>LR990121.1:32500-10032500 GCA_905147225.2 Euproctis similis | reverse complement strand
TAGCATCCAAAGTCATCTTTTAGTTTCCAACTGTGAAGAACAAATTACGTGGTCACCGATTTTCAACCCGAGAAGAACCTGCTGAAAGATGTTTCCATGTTTTCGAAATACCACGGAATGGAAATTATGTTTCGAAAACTGATTACACCGAATGAAAGTACAATATATCATCATGGAGAATATTTTGAAAACCAATAAAATCATATTTAATAGTGAGTTTATTCCGGATACTTAAGTAACAGCCCATTTTTCATAATCTTAAATATACCTACTAATAAATCCTTAGTGAGCTTTTCACCACATCTAAATCATAGTTTTGCGGACATAAGCCTCATTTTATCTGCTGCTTAATATTGAAAGATATCGCGCTAGAAAATTATATTACGAATTCTTTTCAGATAACGTCTAAAGGCAACATTTATTTTCATATAAATAAATTGTTAGAGATAACGTGGCGATGCGTCGCCTTGTCCTACATCGCCACGCCAATAATCAAGTTTTCCTTGCTTCGTAAAATTAGTACTGAAAGTTATTTTGATAATTTTATTGTAAAATCAGATAAATTATAAATCAATATCAGTAATAAGATGTTTTCGTTGGTCGTTTAAAGTTCCTTAACCGTGATGATGGTCGTGATGTCCATGATGTCCATGATGACCGTGGTGATCGTGGTGATCGTGGTGATCGTGGTCGTAATGGCCGTAGTGGTGACTTTCGGCACCCTCCAGCAGCTCCGGTTCCACTCCCAGGTTAATAAGTTGCGGCAAAGGTACAGCCTGTGCGCTTACCATGGCCAAAATGGCGCAAAAGGCCATAGTGAAGATAGCAAACTGAAATAAGTATTAAAATTTAATAAGTTTAGTCGCCTCGTTGGTCCAGTGGTGGAGAGTAGGAACCAAGCTCGGCTTAACAACTAACTTCGGGTAGAAAAATGGGTAAAGTTATATCTAGTAGCAAACATTCTCAACCAGGAGTTCGCAATGCATACATACATAACTTCACGCCAAATCCCTTGCGGGGTAGGCAGAGAGAACAGAGCATCATTAAGCACGATTCTTTCACGCCTCACTCGCTTCGTTGACTTTCATAACTCTTTTCATGCACGCGCGTCGGTTTTTGAGGACTTTCCTCCAGAACACGTTCTATTTGGTCATAGAATGTGTGTCTTGCCCGTCCTCGACTTCTATATATATCGGCTTAGTCAGTCTTCATCCATTCTTTCTACATATCCGAACCATCGGAGCATGCCCTTTCTTACTTTTACACCGACACTCTCTTTCAAACCAACTTCCTTCCTTACAACCTTGTTTTCTACGCGGTCAGCGAGAGTCACTCCGCAGATTTTGCTCAGTGTCCTCATTTCTGCCGCATTTATTCTACTTTCATGCACCCTCTGTCATACCCAGCTCTCGCTTCCATAAGTTAGCGTTGGGATCAGGACTGCATTGTGGATTGCTAGTTGGGCTTTTCTGCTAATGTTTTTTGCGTCCAGGAATCTGCTACTACCATCTTTAGCAATCTCAAACAAAAATAATTTTTAGCACAATACAGAAAAATATCTAAAAATTGGCTGTACGTGGGTTGAAACGTTTACTTCTGAGAAGGTTTCCTATAAAAATGGCATAAATACCTGAAGGAGTCGATGTTTTGATGTATCGAATATATAGGTATAATTAAAAACTCATAATTATAATCTATTTAAATTTATAATTATTATTTTTATGAAAATTTAAATAAATATTATTTTAGTACTTACAATATTCATGGTGATGTCTTGAGATGTGTTGATGTTTGCAATGTGAGACGCATTTATATACCCCCAGCTCTTAAATCAACGAGCTGACCTACCTCCACTGTGACGTTAGGACTGACACTTTTTATTTATTTTATTTAATATTTACTTACTTTTGACCGCGGCTAAGCCCGCTTCTAATTTCCTTCCCTACGTTGAAATGCAAAAAAGGGACAAATTTGCGAATGGACCATGGACTACCCGAAGTTACTAGCGCAGCGTATGGACATCGGCCAGATCGAGGGGGTCGCAGTTGCATTGATGGTATTTTAGATGAGATAAGGGAAAAGCAAGGAAGAAGTGGGCTGGTCATCAAATACCTCTCTCACCGAAAAAAAAACTGATTCACTCACACGTTTATTTTCTGCACAGAAAACAACTCAGTCCCAATTAAGTTTTATATGAGTAGATTGAGCCTTCAATTAAAGCTTGAATTCAGTCGTACAGACAGACACGCTGAGTTAAATTTTTCATTTAATATATTAGGTATTCAGAAATAAGGTAAACAAATAAGAAAAATGAAAATTAAAAAGAAGTAATGCCACGAGCTTGTTTTGGCAGTTGAATATATTTAAGCAGTATTATTAAACACAATATAAATTTACGCCTTGTTCCACACTAAGCTAGTATAGGTAGCGGCTGTAAAGCCTCCACTCGCCATTATGTTAACGTCCCAAATGTGGCGAAACTATTGAAATACACCGGGCACAAAGTTTTCATCAATATTTATCACACCTAACTTCCGAAAAGATTTTCGAAAAGTCATTAGCGTGAGCCCGGGTTCGAACCCACGACATTTTGATTCAGAAGCGGGGTGTTCGACCACTGGACCACCGAGACGGTAGTATTGTTAATATAATAATTATATAAATTTAAATACACCTACGTCATAATATATTATATTAGATATAAAACATTTTACTCAAAATGTTTTTGGCGTCGGAGATGATTAGTAATAGCTTTAATAATGTTTTAGCCTAATACGTAGCATGAATGGTCCGTCTCCACCGGTGAAACACCAGGACCTCTTGGAACGGTCGATCCAATCAACGGTTTGTGAAAACGACTAAATATCTCAAAAAATGCACTTATTTTTCTGGAGCACCCCTCCTGCACCGAAATATAAAAGTACAAATAAATTACGTGCACCAAAAGGTTAAAGTCATTAAAACAAACTTTAGGATTATATCGCGTTTATTTATTACCAATTTTAAATAAACGCGATATAATCCTAAAGTTTGTTTTAATGACATGAACGTGATTCGCGAAAATCTTAGAGATAAATATGCAAAAGGTTAAAGTTAAAGATACTGTTTTAGATCAATTTTTACCTCTCTCCTAACTCTCCATCTACTTAATTTTACATATTTTTGTTCGTTTCTATTATATTCATTTATCATTTTAAATTTGCTGTATTACAAAAAAAAAAACAAACAAACAAAGACGCACACAACTCAACATTTTACAGCCTCTACAATGAATCCTCATTTTTATTTGTTAATTTAATCTTGATTGATTCATGAAGATTTTTATTTTTGCAAAATAACGTATGCCTGATCAGCTAATCACTATATAGTATAGAACAAAGTCGCTTTCTCTGTCCCTATATCCCTATGCTTATATCTTTAAAACTACGCAACGGATTTTGATGCGTTTCTTTTCAATAGATAGAGGTTGTCTACGGAGTGATTTATATGTAAAGGGTGTCCCAAAATTAACGCAAGATTTGAATTAAATAGAAAACACAGTTTTTAGTCTTTTGATTGTAATTTTTTTATTGATTCATAAAGTACATAGGATAGGGTTATTTATGGAATAACACATCGGGCAAATGGCCTCCGCGGCTTTGCATACACATACGCACTCGTTTGTCGAAATTTTCCATGACCGTTCTGCATAAATGTGGCTGAATTTCGTTGATGCAACGTTGAATCTCCTCCTTTAATGCACGCGTAGTTGTGGGCTTGTTGACGTAGACCTGTGATTTTAGATAACCCCATAAAAAGAAATCTAATGGTGTTAAATCACACGATTCTGATCACCGAAACGAGAGAATACACGACCTGGAAATGTCTCATGCAATAATTGAAGTGTTTCACGGGCTGTATGGCATGTGGCACCGTCTTGTTGAAACCACATATTGGCCACACAATATCATCCAATTTCGGCAAAAAGAACCGTGTTATCATGTCGCGATATCGAGCAGAAGTAACAGTCACTGCTTGACCAGCCTCATTTTCAAAAAAGTATGGTCCAATTATGCCTCCAGCCCAAAATGCACACCAAACTGTGACACGTTGTGGATGCATTTGTTTTTCGACAATCACATGTGGGTTTTCAGAACCCCAAAAGCGGCAATTTTGGCGATTAACAAAGCCATCAAGGTGAAAATGTGCTTCGTCGCTTAGGATGAGTTTGCTCGAAAAATCAGCATTCATTTGTTGTTGCTCAATAATCCATTCAACAAACTCTCTTCGCTGCGCATGGTCATTGGGCTTCAGTAGTTGTGTTAATTGAATTTTGTAAGCATGGAGACACAGATCTTTAGCGAGTATACGCTGTAGAGAGCTTCTTGAAATTTGCAATTCTTGTCCACGACGCCGAATTGAGGTTCCTGGATTGTCACCGACACTCGCACGCACTGCCTCTATATTGACATTTGAACGACTTGTTTTTGGACGACCAGTGTGTTTAGCGTCTCCCACGGATCCTGTCTCTCGGAATTTTTCAATTAATCGCTTCACAGTTGATGAAGTTAAAACACTATTCCGACCATATTTTGTATGAAATTTTCGAACTACGGCCGCCAAGCATTCATTATTTTTGAAATATTGCTCAACAATGAAGACACGTTGTTCTATTGCGTAACGCTCCATTTTTACTAACCCTAAACTGTCAACTGTCGATTTATTTTGTTTTTAGGGTTGGCAACACTGTACTGCATAAATGGCGGCAAATTCAAATCTTGCGTTAATTTTGGGACACCTTTTATAATTCTTGTATAATATAGCAAATAAAATGTGATAAATCCTAAATTTACTTATTTATTACTATTGGAACAAAGTTTGCTAGGTCAACTGGTAATCATATCAACGAAGCGAGTGACGCGTGTAAGAAGCTTGCCTTATGGTTCTCTGTTCTCTTTGCCTAGCCCGCAAGGGATTTGGCGTGAAGTTATGTATGTATGTATTTATCTTTCTGATCATTAAGTTAATTATATAACATAAGCTATGAGTAGAATCACTAGTCCATCATCAGCGATGAACTGATATAGGTTTTAATTGTAGGATTTATTAATAACATGAACCGAAGCTAATTTGTTTTGTCAAGTGAGGTCTTTACAAGACACGATTGATGATGCATAAAGAAACCTTAGTTGCAAAATAAACAACAAAAAGGGAACAAGGAAAATAATTTTATTTATTGGTGTTATGATTGTTAGTGAACCTACAGGGAAACAACATAAGTATATAAACATACATATAACTACACGCCTTTTTCTACCCGAAGGCTGCACATAACTTCACGCCTTTTGTTACCCGAAGGTGTAGGCAGCGGCTGTTAAGCCTCGTCTCGCCGTTCTTACTCTTATGTTAACTGTCATATTATCTTCAAAACTTAGAAAAAGCCGTGGATTTATATGCATGTTTATATCGCCCATGACTATTAAAACTGTCGGATGTGAAAAACAGCAACTTTACAGGAGAGCGATCCAAAGTGTCAATTTTATATAACTCTGAAAATATTTGAAGCAGGATCTTGAAAGTTTAGAGTTATGCTGAAGAAGTTACCTATGTTTTGGTCAATATTATGATTATTTATTATTTTATGTGTAAATGTGACAAAAGTCACTTGTAACTTTTTTAACGGAATAAGACTATTGCTGATTTGTCAGAAGTACCAGATCCGTCATTGTTGCTTGCACAGCATTAATTATTGATTGTCGGAAGTGGCAGTTACGTCATTTTTAAATGTTTATTATTGTTTGTAAAGGTACGTCGTATGTAAAAAATACATTAAAACACCAAAAATTTCAAAGAAATTATAATTATTTATTAATAATTCACAATTAACGTATGAACTTAGACGTATAATAACAATCAGCTAAACAAAATACAGTTTTTTTGATATGATACTTAATTAATTCTTATTCTTAATTAGTTCTTGGTGATATTAAAATTCCATTAATTAAATTCGGTTTAATTAAATTATGATTTGTTTTCTTAGTGAAAATCAACATAACAATCAACAAAGCATACCACAAAATCTCTTTTTTTAATTACTACAAACTCAAGTATTAATAAAACGTTCATTAATAAAATTTTATTTGAATCTCGTTCTCATTATGATCAATCTTCTTGGCAATATTAAAAAAAAATGGTGGCATAACTAAAATCATTTAAACAAAAAAAGCTTTAACTTCTTAGTACTTTTAATTGTAAAAAATAACGTACATAGAGTTATTAAATGGCACTTAAAAATAACAATCACAGTTTAAGTATCAAAATATCAATATATCTTTTAAATGTGACTAAACATTGAAACTTGTTACGTTATATTACTATATTTTATAATAATCTATTAAAATCAGTTTTTTTCATATGAGATTCCCCCTGATACAGTATGGATTTTTAAATTCTCCTTAAAAATATGATATTTTGTGGGTTTTATGTCACTTTTTACATAAACTAGGTAAATCTTTATGTTTGTTGCGACTTATAGAAAGTTCTTACTCATATGCTTGCTTGATAGAAAATTCGTGGGATTATCTGGTTGTATTCCTGCTACCAGATCTTAAGACAGTAATAGTTTTCGGTGTTTCCTCAAAATCATATTGAATTTCAATTCTGTCAACATTATGTGCATTAACTGTTACCTCTTTCACGAGTTTTTAATGTATTTTCTTATTATTTTTATCTTTATAATTCGTATTTATGATTCGTTGATTTTCGTCGAGCTTACGCTTATTTTAGACGACATATTTCATTGCATGGTGAAAAAACAATATCTCGCAAAGAGATAACTCTTTGCGAGATATTGTTTTCCCCTAATTAATGAAACTTACTCCTTAGTTCATTGCACATTTCACCCAGTTTTCTTTATGTATAAGCCTTTTCTTTCCTTTTTATGTATGTGTGATGAGTTTGTGCAATTTCAACAGAAGTGGGCGTGTTATGGTTGAAGGTTGCCGCACAGATCATCATTGGTCAAAATATGAGGGCTCTCGTTTTCGAAACAGGCACAAAATTCGATATGGCTCTCATATAGCAAAGATGACATTGGAGTTTTAGCGTCACCAATAATGTTGTCTTCTTGAATTTGAGCATGAAACGTATTATTTACTATATTTTTATCACAGTTATTTTTATATTTTCATAGCTCACGTCAGATGGTGGAAGTGGTGATGGTACCGGTGTTGCAAACGAAGCCAGTAACATTGGTATCATAAGCTGTTATTTTGTCATCATAGTTGAATACGTCGCCGAGTAAATCTTGCAGTTGAATTAAACTTTCATGACAACTTTTCCAAGACTTTCGAAGAACTAAAAATATAATATTAATAGGTTAAAATACTTTTATGGGTTGAAATAGTTAATATTTCATGAATGTTTGAATTTGTTAGTATTTTCAGATTAAACAGTTAGTAGTAGTAAAGCATGTATGTGTACTACTGATATTTTAACCCATCTGAAATATCTTAACGTTGGATGTGTTGTTACCGTCATATAATTAATTAAAACCTTTGAACTGGGATGAATATGGCACAACATACCTTTATACCCGTTTGAAAAACCCGATCAACTATGTCGTATGTAGTACTACCGACATTCAAATCATTTTAAAAAGCGATTAACAACGTCGGATATAACACTACCGACATCAAAGACAGTTCTGAAAGCGATTAACAATGTCATATGTAGTACTACCGACATTTAAGCCGTTTCAAAAATCAATTAACAAAATCAGATATGGTACATCCTACAATTTTAAATGACGTGCTAAGAAATACTATTGTTATTCAGTATTTAATTTGGAATTGTATAACAGTATAGTTAATGGTTTAATATCATAAACTATACTGTTAAAATCGAAAACTAATGTAATAGAGAATATAAATACCGGGTTTCGTTCTAGATTGCGGGTTGGTCTCAATATCTTCATCGGCATTTTTACTCCAATTTATGTTTTTTTCCCCACATCCTTCAGCTAGTTTGATTAAAGGTGCTGATCTAGTAGACATCGTAAACGGTGTTATAATGAATTATCAATTAATCGTCATAAATAGTAAATGACAACGCAACGCGCATTTATCCCGCTAACATAGCCAGAAGTGGCAGATTGCGCACGCTCTCCCACTCCCGCGCACCACTAAGAATGTCAGTAGTTGCTTCCCGACATTGTTAGCGAGCTAACTAGTTAATATCCGACATTTTAAATGTAGTTATTTTAAAAACTATGTAGGAAAAAAAATATTTCTTTTCAGCGGACGATAGATATGGTTATTTAGGCACTTTTTATGAAATAAAATAAAAAATGCAATTTTGTACTTCCGACGATGTTAATAGCCATAGGCGATATATGTATGTACAGCGGCTGATAAGCCTCGTCTCTCCGTTAAGTTTGCGTCCCAAATGGAATAGGTGGTGGTGCCATACCGGGCACAAAGTTTTCAGTCATCGATATTTATCTCACATAACTTCCGAAAACAATTTCGAAATCATTGGTGTGAGCCAGGATTCGATCCCGCGGCTTCTTGATTCAGAAGTGGGTTGCTAAACCACTGGACCATGCAGAACTACGAGACGTATACATGATAATAAATATTACTTATAATGTGTGTATAATGTATTTTAGATTAAAACACTATTTTTTAAAATTTGTGTCTGTTTTTTTTTGTTCCGGCAATTCTCTAAAACGGATTGACATATTTTTTTATTATGTGATAGGAGGGCAAACGAGTACGCGTGTCACCTGATGGTAAGTGACCAGCGCCGTCCATGAACACCTGCAACACATATAGTGTTACAGATGCGATGCTGTCCTTTAAGGGGTAGGATGGGAAAGGGAGTAGGATGGGAAAGAGAGGTGGGCCTCTGGGTACCTCTCTCACCGAACAAAACGCGGCTTGAGCCACTTTACGTCGATCTTCTGAGAAGTCGTGGTATTTCACTAGTCGAACCGGCCCATTCGTGCAGTGAACCGCTTGGCTCTACCACTGTAATATTGGAATTATTGAAGAACAACTACTACGAGAAATCTTTGGAGTAACAAAGAAACATCGATTCTCTCGAACTTTTGTCTACCTGTCCGTCTGTTTGTTTATATGTTGGTACGCACATCATCACAAAACTGCTGCATCGTTTTTGATATACTGATTTATAGCTAGATATCTGACTAATAATGTGATTTTATCTGTTATTATGTTATTACTTCGTATTCTAATGCTTAAATGGAAGTTCATTAATAAAGTTGCAAATGTAGCAGGGATGATATGTACCACCGCAGATGCAGTAGAAGAGAAGCGTTAGGAAACAGAGTGATCGGAGGGATAGGTAGATTAGTCGACACTAAAACCGTCGAGCATGTATGAAAAGAGTTATTAAAGTAGAAGAAGCGAACGAGCTGTGTAAGAATCATGTTTTATGGCGCTCTGTTCTATCTGCTTACCCTAGTTACTTACTAGGGTAAGCAGAGAGAACTAGCTACTTAGCAGCTAATTACTTACTAGGGTAAGCAGTAAGAACAGAGCGCAATAAAACATAATTCTTACACAGCTCGTTCGCTTCTTCGACTTTCGACTTTCGGCGCTGTAGGCACGGCAAGGGACTTAGCGTGTATGTATTTAATAATAAATTTGTAATATATCGATGCCTAATAACTTTATGCCCGGTGTAATGGCAAGGTTCGCCACCTATTCTATTTGGGACATAACGTAACGATTCCGCGAGTTGAGGCCTTTCCACGCACTGCCTAAAAAGATAGATAAATAATTCTTTATTTGACAACTTAAACTAAAAACATACATACATTAGAGATACGTTTAAACATTTAAAAGTACAAATGGTAGCTTTATTGCCAAAAGCCATTTCTTCCAGGCAACCTTACAAAGAAAAATGTGCATGAGTAATTGCAGGTAGGTAATTGCAGGCGTTGGAATAAACAAAAACAGGAACATATTGAATTAAATACAATGAAAAATATATAAATTACATACATAACATGACTTCATGCCTTTTTCTATCCGAAGGTGTAGGCAGCGGCTATTGAGCCTCGTCTCGCCCTTATATTTACGTCCCAAATGGAATAGGTGGTGATCCTATTGCCATACCGGGCACAAAGTTTTCAGTCATCGATATTTTGCACACATAACTTCCGAAAAGAACTTCGAAAAGTCATTGGTGTGAGCTAGTGTGATGATTCGAACCCGCGACCTATAGATTCAGAAGCGAGGTGGTCGACTACTGGACCACCTAAAATCATTTTCGAATTAATATGATTAATAATTCTCAATTTGCCAATATTAATGATACAGCCCCGCCTTCTTTTTTTCTAGCTTTAACCTTTCTCGATGAACAGGTTTTTTTTCTATTTGGGTTGTTAGTAGTATATCCATTAATGAACTCTGTATATTCAAGAATTTTAGCGACAAACAAGTTTGAGACAGATCAGAAAATTATTATTATACTATTTTTAAAAAAGTTGAAGATTTAGTAACATAATATATCTTCACGTTTTTGTCTACCCGAAGGTGCAGCCAGCGGTTATTAAGCCTCGTCTCAAATGGTAAAGGTGCCATACCGGGCACAATGTTTTCAGTCATTGATATTTGTCACACATAACTTCTGAAAATAATTTCGAAAAGTCATTGGTGTGACAGGAGTTGAAAACGCGACTTCTTAGTTCAGAAGCGGGGTGCTTGACCACCGCACCACCGAGACCTTTGATGATAATTTAACAAAATAGGTTAATATATACAAAATAATGTAAAACCCAGTAAAATAGTAAAGTTTGTAGTGATAGAGCCAAGCATTTCGCTGCATGAATGGGCCGGCTCGACCGGTGAAATACCACGACCTCTCAGAAGACCGACGTAAAGTGGCTCATGCCGCGTTTCGTTCGGTGAGAGAGGTACCCGGAGGCCCACCCCCCTTCCCCATCCTTTCCTATCCCCTATCCCTTAAAGGTCGGCAACGCAACAGTAACACTATATGTGTTGCTGGTGTCCATGGGCGGCGTTGGTTGC
This sequence comes from Euproctis similis, assembly GCA_905147225.2. Classification (NCBI taxonomy): domain Eukaryota; kingdom Metazoa; phylum Arthropoda; class Insecta; order Lepidoptera; family Erebidae; genus Euproctis; species Euproctis similis. The sequence goes on along the minus strand of LR990121.1, from coordinate 10,021,464 downwards.
TTGCCGTCAGGTGACACGCCTGCTCGTTTGCCCTCCTATCCCATAAAAAAAAAAGTTTTCGGTAAATAATAAAGCTATGGACTGTTTCTTAGTTAAGACAAACTAAGAGACACATTTTAACCTAAACTCCTTAGTAGCTGATACTACGCTATATTCGAAAAACAATACCCTCCTTATGACGCAATAGGTTAAAAATTTTGATGATATTTTACACCTTAATCCTTTTCAAAATGATTATAAATACGAGGAAATGTCAAAATATTATAAGAATGATTTACTTTATCTTATGAGATTATAGTTTATACCTATATTATTACAAAAATGGAAATAAAATTGTTATTTTTGATTCTTAATTTACAATTTGCATATTTTGTTTCTTTTTTGTTTGTATTTATTACAAATAAATAAATAGTATGTTATTGGAAGTTTACTGAAACCTGAATGAGGTCTGGAGGTGGTACACATTAAGATATTTTGGGCTTGAATCCTGGCTCATACCAATTACTTTTTGGAACTTTACCTGAATATAATAATTATAATATCTTCGATACAATACACACAGCGCCCTCTAGTTCCAAGATAAGCAATTAAACGCTTATGTTACGGATACTAGATAGCGGATATTAATACATATATACTTTTCTTTTGTAAATACATACTAATAATACATAGAAAAACACCCAGACACCACATAAATATTCATGTTTGGCACAAATATTTGTGCTCGGGTGGGAATCGAACCTCCGACCTCATTGCTGCAGCCAGTAGTTTTAACAATGCACCACGTGGCCCAAATATCGATGAACGATTAACATAAGCCCGAACTATGGCAATAACTTTCAGAAATTGAGTAATTGTGCGCATACCCAATAGCAAGCCCAAATTTTAAGCCCATAAGTAACAGATCATTTGAAAATTATGTTCCAGGGTCACTGTTTCGGGATTATAGTGACCTTCCAACTTTACGATGTTATATTTTTGTAGTAGGATTTGTTCTTTGTCTCAAGCCATGCTAGAGAGCATTCATTTGATATTTGAGAACAAAGAAATAATCAGGCGTCAGAACTAGAGATAATGGTGGACAAGGAAGCAATTCGAAGACCAATTCATAGATTTTTACCATCGTTTTCAGTACACGATGCATTGTCTTGGTTAACCAGCACTTTTCATTTCTTTAAATGCGGTTGTTTTTCGACGATTTCGCTCTTCAAACGGTATAATAACGCTATGTAATGGTCGCTGTTGATGGTCCTGGTTGATGGTCCTGTCAAGGTAGTCATTGAAAATTATTCCATACGTATCCCAAACTATAGACGTTATTATTTTTTATTTTTTTTATGGAATACGCAAACGAGTAGACGTGTCACCTGATGGTAAGCTACCAACGCCGCCCATGGACACCAGCAACACATAGTGTTACTGTTGCGTTGCCGACCTTTAAGGGATAGGGGATAGGAAAGGATGGGGAAGGGGTGGGCCTCCGGGTACCTCTCTCACCGAACGAAACGCGGCATGCGCCACTTTACGTCGGTCTTCTTAGAGGTCGTGGTATTTCACCGGTCGAGCCGGCCCATTCATGCAGCGAACTGCTTGGCTCTACCAGCGTTATTTTACCATTATCTTACCAGTCGACTGTTTTCCTACTCTTGTAAGTGACTTCATTGTGTGCACTTGAATAACTGTTGATTGGACTTTTCTATTAAATGATTAAATCATGTTTTATCCATTGTCACAAAATACCGATACAGAAACTCGGATTTCTTACGCTTGATCACCTTCAAACTCTGCTCAGCATCATCAACTGGTTGTTGTTGGTTCAAAGTAAATGGTATGATGTATGCGTTCAGTGTCTGCTGGTTTATTTAATTTAATTTACGGTCATTCGAAATCATTTCGTGAATATTTTAAATGTTTTTCGGCGTCTTCGGTGCTCATTTCACCACTTCTAAATTTAGCATATCAACCCTTGACGGTTGATTTTTGTGGGGCAGTGTCCGGGAAATCGGTATCAAGCCGAGTTTTTGTAATTTTTAAATTAATGACAGCTCTCAAATTTATACTCGCATCTTATAAGAGTTAGTAATTTAATTCTAGTTGCTGCATCTGTGTGTCAGGCAGGTCGGGGATTTTTGAATTGACCTTACACAAAATATTCAAATTAATTTTATTGTATACACAATTTAAGATTTGAACATGAGTTAATAAGTAATATTGCCTCAAAGTATCTTCAGGCGTCAAACTTTTAAATTTTATATAGCAACCTGAAGCTAAGTGCGCCTACCTATTTTTCCAAGTTATTAACTTTTTTTCAAAGATTCTCTAAAAATCCCTTTCTATTTTTATACTTGATATAATATACATAATTTCACGCCTTTTTCTACCCGAAGGTGTAGGCAGTGGTCGCCGCTTACGTTCTAAATGGCGAAGGTGGCGAACCGATTGCCCTATCGAGCACAATTTTTTCAGTTATCGTTATTTATCGCACATAGCTTCCGAAAAGAATTTCAAAAGTTTTCATTAGTGTAAGCCAGGATTCTTATGAATTACTTAGTATTATCTCTTCCAGTATTATTTAAGAATTATATACAAATATAATAATATACAAAATATATAATATACAAATTCTGAATATTATATAACTAAAAAATAAACCTAAAAATTATATTAACTAAATAGTAAATAAAAATATAAAAAAGAGATTTATGACATGTAGTTATTATGATAATCAAACTCTTTAGAATAACAAAAAAAAACGAAAAAGGTTACACATTCCAAGACATTTAAAAAAGTGTTATCATGCTCAAAATTACAAAGGAAAAATAAAAACGACTGTGTCTTATATTACCCGTCGGATGTCAAACTTCTTTGGCGCCATCTATATTTATTTATATACTATATGCACACGTAAGTATATATCTCCAACCGAACTTACGTTCGTCTGGCCCGATCACATTTTCCGTAACGCATTCACGCATAGTAAAAAAAAATAGTTTCCATTTTCATGGGGGCGTTAGTCGCTTATCAGCAGTCTTCACTTTACTCGTTTCTCCTCCCTCCTATCATTACATAGTATAAAACAAAGTCGCTTTTACTTTACTACACCCTCAAAAGGTCTACTAAAAAGTCCGCGACGGCGTATGTCTATCTCTTATGAAAAAAACAAAGTTCGCTTGGTCAACACATAACTTCACTCCTTTTTCTACCTGAAGGTGTAGGCAGCGGCTGTTAAGAATTGATTCCTCGTTGTGTTTACGTCCCAAATAAAATAAGAAAGAAAAACAATCCGGAAATATTTTCGAAAAGTCATTACTGTGAGGCGGGATTTCTGGATACAGAAGCGGGGTGCTCGACTACTGGATCACCGAGACAACCGGATCGAGTAGTAAAAAATAAAAACTAAAGTTTTGTTTTTATTATGTGGGTCACGTGTGACTTTTTCGAAAAACCTGATCTCAAATATAATAAATACATAACGTGGTTTTAGTAATAGAATATTGTTTAATGCTAATGATGTGGTTGAAAACTGGTTAAACAGCAATCTTAAGTATTTTTTATGACCAGTAAAGGTGTTTACTAACTGCGTAAAAACCGTATATATAAATATATATGATTAAACCGATTTAGATGTTTGTAAGTGTGTTTGTAGATATTTATCTATATTTCACTAGAGATTTTTTTAGACACAATACTCACAACGCCATCTAGTTTCAAGCCAAGCAATTAATGCTTGTATTATGTTAGATAATGGATATCAATGCTGCGTGCGTTTTCAAAACGCTATTAAAAATAAAGAAAACTTAAATATAAATAATAAAATACATCAAATTGTAATAAAGTTTGAGTCATATAAATTATATTATATAAACGCCTATAATGCCTCGAGAATAAGAACTATACGGTTTTTTAGTTCATCATCACCATGTTTTCAATGAACTTTAAGTAAACCCTATATTATTTGTTTTAATAAAGTTAATTAAAACTTCTTTACATGACTAAAATAATCATCTAAATCCTCGACGATATCACGCTCTGTACTCAATATTCATATTATCGGCAGTACCCAATAACAGCCTAGCGTTAATTTTTATTCGTACCCATTCCATAATACCAATTTCCAAATTTGAATTTTGACATTTTATGATTCCAATTTCAAAAAAGTAGCAGTTCTCTATTATTCCATAATACCAATTTCCATATCTGAATTTTGACATTTTATGATTCCAATTTCAAAATATTCGCAGAACCCTTACTATCTATATTACACAAATAAAATTGCGAACTACAGCTAGTATATAAAAAAACCCGTTAAAAGGTAGTTATTTGTTAAGTTAAACAGGCTGGTATTTCTTTGTTGTCTTAGGAGTAACATAAACAAAGCTTAGTCAGGGTATTTTGTAGGTTATATTACTCATATTAATATTACACTTATGGATATTGTGTTGTAATATTTGAGTTATTTTTTTACTTCCTTTCATTTATTTGCTTATTTACTGGAATATTTTGTGCTTATAGTAGCCATGTATTGGGCACAATCTATTCACTCACACGTTCATCATAATTATTATACATAAACATACATAAACATAACTTCACGCCTTTTGTTACCCGAAGGTGTAGGCAGCGGCTGTTAAGCCTCGTCGCGCCGTTATGTTTACGTCCCAAACGGAATAGGTAGCGAACCTATTGCCATACCGGGCACAAAGTTTTTCAGTCATCGATATTTATCACACTTAACTTCCGAAAACAATTTCGAAAAGTCATTGGTGTGAGCCAGTGTCTGGAATCGAACCCGGATTCTAGATCAGAAGCCGTGTGCTCGACCACTGCGCCACTGAGACTGTTAAATTATTATATTGGTTTATTTTTGGAAGGACAATATTTAATTCTGTGATCCACTTCTAACTAAGTATACTTTGTGACATACTAGCTAACCCGGCGAACTTTGTTCCGCATCAAAAATACCAAATTTTTACAGCATTTTGCAATCACAATGCAAAATTTTTAAAATTGTCATCTTTTTACTACCTAAATTATACATACAAACCAGCTTGTTGATACCCAATATCTATTTAAATAAAATTCCTGACTTCCTGAAAATGGGGAGAAATAGCTTTCAAATAAAAAAAAAATTAAAATCGCTTCGTCCAGTCAAAAGTTATGAGGTAACAAACATAAAAAAGACATACAGACGAATTGAGAACCTCCTCCATTTTTGGAAGTCGGTTAAAAACGCCTCAAAATCCGTTGCGTAGCTTTAAAGATCTGAGCATATCTAGGGGACAGCGGAAACTAGACAGCGGTAACTTGCCGCTGTCTAATTATGATAGGTAAGTTGGAATCACAGAATCTCTAGTTAGGTAAGACGTCATTTACTTTCCAAGTGAATACAATTGAAAAGTAATAATATTTCATTGTTTATACATAAATTCATGCCTGTATCCCACAGGGATAGGTAGAAACTTTGATTTACCACACGCTACGATCCTGACACACTTCTTTCTCCTCATCCACAGTCATTCATTTCACCATGCATTGGTTGCGTGTGCTACGCATTATTCCTTTTTTAAACAGACCATTTCTTTGGTCGTGGTAGCTCTTATTTGGTCTCCTGTTTCCAGTCTGCCACCTACATTCGCTTCGTACATTCATTCTTGCAACATACCTAAAGCATCTTAACATACTGTCTCCACCTTAGTCACCACATCATCATCCTTTAACTTGCTTTTCTCCCTTATCACGCTATTTTTCGCATCGATTTCACATTTCGATCCACACGTATTTCTCATTGAACACGTATCATGACGTTCCGAGTTTCATTTGGGGAGAGAGGTCTCCCGAAGCCCCCTTTCCACCTCCTTTCCCCTCCTACTCCTATCTCATGAAATAAAAATAAATATTAAATAAAATTAAAAGTAAGAAAGGGCATGCTCCGATGGTTCGGACATGTAGAAAGGATGGATGATGCAAGATTGACTAAGCAGATATACAATGCAAAAGCGGATGGATGTAGAAGTCGAGGACGGCCTAGACACACATTCCATGACCAAATAGAACGTGTTCTGGAGGAAGGTGGTGTTAGGAGCCTCAGAAATTGACGCGCGTGCATGAAAAGAGTTATGAAAGTCAACGAAGCGAGTAAGGTGTGTCAGAATCGTGCCTTGTGGCGTTCTCTCTGCCTACCCCGCAAGGGATTTGGCGTGAGGTTATGAATGTATGTATAAAAGAAAATCTTCATGGACGAGACGGTTCACATTTCGCAAGATTTAAGCGAACACATCCGTAGGCAAATGCAAGTATTTGAGGATATGTATTCTTGAGTGGTTTTGTGTTTGCAAAATAAATATTGTTTAGTTAATTCAAGTTCGGTATTTCCAAATTTTCGTTTGTATAAAAATATTTATACACCTCTTCAATAGTTCAAGTTGCGGTCAACTTGAACATGCAAGTCATATAATGTTCGATCACCGTTTTCGTTACTGTTCATTGATCTTAAGAAGATCTAAATTATACCTTTTTTTTCAACTGGTTACTCACAGCTTCAGGACGTGCAGAATTTTTCCACAGACATCATATTTTATAATACAAATGTTTTTTGTTACGTAGCGAAATGCAGGACCACTGACCCCGACGGTCCTTGGTTATTGGCTCTTTAACATCTTATAATGTCGGTGCCAGAAGATGGTCAAATTCATTGCGACACACTTTTCTGTCATTAGTCAGGACCCAGAGGATCCGAGATTATACTTTGTCTCCTAATTAAATAAGCTCTAAGGTAAATTCCAAGTCAAGCTTAGGCATTTTTTAAAACACGGCAGTATTTCTTTCGAAGTTTGATTAAGATATACAAATATATACGAACAGATAGAACCAGCTCATAATGAACGCAAATTTTTTGGCCGGAAAATTTATTCCAATTTACTCCTGAATGAAATAGTTTTCAAATAAAATACTGAATTATTAAAATCAGTCCATTACCCTAAAGGTTCATCGATTACAAAGAAACAACTATTTTATTCTTGTAATATTATTAGGTATAGACCGAATACATAGGTATACAAAAAAGGGAAAATTAAATATAAAATACCACGACCTCTCAGGATATCAACGTAAAGTGGCTCATGCTGCATTTCACTAAACACAACATATTAAAAGAGGGAAAATAATAACAATAATAATAATAAAAACAACAAAAAGTTCTTAAATACTATATTTTACAACATTTTTTAAACATCATCACAGATGTTAATACCGATATTCATGTCATGACTACAGCTAAATTGCGATTAGCGACCCCAACCGCCACCGAAGCCCCCTCCATAACCGCCTCCAAAACCTCCCCCATAACCGCCCCCAAAACCACCTCCATAACCGCCCCCAAAACCACCTCCGTATCCACCTCCGTATCCACCTCCATAGCCGCCCCCAAAACCGCGACCACCCCCGTACCCGCGTCTTCCCCATTTCCTCCAATGCGACTCTGCTGGCTGGAAGATTTCATCTTGGTCTTCAACGGCTACAGATTTCTCAGAAAGTGCTACAGCGGCTGTTGGTAGCGCTGTGGCATATGCAAAGCATACGCATATCAGGAAGCAGACACCTACAAGCTATGAACAAACAAAATGGAATCAGTTTAATAGTAAATTGATAGCTTATATAATAAAACTCACGCCTTTTCCCGCCCGAAAAAGCAGCGACTGTTAAGCCTCGACTAGCCGAAACGTTACGTCCCAAATGGAATAGGTGGTTAAATCTATCCGGCACAATATTGTTAGCTGTCGACATTTACACACATAATTTCCGAAAAGAATTCATTATTTTGCACCAATAATGGATCCAACCACTTGTCATAGAAGCGGGAGATTGACCAGTGGACCACAGAGACAACTAAACTTTACATGTCGTAAATGGCCGCATGTAATTGCATTTGATATATTAATTAATTATTAATAATCCATATCAATTTCTGAACTTTCACCCCCTTAAAAATGTAGTACGGGTAAGTAGGTCTGCACAGGTCTTTTAAGTTGTGTATGTGTTATCACATAGAATAAGGTGATTAATTAAATTTATTAAAAATACTCTTTACTTGCGCCCGAATAAATCCAAGTTAAAGTACAAGACCCACCAAGGTCCTCGAGTCGTCAATTCACAATTCATTAACAAGTATTTAATTAAATGAACAAGATTGTCTCATCATTCATATCAAAGCATTATTACAAATCCTACATATTCTTTTGTTATTTTTTTTTATACGGTCACCGGTCACCGGTGAAGACCACGTTCTTCAAAGAAGATTTTATATATTTTTCCTAAAACTTTTTAATCGATAAACTTCTATATTTCATTAATCGTGTCAATATATGAATACATTGAAACGAATAGTTTTTTATTATGGTTCCTTAAAATACCAAGTTTGAGAAATTATACAAGCTAAGCGATATTTATGAATTTATATAACTAAGACAATTGCATTAATTTATAATTATGTGGCAATAAAATTTAAAAAATAAACGAAATATTACTCACAGTCCTCATTGTGTCGTAATCTGTTTAGTAATGTTTGTCGTTTTTTAAATTTACACCTTTATATACACCGGATAGACCAGTTCTGTGTCTCTGACTAATCTCAGGTAAATAACCGACTCTAGCTTTAGATAAATCATAATATATTAAAAAAATATAAAAATATAATTGATAGAAGAAATGAATTGAACTCGTCAACTCTCAACACTTTTTTACAGCAATCGTAAGTCAATCACAATAGTCGCAAATGTTTGAAATAAATTATTGTATCTGTGCAAAAAGTAAAAAAAAAAGTGCTGGAACAAATCACAGTTGTATTACAGGATGTACGCCTTAATACGTATTTACATATGTGTTGTACGTGATTTTACTATAATTTTATGTCAAGCCAACAGATTATATATAAATAAATATAGCCCAAATATCAGTAGGCACAACACCGCTCCTTTCAGCTTTTAATTTGAAGAAAAAATAATTTTTCAAATCCGTCACGTCGTTCCAGAAATTAACGGTTCTAATTTTTTTTCTCGTCCGTACTGTACAGGCTAAAGCCTCAGAAGCCATACTGCCTTTTATATTTTTTATTTCTTCTTTTGTAATTGAAATTATTATAGCTATAAAAATGCACTGAGCTCTACTTTATTCCTGACAAGTTATTAAGATTTATTATTTTCAACAATAATTTATAACTATTAGAGCGAGGTACTTGTTTGTTTGGTGACAGAATATCAACTAGCACTATTCTTTCTCACGGTAATTTAAGTAAATCGAATGCAGACAAATGACAATGGAAAATAATAGCCATTGTTAAATCTGAATAAATTATTACGAAAACTATACTATACGTATCTAATCTAATTATAATAGGTTCGGCTTCAGTTCTATTAGTTATTTGTGGGAACCGAGTTCCACATTAACGTCTTTCATTTACCTTCACGCCGTTAGCATAATAAATTATATTACATAAGACATGATGTTGTAAATCATCTATTACTCTTAATAAAATTGTAATAGGAGATATTGGTGAAAACTTACAATATTTTTCTTAGGAAATCCTGAACAGATGCAAGAATAATGGTTGATGATGTAATGATGGTGATGTAGTCCAGGTGAATGACATTTTATATTTTGGATGCGCTTTTAGCAGGGATGGCAGGCACACCGCGGATGTAGAAAAAAGAGTAGCCTTAGGAAACAGCGTAAATGGAGGGTTGAGCAGATTCCTGGACCTTAGCACAAAAGCCCAGCTGACCTTGACCCTAACGCTAAAATAAGGAAGCGAGAGCTGGGTATGGAAGAGTTTGAATGAATGTAGCATAAACGCGATCAAAATGAGGGCACTGTGAAAATCTGTGGAATTACTCTCGCTGACCGCGTCGAAAACAAGGCTGTAAGGAAGGAAGTTGGATTGAAAGAGAGTATCAGTGTAAAAGTAAGAAACGGCATGCTCCGATGGTTCGGGCATCTAGTAATATTTGATGATGGTTGATCGACTAAACAGATATACAATGCAAAAGCGGATGAATGAAGGAGGAGTTGAGGACGGCCAAGACACATATTCCATGACCAAATAGAATGTGTCCTGAAGAAAAGTGATATTACGAGCCTTAAATATTGACACGTGTGGATGAAAAGAATTACGAAAATCAACGAAGCGAATGAGGTCGGTGGCAAGAATCGTGCCTTATGGCGTTCTATTCCCTTTGCCTACCCCGCAAAGGATCTGGTGTGAAATTATGTATGTATGGTATTATTATTGTATAACGAAGGGTGAAACCTTGCCGTGTGCATAATGAGGTTATGAATAACCTCATTATGCACACATCCTCGCAGGGCTTAGTTATTGCGCAGATCTCTTTTTAAACCTACTGATTTTTTTCAGTAGTGATAATAATGTTGTTATTTATTTCAAATGGTTTGAAAAGAGTATTTGGCACATGAGTTTCTTGCCCGATTCTTCTCATGATAGCCCCTACACTCGGAATCGGGCCGCTCGTGGCGATTGCGTCCGTGACTTTTTTTTGTTCCACGGAGGCACTTTCCACAAGCGCTCGTGTTTGTTTTTTTTTTATTTGATTTTAAATCATAATGTTATCTGTACTTGTTGACTATTTTTAAGTGTCGGAGAAGACCTATAAAAATAAAGTTATTTTGACTTTGACTTTTTAAATAGCAGCCTTATGATTGATTCTGATCCATAGGAATGCCAATGAACCTCAAACAAAGAAATGTTGTTGCATAAAAAATGTGCCTTTGTTGTTGGTAATTCCCCTAAACCAGTCGACTTCTTATTAGGCTATTATAACATAAGTCACGTTGAATAAAATACATTCGTGTTTTATAAAAGGTTGTATTAAAAGATAAATAAAAATGTTCACACGTATAATATGTCGCAGTCAAATAAGGTTATTCCTAAGTGGCAATGTCAAGGGCATCAAAGAAAAAGACGTCGAAGTAGTTTTTTTTTCCGTCTCTTAAGTACCTAATGTATTTTTTAACGATTAAATAATACTGGTAATATAAAAAGTATAGATAAATAATAATGCAATTATTTTAGTAACTTAACGCATTTTTCACTTAACCATGCTTTTTTAGCTTCACACGCAATATAGTCTCGGTGGTCCAGTGCCACGCTTCTGAATCAAGAACTATAACTTTCCGAAATTATTTTCGGAAGTTTAATATCGATGACTGAAAACTTTGTGCCCTGTATGGCAATAGATTCCGCCACCTGTTCCGTTTGGGACGTAAACATAGCGGCGAGACGACGCATAACAGCCGCTGCCTACACCCTCGGGTAGAAAAGGCGTGGTGCTATGTTATGGCCACGCCATTTTATAATTGAAAGTTTCAGTTTTCATATGTTTACACGTATATTCCGAAAAGGATTCCAAAAATATCATTGATTGAGTCAGGATTCGAATCTGTGACTATTTTGACTTTACATTGTAGTTAGGTAGATGTTCTGATTATTTTAGTACCTTCTTCTAGTAAACAATAAAAGGTACAAAACAATTGCCAAAGAAGGCGTAAAGTTACAAAAATATTATTAATATTGCATTACTATTAATCTATACTTTCTATATTACCATTATCATTGCGATATGTGTTAATGAGAAAAATACGGCGCCGTTTTTAGATAATATGTTGGTGCGACTGCATCTTATCTTGTTGCTGTCAATTGTCTTGTTAGCGTCGTCGATTGCCTTGCATTTAATCATCTTGACTTCTAGCTTAGAAGCTCCAAGTTAGAATCTCGGCTACCATCAGTAATTTCCCGATTGTATTATAGTTCCCTTATTTATAAAACATAATTTTTGTAAAATGATACGTACTAGCAAGTACTACACTACACGTACTAACTTGTACGCGAACTGATAACAAATCCACAAGAAGGAGAAGCCATAATATAAAAACGTGTTGTAATTTTTATTGACAAAAAGAGCACAGAAGACATTTTAATATAACTAATGTTATATGTGGATTGAAATAGTGGGTCGGTGTAATAGTAAGGCACGTGTCTATGGTTCGGACAAGTAGAAAGAATGAATGATAGAAGATTGACTGAGCGGATATATAATATACAAAAACTGATGGATATATGAGTAGAGGTAAATGATTAATTGATTGAGGACGGCGACGACACACCTTCCTTGACCAAATAGAACGAGTCCTAGAGGAAGGTTATGAAAGAGTTATGAAAGTTAAAGAAACGAGTGAAGCATCTACGAATCATGCCTTATGGCGTTCTATACTCCCTACCTATCCCGCAAGGAATTTAGCGCAAAGTTATGTATGTATTTATTATTATAACTATATCAAGGTAAAATTGTCTGATAACTATAGCACACTATGCGATCATTCTGTTGAAAACAAGAAGTTTCTATGTCGGATTTGTTAGTGGCTGATTGCATTATATTTCCTTTGTCATCATGTTCGGCTTTTGATGAAGCAGTAACGTGTGAAGATATTTCTAAAGGAGTGTCATTAGCTGTAACATATTCAGATCTTCTTGGTACTTTTTTAATGTTTTCATTTATATGTTTCTTAATTCTTCTGAGTATATTTGTCGACTGTGGTGTTGTAGTTTTATTAGCACAACAGTACTTAGTGTCATTGGCACTATTAATTTCAGTTACAGTACTGAACTCGCGAGATATAAGAGGTGATGATTTGTTTATCTCATCATAATTTGTGTTTTTTGGGAGATCAGTATTATTAACAACTGTTGTTGATTCAGAAACCGGAGACGATATAACTATTTCAGTAATCTTTGTAGTCACTGTTGAAGTAGAGTTACTAAATAACATTGATTCGCTTATATTAGGACTTGAATTAACTGTTACTGATACTGTCGAAGTTAATTTGTCAAGTAGCAAAGACTCAGTTTCATTAGGACTTGTGTCGTTCGGTTTCAATTCTGTTGAAGTAGATTTATCGAATTCAAGAAAATCACTATCGCTAGAATCGTTTGTATCGCTCTTTACCGTACTCGTGGACTGTGATACTTCTTTTGAATCTTTTAGGTTTGATATGTTTATTTCATCAGAATTGTATAATACCTTTAAAGGAGATAGGTTTGTCCTTATATTTGGTTTCTCATTTTCCTTATTAAATGGCCCTTCGACATATCCACACTCAATTCTATCACCGCGTAGTCTACATCCATTTTGTAAGTCTACAGTCTTATTATCAGTGTTCTCACCTTTGTTTCTGTCATATCCACATAACATCCTATCATTCACGTACTTACATTTGGTCACATCGAATATATAACCTTCGGATTCTGAATCTTCAGGTGGTGTAGAATTACTCCGCAAAATTGGTATGATAGAATCATCAGATAGATAACCATCAGACGATGATGACTCATCTCTTATAAGTGGTTGGTGTACATCCTCTGTACTTTCATTTAGCGGATCGTAAAGAATATTTCCTAATTTTGGTGCAGATTCAACCGTTGTGATGACTATTAAATTTACCTGAGAAATAGAAATATATGTTAACATACATTTATTGTAATAGCTTATAATAAATACATATGCTTGAATTATTGAATCGATTAAATAAAAACTATTGGTTACGATAGCTAATTTTCAATATTTCTCATAACAATGTTCTTGTGGCGTATATCAGGCAAGTATCTCTTTAGTATTGTATATGTACTTTTATTCACAATAAAGAAATAACAGTCTCACTATAAGCAGTAACATTGACATTGTCGACTCCAAGTGTACTTATGATACACTTGACTGCATTTAATTAAAGTCTTAAATAGAATTCCTATGAATTATGGTACCTACTGCTTGTTGAATGAAATATAAGATTTAAAAAATAGAGAAAATCTTTGCATTTTTTTTTTCAATAATTTTTTATACGTATTATGCAAGTCAGATACTTCATGGCATTTGAGTTGAAATTTAAAAAAATATCAGTCTGTTTTTAATATCACAAGTTTAAAAATTTATTGAACTACTAATTTTGCTCAAATTAACATTCTAAAACTTATAATACGACACAATTTTTATAGGTCTCTTACCTATAATAATTGTGTCGTAAAATAAATATTATTTACTTCCAAATAAGAAAATTAATAGTGTCTTAGTATTTTTATTGAAACACGTTTTTAAAAGGAAAACAGAATTATTTCAACTATTATCACATTCATTTCATTTATTTTAGGCGAATAAGTTAGAGATAATTTTGAAGTCTTTAATATTAAATAATATTTCTGCCAACGGTACCGGCCACAGGAAAATAAATTAAAATATGCCGATAAGCGACATATTGCCGTGTCGTACAAAATGTGTTTCTTAACGCATCATTGTTTACTGGTTAGTATTATGTACACTTTTTGTTGATTCCTGGGATGAATATTATTAATTCATATACTTTTGTTATAATTCAATTTTAAGCTTTATTTTTTTATGATTGTCTACCCGTCAATTTAGTGGTAATGTTTCGTATCTTATTAGTGTTTTTTGTGTTTTCCTTAGTGATTGATGCTAATAATCTATCTGTTTATAAATGGTTTATAACTCTCATAAATGTTTTAGTTTAAGTAATGAAGTATGGGTTTGGTAGAAATGTACTAAGTGTAGCAACTAATCATTAAATTTATCAAATTATTCTTAATTATCTAACATAACTTCACGCCTTTTTCTACCCGAAGGTGTAGGCAGTGACTGTTAAGCCTCGACTCGCCGTTGTGTTTACTTCCCAAATGGAATAGGTGGCGAACCTATTGCCATACCGGGCACAAAGTTTTTGTCATCGAAATTTATCACATATAACTTTCGAAAAACCTTTGGTGTGTGCCAGGATTTGAACCCGGGACCTCTGATTCAGAAGCCGTGTGCTCGCCCGCTGAACCACCGAGACTATAAAACTAAACTTAAACAATTCAAAATTATATTACAGAAATGCACAGTTTTTATAATCATAGCAATGATACATACTCGTACAACTAGAAGTTGCGGAACACTACGACAGTTAGATAATCCATTTATACAGAATGGCCGCAGAGATGATGCTCCAAAAACTGATAATTCTCCTCAAATCGGTAAGCACCAACGCAGTCGATGTTGTCCATACGATTTTGACAGAAACTTTTGTAGAATAGTAGACGAGAGACGACTTTGTGGTTTCAACAAAAATATTGGTGAGCCCAAGAGCAAAAATGCGTTCGAAAGCTTGTCTAGCGGTTGCAGATTGCGCGGAGAAAGATTAGAATGCGGATATGAGAGCGGTCCGTTCGAAAACTTCAGAAGACCACCGGCTTGGGACAATCAACCCACTAATGTTGAGGCGGTAACCAAAGATGAGGACAATGACAATAATGGTGCAGAGTTATTAAAATTGTCAGGAGACGCTGGGACGTCTAAGGATAAAGAGAAGACAACATTATTACCAAAGAATGTGCAAGTCCTAGGTACTACTGGGAATCCTCGGCGTGTTACAAAATGTTTAGAAACCGCCGATAATCGTATTGTGTGCCGTGGTATATAGTCATTTTGTAGAAATAATTAAATATTACAATTAAATTTTGTGAAAATTAAACTTTATTGTATGATAATAAGGTTTATTCTATAACGCCAATAGCTTCGTGTTTTCTGAGTTAGGCGCCGTAGCAAATTGTCGGAGCAAACTCATGGATTGTGTATAATTTTTATTTTTTTATTTTTGTAACTTTAATGCTACCTCATGGGGTAGGTAGCGGCTGTTAAGCTTCAACTATAGGTTATACCTGCTGCCATACACACAAAGTTTGGGAAAAAATCCAAGTCATTGATGTGATTCGATCCGACAACTTCTTGATTGATTCATCATCATTAGCCTATTGCAGTCCACTGCTGGACATAGGTCTCTCCAAAGTGCGCCACAACATACGATTCTCTGCCTTCCGCATCCAGTCTTTTCCAGCAGCCTTTCTGAGGTCGTCTGACCATCGGGCTGGTGATTGATTGATTACTATTAATAATATAGCCGTCGTTTTTAGTCATCGATATTTATCACACATAACTTTCGAAATTAATTAATTTCGAAAAGTCATTGGGTGTGCCTGGATTCAAACCCGCGACCTCTAGATTCAGAAACCGTGAGCTTGACCACTGGACCACCGAGACTATGTATGAGAACAGTTACGAAAATTGAGGAAGCGAGTGAGACATGTAAGATATCGTGACTTATGCCACTCCGTTCTCTCTACTTATCTCGCATGGGATTCGGCGTGAAGGAAACTTTTAACAATATTTGCAAAAATATTATGCCATAGGCATACAGCGTTAAAGGCGAAGAAATGGTTTAATTTTGAAGTAATATGTAAGCACCCGTATTATCATTGATTATATATTCGTTATTAATTATCAGTAGCAAGCTGTAAAAACCGACGAGCGTGTTCGAAAAAGTTTTGAAAGCAGTGGTGGTCCAGTGGGCGAGTACCCCGTTTCTCAATAAAGAGGTCGCGGGTGTCGAATGAATTTTCGAAATTAATTTCTAAAGTTATGTGTGATAAATATCGATAACTGAAAACTTTATGTCCGGTATGGCAATAGGTTCTCCACCTATCCTATTTGGGACGTGTACATAACGGCGAAACGAGGCTTAACAGCCGCTGCCAGCACCTTCTTGTATTATATGTTTTTTTTCTAAAATAAAAGTCGCCTGAGTTGCTCCCTAAATCATCAGCTACCTATCAATAAAAGTTCCATTAATATCAGTCCGGCTTGTCAACTCATGGTAAGCAACTACGGCCCCTCCCCTATAGGCACCTGCGTTGAAGGCCTTTAAAATGGCACAGGGCAGGTGTTGGAAGAGGGCAGGGATTAAACAGGGATTATTATTAATATAGTTACAGTTATAGAATATAGAAAAACACAAATATTCAGTTCTATATATCGTATTTATTATAACATAATAATTTTGAATATAAATAGCATTCGTGTAATACTTTTTTACATAGCAGTAATTTATTCAAGCAAGAAAGTTAGAACTAACGATACTTAATTACTTAAAGAGCTACTAATTAAAAATAAATTATTCAGTCATTTTGAGTCAAGTATATTCAATTCTTATAAACTCAAATTTGGTATTTGTTAAAGCATATAGTTGACAATTACAAGTCCATTTAAAGAAAAATTTAAACCCTAAATCTTCTGGCATATCCTCACAATCTTTCGTCTTCAGCGAACATGGTGAATACCCATTTCAAAACTCTTGATTCAAGATCATCTTTGGGGAAAACGTAGTCTAAAAAATCGAGGAGGGTTTCAGCCAGACTTCTCTTTTCGTTTACATCTGCAATACCAGGTGATGACCAGCTGTGAACACCTTCGCAGCTCATATACAGGGTAATGATCAGTAATGCAGTTCTAAGGATGCTTTTCGACATTTTTCTGTAACAAAAATATATTAACATTAACACGTTTTTTTTTAAACATAACATACCTAACAACATATCACAAGTCCATAGCTGGGTAGACAGAGAGAACCGAGTGCCATAAGGCACGATTCTTACATACTACTCTGTGTAAAAAGTATCGGGGATATGTCAATAAAGAGACCCGCGTAAAAGAGGTCGTTCTAATTTTACTGCATGTTGGTAGCACTGTACTGATTTAGCGCGCAAAATTTGAATGGGATCTGTCATTTAATTTGTTTTAAACTAAACTTTTTGTTGGTCATAGTTTTGAGTCCTCGGCGATTTTTACAATGGAAAATATTGTTGAACAAAGAGTGTGCCTTAAATTTTGTGTTTCGAACAGTGAATAAAGAATATTATTTAGGCGTCATGAAGCGTTTGCGTGAGAGTATCCGCCGAAAACGTCCAGATTTGTGGCGACACAACTCATTGATGCTGCACCATGATAATACACCATCACACACAGCCATTATAGAGAAAGAGTTTTTAGCGAAAAATTCAACAAACGTTCTCGACCAAGCACCCTATTCACCTGATATGGCTCCGTCTGACTTTTTTTTTATTTCCCAAGTTAAAATTACCACTTCGAGGAAAACGTTTTGAGTCAATAGAAGCCATAAAAGAAAATTCGCTGAATGAGCTAAAGGCCATACCGCAAATAGCCTATGAAAAATGTATGGAAGACTGGGTGAAGCGGTGGAGATCTTGTATTGCAAGCGATGAAATACTTTGAAGGCGATAAAATAAATTTAGATGAATAATTTGTATTTTTTGTTTTATTGACAAATTCCCGATACTTAGTACACAGAAGGTATCTCACTCGCTTTTTCGTCTTTCCTAACTCTTTTTAAGGCTGCGTTAAGATATCACCTTTCGCAAGGACATGTTCGATTTGGTCATGGTAAGCTTGTCCCTGCCACTCTTGACTCCTAGATCCTTCCGATTTGGTACTGTACATCTGTTCCGTCAATTTTGCATCATCCATTTTTGTACATGTCTGAACCGTTGGAGCATGACTTTTATGGGATAAGGGGGCAAAGAACAATGGTAAGCAATTTACGCGCCTCTTGTAAACCTGCAACACTGATAGTGCTAAAGTTGCGTTGCCGGCCTTTAAGGGAGTGAGATAGGCAAGATAGGGAAGGGGGGTGTGCCTGTGGAGACCACTCTCACAAAAACAAAACGCCAGATGTGCCATTAATGCAGCTAGCTGTGTGGCTTTAGTACTGTTGAAAGTCACCGAACTTTAAGAATTCTCTATTGTCTAAAAAATATGAGGGTTTAAAAGATCGCGATTACAAGAAGGGGTAGAACCAAGCAGTTCGCTGCATGAATGGGCCGGCACAACCGATGAAATACCACTACCTCTCGGAAGATCGACGTAAAGTGGCTCATGCCGCGTTTCGTTCGGTGAGAGAGGTACCCGTAGGCCCAACCCCCCCTTCCCCATCCCTTCCTATCCTACTCCCTTAAAGGTCGGCAACGCAACTGATCACTTAACATCAGGTGAAACGCCTGCTCGTTTGCCCTCTATCCCATAAAAAAAACGGGATGCTTCGAGAAAATGCCAGTCTCTTTTAATTTTACTAAGTTTTCCACAATAAAAATAAGTATTAAAAATAAAACAAAAGTGTAATTTTACGTCGTAATAACTTATAGCTGATGAGATTGTTATGGCTTATCTATAAAGAACAAATAATTACTTTATAACTCGGTGACAAAACAAGCACTGGACTTTCTCACTTATAAGCAACTGGTGATGGCATTGTCTTATAGACGTTTACGATATATTATAGGCAGCTTAATAGCTTGCCATTTTATATTAGAAATGGTTATAACGGTCTGTTAAAAAAGACTATATTATTGTATATCCTTATATCTGCAATAGCTTAAGCTATCTAACCGAGCCCAGAAATTATTTTCTCTTTCTTACACACATACATAACTTTACGCCAAGTTATAGCGGTGTAGGCAGAAAGAACAGAGGCACGATTCTTACTTGATTCACTCGCTTTTTTGCCTTTCGTAACTCTCTGATGAATTTGAAAACACATTTTATATCTCTTACGGTAATGTATTAGTAGCTTAGTACTTAAAAGGTTGATGGGAATGTATTGTCCACACCTCTTCAACATTCGCTTCTTCCATACTAAAAGGATTCTTAGTCATGTCGTGTTTCACATAATCAATCGACTTATTCTTCACTTAATAATAATAAATCTCGGTGGTTCAGTGGTCAAACACCGCGCTTCTGAATCCAGAGGTCGCGGGTTCAAATCCACTCCAATAACTTTTAAAAATTAATTTCAAAAGTTATGTTTGATAAATATCGATGACCAAAAACTTTTTGCCCGGTATGACAAAAGGTACGCCATTTGGGACGTAAACATAACAGCGGGTGGGGGCTTAACAGCCACTCTAGCCTTCGGGTAGAAATGTGGTAGAGCCAAGCAGTTCGCTGCATGAATGGGCTGGCTCGACCGGTGAAATACCACGACCTCTCAGAAGATCGACATAAAGAGGCGTTTCGCTCGGTGAGAGAGGTATCTGGAGGCCCACCCCTCTTTCCCCATCCTTTCCTTTCCCCTATCCCTTAAAAGTCGGCAACGCAACAGTAACACTATATGTGTTACTGGTGTCCATAGACGGCGTTGGTTGCTTACCATCAGGTGACACACCTGCTCGTTTGCCCTCTTATCCTATAAAAAAGAAAAAAGCGTGAAGTTATGTTATGTTATGTTATCCCTCATATAATTTCCTTCCACATTTAGGTACATCATTCTTGTCGCAACATGTGTATCATTCCTCCTAATTACATGTCATTAACAAGCTGTTTATCTTTTTAACAACTCTAAATACCATCCTTGCTTTACTGTACTAGTCTCAAAGAAAGTTCTTTAAACTCTCACATATTTAAGTAGAAAATGGCCATAGTTATTGATTTTATGTATTCAGCTTATTATCATGTCGGATAAAATATCCGGCATACCATTTATTAGCATTAGATAGTCTAGATAGGTGTAATGCCACGACCAGTCAGAATATCGACGTAAAATGGCTCATGCTACATTCCACTCGGTGTGTGAGGCCCAATTATTAACGTCTTCCCTCCCTTTTCACCTCGACAAACTATTAATTTGACAGGATACTTTAAGATATCAGAAATATTAATGTGAATTTTTTAAGTCTCGGTGGTCCAGTGGGAGAGCACACGGCTTCTGATCCAGAGGTCCGGGTTTGAATCCTGACACTGGCTCACACCGATAACTTTTCGAAATTATTTTCGGAAGTTAAGTGTGATAAATATCGATGACGGAAAACTTTGTTCCCGGTACGGCAATAGGTTCGCCACCTATTCCATTTGGGACGTAAACATAACGGTGAGACGAGGCTTAACAACCGCTGCCTACACTTTCGGGTAACAAAAAGGCGTGAAGTTATGTATGTATGTAATGTGAATTTCATACTTTATAGGTAGGATGAGAAGGTGACAATTGAACTGTATGACCAATACTAGACCGAGGCGATGGACCTTTATTGGTAACCATAGGCATCAAACTAAGACATGTCTCTATTTCATTCATTAAATTAACTACCTGTACTCCTGGCTTGCAGATAGACTGATACCTCTGTACAGTTATAACACCAGTAAGTTATAAAGCTGCATATATTTACAGTTAATTAATATAATTAACGTGCTATTTCGTCTTTTAGAATCAATGGTCTGAATGTCGAGCGGGATGCTTCTGAAGTAATAAGTCGTGGGATCGAATCCAAGCTTAAACTAATGACTTTTTGCAGTTTTTTGCGGAAGCAACGTACGAAAAATATCAATGATTGAAAACATTGTGCCCAGTGTATAAGTATAGTCTTTGCCACCTATTTCTATTTGGGACGTAAAAATTTGGCAAGTCGTGGCTTTACACCACCTTCGGGAAGAAAAAGGCGTGAAGTTATAAAAAAATGTGTTTTTTCTTATAGTTTTACATTCTTTTATTCTCATCATTTGCTTTTTTAACATTTGTTTAATATGTGAAACCGTGTTATTTGAGGTGCATGCGTGAGAATCGATCTTTATGTTGAATAATACATAATCAAGATACGCATGCTTAAGCAAGCAATTATTACTGAATATAAGATACTTAATAAAGATAAGCAATGGCCCATGGACATCTAGAACACGGAGAGGGTCATAGTTCTGTTACCCGTATTTAGGATAGGATATTTAGTGAAGGAGATGGTCAGGAGCTGGCCTCTGTAATCTTTCTGAAAGAAAGAAATTCTGCACAAGTAACACTACGACGATTTTCTAAGAGGAATTTCTCCGGTCGAGCATGCCCATACATGAAGTGAACTGCATATCTCTGAGGAATGTGTATTATTATTAATAATTGGCAAGATAGTATACCATGTATTATTAGGCTTTCTCTATTAAATATTTGATTCGAAAACACGAAACAACGCCGCGTGGGCAGTGAGATAAGACAAGAATTTAACTGAATCCAATACCTACAACTTCACGCCAAGCCTCTTTCGAGGAATACAGAGACCGGAATATAATAATAATTGCGAGTTTTTTATATTATTGTATTTAATATAACTACGCTAGCAATTAGTGTTAATTTTGCTAGTAAAAACGTAAAATCTCATAGCTTCACGCCTTTTTCTCAAACGTGTAGGCAGCTGCTGTTAAGCTTTGACTCGCCAAATAGTTACGTCCCAAATGGAACTGGTGGCCAACCTATTGCCATACACCGAGCAAGGCGTTGCCAGTCATCGATATTTATCACACATATCTTAAGAAAATAAGTTAATTGTTAACTAGCTAATGGTCTCAACATTTTAGAGGGAACAATCCTTTTTGGTCTACAGATGTATTGGAAACTATCATCATCCATCGGGAAAGATGCTAACAATGAAAGAAAATTTTTAATAGGTCAGCTGGTAGACTTTAATTTGCTGTGTCATTTGCTTTAATTTTAATCACAAATATTCCAGAGATTTATAAAGAGCACTACATTACTATATTTATATGGTCTCGGTGGTCTAGTGGTCGAGCACGCGGCTTCGGAATCCAGAGGTCGCGGGTTCGAATCCTAGCACAATGACTGCCTACACCTTCGGGTAAAAAGGGCGTGAAGTTATGTTATATAGCACTATGTACGATTATACAAAGTGATTCAACTTATAAGTATATATCCAAAGTCTTTGCTCTCGCTAATTTGAACCTTGAGGGACTCTTAAAATTTGACGAATTAACAAGTATTTAAAATATCAAATACTGATTTGCTTCGAAGCGTATTACTGTTGCTCAGATTGCTCAAGAACACTTCTCCAAAGGAAAAACCTGATTTTTTTGCATCTCTTTCGCTTTGTAGATTTTGGTAAGATATTGGATGAGGCTCTTGCTTTTTTAACTGATACTTCTTCCTCTGTGTATAATCCTCATCTTTGCTGTTGCTTCTCGTTTCTTCTCTTTTTTTCCACATCTTTCTCTCTACAATATTTAGTGTTCCGAGTTGGATAGAAATGTACATAGCGATGATGTTTTCGTTCAAATTACCAAGTGCACGAAATGATTTTGTAGAAAACCCGTGACAACTTAGAACTAAAGAGAGGTTTGATTTATCGCAGGTTAAAATTGACGTGAGTGTCAGACTGTAATTAAAATTACCGTATTGTGAGTATGTAACTAAAAGTGGGTGAAAACTTACGCAACAAAATACGTAACACATACCTTATTAACTTACGTATTATTTGCCTTAAACGTAAATGGCAGAATTACGTCACTTATGTTTCCATAATAATTGTGTATTTATTCATTTGTTTCCTGTGCGCGTTCTTTTATTTTCTGTCAAAACATTTTTTTAGTGACAGTACAAAAAGTTAACAATTAGTGACGCCCTGACATGTTTCGTTTACGAATCGATAGAAATTATCGATTTTATTTATTATGAGAACTTTTGATTTGATATATTGCAAAGGTTTAAGAATAGTTTAAATATTAATAGTTTATCGAATTGTTTATAACAGTTAATATTATAAATTTGAAAGTTTGTGAAAATGTTTGTTACTAAATTACGGGACCACTGTTTAAGAAAATTAGATAAAAACCGGTTTATAGATTAAAAATTTCCTGGATTAACAAATGGATTTCCATCCCAATAATGGATGCCATTGGAAAAATACTTCAACTTTACATATTTTAAAATGAGTGTCAATTAATGGCAATACCATGAACGGTACGATTATCCCCGTGATTCATTCCCCTGGGACAATAAACATAATATGACTTCACGCCTTTTTCTACCCGAAGGTGTAAACTCGCCGTTATGTTTACGTCACAAATGGAATAGGCGGCGAACCTGTCTACATACATGCATACATACATACATACATACATACGTACATACATACATACATACATACATACGTACATACATACATACATACATACATACATACATACATACATACATACATACATACATAACTTCACGCCAAATCCCTTGCGGGGTAGGCAGAGTGAACAGACCTATAGAGAATAGACCTATCTACATACCGGCTATTAAGTTTTTAGTCATCGATATTTATCACACATAACTATCGAAATTAATTAATTTCCTAAAGTCATTGCATAATGCCTGGTTTAATTGTTCCACCATATTATAATATGTTGACATGTTCGTGAGCGAAACAAAAACTATCGTCTTATAATTATATCGCTTGTGTGAATTAAACTTACATTATACAAGGCTTTCTAGTTTTAAATTATATCAACTAGGTAAAAAACTAATTGTGGGCTCTAATTTCACGACGCCGCCATCTTTTACTTGAGAATACATTCATACATACATAACTTCACGCCAAATCCCTTGCAGGGTAGATTCTTACACACATCACTCGCTTCGTTGACTTTTATTTATAACTCATTTAATGCACGCCCGTCGATTTTTGAGACTCCTAACATAACCTTCCTCCAGAACACGTTCTATTTGGTCATGTAATGTGAGTCTTACTTGAGATAATTTTTAAGTAATGTAAAAAAGTATGTATGTTTGCTTAGAGATCTTTTAAACTTATAATCTTCCTTCCCTGTTTCCATAATTTGCGGTGACCAAAACAGGTTTTTCTACTCCATATTTTGCTTTCATTCATTCTCTTCTTCCTCAGTGACACTTCAAAATCATATTGTCTTTTACACAATCCGTCCATGTTTATTTATGTTTTCCTTTTCTCATGTGCCCTCTTCTTTTATTTCTTGTCGTTTAACAACGCAACTGATTTTGATATAGTTTTCTGCTAAAGATACAATAGGTTTCGTTAAAGGAATAAATAAACCCGGGAAGGAGGTCTAATATCGTTATTCAAATAGCCCTTGTTATAGATATAGGTTATGATGGATAGCTAAATATATACCTATGTAAATTAGCTCTTCAGCTTGCGTGAAAAGGGTTTTGAATTTCGAAGAATCGAGTTAGTGTTTGAAGGTACTCAGATCTTCAAGGAATAAATAGTATCGCACAGATGGTATAAAAATCTTATTAATTTTTTAATCAGAAACTTGTATCAATTCCTGGGAACGTTAAATAAATATGTTTCAGCGTTTAGTTTATTTTTTTTATAGATAAATAATAATAATATGATGATTTTACATACCGATAAGTAATCCTTGTTTATATTTTTGGATCGAGTCAATTTAATATTTTATCAATCACTTATCACCCAACTTTGTGTAATATACTTAATTGTTATCCTTTTTGGTTGCAAACTCCTTAAATTTTTAGGTCAATATAGGCACAATAGAAAAAAATGAGTATTATAAAAAAAAACACAATTGTAATATTTTTTTTTGGAATAGCAAAGATACTACGTCTTTCTGTCAACTATCTGTTAGCACATATGTCATGCGTGTACAACTGTATCCCTACTACCGCTGAGGTACAGGCAGGCGAGGCAACCAACTTTCTTTACGTGGAACATGTGGAGTTTCATAATCTGAGACCGACTTCACATATAAATTATAAAGAAAATGTTTATGTTTGTTTTTGTTTTAGTACCTGTGTAACTAAATTGTTATGCTGTTCCTGTGTTAAGTGGTGCCAAGCACGCTGACTGACTAGTAATGAGGATATTTACTGAATATTTAATTAAATAGAAATGTAGGTATTGCATAGAAATTATTTAACATCGAAATAGAAAATTAGAAGATACGTCTCGGTAATTTAGAGGTCGATCACTCCGCTTCTTATTTGCGAAGTCGTGGGATCCAATCTGATTGAAACCGATGACTTGAAATTCTATTCAGAAGTTACTTGAGCTGCCTACCCCCTCGGTTAGAAAATAAATGTGAGGTTATCACAAAAATCGTTTTTTTTTTTCATGTTGGTTAGCACGAAATCTATAGGGCATTACATAATAAACATACGATTAACATAACTTCACACCTTTGTTACCCGTAGGTGTGCGGCTGTTAAGCCCTCCTTTCGCCGTTATGTTTACGTCCCAATTGGAATAGGTGGCGAACCTATTGCCATAACGGGCAAAAAGTTTTGAGTCATCGATATTTATCACACTTAACTTTCGAAAAGTCATTGGTGTGAGCTAGTGTCCAGATTCAAACCCGGACCACGGGATCAAAAGCACACGGCTTTTGATCCCGTGGTCCGGGTTCGAATCTGGACCACCGAGACTAAAACTTTAGGGCGTTCTGCGCGTCCAAGAACAGTATTATTATTAAACTGGTAATGGTATTCTAAAAATCATAGAAAATTAATTTAATTATTAGACTTTCCGTTGGTAGACGATAAGTTATCAACTAGGTCAAGATGCTGAATCATAATAGCGATATTTTTATGATTACTCCAAAGAGGCATTGAATTACGAATACAATAAGAAACCCTTGAAAAATATTACAAACATTTGCGTGATGTCGATGAGTTTACTAGAAATTTAAATTAAAAAAAAATCCGATCATTGATAATATAAATACAATTTAAAGTCGCCAATTTGAAATGTTATTAACACTTTTCAGTAATCATTCGTAGTATTATGACATCCCAAGTGAAGTTGTTTGTTCAATTTTTATCTTTCTAAATAGAACCGTCACGTAACGTAATGTCAATATTAAAAAATAATCACGGTATTATGATTCAGGTAAACATTTTCTTGTTTTCTTTCGTCTAATCTACTAAGATAAGTATTGTGTTTGAAAGAAAATTGTGTACTAATCAATACAATTATAGTACTATATACAAGTCTCGGTAGTTCTGTTGGCAAGCACCCCGACTCAATAGTTTCGAATCCTGACTCACACCAATGACTTTTTGAAATTAATTTCAAAATTATGTATGATACACATCGATGATTGAAAAACTTTGTACCTGGTTTGGCAATAGGTTCGCCACTTTTTCATTTGGGACGTAACATGACGGCGAGTCGAAGCTTGATAGCCACTGCCTACACCTCCGCGGAAAAAGGCTAGAAGTTAGTTATGTTAAGTTATGTATGTTATTTGTCTTCTAATCGCTATGTTTTCTGCTTTGCAGATATTTTTAGTAATTGTTGCGATGCAATCGCTGGTAACCAACGGAAATCCGTTATTCCAAGGCATAAGTTTTCAAAGAGGATTCGAGATACATTTCAAGCCATTGCCAAAAGAACGTCTGGCGTTTCTGAAAGAGACCTGGTCGCCATTTGGCGTGTTTGGAAAGAAATTTGCCATTGAAAAAAGAAGCATTGATGATATAGTGCCACTGACTGAAAAACCTCCAAGACTTGCTGCACCTGTGTTTGAACATATTGAAGAGATGGAACATATTGGCACTGAACCTTTATTGAGCTTACCCAAACCTCTACACCGACCTTTACCAATTCCTATGCCAATAATAGTGAATGATTATCCGCCATTACAACCCAAATCTCAAGTAGTTCCACCTATTTCAACAAACATGGTCATAATACAACCATCCAGAGTTGTTAATAATCATATGATACCCGTGGGACTCTATACGGATATATCTAGGGCAGAAGCAGTCAAAGAGCACATTAATGTTGCTCCACATCCAGCTCCAGTCAAAGAACCACTTCCATCTTCACCAGTGCCACCGGTGGTTCCAGTGGAAGCTAAACCTGTGCCTATAACACCTGCTAAGGTTCCACCAGTAGCGATCGTCGCTAAACCTCTGGTGGAACCTGCTTCTCCTCCTGCAGTTGTGGTTCCTGTAGTACCTGTTCCTCCTCTTCCAGTTGAACCATCCCATCCTTCTCCTCCTCCTTCAGTTGCAATTCCTGCAGTACCTATCTCTCCGCCTCCAGTTGAGCCTGTTCCTCCCGCTCCTCCAGTTGCGATTCCTGTAGTACCCGTTTCTTCTCCACCAACAGTTGCGATCCCTGTAGTACCAATTCCCCTAGAACCAATTCCCCCGAAACCTCCTGTGCCTGTCCCACCTAAAGAACCCGAGCCATTACCTCCAAAACCAGTTACAGACGTAGAAGAGAAAAAACCAGTGGATCCAGAGATTCCCAAGAAAGAGATAGCTTTAAAAGATAGTTCGTTTGTAAAGGGCTCCAAGATGGCGTTGCAATTTGGCACAGTATTTCTGACACTGATGGCACAATTCTTGGATAGTGCACGAGCAAGTATTGATATCATGACAAATCCACCCCCAGTGTTCAGAAATTAATAGAAATGTTATGTCGGCCACATTTCACTCTCCGGATTTTTGTACTTCTACAGGTCAAAATCATCTATGCTAGTGCTATTTGAATTATTGGAAATAATATAATGTATTTAAACATGACCAGAAGAGGAACGAATAAATAGGTCAGCTGCTGGTAAGCGACTAGCGCCACTCATGGACATCTGCAACACCCACAGGGTTACAATTACGTTGTTTGAATAGAGAATAGGGAGGGAATCGGTAGGCTCCTGATACCTAACTCATCGGTCGAAACGCAGAACGAGCCACTTGGCGCCTAATTTTCAGAGAGGTCGTGGTATTTCAGCGTAGGAGCCGGTCATTTATGCAAGAAACTGTGTGGATGTTCTATGTAACTAATTAACTGGTCTTAAATTTGTTTTTTATTTACTTTGATAACCTCAAATTGTTAAATAGTTTGTTTGAGCTTACTGTAGCTCTCGTGGAAGATAAAAATAGTAATTTATTTTTGACTAAACACAAAATATTATTTGCTTTAATTTTTAACAAGTTGTAGTGACAAGAAGGATAATAGCACTTAATTATTTAAAGTTTTAAGACATTATTTTTTCGTATAATTAAATGAGTGTAACATTTAAATTATCGATATTTATAGAAGATATTTTTATATTTTAATTGCGTGAGAAATTGCATGCCATCTAATGATTGACAGTTGTATCGATTTTAGAATATTCCTTCAAGAAAACCAGAAAAGTTGTGTAAGTATAAGACGGAGGTTATATTTTCAAAGAAACTTTAATACTAGGGTATAAAATAAGCTAAGTTTTCCTTTTTTATCTAAATTATTTTAATAAATAAATAATTTTAACAATGAATTTAGAGCTTAAATTATTTTTACGCATAATATACTTGCTCCGTGGGTGCAATGTTCCAATTTTGATAGCCAGGATTATCAACAGTGTCTCCGATTCCTGGACTTCTGTATAGGCTTCCAAACAGACCGAAGCCTCCGAGACTCCCTAAGCTACCTGGCTTAGATGGCTTACCGCCTAAACCACCTAAGCCAGCTAATCCACCCAGACCTCCAAAATTAGGTTTTCCGAACGGTTTACCAAGTCCAAATCCAAAATCACCAATACCACCCAAACCACCAAACTGCGCCACGGCCAGTGAAACTGACATTGCTAATAGAATTACTCTCATAACCTGAAAATAATACAAACAGATGATGAATAATAAAAAATCTTCACGCCTACAAAATAAGTGTAGGTAGCGGTAATTGAATTTCCTAAGATATAAGTAACGGTGACTGAAACCATTTTGCATTTTGTGTGGCAATGGCTTCCATCACCTAAAATACCATGTGAGACATAAAAAATATTGTTCATAGTTAATTCGAGATGATTGTTATTTTTGGGCAGAACTCTTTTTTATGATTAGTAAATTTATTAAAAGTTTTAACAGTGGTAAAGCCAAGCAGTTCGTTGCATGAATGGCCCGGCTCGACAGGTGAAATACCACGACCTCTCAGAAGATCGGCTTAAAGTGTCTCGTGCCACGTTTCGTTCGGTGAGAGAGGTACCCGGAGGCCCACCCCCCTCTCTCATCCTTTCCCATCCTGCTCACATAAAGGTCGACAACGCAACTCCAACACTATCTGTCTTGCAATTGTTCATAGGCGGAGCTGGTCACTTACCATCAGGTGACACGCATGCTCGTTTGGCCTATCCCATAAAAAAGTAATAATATTGTAACAATATTTCCGACAATCAAAGCAGAAAACTTGAAATGTATGCAGATCGAGTTCTTGGTGCCATCTTTACTTTATTTTGTCAGTTTCTTTGGATATGGTTTGACAGTTGTATTGGTAGAAAAATGTTGAAAGCAACGGATCGAGTTGGATTCGTTTGGAAAATGGGTAATCGTTGATTTAAAGTAAAATCGGTGCTCGGAACTCGCTTCTCGGTGCAAATTATTTATTAAATAATTTTTAACTGATTTAAATTTTGTATGGAGTTAATAGGAATATTGCAAAGGAAATTATATGTATATATTTTTTTTGATAAATTTAAATAACATATAAATGCCGGGACTCTTTAAATTACGACTTGATAATCATGAGATAAAATATTATCTTGTATTTGAGCGCTGTGACTCTATGATTGTTTTATATGGGCTCTTTTTGACTCTATGGGCACTTTTAGTAACGAAATAGATAAAAATATTTTCTTAACATAGATTTATTATCTTGCAACAGATTTCTTGTAACAAATATTCCAAATATCAATATTCCATGACCAAATAGCACGTGTTCTGGAGGAAGGTGACGTTAGGAGCCTCAAAAACCGACGCGCGTGCATAAAAAGAGTTATGAAAGTCAACGAAGCGAGTGAGGCGTGTAAGAATCATGCCTTATGGCGCTCTGTTCTCTCTGCCTACCCCGCAAGGGATTTGGCGTGAAGTTATGTATGTGTGTGTATGTAAATTTTAATTTTAAATAAAATATTATTAAAAAATATGCTTACATTAGACACAGCCATTTTGATGATTCTACTAAGCTTTTGTGTAGTGAACTGTTTTATTTTTATCACTAAGAGCTCTTTATATAGTAACATTTAGTGAGTTTTTTTTTAGGTTACATTAAAATTCAGATATTAATTTGTAAATGGAAAGTATAACTTTCTTTTTTCGTTAATGTCTTTTAGAAATATTTTTTAAATTACATTTTTGAAGAAAGTTTCAAGGATTTTGAGAGATTAATAAGATTATTAAATTCAAACGTGAATAAATTTAAAAAAGTACTCCTCATAATTTATTCACGATAATCTAGTGACATAGATTGCGGGCTTGGCTTTACTGCGTGCACGTGTTTTGTGTAATTTCCAAATAAAATTAAAAATAATATTTGAGTAATTTTTATTTACAGTCTTTTAGAAAATACATGAGTCCATATATATTTACATTTTCATCCACCAAAACTCCCTGGACCACCGAAGCCACCACCGAAGCCACCAGGGCCTCCGAAGCCGGGGCCACCAAAGCCAGGTCCTCCGAAGCCCCCAAAACCGGGTCCACCAAATCCTCCGAAACCGGGTCCACCAAATCCACCAAAACCAGGGCCACCAAATCCACCGGGGCCACCAAATCCCCCAAAACCGGGGCCACCGAAGCCATAACGTGCTATTCCTCCATTGACTACCGATACCAGGATACACAACAAGGCTAACAAAATATGTATCTGTAAAAGTTAGTTCTTTAGTTAGAAATTATATTTTTTATCCTGACACTGGCTCACACTAATGATTTTTCGAAATTGTTTTCGGAAGTTAGTGTGATGACGGTTTAGCAATAGCTTCGCCACCTATTCCATTTGGGACGTAAACATAACGGCGAGACGAAGCTTAACAGCCGCTGCCTATACCTTTGGGTAACAAAGGCGTGAAGTTATGTTATCAATGTTTACATTTTTTTATGGGATAGGAGGCAATGGTAAGCAACTTCTCAGCGCCAATGGACACCGTAGTGCGTTGCCGTCATAAATAATTATAATTACATAAAAAAAAACACAAATACAAACTTCAGACCATTATGTTTAACCTGTATCAGTGCTCTTAAATGTTAGTTTGGATTGCTAATATGAATTTCAGATTATTTTGTAAATAAAAAAAAAACAGAATATATACAACCTTTTTGTAATCTAATATAAAACATTTATAAAGGGCATTACAAAAAAAATAGTCGTCTCGATGGTCCAGGGGTCGAGCATCCCGCTTTGGAAGAAATCGCGGGTTCGAATGCTGACACACACCAATGACTTTCCGGAATTATTTTCAGAAGTTATGTGTGATAAATATCAATTCACAACCTTGTACCCGGTGTGGCAATAGGTTCGCCACCTATTGAATGAATATTAAAATAAAATGTGTTATTATATAATTAAAATTATACGTTACCTTTGCCATTTTTCTAAAATGTAATATTAAATCAAAATTCTTTAATTTTTAGATTTTACAGTTTCCTCTTTAAAACAATGAAAGGAGCAAATTAATGGGATATAACTTAAAAAAGTAGTTATTTACAGAGTTACAGTAACACTTTTAAGAACAATATATTTTGATTACATTATGTGACGAACTGAATCATTGTTTTAAATAAAATCGTTTAAATATATGCACGGTTTTATGCCTAAAATTGTGGAATTCCCATACACAGTCAACCAGTAAGCGTTTCTCAACATTTTATATGAGGGCATCGGAATGTCCCCATCCAAGCGAGTCGTGAAGGCACCAAGTATTTTCTCAAAGTTTTTATAAAGGTGTTAGGAAAATATGCACCAAAAAATTTTATTTATGATATTAATAGTATAAGCCTGTTATATTAAAATATATATATCATAATACATAAAAAATATATCTAGCCTCATTACAATTAAAAAAAAAAGCAATTTTTGTCTACATTGAATAATGAAAGCGATATAAATATTAATACTATACATACATTCATAACTTCACGCCAAATCCCTTGCGGGGTAGGCAGAGAGAACAGAGCGCCATAGGGCACGATTCTTACACGCCTCACTCGCTTCGTTGACTTTCATAACTCTTTTCATGCACGCGCGTCGGTTTTTGAGGCTCTTAACATCACCTTCCTAATATTATATTATAAGTGTAAGTATTATATTATAAGTAATGTTCCATTAAACATTAAAAAAGTATCATTAACATGAAAAAATCGATATTCAAATATATACATACAATATTCGCATAAATATAGTATAATAAAATTAGGGTCCAAATTCTTCAGTTAATGTAAAATAACTGTTAAAACACTGCAAGTGATTAGTTATTTTATACAGATTAGTTAAAAATTATATCGATGGTATAGGTTTTATGTTAATTTGTGGTGTTATTTTTTTAAATGTTCTCATCATTGTGCTTAACAGTGGTAGAGCTAGGAAGTCAGCTGCATAAATGGGCCGGCACGACCGATGAAATACCACGATCTCTCAGAAGATCGATGTAAAGAGGCTTATGCCGCAATTTGTTCGATGGGAGAGGTACCTGGAGGCCCACCTCCATTAACCATCTTTTCCCATCCTACTCTATTGAAGGTTCGCAGCGCAACTGTAACAATATATATGTAGCAGGTGTCCATAGGAGGCGCTGGTCACCTACCATTAGGTGACACGCATGCTTGTTTGTCATTATATCCTATAAAAAACTGTTTCAACAGTTTGAGAATCTCTGCATGAATATAAAAGTAATAAATATGCAAACAAAAATTTGCTAAATTTCACATCAAAGTGTAAAATCATTGTTATTTAATATGGGAATGTATAAAAATGATGTAACGTTAAGTTTTATTTAATCCAGGGGCTCAATAACATTTTTATAATAATATAATAAAATTTACATATTTTATATCTTCACGGTCCTTACAGTTTATGGTACTTTAATATTATACAATAACTGGTTGCCTCGGCGAACTTTTTTCCGCATCAAAAGCAATTTCTATAGTTTTAAATTAAAGTGTTAAATCTGTCAAATTGTCACTTTTTCTTTACTACACGAATAATACATAAAAGCGCCTTGTTGACACCCTGTATATATTAAAAAAGATCGCATCAAAATCCGTTGGGTAGTTTCAAAGATCTAAGTATATAAGGGGACATACAGCAAAGAGCGACTTTGCTTTATATTATGTAATGATATATATAGGGGTCCGGGAAGGATGAACCCCCGGTGCGGCCGGGGAGGGTCGTCGGGGGCGCCGCCGGCCTGTTTACAGCGCGCGGTCGAAGCCGCCCCTCCCAGGGGAGCCTCACCGAGGCTCCCCGAGGATGAGCACCCCCTCGTGACAGAGGGGGGGGCGACGCCGGGGTGGACCAGAGGGGTTATCCGAATCCTGGACCACCCCAACGCCGGAGGAAGGCCACCGCAAGGTTTTAGTGGGTAACCCTAGGATCGGATTGCAGGTTACTGTTTTGGGAGTCCTGCACTACCCCCTGCCGTGCCCAGGCGGGGGGTGTGCATAAAGCATTTCCACGCGTAAAAAAAAATAAGAAAAAGGTGTATCACACATAACTTTCAACATGACTCCCTCTCATGTTCTGAAGCCTTAAAGACAGATAAAGAAATAAAGTATCCATGGGCGGCGGTAGTTCTTTACCATCATGTTCCTCATATTCAATAAAAAAGTACACATACAGAACTTCACGTTGTGTCCCCGTGGAATAAGCAGAGAGAACAGAACAACAATAAGCACGATTCTTACACACCTCTTCATAACTCATTTAAATATGCTCGTAGATTTTTAAGGCTTTTGAAAACGCAAGGACACGTTCAATTTAGTCATGAGAAGCATAGGCCAGTAGGCCTTCTGGACGCATCTCTCAACGAACGAAACGCGGCTTGTACCACATTACGTTGATATTCTGAGAGGCTGTGGTATTTCACCGGTCGAGCCAGCCCATTATTTATTTATTTATTTTATTAGTTACAACATACATTGTATACATGAGGTTATTATTTACTGTCCCACAAAACTGCACAAACAATTATTCATTGATTTTAAACAAATTATGGACACATTTCAATTTCATTACCAATTCATTAAATGTTTTATAAATAACAAAAACAACATTAACAACGATAATAATTATGTACACATATCCACATACACATACATATAGATACACACACACACATACACTTTTCGATTTCATTATCAAATCATTAAAAGAAAAAAATATATAAATAATGATAGAGAAAATATTCATGTACATGTACATCCACATACATATCCATATACACACACATAAGCACTTCAATAATTTAATTAACAGTGGTAGAGCCAAGCAGTTCGCTGCATGAATGGGCCGGCTCGACCGGTGAAATACCACGACCTCTCAGAAGACCGACGTAAAGTGGTTCATGCCGCGTTTCGTTCGGTGAGAGAGGTACCCGGAGGCCCACCCCCCTTTCCCCATCCTTTCCTTTCCCCTATCCCTTAAAGGTCGGCAACGCAACAGTAACACTATATGTGTTGCTGGTGTCCATGGGTGGCGTTGGTTGCTTATCATCAGGTGACACGCCTGCTCGTTTGCCCTCCTATCCCATAAAAAAAAAAAAAAAATTATTTCCTGCAGCGAACTGCGTGGCTCTACCACTTTTAAGATTACCTGATATCTATATATGTAAGAAGTATCGGGAGGCACTCTTCCCCTTTCACTCTTTCACTCCCTTTTCATGAGAGTCAGTTGCCACCATGTGATCTTTTAGCTAGATTTCCTCCTATCCTACGTTAATATAATTATAAGGTCCCGTGAAGATAGGCTATACTGACAACGGGGAGTTTACAGACAACTCACTTCAAAGCAAAGTGTAGAAGCTTATGTGACACCCCTAGACTTCCATTTATCACGAAGACGGGTCATGGGAACCAGCCGCTAACCCATTAACCTTTTTAAAACAACTTTTAGGATTATATCGCGTTTATTTCTTATCTATGATCTCTGTAAAGAGTTCGAAACGTCGGGAAATAAATATAAATAAATAAGAAATAAACGCGATATAATCCTAAAATTTGTTTTAATGAGTCAGATTCGCGAAAGTCTTAGAAATAAATAACCTTATAGTAAGTAATTAATTTTTATTTATTAGTCACCTGAACAGCCCAAAGATTCTTTCGTCACACCTACTTCTGATATAGGGTTTTGAATGTATTTTTGTATTCGAATAATGTTTAATATTTGTTTTACGGGATAAAGGGCAAATGAGTGGTACTTGATGGTAAGTGACGAGTTCCGATTATGATCAGCTGCAACACAGATACTGTTACAGTTGCGTTGCTGGCTTTTAAGATGGGATAGAGTAGGGATTGGAAGTGAAATGGGGAGAGGTTATGGGAAGGAGTTGGGCTTCCATATACCTATCTCTTTGTACTCCATGTAGAGGTGTGATGCTGCAGACAATGCCTTTGAGTATAGAAGGCATGAAGGTACGTAACTTTTTTATGGTTTATCGTCTCGATGGTCCACGCTTCTGATTCAGAAGTCATAGGACCGAAGCCAGGGTTACACCAATGATTACTCTAAATTCCTTTCGGAAATTACATGTGATAAATAACGATGACCGGTGTATGGCAATAGGTCTGACACCTATTCCATTTGAAACGCGATTTGGCGAATGGAGGCTTAATAGCCACTCAATACACCTTCGGGCAGAAAAACGCGTGAAATTATGTTACGTATGTTAATATTGTATCGTTATCAAAAAATCAAGAACAGGTGTCAGCTTTCTAAAGAGATGTTATTAAACCGGTATTACTTGCTTCAGTTATTTTAATGTCAAATTTATTGCTATAGAATACAAATTAAAGTTCACGTATATTAATTCTCAGATTAATCGATTTTTTATTCGATTAAATATCGAAAACTATTAATCAGATTGTTATTTTTTTTTTCTAGTAGGAAGTCGCTATATAACAGAAAGAGCTTTATAAATGTCATTGAAAAAAAATGTCTTATGGAAGCGAGAGATGGGTATGGCAGAGTGTGCATGAAAGTAGGATAAACGCGGTCGAAATGAGGGCACTGCGCAAAATCTGCGGAGTGACCCTCGCTGACCGCGTGGAAAACAAGGTTATAAGGAAGGAAGTCGGATCGAAAGAGGGTGTCGGTGTAAAAGTAAAAAAGGGCATGCTCCGATGGTTCGGACATGTAGAAAGGATGGATGATGCAAGATTGACTAAGCAGATATATAATGCAAAAGCGGATGGATGTAGGAGTCGAGAACGGCCTAGACACACATTCCATGACCAAATAGAACGTGTTCTGGAGGAAGGTGATGTTAGGAGCCTCAAAAATCGACGCGCGTGCATGAAAAGAGTTATGAAAGTTAAAGAAGCGAGTGAGGTGTGTAAAAATCGTGCCCTATGGCGCTCCGTTCTCTCTGCCTACCCCGCAAGGGATTTGGCGTGAAGTTATGTTATGTGTAATGTACATTTTTTTCAATCTATACAAAGCGATAAGTAGCTTACTGAGTACGAGAATTTTACTGTATATTTTTCATAAATTTATGCTATTTTCTACCCGAAGGAGCCAGCGGCAGTTAATTTCGACTCGCTAAGTATTAACGTCGCAAATGGTATAGGTGGGAGAACCTATTGCGTCGGGCACAATGTTGTTAGTCACCGATATTTATAACACATATCTTCCGAAAAGAATTCCGAGGAGTCATTAGTATGGGCCAGGATACGACCCCACGGCTACTTGATTCAGAAGCGAGTTGCACAACCTTCAGACCGCCGAGTAGACTAAAAACTCTACTGTATATATTTGTAATTTATTGTTTTTAAATAAATAACGAATGTCATTGCTTATACATACTTATTTTATTAAAAAAATACATTACAGTTTAAGCCATTATCCTGAATCACATATTCGATCGCTATTAAGTCCAGATTCCATATTAATTAACCTCTACCGAAACCTCCCTGACCACCTCCGTAACCCCCTTGGCCACGACCTCCTTGGTTACCACCAAAACCACCTTGTCCACCTTGGCCACGTCCAAATCCTCCTTGGCCACCTCCGAAACCTCCTTGGCCACCTCTTCCACCCTGTGCTAAGGCTGTAGCAAATACAGCTATTAGCACTACCATGATAAATAATGTCTGAAAAGATTAAAATATTATGTTTCAATGAAAAACTAATTACAATTATTTAAATAAGTCACAGTGGTCCAGTGGTCGCTTCTGAATCCAGAGGTCGCCAGTTCGAATCCTGGCTCACACCAATGACGTTTAGAAATTATTTTCGAAAGTTATGTGTAATAGTTATGAAAAGAGTTATGAAAGTCAACGAAGCGAGTTAGGTGTGTAAGAATCATGCCCTATGGCGCTTTCGCAAGGGATTTGGCGTGAAGTTACGTATGTATGTATGTATATATGTGTAATAGATATCGATGACTGAAAATTTTGTGCCCGATATGGCAATAGGTTCGCCACCGGTGGAATACCATTTGGGACGTGAATATAACGGTGGGACGAGGCTTCACAGCCGCTGCCTACACCTTCGGGTAACTTATAATACAAGAGGTGGTCTACATTACATTGAATTCATTAGCGTAATTAAATAACTTTTTTGTAGAATAGGAGGGCAAACTAACAAGCGGGTCACCTGATGTTAAGCAACTACCGCCGCCCATAGACAAATGGAACACATATAGTGTTACAGTTGCGTTGCCGGCTTTAAGGGAGTATTATGGACAAGGTAGGGGAAGGGGGGTGATTTTCTATTTATTTAACCCAAAAGTTGACAGGTAGGAAATGCCTTAAGGCATTAAGTGATCCACCTTATGTACCGATTTGTAAACAAGATGATTAAATAGATTATTAATATGACATAACATAACTTCCCGCCTTTGCCTGTCCGAAGGTGTAAGCAGTGGCTGTTAAGCCTCGAATCAACGTTATGTTTACGTTCCAAATGAAATTGGCGAACCTATTGCTTTATCACACTTAACTTCCGATAAGAATTTGGAAAGTCATTGGTGTGAGCCAGGATTCGAAGCCGCGACATCCGCACCACCGTGACTTAAATCAATACATTAATGAGACAGCTAAAAAGAAGAGTGACTATAGAGAATAATTTAAATTGTTTAACTTTACCTTGAAGGAAGCCATGATCACTAACAAAATACGACACAAAACTAAACTTTTTACATTAACCTCCGCCTTATATACAATTGACAGATCTATTATTGGATGTTTTTTTTTTTCAGTTCACGCTAATTTTTATTTCAAATGCGCGTCGCGAATTTTCGATAATGTCAAGATTTACCTTTGAATAATTCCAGTCAAGTTGTAGATATATGTCAAACCGCAAGCAACTTATTATCGCACCTATTCTCAAAACTTTAATTAGATTTACTTAGTTGGATCAATAATTATTCTTTTTAACGTTCGATTTTGTAAAAAAATATTAGTTCTAAAATTTAAAATGTTTTTAATAAATCAACTTATATATGTATTTAGAATACACTTTAATCCTGTTTTTTCAACTTTTATAGTCTCGGTGCTCTATGGTTGCTCCCAGATTCTGAATCTTCTTTCTGAATGAAATAGTCGCGGGTTCAAATCCAGGCTCACACGAAATTATCGAAATTATTTTTGGAAAGTTCTGTGTGAATGTACAATATATTATATTATTTTTTTTTAATTGGATAGGAGGGCAAACGAGCAGGCGTGTCACCTGATGGTAAGCAACTAACGCCGCCCATGGACACCAGCAACACATATAGTGTTACTGTTGCGTTGCCAACCTTTAAGGGATAGGGGATAGGAAAGGATGGGGAAGGGGGGTGGGCCTCCAAGTACCTCTATCCCTGAACGAAACGCGGCACTAGCCACTTTACGGCGGTCTTCTGAGAGGTCGTGGTATTTCACCGGTCGAGCCGGCCCAGTCATGCAGCGAACTGCTTGGCTCTACTACTGACTGAAAACTTTGTGCCCGGTATGGCAATAGATTCGCCACCTATTCCTTTTGGGACTTCAATATGGCGAGACTAGGTTTAACAAACGCTGCCTACACCTACGGGTTGAAAAAGACGTGGAGTTATTTATGTTACAACGGATGTAAGCGAGGAGATGAAACGGGATAGAAGAGAATGGAATAGGATAACAGATTGGGCTGACTCTATCTAGCGTAGACTGATGTATAATGCACGTCTTATAACTTAAGACACAGAAATGTGAGTTTAATTACAAGTTTTACATGATTGATTTCTATTTTATTTATAATTTTCATTTAGGGTTCAGGCAGCGTTTGCGATTAAATTTCTAAATCTTATTTATTTCTTAGATTCAAACGAATCACATTCATAACATTAAAAAAAAAACTTGAAAATTAACAGTTTTTTTTTAACTTAACTATACATGAATTATAGATCAAAACCACCCCGTTTACACCCTATTAAAAAAACCGCATCAAAATCCGTTGCGTAGTTTCAAAGACGTAAGCATATAAGGGGACAGACAGCGGAAAGTGACTTCATTTTATACTATGTAATGATACTATTCATAGTAGTTTCTCTGCATGAGTGACTTTTCAAAAGACGATTACTTTTGGCTTGGAAAACAATTAGATGAATAACTCTAACACTGGATTTTAATAAACTTAAGTAATAGTAATAATAGGTCCTCGAAGGTATCAGCCCATTAATGAAATATTCATCAACATTCAATTGTGATAATACCCAGAAAAATCTACTAATTTATTATCAGTGGTAGAGTCTTGGGAGAGGCCTATGTCCAGCAGTGGACTGCAATAGGGTAATAATGAATGATGAGTCTTACAGATCACTGCGTTAATTCGCTGGCTCGACCAGTGAAATACCACGACCCCTTGGAATATCAGCGTGTAGTATCTCGTGCTGCGTTATTTTCGTTGAAAGAGGTATCTGGAGGCCCTATCCCTTTTCCCATTCCGTTCCCCTTCTACTCCATTAAAGGACGGCTACGTAGCACGGTGTTCATGCGCGGTTATGAGTAACTTACCATCAGATGATCCACTTGCTCGTTTGCCCACCAATGCCATAAATATATATATATATATATATATATGGATATATATATATGGATATATATTTTCGGACATTACATACATGCATATTTCGGACATATTTCTCCTGGGCCCATAACCTGTTACATACGGACAGACGAAATTCTTTCTTTTATATCATCAATTCAAATTAGTTTTGTTATATT
This sequence comes from Euproctis similis, assembly GCA_905147225.2. NCBI lineage: Eukaryota > Metazoa > Arthropoda > Insecta > Lepidoptera > Erebidae > Euproctis > Euproctis similis. Next base: position 9,980,592 of record LR990121.1, on the reverse strand, counting down.
TTTACTTTAAGTATAGATACTAAGTGTTTTTTGTTTATTGTTTTAACACAATCAACCGGATATGACAACACTTGGCGATAATTAATAGTACACATTTAATATAAAAAAAAATAAGCATTAACATGCGATAGTTTTGGTGTTGTTAAATTGTAATTTATCTTGTATTTTATCAAATGTATCTGTTCTAATGTTTTTCAATTAAAAATTAGTAATATTGTCTGCAGGTCATACACCTAATATTTGTATCAAAAGGCCTCGGGGTCAGAATCTTTGCTCATCTAATGACTTTTTAGAAGTAATGTCTGATGTCAGTGATTGATAAATTTGTACAAGAGATATGACAATAGGTGCTGCTACTTGTTCCATTTAGGATATAAAAAAATTGAGACTCGGATAAAAAGACAAAAACAACAAAAAAAAGGAATAGCTCCTTAAAATATTACTTTCGGAAGAGAGGAGAGGAGAGATGTTTACTGACCCACTTAAATTAATTAATAGTCTCGGTGGTCAAGTAGTCAAGCACACCGCTTCTGAATCATGTAGCCTTGAGATAGAATCCTGTTTCACACCAATGACTTTTCGACATTATTTTCGGCAGTTATGTGTGATAAATATCGATGACTGCAAACTTTGTTCCCGGTGTGAGATAGTAGGTTCGACATCTATTCTATTTGGGACGTTAACATAAGGGCGAAAAAAAATGTTAAATTATGTATATTACTGTCACAATATAACTTATGTAGATTCAGCTTAAATAATCCCAGTTCGTCACCCGTGATCATGGAATCTTTTAAATATCTGGTGAAATAATTATACTATTGTTCCAAGGACTGCGTAAAAGGGTTATTTTTTACTAAGTTATTTTTTAAGTTATTTTTTAACAATATTTATGTATTCTGGCTGTTAACAATTCTTTACATTTAGGAACATTGTACTGAATTATTTTAGTAATAAATTAAAAATAAACAAACTGAATAAATAATTGTCTTTATTGTACACATTATAATATATTTAACAACATTTCGCCATTTAAATGTTTAGTTTTCAGTTCTTGAATGCCTCGTTAGCGTCCAAAGCCTCCCCCCCTGCCGAAACCTCCTTGGCCCCCTCCAAAACCTCCTTGGCCATAACCTCCTTGACCACCACCAAAACCTCCTTGGCCGTAGCCTCCTTGACTACCACCGAATCCTCCTTGGCCGAAACCACCTTGCCCTCCACCGAAACCTCCTTGACCGTAACCACCCTGGTTACCGCCAAAACCTCCCTGGCCACCACCAAAACCTCCTTGGCCAAAGCCGCCTTGACGACCAAAGCCTTGAGACAATGCCGTGGCTGCTAGAGCCAACAACATGCCAATTATAAATAATATCTGAAAATAGAAGAAAATTACTTGAAAGCAAATAAATGAAATCTCCAAGATTAACACAAAAATAGTGTTTAAGTTTTTCTCTTGTTTCGTTTTCCATCAAGTAATATAATATTCGATTGGAAAATTTTTTGAAGTGGAACGTCTAATGTCTCGTGCAAAAGCGTTTAACGCTTTTAACGCCCCCTTGTGGCCACTATTAATATTATATAAAGGTAAGATAAAAGCCAAGTTCCATATAAACCAAGGAGGAAAATTGGTACAGCGACTTTTTTTTCGATGATTTTTGATGATGTATTTATTTTTTTTTATATAAACCTACCTTGGACGACGCCATAATCACACGACTATCAGAATCAGATACTGTGAGAAACTGGCTTTGCTTATAAAATATTCTATGCCTTATATACGATATACGAAGCAATCGGTTCTTTTTTAGTTTTCGCTAATTGAAACAAAAAATATGTACCTGCGTGTGTTTCCCAACAATATTGACATTGGTTAATGTTTTACTTTTTAACTTAATATCATGCCAAGTCCCATGCAAAGTAGGCAGAAATAACAGAGAGCTTAAAGATAGCATGCTTACACATTTACTGGCTTCTTTGATTTGTGTAACTCTTGTCATATACTTTTAGAGTCTTGAGTATTGATACCTGGCCCGAGTTATTTCTTAAGATTTTTTTTAAGGGTTGGGAGGTCAAACGAGCAAGTCGGTCACTTGATGGTAAGCAACTACTCAACGCCCATCAACACTGTGGTGCGTTGCCATCCTTTAGGGGAATAGGAAGGGAAAGGAAGAGGAAAGGGGATCGGGCTTCCGGATACCTCTCTCACTTCACGCCGAATCCAGAGAGGTCGTGGTATTTCACCGATCGAGCCTGCCCATTCATACAGCGAGCTGCAAGACTCTGACCACTGTTAATACAAAAGACACTAGCTCCACATCATCTTGAAATTACTTTGTTAAACTTAAGTTTGAATATTTAGAAAGCATGACGTACACCAGGACCAAACGAAAAGAAGTTATCTCTGCGTACTCTTCATGAGTAATAGGTGTTTTTTATGGCAGCAAACTAGCAGGCGTGTCATCAGAGGGTAAGCGACCGGCGTCGTCCATGGACACCTGCAACACATATAGTGGTACCGTTGCAATTTTAACGTTTGAGGGAGTAAGAGAAGAAAAGGATGAGGAATGAAGTACTCCGGGTACCTCTCTCACCGAAAGAAATAGAATATGAGCTAATTTACGTCGTATGATCTTCTGAGAGTATTTCACCGGATGAGCCATTGGCGCATTCATGCAGTGAACTGCTAGGCTCAACCACTGTTTATAATGTGATCGTATTCATTCATGTACATATATATTTTTAAATTAATATTTAAACACATCAATTTACTTTATAGTTGTAGCGTGGTAGAGCCACGCAGCTCACTGCATGAATGGACCGGTGAAATACCACGACCTTTTAGAATATCGACGTAAAGCAGCTGTTGCCGCGTTTCTTTCGGTGAGAGGGGTATCTGGCCCTACTCCTTTTCCCCTCATTGTAATGGCCGGCAAGGCAACTGTAACACTCACTATATGTGTTCGCGTATCCATGGGCGGCGTCTGTTGCTCACCATCTGGTAAACTTTTTTTATGCTATAGGGGGGCAAACGTGGCGGTCGTTTGCCCCACTATAGCATAAAAAAGTTTGAAAAACACTGTCTTGTAAAATACATGAGAGGTGTTAATTTTTACTGTCAAATGTGATGTTTCTGATCTCTGGTATGCCCAGTAGTATATAATATGATCGTGGGTATATACAGTAGGGATGCTGACAAGTATTTTTCTATATTTGTTTTGATAAACAAACAAATTTACGTATAACTTAACGTTTATTTTGTGTTGCATCTTTAAATCCTTATTATACGTCCATTATATTGTTGTATTTTAGACAGATGGTTATAGTGTATAAAGAATGTATGATGCAAGATTGACTAAGCAGATATACAAGGTAAAAGCGGATGGATGTAGGAGGACCAATGAATTCCATGACCAAATAGAAAGTGTTCTGGAGCAAGGTGATGTTAGGGGCCGACGCGTGTGCATGAAAAGAGTTATGTAAGTCAACGAAGTGAGTGAGGTGTGTAAGAATCGTGCCTTATGGCACTCTGTTCTCTCTGCCTACCCCGTAAGTGATTTGGCGTGAAGTTATGTATGTAATAGTGATTGCAAGAGAATTCAAGATATCGATAAGTTATTAAAAACCTTGATTTCAAAAGACATAACTCGATAAATGAAAGTATAGGTAATATGATTGTACAAATTATCTATCTAGAAGTACAATATAATAAATCTGTAAATCTGTCCGGTGAAATACCACGATCATCGGAATATCAGCGTGAAGTGGCTCGTGCCGCATTTCGTGCGGTGAGAGACGTATCCGGAGGCCGGATTCCTTTTCCCCTTACTTTCCCCTCTTATTCCCTTAAAGGAAGGCAACAAACTACGGCATTCATGGGCGGTGAGTAGTTGTGTGGCGCCGGCTTAGAATACCGCCTCCCCATCTCTTCCCGTGGGTGTCGTAAAAGGCGATTATGGGAAAAGCTAGAGGAATGGGCAGCAGCATTCTCTCTTAAGACAATACAGCCTACTGCGATCGCCAACCCGCCTGCCAAGCGTGGCGATTATGGCAAAGTCCCCCCATGATTGAGCGGACCGGCAGTTGTGGCGCTCTATGGAGGAGGCCTATGTCCAGCAGTGGACCTCAAAGGGGCTAATGATGATGATGAATGATGAGTATTTGTATACCATCAGGTGAACCACTTGCTCGTATGCCTTCATAACCCATAAAAAACCGCTCAAAAATATAAAAATTCAATTAATGAAATTTAAGAAATGAACAAATATTAAACTACAACTACAAGTATTAAAACAAATACCAGGCATTCGTACAAGTACAAGTTTCTTTATAAGTATTCATACATAATAGGTCGGGGAAAAAGTCTTTTCGCATAACGTAGGTATAAACTTATTATAAAATTTCTTTGACTGTACTATTTGTGTCTGGCTGGTTTTGGTAACATTAAAAAGGTTACATTATAAAGAAAAGAAAAAAATAAAAAAAGTTGTTTCCCGCTATTTTTCATTTGTTTTTCTCTCCGAAAAATGAGTGAATCTAATGAAGAAATTCGATACATTTTAAAATTTTATTATAAAAAAGGCAAAAATGCAACTCAAGCAGTGAAAAAAATTTGTGATGTTTATGGACCTGATGCAGTGTCAGTAAGAGTAGCACAAATTTGGTTCAAACGTTTTCAGTCCGGAAATTTTGATGTTAAAGATGCACCTCGCTCTGGTCGCCCTGTTACCAATAAAATGGACGCCATTTTTGAAAGAGTGGAGCAGGATCGGCATATTAGTAGTTACGATGTAGCTGAAGAACTGGGAATTGACCACAAAACAGATTTGACCCATTTGAAGAAAGCTGGTTATACAAAAAAGCTCGATATTTGGGTGCCACACGAGCTCACTCAAAGAAACTTAATGAACCGTGTACTCATTTGCGATTCATTATTGAGACGTAATGAAACCGAGCCGTTTTTGAAGAGATTGATAACTGGCGATGAAAAGTGGATCACGTACGACAAGAACGTGCGAAAAAGGTCGTGGTCGAAAGTTGGCCAGGCTTCACAGACTGTGGCCAAACCTGGCCTAACACGAAATAAGGTGATGCTGTGTGTATGGTGGGATTGGAAGGGCATTGTTCATTATGAGCTTTTACCGTCCGGCAAAACCATCGATTCTGATCTTTACTGCCAGCAACTGATGAGATTAAAGGAAGCAGTCGAGAGAAAACGGCCGGAATTGATCAACAGGAAGGGTGTGGTCTTTCATCACGATAACGCTAGACCACACACATCTTTAGCCACTCAGCAAAAATTAAGAGAGTTCGACTGGGAGGTCCTAGTGCATCCACCATATAGCCCTGACCTTGCGCCTTCAGATTTTCACCTGTTTCGGTCTCTTCAGAATTCTTTAGGTTCTGTAAGGTTGACCTCAAGAGAGGACTGCCAAAACTATTTGTCCCGTTTTTTTGATCAGAAGTCCCAAAGTTTCTACAGTAACGGGATAATGTCTCTGCCCACAAAATGGCAGAAAGTTATTCAACAAAACGGTACATATATATTGTAAATAAATGTAAATAAACTTTGAAAAAAATGTCTTGACTTTTCATACAAAAATACGAAAATACTTTTTCCCCAACCTATTATTACATTTTTAATGGTACAATCTCTTTAATACTATTACAATCTAGACTCTAGTGAATGAAAATGAATAATGTATATTTTTTTTATACTTTAATTGCTAATGGTTGTGTTGTATAAATTTATACAACATGTGTTCTTGTATTGTTAAAAAAATAAATAAAAAATTTGTATTCTCTAAATCACAACCATAATGTATCTGTATAATGAATTAACAATTTAATGCTCTGTTTCTTTCCTGACATTTTTAAGAAAAGTTGTTACTAAATTGTGTATTAAGTATTAAAAGGAACATTTTTGAGTTATACATAACATAACTTCACGCCTTTTTCTACCCGAAAGTGTAAGCAGTGGCTGTTAAGCCTCGACTCGCCGTTATGTTTACGTCCTAAAAGGAATAGGTAGCGCGGACCTATTGCCATACCGGGCACAAAGTTTTTAGTGATTGATATTTATCAGACATAACTTTCGAAACAAATTTCGAAAAGTCATTCTTAAATCATTAAAGGTACTTCTGTGATAATTACATGTTTTATAGGACAGGGAGGCAAATGAGCAAGCGTTGTCATCTGATGGTAAGCAACAAAAGCCGCTTATGGACAAGTGGAGCACAGATATTAAAATTGAGTTGCCGGTCTTTAAAAGGGATAAGGAAGAGGTCGATAGCGGGGTGGAGAGAGAGGAAGGGAATAGGTTGATCCTCCTACCACTATTAGAATATATGAGTTATTTCATTTTACAGTTTCTTTTTGAAACGATTTCGGTTCCGTCAATCGGTACTTTATATTACAAGTAATGTTATTTATTACATAACATAACATAACTTCACGCCTTTTGTTACCCGAAGGTGTAAGCAGCGACTGTTAAGCCTCGTCTCGCCGTTATGTTTACGTCCCAAATGAAATAGGTGGCGAACCTATTGCCATACCGGGAACAATTTTTTCAATCGATGATATTTATCACACATAACTTGCGTAAATAATTTCGAAAAGACATTGGTGTGAGCCACGATTCGAACCAGCGACCTCTGGATTCAGAAGCGGCATGCTCGACCACTGGACCACCGACACCTTATTATATATATTTCATTATTTTTTAATATTTATTTAACTGTCATATTGACCTACGAATCGCGCGATACGTTATCCCAGTCCTTAAAAACTTCTCTTGAAAAAATGTTCTAGGGCATTTGATAATTTAATTACAATTCTTAAGTATTACGCAATTTTCAAACGCAAAAACAAGCGTGCGAGCAATGAACTTCAACTCCATCAATTTTTTGTTAAATAAAAAAAGTGCGTTCAATTTACTAACGAAAATGTACTATCAAAGTGAGATTCTTTAGTATTACGTCTAGTTTTGTGATGATCTGGCCACTTTGCTTTTTTTTGCTTGTACGAATGCCTGGTATTTGTTTTAATACTTGTAGTTGTAGTTTAATATTTGTTCATTTCTTAAATTTCATTAATTGAATTTTTATATTTTTGAGCGGTTTTTTATGGGTTATGAAGGCATACGAGCAAGTGGTTCACCTGATGGTATACAAATACTCATCATTCATCATCATCATTAGCCCCTTTGAGGTCCACTGCTGGACATAGGCCTCCTCCATAGAGCGCCACAACTGCCGGTCCGCTCAATCATGGGGGGACTTTGCCATAATCGCCACGCTTGGCAGGCGGGTTGGCGATCGCAGTAGGCTGTATTGTCTTAAGAGAGAATGCTGCTGCCCATTCCTCTAGCTTTTCCCATAATCGCCTTTTACGACACCCACGGGAAGAGATGGGGAGGCGGTATTCTAAGCCGGCGCCACACAACTACTCACCGCCCATGAATGCCGTAGTTTGTTGCCTTCCTTTAAGGGAATAAGAGGGGAAAGTAAGGGGAAAAGGAATCCGGCCTCCGGATACGTCTCTCACCGCACGAAATGCGGCACGAGCCACTTCACGCTGATATTCCGATGATCGTGGTATTTCACCGGACAGATTTACAGATTTATTATATTGTACTTCTAGATAGATAATTTGTACAATCATATTACCTATACTTTCATTTATCGAGTTATGTCTTTTGAAATCAAGGTTTTTAATAACTTATCGATATCTTGAATTCTCTTGCAATCACTATTACATACATAACTTCACGCCAAATCACTTACGGGGTAGGCAGAGAGAACAGAGTGCCATAAGGCACGATTCTTACACACCTCACTCACTTCGTTGACTTACATAACTCTTTTCATGCACACGCGTCGGCCCCTAACATCACCTTGCTCCAGAACACTTTCTATTTGGTCATGGAATTCATTGGTCCTCCTACATCCATCCGCTTTTACCTTGTATATCTGCTTAGTCAATCTTGCATCATACATTCTTTATACACTATAACCATCTGTCTAAAATACAACAATATAATGGACGTATAATAAGGATTTAAAGATGCAACACAAAATAAACGTTAAGTTATACGTAAATTTGTTTGTTTATCAAAACAAATATAGAAAAATACTTGTCAGCATCCCTACTGTATATACCCACGATCATATTATATACTACTGGGCATACCAGAGATCAGAAACATCACATTTGACAGTAAAAATTAACACCTCTCATGTATTTTACAAGACAGTGTTTTTCAAACTTTTTTATGCTATAGTGGGGCAAACGACCGCCACGTTTGCCCCCCTATAGCATAAAAAAAGTTTACCAGATGGTGAGCAACAGACGCCGCCCATGGATACGCGAACACATATAGTGAGTGTTACAGTTGCCTTGCCGGCCATTACAATCGATTCTTAAGGAGTAAACTCCAAAAAAGTAAAAGTGTGTGTGTCCGCTCCGACGCACGACTGGAGTTTACTCCTCAAGAACGATTATAAAATAAAATAATAAATATTTACTGTCTACAAATATGAACACATTTCTTCGTAATAGAGAATGGCGTATCGCTATAAAGAGTGTTTCTATAAAGAGCTCAGGACATTGTATGGAGTGCCGACTCTTATTTATATGCTCTGTGACTATAAAGAGCTCAGGACATTGTATGGAGTGCCGACTCTTATTTATATGCTCTGTGACTATAGCGCATAACGCATTTCGTGTGACATGCTAGTACGATTTTGGTCCCCATAATTTTCATACCCCGGGCCTATATATGTAAATCGATTCTTAAGGAGTAAACTCCAATAAACTCCAATAAAATAATAAATATTTACTGTCTACAAATATGAACACATTTCTTCGTAATAGAGAATGGCGTATCGCTATAAAGAGTGTTTCTATAAAGAGCTCAGGACATTGTATGGAGTGCCGACTCTTATTTATATGCTCTGTGACTATAAAGAGCTCAGGACATTGTATGGAGTGCCGACTCTTATTTATATGCTCTGTGACGCGCATAACGCATTTCGTGTGACATGCTAGTACGATTTTGGTCCCCATAATTTTCATACCCCGGGCCTATATATGTAAATCGATTCTTAAGGAGTAAACTCCAATAATTCCTATTTCCCTAAATCATTGAAACAGTTTCTAACAGTGGTAGAGCCAAGTAGTTCGCTGCATAAATATGCTGCTGGCTCGACCGGTGAAATAGCACGACCTCTCAGAAGATCGATGTAAAGTGGCCCATGCTGCGTATTGTTCGGTGAGATTACCATGAGGCCCACCCCCCTTTCCCGTCCTTTCCCTACTCCCTTAAAAGTCGGCAACGCAACTGTAACACTATATGTGTTGTAGATGTCCATGGGCGGCGCTGGTTATTTACCATCAGGTGACACGCCTGCTCGTTTGCCCTCCCATCCTATAAAAAAAAATCCAATTATTAAAATAAACGCTATTTTTAAAACTAAAAATAAGCCTAGAGTTTCTAGATTACAAACAATCAAACAATAAAAGTTAAATACATCCTAATGTCATTGAACTTTATCTACATAATTATAACTATAAATTATTTTTGCCTACTCCACAGGGGACTGAGTGTGATGATTTAATATTGCCTTTCTTGTAATATGGTACATACGGATAAAAATATGGCTGGTATGATGCTATATTATTATAAGCATAATAAGGAAATATATGAATTCCCTGGATAGATGACGATTGGATATACGATTTGCTGTCTTCTGCACTATAAATGAAATACTTCTCTTCTAAGTCTGTTTCTGACTTAACAGGCTTCTGGTGTTCTTCATATAATCCTAGAATTGGACGCCACGGATTCTTCTTGATTTCATAATAGCTGTTTCCACTTATTTTATTCTGATCACAAAATACGCTTGCTATTAAAATAGCAAGCACTATTTTATGTAATGCTGAACTCATAGCAGCTAGCTATCTATACGGAGTTTGTGTTGAAACAGAATATCTTTACTTGTAACGAAACAGTATTTAAAAGATAGAACTAATTATAATTTATCAGTGGCCTAGTGATAACTTAGTTCTTTTATTATAATTTTAGTTCCGTTCGGTAATTGCTTTTTTCTAAGTCAATTATATATGCAGATAGAAAAAATAACTTTTAACTTTGTCTTCGCAAGAACTGTATTACTGCAGTCTGCAGATTGCAGTAATACTACTAAGGAAAAAAGGGACAACTGACATTTTTTTCTGAAATTGAATGACATACATGTTTGGAATCCATAAATCTTTGCTTCTATTAACCTTACTAAGATAGGGCTAAGAGGTTTTTGTAAAAATTGTTCTTTAAGATAAAAAGATTTTGCTTTCAATTTCACAGTAACAATTGAAAAATGCATTTAATAAGGCCTTTAAGAGGTAAGGGGACATTCATAAAAAATAAACATAATTAAAATTGCTTCATTTTATTACAACAAACATTTAACGTGGTCCATTTCTTTTGATGTATGAGTGTTATTCCTTCTTGGTAAGTGAGATTTCTTTACGCATCTTATCTATGTCAACTTTATGAAGTGCGTCGGTGACGGAGTGGAATGAGGTGATGTCAGGTTGTTTGATCGTATCTTCACCGGGTATGCCGCTGGGTAAGCCACTGGGCAAGCTAGTGGGTATGCACTTTAGGAACACGTTAGATCCCTGGTCGGATCCTGATGTACTTGCAGCTTCTTCAGCACCGCGTCTCACACGTGGGACTGCAGCAGAATGTAGGTTGTCAATCAGACAGAAGAGTAGGACAGCGCACAAAACTTGCATCTGTAAATTAATTAAAGCATTTTGTAACTTCACACCTTTTCCAACCAGGGAGCGTGATTGATATAATTATATGTTTTTGTTTATTGTAAATTTTTGGCATTATTTACTATAGTAACAACTTAAAAATATTAATTTAAAATTTAGTGTATTTATTTTGTAAGTTTTCTCTAAAAATAAATTACTTACGAATTTTTTTATGGTATAGAGCGGCAAACACGCAGGCGTGTAACCTGATAGTAAGTAATAAACTCCGCCCATGGACACCTGAACCCATATAGTACTACAGTTGTATTACCGACCCTTACCATGACATACTGAAGGAGTCGGAAGTGGGATGGGAAGGGGAGAATTAAAGGGGATGGGCCTCAGCAAGAGCCACTTTAGGTTGATATTCTGAGAGGTCGTGTTATTTCACCGGTTGAGCCGCAAGCATTCAAGCAGCAAGTTTTATTCCAACTTTAGACTTACATACTTACAATATTAATAATACGTTATTATTTAAAGTGTATCTTACCTTTAGAGCCATGGTTGAAAGTAGATTGATACTTGTCTAAGGTCTGTTGGCGTTTTATACAATTTCTTTATCTTTACAGTCGGAAATAGTAAAAATTTAAGTTGTCCTTATGTTATATATTGAATACGTTAATTACCCAAAGTGAGTTAATTTATATGTTACTATGTGGACTTACTTTGATACTGATATCATTATCACTTTTGTTCGATAATGCTTACTTAGCTAATTTGCTTTTTGCTTTGAGTTTTTTTTCAGATCAATATTTATAATTCAATAATATTTTTAAAAAGGTAAGTAATATTATGAGCCTTTATAATTAAACAGAAGCCAGAACGACTGTTTGTCTGAGTTTTTACGCACATCGCGTAAAGATGTATGCATCATTTTCCTTCCCTAGTCCCATTATTTCGCACAACAGGTTATTTTTCTCCGCACTTCCCTATCAATAATTTCTTTCACGCTAATGTCTTTCTTAATTATGTCATCTTTCCCAATAAAAAACTAACGCATCCTTTCAAAAGAGTTTGGCCGATTCTTCTCATGATAACCCCTACACTCGAAATCGGGCCGCTCGTAGCGATTGCATCCGTGTTTTTGTTTTTTCCACTGAGGCACTTTCCTCAAGCGCTCGTGTTTGTATTTCATTTTACATAATATGTTATCTGTGCTTGTTGACTATATAAATATTTAATAATATAATTTAATATTTTCATAGAAACCAATATTTTAGCATGAGATATATCATTTACTAGATAATCTGAAACTACTAGATACGAGTGACACGTTTTTCATTGGAGTAAAAAAATTTTAAAGCGATAAAAAAGTTATTGTCATTGTTAAAATCTATGAAACAAATTACTGTAAACAGAGTTATTCCGTTGAAATGTTATATGAGATTTACTTTTAGACTACTACCAAATTTATTTTGAGGAAGCAATTAACAATCTTTGAATGTTGGCCTCATAACATGGCTCAAAGTCGCTCAGCGTGCTATGGAGCGGGCTATGTTGGGAATCTCTTTGCGGGACAAAATCCGAAGTACGGAAAAAAAAATCCGAAATGCAGATCTGTAAAATTTTCTTCAATCGACTATATCATTTGAAGAAATTTGACAAATATTTGTATAAGTCGACGTGTGGTATGAATGTATAGTTAATGTAGCCCGCATAAGGAGCAATCGGCAGCTTTAAAGACTCGGCATGCGCTGTAGTCTCAATACACGTTAATGAGTCAAATATTAAATCGTTACAACACAAAAGTTTAAAATCTATAACTGCAAAAATAATTCGGGAAGCTAATTTAAAATTCCCAAATATTTTCCCAATCGGGAATTTACCCAGATTCGGGTTTTTTTCCGGGTAAATTCCCATCACTAGACGTGACCGATATAGCCCGAAAGTGGAGATGGGCAGGCCACATCGCTCGACGAACCGATAACCGTTAGGGGAAAAAGGTTCTCGAGTGGCGACCGCAAACTGGGCGACGTGGAGTAGGGAGTCCCCCCACTCGGTGGAGTGACGATCTGGTCAAGATTGCTGGCAGCCACTGGACGCGGAAGGCGCAGGAGCTATGGCGTTCTATGGGGGAGGCCTACGTCCAACAGTGGACATCGAAAGGTTGATGATGATGATGATGAATTTTTTTGGGAACAATGTATGGGAGGTTAATAGAAGCTTAACTCCAAGTTTGTAGGCTGGCCGCTCGTGTACCCCGGTCTCCATCTTTAAAAAATGGGTACAACATCTTTTACGCAACATTTCATAAAGTGTACGACCGAAAAAAATGCTTAGACATTACTTGTAGTTATTTTGCCTACGAATATATAACTTTGATCCTTACTTTAAACTTAAAGAAGCTATACCTAAGCGAAAATGTGAGAAGTTTTCCATGAAAAAATGCTTATTTGCCCTTTATTATTTTATACTTTTTACCAAAAATATATCTGATACTAATATTGTGGATGCGGGGATGGTGTTTAGTGCTGGAGCAGGTGAATTAAATTATGTATCTTGGATGCGTTTTAGCAGGGATGGAAGGTTCACTACTGATATAGAAAGAAAAGTGGCTTTAGCAAACAGCGTTGGGTAGATTTCTGGGCGCGAACAATGTAAGCAAAAAAAGGCCATGTAGCAGAAAAGCAATCCACAATGCGGTACTGATTTGCTGGTCGCTAATTTATGGAAGCATGTTGGGTATGGCAGAGTGTGCATCAAAGTAAGATAAACACATTCGAAATGAGGGTACTGCGCAAAATCTGCGGAGCGACACTCACTGACCGCGTCGAAAACAAGGTTGTTAGGAAGGAAGTTGGATTGAAAGAGACAGTCGCGAGACGGTTTAAAAGTAAGAAAGGGCATTCATTCTCCGATGGTTCAGCATTGTAGAAAAAATGGATGATGCAGGATTGACTAAGCAGATATAAATGCAAATGCGAATGGATGTAGGAGTCGAGGACGGTCAAGACATACATTCCATGACCAAACCGGCTCTGTAGGAAGGTGATGTTAGGAGACACCAAAATCGACACGCATTGCTGACAAAAATTATAAAAATGAACGAAGCAAGTGAGGCGTGTAAGAATCGTGCCTTATGGCGCTTTTTTCTCCCTGCCTACCCCGCAAGGGTTTTAGTGTGAAATTATGTATGTATGATTATGTATGCAGTATTTCTGTTTTCCTGTCAAATCAAAAAATATTCAATTTCGTTAGTTATTTCTGATTGAATTAAGAGTGGCATGCATATTCCTTAGCTAACTGACCTTTTGACTCGTAATCTTGTAGTAGTAGATTAAAAAAGCATTTTTCAAAAACCAACAACTTCTACGGAGGAGTAATAACAATACCTACTTAATCTCTATCATTTGCTATCACTTTATATTTGATGTAAACTTTTATAAGAATCACAGTGATACATACCTACGGTTAAGAACCATTATGTTCGATCTACAGTATAACTGTATTGAAGATAGAAGATATTTATTTTTAACCCTCGATACTGTTTAAAGAGAAGAAGAAACGATATATGCAAAGAAGATTTAATAAATTAAGACAATCATATTTAAAGTTAAACTAACTGACCCGGCGAACTTTGTTCCGCCTCAAAAGTAGTAAATGAGTAAAATTTGGATCTTAAAAAGTTCAATTTGTGCTATTTTTCGGCACGCGTTTTGACGCGCAACGCAACTGCTGTGTCTTCTATGTTAATACTGTAATATCTTCGTAAATATTCGTTTAAATTAAATGTTGCAACTGGCCATATTAGTCTATATTAAAAGCTCAATCTATATAGGACACTTAATTGGATGAAAATTAATGCTGTAATGTTTAAAACCGCTTCGTAAATATGCCATTATTTCTTGTAAAAAATAAACAAATAAAAATGGTCAGTGTGGGTTATGCCTAAGAGATGGCCATATGCCCTCGCGAACTTTTTTGTAGACCTTCTGAAGGTGTTTAATAATGTAGAACATTGTCTTGATCTATCACTTACGATTCAGCCAGCGTTTGCAATTAAAGTGCTAAATCTCGAAAAATATATTTTTTTCTTTTCAACATCATATTTGAATGATAAATCAAAACCACCCTGTTGACACCCTCTAACTATTAAAAAAATTGCATCAAAATCCGTTGCGTAGTTTTAAAGATATAAGCATAGAAGGGGACAGACAGCAGAAAGTGACTTTGTAAAACAAAGTCACTTTCCGCTGTCTGTCCCCTATATGTAAAGATTAATATTGTATAGGTGAAAATTTAGACGATCTTGAAAGCTAAAAGTATACAGCATACAGCAGTATCATAGCATAACATCGTCACGCCTTTTTCTGCCCGAAGGTGTAGGCACGTCTGTTACGCCTTAACTCGCCGTTATGTTTGCGTCCCAAATGGAATAGGTGGCGAACCTATTTCCATACCGGGGCACAAAGTTTTCACACATAACAAAAAACTAAACAAAAAAGTATTATACCTCTAGTATTAATAAACATCATTTTACTAAAGTGTTTCTTACCTTAAGAACCATGGTTGAAAGTAGATTGATACCTGGCTAGGGTTTGGTGGCGGTTTTTATACTAACTCCTTATCTGTATAGTCGGAAATAGTAACATTTTTGGTTGTCCTTAATAGGTAATTACAAATTTTGATAACCTTATAATTGTGTAAGTCGTTATTTTTCAAGTGATATCAAGAGACTCCTAATTTTTTTGGGACAGTTTTGGCAATAGCGATTATTTTCTCATGATTTGTCAGTGAAAATATTTTTTTTTTAATATAAGTCTATAAAATACAAATCTCTGACTTTTTCAAATTATCGGACTCATCTATTTTACTCCTCCTTTTCAAAGTCCTAAAAAGTTTCAGCAACATTTAATAAAAACATTGCATTCCTGTGTGTATTATTTCCTGTGTATGGCAGAGTGTGCACCAAATTAGGATAAACGCGATTCAAATGAGGGCACTGCGCAAAATCCGCGTAATCCTCACTGACCGCGTCGAAAACAAGGTTGTAAGGAAGGAAGTCGGATTGAAAGAGAGTGTCGGTGTAAAAGTAAGAAAGGGCATGCTCGATGGCCCAAAATACACACTCCACGACCAAATAGAACGCGTTCTTGATGAAGATGATGTCAGGGGCCTCAAAAATCGACGCGCTCACTTCGTTGACTTTCATAACTCTTTACCTGCACAGGTAAAGAGTTATGAAAGTCAACGAAGTGAGTGAGGCGTGTAAGAATCGTGCCTTATTGCGTTCTGTTCTCTTTGCCTACCCCGTATGTATGTATACTACTAGCTAATAAATTTTCATGTGTTTATGTGGTTATGTAGGAGTTTGTATGTATAATAGCCTCGGTTGTCCAGTGGTCGAGCGGGGTGCTTCTGAATCAATATATCTGAGATTATTTGTGATACATATCGATGACTGAAAACTTTGTGCCCGGTATGGCAATAGGTCAGCCACCTATTCCATTTGGGACGTAAACATAACGGCGAGACGAGACTTAACAGCCTCTGCCTACACCTTCGTTTAGAAAACGACGGGAAGTTATTCTTGTTTATGTTTGTAAGTATAAAATGCATATAAAATAAATATGACATTGTATTTCTTTATATTTGTCAGATTGTTCTTTTTAATTGATTTTGATTTCTTTATAATTTGTATTGTGCATAAACTGCACTGTGACTGCCCTTTTTTATCTCTATCTATTCAAGCTCTTTTATTTAGCCATCCCAAGGTTGCCTGGGAGAAATTGGCTACCAGCTATATGTCCATCTAGTGGACTATAGTAAATTCCAACAGATATGATTATTATGTGTGCAATAGAGTGTACCCAAATAAATATAAAATACTTTCACAAAATTTATATATATAAAAGAATTTATTTGCGATGTTCGTAATCTCATCGAAATATTGAAGAATTAATGGCAAGTATTTTTTTTAACCACAATCTTATTCAAAAGATACCTACGTGCTGCTACTATGGAGTTGAAATTGTATCCTGATGTGTCAAAAGAGTACTAGAGGGCGGCGTGGTGAGAGTAGAGCATCATCTACACCTTGTGATGTTACTATTATTACATAAAATAGTAACCTCACATAACATAACTTCACGCCTTTGTTACCCGAAGGTGTAGGCAGCGGCTGTTAAGCCTCGTCTCGCCGTTATCTTTACGTTCCAAATGGAAAAGTTGGCGTACCTATTGCCATACCGGGGCACAGAGTTTTCAGTCATCGATATTTATCACGCATAACTTCCGAAAACAATTTCGAAAAGTCATTGGTCAGCCAGTGTCAGGATTCGAACTCTCGGACCTCTGGATAAGAAACCGTGTGCTCGACCACTGGACCACTAAGGCTTTAATATAATTTTATAAGAAATTGAAAGTAGGGTTGCTTCTAGGATTATTTTGGTGTTACTTATGTGGTTAGTAGTTATACTACGCTGTGTTGTTAACAAGAGAATTTTCATAAAAAGACACTCAAAAACTCAAGATGGTCGTACCGACGCGATTTGGAATAGTTGTATTATCCATGGTCGAGCAACCCGATTCTGAATCGAGAGTTCATTGGTTCGAATCCTGGCTCCTACCGATGACTTTTCGATATACTTTTGGGAAGTTATGTGTGATAGATATCGTTGACTGAAAACTTTGTGCCAGGTGTGTCGCAATAGGTTCGCCACCTATTTGGGACGTAAACGTAACGGTCAGAGGAGGCTTAACACCTAAAGTAATGTTATTTTGTTCAATTTCACTAAAATAATCTTTCCTTTCAAGGTCCTAAATAATCATCAAAGCTTTTATCATTACATAAAACAAAGTTGTCCGCTGTCTGTCACCTTATATGCTTAATTCGTTGAAACTACGTAAAGGATTTTGATGCGGTTTGCTTTAACCGATACAGGGTGTCAACGGGATGGTTTTTAATAAAGTGTTAGTATAGTAGTAGAGTACAGTAATTTTAGATATTAAGCACTTTAATAGCATAAGCTATTAAAGCTGTAAAAATACTTTTGACGCCGAACAAAGTTCGCCGGGTCAGCTAGTAAAAAATAAATTAAACAACTTTTTAATTGCTACATTATATTACAACAAATGCATATCATGGGTTCAGTTCTCTACATATGTAAAAGTGTTTATTCCTTCTTGGTAAGTGAGATTTCTTTACGCATCTTGTCTAAGTCAACTTTGTGGAAAGCGTCGGTGACAGAGTGGAATGAGGTGATGTCAGGTTGTTTGATCGTATCTTCACCGGGTATGCCGCTGGGTAAGCCACTGGGTAAGCTAGTGGGTATGCACTTTAAGAATACGTTAGATCCCTGGTCGGATCCTGATGTGCTTGCAGCTTCTTCAGCACCGCGTCTCACACGTGGGACTGCAGCTGAATGCAGGTTGTCGATCAGACAGAAGAGGAGGATAGCGCAAACAACCTTCATCTGAAAATAAAATAAGTCATTTAGTAACTTTACGCTTTTCTACCCAATGGTGTTGGCAGTCTACGTTACGAGAACTATGAAGATCAAACTTAAATTATATTTATAGTTAAGAATCTAAGATGAAACTAATGCACACACTATTTTGAAGGATGACTTACCTTAAGAGCCATGTTTGAAAGTAGATTGATACTTGACTAGAGTCAATTGGCGTATTTATACAATTTCTTTATCTGTTTAGTCGGAAATAGTAAAATGTTTAGTTGTCTTTATGAAGTAATTAAATACGTTGATCACCTAAAATTTGTATAGTTATAGACATTAAGTATTTTGGGCTGTTCATCCTTTTCAGTTCTTTTCAGTTTTCAGTTGTTCCACTTTTTTTTATGTATTTTGCCAGAAAAATCCACCCACCCATTTTTTAGCTTTGTATTAGCTTCACCTGTATGTTTGTATGTTTGTTTGTAACCGACTTCTTTTTAGTGTTCATAGTTCACTTCTCGCACCATCTAGTAGCAATCAGCGGAAAGTCTACGCTATCAACTTGAAACGAGTTCCTTGTATAAGTCACAGATGGCGCTATTCCTCAAATTCGGTTTTGATATCTGTTGTTAGCACGCTTTAAATAAGAAACGCGCGTTGAAAACCAAACTAAAAAATATAAAATAAATAATAGTTTAAAAAAACTAAAAAACACGCTTTTTATAGAAAACCGAACTAAAAAATAGAAAAATAAAAAAAATATATTTTATTTTAAAAAAAGCGTGGGGTGCATGGTATCAATAGTTATAAATATTTTATTGACAGATATGAGTAGAGTGATTATCATTTCGATAATATCTTAAAAAGCCACGCTGCATGGCAATGCTAATCCTCTGTCATTTTAACAGTGGTAGAGCCAAGCAGTTTACTGCATAAATGGGCCGGCTCGACCGGTGAAATACCACGACCTCTCAGAAGACCGGCGTAAAGTGGCTCATGCCGCGTTTCGTTCGGTGAGAGAGGTACCCGGAGGCCCACCCCCTTCCACATCCTTTCCTATCCCCCTCCCTTAAAGTTGGCAACGCAACAGTAACATGATATGTGCTGCTGGTGTCCATGGGCGACGTTAGTTGTTTACCATCAGGTGACACGCCTGCTCGTTTGCCCTCCTAACCCATAAAAAAAAAATATATAAAACTAAATTTGTCACAGGAATAATACCTATCTCAACAAAATCGTTGTAATAAAAACTCCCTTTATTAAAAAAAAAAAACACTTAAAATAGTAATAAATAGTCATTCTTGAGAAGAAAGATAATTAGAACAATAAAGACAAAACTTAATTGAAGAACAGCTTATCATAGATTATATATGAATTGAAGCAAGAAGAACATGACTCGCGAGAAGCTGCAGAAAACAACTCGTTATAAAATAAAATGTATAAAATATATTTAGTCTCGGTGATCTAGTGGATGAGCACACGGTTTCTGAATCCAGAGGTCGTGGTTTGAATCCAGACACTGGCTCACACCAATGACTTTTCGAAATTGTTTTCAGAAAGTTATGTGTGATAAATATCGATGACTGAAAACTTTGTGCCCCGTATGGCAATAGGTTGGCCACCTATTCCATTTGGGACGTAATAAAGATAACGGCGAGACGAGGCTTAATAGCCGCTGCCTACACCTTCGGGTAACAATTGCGTGAAGTTATGTTAAGTTATGTATAAGATACATACATACATAAATTTACGCTTAAACCTTTGCGCATACCCCGTAATGGTTTTGGCGTGAATTTAAGTATGACTGTGAACAGAGCGCCAGTACCGCCTTGTGGATTGCTAGCTGAGCTTTTCTGCTACCGTTGTTAGAGATCTGCCCGACGCTCCATTTTCTCTATTTTCTAACGCTACTCTTTTTTCAATATCCACGGTCTACCTGATATTTCTGCTAAAAGCGCATCTTGGATACATACATATATACAATGTCATTCACAACATAACATCATCAACCATTATCCTTGCAACCGTTGTTGATTCTTCCCTTTCAAACAATTACCTAGCTCTATATTTTGTAATTAAATATTTCAATCTATTCTTCACCATACGCATGATGTATATTAAAACTTACCTATAAAACATCTCTATGTATGTAATCTATATATATATATATATCAGAGATTTCCACCTATATATTGACCCATCACGATATCTCTGGAACCATAAGGCGTAGCGACTTGAAATTTGGTAGGATTATTCCTTTCGCCGAGTAGAGGTCAGCTAAGAACGGATTTTACGAAATTCCACCCACAAGGGGGGTTGCGGGGGTGTTAACAATGGAAAATTCCCATTTTTAAACCTATAGCTGCTATCGACTTCAAATTTGTCGAAGATATTGCAGTATTAACATAGCGGGGCAGCAGTTATTACTTTTGATGCGAAACAGAGTTCGCCGGGTCAGCTAGTGAAGTATAAAAGATCCAATCAAACACGAAACCGGAGAGACCTTGCTTTTTTTATGGGATAGAGGAGACAAATGAGCCGTAAGCTACTAGCATCGTATAGTTGGTTTCCAGCCTTTATGGCAATGGGATGGAAAGACAGGAGGTGAGAGGGATGAGCCTCCAAATATCGCTCTCGCGCTAGGGCGGAGATCGAACTAGCCGACTTATTCTTAGCGGTTGGTGCTTTTAATAATACGCCATAATTATTGACAGCAGTAAGACTCTATCTGTATCTGTGTATCCACTAATAACCTATTATTAGAAAGGTTTCAAATTGGAGTAATAAGTTAGCCAAGAAATATGCATTCCACTTTTAATTCAGACAGGATATTAAAAGCGTAACTGCATATTTTTGCGATTTGACAGGATAGATGGAGAAAACTAGAGAGTTGATGAAAATAAAGCAGCTACAAAAGACTACACAGCGTGCTTACAGAATCAGAAAAACTGCTGTTTTGGTTGTTGTTAATTTAAAAAAAAACCTATAGTATTGTGTAGTTTTATTTATTTTTGAAATTTATTTATATTGTTACTCTTTTACTTAATTTGTGGTAGAGCCACACAGTTCGCCGCATAAATGCATGTATGCATGTGGCTCGACCAGTGAAATATTCTAAGAATATCGACAAGGTGTATTCCGCGTATTGCGAGGTAAAAGTGGTTTCCGAAAGGTCATGCCCTTCACCTACCCCATGCCCATCCTACTCCCTATATTCCTTTTCAAAGGCCCCCAAAGCAACTGTAACACTATCAGTGTTGCAGGAGTCCATGGGAGGCATTGGTTGCTTACCATCAGAAGACACGCCTGCTTGTTTACCCCCTCACTTACAAAATAACTAAAAATATTTGATAACATTTATATATTTGAAAAAACTTTAACAGACATGTGTAATTTTATGACTCTACATACTATAGATTAAAACAACTTTTAGGATTATATCGCGTTTATTTAATACTTATTTTTATTTATTTCCCGACGATAATAAAAGTCATATTTTTAACATCAACTTGTTGATTTTTATTTCCAAAAAGTGGGTGCTCTCTGTATCAATAAAAATAACTTTTGAACAACTACCATCTTTTTCTTCATCACTCGTGAAAATGATCTCTGTAAAGAGTTCGAAACGTCGGGAAATAAATTAAAATAAGCAATTAATAAACGCGATATAATCCTAAAAGTTGTTTTAATCTATGAGTGAGATTCGCGACAGTCTGAAAAATAAATATCTACATACTATGCTAACTAGTTTATAGGTATTTATTTACGAAATATTACTGCTATCACCATATGAATTTCCTTTTTTTTTTGGTTATCAACGTATTTTATAACATAATAAGGACAACTAGAATTTTTACAATGACTATTTCCGACTGAACAGATAAAGAAATTATATAAAAACGCCACCAGACCCTAGACAAGTATCAATATACTTTCAACCATGGCTCTTAAGGTAAGAAACACTTTAAAATAATAATATATTGTGTAGTCTAGCAATAAATTAGTTTCAGGTTGAAATTACACATTAATAAAACATTTGGTAACCTTTTAAAGTCCATTAGTGAGTGTTTCTTCTCTATAAATTAATATTTGTTTAGTATATGATCAAGATAAATAATACTTTTGACTATATATTCCTAAGTTTCGAACTTATTAATATCCAAATAACAATACCTGAAAATCTTAATTTATTATATTGACAAAACATTATTAAAATACATAACTTCACGCCTTTTGTACCCGAAGATGTAGGCTGTGGATGTTAAGCCTCGTATCGCCGTTATGTTTACGTCCCAAATGGAATAGGTGACGAACATATTGCCATACCGGGCACAAAGTTTTCAATCATCCATATTTATCACACATAACTTCCGAAAATAATTTAGGAAAGTCATTGATGTGAGTTAAGATTCGTACCCGCGACGTCTTGATTTAGAAGAGGGGTGCTCGACCACGTAATTTATAACTCGCTTAATTTTTGAAATTACATCGTTTTTAGAGGCATAGATGCATGAATAGCTACAATAACACAACTGCACAACCTTAACTGGGTAGGCAGAATGAACTGAGCATAACACTAAAACAACTTTTAGGATTATATCGCGTTTATTTATTACTTATTATTAGCTTTTTATTAGCTTCACCTGTATGTATGTTTGTATGTTTGTATGTTTGTAGGTTTGTAGGTTTGTTTGTAACCGACTTCTTTTTTAGTTTCCGCTGATTGCCACTAGATGGTGCGATTTGTGAACTATGAAAGTTCTAGACTAGAAAACCGAACTAAAAAATAGAAAATAAATTTTAATGAATTTAAATTAAGAAAATAGTGTTAAAAATTTCAATGAATATAAATTAAAAAAAGCGTGGGGTGCTTTTTAACATATTAACGAAATGATAATCACTCTGCTCATATCTGTCAATAAAATATTTATAACTATTGACACCATGCACCCCACGCTTTTTTGAACGATAGATGGTGCGATTTGTGAACTATGAAAGTTCACAAATCGCACCAGTGGCAATCAGCGGAAAGTTTACGTTATCAACTTGAAACGAGTTCCTTATATAAGTCATAGATGGCGCTATTCCTCAAATTCAAAACTAAAAAACGCGCTGTCATACAAAACCGAAATAAAAAATTTAAAATAAATAATAGTTTAAAAAAACTAAAAAACACGCTTTTTATTGAAAACCGAACTGAAAAATAGAAAAATAAAAAAAAAAAGTGTGTGTGTCCGCTCCGACGCACGACTGGAGTTTACTCCTCAAGAACGATTATAAAATAAAATAATAAATATTTACTGTCTACAAATATGAACACATTTCTTCGTAATAGAGAATGGCGTATCGCGTATACGATTATAAAATAAAATAATAAATATTTACTGTCTCAGGACATTGTATGGAGTGCCGACTCTTATTTATATGCTCTGTGACTATAGCGCATAACGCATTTCGTGTGACATGCTATACTCTCTAGTACGATTTTGGTCCCCATAATTTTCATACCCCGGGCCTATATATGTAAATCGATTCTTAAGGAGTAAACTCCAAAAAAGTAAAAGTGTGTGTGTCCGCTCCGACGCACGACTGGAGTTTACTCCTCAAGAACGATTATAAAATAAAATAATAAATATTTACTGTCTACAAATATGAACACATTTCTTCGTAATAGAGAATGGCGTATCGCTATAAAGAGTGTTTCTATAAAGAGCTCAGGACATTGTATGGAGTGCCGACTCTTATTTATATGCTCTGTGACTATAGCGCATAACGCATTTCGTGTGACATGCTAGTACGATTTTGGTCCCCATAATTTTCATACCCCGGGCCTATATATGTAAATCGATTCTTAAGGAGTAAACTCCAAAAATACTTTATTTTAAAAAAAGCGTGGGGTGCATGGTGTCAATAGTTATAAATATTTTATTGACAGATATGAGTAGAGTGATTATCATTTCGTTAATATCTTAAAAAGCGCCCCACGCTTTTTTTAAAATAAAGTATTTTTGGAGTTTACTCCTTAAGAATCGATTTACATATATAGGCCCGGGGTATGAAAATTATGGGGACCAAAATCGTACTAGAGAGTATAGCATGTCACACGAAATGCGTTATGCGCTATAGTCACAGAGCATATAAATAAGAGTCGGCACTCCATACAATGTCCTGAGCTCTTTATAGAAACACTCTTTATAGCGATACGCCATTCTCTATTACGAAGAAATGTGTTCATATTTGTAGACAGTAAATATTTATTATTTTATTTTATAATCGTTCTTGAGGAGTAAACTCCAGTCGTGCGTCGGAGCGGACACACACACTTTTACTTTTTTGGAGTTTACTCCTTAAGAATCGATTTACATATATAGGCCCGGGGTATGAAAATTATGGGGACCAAAATCGTACTAGAGAGTATAGCATGTCACACGAAATGCGTTATGCGCTATAGTCACAGAGCATATAAATAAGAGTCGGCACTCCATACAATGTCCTGAGACAGTAAATATTTATTATTTTATTTTATAATCGTTCTTGAGGAGTAAACTCCAGTCGTGCGTCGGAGCGGACACACACACTTTCTTTTTTTTTTTATTTTTGGAGTTTACTCCTTAAGAATCGATTTACATATATAGGCCCGGGGTATGAAAATTATGGGGACCAAAATCGTACTAGTCACGTGAGTGTCACACGAAATGCGTTATGCGCTATAGTCACAGAGCATAATAATATAAATAAGAGTCGGCACTCCATACAATGTCCTGAGCTCTTTATAGAAACTCTTTATAGCGATACGCCATTCTCTATTACGAAGAAATGTGTTCATATTTGTAGACAGTAAATATTTATTTTTGTAAATAAATACCGTAAAAACATGTAGAAAAAAACACCCCCAGACGAGGGATCGAACCCGCCCCGATCTTGTGTTATCGGTAGTGCGGTTTACCGATGCACCACGAGGGCCGTATGTATAATCGTCTAATTACCGTCCTCTTTACCAATTTCGACACATTTTCTAGGATCGGGTTTGTTTGTTTGTTTGTTTTTTACATACATACATATACGTAAGTACGTATTGCAGGCGGAGAAAAAAAAAAATATATTATTTATAAATTGTGTTTTTATAAATTGTGTTTTTTGAAAATTATATTTAAGTACGAATTACATACTAATAAAATAATGAAATATCAATAATATTTTTCGATCTTTGGTAATGAAACGAGGGGCGCCACAGTAGCATCGCCAACATCGTACTCCTAATAAAAAGTGTGTGAATCTCGGAATCGGCTCCAACGATTTTCATGAAATTTAGTATATAGGGGGTTTCGGGGGCTATAAATCGATCTAGCTAGGAATCATTTTTAGAAAATTTCATTTTATCGTGTTTTATCGATAATTAACTTAAACATCAACTTACTTTTTTATTGGAATTCCTGACATCTATTGGCGAATGTGAATTATTTTAAATTGTGAGCACTTAACTTGCTTTAACGACAACAACACTAAAGCTATTCCAGCAGATGGCGTTGTTAACTAATTACTATTTGTTTCTAATATAATATGTTAGTACATAGTATATATTAGTATATATTTATTATTGGAGTTTACTCCTTAAGAATCGATTTACAATATATAATAATAAGAGTCGGCACTCCATACAATGTCCTGAGCTCTTTATAGTCACAGAGCATATAAATAAGAGTCGGCACTCCATACAATGTCCTGAGCTCTTTATAGAAACACTCTTTATAGCGATACGCCATTCTCTATTACGAAGAAATGTGTTCATATTTGTAGACAGTAAATATTTATTATTTTATTTTATAATCGTTCTTGAGGAGTAAACTCCAGTCGTGCGTCGGAGCGGACACACACTTTTACTTTTTTCTATTTTTCAGTTCGGTTTTCAATAAAAAGCGTGTTTTTTAGTTTTTTTAAACTATTATTTATTTTTATTTATTTCCCGACGTTTCAAACTCTTTACAGAGTACTCATTTTCACGAGTGATGAACAAAAAGATGGTAGTTGTTCAAAAGCTATTTTGTATATTGATAAAAAAATAGCTTTTGAACAACTACCACGTTATAAGTGTGATTCGCGAAAGTCTGAGAAATAAATGTGAACTGAGCACTATAAGGAACCATGTCGGCATTTGTTTGGCTCACAGCAAACTTCGAGTAGAAAATCTTTAATACAAAAATATTTATTTTACTTTACAGATGCAAGTTTTGTGCGCTCTCCTACTCTTCTGTCTGATCGACAACTTGCATTCAGCTGAACTCCCACGTGTGAGACGTGGTGCTGAAGAAACTGCAAGTATATCAGGATCCGACCAGGGATCTAACGTGTTCTTAAAGTGCATACCCACTAGCTTACCCAGCGGCTTACCCAGCGGCATACCCGGTGAAGATACGATCAAACAACCTGACATCACCTCATTCCACTCTGTCACCGACGCACTCCACAAAGTTGACATAGACAAGATGCGCAAAGAAATCTCACTTACTAAGAAGGAATAAACACTTTTACCTCTGTATAGAACTGGACCTATGATATTTATTGTAATATAATGTAGCAATTTTGAACATAGTTATTTTATTTTTTAGTAAATCCTAACCTCTTCTGAACATACAAAAACTTTACTAGTTAAATCTGGGAAATTATATAGAACTAAGAAGAATATCTGTAGCGTTCTTCTTAATTCTATTCTGTCACCATAAAGGCATTTGCTAATGAGGAAATTTTTGTATTTTTTTTTTGAATTGGCACAATCTAGACCACTAGCATACGATACATAATTTCTCATACTTCATATAATTCTATCGTCATATTTTATGAATGATAACTCTAAAACTGTCTTTTCCTTAAAAAAAAAACGATTTCAAAAATTACTATTAAACCGCTAGGCATAATTAGGCAATAAGAAACGCTAATGAAAGTCAAACCATTCTGCTTATTACTGCCAATAACTTATGACACATGATAATTGCAAGAAAAGATGTGAAAAACATTAAATACATTAAAGATTTCCCAGAATTCATTAGTCAGCACACGTACGGTACGTGCCAGCAATAGTACATATACACCGTACGCATAGTATGCAGCAGTAGTTTCTGTGCAGTGACAGACAATTGTCGTTAACACTAATAAGAGATGGCAAGATCGTAATTACGTCTTTCATTGATCGACCACTCATCCACCATGGGCGAAGAACCACCACCTTATAACATCATCCACAAAAATAGTCTCCAATAATACAACACGTTATTCAGGAATCGATATCACGACTTTTAAAATGATTCAGAAGCGGGGAGTTTATATCAAAATCAAAAATAGCTATACCTCTACTCAAATACAAACATTTTTATTACGAACATATATTTATAAAATGTTGTCTCATTACACTAACACTGTATTAGTTGTTTGGCTAAGGACTAGATGGCGTTGCACGAATTGTGTACGAAATAATACTGTCAATTTTGTAATAGAGTAGGGCTTTGGAAAGAGCTTCTGGATACCACCATCACTGAACTACACTGAGTATGAACTATTCTATGTCGGTTTACTCTATTTCATCGGTCAAGCTGGCACATTCATGCGGTGAACTGTGTGACTGGCACTAACGACGTAATTTTTAGTAAACACATACTTAAGATATACGAGTATAAAGAAAAATGTTCAGACGCATGTATAAACAGGCTCATCAGATTTGTTTAGGGATAGGCTAGCTAGGCTAGGGATCGAACCGGCCGAAGTATATTGTAGCCGGTACATTTGCTAAAGTTATTGACACTTGACAGTAGCAATACGGAATTTTGAATGATACTTTACAAGCTTTTAGCCAAAGAATATATACTTATATACTACACCTTTAGTTAAAAATATCCTAGCGGAAGGTGATGTCAGGTGCCAGGAGCCGACGAGCGTGTATAAGAGTTATGAAAGTTACGTTAAGTTATCTAAATTGATGAATTTTCATATATTTGTATTTAAAATAGAATATACATAAATAAAATCGAAAGTACTATTCAAAAAAGACGAAAGATAGATAATTGCGGAGTAAAAAAAAGCGTAATAAATTAAAATTCCAGTTAGAGAATAAGTAAATATAGTTACTTCTATATAACAATTTAATTGAGAAGATTCGGGAAATTTTGCTTTTTAAATTATAGATCTATCTATATGACCATCAAAAGTACAATATATTTATGACGATGAAGTAGTTCTGATACATTGTGTGCACAAACGCACAGACAAACTGTAACTTTTGTTCATTCTGAAGATCGACACTATTAAGTAGCTGTTTTTGAATATAATAATTAGTTTAGCTGGGTATAGTAAAGTGTGCATGATAGTAGGATAAACGCGGTCGAAATGAGGGGAATTGCGCAAAATCTGCGGAGTGACCCACGCTGACCGCGTCGAAAACAAGGCTATAAGGAAGGAAGTCGGTTTGAAGAGAGTGTCGGTGTAAAGGTAAGGAAGACCATGCTCTGATGGTTCGGACATGTAGAAACGATGGATGATGCAAGATTGACTAAGCAGATATACAATGCAAAAGCGGATGGATGTAGGAGTCGAGGACGGCCAAGACACACATTTCATGACCAAATAGAACGTGTTCCGGAGGAAGGTGATGTTAGGAGCCTCAAAAATTGACGCGCGTGCATGAAAACAGTTATGAAAGTTAACGAAGCGAGTGAGGTATGTAAGAATCGTGCCTTGTGGCGCGCCGTTATCTCTGCCTACCCCGCAAGGGATTTGGCGTGAAATTATGTATATATGTGTAATTATTAGTTTATTATGACACTCGGTGATCTAGTGATTGATTTTCCCACTTTCGATTCAAAAGTTATGGTTTCGATTCCGGAATCACAATAGTGATTTCTGGGATTTCTTTTCCGAAGTTATGTGTGATAAATATAGATGACTGTCGACTTAGTGTCCGGTGTATGGCAATAGGTTAGCCACCTGTTCCATCTTGGATGTAATATAACGATTCTGCGAGACGAGACTTTAACAGCCGCTGCCTACGCCTTCGGATAGAAAAAGGCGTGAAGTTATGATATGCTTACGTTACAATGTGAGAGAACCTAAAGAGACATATTTGGTTTTATAATTCTACCAGATAGGTAAATTAGCTAGTTATTACCTACGTATTTACGAAAAAAAATGCTATCAAAGTAATCAGCATCAAAGTACACGTATTAACGCATAAATTTACAAATTTTAGAGCAATTAACGTATTTAATTACTTAATAAGGACAACTAGAATTTTTGCAACGACTATTTCCGACTGAACAGATAAAGAAATTGTATAAAAACGCCAACAGACCCTAGACAAGTATCAATCTACTTTCAAACATGGCTCTTAAGGTAAGAAACAGTTTAAAATAAAATATATTGTTTACTATTATTAATAATATACATAAGAAAGGCCCATCAAGCTTTTTATAATGTAGACTTATGCTAACTTGTGGAAACGAGAATTGGGTATCGAAATGAAGGTTGAAACGAAGGAAGTTGTATTGAAAGAGAGTATCGATGTAAAAGTAAGAAAGGCATGCTCCAATGGTTTTTTGAATAATATATAATTGTTGTTGAAATAATACAAGACGCAATATTGACTAAGTAGATATTTAATAGTGGATAGATTCAGGAGTCGAGAACAGCCACTACACACATTCCATAACCAAATAGAACAAGTCCTCGAGGTAGATGATTTTAAGAGGTTTTCAATCAATCAATCAGTTATTTATTAATTACATTTTGGGTTATCAATACAAGATCACAATTTACTTTTCGTTTCACCAAAATCTGCCAGTAATTGCATATGAATATTTTTACATTATTTAATGATCTCAAATACTAAAAAACTATATATATATATGAATAAATCTATGTACAATCTAAATTATTAATAGATAAATTAGAAAAAAAAAACTATTAGAAAAATTCAATTAACTTAACGGACGGAACGGAAAGTTATATGTGGTATTATAACATTGATATTTAATCAATGTTATGTTACGCAGAAAAGACATGAAGTTGCAAAATCTTACTTTAATTTACAGATGAAGGTTTTGTGCGCCATCTTACTCTTCTGTCTGATCGACAACTTGCATTCAGCTGAAGTCCCACGTGTGAGACGCGGTGCTGAAGAAACTGCAAGTACATCAGTATCCGACCAGGGATCTAACGTGTTCTTAAAGTGCATACCCACCAGCTTACCCAGTGGCTTACCCAGTGGCTTACCCAGCGGCATACCCGGTGAAGATACGATCAAACAACCTGATATCACCTCATTCCACTCCGTCACCGACGCACTCCACAAAGTTGATATAGACAAGATGCGTAAAGAAATCTCACTTACCAAGAAGGAATAAACTTTTTTACATCTGTAGAAAACTGGACCTAAGATATTTTTTTGTTGTATTAAAATGTAGCAATTTTAAATATGTTTATTTTATTTTTTATAAAGCCTAACAAAAATTTAATATCATATTAGACCTGCAAAACTTCACAAATGATTCGGAGATACGGCTTTTGGGATGGGTGTGTGGAGTGAATAAAATGGATAAATTTCGGATTGAGTGTGTAAGAGTAAGTATGAAAGTTGCGCCAATAACTGAGAGGATAAAAGGAATTCGCCTTTTGTGGTATGGGCATGCAATGAGGAGGGATGATACACATGTTACAAGAATAAAGAGAAACCTGAATGTGGAAGGAAATAAGAGAAGAGGAAGACCTAAGAAAATATAGATGGATTGAGTGAAAGAAGACATGAGTAAGAATGGTGTTAGTATGGAATATGCGAATGATAGGGAAATGTGTAAAAGAATAAATTAAAAGCAAAAACCCTTTTTATAGAAGCTTTTATTTAAGCGCTCTAAAAATAAGAAAATAATATTTCCTTAAAAGTTTCAAGTATCAACTTAGAGCCTCAGTATGTACAATTTATATAATAATAATATATAATATAATATAATTAAAAGCAAAAACCCTTTTTAAAGAAGCTTTTATTTAAGCGCTCTAAAAATAAGAAAATAATATTTCCTTAAAAGTTTCAAGTATCAACTTAGAGCCTCAGTATGTACAATTTATATAATAATAAAAGCTTGTCGCGAGGTTTGACTCCCTATCAGTAGGTAATTAAATTGCAATAGATAATATAGTAAAGTTAGTAGATTAATTTACATGAGTGTTTTGCCCATTTCTTCTCACGACAACCTTACACTCAGAATCATCCGTGCGTTTTTGTTCCAAGGAGGCAATTTTCTCAAGCGCTCGTGTTTTGATATGTTATGCTTTAAATATAATAATAAGTTAAATATCTGTTTTACGGACTATATTTAACTGTGTGTGTTATTTAATTTGACATTATAAAATTAGTACAGTTTATTTACAACTCGCGCGACAAGCTTTTATTATTATATAAATTGTACATACTGAGGCTCTAAGTTGATACTTGAAACTTTTAAGGAAATATTATTTTCTTATTTTTAGAGCGCTTAAATAAAAGCTTCTTTAAAAAGGGTTTTTGCTTTTAATTTATTTTTTAATTTTTAGTTATAGCTGGCTAGGTTAGTGTCATTTCATTCAACGTATCATTATTGCAAGTTAGTTTACCGCTTAATTACAAACAGTCCAGCTCTTCAATAAGGAGATCATCTAATTCAATTTCACCTTGGAGCTTTCTTTTCCATTTAATCGCAATGATGATTTTTAATTCATAGCCATATTCTAGAAATGCATCAAAAGTCTGCCGTCATCTTGGATGGTCTACCATATTGTATTTAGAATAACGTCACATTATTTTTCGAGTTATTCTCTACAAGCCCTTTCATTTGATACCCATATTGTAGAAATGCAAATATGGTGGAATATCCGCCATATTGGATTTAGAATGACGTCATATTATTTTTTGAGTTAATTTCAACATGTCCTTTCATTTGATACCCATATTGTTGAAATGCAAATATTTTTCCCGCCATATTGGATTTGGTATGACGTCATTTTTTTTTTCAAGTTACTATTAACAAGCCCTTTCATTTGATACCCATATTGTAGAAATGCATTAAAAAAACTGTTCCTCTATCTTGGATGATCCGCCATATTGGATTTAGAATGACGTCACATTATTTTTTCAGTTACTTTCAATGAGTCCTTTCATTTGATACCCATATTGTACAGAAGCTTAAAATATGTTTTCCTCCATCTTGGATATTCCACCATATTGGATTTAGAATAACGTCATATTATTTTTTGAGTTAAACTCAATAAGTCCTTTCATTTGTTACCCATATTGCAGAAATGCATTCAAAATATCCATTCCTCCATCTTGGGTGGTCCGCCATATTGGATATAGAATAATGTCACACATCATATCATGCATTGTCATCCAAAGTAAACGTGTATACAAAATTTCAGCTCAATCGGTTGAAGATATCTACTTCAAAATTGAGTTGCAAGATTCCACCGAACATACATACATACATACATACATACATACAGTGCAAGTTAAATAAAAGCTTTTAAAAACATATTTAGCTGACCCCAGATAATGAGAATAGGGCAAAAAAATGATGATAAAAGAAACACCTCGTACCTCTATGACTTTAATAATTTTGGTCATACACGTTTATTGCTTTTTTAGGCTCGCAAAGTTATCTTCCGTAAATGCCAATTTCGTTAAGGAAAATATGTCATACTCTTACTCGACTCCTAAATTCACATGCTTTGTACATCTGGTCGGTAAGTTCTGCAGAAAAGATCATATATATCTTTTTTATATTTAACTCATTTCCAAATATTTCTGTCCTCTGATCTTGTTAGTATTGGGTATTGATATGTATGTAGTATTTATATTAAGTTGTTAGTGGGTTGAAGGTGAAATACCCCGCTGCTGAATGAAGAGGACTCTGGTTAGAATTCCTGGCCTACATCAATGACGTTGTGTGATAAATATCGATAAATGACAACATTGTGTCAAGTGTATGGAATCCATTCGGGAGATAAAATATCTACGAATGAACACTTAACAGCGCATAGAAATAGTGATATTATACAAACATATTAAGTTTAAATATATTTATTATTTATTTATACATCACTGGGCACAAATACCGTAAAAGTTATTAATTCTTTGCATTATTAAACCAAGCAGTGGGCACAATGAACAACGGTTTGACGTTATCCAACCAGCCTGATGGTCCGTACGAAGATACAGTTTCTTCAAATTTCTCACTCCACGCATTTATATCGAACGGGGAGGATGGCTTCTTTGGATTGCTGGTTGTGGACTCGGAGTGTTTTGCAGTTGTAGTCTGTGGAATTTCTGGTTCCGGAGCGCTTTCTTCTGCATCTCGTTTCGTGCGCAAGGAAGCCGATCGTGAGGTTTCAATGAGGCATATGAGAAAGATAACGCTTAATACTGTCACCTGTAATTAAAATGGTCAATTATTATTTTAATTAGAAGCAGGCTTATTTATTATTTGTTAAGCGGAATGTTGCGCAGCCTAGACGAGTCCTGCCGGCGTGTCGGTTCGGGCATGAACTTGGACAAGACCAAGGTCATGTTCTATGAACATGTCGTGCCCGGACCGATAACTGTCGAAGGGTTAGTTCTCGAAGTCGTAAACAAATACTTCTACCTAGGCCAAATTATCCAGTTAGGTAGACGAAACTTCGAGGAGACAGGAGGATTTAGCTGGGTTGGGCTGCATTCGACAAACTGCGTCGAGTCTTCAGTTTGCCTATACCGCAATGTCTGAAGACCAAAGTCTTTGACCAGTGCGTCTTACCGGTAATGACATATGGTGCCGAAACGTGTCACATGGTCGTGAAGCACTCACGGTGGGGCTAGTCAACAAATTTAAAGTCGCTCAGCGAGCTATGGAGCGAGCTATGCATGAGGTATATCTGGAGCATAAAATCAGGAATGAGTATATCCGCCAGAGAACGGGGGTAACTGACATAAAAAATTCAAAAAATTTTAAAATTCAATTCAAAATTCAAAATATCTTTATTCCATAGACTTTACAAAGTACTTAGAATCGTCACATAAAAAAACATTCACGGAGCTTAGATTCCCTTTCATCACACTGTCTTGAATGTGAAAGCGAATCTAAGTGCCAGTTCCGGCACTGGCCGGAGGCCGGCCGGCGTCAAGGCTTCTTGAGAAGAACTGGCAAGAAACTCAAGGCCGACTCTTTTCAAATATCCAGTTTAACAAATAGTGATAAGTACAAATAGTGATAAGTACAAAATATCTCGTGCTCGTAGAATAAGCTCGCTGAAGTGGCAATGGGCTGGTCATGTCTGCCGAAGGACCGATGGTAGATGGAGTAAGAAGGTTATAGAGTGGAGACCACGTCTTGGTAAACGTAGCGTAGGACGTCCACCAGCCCAATGGTCAGACGACCTCAGAAAGGCTGCTGGAAAAGACTGGATGCGGGAAGCAGAGAATCGGATGTTGTGGCGCACATTGGGAGAGGCCTATGTCCAGCAGTGGACTGCAATAGGCTGATGATTATTTATTGAAATGACTCGCACTAGTTTAATCTTATTAGAGATCTGTGATATAAGGCTAAGATTTTAGCCTTTAAATGGGGCTGGCACAAAATTTTTGGCTATGGTTTTATAATTGGCCACCTACCTGACGTTAACCCTCTTTGGGAATGTTTTCACCAGGGATCGCCAGAACATGTCATGTCATTAGAATCGGTCAAGTGCTTTAATAATTTCCAAACAGCTATTCATGTATAGACGTAAAACTCTTTATGATGCACTAGGCGTTTAACAGCTGCTTTATCATAGCCTTTTTTCTTTTATTAAAACTATTAACCCGACTACGCAAAAAGGGGGATTCAAGTATTTTAATTGTGCATGTATGCCATATTTAATTTAATGACCTTTTGTTGTATTTTTTTAGATGAATGTGGTTGTTTTCAGAGATGTTATTAGGATTTATTTTCGTAGGATAATTTTGATTCCCGAAATTCCATGAAAAAAATATTATTTTGTTATTATACGTTTGGGCGGTAATTGCTTTTTTATTATTACGGTTATTTAGTGAAAGTATGTACCTACATCTATTCTAGAAAAAAGTGACTATGTTTTACAGCACAACAGTATTAAAAGCAGTAAAAAATTAAAATACAAAGAAAACAACTTTTCAAAGGAACCGTCTTAAAAACCAAAATAACTTCACGCCTTTTTCTACCCTATGCCGTAACGTAAATATAACAAAAAGTCGAGACTTAATAGCTATTAAGTCTCAATTTTGTTATATTTACGTTCTAAATGGAATAAGAGGCGAACCAATTGCCATACTGGGCACAAAGTTGTCAGTCGTCGATATTTGTCACAAATAACTTCTGAAAAGAATTTAACAATTGTATTGGTGTGAGCTAGGATTGGGTGGTCGACCATTGGGCCAACTATATATTAAGGATTATCGCAATACCTAAAGATTATTTTTTATAATAGCTGAAGAACAAATAAATATTTCTTTAATACCCATAACATTATTTGCACACATAACGTACCGATTGATGGAACCGAAATCGTTGCAAAAAAAACTGTAAAATGAAAATATCTATATTTTTAATAGTGGTGCGCCCGCAGTTCGCTGCATGAATGGACCGACTTGACCGGTGAAATACCACGATCTCTCTGAATACTGAGATAAAGTGGCTTATTCCACGTTTCGCTCGGTGGGAGAGGTATCCGAAGGCCCAAATTCTTCCCTTCTTCCCTCTCCATGCCGCTACTGATCCCTAACTTATTCCTTTTAAAAGACCAGCAACTCAACTGTAACACTATCTGTGCTCCACTTGTCCATAAGTGGCTTTTGTTGCTTACCAGCAATACCAGCAGATGACAACGCTTGCTCATTTGAGACAAATACTGTCCCATAAAACATGTAATTATCGATCACAGAATTGGGATTTTATTATTAAAATTTTGTTAATAAAAGTACCTTTTATGATTTAATTTTAAGAACGACTTTTCAAAATTAATTTCGGAAGTTATGTGTGATAAATATCGATCACTAAAAACTTTGTGCCCGGTATGGCAATAGGTTCGCGCCCCCTATTCCATTTAGGACGTAAACATAACGGCGAGTCGAGTCGGCGAATCACTGACCTTCGGGTAGAAAAAGGCGTGAAGTTATGTTATTTAAGAATGAATAAATGGAGATGTCTTACCGTGGAAGCCATGGCTGTATTATAATCAAAAATTGTGCACATTCTCAATTTTATATTCTGTTCTTATCACATTTACTGAACATAACCATAATTTTCAAGATATTTTAAACGCAATTAATAAACACTGCGACAAGATACATTTGAATAATACGTTTATCAGTTTGGTATAATTGAGTTAATCACCCTTTTCATTTCCTGAGAAACAGAAAACGTATTTTTTTAGATAAGTGATATACACACTGTTCTCTGCTAGAATGGACCGGCTCGACCGAAATACAACGACCTCTCAGAATATCCACGTAAAATGGTTCTCACTCGAGTTTTGCTCGGCAAGAGAAACCATTTCCCTTCTCCCCTCTCTGTCGGCCTTCCGAGCCGTTCCTTATCCCATTTTGAAGGCTGGCATCGCAACTGTAACACTATCTGTGTTGCAGATGGCTATGGGCGGCGTTAGTTGTTTACCATCAGGTGCCACGCCTGCTCGTTTACCCCTTTTACCTGCAAAAAATTCAATTTTTTTAAATAACAAAAATTATCAACATCAAGAGTAATTCAAGAAAAAATAATCAAATTATGCTTACAGCTTGTTGGCGTATATTACACCACTTCGGAATCAAGAAGTCGTAGGATCGAAACCGTATCAATGACTTCTAGATATTCTTTCCAGAAGTTATATCGGATAAATATATCCATTAGATGCCGTCACGTATTTTAAAAGTAGAAAAAGGAGTAAAGTTATAAAAACTATATACATTCTTTGACAAGACCTTGCTTGATCTCTCACTGGTCACGTACTGCTGACACGGATTTTTGTTTATCGAAGCCATTATGTGATTCGACACACGCCACTGGTATTAAGAATTTACATAAAATTGATTTTTATTTAGAGATTATTTTGAAGTCGGTATCAATGGTTGTCGGTTCCTTTACTATTTATTTTTTCTGTTGCCTTTAAAATGGTCTCAAAGTTAACAGGAACACTTTTGTTACTGGTATGTTGATATTTATTCTATACATATATTTTGTTTAATATTCAGCACATTTTAAAGTAATGTACAAAAGTCGTACAAAAATGTGTACATTCATTTCAGAAATTATTTTTATGGATTTTACTATATTATAAAAAAAGAACTATATATCATTACATAGTATAAGACAAAGTCACTTTCCGCTGTCTTTATATGCTTATATCTTTAAAACTACGCAACGGATTTTGATGCAGTTTTTTTTAATAGATAGAGGATATCATTGGGGTGGTTTTAATCTATAATTTATGTTTTATGTATTATAGAAAAAGTGATGAATCCAAAATTTACTTATTTATTACATTTGTTGCGGAACAAATTTCGCCGGGTCGGCTAGTCCACTAAATAACATTCTCGTGTCACAGTGTTAGTTACCATATTTTGTATGCATTTCGGATAGGTCTGTAAATAGTACAACATCTATTCTTCTATCTATATATCTCTATCTATTCAACAGTGGTAGAGCCAAGCAGTTCGCTGCATGAATGGGCCGGCTCGATCGGTGAAATACCACGACCTCTCAGAAGACCGACGTAAAGTGGCTCATGCCGCGTTTCGTTCGGTGAGAGAGGAACCCGGAGGCCCACCCCCCTTCCCCATTCCTTCCTATCCCCTATCCCTTAAAGGTCGGCAACGCAACAGTAACACTGTGTGTTGCTGGTGTCCATGGGCGGCGTTGGTTACTTACCATCAGGTGACACGCCTGCTCGTTTACCCTCCTATACCATAAAAAAAAAAAAAAAATCTATTATTATTTACGTTAGTACATTTTTTAGTTTGGCTTGTAGTTTTGTGCGCTGTACTTGTTTTTACGTGATAAAATTAGTACAAAATAAGACAGTCACACGGACCAACATTTCAAAAATAACTATTTTTTCGGCTACTTTAGCTCCTATACTATTTTTCCATATACTGTTTAAAAAGAAAATCTGTATAAATTTTACTGTTATTTTTTTTGCTCAAAGTTTTTTGCTCATTTCATCACTGTCTCTATTTTTTTTTTTCAGATTCTTCTCATCGCCTGTTTTGTTGCTGTGAAATCTGATGCAGACTATTCTAGTGGTATACATCCACGCTTTGCAAGGAACTTATGGGAGGATATGGGCAGCTCGATGTCCAAGTTCGGTGACAAAGTGAAAGACCAAGCAGACAGTACTGGCAATGATGTAACACGATTGTACCATAATGTCGAAAAATGGTTCGGTGGCCTTTTTAAACATTAAATTGAAGTAGGAAAAACAAATGTTTTATGTAATTTATTGATTTCTAAGATTTTCGCGAATCTCAGTCATTGATTAAAACAACTTTTAGGATTATATCGCGTTCAATTATTATCTATATATATTTATTTCCCGACGTTTCGAACTCTTTACAGAGACGTTGAAAATGATCTCTGTAAAGAATTCGAAACGTCGGGAAATAAATATAAATAGATAATAAATAAACGCGATATAATCCTAAA
Source organism: Euproctis similis (assembly GCA_905147225.2). Lineage (NCBI taxonomy): Eukaryota > Metazoa > Arthropoda > Insecta > Lepidoptera > Erebidae > Euproctis > Euproctis similis. The sequence goes on along the minus strand of LR990121.1, from coordinate 9,941,684 downwards.
AGTTGTTTTAATCAGTAATTTATTGAGTTGTCATTAGTTCTAAGACAGTTGTGAATGTTTTATAATTTCAGTAATAAAATATAACTTAACATAACTTCACGCCATTTGTTACCCGAAGGTGTAGGCAGCGGCTGTTAAGCCTCGTCTCGCAGCTATGTTTACGTCCCAAATGGAATAGGCGGCGAACCTATTGCCATACCGGGCACAAAGTTTTCATTCATCGATATTTATCACACATAACTTTCGAAAACAATTTCGAAAAGTCATTGGTGTGAGCCAGTGTCAGGAATTGAACCCGGACCTCTGGATCAGAAGTCGTGTGCTCGATCACTGCGCCACCGAGACGTATAAAAATATATGGATCTGTTGCCCAGGTTCAAAGGAGAACTTTGAACCTGGGCAACAGATCCATATATTTTTATTTCTCTATTTCTCAGGCTCGAAGTACACAGTAATGACTTTCAGGAAGTTACTTATATTAATTATAATTATATTATTGGCGATTAAAAAAATGTTGTACATTTAGTGACGTGTCTGTTGTCGTCTGAATTACAACAATTTCTTGGGATACTTAATGACATAACTTCACGCCTTTTCTACTCAAAGGCAACGGCTGTTAAGACGTTATGTTTACGCCCCAAATGGAATAGTTAGCGAACAGGCAATACGAGGCACAAGGTTTTCAGTCATTAAAATTTATCACGCATAACTTCCGAAAATTATTTCGAAACATCATTAATGTCATCCAGGATTTGATCCAAAGACTTCTTGATTCAGAAGCGGGGCTATTTTCCTGGTTAGGTACCTTGGGATATTCTTCCCAAATTCATTACATTGATTACATTTTAAGTGCGTGAAGGTGAAGCGAAAACAATATTATAATATACTTTAGCATACCAACCGTCGATAAAATGGTTGTATCCATCAGAAATCATTTATAAGAACTGGAATAAAGCTTTTATTTTTTGATGGGTTATTATGGTTAAGCCTCGAAGTTCGCTGCCTATAAGGGCATACCGGTGTAATACCACGACCTCTAAGAAAAAAAAGATCGCGATGAAAAAGGTAACCGGGTGTGCCAATCTGTCCGCTACTCTTTTCCTCACCCTCTTCCTCTATTTAAGCTACCATAAAAACTAGCAACGCTACTGCAACCCTTACTATGTTGCAGATGTTCATATGTGGCGCTTGTTACCGACACCAGCTGATGATATGCCTGCTCTTTAGTCTTATTTCCAAAAAAGAATGACCTTGATCTTCTGACATATTAGCACCATTAATTAATAAGTTTAATTATTTAATAAACTTTATCCGACAAATTATAGAAAAGGAAGGAAGCAATGAAATAAAGATCAGATATGACAGTATCGTACTACATTAGCAGTACGAAATAATAAAATATTTTGCATTTAAAATTAATGCACTAAAACATTTAGGTATGTGAGTAACTATTATCGCTTAGAGTTTTTCTAGAATATTATTTGTTGGAACGAATTTAAAAAGGTTTTTATAATTTATACACATGTAAATAAATTGAAGTATCTGTTTATATACACACATAACATCACGCCAAATCCGTTGCGGGGTAGGCAGAGAGAACAGACCGCTAAAACGCACGATTCTTACACGCCTCACACGCTTCGTTGAATTTCATAACTCTTTTCATGCATTTTTGAGTTGAGTTTCCCAATATCACCTTCCTCCAGAACACGTTATTTTCAATCATGGAATGTGTGTCTTGTCTGTCCTCAACTCTTCTATCCATCCGCTTTTGTACATCTGCTTAGTCAATTTGGCGTTTGTTAGTCCCCTTACTACCTGTAGGGCTGTAAAGGCTTATTATACCATCCTAGTTCTATCAGGGCTAGTTTTATCACTACACATCCTTACACACCTCACTCGCTTCGTTGACTTTCATTGCTCTTTTCATGCACGCGCGTCGATTTTTAAAGCTCCTAACATCACTTTCCTGCAGAACACGTTCTATTTAGTCATGAAATGTGTGCCTTGGCCGTCCTCGACTCCTAGATCGATCCTCTTTAAATGATAAAAATATTCGTTTCTTTATATTAATAGTTATTGGCTTGAATGTCAAATTAGATTAAACGAATAGTTGTAAGGTGGGCTCGACAAACAGCCATAATGGTTTTATTTGTGTGATGGATGAGTAGTTGGTGAAATCATCTTGTCATCTCCGGAGGATGTCCATTACTCAATTTAGGCTGCGAATGAGATTGTCAAAAATTTTATGTAACTTAAATCTTGAGGTCGAGTAAAACAATGCAGAAATCTGCATACCTGTATCAATAAATGGAATTAAAGTGTCTGTTGATAGTATCAAACCAATCTACGAAATCAGTGATGTTTCAGAAATTAGCAGAAATAAATAGACAAAGGTACAAAAATGTAAAAAAAAAAAATCATTTATGTACCGCAAAAAGATATATCGTAAAAAGGGTATATTCTAATATTACAAACAGACAACAGATAAATATTGTTATACTGGCAATTGAAAATAGCCTGCCCTGAGTTTTTTGCCAGTTCTTCTCAAGAAACCCTAACGCCGGAACTGGCACTTAGATTATTCGCTATCACGATCAATATAGCAAGGGTGATGGGGGATCTAAGCTCCGCGTAGTTTAGATAGATATAGATATTTTAGACTGATGTATGTACTTTAGTTGTATGACGAGTCTCAGTACTTTAAGAAGTCCAATAAATAAAGATATTTTGAATTTGAATTCAAGTTCATGTGTAAATATAGAAAAAAAACGCGATAGGAATAAATATATTTCTTGATTCTTTGAAAACATTTTTGGAAAAACATTGTTTTTAAAATTGAAATTGTAATATTTAAAGACATGTTTTACAGAGTTAATCTTATGTTCGCTAATACTGCGTAGTGTGTAAACTGATGTAACAATTATATTTACACAAATGTTAATGACATGACGCTTTCTCGATGTTGCGAATCGATTTTATCCAACAAATTGACTCAGATTGCCGTACATTACTATTCGGTATACAGATTAAAAAAACGCCATTTGTAAATTATTACCCAGTATAAAGCAAAGTCGCTTTTCGCTGCCTATCCCCTTATATGCTTAGATCTTTGAAACTACCCAAGGGATTTTGCTGTTTTTTTAATAGACAGGTGGTGTCAACGAGGTGGTTTTTATCTATAATTCATGTACTTTTATTGCGGAAGAAAGTTCGCTGGGATAGAAATAGCTGATATTTCTATTACTAAATGCAATTTAACGAAAAAAAAAGTTTGACATCCACTGACATTGTGTGTCACGGTCTATTGTCCCTAGCAATTTTCTCCGCTCGCCTGATTACTGTGATGTATTCGTGTGTATAATGAAATCAGATCTTCCTGTGGATCCTTTGTGCCTCACCAGTACAGTGTAGTCTTACACGTGGAACGTCCAGATTATTCATTTCTGTACGGCTGCCAATATTACTTTGGGGGCTATTATAATTTTCCAATAGTAAATTGGGTTAATAATATACTAAAAAAAAAAATAAAGTATACAATGGATTTTCGTGTCACAGTTTTTTTGTGCTGCGTAAGTTTTTTTTTTAATATTTAAGTACGCATTGTTAGAAGTATTTTAAAAAGTATATTTATAAATAAATACATATTTCAGAGTAAAATTTATCTCTCTGTTTAACTTCACTCTTATTATCTAAAGGTCTAGGAGGACGAAAATTAACGCACTGACACGAATTGCTTATTTATTTTATCCTATAGAAAATATATTATATTTACCCATGATATTTACTTTAACTTTCTGATTTTCTAATTTATTATTTTAAAAATAAACAGGTCTTATATTGTCAAATAAATTATTAGCTACCGTAACTTTCAACAAGTCTGGATAGAAAATAAAATGTCAATATCAATTGATTGGGCGATAGTTTAATGCAGCTAAATCTAACATTATATGTTTTTTTAAATATTTAATTTTATCAAAAAGTCACTTAATGCTTACATCATAATACTGCGGTCTTGGTGGGACAGCGGTCGAGCACCCCGCTTCTGAATTAAGAAATCACTGGTTCATCAAATCCTGGCTTACACCAATCATCATCTTCCTACCCTTCTCCTATCATTTAGGTGTGGGCACAACAGGTTTTTCTTGTCACGCTTCCCTATCATTCGTTTCTTCTACAGCAACACCCTCCATAGTCATTATTAATTATTAGTCATTATTAATTTTTATTAATTATCTTTCACACCCTCTTTCATCCATGTTTTTTTCGGTCTCTTCTCTTGTTACCTTCCACATTCACGTTAATCATTCTTTTGACGATATGTGCATCATCCCTCCTCATTACATGCCCACACCATGCAAGGCGATTTCCTCTTATCTTCTCAGTTATAGGCGCAACTTTCAGGCTTTCTCTTACATAATCATTCCGTATTTTTATATTTTCGTCACTCCACACATCCATCTCAACATCCTCATCTCCGTAGCATGCATTCTTTTTTCAGCCATCCCTTTCATGGCCCAACATTTTGATTCATACCTGACGACAGGTTTGATAATAGTTTTGTATATCTTGCTTTTCAATTTGAAAAGCGTTCGGAGGTTGCCAATTGTTCCCGTTACCTGTCACCATTTCATCCATCCTGGCTCACACCAATGTATTTTGAAAATTAATTTCAATAGTTATATGTAATAAATATCGGTGACTGAAAACTTTGTACCAGGTATGGCAATAGGTTCGCCCCCAGTTCCATTGGGGACGTAAACATAATGGCGAGTCGAGGCTTAACAGCCACTGCCTACAACTCCAGGTAGAAAAAGTCGTGAAGTTATGTTAAGTCAAAATACCTCATTAACTTCGATAGTCAGTACACTGGACACAGCTTTTTACCAGACTCTGTTTATCTTATATAAACCATGGTATTTTTATTAGTTGGTACTTTATCTTAGCGATAGACGGGATGTTATGTTTCCATGACAAAATATTCTAATTTCTTAAATCGTCATAAATTGTACTTTCCAGGTGATAATCATGGTTGTGTCAGCGATACCTTCAAATCGCGATGACGCCGTTCGGGAGAAACGCGATGTTATGGAGCAGGTGAAAAACGCTTGGGGTGAAATGGTGAAAACTTTGAGTGACGCTGGTGATGCCGTCGTTCATGTATTCAAACCAACTGAAAAGAGTATCGTTGACAAAATGGCTGACGGTATAAAAAATTTAACGTAACAAGCTGTTTTTTTTTTATATCGGCTTATAAATAATGTTTGTAATTATAGCTATGTTATTAAATGTAAACATGTAATATATTATGCATTTAATATGTATTCCGTCTTGCGTTGAATAAATAATAAATGGCCATTTTATTTTGTATTAAAACACTTATACGCCATTTTTATTCTTATTTTAAATGTGCAATTTTTATACCGAAACTATTTAATGTTTCAATAATTATTTAACATTGTTTAAGTAAAAACAAACATTAAATATTAAATTACTTGATGTGTTTCGAGGTCAAGAGCATGCTGAACCATTAGCAGTGAAGGTATTATTTCTGTAGGTATTACTATAAAAAATATAAAACAAAAACAAAACAAATAATTTACCAACAAAAGAGCTTAGCATTTTAGCATTTTACAACTTTTTCTCTCAAAGGTTGATCGATTTCTTTTAGTAAAAGTTTCTAAATTTGTTTTTTTTTTCATATAACTACATTTTGTTCTTATCTAGTATCGGATTAAAATACCTTACTACATACAAACGAACAGACGGACAGCACGAAAACAAAGGGTATCGGCATGACCCATTTTTGCGCGGAACTATAGAAAACCTCATTTGTATTTATTTATTTTAAATCATACAGAGGTGGTATTTCATAAAAACCATAATAATTATATTAATGGGATTTTTTTATGGGATAGGAGGGCAAACCAGCAGGCGTGTCACCTGATGGCAAGCAACCAACGCCGCCCATGGACACCAGCAACACATATAGTGTTACTGTTGCGTTGCCGACCTTTATGGGATAGGGGAAAGGAAAGGATGGGGAAAGGGGGGTGGGCTTCCGGGTACCTCTCTCACAGAACGAAACGCGGCATGAGCCACTTTACGTCGATCTTCTGAGAGGTCGTGGTATTTCACCGGTCGAGCCGGCCCATTCATACAGCGAACTGCTTGGCTCTACCACTGTTAAAAATAAGGAATAGGAGTTGTAGGAGTTGAGTGCATGACGTAAAAAGCGACTTTTAATTGTAATGTTTTTCCTTATTAAGCGGTCGTAATACGGTACAAGTTGTATATAACTTGTTGAGATTAGTAACACACATATAATAACTAAATTATTTATTATCTATCAGTGGTAGAGTCTTGCAGTTCGCTGCATGAAAGGGCCGGCTCCACCGGTGAAATACCACGACCTCTCGGAATATCTTCGTGAAGTGGCTTGTGCCGCGTTCTGTTCGGTGAGAGAGGTATCCGGAGGTCCGATCCCCTTTCCAATTCATTTTCCTTCCTACTCCCTTTTTTCCTGCTACTTCCCTTTTTCCCTTCTCATAATATATTCATACCACGTTAATATACCACCTTTTCTCGTTTTTTTTTCGTAAATAGATGCTTATTTTACACTTTACCTTCTTTAAGAACCTATTTTTAGATATATTTTGCTGTATAATCAAGTATGATAAGTAGATATATTTAGCTTTTCAGTGGTAGAGCCAAGCAGTTCGCTGCATGAATGGGCCGGCTCGACCGGTGAAATACCACGACCTCTCAGAAGACCGACGTAAAGTGGCTCATGCCGCGTTTCGTTCGGTGAGAGAGGTACCCGGAGGCCCACCCCCTTCCCCATCCTTTCCTATCCCCAATCCCTTAAAGGTTGGCAACGCAATAGTAACACTATATGTGTTGCTGATGTCCATGGGCGGCGTTGATTGCTTACCATCAGGTGATACGCCTGCTCGTTTGCCCATAAAACAAAAAAAAATAAAAAATATATAATTGTCAACTAGTTAAATACTGCTTTATTAGACCTCTCCAAAAAGGTATGATTGCCTAACATGGCGAATAGTAGACCCAGCGTGCAAAATTCTTTGGAGAATACTTGCTCATATGAACAAAATACCTACACATATTCCGATGACTCAACAGGCCTTAAGGCCTTTGGGGTCTTTCTATATATTGCAGTAAATCGCCAACACAAATTATGTTCTACCGACCAACTATCCGACCGAGGCAACTATCCTGATTTTACCCTAGAGGAAAAAAAGGAAAACTAAATGTGAATTAACAATCTTGCAAAGAGACTGTGCGAGGCCTCTCGTGACCAGAGGTCTATTCTTCGCAGAGAGAATTAGCATTGCCATCCAGAGTGGCAATGCGGTCAGTCTTCTAGGCACGCTGCCAGTAGACCGAGATGCGAAAAGATTTGATTTCAGCTAGTTTTTTAATTGTATATATTGTAAATAATGTGATTTATTTATTCATTATATTAATATGTCCAATACACAATTAGTAATGTCAAGCAATTTCTCGAATCAATAATAAACGAATGATCCAGCAATATTTTTAAGAGCCTGAAAACTAACAAGCCTAAAAATTGACAAGAGTATATGAAAAGATTTGTGAAAGTCAAAAAAGCGAGTGAGGCGTACAAGAATTGTGTCTTATGACGCTTTGTTCTCTCTACCTACCCCACACGGGATTTGGCGTGAAGTTATGTATGTATGTGTAAATCAATTCTCTTTAAAGTTCGAGTTCGCCGTTCTTTCTCTAACGTAAAGTCCATGGTCAGAAATTCCGTTATAAGGAAAATGGATACTCATATCTTACATTTTTTTTATCAATTAGTAATTTACATTAGTTTGCCTTAAGATGACCGAAAGTTTATGAACTAAAATATATCTACGAGTCTATATTTACTATTTTTACCTTTATTAGGTAGTAGTTGATCCAACGAACTTTGTTTCACCTTAGAAGTATTTTAAACTATAAAAATGGTCATTGTGGCCTATCTCTAAGAGATAAGAAATCGAATACTTTTTTGTGGACCTTTTGAAGGTGTATAATTATGTAGTACATTATTTTGATTTATCACTTAGGGTTCACCTGGCATTAAAGTGCTTAAACCTCGAAATCATCATATTTTTGACCATCCCGTTGACAACCTTTATCTATAAAAAAGTCCATATCGAAATCTCTTACGTAGTTTCAAAGATCTAAGCATATCAACATCATCAGCCTTTTGCAGTCCAAAAAAGTATACCACTGCAAAAGTATACCAATGTGCGCCTCTCCCAATGTGCGCCACAACATCCAAGTCTCTGCCTTCCGCATCCAGTCTTTTCCAGCAGCCTTTCTGAGGTTGTCTGATTATCGGGATGGTGGGCGTCCTACGCTACGTATACCAAGACGCGGTCTCCAATCTATGACCTCGTCTAAAATATCTAAGGCAGGACTGTGTGATGTAACAGATTGGCGTAACAAGGATCTTTAAGCCGGCAGCGGCTATTAAGCCTCGTCTCGCCCTTATATTTACGTCCCAAATGGAATAGGTGGTGAACCTATTGGCAAACCGGGAAAAAAGATTTTCAGTCACAACACACATAATTGCCGAAAATAGTTTCGAAAAATCATTGGTGTGAGCTAGGATTCTAACACGTCGAGTCACACCAATGTAATTTTCATGATTCAGGAGCTGGGTGCTCAACCACTGGACCACGGAGAAGGATCTTTACTTTAACCTATAAGTTGGTAAACGGCCGTAAACACATAACATACTCGTAACTTAACATAACCTGCGCCACCGAGACTTCCAGTAAGTATAAATAGTAAAGTAATGTTTTTTTTTTTTTTTTTTTTATAAATAGTAATGTTTTTTTTCTTATTCCAGACCTTGTACGTAAAGGACGTAAAGGATTTAGCTGTGGTTTTCAAGCCTGGAATGGAGTATTTTTTTGTGTTCTGAATGCAGTAGGTGGCGGAATCTATTACCATATGTGTAAGTGAGCTCGTATGACTTCTTCATTCAGTTGCGGGGTGCTACAGACTACTGAGACGGTGAAAATTCTCTATAAGATTTTTTATTATTGATAAAGTTGAATGATTAAAAAATAATCTTATTGTACAATATATGTATAATATCAATATAATATGCTCTTGTGAATATATAAAAATTCTGATAAATTACTTGACCTTTCAATATGGCACCGGTCAGGGTTACGTATATATTTATTACCAGATGCACTGCCAATGTTATAACTAACAGTCAAAATAAATAAATTTGAATCAATCATGTTTTGGGTAAATATAAATGGATTGATTATTTAAACGGGAGAGAGAAGTATCCTATCACTCTCTTTCCCCCTGTCTTCTCATCCCACTCCCTATCCTATCTTAAAGGCTGGCAATGCATTTTGTCTCATTCCATTTCTTCTTATTAGAGTCAAAAATAAACTTGTAACTGCCTGTCTTAGTAGCCCTAGAATTTCTGTAGTATTTTTTTTAGTTCGCAGACGTTGTTCATTAGTGTACTTAACCATGATGAAAATCTTAAGTTTACTGAATAAGTTGACGGTAACAGTTTGAGGATTATTGAAAGAGTGCTTTCACAAATCCCATTCAAATTTGTCAAGTCCTTATTGAAAACCATATAGGGGTTTAAATAATGAATAAGTATAATAATTATTTTCTTAAATATCTCGAATATAATCAAAAACATCATACATTCTATGATCTCAAGTAAAAAAATGCTTATTTTGTCAAATTTTCTTTTCGATTAGATGGCGGTTTCACTATATTACCTAAGTGTTTTTGTGTCATTTGCTTCGGCAAAACTTTTCATTACCCCTGATGTATGACGTTTGGGTTATTGGTAAGACCATTGATATCAGCGTATCGAAACATTTAACCGCTGCCTACACCTTCACGAATCAAGAGTTATGAAGGTGAAAAATAATGATTGTTTGTTTAACAATATATGTATAATTTGCATAAGTATATTTATATTAAGTGCTTAACTTAATGCTATTGATTGTATTACAGAGTTTATCATTAAAAAAACAAGTTCCTCAACATCATATCCATCAGGTGGAAGTGACGTGGAAACCGGTGTCGACAAAATACAATTAGTGAAACACGATAACATAGAATTATAAAATTTATGCGCCATTTTTATGAGGTAAATAATATATTATAATATGTCTGGTGTTGTCCAAATTTTCAACATTCCTAAATCTATTGACCTAGAAAAAAAGAATTAAAAAAACCGGTTTACGTTGAACTTTGAGAGGGAAAGTAGCAAATAAGTAGCTGTAATCTTCGATCTTTCAATGTTTGGGCGCGTGTAAAGAATGAAAGTTGCAAAACTGGCTAAGCAGATACATATATAGTGCAATATTGATGAATGTAAGTGTAGAAGAAGGTCACTGCGCACATGGCGTGACCTAATTGACCTTCGTTCCTAGCGGAGTGTGACGTCACGGACCTTAACGTGACGTGGAGTTCGGTTAGTCAATATATCAATTGGTATATTGTTAACCTGAACCTTCTAGAAATATATAACTAATTGACGTTAATTAGTAGTGACGAATTTCTGATACCAAATCTACAACAATTATAAATATATCAATAATTAGATAGGCCAATAATAAAAAAGGGCAAGTTCCGATGGTTCGGACTTGTAGAAAGAATGAATAATGCAAGATTTACTAACTAGATATACAGTACAAAAGCAGATGTATGTAGAAGTAGAGGACGGCCACGACACACCTTCCATGACCAAATAGAACGAGTCTTGAAGCAAGGTGATGTGCCTTCAAACTCGTTGAGCGTGTTGAGAATAGTTATGAAAGTCAAAGAAGCGAGTGAGGTGAATCCTACCTTATTGCACTCTGTTCTCACTCCCTACCCCGCAAGGGACTTAGCGTGAAGTTATGTAGAAAAGAAACCTCATCATACTAGTTTGTACTGCCCTTGCCCCGCTCTAAGTGGGGTTGGCACAACACGTATCGTTCAAATTTTATGACCGGCCGCCTGCCAGACGACAATCCTCTTCGGGAATAATTTCGTTTGGAATATATGAAATCAGCCCTTAATGTTTTTATCGACTCTTACGGCTCCCATGAATCCAAAATCGGCTGCCTAATCTTGACCAAAGCAGCATAGTCTGGTAGTGAAAGTATAATAAGAAAATAAGTACGTCGTTGGTTCGTTGTTGTCTCAAACATATACAAAATATAACAATGTCATCTTAGTATACAATCAATAGTACTTAAACAAAAGGAGAACACGGAACCAAACTGTCCAGTTACCGGTTTGACCAGCTCCTAAGTAGACATACGGCTTAGCCATATATGACATCAGTGGGTTCCGTGATATCGAAGTAGCTTTAGTTAAAATTGATCTTCAATAATACATACTATCAGTATAAGATGATGTTTGTTTGTTTATAATCGAGAAACGCGGATAGTTAAGAACCGATCTTAATAATTCGTACAACAACCAGAAGTTACATAAATGATTTTGATTGCTTTCTCTGTACCAACATCAAATTATAGAAATTTGAAACTGTGTTTATGTTGATGATGTTATACTTTTTAGACCAAAACGCGTACCTAAGGTTATTACAGACGGGAACTCTTTTGTCTGACTGTCTCACTTCCTTAGCAGTTTTGCATTTCAAACCTAACATTTACGCTATAAAGCGTGCCAGAGAAATACAGGTATTTTTTTTTTATGGGAATGGAGGGCAAACGAGCAGGCGTGTCACCTGATGGTAAGCAACCAACGCCGCCCATGGATACCAGCAACACATTAGTGTTACTGTTGCGTTGCCGACCTTTAAGGGATAGGGGATAGGAAAGGATGGGGAAGGGGGGTGGGCCTCCGGGTACCTCTCTCACCGAACGTAACGCGGCATGAGCCACTTTACGTCGGTCTTCTGAGAGGCCGTGGTATTTCACCGGTCGAGCCGGCCCATTCTAACAGCGAACTGCTTGGCTCTACCACTGCACGTAGAAAACAATACTCTTTTTATGGCACAATTAGCTAAAATCGAAAATGTCATATAATAAGCAAAACTTTTAACAACTTTCGTATTTATTAGTAATAACAATAACATCGCTTACAATACAGACCAGTTCAGGGAAAATTGTAAAAAACGTCGTATGACTACTTATATTACACAAAGGTTGCAACCTAAACTTATAACATTACACGAACTAAGCAGTTATGGCGCAATACAATGTCTTTTTCATACCGGGCTTTGACGAGTCTTGGGAGAGTCCACTTCATAAATACCATCGCTGTTATGAAGATCAGCACCCTCACTCAGCATATCCATCAGTTTATCAGTACTCGGATGCAATGTCCGCACAGGAGTTTCAGGGTAATCTGGCCTCTTGGTGTAATCCTCTTCTTTCTGTTTGTGTTTTGACGGCAACACAAACACACCAACACTGATTCCTTCTTTCTTCTCTGGCTCACTCTCCTCGGTCTGATCGAGTATGTAATTTCTTCTTCTCAAATCTACCAGATCTTTTTGGAAGAACTCCGATTTGTGTTTCTCTCTGACAAACATGCAGTACGCCATCCACGCGATAGCGATCAGAGCCTAAGGAAAAACATTAATGATCATTACAGTATTGTCAAAAGAAGTTAGAAGAATGTGGTGGATGGTCCAGTGGTCGGGCAATTCCGTCGCTACTTCACGCCAATGACATCTGGGAATTCGTTACGAAGTTATGATAGATATGAAGTAAATATCGATAACTGACAACTTTGTGCCCGTATATGGCAAAAGTTTCTGCCATCTGTTCCATTTGGGAAGTAAATAAAAATTTGACGAGTCGGGGTTCACCAACCTGTGCCTACACCTTCTCCTATAAAAATGGGTAAAGTTACGATAAAAAATATCTTACAAGTAAATTGGCAACCAAACGTAAAGGTCATTATTTTCATATTTGATGGTCATTACGTAGTGAACAAAACAAAACTATGTAGCGGTGCCACGTGAAAAATAAAAATAAAAACTTAAACAACTTACTAGAACCAGAGAGATGCCAAATACGATGATGAAGAGAGACATTTCTGTTATTATGTTTATGTTTACTTTTTTTTCTAAACAGTTTTTTTTTTCTTTATTTGATAATCTGTTTGAGACGAGTGTTGCATACGTTGTTTGATTTGCCACAGAGGCGAATGTCCCGTCGTCTCGTTCAATTAATGATTGTATTCAGAGCTCACCGGTTTTAGACCGTGATGTCATTGAAATTGATTAATATACCGCTTGATCACTATAATATTTCTTGATATGACACGGAGAACGTCTTGAGTACAAGATGAGTGCAAGAGAACTGAATTCATTAATGCTTCGCGAGTAAATATTTTGTTGTTTGTTAGGAAAAATAGTAAGATACATATTTTTCCTCGTTTTCCCCTTTTTACTCATAGCGATGAGTGTATTAATGAGTCGTGGTTTACGCACTTCGATGAGTATTAGTAGTGAGTTATTACTTACCTTGGTTAAAAACCTAGACGACTTAAAAATAAAGAATGTACTGACTGACTACTGTCCATTGTATGTGTGCGTGTGACTGGTGCATATCAATAGGTTCACCACCTGATGTAACTGCGAGTCGAGAGTTTAACAGCCGTTGCCTACACTTTCTGGTAAAAGAAGCGTGAAGTTACGATTTCATAAAATTCATTTTTGTTTTATATTAGTTTTATATAAAATTCTCGTGTCTCAGTTTTCGTTCCCATACTCTTCCGAAACGGCTTGACCGATTCTCATGAAATTTTGTGTGCATATGGGGTAAGTCTGAGAATAGGACAACATCTATTTTTCATCCCCCTAAATCACAAGAGTAGCCCACCCCTCAATATTTTTTTTATTTTTTTTCGATATATTTCTGTTTTTTATTTTTATTATAAAACGGGATACAAAAATAAATATAACCCTAAATTTTCAACCTCCTACGATCAGCCCCTATTTTTTAAATTTTATTGTTTGGCAGCACAACGCTGGGTCAGCTAGTTAGTTATAATAAAATTAGAAGTCTGGGTGGTACGGTCGTCGAGCACCCCGCTTCTAAATCAAGAAGTGGCAGGTTCGAATCCTGTCTCACACCAATGACTTTCCTTCACCCCTGAAATTCCTTTTGGAAGTTATGTGTGACAAATATAGACGACTGAAAACTTTGTACCCGGTATGACAATAGGCTTAAAGATAACGGAGAGGCGAGGCTTAACAGGCACTACCTAAATCTTCGGGTAGAAAGCGCGTTTACTGAAATTTATTTTTTGAAACTGATAAACGCCTAAATAATAATGAATTGCAATACTACTTAATAACAAAATTTGCTACGTTTTACTATGTTAATTTGCAATGTTATATTTAACAGTTTTTCATAAACATATACATATAAACATAACTTCACGCCTTTTGTTACCCGAAGGTGTAGGCAGCGGCTGTTAAGCCTCGTCTCGCCGTTATCTTTATGTCCCAAATGGAATGGGTGGCGAACCTGTTGCCATACCGGGCACATAGTTTTCAGTCATCGATATTTTTAACACTTAACTTCCGAAAAACTATTTCGGAAAGTCATTGGTGTGAGCCAGTGTCAGGATTCGAACCCTAGATTAGAAGCCGTGTGCTCTCCCACTGGACCACCGAGACTGTAACTTATCAGTTTTAATGCCCGAAATTTTATTGCAAAGGTACTAACTAGGCTTGACTTTTAGGGCTTATCAAAGAATACACAAAATCCATTGGCGTGGACCGGGATTCTAACACTGTTCGGCGTAATTTATAGTATCACTTAAGGAACATGCATACATAATCTCACGCCAAATCCCTTGCAGGGTAGGCAGAGAGAACAGAGCACCATAAGGTAAGATTCTTACATGCATCAATCGCTTCGTTAACTTTCATAACTCTTTTCATGCACGTCGATTTTTAAGGCTCCTAACATCACCTTCCTCCAGAACATGTTCTATTTGGTCATGGAATACGTGTCTTGGCCGTCCTCGACTACTACATCCACCCGCTTTGCATTGTATATCTCCTTAGTTAATCTTGCATCATTCATTCTTTATACTGTCCAAACCACCGGAGCATGCCTTGTCTTAATTTTACACCGACACTCTCTTTCAATCCAACTTCCTTCGTTAAAAACTTGTTTTCGACGGGATCAGCGAGAGTTTCTCCGCAGATTTTACGCAGTGCCCTCATTTCTACCGCGTTTATCCTACTTTCGTGCACACCCAACTCTCGCTTCCATAAGTTAGCGTTGGGATCAGATCATAATAAATAATTGTTCTTTGACTTCAGGGAAATTAGAATAACTTAATTGTAAACTCTACCGGGTGAAATTCCCTTCGATTTTGTGAGACCTCGGGGCTTAATCACTTGTTAATGCCACATTTTATTCCGAAAATGATAGGTACTAATTCCTAACCCTTTCCCATTTCCTCCTAGTCACCTTTCCTAACCTATTTCAAAGGTCGAAAATATAACTATCACCGTTTTGCCTTTGCAAATGTCTCTAGACGTCGCTAGTAGCTCACCAGGTCATCGCTCATTAGGTAAATCGATTCAACGTTTCTTTTTGTCTCAATAAACAATAATAATTAACATTTAAATACAATCTGGAATGTCATTGTCACAGAAGCTAAGTACCTAATACAGTTGTAATCTCAATTATTGTCATAACACATTGCTTCGTCAAACTTCTGGGAAACTTATACATATTTACATAGTCAATATATAAAACTCGTATTGTGACAAACACACCAACACATTATTTACTCATCTACTACCTTAACGAACTAACGTGTCACGTAATCCATATCTGGTAGATGTCTGCCTACACATTATTTACAAGCACCATGAATTCAGCCAACTGTTATGTCATTAAAAATTAAATGTTAAACAGACATACATAACTTAACGCCAAATCCCTTGCGGGGTAAGCAGAGGGAACAGAAAATTAAATGTTATGACCACAGAAATAGATCAAGATAGAACGGCGAATAGGCGTGGCAAGCGTGCCAAAACCATGCACTATATTGCATGCTTTTCGAAACTCGCTCTCATTACGCAACGAGCGTTCCTGCCATGCGTTCAGGACGTAAAAAAATAGATAAAACGTCACATATATGCCTTATTATGCTGTGGCAAATTGTAAAAACAAAAGTAGTGAATCAAATATGAAAAAAGGAAATATTTCGTATGATCAGTAAGTACAGAAAATCAGTAGAAAGTATTTTTTTTGAGATTATAAATTATTGTTTTACTTTTACTATGTTCAATAATTACGATCACAAGTTGTATATTTTTTCGTTATGATAAATATCCATTGCTGTCCGCATTCAACGCTCGTATACAAAAACATTGCGCGTATAAATTATACGCGTAATGTACGTCGAATCGAACGAAATACACAATACACCTGCCAGTTGATCGCTGTGTCTGTTAATCGCTGTGATTGGTCTTCGAATGTTAGAGATGGGCACTCCATGTATCGTTGAGTCTTAGGACTTATCGATAAATTAATTCAATAATAATTTGAGTATCAGCTCATGTCTTGCTTTGTCCCTACTTTATTCTAACATCACAAATTTCAACCAAAGTGCTTCGTAATTACATTGGCAGCAGTTTATAAGTTTTCACCAATTTGACCAATCGCCGATGGAAAATCATCTCGTTCTTCTCAAACGGGCAGTAACTGAGGTATATGTAGACGTTCGGCTTCGTTATTTAACCAGGACTGTGAGGCCAACCCTTACAAAAAGGCAAATATTTAATAAATATGTATAGTTTCAAGGACAGTAAAATATTTATATTTTAATTTTATATACTGTTGGAAAAATATGTTTTAGGTTTTAATATATCGGATTAAAGTATTTAACATGTTTTACTTTCTATGATTATCGTTACACAAAATCAATAAAGTTGTTAAAATATAAAAATAATAAAATTAACACACTTTCCGATATTAACATCGATATTCTAATGTATGTGTCTCCTAACTAGTCGCCCCGCTCACAATGAAAATGACGTCACGCTGTGGGCGTGGTTTTTCAAAAAAGTGACACGCTCGAAATGTATGGAAATATGACATCGCGGCCGTTCTATCTTGATCTATTTCTGTGGTTATGACAGTACTATTTGTATTATAAAATCATTACTTGTTATTGATTTTAAAATAATGGTCATTGAATTCATATTAATAGAAGTATGTATATCAGTTAAAAAATACAGTGAACAAAGAAATAATGAAAGAATTTGTTCATTTAACTATAGGCTAGTTCTAGTACCTACAGATAATACAATCTCGGTGGCCCAGTGGTCGAGCACACGGCTTCTGATCCAGAGGTCCGGGTTTATTCCAGACACTGGCTCACACCAATGACTTTTCGAAATTGTTTTCGAAAGTTATGTGTGATAAATATCGATGACTGAAAAACTTTGTGCCCGTTATGGCAATAGGTTCGCCACCTATTCCATTTGGGACGTAAACATAACGGCGAGACGAGGCTTAATAGCCGCTGCCTACACCTTCGGGTAACAAAAGGCGTGAAGTTATGTTATGTTAATAGGCTAGTTTTCTCTTAAGTGTGGTTTTCCCCGCCTGCAGTTAATGTAAGTCCATAGACTGCTGTAACCACTCACAATCAGACAACCTATGCGTTTGTTTATCCTTACAAATTAGGTAGGTGTAGGCAGAGAGAATTGTCAATATATCATTCTCTCTCCCCAACACCGCAGCGGTCTATGCGTGGAGGTATGATATTGTATATGTTTATAAATTGTTTGTAGCATATAGACTGATATAATTATTTATTTCTTTACTCTCTGGCTACCCCGCAAGAGACATGGCGAAAAGTTATGTATTTTATATACCAAATTATATCTTCTGCTTTTAAAGCCACAAAGAAGTTAGTAGTTTTAAGGATAAAAAAACGTATGGCTGATCTGGTTGGATTACCGTATGGACTTACATTAACTGCAGACGGGGAAAACCAACAAACCAAAGAATGGGGGGCGACGGGCCTCGTGGCGCATTGGTAAAACTACCGGCTGCAGCAATGAGGTCGGGTGTTCGATTCCCACCCGAGCACAAATATTTGTGACAAACGTTAGTATTTGTGTGGCGTCTGGGTGTTTTCTGTGTATTATAAGTATGTATTTACAAAATAAAAGTATATATGTATTAATATCCGTTATATAGTATCCATAACACAAGAGAGAGAGAGAGGTACACGGAGTCCCATCCCCCTTCCCCAACCTTCCCTAACCCCTATCCCTTAAAGGTCGGCAACGCAACAGTAACACTATATGTGTTGCTGGTGTCTATGGGCGGCGTCGGTTGCTTACCATCAGGTGACACGCATGCTCGTTTGCCCTGCTATCCTATAAAAAAAAAACTAGCCTATCTGTAGATATATTGATATTATGTATAGCAGAGTCCAAGTCAGACAAGAATTAAAGTATATCGCCAAAAGTCTCAGTTGATAAAAGTACTTGACCCAATTGCTCAATTGAAGAGGTCATGCAGTCATTTAACGCATTGTTAATATAATTCTCGCTGTGTGTAGATATGTTTTATATATTTATATGAGTATTGAAGTTAGGTATACTTCTTTTGGCGCGTTAGGGAAAAATGTTGAGATATTTTTTTACGATGCCAGTGCACACCTTCTCTAAAAACCGATATCCTGCAGTTAGCTATAATCAGTTAGTCAGTGAAGTTCACTATAGTTTTGTGATATTAAAATAAACTTTATTTAACGAGATAATGGGTTATAGTTAACGTGTGTACTTAAGTTTTTTTTTACCGAACTATTTTAAAAGTAGTAAAATCATTATTTCATGCCAAGTTCCTTGTGAAGTAAGCAATAGTAGGCATAAAGAACAGAGCGCAATAAGGCACAATTTTTACACACCTCACTCGCTTTTTTGACTTTCGTAACTCTTGTCATACACTAGGTTGTTATGGCTCCTGACAACACCTACCATAAGGACACGTTCAAGTTGGTCAAAGAGAGTCTTTCCGCCTTTGCACTGTATATATGCTTAGTGGATCTTGCTACTTTGACGCTTTTCCTTATTACCAATATTTAGATTTGAAATTTATTTCGCTATTTTTACTGATTTATTAAATACTAGCTGACCCTGTGAACTTTGTTCCGCATCAAAAGTAATAAATGAGTAAAATTTGGATCTTAAAAAGTTCAATTTGTGCTATTTATTTATCGGTATGCGTTTTTGCGCGCAACGCAACTGCTATGTCCTGCTA
This sequence comes from Euproctis similis, assembly GCA_905147225.2. NCBI lineage: Eukaryota > Metazoa > Arthropoda > Insecta > Lepidoptera > Erebidae > Euproctis > Euproctis similis. The sequence continues at coordinate 9,922,389 of LR990121.1, read as the reverse complement.
TGGTAATATTGTAATATCTTCGTAAATATTCATTTAAATTACACGCTTTAAAGGGCCATCTTGGTCTATATTAAAAACACAATCTTTTTAAGACACTTTATTGAATGGATGATGGATGAGATGGATATATACCCTCGCGGACTTTTTTCTAGACCGTCTGAAGGTATTTAATAGTGTAGCACATTATTTGAAATCTATCACATAAGGTTTAGCCAGCGTTTGCAATTGAAGTGCTAAATCTCGAAAATTATCATTTTTTCTATTCAACATCATATATGAATTATAGATCAAAACCACTCCGTTGACACCCTCTAACTATTAAAAAAAAACGAATTAAAATTCGTTGCGTAGTTTTAAAAATATAAGCATTTATGGGGACATACAGCGGAAAGTGACATTGTTTTATACTATGTAATGATTTATAATTATGTTTTAGTATTAATTACAGTTATATTTTTGCAGAATCATCTGATTTCAACTGCTGATATTTAAATATTATTTGCACCAGTAAAAATATATCTCTACTGGGATGCTCAAGGACATGTAAAAATAGATATTACAGACTGACAAACACATAGTTTCATTATGTATAGAGTGGTGTGTTGTGTGGCACCAGTCCGGGGAAGTACCAGTCACTCTCTTACCCTGGGAAGGTTTTATTTTTATTCTGACGTTTTACTTAATTCAGAACTTACTAGGAGATTCTACCTACACTTACTAGTATTATGAGTGTGAAGACAGCAAAAGTATTTCAAATTGTATTGTTAATTTTCCTAATGTTTATCAGAGATACTTCTATATTGGGGCAGCAATGAAAACAAAACAAAGTTTTGAATATCATATTGATAATCTGTAATAATTAATTAAAGAAATATATCAAAAACTGTGTTTAGCTAAAATAAAAATTTCGTAGCTAAGTATTCGTACAAATAACATCTAGCGTTTATTTCATTTCTGGCCCGGCCCCGGTCCTGGTCCGTCACGCGGTTGCGGCCCTGAAAATTAAAAAAAAATAACTTTAAATCCAATTAAATTTAAATAGTGTGAATATATTAAGCATTTTGAATTTAGTAGAGTTTAATAACAGAACAATTTAAAACTATCTGTATAAGAATTAGATATCGGAAAAAAGGGGTGTAACAAAATATGGCTTTTGGGCACAAAAGTTATGAAATTAAAAAAAAAGTAATATTTTACCTTGTGGTCCATCAACGACATTGACTGAAAAGAAAAAAATAAATTCTTATTTATTAGATCATTTAAACGAATGTTTAATATTGATTTATATTTTTTAATTGTATTTGGATAAAATGCACACAGCGCCATCTATCTTTAAAAGTTAAGGAACTAAACGCACGCGTTATAGAAACTGGACAATACGATCAACACAAATACTTATTTTGTAAATACATACTTTATGAAAAAACGACTAAACGCTATACAAACATATTAATATATGCTATACAATATCTAATTAATTACAAAATAAAATAATGTCCTAGGTTTATCAAAATCTAAATTTCTGTCTCGGTGGCGCAGTGGTCGAGCTTCACAGCAGTGTGATAAATATCGATGACTGAAAACTGTTCGGTATGGCAGTAGGTTCGCCACCCATTCCATTTAGGACGTAAACATAACGGCGAGACGAGGCTTAACAGCCACTGCCTACACCTTCGGGTAACAAAAGGCGTGAAGTTATGTTATGTTATATGTTAAATTTATATATTTATGTAGTAATTATTATTCTGAATTCTATTGAAATAAAAACACACATATCTAGAATTTGTAACAATCTTGCCTTAAGGCGCTTTTTTTGACTTTCCGCAAGGGATTCGACGTGAAGATATGCATTTATAAATTTAAAAAAATACGAATATAATTGCACGCCTCATTAGCGGAGCGTGAGGTAGTGCTCTACACTCGACATGCCAAAAAATCCGGTCTTTCGAAACTCAAATGACTGTTCTTTCACTAATATAACACTTACAGGATAATATGAGTGCACTAATATCAAGTTAAATAATCTGTCTAGCACATATGATATATTTTATAAACAATTATTTTGTTTAACATAGTAAATAATAACATTAAAATCAATCATTCTTGGACGTCCGTTAGTCTGTGGTTATGGATCCCATGTATGTGGCAGAGAAATTGGTCGAAAAATTCATCATACCGGAATACTTTTTTTTTATTATATGAAGTTATACCCCGGGCTGATTCCTAGTTAATATTAGCGTTCTAAGTACTGTCGTTTAATTATAATTTGTAAAAAACTAAAATACGACTGTGTATTTTTGTATATCTATATATACATTTTTTTTGTTTAGTATTAGATTTTTTTTTTTAAATGTGAATGACCGCTATGAGGCGTGCACTTTTGGATTTTCTAATTTTTTTTTAAAATATACCTTGGCTGTCACCGTCGACGATGTTGACTGAAAGAAAAAAAGGCAGTAATTAAAATAGAGCTTAATCATATATTTCAAGTGACTACTGTATTTATATTCATATATTTTTTTCAAAACCAACTTATGAATCATAGATAAACATATCATTACAATATTAATCTAAAATTAATTAGTAAAAGTCTCGGTGGTCCAGTGGTCGAGCACACGGCTTCTGATCCAGAGGTCCAGGTTCGATTCCTGACGCTGGCTCACACCAATGACTCTTCGAAATTGTTTTCGGAAGTTATGTGTAATAAATATCGATGACTGAAAACTTTGTGTCCAGTGTGGCAATAGGTATGCAGTTATTAACATAGCGGGACAGCAGTTAAAGCCGATAAATAGGACAAATTGAACCTCATGATATCCAACATTTACTAATTTACTTTTGATGTGGAACAGAGTTCGCCGGGTCAGCTAGTGGTATATAATTGTTATTTAGATTATTTTACTTGTGTTTATACCATGACCAAGATTGAATTTAAAATGAGAAATAAAATATTAAATAATACTTACTTTGCTGTTCTCCATCTACGACGTTTACTGTAAATAAAGAAACGTGAGTTAAATTTAGTAATAGCACGGATATCGGGGACTTGAGGCGGCGAATATGTCGCCCCGATGTAGCCAATTTGGCCATAATTTTTTCGTAGTTTCCTATTCAACGTGTTGCTTACTATGATATAGTTAACATTTTGTGCCGCAATGAAAAACTAAGCTATTTTTTTGTAGATTATTTTACAAAAAATAGCTTAATTTTCCCAGTTCTGGAACATGCTGTTTGGCATAATTTTAAACAAGAGACCCTTTTTTTTTAGTTTACGGAATTTTGTTTACAGGTACGCCAAATCCCTTGCGGGGTAGGCAGAGAGAACAGAGTACTTTTTGGCTCTCCTGAAAAGTCGTGTTTTGATCGATCGATCGTATACTTTTTTCAGTTGCTTAGAAACTGTTTGTAATATTGTTTTATAAAATTATTTTGATAAGTAACATAACATAATATAACTACACGCCTTTTGTTACCCGAAGGTGTAGGCAGCGGCTGATGCGGCTTTATACTGATGTCGTTGTCGATATACTGTTGACATTTTATAGATATGACGCAAAAGTATTTGCATTGGAGTAATATGCGGTATGTAATTATGAAATCATGTTATTAAATCAATAATAATTTTCTTTATAGTATTATAAAGATACATTAGAAAAAGAATTAACAATATAACTAGTTTTGGTCTTGAAACAATGTTGAAATATAGTTAAAATATTGTTTGCTTTTGTAGACATTAATTTCATAAACATATCAGCTGGATTAGTAGCGTAGATAATGTTTTATACTAAACTAGTTGACCCGGCGAACTTCGTTCCGCATCAAAAGAAATAAATTTGTAATATTTGGATCTTAAAAAGTTCAATTTGTGCTATTTATCGGCACGCGTTTTGGCGCGCAAACGCAACTGCTATGTACCGCTATGTTAATACTGTAATATCTTCGTAAATATTAGTTTAAATTACATGCTGTAAATGGCTATATTAATCTATATTAAAAGCACAATCTATTTAAGATACTTAATTGCATGAAAATTAATGCTGTAATGTTTAAAATTGCTTCGTAAATAAGCCATTATTTCTCGTAAAAAGTTAAAAAATAATAATGGTCATTGTGGGTTATCCCTAAGACTAGACATATGCCCTCGCGGACTTTTTTATAGACCTTTTAAAGGTGTATAATAATGTAGTACATTATTTTGATTTATCACTTAGGGTTCAGGCAGCGTTTTCGATTAAAGTTTTAAATCTTGAAAATTATCATTTTTTTCACTACACTATTCATGAATTATAGATCAAAACCACCCCGTTGACACCCTCTAACTATTAAAAAAAACCGCATCAAAATCCGTTGCGTAGTTTCAAAGATTTAAGCATACAAAGGGACATAGGGAAAGAGTAAGCGACTTTGTTTTATACTATGTAGTGATAAGTAATATTTACGTGTATAGTTACGTGCGATAAATATCAATGACTGAACGTCATAACAGCCGCTGCCTACACCTCCGGGTAGAAAAGGCGTGAAGTTATTTTAAGTTATGTTATGTAATATTCAATTATGATTTTTAATAGTTCAATTACATACCTCCACCACCACCTGTAATGAAAAATATTCGTGTTAAAATTACTTGATAAATCTACAGTCAATATTAGTACAGTATCCCTAGAAAAAAATTTGCGATTACTATCTAGCTGAATCTTCGTGAATAGCTGTCATTCTCAAAAACTCATTACTAACCGACTGTTCCTAGTGTGATATTCAAGATAATTATCTAAATTATTGAAAATTATATTTGTCCTATAAAATGCAAGGTTTGATTAAAGAGGTCCCCTTCTTTCAACTAGTATGGAAAACGAGGCCATGAGAAATTATTACTAACCAGCTGATTTTTTAAAATTATATCATTTAATGTTTATATAATTTAACTAACATATTATGTCCGACAAATCGCGGGGGTCCGTTATCGTTTATAATTTAATTTTGAAAAATCAGCTGGTTAGTAATAAGTTTTTGAGAATCATCAAATAAACATATCTGGTCGTGGCTACCTCTGTTAGCTTCTAAATTTTGTAAAATTTCCCATATGATATTGTTGGGCGTCTCATCGAAATGAAGCTATTCACGAAGATTCAGCTTGATAGTAATCACTTAAAAAAAATGTTCTAGGGATCCTGTACTATATGTGGATTATGAGATAATAGTATTTTCATTTAATATTTGGAATTAAATCATAGATATAAGAATAATAGATCGGCAATAGTCACCCAAACCAAAAATGTGTTGTTGATGTGTGGGTAACTTATCAATGTATGCATAAAAAGTGCTTTCAATTGTCAACTTTTACATAATTATTGTTCAAGTGTTGAATTATACACATCCTGAGAATCGCTCACTCGCGGTTGCGTTGTCAGTGATGATTAGTAGTACATTTTTCTGACATGTGCCATCTACTACAGTCTATGCTAAATCTATGAATTCGATAGTATCTTTTTCTAGTTAATAGGCTATGGCAACGAGGTTCATACTCACGAAATACAGATACAAGGAGTTCTAACGTAATATTGAACAAATTGTCTCCATTTAAGGGACAGAATGTTCGCCGGTAGAGGGCGCCATTTTTGAGGAACTACTCGTTTTTAAATACCTATGCGGGAAGTTTTCTTGCTGTTGACAACATTAATTCTAAACAGAGAGTTATTGTAATGTAGATTTTAGCGCACCCAGAGGCAGAAAAGAGAACTACTTGGATCACTAATAAGCGTAATTGCGTACGATAATACTATGGAAAAGTATAGACGGTTCACTCCTTGTTTCGTGAATATGAACCACGTTTCCATAGCCTATTATCTAGAAAAAGATACTATCTCAAAGTTATTAAATTAAAGTACTATTGTTTCTTTATTTTTGCCATTGCTTTGGGCACAGTTTTGTCAAATATCACATTTGTTACACACAATTTTCAAACCTGTGACTTTCAAAATGTGTATGAGAAGCAAGGTTCAAGGTTTCTAGCAATATTAAAAAGTAAAAGAAAATTACTCAGTAGGTTAGTAGGTAAGTACTAAAGTTTGCGCTGCTGTATGAAAAATTTCTTAGTGTGTTTAAAAGACTTTTTAGCTAAAATACCTTGAGGTGCTGCCAGAGTAACGGCCGTAAGACCGATCAACACCAATAAGATCTGAAATGAAGAAAACAATTACATTTTAAAATCAGATAAAGTTATAGAAAATATTGAATTGTATATAGCTTCACGTCTTTTACTAAATAAAATGAAGGCAGTGGCTTTTAAGTCTTGACTCGACGAATTTTTAAACAAATGAAACAGTTGGAGGAACTTATTGCCATACACCGAGCACAAAGATGTCAGTCATCGATATATCCACATAACTTTCCAAAATAATTTCGAGAGATCATTGATGAGAGTCCGGAATTGATTTCACGACTTTTAAATAGGGGGGCGGGGGGTCTTTGATTAGCTTATTTTGGATAACATGGGGTTCAGATGATGATTACGTCATCGGTAGTTATTTAATTTTTCATAAAAGGCCTTGGACCAATCTTGTAGATGGTCTTTTAAGAATTTTATTTTCGAAAAAAATTTACGTAATAATGGGGGAGGGAGGGGGTAAGTGCGGTAGGGGAGGGGCAAATCATTTTAAACAATCTGCTTACGTAATACTTGAATGGACCCTATTGAGTAAATATACAAATTCTACATACCATCAACTTGTTCATGTTTAAATATATTAATGATATATCACTTCTAATTAACAACAGAGACTGTCTATCTAAAATAAATTTGGGTCTTTTATAAGTGCTTCTTACCAATATTTAATAACGTAAACACGCAGATAACCTGTGACCACTTAGTTTTATCTTTAAACAGAACTAAACTCATTAAATATGTGGACATATAATTTGCATATTACAACAAGAGTTTAGGAGTTTTTTTTTCAATAATAGTATTATATTAACGCTAGCCGACCGCGCCAACTTCATACCATCATTATTTTCCTGCGCTCATCCCACTTTAAGTAAGGTCGTCTTTTCGAACTACCAATGTTGTCAAAAGATTTGACTGTAGTTTTACAACCGGCAGCCTGTCTGACGTTAACCCTCCTTGGGAATATTTCCCTTGGTGCGCTAGAAAAGGGGTTGGAAGGGAGAGGTAGAGGGGCCCTCCGCCTCCACTTCTCTGGGGCCTCTGGATACCTCTCTCATCGAAGACATGGCGGCATTAGCTACCTTATGTCGATATACTGAGAGAGTGGCATTTCACCAGCTGAGCCTGCCCAATCTTGCAGCGCACTGCGTGTCTCTATCACTTCTTCTTTGTCTTTCTTCTTCTATCCTGCCAATTTCGTATATTTTTTTACCACTAAAAAGACCAGTTCCCTGGTCTTACTAATCATAATGTGTAATTGTAATTATTATGTCTCGATAAATGTACTATTGTAGATTATTTTTTCACATTCCGAATGAGTTGTTCCTGAGATTAGCGCGTTCAAACAAACAAACTTTTCAGGCTTATAATATTAGTTTATTTTTAAACGTATAATTGGGCAAGATAAAATATTGTGCGATGTATGTGTGTGATTATAATTATTAAACATAAGATATAAACGTATTTTAATAATAGAATATAGACTACTTACAATATCTTTACTAGTTAGTAGATGATATATTAATGAAAAATACAGAACAAGTAATTATCATAACAGTGGTAGAGCCAAGTAGTTCGCAACATGGATGGGCCGGCTCCAGCGGTGAAATACCATATACTAAAATACTTGTGTTAGTTATTGGCACAAGTATTTCAATAAACTCTTTTAAATGTTATCAATACGGACTATATGATTGATGTAACGGAGGTTTCAAGTTTGAGATGCATATTCTAAAATGATCCGTTATGTATGTATGTGTCTGTAAAATGTGTACAAAATTTATTTTTTGATAGCCTTCGAACTTTATTTATCTCACACTCTAGGTCTAAAAAGTTAAAACATTGGTTTTATAAGACTTATAAATCGTATTCTCAATCAAATTGATTGTATATATATATATATATATATATATATATATATATATATATATATATATATATATATATATATACATCCTACAATCTTTTTGGCGTCATGCACGTCGTGCATCATTACGGCGTCCTCCAGATTCCATCGCTTTTTTTAACATGTCTTAATGAATATTGCTTAGTTTTTCGATTGCCAGCTCCGTGAGATACGTCATTTTCCGATAATTTTATTTTTCGCGATATTCTTCTTGCGTTCGTGCCGCTACACTTTTGAACCCCGAACCATGGTCATGAATTATTGGCGTCCTGGATATATTGATCGTGATTTACCTATGGCATCGACTATTAAGCGTCCTCATAGGATGAACGACATTTGTCAGTGCGACGTTGCCAGCTTTATGTTTACTTTCTCTTTCTTTGACAATCGCGTGTCTGTACATTTATACCAATTTCGTCTAATCCTAAATTTATACATATACGGATGCCCGATATTTTTATATAATTTATTATTATCTATCTACTACTACAGTATTAGTAATAATGCATTTTGATAAAGTTAAGTACACAAATAGTTTAAAATAAGATAAAGAAAATTAAGCTCTGTCTCTGAGATTTTGCATGTAGTAGCTAGAATGACAAACATATAGTATGTACATGTTTTGTCTAGTCATTTTTTTTAAATATAAGACAAGTAGGTACGTGATGACTTCATTTGTGGGTTACATATAAATATAGGTATGATAAAATCGAGATTGTATCTTACCATGGCCTGAAGCAATATTATATATGAACGTCTAATATTATACACGGACCCCAATATCTATATACGGACGTCTAATAGTTATATACGGACGTCTAATAGCTCTATACGGACGTCTAATAGCTATATACGGACGTCTAATAGCTATACACGGACCCCAATATCTATATACGGACGTCTAATAGTTATATACGGACGTCTAATAGCTCTATACGGACGTCTAATAGCTATATACGGACGTCCAATAGCTATATACGGACGTCTAATAACCTAGCTAGTTTAATTATAAAAATACGGCATTATCTAAAGCAGTACTGTTTTGCTACAACAAGCTACTGTATGGTGGAAATACTGTTGCCAATCATGTTGCACCGTATTGGATTATTTCCATTTGTCCCCACAGATTTTCCCGGGATAAATGGGAATTATTGGCAGTAGGAATATTTTTAATCAACTTCTCTTGACTATCTAACTAGATTTGAATTGGACATCCGTATATAGCAATTGAGCGTCCGTATATAGAAAGAAAGAAAAATATTTATTTTAACATAAACAACTCACAAACATCTTCAATAAAAAAAACAAAAATACATAATAAGTTAACTAACCTAGCTGTTTATGAAAAAAATGGACCCTGTCTCAGCACATGCCACAATAAAGTAATATTATTGCGGCGCTGGTTTTCAGACAGGACCAGTGTGCAATATAGCTATTAGTCGTCCTTATAAAGCTATTGGGTGTCCGATTTCTCCATTATTCAAAGAATTTACTAAACATACGAGTATTTAGCAGCTTTATCATCGCATTTTAATTTACACTCGGCAAGATGGAGTGACGATATTCGCAAGCAGGCCGATGTGGGCTGGATGAGAGTAGCCGAAGATCGGAAGCGGTGGCGTACACTAGGAGAGGCCTATGTCCAGCAGTGGACTGATGCGGGCTGATGATGATGATGATGATGATGATGAAGCGGGTGTTGAGCTAGCTACGAGTAGATATAGGCACGACTCGGGCGAGTTGTGGGTTCACGAACAAATTATTCTTGTATTCGGGAGCCGGGTGGCGGGCTCTAAGAATGTTAGAACGTATGTATTTAATCTACAGTTTATTTATACGGGGTAGCCCGGTATTAGGTAAATAAATAAAAACAAAGAACATGTAGATGTATCACTTTTATTCAGTGTCTTAGAGAGAGAGAGTAGACTTATAATACGCAAGAGCTAGAAATAAGAAAGACAAGCGTTGATGAATTTAGTCAATAACACAACGTTTATTATATAGGTACAACTTTGGCATTTCGTGCTAGACACACAACTAAGGTAAGTACTTAGATACTGTAATTCTAAAACATCTTAGATTTAGTGTAAGGTTGAGAAAATTAACGCACTATTGTTAAAAGTTTATGCCTTAGACAATTTTTCAACTTCGCCGTACATTATTAACAAAAGTAATTTTCACAACAGATTTTATCAAACTCGGGCTCCTAATAATACGCAACGCGTACACCACCTACGGTGAATATATTGTTTTGATTAAATATCGTGTGTTATGTGATAATTGTGATCTATTGTTGCAAACGAACTGGCAACGTCGCAGTTGTGGACGCCAAATACGCGGGTTCATAGTCGGGAACTCCCTGAGATATGCGGCTGTCAGTATACGCGCGACAGCAGCGCTACACCTGCACTAAGATTTTGTCGCGAACTTTTTGATATATTTTTGCAGCCGTTTAAGCGATATTTTGACTTCTATCGATATTTATCCTACGACTAGTCAGGATCAATAGGACGTAAATGCCACTGGCTATCAAAGTGGCGTCCAGTATGCGGACGCCAAAAGCAGGTGGACGCCAGTTTAAATGCATTTTTCTCTTCAGAGGACGTCTTATTCATTGGGGGATAAATATATATATATATATATATAAGTATATATACAAACATTAATGTAATGCAATGTCTCGGTGGTCCAGTATTCTTCTACCCACTTCTAATTCAGAAGTCGTGGGATCGAATCCGAGATCATAGCAGTAATGTCTCGGAATTCTTTTCGGAAGTTAGGTAAGTGTGATAAATATTGATGAGTGCCAACTTTGTGCCCGGTGTATGGCTATAGATTCACCACTTAGGCCATTTGAGACGTAACATTGATTCGGCGAGCCGAGGCTTAACAGCCGCTGCCTACACCTTCGGGTGGAAAAAGGCGTGAAGTTATGTTATGCTATATATACAAACAAGTTCCATGTAATTTTATCAGAAAAACCTTATAGTCTACACAAACAATTAACAAGTTTCTTCAAATTTATTACGAATCCTTTTAAAAAATTGAAGTTTACACTTATCATTGGCAAGTCGTCTATCATTGACGCTAAGAACGCGTCATTGATTATTTTAAATAACTGAATACCAACAAATTTTGCCTTGGATTTCCTTGTCATCTTGTTAAATAGATATATAAAGAAACTGAATAACTTCAGTCGCATTTGTGTAAGGAACACGGAACGTACAGCTTGGATGTAAGTTGAGATTTTTTTTCTATACTGTCAGTCAATCCATGAAAGTTTATGAGCTCTTGAAATAAGTGTCCAGAAATTAAAGGGTCTATTAATAAGCTTCTTAGTTTGTTGCGTGAATGAGTCGGCTCGACGGGTGAAATGCCATGATCACTCTCTATATCTGTAGCAGATGACGGTGTCACCTACCACCAGATGACCCGTTTGCTGATTTACCAGCATTTCTAAAACAAAAATAATAACTAGTACCAAATTTAAAGTTAAAAAGTATTTTAATATTCTCCTTTTTTAAAATATCACTTTATCTTTCTTTTAATATCTAATTCTCAGAAACCATTATATATTTTCATTATTAGCTGATAAGTAAATTTATCAAGAAATATTTGGCTTATACACAAGTCCGAATCAAATCCTGTGATCTCTATTTCCACAGTCAATATACATAACTTCACGTCCAATCCCTTGCGGGGTGCTAAACAGAACCGAGTGCCATAAAGCACGATTCTTACAAGCCTCACTCGCTTCGATTTTTAAGGCTCCTAACAGATAATATCGAGAGAGTATTGCTTTAAAATTAAAGCAATACTCTTAGAGTCTAGTATTTACAAAGAACAGACTCACTGCTATATATACTCATCTCACTCATATTTCCGAAATTGGAACCAAATCTGTTAACCACCGTATGGGGTACGAAACATTTTGCTAAAAAGATTACAAGCTACATAATAATTGAGTATACAAACTGTATATTTAACTTAACAACTGTCTGCCACTAAGTTTTAAAAATACAATGTTCATTAGGAGTCGTTTATTTAGCTCGGTGGTACAGTGGTCGAGGTCTCCGCTTCTGATTCATTATTCCGTGATATTGATTCCAAGCTCACACCCAAATTTTTTTCGGAATCCTTTTCGGAAGTTTATGTGATGAATAATTAAATATCGATGGCTGACAATTTTATGCCCGGTGTATGGCAACTGGTTCGCCACCTATTTCATTTGGGACATAATTTAACGATTCAGCGAGTCGAGACTTAACAGCCGCTGCCTACAGCTTTGGTAGAATTTACCGTGAAGTTATCTATATTAAATTCGTTTTAAATATGTGATATATTATTGTTAGTTTATTAATTTTCAGTTGGCACAATGAAGTCGGTTTTAGTTTTGTGTGCTCTGCTAGCTGTGGTATACTCCCAGGGGTCATATGACACCCGCTACGACGACTTTGATGCAGCTGCCTTGGCGGAGAATCCTCGTTTACTGAAAGCCTATGGCAATTGCTTCCTTGGACGTGGACCTTGTACCGCAGAGGGAAACGATTTTAAAAGTGAGTAGCATTTACTTTTAAATAATTTTGTTGAAATCGGAGACAGTTATTATCTTGACAGCTGTACTCGTTTTAATGAGAAATTAGGGGCTACCCATTAATCACGCGAGGCTTGAAAGAGGGAGGGGTTTTTCACATTTCTTTTAAATATCACCTCGTATTACCAAGGTGGGGTTAAAATGTTTAATATAAGGTCCGTCATTAAAGGACGGATTTTTACTGAATTATTATTAATATCACAAATATTGTTCTGGGCTCCTCACAATAGAACTATAATAGGTATAGCTCAGGAGTGCGTCACAAATTAACAGTATAATTGTGGACAGGATCCGAGTAATGTTTATTTCGGAAAATTTATTTAATTCCCTTTTTGCGTCTCTTATTGCCAAATAATTGGAAAATATTTGAACTATCTATTATTATGTGGTTGCTTTCTTTTGGAAGTACAACTTTAAATCATTTATTTTTTACAGAAACAATCCCTGATGCATTGAGAACGAGCTGCAGTAAATGCAACCCCAAGCAGAGACAACTGATCCGAACTGTGGTCAAAGGATTTCAGACGAAGACACCAGAAATCTGGGCTGATCTTGTCAAACAAGAAGATCCTAATGGCGAATACAAGGAGACTTTCACAAAATTCATTAACGGGTCCGATTAAAACCTATATACTTAGTATAAATACTTAGTACCTGAAGTATTTGTATATTATAAGAATTCTTACCTTCATCTTTAACATTTAAATTTATCTCGGTTTTAACATTGAGAATGTTAAATTGCATGAACATAATAAAATTTGTTGAAATATCACAAGACGTTTGTTAAACATTTTATAAAACTGTATTGTATTTGTTATTTTATGTACGTAATGTATTGTTTTTTTATTGGAAGTAAATTATTTACAATGTTAATGTGTTATTTTTATTTTTGACTTTAAAACTAGTAAATAATAGGAGTGGTAGAGCCAAGCAGTTTGCTGCATGAATGGGCCGGCTCGACCGATGAAATACCACTACCTCTCAGAAGATCGACGTAAAGTGGCTCACGCTGCGTTTCGTTCGGTACCCATCTTTCCCATCCCTTCCTATCCTAGTCCCATAAAGGTTGGTAACGCAACTGGAACGCTCTATGTTTTGCGTTTTGCAGGTGTCCATAGGCAGCGCTGGTCACTTAACATCAGGTGACACGCCTGCTCGTTTGCCCTCCTATCCCACAAAAAAAAACAATATTTTTTATGACACGCCTTCTCCATTGCCCACATATACGGGCAATGCAGAAGGCGTATCACATGATGGTAAGCAGTTAATGCCGCCCATGGACACCTGCAACATAATTAGTGTTACAGTTGCGTTGCCGACGTTTTAAATTGGATAGAGAAAGGGTTGGAAGTGCGATGGGAAAGAAATTAGTTGGGTCACCGGATACCTCTCTAATCGAGCGAAACGCGACAGAGGCCACTTTATGGCAATTTTATGAGAAGTCGTGGTATTTCACTGGCCGAGCCGGACCATTCATTCGAACTGCATGGCTCTACCACTGTTAAAACATTTTCCAGTTATAATTATGAAAGGCAAGTGTAATTGAAATAGGTAGCATATTACTTAAATTTGTCAGGCTAATTTGTGAACCGGAACCATGCTCGAGTCAAGTTTAGGAAGAGTACACAGTAAACAGTGGTAGAGCCAAGCAGTTCACTGTATGAATGGGCCGGCTCGACCGGTGAAATACCACGACCTCTCAGAAGACCGACGTAAAGTGGCTCATGCCGCGTTTCATTCGGTGAGAGAGGTACCCGGAGGCCCACCCCCTTTCCCCATCCTTTCCTATCCCCTATCCCTTAAAGGTCGGCAACGCAACAGTAACACTATATGTGTTGCTGGTGTCCATGGGCGGCGTTGGTTGCTTACCATCAGGTGACACGCCTGCTCGTTTGCACTCCTATTCAATAAAAAAAACAACACACGTACAGAAGAATTAAATTTGTATATGTAAAAATGCACTAGAGAAACATAAGCTTCCATCTGGTGAAGTCGGTCTAAAAAATTGTGAAATCATAACATTCCAAAAATAATAATCTATACATATTATAAAATCGCGGGAAAGTAGAAATTGTACATTTAATATTTTGTTTTTAGAATACTTGGGAAATGATCTACAATTGATACCGAACCCAAAAATATAGTATTTAGAATCATTGTCCGTTTATCTGTTTGTCAGTATGTTTGTTACTGTTAAACTCTAGAAGTACTGCATGCTTTTATGTCAAATTTTGCATACATATAGCTAAGAGGTTGGATCAGCACATAGGCTAAATATTATTAGACGGCACCGCCCGCAGGTGCGCCCGTGTTGCGGTTCGGGAAGGATGACCCCCGGTGCGGCCGGGGAGGGTCGTCGGGGGCACCACCAGCCGCGCGCCTCTTTACAGCGCGCGGTTGGAGCGATGGAGCCCTCCTCGTGTCAGGGGGGGGGGGGCGACGGCGGGGTGGTCCAGAGGGGTTAACCGTATCCTGGATCACCCCAACGGAGGAAGGCCGCCACGGGATTTTAGTGGGTAGCTCTAGGATCGGATTGCAGTTTACTGTTTTGGGAGTCCCACACTACCCCCTGCCGTCCCTACGCGGGGGGTGTGCATAAAGCATTTCCTCGAGTAAAAAAAAAGGCTAAATATTATAACGCTATCACTAATTGCGGGTGAGCAATGAACCCACACAGGCACAGTATTTTTGCTGCTTTATGGCGTACACGCAGACAAAGTAGCGGGCAACAGCTAGTATATAATAAAATTAATACCTACATATAAATACCGGACAGGTGTTACTAAAATATGTACTGGTAGGTTAATGGTTTTAGTTTTTTATAGTGACCTAGAAACTAAATTACTAGACTATATTTGATAAAACCTGTACTATAAATTACAAGACTATTATAACATATATAGGTTGCGTTAATTGATTACTAGGTTGTGCCGGCGACTTCTTACGCTTGGTTTTTAAATTAAAAAAGGACGTTTAGATTTTTAAAAATTCTAAAGTCGGCAGTCTATAACATGAATTATGGATATTGAGCGTGAGTAACATTTAATCCTATCTACTTCGCAAACGCTCAGTTCGTTCTGCTAACTCCGCAGGGGACTTGGTGTGAAGCTAAGTAAGTTTAGATTAAGTGAGTTAAGTAAGTAAGTCAGTATGTAAGTAAATTAAGTAAGTGAGTAAGTTAATTGATTACTAAATTGAGCCGGCTACTTCGTACGCTTGGTTTTTAGATTTAAAAAAAGGTCGTTTAGATTTTTTAAAAATTTAAGGTCGGGAGTCTGTGACATGAATTATGGAAGTTGATTGCGTGAGTAAAATTTAATCTTATCTACATCGCGAACGCTCAGTTTGTTCTGCTAACCCCGCAAGGAACTTGGTGTAAAGCTAAGTAAGTTTAGCTTAAGTGAGTTATGTCAGTAAGTAAGGAAGTCAGTATGTAAGTAAATTAAGTAAATGAGTAGGAAATTAGTAAGTAAGTGAGTTAAGTAAGGAAGTCAGTATGTAAGTAAGTGAGAAAGTTAAATAAGTAAGTAAGTAAGTTGAATGACTAAGTATTTTTTAAATTTTTAACGGACAGACATCCATTCGAATTCAAAATTTTGTCATGGATAAAATGTTGATTCAATACTTATAAATGCTAAATTTGATTGGTGATCAAAAATTTAAATGAGTTTGTCAATTGGACCAACAATAATTTTATCTTTTACAATTATAACATAGGATATATGTTAATTAATATCAATTACGAATTGATTTTTTAAAATACAGAGGTATACTAATTTAGTTTGCATTTGTCTATTATGTGATAAGGTGTTCTATTTATGTAAGTCTTAATTTTTATATTATATAAATTTATAATAACTAGAAAAGTAAGAAAGGGCATGCTCCGATGGTTCGGACATGTGAAAAGAATGGATGATGCAAGATTGACTTAGCAGGTCTACAATGTAAAAGCGGATGGATGTAGGAGTCGAGGACGGCCAAGATACACATTCCATGACCAATCATAACGTGTTTCAGAGGAAGGTGATGTTAGGAGAACCTTAAAAACCGTCGCGCGTGCATGAAAAGAGTAATTAAAGTCAAAGAGCGAGTGAGGCGTGTAAGAATCTCTGCTATTTCTGCCTACCTCACAAGGGATTTAGCGTGACGTTATGTATGTATAATATCTAGTTCTTAGTCGCTAAGCAGATATACAGAGAGATCCCTGTAGCCCACCTGATGCTATGGTCGCCAATGTAAGCCCAGTTTTACCAGTGCTAAAGCCACGATTCACTGAATGAATAACCATCCCTTATCACCTATTTTTTACGGTATAGGAGGGCAAATGAGCAGCTAATAGCAAGTAACGCCGCCCATGGACATCTGCAACACAAATAGCGTTACAGTTGCGTTGCCAGACCTCAAAATAGGATTGTGAACAGGAACAGTGAAGACATTGGACCTTCGCGTACTCCTTTCATTGATGGAATCGCGGCATGAGCCACATTACGTCGATATTATGAGAGGCGGTGGTATTTTACCAGTCGAGGCAGTCCATATAAGCACTGAACTGCGTGGCTCTACCACTGTAAAAATGTTTTATTTAGTTATACATTTTACAGTTTGCAGCAGTATTGTGGTGTAGCGAAATGTGGTGCGCGGTGGTGATCGTGGTGGTGTTTATATCAGTGGGTGTCAACACAGATGGATATATAAACTTGGATGAGATTCTGGCAGATCCTGCACAACTGCACGCCATTGCGAAATGCTTTTTGGATAAGATACCGTGCAGTAGTATTGCGGCAACATTTAAAAGTAATTATATATTTTAGTACTTACTATTTATTGATTCTAAATTTCCCTAGCAACAATGGCACATTGAAAAGTTTTGACCTTGACATTTAAATTCAAAATAAAAAAAATAATACTGGCTTGTAAAAAGCGATTCCATTTTTAATTGTAACCAGCGGTCTTTTGTTTTTCTGCTGTCAAAATCACAAAATAATAGAATACTAAAACTAGAGACAAGATGGCAAAAGTGTCATTCTAGAGATTATGTAGAAGACAATTGAAATAAATATAAAATTAACGTCTTTTTTAGGTGGAGCCCAAAACTTTTCAATGTGTCCCCGTATTTTTTTGTAATAAGGTACCTACGCCTATAAAAAATAGTTGCGTTGAAGTATATTTCCGCTGTATTTAATACTATATCGTTTAAAGTACCAGTATATGTACCATGTAGCTTCTTATTGTAAATAAATTGACATAACTTGAAAGTAAATTAACAGTAAACGGACGTACATACATACATAACTTCACACTAAATCTCTTACGTAGTAGGCAGAGAGAACCGAACGCCATAATAAGGCACGATTCTTACACGCCTCACTCGCTTCGTAGACTTGCATTGGAATTAAAAAAAATAAACGAACGTATTATATTTTATCTTTTAAATGCTATTAAATGTGAATGTTCAATAAACAACATGAAACATTAAAATTATACGTTTTTGTTCATCAGAGGATATCCCTGAAGCACTCTCGCAAAGTTGCCGCCATTGTACGCCTGAAGAAAAGCACATAGCAAATGCGCTTATCGTCGGATTGCAGAAATATCCACAAGTTTACGAAGATATTATTTCAAAATATGACCCGAATAGGGAATATATATCGGATCTAGAAGCGGCAGTCGCTGGATACTAGTTAAAAATATACCGTTTTGTACATTAATAGTAATAAATAGTTTACTGTGTTCATGAGAATT
The DNA here is from genome assembly GCA_905147225.2 of Euproctis similis. NCBI lineage: Eukaryota > Metazoa > Arthropoda > Insecta > Lepidoptera > Erebidae > Euproctis > Euproctis similis. The sequence continues at coordinate 9,903,987 of LR990121.1, read as the reverse complement.
CCCACTAGCAAGCCTTCTCAATTGTTGTTGATACAGACACATAAATAACTATAACCATATCCCTTACAGAGTAGGCAGAGAGAACTGAGCGCCATAAGTAACGATTCTTTGACTTTCAAAACTCTTTTCATGCAAGCGCGTGAATTTTTGAGGCTCCTAACATCTCCTTCCTACAGAACTTGTTCTATTTGGTCATGGAATCTGTGTCTTTGCCGTCCTCTTCTTTTTACGCTGTTTCCTAACGTCACTCTTTCTTCATCCGCGGTGTACCTGCCATCCCAGATAAAAGCGCATCCAAGATAAATGATTTCTGTCACCTTCTCCAGCACTACATCATCAATCGTTATCCTTGCATCCGTTCTGGGTTCTTCCCTTTCAAATACCAAAACTTTAGTTTTCGTCACATTCAATTGTAAGTCTTTCACCAAGCAATCATCTCTCATAGTAATAACCAGTATTTGCAAGTCCGACGGCGATTCGGCTGAAAGCACAACGTCATCTGCGTAAAGCAGGTAGCCCACAACTATGTTACTCAGTTGGAGCCTCACATTCGTCACTCTCACTCCTGGAGTCAACCGGCCAGGTACAGGCTGAACAGCCAAGCGGACAGCACGCAAAGGGTTACGACAGCAGGGCGAGGAGCCGCCGTTAACACGTACACACGCTGTCCAGCCCTAATAAGCCTAGTGGACTGGACAGCGCGCAGCAGTGCGCCGCCCACCCCGTATCCCGGGAGTAAGTCCTATAGATCCTTTCGTCGTCGTCGAATCGTTGTCGAATGTGGAGACAAAATTTTGGTTGATTGCTATTTAACTGTTATTATGAGTGTTTCTATGTCAAAGAAATAAACCCACTTTTAATAATAAATATTAATTAATAATTGAATATTATTTCTCATTTGTTACACTGTTAATTAGAAATAAAAAATATTATTATTAATATATATATATCGGCGTATGCTGAAATTTCGAACGAGCAAAGGAGAATGAATATCAATATTACTGGCAGCTGATAATTACTCTAGCGGAGCGTTGTTCTGTGGTAGCGAGACGGCCGTCATCTGGATCACCTTATGAACAGGAGAACGTCAGCGCACCATATTTAACAACCAATCGCTATAAATTGGCTCGATCGATTATATTTCAAATAATGTTCTGTTCTAAATAATTAGCTGTAAATACAAACGCGTGATTAGACAATAATTTGTTAGAAATAGTCATTGATTGAAAGAGGGAAATTATATTGTCATTATAATTGAAGAAATTGCTTTCATTTGTTTAATCATCGCCCACGAACCGTCGTAGTTCAGAATGAGTAATGATGAAGGGCATCCTGTTCCTATATATACATTCTTGATTGAAATTTACAGAGTTGATTTATTTTTATGTTGAGGGAACAAGTTGTGAAAAATATGGTAGTAATGAAGGATAAAACGATGAATAAAAGGCTAAAATGAGAGTCTGCTATCTGCATATATAAAAAAGCTAGTGAAGAATGTTTGTGGAGAAACAAAAGGTAGAGAAACATTTGAAAGAGAAACATGGCGGTAGAATTAAGACATACAAAAGGCATTGAAAGAAAAAAAGACGACTTGTAAGGTATGGCAGAAGTTGTAGAATCAAGTTACGAGAGATGATAAGAAATATTGACAGCAGAAGTACCTATCAATTAACGTAAGGGTCAGAACATGACTTTTCGGGAAGGCAAAAAACCAATTTGTTTTTTTTAATAACCTTACATAACTGATAATAATAATATCTTGGGCACAAAACACACAGAACCCACTATTTCCAAATTAAGCAGATAAATGCTTGTTCTATGGATAATAATACCTATATACTTTTCTTTTGTAAATACATACATAAAGTACATAGAAAAATAACCAGACGCCACACAAACATTTATGCATGTCACAAATATTTATACTCGGGTGGGAATCGAACCCGCCGATCTCGATTCTGCACCACTGACCACTAATTCAGGGGACAGTTGAACCAAATCATAAAAGATGGGGAAAAGAGGGTTAGAGATATGTGGGGCATTATATGTATAAAAGATGCCAATGGATGAGTATTACCTACTGATCAAAAAATTAAAAAGCAAGGACGGGATATGGGTGGCTGACTGTGTTCATCGGTTAATTATTGCATAAGTTGATGCTCGGTTTGAATGGTCTATCGATTATCTGGTGCCTTCCTTAAAACATGCCCATGACTTTAACAGCAACCGTGGGATAAACCTCCTGTCACACACACAAAGCGCCACAAACAAGAATGCGAGAATAAAGTGACGTCGCCTAAAACAATGCCGGGACGAGGGACGGCGGATGATATTATCGCATTACGTCAGCTATGCGAAAAAAATATAATCGAATGCAGAAAAACTGAGGGTCTGAAAATTAATGATTAGTAATCGTGATATATCGCAAAGTGCGCACAATCAATTAATCAAACATCAGATCGTGGATAAGTGCACTTTGATATACGAAAATAGAAACAAAATAGAAAAAAAAATGCAAGGCACTATGACATTGCACAAATTAGAATAATATATTAGGATTATATTTAATAATCTCGGTGGTCCAGTGATCGGGCACACGGCTTCTGAATCCAGAGGCGTCGCGGGTTCGAATCCTGTCTCACACTATTGACTTGTGTGATAAAAATCAATGACTAAAAACTTTATGCCCGATATGACAATAGGTTCGTCATCTGCTCCATTTGGGACGTGAACATAACGGCGAGTCGAGGCTTAACAGCCTCTGCCTACACCTTCGGGTAGAAAAAGGTGTGAATTATGGTATTTTATCATGATTGAGATGAAAACTTAAGCCCAGTGACACAGATTCTTTAGAGAGGTTCCAAGTTCAGAATCAGGAAGATCATTGGCGTGAGCCCGGAATCGATTCCACGACTTCTTCATAAGCCACCGAAACTAAATCGCTTTTAAAGACGCACCAAGACTTAAACACGCACCATCCTCTACTTTTCCAAGTCTACTTGACTTGGAAAAGTCAAGTCCACTAGTCTACTAAACGTTTGTGTTCCGAATACTAGATAACTGATATCAATACATACTACACTTTTACTTCCACTACAAATAATGTAACTTTTGCGACTCTTGCAGCTGAGACAATGTAAGTTATAAGAAATAACCCTCTACAGTACTCCAAAAGTAACAATGCGCATAGAAATCTTCGTCATGGTTCGGCATCAGTCGTATTACCCGAGCGTCGAAAGACGATATTTTTATAGAGTGGTTAAATGCAATTTCTCTATGCATAATTTTGATGTGATTAGTTTTCAAGTGTCTTACTGAAGCTGGTGTAATTATGGAAGAAAACAAGGTTTAAATAACATAAGGTTTTTATTAGAAGGAGAAAAAAATGTTTTCAAATAGAGGTTTACATTAAAATGTAATCATAAAAATCTCAGTTCAAATTTATTTACAGCACTAATCATTCCAGAAAAGTAAAACAATTACAAAAATATTAATCAGAATCGAGGAAGATCTCTATTCCCGACATCGCAGATTCATCTGAAGTTTCATTATGCTCTTGTTCATTTACACTTTCCTCACTGCTATCACCTGTGTAAATAATCATTTCATCGGAATAACTATCGATTCTTGGCTCAAATTTTCTATATTCATCTTCGCATTTAACCGCATGATCACAAACTTTTTTCCATTCTTCTGGTCCTATTTTATTGATTTTTTCTAATATAGCATCTTTAACTGACGTGACAGTCATTGCAATATTTTTTTTGGCTACGTGTTGCTTTATTTGGGCCCAAATATTTTCAATAGGGTTAAAATCGGGATGATATGGTGGCAATCGTATAATTTTATGCCCATGTTCCTCCATTATACGGTCAATGGCAAATTCTGTGTAATTTTCCTTGTATCTTTGTATAATTGCATACAATTCGGGTTTCAGTTTCTTTGGGTCATGCGGAATGTTGTGTTGTTGTAACCAAGCTATCATGTGTGGTTTAGATGTGTTTGAGTTTGGTGGTTTCACAGACAGCTTATTATGATATGGGGCGTTGTCAATTACCAACACACTATTAGGAGGCAAATTGGGAATCAATTGATTGCGTAGCCAAGTTTGATAACGTTCCGCGTTTATTTCTTTATGATAGTCACCTTCTGAGTCGACACATTTATGTAACATTAGAGCCCCTGGGACGAAGCCTTTTTCATTGCCTGCGTGTACAATAATTATTCGCTCTCCTTTGGAAATGGGTTGTTTGATACCTTTTTTGCTGCTATCTTGCCAAGTTTTACCCTTAGTATGTGATGTGTGCACGTATGACTCGTCCATAAATACTATGTTCCTACCAGAACTCCTCAGCTCTTGTATTTCTCTGAGATATTTGATCCTTTTTAAGCGTATATCATGTTTTTCCATAAGTGATCGTCTGTTATTATCAGTTTTCAGAAACCTAAACCCCATGTCTTTCAAGATTAGCCTTAAAGTCTCGGCACAGCCTTTGAAATTAATAGCTTCGATCAACTTTATTCTTAAATTATTTACAGTTGGGAGTTCTTTCAGCGTCAATGTAAAATTGTATATCATATTACGAATAACACAGTAGTCGAAATCATCAAGTCCCAGCCGAAATCTACTTTTAGGTCTTCCTTTTTTCGGTGTAGAAAATTTCTTTGATTGTTTTTTGGAGTTTACTCCTTAAGAATCGATTTACATATATAGGCCCGGGGTATGAAAATTATGGGGACCAAAATCGTACTAGTCACGTGACTGTCACACGAAATGCGTTATGCAGTCACAGAGCATATAAATAAGAGTCGGCACTCCATACAATGTCCTGAGCTCTTTATAGTCACAGAATCGCGCTAATCTCAGAAACCACCAGTCCGATTTTAAAAATTCTTTCAGTGGTATATAGTCCATTTATCGAGGAAGGCTTTAGGCTATATTATATTTTCAAATCAATTAGGGATCCTTACTATAAGTCCAATAATGTAACCCAAGGTGTAAGAAAATGACTCGAAAATAATTCTTACATCGTGAACGCTGCGAAAACTATTGATTCTAGAATAAAACAATGTACTACACTTTTACAGAACATAAATTTGTCTATAAAAAAGTCCGCGATGGCATATGTCTAACTATTGTAGTTATCTCACAATAAGTGTTTTTTGAGTTTTTTAAAATAATTAAATTGATGTCGTTATAAAAATGCTTTATTTTGTACCTTGAATTTAACTTTCCTGAAAATAAATTACTTCAATAAAAAGACAGATTCAACACCTTTCTAGAACTGTTTGAATAATTCAATTCGGACATTTAATTCCAAAGATATCGCAAAATACAAAATGTAAGAATTCATTTCATAGGGAAATAATTAGTTACACTGATGATGTATCCGACTCGGACAGCTCGGACCGCGACAGCTAGCAGGTAGATTTTTTTACGTTTGTTTGTTGCTAAAAGGTACCGGTGGTCCAGATGTCGAGAACCCCACTTCTGTATAAAGTAGTCGCGGGTTGGAGTTCTGGCTCACAGCAATGACTTTTTGAAATTGTTTGCTGAAGTTATGTGTATTTAGATATCGATGACTATAAACTTTGTGCCTGGTATGGCAGTAAGTTCGCCACCTATTCCATTTGGGATGAAAACATAGTGGCGAAACGAGGTTTAACAGCCGCTGCCTACACCTTCGAGTAGAAAAGGCGTGAAGTTATGTTTTGTTGTTGTTTCACTCTTTGTCATCATATCGCTCAATACTTTAATCAGAATTTAAAATTTAAAAAAGTCTCGGTGGTGCAGTCGGCGAGCGCACGGCCTCTGATCCAGAGGTCCGGGGTTCGATTCCAGACACTGGCTCACACCAATGACTTTTCGAAATTGTTTTCGGAAGTTATGTGTGATAAATATCGATGACTGACAAACTTTGTGCCCGGTATGGCAATAGGATCGCCACCTATTCCATTTGGGACGAAACATAACGGCGAGACGAGGCTTAACAGCCGCTGGCTACACCTTCGGGTAACAAAAGGCGTGAAGTTATGTTATGTTTAAAATTTGTAGTATTTAATAGTATTTTGTGGTATTTTTATTTATAAAAGTTACTAGCTTTTACCCGCGGCTTCGCTCGCATTAAATCCATTAAATAGATATCAAAGATCATTACTATAGAAGTTAACCAATATGATAACTCTGTTTTATTGCTTGGCTGGAATTATTAGGTTTTAAAATTACTACTTACAATGACGTTTAAAAAACTAACAACATTTTTTAAGGTAAAATATATTTCTCTGTAACAAAAATAAATAATTTTGGACTGTAACAATTTTATAAGAGTACTAGCTTTTACCCGCGGCTTCGCTCTGTTATAGACATACAATGTACCCCTTTTGGCCATCCCTGCACTCCACTATGCTACATCAGCATTTTGCCGCTATGTCCGCACAGACCGTCCATCCACACATCAGTCTCATTCCAACTTCCTAATACGACGGCTGTCCTAATTAATAATCAAGTCTTTCAATTTCTTTTTTAAAAAACCATTTTCCTAGAGGCTCATAACATTTGGTGGCAGCGGTGGGATTGAAAAAATAATCCCCGGAACGTCTCAATTAAAATCGACGCGTGTGTGTGACAGTGTCTCAAAGTTTTTCAAAATACATAAAACTTTATAATTTTAAATAAAACGACGCAAGTGCGTTGTGCGTGTTTTCCAAACAATCTAAAACATTGTGTGTTCATATTCAAGAAGATTATTGTGGAAGGCCCATTGCTGGGCATAAACCGTGCTATAGCCAGCTCCCAACTAATTCCAAGAATATTATCCTACTGCCGCGTAATTGCCGATACTGTGACACGACTCCTTCAAGAAACTGTGGTCGCGGTGATACGGCACCTACGCAGATACAACTGCAAAATTCTACGAAATCTCCGAGACAGGATGAAGACTGTTATCGCGCTATCATTCCTGTGAGTTATTCTTTATTCATACTTGGTCATTGCAATCATTTTACTTACATACTTTGTACTTCTACTTTGTAATTTTACTTTGTACTTTTACTTTGTATTTTTGCTTTGTATTTTTATTTTCTTTTGTGTACTCTGTTTCAATTGACGTGTTTAAATTCAAATTTATTTATCATTTAATCTATTATTATCATTCTACTATAAATATTCAAAATGGCTGAGAGATCACAGAGTCCTAAATTCGAAAAGCCCGAATTTATAATCACGGCAGACACTGAGGAGGAGGACCAAACTCACTGTCCTCCACCACAGGGACCAGGCACTAGATCTAAGAAAAAAATTATTGTATCCAAATTAGAAGTCGATTTGTCTACTCTATTAAAGTTCATAAAACCTTTCGACGGGTGTAGAGAAAAACTCAATTCATTTTTAGTAAATTGCAACAATGCTTACGAGTTAGCTTCCGAGTCTCAAAAGGACATTTTGTTTAAATATATATTGTGCCAATTAGAGGGCAAGGCAGAAACTGCCTGCTCTATTAAAGAATTTAGTAACTGGCAACAGTTAAAAGACTTCTTAAAAATGCAATTCAGCGAAAGAAAACACTACGCACATCTTCTCACAGACTTACAAGAGTGTAAGCAACAAATTAACGAACCCGTAAGTCAGTATGCTCTTAGAATCGAGACATGCCTATCACAACTATTAACAGAAATATCCTTAACACACGGTAATAAAAGTAGAGAAATGATAGGAAGAACCGCAGCCATGGAGGAACTAGCCCTCCATCATTTCCAAATGGGTCTAACACCCCGCATTTCCGATATAGTTAGATGTAAGCCGTATAAAACGCTAAACGAAGCTATTAACATAGCAATTTGCGAAGAAAAGATCCAGCAATCTCTAGCTAGGCAACGGTCAGGCCCATCTATACCTCAACAAAGGACAGCTTTTCCGAAATCAAATAACAACTCATTTACACGCCGAACCCAAAATCAATCACCGTCCGCGAACTCTAACCAAGCAAACTCCAGCATAAATTCAAACCGTTCATATAATAATAACTCCTCGAACCTATTTTGTAGATATTGCAAAGCCCCCGGTCATACCTTAGAACAATGTCGCAAACGTCAATACAACAATGAACGGTTCAGAATCGAACAAGGTCCTTCAAAGACACCTCAACGAATCCATGTTATCCACGATACCCCTGATGACCAGCATTATGTAGAAATAACTGACGGCTACGACACCGTCGACTCTGTAACAAAAAACGAGTAACCGTCTCGCCTAGGTGTCGGACGGGACCTTACAAACTAAGAAACGACACCCCAAATCTTATCGCTAAACCCAAGCTGACCCCGCTACATGGGCGTCAACATACGACTCTCTCAAATCCAGTGCAGCCATCGGTACATGATGAGCTGCCAAAACTCACTGAATCCAGGCAAAGTACTAGTTCGCCAATATCCACTGTATCCAAGCAGAATATTAAACTGCCAAAACTCACTGCATCCAGGCAAAGTACTAGTTCGCCAATATCCACTGTATCCAAGCAGAATACTAAACTGCCAAAACTCACTGAATCCAGGCAAAATACTAGTTTGCCAATATCCACTGTATCCAAGCAGAAATCTGAACTGCAAAAAATCACTGAATCCAATGTATTCGAAATAACGAATAATCCTGCAACGATGTTACTGCCTCATGTGCTCGTTGATTCGTCTGTATCCGATATTCCCTTATCGTTACTGGTAGATTCAGGTTCATCAGTAAGCTTAATAAAACACTCTTCCTTGCAGAAATATCCAAAGCTAGTTAATAACAAAATCCAATTGAAAGGTATAGACTCCTCTGAAGAAGCTATAGAAACCAGAGGTCACTTTCAATTAAAATTGCACATACCAAAATCCAACATAGCACATAAATTTCATGTAACTGATAAAATATATCTACCTTACGACGGAATAATAGGCTCCGATATGCTCAACGCATTTAGCTGTAACATCGACTACACCCATGACCTACTCCATCTCGGTAAATCATCCCTTAAATTATATTTCCATGATCCTGCATATTTAATTCCTCCAAGAACTGAAACCATTATTGAATGTTCTGTCCGTAATCCCGAGCTAAAAACAGGACTAGTTCTTGATCAGAAACTCTCCAAAACCCTCTTAATCGCTAATAGCATTGTTCAAGTAAAAGAAAACAACAGGATAAACATATCGGTTGTAAATACTTCAGAAAAACCTTTCACACTAAATTCAAACCTAAACTTGGAACTTATTCCTATTACCTTGCAACAATTCCCAGAACACCTTCCTAACACTAGTTCCTTGAATCATATCACATCTAACTGCGCTACTAGAACCGACGAAGTACTAAAACAATTGCGTGTTAGTCACCTGAATAGCGAAGAGAAAGACGCCCTTTTCCAACTATGTTCTGAATTTTCTGATATCTTCCACCTACCTGACGAAAAACTCACCTTCACGAATGCGCTCAGGCATGATATTAAAACTACAACCGACATACCTATCCACACTAAAACTTACCGATTCCCTGAAGTCCACAAAACCGAAGTGCGAAACCAAATGGACAAGATGCTTCAACAAAATATTATTGAACCATCAGACTCTCCATGGTCGTCCCCTATATGGGTCGTGCCAAAGAAACTTGACGCATCAAACACGCAGAAATGGCGTGTTGTGATCGACTATCGAAAACTAAACGACATTACCATTGGTGACACTTATCCTATACCTCCGATCACAGAAATCCTAGACCAACTAGGTAACAGCAAATACTTCTCCACCCTAGATCTCGCATCCGGATTTCATCAAATTTTATTAAATGAGGCCGACAAATCCAAAACTGCTTTTACTGTCCCAGAAGGACATTTTCAATTTACTAGAATGCCATTCGGTCTCAAAAATGCTCCTTCAACGTTTCAAAGACTAATGAACTCAGCTCTGTCGGGACTGCAAGGTACCAGATGCTTCGTCTATCTGGATGACATCGTATGCCATGGTTTTGACTTGCATTCCCATATTTCAAACCTTAAATCTATTTTTCAAAGAATAAGAAACCACAACCTGAAACTACAACCCGACAAATGTGAGTTTCTCCGTCATGAAGTATGTTACCTAGGCCATGTCATAACCGAACAAGGCGTAAAACCCAATCCTGACAAAATCCACGCAGTTACTAGATTCCCCGTACCAAAATCACCCAAAGATATAAAATCATTCCTTGGACTTGTTTCCTATTATCGTCGTTTCATACCTGATTTTTCTAAAACAGCCAAAGCCCTTACTAGTCTCTTAAAGAAAGATGTAGCCTTTAAATGGGAAAACCAGGAACAACTCGCCTTTGACACTTTGAAACGAAAACTGACAACTGCACCCTTATTAATATATCCTGACTTTACTAAACCCTTCATTCTCACTTGTGATTCTTCAAACCATGCTGTGGGAGCCATCCTCTCACAGGGACAAATTGCAAAAGATCAACCTGTAGCATATGCCTCACGAACTCTTAACAAAAGTGAGTGCAATTATAGTACGACAGAAAAAGAACTGTTGGCTATACTTTACGGCTGCAAAACGTTTCGTCCTTATCTCTATGGAAACAAATTCCAAATCGTCACTGATCACCGACCACTAAGGTGGCTCTTTAACCATAAAGACCCCAGCAGCAAACTCCAACGCTGGCGGTTAAAACTAGAAGAATATGATTACGAAATTGTCTACCGTAAAGGCAAACTAAATTCCGCTGCTGACGCACTCTCTAGATACCCCGTAAACCCTATCCTTCCTGAAAATAGAAATGACCTGAATCCTAATATTATCGATGACGCTCAACCAACCTCTACAGAATCTCCTCTGCCAGAATTTTCACAGGAGAGCCTTGAAGAAATTTTAGGTACTGCCTGTAGCCCAACTGATGACCTGAATATCGATCTCAACCTACTAGACGACTCAACTCCTATAGAACCTGTACGACCTGTTGACATTCCTTCGACATCAATAGAAACGCAAACTGAAACTGAACAGCATCAAACGACCTCACCAGTCCCTTCACTACCAAATATAGAAAACCTTTCAATCACAGAAATCACACCTTCACACGATGACACATATAGTAAATTCTTAAAGTCACCTGAAACATCACGAAACACTTTTATCACAGAACACAATGAGCATTTACTCAAAGGGGCGCAAAACTTAGTAATTATACCTACGTCAATAGACATGGACGAGTCCATGCCCTATGTACAAGAAATCCTCGATAACTGTCCAATCAGTAAACGAGAGGAATTCCTGAAACAAGAAAGATCTCTTCACTCCTTTTTACCACTTAATTTCGAAAATAAAACTTTTCTTTTCCTTTTTACTAAGGTGCACCATTTTGATGACCATTCTTACCCTGATATATTTAAATCACTGAAATGCGCTCGTGACGAAATTATTATGTCCTATCCTACGATTCATGAGATCAGTACCTCTGATTTTAGAAACCCTTTTGATAAACACTCCTTCACTAAAATATATAATATGTTCAGCTATTTATTCGACAGAACGAATATAAATATCCATATTTATCATAACAAAATTATATACCCTGCTCTAAATGAAATACCAAAGATTCTCAAAGAAAATCATGATATTCCAATAGCAGGACATTTAGGAGCAATAAGAATGCTAAGCCGCATCAAAGACAAATTCTACTGGAAGAATATGCGTAGCGATATCGAAAATTATATAAAAAAATGTTCTTCCTGCCAAACTAACAAAGCTCTACGCAAAATTAACAGAGCCCCAATGACAATAACGTCCACTTCAACTTCCCCGTTCGAGAGAGTATCTATCGACATTGTAGGGCCATTACCTGAATCCGGCACTGCAAAGCTCAAATTCATTCTAACCATGCAAGACGATCTCACGAAGTACTCTGTAGCCTACCCTCTTCGAAGCACCACTGCCGAAGAATCAGCCGAAAGCCTCTTACATTTTATAACCGTATTTGGAATACCCAAACAGATTCTCACCGATCAAGGTACGAATTTCACAGCCGAACTTTTTAAAAGGACATGCGACTTTCTAAAAATCAAGCAACTCTGGTCGACTCCCTATCACCCACAGACGCAGGGCGCTCTCGAAAGATCGCATTCTACTCTTAAAGAATACCTAAAATCCTATGTCAATGAAAATCAAGATAACTGGCCGAGATACGTGTATACTGCCATGTTGGCGTATAACACCGCGGTACATTCTACTACACATTATTCACCTTTCGAGTTATTGTTCGGACACAAGCCACGAATACCGGACTCCATTTATAATGATTGTTCGGAAACCACATATCCGGAATACGTAAGAATGTTAAAACACCGTCTGAAACATACCCGGGATAGAGCTGTGGAATTTATTCAAAAATCGAAAACATACTCAAAAAATTACTATGATACCAACACTCGCCAAATTGTGTACAAAGTAGGCGAGTACGTCATGTTAAAAAATCATCTTAGGCTCCGCAAAGCCTTATCACCTCTGTGGAAAGGCCCGTATAAGATCGTTAAAATACATGGCAACAATACGTTATCACTACTCATTAATAGAAGACTCGTAAGACATCACTTCGACGAAGTGAAGCATGTGGAAACACAGTAAAGCCTGGACAAATCGCAAACTGAGTTATCAGTTCATATACCTATATATACATATATTTATAAATTATTAGTTTAACGAAACAAATTTATTTTATATTATTTTATATTAAAGTATATACATTTAAACTTATTAATATAATTATACACTTCGTTTTAGTATAAGTAGTGTAGAGGCAAATATTATATAGGCATACATCTCCTTTACTTGCAGCATACTGGCACAGGGTCGCTCGGAATTTACCCAACAAATCAACACCAGCCCTGGCATATACTTTGACCCAATTGGTGAGCTCAAAACTCGCGTAAGCAACTTAGATATAGTCACATCATTCGATATATCACATATCGAACACCACATACAAAATATCAACTCAGTATTAGGCACACTACGGCACATATGCAACCAAATTGAAATCGAAACTTCAAACGAGCTCGAATGTCACAATACTCTACAACCACTAACTGTGAGATATCAGGATATCGTTTCCGAATTTTCTGCGATATCACACTTAGTCGATAGGAGGTTCAAACGAGCCGCCTGGATAGGGGGTATTGGGACTCTCTCCAAAACCATATTTGGTACTTTAAACGAAGATGACGCTGTCAAGTATGACAACGCCATTAGAAACATTGAAAATACGCAAGAAAGACTGGGCTCATTAATGAAAGAAAATATTTTAGTGACTTCATCAATATTATCAAAATTTAATACCACGTTACACGAAATAAAACTTAATGAGGCCAGCCTCAACCAAGCTATCGACAATCTCTCGCTAAAATTAAAAAACTTTACAATCATTTCTAACGAATTAATTATTAAAACAAATATGAACTACATTTTAAACAGTTTAGAAGCTTCCATACTCACACTTTCATTTCAATTACAAGATATTACGAATGCTATCACTATGTGCAGTCAAAACATCCTGCATCCGAGCATGTTATCACCCACACATTTGTACCAAGAAATTGTCGATAACTATAGATACTTGCCTGTAGATGTTAAGTTACCTGTAAGTCTAGCATTAAATAATATTCATATACTTATGAATATTTCTAGATTAGTATGTTATAGTGTAAACAATAAGATCGTTTTTATTTTGAAGATACCTTTAGTGTCCCATAAGGAATACAATTTATTTCATAACTTAGCGTTACCCATTCCACACGACAATGTAAATCCATCTTCCTTCAGCTTTGTAATACCAAGTAATAGATATATTGCAATGACCAAAGACAAAACAGAATACTGCAACCTTGACTCACTTAAGGAATGCATAGCGATAAGCCGATACGAGTACGTCTGCGACGTCCCGTCGGTGTTCCCTACGAGTGCGAACCCGAGCTGTGAAAGTGAATTAATATCAAAAGTGATAAGTGTTTTACCAGTGCAGTGCAAAACCGATTTTATTCATGGATATATAAACTTGTGGAAACCACTCCATAACAATAGTTGGATATATATACAATCGCAAAAAAGTAAATTACATATTGAATGTCGTGATAAAAGTATAAATGATTTGAACATCATTGGCACAGGAATTCTAAGTATTCCGAATAATTGTATCGCGTATTGTAAGAACACAAAATTGATACCTAAATTTAATAGTATAAAATGGAACATAACTGTTGTCCATTCTGACTTTAATTTAATAAACGATTCATGTTGTACGTTAAGTAAGTTTAGCAATAAGTTAACGAGTAATGAGCCCCATTTGAAGTTACAAAATATCGATCTAGATATTTTTACACAAGATAATTCTAAATTAAAATCCTTGTCTGACGACACAAACAAAATTTTAAATGAGCACACTCTAATTAAATATGAGACTCATTACTCCATCGTAACATTAATAATAATAATTTTGATTGTTCTATTTTGTATGTATAAAATATTTTTATGTATTAAATCAAACAGCCGTCTCTCCCATCTGTTTCCCAAACTCTCCCGCTCAGTTTCAATAGATTCACCATCTGAACATACTCCAGATCCTGAACCTGTAATCCCTGTCAAAATAAACAAACACCCCATAGAAATGGAAAATATATCATCTCCCAGCATCAGGAGAAATGTGTAAGCTTCCGTAGAAGTTTTCCTAAACATCGATGAACAACCCCGATGTTTAGTCTTACCCGGGGAGGTGTTATAGACATACAATGTACCCCTTTTGGCCATCCCTGCACTCCACTATGCTACATCAGCATTTTGCCGCTATGTCCGCACAGACCGTCCATCCACACATCAGTCTCATTCCAACTTCCTAATACGACGGCTGTCCTAATTAATAATCAAGTCTTTCAATTTCTTTTTTAAAAAACCATTTTCCTAGAGGCTCATAACAGCTCGCATTGAAGCCAATAAATAAGTATCAAAATCATTACCATAGAATTGAATCAATATAATAACTCTATTTTCTTACTTAGCTGGGATTATCAATTTTCAAAATTACAACATTAGGTATGACGTTTAAAAATCTCACAATATGCTTTATTAAAATGCAACAACAAACGGTAAAATATATTTCTCTGTAACAAAAATAAATATTTTTGGACTTTAACAATTTTATATAATATAAATGCAGAGTATTAATGTAGGATATTTTTGTAGACTATATTATAAGTTTCTCCTTAGGGTGCAAATATATGTTAATTAAAGAGAGAAAAAAGAAAGTATCCTTTATTACTTCTAATACCCCCAAGAATATATGTACAAAGATTCATGATGATCTGTTGAGTAGTTATCCCGTGAAAGCGTAACAAACAAACTTACATTCGCATTTATAATATTAGTATGATATGAAGTATGATAAGTAATAAGTATAAGTAAAGTTAAGTATAAGTATCAACCCTGAATACTGTAATACCGTCCCTCGCGAGGCATAACAGCCGCTGCCTACACCTTCGGATAGAAAAAGGTGTGAAGTTACGTTATGTTATCTAATTTACGAATACTGTAAAACTTCATTACTGAAGTAGCTAAATTTGACGATTTTTTGACAAACAATTGTTTTATCTTTCGTAATTTTTTTTAATTTTTTTTAATATAAAGTACCCTATGTTACTTCTAATACCTTCAAGAGTATATGTACAAAGTTTCATGATGATCGGTTCAGTAGTTTTTGCGTGAAAGCGTAACAAACAAACTTACATTCGCATTTATAATATTAGTATAAGTATATTAGTATAAAAGTATAAATATAAAATGTAGGATATTGTTGTAGACTATTTTATAAGTTTTTCCTTCGGGTTCAAAAATATGTAAATTACTTTAAAGAATATGTGTACAAAGTTTCATGATGATCGATTGAGTAGTTATCGCGTGAAAGCACGCAAACAAACTTACATTCACATTTATATATTACTAGCTGACCCGGCAAACGTTGTCTTGCCAAAAAATTAAATTTAAAAAATAGGGGTTGATCGTAGGGGGTTGAAAATTCTCAGACTTACCCGATATGAATACAAAATTTAATGAGTCGGTCAAGCCGTTTCGAAGGAGTGTGGGAAAATTGTGACACGAGAAGTTTATATATTAGAAGTAGGATAGGATAGGAATTAGGTTACATTTTTATTGTATAAGGGGCAAACGAGCAGGCTTATGATAGTTACAAACGCCGCCCATGGCCACCTCACCACATGCAGTGTTACAGTTGCGTTGCCGGCGCTTACAATGGGATATGGGTGGGGTCGGGAGTGGGTTTCGGTAGGGGAGGGGAAAAGGGATTGGGCCTCCGAACACCTCTCTCAGCGAGTGAAACGCGGCTAAGGCCACTTTTCAGCGATAATCTGAGAGGTCGTGGTATTCCACGGGTCGAGCCGGCCCATTCATGCAGCGAACACTGCGTGACTTTACCACTGACAAGGTGTGACTGATGTGACTGATTTATAATACATTCTAGATATATGTAATAAACTTTACATTTTTAAGATCGTGATATCTTTTAAAATGTAGTAAATTTATTTCGATAAGCGTAATCGCTAGACTGACATCATTTGACTTATAAAAAAAAACACTCACTGTGAGTTAGCTACCCTGGTTTGAACATATGGTGGCCCGTTTTTTTCGTTGAAGTCAACAATAGTGACCATATAAAAAAAATTGTTTATGTTGTATTAAAAAAAACTAAAGGTTGAGCAAAAACTTGGGACAAGTTCATTGCTATATTCATTGTTCATAAGTGGCATTGCTAATAAAGCTTTCTTTGAAGTTGTAAATAATATCAATGTCTTGGTTGTCAGTACGCTAATACATACTAGCTAAGCGAGTGACACGTGTAATAATCGTGCCTTATGGCACTTTGTTCTCTCTGCCTACCCCGCAAGGGATCTGGCCTGAAGTTATGTATGTATCAAGAACTTGAATTTAAATAAATATTAGTGTTAGATAGTCCATTTATGATGAAAGCTTTGGGGTATTAATATGATTGCGGCAATAATCTTTTGAGTGGAAAATGTATAAAATATGGCGGTACGAAGTTCGCGCGGTCTGCTAGTATATAATAATAAGAGTCGGCACTCCATACAATGTCCTGAGCTCTTTATAGTCACAGAGCATATAAATAAGAGTCGGCACTCCATACAATGTCCTGAGCTCTTTATAGTCACAGAGCATATAAATAAGAGTCGGCACTCCATACAATGTCCTGAGCTCTTTATAGAAACACTCTTTATAGCGATACGCCATTCTCTATTACGAAGAAATGTGTTCATATTTGTAGACAGTAAATATTTATTTTTGTAAATAAATACCGTAAAAACATGTAGAAAAAAACACCCCCAGACGAGGGATCGAACCCGCCCCGACCTTGTGTTATCGGTAGTGCGGTTTACCGATGCACCACGAGGGCCGTATGTATAATCGTCTAATTACCGTCCTCTTTACCAATTTCGACACATTTTCTAGGATCGGGTTTGTTTGTTTGTTTGTTTTTTACATACATACATATACGTAAGTACGTATTGCAGGCGGAGAAAAAAAAAAATTATATTATTTATAAATTGTGTTTTTTGAAAATTATATTTAAGTACGAATTACATACTAATAAAATAATGAAATATCAATAATATTTTTCGATCTTTGGTAATGAAACGAGGGGCGCCACAGTAGCATCGCCAACATCGTACTCCTAATAAAAAGTGTGTGAATCTCGGAATCGGCTCCAACGATTTTCATGAAATTTAGTATATAGGGGGTTTCGGGGGCTATAAATCGATCTAGCTAGGAATCATTTTTAGAAAATTTCATTTTATCGTGTTTTATCGATAATTAACTTAAACATCAACTTACTTTTTTATTGGAATTCCTGACATCTATTGGCGAATGTGAATTATTTTAAATTGTGACCACTTAACTTGCTTTAACGACAACAACACTAAAGCTATTCCAGCAGATGGCGTTGTTAACTAATTCCAGCAGATGGCGTTGTTAACTAATTACTATTTGTTTCTAATATAATATGTTAGTACATAGTATATACAGTCGACTCTCGTTAATTCGAAACTCGAGGGACTCTTAAAATATTACGAATTATCGAGTGTTCGAAATATTAAATAGTTCGAAATTTGTGAGAGAAATTAAAGAAAACTTCGAATTATTAAGTGTTGATCAATTCTTATTTATTAACTGCTATTCTATAACAATGACAGAACTTTAGAGGTACATTTGTGTACATACACTTACGTATTCATAATGTTAATTAATTATTATTTTGAAAGAACTCTGTAATACTGGTTTACCTTCCGAAAATACCATAACTTCCGAAAAGAATTTCGAAAAGTCATTGGTTTGTGCCAGTGTCAGGATTTGAACCCACTACTTCTTGAATTAGAATATACATGGTCGATATTAGCATGGCTGTCGATTTTCACATTAACATGCTCAGTAATAGCAATGTATCAACACACATGCTACTATTGAGCACTTGCTTGGTAATGGCATGCTTTCGTACTAATAAAAAGCATGTGTAACAGTACCATTAGTCAAACACTGTAATCATAGCCTAAACAAAGGCTCAAATAACAAACAAGTTAATACAAGTTTGATCTTGTCGCAAAATGTAGGTATGTACATACTTACAATCTTTCTCTCTGCAACTTCGAATTGTCGAGTGTTGGACGCCGATAAGTTCGAATTAACGCGTCGTTTTGTTATATAGCAATGATATTTTCGTACGAATTACCAAGAGTTTAAAAATGTATTGATTTAGTTCGAAATATAAAGAGATTTTGTAGGGAACTCGTGATATCTTTGAATTATCGAGAGGTTTGAATTATCGCAGGTTTGAATTAACAAGAGTCGACTGTATTAGTATATATTTATTATTGGAGTTTACTCCTTAAGAATCGATTTACAATGTATAATAATAAGAGTCGGCACTCCATACAATGTCCTGAGCTCTTTATAGTCACAGAGCATATAAATAAGAGTCGGCACTCCATACAATGTCCTGAGCTCTTTAGAGTCACAGAGCATATAAATAAGAGTCGGCACTCCATACAATGTCCTGAGCTCTTTATAGCGATACGCCATTCTCTATTACGAAGAAATGTGTTCATATTTGTAGACAGTAAATATTTATTATTTTATTTTATAATCGTTCTTGAGGAGTAAACTCCAGTCGTGCGTCGGAGCGGACACACACTTTTACTTTTTTTTTTTTTTCGTTTAAGATATTACTCAAAGTTCGTCGCGAAATTCCTGTAGCTTTTGTAACACGGTCTTGAATTTTTTTAAAATAACCATCGTGGTCTCTGTTGAAAACATTGGCTTCATTTAAGAAATAAAGGTACACATTGAATACCATTTGCCGTGCTTGTGAATTAAGCGGCTTTCCACGTTTAAATTTATCCATTCTGGAAGAAATCGTCTGAAAGAAAATGGCATGGGCAGAGTTAGGTATATATTTTTTATGCATGTTAACTATTTATTAAATTTAAATAAATCTCATTTTTCAAATGTTTTTCTAGTACTTAATATGTATTAAACACGTAGTTTGTTCAAAATATACTATTTAAATCTGAATAAGCTAATTAATGTTGAAATTATATTTACCGGTGTGTAACAGCAGCTCCATATAATTCCACAAACAGAGAACACGTGCAGTCACCACCAATGTATTAAGACGACTGACGGACCTTTAGCTGACCGGCGACCTCTGCCGAACGCCCGAAATGTTTTCGATTGTGCACACATGATATTGACTCCTATCTCTTTTACACAAGGTGCAAAAAGCAAATGCCTTGTTTAGGGCTCTTAGCGACAATTAGCGAAGATCTGCATGTGCATTATTAATTTGGGAGTACTGTACTTCCGCACTTAGGTAAAAAGAAGTTTACTATAGAAAATATTACAATATACATAGTAAACTAGGAGATTAACAATAATGTCATGCAACAGTGAAAGACCCACGCAGTTCACTGCATGAGTGGGCCAGCACGATCAGGGAAATACTACAACCACTCATCCACTTCCTCTACCACTTTCCTACTTTTCCTATCTTAAAGATCAGCAACACGTCTGTGAAATTCTTGGTCGTCGCTAATCGCTTACCGCTAGGTACACCGTTTGCTACCGTAAAAAAAAGCTTACGAAAACAATTTCGAAAGGTCATTGGTGTGAGCTAGTCTCAGGATTCGAACCCGGACCTCTGGATCAGAAGCCGTGTGCTCGACCACTGGACCACCGAGACTATATAATCCTAGCAAATATACTAAAAAACCTCAAGACACTAAAGAATACATAGTAAGCATATACATTTTTTTGTTAATTGTATCAATACGATACAAGTATATAACGCAGTGATGATTACAGTGATTTATCAGTCGCTTCGCAACTATTACATATATTGGTAAGACGAATCTCAATTAATATTAATCTTGGTAAAATCAATAGTGTCGGTTCGGGTTCGAATCCTGAGACTGGCTCACACCAATGACTTTTCGAAATTGTTTTCGGAAGTGAAGTGTGATAAATATCGATGACCAAAAACTTTGTACCAGGTATGGCAATAGGTTCGCCAGTTATTCTATTTGGGACGTAAACATAACGGCGTGTCGAGGCTTAACAGCCACTGCCATCACACCTTCGGGTAGAAAAAGGCGTGAAGTTATAAAAAAGCATATCTAATGAAAAATTAAAAACAAAAGATGTAAGTTCGAACTTATTTTCTGGTATTAAAATTTATGTAGTTCTATATTTTTTAAATATTTCAGAATTTACCTGATATCAAGAACCTAATAACAAATATTGAGGGATACGGTACAGCTCTTCAAAATTTTAATTAATTAACAATTCAATCCACAGAACAAGATGCAGTTTGTGTACGCACTATCTGTTTTGCTGGCTTTGGCCACTGTCAACGCTTACGAGTACGGCGAGGAGAACAGCAAGTTTGATATTGACGCTGTGGTGGCTGACCAAGCAAAGCTGAAGGCTCTCGTGGATTGCTTCTTGGACACAGCTCCGTGTTCTCCTGTCGCTAGCGCATTCAAAAGTAAGTTTTAACATTTAAACTGTTACCGGGTTACCTGATGGTAAGTGACTACCGCTTCCAATATACACCTGCAACAAGTAGCTGCTGCAGAAAGATACGAAATTGTGTGAGCTCTAAATTGGGACAGGAAGGAGAATACGAATGAGTGTCCCACTTTACATCCATATTGTATTGGTCAATTGTTTTTTACTGGTCGAGTCGGTCCTTTCATGCAGCGAACTGTGTGGCTCTATCTCTGATGATGCTATATTGTTTTAAAGTTTAAAAGAAATTTTAAATTCAGAAGATTGCTATACCATAAACAAAGTCATCAAAATCAGTCATTTATTAGTTTTTAATAGATTTAATAGATTGTGCTGTGTGGCGCCGGGTGCTGTGTGGCGCCGGCTTAGAATACCGCCACCCCATCTCCTCCTGTGAGTGTCGTAAAAGGCGACTGAGGGAAAAAAAGCTGGAAGAATGGGCAGCTCTTCTCTCTAAATAAAATACAGCCTACTGCGATCGCCAACCCACCTGCCAAGCGTGGCCATTATGGCAAAAACCCCCCATGATGGAACAAACAAATATTACGGCCCCCAGTCACGGCAGCTCCGCTATTCCGTTGGCTCACGGTAGCGGACACGGTAACGGCGGAGTAGGGGGTGCTAAAAATCACCGGTCGCGACACGGCTACCATAAAAAACGAACTTTGGCCCTGGTAACACACAACATACGCACGCTTAGGACTGACGAGAGGATCACCGAACTGGAAGAAGAACTGAGTAAGATTCGATGGGACATTGTGGGATTATAGGAAGTCCGTAGACAGGGGGAGGATACGGTAATCCTGCGGTCTGGAAACTTGCTCTTCTACCGGGAAGGCGATAACACCTCGCAAGGTGGTGTCGGATTTATCGTTCACCGGTCTCTGGTAGCCAACGTGGAGAGGATCGAGAGTGTGTCGACAAGGTTAGCGTACCTTATACTCAGAATATCCAAGGGATATTCGCTGAAGGTCATACAGGTTTATGCACCGACCTCGGCACACCCCGACGACGAAGTGGAGGCCTTATACGAGGATATTTCGAAAGCCATCCACTCGTCCAAAACCTACTTCACTGTGGTTATGGGAGACTTTAACGTAAAACTAGGCACGAGGAAAGACGATGAGCTGAGGGTAGGGCAATTCGGTGTTGGACAGAGAAACCAGAGGGGTCAGAAACTGGCTGAATTTCTGGTGAGGGAGGGCCTCTTTATGATGTATTCCTTCTTCGGGAAACAGCCACAAAGGAAATGGATCTGGATCAGCCCCGATGGTTCAACAAGGAATGAGATAGACTTCATATTGTCAGACAAACGACATATATTCAACGATGTCTCAGTGATCAACAGAGTGAAAACTGGGAGCGATCACAGACTAGTTAGAGGCATGTTGAATCTCTGTGTCAAAGTCGAGCGCTCACGTCGGATGAGGTCTACTTTGCGTCCTTCACCTGTTCAATACCAAAACCCCGAAAACTTTCAGCTCGAACTCCAAAATCTCTTCCAATGCCTAGATGAGTGTGAAACAGTGGACGATATGAACAGCAGGATAGTGGAAGTTGCGCATGCCGTCGGTGCTAAATTTTTTAGTAAGCGACGTGTAAACAGAACTCAGAAACTGTCGGAACCTACTCTCAGGCTCATGCAGGAGAGACAAAAAATTTCGACGCAGTCTTCGGCCGATTGTTCCAAACTCGGGCAGCTAAATAGGCAGATCTCGAAAAGTGTACGCCGCGATATTCGCAAATATAACACCCAGCGGATACAAGAAGCTATAGAACGTAACCAAGGCTCTAAAGTATTCGCAAGAGATCTGTCTAATGGGCAGAGTCAATTGACTAAATTGAAGAAGGATAACGGCGTCGTTATTTCTTCCAAAGATGAGATTCTGGGAGAGGTTCAGAAGTTTTATAGACAGTTGTATGAGTCTACACAAACTCCTGCTGTTGGCTTGCGTCATGCTTGTGTCATGTAGTTCTCATTTTCAAAGCCTAGCAATATATATTAACTTTGTTATTTTTCAGAGGACATCCCTGACGCCTTCAAGAATGCCTGTGCCAGCTGTACAGATCAACAGAAGGATATGCTCCGCAAGTTCATGGGAGGGTTGAAAACCAGCCTGCCAGCAGAACAGGGCGCTTTGATCCAGAAATATGATCCGGAAGGCAAATATGCTACAGCTTTGAGTGCTGCTATAGCATAATTGAAATTGTTAACAGAATCATTGTTGAAAAATAAAATGTTCCGACAATATTATCGATTTTAATTCATTCTAACAAATATTACAACTGTAGCTAAACCTATGACTTTTACTCTTGGAATACATATGGGGTATGTCGTAAAATCAAATGGATTTGTATCTATATTTTAACGTACTTTTTACGTGAAGGTGTTGCGGCAATTACCCCATAACACTCTGAAATAATTTTCTGATAAATCACAGGTTTCAATAGTAACAGGTTTCAGTAGTGAAACTTGTTTAGATCACACAAAAAAATTCATTCAAATCGTGGCAGCCGTTTACTAGGAGTTCACTGACAACAAACGTATAGGGAATTAATTTGAGTTGATTTTTTGGAAGTCCACTGAAATGACATTTGATGTCCAATTAAAATTAAATTTTGCCACTAAAATGGCTAAACTGCGCATGGGAACGAAAATAGCAAACAAAAGTGATACAGTCAAGTACATTTTTTATCTTTATCGCAGGATTCCGTAGGCTTTCTGAAACTGCGTATGTTGAAACCCATATTGTTGAGGTAACTACCTTATAAATAAATTCGTCCGATAGTCGGGATTGTAAGTCGTACACACTCTCTTTCAAATCTTTTATACAATTATCAATATATAGGTTAAACAGTCCTGGCGAAGCTACACATCCACATTACAAAAATATTATTTTATTATCAAATAAAGGGTCAAACAAACACGCGTGATGGTAAGTGATTATCGCTTTTAGATAACATTTTGACAGTGGTAGAGCCAAGCAGTTCGCTGCATGAATGGGCCGGCTCGACCGGTGAAATACCACGACCTCTCAGAAGACCGACGTATCGGCAACGCAACAGTAACACTATATGTGTTGCTGGTGTCCATGGGCGGCGTTGGTTGCTTACCATCAGGTGACACGCCTGCTCGTTTGCCCTCTTATCCTATAAAAAAAAAGATAGATTTAGCCTTGATGGGAGTGGAATGGGAAAGGAGAAGGAAAAGGGATGGGCTTGCGAACGAAACACAGCAAGAGGCACCTCATGTCGATATTCAGAGAGGTCGTGATATTGCACCGGTCGAGCTGGCCTATTCATGTGGCGAACTGCCTGGCTCTACCACAGTTTCAAAATATGACCCGAATAGGGATAATATGTTTAATTTTATAGGTGTGATAAATATCAATGACTAATAAATTCGTGCCAAGTGTATGACAATTGATTCACCAACTTCTTCCATTTGAGACGATAACATAGCGGCGAGTCTTTATTTTTATGGAATAGGAGGGCAAACGAGCAGGCGTTTCACCTGATGGTAAGCAAGCAACACCGCCCATGGACACCAGCAACACATGTTATTGTTGAGTTGCCGACCTTTAAGGGATAGGGGATAGGGAAGGATGGGGAAGGGGGGTGGGCCTCCGGGTACCTCTTTCACCGAATGAAACGCGGCATGAGCCACTTTACGTCGATCTTCTGATAGGTCGTGGTATTTCACCGGTCGAGCCGGCCCAATCATGCAGCTAACTGCTTAGCTCTATCTCTGAGTCGAGGCTTAACAGCTGTTGAGTACACCTACGAGTAGGAAAAAGGCGTGAAATTATTGAGAGCTTAAGGGGGCATCATGGTAGGCACGTAATGAGAAGAAAAGATACACAGGTTGCGAGAAGAATGATAATAAGAGAACAGGAAGACTTAAAAAAATACGGTTTGTGTGAAATAAGAAAAGATTTAAAAGAGTATTAGAGTGTGGGAGAAGCGAGTGATAATGAAATGAAAAAAATGAAATCGAATGAGTGGAAAAAAAACCTGTCGTAGTGCTAACAATCGATTAATCAAACGGACCAGATCATGATTATAGTACACTTTGATGGACAAAAATAGAAACATTCAAAAAACAATATTTGCAAGGAACTATGACAGTGCACTGTATAAGATTAATATTCAACTATAGACTGTTGTTGGCACACTTAGAAATTAATAATATCGAATCAACATTTATATCTCAACCTCCTTGTCCCTCCAGGTTTAGCGCTGCATGAAGGGTGGTGGCCTCCTTCGCAGTATGCGCATGCACATGCAGTTGCACCGACGGGGGCTAATCGGTGCCCGTCGCTGTTGGGGCACGCCCTAGCAGCCAGCGCGGCTGCGGTCATATTTGCGTCCCTCTGGGACGGCAGGGATCGTGACGTGCACGCTCTTGATAGATAATAAAATAAACATAACATATTACCGCCTTTTGTTACCCGAAGGTGTAGGCAGCGGCTGTTAAGCCTCGTCTCGCCGTTATGTTTACGTCCCAAATGGAATAGGTGGCCAGAACCTATTGCCATACCGGACACTAAGTTTTCAGTCATCGATATTTATCACAATTAACTTCCAAAAACATTTCGAAAAGTCATTGGTGTGAGACAGTGTCAGGATTCGATCCCGGATCTCTGGATCAGAAGCCGTGTGCTCTCCCACCGGGCCACAGAGACTATTAGTAGTAAAATATAAAATATAATTATATTTATTTCTATAAATTAATATACACGCGCGATAATATTACACACGTGTAAGAATCGTGCCTTACGGCGCTCTGTTTGCTCTGCCTACCCCGCAAGGGATTTGGCGTGAAGCTATGTATATATGTATGTGTAAATTATCATATATAGAGATTACAGTATAAACTTATTAAATTTTAATTAATTTACAATTAATTCCACAGAACAAGATGCAGTTTGTGTACGCACTATCTGTTTTGCTGGCTCTGGCCACTGTCAACGCTTACGAGTACGGCGAGGAGAACAACAAGTTTGATATTGACGCTGTGGTGGCTGACCAAGCAAAGCTGAAGGCTCTCGTGGATTGCTTCTTGGACACTGCCCCGTGTACTTCCTGTAGCTAGCGCATTCAAAAGTGAGTTTTAACATTTAAACTGTTACCGGGTTACCTGATGGTAAGTGACTACCACCTCTAATATACACCTGCAACAAGTAGCTGCTGCAAAAAGATACGAAAGAGCGTGGGGTTATAATTGGGAGGGGAGGGTGAATGGGAATGCGCCTTCTGAGACCTCACTCACTGAACGAAACACGCCCTGTCCCACTTTACGTTGATATGCTGAGTGGTATTTGTATTTCACCAGTCGAGTCGGTCCATTCATGCAGCGGACTGTATTTAATTTGAAAAAATTCCCAAAATTGCTGCAACAGTTCCGAAGATTACTTCGGACATATTTACAAACAAAGGTGTCAAATTTAGTCAATAATGTATTAATTCTTAATTGATGAAAAAGCTTTTCCGTATACCATGTAATTCTCATTTTTCAAGCCTAATAATATATATTAACTATAATATTTTCAGAGGACATCCCTGACGCTTTCAAGAATGCCTGTGCCAGCTGTACAGACCAACAGAAGGATATGCTCCGCAAGTTCATGGGAGGGTTGAAGAACAAGCTGCCAGCAGAACAGGGCGCTTTAATTCAGAAATATGATCCAGAAGGCAAACATGCTGCAGCCTTAAGCGCTGCTATAGCTTAATTGAAATTGTTAACAAAATCATTGTTAAAAAATTAAAAGATTCGCCAATATTTTTGATGTTAATTTATTCTTACCTATAATAAAATTATTAAAGAGCTTATATTTTCACATAGGAGCTGACGAAGGAAAAACTCAAATTAATTATGAAATACGTAGTGGTGACGCCTTTATTATTGAAAGGGCCAGTCATTGACAATTATCGTCTCGTCGGTCTTCAATAATTTACCCACAATAAAATTCTAAATAGACAGATATGAATCTGTTCTTGAAAAAATAATAAAAATACACGACATAACACTATAACATAAAATCAAATCAAAAAAGTTCTATTTTCATCACAGACACTTAAATATAGTCAATAAATAAAAAGACAAAATTTATTGTTATAGTTAACTTACTTATTAAAACATTTACGATTGAGTGTGGTGCCTCCGTGGAACAGAAAACATGAGACATATTTTGCTATTATAATTAAAATTCAACTAAATGTAATTTAACAGTGGTAGAGCCAAGCACTTTGGTGCATGAAAGGCTCGACCGGTGAAATAACACGACCTGTCAGAAGATCGACGTAAAGTGGCTCCTGCCGCGTTTCGTTCGGTGAGAGAGTTACCCGGAGGCCCACCCCCCTTCCCCAACCTTTCCTATCCCCTATCCCTTAAAGGTCGGCAACGCAACAGTAACACTATATGTGTTGCTGGTGTCCATGGGCGGCGTTGGTTGCTTACCATCAGGTGACGCGCTTGCTCGTTTGCCCTCCTATCCCATAAAAAAATGTGACTTAGAAATCAACATTATTTTAATGAAGCACAACTGACGCAACATTGGACAGAGCTCGTGGTGCATTAGTCGCTTGTTTTAACAAGCGACTGCGGAATGGAGGTTGGCGGGTTTTATCCCCGCAGGAGTAAAAAAATTTATGATAAGACTATGACACAGATAATGATTTTGTTTTATACTATGTAATGATGTCTAGTAAACGTTGTGACGCAAATGTTGTCCATTGTACATACATAGCTCCGAACCAAGTCCCTTGTGCAGTAGGCAGTACTAATGCGACCAAGCCACGATTCATACTCGCTTCTTCGTTGGTTTTTATTAAGACTCTCGACATCATAAATTGTTTTTAAAAGAATTGCAACAAATCGGTATTGCAAATTATTCCAGAAGGGTGATCAGTAAGCTAGTTATTTACTGGTCCTATTGAATTTACTGTAACTTCAGGCCCTTGAGCCAAGCTCAAAGGTTTTAACCCTGCCACCTAATAGCTTTCAGCTTTTGTATCATCGGATGTTTGTATGATTATGTTTTGTTATTTAGATTTTAAAACTATATACAAAAAGAAAAAAATACCTAATTAATTAATTAATTTACCTGTCGTATTTCCGTTGCATCCGGTTTGAAATCACAACGATTCTAAAGAAGTTTCACTTCAAAAAACACGAAAAAGAAAGTAAAAGAAGAAGCATATACGGTGGTAGAGCCACACAGCTCGTTGCATGAATTGGCCGGCTCGAATGTACATGTCTCATTTCGTTTGGTGAAAGAGTTCTCCGGAAGCCAACGCCCCTTCTCCCATCCCATACCATCCCACTCCCAGTGCAGCATTGGAACTTTAACGCTAACAGCGTTGCCTGTGTCTATGCGCGGCGGTAGTCGCTTATCATTAGGTGACCCGCTTGCTCGTTTGCCCCCTGTCCCATAAAAAAGACGCGTGTTCACATATTAATACTCGTTGCTACCAAATAAATGGTCTATATCAGCAAATAAAAAATGTGATAGGCACCCGATTCTAACTCCGAATCCGAATGCATCTTATGACGTATGAATGTAGATGAGGCGAAAGAAGTGTATCAGGATCGTAAAATATAACTTAATATAACTTCACGCCTTTTGTTACCCGAAGGTGTAGGCAGCGGCTGTTAAGCCTCATCTCGCCGTTATGTTTACGTCCCAAATGGAATATGTGGCGAACCTATTGCCATACCGGGCACAAAGTTTTTAGCTATCGATATTTATCACATATAACTTACGAAATTAATTTGCCAGTGAGCCAGGATTCGAACCCCGAACCCAGATTTGATTCAGAAGCGGGGTACTCGCCCACTGGACCACCGAGACTTTAATCTTTTATTAGACGATGATAAATAATTACTTATAGTCCTAGCTTACGAAACCTTGATAAAAAAACGTACAGACTCCTGTCATGTTTTTTTTTGTGTTTTTTTTTCAATAAATATTATTAATATTGTCTAAAGTAAAGAGATTTTTTTGTCAATCCGTCAGATCCAAGTGGGTATATATTGATTGTCCGATTGTAATGACTATCAGTTGCTTCAAGACTATCGACCATATTGGTAAGTCATCGAAGTAATAATTATTACATTGATTAAATATGTGGTAGAAATTTGCAGTTCGCTGCATGATTGGGCCGGCTCGACCGGTGAAATACCACGACCTCTCGGAATAGCAGACTACTAATACATACAGGCATGTTTTCCGCTGCCTATACCATCGAAAATTAAAGGCGTGGAGCTACTAAATATTTATCAAGTAAAGTTTTGATGAAATTCCAAATCTATTCCACAGAACAAGATGCAGTTTGTTTACGCACTATCTGTTTTGCTGGCTCTCGCCACTGTCAACGCTTACGAGTACAGCAAGGAGTTTGACAGCTTCAACATTGATCCCGTCGTTGCAGACAAAGAGAAGCTGAAGGGCCTCGTGGGATGCTTCTTGGACACATCACCATGCTCTCCTCTCAGTGAAGAATTCAAAAGTAAGTTTACGTAATTACATAATATATCAACCGACTTTTCGCCTTTTATCTGAAAATATATAGAAAACTTTCTTGTACGATCCGGTCCGATACACAATGTGGATGTTGACCATGGCGCTGATAATTCTATCAATAGCTAACGACAAGTTAATCTCAATCTTATTAATAATCGCAATATAGTGTACATTAGTCCCGATTTTTTTTAATTTGAAGTCATTTTTATTGTCCATCACCGTAAATTTTTAATAGTTGAATCAAATGCTCGTCTGTTGCAAAACCAAAATAAATTACGTTAAATTACTATTATTTGAAAAAATAAGCCACGGCTGAGTAAAGCCTCTTCTCGCCGTCATGTTTTCGTCCCAAATGGAATAGGTGGCGACCCTATTAACATACCGGACACTAAGTTTTCATTCATCGATATTGGTCACACATTACTTCTGAAAACAAGTTTGAGAAGTCATTGGTGTGAGTCAGGTTCGAACTTCTTCATTCAGAAGCGGGGTACCACCACGGGGGACCACTGGACCACCGAGACTGATAGACTAATAAATATTTTACTAACGAAAATAAACGAGTTACATTCTTATTAATGTAATTTGTCTTCATAGATCTTAATAGTCAGCCGACAATTGGTCAAAAAATAATTTTCCAAATATTTATAATCAAAATAAATTTCAGGGGACATGCCCGACGCGTTCCAGACTGCGTGCAAGAACTGTACTGACAAGCAAAAGGTTATAATGGGCAAATTCTTGAACGGTTTGAAGAGCAGCCTTCCAGCTGAGTACGAAGCCTTCACTCACAAATATGACCACGAGGGCAAATACACTCCATTGTTGCACGCCGCTGTGGCTTGATTGTTAATTGTTAATAAAATGATCGTTCCTTAATAATTTTGTTTTATTAGGTTTAATAACTTTATCATTACAATATCCCTGTATTTGGATTGTGTATTTCCTCTTTTCCTATTAATATGTCACAGGATTTAATGCGACTAATACTTACTACTTTTATGGTTTTTGGTTATTGATACATACCTTTCTTTAGTCCGGCTGTATACGGGCATTAGGTAGAGGGCTTTTATCATCAATAAATCAACAATAATATCTTTCAAAAATACTTATTGCCTTACTGATATTTGCCAGACGTAACTTCTGAAAGTTATTAAAGCGAGTTAAGATTTGAAACACACTTTTGATTAAGAAGCGGGCCTATCCACCTCAACCTTATATTCATCAAGATTTTATCCAAACGCTGAATAATTAATAACATGTAAATAAAGGATGATAAATAATAAAGAATATTAATGATAGTTTCACCACCCGCCACTAGATGTCCCTGTATGGTTTAAATGTAAACTCGTCCAACTCAACAAAACTACGTTAGTATCGGATGAATATTGACATTAAACTTTCAATGGAATGTCAAAATCAGTTGTGTCATGTCAGTGCAATATTGCAATTTGATAGTAATATAATTAAGTAAGTATTTGGATATGTTATTTTTTAACATAAAAACTATAATGATATTTAAATAGTCAGTGGCGGGGCAAGACCTAAATTTGATGTGGGCAAGACAGATTTCGCGAGGCCCTGTTCTATGGCGACCTGAAGACGGATTTTATAAAATAATAAAAACAAATAAAACAACACTGCCAAGTTTTTATTCAGAAAAATACAAATTAGATTAATAAGTAATAATGAAAAATTACAAATACATACATACATACATAACTTCACGCCAAATCCCTTGCGGGGTAGGCAGAGAGAACAGAGCGCCATAGGGCACGATTCTTACACACCTCACTCGCTTCGTTGACTTTCATAACTCTTTTCATGCACGCGCGTCGGTTTTTGAGGCTCTTAACATCACCTTCCACCAGAACAAGAAATCTAATGATTTTTAAGTATACACTTTAAGAAATGTATATCTCCACCTTTATATTTACGAAAAATTACAAATCGTAAATATAAAGGTGGAGATATACATTTCTTAAAGTGTATACTTAAAAATCATTAGATTTCTTTATTAAAGGAACAGAAATTTCCTGCTTTTAACTTTACTAAATTCCGTAATTATGGTATCGTAATTCAGCCTAGATGCCAAATCTGATTCAATTGATAAAACAGCCAAAGCTGAAAGTCTTTCTTGGCTCATTGTGTTTCTCAAATATTTTTTTATTAATTTTAATTTTGAAAAGCTTCTTTCAGCAGAGGCTGTACTTACCGGAATTGTTGAAATTGAAAATTTCTTTTAAGTTATTTTCTGTTATGTATGACAGCAGCTGTTTCACGTCTTTAATGAAGTTGGGTAAATTCGGGATCATTGTATTTAATTCTTCATATAATTCAAATGGTTGGAAATCACTGCTCTCACCCACACGCAGGACGTTATGTAAATCGTTACAGTGTTTTAATATTTGCTCCTGTGGCATATTTTTTAGCGCGCTTAAATCATAGAGAAAACCAAAATCTTCAAAATGTTGATTTAAAGACGTAAATCTTTAATTCCATATTGGTTATTATAGAATCAATCATGGCGTAAAAAAAATCTGTTTGATACCGGATTTCCGGAGACTGCATAGGCTATTCTTTTATTCCTAAACTCTTTTGGCAAGTTATTACAGCTTCGCTCAGTAAATTTCCAAACATCAGACAGGGATTTTTCAAATCCAGTTTCCCGATACTCTTTTATCCATTCACTAAATGTGTGTAAATGTTCAAGAGCAATGCTTAAATAAATTTGTACTGATTGCCATAATTTACTTATTATATTAACACGCGATAATATCTCATACCACACATGTAAAGATACGATAAATTCTAAACTTAACATTTCAGTTAGTATCGAATCGCAATCACTGAGAGTGTCTGATTGCTCCGTTTGATTTTTGAAGCTTTCGATGCATTCAATCACTTCATCGAATTGCAATAATACGGCCGTTACTGCTTCGACTCTACTTTCCCATCTTGTGTCTGATAAAGGTTTTATAGTAAGTTTTAATTTGCCTTTTATTAAATCCCAGCGTTTGCTTGAACTTGAAAATAGCAAATATTTTTTATGTATGAACAGTCGATTCCAGCTATGACAGCCACAGGGTGTGAAAAATGCCCTAGGGTTAATATTCAACATTCGAGTTTTAACTCCACTATTTACACCTACCATATTTGCACCATTGTCGTATCCATGGCCACGGCAGTCTTGAATATTTAAGTCGTATTTTCTAGGTGTTCCAGTATAGCATTGGCTAAATATTCTCCAGTTGCCTCAGTAACAACTAGAAATCCCATAAAATGTTCAACTATTGTACCAGTTGACGTATCACAAAATCTTAAGATAACCGACATTTGTTCAACTCTACTATAATCTTTAGTGCAATCGAGCAAAAAAGAATAATTCTTTGCTTCTTTAACCTTACGAATAATTTCATTGAAAACTGTTTTTGACATCAATATGATCAATTCATTTTGAATATCGTGACTTAAATAATGGTGTGAAAGTTGTTTGTCACTAATGCGTTTCATGTGTTCTCGTAAAGAAGGATCAAATTTTGATATCAGTTTAAATAAATCTATGACATTACCGGAATTCTTAATACCGTCACCTGTCTTGAGAGATTCTCTGTGACCTCTAAATGCAAGATTATGAGAGGCCAAAAAATTAATTATGTCAATTATTCTCTCTAACAAGTTGTGCCAATGTTTTTGTGATTCACGTATTAGCCTTTCGTTTTCTTGGTCTATTGTTTTGCCTTGATTTATTCCTTTCTCTAAAGTTAACCATTGGAACATATGTGCCATATGTTCTTTGGTATTCTCATGTCTATGTAAAATGCTACTTAAATGTCGCTACTCTTCATTCTTCAGTCACAACATTCTCCTTGCACCACCTGAGTTTGTGAATTGCTAAATAGTCTGCATGGAAAACAGTAAACTTTATTTTGGGAATTGGAATAAACTAACCAGCGACGATGTTGAGTTTCACCATTATTTAGTTTTCTCGAGAAATAGAAATTGGAAAAGTGTCTGTGATCATCACCTTTGGGATAATATTCATCACCGCTATTTAATTGCTGTGTGGGACCGCTTCGAACTATATCACGATGCTGTGCATCCGTTATGGGAAACGTCCACAATCCCGGATCCGAATTAACAAGTACTTGCTGAACTATGGCGCTGGCGTCGTCGCTGCGAATTGGAGAATCTATGTCAATCTGTTCTTCTTGATTGCTTGATGGCAGCACAAGAGTTTCAGCGTCAAATTTTGATTGGCTAGAAGATGATCCAAGCTCTACGTCTAACTGACGTTCGCTCTCGGTATTCAGTGCATCTGAAGCATTTTCCAACGGTATCTCGGACGTTTGTTGTGTAGAAGTCGAAGCTATCGATTCAGAAGGTTCTGTACTACCAGATGCAGTTTGGTTGAGGAACTTCATCATATTTAAACTCAAAACCTGGTTGGTTGCAATTCTTTCAGTTTTTCTTTTTCTTTTTGCTGATCCAGACTCCCATTTTCTACCAATATCTCTATTTCGGCCGGACATGTCGATAACGTCGTATCTATAAACTGTAAACAAAAGCAATAGTTAAAATATTTTTGCAGTTTTATCTACAAAATATTGTAAAACCTAAATTTAAATTAGTTTTCAAATATAAATCTTTAAGATAGCTCTGCCTGCTAGTTTTAAAAACATAATAATTAATTAATTTAAGTAGTAAATAGTATTAAAAATATAAGAAATTATGATTTACTAAAAAGTCGATACGTTTTTTACCCTTAAAGCTTTGGTTTCTTTCAAAAGATATTATAAAGCGTATTTTATATACAAGTAATTACTGCGTTATATACTTATTACCAATTAAATATTTCTTACCTTATGTAAAATAGACGAGTACAGGTACCGGTGTGTTACAAATCACAAAGAAAACAAAAAACAATTAAAACATTCACTGTTTTAAAATTTCGGGTCAGTTTACAGGAGCAATCAATATACCTAAACACTATCTATTTATTCACTAAATATTAATAAAACGTTGAACACACTATTCTTATCAAAATAGGTACGTACAGTCATAAAAATAAACAATATTGAATAACACAATTATACTTTTATATTGATAAACGCCTTGCGTTGCGACTTGCGTACTTTGATTTGATTGGTTGTCATCATAATAAAGAACGTAAACAAATAAAACCAGGGATTCCCCGCACTCTGGTCGATTTTGTTATTTATTTATATATGGCATTGGAACTCTGGTCGGTCGGCGGCAAATGTTGCCAGACTACGAAAACATGTTTCACAACAAAATTGATTTATATCTTTTTTTTATTTTATTCTCGCTTTAAAAAATTTTGAGGCGCGAGGCCCCTTGTACCGCGAGGCCGTAGGCGGTGGCCCACGTCGCCCACGCCTTACGCCGCCTCTGTAAATAGTAATGCATTGGTTTTGAAAGAGCATTGCAGCGGCGGTCACATTATCAAGCAACGGAATAGAACGAAACAAAGCGGTAGAAACATGCTTACATCCATACTTACAAACTTCACGCCAAATCCCTTGCGAGTTAGGCAGAGAGAACGGAGCGCCATAAAGCACAATTCTTAACCTTCTCTTCTAATCTAACTATACCTTCCTGCAGAACACGTTTTATTTGGTCATTGATTATGTGTCCTTGGCCATCCTCGACTCCTACATCCATCCGCTTTTGCATTGTATATCTGCTTAGTCAATCATGCATTTTTCTACTCTTACTTTTACACCGACACTCTCTTTCAGTCCAACTTCCTTCCTTACAACCTTGTTTTCGACGCGGTCAGCAAGGGTCACTCCACAGATTTTGCGCAGTGCCCTCATTTCGACCGCGTTTATCCCACTTTCGTGCACACTATGCCATACCCAGCTCTCGCTTCCATAAGTTAGATCCCCACGGATCAGTATTGCATTGTGGATTGCTAGCTGGGCTTTTCTGCTAATATTTTTTGCGCCCTGTAATCTGCCCAAAACTCCATTTACGCTATTTCCTAACGCCACTCTTCATTCTACATCGGCGGTGTACCTTCCATCCCTGCTAAAAGCTCATTCAACATATACAATTTAATACATTAGTTTGAGATTGATTATTCTCCTTATTTTCTACAACAATGTATTATTACTTTGATACTTTACAAATCCACAAATTTATTTCATTGTTTTAAATCCTATCTCTGTCATTTATTCGACAACGATTGTTAGCAAAATGAACCACATCACTTTTCACTTTTGGATGGGTCTGGCAGAACGTTGGTTCACCGATTGCGTCGAAAAAAAATTTTATAAGGAAGAAGGGTTGAAAAGAGGATTGGAAGAGATTGTCAATGTAAAAATTAAAGTTCAATCGCTTTAATATGAACAGGGCCGCCCTATCACATACACTTTAAGTAGTCTGTGGTACAACTTTGTTCAGAAAAATTAATTGAAAGTGCGGGAACTTTTGTACCGGTCCCGCACCAGTCCGCGTGTGTTTCTTGGTGTCTTTCTTCCAGTTATTAAGCTCCAACTGCCTTTTAACACCAGAAAATCATGCGCGAGTAAACAATAATTACTTATATACACAAATAAGGGAATATTCTTTGCATTTAAATAAAAAAAACACGTGAGATCCTCGACCCGGTCATTTTACGGTGTTGCGTTCGATTCCTATTTTTCTGTCCTAGAAAGTTTATTAAAACTAAGCAATCCTTATGTTTTATAATATCATTATATATTGAACTTTAATGTAAAAATAACTAAATAGTAGTGGGTTAACCGAAAATACGAAAATTTCGACCATCAAAATACGTTAACAATCGGGCAATTGTTCTAATAAGTTCAAGAATAAGATTTTCTTGATTTACCTTCTAAGCATGTGTCTTTTTTCACTTAAACGAATAGCTACACTAATGTAAATCATAAATAATGACTGAATATACTACTCATAAGCATACTTTTCGTAAAATCTTAATTCTAAGGATACCCTATTTTTTGTTTGATTTGTTTTGGTGCCAATTTTGAGAAATTTATATTAAAAATCGGTTAACTAAACCCAATAAATCAATAAATTAACGACATAGCCCACTTGCTTAAGTTTTTATAAACAAAACACGACCCGGCTCCGATAATAAAGATGTTTAGATAAACAATTAAATTTGAGCCGACATCTCAAGTGGCCGTTACCTTCTTATCGTAATGTAAACCGATTGAGCTGAAATTTTGTATACACGTTTACTTTGGATGAGAATGCATGATATGATGTGTGACATTATTCTATATCCAATATGGCGGACCTCCCAAGATGGAGAAATGGATATTTTGAATGCATTTTTGCAATATGGGTATCGAATGAAAGGGCTTATTGAGAGTAACTCAAAAAATAATATGACGTCATTCTAAATCCAATATGGTGGAATATCCAAGATGGAGGAAAACATATTTTAAGCTTCTGTACAATATGGATATCAAATGAAAGGGCTCATTGAGAGTAACTGAAAAAATAATATGACGTCATTCTAAATCTAATATGGCGGATCATCGAAGATAGAGGAACAGTTTTTTTTTAATGCATTTCTACAATATGGGTATCAAATCAAAGGGTTTTGAGAATAGTAACTCGAAAAAAATATGACGCCATTCCAAATCTAATATGGCGGGAAAAATATTTGCATTTCAACAATATGGGTATCAAATGAAAGGACTTGTTGAAATTAACTCAAAAAATTATATAACGTCATTCTAAATTCAATATGGCGGATATTCCACCATTTTTGCATTTCTACAATATGGGTATCAAATGAAAGGGTTTGTTGAGGATAACTCGAAAAATAATGTGACGTCATTCTAAATACAATACGGTGGACCATCCAAGATGACGGCATACATATTTTAAAGGCATCTCTACAATATATGAATTAAAAATCATCATTGCGATTAAATGGAAAAGAAAGCTCCAAGCTGAAATTGAATTAGATGATCTCCTTATTGAAGAGCTGGACTGTTTGAAATTAAGCGGTAAACTAACTTGCAATAATGAAGCGTTAAATGAAATGACACTAACCTAACCAGCTTTATCTAAAAATAAAAAAAATAAATTAAAAGAAAAACCCTTTTTATAGAAGCTTTTATTTAAGCGCTCTAAAAATAAGAAAATAATATTTCCTTAAAAACTTCAAGTATCAACTTAGAGCCTCAGTATGTACAATTTATATAATAATAAAAGCTTGTCGCGAGGTTTGACTCCCTATAAGTAGGTAATTAAATTGCAATAGATAATATATTAAAGTAAGTAGATTAATTTACATGAGTGTTTTGCCCATTTCATCTCATGACAACCTTACACTCAGAATCGTCCGTGTGTTTTTATTCCAAGGAGGCAATTTACTCAAGCGCTCGTGATGTGTGATGCTTTAAATAAGTTATATATCTGTATTTACGGACTAAATTTAACTGTGTTTGAAGACCCATGAAAATAAAGCTATTTTGATTTGATTTGACATTATAAAATTAGTACAGTTTATTTACAACTCACGCGACAAGCTTTTATTATTATATAAATTGTACATACTGAGGCTCTAAGTTGATACTGGAAGTTTTTAAGGAAATATTACTTTCTTATTTTTAGAGCGCTTAAATAAAAGCTTCTTTAAAAAGGGTTTTTCTTTTAATTCATTGTCAGATGTAACTTCAGAAAGTTATTAAAGTGAGTTATGATTTGAAACAGACTTTTGATTAAGAAGCGGGCTTGTCCACGTCAACCTTATATTCATCGAGACGATAACCAAGCGCTGAATAATTAATAATTTATCAATTAAATATGGTATAAAGTATGGTTAATAATTAAGAATACCAATGATAGTTCCACCACCCGCCAATAGATGTCTCTGTATGAAAAAAATTAAGCTCTAGAAGTTTTACACGCTAGCTATTATATTGACCAGTTGATATCCTACAATTAAATATTACCTATGATAACCGCATGTGGGTGTTAAAATCGTTAAGCGCTTGCAAGAAAGATTAGAAGTTCCACTTCAATAAATAATTAAGTTACCGAAATCAATGAGATAAGAGTCAGAACATTATTAGGTATTATTTACATTAGTTGTTTTTTTCTTATAAAGATTACGTGTCGAAAGAAACCTATTATTTTAAAATTTATTACATATACGATATTTAACCGTAAATAGTTTTAATAAAATCGTGATTTTGGAAAACAAAAACAAAAAGTCTCTTTACAAAGGTGGCAGAATTATATCTCTATTACATAGATTATACTCTGGCCTTCTGCTGACCATCATAACCGGCAGAAGATTTTATCGCCGTAGGAGTTTATTAAACGCTGCTGAAGGAATTTTCAACTAAAATACTTAGCAAATGGTAGCAAAAATTTGTATATTCCTGTAAGAATTGGAACATAACAGCGCTTGTCTATCTATTAAACCGTTTTTCGTAGCAAGTTTATATAAAAACTAAACTACGCAAATTGAGCAAAACCAAATAGTTAAATGGCGCAAATGAAAATAAATTAATTTTAAATGAAAAGTAAATTTAAAATTATAACATTAAAACAACTTTTTATGAATTATATCGTGTTTATTTAGAACTTTTTTTATTTATTCCCGACGTTTCGAACTCTTTACAGAGATCATTTTCACGAGTAATGAACAAAAAGATGATAGTCGTTCAGAAGCTATTTTCATTGATACAGAGAGTACCCACTGTTTGGGAATAAAAATCAAAAAGATGAAGTTAAAAATATGATTTTTACTATTGGTAACCCACATCAGACCATGAAAACAAAAATTAAATATTTATTTATAAAATATATCTACTAAGAAAAAAATTGTTTGTAAAGATCCTTTGTTGTATGGTTTAATAGGTAACAGTTGTTATTTTTACTTATTAGATAATTTCTAAGTTAGTTGAAATCAGAGTATAACAATATTAAATATTGATTGATTTTAAATTTACAGGTAAGTAGTTGTTAAAAAAATGAAATCAAGCAATCAATGAATGA
Source organism: Euproctis similis (assembly GCA_905147225.2). Lineage (NCBI taxonomy): Eukaryota > Metazoa > Arthropoda > Insecta > Lepidoptera > Erebidae > Euproctis > Euproctis similis. The sequence goes on along the minus strand of LR990121.1, from coordinate 9,864,304 downwards.
AAATAGCTTCTGAACGACTACAATTTTTGGATGGAAAGTATGTCGTATACTGCCTTTCTCAACTCCTACATCCTCCCGCTTTTGCACTGTACACCAAATTAGCCAATATTGCATCTTATATTCTTTCCACATACCCAAATTAAGTACCTAACTAATTCGCTAAAATTAAGATAACTAAAAATACACTATAAATTTCTATTAACATTCCGCATATTAGCCATCAGATATATTTACCCGCATGGGTCTTAAAAAAGATTTAAGCTATAGAGAACTGAATTGTCAAGGTAAATAGCTTATATCTGAAATAATACATTGCAAAAAAAAATGCAAGTCTGAGTGTACGAAATATTTAGTAATATTATGAAAATCGAAGACCTTGTTTCTTTGATTGAACGCGCTTATCTTAGACACTAATAAACCGATTTGAAAAATTCTCACGACTATTAATTGAGCATATATACGAAACAGAATGATAAAAGTTATAGTTAATGTAGGTTAAGGTATATAATATTGTGGTGGGCGGAACCCTCGTGACAGGGTGACTCCGTCGTCTGGGTCTTTGGGTGGTGCTGGACAAGGCTGAGTCGGTCTTTTTCTCTGGCCCTCGACAGCGCCGCCCCGCTATCGCCCACATCTTGTTAGACGGTATCAGCATCGCGGTGAAGACACAGATGAAGGGCTTATTCTGGACAGCAGGTGGAGCTTCGGTCCGCACTTCAGAGGACACCTAGACCGCCTGCCAATGGAGCTACCACGACCAAATAAATGGTCTATTGTGAGAAATTGCATAGCACCTGAAGCTGACGTGATATATATGAATTCATGATGATTGTGGATAAACTGAAAATAAGACTTCTGCCCTAAGCTATATAGGAGTGAATATCTTTTGACATTAAAACAGGCAAACGAGCAAATGAGGAGGCGTGACACCGGATGGCAAGCAATTAACGCCGCCCTTAGGGAACGGGTTGGAAATGGGTCGCGAAAGCGACGGGGTTAGGCCTGCGGTTACCGTTGGATTTCAGCGAAACGCGGAATGAGCCGCTTTACGTCGATATTCTGAGAGCTCATGGCACTAATGTAGTGAGCTGCGTGGCTTTACCACTTCAAAATGATTATTATGTCAGTTAAAGGCCGAGTTACATGTACAAAGAAAACAAAAAAAAAAGAAACAAGCTTACAGTCTTTTTTATGTGTTAGTAACAAATTTAGCGAGTCTGTTATTATTTTTTACTGCCGTCCATATTCCAAGGTAATAGGTTTTTTGAACCAATCCTATTTTTCAATTTGCTTTACACGAGTCATCGGGCGGTTTTTATTAGTTTTTATAATTGAGATGATAAATATATCTGTAATTTTTAACATATTTTAAATACATTGTATTTAACATATAATATTTGTTTATTTAGTATTTATGTTTACTTATATAATCAGAAATACTAAATAAAAAGATTGTTTATTTGATTGAGCTAATCTCAAAAAATTCTAGTCAGTTTTTAAAGTCCTTTTTCTGTAATAAAGGCTGTTAGGAAAGATCTTATATTGTTATGATCCTGCTATAGGAAGTAAAGCACTGGGATTCATATTGTGAATGTAATTAATTCATTTACGTTTTCGTGCCCTAATTGTTTAGGTGCTGAAACAGGACCCAACCAGCTTACTGAGCACTTGCCAAAAATTCTTCATATTATGTATGTTGAGCAGTGCAAGACATGTCTCGATGCATACTTCGCCCTGGTGATCATTGAGTTCATAAGGCGCCGATTTGTCTTACCATTTTGACGCAAATGGGCGAATATTATTTCGCTAACGTCGAAAGCTGCTTGTCACGAGGTTTGACTCCATACCAGTAGGTAATTAAATTGCAATAGATAATATAGTGAAGTTAGTAGATTAATTTAAATGTTTTGCCCATTTCATCTCATGACAACCTTACACTCAGAATCGTCCGTGCGTTTTTGTTCCAAGGAGGCAATTAAATTAAATAAAAAAATAAATACAATAATAAGTTAAATAGCTGTATTTACGGACTATATTTAACTGTTGATTTGACATTATAAAATTAGTACAGTTTATTTACAAATCGCGCGACAAGATTTTATTATTATATAAATTGTACATACTGCTCTAAGTTGTTACTTGAAATTTTCTTATTTTTAGAGCGCTTAAATAAAAGCTTCTTTAAAAAGGGTTTTTGCTTTTAATTTATTTATTATAAATGGCCAGTATCTTAGAACGGTAATTTCATTGAAAATTCTCATTTCTTTGTTATAATTGATCCAGTATCCAGAAACCCAGAACCCTCTAAACAGAGGTAAATTTTTGAGATAGCAGAATCATTAATATTACTACTTCTGCCTTAATTTCAAAAACAATGAATAATACATAAAAATATACTTCAAAAATACTTTTATTCAAAAACTACCAAAAATTAATGTGTAATTGAAAGCTCAAAATGATGATTACCGTAACTATAAAACTAAAATTTTAACGATCAGAACTGCGTGCAAGCGTTAACATATTCAAAATCATGACTCCTAAGTTTTAAGTTTTTCTGTTACACGTTATATAAAATAGTAATTAATAATTCCTAGGCGAACAAAACTTACAAAAACTTACAGACCTCCTGTGCTGCTTTTTTACAATAGTAGAGGTTAGTATTTTATACGGCTAAAAGTATTTTTTGTTGGCTCCTTAGATACAGTAAGGTATATAATGTTTAGTCCATTGCAATGAACATCAATTACTTCAAGTATTCTCCTCGTGTCGGTAAGCTAATATACAATTATTGACTTGATAAAATAACATTTTAAAATTATTACATACATACATAAGCTCACGTCTGTATCCCATGGACGCCCATGGGATACAGAAAATTTGACTTTCCACAAGATACGATCCTGACACACATCTTTCGCCTTTTCACCAGAACATTTATTTGGTTGTGGTAGCTCCGTGTTGGTCTCTCGATCCCGACCCTTTTTTTTTACGCGAGGAAATGCTTTATGCGCACTCCCCGCCTGGGGACAGCAGGGTGTAGTGTGGGACTCCCAAAACAGTAAACCGCAATCCGATCCTAGGGTTACCCACTAAAACCTCGCGGCGGCCTTCCTCCGGCGTTGGGGTGGCCCAGGACAGTGCGTCAGCCCTCTGGTCCACCCCGCCGTCGCGTCACGAGGGGGTGCTCATCCTCGGGGGCCTCGATGATGCTCCCCCGGACGGGGCGGCTCCGACCGCGCGCTGTAAAGAGGCGTGCGGCCGGCGGCGTCCCCGACGACCCTCCCCAGCCCCAGCCGCACCGGAGGGTCATCCTTCCAGGGGGTCGGTGGCGGCGATCACTGAGCTCGCCGCCGCCGCCTTCGAGCGGGATCGGCTCTCTCCCGACCCTGGAGCCCTTCTGGAGCATCACAGCTTCACAGAAGGAGACCACAGCCCTCCACTCCTCCTCGCCCGCCAGCATTGCCGCGACCAACGCCGGCGGGGACAAGTCTCGCCCGATCCCGTCGACAAGGACTCGGCGCTCCGCCGCCCAGACCGACCCTACCACTCACATTTGCTTCAAATACTCTTTTAGTCAGTTGGCTTTCATTCATTCTTGCAACATGACCAAACCATCTTAACATACTTCTCTCCACCTCGGTCACCACATCATCCTTCAAATTGTATTTCTCCCTTATCATGCTATTTTTCATTCGATCCGCAAATTATTGATTTTCTGTTAACATTTTAAGTAAGTTGGTTGTACCTCATTGTGCTATAGAAGAACTTAAGCTTAAGGTTTTTAAACCATTATAACTCACATATAAAGGCGATTCAGTTATTTGCTCCTACGTGATAGGCAGTGAACCCTGTTGCGGTATAATATGTCAGTCATCTATATTAATCTATATGTCGCCGCGGGTATAATTTAAGTTATAACAAAACACTATGTCTTAGATTTCAGTACTTTTCAACTTCTTCTAACCATTTACCAATCAATTGTTAATGGATGACACTTTGACTTAGTTTTAAACTTCTTCTCAATTGTTTTTAGTTTACCGAGTAATAACTGGTTTAAATATTTGAAACAATGTAATAACATTGTTTCAAATATTTAACTACCCACAAAAACATTGTAAAAATGTATGCACGATTATAAGTAATAACATGGCTACAATATTTAAGTATTTATCAGTTTTTGTAATCACTTAACAATCAATTCATTGTGGTTGGTATTCTGACTCAGTTGTTTTTAGTTTAGCGAATTATTTCAGTGTTATTTCAAATATTAAACTACGCACAAAAAGATTATAGAAATGAGTAGGGATGTGTGCACTCGTCTATTTAAAGCCGAACGCAACAGCGCTCGGGTTCACTTGACATCGAGCGCTGAAGCGGTAAGGTCTTTCCGATTACGTAATATTATTTAAATTTATTATTTAATTTGATAATTGTTTTCATTTTTAGGATAATTCATTATTTTATTTCTATCATTGAATTGTCCAACTGTTTAATTGGTTGGTTGTAAAATTACGTTTATTAAAAACCATCTCTTGTAATATCATTGTTATTTAAAATGAATATGAATAAAAGTGACATGACTGATGGCTCCCAAGGGGTCGGCAGTCATGGTCTTTTTAAAAACCCAACTACCGAATCTAATCCGACATCAGAAGTGGGATCGCTCCAGCGATCCCCCTCTGCCGGTCATAGTATTCCAGAGCCTGACTTTATTCTACCACCCTCTTATGAGGGTACTTCAGCAACAACTATGTCTCAACAAAACGGACAAACAGATTTTACATTACCATCATCTAGTAACGTCATACCCTCAGAGTTCTTTATGCAGATGATGACTATGATGCAGAGTATGAGCAACCGTCTTCTAGAGAAACCATCAGAAAGAGTAAGGATTACGGACATATTTTTACCATCGTTTGACCCAGATGGCAACGTCGGTGTCCGAGAGTGGTGTAATCACATCTCCACGGCTGTAAGTACATACCAACTTACCGACTACGATATCCGGATGAAAGTAAGTAGCTTACTCAAGGGCCGTGCTCGATTGTGGGCTGACAACTGGCTAGTGACTACTTCTACCTGGGAAGAACTTCGTGAAACCATAATTACTACTTTCGAACCAGAAAATCGGTACTCTCGTGATATCCTTAAATTCAGGGAACATATTTACAACCCTAACAAGGATATATCGGAGTTCCTATCCCAGGGTTGGTTGTTATGGAGGCGTATTACCAAAGATAAACTGGACAACAACGACGCAGTGGAGGCCGTCATTGGAATGGTAAGTGATGAACGTTTAAGAATAGAATTAATGAATGTTAGAGCAAAAACTGTACCTGAACTGATTTCGGTTGCATCTTCCATCAGAACTAAGCGCCCTAACGCGCCTCCCACAAATTTGAATACGCCTCCCCAGAAACGTACTAGATTCTCTCAAAATCATGGCGACATTCCTCGCTGTACTTTTTGTAATAAATTAGGTCATGTTTGGCAAAACTGCCGCAATAGAGGCACATCAAGCTATCAACGAGTTACTCCAAATGCCGAAACAGTCAGTACTGCTCCGTCTGCCGCCGTCAGTGTAAATAAGTACTGCTCATTCTGTGCTAAGCCTGGTCATACATTTGATACTTGCTTTCGTAGAGAAAAACAGGTTACATCGAACGTCAACTCCATAGGCAGCAGTAATAAAGGTAAGTTGAATACCATGCTCATGCGTGTTGGAAACTTGGAGATTAATACAGTCTTTGATAGCGGTGCTGAATGCTCGGTAATGCGAGAAACTGTCGCTGATAAAATTCCTGGACGAAGACAACAGGTAGTAAACTATTTACGTGGATTAGGTCCGGTACCTGTGATATCTACAGTTACACTAAAGACGGTATGTATTATCAATTCTATTAATGTAGAAATACTTTTCCATATACTTCCGGACTGTGAAATGACGACAAATGTCCTGATTGGATCAGACCTACTGAACAGCTCCGGACTAAGTGTAATTATAACTCGTAATACAGCCACATTGGTATTCCAACCACGTATCATGCATATTCAATCTAACAGCCCTATTTTCAGTAATTTAAACCATGACTTATCAGATCAATCTGAGATTGACCAGCTGCTATTACTTTTGAACCGATATTCTCATCTCTTCACTAGTGGTTTCGCTACGACCCGTGTTAACACGGGACAACTTGAAATTCGATTGAAAAATCCTGATAAATATGTCGAACGTAAGCCATACCGGTTAACCCCCGTTGAGCGGCAAAAAGTTAAATCTATTGTTTCAGAATTAATTGACAACAACATAGTTAGAGAAAGTAGATCCCCTTACTCTAGTCCGATTATTCTAGTAAAAAAGAAAAACGGCGACGATCGGATGTGTGTAGATTACCGGGAGTTAAACTCCAACACTATTCGTGATCACTATCCGTTACCCCTTATAGGAGATCAAATAGATCAATTAGCAGGTGGTAGATACTTCCATACGCTCGATATGGCATCTGGGTTCCACCAAATACCCATTTCCCCCGAATCCATAGAGAAAACTGCGTTTATCACACCCGACGGTTTGTACGAATATCTAACCATGCCATTTGGCCTCTGTAATGCACCTTCAGTATATCAACGATGTATAAATCGTGCACTAGGACCACTTCTGAATCCTGGTAGTGCCGATAATGACACGGACAGTATTGCACAAGTGTACATTGATGATGTCGTTAGTAAGAGCTGTAACTTCTCCTTAGGTCTATCATATCTAGAACGGATTTTCATTGCATTAAGAGATTCAGGATTTTCAATCAATGTTGAGAAATGTTCGTTTTTTAAGCGCTCCATTGAGTACCTCGGAAATGTAATAGAAGATGGTAGAGTTCATCCTAGTCCCAAAAAGATTGAGGCTCTTCTAAAAGCTCCCGTTCCAACCACTGTCAAACAAGTTCGGCAGTTTAATGGCCTCGCAGGCTATTTTCGTAGATTTATTCCGGACTTTGCGCGCATAATGGTTCCCTTGTATGATCTAACTAAGCAAGGAGTTAAATGGAACTGGACAAATCATCATGAAGAGGTACGTCAAAAGGTCATCCATCATTTAACTTCTGGTCCTGTACTAACGATTTTTAGGGAAGGTGAATCCATAGAACTTCACACCGACGCCAGCTGTCTTGGATTTGGAGCGGTTCTTATACAAGTGATCAACAATCGACAACACGTGGTGGCTTACTTCAGTATGCGGACGACTGACATCGAAAGCAGATACCACTCTTACGAACTCGAAACACTGGCGGTTGTGAGAGCAATTAAACACTTCCGACATTACCTCTACGGTCGCAAGTTCAAATTAATTACAGATTGTAATGCCTTAAAAGCTTCAGAGCACAAAAGAGATCTTCTACCAAGAATACATAGATGGTGGGCTTATCTACAAAATTTCGAGTTTGAAATTGAATATAGGAAAGGCGAACGAATGCAACATGCTGACTTCTTCAGCCGAAATCCGAACTCCCTTACAGTGAATGTGATGACAAGGAATTTGGATTGGCTCATTGTGGAACAACGTAGAGACCCTCAGCTAAGACCGATCATAGATGCCTTACACAAAGGTGAAGAAGTATCTGGATATTTTCTCGAAGACAATGCTCTCAAGCATGAAAGGGTAGATCAGGTATTAGGCACACAAAAACTTATTATGGTGCCTAAGTCTTTTCAGTGGAGCCTAATAAATACCTTTCATTCCGCCCTTAAGCACACAGGCTGGGAGAAAACTCTTGGTAAAATAAGAGAAACTTATTACTTCGATAAAATGAACACTGTTATCCGAGATTTCGTCGATAATTGTGTGGTATGCAGGACATCCAAGCAATCTTCTGGAGCAACGCAAGTTCAGTTACATCCTATACCGAAGCCAACGGTCCCGTTCGAGGTTATCCACATGGATGTTACCGGGAAGCTGGGGACATCACAAGATCAAGAATATGTCGTGGTCACAATCGACGCGTACACTAAGTACGTTTTGCTTCATTATGCTAACGACAAAAGCCAGCATAGCACCTTAGGAGCTCTGAAACGAATGATACACCTATTCGGAGCACCAAAGATAATAGTCGTGGATAACGGACGAGAATTCCTTGGAGAGTACAAGAATTATTGTGTTAAGTATGGCATTGAAATACATTCAATTGCCGCCGGTGTCAGTCGAGCTAACGGACAAGTGGAACGCATGATGACCACATTAAAAAATGGTCTAACAATGATTAAACATTTCGAAATAATAGAATGGCATACTGCTCTAGAAAGTCTACAGTTGGCATTTAATTGCACTGTGCATAAAACAACTGGAATCGCTCCACTCACACTATTGACACGACGTCAGAACTGCGTACCACCGGAACTACTGAACTTAGTAGACTTTGACAATCGAACAATTAACTTTGAGTCTATCCAAAGGCACATTCAACACAGGATGGTCGAGGCTGCGAGTAAAGACAAAGAAAGATTTGAGAGAGGAAAAGCAAAGATACAGAGGTTCCAAAGAGGAGATTTTGTTCTAATCAAGAATAATCCAAGGAATCAAACCTCACTCGATCCCAAGTTCAGCATGCCTTATGAAATCCATAAAGTACTCGATAATGACCGTTACCTTGTCAAGAAAGTTATTAACCACCACGGACGTTCTCGGAAAGTTGCACATGACCAACTACGCCGAGCCCCACAGCAAGGTTGCAGTACCGAGAGGCTGATGTCCGTGTCGCCCCCTAATGAACCGAAATCTCTACGGGAAGAAGCCCAACAAATTGATGAGAAAGAAGCTGGACCATCCAATCACAGCACTGAAACATCAATGCGCCCAGCGGATACTGACGAATCTTCTCTGGATGGTTAGTCGTCTCTAGCTGCTGGAATAAACCATCATAATCTTGGTTAGCTCTTTTCAAACTTACATAATGTGTATGCTATTAGCTAAGTTTAAATAGATACAGCGTAGGAATCTATTACGGTGTAATTTTCTGTGTTACAGTGTACATTTAATTACAGTGCAAAAAAAAAAAAAAAAAAAAAAAAAAAAAGTAAACATAATATTTCAACAAATGCTTTATAAACTCAAATGCTTTATAAAGTCAAAATGTGTTAAGATGCTATTGGCGTGCGGATCCGACCCATAACCGATATACAAAAAAAAAAATGTTGTTGGCAATGTGGAATTGTCATACAACCGATATAAAATAAAAGAAAAAAAAAAAAATGTTGTTGGCAATGTGGAATTGTCATACAACCGATAAAAATAAAAAATAAAAAAAAAAATGTTGTTGGCAATGTGGAATTGTCATACAACCGATACAAAAAAAAAAATGTTGTTGGCAATGTGGAATTGTCCATACAACCGAATAATATAAAAAAAAAAAAAAAAAAAAATGTTATGAGTGTTCGAGTGATGCCCCAAAGCCAATTACAAATATTAGTATTTTGATTACCGACACATACACTGTACGCATATGTTAACTGTAATGCAGGGATAGTGATCCGATATTTAAGCAACTTTAAATTACAATTAATTATTGTGAATAATAAAATCTAAGTTTACTGTGGAAGTACCTTATGTAATTTATGCCGATTAATATTTTAGTTATGGTATGGGAAAACTTAAAATTAATTCATATTATTGTAAATAAGACGGCGCAGAGCACGCACCGCGTATCAGTATGGCCGTGTCGCCGCGGGTATAATTTAAGTTATAACAAAACACTATGTCTTAGATTTCAGTACTTTTCAACTTCTTCTAACCATTTACCAATCAATTGTTAATGGATGACACTTTGACTTAGTTTTAAACTTCTTCTCAATTGTTTTTAGTTTACCGAGTAATAACTGGTTTAAATATTTGAAACAATGTAATAACATTGTTTCAAATATTTAACTACCCACAAAAACATTGTAAAAATGTATGCACGATTATAAGTAATAACATGGCTACAATATTTAAGTATTTATCAGTTTTTGTAATCACTTAACAATCAATTCATTGTGGATGGTATTCTGACTCAGTTGTTTTTAGTTTAGCGAATTATTTCAGTGTTATTTCAAATATTAAACTACGCACAAAAAGATTATAGAAATGAGTAGGGATGTGTGCACTCGTCTATTTAAAGCCGAACGCAACAGCGCTCGGGTTCACTTGACATCGAGCGCTGAAGCGGTAAGGTCTTTCCGATTACGTAATATTATTTAAATTTATTATTTAATTTGATAATTGTTTTCATTTTTAGGATAATTCATTATTTTATTTCTATCATTGAATTGTCCAACTGTTTAATTGGTTGGTTGTAAAATTACGTTTATTAAAAACCATCTCTTGTAATATCATTGTTATTTAAAATGAATATGAATAAAAGTGACATGACTGATGGCTCCCAAGGGGTCGGCAGTCATGGTCTTTTTAAAAACCCAACTACCGAATCTAATCCGACATATACATATAAATAAAATTGAAGTGTCTGTTTGTAAAATTGAAATAATTGAAATTACTACATTCATATGAAGATATTATATTAATATACTTAACTTTTAACTTTTTTACAATTTTTGTCTGTCTGCCTGTCTGTTTGTTCCGGTTAATTTTTGAAATGGCTGGGCCGAATTTGACGGGAACTTTATTGGCAGGTAGTTGGTTTATTAAGGAATAACTTAGACTACTTTTCTTTAAATAAAACATTATTTTATTGATCTGTACCCTAATTCGAATTGGTTAAATCGGTAATGCTTAGAGTACACAGCAATCAATACTCCATACTAGCAAAATCAGCTACACTTTAGGGAATAATAAAGGTTCTACATTTAGTTAACACATATAAATCTTTATAAATTCTTTAGCTGCAGCAATTATTTTGTGAATATTTATATTATTATATATTTTATATTATTGATGTATATATTGTATTATTATTACAAATTTTATATTGTTATTATATATTTTATGTTACTTTATAATTATGTATTCGTTTGTGCACCACACTGCCCTTTATATCAAACAGTACATCTCTCTAAATGGTTGTCTAGAAGAAATCGCCGTGCGCGATAAGACCGCCCATTGTATAACCAATAAGCAAATGTACAATATTGTAAATTATATATATATTATATGGTGTACAATAAAGAAATAAATAAAAATAAATAAATAAATTCATATAATATTCAAAATACCAATTCCACAGAAGAAAATGCAGTTTGTGTACGCACTATCTGTTTTGCTGGCTCTCGCCACTGTCAACGCCTACGAGTACGGCAAGGAGTTTGACAGCTTCAACATTGATCCGGTCGTTGCAGACAAAGAGAAGCTGAAAGGACTCGTAGGATGCTTCTTGGACACATCGCCATGCTCCCCTCTTGGTGAAGAATTCAAAAGTAAGTATTCAAATGGGTTCTTAATGTTCAATTGGGGCCATAGGAAATCGGTTGACATTGTCCTGTAGCGCCTGAATAAGATACTGGCCTTGGAAACGTCGTTTTCAAAAAATATAGACCAATGATGATATTCTCGGCTAATCAAGCTTTCCTATGACGTACTTGTGTTGGCTGATTGTTTACCGAAATAATCATCTCCAATTTATCCATCAACTGTTGGTGGATTGACTGTGATGGACCAAAATGAATGGTCGTGTTGCTTGCAATGTTTGCACGAAATAACACTCATTTTGATGATAATATTTTATCATTTAGATGCGCTGCTAAAGCGTATATATAAGTTGGCATGGTGATTTGGCATCAGTGACTGAATAGTTCAGACAAACTTCTGTGCACTCGTAGAACTTCAGAAGTAAAGTTTCTAAGAAATACAAAATATTGCTCGCAAAATTTTAAAACTTACACTCTTACACGAATTCACATAATCATTCATCATCATTTGCCTTTTGAGGTCCACTGCTGGACAGGCCTCCCCCACAGAGCGCCACAACTGCTGGTCCTTTCACTCATGGGGGGTTTTTGCCATAATCGCCACGCTTGGCAGGCGGGTTGGCGATCGCAGTAGGCTGTATTTTGTTGAGAGAGAATGCTGCTGCCCATTCTTCCAGCATTTCCCTTAGTCGCCTTTTACGACACCCACGGGAAGAGATGGGGTGGCGGTATTCTAAGCCGGCGCTACACATAATCATTGGTGGGTCCGAAATTCTAGCGCTACCTATGGCAGAAATGAGAACTAACATCTGAGTTTTATAATTGTGTACATTAATAGGTACTATGTAAAAGCCTGTACCGATATATTAACGACTAATCAATCTATTAATTATCTAATTGTTATATATTTTTATTTCAGGGGACATGCCCGACGCGTTCCAGACTGCATGCAAGAACTGTACTGACCTGCAAAAGGTAATAATGCGCAAATTCTTGGACGGTTTGAAGAACAGCCTTCCAGCTGACTACGAAGCCTTCACTCACAAGTATGACCACGAGGGCAAAAACACTGCATTGTTACACGCCGCTGTGGCTTGATTGCAAATTGTTAATAAAATTTTTGTTGCATATTACTCTGTGTTATGTCTATGTCTTTTTATAACTTAACGCCTATTTCGGCTGCTATCAAGCGCCTACTCGCCGAAATTTGACTCTTGAATGGGTGGCAAAATCTTTGCCATATATCAGACACAATATTGTCACTGCCTGATATTTATCACACATAACGTTGGATAACAATTCCGAAAAGTCCATTAGCATCATTTGACGGGCCTCGTGGTGCCTTGGTAATAATACTGACTGTGATAAATATCGATGACTGAAAAACTTAACTTTGGTATGGCAATAGGTGCGCCACCTATTCCATTTGGGACGAAAACATAACGGCGAGACGAGGCTTAACAGCCTACACCTTCGGGTAACAAAAGGCGTGAAGTTATGTTATGTATGTTATTTACAGAAAAAAAGTATGTATGTATTAATATAATGTTTCTAGTTTCTATATTGTAAGCATTTAGTTGCTTAGCTTGGAACTTGAGGGCGCTGTGTGTATTGGGTCTAAGATATACTAGCTGACCTGACAAAATTTGTTTCGCATTAATACTATTTATCGGCTTTAACTGCTGTCGCGCTATGTTAATACTACAATATCTTTGAAAATATTCGTTTAAATTGCATACTGTAAAGGGGCAGGATCATCTACATTATATGCAAAATCTATTTAGTACACTTAATTGGATGAAAATTAATGCTGTAATGGTTAAAACCGTTTCGTAAATAAGCCATTATTTCTCGTAAAAGTACAAAAATAAAAATTGCCATTGTGGACTCGCCTTCGCGGACTTTTTTGTAGACCTTTTGAAGGTGTTTAATAACTTAGAACATTGTTTTGATCTATCACTTAGGGTTCTGCCAGCGTTTGCAATTAAAGTGCTAAATCTCGAAAATTATATTTTTTCCTTACAACATGTTATAAAAAAATACATCAAAATCCGTGCGTGGTTTTAAAGATATATGCATATAAGGGGACAGACAGCGGAAAGTGACTTTGTTTTATACTATGTAATGATTAGTGTGAAACCGAAATGGATCTTAATTCTTAATTCAGAAACGGGGAGTTCGACCAATGGACTAGAGAGAGTGAATTAAATATTTGTGGGAATGTTATATTTTTTTTTGATAATATCTACTTTGTTATTATAATTTATCTATGTATACACAGTTGTTTGTTGGAACGACTCTTATCACTGTTCTTGTTACCACTTCAATAACCTTATCGCAATATATTGACTCATGCTATTAAGTTTTTAATTTTCCTTGTCCTTGATTTAAACTTTTGTTTCTTTGAACCCGATTATCTCAGAAACTATTCATCTGATTTAAAAAGTTCTTACAGCGTTAGATAGACCATATGACGACGAAGATTATATGCTAAATATCATCACGCTGCGACTAATAAAAGCGGAACAATGAAATATTACCTTTTATAAATGTATACAATATGGCGGCACGAAGCTCGCGGGGCTAGTTTTTTATGGGATCGTAGAGGTAATCGGGGCCCTTCCACATCCTTTCCCATCCTACTCCTTAAAAGTCGAAAACGCTACTGTAACACTATATGTGTTACAAGTGTCCATAGGCGGCGCTGGTACCTTACCATCAGGTGACATGTCTGCTCGCCCACCTATCCCTTAAAAAAGATGCACAACATTATTGTTGATTATTATGCATATTAGTGGAATGTGTTTAACACGACGGTAATAGAAAGGATCTGATGCTGCTGAAGGTTTGAATTTGATGAGTATCGGTAGGTATACTTAATTGTATCTTAGCCAATTCTACGCTAAATGCAGTAAGAATAATATATAATATAATATAACATAACTTCAAGCCTTTTTTTACCAGTAGGCTGTTAAGCCTCGACTCGCCGTTATGTCTACGTCCCAGATTAAATAAGTGGCGAACCTATTGCCATACCGGGCTCAAAGTTTTACAGTCATCAATATGTATCACACATGACATTAAGTAAGCCAGGATTTGCACCTGCGACTTCTTAATTCAGAAACGGGGTCCCGGCCACTGGACCACCGAGACCTTCTATATTGTATTCTTGATAAATTATTGTTAAGTTAGTATTAAGTCTAAATGTATTTAAATAGAAAGATTAAGATAGGATGGTTATTGTTTCTTACTGTCATAGCGAGTCCGGGATATGACGTTTTAAAAAAAAATATTTTATTTGCTAGATAATATATTTAAAGATTTAGTATAAAATAATATGTTTTAATATTTAATATCAAGATTTGGTAATTATTATAAAACTAGAACGAGACGAAAATAACGAGTACCTCAAATGAGGGCTGAGATAGAACTGAATTTTAATGTCTAATATTATTAAAAGCTTTCTATATGAAGTGCTGACTGCATGACTTACTGTGTCTATATTGCAACATTGTCATACAAAAGGGAAGATATAACAACCCCCCCTTTAAGAGGAAACTTATTGAAAAGAAAAAAAAAGAAAGTTTTCAGTATATTTAATCTATACGCAAACGCGGTTATTCTATTTCCATTTCTATTTCAGAATTTCCTTCTTTATTAATGGTTAATTTATCAGTACTGCATAATCCTTTGAGGTACCCATTCTTTTTACAAAAATAGAAAATTAAAATACTAAAACACACAATACTAGCTAATACACTTAAAATAGGAAAACTAATATGATTATTCCAGTTGCTTGGATATTTAACTAAATCTAGTTCCTTTATAATTTTATCTGAGGCTATATTTAAAGTTTTAAGATTATCTAAATTAACATTCTATATTTTTGAAATTGGCAATATTTGTTTTCTAATTTGGCTTAAATTACAACAACTATCATTAAGAATATTAAAAGTAGATACAATACTAGGCACATTAATTTTAGGTGAAACTTTCCTTATTAGTTTGAAGTTTCTATGATAACCAATACATTTAGTTGGGATACTAAGTACACCTGTACCGGATATGACAAGTTCGGTTACATCATTGTTATTGCATTCAATCGAGAGTTTGGAATATTTAGATTGTACAAATATAAATTACTCATCATGTAGTTTATGCCATATATTTATGTCACCTTGAATTATTTTATATTGACAACTTTGAGGTAAAGTTGTTACAGATTTTGTAATGATTCCAATTTCACAGGATGGGTTTCCGGGTATTGTGTAAACATCAGTCGTATCACATAGGTAAGTTTGAGTAGTTATAATATTCTTACAAGAGTTTAAACTTTTGAGATAGGTGAATGAAGATTTATCTTTACTTATAACTATGTACTCTTCAGAAGGTCAGATCATCACAAACGAGTTAGAAGAGTCACAAACATGTGAGATGGGGTAAGGTATGGTTTTATACAAGTTATATTCTAGAACACTGACTAAGGGTAGCTTAATTACAAAAACTAACTTATCGTCAACATAATAGCAAACTAAATTAGCAACATTTAATAAAATATGAATATTATTAAGTTCTAGGCTTACTGGAAAATCTCTATACTTAGGAACTACCTTAATATTACTCACAATATCCTTATATAATTGAGTAGGAGTCAAAATAGACGGATGCAGTACATTAGATTTCACAAGCAAAATGGAATTTAGTATATCCTCTATTTTGAAAGAAAGAGCCAAGAGGTTAGAATGCAAAATATTAAAAACATTATCAACTTTAATTATTTGAGATATATTCTTGAATTCATTATACATTTTGTGAATAGCATCATTTAATTTAGCTTCATTAATATTTATTTCATGTAAAGATTGATTAATATTAGAAAAGTATAATTGTATCTTAAATAGCAGTATGCTATTTGAGATACAATTATACTTTTCTTTATAGAATTAACAATAGTTTTTTCATTGTTATACAAGTTCTGAATGGCTTTGTTATAGTTTTCTGCATCATCTTCGTCCATGGTGCCGAATATGTGCTTAAAAACAACGCCTACACCGCTAAACCATGCGGATCGTTTAGATACACTATTAGATACTATGTGTGAGATAGAGTCAAAATCGCGTGAAATATCTTTGTATAATGAGTTTAAGGGTTCTAACATATTTTGACAATTAGAATAATCTATTTCTTTATTTTCGCGGCATTGAAATCGGATAGTGTTAAAGACATCGTTGATGTTCTGAATATAGTTTTTATATGGAGACACGTCCATCGGAATTACGATATGAAATTGATCATTTATCGTCTTCAAGGTGCCAGGGTCGAATAGTATACCTGGGCTCTTGGTGATGTACTCTACAAATTGGTTGTTATCAGTCGATAAGGCGGTGCGACATTGAACGACGATGATTCTGTAAATCATAATTACTAGTCTAATTTGATTTGTATGTAAAAGGTAGATAGTTATATTATATTGTATATAGGAATTAGTGTGTTAGTAACTAGACTATAGAAAGAAGTTCTATTTATATATCATTCTAGATTTGCAGGTTTAACTTGGTCGAAATGATGATTAGTATGACGTCGATTAATAAGGAGAGTCAAAGTATTATTGGTATTTACTTTTACAATTTTATATGGACCTTTCCATATAGGGGAGAGAGCTTTTCGGAGCCTTAGGTGGTTTTTCAAATAAACGTATTCGCCGACTTTGTACTGTACGGAGCGGCTATGTCTATCGTAGTAAGTTTTTGATTTTTCTTTTCAAGTTTGTATATTTTGCAATGCTTTTTCACTAGATATTTTAAGTCGATGGTGAAGCATTTTGATATATTCTGGATAAGTGATGTCAGAGCGTAGTTCAAAGACAGAGTCGGGGATGAAGGGTTTATGTCCAAAAACTAATTCATAGGGGGTAAAGCGGGTAGTGGTGTGGACGGTACTGTTATAAGTGAGCATAGCTGTATAGACGAATTTATGCCAATCAGATTGGTTCTCATTCACGTAAGATTTTAGATATTCTTTCAGGGTCGAGTGACTCCTTTCAAGAGCGCCCTGAGTTTGCGGGTGGTATGGTGAGGACCAAATCTGTTTAATTTTTAGGAATTCACAAGTTCTTTTAAATAGATCTGCAGTAAAATTTGTCCCTTGGTCTGTGAGTATTGATTTTGGAATGCCAAAGAGAGTTATGAAGTGAACTAGGCATTCACAGGATTCTTCAGCTGTAGCATTTGAAATGGGGTATGCAATAGAAAATTTCGTAAGATCATCCTGAAGGGTAAGTATGTATTTCAATTTTTGTAATCCAGCTTCAGGCAGAGGGCCAACGATATCAAGACTTATTTTTTCAAAAGGGCGAGTTGAAGTAGTCGTAATTTGCATGGGAGCTCTATTAACTTTGCGGAGAGCTTTGTTCGTTTGACATATTTGGCAGTTTTTTACATATTCTTCTATTTCGGAACGCATATTTTTCCAATAATAGCGTTCTTTGATCCTGTCATACATTCTGTTTGAACCTAGATGTCCAGCAATCGGAAGGTCGTGATTTTCCTTTAAAATCTTTGCTATTTCAGTTGGAACAGGGTATATGATAGTGTTGTGATGAATGTTTATAGTTACGTTAGTGTTGTTGAATAGGTACATGAGCATGCCATATATTTTAATGAAAGAATTTTGTTCAAACGGATTTTTAAAATCAGATATAGCAATTTCGTTAATATTTCCGGCAAGTAAGATATCGTCTCTGGCTGACTTCAATGTTTTAAAGATATCAGGGTAACTGCACGTATCGAAGTAGTATACTTTTGTCAAAAGTAGATAGTAAATTTTCCCTTTGACAATGTGTTTTTTGAAAGAATGAAGTTCACGTTCACCATCGTTAAAAGAGTCATCGGATGCTGATATGATGTCCTCAATGTAGGGATTCGATTCATCATAATCAATAGACACGGGAACAAGAATGGTATTTGCTCAGCTTTTCAGAAGACTTTCGTTATGTTCCATTATGTGTGTATTGTAGGTCTCATTTTGGTTTGTAAAAGATTTTAGAAAATCAGAGTAATCTTTGTTAGAGTTCGAGGGTATCTCATCAATATGTCTCGTCGTTTCGGATGAAGTGTTTAATGGCGGAGACGGTTTCAGAGATGGAATAGGATTCGGTGTAGGGAGAGAGTCAAGAGGAGATTCAGGATTTATTGGAGTTGGAGGATACAGTGGAGTGAAATCAATATTTGGTTCATTGAGTGGACTAATATCCAAATCGCCGAGGTCAATTAACTCATCATTATTATCTAAAGGAAGGATTTCATCTTGGAGAGGTTTATTATTAGATAATCCTGATGTAGAAGGTTGAGGGTCATCTTGGATAACTGGATTGATTGGATAACGTGACAAAGTGTCAGCATTGCTATTTACTTTGCCCTTTTTATAAACTACTTGATAGTCAAACTCTTCGAGTTTCAATCTCCATCTCACCAATTTGGAACCGGGTTCTTTACAATTGAATAACCATTTTAAGGGCCGGTGATCGGTGACTATTGTAAATTTTTGACCATATAAATAAGGTCTGAAAGTTTTTGTTCCAAATATAATGGCTAAACATTCCTTCTCAGTGACGCTGTAATTACACTCAGCTTTATTTAGCGTTCTGGATGCATAAGCGATGGGACGGTCGTTTCCTACAGGGCCTTGTGAGAGGATAGCAGAGATTGCATAATTGGATGCATCGCAAGTCAAAAGGAATGGTTTAGTGAAGTCGGGGTATGCCAAAACTGGTGCAGATATTAATGACTTTTTGAGAATTTCGACGGCAAGTTGTTGGTCGTTATTCCAGTTAAAGGGGACATCCTTTTTGAGGAGATGGGTTAGAGGCTTAGCGATTTTTGATACATTTGGAATAAAGCGTCGGTAATAAGACACTAGTCCCAGAAAGGATTTGATGTCCTTTGGGCATTTAGGGGTTGGAAAATTTTCGACAGCATCAGTCTTCGCTGGGTTTGGTTTCACACCTTGATCTGTAATAATATGTCCGAGATAAGATACTTCTTTGCGAAGAAATTCGCACTTATCTGGTTGTAATTTAAGGTTGAAAGTTCTGAGTCTGTCGAAGACGTTGGATAGGTTTTTCATATGAATATCCAAATCATAGGAATAGATAACGATATCATCGAGATAGACAAAGCATTGAATGCCTTGTAGGCCTGAGAGTGCAGAGTTCATTAGTCTCTGAAAAGTGGCTGGGGCATTTTTTAGACCAAATGGCATACGATTGAATTCAAAGTGCCCTTGTGGGACTGAAAATGCTGATTTGGGAGCGTCCTGTTCTGAAATTTTGATCTGGTGGAAACCGGAAGCAAGATCTAGGGTACTAAAGTACTTGCATTTTCCGAGTTGATCCAATATTTCAGAGATATTAGGAATTGGGTAAGAGTCTCCAATAGTGATATCATTTAGCTTACAATAATCAATGACAATACGCCATTTTCGTTGACCAGATGCGTCGGCCTTTTTTGGAACAATCCATATTGGTGATGACCACGGAGATGTTGATGGTTTGATGATGCCATCGTCAAGCATTTTGTTTATTTGAGACTGTACTTCCTGTTTATGTATCTCGGGAAATCTATACGATTTTGTATTAATTGGCACCGAAGAAGATGTTGTGATCTCGTGTTATAAGGCATCAGTGTATGTCAGTTTATCATTTGGAAGATGAAAAATGTCAGAATAGGTAGAACAAATGTCATATAGTGCATCTGTTTCTTCAGCATGCAGATGAGAGACTCGTAAAAGATTTAATACTTCTTCTGTCCGATTCAGAGTGTTAACATGTTCATTAGAATGTAATGTGTGTATGACCTCATGCGTATTTATTTTATGCAAGGGTGTGATTTCGAATTTTAATTTAGAATCTATGTATATTGGAGAATCGGAAGTGTTTACGACAGAAAGGTTAACTCTTGAATTCGGTTTTACTTTAACAATGCAATTTGCTATTAGAAGGGATTCTATTGAATTTTGATCAAGTATGAGTCCTTCATTGACATCAGGGTTTGATACAGCGCATTCGATTATTGTTTTAGTCCGAGGGGGTATAGTAAATACGGGTTCAGTGAATTTTATATTAAGAACTGTTTCGTCGACTTGGAGTATGTTTTTTGCATAGTCAATTTACTATTGTATTTGGAGAGAAAATCATTACCAATTATGCCGTCGTAAGGAAAGTCAAGACTAGGGACGACGTGAAAATGATAATTTAAAAGATCGAAATCCATTGATATATGTCCAAGTGAGTGCATCAGTTTCTCTGGTGTTCCAAAGCCACTGAAACTTATTATGTGTTTAACTATTTTGGGCATTGTTTCAATAGAGTCTGCTTTCAACAGACTGATCGACGCACCACTATCTACTAGGAGTCTCAAGGGATTGGAAGAGACGGATGTTTGGACTTCCACAAATGGTAAGTATTTTCTTATAGGGTTTGTTGTGATATTATAAGTTTTAAAAACGTTTCTATCTGTTTCAGGAGCTGAGCACGTAGGACATGATTTAGGAGTAAATTTATCTCGGAACAGAATTTTTGATTTAGTAGAACTAGCATTTTTTTTTGAGTTAGTAGAGTTAGTATTATTATTTGATTTAGTAGAGCCATTGTCATTATATGAATTGCCTGATATATAAGTGGGGATAGAAACAGCGGCAGTGGCAATATCTTTATGACAAGCGCTAGATACAGTGATGGGGCCACTATGGGCTTGGGGCTGGTTACCCTGTTTGTTAGTGGACTTGGATACAGTGAGATTCAGCGGTGCAAATTGCAAAGGATTTGTAGGAATTTCTGTTATAGATGGAGTCGTATCGATTTTCCTTTTTAGTTTTCCCGCACGATACCGGTCGGGAAAACTTGGTCGTTTAAATTGAGATCATTCATAGCTAAGCTTTCTACGTTAGCGGAGTTGACACAGAGTATGGGTTGATTTGGTCGTTGGGAGGCATTCCAAGGTTGCCGGTTAGTATTTTGCTGGTTTTGGGCAAAATTAGACCTTTTATTGTTATTATATGCTCGTTTTCTACAGTTTTCTATAGTATGGCCTATATTTTTGCAGTATCAGCAAGTAGGAGTATTTGGATTTGGTCCAGCCTGTGTATTTAATACATTTCGGGGTGGAGACGGTCGAGGTTGATTTTGAAAATTAGGAGTTTGAGGGAGTGGCATGTTTCGTCATTGAGAAGATTGGAATAGTTTTTCTTCGCATGAAGCGAAGTTTATCGCTTCATTTAGATTATTTGGATCTCTACACCTAACCACTGTTGACAGATGCGGTTGGAGGCCTATTGTAAACACGTTCAGTGCCAAATCTTGCATAGCGGCTACTCTACCGGATAATTCATCTTTCTTTTTAGTTGGGATAGAGATGTTAATTTCGGTCAAGAGTTTGGCGAGACATGATTCCACTTTAAGAGAATATTGGCTAACAGATTAATTTCGACCCTGCTTGCATTCTTGAAGATCTGATAAAAGAAACATTATGCTTATGCATAATGTTTCGTGTCGCCAAATTGTGTTTTCAGAAACTCTTCTAGTTGCGTCCATTTTGTGAATTCTTTGATAGCACACGCGGTTTCAGCTTTGCCTTCAAGGCGGCTTAATATATATTTTAGGAGAATATCTGCTTGAAAGGCAGAAGCAAGTTGAATGGCATTGCGGCAATTATTTAAAAATGGTGTCAGTTTATCTCTGGAACCGTCTGTCCGATTCAGAGTGTTAACATGTTCATTAGAATGTAATGTGTGTATGACCTCATGCGTATTTATTTTATGCAAGGGTGTGATTTCGAATTTTAATTTAGAATCTATGTATATTGGAGAATCGGAAGTGTTTACGACAGAAAGGTTAACTCTTGAATTCGGTTTTACTTTAACAATGCAATTTGCTATTAGAAGGGATTCTATTGAATTTTGATCAAGTATGAGTCCTTCATTGACATCAGGGTTTGATACAGCGCATTCGATTATTGTTTTAGTCCGAGGGGGTATAGTAAATACGGGTTCAGTGAATTTTATATTAAGAACTGTTTCGTCGACTTGGAGTATGTTTTTTGCATAGTCAATTTACTATTGTATTTGGAGAGAAAATCATTACCAATTATGCCGTCGTAAGGAAAGTCAAGACTAGGGACGACGTGAAAATGATAATTTAAAAGATCGAAATCCATTGATATATGTCCAAGTGAGTGCATCAGTTTCTCTGGTGTTCCAAAGCCACTGAAACTTATTATGTGTTTAACTATTTTGGGCATTGTTTCAATAGAGTCTGCTTTCAACAGACTGATCGACGCACCACTATCTACTAGGAGTCTCAAGGGATTGGAAGAGACGGATGTTTGGACTTCCACAAATGGTAAGTATTTTCTTATAGGGTTTGTTGTGATATTATAAGTTTTAAAAACGTTTCTATCTGTTTCAGGAGCTGAGCACGTAGGACATGATTTAGGAGTAAATTTATCTCGGAACAGAATTTTTGATTTAGTAGAACTAGCATTTTTTTTTGAGTTAGTAGAGTTAGTATTATTATTTGATTTAGTAGAGCCATTGTCATTATATGAATTGCCTGATATATAAGTGGGGATAGAAACAGCGGCAGTGGCAATATCTTTATGACAAGCGCTAGATACAGTGATGGGGCCACTATGGGCTTGGGGC
This sequence comes from Euproctis similis, assembly GCA_905147225.2. Lineage (NCBI taxonomy): Eukaryota > Metazoa > Arthropoda > Insecta > Lepidoptera > Erebidae > Euproctis > Euproctis similis. Next base: position 9,841,216 of record LR990121.1, on the reverse strand, counting down.
TGGTTACCCTGTTTGTTAGTGGACTTGGATACAGTGAGATTCAGCGGTGCAAATTGCAAAGGATTTGTAGGAATTTCTGTTATAGATGGAGTCGTATCGATTTTCCTTTTTAGTTTTCCCGCACGATACCGGTCGGGAAAACTTGGTCGTTTAAATTGAGATCATTCATAGCTAAGCTTTCTACGTTAGCGGAGTTGACACAGAGTATGGGTTGATTTGGTCGTTGGGAGGCATTCCAAGGTTGCCGGTTAGTATTTTGCTGGTTTTGGGCAAAATTAGACCTTTTATTGTTATTATATGCTCGTTTTCTACAGTTTTCTATAGTATGGCCTATATTTTTGCAGTATCAGCAAGTAGGAGTATTTGGATTTGGTCCAGCCTGTGTATTTAATACATTTCGGGGTGGAGACGGTCGAGGTTGATTTTGAAAATTAGGAGTTTGAGGGAGTGGCATGTTTCGTCATTGAGAAGATTGGAATAGTTTTTCTTCGCATGAAGCGAAGTTTATCGCTTCATTTAGATTATTTGGATCTCTACACCTAACCACTGTTGACAGATGCGGTTGGAGGCCTATTGTAAACACGTTCAGTGCCAAATCTTGCATAGCGGCTACTCTACCGGATAATTCATCTTTCTTTTTAGTTGGGATAGAGATGTTAATTTCGGTCAAGAGTTTGGCGAGACATGATTCCACTTTAAGAGAATATTGGCTAACAGATTAATTTCGACCCTGCTTGCATTCTTGAAGATCTGATAAAAGAAACATTATGCTTATGCATAATGTTTCGTGTCGCCAAATTGTGTTTTCAGAAACTCTTCTAGTTGCGTCCATTTTGTGAATTCTTTGATAGCACACGCGGTTTCAGCTTTGCCTTCAAGGCGGCTTAATATATATTTTAGGAGAATATCTGCTTGAAAGGCAGAAGCAAGTTGAATGGCATTGCGGCAATTATTTAAAAATGGTGTCAGTTTATCTCTGGAACCGTCGAAAGTTCCAATAAATTTTATCAAAACATTTAAATCAATTTCCGACATTTTTGTACAAACACCTTCTTCTTTTACGTCTCGTACTTTCGACATATAATAATAATAATAGCCTTTTATTTTCAGACAAAACATTTTTGTTGACATTTCATTTGTGTTTTTTTTTTTTGTTGGTGTCTGTTTGCCTTTTTTTGGCAAAGGCCTCCTCTAACTGTCTCCAATCCTGTCGTTCATGTGCTATTGTTGTCCACCATGTACCCGCTACTACCTTTATGTCGTCAGCCCACCTTCTATGTGGTCTACCTCTTTTCCGTTTTCTGTGACTTGTAAACCAGTACATTATTGTTTTTGACCACTTTTCAGTCCCTCTAATTATGTGTCCTGCCCATCTCCACTTTAGTTTCTTTATAGTTACTGTCACGTCTTTTGTTTTAGTAATTTGTTTTATGGTTGTAGTTTTGATTTTATCTGAGAGCCTTTTACCTATCATGCTCCTTTCCATAGTATTTTGACAGCTTTCGAGTTTTTTGGCATGTGACTTGTTGAGTGCCCAGGTCTGACAGCCGTAAGTGAGTACTGGCAATATACAAGTATCAAACAGTTTCTTTTTGATCTTGACACTCACTGTTTTATTTTTCATAACCTCCTTTAGACTCCAGTATTGTTTCCATGCGTTACCAATGCGTCTATTGATTTTCTTAGAGGTAAGATTTTTGGGTGAAATTGTTTGTCCCAGGTATATGTATTCATCTACATAATCAATTTTCATATTGTTGACAACGATCGGTTCTGGAGTTCCATTTGTCATGGCTTTTGTTTTTTTAGAGTTAATAACCAGTCCCACCTTACGACTTTCTTTATCTAGATCATTCAGCATAGTTTGAAGTTTATCCTTGGATTGTGAGATAATGATCAAGTCATCTGCAAATCTTAGATGTGACAGGGTTTCTCCATTAATTTCCAGCCCACATTCTTCCCAATCTAGATTCCGGAAGACCTCTTCCAGGACTGCTGTAAAAAGCTTTGGTGACATTGGGTCGCCCTGTCGAACACCTGTTTCTAACCTTATTGCCTTTCCTTCTTTTTCTAGTTTTATCCTAGTGGTACTGTTCGTATATATCTCTTTAATTATTCTTATGTATTTATAGTTTACACCTTGGTTTTTGAGAGCTTGCCATATTTTGTCGTGTTCCAATGTGTCAAAGGCCTTGCTATAATCTACAAAGCAACAGTAGAACGTAATTTTATATTCTCGACTTTTTTCAAACAGCTGTTTTATAACGTGGATGTGGTCTAAGGTTGAGTACCCACTTCTGAATCCAGCTTGTTCCTTAGGTTGGTGTTCCTCTAATGTTTTGGTAATTCTGTTGAGGATGACCTTGGCAAATATTTTGTAGATGTTAGACGTTAGACTAATAGGTCTGTAATTATTTATGTTGTCTTTGTCTCCTTTTTTGTGAATCAAAGTGGTGGTAGAAGTTGACCATTGTTCAGGTATTGTCTCAGTTTCCACGATTTCGTTGAAGAGGTAGGAAAGAGGTGGTACAAGGAGGTCCTTGTTTTCGATTAGGATTTCATTGCTGATACCATCCGACCCTGAAGCTTTGTCTCTACTTTGTGTATTTATAGCTTTTTCGATTTCTATAGGTAATATGTCTGGTACTCTGTCCTCTCCTGTTAAGTCTACCGGCTGACTAGTAATTCTACTCTTATATAGGTCTCGAAAGAAGTTAGTAGCTATTGCCATAATTTCTGGGCGGCTGGTTCTGTGTTTTAGTTTTTTGTCAGAGATGTTAGGTATCCATTCTGTTTTATCATTTAGTTGTTTCGAAACTTTCTTGATCCCACCGGTTTTTTTAATACACCTTTCCAGTAATTCTAACCTGTATCGTTGGCGGTCTTTTCTCATGTTTATTTTAATATTTTTGCTTATATCACTTATTTCCCTCCTAACAGATTTCGTCTTTTTAGATCTGTTTAATAGTTCAGCTCTGTCTTTAAGAGTTCTTTTGTTTCGTTTGAAAGCCATTTTACCTCGGCCCTTCCAGCATTTGTTACATTCGTTTTACTTGTTTTCAGAAGATCTACAAAATTGTTATATTTGGCTTGGATATTTAGAGTAGTTGAAATTGTTGGGAAGTTCCTCAGCTTTTCCTGTAATATTGGAGAATTTTCTAGTATTATGTTCTGATGATTTTGTTTGACCTTGAATGGTCTAGATTTCTTTATCAGGTTAGGTTTTAATTTAGCTCTGATCATTCTGCGATTTGTGTTGAAGTTAAGGTTGTGTATAACTTTACAGTCTTCAAAAAAGTCTTCTCTATTTGTCAAAATATAATCTATCTCATTTTTATACCTGCCGTCTGGAGATATCCATGTCCATCGGTTGTTATTGCGGTTTTTGTAGAAACTGTTAAGAACTTTTAAATTGTTCTCGTATGCAAGTTGAATCAGTTTCTCACCATTCCTTGTTCTTTTCCCTGAACAGTACGGGCCTAGTATTGTCTCTTCTCCATCCTCTCTACTTCCCGTTCTTGCATTATAGTCTCCCATCACTATTAGGTTTTTGTTGGTATATTGTTTGATTCCATCTGTGATCATTTCATAGAAGGCGTTGATTTCTGTTTTAGTAGACTGTTCAGTCGGGGAGTAAATTTGTATTATAGACCATCTATCAGCGTTGGGCAGCTTCATATTTAATATTGCCATTCGCTCAGAAACACCAATAAATTCGTCGATAAAGGAACTTAGTTCTTTTCTAACGAGAAATCCTACTCCATATTTACCTGGTGTTTCACCTTTAAAATAGAAAATAAAATCTCCATGGTCCTCTATACTCTCGCCCACTCTTCGGACTTCGCTCAATCCTATTATTGACCAGTTTATATTTGCAAGGGCTATGATCAACTCTGCCAGACTTTCCTTAGTTCGTAATGAGAGGGTGTTCAAAGTGGCCACATACCATATGCAATTATCTTGACAGTATGTGTTTAAGTAGTTACAAGGTGCTTGTACTTTCTTTAGATGTAGTTTAGTTAGAGGGTAGTGGTCTTCTTTCCCCACGGTGACCGGCCGGCTTGGGGTGTCTTTACAAAAAGTTGGTTTAAATGCAGTTGAGATACTTTGGTTCCGTGGATCCGTGCAGTTTATAAGTTTTTTGGGGCTTCTGATAGTGATGTCGACCTTCCTCTTTCGACATAATTGAGTATATTAGGTTTTAATATATCTTTTCCTAATGGTTTTTTTGGAGTTAATTTGTCGATTTGAGGTGGTAGCTAATGGCTTCTTTTGATTTGAGTAGTTTGGGGAGCCTGATTCTTCTCTTTTCCTCTTTTCTGGATTGTTGTCTCTGGTTTTCTTTACCACTATTTTGTCGTATTTAATGAATGTTATATTCCCTTTTCTTCTTTCTTCTTCTACTTGTGGTTGGAGCAGTTTCCTTCTTTCCAGTATTTCTTTAGAGTAGTCTTCCTTCACATATATTCCCTGGGGTAATTTGGACTTATTTCTTAGTATTGTATGCTTTCTCCATAAAGTAGTAATAGTAGCCACGACAGGGCGGTTTTTGTTGCTGACTTGTTTCCCAATTCTGTACACATTACTTATTTCATTTCGTTCGAAGAGTGTTCCTGATACGACTATGGCCTCCGTTATACAGTCAACCAATTCGGATTCTGTTTTTCAAACCTCGTTAATTCCAAAAAATATCAAGTTGTTTTTTCTCTTTTCATTTTTCAGGTACTTTACCTCTTGTTGCAGTTCCGATACTTGTTCTTTAAGAGTATTGTTTTCTTCTACAATGCGTTTTATTTTTTCATCAAGAGCTTCCATAATATTTTTAGTAACAGACTTGGTTATGAGAAGAGTTTGGATCTTTAATTTCTCGTCTAGCATATTCATTAGCCATTCCATATCTTTTTTCTCCATTTTTGTTGGGAGATTTTACTCTTCTGGTAACACTGATATTGTCTAACAGCTAATGTCGCCTGTCCTGCACTAACAAAAATCTGAGTGAAGATATTAATTTTGTGGTAGTGGTAACTCGGATAATGTTCTGTTGCTAACTTCACTCTTCTATGATTTCGCACTTTTTAGGTTATGTTTTTAGCTTTATCTGATTTAATATTTCACAAAACGTTGATTTCAGCTATTTTTGTTTTTTGATCTTCTTTCTTTATGGTATTGCTTGGTTATTCTGGCAAACACACCGTTGTTATCACTAGTTTTACTTTGGATTTTCGAAATTAATTGCAGCGATTTTTGACACTCGTCTTATCAGTTTAGTGACCGGAACCGGAACAACATATACGTGTACTTAATTAATTACAATAGTAGAATTAGAAATATGAATCAAACTTATAACGCTATTATTATAACTTAACTAAAAGAGGCACAGTGACACAGCTGAGACGCGACGTTATCTCTTCTAAGAAATTCGCCACAAGATAAGACGCTTGGTACTTCGACAACTTGTTATGATTTACAAAGTACAAGGAGTATAAAACTTTGGATGCGGCTATTATATGAAAATGTCAATGTTCTGTACACACACTTATTTAGCATAGAAAATTGAAGATCACAGGAATAAATTGACTCACAGGATTAGCAGGAACATAGAGCTGTTTTCACCTTGCAGGATGTGATGACCAGTTGGAGCTGGAGATGGATGGTGACTACGAGGTCCTATCTCCTAGTACAGCGTGGAGACAAGGGCTAGTCCTTTCCAGGACTCGCAGGATGTGGTGATAGCAAGATCACCGCTTCACGATTTTTCTTTGATATATTTATTTATATGTTTAATTTCGGCACTTTAACACTGAGCACTTTAGCACTATGACACTTCACGGAGGTCCGAGGATTTTTTTTTAAATCCCTTTACGCTCCCACCAATGTTATACGGAGTCCGGGATATGACGTTTTAAAAAAAAAGATTTTATTTGCTAGATAATATATTTAAAGATTTAGTATAAAATAATATGTTTTAATATTTAATATCAAGATTTGGTAATTATTATAAAACTAGAACGAGACGAAAATAACGAGTACCTCAAATGAGGGCTGAGATAGAACTGAATTTTAATGTCTAATATTATTAAAAGCTTTCTATATGAAGTGCTGACTGCATGACTTACTGTGTCTATATTGCAACATTGTCATACAAAAGGGAAGATATAACATTACGTATACAAAAATCCCTAAAAAACATAAAAAATTGAAAACAAAAAACAATGCTCAAATTCGATTATTAAAGATCTTAAAATAAGATATGATTATTAAATAGCCTTAATACAATAGAACAAAGATATTCAAAAATATATAAATACATTTTTGTATATTTATACGATTATAATCTGTATTTTATACATAACAAATACATTATAAACATATCGAGTTGTGAAAGGCTATTTGTTTTAAGCGACATTTTTGCAACTTTACAGGAGAGCCATTTAAAGTTTGAAATTTTGAAAAAAAATTCTTATCTTAAAAACTTCTTGAGCTATTTGAACGGGGTAAACTTTGTTGAAATTCAATTAAAAATATCTAGATGCTGATGCTAATATTAAATTAAACCGACCTGTAATGACAAAAATACGTGTCGCTTAATTCAAAATGCCCTAAGCCCTTATTTTTCAGGGAATGGAAAAATGATTTAAGTGACTTTAAAACTACAATTAGCTTCAGGAAAAAATAAATAAGCGACAATGCTTTATGTTTTCAGAGTAAATCTATAAGAATAAAATGACATGACCCGGAATTAATAGTAGAAAGCTATTTATGTCAACCACCACTTTAGACCAAAATGAGTAGGCGGCTTATTAAATTATGTAACATATAAAATTTAAAATATAACGTTTTGTGTTCCATTTATTAACATATAAGGCTATAAACGGCTGTTAAAACAACCTGGATATAGCGCAATTGCCGAAAATCTCACGTTCTTTTATTAAAATTATAAATTACTAACGCAACATCAGTTAAAGTGTTTGTTTAGTATAATAATTATAAATTAGAACAGTCTCAATTAGAACTTTATTATACTTATGCCTTTTTTTCATCTAAATGTTCTTTCAATTTTTTACAATCCTCTGGCTTCTGTTCTTCAAAATACATTGGTATAAGCGACGTTTCATGTCTTATTTGGGTTAAGACTAAATGGTTTAAGCGACATTACACGGTATAATTGGTGGAAGTGCAAATGATTCAAATCCGTACCTAGTAAATTTTAGAAACAGGAAAAATGTTTTTAGTGTTATTGACTTATTTACCTGGGAAAGGCTAATTGGTTTATCTCTCAGTTTTTAATATGAGTGTATGGCTCAAGTAACTAATTTAAAAAAATATGCAAAATCCATGTCGCTTAAAACACTGCTACTATGGAAACTTCCCAAAAACAGGGATGTTTTAAGCGCCAAAAAAGTGCTCCGATGTAAATGAAACTTGTATCAGTCGACGCAGAAAAATTTGCTGATTCCAAATATGTATATAACTCAATATCGCCCAAAATGTCGCTTAAAGCAAATAGCCTTTCACCCCTCGATATTTATTAAGATATTTTATCAGTATACGACAAGAGGATATATAAATCGGACGGTCATTTGCATTTTTCGACATTCTTCGTCTATATTCTGACTTCACAACACACCGGCAAGCTACACACAAGTAAGTTTTTATTTTAAAACAAAATATTGTTCCATAGATAAATAATCATATATTAAAATACAGATAAAAATATCTTGTGTTACTTATTCTGATATGAATTAGTTTCGTTAGTGTGTTAGTTACCATACTTCTCGGAAACGACTTGACTCATTCTCATGAAGATTTGTGTCCATATCGAGTAGGTCTGGGAATCGGACGAAATCTATTTTTTATCCCCCTAAATGTTAAGAGTAGTCCATACCCATTTCTTTTTAATTTTTAGATTTTTTTAAATTTAATTATCTTAAGAAACTGAATATAATGCAATCTCTACAATCAACTACCCTTATTTTTTATATGTCGATCGATAAATTATTTTATTTGTCAAGAAAACGTTTGCTTTGTTAGCTAGTTTATCTATCTATACTTATATTATAAAGCGGAAGAGTTTGTTTGTTTGTTTGAACGCGCTAATCTCAGAAACCATCGGTCCGATTTAAAAAAATCTTTCAGTGGTATATAGTCCATTTATCGAGGAAGGCTTTAGGCTATATTATATTTTCAAATTAATTAGGGATCCTTACTATAAGTCCAATAATGTAACTCAAGGTGTAAGAAAATGACTCGAAAATAATTCTAACATCGTGAACGCTGCGAAAACTATTGATTCTAGAACAAAACTATGTACAACACTTTTATAGAACATAAATTTGTCTATAAAAGTGTTGTACATAGTTTATCTAACTATTGTAGTTATCTCACAATAAGTGTTTTTTTGAATTTTTTAAAATAATTAAATTGATGTCGTTATAAAAATGCTTTATTTTGTACCTTGATATTAATTCTCCTTAAAATAAATTACTTCAATAAAAAGATAGATTCAATACCTTTCTAGAACTTTTTGAATAATTTAATTCAAAAGATATCGCAAAATACAAAATGTAAGTATTCATTTCATAGGGAAAAAATTAGTTACTACGGATGATGTATCCGACTCGGACAGCTCGGACCGCGACAGCTAGCAGGTAGATTTTTTTACGTTTGTTTCTTGCTAAAAGGTATCGGTGGTCCAGTTGTCGAGAACCCCTCTTCTGAATAAAGTAGTCGCGGGTTCGAATTCTGGCTCACACCAATAACTTTTTGAAATTGTTTTCGGAAGTTATGTGTATTTAGATATTGATGACTATAAACTTTGTGCCTGGTATGGCAATAAGTTCGCCACCTATTCCATTTGGGATGGAAACATAGTGGCAAAACGAGGTTTAACAGCCGCTGCCTACACCTTCGAGTAGAAAAGGCGTGAAGTTTGTTGTGTTGTTGTTTCTCTCTTTGTCATCATATCGCTCAATACTTTCATTAGAATTTAAAATTTGTAGTATTTAATCGTATTTTGTGGTATTTTTATTTATAAAAGTTACTAGCTTTTACCCGCGGCTTCGCTCGCATTAAATCCATTAAATAGGTATCAAAGATCATTACTATACAAGTTAATCAATATGATAACTCTGTTTTATTGCTTAGCTGGAATTATAAATTTTTAAAATTACTGAATACAATGACGTTTAAAAAACTAACAACATTTTTTTAAGGTAAAATATATTTCTCTGTAACAAAAATAAATAATTTTGGACTGTAACAATTTTATAAGAGTATGTAGGATATTGTTGTAAACTATTTTATAAGTTTTGCCTTCGGGTTCAAATATATGTAAATTACCTCAAAGAATATGTGTACAAAGTTTCATGATGATCGATTGAGTAGTTATCGCGTGAAACCATAACACACAATAAACTTACATTCACATTTATATATTACTAGCTGACCCGGCAAACGTTGTCTTGCCAAAAAGTAAAATTTAAAAAATAGGGGTTGATCGTAGGGGGTTGAAAATTCTCAGACTTACCCGATATGCATACAAAATTTCATGAGAATCGGTCAAGCCGTTTCGAAGGAGTATGGTAACGAAAATTGTGACACGAGAATTTTATATATTAGAAGTAGGATAGGATAGGAATTAGGTTACATTTTTATTGTATAAGGGGCAAACGAGCAGGCTTATGATAGTTACAGACGCCGCCCATGGCCACCTCACCACTTGCAGCGTTACAGTTGCGTTGCCGGCCCTTACAATGGGATATGGGTGGGGTCGGGAGTGGGTTTCGGAAGAGGAGGGGGAAAGGGATTGGGCCTCCGAATATCTCTCTCAGCGAGTAAAACGCGGCTAAGGCCACTTCTCAGCGATAATCTGAGAGGTCGTGGTATTCGTGTTCGAACAGGTGCTGTTTGTGGGGTCCGGTCTGTTCAAGTGTCCAAAGACCTTTTATTAAAGTACTGTGTTAGTGTTAACTAAGTTTGACGTGAGAGACCTCATTTTGCTCTCTGTATTTTCTATTTATTTGTATTGTTAGTGCATAGTACTGTTGAGTAAATAATAATAATAAAAAAAAACCTCCCTGAGTTTCTTGCCAATTCTTCTCAGTGCGAGAGTAATCGAATCGGCGGAAGTAAAAAAAAAGTGACCTTTATATGTGTCTGTACAAGACCTAAACTGAATAAATGAGTTTTGATTTGATTTGATTCCATGGGTCGAGCCGGCCCATTCATGCAGCGAACTGCGTGACTGATGTGACTGATTTATAATACATTCTAGATATATGTAATAAACTTTACATTATTAAGATCGTGATATCTTTTAAAATGTAGTAAATTTATTTCGATAAGCTTAATCGCAAAACCGACATCATTGGACTTATAAAAAAAAAACACTCACTGTGTGTTAGCTACCCCGGTTTGAACATATGGTGTCCCGTTTTTTTCGTTGAAGTCAACAATAGTGACCAAATAAAAAAAGTTGTTTATATAGTATTCAAAAAAACTAAAGGTTGACAAAAAACTTGGGACAAGTTCATTGCTATATTCATTGTTCATAAGTGGCATTGCTTATAAAGCTTTCTTTGAAGTTGTAAATATTATCAATGTCTTGGTTGTCAGTACGCTAATACATACTAGCTAAGCGAGTGAGGCGTGTAATAATCGTGCCTTATGGCACTTTGTTCTCTCTGCCTACCCCGTAAGGAATTTGGCAAGAATTTATGTATGTATGTATCAGGAACTACTGGTTTGGATTAAAAAAAATATTAGTTTTAGAGAGTCCATTTATTGAGGAAAGTATATGTTATTAATAAGAGTGGGACAATAAATTTTAGTGATAAATGTATATAATATGGCGGTGCATAGTTCACGCGGTGATGATTTCCGAGTCTAATAAGACACGTAAATTAGATTTTTATATATTTTTGGATTATTTGTTTACCTAAACGTGTGGCGTTATTTCCCGTTCATTATATTTAGGTAATATGCAACGCGAAACCCTAAAAGTTGTATTTTTTTTATGGGCAAACGAGCAGGCGTGTCACCTGACGGTAAGCAAGCAACGCCGCCCATGGACACCAGCAACACATATAATGTTACTGTTGCGTTGCTGACCTTTAAGGGATAGGGGAAAGGAAAGGATGGGGAAAGGGGGTGGGCCAAAGTTGACAAAAAGCTTCGGACTAAGTCCCTGACATTCTATTAATATTACTTATAACGTGTTGATTGAAATTGATAATATTATCACCATAATATGTCTTGGTTGTTAGTTGCTAATATCAACAGCTAAGCAAGTGAGGTGTGTAATAATCGTGCCCTTATGACCCTTTGTTCTCTCTACCTACCCCGCTAACCCCGCGATCTGGCCTAAAGTTTTGTATGTATGTATCAAGAACTTGAATTGAAATAAATATTAGTATTTATTTCTAAGACTCTCGCGAATCTCACTCATTGATCAAAACAACCTTTAGGATTATATCGCGTTTATTTAATATTTATTTATATTTATTTCCTGACGTTTCGAACTCTTTACAGAGAACTCGTGAAAATGATCTCTGTAAAGACTTCGAAACGTCGGGAAATAAATATTAATAAATAAACGCGATATAATCCTAAAGGTTGTTTTGATCAATAAATATTAGTGTTAGATAGTCCATTTATAATGAAAGCTTTGGGGTATTAATATGATTGCGGCAATAATCTTTTTAGTGGAAAATGTATAAAATATGGCGGTACGAAGTTCGCGCGGTCTGCTAGTATTATATATTGTTACAGGGTATTTATATTAAACTAGCCGACCCAAAACAATAAAGACAAATCAAAAATAGGGGTTGATCATAGACAGTTGAAAATGTTTGTACATTGTTTCATAAAAAACAATATTTAGGGGTGTACTACTTTTAATTTACTTAAGTCAGCGAAGCGAGTGAGGTGTGTAAGAATCGCGCCTTATGGCGCTCCGTTCTCTCTGCCTACCCCGCAAGGAATTTGGCGTGAAGTTATGTATGTATCTACTACTTTTAACATTTAGGGAAAATTTATGTTTTTCTATTCTCGGACTTACCCGATATGCTCATAAAATTTCATGGGAATCGACCTAGCCGTTTCGGAGGAGGTAACCGATAAAAAACACTGTGACCCGAGAATTTTATGGGTCATGTCAAGAGCGTGCACGTCGCGACCCCTGCCGTCCCAGTGGGACGCAATCTTGACCAAAGCAAACTCAGCCGGACGGGCTGCTAGGGCGTGCCCCAGAAGCGACGGGCACCGATTAGCCCCGTCGGTGCGGCTGCATGCGCATGCGGCGAAGGGGGCCGCCACCCTTCACGCAGCGCCAATCCTGGCGGGACGAGGAGAGGGGAGTGCCGTATAGGCACGTGGAATGTTAGAGGTAACATGGCAAGAAAGATGAATGAGATGATGGATGTATTAAATGTGAGATGCCTGGATGCCTTATGTTTGACGGAGACAAAGCGGAGGGGGAGTGAGACCGAGGACCTCCCCGGTGGCATGGTAGCCCTATGGTCCGGAGTGGACCCGGACGTCCGTGCCAGTGGGGGTGTTGGAGTCGTTCTCTCCTCCCGCTTTGCTTCCGGAGTGAAAGATTATGAGTTGGTAGGCCCAAGACATCTTTGGGTTCGAATAAAACTGAGGATCACGCGAGTTTTCCTGGTCGCAGCTTATGCTCCCGTTAGCTCCGCGGATTCCCGCGAACTCGAGGAGTTTTGGGAAACTGTTAGGGATATTCTGGATCTGGTTGAGGGAAATGAAAGGATAATTCTGTGTGGTGATCTTAATGGGTGGGTCGGAACCAAGCGAGACGGCCTGGAGGCTGTCCTTGGTCCGAATGGTGACAAGAGAGTGAATGATGCTGGTAAGCCGATATTGGACGTATGCCTGGAACGGAACCTCCTTGTGTCTAACACATTATTCCGTCATAAAGATATTCACACGTATACGTGGAGACGGAATGAGCAAAAGAGTATGATAGATAGTCGTCTCCGAAATACTCTAAGGGATACAAGAGCCTACAGAGCCCCACTCTTGATACGGACCACTACCTGGTGGTAAGCCGTTTCGTGGGCCTTTTCAAGAAGTGGAGACACTGGCGAGTGCGTACCCATTTCGGAGAGCTTGAAAGGATAAAATGTGATAAATTAGAAGATGAAAGTGTACGGAGTATGTATGTAGGCCTAGTCAGTAAAAGACTCAATGAGACGAGTCTTTCTGACCTAGGTGTTGAAGAATGCTGGGAAAGAATGAAAGGAAGTATAGTGAATAGTGCAAAAGAAGTATGTGGTAGTGCAAAGAGGCATAAGATTCTGAGATGTGACGCCTGGTGGGACGCGGATGTGAAATCCAGCGTCGAAAGAAAGAAAAAAGCATGGTTGGATTATGTCTCAAGTTTGAATCAGAATGATAGTATGACAGAGAAAAAGTATGAGAGCTACCGCCGCTGCAGGAATGTTACCAAAGCCTTAGTGAAAGAGAAGCGTGAAAGACTTATTGCTAATGAGGAAGTGAGGTTGACGGAGAACTTCGAGGCGAATAACAAACTCTTCTGGAGGGAAGTTAGAAAGTCTCGGGGTTCTTCGTCAACATCCAGAATGGACAAAATTATGTCTAAGTTTGGTGACATTCTTGCAAACCCAAGCGATGTATTGGGCAGGTGGAGTGAGTATTTTGGGGAAATGTACGAGTATGTTCCGGATGTGGGCGCCGCGAGTGAGCCTACGGCTGACACCGCTGCGCCAACATCTGATGAGGACATTACTATGGAAGAGATTGAATGGTCGATACGAAGTATGAAAAATGGTAAGGCAGCTGGAATTGATATGATGTCTGCTGAAATGATCAAACACGGTGGAACCTGTGTCCGGGACGCTTTCCTGACCTTGAGCAATCTGTGCTGGAGGTCGGGTAAGGTTCCCATGGACTGGAGGCGCGCTGTCATCGTGCCTTTGTATAAAGGTAAGGGATCACGTATGCAGTGCGCCAGTTACAGGGCCATCAGTTTGATCAGTTTAGCAGCAAAAGTGTATGGGAAAATTATTGAAAGGAGAATGAGGGTGATATCTGATGGAGTGTTGTGGGAGGCTCAGGGTGGTTTTAGAAGCGGACGAGGGTGCATGGATCAGATTTTCTCTCTCCGCAACATCGTGGAGAAACAACTGGTTGTTAACCGGAAGGTTTTCTGCGGTTTTGTGGATCTGGAAAAAGCGTTTGACAGAGTGTTACGAAAGGATCTGTGGGATATACTCCCGGGCTACGGGGTGAGCGGAGCACTGCTGCGCGCTGTGCAGTCCACTTATGAGGGCTGCACAGCTTGTGTGCGTGTTGACGGCGGCTTGTCCCCCTGGTTTGACGTCAATATCGGCGTCAGACAGGGTTGCGTGCTGTCCGCTCGACTGTTCATCCTGTACCTGCACAGTTGTCTCCATAGAATGAGATCGATGGATGTAGGGATGCGAATGGGTGACCTAGTTGTGAGCTGCCTGCTTTACGCAGATGACGCCGTGCTTCTAGCCGAAACGCCGTCGGACCTGCAAACACTAGTCACTACTATGAAAGATGATTGCATGATTAAAGGCTTGCAGTTGAATGCGACGAAAACGAAAGTTATGGTGTTTGAAAGGGAGGAATCCAGAACAGATGCAAGGATAATGGTTGATGATGTAGTGCTGGAACAGGTGAATGAAATTGTATATCTTGGATGCGCTTTTAGCAGAGATGGAAGGTACACCGCGGATGTAGAAAGACGAGTGGCGATAGGAAATAGCGTAAATGGAGCGTTGGGCAGATTCCTGGGCGCAAAAAATATTAGCAGAAAATCTCAGTTAGCAATCCACAATGCAGTCCTGATCCCAACGTTAACTTATGGAAGCGAGAGCTGGGTATGGCAGAGTGTGCATGAAAGTAGAATAAACGCGGTAGAAATGAGGGCGCTACGCAAAATCTGCGGAGTGACTCTCGCTGACGGCGTAGAAAACAAGGTTGTAAGGAAAGAAGTTGGTTTGAAAGAGAGTGTCGGTGTAAAAGTAAGAAAGGGCATGCTCCGATGGTTAGGACAGGTAGAAAGAATGGTTGACGCAAGACTGACTAAGCAGATATACAATGCAAAAGCGGACGGATGTAGGAGTCGAGGACGGCCAAGACACACATTCCAAGACCAAATAGAACGTGTTCTGGAGGAAGGGGATGTTAAGAGCCTCAAAAACCGACGCGCGTGCATGAAAAGAGTTATGAAAGTCAACGAAGCGAGTGAGTTGTGTAAGAATCGTGCCCTATGGCGCTCTGTTCTCTCTGCCTACCCCGCAAGGGATTTGGCGTGAAGTTATGTAAGTATGTATGTACATATAAATAGTCATATATTACATATTATAGTATTATTTATCTTATTTATATGTATTTATTATATATTATATTTAATTGTAATTTTGTTGTACCATTACATATATATATATACTTAGTCTGGCCATAAATACTGTTACATCTAAAAATAAAAAAATATTACATTTGAATTTGGAATCTGTCATTTTTATACGATTGATCATTGTGTTTTCTCGTTTTGGCGCCAATACATTGTACAATATTTTGCGATATTAAAATGGAGTGGGGTGATAAAGAGAACCGAATCGCTGTGATTGCATTACACAAAGTAGGTATGGAGCCAAATGCAATTTTTAAAACTCTTCATACACTTGGTATTAGTCAAATGTTTGTGTACCAGGCTATTAATAGGTACAATGAGACCTCTTCTGTTTGTGACAGAAAAAGACCTGGCCGTCCACGTAGTGTTTGTACGAAAAAGGTGGTCAAAGCAGTAAGGGAAAGAATTCGAAGAAATCCTGTCCGCAAGCAAAAGATTTTATCTCGGGAGATGAAGATAGCACCTAGAACAATGTCGCGTATTTTAAAAGATGACTTAGGACTTGCAGCCTATAAGAGGCGCACTGGTCATTTATTAACTGATAATTTAAAAAAGAATAGGGTGTTAAAATCTAAACAACTACTGAAGCGGTACGCAAAGGGAGGTCACAGAAAAATATTGTTTACGGATGAAAAAGTTTTTACAATTGAGCAACATTTTAACAAACAAAATGACCGTATTTATACTCAAAGCTCTAAGGAAGCTTCCCAATTAGTTGACAGAGTGCAACGTGGGCATTATCCGACTTCAGTGATGGTTTGGTGGGGTGTTAGCTACGAAGGAGTGACTGAGCCATATTTTTGTGAAAAAGTGTGGCACAAGTGTATCAAGATACCATTCTTGAAAAGGTAGTCAAGCCCCTTAACAACACCATGTTCAATAACGAAGTATGATCCTTCCAGCAAGACTCGGCACCGGGTCATAAAGCTCGGTCCACGCAATCTTGGTTGGAAGCGAACGTTTCGGACTTCATTAGAGCTGAAGACTGGCCGTCGTCTAGTCCCGATCTTAATCCACTGGATTATGATTTGTGGTCAGTTTTAGAGAGTACGGCTTGCTCTAAACGTCATAATAATTTAGAGTCCCTAAAACAATCCATACGATTGGCAGTGAAGAATTTTCCCATGGAAAGAGTGCGTGTTTCTATTGATAACTGGCCTCAACGTTTAAAGGCCTGTATTGCAGCCAATGGAGACCACTTCGAATAAGTTTTTTATATTTTATATCGTTTTATATTTATGTATTAAAGTAACACACTGTAAAAGTAATAAATGTTATTTGCAATTAAAAACAATTTTTTTTCTTTGTTACAATATTTATGGCATGACTAAGTATATATAGACACCTAAATTACCCGTTTTTTTAGGCACTAATGTACTTCCAAAGATTGCCAGGAAGAAATTGCTTTTAGCGATAAGACCGCCATTTATACCTTAATATTGTGTTTATCCTTGTCTTATTTGTATGTTTTTCCTTTTTTGTAATTTATAAGGTGTAAATAAAGAATTATCTATCTATTTATCTAAGGTCTAGATATTTTATTTATGCAGTATCTTTGTGAATATCAGCTTAAAAACAAAATGAATCTATACACAAGGTCAATAAACTAATGTTTTTAATTTGTTATTATTATTGTATTCAAGTTAATTATTATTTATTACCTGTGATAGTAGTTGTTATAAATCTGATAATTTTTGGTGGTCCAGTGGTCGAGCATCTCACTTCTGAATCAAGAGGTCGCTGTTTCCGATCCTGGCTCACACCAATAACTTTTCGAAATTATATTCGGAAGTTAAGTGTGATAAATATCGATGACTGAAAACTTTGTGCCCGATATGGCAGTAGGTGCGCCACCTATTCCGTTTGGGACGTAAACATAACGATGAGACGAGGCTGAACAGCCGCTGCCTACGCCTTCGGGTAGAAAAAGGCGTGAAGTTATGTTTATGTTTTTTTGTTTATAAATTTTTGTAGGAATCTTTTGTCCAATGCCAAATATGAGATTGAAATGCAAGAACCCAATAAGCTGACAAAGTGACTTGTCATTTTCTTTTCAAATCTTTCGAAAGCAAAACTGGATTATTAAAAGTATGGAAAGGTTTTGTTAAAAATCCGTCTAATAAATGAGTTAAGATCACGTCTTATTTTATTTAATGCAAGATATTTATAATTCGAAAAAAAGACGAGATATTTAAAAGGCGTGAAGTTACAAAAAATATTGATGTGATATTAAATCCCTAACTGTAAATTCTTACTTAAAGATTAATCAAATTAAATATACATTGAATTTTAGTGTAAGTTATTTTTATTATAATAAAATATTTGTGACTAAAGAAATTATTACTTATTTTAATGATAGTATGATTGTGCCTCTCTTTGTATAAACGGTGTGAATGTACACAATCGTGATTATAAAAGTATTTAAACAAAATCTTAATTTAATTCCACAGATCAACATGAAGTTTGTCTATGCGCTGTTCTTGATAGCTCTGACTGCAGTCAACGCTCAAACCTACAACACGGAGCATGATGACTTCAATATTGACGCTGTTACTGCAGACCCTCAAAAGTTGAAGGAGATGACTGATTGTTTTGTGGACGCCGGAGCATGCTCTCCTGCCCCTGCAGCATTCAAAAGTATGATTACAAAACTTTAAGCACTATGATTGATATATTTATGCGAAAATTATTGACTTGGAGGTTCAGTAACCTGTTGCTAAATCATGACGTACACCGAGGACTTTTTTGCATTATAATTGCAGTCCTTTAAGGGAGTAGGGGGCAGAGGAAGGGCAAAGGGGATCGGGCCTCTGGGTACCTCTCTCGACGAACGAAACGCGGCACGAGTATCTTCATGCCGATATTTCGATAGGTCGTGGTATTTCACCGGTAGAGCCGGCTCATTCATGCAGCGCGCTGCAAGACTCTACTCGACTTTTCGAATTATCGATGTCTGTACAAAGTTGTAGCTAACAAACGATCAAAAAATTTGGGGTATTTAGACATTTGGATATTAACGGCAGAGAAAAGTTACAGTCAGCCAGCATGATGATTTCTTCAACATACTTAGTCATGCCATAAATATTGTAACAAAGAAAAAAATATTTTTTTTAATTGCAAATAACATTTATTACTTTTACAGTGTGTTACTTTAATACATAAATATAAAACGATATAAAATATAAAAAACTTATTCGAAGTGGTCTCCATTGGCTGCAATACAGGCCTTTAAACGTTGAGGCCAGTTATCAATAGAAACACGCACTCTTTCCATGGGAAAATTCTTCACTGCCAATCGTATGGATTGTTTCAGGGACTCTAAATTATTATGACGTTTGTAGCAAGCCGTACTCCCTAAAACTGACCACAAATCATAATCCAGTGGATTAAGATCGGGACTAGACGACGGCCAGTCTTCAGCTCTAATGAAGTCCGAAACGTTCGCTTCCAACCAAGATTGCGTGGACCGAGCTTTATGACCCGGTGCCGAGTCTTGCTGGAAGGACCATACTTCGTTATTGAACATGGTGTTGTTAAGGGGCTTGACTACCTTTTCAAGAATGGTATCTTGATACACTTGTGCCGATGTTTTGATACCTTTTTCACAAAAATATGGCTCAGTCACTCCTTCGTAGCTAACACCCCACCAAACCATCACTGAAGTCGGAGAATGCCCACGTTGCACTATGTCAACTAATTGGGAAGCTTCCTTAGAGATTTGAGCATAAATACGGTCATTTTTTTTGTTAAAATGTTGCTCAATTGTAAAAACTTTTTCATCCGTAAACAATATTTTTCTGTGATCTCCCTTTGCGTACCGCTTCAGTAGTTGTTTAGATTTTAACACCCTATTCTTTTTTAAATTATCAGTTAATAAATGACCAGTGCGCCTCTTATAGGCTGCAAGTCCTAAGTCATCTTTTAAAATATGCGACATTGTTCTAGGTGCTATCTTCATCTCCCGAGATAAAATTTTTGCTTGCGGGCAGGATTTCTTTGAATTCTTTCCCTTACTGCTTTGACCACCTTTTTCGTACGAACACTACGTGAACGGCGAGGTCTTTTTCTGTCACAAACAGGGGAGGTCTCATTGTACCTATTAATAGCCCTGTACACAAACATTTGACTAATACCAAGTGTATGGAGAGTTTTAAAAATTGCATTTCGCTCCATACCTACTTTGTGTAATACAATCACAGCGATTCGGTTCTCTTTATCACCCCACTCCATTTTAATATCGCAAAATATTGTACAATGTATTGGCGCCAAAACGAGTAAACACAATGAACAATCGTATAAAAATGACAGATTCCAAATTCAAATGTAATATTTTTTTATTTTTAGATGTAACAGTATTTATGGCCAGACTAAGTATATAAAACAAAAAATTATGATGGCGTCTTCTTAAATAAGTCTAAAACAAAAACGGATTCTTTAATTTCATTAATAAATCGGGGTTCAAAGTATTTAAACAAACAAATAAACTTTATTTATCGCTTTATTTTACTATCACAAGTTAATTATTTATTTTAAATGTTGAACTTTGAACAGTAAATATTCAAGTACTACTGATCCCAACGCTAATTTATGGAAGCCAGAGCTGGGTATGACAGAGAATGCATGTAAGTAGAATAAACACGGTCGAAATGAGGGCATTGCGCAAAATCTGCAGACCCTCGCTGGCCGCGTGGAAAACAAGGTTGTAAGGAAGGAAGTCTGATTGAAAGAGTGTCGGTGTAAAAGTAAGAAAGGGCATGCTCCGATGGTTCGGACATGTAGAAAGGATGGATGATATAAGATTGACTAAGCAGATATACAATGCAAAATCGGATGGATGTAGGTATTGAGGACGGCCTAGACACACATTCCATGATCAAACAGAACGTGTTCTGGAGGAAGGTGATGTTAGGAGCCTCAAAAAACGACGCGTGTGCATGAAAATAGTTATAAAAGTCAACGAAGCGAGTGAGGTGTGTAAGAATCGTGCCTTATGGCGCTCCGTTCTCTCTGCCTATCCCGCAAGGGATTTGGAGTGAAGTTATGTATGTGTATTTAAGTACAAAAATAGGTGATTAAAAATTCACTCACTTCTAAATGATGTTATATAATTATTGGATTGGTAAATATGGATACGGCGGGGTTTATATTACTTGCAAGAGAAGCAGCAGACCAATTAAGTGATACTCCTGAAGATTGGGTACTCCTTAAAGCCGATCTATTCATCTCCGAGGATTAGATCAGCGAACATTGTGGCAAGCAAATTGGTTTTTAATAATAAATTTGAGCCCTGCTTGTGGGCAAGGTGTCAAGGCTTCTTGAGGATATTTAAAACTAATTAACTATTTTAACGACTAATATAGCGTATCCTCTCAAATTCTATATAAGTTTTTATCAAATACATTCCACTTGCCTATACGGCACTCTCCTCTCCTCGTCCCGACAGCTTTGGAGCTGCGTCAGGAATGACGACCCGCTCGCTGCATGAACATACAATGCACGACTGTACCTAATTATAAGTCACTGCATTAATACCCAAAGGTAGCGGAGATTATACGGATTCATTTTCTAATCCCAACATATGCAAGTTGAAAACCCTGCTTCCGTACATCAGGCACAATTTCTTAACACATTGATAATTATCAATTATATTTTAGAACAAATGATTTGTTGTGAGCCAGGTTTTGGTAGGTATTCACTGGGCTCGTCCAGCCTCACAACACATGATCTGGATTGCGACAAAACCCCTAATATCTGGTAGCTTACGACACCTTACCATTACTATTATATTAATACTATTTAAGATTAATACCACAGTGATAGAGCCAACCAGTTCGCTGCATGAATGGGCTGGCTCGACCAGTGAAATAACACAACCTCTCAGAAGATCGACGTAATTTCGCTCATGTCGCGTTTCGTTCGGTGAGGTACCCGGAGGCCCACCTCCCTTCCCCTTCCTTTCCTATACCCTATCCCTTAAAAGTCGGCAACGCAACTGTAACACTATATGAGTTACGGGTGGGGGGCGCTGGTCACTTACCATCAGGTGACACGCCTGATCGTTTGCCCTCCTATCCCTTAAAAAAACTATATAATAATACTACTTTTATATTTAATATCATAATACGTTTTCATTACAGATGACCTCCAGGATGCTTTCGAGACAGCCTGCAAGAAGTGTACAGACAAACAAAAAGTCATGCTCCGTAAATATTTGACAGCACTGAAATCCACGCAGCAGGCAGAATATCAAGCTATCCTCAATAAATATGACAGCCAAGGCAAATATATTAACGCTTTGGAAACTGCAATTGCTTAATAAATGTATCATTAATAAAAAAATATAAGCAGACTGTTCATTAATGTACTGTTTTTCATCTCTGTATCAAGTTTTTATTCTCTCTCCTACTCCTTCTTATCTAAGAGAATTCTCCATAATAATATTGCTGGTTAAGGAGCAACTGCTTTTAATTATTACATTTTGTTAGACCGGTTAAATTAATTTGAAACAGAGCCATCTATGTCTGATTGAGTAAACAAATTAAGTAGTATATGCCACTTTACATTCAAATACAAATTATATCTGCTTCCATTCGATGTGAAGGGACTAAGCGAGTAATTCAATTAATATTTTGTACGCATACACGCAGCCCCATCTAGTTTCAAAGCTGAACAACTAACTTGAATTGTTCTCAAATACCTACCTTTTTAAAAGCTTTTATTTAACTTGCACTGTATGTATGTATGTAAGTATGTATGTTCGGTGGAATCTTGCAACTCAATTTTGAAGTAGATATCTTCAACCGATTAAGCTGAAATTTTGTATACACGTTTACTTTGGATGACAATGCATGATATGATATGTGACATTATTCTATATCCAATATGGCGGACCACCCAAGATGGAGGAATGGATATTTTTAATGCATTTCTGCAATATGGGTATCAAATGAAAGGGCTTATTGAGTGTAACTCAAAAAATAATATGACGTCATCCTAAATCCAATATGGTGTAATATCCAAGATGGAGGAAAACATATTTAAAGCTTCTGTACAATATGGGTATCAAATGAAAGGGCTCATTAAGAGTAACTGAAAAAATAATGTGACGTCATTCTAAATCCAATATGGCGGATCATTTAAGATAGAGGAACAGTTTTTTTAATACATTTCTACAATATGGGTATCAAATGAAAGGGCTTGTTAATAGTAACTCGAAAAAAAAATTACGTCATTCCAAATCCAATATGGCGGAAAAATATTTGCATTTCTGCAATATGGGTATCAAATGAAAGGGCTTATTGAGTGTAACTCAAAAAATAATATGACGTCATTCTAAATCTAATATGGTGGAATATACAAGATGGAGGAAAACATGTTAAGCTTCTGTACAATATGGGTATCAAACGAAAGGACTCATTGAGAGTAACTGAAAAAATAATGTGACCTCATTCTAAATCCAATATAGCGGATCATCCAAGACAGAGGAACAGTTTTTTTTATGCATTTCTACAATATGGGTATCAAATGAAAGGACTTGTTGAAATTTACTCAAAAAATAATATGACGTCATTCTAAATCCAATATGGCGGATATTCCACCATAATTGCATTTCTACAATATGGGTATCAAATGAAAGGGCTTGTTGAGAATAACTCGAAAAATAATGTGACGTCATTCTAAATACAATACAGTGGACCATCCAAGATGACGGCATACATATTTTTGATGCATTTCTACAATATGGCTATGAATTGAAAATCATCATTGCGATTAAATGGAAAAGAAAGCTCCAAGCTGAAATTGAATTAGATTATCTCCTTATTGAAGAGCTGGACTGTTTGAAATTAAGCGGTAAACTAACTTGCAATAATGATGCGTTGAATGAAATGACACTAACCTAGCCAGCTATAACTAAAAATAAAAAAATAAATTAAAAGCAAAAACCCTTTTTAAAGAAGCTTTTATTTAAGCGCTCTAAAAATAAAAAAATAATATTTCCTTAAAAATTTCAAGTATCAACTTAGAGCCTCAGTATGTACAATTTATATAATAATAAAAGCTTGTCGCGAGGTTTGACTCCCTATCAGTAGGTAATTAAATTGCAATAGATAATATAGTAAAGTTAGTAGATTAATTTACATGAGTGTTTTGCCCATTTCTTCTCATAAAAACCTTACACTCAGAATCGTCCGTGCGTTTCTGTCTCAAGCGTTCGTGTTTTAATATGATAAGCATTAAACATAATAATAAGTTAAATATCTGTATTTACGGACTATATTTAAACTGTGTGTGAAGGCCCATGAAAATAAAGCTATTTTAATTTGACATTATACAATTAGTACAGTTTATTTACAACTCGCACGACAAGCTTTTATTATTATATAAATTGTACATACTGAGGCTCTAAGTTGATACTTGAAATTTTTAAGGAAATATTATTTTTTTATTTTTAGAGCGCTTAAATAAAAGCTTCTTTAAAAAGGGTTTTTGCTTTTAATTTATTAATGGGTTTAGTTAGTCTAGTCTATTTAGAGTTTATATAGAGTTATATATATAACTCTATATAAACTATATTATCTATTGCAATTTAATTACCTACTGATAGGGAGTCAAACCTCGCGACAAGCTTTTATTAGTGGAATGTGTTTGACACGACGGTAATAGAAAGGATCTGATGGCTGCTGAAGGTTTGAATTTGATGAGTATCGGTAGGTATACTTAATTGTATCTTAGCCAATTCTACGCTAAATGCAGTAAGAATAATATATAATATAATATAACATAACTTCAAGCCTTTTTTTACCAGTAGGCTGTTAAGCCTCGACTCGCCGTTATGTCTACGTCCCAGATTAAATAAGTGGCGAACCTATTGCCATACCGGGCACAAAGTTTTACAGTCATCAATATGTATCACACATAATATTAAGTAAGCCAGGATTTGAACCTGCGACTTCTTAATTCAAAAACGGGGTCCCGGCCACTGGACCACCGAGACCTTCTATATTGTATTCTTGATAAATTATTGTTAAGTTAGTATTAAGTCTAAATGCATTTAAATAGAGAAATTAAGATAGGATGGTTATTGTTTCTTACTGCTGATTGTTTACCGAAATAATCATCTCCAATTTGTCCATCAACCGTTGGTGGATTGACTGTGATGGACCAAAATGAATGGTCGTGTTGCTTGCAATGTTTGCACGAAATAACATTCATTTTGATGATAATATTTTATCATTTAGATGCGCTGCTAAAGCGTATATATAAGTTGGCATGGTGATTTGGCATCAGTGACTGAATAGTTCAGACAAACTTCTGTGCACTCGTAGAACTTCAGAAGTAAAGTTTCTAAGAAATACAAAATATTGCTCGCAAAATTTTAAAACTTACACTCTTACACGAATTCACATAATCATTCATCATCATTTGCCTTTTGAGGTCCACTGCTGGACAGGCCTCCCCCATAGAGCGCCACAACTGCTGGTCCTTTCACTCATGGGGGGTTTTTGCCATAATCGCCACGCTTGGCAGGCGGGTTGGCGATCGCAGTAGGCTGTATTTTGTTGAGAGAGAATGCTGCTGCCCATTCTTCCAGCCTTTCCCTTAGTCGCCTTTTACGACACCCACGGGAAGAGATGGGATGGCGGTATTCTAAGCTGGCGCCGCACATAATCATTGGCGCGTCCGAAATTCTAGCGCTACCTGTGGCAGAAAAGAGAACTAACATCTGAGTTTATAATTGTGTACATTAATAGGTACTATGGAAAGCCTATACCGATATATTAAGAACTAATCAATCTATTAATTATCTAATTGTTATATATTTTTATTTCAGGGGACATGTCCGACACGTTCCAGACTGCATGCAAGAACTGTACTGACCAGCAAAAGGTTATAATGAGCAAATTCTTGAACGGTTTGAAGAGCAGCCATCCAGCTGAGTACGAAGCCTTCACTCACAAGTATGACCACGAGGGCAAATACACTTTATTGTTACACGCCGCTGTGGCTTGATTGCAAATTGTTAATAAAATTTTTGTTGCATATTACTCTGTGTTCTTTTTATAACTTAACGCCTATTTCGGCTGCTATCATGCTACTACTCGCCGAAATTTGACTCTCGAATGGGTGGCAAAATCTTTGCCATATATCAGACACAATATTGTCACTTACTGATATTTATCACACATAACTTCGGATAAGAATTCGGAAAAGTCCATTGGCATCATTTGACGGGCCTCGTGGTGCCTTGGTAATACTACTGACTGCAGAATCAAGGTTGGCGGGTTCGATCACCACCAAAGTACAGATAATTATGACAAGCATGGTAGATTGTATGGCGTCTGGGTTTTTTATATGTATTATAAGTAAGTATTTACAAAAAGTCTCAACAGTCTCGGTGGCGTAGAGGTCGAGCACACGGCTTCTGATCCAGAGATCCGGGTTCGATTCCAGACACTGGCTCACACCAATGACTTTTCGAAATTGTTTTTGGAAGTAATGTGTGATAAATATCGATGACTGAAAAACTTTGTGCCAGGTATGGCAATAGGTTCGCCACCTATTCCATTTGGGACGTAAACATAACGGCGAGACGTGGCTTAACAGCCGCTGCCTACACCTTCGGGTAACAAAAGGCGTGAAGTTATGTTATGTATGTTATTTACAGAAAAAAAGTATGTATGTATTAGTATAACGTTTCTAGTTTCTATATTGTAAGCATTTAGTTGCTTAGCTTGGAACTTGAGGGCGCTGTGTGTATTGGGTCTAAGATATACTAGCTGACCTGACAAAATTTGTTTCGCATTAATACTATTTATCGGCTTTAACTGCTGTCGCGCTATGTTAATACTACAATATCTTTGAAAATATTCGTTTAAATTGCATACTGTAAAGGGGCAGGATCATCTACATTACATGCAAAATCTATTTAATACACTTAATTGGATGAAAATTAATGCTGTAATGGTTAAAACCGTTTCGTAAATAAGCCATTATTTCTCGTAAAAGTACAAAAATAAAAATTGCCATTGTGGGTTATCCCCAAGAGGATTTTTTTGTAGACCTTTTGAAGGTGTTTAATAACTTAGAACATTGTTTTGATCTATCACTTAGGGTTCTGCCAGCGTTTGCAATTAAAGTGCTAAATCTCGAAAATTATATTTTTTCCTTACAACATCTTATAAAAAAATACATCAAAATCCGTGCGTGGTTTTAAAGATATATGCATATAAGGGGACAGACAGCGGAAAGTGACTTTGTTTTATACTATGTAATGATTAGTGTGAAACCGAAACAAATCTTAATTCTTAATTTAGAAACGGGGAGTTCGGCCAATGGACTAGAGAGAGTGAATTAAATATTTGTAGGAATGTCATATATTTGTTATTATAATTTATCTATGTATACACAATTGTCTGTTGGAACGACTCTTATCACTGTTCTTGTTACCACTTCAATAACCTTATCGCAATATATTGACTCATGCTATTAAGTTTTTAATTTTACTTTGTCCTTGATTTAAACTTTTGTTTCTTTGAACCCGATAATCTCAGTAGCTACTCACCTGATTTAAAAAGTTCTTACAGCGTTAGATAGACCATAATATGACGACGAAGATTATATGCTAAATATCAACACGCTGCGACTAATAAAAGCGGAACAATGAAATATTACCTTTTATAAATGTATACAATATGGCGGCACGAAGTTCGCGGGGCTAGTTTTTTATGGGATCGTAGAGATAATCGGGGCCCTTCCACATCCTTTCCCATCCTACTCCATAAAAGTCGGTAACGCTACTGTAACACTATATGTGTTACAAGTGTCCATGGGCGGCGCTGGTACCTTACCATCAGGTGACATTGCTGCTCGTTTGCCCACATTATCCCTTAAAAGAAGATGCACAACATGTATTAGTGGAATGTGTTTGACACGACGGTAATCGAAAGGATCTGATGGCTGCTGAAGGTTTGAATTTGATGAGTATCGGTAGGTATACTTAATTGTATCTTAGCCAATTCTACGCCAAATGCAGTAAGAATACTATATAATATAATATACAACAAGCACACACTTCAAGCCTTTTTTTTACCAGTAGGGTGTTAAGCCTCGACTCGCCGTTATGTCTACGTCCCAGATTAAATAAGTGGCGAACCTATTGCCATACCGGGTACAAAGGTTTTCAGTCATCGATATGTATCACACATGACATTAATTAAGCCAGGATTTGAACTTGCGACTTCTTAATTCAAAAACGGGGTCCCGGCCACTGGACCACCGGGACCTTCTATATTGTATTCTTGATAAATTAATGTTAAGTTAGTATTAAGTCTAAATGTATTTAAATAGAAAGATTAAGATAGGATGGTTATTGTTTCTTACGTATACAAAAATCCCTAAAAAAAAATTAAAAATTGAAAACAAAATAATGTCCAAATTCGATTATTAAAGATCTTAAAATAAGATATGATTATTAAATAGCCTTAATACAATAGAACAAAGATATTCAAAAATATATAAATACATTTTTGTATATTTATACGATTAAAATCTGTATTTTATACATAACAAATACATTATAAACATATTTATTATGATATTTTATCAGTATACGACAAGAGGATATAAAACGGACGGTCATTTGCATTTTTCGACATTCGTCGTCTATATTCTGACTTCACAACACACCGGCAAGCTACACACAAGTAAGTTTTTATTTTAAAACAAAATATTGTTCCATTCTCATGAAGTTTTGTGTGGATATCGAGTAGGTCTGGGAATCGGACGAGATCTATTTTTCAGTCCCCTAAATGTTAAGGGTAGTCCATACCTATTACTTTTTAATTTTTAGTTTTTTTTAAAATTTAATTCTCTTATGAAACTGAATATAATGCAATCTCTACAGTGAACTACCCTTATTTTTTATATGTTGATCGATAAATTATTTTATTTGTCAAGAAAACGTTTGCTTTGTTAGCTAGTTTATCTATATTATATATTGTTACAGTGTATTTATATTAAACTAGCCGACCCAAAAAAAAATAAAGACAAATCAAAAATAGGGGTTGATCAGAGAGAGTTGAAAATTTTTGTACATTGTTTCATAAAAAAACAATATTTAGGGGTGTACTACTTTTAATTTACTTTAAACGAACGAAGTCAACGAAGCCAGTGAGTTGTGTAACTTACCGTGTGACTTACCCGATATGCTCATAAAATTTAATGAGATTCGACCTTGCCGTTTCGGAGGAGGTAACCAGTAACAAACACACGATTTTTTTTATATTACTCATAAATAGTCTAGATATATTATTTATGCAGTATCCTTGTGAAAAAAAATTGCAAACAATATCAAGGTCAACAAACTAATCTTTTAAACTAGTTATTATTATTGTATTCAAGTTAATTATTACCTGCAATAGTCTATGTTATAAATATGATAACTTTTGGTGGTCCAGTGGTCGAGCAGCTCGCTTCTGAATCACAACATTACAGCATTTATTTTCATACACACAAGTGTCATAAATAGATTGTGCATGTAATATAGATGGTCCTGGCCCTTTACCGCATGCAATTTAAACGAATATTTTCGAAGATATTGCAGTATTAACATAGCGGGACAGCAGTAAAAGCCGATTAATGGCACAAATTGAACCTCATGATATCCAAAATTTACTCATTTATTACTTTTGATGCGGAACAAAGTTCGCCGGGTGAGCTAGTTAACCTATATTATGGTGTTTACATCTCTTTGTATAAATGGTGTGTTGGTACACAAATAAGATAATAAAAGTATTTAGTCAAAATCTTAATTTAATCCCACAGATCAACATGAAGTATGTTTACGCACTGTCGTTTTTGCTAGCTCTGACTGCAGTCACCGCTCAAACCTACACCACGGAGAATGATGACTTCAATATTGATGCTGTTACTGCAGACCCTCAAAAGTTGAAGGAGATTACCGATTGTTTTGTGGACGCCGGAGTATGCTCTCCTGTCGTTGCAGAATTCAAAAGTAAGATTACAAATCTTTATGCACTATTATTGATAGATTAATGTGACATGACATTTGACATTTAAGGTAATAAAATTATTGACTTGAAATTTCTGTAATAATAATAATAATAAATAAGCCTTTATTAACAATCAATACATATAACAATAGGTAGTTATGTAAGTTTCTATAAGACACCAGTAACATTTGACTGTCTTGCATTCGCATAGCCCGAACGGAATTTCTGTAACCTGTTGCTAAATCATGACGACACTAATGACTTT
The DNA here is from genome assembly GCA_905147225.2 of Euproctis similis. Classification (NCBI taxonomy): domain Eukaryota; kingdom Metazoa; phylum Arthropoda; class Insecta; order Lepidoptera; family Erebidae; genus Euproctis; species Euproctis similis. The sequence goes on along the minus strand of LR990121.1, from coordinate 9,811,515 downwards.
TTTGTACGGGATAGGAGAGTAAACGAGCAAGTGGGTCACCTGATGGTAAGCAACTACTCATCGCCCATGAACACCGTGGTACGTTACCGTCCTTTGAAGGAGTAGGAGGGGAAATGAAGGAGAATGAGGATTGGGCTTCTGGATACCTCTTTTACCGAACAAAAGGCGGCACGAGCCACTTCATGCCGATATTTCGATAGGTCGTGGTATTTCACCGGAAGTGCCGGCCCATTCATGCAGCACACTGCAAGACTCTACTAGATTTTTCGAATTATCTCCGTCTACTAAAGTTGTTGTTGTTGTTGTTCCAAGACCAAATTGAACGTGTTCTGGAGGAAGGTGATGTTAAGAGCCTCAAAAACCGACGCGCGTGCATGAAAAGAGTTATGAAAGTCAACGAAGCGAGTGAGGTGTGTAAGAATCGTGCCCTATGGCGCTCTGTTCTCTCTGCCTACCCCGCAAGGGATTTGGCGTGAAGTTATGTATGTATGTACTAAAGTTGTAGCTAACAAATGACCAAAATATTGGCGTATTTAGACTTTTGGATATTAACGGCAGAGAAAAGTTAGAGAAACCATTTTTTTTGTGTCATCATGATGATTTCTTCAATACTTGTAAAATACAAATTAATGACGGTGTCTTCTTAAATAAGTCAAAGTCAAAGAAGCTCTATTTTCATAGGTCTTCACAGACACATAAAAGTAGTAAATGTACAAAAAATTTACATAATATTTAAAATTAAATTCTTAAACACGAGCGCTTGAGAAAAGTGCCTCCGTGGAACGAGAAAACAGGGACGCATTAGCCACGAACGGCCCGGTTCCGAGTGTAGAGGCTATCACGAGAATAATCGGGCAAGAAATAACCTAAAACAAAATAAACTCAAGCTATATCTTTATTTTATAATTACAACATAATTGTTTAGGTATTTTAAATGTTGTAGTTTGTACTAGATGATAATGGAGTAAATATTCAAGAACAGTGGTAGAGCCAAGCAGTTCGCTGTATGAATGGGCCGGCTCGACCGGTGAAATACCACGACCTCTCAGAAGACCGACGTAAAGTGGCTCATGCCGCGTTTCGTTCGGTGAGAGAGGTACCCGGAGGCCCACCCCCTTTCCCCATCCTTTCCTATCCCCTATCCTTTAAAGGTCGGCAACGCAACAGTAACACTATATGTGTTGCTGGTGTCCATGGGCGGCGTTGGTTGCTTACCATCCGGTGACACGCCTGCTCGTTTGCCCTCCTATCCCATAAAAAAAGAGCAAAAATTAATGATTATAAATGCACTCGCATCTAAATGATATTTTCGTAATAAGTTATTTAATTCGACGAGTCTCATGGTGCATTGGTAAGGCTACCGATCGCAGAATCAAGGTTGACGCGTTCTATCCCCACCCGAGTACAAATATTTGTAAAAAGCATGAATGGTTGAATGGCGTCTGGGTGTTTTTCTAATTATTATAAGCATAAATATCTTTTTCAAAAATATATCTATATGTATTCAGATCTATTATCTAGTATCCATAGCATAAGCATTTAGTTGCTTTGTTTGGAACTAGAGGGCGCTGTGTGTATTGTGTCCAAGGTATTATAATAAGCGGATGGGATACATGGATAAAGTGGGATTTATATCAGATAAAAAAAACAGCAGCAGACCACGTAAATTATAGTCCTCAAGATAGGGTACTCCCCAAGAAAATATATTAATTTCATTAAAATCGATCTATTCGTCTCCGAGGATTCATCATTAGCCTTTTTGAGGTCCACTGCTGGACATAGGCCTCCCCCATAGAGCCCCACAACTGCCGGTCCGCTCAATCATGGGGGGTTTTTGCCATAATCGCCACGCTTGGCAGGCGGGTTGGCGATCGCAGTAGGCTGTATTTTCTTGAGAGAGAATGCTGCTGCCCATTCTTCTAGCTTTTCTCTTAGTCGCCTTTTACGACACCCACGGGAAGAGATGGGGTGGCGGTATTCTAAGCCGGCGCCACACAGCCCACACAGCCCGATTAATTTTCTAATCTCAAAATATGCAAGTTGAAAAACCTGCTTCCGTAGATCAGGCACAATTTCTTAACACATTGATAATTATCAATTATATTTTCCAACAAATGAGTTGTTGTGAGCCAGGATTTGGTATTCACTGGGCTCGTCCAGCCTCACGATAGAAGATTTGGATTACGACAAAACCCCTAATATCTGGTAGCTTACGACACCTTACGTTTACTATTATATTACTATACTAGCTGACCCGGCGAACTTTGTCCCCCATCAAAAGTAATAAATGAGTAAAATTTGGATATTAAAATGGTCAATTTGTGCTATTTATCGGCGCGCGTTTTGGCGCGCAACGCAACTGCTATGTCCCGCTATGTTAATACTGCAATATCTTCGTAAATATTCGTTTAAATTACTGTTAAGGGCCATATTGATCTATATTAAAAGCACAATCTGTTTAAGACACTTACCTGGATGAAAATTAATGGTGTAATGTTTAAAATTGCTTCGTAAATAAGCCATTATTTCTCGTAAAAAGTAAAAAAATAAAAATGGTCATTGTGGGTTATCCATAAGAGATAGACATATACCCTCATGGACTTTTTTGTAGAACTTCTAAAGCTGTTTAATAATGTAGAACATTGTTTTAATCTATCACTTAGGGTTCAGCCAGCGTTTGCAATTAAAGTGCTAAATCTCAAAAATTATATTTTTTTCTTTACAAGATCATATATGAATTATAGATCAAAACCACCCCGTTGACACCCTCTGACTATTTAAAAAAAACACATCAAAATCCATTGCGTATTTCTAAAGATATAATAATATAAGGGGACAGACAGCGCAAAGTGACTTTGTTTTATACTATGTAATAATGATATATAATTTCTTAATGCGTTATTATTACAGAAGACCTCCCGGAAGTTTTCGAGACAGCCTGCAAGAAGTGTACAGACAAACAAAAAGTTATTCTCCGTAAATACATGACAGCACTGAAATCCACGCAGCAGGCAGAATATCAAGCTATCATCAATAAATATGACAGCCAAGGCAAATATATAAACGCTTTGGAAACTGCAATTGCTTAATAAATGTATCATTAATAAAAAAATATAAGCAGACTGTTCATTAATGTACTGTTTTTCATCTCTGTATCAAGTTTTTATTCTCTCTCCTACTCCTTCTTATCTAAGAGAATTCTCCATAATAATATTGCTGGTTAAGGAGCAACTGCTTTTAATTATTACATTTTGTTAGACCGGTTAAATTAATTTGAAACAGAGCCATCTATGTCTGATTGAGTAAACAAATTAAGTAGTAAATGCCAATTTACATTTAAATACAAATTATATCTGCTTCCATTCGATGTGAAGGGATTAAGCGAGTAATTCAATTAATGTTTTGTACGCATACACGCAGCCCCATCTAGTTTCAAAACTGAGCAACTAACTTGAATTGTTCTCAAATACCTTTTTGATGGGTTTAGTTAGTCTAGTCTATTTAGACTTTATATAAAGTTTTATATATATGTCGGAGGAAGCCATTGAACTAGTAGTCAAATTAATTACTGTTTAACGCATAGTGTAGATTATTTAATGTTTATTGAAATTGTAAAAGTTTCTAGCTTCTAACAACTTTTCATTTTATTTTACTTTTTACTATTTTATTATTTCTTTAGACGAGATATCATTATAATTGTAATTTAAGTAATAACCAATCAGAGCAGAGCATTTGCATGAGTGGGGTCGAGGCGCCATCTTTTATAAGGAATTCGACAGTTGTAACGAGGTCTTCTTGTCTTGTGAAATACAGACGGATCGAGTTGGATCCTGGAGTTGTGTTTGCGATTGGTTTCAAAGATTGGAGCCTTGAACTCGCTGCTCAATCCAAATTATTCATTAAATAATTGTTTACTGATTTTGATATTGTATAACCACGAATAAATGTGTTCATTATCAGTTTTCAATTGTTTGTGTTCGGATTAACCCACAATTAATATCTTCAGTAAGGAATCAAATAAAAGACTCTCCGACATATATATATATATATATATATATATAAATATATCCTAGCTAACTCAACGAACTTTGTTCCGCATCAAAAGTAATAAATGAGTAAAATTTGGATTTTAAAAAGTTCAATTTGGGCTATTTATCGCCATGCGTTTTGGCGCGCAACGCGACTGGTATGTCCCGCTATAATAATACTGTAATATCTTCGTAAATATTAGTTTAAATTACATTCTGTAAAGGGTCAGGATCATCTATATTACGTGCACAATCTATTTAAGACACTTAATTGGATGAAAATTAATGCTGTAATGTTTAAAATCGCTTCGTAAATAAGTCATTATTTCTCGTAAAATAAAAATGGTCAGTGTGGGTTATCCGAGATAGACTTTTTTGTAGACCTTCTGAAGGTGTTTAATAATGTAGAACATTGTTTTGAGCCATCGCTTAGGGTTCAGCCAGCGTTTGCAATTAAAATGCTATATCTCGAAAATTAAATTTTTTTCTTTAGAATATCCCCGTTGACACCCTCTAACTATATATATTTAAAAAACCGCATCGAAATCCATTGTGTAGTTTTAAAGATATACGCATATAAGGGGACAGACAGCGTAAAGTGACTTTGTTTTATACTATGTAATGATATATACACTGGCAGTTTAGAAAAAAATTCCATTTAAGCCTATGTTACTTTTGTAGCTTGGAAGTGTGGAATGCGGCACGTGTTCAGGATAATAGAGCAACAAAACAGCACGTCTAAATGTTATTTTTATTAATTTACAACTTTTTGCAAACTTTTCTATATTTTATGCATTCCTTTGTATACTTTAATTTTTTTCCCCCTCATCTAAGAAGACCTTAGAGACGGAATCTTTTGAGCTATCTTTATCATCTGTGTTAGTCTAAAAAATATCATGAATCTATCTACATAATTTGTCCGATGACATTTCAAAACTTATAATATTAATTGTATGTATTTTCAATACATATTTTAACATTATAGCTTTTTTTTCTGTCAAGGATATTTAAAGGAATTTCCAATATTGGCATTTTTTCTTTTGATTCCATTAAACTTTTCGAAATTGTTTTCGGAAGTTGTGTGATAAATATCGATGACTGAAAAACTTTGTGCCCGGTATGGCAATAGGCCACATTGGCCAATCCGCCACCTATTCCATTTGGGACGTAAACATAACGGCGAGACGAGGCTTAACAGCCGCTGCCTACACCTTCGGGTAACAAAAGGCGTGAAGTTATGTTTATGTATGTTATGTTTTGCAAACGTCTGGTTTATTATTAAAAGGTCAAAACAATAAAGTATCACCTGTGGTTCTATATAATATTTAGAACTAGCTTCTACCTGCAACTTTTCTTCATCAATTCATTACATAGTATAAATCAAATTCGCTTTCCGCTGTCTGTCCACTTATATGCTTAGATCCTTAAAACTACGCAACGGATTTTGATGTAATTTTTTTTTTATAGATAGAGAGTGACAACAGGGTGGTTTGTATGTATAAGTAAAGTTCAGCAAGATTCAGCACTTTCATTGCAAACGCTGGCTGAAACCTAAGTGATAGATCAAAACAATGTACTATATTATTATATACGCCTTTAAAAGTTCTACAGAAATATCCGGGATGGTATATGTCTATCTCTTAGGGATAACCCACAATCATCATTTTTATTTATTTACTTCTGAGGCGAAACAAAGTTGAAACTAGTATATGATATAGCTGTAATTCCTGGTCGAAATATTAGTCAACAATATCGTTTAACACACTTAACTTCCGTAATAATATTAGTCTATTTACTAAGACAAGAGTACTCAGGACTTCTGACTAAGAAGTCAAGGTCCGAGCTGACGGATTGACAAGAGAGATATAGACAAAGAATAATTGACTTTCATTCATCAGTTATTAGCATGGTCAAAAAAGCAAGTCAGGTGTGTATGAGTCGTGCCTTATGACGCTCTGTTCTCTCTGTCTACCCCGCAAGGGACTTGACGTGAAGCTTAGTTTGACGTCTCAAGACATACCTGCCGCTCCCTTCTGGTATTAAGTGCGTGATTCTCTATTTTTTATTAGACACAGGGCAAACGAGCATGCGGGTCTCCAGGTGGAAGTGACTAACGCCGCCTGCAACACAGATCCAGTGTCCCAATTGCATTACTGAACGAATCGCGGCATAAACCACTTTACATTACATTCTGAGAGCACGACCTCTCAGAATATCGACGTATTTCACCGGTCGAGAAATTCAAAATCGAACGTTATAGCTCTACTACTGTGAAAATGATCGATATATTGAAATAATTAAACATTTAATAATGTCATTCGTCGCAACAGACAGACATTGAAAACTTTATTTATTTATATCTATAGGTACCCATAGACAACGGTGCGAATGTTATTAAAGCACTCGAATTATTTGTGGGTGTCTTCCTTGTATTTTTTTTTCTTTTTTTTTTTTGGACGAAGGTCAATCGTCGGTGGGGTTTTATATACAAGCATTTGTGATGTACACGTCATTTGATAATACTGGCCGACTTATATAACATATTTGTTCCATTTTCAAAAGTGTTCCTACTGCAATGGTAATTTTGAATAGATGCAATTCGTCTTGCTCCATGGTAGTGATTTGTTTTCTTTTTCTTAACTTTGTGTGCGCGCAAGAAAGTTATTACGACAGGAGATACGATTATTACGATATCGATAATTTAATACAGAATCATCGGTTGTTGAAAAAGTATTTGGATTGTTTTCTGGGTGAAGGTCCTTGCACGCCTATTGGGAGAGTGTTTAAACGTAAGTATATATTTTAATATTATCACTTTAAATTATTGCTGGTGAAAAAAAAACTATTTTTTTGTCAGTTTGTAGTAGATATTACTGATTACCCTTAAAAGTTAGTAAAACAAATCAAGCTTTAGATTATCTTTAATAATAATATTATATCTCTTCACATGATACTGGTCTCTTTTTATAAATCAGTAGATGATTCTAGAATGTGTAGTAATACCAAAGAACCTGCTAACATCCACGCTCATGCGTCATAAGACGGTATACTGATATGTTGATCCTGATAAATAGTTTGCATATAGATATAGCCTCGCGCCTTTTTCTTACCCAAACGTGTAGACAGGATTGTTAAATCTTGATGGAAATGGAATAATTGTCGGAACCTTTTGCCATACATAGGCCACAATGTTTTCAGTCATGTATTTTTATCACTTCCAAAAAAAATGCGAGAAGTTTTTGTTGTGATTCAGATTCGAACTCACGACTTCTTGCCTCAAAATGCGTCTCTTTTTACTTTCTAAATATTGTAATTTTTTCAGAAATTTTACCCGAAGTAGTGGCAACTGCCTGCGAAAAGTGTTCACCGTCGCAGAAGAGGCTCGCGAGAAAAACCTTCAACGCATTCAGAAGGAACTTTCCAGAAACTTATGAGCGGTTGATGGACAAACTAGATCCTAACGGCCAATACTATGATGCCTTCGCGAAGGCAGTCAATAACGCCTGATTGTTTTGGGATGTAAGTAAATATTGAACTCATAAAAAGCTTTGCATCCGTAAGCATCTATTAGATCATCGTAATTATATATATATATATTAAATAAATACATGCTGGTGTCTGATCTAGAGGTCGGGGTTCGAATCCTGACACTGACTCACACCTACCTTGAACCGTGGTAGATCGAAACAATGTATTGCATTATTATGCACTTTTAAATGGTCCAACAAAAGTCTGGGATGGCTCTTAGTTTTACCCACAATTATAATTTTAATTTCTTACTTCTTCATGTAAAATAATGGCTAATTTACTAAGCGATTTTAAACATTACAGTATTAATTTTCATCCAGTTAAGTGTTATAAATAGATCGTACTTTTAATATAGATCAATATAGCTCTTTACAGTATGTAATTTAAAAGTTTATTTTTGAAGATATTACAGTATCAACATAGCGACACATAGTAGTTGCGTCGCGCGTGCCGATAAATAGCACAAATTGAACTTTTTAATATCCAAATTTTGCTCATTTATTACTTTTGATGCAGAACAAAGGTTGCCGGGTCAGCTAGTGAGATATTAAAAAAAAAAACAAATGTAACCAAACATGTACATATATAGGTACGATATGTTACGAGAAAACTAAAATTTTGCGACCGATTTAAAAAGGAAGAAAAAAGTAACAAAAACTGTCTAATACGTGGAAAATCTAAATATCTAAGCAATAACTTTATCCATCATAAATATTGGGTGAAGATCAAACTAGCACTACTTTGTAGTTAGTGATCTTACAGCAATGTTTATAGCAGGAAAATTAAAAATAAATAAATAAATCAACCTAGCAGCTTAAGCATAACCCGGCGTCGGCAAGGTATAATATAAGTACAACAACTGCATGCTGGGTCATAATGACCCGCATTTTAAACTGTAGAGTATTTCTATCATTTCAACAGTATTTAGAGCAAATTTGTGTTTAACTTGAAGAATAGTTGTTAAATAATAATATTTTCAAGAAAAAATAAAAGAAACGATGTTACATAAACATCTTTTAATGTATTTATCGAAATCAGTATAACATTCACAATGAAAAGTTCAATTACTAGAAGATTACTAATAAAAAAAAACGAACTAACATTTATTTTTGAAATTTTTAAATGAAAAAAGTGACGACTTTAAGATCTTAGAGTTAATCACTATTAGGACAGTCATCTGCGCTACTGCTACAGAAAGAAACTATAACATATTCCGGGCAGATGAATTTGTTGCATTTTTGATAGGTATTGGTAGTTTTCCTATTATTTCTCCTGTTCTTTTCTAACTACAACCTTGCGAGCGCTCCCGTGATTATTTATTTAAGCCTGAATTTAAGCCGAATTTAAGCCAGTTCATTCAGATATAGATAACCTAAAAATAATAAATTTAATGCAATACATAAAAACGGTACAAAATATTAACAAATTTATCAAATTATGAAGTCAATGTATTGGCACAAAATGAATGTACGTTTGGGGCTTAGTTAGCCGCACACTGTCTAAGTTGGTATAAGAAATGAGGGACGCATGTCACTAACTGCAGCTACTGAGAAGCTTGGTAACGTTGGACTATTATTGTCTTAAATATCCGCAATATAAAACATTACAGATCATTGTGACCCTACCTAGCAATCGCCGGGTTTACTATCTATATTTATCGGGTATCTATATTTTCGCAAATATTCATTTAAATTACTTGCTGTAAAATGCGGCATTAATCTATATTAAATGCAAAATGTATTTAAAGTACTGAATTTGACTAGGATTAACGCTGCAATGTTAAAAACCCTGCATAAATAAGACATTATGTTTCCTAAAAAGTAAAAACATTAAAATGGTCATTTGCGGATTTTTTTGTAGAACTTCTTAAGGTGTTTAATAATATAGTACATTATTTTGATCTATCACGTAGAGTTGAGCCAGCGTTGGCAATTAAAATGCTAAACCTCGAAAATTCTTACTGTTTCTCTACTATATTATGCCTGGATTAAAGATACACAAACCACCCTCTTTTTATGGGATAGGAGGGCAAACGAGCAAGTGGGTCACCTGATAGTAGGCAACTACTCCCCACTTATGGACACTGTGGTGTTGCCGTCCTTAAGGGAGTAGGAGGGGAAAAGGGGTCGGGCCTCCGGATACCTCTCTCGCCGAACGAAACGTGGCACGAGCCACTTCACGCTGATTATCTGAGAGGTCGTGGTATTTAACCGATTCAGCCGGCCGCATTCACGCAGCGAACTGCAAGACTCTACCAATGTTGAAACAAAATTTTCAAAAAAAAAAAAACACATCTAAATTCGTTGCGCATTTTTCAAGATTAAAGCATATAGGGACAGGCAGTAGAAAGCGACTTTGTTTTTGTACTATGTATTGATGTATTTAGGTCTTTTATTTATCAGCATACAATAAGCTTAAACATTTAACATTATTTCTATCGAACTGATGACCAATAAGTTTCTTTGTTTAAAGCGAGTATTGTCATTTGACGAATACAGAAGCCATTCGATTGTTAAACAAATTGATTCATCAATGCTCATTATCGATATGTAAGTACTTATACAAAACATACATACATACTCCACGCCAAATTCCTTGTGGGTAGGCAAAGAGGACAGAGCGCCATAAGGCACGATTCTTACACGACTCACTCGCTTCTTTGCCTTTCATAACTGTTTTCATGCACGTGCGAGTTTTGAGTTTCCTAACATCACCTTCCTCCAGAACACGTTCTATTTGATCATGGATTATATGTCTTGGCCGTCCTTGACTCCTATATTAGTCCGCTTTTGCATTCTATATCTGCTTGGACAATCTTGCATCATCCATTCTTTCTACATGTCTCTCTGAGGAGTGATTCGCAGATTTTGCGCAGTGCCCTCATTTCTTCCGCGTTTATCCTACTTTCATACGTACTCTGCCATACCCAACTCTGGTTTCTATAAGATATTTATACAAAAGAAACGGAAAATATGTAGAAATAAGTGTATATAAAAATAAAAAACTGAAACAATGTCGTCAGCTGCATAAGTAGTGGTGAATAGACCGTCAGCTGATGCAATAAAGATACTCACTGTTCTTTTTGAGCATTTGGCACTGCCCTTTGGTATTGCTAAGTAATATGACGCTTACTTGAACATTTTCCACAGTAGTCGTAAATGCAAGATGATGCACGATTGACTAAGCAGATATACAATGCAAATGCGGATGGATATAGGAGTCGAGGATGGCCACGAAACACCTTTCATGACCAAATGGAACGTTAATAGAGATAAACAAATAGAAAGTGTTCTGGAGGAAGGTGATGTTAGGAGCCTCTCTGCCTACCCCGCAAGGGATTTGGTGTGAAGTTATTTATGTATGTAACTTAACATAACTTCATGGCTTTTTCAACCCGAAAGTGTGTGGCTGTTAAGCCTCGACTCGTCGTTATGTTTACGTCCCAGATGGAATAGATGGCGAACCTATTGCCATACCGGGCACAAAGTTTTCAGTCATCGATCTATATCACACATAACTTTCTAAATTAATTTCGACAAGTCATTGGTGTGACAGGATTTGAAACCGCGACTTTTTTATTCAGAAGCGGGGTGGTAGACCATTGGACCATTAAGACTATCATAAAAATTAATTAAAATATCTCCAAATTGAAAAAAATAGGGGTGGGCTTGACCCTTAACATTTAGGGGGATAAAATATAGATGTTCTCCTTTTCTCAGATCTACCCAATATACACACAAAATTGCATGACAATCGGTCAAGCCGTTTCGAAGAAATATAGTAACTAACACTGTGACAAACGACAATTTTATTTATTACATATTTCAATCAATTTAAACAAAATCTATGTAAATGTATATGAACTTGATGTTTGACGCATACATAATATGAGCTCTGTATATACAGAGTGTTTCGAAATAACTATTTATTTATAATATTATAGTAAGATTTAAAAAAGCACCAAAAATAAACATTTTGTAACACTACCAGGATTTTCCTCTTCCAAAACGTACGCAAACTTTAAAATTGCTCCACATTTCCAGAAGCGTGCAGCAATATTCTACTCGATAGTCTCAAAGTTGCTATCATACATTTCGCTAATATTATTACAGGGAGGGATTTTTACAGAAATGCGCTAATCGATTTAAGTTCTTAAATATTGACAGAGAAAGTTGATTTTCGTTTGTGCTCACTGTGTAAGCAGTGACCCATGTGCCAACAAAATGTAGTGGGTATTACACCGTAGCCAATATAAACCACTGTCGCTTACCGTCACTGTTAGTTCTTGAGGTCGTTTTATACTGAGTAAAAGGTGGGTTGAATGAACTATAATCTGTGGCATATTAATCTGTGAGACTACTGTGTATAAATTTAATCTGTGATTACACAAATCATAATGCGTTTTTCAAAACTGTCTTATTCATTTGACATTTTTTGATGCAAATTACTGTGTTCAATCTTAGTGAACTTACTAAGACAGTTTCCTATTTTAATTGATTTAAATTCATCTCAGAAGCAATACTTTCATATTAAAAATATTAATAATCTATTAATACATACATTTGTATGTAAGTGTTTGGGTAAAGATACGACGTTATGTCTGTATTAAGTTGTCATTGTCAGTATATTCACGCAGTCAGTTTGAACTTGGATCATATAAAATGCGAATGAAAATTCAACCCACGTACTTCCAACGTCCATGGAAGCACTTCTCCATAAAGGTGTCATTGCTAAATTGATCAGGATAGTCTTGTAACACTCTTTGTTTCATTACAAACGCGTATAGTTCATCAAAAATTTAAATTATTTTCGATATTTTTTTTGCAGATTTTAAATTTTAATCATGAGATTCCTGGTTGTATTGTCTTGTGTCGTGCTAGCAGTGTTCGCAGCTGACAAATACAGTTCCAAATATGACAATTTTAATGTGGACACGCTGATCAATAATGATAGATTATTAAAAGCATATATAAATTGCTTCCTTGAGCAAGGACGGTGTACACCGGAAGGATCTGACTTCAGAAGTAAGTAGATTTATTTTTTTTCTCATTGAAATATTATTATTATTATAGCTTTTTCTATTTTTATCATCATCATCATCGATTTCCTGCCCTTATCCCACTTTAAGTGAGGTCGGCACAACATGCCATCCTTTCGAACGATTCATGTTGTCTAAAGTTTTGGCTGTGGTTTTATGACTGGCCTTCTGCCTGACGTCAACCCCAACTGAAATGTTCCGTTGGTTATTTATGATATTATTTAATAATCTATGTGATTAATTATGTGTGATAAATATCGTAGATTGATAAAATTGTAATCTATATATAATATCAATAGGTTCCGTCACCTATTCCATTTGGGCGTAAAAATAAAGTTAAAATTGGGAGAAAAAGGCATTTGTCGTGTTATCAAATTTTATCAGATTCTATTAGGCTGGTGGTTATAATTGGCGCAATCCCGCAATCAAATAATATCCCCGTTATCATCTACTCGACATATTAGTAGGTGAACAATCCTAAACTATTCTACTTAACTATTGTTTGTCACTCAATATTTTCTGTTTACATCTTTAATTATAAAGAGCGTAAAGTTTTGCAAATTCAGCCTACAGTGAACTATTGAAATTTTTTGAAAAATTGGCAATTATTTTTGTACTATAAATATCCCAAAGGTCTAACCATTTTAACAAAAATATTGGATGGCTTCAATGGATAAATAATCAAATTACCCCACATATGCTTTATTACTGGATAGGTACAAGTCTATTTAATTAAGGTAGAGCAATTATTAAGACGATTAAATCCATGTTTTTATGCTAAATGACGCACATAGTTATTATAAGTTAAACAAAAAATACAACCTTCATAGTACATAAAACAATAGCATAAGTTAGCAGGTTATATTTTTTTTTCGAATCGATGTTAAGGAACTATATTTAAGCATATTATCAGTATATTGTGCAGGTTTTTATTGCATGTAATTTGTCCATTTACCTTCAAAATGATAATAAATCTTACGATACCTTTTTTTCTTTGAAAAATTTCTTTGAAAACCTTTTTGAAAAGTAAGTAAATTTTCTTTGAGAAAATAAGTACAACTTGGAAACTTCATTGAATCTAACGCGACACGGGTCATTAAAATCATTTGGTATTCAATGACAAAATATAATGATAAGGGCTAAATAAAAAAATAAAAAATATATAAACATTTCTTTTTCAAAGATATTTTTACAATTCACTATTACGATACTACTGCAATATAAATCTTAAATAGTGTCACTTAAATCATTGCGCATTTAATAACAATACTAAAATAACAAAATATTAATCATTTGGTAGTTTATTTTTGAAGTTGTTTAAGAATACATGACACTAGTATGCATTATATATACTTATATATATATATATATATATATATATATATATATATATATATATATATATATATATATATATACATATATCGTCCAGTGCTCCAGTGGTTCAGTCACGGTGGTCCAGTGGTAGAGCATACGGTTTCTGATCCAGAGGTCCGGGTTCGAATCCTGAGACTGGCTCACACCAATGACTTTTCGAAAATTTTTTTCTGAAGTTAAATGTGATAAATATTGATGACTGAAAACTTTGTGCCCGGTATGGGCGGTATGGCTATAGGTTCGCCACCTATTCCATTTGGGACGTAAACATAACGGCGAGACGAGGCTTAACAGCCGCGGCCTACACCTTCGGGAAATAAAAGGCGTGAAGTTATGTTAGGTTATAATACATATATTACTAGTTAACCCAGCGAACTTTGTTCCACATCATAGGGTATAGTGAAGTAAATTTTGGATTTATCAGTTTTTCTTTACTACATCTCTATCTGTGAAAAAAAAAACATCCAAATCCGTAGTTTTAAAGGTATAAGTATATAAATGGACTGACAGCGGAAAGCGACTTTGTTTTATACTATGTAATGATGAAGACAAATATTTAAACTCTGAGATGTGATTTCATGTTAAGACGATCTGTTTATATTTACGTAAGTAAGGATAAACCCCAGTACATACAAGTTGCCATTCGAATGTTTGCATACCGTGTCGAGGTCGAGGATATCAACCAACAAAACATACTAACATATATCTTGACAATTTTATAACATAACATAACTTGACGCCTTTTTCCACCCGAAGGTGTAGGTAGCGGCATGTGAGGCTTCGTCTCGCCGTTATGTTAACGTCCCAAATGGAATAGGTGGCGAACCTATTGCCATACCAGGCACAAAGTTTTCAGTCATCGATATTCATCACATTAATAGAATTCCGATAAATCATTGGTGTGAGTACGGAATCGAACCCATAACTTCTGAATCGAAAGCGGGGAGCTTAACCACCTGGACTATTAATCAATTTCCCATAGATTAATTTGTTTTATTATCAACTAGCTGACCCGGCGAACTTTGTTCCGCATCAAAAGTAATAACTGCTGTCCCGCTAAGTTAATACTGCAATATCTTCGTAAATATTCATTTAAATTACATACTGTAAAGGGCCATATTGATCTATATTAAAAGCACAATCTATTTAAGACACTTAACTGGATGAAAATTAATGGTGTAATGTTTAAAATTGCTTCGCAAATAAGCCATTATTTCTCGTAAAAAGTAAAAAAATAAAATCGGTCATTGTGGGTTAGATAAGAGATCCATAAGAGATAGACATATGCCCTCGCGGACTTTTTTGTAGACCTTTTTAAGGTGTATAAAAATGTAGTGTGATGTTTTGATTTATCACTTAGGGTTCAGGCAGCGTTTGCGATTAAAGTTCTAAATCTTAAAAATTATCACTTTTTTTACTACACTATACATGAATTATAGATCAAAACCACCCCGTTGACACCCTCTAACTATTTAAAAAAACCGCATCAAAATCCGGTGTGTAGTTTTAAAGATATACGCATATAAGGGGACAGACAGCGTAAAGTGACTTTGTTTTATACTATGTAATGATGATGATACAAAAATTTATTTTTTAAGGTTACAACGGCTTTTGTTACACAACAATCTATTTACCTGTTTTTTTTTTTATTAAAACTGTACTTTAAATATTTTTTTTAGAATACCAAGTATTTAAAAAAAAAACATGATCTACAACCGACACAGAACCCAAAAATATGGTTTTTAGACTTTTGTCTGTCTGTTTATCTGGTTGTTTGTATGTTTATTACGGATAAACTCTAAAAGTACTGCATGCTTTTAAGTACAATTTTGCATCAATATAGCCAAGAGGTCGGGTCAACACATAGGCTAAATATTATCACGCTATCACTATTGGGGGGTGAGCAATGAACCCTTATAATGGCGTCCGCGCTGGCGAAGTAGCGGGTAACAGCTAGTAAATAGATAAAAATCCATTTTTAGGAAAGAAAATACAAAGCTCTAGAACATTTAATTAATTCTTCAATTAAAATCTAGTTTCTCGTAAGGGAAGTAACTCAAAAAATTTAATAAATAAATTAAATTAAACATTTCTCATTTGTCCCCAGAAACCTTACCTGACGCTATTGAGACAACTTGCGGAAAATGCAGTGAAAAACAGAAGACAAATATCAGGAAAGTGATCAAAGCTATCCAGACCAAATATCCGGATAAATGGGACGATCTGGTGAAGAAGAACGACCCTACAGGACGTTACCGCGCCAACTTCGACAAATTCATTCAAGGCTCAAGCTAAACCTATCATTATTTTGCACATCAAATATTTGTTGTTCAAATATAAGTTTATTTAATTTATATGTACAATTTTAGATTATAAAGATCGAATGACAAATTATTATGTCATCTAATTAAAATAACACGGTGTTGACTGATATAATTTAATAATTAAAAAGATAAAACAAATCAAAATATCTTTGCCTAATGTATTTACCTAATATATTTTTTATGAGATAGGAGTGCAAACGAGTAGGCGTGTCACCTGATGGTAAGCAACCATCGCCACGTTACTGTTTCGTTGCCGACCTTTAAGGGATAGGGTATAGGTACGGATGGGGAAGGGGGGTGGGCCTCCGGGTACCTGTCTCACCGACCGAAACGCAGCAAGAGCCACTTTACGTCGATCTTCTGGAAGGTCGTGGTATTTCACCGGTCGAGCCGTCCCGTTCATGTAGCGAACTGCTTGGCTCTACCACTGTTAGGTGTCAGAATATTGATTGGTTGTTTAAAACATCTAACCTTTATTAACCGACTTCGAAAAAAGGAGGAGGTTCTCAATTCGTTTGTTTGTAAATATTTGTTATACCTTTAAGCTCTAATAGTATGTAAAGCGTTGAAGCGTGTCTTAAAAATATTTGGCTGCCGACTCCATTGCCTTACTTCTAACTCCGGTTACTCAATTACGGTACTTAGCTTTTTATGAATTGATGTACTATCAGGATTAGTACCAGCAACATCCAAATACACTGTAAATAGAATAGGAGGGTAAACGAGCAAACGAGTCACCCGATGGGAAGCAACACAAGTAGTGTTACAGTTGCATTCCCGACCTTTTAGGTAGTATAATGAAGAAGAACAACTCTCACCGAACAAAACAGGGCATAAGCTACTTTACATTCGATATTCTGAGAGGCTGTGGTATTTCACGGGTCAAGCCGGCCCATTCATACAGCGAACTGCGTGCCTCTACCACTGTTAAAACACTAATCTTTCGCCATTATCCCACTCAAGGCGGCTTCGTTACAACTCATCATATATGCACTTATATTTACTCCTAAATAATCCATCTTAGATTATAACATAACATAACTTCACGCCGTTTGTTACCCGAAGGTGTAGGCAGCGGCTGTTAAGCCTCGTCTCGCCGTTATGTTTACGTCCCAAATGGAATAGGTGGCGAACCTATTGCCATACCGGGCACAAAGTTTGTCAGTCATCGATATTTATCACACATAACTTCCGAAAACAATTTCGAAAAGTCATTGGTGTGAGCCAGTGTCTGGAATCGAACCCGGACCTCTGGATCAGAAGCCGTGTGCTCGACAACTGCGCCACCGAGACATCATCTTAGATTATCAATAATATTTTTCTTAAAAGGTTACTGAACCTTGTAAGCAATGATCAGGCGATGGTGCAATTAATAATTGGTGATTATGCAGGTTTGTATGTGTGTTTGTGTGTCAGCCAGGGCTGGTGGGGACACTTTGGTACTATCGAAATACCGGTTGCGCCAGAACAGCTACAACGCCGGCACGTTGCATACACTGACGTAACATTAATGAATTGTGCAACGCAGCCGCATAATATAACAACTTACAACGCAATCGTTACGCTTCATATCATAACATTTACAACATGAGCACAACAAAAAAGTAACTGCAAAAAACTAAATAAAAATATCGTGGCATCATACTGTTTTCAGAAGTTATGTTATCATAAATAGCAATAGGTTCCGCCGCTTATTTCAATAGGTATGTAAAAATCTACGGATCAGACATGACAGCTTCTGCTTGTACAGTTTTGGGTGGAAAAAGCGTGAAGTTACAACAAAATGATTTTTCATAGTCCAAAATTTTCGTCCGTAAATCTCGAACAATTTGTCCATGGTTAGTTTCGTGTCTTAAAATCAATTCTTTTAACTCCTCAGCTCAAAAACGTTCTTCATATCTACATCATCCTCATCAGCCTAGATCTGTCCACTGCTGAACGTAGGCCTCCCTTAGCACGCCACAACTCCCGGTCCTGTGCCGCTAGCATCCAACGACTCCCTACCTATATCTATTTCATTAAATGCATAAAATCCACTGCTCCAAAACTGCTTAGCAGTTTGCTTGTTTTTTTTTGTTTAAAAAATCGGTTAGAAATCTAATTTATCTAACCACTAATTAACAGGCTTGGATAACCGCTGGTTGTTTTTCAGGCCATTTGAAAAGAAAAAATATATTTGTCATTGAAAAATACATGTAACCCCTAAATAAATTTCACACAGCTTCTACTGCCGACTCCTATTATCATAAGATACGATGTTTACCTGGACTGCTAATAAACTTGTAAAGTTTTTAAAATTTCCTAACACTAATACAATACGCCATTAACGCATGGCTTGTGCTTAATATGAGTAATATAAAATTTAATATCTTTTATAATACGGTTATGTAAATTATTATTTAATATTATGTGACGATATGCAAACTCGTCTAAATAGAATAAATAACAAATCAAATGCTACATGCAATTGCTATTATCAGAATTATAAACGATTACTAGTTTATTTTAATGGCTTAATCGTAGTGGCCAGCAACGAAACGAGTGACACATTTTTTTTTTTACTTTTGAGACCAAATTTTATGAGCATGGATGCTGTTAAGTGTTCGAAAGGTTCTATTTGATGACGTATTTTACATATAGGACTACATTTTAATCATATAAGTTTATATTATTAAAATGTAGTAAGTAGTTAGTCTCGGTGGTCCAGTGGTCGAGCACACGGCTTCAGATCCAGAGGTCCGGGTCCTATTCCTGACACTGGCTCACACCAATGACTTTTCGAAATTATATTTTGAAGTGTGATAAATATCGATGACTGAAAACTTTGTGCCCGGTATGGCAATAGGTTCGTATCCTATTCCATTTGGGACGTAAACATAACAGCGAGATGAAGCTTAACAGCCGCTGCCTACAGCTTCGGGTAACAAAGGCGTGAAGTTATGTTATGATATGTGTTATATAGTTTATATAAATTAAAAAGCATAATTCTTATAAATAATTAAAATTTATACGTAATTTATGAATACATACATAAAATATTGTGTATACAACTGACTCAACAACAACATTATTCCGTCGAGCAATATTTTTTTTAAGATATTAACAACAGTAAGTTTTGTAAGTTTATAAATAAAACAGATTACGTGATACAAAGACGTTTACCCTTGACCTGAGATCATAATTATCATGCGAACAATGCGGTGTGTATAAATATTATTTAATTTTTAATATACACGCATGCATAACTTCACACCAAATTTTTGTTAATTATTCCTCTAAATTGGTATGTGGTAGCTAAGCCACTATACTAAAATCTACAGCGGACATTAATCATGTCACTGGCTAACCCCTACAGTTAGTTAGTTGCATACCTAAAATTGCGACCAGGATGTGGTTAATCTCTGTTTCAAAATTCTTAAGGACACTGAATTGCCTGCTGTCCCCTACAGACAGTATTGGTAATTGGTTACCGTCACTTCATGCCTAATCATGGATGATGGGCCAAACAGCAGTTGCCCTCGCGAAACTTCCTTCGTATGAGCCCTAAATTACTCTTTTAATAGCAGTCACTTAGCTTAGCTTAAAAGTAGATGGATTTTCCTCTTAGGTCTAGACTGTACGTAAAATCCTCCCCTTGTTCGGCGGTATGTCACGTTAATGCAGCTTAACGCTTTAAAAAACTGCATTGGAGTGACATCTGTCGATTCAATGGGATATTACGACAGAATTATCAGTAGAAGCCATCTAGTGGCGACATCTATTGATTTTCTCTGTAACTACGATGAAGCCGTGCGTACGTCCTCGTCAATGAATAATAGTCAAATTAGAACTAATTAAATTCATTCATTAAATAAAGCATAAATTAAATCTATAAATAATATATAAACTAGTAAAATTAGGAATCCCACTATAAGGGATAATTGTAAAAGCTAGTGACTCACTCCCACTCCAGAATCGGAATGACGGAAATGACAGAACAAATCTTTAGATTGAACATATACTATATCTTTCTTCTCTCTGACGCCGTCGCCTTGCGAACAACACCTTCCAATCACGCTACCGACGGTATAGAAATAGACCAGACAGCCTGATCTCTGACATCTACTGCTACTTCAACCCCCTACGGGTGAGTTGCCCTTGTTAAATTATTGTAGCTAGCTTAGTGTTAAAAAAAAGATAGAAGTTGTGACTGTTCTCGGTTCCGAGCGTGCGACAAAGCGTGGGGCCAAAGGTCGCTAACGGATCGAGCGAACAGCATGTAAACCTAGTGCCTTGTGGCATTTCAGATACTGCACAAACAGCGTAACGGTTCACTATGGACACTTTACGGGAATTGCCCCTCAGGACCACCGACGGGGTGAGCGCTCCGACAGATACAACTGCCAGCAGCCTTCTACGCGGGAGGACCATACCGGAGCTGACCGGACTCCAGCGAACCAACTGCCAGCAGCCTTCTACGCGGGAGGACCATACCGGAGCTGACCGGACTCCAGCGAACTAGGGCAATACGTCCCTGCAAGACTACTTCCAGCTTTAAGGCCAGTGACCCTCGCTACTACCGACTTAGTGGGAGGAAGCAGACTGACCCCTTTTTTTTCACTTACCGACCTACCACCCTGAGACTATCTACTATCTTTCGCCGGCCCTCTACTCTTCCTATATACTTCTTTTCTTATATAACTATTCGCTGACTTCTTAATATTTTCTTGCTACCTTATACTATTTTTCATCTATGTTATCTTAATACTATTATCTAATATACTATCTGTTATTGAAGGACTAGACTATTATTGCTATCTACCTCTAACGTTACAACACTACAAGCTAAAATCCATCCATATAGTTACAGCAGATCTACGCCTCGATCCATAAAGCTATACATAAACGTAACTACCCTCAACGTAACACCTATTCGGGGTAAGCAAAGAGAATCGAGGGACAGGAGGCAAGAAAACACAAGACCTCACTCGCTTGATCGACTGTCAACACTCTTGCCATACACTTTGTACAATGGTAGAGCTAAGTAGTTCGCTGCATGCATGTGCCGGCTCGACCGGTGAAATACCACGACCTCTCAGAAGATCGACGTAAAGTGGTTCATGCCGCGTTTCGTTCGGTGAGAGAGGTAACCGGAGGCCCACCCGCCTTCCCCATTCTTCCATATCCCCTATCCCTTAAAGGTTGGTAGCGCAACAGTAACGCTATATGTATTGCTAATGTCCATGGGCGGCGTTGGTTGCTTACCATCAGGTGACACGTCTGCTCATTTGCCCTCCTATCCCATAAAAATCACGCTTATCGTACACGTTCAATTTGTGAATGACGGTGAATTGGTGAAGTTTCTTAGTCGTTAACCTCATCCCAAGAAGATTATTTTAACCAACTTTGATCCAAAAAAAAAAGTGTTTTGTCTTAATGTAATGCCCCCGCAATCTGCGATTGCCATTGGAGTTTTATTAAAAAAAGGGTGGTCCAGTTTTCGATCACCCCGCTTCTGTATCTAGAAGTCGCAGGTTCGAATCCTGGCTCACACCAATGACTTTTCGAAATTGTTTCCGGAAGTTGTATGTTATAAATAACGATGACTGAAGACCTTGTGCCCGGTATGGCAATAGGTTCACCACTTGTTAGTCCATTTGGGACTTAAACAGAGAGACGAGACTTAATGGCCTTAGTAAATCCCAAAATCTCTTCATTGCCTCCCTTGTGAGACGCAGAAGCAAAAATAAAAGTTTACAACCCCTAACCTAGCCCACCATCCTAAACATTCCAATGGAGGTTTGAAGTCAGGTAGGCGGACGGTCATAAATCTATAGCCAAATCTTTTGACAACATAGATAGTTCGAAAGGATGATATTTTGTGGCGCTTAGATAAGTGGGATAAGGGCAGTAAAATGATACCTAATATAGTTCGGTATCATAATCTAAATATAGATACTTTTTACTTCAGGGACATAATTTACTCCTACTGAAAAACCTGAAAACTTTGAAACTAATCAGTTGTTGATGTGATAATAATAATAATATCTTGGACACAATACACACAGCGCCCTCTAGTTTCAAGCTAAGCAACTATATACACAAGCATTTAGTTGCTTAGCTTGGAGGCTCCAGTATCAGCTGCTGCAGCATCCATAACAAGTTATGGATACATTATATATTATATTAATACATTATATATTTTTCTTTTGTAAATACATAATAAACACCCAGATGCCACACAAACATTCATGTTTGTCACAAATATTTGTGCTCGGCTGGTGATCGAACCCCCGACCTCATTGCTGCAGTCGGTAGTTTTACCAATGCGCCACGAGGCCCGTCAAATTATGTAGTATTCATAGTGCCATTATAGTGTTTTTAGTTCAATTCTGAATCTATCTATCTGTACAAAGTTATCGTAACAAGAATAGCCACATGCAACTCTCAACCAGTTCTGGAATAAAATAACCCGGAACTGGAGTCAATTATACAAAGACAATTGGATGTACATTGCATTTTAATTGTCATAAAACTCATTATTCTCGCGAAGATGCATATAAAAGTTACTTGGATATAATTACTAAGGAGCATTTGTTCTGCGATCTTAGACAACACGTTTGCTTTAAAGGTAAGATTGTATTATTATTTTTTTTAGAAAAATAAAAATACCGATGAGCGTGTGACAAGAGTTATGAAATTTGTGCAAAAATCAGGCCTTATGGCGTTCTGTTCTCTCAGCCGACCTAACAAGAGACTCGACGAAAATTACTAAAAGACCAATTTGACTTTCATCGCAAAATAATATTCTATTTATAATATTTATATAAATGAATTCTTAATAAATTAATCTTATATTTATAATTGGTTTAATTAATATTTATTTCTAAGACTTACGCGAATCTCACTCATTGATCAAAACAACTTTTAGGATTATATCGCGTTTATTTACTACTTATATAAATTTATTTCCCGACGTTATGAACTCTTTACAGAGATCATTTTCACGAGTGATGAACAAAAAGATGGTAGTTGTTCAAAAGCTATTTTCATTGATACAAAAATAGTAGTAAAGATTATTAAAAATGATTAGTAAATAAATGCGATATAATCCTAAAAGTTGTTTTGATCAATGGTTTCATTAATATTGGATGTTTATAAGTAAAGTGCTCCAACCAGAAACTCTTCGGATGTGACTTAGTCACAGGTTTTTCTGGTATAGGACCAGCAAAAGGTTATGGAACCTATTGCAATAATATAATACGTAAAAATCTCGTATCATCTCGTATCCTCCGAAACGGCTTGAATAATTCTGACGAAGTTTTCATATCATGTATTTAGTTTTTTTTTTAAAATAGCATACATATTCACCCTAAATATTCACCTTTTTACGATTAATCTCTATTTTTACTTTATTTTTGACCAGATCACGTTTGCTGCTAGCTAGTTCTTAACAGTGAAACAACTTTTTATGGATTATATCGCGTTTATTTCGAACGTTTCGAACTCTTTACAGAGGTCATTTTTACGAGTAGTGATCTTTGTAAAGAGTTCGAAACGTCGGGAAATAAATAAAAAATAACATAACTTCACGCCTTTTATTGCCCGAAGGTGTATGCAGCGGCTGTTAAGCCTCGTCTCGCCGCTATGTTTTCGTCCCAAATGGAATAGGTGGCGAACCTATTGCCATACCGGGCATAAAGTTATCAGTCATCGATATTTATCACACTTAACTTCCGAAAACAATTTTGAAAACTCATTGGTGTGAGCCAGTGTCAGAATTCGAACCCGGACATCTGGATCAGAAGCCGTGTACCACCGATAAAATAAGTTCTAAATAAAAGCTATATAATCCATAAAAAGTTGTTTCAATGTTATAAATGTGATTCGCGAGAATCTATGAAACAAATCAGCTAGTTTAGGTATAATTAGATCAGTCATCTATATTAATTATACTTAACTGCCGAAAGGACAGCCAAAGCGTCATTTAGACCTTTTACTTAGAAATGGTCTGTTCTACCCTTACCCGGGAGAGAGTAACATTAACTCAGGTACTTAATGAAACACAAATTACGGTATTTTTTTACAGAAATCACTAATCATTTACAATTACAATGAAATTCATGGTGGTGCTTTTCGCCATGGTGATCCTTGTGACTAAGGCATCGGTCGACGATGAAGAGCTGCTAAACTATTATGAAGCTGTCTTGGCTAAAGATGATCAGAAGATGAGTAATCTGATGAATTGCCTTTTAGACAAAGCGCCGTGTGGTGATTTAGAGCAGATGAAAGGTACTTTCAGAAATATTAGCTTTTCGAGTTATTTTGGATATAATGGATTATTCGAGTTATTTTGGATATATTGGTATATAATTTATATAAATATATAAAATAAAAACTTGGAATTATACTTTTCCAAAAACTAGCTAAAATTAAATTTGATTCTACTTCCAAAGTAACTTTGCTTAGATCATATAAGCTAAGCAAAAAAGTATGCAGTTGTCGGTGACAGATAAAGTGATTCAGTTCGAGAAGGTTTTGACGTACAAGCCAAGAAATTTAGTGATTTATTATGTGTAGGTATAGATACATTTTATAGTAAGTGTTCGAAGAGATTACTTCTTATGAAACTCTACCTTCCCACTAACGCCAGCAGGCTTCTATTTTCTCACTCAAACTCACATCGCTAACTGTATTTTGGACAAACGCTTTGCCCTCCCTCTACGTGTTTACTAAGCGACATACTTCAACTTGGATTAGTTTGAGTTATCATTTCTGTCAGGCGTACCGATATGCTTAGGGTTATTTATTTTTGTTTATACCAATTTCGATCGTGTTTTAACCAACAGTTATTATAATATTGCCATTTGACGAGCCTCGTGGTGCATTGGTAAAGCTACCGACTACAGAATCAAGGTTGGCAGAATCGATCCCCACTCGAGTACAAATATTTGTGACAAGCATGAATGTTTATATGGCGTCTGTGTGTTTTTTCTATGTATTTTAAGTATGGATTTACAAAAAAATAGTAAATATGTATATATCGGTTCTCTAGTATACATAGCACAAGCCTTTAGTAGCTCAATTTGGAACTAGAGGGCGCTGTGTGTATTATGTCCAGGATATTATTTGTTAAATAGGCTTCGTCCAAACACAATAATGTTCTACAAATATTTAAAATTCGTTTTGTTACAGGTAAAATAGTTAAATTTATCAAGGACAAATGCTCAGATTGTAATCCAAAACAAAAGGAAAAATATGATAAGCTCATGAAAACGGTTCACGAGAAATATGACAAAGAATCCAAAGAACTGATGAAGAAGTTGGCAAAGAATTAAAATATATGAAAAAAGCATATGTAGACTACTTCAAAATCGCAAAGGTACTACTGCTACTTAAAGCAGTAGTACCTAGAACCATTGCGAGACTACCACGTATACTACTTATAACTAGTAGTAATAAGCTTTGCGATTTTGACGAATGTGTAATATAAATGGAATTGATTAAGATTATTTGTATAAAAAATATTTTTTCTAGTAATCTAATAATATGTACATACACTAGCTACCCATTTACACATAAAAAAAAAACAACATTTTTTGCTGCAGAAACACAAAATTAAAGTGTGTTTAACTAAATTATTATAATTATTTTAACTCATTTTTGGCATAACATTTTCTAAAGGAACAAGTGAGTTGTCTTATATTAAATTGAAGTTAGCAGTTTATTCAAAAATTTAAATCTAATCATAAAATTTAGATCATAAGATAAAACTCGATATTTTAAATAAATGCCGCAAATACATTTTTCTACAAAATATTGCTATCAAAATTTTAGTAGGCGTTATGTTTTTTTTTCACCGCTCTACACTTTGACATCTAAGCATCTTATTACAATGTGCAATTGTCAGGCACTTGGTGAGATAAACATATAAATAAAATTGGAGTGCAGTGACGTATAAAAACTGTAAAATCTAGGAATCTAGGACCAGTCAATGAATCTTCATACAACTTTTTAAAATGTGTTTCTTTCAGCGTATAGAAGAATGTAAAAAAAAAAAATTTTTTTATTAAATACCACGCATACAAAATCTTCGACACAGCTACAGTGATATAATAAAATATATATAATTAAAATTCCTTTTAATTTATAAGACGCTTCTGCACAGTAAGTAGTAAACTCAACAGTGGTAGAGCCAAGCAGTTCGCTGCATGAATGGGCCGGCTCGACCGGTGAAATACCACGACCTCTCAGAAGACCGACGTAAAGTGGCTCATGCCGCGTTTCGTTCGGTGAGAGAGGTACCCGGAGGCCCACCCCTTCCCCATCCTTTCCTATTCCCTACCCCTTAAAGGTTGACAACGCAACAGTAACACTATATGTGTCGCTGGTGTCCATGGGCGGCGTTGGTTGCTTACTACCAGGTGACCCGCCTGCTCGTTTGCCCTCCTATCCCATAAAAAAAAAAACTAGGTTACTACTTGCTGTGCAGAAGGTTCGATGTCCAACCTGTGACAAATAATTTTATGATGAATCTGGATGTTTTTATGACACTTGAGTATTTATGTGGTATATACAATAAAATGTGTATTTATTGTATGTATTTTAACAATATGATTTCATAACACATGCTTCAGCTTCAGTAGTTTGTTGCTTAACTTGACTCTATAAATAAAATCCAAATAAAAAAAAATTGTGAGCCATCATGAGACGCCTGGCAGATTTGAAACATCGAAATTATTTTGTTCAAATAATAAAAAGGCACAAAAGTACAGATTATGACAGGGGCTAAATATGAAAAGTTTAAAAAAACAATTATAAGAATCGATAGAAAATGTTCAAATTTTATTTCATAATACTAAATATTTATTTAAAAAAAAAATTCCTGCGTATAGTTGAAATATTCAGATATATAATGGGATAGTGTGGCGATGTGTCGCCACGGTCTGTATCGCCACGCCTACATTTAGTTTTACCCTCGCCTATAGATGTTTCACATCAATTATGATTTTGTAAGTAGTATGAAAAAAAAGATTGTCCATAAGCAATTTTACGTGGCCATTTTTTTAAATGGACATAATTAAATAACGGGCTCTTCATACCTATAACTCTAATTTTAATATTTGATCTCAATACGAGTATATACGCAATACAAGCCTCATGGTAGCTTACTCATTTAGTTTCATGCCAAGTCTTAGCTAGCGTAGCCACTTGTGTGTCACTCGTCAAATTTTTGACGTTTCGCGTAAACTAGTTAACTGTTACGTCCAAAGTGGACGCCGTGACAGACGGCATCGATTCCAAAAAACGCATATTTTTTTTTGCAAAATTTGCATTTTTTACACAATTTTAATTCTATGTGCGAAAAATTTCAGTTAGATTTATGTTAAACACATATTGCCGTACTTATTTATTCAGATTTTTATGATATAAAAATAGTAGTTTAGTAGATAAATGAGAAAATATTACGACTTACCAGATTTCGTACTGCTTCAACTTTAAAATTTTCTTACAAATAAACTACAAAAACTGCTTACTAATGAATTATATTGATTTGTACATGATTATATCTACTTTCTCCTAAAAAATAACTATCATATGTTACAATAAACTAGAACACACTGTACTGTTTTGAAATTGACCCTTAAATACGCGCCGAAACGGACCTCTTTTCAAACGCCGATTACATTTTAATTTGTACCATAAAGTTGTTTATAGTATATGCTGGACGGGAGCTTATTATATTCTTAATCGATGTAACCGAACTCCACCGAACATAAAATCGATAACAACCCGAGCCAAGTGTTTATTTATCTCAAGTGTTTTCAAGTGCTTACGTGTCCATAATGGACATAGGGACATATAAGTACCTACCATGCGTGTGTCCATAATGGACATGGTGACTGCGGAGGGGGTAGGCAACAAGAACGCAAGCACCGTAAGAGAGAATGTTTACACACCTGACATTTTTTTCGAGTTTCTTCCTTTTCATAGACACAGTTCAATTTGTCAAAGAAAACTTCACACAAAACAGTACCTGTTGTAAATCAAGGGCCTCATCATACGAGTATGTATAAACATAGCGCGTTGATATTGGGATTGGAATAGCCGCCATCTTGGCGGTGATGACGTAGGGAAGAGTCAGTGTCAGTACCGTTTGCAGCGTTTTGAAGCGCATACTATTGAGTTTATATTCTTATTGTTGAACTTATAACTATATATAATAAATATATAACTTTTGTGATTTATTTATTAAACATCATACTTACTCGTTAAAATAAGTAAGAAAGTGATTAAAAGTGGTGCGTTTTTTGAAGCGAGTGACGTCACGCAGCTATTATTGTGACAAGGTTCCATCACAATATGAACGCGCTATAGCAGTACGTTATCTATACATGTTAAAATCGTAGGAGATTCAAAACTGTACATTGAATATTGGTTTTTAAAAATACTTGGGACATTATCTACAATTGATACGGAACCTAAAAATATGGTTTTTAGAATTTTTGTCTGTTTGTCTGCATGTTTGTCTATTTACTGCACGCTTTTATGTCGAATTATGAATAAATATCGCCAGAAAGTCAGGTCAACACATGGCTGATATTATCTTCTATATTTATTTGGCATATTTAAGTCTCGGTGGCCTAGTGGTCGAGCACACGGATTCTGAAACCAGAGGTCGAGGTTCGAATCCTGACACTGGCTCACACCAATGACTTTCCAAAATTGTTTTCGGAAAGTTATGTGTGATAAATATCGATGACTGAAATCTTTGTGCCCGGTATGGCAATAGGTTCGCCACCTATTCCATTTGGGACGTAAACATAACGGCGAGACGAGGCTTAGCAGCCGCTGCCTACACCTTTGGGTAACAATGGCGTGAAGTTATGTTATGTTTTATTTGGCATGAGCAATGAACCCTTAGTAGTAGCCCAGGCTTAGTATTCTTTCGGCTTTATGGCGTCTACGTAGACGAAGGCTCGGGCAACAGCTAGTAGTATAAATATACCTACTGCTTAGGGATTGATTTCATAATTGGTTACCTAGGTACTTAATGTATCCTGTAGTTTCAATAATTTAATTAAGTTTATAATTATTGACGTCTTATAATTTATAATTTCCTATAACGGAAGACTCAAAATGCTGTATATCCGT
Organism: Euproctis similis; assembly: GCA_905147225.2. Classification (NCBI taxonomy): domain Eukaryota; kingdom Metazoa; phylum Arthropoda; class Insecta; order Lepidoptera; family Erebidae; genus Euproctis; species Euproctis similis. The sequence goes on along the minus strand of LR990121.1, from coordinate 9,782,086 downwards.
CACGTAAAATTATTGGTTAGTTAAATGCACGTTAAGTTACTTAACAGATACATCTATGTAGGTTGGTACATAATACACGGAGTGATGCTCACTGACCGCGTCTAAAACAAGGAAAGGAAGCTGTGAAGAAGTCAGTGTAAAATAATTATGGGCATGATCTACTGGTCGGGAAATGTAGAAAGAATGGGTAATGCAAGATTGACTAAGTAGAGGAGTCGAGGAGGGACACGACACACTTACCATGACCAGTGATGTCATAAAGTGTCATTTCGTGTCTCTTATGGCGCCTTATATCACTATATGGCGTCATATATCACCTTCCTCCAGAACTTATTCTATTTAGTCGTCATAGATTCCCAAATCCATCCGCTTTCGCATTGTATATCTGCTTACGGCAGAAACCAATAATAATCAATCCCAATCCGAATTTTGCTATCTATAAGAACAATCAATCCATGGATTGATTTTGTTTGGGGATTTGATCAATAAATGCACAATAATCTTAGATCGGCTTCAATCTTGGATTGGAGATTGATTATTGGTTTCGGCCGTTAGTCTGTCTTGCATCTATCCTTTCTACAAGTCGGTACCATCGGAGCATTTTTTGCATCGTAAGCAAGTCGGTTTATTGGAACGTTATAGGCTCATATCAACACGCTACAACCAAAAGAAGAAAGCAGTACTTAATGTGTATTGTATGTAATGTACTTAATAAAAACAAATATCAATAAATGGGATGAAAGTTACACAGTGACTGCGTTACTAAGCGATGCGAATTTCTCTTGGTCAGCTGGTACTCTAAGTAGGTATATGGGTCTTTTGTATTGTTAAAAAACGGTAAATTTGTTACTTAGTACCAGTCTTATACTGTGTTCTGTGCAAATACACATACATACATCCCTCGCGTCTTTTTGTTTCATAACTCTAGTCATAGACGCGCGTCGATTTTTATGGCTCCTGACATCACATTTCATAAGAATTCGTTCTATTTGGTCATGCAAAAGTGTGTTGTGGCCAGCATCGACGATGTTCGTACCCTTTTTTTGACCTGGATTGGTATTTTTAACTAACATATAGGTCTAGAATTGGTCCATTTTTCCGGGTCTCTGTCTTATGTAGTAAGGCGAAACACCCATGTGAGTTTTAGTCGATATATACCTATTGAAATCAGGTAGGGGGATGTGGGGTCCTGCATAACTAGTTCCCATAATCTGGTGGTATATAAATATATGAAAATAACGGATTAAATAATCCATACCTTATTTTCATAGTCTATAAAGGGCATACAATCGTGTTTAAATACAGTCACATAAAACTAGAATTATTCACTGATTTATAATAAATTATACAGATACATGCTGTATACGTTTATTTTTTAATGCAATAAAAATATAATTGGAATTACCATAACAAATGAGAACACCATCATGTTATTAACCAAAGGAGGTTTGATAAACAATTCACAAAAAGTCGAATATACATGCTCTGTTTGCACCCGTATGTATAGAAAAAAAAGAAAAAAAAAACGTGCTGGCCACATAATGCCACAAAAAAAAGTTATGGCCCCCATTGACGTCAATAAAAGTTTCGCTGGAAGAAAAAAAACAAGTTTAATCAGATCATCTGTAAATAATGTTTTAATGTTTATTTTGAAAGAATGACTCAACATACCAAACTGGAAAATGTGTATAATCCCAGAATTAGTGTTTTACCAGGAAATGTTTTGTAAGTAAACGAAACGAATTTGGATATTTTTCTTTGTAACAAAAATCATCATTTAAATAATTTATTAACTTTGCGACTTTGAGAGTATGGTGAAATCTCTTTCCGTAAATATCGTCGTAATACCTAAATAAGGAACTATCTTTCGTATCACTCTAGTACACATTTCGTATCACAAGTACGAGCCCCGAGATCGAATCCTGGCTCAAGGAATTACTTTGATATCAAATATAATGTATTTGAAACACATATTCACTATTCAAAATACGAACAAGGAAAACCAAAAAAAAGTTACGAGAAAGTATACTATAGACACAACTAACTCGTTTCGAATCGAATCGAATACAATTAATTGTGTGGCGCCTTTCGAATAATAAAATAATCGAGACAACAGCTATGTATTCGATAAGCGACATCTTGAATACGGAACAGAGTCACTGCTTTCTTCGATAGCCATCCCGTTACATCGACCTCTTCCCCCGACAGGTTCTGTGATGCACCCCACTTATTGTGATCACAAAATGCCATATCGTTGGTAGACGCCATACAAGGAACACTTGCACAACTTTCTTTCGACGTGAGTATTTATCTATTAATATTCTGTTAGAAAGTAACCAAGCTACTCTGTGAAAGTGAACTGTGAAACATGTTTTAAAACTCAGTATTTCCCGTTCATTTGTTGTTATTTTAACGATTAATCATTTGTTGTCCTAATATTGTTATTACTTAATTATTCAAGGTCTATGTGACCATGAAAAGTAATTTTCATGGTCAATATTTTGATATAGATGAAAGTTCTTCGGTTTTTAATTTAATATCTTACTATATCGTCGTGACGGTGGTCTGGAGCACCCCGCTTCTGAATTAAGAAGTCGTGGGATCGAATCCGGGCTCACTACAGTGAGTGCTCGGAATTCTTCCGGAAGTTATCTGTCATAAGTATCGATGACTGACAACATTCAGATGTGTAAATTTGGTTATAATCGCTACTTATACCTTTGGTTATAAAAAGGCGTGCAGTTTAAAAAAATATATATTTATTTTTTGAATATTAGCTTAGTTTTTTTTAGAAAGTGTTTATTTTTAAGTACGTTGATACATTATTGTTTATGTTGATACTGTTATGAACTTTCCTTTTCGCGAGTGAGTGAATAACCGTACATTCGGTCAGTTCATTCATTAACAGATAAACTACGAAACCTTGAATGAAAAAAAAAACGTTATTTTTTATGCAAAGTACGAAAAAAGAACAATAACTGTAATTGTAAATGGTCATAAACAATAAAAAAAAATTGAAATAAGAATTCGCTCCAAATATACTAACACCGCCCTCGTTACTTTTGGCGAAATGAATGATCAATTTTGTTTTTTTTTTTCTTTCCAGCCAGATAACCATAAAGATGAGAAATTGGCTGCTGTTAATATGTGCGCTGACGGTGGTAGTGTCCAGCTACTCCCAGCATTATCCCAACCGTTACGACAACTTCAACGCTGATGCATTAATAAAGAATGAGAGGATATTGCTGGCATACTACAAGTGTATGATGGACACAGGACCGTGTACAAGAGATGGAAAGAACTTTAAACGTAAGCTGTTTTTTTTTTTAAATACGTACTAATGGTTTCAAAGTGTTCTTACAATTTTAGATAGCCAGTTTATCGAAGAGTATTAAAAAGATTTGTTTTATATTTTGTGTTTATAACTATTTCGTATTTTTTGTATTTTATTTTATTCCATAGTCCGAATCTCGAAACTTTTTGGTAATTCAGCTAGTATGGATAAAATGGCATGTCCACATTATGATATCATGAAGCAAGTATTTAAAATAACTCTACTTATGATCTATGGAAGGGCAGTATTTGACTTTTTACTGGTAATTATATAATATATGGATAGCTTTACGTATAGAGGTTTTATGTTGGAATTGGAAAAGCCAGAATCCTTTTTTCTGTGAAAATGCAAGTAGTCATTGAAAAAAAAATTAGGGCGTAAATATTGACATCAGGAAATTATTTTTTTTAAAGATTACAACGTATTTAATTAACTCTATCTGTAACATTTCTATTGATTAGACATAGACAAAGAAAAACAGGAGGACAGTTTTTTAAGCACGTGTATTAACAGATTCTGGGTTCGATACCAACCCGAGTACAAACATTTTGTGTAATGAACCTGGATGTTTTAATGACATACGTTCAAAATAAATTTAATAACTGATTAAGGTATAAGCAAATATATTATATTTAATAACTGATTAAGCCATAAACAAATATATTATTTGAATATTTGAAAAATCAACAAAAACATTTCCAAGGCGTCTTATAGCTGTTTATAGTTTGGACTGTGGTTAGTCCAAACTTTGCCAACATGGATTGTTCGAAAGGATGACATGTTGTGCCGACTACGCCTCTTAGAGTGGAATACTTACAGTAAGATAAAGCTGGGAAAATGATTTGTAACTAAATTCACTTTACTATATTAAAAGGCGTGACAATATTTAAAAGAGAATCTCGACTCTTATCTCGATCCTCATAATGACGGTCAGGAAATCGTTACAGGTGTACAATTTAAAATAATTACACAGACTAATTTACATACTCTAATAATATTTAACCTGTGCAGGTCACATGAAGGGTACCTACGATTACATGTTTCGTATTATAAATATAATAATACGTCCACATAAGATTTATAGACACTAGATAATTACCTGACATGTTTTTATTGTAACATAACATAACTTCACGCCTTTTTCTACCCGAAGGTGTAGGCATCGGCTGTTAAGCATCGACTCGCCGTTATGTTAACGTCCCAAATGGAATAGGTGGCGAGCCTATTGCTACACCGGGCACAAAGTTTTCAGTCATCAATATCCATCACAATTAACTTTCGAAAAGTCATTGGTGTGAGCCAGCATTCGAATCCGCGATCACTAGATTCAGAAGCGGGGTGCTCGACTAAAATATAATATAGTTTTACAGTCGCGTTGCCGGCGCTTATAATGCGATATGAAAGTGGGATGGGAAGGGGAGAACCGAAGGGCTTGGGCCTCCGGATACCTCTCTAACCGAGCAAAACACGGCAAAACGCGGCATGATACACTTGAAAGCCAATATTCTGAGTGGTCGTGGTATATCACCGGTTGAACAAGCCAATTCATGCATTGAACTACGTGACTCTAACACTGCTTGAAGAATCACATGGAAAATATTTGCTTGTCTAATTTTCGGTCTGAGATGATAATTATTAATATACATACATACATAACTTCACGCCAAATCCCTTGCGGTAGGCAGAGAGAACGGAGCGCCACAAGGCACGATTCTTACACACCTCAATCGCTTCGTTGACTTTATAAAATTATTAATAAATGAATTTCTTTGTAACTTCCGAATAATATATTTTGGTCTCAAGTACCAAAAATACATTGGCATTAATTTTGGATGATTGAGAAATAGTTGTGCTGAAAAAATCGTCCTTCTATTTTTTCTAAAAATATTCACTATTGATTAAAATACATTAAAAAAAACCCGCAAATTACTAATAATATTACTTGTGGGAAGTATGTGTAATTCTTTATAATAATAATTAATCGAAGTTACTAAGAAAAAATAAATAAAATATGCAGGTAGCACATAAGTGGAATATCCCACTTACAAACTTATCATCTACTAGCTGTATGCACGCGACTTTGTTTAGGTGGAATTAATAAGATATAAACAAACTTTCAAAAAATAACTATAATTTAGGTTACTTCTTATTACTACAACTATCTGTCAGTGAATGTTAGGTCGCAGTTGGTTCAGCCTTTTCAGAAATCAGCCGAAACGTACTATCTGACAAATGTGGAAAAAGTTTATTTTTATTTGCCTGTGTGTATACGTCTACATTTGTAGCTTTATTTTTTTTTTATTTCCTTCATTCAAAATTTATATATTTCAACGGACCTATCTCGGAAACTGCTAATACGATTCAAGTTTTTGATTGCTTTTGTCCATCGATTTAATATGCATTTTTATCTTGATTTACAGGTGTTCTACCAGAGACCTTAGCCACCGCCTGTGCCAGATGTAACCCTAGTCAAAAGGCGATCGTTCGCAAATTGCTCCTCGGCATCAGATCCAAGAGTGAACCAAGTTTCCTGGAATTATTGGACAAATATAATCCAGAACGTTCCAACAGGGATGCGCTTTATACTTTCCTAGCTACAGGGATTTAATATAAATTTCCTACATGAACAAGACATTATAATATAAGCTTAATTTATTAAATCAACGCTAAATTATTGAATAATCGATATTTGTAAATTATACTGGCATAAAAAATATCTAAAAAGTATTGTTAATTTAAAAAAAAAGTGTGCTTTGAATAAGGACAATTCTATTTTTAAATTGTTTTGAGATAGAACAGTTACGGGAGTATCTCTATGCACAGACTTAGGGACGATGTATGTAAGTTTACAGATAACGCCATCTATCGAATTTTTATTACTTAATTAATTTTTAATACAACAAAATTATATTATTATTTGTAACATAATCTTCATTGAAAGTCGTAAGGAAAATTACAACGATTGACTTATCTCAAAGTCTGCATCGCGAGACCTTATGGAATATTTTTGAACTTGACTTTGTCACAAGCTTTTCTGTATACTTCGGCTCAAGGCCTTAAATAAAACTAGTGCTATGGCAATAACAACCTTATCAGATTAACTTTAAAATGTGATTGGCGAATTGACGTGAACAATAAGCTGAAGTCCATCTTCTGCATAAAACATAGGAATCTAAAAAAATACTATAACAGGTACTTAGTATATAAGTATCATCATTAAACATATTATAAAACAAAGTCGCTTTCCGCTGTCTGTACCCTTATATGTTTATAGCTTTGAAACTACGCTACGGATTTTGATGTGGTTTTCTATAATAGATAGAGGGTGTCAACAGGGTGGTTTGTATGTTTAATTCATATATAAATATAATTAATATAATTCATGTCTAAAAAAATAGTACATATATCATATATAATATAGTGATAATTTTCGTTATTTAGCAGTTTAATTGCAAACGCTGGCTGAACCCTAAGTGATAGATCAAAACAATGTAGGTACTACATTACTATAGACCTATAGAAGGTCTACAAAAAAGTCCGCGTTGGCATATGTTTATGTCTTAGGGATAACCCACAGTAAACATTTATATTTCTTTTCCGAGGCGAAGCTAACTTCGCTGGGTCTGCTAGTCAAAAAATAATTTAATTCATTAATTTATACCTACAGTTTTATTTATCTGACAACGAGAAAATATATCTTAGTATACAAATAAAGCATTTATTGATAAAATAAAATGATTCATTCGTGTGAATTAATACGCGACAATTAATTTTATTGCTAATTGAGTCGTAATAAAACTCATGCATTTTATGTGGTGTGGAATTTTTGTGATATTCTTGGAATTGAAAAAATAAACTAATATATATAATAATATTACAAGATGACTATAAATATCAGTGGATTATAGGACAACTACACATATATGTCTGACCATCCAAGAGAGGTTCATTTGAGCACTGACTTTTTAAACAAATAAATATGAAAGTTGTACTATTGACAATTTGCTTGGCTGTAATTGTTCTCGCTGAAGAACAATATGGGTCTGTTGATTTCGACTTATCTGAAGTTCTTGGGAATGAGAGACTTTTGAAATCATACGCTAAATGTCTTCTGTTCAAAGGACCATGTACAGCGGAAGTAAAACAACTCAGGGGTAAGTGTGATTGCATAAGTATTTTTATCGAATTGGGAGTAAACAAGCAAGCCTAGGTCACCTGATGGCAAGCAACTAGCGCCACCCATAGACAACTGTAACAGAAACAGTGTTAAAGTTGCGTTGTCAGTCTTTAAAGGAAAGAGATGGGAAGGCTGCGCAAGAGAGATGGGCCTCCGGATACTTTTCTCACTGAAGGAAAGGCGATTTGTGCCAATTTAATGTCGATATTCTGAGAGGTTGTGGTATTTCACCGGTCAAGCCGGTCCATTTTTGCAGAATTGCTTGGTTCTCTTAGGTCATTCCTGTTTATTTTGATTTTTTTTCTTAATTATTTTAATGCTCTATATTATTTTCTTATTTAGTTCGTTATCAACTAGATTATGTGATAAACTTTCTTGTGCTATCGTTTTAGTAAATCTGTTTAGTAATAAGGGAAATTCTAAAGGATTAAGGGAAGTAAGATAGTAGGTATTGATAAAGCACGATGCGGTTATTAATTAAAGATATTTTTAATAAGTAGTAAACAGTGATAGAGTCTTGCAGTTCACTGCATGAATGGGCCGGCTCAACCTCGGTGAAATACCACGACCTCTCGGAATATCGGCGAGAAATGGCTTGTGTCGCGTTTCGTTCGGTGAGAAAACTATCCGGAGGCCCGATCTACTTTACCCTTCCTTTTTCCTCGTATTCCATTAAAGAACGGCAACGCACCACGGCGTAAATGTAAAGTGAGAAGTTACTTACCATCAGATGACTCACTTGCTCATTTTCCGTCCTTATCCATAAAGAAACCAAGCCTCTCCTTTAATACCTTCACTCTAACTTTTCACCGGTCTCTTTGGAGAGGCAATTGTAAAGACTGCTCACTTCAAACAAAAGCAAATAACAAAATTGGTATTGTGACTTAAAATAAAAAACAAAAGTCTCGGTGGATCAGTGGCCGAGCACCCCGCTTCTGAATCCAGAGGTCGCGAGATCCAATCCTGGCTCACACCAATGTCTGTTCGAAAGTTATATGTGATAAATGTCGATAGCTAAAAACTTTGTGCCCCGTATGGCAATATAGGCAATATAAATAAAATTAAAGGCGAGTCGAGGCTTAACAGTCACTACCTACACCTTTGGGTTGAAAAAGGCGTGAAGGTTATGTTAGTTCATAAAACAGCAACTTTTACCAATCAAAAAAAAATTATACTATTTTCGCAGAAAAATTACCAGAAGCGTTGGCTACCAATTGTGCTAAATGTACGGAGAAACACAAGCAAACCGGCAAACAGTTAGCCAAAGAAGTGAAGGCAAAACATCCTGGTATTTGGCAAGAGCTGGTGGAAAAATACGATCCCGAAGGAAGATACCAACAAGCGTGGAAAGAATTCTTGACGGAATAAAATAACTAACATTATTATTGCCAACACTTTAATTCGTACCAAAACAATTTCAATTTTGTATTTATTTTTCTAATTATGAAATATCGATATTAAAATTATTATGACCAAATGGTGATGTATTTTTTACTCTTTTAAAAATAGGTTTTACTTGGAAGACTCGTAAAATATAGGCCAAGGAAATTATGCCGCGACGCACCTTATCAATATTTTTTCTTCCGTAAGTGGTGAAAACTATTGTCATACTTACACAATTATTGGCATCGGTCAGGATTCGAACCTCGCGAGCTTCGTGACTTATGTTACCAGAGATGGTCCGCATCAAGTCACGTATGTTAATCGCCTTTTACCATATCTAACGGAAGCGAATATAAACCAGTACAAATAGTTCTCTAGAGTGGTGCCAAAAATCATATTACACCCAAATAAACTTTCTGATATTTTTATGTGATGAGGAGGTAAATGAGCGGGTGTGTCGCCTGATGGCAAACAACTAACGCCGGCTTTGGATACCTGCAACAAGAATAGTGTCACAGTTGCGTTGCTGGTCTTTAAAATGCGATAAGGAGGTGTCGGAAGTGGGATAGAAAGGGGATAGGAGAAGGGTATGGACTTCCAAATACCTCTTTCACCGAGGTGAACGTGGCATGGTCCACTTTACGTCGATATTTTAAGAGGTAATTGGTATTTCACTGGTCGAGCCGACACTTTCCTGCAGCGAACAGTGTGGCTCTACCACTTTTAAAACCAGTTTTTTAATATCGGTTATAGTCGAATTAAAGAAAAACATATTCCATATCAATATATTTAAACGACTAAAATAATTTTGTAAAGGTAACGTTAATTAGTGGTTTCTTTTTTTTCTTCATCCTCGGGAAATTTCTCCAAAGTACGTCGAAAAGTTTCATAGCAGACCCATCCTTGAGAATGAAGCTTAGCAGCTTCTTCCCACACGGCATTAAATCGTTCATCAGTGAATTTTTCTCCAGCTGCCTCAAAAACTCTTCTCACATTTTCAGGAGTTTGTTTTTCATACATGTCACGGTGATTAACAAAAAGAAGAGTCAATATACTTGGAGAAAGACAGGCTTTCATATCACTCTCGTGAGGAAGACATGTTCTGTCTGCTGCGCAACATCTCTCTGGAGTAATTGGATAATCCAAATCTAGATATCTTCCCGATGGTAGACCAGCCATTCGTCTGTCGTCAGCAACTTGACCAGGCTTAACCATTTCTCTATAAGTAGTACGATAATCGAGGCAATCCGCTTTAAAATCGGGTATTTTCGGCATCGTAGGGGATGGTTCCCTATAATTAATAATGTGTACGAACATTTTGTAATCAATTTTGGTACCATCAAACGCTTGCCACATCGACAATAGTGGCTCGATAAGTCCAGGATCAAATCTGATTAACTTCACTCCACACTCCCTATACACAATATCTTTTGGCAACCATCCAGTTTTTTCGGTGTCGTGAAATTTAAGTGTCAAATAGAAATTATGAAAGAAATTCGGTAGAAATTTTTTGCAAAGACATCTGCGCAAAGTGTTGAGGTGTTTTAAACACTTCCTAAAGAATTCGAGTCCTTTATTCATTTCACAGAAAGTTAGACATTCAGGTAGATTATCAGGCTTGGATATTTTGCCAAAAGAGTAACCCTCGGGAACTTCTTGTATATTGTTATTGGGTGCCAAAATTTTACCAATTCTGGGCTGATTCACATCAAGAAAATCAGCTTGTATTGAATTCACAATCACTTTGCTCCCAGTGCCTATCATAATTCTATCATCTGTCAGACAACATCGTGCATATGTTCCTCTTTTATCGACAAATGTACGATGTCCATAAGTCAAATCAGGGTTGTAAGCTGGTTTGCAATATTTGCGATCTATTTGGGCAGCTGGAAATTTCGATAGCGGAGTATTATCGGGATATGGCTCTTTAGGCATCACAATATCATATAGTCGACCGTGATACGCTGTGGGTTTACCAAAAGTAGTTCCTTCCTTATCAAAACCTTCTGGTAGCATTGGTACTGGATCCGGCACTTGTCCGAGTACCGATTTCCAATAAGACTTGTACGATGTTTCTTTGATATCGTCCACGATTACTTGAAATTTGGTTTTACTTGGTGGGTTTATTAACATGCCCACATTTCCAAAGGGTCCTGCAAAACGCATGTCTAATGGTATAGGTTTGCGCAGTGGTGGGAGAGGTTTTGTTTTCGCCGGTGGGAATAACGCGTCACTCGTCAAAGCATCAACTTCATCTTTGAGCAGATAATGTTGCAAGGAATCTCCCACGGCTTGATCTTGCTGTGCTGTAGGTAAGCCTGCTGCTACTATTTTAGGATCTCTTTCGATGTACATGCCACGGTTTCCTTTCCCTCCCGTTGTCGACCGTCGACATTCTACTGGCATGATTAAAACTATGCTTTATTAAAAAACTAAAAATGTATTTTAAATTCTCATGTAAACCAAATTGAAATTATATGTCTAAAAACATATGTCAAGATGCTATCAAATGACATTGGCAGTAAATAACGAATGGATAAGTCATTAAAAAAAAACAATTGGGCTACTCAAAAAGGAGGACTTATATCTTTCACTGTATGTATTGGAACGAAGTTCCTTATCGCGCGTTGTGAAAGAGGGCTAGACGGAAAAAATTGTCACGACACTTTTTCCATGCCAAACTAGGGCACTTTCAAGTATCGGTTTATTTAGAAAAATGTATAACGACCCAAATAGTCTAGTGGCTTTTTTTTTCTTTTTTTTTTATGGGATAGGAGGGCAAACGAGCAGGCGTGTGACCTGATGGTAAGCAACCAACGCCGCCCATGGACACCAGCAACACATATAGTGTTACTGTTGCGTTGCCGACCTTTAAGGGATAGGGGAAAGGAAAGGATGGGGAAAGGGGGGTGGGCCTCCGGGTACCTCTCTCACCGAACGAAACGCGGCATGAGCCACTTTACGTCGATCTTCTGAGAGGTCGTGGTATTTCACCGGTCGAGCCGGCCCATTCATGCAGCGAACTGCTTGGCTCTACCACTGTTAAAATATGGGATACTGGGATACCTTGCTCTCATACAGGGGGCTCCGGTTCGAATCCCGGTATCGGAACTCTTTTTGAAGTTTTATTTTCCACGTTTTCAAATTTTATATATGTTTTTTTAGCTCTCTCTCTCTCTCTCTTATAGAAAGCAAACCAGATATTTTCATTTATTTGCGTAAATTGAGCCTACTGATTAAGTTTATATTACTTTATATTTGTTAATAATAAAAAAAATATTATTATAACTTAAAAAAAAAAATTATTACAATTCCTGCACTAATTAATCGAAAGGAACTTCGTTCCATCCGGGTGTCCCTTGACACTTCTCAAGTTTTTTTTAACTTTTGGGTAGATTCTATATTATTATCTACCCAAAATTTAAAAAAAAATGTTATTTTTTGGCGACAGAATCATGTTCCATTTTTCTATTGTTTTCCCACCGGTTCCGTAATAGGCATATATACTGAAGTTATACTGAACTGATAAATAAACTCAAATTATTATTTAACTAGATAACTTCATCTCTTATTTGTTAAAATATTTTGAGAACTGGGGGCGAACGAGTAGACTTATTAACTGGTAGTAAGCAACTAGCGTCGCCCATGGAAACCTGCAACACATATAGTTTTACAATTATGTTGCTGGCCTAAGGTAATGGTATGGGAGAGGAAGGAGGAGGAGTGTCACCCTCTGGATACCTTTCACCCCGAACGAAGCGCGACATGTGTCACTTTTCGTGGATATTCGGAGCAGCTGTGGTATATCATCATTCGAGCCGGCCCATTCGCACCAAACTACGTGGCTCTACCACTGTTTTCTTGTTCTGACACAATCAACTATGTTGTAACTGGTAAGATTTTTAAACCGACTTTGAAAAAAGGAGGCGGTTCTGAATTCGACTGTATGTATAATTATTTTTATGTCTTTTCACCGATGTTTTCGTCAATTATGGACGGATTTCAAAAAATTTTTTTGATTGATGTGTTTCATTTCGAGATGGTCCCATTTTCACCAGGTCAGGATCTGATGATGGAAACCAAGAGAAATCGAAGGCAACCTCCGAAAATTGTATGCGAGTATGGTGTTTTTGTTACGTTATAGTGATGTATTAGGGATATTCTTTATGGTGTCAATATCTGATGCTGCTGTGCTGATGAAGAAGCCACCGAACTCCTCAACGGTTGGGATTTTGAAGACAGCACTGCAATTTTTGGATAGAAACTACTTGGTAGCATGTAGGGCTAACGTGTTGTTTGTGAGGTTTTCTTGAATATATATCTGATGCTGCTGTGCTGATGAAGAAGCCACAGAACTCCTTAATGCTTAGGAGTTGGGAGAAAGTACCGCAGTTAGTCGGTGGAAACTGTTTAGTGGTGTATAGGACTAACGTGTTGCTTGGGAGATAAGCTCCATATCTGATACTGCTGTGCTGATGGTGAAGCTACGGAACTCTTAAATGGTTAGAAGTTAGGACACAATACTATTTTTTTTTCTGCAATACTTTCAAGGCTATGATTGGTTTTCCTTCGGGCTGCAGTGTTATTGTCTGAGTAGACAATAACAATGCAGCCCGAAGGAAGACTTAGACTTATTAACAAAAATATAAATACTTAACAAGTATTATCAAACTCTTTCCTAAACAAGAACGGACAAACAAACAAACGGACTTGTAACAAGTGATAATATATTTAATAAACTAAAAGTCATGTAAATGAACTAACTTCTATTGAAGTTCACCACTCATCGATATCACTAAAATTTGCGAAAAAAATTGCTTTAAAAAAATGTTAAACCGACTTCTAGAAACGTAAACCACAATATCTATATGTAAATGAAAACAGTACCATCATAACTAAAAAGCGATACATAACGAAACTTACTCATTTGTATACTTAATACAATATACAAAACGTAATACTCTTATAAAGTAATCTTTAACTATTATAATACTTACAAATGTCACTTATTTTTGGAGTCGGTCCATCCCAGGTAACTCTATTGTGTTGCGCCGACTTCAATAATGAGTGACAATAGTAAATATTATAACAGTTAAAGATTACTTTATAAAAGTATTCCGTTTTGTATATTGTATTAAGTATACAAATGAGTAAGTTTCGTTACTTATCACTTTTTAGTTATGAAGGTACTGTTTTCATTTATTTAAAGCTATTGTGGTTTACGTTTCTAGAAGTCGGTTTAACGTTTTTTTTTTAAAGTAATTTTTTCCTTATACACACTGTGATCAATTATGCTTACCATAGTGGGAAGTTAAACGTTAATAAATATATCGGTATATTTAGTCTCGGTGGCGCAGTGGGCGAGCGCACGGCCTCTGATCCAGAGGTCCGGGGTTCGATTCCAGACACTGGCTCACACCAATGACTTTTCGAAATTGTTTTCGGAAGTTATGTGTGATAAATATCGATGACTGACAAACTTTGTGCCCGGTATGGCAATAGGTTCGCCACCTATTCCATTTGGGACGTAAACATAACGGCGAGACGAGGCTTAACAGCCGCTGCTTACACCTTTGGGTAACAAAAGGCGTGAAGTTATGTTATGTTATGTTATGTTAAATATATACTACTGGAAAAAATTAAGGGATCAAAAAAAATTCCAAATTTTTCGGTAGTTTTCAACAGGCCGTAACTTTGAGAGAAATGGTCGTACAGGAAATAAAAAAAAAGGAAATTGTAGCTCCAAGTGTCTAGTTTTTGGATTAGAACTTCAAAATTTTGTAGCCTCCGCGGTTTCTGAGTAATCGTAGAAAAACCAGCAGCAAAAAAATTCTCAAAATTTTTTTAGTTTTTTTTTTGGTCTACGGGCGTGGTAAAAATTTTTTTAGCTTAACCACCATAAGGATCGGATACTTTGTTCAGTTAGCTTTAATTTCTTTTTTTAAACACCCTGATACGTCCACTCCTCGCTGAGATATCGGTCTTCAAATGGAAAAGGATCTTTTTGTCTTTGATTATCGATATCTCAGCAACCAATGATCGCACAGAAAGTTAGAGGTGGGTTTCAAGAACTTAAATGAATTTCCCTTAACAGCTGTCCATTGTTTTTTCGAAAAAAAAATTTTTTTCGTTCTGTCACATGAATTTGAAAATGCAACAAAAAAAGGGCTTTTGGTGGTTTTTTGGAAAATCAAGCGCTGGATCGAAAATATTGAGGAAACCGCTAATGTTAAGTGTGCCTTTTACAGTTCAATATGTCCACAAAAACCCTACAAAGAATCAAATTAATCCAGCCAGCCGTTTTTTTGTTTCACTTGATCGAATTTTTGAAAAAATTAAAGGATCACGTTTTTTGCTCTGAAAAGCTCATAATTTTTAAAAATGAGAAAAAACAATTGTTTTTTTCGAGCTTTTTCCACATTATCGTTTCAGATGGTGCTTTTTCGAAAAAACAATGGACAGCTGTTAAGGGAAATTCATTTAAGTTCTTGAAACCCACCTCTAACTTTCTGTGCGATCATTGGTTGCTGAGATATCGATAATCAAAGACAAAAAGATCCTTTTCCATTTGAAGACCGATATCTCAGCGAGGAGTGGACGTATCAGGGTGTTTAAAAAAAGAAATTAAAGCTAAGTGAACAAAGTATCCGATCCTTATGGTGGTTAAGCTAAAAAAAATTTTTCCACGCCCGTAGACCAAAAAAAAAAGTAAAAAAATTTTGAGAATTTTTATGCAGCTGGTTTTTCTACGATTACTCAGAAACCGCGGAGGCTACAAAATTTTGAAGTTCTAATCCAAAAACTAGACACTTGGAGCTACAATTTCCTTTTTTTTTATTTCCTGTACGACCATTTCTCTCAAAGTTACGGCCTGTTGAAAACTACCGAAAAATTTGGAATTTTTTTTGATCCCTTAATTTTTTCCAGTAGTGTATTATGTATCCAAGATATTGTGTCGAAGATATTATAAACTGAACTTATTTACAGGTACACAATAGATGATAAAATCAAAACATATGTAAGCATAACATCAAATCATAATAATTTTTTCCGTAATATTTATTCTATTAATGACTGACTTGGTGAACTGTTTACAGAAGTATTGTACACTTTACCAATAATAGTCCAGTCATTTAAGCTTAAATTAGGTAAGAATCTCGGCGCAGGAGAAGAAGGGGGCGACAATTCGATCGTCGACAACAACTCCTTCCCGGTGTAGGGCAAGTGAATGGCGCGGGGTCGTCGGAAGGCGATGGCCGGCGATCTCCAGCTGTTTTCGAGCCCCTCACCATCGCGAGGGGCGCGCGGAGCCTACCATAAGGGCGGGCAAATCGTCGGGGGGGACTGGGTGAAAGGCTCGGCCGAGTCCCAGTTTCCCCTAACGTGACGAAGCGGGAACGGTGCTGGGTTTTTTTAGTGGGTATCCGAACTACCATCTCCCAGAGCCCCACATAACCCTCTCAGCCCCCGGTGGGAGGCGTATGCATAACGCATTTTTTCCCAGCGACAAAAAAAAATGGTAAGAATTTCGGAATTCGAGATACCCAGCTGTAGCTCTGTAAATACTTGTATATTGACACCTTAAAAGTTCTCCTCTCAAAACCTACATTGAGTTCAAAAGTCACATAAATCGGTATTTTGCGCTTCCTTCGTAAATATCTCATTTTCTATAGGATTTTTGCTATTTGTGTTTGTTATCAATATTGTCGTTGGTTACTAAATTCTCTACAAATTTTGATGAAAAACCGTTTTCGAGATACAGGGCGGAGAGCGCGCGGTCACAGGACCACTTCAGGTCAACCGGTGCCTCCTGTCGAAAACGCGCCATATATAGTTGTTGAACTATCGGTAAATCAATGATTATAAATAGTTGTCAATTTTTACATAACTTCACGCCTTGCAGGGGGATTTCAAACTGTCTACACGTTCAGATATTAAAAGAATGAAAAGAAAAAATACTTATATGCTGAAACAATTGGACATTTCGAGTTGTATTTAACATAAAAATAATAAAATGTTATTAGGAATTGTTACTACCTTCGTTTATTGGTTGCAAAAATCTAATGCATTCAACAAACGTACAACAGCATGTTTATATTTAATTCTATTCAAATACATTGTAATGAATATTTATTAGAATGTTTCATATAAGGTTTTAAGTGTAGAAACCGGATCGCTCAAGAAAAATGTATCAACAATCTGAGCAAATTTCCTAAAGGACCTTGCTTCAAGACCGTTTTATAGCATCGATAAGGTTATTTCTGTGTGAAACCTTCAAACTTGGATGACATGATAATATTTGAAATATAATCAAATATTGAAATAAATATGAGGTTTAGCACATTGACTTACTTATATTTGGAATATACAGGCTTCAAACTTTAAAATAGACCTATGATTTTTCATCGCGTAATTTATCCAAAACATAACATACGTAACTTTACGCCTTTTTCTACTCGAAGGTGCAGGCAGCGGTTGTTAAGCCTTGACTCGCCAAATCGTTGTGTCCCAAATAGAATAGATGACGAACCTTCACCGGGCACAAAGTTGTCAGTCAGTGATATTTATTACACAGTTGGAGTGACAGATGGTTCCTGAAATGTAGCAAAGGGTTTTCTATCAACTCAAACAGTAAACGGAACCTCATATTTCGTCTATTAAAAGTTTTGATTTCTACATGTAACTTCAGGTATTATAAGAATTATTAAGCTCTAACTTAACACACTTAAAACCCGAAGGCACAAGCATCAAGAGTGGTCATATTAGCATAATTTGAGGAACACATTTTTGTTAGCAAAGATTCATACTCTGGATATCTTTACTAGAACTATTACTGTCTTTATTAACAGTGGTAGAGTCACGCAGTTCGCTGCTTGAATGAACCGGCTTGACCGGTGAAATACCACGATCTCTCAGAATATAGACGTAAAGTGGCTCTTGCCGCGTTACGCTCCGTGCAAGAGGTATTTCTCCATCCCCCACCTATCCTACTTCCGACCCCTTCCATAACCCATTGTGAGGGCCGGCAACGCAACTGTAACACTATCTGTGTTCATGCGTTTGTTGCTTATCATTAAATTAGATGACACGCCTGCTCGTTTGCCTCCCAATACCGTAAAAGAAGAAATGTACCACTTGGCTATCAATACTCTTTACAGCACGCAGTCGAAGGTGAAGAATCTCTCTAAGCTAAGAATGAGCCCCCCGAGAGGGTTGCAACGGAACGCTGGTTCAGACTGCAGCCACTCATCCCGGGCCATCCATTCTCCGGAGAAAGGCTGCCACGGGATTTCAGAGGGCAGCCTGGGAATGGATTGCAGAACAGTGCAGTAAAGAAGTCCCACACTACTTTTAGGGCTATCAATGCTATCAAGGCTTATAATACCATAGATGGTGATGGCATTAAATTAAATCTCTTAGCAGCTTCCTATGACAACCAGGAAGAGATTGAGCAGCACAATTCTCTGAATCGGTGCACACATATAATTAAAAATCCTATGAGTTACTTAATTTTATTAATATAATTAAATGACAGCGAAATTATGTATGATTCAGCGGTATTATGCAAACCGGGGTGTAATCAAAAGGCAATATAAAAACTTAAATGGATTTTTGTACTTTTTTTTCTGTATAACAAAGGTCGAGTTCCGCTGTCAAAGTGCTTATAAACGTCAGCCGGACATATTAACCGACAATAAAGTAGGTAATGCACATACAATTAAAATTATAGACACGTTTTAATCTTGAAATAATAAGCAGTTAGCTGTTTTTTTTACCTGTATACATGTGTGTGTAGTAATATACACACATACATAGGTATGTATGTGTGTATATTTATGACCAATGACAGATTTGGCTTTATATACAAGACGTATTGCCTCCAAGCTGTGAGTTACTCGTTGACTACTGACAAAACAGGTACTCCATTTAACTTATTATATAATACAACGATAAAAAGTTAGTTTTATAATAATATATTTATGTAAGCTATAAAGTTTTGTGACTGAATCTCGTGTCCAAGAAAGTATATTTAAATTATAGATATATGTCTTCGGAATTATCTATGACACGATAATCAAATGTTAAAGTAATTATGTCCAAGTTGTTTGTTTATATTAACTATGAAGGTTGTCTCTGCGTCATGGTTCAATCGTAATTATATTACACGAGATGTAAAGATTTGCTCGGCAATTCTCACATTCATCATTAATTTCGTAATAAATAAATATAGAGCATAGCTTCTGTCATGTGGTAGCCATGGCAACCCCATCGATAAAACTCTTAAAAAAATCCTAAATGTAACTTAAGATGGCCACGACACAATTTCCATGGCCCATATAGAACGAGTTCTGGAAGGTGATGTCAGCAGCCTAAATCGCGCCTTATGGCGCTCTGTTACCTTTGCCTACCTTATACAAGAAGCATATTATATGTCATTAACTGATAATTTATGATTTTTCAGTTCACAATGAAATCTTTCTGCTTGATCCTGGCTGTGGCAGTCGTAGTGGCCGCTGATTTCTACGACCCTAAATATGATCATTTCGACGTAAAACCTATTGTGGAGAATGATAGGATTCTTGTGAACTTTGCAAATTGCTTCCTCGACGAAGGGCCTTGTTCACCAGACGCTAAAAACTTTAAAAGTAAGATTTAAATTTTTATTTTCTAATTGTTGATCTTTGTATGCGATTGGTATATTATTCAAACCGATTGTCATTAATTATTTGCATATGAACATTAGGAATTCGATTTAGAGGTTATGTTATGCGTTTCATGTAAGAATCGTGCCCTATGGCGCTCTGTTCTCTCTGCCTACCCCGCAAGGGATTTGGCGTGAAGTTATGTATGTTATGCGTTTTAAGACTTTCGTACAACTAATTTGTAGGTTAATTATGAAACAATCTGAAGATCTTAATCAGGGTGACATTTATTTCCCGCCAAATGATATCGTCCAAGCTTTTAATTGCAATGGCTTTTAGAAAATGGCGGATCAACTTTTTGGTGATTTTTAATATGATGTTTTACGTTTACTATAGAGTTTTTCAAGTATTTATAGAAAAGATCCTTAGCTAATATTTTATAGGTTTCATTGTTAGGTGTTTAGTCACAAAGTGTTTAGTCATCGATATTTATCATATCAATGACTAAACACTTTGTGCCCCGTATGGCAATAGGTTCTCACCTATTCCATTCGGCGAGTTGAGGCTTAACAGCCACTGCCTACACCTTCGGATAGAAAAAGGTGTGAAGTTATGAATGTTGTAATAGATAGTTACCCTTTTTTCTCTTAAGCAATTTAGAATAATAGGTGACCTTTCTATTTCGTTAAGGCTAACTACGCCTAAGGCTACTAACGACTAGCTGACCCAGCGAACTTTGTTTCACCTCGGAAGCAAAAAAAATAAACAAATAAAGGATTTAAAAAAAAAAGTAGCCTAAGCTACTCCATATTACACTAGCTAACTACGAATAAAAGTCCCGTCGAAATCGGTCCAAGTATATCAGAGATTACCCGGCACTAACTGACTTGTATGTATGTACACTATATCAAAACAGTAAAAAGCAGTTTCAATATTACTAAATCAACAATTTTTTTTTCAGAGGTTATCCCCGAAGCTCTTGAAACAACTTGCGGCAGATGCAGTCCAAAACAAAAGGACTTAATAAGAGAAGTTGTGAGGGCTTTGAAGGCAAGACACCCAGATTTATGGCAAAAAATCGCCGATAAATACGACGCTAAAAAGACGTACAGAGACTCCTTCGAAAAATTCCTCAACGGCCAATAGAACTTTATCAATAAACCAAAAAAATAAATAAACAATTTAATTAGAATGATGATCTAATTAAATTGTTCAATTGTGTTTGAATCATATATCAAATTTAATAAACTTCTTTCAACTTTACAGGGAACTTATTATACGATAAAATTAGGTGATATAAAAATAAAACAATATAAAGATGAGAGGCAAAGCATTGTTGTATGTTAACTTATTTATAGTAGAAATATTGTGAATCATAAAGTAATTGAAACAAAAATGTTTTTTTTTTTTAATTTACCTATGTAATTTTCTTTTCCTTTCATCAAACCAAATTTATTTTTTACCAACATATTCATATGTGAGTAAATTTGATTAGTCGAGTCAAATATTACACTTTTTTAATATTAGTTATCATTTGACTTCCGCTAAGTAAGGTTTATTATGACACGTGCTTATATAACGCTGAAGGTGCACTACATTTTGCAGCACCAGCTAATATTACCTAGATGATCTTGGTATTCTTGCCAGCTACATAATATTGACCCAGTTATTTAAATATATTTTAATTAGTCATCTCGTTGGTCTGGAAATAGTATAAAGTCTATGTGCTAATTCTGGCTTACACCAATGACTTTCCAGAAGTCATTTGATAAAAAGATGTCTGAAAAAGCTATGCCCAATTTTGCGACATAAAAATTTGGCGAGTCGAGGCGTTACATCTGCTGCTATCTGGTAGAAAAAGGCATGAAGTTACAAAAGAAGAAAACATTTATATAAAAAAAAAACATATTTAATTTCAAATTAAAATTTAACAGTATTCTTACAAACCATGCTGTAGTTCCCACAACCGTCGATGCTACCGCCTTTTAAAGGCCATTTCAGTACTTAAGCTTTACCCTTAACAGCTTCGATCTTATCCTTGTATCTCTCTTGGTAAATATTGTTAGAGTCATATTTGGATGACAGCTCTTTCCATAAATCTGGGCGTTTATTCACCAAGTGTCTTATCACTTTATCTGAACTGGTCTTTTGTTTCTCTGTACATTTTGAGCACTCATGTTCCAGTGCGTCAGGTAGTGTCTCCTTCAAGGCCTTGCCATCAGGAGTGCAACGGCCTCTCTCCATCAAACATTCGACATATGCATTTAGGAGGCGGTTAGATTCAAGGATCTCATCAACGTTGATATGGTCCCATTTGTCAGTATACTTGGCTGGCTTCGCTGATGCCGCCACTACGCACAGAGCTATTAAGATTATCAGCTTCATTTTCTGTAATAAAACATAATATTTTATAATTTATAAAACAGTGGTAGATCCACTCAATTCTCTACATAAATGGGTCGGCTCAACCGGTGAAATATCACGATCTCTCAGAATATCCATGTACACTGGCCCACGCCGCATTCGCTTGGTGAGACAGGAATCCCCTCTCTCCTTCCTCATCCTACTTCCCATCCTTTAACTATCCCATTTTAAAGGCCAGCAACGCAAATATAACACTATATGTGTTGCAGGCGTAAGTTGCTTACGATCAGGTGACATGCTTGTTCGTTTGCCACCCTATCTTATAGAAAAACGATTTATTGACAAATTGATAAAAATTAAGTAGACAGTAATTTTCCAAGTTATGTTCAATTTAGGAGGTACTATAATGAAGCCTTTTTGGAAATCTTGTCAAGCCGAGTAAAAGTGTTGGTCCTGCCGTGCCGAATACAATTTGTTTTCTCATAAATGTGAATGATTAATTTCTTAACAGTAAAAAATATACAATTTAGTTAGATTGTTGTATACTAGATTCTCACACGTTGCCTTGTATTCTAGACAGCTGACACTGAACTTAGATATTGATGTTGTGCACACATCTATTGACCTGATTTTCTAACATATTATTCAATTCCAACGTAAAATTTCTCGTTCACCATGACCTCATATTGATATTTATATTGATATTAATAGTTGTAGAAAATTATTAATAACGTCTATTTTTATAACAAAATTGTAATAAACTTCACTTCCCGCTGTCTGTCCCCTTATATGCCTGTATCTTTGAAACTACGCAACGGATTTAGATGCGGTTTTTTAATACGTAGAGGGTGTCAACAGTGTGGTTTTGATCTATAATTCATGTATAGTGTAGTAAAAAAAAATGATAATCTTCAACATTTAGAACTTCAATCGCAAACGCTGCCTGAACCATAAGTGATAAATTAAAATAATGTACTACATTGTTATACACCTTCAAAAGTACTACAAAAAATCCACAAGAGCATATATCTATCTCTTAGGAATAAACCACAATGACCATTTTTATTTCTTACCTTTTTACGTAAAATAATGGCTTATTTACGAAGCGATTTTAAACATAACATCATTAATATTCGTACAGTTAAGTGTCCTAAGATTTTGCTTTTAATATAGATTAATATGGCCTTTTACAGCATGTAATTTAAACGAACATTTACGAAGCTATTACAGCTATTACAGCGGGACATAGCAGTTGTGACGAGTGCCGATAGCACAAATTGAACTTTTTAATATCCAAATTTTACCCATTTATTACTTTTGATGCGGAACAAAGTTCGCCGGGTCAGCCTCTGCCTACACCTTATTAAGTAAAACGAGTGAAGTTACCAAACATATTAAAACCTTCAAATTTAGCGATTGATTTGTGAAAACAAATTTCTAAATTAAATTTTATATGACGCTTGTGTACTTACCAGGTACTTGGTGATCACAGTACGACCCTTCCCTGGGCTATGACGCCTTGCCGATCTTCTATCAGCATTTATATTGCATACACAATTGTGCCAATCAACTATTGTTACGACATTTATGCATTTTAATAGACACTGGGATACGTTAAACAATGGATGTGCATTATACTGTGGTTTTAATTAATTAAACAGTAATTATTAAGAGAATCCAAGATGGCTGACAAACCAAAGGATGGTTATGTATCTTTTTATGTTACTGTTAATTCACTTTGACAGTCTCGGTGGTCCAGTGGTCGAGCACCCCGCTTCTGAATCCAGAGGGAGCGGGTACGAGTAATTTTCTATATTATATGAGATAAATAGCGATGATTAAAAACTTTGTGCCCGATATGGCAATAGATTCGCCACCTATTCCATTTGGGACGTAAACATAATGGCGAGACGAGGCTTTACAGCCGCTGCCTACGCCTTCGGGTAGAAAAAGGCGTGAAGTTTTGTATATGTTTGTCTCAATTGACGCTCATAATGTTCCCGAATTATTGAACTAATTTCCACAGTGGTAGAGCTACGCAGTCCGCTACATGAATGGAATATTTGACCGGTCAAATACCCCGATATCTCAGAATATAAACGTAAACTGCTACATGTCATGTTTTCGTTTGTTATAGAGGTTTCCTGAGGCCCACCCCTTTTTCCTATCCCGTCTAATCCCAATCCTTTAAAGGCTGGCAACGCAACAGATACACTATTGGTGTTACAGGTGTTTTGTACCGCTTACTACCGATTTTTCCACAAAAAAAACTAAACTGTTTCAGCTCTATGCTAAAAGAGATAGTTACGAACTACCAGAACTTGAACCAAGTACCTTCCCAAACATAATTCAGCATGCTTATAAAACAGAGGTTTTTGAAGTATATAGTAATATTGATCGTTTAAGATTTAACTAGATTTAATTTTTAAACTAGTAGTTAAAACCTAGACAATATCAATAATCAATGCATTTTTCGATCAGACACTCAAAAGATATGGCGGATAATATATTATAAGATATTACGAGGATTGTCAATTTTGAAGTTTATCTAAAACAAATATTGTGTCCAAGATATATATTTTTCACACATAACTTCCGAAAAGAACTTCGAAAAGTCATTGGTGAGCCAGTGTGAGGATTCGAACCCGCGAACCTCTAGATTCAAAAACGGGGTGCTCGACCATTGGACCAGCGAGACCTTAATATGTTATGTTTGAATAAGTTTAATATGTGTATTTATTTACTATTTTTAAGTGCCTGTGAAATAAAAGCATATAAAAATAAAGCTATTTTGAATTACTATACTGTACTTTACTATTTTAAAAACTGTTTTAACTGTCTTATTTATAAAAAATCAAGTTAGTTAAAAATATACATATATATATTATTATAAATATATATTTAATATTATAAATTTACCTTCATGCCAATATTTTTTTAGACATTCATTGCCTTTGTGCAGTTCAGTCAGTATTAGTCAGTATTCTTTAATTACATACATACATACATACATACATAACTTCACGCCAAATCCCTTGCGGGGTAGGCAGAGAGAACAGAGCGCCATAGGGCACGATTCTTACACACCTCACTCGCTTCGTTGACTTTCATAACTCTTTTCACGCACGCGCGTCGGTTTTTGAGGCTCTTAACATCACCTTCCTCCAGAACACGTTCTATTTGGTCTTGGAATGTGTGTCTTGGCCGTCCTCGACTCCTACATCCGTCCGCTTTTGCATTGTATATCTGCTTAGTCAGTCTTGCGTCAACCATTCTTTCTACATGTCCGAACCATCGGAGCATGCCCTTTCTTACTTTTAC
Source organism: Euproctis similis (assembly GCA_905147225.2). Classification (NCBI taxonomy): domain Eukaryota; kingdom Metazoa; phylum Arthropoda; class Insecta; order Lepidoptera; family Erebidae; genus Euproctis; species Euproctis similis. The sequence goes on along the minus strand of LR990121.1, from coordinate 9,756,864 downwards.
AAAGACACTCTCTTTCAAACCAACTTCCTTCCTTACAACCTTGTTTTCTACGCGGTCAGCGAGAGTCACTCCGCAGATTTTGCGTAGAGCCCTCATTTCTACCGCGTTTATTCTACTTTCATGCACACCCTGCCATACCCAGCTCTCGCTTCCATAAGTTAGCGTTGGGATCAGGACTGCATTGTGGATTCCTAACTGGGCTTTTCTGCTAATATTTTTTGCGCCCAGGAATCTGCCCAACGCTCCGGTTACGCTATTTCCTATCGCCACTCGTCTTTCTACATCCGCGGTGTACCTTCCATCTCTGCTAAAAGCGCATCCAAGATATACAATTTCATTCACCTGTTCCAGCACTACATCATCAACCATTATCCTTGCATCTGTTCTGGATTCCTCCCTTTCGAACACCATAACTTTCGTTTTCGTCGCATTCAACTGCAAGCCTTTAATCATGCAATCATCTTTCATAGTAGTGACTAGTGTTTGCAGGTCCGACGGCGATTCGGCTAGAAGCACGGCGTCATCTGCGTAAAGCAGGCAGCTCACAACTAGGTCACCCATTCGCATCCCTACATCCATCGATCTCATTCTCTGGAGACAACTGTCCAGGTACAGGATGAACAGTCGAGCGGACAGCACGCAGCCCTGTCTGACGCCGATATTGACGTCAAACCAGGGGGACAAGCCGCCGTCAACGCGCACACACGCTGTGCACTGTGCAGCCCTCATAAGTGGACTGCACAGCGCGCAGCAGTGCTCCGCTCACCCCATAGCCCGGGAGTATATCCCACAGATCCTTTCGTAACACTCTGTCAAACGCTTTTTCCAGATCCACAAAACCGCAGAAAACCTTCCGGTTAACAGCCAGTTGTTTCTCCACGATGTTGCGGAGAAAAAAATCTGATCCATGCACACTCGTCCGCTTCTAAAACCACCCTGAGCCTCCCACAACACTCCATCAGATATCACCCTCATTCTCCTTTCAATAATTTTCCCATACACTTTTGCTGCTAAACTGATCAAACTGATGGCCCTGTAACTGGCGCACTGCATACGTGATCCCTTACCTTTATACAAGGGCACGATGACAGCGCGCCTCCAGTCCATGGGAACCTTACCCGACCTCCAGCACAGATTGCTCAAGGTCAGGAAAGCGTCCCGGACACAGGTTCCACCGTGTTTGATCATTTCAGCAGACATCATATCAATTCCAGCTGCCTTACCATTTTTCATACTTCGTATCGACCATTCAATCTCTTCCATAGTAATGTCCTCATCAGATGTTGGCGCAGCGGTGTCAGCCGTAGGCTCACTCGCGGCGCCCACATCCGGAACATACTCGTACATTTCCCCAAAATACTCACTCCACCTGCCCAATACATCGCTTGGGTTTGCAAGAATGTCACCAAACTTAGACATAATTTTGTCCATTCTGGATGTTGACGAAGAACCCCGAGACTTTCTAACTTCCCTCCAGAAGAGTTTGTTATTCGCCTCGAAGTTCTCCGTCAACCTCACTTCCTCATTCGCAACAAGTCTTTCACGCTTCTCTTTCACTAAGGCTTTGGTAACATTCCTTCTTTAATTATAGGTTTTTAATACTATGGTCCAACCTCTAAATGCATAAACCCTTAAACCTAAAACTCTTGTTTTTTGCTGCAAAAGCGTATCAGCTCGAATTTTGCAATACAGACATTTTCTTCAGTATATTGATGAATATACGATAAGGCTTCCAATATAAACACCCCAGACTGGTGACTATTCCTCTGGGTTTCCTTGGGTCGAAGGAAATTGCATCAATAATATAGCAGTTTGAATATCTTGATGGTCCAGTGGTCGTCATACCCGCTTCTGATTCAAAAGTCGTGGGATAGATTCCGTGTTCACACCAATGATTTCTCTTTTCGGCAGATAAGTGTGATAAATAGCAATGACTGGAGAACTTTGTACCTACCTATTAAGTACCTATAAGTTCGCTACCTATTTCATTTGGGACGTAACCTGCATCTTTGAGTAGAAAAGGCGTGAAGCTATATTAACATTAATATAGTAGTCACGCAATATAAATAAACAATGTTACGACGACATTCAAAACACCAGTTTTGTATTTATTACTCAGAACTGTAACAGTTCCTTGGGTAGTTTTCCTCTACGGAAATACTTTGATATTCTTATGAGCACAGCAAAAATAATTACAAAGAATTCATGACTTCTACATATTTTGTCTTAATTTTTTTTGTGCATGTTAACATAACATAAATTCAGACCTTTTTCTACCCGAAGCTGTAGGCAGCGGCTGTTAAGCCTCGTCTCGCCGTTAGGTTTGACGTCCCAAATGGAATAGGTGGCGAACCATTGCCATACCGAGCACAAAGCTGTTAGAGATCCATATTTTACACACATAACTTACGAAATTAATTTTGAAAAGTCATTGGTGGCCAGGATTGGAACCCGCGTCCTCTGGATTCAGAAGCAGGGTGCTTGATCACTGGACAACCGGGAATATATTATTTGCATAATTTATATATTTATTTACTGTCTTGTTGATCTTGAGATCGCGCACCCCTTTTCTGAAACATAATTGTAGATATTTATTTCTTAGATTTTCAGTAATCACATTCATAACATTGAAACAACTTTTTTATGGATTATATCGCGTTTATTTAGAACTTATTTTCTATTTATTACCCGACGTTTCGAACATAACATAACATATAACATAACTTCACGCCTTTTGTTACCCGAAGGTGTAGGCAGCGGCTGTTAAGCCTCGTCTCGCCGTTATGTTGACGTCCCAAATGGAATAGGTCGCGAACCTATTGCCATACCGGGCACAAAGTTTTCAGTCACCGATATTTATCACACATTACTTCCGAAAATAATTTCGAAAAGTTATTGGTGTGAGCCAGTGTCTGGAATCGAACCCGGACCTCTGGATCAGAAGCCGTGTGCTCGACCACTGCGCCACCGAGTAAATAAAGTAAGTAATAAATAAACGCGATATAATCCTAAAAAGTTATTCAACTTAACTATGTATTAATACCTTACTTGCGAAATATAATATGAAAGTCATTGAACCACCGTGAGTTAGAAGTGTTGGAACCCGAGACTACCGAACAAGAAGTGCAATGCTGAAGCACGGTGTCGGCAGTATAGTTATTTTGTTTACTTTCTTTCGTTTCTTAAAATACCATCACGTGACACGTGTTACAACTATTTAAAAGTTACATTTCTGTCAAGATAACTTAAGATAAAGTTACCCTGACCTCAATATTAATTGATACAGGATAATATGATTTGTGACAAGGGCGTCAAGTTAAGGAACTGCACTACTTAGATCTTATAATGCGTCTAGAATATGTTATCATTTAATAATGCAATTTTAAGAGATAATGGTTTAAAAAAATTGTTCTCTGTGGTCCAGTGATCGAGCACCCCGCTACTGAATCGAGAAGTCGCGGGTTCGAATCCTGGCTCATCGCTTATGAATCAGAAGGTCGCGTGTTCGAATCCTGGCTCACACCAATGACATTTCAAAATTATTTTCAAAAGTTAAGTGTGATAAATATCGGTCAATGTCATATTATATTGTCAATGTTTTGTTAAATTTTTAAACCGCTATAGTATTAAATTGCAATAAAACAACAAACATAACATAATGATAACTTCACGCCTTTTTCTACCCGAAGGTGTAGGCAGTGGCTGTTAAGCCTCGACTCGCCGTACGCGTCATGTCTACGTCCCAAATGGAATAGGTGGCGAACCTATCGCCATACCGGGCACAAAGTTTTTAATCGTCGATATTTATCACACATAACTTTCGAAATTACTTTAGCGTGGTGCTCGACCACTGGACCACCGAGACAATGAAAGATTCATAATCTGTTCATATTTTAGAATTAATATTAAAAATACTAGTTTATTTGCACTCGGAGTTATATTCTTAAAGGTCTCTGGTTCGAGTTCTCTACGCTGCATATTTTTCCCTTTCCCATAGAACTATTTCGTTTTATTTATCGAGGAGTCCCACACCTTCGGATATTAAAATGTCTGGTTTTTCATGCATGCATTTAATTTTATTGTAATCAAATGATAATAAGAAGTAATTACAGTCGTGGGATAAAGTGGCGTGTCTCTGTGTTTTAATAAAAATAATGAATAAAAAATACCATTATTAAACGTAAGTTAGTGAATTAGGCGCAGAGGATGCTTACTCACTGCATGATTTGGGCGTTTCAAGCAGGCAAATATCACTCACCTGTTACAATATCGACGTAAAGTAGCTCATGCCATCGTTTGCCCTCCTATTCCCTAAAAAAAAAGTTCGTGCAGTCAGGTAGTAGATTATAAAATAGTCATGTCTATATTGAAATTTAGATAGTCTAAATAATGACTTAATGCTTGAACTTATTTATGTCAACGGTCTCGAGTTCAAATCTAAACAACAATTACTTTTCTAAAACCATTTTAGAAGTTTTTTATAATGCGATGATTACACAAATCTGTATAAAAATAAACTTTGCGATGTATTTAATGAGCCCAAGTTCTAATCTTCTCTTCTGAACATTTCTCGGAAAATCAGCGTGAAGTGGCTCGTGCCGCCTTTCGTTCGGTGAGAGGGGTATCCAGAGGCCCGATCCCCTTTTCTCTTCCTTTCCCCTCCTACTCCCTTGAATGACGGCAATGCAACACAGTGTGCATGAGCAGTGAATGGTTGCTTACCTTCAAGTAACCCACTAGCATGTTTGCCCTCCAGTCCCATAAAAAAAAATTAGAAAAACCTGAATGTGGAGGGAAATCAGAGAAGAGACAGACTTAAGAATATATGGATGGATTATGTGAAAGAGGACATGATTAAGAAGGTTGTTAGTGTGGTAGATGCGAATGATAGGGAAGTATTAAAAAGAAAAGCTTGTTCTGCCGACCCCAAATAATGAGAACAGGGCATGAAGATGAATGAATGTATTTTAAATCAATCTACTTTCCGAAGAGATGAGGCAATATCGTTGCTATAATTTTCGGGTAAGGACATAACAGGTAATATTCAAACTAGTAAAGTAATTCTTCTGCGTGTGTTTGAAAGAAGACAACTAGACAATGTACATTCTAGAAGAATTTTACATGGTTTACTTTTACAGTGGGATACCTTTTCATTAAACGGTAGCTTCGTGGAATACCACGACCCCTCAGAATATCTATGTAAAGCGGCTCATTCCTCATTTTTTTAGTGAAATCGATGCGGAGGTCTCCAACCTTTGTCTCCTTTGTTCCATATTCCAGGATGGGAACCCAACTGTAGGCCTCTTGTTGCAGCAGATATCAATAATCGCTTCTAGTCACTTAGTAACAGATGACATTTACTGGTTTGCCCCACTTTCCAATAATAACCTAGTGGTAAGGCAAAGTATTTCAAGTTTTTTGATAAAATAATCTCTGGTCCTATAAAAATACACAATCAAACACTTTACTATCAATTAATTATAAAAAAGAATAATACATAACATAACTTAACGCCTTTTTCTATCCGAATGTGTAGGCAGTGGCTGTTAAGCCTCGACTCGCCGTTATGTTAACGTCCCAAATGGAAAATGTGGCGAACCTATTGCCATACCGGCACAATTTTTTAGCCAAAACTTACGAAATTAATGTAGAAAAGTCATTGGTGTGAGCCAATGTAAGGATTCGACCCCGCGACCTCTGAATACAGAAGCGGGGTGCTCAATGCACCGAGATTACACCTATAAAACTATAAAATATACTTAAATACACCTATAAAACTCCACAAATAAAACCACCTAAAAAATCCACAATCATAATCTCGACTATCACCTAATTATAAAATTATTAATAAAATTTAGAAAGTAGGTATATGAAATTAAATTAAATACGAACTTTAAAGGCTACAATCATCAATCATGCAACAGCATTCATCATTGGATCGGGTTATATAAACCAGGAATTGAATAGCAAATTTGTGTTGACATCGAACAATCATAGATGTCGCTTACGCAAATTTACAACATGAATAAATAATTGCAGAGAGCCCGTGTATCTGTGGTCATTGTTTGCATCTCATGCGAACAATGCTTCATGATTTGTTTATTAAAAACCTATTGAGACATCGTTGTGAATCAACAAACTAATTTATTATAAGTATAATTATCTGTTATTTTCTTATTAAACTAGCTGACCCGGCGAACTTTGTTTCGCCTCAGCCGCAATTAATTGACGAATGTTTATGAAAATCTTATTTATGTTCATAAATATAAAACTAAATTTAAGAAAAACTGTGATGTTCATAAACTAAATTTAAGAAATAAAAACAAACTCGCTGTGCCCACTACTAGGCTCCATAAAATCTCTAACTCGTTCCCAGGTCAATGTATACGCTTTTACAATAAACTTCCAAACGACGCGATTGAATTATCCATGGGAAAATTTAAAAATTATATTAAAAGTAGATTATATCAAAGGGCTTATTATTGTATCGCAGACTATATAAACGATAAAAAAGTTTGGAATTGAACTGCTCCTTTTGTGTTGTATTGATTGTACTTATCACTATTTGTTAAACTGGATATTTGAAAAGAGTCGGCCTTGAGTTTCTTGCCAGTTCTTCTCAAGAAGCCTTGACGCCGGAACTGGCACTTAGATTCGCTTTCACATTCAAGACAGTGTGATGAAAGGGAATCTAAGCTCCGTGTTTTTTTTTATGTGACGATTCTAAGTACTTTGTAAAGTCTATGGAATAAAGATATTTTGAATTTTGAATTGAATTTTGAATATAAGATTTTTTTTAAAGTAGCCTATGTTACTCCTTAATACCACCAATAAAAGTTATGAATGTAGTTATAAAAGCAGATAAGATAACATAACTTCATGCCTTATGTAACTGAAGTTATGAATAAAAAAAACTATTTATATTATATTAGTCTCGGTGGCGCAGTGGGCGAGCGCACGGCCCCTGATCCATAGGTCCGGGGTTCGATTCCAGACACTGGCTCACACCAATGACTTTTCGAAATTGTTTTCGGAAGTTATCTGTGATAAATACTGATGACTGACATACTTTGTGCCCGGTATGGCAATAGGTTCGCCACCTATTCCATTTGGGACGTAAACATAACGGCGAGACGAGGCTTAACAGCCGCTGCCTACACCTTCGGGTAACAAAAGGCGTGAAGTTATGTTATGTTATTTATATACATTTCAACCTTTAAGAAATCAATCAATTCCAGCTGACAGGATTTTAACTCGGAACTCAAGGATCAGAATTATTTTCGGAAGTTTTGTGTGATAAAGATAATGACAACTTTGTGACCGGTGCAATGGCAATAGGTTCGCCATTTGGGACACGTAACATAACGATTCGGCGAGTCAAGGCTTTTCAGCCGCTGCCTTCACATTCTGATAAAAAGAGGCGTGAAGTTATGCTATTTTGTGTATCAATAAATACGGAACCTTACATCGCACATAGTACAGTGTACCCTAAAACTATTTCTTTATACTAATTGAGTTTTTATTAAGGTATATTTGTGTTTATTTTTTGTCCACCATAAAAACTGATTGAATAAAAACTGTTGTCTAAAAATATGTAATCTTATTTTGATGTTATTAATATAATTGTAAAGGGAAAACCAGAGCGGCTTAATAATTACTAATCGTTATTAACACATTGACGTAGAGAATGATTTTGCATATAAAAACAAACAAGACATAAGAATTGGATGGGTTTTTTGCACCAATTCATATGCAAAATCGATGGTGGGATTCCATGAGATGAGTTCTTGTTTGACTGCGAATGATATAGTGTCATGTTTGATGCTCAAATTAGGTATATTTATTGGGTTGTCTAGATCATTCTATATTCTAGTCATGGTGATATGATTGCTTAATACCTCTTATATATACATATACATACATAACATAACTTCACGCCATTCTTCTACCCAAAGGTGTAGGCAGTGGCTGTTAAGCCTCCACTTGCCGTTATGTTTACGTTCCAAATGCAATAGGTGGCGAAACTATTGCCATACCGGACACAAAGTTTTTATTCATCTATATATTTATTACACATAACATTCGAAAATAATTTCGAAAAGGCCATGGTTTGAGCCAGGATCAGGAACTCGCGAGCTTGGGATTCAAAATCGAGGTGCTCGACCACTGGACCACCGAGACTTACCTCTTACTAACTCTTATAATAAAGTGCAATTTGCTATTTTATATGATCGGGAGGCGAACTAGCCAATGTGCCACCCAATGGTGAGCAGCTAATGTCACCCATGGACACCTGCAACACAGTAAATTCCGTTGCCAGCCTTTAAAATTGCATAGTTTAGGGGTGATCGTTAGTTAGATATGGAGGACCAGGGGAATCAGTAGAGATTGGGCTTGCGGATACTTACTCTCGCCAAGCTAAACGTGGCATGAGCTATTTTACGTCGATATTCTGAGAGATATTTCACCGGTTGTGTAATGCGTGACTCTACGACTGTAAGTTTCCAAGCGAATTGTCTATTTAATTTATGAAAAAATTAATAATTATAATAGTGTACACAAATGAGTTCTTATTATAAATATAATAATGGTGTTCATGGCTGGTTTTATAGGAGAGAAGAACATCGAAAAAGTAAGTGGGATGCCAACAGGATCCTGAGGATGCTGAGGAGATGGAGCGGGTATATTTCCGAATCTCTTTCACACCGAAGGAAACGTAGCACCACTGTTAAAAATGCTATTAAACCGAAACTATTTAGAGAAACGATGTCTATTAGCTTAAGATAAGTAGTAGAAAGACATCCCCCATGGTTCAGACATGTTGAAAGAATAGACGAAGCAAGATTTACTAAGCAGATATACAATGCAAAAGCGGATGGGTTTGGGAGTCGCGGATGGCCACGACACATATTACATGACCAACTAGAACGAGTTCAGGAGGATAGTGATGTCAGCAGCTTTAAAAATAACGCATAATATAAATCGTGCTTTATGGCGCAAGTACTCTCTACTTACCCCCCAAGGGATTTGGCGTGAAATAATGTCTGCAGTTTTTAAAATAAAACCATAAGTTTTATCTTTGGTTATGTCACAAGTCTCTCATATAGGTCAAAGCCTCGATTCTGTATAATCATTTTCTTCGTAATGTTGTACAAGGTTCGTGTAACGTGGCATTATATAGCCACAGTATTAATAAATAACTAACATTTATCTTCACCTAAACATATGTGTAAAAATTAATGGTAGTTCTGCGTATTTACAAGTAGATAAATTTTCCTACAATAACGTTTTTACAACTTATAACATAAAATAACATCACGCCAGTCCAATCCAGTGGTCCAGTGGTCGAGCACCCCGCTTCTGAACCAAGAAGTCGCGTGTTCGGGCTCACACCAATGACTTTTCGAAACGTGATAAATATCGATGGCTGAAAACTTTGTGCCCGGTATGGCAATAGGGTCCAATTCCATTTGGTACGTCAACATAACGGCGAGTCCAGGCTTAACAGCCACTGCTTACACCTTTGGCTAGAAAAAGCTGCGTGAAGTTATGCTATGTTACGGTACTGTAATGTCACTCCCGGAATATTACGAGGCAATTCCTCCTCGGTAAGCTGGATCAGGATGAAATGTTCAGAAAATTGACAGTTAATTATTGACACGGTTTTGAAGTTTTTTAATAGATTTAATAATGAAGATTTTCGTTCTAAATACATATACATGGCTGGACCAATTTTGACGGCAAGGCTCTTATTGGCAAGTAGCTGGTGTATTATAAAGTAAGAAAGACTATTTTTTTAGCAAAGTTTTACGGGTCAGCTAGTAGCATTCTCATTACAAAGTATAAAACAAAGTCGCTTTCCGCTATCTGTCCCCTTATATTCTTAGATCTTCTAAGTTACAGTTTTTTTTATTAGCTTTTTATTAGCTTCACCTGTATGTTTGTTTGTATGTTTGTATGTTTGTTTGTAACCGACTTCTTTTTTAGTTTCCGGTGATTGCCACTAGATGGTGCGATTTGTGAACTATGAAAGTTCTAGACTAGAAAACCGAACTAAAAAATAGAAAATAAATAATAGTTTAAAAAAACTAAAAAACACGCTTTTTATAGAAAACCGAACTAAAAAATAGAAAAATAAAAAAAAATATTTTATTTTAAAAAAAGCGTGGGGTGCATGGTGTCAATAGTTATAAATATTTTATTGACAGATATGAGTAGAGTGATTATCATTTCGTTAATATCTAAAAAGCACCCCACGCTTTTTTTAAAATAAAATAAATTTTTTTATTTTTCTATTTTTTAGTTCGGTTTTCTATAAAAAGCGTGTTTTTTAGTTTTTTTAAACTATTATTTATTTAAATATAGAAAGTATCAACAAGGTGGTTTTTATGTTTAATTTATATATTAAGTAAGTTAAGAAAAAGTGATAATGTTCGATATTTAGCACTTAATTGTAAACATAAAATAACTTCAAACTTTGTTACCCGAAGGTGTAGGCAGCGGCTGTTAAGCCTCGTCTCGCCGTTGTGTTTACGTCCCAAATGGAATAGGTGGCGAACCTATTGCCATACCGGGCACAAAGTTTTCAGTTATCGATATTTATCACACATAACTTCCAAAAACAATTTCGAAAAGTCATTGGTGTGAGCCAGTGTCAGGAATCGGACCCGGACCTCTGAATCAGAAGCCGTGTGCTCGACCACTACGCCCCCGAGACTTTTTGTAAGCGCTGTAAAAATTACTTTTGATGGGGAACAAAGTTCATCGGGTCAGCTAGTATGTTAATATAATTTGATTATCTATTAATAAATTAATCGGTCAATTAATAGTCAATGTTTTAAATTAATTTTATTTGACATGGCGGTAAAGAGGCGACCCTGAAGATCTGTCATCACGCCTGTTGCATCCAATGAATTATTAATCCATAAATAGGTGTTAATTCGATTCAACATCTAGGTATGTTGGGGAATAACCTGTAAATAATATATTGTGTTTTTAATAACGTCACGCCTTATACTACTCACGTATGAGAACGTAGGTTTATTTCAAATGAGGTATTCATAACATTAAAACAACTTTTTATGCATTATATCGCGTTTATTTAGAACTTATTTTCTATTTATTCCCTGACGTTTCGAACTCTTTACCAGACTCGAATTAGAAAATAAGTTCGCGAAAATCTAAGAAATAAATGTGAGGTATTTATATTAAAAATGTCTAGTAATGTGTTATGTGGCTTTATTTTGGGATAGTGGAAGCCATTAAGTAGGCGTGTCATCCAATAACAAGCAACAAACACCGCCCATGGACACCTGAATATGTTGCAATTGCGTTTCCGTCCCTTACCGTGTGATATGAACGGGGTCAGAATAGGGATGAGAATGGAAGTGGTGAAGGGGATTGGGCCTCGGGATAACTCTCTCATCGAATGAAACACGGGATGAGTCAATTTATGTCGATATTCTGAGAGGTGTTAGTTCACCGGTAGAGCCAGGCCATTCATGCAGCGGACTGCGTGGTTCTACCACTGTGATTATGATTATTGCGATAAAAATAAAATAATAATTATTATTAAATTAATAAGTCTTGCTAAAATAATGTCTCATTAAAATAATTTTATATTTAAGATATTGCTCAGTGGTAATAAAGGATCGCAGTTCTGATACTGTTATTAGAATTAATTAAAGTTTGTTTTTCTATTGACTGATTAGAGGCAATGTTAACTTCATAACTCATCCAAATTCTAGTCTCTATCATGATATGAGACTCCATAACTATTAATTTAACAACACTCTTTAATAATTTTGTTTATTTGTACTTACGTATTCTTTCATGAACAATCATCATGAACATCATAGTAATAACATCTTAACAGTGGTAGAGCCAAGCAGTTCGCTGCATGAATGGGCCGGCTCGACCGGTGAAATACCACGGCCTCTCAGAATTTCGACGTGAAGTGGCTTGTGCCGCGTTTCGTTCGGTGAGAGAGGTATCCGGAGGCCCATCCCCTTCACCCTCCCCTTAATGGCAGCGACATTAAAAGATCATTTACCCCAGGGGGGTACCAGCTGCCACAGCACTGGAGAATCCCCCCTTGAGCGTCCACGGTTTGGTACTCACCAAGGCGTGGACGCTCAAGCTGCCCCTCGTAGTCTGGGGAGGGCAAAATCTCGCTCGTGACTAAAAACTGTCCGGGGCAAACGTAAGGGCATTGCGACTCCCCCTGCCACGCTAAACGTGGACTTTTGCAATATCAGGGGCATCCACTCAAATCTGCTTGCCATTCACCACCACCTGGAAACGGCAAAGCCTGCTTTGCTATTCCTTACAGAGACACAGATATCTTCTCCGGCAGACACCTCATATCTCCTATACCCCGGATACAAACTGGAATACAGCTTTGTACCGCGGGCCGGAGTGTGTGTGTTTGTCCGGGAGGATATCTGTGCTCGACGCCTCGGCAGCCTTGAAGGAAGGGACCTATCGACCCTCTGGCTGCGTGTTGATAGCGACGACCACCCCCGCATCTACGCATGTCTTTATAGGTCCCATAGCGGTAATACCGAAACAGACCGACTCATGGACCACGTTCAAACGGCTGCAGATTCCGTACTTCAACAGGTCCCATCCGCGGAAATCGTTATTCTGGGCGATTTCAATGCCCACCACGTCGATTGGCTTGGATCTCGCACCACCGACCACGCGGGTAGATCTGTTCATGACTTTGCTCTAGCATATGATCTAACACAACTGGTTACCGCACCCACGCGAATCCCAGATGTATCATATACCTTCCCTGTTGGATCTTCTGCTGACCTCCCATCCGGACAGATATGTGGTTTCTGTAGACGCCCCATTGGGTTCTTCGGACCACTGTCTGATAAGGAGTACGGTGCCACTCACGTGCCCACTTCGACCGCACATTGCGAGTCGCCGCCGTGTGTGGCACTATAGGTCAGCGGACTGGGATGGGATGCGAAATTTCTTCGCATCTTACCCATGGGGGCAAGTTTGCTTCTCGCCGGATGATCCTGACGTCGTTGCCGACTCTGTTGCTGACGTGGTACTGCAGGGAATGGAGCTCTTTGTTCCATCCTCAGTGGTGCCAATCGGCGGCAGATCCCAGCCCTGGTTTGATCGCTCATGCAAAACGGCATTACGTTTTAAGCATGAGTGTTATCAAGCCTGGGCAAAAGCAGTGGCGTCCCAGGACTCTGACACCGGCCCTCTTAAGAAGAAGTACAACCTTGCCTCCAGGTCCTTCAAAAGAGTTATAGCCGTAGCAAAGTCTCAGTACATAGGCAAAATTGGCGAGAAACTAGTTCGCCTTCCCTCGGGAACCCGTGCGTTCTGGTCGCTCGCCAAGGCTGTTCTTGGGAATTTTTGTAAGCCGTCTCTTCCACCGTTGCACCGGGAGGACCAGTCACTAGCCCACGACGCAAAAGAGAAAGCCGACCTTCTTGGCACTCTTTTTGCGTCCAACTCGACTTTGGACGATATGGGTAACATCGCACCGACTATTCCACATTGCGGTCACGCCATGCCGGAGGTTCGTTTCCGGCAAAGTACTGTGCGACGCATACTTCTATCCCTCGATGTCCACAAGTCGAGTGGGCCTGACGGAATCCCAGCAATAGTGCTGAAGACGTGTGCTCCAGAGTTGGCACCGGTTCTAACGCGTCTTTTCCGGTACTCCTACTCTCTCGGCGCTGTGCCAGCATCATGGAAGGTTGCTTTAGTCCATCCGATCCCTAAAAAAGGTGACCGCTCAGATCCGTCCAACTACAGACCTATCGCCATCACCTCCCTATTCTCCAAAATAATGGAAACACTCATCAACCGCCAGCTCCTTAAGTATCTAGAAGAGCACCAGTTGATAAGTGACCGTCAGTACGGATTCCGTCAAGGTCGCTCAGCTGGTGATCTTTTAGCGTACTTAACCCATCGGTGGGCGGAAGCGGTTGAGAGTAAAGGAGAGGCGCTGGCCGTTAGTTTGGACGTAGCGAAGGCCTTTGATCGGGTTTGGCACAAAGCACTTCTTTCGAAGCTTCCATGTTATGGGCTTCCCGAGAAATTATGCGATTGGGTTTCCAGCTTTCTCACGGCTCGGAGCATTAAAGTTGTTGTCGACGGGTCATGCTCCGACTTAAAACCTGTGAATGCTGGAGTCCCCCAGGGCTGTGTGCTATCCCCTACGCTGTTTCTTCTGCATATCAATGACATGCTGCTTAGCAGCAATCTTCATTGTTATGCGGATGACAGTACCGGGGATGCCTTATATACCGGCCACCCGCGTATTTCTCGGGAAAACGTCGACGAGCACCGGAATAAACTTGTGTCTGAAATCGAAACTCTGCTTAGTCAGGTTTCGGAATGGGGCCGACTAAACTTAGTCCAATTCAACCCTAAGAAGACACAGGTTTGCGCGTTTACCGCTAAAAAGACACCCTTTGTCGTAGCTCCCTGTTTTGAGAGCACTCCCTTACCCGCCTCAGCCGCTATCGGAATTCTTGGTGTCGACTTGTCGAGTGACGTCCAGTTCCGCGGTCATCTGGAGGGCAAGGCCAAATTGGCTTCCAAAAAGCTTGGTGTGCTCAATAGAGCGGGACAGTATTTCACGTCAGGTCATCGCCTGCAACTTTACAAGGCGCAGGTCCGTCCTCACGTGGAATATTGTTCACATCTTTGGGCGGGGGCACCCCAGTACCAGCTTACTCCATTTGACCGCATCCAACGACGCGCGGTTAGGCTTGTCGACAACCAAGTTCTTACTGATCGGCTTGATCCTCTGGCGTTGCGGAGAGAGGTGGCATCTCTATGTATCCTCTACCGCATATACCACGGGGAGTGCTCTGAGGAATTGTTCGGATTAATACCGCCAGCTGATTTCCGCCACCGTTCGACGCGCCAACGCTACCACCCGCATTGGCTGAATGGTTGGCGGTCGACAACAGTGCGTTTTAACAGGCACTTCTTGCCACGCACTGTTCCTTCATGGAACCAGTTGCCGGCGACGGTATTTCCGGACCGCTACGACCTAGGAACCTTCAAGAAACGAGCCTATTCCCATCTGAAAGGGCGGCAACGCTGATGTGATGCCCCTGGTATTGCAGACGCCATGGGCGGCGGTGATTGCTTTCCATCAGATGACCCGCAAGCTCGTTTGCCCCTTATCCCATAAAAAAAAAAAAAAAAAAAATATATATAGTAAAACTATTTATTAAGTAAACCTATTTAACTAAGTACGTTACTAAGTAAGTAAAACTATTTATTAAGGTTTTGAGCAATGTACTGGTAATATTTTCAATATCAAAAGAAATGAGTATGTCCGTGACCATTTCACTCTTAAACTGATGAAATTATTTAAACAAGGTTAACTGTAAAAAAGATCAGATCCTGAGAAAAGATATAGAATAAGTTTTATTCATGTAAATCTTCTTCTAAATATGTAAAAGTAAGGGTTAATTTTTATAAAAAAAAAACAATCTTTCGTTAAAGGTTCAGATGATTCAAATGATGTTCAAAGAATGACGTTGAATGACGTCTCGCCGTGGCAAACATAATATTTATTTGTGTAAGGAGTGACGTCATTCAAGGCGTCATCTTCTGATTGTCGTTTACCGTCACTTGACTCAATGCTTATTTTTAACGCACATAACATAACATAACTTCACGCCTTTTGTTACCTGAAGGTGCAGGCAGCGGCTGTTAAGCCTCGTCTCGCCGTTATGTTTAAGTCCCAAATGGAATAGGTGGCGAACCTATTGCCATACCGGGCACAAAGTTTTCAGTCATCCATATTTATCACACATAACTTCCGAAAATAATTTCGAAAAGTCATTGGTGTGAGCCAGTGTCAGGAATCGAACCCGGACCTCTGGATCAGAAGCGGAGTGCTCGACCACTGCGCCACCGAGACATCCATTTTTAAGATTTTATTTTTTTTAAATGTTAATAATTTATATAAATATTCGTATACTGTTGTCTGATCAAATAGTCGTGGGTGCGAATCCTGGCTCACACCAACGGCTTTTCGAAATTCGTATCGAAAGTTATGTGTGATTAATATCGGTGACTGGAAACTTTCGCTCGCCACCTATTCCGTTTGGGAAGTGAAAATAACAGCCACTGTCTACACCTTCGGGTAGAAAAAGGCGTGACATTATGTTAGGTAAGTTAATCATAAAAACTCTAATCCATCTGAATAATTCTTAGTCGAAACAAGCCTTTTGTATACATTACAATAATTGATGCAAAAATTTAACGGCCAGTTACAAATCAAAAGAATCCATTAGGATTTCCTGTTTCTTGATGAAACGATAAATTAAAAAAAAAACAATGTTATTCTTCGTTATTTTTCCAAAATAAAATAACTCGGAATATAATTGCTTCCGAGAACTGATGATTGTTCATTTTTATGTTAGATTTAGTGGAATAAACGTATGCGTCGAGTGAACAATACTTGCAACAATATTTAATTTTACGATTGTATTATTATTAATAATGGGCAAAACGTGTGTTGGCCATTCAAATTTATAGTAGCTTAGATCATAAATTCATTAGCAGAGCTTGCTGAACTTTGTGTCGGTTCTTAATTAATTAGTTTCGCTCAATGTTTTTCAAATTTTATGATGACTTCATAACTTCCTCGGGTTCGGTATGGATGATACGAAGCCTTTTCGGGAAAAATAATTTAAAATCACTTTTTTTAATGCACAATTTTATAGGCTGTTTTCTCGCTGGAACTATAAGTGCAATAAGTGCAATTATGCCTCAACACGCCGGATGATCTATAAATCTTGGCGAGTTTTCACAGTTTCATCCTGACTTAATTTGTCTCTTATATGTATGCATAGTTTTATCATTAGTAAAGTCACACAAATACATGAATGGATAGGCTATTACCAATGATATAACCACCGCTCAAAGTGGCTTATGCCGTATTTCGATCGATCAGAGGGGTATCTAGAGAGTCACTACATTACTCTCCAATATCTTAAACGTACTGAAATTGCAGTATTATAATTTCACTAAAAATATATGGACTTTTATTGGCAATGTACTTATATAATTGTCATCTTATAAATCTTTTGACTACATAGATACGAAAGTATGACATGTTGTGCCATCTCCACTTAAAGTGGGATAAGGGCAAGAAAATTAAGATGATTTATTGAGAAGTTAATACATACTTATGTCGGCATTACAAAGATACTTTGCCGACCGGAAACCAACAATGATTTCCCGCTCAAACTGTTTATTAGTAAACAAAACATGTACATACGTAATAATACAAGGTTTTTTACGTACTGCTACTAAGCAAAAAAATAATAATTAAATGCATTAATTAAAATTTTAATATACACGCTCAGATAAACATCGAAATATTTTTTCACATAACTAGTACCTACATATGTGTAATTTGTATGTTTTTTTATGTGTTATGTATAAAAATCCTAAAAAATATATGTAACATAACATAACTTCACGCCTTTTTCTACCCGAAGGTGTAGGCAGTGGCTGTGAAGCCTCGTCTCGCCGTTATGTTTACGTCCCAAAAGGAATAGGTGGTGAACCGATTGCCATACCGGACACAAAGTGTTCAGTCATCGATATTTATCACATATAACTTCCGAAAATAATTTCGAAAAGTCATTGGTGTTTGATTTGAACCAGTAACCTCTTGATTGTGCTCGACAACTGGACCACTGAGACCTAATATCTTCACTCCTTTTAATAACTCGAACGGTCGACAGAGAGTCCTCGATAAAGCCGAATGATACACTTTGTTGCAATAAAAGAGGTGGTGGGTATATGCTCATGTGCCGAGCACAAATTAAACGAAATCCAATGTGCTGATTTGGGTCCGAATCCAACAACATATTTACAATAGTCACTACTAGGTACTAAGAGTCATTGTATAACTAACCGTATATGTATTACTACGAAATTAATCTTACCATTTTAAGCGTAAGTATTATTATACATACATATCTTCACGCCAAGTCCTTTGCGGAATAGGTAGACAAAACAGAGGGTCATTGGGCACGATTCTTAAACGCCACACTCGCTCCTTTGACCTTTGCTCCTGACATCAATATTTTCTTTTTCTTGTAATACCTAATATTACATATGAAATTATAGTAATTAAAAGCTAATTAAAGATAACCTATAGACAATTGAGCGTAAAAATAAGTTGTTCATAATGATTTGGCATATTCAAGGTTTTTAAACTCGAGAGTATTTTTTGAACATTTTGAGCAAAGTGGGAATAGTCATTTCATCTCTCCCGACGACGATCTCATGACTTATAAGTCTCGATTCGCCTTATTTATTGCTCTGGCTAGTGATGATGATTTCGTGACTTAAAATTGCACCCTGTATTTGCCTGTAGGTTTCGCCACATTTCAGACTGTAATATCTAGAATCTGGTCTTATCATTATGATATTTTTCCAAAATTATCATTAATTAATGTAAAATAAGAAATTGCAAAGTCATTAGTCTCACTCAATTAATTACAGTCATTGTTAGTCTTTTTTATGGGATAAGAGGGCAAATGAGCTGATGGGTCACGTGATGGCAAGTAATTTCTCGCCGCCCATGACCATTGTGGCGCGTTGTCGTTCTTTAAAGGAATAGAAGGGGAAATTAAGGGGAATGGGAATCGGGTCTCCGGATACTTCTCTCGTCGAACAAAATGCGGCACGAGCTACTTCCACCCGATATTCCGAGAGGTCCTGGTATTTTATCGGTCGAGCCGGTCCATTCATGCAGCAAACTGCAAGACTCTACTACTGTTAAATAATAAAGTAGTACCTTGAATGTATCCAAATCTTGAAATATAAAAGTTAACGGTGCATACAGAATATCATAAATAATGTACACCTTATAAATAAATCCTAAAAGCATACCTTTTTTTTTGATGCAGTGATATAAAAAAAATGTTAAAAACTACATTCCCGTTTTTAAATGTATCGATACGACAAATCATATTTTTTTACTGTTCCAATTCACCGTTTTTAAATATTTTCTTCTCTACATTTGATCTCTAATTAATCAATATTTCAAATGTATATAAAATGTTGTAACATCCTCTATATCAATGACAAAGAGCATACATCAAAGACATATAAAATAATGAAGCACCTAGAACCAAATTAGATGTTTCAATCACAATAGCGTTCAGTATATATAGTGGCATATGATTAAGGCAACCATCAGAACATACTGTCTGGTATAACAAGTACTTCGCGTCAAACAAAACGGTAGGTTGCATATGTTACAATAAAAAATTAAATTAAAAAAAAAACTTTCACAAACGTTAAATTCGAAGTTTGAAAAATATTTATCAACAACATTGTTACAACGTTATTCAGTAATGTAATTTGATGTTCGACAAATGTTTTAATTGTAAAAACGTCCTGTAGAGTGATAATTTGAATATTAAAAAAAGAATTTACAAAAAAAATAAAACATCTCAGTACAAAACGGTCTTAATTTGTGTAAATTATTATTATCGTAAACATTGTTACAGCGTCGTTTTTACATTTTTATTTTTAAATTATATAAATTTATGACTCTTGTATGTAATTTAAAAAAATAAAAAACGTTAATATTATGAAATTAATTATCGTCAGTACTGTTAAACCGGTTTTATAATTTTATTAAATATTTAACACAATTTTAAGTGTTTTAACTCGTTACAATGCATTTAGTTCTTGTAATTAATCTATTACCTACTTGAATACAATAAGTGTTTGCGTGTTTATCAAAAATATCTTTTTAATAGAAGTTTAATCGAGTGACACGTACGATGGAAAATTTTATCTCTATTCACCCTTAGATCCCAAGTCACCCCGTTTGACGGTACTTAATTATCGTTTTTTTTTATTATACAAATCGGTGATTTAACTAATTATGCCAGTGTTTGATGATGAAGACGGTTGGTATGAAATAACATAGATGACGATAGACATATATTTAAAAAAAATAGTGTTCTTTTTTTAATTATAAAAAAAATTAAATCTTTGATTGATGAAATTGTGCTTACATTTAGCTTTTAATCTTTTATGTAACCAACTCTTTGTTTAGTGCATATTTAGTGCGAGAGAAAAATACAAAATAAATTTTAATTGATGCAGAATCGATTATTTACTAACAGTAATAAGTAATAGTAGGAAATAGTATCCCCTAAGTGTAAGTGTGAAAAATTATTGTCTTTTTCCAGGAAAAAAATGAAATTCTTTTTATTATTGTGCTGTACCCTGGCTGTGGTGATCGCCGACGAGAAGTATACCGATAAATATGATAACATAAATTTGGATGAGATATTGGACAACAAAAGATTGCTCCTGTCTTATGTCAATTGTGTGATGGAAAGGGGCAAATGCACTGCTGAGGGAGTCGAGCTGAAAGGTATGGATATATCTTTACATAACATGACTTTACGCCGTTTTCCACCCGAAGGAGTTAGACAGCGGCTGTTAAGCCCCATCTTGCCGTTATGTTTACGTCCCAAATGGAATAGGTGGCGAACCTATTGCCATACCGGGCCCCAGTTTTTCAGTCCGAAACGAACTTCGAAAAGTCATTGGTGTTAGCCAGTGTGAGGATTCCAACCCGCGACCTCTAGATTTAGAAGCGGGTGCTCAACCACTATATACTTATAAACTATATATACTTATAAACTTTCTCTTGCTATTTTGAATTATAAGAATATATCCATTTCTAAATCTCGGTGGTACAGTGAGAACAGAACGCCATAAGCCACGATTCTTACACTCCTCACTTGTTCCTTTGACTTTCATAACTCTTTTCATCGACACGCGTCGATTTATAAGACTCTTAACATCACCATCCTCCAGAAAACGTTCTATTTGGTCATGGAATGTGTGTCTTGGCCGTCCTCGACTCCTATATCCTGGATTAAATATTCGATTAAATAGGCAGGGAGACCAATCTATGATTATCATATATCACTTGGAAAAATCAATTAATATACACCAGAATTCAAAATCAGAACCACATATAAAGAATTAAAAATGATAGTCCGCTAAGCTATCGAAACAATTTTACTGACAAATAACCAATATCTCAAATTGTACCAGGACAAAATCGCTAAATCCAAGGACAATACGGCATTTCAAATGGATTGTCTATATATGCAAATAACTTGTTCAAACAAGCTTCAAGCTTCATATTTGTATATTAATTTAGAATTGCAGTTAGTGTTGAAGTACATTTACACGAAGTTATGCAAATGAATTTTGCATATTGCATGCATTTAATGCTGATTCAGTGCTAACAAGTGATGCAATTTAAGGGGTTATGCAATCCTTTCTGCAAATATTATGCATTTGTTTTATTTTTATTACGCCACTCCTGAATTGCTGTACAGATTGTTAATAAAATCGTCTTATTTAAAATCAAGACATATAAATTAATACATTTTGAAGTCGGTCACGAAGGTTTTTTAGCCGTAAGGACTTAGCATTTTGATTTCTTAAAACACTGAAATAGGGGGGAAAAGGAGTTAGGAAGGGTTAGCTGATTGTTAGTGATTAGCGTCGCTCATGGATATCTGCAATACAGATACTGCAGAGAGAAAGGGTTAGAAGTGGAATGGAGAATGGAAGAACGAAGGTGAGATCGGCCTCCCGATACCTCTCTCACGGAACGTAATGCATCATGAGCCACTTAACGTCGACATTTCTAGAGGTCGTGGCATTTCACTAGTCGAGCTGGCCTATTTATGAAGCGAACTGTGGCTCTAACATCTATCACAACAGTCACTAAGCTTATAACACTTGTGTTTATGTTTAAAGTCTCTCGAGAATAATGGCGGAAGGTTTGACGTCATCTCGTGGTATACATGCAACTCACGTAGGTACATCAGAACATGCTACTGACTTCCGTCATTGGCATCAGAGGAAAATTTTATCACATAACAAAAGACCTCAAGTACTTCTGTCTCCATTGTTATAAGTTTTAATGGGATAATTATATTTACTTCCTAAATTTGTTAGTGCATCTTTGATTAAACGTCTTAAGGAGTAGTAAGGAATCAATTGTAATAGAGTCTAGTGATTAGGGGTCAACTAGTAAGATTCCCATCCGAATCTAAAACTTTTGTAATTAATTTTATTCATAGAAATACTAAAAACAGGATATAAATATTAAATCGGTTGTCTTAGCTACTTAGCCCAGAACTAGGCCATAATCATTACATAGTATAAAACAAAGTCACTTTCCGCTGTCTGTTCCCTTATATGTGCATATCTTTAAAACTACGCAACGGATTTTGATGCGGTTTTTTTTAATAGTTAGAGGGTGTCAACGGAGTGGTTTTGATCTATAATTCATGTATAGTGTAGTAAAAAAAGTGATAATTTTCAAGATTTAGAACTTTATCGCAAACGCTGCCTGAACCCTAAGTTATAAATCAAAACAACGTACTATGTTATTACACTCCTTCAGAAGGTCTACAAAAAAGTCCGCGATATGTCTATCTCTTAGGGATAACCCATAATGACCATAACATAACATAACTTCACGCCTTTTGTTACCCGAAGGTGTAGGCAGCGGCTGTTAAGCCTCGTCTCGCCGTTATGTTTACGTCCCAAATGGAATAGGTGGTGAACCTATTGCCATACGGGGCACAAAGTTTGTCAGTCATCGATATTTATCACACATAACTTCCGAAAACAATTTCGAAAAGTCATTGGGGTGAGCCAGTGTCTGGAATCGAACCCCGGACCTCTGGATCAGAGGCTGTGCGCTCGCCCACTGCACCACCGAGACTGCACCACCATAATCACCATTTCTATTTTTTTTACTTTTTACGAGAAATAATGGCCTATTTACGAAGCGATTTTAAACATTACAGTATTAATTTTCATCCAATTAAGGCCCGTAAGATCAATCACAGTTTAAACTATTTTGCCGAGTTTAAACCTCATCTGTCGTTTATTTTGTAAGATCAATGCTAGATAAACCTCCAATAACAGTTTAAACTATAGTTTAGCTTACACAAGGAGATTTTGCCGTTTAAACCGTGGTCCTACCTAGTTTAAAAATGGCGGTCGTTTATCAGCTGACATCTGACACAACGATTGTGGGTTCATACATAGATTTAGCATAGACTACAATA
Source organism: Euproctis similis (assembly GCA_905147225.2). Lineage (NCBI taxonomy): Eukaryota > Metazoa > Arthropoda > Insecta > Lepidoptera > Erebidae > Euproctis > Euproctis similis. Next base: position 9,733,714 of record LR990121.1, on the reverse strand, counting down.
GATGGCACATGTCAGGAAAAATTTACTAATAGCATCGAATCACTGATAGCGCAACCGCTTATATTAGATTTTGGGAACCGCGTATATTTTATTTACGTTTCCACACATAAACATTAACTTAGTAAAAGTTAACGTTTTGAAGCGCTTTTTACGAACACATTGATAATAATAATAATATCTTGGACAAAAATCACACAGGGCCCTCCAGTTCCAAACTAAGCAACTAAATGCTTGTGCTTTGGTTACTAGAGAACGGATACTAATACATATATACTTTTCTTTTGTAAATACATACTTATAATACATAGAAAAACACCCAGACGCCGCACAAATATTAATGTTTGTCATAAATATTTGTACTCGGGCGAAAATCGAACCCCTGACATCAGTGCTGCAGCCGGTTGTTTTACCAATGCGCCACGAGCCCCGTAAGTCACTCACACATTAACAACCCATTTTTTTCACGTTGTTTGGGTGACTATTGCCGATCTATTTTTCTTAAATCTATGGTCACACTATAAAACTTCATAAAAGAAAGAGAAAAAGAATTTTTTTCACGAAATATGCCACAGACAATGTAGAAAAGAGTGAATGATGAGCGAAATATGGACATTAAATAACCAAATGTCGCCATCTGTCGAAAACTAAACTTAGTTTACGTAATCTATGTCCATTTCGCTGTTGATCTTACGAGGCAGGTTTAAACTCTAGATTAAAATTGACTATAGTTTAGAAAATCGACAGTTTAAACTATGATTGATCTTACGGGCCTAAGTGTCTTAAATAGATTGTGCATGTAATATAGATGATCCTGGCCCTTTACAGCATGCAATTTAAACAAATATTTATAATATTTTCAAAGATATTGCAGTATTAACATAGCGGGACAGCGGTTATTACTTTTGATGCGGAACAAAGTTCGCCGGGTTAGCTAGTACTATTATAAAACTTTACCTTTTTGGACTCAGTGAATACTTATAATAAAGGTATAATAGATATCTACCACTTGTAGTACTTTTAGTACTAAAAATTATAGATACTGCTTGTAGTACCTAGTATAAGTTTTGTCTCCAAACAAACTCTTAATGTCACTGCAGTTCACTTCACTTCACTTCATTTAGCAATTACTTGAAATCATAGACTTACCATAGACTAATAGATGGCACATGTCAGGAAAAATGTACTAATATTCATCACTGACAGCGCAACCGTGTATATTAGATTTTCAGGATATTTACATTTCAACACATGAACATTAACTATGTAAAAGTTGACACTTTGAAGCGCTTTTTACGCACACATTGATAAGTCACTCACACATCAACAACCTATTTTAGTCTCGTTATTTGGGTGACTATTGCCGACCTATTATTCTTATATCTATGCTTGGAATTGTGAACATAGACAATTAATATCCGCAGATGTTAACTATTTTCGATGGATGGCGCAAAATTAAACTTCATTACCTTATATAACTTAAGCCATCTTCAAATTTTTATTAATATTCATATTCTTATTAATGTCTCGGTGGTCCAGTAGTCGAGCTCCTCGCTTCTGATTCAGAAGTCGTGGGTTCGAATCAGGGCTCACACCATGATTTTTTGGAAATCTTTTCGGAAGTCATATGTATGACGAATGACAACTTTGTGTCCAGTTTATGCAATGGGTTCGTCACCTATTAAAATTTGGGAAGTATTATAACGATTCGGCCAGTTATATTTTTATTAGTATTTATGCGAAAATAGTTACAAAGCTTATTGATCCTTTCAGAGAATCTTCAAGATGCCATCGAGACTGGCTGTGCAAAATGCACGGATGCCCAGAACCAGGGCGCTTACAAAGTGATAGAGCATCTGATCAAGAATGAGCTGGAGATCTGGCGCGAGCTGTGTGCCAAGTTTGATCCTAAAGGTGAATGGAGGAAGAAGTACGAAGACCGCGCGAGAGCCAACGGCATTGTTATACCTGAGGACAAATAAGAATTTCGGAAATAATAGAAATATCTATCAATCATAATAATAACTTCTGTCTTTTCTTTTGTATTTATAATCTTATATATAAAATTCTCGTGTCACAGTTTTCGTTCCCATACTCCTCCGATACAGCTTGACCGATTCTCATGAAATTTTCTGTGCATATTGGGTAAGTCTGAGAATAGGACAACATTTATTTTTCATCCCCTTAACTCACAAGGATAGCCCACCCCTCAATGTTTTTTTTTAAGTTTTCAATATATATCTGTTTCTTATTTTTTTTATAAAACGAGATACAAAAATACATACAACCCTAAATTTTCAACCCCCTACGATCAATCCTTATTTTTTAAATTTTATTTTTTGGCAAGACAACGTTTGCCGGATCAGCTAGTATACATATATATTTACAATATTTTTGCTATCTATTTTCATTTCGTATTTTACATTTAAATTTTTTTTTTCTTTTTATTGATGATAATAAAAAATAGTCTCGGTGGTCCACTGGTAGAGCACACGGTTTCTGATCCACAGGTCCGGGTTCGTATCCTGACACTGGCACACACCAATGACTTTTCGAAATTGTTTTCGGAAGTTAAGTGTTATAAATATCGATGACTGAACCACTTTGTGCCCGGTTTGGCAATAGATTCGCCACCTATTTCATTTGGCACGTAAACATAACGGCGAGACGAGGCTTAGCAGCCGCTGCCTACACCTTCAGGTAACAAAAGGCGTGAAGTTATGATATGTTACAATAAAAATTATATTTGTGATACATACATGTATTATAAGCTATTAGATTAAAATTTTGTGATCGTGAACAGTATTCTCTTTTGTATGAAAAAATAATGATATTTTGTTATATAATAAATTAAAACAAAGACAATATTGTTTTTTTATTTTTTTCTATGCCCATTTATTCCTGTACATTTATGCTTGCAAGAAGTTCTTACTGTAACGATGGTCTAGTGATTTATATTTCCAATTTCAGTATGATACGTCTGGATTTTGACTTAGAAAGTCATCTATATAATAATAAAATTAGAATGTCTCTTTGTAATATTAAAATTACCGCGTTTTATTACATGATATATATTTATTATCATTTTTAAAAGTTGTCTTCTGTTTATTCTGCCTGATTTCGATGGGACTTGTATTGAATAGTAGCTGATGAAATAAGGAGTAAATTAGCTTGCTAAATTAGGTGAAACAAAGTACGCTGGGTCAGCTGGAAGATATGAATAACAATGACCTTTCAGAAATATAAACGAATAGCATAGCATTAGGAGGTCCAAATAATTCAACGGTCATGTGATCATATAATGACCATCGCCTATTTAAGTGTTTTTAATTTATTTGTGAGGCGTTCTACATCTATAACCCGCTAAGAAGCAGGAGCTTAGTTTGTTAGTGTGGGACTAGATGGCGTTGTATGTTATTAGGATCATGAATAAAATATTTTATAACTTGAATCCAGTGTGTATATTGAGCACAGAGTTTAATGAGTAGGGTTTATTGCCCTAAATTATAGTTTTGCCTAGAGTTTTGTAAAAGGGTAATATCATGTACAGTTCTTTTTTTATTCGTTTTAAATCATAGCTATGTTTTTCTTTTATCTTTCTTTCTTTAGTTTTGGATCTGTTAATTACTTTACCTGTGTTGGATTTCTCATGTATTCGACATCAACGCGTCCACGTTTGTTGCAGACATGATTATTGCAGGCGCTATATAAATTTCTAGAAGATTTTTAAAATGTCTATTTAACATAGCATAACATAACTTCACGCCTTTTGTTACCCGAAGGTGTAGGCAGCGGCTGTTAAGACGCGTCTCGCCGTTATGTTTACGTCTCAAATGGAATAAGTGGCCAACTTATTGTCATACCGGGCACAAAGGTTTTCAGTCATCGATATTTATCACACATAACTTTCCAAAAGTCATTGATGTGAGCCAGTGTCTGGAATCGAACCCGGACCTCTGGATCAGAAGCCGTGTGCTCGACCACTGCGCCACATAATGTCTATTTATTTATTTTATCTCAGATTTTGGCGAATCACATTCATAACATTTAAAAAAAACTTTTTAGGATTATATCGCGTTTATTTATCAGTTAATTTTTTTTTATTTCCAGACGTGTCGAACTCTTTAGAGATCTGAGATCTCTTTACAGATACTCTACTCTAAAAAGTGAAAGACAACTTGTTAAGTCTCGTCTCGCCGTTATGTTTAAATTCCAAATGGAATAGGCGGGGAACCTATTGCCATACCGGGCACAAATTTCAGTTTATATTCACAAATAAGCCCAACAGTTTACTTGTAGTATAAATAAATAACCTAGATACCGACTATCGCACCATCTGCCACCAACTTTGTTTCGCATAAAAAGTATTTTTACAGCTTTACAATTAAAGTGCTAAATCTCGAAAATTATAACTTTTTCCTTACTACATTAAATATGAATTATACATAAAAACCCCCGCTATGATAGTCTCTATCTATTAAAAAACTCTATCAAAATCCGTTGCGTAGTTTCAAAGATCTTAGCATAAAAGGGGACAGACAGTGGAAAGCGATTGTTTTATTCTTTGTAATGATATAACTAAGGTGATATTTTCTACAAATCAATACTTTAAAACCTGTTTTAAATGTGTGTAATTAAAATATAATTAACAATTCATTCGTCTGCATAATTACTGCAACAATGGCTGCATTTTCTTATAAATGATAGCAAGTGTCGGTTCGTCAACATACTCGGAGAATTTTTATTGAAAACCAGTTCAGACAATAAGATATTGACAGGTATTTATATATTTTTCATGAATTAATAATATAATAATAAAATACTTTTATTGTTGGAAAAACACTTAATTTAAAGTGCTTAAAAAAGATTTATTATTTAAAAATTATTAGCTGTTTCAAGATGTATTTATTGCTTCAAAAATAGACCTGCATATATGTGTTAGATAACCATTAAAACTATTGTCAAATAACACATAATTTTGGGAATTTAAAATTTGTGCGCGTGAATAAGGTTCCAAAATTTAACAAGTATTTACTATGACATAAATGGTTATGAAAATTTATTAGTATATACCTGAATTCCAACACAATACTTCTAAATCGGAAGTTGGACTGATAATGCTTTATCCATGGTTTTTGGGTTTGGTATAGTGCCGTACGATATAAAAACTGCAAAATCTCGAAATCCAGGGCTAGTGAATGATGCATCATACAAATTTTAGTAATTTCTTTTTAACAGTTTATAGAAGAATGATTAAAAAAATATTTTGCTGATATAAAACAGTATACGTATTTAGCTTAGGTTGATGCTCCAGTAGTCCCTTCTATAATTCCCCCTCACATTTCACCTTTGTACCTACAGTCCCTTGAGACCCCAAGGACAAGTTTGTAATAGTTTTGCTTTTCAAAATGTAACTTTAACTATTAAAATAAAAGAAAACGCCGAAAAAATGAATTAATAATAAGGCTGGGGATTTATTTTATTAAATTTTTTATATATTTTTTTGAAACACATTACAAATATTTGTACGAAGATTCGCTGACTGGCCTGAGTTACTATTCATTTCCCACTTCTTTCATCATGAAAAATAAACAAACCCTTTTTTATTTTTTTTATTTCAGATAAGGTACGTTCACAATGAAGTCGTTAATATTTTTCGCTGTATTGTCTCTGGTCGGTTTTGTTTCTGCCGAGCAGTATACAGACAGATATGATGACATGAATATAGATGAAATTATGGCAAACAAAAGGCTTCTGGAGGCGTATATTAAGTGTATTTTGGATACAGGAAGATGTGCTCCGGAAGGAACTGAACTTAAAAGTTAGTACCTATTTTGAACCAGTTTTATTAGACTATCTTTTTAATTAACGACAGGACAGGTTAATATTAATAACGAGATTATTACGATTGTTTTATTTAAAACTAGCTGACCCCACGGACTTTGTTTTGCTTCGGAAGCATTAAATAAAAGGTTTTACAAAAAATTTGCCTAAGTTACTCCTTATCACTCCAGCTACCGGCCAATGTAAGTCCCATCAAAATTGGTCCAACCATTTCGGAGATTTCCCAGAACAAACTGACAGACACACAAGAAATAAAAAATACATAATTTTTTATTTCTTGTGTGTCTGTGGTAAGTAAGCTGGAGTGATAAGGAGTAACTTAGGCTCTTTTTTTTGAAAAACCTTTAGTAGAAAGCAGTCGATATTACAAATAGACACTTAAATTATATTTAAATATATAGAAAAAACCGATGCCTGAATAGGGTACAGGCTATGTGAAGAATAAGACTCCTCAAATTCTAAATTTAATTTCATGACCAAATTAATTACAATATCTCGTTTATTTCCTCTCTGTCTTCTTTCTAAAGTCAAAAATATTTGTTTCATTAATACGAATAATTAGTTGTTTCTCGCTGCTCCGCCCACGTTCGGTGAAACCGGTGGCAGAAGTTGCTTACCATCAAGTGAATAACTTGCTCGTTTGCTCTCCTATTATACAAAAAAAAGATTACTTCAATTCATCGTGTATGATTTGCTCGATCATACGCTTTCCATCATCATCATCAGCCTATTGCAGTCTACTGCTGGATATAGGCCTCTCCCAATGTGCGCCACAACATTCGATTATCTGCCTTTCGCATCCAGTCTTTTCCAGCAGCCTTTCTCAGGTCGTCTGACCATCGGGCTGGTTCATCAAACGCTACGTTTACCAAGACGTGGTCTCCACTCTATGACCTTCTTACTCTACCATCGGCCCTTCGGGAGACATGACCAGCCCATTGTTTCTTCAGCGAGCTTATTCTACGATCATTAGTGAGTGTCAGGATTCGAATACAAGACCTCCTATGGGAAACTGTTTTTTCTTTAATGTCATATTAAATACAATCTAAAAGAGGTTGGTTTTTTGAATGACAACACTGTTTTTGCACTTATGATTGCGTAATATTTGCGTTCAAAAATTAATGTCAATAAAAGCTAATAATTCTCAGAATAAAATAACTCAGTTTTCCTCTTAACCGTTGGTCATATGTAGTGTTATATATAGACAAATAATGTTTGTTTGTATATATAATGTAATTTCAGTAACAAAAAATTATAAACAGACAAAATTATCATTAAATGCTGTACATATAATATCTATATTAAACACTAACTTTGTTGCTAATAACATCAACGTGCCTATGCTTGCGGGTTTTGAGGCGTGAAGTAAGAAAAAATTTACCTCTATTACTCTAATGACAACCCTTTTCGTGTCCTTATCTTATTTCATCCCTCAAATTCAATATACAGTCACTGTTTTAACAGTGGTAGAGCCACGAAAATCGCTGCATGAACGAGTCGCCACGACTGGTGAAATACGACAACCTCTCAGAATAAGTCTCTCTCGTCTCTCGACGTAAAGTGGCTCATGCCGCATTTCGATCGGTGAGAGAGGTATCCAGACGCGGCCTCTTCTCTTTCTCCCTATTCCATTCCACACAAAATATCCTATTACATAGGATATTTATAATACTTATAATACAAGAACATAGCTAACAAACCAAGGATTTTTTTATGATACATAATATCTGGCTTTGATCTTAGCCAACATATTTTTTGTTGCTTACATCGCGCGGTTATTACACTTATTATTATTAGCATCGACTAATCTGACGTAAGCGATGGCTTACAAGCAAATAATATATTAATACGCAAAGTAAGTACGTCAATATACTTACATATGCACGCCTTTTAATACATTAAAGTGTAGGTAGCATTTCGTCGAGTATGCTATGCTTATTGTGATTTAAATACCATTAAATAGAAAAAATCTCGTCTCGAAGTATAGAAACACAGGAGTCCGAACCGGTACCTATAGGTTTTTTATAGCTTTAATTCAGATTTTAGTTCTCTTTTCTGCCACTGGTTGCGCTGGAATTAAGGACGTACCGATGATTAATTCACGTAAACACTCGTTGATATGTTAAACCTTAAAATCTGAATACATTTCTAAAATGCATTATCTCAAGTTTAGTATTAAACAGCTGTCAATAGCAACAAAACTTTCCGCGTTTTAACGAGTTTAGGGATTTAAGCTGGCTGAAATTCTTTCCCCTAAATGAAATTAATTATAACTTTAGTTAGAGTTATATTCCTGTAATCGTAAAAGATTGCATATATTAATTAAGTTGATATTGAGGGAACATAGTCAGTAATAGTAAAAAAAATGCATATTGACGGGCCTCGTCGCGCATTGGTAAAACTACCGGCTGAAGCAATGAGGTCGGGGGTTCGATTCCCACCCGAGCACAAATATTTGTGACAAACATGAATATTTGTGCGGCGTCTGGGTGTTTTTCTATGTATTATAAGTATGTATTTACAAAAGAAAAGTATATATGTATTAGTATCCGTTATCTAGTATCCATAGCACAAGCATTTAGTTGCTTAGTTTGGAACTGGAGGGCGCTGTGTGATTTGTGTCCAAGATATTATTATTATATAAGACTTGCAAAAGCATCGTCTACCACTTCTAAGTAGGATTTTTGACCAGGATAGGGAATAGTGAATATATTTTTTTTACGATAACAACTCGCTTATAATGACCTGGTTTTGCACATATCCATTGGTATTACAGTGGTAGTGCTAAGCAGTTCGTTGCATGAATGGGCCAAGCCCGATGAAATACCACGACCTCTCAGAAGATCGACGTAAAGTGGCTCATGCCGCATTCGGTGAGAGAGGTATGTGGAGGCCCACCCCCCTTCCCTATCCCTTCCTAAACTACTCCCTTAAAGGTCGGCAAGGCATCGGTAACACTATATGTGTTGCTGGTGTCCATTGGCGGCGCAGTTTACTTACCATCAGGTAACACGCTTGCTCGTTTGCCCTGCTATCCCATAAAACAAAAAAAAGGAAAATCAACAATATAACTAATAAAAATCATTGTAATCTTACAGTACACATCAAAGACGCAATGCAGACTGGTTGTTTGAAATGCACGGAGATACAGAAGAAAGCAGCGAGACAGATAGTGAAGCACTTAAAAGAGAAACAAGCAGAATATTACAATCAAATTGTAAAAAAATACGATCCGGAAGATAAATATAAAGAGACATATGAAGCGTTCCTTGCAGCTGACAATTAAATATAGCAAGATGACTATTAAGAAATACATTAAAATACATTGACTTTAATTTGGATTGGTCGTTGATATTTTTTTTAATACGTAGTATAGAACGAAGTCGCTAACTCTATCCCTATATCCCAGTGTTTGCTTAAATCTAAAAAACTACGCAATGGTTCTGATGTTCTTTAAGACCAATTTTATGATTACTGAGAACAAATATATTATGATTATTGAGAACAGTCTCCTTTGTAAACAGTAGTGTATGTGAAAGAGACGTAAAAATAAGCTTTTTTTTAAGTAAGAAGGGGCAAAAGAAGGACTTCATAACCTGATGGTAAACGAACAACGATGCCCATGGATACCCGCAAAACAAATGTGCATGTAATAATGAAACACGTTGCATGAGCCACTTGAAGTACATTTTCTGAGAAGTCGTGCTAATTCACCAATCGAGCCTGCTTCATTCAGCAAATAACGAGGCTCTACCACTTAAAAATTAGTCGTAATATACATACATATCACGCCAAATCCCTTGCAGGGTAGGCAGAGAGAACTTATTAATTCTTAAACACCTCACTCGCTTCGTTGACTTTCATAACTTTTTTCGTGCACTCGCATCGATTTTGGAGGCTCCTCACATCACCTTCCTCCAGAACACGTTCTATTTGGTCATGGAATGTGTGTCTTTGGCCGTCCTCGACTCCTACATCCGTCCGCTTTTGCATTGTATATCTACTAATGTAATGTATCAAACATTTAATCAATGGTAAGCCTTAAAATTGGCTTCATATCAATAATTAAACGTTACGATCGTACAAAAACTATTGATCCATTACATTTTTTTATTATTATTTATCGTTCAAACTAAACTATAGTAATAAAGAAACATCGTGGGCTTAGTTTTTTCGTCTGTTATTTTTTTTACACTTTTTTTTCGTCTAAAGCCGCTATACTCTAAGTGTGTTCCGCGGAACCCTAGGGTTCCGTGATACCTCTGTCGGGGTTCCGCAAGAATTTAGAAATAAAAAAATCAAAACACCTCTCTCTGGTCGCTCCGCGGCTGTGCGGACTCCGCGGCCGCGCGGAGACAAAACGCTATGAATGTTATTTAATTATTTATTTGTATTTGTATAAGCTTGTGTTACATTAGCTGGTACAATCTATACTTATATTATAAAGCGGAAAAGTTTGTTTGTTTGTTTGTTTGTTTGAACGAGGTAATCTCAGAAGCCACCAGTCCGATTTCAAAAATTCTTTTAATGGCGTATAGTCCATTTATCGAGGAAGGTTTTAGGCTATATTATATTTTCAAATAAATTAGGGATCTCTACTATAAAACCAATAATGTAACCCAAGGTGTAAGTACGTGACCCTTACATTGCGAACGCTGCGAAAACTATTGAGTACAGAACAAAACAATGTACTACACTTTTATAGAGCGTATAATTGTCTACGAAAAAGGTCGCGAGAGCATATATCTAACTATTATAGTTATCGCACAATAAGGGTTTTTTGATTTTTTAAAATTAATTAAAATGATGTCGTTTTTCAAATTCTTTTTTTGTACCTTGGTATTAACTCACCACAAAATAATTTGCTTCATTAAAAAGATAAATTTAAGGCCTTTCTAGAACTTTTTGAATGATCACACAATTTAATTCAAAAGATATTCACCGTGTACAAAATTTAAGTATTAAATTTCTAAGACAAATATGTTGCGCGGGGTCATGAGTGGATTTTTTTTACCTTTTTTAGGCGATACGAAGTTCGCGCGGTCTGCTAGTATCTCATAAGTTTGGTCTCAACAATTTTATACTTGTACAACGCGTTCGCTCTAAGTTTGCCGGTCTGTGGAATGCGCGTACCCTCCCCCACGTGACAACAAAACTTATAATGTGTCATAGTTTTACCCAAATATCTAACGTACACAATTTTTATTGTTACAATTAAATAAAAAATTTCGAACGTCATACACTCATACCTATCGCCAGCGGCAAACTTAAAACGAGCGGGTAGTATACTTGTAAGCGCTCAGTCTCTTTGATAAAAGCCGCCTCTGAATTAGACGCTATAGTTGTCAACAAGCGACTTTCGTCTCTAACTTCAAAGGATAAAGTCGATATATTTTTAAATTTCTGTTTTTATTTTTGCTTTTTATTTATGAAAGGTGCCGACTCGAGTATTTTCGAGAATATTTGAGATCGAGTCTAGGACTAAGTATAAAAGCGGCGATCGCGCGTTGGCGTCGTCAGTTGATGATTAGCGTTCGGAGCGATAAGTTACTACCTACTTACAAGCTCGCTAGCGAGAAACTAGTGTTCATTGTTTTACTGCCTGCTGTATTCTGTTGTCTCAGTTTTATACATTTCTTCCCTGTAGGTTCTAAATTTAGTCTCTTATACGCAGTAACGATTGTGCATTATTTAAACCCCACTATCCTGACTTGTAACATTATAAATAAAGAAGAATGGAACGTTGGCTTAAAGGTGTTAAACGTGTTCCAACAACATCTTCTAATGACGCTGAATGTTCAAAGGCAATGCGCGCGGAGAATTTAGCAATCACCGATCCAGAAGATGATGCCACGACGTCAAGCTCGACGGTTTCAAAGACGAAAAAAAGGAAGTATGATGAATCATATATCAGTTTCGGATTTGTTGATTCCAACGGCTCACCTCTCTGCATGCTCTGTAGTAAACTGCTTCCTAATAGTTCCATGGCACCTGCCAAATTGCGTCGACATTTAGAAACCGTACACCCCGAGACTAAAGACAAGAATAAAGAATTTTTTGTTCGCAAAAAAGATCAGTTATTAGAAAGTCAAAAAAATATGATGCATGTAACACAAACTACCAACGAAAAGGCCACGGAGGCATCATATTTAGTTAGCTATCGCATTGCACAAGCAGGTGAAGCGCACACTATCGCTGAGAAATTAATAAAACCATGTGTATTAGACATAACAAAATGTATGCTTGATGAAAAATCTGCAAAGCATCTTTCTACTGTTCCGCTATCAAACGATACTGTTTCACGACGAATCCATGATCTGGCAAGCTACGTCAAACAAGAACTAGTTACACGTCTACAAAATACACGATTCGCTTTGCAAATGGACCAGTCGACTGATGTCGCTGGTTTGGCTATCCTGCTGGTTATTGTGAGATATGCATATAAAAGTTCTTTTGAAGAAGACATGCTTATGTGTTCATCGCTGCTTACAAACACTACCGGGGAAGAAATTTTTAATAAAATATATTTTTTTGCAAGCACTTGCGATGAAGCAAATGCCGTCTAATCTAAAATTAGTTATAGATGAAGCGGTAAAAATAATTAGGTTAAACTTTCCTTTATGACCCGTCGATTTATGGGTCGGGGAGGGGTGGGGGGAAGGGGGGAGGGGTGGCTACCCCCCTGTTTGAAAGTTTATCCAATAATTAATTTTATCAAATCACGACCACTACAATCCCGATTGTTCTCATTATTGTGTGAAGATTATGGCAGCAAACATAAAACACTGCTGCTCCATACAGAAGTGCGATGGCTGTCTCGGGAAAAACTTTAACAAGGCTATTTGAACTTAGAGCCGAGTTACAAATGTTTTTTTCAGCAGATACTTCTTTTAATTTGAAGGACCGTTTGTATGATAAAACTTGGTTGTTCCGATTGTCTTTTATGGCGGATATCTTTCAAAAACTTAACGAATTAAATTTATCGTTGCAAGGTAAACAGACAACAGTGTTTCAGGCCTATAATAAAATAACTGCTTTTAAAAGAAAATTAGATTTTTGGATCATTTGCATTGGTAAGAAAGAAATAGAAAGTTTTACGTTACTCAGTGAGTTTGTTAGCGAAAACGACTCAGAAATGTTTGAAGATAATGTGTTTGAAGAATTGGTCCAATATCTCAGTTCGATGCGCGCATCTTTTGAAAAGTATTTTCCCGAAGAACACAATACAAAAATTAAAGTGAACTCCTGGATTCATAATCCTTTTTTACCCAACTTGGAAAAGCCTGAAAACATGGCAAATGAGATATATGAATCTCTTTTAGAAATGTCATCAGACACAAGTATGGAGTCATTGTTCAAAACGACGCCTCTTAATGATTTTTGGTGCAGAATCCAAGATGAATATGCAATGCTTGGCCAAATGGCTCTGGATATTCTTCTCCCGTTCCCAACTACATATTTGTGCGAAACAGGATTCTCTACCTACGCAGCCACGAAAACAAAATATCGCAATAGACTGGACGCCGAAGCTGATATGAGACTCCAACTTTCTTCCATCAAACCTGATATCAAGCAATTGATGAAAAATAAAAAACAGTTTCATACCTCCCACTAGTTAGATTTTTTCTTTTTTAATGTTTTCTATTATTGTCCTTACCAAGTGGTGAAGTAAACAATAATTAGTAACTGATACATTGTACTTTTATTATGCTGATTAATAAAGAATACACTTATAAAAATAATTGTTTTATTGTAGGGTTCCATCAAGTATTTTGCTTCCCAAAAGGGTTCCGTCATTTAAAAAGTTTGAGAACCACTGGTCTAAAGTTTGAGCTATTACGCGGTTGGAGAAACATGGACATGACTTCTAACTGATATATCTGTTTCTTATATTGGTTTATTGTCGAATCCTGGCTCACACCAATGACATTTCGAAATTAATGTGTGATAAATATCGATGACTAAAAAGTTTGTGCCCGGTATGGCAATAGGTTTGCCACCTATTCCATTTGGGACGTAAACATAACGGCGAGTCGAGGCTTAACAGCCACTGCCTACACCTTCGGGGAGAAAAAGGCGTGACGTTATGCTATGTATGTGTTATATTGATTGAACGAGATTGTGGTTCAAATTTTTCTTTTCAATTTGACCGTTTAACAAATTAAATTGTAAATAAATTATTCAATATTGTATTGTTAAAAATGGTAAACGTAATTTAAAAGATGAAATAAAATAGAATCATTTTTGCAGGTCGCAGGTTCAAAACATTGTCTCACACTAATGACTTTTCGAAATGATTTTCGAAAGTGATGCGTGATAAATATCGATGACTGAAAACTTTGCGCCCGGTAATTTAATTTGGGACAAAAAGGCGCGAAAGAAATTCCATGATATATATCTTTTTAAGTGACTTCGAAAAAAGTAGGAGGTTCTCAATTCGTCTGTATGTATTTTTTTTTCTAATTGAGAGATCTCGTATACAAGTTAGCAACGGAAGGGCACAGTTATATACCGGAAATGGCAGAGGTCAGAATAAAACCTGATTAAAATACGTGTCTTTGACACCTGATGCTGTTTATAAACAGAATAAGTTTATTTCGAGAAACTTAGATGACTCATGTTTGTTATTTTGCCATGAGACAAGACCTTGTCGTAAATTATGGTAGAGTCACGCAGTTCACTCCAAAAAAAGGCCGGCTAAACCGGTTAAATACTACGACCTTCCAGACTGTCGACGTACAGTGGCTCATCCCATGTTTTGTTCAGAGAGAGGGGTATCCAGAGGGGTATCCAAAGGTGTATCCAGATGACCACCCCAACCCCCACCATCCCCATCTCACTTGTTTAAAGGCTGGCAACACATCTGTAACACTATATATGTTTCAGTGCTAGTTACTTACTTATCATCAGGTAACCCGCTTGCTTATTTGCCCCGTATCCCATAACAAAAAATGAAAAACCATTGCCAAGCTAAGCCACTAATTTCTTATATTACATAACATAACATAACATAACTTCACGCCTTTTGTTACCCGAAGGTGTAGGCAGCGGCTGTTAAGCCTCGTCTCGCCGTTATGTTTACGTCCCAAATGGAATAGGTGGCGAGCCTATTGCCATACCGGGCACAAAGTTTGTCAGGCATCGATATTTATCACACATAACTTCCGAAAACAATTTCGAAAAGTCATTGGTGTGAGCCAGTGTCTGGAATCGAACCCCGGACCTCTGGATCAGAGGCCGTGCGCTCGCCCACTGCGCCACCGAGACCTTGCTTTCTTATATTACATAAATATTTACTTATAATACATAGAAAAACACACATACGCCATACAAATAGTAATTTTTCGTCATAAATATTTGTACTCGGGTGGGGATCGAACTCGCAGACCACTACTCAGACATTAGTTGTTTTACCAATGCCCCACGAAGTCCGTCATAGAAACTAAATAAAACATAATAAAGAACATCATATACAATATTTATTATCATAAAAGTCCTTAGTTTAACTCATCAATGTCAAGTATTACTACAGCTTCCGACAATGTTCGTATTTCCTGGAGCATAACGACGCGACGCCGATTTAATTGTGGAATAAATGACTCATACGGTTTTTTTTTCTATACACAGATTATATTTAAGTAAAAAAAAAACACGACTATAATTAATATTATGCTAAGTTAATACCAAAATATTTATATATAGACGAATCGACCATAGCAACCGGTTAATTAACTGTTTTGATCTGGTTTGCAGAGTTTCGTTGTGGGTTTTTTCCTTCTTTATTGTAGTTCATTTTTGACCATTCAAGGGTCATGGTCATCATATCAGGAATGGTAGCGAGTCTTACTATTCGTCGCCATTGCTTCCATCTGGCATCACTTTTTGTCATTACTGGAACATACAAGTCCTCACCTGGTCCTGGACTTTTATGCGTTTAAGTAGTTTCAAATTTAATTCACAATTATTGCCATCACACAAATGGAATCAAGTAAAACAATTTGAAGAATATTTTCTAATACAATCACAGCTTTTGTTATTCAAGTATGCTGTCAAATATGGTATTTGACACGTGGAATACATCCTTTGGCATATATGCAACACTTTGTTCTCTTTTCTTTGATTAGTGCATAATTATAATAGTCCATTGAAAAGTTACAGTTGGGGTTGCACAAATACCATTTCATCCCCTATTTTCAAGATGGCGGCCGTGGGACAAGGATTGCGGCCCCACAAATTTGTTTTTAGCTTTACACTGACCCCCCCCCCCCTACACATCAAAAAAATAAAATTGCGTCCTCTAAAAAACGCAAGGTAAGGCCTAAAAAATGTAACATTTCAATGGACTATAACTGTTGACAAAATCAAGAAATTAAAATGAAAGGTTAAATTCGAACTAACTAATCTCAACAACTAGTAAATTGATTGGATTTTAATACTTTGGATAATTCGAATAGAATAGAATAGAATATACTTATTGTACACCATTTAAAAAATACATTACAGCGAGTAGTAAAGTGATAGACACGTACAATAGGCGGTCTTACCGCATGCTGCGATCTCTGCCAGACAACCTTTAAATGGACATGTTATGCTAGGAAGAGTAGTACGCGGTGTAAAGTTGCTTGTGTAAGACACATATACATACATACATACACATATACAATACATACTTATAAACTTAGATATACATACATGCATAAAGAAAAAGTACACACATACTTACATAAATACCTACATACACACTTTTATACACATTTTTAAATATATACATAAACAATCTGATATATATACATACAGAAATAAGTAAAAATAATAATTATTACGCACTGAACCATCAATGCCAAGTCATTTATAGCGACAAATAATATTCTCTAAGACGTTTTTAAAAGATGACAGTGTCTGAGCTTGTCGGACAGTCAGAGGCAATTCATTCCATAAGCGGGCAGCCTGGACTGAAAAAGATTTATGGAAAAAAAAGTGGAGTGTGCTGTTATTTCCAGCGTCAGGGTCGCCGATGATCTCAAGCATCTCTCATGTGTGTCAAGGAGAAACGTAAAACGTTTTTTAAGATAGTGAGGGCTAGCAGAATTGAAAAGAGTATTATACAAAAGACACAGAACATGAGTATTCCTTCGAAGGCGAATGGACAACCACTTGAGCTTATTACGAAACTCAGTGACGTGGTCATATTTGCGTAAACCAAATATGAACCTAATACAAAGATTCTGAAGTCGCTCAAGTTTATCAACTTGGTTTTCAGTGAGATCGAGATAGCTGGTATCAGCATAGTCAAGAATAGGAAGGATAGATATAGATAGGATAGAAGAATAGATTGTGCAAGCGCAGTCCTGGTGGTAAAGGGTAGGAGGTTTCGGAGTCTTCTTACGGATCCTGCCGAGCTGAATATCTTGCGACTGACATGTTCCACCTGTGCCGACCACGAAAAATTACTATCTAAATAGATTCTCAGGTTTTTGACCTTATCTTTATACGGTATAGTTGTACCATTAAATATGACCTTAGGCAGTGTTATAAGGTCAACCTTGCTCATCTGTCGAGAACTGCCGATCAATATTACCTGATAATTAGCTATTAGTAATCTATATACTGTCAGTTAAGAATGGTTCGAAAAGATGACAGACATCTTGTGCCGATCCCTTGTGGGAGATAAACCACCAACCAACAACAAAAAGGATGTTTGACTTCAGACAAGCGGCCGTTATTAAAATCTTTTGACAACATGAATAGTTCGAAAGGATGACATGTTATCCCGACCCCATTTAGAGAGGGATAATTGCAGGAAATTATTATACTATCAGACTTATTTCTTTAATAGTCGTAGACCACGCAGTTCGGTAAATGAATGGGTCGGTTCAACCGTTGATATACATCGACCTTTAAAGAAAATCGACTTAATGGCTCTAGATGCTTAATTCCAGGGGACCCACTGGTTTTCCCCCCTATCCTATAAGAAAAACCTTTACTATACCAATAAATACCAATTAATAAATGCAAATGTAGATAAATCATAAGATACTAATAGCCACTAGTAGTCGTTATTAGTGGTTTTAACTGTAGTATATTCTTGCAATTCGGTGCATGGATGGGCTACTTGACCGGTGAAAAACCACGACCTCTCGGAATATCGGCGTGAAGTGGCTTGTGCCGCGTTTCATTCGATGAGAGAGGTATAGACGGCAACGCACCACTGTGTTCAGGTGACCCATTTGATCGTTTGCCCTCTTATCCCATAAAACTAGTAAACTAAATATTTAAAGACAAAGATCTAAGTATACAGTACTTACGTAATTGCCGGCTGTTAACAGTGACATCAAATTGTGAACATTAAAATTGAGTTGAAGTATAAAATACTTGAAAATAATAAGTTCTGTTTATTTTTTTAAATAGCAATCTTGACTTGAAGTATGATTGCAGTTAAATATTTATTTACCTACCTACCCACCATCTCGTGTGACGGTCAATGCCACAATAGTCAACAGAATGCAAAATTGTTTTTTTTTTTTATTTTTTCAATTTTACTGAGTCAGTGATTTTATAGATTTTAATGGTGTAAGCGGAATTTCCTATTTGATTCTTGATAAATTTATTGATACGTAAATCAGTTCAAAATAATAGGAAACAGTGAACCTATGGGATGGAGACATGGGACAGAATTGAAATTGAATTGAATGTTAAAACTTAATTTTTTGTTGACAAACTATCGCATGTGTAATGTAAGATAATTTAAGTTTAAAAAGTCATATATTTATTGACTATTTTTAAATAGCTTTGAACACATTAACACATTGTTAGTCTCGGTGGTCCATTGGTCGAGCCCATCCCGATTCTTAATCAAGAAGTTGCTGGTTCATATCCTTGCTCACACCAATGACTCTTCGAAATTAAATTCGAAAGTTATGTGTGATAAATTTCGATGACTGAAAATTTTGTGCCCCTTATGGCAATAGGTTCGCCACCTTAACCATGTGGGATGTAAACATAACGGCGAGTCAAGGCTTCGGGTAGATAAAGGTGTGAAGTTTTGTTTTGAACACAAATAAAAATATAACTATTTTGATTCTATTGAATATAAATAAACTTGGTTTTTCCAAACACATGCTTGTTTAATAGCTACGATATTGAGTCTAATGCCGTTATAATTGACTCAATTCGTTCATAATATTGCTATTAACTGGAATAAAAATATACGAAGGGTGTTCGACCACTGAACCACCGAGAGACATATTAATTTTTTACTTTTTTTTTACAAAATCTTACCAGGTCATCTCCAACGGGGAGAGGGAGTCTAAAAAAATTGTAATAAAAGATCACGTGATTAATGTGATTTTTTTACTGATTTTTTGGACTGCCTCTCTTCTTGGCGATGACCTGGTGACATTTTGTGAAGGCACCTAATTGAAAACTGTTGGCGTGCGGCTCCCGCTTTAGAGCATCAATATGCTCTAAAGCTCCAATACCCATGGGAGAGATGGGGCTGGCAATCCAGCCCCATCTCTCCCATGGGTATTGGTGATGACGTGGTGACATTTAAAACGAACTCCCCAACATCATATGTACGTGATTTGCCCATATTACATAACTTAACGACTTTTGTTACCCGAAGGTGTAGGTAGCGGCTGTTAAGCCTCGTTTCGCCGCTATGTTTACGTCCCAAATGGAATAAGTGGCGAACCTATTGCCATACCGGGCACAAAGTTTTTTATCTTCCGAAAACAATTTCGAAAAGTCATTGGTGTGAGTCTGTGTCAGGATTCGAACCCGGACCTCTGGATTAGAAGCCAGAGTATTATCTATCTTTTATTCTTCATCAATCTTGCTGCTAGTCGAGATAAATTTCGATGACCGACAACTGATATAAAGTATAATCATATTTGATTCTTAAATAAAAGAAAAATTAAAATCTCGGTGGTCCAGGGGTCACGAAGCACCCTGCTTCTGGATCAAGAAGTTGCGGGTTCGAACCCTGGCCCACACCAATGACTTCTCAAAAAATAACTTCGAAAGTTATGTGTGATAAATATCGATGACTTTGTGCCCGATATGGCAACAGGTTCACCACTTATTCCATTTGGGACGTTTAGGCCTACGCCATTGGGGAGAAAAGGCGTGAAATTATGTTATATTAAGAGAAAATAAACACACCTGTTAACTTACTACACCCTCCCCTCGAGTGACATTGTGATATTTCGTTTTGTCACCATCCCCCTTATTTTGAAAGCCTCACGTGATTAATGGACGGTCCCTTATCTATAAAGGTACTAGAACATGGATCGTAAAGCCTAGGCTATACTTTTAAAACCAGTTCGTAATTCTCAGAACTTGTTTACAGGTATTGACGTCAATACGAAGACATAGTGTAGGCAATGGAACATTTTGTACGTTCGATAAATTTTTTTTTGTTCCTTAATTGATGCTGTTGTATTTTTGCATCTACTTATTACAAGTCTATATTAAAATATGAAAAAAGAGTCGTATTTTGTAATAAGACGCTAAACTAAATGACTACTAAACCGATTAAATACATATCTAACGTGAGACGTTTACTGTTGAGGACTGTTATGTATCATCATACTTAAACATAAGGGAGTCGAGCAGTTATCATAAATATCAGCCAATTTGTTAATAAGGGAATAAGTATACACTTGCATCTTGTATCTATCTCTTATTATAATTGAGTTCTCAAAATAAAGAGGAGATGTAGGCAGCCTCGACTGCCAAACCCATTGCCATACTGGGCACAAAGTTGTCAGTAATCAATATTTACCCCACATAACTTCCCCTCCGTAAAGAACCTTGAAAAGTCACATGTGTGCGTATATTTTTCCAGAGTTTTTATACACACTGTATGACTTATATTTCTACAACTTTATGGACAAATAGCCATTATTTAAAAGCTTTGTTAACTAGAAACACAACATACATATATACATAAGGTTACGCCTGTATCACGTAGGGGTAGGCAGAGACTTTCGCTTTCGATAAGGTACGTTCCTGACACATTGCTTTCGCCTCATCCACCGTCATGCATTCTCGCCCTTTTTGAGTATTTATATGTGTCCCTTTTTTAAATAGACCATTTATTTGATTGTGGTAGCGTCTCTTTGGTCTCCTGAACCCAAGACTGCCACTCAAATTCGCTTCGTAGCCTATTTAAGTATTTTAGTCAAAAACAAAAATTAGTGGAAAACATTTTTTTTTACAATTGTTATGCCTTGTTTGTTACTTTAACAATTAAAATACTAGGTAAAATAATAGGAGTTGTAAAAAAAATACGCCCAACAATAAAATTAGCATTGAAATGTAATTATTTTTAAACCAAAACAAAATAGATACGCTGATTCACTCGAATCCTGGAAATACTATTATTAACTGGCCCCCATAAACAATATAACAACATCGCAATAAAATTCAACAATTAAAACTTAAAGCTCACCAAAAGTATTTTTAGTATGTACTTTAATCAAAAACTAAAGAAAAAAAGCTATAAAAAATCAACGAACGAACTCTGCGGGACTACAAAATGCTAAACAGGTTTTTTACGTAAATAAATAACGCAAACCAATTTGGACTACTCCATAGCTTTTTGTTTTATTTTGTTCTATTCTATTCATTCAATTGAATTATAAATATTTATATATATGTATAATCAATTTAAATTGGTTTTTCCTGTTATATTTTTCAATGTAACTAGTGTGTTTTTTTTTATTGATATATTATTAATTTTATTACAATATATTTCCCTAGAAAAAGGTTAATAAATATAGCGATAGCCTAAAAAGTCAGTTCAGTAGCATTACGTTGTTATTTTTTAATTCTTAGTAACTTTATCTGAATAAGATATGGAGGGAAATAAATTTCTGAAAATAATAAATTAAGTGCTATATCACGTGCGAATCGAACCTCATTACCATCGCCGATCCAGATCTCTTCTACTTAATATACTTTACCGAGTATTAAAGTTTTGGTCTCTGAATAGGACTAAACATCCCATGGTATCAGTGTATAAAAACGGAAGCCATAATTCAAACCCAATATCAACAGAAGTGTCCTAATAATCTACTAGGCTATATTGACAGTAGGCTGGGCTCGAGATGGCATTTGAAAATGGAAAATGAAGAAGTCAGGAAGGCTTGTGACAGTAGTAGAGCCGCGCAGTTTGCTGAATGAATGGGCCGGCACGATCGCTAAAATAGCACGATATTCCGAGAGACATTGACGAAAAGTGGTTCATGCAACTTCCCATCGCACTTTCAACCGCTTCCATATTCCATTGTAAGGGACGGCAACTGTAACATCTGTATCTAACATTTTTCACATCTGTAATCAATTGTCGATGAGCGGCATTTTTTACTTGCCAACGGGTGACACGTCTGCTCATTTGCCTCCCTATTCCTTATTTTTTTACCTCCATACTCACAGCATGCACAGTATGAATACACAGAACACAGATTTTTCCATTGACTTATTTAATACTACTTATCTCTATATAGACGATTGGTAGCGATCATTCAATTAAAATATTATATCAGCAAGACCTTCTAAGAATCTTATGTACAGTACACTAAGCGTTATAATTATTGCAAGTTCGTACCGAAGGCGGCTCTATAATTTTTTGTCGTTCAAAGTTTCATCATATATAAGAGATCTCGACATCACTGTGGAGTATAGTTCGTCAGACATCTCATCTGTGTTCACACATCTCACGGGGAAATAAATTAGACGAGGTAAATTATTAATTATAATTTATATATAACATTATTTGTAGTTTATATTATAAATTACCCGATAATATTACTATATATCTTTTGTACCAAATAGTGGGATAAGTATATTTTGTACCTTATCATGCATCGGTTTAACGAAATTGCCTGCTGTGCTGTCTAAACATTTAGAAATAATTAAATCTGTAAACTACAGTTAGTATCCACATTGTTAGTAAGAGTTAAATTACTCTCAGAAGAAGAAGAGATCGCAAAATGATCGAACGCGATTTTTTTTTTTAAAACGCGATATTTTATTTTCAAATTTAGCAAAATCAAACATAAGCCTTATTAAACAGGCCCCCATCAAAACGTTCGAATAAACATGAAAAATACTTTCATTTATAAAAGATGTTAATATACAATAGAAAAGCAAATAGAAATATAATAATATCCTCTTTACAGAGTCAATATGAAAGCCGCCATCGCCTTTTGTGTCTTCTTCTGTGCCGCTCTCTCTCAGGCTCGCCCTGGAGAACACTACACAGACCGCTATGATAACCTCAACTTAGACGAGATCCTCGCCAATAAGAAACTGCTTGACCCCTACGTCCAGTGTATCCTCGAAGTTGGAAGGTGTTCACCTGATGGCAAGGAGCTTAAAGGTAATACCATCGCTCTCTTAATAGCCCAAAGTGTAGAAATGGCAATACTGTCTCTACAGCGACTATTAAACCTATACTTGCCGAATGTTTACTTCCCAAATGAAACAGCTGGCGAAACCTAATTCCGTGCAACGTAACTGCCAAAAAGCAAATATATATTTTTAGATGATGTTACATACATACATAACTTCACGCCAAATCTCTTGCGGAGTAGGCAGAGAGAACAGAGTGCCATAAGGCACGATTCTTATACGCCTCACCCGCTTTGTTGACTTTCATAACTCTTTTCATGCACGCGCGTCGATTTTTAAGGCTCCTAACATCTCCTTCCTCCAGAACACGTTCTATTTGGTCATGGTATGTGTGTCTTAGCCGTCCTCGACTTCTCCATCCATCCGATTTTGCATTGTTTTTTATCCAAGATTTGTTTCTTTCTCTTTTCAGAACACATAAGAGAAGCTCTCGAGAACGAATGCGGTAAATGTACTGAAGCTCAGAAGAAAGGCACCCGCAAGGTGATCGCACATCTGATCAACAACGAGGACGACTACTGGAAGCAGCTCACCGCCAAGTACGATCCCGAGAGGAAGTACGTCGTCAAATACGAAAACGAACTGAAAACTGTTAAAGCTTAAACTATACTCCATATAGTTATGTGAAATGTGATATTGTTTATAAATAAATAATGACCTTTCAATATGTTTGCGTTTTATGAACTGACAACCTCTTATTTACATAATAAAAACTAGCTGGGTTGTTGTGAAGAATGCTTAGGTGTAATACGACCGTACCGACATCACATATCTACAAATTTCCATTCAATAAAATCAAAATAGCCTTATTTTCTCAGGTTTTCACAGACACTTTAAAATAGTCAAAAAATACATAGAACAGCCACATTATTAACGTTAAACTGTACATTATTTAATGGAAAGTAAAAAAATGATTTTAAAATGAGCTTTCAATTTAATCGCTCTAAAAATAGAAAATATATTTTGCTTAAAAATTTCAAAGATCAACTTATAGCCTCATTACTTACTATTTATACATACATACATTAGCTCACGCCTGCATCCCAAATGGGTACGCTGAGACTGAGTTCTTTCGTTTCATCCACAGTCATATATCTCATCATGCATTTGACTTTGGCTGTCCACAAGCTACGATCTTCATCCACATCATGCATTGACGCCGGTTTCGGATGCTAGGCATTTTGTCTTTTTGAAAGAAACCATTTATTTGGTCGTGGTAGCGTGGTAATCTAGGTCTCCCGATCCCGACCCTGCCTCACATTTGCTTCGTATACTCTATTAGTGAGTCGGCTTTCATTCATTCTTGCAACATGACCAAACCATCTCAACTTACTTCTCTCCACCTTCGTCACCACATCATCCTTCAGCTTGCATATCTTCCTTGTCACGCTATTTTTCATTCGATCCGCAAGGGTGACTCCACACATACTTCTCAGAGAACGCATTTCCACTGCATTCACCTTACTTTCATGCTTCGCCTGCCACACCCAACACACACTCTCGTATGTTAGAGGTGGTACCACCAAATCTTCCTTTATCAAAAGCAATTTAATTAGATACTGATAAAGACTTAAAGGGAGAAGCTTTTATTAGTAAATAAATTGTAAATAATAAGACTATGAGTTGATCCTTGAAATTTTTAAGGAACAAATATTTTCTTTTTAATAAAATTTTTAAATAAAAAACGCGTTTAAATAAAAACTTTTTTAAAAAGGTTTTTTACCTTATTTTTTTAAGGTAAGCTATCAAGGTTACTCAGTTTGTTCGTCTCATTCAACTCATCATTGGTGCAAGTTAGTTGACCGGTTAGTTTCAAACAGTCCAGCTCTTCATTAAGGAGATCTACTAATTCTATTGCACCCTGCACATCTCTCTTGCATTTACTTGCCTTGCCTTTTTATTTGATTCCTATAGTTTAGAAATGCTTAAAACATCTATTCCACTATCTTGAATGATCCGCCATATTATATTTAGAGTGACGTCACATTATTTTTTTAATTTCTGTCAATGATCCTTTTAATTTGATACATATATTGTGTAAGGAATATAATTTGTGAAGTCGCTTTACTGCAATGAGTATTGACCCTCGGCTTTTGTGCCTGTGAGTCATTTTAGGTATTTTGTTCCTATGAGCAAACATCTACAGTGGTAGAGCCCTGCAGCTTACTGCATGATTGGGCCAGCTCGACCGGTGAAATACCACGACCTCTCAGAAGATCGAAGTAAAGTGGCTCATGCCGCGTTTCGTTCGGTAAGAAGGCCAGTTGATTCTACGTGGCACCACACCTGTTTGCGAATCATATTCCTTATCTAAACTAAATACATAAAACAGTTGTATATATTTTTTAATTACATAAAGTTTTAGTAAACTCGAAAAAAAATCTGTAAAAAAATGTTCAATAAAGATTACTTGCCAATATACTCATAACGCCTGTCTATGATTCGTCGCGGAATATTTTTTTTATGGGATAGGAGGGCAAACGAGCAAACGTGTCACCTGGTGGACCACCCATGGACACCTGAAACTTACAGTCTTACAGTAGCCTTGCCGATCTTTAAGGGAGTAGGAGGAGAAAAGAAGAGGAAAAGGGATCGGGCGTCCAGATACCTCTCTCACCGAACGAAACGCGGCACGAGCCAGTTTACGCCGATATTCCGAGAGGTCGTGGTATTTTACCGTTCGAGCCGGCCCTTTCATGCATAGAACTGAAAGACACCACCACTGTTAAAAACACTCTACCATCTATTCCATTTGGGACGTAACGTCGAGAAATGAACAGCCGCTGCCTACATCTTCGGATAGAAAAAGGCGTGAAGTTGCGTTAAGTGGCGGTATAAAGATATAAATAGCCGTAATTTTATTAATTCGTGATTTGTTTTCTTAGCTCATGATCAAAACACTCAGACGAGGCGTAAAAAGCTTTCAAAGCTCGCAAATATTAATTTTATACCTATATAATTTGTGACGGTTTTCCCTAAACATAACATAATTTCACGCCTTTATCAACCCGAAGGTGTAGGCAGTGGCTGTTAAGCCTCGACTCGCCGTTATGTTTACGTCCCAAATGGAATAGGTGGCGAACCTATTACCATACCGGGCACAAAGTTTTTAGTCATAGAAATTTATCACACATAACTTTCAAAATTAATTTCGAAAAGTCATTGGCTGGAGCCAGGATTCGATCCCGCGACCCCTCTGGATTCAGGAACGGGCTTTCCCTTATATATTTTTAATAAATATAACCACTATTTAGATCCCACATCCAGGTTGATTTGGCACTACAGCGGTGACATCCCGGACTTCAGTCTGTACGGGATCTGAATGGCTCTCAAGCAATAGAACTGAAAAGCACCGGTTTAGTCTTTGCACCCTGAGTCGTAACCAGGATTATATAAACAGAAGTGCCATACTACTAAGCTGTATGGACAGTAGGCTAAGTCAAGATGGCATTTGATAATGGTCCAGCGCATTTGTTAAGAACATTGACCGACTAATAAAAAAGTCGGGAAGGTATTAAGTTCTGGTCATAAATTCGATTAAACAACTTAAGAATTTTGACACATTTACGCCCGAACCGCCACTCAAACCTGACAATCATTAAAGTGCTACTTACTGCTCAAATTTCACGTATTCTGTCTAATGTGACAGCTACTTAAACGCATAAGTAGCGGTTATATATTTGAGTGGCGGTTCAGTATTCGGGCGTATATCTCTTTTTAACTAAGACCTTTGGAAAGCTTTAAAATCTCCATACTAACTTTATACACAGTATGAATGCACGGTACACAGATTTTTCCATTGACTTATTTAATACTACTTATCTCTATATAGACAATTGGTAGTGATCATTCAATTATAATATTATATCAGCAAGACCTTCTAAGAATCTTATGTACAGTACACTAAGCGTTATAATTATTGCAAGTTCGTATTGAAGGCGGCTCGGTATAATTTTTTGTCGTTCAAAGTTTCATCATATATAAGAGATCTCGACATCACTGTGGAGTATAGTCCGTCAGACATCTCATTTGTGTTCACACATCTCACGAGGAAATAAATTAGACGAGGTAAATTATTAATTGTAATTTAAATAGAACATGTTATTATTTATTTTATCGTGATTTCACGCATTTATACTCAAGGGTTATAGGCAGGGGCAATTAGTATATATTGTTAGTAAGAGTTAAATTACTCATAGAAAAACAGATCGCAAAATGAAATGATGATGAATGATGATGATGATGATGAAATGATGATACTTTATTTTCAAATTAACATAATCAAACATAAACCTTATTAAACTCCCACCAAAACGTTCGAATAAACATGAAAAATACTTTCATTTATAAAAGATGTTAATAAACAATAGAAAAGCAAATAGAAATATAATAATATCCTCTTTACAGAGTCAATATGAAAGCCGCCATCGCCTTCTGTGTCTTCTTCTGTGCCGCTCTCTCTCAGGCTCGCCCTGAAGAACACTACACAGACCGCTATGATAACGTCAACTTAGACGAGATCCTCCCCAATAAGAAACTGCTTGTGCCCTACCTCGAGTGTATGCTCGACGTTGGAAAGTGTGCACCTGATGCCAAGGAGCTTAAAGGTAATACCATCGCTCTCTTAATAGCCCAAAGTGTAGAAATGGCAATACTGTCTCTACAGCGACTATTAAACCTATACTTGCCGAATGTTTACTTCCCAAATGAAACAGCTAGCGAAACCTAATTCCATGCAACGTAACTGCCAAAAAGCAAATATATATTTTTAGATGATGTTACATACATACATAACTTCACGCCAAATCCCTTGCGGAGTAGGCAGAGAGAACAGAGTGCCATGAGGCACGATTCTTATACGCCTCACCCGCTTTGTTGACTTTCATAACTCTTTTCATGCACGCGCGTCGATTTTTAAGGCTCCTAACATCTCCTTCCTCCAGAACACGTTCTATTTGGTCATGGAATGTGTGTATTAGCCGTCCTCGACTCCTCTATCCGTCCGCTTTTGCATTGTTTTTTATCCAAGATTTGTTTCTTTCTCTTTTCAGAACACATAAGAGAAGCTCTCGAGAACGAATGCGGTAAATGTACTGAAGCTCAGAAGAAAGGCACCCGCAAGGTGATCGCACATCTGATCAACAACGAGGACGACTACTGGAAGCAGCTCACCGCCAAGTACGATCCCGAGAGGAAGTACGTCGTCAAATACGAAAAGGAACTGAAAACTGTTAAAGCTTAAAATATACTCCAATAGTTATGTGAAATGTGATATTGTTTATAACTAAATATGAACTTTCAATATATTTGCGTTTTATGAACTGACAACCTTTATTACCTTTATTTGTATAGCTAGTTTTTATTATGTATAATAAAAACTAGCTGGGTTGTTGTAAAGAAGGCTTAGGTGTAATACGACCGTACCGACATCACATATCTACAAATTTCCATTCAATAAAATCAAAATAGCTTTATTTTCTCAGGTTTTCACAGACACTTAAAAATAGTCAAAAAATACATAGAACAGCCTCATTATTAACGTTAAACTGTACATTATTTAATGGAAAGTAAAAAAATGTTTTTAAAATGAGCTTTCAATTTAATCGCTCTAAAAATAGAAAATATATTTTGCTTAAAAATTTCAAAGATCAACTTATAGCCTCATTACTTACTATTTATACATACATACTAATGCTCACGCCTGCATCCCATATGGGTACGCTGAGACTGAGTTCTTTCGTTTCATCCACAGTCATATATCTCATCATGCATTTGACTTTTGCTGTCCACAAGCTACGATCTTCATCCACATCATGCATTGACGCCGGTTTCGGGTGCTAGGCATTTTGTCTTTTTGAAAGAAACCATTTATTTGGTCGTGGTAGCGTGGCAGTCTGGGTCTCCCGATCCCGACCCTGCCTCACATTTGCTTCGTATACTCTATTAGTGAGTCGGCTTTCATTCATTCTTGCAACATGACCAAACCATCTTAACTTACTTCTCTCCACCTTCGTCACCACATCATCCTTCAGCTTGAATATCTTCCTTGTCACGCTATTTTTCATTCGATCCGCAAGTGTGACTCCACACATACTTCTCAGAGAACGCATTTCCACTGCATTCACCTTACTTTCATGCTTCGCCTGCCACACCTAACACCACAGAAATAGATCAAGATAGAACGGCTGCGATGTCATATTTCCATACATTTCGAGCGTGTCACTTTTTTGAAAAACCACGCCCACAGCGTGACGTTATTTTCATTGTGAGCGGGGCGACTAGTTAGGAGACACACTCATTAGATTATCGATATTAATATCTGCAACGTGTGTTAAATTTATTATTTTTATATTGTACCAACTTTATTGATTTTGTGTAACGATAATCATAGAAAGTAAAACATGTTAAATACTTTAATCCGATATATTAATACCTAAAACATATTTTTCCAATAGTATATAAAATTTATTTATAAATATTTTATTGTCCTTGAAACTATACATATTTATTAAATATTTGCCTTTTTGTAAGGGTGGTCCTGGTTAAATAACGAAGCCGAACGTCGACATATACTTCGGTTACTGCCCGTATGAGAAGGACGAGATGATTTTCCATTGGAGATTGGTCAAATTGGTGAAAACTTATACTATCAAATAAAGTGCTGCCAATAAAGTAGTTAGAATAAAGTAGGAACAAAGCAAGATATAAGCTGATACTCGAATTATTATTGAATTAATTTATCGATAAGACCTAAGACTCAACGATAGATATGTTAGAGATGGGCACTCCCCATCTCTAACATTCGAAGACCAATCACAGCGATTAACAGACACAGTGATCAACTGGCATGTGTATTTGTGTATTTCGTTCGATTCGACGTACATTACGCGTATAATATAATTATGCGCGCAATGTTTTTGTATACGAGCGTTGAATGCGGACAGCAATGGATATTTATCATAACGAAAAAATATAAAACGTGTGATCGTAATTATTGAACATAGTAAAAGTAAAACATTTATTTAGAATCTCAAAATACTTTCTACTGATTTTCTATACTTACTGATCATACGAAATAATTCCTTCCTTCATATTTGCTTCACTACTTTTGTTTTACAATTTGCCACAGCACAATAAGGCATATATGTGACGTTTTATCTATTTTTTTACGTCCTGAACGCATGGCAGGAACACTCGCTCTCATTATGAGAGCGAGTTTCGAGAAGCATGCAATATAGTGCATGGTTTTGGCACGCTTACCACGCCTATTCGCCGTTCTATCTTGATCTATTTCTGTGCCTAACACACACTCTCGTATGTTAGAGTTGGTACCACCAAATCTTCCTTTATCAAAAGCAATTTAATTAGATACTGATAAAGACTTAAAGGGAGAAGCTTTTATTAGTAAATAAATTGTAAATAATAAGACTATGAGTTGATCCTTGAAATTTTTAAGGAACAAATATTTTCTTTTTAATAAAATTTTTGAATAAAAAACGCGTTTAAATAAAAACTTTTTTAAAAAGGTTTTTTACCTTATTTTTTTAAGGTATAGCTATCAAGGTTACTAAGTTTGTTCGTCTCATTCAACTCATCATTGGTGCAAGTTAGTTGACCGGTTAGTTTCAAACAGTCCAGCTCTTCATTAAGGAGATCTACTAATTCTATTGCACCCTGCACATCTCTCTTGCATTTACTTGCCTTGCCTTTTTATTTGATTCCTATAGTTTAGAAATGCTTAAAACATCTATTCCACTATCTTGAATGATCCGCCATATTATATTTAGAGTGACGTCACATTATTTTTTTAATTTCTGTCAATGATCCTTTTAATTTGATACATATATTGTGTAAGGAATATAATTTGTGAAGTCGCTTTACTGCAATGAGTATTGACCCTCGGCTTTTGTGCCTGTGAGTCATTTTAGGTATTTTGTTCCTATGAGCAAACATCTACAGTGGTAGAGCCCTGCAGCTTACTGCATGATTGGGCCAGCTCGACCGGTGAAATACCACGACCTCTCAGAAGATCGAAGTAAAGTGGCTCATGCCGCGTTTCGTTCGGTAAGAAGGCCAGTTGATTCTACGTGGCACCACACCTGGTTGCGAATCATATTGCTTATCTAAACTAAATACATAAAACAGTTGTATATATTTTTTAATTACATAAAGTTTTAGTAAACTCGAAAAAAAATCTGTAAAAAAATGTTCAATAAAGATTACTTGCCAATATACTCATAACGCCTGTCTATGATTCGTCGCGGAATATTTTTTTTATGGGATAGGAGGGCAAACGAGCAAACGTGTCACCTGGTGGACCACCCATGGACACCTGAAACTTACAGTCTTACAGTAGCCTTGCCGATCTTTAAGGGAGTAGGAGGAGAAAAGAAGAGGAAAAGGTATCGGGCGTCCAGATACCTCTCTCACCGAACGAAACGCGGCACGAGCCAGTTTACGCCGATATTCCGAGAGGTCGTGGTATTTTACCGTTCGAGCCGGCCCTTTCATGCATAGAACTGAAAGACACCACCACTGTTAAAAACACTCTACCATCTATTCCATTTGGGACGTAACGAAATGAACAGCCGCTGCCTACACCTTCAGGTAGAAAAAGGCGTGAAGTTGCGTTAAGTGGCGGTATAAAGATATGAATAGCTGTAATTTCATTAATTCGTGATTTGTTTTCTTGGCTCATGATCAAAACACTCAGACGAGGCGTAAAAAGCTTTCAAAGCTCGCAAATATTAATTTTATACCTATATAATTTGTGACGGCTTTCCCTAAACATAACCTAATTTCACGCCTTTTTCCACCCGAAGGTGTAGGCAGTGGCTGTTAAGCCTCGACTCGCCGTTATGTTTACGTCCTAAATGGAATAGGTGGTGAACCTATTACCATACCGGGCACAAAGATTTTAGTCATAGAAATTTATCAAACAAAACTTTCAAAATTAATTTCGAAAAGTCATTGGTGGTCACATCCAGGTTAATTTGGCACTACAGCGGTGAAATCCCGGACTTCAGTCTGTACGGGATCTGAATGGCTCTCAAGCAATAGAACTGAAAAGCACCGGTTTAGTCTTTGCACCCTGAGTCGTAACCAGGATTATATAAACAGAAGTGCCATACTATTCTCCTAAACTGTATGGACAGCAGGCTAAGTCAAGATGGCATTTGATAATGGTCCAATACCCCAGCGCATTTGTTAAGAACATTGACCGACTAATAAAAAAGTCGGGAAGGTAAGGTTCTTTTTGTACTGCATATGGTCATAAATTCGATTAAACAACTTATGGATTTTTGACACTTTTAATCTCTTTTTTTAACTAAAACCTTTGGAAAGCTTTAAAACCTCCATACTCACTTTATACACAGTATGAATACACAGAACACAGATTTTTCCATTGACTTATTTAATACTACGTATCTCTATATAGACGATTGGTAGTGATCATTCAATTATAACATTATATCAGCAAGACCTTCTATGAATCTTATGTACAGTACACTAAGCGTTATAATTATTGCAAGTTCGTACCGAAGGCGGCTCGGTATAATTTTTTGTCGTTCAAAGTTTCATCATATATAAGAGATCTCGACATCACTGTGGAGTATAGTCCGTCAGACATCTCATTTGTGTTCACACATCTCACGGGGAATAAATTAAACGAGGTAAATTATTAATTCTAATTTAAATTGAACATGTTATTATTTATTTTATCGTGATTTCACGCATTTATACTCAAGGGTTATAGGCAGGGGCAATTGTGCTTCGACTCGCCAATTGTTTTTTGGTCGTAACTTAAATAAATCCAAACGTATTATCATCTGAATTTGAAGTCGTGGGATCGATTCCGGGCTCACACCAGTGATTTTTCGAAATTCTTTTCGAATTCTGTAACATGTGATGAATATTGATGACCAACAACTCTGTGCCCGTTGTATGGCAATAGGTTCGCCACCTATTCCATTTGGGTACGTCCCAACGTACATAATTATGTTGTACATTTTCTCAAGAATTCATAGTTTATTTCTAAACTAGTTTTAATAATTTTAATTTTTTATTTGTACTTTATATTATAAACTAGCTGTTGCCCGCTGCTTCGTCTTCGTGAACGTCATAAAGCACCAAAAATACTGTATCTGTGCGATTATAAGGGTTCATTGCTCACCCTCAATTAGTGATAGCGTAATAATATTTAGCCTATGTGTTGACCCGACCTCTTGGCTGTATTTATGCAAAATTGGACGTTAAAACATACTTTTAGAGTTTATTTGTAACAAACAGACAAAAACTCTTAAAATCATATTTTTAGGTTCGGTATCGTAATTAAAAATATATTCAATGCACAGTTTCAACTTTCCTACGAGTTTATTATATGTAGATATAGATTACGCGATAATATTTCCATAATAGTATATCCCAATAATAATATTAATATTTCCTTTTGTACCAAATAGTGGGTTATGTATTTTTTGTACCTAATGATACTTCGGTTTAACGAAATTGCCTGCTGTGCTGTATAAACATTTAGAAATAATTAAATCTGTAAACTACAGTTAGTATCCACATTGTTAGTAAGAGTTAAATTACTCTTAGAAGAAGAAGAGATCGCAAAATGATCGAACGCGATTTTTTTTTAAAACGCGATATTTTATTTTCAAATTTAGCAAAATCAAACATAAGCCTTATTAAACAGGATCCCATCAAAACGTTCGAATAAACATGAAAAATACTTTCATTTATAAAAGATGTTAATATACATTAGAAGAGCAAATAGAAATATAATAATATCCTCTTTACAGAGTCAATATGAAAGCCGCCATCGCCTTCTGTGTCTTCTTCTGTGCCGCTCTCTCTCAGGCTCGCCCTGAAGAACACTACACAGACCGCTATGACAACGTCAACTTAGACGAGATCCTCTCCAATAGGAAACTGCTTGAGCCCTACCTCCAGTGTATCCTCGACGTTGGAAGGTGTACACCTGATGGCAAGGAGCTTAAAGGTAATACCATCGCTCTCTTAATAGCCCAAAGTGTAGAAATGGCAATACTGTCTCTACAGCGACTATTAAACCTATACTTGCCGAATGTTTACTTCCCAAATGAAACAGGTGGCGAAACCTAATTCCATGCAACGTAACTTCCAAAAAGCAATTATATATTTTTAGATGATGTTACATACATACATACATACATACATAACTTCACGCCAAATCCCTTGCGGAGTAGGCAGAGAGAACAGAGTGCCATGAGGCACGATTCTTATACGCCTCACCCGCTTTGTTGACTTTCATAACTCTTTTCATGCACGCGCGTCAATTTTTAAGGCTCCTAACATCTCCTTCCTCCAGAACACGTTCTATTTGGTCATGGAATGTGTGTCTTAGCCGTCCTCGACTCCTCTATCCGTCCGCTTTTGCATTGTTTTTTATCCAAGATTTGTTTCTTTCTCTTTTCAGAACACATAAGAGAAGCTCTCGAGAACGAATGCGGTAAATGTACTGAAGCTCAGAAGAAAGGCACCCGCAAGGTGATCGCACATCTGATCAACAACGAGGACGACTACTGGAAGCAGCTCACCGCCAAGTACGATCCCGAGAGGAAGTACGTCGTCAAATACGAAAACGAACTGAAAACTGTTAAAGCTTAAACTATACTCCAAATAGTTATGTGAAATGTGATATTGTTTATAAATAAATAATGACCTTTCAATACGTTTGTGTTTTATCAACATTAAACCGCCAATTAATACAATGTGTAATTACGCTAGGCTGGGCTAGTCGGTAGGCGTTAATAGGTGGCGAACCTATTGCTATACCGGGCACAAAGTTTTCAGTCACACATAACATCACACATAACATCCGAAAAGAACTTCGAAAACTCATTGGTGTAAGCCAGTGTGAGGAATTGACCCCGCGACCTCTAGATTCAGAAGCGGGGTGCTCGACCACTGGACCACCGGGACCTCCGAATTTTAACTACTACTACCAAATTTGTGCCCAATTTAATATGGCCGGGTGTGTTTTTTATGGGACTAAAAACATACTAACCGGGTATCGGTAAATGGTAAACGGGTAAAAATACAAGATGGATTTTACATAAAAAGTACCTACCAGAAAGGAAATAGTTTAAGTGAAGGTTACTTCTGAGAGATATTTGAATAAATAACAATAAATTAACTTAGCATTTTGAATTTTATTTCGGATTTAACAAAGTAATTGCAATAAAAAAGAGTGTAACGTTTCGTCAGAACTAAACACCAATAGACAAGTGGCATATGTACAGATCAGTACAAAACAGACAGACAGACAGTATTATTACAGAACAGAATAATGTAATCATTGTATAAGATATAATCTGTAAATCTATGTAATCTATAAATAATATAAAATTAAGTGATTTGATGATGGTTTTAGAATTTATTTAACGTATTACCAACCTTTTTTGAAAGGGGCAAATTTAAAAACTATAGTAACAAAAAAAAACTAGTAGTAATGTCAAACAAATGTCATTCTCATAAAATGATTACTTTTTACTTTCGTAAAAGCGACTTGTCTAAGGCCTCCAGTTTGTATTAGTTAGGCCTTCACTTCACGAAGTTCTTCCTCATACTTCTTGGTGTATTTGCTTTCAGGATCATACTTGGCTGTGAGCTCATTCCAGTGTTCCTCTTCGTTGTTGATCAGATGTTTAATAACACGTTTGGTGCCTTTCTTCTGAGCGTCGGTGCATTTACCGCATTCGTTTTCGAGGGCCTCTTTTATATGTTCTGAAATCAATAAACAACTGAATACCCACGATTTATGGCAATAGGTTCCGTCAACTATTATATTCGGAACGTAAAAATTATGTCGGGATTTTTATTTTTTCTACATTTTGGCAAGAAATTATCCGAAATTATAAAAGAGAGAGAGAGAGAGTGCCTTGTCGCTTTAAAGCCGCCTTAAGTACCAAATATTGTACATGAAGATTGAATACATAAATAAAAGAACCACGTAGCTTGCTTCATGAATGGCCGACTCAACCTGAGAGAGGCCACACCAAGAAAGTTATCTGGATCAAGAGGATAAGCCTCCGGAAAAACTCATCCCATGACACCCTTATCCCATCTCAAATACTAATAACGCAACTATAATAATATAATATGTTGGACACAATACACACAACGCCCTCTAGTTCCAAACTAAGCTAACTAAATGCTGTGCTATGAATAATAGATCACGGCTAATAATACATATTTACTATTATTTTATAAACACATACTTATAATACATAGAAAAACACCCAGACGCCATACAAACATTCATGCTTGTCACAAATATTTGTATTCGGGTGGGGATCAAACCCGCCAACCTCGATTCTGCAATCGGTAGTTTTACCAATGCACCACGAGGCTCATCAACTATGACCTGCTTGCTCGTAAAAATGCCTTAAATATTATACAGCATTCGTTCACTAACCTTTAAGCTCCTTGGCGTCAGGTGCACATTTCCCTTTCTCCAGGATACATTCGATGTATGGAAGGAGTAGTCTCTTGTTGGACAGGATCTCATCCAAGTCGACGTTGTCATACCGGTCTGTGTAGTGCTCATCTCCTGGACGTGCCACAGCCAGAGCAAAGAAGGTGACCATGCAGAATGTTATGACGTATTTCATCGTGATGCTTTAAGAGGAAATATTTATATAAATTTATACGGTTTTCTGATTGCAAGTAGAGGACCAAGGCTTCTCAATCTCAAGAATTCGTGGGATCGAATCCAGGCTCACACTAATAACTTTTGGGGATTCCTTTCGGGATTTATAGATTACTGACAACACTGTGTCCGGCGTATTGGAATAGATTCCACCGCCAATTCCATTTGGGCGGAGTTATTCGGCGAGTCAGTCATAAATAAAACCCTTGGCATTCATTTAATAACATTAAAACAACTTTTTAGGATTGTATCGCGTTTATTTAGAACTTATTTTTATTTATTTCCCGACGTTTCTTTCGACACCCAAGCTGTGAGGTCATCAGTAAGATTCTGGAGACGAGAGAGTGATCTTCAAAGGTTCGGTTCCCACCTAAGGTTATATTATGGGATAGGAGGGCATACGAGCAGGCTTGATGGTGAGCAACCTGCGCCGCCCATGGTCACCAGCAACACATATAGTGTTACCGTGGTGTTGCTGACCTTTAACGGAGAAGCATAAGAAAGGATGGGGAAGGGGAGTGGGCCTCCAGGTACCTCTCTCACCGAGCGAAACGCAGCAAGAGCCACTTTACGTCGATACTCTCAGAGGTCATGTTATTTCACCAGTCGAGCCGGCCCATTCATGCAGTAAGCTGCGTGGCTGCGTGGCTGCGTGGCTGAACCAGTGTAATAGTTGATTTACTAAGCCAAGATGTCAATATGACAAGATGACTTATACTAAATAAGTATATTTTACAATTTACTTGCACTTTTTGCATTATGGTGTCCGACCTTGTGGTGTATTGGTGAATCACCAGACTACGGAGTCAAGGTCGACTTGTTCGATTACCAGCCAAGTACAAATGTGCATTAATGCAGCATTAATATTTGGGTCATTATTATTTTCAATTTATTTTTGGGCGTCCAACCAACCAAGATTAGTTCCAATCAAAAACCTAATCTTTCCGTCTACAAGCTAAGCTATTATTTGCAGAATAGTAGATACAAGTCTCGGTGGTCCAGTGGTCGAGCATCCCACTTCTGAATCAAGAAGTTGCGAGTTTGAAAAGTCATTGGTGTGAGCCATCACACCAATGAATTTTCTAAATTAATGTCCAAAGTTATGTGTGATAAATATTGATGATCGAAAAATTTGATTCGTATGGTAATAGGTTCGCCACCAATTCCCATTATGACGTATATATAACGACGAGTCGAGGCTTAACAGCCACTGCCTACACCTTCGGGTAGAAAAATGCATGAAGTTATTTTATTTTATAATAGATACATAATGGTTTTTACTTTTATCTTCTATTACATTTAGAATAACCAATTTTTATGATCACGAAATTTCCGGAGCTATAAGGCTGACTAACTTCAAATTACGAAAGAGTATTCTTAACGCAGTGTAGAGGTCAGCTAAAAACGGCTTTTAAGAAACTCCACCCCAAAGGGGGGTACAAAAAAAACTGTTCCTCAAGTATTGCTTTCATGATTATGTAACTTACACTAATAAATTCCTTTGAAATGAGTCGACCTTTTGATAAAATTTTGCATATACACACGTCTGAGAAATGTTTTATATCGATTAATGTTCCTAATCGATGGTCCTCTGTTATTTTTTTTCTTACTTACGAATACATGTTGAGATGTTAATTGAAAGCGCAAAAATGTATTGCCCTTATATGTGGAGCCAAGTAAAATGTTTTGGTCGTTTCGCTGATCTGGAATTCGAACCCAGCTTCTGAATCAGAAAGTCGTGGATCTTATTCGAGCTCACACCAATGACTTCTCATAGTTCATTTCCGAAGTTATACTTGATACATTTTAATATAGATGACTGACAACGTTATCCCAATGTCAGTAGGTTCCACAGCAATTCAATTTGAGACGTAAAATCTCGAGGCTTAACATCCTCTGCCTACCCTTTCAGGTAGAAAAATACCATGAAGTTATAAAAAACAGTGAATGGATATAAAAATAATATGATACTTACTTTTATAATGTATAGGTATCTTGCAACTGAACAAAATCTTGGCAATCAACTGTAAATGCGAAGACATTACCTGCTCTTATATAGCATTGAAAAATTTAGAGACAAAAACTTCTGCTACCAAAGTACTGAGTGTCACATGCAATTATTGTAATAGTAGTTATTGTTCGCGGATTCGTTTACTCGATTTCATATCATTAGGAGATAAATATAATATTTTTCTGCGTTAAAAATACTGTTTCTGTGCGCTAAGTTTCAGTCAAATCATTTATCAGTTATTTCATTCCTAAGCAAACTGTCACATTTAAGGGTCAGCTTCAAAACATGTAATTGTGGACAAAAGCAGCCCTGACACCAGTAACTGGTGCCGCATTACGAAGAGGAAAGTCTAGACCAGCCTTCAACAAAAACAATTTAAAGAAAACTCTTTTTAGCGGTACACCAGTATTGATCAGTAATAATAAACGGAATTCCAAAAAATATTGGGATCTAGAAAAGAAAAGGAATCTAAGACGTGGGTCCTTGAAATAAATAGCCTATATCATCAGCCAAACAAACACATACAAACATATGTACATTGTAGGACAGGCACAGACAACAATACACCCTAAGATACCTCACTCCCTTCTTCGACTTTCTTAAGTCTAGCCCTCATCGGCTTTTAAAGCTCCTAACATCACCTTTGGCAAGGAAACTTTCAATTTAGAAGTTCAAGTTTTAGATCCTTCCAAAAACAAACAAACAAATACATTTGCATTTATAATATTATTTAGGATGTACACAAAAGTTCTTCGAGGTTGCGGTAATGAATATCACACGAATTGACATCACAGTTTTTTGTTAATCTGTCTCATCATCATTTGTCTTCGCGAAACCCAATTACTTAGGGTATGTTTTTGTTCAAAAACCATTTGCAACTAGTTGTTGGAAGCAATACCTGGCCTGAATAACAACGATAACTCTTTTTATAAACATGAGATTTTAATAAAACAAAACTTAAAGCGCTCGAAACCTACGAAATATGTGTAAAAGTATCGCGGTATATAGACTTCAGAAACGCAAAAAAAAAAATACGCCTGTCTATTTGCATTATTGGGCCAATATTTGGCCCAATAGTGCCCGCCTTGACAGAAGTTTTACCAGAGGCAACTTACTTAATCCATTCGTTAAGGACCAATGGATTAAGTAAGTTGCCTCTGGTCCTTAACGAATGGACTAAGTAAGTTGCTTCTAGTAAATCTTCTGTATGTTTCTCTTTTATTTCATTCTAATTACAACAGACATCATTTACTTCTCCAACTTTCATAACTCATTTCATACATGCTCGTCGATTTTTAAGGCTTCTGACATCACCTTATGACTTATTCGATTTGGTCATGGAAGATGTGTCGTTACCGCCCTCAACTGCTACATCCTCACATTTGCTACAGTGCAAATGTGGGAGGATGTAGCAGTTGTATCTTCTTAGTTATTCTTTTATTTTATACTTCGTATTTTATTTTACGTTCCAACTATTTTATAATAATTTTATTTTAAAGTAAAAAAGGACATGCTCCGATAGTTTGGACATGTAGAAAGAATGGATGATGCAAGATTGACTAAGCAGATATACAATGCAGAAGCGGATGGATGTAGGAGTCAAGAACGGCAAGACACGCATTTCATTACTAAGTAAAACGTATTCTCGGGGAAGGTGATGTAAGGAGCCTCAGAAATCGACGCCCGTGCATGAAAAGTGTTATAAAAGTCAAAGAAGCGAGTGAGGCTTGTAAGAATCGCTTTGTTCTCTCTGCCTACACCGCAAGAGATTTAGCGTGAAGTTATGTATGTGTACGTACATTTAGTAATTCCTACTACACTTATTGTCGAAAACTTTGGCTGTGATTTTATGCTCTGCCCGGCGTCAACCCTCCTTGGGAATATTTTTGTCAGTCGTTTATCCCCCAACAATAGGAAAAAGGGAGCAATAGATCACGTGAGCCCCATTTATAAAATATCAGTTTACTTAACAAATAACAAACATATTTACAGAACTTGTTGGTTCATGTTTTTTTTTCTATTATTTTAGTCATTAGCGGTGAACGTCTTCAACGATTACCACTCTTACATCAATCTTGATAGCGTAATGA
Source organism: Euproctis similis (assembly GCA_905147225.2). NCBI lineage: Eukaryota > Metazoa > Arthropoda > Insecta > Lepidoptera > Erebidae > Euproctis > Euproctis similis. The sequence goes on along the minus strand of LR990121.1, from coordinate 9,692,655 downwards.
CTTGGACAGTCATTATAAGGTATTTCGCGCTAACAAATTATCACCGAAGTACGACGACTAAATATTTTGAATGCTTCAAACATTAAAATGTTTTACCTTATGCTAAAACTTCAACACGCGGTACAAATCTAAAAACCTAAATTAACATAACATAACTTCACGCCGTTTTCTACCCAAAGGTGTAGGCAGTACACCTTTAAGCCTCGACTCGCCGTTATGTTTACGTCCCAAATGGAAAAGGTGGCGAACCTATTGCCATACCGGGCGCAAAGTTTTTAGTCATCGAAATTTATCACACATAACTTTCGAAATTAATTTCGAAAAGTCATTGGTGTGTGCCAGGATTCAAACCCGCAACCTCTGGAGTCAGAAGCCGTGTGCTCGACCACTGGACCACTGAGACTATTTCTTAGACTAGCCTTAGAACTTATGAAGTAGAAGCCGCTAAGTAGAGAGTTCGAAAGAATGATGCTGTGCCAATCCCTGGTGGATGCAAAACCACCAATGAAAACATTCCGAAGGAGGATTGTCGTCAGGCAGCGGCCGGTCATAAAACCACAGCCAAATCTTTGGATGACATGGATTGTTCGAAAGGATGACGTGTTGTGCCGACCCAACGTAGAGTGGCATAAGGGCAGTAAAATGACAATGGAATGAGAAGGCATTCAGTAAACGTACAAAAAATGTGAAAGGTAAGAATAAATAAATAAAGAATAAAAAATAAATTACTACACTCTTAATTAACATATATTTTTAACAGTCATTTAGTCCATTGAAATGTTACATGAGCTATGCATTTCTTAAAGGACGCAATTTTATTTTTGGAACATGTGGGGGCAGTCAATAGAAGCTTAACTTATACTTTGAAGGGTCGCCACTCTTATCATCTGGCCGCCATCTTGAAAAAAAGAGGTTAAAAAATCACTTTTTTTACGATATCTCTGTAACTATGCTCACTAATCAACTGTTTTAATGTCCAAATTTTCAAGTCTGCACACATTTTAGCCGCAGTCAAAGAAAGACAAGAAAATAAAGTCTTGACGGGCCTCGTGGCGCATTGGTAAAACTACCGGCTGAAGCAATGAGGTCGGGGGTTCGATTCCCACCGAGCACAAATATTTGTGACAAACATGAATATTTGTGTGGTGTCTGGGTGTTTTTCTATGTATTATAAGTATGTATTTACAAAAAAAAAAGTATATATGTATTTATATCCGTTATCTAGTATCCATAACACAAGCATTTAATTGCTTAGCTTGGAACTAGAAGGCGCTGTGTATATTGTGTCCATAAAAAAAAAATGAAACATTTATGTGTCGTGGGTGAACTCTTTGTCCTTGTGCCTATCTGCAGATTTAATTATTATTTCAATAATTCAATGTAAATTAAACGTATATAATGGTATATTTTAATTATATACTTAAATACAACAATACAGATCATGACCCCCATTAATACTTTTTATAATTAAATAATAACACAAAAACATCTAAGAGTAAACAATAATATGTTAAACTAGCTGACCCGGCGAACTTTGCTTAGCCTCAGAATTAATAAATAAAAGTTGTTTAAAAAAGTAGCCAAAGTTACTTCTTATTACACCAGCTACGTGCCAATAAAAGCCCCGTTCAAAAATCGATCCAGCCATTTCAGAGATTACTCGGAACACACAGACATAAAGATATATTCGTAAGAATGTAGCAGCTATTTCAATGTTATAAACAGACACCCATGGACGACTCCAACACATATAATGTAACAGTTATACCTTTAAGGGAGTAGGATAGGAAAGGATGGGGAAGGGTGGTGGCCGTGGTGGGCCTCTCTCACCAAACGAAACTTGGCATGGAGCCTTCTTAGAGGTCGTGATATTTCACCAGTCAAGCTGGCCCGTTCATGCAGCGAACTGTTTGGCTCCACCACTATACATATATAGGCTGTTGTGTCCCAAAGGTCATTGTATCAGGGTGATCAACATAAATTTGTCCTCCTTGTTACGTCAATGAAACACGTCAGCTCAGCTGTTGGAAACGGCTCTAACTAGTTATGCTAATATTAATATTTGCAAATAAACAGTTTGGTGTCAAATGTGATATATCAATGTATCCAAAAACCAGTTTTTGACACGACACCAAATTTAAAGCTCTAAGGTGCTGTCTCTTAGTATTATTTAATTGCATCTATTCACAATGAGAACAGACATTGATAGGGTCACGCAGTTCGCTACATGAGTGGGCCAGCTCGATAGGTGAAATACAGTTATATTTTGTTTTTATATTATTATTATTATTAAAATTTTAAAATAATAATAGTCTCGGTGGTCCAGTGGTCGAGCAACCCGCTTCTGAATCAAGAGGTCGCAGGTACGAATCCTGACTCACGCCAATGACTTTTCGAAATTCATTTCGGAAGTTATGTGTGATAAATATTGATGACTGGAAACTTTGTGCAAGGTATGGCAATAGGTTTGCCACCTATTCAATTTGGGACGTAAACATAACGTCGAGACGAGGCTTAACAGCCGCTGCCTACACCTTCGGGTAGAAAAAGGTGTGAAGTGATGTTACGTTATAAAATAAAATCTTCTCCCGCGGCAGTAAAGTGATTCCTCTGGTATAATGTGATAAAAATTTCATAGACAGGCTTTTGTTTGGGCTGGTTTTGCTCGGTGAAGGAAAAAGCGAAAAAACTTAAGCAAGACTTTTTTCTCTTCTTCACCGATTAAGAAACAAAATGTCTATTTCTGCTGCCTATAGATTGGGCTAATGTATTTTTTGTATTTTATATTATAATATTTTAATTTATTGCTACCTAACAATGAGACTGAATAAGTATAATTTAGAATAGATTTTGCTACCTTGACCAAATAGAACGAGTTCTTGAGGCAGGTGATGTCAGGAGCTTTAAAAATCGACTAGCTTATATGACAATACTAACGAAAACCAAAAAAACGAGTGAGGCGATCGTGCCTTTTGACGCTCTGTTCTCTTTGCCTTTCCCACTAGGGACTTGGCATGAAGTTATTTATGTATGAATTTATCTGATATCCGCCAAAACCACCATGGTTTGCAGTTCATAACATACAAACCTCATCTACTGATGCCACACATTCTTTTAGTTTTTATAATCTCTGGTAAGTCTTCCGATCGTGGACTATTAGTCTATTAGCATAGATAATAAATCTTCACAATTTATGCCATCGCACGCAGTTATGGAAATCACAATCGTCATGATAGTATCTACAAGCAAGCAAGTGATAAGACTTGACCTAGTATTGTTACTCTATCATAGATCAGATAATGATAACTGATGATAAATAGATAATATAATAACCGCTGCTCGCGGTGGTCCAGTGGTCGAGCACCGCGCTTCTGAATCCAGAAGTCGCGGTTCCGAATCCAATTTTCATCGATCCATCCATCGATATTTATTACACATTTTTTTTGTGTGATAAATATCAATGACTGAAATTTTGTGCCCGGTTTGGCAATAAGTTCGCCACCTATTCCATTTGGGACGTAAACATAACGGTGAGACGAGGTTTGACAGCCGCTGCCTACACCTTCGGGTAGAAAAGGCATGAAGTTAAATTATGTTATAATAACCGCCAGGGATGAAAGATTTTGGAGAGGCGATCACGGATTGGACTGCTTGGACTCTCTCTAGTAGATGAACTAACGACCTAATTAAAACTGCAGGCAGTCGTTAAATGAGAGCGAGACAAGGCCGGGAGTTATGGCGTGGAGGAAGAGACCTTCCTTCAGCACTGGAGAGATCTCGTCTGATGGTGGTTATGATGAGATAAATATTAGAGTATTAGAAACAGTCATTGTTTCAAAGGTCGGCTGTAATACAGTTCATTTATAACTTTTGATGGAATGATTTTAGGAAATGGTGATTTTTATATTTCATCATAGATCTTTTAAATTTCATGGCAAATTTACAGTCACTTTCATACGGGTAAGCTAGAAGAATAAAGATATTATCACGAGAAAAATTATAAGTTTAATTCAGTTATATTGAATATTAATAAAACCAAAGTTGTTTATTGCTCGTGGGGAAAGATTAAACAAACTATAAAAATATGATAGTTATGATCTGTAATTCTTAATTTTGATATGACAACACATACAGTAGACATATTTAAAGTAAAGCCTTGAGCTATACGTCGGCGAAACTATATTGAAAACGATTCAGACGATTTTATGTGGTATACGTACAAACATACAAAAATGCAAAAGCTACTGTTCATCTTCTATTTTCTCAAATATCTCTTGTATCTCACTTGTGTTGGAAATATTGCTGGAAGAAGTAAAAATATTGAAAAAGTAGGGAATTCTTTATAATAAAATCCATTTATATTTGTACATTAACCAATAATTTATTTAAATTAATCATTTAAAATAACAAGTCTTGAATAGTAGAAAACAATCTGATGATTCCAACAGAATGCAGTATTATCAACAATTATAAATTACTAAAAGTAAAATTGTAATTAATTTCAAATTAAAACGAATAACAAAATCTAAAAGTATTGGTGTTTAAGTTATACAAAAATATTGTGGGTTGCTATATCAAGGTGCTTGTTACAATTAGGAACTAAGTTCTTAGGCCTTCTTAAGTTCACGGAGTTCCTGTTCGTGTTTGGCGGCATATTTTCCTGAGCTGTCGAATTTGGCCTTCAGGTCACTCCAGTACTCTGGTTCATTATTGATCAGGTGGCCGAAGACTTTTCGTGTCCCACTCTGCTGTGCAGGTGTGCATTTTGCGCAGTCTTCTTCTAACGCCTCTCTGATATGAGCTAGAGACAGAGAAAAAAGGAGAAAAGTTTTATTTATAATGCTAATAAAATTATTTATAGTTCAAGGTATTATAATAAATACTTTTTAAACTAGATTTTACAATAGTATAAGCTCATGCCTCAGAATACTTTTATTAAAAGTAAAGTTAAAGTTGGTTTCAATATAATAACAGTATTTTTAATAAATGAAAATATAGTTTTTTTTTTATAATCTCGGTGGTCCAGTGGCCGAGCTCCCTGCTGCTGCTACTGCCTATCACACGTATGTTGCGAAAATAGTTTCGAAAACTCATTCGTTTGAGCCAAGATTCGGATCCACGAATTCTTGATTTAGAATCGGGGTGCTCGACCACTGGACTACCGAGACCATTTAGTGAAATAGGTACTTCAAGATAAATACTTACATTTAAGTTCATTTCCGTCAGTTGTGCACTTGCCCTTCTCGAGAACGCAGAAGATGTAGCTTTTAAGAAGACGTTTGTTATTGAGGATCTGGTCCAAATCTACATTATCATATTTGTCCGTGTACTTCTCTGGCCTGGCATACGCCACAGAAGCGATACCGAAAAGGCACAACAAAATAATGGTCTTCATTCTGCAAAATTAAAAAAAAAACACGTTTTTAAATTTTAAATTCGAAAAAAAAAATATTACAAAATGGCGGATATCTCGCAACCAAATTGAGCACTCCGACTTCTATTCTATAACTGACTGCGTCAGACAAAGACTGACATTTTTATGAAACAATAAGCAAATTTGCGTACAGTATTAATTAAAACACTCAGTTCCCATGGTTTACACCATGACCTACTGCTATTAATGGATTGCATAATATTATCTTGAATGCATGATACTGCATTTCAAAAAAAAATCAAAAATATATTGTTATTGCCAGTAAAATAATTTTTAAATAATCTTGTTGCATAGAAGTACCAGATGCAAGTGTCAGCGGGTTTGATTCTCACCAAAATCGGAAGTAGTTCTATGGACTGAATAAATTATAATTGAATATCTTGTCTATGAATTATACCGATTTATAATTATATTTACTCATGTATAAGTATCATCCAAATAAGCATTGGTGGTGCCGAGTTTCTACCCTGGTACCTTCAATATAAAAAGTGCTCAGAACTCTTAATAAAGTTATTTTTTATTGGCTTTTATGTCAAAAATATTCAGTCTTGCGTAAAACATATCGGGACTTATTTACGATTAAGTACCGTAAAAATTGTTGTACCCGTTGCAATTGTCACTAGCCCAAGGAGCCCAGGAATATTTTATTCGGCAACCCAACAATAACTGCTTACAGCCTACACTAACATTTATTTGAAGTGTGAATATATAAATATACACAAAAATCATTTTTAAATATAAAATAAATTTGTATATTTTTTAAACTAAAATTTTTAATCTATGCAAATATTGCCCACCTGAGTATGTTTTTTTTTTCACGAAATTCCGAGAGGAGTACCGTCCAAGAGGTGTACACTGGCTTTATTGATACCAAGACAACACGGCGACCACGTTTTTATACTCTGGATATAAAGCGTTGTATGTCACTGGCAAACGACTCTGAATATAACCACAACTAGTTTTCTGCAAAATACTCGGAACACGATTTCGTCATATCGTATTAATAACAAGAAAAAAAATCGATGAGATTATTTCCATATTTAATAGTAATAATGCAGCTTGTAATCAAAGGCTCAAAAGCCGCGTGCGCTAATTTATAGAAAAAAAAAAACAATGGTTTAATTGTTATCTAAAAGGTTCCAAATTTAAAATCGATTTATTTGTAAGTACATAGCTACATTGGGTACTTAAAAAATAAATAGTGCATATAATATGTACCTATAATAATTGTCGTAAAAATAAAATATTGATCTTTCTGTGGTATTGAGATCATTTTGCTTATATTGTTCTAGACAGTACTTAATAGTAGCTTGCATCGGGCAAGAAAAACCCAGGCTGGGCCAGCAAAGAACTGGTAATTCATGATTCTTACTTGAACACCTGGATGAATGAATATTTTGCTTCTTTTTTATCTTCACCCCTTTGCCGTCTAAAAGTATAGATGACGATTTCTTGAGTATTTTTTTTATAGGATAGAGGGGCAAACGAACGTATCACCCGATGGCAAGCAACAAACGCCGCCCACGGACACCTGATTTGGTATATCCAAGCAGTTCGCTGCATGAATGGGCCAGCTCGACCGGTGAAATACCACGACCTCTCAGAAGATCGACGTAAAGTGGCTCATGCTGCGTCTCGTTCGGTGAGAGGGGTACCCAAAGGCCCACCTCCCTTGCCCAGCCTTTCCTATTACTGTAACACTGCATATATGTGTTGCAGGTGTCCATGGGCGGCGCTGATGACATACCGTCAGGTGACGCGCCTACTCATTTGCCCTCCTATCCCATAAAAAAAAACCTGAACATAATATAGTCTTACAGTTGCATAGACGACATTTAAGGACGGGGCTAAGCTCTCTGACTGAAAGAAACACGACATGTGCCACTTTACGTCGATATGCTAAGAAGCCGTAGTATTTCACCGGTCGAACAGGCACATTCATGCAGCGAACTGCATAAATATATCAAAATAAATAATATGACTACATGAACAATGTTAGTCCCGTGGAACAATAAATTGTGGTCTTCAATTAAATAAGAGATAAAATTCCAGTCGGCGATGTAACACTGCTCATACCTGTAAGTATTAAAGGTATTATATTAAAAATAAAGACTTCATCATTTCATCAAAGTAGAAATAATCAACAAGATTGTGTTCTATTAATAGTTAACAACAAAATTAATTAGCAAAAAATTAATTGTCATAAAATTATTCAATAAATTTATCAATAACAATACCCCATAACTAAGGTGAAAAATTTTAAATTGAATTTTAATTGCAATGTAATTCGTGCAGAACGTGAATTAATATTAATTATTAATAGTTATGATAAAAATAAACTTGTTATGCAGGTTTAGGAAGAAATCGATCCTAATATAATAAATAAATAACTTAGTGAACTGATAGAATGTGAGTCATCATAGCTACCAACGACATTTTTCCAATGCTATGGGTATTTTTTAATATCTACACTACATTATTGGTCGGGCATAATTTGGAAAGTACGTTATTAAATCCAAAAATATCTTTTAAAAGAATAAGAAGTCTCAGACCAGTGGTTTTTTCACCCGGCTTCTGAATCCAGTGATCGCGGATTCGAATCCTGGCACCAATGACTTTTCGAAATTATTTTCGGAAGTTATGTGTAATAAATATCGATGATTAAACACTTTGTACCCGTTATGGCAGTCGGTTCGCTGCCTGCTCCATTTGGGACGTAAACAAAACGGTGAGATGATACTTAACAGCCGCTGCCTACACCTTCGGGTAGAAAAGGCGTAAAGTTATGTTATGTAAAAATGTATACTCTAAAATGGATGACCCAATTGTGAGCTGCCTGCTTTACACAGATGACGCCGTGCTTTTAGCTGAATCGCCGTCGGACCAGCAAGCACTAGTCACTATTAAGAAAGATGATTGCTTGATGAAAGGCTTACAATTGAAGGTGACGAAGACGAAAGTTATGGTGTTTAATCAAGAACGGATACAAGGATAATGGATGATGATGTAGTGCTGGAGCAGGTGAATGAAATTGTATATCTTGAATGGAGCGTCCCATGATCAAATAGAACGTCTTCTGGAGGAAGGTGATGTTAGGAGCCTCAAAAATCGACGCGCGTGCATGAAAAGAGTTAAGAAAATCAACGAAGTGAGTGATGTCTTATGGCGCTCTATTTCTCTCTGTTTACCTCGCAAGGGATTTGGCGTGAAGTTTTGTATTTATGTATACTCTAAATTACGATGAAAAGAAAAAAATAACTGGTGCAATAGCTAGTTCAGCTTCTTATCAAAGGTAAGCGGGTTCGATGACCACCCCAACATGAACTTTTTTTGCCATAGACTGATATTTAAAAAAATCTGTTCTTTTTATGTAGCTACGCACCTTTTATAGACGAGGACGTAGGCAGCTACACTACCTTTATTTATTTAATAACTACAAATAATTATTTAGAGGTAACTATTATCACCGACTGACTTTTTTGATGGAAAAAAGCTTAAGTCAAGCTAAGGTTAAAGTCATGTAATCACCTAAGGTCAATCAATCTCCAAAGATCAGTACAAATTCATTCGAATAGTTTGAAATGCAGTATAAGACATTCAAAAATCTTGACACAGATAAAGATTTATATTGTCCCTTCCTGTTTTCTTTCTCTCTTCTAATCCATTCACATTTTCCCGGAGGCCCACCATCCTTCCCTATCCCCTATCCCTTAAAGGTTGGCAACGCAACAGTTACACTATGTGTGTTGTTGGTGTCCATGGGCGGCATTGGTTGCTTTCCATCTGGTGACACGCCTGCTCGGTACGCCTATCCCATAACAAAAAACAATGATTTGACGCTTAGTCCACGGGGTAAAAGTAGGTGTAAATTATATCAAGATATTGCCATTCAACGTGGCAATGCTGCCAGTCTTCTGGGTACATCACTCTTTGACAATAGTCATTTATTTTCTTTTAATAAAATTGGCTCTTTCAATTGTAATAAATATTATAATTCTACTAGTTGGCCCAGCGGACTTTGTTCTGCAACAAAAGTAATAAAGAAGTAAAAGCCACCCCGTGGACACCCTCCATCTATTAAAAATCCGTTGCTTAGTTTCAAAGATAAAAGCATATAAGAGGACAGACAGCGGAAAGTGACTTTTTATAAACCATGTAATGATGCCGTAGATATTAGATAGCAGATATTACCGTGGCAGGCTATTATATATAACATAGAAACATAACTTTACGCCTTTTGTTACCCGAAGGTGTAGGTTACTATCATACGTAACTTTCGAAATTTTCGAAAGTTACGTATGATAAATATCGATGACTGGCAACTTTGTGCCCGGTATGGCAATAGGTTCGCCACCTATTCCATTTGGGACGTAAACATAACGGCGAGACGAGGCTTAGCAGCCGCTGCCTGCACCTTCGGGTAACAAAGGGCGTGAAGTTATGTTATGTCAAGTTATGTTACACGTACGGATTTTTTTTTTTAATAACTGCCTGCCTGTTTGTTCCAGCTAATCTGGGATTTTTTTTCCATAAACTTTGAAAACAGTTTCTCGAGCAGATAAATTTTATCCAGGACAGAATGGTTAACAAAAATAATTATAATTATATCGCTATAAAGGTTGGGCTTAACACTTAAAACCCAGTCAAGATCATTGTATCATGGTAAACAGCAAACTTTATCCTCCTTGGTAACGTACGTCAATAACGCACGTCATGTCGGCCATTTTACGAAACCATATATACTTTTTTTACGATCATAATCAATATTGATATTAGCATTTCACTGTGAAGTCATTTATTCAATTATTATACACATATACTAATGTGTGATCAAGAATTCATTCTATTAGAAATGTGAACAAAAACCTAATATAAAAAAAGCTTCGGCTTGTCGTATTTTCATGCCCCAAATGGAATAAGGAATAAAATAACCCCACCCATTCCGTAATTGCAGATTGATGTAAGCCAGGATTCGACTATACAAATTCTTGGTTAACAAACAGGCTGCTTAGTTTTCTAATCTGGTACTACTCTATTCTAAAAACTATATTGCCATTAGATTAGATACCTCGCTTCATGAGGGTGTAATCACCCTTATAAGTATAACTTATACTTATAAGACACACAAATTTAATGCTGTTAAAGCTTGAAGTGGTACAAACTTCGCCAGGTCCACTAATAATCCTATATTCATTTGGGTTCCACTGTATGGAAGGGAGTAGTGAGAAGGACTACCTCAGTGTGAACGTCATATAAAAGTGTCAATTGAAAGGAAACAAATCAAGGTGGCGCTATAGTAGCAAGTGGAAGAGTTATAAAAAGACCGCTACAAATTATTAGAGTATATCCATATTCGTATATCAGAATTTTAGATCATTATTTGTAGGTATACAATATATATGTTGAACTTTTTTGGTTTAAACCTCATTTGAATAAAAAAAATCGAAGGAGGAAGGAACATAAATTAAAAAAAACATTGACATTCAAAATGAGAATTATCTCCTTTTTTTGAATCAGTTTTAAAATATACTTAAAATATCGACAAGTAATGAATTATATGTTATTGATTTAATAATAAATTAAAAACCAATGAGTTTAACAGTGGTAGGGCCAAGCACAGGTGAAATACCACGACTCATAGAAGATCGACGTAAAGTGGATCATTTTTTTTTTATGTGATAGGAGGGCAAACGAGCAGCCGTGTCACCTGATGTTAAGTGACCAACGCCACCCATGGACATCTAAAACACATATAGTGTTACAGTTGCGTTGCCAACCTTTAAAGGAGTAGGATAGGAAGGGATGGGGAAGGGGGATGGGCCTCCGGGTACCTCTCTCACCGAACGAAACGCAGAATGAGCCACTTTACGTCGATCTTCTGAGAGGTGGTGGTATTTCACCGGTCGAGCCGGCCCAATCATGCAGTGAACTGCTTGGCTCATGCCGCGTTTCGTTCGGTGAGAGAGGTACCTGGAGGCCCATCCCCCTTCCTGCCCCATCCTTTCCTATGCTTCTCCGTTAAAGGTCAGCAACACCACGGTAACACTATATGTGTTGCTGGTGACCATGGGCGGCGCAGGTTGCTTACCCTCAGATGATACGCCTGTTCGTTTGCCCCCCTATCCCATAAAAGAAGTATGTTTATATATTTGAAAACTAACAACTAAGAAACTACTAAAACTTTACGTGATATAATATTTTATTTGCATTGGCAACAGTCTATGATAGTTTCTTTTTAAACAGTGGTAGACCCAAGCAGTTCGCTGCATGAATGGGCCGGCTCGACCGGTGAAATACCACGACCTCTCAGAAGACCGACGTAAAGTGGCTCATGCCACGTTTCGTTCGGTGAGAGGGGTACCCGGAGGCCCACCCCCCTTCCCCATTCCTCCCTATCCCCTATCCCTTAAAGGTCGGCAACGCAACAGTAACACTATGTGTGTTGCTGGTGTCCAGGGGTGGCGTTGGTTGCTTGCCATCGGGTGACACGCCTACTCGTTTGCCCTCCTATCCCATTAAAAAAAAAAAAAAGGGAGCGATAAACGGGCCAGCTCGTCACCTGATGGTAAGTGATTACTGTCGGCCATGTACATTAGCACAAAACCGGTTTTTAAGGGACGTAAATGTCACATAAATCATTTTATTTCGATTTTCTGAGAGGTCGTGGTATTTCAACTGTCGATCCACCCCATTCATGCAGTGATCTACCGTACCACTTTATTTATATTTCTCGGTGGTCCAGTGTTCGAGCTCCTCGCTCCTGATTCAGAGGTAGTGGGATCAATTCCGGGCTCGGAAAAAATTCTCGGAATTCTTTTGGGTATTTATGCGTAATATCGATGACTGACAACTTTGTGCCCGGTGCATGGCAATAGGTTCGCCACCTATTTCATTTGGGACATAACATAAGGTGACTCGAGACGTAACAGCCGCTGTCTACACTTTCAGGTAGAAAAAGGCGTAAAGTTATGTTATAAGGAAATAGAGATCGGAACATATTACCATGAAGCTTTATAGCTTCACGCTTTTTAAAACAATATAAACAAAGACACGAACATATCCAAGAGACGTGACATCTAATAAACAGGTAATAATCGCGACAAATGGTTTTACAACTGTTCCACATGACACGATTTGATTGGCCAATCCAATTGTAGACAATTCGATTGACATTACATTTTATCAATCGCTACTACTCCACGCAATACAAAACGATAGGAAAATTAACAAATTGGTTTGTTAAGATTTTGGAGTGTTTTCGCGTTTTATTTTTGAAAACAACCAAAATAATCGTTTCCGATTAAAGCATAAACAAGAATATTGCTCTAAACCAATGGTTCCCAACAAAGTAAAGTACGCAAAACTAATATACAAATTTAGTAAACATGGATTTTCCGTTTTGTTATTATTTATTTAAAAACGAGGTATACAATTTGCAAATGTGATTGAGGAATAAATTTATTATGATACTTATTAAACTTGTACACTAAATGTATAGTCGAAATATTAATATACTAGCAGACCGCGCGAACTTCGTACCGCTATATTGTATGTAGCTTCCCGCCTCACGGTGTTACTCGCGTACAAACAAAATGTCGATGACGACCATGATTACACATAGCCTATGTTACTCAGTGATAATGTAGATTTCTAAAGTAAAATGAATTATTAAAATCGGTCCAATACTTTTTGAGTTTATTCGTAACATACAAAAACACAAATCTTTCCTCTTTATAATATTAGTATAGATGAATCGCTAATAAAAATATGATAAATAAAAAAATGTTGAGATCCCCTGTTTTAATCGAGCGTAAAGAATTTATTACGAGTATCTGACGTCACAAAGCAGTTGTTACAAACATATAGGTACATATACATATAACTGTAGTTCAATATCAATCATCTATCCAATTAAAATTATTATCGTTAACAATTTTGAAGTTCTACCGGTTCTACTCCGCCGTCCCCCTCCATCAATAGTTATATTTAACTTAATAACCAGTTACCGGTTCTTTTTCATACTGAACGGTAAATGGCGCACCACTTTAGCTTCATTTGCGCGAAAAAACTATCAATCTAAACTTCTAGTTTGGTAGAACCACGCAATTCGGTGCATGAACGGGCCGCCTCGACCAGAGAAGTACTACGACCGTTCAGAAAATTGAATTAAAGTGGATCATGCCGCGTTTCCTTTTAATGGGATAGGTGGGCAAACGAATAGGTGTGTCACCTGATGGTAAGTAACCAGCGTCGCCCATTCGACACCTCAACACATACAGTGTTACAGTTGCGTTGCCAACCTTTAAAGGAGTAGGATAGGAAGGGATGGGGAAGGGGGATAGGCCACCGGGTACCTGTCTCGCCTCACTTTACGTCGATCTTTTGAGAGGTCGTGGTATTTCACCGGTCGAGCCGGCCCATTCATGCATGCCGCGTTTCGTTCGGTGAGAGAGGTATACGGGAGGACCAATCCCCTTTCCCCTTCCTTTCCTCTCCTACTGCCTTGAAGGTCGGCAATACACCGCGGTGGAGTTGCTCGTGTGCCCTCCAATCCCATAAAAAAACGTGTGTAAGTACATAAAGTTTTATGAAATAAAACAAAGACTATTTTTGAGACAATTTTGTATCACGATTTAAGATCAATGGAGTTCTTGTCACGCAAGGTCCAAGTGCACATCGTACTCGTGCAAAAACGGTCTCGTATATACGGCTGAAAACTACATAATACACAAAGCACGTTAATATAACATAACTTTTTCTACTCGACGGTGTAGGGCAGTGGCTTTTAAGCTTTGACTCACCGTTATGTTTGCGTCCCAAATGGTATAGGTAGCGAACCTATTGTCACACCGAGCACAAGCCTTTCAGTCATCGATATTTATCACACATAACTTTCGAAAATAATTCAAATCAGAAGCTAGTCAGTCAAGAATTCAAGAAGTCATTGGTGTGAGCTTGATTCAGCAGCGGGGTGTTTGACCACTGGACCACCGAGACATATACATATATAATACATAATAATATGTTGTATGACTACTAGGGTTAAACATACATTCGATTCCAGCGGCTAGCTATCCCTATTCATAAAGTAGGATGTGTGAAGGAAGTCACAAACAGACAAACTAACGGTGATATTTTAATGGGATCCCGTTTGTACCGATTCGCTACGGAACCCTAAAAGATAGCGTAGGTACTGGAAGATTTAAGATTGTTCACGTATAATGCATTCAAATGGTTTAATTAAAATTAATACAATCATAATGACATCGGTTTTTAGGAAAAAATACTCCAAAAGTAGGATTTTTTTAGGACATAAAATACAAAACATAACAAGTGCCGGCTGATTAAACCCGAGGTTCTTTTGTTTTTTTTTTCTAAAATATTGTAATCTCATACATTAATCTAATGGATTTTCAAGTTTAAAATATAACCTTCATATTTATATGCGAGTTAGTTGAACTTGGTTTTCGTGGGCGTGCACAATTGTTGCCAGGTATGTCACTAACAACGACATAGAACTATTTACCTCCTCCTTCAGTCGCAAGATTAACTCAATAGATGGCGTTGTTACACAGTTATCTCTACTACATGTTATCTACAGCTCTATATTATTATTTCGTGATAAGATAAGTTATGTAAAAATTTATACTATGGATGACCCAATTGTGAGCTGCCTGCTTTACACAGATGACGCCGTACTTTTAGCCGAATCGCCGTAGGACCTGCAAACACTAGTCACTATTAAGAAAGATGATTGCTTGATGAAAGGCTTACAATTGAATGTGACGAAAACGAAAGTTATGGTGTTTAATCAAGAACGGATGCAAGGATAATGGATGAAGATGTAGTGCTGGAGCAGGTGAATGAAATTGTATATCTTGAATGTAGCGTCCCATGATCAAATAGAACGTCTTCTGGAGGAAGGTGATGTTAGGAGCCTCAAAAATCGACGCATGTGTGGCATTTCACCCGTTGAGCCGGCCCATTCATGCAGTAAACTGCGTGGCTCTGCCACTGTTGTATTCCAAACATTATGCTATCCAGCACTGCACGTCACCTGACAACACCTAAATCGCAGGAATGACTCTATCCATCTGTTACACCTTCATGCTGAAATTGCTTAGTCAATTCGAATAAAATTTTATTGTTTTTATCAGAGTATTGAAATATGAAAAACCATAAAATCAAATTAAATCAAATCAAACTCATTTTTTTATGGGATAGGAGTGCAAACGAGCAGGCGTGTCACATGATGGTAAGCAACCAACACCGCCCATGAACACCAGCAACACATATAGTGTTACTGTTGCGTTGCCGACCTTAAAGGGATAAGGAATAGGAAAGGATGGGGAAGGGGGTGGGCCTCCGGGTACCTCTCTCACCGAACGAAACGCGGCATGAGCCACTTTACGTCGGTCTTCTGAGAGGTCGTGGTATTTCACCGATCGAGCCGGCCCATTCATACAGTGAACTGCTTGGCTCTACCACTCATTTGTTAAATTAAGGTCTTGTACAGACACATATGAAGGTCACATATTTAATATCCGCCAATTCGATTACTCTCGCGCTGAGAACAATTGGCAAGAAACTCAGAGGAGTATTTATTATTATTATTATTTAACAATACTATGCACTAAAACACAAATTAATAGAATAATCCCTACTAATATTATAAATGCGAAAGTAACTCTGTCTGTCTGTGTAAAAGTTTGTTATTATTAATTCTAATTGAGACGAAACGAAGTTCGCTGGGTCAGCTAGTATAGTAATATTTTCTACTTTATCTTGTGAATCTAATGTATTAAAATATTATACATTTATCTAATGAAACGGCACCTCTGAAACGGCTTGACAGATTTCCATTTAGTGTTGATATGGGGTAGGTCTGAGAATAAGAAAACAGCAGTAGAGCCAAACAGTTCGCTGTATGAATGGGTGGTAGAGCCAAGCAGTTCGCTGCATGAATGGGTGGTAGAGCCAAGCAGTTCACTGCATCAATAAGTGGTAGAGCCAAGCAGTTCGCTGCATGAATGGGTGGTAGAGCCAAGCAGTTCACTGCATCAATAAGTGGTAGAGCCAAGCAGTTCGCTTCATGAATAGGTGGTAGAGCCAAGCAGTTCGCTGCATGAATGGGCCGGCTCGACCGGTGAAATACCACGACCTCTCAGAAGATCGACGTCAAGTGGCACATGCCGCGTTTCGTTCGGTGAGAGAGGTACCTGGAGGCCCTCTACCCCTTCCCCATCCCTTTCCTGTTTCCAGACCACCGCCTGTTTTTTTCTAGGCAGAAAAACGTTTGCCGGGTCAGCTAGTAGCGTACTTGGGAACAAAATTTTGCACGAACGAAGCCGCAGAAACTAATATTAGATTAGAATATCTTTTAAATTAACCAAATAATCTGCTAGTAGGTATATTTACTTAATGCCATACAAAATAGGATAATAACGGCCTATTTTAAACTATTACTGAATGCAATTTTCTATGCATTTATATATAAGTCGAACGCTTCCTGGCATAATATATTTACTACAATTGGATCTCTTATCGACAACACATCTCTCGTCAGTAAGTTTAAACATTCTTTATATTATTTTCAAGTTTATTTTGATTTATTTTTGATAATAATTAATAACAGAAGCAAAATATTGAACTAAATCTTATTTTTATAGTTCACTAAATGACCCGGCAAACGATGTCTTTGTCAAAAAAATATAAAGTTTTTAAAAAACAAATAATAAATAGTGGTTGATCGTAGGGAGGTAATTATTTCAGGTTGTGTGTATTATTCTATGCTGTTTCATATAAAAATGACTAAAAAATGGTTAGTCGAAAAATTACAAAAAATATTTAGGGTCCGACTATCGATTACTTTTAGGGGGATAAAAAATACATGTTTACATATTCTCAGACCTACCCCATATGAACACAAAATGGGAAGCGGTCAAGCCGTTTCGAAGGAGTGTGGTAACAAACACTGTGACACGAGAATTTCATTTATTAGCTAATAACAATTTCACAAGAAAAAGTAGAAAATATTTATTTTCATTTCGATTTCTATCTAATAATGTAACTTGTCAAGTAATATTAAAAAAAAATCTTACGAGATGCAACATCTAATTTTTTTTCTGCTAAAGTCAATTTTGCGATCAGTACTTTGTTAGGCGCTAAGTAATTGCATAATAATTATGAAGTTCCATGGCTTTTTGTAACTTAGAGCAATAGGCTATAGACGATTTTTTTTCTGATACTAACCTCAATTTCTATCACCTATCAATAAATAGAAATATAATAAGTTTCAGGTTTGGACATGTAGAAAGAATGGATGATGCAAGACTGACTAAGCAGATATACAATGCAAAAGCGGATGGATGTAGGAGTCGAGGACGGCAAAGAGACACACTCCTAACATCACAAGGTGATGTTAGGAGCCTCAAAAGCCGACGCGCGTGCATGAAAAGAGTTATGAAAGTCAACGAAGCGAGTGAGTCGTGTAAGAATCGTGCCTTATGGCGCTGTGCTCTCTCTGCTTACCCGGCAAGGGATTTGGCGTGAAGTTATGTATGTATGTAATAAGTTACAAAGCACCTAACATAAAAGTTATTGCAATATTTGCTCAAACAAAATCATAATAAGAGACTGGCTTATAAGAATCTTGGGATATAGGTACATCTTCTTTTTTGCTTCCCCTTACCTTAATATGAAAGATATAAGAATTAAGATAACTTTTTAAGAATTAGTAGAGATTTAGAGAGAGAGAAAATACTACATTCGAAGAAAATTTTTAAAATCCTTCAAACTGTTTTAATCTTGAAGCTATTTTCAGAGTAAAAGAAACTCCTGACTAAAGATAATGTATCATAAATGCATCATAATATTATTTTTCTATAGGTACCTAAAAACAATGAAAAACGTGATTTTTAAAATTATATTTATATATATAATAATACCAAACAACGCAACAGAAACATCCACTTATACAACGAAATATGACGGGATCGACTTGGATGAGATACTCACCAATGATCGGCTGCTAACCACATATGTGAATTGTTTGTTAGATAATGGTCCTTGCACTCCAGACGGAAAAGAATTGAAAAGTAAGTAAAATAATAGTGACTAGTCTCGGTGGTCCAGTGGTCGAGCACCCCGTTTTTGAATCCTGAAGACCCCGGTTCGAATCCTGACACTGGCTCACACCAATGTCTTTTCGAATTTGTATTCGGAAGTTATGTGCGATAAATAACGATGACTGAAAACTTTGTTCCCGGTGCAGCAATAGATTCGTCACCAATTTCATTTGGGACGTAATCATAACGGCGAGACGAGGCTTAACAGCCCCTGCCCACACCTTCGGGTAACAAAAGGCGTGAAGTTAGGTTTATGTGATAGAGCCATAGAGCCAGCACGACTGAAGAACTACCACACTCTCTTATAACACCGACGCAAAGAGGCTCATGGACGCTCATTTTGTTATTTTATCGGATGGATTTTATGGATGAATGTAGCTTCCAGCTTGCCAGTTTCTCATAGTATTCTTTTAATCTCATAAATCCAAGCACTTACTTCCGATTTTTTAACTCCGCCTTCAAATTAAAATAACCCAGATTTATTACTTTTCATTGATTTCATATAGTGTCTCGGTATTCCAATAGTCGAGCTTTCCGCTTCACATTCAGATATCGTAGGCTCAAACCAATGACTTAGGAAGTTACGTCCGACAAATGTCGCTGACTGATAACTTTGTGCCCGGTGTACGGCAATAGGTTCCCCATCTATTCCATTTGGGACGTAACATGATGAATCGGTGAGTCGAGACTTAGCATCTTAACACCTTCGGATAAAAAACGTGTGAACTTATATTATGTTCATTAATAGAAAGCAATTGAAAAGCAGTTGTTTTCATGTGGTAGAGCCAAGCAGTTCGCTGCATGAATGGGCCGGCTCGGCCGGTGAAATACCACCTCTCAGAAAATCGATTTAAAGTGGCTCATGCCGCGTTTAGTTCGGTGAGAGAGGTACCCGGAGGCCCACCCCCCTTCCCCATCCTTTCCAATCCTACTCCCTTAAATATCGACAACGCAACGGTAACACTATATGTGTTGCTGCCTATCGCATAAAAAAAATTAAATAAAAGTTGCTCAGTATCAAAAATACTTGTCTGTTATTGTCTTATTATTCTAGAAAATCTTCCCGAGGCTATACTAAACGATTGTAAAAAATGTACTGAAAAGCAAAGAAGGGGAGCCGATCAAGTGACGCATTATATAATAGACCATAGACCTGACGAATGGAAGAAACTGGAAGAGAAGTAAGTAAATTATTGATAAGTCCAATGTTAAATTAATAGTTAAACATACATGTGATAAAATCTGGAAAATACTGGACAAATATTCCATAACTTCTAGTGTCCGACCGAAGGTCTATTTTTGGCCGAAGCCGAAGCCGATTAATCGGCAATCTCCACAACCTTCGGCCGACGCCGAAGGTTTATAAACTATTAGTAATTTAATAATTTTGTTCAATACTATCCACAGCTAAAGAAGAATATCGGGTAAAGTGGTTCATGCCGCTTTTCGCTCGGTGATAGAGGTATCCACACTGAACTAAGTGCAGTCCGGTCCGTCAGTCACTCACTATTTCGTAACAGTTCTTTTATTTCCTACTGTTTTCGGACTTTTGGCGGGACCTTCGGCTTCGGCCCAGAATCCGGCCGAAGCCGAAGATCTCGCCGAAGATGGATTTTTGGCCAAAGGTGGCCGAAACCGAAGCCAAAGCTTCGGTCGGACACTTATAATTTCCTACATCTTCGATACCAAATCTTCTAATGTTAGATAAAAGACAGAATAAAAGAATTTTTTTTATGGTTTAGAGAGGCAAACGAGTAGGAGTATCACCTGATTGTTAGCGAATGAACTCGCACATGTACACCTGCAATACAGATAGTGTTGCAATCGCAATTCTGGCCTTTAAAATGGGATAGGGAAGGGGTTGAAAGTGGGATGGGAAGGGGAGACGGGGAGGGGTTAAATTACTGCATAGGCCAGTGTTTTACTATGCGGAGTTCAGCTAGGAAGTTCTAGCAGAAAAATCGCAGAAATTAAAAGCACTACTGACTATTCTACGCTCAGTATTTTCTTTTCCACGCTTCCCTATCATTCGCATCTCCCACACTAGCACCCTTCATATTCATGTCATCTTTCATACAATCCAACATGAACATTCAGGTTTATCATTCTTCTCGCAACATGTGTATCATCCCTCCTCATTATATGCCCATACCATACCACGCCAGGCGATTTCTCTCAGTTATTGGCGCAACTTTCAAAGTTCCTCTTACATATTCTACTAATCTCTATTTAAATAAGAAAACAAGCAGACTTACGACCATAGAGTGTTTGACTATATTATTTTTATTATTACAGATACAACTCGGACGGCAGTTACAGAATTAAATACTTAATAGCGAAAGAATCATCTGATGATAAAGAATATAACACCACTAACGTGTCTGGGGATTCAAAAAACATACCAAATGAATAAATGTTTTATATTTATATACCATCATAACATATTCTTTATCTATGTTCTTTTCTTTTTAATATTAACAAAAGTTTTGCGATGAATTTAAAATTTTAATAACTCTGAACGCATCTTTATATAGTATTCTTGTTTCCATTAAGAATGAGTCGAATGGATTAAAGTTTCAAACTATAGAATAAGACATGAGATTTAAAAATAAAATAACACAGTTTGTCAAGATAAATAAATATTTTTAGTAAATTACTAAAAACATTGACAACGTCCTTGCTCAAAAA
Organism: Euproctis similis; assembly: GCA_905147225.2. Lineage (NCBI taxonomy): Eukaryota > Metazoa > Arthropoda > Insecta > Lepidoptera > Erebidae > Euproctis > Euproctis similis. Next base: position 9,671,406 of record LR990121.1, on the reverse strand, counting down.
CAAAATAAGTTTTCCACGCCGAGACGTCATTCAAGACGCCATGACAGACAGGAGTGTTTTTGTGCAGACACTTTTTAAAATTCTAAAACATATTGTAAATGAATTTTTAAATGTAGATGTTTCGGAATATTAAGAATACTAAGCTATATTATTAAATAATTTTTAAAATTTAATAAACTAGCCTACTGTTATTATTGTGAAAGAAAACAATTTTGTATGATTCAATATTATATTTCAATTAAGTATATATAAATAATTAAATAAAAGTTAAGAAACCGTTAAGATATATTATTAATATGTTCTTTATTATTTATTATCAGGAATATGTAGAAAAAAGTATACACATACTTACATACTATTATTATACTAAATAAGGGTGGCAGATATATGCGTCATTGTTGGTACAGAGTTGGTAAACAAGACGCCTTAACAACCCCTTACACAAACATTTGGCAAATTTAGATTATACACTATCAAAATTAGCTTATTATGGAATCGTTATTAAAACTATTATTCTGCCTAAAGGACTGTCCATCCATGGTCATGATATAAATTGAATATTGGCCGTTAAGAAACAGTAATGAATAAATATCACATCACTCCACGAGTATTCCTTCTTTCATAAATATATTTTTTTATTTGTTATTTCGTCATTTGCCATTTTTAAATAACAAACCTACAGGTACATTAATATAGGGTAATAAATAATTGACAGAGCTCAAAATGGGTAGGACTGTTAATAGTATGATTAAAAATAAATTTAGAAAGTTCATCTTTCCCATGTATAGGTTTTTGACGAATACAACTTTTTGAATCCTTATATCTTAAAAATGGTAGGTCAAGGGAAAAAGTGTTTCGAAATTTTTTGTAGACAATTTTACGTACTATAATCTCAGGTCATCATTTTCCTGCCCTTATCCCACTTTAAGTGGGGTAGACACAACATGTCTTCCCGTCTAACTATCCCTAGTATCCATGTTGTCAAAAGATTTTGCTGTGGTTTAATGACCGGCCGCCTGACGTCAACCCTCTTTGGGAATGTTTTCACGAATTTGTATGGTGGGATAGATAGGTGGTTAGAAGTAGGATAGGGAGGATAAAGATTTTATTTTTTGGACCTATGACGTTGATTTTTTTCCATCATACAGGCGAAAGTTAAGGAACTTTCAAATTTATGTATATATTCTTTTATTTATTGAAATAAAATTAACTAATTAATACCTAATGATTTTCAGCTTTTTAGGAATTTATGTAATATCACCTTGGGGCCTATTCAAGTATTACGTAAGCAGATTTATTACAATTATTTCGAGGGATGACTCCCGGTGCGGCCGGGGTGGGTCGTCGGCGGCGCCTCTTACAACGCGCGTTCGGGAGACGCCCAGCCCTGGGGAGCCCCACACCGAGTCTTCCCGAGGATGAGCTCCCCTCGCAACAGAGCTTAAGTATACTGCTTTGTGAGTCCCACATTACCCCCGACGTAATCACCCCCCCCCAACCCCCCATGTCATCCAAAATAAGCAAAGCAATACCCCCCCGCCCCTATAGTGCTTACGTAATACTTGAAAGGCCCCTTGCTAGCTTTAGTCTAAGTAGACCAGGCTATCTTGAGATGGAATATCTTAATATAGACCTATATCAGCCCATGTCGTCTCTGATATTTTTTGAGCTCATCGTATTTGGTGATAAATATTTTCCAGGCATAAGGATCATGTGCCAACAATGCAGCTATAACTTTGCCCACCTTTTCTTTTCCCTCTTTTGAACATTGGCGACAGTTGTCTTTGACGGCGCTTACTAAAAGAGCTAGAAAAATAAAAGAACATATCGTTAAAGGTAACTAATCATTAGGTAACAAAAAGAAATCTTTCACTATTTTATTCAATATTACAACATTTACAAATTTACTATAGCCCGCTAAATTCACGGGGTCAACTAGTAATTTAATAAAATAATCAGAAAAAGCAATAAATGAGTAAATTTTGGATCTTACTACTACGTTGAATTTGGGGTTATTTATCCGCACCAGAAAGAGAGTAGAGACTAATGCTTAAAATCATTAAAAATCCATCTTTACTCTACACATAATATATAAATAAAATTTCAGTGTCTGTTTGTAATATTGAAATAAATCTTTTATTACATTCATATGAATATAACGTTAAGTTAGATACACCAAAAAATTTTGTCTGTCGTCAGTCTGTCTGTTTGTTCCTGCTAAACACTGAAATTACTGGGCCGATTTTGACCGGACTTTTATTGGCAAGTAGCTTATGTAATAAGGAATAACATTGGCTACTTTTATTTCTTTCTTTTAATTACTAATTTATTGCTTCTGACGCGAATCAAAGTTCGCCGGGTCAGGTAACATTCTATAATCAACAACAAGAGAAAGCACTACGTACAACTTTACATATTAAAGGCATTGTCAAAAAACATAAGGAGGCCCTTTACCCATCCCTTTCCCATCCCACTTCCAACCCCTTCCATATCCCATTGCAAAGACCGTCAACGCAACTGTAACACTATATGTGTTCAAATGTCCATGGGCGGCGTTTGTTGCTCACCATCAGCTGACACGCCTGTTCGTTTTCCCCCCTTATACCATAAAAAAAAGAACTCACTTTTCGTGGCGATCATCTGTATGGAACAGAAGCGATCGCTTGACATCAAACATTTCACATCTTCCGCGGGCAGCGGTTCGATGGCTTTATCCAAACTGACAGTCTTCTTCAAACCCTCTCCATCTTCAATCTCGTCTTCTATTTCGTTCTGATCACTGTACACTGCGACACTCTTTACACCCTCGCTGACAGTACGTCGAATACCAAGCGTGGTGGGTGGTAATTCCGTTACTTCTGCAACAGTTAAAATTGATGCAGCCATTATCAGAACGATTGTACTGATGATGAATTGACAAGACATTGTGATTGATTGAAGCCAATTGATGTTCTGATTGAAATAAATGCAAGTAGGACAATAATAGGACTGTTAGAAGTGTGTCGTCTTATGCAAGAATGCGTGTTTCTTTTGGGTAAAATCGTTGCAGGTGATTCGACGTACAATCAATACTGATAGGGTTGGCACAATACATTGGATAATTGCATTATTTTTAACTTAGCTTAACTTCACGCTTTTTTCTACCTGAAGGTACTACACCTTCAGGTAGACGTGCGTTGACGGTCTTTGCAATGGGATATGGAAGGGGTTGGAAGTGGGATGGGAAAGGGATGGGTAAAGGGCCTCCTTATGTTTTTTGACAATGCCTTTAATATGTAAAGTTGTACGTAGTGCTTTCTCTTGTTGTTGATTATAGAATGTTACCTGACCCGGCGAACTTTGATTCGCGTCAGAAGCAATAAATTAGTAATTAAAAGAAAGAAATAAAAGTAGCCAATGTTATTCCTTATTACATAAGCTACTTGCCAATAAAAGTCCGGTCAAAATCGGCCCAGTAATTTCAGTGTTTAGCAGGAACAAACAGACAGACTGACGACAGACAAAATTTTTTGGTGTATCTAACTTAACGTTATATTCATATGAATGTAATAAAAGATTTATTTCAATATTACAAACAGACACTGAAATTTTATTTATATATTATGTGTAGAGTAAAGATGGATTTTTAATGATTTTAAGCATTAGTCTCTACTCTCTTTCTGGTGCGGATAAATAACCCCGGATAACAGCAGCTGTTAAGCCTCGTCTCGCCGTTATCGCCGTCCCAAAAGGAATATATGGCGAATCTATTGCCATACCGGGCACAAAGTTTTCAGTCATCGATATTTATCACACATAACTTCCGAAAACAATTTCGAAAAGTCATTTGTATGAGCCAGGATTCGAACCAGCGACTTCTTGATTGAGAAGCGGGGTGCTCTAACACTTGACCACCGAGACCTTTAAAAAACCTTAAAAAGTGATACAAATTCACATACATTAAATCATATTAATATGCAGTAGACTTTATTCATACTTTCTACGAAGTATAAAAGGAGTCCTGATGTAATATCGAGTGAATAGTCTCCATTTATGGGAAATAATTTTCGCCTGTAGAGGGCGCCATCCTTCTAGAAGCACTCGTTCAAATTCTTGCCTGGGCAGTTTTGTCGTCGTTGACAGCTCTGTTTAATACTAGACGCGACGTACGTACGTAATCAGCGGTCATCGGTGCATCCTAAATTCAAGCGCAGCCAGTGGCAGAAGAGAGAACCAAGATCTCAGCTTATTATTGTGTATAATAATACTATGGAAAAGCCTTCTCACAAATGTGACAGTCACAGTTTCTTCTAACTCTAATCTCACGAAGTAATGTTGATGAAATGGTCTACTACTCTGTGTAAAAAGTATCGGGAATATGTCAATAAAGAGACCCGCGTAAAAGAAGTCGTTCTAATTTTTTTACTGCATGTTGGTAGCACTGTACTGATTTAGCGCGCAAAATTTGAACGGGATCTGTCATTTAATTTGTTTTAAACTAAACTTTTTGTTGGTCATAGTTTTGAGTCCTCGGCGATTTTTACAATGGAAAATATTGTTGAACAAAGAGTGTGCCTTAAATTTTGTGTTTCGAATGATATTTCATGTGGTGAATCACTAAAAATGTTGCGAAATACCTACGGCGAATCATGTGTATCGAAAACAAGGGCTTATGAATGGTATAAGGCTTTTAAAGAAGGCCGAGAAGTAGTAGTAGACTTGCCTCGTTCTGGTAGACCTTCAACCGCTACGACCAAAGAAAACATCGACAGAATCAAGAAGCTAGTGCTTGAAAATCGACGTATGAGTCTGAGAGAGTTGGCTAGTGAGGTGAACATATCTTTTAAGTCCGTCCACAATATTCTCATTGACATTTTAGGCATGAAACGCGTCGCCGCTCGACTAGTTCCAAAAGAGCTCAATTTTGTTCAAAAAGGGCAGCGAAAGCATGTCGCTGAAGACATGGTTTCCCGAGCTTCTACGGATCCGACCTTTATGAAAAGTATAATAACTGGCGACGAGACATGGGTTTATGAGTATGACATGCAAACAAGCCAACAGTCTTCAGAATGGCGTCTCAAAAACGAGCCGAAACCCAAAAAACCGCGGCAAAGTCGCACCAAAATCAAGGTGATGCTGACAGTTTTTTTTGACTACTGTGGTGTGGTTCACTCGGAATTCCTTCCAGAGGGAGAAACAGTGAATAAAGAATATTATTTAGGCGTCATGAAGCGTTTGCGTGAGAGTATCTGCCGAAAACGTCCAGATTTGTGGCGACACAACTCATGGATGCTGCACCATGTTAATGCACCATCACACACAGCCATTATAGTGAAAGAGTTTTTAGCGAAAAATTCAACAAACGTTCTCGACCAAGCACCCTATTCACCTGATATGGCTCCGTCTGACTTTTTTTTATTTCCCAAGTTAAAATTACCACTTCGAGGAAAACGTTTTGAGTCAACCCATAAAAGAAAATTCGCTGAATGAGCTAAAGGCCATACCGCAAATAGCCAATGAAAAATGTATGGAAGACTGGGTGAAGCGGTGGAGATGTTGTATTGCAAGCGATGGGGCCTACTTTGAAGGCGATAAAATAAATTTAGATGAATAATTTGTATTTTTTGTTTTATTGACAAATTCCCGATACTTAGTACACAGAAGGTACATTCAGGGGAAAGAAACATCTTCACTAGAGAGCGCCATCAATCGAGAAGCACTCAACTTTTCTCAACTCAACGTATGTTTACGTGTATGTACGGAATTGCACCCATGACTTCTGAATCAGCAGCGGGGAGCTTGACCACTGTTTCACCTAGACTACTCTTTTACGTACAGCCCTAATAAGTTTAAAAATATTCAACTAGCGTCTGAGGAGTCGTAAACAAACATCCTTCGAATTTTCTACACGCCGAGTGCGTGCATTTTGTAAATAACGAATGTTGACATTGAATACTACGACTACTACTATTTTATTTATGTCCACATCCCAGTATATTCATAGAACCACGAATTCAACGTAAAGTGGCTATCGCTGCGTTTTGTTCAGTTAGAGAGCTTAAACCCCTTTCCCTGACTATCCCAGCTTAATGGCCTGCGTGCTCTGTTGCCCCTATCCTAAAGTAAAAGAAGCTGGGGATAAAAGGAAGTCTAAAGAATCTAAAGTAAAAGAATCTAGTCCCGTTAGACCAGCGGTCGAGCTTCCCGCTTATGATTTTCAGAAGTCGTGAGATCCATTCCAGGCTCACACCGATGATTTCTGACTTTTCTTCTGATTTCTTTGACGGACAACTTCGTACTTTTCCATTTGGAACGTAAGGTACTGATTCTGAGGCTTTAACAGCCCCTGCCTACACCTTCAGGTAGAAAACGAGGTGGAATCTCATTTGTATTGTTCTATTAAAGACCTATAAAAATACTTACTTTACATAATACAGGTATATAATGATAAACCTAATTAATTATGTGCCGGCTCTATCGGTGAAATATCAAGACCTAGATGGACGTATGGCTCATACCTCGTTTCGCTCGACGAGAAAGGTTTTCATCCAATTGTCTTAAATCGATTATGCATGTAATATTGATGATTCTGACCCTTTACAGCATGCAATTTAAACGAATATTTTCGAAGATATTGCAGTATTAACATAGCGGGACAGCAATTGCATTGCGCGCCAAAACGCGTGCCGATATAGCACAAATTGAACTTTTTAAGATCCAAATTTTACTCATTTATTAATATTATATATTTATTATCACTCATTTTACTCATTTATTACTTTTGATGCGGAACAAAGTTCACCGGGTCAGCTAGTATATCCTATACTCATCCACCCTTAAAAAATGTTAACTTTGGGGTGTCTAAACTCTTTGAAGCTTTCCTTCTTTTTTGGAGGGTTAACAGTTGTCAGGCAGGCTCCCGATCATAAAAACACAGCCAAATTTGACTTTTGACGATATGAGTAATTCGAAAGTTGTGAAGACCACACTTAGTATGGGATAAGGGCAGGGAAATGATGATAACTCTTTAAGGCAAATTTAAAGAGATAAAAAAACAATAATATACTTAACAAACTAATAATTTATTATCACTTTTTCAATAAACCACCCATTACCTTAGCAGCTATGGACATGTTGATTTCTTTATCTGAATTTTTACGCAACATATTCACCAGCGTAAAAAACTTTTGGGTTTTACCATTTTTATACTGTTTCACCAACTTGGGATTATTGTTAATAACCTCTAAACACATCTTTGTTATTTCCTCTTCATCACTAACCATCACCCAACCCTTATCTTTAATAATATCCAGAGGTGATAGGTTACTATCAGATAGACTGATGAGTTCATTATTGACCTTCTTCCAAATATCTAAATTTATATCCTTCTTAAGAAGCAGGTCGGTTAGTTCTTTCAGTTGCTCCATGGTTATGGGACAGTCATTGGGTTGAAGATTTCTCATATTAATAACAGTTAGCAGATCGTTCAAAAGGAGATTGGCAACTTTGATGGGACATCTATTTTCATTCTTATCCACTGTTAATTCTTGGAAATATTCTAGAAGCTTCGGTTCGTTGACGAGTCGAATTGCATTTTCTGGGCGTAGTTGGAATTCTTTTATCAGATACTGTCTAGTGTCTTCTGGTAGTTCAGGCATTTTATCCTTTATAAGTGGTACGCTAAGTATGTCATTATGGTCATCCCTGGTCTTCAAGTTGACGCGTAACGGCGGTAGATTCGGTTCGGGCATGAACCTGTTTATAAATGAATGATTAATATTAAGTAAATTTATTTTTGACTCGCTCTATCTCTCTTACTCTTATGCGAAGTTTTATATTTCTCATGCGAGTAAGTGAGATAGAGCGAGTAGATAATATTTTTTTGAATTGTGGCAAATCTAATCAGGATAATCAGATGTTTTGATCAAATTATTGCATTGTCGTCGGTCTCTGACAGGAGTGCAAAGTTTAAATAAAACTGGATCGTTCAAAGTAGGAGAAAATCGAGTTCAAAGATTTTAATATCATGCATACAGGTGAAGCTAATAAAAGAGCTTTTACGTTACTACCCAAGTATTTAATGGATAACATTGTTAGCACATTACTTATTCTAAGGAATGCAATATTACAATTGGACAATGGGAGATAGGTACCAAACATCTTTGGATGTAAGGAGTTAAATACATAAAAACACCCATGCAACACCGTTAGTGTTACAGTTGCGTTGTCGGTGTTTAAGGGACTGGAGGGGAAGAGCAAAAGGGGGCTGGGCCTTCGGATACTTATCTCACCCAACGAAGCGCGGCATGAGCCACTTTACATTGATACTCTGAGACGTCGTGGTATTTCACCGACCGGTGGCTTTACCAATGTCTAAAGTTATGAAAGTTAAGGAAACAAATTAGTTTGGTGTGTTCATGGCACTCAATATTTTTCAGCCTATCGTAAAGTTGTATTCTTACCGATAATCTTGGACGACCTCCTTGTCCCTCATGGCTATGGTGGTTTTGGTGATCCCATCCCAGGCTCGTGTTTCATTGACTACTTGTCCACCATTCTCGACAATAGTTTTCTGTCTATGGATTTCATATTTGATTGCGCGGGACACAGCACCCACAGAACTAATGTTTTTTATCTAAAAATTTAAATAAGTTTTTTTTTCTTATTATTAAAATTATAGCTCATAAAAGTTGAATTATAAATTTTAAACTTTACATTTAATACTTTACATTCAAAACCTTAATATTTATACTTTATTTTTTTAATTTGTTTATTTGATAGAACATATTTATTTATATATACTTTATTGTACACAAGAGATAATATATACAGAGAAAAACCTTACAACTATGATAGTACAATGGGCAGCCTTATTACTGTAAGCAATTTCTGCCAGGCAACTTTAGGATGGACATAACATGATAAAATTAGAGTGGGCAGTAAATGTTGCGTACAATTTTAATAATTATTTTATAACATACATACACACATACATAACTTCACGCCAAATCCCTTGCGGGGTAGGCAGAGAGAACAGAGCGCCATAGGGCACGATTCTTACACACCTCACTCGCTTCGTTGACTTTCATAACTCTTTTCATGCACGCGCGTCGGTTTTTGAGGCTCTTAACATCCCCTTCCTCCAGAACACGTTCTATTTGGCCTGGCCGTCCTCGACTCCTACATCCGTCCGCTTTTGCATTGTATATCTGCTTAGTCAGTCTTGCGTCAAACATTCTTTCTACATGTCCGAACCATCGGAGCATGCCCTTTGTTACTTTTACACCGACACTCTCTTTCAAACCAACTTCCTTCCTTACAACCTGTTTTCTACGCGGTCAGCGAGAGTCACTCCGCAGATTTTGCGTAGAGCCCTCATTTCTACCGCGTTTATTCTACTTTCATGCACACTCTGCCATACCCAGCTCTCGCTTCCATAAGTTAGCGTTGGGATCAGGACTGCATTGTGGATTGCTAACTGGGCTTTTCTGCTAATATTTTTTGCGCCCAGGAATCTGCCCAACGCTCCGCTTACGCTATTTCCTATCGCCACTCGTCTTTCTACATCCGCGGTGTACCTTACCGCGGTGTATATTATTTTATAAAAAGTCTAATAATATAATTTTTTAAAATAAAAAAGAAAAATATATGATTATATATAGGTACAATTACTTATGATTATAAAAATAGTAAAATTAAGCAACTTCAGAGAAATCATTATTGCAATCACAGCAACCCCTCATAAAAAGGCAGCAGAAGGTGTCCCTTTCTGAGAAGCGGCTGAAGCTGAAGCTGATGTAGCTCCTTTACATAAGCTTTCTGTGAGGTTGTGGCAATTCACAATTCCAGCCACCCTATTGATATTAAGAATTGCGTGGAACTAATACACCACTACCATTCTTGGCTGTTCTACACAAATATGTAAATAATAGTTACCTCTGTTCTTGTTGACAATGGATCTCCAGGTCGACGGATTGATACATTTGCGTCTACCCTCAAAGCACCTTTCTCCATCAGACCTGTACATGCTCCCAGCCTCTGGAGTATCAATATCAATTCCTTCACTAATGCTGCTGCCTCTTCACCATCCTGAAAAGAGCAATACATCTTGTTTAATTAAAATTCAATATCAATAACTGAAAACTTTGTGCCCGGTGTATCGCAATAGGTTCGCCACCTATTCCATTTGGGATGTAAACATAACTGTGGATAGAGACTTAACAGCCACCTCCTACATCTTCAGGGTACAAAAAGGCGTGAACTTATGTTTATTTAAAATTCATCATATGTGTAGATATGAAATTGGATATTGTATTTTTTTTTAAATATAGTATTAATACATTTTGTTGGCATAGCAACTAATGATGACCAGTTGATCTAGTCTTAAATAGAGGGATCCTCTTTTCCTACTACTATCTGACTCTAAAACAAGGTACATAACTTATTAAAGTGATCACTGAATACTATATAATAATTGTTTATTTAACTGTTTTCATAAATCTATTTTGAATTTAGAATCACAAACAAATAGTACCTAAAGTTATTTTTTAAAAATATGTCAACAGCAAAGAGGTTACTAAGAGGTCAGGTCTAATAAGTAGGCAGATAAACAATTGAAATTTTAATCAATGTTTCAAACTTTAAATACAATACATTCAAACGTAACATATTGATTGTACTACATAAATAGACTAAATTAACTTAACCTGAAGGTTAATTAGTTGCTTTGTTTCATTCATCAACACCAAAACCTCTTTGTAATTAAAAACATAGATGAAACAAAAATAAGACAAACAAATTTAACTGTACTACTTTTGTAATTAAAACTAGCTGACTCAGCGAACTTTGTTTCACTTTGGTAGCAATTAATAAATTTTAAAAAGTAGCCTAAGTTACCTCTTAGTACACCAGCTAACTGCCAATAAATATTATCGCCAAATATTTTTCATGTATAAATGATGAAGCTGTATTATATAATAATATGTAATAATATCTTGGACACAAATCACACAGCCCCCTCCAGTTCCAAACTAAGCAACTAAATGCTTGTGCTATGGATACTAGATAACGGATACTAATACATATATACTTTTCTTTTGTAAATACATACTTGTAATACATAGAAAAACACCCAGACGCCGCACAAATATTCATGTTTGTCACAAATATTGGTGCTCGAGTGGGAATCGAACCCCCGACCTCAGTGGTGCAGCCGGTAGTTTTACCAATGCGCCACGAGGCCCGTCAAAATATTAATTTATAATTATATGTATTAATTTATATGTGTAAATTAAAAAGTTGGGAGGCCATTGACATAATTTACTCTTTGACAGTCTCAGTGGCGCAGTGGTCGAGCACACAGCTTCTGATCCAGAGGTCCGGGTTCGATTACAGACACTGGCTCACACCAATGACTTTTCGAATTTGTTTTCGGAAGTTATGTGTGATAAATATCGATGACTGAAAAACTTTGTGCCCTACTTTCGCCACCTATTACAGTTAGGACATAAACATAACGGCGAGACGAGGCTTAACAGGCGCTGCCTACACCTTCGCGTAACAAAAGGCGTGAAGTTATGTATGTATGTTTACTCTTTGGTTGTCTAAAACTTTAAACATGTTCTATAAACATTTTCAGCATATAAAAAATAAAAACAGCTTACCTCTAAGTCAGGTTCGAATACAAGTTCTATAAGTGGGACCCCTGCTCTGTTTAGGTCAACCAAACTTATTTTGGCTTCCTCATCATGCAGAGACTTGCCACTGTCCTGCTCCAATTGGATCTGTTTGATCTTTGAACTCTTTTTGTATGGTTGTTTGTGTATTCCTACAGTATATACCTGTAAATGTAAAAAAAAATGGGTTGTTTTAATTGTTCTTTCCTACTATTCGTGAAATTTGCTTTTTCATTACTCCTCATTTAAGATACCTGAAAGTTAATAGCACCATCACAGGCTAGCGGGGCCCTCTGCTGTGTAATTTGATACCCAGCCGGCAAATCGGCATAAAAATAATGTTTTCTGTCAAAGGTAGACACCTCATTCACTTTACAAGACAACGCCAAGGCGGTAATTATGCCTAATTCTACGCATTTGCGGTTAAGCACTGGCAAAGTACCCGGTATAGCGGCGTCAAATAACGATACACAATTGTTCACAGCACCACCGAAAACGTTTTGAGCACCAGAAAATAGTTTTGATTCAGTATTTAATTGCGCGTGAACTTCTAACCCAACAACACTTTCCCAGTTTTTATTAGATACTGTTGAAAAGCGACATGTGCTTATTAGCTTACTTTTGTGTTTGATATTACGCCAAATCTTTGTTAGTTTCATTTTAATGTTCGCTTTATATTAGCCCCTAAAATAGTTCAGAAGCGAAGTTTTCACTGAACGAAACAGCTGTTTTTGACAGTTTCAAGTTTGACATACGTTTTTTATTTAGGTTACAAACAAACATTACAAACTCAAATAATTCATTAAATATTTACTCTGAATTACACTAAACTTAATATTCACAAGATATAAACAATATATTAGTAAAACACTTTTAATTCCAATGTATTTCAACAATTATTTTTTTAGTCTTTAAAAAGCACTCGTTTGAAATAAATCATGCATAGCATACAATCACATACACGTCTAGTATGCACAAAGATCAATAGAGGGCGTTGACTAGCAATACATAGAAATTTCACAGAAGTAATTAAATCTAAAGTAGATGTATGTAGTTAAAATAATGCAATATTAAATAATATAGTAATGTAGTTAGAATAATGCAATGAAAGGTTATTGAATTAGTATTTTTTTAAATTTATTAACTTACCTAATTATTTTTCCGTAAGTCTTATTTGGTTTTCAGGTTTAAAATTTAATTTTGTAATTTGAGAATAAATATATTAAAATCATTACACGCTTATAACTAAAATTTGCATTGATTATTTGACTAATTAGCTTACAACCTAAATTTATTTTAACCTATTTAATTATTATCACATTTTGAGAAAGTCTAATTTATTCGTTAAATAACTAGACCTGCCACGACTTCAAACAAAAATGAAAAAAGATAGAGGACGGCAAAAGCCAAGGTAACTTCGGCTAACGAGTACATTTTTTTGGTCTTTTTTAAAAAGAATGTAAAATGTAAAATTACACGACAGCGCGGTAAGCGTTCGTTCAATTGCAACTCGACGCGAGTTATGTGAGTTTGTTAGTATGATTCAAAACAAAAACCGATCTATACATCGCTCACGCTACAGCCTTGGCGATGCACATAGACGAGTTGTGACGAAACGTCACGTAGCTGATAGTCTTTGTTGATATATACCTACATTTTAATTTATTTGGGTTATACGGGACAATCAATAGTACACACCCACCGACTGATAACGTTTTTTTAATAGCGATAATACAACCATATAAAACGAGTATAACGTCAGAAAGATATGACGATATCATTATATGTTGTATGCACTTTGAACAGGATCTTTAAAATAACGATCACCGTTTACAATCAGATTTATCTCGTGAGTCATTAGTAAGTAAGAAAATTATCTAAATTTAATATAAATTCCCGGATATAAATCAACATTTTGATGTCTGCGGGTGCTTTGATGTCTTAACTAAAGCAAGACCATTCAATTGATATGGATGGAATGTTTTGTTATGCAATTCTATTAGACAAAACTATTTTAGTTTTAGTAGGCAGAATATACCTAATCACGAAAACTAAATATAAACAAATAAAAAAAAGAGGCCTATGTCCAGCAGTGGACTGCAATAGGCTGATGATGATGATGATGATGATGATGATAATGATGATGATGATGATGATGATGATGATGAAAAAAAAATGAATTGTGGGTTTGAAAGATGAATGGCTCTATTCCATTGACTTGTATATAGGTTTCCTACTTCATTGCTCTATTCCAATCGAATAATCAAATCTGTTTTTTTTTTATTTTCAAGAATGTTATTGGCGTATAATATTTTATATAAATAGGTACAAGCGTCAACACGATTATTGGATGCAATCCAAAGTGCAAATATTATTAATAAGCATTTTTAATTATAAATAAAGCTAATTCATTTTCGCGTGATACCTATGTATGTAATATTAAACATAATAAATTAAAATACGACTCTACAGCCACATTGTAACACAATTAGTAATTGTAATAAATTTGAAATGTATCTAAGAATCTTTAAAACTCAAAAAGCAAGAGGAATTATTAATGGTTTTAAGTTTTAATTAAAAAGATTAAGGTAAATATTACCAATATCGAAGTCTGGGTGGTCTTGGGTCCTTGAGATATCAAATTTAGACATTTTGATAAAATATGCCTGTATGCTCTTTTGATATAAAAAAAATCTATTATATAGTTTCCACGTGAAACTGTAACAAAAATCGATGTACCCTCATGAAATGGAACTCGGTAGAATCAAAGAAACTACCAACTGAAAATATTATTTAAAAGAAAGCTAATGTTTGGAAAATTATATTGTATATCATATATCATCACAGTGGTAGTTAGGTTTGTCTTCTATACACATTTTCACATATTTATAGACATTAATAAAATAAATATTTTTTGCAATTACGTATGTATATTGTCTCTCTGTTTGTGTAAATTAATCTCCGAAACAGACGTGTTTATTTTAACGGAACTTCCATGGGCAGATAGCTGATCTAGTAGGGGCTAGATACTATTTTAGAATTTTTAAAATACTTCCATTATCTAAATATACCTAATTTCGTATTCGATAAATGAATTCATAGGCATATTGAAAAGTAGGTCGATCCGGTATAGACTTGTTAGATAAGTCTTGCTAGATAAGATTCCAGTTTTTTCTTACAAATAACTTGTTACCTACCGTTTTCAATCTATACCTATGTATGTATTTTTCCTCGAAAGTTGATCACAGATATGAATAGTCGTTTCTTTTATTTTATATCATCATTTTTTCGGTGTGATACTTCTAATGTTTATTGCAATCGTTTGACGCGTTTAACGCCCCATACACTTTAAAATTACGCGCGTCAATATAATAAGTAAATTTTGATATTTAATAAACTTGAAATTGTTGAAGTCGCGAGTAGTGGTACTATAATTATGTGGTATTAATATTATGCCGCCCATAGACACCTGCAGGACACGATACTGTCACGGGCACATTACCGGCTATAAGATAGGACACGGCCGGTAATGGGAGAGGAGGGGAAAGGGGATGGACCTCCGGAACCTCTCTAACTGAACGAAACGTGGCATCAGCCAGTTTAGGTCGATATTCTTAAAGGATGTTCACCAGTCGAGCCGCCTCATTCATGCTGCGTGATACTAAAGATAAATACTACTTAAAGATAAATAATATAAAATAGATTTTGACCTTTACTACCCAAAAATACTTAAAATTGTTTCAAAAATTAACTTGTAATGTTGTAATGGTGCCACTAAACATGCTTCTGGTTTCCTAATTAAATCTCTAGACAGTTAAGAAACGGTTTCTCGAGGATGTCTTCGGGCAATTATTACATTAACTTAGATACTAGATGTTACTGCGTCTTCATCGGCTAGTAATAGCTGCCTATTTGTAGACTTTAGCCGTCTTTTTGTAGATATGTAATTTATACACTAGTAGTACCTACTACTAGTGTATGTAGAACATAAATACTTAGATAACTTCACGGCAAGTCCCTTGCGGGGTGGGCAGAGAGAACAGAGCGCCATAAGGCACGATTCTTACACGCCTCACTCGCTTCTTTTACTTTCATAACTCTTGTCATTAGTGTCCGACTGAAGCTTCGGCTTCTGCATCGGCTTCGGCTACCTTTGGCCAAAAATCCATCTTCGACGACATCCTTCGGCTTCGGCCGGATTCTGGGCCGAAGGTCGGAGAACAGTCGGAATTAAACGAATTGTTACGAAAAAGTGAGTGACTGACGGACCGGACTGCACTTAGTACAGTGCGGTTACCTCCATCACCAAGAGAAAAGCGGCATGAGCCACTATACGCCGATATTCTACTTACGCTGTGGATAATATTGAAAAAAAAAATTATATTACTAAGAGTTCATAAAGTTTCATTCGCTCGGTTTCAGCTTCAGCTTGGGCCGAAGGTTGTGGAGATTACCGATTAATCGGCTTCGGCCTCGGCCAAAAATAGACCTTCGATCGGACACTACTTGTCATACACTGTGGTTGATTTTTTTATAGATTGAGAAGTAATTACCTAGTACGAGAATTTTGTTTAAATTTAAACGAGTTTAAGTCTTCTATTGTATCAAATTGTAAATTAATGCAAATAGCTTATTCGTTTACGTTTAGACTTGTTTACTTATCAGTCATTGAGTACTTATGTACTTACCGCGACATTATGTAAAAAAAAACTTAAAACCACCTCTGAATTTGAGCGGGATTCAAAAATACATAGAATAAAACCGGTTAAGTATATTTATAACTACACTGTGGTTGGGTGAAGACCAATATTACACGTTTTCTAGAATTTTCTACACAACTATATAATACCATTACTTAATATTACAAAGTTGTATCTCTGGCAGAAAGGTCGAACGGTGTTGTTTCCTTTTGCCTTGATAACGGAAAAATAATGGTTCGTTCCATTAGAAGAATATAGATCGTTGATAAGCAAAAAAAGCAATTAAGTACCTCGTTAATTTTGTAATTTATGTTTTTTTTTAATTCACACCCCCAATATCAAAAGTCGTAAGCAGCGACAATTGTCTCGAAATGGTGTTATTTTTCTTTTTCTCATGTGTGTTACATTGGCGAAACCTAATGCCATTTTGTCAGTCATCAATATTAATTATAAATAGCTTGAAAATAAACTATGCAAAAACCTGATTTTGTTGCGGTTAGCTGTAATAATAACTAGACTACAGATACTGATTAATTTTATAAAGTTCCTAATGAATTTTTTACTGTTATATTAGATTTGCATATATCTTATTAACAAAACAAAGTAACTATCTACATTATCTTGCTGTCAATACATTAAGGCAAATATAAAATATTTAATCAATCTCCAGTGGTCGAGCACCCCGCTTCTGAATCAAGAAGTCGCGGGTTCAAATCTTGGCTCACACCAAAAACCTTTTCGAAATTATTTTCGGTAGTTATGTGTTATAAATATCTTTCAATTCCAATTCACCACCACTCCATTTGGGACGTAAACATAACGGCGAGACGAGGCTTAACAGCGGCTGCCTACACCTTCGGGTAGAAAAAGGCGTGAAGTTATGTTATGTTATGATTAATAAATTACGTAACGAAAGCAGACTTAATATATATTTAATCCGTTGCTTAATGATTAGTTGCTTAACATTATCTAATCAATTTGATGCAAGATGCAATATTTACTAAGTAGATATACATACAATGCAAAATCGGATGAATATAGGAGTCGAGGACGGCCACATTTTCAATGACCAAATAGACGCAGTTAGGAGCCTTAAAAATCGACGCGCGAAGAGTTATAAAAGTCAAAGAAGCGAATAAAGAGTGCAAGAATCGTTCCATAAGACGCTATTTTCTCTCTGCCTACGCCGCAAGGGACTTGGCATGAAGTTGTGTATGTATCTAATTAAAAATATTTTTGATGTGCACAGTTCATTAGTTGATTTGTTCAATAGTTGACCCAACATTTTATTGCTATGCCATTTTTAATGTGTTTTAACCAGGTATCGGTCGTATCATCTTCCCACGACTACCAATGAGTTTCCAATTGTGACATAAAGGGCACTTGGTGAAAGTTAGCGACTAGCGACTCATAAACATCTTCTTAACACATAGGAGATTGCATTTTTTTTTAAAGATTTAACGACCTGGTTGCTAAGACCTTTAAATCGAGTTGTTTTGTTCTAAATAACATCTTCAGTCTTAACCTTAACTAATCTTAACTTAACCTAGCCTAAACCTATAGCTTAATCTAACCTAACCTAATCATCCATAAAGTCGTGGCACTTTATGAATGATTTTCCGAGGGAGTTTTGACGACAATGTAGAAGAGCACACTAAACACGATATTTACACCATTTCCCACATTTGCACTGTAAATGCGAACACTTATTAAATAAAACGCCACGAATTTTATCCAATAATATCCATTAAAACACAAATTTGAAAAAAATATGCAAATAACGGACATGTTTCTTCCACAGTCCCGCCAAAACTCCGGAGATTGCATTATCTGTAGCGCAAACAAAGTATAGATAAAAGGAATGCGAGCATAATGTTGAATGGTCTCCATTTAGGGAACAGAATTTTTACCGGTAGAGAGCGCCACTTTTCAAGAAGTACATTTAAATCCATCCACATCAAAATCCGTTGCGTAGTATATAAGGTCTAAGAATAAAAATGGACAGCCAGCGGAAAGTGACTTTGTTTTATACTATGCAATGATATTACGCGCGTTACAAGTCAGGTTTTAAAAGTAAGATTGTTTAAAATATCCGAGGATTTTTTTGTAACAAATTTTAAATTAAAACTGCGCTTTGTTCGCTTTGGTGAAGTATTTTTAAGAAAATGACGGTCAAAATATATACCCCAAGTAGAAGTTGGGTCAAACATCCGCCATGACACCTACACCTTTCAAAATACATTACAAAGCATTTTAGTCACATGATGTTAATCAAAGACTTATCATCTTCCACGTGGACGAATCTAATTTATTATAATATCTTATTAATTACTAATTGACCCGTTGCAAGTCATTGCAGTGATATTAATTCCATTTTATCTTGATATTTGTCATTTAGCCTACACTACTTATAACCTGCATCTTTGTTTTAATGACGATAGCTTCAGTAAAGGGGACACCATACGATAATCAGGGCTCTATAGTTAGGAAGCGGTGGCCACTTGCAAGGTCGTCGATTTATTACACTGAACTGAATACCGGCTCCTTCACTCTCCGTTTGATAGTCAAAACACATCTTTTCAAGAAATGATCCCAATGTTTACATAATAAATACAATTCAAATTAGGTATTTATGAATAGTAGGTAATTAATTTAATTAAGGGTAATAAAAGCCACACACGTGGGGTTTAAAGTCCCCACTACTCGACCATCGAGGAGCATGTCTGCCGGGCCCAACCGATCACCCTAGTCAGGGACCCTTACTTTCTAACTCATATTACACCACCCTTATTTAGGGTTAGGGTCCCTAAAAATTGGGTAGTGAAATAGGCCTATAAACTTCTAATTTAAATATGGAAGTACCCCCACACTACCCCCTGCCCCAGGTGGGGGGTGTGCATAAAGCAATTCCTCGCATAAAAAAGGTGTTCATAGGCGGCCGTACTTATTTATTATTATCAGATGACACGCTTGCTCGTTTGCCCTTTATCAAATAAAAAAGAAAAAAAAAACACTTGCACTGTACACACCTATCACCAATATGAGACATGACTGTGTACAATTTTATCTTATGTATACATATTGATTACCCCAAACGATAACATTGTTCCCAAATAATTCATTTTAAATGCCTAGAGATTATTAATTATATCTCGTAGCTTTTGGTTTCGTCGAAAGTTGAAAGTACCTACCTACCTACATTATTTTAAGAATGACTTTTATACAAATGGAAGCTGTAACATAAAAAATACTGCTGAATTATTAGCAAAAAAATAAGTTACCCAAGTTACTTTTTACATTTGCATCTACTGCATTACTATAATCAACTACCTGCCAATAAAAGCCCAGCCATGTCAGAGATTAGCCGGGACAAACACAGCCAGACAATCAAACTACACAATAGTCTTATCGCTAGCGTTCCTCACGTTTACAAGTTTGTTTAATAAAAGATAGACATAACTTTATCTTCTTTGTCTAGACTTCATTATCTATCAGTAATATTGTCCTCCTGCAACCTTGTATCATCATTACATATGTAGTATAAAACAAAGTCACTTTCCGCTGTCTGACCCCTTATATGCTTAGATCTTTAAAACTACCCAACAGATTTTGATGCGGTTTTTTTAATAGATAGAGGGTATCAACGGGGTGGTTTGTATGTATAATTCTGGTATAAAGCAGTAAAGAAAAACTGAAAATTTACGAGATTTACGCCCGAATACTGAACCGCCACTCAAATCTGACAATCAATAAAGCACTACTCAAATTTCACATATTCTGTCTAATGTGACAGCTACTTAAACGCTTAAGTAGCGGTTGTATAATTGAGTGGCGGTTCAGTATTCGGGCTTTAGCACTTTAATTGTAAACGCTGTAAAGAATACTTTTGATGTGAAAGAAAGTTCACCGGGTCAGTTAGTGTCTCTATAATATAAAAATCATCATCACTTTGCGAGAAGAATGATAAACCTGAATGTGGAAGGAAATAAGAGAAGAAGAAGACCTAAGGAAATATGGATGGTGTGAACGACGACATGATTAAGAAGGGTGTTAGTGTGGAAGATGCGAATGATAGGGAAGTGTTCAAAAGAAAAAACCTGTTCTGCCGACTCCAAATAATGGTAACCGGGCAGTAATATAACGAACAACAGCACCAGCGTTTGCAACATTGTAAGTTAAATGCATATTAAATAAAGGTCATTACACTGCCAGCTATTTTCAAGACGACGGTTCTCATTTATTAAAGTCGTGATGCAGTAAATGCGCTTTATTTAATCGACTTATAAATAATAGTAACCAGTTCTTTACTAAAATATTTATAATTTAGTTTCGGTGACCCCACCGAAACTAAATTATAAATAGGAGGCTGAGTACACAGTTTCTGAATCAAATAGACGTGGGATCCGATCCGGGGAACAGCAACCACTTTTCGTTAGTTATTTGTGATAAATATCCATGACTGACACCACTGCCTGCGCCTTCGCGTAGAAAAGCTTTAAAACATCTTAAATCTAGGGGTGTAGCAGAGTAAGATGTCTCCTCATCAATATTGGGAAAGCCAAGCTGGCAAATTCCACGGTGTAATGAAGACCACAGTAATATAAGAACAATCTTTTAATATAAAATAACTCCACGCCTTTTCTACCCGAAGGTATTGGTAGCGGCTGCTAAGGCTCGTCTTACTGTTATGTTTACGTCCCAAATGGAATAGGTGGCGAACCTATTGTCATACCGAGCACACAGTTTTCAGTCATAAATATGTATCACGCATAACTTCCGAAAACTTTGGGTAGCCTGCCAGTAATCGATTAGACGCTAATATGTTTACAGGATTCCACAAAAACTTGTTGGAACTAATTAATTAATGTTTGATGTCTCAGACCCTAATGACTAATGAGTCCATAGGCATCGGTAGCAGACCTTACACCCTCATACCACTAAACAGTTATGTGCTATCTCGCCATCTTTTCCATCCAAAATTAATTTACTAATTACTATTAATTTACTAAACTAATAGTACAAAGTTGAAAACACAGAAATAAATCAAGATAGAACGGCCGCGATGGCATATTTCCATACATTTCGAGCGTGTCACTTTTTTGAAAAACCACGCCCTCAGCGTGACGTCATTTTCATTGTGAGCGCTGCGACTAGTTAGGAGACACTCACATTAGATTATCGATGTTAATATCGGCAACGTGTGATAATTTTATTATTTTTATATTTTACTAACTTTATTGATTTTCTGTAACGATAATCATAGAAAGTAAAACATGTTAAATACTTCAATCCGACATATTAAAACCTAAAACATATTTTTCCAACAGTATATAAAATTTAATTATAAATATTTTACTGTCCTTGAAACTATACATATTTATTAAATATTTGCCTTTTTGTAAGGGTTGGCCTCACAGTCCTGGTTAAATAACGAAGCCGAACGTCTACATATACCTCGGTTACTGCCCATTTGAGAAGAACGAGATGATTTTTCATCGGCGATTGGTCAAATTGGTGAAAACTTATACTGTCAAATAAACTGCTGCCAATGTAATTACGAAACACTTTGGTTGAAATTTGTGGTGTTAAAATAAAGTAGGGACAAAGCAAGATATGAGCTGATACTCAAATTATTATTGAATTAATTTATCGATAAGTCCTAAGACTCAACGATACATGGAGTGCCCATCTCTAACATTCGAATCACAGCGATTAACAGACACAGCGATCAACTGGCAGGTGTATTGTGTATTTCGTTCGATTCGACGTACATTACGCGTATAATTTATACGCGCAATGTTTTTGTATACGAGCGTTGAATGCGGACAGCAATGGATATTTATCATAACGAAAAAATATACAACTTGTGATCGTAATTATTGAACATAGTAAAAGTAAAACAATAATTTATAATCTCAAAAAAAATACTTTCTACTGATTTTCTGTACTTACTGATCATACGAAATATTTCCTTTTTTCATATTTGATTCACTACTTTTGTTTTTACAATTTTTCACAGCATAATAAGGCATATATGTGACGTTTTATCTATTTTTTTACGTCCTGAACGCATGGCAGGAACGCTCGTTGCGTAATGAGAGCGAGTTTCGAAAAGCATGCAATATAGTGCAGGGTTTTGGCACGCTTGCCACGCCTATTCGCCGTTCTATCTTGATCTATTTCTGTGGTTGAAAACCTTGTAAGTATGAATGCGCTCAGGAACTACAGGTTCGAATTAAAAAATATTTTGGTTTTGGATTTGCATTTTGCATTTATCGAGCAAATTTTTACATGTTATCATACTATTAACAGGAAAGAAGTATTAATATTTTTACTGGTAAGAATATGCATATATAATAGCTACTTGTTTATTACGTAGATTGCCCGGTCATACGGTTTAGTGAAATTTGAATTAGGTACCTACATATGACGAGTCTTTGTAGTCCCAATTAATTATTTTCTCTTTGATTTATGATGATAAGGAAAGACAAAGTCCAATTCTATTTGCTATAAATTACATATATACTCACATTAAATAAATATATCATAATGAATATGACGCAGATACATAAATGAGATACATAATGATCACATCGGTTCAAACAAGGTCGTTCAAAGTCCATAATATTATACGCATCAAACAGCCAGAGAAAATGGCGACCGGTCTGTTTTTTTTTTTTAATGATCACAGATTTCTAGAAAATTCCATATCGATATTGAGTTCAACAAAAGTAATGTGTTACATTTTTTTTTTATAAGTAAATAAGTTAAACCTTGACTGTTACATAATATTAGCTTTGGAAGCGCGGGAATCTTCGATTTTGGCGGTCGCGGTTTTTTGTTAAATTTTAATATTAACTATTATTATTGTGGATTGGTGTTTTTTACTGTATTTATTTATTTTTTAGTGTGTAAATATTACTATTAGTTAGTTTTGTAGTTTGTCCACCTGCGCATGTAATTCGGTAAGTCCTTTTATACTATTAATGGGAGACCCCATAGATCACAGGGGGTACAGCTCCCGACATCGGATATAGTGTAACCATCGGGGACAATGCTTCCTATAATGAAACAAGTATTGATACCGATTGTTCGATCATGAGTAATGGGGGAACAATTAAGCGCAGGAAAGTGTCCCGAAAAGCATGTAAACACTGTAACAAACGTCGCCGTAGACACGATGATAAAAAGAATTCTAATCATGCGGATTGTGAATGTTTGTCTGAATCGAATGATTCAACTAAAATAACCGACCAAGATATGACGCCTATTCCAAAAACCACTAGTGAACCAAAACCATCACAGAGCCCTCTTTCTATTGCAAGATTATTGTATAATAATAATGATATTTCACCTTATATTGTTCACATTCAAAAAAAAACTTCATCTCCTGATAGTAATGTTTCTGTTCATCCCATTGCTTTCGGAAAATTTTTAAAACACAATTCATTTGACAATATAATTAACGGTAGCTTAAAACGTTTAGGGAGAAATAGACTATCAATTGAATTTAGGACCTATCAAGCTGCAAATTTATTCATGCAATCACCACTACTTGATAAAGATAACTACAAAGCATTTATTCCTACATTTTCAGTAACACGCATGGGTGTAGTTAGGGGCATCCCTGTAGACTGGACTGATAAGGATATTATTGATAATATCAGCCTCCCACATGGATGTGGTAAGATTCTTAAAGTCAGAAGACTAAACCGAAAAGTCTTCGTAAATAACATTAGAGAACTTAAAGCAACAGAATCAATTGTTGTAACTTTTGATGGTCAAGTTCTTCCTAAACATGTATACATGTGTTACAATGCACTTCCTGTTGAGCTATATATTTTTCCTACAATACAATGTCATCGCTGTTTACGTTTTGGTCATGTACAAACTCAGTGTAGGTCACTCCCAAGATGTTATAAATGTGGCCAAGATCATACCGGAGACAAGTGTAATGTCGATGAAGAGGACATCTTCTGCATTTTGTGTAAAGGTCATCATATAGCTACTAGTACCAAATGCCTTGAATTCCAAAGGCAAAAGTCAATTAAAGAAACCATGGCCAAAAGTTGCATATCATATTCTGAAGCATCTAAACAACATCCACAAATTTCCAAAATGTCATATGCAGATGCACTTATTTCTTCAAAAACCATCTCATCACCTAAAATATCCCAACACAACACGCATTACTCAACATTCAATAATCCCACTTCTATCAATCAGTCTTACAAGAAAACTGTATTTTTAAAACCTAAACCTAACCCCACAGTATCTGGAGGTTATGGCATAAAAACTCATAAATCCTTAATTAAAGATTATAATATGCAAGGACCATCAAATGGCAGTGCAATTAAACCCTTTAACAGGGCTGAATTACATAATGCCTCTATTAAAGAATTGATAATAGCTCTTATGAATTCTCTTTCTGATTTAAAATATATTGAACCGTCCAACGCTGCCCTTATTAACAATGATATATCTCAACTCCCAAATCCTAATGGATCACACAAACTTTATAATGCAGTGGAATTGCCGTAGTGCACAATCAAAGAAATCTGACATCATTCATTTGTTAAATAAATTTAAACCATCCATTTTAGCTCTGCAAGAGACTTGGTTGAAACCTAACTTTCCTTTTAGGTTATCAGGTTACACTTGTCTCCGGGAAGATCGTCACGATGGGTATGGGGGCGCAGCCCTACTCATTAAACGAAACTTAACTTTTACACATGTCCCTATTGCTTCCCATAGTAATGATCTATCAATAATTGCTGCTATAGTCAATAACATATGTTTTGTTTCTATTTATATTGCTCATTGTTCCACTTTAATATTCAATGAAATTAATAATATCATGTCAAATCTCCCGAAACCTTTTGTTTTACTCGGGGACTTCAATTGTCAACATCAGTCTTGGGGTAGTTCGACTAATCAATATGGAAACTTACTTCTAAATTTACTAGACTCTCATAATCTATGTTTACTTAATTCTGGTTCTCGTACTCGGCGCACTGCTCCTAATGAGAATGATAGTGCTCCGGACCTATCCTTATGCTCTGCTTCACTGGGATCAAAAATATCATGGAGGTGTCTGTCATCCTCGTATGGTAGTGACCATTTCCCCATAGTGTTATCTTTCCCTTCTCTCAGTCTCCCAACATCTTACTCTCCTTCACCTCGTCTTAAGTATAAGCTAGCAGATGCAGACTGGTCTCTATTCAAAATCCGTTTAGATGAAAAACTAAAACACTTACCAGTAGTAGCTACTGACAATGTGCCTCACTGTGCTGATGCTCTTTCTGATGCATTTGTAGAAACAGCAAATGAAGTTTTTCCTATGAAAAATGGTGCTTTAAACATCATACCCTCTCCTCCTTGGTGGGATAAGGAGTGTTCTGAGGCTATTAAAAAACGCAAAAATGCTGAACTACTTTATTGTCAATTTTCAACTACTGAAAATTTTGACTATTTAACATACATAACTACTGAAACACGTAAATTATTTAAAAAGAAAAAAATTGACAGGTGGAAATCTTTTTGTGCATCCATTTCCCCCAATATTAAACCTTCAGTGGTTTGGCAGAATATTAGAAAATTCCGATCTGCATTTAAAGATCCTAATATAAAACTGATGTCTCCCTCAGTCCAAACTCAATTTTTAGATAATTTAGCTCCTCCTACAGTTCCTGAAAAGCTTTGGCTCCCTTCCTTTATAGACATTTCAAATAATTTTTTAGGTCTCAATTCTCCATTTTCTCTCGTAGAACTTAAAGGTGTACTAGGTAATTTAAAAGATTCTTCCCCTGGGATGGATGGTATTCCTTATTCCTTTATTACTCATGCTTCTGATGAGGTACTTTTTTATTATCTGAAAGTTATAAATACTGTTATGATTTCTGGTAATGTTCCAACGTCATGGAAATCACAGTTGGTTATTCCAATATTGAAACCTGGTAAAAGCTCATCTACAGCCTCATCTTATCGTCCTATAGCTCTCTATTCAGTCTTGATGAAAATTACAGAACATTTAGTAAAAAATCGTTTGGACTGGTATATTGAACACAATAATTTATTAAGCAAAAGTCAATTTGGCTTCCGTAGAGGTAGAAGCACGATAGATAGTATTTCTATATTTATAACTGATATTCGACTGGCCTTTTCTTGCAATAAATCTGTTGTAGCTGCCTTCTTAGATATTACAGCTGCTTATGATAATGTGATATTGTCTATATTATATAAAAAACTAATTTCTTTGAACGTTCCCATCCTTCTTACAAATTTTATTATGAAATCTTTATCCCAAAGACATATATATTTGGACAATTCCTCAGATGGAGTTAGAGTGGTTAATAAAGGCCTTCCACAGGGCTCTGTTCTGAGCCCTATCTTGTATAATATATATGCCCATGATTTAGAATCCTCCCTTGACTCAAATGTTGGAATCCTTCAATATGCAGATGACTTACTTTTATATTATACCGACTATTCTATCAACAATGCCTGTTCATACCTGTCTAGAACACTTAAAGACCTTAAGTATTGGATGAATGCCAATGGTCTCGAAATATCTATAAACAAAAGTTCCACTATGTTATTTACTAGGGTACGTCTTCCCCCTCCAATTAATGTTTATTATGATAACAACCTAATAAAACCAAAAGGTGAGGTGAAGTTCCTAGGATTTATTTTAGATCCCAAACTGTCTGGTACTGCTCATTGTGAATACATAGCAACAAAATGTGAAAAGTCACTCAATATTCTCAGATGTCTCACTGGTGTTTGGTGGGGTGCTCACCCTTATTCTTTAAAATTACTTTACAATGCAATTATTCGTAGTGTATTAGATTATGGCACATTTTTATTAGAGCCTTGCAATATCAGTGCTTTAAAGAAATTAGATACTATACAGTCGAAAGCATTAAGAATTATATCAGGTACCATGAAATCAACACCAATTAATGCCTTACAAGTAGAATTAGTTGACCCTCCTCTGTCTTTACGCCGTCAATATTTATCAGATAAATTTTTATATAGATGTCTTCAGTTTTCAAATCATCCATTATATTCTAAACTTCAGTTCCTTTACAATGAAATTTCATCCTCTAGTTACTGGAGAAACAAAATTAGCCCTTGTCTCATTAATAGTTTTCATAAGCTGACTTCTATTGGAACTCCATTTCATAAATCTTTATCTTATCCTCTTTATTGTGCCCCTTTTGATGCTCTGATGAACTCTGTTGACATTAACTTTGATGTAAATATACATAAAGAGGACCCTTTGTCTCATATTCATTTTAAAAACTTTCTCAATGTTAATTGGGTGAACTGGCATCATGTTTACACTGATGCTTCCAAACAGGCATTTGATTCTGTTGGTATTGGAGTCTATCACCCTTTATATAACATTGTTCAGAAAATTAAATTGCCTCCAGAAACATCAGTTTTTACAGGAGAATGTTTTGGATTATTAAAGGCTGTAGAATATATATTAATCATGAAACTTCAACAAACCGTAATATTTTCTGATTCATTGAGTGCCCTTCAGGCTTTGCAAAGATTTCCCTTTAGTTGCAAAACTATTTATCCTGTTTTGATAGAAATAAGAAATTTACTTTTTCAGTGTTTACAAAAGAATTTAACTGTCTCTTTTGTTTGGATACCAGGCCATTGTAACATTGCCGGTAATGTCATGGCGGACAGACTTGCTAGAGAGGCGGTGAATTCTGGTGATATGTTTCCTTATAAAAATTTTTGTC
The DNA here is from genome assembly GCA_905147225.2 of Euproctis similis. Lineage (NCBI taxonomy): Eukaryota > Metazoa > Arthropoda > Insecta > Lepidoptera > Erebidae > Euproctis > Euproctis similis. The sequence goes on along the minus strand of LR990121.1, from coordinate 9,643,293 downwards.
ATGACTTATCTGCCCTACCTAAAATTAATCTAAAAGAAGCTTGGGATAAGTCTTGGTCTTTTAGTTCCCAGTCTAAAGGCAAATTTTACTCTTCGATTCAGCCAAACATTCCCAATAAGCCTTGGTTCTTTAATAAGAAACTAGGTAAGCATGCTACTAGTATCATAACTAGAATAAGACTTGGTCACACATGTGCTCCTGCTCATCTCTTTAAATTTAAAATTATTCAAACCGATAAATGTGTCTGCGGGGAAGTGGGTGATATTAATCATATTATTCTTTCCTGCCCTTTATATGATCATTCCATACTTTTTTCATCCATCATTTCCTTACGCATTCCTCTTCCAACATCTGTTCCTACTTTATTGTTCAATAACAATATTCATATTTATAATGCTCTTTCAGTATATATATCTTCGAATAACATCAAATTGTAGTCCTAGATCCTATAATTATTTTTCTTTACCATTCCACAACAATTTCCTAGATACGCTTCAAAATTACTTTTGTATATAAATATTTGATTCCTTACCTTTTGAAACAAGTCTTTGGCAAATACTCAAGCCGAGTGAGCCAAGAAAAAAAAAAAAAAAAAAAATATTAGCTTTATTTAATTTTATGTCTCAAATTTATGTTAATAAAACTAGTATCGGGATGAATTAGAGTCGCTCATTGTTGGTTTAAGGCAGAGTTTTTTTACTATGTACTAATGCTATAAAAATATAATATATAATACTAAAAAAATATTTACTATTTACTATGTCTCAATTTTCCCTTCGAACGGGAAGATATTTTATTGAAAGACTACCTACTGGACTTTTTTATGACCCGTACAAGTAGCTGTAATATAAATTACAACGGACTTTTAAAAAACACTCAATAATTATATCTAACAGAACACAACTTTTTTTGATATATCAAGTTTTTTATTAAGTGATCATGAAACTCTATAATATATCATTTTTTTTATTAATTCATTAAATTATTACCTTGCAATATGTAATGTAAATACTTAATAATCATATTACCTATAGTTTTACACGTGCCAATAAGAACCTAATATACAGCTAAATAAATTTAAATTACGTAAATAGTTTTTGTTTTGTTTCTAAGGTAATTTGAAAACCAAGAAGGCATGAATACAGAATACATCATTAATTATGTTAAGTATGAATAAATAACTTTAAATGTTATATATAAAGATAGAGTTAGACTGCCTATCCAGTCTTTAACATGGTTTTGGTACCGTTCAGGGTATTGACTAGTTCCCAATTGGTACCCAATCGAAGGTTGGGAATGAACCAATGATGCAGTTTGTATTCTATAAATCCATAAGTGACGAAGTAACCGCAAACCATCCGCCGGACTCTGAGGAGGTTTGCCAATATCGCAGTTTAAAACTGAATAAATACTCTTTAATGTTTATACTGCACAAAGAATTAATAACTGGCAGTATATTCGTTATTACCTTGGCCGAGTAGATAAATGAATTTAAAAATTAATTGTGGCTGTAGGTATATGGATAAAAAAACATTAATAGTATTTAAATTAGCTTCTGGTGATTATACGCAAAGAATTAAGGGCCATAAGGGCATTGTCCTGCACGTCAGGTTTTAAGAATAATATCCACAGAAATAGATCAAGATAGAACGGCGAATAGGCGTGGCAAGCGTGCCAAAACCATGCACTATATTGCACGCTTTTCGAAACTCGCTCTCATTACGCAACGAGCGTTCCTGCCCTGCGTTCAGGACGTAAAAAAATAGATAAAACGTCACATATATGCCTTATTGTGTTGTGGCAAATTGTAAAAACAAAAGTAGTGAAGCAAATATGAAATAAGGAAATATTTCGTATGATCAGTAAGTATAGAAAATCAGTAGTAAGTATTTTTTTGAGATTATAAATTATTGTTTTACTTTTACTATGTTCAATAATTACGATCACAAGTTGTATATTTTTTCGTTATGATAAATATCCATTGCTGTCCGCATTCAACGCTCGTATACAAAAAAATTGCGCGCATAAATTAAACGTGTAATGTACGTCGAATCGAACGAAATACACAATACACCTGCCAGTTGATCGCTGTGTCTGTTAATCGCTGTGATTGGTCTTCGAATGTTAGAGATGGGCACTCCATGTATCGTTGAGTCTTAGGACTTATCGATAAATTAATTCAATAATAAAATGAGAGTATCAGCTCATGTCTTGCTTTGTCCCTACTTTATTCTAACACCACAAATTTCAACCAAAGTGCTTCGTAATTACATTGGCAGCAGTTTATTTGACAGTATAAGTTTTCACCAATTTGACCAATCGCCGATGGAAAATCATCTTGTTCTTCTCAAACGGGCAGTAACCGAGGTATATGTCGACGTTCGGCTTCGTTATTTAACCAGGACTGTGAGGCCAACCCTTACAAAAAGGCAAATATTTAATAAATATGTATAGTTTCAAAGACAGTAAAATATTTATAATTAAATTTTATATACTGTTGGAAAAATATGTTTTAGGTATTAATATGTCGGATTAAAGTATTTAACATGTTTTACTTTCTATGATTATCGTTACACAAAATCAATAAAGTTGGTACAATATAAAAATAATAAAATTAACACACGTTGCCGATATTAACATCGATAATCTAATGTGAGTGTCTCCTAACTAGTCGCCCCGCTCAGAATGACAATGACGTCACGCTGTGGGCGTGGTTTTTCAAAAAAGTGACACGCTCGAAATGTATGGAAATATGACATCGCAGCCGTTCTATCTTGATCTATTTCTGTGATAATATCCAAGTAAGGCAAAACTTTAAGTAATTGTCAATAAAAGATAAAAAAATGTTAATATGAATACTTTCATCCTCCAATAAGTATCTAGCTACAGAGAATAAATAAATAATGATGAGTAAAATAAAAATAATCATAATTATTGAAAATTATATTAAATATAGAAACTAGCATTTTAACGGTATATTCCTTTTAAAGTGAAACTTTATTTACACCGTGTTAAACTTTTTCGTTTATATAACGCATGTCGCGTGACGATCGGCCCCACAATCCCAATGGCCACCATAAAACTTAGCTTAAAACTATGTCTACCATGCGGTGAAAGTTTCATTTTTATGTTGGTTTTAGAAAACCCCACAATCCCAAATTTTTATTATTTTGATCATATATTAAGCAGTCTATTGCAACACAGCGGACACAATTTTGGGTTTTATTCAGATTTTTCAAGTTTTCGATAAGTTATTGATTGATTTTTTTTTTTTTTTTTATGGAATTGGAGGGCAAATGAGCAGGCGTGTCACCTGATGGTAAGCAACCAACGCCGCCCATGGACACCAGCAACACATATAGTGTTACTGTTGCGTTGCCGACCTTTAAGGGATAGGGGAAAGGAAAGGATGGGGAAAGGGGGGTGGGCCTCCGGGTACCTCTCTCACCGAACGAAACGCGGCATGAGCCACTTTACGTCGATCTTCTGAGAGGTCGTGGTATTTCACCGGTCGAGCCGGCCCATTCATGCAGCGAACTGCTTGGCTCTACCACTGTGTAAAGTGGTATATGGTGATATCAGAAGTGAGACTGCAAAACGGATAGGTCATCGAAACAAACAGATTTAACACCTACATATTATATAGTTATAACTTTTGAATCATTCATCGTTCATCCAATAAATATAATTCTAAATAATAATATTTTTTTAAGTAGGTACCTAAAATAAAAACAATGGGTGATAAATATTTCCATTTAAAATTTATGTTGAAAAAAACACAACAGATTAATAAAATTAATATAATATATTAATTTGTTTACTTCTATTTATCCTTTACTAGCTGACCCGGCAAACGTTGTCTTGCCAAAAAATAAAATTTAAAAAATAGGGGTTGATCGTAGGAGGTTGAAAATTAAGGGTTGTATGTATTTTTGTATCCCGTTTTATAAAAAAATAAAAAACAGAAATATACCGTAAAATAACAAAAAAAAATAAAAATAAAAAATTGAGAGTTGTGCCCTTGTGATTTAGGGGGATGAAAAATAGATGTTGTCCTATTCTCAGACTTACCCGATATGCATACAAAATTTCACGAGAATCGGTCAAGCCCTTTCGGAGGAGTATGGGAACGAAAATTGTGACACGAGAATTTTATATATTAGATTAACTGACCCGGCGAACTTTGTTCCGCATCAAAAGTAATAAATGAGTAAATTTTTATGAGTAAACTTTGACTGCTGTCCCGCTATGTTAATACTGCATTATCCAGGCATTATCTTCGAAAATATTCGTTTAAATTGCATGCTGTAAAGGGCCAGGATCATCTATATTACATACACAATCTATTTAAGACACTTAATTGGATGAAAACTAATGCTGTAACGCGGTAAGCGTACCGATGAATACTTTCTCGCTCACACACCGTCTACCCGTCTCTTTTCACGGCTATATAAGCCGGTCCCGGGCAGAGCAGAGCGCTGTTTCTCCCAAGTCAAAACTATCTCTATCCAACAAGGTTAGGCTTTACACGTCTTGTATTAGGCCCATTATGACATACGCGTGCCCCGTATTCGCCCACACACAGCCACACAGGATCCATAGGCTTCAGACACTTCAGAATAGGTTCTTACGAAGAGCCACGGGGGCCCCGTGGTTCGTTCGTAATCTAGACCTCCACGTCGACCTGCTTCTGCCTACTATCAGGCAATTCATGAAACAATGTTCCATCAAGTTCTTTGACTCTGCTGCCACACACCCCAACCCGCTAGTGGTTGTGGCTAGCAATTACACACCCTCCCGCATATCGAGGAGGACTAGACCCCGTCACATCCTCACCGAGCAGGATGACGCCACCACCCTCGCGCAAATCGCGGCTCAAAAGGCTCGCGAAGCCATCTCGTCTCATGGTAGGCCGCGGTTTCGTCCTCGCCGCCGAGGGCGCAAACTCGCTCGCGTAACAGTCAGAAACGTGGTACAAACCACATTGCCAACAACCGTCCAAGCCGAGGTTCGTACCCCACAGGGGGTGCCCTTGGACCAGGTTGTTTAAATCACTAGGTTGAGAGCCCTCAGCGCTCACCAAAAGTCCGCGTAAAATTGTAACAGCCGTAAGGCTAACAATTAGAAGCCATTCAAAAAAAAAAAAAAAAAAAAAAAGAGCAGAGCGCATTGCACTTGCAAGAGTTGCAAGGGTGCGCACTTGAGCGATAGCCACATATGCAGTCCTCAAGTACGCCTGGCCAAGGAGTACGATAGCCACATATGCAGTCTACTCCAAAGCCTATGTTAGATCCGCAAGGAGCGCGACGGCCATATATGCGGTCACTCTGAGCGAAGTATTATTATTATTGTCGATCACCTAGTTTATGTATGTTACTTACGAATGCTTTGTAAAAAACCTTATTGTTCTAATATATGATATCAAAGTCACTCATTCTTTTAATCAGCCACCCTACAATGCTGTAATGTTTGAAATCGCTTCGTAAATAGGCCATTATTCCTCGTAAAAAGTAAAATAATAAAAATGGTCATTGTAGGTTATCCCTAAGAGATAGACATATGCCCTCGCGGACTTTTTTGTAGACCTTTTAAAGGTGTATTGTAATGTAGTACGTTGTTTTGATTTATCACTTAGGGTTCAGGCAGCGTTTGCGATTAAAGTTCTAAATCTTGAAAATTATCACTTTTTTTACTACACTATACATGAATTATAGATCAATACCACCTCGTTGACACCCTCTAACTATTAAAAAAAACCGCATCAAAATCCGTTGCGTAGTTTTAAAGATATGCGCATATAAAAGGACAGCGGAAAGTGACTTTGTTTTATACTATGTAATGAAGTCGCCATAGGGCACGATTCTTACACACCTCTTACTTTCATAACTCTTTTCATGCACGCGCGTCGATTTTTGAGGCTCCTAACATCACCTTCCTCCAGAACACGTTCTATTTGGTCATGGAATGTGTGTCTAGGCCGTCCTCGACTCCTACATCCATCCGCTTTTGCATTGTATATCTGCTTAGTCAATCTTGCATCATCCATCCTTTCTACATGTCCGAACCATCGGAGCATGCCCTTTCTTACTTTTACACCGACACTCTCTTTCAATCCGACTTCCTTCCTTATAACCTTGTTTTCCACGCGGTCAGCGAGGGTCACTCCGCAGATTTTGCGCAATGCCCTCATTTCAACCGCGTTTATCCTACTTTCATGCACACTCTGCCATACCCAGCTCTCGCTTCCATAAGTCAGCGTTGGGATCAGTTTTGTATTGTGAATTGCTAGCTGGGCTTTTCTGCTAATATCTTTTGCGCCCAGGAATCTGCCCAACGCCCCATTTACTTTATTTCCTAACGCTACCCTTCTTTCCACATCAGCGGTGTACCTTCCATCCCTGCTAAAAGCGCATCCAAGATATACAATTTCATTCACCTGTTCCAGCACTACACCTGTTCCACTACTACTACTTTCAAACACCATAACTTTCGTTTTCATCACATTCAATTGTAAGCCTTTCATCAAACAATCATCTTTCATAATAGTGACTAGTGTTTGCAGATCAGACGGCGATTCGGCTAAGAGCACGGCGTCATCTGCGTAAAGCAGGCAGCTCACAACTAGGTCACCCATTCGCATCCCTACATTCGTCGATCTCATTCTCTGGAGACAACTGTCCAGGTACAGGATGAACAGCCGAGCGGACAGCACGCAGCCCTGTCTGACGCCAATATTGACGTCAAACCAGGGCGACAAGCCGCCGTCAACACGCACACACGCTGTGCAGCCCTCATAAGTGGACTGCACGGCGCGCAGCAGTGCGCAGCTCACCCCGTAGCCCGGGAGTATGTCCCACAGATCCTTCCATAACACCCTGTCAAACGCTTTTTCCAGATCCACAAAACCGCAGAAAACCTTCCGGCTAACAACTAGTTGTTTCTCCACGATGTTGCGGAGAGAAAAAATCTGATCCATGCACCCTCTTCCGCTTCTGAAACCACCCTGAGCCTCCCACAACAGTCCGTCAGATATCACCCTCATTCTCCTTTCAATAATCTTCCCATACACTTTCGCTGCTAAGCTGATCAAACTGATGGCTCTCTAACTGCCGCACTGCATACGTGATCCCTTACCTTTATACAAGGGCATGATGACAGCACGCCTGCAGTCCATGGGAACCTTACCCGACCTCCAGCATAGATTGCTCAAGGTCAGGAAAGCATCCCGGACACAGGTTCCACCGTGTTTGATCATTTCAGCAGACATCATATCAATTCCAGCTGCCTTACCATTTTTCATACTTCGTATCGACCATTCAATCTCTTCCATAGTAATGTCCTCATCAGATGTTGGCGCAGCGGCGTCAGTCGTAGACTCACTCGCGGCGCCCACGTCCGGAACATACTCGTACATTTCCCCAAAATATTCACTCCACCGACCCAATACATCGTTTTGGGTTTGCAAGAATGTCACCAGCCTTAGACATAATTTTGTCCATTCTGGATGTTGACGAAGAACCCCGAGACTTTCTAACTTCCCTCTAAAAGAGTTTGTTATTGGCCTTGAAGTTGTCCGTCAACCTCACTTCCTCATTCGCAACTAATCTTTCACGCTTCTCTTTCACTAAGGCTTTGGTAACATTCTTTCAGCGGCGGTACCTCTCGTTCTTTTTCTCTGTCATACTGTCATTCTGATTCAAACATGAGACAATCCAACCATGCTCCTTTCTTTCTTTCGACGCTGGATTTTACATCCGCGTCCCACCAGGCATCACCTCTCAGAATCTTATGTCTCTTTGCACAACAACATACTTCCTTTGCACTATCCACTATACTTTCTTTCATTCTTTCCCAGCATTCTTCAACACCTAAGTCAGAAAGACTCTTGTCATTGAGTATTTTGCTGACTAGGTCTACATCCATACTCCGTACACTTTCATCTTCTAATTTCTCACACTTTATCCTTGCAAGCTCTCCTAAATGGGTACGCACTCGCCAGTTCCTACACTTCTTGAATAGGCCGGTAGTGGTCAGTATCAAGAGTGGAGGCTCTGTAGGCTCTTGTATCCCTTAGAGTGTTTCGGAGACGACTGTCTACCAGAATCAGATCAATCATACTCTTTTGTTCATTCCGTCTCCACGTATACGTGTGAATATCTTTATGACGGAATAATGTGTTAGACACAAGGAGGTTCCGTTCCAAGCACACGTCCAACATCGGCTTACCAGCATTATTCACTCTCTTGTCACCATTCGGACCAAGGACAGCCTCCAGGCCATCTCTCTTGGTTCCGAGCCATCCATTAAGATCACCACACAGAATTATCCTTTCATTTCCTTCAACCAAATCCAGAATATCCCTAACAGTTTTCCAAAACTCCTCGAGTTCATGGTAATAGGCGGAGCTGACGGGAGCATAAGCTGCTACCAGGAAGACCCGCGTGATCCCCAGTTTTATACGAACCCAAAGGTGTCTTGGGCCTACCAACTCATAGTCTTTCACTCCAGAAGCAAAGCGGGAGGAGAGAACGACCCCCACATCCCCACTGGCACGGACGTCCAGGTCCACTCCGGAGCATAGGGCAACCATGCCACCTGGAAGCGGAAGGGGAATGAGCCCGAGGACCTCCCTCGGCCTCATTCCCCTTCCGCTTCGTTTCCGTCAAACATAAGGGATCCAGGCATCTCTCATTTATTACATCCATCACCTCATTCATCTTTCTTGTCATACTACCTCTAACATTCCATGTGCCTATACGGCACTCCCCTCTCCTCGTCCCGCCCGGTTTGGCGCTGCGTGAAGGGTGGCGGCCCCCTTCGCCGCATGCACATGCACGTGCAGCCGCACCGACGGGGGCTAATCGGTGCCCGTCGCTGTCGGGGCACGCCCTAGCAGCCAGCGCGGCTGTATTCGATTCGGTCAAGATTGCGTCCCTCTGGGACGGCAGGGATCGCGACGTACACGCTCTTGACATGATCCCCCCAGCAGTATTATTATATGTTATTAATTAGGCATTTAAATAAGACTAATAACTACTGAAATACATACACCTTATTAGGACTCGTAAAAAATTCTAAACACGCACAGCCAGTGTTAGATTTCTTCTAATAATTATAGTATATGAAACTATTATATCAGACATAATAAAATATATATAACTTCACACCTTTTTCTACCCGAAGGTGTCGGCTGCGGCTATTAAGCCACGACTCGCCAAACGGAATATGTAGCGTACCTATAGCCATAATGTTGTATCAGATGTCAGTAATGTCAAATGTCAAACGGGACTTAATGGCGCGTTGTCCAGAAGAAGGGACGTTATTATTAAAGTTAAATACATTTCTGGAAATTATAGTTTTATTTGATACTACATGGTGGCAGCGGTGGGATGGATTTGTTTTATTATAATGCATCATGGTATTTGGTGATCATGGACTATTATTCTAGGTATTTAGACTTTAAAAAATTAAATAATTTAACTGAGAGTAGTGTAATTCAATATTGTAAAGAAATTTTTTCTAAATTTGGTATTCCGGAGTTAGTTAGAACGGACTGTGGCACACAATTTAAAGGCCAGTTTAAAAAATTTGCTGAGCAATACAACTTTACTCATGTTACAAGTAGTCCATACTATTCACAAAGCAATGGTTGCGCTGAAGCAGCTGTAAAAATAGCAAAAAATTTGTTGAAAAAGAATGAAGATATATACATGGCTTTATTGATATATAGAAATACGCCATTAGATTCAGGTTTTAGTCCAGCTGAACTGTTATGGGGTAGAAAGTTAAGGGATAATTTACCTAGATTAGAAAATACTTTGCAAAAAAGGGTTGATTATAATAAACAGTTTCAAAAAATACAATTAGAGAAGAAGAGGAAAATCAGTAATTATTATAATAAAAGGCACAATACAAAAAATATAGGTGATTTGCAAGTAAATGATCAAGTCTGGATCACAGATCTAAGAATTTATGGTAAAGTTATAAGAAAAGCTAAGGAGCCTAGGTCATATATTGTGGAAACGGATAGGGGGCAGTTTCGCAGGAATAGGTGGCATTTGATTCCAGCTGCATATGTTAGATGCCAGGATACTGAATGTCATGATAATACTTTTTATGTTAGTGATTATGAAACACAATCTAATTATGTAAGTGATAATCAAAGAGAATCAGAAAATAATTGTAGTAGTGATTCAGTAAGCAATAGTGATGAGATGAATGTTCCATTAGTAGAGGAAAATATAGTAGAAAATAGGGAAAGGGATTGTACTTCTAGTAATGTATCCAATAATTCAGATGTAACACGGAGCACAAGAGAAAAAGTGAAACCAAAGTGGTTACAAGACTATATTGTTACATAGTGTTTAGATTACTTTAGATATAGTATATAGTGTTTCATTTGATTATGTAAGGGAGGATGTTGTAACAGATGTCAGTAATGTCAAATGTCAAACGGGACTTAATGGCGCGTTGTCCAGAAGAAGGGACGTTATTATTAAAGTTAAATACATTTCTGGAAATTATAGTTTTATTTGATACTACACATAAACCAGCCACAAACTTGTCAGTCATCGCTATTTATCACTCGAATCTACTTCTGAATCAGAAGCGGGGAGCTCAAACGCTTCATCACCGAGATATCAAGATCATCCAACTAAATTAAGTGAAATTATTTTTTGTTGAAATTGTATTTATCTATTAAACATGTGAGAGTGGTGACCACAGAAATAGATCAAGATAGAACGGCCGCGATGTCATATTTCCATACATTTCGAGCGTGTCACTTTTTTGAAAAACCACGCCCACAGCGTGACGTCATTTTCATTGTGAGCGGGGCGACTAGTTAGAAGACACACACATTAGATTATCACACACATAGATTATTACACATCGATGTTAATATCGGCAACGTGTGTTAATTTTATTATTTTTATATTTTACCAACTTTATTGATTTTGTGTAATGATAATCATAGAAAGTAAAACATGTTAAATACTTTAATCCGACATATTAAAACCTAAAACATATTTTTCCAACAGTATATAAAATTTAATTATAAATATTTTACTGTCCTTGAAACTATACATATTTATTAAATATTTGCCTTTTTGTAAGGGTTGGCCTCACAGTCCTGGTTAAATAACGAAGCCGAACGTCTACATATACCTCGGTTACTGCCCGTTTGAGAAGAACGAGATTATTTTCCATCGGCGATTGGTCAAATTGGTGAAAACTTATACTGTCAAATAAACTGCTGCCAATGTAATTAGGAAGCACTTTGGTTGAAATTTGTGGTGTTAGAATAAAGTAGGGACAAAGCAAGACATGAGCTGATACTCAAATTATTATTGAATTAATTTATCGATTAGTCCTAAGACTCAACGATACATGAAGTGCCCATCTCTAACATTTGAAGACCAATCACAGCGATTAACAGACACAGCGATCAACTGGCAGGTGTATTGTGTATTTCGTTCGATTCGACGTACATTACGCGTATAATTTATACGCGCAATGTTTTTGTATACGAGCGTTGAATGCGGACAGCAATGGATATTCATCATAACGAAAAAATATACAAATTGTGACCGTAATTATTGAACATAGTAAAAGTAAAACAATAATTTATAATCTCAAAAAAATACTTTCTACTGATTTTCTGTACTTACTGATCATACGAAATATTTCCTTTTTTCATATTTGATTCACTACTTTTGTTTTTACAATTTACCATAGCATAATAAGGCATATATGTGACGTTTTATCTATTTTTTTACGTCCTGAACGCAGGGCAGGAACGCTCGTTGCGTAATGAGAGCAAGTTTCGAAAAGCATGCAATATAGTGCATGGTTTTGGCACGCTTGCCACGCCTATTCGCCGTTCTATCTTGATCTATTTCTGTGGTGGTGACTGTGGTGACTGTGGTGAGCGTCACTCCGCAAATTTTGCGTAGTGTCCGCATTTCAACCGCGTTTATTCTTCCTTCATGCGCCCTCTGCCATGTTCTTTTGTTTCCAGAAGTTAGCGTTCGGATCAAAATTCAAAATCACATTTTGTAGATATAGTGATTTTTTGCTTAATTTCTTATCACCCAGAAATCTACCCAACGCTCTATTCACGCTGTTTCCTAACGCTAATCATCTTTCTATATCTGCTGTACATCCCTAATAAATGCGCGTCAAGCAGGCAGCTCACAACTAGGTCACCCATTCGCATCCATACATTCGTCGATCTCACTCTCTGGAGACAACTGTCTAGGTACAGGATGAACAGCCGAGTGGACAGCACGCAACCCTGTCTGACGCCGATATTGACGTCAAACCAAGGCGACTAGCCGCCGTGAACACGCACACACGCTGTGCAGCCCTCATAAGTGGACTGCACGGCGCGCAGCAGTGCGCCGCTCACCCCGCAGCTCGGGTGGATGTCCCACAGATCCTTTCTTAACACCCTGTCAAACGTTTTTTCCAGATCCACAAAACCTCAGAAAACCTTCCGGCTAACAGCGAGTTGCTTCTCCACGATGTGAGAGTGTCAAGCCCTGTGCAGTATCACGCAGTGCAACCCTCTTGCGTGGACTGTACAGCACATAACATTCTGTAACACTCTTGTCAAACGCTTTTTCCAGATCCACAAAACAGCAGAAAACCGCAGAGTCAGCTATTTCTCCAAGAACTAGAACCATCTGAGCTTACTAAGACCCTCAGTCAGTTATTGTATTATTATTTTTAAGCTATTGCATAGCTTCTATCGCGGGTCTTGAGCGTGGGGACCAAATCCAGAAATTCCGTAACGAAAAAACCTAACACCCCCCACTCCGACCGGCACAGCGGCGCAATTTCGATATTCGATATTTCGAAAACACATGGCGCGGTGGCAAAAAACACACATTTGTTTTAAAGTTTGTTTCGTAATCTATACTTATATTATAAAGCGGAAGAGTTTGTTTGTTTATTTGTTTGAACGCGCTAATCTCAGAAACTACCGGTCCGATTTCAAAAATTCTTTCAATGGCGTATAGTCCAGTTATCGAGGAAGGCTTTAGACTATATTATATTTTCAAATAAATTAGGGATTCTTACTATAAGTCCAATAATGTAACCCAAGGTGTAAGAAAAAGACCCGAAAAAAATCTTACATCGCGAACGCTGCAAAAACTATTGATTATAGAATAAAACAATGTACTACACTTTCACAGAACATATAATTGCCGACAAAAAAGTCCGCGACGCTATATGTCTAACTATTGTAGTTATCGCACAATAAGTGTTTTTTCAATTTATAAAAATAATTATAATGAGGTCGTTTTAAAAGTTTTTTATTTTGTACCTTGGTATTAACTCTACTCAAAATAAATTACTTCAATATAAAGATGGATTCAATACCTTTCTAGAACTTTTTGAATGATTCAATTCGGACATTTAATTCAAAAGATATCGCAAAATACAAAATGTAAGTATTCGTTTCTTAAGCAAATATTCCGCGCACATATATATGATCGAGAGTCCCGCCCGACTCGGTCCTGAGCGCCGCTCATAGCTGGCAGGTAAATTATTTTAAAATTTTCTTAGACATTTTTTTTTAATTTTGTCCTAATGAGTTTGTAGTATTTAATCGTCTTTTGGGGCTTATCTTTATTTTGTAATAATTAATAGGTGCTGTGAACATGTAACAACTATCGTGATCCCGTGTCTATTAAGACACATAGATTAGAATTTGATCTATTTACGAGTATAATAAACGGGAAATAACGCGACACATTTAGGTAAACAAATAATTACTTTTATTATTAGCTTGACGTTTCGGTCTGGTTGCACTGGCCGTAGTCACAAATAGACTGATAATTTGTTTGCCTAAATGTGTCGCGTTATTTTCCGTTCATTATATTTATGTAATATGCAACGCGAATATTAAAATATTTAAAAATATTTTCATACTTAAGTAACCAAAGTCATGGGTCAAAGCTAGAGTTAGTTTACAGTTCACGCAGATATTATAATATTATCTATAATTCTTTACAATATTGCAACTTCATATAAATAGACGAAACGCAAGATATGCCTACGCACCTCGATCTTGGCGTCTTTTGCTAAAATATAAAGATTTTGCGGGTTTGTTACACGTCTGCATACCACATAGCCCATCTATATTTACATTTTTAATATCGTGATCTTTTTTCAAATTTTGTGAATTTATTTTGATAAGAGTAATACCAAGGTGCCAAATCGACATCATTTAAATTATAAAAAACACATGCTGGTTAAAACATGTGGTGACCCGGTTTTTTTTTGTAGAAAGACAATGACCAAATAAAAAAAAGGTTTAAGTAGTATTAAAAAAAACTAAAAGTTGACAAAAACTTTGGACTAAGTCCCTGACATTCTATTAATATTACTTATAAAGTGTTGATTGAAATTGATAATATTATCACCATAATATATCTTGATTGTTAGTCGCTAATATCAACAGCTAAGAAGTGAGGTGTGTAATAATCGTGCCTTATGGCCCTTTGTTCTCTCTACCTTACTTACTCTTATCAAAATAAATTCACTACATTTTAAAAGAGATTACGATATTAAAAATGTAAATAGATGGGCAACTCTATGTGGTATGCTGAAGACCGTAAAGTCTTTATATTTTAGCAAAATACGCCAAGTCGAGGTGCGTGGGTATATCTTGCGCTTCGTCCATTTATATGAAGTTGCAATATTGTAAAGAATTAAAAATAATTTTATCATATCTGCTTAGAGAAGTAACTGTGAACTAACGCTAACTTTGACCCAGGACTTTGGTTACATACATACATACATACATACATAAGCTCACGCCTGTATCCCATGGGGGTAGGCAGAGACTTTGGCTTTCCACAAGCTACGATCGTGACACACATCTATCGCCTCATCCACAGTCATACATCTCGTCATGCATTTACGTCGGTTTCGGGTGCTACGCATTTTGCCTTTTTTAAACAGACCACTTATTTGGTCGTGGTAGCTCCGTCTTGGTCTCCCGATCCCGACCCTGCCACTCACATTCGCTTCGTATACTCTTTTAGTCATTCGGCTTCCATCCATTCTAGCAATATGACCAAACCATCTTAACATACTTCTCTCCACTTTGGTCACCACATCATCCTTCAACTTGCATTTCTCCCTTATCACGCTATTTTTCATTCGATCCGCAATGGTGACTCCACACATACTTCTCAGAGAACGCATTTCCACTGCATTCACCTTACTTTCATGCTTCGCCTGCCACACCCAACACTCACTCCCGTAAGTCAGAGTTGGTACCAACACACCATTGTGAATCGTCAAGCGTGCCTTTTCAGACACAGCCTGACTACGCATCAAGGCATGCAGTGCACCATTAACTCTGTTACCCGCAGTCACTCTCCTTTCAATATCTTCCTCACATTTTCCGTCTCTTGTAAACATACTTCCCAAATATACAAACTCATTCACTTGCTCCAATTTCTCGCCATCCAATATCATATCACACAGTGTGACCTCTTTCTCTCTCTCCACAACCATAACTTTCGTCTTGCTTACATTTATTTTCATACCTCTTTCTCTAAACCCTTCATTCACCAAGATTAGCATATCTTGTAACTCCGACGCCGACGAAGCAAGTAATACCTGGTCATCGGCGTACAGTAGGCACTTGACACGCATCTCTTCCATGCTTAAACCACATTCAGTCTCTTTCAGATTTGTCAGACAACTATCCATATAGAGATTGAAGAGCCATGGTGACGCAACACATCCCTGTCGAACACCTTTATAGATGTTAAACCAGTCTGAGTGCGCCCCATTCACCCTGATGCAGGCTCTAGAATTCTCATATAGAGAATTTAAAGCCCGCACCAGGCGCTCGTCAACCCCATATGTATTCGACAGCGTTGACCATAATTCATTCCTGGGTACACGATCATAGGCCTTCTCCAGATCTACAAATGCACAAAATACTTTTTTGGACTTGGCTAAATGTTTTTCACAGATGGTCCGTAGAGAGAAGATCTGATCGATGCACCCCCTTCCTCTCCTAAATCCCGCTTGTACATCCCACAATTTCTCATCTGTTACATTCGTCACTCTTTCAATAAGAATCTTCGCATACAATTTACCTACAACACTGAGAAGACTAATGCCTCGGTAGTTTTTGCAGTCCTGCCGCGACCCCTTCCCCTTGTGCAAGGGCACAATGACTGCTTTAGTCCAGTCGTCCGGAACACAGCCATCACGCCAACATACATTGAAAAGTAGTCGCAACAATCTTACAACAACCCCTTTGCCACTTTTCAGCATCTCGGTAGTTATCCTGTCATACCCTGCAGACTTACCCAATTTCGTACTTTTTATTGCATTCACTATTTCATCGTCCGTAATTTCTTGAACTGCATCGTTTTGTGAGTGAGTGGGAGTTGGAAGGTTCACCGGCTCATTATTGTAAAGATGTCCCTCACTACACTCAAAAAGTTCTTCGAAGTAACTTTTCCAACGATGCAGAACATCCCTTTCAATATTCAACAATCGTCCATCTTTCGCTCTTATAACGTCCAACTCAGATGACCTTGAACCGCTGCGAACCAATTTAACCTGCTTCCAAAACAGTTTTAAATTGGCCCTGAAGTTCTCAGACATCTTTCTGTCAAACTTCTCTTTCATACACTTCTTCTTTTCCTGTACCACAATTTTAGCTTTCTTCTTTGCTTCCACATACACACTTTTTGCTTTTCTTACCTGGTATACGTTCTCTGTATGACTTTCATTACCTTTCGCTTTGATGGCTAGTCCATCCAACCACGCCTTTTTCTTACATTCCACTACTTTCTTAACTTCTGCATCCCACCAGCATTCATCCAACGACCTTCCTTTCTTTCTTTTAGTCTCTCCACATACTTTGGCAGCTGCTCCAACCATACTACTTTTTACAACCTCCCATATATCATTCATTCCACCCGCACATGATACATCCCATACGTGCTTTGTCCTTTCTACCATTTCCCTCAAATATTCCGCTTGCACGTCTATGTCACTCAGTTTTTCAACTTTTATTCGACCAAGACTCGTTGTCGGCTTTTTGTTCCAGTGACGCCAGGCTTTAAACACATCCCTAATTCGATTTTGGTTACATAGATAAAATATTTTTAAATAGTACGTTCGTTTTAGATATTTAGATGACATTAAAGGAATTAGGTACTCTTAAATAGACAGTGGTAGAACCAAGCAGTTCGCTGCATGTATGGGCCGGCTCGACCGGTGAAATACCACGACCTCTCAGAAGATCGACGTAAAGTGGCTCATGGCGCGTTTCGTTCGGTGAGAGAGGTACCCGGAGGCCCACCCCCCTTTCCCCATCCTTTCCTTTCCCCTATCCCTTAAAGGTCGGCAACGCAACAGTAACATTATATGTGTTGCTGGTGTCCATGGGCGTCGTTGATTGCTTACCATCAGGTGACACGCATGCTCGTTTACCCTCCTATCCCATTAAAAAAAATACAACTTTTAGGGTTTCGCGTTGCATATTACATAAATATAATGAACGGGAGATAACGCCACACGTTTAGGTAAACAAATAATCCAAAAATATATAAAAATCTAATTTACGTGTCATATTAGACTCGGACAACATCATTTAGCAGACCGCGCGAACTATGCACCGCCATATTATATACATTTATAACTAAAATTTATTGTCCCACTCTTATTAATAACTTAAACTTTCCTCAATAAATGGACTCTCTAAAACTAATATTTTTTTCAATCCAAACCAGTAGTTCCTGATACATACATACATAAATTCTCGCCAAATTCCTTACGGGGTAGGCAGATAGAACAAAGTGCCATAAGGCACGATTAATACACGCCTCACTCGCTTAGCTAGTATGTATTAGCGTACTGACAACCAAGACATTGATAATATTTACAACTTCAAAGAAAGCTTTATTAGCAATGCCACTTATGAACAATGAATATAGCAATGAACTTGTCCCAAGTTTTTTGTCAACCTTTACTTTTTTTTAATACTACATAAACAACTTTTTTTATTTGGTCACTATTGTTGACTTCAACGAAAAAAACGGGACACCATATGTTCAAACCGGGGTAGCTAACTCACAGTGTGTGTTTTTTTTATAAGTCAAATGATGTCGGTTTTGCGATTAAGCTTATCGAAATAAATTTACTACATTTTAAAAGATATCACGATCTTAAAAATGTAAAGTTTATTACATATATCTAGAATGTATTATAAATCAGTCACATCAGTTACACCTTGTCAGTAGCAAAGTCACGCAGTTCGCTGCATGAATGGGCCGGCTCGACCCGTGGAATACCACTCAGATTATCGCTGAAAAGTGGCCTTAGCCGCGTTTCACTCGCTGAGAGAGGTATTCGGAGGCCCAATCCCTTTCCCCTCCCCTTCCGAAACCCACTCCCGACCCCACCCATATCCCATTGTAAGGGCCGGCAACGCAACTGTAACACTGCATGTGGTGAGGTGGCCATGGGCGGCGTTTGTAACTATCATAAGCCTGCTCGTTTGCCCCTTATACAATAAAAATGTAACCTAATTCCTATCTTAACCTACTTCTAATATATAAAATTCTCGTGTCACAATTTTCGTTCCCATACTCCTTCGAAACGGCTTGACCGATTCTCATGAAATTTTGTATGCATATCGGGTAAGTCTGAGAATTTTCAACCCTCAACGATCAACCCCTATTTTTTAAATTTTATTTTTTGGCAAGACAACGTTTGCCAGGTCAGCTAGTAATATATAAATGTGAATGTAAGTTTATTTGTGTGTTATGCTTTCACGCGATAACTACTCAATCGATCATCATGAAACTTTGTACACATATTCTTTGAGGTAATTTACATATATTTGAACCCGAAGGAAAAACTTATAAAATAGTCTACAACAATATCCTACATACTCTTATAAAATTGTTACAGTCCAAAATTATTTATTTTTGTTACAGAGAAATATATTTTACCATAAAGAATGTTGTTAGTTTTTTAAACGTCATTGTATGTAGTAATTTTAAAAATTAATAATTCCAGCTAAGCAATAAAACAGAGTTATCATATTGATTAACTTCTACAGTAATGATCTTTGATACCTATTTAATGGATATCACGATGGAAAAAGTTATGGAAAAAGTGACGGATGTCGCGGATGTCACGAGAATTATTTAATAAAATAAAATAAAATATTGTCCTAAATATTTGTACAAAAGACCGCAATAATTAATGTATAAACGGGCGGATAAGTGAGATTATATAATACAAATCATTGTATAAATAGGGAGTTCATCAGGCTCTGTATGAACTGACGTCACAACTCCTTTTACTCCATATCTCGTCTCACTTTGACACATATAATCATAGAGAGATTGTGAGCTCCAGACTTATTTTGTTGCATTTTATATCTGGCATCCAAGAATCGAGCGATTGACAGGACGCTACTCACAGCACCAAGACGACGGCGACGGCTTCGTTTTATAACTGTCAGACTTTTAGTTATATTTTGTGTTTGTGTAATATTTTAGTAGTGTATAGTTGTATATAATGTATATTTTTACTAGGAGAGTTTTATAGTTCATAACAATTTATGTTTACACATGTTTCTAAATGCTGATAGCAGTGATAATGTGGAAAGAAGTGATAGTTTGCCATATCAACCTTCAACATCGGCTAATTCACAGGTAAAATGCCCTCATTGTCCTCAAGGTCGCTATTTCAAAGGTTATCGGGGCTTAAGAGTACATCTTGGGAAAGTCCATAAATCCCAGGACGTATTTTTGAGCTGTGATGCCCCCAGCGTATCACAACAAGAACTCCTGGATCAAAATCCTTTTTGGAAAATACTGTCTGCACTGAAAAATTCAGTTCCGATTTTAAAAAGAATACCCCGCGGTGCGAGACCGTCGGTTGCCAAAATTTTCGCAGAAAATATAGCCTTTGTCAACCGTGAGAACTCGTTGTCGTCATGGAAAATGTTACTTACATTGCCATTTAAAATTTTACATATTAACAAAAATAATAAGAATTCTTTGACATCCCAAATCAAACTTAACTGTATTTCACCTACAAACATTTCTGATTTTGACCATTCTTTAAAACAACGCATTTTTTCTATCAACAATTATGTAGAAACTAAATTAAAAGAAGGAGATATAAGAGGCGCTTGTAGAATTTTATTTAGCAGCGACTCTTTAGCACCTTGTACCTCTGAGACATTAGAGGAGTTAAATAATAAACATCCATCGCCGACTAATGACCTTTCCTTTCCAGACCCGCCTGATGAAAATTCGGAGTTTTTAAAGGCCACTTCTAACGATGTTATTAGGGCGATTGGTTCCTTTCGAAGTGGCTCCGCTGGTGGTCTAGATGGCCTGACTCCACAACATCTTAAGGATCTTGTGGGCCCGAGCGCGGGGCAATCCGGGGAAAGACTTTTGAAGGAACTAACCGCCTTATTAAATCTCATGCTTTCTGGTAAAGTTAATAAATTTATAATTGACATATTGTATGGCGCCAATTTATGTGCTTTAAAAAAAAAAGATGGTGGTATTCGTCCAATTGCCGTAGGATGTACATATCGACGTATGGCAGCCAAAGTTTGTTGCCAATATTATAGAACTAAATTGATAGATACTTTTCAACCTCTTCAGCTAGGCTTCGGAGCTAGCGGAGGCTCTGAAGCTGCCATACACGCTCTATCAACTTATCTTGGCAGCGGTGAAGGAGAGGTCATCTTGAAGGTTGATATAAAGAACGCTTTTAATTCTTTGAATAGGGACACTTTATTGACACAAGCTAAAATAGAAACCCCAAAAATGTTTAATTTCCTTTGGCAATGTTATAGATACCCATCAAAATTATTGTATAAAGATAAGTTATTAGATTCAGCTGTTGGGTGTCAACAAGGTGATCCTCTTGGTCCAATAATTTTTAGTCTCGCAATTCACCCTATTATTAAACAACTAAATTCGAAATTGAATATTTGGTATCTAGATGATGGGACACTAGGAGGCAACGCAGATACGGTTTTACAGGATTTAATAATTTTAAAAAATGAATTTCAATCCATTGGCTTAAATTTAAACTCCAGTAAATGTGAAATTTTTTTAAAGGATAATTTGGACAAATCACTGATGCTTTCAAAATTTAATTCAATTACTCCAAACATCAAAGTTATTAAAAAAAAATCATTCCGCCTCCTTGGGTCACCCATCTTTGAAGAAGCATATGATGACTTCGTCGAAGAAAATGTCAGTAAATTTAATGCAGTTTCTGATCGCTTACTCAAAATTAATATACATTCAGCCTACACCATTGTTCGGTATTGTCTTTTTGTTCCTAAATTTACCCATGCCCTAAGGTCATCACAACTTTGGAAATATCCACAACTATTGGAAAAAATTGACTTAATCATTAAAAAAACACTCAGTCAAGTTTTAAATATTACTTTTAGCGATCGTATGTGGCTTCAAACATCACTTCCGATTCGTTTTGGTGGCCTGGGCATCAGAAAAATTTCCAGTGTCAGCTTACCAGCTTTTCTATCCTCGATACATAGCACAGAAGAATTAACAAGGAAAATCCTAGCTTCCACACTTGTTAATTCAGAAGTACTTTGTAAATCTGAGGCTTTGATAGCGTGGAAAACTGCTTGTCCAAATAATGACTTGCCAACGAATCCCTGCTCTCAGCGACAGTGGGACGAGCCGCTCTGTAAGAAAACAAAGGAGTTTTTGCTTGAAACTGCTTCCAGTGATACAGAGCGTGCTCGTTTACTGGCTGTAGGAGAGTGGGAGTCAGGCGCTTGGCTTCAAGCACTGCCAGTATCCAGTGTAGGGACCCTATTAGATAACACAACTTTCCGCATTGCCACTTGCTTACGTATTGGTGCTGCTTGTTTTTCACCGCATCTTTGTCAATGTGGGGAAGCCGTCAACTCTTTTGGACATCATGGTCTTTCATGCAGCAGAAGCGCGGGGCGTATACCTAGGCATGCTCATATAAATGACATCATTCGTCGGGCTCTTTCCACCGCCGGCGTAACAGCTGTACTTGAACCTAGTGGGTTGGTGCGTGACGATGGAAAGAGACCAGATGGTATGTCCTTGATGCCTTGGAGGATGGGTAGGTCTTTGGTGTGGGACGCTACCTGTGTCGACACACTGGCGCCTACACATCTTCCTCGGACTATCAATGCTGCCGGCGCTGCTGCTGGATACGCAGAGACCCTCAAGCGTCAAAAATACAATAATCTTGTGGGTGATTATGTGTTCGAGCCATTTGGAGTCGAAACACTTGGTCCATGGGGGCCAAGTGCACACAAATTGTATAAAGATCTCGCTAAGCGGCTGATAGAGGTTACACGTGACCAGAGGGCTGGCTTGTTCTTTGTACAGAGAATAAGTATTGCCATTCAACGTGGCAATGCTGCCAGTCTTCTGGGCACGTTACCCGTTGACAACGATGCGGAAGAATTTTTCGATGCCTTTTAATAATTCTTTTGTTTTTATCATTTTTTTTATAATCTATATCTGTAAATAAATTGTAAATAGTCATATATATCTAACAGTTATATTTTTAATAAAAATTGTCTCGAATTTTGAGTAGTGCACTATTTAATGGATTTAATGCGAGCGAAGCCGCGGGTAAAAGCTACTAACTTTTATAAATAAAAATACCACAAAATACGATTAAATACTACAAATTTTAAATTCTAATTAAAGTATTGAGCGATATGATGACAAAGAGAGAAACAACAACACAACATAACTTCACGCCTTTTCTACTCGAAGCTGTAGGCAGCGGCTGTTAAACGTCGTTTCGCCACTATGTTTCCATCCCAAATGGAATAGGTGGCGAACTTATTGCCATACCAGGCACAAAGTTTATAGTCATCGATATCTAAATACACATAAATTCCGAAAACAATTTCAAAAAGTAATTGGTGTGAGCCAGAATTCGAACCCGCGACTACTTTATTCAGAAGTGGGGTGCTCGACAACTGGACCACCGATACCTTTTAGCAAGAAACAAACGTAAAAAAATCTACCTGCTAGCTGTCGCGGTCCGAGCTGTCCGAGTCGGATACATCATGCGTAGTGTAACTAAATATTTTCCTATGAAATGAATACTTACATTTTGTATTTTGCGATATCTTTTGAATTAAATGTCCGATTTAAATTATTCAAAAAGTTCTAGAAAGGTATTGAATCTGTCTTTTTATTGAAGTAATTTATTTTAAGGAGAATTAATATCAAGGTACAAAATAAAGCATTTTTATAACGACATCAATTTAATTATTTTAAAAAATTCAAAAAACACTTATTGTGAGATAACTACAATAGTTAGACATATGGCGTCGCGGACTTTTTTATAGACAAATTTATGTTCTGTAAAAGTGTAATACATTGTTTTGTTCTAGAATCAATAGTTTACACAGCGTTCACGATGTAAGAATCTCTATACTTATATTATAAAGTTTGTTTGTTTGTTTGTTTGAACGCGCTAATCTCAGAAACCACCGGTCCGATTTCAAAAATTCTTTCAATGGCGTATAGTCCAGTTATCGAGGAAGGCTTTAGACTATATTATATTTTCAAATAAATTAGGGATCCTTACTATAAGTCCAATAATGTAACCCAAGGTGTAAGAAAAAGACCCGAAAAAAATCTTACATCGCGAACGCTGCAAAAACTATTGATTATAGAATAAAACAATGTACTACACTTTCACAGAACATATAATTGCCGACAAAAAAGTCCGCGACGCTATATGTCTAACTATTGTAGTTATCGCACAATGAGTGTTTTTTCAATTTATAAAAATAATTATAATGAGGTCGTTTTAAAAGTTTTTTATTTTGTACCTTGGTATTAACTCTACTCAAAATAAATTACTTCAATATAAAGATAGATTCAATACCTTTCTAGAACTTTTTGAATGATTCAATTCGGACATTTAATTCAAAAGATATCGCAAAATACAAAATGTAAGTATTCGTTTCTTAAGCAAATATTCCGCGCACATAATAGGGCGGGGAAAAAGTCTTTTCGCATAACGTAGGTATAAACTTATTATAAAATTTCTTTGACTGTACTATTTGTGTCTGGCTGGTTTTGGTAACATTAAAAAGGTTACATTATAAAGAAAAGAAAAAAATAAAAAAAAGTTGTTTCCCGCTATTTTTCATTTGTTTTTCTCTCCGTAAAAATGAGTGAATCTAATGAAGAAATTCGATACATTTTAAAATTTTATTATAAAAAAGGCAAAAATGCAACTCAAGCAGTGAAAAAAATTTGTGATGTTTATGGACCTGATGCAGTGTCAGTAAGAGTAGCACAAATTTGGTTCAAACGTTTTCAGTCCGGAAATTTTGATGTTAAAGATGCACCTCGCTCTGGTCGCCCTGTTACGAATAAAATGGACGCCATTTTTGAAAGAGTGGAGCAAGATCGGCATATTAGTAGTTACGATGTAGCTGAAGAACTGGGAATTGACCACAAAACAGTTTTGACCCATTTGAAGAAAGCTGGTTATACAAAAAAGCTCGATATTTGGGTGCCACACGAGCTCACTCAAAGAAACTTAATGAACCGTGTACTCATTTGCGATTCATTATGGAGACGTAATGAAACCGAGCCGTTTTTGAAGAGATTGATAACTGGCGATGAAAAGTGGATCACGTACGACAAGAACGTGCGAAAAAGGTCGTGGTCGAAAGTTGGCCAGGCTTCACAGACTGTGGCCAAACCTGGCCTAACACGAAATAAGGTGATGCTGTGTGTATGGTGGGATTGGAAGGGCATTGTTCATTATGAGCTTTTACCGTCCGGCAAAACCATCGATTCTGATCTTTACTGCCAGCAACTGATGAGATTAAAGGAAGCAGTCGAGAGAAATCGGCCGGAATTGATCAACAGGAAGGGTGTGGTCTTTCATCACGATAACGCTAGACCACACACATCTTTAGCCACTCAGCAAAAATTAAGAGAGTTCGACTAGGAGGTCCTAGTGCATCCACCATATAGCCCTGACCTTGCGCCTTCAGATTTTCACCTGTTTCGGTCTCTTCAGAATTCTTTAGGTTCTGTAAGGTTGACCTCAAGAGAGGACTGCCAAAACTATTTGTCCCGTTTTTTTGATCAGAAGTCCCAAAGTTTCTACAGTAACGGGATAATGTCTCTGCCCACAAAATGGCAGAAAGTTATTCAACAAAACGGTACATATATATTGTAAATAAATGTAAATAAACTTTGAAAAAAATGTCTTGACTTTTCATACAAAAATACGAAAATACTTTTTCCCCAACCTATTATATATGATCGAGAGTCCCGCCCGACTCGGCAGGTAAATTATTTTAAAATTTTCTTAGACATTTTTTTTTAATTTTGTCCTAATGAGTTTGTAGTATTTAATCGTCTTTTGGGGCTTATCTTTATTTTGTAATAATTAATAGGTGCTGTGAACATGTAACAACTATCGTGATCCCGTGTCTATTAAGACACATAGATTAGAATTTGATCTATTTACGAGTATAATAAACGGGAAATAACGCGACACATTTAGGTAAACAAATACTTACTTTTATTATTAGCTTGACGTTTCGGTCTGGTTGCACTGGCCGTAGTCACAAATAGACTGATAATTTGTTTGCCTAAATGTGTCGCGTTATTTTCCGTTCATTATATTTATGTAATATGCAACGCGAATATTAAAATATTTAAAAATATTTTCATACTTAAGTAACCAAAGTCATGGGTCAAAGCTAGAGTTAGTTTACAGTTCACGCAGATATTATAATATTATCTATAATTCTTTACAATATTGCAACTTCATATAAATAGACGAAACGCAAGATATGCCTACGCACCTCGATCTTGGCGTCTTTTGCTAAAATATAAAGATTTTGCGGGTTTGTTACACGTCTGCATACCACATAGCCCATCTATATTTACATTTTTAATATCGTGATCTTTTTTCAAATTTTGTGAATTTATTTTGATAAGAGTAATACCAAGGTGCCAAATCGACATCATTTAAATTATAAAAAAAAACACTCACTGTGAGTTAGCCATACTGGTAAGAACATGTGGTGACCAGGTTTTTTTTAAATCGACTTTTTAAAAAGGTTCAAGTAGTATTAAAAAAAAACTAAAGATTGACAAAAAAATTCTGTCAAAGTCTCTGGTATTGCTATGGATTGAAGTTGATAATATTTTTTTTTTATGGGATAGGAGGGCAAAGGAGCAAGCGTGTCACCTGATGGTACGCAACCTGCGCCGCCCATGGACACCGGCAACACTTATAGTATTACCGTTGCGTTGCCGACCTTTAAGGGAGAAGGATGAGGAAGGGAGGTGGACCTCCGGGTACCTTTCTCACTGAACGAAACGCGGCACGAGCCACTATATGTCGATCTTCTGAGAGATGGTGGTATTTCACCGGTTGAGCCGGCCCATTCATGCAGCTAACTGCTTATTATTTTAACGGCTATTATTTTCATCATATCTGGGTTATTAGTCGCAAATATCAACAGCTAAGAAAGTAAGGTGTGTAATAATCGTGCCTTATGGCGCTTTGTACTCTCTGCCTACCCCGCAAGGGATCTGGCGTGAAGTTATGTATGCGTGTATCAGGAACTTGAATTGAAAAAAAAGTGATAGATAGTCCATTTATGAGGAAAGCTTTGGGGTATTAATATGATCGCGGCAATAATCTTTTTAGTGGAAAATTTATAAAATATGGCGGTACGAAGTTTGCGCGGTCTGCTAGTCTAAAGATAAACAAAGTTTTAGCTATTTAAAACATTTACTTTACAAGTATCAAACAAAAAACCAAGCACTTAGAAATCACGGCTAAAAAAAATTCAAAATTCAAAAAAAAATCTATTGGAGAAGTTTTTCTAATAAGAATATTAATTCTACAATTTCATGATCTGTATTCACCACAGAAATAGATCAAGATCTTGATCAAGATCAAGTAGTATTAGTAGTAGTAGTAGTAAAGTAGTAGTAGTATTTCTGTTTTTTTCACCGATAAATATGCTAAAGCCATACAAACATACAAAACTACTTTAGAAATCATAAATAAACACTTGACAAACACTCGGGTCGTATTACACCAAACAATGAGCTATTGTCTCAACGCACACTTAAAATTTTTGTTGACATTTGGGGCCCGGGTGGGTGTGTGTGTGATGTTATATTCATTCTTTATCGCTCTCACGTACTTTATACGTGTTTGAGCAGGCTAAATATAGTTAAACGCTTAGTTTTACCGACAAATACGGCGGGTACGATCGGCCAGCTGCTGGCGTTCGACACATGCGCGTGTTTTGACACCAGCCAGGAGATGGTCGATCGACAGTTGAGGTAGAGTTTGTAGAGAGTACAAAGTGTTCACATAAAACATGTCAAATTCACCTAGTCTTTTAATCCTTTATATTGTAAATAAATCCAACTTAAGTTTGTATATTATAAAGATATATTGTATCTACAACTATTGGCACTAGGTATTACAACATATTATCTAATTAATTGTACCTACAGTAAAAGAGAATAAAAAGAACCAACCAGAATAAAATGCAAATTGTTTTAAAACTGGTATCTTGTGGTTTCAATTAATATACTTGAATATTCGTTCCGAATTTACACAATTGTAAAGAATATTCTAAAAATACTTAACAAAAAGTTCCTGTTTAAATTTATAAAAAATTACTAATTAACCGTGCATGATTTTGCTAAAACGCAAAATTGAAAATGCATATAAAGAAAATAACGACCCTCATTTACAGGAGACGTCATGTTCTTTAAATTTGAATTTGCCGCGTTTCGCACAGAGTTATAGACTCGTTATTAACAATGGTAAAACATCTCGACTCGATGGTCGGGATTCTAACCTAAAAATATCGAAATATCGTGGAAGATTTCTATTGTTTTTAATAATAATAATAATAATAATATATATATAATTCTCAATACTATGTTCAAGAAGAACCGGAAGAGTATGTGGACATGGATATCGCCGGATGGTAGGACAAAAAATGAAATCGATTTTATTATGACCAACAGAATCAGCTGCTTTACAAACTTCACCGTAATTAAAAGATTTAACTTCAACACCAATCATAGGCTACTTAGAACCGAGCTCAAAACAAATCAACCAAAGAAGACCAGGCCGACTCTAGAGTCAGGAAACAGAAACCTCTACGTTCACCAATTAGAACAAATAGCAATAGCCTTAAAATCTGAACTTAAAGACTTCAAAGAGAACACTAAGGAACTAGAAACCCAAGATAAATACAACTATATAGAGAATATTATAAAAACTCAAACAAAACTCATAGCAGATACTAAAATGGGTGCAAAAGGAATACTATCAACAGAAACTGCAAAACTCTTAGAAGAAAGAAACCAACTTATTAATCAAAGAAGTACACAAAATAGAAGACAGAAATTAGCTAAAATTAGCAAAGATATCAATAGTAGCATGAGGAAGGATAGAAAACAACGTAGGATGCAAACGATAGAAAATTACATACAGAAAACCGGTGGAACTAAAAAAGCACTCAAGGAATTAACCGACACGAAAACCTGGATCGTAAAAATGAAAAACGACCGAGAAAAATTTGACTATCGCAGAACTGACATACTAAAAACAGTTGCCTCATACTACACAAACCTATATCGAAACATTACAACGCAAACTGAAATCGATCTAGTGGAAACCTCGAACACCCCCAGTATACTCCAAGCTGAAATCAGCAAGGCTATAGATACCCAAAAGAGTGACAAAGCACCCGGGCCTGACTGCATAACTAATGAAATTATCAGATATAGCAAAGAAACCCTGATACCGGTCCTTACAGATATGTTCAATGACATCATGAATACTGAAACCATCCCACACCAATGGACCGAGTCTAACATCATCTTATTGTTTAAGAAAGGAGATAAATACGACATCGGAAATTATCGCCCTATTAGCCTTATGTCCAATATATATAAGATTTTTGCTAAGATCATCTTAAAACGAGTCGAAAGAACTCTAGACGAACACCAACCTATAGAGCAAGCAGGATTCCGAAAAGACTACTCAGTGATCGATCACATTCACGTAGTGCGTCAAATCTTGGAGAAATACAACGAATACCAACTAACATACTACATTGCATTTATAGACTATCGCAAAGCATTCGATTCTCTTCAACATGATAAAATATGGGCGGCATTACTAGAACAAGGAATTGAGCACAAGTACATTCGATTAATAAGAAACATATATAATAGCAGCAGAGCAAGAATTCAACTAGAAAAGAAAAGTGCTTTTTTCAGAGTAGAAAAGGGCGTTAGGCAGGGAGACCCTCTATCTCCGAAATTATTCTCCGCAGTCCTAGAATCAATCTTCCGGAGGCTTAATTGGGAACATCTTGGAATAAACATAGACGGTGTAAAGCTGTCACATTTAAGATTTGCCGATGATATAGTGTTACTGGCAAATACAGCAGAAGATCTAACCAGAATGATAAAAGAACTTGCAAAAGAAAGCGAGAGAGTAGGGTTGGTAATAAATCCAGAGAAAACTAGAGCGATGACAAATGGTTGCAAACATACTATATGTCTAGGAGACACCGAAATCAACTACACGGACGAGTACATATACCTAGGTCAGCTCATAACTCAAAAAGATCAGATGCAGAAAGAAGTGAACAGACGAATTACAAATGGCTGGAGGAGATACTGGAGTTTAAGAGAGGCTATGAAAGAAAAAGAGCTCCATATAAACCTAAAAAGCAAACTGTTTAATACCTGCATACTACCTGTTCTTACGTATGGGTGTCAATCATGGTCCATACATCAGGAGAACTCAAACAGACTAGCAAATTGCCAGTATGCCATGGAACGGAGCATGCTAAATATTAAAAAGTCTGACAGAGTAAAAAAAGTTATCATTAGAAGCAAAACAAAAACTACCGATGTAATAAACAAAATAAAAAGGCTCAAATGGCGATGGGCTGGTCACATGTCAAGAGGATATGAAAAATGGAGCAAAAGGGTGACATGGTGGTACCCAAGGGAAGGCAAAAGAAACAGGGGTCGTCCACTAAAAAGGTGGGACGATGACATTAGAAAAGTGGCAGGAGTCACGTGGAATAGAGTGGCTCATGAAAGAAAGGAATGGAAAAGGTTGGAGGAGGCCTTTGCCGACTGGCAAGTAGATTTAGGAAAAATTACGAAGCAACAGATATTGGATTAAATTATTAGTTAATATAAGATCTTAATGTTAGTTATCTACCTAATTAAAAAATCCATTGTTATGATATCTGATCTGAATAAAAGGCTATTGTTTTTAAAGTTATTAATTTAAATAAGGAATAACAAGTAAATCACCCGGAGTAAAAACTTTTAATGTTGTTTTCTGTTTTTATTGCAGGTAAGATTATTTTTAACTGTCTTTTGTAATTTTATCTTGTAAACAGAAAATAAATAAATGAAACTGTTTTTATTGCAGAAACCCAACTGAGTTTTTATTTCAAGAAAAGTGGTACATAATAACTTTATTACATGCATTTCGTAGATAGATAGATACTTATGTTTTATTAACAAGAAAGCTTCCAAAGCTTCCAGAAGTGATATTTTGTTTATTAATATGTTTACCTATCTATGCCTCGGAGTTGTTTTGACTTCCGTTATGAATATTAATATTGATATTAATTTTTTTTTTTTAGTTCCGTGGCATAATGTGTACAGCCAAATTTTTAAATTACGAATAATATAAATTCACAGCGTGTTAACTAAATAATATTTACGGATATATATTTGAATATAAATAAATACAGCTTCCTTGCATTATTGTTTGTCCTTGATGGCTTACTTTAAAGGTAAAACATACATACGTATATTATTATGTTATGTTACATTGTTGTATTTAGGTACATATAGTATAATAAAATATAATACTCAATATTATTACTTGATGTAGTTGCGTGACTGTGAAAGATCAATAAGCCACAAATATAACTTAAATGAGACATTGACTAAAGTTTAACTCATTCGCTATTCTTCATTAAATTATCACTTAAATTGTCGGAGAACATATAAAACCGTCGACCTACCGAATTGCGAAAAATGTGTATCTAAATTAAACAATATTAATTTATGTTATCTATCGAACCGAAACGAACAAAAGCCGAATAAGAAAAGTAAAATTTTTCGCAAGCAAGGTCGACGGGCCCGCGAGCAAACGCCACAGCGTAGTTGCGTAGACAACCAAACAAGTCACGCCCATATATTGCACAAACCAAAACATTGAAGACCCTGTTCAAACAGTCAGATATGTTTTTATCAAATAAAGAAACAACGAAGTTGGATTAACCTATTTTTTGCCGACCTATTTTTAAACGAAATTGAAATAGCTGGCAATTAATAAAATATTGCACGCACGAAATATTATGAAGATTAAAAACAAAGCAAGCTAGGCTGGTCTACCTATTAAAATATTTTCTATCTTAAGCCTCGCTTCTGAATCGGTAAAATCAGCTTTAAATTCGGACCCACTACCAAAGAGATTTCGGAGATCTTTAAATTTCAAAACTTTTCGAAATTAATTAATTTCGAAAAATATATGTGATAAATATCGATGACTGAAAACTTTGTGCCCGGTATGGCAATAGGTTCGCCACCTATTCCATTTTTGAAGTAAACATAACGGCGAATCGAGGCTTATCAGCCACTGCCTACACCTTCGAATAGAAAATGATGTGAAGTTATGATATGTTAAATTAATTAATTTCTTTGTTGTCCGAATGTATTGATTTAATGATTCCGAATTTGTTTAGGTTTTATGCATGTTTTTTTTGCAGGTCCTTTAAAATAGTCCTAAACGTAAAGTTTAACATCTTGATATGGGTTTTACCTTGATGATAGAATAATATAGGTATGCTATATTATTTCTTGGAAATACCAGATTATAATAAACTACGCGGGTATTTTTTGCGGTTGATTATTATTTACAATACTTCAATTACCTATTTAAGTGGACGCGTACTTCATAAATCGAATAAGATGAGTTTCGACATCTAATGATAAATGTACTTCAACATATAATAGATAAACACGTATTACAAACTCTTTGTACGGATACAAAACGTGGTTACGTGACGTTTTCGAAGGTACAAAAACCACTTACTCTGCAAATAAAATGTATTTCGTTGAGCAAAGTTGGACTTTGATCAAGAGGCCGTCGACTCTTACCTTGTTGGCAGTTAAATGTACAATATCTGGATGACCGAGCTTTGCTCGGTATTTTCTTTTTTTTATAAATTTCGATCTTACCGACAGAATAATAAATATATACTAATATATACTATGTACTAACATATTATATTAGAAACAAATAGTAATTAGTTAACAACGCCATCTGCTGGAATTAGTTAACAACGCCATCTGCTGGAATAGCTTTAGTGTTGTTGTCGTTAAAGCAAGTTAGTTGCTCACAAATAATAGTATTCGCCAATAGATGTCAGGAATTCCAATAAAAAAGTAAGTTGATGTTTAAGTTGATTATCGATAAAACACGATAAAATGAAATTTTCTAAAAATGATTCCTAGCTAGATCGATTTATCGCCCCCGAAACCCCCTATATACTAAATTTCATGAACATTGTTGGAGCCGATTCCAAGATTCCAATTATATATATATATATATATATATATACAAGAATTGCTCGTTTAAAGATATAAGATATGTTTATTTTTTAATATGCAGTTTTGTGACCTGATTTGAGGCCTTTAGCCAGTACATAGCTATATTTTTTTTAATTACTATTCGAGCATCATGAATATTTTAAAGAGTTCATATACATAGTTACGCAAACCGAATAAAATTTTGCTCCCTTTGCAAAAAATATGTGTTTATTTATATTATTCGATATGAAAATAATCTAGAATTTCAATAATACATTTTCTAACTCACTTTTTAATTGGTACTAATCTATTTCCTTCAACATTTGCTGCGCTGCCTACTAAGAGACCGACGCACTAAATTCACAAATTTCCTTTGATATACTAGGACTTACTAGGTAATCAGTGGTTTAGTACTGAGGTCTCGAGGTCCGGAGTTCGAATTCTAAACCATTGTATGTGCTCAATGTATTGCAAGAGGTCGCCTCGCCACCCTTTCAATTGGAAAACATGTATCATTCTAATAAACTTTCTTGTAACAATCAACAGCCCATCTGTTGATGGCTTATTTTCCGAATTGTTACAGAAAGCATATAAATAAAACTTATTTTTTCTTTCATTCTTCATCTGTCTAATATAATATTTGTTAGCTAGATACCGCCGTGCCATCTAGTAGTTATATGTATGTTGCTTGCTTCAATAGCAAACAAATATAGTAGCTTTATAAAAGTATAAAGAGTTTTGATGTCAGAACAAAGATGGCGCTTTTACTAATTGTTAGATCACCTTAAAATGGCGCTAAGAAATAAACTTCTCACACATTGTCGACGTTCGTAATTTGGTTAGAAGTTCTTATTCAACAGCAAAGATGGCATTATTTCAAACTTCATTAAATTATCAAAAAAGTATTAGTGAAAACTTCGACAATATTTTCCATAGTATTACATTATTCAGCATTATTAGGTTTGCTGTAAAATGATCCCAACACTAACTCATGTAAGCGACAGTTGGGTATGGCAGAATGCGCACGAAAGTAGGATAAACGCGGTCGAAATGAGGTCACTGCGCAAAATCTGCAGAGAGCCTTAAAAATCGTATGAAAAGAGTTATAAAAGTCAAAAAAAGTCAAATGAGGCGTGTAAGAATCGTGCCTCATGGCGCTCTGCTCTCTCTGCCTACCCCGCAAGGTATTTGGCGTGTAGTTATGTTCACAAACATTGCCGCGAAATTATCGCACTATACACTTAAATATATTTTGCCCATGTTTAACTTGAAAAATAATCAAGTAATATCTCAATGGTTTGGAGGTTGATTATCCCGCTTCTTTAACAAGAAGTCGTAGTATCAAATCTGGGCTCATCATACCAATGACATTTTTTAACAGTAGTAGAGCCAAGCAGTTCGCTGCATGAATGGGCCGGCTCGACCGGTGAAATACCACGACCTCTCAGAAGATCGGCGTAAAGTGGCATATGCTGCGTCTCGTTCGGTGAGAGCGGTATTCGGAGGCCCACCCCCCTACCTCATCCTTGCCTATCCTACTTACCAACCCTTTAAAGTCGGCCACGCAACTGTAACACTATACGTGTTGCAGGTGTCCGTGGACGGCGCTGGTCACTTACCATCAGGTGACACGCCTGCTCGTTTGCCCTGCTTCCATAAAAAAAAATGTACAGTTGTATAGCAACAGGTTCCGCCAACCATTTCATTTCAGACGAAAAATATGGCGACTCGAAATTACACGCCTTTTTCTACCTAAAAGTGTTAGTTTAATAAAAGACAAAAAAAAGGCCAAAAAATACTTATTTAAATTACAGCAAATTCTATCTGATCGTTTAGTTTCTAAAACCACAATTTACGATATTAATTTATGTTTTAAAGTAATCCCCAATAGTAAATAAAATACTCAGAAAATCTTAGGGATTATATTCTTACTACATATCTATAATCCATACATAGAAATAAAATTGAATTGTCTGTTTGTAATATTGAAATAACTGTTTTCTAATACAATCATAAAAATATGTTTACGATAGTTACACCAAAATATCATTATTTTTCTCATTTTCCATCTCTCTGTCTGTATGTTCTGTCGGTAATCTCTGAAATGCCTGGACTGATTTTGACGAGACTTTTAGTGGCAGGTTGCCTGTGTATTAAGGTGTAATTTAGGCTACATTATTTAGAAAATAAAAAGTTCACCGGGTTCCGGCAACTCCATCTGCGTGGTCATGATTTTGACAAAAATTTAATTATAGTTCGATGAATGTTTTGGTCCAATTGTTGCATTGTCATCGGTCTATGACAGGTGTGCAGAGTTTCAATAAAGTCGGATCTCTCAAAGTAGGAGGAAATCGATTTCAAAGGGTTTGACTACGTAGCGATTCATCATCATTACACAGTATAAAACAAAGTCGCTTTCCGCTGTCTTTTCTTCTTCTTCTTCTTCGATACCATGCAACGGAATATGATGTGGTTTCTTTAATTGATAGAAGTTGTCAACTGGGTGGTTTTTATCTATAATTTATGTATATGAATACTGTAGCAAATAAGAAGTGACCTTTTTGGAGAGTTAGCAAATAGCAAACGCTGGCTGGACCCTAAGTGATAGATAGATCATAACAATGTACTACATTATTATACACCATTAAAAGGTCTACAAAAAAATCCGCGATGGTGTATGCCTATCTCTCCGTGATAACCCAGAATGACCATTTTTATTTCTTTTCTGAGGCAAAACAAAGTTCTCTGGGTCAACTAGATAAAAATTAACCACGTGAAGCATTAGCATTGGCCTAGCAATTAAAATCTAATTTTTATCCGCATGGAATTATTCCAAAGTCATTTAAAACATATTAGTTTGTGGTTGACATTTAAATTTAATCCTTTTATTGAGTAGACTACCATTACGAGCGCATTTGGTTAATAAAACATTCTAAAATAAAGTCATATTAAAATTAAACAGATATTTCAAAGATTTTTTAACAAACTATATACTTATAAGCGGGTTTGTATTCATGAGTTTTTGTGACACCAATTTCAAATTAATATTCCTTTTAAAAAAGTCTTGGTGGTCCAGTGGTCGAGCACCCCGCTTCTAAAATCAGAGGTCGCGGGTTCAAATCCTGGCTCACACCAATGATTTTTCGAAATTGTTTTCGAACGTTATGTGTGATAGATATTGATGACTGAATACTTTGTGCCCGGTATGGCAATACGTTCGTAACGGCCAGTCGAGGCTTAACAGCCACTGCCTTGACCTTCGGGTAGAAAAAGGCATGAAGTTATGTTATGTGATACCTATAATTAACGATATACACATTATATTGCAAATTACGTAAATTCACGCCGAGTCCCTAGTAGAGTAGGCAGCTGAAAATGATTCTTATAGACCTCAAACGGGTCCTTGACTTTCATGACTCTTGTCACGCTATGGTAGTCAGCTTTGAAGGCTTCTGATGTCAACTCAATTTGATCATGAAAGACGGAAACTTTTGCATAAGCAGTAATATGTACACAGGAGGATGATGGAGGATCTTTGAACTGGAAGTAGGTGAGCTAAACCACTAGGCCTTTGATATGGTAAGCGTGAAGTCAATTTTATAAGTCGTCTATTGCGACCTCCATGTCAAGATAAGAAAAATCTCTACCCATGGAGAAAAAGATTTACCTAATCCGGCGTATAGATCTGATTAAATGTTAGGAATTGTTAGGATTTAATATAACATAACTCCTTTTCCTAACCGAAGGTGGCTGTCACGAATCGACTCGCCGAATCGTTAAGCCAGTAAGTTCCAAATAAAATAGCTGGCGAACCTATTCCCATACACCGGGCAAAAACTTGTCAGTCATGGATATTTATCACACATAACTTCCGAAAAGAATTCTGGAGAAATCATTGGTGTGAGCCCGAAATCGAACCGATGATCTCTGAATCAGAAGGGGGGCGGCTCGACCACTGGACCAACGAGACTGTTAAGATTATAAAATATTACATCCTTTGTTATGGAGTTGTGCAAAAAGAGATATACAAAATAAATAGCAATTTGATTGTGTGAATTTATGTTGACATTAATACTTGTTACTTAAATATTTAAAAAAAACCAGAGATAATACTTTGGTCTGTCTCGTAAGAATAAAATTAAAAACACAAAAAAAAATAAAAATCTGTATTCGCTATATATTCTGGTCCCAATATATAGAATCATTGAGACAGAGTTCTAACGCAGAAACCTTCAGGTCTCAACTGGGAACGTCTTTGATAATGGTGAGTAGAATTTTCGTATCTGAAAATTATGTATTTGTTATTTTAATAAAGTATTTCTATATATTTCAACAGTGGTAGAGCCAAGTAGTGCGCTGCATGAATAGTATTTAACCGGTTAAGCCGACCTCTCAAAAAATCGACGTAAAATGGGTAATGCTTCGTTTCGTTCGGTGAGGGAGGTACCCGAAGGCCCACTCCCCATCCCCATCCTTTTCTATCTTCCTCCTTTAAGGGGGACAACTCAATTGTGACACTATATGTGTTGCAGGTGTTCATGGGCAGCGCTTGTCACTTACCATCAGGTGACATGCCTGCTCGTTTGCTTTCCTATCCTATTGAATAATTTGATTTTACCAGCGACTCTACGTAATCATAAAGATACTTAGGGTACTTGTTGAATAATAAAGAAAAGCTGATATTTCAGTAGTGATCACCTCTGAGTTGATTTTATTTGACCACTGCACTTTTTAATCCACAGGTCGTGGGTTTTCGCCTTTTCGAAATTAATTTCATAACTTATGTGTGATAAATATCGATGACTAAATACTTTGTGCCCGGTATGGCAATAGGTTCGCCACCTATTCTATTTTGGGCCGTAAACATAATGGCGAGACGAGGCTTAACAGCCGCTGCTTCGGGTAAAAAAAGGCGTAAAGTAAGGTTATGAGTATGCTATGTTATGAGCATTTAAAAGGTGTGCAAAAATAATATTCCGCTGCTTGCCGCTCATTGGACTTGGCGTAAAGCTATGTTTTTTATAAATACAGTTTCAGCTACACGAGATATTTATTGAATTCGCTTAAGTGAACCAAGCTACGGACTCATAGATGGTGAATTTTGGAGAAATAATTTGTGGCGTACTGGACTGCAGGTTACAACCTGATAAAACAACACGTTGTATCCATATTTGGCAGTCTGTCATTGTACATCTCATACCCCCATATATATGCTTCTATTATAATTGTCATAATAAAATATCACTTCACAACCATCCTCACACCCATTTTTAGTAATATTAGTTAAATTAACAGACGATAAAACACATACTCGTAAACTGGTCATGTGATCAAGCTAAGTGTTAATTATTTTCAATTGTTTATGAGATAAGGAGCAAACGAGCAAACGGGTCATCTGGTGGTAAGTTACTACCGCCGTCCATATAAATCTGCAACTGTATAATACACTAACTATGATGGGATAGGGAGTGGGGTGATATAGAAATAGAAGAAAAAGAAAGTGATCTTCCGGATACCTCTCTCACGGATGCGGAATGCGGCAAGAGCTATCGATATTTTGAAAGGTCGTGGCATTTCACCGGTTGAGCCGGCCCAATCATGAAGTGCACTGTGTGGCTCTACTGTTAAATCAAATCTATTTTTAAACATATTTTTGTAAAAAATACACTCGAGAGCAATGAATCCGGGTCACTTAAAGAATCCTAAAAATCTCGGAAACTAAAAATGCTAGGTTAATGCAATAAATTGTATTTAATAGACAATGTAATACTCCTTAAATGAAGGTATTAAAACTTCTTAGTTATTGTAAAGTTATATCATAAAAAAATCAAATTTTAAAAAGGGCCACTTTCGAAGATGGAACTACGAAATTACAGCATTTGGTTTTGCTTTTGTTTGTAATCTGTCATTTATGTGGGTACATAAACCATGTTGATAGTGCTCTATATTCATTATTCAAGCTGAAATTATGTCGCTTACGCCACTGAGTTCAATATACAAGAGGAGCAAACCTCATACAAATGCGTCAAAAAATGTGTGTCCACTTTTTAGATACAATGACGTAGCTTTGAAACCACTAGACATTTAAAATTAAACATATATCTATCTCAGTCACACAAATCGCAAATACATTGCCGTCACTTTGATTAGACAAAGATGGCAATATAAATTTGCAATGGCGGTGTGGGGTGGCCAGCCCATGCGAAATTTTACCCAACTTTTTCAAGCCATGTACTCGTAAAAATATTTAATAAATATAAATTCAATATTTTACTATTACTTATTAATTTCTTATCAGATGTATTACAAGATAACTGAAATAATGAATGGATCAACGATCTCTGTGTACTCCGTACTAGATCGACTGTTCCGAAAAAAATTGGATCACACTCATCTGTACCTAATTGTGTACACCTGCCTTAGAGCAGCGATTTAAAGCGCTGTAGGTAAGTTGTACACAATTAGGTACAGATACACAAAATAGTGAAAACGCTTGAGTAGTAAAATAATGTACTTACATTCATTATATTGAAAGGGAATTATTGTATTTAACGTGGACAGGCCTAACAGCCTAACAGCCGCACGGGTCGATCGATCATAAGGGAACATACCCATACTGCATGACCTATTTTTTAAGATTTTTCGACCCCTCCCTCCCATCGGTGACCACTCGTAGTATATGCCAAGACCCCCCTCCCCTCCCCCTTTAGTTTTCACGTAGTAATTCCTAATTATGATTTTTAATCATTTCACAGGCAAAAATCGAAAAAAAAAAAAATTTGGCTCATACTCGTCTTTATTGGATAAGACTGCATGCATACTTAAATTACTAGTGAATTATGTATTATGAAAAAGAACAACTTTAATTGTGAAAACATATTGCTGTACAGTATGTAACTTACAGTAACTTAATTTACGAACACAACAATTATTTTCTGTTTATTCACATTAATATTCATCTAGGTCGAAAAAATACGTGATTTCTCTCATTAAAATCGACTACGTGACAAAAACCTGAGCCACCCCCCCCGCTCCTGTGACTAACCGTAGTATTTTAAAGACTCCGCTCCCCCCCCCCCCTAAACGGGTCACGTAGTATGGGTACGGTCCCTAAAGTTAAGCAACGCTTGGCGCGGTCGGTCCGTGGATGGGTGACCATCTTATCACGACGAGTTCCTCCGTGTTTCGGAAGGCGCGTTAAATTGGTGGGTCCCGGCTGTCATTTGAACATCTTTGGTAGTCGTTACGGGTAGTCAGAAGCCAGAAAGTCTAACAACCAGACTTACCAAGGGGGATTGTGTTGCCCACGCAGCTGGGTTGTGGAGGTCAGATAGGCAGTCGCTCCATGTAAAACACTAGTACTCGGCTGCACCCGGTTAGACTGGAAGCCGACCCCAACATAATTGGGAAAAAGCTAGGCAGATGAATTATTGATCATACACCGCTGTGTAACATAAGTTTTGTATAAAATTGCCTTTTAGTCTCTTTTTTATAAGTCTGAGTGAATAATTTGCTTTCGTGATACAATCTTATTTTTAAGTATTTATTAATTATGGCATTTATTAATAAAAGCGAATGATCAACTTGAATTGACGATAAATGATCTCCCGGGTGCAGGTAGCCAGTCAGTTTCTTTTCTCAGCAATCGGATAATTTTCACCCACTTGTCACGGCGTGCTGCATCTTTAGGCGCCCTGCAGCGTTATTATTATAACAAAAAATATTTAAAATCTCCTTTTCCATAAATTAATAACTCTCCCACAAATGTGGGAAACTAAAACTAAGTTTTTAGTGGTATCACTGAAGCTAATTATGAAAATTCAACATTTTATCTATTTTACTGTATTTTAATATTAATGTAAACATTAATCTTACGTGTGGAAAGTAATTCCGGTTAATTTCTTATGGGTTTCCGATCTTGAATCGCACTCTTTTACTACGCATTTACCCATTTTGTACCTATTGTTATTCGGTTCGCGTCTGACAGATGACTGAATTGACATAAGCTTCGCATAAGCCTGTAGGCTTATGGCCGGTGGTCACACTTTGAGAAGGTTACTGCAAGTCTATATCATATAGGTCAATGGCTTACGCCTGAAGAATGCACCAGAATACTTACAATGCTGGAAACCGGCCGGAGTCAGCGCGATACAGCCAGGACTGTTGGTGTGTCGCTGTCAACAGTACAAAGAGTTCTCCGACGTTACGAAGAAACTGGTTCTAACCTACGCAGACCAGGAACGGGCAGAACCAGGTATACCACAGCACGAGAAGACCGATACTTGGTGAACACCATGCTTCGAAATCGCTTTCTCACAGGAACTGAACTCACCAATCAGTTTCGACGCCTCGGAGGAAGTAACC
This sequence comes from Euproctis similis, assembly GCA_905147225.2. Taxonomy (NCBI): domain Eukaryota; kingdom Metazoa; phylum Arthropoda; class Insecta; order Lepidoptera; family Erebidae; genus Euproctis; species Euproctis similis. The sequence goes on along the minus strand of LR990121.1, from coordinate 9,602,215 downwards.
CAAGTGCATGGACAGTAAGACGTCGGCTTGCTGAATCTAACTTAAAACCCCTTAGACCTGCAAACGGCCCTAAACTGGAGCGTGGGCATCGTATTTCAAGACTAAGATATGCCCAGAGCCACGTAAATTGGAGTATTGAAGATTGGTCAAAAGTTATGTTCTCCGACGAATCAAAATTTATGCTCTACAAGCACGATGGAAGACACAGAGTGTATCGAAGACCAGGGGAAAGATTCAAGCAAGCATGCATCGAGGAAAAAGTAGCCTACGGTAGAAGAAATTCCGGCCCACACAAGTACAGACCCACCGGTCTGTACTTGTGTGGGCCGGAATTTCTTCTGAAAGTCGCACAGAGCTGGTGATCATAGAAAACGGCTCTTTAACTAGCGTAAGATATGTGGAAGAAATCCTCAATGATCACGTTGGTCCATTTATGGTCAATTTAGGTGAGGATGCTATATTTATGCATGACAATGCCCGACCTCATACAGGTAGGATTGTGAATGACTACCTTCAAGAGATGAACATTACTCGTATGGAGTGGCCAGCGCGCAGCCCGGATATCAAACCGATCGAGCATGCTTGGGACGAGCTAGGCAGATGCGTAAAACAACGAAACCCTCCCCCAATCACGCTTCGTGAGCTCAAAATTGCTCTCACAGAGGAATGGGAGAATATTCCCCAAAATCGTATAAGGAACTTGGTGTACAGCATGCCAAACCGCGTAAACGCAGTAATGGAAGCACGAGGAGGCAATACGAAGTATTAAAATTCAAGAAAATCGTAATAAAGTTCAAAAATTTCATGTTTCCTATTTTTGTTTTAAGGAGAGATCAGCAGATTTTTTCTTTATGTAATTTTGTGTTAATAAAATGTATGGTGACTCATATTTTTTTTTAGTATTACATTGTCTATTAAATACAATTTATTGCATTATCCTATCATTTTTAGTTTCCGAGATTTTTAACATTCTTTAAGTGACCCGGATTCATTGCTCTCGAGAGTACTTCGAAAGATAAATATTTATGTTCTGCCATTTGCAGTTCAAGGGGAAAATATAGGTAGGTACGTATGTAGATATGTCCCTCTCAATTGTCAATTTAGACGAATCTCAGGTTATAAGCTGATCATCCATCAAACTATTTAGGCCATAGATCATACCTACGAAATAAACAATGGGATTAAAAGTGGCCTATCCTATATGTTTTAAGTTAATCTAGAAAATCTTCACTCTATATACCAATTCTCATCTAGTTTTGTTACGCGGTTGACCAGGGAAAGACTAACAAAAATCTTCACAAACTATCGCATTTAATATTATTTATGTAACTTGATCGGAATATTACCTCTCTTCCAGGTTGTTAAAGTTTTGATGCTGTTCTTACTTCTGGGAACATGCCTTTCGGTACCTATAGAAGATTCCATTGCGGGCAAAGGTGGACTGACGAAACCAAAATACCAGGGTGCGTCATCAAACTCAGACAATTCTGATCTGAAGACGGATGCAAGCACTTGGTTGTACACACACTATCCTGCCTACCCCACTTACCCAATTGTCTCATATTATAACGTACACAAGTAAGTATTTTTGTTATTTATATACATACATAACTTCACGTGAAATTGCTTGCGAGGTAGGCAGAGAGAATTGAGCGCCATAATCGTGCCTTATGGCGGTCAATTTGGTCTTCGAATGTGTGTCTTGGCCGTCCTCGACTCCTACATCCATCCGCTTTTGCATTGTATATCTGCTTAGTCAGTCTTGTATCAACCATTCTTTCTACATGTCCGAACCATCGGAGCATGCCTTTTCTTACTTTTACACCGACACTCTCTTTCAAACCAACTTCCTTCCTTACAACCTTATTTTCTTGTTTTCAACTCTGTTATCTATATACCTATACTTAAAATGTATGTCTGTATTATTTTGGAGATATTGGAGGAAAACTAATATGCGGTCTCTATGTACAGACACTGTCGCTAAAACCACAGTTTTTAATGTTCATCTGTCGAGTGTTTGTATGCATTTAATATAGAATCTACTACTGGATATCGTCTTCAATATCATTATCAGTGATATATAGCTAAAGGACTTATACAAAATCTGGGCATTATTAAAATACGCGTGCGCATAAATGATCTTTAAAACTACTAAATCGATTTGCGTGCGGTTTTCGCAGTGCGAGAAAAATTTCCTCGAATGGAATATTTTTTATGAGGTAGGGGAGCAGACGAGCAGGCGTGTCACGTTATGGTAAGCAACTAACACTGCCCAGGGACTCTGATATGTAACACAGATAGTGTAACAGTTGTCTTGTCGACCTTTAAAACAGGATATGGAAGTGGTTGGAAAAAGGATGGAAAGGAGAGAGGGAAAGGGGTTACCCAGGTACCTCTCTCACCGAGTGAAACGTACTCTCTGTTCTAAGAGGACCTGGTCTCTCGGGCCCTGCACTGGACTGGGTGGCTCTACTACTGTTAAAAGTAATGTATCGTATTTTATTTAATAACATTTAATAACACTGCCGTTTCTCTTACAGAATCCCAACATACACTTATTGGCAGCATTATTACATATAATTGTATAAAAGATTCATTGTATTTTCAATGCCTGAGACATGTTTATCATGCAGTGGATTCATTATAAACAATATATGTACTCACCTTTTTTTTCTACAATTAAATATTACAGAGTAAATAAATGATAATATTATAAATAACGCCGTTTTATTTTATTAATATATCAGTGACAATATCAAGTAATATCTACAGCGATGTTAACACTACAGAAAATGATGAAATACATTGCAAAAAAGATAGTAAATACTTTACTGCTCATGATGGCTGCTTTAAATCCGTTGCAAGGTACAAAGAATTAATTGCAATATCTGAGGAGACGAATGCCATGGACTTTGAAAGTGTTGCCAGCGATAGAGTATCCATAACAACCCTATTGGCAACGTGATTAAGATTAGCTCCATGCGACTGGGCTGTATATTTCAAAGCCAACTTGATAACTCTTTCGCATGCTAAAGATTTTGAAGTAGCGCTTTTCGCTTCTTTGCCAGCTTGTTGGGCGGCAGTTTTTGCCAAGTTCATCATAAGATCTTGATGATTTGACATTCCATTTCTTGCATACTTTACGGACATCTGAACTTCAATAGATGCGGTTAGAGCACGTCTTAGGGCGACTACACTAGCTGCAGTCAGATATGCTACATCACCTGCATACATTATAGCTTTCTTGGCTTTCATTTCTAGTCTCTCCAATTTTTGTTTGGCTTTTTTTTCACTCTCTACATCTTCTTGAAATTCTGGTTGATCTATTTCTATATCAGCTGCAATACTAGGATTTAAGGCTGATTTATATATATTATCTTTTGCATCAGCCCAGTCATCGATAAGACCAGGAGCACTTAATTCTTGAGTGTCTAAAGTACTTCCATCATCTCTTATAGGTTCGTAACTTGTGTCATTTACCGACTTCTCTACCACGATGGTATCAGTTTCATTATTTTCCAAATATTTATTTTCCATATCCAATTTTGTTTGATTCAAAAATCCTCTAGCATTTTCATTTAGAGCCATATTTCCTTTTAGAATATGCACGGATTGTTTATTATTTCTGGAAATAACTGAAAACGGTGAAACAAGCTTATCCTGATTGAGCACTATTGATTTGTTCATAGATTTTATCATTTTAGGTGATGAATTGTTGAGTAATATATTGTAAATAGTTGTGTGCGTAAACGGAGTACCGGGTGTAACCAAAACGTTATCTGCAGATGATGCTATAGATCTTTTTCTACGAAGTGATAAATCGACTGATTGTTTCTTAGAAAGAGCTACGGAATAAGTAGTATCTTTTAAAGCTGATACTATGGAGATTTCTGCTGCAATTTGTGCTAAGCCATATACCAGACGATGCAATTCAGGCTCTGTGGAAGCACGGGTTATAGTGAGTATATGTCCAGATAATGTTCTGGAAATATAATCTAAAATTCGTCTCGTCTCTATGGCGGTTATGCCCTTGCTCTTGCCTGGTGCTTCTAATGCTTCTTTCGTTATTCTTGTAATTTTATCTTGAACTTCTAATTTTGATAATATTGCTGATACTAGATCTTTTGAGATGTTATAGAGATTCTCGTCCATATCAGGATTTTCGGTAACGTTTTTAGTCGCTTTCAGTATAGACGTGTCTAAATGTTTTAAGGCATTGTAAGGTGAATCGAGTAGAAATCTTTTTCCGAATGGTTTCGAATTCGCTATTTTATCTTTCAAATCGTGTACCGGAGATATCCCTGCATTCAGTCCTGAAATCTAGAATACTTGAATTAATAGTGAGGCCAATTCACCAAGTATTTAGAACTGTTTCACTGCTCTAACTTGCACAGATACATTTAATATTTGGGGCTAACTTTTTTAAATTCTTATTAGAAATTGAGTTCTTAAATAGTCTTTCTGTTTTTGCATCTAATTGCCACGAGATAATTTTTTTAATTATGTCATACTGAGATTTTTGTCTGGAAAGCTTTTAGTTAAAATTCTACTGTTATTTTTTTCTGAATTTATACATAGCTTCACATCAAATACGCCCTTGCGGGGTAGGCAGAGAAAACAGAGCGCCATAAGCCACGATTCTTACAAGCTCTCGCTTTGATTTTTATTCTTTCTTTCTTTGATTATATCTCACGCGCGTCAATTTTCCACGATTCTAACATAACCTTCCTCTTCCTCCAGAACTCGTTCTATTTATCGTTTACATTTATCTCCTTGAAATAAATAATTAAATGCAATACTTTTTCTGATAGAATAGATGGTGATGTAAAAATGGCATCATTTTGTTCATTAATAGAAAATTATCACTTCAAATCATAAACTGACGCAGATATAGAATGCAAAATCAGACGGATGTAGGAGTCGAGGACGCCCACGACACACTTTTCATGACCAAATTAAACGAGCCCTAGAGAAAGATGTTTTCATGAGCATGCACTCTGCCTATGCCGGTCCCAAGCCCGGATGCGAAAAGAGGAGGGTTGTGCTGGACTCCGACTTCCCACCGTAAAACTGTCAACGCCGAGTGTCGGGCGGCGGTAATAAACCCGATCAAAACCAGGCTGCAGCGGCCTAGAAGGACTAAATTCCCTTCTAAAAGCACCTGCCGTGGAAGGACGCGGGAACCCACCACGAGTATACTCCCAAGAAAGCCTCTATGAACATTAATCGGACTATTGAGAAAGTGACGTCGGACCAACCGATTGACAATCGGCGCCACCCGGTACCCGGGCCGGCTGGTGTGAAATATGCTACCGAAGCTTCTATTGGAGTGCGACGCCGGGCTCCTATAGTAAGTAACGCACAAGGCGAAGCTCAAAACACTAAAACTGAGCAACTTCAAATCCGAAATAAACATAAGATAGGAACATGGAACGTCCGCGGACTATTGATGGCTGGAAAATTGGCCATGGTAGACAGGGAACTGAAGAACTACCACATATCCATAGCTGGTCTGAGTGAAACCCACATGCGAGGTCAGGGCCACTTTAATACCGCCAGTGGAAACATCCTCTACTTCTCCGGCTGTGAGGACAAAAGTGAAAGGGGTGTCGCCATACTAGTCCCAGGGCATATCAACAAGTACGTGCTGGGCTATAATCCAGTGTCCGACAGAATTATAACTCTAAGGATCAACGCCAAACCCACTGTACTGAATATTGTTCAAATATATGCACCTACTGAAAACTCACCTGAAGAGGATATTGACGGGTTTTACAATACACTTACCACCACGCTAGACAAGATCCCGAAGCGAGAAATTACTATGATTCTTGGGGACTGGAACGCAAAGGTCGGAGATACTTCTGACGATAGCCACATTCGAAATACAGTGGGACGATTCGGACTGGGCAACAGGAGTAATCGTGGCCAGCGACTGATTGAATACTGCATCGACAGGAATCTTTGCATCACAAACACACAATTTCAGCACCATCCTAGACGTTTGTACACTTGGACATCTCCTGGGGCACGATATAGGAATCAGATTGACTTCATAATTGTGAACACGCGCTGGAAGTCATCTGTCCTAAATACAAAGACATATCCGGGTGCGGAATGCGGTTCTGACCACAACCTACTGGTCGCGAAATTTGCAGTTAGACTAAAGGCTCCTAAAACACAAAAAAAGTCCAAGCCGTTGACAATACATCCTACAGAGATCTCACACTTCCAGTCTGTTGTGGAAAAGAAGCTTTCGGAACTCCCAATTTCTGTGGATAAAGATGCAGATTCATGCTGGAACCATCTAAAATCCCAGGTCAATGCTGCGCTTGACACCATCAAAGCATGTAGGAATGATGGTGGGGCAAAGGAAAGACCGACCAAATTGTGGCTAGCTGAAGACACCTGGGAGTTAATTCGCAATTGCAAAGAGGAAAGAATGAAGGGTCTGCAGTCTTGTCGGGTTAGAAAACGGTACTCTGAGATCTGGAAAGAGGTGAAAAGGAAATGTCGAAGAGACAAGAACCGATTCCTGTCGAATATCTGCTCAGAAATAGAGACCAACTCCTTAAAATTCCAAACTACAGACCTGTTCAGGAAGGTACGCCTCTTATCCCGACAGTTTAAGCCCAAAACTTGGGTCATCAACGACGAGGCCGGAGATGCAATTCATGACCTGGAAGCGATAGCGGAGAGATGGCGTAGATACTGTGAGAAGCTCTATGACCACCAGGTATGCACCTCCACGGAGACAGGGCCCAGTTGGCTTAGTTTGAAACCTGAGCCCCCAATATTGCGGTCGGAAATAACAGCAGCAATTGGCACTCTGAAATGCAAAAAAGCTCCCGGAGCCGACCAAATTACCGCTGAGGTGCTAAAGAATCTGGGTGATAACGGCATTGACTGCCTACATAAAATCTGCAATCGCACATGGCAAACTGGCAAATGGCCTAAGGACTGGACTGAATCGCTGATTGTACCCCTTCACAAAAAAGGCTCCACAAGAATCTGTGACAACTATAGGACTCTGGCGCTCATATCCCACAGCAGCAAAGTTCTCCTGCACATAATAAACAACCGCTTAAAGCATTTTCTTGACTGGCAGATCTCACAGGAGCAGGCTGGATTTGTCAAAGGAAAAGGCACACGAGAACAAATTCTCAACGTAAGATTGATAATTGAGAAGTCCTACGAATTTAACATCCCATTCGTAATGTGTTTCATTGACTACAGCAAGGCATTTGACTGCGTCGACTGGCAATGTTTATGGAAAATACTCGCCGAACTGGGGGTCCCTGACCACCTGACTGCCCTACTACAGTCCCTATACTCTGACAACCAAGGTGTTGTCAGGATCGACCGCACTCTTTCCGGGCCGTTCTCTTTCAAAAAAGGTGTCCGACAGGGTTGCATTTTGTCCCCAATTTTGTTTAACATTTATGGCGAGTATATTATGCGACGAGTGTGTGGAGACTGGGATGGTGGCGTCTCCATTGGCGGTACCAAAATAACTAACTTGCGGTATGCCGACGATACCACTCTTTTCGCATCAACGAAAGAGGAAATGTGCACTTTGCTGAAAAGACTGGAGCGTACTAGTGAGGAAATGGGCCTTCTAATAAACAGAGCGAAAACCAAGCTCATGGTGGTCGACCGCCGCGGGTCTCTCACTCAGGTTTCTGATCTAAATCTCGAAGTAGTGGATGACTTCATATATCTGGGTTCAGTCATTACCAATAATGGATCTTGCGAAAAGGACATCAGAAGACGCATTGGTATGGCTAAGAGTGCTATGACCCAGATGAACCGCATATGGGCAGACAGGAGCATCTCGAGGAAGACGAAGAAGCGGCTGGTCACTACTCTCGTATTGTCCATTTTCCTGTATGGCGCGGAGACCTGGACCTTAAGAAAAGCTGACTGCAAACGCATCGATGCGTTTGAAATGTGGTGCTGGAGGAAGATGCTCGGAATCCATTGGTCCGAACATCGTACCAATGAATCCATCCAGACCGAGCTCAAGATACCGTCGAGACTCAGCACCACATGCATACGGAGGAGTTGCGAATTCTTTGGCCATATCGCGAGAGGAAGAGCCGACAGCCTGGAAAGGTTACTTCTGACGGGAAAGGTTGACGGGAAGAGGCCCAGAGGTAGGTGCCCGACTCGCTGGTCTGATCAAATCCGTGCAGCCCTAAACATCTCGGTCTACGATGCCATCCACGCTGCCAAAGATAGAGAACGGTGGCGAAACCTAATCCATACTCTGGACCACAAGAATGATCAATGAGGCCACGACCCTCAGCAGTGAGGATAAACGAAGCAAGGAGGAGGAACCGACTAGCAGAGTTATGAAGGTCAAAGAAGCTATTGAAGTGTGTAAGAATCTTGCCTTCTGGCGTTCTGTTCTCTCTGCCTACCGAACGGACGCAAAGGACTTGGCGTGATGTTTTATACGCATATTAAAGGTGTTTTATTTATAAAAATAAACTCTATATAAACTTACATAAATTAATAAAATCAATGTCTCAATTTGATACTTCATTTTGCCGACCGAACGATCGATCGAGTTTAAATGCAATGTATTCTTTCAATTCTAACCAATTATTCGAGCCCAATTATATTTTACAACCAGATTGATTGACTGCCAATTAAGATTTCTATAAAACTTGTCGCTTAAACTAAAATAAAATTGTAACGCAGTGTACATGGCAAATATTATATAAAAGATTGAGAAAAGGCAAAGGACAGTACGAGCTGAATTTCTTTTTTATTTTATGTATTTGCCAGTCTATCTGTATGTTTGTACTCGGTCCACGTACAAACTACTGCATAGTCTTTCATATTTCATTTATTCGGCTAATCGAGGCTTTAACAGCCGCTGCCTACGACTTCGGGTAGAAAGAGGCGTGAAGTTGCGTTTTTTCTTAGTCTTTCTTATAGCCTGCAGGTCTAACTTAAAATTGACACTAAAGTCAATAACTTTTCTGTGGTAAAATAGAGGCACTATTTCTCTGGTGAAATCATTCCGAGAATTTCGATTAATAATTTGGAAATCATCGTGGGAAAAATCAAAAAAATAAAATCAAAATATTTCTTGCACTTCACAAAGCGCAAAGTCATCATAAAAATCTTTAAGTAAGAAGCTAGTAAAGCTGACCCAGCAAACGTTAGACAACGCCAGAGAAATAAAGGTTTTATTAAAGAAATAAAAAATAGGGGTTGATCGTAGAGAATTGAAAATGCAGGGTTGTATGTACTTTTGTAAGAATTCTCATAAAAAAGACAAATTAAGTATCATCTATCTACCATCTAAGATCCACGGAGCTCCCTTTCAAAAAACTGTCTCAAGACAAAATGCGAAAGCGAATCTAAGTGGGAAAATGGGGATATCTGTAAAGGTGCTCAACAGAGTTTTGTTTAATCTTTTTCTTATGAAAAAATTAAAAATGTTATTGCCTTTAAAAACAAGACCAGTTATACATATTAACAGTTAAAGAGACACTTTTACTTGAAGTCAACACTAATGACCTGTACCAGTAGGCTGCTTCAAAATGTAACAAAAATTTTAATGTTTTTATTATTACCTTTTAAATTATCCAGCAAATGAATTATACATGTTTATTCGACGTCTGGTATGTTGAATTCTAGTATATACAAACACAGGACGATACACTAGACGATTGCTTTCTGCAGTATTCATATCTTTACTCTGATCGCTATCAACAGCATCCCTTTTGTTAACTATAAATTTGTCTTTAGTCAAATTTTCCGTTTCAATATTCTTATTCTCGTCAGTTTTCAAAAGTATATTATCACTTCTTGCAATATTATTTTCTGACCATACTGTATTGAGCAGTCCTATCAATAAGACTACAATAACTGTCATGGTGTTTTTAAGATATGACGTTGTTCCTTTGAGAATTGCAACGTTTATAATCACCGTTTTTAATTATGAAGTCTACATTAATATAATTAACAAGATCTTGTAGAATCATTAACACAGTATTGTATTGTAGAAAGATTAACTATTAACTAAGAGACAAAAAGAAAGAGACAGGATACATTATTTTAATACAGAAAACGTTAAATTAAAATCAATTTAAGAATTTTTTTCTAAAAACATGAAAAATTTCTGTCTGTTACATTAATTTAAAGAAATTAGAATGGATATCAACATAACATAACTTCACGCCTTTTGTTACCCGAAGGTGTAGGCAGCGGCTGTTAAGCCTCGTCTCGCCGTTATGTTTACGTCCCAAATGGAATAGGTGGCGAACATACCGGGCACAAAGTTTTCAGTTGTCAATATTTATCTCACATAACTTCCGAAAACAATTTCGAAAAGTCAGTGGTGTGGCCAGTGTCAGGAATCGAACCCGGACCTCTGGATCAGAAGCCGTGGATGGATATCTATGTTCAAACATTCTTAACATAAGTTAGATCTGTAATCTGTAATTAAGCCATTTGAGATCATACGAGTTATATTTTGGTATTGGGTGGCCATCCTGGTGTTAAGTGGCTAGTACTGCTCATATACTCCTGCAACAGAGGCAGTGTTACAGTTTCTTAAAGAGAGTGGAATTGAGAGGATCCGTCTGTCAATGAAACAAAGATGAGTCTCTCTATATCGATTGAGAGATACCGTGGTAATTCACTGGTCGAGCCAACCCAGTAATGTAGCGAACTGCGTAGTTACCGAAGGTTGACTACAAAATTGAGATGTGATTATTGATTTGATTGGTATATCTACGAGTAATATATAAAATTCTCGAGTCTAGATGTGCGTAATTGAACTCCTCCGAAACGGCTTGACCGATTCTCATGAAATTTTGTGTGCATATCGTGTAGGTCTGAGAATAGGACAACATCTATTTTTCATCCCCCTAAATCGCAAGGGTAGCCCACCCCTCAATATTTTTTTTTAATTTTTCGACATATTTCTGTTTCTTATTTTTTTTATAAAACGGGATACTAAAATACATACAACCCTAAATTTTCAACCCCCTACGATCAACCCCTATTTTTAAAATTGTATTTTTCGGCAAGACAACGTTTGCCGAGTCAGATAGTAAGAAATAAAAAAGTGATATCATTATGACTTTTATTATTGACTTAACTATAATAATATATCTACATATGTACAAAATATATTATGTACATACAAAAAAAAAAGCTTATTTAATGCCTTATCAAATTAAAATCCACTAAATATATTTATAAGCGATAAAAATTCCGTCTTATGATCATCGTCTATTTAGCCGAGGAACGCTGGGAGCACTCGGATTCGTCCACGACCTTCGAGCTGTGATGTTTCACCAAAAGGCGATGCATCAACATCACTGTTGGACGGAAGCAAATCACTCTCCTCACCGGCAATTTCACGACGAGCCCTCGGATGATTAATAGCACCAGCAGCCTTTTCCGAAACACCAGATTCCGCAACGTTTTTGCCGGTAACTGATGGTGTTTGTCCGACTTTTGGTGGGATTTGTTGGATCACATCTTGATCTGCGGGTGCGCATGCGCAGTACGCCAACAACGCCAACACAGCGACGATAAAAAACGTGGACTTCATTACTAAAAGATCCAATCTTGCTATATCTTTCACTTGAAGTAAATGTATGGTGTAGAATTGAATTTGACAGAGCCTTATATGAGAGGCTTCTGCTGACATAAATTATTATAACTTATTGTTAAAGTACACTTAAATAATGCGCTATTATTTATAGAATTGTTTGACGCAGATACTATAGAAGAATATATTGAAAAATATAGTTACAATTGTGATACACTCATTAGGAACCTTGGACTTGATGTGTGCTAATAAATACTAAACACAACCATCTGATAAGATTATTGGACAACACAATAACTTAACACTTGCAAGTGTACATACAATGTTTTTATATAGTATTTTCATCATTACCCAGTATAAAACAAAGTCGCTTTCCGCTGCCTGTCCCCTTATATGCTTAGAACTTTGAAACTACGCAACGGATTTTGATGTATTTTTTAATAGATAGAGGGTTTCAACGGGGTGGTTTGTATTTAAAATTCATGTATAATGTTGCAAAGAAAAAGTGATAATTTTCGAGATTTTGCACTTTAACATACGGTGTAAAAATTACTATTGCAGCGGAATAAAGATGGCCGGGTCAGCGAGTTTATAATATCATTAATATCGTCTAGATTTGCAGACTGTATACATATTTGTTTAGTGTATCAACTTTTTATTGAAGAAATCTCGATTTGAAATATAAATAACAGCCATCTCTCGAAATTTAATTAACATCGGCGTGGTCGAGCGGTCGAGCACCCCGCTTCTAAATCGAGAGTTCGCGGGTTCGAATCCTGGCCCACACCAATGACTTTTCGAAATTATCGACGACTGAAATCTTTGTGCCCGCTATGGTTATAGGTTCGCCACCTATCCCATTTGGGACATAAATATAGCGGCGAGTTTTAGCTTTACAGCCACTGCCTACACCTTCGGGTAGAGAAAGCCATGAAGTTATGTTATGAAATGTTTTATTTCATTGTATTGGAAGTATTAATATTAATATATAAACCTGATAATATTAATAATTATGATGTCAACTCTCTCTCATTGCACACGAGTAATGAAGTGTGTGACAAAAACCCTGTTACGTCTCTGTACTAAAAAACTAAAAAAACAGAACTGAAACGGTGGTAGAATCTTGCAGTTTGCTGCATGAATGGGCCAGCTTCGACCGGTGAAATACCAGGACCTCTCGGAATATCGGCGAGAAGTGGCTTATGGTTACGCGTTTAGTTCGGCGAGAGAGGGATCTGGAAGCCCGATCCCCTGTCCCCTTCCTTTCCCCTCCTTCTCCATGGTATTTTTGGGCGATGAGTAGTTGCTTACCATCAGGTGACACATTTGCTCGTTTGCCAAGTCAATCCAACAAAGTCAAGTTTCTAGGAGTGTAGTTTAACCGCGTGTGATACCTTCCTGACAGGTGTGACCCTATGTCCACATCGGGAGACCAGGTGCCCCATTGTCTGGGAAAACATCTAAATTCTGTCGAGCTATTTGTATACAGATAACGCAGTATTCAGTATGTATGAGGCGATAAAATACGTTATGTTTAGCAGCAGAGGTTTCACAGCTCTACCTTGGCCTTAAAGGCTAGCAACTAAACTGTGACTCTCACTGGGTTGCAAATGTCCATGGGTAAAGCTACTTGTTGACCACCAGTTGATCCGCTAGTTCATTCGTCCCATTTTCCATAAAAGAAAATACTAAATTTTTTGTGAGGTAGTGGCCAAACGAGCATGTGTGTTACCTAATTGGCAAATAACACCGCCCATGGACATCTGCAACACAGGTTACAGTTGCGTTGCGCGCTCTTGAAATGGGACAGGGAAGGGGTCGGAAAATAGCAAGAGGTAGCGTCCCCAGATACCTCTATCACCGAACAAAATACAGCCACTTTACGCCGATATTCTGATTTGATGATGGTCGTGGTATTGCATGCGTTCATTAACCATGTAAACAGGTTGCCATCATGCCACAGTGATGAAATTATAGAAAAAATCAATTGGGATCTCGGTGATGGATCTATTCTGGGCTCACAATAATGAATGCTCTTAATCTTACTCCTACAATAACTACACTAACATCCTATTGCCTTCACCTTCGGGTAGAAAATGGCTTGAAGTGTAAAAATATTAATCAACTGAAACCTGACACTTCAAAAGATATAAAAATGTAACAGTAGTTCTTACAGTGTCCATTTGGGATGGTAACATGACGATGGCTTAACAACTACTGTCTACACCTTCGGAAATAAAAAGGTGTGAAGTTTAGTTATGATAACATATAATCATGTCTTTTTTATATAAAAAGAAATACATGATATATGCACTTGCAATTTGTTGTCCAAATAAATAGTTCGCCCGGAGACCCCCGGCGTGTAGTATATCATGAAAATGGGTTTCGAGATTCCTATCTATTACATATATATCCGCAAGAATTACTCGTATAAAGGTCCATTACTTTGCAACTTGCTAAATAGATTTGAGAGACAGATGTAGTACATCTGTCTTCTGTGAACTCTTTTAGCTCTATTGGAAATGGTAATAGCTCTAGCGTCAATATCTAATTAATAATAATAAATGTATTTAAAAAAAAACAACACTGTCAGGCTTTTCAATTAAAATGTGGAAAATATTTTGAAAAAGCGTGGGGGTGACTCGACTCACAAAAATGTGGAACAATGCACCCCACCATTTGCCGATAAAACTGATTGACTTTGTTCTAGAGAAAAGTGCCGCCTCAAAATATTCTCGCAGATGTTGGAAGAAGCCAAGAAGAACCTAAGGCAGACCTATCTCATCATACTAATTAGTGGCCCAATAGTTCAGCAATCTGATTTCCAATTCAGAAGCTAGGGTGTTACATACCGATGACATAACAGAACTAATTTATGATAAATATGATCATGACCAGCAGAATTGTGCCCCATTTGCGGCTATAATTTCGCCACCAATTACAATCAGAGTTAGGAAAATGATGCAGCGTGACGAGGCATGTGCGAAGTTAAGAGTCATATTAAGTACGTGGAAAAAAAGCTAATCCAATACAAACAGCGGATAGTTAATAGAAATAGCACGTCACTCAGATTTATTTTTAGCGAATGACATTATAATTTTCCTGCCTTTTTTCCATCATTTGTGGTTTACACAGCAAGTCTTCTTTCACCATACATTCTAAACATTCTTCTTCTATATTGCTTGAGCCACGCAGTTCTTTTTTCCAATATGGTATTGGGAGGCAAATGAGCAGGCGTGTCACCTGATAGTGAGCAACAAACGACGCCCATGGACACCTGAACACAAATAGAGTTACAGTTGCGTTGCTGGCCCTCACAATGAGATATAGAAGGGGTCGGAAGTGGGATAAGAAGGGGATGGGGAAAGGGGTTGAGCATCGAGATACCTCTCTCACCGAGCGAAACACGGCAAGAGCCACTTGAGAGAGAAGACTAGAGACTAAGAGGTCGTGGTATTTTACCGGTCGAGCCGGCCCATTCATGCAATGAACTGCGTGGCTCTACCACTGTTGCGAAATGTTGCGAGAATTTCAGAATATCGACGTAAATTGGCAAGTAGCTTTTCATATTGATGAGAGAGGTATTAGAGTCATTCCCTTTTCCTATCCTCTTAATATCCTACTCCCGACCACGCTCTCTATCCCATCATAAAAGCTGGCCACACAATTCTGATACTATCTATGCTGTAGGTGTCCATTGGCAGCGCTAATCACTTTCCATGCCCCAATTAGTAAATATTTTTTTATATTGTATAGTAGTAGGCAAACGAGCAGACGTGTCACCTGATAGTGAGCAACAAACGCCGCCCATGGACACCTGAACACAAATAATGTTACAGTCGCATTGCTGGCACTTACAATAGGATATGGACGGGGTCGGGAGTGGGAAGGGAAGGTGAGGGGGAAAGGCCCCGGGACACCTCTCTCAACGAGCGAAACGAGGCAAAGGCCGCGTTTTCTTTACGTCGATATTCTGAGAGGTCGTGGTATTCCACCGGTCGAGCCGGCCCATTCGTGCAGCGAATTGCCTGACTCAACCACTGCTATTATCATCATATCATCTTTTACACCATCCATCCCTATTTACCTAAGTCTATCTCCTCAAGTTCCTTCCACATTCAGGTTAAACTACTCTTTTGTACCCTTCTTCTTATTTAAAACTAGCTGACCCGGCGAACTTTGTTCAGCACCAAAAGTAATGAAAGAGTAAATTTTCGATAACTGCTGTCCCGCTACGTTAATACTGCAATATCTCCGAAAATATTCGTTTAAATTGCATGCTGTAAAGGGCCAGGACCATCTATATTTCATGCACAATCTATTTAAGACACTTAAGTGTTTGAAAATTAATGCTTTTAATTAATTAATTTTATCACATTCTCTATCCAACATCATATATAAATTATAGATCAAAACCACCCCGTTGACAACTATTAAAAAAAACCGCATCAAAATCCGTTGCGTAGTTTTAAAGATATACGCATATAGGGGACAGACAGCGGAAAGTGACTTTGTTTTATACTATGTAATGATGAAGTAAGGGTTTGACGATGAAAATATACATAGACCATTATGAAATCCTCTATTATTCATAAACAACAACATCAAACGGAAGGATATCTTTGTCACGACGTGCATATTACGTGTTTTTTTTAGTCATTCTTAACAAATACAAATCAAATATGTCAACAAAATATATTCCTCATCTATTTCGAACTGAATGCGTAACAATAACTTATTCATGGTCATTATGTTATTGAGAATATTTACTTTAAAAATTAGCACTAAATATAATGGTCGTCACAAATACCAATTCTGGATAAAAATACTTAGCACATTTTTATATGTTAAGGGTATAAAAACAAAAATCCACGTCCAAACAACATCATATATCGTGAAGATACAAGCGAAGAACTTACTGGGTGTAAAACCCTAATATTTGCAGAGAAGTTTCCAAGAAGCCCACAAGACCATGGCTTCAATACTGATTGTCCTTCTCTCGTTTGCAATGCTGGCGTGCACACTTGCAGCACCAGCGACTACACCAAAAGAGGCAGTTGAGACCACGACTGATGCAGTGCTTTTAGTGGATGAGATAGAAGTTGTTGAAATACCAGTTGTATTAGCACTTGTTGATCCAACAACTCCTGCCGAAGCTGATGTCAAGGAGACCACCAGTCAACCGGCACATAAAGTGCAAAGGAGATCAGCTCTACGTGGAGACAATCCAAGCAATGATCTGTTGGCCAATCTGGATGGTATACAGTTTGAAAATGGCCTATCAGGTCTTGATGGACGCAGAATCAAGTTTCTGCCCACCTGGGTCGGATAATTACGTTTAATAAATAAGCAAGTATTTTTATTTATGTATGTATATTTATTATTAAGTCTAATTATGTAAAATATGTTTATTTAATGATTATAATTTATGTATTAGATTGTATTAAATAATTCTATAAAACCAAAATTTTTTAGCTATAATAATAATTGTAAAAAAATGCTAAAATTAAATAAAAAGGTTTATTTTTCTATAATAAGCAATAGGTATATGTTATATTTGAGTGTAATTTTTGTTTTGAATATTAAATTTATTTTTTTACTTGAATACGTCTTTTGTTTTCCTCGTGAATATATTCTTATTATTAAATGATAATAAAAGCCTCTTTCAGATGACAAAATTAATTTAATTAATTTGTTAAGCTATGTTTTTTAAAAAAACAGTAATAACCTTTAAGTCATCTAAATAAGTGTCCATTCTTACTTCATAATAGATTTATAATTGATGTCAAAAGTATTATTATTAGTTGTATATTCAAGGAGTTAATTCGATTTGTCGTCGATTTACATACCTATATAAAAAACATAACATAACTTCACGCCTTTTTCTACGCGAAGGTATAGGCAGTGGCTATTAAGCCTCGACTCGCCATTATGTTACGCCCCAAATAGCGCTATGTGCCCTAACGCCGGAGGAAGGCCGCCGCGAGGTTTTAGTGGGTAGCCCTAGGATCGGATTGAAGTGCTTTGGAAGTCCCACACTACCCCCTGCCATACCCAGGCAAATACCCTGCCATACCCCCCAAAAAATGGTATACATGGGTTGTGCTGGTCACTTACCATCGGGTGACGCGCCTGCTCGTTTACCCTCCTATTACATAAAAAAAAATTTTCTCGACGAAATGTAGGTGTTTTTTTTTATTTCAATCTTTCAAATAAATCTTTTGAAGTTGTAGCTTATGTGAATATACTAGTAGTCACTTGTCTCAAGTGCAATTATTAAATAGAAGTTATCACTATAGAGACAGAGATCATTTTCACGTGAAAATGATCTCTGTAAAGAGTTCGAAACGTCGGGAAATAAATATAAATAAGTAATAAATAAACGCGATATAATCCTAAAAGTTGTTTTGGTCAATGAGTGACATTCGCGAAAGTCCTAGAAATAAATATTCACATATCACATTAAGGATTCAGAACAAAGTAAGGTTTTACGTAATAAAAAAAATATAAGAATGTAATACATATTTAATTATAACTTAATATAAAATTGACAAAATATATATTATGAACAAAAATAAATATAGATCATGTTCATTCGTATCTGAAACTTCTTTCATTGCCTTCTTCACAATTCCAAAAGTTGTTCTTCTCTTCTCTTCCTCACAGAATTACCTTATTTATAATCATAACTATGTCCTCCCTATTTCATAAGATCCTCCTTCATTTTCCAGTACATCATTGGATGCTGCTACATCAGCTACATCCCTATACGACCTGTGCATATGCCCTGGATTGTAGTCCATATAATCGTTCCCGATCCTTATTTCAATGACTGCTTTCAATATTTCAGGACTCAAATGGAGTCCGTCATTAGATAAATGATAACAGTGGCAAATAGCTAAAATCAGTGACAATTTCACGATTAAAAGTATATAGACTCTTGCCATTCCCAAGCTTAACAATATATTGAAGTAATAGAGTGTTTGTACCTTTTATATATTTATAAAGACTGAAGAAATACCTATATTAACGATATGCTAATTAATGTTCTAAACAAAATGTCGAAAACAAACTCAAGATGTACCATAATCAGATAATAAAATATTGATTTATCCTATTGTGTTAAATGTAAACAATATTATGTTCTTTTTTGTAACTACACGACTTTTATACTAGAAGGTGTAGGCAGCAGCAGTAATGAATATGCAGATGTACAGTGCCAAAGTGGAACGATGTACCAAATGTTACCTGAAAGTGCATTGTGGCAATCTTGTGAACTTGCGGAATTTATCGGGAGCCCTTAAAACCGATGGTGAACAGAGAAAACAGGGCTCAGAGCAGAGGCTCTGATCTCTGTTTTCTCTGCATATTCCGCGAAGGAGTCGAGTAAAGTTAAGTAAGTAAATAACGGATATAACACCTGGAGTCGCCGAATTAGTCTCGCCGTCCCAAATTGAATAGGCGACTGAATCCATTCATCCATTACCATCATCCATTACTGTAGAAAATTCATAGGCGCGCACCCAAGATTCGGACCCAAGACTTCTTGATTCAGAAGCGAGGTTTTCGAACTCCAAACCACCGAAACCACTACATATACATCTAATTCCATTACTAAAGGGAAGATTATTAAAGGACATACTCTACAAGATATTATTCCTAAGCTTATTATCATGTCAATTCGTGAACTCATTTATTTTATTTGAGTGTTGATGCAATCAGTTATATAAACACACGTATTTATTTGTATAGCATATATTGAACTAAGGTCGATGTATTCCATTAAGTTACCTGTCAGATTTGATAATCAAATCAAAGAACATGGACTTATAGCTTGTTTGCTTTAGTTTAAATCAATCTAAGCGCTTTGACAAATAATACTGGCTGACAAGTCAAATATATTTAGAAGATTAATGTTTCGAATCAATTTCAAATATGACTTAAAACGTTTTTCGCGCCTCATTCGAAGAACACATTATTTAAAATTAGAAGAGAGAAAAAAAAGAAAAATGAAATTCGTCATCATTTTTCTTGTTGAAAACTATATTTTATTTACCAGTGGATATCGATTGGCAACTTATAATAATATAAATTGTTCTTTATTGATAGAGTTTGTACAGAAAAAAACGACGATATTTATTGATTTGAATGATGATTCCAGTATGGATTTGAAATCGTGCTTACTCCGAGATATTGCATCGGAACGACCAGTTCTGTTAAAAAGAGGATATTATATTAAGACATATCCTAAGATAGAAAGATACGGAGCATATGATCCAAACATTATCGTTATGACGAAAGATATAAACTCATTCATATTATATTCGCCATCGATTAAAAGTGTACTCGGATCACATCGTTCTATCGTAGTTTTTATTCTGACAGATAAAACGAGATTTCAATGCATAAATGGTACTATGGATTTCAATGATCTTTTATCATTGCAAAACTTTATGAACGACCTCTGGCATCAGTACAAAATAATGCGTGTCATTATCAAATTCCCTTTATCTTGCAAAGATAAAATTTTAATATACAAAGGGAAGAAACTAACAAATCTACCACTCTACGATAGAACAACAAAATTAATCGATAATAATAATACAACAAATCGATTGAGATATAGTATGAATAAAATTGAAATGTTTTTGACACATCACTATCCGATTAAAGCGCATATATTCTACAGATTTCCAACGTCCATTAACAATTGTAAAAATCTACGGTATTATGCAAAGGTCAATCTGACTATGACAAACGGATACTGTGGCTTAGACGGTCTAGTTATGTATGATGTTATCAAATATTTCAAATTTAATATGTACTTTATCAATGACAGTATTTGTTACAACTACGGTTACGGAATGCCTAATAATACTACCGGAAGTCTTGGATGCGTTGTACGCAAACAGTTGGACATATCTTTCAATTCGAGATTCATGACCATGTATTCCATAGATAATGTTAATTTTTTACATTTAATTACCATAGATTCGCTATGCGCAATTGTCAAAAGGCCAGATGTCATACCTCTATGGCAATTTGTGATAAGCGTTTACGAAAATACTCTATGGTTACTGATTACCTCTTTGGTAATTGTGATTGGAATCATTATGTGGTTATTGGCTACTTTTAAATATAGAATGAAAGGTCTGAACAAAAGGTCTGTGAGTTTTTACATAAGTGAAGCTTTCGTTACAACTATGTTAGGATTTTCATTGAATAGGAAAGGGAAGTGGTACTTATTACGAGGTACTTGTCTGTGTTCCTCTATAATGTTTATGGCAATATATCAGGTGAGTTTCATTGTAACATAAATATACGCCAGGATACAATAGAGGTAGGTAGAGAATTAACCTCCTGCCCCAACTCGGCCACTTTCAATCGCTTTTCGCATTTCGTTTACATATCGGTATTATTACTATTAATACATTTAATTGTTAAGTTTGGTAAACTAGATAGCGCTGTGTGTATTGTGTCAAATACGTTATTATTCTCTGGCTATTTGAATAATTTTTGGTTTTAGATTAGATTTTAGACATTTTTTAATGCTCTAAATTACACTATAATAAAAAAAATATACAATACTTTTAGGGCCATATCAATCACTCTTTTACGACTCTACAAAGGTATCAGTCGATTACAACATTGGACTCGCTGTATCACTCTAATAGGGTATTGTACTTTTCGCCGGCAATAAAAGAGATTATGAGACAGCTTCAGAATCCAGATCATAAGGCACAGGGTGAATTTTTGAAACGTGCAGAAGTTAATTCAGTTTATTCAACCGGTAAGATGACCAAATCAGGTAAATGGAAACTATATCTTGGCTTCGCTTTATCCCTTCCCATCCTTTCCAATTCAAGGAGCCGACTCCATAATACGAGAGATGGTATATTCGTAGTCAGGTCAAAACTTATAGCAGCCTATTAGTATTATTAGTATTCAACAGTGGTAGAGCCAAGCAGTTCGCTGCATGAATGGGCCGGCTCGACCGGTGAAATACCACGACCTCTCAGAAGACCGACGTAAAGTGGTTGATGCCGCGTTTCGTTCGGTGAGAGAGGTACCCGGAGACCCACCCCCCTTTCCCCATCCTTTCCTTTCCCCTATCCCTTAAAGGTCGGCAACGCAACAGTAACACTATATGTGTTGCTGGTGTCCATGGGTGGCGTTGGTTGCTTACCATCAGGTGACACGCCTGCTCGTTTGCCCTCTAATCCCATAAAAAAAAAATTACGACACCCATGGGAAGGTACGACATGACACCACCAGAACTCTGCAACCAACAGTTTAGTTGAAGTCGGTTGTAAAGTCGGTTTACTGACGATAATTTAACGTGACAACATCATCAGAAAATACCGAAGGAATGGTTTTTATATTTCAAAAAAAAAAATTAATTAAATTACTGGCATTCTTAAATGGAACGCCTCAGTGAGAGGTAACGCCGCGTCGAAGTAATACCGCATGAGTCATGTTATTTCGTGCATGCAGGCGTCTTCATCGAATTTTAAGACGTTGTCACACGTCAAAAATACCTCATTTTAGTTTATCTTTTTAAATATATATTTTTGATACGTGTGTTCGAATGATATTTTTTGGGTGTGCTCAAATGGATTTGAGGAAGGTTTAGATTCACAACGAAGCCCGGCAGATGGCGCTGCAGTACAGCGTATTGCAGGTATTTTTAACTCCAGACTAAAAAGAGGGACGTTATATGTTTTTTCTTGTGCGTGCCGATCTTTGACATAATACTTCCTCAGTGAATAGACCGATATTAATGCAGTTTTTTTTTTAATAAAATTTTATTTGCAGAGTACATACTTGGTCATCCTAGAGCTGTACTATTGGGCAGACAAAAAGATGTTATGATAGAAATACTTGGCGAATACACGGATGAATATGGTATACCGTTAATAAATATAGTAGACGAATGCTTCTATACATATTATCTGTCTTATATCGTACAAGCTGGTAAGTAGACTATTTAATATTACTAGCAATTTAAACCTAAGAAACTTTGTTGCACTTCAGAATAATTTAAGTTACATACAGGACCATATTCATCTAAATGAAATACACAATGCATTTAAAGTGTTTAATAAGATAAGGATTCTTGCTGTAATATTTAAAATCGCTTCATAAATAAGCCAAATTTTGAGCCAAATTTTTTAGCCTAAAATGGTCATTGTAGATTATCCCTAAGAGACATACACCATCGCGCTCTCACTTATTCAGTTCTCGTTCAGATATAAATAGCAATCAAAGCTTCAAACCTAGAAAATTATCGAACGATCCCACGACTTCTTGATTCATAAGCGGGTTGCTTGTTCGTCATCACCTATGCTATGGAAAATCCTCCATAGTAATATTTAGAGAGAGTTGGAGAGACACTTGGAAGCACTTTTTACGCACACGTTGATAAGTCACTCATAAATCAACAACCCATTTTTGGTCTGGGTTGTTTGGATGAATATTGCCGATTTATTATTCTTATATCTATGAATACCACCCTGCTTTAACTCTTCTCCAACTGTTCTCCAACTCTCTCTGTAACAAAATGGCGGATATCAATCAGCTTATTAACATATGATCCTGGTTGTCAGAATGTTGGCTAATCATATAACAATTTTAATCCCTAATTAATGGATTTTGTGTCACTTTTGAATAAAGATAAAATTATATTGCAACATATGAATGTTATTTTTTAGGGTTCATATTTCACGAGGAGCTGCAGAGATTCATGCTGCACCTCAGAGAAGCTGGTCTTCCTACCATGTACTACAGGTGGACGTGCAACATGCTCCGTGTGCCGGAGTCATTGCCAAAGTTACGCAACGAGCCTCGCCCCTTCACGAAGATAGACCTTGCAGACCAACGGATCACGTTCGGATTACTAATTGTGGGCCATTTGGTGTCCATACTTGTGTTCTTCATAGAAATATGGCTAAAATTTATTAGAAAATGAATCGAACATTTCAGAAAAGTCATAGGTGAATCTTTTTTGCATACATAACTTCCCGCCAAATCCGTTTCATTGGATCCCTTGGTAGGCAGAGAGAACAGAACGTCATAAGGCACTTCTTCTCTCGTTCTTACACACCTCAGTCGCTTCGTTGACTTTATCAAAATAAGTAAAGATTAACAATATTTATAGAAAAAAAATGAAAAATAGCCATTGAGCTACGTGTTTTTAGTGATATGTTTGCCACGGAGAGACGTTATTCAAGATGTGTGCAGGAATTTGTTTGATTTAGACAGTGGTAGAGACAAGCAGTGCGCTGCGTGAATGGGCCTGCTCGACTAATGAAATACCACGATCTCTCAGAAGATCGACATAAAATGGCTTATACCGCGTTTAGTTCGATAAGAGAGGTACCCGGAGGTCCACCTCCTTTCATTCCACCTTCTTGTCATTGTGGAGTATCCCTAAGAGATAGACATATGCCCTTGCGGACTTTTTGTAGACCTTCTGAAGGTGTTTACCTACTAATGCAGAACATTGTTTTGATCTATCACTTAGTGTTCAGCCAGCGTTTGCAATTAAAGTGCTAAATCTCGGAAATTATCATTATTTCTTTACAACATTATATATATATGAATTATAGATCAAAACCACCCCGTTGACACCCTCTAACTATTGAATAAAAACGCATTAAAATCCGTAGCGTAGTTTTAAAGTTATATCCCATAAAAAAATATATAGATGGACAGACAGCGGAAAGTGACTTTGTTATAAACTATGTAATAATAATGATTACAAACGTTAGCAATGTCTCGGTGGTCCAGTGGTCGATCACCTCGCTTCTGAATCAAGAGGTGGCGGGTTCGAATCCAGGCTCAAACCAATGACTTTTCAAAACTCTTTTCGAAAGTTATGTGTGATATATATATCGATGACTGATAACTTTGTGCCCGGTGTGGTAATAAGTTCGCCTACCTATTCCATTTAGGACGTAAACATAACAGCGAGTGGGGGCTTAACAGCCACTGCTAACACCTTCGAGTAGAAAAAGGCGTGCAGTTATGTTACTACAAACGTTAATTTTAATAATGTGCACGTGTGTGAATTTCAATGAGAGTTACTATATTTTAGCATGTAAGTGGTTGATAAATATATTGTGATGCGCTATGTTTATGATTATTTACAAATAAATTATAATAAATTATAAATCAGATTTGTTTTTTAATTACATATTTTATTATATCCTTAAGAGATAGAGACATATGCCATGGCAGACTTTTTTGTAGACCTGCTAAAGGTGTATAATAATGTAGTACATTGTTTTCATTCATCACATAGGGTTCACCCAGCGTTAGTGCTAAATCTCGAAAATTAACGCTTTTTCTTTAATAGATTATACATGAATATAGATAGATAGAATAGATACAAACCACCCCGTTTACACCTTCTATCGATTGAAAAAAAAACTCATCAAAATCAGTTGCGTACTTTCAAAGAACTCAACATATAAGGGGACAGACAGCGGAAAGCGACTTTGTTTCATAATATGTAATGATAATGATTACTATAAACAAACTCTGTCTGTCTCTACGTCTCGGTGGTCCAGTGGTCGAACTCCCCGCTTCTGAAACAGAAGACGTAGGATCAATTCGAGCTGGCACAAGTGATTTCTTGGAATTCTTTTCAGAAGTTATGTATGTTAAAAATCGATAACTGACAACTTTTTTTTTTTGTACCCAGTACCTATATGGCAATAGGTTCTTATTTGGGACGATACATATCGGCGGGTCGAGGCTTAACACCCGCTGCGTACCCCATCGGATCAAAAAAGTTAAACATAACTTTTAGAGACAACATGACCATGTTGTCTCTTCTGTCCGTTTGAACCTATGAAACGACTCCGATGAAATTTTGTTATGATGAATTTAGTGAGAACAGTTATTTATGGTCTTACATCAAGCACATTTGGCCAGACAAAATTAAACCATTCTTGGTACATCTTTGGTTAAACTGACAGCAATAGGATAGCCTGTCTAAATACCTAAGCTCCTGGAATTCATATAGTATTTTACATAACTTCACGCCAAATCCCTTGCGGGGTAGGCAAAGAGAACGAGGCGCCATAAGGCACGATATGGCATGCACTCGCGATGATTTTTGAGGGTCCTAACAGCACCTTCCTCCAGAACATGTTCTATTTGGTCATGGAATGTGTGTCCGTCCTCGACTCCTACATCCATCCGCTTTTGCATTTTATATTATAAACTAATATAATTAGGTATATTGTATTAGTGTTATAGTCTTATAAAGCAGATATACAACACAAATGCAGAAGATAGATGGATTGGGGGAAGAAAACTATTCGTGACAATGACACACTTTTCATGACTAACTTTTTATGGGATAGGACAGCAAAAGATCAAGCGTGTCACCTGAAGGTAGGCGGTGCTTCGTGTACCTTTCTTACCGAACGAAACGTGGCATGAGCCACTTTACGTCGATCTTCTGATAGTTCGTGGTATTTCACCAGTTGAGCCGAAAAAAATGTTAATTTTATGCAGCGAACTGCTTTGGTCTACCACTTTTTCTAACGGAAGAGGACGTGAGCAGCCTTAAAAACCAACCGGCGTAAATGATAAGAGTTTTTTGAGTGTAAGAATGATCACCAGATATTTAGCAATTAGCGCCGCCCATGGACTCCTGTGATAAAGATAGAGTTACAGTTGCGTTGCGGGCCTTTAAGATGTGATAGGAACGGGAATGGAAGTAAAACGGGGAGGGGGAAGGGCTTCCAGATAACTTTCTAACCGAATGTATCGCAGCATGAGCCACTGTGCGTCAAACATTCATAGATATCGTGATATTTCACCGTTCCCGCTGACCCAATTACAGAGATCTGCCGACTCTACCAGTGTTAAATTGCGCTCTGTTTATTCTGCCTACCAGTCGAGTGACTTCGCGTGGTATTATTATTTATTTTGATTCATTCATTGATACGATAAATACGATGTAGATTTAACAGGACAATATGTGATAATCCAGTTCTACTGACATTTGACAAATTAAATATTTTGTTTGTACATATTAATAAATAATTTATTATTCGTCAGGTGTTTACTGTGAACACTTGTCGTCGTATTTTGTGTCATATTTGTTTTAATGCCAATAGTATTTTGATTTCTTGATAATTCAAAACTATAGGTTTGTTTATTTATATCGTAAATGGTTTGTTTTAAATGCATTTTGAACCAACGCAGGTATGGTTTGTTTATTGTAAAAAAAATGTAGTACAGTGTGTTTGATTTTAAATGGATATGGATTTTTTTATGGGATAGGTGGTACACCTGATGGTAAGTGACTAGCGCTGCCCATGGACATCTGCAACACATATAGTGTTACAGTTGCGTTGCCGACATTTATGGGAGTAGGATGGGAAAGGATGGGGAAAGGGAGATGGGCCTCCGGGTACCTCTCTTACCGAAAGAAACGCGGCATGAGCCACTTTACGTCGATCTTCTTAGAGGTCATAGTATTTCTCCGGTCGAGCCGGCCCGTTGCTTCGTGCAGCGAACCGGTTGGCTCTACCACTGTTAAATTTAATTCCACGATCAACTCCGGCACCATTTTCTATTAAATCTGAAGATGATAAGATTGATAAGGCTATAAAATTATGGGCGTTGTTAAAAGTATCGGTTGCTGAATAGAGGTCAAACCCATCCGTGTATCTACGGACATTTGTGTGACAAATATGAATATTTGGGACGGGGGCAAACGAGCAGGCGTGTCACCTCATGATAAGCAACTAACGCCCCCATGCACACCGCAACAGAAAGTGTTACAATTGAATTGCAGGCTTTTAAATTGGAATAAGGTAGGGGTCAGAAGTGGGATGGGTAGGGGAGAGCCTTCAAAACCGACGAGTGTGTATGAACGGAAGACGAAGAAGCGAGTGAGGTGTCTAATAATCGTGTCTGATAGCGCTCTATTCTCTCTGCCTGCTCCGCAATAAATTTAGCGGGAAGTTATTCACGTTTATGTATGTATTTTTTAAGTGTATTTTTGAACATAAAACTCAAAAACTATTTGTTTGTTTTTTGTTTCAGTCTCAAGATCACAATTGGAGTTAACACAACAAAAAGTTTAATCAATTGTGGAACATTATTTTTGTTAATATACATATTAAATATATACTGGAAGTAACTACAAAAATTTGCCATAATAAAAGAGAAATATACAAATTCAGAAAAATCAGAAAGTTACCAAAAAAGCAGACAGAAAGTCTTGTTGCAGTTCTTGCGTTTAAAATGATATTAATTCTTGTATTTCTCGTGAAAGTCCATATTTTATTCACGAAGGCATTCCATTTATCACCTTACTCTGATTACAATTGTCCCGTAACGTTCCAGTTCATGCAGATGACTCCATCAATATTTCTGGACTTGGATGATGAGTCCAATGTGGATTTAAAATCGTGTTTACTCAAAGGCATCGCAAGGGAAAGACCAGTACTATTAATAAAAGGATTTTATACTAAAAGAAGTAATATGTCAGAAAAATATGGAACAATTGATCCAAACATAATAATTATGACTAAAGATTTGAGCCGTTTCATGTTATTTTCGCCGTCAGTTAAAAGAGTATTAATATCTCATCGTTCTCTTGTCGTTATTGTGATAACAGACAAAAATAGGTTTAGATGTGTAAACAGTTCAATGGTTTTTGACGATCTGATAGTTTTACAGAATTTCATGAACGATTTGTGGCATGAGTACAAAATAAAACATGTAATTGTCAACTTCCCATTAACTTGTAAAGAAAGAATTCTAATTTACGACGGCAAGAAGAGTACAAAAAATCAACCGCTCTACGATAGAACAACAAAATTGATCGTATTCAATAACACAAATCGATTACGTGATAAATTAAGCAAAAACGAGATGATATTGACACACGATTATCCAGTTAAATCGCATATATTTTATCGATTCCCTACAGCCATAACGAATTGTAAAAATCTACATTATTATACTAAAATGAATCTTAGTCTGACTGATGGATATTGCGGATTAGACGGTCTTGTTATGCATGATATTATCAAGTACTTTAAATTCAATTTAATATTTCCTAAAGACAATCACTGTTACAAATATGGCTACGTTATGCCCAACAATATAACAGGAAGCCTTGGATGCGTTGTACGCAAACAATTGGACCTATCATTCAATTCTAGATTCATGACCATGTATTCGGCAGATGCTATAAATTTTTTACATTTCATCAAAGTGGATTCGCTTTGTATATTAGTTAAAAGACCAGAGATTATTCCTCTATGGTATTATGTCGTAAGTGTATATGAGAACACTCTATGGGCTATTATTATATCATTAATAATAGGTATAGGTGTAATGCTATGGTTGTTGGCAATATTGAAAGATAAAATAAGCGGTATGAAGAGAAAATCTTTAGTTTTTTATATCAAAGAAGCGTTTGTAACGACTATGTTGGGATTTTCTCTAAAGAAGAAAGGTATATGGTACTTGTCTAGAAGTACTTGTCTTGTCTCTTCAATAATGTTCATGGCAATTTATCAGGCAAGTATTTATGATGTTTTACTCAAATTTTAACTTTAAAAGTTCCGATGGGCCAGTGGTAGAGCACCCGCGTCTGAATCAAAAATTCGTGGGTTCGAATCCAGGCCCACACCAATGACATTTCGAAATTCTTTTCGAAAGTTATGTGTGATAAATATCGATGACTGACAACTCTGCGCCCGATGTATGGCAATAGGTTCGCCACCTATTCTATTTGGGACGTAGACTTAACTGTGAGTCGAGGCTTAACAGCCGCTGCCTACACCTTCAGATAGAAAATGTAATGTTATGTGTTAACTGTTGTTGTTGCTCAACTTCTTCTGTATTAGGGTTTTTAGTAATTGTGCTCGAATAATCTTTTTCTAGCAAAAATTTTATCTTGGTAAAATGCCACGTAATGTTTTCATAAGAGCGATCTAATGTGAGTTTGCTGAACATTGTATTTTTCATATAGCTATATATTACACGTGTTTTTAATTCCACTAAAATGAATAATAAAAATATATATTTATTATTTAACGTCATACTAAATAACAGTGTATACAAGATGTAGACTCCAAATTTAACAGTATAGCGTTGAGTAATTTGAATGCATTACGAAATATCAAGAAAGAATACACTGAAGATGACGCCACTGTATTCACGCTCCGACATGTGTAAATCGATATTTACATACATACATAACTTCACGCCTTTTGTTACCCGAAGGTGTAGGCAGCGGCTGTTAAGCCTCGTCTCGCCGTTATGTATACGTCCCAAATGGAATAGGTCGCGAACCTATTGCCGTACCGGGTACAAATTCTTTTTTAGTCATTAACTTTGAAAACTGAATTGTCATTGATATGAGCCAGCTTTCGAATCCGCGACCTCTGAATTCAGAGGCCGGGTGCTCGACCACTGGACCACCGAGATAATCAAATCGATATTTAATCGTAGAATTTAATTCCTTTCAGGGGCACGTGAACCATTCCTTTACAACTTTACAGAGATATAAGAAAATCACAACATTAAATTCGCTGTACAATTCAGACAAGATATTGTATTTTTCACCGTCAATGAAAGAGATTATGAGACACCTGCAAAATCCAGATCACAAAGCGCAAGGTGAATTTTTGAAAAGGGCCCAACTCACCCCGGAAAGTTACTTACCAGGTATGTAAACAAATCAAAGACGTCATCATCATCATCATCAGCCTGTTGCAGCCCACTGCTGGATATAGGCCTCTCCCAATGTGTGCGACAACATTCGATTCTCTTCCTTCCGCATCCAGTCTTTTCCAGCAGCCTTTCTGAAGTCGTCTGACTATCGGGCTTGTGGGGGTCTTACACTACGCTTACCAAGTCGCGGTCTCCACTCTATGTCCTTCTTGCTCCATCTAGCATCGGTCCTTCGGCAGAAGTGACCAGCCCATTGCCACTTCAGTGAGCGCATACTACGAGCTATGTCGGTTACTCCAGTTCTCTGTCGAATATAGTCGATATATTTAAAGTCGCTAAGCGATCTATGGAGCGAGCTATGCGCGGGGTATCTCTGAAAGATAGACTCAGGAATGAGTATACCAATGACTTACTACCGTGAAATACCACCTACCCTCATAATATTGTCAGATTTGAGTGGCGGTTCAGTATTCGGGCGTAAGTGTGATAAATAAATATGATTGAAAACCGGTATGGCAAACGATTCGCCACCCATTTCCATTTGGGACGTAAACAAAACGGCGAGACAAGGCTTAACAGCCGCTGCCTACACCTTCGGGTAACAAAGGCGTGAAGTTATGTTATGTTCAGTTATATACAGTATAATAAGATTACTTTATTTCAATATTACAGAGTTCATACTCGGCCATCCTCGGGCTGCACTGTTGGGTAGGAAACAAGATGTCATGATAGAAATACTCGGCGAATACACGGACGAATTCGGAATACCGTTGATTAACATTGTTGACGAATGTTTTTCAACATTCTATCTGTCATATATAACTCGAGCGGGTAAGTAAGAAGTCCTCAGTTCGAATCGAGTGATTACATATTATAAGACTCGATGGTGCACTGGTCGAGCACACGGCTTCTGATCCGGAGGACCGGGTTCGAATCCTGGCTCACACCAATGACTTTTTGAAATTGTTTTCGGAAGTTATGTGTGATAAATATTGATGACTGAAAAACTTTGTGCCCGGTATGGCAATAGGTTCGCCACTTATTCCATTTGGGACGTAAACATAACGGCGTATCGAGGCTTAACAGCCACTGCCTGCACCTTCGGGTAGAAAAAGGCGTGAAGTTATGTTATGTTATGTGATATTTTTTTTGGGAAACTAAAATGGATTCTGTTATATTGCCTATCTGATTTACACTTTTACATTTAATGAAATAAAAATCAATTGAATGACATAAAAGTGGAGCTGCATCTCAGGGTCTCAATATGTCACCTGGATTATTGTACTACTAGTGATGTTTCGAATATGTATTTACCTTCGCATTCGCGAATATTTTCCTTTTTCGCATAATCAAGAAATATTGCAATGATTGGCGAATGTTTTTAAAACACAATGAAAAGGATTTGTACATATAATGATAATACGACTTAAAAGATTTCCGCATCAAAAGTGATAACTGCTGTCCCGCCATGTTAATACTGCAATATCTTCGAAAATATTAAATTTGTTTAAATTGCTTGCTGTAAAGGGCAGGGTAAGTCCATCATATTACCCACTAATCACAAGATCAATATTTAAATATTCTATTTAAATATTTTTAAGGCTTCCTATTCACCGAAGAACTGCAAAAATTCATGCAGCGTCTCAGAGAAGCCGGTCTTCCGACCATATACTACAAGTGGACGTGCAACATGCTCCGTGTGCCAGAATCACTGCCCAAGTTACGCAACGAGCCTCGCCCCTTCACGAAGATAGACCTAGCAGACCAACGGATCACGTTCGGATTATTAATTGTGGGCCATTTGGTGTCCATACTTGTGTTCTTCGTAGAACTGTTCCTAAGTAAATGGCACAGGCACAGAGCGTAGACTGATTGAAATTGGGTACACTTTACTATGAAAGAGTTCTATAAAGAATATAAATTCACTATTAGTATTCTTCTTAGAACTATAACAAAACAAAGGAGGTATAGCGCAGATAAAACTGGTTGGAATAAAGCGTATTTGTTTCGATTCCAAAATTCCAGCCCCCGCTCAACGAAAGATTTGGGCCAATGTTAGGGGCAGTCCATTAATTACGTGAATCTTTTTTTAAACCCCCCACCCCTTAAGTGATACGTGGTAAGATTTTAAAGAAAGACATCGCGTGTATTTTTAGTATTTTTTAGTAGGTACCTACAAAGTACCTAATACCATTTGGAACGTGTAAATTCAGCGAGTCGAGGCTTAACTGCCGCTGCCTACACCTTCAGACATAGCCTTATTCGGTCATTGATAATTTAATCATAATACGTGTACGGGACTCGAATCCAGGACCGTGTCACCTGACGGTAAGCATCAAACGCCGCCCATGAACACCAGCAACACATATACTGTTACTGTAGCGTTGCCAACCTGTAAGGGATAGGGGATAGAGGATGGGGAAGGGGGGTGGGCCACCGGGTACCTTTCTCACCGAACGAAACGCGGCATAAGCCATTTTACGTCGATCTTCTGAGAGGTCGTGGTATTTCACCGATCGAGCCGGCCCATTCATGCAGCGAACTGCTTGGCTCTACCACTGTTACACTACATTGTACTTAAGTTACCCAGATTGACTGTACTGTTTGATAGTGTCATTGGTTAAATGACTGTCGAAAAGCAGGTGTAGGGGAATAAGGATGTGCGTGGCACCGGGATCCCCATGTCTACAAATCTCTGCATCATAAATGATAGCAGATTTTACATAAAATTTATTGTAAATATTTTGTTCTTGTTATGATTAATATATTTATTTGTCATTTTTTATTAAAATACTAAAGACGTTATTAAGAGATTACATTATGTACTCTGGATATGTTACTAATTCCAATATTTATTTCCAGTGTTTACAAATAAACTTTTTTGATTATATCTATTTAAAATAAAACAATACTAATTATAAAGATAGTTTATATTTTATATTTAACATAAACAAAATATAGAAAATGCAGTTACAAAAAAAACGTTAATAACAAAGTTTAAATGCTAACATTATTATATAGTTCATTGGGTATATGATAAACATGGATTAATTATGGCAAGACATGACTGCTAACAATAAGATGATTAATTTGTCGAAATAAAAGAGAAATCATACAGGATTAAAAAAAAAAACACCCGGAGGCCCAAGCCCTTTCCCCAATTTCAATCATTTTCTTTACGTACTTTTTTATTAGCTTTTTATTAGCTTCACCTGTATGTATGTTTGTATGTTTGTATATTTGTATGTTTGTAGGTTTGTTTGTAACCGACTTCTTTTTTAGTTTCCGCTGATTGCCACTAGATGGTGCGATTTGTGAACTATGAAAGTTCTAGACTAGAAAACCGAACTAAAAAATAGAAAATAAATTTTAATGAATTTAAATTAAGAAAATAGTGTTAAAAATTTCAATGAATATAAATTAAAAAAAGCGTGGGGTGCTTTTTAAGATATTATCGAAATGATAATCACTACTCATATCTGTCAATAAAATATTTATAACTATTGACACCATGCACCCCACGCTTTTTTGAACGATAGGCAATCAGCGGAAAGTTTACGTTATCAACTTGAAACGAGTTCCTTATATAAGTCACAGATGGCGCTATTCCTCAAATTCGAAACTAAGAAACGCGCTGTCATACAAAACCGAACTAAAAAATTTAAAATAAATAATAGTTTAAAAAAACTAAAAAACACGCTTTTTATTGAAAACCGAACTAAAAAATAGAAAAATAAAAAAAAAATACTTTATTTTAAAAAAAGCGTGGGGTGCATGGTGTCAATAGTTATAAATATTTTATTGACAGATATGAGTAGAGTGATTATCATTTCGATAATATCTTAAAAAGCACCCCACGCTTTTTTTAAAATAAAGTATTTTTTTTTTATTTTTCTATTTTTTAGTTCGGTTTTCAATAAAAAGCGTGTTTTTTAGTTTTTTTAAACTATTATTTATTTTTTAATATTACACTCATAATTTAAATAAGTAAAATTAATAATCCACAATCTTTACATGATCGCTAGATAATTTCCCAATAGTAACTTCAACAATAATAAATTTTAGAAACATCAAACTTCAAACAACTAATAATTTATATCTAATTACTATTGATATATATATATAAAAACAATGTCTTCAAAATTTCAATTAATTTAGTGGCAATATTAAAGTATGAAAAGCCTCAAATTCCTTACCCTTATTATATCAATTAAAAAAAAAACTTTTGTCTTTTATCACAAATAAATTCGTCTTAAGCGTTTAAAAAGCAGCGTTACATTGGAATGTATGCTTCAGAAAGAAAAGCCAAGAACCTTATGTCATTACTTTTACTACTGGTTGCTAAATAAAAATTTATTATTGTTCTGACACGTTGAGTTCGCCGTTAGATACACAGTAATACATACATAACTTCACGCCAAAACCCTTGAGGGGTAGACACAGAGAACTGAGTGTCATAAGGCACGATTCTTACACGCCTCACTCGCTTCTTTGACTTATGACTTCATAACTCTATTCATAGAAGCGCGTCGATTTTTAAGGCTTCTGACTGATACTCCTGACTTGACTGACAGTTAAGGAGTACGGGTATTCAATACCATGTAGATAAACTCATGCATAACTTAGTAAAATTTTGTTTATGAAAATAAATCTTTAAAAAATAAATACAGCGCCATCTAGTAAACTAAAATAAAAAATTAAATTGCTTTATGGAACTAAACAACGGATATAAAGAGAAAAACGATTTCTAATTGATCATTGTCTATACTTCTCTCCAGCTTTAAAGCTAGAAAGCCAACTGGTTTCTAACTAGGTAATTTTTATTAACTGAATTCTAAAACTAAAGATTTTCTAAAACTATATCATTGTTGAATAAGTTCATTACAAATACAATTTATTTAAAAAAAAATACATGATATAAATTCGCTTACACATCTGCAACTTGAGCAATCACTTAACCACTTAGCTAAATAATAATCAAATCCCTTAATATCCCCATCCCCTTGAATTAGATATGGGTGATATGAATCGTATATAGATACAAAATCTGATATCGTGCCAATATCTAAAAATCTGTTACTGTCTCGTACGAAATCTATATATTACAAATATCTGTTACTTTTAATATATAGTTTTGTACCATACCGTGATACCGTCGGTACCGTACCGCATCGGCATCGAATATCTACATGGAGTAGCAGACAGAGCGCGAGCTATATATATTAGAGCGGTTCAGCAATATATGCACGATGCCTATATCAGACAAATTTGAACCTTATTGCTACAAATTTAAAGCTTATTTTTTAAGATTTTTAATGTTGAAAGTAAAAAGTTGGTTGGAGTGAAATAGCAGTCTAAAGACGGTTTAACCGACATAAATTGATTGTAAATTGAATCTTATTATGAGATTTCTTAAAATTGGGATCATTAAAATATATAGTTGGTTAGAGCGGAAAGGCAATATGGGTATTTGACTAACAGAATCAAAATGCTGCTATTCTTAGATACAGATATTTGAATATCTATATATTTTAATATATAGTTCCGATATCACCGATATTCTATTGAAAATCTAAATCTGTTATAGATACGGTACTCCAAAAAGGCGATACGACCCATGTCCACCTTGAATGACCTATTCACCCACGAAGTATAGAAACATAGGGGACTGAACTGTAGAGGCTTTTCCATGCTATTAATGCACACAATAATAAACCGAGATCTTAATTCCCTTTTCTGCCACTGGCTACGCTAGAATTACGTACGCACCGATGATTATGTACGTACCGTCGCGTTTAGTATTAAACAGAGCTGTCAACGTTGAAAAAAAATTCCCGCGTAAGGATTTGAATGCTATTCGAAGGATAGCGCCCTCTACTGGCGAAAATTATTTCCCTTAAATAGAGACCATTCGTTCAACATTGCGTTCAGACTACTGTGTTTCTATACTTCGTGTATTCACCCTATAAATAAGCTGTCAATATAGTGACTTCTTTCAAGTATATAGACACAATCCTAGACAGAGAAAAATCTTTGAAAGACGTTGACTAAATAGGTTTTCAAAGACTGAATAGCAATAACCCTACCAACATCTAACCCCTTACCACCAGATTAAAATATATATAGGAAACTTTTATACTTAATAACACCATTATCTAATCTAAGTGTATAAAAATCAATACATCACATAAAGCTTGAATTAATAAAAGTAGTAAGGAATAAAAAAAATGGTAACAGCTGTGTGTAAATATATTCACCCCTTCAATACCTGACAGTGTAGGTAACATTTGCTAGCATTCACACAGTGATATGATTTATATATTCATAGACCAATTGTCATATACAACAGAAATTTTGTTCACATAATAACTTAACATAATGCGTTCCATTCAAACCTGGGTCCATAAGAGAGCCAATGTTATACTACAGCTCCTGTTTTTATATATTCTTACATTTTTTATATGTGCATTACACAATTTGTCTAACTGAATTACAATTTAATTTTACTAGAAAACTTACTTTTCATATATTTTTAAAGCTTCAGCAGCAGTCCTTTGGAAATTACGAGTTATACTCTCTATCATTGCTCCATATAATTTTATATTTAACCAAACCACCACGATCAGACTTCAGCATCCATGTTATTAGATATCAAATTTAAACCGATACTACTCTATATTCTTGAAGAGAATTATTACTTAAAAAAAAATAACTGTCATTTTTCCCGCTTAAATGCAAGATGTACAATGGTTTTTTTTAATTTGTCGATGTTGCTGATTTTGTTTATATTCCACAATGATATTTTTAAATTCACAAACATTATAAATACATATAAATGTTTGGCCTAAATTTAATAACACTTTCTTATGCAGTTCAAGTGTTCCACAACCTTCTTATAAACCAGTCCATCAAGACCTTCAAGTCTTGAAGCCAATATCATCTGCAGAGCGGCCAGC
The DNA here is from genome assembly GCA_905147225.2 of Euproctis similis. Lineage (NCBI taxonomy): Eukaryota > Metazoa > Arthropoda > Insecta > Lepidoptera > Erebidae > Euproctis > Euproctis similis. The sequence continues at coordinate 9,564,964 of LR990121.1, read as the reverse complement.
ACCCAACAAACAATATCATCATAAAGAATAGCCATCGCTATGTATATATACTACGACTTTTCCTACTTCCTCCAGACAATTTGAAGCTGTTCTGAGGAGTTATACCGGAGTTCGTATCAGATATGGTGTTCTGGGTGGTGGTATCACCATTGTACCACCCACACATCCGCTGGACGGCGTCTTGCCAACGAGAGAATGTCATCTCGTATGCTTTTTTTATTTGAGGCCGTGGATGGAACACGCAGTCAATTTTGCGATTAGCTCTTATTTCTTCCTTAGATTTCCATATACCTAGAAGATTTTTCAATTAAATAAAATATCGACATTTTTTGTTCGCATCATCAAGCATTTAATAAGCGAAGGTTTGGCCAGAGTTCTCTTTGATTGTCACAATTGCCTCCGCCTACACCTTCGTTTTAATATAATTTTGAATAGGTACAAAAAATAATAACTCACGCCATCCATTGGAATCTATGAGAACAAGCTTCTTACCTAATTTATAACCGACAATGTATGCACAACCTTGTGACGACATGTCTGCATGAATGGGCCGCTCCACTCGCAAACCGGTAAGGTCAGCCACAAGCTGAGCAATAAAGTCGTTGTTTGATACACCGCCATCTAGCCTGCATGTAACGCAACACTTTGTTATGGATGAAGTTCATGAATTTAAAATCTAGATGACACTATTAACAATATAGAACTGAACATTCGAACCAAGACACTTTAACCGTTGGCAAGTTGAGTATTTGCTTTTATATATTTGCATGAATTTTGTCTTGAGTAGTGACATTACACATATATTTATTTATTTATTTATTTATTTAAAAACTTCATACACAATTTTTGTATACAGGCGGACTTAATGCTAAAAGCATTCTCTACCAGTCAACCATGGGTAGTGCAGAGATTTAGGGGTAGGCATATCGCGAAAAAAAAATATATAACAGGAGAAATATATAAGGAGAGAAGAAACACACTATACTTAATATATCGTACTAATATACATGAACATACACATATACACACCATGATACACAATAATATATACATAAACACATACATATATACACCAAACTACATAATAATATATACATACACAAATATAAATACACATAGGCGATGGTAGCTATATGTTGACGAATTTCAAAGTTGGTTTTGCTCTGAAATTTTTTGAAGCAGGTGCTCGCGGACCCTACGTTTAAAAGTAAACCGACTTTTCGCAATCCTGATTTCCTTGGGTAGTGCGTTCCAAAGTTGGACAGAGCGTACCCGGAAGGAAGATGCTACACAATTAGATGTATGAGAGGGGCAAAGGAGGATCGGGTTATCAACAGAACGAAGATTTCGAGAGTGGTTCATATATAAAAACTTGAAGCACGAAGACAAGTATACTGGGGCTGACGATAGATGAAGGATAGAATAGAGTGTGGTGAGAGTACGCAAACTTCGGCGATGACGAATAGGCAACCATTTGAGTTGGGAACGATAAGCAGAGACGTGATCATACTTTCGAAGATTAAATATGAACCGAATGCAGTTATTTAGAAGTCGGTCGTATTTATCAAGGAGATCTGCATTCAGGTCCAAATAACACACATCACCATAGTCGACTATAGGAAAAACCAAAGTCTGCACAAGCATCGTCTTTGTTTTGGTTGGCAAGAATTTTCTGAGACGGTAAAGTGTCCGCAGTGTTCGCGTTATTCTGTTACTTACCTCCTTCACTTGACAATGCCAGTCTAGTTTATTGTCTAGATAGATACCCAGGTTTTTTACTGTATCGCTGTATGGTATTACGTTACCGTTATAAATGAGCGAAGGGAGACTGTTGCAATCAATTTTAGCTATGTTGTGGTGGCTACCAATGATAATAGCCTGACACTTATGAGGGTTCACCTGTACACCGAATTTGTGTGACCAAATTTTGATGACCTCTAGGTCCTTATTGATGTCATCTACTGCATTGCACAGGTCATCTACCCTAGCTTGAGCGTATAGCTGCAAGTCATCAGCGTAGAGATGATACGAACACTGAAGATGTGAGGTTAGGAAGTTGATAAAAATTGAGAACAGTAAAGGAGAGATAATGCCGCCTTGTGGCACACCAGAGTCGACAGAACACCAATTCGATGTATTTTCATTGATCGAAACTGACTGCTGGCGTCCACGAAGGTAAGAGGAGAACCATTCCCGTGCTTCTGATGAGATCTTGATGTGGGAGAGGATAGCTAATAGGATTTCGTGACTGACGGTATTAAAGGCGTTGGAAAAGTCAACCAACACCAACACCGTGACTTTAGATACTTCAATTCCAGCCCTAATATCACCAGTCACTTTAAGGAGGGCGGTGGTAGTGCTATGTCCAGGTCTAAATCCGGATTGATATGTGCTTAGTATATTATTCTTGTCAGTGAACGCGGATAGTTGTTTAAAGACACAGGATTCGAGCACTTTGGAGAGAAAGGGAAGTACGGAAATCGGGCGATAGTGACACGGAAGAGTTGGGTTAGGGATTTTATTAAGGGGACGCACGTAAGCTCTGGACCATTCCTTCGGAAAACTTGGCGTAGTAAGTGAAAAATTGATGATATGTCTTATTACAGGCAGAATGTGATCCAGTACAGCTATGATCATCCGACGGCTGATATGATCAGGGCCTACGGCGTTGGATTTGATGGAAAGGATTATTTTTTTGATCTCATCCAAAGCAACAGGAGAAAATTTGAAGGGAGTTATATCTGAGGTCGGCAAACTATTGACGTAATCCACCGTCCGACGCCAGGTTGACGGATCCATGATTATAGTAGATGCGAAATGTTTATTGATCTCGTCAAGGCCAACCGTCACCCGCTGACCCACATCATGATGTTTACCTACACCCAAGGTTCCTAAGAACCGCCAAGTTTCAGAAGAAGAGTTAGAAAAAGATATGTTATTGAGAATGTGGCGGCGTTTAGCATTTCGTATCACCTGATTACACCGATTTCTTGCAGCCTTGTAAAGCGACCAGTTTTCTTCGGAACGATTCCTTTTGTGTTTCAGAAATGCCCGGTCTCTTCTTCTCATTGCCAATTTAATGTCATTAGACATCCACGGAGCTGGAGCACGTTTCAATTTTATAGGTCTTACTGGAGCGTGGGCGTCATACAGATTAATAATAGTGGCATTGAGAGCAGAAACTTTCTCGTCTATAGTTGTGGCGACTTTGACAGGGTTCCAATCCAGCGCAGAAGCGTCCGCTTGCAGGTTTTCTGACTTTATTTGTCCAAAACAACGCCTGCGCAGAACTATTGGTTTAGGTTTGGGTGGTTTAAGGTTATAGGACATAAAGATGACATCGTGGTGGGAGAAACCTGGCGCAGGACGTTGACCGTGCGACTGGACTAAGGAAAGGTTAGAGACGAGCATTAGGTCCAACCAGGAATCATCGCCTCTGGGGTTATGATGAGTGGCTTGAAGGGGCAGGATGTGGAGGTTGGATGCATGTATGATTTCGTGGAGTTTACGGGAGCGGGAAGATTGCGGCTCGAGGAGGTTGGTATTAAAGTCGCCCATGATGATATGATGTGCGTATTCGGAACCCAAGGGTTCCAGCATAGATTCGAGACTAAAGAAATAGTCAATGCTGGGAGGACAATAAACAACACCAATGATTAATTTAGTACCCTTGACACAAGCCTCAAGAAATAAAAACTCTGCTGGTGCAGCCTCAGAGGAAGAAGCTACAATTTTAAAAGATAGATTACTACGGAGATAGATAGCAACCCCTCCTCCTCTTTTATCATTTCTGTCGTTTCGGATTAGGGTAAAGCCAGGCAGCGAGTAGGAAGTGGAATGATGATGAGGCTTGAGCCAACTCTCAGAAACCAGGATTGCATGAATCTCGGTATCACTAAATGCCTCTAATAAATCACTATGGTGACTGGGTAAGCTTTGAGCATTGATATGGCACACATTTAACGAGCGGTTTGATGTCTGACAAAACTGTGTTCGTATAAAGTCACCAAGCGTATCTTCAGTCACAGAGCAGAAACTGTCATTGATGCTGGAGGAAGATTCGTTTGCAGAAAAGTAAAATTCAACATCGGAAAACATAAACGATAAGTCTATTAAATATATTAATACAAAAATAATAATAATAACTATACTAAATATTATATAATAAATATATATTATTTAATAAACAGAGCAATAATAAGAGAGATAAGATACATATATACATAACTTCACGCCAAATCCCTTGCAGGGTAGGCAGAGAGGACAGAGTGCCATAACGCACGATTATTACTCGCCTCACTCGTTTCTTTAACTTTCATAATTCTTGTCATACAGGCTCATCGATTTTAAGGCTCTAGACATCAGCATTCTCCAGAACTCATTCTATTTGTTCATGGAAAGTGTGTCGTGTGTGTCGTGGCCGTCCTCGACTCCTACATCCATACGCTTTTGCATTATATATCTGCTTGATCAATCTTGCATCATTTCTTTCTACATGTCCGAACCATCGGAGTATTATTACTTTTAATCCAAGTTATTTCCATGCAACCTTGTTTTCGACGCCATCAGCGAGAGTCAATCAGAAAATTTTGCGCAGTGCCATCATTTCGACCGCGTTTATACTTTCACGCACACTCTGCCATACCCGTTTCTATAAGTTAGCGTTATAATACCTTATAGTGGAGAACTCATAGTTGGTCTCTGATAGGACGCATTCGTACAACTGGGCAGTACGAAATGCCAACGACTCCAATACAGCCCGCACTAAGTGCTCTTTGCACGTCGACGGCTTCATACCCACGAAGGCTGATGCGGCTGTACCGTCGTTATATGGAGGCTGGTAACGAAACAATCATACATATATTGTATATACATACAAGCAAACACAGCAAACATTGTTCTGTCAGAAAATTGGACGCAACGCCATCTGTCGGTTGACCCAAACATTCAACATTGTGTGGGGTTATTTCTCAATGATAACCATCCATTTCATTATCAGATTTTTTAAGGAATCATTAATCTGTACAAGGCTTGGTGACCGGGTTCTACCAAAAAGAAGTCCGCGTGCTAAACCAGTAGGTTAGTAGTAACCTACTGGTTTAGCACGCGGACTTCTTTTACTAGTTTCTACCAGTAGGTTACTACTAAGTGCCTCGCAATAAATACCGGTTTTATGTATATTAAAAAAAACACTGAACACAAGGATTTTACCTGTTCAATTAAACAAGATAATTAAATGGCCAAGGTTAAATAATTAAGAATCACAACTAGTCAAGATAATAGTAATATAAATTTATTTATGAATACCACCACAAGGTTTTCTTTGAGTCCCAAATGGAATGGGTGGCGGCGCCTATTGCCGTACACGTGGCACAATGTCAAACATAACTTTCGAATAGTCATAGATATGAGCGAGGATTCAAAACCAAGACTTCTTAATCTGAAGCATGGGTATCTTTAAGCGCACGGGACTACCGAGAAGGATTTTTAAATCATAATAAGGTTTATTCGGCTTTCATAACATAACATGACTTGACTTCACGCCTTTTTCTACCCGAAGGTGTAGTTAGCGGCAGTTAAGCTTCGACTCGCAGAAATGTTAGATACGTCCTAAATGGCATAGCAACTTAAATCGGGCACAATGTTTTTTTTTATTACACATATAAATCATTGGTGTGAGATGAGATTCGAACCCGCGACTTCTTGATTCAGAAGCGGGGTGCTCGATTAATAGACCACCGAGAGATGGCTTCAACTCAACCAGAACAAAAACTTTTCTAAGGAAACAAATAAATTCCAAACCAACATTGAGCTGTTTTTTTGTAGTGCCGTGTAGTGTAGTGTAGTGTTATATTCACGCCTTTTAATTTTAGTTGTAATTTTATCAATAGTATAACATCACAGGGAATGTCTGAACCATCTCAATATGCTATAGTCTTCACACGCGGACTTCTTTATGTTTTTAAGTTAATATATAAATTGTTTAATATTTACCCCCAAACCGCTAAAAGCTGGTATAAAATAAACTCCATCTGTGTCTTGAACTGATGATGCAATGTCAGCTGTCTCCTCGGGGTTATCGAACAAACCTGGAATGATAAAAATATCCAATTGTATTTTGAACTAGCCGATTCAGACCGCGATATTGTCTCTGGGTCAAATTCAAAAAAAATGGAAAAAGTAAAATCTATATGTATATAGTTGCCTGAGTTATTCCTTATTACATCGCCTATCTGCCAGTCAAAGTCGCATCAAAATCAAAGTCTAGCCGTTTAAGAAATTACCGGAATAAAAACAAAAACAAATGTTTCAAAAAAAAGTCACAATAATGAAAAAAAAAACTGTTGCACGAATGGGCCGGCTCGACTGGTGAAATACCACGACCTCTCAGAAGGCCGACGTAAAGTGGCTCATGCCGCGTTTAGTTCGGTGAGAGAGGTACCCGGAGGCCCACCCCCTTCCCTATCCTTTCCTATCCCCTACCCCTTAAAGGTTGGCAACGCAACAGTAACACTATAATATGTGTTGCTGGTGGCCATGGGCGGCGTTGGTTGCTTACCACCAGGTGACCTGCCTGCTCATTTGCCCTCCTAGTCAAAAAAATATTCTTAAAATCGGTTGAGTAGTTTAGGAGACCATAGCAAACAAACATGGGGACAAATAATTTATATACATATTGATTTAAGGGATATGGGAAGGGGTTGACCCTCTGACAATACCTCTCTCATTGAGCGAAACGCGGCATGTGCCATTTTGGTCGTGGTGTTTCACTGGTCGAGCCGGCCCATTCATGCAGCAAACTGCGTAGCTCTGTCAAAAATTGCATTGCTGTTCTATTATACATTTAAAATTGAAAAACTATTTACCTAAATTTTGTGCCCACTTGATGATGGATGCCGTATCATTATTTGCACCTTCTGCTGAGTAGACCAGTTCATCACCAAGTTTCCAGCCCACGATTGGATACAGACCGGATACACTCGCGTGAGGCTCTCTTCCGGTATTGATATTGAAGAATGTCCCTGTTCCCATGGTCAGTTTAACATCGCCAACTTCGAAGCAACAGGAACCCCACATGGACGCCGTTTGGTCAGCCATCTGATGATTTTAATAATATAGGTATATCTATACATATAAATAAAATTTAAGTGTTTGTTTCTACTGCATTCATCATTACATAGTATAAAACAAAGTCACTTTCCGCTGTGTGTCCCCTTATATGCGCATATCTTTAAAACTACGCAACGGATTTTGATGCGGTTTTTTTAATAGTTAGAGGGTGTCAACGGGGTGGTTTTGATCTATAATTCATGTATAGTGTAATAAAAAAGTGATAATTTTCAAGATTTGGAACTTTAATCGCAAACGCTGCCTGAACCCTAAGTGATAGATCAAAACAACGTACTACATTATTATACACCTTCAGAAGGTCTATAAAAAGTCCGCGAGGGCATATGTCTATCTCTTAGGGATAACCCACAATGACCACTTTTGTTTTTTTACTTTTTACGAGAAATAATGGCCTATTTAAGAAGCGATTTTAAACATTACAGTATGAATTTTCATCCAATTAAGTGTCTTAAATAGATTGTGCATGTAATAAAGATGATCCTGGCCCTTTACAGCATGCAATTTAAACAAATATTTTCGAAGATATTGCAGTATTAATACAGCGGGACAGCAGATAATACTTTTGATGCGGAACAAAGTTCGCCGGGTCAGCTAGTATGAATATATATCAATACATAGTATACAAAGTCGCTATCCACTGTCTATCCTATATGCTCTAAAAGTACGCAACGGATTTTGATGCTGTTTTTTTTTTAGTTAGAGGGTGTCAACAGGGTGGTTTTTATCTGTAATTTAATATATGTATGTAGTAAAGAAAGAGCTAAAAATCCGAAAATTACTTATTTATTACGTTTAATGCGGAACAAAGTTCGCCGGGTCAACTAGTATAAAATATATGAAGCAAAAATTACACAACTGAGCGAAAATTAGTCATTTTTTCTTCTGTATATTACTTTCAAAATTGTAAGCACCGAAGGAGATTGGATTAAAAGAGAGTGTCGGTGTAAAAGTAAGAAATGGCATGCTCCAATGGTTCGTGCATGTAGAAGGAATGAACAACGCAAGATTGACTAAGCAGATATACAATGCAAGAGAGTTTGGATGTAGCCGTCGAAGACGGCTACGACACACTTTCCATGACCAAATTAAACGATTTCTACAGGAAGGTGATGTCAGGAGCTTTAAAATCGACGAGCGTGTATGTCAAGAGTTATGAAAGTCAAAGAAAAGAGTGAGGCGTGTAACAATAAATTTTGGCGCTCTGTTCTCTCTGCCTACCCCGCAATGGACTTGGTGTGAAGTTATGCTGTAGCGTAAAATTCTTCAGTACTCACACAACTAATTATTTTTATAGGATGCCCCCATATCTCAGGTAGTGTGCTTGTAAAATGGTCACCGGCAGTATCCACCACCTGGGGTAAGGCAGCTCTGGGTATCTTGAGCATATTTATACCCCAACCGGCCCATTGCATCGTGAACGGGTCATAGAAACCTGTCGCTGATGCCGAAGAGACATCGGTCATGTGTACCTTTCCACCTGTCGACAAAAAAATCGATATTCGACCATTAATAAAATATAATGTATTGTAGCAATGTTCTTGGATAATAGACACTTCATGGAGATAATAAATAATGCTGATGATATGCTATTTATATTTTGACAGTGGTAGAGCGACGCAGTTTGCTGCATGAATAGGTCGGCTTGACTGGTGAAACTGTCAGAATATCGACGTAAATTCGACGTGCCGCGTTTTGCTCGGTGAGAGAGGTGTTCGGAGGCCCAAACACATCCTCTGTCCCGTCTCCATCCCAAAGACCGCAACGCAACTGTAACACTATCCGTTGCAGGTGTCCATGGTGTCTACTGATTTGTTTTCAGTAGTTATAATAATATTGTTATTTATTTCAAATCATTTGAAAATACATAGTATTTGGCACATGAGTTTCTTGCCCGATTCTTCTCAGTGTTTGTATTTAATTTTAAATAACATGTTATCTGTACTTGTTGACTATTTTTAAGTGTCTGTGAAGACCTATAAAAATAAAGTTATTTTGACTTTGACTTTGTAGCCAAGCCTGCTCGTCTGTCTTCCTATGCCATAAAAAATACTACCCACACACACGCACGCAGGCATGCACGCACGCACACATTCCGAATTCCTCGAAGTAATTGTAACACATTGCTTCCGAAGAGTCATTGATGTGAGCCGTTGCCTACACCTTCGGGTAGAAAGACGCGTGAAGTTATGTTTATCTTGAACTATTGCTAAAGCAACATGCCAGGATAAAGTTATATAAGTATATATGAAGTAGACGTCAAATCACGACATAGTATAAAACTAAGTTCTCCGCTGTCTGTCCCTACGTATGCTTAAATTTTTGAAACTGACTGACTGACTTCTTTAGTCCATTACTAATATAAGTACAGAAAATGTGATATCTAATATATAAAATTCTCGTGTCACAGTTTTCGTTCCCATACTCCTCCGAAACGGCTTGACCGATTCTCATGAAATTTTGTGTGCATATCGGGTAAGTAGAAATAATAGATAGCCCGATAATAGAAATAATAAGAGAATAGGACATCTATTTTTCATCTCCCTAAATCACAAGGGTAGCCCACCCCTCAATATTTTTTTAAATTTTTCGATATATTTCTGTTTCTTATTTTTTTTATAAAACGGAATACAAAAATACATACAACCCTAAATTTTCAACCCGGGTTTCGATCAACCCCTTTTATTTATTTAATTATTAGATATTTTTTTAATTTTATTTTTCGGCAAGACGTTTGCCGGGTCAGCTAGTTTTGTATAAAGTTTTGCTGTTTCATGAAGTGCAAAAAAAATGTCTATCTGTTTGGAATAACCCACAATGACCATTTGTTCACTTTTTACGCTACCTACACATTCGGGTAGAAATAGGCGTGAAGTTATGTTATACAAAAATACCTGTCAACTTGTATAGCAGCCAAGTGTCCAGGGTACCAAACAGTGCGTCCTCACTCTGCACCGCCTTCTTCAACTCGGTCACATTCTGTAGCGCCCAATACAACCTTAAACATGTCTGTAAGATTTTAATGAACGTATCATAAAAGCCTTTACCTACATATATCTTCACGCCAAGTCCCTTACAGGGTAGGCAGAGAGAATAGAACGCCACAGGGAACGATTCTTACACACCTGTATTCTCCCACTTTTGCGCTGTATATCTGCTTAGTCAATTTTGCATTATCCATTCATTCTACATGTCCGAAACGCCACAGCTTGCCTCTTTTTACCGACATAAATTCAAATATGTCTTTTTAACACACCTTTTCCACCTGGGTATTGGCAGGAGGGTAGTGTGCGACTCAATCCTACATCCTGTCTTATAACCTTGTTGATGCGGTTGGCGAGCGTCACTCCGCAAATTTTGCGCAGCGCCCTACTTACTATTTACTTACATATATAATTTCGTTTCTACCAATATAACTGTTCTTTTGAAAGTCGAAAATACATGTGCAAATAAAAAGGCGATGCTCATTAATAATATTTTTAACACGTCAATATCAAAACGAAAGTCACACAATTCATACAATTGAAATCGGGGCGTATTGGACAATAGCACCGGCTTATAGCTTTGAGGGCGTTGATTCGATTCGTAAACTATACAAACATTTACGTGATGACCAAAATCAATTAAATACATGTAAATTGCACCTATATATAGGAAAATAGAATTTTCTCTGTCTGTCTGTTGGTTTTGGTAATACTATTTAACATCTGGATCGAATTAAGCGGGACATTCACTTACATAACAAGGAGAAACTTTATGACACTTCAATTTTAGAAATATTCTTTTCTTTAATTGTCTCGGTGGTCCAGTGGTCGAGCACACGGCTTCTGAATCCAGAGGTCGCGGGTTCGAATCCTGGCTCACACCAATGACTTTTCGAAATCAATTTCGAAAGTTGTGTGTGATAAATATCGCTGACTAAAAACTTTATGTCCGGTTGGCCACCTATTTCATTTGGGACGTAAAGTGTAAACATAACGGCGTCGAGGCTTAACAACCACAGCCTACACTTTCGGGTAGACAAAGACGTGAAGTTATGTTATGTCTCTTTTCTTTTATAAAATTCCAAGCAAAATATAATATTACATATTTCGTTTCGCGGGCACAGTTCGTGTTTAAACAAATATGCAAATAAAATTTTAGTCCTTGAGGCATTTAAGTGTTTGTTTGACCTCAACCTGTGACCCATTGGGTATTGGTGAGTTTTATGGTAAACACATAAAAACAAACATCGGTACCTTTTGTAACAATATACCGACAATAAAATATATGTATTGTATTTGTAAAAAACAAATGTCTTTCGTACGATTTTTGCGAATTTTTTGAGGATAAAGCTAACTAAAATAAATATTCCCCAGTTTATTTGCATGTAAATATCTTAGCGTTTTATTTAGTGGTCCAGTGGTCGAGCAACCCGTTTCTGAATCAAGAGGTCGCGGGTTCTAATCCTGGCTCACACCAATAACTATTCGAAATTAATTTCGAAAGTTATGTGTGATAAATACCGATGACTGAAAATTTTGGCTTCGTTCAAAAGTTCGCCACCTATTCCATTTAGGACGTAAACATAACGGGCGAGTCGAGGCTTAACAGCCACTGCCTATAGCTTCGGGTAGAAAAGGCGTGAAGTTATGATATGTTATGTGTCGTTATTTACATAAACAAACTTGTACGCAAATACGAAACGTCGTATACTTGGACTATAGTGTCAAGAGGCCGTAATAATCCCACGGTCCACCACAAAAAGGGTAGTAACTTGTGTAAGAATGAAAGTTCAAAACTAGCTTTTTTAATAAGCAAAAGCTACTTCGTGTCATCGTCATCATCTCCCTGCCCTGTTCCCATCATTTGGGGCACAACATGTTTAATTTTTGCCCACATTTCACAATCATTCACTTTTTTCACATTAAGACCATTCTTAATCATGTCATCTTTCCAAAATCTATCTTTTTCTCTTGGGTCTTCCTCTTCTCTTATTTCCTTCCAGATTCTTTTCGCGACATGTATCCCTTTTTGTGTATGTATTATTAGTATTTATAAAGAGTCATTACAAATAAGCATTCCGTTAAAGTAGTACTTAAATAAAAAATATCTGGATGACCGAGCTTTGCTCGGTATTTTCTTTTTTTTTATAAATTGTGTTTTTTGAAAATTATATTTAAGTACGAATTACATACTAATAAAATAATGAAATATCAATAATATTTTTCGATCTTACCGACAGAATAATAAATATATACTAATACATATATACTATGTACTAACATATTATATTAGAAACATATACTTAATTTTTTGCAGTGATAAACTGTAATAAAAGCAAAGCAAACACACATTGACTTCGTGTTAGTTAACAACGCCATCTGCTGGAATAGCTTTAGTGTTGTTGTCGTTAAAGTTTGCTCACAATTTAAAATAATAGTATTCGCCAATAGATGTCAGGAATTCCAATAAAAAAGTAAGTTGATGTTTAAGTTGATTATCGATAAAACACGATAAAATGAAATTTTCTAAAAATGATTCCTAGCTAGATCGATTTATCGCCCCCGAAACCCCCTATATACTAAATTTCATGAAAATCGTTGGAGCCGATTCCGAGATTCCAATTATATATATATATATATATATATATACAAGAATTGCTCGTTTAAAGATATAAGATATATACATACCTGGGTGTTCATAAATTTGAATACACTCCCTGCTTTAAATCTATTGCTCCTCAGGAGTAGATACAACACATAGGCACCTGTTTTGAAGAGCTGTAAGAGAAAGAGATACTTACATATCACCAACTAAAACATGCATAGGCGAATACTGAACCACCACTTAAATATATAAGCGCTACTTAAGCGTTTAAGTTGCTGTCACATTAGACTGAATGCGTGAAATTTGAGTAGTAAGTAGCACTTTATTGATTGTGAGATTTGAGTGGCGGTTCAGTATTCGGGCGTTAACTGCATAAAATATACACCTATAGTATGTATAAGTCGTGCGCGATAACTTGAGACCTGGGGGCGGTGACGTCACAGACGCATTGTTGTACTGTGCACAAAAAAATATTACAACAAGTTCCCATCAGAAGCTTCGTGTCTGCTATTTTTTATGTTGTGCCGCTTTATATGTATTAAACAAATTAATAAAGCTATTACGACCGTGCAAACTGAGTAATAAATATTTTAAAGGCAAAAATATTAAATTCGAAAACATGGTTGTAAGGAAGTAAGTCGGATTGAAAGAGAGTGTCGGTGTAAAAGTAAGAAAGGGCATGCTCCGATGGTTCGGACATGTAGAAAGAATGGATTATGCAAGATTGACTAAGCATATATACAATGCAAAAGCGGGTGGAGGTAGGAGTCTAGAACGGCCAAGACACACATTCCACGACTAAATATAACGTTCTGGAGAAACGTGATGTTAGGAGCCTCAAAAATCGACGCGCGTGCATGAAAATAATGGTGCCATTGTAGTATTTTTTTCGTAAGCCAATAAGATGTTAAAATAAAATGGCGTCGTCTACATTACATTGCATACATTACGGAAGCTTACAGGTGTAGCGGGTGGAGGGTTGCATTCAAGCTGTCTCAAGTTATCGCGCACGAGTAGTAACCACTTTAATATCTACAATAATTATCACCATTGCAGGAGATCATCAAAAATGATAGCAAATCTAAAAACTTAATACTATCCAAATTTATTGAGATTGGTTTCCCATCGATTAGTCATCAAATAGACTATGAGCAATACTGGTGGAGCATCAGAGAAAGGGAAAGGGGGGGAATTATTTCTTTAATGAACTTTTGTCGCATGAAATGAAGCGAAATAGTCTCGGCGGTCCAGTTGTCGAGCACCCCGCTTCTGTATCAAGAAGTCGCGGATGGGAATCCTGGCTCACACCTATGACTCTTCGAAATTAATTTCGGAAGTTATGTGTGATAAATATCGATGACTGAAACCTTTTTGTGCCCAGCATTTAGGACGTAAACATAACGGCGAGACGAGGCTTATCAGCCGCTGCCAACACTTTCTTGTAGAAAAAAGCGTGAAGTTATGTTGATATGTATTTTTCATTGCCCAATAATCATTTGTAGTACCACAACAGTGGTAGAGCCAAGCAGTTTACTGCATAAATGGGCCGGCTCGACCGGTGAAATACCACGACCTCTCAGAAGACCGACGTAAAGTGGCTCATGCCGCGTTTCGTTCGGTGAGAGAGGTACCCGGAGGCCCACCCCCTTCCCTGTCCTTTCCTATCCCCTTCCCTTAAAGGTCGGCAACGCAACAGTAACACTATATGTGCTGCTGGTGTCCATGGGCGGCGTTAGTTGCTTACCATCACACGCCTGCTCGTTTGCCCTCCTATCCCGTAAAAAAAAAAAAATTTAGTATTGTTTGTATTTTAAAATTTGAAAAAAGTCAGCACATCATCTGTTCTTTACGATTTTGTTAAGCCAATTGTGTACATCAGCTAATAGAGTCACATGATGAACGAACATAATAATACCTTCCATGTTAATGATGCATTCCATTGTTTAACCAGTTTATCTGCCCTCAAATCTTTCCAAGTGATAAATTTATGGAACGGCTTGCCAGTTTTACGAGACCAGTTGATAAAAGTACCTCTTTGCGTTGTTATGCCCATACCAGTCATTTGTGCAGCAGATAAATTTGCTTCTACAGAAAATACATGAAACTTTAGCTATAAGAACATAACTATAAAAGATCCGCTCGTGGAATTAATAGCTAACAGTAATTGAATACAGAAGCTAGAAAGCATACAAAATGTCAATAAATTATGTAAAACCAGTTTAACAGTGGTAGAGCCAAGCAGTTTGCTGCGTGAATGGGCCGGCTCGACCGGTGAAATACCACGACCTCTCAGAAGATCGACGTAAAGTGACTCACGCCGCGTTTCGTTCGGTGAGAGAGGTACCCGGAGGCCCACCCCCCTTCCCCATCCTCTATCCCTTAAAAGTCGGCAATGTAACAGTAATAGCCAGCTGTTGCCTGGATGCCATAAAGCAGCAAAAATACTATGCCCATGGTATTATAGGGCTTCATTGTTCGCCTCCAATTAGTCATAGCATGATAATATGTAGCCTATGTCGAACCGAACTCTATGCCTGAACTCTTGGCAATATTTATGCAAAATCTATAAAATTCTAGTGTCACAGTGTTTGTAATTCTACTCCTCTGAAACGGCTTGACCAATTTGCATGAAACTTTGTATGGATATCGGGTAGCTTTGAGAATAGAACACAGTCTATTTTCATTGTATCCTAAATGTTAAGGGTAGCCCACACCTATTTTTTTTTCACGAAACAACATACAAAAATACATACAACCTTAAAATTTCACCTGTCTATGATCAACCCCTATTTTTCATTTGTTGATCAAACACTTTATATTTTTTGGCAAGACAATGTTTCCTGGGTCAGCTAGTAGGATATATAAGCGTGCAGTACTTTTAAGAGTTAATCCACAACCAACATACAGACAAAAACGACCATATTTTTGGGTTCACTATTGATTGTAAATTATGGCCTAAGTATTCTAAAATAATAATATTCAATGTACAATTTTCACTTTCTACTTATATATTATTATATGTAAAGTTTTACATAACATATTTTAAGTTTTTATCTTGTGTTTTTATCAAATGTGTAACAGACAATACACCATTAAAATTTATTAATTAATGATACAATAGGGGTTTGAAAAAATATTGTTTTTAAAAATATAAAGGACTTTATATGGCTGTAATTTAATCATATTTGATGCATATATGCAATCATATTATGTCTAAAACATATTTATGCAGTAACAAAAATTGCTGATAATACAAAAAATATATATGTATTACATATTCTCACCCTTCAATGACTGTTGTACAACATTGACAGCAGAAGTCCATAATTCATCTGGATCTATCTCTTCAAATCCTGGATGTGGGTAGTGGAGAACTACCTGTATTTGACAGATTTATCTATTTATTAATTTATAAGCCTAATGCACTATATATACAACGGCGGACTTAATGCCATAAGGCATTTTCTATCAGTCAACTTTTGGGTGGTGTAAGAGACGGAGAATTGTAGGTGCGCATATAAATAAGAGAGCAAGGTTAAAAAGAAGAAAGAATATATACGTACATACATACATAACTTCACGTCAAATCCCTTGCGGGGTAGGCAGAGAGAACAGAGCGCCATAGGGCATGATTCTTACACGCCTCACTCACTTCGTTGACATTCATAACTCTTTTCATGCACCCGCGTCGTTTTTTGAGGCTCTTAACATCACCTTCCTCCAGAACACGTTCTATTTGGTCATGGAATGTGTGTCTTGGCCGTCCTCGACTCCTACATCCATCTGCTTTTGCCTTGTATATCTGCTTAGTCAGTCTTGCATCAACCATTCTTTCTTTATTCTTTCTTTAAAGAATATATATTATATTTAAATAAATGAATGTACATACATAGATAAATAAATATATATATAGACAGTATACAAAGTAATTTATGTAAATAAACTATATATTTGATAACAAGACACTTATTAAAACAGTACTTACTCTAATACCAGCTAATTATATTACGATATCATACAATTAATATTAATATATTTTTAGAGAGATATTTGACAACCACATATTGTTATACAGTTTGAATTACCTGGTCAATGCATTTACTAATGATTTCTGCTTTATAATTATAGATGAAAGCCCGAATAGTAGTAGTGCCTACATCTAAAGTGAGAATATATTTTTCTTCCATGTTTCCTCCCCGAAAATCTTTATAATGCCTTAACTGTATTGAAAAGTTATATTGTGTAGTCGCGAATACTCATTACTAGGAACCAAATACTAAACACCACAACTGACCACCAGAGAAAATATAATCATGTTATTGATAAATTGAATTTTACAATACAATTACGAAACAACACACGTACTATTATAGACGTGTCACTATCAGTGTGTCACTACGAGTTACAAGTACAACTGACTGTGACTGTCAGAGTGTCAGTGAAACATGTCAGCCGTCACCCTATGTCATCAATTTTTTTTTCAATTTATTTCATGACCAAGTCTACAAAGTCGTAGGCAAGTCGTAGGAAAACTCCACAAAGTACATAGTGGGCGTGTTCCACTTAGAGCCCACAACGATTGTAACGTCCACAGTATCGTTCCACATATGGCCCGTGCACGAGCTGGAATCTTTCATACAAAATCAGTTTCGAAGAAAACTCTGCCATCTCTAGGAGAGGGAAATAATCATTAATCACTTTTAGTGCCCTAGATGTCACTATGCTGTATGCTGAATCGCACTATGGTTTGGTTACACATGATTTATGATAACTCTAGTATTTTTATTGAAAGTTGTTTTGGTGGGATTATAAAAATGAGAGCTCACGAATTGATATTTATACACATACACATGAAGTCCTCGATTTTGAATACAAAATTGTAGGGAAGATAAACAATAATCGATTTTTCTTATAAATGATAATTATTTTCTTAAAATAGATTTTTTTAAATCGATTTTCAAAGTCATTCATATTAATCAATTGTTTACTTACTTAAATCGATTTTTATAAATAGCACCATCTATTAGGGATGTGACATTTAACATAAAAAATCGATTTTTAATTAATCGATTAATTTATTACTGTGAAAAAATCGATTAATTAATAATCGATTTTATTTAAAAAAATAATCGATTTATTTAAATTAATCGATTTTTAAATTTTTGGGTAATATGTACAATTGGCATTGCCAGATTTACTGTCAACATGGAAATATTGACGCCATCTACTTGTCGTCCTTTTAGTCGTAGACATTGTGCAAAAACAAAACCAAAAAAGACTTTTATAAACTTCAACAAAACTTTTAGTCGCGAAAAACTTCGTTTGAAAAATGAAGTTTTACCGACGAATAATTAATGACATTATTATATTATAACTAGCTGACCCGGCGAACTCTGTTTCGCATCAAAAGTAATAACTGCTGCCCCGCTATGTTAATACTGCAATATCTTCGACAAATTTGAAGTCGATAGCAGCTATAGGTTTAAAATGGGAATTTTCCATTGTTAACACCCCCGCAACCCCCCTTGTGGGTGGAATTTCGTAAAATCCGTTTTTAGCTGACCTCTACTCGGCGAAAGGAATAATCCTACCAAATTTCAAGTCGCTACGCCTTATGGTTCCAGAGATATCGTGATGAGTCAATATATAGGTGGAAATCTCTTATATATATATATAGATAATGTCATTAATTATTCGTTAATTGATAATCGTTAATTTCAGCAGGCAGACCATAATTAATGCCAAAATTAACGAAATTCGTGACACACTAACTAAGAAAAATTGTAAAATAGTCCTAAGGAACTTATGTCTGTAACTGACCTAGTCATCACATTATTGTTGTTGGCTTTTGGTGGGATGGATGATATACCACTGATAAACCCCTAGAAAAGTCTCCATGTAATCTTTAGTAATTTGGAAATAAACAATAAAAGAAAACATATCAACCAAATGTCGGCTAATAAAATAGTATTATTCATTGACTCCATCTAGTGAATATTTGATTAAACGATTAAACGATTAACTAAACTGTTCCAAAGGTATAGAAGGAATGCGGTCATAGATGGCGTTAAAAATAACATTATGGAAAAAGTATTCTTTAGTAGTTTTCGTTCCGGGCCAGAAGACCAAACTTAATATCGGGGCGTTGCAGATGAAAAAAAATCGGTAATATGTAATTGAATGATTAATAAAATAATCGATTATTAATCGATTAGTCATATAAAAATAATTGCTAATTAAAATCGAGATTTTTTTTTAATCGATTATTTCAATAATCGATTATTTTTTCACATCCCTACCATCTATGCGCCGAATGACAAAACTCGAAGTAAGTTCATTATTACTTACAAGTCGTCTAAAGAAATATGATAAATGCCATTTATCATATTTCTTTAGTACCTATATTCTGAGGTAGCAAAGTTTTGTTACTGTAACTATTATTAAAACTTAACCTTAAGATTAACGAAAGAATTGTTTTATATCTTTCTTTTTGAGACCATACAGTCGTTGTTTGGTTTTTTAATTTTCTTTTAAGTATTTTACTTTAATACTAGTTTCATGTAAAATAATACTTATTTGTGACAACAATTATTTTTAATTATGTTTTTGTTTAAACCTTAAGAAAAACATAACATAACTTCACGCCCTTAACTACCCGAAAGTGTAGGCAGCGGCTGTAAACAGTCGTCTCACATTTATGTTTACGTCTCAAATGGAATAGGTGGTGAACCTATTGCCATAACGGGCACAAAGTTTATCAGTCATCAATATTTATCACAAATAACTTCCGAAAACATAACATAACATAACATAACTTCACGCCTTTTGTTACCCGAAGGTGTAGGCAGCGGCTGTTAAGCCTCGTCTCGCCGTTATGTTTACGTCCCTAATGGAATAGGTGGCGAACCTATTGCCATACCGGGCACAAAGTTTGTCAATCATCGGTATTTATCACACATAACTTCCGAAAACAATTTCGAAAAGTCATTGGTGTGAGCTAGTGTCAGGATTCGAACCCGTGACTTCCGGATTCAGAAGTAGGTGCTCGACCACTGGACCACCGAGACTATTAAGATTAACGAAAGAATTGTTTTATATTTTTGTTTTTGAGACCATATCGTCGTTGTTTGTTTTTTTAATTGTCATTTTAAGTATTTTATTTTTATTGTATACTAGACATATGTGACAATAATTATTTTTAACTTAATTTTTGAAACAGTACGATTGTCATTTTGTTGGGGTGCTCATTTCATTTTTATTATAATTAAAAGAGAGTATCAGTGTAAAAGTAAGAAAGGGCATGCTCCGATGGTTCCGACATGTAGAAAGAATGGATGATGCAGGATTGACTAAGTAGATATACAGTGCAAAAGAGGATGGATGTAGGAGTCGAGGACGGCCAAGACACACATTCCATGACCAAATAAAACGTGTTCTGGAGGTAGGTGATGTTTGAAGCCTAAAATCGACGCGCGTGCATGAAAAGAGTTAAGAAAGTCAACGTAGCAAATGAGGTGTGTAAGAATCGTGCCTCATGGCGCTCCGATCTCTCTGCCTACCCCGCAAGGGATTTGGCGTGAAGTTATGTGTTTAAGTATGTAATAAAATGGTATCAATAATGATAATTGGTTTCATTATTTCTTACGAAAAGAAAGACTTGAAAGTTTAAAAGAACCTTTGCATTGATTTTAGTTTTGAATTTAATATTTTTTGTTCATACTTTTTATTTGATTTTTAATATGATTAATTGTTAATATGAATATCTTAGGCTTATTATTTAAATATGAAAAGCATGTAGGATTCTATATAATAGAAAAAAATCGATTTTCATAAAACTCGATTATTTATTTTTATTAAAACTATTATTAGCGAATTGATTAATTGAACATAAAAGAAAAATCGATTTTTACTAAATCGATTTTTTTCTATTAATCTCCCATCCCTACAAAATAGTTTCTTTTAACAATTAATTTCAATTAAATCTAAAAGTTATTAAAAAAAAATTGTGCTTAGCGCCCTCTATTGTGTTATATTAATACTGTTAATATAATAATTTGCCAGCGCCTCTATAGTACAGAGAAGGAAACTTGGTATAATGTTCCTAAAAAAAATTCGAGTTGCACATATAAGTTAGATATTACTAAGTATTATCCACAGAAATAGATCAAGATAGAACGGCCGCGATGGCATATTTCCATACATTTCGAGCGTGTCACTTTTTTGAAAAACCACGCCCTCAGCGTGACGTCATTTTCATTGTGAGCGGCGCGACTAGTTAGGAGACACTCACATTAGATTATCGATGTTAATATCGGCAACGTGTGTTAATTTTATTATTTTTATATTTTACTAACTTTATTGATTTTCTGTAACGATAATCATAGAAAGTAAAACATGTTAAATACTTCAATCCGACATATTAAAACCTAAAACATATTTTTCCAACAGTATATAAAATGTAATTATAAATATTTTACTGTCCTTGAAACTATACATATTTATTAAATATTTGCCTTATTGTAAGGGTTGGCCTCACAGTCCTGGTTAAATAACGAAGCCGAACGTCTACATACTCGTATACCTCGGTTACTGCCCATTTGAGAAGAACGAGATGATTTTCCATCGGCGATTGGTCAAATTGGTGAAAACTTATACTGTCAAATAAACTGCTGCCAATGTAATTACGAAACACTTTGGTTGAAATTTGTGGTGTTAGAATAAAGTAGGGACAAAGCAAGATATGAGCTGATACTCAAATTATTATTGAATTAATTTATCGATAAGCCCTAAGACTTATCGATAAATGGATAAATCGACATGGAGTGCCCATCTCTAACATTCGAATCACAGCGATTAACAGACACAGCGATCAACTGGCAGGTGTATTGTGTATTTCGTTCGATTCGACGTACATTACGCGTATAATTTATACGCGCAATGTTTTTGTATACGAGCGCTGAATGCGGACAGCAATGGATATTTATCATAACGAAAAAATATACAACTTGTGATCGTAATTATTGAACATAGTAAAAGTAAAACTCAAAAAAATACTTTCTACTGATTTTCTCTACTTACTGATCATACGAAATATTTCCTTTTTTCATATTTGATTCACTACTTTTGTTTTTACAATTTGCCACAGCATAATAAGGCATATATGTGACGTTTTATCAATTTTTTTACGTCCTGAACGCATGGCAGGAACGCTCGTTGCGTAATGAGAGCGAGTTTCGAAAAGCATGCAATATAGTGCAGGGTTTTGGCACGCTTGCCACGCCTATTCGCCGTTCTATCTTGATCTATTTCTGTGGTATTATCTATGGGCCCGTGGTCGTTGCGAGCGATCGCTTGACGTCATAGATGATGTCACTGTTCGCGCCCGCTTCGCCCGCAAAATATTGGTAGGTCCTAGTGGGCTTTCAATAAAATGGCGGGAATTCCAAAATGACATATGTCATCAGAAATTGATAAATTTTCCGAGTCAACTCTCAGTCGTTTTGTCAAAAACGCTACTTTAAATTCACAAAAAACAAGATGAACAAAAAGATGGTATTTGTTCATCAATGAAAATAGCTTTTGAGCAAATACCATCTTTTTGTTCATCACTCGTGAAAATGATCTGTGTAAAGAGTTCGAAACGTCGGGAAATAAATAAAATAAGTAATAAATAAACGCGATATAATCCTAAAAGTTGTTTTAATGTCAATAATTTACATGGAAAAATTGCTGTTGTAAGTACAATGTTGTAAGCAAATTGCGAATTAATTTTATTATATTTTTAGAAAGGTTTTTCTGGTTTTTTGCATTTGATTTAACATTGAATATTTAAAATTAAAAATCTAATTTAATCTATAAATCTTATATTAGATTAAATTAGATTTTTAATTTTTATGTTATCCTATTAATAGTGTGTATCAAAGAGTATATAAGAATATAATAATATATGGCGTGTATTTAGTCCCATGCAAACTTAGGTTATTTAGGAGTTTTTTCAGTATAGACATCCGACATTCAGTGTTACCGCTGCTTGAGGACTCCAGTTACCACAACAATGGGGAGATTTAGAAGAAATAATTGAGATGATTCAATTAAGAAAATTGCTTAACTAATGGGATCATGAATAAAACCAGGAGTCCAACAAACGGTCAATCGATGTTATACCTACAAAGCTTCAACTCAAAGTACTGAGTTTGGTCTCCAGTTTTATCTACAGCTTCATGGTGGTATAGGAATTGTGACTTGAGAGTACGATAATTTTAAGATCTACCTTTAATTTTGCTTTTTTGGTAATTTCATACCTCATTATTAACCTGTTCCAGTCCACTGCTGGACATAGGCCTCTCCCAATTTGCGCCACAACATCCGATTCCCTGCCTTCCGCATCCATCTTTTGCAGCAGCCTTTCCGAGGTCGTCTTTCTTACACATCTCGCTTTGTTGACTTTCATAACTGTTTTCATGCACGCGCGTCAATTTTTGAGGCTCCTAACATCGCCTTCCTCCAGAACACGTTCTATTTGGTTATGGAATGTGTGTCTTGGCCGTCCTCGACTCCTACATCCATGCGCTTTTGCATTGTATATCTGCTTAGTCAATCTTGCATCATTCATGCTTTCTACGTGTTGGAACCATCGGAGCATGCCCTTTCTTACTTTTACACCAACATTCTCTTCTAATCCGACTTCCTTTCTTATAACCTTGTTCTCGACGTGGTCAGCGAGGGTCACTCCGCAGATTTCGTTTTCGACCGCGTTTATCCTACTTTCATGTACACTCTGCCATACCCCGCTCTCGCTTCCATAAGTTAGCGTTGGGATCAGTATTGCATTGTGGATTGCTAGCTGGGCTTTTTTGCGCCCAGGAATTTGCCCAACGCTCCATTTACGCTATTTCCTAATGCCACTCTTCTTTCTACATCCGCGGTGTACCTTCTATCCCTGCTAAAAGCGCATCCAAGATATACAATTTCATTCACCTATTCCAGCACGAAATCGTCAACCATTATCGTTGCATCCGTTCTGGATGCAATCCTCCCTTTCAAACACCATAACTTTCGTTTCCATCACATTCAATTGTAAGCCAAATATTTAAATGCCAAATTCCACCATTCATTCCACAATGAATTTAATTCTTACTTTTTTCTGATTAAGTAGGGCCATGGCCGACACTTAATTTTGGTGTTCTTAACTGAACGGAGCGTGTGTGAGATTCTTGGTACCGTCTCTTTGTCAGCCAGGAGTGAATTTATATTATTTCATCAAAAAAACTAAATAATTTGCGGCAGCCGTAGTTTCCCGTGGTTTGCCATGCCCATAATGCCATGTCCGTCTCTAGTCACCACATTTCATGTCAAGTACTTAAATAATTATAAACTGAATGTTTTCATTATTGTAGCTTATTTTTTTATTAATCTTTAGAGGCGTATAACATGATACCAAAATCAGTGTGACATTATCAGAAATATCTGGTCAATCCAAAGTTCTGAAACGTGCTTTCACGTCGTTTTACGGTAAAACACGGAATTAAACATAAATGCTTCATATTACCTTGCTACGTGTTTTTTAGGTTTCTTTTGCGGTATTAGATGATCTAGTTGTTAAATCTAAGATCTTAGTTCCTAGCTTAGCTTTTTATGTAGATACAAGGGTTTGATGTCTCTCCCACTTTTATTCCAACTGAGGAGGTATCTGTGTCTATGAAACTGTCACAAATAACAATATTTTTTATTCTATTGGCAATACCAAAGCCTGCCTGACAGGCGAACGCGTTTTGGGTCTTTGAACGCTAAAATTTGTGATGTAAAAACGAAAAAAACAATTATTTACTGGCCATCATGGCGAATCCAAGAAAGTTTAGTGAAAAAATTGCCCTCCATAATCAAAAGCAGGCAGAGGAAACAGCTGCTTTTGAGAAAATTATGCGCGAAGTTTCAGACGCAACCCAAAAGGTATGTCGCCTATTTACTCAGGCAGTTGCTTCCTGGCCGTCAAATGTGGTCGCCGACGTAAACAATAATCATTACAACACAAATTGCGCCTAAATTTCTGAATGAATATATTCTTTTTAAAATAAACACAATGTTCGTCTAACATAATATTGTCGCTATCAAAACGAATATAATTTCTGCTCGATAACACAATAGCCAATTAGAATAATTTAAGTGCAACATTTAATTATTGAAATTACAAAAACATCAATGTTGACTGTCCATTCTAATCACATCTAATAATTAACTGAGAACATATTGTACTTGTTTGGATTCTAATAGGATATAAATAATTAAGACTGTTTGCTATTGGAAAAATATTATTTAGTAATTTTATGCTATATGTATTTTACTATTAGACTACTTTATTCTTGAATTCTTCAACAGCAGGGTTATGTTTTTCATATGTATGTATGTATATTAATGTTTATTTATTTGGCACAGCCTATTTATTACACAGTATCATTAAATTCTTCTTTATAACAGAAATGATATAGGTTGTTCTCTAACCCAGAACTGCATTTGAGTACAAGAATTGTGTGTACTTAGTATATTTTTTGTGGTTGTACTTATTTCTTAAAACCAGTATGGGAACGCAGGCAAGATTGAGGCAACATGATTACAGGTCAATTCAAATAAAATAGCAAGAGTCAAATCTCCGCCAGAGAGTAGTGTTAATAATGAGACTACACTCCGGCCGGCTCAGCAAGGCTTGGGCACATTCCGCAGTGGTTCACTGCCAAATGTGGCTGCACCACAAGCCACAGCCAAAGAACCGGATACTATTAAGGTTCCCTATCTTTGGGTTCAATTCAACATGTTCCCTTATAGCATATGGTTACCGTTCAACATTAATTTTGTATCAATGCTTCATAAATATAAATACAAAAAAAAAATTATTTGAACGTAATTTCAAACAACAACTTTTAAAAGGAGAAAGGCAGAACGTTAATATTATATTCTAAAAGTATACAAAATTAATGTTCAATCATAGTATAGTGTCCTCTATTTGTTTTAGTAAGGTAGTGGAGCAGTTGTAGCTGGCTGGAAATTATTTTTTATTGTGTTGGTATATTATAATTAAATAATAATTTAGAAAAAGTTTGCATTTAGTTCCATAAAGGTTCTATATCTGTTGTAAAAATATAAAGATTCATATTAAAATATAGTTCAGTGCTGTCATAATAAGCAATGAATGTGTACTGAACTCTTTTGAACTTTTATTTACTTTAGAACATGTGTTTTAAAATTTTATGTGCACACATGATTCGAATGAATTATATGTACCTAGTAACTAGAACTATTAGTTTGTATCGATTAAAAAAAAATGTTTTGTTTTAATTGAGTTTTTGTTGGTATATAATCTGGTCAATTCAGGAATGAACTGCCATTCCTCAAGGATAAAATTAAGTGTATAATAATATTTAGTGTGGTTTGTTTACATATGTTTTACATCCTGTATGTTTCAGTTTTGCATTTAAAAAAATTACTTAATATAAACATTAATAATATTACATACCTATAAATTTTTATGATTTTTATGTAGAAGCTAGATTGTAGCCAATAGACATCTGTTGTAATAATTAGTTATTTTCGAATTTCTCTGTTGGTAAACATAAATGTATCAGTAGTAGTATACTTGATGAGAAGTGTATTGCCGCATGCTATTCTTGTGGAAGATGAGCTTGAGAAATTTGTTTGGCTACCATTAAATTAATAGTCATGTATGATTTTATTGTTGAACGTTTGTAGACGATAAGTTGACATAAAATAATTCTAATTTCAAATGCCTGTATAGGTTTAGATATTCTTGATTTACGTATTAATCATGTTTTGTTTTTAATATGATATTATGTTTTTTTACTGTAATTAATTCAAAAATAGAAACTTCATAGATAAAAATCATTATGTATATGAAAGTAAAACTATAAGGATATTGTCATAAAAATTTCCTATTTTGAATAAGTTTACTAACTCAATTTATTATTTTTGCGACTTGATCCTAATGAGAATAATTGAGAGTTTGAGTGATCACATTGACTTATTTTTATTTGAAAGTTTTTACTCTAAACATTACATTACCAGAAGAAAATAACTAAACTTCAAATTCAACTCGGGTGTATTAAATTTTGCAAAATTAATTTTATAATTTTCAAATGAATTCATATAATTCTGGTGAAAACTTCATAAAAATCTGTTTAACAGTTTTATACATATTCAATTAGACGCTATGATATTCCTATAGATTAGAGTTAATTTTACATGCCAAAAATCAAATGCAATTTCCATTGTCCATAGCCTGAAGATGTACCGTTAACGAACCAGTACATTATGGCTGGCGGTCGGAGTGGTGGCACTTCACCATCGCGGTCACCTAGCCAGCGAGGGAGAACATCATCATCCGTGGGTCCAATGCGTCGTCCGGCTGATCGCAAACATGACACAAGCCCTTATGGCAGTAATGCATATTTAAGGTAGGTACTTTTGTTAATATTTTTTTCTTTTATCGCCTATTACTATGCATATTTACTGCAGGTATAGGCAGTATTGTAGCCGAATGATACATTTGGTCCTGAGACTTTTTACTTAAATACTTATTGGTATTGGTCATCATCACGTTTATTAATGCTGACTAAGTACTTACTAGGATTTCAACCTTAGTACTTTCCAAACATAAATCAGCACGCTTAATGACCGACCCGTCAAGACCAAAGTTAACACAACATAACTTCACGCCTTTTTCTACCCGAAGGTGTGGGCAGCGACTGTTAAGGCTCGACTCGCCGTTATGTTTACGTCCCACATGGAATAGGTGGCGAACTAAACTTGCCATATCGGGCAAAAAGTTTTCAGTCATCGATATTTATCACACGTAACTTCGGAAAATAATTTCGATAAGTCATTGGTGTGAGCCAGGATTCGAACCCGCGACTTCTTGATTCAGAAGCGTGGTGCTCAACCACTGGACCACCGAGGCTGTTTTATACTAGGCATACCTAATTAACGAAACAGTCTGTTTTATTCTGACAGAATATTCGTAACACCCATACATTCCCTTCTAGAACTAGGTTTGTATTAAAGGTGTAGTTCTTGAAGAAAATGCGTGGGCAAAAATTTACGCTTAGGTATATTTTTTTCCCGTTAAGTTTCTCGCTGGGGATTTCCCGCCATAATGCAATAAACATAACGAATAGTTCCATAAACATACTATGTCATTTACATCTTCCTATGTACCCACGCGATTCATTACTGCAGACCTTTAATAACCTGTTTCAATGAAATACCTATCTGTGTAATAAAAACTCTTTGGTTTCTAAAGGCGAAAAAAAGAACTCTCACTTAACAGATCCTCGGAACCTAGTATTTTAAAACTATCATTAATTTATAGAATCGAGGTTAATTTTAAGTCGGTATCATTCCGAACTATTGTTTGACGTCATTCAACTTAAAATCGTATTGTTGCTAATTTAATTGTATCAATACACGCCAATCAATTGCTTTTAATTTCGATCAATTATAACAACAATAAGTGTCCTTCTTGTTGGATTCTCGAGGTAAATAATATATATATATACATATATTATAATATTTTAATAAGTCACCACCTATAACAATTTTAATTCAAGCCTCATTGCGACGCGTACATATAAAACCTCCTCATTCATGTATAATCAATTTGTATATACTGGCCAGTTACAAATGAAGGAAACAAGATTCTTTTACGTATGAGGATAATAAAATTATAAAATATAATATGCATCGCAAAAAACCAGTACATACTTATGTATATTGTTGTATTATTTAATCATTTTAAATAGCATCGAAACCAGTCCGGTTGTTCGCGTCGACGATCGGCATATTATAAATTATACTACTGGCATATACCTAGAAGAAAAAAAAAACAGGCTTCTTGTTGGCGCGAATGAGTGATAATTTTACGTATTAATTTTTGTTACAATATTTTTAATGTCAATATTATTTTATTGTGGTTTTATATAAATATATAGTTATTAGCCGCGGCTTCGTTTACGTATATTTAAATGAAAATTATTTAAAATAACATAAAAGTGAAAATATTATCGCTGAAGAATTCAGCATCGGTATTAACGTACGTTTTATAGTTCAGGTGCCATTGATAGCTATAATATGCTATGTCATTCTTAAAGTTAAATATTAAAGTACCTATTATATCCAAAGTACACATTACTAGGGTAAAAAGTAGCATATAGCCAGGAGGCAAATAGAATTTTTCATGTAATTCTGTTACCTAAATGGTTGGCCCGTGATTGAGTGACAAACACCCTAACATTTACAGACTTTCGTATTTATAATATTAGTAGGATAATCATATCGGTGAATGAACAAATTCTCATACCAATATCATTATTAATACATAGTATAAAACAAAGTCACTTCCCGCTGTCTGTCCCCTTATAAGCGTAGATCTTTAAAATTTGTACTTGCAACGGATTTTGATGCGGTTTATTTTAATAGAGGGTGTCAACGGGGTAGTTTGTATCTATAATAAAATTCATGTATACAGTAGCAAATAAAAAGTGATTATTTTCGAGATTTAGCATTTTAATGGCAAACGTTAGTTGAACCCTAAGCGATAGATCAAAATAATGTATGAAAATCACTGAGTTCAATATACAAGAGGAGCAAACCTCATTCAAATGCGTCACAAAATGTGTGTCCACTTTTTAGATGCAATGACGTAGCTTTGAAACCACTAGACATTTAAAATGAAACATATATCTATCTCAGTCAAACAAATCGCAAATACATTGCTGTCACTTTGATTAGACAAAGATGGCAATATAAATTTGCAATGGCGGTGTGGGGTGGCCTACCCATGCGAAATTTTACCCAACTTTTTCAAGCCATGTACTCGTAAAAATATTTAATAAATATAAATTCAATATTTTACTATTACTTATTAATTTCTTATCAGATGTATTAAAGGATAACTGAAATAATGAATGGATCAACGATCTCTGTGTACTCCGTACTAGATCGGCTGTTCCGAAAAAAATTGGATCACACTCATCTGTACCTAATTGTGTACACCTGCCTTAGAGCAGCGATTTAAATCGCTGTAGATAAGGTGTACACAATTAGGTACAGATACACAAAATAGTGAAAACGCTTGAGTAGTAAAATAATGTACTTACATTCATTATATTGAAAGGGAATGATTTTATTTAACGTGGACAGGGCCTAACAGCCGCTCGGGTCGATCGATCATAAAGTTAAGCAACGCTTGGCGCGGTCGGTCCGTGGATGGGTGACATCTTATCATGACGAGTTCCTCCGTGTTTCGGAAGGCACGTTAAATTGGTGGGTCCCGGCTGTCATTTGAACATCTTTGGCAGTCGTTATGGGTAGTCAGAAGCCAGAAAGTCTAACAACCAGACTTACCAATTGGGGGATTGTGTTGCCCACGCAACTGGGTTGTGGAGGTCAGATAGGCAGTCTCTCCATGTAAAACACTAGTACTCGGCTGCACCCGGTTAGACTGGAAGCCGACCCCAACATAATTGGGAATAAATAATAGTTTAAAAAAACTAAAAAACACGCTTTTTATTGAAAACCGAACTAAAAAAAGGAAAAATAAAAAAAAAATACTTTATTTTAAAAAAAGCGTGGGGTGCTTTTTAAGATATTATCGAAATGATAATCACTCTACTCATATCTGTCAATAAAATATTTATAACTATTGACACCATGCACCCCACGCTTTTTTTAAAATAAAGTATTTTTTTTTTATATTTCTATTTTTTAGTTCGGTTTTCAATAAAAAGCGTGTTTTTTAGTTTTTTTAAACTATTATTTATTTTAAATTTTTTAGTTCGGTTTTGTATGACAGCGCGTTTCTTAGTTTCGAATTTGAGGAATAGCGCCATCTGTGACTTATATAAGGAACTCGTTTCAAGTTGATAACGTAAACTTTCCGCTCATTGCCACTAGATCTATCGTTCAAAAAAGCGTGGGGTGCATGGTGTCAATAGTTATAAATATTTTAATGACAGATATGAGTAGAGTGATTATCATTTCGATAATATCTTAAAAAGCACCCCACGCTTTTTTAATTTATATTCATTGAAATTTTTAACACTATTTTCTTAATTTAAATTCATTAAAATTTATTTTCTATTTTTTAGTTCGGTTTTCTAGTCTAGAACTTTCATAGTTCACAAATCGCACCATCTAGTGGCAATCAGCGGAAACTAAAAAAGAAGTCGGTTACAAACAAACCTACAAACCTACAAACATACAAACATACATACAGGTGAAGCTAATAAAAAGCTAATAAAAAGCTAGGCAGATGAATTATTGATCATACACCGCTGTGTAACATAAGTTTTGTATAAAATTGCCTTTTAGTCTCTTTTTTATAAGTCTGAGTGAATAATTTGCTTTCGTGATACAATCTTATTTTTAAGTATTTATTAATTATGGCATTTATTAATAAAAGCGAATGATCAACTTGAATTGACGATAAATGATCTCCCGGGTGCAGGTAGCCAGTCAGTTTCTTTTCTCAGCAATCGGATAATTTTCACCCACTTGTCACGGGGTGCTGCATCTTTAGGCACCCTGCAGCGTTATTATTATAACAAAAAATATTTAAAATCTCCTTTTCCATAAATTAATAAGTCTCCCACAAATGTGGGAAACTAAAACTAAGTTTTTAGTGGTATCCCTGAAGCTAATTATGAAAATTCAACATTTTATCTATTTTACTGTATTTTAATATTAATGTAAACATTAATCTTACGTGTGGAAAGTAATTCCGGTTAATTTCTTATGTGTTTCCGATCTTGAATCGCACTCTTTTACTACGCATTTACCCATTTTGTACCTATTGTTATTCGGTTTGCGTCTGACAGATGAGTGAATTGACATAAGCTTCGCATAAGCCTGTAGGCTCATGGCCAGTGGTCACGCTTTGAGAAGGTTACTACATGTCTAGAACATATAGGTCAATGATGAAAATGATCTCTGTAAAGAGTTCTAAACGTCGGGAAGTAAATAGAAAATAAGTTCTAAATAAACGCGATATAATCCATAAAAAAGTTGTTTCAATATTATGAATGTGATTCGCGAAAATCTAAGAAGTAAATAATAATGTACTACATTATTACACATCATTAAAAGGTCTACAAAAAAGTCCGCGATGTTATAAGTCTACCTCTTAGGGATAACCCACAATGACTATTTTTATTTATTTTCTGAGGCGAAACAAAATTTGCTGGGTCAACTACTAAAAATAAAACTAGTTTAATATAAAATATAATGTAACCAATTATTACATGGGATTAAAAATTAGATATCGCTGCGTACGTGTTCGTGAATGAAAAAAGTTACTAAACCGGTAATTTTTGATGATGTTCAAAACCAAATGGTTCTGTGGTTCGCGCATCTAGAAAGAATAGATAATGAAAGGTTGACAAAGCAGATATACAATGCAAAAACCGATGAATGTAGGAGTCGAGGACGGCGACGAAACCATACAGAACGTCCTGGAACTTTAAAAATCAAGGAGCGTGTATGACTAGAGTAATGAAAATCAAAGAAGCGAGTGAGGCGTGTATGAATCGACCCCTTTGGCTCTATGTTGTCTCTGCCTACCTTGCAAGGGACTTAGCTTGATGCTATGTACGTTCAACCAAAGACTCATTGTATAATTTAAAAAAGACTTAACGAAAATAGCTATTCCCTATTTAATTAACTCGTATTGATGAAAATCTAAGTTAGAAATCTTATACAAGTGCTATGTAAATTGTTTTAATTAATATATTATTTTTATTATTATAATTATCATACTAATTACGTGATTGTACTATCTGATGACGCCATGATGGAGATTTGAAATAATGTTACAACCTTTTTTAAAAAGTAATTATTATTTTCATTCTGCGACTTCTGTTCGCTGATGACGCAGTCTATGCGGCAGATCCTGTTGCTTAGGATTGTGACGGGATGAGGGGGGGGGGGGGGGGCAAGAGCACCTGAACACAGATAGTGTTGCAGTTGCGTTGCCGGACCTTACAAAGGGATATCGAAGTGGTCGGAAGAGGGATAGGAAGGGGAGAGGGGAAGGAGTTGGGACTCCCGATACCTTCCACACCGAGCGAAATGCGGCATGAGCCACTTTACTTTTCACTAATTGAGCCGGCCCATTCATGCAGCGAACTGCATGGCTCTACTACTGTTAAAACTTGATATGTTCTCTCTCGCCTATCTATGAATGTCCATAAGTAAATTATTAAAAAAAAATTGGAAAATTTAATGGTTAAAACTTAAAACAAACAAAAATATGAAAAAGACCCAGCAAGAAATTTCTTTTTCTTGCTGGGTCTTTCTCACTGGCCGCGTTTTTGACCCAGTGGTAGATTTTTTTTTCAATGAGTAAATTTTGGATATTATGAGGGTCAATTTGTGCTATTTATCGGCGTTAACTGCTGTCCCACTATGTTAATACTGAAATATCTTTGAAAATATTCGTTTAAATTGCATGCTTTAAAGGGCCAAGATCATCTATATTACATGCACAATCTATATAAGACACTTAATTGCATAAAAAATAATTCTGTAATGTTTAAAATCGCTTCGTAAATAAGCCATTATTTCTTGTAAAAAGTAAAAAAATAAAAATGGTAATTGTGGGTTATCCCTAAGAGATAGACATATGCCCTCGCGGACTTTTTTGTAGATCTTCTGAAGTTGTTCAATAATGTAATTGTTTTGATCTATCAGTTAGGGTTCAGCCAGCATTTGCAATTAAAGATCTAAATCTCGAATATTATCATTTTTTCTTTACAACATCATATTATTATATGAATTATAGATCAAAACCACCCCGTTGACACCCTCTAGCTATTAAAAAACCGCATTAAAATCCGTTGCGTTGTTTTAATGATATAAGCATATAAGGGGACAGACAGCGGAAAGTGACTTTGTTTTATACTTGTAATGATGAAAAGTGGGTGCTCTCTGTATCAATGAAAATAGCTTTGGAACGACTACCATCTTTTTGTTCATCACTCGTGAAAATGATCTCTGTAAAGAGTTCGAAACGTCGGGAAATAAATAAAAATAAGTTCTAAATAAACGCGATATAATCCTAAAAAGTTGTTTTAATGTTATGAATGTGATTCGCTAAAATCTAAGAAATAAATACATAAATTTGTTTCTGATGTAGCCGAGTAAAAATATAATTTAAATACAAGTAGGAAATTATAAGGAACGATATTGCAAGTATTTGCCAGATTTTAATCAATGAGATCTATGTTTGTATCGGCCAAAGATCAATTCCTCTGTCACCGCGCGTGGGTGTCGTATGCAAGACTAACGGCTTGGATCTGATATTCACCACCTCCCCTATCATAGGTCTCGATAGCCCAGTAGTCATTCCGACACCGAGTTCAGAGTTCCCAAGTAATCAAAATCGGTCACTAACAGTATTGTGCTCTATATATGGAAATAGGCTTCGCCACCTATTGTGTTTGGGTCTAGAAAATCGGGTATCACGGAAGTGATGTTACCACGATAACAGTCTTTCAGGCTTCCGTCTTAAACGGGTTCCTTAGTCCCAAGATGTCTACGGCGGATGGTCGTTGGTGGTTTCCGCGTTCTGTGGACAAGCCATGTAACCCCGGAGGCATCGACATTTACCTTGAAGAGGGCTGTCTGGATTTCAGAGAGCATTCAACTGTGTTAATATTTGCATAGATCTCAACATGAACAACCTAATATTACGAATACTCGTGGTTTTTAAACCATGATTCAGAATTTGAGAAAAGCCAAAATAAACTATTTGATTGTCCTTGTTTTTTTAAAATGTTGTACTAAAATTAAAGAGCTATGCTAATAAATAAGGATATGAAAATATTCTCTGATAATAATAAAATCGTTATCATTCTATAGTATAAAACAAAGTCGCTTTCCGCTGTCTATCCCCTTATATGCTAAAATCTTTGAAACTACGCAACGGATTTCATTGCGTAGTTTCTTTAGCAGGTTTCTTTTAACAGATAGAGGGTGTCAACAGGGTGGTTTTTATGTACACATATTTTTTGAGATTTAGCAAAAAGTACTTTTAATGCGGAACAAAGTTCGCCGGGTCAGCTAGTAAAATTATATAATTTTCTCCTTATCTTTATAGTCCAGCACCCCCAGATTGGCGACGCACGAACTCCGACTCCGCGTTGCACCAGTCGTGTGAACAGCAAGCAGTAGCACAGCCGTTATCGCCACACAGACAGCTGCATTCCCATGCGCATCCACATCTACATCCACATCAGAATCACCATCGGATAGGTGAGATTTTTTTCTTGTAAATGTTTTTACGGCTCTCGATACGAGTCCTTTTGAGCCACAATCGGATAGGTGAGATATTTCAAGGTGCTACTACCACACATTACATTGATATTGGGAGTAGAGAAAGTTATCTACCATTCTGGTAGATTTGTTCTCATCAATTTGTGAACTCCTAAATTATTGAGAAAAACTGAAATCTTCTAGCCACTTTCAAAGAAAACTTCGTCCAAGGAAATCATAGCGGCAAATCTGTCTTCGTGTTCCAGATCTTGAATTTGCATGTATTTATCTTCTATAAAATTATTAAATGTTCTGATTTCTTATATTCTAATGTCGAATGAACTAACATTTTCCAATTACAATTTGTTACTTTCACATATTAAATAAATAGTTTATCTTTTGACAACAAGGAAAGTGCTAAAACAATGGCGGGGATAGGGCAGACAGATGATGATGGTGTTCAAACATGAAATAAATAGTAAGCTAAAAGTAAAAAGCTGACGTTTTTTCTTCCTATTTCAGGTGATGTATATTTAGATGCATTAGCGCCAATGAGTCCAGCGAAGCGACCAAGATCGTCATTTGAAATTCCCAGAATACCCAACAATAACAAGTGAGTTTACCTTTACCTTTAATTAGTTCTCTTACTAAATCAATAGACGATCGAGAAAAGCATCGCTGACAGCTTCTTGTATTAAAAGCGTTATAGTATTATAGCCCATCAAAGAAAAGGTTCCATGAAATAGTTGCTGCAGTGAGCTGTCAAACGCCTATGATTGGCGAACTATTTTACAGCCAGATATCTGGGTCTTGCGATTTCTAGATTTGCCAATAATCTCGTTTCCAAAGATAACAGACAGGGTAGAAGAACTATTCAAATATGGGGTAATTTCTTTAAGAAGGCTATGTGACAGTCTTGTGAATCTGTAAAAAAAAAAAACCGTGCGTGGAGTCCCTCCGCGCGAAAGAAGTGTAACTTCGTATTGTAAAAAAAAATACATTTACTCCTGGGACCTCTTAAACCCGTAGAAGTGCTTGCCTCATCGTCTCGCCCGTAAAAATGTATTTATCTTAATAACTAGCTGATCCTGCGATCTTCGAACCCACTATAAGTATATTCTTTCTTTTTTAATACTTATTCTACAATCCGAGAACTGCATATTAGAAAAGAAATAACAATCCTACAATAATTTTATTGTTTGACTTAATATTATTTTGTCAAGCTATAAAAAACACAAATAACATTATATTTTATTCTATTTTGCCATTTTTTTGTTTGAGTAATAATAATAATAATATTCATCATCCCTGTTTATGGACCAACCTCGTATTTCAAGAAATATTAAAAAAAAATAGCGAAATCGGTTCAGCTTTTCTAGAGTTTTGTACTCACAAACACATTCAGTTACTTATTTGCAGAGATGTACAAAATGGATTTAAAAAAGCATTTAAATACAAAATACTTTTCAGATTTACTATTTCAAATGCAAAATACTAAATAGTATTTCGTTTTTTTTATGGGATAGGAGGGCAAACGAGCAGGCGTGTCACCTGATGGTAAGAAACCAACGCCGCCCATGGACACCAGCAACACATATAGTGTTACTGTTGCGTTGCCGACCTTAAGGGATAGGGGAAAGGAGAGGATGGGGAAAGGGGGGTGGGCCTCCGGGTACCTCTCTCACCGTACGAAACGCGACATGAGCCACTTTACGTTCGTCTTCTGAGAGGTCGTGGTATTTCACCGGTCGAGCCGGCCCGTTCATGCAGAGAACTGCTTGGCTAAAGATTTCGTTTTGTATTTCAAATGCAAAATAGGTATTTTTAAAATACTTTTTGATGAAATCTTGAATGAGTCTCAGTGGTCCAGTGGTTGAGCGTTTGGGGTTGAGAATCTAGGAACATGGGGTCCGAGTGCTCGTGCACTCTATAAAGATCTTGCAAAGAAAGTGATCGAGGGCTCTCTCGACCAGGGGGCTGGTCTATTCTTCGCACAGGGGATTAGCATTGCCATTTGACGTGGCAATGCGGTCGGTCTTCTGGGCACTCTGCCAGTAGATCCAGAAGCGGATTTGAAATAATGCGATTGGGTCTCCAGTTTTCATGCGGCTCGGCGCATTAAGGTCATTGTCGACGGGACATGCTCCGACTTAAAATCCGTGAGTGCTGGAGTCCCCCAGGGCTGTGTGCTATCCCCTACGCTGTTTCTTCTGCATATCAATGACATGCTGCATTACAGCAATCTTCATTGCTATGCGGTTACGGTACGGGGCTATGCGGTACGGCGGATGCCATATATACTGGCCACCCGCGGATTTCTCGGATTCCCGGTTTATATGACTTCGACGGATTTCGACTTGTCCAGTTTCGCGGTTATTTGGAGGGCAAGGCGAAATTGGCTGAGAAAAAGGACGGTATTTCACGTCAGGTAATCGCTTGCAGCTATATTAAGCGCATTTCCGACATCACATGGAATACTGTTCTCATCTTTGGGCGGGGTGCCTCTGCCAAAAGATGAGTACCAGCTTACCCCATTTTAACGCATCCAACGACGCGCGGTTCGCCGGCAACGGTATTCTCGGACCGCTACGACCTAGGCACCTTCAAGAAACGAGCCTATTCCCACCTTAAAGGCCGGCAACGCTGATGTGATAACCCTGGTGTTGCAGTGCAGCAGCAGCGGTGTTGTATGTATAACTTTGAAAAATCATTTCGAAAAGTCATTAGTGTGAGCCAGGATTTGAACCCACAACAACTTCTTGATTCAAAAGCCGTGTGCTCGACCACTGGACCACCTATTAAATTTTACCTATAAAATTATAATAACCTATAAAAACTTTAAAATTTTAATACATACGATAAATAACAAACTATACTAAAATTGTACTTACAAAAAAAATGGCATGAATTTGGCTAAAATTAATCAGAAAGTATTTTGTATTTTGAAATTACTATAAAAATACAAAATACCTCTCGAGAGGTATTTCAAATAAAATAACTTTAACAAAATGCTTTCAACAAAAAGGTATTTAAATACAAAATAGGTATTTTGTATTTTAAATAGAAGTATTTCAAATAAGTCACTTCTCTGCTTATTTGTACATTGTAGATGTATGTGAATGCGTCAATATATATTTTCAAATTAAAAACAATCAAATAAATCTTCAAGACACGTACCTTGGCATTGTAACTTTAAATCCGTCGCTTATCTCTTGGATTGTTATCACTCATTATTTATAAATCTTATCCAATATAAATAAAATCACAGCACTATTAAATTATAAGTATTAAATTAAATTAAAAAAAAACAATTAAGCGATGATATAAATATTAAAAACACGTAAACAAACTAATTACACACTGCTAACTTCGCTTCGCGAAAAATCACAAAAAGCAATATTTTTTGAGTGATATTGACTCACTCTCTCTCTTTCCTCTTCTCTCTCTTTCCTCTTCTCTAACCTTTATCATTCTTTCTCTTTTCCTCTCGTTTTGTAATGTTCCGCCGTCAAAAGAAACAACTAACAATTTTTTTTGCAAATTTTTGCAAATTGAATTACATACATATTTGGAAACTTAACAAATATTTATGATAATCATTATTGTTTGTTTGGTGTCTAGGTGCTTTTCTATATGTTTTAAGTATATGTTTAGAAAAGAAAATTAGATAAAAAGTATTAATTGCAAGGACATCTATTGGAAATTGGTGGTACTACAACAAAGCGAGTGAAGTATCAATTAAATAAACCGTGTGCTGTGGAATTATCATCAAAACAGTGACTATTTATCTTGAAAATTATTTTAACCTCATAATTATAAATGTAGTGTATTTCACCGATGTCCATATTAGATTTTAGTAATATATTCACATAAATATCAACATGTAATTATGTATAATAATTCAATTACCTAAAATGATAAACGGCTATAGTTAACTACAGTTGCCACTAGACAGCGCCCTGCGTCAATATTTGAAACTTTATTATACTGCTGAGTTTCATTTTGTAATACTTAATACTTTTGTAATATGATGTATAATGTAATCATATATATTTTCACAATATAATAACTTTGATCATCTTAGTGGTTGGAGCTGCCCCTGTGGCAGCATCTAGCAGCGGATGGTGGTACTATTCTACTAATAATTTATACCTATCAATTATGCGCTAATAGTACCACTATGCGCTACTAGATGTCTATATACTGCGAAGAATCAGGCTTAAGCAATTTGCCTCATGGATTTATATATAGACCGGTTCAGTTTCGCAATTCATACTAATATATAATAAATTTAGCGGCCGCAAGCGGGCGTTAAAAGCGTTAAATGGTTGCACGAGCCATTAGAAGTTACACTTCAAAAACAGTAAAACAAACAAAAATAAACTACTGCATCGTGTTCTGCCATCTCACTCTTTTTCTCATTAATGATAGAGAGAGAGAGAGAGTATGACTGTAACGATTTATATGAGACTTGACACAGAGTACTCAGTGGGTAATATCATATAAACTACTCTTCATTACGGAAGGAGGTAAAGTTTCGCGCGAATCAGCCCACGCAAACAAAAGTTGCCGATGAGCACTTCTTAGGCTTGAAATAAATTTAATGATACTTTATATATTATGAAGTATGTGCGTCACGCAATTGTCGTGTTGAAA
Source organism: Euproctis similis (assembly GCA_905147225.2). Lineage (NCBI taxonomy): Eukaryota > Metazoa > Arthropoda > Insecta > Lepidoptera > Erebidae > Euproctis > Euproctis similis. The sequence continues at coordinate 9,525,277 of LR990121.1, read as the reverse complement.
AGTAATGAATCACGTATGATGAAGGAAAAAGCGTTTGTTTTTAATATAAGCTAGTTATAACAATACAAGAACTTGGGCGAATCGCATAAAAATGCTAGACAAATCTGACGTAAGCGATTTTTTTTATTGGCATATCACTACATAGTTTAAAACAAAGTCGCTTTCTCTGCCTTTATATCCCTATGTATGTTTTAATCTTTAAAACCACGCAACGGATTTAGATGGGGTTTTTTTAGTGGATAGAGGGTGTCCCCGGGGTGGTTTATATGTATAATTCATGTATATGTTATGTTATATGTTGTAAAGAAAAAGTGATAAATCCAACATTTACTTATTTAATACTTTTGACGCGGAACAATGTTCGCCGTTTCAACTAGTTATGCTAAAAAGTTCTGAAATTGTGTTATATCTCGACGATCTATTTATAAGTAAAAAAAGTTTTTTTTTTACTTTTTCTTCCGTTCAGCAACCAGTAAAATAAATGTAGCTATATGAAGAGTTAACAAAACTGGCTACAAGGAAAATAATAAGTTATACCTATGAAAATTATATATTTTTGGTAATTAATTTTTTGCCATATATATCACAGTCTGAATCATTTTAAACAGTTTTCCTTGATAAAGAAAGAACACTATGACCATAAATACTAAGTTAATGTTTTGGCCAATCTATTTTTATTTTTAAGGGGTAAGAATAAGAAGAGTTTATGAAAAAGTTTATGACCAATTGTCATGTTCAATGTTCATAAGTATCGGTCAACCCGTTTTGGAAGATATAGGCAACACATCTAGGTGACGAATTCGGAAGTACTTATAGAGAAGGTTGGGAGAGCAGACAAAAACACTTAAGTTCAATGCCTGTTATCTAAGCATATAAGGGGAGAGACAGCGTAAAGCGACTTTGTTTTGTACTATATAATGAATATAATAAGTAAATTTTGAATCCGAGTCTAATTGTATTTATATTAATTTATGTTTTTTTTTGGGCAATGTTGCCTACAGTAAAAATGTATTAGTATTGAGAGGTTAACGATGTTTGTTGCAGCGTGTACAAAAGTGGTGGTGACGGTGGAGGGGGCGGCGGCGGTGGTGGGGGCGGGTGCGCGGTGTCGGGCGGGCTGGCGTGCGGCGAGCTGCAGGTGCCGGGCGGCTCGCTGCCCGACCTCACCTCCGTGCACTACCCCTCGCCGCACTATCTGCCGCACCGGACCTCCCCTGAATACCAACAGACATGTGTACGTACTGGTTTTATATTTCTTTTTTTTTTTTCAATTTTAGTCACTCGTCTCGAGTATTTGCCAGTTGTAAATCAGTCGGTTTCGATGGTTGCTTCCATGAAATATAGATATATACATGCATAATAGTATAGGCTATTCCATAGTGTTAATGTACCTACACAGTAATAAACTCCGATCTTAGTTCTCTTTTCTGTCACTGGCTGCGTTAGAATTGACGTACCGATGATTACGTACGTACGATTACTAAATGTAAACACTCGATGAAAAGTTTAATCCAAAAAATCTCACAATTTTTTTAAATTACATTAACTCGCGTTTAGTTATTTAACAGAGTTGTCAACAGCAACAAAACTTCATGAAAAATAGCGCCCTCTACAGGCGAATATCCTTTCCATACATGGTGATCGTGTCTGTTTATAAGTAATGTTTTGTGTACGATAAATTGCGTATATATTGTTATAGTTGCGTATTGCTTATTTATATTATAGGACTTGCTTGGCGAAAAATACATCATAAATGTGTCAAAAGCGTGTGTTAATGGACAGGGCATATCGTTTGCATCTATGTTGCTTTTTATTTATTCTCTGTCGAGTTCTCCCCAGTCCCACTACACTCCTGTATTGTTACTGGTTTCTGAACGTTTAAATGCTGAACAAAACAGTTAATAATTGTTGTCACTGCAGTCCCCCACGTCGCCCGGGGCGGTTTCGCCGGGCGGCGGCAGTGTATCCCCGGCCACGGGCGGCCTGTCCCCAGCCTCGGGCTCACCAGTGGGCGCCACGGTGCCGCTCCACAACATGCAGCACGAACACCAACCGCCTCTACATGATGCTCAGGTCTGTGAAGCACGCATCATTTCTAACTAGCTTTGTAAAGAACTCAGTAGATGGCGTTATACTATACTTACCCCTATATATAACTTACCATTACACCCCTAGTCGTCTCATGCCCATTGTTTTAATTTTGATGGATCCTTCAGTAGATTTATGTTGTTTTTTTTTCATAATAATAAATATATTTGTTTTATTGCTCTTCATAATGGTCTTCAAAAATCTTTTACAAAATGAACTATAAAAAGTTTGTATATAGGTAACAATATTGTATTAAAAAAACATATGTATTACACATGCGTCACTACAGTCGGATTATTAATTAAACAACAACCACTGACGTTTTTTGGTGTTGTCAGTTTATGATGGAAAAAAAATAGTGTTGTGGCGAAGCGAATGAATGAAAAAGCTCTTGAATGAATAAAATTGGCACGATTGTTTAGCTTGGGAATAGTTAGTCTATCGTAGTTCGGAAACTTGTAAGATTGTCCCATTTTCAATACCTCACGTAATTGAAACTATAGATATATAAAATATAACAATTATTGGTACGTAATAAAAATAAAAAACATCGTTCGTTACATATTTTTTTGTTATATTCATCTTCAGATGAAAAATTATCTCTATCATGACATTTTTATGACTTAAATTTTTATACAGTTTTTAAAAATTCTGATAATGAAAATTATTTGTTACATAATATTTTAAAAAAATTGCTATAAAGTATTTAAAAATATTGTTGCTGAGTCAAATTATTTATTAAATTGAGTAGTATAAGTTTTAGAGTATTTAGTATAATTTGAGATGATTAACTATTTCACTCATTGTTTATTCATCTGATTGAATGAGAACTGAATGCATCATTATTTCTTTAAATTTGGCAACATTATTTTACAAAGTGACATTAACTACTGTCAGCTAGCTTTGTCTAATTAAAAATACGATTATAGGAGAGTCGGGTTTATGTGTCATATTTTTTTTTATTTTAATTTATATACATATTATCACAATATGTTGATGTACAAAATTTCGAATACATTATTTGTTTTTATTTAACAAGCATCAACATATCCATAAGTATATATACAGGGTTATTTCAAATATACTAATAATTAGCTAAGGGTATATTCTGTAGGTAATTACCTAACACTTTTGTTCTACGACTTTTTAAAAATCACAATTTTAATTTTTTTTTCATTTCAAACAAATTTAAATAATTAAAATCGGTAGTTGTAAAATATTAACTAAGTCTACGTATTGCATTGAGCGCACCGAGTGACAACGGTATGGGGGGGTAGCGGGGCAAGGTCACGCGGCATTTGTACTTTGATTGCTCCCGTAGGTCACGGTAGGTCATTAGCCAAACATATGTTAGTCGCCCGTGACGTTTGATGTACCGTGCGTGTCATCTCATTGTGTGCGAAGGAATAATCGAGTTTTCACTTAAATACCCACATTAAATAGGTAGGTAAATAATTCAAATTTCCTGAAATACATTAAATTTTAAGTGTATTAGCCTAAAAATACATTTCTAACACCTTTAATTTCGTAATCTACACGATATCCGATTGGGTATGTGAATTAAAAGCAGTTTCGTGTAGAAAGCGCGGGAACTCGCTTCTCTTGTTTAGATGCATAAACAGAGCTGCTACTCTGAATGAAAATCGGGTGAAATAGGGACGTTTAGTACAAAATACAGAGTTACAAAGTGTCAGATGGTACAATTAAATCTTAAAAATCGTTTTTTGTACTAGAGTTTTAGGTTTTTGTAAAACTGATAAAAGAAAAGTTGTTTAGAATGACACAAAGGAGCTATGTGTAGAATAGTATTAGTATATTAAAATTAACCCTGTATATACAACAACCCAAAATCGCTAGAAGGATGTTCCCCGCTTTTTCTTCAGTAAGTCGTAAAAACTGATAACTCGCCTGTTCTATCAAAAGTCGATGAACTTTAATATTTATATTCCAAGAACATTATAACGGATGTTATTATGCAAGAATTCACCAAGCGATCTGACAATTTAGTATTGTTTTTCAAATATGGTGTAGTTATATTATATAGGACAGGTGTAGTCATACACTGTGTGGATGATTAAAGGGAACTTAATTTTATTCATTTTTGTAACTTCATGACATAAATACCTGATGGTGTAGGCAGTGTGGTCTCTGCTGAACTATGTCTTTGGTCAGATGGAATGGAGTTATCGGCAGTAATCGATAATTATTAACGAACCCTGAATCTTTTAACAGAGGTCCGCGTGTCAAACTTTCTCGATGTTTGATTTCGGGAATTTATAAGTAATTATGCCTCTTGGACGAAAGTAATTATGAAAATTTGATACATCAACCAGGAAAAGAAGGCCTTTTCTGAAGTACCATAGATAAGACAATAACACTAAGGGAACATCTAGTAGTTCTGGAGCTTATTTATACAGAGTATAAACCGATTTATGCAACTCAACACGTATTTTTTTTTTGCTTTTATCAAGATTTGTCCAATTTTTTTAAGGATTTTTAAAATACATGAATTTTCCACTGGTTTACTATGTGTACAAATAAAATACCGGTATCATGAGGGCCATAACTTCTCTTAACTTAATTTTAAGCAAACAGCTGCTTTATTTTAACTTAACTTTATGGTGTAGTTGGTTTTGGTTACACTCATGCTTTTGTAAAAAAAGCATGTCCTCTCCTAGTAGATTAATTTATTAACACATATATTAATTTCAAATTAATCCTCTAATAATTCTAATATTGTAGAATTGAAACAATTTGTTTTTATTAAAAACTAGATGACCCAGCGCATTTTGTTCCGCATCAAAAGTAATAAATGAGTAAATTTTGTATATCATGAGGTTCAATTTGTGCTATTTATCGGCATTAACTGCTGTCCCGCTATGTTAATACTGCAATATCTTCGAAAATATTCGTTTAAATTACATGCTGTAAGGGGCCAGGATCATCTATATTACATACATAATCTATTTAAGACACTTATTTGGATGAAAATTAATGCTGTAATGTTTAAAATCGCTTCGTAAATAAGCCGTTATTTCTCGTAAAAAGTAAAAAAATAAAAATGGTCGTTGTGGGTTATCCTTAAGAGATAGACATATGCCCCGCGGACTTTTTTGAAGACCTTCTGAAGGTGTTTAATAATGTAGAACATTGTTTTGATCTATCACTTAGGGTTCAGCCAGCGTTTACAATTAAAGATCTAAATCTCGAATATTATCATTTTTTCTTTACAACATCATATATGAATTATAGATCAAAACCACCCTTGTTGACACCCTCTAACTATTAAAAAAAACCGCATCAAAATCCGTTGCGTTGTTTTAAAGATATACGCATATAAGGGGACAGACAGCGGAAAGTGACTTTATTTTATACTATGTAATGACTAGTTGACCCAGGTAACTTTGTTCTGCATCAAAAGTAATATTAATTTTGGTTTTATTACTTTTTCTTTTCTATATCATACATGAATTATAGATAAAAAACACCCCGTTGACACCCTCTATATGTATATTAAAAAAACCGCAGCAAAATCCATTGCGAAGTTTCAAAGATCTAACCATAGAAGGAGACAGACAGCGGAGAGTGACTTTATTTCATACTATATAATGATTATGGCCCTCCACTAAAATTCCATTTAACACAAGCTTTTAATAATATACAACAATATGTTCCATATAAATAAATAATAGGCTTTTCTTTTTTGTGTTTTCTATTTAATTATTTTAACCATTTTTTTTATTGTTGTTGTCTCTTTTTGATGTTGCTGTTGTCGTTGTTTTTATTTTTCTTTCTACACCGAAATCATTTTTTTTTGTTTTGTTTATTTCAGAATCACTTATCTGTACCAAACACAAATAATTATCTTCATCATAATAAGGTTCGTTTTCTTTTTTAACCTCCTTCTTCAAATATGTTTTTAATTTCTCAATTTTTCCTCGATTCTATTTTCATGAACTTCTTGGTCGCTTCAATGTATTTACGCTTTTTTTTTTAATACAATCATCATTTTACATCAAATAATTCATTTTTACTAACCCGCATTATCTATATTAACATTTTTAATGCTAAGTGCGTACGACTTAATTGAGATAAATGAGAAAGATTTTAAAACAAATAAGCTAGCATGAATGCATGAATGGGCCGACTCGACCGGTGAAATACCACGACCTCTCAAAACATCGATGTTAAGTCGCTTATGCTGCGTTTCGTTCGGCGAGAGTGGTATCCAGAGGTCCAGCCTTTTCCCTAGTCCTAAGTGATCTTAAGACTTTCTGTGTTGCTAAATGCTTACCATCAGGTGCCGCTTGCTCGTTTGTTCTTCACCTTATTTTTTTGTAAAAAAAATTATTACATATGTTAACAGTAAAATAATATATTTTTTTGCACTGGCAACACGAAGAAACACAAAATTGAGTCAAACACAATATAAGGTGCCAATGCCTATATAATGCCAATAAGGTGGCAGTACCTTTTTTTATGGCAATCGTAGAGACGATTTAAGATTAAGTCGTATCCACTCGGCACAAATTATATTTTGGGCTAAATTAATCACAACGGCGCTTACAAAACAGTACATGACATTTTAATTTAATATTCTCATCTTAATTCGTAAGCACTATAGGGGAGTGGGGGGGTATTTGCTTTGCTTATGTTTGGTGACATGGAGGGTAGGGGAGTCCAGATATGATTACAGTCATCATCAGTAGCTATTCAATTTTATAAAAAAAACTTTAGACCAATCGGGTAGATGGTCTCCTGAAATATTTTTTTGAAAAATTATTACGTAATTATGGAGGGAGGGGGGGGGGGGGTAAGAGCTTTGCTTACTTTTGCTGACAAAGGGGGAGGGGAGTGGGGGGTAAATAATTGTAATAAATCTGCTTACGTAATACTTGAACGGCCCCTATTATTGACATTTAATTTATTTGAAAGAGAGTGTCGGCGTAAAAGTAAGAACGGGCACACTCCGATGGTTCGGACATGTAGAAAGAATGTATAATGCAAGATTGACTAAACAGATTTAAGAGGAATATTTGGATGTATGTAGGAGTCGAGGACGACCATGACACACTTTCCATGACCAAATAGAACGAGTCCTGGAGGAAAGTGACGCTAGGAGGTTTACAAATCGACGTGCGTGTATGACAAGAGTATTGAAAGTAAAAGAAGTGAATGAGGCGTGTAAAAATAGTTCCTTATCGTGCGCTGTTCTCTTTGCCTACCCCGCAAGGGACTTGCGTGAAGTTATGTATGTGTATGTATTAATATTTATCATTTATTAATCAATTTTATAGGCGGCATATAGGAATGTAAATGTGGCAAAATTGTATTAAAAAATATATAGATTAATTTTTATTGGAATAAATGACAATAGGTATTTTGTCTTATTCGCGCTATTGTTTTTCTATATGTTATTAAGAAAAATAACAACAGTTCTGACCTTTAAATGAGATCGTCATTAGTCACTCAAAAATATTGTACATACATACATACATAACTTCACGCCAAATCCCTTGCGGGGTAGGCAGAGAGAACAGATATATTGTATTTAAATGTTAATAAATATAACTGCGTTAGTGCCATTTAAAGGGTGCTTTTATTTATTTTTTAATCTACCAACACTCTATGTCGTGATGTCAACCAGTGCAATTTAATTTGGAATTAATAATCTAATTTGTATTACTTTCAGCCTAGGTATACTTATAGTACTTTAACAGTATTAGCGTTCTATGGTTAGGTTCTCGCTCAAGTATCAGCTCAAGCTCAATTTAAATCCCTGTTTTATATGAATTTTATATTATTTTTTTTCGAAATGTGGGTGGGGGCGAGGGAAAAATATGTTTTGCATGTCATATTATACGATAATTTCAATTCTATATCATTTGAGTTCCTTTCAAATATAATATAACCTTGAAGCTATGTCGCAGTGAGGGTAGCCTGTAAGCCAAGAGTGTTTCAGATTAGTGTCAAACCTAAGGCTCTAGATTTGACTGTTAGTTTAATTAGAACCGGATTTAGAAGGTCTATCAAGTGCTATTTCATCAAAACAAATACTAGGACTGTAAAACCACTTGTATTTTTTTCGTATCCGGGGGATTTGAATAACAGCTTGTTTTTAAATAAATTATTCAGAAAAACTGTATTAAGTTAGTTTGATAATATATATTTGTTTACATATGGTTAGTAAATAATTATTTATATTACTATTATCTCTAAATGAATAAGAATTTCTAAAAGTAAATATCGTAAGAAATAGTAAGTTCGACTTGTAAAAGCTGCCTTTCTATTGTACCTCGGTGTAGATAGAAAAAACATCCTACGAAAATTAGTATTTTTTTCTCTCCGACAACTGAGAAACATAAAAAAACATAAAAGTAAACACTGTTACTATTAGCTACGACATCAGTTTTAGGGGGCGTCCACAAATTACGTGAGTTGGGTGTTTTAAATGTTCATAAATCCCACGTAATTTATGGACTCCCCCTTATTTGGTAGTCTACTTCTATTATAAAAAGTGTTACAAATTCACATAGCACAGGGGAGTAATCATTTCTACCACCATTCACACGTTTCTCGCATGTACCACGAAATACGACAAGATTCGCAACAAAAAAAATCACCCATATGAAGCAAATTCTCCTCTGCATCTGTAAAAATGTCTCTGTTGATCTGATTGCAGAACATGTCACCCTTAGACCATGGATGGATGTCACCGAGTTACCAAACCCACTACAGTCCGCCTTCGCCGTATTCATCAGGGTCGAACCTAAATATGCCATCACCAACGGTAGCGTATGACCTTTCAAAATTCTGTATAAAACTCTGTAATCTTATGGACCGTGATGGCCAGGACAGTCGAAATTTCCATAGAAGATATTGTATTTCTATTAACATTATAAAAACTAATAAAGTCAAGTCTTGAATGGGCCGGCTCGACCGGTGAAATACCACAACCTCTCAGAAGACCGACGTAAAGTGGCTCATGCCGCGTTTCATTCGGTGAGAGAGGTACTCGGAGGCCCACCCCCCTTCCCCATCTCTTCCTATCTCCTATCCCTTAAAGGTCCCCAACGCAACAGTAACACTATATGTGTTGCTGGTGTCCATGGGCGGCGTTGGTTGCTTACCATCATGTGACACGCCTGCTCGTTTGTCCTCCTATAATAATAAAAAAAAGTCTCGTGGTGTATTGGTAAAACATGGGCGGGTTCGATCCCCGCCAGAGTATAAATGTGTTTTTGATAATATTGGAAGTATATATGGCGTCTAAGGGGTTTTTCCATGTGTGTAACAGAATCATTCAGTTACTTAGCTTCGGAAAATAGAGGTCGCTGTTTTTTTTATGGGATGGGACAAATTTGAAAGCCACCACCCACCTGATGGTAAGCTACTAGTCCCGCCCATTTCAGACCTTTGAAGGCGGCATGATCCAATTTACGTCGACACTGAGAGGTCGTCCATACCGGTCGAGCTACCCCGTTTGTGTTGCAAACTGCAGGGCTCAGCTATATATAATTTTATATAGATTAAATTTAATTACAGATGGCACAAAGTCCGGGCAGTCCTGTGGAGTCACCGCAGTCAGATTATAATAACTTACACACGCTACTATTGCGACCGTTTGAGCAGATCACAATGGTGAGTTTGTTATAAATTGACCTATTTAATAGTTTATCATAAAGTTTAATATTATATATATTGGTGCCTATAATCTCTATTAATATTGTACACACGATAACGGAATTACAATATTGCAAAGATATATATTATTTAATTTAAATTATTTAAATTAATTATTGTATTTAAATTAATAAATATAAATTATCTTATGTCATTTACGACTATATCAAATCGAGATTAGTCGATAATCAATAAAACATTTTACTTTTTGAATTAGGAAAATAGCAATCGTCTTTCGATTACATAAAAAGTTTATACAATTGTCTTATGTTTATGAGGAGAAATATTGCATGTCGTAAAGAATGTGTAATATATTGATGAAGAATTATGAATTTAAATAATCGCATTTACTAACTGATACATTATTATATTTTTTTAATCCTCGCGTACTATGTTGAAGAAAAAAAGAACTCCACAAATAGAGATATATATCCAAAAACTTGTAATAAAATATAATATGTAAATTTAATAAAATAGAATAACATTATCTATTTACACTACCGCTACAAAGGAACAGCAAGGACTTGTAAGTAACAAACAAATATTAGAAAAAAAAATTGACCAGAAAATGACGTGAAAATTATTAAAGTAGTTGAATATATATACAAAATAAATTAAAATTAGGTTTTGTTATGGCACCTATTGGAAAAAAAATCAGTTTAGTGTTAACGCCTTTATAGCTTTGAAAGGGTAGACAGAGATGTATTATACCAATTCAAAGTATCGTATCATGCACAATAAAATTAACTGAGGACGCACATGTAAGCGTTTTCTCGAACCTGTCTTATTTAGTTAACAAATTTAGTTAAAAAAATATATTAATTTGTTTTTTTTAAATTAGTTACAAAAATAATTACAATATTTTGAGAAATACTCTTTCACGGAAATATTATTACTTACAAAATTTTGGTTAAATTAAATGTTTTATAAATAACATTAAAACAACTTTTTGGGATTATATCGCGTTTATTTATTACTTATTTTTATTTCTTTCCCGACGTTTAGAACTCTTTAAAGAGATCATTTTCACGAGTCTGTAAATAGTTCGATACAATCTGATAAATAAATATGTTTTAAAAATTTTAAATGCCGTATTCTATTGCTTATCGTAATTAATTGTACATATGAACCTCTTTTTTAGAAAGATTCGGCTTTTATGAGTATAACGAGAACTTTACCTCATACTATTATATTTCTGAAAGTATCTGTTAGAAATCTGAGAACAAGGATGTGTGTTGCCAGCCATCTGGGCTTTAAGTACTTATTACCCCCATATTTAACTACTCCATACCATCCTATATAAGTGAAGGGATTACTCTGGGCAACACATTCTGCGACCATAGTGGCGGGAATAAATTTCTGTAGAATTTAATCCCGGAATTCTATAATTAATGTTGTTAATTAAATAAGACAAGTAAAGAAAACCATACTTCAATTACACATATATATACAAAGTTATTTATAGTCACAAAAGTATGTAAGATGATTGGTTTTGTTGGATAATATTTAGTGAGAAAACCAGTCCGATATTTTATAATAAGCTGCTTCTAACTGGTATTTGGTACAGTGTTATTGTCTGTCAATATAGAAACTTATTTTTTTGTTATATAGATCTTATTGAAGAATTAAACCTTTGAATATTTAAAAAAAAATAGTGTTGCAGCAAAGCGAATGAATGAAAACACCCTTGAATGAATAAAATTGCCACGATTGTTTAGCTTGGGAATTGTAAGTCTATCGTAGTTCGGAAACTTATCAGATTGTCCCATTTTCAATACATCACGTAGTTGAAACTATAGATGTACAAAATATAACAATTATAGGTACAATTATAGGTTTTGTAATAAAAATAAAAATACCGTATATTACAAATTCTTTTATATATTCATCTTCAGATGAAAAATTATCACTATCGTGACATTTTTATGACTTAAATTTTTATACAGTTTTTGAAAATTCTGATGCAGAAAATTATTTGTAACATGAAGTTTTAGAAACTTTTGTTATAAAGTATTTAAATATAATTGTTGATGAGTCAAATTATTTATTAAATTGAGTAGTATAAGTTTTAGAGTATTTAGTATAATTTGAGATGATTAACTATTTCACTCATTGTTTATTCATCTGATTGAATGAGAACTGAATGCATCATTATTTCTTTAAATTTGGCAACATTATTTTACAAAGTGACATTAACTACTGTCAGCTAGCTTTGTCTAATTAAAAATACGACGATAGACTATTCGGACATGTAAAAAGGATGGACGAAAGAAGACTAAACGTGTTTATGAGACAAGTGTGAAAGAGCGAACCAGTAATAGTCGACCTAGGCCACTATCAAATCAATCATGTGTTGGTGAGAGGCCAGGTCAAGAGTGGCCACAACCGACGAGCATGTATGAAAGCGATAATGAGAGTGGAGGAAGCAAGAAATGTATGTCAGGATCGTAGAAAATGGAAACAGTTAGTCTCTGCCTAGCCCCATGGGGGAAAAGGCGTGATTGTATGTATGTATATATAAGCTTAAAAACCTTTCAATAAGAAGTTTTCAGCGTTGATAGACAGTAATACTCGTTTAGGGTTGTCAAATATATGTTATTACAAATATCGATTTAATTTCATTTTCATCAAAAAATTATTAAGTTGTAACAAAATATTTTTTCAACAAAATTTTCTGGTGCTGTTAATTGGCAACCCTAAAATACGTGTGTATACCCCGTATACGTAAATGTGTTGTGTAACATTGGTGGATGTTGGCCAAGGACTGGGCGCAGTTGGTGCAGAGTCTCGTGGAGTCAGGCTGGACCGCTCACGTCCAAGTTGCGGAAAATGTACGACACACACCTCACACACACACATACACTACCTATATTTAGTGTCCTTTATATATATTATATATATGTTGGTAGACGATTCGACTTGTTTTGGCATACATTTTTGACACTTCGTTAGAAAATGACAGATCTAAACTCTATCTACTCTATGCCACAGACTATAGATATTTAGGATATTTTTTTTTTCGTCAAGTAGTTGAATCGTCCACCATTAAGCTGATTTATTAAGTCTTCAGCCATGTATTTTTTATTTCACACTGATACAAAATTAGAGCACGTTTATTCATGCGTTATTCAATATAAAATTATTCACATTATTTTTTTTTTATTAGAGTCGTTTCTCGCAGAAAGGAAATGAATAGTTATACACTTTCTTTCAGACGAAAGTATTCATTTCTTTTATTATGTAGTAGTTGTAGCCTGATATTTCTGTGGTTATTTCTTATAATGAATTATGAATGCTGACACTTACGTAGTTTATTTTAATATAACCTTTTATTATGCCACTTATGCATAATAAGGATTATTCTTACACAAATTTAGAACATTAGAATCTGTTTTAAATTTTCTATTGTGTGTTTTAATTCTATTATAGATAGGTACATAGTTATAGTTATTCGCATAAATTTTCAGGTTATGTGAAAAAGTGTAAATACAAAAGTTTTAGATCTTGTTATTACCTACAACTTTGCCATTAAACTTTTTTCCATAGGACTTTTAGTTTTGCCGGAAATCGAGAATAACCGTTTTTTACCCTTAAAAACTCACCCCCACTCCCTTCCCGACCTCAGATCGCCCGTAAATTATTTTTCCTTTCATTTTTGTAATATTCTTCTCCTTTTCTAATGGGTTTCATCCTACTATTATTTTTTTTGGTTTTAATATTATCTACCCTGGTCTATATTGGAATTGAAGTGTTAAATTTTCAATATGGACGTTAAATATAATATTAATTATATTAAAATCCTATGATATTATTGTTTAACTTCATCATTTGATCACAACTATTAGTTACGTCATTTAGATATTTGTCGAATTCAAAATCGCCTTTGCTATGATTTTTTTTTTGCTATTTAAAATACATAGTTTGCATGCATTTGCAAGCAAGCATTCTGTTTATGAATTGTATTAGTAATTATTACTAGTTAATAAAATTCTTTACGAAATTTTCTATATCACGTCTTAATATTTATTTACATATCATAATGTAATGAGTGTTTTATTTTATAATGTTGTTAAGTGGCTGTATTGCTTTAATTTATTTTATTATATGTCTAGATTTTATTGATAGTACTATTGCGGGTAGACCGGGTCTCAGTTCACACACTTGAGAACCGCGTTAAAAGCGTAAGAAATATCGATTTTACTTTATAAAAAAAAAAGTTATATGTTTTTTATTAAAGATTTTTTAAATGTAATGATGAAATTCATGCTAAAGGAATAAGGGGGCGTCCATAAATTACGTCAGTTGTTCTTTTTTATATTTTCCCATAAACATCTCAGGTATTTCATGATCAAGCGAGTATTACTTTAGTTAAATATTTTTTTTTTAAATTACCATCAATATAAAAAATGTCTATAAATAGTCACTATTAAATGCATATTTTGCAGTGTGGACTTGTATCAAGTGTAATGTGTGAAATATCTCCAAGTTGTGTGACCTGCGACTCGATAATTTTTACTTAAGTTCTTTTTTATTTTCAGCATTAGTGGAGATTTATGTATATATTTTAACTTGCTTGATCCGCAATAATAGTTACGTGAATTTTTATCTAGTTTATAAAGATAATTAAAAATGTCTTCCATTCCAACAGATGGATCAACCAGTGCAGAGTTATAGTAATCAGACGTACATGAACCACGGGTCACCGCAGACAGCGAACTCGACGTACCCTCAGGTCAGAATTAGCAGCTTTTTACGGAATTTGTAGTCAAAAGAGCAAACTGGTCACCTAGCGATAAGCAACTAACTCCGCCCATGGACTTTTGCAACACAGATAGTGTTACGGTTGCCGCCCTTTAAGGGAGTAGGGTGCAAAAGGAGGGGAAAGAGAGGCCTCCAGATGCCTCTCTAAACGAACGAAACATGGCCACTTCACGTCGATATTTTGAATATGCTTCATGCAGCAAATTGCGTGGTTTTACTGTTTACTGGGCTCTTTATGGTATAATATTTCTAATATAGTGAAATATGTATAATGGAGATATTTTATAAAAAATAATCTCTCTCTCTTTGTTGGAGTAAGAGGATCAACTTCTGTCTGATTACTATTATGAAGGTCTATTCATATATTAATCTTATTTTTATCAAAACCTGAACAAAATCCAATAAAATACTTTTGCCATATTTTACTAGAGCACTAGTAGTTTAGACAACCGTTCACTCTAAATTGTGTTACTCAAGTATTAGCTTGAGTCATAAACGAGGAGTAGGGCCGCCACTCTCGCGTTAGCAACGGCCAGTCTTGACGCGGTCGGTAGCGGATAGTGTAGAATTGATAATTGAGTGTGGCGTGTCTGTGCAGACGAGCGGAGTGAGCGGGCTGAGCGGAGTGAGCGGGGTGGGGGCGTGCCGGGCGCGCGACCCGGTGCCGGGCGGCGGCGGGTACGCGGCGCTGCAGCCGCTCGGCTCGCCCGCCGCGCCGCCCACCCCCGCCACGCCCGCCAGCATCCCGGACATCGTGCTCACAGGTACCGGCTACACGCACCACACGCTGCGTCTCGCGCGTACACGTATACGCGCACGTGTACACACGGTTTCCAATATAAGATAGATAGATAACTTATGAGTTACACGCTTGTTAGTTGACAACGACAACAGTATAAGTGCCCGCACGTTGATATTGAAATGGAACCTTGTCATAATTATTTCTACGTGACGTAAATCCCCTCATAAAAAAACATAGATAGCAGAAACGTTTTAAGTAATTCATTTATTGGATTACTCAAAGTTGTTTAAAATTTTTGGTCAAGTAATAAATAATAGCTAGTATTTAAAAATATACACATGTAAAGTTTCAGTTGTAAGTTGTTGTTTCTAGTAAGTATGATACTTTACAATAAAATAGTATAACAAAGCAAAATCATAATCACAATTTCAACAATAACAATTATACCTGAATAGTAGAACGTATGTGCATGCGTTGCGAACGGTACTTACTGTTTAACTACCTCATCACAAAGATGGCGGTCAAGCAAATGTCAATATGTACGCGCGCGGGAAATACACAAGTTAACCCTTTTTCGATTTATTTCTTTACTCTTATACCGTAAGAGTGTGTCTAAATGCAAAAATGTGTTTTGAAATATATTTGACCTTTAGTATACTTAATAAATATACTATTTTTGATTTCACCTTGTGTCTGGTGACATTGACACATGACTAATCTCCCTGTGTGTGTGTGTGTGTCGCGGCCAGACTACTCGGGCTCGCTGGACGCCGGCATGTTCGGCGAGGAGGCGCACCTTCGCGCCGGCCTGGACCTGGACGAGCTGTCGCTGCTGGAGGACCCCACGGCGCTGGTGCCCGACCCCGGCGTGGAGCACGAGTTCCGCCTGGACCGCCTGGACCGCCTCGACCCGCTCGACCACTTGTAGTACACATTCCCTCCGCCCCCGCCTGTCTCGCCCCCCTCACCCCAAACCATTCAATGAGCAATGCACACTTCTGTGGAGAAGTGAAAAGTAATTATACTTACGATGTTTCGAATTTATAGTGGATTCTTCGACAAGACCAATCCGCAGTTTATACCGAGGACTATTTCCGGATTATATTTGTTTTTTGTGCAATCTGGCGTCGGATTCTTCGCAAATAGATGACTTCTAAAATTGTAAAACTTACAACTGTGAGCTCACTGTAAATAGCACTATAACTATTAAATATGTTTAAAAGTGTCAAGTCGTAATAACAAACCAGATGTATGTTTTTTTTTGAAAATTTTATTTGTTCTATGTGCTTTAAAAATAATGAATATTTTATTTTCAACTCTATACTTCATAGTGTGTCTATATATTATTTAAAAAAAAATATTCATTAAATTCAAGCCCATTTATGACACAATTGTAGTCAATATCTGTTTAAATGTAATCTAAAATTTAAAAAAAAAAACAATTCGTTCAGAAACGCGCGTCGGTGTGCGTTCAAATATTGAGAATAGTCTAGAGGCTGTTTAATATTTTTTATGCGTATTCTTCGTTCTTAACATTGGGGAGAGGTGACAGGTGTTAGATTTTCTTAGACAGATGATGACGTTTTTATATTAGTTAGTTTGTGATGATGCTACTCGAATATCAATTGGGAGTTGAATTTGGAACTGAACGAGGATGTCTGTTTTTTTTATTATAAATAAATATTAAAAATAAGTGTTCTTCTATAGTCGGAATCATGACGTTGATTTTTGTTTTTACTTTATGTAAATAAAAACTTTAAAGTGTTCACTTCGATTATTATATTGCATTTAAATCGCTAATGTCGGGCTTGCTGAAATGCTAGTATTGTTGGGAGTCGCTAGTTTTTCTTTAGCTGACCGATTTGGCTGAATAAAATTTTACAGTTTTCTAAAAACCGAATACACACGAAACTTTCTGTGAAAGTTTTAGTAGTTCAATAAATTCAATAAATTTTTGGACTTGATATTATAAATTTTATTTTAAATTTATTAAATTAATAATAATAAATAATCATTTGTCAAATCTGGCAGATAAAGAAAAGTGCGATGCGTACGAATCTTTGTGATGTCGTTTGAAGTATTCGGTAAGTGGTTAATAAAAATGTCTTTTTAAATGCACCTTTGAAATTTTTTCTTATGCTTAATGATATTGTTATTCAGCGGTTGCTCAAGCGTTCGAATGAATTTTAAACAAATGTAAAAAGAGCAATGGATTTGTATCAAGAATTGATATTCTTCTCAGAAATATGAGCTGTCGTGCTCTTTATCTGTGCGAGTATTCTTGCAAGTTTGTCAAATAAGATGTTTTATTGTTATTTTTTACTACATATATCAATTCTCTACCTTAGGGGCCATCCATTAATCACGCGATGCTTGAAAGGGGCACAAAAATAACGAAATAGTGCAAGGATGTCGTGGTAAGATATACATGTATTAATATTTATTAAATTTTCGTCGTACACGCGATTTTTAACCGATATTTTGTATCAAGGTCCTTAATTTCGGAATAAAATAATATTATACCGTATTTAGAGATTAAATACAAAAAAAAATTAAGGATTCTTTGTAGGCAAAAATTCACCCCCACATGTAGCGGGGGTGAAATTTGAAATATCACCAAAGGAAAGAAAAAAGATCATATCGCGTAATTAATGGACAGCCCCTTATATATGACAACTTTGATGCTCACCAAATTAATTTACAACATTTTGGCTTCAATTGTTATTAAAAGAAAATTCTCTAAGAATTAATGAAAAGTTTTCGCACAGCTATCCCAATTCTTGGCAAGAGTATATCAGCGGGTAATAATAATATGTTATCATCGGTTTCTATACAAGTTGCAGGTCTCAACCAAATTTGAATAGGGCGATAGCACAGTTTTCTATGAAATTTTGGCAATTTAATGCGTCTCATTCGTGAAAATGATCGTGTTTTTTAAAAATAGAAGTATCAAAAATTTTTATCGAACTATCTGTCAAAAGTTGTTGAGTAAGTCGAAGAGTCAATTGCTATTGTTTTATTTTTATTGTAAATTTTTAATTGAAAATAGCTATAACATATATGAAACATAATTATATTCCCGAAAAAATTTAATCTCTTTATTAAATTTGAAATTTACTTTGCTTTGGTGAAAACAATATTCTCAGCGTTTCCTCTGTTGCATAGTTATTTAATATTATAGGTCTTGAAAGACATTAAAAATAGTCAATAATCAAACTGATTCATACAAATTATTGAATATAAATTACATTGTATAAATAAACACGTGCGCTTGAGGATATTCCCTCCGTGGAACAAGACAGTGTATATATTACGTTTCCACAGATATAAGGTAGTAATTTAGTATTGAAATTTAATAAAAAAAAATAATCATTGTAAATATCAATAAATAAATGATGCTCTTGTGGAGCTTTCTACATAAGCTTTTGTCGCGAACATATCTATGTATGTATGTACGTATGGGTGCGTGCGAAGTTTGACGTTTGTTATTATACATCGATTATGTAAGTATCTTTTTTTTTTGGTTGTTTTAGTAAACATTTATATAAATATGACACGAATATCGCGGGAGTTTTTGTGGGAATACACAAAGCGTCTGCTCTAAGCTTTAGCCTGTCCGAATTGGGCGCATAAAAAAATAAATAAAACACAAAGCCACTGTTGTTGTTTTTGTGTTTTAACACTGGACTGGTTGTCTAATATATACATTTATAGAATTTTTGATATCTGGTGGACACCGTTCTATTATGTATACTCATATTTTTTATGATAAACGTTTAATTTTAACTGTCTAATGTCGACCGGTCCAGTCATGATAATAGATTGATGTGACAGATGTATGAATATAATATAGTTTGTAAATAGTACGATCCCTGATTATGATTTGCATGTGAATATCAACAATGTTCAATTTGTGATACTCAATCACCATAGTCAAAAGATAGGAGTAGGGCGTCAAGATAAATAAGATTACGCAATACACAACATACATACACCCATAAACCACATACATATAACAATACACCACATATATATACCCATAAACCACATACAAGGACTCATAAACCACATACACTCACCCATAAGCCACATACACCCACCCATATACACACACTCATACAACACATACACACACCCCTACACCACATAGAAGACATACGAGTATATACACTTTGTTTTGTCACTTATAAACGATAATGACAATATTATATTTTTGTCCATTTTACCTCTTATATTCTTGGCGTTCTTACTATTAATGTTTTGGCGATATAATTATATGATGTTTCCGACAGTTACTCGATGCTAGATCATATCATTGTTCTCTATTGAACAGTAACTATCTGATGATAGATTTTATATAGTCGTTAAGTTTTATTGATATATTTAGTTGTGTAGTAGCGCTCCATGTACTCGTAACACCAATACCTTTTTATTTTCTCTCTTTATATTATTATTGTTATTAATCAATTTGACATGTACAGTGATTGTATTTTTTTATAAATCAATAAATGAATCGTGGAATTAATGTTACGAGTACACACACACATACATATATTTTATATATAAAAGTAGACATTTTGTGTATTTTTTTTCTGTTTTGTAAATGCTCATTATATTATTTTTTAAGAGTCTAGTCATCAAATTTTGTTCAGAAATGTTTTTTTACAGTTTAACAAAATACTATTCAACCGCAGATTTCATTCCATTACGAATATAATCGTCAGCAATCTCTGATATTCTGAAATGTTAAATAATAGTCTTAGCAGTGTTATTCCATTCCATGGTTACATTTTTTCTTGTAACCAAATAATCATATTTACTCGTTTTATCACAGTTCAATCCAAACCTGGCAACATCAAAATATATGTCAGTTATTTACTTTTGTGTTGCCATATCTTAAATTAATTATTTGATTAAATTCCATTCAAAATTGCTGTATACCAAATGCGTATTCCACACTCGGAATAACTTTAAACATAATAATGCAATAAAGCAATGAGATTTATTTTTAGATTTTTTCTTAATTTTCTTAAAAAAGGAAGTTGTCTATTTGAAATTTTGTATTGTTTTTGAGCACCCTTTGTTATAACTTGCTGTTCTTTTGTCAAATGAGCAGGTCTCTCTACGTTCTCCCATTCAGGTTTTAGGCTTAGTCACGTAGGCTCTAATGCTATGGCAAAGTCGTATCAACCTGGATACCGCTTCCATTCAAACAAGTGAAGTCATAATTAAAAAAATACGAAAGCTTTAAAACATTTCAAATGCTAATGGAATAAAATAGCACTCATTAAAAAAATCGTTTATATAAAATATTCATATCTATTTCCACATTTATTGTGTGTATGTTTGTTTGTTGTATACAATGTATGCAACGTTTATATGTAACTATATTGTTAAAAAAAGGTTTTGTAAAGTTTTTAATTTGAATTTCCGCCATATTGGTATGTACTGTATGACAGATGATATACTTGTACTATATAAATAAAATAATTATTATTATAATGTACGATAATTGTGATAAAAATAAAAGTAAAAAAGCACAATTCATTATGAAGCCTAATCTGAATTTAAATTGTAAGTTTCTTTTTTGTCTTAAATAAAATAAAAAAATTAAATATAGTGTTTTCTAAATTTAGACATATTATGTACATGTTATATATATTAAGCTAGTTGTTCTGCCAAATGCGGAGGTTTAAACGGATATCGGTCGGGTTTTATTTCGGGAGTCTTAAAACAGGTGCAATATAATTCCTATCGCCATGAATTGGCAACATGTGAAAAATCATCGACTTTAAATCGAGAAAAAAAGAAATTTCTATGCTCTTTGGCTGAGTATTGCCATTTTGATAGATTTGAATAAAGAAGTGCCGTCTCGATGTTATCAAACTCAGCTGAAAAGAATATATAGATATTGTTGATATTAAATATTACTGAGTTTATTACTGTTAAAAAATTTCAAAAAAACTCTGAAATATTCTTTCGTTTTTTTAAAGATTATCACCGATGTTTCGTCAATGTCAAAAATATAAAATTTGTTTCTTTGATAAATAAAAAAGTGGGTAAAAAAATAAAAGGGTTAAAATTTTCGATTGATTCTCTCCGCGATGAGACTGCAACAATAATATTGACTCTAAAGCTAACATTCGATAAATGATATAAAATTTATCGCTAAGACTTTCGCGAATCACGTTCATGACATTAAAACAATTTTTAAGATTATATCGCGTTTATTTATTACTAATTTTATTTACTTCCCGACGTTTCGAACTCTTTACAGAGATTCTTTCTCAAATGATCTCTGTAAAGAGTTCGAAACTTCGGGATTCGAACTCTTTACATAAATAAACGCGATATAATCCTAAAAGTTGTTTTAATACAATGATATAAAACTTGGAAACTTACCGTGTGTCAATTTTAGAAAGGTTGAGAAAATCGTAAGAAGCAGATTAAAGATGTCTATTCGAGTCGTAGCATGCGCTTGAAGAAGTGTTCCATATTGAGTCGTTGCGAGTGATTGAAAATAAAATTTAAAAATATAAACAAACAATAAAATAGAAAACCCGAAAAAATGTTTTCTCTAAATTTGTCCGGTTGATTAATTGAAAAAAGTTTGATATGATTTATCGAATAAAAATAAATCAGAGGCAGAGTATGGTTGTGGCAATGACATGGTCCTTCGACCGCCATGTTTTTTCGCTCCAATTTTCGCGAGGCGTAGGTAAACGTAATGTATTAATTAATACATACATACAATTACGACTAGTTGGATTTTTTTACCTTTTGCATTTTGGAAATAAGTTTTTTTTTAAAATACATAGTAAATAAGATATAAATGTATGTATGCGCATTATATATGAAAGCTTTCAATAAAATTTGATAGCTGAAAATATGTGACACCAATACGCGTGATTCGAGGTATTTGCAATCATTCTTAAAAAATAATTATTAAATACCAATTAATTATATAAGTAATTATTATAGGAGATATGTTTTTTTTCTCTCAAATATGCACAAAACTTAAATGAAGATTTTTGCGGTATGATCTTTAAAAGGTTGTTTTATTGAAACCAAATGTACATAAGTGTGATAGAGATGAAAAGGTCTCATTTAAAAATAAAGTTGTAAGTAATTTTATGCTCTTTTATTATTCGTTTACCCCTATTGTCCTCTAAACGTTTAGCCATGAAAAGAATGTTTACAAATTATAATTTGTTCATGAAATAAAAATGGAAAATACTTCTACTCTCTCTCGAAAATAAACTGTTACAACTTAACCTATGTTTTGCCAACTTTATTCGTTGCTTGACAGTTGCGCTCATAGATTTAGCATAGACTATTCTTATAAATCTATGGTTGCGATTTTACCTTTGAGGTTAAAAAAAAATCTACTTGCGTGGTATGAACATGTAATGAGCAGATATGATACACATGTCGCGAGTAGAATAGTAAATCTGAATGTGGAAGGAATTAAAATCGGTGTCCCACCTATATGGATGTAGGGGGACTATAAATAATGAAGCTGATACTATTTAATGCAAGACTTATTAGAAGCTATGTAACCATCAAAAATAAGCAGCTATTTAGCTGCAGCAGCAGGTTATTTAAATATAACAAAAGTAGAATAAAAAAAATACCACTAAAGAGGTTAAAAGTCATAAATCTTCTTTCTTTTTATTTTTAATAACACTGACTGCTAATAGAACTGCAGTACAGAAATTCAAAACGATAAAGACTGTCAACAAGATAAAGTTTTCTAAAGCAATATATTTACGTAATTGTCAATATGCATTTTTGGATGGTTCTGATATTATTTAGTTGCCTTTTATTAAATGTTAACAGCCGGCCTCAACAATCGGAATACAATAACGACAGGTAATTTTGTTAGCTATTGCTAAGTTAAAATAAATGTGTACCCATGGTAAGCAAAACTGTATAAGGACACCTACTATTGGAATTATGGCAGTAGATACCAGCCGAAGATTGCATTGCTGTGTAAATTGAATATAAACATGATTAAACAGTCCCGTGTTTTTTTTAGTGATAATGATGAAACTGAAGATGATGAGACTGACTCCGAAGCTGAGCTGTACTCTTCTGATGATTCGGGATTAAATGATCAGGTATTTTTTTAAAAACCGAAACAAATTTGTAATCTACCAAATTTACGCATAAAATCGGTATCCCAAAATCCCAAATAGTCAACGATGCAGACTGGTTGACAGCTACAACTTCAATATTAATCATAATGGTTTTTGAAACCGGGGTTTATACCTATACCTTCGTCATGTTCCTGTTATTTTTTTTTATAAAACAAGATACAAAAATACATACAACTCTAAATTTTCAACCCCCTACGATGAACACCTATTTTTTAAATTTTATTTTTTGGCAAGACTACGTTTGCCGGGTCAGCTTGTTTGTTTAAATAATTTACTCGAATTACTCATACACTATATAAAGCATTGTAAGTTTATACTTATATTTTAATTTTAACTAACGTTTAGTTTTCATATGAAAGCTAAGTAATTTCCGTCGCCTGATATTTTCACATGTAGTATTTCTTTTTCAGGACTCAGCTGTTCAAGAAGACTCACTGCCACGAAACCGCCGTTTAATGGACCTATCAGAGAATAGACAACTACAACATGGTCCACTTGATGACAATTTGGGTCAAGCAAAGTCAGAACCCGTAAGTGTTCTGGAGACTCTTCAACTTAATCTGAGGAATTTAGGTCTGGACATGATAAACAAATTGTTTCTTTATTTTCAGCTTAAAGACACTAGACACGACCAGGGAAGATTTGAAAGCTTGGACTTGATTGATTTTACCGAACACGCAAAATTTTACCCAAAGCCTCGACAGCTGAATAAATACTTTGGCAAAAAACATGATCAACAAGGGAAACAGTTGGCCAATCACGATGTCAGCAAGGCCGAGTATATTCAAAATGATAATCAAATGAACAAACGTACTGTCGGTTTTGCAAATTCTGCAAACGAAGAAGACAGAGCTTTGTTCGAAAATAACCAAGACCTTATAAACAGTAACAATAAGATTGAGTACAATCTAAACGAAGCTTCAGATTCTGAACAGCAACATAAGTATAAACCACGTTACAGTAAAATGGAAACGGAAAATAGAGAGATTGATGATATTAAGACTCGTGATGGCGCGCGTTTTAATATGAGAGATAGGCGTGAGGTGGCAGTTTTAAGTGAATCTGAAAAAAAGGAAACAAACGAGAAACAGGCCAATGAAGATGATGAAGCTGCTATCAAACGACACATTAAGAATTTGTCTACTGGTGAATTAGACCAACTCATGAACTCATTGTCAGAAGAGAAAAAGGAACTTTTAAAGAAGATTATGGACGATTCTGATTCCAATTCTAGTGCTTACATTAATAAAAGGGATATCACGAAAAAGGCTGGAGCTGTTGCTGAAGAAATTAATTACATTGAAAATTGTCAGTCAGACTTAAACAAATTACAAGGTGATAATCCATCTTTGGAAACCAACTCCGAATCTGCTTTGTCTCTAAATTCTGAGAGCTCACAAAGTAGTAGCCAGCAATTAGATAGTAAAACTGATAATCCTGATATGTCTCAAAAGACGACAGTTGGGGAAGTTACCTCTTTGGGTAATGTAGAATTGAACAATCGTAACAGTGACGCCAAATCTATTCCGAAAGAATCTGGTAGTAGTTTAGAAACATTTTCTTTCGATAAGGATAAAAAGAAAGAAAATAATTTAGTTAATGAACAAGTTACAGCAAAAATAGACACAAAAAGAGAAGCTAATTTCGAGGATTTAAATGATTCTGATTTCGTTGGTGATAATAAATTTTCACAGCAAATGTATGTTAATGGTTATTTGAACGATTCAGATGAAAGTTTAACGGATGTTTTAATAGATGATGCAAAGGAAGACTGTGGGGATAAGACTTATAAACGAGAAATATCACACGAAAAAGAGTCTGAATTATCAGATTCTTTGAAATCATTAGAGGATTCTTTTCCTCGCTCCAATGGTTACGATGATTCAGCTCCATATACAGGACCTTTAGTTAGAGTGAAAAGAAAGGTATATGAACCAGTTGTCCATAAAAGATCGCTTGGACTTATGCCTGATGCTAAGGTTTCATATTTTCCACATAAAATAGGTATCGAGGATGAAGATAATGATGAGGGTAATGAGTTTGATGACGAAAGCTTTTATGATCGTACATCGAATTTTGCCAACAGCAACGGAGTTATAAATAATGCCGCACTTAAATCTGAAAATTCCCTTCAACTAAACGATAACTCGAAATCGTCAAACAAAAACTTTGACGGTGATGCGATGAGTCTAGGATCTGACACAGACAGTGTTTTATCTGGCGTAGAAGGGGTTGATGATAATCTTATGTATAACAGCAATAGTGGAACGAGAAATAAACGTGATCCAGAAGATAACTCTATTGAAACAACGCAATCTAAAACTGATGACTCAAAATCCCGACCAGATGATAGCAGATCGGTTTCCGAGAGTTATGAAAATATACCGTACTATCAGGAAAATGATGCCTTTGGGCCATTGCCTCGAAATTATGACGGAGATTTGAGCAGATACAAAAGAATAAGGAGAGTAAAAGAATTACGAGGAACTCAGTAGGAGAAAAAAAACCTGAAACTCACATTGCTTTTGATATCATTTTCCAGATAGTTATCGTAAGAATTTTTACTTTTGTCTGGATATAATTTAGCTTGTACTTTGTTAATCTTAATTTGTATTTTGAATGTATGTATATTTAAGTTTCAGTATTGATTTTTTTTTTGTATGATTTAGAAATACTTTTGCTGTACTGCCTGTTGTAATGAGGATTTGTTTCATAAGATTTTAATTTTTATTGATAGGAACGATTTTGGTAAGGTATTAATATAGTACTTGGATTTGAACTGTTTTTATTTTATTCATTTCAATGAGCTATACGGAGTTGATCTTTCTTCTCTTATTATATTCTCCGTTTTTTAAATTAAACTACAGTTGCAATATTTTTTTGAAGAGGGCCATGTTTAATGTCTCTAATTGGAAATATACCTATTTAGAACTACGGAAGTTCGTTTTTAGTAGCCCTATCGAAGTCAAACCAATTGGTTTGACTTAGTGATAGTCACGACATAGTCTTAGTAAGCGATTTCTTAATTGTTTTCTTTTGTATGCACATTACGGCATGATCTTTAGTGTGGGGTTCACCTCTGCATAGTTAAGAGTTGATCTTAGGCATTTCTTTACACGTAGAAAAATTATTTTTTTAAATCTAATCTAATAAATAAGAAATAATTCTCATGCGTTTCACACATAAAGCTTTTCCTTAAGGGAATAAACAAACTTGTTTCATTAAAATAGGATCTGTTCGTAACAACTAGTATATAAACTCATAACATAACTTCACGTCTTTTGTTACCCGAAGGTGTAGACAGCGGCTCTTAAGCCTCGTCTCGCTGTTATGTTTACGTCCCAAATGGAATAGGTGGCGAACCTATTACCATACCAGGCACAAAGTTTTCAGTCATCGATATTTATCACACTTAACTTTCGAAAACAATTCCGAAAAGTGATTGGTGTGAGCCAGTGTCAGGATTCGAACCCGGACCTCTGGATCACAAGCCGTGTGCTCGACCGCTGGACCACCGGGACTCTAAAAGTACTCTAGTATATAAATAACTAGCTGACCCGGCGAACTTTGTTCCGCATCAAAAGTAATAACTGCTGTCTCGCTATGTTAATACTGCAATATCTTCGAAAATATTTGTTTAAATGCTGTAAAGGGCCACGATCATCTATATTACATACACAATCTATATATGACACTTAATTGGATGATTGATGTTATGTTTAAAATCGCTTTGTAAATAGGCCATTATTTCTCGTAAAAAAATAAAAATGGTCATTGTGGGTTATCCCTAAGAGATAGACATATGCCCTCGCGGACTTTTTTGTAGACCTTTTAAAGGTGTATAATAATGTAGTACGTTGTTTTGATTTATCACTTAGGGTTCAGGCAGCGTTTGCGATTAAAGTTCTAAATCTTGAAAATTATCACTTTTCACCGCATCAAAATCCGTTGCGTAGTTTTAAAGATATGCGCATATAAGGGGACAGACAGCGGAAACTGACTTTGTTTTATACTATGTAATGATTGTAGATATTAATAGAATAAACATTCTACTACAAGTAAGAGCGAGATCTTGATAAACGACTTAAATTGATTTATGCAAAATAAAATAAATTAAAAGCAAAAATCCTTTTTAAAGAAGCTTTTATTTAACTGGTCTAAAAATAAGAAAATAATATTTCCTTAAAAATTTCAAGTATCAACTTAGAGCCTCAGTATGTACAATTTATATAATAATAAAAGCTTGTCGCGAGGTTTGACTCCCCATCAGTAGGTAATTAAATTTCAATAGATAATATAGTACAGTTAGTAGATTAATTTACATAAGTATTTTGCCCATTTCTTCTCATGACAACCTTGCACTCAGAATCGTCCGTGCGTTTTTGTTCCAATGAGGCCATTTTCTCAAGCGCTCGTGTTTTAATAATAGGTTGGGGAAAAAGTATTTTCGTATTTTTGTATGAAAAGTCAAGACATTTTTTTCAAAGTTTATTTACATTTATTTACAATATATATGTACCGTTTTGTTGAATAACTTTCTGCCATTTTGTGGGCAGAGACATTATCCCGTTACTGTAGAAACTTTGGGACTTCTGATCAAAAAAACGGGACAAATAGTTTTGGCAGTCCTCTCTTGAGGTCAACCTTACAGAACCTAAAGAATTCTGAAGAGACCGAAACAGGTGAAAATCTGAAGGCGCAAGGTCAGGGCTATATGGTGGATGCACTAGGACCTCCCAGTCGAACTCTCTTAATTTTTGCTGAGTGGCTAAAGATGTGTGTGGTCTAGCGTTATCGTGATGAAAGACCACACCCTTCCTGTTGATCAATTCCGGCCGTTTTCTCTCGACTGCTTCCTTTAATCTCATCAGTTGCTGGCAGTAAAGATCAGAATCGATGGGTTTGCCGGACGGTAAAAGCTCATAATGAACAATGCCCTTCCAATCCCACCATACACACAGCATCATCTTATTTCGTGTTAGGCC
Source organism: Euproctis similis (assembly GCA_905147225.2). Lineage (NCBI taxonomy): Eukaryota > Metazoa > Arthropoda > Insecta > Lepidoptera > Erebidae > Euproctis > Euproctis similis. The sequence goes on along the minus strand of LR990121.1, from coordinate 9,496,859 downwards.
AGGTTTGGCCACAGTCTGTGAAGCCTGGCCAACTTTCGACCACGACCTTTTTCGCACGTTCTTGTCGTACGTGATCCACTTTTCATCGCCAGTTATCAATCTCTTCAAAAACGGCTCGGTTTCATTACGTCTCAATAGTGAATCGCAAATGAGTACACGGTTCATTAAGTTTCTTTGAGTGAGCTCGTGTGGCACCCAAATATCGAGCTTTTTTGTATAACCAGCTTTCTTCAAATGGGTCAAAACTGTTTTGTGGTCAATTCCCAGTTCTTCAGCTACATCGTAACTACTAATATGCCGATCTTGCTCCACTCTTTCAAAAATGGCGTCCATTTTATTCGTAACAGGGCGACCAGAGCGAGGTGCATCTTTAACATAAAAATTTCCGGACTGAAAACGTTTGAACCAAATTTGTGCTACTCTTACTGACACTGCATCAGGTCCATAAACATCACAAATTTTGTTCACTGCTTGAGTTGCATTTTTGCCTTTTTTATAATAAAATTTTAAAATGTATCGAATTTCTTCATTAGATTCAGTCATTTTTACGGAGAGAAAAACAAATGAAAAATAGCGGGAAACAACTTTTTTTTATTTTTTTCTTTTCTTTATAATGTAACCTTTTTAATGTTACCAAAACCAGCCAGACACAAATAGTACAGTCAAAGAAATTTTATAATAAGTTTATACCTACGTTATGCGAAAAGACTTTTTCCCCGACCTAATATGTTATGCTTTAAATATAATAATAATAAGTTAAATATCTGTATTTACGGACTACATTTAACTGTGTGTCCGTGAGATCCAAGAAAATAAAGCTATTTTGATTTGATTTGACATTATAAAATTAGTACAGTTTATTTACAACTCGCGCGACAAGCTTTTATTATTATATAAATTGTACATACTGAGGCTCTAAGTTGATATTTGAAATTTTTAAGGAAATATTATTTTCTTATTTTTAGACCAGTTAAATAAAAGCTTCTTTAAAAAGGATTTTTGCTTTTAATTTATTTTCTTATTTTTAGTTATAGCTGGCTAGGTTAGTGTCATTTCATTCAACGCATCATTATTGCAAGTTAGTTTACCGCTTAATTTCAAACAGTCCAGCTCTTCAATAAGGCGATCATCTTATTCAATTTCAGCTTAGAGCTTTCTTTTCCATTTAATCGCAATGATGATTTTTAATTCATAGCCATATTGTAGAAATGCATCAAAAATATGTATGCAGTCATCTTGGATGGTCCACCGTATTGTATTTAGAATGACGTCACATTATTTTTCGAGTTATTCTCAACAAGCCCTTTCATTTGATACCCATATTGTAGAAATGCATTAAAAAAACTGTTCCTCTATCTTGGATGATTCGTTATATTGGATTTAGAATGACGTCACATTATTTTTTAGTTACCCTCAATGAGCCCTTTCATTTGATACCCATATTGTACAGAAGCTTAAAATATGTTATCCTCCATCTTGGATATTTCACCATATTGGATTTATAATGACGTCATATTATGTTTTGAGTTACTATTAACAAGCCCTTTCATTTGATACCCATATTGTAGAAACGCAAATATTTTTCCCGCCATATTGGATTTGGATTAACGGCATATTTTTTTCGAGTTACTATTAACAAGCCCTTTCATTTGATACCCATATTGTAGAAATGCATTAAAAAAACAGTTCCTCTATCTTGGATGATCCGCCATATTGGATTTAGAATGACGTCACATGATTTTTTCAGTTACTCTCAATGAGCCCTTTCATTTGATATCCATATTGTACAGAAGCTTAAACTATGTTTTCCTCCATCTTGGATATTCCACCATATTGGATTTAGAATGACGTCATATTATTTTTTGAGTTACACTCAATAATCCCTTTCATTTGATACCCATATTGCAGAAATGCATTCAAAATATCCATTCCTCCATCTTGGGTGGTCCGCCATATTGGATATAGAATAATGTCACACATCATATCATGCATTGTCATCCAAAGTAAACGTGTATACAAAATTTCAGCTCAATCGGTTAAGGATATCTACTTCAAAATTGAGTTGCAAGATTCCACCGAACATACATACTTACATACATACATACATACAGTGCAAGCTAAATAAAAGCTTTTAGTAAATGTTTATGGTATCTATTAAATATCCTATACAAATAAAAAGATTGTCAGATTGATTTGAAAATATATTCAAATTATAAGAAATCTATTTTTAGTAAATAGATATACAATTTTGCCTGTCTGTTTTGGTTAATCTCTGAAATAACCTGATTCATTTTCACCCTAATTTCACTGGCTGATAGCGGATGTTCTATTTTAAGGAGTAAAGTATGCGTGTTACATTTCCGATTTTTTATTTATTATGTTATATACTGCGCGTGTGTAAAATTCCATACTAAATTACCTATATGAGATTAATCTCTCAAACTACACAACCTGTCTTGACAAATTCTTTTACCTAAAAAAAATAAGTAACGCTTTTTGTAAAAAACGTTATCAGACAAAATTTAAAATAAAAACACTCATAAATCTTATATAAAATTTATTTCATGGCAAAGTTTGACAGAATAAAAAGTGAACATTTGTTAATATTAATATAATCATTGCAAAGGCTTGTTATATCATCAAGACTAGCAGTTAGCTCTTAATAATTAAGTATTTACTCTTAATTATTATTTGAATAATAAATCTTGTATTAGATTTAATGTTAAAAACATTTAGACACTTTATAAGTTTAATAAAATAAGGAATGATATAATAATAAAAATAATTGTTAGTATGTTAACGGTCAAAGTTATAATATAACCGTAACAAAATAAATAAAGTATACAAAATAGAAATTATTGTTGTTGCTGTGTTATTTTTGTCGCATAAAATTTATGCTCCCGGGAATCACGTGTATGCTTGAAAGGTGTCCTTCCAGATTCTATAAGTGTAGCCGGACAAGTCCCATGGACGTGAGTTGTATATTCACGCTTATAACTTGTATTGCCGTCTCCCAGAACGAAGTTTGACGTGTTTCCGTGACGCGTAACTCGTTCCACACGTTCAACTCTTTCAGTTCGTTCAGTATGATCAGCTCTTTGCTGTTCAGAACGTGACAATTTTCCGTAAGAACGAACATCTGATTGCCCATAAAAGTCACTACCTACTCGAAGATTGTCTCTAACAATTCTTTGTTGTCCAACAACCGTAGACTGTCCATCACGTCGAATTTGATCGCGACGAATATCGTTGCCTTGATGCTGAGATATTACGCCCACGTTGTCTCTAGTGGAACGATGCATTGAGCTGATACTTTTTCTATCCGTATTCTGTGTTGAATTGCTAATATATTCACCACGTTCGGAAAGATTAACAATGCTCTTTCTCTGTGCAGCTGCCGTGGAACTTGTTGAATGTTGAGCTTCTGTCGTAGATTGGACACCACGACGATGTAGTATTGAATTGGCAGAAGACGAGTCAGAGACCAAATCTGACGTTCGTTTGTGATGGCCGCTGCGTGAATCGTCACGGTGAATCGGCGAATTGTCATCACCGCCGTGCATAGCTCTTTGGAATTCGAGGCTGGTCTTAGTTACGCTATCGCTCACTTGGTTCCTGTTGGTGGAATGCGTTAATCTTGATGTATGCTGATCGCTATGGCTGCCCGATCGTATTTGTGTAGATGAATTAACACTTCTATGGCTCTCGGTTACATGATCTGGATTGAATCTGCCGGACTGATCCACTGTAACAGTTCTATGAGCTGCTTCATTACCTGCACCTCTGGTTATATTATTGTGCTGACCATCGGTAACAGTCTCCGTTGTAGAACCAGTGATATACTGGTTAGATTGATTTCGTAATGTACTTCCAGTACTTCGGTGAACATGAGTTTCGGAAGAGACGGTTTGACGTTGATTGGACGTTGCCGAATGTTGTGAAGATGTAGACGACGTCACTGACTGTGTTTTTCTTTTACCATCAGTCCATTGTTGGTCAGGTCGTGCATATTGTTGATCAATAATCGTTGATTCTGTCGACACTACTTTCTGTGTAAAATCGCCGCCATCTGGTCGAGTAGGACGTCCGGCGGCATTTTGAATTTGAGATGATTTAGGTAGGCTATTAGAATCGCCTTCAGTAATATCAATTGCAACATTTCTCGTAACCGTTACCCACTTACCACCTCTTAATTTCTTTTCTGTAATCTGTTTAGTCTTAGTGGTTTGATTCGATGTCACATGTTTTTGAGTTGTATCAGCTCCAGTCCGTTTAATTTTTTGCTGTCCCTCTGTAATTATTTTTTGTGTGGAACCTGGGACTCTTTGCTCTGAACTACTTCGTGAAATCGTAGATCCACTAATGTTGTGTATAGTGTGGTGCTCGGATGTAACACTCTGGTGTTTATTCAAATTTTGGGCCGAAGCCGATGATGTTATCAATTCTTCTGATCCATGTACTATTTTACTGTTGTCTGTAAATTGTTGTTTAGATTTTGAATCTCGCTGATGGACAACGGTACTGCCTTTAATTTCTTGGCTCCTATTGATAATATCATGGCTAACTTCTTGCTTCCTTGGTTCCGGAGACTGACAAACGTCACGATTGTCTACAACTCTTCTAGGAGATATTTTTTCAGGCGTGGCTTTTCCTGATTCATCACCAGTTATATCTACCTCTACGTTTCTTGTGACCGTTTCCCATTTACCTCCTCTAAGTTTGCGTTCGGTTATTTGTTTGATTACTTTTGTACTTGATGACACTGTAGAAACGTGTTTTACATCATTTTTATTTATTACTGACCTTTCTGTACTACTTCTGGATGATGTACTGTCAGTAACATCTATCGTTTTGTTACGGTCGGTTACACTATCGGGTGATGTAACTCGAGTTATACTTTTCGGGGAATCTCTGCGATCACTGACTTCTTGCAATGTATATTTAACATGAGTACCTGATTGAGTATGTTTTGATGTAGAATGATCAACAACGTTAGAAGAGTGTTTCACGTGAGTTTCATAATGAGATGTTCGTGTTTTATCGTCATGATCATTTCTGATCTTAATTTCTGATACAGTATCATTTTCATTACTTTTTACAACTTTTGAATCCACAATTTTTCTTATTTTATCAGTAGACTGTGTTTCTGATGTATCCTGTTTAGTTATATTTCCATTAATATAAAGATTATCTCTGGGTTTTATGGGCTCAGATTTCTCTGCTGGACTCCATTTAGGATTTGGACCGGGTCGTTCAAATTCACCCTCCGGTTTCAAATTATCTTTAGGACGAATCGGCGATGGTGTATCACCTGGGGTCCATTTAGCCGGTGATCTAGGGGCCATACCTCTTTCAGGATATAATTTGTCCCCAGGATGAATTTGAGTTGGTCTATCTTCTGGATGGTCGTGAGTTGTAGTTCTATCCGTAAAATCAGTTTCCGTGTGTAAATTATCTTTTGGTCTTACTGGTTCCGGTCTTTCGGTGCTAATCCATTGTGGTTTTGTAGGTCGTTGAAAATCACCCTCGGGTTTTAAATTATCCTTAGGGCGAATTTCACTTGGTACATCCCCAGGTTGCCATTGAGTTTTAGGTGTAGTAGTGAATTTGCCTTCAGGGTGTAAATTATCTTTCGGTCTTACCTGGTCAGGTCTATCAGCTGGCGTCCACTTGGATTTTGTAGGTCGTTCAAACTCTCCTTCCGGTTTCAAGTTGTCCTTAGGACGTACTTGTTCTGGCGTTTCACCAGGTTGCCATTTAGTGGTAGGACGACTAGTAAAATCATCTTTAGGTTTCAAAGAATCATTTGGCTGTACTTGTTTTGGTGTTTCGTGTGAAAACGTTTGGACTTTAAGGTGCTTAGTTAAATTTTCTTCACGACTGTAATTTTCTTCGTGCTTTATAAATTCTTCTTGCGTCTCCCACTTCGGTCTTGAAGGTCTTCTAAAGTTATCATCTGGCTTATAAGTGTCAGTTTGCTTAATAGATGTGGGTTTGTCACTGGGTTCTCTCTCAGTTTTAGGTCTCTTTTCCAAATCTCCTTCAGGTTTATCTGAAGGATAGATAATAGCCAATCTCTCACCTTTGACAACATTATAATCATTTCTACGAGTATGATCTTCAAATACTCCCTCAATCTTTAGGTTATCTTCTCGCCGTGTTAATTTTACTCTTTGCCCTTTAACAACGCGATAAGTATCCGATGAACGTGTATTTTCCATTTTTCCTTCCATTCTAAGGTTATCTTCATGTTTCACAATGGTAGCCCGTTCACCTGTAACTTTATTGTAGTCATTCTTTTGCTGCATGTCTATAAATTCACCTTCAATCTTCAAATTATCTTCTCTTCTTATTATATCAAGACGTTCTAATTTGCGTCGTTGTCGCACATCTGTATCTCTTTCAATAGTTATGTTGTCAACTTGCTTAAAAGGCTTCCGTTTTTCTGCTGGTTGAGATGGGACTACTTCTGGCTTGTAAAATTTACCATCAGGCTTTAGATTATCTTGTGGCTTAACAACCGGCGCTCGTTCTCCTTTAGTAACACTATAATCATTGCGAACTACAAGATCTATAAACTCTCCTTCAGTTTTTAAGTTGTCTTCATGTCTGCATATAACAACTTTTTCTGATTTATCTATACGCTTATAGTCATCTCTTGAGCGATGGATATCAATAACTCCTTCCATTTTAAGATGGTCTTCATGCCTAACAACATCCACACGGTCACCTCGTGTTGCCGTGTAATCAGTTCTCCTTACAACTTCCATATTACCTTCTGGTCTTAAATTGTCCTCTGGCTTCTTTGGAGTAGGTCTTTCAACAGGAACATGTTTTTGTTTTTCTGGGCGCTCAAATGTACCTTCCGGTTTTAGATTATCTTGAGGTTTTTTCGGAGTTTGACGTTCAGCTGGCTTCCAAGTATCTTGCTTTGGTTTTTCAAATTCACCTTCGGGTCTTAAATTATCTAGAGGCTTTTTAGGAGTTTGCTTTTCGGCAGGACGCCATTCATCTTGTTTTGGTTTCTCGAATTCCCCTTCTGGTTTCAAGTTATCTTCAGGTCTCTTCACAACAGGTCGTTCAGCGGGACGCCATTGATCTTGTTTTGGTTTTTCAAATTCACCTTCAGGCTTCAGATTATCTTTTGGTTTCTTTGGTGTCTGTTTCTCTGCTGGACGCCACTCGTCGTGCTTGGGCTGCTCAAACTTACCTTCGGGATGAAGATTATCTTGGGGTTTCTTTTGTAAAGGCCTTTCTGCTGGACGCCACTCATCATGCTTGGGTTGTTCAAACTCTCCTTCAGGCTTCAGATTATCCTTTGGTTTCTTTTGAACCGGTCTTTCTGCCGGATGCCATATTTCTTTATCCGGTGTTTCGAATTTCCCTTCAGTTTTTAGGTTATCCTTTGGTTTTACTGGAGTCTGCCTTTCAGCAGGACGCCATTCATCTGGCTTTGGTTGTTCAAAGTTACCCTCTGGTCTCAGATTATCCTTCGGTTTCTTCGGAGTTTCCCTATCAGCTGGCTTCCATACGTCTTGTTTAGGTTTTTCAAAGTCTCCCTCAGGTCTAAGATTATCCTGTGGTTTCTTTGCCACCGGCCTTTCAGCGGGTCGCCACTCTTCTGATTTAGGCTGTTCGAATTCACCTTCAGGTCTTAAATTATCTCTAGGTTTCTTTTGGATTGGTCGTTCCGCTGGCCTCCATACTTCTTTATCTGGTGTTTCAAATTCACCCTCCGGTTTTAAGTTGTCTTTGGGCTTTTTAGGTGTTTGTCTTTCAGCCGGTCGCCATTCTTCTGTTTTAGGTTGTTCAAAATCACCTTCAGGTCTAAGATTATCTTTAGGTTTTTTCGGTGTTTGTCTCTCAGCAGGTCGCCACTCTTCTGGTTTAAGTTGTTCAAAGTCGCCTTCAGGTCTTAAATTATCTTTAGGTTTCTTTTGGGTTGGCCTTTCTGCTGGCCTCCATTCCTCTTTATCTGGTTGTTCGAAATCACCTTCAGGTTTTAAATTGTCTTTCGGCTTTCTAGGTGTTTGTCTTTCAGCGGGTCGCCACTCTTCTTGTTTAGGTTGTTCAAAATCACCCTCAGGCTTAAGATTATCTTTAGGTTTCTTTTGGACTGGTCGTTCAGCTGGTCTCCATTCTTCCTTATCTGGTGTTTCAAATTCACCTTCTGGCTTCAAATTGTCTTTCGGTTTTTTAGGGGTTTGTCTCTCAGCTGGACGCCACTCTTCCTGTTTTGGCTGTTCAAAGTCACCCTCAGGTCGTAAATTATCTTTAGGTTTCTTTTGGGTTGGCCTTTCTGCTGGCCTCCATTCCTCTTTATCTGGTGTTTCAAATTCACCCTCCGGTTTTAAGTTGTCTTTAGGCTTTTTAGGTGTTTGTCTTTCAGCCGGTCGCCATTCTTCTGTTTTGGGTTGTTCGAAATCACCTTCAGGTCTAAGATTGTCTTTGGGTTTTTTGGGTGTTTGTCTTTCAGCTGGACGCCACTCTTCTTGTTTAGGCTGTTCAAAGTCACCCTCAGGTCGTAAATTATCTTTAGGTTTCTTTTGGGTTGGCCTTTCTGCTGGCCTCCATTCCTCTTTATCTGGTTGTTCGAAATCACCTTCAGGTTTTAAATTGTCTTTCGGCTTTCTAGGTGTTTGTCTTTCAGCGGGTCGCCACTCTTCTTGTTTAGGTTGTTCAAAATCACCCTCAGGCTTAAGATTATCTTTAGGTTTCTTTTGGACTGGTCGTTCAGCTGGTCTCCATTCTTCCTTATCTGGTGTTTCAAATTCACCTTCTGGCTTCAAATTGTCTTTCGGTTTTTTAGGGGTTTGTCTCTCAGCAGGTCGCCACTCTTCCTGTTTTGGCTGTTCAAAGTCACCTTCAGGTCGTAAATTATCTCTAGGTTTCTTTTGGGTTGGCCTTTCTGCTGGCCTCCATTCTTCTTTATCTGGTTGTTCAAAATCGCCTTCAGGTTTTAAGTTGTCTTTCGGCTTTCTAGGTGTTTGTCTTTCAGCAGGTCGCCACTCTTCTTGTTTAGGTTGTTCAAAATCACCCTCAGGCTTAAGATTATCTTTAGGTTTCTTTTGGACTGGTCGTTCAGCTGGTCTCCATTCTTCCTTATTTGGTGTTTCGAATTCACCTTCAGGCTTCAAATTGTCTTTCGGTTTTTTAGGGGTTTGTCTCTCAGCAGGTCGCCACTCTTCCTGTTTTGGCTGTTCAAAGTCACCTTCAGGTCGTAAATTATCTTTAGGTTTCTTTTGGGTTGGCCTTTCTGCTGGCCTCCATTCTTCTTTATCAGGTGTTTCAAATACACCCTCCGGTTTTAAGTTGTCTTTAGGCTTTTTAGGTGTTTGTCTTTCAGCCGGTCGCCATTCTTCTGTTTTGGGTTGTTCGAAGTCACCTTCAGGTTTTAAGTTGTCTTTCGGCTTTTTAGGTGTTTGTCTTTCAGCAGGTCGCCATTCTTCTTGTTTAGGTTGTTCAAAATCACCCTCAGGTTTAAGATTGTCTTTTGGTTTCTTTTGAGTAGGCCGTTCAGCTGGCCTCCATTCTTCTTTATCGGGTGTTTCGAATTCTCCTTCGGGTTTTAAGTTGTCTTTCGGCTTTCTAGGGGTTTGTCTTTCAGCGGGTCGCCACTCTTCATGTTTAGGTTGTTCAAAATCACCCTCAGGTCTAAGATTATCTCTTGGTTTCTTTTGAGTTGGTCGTTCAGCTGGTCTCCATTCTTCTTTATCTGGTGTTTCAAATTCACCCTCCGGTTTTAAGTTATCTTTGGGCTTTTTAGGTGTTTGTCTTTCTGCCGGTCGCCATTCTTCTGTTTTGGGTTGCTCGAAATCACCTTCAGGTCTAAGATTATCTTTAGGTTTTTTCGGTGTTTGTCTCTCAGCAGGTCGCCACTCTTCTGTTTTGGGCTGTTGAAAATCACCTTCGGGTCGTAGATTATCTTTAGGTTTCTTTTGAACAGGTCGTTCCGCTGGTCTCCATTCTTCCTTATCTGGCTGTTCGAAGTCACCTTCAGGTTTTAAGTTGTCTTTTGGCTTTCTAGGTGCTTGTCTTTCAGCAGGTCGCCACTCTTCTGTTTTGGGCTGTTCAAAATCACCTTCGGGTCGTAGATTATCCTTAGGTTTCTTTTGAACAGGTCGTTCAGCTGGTCTCCATTCTTCCTTATCTGGCTGTTCGAAGTCACCTTCAGGTTTTAAGTTGTCTTTTGGCTTTCTAGGTGCTTGTCTTTCAGCAGGTCGCCACTCTTCTGTTTTGGGCTGTTCAAAATCACCTTCGGGTCGTAGATTATCCTTAGGTTTCTTTTGAACTGGTCGTTCCGCTGGTCTCCATTCTTCCTTATCTGGCTGTTCGAAGTCACCTTCAGGTTTTAAGTTGTCTTTTGGCTTTCTAGGTGTTTGTCTTTCAGCAGGTCGCCACTCTTCTTGTTTCGGCTGTTCGAAATCACCTTCGGGTCTTAGATTATCTTTAGGTTTCTTTTGGACTGGTCTTTCAGCAGGTCGCCATTCTTCTTTGTCTGGCGTTTCAAATTCTCCTTCAGGTTTCAAGTTGTCTTTCGGTTTTTTAGGTGTTTGTCTTTCAGCAGGTCGCCACTTTTCTTGTTTCGGCTGTTCGAAGTCACCTTCCAGCCTTAAATTATCTATAGGTTTCTTTTGGACTGGTCGCTCAGCTGGTCTCCATTCTTCTTTATCTGGTGTTTCAAATTCACCTTCTGGTTTCAAGTTATCCACTGGTTTTTTCTGCTTAATTCTTTGTTGTCTTACGTCTGTTTCTTCATAAGTTCTGTATTCTTCTTGTGACGTTGTAATCTTTTCTAATTCTTCTGTGGAATAAAACTTTTCGAAATCTTCTTTGGTCCATGTACGGCGTCTTTTTGGTCGTTCCACTGGAGTTATTTTTTCAGTAAAATCTGTTTGGTTTGAAGTTACAAAGTCGATTTCACCTTCTCGAATCAGATTGTCTGTTCTTCGCACGACCATTGTTGTTCTTTCTATGTTATCAGTGTAATCAATAAATTCAGTTTTGTTGGTTGTATCTGTAATCATATCCCCTTCAATTTTGGTCCAAGTATTACGGCGAACGGGTTTAGGTCTCTCTACAGGTTTGATTGTGTACTCTGTACGTGAGGTTGTTGTATCTGAAAGTTGATTGATTAAATTTAGTAAAATTATTCATTGCCTTTATAACTTAAATCTTGTTGAATATATGCAATTAAGAGTTTGTACAAAATAAGACCATAGCGAGACGTCTAGCACTCTGTTTTGCATGCTTAAGTCTCCATTTCTAATAACATAACATAACATAACTTCACGCCTTTTGTTACCCGAAGGTGTAGGCAGCGGCTGTTAAGCCTCGTCTCGCCGTTATGTTTACGTCCCAAATGGAATAGGTGGCGAACCTATTGCCATACCGGGCACAAAGTTTTCAGTCATCGATATTTATCACACATAACTTCCGAAAATAATTTCGAAAAGTCATTGGTGTGAGCCAGTGTCTGGAATCGAACCCGGACCTCTGGATCAGAAGCGGTGTGCTCGACCACTGCGCCACCGAGACTATAAATACTCGAAATAAATAAATAAGCAATAATGGTTGTAATATGAATGCTCTCAGATGACGTATAATTTATGACAGTTTGAAATACTAATAAAATTTTAAATACATACTCTAATATGAAATAATTGTGAAATACTTTTTCAAATAAGAGCAATGATTTTTAAGAAGAGCTGAAGGATCTAGGTTCAAGTTCACTAGTGGGTTTACGCACGTAACTTACCTATGAATTCTCCTTCAGTGATGATGTTATCTGTACGACGAATTATTTCTGCTCTTTCAGCAGTCACAATCTTATAATCTTCTGTTGTAGTTTTTCTACTTGTAAATTCACCTTCTGGTCGTAGATTATCTACTGGTTTTTTGACCACTGCTTTTTCGGCTGGTCTAAACTCTTCAGGCTCGCGCTTAGCAAATTCACCCTCTGTTTTCAAATTATCAGTAGGCTTCTTTTGTTTAGGCCTTTCAGCAGGTCTCCACTCGTCTTTTACGGGCGAAGTGAATTCACCTTCTGGTTTTAAGTTGTCTTGAGGCTTCTTTTGCTGCGGGCGTTCCGCAGGTTGCCACCGTTCTTTTTCTGGTGTCGTAAATTCACCCTCTAGTCTCAAATTATCATCAGGCTTACGTACAGGAGCTCTATCACCTGGGCGCCATTCTTCAGGTCTACGCTTTTCAAAATCTCCCTCTGGACGTAAGTTGTCATCGGGTTTCTTGGGCTTTTGTCGCTCTGCGGGCCTCCATGGTTCTTTTTCTGGAGTATGAAAGTCACCTTCAGGTTTTAGATTGTCTTCTGGGCGATAAACCGGTTGTCTTTCACTAGGACGCCATTCCTCCGGTCGTCGTTTTTCAAAATCTCCTTCCGGATGCAAATTATCCTCAGGGCGACGCACTGGTGCCCTATCACCGGGGCGCCATTCTTCAGGTCTTCGTTTCTCAAACTCACCTTCAGGGTGCAAATTATCCTCAGGGCGACGTACCGGTGCCCTGTCGCCAGGGCGCCATTCTTCAGGTCTTCGTTTCTCAAAATCACCCTCAGGGCGTAAATTATCCTCGGGTTTTATGGGCCTTTGTCGCTCTGCAGGTCTCCATGGCTCCTTATCAGGTGTATTAAAATCTCCTTCGGGTTTTAAATTGTCATCTGGGCGACGGACAGGCGCACGATCACCAGGACGCCATTCTTCAGGACGTCTTTTTTCAAAGTCTCCTTCCGGTTTCAGATTATCTTCAGGACGGCGAACGGGAGCTCTATCACCAGGTCGCCAATCTTCTGGTTGGCGCTTTTCAAATTCTCCCTCAGGTTTTAAATTATCTTCGGGCTTTTTCGGCTTTTCTCTCTCAGCTGGTCTCCAGGTCTCTTTCTTAGGTGTTGTAAACTCTCCTTCTGGTTTTAAATTATCATTTGGGCGCCGTACTGGAGCGCGATCACCGGGACGCCATTCATCAGGTTTGCGTTGCTCAAATTCTCCTTCCGGTCTTAAATTATCTTCTGGTTTTCTTACTGGCACTCTTTCAGCGGGACGCCATTCTTCAGGTCGTCTCTTTTCGAAATCTCCTTCAGGCTTAAGATTATCTTCGGGCCTTATTTGCTTAGGTCTCTCAGCTGGTTGCCAGCGAGGACGTTCTGGCTCTTGAAAATCACCTTCAAGACGAAGGTGATCTTCGTGGTGGACGGCGGTAGTTCGGCTCACATGTTTCTCGTCGTAGTCGCGTTTGTATGCGGACACCACGCTCGTTGTGTGCTCCACATCGAACAATGGCTCGGGGACATCGTTGTGTGGGCAGCGGTGGCGCCTGAAATAAACAAAAATACCACATAAAATATATAAAATGCCACACTTTGTGTACCTATAGATCAGTCAATAATTAATCACATAGTTCACAACCTTCTGAAACGATATGGATGAAGAGACAAAGGATATCTTCGGGGCGGTGGTAGAGGTGGTAGCGTTAATGAATTGGCCATCCCACGCGTCCATCGCGTCCACTCGCTTCCCTCCTTTATTCAGTTACTAAGCAATCATACAAATATTTTTCCAAACAAAATTCGTATATTCTATGATCGTTCATATTAAAATTTCGCTAAAAATGCATTTAAGTTAAATCAAAATGTATCACAAGAAAATATTAAACTCCTTGCTAAACTTTTCTTTCTTTTGTTTTATATATGTGTAACGAACCGTCTTGACTCAGTGTGATTACTTTAGTTCAAATTGCATTTAGAACAAAACCGTAACCTTAGGGCGGGAACAACGCGACGCCTCGCGACTACCTATTCGTGCCTACTGCCGTACAGTCGTACTGCCGCCGCTGCTCAATAAAGTACTGTACATATATTTCATTCAACATATAATAAATATTACCTAGATATCGAAGTAAATAATGGCCTACGCTACAAAAAACAACTATTGTTGTTAGAATAGACACTAGTCTTTTTACAGATAAGATTTTTAATTCACAAAACTTAGGAAGTAATACCTACTCATAATCGAAACTAAGATCAATCTCGCAAACACAGAAAGGAATCCATGCTAATAAAAAATAACGCGATTTAATCCTAAAAGTTGTTTTAATCTAATAAAAAATATTTATAAGATCAATCTCGCAAACACAGAAAGGAATCCATGGTAATAAAAAATAACGCGATATAATCCTAAAAGTTGTTTTAATCTAATAAAAAATAATTTGAAAAAAATCCCCAATCAGGTATTTATTCTTTTATGAAAAATATTGTAAATTTATATACGCACACAGAAAATGCTTTATGCTGTTCTGTATGGAACATGCTTTTGTATTTATTTATTCAAGATTAATATTTTAAGCTAAGTTTGCTAATATTTTTTTTTGTGCCAGTTATTTAAAACCGTTGAATTTCTTTTCAATAATTCAAGAATTTCAGCTAGATCGAACGTGTTAACTCTAGCCAGGAGTGCAAGTACCAAAACTATCTCCGCGGGAAACAAAAGAAAAAATATCTAGCTTCTAAATAGTGTAGGTATTTTAGAGTAAACACTGAGAACTTCTCATAACTTAGAGTTAACACAATTGATTGAGTGAACGAGCAGAGTAATTTTACGATCACATGATTACTTATGTCCAGATTTAGAAATGAGCTAAAGATTCAGTGAGTCATGTTAAGAGTCACGATCTCCTTTCAACTTGCATGAATATTATTACGTTAATATTGTATCATCAATAGAACGAATGAAAAATAATGCATTATATCCAGTACAGTTAATTCCCTTTTTTTCACGCTTCCGGATGACTTTCTTGCCCAGTTCTTGTCATGATAGCACCTACACTGGGAATAGAGTTGCTCGTAGCGATTACGTCCGTATTTTCATGTTCCACGGAGGTATGTACTTCAAGTGCAAAATTCGATAGTATGTTTAACCATTTTAAGTGTATGTGAAGACTTTATATGAAAATAATGCTATTCTGATTTGATTTTAAATAATAGCACAGCTAAATATTTACTACACATTATAAGCCTAATGACAACATAAATGTTCAATGTAAATATTTGTATGTTAGCTCTCTAATAGCCCTTAGGTAATGTCACATAGCTTCACGCCCAAGTCTCTTCCGGGTAAGCAGAGGGATCAGCCATAAGGCACAATTATCACACAGCTCACACTCTTTTTTAACTTTCATAACTCTTGTCATACACACTCATCGGTTTTTAAAGCTCCTGACATCACCTTCCACCCGAATGTTATACAAATAAAATAACGAGAACAGTATAAATAATTTCTCATTAAAAACTTGACAGAAAAAATCTGAGATGAGAAATTGTACACCTAATTTGAGTTGTTGACTCACACATTCTTTTGTTTAGGTACACCCACAAGCTGCAAGATTTCAACCGATCTACACTGCTATTACAGAGTTAAAAAGTTTCTTTGTTTGTCTCAAGAATTATTAGTAGTACCTATTTGACAAATTACTTAAATTTTAGATATCACATTTATTGACGAACTGATCATCACGTTACAACCAATTGGACCTAAGCATAAGTTTATGTGGCGATACGAAGTTCGCCGTGACAGTTGGATTTCTATCCAATCTGACTTTTCAGTACGTATCAGTCTTTAGGTTTGTAAGTGTCCTCCATCATTGGAGAAGAATATCCACCAGTTTCATCACACTTACAAGGCTAGTAACAAATTTTCATTTATGTACCCAAAATCTATTCTTAGTTTTTGAATTGTCAAACAATAATACTTTTTATCTTCATTATTATTTCTATATCTAATTGTCTAATTTTGTGTTCAAACGTACAACAAGCTAGACAGTGTTTAATATCTAATTTAAAAGTGAATATGAGACAATTGATATTAAATTTCGCAAAATTTTAACGTCTTTCAAACGATATCAGACCATTTTAATAATGGGCAAAAGTGACTAGGACGATCATAGTCTGTGGTAAAGCCACGAAGCTTGCTGCATGAATGGGCCGGTGAAATACGATGACCTTTCAGAATAACGCTAATATAGATGATAGCTATAGAATGCATCAGAGTATAGCTTCACGCCTTTTCTACCGTGTAGGCAGCGGCTGTTAAGGCTCGTCTCGCCGTTATGTTTACGTCCCAAATGCAATAGGTGGCGAACCTAATGCCATACCGGGCACAAAATTTTTAGTCATCGATATTTATCACACATAACTTCAGCGAACAATTTCGAACAGTCATTGGTGTGAGCCTGGATACGTACCCGCTATTTCTTTATTCAGAATCTCCGTAAAGTGGCACATGTCGCGTTTCGTTTGGTGACAGAGTCTACGGCGGCCCACACGCCTTACCCCATCCTGTTCCATCCCACTCCCTGAAAGGACGGGAACGCAAATGCTCGTTTGCCCTCTATTCCATAAAAAAAAAATAGACGTCAATAACGAAAGAACTGTACTAATATCAAAATTCATGTCGATGAATTTAATAGGTTTGATCTACTTTACAGTCGCCTAGCGATGTGAATCAAACACGTACAGATCCCTTCACTAATAATATAGCCACGGATCAATATCCTGTCTGAAAAAAGGTCACGTCATTATCGATTTCTCCGCTGTAACTTATTTTCAAGACGATTTTCGGATACATTAGGAATTCCTTACGAATGCACATACATACATACATACATAACTTCACGCCAAATCCCTTGCAGGGTAGGCAGAGAGAACGCAGCGCCATAAGGCACGATTCTTACATACCTCTCTAGCTTCGTTGACTTTCATAACTCTTTTCATGCACGCTTGAATGTACTATCTCAAAATTCCATTATCACGTAACGTAAATTCAAGCCTTTTTCTACCCGAAGGTGTAGGCAGCAGCTGGTAAAGTCTGCACTCGCCCAACGTCCCAAATGGAGTAGGTGGAGAACATGTTGCCGTACAAAGGTAAGAAAGTTGTCAGTCACCGATATCTATCACTTACATATACATCCGAAAGAATTACGAGAAATCATTTGTATGAGTCCGGAATCGAATCCACAAGCTCCATTACCTTCTGATGAATTTGGATTTCGAAACTTGTGGTGAATTTCGAAATAAAAATGTCGTTTAAGCAGCTAAGGCAGTTCTTGTGAGCAACTATACTTATTGCTACATTCATTTTTGTTTTTTAATATTGTTAATTTTTGCGTTGTGAAAGAAGCTTTCGAAAGGCTAGACCATTAATTAAACACAAAATAAGCCGCAGAGATTAATTAGAACCGTTTATTTGTATGATGACGAAATGTTCCCCACTGGGTTTTTTTATCTGCTTCTTATGTGCAGTACTAGAATGAGTCTTTATACGTAAAATATACAGAACATTTTTGATGAAATCCCACATTTTGCCTATCAGTCAACCAGGATCGATCTCACGACTTCTTAATCCAGAAACAGGGTGCTCGACGTCTATACCATTCAGTCCAGACCTTGGAAGATTCATCTTTATACTTTTAGTTACTAGATCAGTGTAATTTTATAAATTCATAAAATTTTTAGGCAGTTTTACCTAGATTTAGGCAGTTTAGGCAGTTTTACCTAGATTTACTAGACCGATTATGAAAACTATTTTTATTTTTACAAGTATGGTTCCGCACAAAAAAAATATGTACCCGGAAGTTGTCTACCAGGCAGATTTATTTTTCTGCTAGCAAATGTAGTATAAAATAGATTATTGGCAATCTTCATTATCACGCCAAGTATTTAAGTATCTTTAGGTACCTTGATATGTATTACTTACATATTTAAAAATTCACCACATTCAGGTTGTTCTTATCACAATACATCACACTCAGGTATACTGATCGAATGATAGCCACGTGTAAAATGTATACTGTTTATTGTTCATTACATAGATAACAATTTATTTATCAGATTTATTGGTAAGTCGTAAAGCTGTAAAGCTTTATCTACGGTAGCTTAACCATAGAGCTAAGCTACCATAGGCTAACCTGTGACTCCTTATTAAAAATATATAGACCATGACTGCAACTGTCTTAATAATTGGTAGCGTTACTAATTCATGCTGTAATTCACACTTGGCATTATGGCTTCTAAGCTTTAGCTAAACCGAAATGGAAAAAAGTAAACCTAGACCAATAACTCGTTTTCTTGACTTTCATAACTCACGTCATCTTTAGATGAGACACAATCATGAATCAAGATCACCAGATCTTTTAGTCTTTTGTAAAATGTCAATTGTCTCAAATACTTTCTTTTCTTATTTAAGAATAAGCAACACAAACAATGAATCTTCAGAACTAATCTATATTGAAATTATTTATTCACTATTTCTCTTGAGGAAAATGTTATTTCCCATCTGCAAGGCAATATTATTACATTTTTATCCTTACAGTATTGAGGTCGTACGATTTGTCATAACGGAATGAATAAGATTCATGAATGACAATGAAGGGTACGAGGAATTAAACCCTGACCCAGGAATACAATAATACTATGTGACTTCACCGCAATATTTATGTAAACATGTTGACAATATTATAGTACGAATCTCCAAGACAGAAATAGGTCGTGGACTACACTCTCAATTACGAGGGTTTCCCGTGACTTTTTACGGAACTCTAAAGGAATTTATATGTAGAATAGGCATGGTATTTTTATTCTCCTAGCTAGATTTATGAATTTTTGAATTTGGAAACTGGCCAGAAAGTAAATTTTGGGAAAATGTTATATATAAGTACAAATAATCGAAGTAGGTACCTCTCTAAATAAATGAAGGGCATAAGTACTCGTAAATGCACTGTCAATTATTGGGCAATATAAAGGAATTACATTATTATCTGTAGATATTCTACCACTTCGCAAGCAGCTGACAATAAAATTTGGGAATGTTCAGGGTCGAAGATAACGCAACGACATAAGTTACATTTTCAATATAAGTACCTAATTGCTGAAATCTCTCATTATTCCGCTATTATTATGATGTAGAGTATTATGTTGACAATTTGCGGGCAGTAGTGTATTATTTTAAATAATAGGAAAAAATATTATATCGGACATTTGGAAATTGTTAGCTCTCAGAGTTTTTTATGTTAAGTTTTGTATTGATTTAGCCAATAGAAATATAATTAAATTATCCAGATAGACAATTTTAAAGACACATTTATTATAGTCTATGTTACTACTAATTTTAGAAGTTTCCTAGTGGTAAAAAATCATAATTCTTAGAGTTTATCGATTACAAATAAATAACCTTTAATGTATAGATAGGAAATTAACAAAGAAGTTAATGGTTCCAATTTCAAATCTCTAAGAAGCTATTTTTTTTTTCATCCCCCCAATTTGGACTTGCTAAAGCTTAGAAGTCTGCCTTTTCTATAGTAATAACTCTGAAGCTACTTATTTTATATCTACTGATTTTATATCAAATGGCAGGATAGAAAGTTTGTAATATCTCGTTACATGAACGCTACTGTGCATTACTAATTTGCCATTTAAGTTGCAGTTGCACGAACATATGTTTAAATCCTGACTCATAGAGAGTGTTTAAAACAACATTGAATGACGATATTGGTGCCTTACTGGCGCTGGCTATATCGGGACGATTACTCAAGACATCGTTGTTTGTACAACATCAGATGCTTGTTGCTTGCAAGCACGATCTAAGCTGTGTGTCTGATTAAAGACTCCTTTCATATAACTTATTGAAAATTTTACTTCTTCAAACTGGCTGGTATTCTATAAATTGTAAATTTAGAATACCTTTTTAAAAATAATTTAAATAAATAGTTTGAAAGACTATACAAGAAAATAGCAGAGCACAAAAAGAGTTGTTTATACGTATTATCCTTTCCGGACTCCGAAACTAAAATCCTCCATAGCTTTGAGTGTGACTTTGTTTTAATAAAAATTGTATGTCTGATAAAAAGTGGAACTGTGGGTAAAAAAAAACAAACCAGTTACACATTTGTATGTAACAAAGTGTATTTGAAAACTATTACAACGACGTTGACCTTCAGAACTGTTAAAATATCTTCTGAGAACACGTTTATTCGGAATAGACGGAGACGCTTTAATATAATTTTTAAAATTATCACATAAGCGTCAAATATTCTTTTTTGTTGATATAAATATTTATAACGTTATTTACATGTAGATAAATAGTTACATAATAATAAGATCGAACATATAGGAATGTCTCGCATTTGGACGTAACAATATTTTGTTGTTAAAAAGCATATAATTATTTTGCTACACATAAAGATCTGTAACGCCAAGGAGATCTCAAATAAAATTGTAAACACAATCCTCAAAAATCCTTTACCAAAAAAACATTAAATAATATTACGTTTACTTCTTTGATCAGCAACAAGGACAGATATGGTAGTTGTATTAAAAACATGGTCAGTATGCACAGGAGTTGGAAAGTTGTATCGCTGAGACTCCCAAAAATGGCTCGAGTCGATGTCGAACGAGTATTTTAAATTTCAATATGGTTGCCAGCCTGATGTGATAGTTACTTATACATATATCCTATATATTTGTCCATTTTACGAATTCAATTATAATTTATTGTTATTGGGGAAAAATTATAGGTAGTCTTTCTTCGGCTTAAGACAAATCTTAGGACAGCTCTTAAGCAAGAACCAAGCCCTAAATGGCTAAAGTCAGTATTATACAAATATACGTCCACTGAATATAACCCTTCTAACGCAGTGCTAAAAAGTGAATCCTGTGACGAACAAAAATAAATGGTTTCTTTTTTCGTGATTCTCTCGACTTAAAGGTCCTAGCAACCAGGTCGTTAAATCTCACCAAAAAAATCGAGATTCTTAATTCAAATTAAACGAATAGGTGTAAATATTTAGCTCTCTTCAGATAGCATTTATGAAGTTTTGTTCTGAAAGGTCAATGATATTTAAAAACAAGTGAGTGATAAGATAAATAAAGAAGTCGTCTCGTGACATTTTTTTTAAAATAACCAAATTTCACAATACAATAGAATATTTTAATTGACTGGTAAAGAATTCTGTAAATTTTTAATTTATATATGGCTTTTTGACACTAAGAGCGAACGATTTAAAAAAAATAAAAATTAAAATGTTTAATTTAAAATGGCTGACAGTTGACCTTGATATTCCAAGATAACTATAGTAAATATCAAATTCTTGTTTATAACTGTGCGATAAATTGAGAGAAATAACTTGGGTCAAGGGAAAATCTTAAAAAAAAATTAGTAGCTTAATACCAAATCCAAGATTTTACTCATCCTATAAGTACATCTTGTATCGAAATCTGTTGTTATTATTATTATTATTTCGTGAAATAAAGAATACATTTATTTTCGAAAGACGACTTAGACCAACGATTTCACCAATACAATCGGAATGTTCCTGAAATCTATACAAAGGAACTAGGTGTTATTTCTCGAAACATTATGCACAAATCTATTTCTCTTTGCCGTAAAATGTCATTTTAATCTCTTTATTGAGTGAGAAAAATGATAACTAATCTGTGTGTAGGTGCAGGAACAATTCTAGTCACAGTCTCTACAGCGAATAACAAGGTCGTCGACCATATGGCCTACCTGTCTCCATTTGTGCAAAGCTCATGCAATGTAATACTCAAAATATTACACAAGACCTTACATTAAACTGTTGTTTGATATTTTTTAACAGTTTTGTTTGTTTTTTTTTTTCTTTTTTTACATTTGCACAACTCTCAAACCAGTTTGTCCTCGACTAATATCTAAATTACCTCTGCGGTTACAATAGAATTCTATATAGTTTAAAACAAAATTGTTTCCTGTACAAAATGATTTTGTTCTTGAAATCTCATAGTTCATTACAATTCAAACTTCCTATAATAAAAACTATTCGTTTCGGATATAATAAATTTTGTCCATAACCGCCAACATATGTTCTATGATCTTATGAGTGGGTCAAAAAAGGAAATGTTACCTAACATCGATCAATTAAATTTTTAGAAACGTATCCAACTCTCGGTGGCGCAGTGGCTAGCACCCCGCTTCTGATTCAAGAAGTAGTGGGTTCAAATCCTGGTACACACCAATGACTTTTCGAAATTTTCGGAAGTTATGTGTGATAAATATCGATGACTGAAAACTTTGTGCCCGGTATGGCAATAGGTTCGCCACCTATTCCATTTGGAACGTAAACATAACGGCGAGACGAGGCTTAACAGCCACTGCCTACACCTTCGGGTAGAAAAAGGCGTGAAGTTATGTATGTATGTATGTATCCGACTCAAAATTTTGTGTCAGTCACATCCTTTTTCTTTAGACAGAGGTTGAATTTATGCATAATTTTGCTCTTTTATCTTGGTTAACAGGGTAAAACAGCTCTGAATAATTTTACAGGTAACAGGTTAGAAATATTTTAAAAACTCATCATCGGACATATCAGAATCGTTTATGAATGAACAAAATATTATACCGTGGCCAAGATAGGCCTGCAACTCTCGAAATGTCGTGAAACAATTTAGCCCTTGGCCTGTGGTTGTGGCATTATTCAAACTAAGACTCAAAAATCATTATAATCATAAGTCCATGGTACGACATCGACCTGGTGTTTATATCTAAGCACTTTGCATCTGTCAACCCTATTTTACATTTCATGTTCTCTTTTTAAAATTAAAAATAATACCCCGAATGAAGTTAAGGCGGTGACGTAAGCCGCGCATAT
Organism: Euproctis similis; assembly: GCA_905147225.2. Classification (NCBI taxonomy): domain Eukaryota; kingdom Metazoa; phylum Arthropoda; class Insecta; order Lepidoptera; family Erebidae; genus Euproctis; species Euproctis similis. The sequence continues at coordinate 9,474,176 of LR990121.1, read as the reverse complement.
CGAGACAGAACGTCCTGTGTTCAAAAACGTTAAGTTATATATCTACAAGAGTAAACAACAAAACGAGTTTGCTGTACGAAGCAAGCGAGGACGTGGGCCCGGGGCCGATGAGATCATCGACGCGAATACCATCCGCCTGAGGTCGCAGCCTGTGCACCATTTTACACGTCACATATCTTTCTAATTGGCGTCTTCATTTTGTATACAATGCCAGCAGCACATCACTACTCTCACGCTATAACTACACAATGAAAAATGAACCGCATAAAGAAAGAAAGCATCTCAGCATTAATATAAACTAGTGCATCTACATCAGCGATCAGACTTTCCGAGTATTAGTAATAACGCAAATTAAAATGATTTGCAGATTAAAATAAGAATGCACTAAGAATCAATAATACGAAATAGGGACTGTCATAAATGGTAATATTAAAAAGCAAATGCGTCTTAACAAAATGTTCATTCATACATCTGTGCATTCACTAGATAAGGTAGCTTTGCCAAACAAGAATTTTTAAATTTAGAACTATGTTGGAATAAAAAAAAACATTGATAAAAGTCATAAAAAGAGGTTGGTGGCAACGGTTTGTTTGGTTCGCAGAAATTTTGACACCAAATATAAAGACTGCGAAGAGACCGGTGATGCGACTCTTGTAATAGATGACAGCTCTTCCTATTCTGAGATTGAGATGTAGGACACTCAAAGGTCAATTTAGAGACGACAAACATTTTCAATTGAACATCCAGTGGTACGTGGGTGTTTTATACACGAATGGCCACTTTACTTATTATTCTCTGTATTAGTTTGATAAAACTCTATCAACCGTCTTGTAACTAACGGCAGGTATAATAATAAACTGCTATGTTATATCTCGCTAGTTTTAGTTCAATTAGAGGAAATACAATCACAGCCATGCACTGTTCGTTAAAACTAAGTTGCTTTTTGACATTTAATGTGTAATCAAATCTGTACAAACTTCACTCTAGTTCTGAAATTTGAGTCTTATTTATAGTATCATAAGATTCAATTTTCTAATTCTTGTAGTGAATTTTGAATTTAGAAGGTCACGTTGACAACATTCGTTAAGATTTCAATTCTTAATTCAAAATTATATAAACTATCACATATGAATATATTGAATAAATAACAACTTATCCTCCTGCTTTCATGACGTGGATTTTGCTTACATATTTAAAAAATATTTTCTTTACAATGGCAAGTATTCTCCTTTCCTTCCTTCTTATACGAGTTACTTGTATGACTTATATTCTTTGCGTTATATCTATGCAGAATCTCTCTTTTCTATCAATCTCTATACTAATAGTCGTCATATATGATAACTATTTAACGCCACAAAATACTTATTATATAAGCCATCATGATAACGATGTTATAAATGGTTATATGGAATCGTGTCCGTTGCTATTATCATGGAAATATTTCGTGAATCTGACATCAAAATGTTTTACAGAATGCATTTAATCTAACTCAAAATAGGTATTTATTCTAATTTCTTTGGCGAAGATATATTTTTAAAGTATTAATAATTAGCTGACCCGGCGAAGTTTGTTTCGCCTCGGAAGCAATAAAAAAAATAATTTTTCTAAAATAAAAAGTATCCTAAGTTATCCCTTATTACACCCGTTAAATGTGAATATAAGTCCCGTCTAAATCGGTCCAGCCATTTCAGCGAACAGGAATAAATAGACATATAGACAGACAAAAACTGTAAAAAAAAAAAAAAAATGAAAGTGTGTGTGTCCGCTCCGACGCACGACTGGAGTTTACTCCTCAAGAACGATTATAAAATAAAATAATAAATATTTACTGTCTACAAATATGAACACATTTCTTCGTAATAGAGAATGGCGTATCGCTATAAAGAGTGTTTCTATAAAGAGCTCAGGACATTGTATGGAGTGCCGACTCTTATTTATATGCTCTGTGACTATAGCGCATAACGCATTTCGTGTGACATGCTATACTCTCTAGTACGATTTTGGTCCCCATAATTTTCATACCCCGGGCCTATATATGTAAATCGATTCTTAAGGAGTAAACTCCAAAAAAAAAGTTATTTTTGTGTAGGTACCGTATTCATATGAATGCAGTATTTAGAAAGTCAATTTATTTTAGTGTACATACAGATGGGAAGATACAGTAAAATCGTAGTTAGCATCATCTGTTTCAATTCTTAAATAGAACTTCATGTTAATTTAAAAACTTTTTTTTTGCGTTTATGACTAGCAGAAATGCAAAATAATGTCTTAAAAATATTTAATGCCTTTTTACTATTAATATAAATACAGTAAATGCGTCTATATTTATTAGACAATTCTTTTATGAAGTATTCGTGACTAATCGTGTCTAATTATAGTCATTAACGTGACCTTATCTAATAAAATACCACAAGTATTACACACTAGCATCTGAAGAAACATTAGTTTTAGAAAGAAAAAAAATACCTTTTCTACCACACGCTTATTTCATCGAAGCACTTTTCTACCAAACTACTAACCTATTTTAATAATTTTGTACATGTCCACGTTTTGCTTTCACACAATGACGAAACCTATATATATATGTATATCTAAATTTATTACATTGTAATGTTTTCGTAATAAGTATTTGCATACAAATACTCGAGAGCATGTATATATAGATATATATGTCTATATAGGAGCCATGTTCAAATTGTTTAAAACCAGTCTATCGACAATACATTTGTATTATCAAGTACAATAAACTTTACTATATATTTCGGCATCAAAATTCAATACGTATATTGTAGTATGAAAGTACCTACTTCTATGCGTTTCGCGCGCTTAAATATTTTAAATTAACATTTGACACAGGCATTTTGGCATGCCACGGCAACAGAACAGAATAAATTTTGTTTCTTTTTTTAAAAAGTTTTAATGTTTTGACTTTTTCGTAACAACTTTTTTTAAAAACAAATATACGCAAATTATTATAAGGTTAATAATAGAAATATGGAAGCCGGTTTACCGTTTAAGATTTCTAAAAATACAATCTAAAAAGACATAATCAAAAAATTTTGAAACAGCAATGACGTTAGTAAAAATGAAAAATTGAGGTTTCTCATTTAATTTCTAGTGATATGAATTGATGAGAAAACCGGTTATCATATAAATAAGTTTAATTACCACCAAATGTTACTAATGCCATTTAAATATATTTTTAAATAAGTACTAATTACGAAGAAATATGTTTGTGCCTCATTTTTATTACAAACGGGCCTGAAACAGAAAAAGTATGAAATCACTAAAATGTTTATACGGAGAGAATCCAGAAAACCAAAAATCGGTTCGGTAAGACTATTTAATCTATTTATTTACTATTGAATACACCGACTGGCGACTAGACAGTGATGTAGAGCACAAAGTTCCGTTTGTGAGGTCCTCTATTCGAATCCCCAAATTCATAAAAATTATTATTATGATTAGCAGGTTTTACTAGGTCACTAATTTATACATACTTTAATTTTCATGGCTGTGTTCATGAATTGTGTTAAGACAACGGAAATACTTAACGACTAACGAGCGAATGAAGTTAGAATCGAATTTTACTTTAGTGTTTTAAGAAAATAATTGTAAAAACGACAATTATATTTTCAAGTATATGTAATATGTAAAGCAGAAGATTGAGACCTTCACATCACTGGTAATAACAATAAAGCTTCATCTTTTTATATATAGCTGACGCTTTTTTGTTTTGAAGATGTTTTTTAGTTACTGCAAAAAATAACGACCCTATAATTTTAGACTGGAAATTTTGAGCGCTTGGCTGAGTTTGTGTGTAAGATAATAGATGCGTTTTTGCTCATTTCCATGGTAAAGATGTGGTTATGGTCTCCTTGAAATTTACATATAGAATTAAACAAGTTTACTAAAATTGCACAGTTTTATGACTAAAAAGGTACCCGTTTACTAAGGAAATTAGATGATATGGAACCTTACGGTTAATAATGATAAATTTGTGAGATCATCATGATTAAGAAAAAAATAATTGAAACATAAACTGATATGTAGAGTTTTTGTGTGATTACAGCTTGCAAAGATTGAACGAAAATTTTTTTTGAATTTTTTCGAATCTTAGACGATGGAACTATAACCAACCAACTACATAGCAAGAAGATTAGAGATTGTAGAGTTCAACAAGATTTATCTGTTAAAAGGCAAGATATGTAAATATCGTAGTTAAATATGTACTTAAATAATCAAATATCCTGCCATTTAGTTTATGTATCCACAAAAAAATGCAGACTAAAGATGACAGTGACTGTCAAAATAAGAAATTGGGTGTGGCTGCTCTGTGAACTCGGACATTTATTGTACATGAGTTGGTATTTTAATATATCAAGTATTAGATTCTATATGCAGATTTTTTTAGTCTTTGTATTTTTTCAGCTTTAACATTTTGTTTAGTTTTTCGGTGGTTTGATTAAAGTTTAAATAGGTATGATTCTTAAGTAGCTGCAATACTAAAATGTATCCCCCGATTTTGTTAACGTTCCTTTTTCAAATTGCTTGCCACAGAGCAGTTTAAAAGACATCTTTATGGCAAACAATACAATACAAAATAGAAGTACGTGTCATAACGTAGATTCTTCTTGTATAATTACTTTCAAATGACTTGAAATGACTTAAGGGCGATCACCTGATATGGCTATCCTGGTTGTCACCCAAGTGGACGTGTCTTGAATCTATTTTGTATTACAAGCCAGTCCAGTCACGTCCGAGGTGTAATGAGCTCGCTGTTTATGGATAATGTATCATTAATATTATAACATCGCGTCGATGATTTTGAATATTGGCGAGTATTTATTTGTGAACACAATTGCAATGACAAGTACTTAATATATTTAATGGAATATTATTTATTTATAACATAACTTCACGCCTTTTGTTACCCGAAGGTGTAGGCAGCGGCTGTTAAGCCTCGACTCGCCGTTATGTTTACGTCCCAAATGGAATAGGTGGCGAACCTATTGCCATACCGGGCACAAAGTTTGTCAGTCATCGATATTTATCACACATAACTTCCGAAAACAATTTCGAAAAGTCATTGGTGTGAGCCAGTGTCTGGAATCGAACCCCAGACCTCTGGATCAGAGGCCGTGCGCTCGCCCACTGCGCCACCGAGACTATTAGATTATTTATTTATGTTACAGAAAAACTAGTTTTTGATATTGTTACTAAATATTTAAAGTAGCTAATGTCGGGATTTAAATAAAAAAAAGTTTTTCTCAAAGATGCTTGGATTTATTGGTAGGTAATGATAGTCAAAAATTATTTGACATTTCGTACCATTTCGTTTGTACCTACACATTTATAAAGTATTGACCTTGAGACAATTATTAACTACCTATTAAACATATAAACACGTATTAAAGTTTCAATGAAATATAGTTTCCAATTACTTCTATACCGTTCCTGACTAGTGCAGACAACACGCAAACTTATCATTAGTGATGTGCCTATATATTCACATTCATCGTAACAGTCACGTGATCGATAAACCTCAATTATTTGCATTTATTATTATTTATTATTTTATTTATCTCGGAAATACCATGAATTAATTGTTTTGTTTATGATATATATGTATTTATTGGATGTTAAATACATATGAGGTATACTTTCTGAGATAAGATAGATAAGGTAATCATGAAAATACATTGTTATATAAATAATCATCTTCCTTGTTTTCTTCGGCAATACTGGCTGTATTCCCAATTTAGTTATCTATTACTATAATTATCATATTAAAATCATATCAAAATTCTGGACACTGCAAAGAGATTTTTTTTTTAGCTTAAGTCGCTTTTTCTGTGGATAACGCCCATCAATTACTGAGTATATTTTCAAATATATTTAAAATGCGAACCGTTCCGTCAGAAACATGTTTTTGTTCTTACACAATCTTGATATTATAACTAAACCAAAGTAACAATGTAAATTATACGAACCCAAACGCGTTTTATGCAACAATTTTAATTTTATGTTCTAATTCCGTCCATTTTATACAGCATCCGCACAAATTACATGGTGCTTTTGATCAACAGGCAGTAAGTAATATCATTATGGTGGACCATAACAAAACTCTCTCAGTCACGGTAGCTGAATGCGTTGTGCCTCACATGTCACAGTCGGGTAAACTGCACTGGCTTTGAAAAAAACAACTACAAACTAGATACAGTCAACGATAGCGTAATAGTTATTTTAAACTAAAATGTATTACTTATTATTATGAGAGTAGTAGTAACAGTAGTCTGGTGGTCGAGCACGCCGCTTCTGAATCAAAAAATTGTAGGATTGAATCGAGGCAAACACCAATTTTTTTCTTGGATTTCTTTTAGCAAGTTACGTGTGACAAATATCGATGGCCGACGACAAAATTTTGTCCGTTTGTACGGCAAAAGTGTTCGTTACTATAATAGAATACTAATGTGGACGCAAAAAATCAGCAAACCGCTGCCGCGCTGCCAACAATTTCAAGTAGAAAAGACAGACATTCTTAAAAATGTTCACACATAAAAACACATTTACATGACCCAAATAAAAATATCTATAATATATTTTTTAAATATATCAATCATAATCGCTCTATGGGGGAGGCCTACGTCCAGCAGTGGACCTCGAAGGGCTGATGATGATGATGATATCAATCATAGCTTACTTTATACTGGAAACAAGGCGGGAAAAGCTCCGTGAACAACATCAGTAATTTAAACTAACCTATGTTAGAAATGACATTATTTTTCTTTTACAAAATATGTGAGGCGTGAATCAGAAAAGTGAGAATAATGGTGACGTGTTCGTTCAATGTCTGGTTAATAAAGATTATATGTTTATTACAATGTCGTTATTGTAGCTACGAAGATAAATCAATGAAGAAAGAGCAATTCATTCTCTATTTAATAATACCTACTAATAGTCGAAAGAAAAATGGCGTTAGGAAACAGCATACATGGAGCGTTGGGCAGATTCTTGCGCACAAATAAGTTAGCAGAAAAGCCTAGCCTAGCTAGCCTTAGCCTTAGCCTAGCTAATGCTATTCACAACTTTAACTTGTGGAAGCGAGAGGCATGGCAGAGTGTGCATGAAAGTCAGATAAACACGGTCGGAATTAGGGCACTGCGCAAAATTTGCAAATTCAATTGAAAGAGAGTATCATTGTAGAAGCAAGAAAGGGCATGCCGTATTCTCCGATGGTTCAGACATGTAGAAAATTTGTATGATGCAAGTTTGACTAAGCAGATATACAATGCAGACGTATGTAGAAGTAGAGGATTATCTAAGTACATAAGCATGTATTTGTTCGCAATTACCGTTAACGCGGAATGACAGATTGCATGATGATGACATTTCTCCAACTGACAGATGACATTTTATATTTTTAATTTGTCATCATACGTTTCGTCACACTGTTTCAAGCTCTACATATTTTAAGCAACACGTATTGTAGATTGGGTAGTCAAAATTAACAGGGTACAATATTATTAGTAAAGTTTTAATAATTGTATTTACCTTCATGTATATTGTGAATGCAAAACGAGTGATTAATACGCGCCTATCAATGTGCAGAGACACAAAGGTCAATTGCGACAAGAAGGCCACGGTTCGCACAACTAAATATAGTAATGATCACAATATTATAACCTTTTTTAATAACAAACTATAACGAAATAACGATGGATAGTTTTCATATTTCGAAAATGGAACGTCTTTCCACCCGGGCCTATCTACTATAACACTTCTGCAGACTTCAAAAACATCTTATTTTTTACTTTTTCATTTCTTAGCTACATTTTTGTTTTATTCTATATTCATTGGAATACAAATTATTAATTTGACACAGTCAAATAACTCGGAAATTATATTTTTGCTTAGTCGATTTGTTAATTGGCCACAAAAGAATACTGCCTTGTAAGGAAACTAAAATATCCTTTGCCAAGATACAAATAAATTAACGCATTACATTTTATGGCTGTCAATTTACAAAATAGGAAAGTTGACAGTAAACTGCTTTCTCTTATAAGCTTACCAAACTAATCTTGTTCTGATTTCTTTCCAGTCTCCGATTATAGACTCTTAGAAATTGTCTGATTCTATTGATTGAATCTCTATTGAATTGTTTCTAGTTTTAATATTTAACATTTGAATTTCGAATACTATGTAGTCAATAATCTAAGTTGCCACATATAAATCTACATTCACCTAGCATCAAAGTGGAAAAAAAAACAAGTTGACGTTGTAATATATGAGTTAGATTTTTTTATGGTATAGGGGACAAACGAGCAGGCGTGTCCGCTGATGGTAAGCAACAAACGCCGCCCATGGACAGCTGAACACATATAGTGGTTACATTTGCGTTGCCGGCCCTTATACAGACGGGGTCGGGGGTGGGATAGGAAGGACATGGGGAAAGGGGTTGAGCCTCCGGATACCTCTCTCACCGAGCGAAACGCAGCAAAAGCCACTTTACGTCGATATTCTGAGAGGTCGTAGCATTTCACCGGTCCAGCCATTCGTGCAGCGAACTGCGTGACTCTACCACTACCAAGATGAATCATTAATGGAGAAATTTTGATATCCTAAAATCTTACATTGGTGCAGCTCATACTCTTTTTGTCACCATTTTAAATTCAAAAAGTTAAGCTTAAATTAATACACAATTATAAATGAGAAATATAGCATATAGTAATTATAGAGCTATGTACAGATGAAAAATATAGATATTGGTGTCTGGCACTGCGCGGCACGAAAGTTAGCATAGTTTGTTGCCAGAACATGAACCTTTTGTGTAAATTTGCTGAATAATTACATTATAAAACAATGTAAAATAAATGTATTTTTATCAATTATGGCACCTGCTTAAATAAAAGGCCTATGGACTAGTGGTTCAGCACTCCCACTTCACATGGAATCCTGACTCACCAAGCCAAAAAATCATTTGGCCTTATACTTGTTGTTCCTTTTGCTTGACGATAAATTCGACGAAATTAATTTTCGTCGTTCTTATTTAAATTCACTATAACTTTTGCAAATTAACATCGTAGCGATAAAATTACTGTAAGCTATTGTATTCAACATTGTTTACTCAGCTGTTAAGTAGTAAACAATACTTGTTATACCGACAACGTGAGCGAGGAAGTAGGTGAATGCAGTAGTGACCTACAGACTCTGCACTACAAGTGCAGAGTCTGTACAACACTACAACAGAGCACTACAACAGACCAATTTCATATAATCGTAGCATAAAGTATATTAATATAGGTACTGATACAAGCAGTCAACCGTCCAAGTAATACCAGTATGTATAAGCTCTTTGGGTTTCTATATGCTATTTAAATTTCTACTAGCTGCAATGTACGCCATTTTTTTATTATTTTCCCGCCTTTACCACTGTCAGTGTCGTGTTCCACGAATTAAAGAATTAAATATTTATTTATAATTAAAGGATATAACTTTAAATATGGGAAAGAAATTATTATTGAAATTATTTTGTATAAATTTTTTAATATTTTAGCTGTCATAATAATAATAATGTCCATCACGTGTTGTCCTTTGTTCCTAGGAATTACAAAAAAATTATATTATTTGAGCCATATTAATATCAATAATATCATATCATATAAGGAGAAATAATAATATTTATGTATTATATTTTCTATATTTCGCAAGCGGAGTTTTCTACCGACATCAGTTTTTCCGGAACACTACAATCAAGACAACGGACTCATCTTCGCCTTCCAATAAGCGGGATTGTAATAACGTAATTCTAAACAGTGGTAGAGCCAAGCAGTTCGCTGCATGAATGGGCCGGCTCGACCGGTGAAATACCACGACCTCTCAGAAGACCGTCGTAAAGTGCCGCGTTTCGTTCTGTGAGACAGGTACCCGGAGGCCCACCCCCCTTCCCCATCCTTTCCTATCCCCTATCCCTTAAAGGTCGGCAACGCAACAGTAACACTAAATGTGTTGCTGGTGTCCATCGGCGGCGTTGGTTGCTTATCATCAGGTGACACGTCAGCTCGTTTGCCCTCCAGTTCCATAAAAAAAAAATTTCCTAAATAATTATACAAAAAAAATAGAAGAATTCACGGACAACGGCTATCATTAAATATTTTCACCGCAGTATTCTTTGCTGGCAAATCGCCTACTAGTACTATACCTATTACTAATTTGCGCTATAAGTAATGTTCATTTTCAATGTCACGGTCACATTAGTCAGTTGTGAATTCATTTGAAATACATTTAAATGTACATAAAATTATTTCTCAATTTAGTGAGAAATGTTATTTTACCGAGCAAAAATAATGTATGACTCATCTCGTATCGCTTTAGCAATAAGTATTTATTACTTATAAATAACTAACTTACTTCATACTGAGTGGGATGTTTTGAGTAATGCAATTAGCATTGGTCTTAAAGTGAAACTTGTTATAAAGGCGTATACAAATCTAACGGTTAACTAGTTGGTATCCTGAGCAATTAAGAAATCTTTAGTCAGTCACTATCATTACAAACTGTTCAGAAATACTTCGGCTCATTTAGATATTTCTAAGCGGTTTAAGATAATATAGATAACAACGTCAAACGCTTCATAAAGAAAGTAATATTTACGTTTTGTAGCTTTACGCCTTTTTCTGTCAGAAGGTGTAGGCAGCAGCTGTTATGCATTGAATAGCCGATTTTTTTTATCGGGCATAATGTTGTTAGTTATATTATTATTATTTATCACAGAACCGAAAAGTTATTGCTCTGGATTCTAACTAGTGATATTCAAAGAAGAATTGTCTTAATATTCCGCAAAGCTATTAATACCATAGATTCTATAACAAGTCTATAAAAACAAAGAGTAATAATAGTTATTGCGCGCAAATTCATCAAATTTTTACACATGTATACCTAATCACAAAGCGCGTTTAATTGACGGGTGTTATAGTTCTAAATTGATGGCAATTGCCTATAATAAGGCAACTGCTAACTAACAGTCATATTAAATTCTATTCACCTGATAAATCAACAGTTGACAAACTAAAAGAAAACAGTTTTATTTTTTTATTACTTTCTTGGCAAAAAGCAGGCACACGGAAAGAGTTATTCCTGCCTATGGCGAGATAAACCTCCAAAAGCATTATTTATGTGTTGGTAATTCTTTAGAAATTTATTCTTTCTCCTTTTTAAGAATACTCAATATTATAGCTTTGTTTTGCGATTGTAAGATTGACTAAGCTGACAAACAATGCAAAAACAGAAGGATTTCGAGGACAGTCACGACAATATTTCCATGATCTTGCTCTACTAAACACGCGTGTATGACGAGACTTGTGAAAGTCGAAAAAGCGAGTGAGGCGTGTAAGAATCGTGCCTTATGGCACTCTCACTCTCTCTCTCTCTCTCTCTCTGCCTACTCTGAAAGTGATTTAGCGTGCTGGCAAGTAAGTAAGCAGTTTTACAAAAAAAAACCTCGACTTGAAGATATTCCTCTGAAATTGCATCATGCAAGCAAAAAGCAATGAACTTTTGTGCCTTTTTTATGTTTAACAGCAAAATGACCGCGGAAAGTGACATAGATAGTAGAGAGTATATAAGTGTGTATTGATCAAACATGATATTATTGGTATTTTTTTTTTCTAATTTATACTCATAAGTTAAGAGAGAAATATATATAATTCTTAATGCGTTTGAACGTAGGAGTAGACGTTAAAAGGAACTCTTAATAACAGTCGTTCAAGTCATCCTACGCCTCGTATTAATTATAAGCAATTTCCTTTAGCTATAATTCCGCGTGTCTAACACCTGAAAGTGTAGGCCGAGTTTATATATTCTATTGCCATAATCGGGCAAAAAAAAACATCGAAATCGGGAGCTTCGAATTCAAAGTTGTCAGGCTATATCACTAGTTCATCCTTTATTAGAGATATAATATCCTACTTCCACCCATAATGAATGCACAAAAAAGAACTACTTGTTTTATTAAACTACTTAATTAAAGGAACTTCAAAGTCAACTTCGTACAATTTTGAGATATAAATTGTTTCTTTCCAGGAATTTAACTCATTATAAAAACATTTAGGCCAGTCTAGGTCAAGAATGTATCAGTAGGCAGAAGTATAAAGAACTTATTGACTTGGAACTAATAAATAATTCACATCTATTTCCTTTGGTAATAAGAACTTTTCAACCTAAACATTCAATGTTATATTTCTTTGAGCATTTACAGTAAATTTTCTTAAGACATCTAAAAAAAAACAAATTTGTGTAAAACAAAAACTCTAAAACATCTCTAGTTTCACTGTACTTAAGGTTCAAATTAAAAGTAACTAACAATACTATTACAATTTGTATAATAACATTACTACTCCATAGTTAATCTCAGAGAATCCAAATTCTAGAAATAAGTAATAAACTATAAAACTAGACCCTGTCTCAAAATCATTCACGAAAACAAAAAGTAATAAGCACTAGAAGTTAAATATCAATTACATACATACCGAACCCTAACTTCTTTATGCCCAAACACGCACTAGATCATTTTTTATTATAATGAATTGCCATTCAAACTATCGCGAACATACAATCTCCATATTAAGGTCAGAGCATCATTGGATTCACAATTTATTTATTGACCTCTAAACAGAATCTCTATATTTCTAACCAACAAAAACGTTTGTGATAAAAGTGCAAATAAATTATGAATTATTTTAAAAAAGGAACCTAAAAACAAATGAATGTTTTTTTTTAAGTAATTTTTTTACAGTTCTGACTATTAAAGAGTTAATAGTCAGAACTGTGGTTAGTATTAGTAAATTCATTGTAATTCAACACGCCGAAGGTGTAGATGACTTCATATCAGATGATTTTTCATGGTCATTGTGGCACTGTAATATATACTTGTATACTTTAATATTAATATAGACGTATCTTTATATTTAATAAAAGCAGTAGAAAAATAGAATTAGATTTGAAATTTTAAATATTTAAAAAAAGAACGAATATGTATTTTTTTCATTGTCTTGCCAGTCTGTATTTTCGTATGAATAGTTTTTTTCGAAATCGCCGTTCTGCAGTACTGGCCATTTCAAATCATAATAATTTTTGTTTGGCTAAGAATTTTAATTTCAAATTAATTTTATTTTAAAATTATGGAGTTCTTTTTCCAAAAGTAGTCATTTGTTTGTAGGTTAGTGTTGCATTTTCATCGCTTTTTAACCTTTTTCGTCACCATGGATACGTCTGGGAAAAACGTTATCGTCTTTGTAAGCTCTAGAGTTCAAAGCTGTATGTCAACTTGTACAATACAAATTTCTCAAAGCGTCATAAGACATGGAATATCTTACCAAATAAATATTACGTCATTAATAAAACAAAATTGATGTTACGTCACTAACAGATCGAGGATTTGGTCGTGCACTGCCAAATTGCGGAAGATACAATATTACTCATTGCAAAATATTCATCTCAACAGTAACTTGAGAGCAAAATATGCCAAGAATTACGAATTTTCCAATTTTGATGTCGAACTAATCCATAAATATCAAATTCAAAACTACTAAGTGATGCTCGCGAATTGTTAGAAAACATTTAGTGTAATTATAGTTGGACTGAAAGTGTTCCTTACTTTATAGTAAGGAAGGGCGCGCTGCGTTTTATGGAAAGAATGGACGATGAAAAAATGTTTAAACAGCTATTCAGTGCAAAAATCCAAGGCCGTAGGAGAAAAGGAAGGAGCCTTAAAATTTGTGTATACGACAACAGTTATAAATGACAAAAAGTGCAGTTCTTTCTGCCTACCCCGCAAGGATTGCAGCAAACATGCCGTTTATTATTATTGTTATATTGACAGTTGATGATTTTCCGAGCATTCAATCACGTATCCCAATCAGTACAAGCTCTCGGGCGTATCGAAGTCTTGAGAGAGTTTGCGAATTCACTGCATGCCTACTGCTAATATAGTATAGCAAAATATTATGCCAAAAACTGTATTGATATAAGTTCTAATTAAATAATACGATTATAATATAGGCATATTTCCAACAAATAATAATAAGTTGCGCCAAAGATATTTGCTGTAATAACCTGACTCAATAGCCCTAGTGGCCAGTAAGTTAATATCGATGACAAAAAAAAATGCTCAATGTGTGGCAATCGTTTTCGTAACCTATTCCGTTTTGACATTTTGTCAACATCACAAATTAAAGAAACACTATTATTATTTCTATATTTCTATACTTTGTGGACGACATATTGATACCTAAATAACACTTAGGTATCTATTTTTTTAAATATTTGACCTAGATATCACATATTATCGTTAACACAAGGAATAAAGTTTTATCTTGAATCTTGTCCTAAATCGTACCTCATATTATCGCGATATGTAATAATTTTGTAAACACAGATAAAACTATGTTAAAATTATTAATTCCTATTATGTAAAACTATCAATATTATGAAAGCTTTGATAAGATAAATACATTTAAATAGGTTACACATTTTCAAGTTATTTTCTTTGACATCTATGAATATGGAAGGTCACTTAATCATTATTTACCAATAGGTAACCTGCGAACCTGGTACTGCAATATTTTATACTTTTATCGCTAAAAAGATAAGTGCTCCGCTCCTACTTCTCTAAATTCCCTGATATGAACGCGTTCTATCCAATTTATCTGCTTTATAATTTTAAAATAGTTTATTGATGCTAATAATTTCATATAGTTATAAAAAACAACAACTTAATAAGAGAAAAGTAACTCACCCACAGGTGCACATTTCACAAATGCACTGTTCTTTGATGACCACCTTCTCCGGTTTCTTCGGACCTCCTCTTGGCCTATCATAATCTTCAATTATTACAGTCTCTTTAATTGTAGTTCTATCATCTCTGGTTGTTTTTCTGTCGTCAATAATTTCCTCGTCATATACAGTTCTGACGGTCGTATCTTCCCTCGTGGTGTCCGTGATGGCACGGTCCACCTCGTCGTATTCTCGTATAACGTCTTCGGTCGTTTGGACATCGCGCTGAAATCGATCATTTCGATTGAAAAATAAATTCAATAAATTATCTACTGGTAATGACATCATCCTTGCTTTAATCTTCTTCTTGATGTTTTCCAAATTAGCAATTGAATTATTTTGAAACGTCTAATAAAATTTGTTTCGTTTGATTAGTTTGGTTCTATTTAAAAATCTTCTAATTCTCTTCAAAATTCTTCTCATTTACCAAATGTGAGAGTCAAATTTGAATGAGTATTATATCGAAATTCAGTATAAAATTATAAATTAAACAGTTTCAAAAATATCTGTACCAATCAATATAAAAGCCTATATAAATAGATAAAAATAATTGGTCAAATCTTACCAAGTTTCTGAAGTCTAACTTGCTCTTGTCGACGAAGACATCCGTTCTAACTTTATCGTCTTCCTTAGCATCTTCATAAGTTGTGATTTTTCTTGTTATGCCGTTCTCGGTGATATAACGTGTGACTTGAATTTGACTCTTTGTTTTTTCTACATCGAAAGCTTTTCTTATTGTCTCACCTGTAGTTGAAGTTAGCACAGTTGTTTCCTCTGTGTCAATACCTTCATATAAATCTTTTACATCTTCGTTAATTTTTGTACCAAGAGTTACCTTTTCAATTCTCTTAAATGGATATTTCTTAACGGTTTCGATGATTTCCCTCAGAATTTTATCATCGATGTTTCTGTTTATTACAATATTCTTATTGCTTACAGTGATGTCTTTTTTATTTTGAGACTTCTCTATCAATTTCCGCAAGTCACTGATAGATGTAAAATCTTTAATGTCTCTTGATGAAAGTATGATATTTTCTTGAGTATCCTGTCGCTTTAAGTGATGTCTGGGCTGATCTGGTCGGCCGAAAGGAGACATTTCTTTAGGTCTTTTAGGTCTATCATCATCATTTTCATAAACAAACTTGCCATTCCACGTTCCTGTACTTCTCTCGTAGGTAGTTAAAGTATCTTTAGTCTGATTTGTTGTAGTGGAAGTGGAATCTTTAGTTAAGTTTTGTTTTTCCGTGGTTATAAATTCAGTAGTCTGGTTTACGTCTCTTGTATCTCTTCTTTCCTTCCTGTCAGATGTTATATAATCCTTTGTTGTGGTATGAGAACTTTTGTCTGACACATCTTGTATACGTTTATTATGCACATCATCAACATCCGTGACATATTCGATTATTGGCTTTTTCTTAGTAAAATCACCACCATAAGTGTTGCTGGTAGATGCAATTTGTTTCCCATCCTTATACAGTGCTGACTCTTCAGATATTTGTAAAGCGCTTTTAGGAATACCGTCTTTGCCTGTATCGTAATGAGATTCTTTATCCAACACATGGCGCGAATATTCGTGTTGTGGTTTTACTCCCGGACCACTCACGTTATGGCTTTTTTCATAAGTGGAATGTTCTTTATTATCACCCCATTCTCGATGATCTCTGTTTACAATTTTCTCCTTTCCATCAATAATCTCAACTACATAAGAGGATGTGGAAGCTTGTTGAGCACTGCTGGTATTACTTTTCAAAATTTTTGTGGAGAAGTTTATGTTTTCTGTGTCAGGCACTTGCAGGATAGTACCAACTTTTTTGAGTTCATTTTGTATGGTAGAGTCGTAACCATAAAAATTAGAGGAATCTGTCTTGTTCATATTACGCCTTCTGTCATCTCTATTTATTGTTGTGTGTTGAATAATATCTTTGCTGGTTTGATTACTAGTGTAATCTTCAGATGTTATTTGTTGAGTAGAATGTCCTGTGTCAGATGTTTCATTAGTTGTGTATTGTTGGTGATGATTTCCTTTTGTTGATTGTTGGTAATCAGAAGATATGTTATCGCGATCTGTGATGTACCGTTGATGTTGACCACCTCTAATCGAAGATGTAGACTGATTAGGAGGGAAATGTTCACGATTTGAAATATATTGTTGGTGTTTCGCAAGATTATCTTTTTCTGTGATAACACTAGAATGAGTACTTATCTGTTTGTCATCTTTAATAAACGTTGAATCCTCTGAACTGATCATTTCACTTGTAGGTTTCTCTCCATCTTTTCCTGTGTCGTATTTTGATTTTATATCATAATTCTGAATGCTATGGGCAGATTGCGGTTTCATACCAGTTCCACTCATGCTAACATAATCTTCCTTAGAAGCGTTTTCTTGTGCATCACCCCACTCTCTCTGAGAACGGTTAACAATACGCTCTTTACCATCAACAATTTCTACAACATAAGAAGATGATGAAGATTTTGTGATGTTGCTACTTTTAGATTCGCTTGTTTGAGATGTGGTACTAAATTCTTTTACGTTCCCTTGTCTATCCAGACTTCCTTCTCCTCCATAAAAATTAGACTGGTCTGAACGTACGGTCTGATTTCTCTGTGATGGCTGAGGAGAATTTCGATGTGTTGCAGTACCGCTTCGTTTAATATGATCAGTCGATGTAGTAGTGTTATCAGTTTTAGATACACCGGTTGTCTCGCTAGCCAATGTGTGGCGTTCGTTTTGAAGAAAAGCATTCGACGCGTTTGCAGTATGTGAACGCTTTTGAAAATTATCAGCGTTGGAAGCGGTGTTTCTTGAATCTATAAATGCCGTGTTCATGGTTTGGTTGGCAACATTAGAATCCATTGTTCTATCAAAAGTTTGATTGTGCGTAGTACCAGATTGCTGAACCGATGATGATGATGATGACGACTGATATGTCTGAGATGTAGAGCTCTGTTGATGGGTCGATGAGCTGGATATATATTCACCAGAAGTTGATTGTGCCATATCACTTATGTTATGCTCGTGAGATCTTACTTGAGACAAATCAGTCATGGACGGAGCCTCCGTAATGATGTAGTGGGGATGGCTGTTGTAATGCTCGGATATTGTAGAGCCGGCGACTGACGAATGGTCGGTTATGTCAGTTATCATAAGCGGGTCGTCTTCCTCGACCTTTACATCAATATAGCGAACCTTCTTACCGGAGCTGACCTTCTGCAAGGTGTTACTACTTTGTTGTACCGACGTAGAGCTGGTCTTCTGAACACTCGTTGACGCACTACTTGACGATGTCACTTCGGACGATTTCGATTGTCTAGTCTTTTTATTTTTTATCGTCATTTTGTTTTCCCAATAAATAATTTACATATAGATATATTACTATAAGTTATAATATATATATGAGATTCTTATATAATTTCGTTTAAATTAAAACTTATCACATAACTTAATTAATCTGTCAAACTATTGCCATGGGTAACGAAGTAAATAAATGGTCGCGCGAATCGTTCGTGTATCGTCGCGAAGTGCGCGTGCGCTTCTCGCAACTGTCTCGCGGATTATGTGTGCGCTTGCGCCGGTCCAGGCGCCCCTCGGCCCTCACACGACACTCACGCCTCGACGGTGACGCCACACTTGTTTTGCGCCCACCAGTCCGCACTGTCACACAGCACACGTAAGCGTTTACGTATCACTGTTGGATTCATACCAAAAATGGTTTAATCATTTCGAATCCTACACTTTTTTTATTATTAATCACAAAATTGAACTCAATGTCAGTCTAGTCAATCAACAGGAACCTACAATTATTATCTCACCAAAAACATCACAATACCTTGAAACAAAATTAAAGATAACATCGAAACACATAGTCGACTTACATAATATTATGAACCTATTTAACTATGTAGGTTTACAATAATAACTCGCGACAGATTTACGATGAAACTATACGAAACATCTATTGTCCTGTCGCGTCGGCGTGAAATTGTTAAAGTATGTTTTATTACAATTATTTTTTTATAGCATTCACTGATGTGTGTGAATATTGGAAAAACTACAACAACCTTACACGGCTTCAAGTCACTCTCTACTGTATGTCAGTAATCCTGTGAAGGCGAACTCGATTTGTCGCACGTGGAAAATTACATATTGATTAACCTGAATAGTTTTCTATCTTATTCACATTCTCTATGCCTGCGTTAAATGGTGACACTGTTCTTTTTTTAAAATCTATGCACTAAATTTGTTTAAAAGAAAAAGGTTTTAATAGGTTTAAAAAAGAACATATTAAACCTCTTTAGTCTATAAACTGTTAAGAGCGATGATCGACCAATTTGGCACAATGCAAATTAATGAATACATTATCTAAATTATTTCACGTATAAGTCGGTGCTAATTCAATTGTTTCTTTTTTATTTAAATGAGAAGCAGTGATTGTAAAGAAAATAACAAATTACTAGCTATTCCCCAAGTTGTAATAATTACCTATATCGCACTAGAATGCAAAAATATATTGTTTAATTTAAGTACTTATTAGTACTTAGTTTAATCAATTTAATACTATTAAATAGAGGATTATGGATAGTAAATGTTAGCATCTACCCAGCAATAACGGTGAGTGATCATACACTGATCACTGGTTCGAATCCGGATACACGTTAAAGACTTTTTAAGGAGATTTATGAAAAATATCGTTAACTGAATTTTGTTTTTCCTAATGTATAGTAATAAACTCACCACTTATTACTGAGACACTTAAAAATACCTATACCTACCATTCGGTGCGTCGACGCAACGCTGACTACATCTTAGGTTACCTACTAAAGGCGTGCAGTCATAAAAATATCTAGTCTAATAATTTTCATTTCATGAATTGCAACAACGGTCCTTTGATACAACTAAATTCTAATTCACTATATGACTTTATTAATTAATAAGATAAATATTTATATAGATACAACTAAATTCTCTGAAGTATGTATATAACTTTTCCTGACTTTTTTATGGCATAGGGGGCAAATGAGCACGTGTTGCACCTGATGTTAAGCAACCAACGCCTGCAACACAGATAGCGTGACAGTTGCGTAGCTGGCTTTTAAAATGTGATAGGGAAAGGGGTCGGAAGTTGCTCAACCCCTTCGGTTACCTAACTCACCGAGCGAAACACGGCATGAGCCACTTAACTCCAATTTTCTAAGAGGTCTTGGTATTTCACCGATCGAACCAGCCCATTCATACAGCGAACTGCGTGGATCAAATCTACCACTGTTAACTGACTGATGGTTTCAAATATTCAAGACGCCAACAGATTACGCCTTCGAGAATATTATGATGCTTATTTCATTTTTTTTTTTTCACCGTTATAACTAGCGTTAATTAAAATGTAGAAATAAACAATTTCGTAATATTTTTGTTTCCCCACTGAACTAGCGCTGATAATTAATTATGTATGTATGAACATTTTAATAACGTAACTAAATGCTATCATACGCTATTAAATATAAACTAGTTGACCCAGCAACCGTAGACTTATCAAAAATAAAATGTTTTTCATCCACAAATAAAAAGTAGGGATTGATCGTAGAGGGGTGAAAATCTAGGGTTGTATGTATTTTTACTATTTTTAGATATGTGCCGACTAGTCGCCGGCCACTTTCGTAGTCGGCGAATAATCGGCGACTACTCCCTAATCCGCATAGTAATGCGGCTACGAAAATTCGGTTTTTCAACTATTATTGGAATTCGTTAAATAAAATAATAACTTATAATCGTTAAATATAATAATCTTACACATTTTGAAATTAAATTAAATCCCTAAATACAGACCTATCGCCATCACCTCCCTGTCCCTCAACGGCCAACTCCTTAATTATCTAAAGGTGCACCAGCTGATTAGTCACCGCCAGTACATGGTGGTCATGGTCATGGTCGCTCAGCTGGTGATCTTATCTCACATTTAACACATCGGTGGACGAAAGCGGTTGAGAGTGAAGGGGAGGCGCTGGCCGTTAGTATGGACGTAAAGAAAGCCTTCGATCGGATTTGGCACAAAGCAAAGCTGGAGTCTCCCAGTGCAGTGTGCTATCCCCCACGCTGTTTCTTCTGCATATCAATGACATGCTGTATTACAGCTATCTTCATTGTAATGCGGATGACAGTACAGTGCCCTATATACCGACCACTCGCAGATTTCTCGGGAAAACGTCGAGGAGTACCGAAACAAAATTTGCGTCTGAAATCGAAACTTTGCTTAGTGTAGTTTCGGACTGGGGCCGACTAAACTTAATCCAATTCAACCCTAAGAAGACAGTTTCGCGGTCATTTGGAGGGCAAGGCCAAATTGGGCTAAAAAGCCTGGTATACTATACTACAATAGAGCGGGACGGTATTTCAGGTCGCGTCATCGAGTTATATAATGCGCAAGTCCGTCCTCACGTGGAATACTGTTCTAATCTTTGGGCGGGGGCACCCCAGTACCAGTTTACTCCATTTGACTGCATCCAACGACGCGCGGTTCGACTTGTCGATAGCCAAGCTCTCTCCAATCAGCTTGATCCTTTGGCGTTGCGGAGAGATGTTGCATCTCTATGCTTATGCGTATCTACGGGGAGTGCTCTGAGGAATTGTTCGGACTTATACCTCCGTAATCAACGACTGTGCGTTTCAGCCGTCAGTTTTTCCCATGCACTGCTATTGTATGGAACCACTTGCCGGCAACGGTATTCCTGGACCGTTCCTCGACCTGGGAACCTTCAAGAAACGAGCGTATTCCTATCTCAAACGCCGGCAACGCTGATGTGACACCTGGTGTTGCGGACGCCCATGGGCGCCGGTGGTCGCCGGTGATCCGCACTCGCGTTGGCCCATTTTTATCTTAAATTCTATATCTGTTCTATATCATATGATGGTCTAAAGAAAAATGATAATTTTCTCGAGATTTAGCACTTTAAATGCAAACGCTGGCTGAACCCTAAGTGATAGATCAAAACAATGTTTTACATTACTAAACACCTTATAAGGTCCACAAAAAATTCCGCGAGGGCATATATCTATTTCTTAAGGATAACCCACAATGACACCTTTCATTTTTTTACTTTTTACGAGAAATAATGGATTAATTACGAAGCGATTTTAAACATTACAGCATTCATTTTCATCCAATTAAGTGTCTTTAATAGATTTTGCATGCAATATAGATGATCCTGGCCCTTTACAGCATGCAATTTAAACGAATATTTTCGAAGATATTGCAGTATTAACATAGCGGGACACAGCAGTTGCCTTGCGCGCCAAAACGCGTGCCGATAAATAGCACAAATTGAACTTTTTAAGATCCAAATTTTACTCATTTATTACTTTTGATGCGGAATAAAGTTCGCCGGGTCAGCTAGTATGTATATAAAATTGAAGTGCCTGGTTATAATATTGAATTGACTGCTTTCTACTGCATTCATATTAACGGTGGTGTAATAAGAAGTAACTTAGGCTACATTTTTTTGTCGCCGTATCGTTACGTTGGCTAAAAGTTAACATAAGTATTTTACTTTGTCAAAATGAGTTTTATTGTTATTCGTACATAAATGTGACCTCAAATGATACCATCTTGCTGACATCGAGGAACATATTAATTGGAATTGATAAACAAACTCCTATAAGCAGAATCGAAGCGAGGAACGAATTGCTAGAAATATATAAATATATTAAAAGTAAAGCAATCATTATACTATTCATATGTAAAAAGTGTAAAACATGACCATAAATTGGGTCAACTGCCCACCCAATGACCTTCGGAAGAGACCCTTCGTATAATCCAGTTTTGAAACGAGCTTATTATTATTATACATCATCTATACATATAAATAAAATTGGAGTGTCTGTTTCTACTACATTTAGATATATATACTAGTACATACACCAAAATAACTTGTTTTTACAATTTTTCTATGTAGGTATGTCTGTTTGTTCCGGGTAATCTCTACAATAGCGCTTCCGATTTTCTATTATCAGGTAATAAGGAGTAAGTTAGGCTTTTTAAGTTTTTATTTTTTATTTATTGCTTACGAGGCGAACCATAGTTTGCCGGGTCAGCTAGTTAAAAGTAATATATTTCTTCGATCACTGCACATCGGCGTGGATACTTATATTTGTGTTGATATGTCTATGTAAGTATGTCTTTTTGTAATACGTAATTTATACTTGGATCATTTTTAACATCAACGAACTTCACGAGTTTAATATGGAAAGGTGTAGGACAGGAGCTATATGCTTCGACGCACGAATCGATTTATCTGAGGCTATTATTATACACGGAGGTTAATTAGCCAAAGATTTTCGGCAGGCATTGGTGTGTCAACTCAGTATCTGTTTTTGTTTCTAACATGTGGAAATGCTCTATGCACAACCCCCACCTGGGTACGGCAGGAGGTAGTGTGGGACTCCCAAAGCAGTAAACTGCAATCCGATCCTAGGGCTACCCACGAAAATCCCGCGGCGGCCTTCCTCCGGCGTGAGGGTGGTCCAGGATACGGTTAACCTCTCTGGACCATTTCAACTCAGTTCCTACTACTCAATCAGAAAAGAAACTAAACAATCGAGCGTTTGTTCGTTAGGAAAGTTGGTTGAAGATCAGTTTTAGTACACCCCATGAGAATTTAAAGTTAAATTATGAAAATTTACTAAAGGAAAACGCCTGGAAAGTATTTATCGTGTGAAGAACTTCACAAGCAACGGTCAGTTTCAAATAGAAATAATCAGATCCATTGTGCTACTACTACTTACGTTTTTACATAAGGTATTCAGCGATCTGATAAAAGTTAACTAGCAAGGCATTTCCTTCCAGAGGGTGCAGCGGCCACGTCTCTATCCGCCGAATCTTCCTAAATAGGGTAGGTGACTAAACCTATTGCTATGCATCAAGTATAATTCTATCAGTCACCCATATTTTTTACACACATAACTTCCCAAAGGACATTGACCAGGATTCGAACCCGAGACTTTTTGATTCTGAATCCAGACCACGGAGACTACAAGAACTTAATCTAATAGTTCTTGCATACATTGAGATAAAATAATTTCAAAAGTAAATTACATAAAACCTTCGTGTATCAAGAGACTCGATGGTTGAAATTAATTTAAAAAAAGAATTAACAATTCCAGTAATTACAATACCAACTTACAGATATAAACGTATACATGTAAAAGTTACATTTTGCATAAACTTATGGTAAGTTTAAGTTGGTAGCACTGCAATCGATGCAGCGCTTCGAGCGTGCCTCTACCTACTGCATTCCAATGACCTAATTTTTTTGTTTGCAAATCCGAGCTTGCAGTATTCTGTACTGTGTTTATGGAAACTCAACATTGTTTTACATTGATGTAATATAATAATGTCCTTAAGGGATTTCTAAACTGTAAGTAAGTACGTAAGTTCGCGTCTTTTTTAGCCGAACATGTAGGTAGCGGTTGTTAAAGTCTCGACTCGCTGTGACGTTATAATAATATCCCAAATGGAATAGGTGGCCAACCTATTGCCAAACACCGGGCGCAGCGTTGTCAGTCATCGCTATATCACATATAACTTCCGAAAAGAAGTGTGAGACTGGTATTGAAACCACAACTTCTGAATTAGAAGCGGGGAGCTCGACCGCTAGCCACCGTAGCTTTGTGGGTAAGTAGACTAGATGATTAGTATTACCATATTACATAACTTCACGCCAAGTCGCTTGTGGAGTAGGCGGAGAAACATATAACTCGCTGTTTTGACTTTCATAACTCTTGTTACACTCGTTCCTTGATTTTTAAGTCTCCTGGGATCACTTTATGCAAGTACACACTCAATTTGATCATGGAAAGTGGATCGTGGTCGTCCTCGACTTTTACATCCTTCTAGCACTGTATCTGCTTAGTCAATCTTGCATCATCCTTAAATGTCCCTAAATATTTAAAATATCTGCTACAGTATATATAGCGTAGTCAGCTGCTAATAAAAGCTAATTCTAATACTGAAATAATTAAAAAAAAAACTGAAAAACAGTGGTTGAGCCACGCAGTGCACTCTTCCCTTACCATCCCAGTTCTGACCTCTTCCCTATCCCTTCAAAGGCCGGCTGGCAATGCCGGCCGGCAATGCAAATGTGATACTATCTGTGTGCAAGGGTCCATGGGCGGCGTTAGTTACTTACCATCAGGTGACACGCCGGTTCGGTTGGTCCCTATGCCATAAAAATAGGACTATTAATATTCTATGTTGACGTTTGTTGTTTTCGAAGTTTATCGACTACAAACTAATCTTTCGCCATACTATTATTTTCAAGTGAAATGTGAAAAATCGTGCCTTATAGTTCATTATTCTCTCTGCCTACCCCGCAAGCGAAGTGAAGTTGAGTAAAGAAGTGGTAAAATAAAACGGAAACAGCACAAGGAAAAAAGTCATGATCAGTGAAGGTTATTACTTAATCTTTCCCAGACTTAAAAAAACAACGATCATTGCCAGTATGTGTAATGAAGAATTAACATCGATTTACCAAAAAAATATAGTCGCTTATAGGCCATAATCGAGTCTCGGTACGTGGGCTGCACAAGGCTCCGTTGCCTTTGCCTATAAATGGCAATGAGTGTGGGCGACATGTCTTCTGAATCATGCGCCCACGGACCGATTGTCTTGTCTGACTGCATGGAACCAAATCTTTAAACCGTTATAATATCGATATTAATTAAAGTGTACTTTTAACTGTAACCTATTTGTGACTATAACATTTTATATTAAAAAAAGGTGTGTACCTCTATGGGAAATGACAGTTTAACAATAAATCTTTCGTGTTCTTAATTTAAATTTGAAATGATTATTTTAATCAGATGGTTATTAGGTGATATATTATTGGTCAAAAGTGACTAGTCGTTAATAACAGAAGAATAAAAAAAATTGAATGACTTAATAGCTGAAGGTGTCGGCAGCAGCAATTGTGCCTCGATACCCCTAAAATTATAGTTACTTCGATGCGCGACACTGCTTGAACAGTGCAACGTTTTTTATGCGATAGGAGGGCAAACGAGCAAGTGGATCACCAGATGGTAATCAACTACTCACCGCCTATGAACACCGTGGTGCGTTGGGGTCCTTTACGGGAGCAGAAGGGGAAAGGAAGGGGATCGGGCCTCCGGTTACCGCTCTCACCGAACGATACGCTGCACGAGCCACTTCACGTCGATATTCCGAGAGGTCGTGGTATTTCACCGGTCGAGCCGGCCCATTCATGCAGCGAACTGCAAGACTCTACCATTGTTAAACTCCATATCTTTTCGTGTCGTGATGGGCGAATAAAAGAATAGACTTGGTGGGGCCCATATCCTGTATCAGGCTGTATCATAAGCGCCAATATGGAACTTAAAAACACAGTGTTGAACAAGTAAGTACTTGTTCAACACTGTGTTTTTAAGTTCCAAGATTCAAATTTTGTGCCACACGGTCTCAAGTCAATGAGTTGCCGGAAGTTATGTAAGATAGGCCATTACGCCATTCACAGTTTACGCTTACCGTCTTATTACAAAACACAGACTAAGGAAAGAGTCAGGTTTATGATAAGTAACAAATAAAATTCTTATTACAAAATGAAGATTATCGCAAATAGGTGGTCTATGTTTGGAAAAAAAGTTAGTCTCGCCAGACCCCTAGTTTAACGATGGTACCAACTGCATAAACGTCAAAATTTTTTACTTTTGAGGTTAGCTTGAGTTGTTGTATTTCTCATCATTATGGAAATATTTTATAAAATGGAAGACAATAGGACTAATTAAATGGATTTTGAAGATTTAAAATTAATCCAAACTATTCACCGACCTCTAAAACAACAGTCTCATATGAATACGTAAATAAAGTGAGAGTAAAGTGATGACAATTTTCGCAATCAATATAGAAGATTTTGGTAAACAGATTAATATATTAATAAGAGGATTTATCCAATGATTCTCGTGGAGAAATCCAGGTAGCATGTGCATTGCGAAGTTGGGCAGTAAGTAATAGTGTATTTAACATAATAGTTTACGATTGTATTCCTTTATAAACATACATAGCATAACTTCACCTCTTTTTCTACCCAAAGGTGTAGGCAGTGGCTGTTAAGCCTGAACTCGCCGTTATGTTTACGTCCCAAATATGTGGGATACGTCCCAATAGGTGGCAAACCAATTGCCATATCTAGCACAAAGTTTTAAGTCATCGGTATTTATCACGCATAACATTCGAAATTAATTAATTTCGAAAAATCATTGGTGTGAGCCAGGAATGGAACCCGCACCCTCTGGATTCAGAAACCATGTGCTTGACCACTGGACCACCAAGACTATATATTCTTACAATAACTAGTGAATTTATTTTTATAGGTTCATAACATTTCCATTGATAAGAAGGAAGGCTTGTTTCCAGCAGAAGATGACAATGTTGGTGGCCAAATCTAGTGGTCTTGAAAGAATACCACCCATTGTAACCAATACTGTACATGGAAATATTAAAAAAAAACAATCAATTCCAAATTACTTTTAATATGTCTTAAAATGGTATCATTAATTATAATAACTCATTTAATATTAATGGATAACTTGAAAGCAGCGGAAATCTGTAAGCAAAACCTGTTAGTAATTATTATTATCCTTTGATGGTAATAGGATAAAAAAATAAAGGTAAAAAGAACATTTTAATTAATAACACATAATGTATTGTTTAGTTGACCTTTTTTCTATAATTAAATTTATCTTATTGTCTAGGTAGCAAATCTTAATTTTTAATTTATATTGACTATTTTAATATTATATGAGTGTTCAACTTTCAATAACTACAACTATTAGATAGCAATATTGAATACTAAAAGAAAACCTCTTTAACGGAATATCTTTAAGTATCTTTCCTGTAAATTTAAATAAAAAATACTTTTAGTAATAAAATACAATATTTATATATAAACATCATAATAGACCACATGTATTAAGTATAAGAATATTTTATATACATATTTTTGTGAATAGAAGTAAGTTACTGATATTCTGCATTATTAAGAAAAGAATTTAGTTTCGTTTCACTGTGCTGAAGTAATCATTTGTAAAATATGGAATATTTTATTAAATTGAAAATACATTTTATAAGACATTTATTATCCTGTTGCACCAATAAAATTAAAAATAATATTACAATATTAAATCAATTAGAATAATGTTTTTATCACTAACCTTTTTTCTCAATTCTTGGTTATTTTCTATGTTAACGGGTGTTTCTGAACTACATACAGCTCGGTTCACTGACATCAACATCCGGACCATTATAAATCTATAGCAAAATAATATTAAGTACACACTTTACTATAATAAAAGAATACATAACCCGAAGAACTTAAATCATTGCCTGCACTGCATCACTGTCAAAGTTAACGCCACAATACCATAATCACGAGGACAGATTTTAATTACTGCTTGGTCCTGTGAAACTGATGGTGGGTTTTCACTACCAGCTCTCTGAATCTGTAGTTGCTAAAAGATGATCGCCTTTTCCAAGCCAATTTAAGTTCACTTTCTTAACTTGTGTTCCCTGTTAGTATGTATAATCTCGAAATTTAACATCATATAAAATTGCTTAATTAGTGCAAATTATAGGCAGCAAATTGTACTTACTTATTTAAAATACTCTCATTCTTTTTGTTTCTTCAAAGCTTTATTAGAGATTAAGAATTTATATAGTATTTTATATAGTAGAAAGACGAGTGGCGATAGGAAATAGCGTAAATGGAGCGTTGGGCAGATTCCTGGGCGCAAAAAACATTAGCAGAAAAGCCCAGCTAGCAATCCACAATGCAGTCCTGATCCCAACGCTAACTTATGGAAGTGAGAGCTGGGTATGGCAGAGTGTGCATAAAAGTAGAATAAACGCGGTGGAAATGAGGGCACTACGCAAAATCTGCGGAGTGACTCTCGCTGACCGCGTAGAAAACAAGGTTGTACGGAAGGAAGTTGGTTTGAAAGAGAGTGTCGGTGTAAAAGTAAGAAAGGGCATGCTCCGATGGTTCGAATATGTAGAAAGAATGGTTGATGCAAGACTGACTAAGCAGATATACAATGCAAAAGCGGATGGATGTAGGAGTCGAGGACGGCCTAGACACACATTCCATGACTAAATAGAACGTGTTCTGGAGGAAGGTGATGTTAAAAGCCTCAAAAACCGACGCGCGTGCATGAAAAGAGTTATGAATGTCAACGAAGCGAGTGAGGCGTGTAAGAATCGTGCCCTCTGGCGCTCTGTTCTCTCTGCCTACCCCGCAAGGGATTTGGCGTGAAGTTATGTATGTATGTGTATGTAAGAATTTATATTCTACTATATGTTTCGACTCGGAAATCAGCTGGCGTTATATTTCCTGTCCAGATATATTTCAGGACTCCAGTTTTACCACTTTGTATCTTTTATTGATCCATTTTAAAATATAAAAGCTATATCCATGAATCTAAAACGACCTAATGACAAGAAGTAGTAATAGTAGACAAGAAGTAGAAGAACGACCTAATGACAAGAAGATACTGAATGCTTGCGTGGCGTCCAGTTCACACACTTATCACATCATTTTACAAATATATTACAATTGTTATTTACATTCCGGGACAATAAATTGCTTTATCAAGGCTTCTTTCGTTATTGGCAAAGTGGGGACCACTGGACCACCGCCAGGTTATACCTTTCAAAACTGAACGATAAGACCGAATTACATTCAAATCAATGAATCATTGTGTACTCTACTCTGTGAGGGGAGATGCCAATCTTAGTACAATCAAGACTCGGTATAGTTTGCGATTTGTAATGAGAAGGAGCACTAACCATTTGGTATCGAATCAGCCCACGATCCCATAAACCAGCCTAACTAGCTGTTTTAGTACATCGTTTTGTAATAAGACGGTTAGAGTCTAAAAACGTTTTCTTTGGCACCTTGCTTTTGCACAAAATAAAACAAAAATGCTGGTTTCCTATGACTCGCGACTGCAGTATTTCGGGGTACACGAATTGTCGCTAAGGAGAAACATAGCAGAGAGTATATTTGCCCATAAACTATTTCAGAATAAAATTGACTGTCCAGAGTTGCTTGGTATCATTAGATTTCGAGTCCCCATCAGATACCCTCGACGTCGTATAACACCACTGTGCCCGCCACTGAGAAGGACTGTACTAGGAGCAAATTCACCCATACTTAGGATGAGCAAAATTATAAATGAATGTAGTGACTTAGTAGATATTAACTTTGACAGTAGAGGTAGAATTGTAACAGGCATCATACAACATTATAAAGGTTTAGGACGACAATAAGTAGTAATGTAATTATTTCCAATTGGTTCCTATTTTTTTTTTCTTGTGTTCTGACTGATCTCATCAATTTTATGATCCCATGGATACGATGTTATGACATGAAATTATCAAAGCATATTTATTTCAGAGCAGATTATTAATATGTATGTGATTGTTTTATTTTTAATTTTGTTTCGATCTTGGTCTTTTTTTTTTAATTTAATTCAATTTTGTTTCAGATCAATTTTAACTTGACTTGATTTGATTTGATTTGAATTTGAATTTTATTTTACTATGGCATTAATTTTAATTTATTTATATTGATTTCCGTTTGATTTGATTTAATTTGATTTTAATAATTGTAATCTTATTTTTATAGATTAAAACAACTTTTAGGATTATATCGCGTTTATTTATTACTTATTTATATTTATTTCCCGACGTTTCGAACTCTTTACAGAGATCATTTTCACGAGTGATGAACAAAAAGATGGTAGTTGTTCAAAAGCTATTTTCATTGATACAGAGAGCACCCACTTATTGGAAATAAAAATCAAAAAGTTGATGTTAAAAATATGTTTTTTATTATTGGTAACCCACATCAGACCATGAAAACAAAAGTTATATACTCATTTATAAGGTGTAATCACCAGAGAAAAAAAAATTGTTTGTAAAGATCCTTTGTTGTATAATTTAATAAGTAAAAGTTGTTATTATTTAATTATTAGAAAATTATCTTATTTTTCTAAGTTGGTTGAAATCAAGTATAACTATTATTAAATATTGATTGAATTAAAATTTAAAGGTAAAGTATTTGTTAAAAAATCTACCACTGGGTCAAAATCGCGGCCAGTCCTGAGAAAGACCCAGCAAGAAAACTCAGCGGCTGTTCTTCAAAACTAATTATTATTTAATTTTAAACGGGCTATTGATATTGCTATTATTTGTAATATTTTGAGAAAAAAAGAAAAGAAACTTGGTTTCCAGGTTAATAAAAATTAAAATTATTTTGATTGTATACTGCACTACTCAAAATTCTACATTATTTTGTTTTCTGATGTGGGTATAAACGCGATATAATCCTAAAAGTTGTTTTAATCTATGAGTGAAATTCGCGAAAGTCTTAGAAATAAATATCTTTTTTTATTTCCTAATTTATGTTTAAATTGTCATTTTTTTAATTGTTGAAATATTAATTCAGATCAATTTTGACTTGATTTGATTTTAATTTTAATTTTGTTTATTTATTTTTATTTTATTTATTTATACAATATAACATATTACATAGTTTACATAGTATAGTTAACCTATTATATATAGCTACAACATTAACCCCTTGTGAAGTGATGGTATCTGCACTAGGTTGCCCTGTCACGCAGATTACCAGTCCTCTTTTGGAGTTTTTGAGAAAATAAGACATGTTATTAAAAGTACAATAAATCACTTTATAAGTACATAAATATGTTTGCGTGTGAGTAGTGTTGGTTTGTATTTGTGTGTGTGTGTATATCTGTGTGTTTGTGGGAATATACTTAGTCATGCCATAAATATGGTAACAAAGAAAAAAAAAATTTTTATTGCAAATAACATTTATTACTTTTACTGTGTGTTACTTTAATACATAAATATAAAACGATATAAAATATAAAAAGCTTATTGAAGTGGTCTCCATTGGCTGCAATACAGGCATTTAAACGTTGAGGCCAGTTATCAATAGAAATACGCACTCTTTCCATGGGAAAATTCTTCACTGCCAATCGTATGGATTGTTTTAGGGACTCTAAATTATTATGACGTTTAGAGCAAGCCGTACTCTCTAAAACTGACCACAAATCATAATCCAGTGGATTAAGATCGGGACTAGACGACGGCCACTCTTCAGCTCTAATGAAGTCCGAAACGTTCGCTTCCAACCAAGATTGCGTGGACCGAGCTTTATGACTCGGTGCCGAGTCTTGCTGGAAGAACCATACTTCATTATTGAACATGGTGTTGTTAAGGGGCTTGACTACCTTTTCAAGAATGGTATCTTGATACACTTGTGCCGATGTTTTGATACCTTTTTCACAAAAATATGGCTCAGTCACTCCTTCGTAGCTAACACCCCACCAAACCATCACTGAAGTCGGATAATGCCCACGTTGCACTGTGTCAACTAATTGGGAAGCTTCCTTAGAGCTTTGAGCATAAATACGGTCATTTTGTTTGTTAAAATGTTGCTCATTTGTAAAAACTTTTTCATCCGTAAACAATATTTTTCTGTGACCTCCCTTTGCGTACCGCTTCAGTAGTTGTTTAGATTTTAACACCCTATTCTTTTTTAAATTATCAGTTAATAAATGACCAGTGCGCCTCTTATAGGCTGCAAGTCCTAAGTCATCTTTTACAATACGCGAAATTGTTCTTTTGCTTGCGGACAGGATTTCTTCGAATTCTTTCCCTTACTACTTTGACCACCTTTTTCGTACGAACACTACGTGGACGGCCAGGTCTTTTTCGGTCACAAACAGAGGAGGTCTCATTGTACCTATTAATAGCCCGGTACACAAACATTTGACTAATACCAAGTGTATGGAGAGTTTTAAAAATTGCATTTGGCTCCATATCTACTTTGTGTAATGCAATCACAGCGATTCGGTTCTCTTTATCACCCCACTCCATTTTAATATCGCAAAATATTGTACAATGTATTAGCGCCAAAACGAGAAAACGCAATGAACAATCGTATAAAAATGACAAATTCCAAATTCAAATGTAATATTTTCTTATTTTTAGTTGTAACAGTATTTATGGCCAGACTAAGTATAAATATACAATGCTACTACATATACAGCGTGTCCCACATTGGGTATATCAAGCCGCGAGGGCTGGATACAGGATGGAATTGCCTATCGGATGGCTATATTTAAAATGCGATAAGTCGAACTTTTAGATCTGAAAAAAAAAAAAAAATTCCTACTGAGGCCGCAAATAATAATATTTGACATGGTCACCCTACTACCAAGACTTTCATTGACATCATATACACACATACAAGAAATCTTTCTTGAGAAAAATTTCTTGAGTACCTACAACACGGATATAAAAATTTAGACCTTATTCTGTTGTAATAGAGCCGATATTGCTAAGTTATGGTGAGATATAAAATAAAAATTTAGTATTTCATTCTGATTAAATAAAATTCATTCATAGTTTAATACATATCTAACCAGATTTTTCGTTTACGATTTATGGTGAACACTTACCATTTCTCAGTGTAACTACAAAAAGGTTCAATGTGCTGTCCTCCTCTCGTAACACATAGGTTCACACGCCACGATACAGATTGTGTGGCGCGGCTCAGACACTCCGGTGTTAGAGTACCACAAGCTTCCACAATTTTTTGGCGCATTTCATTCACAGTTTCACACTGCGTAGCATACACCACACTTTTTAAATATCCCCACAAAAAAAAGTCCATTGGCGTTAAATCGGGCGACCGTGGTGGCCATGGAACAGTTCCAGAATGACCAATCCACGCACGAAAGCGATCGTCCAGATATTCGCGTACAGAACGACTGTAATGCGCTGGCGCCCCGTCTTGCTGGAAAATCATGTCGCGGTAAACTAACAAAGGAGGGCTTCCTTTGTTAGTTTACCGCGACAACAAGTTCTTCCTCCAAGGTGGTCCTCAACATTTCCAAGTAGATTTCACCGTTCAACCGGTCCGGCAAAAATACAGGGCCTATCAATTTGTCACCGATGAAACCGGCCCACACATTAATTTTCCACCTGTGCTGAAAATGGCTTTGACGAAAAGCATGTGGATTTTCATGGGACCAGTAATGCTCGTTGTGGCTATTGGATAATCCAAAACGAGTAAAGGTAGCCTCATCAGACCATAAAACCCGAGACGCAAACATATGGTCAGCAGTAACCTGACTACGATACCACTCACAGAATCGTACTCTCAATAAAAAATCTACTTCTGTCAGCTCTTGTGTGCGCTGATAATGGTAAGGATGCTTACTATCTTTTTTTAAAGTTCTCCATACTTTCATTTTAGACACACCTAATACGACAGAGGCTTTTCTGGTACTTCTAGTTGGATCTTCAGCAAAGTGATCCAAAATATTCTGTTCCACACGGGCATCCGCACGGTCACTCGATCGTCCTTCAGAGTTGGGACTGTGGAAAGAACCGTTTGAGTGCAAACGGTTGACCAGCCTCCTGAAGCATGCATAAGAAGGAAGTCTTCGCTGATTCTCCAGCTCTCTTCCATCAATGTGACGTTGTCGATAAAGTTCGCGCGCTGCAGAAAGGATTCCCTCCGATGCACCCACACATTTGAATACTCCGCCATTATAAAATAACGAAAGATAGCACTTGCACTAACTTGACACCGATAGATGATACTGACCGATAGAACAAGCGAACAATAATGAAGAGCGTGTAAAAAATGAATCACTAACGAACACTAGTGTCTCTGCCATTTTTAATTTCTTAGGGTACCGTTATACCAAAATACGGAACCTTTATACGATAACTTACTTTTTGATAATCAGTTTAAAAATACTAGTGTCTGTACTACAGAGTCTAGTAGATATTTTAATTTCACTCAAATCTCATTCAAAGCAAATTGGAATAGTAGTTTAGAAAATCTCTAAATTTTAAGTAATAATACGCACAATACCGAATACAGGATTTAACATAACATAACATAACTTCACGCCTATTGTTACCCGAAGGTGTAGGCAGCGGCCGTTAGGCCCCGTCTCGCCGTTATGTTTACGTCTCAAATGGAAAGGAAAGTTTTCAGTCATCGATATTTATCACACTTAACTTCCGAAAACAATTTCGAAAAGTCATTGGTGTGAGCCAGTGTCAGGATTCGAACCTGGACCTCTGGATCAGAAGCTGTGTGCTCTCCCACTGGACCACCGAGACTCCTAGGATTTACCTACGTAATACTTTTTAAACTTTCACGTGTTATGCAACATAATGATAATATCCTCTATTAATTTGCGTTGGTACATTAAATTTATACGGACCCATAATATTAAAATTTAATAAATTAATAAATAATATTAATATTTCAAAATGCCGACAAATTCTTTTTATAAATGCCGCCTGATGAGTTCAAGGTTATCTTGTGCGAGCCGAAAGGCAGGCAGCAATTTTCAAAGGAAGTTTCGGGCGCGTGTAACAGGTCACAGCACGTGTATGAGGTCATATACACACTGTCAAGTACCTACAAATGAATCAATAAGTAGGGTTTACAGTTTTTTTGTGTAACTTCACGCCTCAAATACATGAGAGTGTAGGCAGCGAAAACTATTTACTGATTATGTTTCATGGTAATTCCATGTGGTTTCTTAAACAGATCAGAATGTAGTCAGCTTAATTTTTTTTTGTAACTTCACGCCCCAAATACATGCGGGTGTAGGCAGCGAAAATTACTTATTGATAATGTTTCATGGTAATTTTATATGATTTCTTATTGCGAACCGAATACAGATAGCTTTTTTTTTTGTAACTTCACGCCTCAAATACATGAGTGTGTAGGCAGCGAAAACTATTTACTGATTATGTTTCATGGTAATTCCATGTGGTGTCTTAAACAGATCAGAATGTAGTCAGCTTAATTTTTTTTTTGTAACTTCACGCCCCAAATACATGCGGGTGTAGGCAGCGAAAATTACTTATCGATTATGTTTCATGGTAATTTTATATGATTTCTTATTGCGAACCCAATACAGATAGCTTTTTTTGTGTAACTTCACGCCTCAAATACATGAGAGTGTAGGCAGCGAAAACTATTTACTGATTATGTTTCATGGTAATTTCATGTGGTTTCTTAAACAGATCAGAATGTAGTCAGCTAAATTTTTTTTGTAACTTCACGCCCCAAATACATGCGGGTGTATGCAGCGAAAATTACTTATTGATTGTTTCATGGTAATTTTATATGATTTCTTATTGCGAACCGAATACAGATAGCTTCTTTTTGTGTAACTTCACGCCTCAAATACATGAGAGTGTAAGCAGCGAAAACTATTTACTGATTATGTTTCATGGTAATTCCATGTGGTTTCTTAAACAGATCAGAATGTAGTCAACTTAAATTTTTTTTGTAACTTCTCTCCCCAAATACATGCGGGTGTAGGCAGCGAAAATTACTTATTGCTTATGTTTCATAGTAATTTTATATGATTTCTTATTGCGAACCGAATACAGATAGCTTTTTTTGTGTAACTTCACGCCTCAAATACATGAGAGTGTAGCCAGGGAAAACTATTTACTGATTATGTTTCATGGTAATTTCATGTGGTTTCTTAAAGAATGATCAGAAAGAAGATCAGAATGTAGTCAGCTTACATTTTTTTTTGTAACTTCACATAATTATTAAAAATTAGAGATGACAACCCTATTGATGATCGAAATGGAAAAATGAATGAAATACTTTAGGCGTGAAGTCACAATGAACTCAGTTGTCGTAGGTCATAAGTAGGGTGATCATGGTTCATATTTCTGAGGGATAATTTATGTAAAAAAGTAAAAAAAAAAATTTTTTTGCCTTTTTTTACTTTCTATAGGATATCTAGATTTCAAAGCGTGTCTAGATTCTAGATATAAGTGGTTAGAATAGGGTCCAAGAAGCACCCTGTATATATAAAGATAAATATGTAAATTATTTAGATACGTACTATTTCCAACTATCAAGACGCCACAGTTATTAATTGCTCAGTGCTGTCATGATCTACTTTCTGTAAATATACATGGAGTCCTCTTTTACATTGTGATTTAGTTAAGGGGTATATATTCAGTACCATATTTATCTTAATAAATAGGTAATTACTAAGGAAAGAATAGGATCGATGGGCTACACTGGACCTATGTGATATTATTGGGCAAACTTTAGTTTTAATGCGATCCTAGGAGCGTACATTTAAATCATAGGGTAACAGCGAATGTTTGTGCAAAATGATTTGTGAAATAAAGAGTTGACGAACGGTAAGGTCATTGCAAGTAGAGTATAGGTCTGTGGTAGGATGTAGGAATGGAAGATTGTTTGAAACTTTCAAAACAAGTCTTTGGGCTCGTTCAGGTTTCAAAAGATGAGTCTTCGCAGCACCTCCCCAAACCAATAAACAGTAACTGAGCAAAGACTGGCAGAGTGCAAAATAGATGGGTTTCAGTATCTTCCAGTTCGCCACATTTCGGAGGTTTTTGAAAATGTAAATGATTTTTCTTATACGCTTGGATACAAGATCAATATGTTTATCGTATCTAAGATGACTATCGAGGACTACTCCTAGGTATTTAATGTCCTGAACTTTTTGTATTGTGGGACATACACATGAAGTAGCTGGATAATTAGAGCATGAATGGGCTGTAATAACATGATTTGGGTTGCATGGTTGGAGTTTGAGTTTGATAAAGTAAAAGTTATGTATTTAGTTTTATCCGTATTGAATGATAATGAACTGTCTTTCAACCACATCGCTACCCTAGAGAATCCAATCTGGGCATGATGGTAAACATCCTCCCACGAATCCCCATAGAAAAATAGCGCTGTATCATCGGCAAAAGAAATTATTTTCCCGTTAGTTAAAGGCAGCTGACAAAGATCGTTGATAAACACTAAGAATAACGTCGGACCTAGTATACTGCCCTGTGGTAATCCAATATTAGCAATAGATTCATCGCTAACCCAGTTATCGACGACCACCCGTTGGGTACGATTGCTCAAGTAACTCTTAAACAAAGTTAATTGAGTGCCACGTATTCCCATTAGTTCTAGTTTTTTTAATAACAGAGAAGGGGATATAGTGTCGAACGCCTTGGCCAAATCGATGAAAATTGTTAATATTTTTTTATTTCCTCCGAGTTTAGCAACTATATTATTAGTAAATTCTAGAACAGCATCGCGGGTAGATCGTTCATGCCTAAATCCATATTGATTGTTAGACAAGAGATTATTGGATTCTAAATATTTTGTTAGCTGGGTATTAATCACTTTCTCTATGACTTTGGAGATCGTGGGTAAAATCGATATGGGACAATAGTTTCCGATTTGATTTCTGATACCACTTTTATAAATAGGGTGGATGATGGACTTTTTGTAATCGTTGGGAAATATACCTGTGGCAAAGGAGGTGTTACAAATATGGGTAATAGGGCCTATTAATAAACTGGCGTATCTTTTAATGAGAGTACTAGAAATATTGTCGTATCCAGATGTGTGGCTGGTCCTAAGGTTAGCAATCGATGTTCGTATCTCATTGGTATCAGTGGGTAATAAGACAAATGAGCGTTGACTTGAATGTGATGGTACATTTAAATGAACGGGAGAATGGGTTCTTGGGATGGATTGAGCCAGTAACCTACCAACATTACTAAAATATAAATTTATGGTATTTACTGAATGTTGCGGGTTTTGAGAATCTATCAGGTCAGTCGCCGGTGTACGTTTCTTAGTAGAGTACGTGATATTTTTAATAGTGGCCCATAACTTTTTTGCATTGGTTCCACAGCTGGCTAATTCGACTTTGTCATATTCACGTTTTATGTTTTTGAGTAATTTATTACAAAAATTCCGATAGCGAGTGTAAATTAATTTTACTGTAGTGTCTTCTGGGTTCTTTTTACATTTGAGATGTAACTTATCCCTGTTACGCATACATCTTAGTAGCCCTGGTGTACTCCAGGGTTTTAGTAGTCGTTTACGTCTCGATGTAATATATATCCTGGTGCATTTTTCTATATATTTATTTTATTGTGATAATAATTTTCGTTTAATTGAATTTGATTTGACTTCTGTTTGATTTTATTTCAATTTTATTTGATTTTGATTTAATTAAATTTTAGTAATTGTAATCTTATCTTTATTTCCTAATTTATGTTTTAATTATCATATTTTTAATTCTTCAATTTTAATTCTGATCAACTTTGCCTTAATTCAATTTTTTTTTATTTTACTATGATATTAATTTTTTGAAATTTAATTTGAGTTCTATTCGATTTTATTTTTATTTTATTTTATTTTGATTTAATTTAATTTTAATAATTGTAATCTTATTTTTATTTCCTAATTTATGCTTTAATTGTCATAGTTTCAAAATGTCACTTTTGTTGTCTATACTATGCATGCGGTGTTAACCTGTAATTAATTGTTATACTTGTGAAATAATTTTGTGCGTATAAATTTTAAATGTATTAGTATAAACAATTGTTGGTTAACCTAATAAATAAATAAATAAATAGGTAAATCTCGATGACTAATAGAATGGTTTAGTCACCTGTTTAACTGTCGAACAATAATAGAAAAGTACAGTACTTCCATCTTCGAGTATTGAGGTTGTGACAAGTCTGTTCGGCGGTGCATGATACGCGGCGTTCCACAGGGCTTGGTTCTAGGCCCTGTTCTGTGGAACGTCGGACGGATATGACTGGGTTCTCCGTGGCGCTCTCCCGCCGGGGGCGGGAGTGGTCTGCTACGCCGATGACACCCTCGTCATGGCAAGGGGAGACAATTTTGCGGCAGCGGCCCGTCTCGCCGAGGTCACAGCGACGCTCGTCGTGGACCGGATCGGCATGCTGGGCCTGAGGGTCTCTGTCGGCAAGACGGAGGCCCTCCTCTTCCACGGCCCTCGCCCAGGGGCCCCACGAGGATCGACGCTCCACATACAAGGAGTAGAAGTCCGGGTGCAGGCCGAAATGAAGTACCTCGGTCTGCACCTGGACGGGAAATGGCGGTTTGAGGGTCACATGACCAAGCTCGCCCCTAAGCTGGAGGCTACGGCTGCTGCATTTGGTAGACTGCTGCCCAACATCGGTGGACCAGGGTCACCCTGTAGACGACTATGCAGTGGCGTGATTCGCTCCATGGCACTGTATGGAGCCCCAATCTGGGCGGACAGCCGGACAGCCTAAGAACGTGGCCCTCTTACGAATACCTCAGAGGGTCATAGCGACGAGGCAAATCAGGGGTTACCGTACCGTGTCGTGGACGGCGGCCACTGTTTTGGCGGGTGACGTCGCAGCGGCGGTCCGACCTGTCCTGGAGTGATGGGTAGACCGCCGCCTTGGTCTGATGACTTTCAGACTGGCGCAGATGCTTACCGGACACGCCTGTTTGGGTAAGTATCTGTGCCAAATAGCCCGGAGAGAAAGATCTCCGCGCTGCGTCGAGTGTGGTGCGCCAGAAGACACGGCGCGCCACACCCTCCAGGTGTGCGCCGCCTGGCAGGAGCATCGGGACGACCTGGTGGCTATGATAGGCGGGGACCTGTCGCTGCCGACAGTGATCAGCGCCATAGTCGGCAGCGACAGGACCTGGCAAGCAGTAGCCGACTTCAGCGAGGCTGTAATCTCGCTGAAGGAGGCCGCAGAGCGGGAGCGTGAATACACTGCCGATGCGGACCCGCTCCGCCGAGCGAGGCCAGGGCGGAGGCGACGCGAGTATCTCCGACGTCTCCTCGCCCCGCCTTAACATCCGAGACCCGGCTCGCAACTAGATCCGCCCTCGGGCTCTGCAGTGAGCCGGACCCTAATAAGAGTTGAGTCGCAGCCCTGACCGCCGGCCTGCGCGGTGAGTCGGGCCCAGGTCGTCGCCTGACCTGCCCCCCTTTGCGCTCGCGCACTGCGGAGCTGGTCGGGCAACCGTCGGGGCGTCAGGTGTAGAATGCTAACCGCGAGCCCCTGAAGCCCCAGCTAAGACGCAGAAGTGCGGCGCAGAGAACTTCGGAAATCCCGGGAGTTACTCATTTTATCATCATTATCACCATCATTAGCCTTTTGAGGTCCACTGCTGGACATAGGCCTCCCCCATAGAGCGCCACAACTGCCGGTCCGCTCAATCATGGGGGGTTTTTGCCATAATCGCCACGCTAGGCAGGCGGGTCGGCGATCGCAGTAGGCTGTATTTTCGTGAGAGAGAATGCTGCTGCCCATTCTTCTAGCTTTTCCCTTATTCGCCTTTTACGACACCCACGGGAAGAGATGGTATGGTATAATATCACAACTCGCCACTAGATGCCTCTGTGCGGTTTAAACTCAAATTAATAAAATTTGAAATTTACCTATATGTATATTATAAGCGTTAAACGGTTAAAAAACGCAGAAATTCTACTCGAAAAATAAAATTAAATGAAGTAAATTTACGATAAGAAATAACTACGAATTATTATGTAAGTTTTAGGCGATTGCATCAAAAAACTAAAAAACCACGAGTCTAGCTATATTTTATTGTCGCATACAAAGTTTTCTTTAAGAATTTAATCTTATATTTGATCACTGCTGTTCATTTTTAGTCTTCTTCTCAGAGGTATATTTTTGGAACTGCTACTGCCATCTAGACATTTGTTAATTAACTATTACCAAAAATGGCTGTGTAGAGTATATGCAGTTATAGTTAAGTCTGCATAAACGCATAGATGGCAGTATGATTTAGAAGTCGATATTAGACAATGTGCGTCACATCACTGCGCAATCAGTCACTTCACAGAACTAAAATATCAGCTGTTCTACAATATTCGCTCGGGCAACTCAGGCAGCAGCTGTACCACGCAGCCGTTTTCCTTGGGATCGTGATTCGTTATTGTTTGGTCGTTGCTTTCCCATTGTTGTAATATCCATTGTAAATTTATAATTTCTTCTAATCTTTCATCACATTTTTAGTGTAAAGTATTATTAAAATAAATATCATTACCGTTCGTTGAAGTGAGTGAATCATTAATTTGTAACCTCCGCTGATGCTATGTTTACCAAAATTCCTCGTACGTTGTTATTGTGACTCAAGTTGAGATGTCTCGTGTATACGTGGATTGCGAGAGGTGTTCCAGAGTGTTAAGTTGATAAAATCTCCATTAGATAGTGATTGAAAAAATAGTTTGTGACAATGTCTAACACAGTCCCCACCAGTTCTGCGTTGAGGGCTTTGGCCTTAGAATATAAGAGTTTACAGGAGGAACCCGTCGAAGGGTTCAGAGTGAAACTTTTAGGCGAAGACAATTTGTTTGAGTGGGAAGTTGCAATTTTTGGTCCTCCAGATACACTTTACCAAGGTGGTTACTTTAAGGTAAGTTTGACTCTAACTATTAAGAACAGACATTCTGTTGCAACATGCAATTGCATGAATATTTGTAACAGTCTTTGTTTTTTAACACAAAAGAGCTATATCTATACTAATATTATAAATGCGAATGTAAGTTTGTTTGTTACGCTTTCACGCAAAAACTACTGAACCGATCATCATGAAACTTTGTACATATACTCTTGAAGGTATTAGAAGTAACATACGGTACTTTATATTAAAAAAAAAAAAAATTTTTTTTACGAAAGATAAAACAATTGTTTGTCAAAAAATCGTCAAATTTAGCTACTTCAATAATGAACTTTTACAGTATTCGTAAATTAGATAACATAACGTAACTTCACACCTTTTTCTATCCGAAGGTGTAGGCAGTGGCTTTTATGCCTCGTGAGGGACGGTATTACAGTATTCAGGGTTGATACTTATACTTAACTTTACTTATCCCTATCCCTATCCATATCCCTACCCTACTAATATATAAATGTGCATGTAAGTTTGTTTATTACGCTTTCACGGGATAACTACTCAACAGATCATCATGAATCTTTGTACACATATTCTTGGGGGTATTAGAAGTAATATAGGATACTTTCTTTTTTCTTATTTCTCTCTTTAATTAACATATATTTGCACCCTAAGGAGAAACTTATAATATAGTCTACAAAAATATCCTACATTAATACTCTGCATTTATATCATATAAAATTGTTAAAGTCCAAATTATTTATTTTTGTTACAGAGAAATATATTTTACCGTTTGTTGTTACATTTTAATAAAGCATATTGTGAGATTTTTAAACGTCATACCTAATGTTGTAATTTTGAAAATTGATAATCCCAGCTAAGTAAGAAAATAGAGTTATTATATTGATTCAATTCTATGGTAATGATTTTGATACTTATTTATTGGCTTCAATGCGAGCGAAGCCGCGGGTAAAAGCTAGTATATATATATACTTTAATGTTTGGATTGCAAACATCATATTTTATTGTGGTTTTATTGTTCTTGAGCTGCACAGGTAAAAGGAACTCTTTTATTGTTTCAATAAGATAATTACAAAATGCACCCAATTTTCACTTTCTGTACATGTAACAAGCTAATGATTTGGCATTTATTCAGAAACTATATGACTATGTTTAGAAATAATTAGTATACAATAAATATTACTTATATTGAATATATTATATATAAATACTTTAAAACGGATTAAATTTAGACATGCAGTTTTCGAGTTATTGATGGCAAGATTATATATATAGATATTCTGTAAAATGCTATTGTATTTTCCTGTATGAATTGGACAGTTACTCAACTGACCAAGTGTTGTGCAGTTATTCTGAAGTCTGGAGTAGTACTTAAGTTACAAAAACATAAACATATAAACAACACAACACAACCCATAAACATGTCCAAAAACTTGAGTTTTTATTGAGCTGTTTTTCACACAGTGTATTTTTTTAAATAACTTTGTTTAATTGATTCTTATAAAGTAGAAACAATGGGAGGGTATTTTATTAAAAAGTAAAATTATAATCAAAAGATATATTTAGCAAATATTTTTTTATTGCTTTCATTATCCTATTTTACTTTTAGTACCTAATATATTAGCAACTGTTAAATTTTATTCAGTACTTATTACTGAAAGCAGTGTCATAACTTAGGTCAGCATAATGAGGTCTTAATACATAAATAACTGCCCTGAATAAGAGATAATTTAGTGAATATACAGACATTAGCCAAATGTCTTATTATTAAACCAGTTACAAAAATATCATAACTTTTAAGTATGCATTTAATTTATAAAATTGTGACAATCAAGATTACATTAGTATGTTGTATTGTCATTTATTAACAATTTAATTAAAATAAAATAAATAAAAATTTGTATAGGATGATATAATTTTAAATTTAATCTCTTAGTAATCCCAGAATGAAAACAATTGCTTCTTTGTAATAGCTACAATATTAGTTATAATATACAATATAATTATAACATAGTAATTTATAAATAGTGTTGTGAAATATAGAATAATGCACCTGTAAATGACAATTATTCATATTCCTAAATGTCCAGTGTAGTCCAGTGGTCGAGCAACCTGCTTCTGAATCAAGAAGTTGCGAGTTCGAATCCTGGCTCACACCAATATGACTTTTCGAAATTACTTTTGCAAGTTAAGTGTGATAAATATTGATGACTGAAAACTTTGTGCCCGGTGTGCCAATAGGTTCGCCAACCTATTCCATTTGGGACGTAAACATAACGGCGAGACGAGGCCTAACAGCCACTACCTACACCTTCAAGTAGAAAAAGGTGTGAAGTTATGTTATGTGTATTAATAATAAAATCATTAAATATTAGGATTAGAAGGAAACCTCTATTGTTCATGAAGGTTGTTAACATCTGAATGTATTGGTTTACATTTAATATATCATTAAATTAATTGTAATAAGGTAAAGTTCTATATAATTCACAAATTAATCACATCCTGAATGGGGTTTTGTGAAATAACAAGTTAAACTCTACTATTTATCAGTTTAACTTGAAGATTTCTTACAAATTAAATTGGCAAAGTTTGTCTTTTTATTATTTTATTTA
Organism: Euproctis similis; assembly: GCA_905147225.2. NCBI lineage: Eukaryota > Metazoa > Arthropoda > Insecta > Lepidoptera > Erebidae > Euproctis > Euproctis similis. The sequence goes on along the minus strand of LR990121.1, from coordinate 9,429,366 downwards.
TTGAAACATGTTGGATGAATGTTGATGCATAAATAGGTCATAATTTTGTTTGTAGATCTCCAAAAGCAGTCAACATAGATAATTATGAAAAAATTGAGTTATATAGATATACACATTACAAGCACAGAAGGAAAATGTGAGTTAAAATGTGGCTCCGAAAATCTTATTTATTTTTGTTTATTGTTCACAATTGTTTATTGTTAAAACACATAATAATTATTACATAAATATAGATATGTTCAATGCTCTAATTAGAAAGTTCAAATTATAGCAGTTATTAACAATTTAATTGCACATTATCTAATGTGCTAATAAGCATTATAACTCAGCCAGCTGTTTCCTAATATTATGTATGAAACTCAGTTTTTTTTTTCATTACAATCACAGAAGTCAGAATATAGATAGTTTGGAATCTAATGGTTCTGCCAAATATTATTGCTTCATATCTAGCGAAAAATCCTATCAGTAATGTATTTCATTATTTTTTCTTTCAATAAATATGTAATTATACTTCTACAGTAAATAACTAATTTCATAACATATTTTTCTTTGAAAATAATATATTTAGAAAGTTTTGTTTAGTGAAAAGCTATTATCATGAAACCATAAAATGTCTGCAAATAAAAAGTGAAATTAGTGGAAAATGTTTGTCAAAAGTATTTCAACATGTTTGATAGAAGAGGTCTCACTGCTTAGATGTTTATTGACCAAGCCCATAACATCCTGCTACAACCTGGGATCTTACATGGGATTCACTGCTAAGGGGCATTCCATCCAGTGATCACATATCTTATTATACATATATCTTACTACACCTTCCTCCCACTTTCATTATTTAGTATCATTGTTATTTAATGATTTTTGTCAACCCCCTTCAAACAAACTTACGTGCCTTCTAGATTAATGGATTCATTCATTTATAAATGTGCTATCTAACTGACTTTTTTTTTTCAAATCAATTTTCAGTGGTTTCCAATATAAACGCGTACAACCAAGCAGTTTGTATTATTAGCACATCCCTGGCTTCAAACTAGAAACTTTCTAAACAAAACTCCTTACTCTCTGGCATACAATCCTCAATAATATTAAAAATTGCGAAATCGCCAAACAGATTGAAGTGAAATCTGGCAAGGCTGGATTCAGACCCTGGAAAGGACGTTTTATAGTTTTTATATCGGAAATTACCTCCAAATCTGCTACGCAATATAATTTCGCATAGATTAGACATGAATAGAGCTTATGTTGTCTAGGCGAGGTCAGACTATGGATGGCGGCTTGAAGAAACAGGTTCGCGCCAGCGGAACTTCGAAACTAATAATTAAAATATGTTAACTTATTTCTCAGATTTTCGCGAATCATCATCATTTTCACGAGTAATTTCTGTAAAGATCTGTAAAGAGTTCGAAACGTCGGGAAATAAATAAAAATAAGTAATAAATAAACGCGATATAATCCTAAAAACTTGTTTTAATGTTATTATAGTAACTTTATCTTTACCTACTAGACATTTATCGTTTCCTAAATGTCATGAATGACTAGTGGGATCCGAATACGGTAATTTTCAATCAGAAGTCTGAGTGCTAAACCACAAAATTTAAATTTTGGAACAATATGAGAAATCCGCGTCGAAAACAAGATTGTAAGGAAGTAAGTTGGATTGAAAGGGAGTGTCGGTGTAAAAGTAAGAAAGGGCATGCTCCGATGGTTCGGACATGTAGAAAGAATGGATGATACAAGAATGACTAAGCAGATATACGATGCAAAAGCAGATAGATGTAGGAGTCAAGGACGGCCTAGCTAGACACACATTCCATGACCAAATAGAACGTATTCTGGAGGAAGGATATGTTAGGAGCCTTAAAAAACGACGCGCGTGCATGAAAAGAGTTATGAAAGTCAACGAAGCAAGTGAGGCGTGTAAGAATCGTACTTTATGGCGCTCTGTTCTCTCTGACTACCCCGCAAGGGATTTGGCGTGAAGTTATGTATGTGTGTGTATGTATGAGAAACTCAGAACGCGAAAAAATACGTGGCAATTAAGGTCAATAAGTAATACCATCCACCGGAAGTAAAGTTGATATTGCATATTAAATCAAAATCGGTAATGACTTAGCATAAAATATATATAGTAGGTACAAGATTAGATTATTTTATAAGTGTCCAGGTGTATCATATCTTTTATTATTCTCATATTAATTGTTTCTTATCACAATAACTTCTGTGTAATCAAACAATGTTAAACAGAACAATTATTGATTTTCTCGATTGCACGCCTCCGATGATGACAGCGCGGAAAACGGCGGGAATTCCAGTCGCTTGACGGCAAACGTGACGATTTATGATTTCGCGAAAGTGAAATGTAATAAAACTTAATAATAGTGTATGATGTAATAAAGATTCTTACTGTACTTGTGATTTTAAAGCTAAGACGGTATATGTTTACTTGTTTGAACACGTTAATATCTGGAATTCTTGACTAGCATTTGGTAATATTGTAGGTATCGATATTCAAGGGAGTTGGGCAGTAATATTATTGTCAGCTAATTTGGCAAAATATGTACATGTAGCTACTAATACATCATCATCTTAGTAATAATTGATCCAGCCGTTTTAGCGTATATTAGCCAAATAAAATAATGATATTTTTATACATATACATACATAAATACATACATAAATAATAATTCATTTAAAATTTTGTTACAGGCACATATGAAGTTCCCACCGGACTACCCGTATTCACCACCATCAATTAGATTTCTAACAAAAGTGTGGCATCCAAATGTGTATGAGGTGAGTAAAATGTTTTATTTAGCTTCACACCAAGTCCCTTGCACGGGGTATGCAGAAATAAAAGAACGCAATAATACACGCTTCTTACACACCCTCACTCGCTTCTTTGACTTTCTTATCTCCTGTCATACACGCTCGTCGATTAATAAGGCTTTTTGACTCCACCTTCCGATAGGAGACGTTAAATATAAACATCGAAAGTACGTCGTGCAATTCCCCGATTAAACATCCTTCCTGCTTTTGTATAAGTACTGTATTCTTGCTTAGTCAGTCGTTGAAATGTGTTATCCATAGAATATTTTTACTCTTATTTTGCATTTATACAAATGCATCTAAACAATAGACCGTCCAAATCGTCCTAGTTCCTGTTCATCATCAGACTTAAAGACCACTGTTGGACCTAAGCCTCTCCTAGGGGACGCCACTATTCACGATCCTGTGCTACTCTTAATAAGTTAAAATAAACGCGATACAATAGCGAAATGGCAAAGTGACTACCGGGAATGATTCCAGGTAGTAACTTCAGCCTTTCAGAATAAGACAAAGACTAACGAAGCTAGTCTTAAAACTACTTTTTTTGGATTTTTTTTTTACAGCCCTGGATACGAGTCCGTTTGAGCATTCATAAGACTGTTTCTAGTAGTGTTGCCATCACTTGGGCCGTGTTTAAGTTTGCTATAATAGCTGTTTTTTTTTTTAAATGTACAATTGTGAAATGAATATAAGAATGGCAGCAAACACAATGGTTTATATACAATTATATCGAAATAAAGTGTATGAGAAAAAAAATATTGAAGGCAATGTGGCGTAAGGTACCTGTTACAACGCTATTAGAAGTTAGTTTTATTGTGCCTCAATGTTTTAGCTAATTAATATATTATGTGCAAATATACTATTTACAAATGTATATTGGATACATTACGTACCTACCTACCCACGATCACTGCGTACTTGGGGACAATTAGTTTTCGAGGACGGCCAAGACACACATTCCATGACCAAATAGAATGTGTTCTGGAGGAAGGTGATGTTAGGAGACTCAAAAATCGACGCGTGTGCAGGAAAAAAGTTATGAAAGGCAACGAAGCGAATGACGTGTGAAAGAATCGCGCCTTATGGCGCCTCTTTTCTCTCTGCCTACCCCGCAAGGGATTTGGCGTGAAGTTATGTATGTATGTGTATAAACGTGAAATTGATATATTTTAACCATTACCTAATGATCTACTATATCTATATATTTATCTTGACCTACTTACTTCTTTCATATAGATCTTTTTAAGTCGTTTCAACGTTTCCTAATTAAAATAACAGCACAACATCTCATTTCGCCAATGTCAAGTTTTAAAGAAAGACATTAGTTTCTGTACTGTTTTTTTATGAATTTAGAAAAAATTATTTGCTGACAGAGTGTTTCACAAATGCCCATATTGGCTTGGATTTTTATATAAACAAATACATATATATATACAATAGCTGTTAGCCAATTAATACTCGAAATGGATCCCGCTGTTTTGGATGTTATCAAAACTAACTTAAAAATTGTCATTTTGTTGTTAATTTCATATGTCATGTCTACTTACACAATATTTTAATAAAAACATATATCATAGGTAATTTACCTGGCGAACCTTGTTTCGCCAAAGAACATCCTTCTTAAGATGTATAAAAATAAAACTGTAGTTCATCATTCTGATCCATCTGATTCATCTCATAAGGTTTACCCAGCTATTACAATTAAAGCGCCATAAACGACAATTATGACTGTCTACTATTTTATGCATGTATTATGTACATAAAAACCATCAAAATCCGTTGCGCAGTTTTAAAGATCTAATTTGGTGACAGACAGCGGAAAGCGTCTTTATTTTATACTTTAACATGATATTCTACAGAGTTCGATGGAATATAAATATGTAGGTATCATTTATAAGTACTTATGATGCTTGACTTTTTTTTTTAAATTCTACATGCGGCCGGTTATACAGTTTTCGCTTCGCCTAAGCGTCTCTGTACCGTTATCTTTTAAGAGAGTCAACTGTGTTGTGACTCGGTAGATATGTTTCTACAAATGAAAATAATTGTTGGTCGCTTGTCTTGTATTAGCTGCGTAAGCGGGGTCATCAGACCGATTGGTTTATTCACCGTGTGACGCATCGCATCGCACCGAATAATTAGGTACTTACTCAGTAGCCGAGCTTATAAATATTTCAAAATTTTAAAAAAAAGTATTGATTCCAACACAATTTTGAAACGATGTCAAGGCGTCGGTACCTCATTGTCTATAATGTATTATTATTCAAATGTGTGCCGATTAATTAATAACAATAGAACCGCCAAGACGAGTTGTGATTCCGGTAATGTTTTTGTGAACCAGTTCCGTATACGTTCCACTTTCTAGTTGGACAGTTTGCGGTATTAAGAATTGAACGTATTTTAAATATGACACACTGGCTGTTTATAAGAAATTTTCGAATTTAGAAAATGTATTTTTCTTTTTTTATATTTTACGCTTTGACTTGATAAAAATTCGAGATATTTCGATATTATCGACCCTTGTAACTGATGCTTATTACGATTATTCTTGATTGTCAATATTATCAGCAACAACGTCTTCGGGTTGAGTGTGGCCTGACAGAGCCTCGCTGATTTATTACTGAATATGATTTTATACATATAATACATTAGTTAATGTTTTGAAGGTGTATAATAATGTAGTACATTGTTTCGATTTATCATTTAGGGTTCAGCCAATGTGTTAAATTTCGAAATGTATCACTTTGTATACTATATTATTACATACACGAATCATACATACAAACCACCCTGTCGAAACCCTCTGTCTATTAAAAATGTAGTTTCAAAACTCTTAGCATATAACAGGACTGACAGCGGAAGGCGACTGTTTTATATTTTTGTAACTTTGTAGTTACTTTGTAATTAAGTAATACATAACTTCACGCCCAATCCTTCGCGGGGTAGGCAGAGGGAACAGAGCACTATAAGGCACGATTCTTACACGCCCCACTCGCTTCTTGACTTTCATAACTTTTTTCATGGATGCGCGTCGATTTTTAAGGCTCACATCATACCTGTCACCTTGCTCCAGAACTCGTTCTATTTGGTCATGGAAGGTGTGTCGTGGTCATCGCTTCTTCTTTATCGACATTGAACTTGCTTGCTATAAAGTCCGACAAAAGGACTGTTAATTTAACATTAAATATTCTAAACTTTTTTTTGTAAAGGATGGCAAATACAATACTGTACGTACGGCAATATTCTACGAAAAATACATTTAACAGGATGTGAGAGTTGAACGAACTTTTGTATGATGCCTTCACTTCACCAATAGTAACGAACTGGCATGATATTGTATTGTGTATTTAAAAGTAAAAAAAATAAAGTTATTGAATCAATTTTAACGCCCAAGGAGGTAGTCAATATACTTAACACTTGAGTCTACTACTTCGATGTTGAATGTATGATTGATGATAGCAAGTATACGATAATTGCGAGTCGTTAAGTTTTTTTTTTTGCAATCGAATACTTTTTTATACCGATTTAGATAAGTTGTTTGTGAAACATATCAATTGAGTCTTTTTGACGTGACAACGTCTTAAATTAGGTTGCGGCTGGGAGTCACTTATGAAAAAGTGTAACGCTCGGTAACGTTACGATGAGTCACCGAACGAGAGAGAGGCCCGCCGAATGCCTTGCGTCTCTCTCCCACTCAACTATGATCGGTCTGCCGCGCGCGCAGCACTAGAGAATTAGGCGCATTGAATCGGCGCATGCTTGTGTCTCTGTCTTTGTCTTTCTCGAACGTTCTTGGCGTTGGAAAAACAAGAAAGCGTCATAATACAAGTTCACACGTGTGGTTAAAGTATCGTCAGCTGTGTCTGTAGTGAAAATGTGGAGTGCTTAGATTCGTCATTTACAACAACTACAACAATAAAGGTAAATAATTGTACACTGATATTTCATTATCGTAAACTATGATTGATTGATTAATTGTTAGATTGACACAAAAGTTGAGAAACTGAGTTTATAGGTTATGTCATACTATTGATAAATGTTGATAGTGTTAAGTAAATTATTAGTTTAAAATTAATTAATTAATTAATTATTATTTTACAAATTTTCATTAATTTCAAATTTATTTAGCAAAAATTTGAACCTTCGATCTGAATAAATGTTTTGATTTTCGAATTGATTCTTTAAAATTACAAATATTAAGAAAAAGTGGCAGATATAAGAAAACTTGATTTAAACTGTGTTTGTAATTTGTGCAATTCTTATTTTCATTCAATTCCTTGTTCCTATTGTGCAATTTAATTATATTCATATCAATAAATATTCTACCGAGAAAAAGACGTTGTCACGTAAAATCTTCGCCCGTAAAACCGACTTTACAGGCAACCAGATTTTTTTTTTATTAGCTTTTTATTATCTTCACCTGTATGTATGTTTGTAGGTTTGTAGGTTTGTTTGTAACCGACTTCTTTTTTAGTTTCCGCTGATTGCCACTAGATGGTGCGATTTGTGAACTATGACAGTTCTAGACTAGAAAACCGAACTAAAAAATTTAAAATAAATAATAGTTTAAAAAAACTAAAAAACACGCTTTTTATTGAAAACCGAACTAAAAAATAGAAAAATAAAAACAAAAATACTTTATTTTAAAAAAAGCGTGGGGTGCTTTTTAAGATATTATCGAAATGATAATCACTCTACTCATATCTGTCAATAAAATATTTATAACTATTGACACCATGCACCCCACGCTTTTTTTAAAATAAAGTATTTTTGTTTTTATTTTTCTATTTTTTAGTTCGGTTTTCAATAAAAAGCGTGTTTTTTAGTTTTTTTAAACTATTATTTATTTTAACTTATTACTCGATGGTCTAGGCAACGGTAATAACATGATAACAAAACATTACAACCACGCAGCACGTGAGTTATCATCAATTTATATTTCCTAAAAGTCGCTTGTTGAGCTCCCCGCTTCTGATTCAGAAGTTATGGGATCGATTCCGGGCTCATACCAATATAATTAATATTGATGACTGACAACTCTGTGCTCGGTGTATGGCAATAGGTTCGATTATCGAAAATAGATTTCACCTATTCCATTCGAGGCGTAGCATAACGATTTGGCGAGTCGCGGTTTAACAGCCGCTGCCTACATCTTCGGATAGAAAAAGGCGGGAAGTTATGTTTTGTCATAATTTCTCACCAATATTCCAACTGGAGAGTTTTGTTCCAGTTTGTGTTCTCTCGATTCTTACAGTTCGTTAACTACAGATGAATAACTAGGAGTGTAGTCTGAAATCTTAACAGTAAAGCATCGCATTCGATGTATGACAATAACACCATTTTATTTTATTTACACATATGGCGTCACGTTTGTTTTTTGATGACGAACTTTCAAAGCATCAAACAAATAAATACGCTCGACTCTTGATAAACAATTGCAATACAAAAAAAAGAAGATTTTCATGCTATATATTACAGCTCTCTGATTTCTGGCACACAATCTCGACGAAAGTTAATTTTGTATTTTATCATCCCTGCGTAAGTGTTTTCCCCTCGATGGAGGTCGTCTTGCACCGACGAAGTCTGACACTCCCCGGCCTTGGGGTGATCAACCTTAATCCATATATCTCGTCGACCTGACTGGCGGTTGGCCGCTTTGAACTTGGGCTACATTCACATCATTCTATAAATATTGCTCGCCAAGACGTGCTATTGTCCCAATATTTGGGGGCTGCTGCCAACTTCTCAATCATGTACGATACGTACGTACCACGTGGTCACTGACCATGTGACAGCTATATGTCGTCTCATAAAAAATGACACTACTTATACATCTGTATTATTGTGCCACGCAGTTCGCTGAATGAATGGGCCGGTTCGACCACTGAAATACCACGATCTCTCGGAAAATTGATGTGAAATGGTGAATGAATTGAATGCCGTGTTTCGTTTGGTGAGAAACAGGTATCCCTAATCCCTACACTACTACTACTATCTTAAAGAAAGGCAACCCAATTGTGACACGTGTTACAAATATCCATGGGCTACTCTAGTCGCTTACCACCAGATAACCAAGTTGCTCATTTATCCCCTATCCCATGAAAGTAAGTAATTTCAAATCTTCAATAACTGTACGGGTAGACAGCGGTAGATATGTACAACTAATTAAATATCTAGTACCAAATTTGCTGTACATCGTGTGTTCGATGTACAGCAATATGTATTTTGACGTCTGAATTTGTTGATATTTGTTATTTTCTTGCATTAAATTTAAGCGTATCCTTGAATTCTTGTAAAACTGCTGCAGGCGGAAGAATTATTTACCTCCTAGATAGTATGTTTATCTTCTCAAGGCCGACACATTAATTCATTTCAAGAACTAAACAAAGAGTCTACATGAAAACCCGTATTCTAGGAATTAATATATGTGTATATTTATATGTAATATCTGCGCGTTTCAGAAGGGAAATACGTTGCTATTGAAATAGGGCGCGGGCACTTCCGTTCCGCAAACTCCTGTAGTGTGCGTCACCAGACCTTCTATCTATCTACCTGCATCTCTTTCTATGTATCATTATATATTTATATCTCTCTCTAACAATTTATTTGCATTGTCACAATATGTTACAAGTATTATTTTTAAATTGTCCAACTGCGTGCACTTCGTACCTCTACTTAATATACTTTCACCGCTAAAAAGATTGCTGCTCCGCTCCCATTGAACATAGCGTGATGATCTTTAGCCTAAAATATATAACAACACAAAAAGATTTTTCAATTCAATCTTTAGATTAGCGCGTTCAAACATACCAACAAACTTTTCAGCTTTAAAAGTACCGACTTCAAAAACAAATAAGATCGGAATCATAGACAATTATAAAATATTATTTTAACTCATTAAACACACTTACTAATTCGCAAGGCACGTTGGTATCAATTTATTGTAACGTATTGTATATAAGTCTTAGAGCAAAGTGAACGAATAAATTCTAGAAGCAAATGAGATTTCGCAATTGTAGTAATCGCGAGTTACTTTGCTGTGTATAGTTGTCTTTTTGTCACCTTTTTTCGACGATCTTCATCAGAACGTGACATATTGTGTTGTAAATCCTTCCTTGTCATAAAACGCCATGTAAATCAGGTCAGTGGATTCTGAGAAAAAGGTGGATATATAAACTAGCATACATACAGGTAGTATACATACCCTCGTTTTTTTTCTTTAAGTCGCTTGAGTTATTGTAACAAATTATTAGATTTTTAATACGTCTTACCCATTAACTTGTATATATGGACGAGACATATTGTTCTATATGCTCAATTACTTATATAAATATTGTGCATTCATTATATCTATCTCGTTCTTACTCAGCACTATCACTCGCATGGAAACAGTATAACAATATTTCAGTGCGTACATAAAGTGAGTTAACATTCGTGAATACCTACAGTAGCCAAAAATAGGCTACGTTTTGCGGCTTAACTGTCAGTTCAGCCGGTAAAAAAGTGTTGGGAAAAAATTTATTGACAAAATTTCTCTGCCAATTTATATAAATATAATTGCTTTTTATCGTAACAAGAAAAAAACTATTATGAATTCGCTAAATTTGCGTTAATTAACTGTCCTTAGGCTGAAAGTCATCTAGAGGTATGTTGTAGTAGTATGTTACTAACTTCAGGTCAAGGTCAGCAAGTTAATTAAAATAATAATCGTATGATGTTTCGTAATAACACCGAGGGGTCAGAGTTGCATGGGCGATCTTAAATATGGGATAGAGAGGGCGCTGGGAAGAGAAGGGGAAGAGAATCGTTGGCCTCTAGATACTTCTTTCACCATACTTCTTAATCTAAAGTTATACTTGCCGTTTAAGCATACAATAGAAAAGCATAACATTATTTCTAGAGCAGTCTGTCAACCAAAGTATTTTCAACTGGCCGTTACTCGTCGTCTATGTTTTTTTCGTCACGATTAGTTTTTGCTTTGTCTAGTTTCAATATTATTATCAGTTTATGTCCATGTGCGGCGTTTTATTTTATATTAAAACATTTATTTCACATAAAATCACACGCGAGCCCGATCCAATTGTTGTCTCGTTAATATTAAAAATATTCTGCGCAGCACTAAAACAGCCATTTTATGCGGCCACATGACGTCACACCCATCTTCAATTTTAAGTCGACATGCCATAGGTTTCCTACAGAGATGTGACTTTAATTTGAAATACTTCTATTTAAAATACAAATACAAAATGCAAAATACCTATTTTGTATTTAAATACCTTTTAGTTGAAAGCATTTTGTATTTTATTTGAAATACCTCTCGAGATGTATTTTGTATTTTTAATAGTCATTTCAAAATCAAACTTTGTGATTAATTTTAGCCAAAAATTACCAATCGAACAAAATGAAAGAAACTAATGTCGAATGTACTGTCGAATTTGACCGATAGAGGCGCCTACCTTTTAGTCCTGGGAATATGTGTATACCATCTGGTCTGTGAGGGTTAGGTAGGGAGGGACATGTTTTTCATAAGATGCCATTTCTTTTTGTAAGCACAATTTTAATATATGTAGTTTGTTATTTATCGTGTGTATTAAAATTTTATAGGTTTTATAGGTTAAAAAAAAGTCTCGGTGGCGCAGTGGTCGAGCACACGGATTCTAATCCAGAGGTCCGGGTTCGATTCCAGACACTGGCTCACACCAATGACATTTCGAAATTGTTTTCGGAAGTTATGTGTGATAAATATCGATGACTGAAAACTTTGTGCCCGGTATGGCAATGGGTTCGCCACCTATTCCATTTGGGAGGTTAACATAACGGCGAGACGAGGCTTATCGGCCGCTGCCTACACCTTCGGGTAACAAAAGGCGTGAAGTTATGTTATGTTATAGGTTATTATAATTTTATAGGTAAAATTTAATCCAGTCCAGTCCAGTGGTCGAACACCCCGCTTTTGAATCACGAAGTTGTTGTTGTGTCACACAAATGACTGTTCGAAATGATTTTTGAAAGTTATACATAACTTCACGCCAAATCCTTTGCGAGGTAGGCAGAGAGAACAGAGCACATAAGGCACGAGTCTGGCACGCCTCACTCGGTTCTTTGACTTAATTGTTTTTTTTATGATAGAAGGAGGCAAACGAGCTTGCGGGTCACCTGATGGAAAGCTACTACCGCCGCCCATGGACATCTGCAACACCAGGGGTATCACATCAGCGTTGCCAGCCTTTAAGGTGGGAATAGGCTCGTTTCTTGAAGGTGCCTAGGTCGTAGCTGTAGGTCGGAAATACCGTTGCCGGCAACTCGTTCCACTACGGAACAGTGCGTGGCAAGAAGTGCTGGTGGCAACGCACAGTTGTCGATCGCCAACTCTTCAGCCAATGCGGATGGTAACATTTACAGGTTGAGCGCTGGCGAAAATCAGTAGGTGGTATTAATCCGAACAATTCCTCAGAGCACTCCCCGTGGTATATGCAGTAGAGGATGCATAAAGATGCAACATCTCTCCGCAACGCCAGGGGGTCAAGCCGATCTGAAAGAGCTTGGTTGTCAGCAAGCCGAACCGCGCGTCGTTGGATGCGTTCAAATGGGGTAAGCTGATACTCATCTTTGAGCAGAGGCACCCCGACCAAAGATGAGAACAGTGAGGTCGGAAATGCGCTTTATATAGCTGCAAGCCATGACCTGACGTGAAATACCGTCCTTTTTCGAGGCCAATTTGGCCTTGCCCTCCCTTATCCTGCCCTGGCGGGTAGGTAGGGGAGTGCCCTCAAAAAAGGGAGCTACAACAAAGGGTGCCTTTTCAGCGGTAAACGCTCTGACCTGTGTCTTCTTAGGGTTGAATTGGAAGTTGAGTCGGCCCCAGTCCGAAATCTGGCTAGGCAGAGTTTCGATTGTAGGCACAGTTTATTCCGGTACTCATCGACGTTCTCCCGAGAAATCCTCGGGTGGCCGGTATATATGGCATCCCCCGTACCGCATAGCTCCGTACCGTATCCGCATAACAATGAAGATTGCTGTAATGCAGCATGTTATTGATATGCAGAAAAAACAGCGCCGGGGATAGCACACAGCCCTGGAGGACTCCAGCACTCACGGATTTTAAGTCGGAGCGTGACCCGTCGACAACGATCTTAATACGCCGAGCCGCGAGAAAACTGGAGACCCAATCGCATAACTTCTTGGGAAGCCCATAACAAGAAAGCTTCGAGAGAAGTGCTTTGTGCCAAATCCGATCGAAGGCCTTCGTTACCTCCAAACTAACGGACAGCGCCTCTCTTTTACTCTTCCGCCCACCGATGACTTGAGTATGCTAGAAGATCATAAGATGAGCGACCGTGACGGAATCCGTACTGGCGGTCACTAATCAGCTGGTGCTCCTCTAGATAATTAAGGAGCTGGCGGTTGATAGTGGTTTCCAAGATCTTGGAGAACTGGGAGGTGATTGCGATAGGTCTGTACTTAGGTTCTCTCATCTCGATCTACTGGCAGCGTGCCCATAAAATGGACCGCATTGCCACGTCAAATGGCAATGCTAATCCCCCGTGCGAAGAATAGACCAGCACTCTGGTCGAGAGAGCCCTCGATCAGCCTCTTTGCAAGATCTTTATAAAGTGCACGAGCACTCGGACCCCATGTTCCTAGAGTCTCAACCCCAAACGCTCAACCACTGGACCACTGAGACTCATTGAAGATTTGGTCAAAAAGTATTATATTTTGAAAAAAGTATTTTGAAAATACCTATTTTGCATTTGAAATACAAAACGAAAAACTATTTAGTATTTTGCATTTGAAATAGTAAATCTGAAAAGTATTTAGCATTTTGTATTTAAATGCTTTTTTAAAACCATTTTGTACATCTCTGGTTTCCTACTTCATTGGTCTTACGCTTTTTATAATGTAGATACACTGTCACACCGAGTAATTAAAACACTTCAATTACGCATCATACGTTTATCATGTTGATTGTAAATGTAATCAAAACAGCAGTGGTAGAGCCAAGCAGTTCGCTGCATGAATGGGCCGGCTCGACCGGTGAAATACCACGGCCTCTCAGAATTTCGACGTGAAGTGGCTTGTGCCGCGTTTCGTTCGGTGAGAGAGGTATCCGGAGGCCCATCCCCTTCACCCTCCCCTTAATGGCAGCGACATTAAAAGATCATTTACCCCAGGGGGGTACCAGCTGCCACAGCACTGGAGAATCCCCCCTTGAGCGTCCACGGTTTGGTATTCACCAAGGCGTGGACGCTCAAGCTGCCCCTCGTAGTCTGGGGAGGGCAAAATCTCGCTCGTCCCTAAAAACTGTCCGGGGCAAACGTAAGGGCATTGCGACTCCCCCTGCCACGCTAAACGTGGACTTTTGCAATATCAGGGGCATCCACTCAAATCTGCTTGCCATTCACCACCACCTGGAAACGGCAAAGCCTGCTTTGCTATTCCTTACAGAGACACAGATATCTTCTCCGGCAGACACCTCATATCTCCTATACCCCGGATACAAACTGGAATACAGCTTTGTACCGCGGGCCGGAGTGTGTGTGTTTGTCCGGGAGGATATCTGTGCTCGACGCCTCGGCAGCCTTGAAGGAAGGGACCTATCGACCCTCTGGCTGCGTGTTGATAGCGACGACCACCCCCGCATCTACGCATGTCTTTATAGGTCCCATAGCGGTAATACCGAAACAGACCGACTCATGGACCACGTTCAAACGGCTGCAGATTCCGTACTTCAACAGGTCCCATCCGCGGAAATCGTTATTCTGGGCGATTTCAATGCCCACCACGTCGATTGGCTTGGATCTCGCACCACCGACCACGCGGGTAGATCTGTTCATGACTTTGCTCTAGCATATGATCTAACACAACTGGTTACCGCACCCACGCGAATCCCAGATGTTGATAATCATATACCTTCCCTGTTGGATCTTCTGCTGACCTCCCATCCGGACAGATATGTGGTTTCTGTAGACGCCCCTTTGGGTTCTTCGGACCACTGTCTGATAAGGAGTACGGTGCCACTCACGTGCCCACTTCGACCGCACATTGCGAGTCGCCGCCGTGTGTGGCACTATAGGTCAGCGGACTGGGATGGGATGCGAAATTTCTTCGCATCTTACCCATGGGGGCAAGTTTGCTTCTCGCCGGATGATCCTGACGTCGTTGCCGACTCTGTTGCTGACGTGGTACTGCAGGGAATGGAGCTCTTTGTTCCATCCTCAGTGGTGCCAATCGGCGGCAGATCCCAGCCCTGGTTTGATCGCTCATGCAAAACGGCATTACGTTTTAAGCATGAGTGTTATCAAGCCTGGGCAAAAGCAGTGGCGTCCCAGGACTCTGACACCGGCCCTCTTAAGAAGAAGTACAACCTTGCCTCCAGGTCCTTCAAAAGAGTTATAGCCGTAGCAAAGTCTCAGTACATAGGCAAAATTGGCGAGAAACTAGTTCGCCTTCCCTCGGGAACCCGTGCGTTCTGGTCGCTCGCCAAGGCTGTTCTTGGGAATTTTTGTAAGCCGTCTCTTCCACCGTTGCACCGGGAGGACCAGTCACTAGCCCACGACGCAAAAGAGAAAGCCGACCTTCTTGGCACTCTTTTTGCGTCCAACTCGACTTTGGACGATATGGGTAACATCGCACCGACTATTCCACATTGCGGTCACGCCATGCCGGAGGTTCGTTTCCGGCAAAGTACTGTGCGACGCATACTTCTATCCCTGGATGTCCACAAGTCGAGTGGGCCTGACGGAATCCCAGCAATTGTGCTGAAGACGTGTGCTCCAGAGTTGGCACCGGTTCTAACGCGTCTTTTCCGGTACTCCTACTCTCTCGGCGCTGTGCCAGCATCATGGAAGGTTGCTTTAGTCCATCCGATCCCTAAAAAAGGTGACCGCTCAGATCCGTCCAACTACAGACCTATCGCCATCACCTCCCTATTCTCCAAAATAATGGAAACACTCATCAACCGCCAGCTCCTTAAGTATCTAGAAGAGCACCAGTTGATAAGTGACCGTCAGTACGGATTCCGTCAAGGTCGCTCAGCTGGTGATCTTTTAGCGTACTTAACCCATCGGTGGGCGGAAGCGGTTGAGAGTAAAGGAGAGGCGCTGGCCGTTAGTTTGGACGTAGCGAAGGCCTTTGATCGGGTTTGGCACAAAGCACTTCTTTCGAAGCTTCCATGTTATGGGCTTCCCGAGAAATTATGCGATTGGGTTTCCAGCTTTCTCACGGCTCGGAGCATTAAAGTTGTTGTCGACGGGTCATGCTCCGACTTAAAACCTGTGAATGCTGGAGTCCCCCAGGGCTGTGTGCTATCCCCTACGCTGTTTCTTCTGCATATCAATGACATGCTGCTTAGCAGCAATCTTCATTGTTATGCAGATGACAGTACCGGGGATGCCTTATATACCGGCCACCCGCGTATTTCTCGGGAAAACGTCGACGAGCACCGGAATAAGCTTGTGTCTGAAATCGAAACACTGCTTAGTCAGGTTTCGGAATGGGGCCGACTAAACTTAGTCCAATTCAACCCTAAGAAGACACAGGTTTGCGCGTTTACCGCTAAAAAGACACCCTTTGTCGTAGCTCCCTGTTTTGAGAGCACTCCCTTACCCGCCTCAGCCGCTATCGGAATTCTTGGTGTCGACTTGTCGAGTGACGTCCAGTTCCGCGGTCATCTGGAGGGCAAGGCCAAATTGGCTTCCAAAAAGCTTGGTGTGCTCAATAGAGCGGGACAGTATTTCACGTCAGGTCATCGCCTGCAACTTTACAAGGCGCAGGTCCGTCCTCACGTGGAATACTGTTCACATCTTTGGGCGGGGGCACCCCAGTACCAGCTTACTCCATTTGACCGCATCCAACGACGCGCGGTTAGGCTTGTCGACAACCAAGCTCTTACTGATCGGCTTGATCCTCTGGCGTTGCGGAGAGAGGTGGCATCTCTATGTATCCTCTACCGCATATACCACGGGGAGTGCTCTGAGGAATTGTTCGGATTAATACCGCCAGCTGATTTCCGCCACCGTTCGACGCGCCAACGCTACCACCCGCATTGGCTGAATGGTTGGCGGTCGACAACAGTGCGTTTTAACAGGCACTTCTTGCCACGCACTGTTCCTTCATGGAACCAGTTGCCGGCGACGGTATTTCCGGACCGCTACGACCTAGGAACCTTCAAGAAACGAGCCTATTCCCATCTGAAAGGGCGGCAACGCTGATGTGATGCCCCTGGTATTGCAGACGCCATGGGCGGCGGTGATTGCTTTCCATCAGGTGACCCGCAAGCTCGTTTGCCCCTTATCCCATAAAAAAAAAAAAAAAAAAAAAAAAACGCTTTGTTTCTCTAGACACAGAGTTATCTATAAAAATTTATCGAACAACTGTATATTCTATTCCATTATTATTAATTTTATAACCAACCATTCGTCTATGGTTTTTTTCGTCACGATTAGTTTTTGCTTTGTCTAGTTTCAATATTATTATCTGAGTACCTTGACATGCTTCTTAAATTCGCAATACAATAAATACATCGAATGAACTCTAGTTTTGTCTATGGATGCGTTGTAAATAAATATCTTGTATGTGTGTGTGTGTATCTGTTTCAATGAGTTTCCCGAATTAGAGGTCAGAATACACGCGCAGTTTCTTTGTGATGTGGCGGGTAACGACGGCGGTGGCATATTTTTAGCCGCGGGGGGCGACGCTCTTCCAATCTTCGCCATCAGAATAATGTCCGCAACATAATGCGTTATCATTGTGTTTATTTACAAATGTATTAAACAAAAAAAGTTATTTTTTTTTCACCAGACTGCTCTAGAAATAGTGTTATGCTTTTCTATTGTATGCTTAAACGGCGAGTAAAACTTTAGCTTAAGAAGTATGGTGAAATAAGTATCTAGAGGCCAACGATTCTCATTCTCTTCCCTCCCCAGCGCCTCCTCTATCCCATATTTAAGATCGCCCACGCAACTGTGACCCCCTCGGTGTTTCAGATGTCCATTTGAGGCGGTTTATTTTATATTAAAACACTTATTTCACATCAAACCAGACGCGAGCCCGATCCAATTGTTATCTAGCAAGTGAATTAATCGTATCTGGAATATAAACTAAGGTCGTAAGATCAAACTCGGGACTGTCGTGAATATTAAAAAGGGGAATATTTTCCAATAAGAATTGAAAAAACATGTATATTTTTGTTTACATAATTCATATGGGGGCCAGAGACGCGCGGTGGTAGGTACGTCTCGGGCTCATGCTGTATCCAACAAACTCGTTTAGAACTAACAGGGTTTAACCGTTAGAGAACACTTTCACCACCGTTTGCACTGACATTTAAGTGGACTTATCAATACTTCTCCGTAAGCTAAACTAATGATTGGAACAAAGAAAAAAAAAGTGCAGATGTGTTTTGGCTGGATATTATTGCGTCAATGATTTTGTACCTTACAGTTAACGTCACTAAAATTGACTCATTACATTAATAAATAAATATAATACTCGTACAATAAAAAAAAAAATTGCGTGGAGTCCCGCCGCGCTACAGAAGTGGAACTTAGTAACATGTATTCACAATAGCTTTCTTTATTTTTATAGGTCTTCACCGACACTTAAAAATAGTCAATAAATAATTAACAATATCTAATATATAAAATTCTCGAGTCTAGATGTGCGTAATTGAACTCCTCCGAAACGGCTCGACCGATTCTCATGAAATTTTGTGTGCATATCGGGTAGATCTGAGAATAGGACAACATCTATTTTTCATCCCCCTAAATCACAAGGGTAGCCCACCCCTCAATATATTTTTTTAATTTTTCGACATTTTTCTGTTTCTTATTTTTTTTATAAAACGGGATACAAAAATACATACAACCCTAAAATTTCAACCCCCTACGATCAACCCTTATTTTTTAAATTTTATTTTTTGGCAAGACAACGTTTGCGGGGTCAGCTAGTAGATTTATAATATAGTGCTAATATAAGTAAGGGTGAGGTCTGGTGGTGCGTTGGTAAAACTACCGAATGTAGAATCGAGATTGGCGGGTTCGATCCCCACCCAAGTATAAATATATATCTGGGTCTAGGTAGAATTTGGCTGGAAGCTGCGCCTCACAAAAGTGAGGCTCTGAGGTTCCACCGCCTCACTCGGCGCTGGGAACCACCAGCCGCGCGGATCCAGGTGGGTGTCCCGGTGGCGAGGTACTTGAAGTACCTCGGCCTCACCCTGAACAGCCTCTGGAGCTTCGAGGAGTACTTCGTGAGGATGGTCCCCCGAGTAGGGCGTTACGCTGCCTCCCCCGGGATTCGCCGCCTCTACGGTGGTGTCGCGCGATCCGTGGCCCTGTACGGGGCTCCCGCAGTGGCTGTTACGCCTCGACTCGCTGTTTTTTTTACGTTCCGATTGGAATAGGTGGTGAACCTATTGTCCTTTACAGGGTGCAAAGTTTTCAGCCATCGGTATTTATTACACTCAGCTGTCAAACATAATTTCTAAAAGTCATTTGTGTTAGCTAGGATACGAACCCACAACTTTTGATTTAGGAGGGGGGTGCTCGACCACTAGACCGCCAAGACTACCGAGATGAATACTATCTACTTCAAAATTGAGTTCTAATATTCACCCGAACATACATATGTCGGCGCAGGACGCCATCTAGCGGTATATGATGTCAACTATATATAATAACTAGTTGACCCGGCGAACTTCGTTCCGCATTAAAAGAAATAAATTAATAATATTTGTATCTTAAAAAGTTCAATTTGTGCTATTTATCAGCACGCGTTATGGCGCGCAAACGCAACTGCTATGTACCGCTATGTTAATACTGTAATATCTTCGTAAATATTAGTTTAAATTACATGTTGTCAGCGGCTATATTGATCTATATTAAAGGCACAATCTACTTAAGATAGCTAACTGGATGAAAATTAATGTTGTAATGTTTAAAATTGCTTCGTAAATAAGCCACTATTTCTCGTAAAAAATAAAAAAATAAAAATGGTCATTGTGGGTTATCCCTAAGAGGTAGACATATGCCCTTGCAGACTTTTTTGTAGACCTTTTAGAGGTGTATAATAATGTAGTACATTGTTTTCATTTATCACTTAGGGTTCAGGCAGCGTTTGCGATTAAAGTTCTAAATCTTGAAAATTATCACTTTTTATTTCTACACTATACATGAATTGTAGATCAAAACCACCCCGTTGACACCCTCTAACTATTAACAAAAATCGCATCAAAATCCGTTGCGTAGTTTTAAACATATGCGCATATAAGGGGAAAGACAGCAGAAAGTGACTTTGTTTTATACTATGTAATGATAATTGATAACCCTATAAAACTTTATTAGGTAAACTGATTTAATTATGGTTACATGTTATTATTAGTCTCGGTGGCGCAGTGGTCGCGCACACAGTTTCTGATCCAGAGGTCCGGGTTCGATTCCGGACTTTGGCTCACACCAATGACGTTTCGAAATTGTTTTCGGAAGTTATGTGTGATAAATATCAATGACTGAAAAACTTGTGCCCGGTATGGCAATAGGTTCGCCACCTATTTCCTTTGGGACGTAAACATAACATCGAGACGAGGCTTAACAGCCGCTGCCTACACCTTCACCACATACTGATCCGACTGCATGAATATTCGTAATATTTATTTTCATGATTAATATCTTAATACTAGATAGTACCAACTCGTTCTATGTAATAATTATAACATATGAGAACTAAATTGTAATACTTCCTAGTAGCGCCATCCGCCGAAAGATAGTGAAGTTATTGATTTTTAAAAAAATTAATTTATATATTTACAAACTATTTCGTATTTAAATTGGTCAAGATATTACTAAAATCTATTATTTAGTTAAGTAAAATGCGCGAAATTTATAATTATGTGATTTAACAATTCATGATTCGTAACTGTTTTGGTGATATGGCCTTTTATTCTTTATATCAATACTAATGCTGCATGAATATTCATAATAATTATTTTCATAATTAATATCTTAATACTAGATAGTACCAACTCGTTCTATGTAATAATTTTAACATCTGAGAACTAAATTTTAATACTTCCTAGTAGCGCCATCCGCCGAAAGATAGTGAATTTGGATTGTTAAAATAAGTAATTTATAGATTTACAAACTATTTCGCACTAAAACTGGTGTTATAATTATCTAAAATTGTTATTTTGAATTTTAACCTATTTTTCAATTATAATTCTCGAGTAGGTTCACTTGTTGTGTAAAAAGATGTTGTTCATCATTATTGTTATATCAATTATGACCAGTTAGTACCACCATCCGCTACTAGATGTCTGTACGGGTAGTTTAAAAAGTCGCTATGTCTTTTCGTCCTTGGTTTATATGGATCTAGGCTTTTTTGTAATCATTATATTATATTAATAGTGGCCGCAAGGGGGCGTTAAAAGCGTTAAATGCTCTTGCACGAGACATTAGAAGTTCCACTTCAATAAATATTAGTCGTATTTTAATTGAAGCTAGAAGGATAATAGACGAATTCGTTTTTCGAATTTGTCGTAATGGCGGCCAAAATATATTGCCTAGTAAATTATGTATACATATTGCACAGGTAATTATGATTTTTTTTATTGCTTATTTAGGTTATATAGATTATATTAAACAAACATTTTACAATTTAATGATTTGCAAATGTCACTTTAAAAAGTGTTATCGTGTTACTTTGAATCTAGGTCGAACAATAGTGGAGTAGTAGGTCACAGTTTTAGGGTTCCGTGGTCAATGTGGCAAAACCGAAGCAATCATACTCATGTTATCTTGGTTTTCATAAGTCTCGGTAATCCAGTGCTCGAGCTCCCGCTTTTGATTCGGAATTCGCGGGATAGATTCCCAGCTCATACCAATGATTTCTCTGAATTCGTTTCGTAAGTTATATGTGATAAATATCGATGAACTTTGTGCCCTGTGTCATTTGGGATAATCACTTATCGATTCGGCGAGACGCGGAGAAAAAGGCGTGAACTTATGTTATTTGTTATGTTCTATTTCATGTAATTCCAAGATTTAAGTGACTTGGACCGCTTTTATTAGATTCATGGTGTTGATTAAGAAAAATACAATTAAATATTTCATCATTAGCCTTTTGAGGTCCACTGCTGGACAGGCCTCCCCCATAAAGCGCCACAACTGCCGGTCCATGGGGGTTTTTGCCACAATCGCCACGCTTGGCAGGCGGGTTGGCGATCGCAGTAGGTTGTATTTTGTTGAGAGAGAATGCTGCTGCCCATTCTTCCAGCCTTTTCCCTTAGTCGCCTTTTACGACACCCACGGGAAGAGATGGGGTGGCGGTATTCTAAGCCGGCGCCACACAGCAATAAATATTTATTTTCTATCATTGATAATAACAAGTTTCTCACGTTCTGTAACCGTTAATCTGTAGGTATGTGTACTGTTACTGAGCCATTGTTGAAAAACAACGCTCAATGTACAAAATATTCTTTACGAACGACGCATTTATTAGTTTTAAAGCTACGAGACCTCACGCTGATCATGGCCCGACATGGTCTTGGCCGTTTCTTTTTTTCTTTCTCTCTCTGTCTCTCGTTTTAATTATGAGATTGCAATGCTGTTTTAGGATCTTGGAGGTCGAGTGTCATGCTTCTGCATTATGAAGTTGTGGGATCGTATTCGGGCTCACACCAATGACTTGTCGTCAGCTATAAGTGATAAATATCGGCGATTAATAAGTAAAAGCAAGCCAGTGCCTGGTATTTGATTTGGCCACATTTTCCATTTGGTACTTTTAAAATTCAGCTAGACTACGCTTATCAACAGCTGCCTACACCTTTGGGTAGTAAAAGGCGTGAATTTATTATAATATATTATTAAAATCCTTCGTGTTATCGAAGTTCTCATTTACCTATAAGACAACCTTCATGTATCGTTGGGCAGATCACTATTGCCGCCAGTGGGGCGGGTTGTTGATATGTCATACTGACTCGAACTTGGAGTCAAGGTCGTACTGTGGAGGTGAACCTCTTGGCCTTTCCGGATCGGTTGCTGGACCTCCTTCCGCTATCACCATACAGAGATACTGGTAGACATTATATAGGTACATGTGTTCTGAGTTATAATCGCACCTTGAAAATATTGGATTGTTTGCTTCAATAATCTCAATCAACAATCTCATGAAGTCTCTGTGGTTCAGTGGTTGTGGGTTCGACTCCGGCCTCAAACAAATGACTTTTCGAAATTTATATGTGGTAAATCTCGATAGCTGACAACTTTGTATCCGGTGTATGTCAATAGTTTCGCCGAATATTTCATTTGGAACGTAAACATAACGGCGAGTCGAGGCTTAACAGCTGCTGCCTACACCTTCGGGTAGAAAAAGGCGTGAAGTTATGTGCGTGTGTGTGATATGGATTTGAACGCTGTCTGTATATTGAAGATATTTTAGGATTCCTGTAAATATAAATACATAAACTTAACCGTACTAATGCTATAAATACGACCGATATTTTTCATAATAGCATTATAAGAAGCCTAACAATACTAAAAAATTTTCAGTGAAGTAAAAATTGTTTAGTATTGTTATACTTAATATCAGAAGTGAGGGCAGCGGCAATAACGCCCGAACTTGACGGATTAATTTTCAATTCGCAAAAGGAAGAGATGGGGAATTGTCTATTGTCATTCATGGTATTTATAAACACATAACTTGAACTGGGGATCTCCTGGACTAAAATAGACATTAAGTTACTTGGCTACTAGGCTATACGTGTCAAAGTACGTATCAGGACAAATCCATTTGTCATATTTGTTGCTTAATGAATAGGCCGCATCATATCAGCGGAAACAGTTCCAGTAGCAGTGTATCCTAAAGAGCGGTGCCGCAAACCGCCATCAATTTATTTAATAACAAATAACAGTCAAACTTTTTATGGATTATATCCCGTTTATTTAGAACTTATTTTCTATTTATTTATTTCCCGACGTGTCGAACTCTTTACAGAGATCATTTTTACGAGTAATGAACTAAAAAAAAAATATTCGCGAAAATCTAAGAAATAAATAAAGAAATAACAGTTTTATTTTTTTATATAACTGACGTCGTAATTTGCTTAGAAACAAATTGAAAATTCATCAATTTATAAAATCAATCAATCGTCAAAAAGTGAAACAAGAAATTAGTAAAGTTTTCTAAAATGATGTTAAATGATGAGTTGTAAAATAAAATGTTCTGTACATCATCGACGGACGTGACTAAGGATTTCTTTTTATTAGCTTTTTATTAGCTTCACCTGTATGTTTGTTTGTAGGTTTGTATGTTTGTATGTTTGTTTGTAACCGACTTCTTTTTTAGTTTCCGGTGATTGCCACTAGATGGTGCGATTTGTGAACTATGAAAGTTCTAGACTAGAAAACCGAACTAAAAAATAGAAAATAAATAATAGTTTAAAAAAACTAAAAAACACGCTTTTTATAGAAAACCGAACTAAAAAATAGAAAAATAAAAAAAAATATTTTATTTTAAAAAAAGCGTGGGGTGCATGGTGTCAATAGTTATAAATATTTTATTGACAGATATGAGTAGAGTGATTATCATTTCGTTAATATCTAAAAAGCACCCCACGCTTTTTTTTAAATAAAATATTTTTTTTTATTTTTCTATTTTTTAGTTCGGTTTTCTATAAAAAGCGTGTTTTTTAGTTTTTTTAAACTATTATTTATTTTACAGTACGAATGATTTATCTCATATTGTAAATGATTATAAACTGTCAACAATTATAGTCGTTATATATTTTTATCGATAGAGAATCGAGTATCGAGTCAGAGAGACAATAGTGCAAAACAAAATATACTTTAGACAATATCCCCTTCTTGCATTTATGCACCAGGTTTCTTACACGGAACGTTCCAAACAGAAGATAAACAAACTAACACACAAAACAATCCAAGTATTTAAAAATATAAACTTCATTCTCACTATGTAATGCAAAAATCATACACGGAAGGACATATACAAGACGCAAGACTAGTTTCTTTGTTTAGAAAAAAATGAAGTAAATTAAAAAAATATATATTTGTTTATTTGGTTATCTCGGTGGTCCAGCGGTCGAGGCCCCGCTTCTGATTTAGAAGTCGTGGGTTCCAAATTCACACCAATGATTTCTCGGAATTCTTTTCGGAAGTTATGTGTGGTAAATATCAATGACTGTCAACTTTGTGTCTGGTGTAATAGGCAATAGGTTTGCGAGCTAATATAAATACCTACAAAAAAGGCTATGTTTTATAAAGCATTTAGGTATTAGAAGCCATAATATGATGAATAATTTGTGCCTGAAATTAGTCACAAATCGGGTATTACTGTCAGTGACGTCAAACAACAAACAGTTGTGAACTAAACTAACCCTGAAGAGGAAGTTCCCAATTCGTTTTTTATTATTAATTTATATTCGTCACGTTTTTATTGTGCAGGTGAATTAAATTTTAAATTTGTTCCGATAAGGCGGAGTTTACTCTCAGTCAGCCGGGAGCGAAAGAAAAACATATGGCTGACAAGCTAACACAGCACAACACCGAAGAATGGCGAGATAACCATTCCAGAATAAACGATCAACCTAAATGTTCTTAGAAGAAGCGGGAAGCAGCATCCCTATCTTTAAAAGGTTCACCCCTGCGGTCTCCAACACGTCTGCCCAGCGTGGGGATTATGGGCAAAAACCTCCCATGACAAAAGCGCAAATCCAAGCCTACAGTTCCCGGTGGTCCCACTATTCCCGGCCAAGGCAGCGGTCGTGGTAGCGGTGGGACAGGGGGTGCTAGAATCGGATATTGTGGCGCAAGTTGGGAGAGGCCTACGTCCAGCAGTGGACTGCAACAGGCTAGTGATGATGATAGTGAAGAAGAGGAAGATCTAAGAACATCTGAATGGATTGTGTGAAAGACGAAATATTAGAAAAGTTGTTAGTGTAGAATGATAGGAAAAACTTGTTGTCCCGTCCCCAAATAATGGGTACGGGGCAGGAAGATGATGATGAGTTTTTAATTTATTTGAAATGCATATTGACAATGGAGCTCTTCAATTCGTTCTTTCTTCGCTCCTTTATTTACCGAAAGGCAGTGGCTGGTACGCCTCGACTCATCACATATTTACGCCTAAAATGGAATAGATGGCAGAACCATACGCATAACTTCCGAAACGTTATTAGTGTGAGGCCAGATTCGTAGTCCAAACTTATTGATTCAAAAGCGGGGTACTCGACCACCGAGACGCGTCGAATTTGTTATTGAGAATTGATGGGGGGCGAATAATGAGACCAGAGGAGACTAGGGGATCTGGCCTGATGCTGACCACTTATCGTATCATAAGTCTGGCTGTATAATTACAGCTGTGTATACTTCCAGATATTTAGGCCGCATACTGGCAATATTTAATTCAATTTTTTATTAACCAGTTCATTATATTACTTAGTAACAAGGATCTGATAAAGAGGCCAAGGAATAGATTGACAAGATCAAAGAACACAAAAAAACTGCAAATCTTTCTAAATTATTATTTTTACTTACTTCGATATTATCAAGCCAATGAATGCGAGTGAAATGCATGGGGGAGGCATAGTCCAACAGTGAACCTCAAAAGGCTAATGATGATGATATTGTATATATAATAAACTATAAACAAAATATTGTATATTAACTTAAATACATACATACATACATAACTTCACGCCAAATCCCTTGCGGGGTAGGCAGAGAGAACGGAGCGCC
Source organism: Euproctis similis (assembly GCA_905147225.2). Lineage (NCBI taxonomy): Eukaryota > Metazoa > Arthropoda > Insecta > Lepidoptera > Erebidae > Euproctis > Euproctis similis. Next base: position 9,402,793 of record LR990121.1, on the reverse strand, counting down.
ACAACGCACGATTCTTACATACCTCCCCTCCCTCGCTTCGTTGACTTTCATAACTCTTTTCATGCACGCGCGTCCATTTTCGTGGCATCTAACATCACCTTCCTCCAGAATACGTTCTATTTGGTCTCGTTGGTATTAACTTCATGATAATGAATAGCAAAAGTCTACTTCCTACATCAAAGTTAATCGACCTTATCAATTCTCCTATGCGATAGGCAAATCGATTTATAACGATCGATGTTCATTAAATCTTACACAATGATAATTATAAAAAATAATGCTAAACTCCGTTCTGGTCCGATATCTCTACAGTTCCTGAACGTTGCGAATACGTAAGTGGTATTATGAAGGTTAGAAAAACTCTACTAGTTGGCATCGTAAAGCAACAATGGATTTTTATATAATCCACGTGTTATGCGCTACATTCAAAGTAACGCAACTAGAATGAAAACCCACCTTCCTAACTAAACCGCGAAGCGTTAAATCGTATCAAGACGTAATAAGTAAGTAACACCGGCCTTCGTTGTTGCATTATTTTGTAACGTTTCCGAACGAGTTAGCAACGAACGTCTTCTTTTTTTTTCTTAGTTAATATTAAGCTTTTGGCTCAAGTAACGTTTCTAAGTACCGGGTGAAACTTTTGTGAGGAAGCCACACAACAGTAGATTTATCATAGACTGTAGTAGATGGCACATGTCAGTAAAAAGTACTACTAATCATCACTGACAGCGCAACCGTGAGTGAGCGATTCTCAGGATGTGTATAATTCAACACATGAACAATAATATGTAAAAGTTGACAATTGAAAGCACTTTTTTACGGTACCTACACATTGACAAGTCACTTACACATCAACAACCCAATTTGGTCCCGTTGTTTGGGTGACTATTGCCGATCTATTATTCTTATATCCATGCGCACAACAGATACAAAGAATACATACTTATATGTATAGTAACACATGGAAAAATATGCCGACACATTGTGTAGTCGGGCAGAGATCGAACTTTTTTCATGAACCTATATATTAACACTAGCTGACCCGGCGAACTCTCTTTCGCATCAAAAGTAATAACTGCTGCCCCGCTATGTTAATACTGCAATATCTTCGACAAATTTGAAGTCGATAGCAGCTATAGGTTAAAAATGGGAATTTTCCATTGTTAACACCCCCGCACCCCCCCTTGTGGGTGGAATTTCGTAAAATCCGTTCTTAGCTGACCTCTACTCGGCGAAAGGAATAATCCTACCAAATTTCAAGTCGCTACGCCTTATGGTTCCAGAGATATCGTGATGAGTCATTAACACCCCCGCAACCCCCCTTGTGGGTGGAATTTCGTAAAATCCGTTCTTAGCTGACCTCTACTCGGCAAAAGGAATAATCCTACCAAATTTCAAGTCGCTACGCCTTATGGTTCCAGAGATATCGTGATGAGTCAATATATAGGTGGAAATCTCTTATATATATATTAACATTGCACCACAAGGCTTGTCATTAGTTTCTGACTGTGGAGGAAATTCTCAGTCCTTACTACATTATGTGTAGAGAACTACACATAATGTAGTAAGGACTGAGAATTTCCAGTCGCCGTCGTATATAAAACAACATAGATAGAAATCTATGTTGTTTTATATACGACGGCGTCAAAAGAGATTCCCGTAGTCCATGGACGGTGGATCCTTCAAAATATAAACACCCTTTAAATTGGGTTGTCGATTCACCTAGTTCTTTACAGTTTTCGTCAGTAATTTCTTCCGAGACATTTAGAAATATTTGGCTTATTCAATTTCCTGCAATTGAAAAGACCGCAGTAAACAGCCGCAATAATAAAAAATACTTACATGACGTTGTTTTTATATAATACCTACCCATATAAAAGATAACTTCTATTCTTCTGCACACGGCTGGCGACTTCGTGTTCGTTTCTTTAAAAATAAAAAACCTGTATAATTAAATACATACCTATACCTAAATATGGCAGAAGAAATAAATCGGTCTCGGTGGTCCAGTGGTCGAGCACCCTGCTTCTGAATCAAGAAGTGGTTGGAATCCGAGCTCACACCAATGACTTTTCGAAATTGTTTTCAGAAGTTGTGGTGATCATCGATGACTGATTCCACCTATTTCCATTTGGTACCTAAACATACGACGAGTCGAGGCTTAACAGCCGCTACTGTTGACGCCTCCTGCTACCTTCGGGTATAAAAAGGCGTGAAGTTATATTATGTTAATACCTAAATAATAACACATATCAAATTGTTTCCAGAACGGTGACTTGTGCATATCTATACTGCATCCGCCCGTCGACGATCCACAGTCCGGCGAGTTGCCGTGCGAACGTTGGAACCCCACGCAGTCGGTCCGCACAGTACTGCTGTCTGTCATCTCGCTACTGAACGAGCCGAACACCTTCAGCCCGGCGAACGTGGACGCGAGCGTCATGTACCGCCGCTGGCGAGACTCCAAAGGGAAAGATAAAGAGTACGAGAATATAATCAGGTGAGACAGTCTTTTCTTAACTCCTCACACGCACCAGACTAGCGATCGACTTCTAGTTGACAGGGCAGGAAGATGATGGATGCATCATCTTCCTGCCCTGGTCCCATTTATTTGCTATTTTTTTCCACACCTCCCTATTATTTGCATGTTCAAAAATAACTAACCTTTCTTAATCATGTCGCCTTTCATACAATCCATTCATATTTTCTTTCGTCTTCCTCTTCTCTTCTTTCTTTTTCTTTCTTTCTTTCCAATTTCGATTTTGGCTTATACCAAATTTTATAATTAACAGATACTAAGATGCTCAATGTATATCAACAGCTTTCGTCCCATATCTTTAACTTGAGACTTGAAAATAATCCTTCAAGTCGAGGCACAATTACGACTGCCCCAACTTCAGGTATTAAGAGCGTGATAATAGCAAATAACGAATGTTGTATGCTTAGTATCTATTAGTGATGTAACGAATATTCGCATTCGCCAATATTTGCATGCTTTTGAGTATTCACATTCGCAAGAAATATTGCGAATGTTTGGGGTTAATAACAAAAAAATAAAGAAACTGTATATAGCAAGATGATGCGAAAAATGAGCTTTATATTTTTTTTAGTGTTTTACCTCTTAGTTTAGTGTATTATATTATGGATCAGCCATTAGTTATATAAATAAGTGCACGTCAAGTCTCTTGCGGGGTAGGCAGAGAGAACAGAGCGCCATAAGGGGCGACTCATACACGCCTCACTCGTTTCTTTGAGTTTCATAATTCTTGTCATACACGGTCGTCGACCTTTCAGGTTCCTGATATCACCTTCCTCCAGGACTCGTTCTATTTGTATGTCGTGGCAGTCTGCGTATCCTATATTCACCAGGTTTTGCATTGTATTATCTGCTGGGTCAATCTGGCATCATCCTTTCGTTCTATATTTCCGAATCATCGGAGTATGCCCTTTCTTACTTTAACATCGACACTCTCTTTCAATACTTCTTCCTTCCTCACAACCTTGTTTTCGACGCGTTCAGCGAGAGTCAGTCCGCAGATTTTGCGCAGTACCCTCATTTCGACTGCGTTTATCCTTTCGTGCAAGCCCTGCCATATCCAACTCAAATCGATTTTAATCAAATGTCCAAATTCCAACATTTGTAACATCACTAGTATCTATTAAAATTTGCACATGACCTCGAGATAGTCGAGACATAAACGTTTTTCTACCTCGAATCGAATATCTATTGGATAACCTTAGTGTGTCCCAGTATCGATTGTCGTAAATATTTACGATGCTCGGGTACCTAGGTCTTATTTGCTATACACGAGCCCTGAAAACGTGAATTTTGTTTATGAAAAAATCCTTTTTTATGGGGTAGGGGGCGACTAGCAATCCTGATGGTGACTAGCGCCGCAGATGGTGTAAGAGCCGGTCTTTAAGGGAGTATGATGGAGAAGGAAGGGTTTGGTAATAAGGATACCATTCTCACCGATCAAACGAGACATTAGCCTCTTTACGTAAATATTCTGAGAACGGAAATCGATTATTATATTTTACTAGCTGACCCGGCAAACGTTGTCTTGCCGAAAAATAAAATTTTAAAAATAGGGGTTTGATTGTAGGGCGTTGAAAATTTAGGGTTGTATGTATTTTTGTATCCCGTTTTTTAAAAAAAATAAGAAACAGAAATATATCTAAAAATTAAAAAAAATCTCGAGCGGTGGGCTACCCTTGTGATTTAGGGGGATGAAAAATTGATATTGTCTTATTCTCAGACTTACTCGATATGCACACAAAATTTCATGAGAATCGGTCAAGCCGTTTCGGAGGAGTATGGGAACGAAAACTGTGACACAAGAATTTTATATATTAGATTTCTCGAGTTTAGGCAATCGTTAATGTTGTCACAATCTTATAGCAATTCCACTCGACTCAATTTGATTGGACAATCCATTGTTTGTTAATTGTGTACGCGTAAGTAAGTTGTAGAACAATCTGGAATAATCCCAAGATCAATTAGTAGTTTCAGTCTATTTATTCACAACTTATTCGTGCTGAGCAAAATTTATCGATTAGATACTATCTGCAAGCTCCCGTCATTGGTACGAATATTTTCATACAAGCATACATAACTTCACGCCAAGTTCCTTCTAAGTCTGGCAGAGAAAACAGAGCGCCATAACGCACATTAAATTTAACGTACATAACTTGAACAGTTGCAACTGTAAACTAATTGATACTTATTTTTATACCTTTTTTTTATGGGCTAGGAGGGCAAACGAGCAGGCGTCTCACCTGATGGTAAGCAACCAACGCCGCCCATGGACACCAGCAACACATATAATGTTACTGTTGCGTTGCCGACCTTTAAGGGATAGGGGAAAGGAAAGGATAGGGAAAGGGGGGTGGGCCTCCGGGTACCTCTCTCACCGAACGAAACGCGGCATGAGCCACTTTACGTCGACCTTCTGAGAGGTCGTGGTATTTCACCGGTCGAGCCGGCCCATTCATGCAGCGAACTGCTTGGCTCTACCTTCACAAACCCATCACTTGCTGACACATAGATGATGCCTCATGGGCATATACTGGGCAGGATTTGGGCAAGTTATTGAATTTTTACATAAATTACTAATTACTATACCGCTGTATTAATTCCTATAAGGTTACATCGATCCACCGATAATCGTAACATTATTTAATTTAAAAAAGCTCTTTCTTGACTCTTATTACTTTCCATTTTTAAGTCTGCTTAGTCAGTCATGCGTCTTTTATTTCCACATACCTGAACTACCGGGGCATGCCCATCCTGACTATGACACCGACACCTTCTTTGAGATCAATTTAAATATATTTATCAAGACTTTTGTCAAATTTTCAGAAAACAAGCCCAGGTGGCGCGCATTGAAGCGGAGAAGGAAGGCATAGTGGTACCTCTTACATTAGAAGATTATTGCATCAAAACGCAAGTCAAATCGACGACACAGGAACCTCAGGTAACTTACGCTTATTATAATGTTTGTATGTTCCGAGTGATCTCTGAAATGGCTGAGCTGATATAATAAGGAGTAACTTGGGCTACTTATATTTTAGCAAAAAAAAAAACCTTTTATTTCCTCTATTTAATGCGTCCACAACAAACTGTTATCTTATTTATTTTATTAATCGCACGAGTTTTTGATATTTCCAGTTGGACATGACTGACTTTTACGACGACGATTACGACGATCTCGACACTGACTCCGAGGAGGAATTGGACGGAGGTGATGGCGACGGTGATGATAGCGGTAATGGTGAATCGTGAGGACGCGCCTACGTACCCCCGTCATCACAGACCATTGGGGGCATCACCACCAATCCCCGCAGCATATAACCAACGGTTACTATATATAAGGGGGCTTAAGCAACACCCACATAATATCTTAAGACTCGTTAAAAAAATATAAAAGGCTGTATGCCGGCGCCTCCGTGGTCAATACTTGGCATTGGCTTACAAAGGTTCACATAAAAACAGATTTGTGCGGTGCCATCTTGGACGAAATATCAATTTGACAGTTGACTTGTCAAAGTTGTCAACTATGATTAGGTAGTTAATTTTTTTTATTTAGGTTTTAGGCTTTCCTCCGATACATTTAGATATTAGTTAAATTCTAGTTTACGAGTCCTACTGAGACATCAATTGTCAAGCTGAAATTGTGTTCAACGTGGCATTTTGACAGCTCTGTTGTGAGAAATTATAGATAAAATAAAAGATGTTCTCTAGGTACAACAAAAAAAAAACATGTTTCGACCTTCTTTCTTTAACCTATGCATTATTAATCATTTACCTTAACATAAAATTAGTTGTTTGGTGAGATACCAAGTTACATAATTATGATGCTTAAATAATGATGGTGTAGCAACTATTTATTTTCTCTATGAATGAAGAATTACAAATATGGATTTGAATAAAGTCAGTGGACTTGTATCAGAAAAAAAAATCTGCGTTTTATTGTTATATTTTAATTCGATTTGATTAAAAAATATATAATATTTCCCAAGCAAGATATTTTAGCGAAGTTACAGTAATTTAATAGACTGAAGCCCGAATACTGAACCGCCACTCAAATATGTAAGCGCTCCTTAAGCGTTTAAGTAGCTGTCACATTAGACAGAATACATGAAATTTCACCAGTAAGTAGCACTTTATTGATTGTCAGATTTGAGTGGCGGTTCAGTAATCGGGCGAAACTGTCTACAAAGGCAGTTATATATAATTTAATTTCCAATTTGAGATCTTCGAATAACTATAGAGATTTATCGTCCCAATTTAGTCTAACATAAATAGCTACTAGTAGTAGTTGTTTGCATGCAAGCAGATTTAAATTTTGTGTCATTCTTCCTGGTATTGTACAATTGTCAAAGAAATGTATATATATTTAAATAATAATACTTCCTATTTGATACAAAAAAAAATATAATTGTGTGTATAATGTTGATAATAAAATAAATACTTGTTTTATGCTTTTATAAATGTATGTATATGGGCCTAAAACAATATTTGGTTTAAATTCTCTGTATAAATTAATGAACAACTTTATTGATGTTTTTTTTTTTCTTTTATTAGGTTTTTCTGTGACCTGTATTTTTGAGACACAGTTCTTTTTTTTATTTTTTTTTTCAGCCGGCCTTATTCACATTGAATTACTATATCATTATACAACTGAAACAAGTATATAATGATATAGACTTGTAGAATTAGAAGGTCACATTGTTACTATTAATTTGTGTTTTTAAAACACCAGAATATAATATTCAATCTCAAAAGGCAATGTAAGTCGAGCTGACCTGTTCTTAATTTTTTTGTTTGTTTTTATAACCTGTAGTAAGCCTGTAAGAAGTGTGTTATATAGAATCTTACATTTAATTAAAAGTCAGAATTTAAAACAACAGTCTTGACTTTAGAATTAATTTGACAAGTGACCGCCCACGTTATGAACACTTTTGTAATTTGCATTACACAACCTCGTAAAACTTTGTTGCAAAATACATTTTATTTCAAATTTTACTCATGATTTATTATATTAGTTTTTCTGTATCTTTAAATTATTTTTCCTTTGAATTCTAAATACACTTATGATATCCCGAGCATTAACAATATTTTTTAAAAAATATACAAAAGTAAGATAGATTTCAGTTTATTTGTTTCAGCAATCTTTAGTATTTTTCACCATTTTAATTAATTTTAAATTGTAGTTTATAAATTAGTTCATTTTCAAACAGGATTGTATATATTTAAATTGTAATGATGTAAAACTAAAAAAAAAAACTAATCTAAGTAACCAAAACTTAACGGAGGAGGTCTTAACTGATTTATATTGTATGTACTCGTGAGTCAGACATAGTTCTTAGACAATTGCCTAGAAAAAAATCTGTCCTGTGTATTTCCCTTACTATAAATTGTATTGGAATGTTATTCAGAATTCTAGTATATCTATATATTTCTGTACATAGGCAAAACATGAATTGTGATTACAAATATACATACATATTATATATAGAAATAGAATAATAATGAACTATTTTTGAAAAGAGAAACAGTTAACTGTATATTTCAGATTTTATCGTCAATATGGATGTATAAATGTTGCTTAAATTTTACTTCATTACAACATCCATGGCATGATAAGATAGAAATGTAAATGTTAGAATTTTTTTTTTTAAATTTAGATATCCGGCTTTGTTTTATATTAATATAGTACTGTGATTGTGTAAAATTATTGCCTGATTATTTGTTTAGTATAATTTTTCTTTGTTTCAATTTTGTGTTATGATATTTTTGATGCATTAAAATGTCCTCACATTATGCGTTTTAATGGTTGAAAATTTCGAATGTAATTTGTCTGTCTGTAGTGTTGCAATAATAATGAAAAAACGATTTTTTTTTAAAATTATTATTTATTAATAACCGTTTTGTATTTCATGATATTAGATCTAATTTACTTGGTAGTGGCAAATTAACCTGTATATAGATTCTATTTGCTATCAACGTTCTAGAGGTATGCTCAATGGTATTAAAATAAACCTATTGATAAAAAAGTATGATAATGATACTGCTTAGTGATTCATAAACGAAATTACTTGAGAAATTTATACACTTAAAGATAAAAAAATATAATTTTAATGTGCACTAAGTTAAATTTATATAGCTACATACAAACATATTGTAATACCGTGTATTGATTTGTATGTTCAGTGTTGAATCCTAGTTGATCCTTCAATATTTGGCTTCTAAATTTTCTATTAATCTCTATGTAACACGTCATCGATTACGATGCTATATAACGATGATAGATACCTACCTAGTACCTAACTTCTCAGTATGAATATAATAATTTTGAAAATCCCGCTAAAATCGTCCAAATCATATTCATTAGTTATGTAAGTTGTTAGATTAAGTGGTTTGGAAAATTATCGTAGGACAATTTCACGACGAGAATGTTGATTACTTAATAAATTAATAATAAACAATGTGTTTGGATGAGAATCGATTTTGTTTTTTTAACCTGCATTCTTAGAAATCCCTAAAACAGACTAATGATATATTTTAGGCTCTATTAATCAAATAGGTGACCTGGTAATAAATTATTGCACGGTAAGCCAGTACCTATTTGGCTGGCTGGTTTATAAATCCCCAACAGCTGAGTTTCTGAGGAAAACACCATCCATATAAGTTTGTGCCTTAAGCAAGACGTCCGTGGTAAAATTTACTAAGTAGAGATAAACTACACTGGTTATAAAAGCGGTGATGGTAAGGTATCATTAAGAGAATCCTAAATAAGAGCTTTATTAAAATACTTGCTGACTCGGCGAACTTTGTTCCGCGTCAAAAGTAATAACTGCTGTCCCGCTATGTTAATACTGCAATATCTTTGAAAATATTTGTTTAAATTGCATGCTGTAAAGGGCCCGGATCATCCATATTACATGCACAATCTATTAAAAACACTTAATTGGATGAAAATTAATGCTGTAATGTTTAAAATGTGTAATAAATGTGTAAATAGGCCATTATTTCCCGTAAAAAGTAAAAAAATAAAAATGGTCATTGTGGATTATCCCTAAGAGATAGACATATGCCCTTGCGGACTTTTTTGTAGACCTTTTAAAGGTGTATAATAATGTAGTAGGTACCTACATTGTTTTGATTTATCACTTAGGGTTCAGGCAGCGTTTGCGATTAAAGTTCTAAATCTTGAAAATTATTACTTTTCTTACTACACTATACATGAATTATAGATAAAAACCACCACGTTGACACCCTCTAACTGCATCAAAATCCGTTGCGTAGTTTTAAAGATATGCGCATATAATGGGACAGACAGCGGAAAGTGACTTTGTTTTATACTATGTAATGATAATGATAGAGAGAGTAGAGAGAATTGCACACTTGGGCCCTAAGACCTTGAAATAGTATGTAAAGCCCATCATGGCAGCAACTACAAATTTACAATAACGCGCTAAACGTGATAGCGCCAGCAGGTACGATTGCAAATAAAACTATGTTCGAAATTAGGTAAAATTATGGTATGACTATGAAATAATATTTGGCCCAAGCCTTTTACAAGTAAATTTATTGATCAGAAATTATACTAAGTAAAATTCCGCTGTCTTTTTTAAATGAATATACCACCCCGGGTTGCAAAGTTAACTTGATTTCGATGTTTATATTGCTTGTAAGCCGTTGTATCGACGTAAATAAAAAAAATTTTATCGTTATCAAATGTCAAAAGTTCAGAAATTCCAGTTTCAAAATGACATATGTCAAATCAGTAAATGTTATTTGGTACTTTCTAAGTTTTTCAATTTCCTACAATTGAATTGAATTTATCGAGTCTCAGTTGCCTTGAAAGTCTTTAAAGCCTCTATTGTTATCAATAATTACTATAAAATGAGTTGTGTAAGTGATTTAGCACAATCAAACGAGTATCTAAGTTTTAGAAGTAGTATACCTTTAAGGAAAATTGTAGTTGATTCAGATGGTTCCAAGGTAAACAAACTTTATCAATACCTACATATTTATCTTTAAATTTAGGTACATGTCTGACTTTTTTGTTTCAGTTATGAAACTTTTCAGTCAAACGAGAATTAAAATCATAGTACCTATTTATTTTAATTTATAGGCTTGGAGAGTTTTTGACAGTGGCCCTAAATCAGTGAATTGCCCACTAATATGTTTACCACCCGTATCTGGTACCGCAGACGTGTTTTTCAAACAAGTAATGGGCCTTGCTTCGAGGGGAGTACGAGTAATAGCAGCAGAACCTCCACCATACTGGAACATGAAAGAATGGTGTGATGGTTTCAAAAGACTTATTGATTACCTTGAACTTGATAAAGTCCACATTTTTGGTGCTTCCTTAGGTTAGTTACTATTTATCTATTATCTAACAGTATAAATTATAAATATAATTTATACTGCTATATTTATGTTATACTAGTAGTGGACCCGGCTAACTTTGTTCGGCGTCAATAGTAATTTTTCAGCATTTGCTACATTATTCATGAATTAGACATGAAAACTACCCAGATACATTATGTTGTGTAGTTTCAAAGATCTAAGCATAAAAGGGGCAGACAGTAGAAAACAACTTTATTTTCATACTATGTAATGATATTATATTAGTTTATACTATTATATACTTATACTATTACTACTACTTTGTATACTTAATATTATATTAGTTTTTACTATATAAAAACTAATATAATATTAAGGAAGTGAAGATGAAGTGAGAGATTCAGTATAATAATTTGAAAAACAATCATATTTTTGATTCATTTAAAAACAATTATCTCTTGGGCATTCTCAACATTTGCCTAGTATTAATTATAATTATATTAACTAATGGCACCTTAAATGTAAATTAGATTATTTCTATCAGATGAATTTTGGACATATTTTAGAAAGTTATACATATGTTATTTAATCAATGATTTCTATATTAAGTGTATGTAACGACAAACATCTATCCTTAAAAACTTTCTCATTAATGATATTGAGATTAATTTTAGTAAAAATTACAATTACAGGTGGATTCATTGCTCAGAAATTTACCGAATTATCAAGTAATTGTCAACGTGTTGCGTCTCTAATATTATGTAACACTTTCACTGACACTTCAGTATTTGAGTATCACGATTCTGCAGCCCTCTTTTGGCTTCTACCTTCGTTGGTGTTAAAAAGAATGCTAATGGCCAATTTCACTAATGACAAGGTCGATAGAAGAATGACCGAATCTATTGACTTTATGGTTGAAAAAGTAAGTATTTTAAACTGTAATTAATTACTTATTTATGCAATACATTAATTTATTATGCCTTACTCTTGTATTTCACATTGAATACTTTTTAAGTTACATCAAATAATAATGGTAATTAAATTTTCTAGTGCATTAGTATCAATATTACTTAATCACTCTTTTTCTATAATGAATGTATGTTTTTTCTTTATGGGATAGGAGGGCAAACGAGCTGGCGTGTCACCAAGCACGGCGTGGTATGCAAACAACGCCGCCCATGGACACCCTCAACACATATAGTGTTACCGACCTTTAAGGGATAGGGGATAGGAAAGGATGGGAAAGGGGGGTGGGCCTCCGGGTACATCTCTCACCTAACGAAACGCAGCATGAGCCACTTTACGTCAGTCTTCTGAGAGGTCGTGGTATTTCATTGGTCGAGGCGGCCCGGCAGCGAATTGCTTGGCTCCACCACTGTAGAATGTTGGAATAGAAATATATTTAGTGATTAAAATTATGCCATAAATATGAAACTGTGCAGTGCAAACTTGGAGAGCACACATATTCCGAAAAAGCGTTAGTCCATACCTGGATTCAACATGGTACCTCTGAATCAAAAGTCTGAGAGTTTAACTATTATGGTACAATGGCGCACCTTCTTGGTTCAAAGGCGTGGTCTAGTGACGCGCCTTCTTGGTTCAGCGGCGCGACACCATTCCGGAAGTACGCCACTGATTTCTTAGTGGCGTGCGGTAGTCACAAGCAGACTGAGGGATCAGTCTGCTTGTGACTACCGTACTTACCGACTAAGTTGCACTGGCTGATCACAAGGGATTGTGATCAGCCAGTGCAACTTAGTTTATCTAAACCTGTCGCGTTAATTCCCGTTCATTATATTTGTGTAATATGCAACGCGAAAGCCTAAAACTTTTCTTAGAATTCATTTCGGAAGTTATATGTCATTAATATCGTCAACATTGTGCCCGGTGTATGGCAATAGGTTCCGCCAGCCATTGTATTTGAGACGTAAAAATTCGAAGAAACTAAAAAATTCCATCGACCCTACTTTGATAATGAATTATTAATATGTATTTATTATATTTCAGCTGGAATCTCTCACACAATCAGAGCTTGCGTCCAGGTTGACATTGAACTGCACACCGTGTTACATATCACCGCAGGCCTTGAGCAAAATTCCAATAACAATTGTGGACGTGTGGGACGAGAGCGCACTGAGTTCTAGAGTCCGTGAAGACTTGTATAAGTCATACCCCCACGCTAAATTGGCACACCTAAAGAGTGGTGGTAATTTCCCATACCTAAGCAGAAGTGATGAGGTCAACTTGCATTTATTAGTAAGTATAATTGAATAGTTTAGTAAAGTGTAAAAGTGGCTTACGCCGTTGAGAGAGGTATCCAGAAGACCACCTCCATTTCACTCCCTATCCATCTCGCAGCCCGGTAGCGTAATTATGCGTCCGCCGACGGTGCACATGTCAATGGGCACCATTCGTTGCTTACCACCAGTATCATATTGTTTTTAACTGAAATAAATATAGATAAAAAACCAATTTACACAATTCCAGATTCATTTACGAAAATTCGATGGGACAGAACAGTCTGCGTCATATCTCAGTCTTCATAAAATGGCGACATCCCCAACAAACCAACCCGCTGATGAAGGAACAGTCAGTTACTTTAATCAGAGAGAAAAATTCGTGAAGATATCATAAATTCCATGAACGTAAGAAACTGAAACAACTCCTGACTCTGATACAGATTTTTTTTTTACCTATTTTTTTTTAGCAAGTAGACCATTATCATCATTAACTTTCTTTACATATTTTTATGCATACAAAAATATATATCAAACAATTTGTACAAAAAAGAACCTAAAGCAACGGGCATCAGCAACTTTGCCCCGACGTGCCGGATTTTTTCATGGTCCTACGTTGCGGATTGCCACACAAATGGGGACAATTATGTTAGACATTGATATTTATCACAGATAACTTCCAAAAAGTCATTTGTGTGAGACGAGATTAGAACCTCTGAAGTTGTGCTGAATTACTAGCTCATCGATATTATCAACCGGAGAATCAAAATCTCGTACAAATTTCCCGCAGGCAAATATGGAGTGACACTATTTTCTAGGCCTTGTCATACTTAATAATAGTTGCACCAGAGATTCGTCTTCTTATTACTACTATAGAACAATAATCGGAAATAAAATACTCTATATAATAATATACTCTCAGGACTTGCTCTACCGATAAAATACCACGGCCTCTCGGAAATCGACGTGTGAAGTGTCTTATGATTTCGTTCGGTGAGAGAGGCATCCGAAGGCCCACTCATTTCCATTCACTATGTCATCTTAAAGGGGATAGCAACGCAACTGTGACCCTCTCGGTGTTGCTGAAATCTACGGTCAGCTCTAGTTATCATCAGGTGACACGCTTGCTTGTCTGCTCTCTTCAAATAATCCCTATTAAAACTGGAGTTCTACATATTTTAATCTCATTAACAGATTAAGACGAAACAACAACTCACTAAAGCCCATAATTTTCATCACAGATGACGTGTGCATACAAATGCAGAATGGTAACTACCATCTATCGGTTATATGTTAAGACTGAAGCGTAAATCTAGACAAGTTCAAACTATGTATAGTAAATGAAATTTACAAATGGCACTATATTTAAAACTGATCAATTGTACAAGTCAATGTTAGAATCTTAAGTAGACTGCAATATTTACTTAATAATGAATATTTTTCATGACTAAATTTGTTAAATGACAATAATTAATTATGTATGTATATTTAAGTCGAGCGCCATAACTTGAGACCTGAAGGCGATGACGTCACAGACGCATTGTACTGAGCACAAAAAAATGTTACCACCATTTTCCGACCGCGGCCCGACTCTGCTATTTTTTTAATGAAGCTATTGTTTTAGCCTTATATGTAATATACAAATTTATCAAGCTATTAAGAGCGTACGAACTGAAACATGAATATTTTAAAGCCATGTAAGTATGTAAGTCAGTATGTTAAAAAAATGACTTTGCCTACAGTACAACACGGGAGTTCGAGGGGAAGTTACAGGGGTGGCAGGCGGAGGATTGCATTCCAGCCGCGTCTCAAGTTATAGCGCTCAAATAGTACTTGCATGAATATTTGTGTCTAGTTATTGTTATTTCTTTGTTAGGAATTATTTTGATATAAAATTAAATAATTATTTATAATATGTAATAATATTTTGGTTCTACATATGAAGCAATGTGCAATATAATGGAATGATATTCCAGGTGTCATTTTTAAGATCTCTTGAAAGACTTTCAAATCCAAAATTCATTTAGTATTTCTTTTTTTATATTTTGGATTAATATGTATAAAAAATTTGTGGTTGTGCTTCTTCCAAAAAGAGCAACGTCATTTTTTCGTGTCATTGCTTTGCTTGAATTTAGTAAAAACATAACATAACTTCACGCCTTTTGTTACCCGAAGGTGTAGGCAGCGGCTGTTAAGCCTCGTCTCGCCGTTATGTTTACGTCCCAAATGGAA
This sequence comes from Euproctis similis, assembly GCA_905147225.2. Classification (NCBI taxonomy): domain Eukaryota; kingdom Metazoa; phylum Arthropoda; class Insecta; order Lepidoptera; family Erebidae; genus Euproctis; species Euproctis similis. The sequence goes on along the minus strand of LR990121.1, from coordinate 9,387,463 downwards.
TAGGTAGCGAACCTATTGCCATACCGGGCACAAAGTTTTTTCAGTCATCGATATTTATCACACGTAACTTCCGAAAACAATTTCGAAAAGTCATTGGTGTGAGCCAGTGTCTGGAATCGAACTTGAAAAAAAAAACTTGAAAGTTGAAAGTAGTAAAAGATTATTGTTTTTTTTTTTGGTAACATAAAGAAAATGGTATCCTTTGTTATTCCTATTGGAATTTATGTAGAATTTGTTACTCTTACAGAAAAGTCTATGGTGACAAAAGCCACCAGGCTGTTACCTATCCATCATGACGGTTATACCCAAATACCTCAAAAATGTTATTCATCTAAACCCAAAATAGTCTGGTAAAACTATGGTATTTCATGAAACCCAGCAAGCAGAAATGATTAATACTAATTAGTTCAGCTTGCTTCTCAAATCGACCACTCAATAAAATTGACGGTTTTTTTTCTGGAATTTTAAAAAGCTTGTATTTTTCTAATTATATATTTACTAACTATTTTACTTCCCTATATATTAATGAAAATAGCATTAGGATAACATATTATGTATTGTATGAGTATTAATTAAGGGTACTATATATTTAGTGTATTAAATGCATAAGAATATTGTTTTTTTTTTAATAAAGTACATTGCAGTTTGTCCAGTTCAATAGTGAAATTAAAAATTCTTATAATTTTTATAACATTATTTAATTCATGCAGCAATCAACAGTATATTTGATTATAATGGAGATAGCTTAGTGTTTATTAGTTAAATGGGGACAATTTAAAATATAATTTTTATCTATATGTTTAAATATATTTATAGTTTTTTTTTACTTTTTTAAAAGAGACTTGTTACTGGCTTTGTTGTATAGCATTCCAAAATAAACGCGTGTGCGAGTCTGTTTTTAGTTTTTTTAATCCGAATACCTGAGTTTGTTTTTTCAATATTTTTCATATAATCTTATATAAAATATCTTGGGATATTATCATCTTGTTCATATACATATTTTACTTGTCTACTAAGAAATGTTAGTAAATAAAAGTGAACACAATAACTATCTGATTTGACAAAGATGATGGAGGCATACATTTTAATTGTGACCGAAAAATATCCACTATCTGTTCATCCAAGTAAAACATGGCACTATAGAACTTGATGATAAACGTTTACTACTCGGGACATTATATTACATATTTGAGTGGGGGTAACCACGTTTTGCTGTTTGAGTAAGAAAAAAGTGAAGAACAGCATTTTTATTTTCAAGAAGTAAATATTTTTGATGCTTATTTTTCCTTTTATAATACCTAACTGAAGTTTGTTGTACAACTTAAACCAACTCTATACCCAGACTTATTTGAAAAAACTGAACAACAGCTAAACATAACAACTCATATCACATTCCAAAACGTTCAGATTACTAGTTTCAACTATTACAAAACCACAATAAATCTATGTGTCCTTTTCTAATTTATGTAAATGATCTTTCTTCTCTTTCTGCGCTTGCAACGCTTTTGTTCTTTCCTCATCGTCTGAGAAATATTCAGCTAAACTGTCATCCTCATTGATCAACGGGTGACCTGGCACTGCTGGCTCCTTCTTATCTACTAACTCATTGATTTTGACTAGAGGATCCTCATATTCTATCTCGGGTATGTCTGTTTGTGTTTTATTTGCGAGACTATTGTGCGCTGACACTGTTGAATATATTGACATTGCCTGGAAATAAAACAAAATATTTTAGATACAATTAACATACAACATTAAAATTAAACAACTAACTTCATAAAGCATAGAAACATAAATCTATCAAACGAGCAGGCGTGTCGATGGCAAGCAACAAATGGGACGCTGAACGACGAATGGGATATCCCATTCGTCGTTCAGCTTCCCAGGAGGAAGTGGTTCCGACCGCTTCCATATGGAAGCGGTCGGAACCACTTCCTCCTGGGAAGGGGAAAAACAATATCGAAAAGTCATTGGTGGGAGCCAAGATTGGAACGGGCAACTTCTGGATTCAGAAGCGGGTTGTTCGACCGAAACTATGCAAAAACCAAAACTGGTTGGACTCCTGAGTTACTATACTTCGTAAATTAACGTTTGAGGAAATCAGCAATTAGTACTTATACTATAAACTTTAATTCAGTAGATCCCAACCTATAATTTGACTTTGATTTGGTGCCTCACCACTTTGGACAACAATGGAGGAAATAATAGGAATCACGTTAACTGTATGTTATAATTATACTTGTATCAATAATTAAAAAAAAAACTGATTCTTTATGGTCATGAGTTAGAAACTTACCTGAGCAACTAGATTGGAAACGTCTCCCGCATTTGCGGGTAATATTAGAGTGTTGTTTGTTCGCGCCAATTTATTGAACGCCGCCACGTACTGTTCTGCCAGCGTCAAGGATGCGGCATGTTTGTTATCCTGGAATAAATACATGTCAATCAATTTTTATAAGTACAAAAAGACATAATTTTCGTGGCCTATATTTTCAGGTATTAAGGGGAAGTAGTCCGGTAGATATCAGTATGAGTAATATATATATTTTACTAGCTGACCCGGCGAACTTTGTTCCGCATCAAAAGTAATAATAAATGAGTAGATTTTGGATATCGAGAGAGGACAGCGGACTTTGTTTTATACTAAGTAATGATATTAGAGCAATGTAAAGAATAGAACCATGGCATAAGACATTTGTTATAAAAACAGAATATAAATATTCGTATACAGTGCATACAAAGTACACATAAGAGTCGAAAAGTACTTACTCTATCAGAAAGCGCACTACCGACTAGCTTGAGACCTCTCGCACGCGCTTCGGCAACAGCTAACATAGCTTGAGCCTCACCAGATGCTTTATTTATCTGCTCTTGTTTTTCTGCCTCTGAAAATATGACAGTGAATTGGTCATTTAAGATTCCTTAGTCATTCATTGGTCGAAATCTGACCAGAATCGTTATTAGAAACAAAATAAATACCGATAAGTTTGTACAGAACCCACGAAACTTGCGTATTACCCGTTCGTTCTCAGTTTTGCCGGTCCGTGGAACGCGCATCCCCTTCCACAATCGCCTGGGGCGCCCCTAATTGTCTCGGTATAGTTGGCAAAAAATTTTTTGAAATTCATTGCGTTTAAACGCAATTAATTTCTCAATTTTTTTCGCTAATAGACATTTATTTATGAATAAAAAAAATGTCTTAAATATAGTTCCCTTTTTTGCTGACGTTACCTTCGAGTAATGTTGCCAACGGCAAACTTAGCGCGAACATGAAGTAGATAGTAATGTGTTAATATTTACCTGATGCTAATATTCTAGCTTGACGCTTGCCCTCAGCAACATTAATGTCTGCTGCTCGGACACCCTCGGATTCCAAAATGGCAGCCCGCTTCCTACGCTCCGCCTCCACTTGCATTTGCATAGCTTCATGGACACGACTAGGTAATTTTATATCACCTATCATGAAATACAAACTGATTAAATAATTTATTATTGGCTTGTTTGAAATATGAATATCCTAACCACAATTTTGAAGTTTAAAACGCACCAAATGAGAATTAAATTTAATATTCGTAAATTTTGATTACGATCGGTGTAGGCAGAGAGAACATAGAGCCTTATGACACGATTCTTATACACCTCATTCGCTTCTTCGAATTTTATAATTGTTGTCATACATTTGTCAAGAAAAATATGTTAATGCCATCCTCGATTTCTACATCTTTTAGCTTATACACTGAATATTAGCTTAGTCAAAATCGTATTATCCATTCTACATGCCTGTCCCATCAGAGCATGCCCTTCCTTACTTTAATTAAGATATCCTCTTTCAATTCGACCGTCGCCACAACCTCATTTTCGATGCACTCAGGGAGCGTCACTCCGCAAATTTTGCGTAGTAGGTAATTTCATAATTACTATTCTAATAGCAATACTGTAATTATACTGATTTTAAATAAGTAATTATAAATAAAATTGATTTCAATAAGTACTCACGAATTTCATAACGGAGACAAGTAATCCCCCATGCCTCACTCGCTTTGTTTATAGCATGAACAATGGACACATTCAACGATTCTCTTTCTCTGAATACTTTATCCAGTGATATTTGACCTAGTTCAGAACGCATAGTCGTTTGAGCCAGTTGGGTTATGGCAAATTCTGGATCTTCAACACCATATGATGCTTAAATGAGAATAATAATATCTGTTAAGTTTTTGAGATATTTTTTTTATGGGATAGGAGGGGGAGGGCAAACGAGCAAGCGTGTCACCTGATGGTAAGCAACTTGCGCCGCCCATGGACACCAGCAACACATATAGTGTTACCTGTAAGGGAGTAGTATAGCAAGGGATGGGGAAGGAGGGTGGGCCTCCGGGTACCTCTCCCACCGAACGAATCGCGGCATGAGCCACTTTACGTCGATCTTCCGAGAGGTCGTGGTATTTCACCGATCGAGCCGGCACATTCATGCAGCGAACTGCTTGGCTCTACCACTGTAAGATGTGAGGTACAAGTATATGACCTATTTGAAAAACAATTTGACTATAACCTATTTGCCTTCCCATGAAAAAACAGTTTTCATATATGGTAAACTAGCTGACCCGGCAAACTTTGTTCCGCATCAAAAGAAATAAATGAGTAGATTTTGGATATCCCACTATGTTAATACTGCAGTATCTTCGAAAATATACATACATACATAAGCTCACGCCTGTATCCCATGGAGGTAGGCAGAGACTTTGGCTTTCCACAAGCTACGATCCTGACACACATCTTTCGCCTCATCCACAGTCATACATCTCGTCATGCATTTACGTCGGTTTCGGGTGCTACGCATTTTGCCTTTTTTAAACAGACCACTTCTTTGGTCGTGGTAGCTCCGTCTTGGTCTCCCGATCCCGACCCTGCCACTCACATTCGCTTCGTATACTCTTTTAGTCATTCGGCTTTCATCCATTCTTGCAACATGACCAAACCATATTAACTTACTTCTCTCCACCTTCGTCACCACATCATCCTTCAGCTTGCATTTCTCCCTTAACACGCTATTTTTCATTCGATCCGCAATGGTGACTCCACACATACTTCTCAGAGAACGCATTTCCACTGCATTCACCTTACTTTCATGCTTCGCCTGCCACACCCAACACTCACTCCCGTATGACAGAGTTGGTACCAACACACCATTGTGAATCGTCAAGCCTTTTCAGACACAGCCTGACTACGCATCAAGGCATGCAGTGCACCATTAACTCTGTTACCCGCAATCACTCTCCTTTTAATATCTTCCTCACATTTTCCGTCTCTTGTAAACATACTTCCCAAATATACAAACTCATTCACTTGCTCCAATTTCTCGCCATCCAATATCATATCACACTGTGTGACCTCTTTCTCTCTCTCCACAACCATAACTTTCGTCTTGCTTACATTTATTTTCATACCTCTTTCTCTAAACCCTTCATTCACCAAGATTAGCGTGTCTTGTAACTCCGACGCCGACGAAGCAAGTAATACCTGGTCATCGGCGTACAGCAGACACGCACCTCTTCCATGCTTAAACCACACTCAGTCTCTTTCAGATTTGTCATTTCGAAAATATTTGTTTAAATTACATGCTGTAAAGGGCCAGCATCATCTATATTACATGCACAATCTATTTAAGACACTTAATTCGATGAAAATTGATGCAGTAATAAAAAAAAAAAAAACAGTCTCGGTGGCGCAGTGGGCGAGCGCACGGCCTCTGATCCATAGGTCCGGGGTTCGATTCCAGACACTGGCTCACACCAATGACTTTTCGAAATAGTTTTCGGAAGTTATGTGTGATAAATATCGATGACTGACAAACTTTGTGCCCGGTATGGCAATAGGTTCGCCACCTATTCCATTTGGGACGTAAACATAACGGCGAGACGAGGCTTAACAGCCGCTGCCTACACCTTCGGGTAACAAAAGGCGTGAAGTTATGTTATGTTATGTGATGATGCAGTAATGATTAGAAACGCTTCGTAAACAATCCATTATTTCTCGTAAAAAGTAAAAATATAAAAATGGTCATTGTGGGTTATCCCTAAGCCATAGACATATGCTCTCGCGGATTTTTTTGTAGATCTTTTGAAGGTATAAAACAATGTAGTATATTATTTTGTTTTATCACTTAGGGTTCAGGCATAGTTTGCGATTAAAGAACTAAATCTTGAAAATTATCACTTTTTTTTTTACACTATACATGAATTATAGATCAAAACCATCCCGTTGACACCTTCTAACTATTAGCGTAGTTTTAAAGATATACCCATACAAGCCTGATAGACAGCGGAAAGTGACTTTGTTTTACACTATTTAATGATGTAATACCAACAAAACTGGTTGTAATGAAATTGATATCAATCAGTCATATAATGTTATGCTTTAGAAAGAAGAAGAAAGGCAATAATGATAGCATTTTGTCCATAGGAATAAAATAAAGCTTAATTATTATTATAAAGAAACTGGATACTTATGTACTTGAAAAAATAAAAGCTTACCTAAATATGGATCTATGATACGAAGGTAAAGCACACCATCTATGCTCAGTGTGACATTGTCCGATGTAATTGCACTTTGTTTAGGAACATCGATTGCTATTTCTTTTAAACTTTGCACATATTTGATTTTGTCAACAATAGGCCATAGCAAGTTGAGACCTGGATCTAATATCCTGTGAAATTTACCCATACGCTCCACAATCCATGCCTGTAATTTTTCAAAAAGTATTTTATAACTTCTAAAATCGTAAACAATTAATACTCTCAATAAATTAAATACTAATATGTTAATTGAAAATCTTTGAGTCATTCACTAGGATCATATTAAGGAGATGGCTCAAGCTAGAATAAATAAATCATATTTTTCAATGTACAGTTTTTTTATAGAATAATTTTAAAGCCAACTAATATTCTATTCTATCCAATAATTGTAAACTGTAATAAATAATATAATATTACTTCACTAACAATGGATTGAAGTATTATTGATAAAATTTCATCATTTGCATGATAATAATTTGGATAATGTAGGTAAACCCATAAAATGTTGTGTAATCATCTAGCATCAATCTTATTCATTTAAAATCTATACCATGATTAAAAAGGATGAAAATCTGTTTGAATTAATTAAATTCAGGAGTTACTATTCTTTCAGGAGTTACTAAGATTCTTGTTGGAACCTTCTTTGTACTGATATTTGATGAAACTAAAGATTCCCAAATAGATTGAGATTTTTTTATACAGAGCTTGAATCAAATCTGTATTTATCTATCCAATATACAACTTAAAAGATAAAGTTTCATACACCAAACAACGCAAAATATTTTAAGAGAAATATTATAGTTCTTCATCTATTTATTAACAACAAAATAAAGAAATATTCATACCTCTTGCTGTGGAACAAACATGATGATTGTATTTAGTGGAGTTGTTGATCGACTTCTGATAGCTGTTAAACTGTACAATACGCGGGCATTGTTCTGATAATCACCATTGAAAACATTCTGCAAAAACAATGCGAGGTTAGATTAGGCACTCGTAAAATTATTACAATAAGTATGAAAATAATATGAAAAGAAGATGCTGACCCTTAACGGTGATGTTTGAGTGAAAAAATATCTAGAACGGCTAAACATTTTTGTTTGATTACGGCCAAAAATGTCTAATTTTTAATTCCACTCGCCTGTTGGAAGATTGCATTGGAGACCAAACCAAGTCGGTCAGTGACAGTGAGTCTCAACTCTGAATGAATGACACTAATGACAGTTGTAAAGTGTTATCAAGATTTAGTTTAAGTAATCTAAAAAAATAAAGTTTTCATTGAATTAGAGAGCTCGACGAGCTTTATCATAATAAACAAATCCACAATTGATTAATGAATAGATGCGTAAACACATAAACATTGCATCCAGGGTAAAAAAAAGTATAGATGGCGTTGCTACCTGCTGAGCGGCAGTTTTAAGCGTTTGGTTTGATCGATAAATTTTTAGACATAAATCTGGGCAGCAAATATTGCAAAAAATATGGATAATATTTCTACAAGCGTCTTTAGTAAATTTTCCAACTTAAAAGATAATACTAATGCACCTTTTTTTGCAAAATTGAGAAGATTAAAAATAGAGGAAAACATTCTTCAAGAAAAATTGAACAAAAACTTGCCGGGATGTTTACAAAATGAGGGTGAACAAAATTCAAAGATTCATTTTGAATTTAAGAAATTTTCAACTACAGTGAAAGAATCTCGTGATCAACTAAAACAGTTATTTGGAGACCTTAAAACAAGCACATCTTCGAAAACCGGGATTGAAACTGTTGGTTAGTCTGTTTGTAATATTGAACATAACATAACTTCACGCCATTTTTACCCCAAAGTATAGGCAGCGGCTGTTAAGCCTCGTCTCGCCGTTATGTTTACGTCCCAAATGGAATAGGTGCCGAAACTATTGCCATACCGGGCACAAAGTTTACAGTCATCGATATTTATCACACATAACTTCCGAAAACAATTTCGAAAAGTCATTGGTGTGAGCCAGTGTCGGGAATCGAACCCGGACCTCTGGATCAGAAGCCGTGTGCTCGACCACTGGGCCACCGAGACTTAATGTAATATTGAATTAACCGCTTTTTACTACACACATGCACACACCAATGAGTCATTGGTGTGTGCATGTGTGTAACTTTTGAAATTAATTTTAAAAAGTCATTGGCAATGACTTTTTAAAATTAATTTCAAAAGTTATGTGTAATAAATATCTATGACTGCAAACTTTGTGCCCAGTATGGCAGTAGGTTCGTTATATACCTATTCCATTTGGAACGTAATCATAACGGCGAGTCGAGGCTTGACATCGACTGCCTACACCTTTGGGTAGAAAAAGGCGTGAAGTAATGTATCTATGTTACGTTCGCAGGTTTAAATAATCTATTCATATGATATTTTCAGATATTGAGGAAATAAAAAAGAATACTTTAGAATTGGAAAACAGCTTGAAATCATTTAAAACCTATTTGCATTCGGAGCTAAGTATCTTAAAATCAGCAGAGAAACTGCTGAACGAAGAGGTATTGTAACTACATAGTTTTTTTATATAGTGGTAGAGTCAAGCAGTTCGCTGCATGAATGGGCCGGCCCGACCGCTGAAATACCACGACCTCTCAGAAGATCGACGTAAAGTGGCTCATGCCGCGTTTCGTTCGGTGAGAGAGATACCCGGAGGCCCATCCCCCCTTCCCCATCCTTTCCTTTCCCCTATCTCTTAAAGGACGGCAACGCAACAGTAACACTATATGTGTTGCTGGTGTCTATAGGCAGCGTTGGTTGCTTACCTTCAGGTGACACGCCTGCTCGTTTGCCCTCCTATCCCATCACATAAAACAAAAAAAATCACACCTCAGTATCCGAAGAATATCAAGTGATATATCACAGACCACAGGAAACGTAAATTCAAAAATTCCAAATAATGTTTCCAGTTATTTTGCCATATATCAGGCAAAATTTTGCCATATATTCGACACTTATAGACATAGTTATTAGTGTGAGGCAAAGTTCGAACACTAGCATTCCTGTACTCGGAAGTTGCAGTGTTGACCCACTGGGTTGTCGAGGCTTATGTTGTTGATCTTTTTTTATAGTATAGGCGGCAAACGAGCAGGCGTATTACCTAATGGTGAGCAACAAACGCCGCCCATGCACTCCTGAACACATACAGTGTTACAGTTGCGTTGCCGGCCCTTACAATACGATATAGACGGTATCTGGAGTGGTATGGGAAGGGGAGAGGGAAAGGGATTGGTCGCCATTTGCAATATTATCTTGCTATAGACAGTATTGCTATACCACAGTATAGGGAATATCTGGGGTGTCATTATTCTCTAGAGGTCTGCCACATACTAAAAGTTTTGTCAAAACATCTACCTAGTTCGTTAATGTAATGATGATAAATACGTAAAGTGGCTGATGCCACGTTTCGCTCGGGAAAGGTATCCGGGGAACCAACCCCTTACCTATTACTTTGCCACCTCTCTTCCGACCTCTACCTTAATTAAATGCCGGCAATGCAACTGTAACACTGTCTGTGTTGCAGTCCTGATCATTTTCCTCCTGCCGAAAAAAATGCTGTCCCAATGAAAGTTTGTTAAACACAATTAATTATTGCATTATCTCTCTGCCCCTTAGTTGAACAGCCCAATCATTAACTCCAGTTTAAAAATAAAGCCAAGGGTCCACACGCCGAAGTACATTGACATTGTATCGAGCCCAGTCAAAATCGCAATGACTTCGCCTTTCAAACATTCAGTGAGTACGATTCGATTCAAAATTTATAAGAATTATAATCGATTGAATTATTAAATTGTAGAAAGATATATAGATTACGACCGTCTGTGTGCGTCAGAAAATTTCTATTATAAATAAATTTATATTTATGACTACTTTAGGCAGTTTACATTTTAGGCAGTTCAAGAATATCAAGAGTTTATGAAACAAAGCAAAAATCGTTACGGCGGTTGGGATGAGTACCATCATAATATTTTCGTGAACGTATGGCTGAAACATTTGGACACAGATTATACTTCGTGCTCGGATGAAATTGTATCCGTTTTAACAGAATCTAAAGAATATGATTTATTTTTGAACGAATTAGTACCAAAATTGCTCGGTAATATTCAGATTTCTTTTCACACCCTTTATGCGTATGCAGTGGCAATAGGCTAGTTTATAAAATTTCAAGTATTGGCTAATATCATAGCGCAATGTTTTATATTATTAACATAAACTTCACGCCAAATCCCTTGCGGGGTAGGCAGAGAGAACAGAGCGCCATAGGGCACGATTCTTACACACCTCACTCGCTTCGTTGACTTTCATAACTCTTTTCATGCACGCGCGTCGGTTTTTGAGGCTCTTAACATCACCTTCCTCCAGAACACGTTCTATTTGGTCTTGGAATGTGTGTGTTATATTATTAACACCTCTATTTTTGAAAAAAAATCTTATGATTAGTCGTCTCACCATTACGGTGGGGAACTTACTGCCATAAGGGCACAAAGTTTTCAGTCATCGATATGTATCACACATAACTTTCGAAATTAATTTCGAAAAGTCATTGGTGTGAGCCAGTATTTGAAGCCGCGACCTCTTGATTCAGAAGCGGAGTGCTCGACCATTGGACAACCGAGACTTAAAAAAATTTAAATTTGAATTATAACTTTATTCAGGTATCAACGGGGAAGATGTGAAATTGCACACAAAGTGGTACGTAAATTATCTTTATCTGAAAAATCGTCAGCAAAAGGCAATAGATGAGTGGCGCTCAATTAGAAGAACAAAGATAGCAGCTTTTGTAAGAAACTTCTTAGTTATTTACTTATTTTCCATGTGTGTATTACTGATTACTTTTTTTACTTATCCATATTATTCTTTCCATACATACATACATAAATTCACGCCAAATCCCTTGCGGGGTAGGCAGAGAGAACAGATTTTTGTAAGAAACATCTTAGTTATTTACTTATTTTCCATGTGTGTATTACTGATTACTTTTTTTACATATCCATATTATTCTTTACAGACGGAGGAAAATGTTGGACATGATTCTACCGGTAGAAATAGACGCAATACTAGCAATAAGTTGAATGATATTAAGATTACAGGTGTTTTAATATTCTATTTATTTAATTTTAACATCTATATATCTATCTTCACGCCATTATTACATCCAGGTAGTCAGTGCTAGTTTAGTCTCTGCCTTAGTAGCTGGCCGACAAATATTTAATTCCAATAGAACAGATAAATCGGGGGTAAAATACCTCAATAGTACAAATTATGTAAAAATTTACTTCTGTGAATCATTGATCAAAACAACTTTTAGGATTGTATCGCGTTTATTTATTATTTATTTATATTTATTTCCCGACGTTTCGAACTCTTTACAGAGATCATTTTCACGAGTATAATATACTATAATATATGTATATATACGAGTATAATATACTCGTATATATACTCGTGAAAATGATCTCTGTAAAGAGTTCGAAACGTCGGGAAATAAATATAAATAAATAATAAATAAACGCGATACAATCCTAAAAGTTGTTTTGATCAATGAATGAGATTCGCGAAAGTCTTAGAAACAAATCTGTGAATCATGTTCGAACTTGGTACCTTTCAAACAGAAGTTCGCCTTACTAACACGACTTGTTGTTGGATGAATGCTTAGGTACTTGTTTTTTTTTTCAAATAATTTAAACCTCAATCCTGAAATAAATACAACACAAACAAGGTAAGATTTTTTCTCACAATATAACATACATACATAACTTCACTCCAAGTCCTCTGCCTACACTGCAAAGGGCTGGGCGTTAAGTTGAAGTGCCTTATAGCGGTCTATTTTCTCTAGAACCGTCCGCCATAAGGCACGATTCTTACACGCCTCACTCAATTCTTTGACTTTCATCTTTAATAACTCGGTTATAATTATATGCTACTTATTGCCCATAACTATAGACAAATTTTCCGTTTCCTTAAATATAATTAATTCATTTAATAAATCAATTTCTGAAGAAAATTGCGTGTTAGTTCCCAAAGAGGACATGACAGCATGATTAGATGTATGACTGTGATAAGACGAAAGAAGCGTGTCATCGTAGCTTGTGAAAAGCCTACCCCTGTGGGATTAAGTTGGGATAATATGTATGTGTATATATATTATTCTTATAAAGGGCATGCGTGGATCAACTAATATAACATTAGGTACATAGTTTATAAGAAAGTCGCTTTCGGCGGTCTGTCCCCTTATATGATTAGATTTTTTAAACCACGCAAATAGAGGGTGATTTTTATGTATAATTCATGTATAATGTAGTAAAGAAAAAGTGATAGTTTTCCAAATTTTATACTTTAATTATAAACGCTGCAAAAAATACTTTTGATGCGGAAAAAGTTTCCCAAGTCAGCTAGTCATTATATATATTTATTAAATTTTCATATTATAACAGAAATTACAGAAGAAAATGTTTAAGTGACTCGGTACAAAACGAATACAATTCAAACGGCGGTACAAACAACTTTAATGAACTTAGTACAGATAATGATGAGCAAAATTATTCAAACTATTTGAAAGCAACAAAACAATGGACGAACAAATGTTCGAATAGAAATAATACCAATACGACAACAAACGTGATGGATGTTGAAAATATAAGGAAATTGTAAGTACAAATTTTTGGGGGACAAAAAATACACAATGAGCATTTGCCTGAATTTTAAGCCCTTGTAAATAGTATAATAAAAAATTAAACAACACAATATATCTTGGTTCATAACCTGAGAACGTTATTTGTATAACCGATAAATTATCTTTATAAATAATGATGATGTCAGCATTTTGAAATCACTGTATTCTTATATATATATATTAATCATCTTATATAATTGTTTCAGGTCTATTCCATCGTGGAGAGTTAATTTATAAAGACTGCCATTATTTAATGTGCGCACAAAAGTAGTCATTTATTTTGGATATAGCTACTCCACTTGTTGGGTTGATTAATCTCGGACTAATATCAAAAGGCATCATGTCGAGATGCCGATGCGTGAAAAGGGCTAACTAACTAGTGTTACTTCATCTCTATAGTACTTTAGTCTCTGCTTTAGAGTTTCTAAATTTCAACCCCACTAGACCGTAGTCTTATCGTCTAGAAATTTGACAAAATGGTCACCAATACATGGTCATCAGCTCGTCACTCTCTCCTCACAAACAGATTTTCGATTCTCACATTGACGCGTTTCCACTGCCTACACCAGAAATTAAGAGCGTCGAGATCTAAATATTAAGCGCATGATAAAATTTTAAATCCGGTTGTATTGACATAGAGTGTGTAATGTAATATAATATTGATATAATAAAATATTCTCTATATAATTCATCCCTTTATTTTCCCCCTTCTGCCTAAAACTACCACAGGCTAAGTACTAATTAAATTGAGTTCCTTTTATATTTGTGGTATCAAATACTGGATCAGCATGAGAGGTATCATAACCCGAATAATATTTCAGAAATCAGTTTTATGATATGTGATAATTTATACAACATCGAATAATAATATCATTAAGCTCGATTTTAAGTAATCGTAACCTACAGTGTAAACTGTAAAATAAATAAATTTTATTTGAATGGCAAATTAATCAAATCGAGTGATTCAAACAGGATAAAAAATATATCTGCACTACTCTTGCACACGCTAATGCTGGATGCTGTTGGTTAGTGTTGGATTTATTTGCTATTGAATGCTGATTGCATTTAGCTGTGGCCAATCTGTATCACCGACGTTGATTGACTCTATTCGTTGTTATTCGCGTGTCTACTGTCTGTCGCCTACGTCGAAAGAAGGCTGTAGCAATTCACTGCTAGCTAGATCATCATAAAACAAGTTACTACATTCGTAAAAATTCTAAGGAAAAGAACTAAACTAATAATTTTAATAATGGGCTTCCTTGCTGCTGCGCTTGGTTTCCTATTATTAATATCTACGGCTGTGTCAGATGAAGCACCAAAAGGTCCTAAAGTGACCCACAAGGTGAGTTGATGGTCATATTATTATAACTTTTTAAATTGGCCACGTCTTTGTAGCACGGTGCCTACTAAAATTAATTTTAATAGACCTGACGCAAGCCTCGCAGGCTTTTGACCTCTTCACGGTTGATCTGTCGGTCATTGAACTTTTCTTTTGTCAAGAGTGCAGCTTTTAATCAACCAGAAGCTAGACTTTAATTTGGTCACATTTATTGTAACTAAATTAAAATTGGACTGATCCCATGTTAACTTAAAACAATTTTTATAAGTTATGAGAATCACAAATTTAAAAATTGCTATAAGAATCTTGTCATATTTGGTTACATTTAAAGTTTTTCTTTTTCATTGTATATTACAGTAAAAGTAAATACATGGCTTTTTAAAATTATTCACTCTCATCCTTGTGATAAGTCTAACGGTACCTCACAACAATTTCTGTTTGCTATCTGTATCTTACAAATAGATTGTAAGTTATAAGAAATATTTTTTTGAGTTGATAAAATGAAACTCTTTTTTTTAAAATTTTCATGATGTTTATTAAAACTTTTTTGTTTTAAAGCTTCAGATGCTTTACAACATTAGAGTTACAGCTATTTTAGTTATTTGATCAAAATGTTTCATGTAGCATTTCTGAAAATATAATATTGGGGCGATTCCGCTACAGACGATTACAGACATGATTTTTTAAATCACGCAGTTAGCCGTTTTTTTATTATTAGGGGCATAAACGTTACTAGAATTTATATTTTTATTTCATTTAACGTCATATTTTATTTTTGCGCTTTTGAAAATATTACCATCGGAAGATAAAGTATAATCTCTAAAATCATTGATGTTGCACCCGCAACAGTTAAAAAATATGATAATTAATTATTTTTGTTTTGTTTAGAGGCTTTATTTTATATTCTTTGTTGCTTTGTTACATTTCTGAATATTAAGGTACAACAAATTAAATGTCAAAGAATTAACAGAGTTATGATTTTTTGTTTGTAATCTGGAGGATTGGGCCGACTATAAAACTGTGATTTCAATTTTTTTATTGAATCATTTTAAGTAAACACATAAAATGTTGTCCTTTAAATTCTACTTTCAAAATGTTTTTATTTAGTTATATTAAACTAAAACAGGCGTCTAAATGTTGCACCTGCGATACTGGAATGACCCATTGCTAACTAAGAACAGATAAGATTTGTTTCTTTGTGATTGTTAAACTCTGTAAGCAATTAAGTTTTTATTGATTCACTTTATTCAGAAATATCATAGGTTTCATTATTTTAATTAATTGATATATATAGCAATTGTATGTACCTTGTTAAAGGTGTTGAGAAACGCAGGGATTTTTCTTGTTGTAAATGCAAGCTGTGTGTTAATAAATTATTTATAATGATCCATTACATAGTATAAAACAAAGTCACTTTCCGCTGTCTGTCCCCTTATATGCGCATATCTTTAAAACTACGCAACGGATTTTGATGCGGTTTTTTTTAATAATTCGAGGGTGTTAACGGGGTGGTTTTAATCTATAATTCATGTATAGTGTAGTAAAAAAAGTTATAATTTTCAAGATTTAGAACTTTACTCGCAATTGCTGCCTGAACCCTAGGTGATAAATCAAAACAACGTACTACATTATTATACACCCATAAAAGGTCTACAAAAAAGTCCGCGAGGGCATATGTGTATCTCTTAGGGATAACCCACAATGACCATTTTTATTTTTTTACTTTTTACGAGAAACAATGGCCTATTTACGAAGCGATTTTAAACATTACAGCATTAATTTTTATCCAATTAAGTTTCATAAATAGATTGTGCATGTAATATAGATGATCCTGGCCCTTTACAGCATGTAGTTTAAACAAATATTTTCGAAGATATTGCAGTATTAACATAGCGGGACAGCAGTTATTACTTTTGATACAGAACAAAGTTCGCCGGGTCACCTAGTTATTTCATTTTATTCATATTCAACTAAAAGGAAATTTAACTTTGACAGGTGACATTCACCATGAAACAGGGTGGTGAAGAAATTGGAGATATTGTGATTGGTCTATTTGGAAAAACAGTACCTAAAACTGTCCAGAACTTTTATCAACTAGCGCAGAAGCCCGAGGGTGAAGGATATAAAGGCAGCCAATTCCACAGAGTCATTGACAATTTCATGATTCAAGGTGGTGATTTCACTAAAGGAGACGGTACTGGGGGTAAGTTGCAAGAGAAAAATTTTATATTTATATCATAAGCTTTCATGAACAGAATTCATGACAGCATGAAAATGGAGCCTTCATAATAAACATTGAAAGAAATTAGTAACATTTGAATGTTTGTTTAATATTAAACTGCCAAAATTACGAGTCAAGAGAAATTTTAATTTAAAAACCAAGGATTTGTGCAGATTTATTGAACATGTTACAAATGCGCTGCTCATCTAAAATTTTTTGGTATTTTTTATTACTTTTATTACTAACTATACATTGCCTATATTGTATTAAGAATTATAGTCATATCAGACGCTTACACCTACCGTAAGGTGTAAGGTTTGCATGTGATTTAGTGAGGTGTAGGCGTTTGAATAAATTACAGACTGTACGTGCGTAAATTGTAAGTGCCGTATGTACTGCGCATTTGCTAGATATGAATGAATTTAGAAAGACACAGCTCAAGGTTGAAACAAACCTCTCCACAGTTCCAAAGAGTTGGTTTGCTGACATTTTTTCGCGATTATTTTGTTATGGGATCATCATCCCATAACAAAAAGAGAAACGATGATGAATATTAGCCCATTGGCTAATAATGGCACACAACGATGGTAAGCAACTAGCGCCACTCATTATCACATGTAACACGGAAATTTGCGTTGCTGGCTTTTAAGGGAAAAGAACGGGAAGTGGGGTGCGCCTCCGAACACCTCTCTCACGGAACGAAACGCGGTATCACTACATAGTATAAAACAAAGTCGCTTTCTCTGTCCCTATGTCCCTTTGTATGCTTAAATCTTTGAAACTACGCAACGGATTTTGATGCGCTTTTTTTAATAGTTAGAGGGTGTCAACGGGGTGGTTTTGATCTATAATTCATGAATAGTGTAGTGAAAAAAAATGATAATTATTGTGCTTTTAATATAGATTAATATAGCTATTTACAGCATGTAATTTAAACTAATATTTACGAAGATATTACAGTATTAACATAGCGGTACATAGCAGTTGCGTTTGCGCGCCAAAACGCGTGCCGATAAATAGCACAAATTGAACTTTTTAAGATCCAAATATTACTAATTTATTTCTTTTGATGCGGAACGAAGTTCGCCGGGTCAACTAGTGGACCAATAAATTTAACGTTGATTTTCTGAGATCGCAGTATTTCACCGGTCGAGCCGTCGATCTTTTAAATTCGGTACGCTTTAGATAAATAAATCTGATAGTTTATATGTTACGTACGATACGTTTTATGAAAGAGTTTACCAGGACGAACTCAATACTATTTGTATTTGTAGCTTTTTATTTTGTATTTGCCTGCAGTAAAAGCATAATTTAAACCTGAAAATCTGTAGTTTCGTAGATTTTAACAGGGGTAGAGAACAGTCCGCTGCGCGGAAAATTCAACCTGTAAAATACTACGACCCTCTCAGTAAATTGACGTATACTGGCTTAGGCCGCATTTCTTTCGATATGAGAGACTGTCTTCTCATGACCCTCTTGGTGCTGCAGATGGCGGCGTTTGTCGTTGGCTCCCACTGGGTCGCTTATCACATTTCCCATAAAAAAACCTTTTCATTTAAGATTAATAGTTTTCAGTCAAACACTTGGTGGGATCTTTTATTTTTAAACGCATTAAATAACACATAATATTTTTTCTAGGCCGCAGCATATACGGGGAACGTTTTGAAGACGAGAACTTCAAGCTACGTCACTATGGCGCCGGCTGGTTGTCCATGGCCAATGCTGGTAAAGATACAAATGGCTCTCAGTTCTTCATCACCACAGCTAAAACCAATTGGTTAGATGGCAGACATGTTGTGTTTGGAAAGGTTCTAGAAGGCATGGTAAGTAATCGATTGTCACGATCATAGTAAAATTCAGAACCTTGATTTTGTGATACGCAAATACGATTTGTTGGTTGTTTAGTAGTGTCCGACCGAAGGTCTATTTTTGGCCGAAGCCGATTATTCGGTCATCTCCACAATCTTTGACCGAAGCCGAAGTTCTATAAACTCTTAGTAATTTAATAATTTTCTTCAATATTAACCACAGCTAAAGAAGAATATCGGCGTAAAGTGGCTCACGCCGCTTTTCTCTCGGTGGTAGAGATATCCGCACTGAACTAAGTGTAGTCCAGTCCGTCAGTCACTCACTCTTTCATGACAGTTTGTTTAATTCCGACTGTTTCTGTACCTTCGGCTACGGCCCAAAATCCGGCCGAAGCCGAAGATCTCGCCGAAGATGGATTTTTGGCCGAAGGTGGCCGAAGCCGAAGCTTCGGTCGGAAACTATTGTTGAGTAAAATTCATAATGTTTTATGTTTATCAACATTTTTATTATGCTTACAGAATGTGGTGAGAAAGATTGAAAAGTCTGCTACTGGACCTAATGATCGGCCAGTTAAGGATGTTGTTATCTTCAAAGTGAGTACCGAGGAAGTGAAGGAACCGTTCAGTGTAACAAAAGAAAGTGCATAGTTCATAGCATATTTTATTAGTTCACTGAAAACTGCATTACCTTCAATGCATTTAACTCATAATTTTATGATATATTTTAAGTATCACAAAATTTATTTTAATTATTTTCTCTGAAAAAAATAAATAGATAGATTAATATGTATAAATAGTATTTTTCATGAATAAAATAATTTTTAATTACATATCTTTTATTTCTTTAAAACACAACTCTGCTTCTTTCTTAATGGTCTCATCTTTTGATAGCACTCCAACTTTCCATGCGTGTCCACAATATTTTCTAGCAGTGATTATCAAATTTTTCTTCATGTACGCTCGTCCTAGATTGACATAAATAATGCCTAACTCTGCCATATTCAAGTCTTTAGCCATTTCAATAGCCTCATTGAAATATTCAATACCTTGATCAGTTTCACCTATTCTGTCATACACAGTGCCAATATCATTTAACTGAATTACTACATGCTGCTTTTCCACTTCTGAGATTTCTTTCATTTTATTTAATGAATCAACCATGAGTCTCAAGCCAGCTTCAGCTTTATTACAATCAATTAGTAATCTACCATACCAATCTTCGGTCATGGCTAAAAGCTTTTTGTTAGTATCATCAGGATCATTTTCTATTGCTTTATGTAGTTTTTCTAGACACCATTCATATCCAAGTTGCGCTGTGGTGTATTCTTTTTTTAAATGGCTGATTCTGGCTAATTTGACACTAATATGGACTACACGTAAATCATCTTCCTGTGCTCCATCTGCCATTATTCTTTGGGCTACAGAAATAAATAGTGTCTTGGCTTTATCTAGTTGTTCCCGTTGTAGAGCAAGATTTGCCATAACATCGTAAACATATGTAATTCCCAAATCATGCTGTACTTGTTGAGACTGTCTTAGTGCTACATGAAGAAGTTGTTCAGCTTTCTCATACTCTTCTTTTTGAATAAATAAAATACAATATTTAATAGTTTTTATAAGTTCATCTTCAGCACTAAGATTTTCTTTTTTAAAACCCAACCACGTAAATAAGGAAAAACCTAGTATACATGGAGTTTTAAAATTGTGTTTGTATGCTTTCTGTACAGTAACTGGTACACTTCTAAAGGTATTATTTGAACGAAATAACCTAGCCCAAAATAAACTACACCTCTTGGCCATTATTTGCAAAACTTAATTATTTTATCCGAATAACAATTTCCAGAACCAAGAACTTCTTTAAACAAAGCCCGACCAAAAACTACACAACGCCAAAATAACGAGTTTTATTATTTATCTGATATAGGTATCCTAAGTAAGTACTTGTAAAATCGTGTTACGTAACGTAAATATGTTTTTTACAGAAATGTATCACATAAATTACTATTATTACTAGTTATTGTAGTAGGGCTTTAGTTTCCCTGAAGCTCGAACTAATTCCTATTTAAGTAATTACACAAAATTGTACAAAGTCACCCATACAAAGTCGCATCCACATTCCACAAAATTTAGAAACTGCGCACATTGCACACAGACAGGAGTGACCAGTGTTGCCAACTCCATCAAATCAAAAAACAACAGTTCTCACCACCGCTGCCAACCCCAACAAATCAAAAAACAACAGTTCTCTCATTAAAAAACAGTAGATGGGTTCAAAAAGGAGGGTTTCATAATTTTCTCATATATTATAATTGAAACAGTGGTAGACCAAGCAGTTCGCTGCATGAATGGGCCGGCTCAACCGGTGAAATACCACGACATCTCAGAAGATCGACGTAAAGTGGCTCATGCCGAGTTTCGTTTGGTGAGAGAGGTAACCGGAGGCCCACCCCCTTTCCCCAACCTTCCCTATTCGCCATCCCGCAAGGTCGGCAACGCAACAGTAACACTATATTTATTGCTGGTGTCCATGGGCGGCGTTGGTTGCTTACCCTCAGTTGACACGTATGCTCGTTTGCCCTCCTGTCCCACAAATAAAAAAAAAACAATAATCGTTGACAATAAAAATACTCCATTAATTCAGTTAATAAGACACATTCACATTATTATATTTATATAATCACAACTTAATATGTAATAAAAAACTACTCTAGAATAAACTATGAGAGAAACAAGAGTATGTAATAACATAACATAACTTCACGCCTTTTGTTACCCGAAGGTGTAGGCAGCGGCTGTTAAGCCTTGTCTCGCCGTTATGTTTACGTCCCAAATGGAATAGGTGGCGAACCTATTGCCATACCGGGCACAAAGTTTTTATCAGTCATCGATATTTATCACACATAATTTCCGAAAACAATTTCGAAAAGTCATTGGTGTGAGCCAGTGTCTGGAATCGAACCCGGGACCTCTGGATCAGAAGCCGTGTGCTCGACCACTGCGCCACCGAGACTGTTTTATTATTATGTAGTATTTTTTTATTATTATTATAAAGGTAGGCAGGTATCACACGTATTAGACTTTATTAGAGAAACTTAAAGTTTCAACTGTAGTTGTCACTAGCATATGGGCTATGTAGACCATAGCAACCATATTAAACTAAAATAATAAAGTAAAATATTTTCTTGAGGTAACAGATGTCTCTCTACACTTATTGAAAAAACAGTAAAATTCATGGTTAAAACAAAAAACAGGGACATCAATTAAAAACAGTAAATCTACTGTTAAAACAGTAGGGTTGGCAACAGTGAGAGTGACAGATGACAAGAGACATCGAACGAGACCGAACCATTGACATAAATTTATGGACGAGACATATTGTTCTATACGTACAATTGCTTGTTTATATATTAGGCATTTCGACGGCGCACACTTATACATATATCTTACTCGTTCTTACTCAGCACTGCCACTCGCATGAAAACAGTATTTCAGTGCGTAGATAAAGTGAATGACTACGGAAATTAGATATTACGATAATACCTACTGACACCATAACTCCCACAAAGTATGGCGGATTTTTTTATCAGTTCAGCCAGTAAAAAAGTGTTGGGAAAAATTTTACCGACAAAATTTCTTTGCGGAATTATCTAAATAAATTAGTTTTATTCGTAACGAGTAAAAACCTATTGGAAATTCGCTAAATATGTAATAATTAACTGATCATAGACTGAAAGTCATGAGAGATGCATTTGAAAAAAAAAATGTTCCAAAGATGTTTCGTTTAGTTTTTCACGAAGTCCCCTAATAAGTTTCAAATTTAAAAACATTCTTATTTATTGCGGAGCGCACCTATCTGGAGGTATGTTGGAGTAGTGATTTACTTACTTTAGAGTCAGCAACTTAATTAAAATAGTTTGTGAAATAGAGGTAAGTAGTCTAAGAAAAACATGTACTCTTATTTTGACATCCAAAACAGAATATTTAGCATAACAATATACTTACTTCTTATTTAAGTATTAATTCTATAAATAAGTAATACTCAACATTAATTACAATAAAACGAGCCAAGAGCGTTTATCGATAAATAAAATTCTTCTGCGCAGCACTAACCGCCATTTTATGCGGCCAAATGACGTCACACCTGGCTTCAATTTTGTGTCGACATGCCACTTCCATAGGTTTCCTTCTTCATTGGACCAAACTTAAGAGCACTGTTACGCATGCTCATTATTAGCATGAGAGCATGGTATGCTCTCGATACTAGCATGTGTGTACAGACCTTGAGCATTCTAGTTTCGAGCATGGTCGAAAATCGACAGCCATGCTAATATTGACCATTTACATTCAGGCGCATGGTTGAAAATATAATGCTTATTGACAGCAAATGACATAAGCATGCTCTTTATAAGCATGTGTAACAGTGCCTTAATGCTAAAAAAGAATGGTTTTTAAAAAGGAGAAAGAATTTTGGTCGGTAGAGGGTGCCATCCTTCGGTAAACACTCGTTTAAATCCATATTTAAGCCCCCTGTACACAATGGCCAATGACAGCCATTGTGTACAGGGATGTAATGGCACATAGTGGCAGAATCTGGCCGATAATTGTCAAGAGTTGAGTTGTTGACTTTCGAAGCTCTAAGTGCTTAAGAGGACAGACAGTGGAAAGCGACTTTGTTTTTGTAATGATAGCCGCAATCCTAATTAATTCCACGTCCATCTCAAGTGGAGTGCCAAGAGCCAATGACCCATGGGCGATTGTGTGAACACCAATCGAACATGGCCAACAGTTAAGCATTGCGCAGCCTTACACATGTCTAGCCATTGTTTGTATACAGTGAATTAATACGTCAGATTTATTTGTGGAGCACTGGGCAGCACCCACTGTACCTGTGGTAAAGAAAGATAGTACTATCTAAATTTGTGCAGATTTTAAACATAAACAAACATACATAACTTCCCGCCTTTATTACCTGAAGGTGTAGTCAGCGGCTGTTAAACCTCGTCTCGCCGTCTCGCCGTCGCACTATTATTTTACCTTTGTACAGGCTACTTCAGGAGAATATACCCTTTAAAATTTAAAGGGTATATTCTGGTATTTAAAGTTTAAATAATATACCCTGGTGTAGGTGGTATGAGGAAGCGTTCGAGCACGTAAAGCGCTCCCTAGCGTCAAGCAAAGTGTTGACGCACTACTCGCCGGAGCTACCTCTCATGCTGAACGCCGACGCGAGCAGCGGCTCATACCCCGCTGCCATACAATGCCGCTCGTGAAAGAGGTTTTACAATCGTTTACTGGCTGGTATGAAACTTAGAATGCCCGAGGTGATTAAATGAGTTTTGAATGATGTGTGTTTTTTTGTTACTCTCGATCCGTTGCCATGTAAAGTTGATATTTGTATATTTTATTATGAGTATAAAATAAAATATATTTTCTCCTGGATATTTTGTTATTTACATCTAAATAACAGATTTACCTCCAACTCTATCAGCTCGTGCTGCCACCGCTCGCGTTGCAGGGATTATTCCCTCTCTGGCCACACACTGCTCTACTCGCGCAAGCATCCGGGCAATTAATCACGACGCTCCGCACTTGGATATTAGGGCTGTCGATATTTTTCAAAATATCGGTTAATCGACATACCGATATTTTTAAATATATCAACTTCGGGCTTTGATCTATCGAAAAATTACATAAAAATCTAGGAGCAGGTGGTGGTACTATACTACTCATAATTGATATTACAAAGTTAATAAACTCAGTGATTTTTATTTTGCATTGTATGTACGTAGGTGTGTATGTTCTGGATTCTTAGAACTTAATTTTTTTTTTAAATGGGATTGGAGGGCAAACGAGCAGGCGTGTCACCTGATGGTAAGCAACCAACGCCGCCCATGGACACCAGCAACACATATAGTGTTACTGTTGCGTTGCCCACCTTTAAGGGATAGGGGAAAGGAAAGGATGGGGAAAGGGGGGTTGGGCCTCCGGGTACCTCTCTCACCGAACGAAACGCGGCATGAGCCACTTTACGTCGATCTTCTGAGAGGTCGTGGTATTTCACCGGTCGAGCCGGCCCATTCATGCAGCGAACTGCTTGGCTCTACCAATTTTGAAGTAGTTATCTTGATAAGATTGTGCTGAAATATTGTAAACACGCTGAGATTGGATAATAGTATTATTAGTGGTAGAGCCACTGGACCAATGGACTGGCTCGACCAGTAAAGTACCACTACCTGTCATCCGAAGATGTTTTCAATGCAATATGGGTTTAAATGATTATTGTAACTTGAAAAATAATATGATATCACTTTTAATATAATATGGCGGAGTAGATATTTTCAAAATATTTCTACAATACGGGTATCAAAATAAAGGGCTTGTTGAGAGTAACTTGAAAAATAATATTACGTCATTAGAAATCAAATAGGGTATATTATAGGCTTTAGCGCATATGGTGGCGTAATAATGGTTCGATGTAGAAATAACGCGCCGAAGTTGTGAGATTTGTGGAATAGAGGGCAGTTCACCACCGCGAGCGCCACCACAACCGTGGCCATATTACACAGCCTTTTTTTTTTTTTTTTTTTTTTTCACGCGAGGAAATGCTTTATGCACACCCCCCGCCTGGGAACGGCAGGGGGTAGTGTGGGACTCCCAAAACAGTACGCTGCAATCTAATCCTAGGGTTACCCACTAAAACCTCGCGGCGGCCTTCCTCCGGCGTTGGGGTGGCCCAGGACAGTGCGTCAGCCCTGTGGTCCACCCCGCCGTTGCCCCCCCCTCAGTCGCGAGGGGGTGCTCATCCTCACACAGCCTGATACAGCCCTAGAGCAGGCTACACATAAATTTTCAACGTCCATTGCGTGGCACTAATTTTATGGTGCTAATTGATGCTAAAACCAAATGGCTCGAAATCTTTGTAATGAAGAAGAGTTAAAAATAGGCTGGAAATATCTATATAGTAGTACCAGTAACTTCGTGCCACGAAGTATACACAGGAGTCACCCAGGAGCTGCCCCACCCCAGGAGTGTGAGCCTTTCCAAAGAGTTATTGTACATATCACTACCCTGAGATCTAAGTTCTCTTTTTATGCTACTGGCAGGGGTAGAATTTCGTACGAACTGACGATTACGATTATTGTTATAAAGCGTGAACTCGCCTAGAAAAGTCAAATCTCAAAAATCTCGAATAGCGTCTAAATTACATTTCATTTGCGTTTAATGTTAAAGCCGACAAAACTTACCACGTAAGGATTTAACGAGTGCTTGTCAAAGGATGGCGCCCTCTTCTGGCGGGAGTTCTTTCCAGTTAGTTGAGACCATTCGTTTAGCATGAGGATACTGTTACACATGCTAATGACATAGGCATGCTCGTTATGAGCATGCCTATGTCATTTGCTGTCAATATGCATTATATTTTCAACCATGCCGCTGAATATATATGGTTGATATTAGCATGGCTGTCGATTTTCGAGCATGCTCGAAACTAGTATGCTCAAGGTCTGTTCACACATGCTAGTATCGAGAGCATGCTCAATACTAGCATGCTAATAATGAGCATGTATATCAGTGTTCTTAGGGGCCGTCCACTAATCAGGTGAGGTTACAAAGGGGGGCGGAGGGGTCTAACAAAAATCACGAAATACAGTAATACCCCGGACTTACGCGATAGGTGGGTCCGAGCGATTGCCGTGTAAGTCGAATTCGCGTAAGTCGGGGTTCAACTTTGTATATAAATACTTATAAAGTATGTTTAATCGGGACCAGAGTTTTAAGAAAACAATAATTTAGAAAAAAAAATATTAATAAAGTGTAACCGAAAGAGAAAGTTATTTTGATATCGAAGGCTTCATATACTCTAATAATGTTGCATGACGAGTTATGTTTTTATTTTTCTCACGCAAAATTTCCTCCTACCAGTAATTTTTAAATTCCCCGTTTTGTAGTAGAAATGCGTTCTTCATTAGAATCAATTTTTTCTAAAATTTACTACCCTTTTTGAATTGAATTGATTCCTTCTATTAAGTGTTTAATTAAAGTTTTTAATTATATTCAGTTTACACTCCAAAACAGCGTTTTTCTTTTCTTGTTATACTCCAATGACTCATTTTTTGGTCAAAAAATGATGAAAAAAACATCACGTGATTAATGGACGGGCCCTTACATTTGGTCACTTCGTGATAAAATCGTATATTTATTAGAGAGAGAGAGAGGGTGAGAGGATCCGGAGAGGATGAAAATTTTCCAATGTCATTGTTGTCATAATTGTCAAGTTTATGTCAATATGTCAACCAAGTTACTTTGTTTGACTGACGACATTATACCAATCTTGAGTTCGATTTTATCAAATCATAACTGTCTGTGTTTATTAATTTATCAGTTTCATATTTGTAAATTCAATTAGAAAGCAAGCGAATCAGTAAAGCAGAAGCAGTGTATAATAACATGCTAGGACTAAGTTGACGTAACGATGGCTTAATCCAGTAAATTGGATTGGAGTATGCTGCCACGGTCTCAAGACGCTTTCGTAACAAATTATATGGCAAAACAGTAGTTACACAAATGAAAATGCACGGAAGCAATGGTTCAGAATTTCCTCCTGTCACGGAGGACACGTTTTGTAAATACATTTTATATTACGAAATAAATAATTCCAGGTATGTTACTTTTCGTCGCTTTTATATTTATGTTTTTGGTCGACTTTTTTACATTTACACAATATCTTTTACAGGGTCCGGTTTTGGGATTTGATTATATTGATACCGAATGCTCTATTTGTGCTGTTCTTATTAGTAAGATTTAATAAGGCTCAGCTAAAATTGCGGGCTACAAGTAGTCCCATCTTCCTGACATTTTATGCCTTAGTATGGGGTAATGTGATTATAAGCCTGGTGCGATGCGCTGTTTCTATGACAGTAAATGCTGCGGTATCTCCAGGTGGACTTATAGACAAGATACTCTGGGTCATGGTCAGATTTTTCTTGCTTGCTACTGAAATGAGTGTTGTCATATTTGGTTTAGCTTTTGGTGAGTATTAATTATTTTTTCGCTGTATCTACTTAAATTGGCATATTTATTTTGATTACACACATTGTTTCAATGAATTGATTGCTTGCAATTTTTTTTTAAAATTTAAAATGTCAATATTAAAAATAAGGTTCTAACATCGACTATAATATTATTTTTGAAATTATGACAACAACAACTTTATTGTCAAATAGGATGTATTTGTGATAATTTGTTTGTTTAAAATATTTGCAGGTCATTTGGACAGCCGCAGCAGTATTAGATATGTATTGCTGGCAACATCCCTCATATCCCTTGCTTTTACAGTCACACAAGGAACTCTAGAGATTGTCATGCCTGATGATATATTCCATATTGATACTAGAGGGTATGATCTGTTTGGGCATGGAGGTCTGCTCTTTTGGTTCACGTCCTCCTTAGTATTTGCTCTTATTTATTTTTTAATATTACTTCTACCTTGGATTCCGTTGAGGGAATATCTCGCTTTACCAAGTAAGTGTTTATATTTTTATATACAGTTATGTTGAATGTGACCGTCTGTATGTTTGATCAATTTTGGGTTGCATACATAAATTATTAAAATAAAAATTAAAAGTTTCAAGACTTATATTTGGCCGAAAAATATTCATATTATTTTTTAACATTCATTAGTTACAAGTTAATTCATTATTATAAAAATAAAATATTCTTCTTTATGATAATAAATATTTTATTCAGGCTATCTATAAACTATTATATTAAATTAATTACTAATTATATTCACTAATTATCACACTTGAGAAAAGACCATTTCAATTATGTGTTAGATGTAAATCATAAAATATAAATATAACAATTATACTCTGTCCTCTATATGAGTGGTTTTTTCACAGCTCTTGCCCATGAAGTTTCGTATTGTGTCAGATAATATTTCATACAAACAATAAATAGAAAATATTGTAGATAATCGGTAGAAATAAATGCTAGTATGTAAATAGTATATAATCTAAACATATAAATTTTTCCGTTGTTTATATGCTAAAGTAAAATGCGTCGTTGAGTATTATCCTTGAAACATAGACGTCATTGGTGAACAACAGAAAAAAATTGCTTGGATTAATATGATTGATCTTGATTTCGGACATCACCAACTAAATCAGTCGGCGACCTGTCAAAAAACCATTCATATAATGGACAGAGTATAGTATTTAGCTCATTTGTATTTTTATAAATATACAGTAATATTTGATAAGAAGGTCTTCAATGTTGTTATTTTCTCCTCGCCTTATCTCAGTTATAGTATATATTGCCCCGTTATGCAATTAGTAATTAATTTTAAATTGAAGTGTTTATTTTGATTGCAGTTGATGAACTTTCTTACTGGAAGACTCATCATTTCCTATTTAAAAAAACATGTGCTATGCAAAAGCTTTTTATTTATTTACAGTTGGTTAGCTAGTTTAGCTATAAGATAAAACATTGATTGAAATAATAATGTTACTTCACAACTTTTTCTACCTGATGGCAGTGGCCGCTTAAGCCTCAACTCAGGGGCCGTCCATTAAAACGTGAGGTTTGAAAGGGGAGGGAGGGCTATGACAAAAATTATTACAAGGAAAGATCACTTGATTATTGGACGGCCCCTCGCCGAATCGATTCGTTTCGTCCCAAATGAACTAAGTGGCAAATCTATTGCCATTACACCAAGAACTCCGATAGAGTCCGGTTCTCTTTCTTTAAGCTACTTGTCGAATTTTTGCGCCCCACATAAAATTTTCACTTTCGATTCTTCCGAGAAGAGCCGACCTCCAGACCACCAAATATAAAAATTATAATCAGAATATATTTTTCAGCGAAACTATCCTTCTACTTGTATGTGTTATTGTTGGCGTTGCTGGATACTACTCAGGCGATCGGGGCTGGATTGCTCGCGTGGGGTGACATACAACCAGGTCTTTGCGTTGTCGATGTCACCACGTGGCTATACTTCTCACTCTACACTCCTCTTGTCTATCACACCTTCCTCAGTGAATTTTTCAGGTACTATATCAACCTTGGCATTCTTGACAGGCCTCGTGGCGCATTGGTAAAACTACCGGCAGCAATGAAGTTGGGGATACGATTCCCACCCGAGCACAAATATTTTTGATAAACATTAATATTTGTGTGCGTGTTTTTTATGTATTATAAGTATGTAATTACAAAAGAAAAGTATATATGTATTACATGACATACATACATAACTTCACGCCTTTTGTTACCCGAAGGTGTAGGCAGCGGCTGTTAAGCCTCGTCTCGCCGTTATGTTTACGTCCCAAATGGAATAGGTGGCGAACCTATTGCCATACCGGGCACAAAGTTTTTCAGTCATCGATATTTATCACACATAACTTCCGAAAACAATTTCGAAAAGTTATTGGTGTGAGCCAGTGTCTGGAATCGAACCCGGACCTCTGGATCAGAAGCCGTGTGCTCGACCACTGCGCCACCGAGACTATATATATACATACTAGCTGACCCGGCAAACTTCGTCTTGCCAAAAAATAAAGTTTAAAAAATAGGGGTTGATTGTAGGGGGTTGAAAATTTAGGGTTGTATGTATTTTTGTATCCCGTTTTATAAAAAAAAAGAATCAGAAATATTTCGAAAAATTAAAAAAAAATATTGAGGGGTGGGTTACCCTTGTGATTTAGGGGGATGAAAAATAGATAAAAACCTATTCGCAGACCTAACGAATATGTATACCAAATTTCATTAAAATCGGTCTAGCCGTTTTGGAGGAGTTCGAGACCTCAAAAATTGTAGCCTATGTGTTATTCTGATGTATAAGCTATATTGTGGTAAAGTTTCATTCAAATCCATTCAGTAGTTTTTACGTGAAAGAGTAACAAACATCCATACATCCATACTTACAAACTTTCGCCTTTATAATATTAATAGGATATATAATTAATATCCGTTATCTAGTATCCATAACACAAGCATTTAGTTGCTTAGCTTGGAACTAGACGGCGCTGTGTGTATTGTGTCCATGATATTATTATCTGGGTACGAATAGTCTGCGTCAATTTCCTGTCCCCAATATTATTATATTGTAATCTTAAAATATTTTTTCGAACAAACAAACATATCTATGTTCAAATGTTGACAAGTAAAACTTGTGATTTATTAATCACAAGTGATTTGTGTCCAAGATATTATTATTATATATTTATAATAATAATATCTTGGACACAAATCACACAGCGCCCTCCAGTTCCAAACTAAGCAACTAAATGCTTGTGCTATGGAGACTAGATAACGGATACTAATACATTATATACATTTCTTTTGTAAATACATACTTATAATATATAGAAAACACCCAGACGCCGCACAAATATTCATGTTTGTCAGAAATATTTTGTGCTCGGGTGGGAATCGAACCCCTGACCTCAGTGCTGCAGCCGGTAGTTTTTACCAATGCGCCACGAGGCCGGTCAATGTAATGCCGCACCCTAAGTGTACAGGATTGTAACTTCACGTGTTTTTTTACTGGAAGGTGTAGGCCGAAGTTGTTAAGCCTCGACCCGCCGAATTGTTACGTCCGAATTGGAATAGGTGGCGAAACCTATTGCCATGGACCAGACAAAGTGTTGTCAATTTTCGTTAAATATCACACATAACTTCCAAAAAGTCACTAGTGTGAGTCCGGAATCGACCACTGGACTACCGAGAATTTATTTAAGATTTATGTCCATCCTGATTTCTCTAAATGCTGCTCATTTATTTTTCAGTGTCTCACAGCCAAGCATCATGTTCTCTTACAAGGCCCAAATGGACGAGCCCATGGATGATGATCAGGTCTCGCTGCCTCACCAGCAAAGTTTTAGTTCGCTCAAAACTGATTCAGACTACATCTATCAGGTAACTAGTGTATAACATAACTTCACGTCTTTTTCTATCCGAAGATGTAGGCAGCGGCTGTTAAGCCTCGACCTGGCAACCTACTGCCATACATCAGGCACAAAAGTTGTCAATCATCTATATTCATCACACATAACTTCCGAAATGAATTTCGAAGTCATTGGTGTGAGTCGGGATTCGAACCCACGACTTCTTGATTCAGAAGTGTATGCATATTGTATAATGCTTTGGCACCGCTATTTAGCTCAACGGCTGGAGTGATTGATGAGGTTGAGAGGTGTTAGAAATGTTTACATGTAGCGTAGTTTGGTGCATGATTGGGCCTGCTCAATCTGTGCAAATAGCACGACCTCTCAGAGTATCGACGTAAAGTGGCTCTTGCCGTGTTCATTCGTTGAGAGAGGTGTCCACAGGCCCGTTCCTCTTCGCCCTCTTGCCGGCCTTTACTCCCTTAAAGGCCGGCAATGCAGCTGTAATACTATATGTGTTGTCACTCACCAACTTGCTTGTTTGCCCATGCTATACCATAAAAAACCGAAAATGAATTTTCGAAAATTTCTAAACGTTTTTTTTATGTAGTTGTTCGTTTTTAGTCTCGGTTTTGATCCAGAGGTCCGGGTTCGATTCCAGACACTGGCTCACACCAATGACTTTTCGAAATTGTTTTCGGAAGTTATGTGTGATAAATATCGATTACTGAAAACAAAAGGCGTGAAGTTATGTTGGGTTATGTTTGTTCGTTTTTTTTTAGCTTGGTACTTGTCAAATATATACGATAAAAAATGTGTTATCTGTTTGAATTTTCAAATCTAGTTCATTTTTCCGTATATCTCATACCTATAATATTGAGAATTGGACACTCGACAAGATATCGTGTTTATATATTAGATAACGATCTACACACCTACATTTAATATCAGCGTCAAATAAAAATGATAACACTATCGAATTCATTAGTTTTGTTTTTTAGGTGTCAAATGTGTCCATTTATACTTCGGCCCCATTCTAAAGGTTTGACATCGTTAAGCTTCAATTTCGCGTAATTAAAAGTGAATCTCGTTGACCGTATCGAAAATAAGGTTGTATTGTAAGGAAGGAAGTTGGATTGAAAGAGTATGGGTGTAAAAGTAAGAAAGAGCATGCTCTGATGGTTCGGACATGTAGAAAGAATGGATGATGCAAGAGTGACTGATTTAGGAGTCGAGGACGGCCGCAAAACACTTTCAATGACTGAATCTAGGATTCGTTCTATTTGGTCATGGAATGTGATTTCAGGACCTTAAAAATCGACGAGCATGTATGACAAGAGTTATGAAAGCCAAAGAAGCAAGTGCGGCGTGTAATGGCGGCCTTATGGCGCTTTGTTCTTTTAGCCTACCCCGCAAGGGACATGATGTGAAGTTATGTATATGCGTAAATAAATAACATAACTTTACGCCTTTGTTACCCGAAGGTGTAGGCAGCGGCTGTTAAGCCTCGTTTCGCCGTTATGTTTACGTCCCAAATGAAATAGGTGGCGAACCTATTGCCATTCCGGATACAAAGTTTTCAGTCATCGATATTTATCACACATAATTTCCGAAAAGTCAATGGAGCCAGTGTCAGGATTCGTACCCGGACATCTGGATCAGAAGCCGTGTGCTCGACCACTGGACCACCGAGACTTGATTATATAGTTCCATCGAATAGGTGGTAGTTTTATTATCCATTATGGAGATCGATAAAAGTAGACTGGTAATTCAGGAGTGGCTACAATGATCTCTTGTACTTACCATGATATCTTTTTATATGGAAACAAATCCATTAATTGTTTTCAGCAGAGCAATAGTGTATATGACAGCACCTTATTCGAAGCAGGCGGCACCACTCCGATGAATCCTGTATACAGTGCGTCTCTGCAAAGTCCTGACTCGATAGCATCAGGCCAGTCAATAGATATTGGTGCACATGCATCGGGCTTCCAAAGCCAAAATAGGCCTCCGACATAACAGCCCCGATGTATATAAATATGAGCCTCATTGTGTTATTTATCATTCATCCAAAGAATCATTATTAATTATAGATTTTAAATTCTCATACCAATTTAGTAAACAATTATGTATTATTCCATTGAATTCTTTACGATTGTATTGTGTAATTAACAATCGTGAATCAATTTGGTGTTTACACTTATCATTTTGTTGTTTTAGATCTTTATTTTAATGTGTAAGTTAATTTTAAAAGATTATTGTGAGAGACGTGTAAAGGTGTATACTAAATTGGAGGAGAAAAAAAATGAAATAAAAAAGTAATGTAACTAGAGTCATGTAATGTTAGATTTAAGAGAGGTTATTAGTAGTTAAGACAATACTATTTTCTATTTAAAGAATCTCAACTAAATTTAAAAATCATTCCCATGAAATATGATATTACATACAGCGGGTAAGTGAAGTGTCTCCGCCCAAAATAGCAGAATAACTATTGAAACAAATAAATAACAAAGAAAATCTGGTAAAATGTGTAATAGAAAAAAAAATCATAAATTCTCGTTATCGTATGCCAAAAATATATTAAAAAAAACATAATAGTGACGTCATTTTGACAGTTTATTTAGTTTTACTCTGTGGTAGTGCCCATTAGACAGTATGTCTTCTAAGCTTTAGCCTGTTCAAATTAGGCGAAAGAAAAACGTATTAAAATTTATACTGCTACATGACACGTAGAGAAACGTAGCATTAGAACATACATATTAAAAATATTTGTATGAACAGCTAATAACTTATCTTTTGTATATAATATCATTGACAACTATCAGGTTTATTTTACATTTTAAGGTAGACTGTCATCAATTTCATCCAATCTCTTCTAATGTTATCTTTAGATTAGTTACATAATGGATCCATCCATGAGATTTTGACATTAAAAATATTTAATTAAACTATGAATAGCTGTTATAAAGTAGATTGACTAGTGAAAAAAAAAACAGCTACAAAGATTTTTAAAAAGAGAAGTGACTTCTTTTGTGATTTTTATTTCAACAGCTTTGTACAATTTTTAGATATACTTTGAAATAAAAAAAATATAAACTTAAAATACTCAAAATCTTTGCGAATTACCATATGATGTTAACTTTTCAGCAAATTCTTTTGAAGACATTCTGTATTACTTAAGAAATTGGATGTTAAATACTATACGAAATTATAGTTCCTAACTTAAATTTTAGTAAAGAGCAATTTACACATTATGGCCGACACATATATATAATAAAAGAAAATATTACATTAGAATACATTATTGCTAATTTATTGCCGTGATCCTCTGGCAGGACTCTTTTATCTCACCAATATCAATAATTACTTTGAGCAAATTATAATTATGCATTGTACACTAACACCAATATCTATATTTTTTAGACATGCTATTTAATAAATCTCATTCAGATATTTCCAACAGTTTCAGCTGTTTCATCATATAAATAAATAATGTAACAAGCTATTGTTGCACCTGTTTCATTAATTCATTCTTAAATAATCAATTTACACAATTTATCGAAATACTATCAATTTTTACCTTATTTTACATTTTTTAATACCTTCATAAAATATAGCAATAATAAAACGGCAACATTGTCTAGTGTTGCCAGACGAAATGTTTGAATAGGCAAAATTACCTTAAAATCACTGATGTTAAACTTGTTTTGTTTCGCTAGGCTTTATCTACAATTATCTCCATTATAATGTTTACCAAACGAAAGTCAATTAACATCAAATGTTATTGTTTGTTTCCGTATAAGTTTCTTGCCATCTAAACCAAATTTCTTAATTAAATATCTGTTGCTGCAGAAATTATGTGATGTAGTTTCGACGTCAATAAAAAAAATACAGATAAAAAATTAAATACAAACAAACATAAAAGTGTCAATTTTCAAATAATAGATAATCAAGAGTCAATCAATTTTAGTTAGCTCGAGTAAGCGTAGTAAAAGGGTATAAATAATACTTTAGTTTTCGACCAGGTTCTGCTCTCTTCTCTATTTATTATTTTCCCATATCGATACCCTGATTCGCAAACCTAATAACTCCACTTTTTTCGAAAATGGCATTTTGATACCGGCAAAAACTAGACATTATCTAGATTCTATCAGTATCAAAATTTTCATTTTCGAAAAAAAGTGGAGTTAGTAGGGGTGCGAATTAGGGTATCGATATGTAATAAAAACTATCTTGCCATTTGATATTTTCATATTGCATATTATGTTGAAATGAAACATGCAGTCAATTTCAGAATCAATTGAAGTTAATAACAAAATAAAAATTTGAGTTATTTTAATTAGACGGAGTTTGCAGTATTCACATAAATGAGTATTATTGGAATATTTGAGTATGTAGTAAAACAGTTTGCTTGTTGTAAGGATGGTTAGTTGTTTTTTTTTGCAATTACCATGATATTAATTAAACTTTTATAATACTGTGATGCATTGTCTACTTATTTTTCTTTATTATTATATTATGATAACATGGATTTTAAGTGAAGGTATAAATGATTATGTAATATGATAATTTGTATGGGATATGGTTATTTTTAAAATCTTATAAATTCATTTAATTTTGTACTATTGTGTAAGTTTTAACTATGAAAAGAACAAAAGCTTGCTATTATTTGTGAACAAATACACAGGGCAAATAAATTAGTCTCAATACTGCCTAAGGGGTCATTCAAGTATTATGATTTATTACAATTATTTACCCCCCATCCCCCTTTTCAGCAAAGCTCTTACCCGCTCCCTCCCCTTACGTTAACATTTTTCATCTAATAGGTATATTGTTTTGTTGTTGTAACATTTTATTGCTTTTGTTTGAGTGTAAAAAAGTAAATAACTACTGATGACGTAATCACCCCCCCCCCACTCCCATGTCATCTAAAATAAGCAAAGAAAGACCCCCACCCCTCTATAGTGCTTACGTAATACTTGAACGGACCCTTGCATTATCATTTATGCCAGGAATTTTATATCTAGGACAGTCTTAAATAAAAAAAAAAACTTGAAAATATATAAGTAATCTATATTTTAGTATTTTTCACAGATTTTAGTTTGTTGTTGTTAATGTTTCATAATCAGTCTGGTCTAGGTGTGAACGGTTGTGTCAATTTCTTCTACAGCATCAGATTCATAACCTTTGACAAGTCAATTTTCTTTTTATACATTGTGATAGTCCATTTTAAGAAATAAGTGATATTTTGGTTGATGATGTATATTATTTTTTGTTGTTTTCTTATCATAGAAGTTAATAAAATAATTACTTTTATTGAAGCGTTGTTTCAATTGATAGTTATAATAGACACAGCTATTAATTTTTATTAGAATTCCTTATTAATTCATCACATATGAATGGATGTTTTAGACAATCTGTTACTGATATTCTTTGATTAGAATCTAACAAAGTCATCTTGTCCAGCAAATCTTTGAGCTGGGCTAATTTTTTTTCATGTTTGTCAGGACTATTTTTATATGATTTTTTAAGTTCATAATGTAAATCTCTAGAAGGTGATATATTGCTCATTTCTACAAATTTTTCTTTGCCAGTAGTTTCGTCCTTTTTATGAAGTAGAAAATTATTTTTGTAGTTGAAATGTCTATCTTTAAATTTTCCCTTATTTATAACTTTAGACGAGAATTTCCCCTTCAAATCCATGAAACATTTTAACATTCTATTATTTGAATTGCCAGTGAATAAAATTTTACCAGTTGCCATTTCATATATTGTACATGCAGCAGACCAGATATCGATACTGTGTTTGTAAGCGATACCCAATATTATTTCAGGCGCTCTGTAAAATCTCGAGACCAAATATGGTGTTGGTTCATTTTCATTTATTTTAGCAGCAGAACCAAAATCGCAAAGTTTTAATATATTTTTCTTTTCATTCACTAGTATATTATCAGGTTTAATATCTGCATGGATAATATTAAGCTTTTTAAGCAGTCTCAACGCTGAAAATAATTGTCTACTATAATTGATCATTGCTTTCATACTGATTCCATGGTCCTTGCTATACTTTTTGATGATACCTCTTAGATCTTTAGGAAGAGATTCTAGCAGTATGCACAGATGACCTCTATGCAGAAAATTGCCAAAAAAATTTATGCAATGGTATTTATTATCGGGATCTGCTTCTCTAATTTCTTTTAGAATTGCAATTTCTTTCAAACTTGTTTTATACATTAATTCGTTATTTCTGACAATTTTTATAGCATAATAATCATTTCCGTCAGTGTTATCTTGAGCTCGAACAACATTTGCAAAAACTCCTTGTCCCAATAGTCCCATAACTGTGTATTTATTGTTGATGATATCACCTAATCTAATATTATAGTAGCCGTCTGGATCATCCACATTTTCTGTTAGATTACTTGCACAATGCTCCTGGGATAAATTGCCAGAGTTTGCTTTTGTGGTAAATTCATAATTCTCTGAAAACATGTCTACAACCTCTTTAGATTTTCTTTTTCTTTCAATAGTTTTGACAATAACATGTTCTGTTGATTCCTGTTGGGTTTTATCTTCACCACGCGAGACTTTTAGACTTGATGTTTCAAATTTTTTCAGGAGTTGTTTACGTTGCAATCTTCTTTGTTCTATTATACTTTCTTCATCTTCAGAATCCATTAGCGTATTATTTAATTCTGGTGATGACTCATATGTAGATTGTGTTTTGGTATTATTAGGTACTGTATTTTTATTTTCTTTGTGACTCTTTTTAAATTTTAATTCAGAATTACACACTTCATTGGAATGCTTGTATCTCTTATTATTCTCACATTCAGGAGATTTTGTTATTCTTTTCAGTTGTTTTTTGAGAGATTCTCGTTTTTTAAGTAATTCTTCGAGTGTAGAGATATTTGGAGGCAACGGAGGCGTTCTAGACTCCATATCACTATTATTATCCTCTGAATATTTGGATCTTGTTCTAGCAGTTGTTGATTCTTTAGTTTTGATATAATGCATTTTATTAGATCTGCTGAAATTATTTGACATTTAAATAAAATAAATCAATAGTTTTTTGCAAGAACTGCTCCAACAATCTGTAAAAATAAAATAAAATAAATTTTCTTAACAAAATATTGGATTTAAGTCAAAGCCCATGAAAGTAATTTGAAGTCAATTTAAGTACTATTTCCTTAGTTGGAATTTACATTTAAAAGCTTATCCTTTTGTCACTTTCATGAGTGTTGTTATATGAGATTTGTGATCAGCTTGCATTGTTATTACAGTAAGTGCTGAATATTACAACCCTTATGAACTTGACTGCTTTGTTTAACTAATAATAATAATTGGTAACTATATTTGTGTTTACATTTCCACCCTGCTACTATCAACATTACTGAGTTGAAATAACATTTGTTGATTGGTGAGCTCTCATCCCATACATTCTTCTACATGATAAAACATTTGTCCAATCATTATGTCCAGTTTATCAGTGTCATCTAACAGATCCATCCATGTTTAATGTTTTCTAATTACAATTTCTAAATGTTGGCTAGAAAAAATATATTAATATAATCATTAAACTATGAAATATTTGTATCAATCATTTTAAGGTAAACATATTGCACAGCCCACAAGTTCATTAAATGGGTATATTTGCTAGATATATATACCCAAGTAATGACATTGATGAATGGTGCAATTTTACAAATTATGTAGTAGCACAAGAAACCACAAAAATTGAAAATAAATATTGTGGTTGCATGCGCTACATACATTTGAAAAAAAAACACAAATCACTCAAAAATCGTACAATGATTATTTCATCCAACAGTTTAGGGTTTTTAAAGTGGGATTTTGACTACGAATGAATGAAGGCTAGCATGTTAACACAACATTTTTTCTATCTGATTGCTACGCTATTGTGAAATAGGACTGTTGATAAAATATCGGTATATCGAAATATCGATATTTTTCCTTAAAAATATCGATATTTATCTCCAATATTTTTTTTCACGATATATCGATAGTTCGATATTGAAATGTACATATCGACTTTCGATATTTTTATGAAAATATTTTTTTTTTGACATAATAACTTAAATTATATCGTCATCGCAAACTTAAGGTTGTCTGGAAGAGATCGCAACATGCAATAAGACCGCCTTTTGTACTTGATCGACATTTACTATGTACTAATAACTTCAATGTAATGTATAAAAATTGCGTACAATAAAGCGTATTCTAGTCTAATCTTAATATACTGTATTTAAAAAACAATGACAAACAGCTCCCCCTTACGAGTTCAAGCTAATTCTTGGCAATGAAAAAATTTTGCATCAAATTATAACTGATTAGTGTTTATAGGTATCGCGTATTGTTTTTTTTTTGCTTAAAGATACTTTCACAGGGGCCCGCAGGGCTTATGGAAAACTCTTTGAACAACACCCTCTTTCTATTAATAGACGTAACATATGAATTTTCTGTACATGCATTTTTAGGAGTATGTAATTTTAATTTCCCTAAATTATCTTATGTTATGTCATAAATACATAGTGAAACAATTGTCAATGAATGTGTTAACCCACTGTTAACTATCACAACGATATAATTTACGTTAATATTTACGTTTATATGTTTGCTGGACGCAGCTGCGGCAAAAAATAAAACTATAATATGCATGTATTTTAAGAAATTATATTCAAGTAGTGTTATTTGCACTTTGTCGTGAAAAGTTATCAAAGATGTGGAAATGCAACAAATTTAGCAACCCATTTGAAAAGGAAATCCATCATGCATTTGCAAAACTATCCATCAGAGGAAGTATAAGGAAACTATCATAATGAGTCAATCGTATAGTTACTACCACCAAAATCAAATATTGACCTTACTGACAACGATACCGAAAACTAAATACGAGTACATGGTGTATGAAAGAGTTTTACGATCTTAATTTACTAACTTTCATCCATAGATGTCACTACATCTGAAATGAAATCAATTCTACATCGGTAATCTTTAGAGTAGTTTTAGCTTATGGACATAGATGGCGATACGTTAGAATAAATGGTTAATATATTGACTGGTTAATTTACTGCCTCTATAACCAACACCCATAGTATATTGGACTCGCTGGTCTTCACCGATCACAAAGTTAAGCTACGTTGGGCGTGGTAAACACTTGGATGAGTAACCGTTTTTATTTGGGTAAAATTGTTCACAAACAATATTTTAAAGCATTGTAGTAAATACGATTAATTTAAAACGGCAGCAAACGGGGCGTTTAACGTTTGCATGTCGTTTAAGAAGTTTCACTTCAAAATATAGATATATCGAAATATTGATATTTTTTTTCGATATATCATATCCCGATATTGATATTTTTAAAAATATCGATATATCGAAAATCCGATATTTTTAAAAATATCAACAGTCCTATTGTGAAAATTGAAAAAATATGGTAGGTTTTTTTATTTTATTGACGTGGTATACGTTAGGTCTAGGGAGTAAGCAAATAGTCTTTCTGCAAAAAAATATCAATCTACCTTTAGACATTTCTAATTTCGAATACTTGTTACGAATTTCATTCAATAATATCCACTGAAACACAAATTTTAGAAAATAAGAACACATGCTCATTATTAGCATGAGAGCATGCTAGTATCGAGCATGATCTCGATACTAGCATGTGTGTACAGATATTGAGCATGCTTGAAAATCGACAGCCATGCTAATATCGACCATAAATTAATATAAATTTAGATAGGCTCAAGCTTAGAATCCTTGTTGCTTAATTTACTAATATATAATCAACGAGAAAGTAAATTCAACAAACGATATCGGCTCGTTTATAGGAGACAAACTAATAGTATATGAATTATTTTAATTAAACCATTTAATAAATTATAATACTATTAGATCCCTTATGATTTACGTATATAGAAACGCTCAAGTCCTATTGGCAAATATCAAAGTCGTTGAAAGAAAAAAAAAACATTCGTAAATAAAGTAACCTTAAAAAATAGAAATAGAAATAAAATATATTTTAATAAATAGATTTTATAGTTATTGTCGCCGGTGAACGTGATTTCTCAGTGGTCACTGCAATTCGCTTTATTTTGATTTGTTATTAAATCTCAATCACAATGTCTTTATTTGCAGGTGTTCTAATAAAAAATATTATGTATTCAAAAGTATGTTTAACTC
This sequence comes from Euproctis similis, assembly GCA_905147225.2. NCBI lineage: Eukaryota > Metazoa > Arthropoda > Insecta > Lepidoptera > Erebidae > Euproctis > Euproctis similis. Next base: position 9,345,744 of record LR990121.1, on the reverse strand, counting down.
TTCCACGCCTGAGTTTCCACACAAGCCAAGGTTTGCATTTTCTTCTAAATTGAAATAAAATGTTAAGATTTGTAAGCGATATCATATTCTTAGTTTCATCAAGTCTTTGGTTTTATAGGGTTACTAAAGCATCTTAGACTTTGTCAAAAATATATTGCAAGAATAAATTTCGGGAGCTAAATTATATAATGTATAATAATTATAAAAAATATTTAATGTTAATTTATTTCATAAAGTTTTGCTGTTGTTTTGTAAATATTAATTGTAATTACTCTTCATAAAGAACATTTTATTTTTTGGTTTCAGTGAAATATCTTTACTCACAAGCTGCATTAGGAGTTGATGCCTATTTGGAAACCAGACAGAAATGTAAGGAACAGTTCACAAATTTGGCAGATGCATTTAGAACAAAAATGGCGGAATTTACATTAGACAGTAAAAATATGATATTCACTGAGGATTTAAAGAATATGTTGCATTTAGCAGAGCATGCAGACTTGAAGCTTACCCTGCAAATGATTAAAAAGTTAGATACTTTTGCTACCATAATACTAAAAAACATACATCTATATATTGCATATACTCAAAAATTAAAAAAAAATCATTATCACTTTAACCTTCTTTTTTGCCAGTTGTTTTTCAAGAACTATTTCCATTTATTAATATTTTGGGCATTAATTATTAGCATTGTGTATTATAAAATTTATAAATCTGTATATACCAAAATTTACAGTAACAAAGTGTAGTCATCTATCATTATGTTTATACATAAACACAAACCTGTATCCCATAGGGGTAGGCAGAGATTTTGGTTCTCCACAAGCTATGTTCCCTACACACATCTTTTGTCTCATCCACAGTCATACATTCTTAAGTTTATGTTGGATAATAAAATTGTCTGACATTTACCAGACAAATTTTGAATCATACTACACTAGTATTCAGTTAGAAATATGTAATAACACAAAATAACCCAAACATTTAAAATATAAAGGTACATACTTGTTGAGGACATATAAAAATCTATATCCTTATATTCTAGAACTTTAAAACTCAGGTTATTAGGTGTAATCCAGCAACTGAGCAGTATTAAAAGGAAATCATACTTTGTACTAAATTGGTTCTGAAAAAAAATCATCACATATTATTTCTTAAATTAGTCCAGGATTGTTTAGTAATTAAATTGTAACGTTCATCTTGGTGTATTGACTTATTTCCTTGTGCTTAACTGTTGTTTCATTACATTGCAGATTTAATTCTCAACAAAGCGAATTCAGATTTGGATCTTATGTCTTTGGGCCAGTTGTTATGAGGTTGTTTCATGTATTAAATGCACCTATTGAAGCATTAGAGGTAAATTACTACAGCTATTAAATAATATATATTTTTACAGAGTGGACAAGATTGCATGCTAAATATTATTAACTAGTTGACTCTGCGAATTTTGTTTCGCCTCAGAAGCAATAAGACAAAATAAAGATGGATACTTTTTTCTAGACCTTGGAGGTGTACAATAATGTAGTACATTGTTTAGATTTATCACTTAGGGTTCAGCCAGTGTTTGCGAACAAAGCTAGCAAGCTAAATATAAAAAATTATCACGTTTTTACTAGTTTGTTTATGAATCATACATAAAAACCAACCCTTTGACACTCTCTATCTATTAAAGAAAACCTCTTCAAAATCCGTTGTGCAGTTTCTGACAGCTTAGCATATAAAGGGGCAGACAGCGGAAAGTGACTTTGTTTTATTTTATTTTTTTTGGGATAGGAGGGCAAACAGGCGGTCGTGTCACCTGATGTTAAGTGACCATCGCCGCCCATGGACACCTGCAACACAAATAGTGTTACAATTGCGTTACCGACCTTTATACTACTAATGATGATTATAGTATATTATAATATACAGTATGTGTCGTAAAAAATGGATAACCCGTTAACTGGAGTTAGTCCGGATATAGGACTGTAAGAAAATCGTACTTTCAAGTCAAGGTAACCAACATATGAAATTGGCAGACTCTTTTATACTTTTCGAAAATCACACATCTTCTAGAGTAAAAAACTACAAAAATTACACCAAAATACCTTTATTTGGTGAAATGGCAACAGAATGAATGAAAATCAGTAGTCTTTTGAGGTCCACTGCTGGACGTAGGCCTCCCCCATAGAGCGCCACAACTGCCGGTCCTGTGCAACCTGCATCCATGGGCCTCCCGCGGATATCATAAGGTCGTCGGTCCACCTGGTGGGGCGACGGCCTACTCCGTGTCGACCAGTTCGTGGTCGCCACTCGAGAACCTTTATACCCCAGCGGTGATCGGTTCGTCGAGCGATGTGGCCTGCCCATCTCTACTTCAGCGTGCTAACCTTACGGACTATGTCGGTCACGCCAGATCTCTTGCGTATCTCCGTATTGCGGATTTTAGTGAATGAAAAAAGTAGAGAAATTTTCAAAAAGTATAAAAGAGTCTGCCATTTTCATATGGTTGGATAGGTACCATGAATTGAAAATACAATTTTCTTACAGTCCCATATCCGGATCAACTCCAGTTTACGGATTATCCATTATTTACGACACACCCTGTCTAATATGGCAAGAATAGGCTGCATCAAACGGTGAAATACTACAACCTATCGGAAAATCGACGTAAAGTGGCACATGCCGCGTTAAATTCAGAGATAGAGAGAGGTATCCTGACACCCAAGTTTTTCCCTGCCCTTTCTATCTACTTTGCATCCCTTTTATATCCTATTAAAAGGCCATCAACATAACTGTCGATAATAATTAGGGTTCAGCCAAACCCTAAGTGATAGATTAAAACAATGTTCTACATTATTAAACACCTTCAAAATGTCTACAAAAAAGTCCGCTGGGGCATATGTCTATCTTTTAGGGATAATGCACTATGACCATTTTTATTTTTTACTTTTTACGAGAAATAATGGCTTATTTCCGCAGCAATTTTAAACAATACAGATTTAGTTTTCATCCAATTAAGTGTCTTAAATAGATCGTGCATGTAATATAGATGATCCTGGCCCTTTATAGCATGAAATTTAAATTTTCAAAGATATTGAGATATTCAGTATTAACAGAGCGGGACAGCAGTTAAGTAGGTGGCCCAGTGGTCGAGCACACGGCTTCTGATTCAGAGGTCCGGGTTCGATTCCTGACACTGGCTCACACCAATGACTTTTCGAAATTGTTTTCGGAAGTTATGTGTGACAAATATCAATGACTGTTAACTTTGTGCCCGGTATGGCAATAGGGTCGCCACCTATTCCATTTGGGACATAAACATAACGGCGAGACGAGGCTTAACAGCCGCTGCCTACACCTTCGGGTAACAAAAGGCATGAAGTAATGTTTATTATGTTTATGTAACAGACCGGGACAGCAGTCAAAGCCGATAAATGGCACAAATTGAACCTCATGATATCCAAAATTTACTTACTCATTTATTACTTTTGATGCGGAACACAGTTCGCCGGGTCGGGTAGTGTTTAATATAGAAAAGAAAAAGTGATAATTTTCATGATTTAGCAAATGCTGAAAAAAATATGCGGAACAAAGTTCGCCGGGGTCAGCTAGTAAAATTATAAACATTCATTTCAGTGTTTCGATGAACCGATGAATGAGGGCTTCTTCGACCAGCTAGTGTCATATCAGATTCTTTTGGACCTGCTCTACAAGAATGAGATGTACGATGAGATGTTTAAAGTTTATGAGAAAATTGAACTCAAACAAATAAACATGACAAAGTATCCGAAGTATGTCATGATATTAATATTTGCAGCGTGCTACAAACAGGTGAGTTTTGCACTGTATATTTATGCACCGAGTTGGTGGCTCTTATAGACGATATAATAATAAATAAGGAGTCAATAAAATACCGTTAAAAGTTGGAAAAAACTCAGTGGTCCAGTGGTCGAGCACCACGCTTCTAATTCAGAAATAGTGTAGTCGATTGCGGGCTCACACCACTGGTTTCTCGGAGTTCTGTTTGGGAAGTTATGTGTGATAAATATCGATGACTGACAACTTTGTGCCCGGTGTATGGCAATAGGTTCGCCACATAAATCTATTTGGAACGTGTAATATAACTAGTTTGGATGGTTAAAATGTAAGTCATTAGCCTCCATCCAGCTGTTCGTTTATGTTTTCTTTTTTATAAGTTGACGCCTTTTTCCATTGGTGTCCGAAGGTGTCAAGCCTCGACTTCTGAATTTTTAAGTTCCGAATAGTGACGGAACCTATTGCTAAATACCGGGCACAATGTTGTCAGTCATCTATTTTACCATGTTTAATTTCAAAACGAATTGCGATAAGTTTTAGTGTGAGCCTGGATTCGGTCTCATTACTTATCGATTGGAAGTTTCTTTCTTGAAACGGTATTCTTGACTTTCAGACAACCTACCCACAAAGTTATTTATTTATATCTGTAATAAAAATAACAAACAATATAACAATATCTAGAAGACAATATAACAATATCTAGAAGACAATATAACAATATCTAGAAGCCAAATCACACAGCGCCCTCTAGGTCCAAGCTAAGCAACTAAATGCTTGTGTTATGTATACTAGACAACGGATAATAATACATATATACTTTTCTTTTGTAAATACATACTTATAATACATAGAAAAACACCCAGACGCCACACAAATATTCATGTTTGTCACAAATATTTGTGCGCGGGTGGGAATCGAACCCCCGACCTCGTTGCTGCAGCCGGTAGTTTTTTACCAATGCGCCACGAGGCTCGTCTTATATAATAATATAATCTATCTATCTATATATATATAAGAGATTTCCACCTATATATTGACTCATCACGATATCTCTGGAACCATAAGGCGTAGCGACTTGAAATTTGGTAGGATTATTCCTTTCGCCGAGTAGAGGTCAGCTAAGAACGGATTTTACGAAATTCCACCCACAAGGGGGGTTGCGGGGGTGTTAACAATGGAAAATTCCCATTTTTAACCTATAGCTGCTATCGACTGCAAATTTGTCGAAGATATTGCAGTATTAACATAGCGGGGCAGCAGTTATTACTTTTGATGCGAAACAGAGTTCGCCGGGTCAGCTAGTAATAAATATTAGAAGCTAATTGTGGCAAATTAGCTTGATGAAAGATGTTATGAGCTGTTTATCTTTGAGTAAAGATGTACATGTGAGTAAAGATAAGCAGATTTGGTATTTCAGTATAAAATAACAATAAAAGTAATATTTTATTCTAGAATACCCCTGAGAGTATGAAGTACGCATCAAAATTGTGGTCAAGCATGATCGATTCCGGCATGTTGCCCCTGAGAAGAGCATGCACTTATTTTGCTGGTATGTATCACAGCATATTCATAGGTTATTTTTATCCAACATATGACTGGGACAGCACGCATCCTATATATTAGTTCAAGATCTCCACATCTGCACATTAAAGTCTCGTCCAAATCGGTCCAGCTATTTCAGAGATTACCCGGAACAAACAGACAGAACAGATAAAATGATACTTTGGTGTATGCACTGTATTTATGTCATTTTACTCAATTATTTAGTATATTTTATTCCGATGTTATTGTTAAACACCAAATGGCTATTGGTACAACGACCATTACAGGATATTGCCCCTGAGCATGAAGCAACTGCACTATATGACTAAACTTAATATCATTGTCTTTTGAAGCATTGGCTTTGAAGCAGGGTCTACCACACGTCGCATTGGAGTCAATATCTGGTCAGAAACAGAACTATGTTACAATGAGGAATATTAAGGTACGTCTACATTACATACATAACTTCACGCCAGATTCCTCGCGGGGCAGACAGAGAGAATAGATCGCCATAAGGCTCGTTTCTTACGCGCATCACTCGCTTCGTTGACTTTCATAACTGTTTTCATGCACGCGCGTCGATTTTGAAGCTCTTAACATCATCTTCCTCCAGAACACATTCTATTTGGTCATGGAATGTGTGTATTGGCCGTCCTCGACTCCTACATCCGTCCGCTTTTGCATGAAATTAGAAAGGGCGTGCTCCGATGGTTTGGAAATGTAGAAAGAATGGATGATGCAAGATTGACTAAACAGATATACATTAAACATTTTTACACACTTGTTTAACACAGTTTCTTTGCCCGGTTCTTCTCATGATAGCCCCTAAAAAATTTAAAATATTGCTTCGTACTTTTACACAATAGGCAAACTTCTTATATTTACTTATACTTCTAATAAAGTTGTGACCACTTGTGTACATTGGAGATTTTAGAACACATTTTTTTCTTTATCAGAATAGAAGCCAAAATAGAACGTCAATCTATCTATAGATGTTATAATGCGAGCGGATCTGCACGCTACAACTAGTAAATTATCTTATTGAAAAGTGTAAAACTTTAATTTCATTCGTGTGTTCCAAATAATGACATGTACATATGATTAAGAAAACTCTCTCTTTTGGAGCAATCGGCTAAAAAAATGGTTATTTCACAGGTCTTGGCATTAACAAATATGGGCAGACTGGATGACACTCTACCTGTCTTGAGATCTGTACTGGATATAGACAGCCCTATGACAGCGAAGAACCAATTTTTATCAGATACTGTAAGGAATATTTTAAAGTTTGGTATCTTAGCTCTGACGGTCGATCCTAAACTGTTTATCAAACCGTGAAGTTAAATTAAAAAAGTAAATAAGTTAGCACACAAGCATTTAGTTGTTTAGCTTGGAACTAGTGGGCGCTGAGTGTATTGTGTTCAAGATACTATTATTATTGTAATAAAGATTAAATAAATGCACGTATCTATTAACATAACAGTCTCGGTGGTCCAGTGGTCGAGCACCCCGCTTCTGAATCAAGAAGTCGCTGGTTCGATTCCTGACTCACACTAAAGAATTTTCGAAAGTCTTCGAAAGTTACGTGTGATAAATATCGATGACTGACAACTTTGTGCCCGGTATATGGCAATAGGTTCGCCACCTATTCCATTTGGGACGTACACATAACGGCGAGACGAGGCTTAACAGCCGCTGCCTACACCTTCGTTTAGAAAAGAGCGTGGGTTATGTTATTAATATTTGTTACAGATTGAAACAGTTCAAAGGGCCGTAGAGGAGAGTAATAACAAAGATACTCAGAAGGAATTTCATAATATATACATAGCTTTGTCAGAACAAGGTCTAATTGATACTAAAGTGAGTAAATTTTAATAAATATTTGCTAAAAGTGGAAATGGCTGACATTGTTTTGTTACAAATAATGGCCAAAAATCCATCGAGAACTTGGGCTTCGGCCCAGAATTTGGGCTGGAAGGTCCCGCCGAAGGTCCGAAAACAATCGGAATTAAACGAACTGTTACGAAAGAGTGAGTGATTGACGGACCGGACTGCAGTTAGTTCAGTGCGGATATCTCTACCGCCGACAGAAAAGCGGCATGAGCCACTTTACGCCGATATTCTTCTTTAGCTGTGGATAATATTGAAGAAAATTATTCAATTACTAATAGTTTATAACCTTCGGCTTCGGCTGAAGGTTGTGGAGATTGCCGATTAATCGGCTTCGCCTTCGGCCAAAAATAGACCTTCGGTCGGACACTACAAGTACTTATCTTTAGTCGCTGTGACTATTGGCCACCAATCGGTTCCAATTGTGTTGGCGTTTCACCTGATAGTGTGTAACTAACGCCGCCCATGCAACTGCAACACAGGTAGTGTTTCAGTTGCGTCCAGCCTTTAATACGGGATAGGGAAGTTATCAGAAGTGGGATGGGGATGGGAAAGGGAAAGAGGTTGGGCCTCCGGATACATCTCTCACCGAAAGCAACATTAGCCAATTTACGTCGATATTCTAAGGCGTGCTGGTAAGCCTCCACTCGGCGAATCGTTACGTCTCAATTGGAATATGGGTGGAACCTATTGCCATACATCGGGCACAGAGTTGTCAGTCATCGATATTTGGTCACACATAACATTCGAAGAGAATTCCGACAAATCAACCCGGAATCAATCCCAGGACATCTGAGTCAGAAGCGGGAAGCTTGACCACAGGGACCACTGAGACTAATAATATTGTTTTTCACAGATAACAGATTTTGATGAAACCAAGTATTTTTTTTTCTTGTTCATAAAAAAAAATAACCACAACATACGTATAGTAATACTAGCTGACCCAGCAAACGTTGTCTTGCCGAAAAATAAAATTTAAAAAATAGGGGTTGATCGTAGGGGGTTGAAAATTTAGGGTTGCATGTATTTTTGTATCCCGTTTTATAAAAAAAATAAGAAACAGAAATATGTCGAAAAATTAAAAAAAAAATTGAGGGGTGGGCTACCCTTGTGATTTAGGGGGATGAAAAATAGATGTTGTCCTATTCTCAGACCTACCCGACACGCACATAAAATTTCATGAGGATCGGTCAAGCCGTTTCGGAGGAGTTCAATTACGCACATCTAGACTCGAGAATTTTATATATTAGATATAGTAGGAATAAATTCTATTTTTATTAAAATTTATTTATTTATTTTTCATTCTAGACAATGGAAGACATGTTGAATAATGAAATCACCATAAGGCGTCCGGAACCGTCGAGCGGGAAGTCAATATTTCCCGCCAAAAGAGTGCCATACGGGTTACGTCACAAGAATCAAAGCAGCCACGTGACTCAGAATTCTAATTAACATAAAATAATAAGTTTATTATAAGTCAATCAATTGTATTTTCATTTCAAACCGAGTAAATTGAAATTAGCTATTCGCTTAGAGTTGTTAATTAAAATTAAACAGTAATAAATTGAACTTGTGATATGTTACGTGATGTTTCAAATATAAACGCAATAGCCTCGCCCGTGGCTTTGTCTGCGTGGCATTTGATGACAAATAAACGAAATTTAGAAAATAAAACCAGCCTGTGTCAACAATTTATTATATTAGTTATTAGCCAGGAAGAGTCCCGTGAAATACTGTCCGACCGTTTCAGAGATTAGCTAAAATAAACGGACAGACTGACTGAAATTGTAATTCAAATGTTAATTTATTAATTAAAACAACCACAGCCATTTAGTAAAAAGTAAACAAAAATCATATACTATATATATATATTTATTATTTATTTTATTTACTATATATATTTATTTATTACGGTATTTGTACCTAGATATATATAGAATAGTGTCCGACCGAAGCTTCGGCTTCGGCTTCGGCCACCTTCGGCCAAAATCCATCTTCGGCGAGATCTTCGGCTTCGGCTGGATTGTGGGCCGCAGCCGAAGGTCCCGCCGAAGGTCACAAAACAGTCGGAATTAAACGAACTGTTACGAAATAGTGAGTGACTGGCAGACCCTTAGTTCAGTGCGGAGAGAAAAGGGGCGTGAGCCACTTTACGCCGTTATGCTTCTTTAGCTGTGGTTAAAATTGAAGAAAATTATTAGATTACTAAGAGTTTATAAACCTTCGGCTTCGGCTTCGGCCGAAGGTTGTGGAAATTGCCGATTAATCGGCTTCGGCCAAAAATAGACCTTCGGTCGGGCACTAGTATAGAACGCAAAACCTAGTGATATATGTAGTTGTTTGTTCTATATTGTATAAACTTAATTTGGCAAGATCCTAATTAAGTTTTCCCAATTAAAAAAGCGATTTATATTAATCTAGCTGACCCGGCGAATTTGGTTTTGTCTCGGAAGCAATTATTAAATAAAAGAATGTTTATAAAATGGTAGCCTAATTTACTTCTTGTTACACCAGCTACTTGACAATAAAAGTCCTGTCAAAATCGGTCCAGCCATTTCAGAGATTTTCAGATTTTCAGAGAGCCAGAACAAACAGACAGAGAGACAAACACGGTAAAATATGACAATTTCGTGTATGCACCAATTTCTACTGCATTCATTTGCATAGGTACATATGCATATAAATGCAGTAGAAACCAGTCATTTCAACATATATTTTTTATGGGATAGAAGGGCAAACGAGTAGGCGTAGCCTGATGGTAAGTGACTAACGCGGCCCATGGACACCTGCAACACATATAGTGTTACAGTTGTGTTGCTGACGTGGAAGGGTACCGGGTACCTCTCTTAACGTACGAAACGCGGCATGAGGCACTTTACGTCGGTCTTCTGAGGGGTCGTGGTATTTCACCCATCGAGCTGGCCCAATTGTACAGTAAACTGCTAGGCTCTACCACTGTGATATTGATTAGAAACAGAAACTTCAATTTTATTTACATGTAAAGATTTTATCAGCGCGTTAGGGTGTGTTCATACCCGTCAGCTCCCCTAAAGTTAATAAGTTATATTGATACGGGATCCTTGGATTCCAATATAACTAGTTTTTAAAAATTTGAAATAAACCCATCGGCTCTCATTGTGAATTATTACTTATCCCACGAATTCTAGATACACAGACGTCTTAACGGTAGAAGCTTTTTTATAGCATTAATGTACACAATAATAAACTGAGATCTTAGTTCTCTTTTCTGCCGCTGGCTACGCTAGAATTTAGGACGTACCGATGATTACGTACGTACGTAAGATTATTGTTATTATTACAAGTAAACATGCGTTGAAAGTTAAATATAAAAATGACGAAAACTTCTAAGTTAAATTTCTAAGTTACAATAACTCGCGTTTGTATTAAGGGGCCGTCCATTAATCACGCGATGTTTTTTTCACCATTTTTTGACCCCCCCTCCCCCATGGTTATACGTGGTGACATTTAAACTAACCCCCCCCCCCCCCCCCCTATCCAACATCACGTGTATTTTTACACGTACACAAGTACATACAAAGAATCTTAAAGTTTTTAGAGTATTATTTTTAATTCATCATGAATCTCGCTGGTCGAGTACTCGAGCGGCCTGCTTCTGCATCAGAAAGTCGTGGGATCGATTCTGGGCTTACTCCAATCCAATTAGAAAAAAACAGTTTTCTAATAATAAGGTGGAATGTATTGTGTATTTATTTTATACATGTGATATCTTACTACACCCCCCTCCCCCTCGTGATATTTCGTGATTTTTGTTAGAACCCCTCCCCCCCTTTCTAACCTCATGTGATTAATGGATGGCCCCTAAACAGAGCTGTTAACAGCAATGAAACTTCCCACGCAAGGATTTAAACGAGTACCTACTTCTTGAAAATAGCGGCGTTCGGACGCCTGTTTTAACTATACTTCTCGACTTATACCAAGACGGGTTTCATAGTGCAATGGCATGCACCGATGGTTCGGACTTGTAGAAAGAATGGTTCCAAATAGTTCCAAGACACAAATTGCAGTTGCTTGGAATTGTATGAAAATGTAACAAACAGTGACGCGATTTGAAGTGTCTGTGAAGAACCACAAAATATTGTTATTTTGATTTGATTTTGACAATGTAGGTCACACAAACTCAGCACAACCCTGCTCTCTAAAGTCGGGTAAAAACAAGCTGATAAGTACCTAAGCGTTACGAGTGTTATTGAGGTACCTATATGTTACGTATTTATCTAATTAAATACGAGATCTCAAGGTTGCAAATATTTTTCAGATATATTTTGATGGAATTGATGAAAAAATTACCGAGATGTGATCCAATCTCTCTTTTGAGTAATTTGTCCTGAGTGTTGCAGGAGACTGGAAAGTCCTGGATTTTGAGGTCTGAATTCAAAAGACAGCGCAAAAGGGTATAACTATGGAATAACTACAAAGTTTTTAATTTTGACGTGTGAAGTCGCCATTTTAGAAAATGGCGCGAAAAAATTCCTTGCCCTTGAAATTAAGATAAAAAAACAACAAAATAAACACATTTTTATTATTTTTTACTTAACAGAAGATTTTGAATTTTCTATAAGTAGTTTATGATACACAGATCATTTTTTTGATACAACTGCTCGAGATTTAGAGCGTTGCATTCCCCCAAATACTCAATTTTCGGTTTGATCAAAATTTCTCTTCTAATTTCTCTGACATTTTTCCTGTTATTTTTTATATCACCTCGATTAAGAAATGGCGATGCTTGATTCTAACACAATATCATAGCCCCTGAAGGCTTACACGAATGTGATATATGATTTCACTGATATACAGTTAGATGGTTGAGGATTTTGCCTTTTTCCTTGTTCGTAAATATAAGTAAGTATAATATGTTTGAACGCGAAGATAGAGCCTCGGGATGAACAAAAGATATAAATTTGTGACAACAACTATTATTGACTCGTTTATCAAGGAAATTGTTGTTGTATTATTTTCTGGCGTAATGGTGGCTTCCCGCGGCTCCTATATAATATAAATACTTATATAATTATCTTACTAATACTTATAACATAACTTCACGCTTTTTGTTACCCGAAGATGTAGGCAGCGGCTGTTAAGCCTCGTCTCGCCGTTATGTTTACGTCCCAAATAGAATAGGTGGCGAACCTATTACCAACTAATACTTATAATTATTATATATATTATCCTTCTGTTGTTTCTCAAATAGCTCCCAAATAAACTGGATAGACTGTTAATCAAATAAGTATGATTATGTCAAAAAAATCTATCCAGTCCGCTAAGGCGCGCATCCATGCTGCATTGATTCATTAAAGTCAAATGATTGTTAATAGATGGTAATTTAAAGAAATTTCTAAAGTTTTCTTTAACATTGTTATAAAAAAGACCTTTGATAATTACGGAGTTATTACACAACAGACTTACACACTGTATGCCCAAAAGTTTTGAAATAAAGTTAACACTTTACATATTAAGGCTCGATACACTGATAAACTTAAGCTCGATTTAAAAAATTAAGAAAAAACAAGATGACGTGCCATTGTCAAGTATTGAATTTACAAAACAGTTTATTTCTTACCTAACATATAATTATTAGACACTTATCTACATATTTACACATTTAGAGTGGTAGAGCCAAGCAGTTCGCTGCATAAATGGGCCGGCTCGACCGGTGAAATACCACGACCTCTCAGAAGATCGACGTAAAGTGGCTCATGCCGCATTTCGTTCGGGGAGAGAGGTACCCGGAGGCCCACCCCCTTTCCCATCCTTTCCTATCCCCTATCCCTTAAGGGTCGGCAACGCAACAGTAAAACTATATGTGTTGCTGGTGTCCATGGGCGGCGTTGGTTGCTTACCATGAGGTGACACGCCTGCTCGTTTGCCCTTCTATCCCATAAAAAAAACATATATAGTACCTAGAGTTTAGCGATTGAAGGAAATACTGAATTGTAGAATAAATTACATGGGCTTAACAAGACAGCATGTTGATGGCAACAAGTGACAGATGTCTTCGCAAGCAATGTGTAATATGTGAAAGATTACGCTGGGATTTGTGTAGGGATTTATCACCCGGTTTAGGAGGTTACTGGAACACGAAATCTACAATCAGTCAAGCTTTACAAGGTTTTCGTGTTGGCATTGTTAATATTATTTATTACACTTCAAATTTATTACATACTAGCTGACCCGGCGAACTTTGTTTCGCCTTGGAAGCAATAAATAAAAAATAAATATTTTTTCCAAAAAAACGTAGCATATCCTACTCGTTATTACATCAGCTACGTGACTATGAAAAGCCCCGTCAAAATCGGTCCAACCGTTTCAGGGAATACCTGCAACAAACAGTGGTAGAGCCAAGCAGTTCGCTGCATGAATGGGCCGGCTCGACCGGTGAAATACCACGACCTCTCAGAAGACCGACGTAAAGTGGCTCATGCCGCGTTTCGTTCGGTGAGAGAGGTACCCGAAGGCCTACCCCCCTTCCCCGTCCTTTCCTATCCCCTATCCCGTAAAGGTCGGCAACGCAACAGTAACACTATATGTGTTGCTGATGTCCATGGGCGGCGTTAGTTGCTTACCATCAGGTGACACGCCTGCTCGTTTGCCCTCCTATCCCATAAATAAAAAAATAAATAAAATAAAAAACAGTTTTCTTAGAGGCCGTGGTGCAACGAAATGCGTGGCTTTTATTAGTTTGCTAAGTTTTATTTTAGTATGGCCATGGGGTAAGCGAGCAGGCGTGTCGCCCGATGGCAAGCAACAAACGCCGCCCATGGACACCAGCAACACATATAGTGTTACTGTTGCGTTGCCGACCATAGACACCTGAACACAGATTGCGTTACAGTTGCTTTGCCGGCGCTTACAATGGGGTATGAAAGGGCTCGGAGTGGAATGGGAAGGGGAGAGGGATGGCGTTGAGCCTTCGGTTACCTCTATCACCAAGCGAAACGCGGCGTGAGCCACTTTACGTCGATATTCTGAGAGGTCGTGGTATTTCCCCGGTATGAGGTGGCCCATCGGAGCGAACTGCATTTCTTTCCTAAATTTAACATAGGTCAAAGCCTATTTTACCTAGATAGGTTTATCTATATACTTATATAAATAGAGATATTATGTACGTTACTTGCCAAGTAAATATGATTTACAAGATGGCACTTTACCCTTATAGAAAAGTGTGAGCGGAAATTGAAAAAATCCACCCCATGGGATATTTCAATAGTACCTATTTGTAATATTGATAAAGCCGGATATAGACTGTTTATTCAAGTAAAATGATGAGTATATACGTAGGTAAGTAAGTAAATGTAAATAGGAAGAAACGATTTTTACGAGAAATTCTGGTGATAATCCTTTACCAAGACTTAGATGAGGTATATGTAACTATTAGTAAATAAAAGAAGGAAGCCTAAGTTACTCCTTATTTAAACCAGCTACCTACCAATAAAAATCCCAAAAAATAAAAAGGGGATAAGGGATCGGGCCTCCAGATAACTCTACTCTACTCTCTTGTATTTCACCGGTGGAGCCGGGAGAGAGCCGATCGCGCACGAAGACAGCGGTGGCGAGCTCAGGGATCGCCGCTGTTAACAGTATCCTGGACCACCCTAACGCCGGAGGAAGGCCGCCGTGAGCTTTTAGTGGGTAGCCCTAGGATCGACTACCCCCTGCCGTACCCAGGCGGGCAGCATATCCTCGCGTAAGAAAAAAAGAGGATTTGAACCCGCGACCTCTGACGCGAATAAGGCGTGTAAGAAGTTTGCCTTTTGCCGCTTGTTCATTCTTTCTACCCCGTTAAAGAATTGACGTGAAATTAAACAAGTAATTATCAAAATCCGATTAACATACGTAAGTTATGTATTAAAATTATGAAAGAGGAATTAATTTTGAGAATAATTTATGGTAGGTATAATTCATAATGGAGCGAGACGAATTAGCGACATCACCAATCTTAACACAATTAGTGCCGCAGCTATTCATCAAGTGGCTAATTGGACGAGATGGCTTTGTCTCAAATGTATAAAGCAATCTGTTTAATTCGCTGACATTAGATTGAAATGTTAATTAAGATGATAGTACATTAAAGTACATTGAATTGAACTAATTAGTTACATAACATAAATTTACGCCTTTTTCTATCCGAAGGCGACTCGCCGTTGTCTCTACGTCCAAGATAATAATATTTAATAATATTTATTTCTTTCCAAAAGTAACAATTTAACAAATAAATCAACAAACAAATAATACAAAATGAACTCTAACCTTAACTATAACAATTATTGTTTCAAACAGCTATATTATAAGACAGGCATTTCAGTAATAATAATATTAGTCGGTTAAAATAAAAACAAATAACAGTTCAACAGAAAGAAAAAAAAAAGGTATTAAATATTTAACATTGATATTCATCCACACCTATAATTATTTATTCAATTTGTTATGTCAGTCATTACAGCAATTTAAATTTATTCTTTTCAAATTAATAATAATAAGTAATTAAACAAATATCAATATACTATACATAAATATAGTATAAAACATTTCACATTAAAAACATATTTATAAATTTCTCAATAGCAATTATAATATATTAAAAATATTCAGTCGGTTAAAATAAAAACAAATAATAACAGTTCAACAAAAAGGAAAAAGAAAATGGTAATAAATATTTAACATTGACATTCATCCATAGTTGTAATTATTTATTCAATTAGTTATGTCAGTCATTACAACAGTTCAAATTTATTCTTTTCAATTTAATAATAATAAATAATTATACAAATATCAATATACTATATAAACATAATATACAATATTTCACATTAAAAGCAATCATAATATATTAAAAATATTCATTTATACTGTTGTTGCAACTGTAGCGTGGAGTTTGTAAAGAGGTTGAGTTCAGCCAAATTGTTTTGAAGGATGAAGCTCTGTTACCCTTAATAGGTCAAAGACCTGTAGGAAGGAAATAAAGATGAAATAGGTAGCGAATCTATTGCCATACACAGGACAAGGTTTTTAGTTATCTATATTTATCACACATAACTTTCGAAAAAGAATTTTAAAAAGTCATTGGTGTGCCTGGATTTGAACTCTTGATTTGATTTCTTGGTTTAGTAGCGGGATGCTCGACCAGTGGACTATTTTTCATTGAATATTAGTTTAATACAGTCATTTAGCGGTGAATTTATTTTAGTAGAATATATATTTTTTTATAGGAAAGGAGAGGAGGAAACTGATGATAAAATCGACATATAGTGCCTTATTCCACGTCCCTCTGGCTTTCCTCTTCCTATTATAATGGACAACAATGAAACCATGACCCTCTCGGTGTTGTATGGGCAGCGATATCAGCTAACGATCAGGCTTGACCTACCCATATATCTCATTTTCCTATGTAAATAAAATAAAATATTGAGCTCTACTGGGAATTAGTAAATAATTTAGGTCCTCCACCCTATGAACTAAGTTTTAAAAGCAAGTTAATTATTTATAACAAAAAATATAAGTAATTATATTTATTTTACGTTAAAATATATTCGTTAACTAATAGTGTTTTGATATAATTGACATTATTACAACAATTATGTTAACAAGTGTCAATTTGTTTCTTGTTATGAATTGGACATTTATCGAAATAAATATTTATGAAATTGAAACTAAATCATTATACGTTTATTTTTACTGGAATATAAATTCAGGCAATAGATATATCGCGACTTACTTACAATACTATTGTGCGTTAGGATGAACGTGATAAAAATGTTCAGAGGTTTTTTGGACAAATTAAATGATGTGGAGGATCCCATACAATCAGCCAAAGTTATGGTCAGCTCTATCCAACAATTAGTGGGCATAACTAACGTGTTTGGCGATAAGAAACGAAGTAAGTACCCATTGACGACCCTCGTGGTGCATTGGTCAAACCATCGACTGCAGAATCGATGTTGGCGTTTTTGATCCACACTCGAGTACATTTTTTTTATGGGGTAGGAGGGCAAACGAGCAGACGTGTCACCTGATGGTAAGCAACCAACGCCACCCATGGACATCAGCAACACATATAGTGTTACTGTTGCGTTGCCGACCTTTAAGGGATAGGGGATAGGAAAGGATGGGGAAAGGGGGTGGGCCTCCGGGTACCTCTCTCACCGAACGAAACGCGACATGAGCCACTTTACATCGGTTTTCTGAGAGGTCGTGGTATTTCAACGGTCGAGCCGGCTCATTCATACAGCGAACTGCTTGGCTCTACCACTGATAACTGTTATGACAAGCATGAACGTTTGTATGGCATCTGGGTTTTTTTATGTGTTATAAGTATTTACAAAAAAAAGTATATAATAAGTATTAATATCCGTTGTCTAGCATCCATAACATAAGCATTTAGTTGCTTAGCTTGAAACGAGAAGGCGCTGTGTGTCTAAGATATTATTATTAATACTTTGATATTTAATAAATACAAAATAATACACCATTAAATTTGTAAAATAAAATTTTGCGGGCCTAAAAAAAATGTTGCCCAAATACATATATAAGTATAATAATCTACTTATAAATTGTAACTTCACGACTTATATTTCCGAAGTTGATGGCGGCGGCAAGCTTCGACCCGTCGATCTCATGGTCCTTTAGGTGACAGAATCTATTGTTATACAAAGGGCAAAAAGCAACATTCCCAAGAAGGGTTGACGTTAGGTAGGACGGTCATAAAATCACAACCAAGTCTTTTGACAACATATAATAAATAGCTCGAAATGATGACATGTTGTGCCTACCTCTACTTAGAGTGGGATAAGGGCAGGAGGATGATGAACTTTGGCAAAGGTTTCCGCAAATCCATAGGTTGTAAGGATAATTATTTGTTTTCAGGTATTACAATCGTATCTTTCTTTGCGGCTGTAATATTTTGTGGTACGTTTGTATACGTCGGGCCGTTCAGTCAACTGCTGTACCTTTGTCACGTATTCCCAGACAAATCTGAAAGTTTTAAAGCTATTAACTGCATTAGCGCAACTTGCGTACCATTCTCGAAGTATGTCTTCATGTGGCTAGCCAGGTCAGTGAAAATTTGAAAAAAAAACTTACGATTTTGTTTTTTTTTTTTAATTAATTATCGGCTGAGACTTATTAGGGTCAATTGTAATTGCTGAACAAGAATAGTGCAACTGTACATTGTATATACAGCCAAATTTCTACAAGTACTGTCAAACATCTTGTAGATGAATTTTGAAGAACTTACTCTTCTCTTGAAATTTTATTTGGTCTTGAGTTTCATTTCTATATTCTACTGTAACTTTAAGTCCTTGACAACTGCATGTATAGGCTAGCTAGGAATCAATTTTCTTTACTGTATGTTACGTATGTGTGTAATCAATTTATTCGGCTTCTGAATCCAAAGGTCACGGGTTCGAATCCTGGTACACACCAATGACTTTTCGAAATTAATTTCGAAAGTTATGTGTGATAAATATCGTTGGCTAAAAACTTTGTGCCCTGTATGGGAATAGGTTTGCCACCAATGCCATTTGGGACGTAAACATAATGGCGAGTCGGGGCTTAACAGCCACTGCCTACACCCTCGGGTAGAAAAAGGCGTGAAGTTATGTTTTATGTATGTATAATTTCACGCCCAATCCTTTGCGGGGTAGGCAGAGGGAACAGAGCATCATAAGGCACGATTCTTACACGCCAAAGTTATTAGTTATTAGCCAGAATTCGAATTGGGCCACTGGGATATGACGCGAGAGACGGTGCATACCAGATCAAATGCTATCCTATCTTATAACATCCACGGGAACAGATAAGAAGGCATTATTTTCTTGGGAAGTGTCACTTTTCTATCATCATGTAATATGGCAACACTATCAATTTTTTTAGTGAAATTAAATTTGGCGGGAATTTGTATCATTCCAGCGCTCGTCTCAGATCGATTGTCGAGCTGAGCCGAAAAGGACTGTCATCAATTCCGGAGGATATTGTGAACAAGAAAACAATGCTGTCCACTCTTCAACGTGCCAGATTCATCTCATGGCTGGTCGTCTTCAACCAAGCTTTTACACATATACTCTATTTACTGATGCCATTATTCTTCACAATATTTGGCAATGACAAATATCTACCGACAACGCCTGGTGAAATATTTGGTAAGTTGTCAAAAAAGAAATAAATTATCATTAATACTATTACCAGAGTGGTACAGCCACGCAGCTTGTGCATGAATGGGCCGGCTCTTGCCGCGTTTCGCTCGGTGAGATCCGGACGCCCACCTCTTTCTTCCTCCCCCTTCCCATCCCACTTTCGAACCTCTTCCCTATACCATTGTAAGGGCCGGCAACGCCACTGTCACACTATATGTGTTCAGGTGTCCATGGGCGGCGTTTGTTGCTCACCATCAGGTAACACGCATGATCGTTTACACCCCTATACCAGAAAAGACTATCACGACTTTTATTTTATAGGTCTCAGTCCAAAATACGAAACACCATATTACGAGATCACATTTGCCATAACCTGTACAGCAACAGCATTCTCGGCTATAAATCAGACCGGCTACATCGTGCTTTACGTGACGCTGCTCGCCCATGAGTTGGGCCACTTCTACACCATCACGGACACATACAATAACATGCACAGAACCCTGAAGATTACAGAGAATCAGGGACACACTTCTGAACGTTTTGACGAAGACCAGGTCGAGAAATCGCTATTATTCTGTGCAAAACATTATCAATTCCTTCTGCATTATCATAGCAAAATAAGAGGATTTTACACTGTTGTGTTTGGTGCACATTTTCTGATGATGACCATAGTTCTCGTCACCACCATGCAGACCTTCAGTGAATGGGACATCAGTAACACCATTCTTACAGGTGTTACTGGTATTATGCCACTTTTTCTTTATTGTTTCGGTGGAGAGTTATTAATATCTGCTGGTGAAGAAATGGCTATGTCTATATACAATTGTAACTGGGAATTGATGGCGACTAAACACGCCAAAATTGTTCTATTCATGCTCTGCCTTGCCCGGCGTTCGCTTTATTTCACCGCGGCAGATATTATCATAATGGATAGGCAGACATTCGGTAAAGTGGTGCAGATTATTTATAAAATATATGCAGTTTTTAATTAACATATAATGTAGTAAAAATTAATACATTACTAAACACCTTCAAATGGTCTACAAAAAAGTCCGCGGTGATGATGTATGCACTTAGATTCGCTTTCACATTCAAGACAGTGTGATGAAAGGGAATCTAAACTCCGCGGATTTTAGACAGTAGTTTTGTGTGACGATTCTAAGTACTTTGTAAACCCTACGGAATAAATATATTTAAATTTAAATCTTAAGGATAACCCACAATGACCATTTTTATTTCTTCTGAGACGAAACAATGTTCGCTGCTAAATTATAAAATATTTCGGTATATATAACAATATGTTTTAGAAATCAAATAACTCGATAAAACTAGTCCAATTTTTTTTGGAATTAACTGACATGGATATTGCATAGAACAAGAAAAGTATAATGCATAAGGTATAAAATAAAAACAGTTATTAATTATTGAAAAGAGAATGTAATAAAAAAACATAGATAACACAACTGCACGAGATGAAATAAAAAATAAATGATAATACATTGTTGTATCCTGTATCCATATTCGTATCCTGTATCTTTAATAATGTGAAAGTTGGTAAGAGAAGGAAAATAATTGCAATAATTATGTCGACGTTATTCAGGGAAGAGTGATGGCATGTTCCTGGGCCATCTTCTCATATTTTGCTTTGAATTCACCCTTGGGATCGTACTTGGCGGTGGCATCGCTCCATAAGGCAGGTTTCTTATCGATGATGTATCTGATTACAGTCTCCGCTTTCTCCTTTTGGGTCTCCGTGCATTTGTCGCAACCGGTCTGGAGAGCATCTTCTATATTACCTGGTGAAGTAATATTATTCAGAATTTTATTCGAAAATAATTTAAGTTTAACTAAATGTCTCGATGATCCAGTGGTCGAACACTTCGCTTCCGATTCCGATCGCAGGAGTCGTGGGTTCCGATTCAGGAGTCGTGAGTGGTCGTGGGACAAATTAGTGCCCAGTGTATGGCAACGGGCTCGACCCCTATTCCATTTGGGATGTAACGCAACGATTCGGCGAGTAGAGGTTCTAACAGCCTCTACCTACACCTTCCGGTAGAAAAAGGCATGAAGGTACATTTATGTTAATTTAAGTATCCCGGTGCTCTGAATGATTCTGGTGGGAAATCTTAACTGAAGAAACCAAAACAATTGTTTTGTTTGGAGTCAAACTCCTCCAAAAACTCCACTTTTACCAGGTTCGAGAATCGGTTATCAACTAGTTTAATCAATTCCCTAAGTGATAAGGAAATAATTTATGATGAATCGGAGAATATACACTGAAAAGGAATTGAGAGCCAAGGCAATAGACACTTAATACAATATTAGTATATTCTTATTTATACCTCTAAGTTCCTTCCCCTCGGGCGTGCAAGGTGCCTTGTCCATGATGCAGTTGGCGTAACCGTCAAAGAGGCGGTCGTTCTCCAGAACCTCCTGTATGTTGGTATTGTCATACTTGTCGGTGTACTTCTCATCAGCGATCACCGCGGCCACAATACAGCACAGAACTACGAAGCACTTCATGTTTTTCTGTAATACCAATGTTTAGATTAATATTCAATATGCTGGCGAAACATCAATCGTCGCTGTCCGCTGTCTGCCCCTTATATGCTTAAATCTTTGAAATTACACAACGGATTTTGATGCGGGTTTTTTTAATAGTTAGAGGGTGTCAACGGAGTGGTTTTGATCTATAATTCATATATTAGGTCGGGGAAAAAGTCTTTTCGCATAACGTAGGTATAAACTTATTATAAAATTTCTTTGACTGTACTATTTGTGTCTGGCTGGTTTTGGTAACATTAAAAAGGTTACATTATAAAGAAAAGAAAAAAATAAAAAAAAGTTGTTTCCCGCTATTTTTCATTTGTTTTTCTCTCCGTAAAAATGAGTGAATCTAATGAAGAAATTCGATACATTTTAAAATTTTATTATAAAAAAGGCAAAAATGCAACTCAAGCAGTGAAAAAAATTTGTGATATTTATGGACCTGATGCAGTGTCAGTAAGAGTAGCACAAATTTGGTTCAAACGTTTTCAGTCCGGAAATTTTGATGTTAAAGATGCACCTCGCTCTGGTCGCCCTGTTACGAATAAAATGGACGCCATTTTTGAAAGAGTGGAGCAAGATCGGCATATTAGTAGTTACGATGTAGCTGAAGAACTGGGAATTGATCACAAAACAGTTTTGACCCATTTGAAGAAAGCTGGTTATACAAAAAAGCTCGATATTTGGGTGCCACACGAGCTCACTCAAAGAAACTTAATGAACCGTGTACTCATTTGCGATTCATTATTGAGACATAATGAAACCGAGCCGTTTTTGAAGAGATTGATAACTGGCGATGAAAAGTGGATCACGTACGACAAGAACGTGCGAAAAAGGTCGTGGTCGAAAGTTGGCCAGGCTTCACAGACTGTGGCCAAACCTGGCCTAACACGAAATAAGGTGATGCTGTGTGTATGGTGGGATTGGAAGGGCATTGTTCATTATGAGCTTTTACCGTCCGGCAAAACCATCGATTCTGATCTTTACTGCCAGCAACTGATGAGATTAAAGGAAGCAGTCGAGAGAAAACGGCCGGAATTGATCAACAGGAAGGGTGTGGTCTTTCATCACGATAACGCTAGACCACACACATCTTTAGCCACTCAGCAAAAATTAAGAGAGTTCGACTGGGAGGTCCTAGTGCATCCACCATATAGCCCTGACCTTGCGCCTTCAGATTTTCACCTGTTTCGGTCTCTTCAGAATTCTTTAGGTTCTGTAAGGTTGACCTCAAGAGAGGACTGCCAAAACTATTTGTCCCGTTTTTTTGATCAGAAGTCCCAAAGTTTCTACAGTAACGGGATAATGTCTCTGCCCACAAAATGGCAGAAAGTTATTCAACAAAACGGTACATATATATTGTAAATAAATGTAAATAAACTTTGAAAAAAATGTCTTGACTTTTCATACAAAAATACGAAAATACTTTTTCCCCAACCTATTATGATATTGTAAAGAAAAAAATATAATTTTCGAGATTTAGCACTTTAATTGCAAACGCTGGCTGAACCCTAAGTGATAGATCAAAACAATGTTCTACATTATTAAACACCATCAGAAGGTCTACCAAAACGTCCGCGAGGGCATATGTCTGTCTCTTAGGAATAACCACAATGACCATTTTAACTTTTTTACTTTTTACGAGAAATAATGGCTTATTTACGAAGCGATTTTAAGCATTAATTTTCATCCAATTAAGTGTCTTAAATAGGTTGTGTATGTAATATAGATGATCCTGGTCCTTTACAGCATGCAATTTAAACGAATATTTTCGATGATATTGCAGTATTATCATAGCGGGACAGTAGTTACGTCGCACGCAGTACTACCGGCCAAGACGCGTACCGATAAATAGCACAAAATGAACCTCACGATATCCAAAATTTACTCGTTTATTACTTTTGATACGGAACAAAGTTCGCCGGGTCAGCTAGTTTCTTATAAAACTTTGATATGAACCATTATATGAACTGGCTACCTCTAAATTAAAAATCTGAGTGTTAAAGCGCATGAACATCGTAGATATTCTATACATCAAGTGTCCAAGTAGGCAAAGTGTGAAATTTAGTGTTAAAAATGACACCCACGGAAAAAAATATTACTATGGTGACTCTTTATTTTGCAGAACGGAGCCACACTTCTCGGTGAAGAAGTGAATATGTCAAAGAATATTCAATAAGTTATTTTACTTACAGTAATTGAATTACACTGAGCTTTGACTATGCCTAATGTGATTACAAACCGCCTTTATATACTAACTGCTCCATGTTTCGGAGTGTTGTGTTATATACAGGCTGATGAAAAATAAATAATTTTTATTTGTAGTTAAATAGTGCCTGCAGCTCTAAATGCGTGGTATTAGTTCAATAGGCGTTATATTTTAATGAAACAATGTTGGTTTATTTAATAATTCAATCGAATCGCAAAAGCCGTATGAATGTAATTCAGGTAAGCTGCACAGCTCTAAGAAAATAATATCATTAGTCATTAATTAAACATCATTACACAAAGTCACTTTTCGCTGTCGGGCGTGCAAGGTCCCTTGTCCAGGATGCAGTTGGCGTAACCGTCAAAGAGGCGGTCGTTCTCCAGAACCTCCTGTATGTTGGTATTGTCATACTTGTCGGTGTACTTCTCATCAGCGCTCACCGCGTCCACAATACAGCACAGAACTACGAAGCACTTCATGTTTTTCTGTAATACCAATGTTTAGATAAATATTCGATATGCTGGCGAAACATCAATCGTCGCTGTCCGCTGTCTGTCCCCTTATATGCTTAAATCTTTGAAATTACACAACGGATTTTGATGCGGTTTTTTAATAGTTAGAGGGTGTCAACGGAGTGGTTTTGATCTATAATTCATATATGATATTATAAAGAAAAAAAACATAATTTTCGAGATTTAGCACTTTAATTGCTAACGCTGGCTGAACCCTAAGTGATAGATAAAAACAATGTTATACATTATTAAACACCTTCAGGTTTACAAAAAAGTCTGCGAGGGCATATGTCTTTCTCTCAGGGATAACTCACAATGACCATTTTTATTTTTTTACTTTATACGAGAAATAATGGCTTATTTACTAAGCGATTTTAAACATTACAGCATTAATTTTGATCCAATTAAGTATCTTAAATACATTGTGCATGTAATATAAATGATCCTAGCCCTTTAGTGCATCCAATTTAAACCAATATTTTCGAAGATATTGCAGTATTAACATAGCGGGACAGCATTTAAAGCTGATAATAGCACAAATTTAACTTCATGATTTCCAAAATTTACTTATTTATTACTTTTGATGAGGAACAAAGTTCGCCGGGTCAGCTAGTGTTATATAAACGTTATCGTGATTGCCTCATATTACTGTAAAAATCCTGCCCCTGGCATGGCAAGAAGTTCCGATACCAATAATATGGGCTCAATAGGAATTATGTCCTTCAGAAATCATGGTATATATAATTCTAATACTAAATATAATTAATATACATATTTACTACCTACTTTTAGTGTAGGTAAATATATATAATTATTATATATAGTATATTATATGAATATGGATATATGGGTGATGCAAGATTGATTAAGCAGATATACATTGCAAAAGCGGATGGATGTAGGAGTCGAGGACGGCCTAGACACACATTCCATGACCAAATAGAACGTGTTCTGGAGGAAGGTGATGTTAGGAGCCTCAAAAATCGACGCGCTTGCATGAAAAGAGTTATGAAAGTCAACGAAGCGAGTGAGGTGTTTATTGATAATATTAAGTAGTATTAGTTTTAAGTAAATAATACTACTTATAATACTACTTAAAAGTGCTGCACTCACTTTCAATTGAAAAGACGGCCAATGTTCCCATATATGCTAGAAATGACAAACAAATTCGAGTCATTTTATGAGTATAATATTATTGAAACACTCTGTATATACGATAAACCCGTATTGTAGGAAGCTTGAAGAAGTGCATAAGAAGTATTATTAATATATTTTTTTTACGATTCTGGAATTAATGTATAAAATTATTTGTTATTTTTTAATTGAAGTCTTATTATTGTAGTCGTCTCTAAGTGTATAAATATCTGTTGGCTAAAAAAGCGTATATGACGTAAATATAATAAAAACATATATAAATTAAAAGTGTCTCCAGCAAATATTTGAAATTATTTATTTATTTTTTGACTGTTTTTTTTTAATTCATTATTTTACTAATTCTGTACATATATACATACCTTCACGCCAAATCCCTTGCGAGGTAGGCAGAGAGAACAGAGTGCCATAAGGCACGATTCTTACACGCCTCACTCGCTTCGTTGACTTTCATAACTCTTTTCATGCACGCGCGTCGATTTCCTCCTAACATCACCATCCCCGAGAACACGTTCTATTTGGTCATGGAATGTATGTCTTGGCCGTCCTCGACTCCTACATCCATCCGCTTTTGCATTGTATATCTGCTTAGTCAATCTTGCATGATCCGTCCTTTTTACATGTCCGAACCATCGGAGCATGCCCTTTCTTACTTTTACACCGACACACTACATACATATAACATACACATATACACATACACATATACATTCACGCCTTTTGTTACCCGAAGGTGTAGGCAACGGCTGTTAAGCCTCGTCTCGCCGTTATGTTTACGTCCCAAATGGAATAGGTGGCGAACCTATTGCCATACCGGGCACAAAGTTTTTCAGTCATCGATATTTATCACACATAACTTCCGAAAACAATTTCGAAAAGTCAAGCCAGTGTCTGGAATCGAACCCGGACCTCTGGATCAGAAGCCGTGTGCTCGACCATTGCGCCACCGAGACTCAAACAAAACCGACACACTAATTCTCTAAATATAAGTTTATTTATTTATTTATTCTTCGTGTACAAAATTGGTACATAAAGTGCTGGTCTTGTAATCCCTGAGTTACTTACCAATTCTTCTCATCGTCCATAATCCTGATGTTAAGACAACAATAATAAGTAATGTTCTTCAATTCTCCGCTTGAAAGAAAACGTACCAGGAGACGTTTTAATACTGAGAGGAAGCGCGTTGTGAAGTTTTATCCCAGAAACAGTGAACATAGTTAAATAGTGGTAGAGCCAATCAGTTCGCTGCATGGATGGGCCGGCTCGACCGGTGAAATACCACGAGCTCTCAGAATATCCACGTAAAGTGGCTCTTACAGCGTTTCGCTGGGGGAGAGAAAATCCCCATCCCATCCCACTTCCGACCCCTTCCATGTCCCATTGTGAGGGCAGGCAACGCAACTGTAACACTATTTGTGTTCAGGTGTCCATGGGCTTTGTTTGTTGCTCATCATCAGCTAATACGCCAGCTCGTTTGCCTCCCAAATACCATAAAAAAAACCAGTGAACAAATCAGTCATAAAACTCGTTCGATGTGACAGAATGTCTAAAATAAGATTTTCTGATGCACGCAAATTACGTGATTAATAATTGTGCAAACTGCCTAATATATGAAAATAAGATTTTAAGTACTCGGGAGCGTGAGGTTCGTAAAGTATGGAAAAAAGCTGACATAGCGATCTAAGGGACCTTCTCTCTTCAAAAATTAACCACAAGCAGTTGTTGAGGAGGCCATCCAACTAATGCAGTGATTCCTGCAATAAGTCCGGGTAACAGACTTTGCCGCTGATAGAAGAGATAGAAGCTGATACAAGAGACGGCAATAACAGCAAACTGGAATATCAGCTTAGTTGAAGAAGGCAGAAAATGCTTAAACCTCTACAGGGAACGCAGTATGGCTGTGACGCTCTAGCTAATGTGACAAATTTGTTTCTTCCAGTTTAACCTATCGTCAATATATAAGCCTTTAAGTGCCCTGATAGAGAGATGACTTTTTTACTAGGGAGAGAGGACAGAGCGCTATAAGGCACGATTCTTACACGCCTCACTCGTTTCTTTGACTTTCATAACTCTTTTCATGCACGCGCGTCGACTTTTGAGGCTCCTAACATTACTTTCATTCAGAACACGTTCTATTTGATCACGAAATTTGTGTCTTGGCCGTGCTCGACTCCTACATCCATCCGCTTTTGCATTGTATATCTACTTAGTCAATCTTGCATCATCGATGCTTTCTACATGTCCGAACCATCGGAGCATGCCCTTTCTTACTTTTACACCGAAGGAAGGGAATCTAAGCTCCCCAAATTTTAGATAGTAGGTTTGAATGACGATTCTAAGTTCTTTGTATAGTCTAAGGAACAAAGATATTTTGAATTTGAATTCTCTTATGAACTTACTTATTTTAACCCACATTGACTATTTTTATTTCTTCTGAGACGAAACAAAGGGTCTACTAGTAAATTAATTATAAAGTATTTGAGTAATATTTTTATAAATGTCAAATAACTTAGTAGAATCTCTCTTTTGTTTAAATTAACTGACTTGGATATTGCGCAAAACAACAAAAGTAAATAAAAGGTTTAAAATAAAAACAGTTATTAATAATTAAAACGGGAATGTAATATAAAAACATAGTTAACTCAAAGATTGCACAAAATGAAAGAAAAAATAAATATTAATACATTGTTGTATCCTGTATCCATATTTGTATCCTGTATATTTAATAATGTAAAAGTTGATAATAGAAAGAAGATAATATATTGCGATAATTATGTCGACGTTATTCAGGGAAGAGTGATGCCATGTTCCTGGGCCATCTTCTCATATTTTGCTTTGAATTCACCCTTGGGATCGTACTTGGCGGTGGCTTCGCTCCATAGGGCAGGTTTCTTTTCGATGACGTATTTGATTACAGTTTCCCCTTTCTCCTTTTGGGTCTTCGTGCATTTGTCGCAACCGGTTTGGAGAGCATCTTCTATATGACCTGGTGAAGTAATATTATACAGATTTTTATTCGAAAATAATTTAAGTTTAACTAAAGGTCTTGAGGATCCAGTGGTCGAACACCCCGCTTCCGATTCAGGACTCACACTAATGATTTCTCGGAATTGTTTTCAGTAGTTATGTGTGATAAGTATCGATGAATGATAAATTAGTGGCCGGTGTGTGGTTAACGGGTTCGCCACTTATCCATTTGGGACAACGCAACGATTCGGCGAGTCGAGGTGTTAACAGCCCCTACCTACACTTTCGGGTAGAAAAAGCCATGAAGTTACGTTAACGATAATTTAAGTATCCAGATGGTCTGATTAATTCTGGTGGAAAATCTTAATCTAAGAAAACAAAATGATTGTTATTATTTGGAGCCAAACTCGTAAAAAAATCCATTTTTATCAGGTTCGAGATTCGGTTATCAACTAGTTTTATTAACTCCCAAAGTGACGGCGGCCCATGTCCATTTTTGTTGCCATGTTAAAGTGGTAGAGACTTGCAGTACGCTGCGTGAATGGGCGACCGGCAAACCACCACGACATCTCGGGATATCGGCGTGAAGTGGCTCGTGCCGCGTTTCATTCGGTGAGAGAGTTATCTAGAGGCCCGATCCTCTTTTCCCTCATACTCCCTTAAAGGACAGAAACGCATTACGGTGTTGATTGGCGGTGAGTAGTTGCTTACCATCAGGTGACCAACTTGTTCGTTTGCCCTCCTATCCCATAAAAAGTGTTTTATTATTTTATTATGATTTCATTGAAAATACACAAAACACCAAATTTTGACTCTTCTACCATCAGACACAGTAGTGAAAATCTAATTATAACTTCCACGACACAAAACTCGGATATTGCTCACTGCACTAGTTTATAGAGAGTAGTTTATAGAAAGAGAAATGAGGATTTGTGATATTGCGCAACTGTCAAAATGTTTATTCTCCGACACATCTGATAGTCGGGAAATATACACTGAATAGAAATTGAGAGCCAAGTCAATAGAGAATTATTACAATACTATTATATTTTTATTTTATACCTCTAAGTTCCTTTCCCTCAGATGTGCAAGGTCCCTTGTCCAGGATGCAGTTGGAGTAACTGTCAAATAGGCGGTCGTTCTCCAGAACCTCTTGTATATTGGTATTGTCATACTTGTCGCTGTACTTCTCATCAGCGATCACCGCGGCCACAACACAACACAGAACTACGAAGCACTTCATGTTTTTCTGTAATACCAATAATTATATAGATATTATACGTGATAGGGAAGTATTGACTGTAGCTTCACGTTTTTCCATTCAATTTCATTTCAATTCCATATTAATTAATTTCTGATAAAACTTTGAAGTGACCCACTATATGAATTGGCTACCTCTAAAGTACACATTTGAATGTTAAACCACTAGAATATGGTAGATATTCTATACATCAGACCAAATGTTATGGTTAGGCTAATAAGCCTAATACGACACCCACGAAAAGATATGTGGTGACTCTCTATTCTCCAGAACGGTGTCACAATTCTTGCTGAAGAACTGAATATGTCAAATAATATGCAATTAATTCTTATACTTACAGTAATTGAATTACACTGAGTTTTGAATATGCCTAATGTGATTACAAACCGCCTTTATATACTAACTGCTCCATGTTTCAGAGCGTTCTGTTATATACAGGATGATGAAGAATATATATTTTTTAATATAAATCTAGTTGTTGCACGCAGCTCTACATGCATGGCTTTCATTTTAATGATAGGGATCGTAATTTAATGAAACAACCTTATACCTTCAAAAATAATTCAATGTAATCGTAAAATACGTATGAAAATAAATCAGGTAATCTGCATTTCTCTAAATAATAATACATGTTATTTATTTCTCTAATGTATAACCAAAAAGGTTATGTGGCTTCGTTGTTCAGCATTCTGCTTCCGAAGAAAACAAAGTCTTAAGTTGAAATTTAAGTTCGCAAAATCGACTGTTCAAACGTTATACCGATCGACTCATATTATTGTCAAAATCATGCAAGAGGTTCCGCCACCAATAATATGGGTTCAACAGGAATTATGTCTTTCGGGAATCATGGACATAATATAAAAAGACCATATTTATAATATATCTCTACAAATATAATTAACTAAAAGAGCTCCACTGACTTTAAATTTAAAATACGACCAAATATTCAGCAAGTATAACACAAATACAAGGAATGACACACAAATTCGAGTCATATTAATGGTGTATAACATTTTGTGAACACTCTGTATATATACGATAAATCCGTGTTGTAGGAAGCCCAAAACATCGGGTTTCTATATCCTTGAAGCTGTGCGTAAGAAGTATTATTTTTAATTTTATTTTTTTTACGATTCTGAATTAATGTATAAAATTATTTGTTATTTTTTAATTGAAGCCTTAAAAATATAGTCGTCTTTAAGAAAATAAATATCTCGTAGCTAAAATAGAAAAGCGCACATTACGTCAATATACTATTAAAAAAAACATCAATTTATAAAAGTATCTCTAGTAAATATGGAACGGTTTTTTAAATTGAATTTTTACTTTTTGACTGTTTTTTTTTTTCAAATAATGTAATTTGTTATTTTATTAAATCTCTAAATATAAGTACATTATGTGTGTTTTAAAAATATTAATATAAAAATAAGTCATATATTTTAATATATTTTATAAATCACTGTTCATCATAGTTGCATACGGATCAGAGAATTGGATTCGCCGTTATTACTTACAAATATTTCTATTGCTGTGTGAGTGCTCTATTATGAAAATATATCTTTCAATATACTCAAATACGAGGTTATCGTTTCAATGGGATATATAATATACAGTGGTAATATACATTTAACAGTGGTAGAGTCTCGTAGTTTGCTGCATGAACGGGCCGGACCGGTGAAATACCACGACCTCTCGGCGAATATCGGCGTGTAGTGGCTTGTGCCGCATTTCGTTCTCCCTTCCTTTTTCCTCCTACTCCCCTAGAGGACGGCAACGTTTCACGATGTACGGTAAGTTACTTACCATTAAGTGACCCACTTGCTCGTTTGCCGTCCTATCCCATAAAAAAAAGATTTACGTTAGTCCAATGTTCGAAGTCCTCGCTTCTGAATCAAGAAGTCGTGGAATCAATTCCACCAATGACTTCACGGAAGTCTTTTTGAAAGTTATGTGTAATAAATATCGAAAACTTTATACCAATTCTATTTGGGATGTAACGATTCGGTGAGCTGAGGTTAACCAACCGTTGCCTACAAAAGGCAACGCCTAGAAAAACGCGTGAAGTTAAATGTATATTTCATAAAAATGTGTGATGTGGTTTCCCTACATTCTATACTTATTTCAACTGCTAGAAATATAACCGGAATGGGTACAAGTATACTACCCTGTGGTAATCCTAATTGAACAATCTTTGTGTTTCAGTTTCTATAAATTACTTTTAGAACTAATTAGCTCAATAATCCCGTAGTTACTGCCGAAAATTGGAAATTTCTTAAAATCATTGGGATAGAAATAGCTTGCATCTATTAAATACCACGACACCACCACCACATATTATGAAATACCACGACCTCTCAGAAGACCGACGTAAAGTAGCTCATGCCGCGTTTCGGTGACAGAGGTATCCGGAGGCTGAGCATCTTATTTTCACCACTTCCCATCCCACTTCTGACTTCTTTCTAACCCATTTCCGACCCTTTTGCTATCTAATTTTAAAGGCCGGCAACGCAACTGTAACACTATCTGTGATGCAGGTGTCTATGGGCGGCGGTAGTTGGTTACTATCAGGTGACACGCCTGCTCGTTTGCCCCCCATCCCATAAATAAAACAGTGCCGGCCACAGCTTGTGTTGACAAAACTCGGCATGAGCCACTTTATGTCGATGTTCTAATAGGTATATGAATAAATGCTTCAACAATCTAGCTGGCCCATTAGTGCAGCGAATTTAATGCATATAATTTATTCGAATTTATAATTAATACTTGGTATGAGGAGTATTAATAATTGGTATGAGCGTAACTCATACCAATTATTAATATAAATATTGGCTTCATTAAAACAGAATGAATAAAAAAAATAGGTTTATTATTTTTAATGATAGACAGAATATTTAAATAATAGTTATATTAAAAAAATATTGTAAAGATAATGGAGGTTTGTAATAAGTGCAGTATTTAAAATGAAAAAAAAAAACTGTATTTAATATTGCTTGCTGGATTTCAAAATACAA
This sequence comes from Euproctis similis, assembly GCA_905147225.2. Classification (NCBI taxonomy): domain Eukaryota; kingdom Metazoa; phylum Arthropoda; class Insecta; order Lepidoptera; family Erebidae; genus Euproctis; species Euproctis similis. The sequence continues at coordinate 9,312,694 of LR990121.1, read as the reverse complement.
GTTCTGGTTGTATAACTTGGTATTAGATAATTACTTAGTTTTGTCCATACCAATATAGGTACAATATTTAATTTTGGTACATTAACGCAGTCAGCACTGCGCAAAATCACGGTGTTCACCATAGTAATTTTGCGCAGTGCCGACTGCGTTTATCCTAATATCCTACTCTCACTTAATTAACGTCGGGATCAGTAGGTATAGCATTGTAAATTGCTAGCTAGGTTTTTCTGCTAGCATTCTTTTCGTCCAGGAATCTGCCCAATGCTCCATTTACGCTGTTGCCTACCGCCACTTTTCTTTCGACATCCATGGTCTACTTACATCTTTTATAACATATATACGGTCCTTGATGGTAGCTCCCCATGGACGGGCCCCACATATGACAAGAGTTACAAAAGTCAAAGAAGCTAGTGAGGCGTGTAAGAAACCGGGATTATGGCGGTCTGTTCTCTCGGCCTACCCCGCAAGGGACTTGGCGTGAAGTTATGTATGTATTGTTAACAAAAACTATCTGATAGGGTAGGCAGAACTCTTCTGAGCGTCGCAAAGTGCCTTAATAACAATTATATATGAATTGGTAGTGGCTAGATGTATTTTCTGTATTTGTATGTTATATATGTGTTAGAAGTAGCAAACGTAACTGTAAAAGATTATTTCGTACATGAGATGAATATTAAAGCAGTTATTGATTTATTTATTAAAAAAAATATAGAAAGTAATAAACAGTAATAAATAAACTCATTCCATATTTTTTAGTAAAAATAATTCCTCTAAATAATTAAAATAAAAGTGGTCCTTTTTCCTAATCACAGACACTCTAATTAAAATCCTTTACACTCAAAACGTCTACAGACACATGAAAAAGAGATTTGTCTATCTGGCGAAATTCTGATTATAAGAAATATATTATTATAGGATAAATACATTAATAACACAATAATATGGATAGGGGATTTGTCGGTATATCGATGAATGTATACTGAACAAGTCGCAATTATTACAAAGCGTTTATAGTTGCGTACTGACCGCAGTGAGCGCTCGATTACTTCTATCTCTCTTACTCGTATTGGAATTCTGAAACTTCGCACGAGAGTAATAGAGATAGAGCTAGTCGGAAAGAAAATGTTGAATCCTTGCGAATCTAATCAGGATAATCGGATTTTCAGAAAATTATTGAATTATCATCGGTCTTTGGTCTGCTGTGTGGCGCCGGCTTAGAATACCGCCACCCCATCTCTTCCCGTGGGCGTCGTAAAAGGCGACTAAGGGAAAAGCTGGAAGAATGGGCAGCAGCATTCTCTCTCAAGAAAATACAGCCTACTGCGATCGCCAACCCGCCTGCCAAGCGTGGCGATTATGGCAAAAACCCCCCATGATTGAGCGGACCGGCAGTTGTGGCGCTCTATGGGGGAGGCCTATGTCCAGCAGTGGACCTCAAAAGGCAAATGATGACGGTCTTTGACAGGTGTGGAAAGTTTAAATAAAATCGGATCGCTCAAAGTAGAAGACAATCGAGCTCAAAGAGTTGGATTACATACATACTCTCATACAAACAGGTGAAGCTAATAAAAGCGAATTAAAAACAAAAAGTAATGTCACACAGTTTATTAATTGGTTGGTTTTTACAACTTTCTGAATAAAAAATTAATATATTTAACATACAAGTTAGCAAACAGAGATTTGAAGTTATTTTGACTGTTATTGGAATCGGGTAAATATCTACTAAGCCATAGAAGTCACAAATATAAGTGTGGTCTTAGACCAGATATATAAAACTTTTTGGACATTGTTTAAGGCAGTTTGATGCCATGTTCGTGAGCCTTCTTGTCGTATTTAGCCTTGTAAATGCCTTCGGGGTCGTACTTGTCGCTGACCTGCTTCCACAAAGCTGGCTTCTCTTCGATAAGGAATTTGATCAAGTCCTCTGCTTTCTCCTTTTGAGTGTCTGTGCATTTGGCGCATTCAGTCTCGAGCGCGTCTGGCAAGTTTTCTGTGGTAATATAATTTAAATATATTCTCAATTTACGACGAGCATAAAGACATTATGTAGAAACGTTCAATAATAACATACATAACATAACTTCACGCCTTTTTTACCCGAAGGTATAGGCAGCGGCTGTTAAGCCTCGTCTCGCCGTTATGTTTACGTCCCAAATGGAATAGGTGGCGAGCCTATTACCATACCGGGCGCAAAGTTTTCAGTCATCGATATTTATCACACATAACTTCCGAATACAATTTCGAAAAGTCATTGGTGTGAGCCAGTGTCACGAATCGAACCCGGACCTCTGGATCAGAAGCCGTGTGCTCGACCACTGGACCACCGAGACTTATTAAACATTATGTATAAACGTTCAATAATAATATTTTGTACGTTAAACAGTGGTACCCTAGTTCGCCGCATTAATGGGCCGGCTCGACCGGAGGAAAAATATATAATACTCTGAGAAAATCGACGTCAAGGGGGAGAGAGGTACTTGCAGGGCTACTACTTATGTTTAAAACAGCAAAGGAAATATACCCAAGAAATACAAGGGATCCTAATAGAATAGTTTTGCATAGAGTGCCGAAATCCTTAACCTTATATCTTAAGAATTGTTATGCTATGTGTGGGCGCATATTTAATAAAATTCCTATGGATATTCGTGGTCTACCATATAAAATGTTGAATGGCTGCCATATAAAATGGCTTCAAGAAAAATGTTTTTATTCATTATCAGAATTACTTGATTAGACTACAGCCCAATAGTGCACAATTGGACATGTGACCTAGAAATTGTTTGCATTTTTTTTTGACATTTAATTTATAATTTGACATCAGATAACAATTAATTATTAACATTTATTATTATAACGGTATATAAGTTCCTAAATAGGGTGTAAATATTCTTGACTGCTTGAAAAAGTTAATTGTTTTTATTTATTAGAATCATTTTAATTAACCTTGTTTATGACATTTCTAAAGTATCTATATTTTATTGAAGATATCGTAATTTGCATGCCGTTGCACGGTAAAATGTATTTGAGACTTTCTGTTATGGACATAACACCTCTGTTACCTACATTTTAAGCAAATAAATATTTGAATTTGAATTACTGTCCTCCTGCCACCTCTGCTCACCCCGTCTCCTCTATATCAATTAAAACCTGTCAATGTAACTGTAACATTCTCGGTGTTGCATATGTCCATGGACGGCGTTAGTCACTTGCCATCAGGTAACTCGTTTGTTCTTTTGCTCTCTCTCCCATACAAAAATAAAGGCGATACAGAATGAAAATATGAATATAACCTCATTTTTCAGAAGTATTTATTAGATTCATACCAATGATTTCTCTAAATTCTTTTCGGAAATTATGTGTGACAACTTTGTGCCCAGTGTAATGGCAATAGGTTCGCCACCTATTCCATTTCGAAAGTAACGTATCGGCTCGGCGAGTCGGGGTTTTACAGCCGCTGCCTACACTTTCCGGCAGAAAGGCGTAAAATTAAGTTTTAGCCATAGGCATTTTAATACAATACACAGTTAATTTTAATTAGTACTAAAAATAAATCTGTTGAGTGTTAGTATTCGAACTTGGGAAGTTTAATACATAGACCTCGTGTCTAATATACCGTGATTAATGACTATCATTGTTCAAACTGTAGCAAAAAAACTGAGGTAAAAGAATTAATTCTGAGAACAACTATTGCGTAAGCTGCTTGAATATTTATAACATTTTGAAAGGGACTTGGGACAGTACGTTTCAGATAGTTTAATAACTTAGTGATACTAAAATAGATTTCAGACGTGTAAGAGATTTAGTTTTTTTTTACTTGACACCCTTTTCTACCCGAAGGTGTAAGCAGCGGTTGTAAAAGCATCGACTTGCCGTCATGTTAAATCCCAAACGTAATAGGTGGCGAACCTATTGCAATACACCGGGCACAAAGTGCTCTGTCATTGATATCTATCACACATAACTTCTGAAAATTATTCTGAGAAATCATTGGTGGAATCGAACCCATGATTTCCGAATCACAAGCAGGGAGCTCGATCACAGGACCACACCGAGACTAATATAATTATTAAAGATAAAATGATAATAGATATAATTAATTAAAATTAAAAATACCTTTGAGATTCTTGCCCTCGGGAGTGCAAGGTCCCTTCTCTAGTAAGCAATTGACGTAACTCTCCAACAGGCGGTCGTTCTTCTTCAGCTCTTCTGTATTAGTATTGTCATACTTGTCGGAGTACTTCTCATCGGCGATGGCTGCAGCCAGCAGACAACACAGAACCACGTAGTACTTCATCTTTCTATGTAATAACAATATACATATTTTTATATAATAGGTCGGGGAAAAAGTCTTTTCGCATAACGTAGGTATAAACTTATTATAAAATTTCTTTGACTGTACTATTTGTGTCTGGCTGGTTTTGGTAACATTAAAAAGGTTACATTATAAAGAAAAGAAAAAAGTAAAAAAAAGTTGTTTCCCGCTATTTTTCATTTGTTTTTCTCTCCGTAAAAATGAGTGAATCTAATGAAGAAATTCGATACATTTTAAAATTTTATTATAAAAAAGGCAAAAATGCAACTCAAGCAGTGAAAAAAATTTGTGATGTTTATGGACCTGATGCAGTGTCAGTAAGAGTAGCACAAATTTGGTTCAAACGTTTTCAGTCCGGAAATTTTGATGTTAAAGATGCACCTCGCTCTGGTCGCCCTGTTACGAATAAAATGGACGCCATTTTTGAAAGAGTGGAGCAAGATCGGCATATTAGTAGTTACGATGTAGCTGAAGAACTGGGAATTGACCACAAAACAGTTTGACCCATTTGAAGAAAGCTGGTTATGTATAACCAGCTTTCTTCAAATGGGTCAAAACAAACAAAAAAAAGCTCGATATTTGGGTGCCACACGAGCTCACTCAAAGAAACTTAATGAACCGTGTACTCATTTGCGATTCATTATTGAGACGTAATGAAACCGAGCCGTTTTTGAAGAGATTGATAACTGGCGATGAAAAGTGGATCACGTACGACAAGAACGTGCGAAAAAGGTCGTGGTCGAAAGTTGGCCAGGCTTCACAGACTGTGGCCAAACCTGGCCTAACACGAAATAAGGTGATGCTGTGTGTATGGTGGGATTGGAAGGGCATTGTTCATTATGAGCTTTTACCGTCCGGCAAAACCATCGATTCTGATCTTTACTGCCAGCAACTGATGAAATTAAAGGAAGCAGTCGAGAGAAAACGGCCGGAATTGATCAACAGGAAGGGTGTGGTCTTTCATCACGATAACGCTAGACCACACACATCTTTAGCCACTCAGCAAAAATTAAGAGAGTTCGACTGGGAGGTCCTAGTGCATCCACCATATAGCCCTGACCTTGCGCCTTCAGATTTTCACCTGTTTCGGTCTCTTCAGAATTCTTTAGGTTCTGTAAGGTTGACCTCAAGAGAGGACTGCCAAAACTATTTGTCCCGTTTTTTTGATCAGAAGTCCCAAAGTTTCTACAGTAACGGGATAATGTCTCTGCCCACAAAATGGCAGAAAGTTATTCAACAAAACGGTACATATATATTGTAAATAAATGTAAATAAACTTTGAAAAAAATGTCTTGACTTTTCATACAAAAATACGAAAATACTTTTTCATCATTCCGAGGCCGAAAGTTTGAATTTCTTCTTTTGTTTGCGGGAAGAAAGATGCATATTTCAGACTGCTCACAATTAGTGACAGTTTAAAATTTAGTCTATTTTTGTTTTAATTTTCTTCCCGTTATCTATTTGAAATAACTTATTACCATGGTAACCGTGCAGTTGTTATTTCAAGCCCATATTATTATACATTATCATGGAGATAATGAAAATTGAAATATAATTATTAAATGACACATTTATAATACAGTATTATTTACTGTTTTAATTACTTATTTTATGTACATATTGTTATTTCCTATTCAATATTCAATGTTTTTTGTTTGCGTTCGATAATAAATACTATTTTTCTCACTAAAAAAATTGAATATTTAATTATGTCGAATATTATTAATAATATCTATTAAGTTTAAGATAATTAAAACTATTAATTTTTTTTTTTCGTTTGGGGGGGGTTCGCCCCCCCAACCCCCCACCGGGGCTTCGCCCCGGACCCCATCGGGGCTTCGCCCCGAACCCCCTCAATGAATAATTTGAACTACATTCGTTTTTCTTATATACAATGTCATTAAACTTTCGGTCCTGGTATGATGAAAAATAGTATACGCGCCACGGGAAGATAGCAGGACTTTTCGACCCACGCTTTTGTCACCCTCGCCTTCGGCTCGGGTGACAATATCGCGCGGGTTGAAATGTCCTACTTTCCTCCCTTGGCACGTAATGTACTATTTCCCCAACCTATTATATGCATAAGTAGCAGACAAACGGCGAACTTTGTTGAAGTGCTAAATCTCGAAAATTATCACTTTTTCTTTACTACCTTATACATGAATCATACATACAAAGCACCACGTTGATACCCTCTAGCCCGAATACTGAACCCCCACTCAAATATATAAGCGCTACTTTAGCGTTTAAGTAGCCGTCACATTAGACAGAATACGTGAAATTTGAGCAGTAAGTAGCTCTTTATTGATTGTCAGATTTGAGTGGCGGGTCAGTATTCTCTATACCTATTAATAAAAACTGTGTCAAAATCCGTTGCGTAGATTCAAATATCTAAAGCATATAAGAGGACGACAGCGGAAAGCAATTTTGTTATAAACTTTGTAATGATTCTTCTGTACGTGTTTTGACAGCGAAATCCTCCTAAACGGCTGGAGCGATTTGAATGTTTTTTTTTTGTGTGCGCTCAAATGGATTCGAGGAAGATGTAGATTCACAAATAAGCCCGTAAGATGGAACTGAAGTCGGTATTTAGGTTATTTAGGTTATCCATACTGCAAGTAAACTGCCGGGCTTATTTCCTAGAAGCTTCAGGAACACAAGCTGATAAATTCATATCAATCGCACCAGCCGTTTAGGATAAAATTAAATAAACATTATACATTATAACTAATTGTTGATTAGAAAAACTGATGCTATTTCAAAACAAAGAACAACAAAATCATTATATTATTTGTCGTCATTTCTTCCTTTTTTAATATATAATCAAAAAGGACAATGTCTGTTCGCATGTATGTACATAGTACTAGTACTATGTACGTACTAGCACTTTTGGAGATATTGCAGAAAAAGTGATAGAAATAGACGGATTCCGATAAGCAAAAACCTGAACAATCAGTTAGTATATTTATATATTTGTACGAGTACCACATAAAAAATACTAAACGGTTTATAATGTGATATTTATCAAAATAAACCAAAAATAGAAAAAATAAAAAAAATAATTAAGGGTTAACCTTACTCTTAACATTTAGGGAGGTGGAAAATAGATGTTGACCTGTTCTCAGACCTACCCGATTTGCACACAATTTGCTTAAGAATTGGTCTAGCCGTTTCGAAGGAGTAGAATTCTAAACACCTTGACACGAAAATTTTGTATATTAGATTGTTAAAATATGTATTTACAAGATGACTTACCGCTTGTAATTAAATCTGCAGTGATCTTTGATGAATATGATGTGATCGAATCCAAATCCACTATATATACTAACCGTACAGAACAATTATAATGATGCATTTACGTACAGGGTGTTTGGAAATTCAAAATCTCTGAAAATAAAATTAAACTCATAGTTACAATCTCGCGTACGTAAAACATGACAGTGATATAGTCACGAATTCACCGTATAAATGGGCCGGATCGATTCGTCATTTTTCACCGTGTTAAAGTTGCGTTGCCTGCGTTTAAAATGCCATAGGAAAGGAGACGGAAGCGGGATGGGGACAGGATAAGGAAGGGGTTGGACTTACGGATACCTCTCTCACCGGGCTACTTTACGTCAATATCCTGATAGATCGTGGTATTTCAACCACCTTTTTATGCAGCAGAATGCGAGGCTCTACGACTGTTACATGATTACGATGACGAATGGCGATTATCTCTCAAAAAATCTATGTAAAGTGCCTCTCGCGTTTCGTTCGGTTAGAGAAGAATCCGGATAATCTAACTAAAACAGTTTTTATTTAAAAATATTCGCAAAACGATGATATCGGAGACCGAATATTCTTTCTCATAAGTTCAATACACTAATCTCTTCTTCTCTTTATAATTTACAGAAGTATCTCACACAAGCATATTTACGATGTATAGATTCTGATCACATTCAATATATACGAAATAATACTGCGTTTGCAATATGAATATATTCTTATATATATATATATATATATATATATATATATATATATATATATATATATATATATGGTAAGCAACCAACGCCACCCATGGACACCAGCAACACATATAGTGTTACTGTTGCGTTGCCGACCTTTAAGGGATAGGGGATAGGAAAGGACGGGGAAGGGGGGGGGGGCTCCGGGTACCTCTCTCACCGAACGAAACGCGGCATGAGCCACTTTACGACGGTCTTCTGAGAGGTCGTGGTATTTCACCGGTCGAGAGCCGGCCCATTCATGCAGCGAGCTGCTTGGCTCTACCACAATGAAAATAGAACCACCTTATTTGTGAAATCGCTTAAATATTATCTTATAAACCACCCTGTATATGTTGTAAAAAGCGCAAAAATCATATCCTTGACGTAGTGTCTGTGTGTGAATGTGGTTATATAATTATATATTTTTAACTCGAGAACGTAAAAAGTAACTTTATGAAAACCTCAACTCTCCGAATCGTTACGTTATTTTTTTTTATGGGGGCAAACGAGCAAGCGTGTCACCTGATGCCAAGCAACCTGCGCCGCCCATGGACACCAGCAACACATATAGTGTTACCGTTGCGTTGCAGACCTTTAAGGGAGTAGGATAGGAAAGGATTGGGAAGGGGGGTGGGCCTCCGGGTACCTCTCTCTAGTAAATATTTGCATGCCAAATGGTGATGTCTGTTGGAATCATACAATTGTTTCAAATTGAAATGTACCACATATTTCGTAAATAAAAAAAATCTTTTTTTTTTCTTTCTCACTGAACGAACCGTAGCATGAGCCGCTTTACGTCGGTTTTCTGAGAGGTCGTGGTATTTCACCGGTCGAGCCGGACTATTCATGCAGCGAACTGTTTGGCTCTACCACGTTAATTGCCTAAATGGAATAGCTGCCGATCCTATCGTAATTACGCCGGGTACGAAATTGACAGTCGATATTTATCACACATAACTTCCGGTGTCTTTTTTAAGGTCTCGGTGGTCCAGTGATCAGTCACTGCGCTTCTGAATCAAGAGGACGCGGGTTCAAATCCTGACTTTTCGAAATAATTTTCGAAAGTTATGTCTGTGAAAATATCGATGACTGAAAACTTTGTGCCCTGTATGGCAATATTCCATTTGGGACATAAAGATGAGAGGAGGCTTAACAGCCAACCTTCGGTTAGAAAACGGTTGAGGTTATGTTATGTTATAACTTCCGAAATGAATTCCGAGAAATCATTGTTGTGAGTCCGGGATGGAACTTACGACTTTTTAATCAGAAGCGGGTAGCAAAACCACTGAGCCACCGAGACTTTAAAATTATGATTTAACGTTTCCTCAATAATTGCAAATCAGCTTTTTCGTACTATTAGTAGAAGTCCTTTAACATTGAGGCTGTGGTGCCTTACATCCCATGCCTACAAGTGTATGGCTTTTCAATATGAGATAGGGGAACAAACGAGCAAGCGGATCACCTGGTGGTAAGTGACTATTGCCTCCCATGGACAACTGCAATACAGATAGTGTTACAGATGCATTCCCGGCCTATAAGGGAGTAGTATAATAAAGTAGGGTGAAGAGGGATGGGCCTCCATCCACGTCTCTCACCGAACGAAACACCGTTGTATTTCACCGGTCGAGCAGGGCTATTCAAGCAGTGAACTGCGAAAGTCTACTACTGTTAAATTTCAACAACATCCTCCATCGGCGCTTAAATGGCAACTAAAAAAATTTTGCATGTTGAGGTAAAACTGCTGCTGCCTACATGTTTAAGTGTAAAGGGCGTGAGATTACAAAAAAAAAGTCAATAACCTGGAAAAATTAGGTAAACGTGCCATCTGTGAGTCATGAAAATTAAGGTTAAAATATATTCGTGAATAAACTTGTGTTAATTATTGTCTAATTTTAGATTAATTAATTACTTGTTATGACCGTGACTACGTCTGCATGCAATTTGATAAAAATAAATAATAATTATATAATCACGCCTTTTTCTACAGAAAGTGTAGACAGAGACTGTTAATACTGTTAATTTTACGTACCTAACGGAATAGATGGAACATATTGCCATACATGCCATAATGTTGTTAGTAATTGATATACTTATTACTCATAATTTCCGAAAAGAATTCCGAAAAGTAATTAGTGTTAGCGAACCCACGAGTTCAGAAGCAGGTTTATCCATCTCCAGACTACCGAGAGGACCAAACCTTCCAATTCTCGTTATTACATCAGCTGTCTGCCAGTGAAAATCCCATAAAAACAATTCAGCCATTTCTGACGATTAGCCGGAATAAACAAGCTGACATACAAAACTTTGTGAAAAAAAAATGTGCTTTTGCTATATATTACACTGTATACCAACCACGTGCATTTTAAATGTATAGACAGACACTTCAATCTAATCTCTTTGTTCATACATACATCACTTCACGCCAAAGCCCTGGCGGGGTAGGCAGAAAGAACAGAGAGCCATTAGGCATGATTCTTACACACAACACTTGCTTCGTTGACTTTCATAACTCTTTTCATGCACGCGCGTCGATTTTTGAGACTCCTGACATCACTTTCCACCAGAACACATTCTATTTGGTTACGGAATGTGTATCTTGGCTGTCCTCAACTACTACATCCATCCACTTTTGCATTGTATATCTGCTTAGTCAATCTTGCATCATCCATTCTTTCTACATGTCCGAACCATCGGAGCCTGCCCTTTCTTACTTTTACACTCTCACCGACACTCTCATTCAATCCGACCTCCTTCCTTACAACCTTGTTTTCGACGCGGTCAGCGTAATATCTTTGTATAGATTAAGGAGTACCTAAGAACAAAATATTTCCAGAAATTTCAAGTACAGAAGCACCTTGATCTTAACTACGTTTAATTGTAGTAATAACACAGTACAGGGTTTTTAACGACTGCAAAAATAAAAACGAAGAAAATTTAATTGTTCCACTGTATGTATTTTTTCATAGTATAATTATAACATAACATAACTTCACGCATTTTTCTACCCGAAGGTGTAGGCAGTGGCTGTTAAGCCTCGACTCGCTGTTGTTTACGTCCCAAATGGAATAGGTGGCGAACCTATTGCCATACCTGGCACAAAGTTTTCAGTCATCGATATCTATCACACATAACTTTTGAAAAGATTTTCGAAAACTCACTGGTGTGAGCCAGGATTCGAACCCGCGATCTAGGGATTCAGAAGCGGGGTGCTCGACCACTGGACTACCGAGACTTATTATAACTATGTTTTTGAATTTGTCCATAAATAGTGGACTTATTTCCAAGTATTTTTGTTCATAACACTGAAACAACTTATTATGGATTATATCGCGTTTATTTAGATCTTATTTTGTATTTATTACCCGACGTTTAAGAAAAAAATATTATTTTTTTATTCTTTAAATGGAATACTTCTTACGAAATTATTCTTTTAAGGGATGTTACAGTGGCAAAACCACGCATTTCTCTGCAAAAATGAACCGGCTTGAGCAGTGAAATAACACAACCTATGAGAATATCGACGTAAAGTGATTCATACCGCGTCTCGTTCAGTGTGATAAGTTTATTATAGAGAGGAAAGTATTGCCTTTGTATTCGTAACAGATAAGTTCTGGAATAACCAAATTTTATTTGAAGTATGTTAAACATTCCCAAGGAGTTGACGTTAGGCAGACGAGCGGTCGTTAAACTACAGCCAAATCTTTTGACTACATGGATAGTTCAATAGGATGACACGTTAAGCCAACCCCACTTAAAGGCGGGAAAATGAAATTATGATCATGTTTAAAAATATCGATTTTCTAGTTTCAAAACCGATGATTACCAGTTATTATCGTAATTCTAACAGTGGTAGAGTCAAGCAGTTCGCTGCATGAATGGGCCTGCTCGACCGGTGAAATACCACGACCTCTCAGAAGACCAACGTAAAGTGGCTCATGCCGCGTTTCGTTCGGTGAGAGAGGTACCCGGAGGCCCATCCCCTTCCCCATCCTTTCCTATCCCCTACCTCCTAAAGGTTGGCAACGCAACAGTAACACTATATGTGTTGTTGGTGTCCATGGGCGGCGTTGGTTGCTTTCCACCAGGTGACCCGCCTGCTCGTTTGCCCTCCTATCCCATAAAAAAACCTGGAAATCTGCATAATATACTTATATATATATATACGTGCATAAAAATCGTGAATTAATAAAGAAAAAATATAAAGAACTCTACAATTATGCAAGTTAGTTTTTTGATAGACCACTAATTCATGTAATTGTTCTTTGTATAATACGTCTGTGCGTCAGTGAATTTTAATTGTATAGTTAATAATCAGAAGCGGAAAAGCCTTAAGTTCAGGTACTAAAACAACGAAAACAAAATAAATAATATGTTTGAGATAACGTCATCTTTTTAATAACTCGGTTATGCCTTAAAGGGGCTTTTTTATGGGTCAGGAGGGCAGACGAGCATGCGTATCAGCTGATGGTAAGTAACCAGCGTCGCTATGGACACCTGCAACACATATCGTGTTACAGTTGCGTTGCAGACCTTTAAGAGAGTAGGATGGGAAAGGATGGGGAAGGGTGGTGGGCCTCCGGGTACCTCCCTCACCGAGCAAAACGCGTCATGAGCCCCTTTGCGTCCCGATCCCACACAGAAATGGCTGAGTTCACCACAGTTCATCACATTTTCATACTTAAAATTTACATGTTGTTAAGAGTAATAAAGAATTATTAACTGTCAGAGGGCGTTATGAAAGCTTTCGTAATTTTTTAAACATAACATAAAACATAGCATAACTTCTACCCGAAGGTGTAGGCAGCGGCTGTTAAGCCTCGTCTCCCACGTCCCTAAGTGTTCAGTCATCGATATCTATCACACATAGCTTACGAAAATAATTTCGAAAAGTCATTGATGTGAGCCAGGATTCGAACCCGCGACTTCCTGATTCAGAAGCGGCGTGCTCGACCACTGGACCACCGAGACATGTTTGACCGAGTCAAACAAGTCTCGGTGGTCCACTTTTTTAACTGTCAAAAATTTTATATTAGTATAGTCAGATTAATGATCAGAAAATATAATATGATATATATATATATATTATATGATCTGCATGAATGGGCCGGCTCGACTGGTGAAAGACCACGACCTATCGACCTGAACGTAATGTGGCACATCCCGCATTTCGTTCAGTGAGTAAGTTATCCGAAGGTTTTCCCCTTTCTCCCCTTTCTCTCTCCCCTCCCTAGTCCACTTCTAAACCCTTTCTTATCCCATTGTAAAAACCGACAACGTTACTGTAACAATATGTGATGTAGGTGTTTACCATCAGGTAATATGTAAGTGATAATATTCTACTTATAATATTTTTTTATTCTTTTTATTGACAAACCATAAAAAGAATTAAAAAAATATTAAATTATTAAAATAGGAATGATATTATGCAAAGTATTTATTTATATTTAATATATATTATTGTAGATTATTATTCATATCCACATACGTCAATTTTATTCATCACTTTAATTAAACATAATGATTAAATACTTAAATAATTATAAAATGCGGGAACCAAACATGTTACAAAAGTAACGCTGTAAAAAGCAAACTTTATACAAAAACTTTACGATCTTTATTATTAAATTTATCAGCAATCACTGTGCTGGCCGGTTTAAGTTTTGCTGTTTTAATACTAAAAAAAAAAGAAAAAAGACGAATAATAAATAAAACAAGAATCGTGCCAAATGGTACTCTGTTCTTCCTGTTTCCCGCAAGGGACTTGACGTGAAGTTATGTATTATGTCAAAAGAATATTTAGAGGTCTTCAAAAAAACTTAGCAGTAATAATTAAACATTTTTTTTATTTATTTTAATCAAATACAGTTGAATAAGTTTAATGTGACTCAAACTAAAACGTATTATGGAGTACCTTGCTTCTGAATCAAGTCTTGGGTTCGAAACTTGGCTCATAGGCAGCAATGAATTCATTTCGGAATTATTGTCCAATATCCAAGACTGAACAAGACAGCATTGTGTCGGTGTTCGGACAATTCCATTTGGGATATTAAAATTTTGCCAATCAAGGCGTATCAGCCACTGTCTACACCTTAAGATAGAAATAAATCACCATTTTCCTGCCTCTTATCTCACTCTAAGTAAAAATATCTATACTCGAGTCGGGATCAAACCCCCCAACTTCTACTTCGCAGTCGGTTGTTTGACCAACAACTCAAGGACAACTCGACAACTCTTCAAGAACAACTCGAGGACAATCAATAATTTTTCCATTCGTGTATTGTTCTTTTGTTATTGTTTAAAAATAAAATAATGCACTAATTACAACTCTCAGCATTCGCAATGAATTGGTAATTTGGCAATGAAGATATTATCTTTTGACGAGTTGTGTTTTCCCCGAATATATTAAGTACTACAGTATTTTTCCTAATTATATACAAAATTGTTATATAAAAAAAGTACCGGCTACGTGTATTATTAATATTATTTCATCAAAATAAATGACACACGTTATTTATTTTAATGTTTAATTTCTTAATTAATTAAGTTTATTTCTTATATAATCATTGTTTAATTGATTTATTTTATATTTATATCCTTCATAATATAATAAAGGTTTCATTGCCCTTACTTTTAATTCAATTATTACTATAGTAATAGTATTTGGTTATTATAGTAGGCAATACTTGTTTATACTCGCGGTTTTGATCGCGTTCTAAAAGGTAATAATTAATAGTTCACACTTTTATCCAGGTTAGTGCATAACCGGAATTAACGTAGATCTCAGTGTTGAAAAATAAATTAATATAATATAACATAACTTCATGCCTTTTTCATCCAAAGGTGTAGGCTGTGGCTGTTATGCCTCGACTCGCCGTTATGTTTACGTCCCAAATAGAAAAGGTGGCGAACCTATTGCCATACAACGGGCACAAAGTTTTCAGTCGTCGATATTTTTCCCACATAACTTACGAAAAGATTTTTTTATTGGATAGGACGGCAAACTAGCAGGTGTACCTGATGGTAAGCAACCAACGTCATCCGTGGACACCAGCAACACATGTAGTGTTACTGTTGCGTTGCCGACCTTTATGGGATAGGCAATAGGGGATAGGGAAGGATGGGGAAGGGGGGTCGGCCTTCGAGTACCTCTCTCACCAAACAAAACGCGGCATGAGCCACTTTACGTCGTGGTTTCAGAAGTGGAAGAAGGTGCAGAGACCAGATTTTTTCACTCCGCAACATCATAGAGAAGCAACTGGCTCTGAGCCGAAAGGCTTTCTGCGGTTTTGTGGATCTGGAAAAATCGTTTGACAGGGTGCTATGAAAGAATATGTGGGATATTATCCCGGGCTACGGGGTGGGCGGCGCACTGCTGCGTGCTGTCCACTTATGAGGGCTGCACAGCGTGTGTGCGTGTTGACGGCGGCTTGTCGCCCTGGTTTGACGTCAATATCGGCGACAGACAGTCTTGCGTGATGTCCGCTCGATTGTTCATCCTGTACCTGGACAGCTGTCTCCAGAGAGTGGGATCGACGAATGTAGGGATGCAAATGGGTGACCTAGTTGTGAGTTACCTGCTATACGCTGATGACGCCATGCTCTTAGCTGAATCGCCGTCTGACCTGCAAACACTAGTCACTTTTATGAAAGATGATTGTCTGACGAAAGGCTTACAATTGAATGTGATGAAAACGAAAGTTATAGTGTTTGAAAGTGAGGAATCCAGAACGGATACAAGGATAATGGTTGACGATGTAGTGCTGGAACAGTTGAATGAAATTGTATATCTTGGATGCGCTTTTAGCAGGGATGGAAGGTACACCGCGGATGTAAAGGGAGAACAGTGGCGTTAGGACATAGCGTAAATAGAGCGTTGGGTTAGGTTATGTTAGATTCCAGGGCGCAAAAAACATTAGCAGAAAAGCCCACATAGCAGTCTACAATTCAATACTGTACCCAAAACTAACTTATGGAAGCGAGAACTGGGTATGGCAGAAAGTGCACGAAAGTAGGATAAGCCCAGACGAAATGAGGGCACTGCGCAACATTTGCGGAGTACCCTCGCTGACCGCGTCGAAAACAAGGTTATAAAGAAGGAAGTCGGACAGAAACAGAGTGTCGGTGTAAAAGTAAGAAAGGGCATGCTCCTATGCTCGGACATGTAGAAAGAATGGATGATGCAAGATGGGCTAAGCAGACAACAATGCAAAAGCAGATGGATGTAGGAGTCGAGGACGGACAAGACACATTCCATGACCAAATAGAACGTGTTCTGGAGGAAGGTGATGTCAGAACCCTCAAAAATAGTAAGATTACTATTATTATTAATAGTAATAGTATTATTAATAGTAATATTACTATTAATTCCCACTCCTCGAATTTATTCAAGTCAAAGTTATTGTATTCCTTTCATGATTATTAATTTAAAATGCAAAACTTGTGCCCAAAAAATGTGTTTACATGTCTGTGCGGGGAGTTGAGCTCCATTTTTAAAGTTTACGATAAACTTGCTCGAACCGAACAAATATGTACAAAGTGACACGTGCAATTTAAAAGAGCTAATTTTCACGTAGATATCAAAGAACAACCTCAGCGACCAATAAAATAAAGATAAAGAATTGCAGGGCATTAATGGGTGGGACCACACACACACAGTAAGAAAAAATTAGACACCGAGATGCTGTGAAATGCTGATGTGAACGACAAAAACAAAAGGTTATTTTGCACCAAATTATTACTGGTGATAAAGAATGGATTGATTATGACAATCCCAGGAGCAGAAAGAGCAAAAGTCATGGATACAAGCTTATGTTCTGTTTTTGGTGAGATCAGACGGAAGTAATTTCTGTGAAACCAAATGAAACCATAACTGGTGATCGCTATCGACTACCGTTTATACGTTTGAAGCATGGATTAAAAGAATTACGGATGAAAGAAGAAGGAATTAAAACCAAAGACCAGCCGAGTAAAAAAGTATTAAAAAAATAATAATATAACGGACTAAACTAGATAACGGATATTAATACTACTTTTTTTGTAAATACATACTTATAATACATTAAAAAACATCCAGACAAAATACAAACCGATACCTCCCACGTAATATGTTGTATTCCACAAAAATGCAATTGCGCGTTTTTATTAAAAATGAGCTTTATTTGTAGTAATGGACCCATTCAAAGCAAAAAAATACGAAAATGCGATTTTTTTCCATTTTAAAGACGTAAAATGTTGTAACTTTTGCGTGGGAACGGACTAAAAAGTTGTATCGGTGTATGCAATGGTTTACGCGGGGTGCGTGGCGCGGAGGACGGCGCGCCCGCAAGTTGTATCGGTTACATACAACAGACTACGCCGGACATTGAAACGGACTCACGCGCACCAGGCTCGCTAATTTCTGGTCAAATAATTTACGTAATTGAATTATTTCAAACGATTTAAGAATGAAACGGCCCAGTATTACAACAAGAAGGAGATGATTGTGTGATCTTGCCAATAATATGAGTACACAGTATAGCATTTCTCAGACACCTGTGGAAAATAACAATGTTACAGTAAATGAATTAGAATAAAACATTATTCCCGATCCAAGCCTTCGAAATATTACCACTATTATTAACATCCAAAAGTATTGTATGTAATACATATAACATTATACGTAGTCCAGCGTGTATCAGAAAATGTTGTAAGTATGAGATACCACAGGTGGCACAGTCTGTATTCCAGTGTAAAGTGTTGTGAGCGACAAATCTCAGAAAAAACATAATGTTTTAAACTTATTGATTAAGCATAGTCTAGATTACCACAAATTACATTCATATACCAAATTTTACAATACTGCACTAATAAATGCAGTTTTGATGCCAATTTATATATTTAAAACGCTCTCCTGTAAAGTTGCAGTTTTAGAGATACAACAACTTACGTGGGAGGTATCGAAACATTCTTGCTCGTTATAAATATTTATACCCGGATGGAGATTGAACCCGTCGCTTTGGAAATACTGAAACAAGAAGTTCTTCCTCACCCCTTGTACTGTGCATACATTGCACCTTCAGATTATCACCTATTTAGATCGATGGCTCATGGTCTGATTGACTAGAAGGTGTCTTCTCAAAGATTTCATGAGTAGGCAAGGATGTATTCCGGCAGGGCCTATAAGATGGCAGAAAGTAGTAGAAAACGATGCCAAATATTTTGATTGAGTTAATTGTTTATACACCAATCAAAATAATTAGTTGAATTAAAAAAATCCGCTACGAGTTAATTTCAAGTCCTAAATTTAAAAAAAAAGGGTATTTTCCATCAATATTCGTTTCAACTTGGTATTTCTAGTTTTAACAAAGGCAGTAGGTAAGTAAAAAGTAGTTGTAACTAGGAAATACTCGTCTAAATAAAAACTAGTTTTAACTGTAAAATTTATATTATTTTGAAATAAATTAGTCTATTTGGCATAAATATTTTTATTATCAGGACATGACTACATTTAAAATCATTTACATTTAAATCGTTTAAACGCTCTAGTGCACATACGCATTTCATTTATATTTCTTTCTACCATAAATCACTGTAGTAATTTTTAATTTTATTCATGAAATAATAATTAATAAGATTCAGATTTTTATCCTCAAGACGAAACAGTATTTTATTTAAATATATTAATTTTAAAATATTAAGTGCCAACAGGTGAAATATAGATAATATATTGGTTTTATATTTTAAGAAAATTTTAACAATTTTAACGCAGCCTGCTGCAGGAATGGACCGGGCCGATTGGAGAAACTCTATGACGTCTCGGAATGTCCTATCCGCCAAAGAAGGTCTCTCAGATCTCTATTTAAAGAGTATTTAAAATCATGTGTCTCGGTGGTCCAGTGGTCCAGCACACGGCTTCTGATCCAGAGGTCCGGGTTCGAATCCTAACACTGGCTCACACCAATGACTTTTTGAAAAAGTGTTTTCGAAGTTTTGTGTGACTAAAAACCTTGTGCCCGGTATGGCAATAGGTTCGCTACATTCCCTTTGGGACGTAAACATAACGGTGAGACGAGGTTCAACACCTTCGGGTAGAAAAGGCGTAAAGTTATGTTATGTTATATCGTTTAACACTATGGCGGTTTGACGTCTAGCTCCTTCACGGTTTATGGAATTTCTGCAATTAGGTTTCCCTTCAGTATTAAAAGGTCGATCGTGCATTATTTTGTTTTGATCATTCTGTTTATCCCGCAAGGGACTTGGCATGAAGTTATAACAGTGGTAGAGCCAAGCAGTTCGGTGCATGAATGGGCTGGCTCGACCGGTGAAATACCACGACCTCTCAGAAGATCGACGTAAAGTGGCTCATGCCGCGTTTCGTTCGGTGAGAGAGGTATCCGGAGGC
The DNA here is from genome assembly GCA_905147225.2 of Euproctis similis. Lineage (NCBI taxonomy): Eukaryota > Metazoa > Arthropoda > Insecta > Lepidoptera > Erebidae > Euproctis > Euproctis similis. The sequence continues at coordinate 9,293,007 of LR990121.1, read as the reverse complement.
CCACCCCCTTTCCCCATCCTTTCCTTTCCCCTATCCCCTAAAGGTCGGCAACGCAGCAGTAACACTATATGTGTTGCTGGTGTCTATGGGCGGCGTTGGTTGCTTACCATCAGGTGACACGCTTGCTCGTTTGCCCTCCTATCCCATGAAAAAAAAAATATTATGTATAAATCTGTGAAAATGTTCGTCAAAACTAAAAATAGGTTATAAAATCTTAAAATAAGTGGATCTTTCATTGTGATGTAAGAAAATTTTGTAGACCAATGAAAATAAACCTCAAAGAGCATTCGAATGTATTCTATTGCTTTTGTTGGAATATAAAATGGTATATAAAAGTAGCTTAAAAAGTAATGCTACTACTGAATCAGGATTACGAGATTAGCGTTTATTTGGGGCTGAAGTAATAAAGAGAGAGATTTGTTTGCTTCACCCTTAATGAATCCCTTTGATTCCATTACATTTCAAGTATAAATCAATAGTCTACTAATATACTTGTGAGCATAAATCTATACAAGTACCGGTAAGTATTACAGTCTCGGCGGCGCAGTGGTCGAGCACACGGCTTCTGATCCAGAGGTCCGGGTTCGATTCCAGACACTGGCTCACACCAATGACTTTTCGAAATTGTTTTCGGAAGTTATGTGTCATAAATATCGATGACTGAAAAACTTTGTGCCCGGTATGGCAATAGGTTCGCCACCTATTCCATTTGGGACGTAAACATAACGGCGAGACGAGGCTTAACAGCCGCTGCCTACACCTTCTGGTAACAAAAGGCCTGAAGTTATGTATACAAGTACTAGCTGACCCTGCAAACTTACCCAAAAAATAAAGATTTTCAAAGGCGAACTACTTGTAACATTTAGGGGGTTGAAAAATAAATGTTCTTCTATTCTAGTGCCTACCCGATATGCACACAAAATTTCATGAGAATCGGTCAAGCGGTTTCGGAGGAGTATGGTAAGAGGGGAGAGAGTTTTATATATTTTATATATTTATTTAATTTGTTTTTTACTCGTAATCTCGGTTAATTAGTTGTTCAGTAACCAACAGACCTACGAAGTTTACTGCATGAATGGACTGGATCGACCATCGATGAAATATCAGAAAGTCCAAATAAAGTGGCATAATTGATTTATTTGACTTCAAAACATTACAAACAGTAGTAGAGAGACGCAGTTCAATCAAGAATGGGCCGGCTCGACCGGTGAAATACCACCAACGTCACAGAAAATGTACGTAAAATGGCCCATGCCGCTTTTGGTGACACGTTCACCCCCTTTTCTTTCCTTTCTTTATCCTGCCCGTTATTTCATCTAAAAGATCGGCAACGTAATAGTGACACTCTTGGTGTTGCAGACGTTAATGGCCAGATCTTACCGCCTAGTGACCCACTTGCGCGTTTACCAGCGAAAAGAGCGAAAAGTGCAAACAAATGAGTTTTATTAAGTTATTTGTAATAAATGGCAGTCCACATTCTTTGATATTTCAATTCTAAAAAGTGTACCAGTCGAGCGATAGATGGCGTTAGTCACCTTTAATAACTCATGGATGGCCAATACAATGTTTATTACATTGTATTGGCCTATGGTCTATTTTGACGGTAAAATTGTGACCTCGGTAAAATCAGTCAGTTCCAGTGCCATTAGCCACGGTCTGACGATGTCACTTCCGGTTGGCGCTTGAGGTTTCGTCAAAGGTTTTCATAATTCAATTTGTGACTATGTAATAACATAATTTTAATTAAATACTATAATAACGTAAAGTTTGTTCATTAAGAACGTATAAAGAATAACAATAAAATGATTGTATCTCTTCGAATTAAAAAAATCTAGTCAATTTATTAAATGAATTTAATTAGTTAATTATATTCTTAAACAGGATACGGGACCGAATGCTGTGTTATTTCTGGTGTAATTAGCGTTAAACCTATATTTTTTTTAAAGTGTGGTATGGACTTAACTTATGGAAGCGAGGGCGGCACTGCGCAAAATCTGCCGAGTTGACTGTCGCTGACCGCGTCGAAAACAAGGTTGTAAGGAAGGAAGTTGGTTTGAAAGAAAGTGTCGGTGTAAAAGTAAGAAAGGGCATGCACCGATAGTTTGGACATGTACAAAGAATGAATGATGCAAGATTGATTAAGCAGATATACAATGCAGAAGCGGATGGATGTACGAGTCGAGGACGGCCAAGACACACATTCCATTACCAAATATAACGTGTCCTGGAAGAATGTGATTTTAGGGGCCTCAAAAATCGACGCGCGAGCATTAAAAGAGTTATGAAAGGCAAAGAAGTGTGTGAGGTGTGTAAGAATCGTGCCTTGTGGCGCTCTGATTTGGCGTGAAGTTATGTATGTATGTATGTTTTCGTATAACAGTAACTATCATGCTTTACCCCTATGGCAAGATTGTCTGGCATTCTGTCGGCTCAAAAATAATTCATGTACTTAAATTCTGAAGAAGGATAAGAAGCAGGAAACATTGCTATTTAACAAACTCATCAACATTTATAGAAATAAATATTTTATTATTTCTTCACGCCTTTTTCTACCTAAAGGTGTTGGCAACGTTTGTTAAACTTCGACTCGTCAATTTTTTCACGTCCCAAATGGATTAGACGGGCACAATGATGACATCGATATTTAACTCATATAACTTTAGAAAAGAATCCTGAATGCTGTATTAAATATTAATAAATGAGTGACGCGTGTAAGAATCGTGAATCGGTTCTCTCTGCTTACCCCGCAAGGGATTTGGCGTGAAGTTATGTATGTATTAATAAATAAATAAAGGAATTTCGGGACGTGTTTATATATGAGAACAGTTACGATCCCACGATTTCATGTTTCAGAACCCTGGCTCGGAACTCCAGACTACTGGAACGACTTTTCATTTTATTGTACACGTCGTAAAATGAATTTAATTTTATATTATTCTTTATCTATACATTCATTTATAAAATGAGATAAAGTTATTGACAGTTCTAGACGTTAACTTTACTCAGGATCCATATAACAAGCACGTACCCACGACCCCGCGTACATACGTGTTGGGTTTCCAAATGAAATAAATAACCAGGTTATTTCATTTTATCAGTATTTGAACTCACAAAGTACCCTGTTTAAACCCATGAAGTCGAGTCATGAAAGGTTTTACAGTTGCGTTACTCAATAAGAGTTTCGTTTTTAACATCACGGCTCTATAAAATCTTTTATATATTTTTTTTGTATTTGTTAAGAAGTTGGTTTGAGAAAGATTACGATTATTAGGTCTCCAGTTTTAGTATAGTAGTTTTGTTTAGTAGTTTAGTTTGCCCTTTTATCACATGAATGACGTTCTTTGATTATTAACGAAATTTTTTTTTGCAACTTCACGCCTTTTTATAACTGAAGGTGTCGATAAAGGTAGTTATTCCTCGAGTCGCTGAAACGAAAGGTAATCGTGAGGAAAGGCTTTAGGCCCATGGTCTGGGCCGAGGGGAGTGTGGGTCTGGAACTGAGTTCTAAAAAATCTTTTTCCAAGGCTACCCACTAAAACCCCGCCGCGACCTTCTTCTGGCGTTCAGATGGGCCAAGACTTCAGCTGCCCAACTGACCACGGAGCCTCTGCGGGACTGCCCAGGGAGGGGCGACGGATACCGGCGCTGTAATCTGATGCTCGGTATTCCAGGCAGAAGCTAAAGCGTTAGCTGGACCGAGTCCCGGTCCGATGTTCAAAGGCCATCTCGCCGTCACTTAAATGCCGATACCTATTGCCATAAATGGCCATTGATATTTATGACATATAAATTCGGCAAAAAATTTGGAGATAAGATTGGTGTGCGCCCGGATTCGAACCTGACAGTTTCCGAGCCGATGCTGTCTAAGAATTTTTCAAGAGTAATGTACTTTTAAATAAATAAGGTTAAGGTACCAATTGCATATTTAAATTTATGCTACAGTGGTAGAGCCGACCAGTTCGCTGCATAAATGGGCCGGCTCGACTGATGAAATACCACGACCTCTCAGAAGATCGACGTAAAGTGGCTCATAGCGCGTTTCGTTCAGCGAGAGAGGTACCCGGATGCCCACCCCCCTTCCCCATCCCTTCCTATCCTAGGGGATACCCGCCGGCAACGTAATAGTGTTACTGTTGCGTTGCCGACCTTTAAGGGATAGGTCCCTTAAAGGTCGGCAACGCAACAGTAACACTATGTGGGTTGCTGGGGTCCATGGGCGGCGTTGGTTGCTTACCATCAGGTGACACGCCTGCTCGTTTGCCCTCCAATCGCATAAAAAAACCGTCTTAAACCAGGCATAATATTATCATTAAGAGTGTAAATATTAAAATTTTACTCTTCGGAGCGCGGTTGCTATGCTCTCAAAATAAAAAATAAAAAAGAGCACAAAAACAAACATTGCTTACAGTTTTGTTTTGTAAAATAATATTTTTTATCATTTAATTTTATCACCAAAAATAAACAACACTTCTCGAATCTTGTTTTATGTATTATACCTATGTAAACAATATTAAATTCTTGAAGTTATAATAAAATTGTAGATAGGCAACCAACGAAGAATGCAAAGAGCTGCATGAATGGACCGGCTCGACCGGTGAAATAACACTAGCTCTGAGGATAACTATGTGAAATTGCACATTCCGCGTCTTGCTCGGTCACAGAGGCATCCAGAAACACAACCTCTTCTCCTCTCCCCTCCCTAACAAACTGTAAAGACAGTTAACGTAAATGTAACACTTGAAATGTGTGCCGCTGCCCATGGGCAGGGTTAGTTGCTTACTATCATATGTCCTAAAAATAGTGTTTGTATAACTTTTACTAAGTGTGCTGGTAGAAAATGAACACACAGTCGACCTGATGGAAAGCAATTAACTGGGCATTTGGTCGAGGGTAACACACCAGGGGTTACATAATACGTACCTATATCACTTAGTCCTTAAATACCTGTTCACGCCACGCTCAGGCAAGCAAGTTGCTGAATGGGCCGGCTCGCCCGGTAAAATACCATGAGATACCATAACAAAACTTCACGCCAAATCCCTTGCGGGGTAAGCAGAGAGAACGGAGCGCCAGAAGGCACGATTTTTACACACCTCACTCCCTTCGTTGACTTGCATAACTTATTTCATGCACGCGCGTTGATTTTATAAATACCACGACCTCTCAGAAAATCAACGTAATGTAGCTGATGCCGCGTTTGGGTTGTTAAGTGAGGCATACCGAGGCCCAAGTGCATCCCACTAATGGGATAGAAACTATTTTATTAAACCATATTAATACCTAATATTTCTTCTGTAATTGCATAATACAATTGATTATTTGTCATTATGTGTATTTTAAAGCGAATATAAACAAAATACAGATGATGTTATTTTATGTATTTTTCTGTAAACATTTAATATTGATAAATAAGTTGTGTAATAGTTAATCTGTGACATATGCATCATTGTATTGTCAACTAGTTGCTGCCCCCAGGTCTGTTTAGAAAAAGTTTTAACGAACTATGACAATTTTTGACTCAGTGAAAAATTCGCTTTAAAATACACTATGGCACGAACTATGACAATTTTTAACTCAGTGAAAAATTTTGCATTGTGTCATTATTGTTGAACTAAAATTGTGAAAATTATATCAAAGACGGGTTTTTCATTGGATAGGAGAGGAAACGAGCAAGCGTGTCATTTGATGGTAAGCAACCTGCGCCGCCCATGGATACCAGCAACACATATAGTGTTACTGTTGTTTTGCCGGCCTTTAAGGGAGTAGGATAGGAAAGGATGGGAAAGGGGGGTGGTCCTCCCGGTATTCTCACCAAACGAAACGCGGTATGAGCCACTTTACGTCGATCTTCTGAGGGCTCGTGATATTTCACCGGCTGAGCCGGCTCATTCATGCCACAAACTGCTTGACCATACCACTGTTGAGCCTAGATACAAATAGACATATACAAAGACGAGCAGACATCTTCTCTTGCACAAATAAGGACCATTTATATCTGTGTTCCTTTTATGGTCTCGGTGGTCCAGTGGTCGAACACACCGCTTCTGAATCAAGAAGTCGTGGGTCCAAATCCTGGCTCACACCATTGTTGGCGAACCTATTGCCATACCGGGCACAAAGTTTTAAGCCATCGATATTTATCACACATAACTTTCGAAATTAATTTTGAAAAATCATTGGTGTGTGCGAGGATTCAAACCCGCGACCACTGGATTCAGAGCCGTGTGTTCGACCACCGGATCACCGAGACCATGACCATGAGTACCTCGATCTATTAAAAAACCGTATCAAAATCCATAGATAAAGGATATGTGGGCACAGACAGCGGAAAGCGACTTTGTTTTATACAATGTAATGTTGAATAATAAATGACGATAAATATTTTAATTATGATATGATAGATCACAGGTCAGATTCATCATTTATATGATAATGTTATGTATATATGTCAGTGGTCATAATTTCTGTCATAATATTGAACGTTCAAACGTCCTTTGATTGACTTCAATATAAAAAAATGGCGTTTAAGGTATATTTTTTTACTACAAGTCCTATTTTATTTGATGTAGTGTTGTTATTATAATTAAGTCATGTTTTTACCCTCGCTAGAATATAAGAGTGTTATAAGTTTAGTCTATGTATGTGTTTACTGGATGTACGGCAGTATATTATAGTCACGCCTGTATCCCACAGGAGTAGGCAGAGACTTTGGCTCTCCATAAGCTATGATCCTTGCACACTTCTTTCGCTTCATCCACGATCATACATCTCATCATGCATTCACGCCGGGTTTGGGTACTACGCATTTTGCCTTTTTTAAACAGACCATTTATTTGGTCTTGATCTTCCGATCTCGACCCTGCCACTCACATTCGCTTCATATACTCTTTTCGTCAGTCGGCTTTCATTCACTCTTGCAACATGACCAAACCAGTATGTTAAGATGGTTTACTAATACATTTTCTGAAAATAACAGTGCCATTTTTTTTTTCACAGATAACATGCTTACTCCTGGCCCTGGCAGCCATCAGCTATGGTACGTCTTTGCACTCTAATTTCCGATCGTGAGGACCTAAGTTTGAACCCGGGTATTTGCCCGTGACTTATTGCTAATATTTCCGGAAGTTATGCGTGATAATAATCGACTGACGACCTATTTATTGCACGGGACCAAATATTTACTATTTACGACGGGCCTCGTGGCGCATTGGTAAAACTACCGGCTGAAGCAATGAGGTCAGGGGTTCGATTCCCACCCGAGCACAAATATTTGTGACAAACATGAATATTTGTATGGTTTCTGGGCGTTTTTCTATGTATTATATGTAAGTATTTACAAAAAAAAGTATATATGTATTTATATCCGTTATCTAGTACCCATAACACAAGTATTTAATTGCTTAGCTTGGAACTAGAGGGCGCTGTCTATATTGTGTCCAAGATATTATTATTATTTAACTTACTTTGTCGATATAAATAACAAATTTAATAAGAACAATGGTGAACAAAGTGAATAAATAATTGAAATTGAAATACACAGCTTGTAATTTATTTGTTCCTAAAAAAATAGAATGATTTTTTCAGTATGTTTGTGTCGTTAAAACGTTCGAGTCTGCTATAACATAATTCATTTGCACTAGGTTTATTTTAGATTTCATTTATTCTACGTAAGTAATCAGTTCATTTATTCTTAGAATCCTCTAGAGATATTTCAGATCCAAATCTTCCTATTCTCTTGTAATTAGAGCTTTTCCCGGTTTCGAATCTTGGTACTCAATCTCAGAAGGAATTTGTTAAAACTATATTACGGCTTGAATTAATTGTACTAAATAATTGATACCTATTGCATGGGACAATAAATTACATTAAGAGAAATAAGTTAATTCTGCCTTCGCTCATTGTTATTAGAGGCGTAAATGATTAAGTAGATTTATGAAATACAGTCATGTAATAAATTGGATTGACATTTTTTTTATGGCATGAGTCACTTTACGTCGATCTTATGAGAGGTCCGTGGTATTTCACCGATCGAGCCGATCCATTCATGCAGCAAACTGCTTGGCTCTACCACTGTTACATAATTATACATTTTTAATTGTAATTATACAATACAGGTTTAATTGGAAAGTTATTTGAACTATAGCGTATCCGAGCCACCACAGCGGCGGTGGTCATGGTGATCATAGTGGGCATGGTGGACCAGGTGAATTCGGCGGGGGTAACAGCGGTCAAGGTGGATTTGGCGGGGGTAACAGCGGTCAAGGTGGATTTGGTGGGGGTAACAACGGTCAAGGTGGATTTGGAAGTGGACACGGCGGACAAGGTGGATTCGGAAACGGAGGTTACGACCCCGGATTTTGCCCCACTTGTGGATTCGGCCAAGGTCTAGGTGGTAATGGAGGTTCACACGGCCGCTCCCATGGTGGATATAAGGAACACGGATATTAGATTGAAATGCCATTAATCGTAATAAGAGATTAAAACCTTATAAATAATTAATGTTTATTATTAAATTTTATGCATTTATTAAATAATTTTGAAATTATTTTCGGAAGTTATGTGGCTTAACAGCCGCTGCCTACGCCTTCGGGCAGAAAAGAGCGTGCGGTTATGTTATGTGTGTTATATTAAGTTTGTTATTTAATTATATGCATTTATAGATACCATTTTTGTAGACCTATGCAAATATACCGGGTATTGAAACTATCGGGGAGCTATAAAGCATAGAACAGACTGCCATAAACCTAAAGTATGTTCAGATTGCATAAAAAGTCTGTAAAAAGTTAATTCGGTTTAAAACCATAATTGATTTCAAGTCAGATAAAAAAAAAGCAAATTGAGAGTCTTGATTTTATAAGAACTTTACAAATCGGAATATGGCAACAGTTTATTAACGTTCTTGTATATAAAACAAATTAAAATATAAATGAAATATTAAAATATAGAAATGCAATCAAGTAAGATATTTAATTTAAAAATAATTTGCTCCGTTGTAATGATTAAAACTCTAGACTTTAATACTTTAATACATAACTATACTTTTTTAATGTTCATCACAAAAGTGTTGGCATTTTCATCTCTATTGTATAGCCGATTCTGTCACTCATGTATCCCAAGGTCTAAATAGACGATTAGAGAGAGGGAAGAGATTTATTTAAAGAAAAATCTAAGCAAAACAAATCTTCTATTTAGGCCATTTCGTTTTTATAATGGGCAAACAAGCAGGCGTGTTACCTGATGACTAGAAACAAACGCCGCCAATAGACAACTGAACACAGTGTTACAGTTACATTGCCAGCCCTTACGATTACAATGGGATATGGATGGCATTGGATGGGGTCGAAAATGGGATCGAAGGGGAGAGAGGAAAGGTGGTATTTCACCAGTCGAGTCGGCCCATTTGTGAAGCGAACTTCGTGGCTCTACCACTGTTGAGAAAATATCGACGTAAAGAGGCTCATACTCTCTTCTCTATCTCCCATTCCCCTTTCAATCCCATCTTAACGGTTGGCAACGCAACTATAACATGTGACTTGCTTACTTTTTTGCCTCCTTAACCCATAAAAAGTACGAACCTGAAATGATTTTACCCGCAAACGTAAATTACCATAAATTTTAAAAGACCCGATTATTCATATTTTAGCTTTAATTTAACTTGCTTTGTATGAATGTGTATATGTACATTTGAGTAGAATCTTTGCACTCTCGATTTGGAAGAGACATCTTCAACACGTTAGTACGTTACACGTTTAGTTTGGATGACTACGCATGATATGTTATGTGATATCATTCTAAGTTGCACTATTTTATATATAATAATAATAAAGTATAATTTTACAGTGGTAGAGCCAAGCAGTTCGCTGCATGAATGGGCTGGCTCGACCGGTGAAATACGACGGCCTCTCAGAAAATCGACGTAATGTGGCCAACGCCGCGTTTCGTTCGGTGAGAAAGGTACCCGGAGGCCCACTCCCCCTTCCCCATCTTTTCCTATCCTTCTCCCTTAAAGGTCGTTAACAAAACGGTAACATTATATGTGTTGCTGGTGTCCCATAAAAAAAATTAAGTAAAAAAATGGTTTTCAAATCAAAGGGCTTGTTGGGAGTAAATTGAAAAGAGAGCTCCAACTTCTTTGCTATTATATAAAGTGTACATAATAAGCCTTTAGGTTGATATTTGAAACTTTTAAGGATAAGATTATTTACTTCATTTCAGAGCGTTAAATGGAAGGTTTTTTGAAGGGTTTTTATTTTGAATATTATTTAATTTATTTTTATTTAGCGAACTTGTCATATGTCACTTCCAAAATTTTGTTGCATACGTGGCATTAGGTCAATACTGCTGTTTGATTTATTCTTCACTTGAATGACGACCATCTGTAGGAGGCAATCTGTGGATATAAAAAGAAATTTATAAATAAATAATAAAAATAAAAATATTTGTTAAATGCAATCGAGAGATCAGCTTTATTTGTACCACCATTTTGATAAAACTCATGGGTTATGTCGGACGACTCTATGTGTCTCTACCAGTCTTAATAAGACGGTATACAGGCTAAAATTGCTGAGGGTCCTTTTCTGCATACGATAAGCCCAATGGTCATGGTTAAATCTTTTGCCAATCACCTTGCACAATGTTGTCATTCATTGATGTGATTAGTTACGAATGCTCAGGATTCGATCCCATGACTTCATGATTCAGCAGATACTAGACCCCCAGTGAGGCACAAAAAAGCTCTGCCCCTGAGACAACTAACTGTATTATAATTACAATGTATAAAGGTGTAACATCTACCTCTGATTTTTATGCTTTCCGAGCTACATGGTTTCAAGTTCATAAGGCATTGGAGATAGTTCCTTAAGGACATTTCATTCTGCAATTCCTTATCTAAATAATCTGCGGTGCATTTGTCTTCGGATGTAACCGCAGCCAGAAAACAGCACAAGAATATTACATATTTCATCATTCAAGTTTAATGAAGATTGGTATTGTCTTTTCTGCTGAACTGTTCCTGTATTCCGAATGTTCCAAAACGATGATGATGTTCCGAAACGGCAGAAGATGAATTCTTAATTAACTCTCCAATGGTACTTTAGAATCTGGAAACAATTGGTATTGTTGAACTAGCTTGAATTTAGAATTCAGCATAAGATAGAAGAGATTTTATAAATGGCAGAGTCATGGAGTTCGCTGCATGAATCAGCCGGCTTGAGCCCTGAAATACAACAATTTCACAGAATATTGATATAATGTGGCCGAAGTTGCATTTCATTCGGTGAGAGTGGTCCTGGAGACCTTTAATCCTTTCTTCTTTCCTTTCCAACCCACTCCATATGTAATACTAGCAGACCGCGCGAACTTCGTACCGCCATATTTTATACATTTTCCACTCAAAAGATTATTGCCGCAATCATATTAATACCCCAAAGCTTTCATCATAAATGGACTATCTAACACTAATATTTATTTCAATTCAAGTTCTTGATACATACATACATAACTTCAGGCCAGATCCCTTGCGGGGTAGGCAGAGAGAACAAAGTGCCATAAGGCACGATTATTACACGTGTCACTCGCTTAGCTAGTATGTATTAGCGTACTGACAACCAAGACATTGATATTATTTACAACTTCAAAGAAAGCTTTATTAGCAATGCCACTTATAAACAATGATTATAGCAATGAACTTGTCCCAAGTTTTTGCTCAACCTTTAGTTTTTTTTACTACAACATAAACAACTTTTTTTATATGGTCACTATTGTTGACTTCAACGAAAAAAACGGGCCACCATATGTTCAAACCGGGGTAGCTAACTCACAGTGAGTGTTTTTTTTTATAAGTCAAATGATGTCGGTTTTGCGATTAAGCTTATCGATATAAATTTACTACATTTTAAAAGATATCACGATCTTAAAAATGTAAAGTTTATTACATATATTTAGAATATATTATAAATCAGTCACATCAGTCACACCTTGTCAGTGGTAAAGTCACGCAGTGTTCGCTGCATGAATGGGCCGGCTCGACCCGTGGAATACCACGACCTCTCAGATTATCGCTGAAAAGTGGCCTTAGCCGCGTTTCACTCGCTGAGAGAGGTGTTCGGAGGCCCAATCCCTTTTCCCCTCCCCTACCGAAACCCACTCCCGACCCCACTCATATCCCATTGTAAGCGCCGGCAACGCAACTGTAACACTGCATGTGATGAGGTGGCCATGGGCGGCGTTTGTAACTATCATAAGCCTGCTCGTTTGCCCCTTATACAATAAAAATGTAACCTAATTCCTATCCTATCCTACTTCTAATATATAAAATTCTCGTGTCACAATTTTCCCATACTCCTTCGAAACGGCTTGACCGATTCTCATGAAATTTTGTATGCATATCGGGTAAGTCTGAGAATTTTCAACCCCCTACGATCAACCCCTATTTTTAAATTTAATTTTTTGGTAAGACAACGTTTGCCGGGTCAGCTAGTAAAATATAAATGTAAGTTTGTTTGCGTGCTTTCACGCGATAACTACTCAATCGATCACCATGAAACTTTGTACACATATTCTTTAAAGTAATTTACATATTTTTGAACCCGAAGGAAAAACTTATAAAATAGTCTACAACAATATCCTACATACTCTTATAAAATTGTTACAGTCCAAAATTATTTATTTTTGTATTACCGTGTATTATATATTTTACCTTAAAAAAATGTTGTTAGTTTTTTAAACGTAAGTAGTAATTTTAAAACCTAATGATCCAAGCAATAAAACAGAGTTATCATATTGGTTAACTTCTATAGTAATGATCTTTGATATCTATTTAATGGATTTAATGCGAGCGAAGCCGCGGGTAAAAGCTAGTAACTTTTATAAATAAAAATACCACAAAATACGATTAAATACTACAAATTTTAAACTAAACATAACTTCACGCCTTTTGTTACCCGAAGGTGTAGGCAGCGACTGTTAAGACTCGTCTCGCCATTATGTTTACGTCCCAAATGGAATAGGTGGCGAACCTATTGCCATATCGGGCACAAAGTTTGTCAGTCATCGATATTTATCACACATAACTTCCGAAAACAATTTCGAAAAGTCATTGGTGTGAGCCAGTGTCTGGAATCGAACCCCAGACCTCTGGATCAGAGACCGTGCGCTCGCCCACTGCGCCACCGAGACTTTTTTAAATTTTAAATTCTGATTAAAGTATTGAGCGATATGATGACAAAGAGAGAAACAACAACAAAACATAACTTCACGCCTTTTCTACTCGAAGGTGTAGGCAGCGGCTGTTAAACCTCGTTTCACCACTATGTTTTCATCCCAAATGGAATAGGTGGCAAACTTAGTGCCATACCAGGCACAAAGTTTATAGTCATCGATATCTAAATACACATAACTTCAGAAAACAATTTCAAAAAGTCATTGCTGTGAGCCAGAACTCGAACCCGCGACTACTTTATACAGAAGTGGGGTTCTCGACAACTGGACCACCGGTACCTTTTAGCAAGAAACAAACGTAAAAAAATCTACCTGCTAGCTGTCGCGGTCCGAGCTGTCCGAGTCGGATACATCATCAGTGTAACTAAATATTTCCCTATGAAATGAATACTTACATTTTGTATTTTGCGATATCTTTGGAATTAAATGTCCGAATTGAATTATTCAAACAGTTCTAGAAAGGTATTGAATCTGTCTTTATATTGAAGTAATTTATTTTCAGGAAAGTTAAATTCAAGGTACAAAATAAAGCATTTTTATAACGACATCAATTTAATTATTTTAAAAAACTCAAAAAACACTTATTGTGAGATAACTACAATAGTTAGACATATGCCATCGCGGACTTTTTTATAGACAAATTTATGTTCTGTAAAAGTGTAGTACATTGTTTTATTCTAGAATCAATAGTTTTCGCAGCGTTCACGATGTAAGAATTATTTTCGAGTCATTTTCTTACACCTTGGGTTACATTATTGGACTTATAGTAAGGATCCCTAATTAATTTGAAAATATAATATAGCCTAAAGCCTTCCTCGATAAATGGACTATATACCACTGAAAGAATTTTTAAAATCGGACTGGTGGTTTCTGAGATTAGCGCGTTCAAACAAACAAACAAACAAACAAACTCTTCCGCTTTATAATATAAGTATAGATTAAAAGTAGCAACGCAAATGTAACACTATCTAAGTTGTTCAGGTGTCTATGGGTGGCGCTAGCATCACCTGGTCACCAAATTGCTCGTTTTCCTATCAAATTAAAATTTTCGTATTGTATCCATAAGTGTCTGTACTTACATGTTCTCTATTTTTTTTTTGAATACTATTACTGTAATATCCCCCAATCTCTCTTCCACCTGTAATAGCAAAGTTTCTTCACCTGTATACGAATATATTTAGGCTTTGAAATTACGTAAACAAAACGTCGACTTTTAAAAATAATATTACAAAAAAAAATAGAATTACTAAAATCAGTCACTGAATTATTCTCGTTCTTTTATATTTCTGTTTTGATTAAAAAAATACTTTTTTTTTTCTTTTGGCTACGCGATCACTTGTGTCAGTGAGATCTAAATGTTGGAATTGTTCTGAATATTACAACGACGTAATGCATTGCTCAGTATACCCACGCGACTATCCATTCGTCCTTGGTTTAACGAAATACTAATTAATAATTAATTTTATACAGGAGGCTCGTTAATTCGGTTTAAACTTGATTATTTTTTTCTGCACTTTTTATATTATATTTCAAGATTGTTAGAAACAAATTCAAGTGTTGAAGAATTTATTTATGTATAGCATGGGCTTGCTCATTAAGGCTTTGGGATAATATGAAAACGTCGAAAGTCTTAAGTCTTGAGTTAAGTTTAGTACAAAAAACAGTTTTGGGCTTTTGAGGGTACGGCCAGCCAAGTAAACACTTCTGTATAGCGGAGTGGTTTGTCAATTTTAATATGTAGTGTATTTGGTATATAAAAAATACTGCCAGAGCCTTTTTTAGTCTATAACCATAACACATAACATTACATAACTTCAGGCCTTTTTTACCCTAAGGTGTAGGCAGCGGCTGTTAAGCCAAGTCTCGCCGTTATGTTTAAGTACCGGCATAAAGTTCTCAGTCATCATATTTCATCATCACATCCGAGAATAATTTCGAAAAGTCAGTGGTGTGAGCCAGGAATTGAATCCACGACCTCTTAATTCAAAAGCCCGCGTTCTCGACTACTAGACCACCGAGACGTTCTAGATAGTTTAAAAGTATGTTCGTATTTCTTTAATGAAAATAAAATATACAATCCTGCTATAGTTTAATAAATTCTACAAAACTTATCTATTCTTAATGAAATTCTTCAACAATACTTACCTGTGTTTATATTGTTAAACAAGAAAATAAAAGACGCCATTTACATTCCAAGGTTTCACGTCAAGTAATCTATTCTAGACTCCTTATGTCTTGTGAAGTACAATTCTAGAGAATTTTGTTACTCATCTATTACCACAGGTGTCGTAAGAGATTTGATCTGATGACTATCATCTCATATAGCTTAAGATGGATAATCTGAAAAAAAAAAGGTTTTTTGCAATTTTCAGGAAACGGTAAGTTTTGTCGCAAAATTACCTCAGACAAAAACTTTAGCTTATAAAATTCTGTATAACATGTTGATAACGTAGACTTTCCGCTGATTGCCACTAGATGGTGCGAGAAGTGAACTATGAACACTAAAAAGAAGTCGGTTACAAACAAACATACAAACATACAGGTGAAGCTAATAAAAAGCGAATAAAAATGTATTTATACTGTTTTCATTCGCGACACCTTTCTGAGATAACGCGCTGAATATCTAATTTGTTTTTTTTTATGGCATTAGGGGGCAAATTGGGGGCACCACCAGGTGGCGAGCAACAAACGCCGCCCATGGATGCCTATATAGTGTTACAGTTGCGTTGCCAGCCCTTACAATGAGATATGGAAGGGGTCGGAAGTGGGATAGGAAAGGGAAGCGGAAAGAAGTTGGCCTCCGGATACCTCTCTCAACGAGCGAAACGCAGCAAGAGGCACTTTACGTCGATATTCTGAGAGGTCGTGGTATTTTACCGGTTTAGCCTGCCCGTTCGAGAGAACTGCGTGGGTCTTCCACTTTTTATCTTTGCCTTTGTTCTCGATTTTCGAAGCGATAAAATAAAAGTTGTCTGACTACGTTCCAACTTTGTCAAAGTTACAGAAAACATCCCTTAAAGTATTCAACCGTGAAAATGTTTACAGGACGAAATTCCTATACAAAATTCATTCACCGTCATTATCCATTTGATTTTGAACTTTATCCTACAATGTACATAGAAGTGAAATCACGTTGACAAAAGCCAAATTTGTTCGGGTCAAGTGTAACAAATCTGGTCAGTTGTATACATTTCAGAAGACGAGTTTTAGCTGTGGCGTCAGTAAAGTTATATTTACCTTTACAATTCGAGGTTTCCATTCATCAAGATATTAATGATAATTTTAAAACAGTCTCGGTGGCGCAGTGGTCGAGCACACGACTTCTGATCCAGAGGTCCGATTCCTGATACTGGCTCACACCAATGACTTTTCGAAATTGTTTTCGGAAGTTATGTGTGATAAATATCGATGACTGAAAAACTGCCCGGTATGGCAATAGGTTCGCCACCTTTTCCATTTGGGACGTAAACATAACGGCGAGACGAGGCTTAACAGCCGCTGCCTACACCTTCGGGTAACAAAAGGCGTGAAGTTATGTTATGTTATGTTAAAACAGGAACTGACTTCAAAGCAGAACGTAATAATTAGTAAAAGACTAAATCATATATCTTCCTTTAATTCTCCTTTCTTGGCCTTATTACAAAGCTCAAAGTCGCTCAACGTGCTATGGAGAGGACTATGTTTCGAATCTCACCGCGAGAAAAAATCTAGAGAGATAGCCTGAATATCAGGAGACATAGCCTGAAAGGTTAGCATTCTGAAGTGATGATGGGCTGGCCACATCGCTCGACAAGCCGATAACCCTTGAGGGAGAAAGTTTCTCAAGTAGCGACCACGAACTGGTCGACGTGGAGTAGGACGGCCTCCCACTAGATGGACTGACGACCTAGTCAAGATCGAAATGATAAATGATTTTTTCAAATCATTACTAAAAATGATAAACAGAAAAAAAATGAGATCAGAATCATTTACTCTTTTGTAAGTCAGTTAAATATTTCTTCAGAATTTACTACTACAATTTTCTTTTATACATTACACTACCGTTACCTACTATGCCTTTTTACCTATTCCATTTGGGACGTAAACATAACGGCGAGACGAGGCTTAATAGCGACTGCCTACACCTTCGGGTAACACAGGCGTGAAGTTGTGTTATGTTATGTTGTTATCACTACTGTAAGAGTCACTGCGACTTTGAGGGACTTATTATATTATCAGACAGGAGCCCGAATACCGAACCGCCACTCAAATATATAAGCCCTACTTAAGCGTTTAAGTAGCTGTCACATTAGACAGAATGCGTGAAATTTAAGCCAGTAAGTAGCACTTTATTGATTGTCAGATTTGAGTGGCGGTTTAGTATTCGGGCGTGAAATAGTTTAGCAATTGATGCCAGAAGACAGAAGTATCAGTAATGTATCACTGTTACAAATATTACTAGTACCATACTCGTTATAATAATAGATTTATACTCCTTATAATATTTGAATAGCATTTCTCTAGTATCATAAATAATCGTCTTATGTGTGAGTAATCTAAGCAGGCGCCCATTGTTTAAAATCGCTTCGTAAATAAGCCATTATTTCTCGTAAAAAGTTAAAATATAAAAATGGTACTTGTGGGTTATCCCTAAGATATAGACATATGCCCTCGCGGACTTTTTTGTAGACCTTCTAAAGTTGTTTAATAATGTAGAATATTATTTTGATCTATCACTTAGGGTTCAGCCAGCGTTTGCAATTAAAATGCTAAATCTCGAAAATTATCATTTTTTCTTTACGACATCATTTATGAATTATATATCCAAACCACCCCGTTGACACCCTCTAACTATTATAAAAAACCCGCATCAAAATCTGTTGCCTAGTTTTAAAGATATATGCATATAAGGGGACAGACAGTGGAAAGTGACTTTGTTTTATACTATGTAATGATATTATATACCATCTCCGGGAATATTATTAGACGCACTGCAAGTTTTCATGTAAAATATTAATTACCGAGTGATATTGTACCGTTTCATTATTTTAAATTGATAAGTTTTTTATTCATATCCTATCCAGGATTTGAACCCGCACGGTTCAAATCGTGGCTCACACCAATGACTTTTCGAAATTAATTTCGTAAGTTATGTGTGATAAATATCGATGACTAAAAACTTTGCGCCCGGTATGGCATTAGGTCCGCCACCTAACCGCGTCATAAGGCAAGATTCTTACAAATTTTAGTCACTTTTTCCACTTTCCAATCTCTAGTGAAACACGCTTATCGGTTTTTATTAGCTTTTTATTAGCTTCACCTGTATGTTTGTTTGTAACCGACTTCTTTTTAGTGTTCATAGTTCACTTCTCGCACCACCATCTAGTGGCAATCAGCGGAAAGTCTACGTTATCAACTTGAAACGAGTTCCTTGTATAAGTCACAGATGGCGCTATTAGCGCGCTTGTTATAGAAAACCGAACTAAAAAATATAAAATAAATAATAGTTTATAAAAACTAAAAAACACGCTTTTTATAGAAAACCGAACTAAAAAATAGAAAAATAAAAAAAATATTTTATTTTAAAAAAAGCGTGGGGTGCATGGTGTCAATAGTTATAAATATTTTATTGACAGATATGAGTAGAGTGATTATCATTTCGATAATATCTTAAAAAGCACCCCACGCTTTTTTTAAAATAAAATATATTTTTTTATTTTTCTATTTTTTAGTTCGGTTTTCTATAAAAAGCGTGTTTTTTAGTTTTTTTAAACTATTATTTTAATACTCTTGACACCAACTTCCGCAAGGGAAAGTTGAATTTGGTCTTCAAAAGTTTGTCGTGACCATTGGAGTACCGCTTTTCTTACTTGATTACCGACATTCTCTTATCATCTATCAAAGATATAGTCTACAACAAGAATTCCCCATATGGTCGTGTAGGTAAGTGGTCTGGGGATCGGGTCTGAAGCATTTTGAAAGTGGTCATATCTCATGTGTTAAGAAGGATTTACCCACCCGCTTAAGTGCGTATACCGAAAAGTTAGTCAACAGCTGGGTACGAATTAATTGTGTCCTTATTTTCTCAGTGCCCAGAGGTGTCACATGACCGGCTTTTATTTATTCAGGCGCCATTCAAAGTAGGCATGTCGATTTAAAATCGATTAATCGAAAAATCGATTATTTAGAGTAATATAATCGATTTTTCAGATCGATTTTGAACCCTACGTTGATTCAATGAATCGTTTCATAAACCTCCCGAATCGGACCAATCCATTCAAAGAACTAGCGATAATCTTCCTCAATTGGCTGCGGTATTTAGTTTTTTTAATTTTTTTGCTGTTGTCGGACGCAAAAGCAACTGGTAGTATTTGGTCAATAATTTGAACGCGTCATAGAGTAAATATTTATGAACGCTTCCGAAGGTGGCGTTACTTGCGTTAAAAAAAAAAAAAAAATATTTTTCTATCCTAACCTATCTAATCTATTCTTATGAGTGAGTTTATTTATCAAAAATATACTGTGGATAAATATTATTTTTACTGTAAAAATTTATAGTAATGAAATAAATAATATCGTGTTCATATAGCATTTATTTTAATTTGAAAAATAGTAAGTGATTAGACTAATTGTAATCAATTTATCGAGTTGGAACATCTGTTCCATGTGAAAGGCTTTTTTCTGTTGCGGAAAATATTGCTACTGACGAAAGGAGTCGTTTAGATCCTGAGCGATTAGATAAGTTAATTTTCTTAAAGTCACTCGACTTAAAATACTGGCAAATATAATTGCTTGTTAAATTTGTATTTAACTTTAATAAAATTTTATAAACTTAAAATTTAATTAATTTATTAACCGACTTACAAGTACTTAGGCGAGACTAGAAATTTAAACTGCCACATTAGTTTCGATTCCCATCTCTACCTATTCTTTCGAAGGAATATAGGCGTGATATTATGTTTATTAATTTAATAATACTTCTATCCAATTACTTGTATTTGCAGTAAATGGTCATCAATAATATCCTGTATCTTTATTAGGCAATTACTCATGTTAGAAATTGGCTCGATTAATCGAAAATCGATCTTTTAATGCTCGATTTAAACAAGAATCGATTCTAGTATATCCGATTTGAATCGAATCGGAGATCGATATTTTTTAAAATGAATCGACATGCCTAATTCAAAGCATTTCGTTTGATAAACAAATAAAGGGTGTCTTGCTATTAGGGGAGACAGCTTTATTTCACAAAGTATATCCGTATCTAAAAACATAGCATAACATAACTTCACGCCTTTTTCTACATGAAGGTGTAGATAGCGGCTGTTAAAAGCCTCGAGTCGTCGTTATGTTTACGTCCCAAATGGAATAGGTGGCGAACCTATTACCTTACACCGGGCACAAAGTTTTCAGTCATCGATATTTATCACACATAATTTCTGAAAAGAATTTCGAAAAGTCATTGGTGTGAGCCAGGATTCGTACCCACGACTTCTTGATTCAGAAGCGGGGTGCACGACCACTGGACTACTGGACTTTTAAAGTCGGTATCTAATTCTCTGCTGACGTGATAGGCAAAATTCAGCTAAATGTCGTTTGTCCCAATAGTCCAGCGGTTTAACACCTAGACTACGGTTTCTAACAATGCGGGTTCAAATAATATTCGATGAATGTCTCTTTGAGTAGAAATAGATGATAATTGGCGTACCGATTTTAAAGGTTTCACCTTCATTTAATACGTCACATTCAATATTATTTTTAACAAAACTGAATAGAATTAGTAAATGTTGAGGTACTTCACCATATAATTTATTACACCTCGGGTTACATTATTGGACTTATAGTAAGGATCCCTAATTAATTTGAAAATATAATATTGCCTAAAGCCTTCCTTGATAAATGGACTATATACCACTGAAAGAATTTTTAAAATCGGACTGGTGGTTTCTGAGATTAGCGCGTTCAAACAAACAAACAAACAAACTCTTCCGCTTTATAATATAAGTATAGAAGTATAGATATAAATTCCAGTGAACCATTACACTGGGACAATAGCTCCTTTTAGATGTTATTTAAATGATTTTGATTTTAGTAAATGTAATTAACAATTACTGAAAAAATCTGCCCTCAGTTTTAGTAATGTGATGTATACCTACAAATATTTCATATATTTTATTTATGTGCTTGTTGACGGTGGCTTGTCCCCCGGTTTGACGTCAAAATTAGCGTCAGACAGGGTTGCGTGCTGTCCGTTCGACTGTTCATCCTGTACCTGGACAGTTGCCTCCAGAGAGTGAGATCGATGAATGTAGGGATAAGAATAGGTAACCTAGTTGTGAGCTGCCTGCTTTACGCAGATGACGACGTGCTTCTAGCCGAATCGCCGTCGGACCTGCAAAAACTAGTCACTACTATGAAAGATGATTGCATGACTAAAGGCTTGCAGCTGAATGCGGCGAAAACAAAAGTTATGGTGTTTGAAAGGGAGGTATCGAGAACGGATGCAAGGATAATGGTTGACGATGTAGTGCTGGAACAGGTGAATGAAATTGTATATTTTGCATGTGCTTTTAGCCGACATGAAAGGTACACAGCGGATGTAGAAAGAAGAGAGGCGATAGGGAACAGCGTAAATGGGGCGTTGGGCAGATTCCTGGGCGCAAAAAACATTAGCAGAAAAGCCCAGCTAGCAATCCACAGCAAGCTAGCAAGCCCAGCTAGCAATCCTGATGCCAACGCTAACTTATGGAAGCGAGAGCTGGGTATGGCAGAGTGCATCAAAGTAGGATAAGCGCGGTAGAAATGAGGGCACTGCGCAAAATCTGCGGAATGACTCTCGCTGACCGCGTCGAAAACAAGGTTTTTAAGGAAGGAAGTTGGATTGAAAGGGAGTGTCGGTGTAAAAGTTAGCAAGGGCATGCTAAGATAGTTCGGACATGTAGAAATAATGAATGATGCAATACTGACTAAGCAGATATACAATGCAAAAGCGGATGGATGTAGGAGTCGAGGACGGCCAAGACACACATTCCAAGACCAAATAGAACGTGTTCTGGAGGAAGGCGCTGTTAGGAGCCTGAAAAATCGACGCGCGTGCATGAAAAGAGTTATGAACAACGAAGCGAGTGAGGCGTGGAAGAATCGTACCTTATGGCGCTCCGTTCTTTGCTACTACCTACCCCGCAATGGAATTAGCGTGAAGCTATGTAAGTATGTGATAAGAGGAACAACTGCCTATACTTTGCGATATTTGAGGTGCGAAATTATAAATTGGCGTTGAATAATAAATTTATTAGAAAATTATATTCAGGACAACGTTGCGAGAAAAATTCTTTGAAACACCCCTCCATACTTATTAAAAAGTTTATATTAACTACCAACTGTAGGTAACAACTTCGCCTTATCAACTTCTATATGAAAAAGTTTGGTGGCTTTCTTCGTGCCAATAATATTTTATGGAGTTGGCAGTGGTTATTATGACTGGTCTCATGTATTCGGTTCCGGGTATTATTGCCATATATTGGACACAATTTTTGAGTCGTCATCGATATTTATCACACCTAGCTTCTGTAAGGTTCTGTAAGGTCATCTCAATCAATAATTCGTGTGCCATTAAATATTCTTTAGTTTTTTTATGGGATATGTGGGCAAACGAGCTGACGTGTTACCTGATGGTAAGTGACTAGCGCCGCCCATGGACACTTGCAACACATATAGTGTTACAGTTGTGTTGCTGACCTTATGACCGAAGGGTGTAGGATAGGAAAGGAATGGGGGTTAGGCCTCCGGGTACCTCTCTCACCGAACAAAACGCGGCATGTGCCACTTTACGTCGATTCTCTGAGAGGTCGTGGTATTTCACCGGTCGAGCCGGCCCATTCATACAGCGAACTGCTTGGCTCTACCACTGTTGATATTAAAAAAATAGTTATTCGTTTTTGAAAGCGATGTAAAGCCTCGAAAATCGACGCGCGTGCGTGAAAAGAGTTATGAAAGTCAACGTAGCGAGTGAGGTGTATAAGAATCTGTTATCTGAAGAAGATGTTATTTGTAATCTCGCATAAATCTAGAGATATTAAATTGTTATTATTTTATTTCCATTAAAAACATATATATTTTTATCAAATACTAGATTTCCGCTTTGCAGTGTTACTTGCGTACAAACAAAATGGCGATGACGATGATAATTAAATATAGCCTATGTTACTTTGGGTAAATGCCGGTTTCCAATGGTGAAAGAATTTTTGAAATCAGTCTAGTAGTTTTTGAGTTTATTCGCTACACACTAAAATACAAATCAATCCTCATTATAATGTTGTAGTACAGATAGATTTAGATCAGTGTCTTAACTGTTAAGAGGTCATTAGTCATTAAAAGTTTGTATGATGTTACCAAAGCTAAGGAAACAAATAAGGTATATGAAAGTCATGTCTGTGGACTTTAAATTCTTTTTGCTTATACCAGAACAGGCGTGGCGTGAAGTTCGTATATATTTTTCTAGGCGGTCTAGAGGTCGAGCACTCCTCTTTTGAATCAAGAAGACGTGGGATCGAATCAACAGTTAACTGTTCGGAACTTTGTGTGTGATATTTATTTTTCGTTATAGGATATGGGGACGAACGAGCAGACGTGCCACCTGGCGGTAAGCAACTAACACCGCCCATGGACATCTTCAACACATATAGTGTAATAATTGCTTTTCCAATCTTTAAATTAGGATAGAGATGAAACTCTTTATACTAATATTCTGAGAGGTCGTGGTATTTCACGGACCCATGGGAGCGGACCCATTCATGCAGCAAACTGCGTGGCTCTACCACTGATAATATATATATATATATATATATTATGTATAAATTGTAGATTGGCTATGAAGCTTCCGCTAAGCCTAGGCGTAATAACCGCTGTCTAGGTTTTCGAGTAGAAAAAGATCTGAAATTACAAAAAAAGTTACAAATAAAAAAATAATTCCATTGTCAAACAGTAATTCAGATAAAAAGGGGAAAACTACAAAAATTTCTCCACAGGAGCGTGGAAAATGGCTGAATGAGTTCAGTCTACCTCAGTGCTCTTTGAACTCTGACGGGATACGGGCGCGCACATTCTGTTCATTTTGCTCCTTCACTTATCGCTTACTTAGAAATTTGAGGCTAATAAAATAAAAATAAGACAGTAACAATAATATTACTCAGATAGAAAATGACAAACAATCGGAAAACGTGTGACACGCAATGATGTCGTAGTGAATAGTTTTTTTATTTTACGTTGGTTGTTTGTTAATTGAAGGTGTCGTCTTGCATGCAGTTCTTCTGTAAAGGTAAAATATATTTACTTTTTAGATTTTCGGGAATCACATTCATTTTCATTTTTACATTTATTACTCGTGAAAATGATCTCTGTAAAGAGTTCGAAACGTGGGGAAATAAATAGAAAATAAATTCTTTATAAACGCGATATAATCCATAAAAAGTTGTTTCCATGTTAAGGTAAATTTAATTTTTTTAAATAGTCAATTTTTTTCTCGGTGGCGCAGTGGGCGAGCGCACGGCCTCTGATCCAGAGGTCCGGGGTTCGATTCCAGACACTGGCTCACATCAATGACTTTTCAAAATTGTTTTCGGAAGTTATGTGTGATAAATATCGATGACTGACAAACTTTGTGCCCGGTATGGCAATAGGTTCGCCACTTATTCCATTTGGGACGTAAACATAACGGCGAGACGAGGCTTAACAGCCGCTGCCTACACCTTCGGGTAACAAAAGGCGTGAAGTTATGTTATGTTATGTTATGTAGTCAATTTTTTTCAATAAATTACATTTTACCGCTAGAGTTTATGAGTCCCATGAGTGGAACAAAACACAGGTCGAAGGGTTAATATCCTAGTGAAGGACAAAAAACTTCACGCCATCTGATTCTCCTCGATACAATATTGACAACAATACCGCCCCTCTATTTCAGGGGATCGAATTATCACTTGGCGAAATCAACAAATGTTGCTTACACCTCATTATATTAATGACGTGAACATACGAAAAATAGTGGCAGCATTACGCACTATTGACTCAGGTAGATTTGTAACTTAATCATTAGCCTATTGCAGTTCACTTCTGGACATAGGCCTCTCCTATAAAAATGTCGGAGATCTTAACGTCTACCAAACAGTTACAAGAAAATGCGTGGAGATCTTGAATTGAGTTACCCATTAATACATATTGCGAAGTTGGGATCACTTAACACCTGTAAAGTTATTAACATGTTATGAAAAAGTTTTGACGCGAGATTAATAGCTTAACAAAATATACAACTTCAGAGCATGTTGTCAAGTATTATAAAGATTCCTTTTTTTTTTCGCGAGGAAATGCTTTATGCACACCCCCCGCCTGGGAACGGCAGGGGGTAGTGTGGGACTCTCAAAATCGTTAACTGCAATCCGATCCTAGGGTTATTACCTAGATACCTAGGTCCTACCCACTAAAACCTCGCGGCGGCCTTCCTCCGGCGTTGGGGTGGCCTAGAACAGTGCTTCAGCCCTCTGGTCCACCCCGCCGTCGCCCCCCATCCGTCACGAGGGGGTGCTCATCCTTATCCCGCGGGGTGGGCGCCCTCGCGACCCGTCGGCGGCGGTAATCACTAAGCTCGTCGCCGCCGCCTTCGAGCGGGATCGGCTCTCTTCCGATCCCGCTAGGTGGCCTCCTTTTGGAGCATGACTGCTTCGCAGAAGAAGACCACTACCCTCCGCTCTTCCTCTCCCGAAAGCATTGCCGCGACTAACGCCGGCGGAGACAAGTCTCGCCTGATCCCGTCGACCAGGACTCGCCGCTCGGCCGCCCAGGCTGGGCAGCGTGGACCTCCAGCGTGGCTGGGCCGAGTCCAGGTCGGATGCGCAATGGTGGCATCTCGCCGTCTCTTCACGTTTTATTCGACTCAGATACTCACCGAAGCACCCGTGCCCGGTGAGTATCTAAGTCAACCTGTAGGTGACAATGCCCCATTTACGGAGCACCCAGGCCTCGAGGTGGGGCAGGACGGCACCGACGGCACGCTGACGCACACAGCCCTGGAGGACCAGCGCGTTGCGCCAGCGTAGCAGACGACACTCACGCCACGGAGCAGACTCCCCCCGATCGGACTGCCGGTTCCGACAGAGCCCGCACCCGACGCACTGCGTCGATGGTCGAGCGCACCTGCCGGAACCCGAACTGGCAGTCCGATATGTCCGGGCCCACCTGCGACAGGTGGCTGCTGATACGGGCGGAGATAACTCTTTCGAAGAGTTTCTCCGCCTCGTTCAGCAGGCATATCGGCCGGAACGACGACGGAGCGTCTCCGGTCCTCCCTTGCTTCCTGATAAGCACCAACTTCGCCGACTTCCAGTCGAGGGAGAACACCCCGCGGCGGAAGCAGTTGGTGAAAACTTGCCTCTCCTTGTTCCCCAGGACCCGGCCCGGAGTTCCGTCCGGGCCGGGAACGGCGCTGCGAGAGGCTCGCCCGAGCTCGTCCTCCGTCACCTCCAGCTCGTCGACGTTCGACTGAGACGGACGATCCGAGGGACCGCCCTGGACCCTAGGGACGAGCCTGTCAACAACTATTTCCGCGACTTTTGGGTCCAGGGATTCCGTCAATGGAGGGACCCACGGGGTCAACTTGCCCAGCACCATTCGATATGGGCATCCCCATGGGTCCCTGTCCAGTCTCTTGACGAGCTCGTTCCAGGACCGCTCACGAGCCTCAGCGATGGCTACGCATACGGCGTGCGCGGATTATAAAGATTCCTAAGAAGAGAAATAACTTTACGTCCTTTTTTACCCGAAGTTACTTCCCAAATGGAATAGGTAGCGGAATCTATTGTCATACTAAGCGCACAAAGTTGTCAGTCATCGATATTTATCACACATAACTTCCGAAAAGTATTCCAGAGAACTCATTGGAATTAATCCCACGACTTCTGAATCAAAAGCGAGAGTTCGACCACTGGACCACCGAAAAAAAATATACTTAAAATATATAACAAATTTTATGAAACGTAACTATTGGTTTCCAATAACAGCAGATACAATTTAATCGATGACTTGGTCTCTGTTTAAAATCGATGTCTGTTTAAAATCAAATCGAACGCCAGTTGATTCGATATTAAATTTGATCAAAGTTACAATCTCAGTTTTACCTTTTGACCGCTGAACCGATTAATAGAGGTTCGGGTTCTTGAAAATACAATTTAAAGACAAGACGAAGATTCTACGCTGACAAATTATATCCTAAACTCAGATTACGTTTAGTAAAAGAAAAGTTTTTAGTCGGGTAATTAATTGCGCGAGAGAGAGATCAGCCCACTGTTTATTCATTAGACTTCAGGAAAAGTTTTTACCGTATGATATGGCAAAACAGGGGGGCAGACCATCTATTGGTAGGCAAATACTACTAAATTAAATACTATTATATACTTAAAAGTCTATTTTCTTTTAGAATTCACGATCCACTGCTTTGTAGATTTTCAGAAATATACATTATTAGTTACACTACAACTTACTAATCTAACTAATATAATATTATGTACCAAAATGGGCCCTTTTTTACGCTTGTGTTGTATTTATACTCAATAGTAAGTTTAAAGATGCTCAAGTTTTTATAATCTTGGCAAGATACAATTTCAATTTGATGTCATTGAGAATTTCTGTTTGTACAAGAGTCCATAGATAAGACGATCAATCATTTTATCATTGATTGTATTTTCGTTACGAGACGTGTTTTTTTTTGCTTCTACTAAATGCAATAAAATCTTTGGAAATTTTGTATGAGACTTTTATAATCTTAATCTTTACATGGCATAAAATTAGGTCGCTTTCGGACACAGTTCGCTTACATTTTTAATTTTCTTAATTGATCATTTTGTTGATTTAAGCAATAGGCAAGGTAATTAAAGGCAAAGTGCATATTAAATACACATGTAATAAATAAGAAAAAAAAATAACAAAGTTGAAATACAAAAAAGGATGTGGCCAAAACTTATTCATTCTGAAAATTAGTGAAGTGTTTTAGTAACTAACACTTTAAGTATGTTCTTAAAATTAAACAAACAGATACTTTATTTTTAGTTCAGTTAGTAAAAAATCATTATCCATTGCAAAACTATTTTATTAAAAAATCTTTAGCATCCAATTAAACTGTGACGTATTACGCTAAAGATAAAAGCACTAGTAAAATGTCCTAGTCACATCAGATCGTAAAACTGATCGTAAAAGTGCGTCAGATCTCGTTAAGCCAAGTACTTCCCGCAGTCCGCGATACAATAAACCGACTTTTTGAAATAAACCTCACCTTAGTTTAATATTGATATAAACTATGTGGATGTAGTTCCCTATTACGTAGGTATTCAACTGACCGTTGTTATGGGGAGTGGCTTGACAATAGCATTTTATTGGCTGTGATTAAAATGAAATTGATAGTAACATTATTTTACGCCGAGTTTCTTGATGGATACTTAGTAAGAATGGAGCAATATAAGACACGACTTTTACATACTTTATTTACTAATTTCTTTGAATTTCGTAACACTTGTAATAAATATAATATTAAGTGCCTAACGCCCGAATACTGAACCGCCACCCAAATATATAAACGCTGCTTAAGTGTTTAAGTAGCTGTCACATTATATAGAATGCGACAGAATTTGAGCAGTAAGTAGCACTTTATTGATTGTCAGATTCAAAGGTCTAACTTGCTATAGAATATTCAATATTGATACTAACACACTAATATTTGAAAAACATGTGAAAGTCGGGTATGACAGAGTGGGCTTGAAATAGTATAAATTCTAGTGAATTGAGAGCTCAGAGCAAAAATCTCTGGAGTGGTGCTTGCGGAACGCTTAAGGACAAGGTTTTAGAGTGTCGATATTAAAGCAAAAAAATTGTCGCCATTAAGATCGATTTCAAGTTCTATCGACGTACATTCCAAGGTTCTAAAAGCGTCCATTTGATCTCAAGCGAATAACAAGCTGACGAAAACAGAAAACGCGTCATGGAAACGTTATTATAATGACGCCGTGAGTATTTTCCAATATTTCAGTCAAGCTATTTTTAGAATAAGTATTTATTGAAAAAACCTGTAAACAATAAGCTTGTTGCATAACAACTTGTATCAATATCACCTTTGCAATATGTTTTTATTGGTACGGACATGAGTAAAAGGAAAAAAATACGAATTTTATAAAACAATGTTTGAAGTAGTGACCTCACTACTTCAAACATTGTTACCTAACCCTTGTATACAAAGGCCTTTGATCAATATCATGTTGAATTTATTAAACTCTAATACGTGAAAGCTGTCACAACAGGACATTAATCAACATTACGTCATCAATCTTCTATAATGGTCTATAAAAATACTGAATTATAAATAACAATATTATTTACAGGACACATAGTTTTACATGTCATACGATCATTGGTAGAAGCTTCTGAGCAAAGTTTAAAGATTTTACTCACTTGCAGGAAAACAAAAATTATTTGGAATAATATGTCGTGACACCGGCTCCTACATCATTCTGCTTTTGCAGCAGTGCAAAAGCTTTTGCCAGTCTTGAATGTTCTATTTCCATGCCCGGAACAATTTCATGTCCCTTCTTGTGTCACTAACACTCTCTCTGTCTTATATAATGTTATTGTAGCGTCACGTAATTTCTACCCAAAGGCGTAGGCAGTGGCTATTAAGCCTCTACTTTCAGAAAATTTACGTCTTAGTCCCTCATACTAATGGAATAGGTGGCAGAACCTTTTGACATACACTGGGAACAGTACTGTCAGTAATACCTCAAAAGACTTCCAAAAATAATACCGACAAGTCATTGGTGCGAGCCCGGATCCGATTCCGCAACTATTTTATTTAAAAGCGGGGTATTCGATCTCCAGATCATTGAGACTTACTACTACTTTTAATGATTCATAACTTGTAACTGTTATACGGATCTGTCGCAATTTATAAGACAAATCACGTCCTTCAATAAAAAAAGATACAGAAAGAAAATTCACCTCATTCAGGAGTGCAATTGTAATAATAATAATTGCGTTGCAAAATTTTAAATGATATTTCGAATATGCCGATTAAACTGTATTGCAGTGTACAAATACTGATTTATTTTTTAACTAACTCTATTTAGGTACAATAATGTTCGGATTAACTCAATCTCGGATACGATCTTACAGAAGGTTCTCAGATTTATTGAGGTCACTGAAACGCGAGCCTCTGAATTCCACGAGAATTTATTGCCTAAGGTTGAAAACGTTACTCTATTGTATAAACCTCTACTGTTGACGTAAGTGGCCAGGACTTATATAAGCTACCAAGAGTCTATAAATAGAGAATGTGTGTTTTTGTAAATGCATTATAAACAAGAACAATTTCACCGATTTTAGAAATTCTTAGAAGTGAGACGAACTTTAAATTATTTCTTACTTATAATCAAACCAAACCAGTTTCGTTTTCAATGTTAATGTGTATGATAAACAACTAATAGTTCCTTATATAAGGCAAACAGTGCCTTATATAACAATATATCAGTTGTCAATTTTAAATTAACATGAATTGATAATGTTTACTGTATTTTTTTAAGATGAAACTTTAAATCACTTTCAATTCCGGACGGCATTCCATTCCATGTCTTCTAGTGGGAGTTATAAGATTGATTGGACTTAACCTGATACCTTCACTGACCCTGGTATCGTATTTCTCGATGGCACAGATAGACGACTTAAATATCGATAACTGAAAGTTCGTTCTCGATGTACGACAATAGGTTTTGTGTAATATTCTTTATTTACAATAATAAGAACAAATAAATTAATTACATTATTTACAATATATACAATTAAAAAACTACCTGAAATCAAATTTCTCCGCATCTCGGTCTACTGGCAGCGTGCCCAGAAGACTGGCCGCATTGCCACGCTGAATGGCAATGCTAATCCTCTGTGCGAAGAATAGACCAGCCCTCTGGTCGCGAGAGGCTTCGATCAGCCTCTTTGCAAGATCTTTGTAAAGTGCACGAGCACTCGGACCCCATGTCCCCAAAGTCTTAACCCCAAACGGCTCAAACACATAGTCACCTAAAAGGTTTCTGTATTTGTGCCGCTTGAGATTTTCTGCCGAAGCAGCAGCAGCACCGGCCACCTCCACCGTGCTTGGAAGATGCGATGGCGCAAGGGTGTCGGCGCAAGTAGCGTCCTACACCAAAGGCCTACCCATCCTCCAAGGCAAAAGAGATATCCCGTCCGGTCTCTTGTTTTGTGTTATATTTGTGACAAAAACAAATAAAATGGCATATCGAGGCACAGTTTCTGCTGTTTACTCTTTCAATTATTTCAGACATAATACTACTGTTAGAACAACATACAATGGGCTATATTTAAATGTAAAGTTACATATAATCTAAACAGCAGATTTCTGAACAAATATTAGCGTTTATGATTCTACTACAGACTACGTTGCTAGAAATAGAAGGTGCATCATTTGTTTGGATCTGAGGGATGTTAAATGGATTGTTGTTCAGGAACGTTGTTTATTTGGAAAAGTATTTCGCAGAGACGTGTTATATTCTGATATTAAACATATCAACGTTCGCTTCCAATTCTACAACAAGTACATTCTTGATCTTAACATCCTGAAGGTGTATGCAGTGGCAATTATGCCTTGATACGCCATTTGAATAAATTGATTCCGGAAATTGAATTGAAGAATTTTGCGGCGTCAATCGATCGAAATTGTGTCTAGAAAGATATCTGACAAGATCTTTTTTGGTTTATTCAGAACTAACTGTACGTCATAAGCCACAATTCTTACACACCTCACTCGCCTATTTGACTTTCGTAACTCTTGTCATATACGCTAGTCAAATTTTAATGTGTTAAATATATTTAAACAATGCTAAAGTTTTATTAAATCAGTTTCAGTGTCATACACGCTACTCGAATTTTGTTGTGTTAACTATCATTAAACAAAGATAAAGTTTTTTTTTTAAATCAGTTTCATAGCCTTGGCGTAAAAGAATAATAAAAACATACATTGACTTACATACTATTTTAACATCTACCGAGATTTTTACTCTCCGAAGACTTTGTTTTACAAATATTTGAAAATCATATCTATCAAAATGTTGATGTGTGATAAGTCTAACAGATTTATGGAATCGTTCCACGAAATTGTGTTATAAGACATTGTGATTTATAAATTTTCTATTAAATTGATGCATTATAGTCTCCTTTGTTGTATTGAATAAACAGGATTGCGTGATTCATTGTTAACGGACTATGTAGATTACTACAAAATTTAAAGCGTTATGTTCATTGATCTTGATAAATAATATGTTATAAATTCATCTGAGTTGTATCAAGTATTTTTTTATGCTCTTGATATGATCTATTAGATAGCATCAATTTTTGTTTTTAAAAAAATTTGCACAGGCACAAGTAGGTCAACTGGTAGTACGTGACTAGTGCCTATGGACATCTGCATTATCGAGAGTGTCACCGTTAAGATGGGATAAGGGGGAGGGATGGGGAGAGGAAGTTTATTACTAACTTCTGAAAAGTTTTCCGAAAAGTCATCGGAGTAATTGTTTGGATAAGAATCTGAGCCACATCATGTATTCATCAACATTGCTGTTAGTTTATTAAGAATTTTACCTGTAAATATTTCGCATATTTACAGGTAAATTCTATTATAGTATACTGAGACCTGTTTGTACCCATATTCGCAAAATAAATTATTTGATTGATTTGATATTTTACTTGGGGATAGCTTTGTTGTTATTTTATTCGGTGGATTAAAATGTTTAATAGATGTATCAATGTTTATTTATTTATTTGTATTTCTCTATTAACTCGTAAACATACGTAAACATACTGCGAAGTAATCAAAGAATAAGATTCAAGTATGTTTGCTATTAAAGATACTACAATAACTGAAGTCTCGGAGTTATCTAAGGCAAAGTTACAGTCAGATAGAGAATTTTATCACATAAATTTATATTTGGACGAATAATATAAAAGTAAAATGACCTTTCTACTAGTATTGAACTACAGAATACCTAATATGAAAAAATATATTATGTAAACACTTTTTCGAGAAGAAATTACCATCGGAATTTCCAGTTCGTGCAAACTTGGGTATTATTTGTACAGAGTAGATTAGAGATACATAATAGAGTGTTAATACTGATGTTTACTTACCTATCATACTGTTACTAATTGGAGAGTCACGATCACATTCCGGCTACATTGAACTATGACTCAAAATCATCGCTACGATAAAATTGTACTGGGAAAAAATAAAAATTCCTAATAAAATAAACATAACATAAACATAACTTCACGCCTTTTGTTACCCGAAGGTGTAGGCAGCGGCTGTTAAGCCTCGTCTCGCCGTTATGTTTACGTCCCAAATGAATAGGTGGCGAACCTATTGCCATACCGGGCACAAAGTTTTTCAGTCATCGATATTTATCACACATAACTTCCGAAAACAATTTCGAAAAGTCATTGGTGTGAGCCAGTGTCTGGAATCGAACCCGGACCTCTGGATCAGAAGCCGTGTGCTCGACCACTGCGCCACCGAGACTGTAAATATAAAAAAAAAATACTAATAAAACAAAAAAATAATACATTACTTATTTATGTCTCGCTCTCGCCACTTCCGTTGGCGTCACTTGATCTCACTTTTCGTAACACAGTCACTAGCTTACTCCTCAAGTCAAGCATGGGTAAAGAAGTTTTAGTTCAAAATGTGAAATCAGTTTTAATGACATTATACAAAAGTGGTCCGTTTAACAGTGGCAAAAACAGTGGCAGTGGTCGAGCTAAGCAGTTTGCTGCAGGAACGGGCTTGCTCGACCGGTGAAATACCACCTCCTCTAAGAATATCCACGAAAAGTGGCTGAATCCACGTTTCATTCGTTGAGCCGCATACCTGGTGGCCTCTTCATTCCCCATTATTTTCTATTCTACTTCCTTGAATATCGGAACGCAACTGTAACGCATCATGAGTAGCAGGTGTCCATGTGTTATTGTTATTTACATGTGACCCAACTGCTCGTTTGTACACCTCTGGCATGAAAACACGATTTATCCAGGAACTTTGTGTTTGAAGTACAAAATTATGCTAACTACATAGCTACCGAGCAGTGCACCGCTCCGAACTCAATTTTCATTCAAATTTCTTCCAAATGATTCAATAATTAGTGCTAATGGAGTCCATACTATGTTTGTATGTAACAATAAACTGCGAAAGCTATAAACTGACTCAAATAATGGTGATACCATTAGAAAGCTTGTTTATTAACTAGAAACAGACTGTTTTTAATCAGGATTCTCCACAAATAATTAAAAACCATAGAAAAACTTTTTCCACGAGCAAATCTGTAAGTAGAAGAACTAGAAGGAAAATATTTTACAACAAATGTTTTGTTTTCAGATGTCAAAATATCATTTAACCGGTTCTATCTTATTTGTTATAACAAAACCTGACCCTTTAGTAAAAATGACTTCATAATTAAACCAGAGGTAAGTGATACATCAAATTAATTATGTCCCGAATAAACGAGGGACCATTCATCGTTGCTGAACATTTCTACCTCCGTGATTTCATTATTTTAAATCGAATCAATAAATAAATTAACATCATTTTGAAATTAACTTTCATTTATCCGAGAGTCTGTTGTGGTTTTATTAATTTTTTATTTTCTCTTGATATATTACCGAGTGAGTGTATACAAAAAGTCTTTAGTACTCTTCAGCTCTTCATTGTAGTATTTTATGATCGTTTATTATGATAGACATTGGCAAGCCTTATTCATTTCATGTCTTGTTTTTCCTTCTCTTATTTATTTGTGAATTAATGTCTCTTGCTTACGCTTAGTATATTTATTGGTGTACTGATTTTTGTTATTTATTTCAGTGTTTCAGATAGATTTATTATATTTACGCCTTCCTTATCATCCATTACCATGAGTCATGCCATATAATTATCGAGTGCCATAAATTAAAACGAGTTTAAAATTGGTAAAATGTTTTAATGTTTTAATCTTATTCGTGTAAGAATATTTTTGATTAAAGTTTAAATGTTAAAGAAAATATGTTAGGCAGTTATTTTTTTTAGAACATAAAATTATTTTTTTAAAATACCTAAATAAATAATTATTTTCCTACAAGCCACTGCTTCTAAGAAAGAACGTGTCAAATATTTGTTAAACATGTATACGTCATAGCATGCATGTATACGCCTGCATCTTGAAATATTAAGAATGTAAAGTAACAAAAAAAAAATAATTACAATGCATTCGTACAAACTCTAGACACTTATTTTTCATTAGACATCAGCGTTACTTGTAGTAAGAAAAATACTTTTATTTCGATTGGACTCGATAGAAATCTGAACTTTGACCTATTCACATCGCCACTGATTCCCTAAATAACCGCTTACACCATCTGATACTTACACAAATATTTGCGAACACCCCATAAACCTTGATATGGTGTCAAAAATTGTGACGTCATTGGACACATACACAGGTTTACTTACAGCTAACAATACAACCTTAACGCTTACATTGTTTTTAGAATGAATTTTGATTGAATTTTGTATCGTAGTTATATTAATACTTTGAAAGGTCGCCGTATTCCACCGATCGAGCCGGCCCAATATCTAGCACTCCATAAGAACTTTATTTTTTTACGCGAGGAATGCTTTATGCTCACCCCCCTCCTGGATACGGCAAGGATAGTCTGGGACTCCCAAAGCAGCACACTGCAATTCAATCCCAGGGCTACCCATTAAAACCCCGCGTCAGCCTTCCTGGACCACCCTAACGCCGGCGTAATAACCCTAACCCTGCCGTCGCCATCCTCCTGTTACGAGGGGGGATCATCCTCGGGGAGCTTTGGCGTGAGGCTCCCTAGGGCGAGACGACTCCAACCGCGCGCTGTAAAGAGGCGCGCGGTCGGTGGCGACACCGATGACAAAATCTAAATAATTATAACCCACAAGTTTTGAATCATACGCGGGGAGCTCGACCACTGGACCACCGAGACATTGACATTTTTATTTGTACATAAAAGTTATAAATATAACACCGAAAGCCAGGTCCACGAACCGTGAAATAATATTATATCGTCTGCTATATACCTAATAGCTTCTAAGGCTTTTTACGTTTTGGATATTTAAGTCCTACGGCGTAGTATACTGTCTCTACGCAAAATTATGGCTACGTAGCAGCAGTAAAAGCCAATTTCCATCAACTTGTTCGCGATTCCTATCTATTCAAATGAGTTGTTTGTACCCAACGATGTGGCCTCGACTTGAAAGTCACAGCCAGGCATGAGAACATTACTAAATTCACGAAAATTTTTTAGTGACTTCAAAAAGCAAAGAGGTTTTATTTTTGGTGTTACATATTTTGGACTATGTTAAGTAAATACGAAGTGTAAACCAATAGCTAATAAACAACAGATAGATCTAAAATTTATTTTGTTATTTTGCTATCAAATATTCATAGAACCGCAGGCGAATAGTCACGTACACTGTCTGGCAATGTGCTTGCTGATTAGGACTGCGGTTGCATTGCTTACCAAGTATGTTTTAATGTCACGTTAAATTTATTTCTAAACAAAATCAAATGACTTTTCGAAGTTAAGTGAGACAAATATCGATGACTGACAAAATTGAGGTGAGTAATAGTAAGTAATAGCAGCTGCCTATCACTTAAATATTCATGTAAACGCCAGATGTATTTTATTAAAATCAAATATTATAGTTATAAATGTCTAGTTGATACAATTCTAAAATATTACTTCACTAAATCCACTAGTTCAAATAATGTTCGCTTTAACTGTAAACTGCTATAGAATTTATTGAAGTTTCCGAGATTTGTTGCGGTTACTAAAACCCGAGCGGTGGATTCCAGTAGAATCTATTGCGCTATTTGAAAATGTTATTTTATTGTAGAATTCCTTGTCGTTGTCGTGAGTGGCCTCGTTGAAAGACTATCCACAGTGAGATTAACTGTTGACAATTACTTTTAATCGATGACTGGTTTTATTACATACTTAAGCTTTCACTAAAAATATTAGTGCTCCGCTCCAGCACATGTAGCCTAAAGCTGTCCTCAATATTAAATTAACAAAACATTTTAGTCAATTTAAACCAGTATTTAGTATGTTAGTATTGAGTGTACATTGTTACTATAAATGTAAAGTACTAAATTAAGTAAAAATAATGTTCATTCTCAGTCCTTAAAGTTATCTGTGTACTTGAATTTATTAAAACCTCATTCAGAGTTTTAGCGGGACTGTGGAGGAGACATGTCCGCTATTTGCATTATTTTCTCAGATTTGTGTTTTAATGGATATTATTGAATAAAATTCGTGGCGTTTTATTTAATAAGTGTTCGAATATGAGTGCAAATGTGGGATATGGTGTAGGTATCGTGTTTAGTATGTTCTTCTACATTGTCGTCAGAACTCCCTCCGAGGGAGTCCCTCGGAACATCATGCATAAAGTGCCACGACTTTATGGATGATTAGATTAGGTTAGGTTAAGCTTTAGGGTTAGGCTAGGTTAGGTTAAGATTAGTTTAGGTTAAGAATGATGAAGTTAATTATAAAATAATAAGACTCGACTTAAAGGTCCTAGCAACCAGGTCGTTAAATTATTAAAAAAAACCCCTCATTTTTACCTTAACGATGGTAAAACTACGTACGTATTGTCTGCATAAAACAAATGATTTTTTAAAATGGTCTATGATAAATATAAGTTTTGTATTCGTTCACACAAATGTTGAGATCTTGCGTTAACAAAGTTGGTTGTTATATCATTTATTTATTAGATCTATACTTTTATTATAAAGCGGAAGAGTTTGTTTGTTTGTTTGTTTGAACGCGCTAATCTCAGAAACCACCAGTCCGATTTTTAAAATTCTTTCAGTGGTATATTGTCCATTTATCGAGGAAGGCTTTAGGCTATATTATATTTTCAAATTAATTAGGGATCCTTACTATAAGTCCAATAATGTAACCCAAGGTGTAAGAAAATGACTCGAAAATAATCCTTACATCATGAACGCTGCGAAAACTATTGATTCTAGAACAAAACAATGTACTACACTTTTACAGAACATAAATTTGTCTATAAAAAAGTCCGCGACGCCATATGTCTAACTATTGTAGTTATCTCACAATAAGAGTTTTTTTAATTTTTTAAAATAATTAAATTGATGTCGTTATAAAAATGCTTTATTTTGTACCTTGATATTAATTCTCCTTAAAATAAATTACTTCAATAAAAAGATAGATTCAATATCTTTCTAGAAATTTTTGAATAATTTAATTCGGACATTTAATTCAAAAGATATCGCAAAATACAAAATGTAAGTATTCATTTCATAGGGAAATATTTAGTTACACTACGGATGATGTATCCGACTCGGACAGCTCGGAGTGCGACAGCTAGCAGGTAGATTTTTTTACGTTTGTTTCTTGCTAAAAGGTATCGGTGGTCCAGTTGTCGAGAACCCCACTTCTGAATAAAGTAGCCGCGGGTTCGAATTCTGGCTCACAACAATGACTTTTTGAAATTGTTTTCGGAAGTTAAGTGTATTTAGATATCGATGACTATAAACTTTGTGCCTGGTATGGCAATAAGTTCGCCATCTATTCCATTTGGGATGGAAACATAGTGGCGAAACGAGGTTTAACAGCCGCTGCCTACACCTTCGAGTAGAAAAGGCGTGAAGTTATGTTGTGTTGTTGTTTCTCTCTTTGTCATCATATCGCTCAATACTTTAATTAGAATTTAAAATTTGTAGTATTTAATCGTATTTTGTGGTATTTTTATTTATAAAAGTTACTAGCTTTTACCCGCGGCTTCGCTCGCATTAAATCCATTAAATAGGTATCAAAGATCATTACTATAGAAGTTAATCAATATAATAACTCTGTTTTATTGCTTAGCTGGAATTATTAAAATTACTACATACAATGACGTTTAAAAAACTAACAACATTTTTTTAAGGTAAAATATATTTCTCTGTAAGAAAAATAAATAATTTTGGACTGTAACAATTTTATAAGAGTATGTAGGATATTGTTGTAGACTATTTTATAAGTTTTTCCTTAAGGTTCAAATATATGTAAATTACCTCAAAGAATATGTGTACAAAAAAATAGGAGTTGATCGTAGAGGGTTGAAAATTCTCAGACTTACCCTATATGCATACAAAATTTCATGAGAATCGGTCAAGCCGTTTCGAAGGAGTATGGGAACGAAAATTGTGACACGAGAATTTTAGATATTAGAAGTAGGATAGGATAGGAATTAGGTTACATTTTTATTGTATAAGGGGCAAACGAGCAGGCTTATGATAGTTACAAACGCCGCCCATGGCCACCTCACCACATGCAGTGTTACAGTTGCGTTGCCGGCCCCTACAATGGGATATGGGTGGGGTCGGGAATGGGTCTCAGAAGGGGAGGGGGAAAGGGATTGGGCCTCCGAATACCTCTCTCAGCGAGTGAAACGCGACAAAGGCCACTTTTCAGCGATAATCTGAGAGGTCGTGGTATTCCACGGGTCGAGCCGGCCCATTCATGCAGCGAACTGCGTGACTTAACCACTGACAAGGTGTGACTGATGTGACTGATTTATAATACATTCTAGATATATGTAATAAACTTTACATTTTTAAGATCGTGATATCTTTTAAAATGAAGTAAATTTATTTCGATAAGCTTAATCGCAAAACCGACATCATTTGACTTATAAAAAAAAAACACACTGTGAGTTAGCTACCCCGGTTTGAACATATGGTGTCCCGTTTTTTTCGTTGAAGTCAACAATAGTTACCAAATAAAGAGAGTTGTTTATGTAGTATTAAAAAAAAGTAAAGGTTGACAAAAAACTTGGGACAAGTTCATTGCTATATTCATTGTTCATAAGTGGCATTGCTAATAAAGCTTTCTTTGAAGTTGTAATTATTATCAATGTCTTGGTTGTCAGTACGCTAATACATACTAGCTAAGCGAGTGAGGCGTGTAATAATCGTGCCTTATGGCACTTTGTTCTCTCTGCCTACCCCGTAAGGAATTTGGCGAGAATTTATGTATGTATGTATCAGGAACTACTGGTTTGGATTGAAAAAAATATTAGTTTTAGAGAGTCCATTTATTGAGGAAAGTTTAAGTTATTAATAAGAGTGGGACAATAAATTTTAGTTATAAATGTATATACATAATTAAATATGGCGATGCATAGTTCGCGCGGTCTGCTAAATGATGATGATTTCCGAGTAAGACACGTAAATTAGATTTTTATATATTTTTGGATTATTTGTTTACCTAAACGTGTGACGTTATTTACCGTTCATTATATTTATGTAATATGCAACGCGAAACCCTAAAAGTTGTAATTTTTTTTATGGGATAGGAGGGCAAACTAGCAGGCGTGTCACCTGATGGTAAGCGATGAACGCCGCCCATGGACACCAGCAACACATATAATGTTACTGTTGCGTTGCCGACCTTTAAGGGATAGGGGAAAGGAAAGGATGGGGAAAGGGGGGTGGGCCTCCGGGTACCTCTCTCACCGAACGACACGCGACATGAGCCACTTTACGTCGATCTTCTGAGAGGTCGTGGTATTTCACCGGTCGAGCCGTCCCATACATGCAGCGAACTGCTTGGTTCTACCACTGTCTGTTTAAGAGTACCTAATTCCTTTAATGTGATCTAAATAACTAAAACGATCTTACTATTTAAAAATATTTTATCTATGTAACCAAAGTCCTGGGTCAAAGTTAGCGTTAGTTCACAGTTACTTCTCTAAGCAGATATGATAATATTATTTTTAATTCTTTACAATATTGCAACTTCATATAGGTAAATGGACGAAGCGCAAGATATACCCACGCACCTCGACTTGGCGTATTTTGCTAAAATATAAAGATAAAGACTTTACGGTCTTCAGCATACCACATAGAGTTGCCCATCTATTAACATTTTTAGTATCGTGATCTCTTTTAAAATGTAGTGAATTTATTTTGATAAGAGTAATACCAAGGTGCCAAATCGACACCATTTAAATTATAAAAAACACATGCTGGTTAAAACATGTGGTGACCCGGTCTTTTTTTTTGTAGAAAGACAATGACCAAATAAAAAAAAAGGTTTAAGTAGTGTTAAAAAAAAACTAAAAGTTGACAAAAAGCTTCGGACTAAGTCCCTGACATTCTATTAATTTTACTTATAAAGTGTTGATTGAAATTGATAATATTATCACCATAATATATCTTGGTTGTTACTCGCTAATATCAACAGGTAAGCGAGTGAGGTGTGAATAATCGTGCCCTTTGTTTCTCTCCACCTACCCCGCAAGGGATCTGGCCTGAAGTTAAGTATGTATGTATGTATCAAGAACTTGAATTGAAATAAATATTAGTGTTAGATAGTCCATTTATGAGGAAAGCTTTGGGGTATTAATATGATTGCGGCAATACTCTTTTTAGTGAAAATGTATAAAATATGGCGATACGAAGTTCGCGCGGTCTGCTAGTTTATAAATAAGATGGTAG
Source organism: Euproctis similis (assembly GCA_905147225.2). Classification (NCBI taxonomy): domain Eukaryota; kingdom Metazoa; phylum Arthropoda; class Insecta; order Lepidoptera; family Erebidae; genus Euproctis; species Euproctis similis. The sequence goes on along the minus strand of LR990121.1, from coordinate 9,251,200 downwards.
AAAGTGTTGTTCTACTACAAATTACGTACTTCTTTTGTGAAAATGAATTTTTTCACTGAGATAATTTAAATATTATGCTTTATACAATCATAAATTTTAATATTTTTTTTTTTATTTTTAAACAAGAAAATAATATTGGTTGTCTCTATTACCTATAAATGTAGTACGCACAATTTTAAACAGATGTAAGGGTTGGATTTTCGTATCAAAATATTAATACTTTTTATTTGGGATAGGAGGCAAACTGGGAAGCGGGTCACCTGATGGTAAGCAATTGAAGTCTATGAACACCTGAAGTCAAAGTCAAAGTCAAAATAACTTTATTTTATAGGTCTTCACAGACACTGAAAAATAGTCAACAAGTACAGATAACATATTATTTAAAATTAAATGCAAACACGAGCGCTTGTGGAAAGTGCCTCCGTGGAACAAAAAAAGACACGGACGCAGTCGCCACGAGCTGCCACGGCAGCCACTCATGTGCCTGAATTACAGATAGTGTTACAGTTAGATATCGAAGGTAGAAGTCAAAAGTAGAATGGGTCCCTACCCTTCCTCCCACAGGGAGAAGGAGCTGCACAGGGCCGGGGAGAAAATACTGCGCCGCCGGATACCTCTTTCACCAAACGCGGCATTAGCCACGTTACGTCGATAATCTGAGAAGTCGAAGTATTTCTTCGAGCTTCGTGGTGCTTCTGCTCTTTTCAAAAGTTTTTTATGGTAATTATAATCAACTACTGGACATAATATTGTGTCCTGTTATATGATCTAGTGTAAGTGAAGGTTAAATAAAAAATAATGAAATAACATGAAAAAGTGACGTTAAAGTTAATCTGTGTCAGAGAAAAGTAAAAGTTAGAATAATATAACTGACAAAGGTTAACGGAGTCATCTTATCACTTACAGAGACTTTCACAAAGCCTTCGCCTCCGTGTACATAAATAAACGAGCTCAAAACAAAGAGAATAATGTTAAGAATTCATTCACTGCGAAAATAATACGAAAGTAGTGTTTATATATTTTGAAAAATTATTGTTATCAAAATAATGTTTGTTTTTTTTTTATTGGATAGGAGGGCAAACGAGCAGGCATGTCACCTGATGGTAAGCAACCAACGCCGCCCATGGACACCAGCAACACATATAGTGTTACTGTTGCGTTGCCGACCTTTAAGGGATAGGAGATAGGAAAGGATGGGGAAGGGCGGGTGGGCCTCCGGGTACCTCTCTCACCGAACGAAACGCGGCATGAGCCACTTTACGTCAGTCTTCTGAGAGGTCGTGGTATTTCACCGGTCGAGCCGGCCCATTCATGCAGCGAACTGCTTGGCTCTACCACTCACTAAATTGTAATTTATTAAAAAATACATCGACGTTTCTGGGAATGAATTGAACACGCCACAGTGTTGTTTTTAATAGTTATATTTCTATATTTATATTTTAAAACTCTAAGGGGCTGCTTGCTTACTAAATTAAAAAATATATAGGTATAGACCGCAGACAATTATGTGTAGATATACTGAATTACTTAGTTCTTTGGTCTCATGGAATAAGAATCAGAGTAGGCCGAAAGGCATACAATGTGCACGAAACTTATCAGCCATCCATTTCGCATAAATATTCAGTCTACAAACATATAGTAACGTGCTCATAATTTTCCAAAAATTATTAATCAGTAATGCGAATTAGAAGTGCAGTAGTGAACTAAAAGATCACCGAGACTTATACATTTTTTGTTATACGAATCTCGCATTAAATTAATTCGATTCAATATCTTTGAACTATTGAGTCTGATTAAAAACTTCCCTACCACTTAGGTATGCTCCCGGCGTCTACTCCTCGATCTACAAGTACAAAAGATTTATCCAATTAAAACTTGGAAACTTGTTGATTCTCGAGTGCGGTGCAAGATTGACGCATTGAGAACTTGATTCAAATATCAAAATACTGAGAAATTTGTTTTAGCAAAGCGTAAGAATCTGACGCCTCTGTCCATGTAATATCTTAATGCAATGTATTGTTTAGATAAAAGTTACTTGAGAGCTGATATTGGCATTTACGTATTTGAATTCAAATAACATACTGACAACTTTCTATCAGAACAAAATACAGCATAAGCCACTTTACGTCGATTTTGTGAGAGTTCTTAATATTTTAACGATTCTATCCTGATCATTAATGCGCTGTACCGTGTGGATTTAGCACTGTAATAATAAAAAAAAAACATTTTCATTGTGTTGTAGGACCTGGAAAAAGTTTAAGACTGTTAATTTAAATAACAGTCTTCTATATGATCAACTATTTATCATAAAATATTTACAACTCTATTAATCAACGCATTTCTGATTTAAATGAAAGTGGATCCAACACACGGTAGCACTGCTGCACAGACTTAATTATTCCGCCCTGTAATTTTGCATGTACGTAATAGGTTTTCCACGTACTGATGTTACCTGTATTTAGCAGTGGTAAAGCCACGCAGTTTGCTGGTTTGGGTGTCATGTGTGACATCTTCGAGCAGAGAACAGGTAAGGATGACTCTCACCCGTGGCTCTACCTCTGGCCAAAATCTTAAGCCTTTCTTATTTCCTTAGTTAATGATAAGTACGTTTACAATACGTGTTATGTTCTTCACATTTTTGAACTGAGAAATATTCGTGAGAAATATCACAATTGAGAAATATCGGTGATTTAGAACGATTTATAAATAATAATTTTTACCAGCAAGGACACGCTCTAGAAGTTATTTTTATTGTAAACATACATAAATACATAAATTTATAGAAAAACTTTAACTCACCTACCTTAAGTGACGCCTTTTAAATGAAAAAAAATGTAGATCATAAAGTAATTTGATTTTGATAAAAATAAATAATTATTTTGCAAGACAAAAATGACAGTATGTTAAGTTAACATAACACAACTACACGCCTATTTCTACCCAAAGTTGTAGGCAGTGGCAGTTAAGCTTCGTTTCGCCATTATGTTTACGTCCCAAATGGAATAGGTGGCGAACCTATTGCCATACCGGGAACAAAGTCTTTCAGTCATCGATATCTATTACACATAACTTTCGAAAACAATTTCGAAAAGTCATTGGTGTGAGCCAGTGTCAGCATTCAAAACCGCGACTTTCGGATTCAGAAGCGGGGAGTGCTCGACCACTGGATCACCGAGACAGTTATTAATATTTTTATTTAAAAGCTGTGTAAAGGGATTTTAAGTTTGAATAAATACAAAAACAAACCTTTTATTCTATAAGTCTTCACAGACACTTATATATGAATAATATAGCCATAAATTTTAATATATTTTAACTCATAACCTCCTAGAATAATAATATGTTTTTGTCACATTGTTACACAACATTCGTCTGTAAGACACCTGTGCAAAATTGTTTTAGTTTCAAAAATTTTATCATGTAAGATTTTTTACCGCAATTTTTTTCAAACAAAGGTCGCACACCTGTTGCTACACTATCGTTTGAAGTCGTCATAGTTTAAAAAAGACCCGTTATTCAAAAAGTTTTTTTTTTTATGTAGTAGGAGGGCAAACGAGCAGGCGTGTCACCTGATGGTAAGCAACCAACGCCGCCCATAGACACCAGCAACACATATAGTATTACTGTTGCGTTGCCGACCTTTAAGGGATAGGGGATAGGAAAGGATGGAGAAGGGGGGTGGGCCTCCGGGTACCTCTCTCACCGAACGAAACGCGGCATGAGCCACTTTACGTCGGTCTTCTGAGAGCCATGCAGTTTACTGCATGAATGGTTCGGCTCTATAGTGGAAATACCACGTTATTTCAGCTAACCAACGAAAATATTTAACACTATCTGTGTTGCAAGTGTCCATGGGCAGCGTTCTTTACTATCAGTTGACTTGCCTGCTCGTTCGCCCCCCTATTTCATAATAAAAATACCTAAATTCCCTTTTGCCTCAGTCGGTTAAACTCTTGTCATACAGAGAAATGTGCAGGAGAAGAATAAGTTCTACTGGTACCTGATAAAATTTTTTTCATGTCCACCGACAGATTGTCAGATAAATTTTGTGAGACATCCTTCAATACTTAACGGACAGTTCTGATTAGCGGCAACATGGAACTGTGAGGTTTTATTTGTTCATTAAAAAGTTGCAATGATGGATTAGATGACCGAAAAGAGTATTTATTATTTGTTTTTATAGAAAAACCAACATTAGTATACGTAGATTTATGCCGAGGAAAACATACTTTGTGTTTCATTTCACCCATTTTATAAGTTAAGGTGTAAGCAGCTGCGTTTATATCAAATCTACTGTCGTAAATTGGAAGCACATTTTTGATTGTGGATCGTTATTTATCGCAAATAACTACTGGAAAGTATTCTGGAAAGTCATTACTGTGGATCAGGATCCGAGACTACTAATACAAAAGCAGCGTGCTACTCTCCCAACTACCAAGAAGCCAAATCTGATAGTAAATATAATCTATATTTACAATTTGTTTTACTATATATGCTCAGGTACTTCTATGACAATGAAAGTTGATACTTTCTATCTATTAAAAAAACATTAAAATCCTTGGTGGTTTCTACGTGTAATCCATGTATACTTAGTCTGGCCATAAATACTGTTACAACTAAAAATTAAAAAATTACATTTGAATTTGGAATCTGTCATTTTTATACGATTGTTCATTGTGTTTTCTCGTTTTGGCGCCAATACATTGTACAATATTTTGCGATATTAAAATGGAGTGGGGTGATAAAGAGAACCGAATCGCTGTGATTGCATTACACAAAGTAGGTATGGAGCCAAATGCAATTTTTAAAACTCTCCATACACTTGGTATTAGTCAAATGTTTGTGTACCGGGCTATTAATAGGTACAATGAGACCTCCTCTGTTTGTGACAGAAAAAGACCTGGCCGTCCACGTAGTATTGGTACGAAAAAGGAAAAAGCAAAACGCAAAAGATTTTACCTCGGGAGATGAAGATAGCACCTAGAACAATGTCGCGTATTTTAAAAGATGACTTAGTACTTGCAGCCTATAAGAAGCGCACTGGTCATTTATTAACTGATAATTTTAAAAAGAATAGGGTGTTAAAATCTAAGCAACTACTGAAGCGGTACGCAAAGGGAGGTCACAGAAAAGTATTGTTTACGGATGAAAAAGTTTTTACAATTGAGCAACATTTTAACAAACAAAATGACCGTATTTATGCTCCAATCTCTAAGGAAGCTTCCCAATTAGTTGACAGAGTGCAACATGGGCATTATCCGACTTCAGTGATGGTTTGGTGGGGTGTTAGCTACGAAGGAGTGACTGCGTCATATTTTTGTGAAAAAGGTATCAAAACATCGGCACAAGTGTATCAAGATACCGTTCTTGAAAAGGTAGTCAAGCCCCTTAACAACACCATGTTCAATAACGAAGTATGGTCCTTCCAGCAAGACTCGGCACCGGGTCATAAAGTTCGGTCCACGCAATCTTGGTTGGAAGCGAACGTTTCGGACTTCATTAGAGCTGAAGACTGGCCGTCGTCTAGTCCCGATCTTAATCCACTGGATTATGATTTGTGGTCAGTTTTAGAGTGTACGGCTTGCTCTAAACGTCATAATAATTTAGAGTCCCTAAAACAATCCTTACGATTGGCAGTGAAGAATTCTCCCATGGAAAGAGTTCGTGTTTCTATTGATAACTGGCCTCAACGTTTAAAGGCCTGTATTGCAGCCAATGGAGACCACTTCGAATAAGCTTTTTATATTTTATATCGTTTTATATTTATGTATTAAAGTAACACACTGTAAAAGTAATAAATGTTATTTGCATGCGCCTTAACCGGTAAGAAACTACCGGCTGCAGCAACGAGGTCGGGGGTTCGATTCCCACCCGAGCACAAATATTTGTGACAAACATGAATATTTGTGTGGCGTCTGGGTGTTTTTCTATGTATTATATGTATTTACAAAAGAAAAATATATATGTATTATTATCCGTTGTCTAGAATCCATAACACAAGCATTTAGTTGCTTAGCTTGGAACTAGAGGGCGCTGTGTGATTTGTGTCCAAGATATTATATTATATTTTAATTAAAACAATTTTTTTTTCTTTGTTACAATATTTATGGCATGACTAAGTATATGTACTGGAGAAACAGTATTATTTAACAGTGGTAGAGTCTCGCAGTTCGCCACATGAATGGGCCAGCTCGACCGGTGAAATCTCGACCTCTCGGAATATCGGCCTAAAGTGGCTGCTACTGCGTTTCGTTCGGTGAAAGAGGTATCCGGAGCCCCAATCAACTTTCAACCTCCTTTATTCTCCTACTCCCTTAAAGAACGGCAACACACCATGACCCCCTTACTCGTTAACTCTCCTATCCCATAAAAATGCGCTTTAATTGCAAACACTGGCTGACCTCTAAATGATAGATCAAAATAATTTGGTACGCGTAAACAGGTCTATAATAAAGTCCGCAGTAGTGTATGTGTATTTCTTAAGGATAATTCTCAATTACCATTTTTATCTCTTTAATCGCCGATGCGTGCCGATAATTAGCTTAAATTAAATTTAATACATAACTTATAACTTCACGCCTTTTGTTACCCGAAGGTGTAGGCAACGGCTGTTAAGCCTCGTCTCGCCGTTATGTTTACGTCCCAAATGGAATAGGTGGCGAACCTATTGCCATACCGGGCACAAAGTTTTTATCAGTCATCGATATTTATCACACATAACTTCCGAAAACAATTTGGAAAAGTCATTGGTGTGAGCCAGTGTCTGGAATCGAACCCGGACCTCTGGATCAGAAGCCGTGTGCTCGACCACTGCGCCACCGAGACTATATATCTTATAGAATCTAAATTTAATAGAAGCCAATATTTACTCATTTATTGCTTATGAGGCGAAACAATGTTCGCCTCAACAACTAGTATATACTGTATACTTAATATAAAGAATTGAATAAAAATTTTAGAATCGTAGAGAGCTTTTAGTCCCTTCTAATGAGTACATTCATCTTGAGATATTTTAGCCATTGACACGGACCCTTGAAATGGACTTGTGAGTCATTATATATTGAAGATATACTAAGACATCTTTTTATTTCGCTAAAAATATATAAATATACCAATGCTTTTAATACTCGTATATTAAGATTTTAAAAGTAAATAGTATCCTTTGGTAGTAAAAGATAAAAATAAAACTAAAAATAAAACATAAAAAGTAAACGACACGACAGTCACTCACACACCTCCACAATCATAAAGTGTATTGAGAGAAATACTATTGTTTTACGAGATGGCTTACCTAATGGTCGTTAAACATTGTCATTTTTACATTAGAGAAAAAAAAAGGAAACTTGGTTTCCAGGTTAATAAAATTATTTTGATTGTATACTGCACTACTCAAAATTCTACATTATTTTGGTTTCTGATGTGGGTCTGACCTGCAAACTATACTAATAGTATCTCGCTGTCTTGAGCTGTTTGATTGTGGGCTAGGTTTGATGAGACTTATGACTGGGTTCCAGCTAGGTGATAGTTTCCAGCCATCTTCTCTATTGAAATTCTTTGGATGTTTTTTGATTTCAATAGCCTCGCGTATCATCCTGGGACGATAATGTTGTTCTTTGGTGAACCCACAAATCCTCGCCAAAGAACAACATTATCGTCCCAGGATGATACGATTCGATCTTTCTCTCACTTCAATTTCATTTTCTCTCCCTTCTCGAAAATAGATGTAAAAACGTAAAACCTTTTTGAACACTGCTATTTGACAATACCAATAAAAAAGTCATCACACAAACGTCATCAGTTCGACTCTCGATCATCATTCATTCACTTCAATGTAACAAACCGTCTTATCTCTTCACACAGTTCACTGAAAACAAATGTGTAAATATGTGTTCTCTATGTACTACTGTATTGTACTGTACTGTGAAAATACCTTTCGGTTCACTGCTAAAATACATTTAAAGTTAATAAAACGTTAGAATAGCTTTGTTTTTTTTTTATTATGTTCCTCACATGCGTCATTCGATTCTTGTGTATCAATTTTATTTGGAAGCGAATATAAAATATAGATTAAAAAAAAATATCTGTTTGCGTATTACGAGCTCGTGGATGCTGACTGATTTATTCATGCCATAGGTATTTAGTATTTATATTTACAATATATTTTCCGAGTATAAGTGGTGTTATTTATTTTACGCAAGTCAAAAATCTATTTTAAGGCTGCATGCATGGTACTCGTTTCTTTAAAACAACGAAAACTAGCAACTTTTTTAAAGGATCTAAAGGACCTATAACATCCAACACAAAAGGCGTGAAGTTATGTTGTGTTAAATTATATATTACGGTGTACCGGTATGAAATGAGCGTTAAGCTATAATATAAGCCTTATTTTTTTTCTGTTTGGTTGCCATGACAACTGTCAAACATTCAATTAACCTAACAGTTAGTAAACAAACAATATCATATTTTTTTATTGTGTTAAAAATGTCAAATTTTGTGCCGGAAAGTGATGATATGCGGAAAGCATTAATTTTTTGTTTCCATTTGAAAAAAATGCTGCAGAATCACATCGAATGCTTGTCGAAGCATATGGTGATCATGCTCTATCAGAAGCAACATGCAAGAGATGATTTCAAAGATTCAAATGTAATGATTTTGATGTGAGAAATGAAGAACGGAAGACCACCAAAAAAGTTCGAAGACGCCAAACTGCAAGCCATATTGAATGAAGATGATACTTTGAGTCAGAAGCAAATGGCAGCTATGTTAAATGTTGCACAACAAACAATTTCAGACCGTTTGAAAGCTATGGGAAAAATTCAAAAGTGTGGAAAATGGGTGCCACATGAATTGAATGAAAGAAGACAAATGGAAAACCGGAAAAACACTTGTGAAATTTTGCTTCAAAGACACGAAAGATAATCAGTTTTGCATCGAATTGTCACTGGCGATGAAAAATGGATTTATTTTAAGAATCCTAAACGGAGAAAATCATGGGTTAATCCGGGACAACCATCAGCATCGACTGCAAAACCAGATCGTTTCGGGAAGAAGGCAATGCTCTGTGTTTGGTGGGATCAGAAGGGTGTGGTGTATTATGAACTCCTAAAACCTGGTCAAACTGTTAATACTAGTCGCTACAAACAACAAATGATCGATTTGAACAACGCATTGATCGAAAAACGACCAGAATGGGCCAGAAGACACGGCAAAGTAATTTTGTTACACGACAATGCACCTGCACAAAAAGCAAAATCGGTTGAGGATACAATCAAAGTACTTGGTTGGGAGTTGCTACCCCACCCGCCGTATTCACCAGACTTGGCTCCTTCCGATTACCATTTATTTTCATCGATGGGACACGCATTGGCTAAGCAGCGGTTCGATTCCTACGCGGAAGTGGAAAATTGGGTGTCTGATTGGTTTGCTTCAAAAGAAGAACATTTTTATTGGCATGGTATCCACAAATTACCAAAAAGGTGGACAAAATGTGTAGAAAGTGATGGACAATATTTTGAATAATTTTTTTTTATCTAATCAAAATTAATATTTTATTTTCACAAAATAACGCTCATTTCATACCGGTACACCTATGTAAGTTACATGCGCTTGAGGAAAGTGCCCCTATGTAACAATAAAACACGGACGCAATCTCCACGGCGGCCCTAGTCCGAATGTCGGAGCTATCATAGAAGAATTCTAAAATAGGTTTAAAGTATTTTCAAATTATTGCTTTGAGTTAAATAAACCAACAAAATTAATCAAACATTCTTCAAAAGAAAAATACTTTTTGGATCCAAAAATTGTTTAAGTTATGAGAAAATTTTATTGCATTGTATTATCATAACGTTTTACTTGCAATAAAATAATTTAGGTATTTGAAATTAGATATTAAATACGCTTTAGTAAATTTTATATAATTTGACCGAGATCGGATGATATAAATTGCTTTATTGTCGCGGATGAAAGCACACGACAATTTCCGGTACGAACGAACAAATTCCAGATTGTGCAGAACAAAATTTATTATTTCCACGTAGTACCAATATATAAAAAATATTCCTTTCAATGTCGTAGATCAATTATTATTTAATAGGTATCATGCAGTCAAGGTAAACTGTAAGCCTGTAGGTAAGTTAGTGCGCACGGCCAGTACAGGCGCTGTCTTGGAACGCAATACTGACAACTAATGTCATAGAAGCATAATATAGTATTAATTATAATTATCGCCTTTTCTAGTCTCCGGGTGCAATTTCAACACCACGTGACCTGTTGAGCTAGATCATACGATCGAGAATGGTAGCGAGTGCGGATAGCGCACGTCGGTGGATGATCGGGCGGAGCCCACTCACTTTTTGGACGGCATCGGTCGTGATAGGATCTCTTGAGCTCATCTCTTTTTATTTTCGTTTATTTAATTTGTTCATTGAAAATATAATTTGTGATTAATCAATTTTTGTAGTTTTTTTCATTTAAAAAACTGAATAGTCGCTAAACTTATATTAAACAGTGAATTTAATTAAATACATTTATATGCATAGATAATATAAAATAGAGCATGATTTTGATCCAGCCTAACTGCGGAGACTTGCAAAAGCTTACTAAAGTATTTAGGCTTCCTTTTCACTTTTTAGTAATTTCCTTAATGAGCCTACTGCCATACAACGGGGCAATTTTAGACGTATCTTTATGCCAATGTCATTAGCCTAGTCCCCATCTAGTCCTATGTGGTATGAAACTTCGGGGAGTTGAGGCTTACCCGCCGCAATATTATTTTTTTTATAAGTTATAATTAGCAAGATTAGTAATAATTTTGTTATAAACCGATAAGATGGAAAGCAAAAAGGGACTCGCCATGTACTTTCTTTTTTGCTGTTCTTAAAATGATAACTATTGTAGATTTTCATGTACCTATCACATTAAAATTAAACGTTTTGTTTAAAAGGCAAATGTCGGTAAGTTGGGATCCGACCGTCTTCAGATCCTGCCGAGGTCACAGGAGGATTAGTGTTACAGCGTATTATAAATGAGATTAAATATAAGAAATCCACGCAAAGCTCTTGTAAGGTTCATTATTTATTATTTTAATTATATAAAAGGCCAGTCTTTTGTAAATTAAATAGTACACGAGTTTTGATTGTTCCTAGCATTCAAAAAGATATACAGCCCTGATTATTCATCCATCTACAGTTAAGCCTTTATAATAAATAGGGCTTAATATAAATATATTCTATATATTCTTCTATATCATCATCATCATCATTAGCCTTTTTGAGGTCCACTGCTGGACATAGGCCTCCCCATAGAGCGCCACAACTGCCGGTCCGCTCAATCATGGGGGGTTTTTGCCATAATCGCCACGGTTGGCAGGCGGGTTGGCGATCGCAGTAGGCTGTATTTCCTTGAGAGAGAATGCCGCTGCCCATTTTTCCAGCCTTTTCCCTTAGTCGCCTTTTATGGACAATGAGAGATTGGAATTGGTCAATAAGGTTGTCTTCCTTGGTATAACATTAGATTCTAAATTACAATGGGGCCCACATATAGAAACGTTGTCAGGCAGACTAAGCTCAGCAGCTTACGCTGTAAGGAAAATACGTCAGCTAACCGATGTTGATACTGCGCGTTTAGTTTATTTTAGCTATTTCCACAGCATTATGTCGTACGGCTTATTGCTTTGGGGTAGTGCCGCGGATGCAGATTCAGTTTTTGTGCTCCAGAAACGAGCCGTGCTATCTATATGATGAGTCCCAGGGATACACTAAGAAATAAATTCAAAGAAATAAGAATTATGACATTTTATTCACAATATATTTATGAAAATCTTATTTATGTTCATAAATATAAAACTAAATTTAAGAAAAACTGTGATGTTCATAAACTAAATTTAAGAAATAAAAACAAACTCGCTGTGCCCACTACTAGGCTCCATAAAATCTCTAACTCGTTCCCAGGACAATGTATACGCTTTTACAATAAACTTCCAAACGACGCGATTGAATTATCCATGGGGAAATTTAAAAATTATATTAAAAGTAGATTATATCAAAGGGCTTATTATTGTATCGCAGACTATATAAACGATAAAAAAGTTTGGAATGGAACTGCTCCTTTTGTGTTGTATTGATTGTACTTATCACTATTTGTTAAACTGGATATTTGAAAAGAGTCGGCCTTGAGTTTCTTGCCAGTTCTTCTCAAGAAGCCTTGACGCCGGAACTGGCACTTAGATTCGCTTTCACATTCAAGACAGTGTGATGAAAGGGAATCTAAGCTCCGTGAATGTTTTTTTATGTGACGATTCTAAGTACTTTGTAAAGTCTATGGAATAAAGATATTTTGAATTTGAATTTGAATTTATGCCACCCATGGGAAGAGATGGGGTGGCGGTATTCTAAGCCGGCTGGTAAAGAATCGATAGTAGTATATACGAATCTTAAATTTAACCAACAAGAAACCTATATAGTTGTGTTACGTCCATAGACTAATATAAAAGGTTGATGAGTTTGATTTCTTTACAGAAAGTAAATAATTATTGCAAAATTTGATTTCTCGTTAATCAGAATGAAAGAGGAACTTAAATTAGTCTGGAATTAAAACTGAACAAGTGTTGTAGGTCAAAAGATGTCGATTTACTCGTATTACCTACTTAATATAATGTAAGAAACCCACGTCATATTTAAGGGTTCATTTGATTTTTACGCGGAACAATATGACTAATTAATATTCACTGGTAAAGCATTTTTCCACTCCAATTATGTGCCATTGTTGGTATTTGTTGGAAATTCATCTGTGATGCAATATTTAATTACTGAAACAATAGGAACCAAGCGGTATACAAACAGCAATCAGAACACAAATATAATCCGATCCATAAAATGCATGTTTTAGATTTTTTTGTAGAAGAACAACATTTTCATTTTTTTTATTTAAAGGGCAATATAGCAAGACTGTCATCTTGTGGCAAGTGGCTTGTGTCGCCGATGGATATCTGAAACAGCGTGAGGGTCACAGTTACGTTCATCATCATCATCATCATTAGCCTGTTGCAGTCCACTGCTGGACATAGGCCTCTCCCAATGTGCGCCACAACATCCGATTCTCTGCCTTCCACATCCGGTCTTTTCCAGCAGCCCTTCTGAGGTCGTCTGACCATCGGGCTGGTGGGCGTTCTACACTACGCTTACCAAGTCGCGGTCTCCACTCAATGATCTTCTTGCTCCATCTACCATCGGTCCTTCGACAGATGTGACCAGCCCATTGCCACTTCAGCGAGCTTATTCTACGAGCTATGTCGGTTACTCCGGTTCTCTGTCGGATGTACTCATTCCTGAGTATATCTTTCAGAGATACTCAGTTACGTTACTTACGTTACCTACAGTTAAGTTACCAGCCTTTAAAATGGAATAGTGAGGGGAATGTGGTGGGTGGGGAAGTGAGAAAGCGATATATGTATCTCTCCTCGAACTAGCTACTTTACGTCGGTTTTTTGTTATAGAATTTCAACAGTAAAGTTCCATTTTGTAATGGAACAGATAATCCATATGATTTTCTATGAAAATATTAATGAACGAAAAAATTATAAACAAACATAAGAACTTTTAATAATGGATAAACATTTGTCAAAGATCCCGCAGCTATGAAGTATTACAATCAAGTATTGCTATTTGAACCTGAGACTAGTGTTTTAAAAGTCGTTTGACAAATCACTACTAAATGGGCAAAAAAAAAGTATTCATATCTGTTTATTTACTTACGGTAAAGCTATGAAGTATTACAATCAAGTATTGCTATTTGAACCTGAGACTAGTGTTTTAAAAGTCGTTTGACAAATCGCTACTAAATGAGCAAAAAAAAAGTATTTATATCTGTTTATTTAATTACGGTAAAATTGTGCTTGAACATACACTAAAAATCAGAATACCCGTATGTTCAAGTGTTCAGCTCCCTGTTTTGTAGTCGGTTAAATAGGAGTTTTTTATGGAAGAACGAAAAATTAAACAATTGAGTAAGTTAATACAGTCAGTTTTCATTGTTTACTGACAAACAACAAGCAATATCTTCACAAATTGGCGGTGACGAATCGAATTTGAACGTTTTGCTCTGATATAAGATTGTTTTATTGGACTGATTTAGTTATCTTCTGCTGTCCTAAATATTGGTATTTGTGTTTTTGTAGTTAAATATTTCGTGTCGTGGTATCTCACTGGTCGAACAGGCTCATTCAAGCATCGAACTGCGTGGTTTTACGTATTTTTATCTACCTGTTGATATTATAATCCAAACTTAGCGCGTATACAAAATCTACTTCAAAATTGAGTTCTTAAATTCACACGAACATACATATTTATATTGCAAAATAATGATCTACTAGATATCTATGTACAGTTTTAAAAAGGCAGTTTTAATATATTTCTTTCTGTTGACGCAAGGGGTCGTTAAAAGCGTTAAACGATTGGAAAAGAGATTAGAAGTTTCACCTCATATATTTATAGTTTTCAAATTTTTTGAAAATGTTTGTTTATGCAAATTTTGCTATTAACGCCGTTTAATTCAATTATTTGAACGATCTGAGTACTGTTCGTTGATTGAATATAAACAAAAATATTTATGAATAGAATACAATGTTGAATGTTTTTTTTCTTATTTATACCTTTCATCATTTGCCTTTTGACAGAGGTCCACAGAGCCACAACTGCTGGTCCGTTCACTCATGGGGGGTTTTTTGCCATAATCGCCACGCTTGGCAGGCGGGTTGGCGATCGCAGTAGGCTGTATTTTGTAGAGAGAGAATGCTGCTGCCCATTCTTCCAGCCTTTTCCCTTAGTCGCCTTTTACGACACCCACGAGAAGAGATGGGGTGGCGGTATTCTAAGCCGGCGCCACACAGCTATTTTATATCTTTACGGGTCTTTTATTATTTTTATCAATATTAAGGTAGGATTAGAGTTGATATATGATAACAAGCTAGCTATTATACGGAATTTAACTAAGCAATCGCATGTCGTTGCGTGATTGGCGTGGCGTCTATGCCGTGAAGGTATAAAAATCCAAAAAGGCTTTTTGGAAGAGGTTTTTATAACATTAATCTGAAATTTTAATAATTATAATTACTCAACATTCCTAATATTGGTAGACATATTTTTCAGAAAATAATTGCGGAGTTTTCAAATTGCGGGAAAGCTTAATTGAATCAAAAAAATAATTTGAAATGAACCTTAGTCTATCAACCATACAGATGTTAATTGGTAACCAGAATTTAATTATGAAATTAATTTATGCCTGACTTATACGAGTATTATGTAGTGTAATAAATTCACGCCACATGACTATATATTTGTATAAACATAGATATAAGTCTCGGTGGTCCAGTGGTCGAGAACACGGTTTCTGAATCCAGAGTTCGAATCTTGGCACACACCAATAAATTTTCGAATTTATTTTCGCAAGTTTATATGTGATAAATATAGATTACTGAAAACTTTGTGCCAAGTATGGCAATAGGTTCGCCACCTATTTCATTTGGGACGTAAACATATAGGCGAGACGAGACTTAACAGCCGCTGCCTATACCTTGGGGTAACAAAGGCGTGAAGTTATGTTATGTTATACCAAGAAAGACGCCATACAAATATCCAGACTCATGCAGTATAAAAAAGTGTTCTATCGTCTGTTATATGTATGGTGGATTTTAAGACTCTTCTAAGCTCCGGATCTTTAAGTCCTACGGCGTAGTTAATGTCTCTACGCACACATGTGGCTACATAGCAGCAGTAAGAACCAATTTCCATCAACTTATTCGCAATTCCTATCTATTCTAATGAGTCGTTTACACCCACCGATGTCGCCTTGACTTGAAAGTCACAGCCAGGCGCGACGCCATTATAGGCCCGGACACATTTAGGTGTCTTCCGAAAAACAAGGAGGTTTTATTATGAGAGTTTTATTCCTGACATAAATAAATTAAACCGTACATAAATTGATAATAAAACAACAAATAGATCTAAAATTTATTTTGTTATTTTGCTATCAAACATTCATAGGACCGCAGGCAAATAGTTACGTACACTGTCTGTCATTGTGTTGGCTGATTAGGACTGCGGTTGCACTGCTTGCCAAGTATGTTTAATATGTCACGTGAAATTTAGTTATGTACAAAAGCCAATGAATAAAATTCATTTGTAAAGTTATGTATGATAAAAATAGATGGCTAAATACATGGAGCCCAGTGTATAGCAATATGGTCTGCATCTTACTCCATTTGGGACGTAAAAAATTGACGCCTGCCACTGCCTACACCTAAATATTCATGTAACTACCAGATTTTGTATGTATTTTATTAAAAAACAAACACGCTTTCAAGAAATACAGTATCTTTATAAGCGTCTCATTGATAAAATTCTGCAACATTTCTTCGCTAATCCACTAGCTCGAATAAATGTTTGCTTCAACTGTAAACTGCGATACCATCAATTGAAGGTTTCGAGATTTATTGAGGTTACTCAAACTCGAGTGGTGATTACCACGAGAATTTATCGCGCCCGTGAAAATGTTATTTTATTGTAAAAATTCTTGTCGGTGGCGTGAGTGGGTTCGTTGGGAGACTCCAAAGATCCATAGAGGGATTAACTGATAACAATTACTTTAAGTCATTGAAATATTTTGGTACTTACATACAATTACTTCACGCCCAGTACTTTGCAGTGTAGGCAGAAAAATAAATCGTTTTTAAATACCATCTCATTTGCTTATTTCACTTTATTTTATCATTTTTCTTAAGCAAGCGTAAGTTTTTAAGGTTCCTAAAGTCATGCTTAAATTTGACTTGAGATCAAATATGCAGTGGTCTTATGATTAGACAATATTTATCTACAATTCATTTAACTATCAAAAATAAACATACATAATTTTATAGTGACATCCTTGTGGTGTAAGCAGACAGAAATGAACGCCAGCATTAACGATTCTTTTCTTTTTATGGAATAGGAGGGCAAACGAGCAGGCGTGTCACCTGATGGTAAGCAACCAACGCCGCCCATGGACACCAGCAACACATATAGTATTACTGTTGCGTTGCCGACCTTTAAGGGATAGGGGAAAGGAAAGGATGGGGAAAGGGGGTGGGCCTCCGGGTACCTCTCTCACCGAACGAAACGCGGCATGAGCCACTTTATGTCGATCTTCTGAGAGGTCGTGGTATTTCACCGGTAGAGCCGGCCCATTCATGCAGCGAACTGCTTGGCTCTACCACTGTTGAAATACGATTTCAGATGCGGTTTGGTGAAACTTAAAAACACGTTATTAAACTAAGTAACTGATCTTAGTTTGGACAGTACCGTTCGAGATAAAGAAATTCACATCTTATTTGTGTACAATGACAGCTTGTGATAAGGATCCGGGCTTGGATTACCACTTGAGGTGAAGAAGTATTACTGGGGCTTTTATTCGGAAACTCTCCGCAGTAGATAGAACGAGTTACGACTGTAGGGGCACTGCCTAGTTATACAATGATATGATATATTACCTCTATATTAACAAACTTTATAACCTGTACTCACTTCCGGGTGGGTTATCGAAAAAATTTTGGTTACTATCGTCTAATTAAGGTCCTTAGTAATCGAAAGTACTCAGTAAAGGTATAGGCAGAAGCCAATTATATATGATGATTAATTTGGAGTACCTGTTACACACTTTTTTAATCACTTGACTCCACCTTCTCTTCCAACTTTCACTTGAACACATCCAAATTTGCTTAGTCATTACTTAAATAAATACAAATGAAAATGTATTCAACTAACTAGGGAAAGATTAAGCACAATTTACAAATGGCTTCCGATATCATGACTTGCTAAGTCTCGAAAGTTTTCAACGGCTTTACGGTTTCCACTCACTTATAATTATTACTATTAAGACCTAACTACTGTCTAAGTATTACAGCAAGCAGTCCGTATTGCAATATTGTTTTATCATCATCAGCCTTTAGAGGTCCAACTGCGTAGACCGCGGAACGTAGACCTCCCCCATAGAGCGCCACAACTGCCGGTCCCGTGCAACGTAATATTTGTTTGTTCCATCATGGGGGGTTTTTGCCATAATCGCCACGCTTGGCAGGCGGGTTGGCAGTTGCAGTAGGCTGTATTTTGTTGGGAGAGAAGGCTGCTGCCCATTCTTCCAGTCTTTTCCCTTAGTCGCCTTTTACGACACCCACGGGAAGAGATGGGGTGGCGGTATTCTTAGCCGGCACACACAGCATATTGTTTTATACTTAGTTCAAACTTTAAAATAAAGCCGTGATAACTTGTTTTGCTCGTCGTGTTCTGATTCAATTGTCTTAAGATTTAGAGTCTACCTAAATACGTATTTAGAACTTCGATTCATCTGGAAGTAGGTTTATTGTTCTGAAATCTGTTGACTGGTTTCAGATCTTTTTTTCACTAATAATATCAGTGTTCTGCTCCAGCATACAAAGCCTAAAGCTTTCCTTAATAATAAATTAACTTACCAACACAAAACATTTTTGTCAATTCAAACCAGTATTTAGTATGTTAGTATTGAGTTTACATTGTTACTATAGATGTTAATTACTAAATTAAGTAAAAATAATGTTCATTTTCAGTCCTTAAAATTATCTGTGTACCTCAATTTATTAAAACCTCATTTTTACCTTAACGACGGCAAACTACGTACGTATTGTCTGTGTAGAACAAATGTTTTCTTAAAATGGTCTATGATAAATATAAGTTTTGTATTCGTTCACAGAAATGTCGAGATCTTGTGTTAACAAAGTTGTTTGGTATATCCAGTTTTATAGAGCTGTGCAGACGTTTTTATGTGAAATTATTAATAAAAGGGTAGAAAGTTTTGTTCTACTACAAATTACGTAGTTGCTTTGCGGACATGAAATTTTTTACCGAGATAATTTAAATTTTATTCTTTATACAATCATAAATTTTAATAAAATAAAAATGTTCTTTTTAAACAAGAAAATAATCTTGGTTGTCTCTATTGCATATAAATGTCGTACGCACAATTTAAAACAGATGTAGGGTTGGATTTTCGTATCAACATATTAATACTTTTTATTTGGGATAGGTGGCAAACTGGGAAGCGGGTCACCTGATGGAAAGCAATTAAAGTCTATGGACACCTGAATTACAGATAGTGTTAAAGTTAGATATTGAAGGTAGAGGTCAAAAGTAGAATGGGTAGGGACAGGAAGAAGGAGCTTGACAGGGACGGGGAGAAAATACTGCGCCTCCGGATACACCTAACTTTTTTCTCTTTCACTAAACTTTACGCGGCATGAGCCACGTTACGTCGATAATCTGAGAGATCGAAGTATTTCTTCGACCTACGTGGTTGTACTGCTCTTTATCTTTCTTTTATAGTAATTACAATCAATCACTGGACATAATATTGTGTCCTGTTATATGATCTAGTGTAAGTGAAGTATAAATGAAAAATAATGAAATACCATGTAAAAGTGACGAAGTTAATCTGTGTTAAATGTAAAAAGTAGAAGTTAGAATAATATGACCGAGTACCTGATACCTGACAAAGGTAAACGGAGTCATCTCATCACTTACAGAGGATTTCTCAAAGCCTTCGCCCCCGTGTACATAAATAAACGAGCTCAAAACAAAGAGAATAATGTTAAGAATTCATTCATAGCGAAAATAATACAAAAGTAGTGTGTGATAATGAATGAAATAATGAACGAAATGAAAATAATGTTAATTTCATAACTCGATATGAAAATTATTTATTAAAAATTGCGCCGACAACTCTGTTGACAATTGAACAAGTGACGATGTTTTTTTAAATAGTAATATTTCTATATTTATATTCTGAAACTCTAAGAAGCTGCTAGCTTATTACAATAAAAAATATATAGTTCTAGACCGCAGACAATTATGTCTAGATATGCTGAATTACTTAGTTCTTTGGTCCCATGGAATAAGAACCCGAGTAGACCGAAAGGCATACAATATGCACAAAACTTGTCATACATCAATTTCGCACACTTGTACATATTCAGTCCACAAATATATCGTAATGCGCTCATAATTTTCGAAAAATTATTAATCTGTCATTCGAATCAGAATCGCAATAGTGATCTTAAAGATCACCGAGACTTATAAATTTGTTGTTTATTAATCTCCGATGAAATTGAGTCGATTTAAAATCTTTGAACCATTGAGTCTGATTAAAAACTTCCCTACCACTCGGATAAGCTCTCGGCGTCTTTTCCTCGATCTACAAGTACAGAAGAATTATCCAATTAAAACTTAAAGATTTGTTAAATATCAAGTGCGGTGCAAGATTGACGTATTGAGAACTTGTTAAAAAACTTGTGTAATCAAATTTCTTGGTATGGTGGTATCAGACCAAGAAGTTTGTTGTATCAAAGCGTAGTTATCTAACGCCTATGTATGTGTAATATCTTATTCCAAATTATTGTTCAGATAAAAGTGACTTTTTTTTATGGAAAAAAGGGGCAAACGAGCGAGCGGGTCACCTGATGGAAAGCGACCACCGCCGCCCATGGACCTCCGCAACACCAGGGGCGTCGCATCAGCGTTGCTGGCCTTTAAGATAGGAATACGCTCGTTTTTTGAAGGTTCCAAGGTCGTAGCGGTCCGGGAATACCGTTGCCGGCAGCTGGTTCCCTATAGGAGCAGTGCGCGGCAAGAAGTGACGGCTGAATTGTACTGTCATTGATCGCCAACTATTAAGCCGATGCGGATGATAACACTGGCGAGTCGGGCGATTGCGAAAGTCAGCAGGCGGTATAAGTCCGAACAATTCCTCAGAGCACTCCCCGTGGTATAAGCGGTACATGATGCATTGAGATGCAACATCTCTCCGCAACGCTAACGGATCAAGCTGATCGGAATGAGCTTGGTTGTCGACAAGCCGAACCGCGTGTCGTTGAATGCGGTTGAATGGAGAAAGCTGGTAGTGGGGTGCCCCTGCCCAAAGATGGGAACAGTCTTCCACGTGAGGCTGGACTTGCGCTTTATACAGTTACAAGCGATGACCTGACGTGAAATACCGTCCCGCTCTATTGAGCACACCAAGCTTTTTTGAGGCCAATTTGGCCTTGCCCTCCAGATGACCGCGAAATTGGACGTCACTCGACAAGTCGACACAAAGAATTCCGATATTAGCCGAGGCGACTAAAGGAGTGCTCTCAAAGCAGGGAGCTACGACAAATGGTGTCATTTTAGCGGTAAACGCGCAAACCTGTGTCTTCTTAGGGTTGAATTGGACTAAGTTTAGTCGGCCCCAGTCCGAAACCTGAAACTTGAGAGCTAATATTACTATTAAAGTATCCAATATCTGAATTCAAATATCATACTGATACCTTTCTCTCCGAACAAAACACAGAAGGAGTCACTTTGTGAGAGTTCATAATATTTTCACGATTCTAGTCTGTTCATTTATGCGCTTCTCCTGACTGCCCTGTTTTTGAACTCAACAATAAAAGTTATAAATGTAAATGTTTACATTTAAAATATTTTCAACTCTATTATTTAACGCTTTTTTTTTATTTAAATGAAAATGATTCCGATATACCTTAGCACTACTGCACAGACTATTCAACAACAAATTCCGTCCTGTATTTGTGCATGTACGTAATAGGTTTACTGCGTGCTGATGTTACCTGAATTAAACAGCGGTAGTCATGTGTGTTTCATTCAGAAAAGGCGATAATGTCTAACAGACGTGGCTCTAAAACCTAGACAAAATCCGAGAACATTATTATTTCCTTTGTTAATGATAAGTACATATGTAATACATATTATTTATATTATTCGAATTTTGTACTAAAATAATGGAAAAACTTTTTTTTGTTTTTTTGTTTCGAGGACATGATATATTTAAGTCCTCATGTCATCATCATGTAGTCTCGGTGGTCTATTGGGCAAGCACATGGCTTCTGATCCGGAGATTTTGACACCAATGACTTTCTGAAATTGTTTTCTGAAGTTATTTGTGATAAATATCGATGGCGGAAAATTTGTTCCCGGTATGGCAATAGGTTCGCCTCCTATTCCATTTGGGTCGTAAACTTATCGGTGGGAATGTCATTTTAAAAGTGTATAAGGCAAAACACAAAAATATATACACCCTTATTGTCATATAAGGAGTCGTTGATAATATTAATTCATCAAATAGGCAAATATATCTAACTTTTTATTTAACTTTAACGACTACTTCAGTAAGCATTTGAATGTACGAACTATTATCTCACGACCTTCTGAATATTACAAATTTGTTTTCTAAAATTAATTACTTACGTAAAATATCGGTCATATATAATGATTTATTAGTTATATTTTTTACCTCGAAAGGTCAGAACAAATTTCATATTTCATTTCATAGAACATATTTTTATCGAAGATATAAAAGTTATGTTTATCGTTAACATCATATGAAAACATAAATTTATAGAAAAAAACTCAACCTAAGTGCGAGTAAAGTGACCCAATTGGAAATGAAAAAAATATATGAGCCTATAACGTAATTTACGTAACGCCATTTCGATAAAAATAAATAATTCTTCCACAAGGTAGAGCCAAGCAGTTTGCTGCGTGAATGGGCCGGCTCGACCGGTAAAATACCACGAGCTCTCAGAAGATCAACGTAAAGTGGCTTATGCCGCGTTTCGTTCAGTGAGGGAGGTACCCGGAGGCCCACCCCCCTTCCTCATCCTTCCCTATCCCTTAAAGGTCGGCAACGTAACAGTAAGATAATATGTGTCGCTGGTGTCCATGGGCAGCGTTGGTTGCTTACCATCAGGTAACACGTCTGCTCGTTTGCCCTCCTATCCCATAAAAAAAACAAGGCAAAATTGACAATATGTTTATTTGAGGGATTTTAACTTTAAAAAAATAAATAAATACAAACCTTTTTATTTCTACAATTCTTCATAGACAAGATAATATAGCAATAAATTTTAATAAATCATTAACTACAATACGTCTGTGAGACCCCAGCGCGAAGTTGTATTAGTTTGAAAAAAAAACATGAAGATTTTTCACCTAAACCTTTTTTATAAAAGTTCTTGCATCTGTTGTTACACCATCATTTGAAATCGTCATAGTTTAAAAAAGACTGTCAAGCACTCAAAATTTTAAGAATTTTAAATCCTGATAATTTAAGAAACACATTTCTCATCCATATTGGACAGGCGAGTTACAAGATAATTTTTTTTATCAACACGGTGTTGGCATCACCGAAAAAGTGTTCCAATAAAAAAACTCTATCAGACAAATATAGAAAGCGAGCAATTCCGCATTAATTTCCACCATCAAGCGACTTCATCAAGTAATATCGTAATTAATTTTGCGCATCAATAATGAGATTGAATGTCAATTCAACAACATTTAAATCAATCAGCTAAACGGCTACACTATTATATTGAAAGCGGTATTTTTGTTTGATACCTGATTAATTTTGCGGATAAAACTGTCGCAGTAAAAATCATTTTAGAATCAATTAAATTCATTGAAAAGTTCCAAACGTGCTTACAAAAGATTAAATTTCTTGATCTTCAATTACTTGGTTGTTGGTTATTCAAAAGGTTAACTAGCCTTTCAGCTTCTAAACCATCAATTGAAACTTTTTGTGGCTTCCATAATAACGGTGAATCATCTGTGGTATCATCAGTGGTAGAGCTACGCAGTCATACCTACATTAATTTACACAAATTTGAAGAACATCATTTTTCTTCTTACGCCGTCGGTTAAATACTTGTTATATCCAGCGAAATGTGTAGGAGAAGAATAAGTTATACTTGTACCTGATAAAGCATTCTTGTCCACGGACAGATGGTCAGATAAACTTTGTGAGACCTCCATCAATACTTAACGGACAGTTCTGATTAGCGGCAACATGTAACTGTGAGGTTTTACTTGTTCATGAAAAAGTTTCGATGATGGATTAAATGACCGACAAGAGTATATATTATTTGTGTTTGTAGAGTAAATATCACAGTATATGTAAATTTATGCTGAGGTAAACATACTTTGTGTTTCATTTCACCCGTTTTACAACTTAAGGTGTAAGCAGCTGCGTTTATATCAAATTAACTGGAATAAATTGGAAGCACATTTTTGATTGTGGATCGTTATTTATCACAAATAAAAACTGGAAAGAATTTTGGAAGTCATTGCTGTGAATCAGAATCCGAGACTACTAATAGAGAAGCGGCGTGCGACTACCAAGAACTAAACTAGTGAACTACCAAGAAGACAAAATCAAAAAGTAAATAATAATAAAATCTATATTTACAATTTGTTTTACTATATATGTTATCCCACAATTACCATTTTTATTTCTTTATCCGCCGATGCGTAGCGATAAATAGCTTAAATTAAATTTAATAGAATCCAATATTTACTAATTTATTGCTTATGAGGCGAAACAATGTTCGCCTCAAAAACTAGTATATACTGTATACCTAATATAAAGAATTGAATAAAAATGTTAGAATCGTAGAGAGCTTTTAGTCCCTTCTAATGCGTACATTCATCTTGAGATATCTTAGACATTGACACGGACCCTTGAAATGGACTTGTGAGTCATTATATATTGAAGATATACTAAGACATCTTTTTATTTCGCTAAAAATATATAAATGTTTCAATGGCTTTAATAGTCGTATATTAAAATTTTAAAAGTAAATAGTATCCTTTAGTAGTAAAAGATAGAAATAAAACTAAAAAATAAAACTTAAAAAAGTAAACGACACGACAGACACTCACACACCTCCACAATCATAAAGTGTGCTGAGAGAATCACTATTGTTTTACGAGATGGCTCGCCTAATTGTCGTTAAACATTGTCATTTTTATATTAGAGGATATTTTTTTTTTCAAATAATTTCACGGCTGTTTTTTTCCAGTAATTTAACAATAACATAAAAATCCATTCAGCCGAGTGATGAAACAGAGAATCCAAGGGATACCCAGGATCCAGAATATCTGTTGACCCTCTTCTAGAAATAAAGATCTGCTAAATCTACGTACGAGTATTGTTGTGATATAAGTCATAGTAAGTTTGGTCGAGAAAATATGTGCCAGCTATTAAAATGAGAGGCAGGGGGAATGAGCTGGATTCCTCTCCCACTTTACACTGATTTTCTTAGAAGTCGTGGCTCCACCACTGTTCAAACCGCTGTATCAGAAAAACAATATTCTCGAGTAACACAAGAAATACTTTATATTAAATTAATATCGAGATATAAAGTTCACATACTTTAGAATCAAACTAATTATAACCAAACAATAGAAGTCAATTAATATTCATACTGTTCGTGTATTAATGTGAGCTTCAATCAACATTCTGATTAAATTACGTTTGTCGACAAATTATCAATATCTAGTGCGCTTGTTAACATACCAGTATCAGTACCGTGTCAGAGGACGCTTGGGAAATATTTGCGTATTTCATGAAAAAGCAAACAAGCGAGCAAGCGGGTCACTGGCGGTAAGGGACTAGGCAGGCCATGCATATCTGCCACACCGAGAGTTTTGATAAAAATAAAACATATTTACAAACAAGACGTTAATTGTTTTCTGCGGTAGTGCCACATAAATCGCTGCATGAAGGGGCCGCCTTAACCAGTGAAATACCATGATCTTTTTTATGGGATTAGAAGAACTTAAAGTTGCTTATGCCATGTTTTGTCCGGTGCGAAAGGAATCCAGAGAGGAGGAGAAAGGGGTTGACCTTTCTCCTCCCCTTTGCGTCGCAATCAAATTTGGAATTAAATGCCGGCAATGTAACTGTAACACTGTCTGACTTGCAGATGTTCACAGACGGTTCTAGGTGCTTACCATCAGGTGATCCGCTTGCTCGTTTGCCTTTTATATAATAAAATATTCCAAGATTTTAGTTAATTCCGAATATTCAATTAGTTACCACATAATTATATTGCAACAGTAATACATGGAATAGCTCCCTTAAGGTATTAAATGAAGTGTACCTTCTGTGTACTAAGTATCGGGAATTTGTCAATAAAACAAAAAATACAAATTATTCATCTAAATTTATTTTATCGCCTTCAAAGTAGGCCCCATCGCTTGCAATACAACATCTCCACCGCTTCACCCAGTCTTCCATACATTTTTCATAGGCTATTTGCGGTATGGTATGCGGTATGTTAGCTCATTCAGCGAATTTTCTTTTATTTTTATTTTATTGACTCAAAACGTTTTCCTCGTAGTGGTAATTTTAACTTGGGAAATAAAAAAAAGTCAGACGGAGCCATATCAGGTGAATAGGGTGCTTGGTCGAGAACGTTTGTTGAATTTTTCGCTAAAAACTCTTTCACTATAATGGCTGTGTGTGATGGTGCATTATCATGGTGCAGCATCCATGAGTTGTGTCGCCACAAATCTGGACGTTTTCGGCGGATACTCTCACGCAAACGCTTCATGACGCCTAAATAATATTCTTTATTCACTGTTTCTCCCTCTGGAAGGAATTCGGAGTGAACCACACCACGGTAGTCAAAAAAAACTGTCAGCATCACCTTGATTTTGGTGCGACTTTGCCGCGGTTTTTTGGGTTTCGGCTCGTTTTCGAAACGCCATTCTGAAGACTGTTGGCTTGTTTGCATGTCATACTCATAAACCCATGTCTCGTCGCCAGTTATTATACGTTTCATAAAGGTCGGATCCGTAGAAGCTCGGGAAACCATGTCTTCAGCGACATGCTTTCGCTGCCCTTTTTGAACAAAATTGAGCACTTTTGGAACTAGTCGAGCGGCGACGCGTTTCATGCCTAAAATGTCAATGAGAATATTGTGGACGGACTTAAAAGATATGTTCACCTCACTAGCCAACTCTCTCAGCAATTGTGGCATGTACTTTGTACAAATATATATTTATTATGGATGAAAATAAATCCGATGCTAAAATTATATTGTTTTTAAGTTTTTCATAGGTGCGCCTTAGGACATGTCTTTCACATAAATGATTCAATTCGTTTTTATCCACTACCCATGTCGTGTATGCTCATTGAGTTTAATGCTTTAGGGCTTGTCCTCACTTCTTGATAGTCAGATTAAATTTTTCCTTGAAATGAGGATTGGAACCTCTCTTTGGTGTTCTTCATATAGTTTTTTTTGTATGGGACAGAAAGGCAAACGAGCAGGCGTGTCACCTGATGGTAAGTGACTATCGCCGCCCATGGACACTAGCAACACATATAGTGTTACAGTTGCCTTGCCGACCTTTAAGAGATTAGGATAGGAAGAGATGTGGAATGGGTACCGCCGTAAAATATTCTGAAAGCTGATACTGATTTAGCAAACGGAATTCTATTTCATAGGTCCCAGATTTGATGACCGATACTGTTTCCAAAAAAGGTTTAAGAAAATATCCATGTTAATTTTCGATGCTTCCACACTTTAGTAGGCGGAGCCAGCTCTCTACTGCCATATTTTATTTGCCTATTAGAACAATCAGTATTCTAACTCCATATGCAAAACAGAAATATTTTTTCAATTCGAAGCAGTAGTTCCTAAGATTAGCGCCTCCAAACAAACATAGCAAATATTCTGCCCTATCAATTAGTAAAGATGAACAGATATTGTGAAGATTTTCCTAGATTTAGAGGTAATTATGTTATTGTGCTTAGAATATAATAAAAGTGTAAGGAACGTGAATTACATATAATTTGAAATATTTAACATAGTTTAGGAACATTTAGGATTTTCTTTAATTTGAATTTTAAAGCAGTTAGGCAAATTAATTTCACCCCGGAATGCAGTAATAAAGTAGTGGTAAAGCTCCCAGTTTTGCTAAGACGTAACATATTCTTTTTTATTTCAGGATCGTACTGTTTACTGCACTGCATAAAAGGTAAGTAATCTAGCTGTACCAACGAGTACGCCGAGTACCTAGTAGTAAACCCTTTTTGGAAAAATTCAAAAATTATGTGGAATATAATGCCGTTAGAATATTTTCACCGATAAATAGCAATATAAATAATATTTGATCATATTTACATGAAAAAAAAATGAATATAATATGATAGCTTTTGATCGATTACCATCTTTTTTTCGTCACTCGAGAAAATGATCTCTGTAAAGAGTTCGAAACGTCGGGAAATAAATAAAAATAAGTTATACATAAACGCGATATAATCCCAAAAAATTGTTTTAAGCCCAATACACCTTTTTACACCTTCGGGTATTAAAGGACGTAGGTATGTTTTGTGCTCGGAAAAAATATTAAGCTCAGTCTCAATAGACATTAATCTAATGATACTTCACAAGCGAAACTCCATCATGTTGTTTAGCCTGTATGAAATAGAAACAAAAAACTTGAGAGGTGTCAGAGGACACCCGGATGGAACGAAGTTCCTTTCGATTAATTAGTGAAGGAATTGTAATAAAATTTAAGAACTAAAAAAAACATATATAAAATATGAAAACATGGAAAATAAAACTTCAAAAAGAGTTCCGATACCAGGATTCAAACCCGAGCCCCCTGTACGAGAGCAAGGTATCCCAGCCACTAGACCGTTTCGGTAGTTATACATTTTTCTAAATAAGCCGATACTTGAAAGTGCAGTTTGGCATGAAAAAAGTGTCGCGACAATTTTTTCCGTCTAGCCCCCTTTCATAACGCGCGATAAGAAACTTCGTTCCAAAACATAAAACTGAAAACCTCATTTAGCTGCAGTCACATAAAAACAACCTCTTAAACTTCAACATTTTATGAATAAACGTCTTATGTAATAACTGCAAGCTATGTAAATCAATTATTTAGAGAGAATACACAAATCAAAGTTAACAAAATGTGCAATAAGTTGAACACAACAACAACTATAAAAACTGGCCAATGTTAAAATGATAACACAATGATGAGATGTCCGGATGGGTGTTCTACCATCATTCCCAATATCCTTTTTACAGTGGTAGAGCCAAGCAGTTCGCTGCATGACTGGGCCGGCTCGACCGGTGAAATACCACGACCTCTCAGAAGACTGACGTAAAGTGGCTCGTGCCGCGTTTCGTTCGGTGAGAGAGGTACGCGGACCACCCCCCTTCCCCATCCTTTCCTATCCCCTATCCCTTAAAGGTCGGCATCGCAACAGTAACACTATATGTGTTGCTGGTGTCCATGGGCGGCGTTGGTTGCTTACCATCAGGTGACACGCCTGCTCGTTTGCCCTTCTATCCCATAAAAAAAAAACCTTTTCTCTCCCTGTCTCCGCATTCTATCTTAAATTCCGGCAACGCAACTGTGACACACTCGATATTGCAGGGGTCCATGAGCGGTGCTAGTCACTTACGAGCTAGCTCGTGTGTCCTCTTTCCCATAAAGAAAGAACTGTCCTTTTGTGAATTGATTTTACTAGCGAGAACCTGATACGGTAAGAAATAGTGTATAACTATTTTAAAATACAAGTTAAATCAACGTTTTATATAGAATATGATTTCATTGAAATAAAATTGTTTCCTCTCCAATTACGTGACAATGTGTTGACATAATACTACTGAAAATACTTAGATATTAAATATTCTTGTAATGTATAAATGTTCTTGTGGTGACATCTCAATAAAGCTCTACAAGTTTACTTCAATATTGAGAATTTGGTTTTTGGTGAGCTTGTTGCCATACTATTTTATCAGATATGAATATTTAATAAACAAAAGTCGACTTCAATATACAGATTTTGAACGAATTTCCAAATGGTGTTTCGAAATCATTCAAAAGTTATATAATATTGCAGCTTCATTAGAAATCGAAGTTTGAATCAGTTTCGTTGTACAGAATTCTTGAGAAATTTCCTTGATCGGTTTCAACTTTTAAATGAACCAAGTTCCAGAAGTACACCTTTATTAATGAACTAAAAGTCTCATTAAACTTTTATTACCTTACTGTGAGAATGTGGAGGTGTTTTTTAAATGTATAATATAATACTGGATAAGGTTATCTCTTCTTATTAATTTCTTCTTCAAGCTTCTATTTCAATTCTACTCGCTTTTCACTGTTTCAAATTAATATAAAGATGCTGACGGCATTTCTGAAATAGAATTACTGAAATAATGTACAAAATATAATAAGTGTAAGATAAGAAGGTGAATAAATATAATTAGAGGAGTTTTATATTTCTTTCAGGAATCTTTATTATTTAAAAATAAGTGTGGTGTATTAGACACTTAATTGAATCGAAGTTTGTTATAATAAAAATATTATTAATATCAATATTTATTTGGTGATTTAGTAGTAGAAGAAGCGAGTGAGGTGCAGAAGAATTGTCTCCTATGACTGGCGCTGTGTTGTCTCTCCCTGCAAGAGAAGGGACTTGATGTGAATTTTATTTGTGTATTGTATTAGCTTACTTAAATAAATATGTGACTATAGATAAGAACGGGCCTCGTGGCGCATTGGTAAAACTACCGGTTGCAGCACTGAGGTCGGGGGTTCGATTCCCACCCGAGCACAAATATTTGTGACAAACATGAATATTTGTGTGGCGTCTGGGTGTTTTTCTATGTATTATAAGTATGTATTTACAAAAGAAAAGTATATATGTATTAGTATCCGTTATCTAGTATCCATAGCACAAGCATTTAGTTGCTTAGTTTGGAACTGGAGGGCGCTGTGTGATTTGTGTCCAAGATATTATTATTAAGAACAATACCATAATCGTCAATACACCCGTATTGACGATTATGGTATGAACGATTTTTTCGACAAACCCTTCCACAATGTCCCATAGAGAGCTTAAACACGAAACAATAACAAAAGTCACTTATGAATAAAGTAGCCTTCTAACAATGTTGAGAGTGATAGTAAAGGTTTGGCTTTTAGTTTGAAACATCATTATATTTGAGTACAAGTTATTGCAATTATAATATAACGCCCACACCTTTTGAAACAAACCCTAACAAAATATTACTATTAAATACCTCGAATATTGCTAATGTTTTGTTTAAATCAAATAAACATGTTTAATGCAAGCATATGTTTAACTAGATTTAAAATTAACAATTGAAACTTGATTTTTTCAAAGATATAGTTGCAATATAGATTTATGAACAACTATTTTCTAACATACAAGCTATCTGTAACGCGTATATGGTAGAGCCAATGTGGTAGGGCCTTTTTCTGCATAAATGAGCCAGCTCAACTGGTGAAATACCACAACCTCTGTAAAGTGACATAAAAATAGTCATGATTCCGCCATCACATATCCCTGGCTAGTTTCCCTTAACTTTTAGAACCCATCTTCAAGGCCATTACCGTGTTGAAGATAGGCGGCGCTAGTGGCTTAGCACCCGCTTGTATGTTTCGCTGAATTCCCATCTAAAAATATGGAATAGTTGTGTCTGAGTAATTTTTATAACCCTCTACATTTGATAGATGGCGAGTCTTCTATTATGATACGAATATAAATAAATTGATCAAATCAACAGCTTAAGGTACGAATAGTTCTAAAGTATCCGCATTAATAAAAATGACATGATAGTCGAACTGTTTAACAAATTTTTTAGTAAACTTATTATATAGGCCTCGTGGCGCATTGGTAAAACTACCGTCTTCAGCAATGAGGTCGGGGGTTCGATTCCCACCCGAGCACAAATATTTGTGACAAACACGAATGTTTGTGTGGCGCCTGGGTGTTTCTCTATGTATTATAAGTATGTATTTACAAAAAAAGAAAAATATATATGTATTAATATCCGTTATCCATAACACAAGCATTTAGTTGCTTAGCTTGGGACTAGAGGGCGCTGTGTGTATTGTGTCCAAGATACTATTATTGTTATAAATAAAATTGTAAATTTCAAAGTCGAAATAGATAACAGACCCTTTCAACTGTTCCTAATTCTGTAAAAGCTATCTCTCAGTTAGTTTCTCTTTGACGCCGATAGCCGTGAAAGCTCCATGCATTTTAATTAGATTTTAATAAAAGCTGTTATCACAGGAAAAAGGGATTAATAATTTGGATATCCTACCTTTCAGTTTGCACAAAGCGAAAAGGTGTGAAATTTGAAATTAGTTTTACAATCCAGTTTTATGCAGATTTTTTTAAAAGTTTTTTAAAAACTCGATGATGTTATGTGACTAGCGCCACCCATGGACTGCAAATGTTATGTTATGTTATGTGGTGGGAATACTGGGAATGGAGGCGGAAGGCAGAAGGGCTCAGGGATACCTCTCTCCAAACAAAAACGCAGCATGAGCGACTCTACGGTCGTGATATTTCACTGCTCGAACTGGCTTATTCATGCAGCAAACTACTTGGATGGACTTATGCTTTACCGTCATGGCAAAATAATGGCTCATGCATTGCGATGGTAGAACAGATGATTGAAAAATAACTAACCATCCAATATATAAAGGTAAATATTCCATATAATAAAGCAGGGCTATAATAATTTCTCCTTTGAAAATTTTAATTTGCTTTCAATACAATGGACTTGGGTCGCATGAAAATTTATAATTAACTCAGATAACAATGATTTTCGTTCACTAGAATCTGCTTCTAATGAATGAGAATAGAATTAAAAAAAAAACAGATTTTGTATCTATCTTATTTAGCAAATTGTAAATTTATATCTAAATTATACTTTTACAAATTAAACCTCTTTTTCGTCTTGTGTAAAATTTAGATGTGTACTTATCATATTTTTAGCTAAAATATGAATAGTTACAATTATAACTGCTCTTTAGATTTTAATGTTGATCAAATCACAAATGAACATAGTTACAACAAAAAAAACAGATAGACGCCCGTCAGTTTACTACGTCGTTACATGAAATTTACTATTAAATTTAAGTAACTATAAGTATATCCTTGACCAGTGTGTCCTACCGGTGATGACCTACGATGCCGAAACGTCCACGACACTCACGGTCCACAAATTTAAAGTCGCTTAGCGAGCTATGGAGCGGGCTATGCTCGGGGTATCTCTGAAGGATAAACTCAGGAATGAGTATATCCGCCAGAGAACTGGGGTAACCGACATAGCTCGCAGATTAAGCTCGCTGAAGTGGCAATGGGCCGGTCATATCTGCCGAAGGACCGACGGTAGATGGAGTAAGAAGGTCATTGAGTGGAGACCGCGTCTTGGTAAACGTAGCGTAGGACGCCCACCAGCCCGATGGTCAGACGACCTCAGAAAGGCTGCTGGAAAAGACTGGATGCGGAAGGCAGAGAATCGGATGTTGTGGCGCACATTGGGAGAGGCCTATGTCCAGCAGTGGACTGCAATAGGCTGATGATGATGATGATGAACTATATCGTGAAACTCTTGTGTACTCGTAGAATATATTTGCTATAAAAAAGTTGTTAAATATGCTCCGTCTACGTGGCCTTATTAATGGCGATAACTTTTTCATACAAATATTCATACAATTTAATCATAAGTTATGCCCTTGGTAATATTTTAAGTGTTTCGAAACAAATACATACCTAAAATTTGAAATGTCTGTCTTTTTCTACTTTATTTCTTTAAAAAATGATACTCAATTGAATATTCATAAGGAAATCTCTGTATCCAATAATTTTGGTTAAGACGTGATCTCAATTCATATCGTTGAATGTGGCTGAATCAGGGACACTGAGAACAGCTCTCGACCTCGAGGGAAAAGCAAAAGAGCGAAGCGCTTTAAATTTTGCATTTATTTTGGCATACAAATTTTATAATGAATTTCAGATTATTAATGCAACTTCGTTCAGTTATCATTATAATTTAATATTCGTATTTCTTTTTTGTGGGTTCTAGTAAGTACTAATAAAAGAATGTATTTTTTCTAAACATAAACAAGTCGATAAGGCAGGCAGTGGGAATAAAATAGCATGTCGTTATCAAAGTATAAAAGGACATGTTGCGATAGTTAAAAGGAACAAGGAAAAATATTAAAGGAACAGGTTAAAAAAAACAGGTATTCAATGCAAAATCGAAAGGATTTAGGAGTCGAAAAGACAGTCACGACACGATTAACCAAAATTAACGAGTCCTTGCTTTAAATAACTGACCAACATGCGTCGTGCGTCGTGTCATATTGCGTTCTATGCTATTAGCCTGCCCTGCAAGGGACTTGGCGTGAAGGTAGGTAAGTATGTCTTGTCGTCATAAATTAGAAATGAAGTCGTATCCTCTGTAATTATAAATATCTCTTATATGGATATAAGTTGATGTTAAGATACTTTTATTACTTAGTATAAAAAGCTTTTCTTATACCTTTTGTACCTATTTCCTTTGCCTCTGATGATTTACCTCTGAGGTATATAATTTAATTAACTTATTAATTTCATAAATTAAAAAAACAATATAATGTGCATATACATATTATATGTTAAATTTTCATATGAACACGTTAAATTCCAAGGAATATTTACGAGGGGACCGGTAAAATATCAGGCTCAGATAATGTCGGTTAATAATATTTCATAAAAGTCATTTTCTATCAAGCAGCTTTTCTATCTCACGAGTTGTGTTTATGTTTTGGTGATTCCTACTGGTACGAATAAATATATGTTTTAACAAAACGCCATTTCCTCCCTTTCACTGTTCCGGAGTCTTTCAATATCTGTATTTTGGATATACCAGCAAAAGGATTGCCTGGTGGTAACCGTTTGACGAAGCACATAGATAACTAATACATAGCGAGGGTCACAGTTGCTGTACAAAATATAGAAGAGAGGGAGATAAGAAGGGGATGGGGGTGATCCAACAAAACAATCCGTCGCAAAACAAACCAGGCATGAGCCACTACACTTGTTTTTGTGTGTAGTTGTGGTATTTCACCAGTCAAAGTCGGCCCATTCATGCAGAGAAATACAGGGCTCTATGACAGTAATTTTTATTGTAATGTAGCTTTTTTTTGTATTTTATGCTAAATAGAGCATCAAATTAATTTTATCCAAGTTAATTTACAAAGCAAACTTCAGTTGAAAGTAAAGTAAATGACATAATTTCAGACAATTAGACAAGAAAATAATAGCTGCATACTTCTGTAGTTATACAGACAGACAGCCCGTAGCAGAACAGACAGCTGTGATTACAATCTTTGCGTGAATTATGAACTTTAATTTCATCAAAATAATTTAATATATAAAAGTAAAATAAGTGTCTTACTGTCTTACTCTTCTAATAGTAAGCTAAATTTTCTAGTTTATTAAACAATGATTTCTGTAAATAGGCCGGGATTTCTTTTAATTGGATAAAGGGGAAACGAGTCACCGAGTAAATAGACAATGTGAAGACGCTTGCTCTTTCACCCATATATTCCATAAAAAAAGTGTCAATGTACTTACCAACACTTAATGGTGACTTATACTAGTCTATATCTTTATAAAAGCAGAAAAAATA
This sequence comes from Euproctis similis, assembly GCA_905147225.2. NCBI lineage: Eukaryota > Metazoa > Arthropoda > Insecta > Lepidoptera > Erebidae > Euproctis > Euproctis similis. Next base: position 9,215,853 of record LR990121.1, on the reverse strand, counting down.
CGACCTTTATTACCGATTCTTAATAAAACAGTAATATTTGTTTTTATTTTTTAAATTAAAACCCATTGCTATAAATTAGGTTAGTTTAGCTTGTTGATCTATTTTTAATTTGGTTTAGGTGAGGTAAGGAACTTTTTCTACTCTTTGCTCCGGTAAAGGCTCTTGCAAACGTTAGTTGTTATAAATAAAAATATAATTTAAAGATTTTTTCTTGGTCTGATGTCTGAGAATTTTCCTGAAAGAACAGTCTGACAGATTTAAAATAAGCTATGCTAATTTGAGTTTGCGTTGGTTTGGATTTTTATCAAAACAAAGGAGAATTGTACAAACAGTATAATTATTAACTAGCTAGTTTTTGTAGTACCTTTCTAATGACCAGAACACCAGCTCAAAGCTAGACTTACCTAAAGAAAAAAATAATTTATTGCATTATCGAAATAAAGTTTTATCATTTGTTACTTACTGAATAAAATGTTGTAGTGTATAAATACTCAAAAAGTATTGAAACTTTTATTATATACAAATATGGTAAAAGCTTCAATACTTTACTTTACCGTTTGAGTATCAATTGTACAAGTTTGTAACAGAATTCAATGTGAATTCAGTATTTCAATGCATCGATGAAAGTTTTAAGTACATTATATGGAAAAAAACTAATACGTTTAGTACTAATAAGTTTTTAGATAGTTTACATGAACACGTGACATAAATTGACAAATTTGATATTCATGGCTATAAACATTCTAAATTACCTTGCATTTTGTACAAAACAAATCAAGTTACATACATACATACATAACTTCACGCCAAATCCCTTGCGGGGTAGGCAGAGAGAACAGAGCGCCATAAGGCACGATTCTTACACGCCTCACTCGCTTCGTTGACTTTCATAACTCTTTTCATGCACGCGCGTCGGTTTTTGAGGCTCCTAATATCACCTTCCTCCAGAACACGTTCTATTTGGTCATGGAATGTGTGTCTTGGCCGTCCTCGACTCCTACATCCATCCGCTTTTGCATTGTATATCTGCTTAGTCAGTCTTGCATCAACCATTCTTTCTACATGTCCGAACCATCGGAGCATGCCCTTTCTTACTTTTACACCGACACTCTCTTTCAAACCAACTTCCTTCCTTACAACCTTGTTTTCTACGCGGTCAGCGAGAGTCACTCCGCAGGTTTTGCGCAGTGCCCTCATTTCTACCGCATTTATTCTACTTTCACGAACACTCTGCCATACCCAGCTCTCGCTTCTATAAGTTAGCGTTGGGATCAGGACTGCATTGTGGATTGCTACCTGGGCTTTTCTGCTAATGTTTTTTGCGCCCAGGAATCTGCCCAACGCTCCATTTACGCTATTTCCTATCGCCACTCGTCTTTCTACATCCGCGGTGTACCTTTCATCCCTGCTAAAAGCACATCCAAGATATACAATTTCATTCACCTGTTCCAGCACTACATCATCAACCGTTATCCTGGCATCCGTTCTGGATTCCTCCCTTTCAAACACCATAACTATCGTTTTCGTCACATTCAGCTGCAGGCCTTTAATCATGCAATCATCTTTCAAAGTAGTGACTAGTGTTTGCAAGTCCGACAGCTTCGGCTAGATGCACGGCGTCATCTGCGTAAAGAAGGCAGCTCACAACTAGGTCACCCATTCGCATCCCTACATCCATCGATCTCACTCTCTGGAGACAACTGTCCAGGTACGGGGTGAACAGTCGAGCGGACAGCACGCAACCCTGTCTGACGCCGATATTGACGTCAAACCAGGGGGACAAGCCGCCGTCAACACGCACACACGCTGTAACTGGCGCACTGCATACGTGATCCCTTACCTTTATACAAGAGCACGATGACAGTGCGCCTCCAGTCCATGGGAACCTTACCCGACCTCCAGCACAGATTGCTCAAGGTCAGGAAAGCGTCCCGGACACAGGTTCCACCGTGTTTGATCATTTCAGCAGACATCATATCAATTCCAGCTGCCTTACCATTTTTCATACTTCGTATCGACCATTTAACCTCTTCCATAGTAATGTCGTCGTCAGATGTTGCCGCAGCGGCGTCAGTCGTAGACTCACTCGCCGCGCCCACATCCGGAACATACTCGTACATTTCCCCAAAATACTCACTCCACCTGCCCAATACGTCACTTGGGTTTGCAAGAATGTCACCAGCCTTAGACATAATTTTGTCCATTCTGGATATTGACGAAGAACCCCGAGACTTTCTAACTACCCTCCAGAAGACTTTTTTATTCGCCTCGAAGTTCTCCGTCAACCTCACTTCCTCATTTGCAACTAGTCTTTCATACTTCTCTTTCACTAAGGCTTTGGTAACATTCCTGCAGCGGCGGTAGCTCTCATACTTTTTCTCTGACATACTATCATTCTGATTCAAACTTGAGACATAATCCAACCATGCTTTTTTCTTTCTTTCAAAATTCAAAAAAATTCAAAATTCAAAAAAAATCAAAATTCAAAATATCTTTATTCCATAGACTTTACAAAGTACTTAGAATCGTCACATAAAAAAACATTCTCGGAGCTTAGATTCCCTTTCATCACACTGTCTTGAATGTGAAAGCGAATCTAAGTGCCAGTTCCGGCGTCAGCTTCTTGAGAAGAACTGGCAAGAAACTCAAGGCCGACTCTTTTCAAATAGCCAGTTTAACAAATAGTGATAAGTACAATCAATACAACACAAAAGGAGCAGTTCAATTCCAAACTTTTTTATCGTTTATATAGTCTGCGATACAATAATAAGCCCTTTGATATAATCTACTTTTAATATAATTTTTAAATTTCCCCATGGATAATTCAATCGCGTCGTTTGGAAGTTTATTGTAAAAGCGTATACATTGACCTGGGAACAAGTTAGAGATTTTATGGAGCCTAGTAGTGGTCACAGCGAGTTTGTTTTTATTTCTTAAATTTAGTTTATGAACATCAGAGTTTTTCTTAAATTTAGTTTTATATTTATGATTATAAATAAGATTTTCATAAATATATTGTGAATAAAATGTCATAATTCTTATTTCTTTGAATTTATTTCTTAGTGTATCCCTGGGACTCATCATATAGATAGCACGAACGGCTCGTTTCTGGAGCACAAAAACTGAATCTGCATCCGCGGCACTACCCCAAAGCAATAAGCCGTCAAATCAAATCAAATCAAATTCATTTATTTGTTCAAAACATGTGTAGTACAATAGACCGTTTTTTGCCGTACGACATAATGCTGTGGAAATAGCTAAAATAAACTAAACGCGCAGTATCAACATCGGTTAGCTGACGTATTTTCCTTACAGCGTAAGCTGCTGAGCTTAGTCTGCCTGACAACGTTTCTATATTGTAATTTAGAATCTAATGTTATACCAAGGAAGACAACCTTATTGACCAATTCCAATCTCTCATTGTCCATCACTACACTGGTTTTTACTTGTTTAACATTTTTTGTAAAAATGTTAAACAAGTATGAAGTTCGACCCTGGATTTCACATCCGCGTCCTACCTGGCATCACCTCTCAGAATCTTATGCCTTTTTGCACTACCACATACTTCTATTGCACTATTCACTATACTTTCTTTCATTCTTTCCCAGCATTCTTCAACACCTAGGTCAGAAAGACTCGTCTTATTGAGTCTTTCAATTCACAAATCAAGTTAAACATTTAATCTCCAAAATTGTTACCAATTTTTGCGGAACATCATTTACTTAGGTTAAGTAAATGTTTAAACTAATTAAAATATTCAATATATTTATAAAGATCTTTTTAACTAATCAGATACTCTCAATTTATGTACCTAGTTGTAGACATTACAAATTTATTGTTGCCTGAAAGATATAAAGATGGCTGCAGAACTCAGGTTATCAAAATATATATTTTTTAACAAAACCTGCTGACATACTTCTAAAGTCGTAATTACAAACGTAAAAACAAATAATGTGTTAATTTCAGTCAAGTTTTCAAAGATTCAATGTTTGCAAAGAACATCACACCAAAAAAGAAACTCAAACCAATAATAAAATTATTATACTTTAAAAAAAATAAGATTGCGAACATAAAAGTAAGCATTCAAGTGGTTTGTTTGATATTATAGTAATTACATTGAAATCTATGGTTAATATTGTCACAGCGCATTGAATTTAAAATATTATCTTATTATTTTTTTTTAGGGTAGAGACAGGCAGATTAATATTATCTAGTAAATTTTTTCATTGAGCGAAATGCAGCATGGGACCTTTTACGTCGATATTCTAAGAGATTATGATACCCCACTGCTCAATCATATTCATGCAAGGAAATTCGTAGTTCTACCACTTTTTTTAGTAGATTTATGCTTTGGCTTGAGAATAAAATTCGAGAATACCATAGGGACTCGTTGTCCTCTAGAAAACCTAAGAATTGTCCTTCTTAAAGAATAATTGCGTGTTTGCTACCTTTGGTGTAATGTGCGTGCATAAGTCGTAGTAACTGCATGCTTACCACCAGACCGGTTGCTTAATCGATTGAAATTGTCGTAGTTTAAAAATAAATGCGGATGAGATTTAATAGTAATATGTTTATTTGTCGAAAATTGTCCTTGGTTTGGCCTTAAAATACATTTAGGGCCAATAAAAGGTACAATAGACTTGATTTTATTTTATCGTGTCTGCCAGATGCGTCACTTGACTATACTATATTTGCACATGAGTCTATATATATATTGTATATATTGATTGTCAGTTGAGTTCATTTGAGTTAAAAGGTTGGTAGTGGTTACTAGTTCAGTAAGTTAATGAGGAGATGAATGATGTTCGGTTTATCTAACTTTATGCCAAGTCAGATGCAAGTGGGCTGGAAGAACAGAGCGCCATAAAACACCATTTCAGATACATTTTGACAACTGCGTTACTACGGCAATGTTACTTTAGTCAATATCATAATGATAGAGCATAAACATAACCTTATTCAATAAGCGTTTTATTTAATATATTTGAATGTTCAAAGAATAATTATATTGCGTAAAATTGCCTAAAAGGGAAGCTTTTATTGTAATCAAATTACAATACATGATGCTTCCATAGCTATGGATATTAAAGCTCGGTGATAATAGGAACAGAATCAAGGACAAAATAAATGGCGAGTTTTGTACACATCTCTAGCAAAGTTATTAATATCAATTGTTGTATGTCTTAGATTATTTATAATACATACGAGGATTTTTTATATACTTTTCTTTACCTTGTTTACTATTATTATTATTAGCACCTCTTGCGATCGAGTGGTACAGGTACACGGATCGCTGCATGAATGGGCCGGCTCGACCCATCTTGTTTCCACTTCTTACCCATACCCTATCTAACCAACGAATCCATTCCCAAGGAAGGTTGACTTCAAGTCAGCAAGCAGTCACAAAACCATAGCCAAATTTTTAGACAACATGTATAATTCGAAAGGATGACATGTTATGCCGATCCCACTTGGTGGGATTAGGGTGGGAAAATAATGAATGATAATCATGCCAGACGGTTACTACCAGGTGACCAATTTGCTCGTTTGCTCATAACAAAGGGCATACGTTTAATTCACGGAAGTATGCACCAAATTAAGATGCAAGCTCTGCAATAAGTCGAATTGTCCTCTGATTCCGTGTATATTATAATGTATACTGTGAAGTAGAATAATGCCGTCTCAAGTAATTATCATCAGCCTATTGCAGTACACTGCTGGACATAAGCCTCTCCCAATGTGCGCCACAATATCCGATTCTCTGTCTTCGGCATCCAGTCTTTTCCAGCAGCCTTTCTGAGGTCGTCGGGCCCACCAGATCGATGGTCAGACGGCCTCAAGTTAATTGTCCTCGAAAAGTATTGAGGCGATCAAAGAAAAATTGGGAATATCTTTGTTCTGAACACGTTGCTAATACTGAATAACCATGATGCACACTGTACTTGAGAATCACTCCGTGTCCGATGTGCTTCAGAAATGGCCAATATAATAAGATCCATTAATTGTATGACCATGTGGAGGCTGTAAGATCTAAACAAATTGGACGTATTATCATTCACTATCTGAGTGTTTCACAGTCGAGAGAATCTTTTGATCGCTTTGATCAGCTTGATTTTCACGACGATCAACGATCCCGCTAAGAGGCTGCAAATTTTGATATGAGATTTAAAATTGAAACTGAATAGCTAATAAAGTATTTTTATCGTCGATAATTCTTATATAGATAGTATAGTGTATTTACCTGTTGATAAACAGAGATATTTATGTTTTAAAGTTTCACAATTCACTGTGATAATTAATTTAGACTAGAATATTATTAAAAAAAACGTTCAAAAGTATTTTAATCCTAATGGAGAATATAAAACCTATTATAAAATTGTCTGTAATAAAGCAGTGAAAGTCAGAACAACCATTTTTAGAATTTTTGTCTGCATGAATGTTCTTGTATAGCCAATAAACAACGTCTGATTAATTGATTGAAATAAACTTCTATCTACTTTTAATTACTGATTTTGTGTTACTTTTTCATTATCTTTGAAAGCCTTTATTATTGGTTTTTAGAAAATCATGACAGTGGTTGAAGCTTTTTTCAACATTTGTTATGGATGAGGAGGAAGTAAGGAATATTTATGAGAGCCCGTTCAACGGGTTGACCCTGATCACTAGAGAAACCTTCTATACGATCCGAAATCCTTATGTACAATAGGTAATGTACCGTACTCGTGGAAAAAGCCTCTCTGTTGTAGTACAATTGTACTTCCAAATAAAACCTTCAGTAACATAAAACAATATTGTGTCTTTTGGCGGCTCCATTTACTCTGCCTACTTCTAAAAGCAGCTTAGCGTAAAGTTGTGTGTTACGTGTTATTGTTTTGTAATTAATTTTGACTCCCTTGATTTGCAATATTGAAATTGGCCCTGTGTAAGTCTTAACAACCTAAGCCGGCACTAAGCAAATATTTGGCTTTCAAATTGAAATTTTGATTTTGTAAAGAAGTAATCTTGTCAATATATATTTTATTGAGGGATCCCTTACAATAACTACGAGTATTATATACTTTGGCATAATGTGGTAAATTTTATTCTTTGAACCCAATGACTTATTGTTTTATTCAGTTTATACTGAATGAGACATTAGTTGTTAATAACGTGAATATTTAATTTTCGTACCATATTATTTACGTCACAAATGGAAAAAGTAGCAGAACTTATTGTCAAGCTCAATTAAACTTATCAGTCATCCATATCTGTCCCACATAACCACCGAAAAGAATTCCAAAAAGTACCTAGTGTAAACCAGGAGTTGATCACTCGATCAACTTGTTGATTCAAAAACTCGGACTGTAGACTCTCTCATGTAATTTTCGGCACTAAAAAATATTATCATATCGAAAACAGGGCTAGTATAAAAATCCGATGAACGGAGGAGTTACAAGAATAACAGTGGTGGAGCCAAGCAGTTCGCTGCATGAATGGGCCGGCTCGACCGGTAAAATACCACAACCTCTCAGAAGACCGACGTAAAGTGGCTCATGCCGCGTTTCGTTGGGTGAGAGAGGTACCCGGAGGCCCAACCCACTTCCCCGTCTTTTCCTATCCGCTATCCCTTAAAGGTCGGCAACGCAACAGTAACTGTGTTGCTGGTGTCCATGGGCGGCGTTGGTTGCTTACCATCAGGTAACACGCCTGCTCGTTTGCCCTCCTATCCCATAAAAAAAAGAAAAAGAAAAAAATTAACATTTCAATTTTAATTCAATTGCAGTAAGTTATCTGCGTGTTATTTGCTCGTAGATTTAGTTCTCGTACGGAATGACGAAGGGTGCGGTGCTAATGGCGGGTTAGTTCAATAAGAAACTTGCAACGTAACCTTACCGCCTGCGGCGCCCGCATGCATGTCTACTAGCTATGTTTTCTATATAATTTCAAGTGTTCTTTTTTTTATGGAACAGGAGGGCAAACGAGCTGGCGTGTCACCTGATGGTAAGCAACCAACGCCGCCCATGGACACCAGCAACACATTTAGTGTTACTGTTGCGTTGCCGACCTTTAAGGGATAGGGGATAGGAAAGGGTGGGGAAGGGGGGTGGGCCTCCGGGTACCTCTCTCACCGAACGAAACGCGGCATGAGCCACTTTACGTCGATCTTCTGAGAGGTCGTGGTATTTCACCGGTCGAGCCGGTCCATTCATGCAGCGAACTGCTTGGCTCTACCACTTCTGTTCTGTCTAAATTTTCTTATATAAAATCATCCACCTAGATTGCCAGCCGGGCAATCTAGGTGGATGATTTCAGTACATGGATCACATTTATTTTTCAAAGAAATACAAACTGTTACTGTACTACAACACAAATATAACATAAAGATCTAGCAAAGAGGCTGATCGAAGCCTCACGCTACCAGACGGCTGGTCTATTCTTCGCACAGAGGATTGCCATTACCATTCAGCGTGGCCATGCGGCCAGTCTTCTGGGCACACTGCCAGTAGACCGAGATGCGGAGTAATTTGATTTCAGGTAGTTGTTTATTGGTATATATTGTAAATAATGTAATTAATTTATTTCTTTTTATTATTGTAAATAAAGACTTCTTCAAATATAAGATAGTAGTACCTGAGACTGTATCGCTGTAACTATACTATGTTAACACTTACACTACTTGCATTCGACGAGGCTCACATTCAAAACTCTGTCCAATTATTCATAAAACAATTACCAACATACCATTTGGATAATGTTGTATTTATAATCGATCTGCTTTTATATTTTGATTCAAGAGTTTCAATACGTTGGCGAACATCACACAACCACGCCTCGGGCTAGACGAACGTTTGGCCCCGTTTGGGAATGTTTTCTTTAATTAAAATATCCTGTCTTTATTGTATTTGATATTTGTGTTATATTAGGGTTCGTTCTAAAAAGCGTTTTTTATGGGAGAGGAGTGTGAGCAAGTAGGTCATTTGGTGGTAAGCGAATAGCTGCACCCATGGAAATCTATTAAACTGAGAGTGTCACAGTTGCGCCGCTGGCCTGTAACATGATATAAGGAGTGGGGTGGATGTGTAGGTACCTCTCATCGAAGAAAACAAGACAAGAGCCACCCCATTATTTTTTCATTGCATACGAGTTGTCTTAGATACAGATAAGTTTGTCATTATAACAGATTTTTATTAATATTTCATAATTTTAATCCAATCGAAGCACCGATATATATTAGTAAAACAATAGCGGAATTTATATTGGTATGGATTAATTAACATAACATAACATAACTTCACGCCTTTTGTTACCAGAAGGTGTAGGCAGCGGGTTTTAAGCCTCGTCTCGCCGTTATGTTTACGTCCCAAATGGAATAGGTGGTGGACCTATTGCCATACTGGGCACAAAGTTTTCAGTCATCGATATTTATCACACATAACTTCCGAAAATAATTTCGAAAAGTCATTGGTGTGAGCCAGTGTCTGGAATCGAACCCGGACCTCTGGATCAGAAGCCGTGTGCTCGACCACTGCGCCACCGAGACTATTATTAATTAACATACTAATAATAATAACATTTATTAGCGAAGTTATGTTTTGTTATCTTATAGAAGTTTCACATTGAGTTAGAATGAAAATATATGGTCAAGCAGAATATAAATTTTTGCATATGCACTTTAATTGTTGTATACAATAATATAGAATATTAATACTTTATTTTGATAAAATGGAATCCTTGAAAATATATCTCCATAGTATTTTCTGAAGGGAATTTCGAGCTGGATTTTAATTCTTATTCAAAATATCTTATGTACAAAGAAAATGTAAAAAAAACCTGATTATATTTCAGATTAGACTTCGTTTATAGAGTATTAAAATAAAGTGCATATATTACTTGAAGCTTTGTCAAATTTTGGAACCTTAAAACTAATATCCACAGATCTCTTCATAACAATAAAATTTAAATCGCGAATATTGGCTTTTACTTAATTATCTTTATTACTATTGAAAGGAAGACTCTTCTTGATGAGCTGATGACCTTGAGCAATATGTTTCATCATATCAGCTCTATAAGTTAGTAATATATATAAGTTTACGATGACAATTGTTATTACCTATTTGTGAGTAAACATGGGTGCAGCACTATATTGTGTTATCAGCAAAAACAAAATGGCATCGTAATATGACAATTACTTATACGGATACTGTGGCGAAGTGTATCGAGACATCGATCGACCTAATTGAATTTTGTTGCTTCCAGCTTACGTTGTGGAATATGGCAGGTGTTTGTTAGCTCTTGCTAATTTAAAAGTCAGTTTTTGTCTTTATTACTTGAGTAGATTGAAATTAAATTTAGATATTCATAAAATTAACTTTATTTATTAAAATGGTAAGGCAAACGAGCAAGCGGGTCACTTGATATTTAGTAACTTGCGCTGCCCCTAGACCCCTGCAACACAGTCAGCATTAAAGTTGCGTTGCCGGGCGTCAAGGTCGTAGGATAGGAGAGGATAGGGAAGGGGCATGGGCCTTCAAATACCCCTTTCACCGAAAAAAACGCGGCATGATCCGCTTAACGCTGAAAGCTCGTGGTATATCAGCGGTGGAGCCTATTCATCAAGTGAACTGTGTGACCCTAGCAGTGTCAACTTCACCGTGCTAGAAATTAGTAATTAATTTTCAGAGTTTTGGCTGGAAATTTTATGTTTCAATAAAAAATAATACAGGGTTATTCTAAATGATGGACCCATTTTCAAAAGTAAAAATTTTATTAAAGTAAAAATGCAAAATGAACAACCTTTATACCAATGAAAAGAGAACGTTTCAAAGTTTTTTTTAATACCTTACAAGTGTTCAATGTGGCCTCCGGCTGCTGCACGGCAAACATCAACACGGTAGCCAAACTCATCCCACACGCGAGAAAGCGTATCTGGTGTTATTGAGTGCACGGCAGCAGTGATACGGTTCCGCAGATCGTCAATAGTTGTTGGTAGAGGCGGGACGTAAACAGCTTCCTTAACATAACCCCATAAGAAATAGTCGCATGGGGTGAGGTCAGGAGATCTCGGTGGCCAGAAGTGTAGAGCTAGGTCCTCGTTTCCCCTGCGACCTATCCAGCGATGAGGAAGGGATTCATTTAAAAAGCCTCGTACAGCTAAGTGCCAATGGGGCGGAGCACCATCCTGTTGGAAAATGAAGTTTTGCGCGTCTTCCGCAAGTTGAGGAAACAGCCATTGCTCTAACATGTCCAGATAAATTTTTCCATTTACAGTTGTTTCCGCAAAGAAAAATGGCCCGTAAGCCTTTGTACAGGATAAGGCACAGAACACGTTTATCTTAGGCGAGTCTCTTTCGTGTTCCAATGTTGCATGTGGATTTTGCATACCCCATATGCGAACATTGTGCCTATTGACTTTTCCACTAAGGTGGAAAGTCGCTTCATCGCTAAAAATTACACTCTGTAGAAACGTGTGGTCCTCCATCATTTGTAGCACATAACCACAAAACTCGAGACGCTTCTCTTTGTCATCAGGTTTGAGAGCCTGGACAAGTTGTAATCGGTAGGGCTTGTACAACAAACGCCGTCTCAAAACTTTCCATACAGTTGTTTGGGGTATTCCAAGCTCTCTACTAGCTCTACTTGTTGACTTAGCAGGACTACGAAGAAAACTTTCTTCAATCCGTCTGACATCATCATCTGACACACGTGGTCGGCCTGTGCTTTTTCCTTTCAACACACTTCCAGTCTGTTGAAATTGCTTAAACCAACGGCTAATGCTTTTTCTAGTTGGAGGTTCAATCCCGAATTTGGTACGAAATGCCCGCTGCACTACAATTTGCGACTCACTTTTTGCAAACTCAATAAGGCAAAAAAACCTTGTGCTCAACAGTCGCCATCTCACTCACAACTGAACAGTTACACGTAATGGCGGCCTATTGTCGCGCGAGAACTCTACCGGCCGGTTATGGAACCATCACCACCAGCCACAAACTTTGAAACTTTCTCTTTTCATTGGTATAAAGGTTGTTCATTTTGCATTTTTACCTTAATAAAATTTTTACTTTTGAAAATGGGTCCATCATTTAGAATAACCCTGTACATTGTTAAATTTGTCAATAACCAGCCACCTTCTGAAGACAAAGGAAACCTTTTTATAGTGCAGAGCCCGCCACAACCACAAATATGTTTACTTTTACATGGGGAGAGATGAGAGGGAGTGGGTGTACCAGAATGTTTGCTGGGGCCAGGGCCGGATCTAACAATACTGACTAGACGTAGTAAAGACTCAAACTGTACATACCAACCCAAAATTTATACAATCTCAATGTTTCTAGGTGATTTAGTAATATTAAAAACACAAAGAGATAAAGCGTCTATAATAAAATTATAAAAATCCAATATTGTCATGTAAGTATAAAGAGAGCATTTAGAGACTGTAGGAGCTTGTTGATCAAGTAGCTACTAACCCTTCAGGGACACGCTCTGACAGAGGAGTAGCTAACGGTTATTGCAGTAATTAGGTATTATGAGAATGTGTCCGACCGAGAATATCCAACCCTCTAATGGAGCTGACAATTTTCCTTATTGGGTCATGCTTGATAGAGTTAATATATTTTATACATCTACGCCAAGCTTTCATGTACAATGCTACAGAGTTGATGTCAGTTATATTGGCCAATTCAATTGTTATTAATAATTGTTTGCTGTAACTATTGTCAATTAGAAAAATTGCTCAAGTCACCTCAGAAAGTTATTTAGAAAAAATCCCCTAGACTTATTAGAAAAATTCTTCTAGTCTCATTGCAATGTTATTTAATAACATGATTATTTTTTTTTCTTTTTTTTATGGGATAGGAGGACAAACGAGCAGGCGTGTCACCTGATGGTAAGCAACCAACGCCGCCCATGGACACCAGCAACACATAAAGTGTTACTGTTGTGTTGCCGACCTTTAAGGGATAGGGGAAAGGTGGGTGGGCCTCCGGGTACCTCTCTCACCGAACGAAACGCGAAATGAGCCACTTTACGTCGATCTTCTGAGAGGTCGTGGTATTTAACCGGTCGAGCCGGCCCATTCATGCAGCGAACTGCTTGGCTCTACCACTGTGTAAAATGTTCTAGTTATATTACCAACACGTTAATATAAAAACACAGTAAAAGATAAAAACTAGAATGATCTATTGTTTTTTTTTATGGGATAGGAGGGCAAACGAGCAGGCGTGTCACCTGATGGTAAGCAACCAACGCCACCCATGGACACCAGAAACACATATAGTGTTACTGTTGCGTTGCCGACCTTTAAGGGATAGGGAAAAGGAAAGGATGGGGAAAGGTGGGCCTCCGGGTACCTCTCTCACCGAACGAAACGCGGCATGAACCACTTTACGTCGGTCTTCTGAGAGGTCGTGGTATTTCACCGGTCGAGTCGGCCCATTCATGCAGCGAACTGCTTGCTTGCTATTGTATAGTATTATAGTTTTTATCGCCGAAGACAGATATATCAAACAAAGGCTGCTTATATATCTAGTATTTTGTTGTTTTAATTATCGTACTCTACGATTTTTAAGCTAAGTTCTGTTGTATTTGAGTTTTAAAAACTGCATATCGGATATAATTAATAGAAAAGTATCGGGGAAGAGCTGTCATAACACTATTCACTTGAGAGGTGCTACATTTTTTGTATTTTGACATACCGCTCAAAGAGAAAACCCAACCTAAAGTTTTTATGTTCATACTTACTTCATATAACTTATTAAGAAATATCCAGCTAACTTGACAACATCGACAGTGACAACATGTTCTTAGTTCCAACTTAACCAACTTGTACCGAACTTTATTTGCCATGTTATACACAGACAAAGTCCATGTTTTCTTTTCTCTCTTGACAATTCAAAGTTCTGTCATCGGTGTCACAAGTCTATCCAGTACTTTATCTCATGTTTCTTTCGTGCTGGTCAAATAATAATTTGTGTATTGCTCTAATAAAGATAGCCAATATATATAAGAACTTTATCCCATTGTTTTTGTTGACTCGTTTTATTCTCCATTGAATTAATAGAAGAATAGAAGAAATGAAGGTAATGGAATAAAATACAAGGATAAGCATTTAATTTTTATGGACGTGGTGAACTCATCATCATCATCATCAACCTATCTCCGTCCACTGCTGGACATAGGTCTCTCCTTTGGCACGCCAGTGATCTTGATCTTTGGCCATTCGTTGCCAACCACTGCCAGCCACTTTGCGTATATCGTCGCCCCACCTAGCCTGAGGGCGTCCTACACTACGTTTGCCGAGACGCGGTCTCCACTCCAGGACACGTTTCCCCCATCGGGAATCAGACTTGCGACAAATGTGACCTGCCCACTGCCACTTCAGTTTGCTTATTCTTTGGGCTATGTCGATGACTACTATGTGGTGAACTACGTCCATAAAAATTAAATGCTTTTTTTTGTGCATTTATAAATATGCGTAGCGACTATTTGCTGTTTATTGTTCGGGGCACATCAGTCTTCACATCCTGTTCATCCTCTTTCTTCTGTTTCTTTGTCTTCGAGATACCCACTATTAACTAAGGTATCCGTTAACACACAGCCTAATAATGGAGCTGCTGGTATAATCAAAATCTAATGAGATCGTTTAAAAAATATTTCTAAGATGAAACATTTCTTTTGTATCTTGTCGATATTGTAATGATTACATGAATAATTTAAAAATATATTTAATGGAACCCTTTATTGTAACAGAAAAGGTTCGAGATAATCAAGAGTATGAGATTATTTTTTTGGTTATAAGCAATACGTAGGTTTTACTATTTCTCCATAGCCATATAAATTGACTTATAATAAAATAATCGGTGAGATATATTTAGTTTCTATGGTCTACAGATCAAGCAGCATGCTTCTCAATACGGGCTCATAACAATGACTCTGGATTCTTTTCGAAAGTTTTGTGTGATGACTAACAACATTGTATCCGGTGTATGCCAATAGGTTCCGTCACCTTTGAAACGTGAACCAAAAATGAGTGCACGGAGGCAAATTTTTAAAACTCATATTATACACGCTCGACAATTTCTGTTGTGCTACTTCCTTTTGCAAGGACAGGTTTCGAAAATGTGTTAGAATAAATCAGGACTTGATCCTCGTCTCGATCTCTCTTCATATATTGGATGGTTTTGTCAATAAGTCGTGACATTTTTCTATTTGTACTTTA
This sequence comes from Euproctis similis, assembly GCA_905147225.2. Lineage (NCBI taxonomy): Eukaryota > Metazoa > Arthropoda > Insecta > Lepidoptera > Erebidae > Euproctis > Euproctis similis. The sequence continues at coordinate 9,200,660 of LR990121.1, read as the reverse complement.
ATAATAAATAATATACCAGAAATGTCATATACACGACAACTCCTACTAAAATTCAGTGAGCTGACCATCCGTTATATCAGAGCCCATTACTTCCACGACACTAGTTTTATGTTTATATATTTTGACAAGTAGACATTATTTGTAATAACATATTGTCATCGAAAGTACACACGTACATACACACGAATCTTCACGTCAATAGCCTTATAGGGTAGGTACAGCACTATAAAACAAAGTGAGATAGAAATTGTAAGTTACAGTTGCCAGTTGAAAAACCTTAAAATTATATTTAATATTTACATTCCCTTTGTTTACCATGTAAACTTTGTGCGACATAATTTATAGCTAATAAACAGCTTAGACGACTCGCTCGAACTAGCTTCAATCATATTAATGAATAGCGGCACAATGGTGTATAGCTGAGATTAGATCAATTACGAGTACAGCGTTATATTACTATCACCATTTGCAGGATCTCATTACGTTGTGTAATTAGTTAGTTGTGTAATTTTAGATACTGGTGACAGTTAACCCACTTATTTTGACGTCAATATTTCGTTTACAGTGTGTGCGTTCCACTTAGTGCGCACAAAGACCGTAATAACGGCGCAATGTGGTAATGTGGTCTTATTACGGCACAAAGCCGTAATAAGACCACATAAGGCCCGTGGTCGTTGCGAGCGATCGCTCGACGTCATAGATGACGTCACTGTTCGCGACCACATCGCGCCCGCTTCGCCCGCAAAATATTGGTGGGTTTAGTGGACTTTCAATAAAATGGCATATGTCATCAGAAAGTGATAAATTTTCCGAGTCAACTCTCATTCGTTTTGTTAAAAACGCTACTTTAAATTCACGAGGATCCATATTGAATTAAATTATATTTTATATTCATGCAAAATATTTACTCATAACTTTGCTGAAAGTTTTCACCATGCCGCCATATTGCTAGCACACCAGCGCTCAAGTTGTGCGTTCCACATAAAACATTCGCCCACAACGCTCGCGGCGAAAAACGTTAGTGGGACGGCAATTTCCGCGGTCGTGGTCGCGGTCGTTGTGGGCTATAAGTGGAACGCACCCAGTATTAATATTTGTTAAGTGTCAAATATGATGTCCTAATTGGTCGGTTTAACTGTGTTCTTTCTTACAGAAACTGTGTTCGTAATTCAAACGTTTCGAAGCTTTTGTAGCGAATAAAAACTAATCTGTGGCCTCGACCTTTAAAGAGGTGATATAGATAGATCATTGATTGAATATCTGAATATTATTCAAAGTTATAAAAAAAATGTATTGTGAATTTATCACAAAAGCAAACATGCAAATGTTTAAATATTATCAAAAATATTTATACAAAAATATTTTAAGGCGAATCATTCATGATATTGAATAATATTTTAATCATAAATATTGCTTATTGAAGCAAGAATACATGTTGACCGGCGTTGAAATGGCTGTTTCGTTTAAATTAGTAAGGGCTCATATCTAACCTTTACCACACTTTAAACAGAGGTGACCAGATCAGATACGGTACATACATACATTGATAAATCGATGATGAGTTTGTAGGTTTGTTAAGAGTTGCAATGTGTGGATATGAAGCCTTTAAAAGTACATAAGTTGTAGGTCACAGTTACCGCTTTTTATAAAAGCTATAGGTACTTTAAACCTGCTAACCAGTATCGTATTAATCGTAAAATTAAAGAAAACGCAACAGTCATAGTCAATTTCACAGGAAAGGGTTATTAGGAAGTTTAATATCCGTGGAAACATACCCAACGTGTATATCGCTGGAGAGTATTCCAAATTGAGGCATCAACAGAACATAATTCCGTTACGATCCGATCAAAAATAGATAGAGTTACCGGAACACGATCCCAATCGAGTGAGTTCTGACTCCTGACGTTCATTATCGTATTCTGTGAAGTGTTGGCTGATGATATATCTACGTATGTTACCATAGAACTTGGATTATAAACTTCATAACAAAGACAGCAACAAATTGGGTTAATTCAATAATCACAATTTAAAAAATAGCATTTCTAACCTTAAATAGGCGGCAGTTAAAGCGATCAGTTTATAATAATACCGGTCACAACCTTTTTTTTACGCGAGGAAATGCTTTGTGCACACCCCCCGCCTGGGTACGGCAGGGGGTAGTGTGGCACTCCCAAAACAGTAAACTGCAATCCGATCCTAGGGTTACCTACTAAAACCTCGCGGCGGCCTTCCTCCGGCGTTGGGGTGGTCCAGGATACGGTTAACCCTTCTGTTACGAGGGGGAGCTCATCCTCCCGCCGGGTGTGTGCCCTCGCGGCCCGTCGGCGGCGATCACTGAGCTCGCCGCCGCCGCCTTCGAGTGGGATCGGCTCTCTCCCAATCCCGCTCGGACCGGTCACAACCTGTCAATACCGACATAATAATATCTTGGACACAAATCACACAGCGCCCTCCAGTTCCAAACTAAGCAACTAAATGCTTGTGCTATGGATACTAGATAACGGATACTAATACATATATACTTTTCTTTTGTAAATACATGCTTATAATACATAGAAAAACATAAACTGCTAATACCGCGTTTCCGGTACAGTTACCCATGGGTGACACTTGTCGCTTACTACCAGGTTACCCACTTGCTCGTTGGTAAACGAGCATGTGGGTCACCCGCGTGGTAGTAAGGTGGTAGTAATCCTGCAGTTACAGTTCACAATACTACAATGGTTTTTATCTAGAATTAATAACACTTTTCATTTTGTCACGTACGTTCACTTAACTTTTGCTTAAAAATAAAACCTTATCTTAACTATAAATTCAACCCTTGATCGTTACGATTGTATTGTATATTGGGCAGCTGCAATTACTTGAACATTCTTATTTTATTTCAGTATAATAGCATTTTATGTCATTGCTAGTTAAAAGCAAAGCAACCCTTTTGAGATTAGCTGTGCGAATTCATATAAAAACCCTTCTGATGATAAACAGAAAGTAAAAATTGAAGAAAATTTTTATAGAATAAATGAAAATATTGTTAGTGAATATAAAGTTTTATATCAGATACAACCTCAGCCTCCAGCGACAGCCAGGTGGTGAGAGTTATCAGACGAATTATTGAACTTGCCTTCAGAAATTATGTTTCAAATAAGTCATGCATATAAAATTTATTGGAATATTATTAATACTTACATAGTTGAAGTAAATCCATTTAAATTTGAATGTTTGTTTGTTCTATTAAAATTACCTCTTTTAAATACACGGTAAATAAAACGAAATAATAAGTTTCCTTAATTTTTGTTTGTAAGCAAACTTTTTCTTCTTTTAACCATTCTTTAAAACTTTGACCGAATTTGACGTGACTTTCATAGACAGCTGTTGTATAAAGAGTGACTGAGCCTACTGAGCTACTCTGACTGTAGAAATATAGACCTTCTGATTGATTCTGTATATTGTACAGAGATCGACAAGTTCATTGGACATACAAAATGGTGATAGATTCAATAGCATCAGAATTTAGCTGATCTTTTCCAATCATTATAGTTTTTTTTTTTCAAATTAGTTGTTCAAATTCACATTTCACGAACCAATTGAATGTTAAACTTAAGTCTATTGAAGTTACATAGAAGAATAAATGACAAGATCTTAAGTAAACAGGAAGTAAAACTCTCAGTCAATCAGCACAGATAACATAAAAAAAAAGTTATGGATGCGTTCAAAGAAATCCAATTCTGGAATATTCGAACCGACATTATTATTATGAAAATTTCCAAGTTTTGCAGATGACAGCGCGTTGTTTGTTATGACGAAAAAGAAATTCCTTATCGAATACCAGAAATATTTCGTATAAAGTTAATGATATCAGAAAAAGATATGGGAACTGTGTAATTAATTATTGCCTTACTGGTCTGCAAGTCAAGTAGTCTCACTTCTAAATCCTGAAGTCTCGGGATTAAATCCTGGCTCACACTAATGACTTGTCAGTTTATCAAAGTTAAGTCTGACGAATATTGATTAACAGTATCATGGGATAAGGAGGCCAAAAAGAGACCTACTAAAACTTCTCTCATCGAACAAGACAAGTTTACTTAAATTTTTACCGGTGAGCCAGCCCATTCATGTAGGAAACTACGTGACTCTACCACTGTTATGTAATAATACTTGAGTAATATTTCTTTTTTTTTTATTTACAGGTAAAGGAGCTGTTGTCACATTACCTGAAGATAACACAGTAATAAATTTGTTGAAGCAGATTTGTTTCGTAAAAGAAATATACAAGGATGGAACTATATCTTCAATTTATTTTTTGAATAATGCAAATGTAAATGAAGGTGATGTTTAACATATTATAATGAAAAACCTAAAAATAAATTGATTTTATTGACTAATGAACTAATACCAAACCAAAATTAAACTCTAATGTACCCACATTGTTAACGTAACATAACTTCACGCCTTTTGTTACCCGAAGGTGTAGACAGCGGCTGTTAAGCCTCGTCTCACCGTTAAGTTTACGTCCCAAATGGAATAGGTGGCGAACCTATTGCCATACCGGGCACAAAGTTTTTAGTCATCGATATTTATCACACATAACTGTATAATAAATAATATAATATATATATTAAATATTATAATATTATTAATTATAATATTCTATTTAATTAAAAACTAATGTTCAGGGACGTTTGTATATTTTCAAGATACTCATCATCATCTGTAAAAGATTCGTTATATTCCCCACAAGCTCATTACAGAAGCTGCGTACTTCTTGCGTCACGTACTTTATTCATACACGTACTTGTGGCATTTTACTTATAGTTTCAGAATTATAATAAGCTTTGTGTTATATTAAAAAGTTAGTGCAAATATTTCCATTGCAACAGACAACCCTATAAGTACCATATAATAAGTGGCAGAATCTATTGCCACAACATTTTTTTTAATTTTTTTTTAAATTTTTTTTTTATGGGATAGTAAGACATAAGCAACTAACGCCGCCCATGGACACCAGCAGCACATATAGTGTTACTGTTGCGTTGCCGACCTTTAAGGGAAGGGGATAGGAAAGGATGGGGAAGGGGGTGGGCCTCCGGGTACCTCTCTCACCGAACGAAACGTGGCATGGGCCACTTTACGTCGGTCTTCTGAGAGGTCGTGGTATTCCACCGGTCGAGCCGGCCCATTTGTGCAGTAAACTGCTTGGCTCTACCACTGTTGTCAGTAACTCGGTATATCGTTACATAGACAATTATATTTATGCTAAATTATAAGGATTTAGAATTTTTCTGACTTCAGTTACTGACAAAATGTTGCGGCAATAGTTTCCGCCACTCAATATATGACACCAAAAAACAACTAACAACAACTACTAGACGTAAATATAGTAAAAACAACGGTTGTTTTGGCTTCAGTTTATTAGAAAATCTTTTTATATAATTATTTCTACAAAATCTTCAATGTTAAAAATTTATGAGAAGTTTAGATTACAAATGAAAATTAGACGAGCACCCAATTTCTGAAGTTTGCTCGAATATGTGATATTTGAATAACCATTTTCATTTTCTATGCTCACGTGAAATTGACTAATTATCCATGAATATGACGGCTGTGGAGCGTCTGAAACCTAGATATTATTAACATACATACATACATAACTTCACGCCAAATCCCTTGCGCGGTAGGCAGAGAGAACAGAGCGCCATAAGTCACGATTTTTACACGCCTCACTCGCTTCGTTGACTTTCATAACTCTTTTCAGGCACGCGCGCCGGTTTTAGAGGCTCCTAGGCTTGGTAAGGTTTCTGGTTGTACTTTTAGCATAGCGTCATTTACAGGATAATTACTTAATCCAACTAATTACTTTGTACCGTCATCTGTTAGAATTTTATCGAACCAAGGAAAGTCAAGGAAAAAATATAGCTATTTAATTAATATAGCATTAAGGTTAGCTTGAACTAAGATTGAATGACATACACCTAGTTTTCTTACATAATAGGAAAAGCCACGTAAAAAGAGTGTCAAACTTTTAAAAAATGTGTCCGTGCCTTAGGAATATATGGCAGACAAACAGCTTGACATGTGATTTATATAGGTCAGTAAGAAAAGGACAGAAAACGAATTGGCATTTGTGAATTTTATCCTTCAATCAGTTTTCAATACCCCTTTCATCAAATGATCTCAAAATCAATTGCGATTTCAAGCGGTGAAATTTGCGGATCAAACTGTCCATTTGACGAAGGAACAAGACTACTCTCATTGTTTTCAGATAAATGTGTAATATCGACTGAAGTGTTTGAAGATTGCTCTCGATTTAGTTTTTTAAAAGGATTTTGTCATTGCCATTTATTGGATTTCAATCGCTAAGTAATTGATATATAGATACTTTGCTAAGTAATTGACGAGCCTCGTGACGCATTGGTAAAACTATCGGCTGCAGCAATGAGGTCGGGGGTTCGATTCCCACCCGAGCACAAATATTTGTGACAAACTTGAATATGTGTGCGGCGTCTGAGTGTTTTTCTATGTATTATAAGTATGTATTTACAAAAGAAAAGTATACTATATGTATTAGTATCCGTTATCTAGTATCCATAACACAAGCATTTAGTTGCTTAGCTTGGAACTAGAGGGCGCTGTGTGTATTGTGTCCAAGATATTATAATTACTTTGGGTTTTAGGAATTTTAATTAATTATTTAAGGTAGTAATACCTTGAAATTGCTACCTACCTACTTCCTACGGCAGTGTAGTAGTCTAAAGATATAGTACCTCTCTCGATTAAATCGGAAGTCTTGAATTCAAATCTTCTATTACACATGTAGCTTTTCGGAATTATTTTCAAATGTTACGTATATATATATAACAATATTGGTGTAGGTTTTCGTAGGTGTTATTTCTTAATTAGTACATGTTATCAGCTGTCTACGCCGTAGCAAGAATACTCGTAATGTTTAATAAACCAAATTGTCCGCCCAATCAGGCTCTTGATAAATAGCTATACGGTATAAAATGTATCAGAACTCGTGGAAGCCGGTATTTTGTCAGTTTCAAATGTTCAGACATATTTTTAATTAACATATTTAACTAGGTATTTTGGAAATCCGCCTGGTTTATGCTTGATTAAAAGACTGGTATAGTTTTCCTTTTAAATTATAGAAGATTAATTAACTATTTATAAAAATGTTATAAATGCTATAAATGCTATTTATAAATATAGTCTCGGTGGCGCAGTGGGAGAGCGCACGGCCTCTGATCCAGAGGTCCGGGGTTCGATTCCAGACACTGGCTCACACCAATGACTTTTCGAAATTGTTTTCGGAAGTTATGTGTGATAAATACCGATGACTGACAAACTTTGTGCCCGGTATGGCAATAGGTTCGCCACCTATTCCATTTGGGACGTAAACATAACGGCGAGACGAGGCTTAACAGCCGCTGCCTACACCTTCGGGTAACAATAGGAGTGAAGTTATGTTATAAAAATGTTGATGAAATGAGGCTTACTTGTGTTACTATAAGATAGGCCATTAGTTTAAATTTATATTACATCATGAAGAATGGAAGTGTGGTTAGTTTTGCATATCAATTTTGTACAAGAGATAATGATTATGAGTCCAAGGCCAATTTAGGCCCAACATTCGATATACAAAGACTTCTTTGTTTAGAAGCAGCCTACTAAACCTTAATGGCAATGATAAGTATTTTTTAATTTATTAAATTACAAATTCGAAGTGTAATATTAATAGTTAAAACATAACACCGTCGGTTCATTTAGTGATTTCGTAAAGAAGCACGGTATCTAGATTTTGCGACATATCGATTTTCAGTGGCATCGTAAATTGCTGCAACTATTGTTAGTAACTTTGCTAGCGAGCGGTGTCCCTCAGGCACTTTGGCGGTAGCAGCTCAATTAACTTGTTCATTAGTAATTATAAGTTTATAGCATATGAGTAAGAAAATCGCAAATATGATGCTTGTTTGATCAGATATATCTTAATTGTAATGTTTTAGACTCGATCTACACGGCGCCATCGAGTTTCAATTTAAGCAACTAAAATAAACAGTGAATATACGAAATTCATTTTGACCTTCTTACTGACAAAACTTTATCAGACACTGTGTAGCGAACTATAAAAAAAAACTTTTTTCGCCGGCTAGACTAAGTTCTTACAAGTTCTTACGGGATGATTTAGTAGCGTCCCATCATCCCATAAGTACCGTCATTCTAAAATATAACAAGAAAACGTGTCACAAATTAGATTTATGAGGCACTCAGCTCCAAAATATTTTAAAAACAGACACAAATAAGGTGTCAAACATCAGATTTATAGGGAATTATCCACCACAGATATGGGTAGTTGACCACATCAGTAGTGCTCGATATTTTTTCTCGGCGGGCGTATCATAATAACAGCAATAACAGTTAATTACCTCGCTATCGGAGCGAGTCCCATGGGCATACCCGATATTTTATACTGTATAATGAACTGACCATTCCTGTACACTGTTGTTGGAGTTACCAATATAATAGTAGGTAATTCTTTATAAAAAGATAAAGCATACTGATGGTATTTTGTTTTTACAAGATCATGGATTTCATATTATAAGATTTTTTTTCATAAAATATGTGTAATAAATTTAGATTACTAACAAATTCATGTCTGATGTATGGGAATAGGTTCCGATAACTATTCTAAAAGACGTAAAGACGGGGACTAGATGCGTAACAGCCGACATTTTAGTGTAGAAAAAAGCGTAAAGTTACTAAAGAAAAACTTCTATGTGATCTATGAATGATTAAAATACCGGATTTACTATGTGTTAAGCGATAAATTAATCACAAATCTGCATATTATTCATAAATACCTACCGACATTAGAATATATAAGTTCACTCTTATAATTTTCTAGACAGTCATCCTCCCTGGGCGTGTGTAATCTTCTGTAATATATTTTGGGTTTATGCCAAAAGCCATTAAGCCAAATGTTATTTTATTAAAATGCTTTTGGTGGTGAAAAAAATGGTATAACACTTTTTTAACCTACCTGACCCAAACCTAGTCCAACGGGGAAGATATTCCATTCAGGCGGTGAGATTTGACGTTACTAACACTTTTGAATATTAAGTGAGCTATAAATAATGTTTAATATTTTCACTTTGAAATTCTGTGACATATTTTTGTTCAATACGACCATTTATTTTCTTGACGAAATAAATGTCTCTCTAAAAATATATTGCGTAGTTAAACCAAAAATAAAGTGACTATTCGGCTCCGCGATGAATGTAATAACATCCTATTTTTATTTAGATCATAATACACACACACACATCATTGCGCCAAGTTCCTTACGGCATGGACAGAAAGAGATGACTATCACAAAATTAGATTCTTATACATCGTTTGACTTCCATGTCAATCAATAATTACAATATTTTCATCTGGACGAAACGCTAGTTGATGAAAGTCTCTTTACATTATTCTCTTCTTATTGAAGCCAGGATGAGATCCCCACTCTCGTCTTTATCTCTCAAGTAGCACTTTTTGTGTCAATAATAATGTTGTTGAATTGTTGTTCTTTCACTCTTTCACTCAGCAGTTAGGAAAATTTCGCAAATAACGATGTTCTCTTTTGTGTAAGTCGTGAAGTACGGAGCCGCACTTTAATGAATTTTGTATCTATACAATAATGAACCGACACTGTTTTCATTACATCAAAGTTTCTTTAACTTCTAGTTATATTAGTAAATACTTCCTTTTTTATCAAAAATTGTTAGTGCAGTAAAAGCTTGTATATTCCGGAGGGACGAACCAGCAGCTTATTACACAAAGTGCAAGACTTCGCGTGATTTAACAAAGTTATTGATCAATACCTCCAGAAAATTGTTTTATTTGATTTAATAATATAGTTATTTAACCCTTTGGTTAATTTGGCTGATTGGCTTAAGTGCATGAATTACGATGATGTGGAGGCTATGTTACAGTTGAACTAAATAACATAATGACATGCACAAACAAACATACAGACACAACACACACACACACTCGCGCGCGCTCGGACGGAGAAACCCACATACACACACACATACACATGCACACACACACACACACACACACATATGCGCGCACACACACACACACACACACACACACACACACACACACACACACACACGCACACACACGCACACGCACACGCATCCTCACACACACACACACACACACACGCACGCACGCACGCACGCACGCACGCACGCACGCACACACGCACGCACGCACGCACGCACGCACGCACGCACGCACGCACGCACGCACGCACGCACGCACGCACGCACGCACGCACGCACGCACGCACGCACGCACGCACGCACGCACGCACGCACACACACACACACACACACACACACACAGTGTTATATTTAGTGAAAAAGTGTCATCTTATATGAGGGAAGACACTGACACCCGCAACACAGTTTACAACTACCGTGGGTGTCAGAGCATCCCATATTGTAATGTTACTTTACTTTATCGGAATAAATATATTATTATTATTTTGTTAGTAATTAAATATTGAAAGGGAAATTTAGGCACATAGCACTCAAAATACATCATACAAAAAGAAAAATATATTTCAACCCCTCATTGGTATTTGAATTTCTGAGTAAGTAGAATCTCAGATTACGCGGAATACCTATAGCTTGTGGTCCGTTTCGTAGGACCAAGAGTAGAATATAACACAAATTGTTTTCTTGATCGGACATATCGGGACTAGTCTCTAATGGACTTGGAGACTTACCATTGAATTAGTCTAAGGATATATCGTGTTAATACGATAACACTAACACGCTTTTTTCTACCCGAAGGTGTAGGTAGTGGCTGTTAAGCCGCGACTCGCTGTTATACACATAACAGCGAGTTGCGGCTAACGGCGGACGTACACACGTCCTAAATGGAATTGGTGGCGAACCTATTGCCATACTATTGCCACAAAGTTTTCACCCATTGATATGTATCACACATAACTTTCAAAATTAATTTTGAAAAGTCATTAGTGTGAGCCAGGATTCGAACCTGCGACCTTTTGATTCAGAAGCGGGTTGCTCGACCACTAGACCACCGATAACTAAAGTGAACCATGTATTATCTTCATAGATACATTTACTTATATGGGTATTAATACATCTAGTATGTAAATTTCATTACCAAGTATAAATAGTAATTGTCTGGAACAGGCAGCGGAGGATTTTGTCAAGAACCGAATGATCGTAAACGCGCTGTTATGAGTAACCTCGTAAAGATAAAGACATGATTAAATTGGAAGCATTACGTGAGAATATTGGCTTGCTTATTGTGTAACTTCACGCCCCTTCACAACCGTAGGCAGCAGCAGTTTCGCCTAGATTTTAGATAACAAAAACAACAGGTAGCAAAACAATTCTCAGTCAGTCAGTCATCAATATTTATCTTAATATTACATTCTTTATTTATTTTAATATTTTTATAACTTCAAGGGAATCCGGGAAAACACTGCCTTATATTTATATATTATTTTAAATTTATGTGTGAAAATGGCAAAAAAATGTCCCTCAATACGCCACTTATGTTATTTATTTCTATTGTATCCATGCCAGAGCCTAAGCATAAATAAACATGGGGCACAGTTATACCTTTCCATTCATATTTGATCCTTCATGACTTCCCAATAAATCCAAAAAAAATATCCAAATAATTATTAGCATATACTCGGATCCAAACAAAACATCCCTCTATTACAAGTCCAAGGAGTAAAATATAAAGCCATTGAGACGATTTTCTTTACGTTTCTCTATAAATTTAAACATTTACGATATTTTTTATATCCTAAATGAGTTCTATTGTATAAAATTAATTTTTGAAAACAAATTTAAAATAAATTTAGTTGAAAGAAAATTTTACAAGTTTTTTCTTCTATTAAAATATGGGGTGAAAGTGTAATTTTTCTCCCGAGTGGAGCGTGTGAAGTGTCTCAGTGCAATTTGTATAGCGGCGGGGTGCGGGCACGCTCGCTGGTACCACTCGGTCGGTTCACGATTACTTGTAAATTGAACGACTACTACTAGCTACTACATATTGACGTTGAATTTAAAAAGTGATAGCAGAAAAGAAAAGTGAGTTATTTTAAAATAAAGTGTCAATAAACTCAGTTTAGTGAAGTTTTAAACAGCAGTTTGCTACGAGGATTGTGCTCTTTTTTAAACATGTAAAGGTAAAAATTGAATATTTGTATTTTTTTCAATCCTTTTTCTACCCGAAGGAGTCGTCAACAGTTATTCAGCCTAGTATTGCTATATCCTAAACGCCTATAGTTGACTGAACTTATAGCCATACCGGGCAGAATATTGTCAGTCAATATTTATCACACATAACTTCCGAAAAGATTTCCGTGAAGTCATTGCTGTGAGACCGGATTCGATCACAAAACTTCTCGATTCAAGTGCGAAGTGCTCGACCTCCAGACCATCGTGTATTATATATCATTACAACCGGCGTGTGTGTATCGAATCTTGTTGTTATCAAATGACCCCGACATTCAATAGATGTTAGTTCAATTTGTTAATGTATACGATTTGTAGAGTGTCTCTTTAAGGAGGTGCGAGAATCATTGAAACTATTATTAAATATAATAATACTAAGTTTAATACCAAGTTCAAGTCTGTTGTTTATTAATTCAATTATCAATTCGCTCAATATTTAGTTAGAGTCAGATTTAGTGATGAACTAAATGACTTTTGCATATGAATCTTCGTATACTTCATCATCATCATCATTAGCCTTTTTTTTGAGGTCCACTGCTGGACATAGGCCTCCCCCATAGAGCGCCACAACGGCCGGTCCACTCAATCATGGGGGGTTTTTGCCATAATCGCCATGCTTGGCAGGCGGGTTGGCGATCGCAGTAGGCTGTATTTTCTTCAGAAAGAATGCTGCTGCCCATTCTTCTAGCTTTTCCCTTAGTCGCCTTTTACGACACCCACGGGAAGAGATGGGGTGGCGGTATTCTAAGCCGGCGCTACACAGAAATATACTTATATATATATATATACTTATATATACGATATTATACTAATGGAATTTAAAGAGTATTTAATTGTGTACAAATTGAAAATATTGCATTTTTCTAACCTCACACTATTATTCTACACAAAGGTGTAGTCAGTGGTAGTCAAGCTGACATAACATGATAAACTATATAATTTAGGAACAGTACGAATCCATTAATTAAAATCGTTTCGATTGATTTCATCCTAAATATTCCTTAATGCTCAATAGAAATTATATTTAGTACCCTTGTGTAGTATCTATTTATACTACAGATATCTTCCAAGGACAATAAATTAAGAAGTGTTTATTTATTAAATTTTAGACCTTGAATAAATTACGAGAATTTGTTGTATAAACACAACAACATAACATAACTTCACGCCATTGTTACCTGAAGGTGCAGGCAGCGGGTGTTAAACCTCGTCTCGCCGTTATGTTTATGTCCCAAATGGAATAGGTGGCGAACCTATTGCCATACCGGGCACAAAGTTTTCAGTCATCGATATTTATCTCACATAACTTTCCGAAAACAATTTCGAAAAGTCATTGGTGTGAGCCAGTGCTAAGATTCAAACCACGACCTGATTCAGAAACCGTGTGCTCGACCACTAAACCACCGAGATTGAATAAATAAATAAAAATTTAATAAACAGTGGTTGAATAAATTAAGAAAATTATATAGAAACAATTACAATTTACTTCTAGCAAAGAATTTCTCATTTAGGCCATCGAAATTTTTCATGAGAATAACGTTGACTTATCAACATACACATATATTTTTTTTCGTCACATGTAAACTGGCAATATCTTAGTCCATTGGAATAGCTGGAAAGGCATTGACATGTACCGGATATTATTGGCTTATAATTAACTTATAATAAACAAGTCCCGGAAATTCATTCAAGTATAAAACGAATTGGAACACGAGACCATTGAATCAGAATGGGTGCGACTAAACTAGTTTAGACAACGGGATTTAATTATTTAATTCCCATCAAGCCGGCCATGAAAGGCTCATACAGGGATGCTCTCTGGCACCCAGAGTTTACCTTGTATATTTATTTTACTTAATAACACAATTCTGTCCTTTGTCGCAACTCTCTAGATAATAACTAAGTAATTATGAGGCTTTAAGTGATAATGTACACCAGCATTAGGCAGCGGCCACTCTCACGTTAGAGACACTCACGTTTCATTCAGCAGGAAGTAACCCCGAGAGTAATTAATTCTATACACCTTCTGAAAATGTTAGGAAAGTTACAGAGTTGTATGTAATTTGGACAGCAAAGGAGAGCCTTCAAAAGGTATTTTCACTATTATAAAAGCCGGTAGCCGGTAGCCGGTAGAGCCAAGCAGTTCGCTGCATAATTGGGCCGGCTCGACCGGTGAAATACCTGGTGGTAGCCAGTTAGCTGGATATTTCTTAATAAGTTATATGAAGTAAGTATGAACATAAAAAGTTTAGGTCGGGTTTTCTCTTTGAGCGGTATGTGAAAATACAAAAAAATGTAGCATCTCTCAAGTGAATAGTGTTATGACAGCTCTTCCCCCATACTTTTCTATTAATTATATCCGTTATGCAATTTTTAAATCTCAAATACAAAAGAATTTAGCTTAAAAAACGTAGAGTACGATAATTAAAACAACAAAATACTAGATATAAAAGCAGGCTTTGTTTGATATATCTGTCTTAGGCGATAAAATCTATAATACTACACAATAAATCATTCTAGTTTTTATCTTTTACTGTGTTTTTATATTAACGTGTTAGCCAAGTTAGCCAAGCAGTTCGCTGCATGAATGGGCTGGCTCGACCGGTTAAATACCACGACCTCTCAGAAGATCGACGTAAAGTGGCTCATGCCGCGTTTCGTACGGTGAGAGAGGTACCCGGAGGCCCATCCCGCTTTCCCATCCCTTCCTATCCTACTCCTTTAAAGGTTGGCAATGCAACTGTAACACTATATGTGTTCCAGGTGTCCATGGGCGGCGTTGGTCACTTAACATCAGGTGACACCCCTGCTCGTTTGCCCTCCTATCCCATAAAAAAAAAAATTGATCGCCAGAGAAACAATTTTTTCAGCAGTGCGTGAGTAGTGTGTAACATAACTGTGATTATTGCAGTTAACTTCGTGTATTTTTATTACACAGATCATAAAATGATCTTTTCTTACCATATACTTGAACAATGCTGATGCAAACAGAACGGTTTCCTATTGCGACTTGACTTTTTTTTGCAGTGGGGCAGAGGAAGGGACTATGGCGATAGCTTTTATAAAAGAAAATATTAACACCGGCAATCACACTACGGTTTAGCTCAAATCTATTGCATTTGTTGCAGAACGTATTTGCTATACTTTGGAACAATTTTCTTATCCATTGCATAACCATCTAAACGATCAAAATCCTATTATTTTATTTCTTATTCACCAGCGGTTGCAGGTTTGAACCTACAAGCCACCATAATCTGAAGCTCTAGTGATGCATTGAAATATCAGTATAATTCTATATTTTAATATTTTTGTATTCTTATTATAAGTGTATGTAGATAAAACAACGTACAATCTATGAAGATTGGTTGAATGTACGTTTAAGTTCATAAATATTTTATTTTTGGCTACATATAAAGTCTTTTTGTGTACTGAAGTCGATATGATGCCAGACATATTTATTTTCTTTTGCTACTCTTGAACACCTTGCTGCTGGTTTGCCCTCCTATCCCATAAAAAACTATCTAATTGTCTATTTGAATGGATGGATTGTATTTCACCTATTGCACAAGCGAAGTTATGGGTAGACGTTATGGCTAGTGGTGACTAAATTAATAATATTAGACAAAAACTAATATTAGACAATTTGTATACGAAACTATAGGTTTATGGTCACGAACAATCGACTTACGAGTGTGTAGACTGTACATTTGTCAGTAATAAAGTAATTAAAAACTATTCAAATCATTTCTATTAATATTATTAGAAATCTCTTTCATCTAATTAAACTCTGAACGTAATACGTTAAAGATAAAGGTACGAGTAAAATGTCGTAGTCACATCAGATCGTAAAACTAGTCGTAAAAGTGCTTTAGATCTCGTTAAGTCAAGCACTTCGCGCAGTCCGCGGTACAATAAACGACTTATTGAAATATACCTCACCTTAGTTTAATATAGAAATACACTATGTGGATGAAGTTCCCTATTACGTAGGTACTCAACTGACCGCTGTTGCGGGGAGTGGCTTAAAAATTAGCTCATATTAACCGAGTTTATTACTGACTTATTTGATGTTAATTAAAAAAGAATAATATATTCGAATAATAAGAATATTAATTTATAAGAATGAACATATTATACAGTAGTCATGATGTGTTTTGAAAGAAATATGTTGGTATACAATAATACTATTTGAATAAGTAAGGCCCGAAGACGACCACGACGCAATTTTAATGACCAAATTGAACGCGTCCTGG
The DNA here is from genome assembly GCA_905147225.2 of Euproctis similis. Lineage (NCBI taxonomy): Eukaryota > Metazoa > Arthropoda > Insecta > Lepidoptera > Erebidae > Euproctis > Euproctis similis. The sequence goes on along the minus strand of LR990121.1, from coordinate 9,184,123 downwards.
CCGAGGGTTAGGAGAGCCCTAAAAACCGAGCGTGCTTATGAGACAAATATAAGAAAATAAAGACATAAAAACTCCTAAATGGATTCTGTGAAAAACGATATGTTAAGAAGATATGGAATCATATCATTTTGAATAATTATAAAGTAGTATAGTATTGTTTAGTTATCCAATAGTCCACTTCTGAGACACTTCCTCAAATAACATGGTATAATAATATTTTGTGCTTTTCTTCCCTTACCTTTGTGGCCTTTATTTTTTTATGGGATAAGAAGGTAAACGAGCAAGCGTGTCTTCTCATGGTAAGCAACGTGCGCCGCCCATGGACAACAGCAACACATATAGTGTTACTGTTGCGTTGCCGATGTTTTAGCGAGCAGGATAGGAAGGATGGGGAAGGGGGAGATGACCTCCGGGTACCTCTCTCACCGAACGAAACGTGACATGAGACACTTTACGTCGATCTTCTGAGAGGTTGTGGTATTTCACCGGTCGAGCCGGCCCATTCATGCAGCGAACTGCTTGGCTCTAGCACTGTTAGATATCACTATTGATATATTTATGAGTTTCTTTCATTTCTCAAAAGACAAGTTTAATTTAAAATATTGTGAAATAAAATTTAAATATATAAGTATGTCTGCATTCTCAAAGTCGATTCATCTTATTTGATATATCCCGTCTGTCAATCTTGGATATATGAAGAATGTGATGTAGCTGAACGATGAACTTCTTAAGAATATATCTTGAATAACTTAGCATTCGTATAAAGTAAGGTCAAAGGACTCAATTTTCATATTAACTCTCCTGTCAAAGACAATGATACGTCATATCGCTGTGAAAAGTGTAGAAACTGTTTTTTTTTTTTTTAAATATGATAGAACTCTTTAGTAGTAAATGTTTTATTTAAAAATTCTTTCACTCATTCCTAGTTGTTATGACAGCAAATATTTCATTTTACTAATCGTTTTACTAATTGTAGTACAAAGTATTTAATTAAAGTAGTTTTAATAATAGATAAAACTACTACCTATATCGTAAGTAGTAAGTCGATAATTATTAATTCATAAAGTCACTAATCAATACTAGAGGTATATTTGAGCTGACCGAAGATATCTGAACACTTGACATTGGCAAAGTTCAACATCAAAACATCAATTATATAAAATAATTGACCATAATTAGTTTTTATGTATGTACGTCTGAACTTCACAGTAAGATCAAACGTTAAGGGTTATCTGTGGCTCATTTCACAAACACGACCATTGGAGTTTTGGCGGGACTGTCGAGGAGACATGTCCGTGTGTTTTTTTTTCATTTTTTTTTATGGGATAGGAGGGGAAACGAGCAGGCGTGTCACCTGATGGTAAGCAACCAACGCCGCCCATGGACACCAGCAACACATATAGTGTTACTGTTGCGTTGCCGACCTTTAGGGGATAGGGGAAAGGAAAGGATGGGGAAAGGGGGTGGGCCTCCGGGTACCTCTCTCACCGAACGAAACGCGGCATGAGCCACTTTACGTCGATCTTCTGAGAGGTCGTGGTATTTCACCGGTCGAGCCGGCCCATTCATGCAGCGAACTGCTTGGCTCTACCACTGACCACCACTGACATGTCCGTGTATTTGCATTATTTTCTCAGATTTGTGTTTCAATGGATATTATTGAATAAAATTCATGGCGTTTTATTTAATAAGTGTTCGTATATGAGTGCAAATGTGGGAAATGGTGTAAATATCGTGTTTAGTGTGCTCTCCTACATTGTCGTCAAAACTCCCTCGGCACATCATGCATAAAGTGCCACGACTTTATGGATGATTAGGTTAGGTTAGGTTAAGCTGTAGGCTTAGGCTAGGTTAGGTTAAGATTAGTTTAGGTTAAGAATTAAGAAGTTAATTGTTATACAAAGACTCGACTTATAGGTCCTAGCAGCCAGGTCGTTAAATTATATAAAAAAAATCACAACCATTTCGAATTGATCATGAAATATTATTATTTTTTTTATATCCGATGCATTTGTTATCGAGTGGAAATAGATAATTTAGGATCGTAAGTGGTACTTTAGCTAAAAGCAGAAAATAATACTGTTTTATTCAGAAAATTAAAACCTTATCATGTATGTAACGGTAGAAAATTGGTTTTAATAGTTTAAAAATACTTTATACCTATTGGTTCTATAATATCTTGTTATCTTCTGACCTACATTCAGAATATAATCACAAAAGCCATTTTAAGGAAAAACTTTTAAAATTAATCACGATATTTTATATCATAAAAACATTGCATAAAAGTGGTAGAGCCACACAATTCGCAAAGCCGCATTGAAATGAGGTACCTGTGCAATACCATATTTCACCTGTCCCTCTCTGTCCCGTTTTAATGACAGGAAACGGAACTATAAAACTTTCAGTGTTGCAACGTCCATGGGTGCTGTTAGTCACTTACCCATTCTCTTGTATACCTTCGAAGAGTCAGGCGTATGTTAATTACGCGGCTCTTTACAGTCTTTGAACCGCTCCGGTATTGTTCGATATGGTCTGGTTCAAAGACTTCAATCTTTCAATGCTGCAATCTTTTTATATCGTCTGTTAGTTAACATAAATTACATACAACATATATGAACAGATTAAATCCTGCCACACTCGAAACTTTTTGAATGTTTTATTTGCTAAATATCGGTAGCTGTTTTCACCACGCAATCTCTTGAATATATGATATAACTGTATGAAAATTTTTAGGGTCGTAGTTTCTGATATTTCTATATAGATGCAAGAATTGTTCGTTTATAGGTGATTCAATAAAGCAACAAACTTCACATCAAAGTTCACTCAAATTAGGTCAATTAAATATGAATAGCTATTGATCAAAAGACTATTAATGGTCTGTTAACATTTGTAGGCAACGAAGTTTTTGGAAGGAGAAATTTAAGTTTTCAACAGTTTTGTGGTGGAAATGAATGTATGAGACTCGTCTGATTATTTAGTAAGCCATCTAAGGTCTGAAAGTCGAGAGACCCGCCTTTGAATTGAGAAGTCATGGGTTAGAATATAGGCTTTTCTTATGTCATGAGTGACAAATAATATTGTCCACGGTGTATGCCAATAGATTTTTCTACACATTCCATTTGGGACGTAGAAATTCGATGAATCAAGGCTTTACAGCCGCTGCTTATACTTTTGGGTAGAAAACGCTGTGAAATTATTATATTACCCATTCTTTTTCACATACCTATTCAACTTATATTTTGCTGTATGATTTATTTTTCATTTTCTGTTTTTTTCAGTTACTTATTTCAGGTCGGAATTTCGGTAGCTTCATTTTGCAGTTGTGAAGTATATTTGATTGAATGTTTTAATTTTTCCTGTTTTATATTTTATAGAATGAGGCCAAATAATATCAGATATCATGTTCCTGAGGAGATTTAATGAGAAATTACTTAATTAACTTCAGTTGTTCAAATTATTTTATTAATAAAACATCTGATTTATTTTCATTATCTCGGGTCAGGATTCAATTATTATATTTCATACATCATTTAATATTTTTATGAAATGATATTTATGCCTGACTATAGTCCCTGTCGTCTACTAGGCTTAGTATTCTGCTCCTGGATCAAGAAGTCTTGGATTCGAATAAATTTTAAGAACTATTTTGAAACTAACGTGTGATAAATATCTATGATCAAAAAAATGATCTAAATATGGTATGATAGAAGGTTCCGTCACCTATTGTAGTAGTGAAGATTGGACGAGCGGAGACATAATATCTGCAGCGCATACCTCCGTTCACAATAGGAATTTATTAATTAAGTAAACCCAGCTTTATCGAATTTATCTATGTTGTCTTTAACACAACTATAACTGTATTAAATATTTTGTGTCGACAAACAAAATTTAATCAAATTGTTGCCTGAAGCGATATTAATACACGCACCGTATTGACGTTAATTGGGCTATAAATGTTTGATGAATAACAATTTGACGCTCAATTTGTGCCAAGTTCACATGTCCGCGTGTTATTTGTCAATTCATAGTAGAAATATTTATTTTATAAAAAGAGACCAGTAGACCGTCTTAATACCAGAACCTCTCAGAATATCGATGTTAACGCGACTGATACCACGCTTCCATGAGAAAGGTATCCATCCACACCCTTTCCCCACGCCTATCCTCCCACTTCCATATCCCATCTTAAATGGCAGCAGCGTAACTGTGACCACCTCGGTGTTTCAGTTGTCCATGGGCAGCGCTTGTCGCTTACTTCCAGTTGACCCGTATGCTCATTCTGTAGGTGAGAGGAGTAGAGCTTTAAATATATACAACGTACAAAATATGCGAATTGCCTTTTCCTTAGAAATAATTCAGCTGAAGACGGCGTTCAATTTAATATTTATGAAGGTGAGATTATACTTACAAAACAATTGCCATTTTTAACCTCGACTTACAACGAAACTTTGCAAAATTCATACAAAAACTAAAGTTGAGAGGCCACAACCAAGAACGAAACCAAATATTACTTTCTTATAACAAAAATACATAGTGAATCGTGTATCTAGTGAACACGGTGAATCGAGAAAACTGTATTTATATTTATAGAAGTATTTATACTTAATATTTAACAATATTATAGTAAGGAAACATTGCTTTTAAGGGTGTCCATAAATATGTGTCACATTTTTAATATATGTTTTTAACCCTAGAGGGGTTTATTCTAAATCGTTCGAAAACCTTTTGACAACTCCTTCTGAACAAATAATGTATCTGAAGCCATGCTCGTTGCTACTTTGTCCTTTGTGGATTAATGGCATAAAGTAACAGTTATATATAGTATGTTAAACAAAATTCAGTTACAAAATCTATAGCAAAATCGATACATTTTAATCCTGTATATCCACATTTATCAATGGCAGGATAACAGAGCCTTTTTCCTCTGAAGCAACTTCTTAGTACATTGTTAATGCATGATTATTGGAAGTAGTATTTATCTATTTGTTTGTTGCTTACTTTCTATCAGGTTCCTTCCAATTTTTTTTTGTTTTAGTAGTATTTGTGTAGAAAGCATTTAATCCTGGAAAATGACAATAACTTTTATAAAGTTAAATATAATAATAAGTGCACTTTACAAAGATCTTGCAAAGAGGCTGATCGAAGCCTCTCGCGACCAGAGGGCTGGTCTATTCTTCGCACAGAGGATTAGCGTTGCCATTCAGCGTGGCAATGCGGCCAGTCTTCTGGGCACGCTGCCAGTAGACCGAGATGCGGAGAAATTTGATTTCAGGTAGTTTTTTAATTGTATATATTGTAAATAATGTAATTTATTTATTTGTTCTTATTATTGTAAATAAAAATAATATAATACTAACTTATTACTTCATAACATTAAAACAATTTTTTAGGATTATATCACGTTTATTTATTACTTATTTTTATTTAATAATAAATATTTAAGTCTCGGTGGCGCAGTGGTCGAGCACACGGCTTCTGATCCGGAGGTCCGGGTTCGAATCCTGACACTGGCTCACACCAATGTCTTTTCGATATTGTTTTCGGAAGTTTTCTATAAAAGGTTTAAGTAGTAGTAAAAAAACCAAAGATAGACAAAAAACTTCGGACAAAGTCCCTGGTATTGCTATTAATATTACATAAAAAGGGGGGCAAATTTATGGGATAGGTGGGCAAAGGAGCAAGCGTGCCACCTGATGGTATCAACCTGCGCCGCCCATGGACACCGGCAACACGTTGCCGACCTGTAAGGGAGAAGGATGGGGAAAGGGGGTGAGCCTCCGGGTACCTCTCTCACCGAACGAAACGCGGCATGAGCCACTTTACGTCGATCTTCTGAGAGGGACCATATATTTTACCGGTTGAGCCGGCCCATTCATGCAGCTGCTTATTATTGCTGATTATTATATATTTTATCTAGGTTGTTAGTCGCTAATATCAACAGCTAAGCATGTGAAGTGTGTAATAATCGTGTCTTATTGCGCTTTGTTCTCTCTACCTACCCCGCAAGGGATCTGGCGTGAAGTTATGTATGTATGTATCAGAAACTTGAATTGAAAAAAAATATTAGTGTTGATAGTCGATAGAAACGAAACGAAGCTAAGCTTAGCTATGCTTAGCAAAGCTCAGCTAAGCTACGTTAAGTTAAATTGAATTGAATTAATGGAATTGAATTGAATTGAATTGAATTAAATAAACTAAGCGGTACATTGAGATGTTTCTAAAATAGACAAGATGCTTTTCACAGGCTATTTTTTAACTATGAAATTATAAACTTAATTCATATTAAATATGTATGTATATGTATAGGTAATTTTAATTAACCTAGTATTTAGTTATGTTACATAACTTTACTTAATAAAACAATTCTCGAAATTACTATTTAATTTATCATTCTATCCAATTCTCTTTAGTCGCATATAAAATGATCGGAAACTTTTAATTAGAATATGTGAGCTGGTTCAATATTTTAAAATGAAAAAAAAAACTCTGGAAGTAAATCTCTTTCATTTTCATTTATTATTTTATTATTTATCATTGACCTATAAATGTCAACATGGACTTAGTAATTTCATCACATTCAATTTGCTTTGGTATCTCAGTTGGAACTTTTATAAACCGGGTTAAAAGTTTATAGTTTCCTGAAAATACATATATTTTATTTGTTTTAAATAAAAATATATTATATTTGTGAGACAGTTTATTTCATGTTCAATTATATTGTTAGCTATTTCAACTGCACTATATGAATCAATACTTTAAAATTTGTCATATATACTCTTAATTAAAAAAAAAAACGAGGTTTCGGCAGTTTACAGGTCGAACAACAGCTTCTGAATCAAGAAGGAGTGGGATCGAATCCGAACTTACACTAATTACTTCTTTGAATCCTTATCCGTTATCACAATAGAAGTGCAAAGTTAGCATTTATTAATAATTCAAAGAGAAATTGTAATATTAAATACCCATTTAATGTAAAATTTAACATTTGGCTGTGTTTCACCAATTCTGATGCCTCTCGCATTTCCCTCGAGGTTAACTCGATGTTCCCACAGATTCAGCGATATGAACTGAGAGCACGTTTTAACCTAAGCAGTCGGACCGAGTATTGTTATGAAGGTTTTTTAAAAGTATTTTCTGTACATGGAATTACTTACACAGTTTAAAAAATAAATATTATGTTACGTTTATATGAACATGAGTCTTTTGAGTTCGAGTTCATGATAAATGCATCCTTGTCTGTAGCTTAGAAAAATAAATTAGATTCGAAAATTATCTACGAAAAAGTACCTATGTATCATGTCCTCCTTATTACATAACACTTTAAAAAAAACTATATCCCCATATTTAAATACATATCGAAATTATGAAAGAGAAGACTATCAGATAGAAAACTTACAGTAACTTTAATATTTATTCTACCTTTATATTAAAATGGGCCTTAACATAATTCTCTCACCGACCGAAACGCAGCTTAAGCCAATTTTCGTCGATATTATGAGAGGTCATGTATATCAGCGGTCCAGCCGGACCGTTCATATAGCGAGCTGTGTGGCTCTACGATGTATCTACGAATGTCAACATACCTAACTTCCTTTTTTGTGTTACATTTTATGTTCAGTATAAATAGGTCATCAAATACCAGTGTCACAATATCTGTCTTACTTGCTTGTGATTATTCTCTGTACGCTTCTAAAATAAGTTTAAGGTCAATAAAATGTATGATAGACTGCATTATTTTTTATTGTTGACAACCTCCCTTGTGTTATTCATCTCATCTGAGCTTATGATCTGTGAACATTTCAATATACATCAAAACTTACATGTTAGTTTTATTACTTTTCGTCACTTTATTGATGAGTAGGTAGAGAGAATGATTGAATTGATTTAAAAAAAAATGTGAACCGTGAACTTTAAAAAAATCTCCAAAAGGATTGAAAACCAAGTCTTCAAAATACAGAGTACAGAAAAGGATGTCGTAAAGAATAGATGTTTAATTAAAAGCCTAATCACTTCGGAGTTTGTGAGTAATTTAACAACGGAGATTTAAGTAGACTATATTTTGTAACGAAGTAGAGTTAGTTAAATAACGCAGTATTGTCCTATATCATTATATATATTATAAACAATATCATATTGGAAACAAACTTCTAGAAAGTGTTGGTGGCTTCACAGTTAATATGCAGCAGAAACCTGATGTTGTTTTCACAAGTTTGTACCACCACACACCACATCATACGGTGGAGTTTTAAAACTAAAATACTTTGTTTTACACGAAACAATGAATTTTATATAAGGTACAGTGGTGTAAGAGATTCGAATTGAATTCTTTATAATAGAATATAATATTAATTTAATAATTATATGTTAGAATTTAAGATACATATAAGAAATACACAGGGAATATGCTACATATTGACGAAATCAATGAAAACATAATTTTGGTCTGATAGACTTCAAAATACAAGAATAGATCTAGAAATAAATTTGAACTGTTTAAAACAGACATGAATTCATTTGGTTTAATAATAAAATATATTGAGGTTCAATGTTACATCCAGATAGTTTTAAATATCTATTATTATCTACAACGCACTCTTCTGGTGGATGGTATCTGCTAAGGAATATGGTAGATGGTTCCACTATCTTAAAGACTTTTTATGTGCCTATCGACATATTTATATGCAAGAATGAATCAAGCGGCTAGAATTTAAGCTTTGTTGTGCATTTTCTTTATCTAGAAAGTTTATAAAACTTGCTGCTTGCTTTGGACTTTTTCAAGGTACATTTTAGATAGACTTAATTTTTTTTTGGGTTTCTTACCAAATTTTCCTTCTAAACATGTTGCCATACATCGGGCACAGTTTTGTTGGTCATCGATATTTATCACACATAACTTCCAAAAAGAAGAAAGATGTGAGTGAGAGTTCGATTTCTCCTGACTTAGAAATGATCCTTCATTCCTTTCATAACGATTCTATTTAGCAATTCTTCAAGCAGTTGCAGTTTATTAAGAAATATTGCTGTGTGGCGCCGGCTTAGAATACCGCCACCCCATCTCTTCCTGTGGGTGTCGTAAAAGGCGACTAAGGGAAAAGCTGGAAGAATGGGCAGCAGCATTCTCTCTAAACAAAATACAGCCTACTGCGATCGCCAACCCGCCTGCCAAGCGTGGCGATTATGGCAAAAATCCTTCATGATTGCACAGGACCGGCAGTTGTGGTGCTCTATGGGGGAGGCCTACGTCCAGTAGTGGACCTTAAAAGGCTAATGATGAAGAAATATTTCTAGCCGTTACTTTTCCGGTTCATAACAAATGTTCAGGGACGTTGTATATTTTCCAGGTAATCATGACCATCTGTTAAACTTTCGTTATTTTCCTCACGAGCTCATTACAGAAGCTGAGTACTTCTCGCGTCACGTATTTTATTCACTCACTGGCATGGCATTTTACTCACAGTTTCGGAATTATAATAAGCTTTGTTTTATATTAAAAAGTTGTACAAGTATTTCCATTACAACAGACACACATATATGACGACTATATAAATAAATATATTTGTTTTAAAAAATAGGATTTAGATTGTTCTGACTTAAGTTACTGAAAAAAAAATGATGGCTACAGATTCTGTTATTTATTATATGAGACCAAAAAAACGCCAAGAAAACAACCGACAACCACTTCTAGAGGTACTCGTAAACAAAAAAAGTAGATGATTGTATTGGCTTCGGTTTAATAAAATAATTATTTCTACAAAATCTCCAATGGTTATGTTATAAATTTATTAAGAGTATGAATTATATATGAAAATTATATGATCACCCAATTTCTGAGGTTTGCTGGAATATGTGATATTTGAATAACCATTTTTATTCTGTATGTTCACGTGAAATGGACTGATTATTCATGAATATGACGGCTGTGGAGCGCCTGAAACCTAGATATTATTAATAATGATATAATAATACTATCAGCCTGGCCACACATTGCTCTAGTTTGATTTACAGTTGTACTTTAACGTAGCGTCATCTACTGGATACTTACTCAAACCAACTAATTACTTTGTACCGTAATATGTTAGCAGTTTATCGAATCAAAGGATTCTTTGTTAAATAATAAATATTTGACTCACAATTTATTAATTTCATTAACAAGATCTAAGATTAATTTATATAAACTAAGTTTTTTTTATATAATAAAAAAGGTGTGAAATTTTATGAAAAGTGAGTCCGTAGCTTAGAAATACATAGCAGACAAGCAGACAGACAGACAATATGTAATTTATATATATTAGGGTAAGTAAGTAAAGGATAGAAAACTAATATACATTTGTGAATTTTATCCTAAAATCTGTTTTTAATTTATCTATCATTAAATTGTCTCGGTGGCGCAGTGGTCGAGCACACGGCTTCTGATCCAGAGGTCCGGGTTCGATTCCAGACACTGGCTCACACCAATGACTTTTCGAAATTGTTTTCGGAAGTTATGTGTGATAAATATCGAGGACTCAAAAACTTTGTGCCCGCTATGGCAATAGGTTCGCCACCTATTCCATTTGGGACGTAAACATAACGGCGAGACGAGGCTTAACAGCCGCTGCCTACACCTTCGGGTAACAAAAGGGGTGAAGTTATGTTATGTCATCATTAAATTATCTCAAAATTAATTGCGATACTGTAAATAATGAGGTCGAATGTCAATTCAATATACATGTAATACTACAATCAATCGATCAGCAAAAAATATATTATATATTATATTATATATTATTTTATTATATATATTATATTATCTCAAGCGGTGAAATTTGCGAATTGAAGTGTCTCATTGACGAAGGACCAAAAGTGCTGTCATTGTTTTTAGATAAATGTGTAATATCGACTGAAGTGTTTGAAGATTGCTCTCGATTTAGTTTTTGAAAACGCTTGCCATTTCTTGTATTTCAATCGCTAAGTAATTAATGGATATATACTTTAATAGGATATAAACTTTGAAATTTATCGTTTTAGTAATAACACCTTAAAATTGCTACCTACTACTGCTTACATTCTTCTCGATTAAAACTCGGCTTGCATTCAAATTCTGATTGCATTCAAATCCTTTACAACATCAATAACTTTTCCTAAATATTTTCAATAGTTAATTTTAATGTATTTCTATGTATCTACTTAAGTTTATAAGCACGCTGGTGTAGTTTCTCATTGGTGTTATTTTTAATTAATACACGCTATCCGTTGTCTACGCCGTAGCAAATATTCTCTGAATGCTTAGTAAATCAACTTGTTCGTCCATATAGGGTCTTGATGAATAGCTCTACGGTACAACTTGTATCAAAACTCGTGGAAGCCGGTATTTTGTCAGTTTAAAATTTTCAGACAAATTTTTAATTGATATATATTTAGTTAGTTGAAAAATACGCTTAGGTTATGTTTGATTAAAAGAGGGTTGTAGTATTCCTTAAAAATTATAAAATATTTATTAACTTGAATTTAAAATTACATGAGCTTAAAATTGCTAAAGAAGATAATTATAATGATTATGAGTTCATATAATCCTCGTAGCGCCATCTAGGGCCACGGTTCGATCCAGACATTTCTTGATTCAGAAACAGCATACTCCACCTTCATAGCATTGACACGTTTTTTATTAATCAAATTACAAATTCAAATTTAAATATTAATAGTTTAAACCTAACACCGTCGGTTTAGTTAGTGAGTCTTTTAAAAAGAAACTCGCTATCTGGATCTTATTGAAATATTGATTTTCAGTGGCTTAATAATTTACTGCAATTACTGTTAGTAACTTTGCTAGCCAACAGTGTCCCTTAGGCACTGCGGTAGTAACTGCTCAATTAACTTGTTCATTAGTAACTATAAGTTTATAGCATATGAATAATGAAATCACTGAGAATGATGCTTTATTAACCAGATACCATTAAACAGGTCTTAATAGAAATATTTTAGTCTCAATCCACACAGCGCCATCTAGTATCAATTTAAGCAACTAAACCAAACAGTGAATATAATTCTGGGTACATACTTTGTGTTTTAAATACGTGTTATTGTTTTTTTTTCAGACTAATATCCTAAAGAGCCATTCAATAGTAGATATAATGTAAGTAGTTCTCTCATGCTGTGTGGCGCCGGCTATGCTGTGTGGCGCCGGCTTAGAATACCGCCACCCCATTTCTTCCCGTGGGTGACGTAAAAGGCGAGTAAGGGAAAAGCTGGAAGAATGGGCAGCAGCATTCTCTCCCAACAAAATACAACCTACTGCGATCGCCAACCCGCCTGCCAAGCGTGGCGATTATGGCAAAAACCCCCATGAAAAGCTACAAGGAAAAGCCACGGCCCCCAGTCACGGCAGCTCCGCTATTCCATTGGCTCACAGTAGGGGGCTCGGTACCGGCGGGGTAGGGGGTGCTCGGGGGACGGGGAGATGGATTTCACCGCCTCTACGACGGCGTTGGGCAGTCCGAGGCCCTGTACGGGGCCCCCGTTTGGTCGCGAGACCTCGCGGGGGTCTCCAGCTCCAGGGCTCTGCTGAGGAGCCTGGAGCGGATCATGGCCATACGGATCGTACGGGGCTACCGTACGATATCGTACGAGGCGGCGACGGTCCTCGCGCGTTCCCCCCCCTTCATCATCCTGGCCGAGATGTGCGCAGCCGCGTACGATGTCGGCCGGGGAGGTGGGGGCCCGAACGCGCGAGGTCACGAAGTGAGGAGGCGGGAGGCCTTCCGGCGGGTCTTCGGGGACTGGCGCGACGCGCTGGTCTGCTCGCCAGCGCCAGCGCGCCGTCGGGGCCGTCCTGCCCCACCTCCAGGCCTGGGTGATCCGTAAATGGGACACTGTCACCTACAGGTGGACCGGGCACGGGTGCTTCGAGATGTCCTCGTATAACGCCTCCTCTTCGTCGTCGGGGTGTGTCGAGGTCGGCGCGTAAACCTGTATGACCTTCAGCGAATATCCCTTGGATATTCTGAGTATAAGGTACGCTAGCCTTGTCGATACACTCTCGATCCTCTCCACGTTTGCTACTAGAGAACGGTGAACGACAAATCCGACACCACCTTGCGAGGTGTTATCGCTCTGATACTCAGATACTCACCGTATCTGAGTCGAATAAAACGTGAAGAGACGGCGAGATGCTACCATTGCGCATCCGACCTGGACTCGGCCCAGCACACGCTGGAGGTCTGCCCGGCCTGGGTGGCTGAGCGCCGATTCCTGGTCGACGGGATCGGGCGAGACTTATCCTTGCCGGCGTTGGTCGCGGCAATGCTGGCGGGTGAGGAGGAGTGGAGGGCTGTAGTCCCCTTCTGCCAAGCTGAGATGCGTGTTTATTTAAAAATAAACACATAAAAGGTATCAAAACAGATTTATAGGGAATCACCACATCAGTAGTGTTGGATATTACTGATGACGAGCGAATCGTAATAACAGCAATAACAGTTAATTACCCCGCTATCGGAGCAAGTCCCATGGGCGTACCCGATCCTTTATTAAGAACAACCACGTATACCGTTGATGCAGTAACCAATATAGTAGGTATTTTTTTATAAAACGATAAAGCATACCGTAGGAAATTATGTTCTTTTAAAATTATGAATTACATATTATAAGAAATTATTTTCATAAAATATGTGAAATAAATATAGATCATTGACAAGTTTGTGTCTCATGTATGAGATTAGGTTCCGATATTAATTCTAAAAGACGTAAAATCGGGGACTCGTAGCGTAAAAAAGCCTACACTTTAGGGCAAAAAAAACTATAGAAAAACTTTTACGAAATCTACGTATGATTAAAATTAGGAATTAACCAACTGCTAAGCAATAAATTAAGCCACATATCTTATATGAATTTATTCGTGAATTTACCTACTGACATGAGAATATATAAGTTCACTCCTATCATTTTCTAGATAGTCATCCCCCCTGGGCGTGTGTAATCTTCTATAATACATTTTGGATTTATGCCAGAAGCCATTAGGCTACATATGATTATATTATAATAATTTTGGTGATTAAAAAAATGGTATAAATACATTTTCGATCTTCCTAAACCTTAGCTAGTCCATGGAGGAAAATAATTCATTGAAGCAGCAACATTTGAACAACTTTTGAATATTAAGTGAGCTATAAATAATTTTTAATATTTTCACTTTGAAATTCTGTGACATATTTTTGTTCAATACGACCATTTCTTTTCTCGTCGAAATAAATGTCTCTCTATAAAAATATTACGTAGTTAAACCGAAAATAAAGTGACAATTCGACCCCGCTATGTATGTCATAACTTCCCTTTTATATTTAGGTCATAATACTCACACATATCATTGCGCCAAGTTCCTAGTGGTATGGACAGCAAGAGATGGACATCACAAGACTTGATTATCATACATCGTTTGACTTTCATATGTTACATTATTACAATATTTTCATCAAGAAGGAAAGGCTAGTTGCTGAAGGTCTCTTTACATTATTCTCTTTATATTTAAGCCAGGAAGAGGTCCTCACTCTCGCCTTGATCCCTCAAGTAGCACTTTTTGTGTCAATAATAATGTTGTTGAAATTGAACCGACACTGTTTTCATTTCATCAAAGTATCATTAATTCCTTGTTATGTTGGTGGATACTTTCTTTTTAACAAGATCTGTATACAGTTAAAGGTTGTACATCCCGGAGGGACAAACCAGCAGCTTATTACACAAAGTGCAAGACTTCTCGTGAGTTAACAAAGTTATTTTGCAATACCACCAGAACAGTGTGATAATTTATTTAATAATAAAGTATTTTTACCTCTTCTTTGTTGGTAATTAATTTTGGAAGGGAAATTTTGTTACATATGATAAACATACACTCCAAATACATCATACAAAAAGAAAAATACCTTTCGTCCCCTTGACGGTATTGGAAATTTTAAGTATTCCTACGTGCCAGATAAATTGAAATCCGTGTTCATTGTAGTCCGATTCCGATTCGATATCCGATTATACAAATCGTTTCTGGATCAGACATATCGGTAGGACCACTAAGTCTCTACTGGACTTGGAGACTTTACTATTGTATTAGTTTAGGGTTTAATGGTGTTCGAATTGATGTAAATAGCTATATAGTAAATATAAGAGTTCTAAGAACAGATGAAATACTTTGAGAAAAAGAATAAAATTTGCCTCGTTCATATCGTCTACTCTCTATAATTCAGATATAAGTTAAAATGAAAGAATTTCCAAGTTAAAATGATTTATATGAGCATGACATTTATATGAGCACTAATATATCTAATATGTAAATTTCATTACAAAGTGTAAATAGTAATTATCTAGAATAGTCAGCGGAGGATTTTGTCAAGAATCGAATGATCGTAAACACACGGTTATGAGTAACATCGTAAAGACAAAGACATGCTTAAATTGGAAGCAGAATGTGTGAGAATATTGGCTTGTCTTTTATGTAGCTTCACGCCTCTTCACAATCGAAGAATTAGGCAGCAGCAGTTACGATTTGTTTTCATATCACAAAAACAATAGGTAGCAAAACAATTAGGTATTTGAAAAAAAAAAATATTGATTTTTTTTTATGTATTTTAAAACTTTATTATTAATAATATTGATATTTAATGCAAAAACTTCAAAAAATTATTTTTTCAATTAATTATAAACAATTAAAAATTGATGAAATTTAAATAAAAATCACGTGACTATAAACGCGCCATGATTGGTCACTATAGTTGTGACGTCTTAATGTTATAGCTATTTAATAACAGTACAGCGTTTACGGCTAATACTCATGTCTAGACAATAATATTGAAAATTTATTGCTAAAATACGAGTTGTTAGTTGATTTAAATTAGTTATGTGTGATAAAGGATTTATTAAGGCAAAGTCTGATAATATTCCTGATGTTGATATATTTATGATCACCGATTTTTTAAGAAATGACGTTCGACGACGACGACGACGACGTTTCTTGAGAAAGAATTAAGAGTAAAAATAACGCGTCCGGGGATGTATCTTGTACCTAGTTATCCGATTTTTGCAGCATCTCCTGATGGAATGACAAGCAATGCCATTGTTGAAGTAAAATGTCCCATCAGTCATAAATCATTGGATATTTTTCTAGCAAAAGGTAAAGTCAGCTTGAAGTGTAATGCCCAAATGCAACTACAAATGTTATTGACTGGTAAAAAATAAAGTATCTTTTGTGTTGCTGATCCACATTTTGAAGAAAATAAAACTATTTACATTAAAAAATTTATTTACTGAACTTTCCTTAAATATATAATAATTATTTGATTTGTATACTTAGATAAATAATAATTAATAAAAATGGTATTAAGAAATACTTACATCGAAATGATCTTCACAACAAAAAAAATTCGATTTTGTTTGGGGATTATCACGGTGCACTGCTTGAAACCATTTATTTCGACATTTGTCATCTTGGGGAACATTTAAAAACATTTTATCAGGAGTTGCCTTTGTAGTATTCGTACATAATGGTACAAAACAAGAAGGATAACTTTTGAGGTTCGACATTTTTAATATAAATTTAAATATTTAATAATGACAACAAAATTAAATAGATCAAAACACTGTATTTATTATTTTTCTATCAACTGCAATGAGTGAAAACTAACATTAAGACGTCACACGCGCTCGGGTTTGTTCGGGAGTTGTCGGCGTGTCTTCGGTACTGGATTCAAAAATTTATTTTTATTTTGAAATAACTTTTGAATTATTGCGAAAAAAAAAAAAAAAAAATGTTTTGTTATAAAACTAATATATAATCTTTCAATTTATCACAAAAAAATTTTTTTTTCAAATACCCAATTCTCAGTCAGTCAGTCATCGATAATTATCTTAATATTGGGTTCTATATTTGTTATAATATTTTTATTATATCAATTTAAATTTGGAATTTGGGAAAACGTTGTCTCATCATCATCATCATTAGCCTTTTTTTTGAGGTCCACTGCTGGACATAGGCCTCCCCCTTAGAGCGCCACAACTGCCGGTCCGCTCAATCATGGGGGGTTTTTGCCATAATCGCCACGCTTGGCAGGCGGGTTGGCGATCGCAGTAGGCTGTATTGTCTTCAGAGAGAATGCTGCTGCCCATTCTTCTAAATTTTCCCTTAGTCTCCTTTTACGACACCCACGGGAAGAGATATGACACACACAGACAGACACAGCTATGTTGTCTAATATTTTAATATTATTTTATATTTATGAGTGAGAATTTAAATTATTTTAAGTTATTTATTCCCACTGCATCTGTGCCGGAGCCAACGCCTATACATGGGGCACTTTTATATCTTGCATTCATATTTTATTCTATAAGACTTCCGAAATTTTTAAAGTCTTTTTTTCTATTAAAACATACGGTGAAAATATATTTTTTCCAATGAGTGGAGCGTATGGAGTGGCTCAGTACAATTTGATCAGCGGCGGGGTGCGGGCGCGCTCGCTGGTACCACTCAGTCGGTTCACGATTACTTGAAAACTGAACAACAACAACTACTAGGCAAGAACGTATACGTTGACTTTATTCAAAAGTGATAACAGAAAAAAATAGAAGTGAGTTATTTTAAAATGGAGTGTCAATAAACTCACTTTAGTGAAGTTTAAAACGCAAGTGTGCTACGAGGATTGTGCTCTTTTTTGAAATATATAAAGGTAACAAGTGTAAATTTGTATTTTCTTTCAACCATTTTTCCGGAGGTGATCTATCAGCTTGATTTGTCAAATTTTAATGTCCCAAATCAAATAGGTGGCAGAACCGATTGTCGTATACCCGGTACAATGTTGTCAGTCATATATATTTATCACACATAACTTTAGAAAATAATTCCGAGAAGTCATTGGTGTGAGTTCGGATGCGATTACAAAACTTCTTGATTCAAATACGTAGTGCTCCACCTCCAGACCATTGAGACAAGTAATTTGTATTATCACAACCGGCGTGTATGTATCGAATCTTCTTATTATCAAATGACCCCGACATTCAATAGATGTTAGTTCAATTTGTTAATGTATACGATTTGCAGAGTGTCTCTTTAAGGAGGTGCGAGAATCATTGAAACTATTATTGTATATAAAATACGAAGTTTAATACCAAGTTCAAATCTCTTGTTTATTAATTCAATTATCAATTCGTTCAATATTAGTTAGAGTCAGATTTAGTGATAAGTAAATGGTTATTGTATCTTGATCTTCGTATATGTACGATATTATAACAACGGATTTTTTATGGTCTTTAATTGTGTACAAAATCCAAAATATTTTAGTTCTTGTAACCTCACACTATTATCGAGAGTGTCACTACAAAGGTGTGAGCTGACATGACATGATAAACTATTTAATTTAGAAATGGTACGAATACATTAATTAAAATCGTTTGAATTGATTTAATTATAAATATTCGCTGCGTGAATGGGCCGGCTCGACCAGCGAAATAACTCCTCAGACCTCTCAGAATATCGGCGTGAAGTGGCTTGTGTTTCGTTTCGTTCGGTGAGATAGGTATCCGGAGGCCCGATCCCCGTTCCCCTTCCTGTTTCCTCCTACTCCCTTAAACGACGGCAACGCACTACGGTGTACATGTGCGGTGAGAAGTTACTTATCGTCAGGTGACCCACTGCTCGTTTGCAGTCCTATCCCAAAAACAATCCTTATTGCTGAATAAAAATAATATTTAGTTCCCTTGTGTAGTATCTATATAAACTACAGGACAATAAATTAAAAAGTGTTTATTTATTTTTAGACTTTAAATAAATTACAGAAGTAAAGTATATAGAAACAATTACAATTTACTTCTAGCAAAGAATTTCCCATTCAGGCCATTGAAGTTTTTCATATGTAGTACGTTGACTTGTCAACATAAATTTATATTTTTTTTATAACCTGTAACATTGGCCATATCTTAGTCCATCGGAATAGCTGCCAGGGCATTGATATGTATCGGATATTATTGGCTTACAATTAACTTATAAAAAACAAGTCCCGGAAATTCTTTCAAGTATAAAACGAATTGAAACACGAGACCATTGAATCAGAATGGGTGTGACTAAACTAGTTTAGACAACGGGTTTTAATTATTTAATTCCCATCAAGCCGGCCATGAAAGGCTCATACAGGGATGCTCTCTGGCACCCAGAGTTTACCTTGTATATTTATTTTACTTAATCACAAAATTCTGTCCTTTGCCGCGACTCTCTAGATAATAACTAAGTAATTATGAGGCTTTAAGTGATAATGTACACTAGCATTAGGCAGCGGCCACTCTCACGTTAGAGACACTCACGTTTCATTCAGCAGGAAGTAACCCCGAGAGTAATTAATTCTATACACCTTCTGAAAATGTTGGGAAAGTTACAGAGTTGTATGTAATTTGGACAGCAAAGGAGAGCCTTCAAAAGGTATTTTCACTATTATAAAATATGATTCTAACTTATGTAAATTATTTTAATGATTCGAAATTACCTGTTTATTGATCGCCAGAGAATCAATTTTTTCAGAAGTGCGTGAGTAGTGTGTAACATAACTCTGATTATTGCAGTTAACTTCGTGTATTTTTATTACACAGATCATAATGATCTTTTCTTACCATATACTTGAACAATGCTGATGCAAACAGGACGGTTTCCTATTGCGACTTGACTTTTGTTTGCAGTGGGGCAGAGGAAGGGACTATGGCGATAACTTTTATAAAAAAAAAAATTAACACCGGCAATCACACTTCGGTTTAGCTCAAATCTATTGCATTTGTTGCAGAACGTATTTGCTATACTTTGGAACAATTTTCTTATCCATTGCATAACCATCTAAACGATCAAAATCCTATTATTTTATTTCTTATTCACCAGCGGTTGCAGGTTTGAACCTACAAGCAACCATAATCTGAAGCTCTAGTGATGCATTGAAATATCAGTAAAATTCTATAGTTTAATATTTTTGTATTCTTATTATAAGAGTGTGTAGATAAAAGAACGTACAATCTATGAAGATTGATTGAATGTTCGTTTTAGCTCATAAATATTTTATTACTAGCTGACCCGGCAAACGTTGTCTTGCCGAAAAATAAAATTTAAAAAATAGGGGTTCGTCGTAGGGGGTTGAAAATTTAGGGTTGTATATATTTTTGTATCCCGTTTTATAAAAAAAAAGAAACAGAAAAATGTCGAAAAATTAAAAAAAAATATTGAGGGGTGGGTTACCCTTGTGATTTAGGGGGATGAAAAATAGATAAAAACCTATTCGCAGACCTAACGAATATGTATACCAAATTTCATTAAAATCGGTCTAGCCGTTTTGGAGGAGTTCGAGGACAAACACTGTGACAGAAGAATTTTGCCTTGAAAATTCGCAAAACGGACACAACCGTCAACGACGTCTGCCCGCGTTCGGGTCGCGCACTCAGCGATGAGCCACTTCTTCCCCACCGCACCTACCCCGCTCCCCCCACGCCCCGTTCGCCTGGCACCGCTGCCGGTATTTATCACCGAAACGGTATTTATCGCCGAAATTGCTATGACTCTGCATTTTAAATCTGTGATATCTTCGAAAATATTTATTTAATTTACATGCTGTAAAAAGCCATATTGATCTTTATTAAATGTACAATGTATTTAAGATACTTAATTGGATAAGGATTAATACTGTATTGCTTAAAATCGCTTCGTAAATAAGCCATTATTTCTCGTACAAAGTAAAGGATAAAAAATGGTTATTGTGGGTTATTCCTAAGAGATAAACATATACCATCACGGATTTTTTGTAGACCTTTTTAAGTTGTACAATACTGTAGTAAATTGTTTTGATCTATCTTGTAGGATTCAGTCAGCGTTTGCAATGTAAGCGCAAAAAATGTGTTTTTTTTACGACCTCACATTAGCCTCAAAAAAAACCTCAAAAATTGTAGCCTATGTGTTATTCTGATGTATAAGCTATATTGTGGTAAAGTTTCATTCAAATCCATTCAGTAGTTTTTACGTGAAAGAGTAACAAACATCCATACATACAAACTTTCGCCTTTATAATATTAATAGGATTGGCTACATACATAGTCTTTTTATGTACTGAAGTCGATATTATACCAGACGTATTTATTTTCTTTTGCTACTCTTGAACACCTTGTTGCTGGTTTGCCCTCCTATCCCATAAAAAACTATCTAATTGTCTATTTGAATGGATGGTTTGTACTTCACCTATGGCACAAGCGAAGTTATGGGTAGACGTTATGGCTAGTGGTGACTAAATTAATAATATTAGACAAAAACTAATATTAGACAATATGTATACGGAACTATTGGTTTATGGTCACGAACAATCGACTTACGAGTGTGTAGACTGTACATTTGTCAGTAATAAAGTAATTAAAAACTATTCAAATCATTTCTATTAATATTATTAGAAATCTTTTTCCTCTAATTAAACTCTGAACGTATTACGTTATAGATAAAGGTACGAGTAAAATGTCGTAGTCACATCAGATCGTAAAACTAGTCGTAAAAGTGCTTTAGATCTCGTTAAGTCAAGCACTTCGCGCAGTCCGCGGTACAATAAACGACTTATTGAAATATACCTCACCTTAGTTTAATACTGATATACACTATGTGGATGAAGTTCCCTATTACGTAGGTACTCAGCTGACTGTTATTGCGGGGAGTGGCTTGAAAATTAGCTCATATTAACCGAGTTTATTACTGACTTTTTTGATGTTAATTAAAAAAGAATAATAGATATTAGTTTCTGTTTATAATAATGAACATAATATTATACAGTAATCATGATGTGTTTTGAAAGAAATATGTTGGTATACAATGATACAATTTGAATAAGTAAGGCCCGAAGACGACCACGACGCAATTTGAACGACGCAAATGACCAAATTGAACGTGTCCTGGCCGAGGGTCAGGAGAGCCCTAAATACCGAGCGTGTGAGACAAGTATAAGAAATTAAAGACATAAAAACACCTAAGTGGATTCTGTGAAAAACGATATGATAAGAAGATATGGAATCATATTATTTTGAATAATTATAAAGTAGTATAGTATTGTTTAGTTATCTAATAGTCCACTTCTGAGATACTTCCTCAAATAACATGGGATACTGATATTTTGTGCTTTTCTTCCCTTACCTTTGTGGCATTTATTTTTTTATGGGATAGGAGGGTAAACGAGCAAGCGTGTCATCTCATGGTAAGCAACCTGCGCCGCCCATGGACAAAAGGAACACATATAGTGTTACTGTTGCGTTGCCGATGTTTAAGCGAGCAGGATAGGAAGGATGGGGAAGGGGGAGATGACCTCCGGGGTACCTCTCTTACCGAACGAAACGTGACATGAGACACTTTACGTCGATCTTCTGAGAGGTTGTGGTATTTCACCGGTCGAGCCGGCTCATTCATGCAGCGAACTGCTTGGGTCTACCACTGTTAGATATCACTATTGATATATTTATGAGTTTCTTTCATTTCTCAAAAGTCAAGTTTAATTTAAAATATTGTGAAATAAAATTTAAATATATAAGTATGTCTGCATTCTCAAAGTCGATTCATTTCATTTGATATATCCCGTCTGTCATTCTTGGATATATGAAGAATGTGATGTAGCTGAACGATGAACTTCTTAAGAATATATCTTGAATAACTTAGCATTCGTATAAAGTAAGGTCAAAGAACTCAATTTTCATATTAACTCTCCTGTCAAAGACAATGATACGTCATATCGCTGTGAAACGTGTAGAAACTGTTTTTTTTTTTAAATATGATAGAGCTCTTTAGTAGTAAGTCTTTTATTTAAAAACTCTTTCACTCATTACTAGTTGCAATCATCTTCTAAAGCGATATGACAGCAGATATTTCGTTTTACTAATCAATAGTACTGTTAAATTAATATAACCCTTTGTAGTACAAAGTATTTAATTAAAGTAGTTTTATTAATAGATAAAACTACTACTTACATCGTAAGTAGTAAGTCGATAACTATTAATTCATAAAGTTACTAATCAATACTAGAGGTATATTGGCGTTCTATCTCCCCTGCTTTTCACGATTTTTATAAATCCTATTTCATCTAAACTTTTCTCGTCTTACCACCTTTACGCTGATGATTTGCAAATCTACAATCAAACTCCACTACAGCTTTTACCAGACGCTATTGACAATATCAACCAGGATCTTGGTCGCATTTTGGAGTGGAGTAAAGCTTATGGCCTCTCTTTAAATGCTTCAAAAAGTCAGGCACTGGTAGTCGGCAGCGCTAAATTAATATCCAAAGTGATCTGGGACCAAATTCCGTCTATATGTCTCGATGGTTCCGTTATACCTATCAATAACCAGGTGAAAAATCTAGGAATAGTTATTGATAGGACACTATCTTGGAATCCGCAGCTGCGGAATATCAGTCGTAAGATTTTCGCATCTGCTGGGTCCTTAAGAAGGCTACGAAATTTTCTACCGATTGCTACCAAAACTACACTTGCCCAATCTCTCCTATTACCAATCCTCGACTACGCTGATGCTAGCTATCTTGATATTACCGAGGACCAACTAAATAAACTTGAGCGTCTCCAAAACGTCTGTATTAGGTTCATATTTGGTTTGCGCAAATATGACCACGTATCTGAATTTCGTGCTAAGCTCAAATGGCTTCTTATACGCCTTCGCCGGAATTCTCATATACTTTCCCTTCTTTACAACATTTTGTTTCATCCTCGCGCCCCCATCTATCTCAAAGAACGTTTTAAGTTCTTATGTGACACACATACGAGGTCTCTACGTTCATCCGAAAGCCTGCAGCTAGCAATACCATCACACACCAAAAACTTTATGGATAAGTCTTTTGTTGTACAAGCAGCACGTTTGTGGAACGACTTACCACGATCGATAAGAGCTGCTGAGTCCTTGACTACGTTCAAAAAACGTCTTATCACTCACTACCACGAGGAGTTAGGTTACATTAGCAATGCCTAAATTCATCTATATCCTATTTTATTCTATCTACCTCTCTATCTATTCCATCTATCAGCTGTCACCATCTATCTGTGTATCTGTATTTTATATCTTTAAATATGTGTGTATTATATGTATGTATTTGTGTATTTTTTTTTAGTATTATGTCTATATATCCTACTACTTCATATTTCGATTTTATTAAATGTATATATTAAGCTTTACTGAATTTATAATTTTATAAAAACTTCTTGTCTTCTGTTCTGTTTTTAACACCAAAGGCTACCCTAATTTCATTTGTTATGTCCATAAAGGTTGTCTGGAAGAAATCGCCGATAGCGATAAGACCGCCGTTTGTGCATTTATTATTATGATTTTCTTGTAATCTAAATATTTTTGGTGTACAATAAATAATATTTGTATTGTATTGTATATTTGAGCTGACCGAAGATATCTGAACACTTGACATTGGCAAAGACCACAATCAAAACATCAATTATATTAAATAATTAACCCTAATTAGTTTTTATGTATGTACGACTGAACTTCATTGTAAGATCAAACGTTAAGGGTTATCTGTGGCTCATTTCACAATCACAACCATTGGAGTTTTGGCGGGACTGTCGAGGAGACATGTCCGTGTTTATTTTTTTCATTTTTTTATGGGATAGGAGGGCAAACGAGCAGGCGTGTCACCTGATGGTAAGCAACCAACGCCGCCCATGGACACCAGCAACACATATAGTATTACTGTTGCGTTGCCGACCTTTAGGGGATAGGGGAAAGGAAAGGATGGGGAAAGGGGGTAGGCCTCCGGGTCCCTCTCTCACAGAACGAAACGCGGCATGAGCCACTTTACGTCGATCTTCTGAGAGGTCGTGGTATTTCACCGGTCGAGCCAGCCCATTTATGCAGCTGCTCTACCACTGCTCTACTGCTTGGCTCTACCACTGACCACCACTGACATGTCCGTGTATTTGCATTATTTTCTCAGATTTGTGTTTCAATGGATATTATTGGATAAAATTCGTGGCGTTTTATTTAATAAGTGTCCGTATATGAGTGCAAATGTGGGAGATGGTGTAAATATCGTGTTTAGTGTGCTCTCCTACAGTGTCGTCAAAACTCCCTTGGAACATCATACATAAAGTGCCACGACTTTATGGATGATTAGGTTAGGTTAGGTTAAGCTGTAGGCTTAGACTAGGTTAGGTTAAGATTAGTTTAGGTTAAGAAGTTAATTGTAATAAAAAGACTCGACTTATAGGTCCTAGCAACCAGGTCGTTAAATTATATAAAAAAAAAATCACAACCATTTCGAATTGATCATGATATATTATTATTGTTTTATTTCCGATGCATTTGTTATCGAGTGGAAATAGACAATTTAGGATCGTAAGTGGTACTTTAGCTAAAAGCAGAAAATAATACTGTTTTATTCAGAAAATTAAAACCTTATCATGTATGTAACGGTAGAAAATTGGTTTTAATAGTTTAAAAATACTTTATACCTATTGGTTCTATAATATCTTGTTATCTTCTGACCTACATTCAGAATATAATCACAAAAGCCATTTTAAGGAAAAACTTTTAAAATTAATCACGATATTTTATATCATAAAAACAGTGCATAAAAGTGGTAGAGCCACACAATTCGCAAAGCCGCATTGAAATGAGGTACCTGTGCAATACCATATTTCACCTGTCCCTCTCTGTCCCATTTTAATGACAGGAAACGGAACTATAAAACTTACAGTGTTGCAACGTCCATGGGTGCTGTTAGTCGCTTACCCATTCTCTTGTACGAGTACACCTTCGAAGAGTCAGGCGTATGTTAATTACGCGGCTCTTTAAAGTCTTTGAACCGAACCGGTTGTTCGATATGGTTCGGTTCAAAGACTTCAATCTTTCGATGCTGCAATCTTTTTATATCGTCTGTTAGTTAACATAAATGACATACAACATATATGAACAGATTAAATCCTGCCACACCCAAAACTTTTTGAATGTTTATTGGAAGTTTTATTTGCTAAATATCGGTAGCTGTTTTCACCACGCAATCTCTTGAATACATAACTGTATGAAAAATTGTAGAGTCGTATTTTCTGATATTTTTATTTAGATGCAAGAATTGTTCGTTTATAGGTGATTCAATAAAGCAACAAACTTCACATCAAAGTTCACTCAAATTAGGTTAATTAAATATGAATAGCTATTGATCAAAAGACTATTAATGGTCTGTTAACATTTTAAGTAGGCAACGAAGTTTTTGGAAGGAGAAATTTAAGTTTTCAAAAGTTTTGTGGTGGAAATGTATGAGACTCGTCTGATTATTTAGTAAGCCATCTAAGGTCTGAAAGTCGAGAGACCCGCCTTTGAATTGAGAAGTCATGGGTTAGAATATAGGCTTTTCTTATGTCATGAGTGACAAATAATATTGTCCACGGTGTATGCCAATAGATTTTTCTACACATTCCATTTGGGACGTAGAAATTCGATGATTCAAGGCTTTACAGCCGCTGCTTATACTTTTGGGTAGAAAACGCTGTGAAATTATTATATTACCCATTCTTTTTCACATACCTATTCAACTTATATTTTGCTGTATGATTTATTTTTCATTTTCTGTTTTTTTCAGTTACTTATTTCAGGTCGGAATTTCGGTAGCTTCATTTTGCAGTTGTGAAGTATATTTGATTGAATGTTTTAATTATTCCTGTTTTATATTTTATAGAATGAGGCCAAATAATATCAGATATCATGTTCCTGAGGAGATTTAATGAGAAATTACTTAATTAACTTCAGTTGTTCAAATTATTTTATTAATAAAACATCTGATTTATTTTCATTATCTCGGGTCAGGATTCAATTATTATATTTCATACATCATTTAATATTTTTATGAAATGATATTTATGCCTGACTATAGTCCCTGTCGTCTACTAGGCTTAGTATTCTGCTCCTGGATCAAGAAGTCTTGGATTCGAATAAATTTTAAGAACTATTTTGAAACTAACGTGTAATAAATATCTATGATCAAAAAAATGATCTAAATATGGTATGATAGAAGGTTCCGTCACCTATTGTAGTAGTGAAGATTGGACGAGCGGAGACATAATATCTGCAGCGCATACCTCCGTTTACAATAGGAATTTATTAATTAAGTAAACCCAGCTTTATTGAATTTATCTATGTGTTCTTTAACACAACTATAACTGTATAAAATATTTTGTGTCGACAAACAAAATTTAATCAAATTGTTGCCTGAAGCGATATTAATACACGCACAGTATTGACGTTAATTGGGCTATAAATGTTTGATGAATAACAATTTGACGCTCAATTTGTGCCAAGTTCACATGTCCGCGTATTATTTGTCAATTCATAGTAGAAATATTTATTTTATAAAAAAAAAGATCAGTAGGTACAACTGTCTAAAACAGAATGGGTCAGCTCGACCGTCATAATACCACGTCCTCTCAGAATATCGATGTTAACGTGACTGATACCACGCTTTATCCCATGAGAGAGGTATCCATAACTTAATAAATAAATTCAATTTTAACAGACAAAGGACACCTTATTATTAATATAAAAAAGTGCTTTAAATATACACAACATACAAAATGTGCGAATCACCTTTTCCTTACAAATAATTCAGCTGAAGATACCGTACAATTTAATATTTATGAACTTGAGATTATACTTGCAAAACAATTGCCATTTTAAACCTCGACTAACAACGAAACTTGGCAAAATTCATACAAAAACAAAAGTTGAGAGGCAAGAACCAAGAACAAAACCAAATATTACTCACTTATATCAAACATTTATAGTCTCTGACGAAGCATTGAGTGTGAGGAAGCATTGCTTTTGGGGGTGTCCGTCAATTATGTGTCGCATTTTAAAGATATTTTTTCAACTCTAGAGGGAGATTTTTTCAAGCCCTCTAAAAACTTTTGCCAACTCCTTCTGAAGCAAATAGTTCATCTGAAAGTATGCTCATTGCTGTCTGCGTCTTCGAGAATTAATAGTTTGAAGTCACAGTTTTAGTATGTTTAACAAAAATCAGTTACAAAATTCATTCATTCATCAGGTGACACGACAGCTCGTCTGCCCTTCTGTCCCAACCAACGCCGCCCATGGACACCAGCAACACATATACTGTTAATGTTGTGTTGCCGACCTTTAAGCGATAGGGGATAGGAAAGGGCGGGGAAGGGGGGTGGGCATCCGGGTACCTCTCTCACCGAACGAACCGCGGCATGAGCCACTTTACGCCGATCTTCTGAGAGGTCGTGGTATTTCACCGGTCGAGCCGGCCCATTCATGCAGCGAACTGCTTGACTCTACCACTGACAAAATCTATACCCTAACAAATTCTATACAGTTTAGTCCTATACATCCACATTTATCAATAGCAGGATAATAGCCTGTTTTTTCTTTATCTATTTGTTTGTATAACTGAAAACGAGATTCACGGGTGAACTTTAAGAAATTTTGGTGTTTGAAGGCGTAATGCAAAATCCTGGACCTTTATATGCAAATAAAAATTGTAATCACGTTCAATTCGAAATGTTCTATTTTATAAAAAAAAGAGTTCCATAGCCATATTCGACTCCTAAAACCTTTACTTTTACGCTGTATATCTTCTTAGTCAATCTCGCAATTTTCCATTATTTCCAAATGTATCAAACATTAGAATATGCGCTTACTTTAAGACTTACTCCCAATTAAGTAATCATTGTCAATAAACAAGCAGAATGTGCCGTTATAGCTACCTAAGTCTTGCTACCTTTTCTGTAGGACTTTATTTTTTATTTTAAAAATATATCTTTTAAAAGTAAAACAATCCAATTAAAACTCAAAACCATATGTTATCCCACAAAATAGTATGTCAGAGTTTATTTTGTTCTTGTTAAAATATATTCTTTTACAAGTTTATTGAAACTGTCATAAAACAACACATCAAACCTTTGACTAAAATTAATAATAATAACAAAAATATCTTGGACACAATACACACAGTGCCCTCTAGTTCCAAGCTAAGCAACCAAATGCTTGTGTTATGGATACTAGATATTAACTCATACATACTTTTCTTTTGTAAATACATACTTATAATACATAGAAAACACCCAGACACCACACAAATATTCATGTTTGTCACAAATATTTGTGCTCGGGTGGGAATCGAACCCCCGACCTCATTGCTGCAGCCGGTAGTTTTACCAATGCGCCACGAGGCCCGTCAAACCAAACCTATGATGAGATTGTTTGAGACTGGTTGTATTTTTAAATATATACCTTCTGTGTACTAAGTATCGGGAATTTGTCAATAAAACAAAAAATACAAATTATTCATCTAAATTTATTTTATCGCCTTCAAAGTAGGCCCCATCGCTTGCAATACAACATCTCCACCGCTTCACCCAATCTTCCATACATTTTTCATAGGCTATTTGCGGTATGGCCTTTAGCTCATTCAGCGAATTTTCTTTTATGGCTTCTATTGACTCAAAACGTTTTCCTCGAAGTGGTAATTTTAACTTCATCATCATCATCATCAGCCCTTCGAGGTCCACTGCTGGACGTAGGCCTCCCCCATAGAGCGCCACAACTGCCGGTCCTGTGCAACCTGCATCCATCGGCCTCCCGCGGATTTCACAAGGTCGTCGGTCCACCTAGTAGGGGGACGGCCTACTCCGCGTTGACCGGTACGTGGTCGCCACTCGAGCACCTTTCTACCCCAGCGGTAATCGGTTCGTCGAGCGATGTGGCCAGCCCATCTCTACTTCAACGTGCTAACTTTCCGGGCTATGTCGGTCACGCCAGATCTCTTGCGTATCTCCGTATTGCGGATTTTGTCGCGCAGAGAGATTCCAAGCATAGCCCGTTCCATAGCACGCTGAGCCACCTTGAGCTTCGTCACGAGGCCAACATTCAGAGACCACGTCTCAGCTCCGTATGTCAATTTTAACTTGGGAAATAAAAAAAAGTCAGACGGAGCCATATCAGGTGAATAGGGTGCTTGGTCGAGAACGTTTGTTGAATTTTTCGCTAAAAACTCTTTCACTGTAATGGCTGTGTGTGATGGTGCATTATCATGGTGCAGCATCCATGAGTTGTGTCGCCACAAATCTGGACGTTTTCGGCGGATACTCTCACGCAAACGCTTCATGACGCCTAAATAATATTCTTTATTCACTGTTTCTCCCTCTGGAAGGAATTCGGAGTGAACCACACCACGGTAGTAAAAAAAAACTGTCAGCATCACCTTGATTTTGGTGCGACTTTGCCGCGGTTTTTTGGGTTTCGGCTCGTTTTCGAGACGCCATTCTGAAGACTGTTGGCTTGTTTGCATGTCATACTCATAAACCCATGTCTCGTCGCCAGTTATTATACGTTTCATAAAGGTCGGATCCGTAGAAGCTCGGGAAACCATGTCTTCAGCGACATGCTTTCGCTGCCCTTTTTGAACAAAATTGAGCTCTTTTGGAACTAGTCGCGCGGCGACGCGTTTCATGCCTAAAATGTCAATGAGAATATTGTGGACGGACTTAAAAGATATGTTCACCTCACTAGCCAACTCTCTCAGACTCATACGTCGATTTTCGAGCACTAGCTTCTTGATTCTGTCGATGTTTTCTTTGGTCGTAGCGGTTGAAGGTCTACCAGAACGAGGCAAGTCTACTACTACTTCTCGGCCTTCTTTAAAAGCCTTATACCATTCATAAGCCCTTGTTTTCGATATACATGATTCGCCGTAGGTATTTCGCAACATTTTTAGTGATTCACCACATGAAATATCATTCGAAACACAAAATTTAAGGCACACTCTTTGTTCAACAATATTTTCCATTGTAAAAATCGCCGAGGACTCAAAACTATGACCAACAAAAAGTTTAGTTTAAAACAAATTAAATGACAGATCCCGTTCAAATTTTGCGCGCTAAATCAGTACAGTGCTACCAACATGCAGTAAAAAAATTAGAACGACCTCTTTTACGCGGGTCTCTTTATTGACATATACCCGATACTTTTTACACAGAGTAGTATATCGGTATTAGGTCTCAGCTCCTGAATCACGAAGTCTCCTGTTCGAATCCTGCTACACACCGAAAGTTTGCGATATTTATAAAGATACAAGAATAGTTCGTTTATAAGTAATTCAATACGAAACAAACTTCACATCAAAATTCACTCAATTTAGGTCAATTAAACATAGCTATTGATCAAGAGGCTATTTATGGTCTGTTAAGATTCTAATTAATCAGACGAAGTTTTTGGAAGATGAAATTTCGTTTTCCAAAGTTTTTATGTGGAAATGAATATTTGACTCGTCTGTTTATTTATTAAGCCGTCTCTATGGTTTGGAAGTCGAGCGCCCCGCTTCTAAATTGTGAAGTCTTGGCGTGGAATTTGGGCTTTTCTTATGTCATGAGTGACAAATAGTGGTGACTAATAATATTGTGCACGGGGTATGCCAATAGATTTTTCTTTTCAACATATTCCATTTGTGATGTAAAAATTCGGTGAGTCGAGGCGTTACAGCCGCTGCTTATACCTTTGTGTAGAAAATGGCGTGAAATTATTATATAACCCATTCTTTTTCACATATTTCATATTTTGCTATATTTTGCTGTTGTGAAATATATTTGATTGAATGTTTTAATTATTCCTGTATTATATTTTAAAGAATGAGGCCAAAAAATATCAGGTTCCCGTGTTCCCAAGGAGATTGAATGATAAATTACTTAATTAACTTCAGTTGTTCAAATTATTTTATTAATAAATCACTGACACAATTTCATTACCTCGGGTCAGGATTCAGTTATTATATATCATTTATTATTTTAATGAAATTAAATTTATGCCAGACATTTAATGTCTCGGTGGTCACTTTCCTCCTGAATCAAGACGTTTTGGATTCGAATAACTTTCAACAACAATTTTCGAAACTAACGTGTCATAAATATCGCCGACAAAAAAGTGCTGTTTATATGGTATGACAGTAGATTCCGTCACCTATTGGAATAGTAAAAATTGTATCAGCTGAGACAACAGCCGCAGCACACATCAACGGGTATAATAGGCGTGAAGTTACAAAAAGCAAGAAAAATATCAATGAATTGAAGAATTAAGTCCACCCATCTTAATCGATCTTCGTAGTCTTAACACAACTATAAATGTATTATCTGTTATTGGTAAGCGTGGTATTTGGGTATTTTGTGTCGAAAAAACAAAATTTAATCAAATTGTTGACTGAAGCGATAATAATACACGAACGTTAGTTGACGATAATTGGGCCATAAATGTTTGATGAATAAAAATTCAATGCTCAACTTGTGTCAAGTTCACCATAGCTGAGCGGTTTAGTTATAAAAAGAAAACAGTGGGTACAACTGCGGTACGACATGCATAAATGGGGCGGCTCGACCGACATAATAACACGACCTCTCAGAATATGGATGTAAAGTGACTGATGCCGCGATTCCTTCGTTGAGAGAGGTATCCGGAAATTTCATGTCTACAAATCTTAGTAGGTATTTAGGTCTGAGTATTAACATTATTTAATAAGAGATTTTTTTTAAAAATTGAAATGGAATTTTGAAAAAAATATTGATAATAACTAAAATAATTGAAAAAAAAACAATAACAGTACACCCAAATGTGCTTTATTCATATATATTTTGAAGCTCGAATTTCATTTCAATGAGAAAATTTTGTATTGATCTTGTCTTTAAGAAAAGTTATCATTACTAGGAAGGTGTCTTCTACAAAACAATTTTAATTTGGTGGTGCAAAGTTCTCAGTGTCGTCTAGTGTTGATGTAAGAATGTAAAGTTAGAAAAACAAGTGAAAAACTTTCAAATAAACTATTTTATATTCATAACTTTGTTTAAAATTACATTTTCAGTTTGTTTATTATTTTCCACCTGATATTTAGATTCAGCGAAATTTTTGTTATCAAATATTGTTAAAGTTTACGCCAAAGACATCTTGTTGTTATTTTTAGAAATAAGATTAATTCAATAATGCTTGTTTTGAGTATAGAGTATATTAGAAAATAGTTGCATTGGAGAATTTAATATTTAGGACCTCAGTACCAATTATTATTTACATAAATAACATAACATAACATAACTTCACGCCTCTTGTTACCCGAAGGTGTAGGCAGCGGCTGTTAAGCCTCGTCTCGCCGTTATGTTTACGTCCCAAATGGAATAGGTGGCGAACCTATTGCCATACCGGGCACAAAGTTTGTCAGTCATCAATATTTATCACACATAACTTCCGAAAACAATTTCGAAAAGTCATTGGTGTGAGCCAGTGTCTGGAATCGAACCCCGGACCTCTGGATCAGAGGCTGTGCGCTCGCCCACTGCGCCACCGAGACTGTTAACATGACCGAGACTGTTACATAAATAAATATAGATAAAAATAAATGTTTACTTGTTATATGGCAATTGATTTCACCATCCTCATATTAAATTAAATATAATGTCCAGCAGGTAGAGGCTCACACCCTTTTGGAGTGACAGGTATGATTATTACACTCACAAATATCCCGGTGGCCCCGTGGTCGAGCACACGGCTTCTGATCTAGAGGTCCGGGTTCGATTCCTGACACTGGCTCACACCAATGACTTTTCGAAATTGTGTTCGAAAGTTATGTGTGATAAATATCGATGACTGAAAACTTTGTGCCCGGTATGGCAATAGGTTCGTCGCGTATTCCATTTGGGACGTAAACATAACGGCGAGACGAGGGTTAGCAGCCGCTGCCTACACCTTCGGGTAACAAAAGGCGTGAAGTTATGTTATGTTATGTAAAAGGCTAGTGATCGTTTGTTATAATATAAATATATCACGACTTCTCAATTAAGCGACGTAGTACATGCCGCTTTTCGTTCGGTGAGAAAGATATCCAGAGGCACACCTCATCGTATTTCTATTCCATTTTAAAGGCCACCAATACAACTGTAATCCTCTCAGTGTTCCAGATGTCCATGAGCGGCTAGGTGACACGATATCATCAAAAAAAAGTCGCGGAGTAATTTCAAAGTTTAGGTTGAAATTTTCTTGCTCATAGCTACTTTTGGTTTTTTACATAATAATAAACTTTTATTTTGATGTCATTCTATTTATTTGAGTCTTTATTGAATGGAGTTGTAAAACGGGTGACATGTTTTAAAATGTAATCAGCTATTCTTTGAAGCCCATTATACAAAAATTATCTATGAATATAAATTGTTAAAATATACAATTAACCAATAAAAGTCAATAGCGTTCGCTTGTTTAAATTAGAGCTGTCAACAGTTTAGTTGTTAGAGTTAGTATTTTCCCCTCAACAGTCGAACTAATTCATTAAAACCAATCATTTTAAAATGGTGGTGGTGTTGGCCTCTATTGATATGAAAGATGCATATTTTTTAATAAATATACATGAACAGTTTTAAAATATCTGAAATTCAATTTGAATTGTATTTTATATGAATTTAATTGCCTCCATTTGGGGCTTTGTACGTCTCCTTTTGTTTTTACAAAGATATTTATCTCTAAAATTTTCGCGAATCACGTTCATGACACTAAAACAACTTTTAGGATTATATCGCGTTTTATTATTACTAATTTTATTTATTTCCCGACGTCATTCGTCCTCATTCATTCGTTTCGATCATTTTTACGAGTGATGAACAAAAAGATACCATCTTTTTGTTCATCACTGTTGTTGTAGTTGTTTTAGTGTCATTTTACAAAGATGTTGAAACGCGTCATGGAAAGCCTAAGGTCAAAGGGGTTATATGTCTGTTATATATCTTGATTATTTATATATTTTATAAAGGTAGAACATACCTTGAATGTAAAAAAAATAATGTAACACGGACAAAGGATTTACTTGAAACCCCCACACAACAGTGCACATTTCTAGGATTTGCATTTGACTCTTAATTGCCAGAAAGGAAAATAATTCAGATCCAAAACTGCTAACTCAATACAAAATAATGAATCTCTTATGACATGCAAATTACGTGATTTTGTCAAATTTTTAGGTATATTAATATCAGCATGTCCAGCCATTCAGTATGGTTGGCTTTACATGAAACAACTTGAACGACATAAAATTTCTTCGTCTTTTAAATATTGTCTTCCTTTACACAAAACACTTACAAACAGTATGGTAGTTGTTTTAAAAATTGGTTACGATATTGGTATACGGTATACGGTAAATAAAATACAGCATTTGAAACCATCTATTGAAAATGTAATAATCTTTTTGAAAACGGTGCCCAATATGGTAAGATTAATTCTTATAATTCAGCTATATTCTTGCTGTTAGGATCATGTTATCTCAACGATGAGAGTGTGCCACGATTTATGAAAGTAGTTTTTCACCTCAGGCCTACCACTCCAAAGTACGAAATTACATAAGATCCTAATATTGTTTTACGTTGCTTAGCTCAGTTATGGCGTAGTGTGTCGCTTGATTTAGAAGACTTAAAAAAAGTTATCAATGTTATTAGCACGTGTGACTGCACACTGATTACAAACTTTGGCTTGAATCATTTTTTTTAATGTTAATTGAAATATCTATTTTATTAATTGCAGATACAAAAATTATAATAAAAACTTCCAGACCCTATTAAAACATCGCAGTTGAACACTCCGCAGCCATTAAAAAAAAACATATTTTCGTTATCAAGCGTTCATCTGATCATTTATTATTAAGTTACAGAAAACCAAATTTACTGCATATAGTACGCGGCATGCAGCCACTTCCAAAGCACATTTACTGGGTGTTAGCTTATATGTGATTCGCAAAACTGCCGGTTGGAGCAATTCATCCTCGGTGTTTGGAAAATTTAATAATCGAGAAATTGTTAACAATTATATCTTTTCTCAATCCATCTTATCAAACGTTGATTGTGAATGACAACAAAAGATTGTGCTCAGTTTAGTTACATATATTAATGTGATTATAGACTATAGAAATCCATTAAAATTAGAGTTAATTATTTCTTCACAGTTTGATTTTAATCTCTAAACATCCTACAATATGTAAACTAATCGCTAAGAATGAAGTGAACTTTTGTAATAATATTAATTGTAAAAAAAATACAGCTCTCATTTCGTTGTAATTTTTTGGAAATAGTCAAAGCTAATCAACCTATGTTAAAAAAAAAAGTAATATAAATATGGATGAAGGTACAAGCATTGACTTTTTACATTCCATTTAGGTTGTGAACACTAAACTTAGCGCACTCTACTAGCGCATTTAAAAATAATTCACGTTCCAATTAAGCTTCAGCATAATTCGGCATTGTACGGCATTGAGTCGCACAATGCTCTGTAATTGGAAAACCAACTAAGCTATGAACAAAATGAACATCATTGAGACGTGGTGTTGCCATATGCAAGAGGTGGTTGCCAGTAGGGAGATTTTTATTTACCCTACTTTCTAAACATCCGTGCAAGGCTGGAGACTGGGAGCTCAACTACAATATGTAAACTAATCGCTAAGAATGAAGCTGATCATATAATTATGATCGAACTTCACGTACAGGTAAGTTCGTTTGATCATTAATTATATTTAACAAAAAGCGGCTACTTAATCCGAACCAAAGTCAATACAGTTTAATCATATATATCCACATTTATCAATAGCAGAGCCTTTGGCTTGTGAAGCAACATCTTTGATGCAAGATTATCGGGAGTCTTATTTAACTATTTGTTTATTTATTTTTTACCTTATATATCTGGTAACGAGATTACAGGTGTCCATGGGCTGCGGTAGTTGCTTAACTACTGGCGATCTGCTGGCTCCTTTAGAGTTTATTTTGTTCTTGTTAAAAGAAAGATACTGTAACTAGTTGAAACGGGGATAAAACATAACAAAAGTTAGACTAAAGTACTTATAATCTTTGTTATCCTTACACAAAAAAAATAATATTTGAACAATAGTTAATTCGGGTCCATTAGAGCTGAACAAAAACTTCACAATGTTTACACTGAAAACATTATGATAGGGAACTTTGATGAATATTAATAAGGTCCAATTAATATATTCATTTGCTATTTATTTATGAACTATAAGATTGATTAGCAGACTGACTCATTTAATTTTGTTAATAACAATAAATAGCGAAGGTAATTAAGACAACATTTAATTTTATGTTTTATTTACTTTTATATTCTAACAGTGGTAGAGCCAAGCAGTTTACTGCATAAATGGGCCGGCTCGACCGGTGAAATACCACGACCTCTCAGAAGACCGACGTAAAGTGGCTCATGCCGCGTTTCGTTCGGTGAGAGAGGTATCCGGAGGCCCACCCCCTTCCCCATCCTTTCCTATTCCCTTCCTTTAAAGGTCGGCAACGCAACAGTAACACTATATGTGCTGCTGGTGTCCATGGGCGGCGTTAGTTGCTTACCATCAGGTGACACGCCTGCTCGTTTGCCCTCCTATCCCGTAAAAAAAAAAAAATATTTATATACACTTTATTTCACACAAAAGACAATAGATACATGGTAAAACTTTATAACAATAGTAGTACAAGAGGCGGCCTTATTGTTGTAAGCAATTTCTGCGAGGAAACCTTATAACATTACAAATTAAAAAATTAGACAAGATTTAGAGACACTGGAAAAGTTTAGTAATGTCATGTACTTTGTCACTTATTTTTTTGTGTCTAGCTAGGGAATTGAAAAGACATAACGTAACGTTGTGTTTAATAATTTATGTTTAACATCTTTCAGCTAATGGAAGTCAATTTGTGAAAAAAGTCCGGAAGGAGTTGCAAAACATTGTGAGGATGATCGCTACATGATTTGACCTATGAGCGTGCGCGGTTGCGGAAAAACGGCTTTGTCTCCAACATACTTGAGATACTTTCCACTGCCTATTCATAAAGCATGAAATAATACTATACGATACTTTAAATTAGGATAACGAATAATAATTTTCTTAGAAAAGTATACTGCTTTACTTAATGTATTAATTACGTACTTTACTTTTTTATTCAATTCTATTTGCTCGCAAGTAAATTAATCGAAAACATTATAAAAAGCCAATAAGCTATTTATAAATTAAAAACTATCTCTTCAATCTTAATTCATTTATTTTCTTTTATTAATAATTTTATTGTCTTCCGCTAACCTATAAATGTCAACATGAACTTAGTAATGTCGTCTCATTCAATTTGTTTTGACACCTCGGCTTAAACTTTAAAAAACTGGGTTAAAACTTTATTGTTTCTTAAAATTACATATATTTTATTTGTTTTAGATACTAAGAAAAGTATATTTATTGTTGGAGTCCGAGTGAGCTACTTTATTTTATCTTCATCAGCCAATTGCAGTCCTTGAGCTTATCTTTCAGAGATACCCCGAGCATAGCTCGATCCATAGCTCGCTGAGCGACTTTAAATTTGTGGACTAGCCCCACCGTGAGTGTCCACGTTTCGGCACCGTAGGTGACTTTGGTCTTCAGATATTGCGGTATAGGCGAGCTGAAGACTCGACGCAGTTTGCCGAATGCAGCCCAACCCAGCTGAATCCTCCTGTCGGCCTCTTTCTCGAAGTTTTGTCTACCTAACTGGATAATTTGGCCTAGGTAGACGTATTTGTTTACGACTTCGAGAACTGACCCTTCGACGCTTATCGGTCCGGGCACGACATGTTCATTGAACATGACCTTTGTCTTCTCCAAGTTCATGCCCAAACCAACACGCCGGGACGACTCGTCTAGGCTGCGCAGCATTCCGCTTAACTGTTCCAGCGACTCTGCTTTTCCAACGATGTCGTCCGCAAATCGAAGATGTGAGATGTACTCACCATTCACGTTGATACCCTGTCCAGTCCAATCCAGTGTCTTGAAGAGGAAGCTCCAGAGCGTTGGTGAAGAGTTTGGGAGATATGGCATCTTCCTGTCTTACACCTTGTAGCTCGATGGAGTTCGTCACCTGGTCCTGTATCTGGACAGCCATCGTGGCGGTGTCATACAAGCATCTCAACACCGCGATATAATGCCAGTTAATCCGACATCGCTGCAGTGCATCCAGAACTTCGATAGAGTCAAAGGATTTTTCGTAATCCACGAATGCCATACACAGTGGCTGATAGTACTCTTCGGTCTTCTGTACAATCTGCCGAACAGTATGGATGTGGTCCTCGGTACTAAAGCCTTTTCGATACCCGGCCTGCTCCGGAGGCTGGAAATCGTCGAGTCTTGCAGAGACGCGATTCGTGACGACCCTCGGGAACAACTTGTAGATATGGCTCAGGAGTGAGATGGGTCTGTAATTCTTCAGTAAGGTCATATCACCTTTTTTGAAGAACAGTACCACCGCACTCCTGCTCCAAAGCTGAGGTGTTATACCCTGGTGTATGACTGAATTAAAAAGACCTGCCAATTCCTTTAGGATGGGAGTCCCGCCGGATTTTAGAAGCTCCGTTGTAATTCCGTCATCACCGTGTGCCTTGTTGTTCTGGAGTTTCCCGAGAGCCGCTCTAATCTCGCTTTCTGTGACATCGGGGATGTCCTCACTATAGTGACGCGTTAGCGGGGCTCTGTGGTCATCATCGCTGTGTCCCGTCGGCTTGGTCATCCTTGTGGAATAAGGGAGCCTATTAAAAGATTCGATCTCTGCGAGAATCTCAGGCTTAGATGTGACGACACGTCCATCCGCAGTTTTCAGCTTCGTCAGATGGGGCCTTCCAAGCTGCTGAGCAAACATTTTCGACCCTTTGTTGCGGTTGATTGCGTCCTCGATTACTCGGGTATTCGATCGACGAAGGTCCCGCTGCATCAGCTTCCTAATACGCTGGTTTAGGCTTTTCCATACTGACGAAGACAGCTTATCGGATGGAGTTTCTCGCCTTTGCTTTATCAGCTCGAGCGTCTCGGCAGAGAGTTTGGACTCTTTTTTCTGCGTTCTCGAGAACAACCTTTGAGACATTTTCCTTTGCGTGTTGACCACAGTGTCGGTCCTTTTGTCCACATCACCTATGGTTTCCAGCAGGTCGAATCGATTTTTAAGTTCCATTTGGAACTTTTCGGTCAATAACTTTAATGTTGTGTATAAATGGGTCATCAAATACCAGTGTTACTGTGTCTGTCTTACTTGTTTGTGATTGTTCCCTGTACGGTTCTAAAATAAGATTAAGGCCAATAAAATGTAGAATAGACTACATTAAGTTTTATTGTTGTCAACCTCCTTTGTGTTATTCGTCTCTTCAGAGGTTTTGATATGCAGATAAACAAGTGCAACAATACTTACTTGTACTTATTTTATTAAGTCACACCATGTCCATTGCGGGGTTGTTCGAAAGAACACAGCACATCAACGCTTCTTACTTCTTACCTTGTTTCTCAAAATACATCAATAAAAATTGATTTTATTTCGAACTACGCAGATTTATTATATATCTTTTAAATTGATTAGAAAATTGCTTTTATTTTTTGCTTAGAATTTTCTTTACAAACTTGTTTTACTTGTGTGATATTTTTATTAAAGATTTTGTACCAGAATAACTAATTTAATTTTAATGAGTTACAAATTCAATTTATAATATGTACAAAATATATTTTATAAAGCAGAAAAGTTAGTTAAATAACGCAGTGGGTATTCGTTTATGTGTAAAGTATAAACTCATCTAACTTAGCTGCATATAAATATAAAGTATAAATTATAATATTATAAACAATATCGTAGTGGAAACAAACTTCTAGAACATGTTGATTGGCTTCAAAGTTAACATGCAGCAGTAGACTGTTATTGTTTTCACAAGTTTGCACCACAACGTAACCCGGGGGAGCTTTACAATCTCAAATAAGGTTGTTTTACACGATGCTTTAAACTTTATAGAACGTAAATTCAAATTGATTTCTTTTAAAAAGGATATATTATATAATATTAATTTTTTTTAGATTTTTTTTTAATTACATATTTAAAATTAAGTATTAAATACGTAGAATATTATAATTATTTTTCTCTTACTAGAACGTCTATAAACATACACTACATTTCAATAGTATATTGAAACTAATTTGGGACCGTTCTGAATTTGAATCCAGAATAAGACATCCTAGAGAGACAAAGAATTTGAAAGTCCAAAAAGCGATTGATGTGTAGAAGAATCGTCTCTTATGGTGCTCTTTTTTATCTGCCTAACCTGTTACAGACTGTGTGAAGTTATGTATGTATTAAATGAAAATCCAATTACGAATACTTTTACTTACTCTGCCAATAAGTTTGAAAATATATTGATAACCCTCTCTGATATAGATTTAAGTAATTTATTAATAGACAAAATCATAACATTAATATTTTAGCATTGTTAGACTACATAATCCATACCTACCTATACCTACAAAGCCTACCAATATACCTAAAAAGAACATTTCCTCACCAAATCGTCTACGAGGTTCGCAGATTGAATTAAGACTCATATCTTTGTTTATTACTAGCTAGCTTGTATGTCGAGAAACGGAAGAAATTTGTTTGATATATGCAGTATTCAGATATTTCAGTAATTATAGCACGCATCAAGGTTACTGGGCTAATATGTATAACAATACTAATTATTATAACCTTTGTGACCTCACAGACATACTGGAGCTAAAACCATAGAGACCATTAGATATACAAACAAAGTAATAAATACAATAGATAATTCTTAGCAACTACTTGCTTCACTGCGCAGATTGTTAAATTGAAAGGCTGAATAAATATGTTCCGTGTGCCAAAACTAAATGGCAGCAGATGTGGTCAAAAGTAATTGAAGAAGTACGAGAGATGTTCACGAGCGTTGGTTACGGTATAAATAGCAATTGATATTCCACTAACCTTATATGTTATGTGACGCACAGATATACGGACAAGTGTCTAATTATTGTCGGAGTAAAATCTGACTAAAGATTTCATTAAAATATTATAGAACCTGTCTTTAGAATATATTCTATTCTGAAGATGTTATATGAATTGGTTCTTTAATACTGATGTTTTGTTATAAGATGAGGGATGAGGATAGGATGAGGGTCATCTGGTGGTAAAGGTATGGGCTGCCCATAAACACCTGCAACAGAGTTACAGTTACAAAAATGAGATTTACGCCTCAGCATACATCTCTCATCGAACGAAACTGACATATCACATGTTGCGATCTCTACCAGACAACCCTTATAAATGTTACAGCAGTTAATTTCAAAAAATTCTAACAACTTGTATAAATATATATAACTTTTGTAAATACTTATTTAATATTTGACTACCAGAATATCTTACACTATCTCGGGAGAGTCAGGTACCTAGAAACTACTCTAAAGATTATCATAAAATAGACTATAGTAAAATATATATGTAAGTTTACATTATTAAAGCGGAATCTTGTAAATATATTTTGATAATTATATATTTATTAATATTACTATTTTTTTTTTTTTTGGGATGGGATGATGACATCAGGCAAGTTGCAGGAGTAACATGGAATAGAGTGGCCCAAGACAGACGGGAATGGAAAAGGTTGGAGGAGGCCTTTGCCGATTGGCAAACAGACCTACAAAAAATCATCAAATATTAATATCACTATTTAAAAATCAAAATTTATATCATTCATAATTATTTAGATCTATAATATGTAATTAGATAAAGTCGGTCTGAATAAAGGGCTTTATTATTATTCTTACTATTTAGCTATAGAACGGAATTAGATGACAACTGACCAATAAGTAGAAACTTTACCCCAGTGACGTATTCCTGCGCAACTAAATTTAAATTTTAATGTTGTTTTAAAACACAAAAGAGAGAGTGAACAAAAAATTCAATACAGTTAGTGAAACCTATTTCAGTAACAATGATCCGGGTGTAAGCTTGGGTTAGCTTTGCATATCTTTATATTGCATGATTAAAACAAAAAGAAACCTAACCCCATTAAGTCTGGGTTGAATATAACCCACATATCGTGGCTTAACCTATTTATCGAGAATACTAACAGTTTTCGAGTTTTCCTCACGTATGAGCTTAAAACTTGTATATCAGATATCTTATATATTTTATTGGAGAAAAACTAATACGGTAGGTCTTTATTAGCGTAACAGGAGCTGAAAAAACAGTTTAGTCTTACTCTCTCTATGTTTGTACACACACGTTAAAACTACAGAACAGTGAGTAATATGGTATTCCACGGTGATCTTACTTAAAGCGGATGGATGTAGTAGTCGAGGACAGCCAAGACACACATTCCATAACCAAATAGAACGTGTTCTGGAGGAAGAGGATGTTAGGAGCCTCAAAAATTGACGCCCGTGCATGAAAAGAGTAATAAAAGTCAACGAAGAGAGTGCGATGTGTATGAATCGTGTCTTATGGCGCTCTGTTCTCTCTGCCTACCCCGCAAGGGATTTGGGGTGAAGTTATGTATGTACATTATTATAACCTGAAATTATTTCATTTTTCACACAAATTCCACAATATTTTCAAACAGGTGCTTAAATCTTATTCCTTATTTCATATTTATATCTTAGAAATCATAGACATTTCCATTGATACTAAAGCTGCTATTCATCATTACATAGTTATATAATTTAAAGAAAAAAACTTTTTCAAAGAAGCTTTTATTTAAACGCTCTAAAAAGAATAAAATAATTTTCACCTTAAACATTTTAACTATCAACTTATAACCTTATTATATACAATTTATGTGATAATAAAAGCTTGTCGCTATGTTTAATTACCTATCAGTTGCTATCAGAATCAGAAATATTTTTTTAGATTTAGTGAACACTGTGACGGATCGCATTATCCAAATATATTTTTTTGGTTTATCTATACATATAATAAAATTGTAGAAAAGTCAAAACTGTACATTGAATATTTTTTAAAAAGAATACTTGGTGTGTGATCTGCAATCGATACCGAAGCCAAAAATATACTTTTTAGAATTTTTGTCTGTTTGTCTGTTTGTCTGTTTGTCTGTTTGTCTGTTTGTCTGTATGTATGTCCGGGATAAACTCAAAAAGTACTGCATGGATTTACTTCAAATTTGGCACGAAAATTATTAAGAAGTCGGGTCAACATATAGGCTACATATTATCACGCTATCACCTACGAGGAACGAGCAGTGAACCTTTATTTCTTCAATGTATTCTGTAGCAACGTGTAATCTAACGACGCATATTTGTATGTTGTTATGGTGTTATTATGTTAATAACCATGCTTTAATCTATACATATAATAATAATAATAATAATATAATATAAGTTAGCTTCACATTTTAATTAACTTATGCCGTTAAACATAACAGACAATTTTAAAACAGTGCCATCTATGAGATTTACAAAACAGAAAACATTAAGTTGAATTACACGTGTAAGCACTTTTTGGTTTTAGATATAAATAAATCTTTGAGATTTTAAAAACATCAAGTCGAATTACATGTTTAAACACTTTTTGAATATAAATAATTGAAATTTCATCATGCGCTTGCGGTCAATAGATGTTTTTAAGAGTCATAGATGGAGTTGTGCATTTTCTTCTTTAAAATTGTATCGTTAATTCTTTTCAGAGATGAGCAAGACAATTAAAAAAATGTATTTGTATATGCTAAAAACTGTTAATATTTTTGTTCGGTATTTATTGGTGTAATGATTGCTTCGTAATTTTATAATTTTACACCATTAAAAAAAAATGTTTCCTATTCGCTAACTAGATGGCGTTGG
Source organism: Euproctis similis (assembly GCA_905147225.2). Lineage (NCBI taxonomy): Eukaryota > Metazoa > Arthropoda > Insecta > Lepidoptera > Erebidae > Euproctis > Euproctis similis. Next base: position 9,139,445 of record LR990121.1, on the reverse strand, counting down.
GCACAGCTTAGTTCACTTCAAGACGTGGTCATTTCCATCGGCGGCAATCCATTGGTCGAATATGGGTTACCAGCTCCCCAATCATCACCGCATCAAGACCGTGGAAATCGAGAGTATAACGCTGAGACAATTTACGATCCGAGCGAAATGACCACCATACGAAATCACCATGTCGCTTTGTTCTCTTCAGAGCAAAAACAAATTTATGACACTGTTCTTAAAAGCGTTGGGCAAAACCAGGGTAAAATGTTTTTCTTGGATGCTCCTGGTGGAACAGGAAAAACATTTGTTACCACTGGCATACTTGCAGAGGTCAGGAGGCAAGGCAAAATTGCCATTGCTGTAGCGTCGTCGGGAATCGCTGCCACACTGCTTCCGGGTGGCAAGACAGCACATGCCATGTTTAAAATTCCCATCGATTTAGAGAGCACCGAAACGCCTGTTTGTGGTGTGTCACGCAATAGTGATAAGGGACACGTGCTGAAGGATTGCTCTCTGATCGTATGGGATGAGTGTACGATGGCCAATAGAAAAGCAGTTGAGGCCGTGGACAGAACCCTGCAGGACATCCGCAGGAACGAACACTTGATGGGTGGTGTCACAGTTCTATTCAGTGGCGATTTCCGACAAACGCTTCCCGTGGTGACGCGGGGATCGAGGGCTGACGAGGTGAATGCTTCGTTGAAACGATCTTCGCTGTGGTCACGAGTTCGTACGCTGCGCTTGACCATTAATATGAGAGCTCGGCTCGGCGGCAATGCACGTGCTCAAGAATTCTCCGATGTTCTTCTAAGTCTTGGCGAAGGCACTCTACCAGAGGAGAGAGGTGGGCAGGTGGTGCTTCCAGAGTCTCTCGGTAGAGTCGTATCCAGCTTAGAAGAACTCATTCGCTGTGTGTACGGGGACATCAGTCATATACCGCACCAGCAGAATTCTTGGGTATGTGAGCGGGCAATTTTGACGCCCAAAAATGGTCAGGCTGAAGCAATCAACGAATGCATTCTCTCGAAAATTGAGGGGAATGAAGTGGTTTACACCTCTATAAACACTGTCATCGAGCAAGATGATGCCACACATTATCCCGAGGAATTTCTGAACTCTCTGTCAGCAAGTGGACTTCCAGCGCATACTATCAAGCTGAAAGTCGGTGTCCCGATTATGCTTCTTCGGAACCTATCTCCTCCGAAGTTGTGTAACGGGACCCGCCTTAAAGTCATCTCGCTCCACAGACACAGCATTGAGGCGGAAATTCTTACGGGTTGTGGCGTAGGCGAGGCAGTATTTGTACCACGCATTCCCCTCATACCTCATAACTTCCCGTTCCAGTTCAAGCGCGTACAGTTCCCCGTGAGTGTTTGCTTCGCGATGACCATCAATAAGTCGCAGGGGCAGACACTGAGAGCAGCGGGTGTCGACCTCAGGACGAGCTGCTTCTCACACGGGCAGCTGTACGTCGCTTGCTCCCGCGTCACCAGTCCTGACTCTCTTTACATTTTGGCTGCGGAGAGCCAAACCAGCAATGTTGTTTATAGAGAAGTTTTATAAGTATATATTTTTATCCTTTTCTATATTTATATTTTCTTATTCATTATTTTCTACATTTGCTTCAGTCGCAACTTATTACTTAATTCAGCAGAATCACCATAAAGTCATTTATTCAAAGCAGACTGAAAATCAGCACTTTTGAAGTTCAACAATTTTACAAAAGACAGTCTCCCTCTGTTACTGTACTTTCTGTATTTATGAAATGTAAAGAAGTAACGGGTAAATAAATGTTATTTTAAAAGGTATAATCGTAGGTATTTTTGGTGCTGTATAGCGTTCAGGCAGATGACGTCGCGGGCTACAGCTATACTACAAAAATTCCTGTTAAAATGAAAATAAACAATGCGGGCAACAACCATTGCTACCGCAATCTGTACTTATCCTACCAGTTACAATTTCATTTTAGAGGTAATTACTTCTCAACTGTCTATGTAAAAATATAGCTATCTGATCACAAATTCCACGCGTACGAAGTCGCGGGCACAGCTAGTAACATAATATATATGGACACCCGAACACATATAGTGTTACAGTTGCGTTGCCGGCCCTTTCCATGGGAAATGGAAGGGGTCGGAATTGGGATGGCAAGAGGAAGGTGGAAGGGTTGGGTTAAACATAGCGACAAGCTTTTATTATCACATAAATTGTATATAATAAGGTTATAAGTTGATAGTTAAAATGTTTAAGGTGAAAATTATTTTATTCTTTTTAGAGCGTTTAAATAAAAGCTTCTTTGAAAAAGTTTTTTTCTTTAAATTATTTTCAAGTTTTTAGTTATCGATGCGTAAGTTTCTCAGTCTCTTCATCTCATTCAAACCATTATTGTTATAAGGTCGTTTAATTTCGAACAGTCCAACTCTTCAATGAGGAGACCTCCTAAAGTCTTTTCCCTACTTAAGGCCACGTATGCTTGACTAGCAGCAAAGAGTTTCGAGCTTAAGTAAACAATTTTTTTTGTTATTTATTTGTTGATTTTGCAGCTTAATTTTGTTATGTGGGACTGTTGTTTAATAACAAAATATGTTTAACTACTTGTGATGTGTAACGCCATCTGTTGTTTTAATCAGTACTCTATACTTGCCGACCTGAGTGTAACATAGGAGTGTTGTAATAAAAGTTATAGTTCGTTCCCATCATCCACTGTGTTTAATTCTAATAATACCTATAACACCATTAAAATCCGTTAGTGTAGCAATCATGTTAAAGTTATTAAATCCTGTCCAATTTACGTCGGTATCCTGAAAGGGCATGGCATTGCACCGGTCGAACCGGCCCATTCATGCAGCAGATTGCGTGGTCAGCCACGCAATCAGCTGCATGAATTAAAACACCAATTAAAACACTGTTAACTATTAAAACATAGGTTAACGGAAAGCCGTCGACTGTGATGGACTACCGCCTCAGCCGTAAAGTGGTCGTAAGGTTCTCAATGTTAGCACTAACTCATTTTGATTATAAATTTGGACGAGCCGCTTAACCCTGTATCTTGACATGGTGATTTGGCATCAGTGACTGAATAGTAAACAACAGATCGACAGACACCGCCCAAACAAATATCCAAACTAATAACTAAATAGCCCAAACTAATATCTAGCCGCTCATATTGAAAACCCTATGATATATATAATATTTATACACATTCTAATTTGTTTAAAACATGAATTAATAACATAACATAGCTCGACTCCTTTTTCTACCCGAAGGTGTAGGCAGCATCTGTTAAGCCTCGACTCGCCGCTATGTTTACGTCTCAACGATCTTTAGGGGAGTAGGATATGGGAGTAGGAAGGGATGGGGAAGTGGGCCTCCGGGTACCTCTCTCACCCAAAGAAACACGGCGTGAGCCGATTGTGGTATTTCACCGGTCGAGCCAGCCCATTCATACAGAGAACTGCTGGGCTCTACCACTGTTGCCATACAGCGAGCACAAAGTGGTCAGTCAAAAATATTTATCACACATGACTTTCGAGAGGAATTTCGAAAGACATTGGTGTGAGGCCAAATTCGAACCCAAGACTTCCTGATTCAGAAGCGGGCTAGTTTACTGAACCACCGAGACATAGTTTTTGAAGTTTTCATATGACTCTTTAATGAAAGGGCCATTTGATTGGGTATCAAATGGCCCAAATGGTATAGTAGAAACGCAAATATTTATTCCACCATATTGGATTTAGAATGACGTCACATTATTTTTCGAGCTACTATTAACAAGCCCTTTCATTTGATACCCATGTTGTAGAAATACATTAAAAAAAACTGTTCCTCTATCTTGGATGATCCGCCATATTGGATTTAGAATGACGTCACATTATTTTTTTAGTTACTCCCAATGAGCCCTTTCATTTGATACCCATATTGTACGAAAGCTTAAAATATATATTCCTTCATCTTGGATATTCCACCATATTAGATTTCGAATGACGTCATATTATATTTTGAGTTACACTCAATAAACCCTTTCATTTGATACCCATATTGCAGAAATGCATTCAAAATATCCATTCCGCCATCTTGGGTCGTCCGCCATATTGGATATAGAATGATGTCATACATTATATCGTGCATTGTCATCTAAAGTAAACGTATATACAAAATTTCAGCTCAATCGGTTGAAGGTATCTACTTCAAAATTGAGTTACAAGATTCCACCGAACATACATACTTACATACATACATACATACATACAGTGCAAGTTAAATAAAAGCTTATAAAAACAAAGTCACTTTCCGCTGTCTGTCCCCTTATATGCGCATATCTTTAAAACTACGCAACGGATTTTGATGCGGTTTTTTTCAATAGTTAGAGGGTGTCAACGGGGTAGTTTTGATCTATAATTCATGTATAGTGTAGTAAAAAAAATTATAATTTTCAAGATTTAGAACTTTAATCGCAAACACTGCCTGAACCCTAAGTGATAAATCAAAACAATGTATTACATTATTATACACCTGTAAAAGGTCTACAAAAAAATCCGCAAGGGAATATGTCTATCTCTTAGGGATAACCCACAATACGATTTTTATTTTTTTACTTTTTACAGGAAATAATGGCCTATTTACGAAGAGATTTTAAACATTACAGCATTGATTTTCAATTAAGTGTTTTTAATAGATTGTGCATGTAATATAGATGATCCTGGCCCTTTACAGCATGCAATTTAAACAAATATTTTCAAAGATATTGCAGTGTTAACATAGCAGGACAGCAGTTATTACTTTTGATGCGGAACAAAGTTCGCCGGGTCAGCTAGTGTAGCATAAAATAATACAAGTAACTATCGCTGTATTGAAAAGAGACGAATTGTAAAGGAGTGTCCGTTTTCTATGGACTATTAGAATAGAGGAGAAGATTGGACGTCAGATGTTATATTTCCTTCAAAACAGTATAATTGAAGTTCCTTGATTATAGTTATTTATGTTTTGTGAGATCCAAGGTTGTGTTGAATGAAGCTTATCATTAGTTTTATATTATGGTGTACTTTATAAGATAGATGGTATACGAGGAAGCGGGTCAAGTTGCGATTACCGACCAGCGCCGCTCGTAGACACCTTAATAATATTACCAGTGGCCGAGGTGAATGCATGATGAGAATATGAATAGATAAAGCCAGGAGAAGTGTGTCAGGATCGTAGCTTGTAGAAAACCCACGTCTCTGCTCACTCTTATGTGATACAGCGAGACATTATGATCACTATATTATTATGAATTTACAAGTGAGGGAGATATGCAAATTAGACTAGTCGAATTGAAAGTGAGTGTCGGTGTAAAAGTAAGAAAGGGCATGCTCCGATGGTTCGGATATGTAGAAAGGATGGATGATGCAAGATTGACTAAGCAGATATACAATGCAAAAGCGGATGGATGTAGGAGTCGAGGACGGCCTAGACACACATTCCATGACCAAATAGAACGTATTCTGGAGGAAGGTGAAGTTAGGAGCCACAAAAATCAACGCGCGTGCATGAAAAGAGTTATGAAAGTCAACGAAGCGAGTGAGGTGTGTAAGAATCGTGCCTTATGGCGCTACGTTCTCTCTGCCTACCCCGCAATAGATTTGGCGTGAAGTTATGTAGACTAGTTCAAATTTCGAACGAATATATCGTTTTCAGACGATTTTCAGTAGTAATGAATAATCTGATAGAAAATAAATCACACAACCTGTCAGAAGCATAATAGAGGAACACGTGTAGAGCGGTGGAGGGGAGGCTTGTAACAGATGACAGGCGTCATTTGTAAGAGATTTTGAGAAATGTTCCGTTCACTTGTGTGTTTTGACGTTCCCACACTTAATGCTTTTAAATGGATTAAATACCATCAAGTACTGTTTAAGGAAAATAACGCAAATCAATAACAGACATTAATAGACATTTTATTTTGCCTTTTTTTAATAATTCAATTTCTGTTCATAACAGGAATATTGTTATAAATATATAAACAAATTTGATTTCACTGAGTCTTGAAATGAAAACCAGGCACAGTAAGATTTTCCTTTGTACCAGTGTCCACAAAAGTAACGAAAAACGTTTTATTAATATATTGTAAATGAAAATTCATTTGTAAATAGGATATTTTAGATATTAATTATTTTTACTTTCATTGCCGATGACGCACGTTTAAAATTATTATTCTCTGTATAATATTTCAAAGGATAAAAGAAAGTGCTTTTTTGATAGATTTGACAAAAATATCAGCGGTTTCCAAATGGAATATTTATTTAAATTCAATATTATTATTGTCATAAATGGACAATCTAATTATTATAAATGGAGTTAAATTTAATAACTCTTATTCCAAAGAAGTATGAGAAGCATTTGAAACGAAACAGTGGTAGAGCCACGCAGTTCACTGCACGAATGGGAGATATCCGGAGGCCTGATCCTCTTTCCCCTTTCTTTCCCCTTCTACACCTTAATAGGAATGCAATGTACCACGGTGTTCATGGGTGGTGAGAAGTTACTTTGAGATGACCCACTTGCTCGTTTGCCCTAATATCCCATAAAAATAGATAAAATAAAGTGAATCTAACGCTATTAGGGTATAAATGGTGGTAGACCACTCTTACCTTGGACAGCTGTCACTTAGCATATTCTGTAAAGTATATTTATCACTTCTGTTTTGTCGTCAAAGGTAACTACAGCATTTGACCTGAAGCCGATCATATTTTGTCATGCACCATCATTCATTTAGCTTCTTAATTTCTAGATCAGGCTTAGACAAATGATCTTTGGAAGTTAAGTGTGATGAATATCTATGATCAACAAAACTAGGCCCCATTTTTAATACAACCTCATTAGGTAGAATCAAACATGTCACATAATCCGGTGTATTGAGCGTCAGTTTCTCAACTCACTTTCTTGTTTAAAATGTTTGAATTTACAATACAGTTAGATATTTGAACAATAAAACAATTTTAAATTTAAATCTACTTTTTATGTAACGAAATAATTACCGAGGTCCACGTTGATAACTGGCATGAGCCGCTGTTTTCAGGATAATCTTTTAAGTAGCTTTGAAATGCTTTTTGAAACGGACTAGGTTAAAATTTTAATATTCATTTTAATATTTTAAATTCAACACTTTTTTATATATTTAGCCTAAGCTGGCTCATTATCTTCAAATAGAAAGCCTTAGCAGAGCCTTATCACAAGACAATATGTTAAAAGTGAGTGACTCTCCATTAGAGTAACTATGTAAATTAATTTTCATAACATGATTTGGGACTTATGAATTTGAATTGTTTTAACAGTACTTTTTGTCAAAACAATTAACTTTTTTTGTAACTTTATGCCTTTTTTTTCGAAAATGTAGACGGCGGGTGTCACGCTCATTAATCAGGCACAATGTTGTCAGTCAAAAAGTTATTCATCAGACGTAACTTTCTGATATAGTTCTGAAAAGTCATTGGTTGTTTCGATCCTGCGACTTTTTGATTTAGTAAAGGCGTGCTGGAGTTTCAGAGCCAATGTCCAATTTCATATCATGCCAATAATAAAATATACGACTTTAATATAAAACTCAATTTCATATATTATTACGTTATATTGTGACAATTGTAGGTGACTCTTACAATATCTGATTTCAAAGAGTGTGAATGAACTCTGTGACAGAACAAATCAAATTATAGACAAATTGAAATGTTCTTTCAATTTCCTTTGTTGGTAAAATATATCAATTTAAATGTCGTACTAAGTATATTTCACTTTAGAATTTTATTTAATTTGCTAAATGGGCAGATTTCCATAAAAAAAAATATTGGAAAATGATACTTTAGCAATTCAATGATTTTAATCACGTTTTTCGTAACTTTATCAAATTCAACATACATACATAACTTCACGCCAAATCCCTTGCGGGGTAGGCAAAGAGAACAGAGCGCCATAAGGCATAATTTTTACACGCCTCACTCGCCTCGTTGAATTTCATTACTCTTTTCATCCACGCGCGTCGGTTTTTGAGGCTCTTAACATCACCTTCCTCCAGAACACGTTCTATTTGGTCATGGAATGTGTGTCTTGGCCGTCCTCGACTCCTGCATCCATCCGCTTTTGCATTGTATATCTGCTCAGTCAGTCTTGCATCATGCATTCTTTCTACATAGCCGAACCATCGGAGCATGCCCTTTCTTACTTTTACACCAACACTCTCTTTCAAACCAACTTTTATTAAATTCGAGATATATAATCTCGAATATTCGCCATCGCTTCGCATTACGAAAATTAGACACTGAATGTAAAGGATTTTGTGCTAAAATTAACAATAGGTTTTGCCAGCATATTTTTGACTAATAAGCTCCGGCATTATACAAAAAGATTATATATATATAGTATCTTGACAAAAACCCTTTGTTACAGTCATGAGCGAGCCAAAGTTAACAATCATGATGGCTGCGACTCCGAAGCCAATTCTGAATATACTTTTTGTCATAATTCGTCTTACATTTTCATATAATCTTCAACATTTCAGAGCTCGTTTGATTGTCTCAAAAATTAAAAATTCTCTATCTGTGGTCATGGAGTGATTTACTTGTTTACCTACAATCCCCAATTACGTAAAACGGGTGATATGAAAATATCCAATATTTTTATTTGCAGGCAAGGGGAATAAACGGGTCACAGGGGGTCTCAGGACTTCAAATATGATAAACGGAGAGTATGGGAAGAACATTTAGAATGGTATGGGTTTCAGGATATCACTCTTATTGAACCAAGCGGGCCATATACTACAATACATACATTTTCTCAAATTTCGTTACATCACATCGGTCGAGCCGACCCATTTAAGCAGCGATCTGTATGACTCTAATACTTTTTAAAAACATATACCGTCTTATTACAAAACACAGACTAAGGAAAGAGTCAGGTTTATGACAAGTAACAAATAAAATTCTTATTACAAAATGAAGATTATCGCAAATAGGTGGTCTATGTTTGGAAAAAAAGTTAGTCTCGCCAGACCCCTAGTTTAACGATGGTACCAACTGCATAAACGTCAAAATTGTTTACTTTTGAGGTTAGCTTGAGTTGTATTGCTCATCAATAAGGAAATATTTTTAAAATGGAAGATAATAGGACTAATTAAATTGATTTTGAAGATTTAAAATTAATCCAAACTATTCACCGACCTCTAAAACAACAGTCTCATATGTGTTTATACGAGTAAAGTGATGACAATTTTCGCAATCAATATAGAAGATTTTGGTAAACAGATTATTAAATTAATAAGAGGATTTATCCAATGATTCTCGTGGAGAAATCCAGGTAGCATGTGCATTGCGAAGTAGGGCAGTAAGTAATAGTGTATTTAACATAATAGTTTACGATTGTATTCCTTTATAAACATACATACCATAACTTCACCACTTTTTCTACCCAAAGGTGTAGGCAGTGGCTGTTAAGCCTGAACTCACCGTTATGTTTACGTCCCAAATAGAATGGGTGGCAAACCAATTGCCATATCTAGCACAAAGTTTTAAGTCATCGATTTAAGTGATTTATCACGCATAACCTTCGAAATTAATTCATTTCGAAAAATCATTGGTGTGAGCCAGGAATGTAACCCGCACCCTCTGGATTCAGAAACCATGTGCTCGACCACTGGACCACCAAGACTATATATTCTTACAATAACTAGTGAATTTATTTTTATAGGTTCATAACATTTCCATTGATAAGAAGGAAGGCTTGTTTCCAGCAGAAGATGACAATGTTGGTGGCCAAATCTAGTGGTCTTGAAAGAATACCACCCATTGTAACCAATACTGTACATGGAAATATTAAAAAAGAAACAATCAATTCCAAATTACTTTTAATATGTCTTAAAATGGTATCATTAATTATAATAAGTCATTTAATATTAATGGATAAGTTGAAAGCAGCGGAAATCTGTAAGCAAAACCTGTTAGTAATTATTATTATCCTTTGATGGTGATAGGATAAAAAAATAAAGGTAAAAAGAACATTTTAATTACTAGCACATATGTATTGTTTAGTTGACCTTTTTTCTATAATTAAATTTATCTTATTGTCTAGGTAGCAAATCTTAATTTTTAATTTATATTGACTATTTTAATATTATATGAGTGTTCAACTTTCAATAACTACAACTATTAGATAGCAATATTGAATACAAAAAGAAAACCTCTTTAACGGAATATCTTTTAGTATCTTTCCTGTAAATTTAAATAAAAAATACTTTTAGTAATAAAATATAATATGTATATATAAACATCATAAGAGACCACATGTATTAAGTATAAGAATATTTTATATACATATTTTTGTGAATAGAAGTACTACTGATGTTCTGCATTGTTAAGAAAAGAATTTAGTTTTGTTTCACCGTGCTGAAGTAATCATTTGTAAAATATAGAATATTTTAATAAATTGAAAATACATTTTATAAGACATTTATTATCCTGTTGCACCAATAAAATTAAAAATAATATTACAATATTAAATCAATTAGAATATTGTTTTTATCACTAACCTTTTTTCTCAATTCTTGGTTATTTTCTATGTTAACGGGTGTTTCTGAACTACATACAGCTCGGTTCACTGACATCAACATCTGGACCATTATAAATCTATAGCAAAATAATATTAAGTACATACTTTACTATAATAAAAGAATACATATCATTAAGTTAGTATGTACTGTTGCAACCCGAAGAACTTAAATCATTGCCTGCACGGCATCACTGTCAAAGTTAACGCCACAATACCATAATCACGAGGACAGATTTTAATCACTGCTTGGTCCTGTGAAGCTGATGGTGGGTTTTCACTACCAGCTCTCTGAATCTGTAGTTGCTAAAAGATGATAGCCTTTTCCAAGCCAATTTAAGTTCACTTTCTTAACTTGTGTTCCCAGTTAGTATGTATAATCTAGAAATTTAACATCATATAAAATTGCTTAATTAGTGCAAATTATAGGCAGCATATTGTATTTACTTATTTAAAATACTCTCCTTCTTTTTGTTTCTTCAAAGTTTTATTAGAGATTAAGAATTTATATAGTAGAGTGGCGATAGGAAATAGCGTAAATGGAGCGTTGGGCAGATTCCTGGGCGCAAAAAACATTAGCAGAAAAGCCCAGCTAGCAATCCACAATGCAGTACTGATCCCAACGCTAACTTATGGAAGTGAGAGTTATGGCAGAGTGTGCATGAAAGTAGAATAAACGCGGTGGAAATGAGGGCACTACGCAAAATCTGCGGAGTGACTCTCGCTGACCGCGTAGAAATCAAGGTTGTACGGAAGGAAGTTGGTTTGAAAGAGAGTGTCGGTGTAAAAGTAAGAAAGGGCATGCTCCGATGGTTCGGACATGTAGAAAGAATGGTTGATGCAAGACTGACTAAGCAGATATACAATGCAAAAGCGGATGGATGTAGGAGTCGAGGACGGCCTAGACACACATTCCATGACCAAATAGAACGTGTTCTGGAGGAAGGTGATGTTAAGAGCCTCAAAAACCGACGCGCGTGCATGAAAAGAGTCATGAATGTCAACGAAGCGAGTGAGGTGTGTAAGAATCGTGCCCTATGGCGCTCTGATCTCTCTGCCTACCCCGCAAGGGATTTGGCGTGAAGTTATGTATGTATGTATGTGTATGTAAGAATTTATATTCTACTATATGTTTCGACTCGGAAATCAGCTGGCGTTATATTTCCTGTCAAGATATATTTCAGGACTCCAGTTTTACCACTTTGTATCTTTTATTGATCCATTTTAAAATATAAAAGCTATATCCATGAATCTAAAACGACCTAATGACAAGAAGTAGTCAAAGATACTGAATGCTTGCGTGGCGTCCAGTTCACACACTTATCGCATCATTTTACAAATATATTACAATTGTTATTTACATTCCGGGACCATAAATTGCTTTATCAAGGCTTCTTTCGTTATTGGCAAAGTGGGGACCACTGGACCACCGCCAGGTTATACCTTTCAAAACTGAACGATAAGACCGAATTACATTCAAATCAATGAATCATTGTGTACTCTACTCTGTGAGGGGAGATGCCAATCTTAGTACAATCAAGACTCGGTATAGTTTGCGATTTGTAATGAGGAGGAGTACTAACCATTTGTGATCGAATCAGAGCACGATCTTTTAAACCAGCCTAACTTGCTGTTTTAGTACATCGATTTGTAATAAGACGGATACATATTTTAAAATAATTTTACAACAAAAATTTATCGTCTTTAGAAAGGTCAAGTGTCAAATTTGATGAGCATAAATAATGTTCTTGGCCAATTCTAATAGATATGATAGATAGCGTTTACTCCATTTAAATAATTTCGACTGAAGTATTTAAGAAGATAAAATACTTGTTACTATCTCGACTACTTATAGTGAAGAGTTTTAGTATATTGGAACTCACGTAAAAAGTAAATGACTTCAAATAATAAGGGTATCACGTCATTTGTTACTGCACCCACTTTTCTTGTAGTATTTCACGAGTCAAGTTGGCTATTTTGTAGTGTCCGACTGAAGCTTCGGCTTCGGCTTCGGCCACCTTCGGCCAAAAATCCATCTTTGGCGAGATCTTCGCCTGCGGCCGGATTCTGGCCCGCCAAAGATCCTAGAACATTTCATCATTTCTTTGGACCGGACTGCGCTTAGTTTACTGCGGATACCTCTATTCCAAACGAGTTCTAAAACACCAGTCTCGCTAGTCACTAATCACTACTAAATAAGCAAAAAAAAAGTATTTAAATTTGTTTATTTACGTTCAGTAAAATTATGCTTAAACATACACAAAAAAATCAGAATACCCTTATATTTAAGTTTTTAACTCCCTGTTTTGTAGTCGGTTAAATAGGAGTTTTATAAGGATGAAAGAGAAATGAAACAATTGTGTTAGTAATTGTATCATTGTTTACTGACAAACAACAAGCAATTTCTTCACAAATTGGCGGTGACGAATCGAATTTGAACGTTTTGTTCTGAAATAAGAGTTGTTTTTGGACTGATTTAGTTGTCTTCTGCTTTCATTTTTGTATGCGTGTTTTTTTGTGGGTAAATATTATAGTCTCGGTGGCGCAGTGGGCGAGCGCACGGCCTCTGATCCAGAGGTCCGGGGTTCGATTCCAGACACTGGCTCACACCAATGACTTTTCGAAATTGTTTTCGGAAGTTATGTGTGATAAATACCGATGACTGACAAACTTTGTGCCCGGTATGGCAATAGGTTCGCCACCTATTCCATTTGGGACGTAAATATTACGGCGAGACGAGGCTTAACAGCCGCTGCCTACACCTTCGGGTAACAAAAGGCGTGAAGTTATGTTATGGTAAATATTTGAAACCTGTTTTATATTTGAATTTTGTTCTCATTACTTTTATATCCAATTCGCTAATCGTGGATATTGCGTAGTACCTGCGATCCTAATGTGCTTTTATAAGTTTTGTTCGATTGAGTCGAATTTGTCTCGAGATAAGATGAAAAATTTCAGAAAAATATCATTTTATTAACAAATATATACTTACTAGTAGACCGTGCGAACTTTGTACCATCATATTTTATAAATTAACCACTAAAAAGATAATCGCTCCGCTCGTATTTATCATAGCGTGATTTTAAATAACCTAAAGCCAAACATTAAAATAACTTTTTAACTCAAACCAGTAAGTCCTGAGATTAGTGAGTTCAAACAAACAACCAAACAATTGATAATTTTTTACAGAGAGAGTGAGAGAGAACAAGAGAGAGACAAAGAGAGAAGATAATTTGTCCGTGCCACAGTTATACATTTTTATAGCTCTCCGTTACTAAAAAAAGTTAAATTAAGAAAAAAAAAATAGTGCGTGGAGTCCCTACAGAAATGGAACTTTATAACAATCATACATTTATAACTCACTAAATTTATTGATAAAACTACCTACTGTGGAATCGAGATTGGTGGATCTCCACCCGAGCATGAATATTTGGGTCTGGGTAGAACCTGGTAGAAAAACTATACCTCTATTTTGGATGATCTGTCATATTGGATTTAAAATGACGTCATATTATTTTTCGAGTTACTCATAACAAAACCTTTCATTTGATACGAATATTGTAGAAATACATTTATAGTATATACTCCGCCATATTGTATTTAGAGTTAAATCAGAGTATTTTTCGAGTTACTATCAAAAATCCCTTTGATTAGATACCCATGTTGTATAAAACCATTGGAAATATCTCCGGATAAGAGGTCGCGGTATTTCACTGGTCGATCCGACCCATTCACGCAATGAACTTCGTGGCTCTAAGTATTATTAAATTCCTATTTATTATCATTCAAACTTAGCATGTATATAAAATCTACTTCACAATTGAGTTCTAAGATTAACCCGAACATATATATTTATATTGCAAAATAAAAATAAATGTGTTTAGTCCTTTGTAATATCGATTAAGAGTAGTATAGTACCATCACCCACTACTAGATGTCTATGTACAGTTTTAAACAGTGTTTAAAAGGCGTTATAAATATTATCTAAGATGTTTATTATATTAACCGGTTTATCTCACCTTTATTCATTTCTTTTTGTGGCCGCAAGGGGGCGATAAAAGCCTTAAACAAATGCTAAAGAGATTAGAAGCACACTTAAAAACTTAAATATTTTCAAATGGTTTGCAAATGTTTGTTCGTGCTAATTTTGCTATTGAACAGTCTGAGTAGTGTTGGTTGATTGAATGTAAACAAAAAGATTTGTGAATAGAAAAGAAAGAGAAATAGAAAAATTTTAAATGTAATTTTGTTTCTTATTTGTATCTTTACAGGTTTTGATGACTAGATATTAACTACGTATTGACATTTTTTTGGAAAAAAAACTAAACTCAAATTAATCCGTAATATATTATGACAAATTCTAAGTTTTGTTTTTTTTGTAAGTACAAAAAAAAATATTTGCTTTTTTATCTTGCCGCCAATTTTTTATTACTGTTATATTCCAGCTAACATTATTTGAAAAATAGAATTCAACACGTATATTCACTATGACATAATTTATATGGATATTTAGTGCGTTTGACGACGATGGCAATAGTTAACAATAACAATCCGATCAAAGAAACGTGAATAAAATACAATTTTTTTTTAATATAATCCAAATTCGAAAAGGAAATGCGTTCTTACAATTCGTTTCAACGTTTTAATTGCAGATTCTTGACGGCAATAAATCAAATGACACCGGTCATTTCATCGCCTGCCCGTCCGACGAGTTACTCGTCGTTACTTTTGATCGGAAAACTTTATTTACAGCGTACTTAAAACAGTTCTACGGAAAGCATAAAGCTTTCCGATTTAATTTTATAGATTTAGGTTCATCCACAGCACCCCTCGTGACAGAGGGGTGCGATGACAAGGTGGTCCGGAGGAGTTAACCGTATCCTGGATCACCCAAACGCCGGAGAAAGGCCGCCGCGAGGTTGAAGTGGGTAGGCCTAAGATCGAATTGCAGCTTTTTTTCATTTCAGAAAAGTATATGTCAAAGATTCAGATGGTTTACAACTTAAAGGAGAAATTGAAAATAAAATTTGTGTATTTTAGTAGACGTCTTGGTGGTCCCATAGTCGAGTTGGAAGCTTCTGGGTTTGATCGATTCTGGGCCCACACCAATGACTTGAATTTTTTTTGGAAGTCATGTGTCATGTCTGCTTGATATATGGCAATAAGTTCCACCACCTATTCCATTTGGGATTCCAATTCGAGGCGAACAATTAAAAAAAAAAGATTTTAGGATGCCGCGATCTAAGCTAAGAAAAGGTTAAATCAAATAAGGTTACAAGAAAGAAAGAGAAAGAAAGGATTAAGAGAAATGACATCACACGAGAAAAGTTTCATAGAAGAAAAGCAGGGAGTAGTATGAGAGTAGGAATGCATTAAAAAAACAGTTCCTATATCTTGGATGATCCGCCATATTGGATTTAGAATGATGTCACATTATTTTTTCAGTTACTCTCAATGAGCCCTTTCATTTGATATCCATATTGTACAGAAGCTTAAACTATGTTTTCCTCCATCTTGGATATGCCACCATATTGGATTTAGGATGACCCTTTTTATTTTTGAGTTACACTCAATAAGCCTTTTCATTTGATACCCATATTGCAGAAATGCATTCAAAATATCTATTCCTCCATCTTGGGTGGTCCGCCATATTGGATATAGAATAATGTCACACATCATATCATGCATTGTCATCTAAAGTAAACGTGTATACAAAATTTCAGCTCAATCGGTTGAAGACATCTACTTCAAAATTGAGTTGCAAGATTCCACCGAACATACTTACACACATACATACATACATACATACATACAGTGCAAGCTAAATAAAAGCTTTTAATAAATATTAAAGTTTTGTGTTTCATGGACTGATGTGGGTTACCAATAGTAAAAATCATATTTTTAACATCAACTTTTCGATTTTTATTTCCTAAAAAGTTGTTTTAATGTTACATTTTGTTCTGAAAATATATTAGGTATTTGATTAAATTTTGAAGTTTTACTGATTTCAGAAATCAACATAACATTATAATTGCTAAGTAACTTAACTAACTTATAATATCTCTATCAAAATAGGCTCTATTTTTCGGCTGTGTTGTTTTTGTACCCTATAAAAACCTTTGAAGATGTACAAGTTTTTATGATCTTTGAAAGATACAATTTCAATT
This sequence comes from Euproctis similis, assembly GCA_905147225.2. Taxonomy (NCBI): domain Eukaryota; kingdom Metazoa; phylum Arthropoda; class Insecta; order Lepidoptera; family Erebidae; genus Euproctis; species Euproctis similis. The sequence continues at coordinate 9,122,730 of LR990121.1, read as the reverse complement.
TGATGTCATTGAGAATTTCTGTTTAAACAAGAGTCCTTAGAGAAGACGATCAATCATTTTCTCATTTATGGAGTTTTTCTTACGAGACCTGTTTTCTTTTTCTACTTCATGCAATAAAATCTTTGGAACGTTTGTATGAAACTTTTATAAACTTAATCGATACTGTTCGTTTAGATTTTCTATTAAATTTACTGATCCTTATGTTGCTTTTAGCAATAGATAGTAATTAAAGAAAAAAAAAGTGCGAATTAAAACAGTATAAAGATAAAGAATAAAATTTAAATTACACAAAGATGTAGCCGAATCGTAGTGAATTGTTTATGTAACTAGCACTTTTAGTATGTTCTTAAAATTAAATAAAAACATATAAATACTTTATTTTTAGTTATGTTACCAAAAAATCACTATCCATACAAATCTATTTTATTAAAAATCTTTATCCTCCAATCAAACTCGGGCGTATTACGCTAAAAATAATTTTATATATAAAATTCTCTGTCGCTGTCACAATTTTCGTTCCCATGCTCCTCCGAAACGGCTAGACCGATTCTCATGAAATTTTGTATACATATCGGGTAGGTTTGAGAATCGGACAACATTTATTTTTCATCCCCTTAATCACGAGGGTAGCCCACGCCTCAATATTTTTTTTTAATTTTCCTATATATTTCTGTTTTTTATTTTTTTTTTATAAAACGAGATACAAAAATACATACAACCCTAAATTTTCAATCCCCTACGATCAACACCTATTTTTTAATTTTTATTTTTCGGCAAGACAACGTTTGCCGGGTCAGCTAGTGGCCAACGAGACGAGATAAAAACTATAAACAAAACTTACCGAGTTATCTTGCGATTGACACTAATATCCGAGCGATTGATATATCTGTCCTTGTTACTCCTATGCAGTAAAAACGTTGCTTATAATAGTCGAAAACAGCTATCGTTGCGCACTTCGTGGTACATGATAGCAGTTGATACCGTGGTTGTCAACAGTTGGTCCGCAATTGACAACTATTAACAAGTTAATTCCTGCAATGAAAAGCGTTCTAAGTGACTCGTATTTTCGTTTCCCGTATTTGGTTGTTTTTTTCTTGTTATTAATTTGTTACTGTGTTAGTTCTCTTGTTAATTTTTGCTATTATTGTTACTGATTAGTTGCTGATTTTAATCATGGAGAAATAATAAATGTTTTGAACCTCTGAAACTTTGTTTAAATTTTTTTATCTAGTCTCGTTGGGCTTACTATAGTAAAGTATCCTAGTCACATCAGATCATAAAAGAGATCATAAAAGTACCTCAGATCTCGTAAAGCCAACCACTTCCCGCAGTCCTCGATACAATAAACCAACTTATTGAAATAAACCTCACGTTAGTTAAATACACATATACACTATGTGGATTTAGTTTTCTATTACGTAGGTACTCAACTAACCGTTTTTATAGGGAGTGGCTTGAAAATAGGCTTTTATTGGCTGTGATTAAAATAAAATTGATAGCAATAACAATATTATTTTACGCCGAGTCTCTTGCGGGTTACTTAGCAAGAATGGAGCATCATAAAACAAGACTCTTAGATGCTTTATTTACTCGTTTCTTTGAATTTTGTAACACTTGTCAGGTTGCACGAGAACAAAGAAACGAGTCCGCTTCTAATCTGCACATAATATTAAGTACCTTTTTTTACGCGACGGGCGCCCTCGCCGCCCGTCGGCGGCGGCGGTCACTAAGCTCGCCGCCGCCGCCTTCTAGCGGGATCGGCTCTCTCCCGATCCCGCATTCTGGAGCATTACTGCTTCGCAGAAGGAGACCACAGGCCTCCACTCCTCCTCGCCCGCCAGCATTTCAACAACAATAACAAGTCTCGCCCGATCCCGTCGACCAGGACCCGCCGAAAGGCTTCCGCCTCCGCACTTCGTTCCTTCCGCGCGTCCGCCGGCCGAGATCGCGGTGCACCGCGCTCACTTTTGTAAGGCGCCACCTCCAGGCACAGCCCGCGGATCCATCTGACGACGTTTGCCACCCCTAGCTCGGTGAATCTGAGCGTTCGCTTGAAGTCAGGTTCCGTGACAACCACCAGAGTGTCGTCTGCGTAGCAAACGACACTCACGCCAAGGGGCAGACTTGTGCGGAGGACCGGATCGTATGCGACGTTCCACAGCGGGGTCCCAAGCACGGACCCCTGCGGAACCCCGCACGTAATTTCCTTCCTCTGCTCCGTCCCGTTCCGGTCGACATAGTCCACCCGTCTCTCCTGCAGGTAGGCCGCGATGACCGACCTTAGGTAGGGAGGCACCTCGTGGTATACGAGGGCCTCCCTGATGGCCGGCCAGGGGAGGGTCCCGAAGGCGTTGACGATGTCTAGCGGTACCGCCAGCGCGACCCCCCCCCCGATCAGACTGCCGGTTCCGACAGGGCCCGCACCCAACGATGACGTCGATGGTCGAGCGCCCCTGCCGGAACCTGAACTGGCAGTCCGATATGTCCGGGCCCACTTGTGACAGGTGGCTGCTGATGAGGGCGGAGATAACCCTTTCGAAGAGCTTCCCCGCCTCGTTCAGCAGGCATATCGGCCGGAGCGACGACAGAGCGTCCCCGGTCCTCCCTTGCATGAGCACCAGCCTCGCCGACTTCCAGTCGAGGGGAACACCCCGCGGCGGTGGCAGCTGGTGAACAGCTGCCTCGGCTTGTTCCCCAGGACTCCCAGAGCGAGCGCCAGGACCCGGCCTGGAACTCCGTCCGGGCCGGGAGCGGCGCTGCGGGAGGCGAGCTCCGCGACGGCTACCCCGAGCTCATCCTCTCTCACCTCCAGCTCTCCAGACCACATTCCGTGGTCCGACTGAGACGGAGGATCCGAGGGACCACCCTAGACCCTAGGGAAGAGCGAGTCCACCACTCTTCCCACGACGTCCGGGTCCAGGGACTCCGTCAACGGAGGGACGTCACGGGTCTAACTTACTATAAAATATCCAATACTAACATATGGAAAAAACTTAAAGTCTGGCATGGTAGAGTGGGTCTGAAATAGAATAAATTATAGTGAGATGAGAGCTCAGCGCAAAAATGTCTGGAATTGTGCTCGCGGAACGCTTAAGGTTGTAGAGCTAGAAAGTTGTGAAGAGAGTGTTGGTGCTAAAGTAAGAAAAATGTCGCCATTAAGATCGATTTCAAGTTCTGTCGCCGTTCATTCCAAAGTTCTAAAAGCGTCCATTTGATATCAAGCAAAAAGAAAGTGGTCGGAACAGGAAACGCGTCACGGAGACGTTATTATAATGACGTCGTGAGTACTTTCCAATTTTACAGTCAAGCTATTTTTAGAATTATTATTTATTGAAAAATACACGTAAATACCTTGTTGCATAGCTATTTATTGTTTTTATTGGTACGGGACATGAATAAAAAAAATGCGCCGAATCCCTCCGCGCGGAAGAAGTGTAAATTCATATTGTAGAAAAGAAAATAAAAATAAAAAGTGTGTGTGTCCGCTCCGACGCACGACTGGAGTTTACTCCTCAAGAACGATTATAAAATAAAATAATAAATATTTACTGTCTACAAATATGAACACATTTCTTCGTAATAGAGAATGGCGTATCGCTATAAAGAGTGTTTCTATAAAGAGCTCAGGACATTGTATGGAGTGCCGACTCTTATTTATATGCTCTGTGACTATAGCGCATAACGCATTTCGTGTGACATGCTATACTCTCTAGTACGATTTTGGTCCCCATAATTTTCATACCCCGGGCCTATATATGTAAATCGATTCTTAAGGAGTAAACTCCAATAATAAATATTTACTGTCTACAAATATGAACACATTTCTTCGTAATAGAGAATGGCGTATCGCTATAAAGAGTGTTTCTATAAAGAGCTCAGGACATTGTATGGAGTGCCGACTCTTATTTATATGCTCTGTGACTATAGCGCATAACGCATTTCGTGTGACATGCTATACTCTCTAGTACGATTTTGGTCCCCATAATTTTCATACCCCGGGCCTATATATGTAAATCGATTCTTAAGGAGTAAACTCCAATAATAAATATTTACTGTCTACAAATATGAACACATTTCTTCGTAATAGAGAATGGCGTATCGCTATAAAGAGTGTTTCTATAAAGAGCTCAGGACATTGTATGGAGTGCCGACTCTTATTTATATGCTCTGTGACTATAGCGCATAACGCATTTCGTGTGACATGCTATACTCTCTAGTACGATTTTGGTCCCCATAATTTTCATACCCCGGGCCTATATATGTAAATCGATTCTTAAGGAGTAAACTCCAAAAAGGGCTAGAAATTGATTTAGAAATAGAGAAAAATAATATTTACCATGGGGTACCTAATATTAACTATAGTAAGATACCAAAAAAAAATCGAGAAATCATTGGTGTGAGCCTGGAATCGATTCCAGGACTCCAGAATCGGAGAGCTCGACTACTTAACTGGACCACCGAGACTATTAATACTTATTAGTAATATATTATAGGTACTATTGAAAATGGGACTGATTATGAGAAATGGTAACTAAGTTCCTATCAAATATTTTATTTAAATTTGTGTATAAGAGTACAACATACTGATGAAGATTATTTGAACCGATTTATACTCTTAATATGAGCTTACAAATGTTTTTATAAGGTTACTTAACCATGAGTATAAATATGTATCATGTCTTGATTGCAGTTTATTATATTATAATGTTTTATTCGTCTCGACCATAGAGGTCACTACCCGTCAATTTATTAAATCGCAGTATGGTTACACTCCATAGAGTTTATATTGTTATTTAAGAAAATATGAAAAGATTTTGGTAAAATAATTTAAAAATCAGTTCAATAACACATAATTATAAATGTTATGTATTTATTTCTTTAATAGATTTTAGAAATAAAACAATAATTACAATAATTCACATAAATATAATAAATCAAACAAATACAGTTACAAAGGAATGTATTTGACACTAATGGCCGCGTTTCTAGTGTCAATACCTCCATAGATCTAGTAGCGGGTGGAGGTACTATGATCGATTTTACAAATCAATTATAATACCTAAACCAGCCACTGATGTCTGTGTACTAATGAAATTCAAGCTTAACAAATTGAATAGTAGTGGTAGAGCCAAGCAGTTCGCTTCATGAATGGGCCGGCTCCACCGGTGAAATACCACGACCTCTAGGAAGATCGACGTAAAGTGGCTCATGCCGCGTTTCGTTCGGTGAGACTGGTACCCGAAAGCCCATTCCTCTTTATCATCCTTTCCTATTCCTATTTCCTACTACCTTAAAGGTCTGCAACGCAACTGTAACACTATATGTGTTGCAGGTGTCCATGGGCGGCGCTGGTCACTTACCATCTGGTGACGCGCCTGCTTGTTTGCCCTCGTTTGCCCGCCATGGCCCTATTTGGGACGTAAACATAACGGCGAGTCAGGACTTAAAAGCCACTGCATAGACCTTCGGGTAGAAAAGGCTTGATGTTATGTTACTGTATGTGCGCGCTGTACATGTTTGCCTAAATATCTAATACTTATATCATGTATATTGCGATATATTTTGAATGAAATGTCCGAATTATATAATTCAAAAAGTTTTAGAAAGCTATTGAATCTATCTTGAATTGTAATTAATTTACTTTAATCAGAATTAATACAAAAGTACAAAATAAAGGGCTTTTATAACATCATCATTTTAATTATTTAAAAAATTAAATAAACACTTAATGTGACATAACTACAATAGTTGGACACATTGTCTTCCGCCCTTCTGTATAGATAATGATATATTCTGCAAAGTTGTACTACATTGTTTTGCTCTACAATCAATAGTTTTTGCAGTGTACGCGATGTAAACATTTTTTTCAGGGCATTTTTTTACACCTTGGGTTACATTATCGGACTTTTAGTAAAGATCTCTAATTGTTCAGAAAATATAATATAGCCTAAATCCTTCCTCTCTAAATAGACTATCCACCAGTGAAAGAGTTTTTAAAATAGAACCAGCGGTTTCTGAGATTAGCGCGTTCAAAATAACAAACTATTACGCTTTACAAGTATTAAATGAGTGGTATAGCTAGGTAGCACTAGATACTAGATGTCTATGTACAGATAAAAATCACGCTTAAGCAATTCTCCTCCTGGATTTATAAATAGACCGGTTCAAAGTCGTCCTTTCTATTAGTATATTACGGTTTGAGGCCGCAAGGGGCGTTAAACGTTGCACGAGACATTAGAAGTTACACTTCAAAAGACCGTATTACCGTATTATACCGGTATTTTGGGGATCAAAATACCCCTTACATTTCCGCTAACAAACAAAAGGATAGAAAGTCTAAATCCCGAGACCAGTAAAAAGTGAAGTGCTGATGATATCCGGCGTCAAATTAGATTTTCGGCGCAAACGCCACCCTTTAACTTCGTTTGAAGCAGTGAAAATAAATATAGACAAGACCCAAGGGCCTATATAATATCAAATGTACTAAACAAAAACATTATGTAAAATCCTTAACAGTCTATATCGAATAATCTATAAATATAATAATGCATAAAAATTGATTATTATTTTCTCAGGACTGGCCGCGTTTTTGACCCAGTGGTAGATTTTTTAACAAATACTTTACCTTTTAATTTAAAATCAATCAATTTTTAATAATAGTTATACTTTGATCTCAACTAACTTAGAAAAATAAGATAATTTTCTAATAACTTAATAATAACAACTTTTACTTATTAAATCATACAACAAAGGATCTTTACAAACAAAAAAAAAATATGAATACATCTTATAAATAAGTATTTAACTTTTGTTTTCATGGTCTGATGTGGGTTACCAATAGTAAAAAGCATATTTTTAACATCAACTTTTTGATTTTTATTTCCAAAAAGTGGGTGCTCTCTGTATCAATGAAAATAGCTTAGCAACAACAATAGCAACTACCATCTTTTTGTTCATCACTCGCGAAAATGATCTCTGTAAAGAGTTCGAAACGTCGGGAAATAAATATAAATAAGTAATAAATAAAACGCGATATAATCCTAAAAGTTGTTTTGATCAATTGATTATTTTTGTTTCTTCTATGAGCAAATCTACCGAATCCTTACGGAAGGTGATGTTAAGACTCTTAAGAACCGACGAGCAGGTATGACAAGAGTTATGAAACCCAAAGAAACGAGAGAACTGTCTAATAGTCCTTAGATTCTAACCCTAAGTTTTTGGCGTGAAGTTATGTATGGATGACAAAATATATTATTACAAATAACGTCTACTTGTCAAAATATATAAATAAATCTAGTCTCGAGTTGACATTTCTGTTACATTATTTTATTTATTGTTAAGATACAAATAGAAAAATTTCACAACGATTTATTGACAAATCCAGCCAATATTTTGATGAATCATATACCTCTCAGTGGTCTGGAGGTCGAACTACCCGCTTCTGAATCAAGAAATAGTCTCAAATGGAATAGGTAGCGGAACTAATTGCTATATATTGGGCACAATGTTGTCGGCCATCGAAATCTATCACACATAGAAAAAATCGAGAATTTATTAGTATGAGCCCAGATTGGACCCCATGCCTTTTTGTTTCAGAAACGGGTAGCTTCTCGCTTGTAAAACAAGAAGGCATGCAATTGAGGTATGTTAGAAGCGTGATATGTGGTTCTAATTTATTCTGTCTATCCTGTAAAGGACAAACGTGCCATGGTTCTTAATCAGTCTGTCGGCCTCATAAAAAAGTAAGTAAGTGATTACCTACACCCGATTAATGTACATAAGGTTTGTATTTAAATTATAAAAGAGGAATGAAATTTGAAAAATAAAATTCATAATGGAGCGAGACGAATTAACGACATCACCAATCTTAACACAATTAGTGCCGCTATTCATCAAGTGGTTAATTGGATGCGATGATAAAAGAGATGGCGTTTAGTCCATTGAAATGTTTCAATTTTAGGACCGAATATTGCATTTCTTGGAACCCGCAATTTTATTTTTTGGGATATGTAGGGGGTCAATAGAAGCTTAACTTGAATTTAGTGGGGTCGCCACCATTGTCATTCAGTCGCCATCTTGAAAAAGGGGTGAAAACACGTTTTTCGCGATATCTCGGAAACTATACGTCGTACAATAAAATTGTGAAGGCATAATTTGTAGCAAATTATCTTGCCTACCAATAAGTGATATAACGTTTTGCCCAAAATCGATAATTAAAGAAACGTTTTTACAAAAAATTTCTATTTTGCTCTGTAACTTTATTTTTATACGTTTTACAAAAAACACCCCAGACCAATGTTGTAGAGGATTTTTTTTTTTTTATATGTAAAGAAGAATTTAACTAAAATTGTGTGAGAATGTATTTACAATAAAAAAAAACCACAAAAATAAGTTAAGAATTGACGAAACGAAGACCGAATTGACGAACACGGATGAAATTAAAAAATATATAAGTATAAGGAAAAATCTTCGTCAAAAGATCCTTTACAACTTTTTGCTTCTGAACTTCTTTGATTTTCAATTTAGGTCAAAAAGTTATAATAACACATTTGTAGGCCAAATAATTTGCTACAATACATACATACATACATACACAACTAATAATAATACACGTAACTAACAATAATACACAGATAATTTCTACTTTCTCCATCCCAAGGTTGCCTGGCAGAAATTGCTTACAGCAATTAGGCCACCCCTTGTACTCTATTGTTATAAAGTTTTACCATGTATCTATTGTCTTTTGTGTGCAATGAAGTGTATATAAATAAATAAATAAACTTCACGCCAAATCTCTTGCGGGGTAGGCAGAGAGAACAGAAGTTTGCTAAAAGTTTCCGAGATATCGCGAAAAATGTGTTTAAAACCCCCCTTTTCAAGATGGCGGCTGGATGACAAGAGTGATGACCCCAGAAACTTCAAGTTAAGCTTCTATTGACCCCCTGCACATGTTCCAAAAATAAATTTGCGTCCTCCAAGAAATGCAAAGCTCATGTAACATTTCAATGGACTATTTGTCTTAAATGTATAGAGCAATCTGTGTCATTCGCTGTCATTAGATTGAAATGTTAAGTAAAAAGTGTTAGCGATAATACATTGAAGTGTAATATTTAATGTAATGTAGTCATATAGCCTTATTATAAATTTAGCTTATAAGGTTTTCTTCAAAAGGAAAGAAGAGCAAACTGATCTAATATCAACGTAAAGTGGCTTAATCCACGTTTCTAGATTAAGAGAAGTGTCCCACCGCTTTCCTGTCTCTAAGACGCACGTCCACAAAACCACATTCCAGTCAAAACCACAGTCCCCGCGAGTCTAACCTCAAATGCAGAGACACTACGAGTACCAGCATCTGAAGTGCTGTTTTTAGCTATTTCCGCAGTACCCTGATCTTACAGATGGACCCGCGGTTCCGTCATCAGCGCGGAAGAAAAACTTTGAAATTTTTATTCGCAAAATTTGCAAAAAAAAACTTACTACCTCAGTGAGTTAGGTGTGTATCAAATGAAAGGTAAAACCACGCAGTTCGCTACATTAATGGGCTGGCTCCATCGGTGAAATATCACGGCCTCTCAAAATCGACGTAAAGTGGCTTATGCCGTGTTTGTTCGAAAGTGGCATCCCGTGGCCCACTCCCGTTCCTCTACCTTATCCATCCTACAACCCTAAAGGCCGGCAACGTAGCTGCAACACTGTATTGCAGGAATCTATGGGCGGCGGTAGTTGCATACCATCAGGCGACCTGCTTTTTTGTCTGGCTGTAATACAGAAAATCAAATTCATAATTAACTGCTCAATATTTTTAGTTAATAGTTCAGTTTTTTGGTGGAGCACCCCGCTTCTGAATCACGAAGTCGCGGGTTCGACTCCGGGCCCACACCTAAGACTTTTCAAAATTATTATTTAAATTTGTGTATGATAAATACTGACAGACATCTTTGTGCCCGTTGCCCTATGTAGCAAAAGGTTCGCCACCTATTCCATTTGGGACATTAACGGCGAGTCAATGCATAACGGCTACTGCATATCTACATCTTCGGATAGAAAAAGGCGCGAAGTTATGAAGTATATCAGCCTACTTAACAAGGACTTTAAACTTAGCAACAGGTAACAAACACCTGTCAAATTCCATAACATAATCTGGAAGCTACAAAATTCAATTAGGCTGATCAATATCTCGATACACTTCGCCACAGTATCCAGTATAAGTAATTGATTGTCTTATTACGACGTTATTTTGTTTTTGCTGATAACACAATATTGTGCTGCACCCATGTTTACTCGCAAAAAGGTAATAATAATTCATCATCATCATCATCAGCCTATTGCAGTCCACTGCTGAACATAGGCCTCTCCCAATGTGCGCCACAACATCCGATTCTCTGCCTTCCGAATCCAGTCTATTCCAGCAGCCTTTCTGAGGTCGTCCGACCATCGGGCTGGTGGGCGTCCTACACTACGTTTACCAAGACGCGGTCTCCACTCTACGACCTTCTTACTCCATCTACCGTCGGTCCTTTGGCAGATATGACCAGCCCATTGCCACTTCAGCAAGCTTATTCTACGAGCTATGTCGGCTACCCCAGTTTTCTGGCGGATATACTCATTCCTGAGTTTATCTTTCAGAGATACCCCAAGCATAGCCCGCTGCATAGCTCGCTGAGCAACTTTAAATTTGTGGACTAGCCCCACCGTGAGTGTCCACGTTTCGCACCGTAGGTTATCACCGGTAGGGCGCACTGGTCAAAGACCAATAATTGTCATAGTAATATATATTGTAGAGCTGATATGATGAAACATATTACTCAAGGTCATCAGCTCATCAATAAGAGTATTTCTTTCAATAGTTTTGAAGATAAATAATAAACCAATATACCTGCTTTAAGTGTAATTGTTTGATAGAGAACTATGGATATAATAGGTTGGGGAAAAAGTATTTTCGTATTTTTGTATGAAAAGTCAAGACATTTTTTTCAAAGTTTATTTACATTTATTTACAATATATATGTACCGTTTTGTTGAATAACTTTCTGCCATTTTGTGGGCAGAGACATTATCCCGTTACTGTAGAAACTTTGGGACTTCTGATCAAAAAAACGGGACAAATAGTTTTGGCAGTCCTCTCTTGAGGTCAACCTTACAGAACCTAAAGAATTCTGAAGAGACCGAAACAGGTGAAAATCTGAAGGCGCAAGGTCAGGGCTATATGGTGGATGCACTAGGATCTCCCAGTCGAACTCTCTTAATTTTTGCTGAGTGGATAAAGATGTGTGTGGTCTAGCGTTATCGTGATGAAAGACCACACCCTTCCTGTTGATCAATTCCGGCCGTTTTCTCTCGACTGCTTCCTTTAATCGCATCAGTTTTGCCGGACGGTAAAAGCTCATAATGAACAATGCCCTTCCAATCCCACCATACACACAGCATCACCTTATTTCGTGTTAGGCCAGGTTTGGCCACAGTCTGTGAAGCCTGGCCAACTTTCGACCACGACCTTTTTCGCACGTTCTTGTCGTACGTGATCCACTTTTCATCGCCAGTTATCAATCTCTTCAAAAACGGCTCGGTTTCATTACGTCTCAATAATGAATCGCAAATGAGTACACGGTTCATTAAGTTTCTTTGAGTGAGCTCGTGTGGCACCCAAATATCGAGCTTTTTTGTATAACCAGCTTTCTTCAAATGGGTCAAAACTGTTTTGTGGTCAATTCCCAGTTCTTCAGCTACATCCTAACTACTAATATGCCGATCTTGCTCCACTCTTTCAAAAATGGCGTCCATTTTATTCGTAACAGGGCGACCAGAGCGAGGTGCATCTTTAACATCAAAATTTCCGGACTGAAAACGTTTGAACCAAATTTGTGCTACTCTTACTGACACTGCATCAGGTCCATAAACATCACAAATTTTTTTCACTGCTTGAGTTGCATTTTTGCCTTTTTTATAATAAAATTTTAAAATGTATCGAATTTCTTCATTAGATTCACTCATTTTTACGGAGAGAAAAACAAATGAAAAATAGCGGGAAACAACTTTTTTTTATTTTTTTCTTTTCTTTATAATGTAACCTTTTTAATGTTACCAAAACCAGCCAGACACAAATAGTACAATCAAAGAAATTTTATAATAAGTTTATACCTACGTTATGCGAAAAGACTTTTTCCCCGACCTATTATATTTTAGGTCCAAAAAGATGAAGCATTATTTTTATATTTCAAGCTAATGTAAATTTTAGACAAATATACAAGTAATATGTATTTTTAATATACAATTAATATATATTTTAGACAAATATACAAATATATTGTATATGCACTTTATTCTAATACTCTATGAACCAAGTTTAGTCTGAAAAAAAAATTTCTTTGTTTATAAGATAAATATATTAACTATTTATTATTGAATTAGTCCAGCCTTCAGAAAAGCCCATTGAGATCTATTTTCAAGGATTCCATTTTTTCCGAACAAAGTATTAATATTTTCTAATAATATAGACATAATTAAATTATAGTCCTTAATAGCATAATAACAATTAATATTCTGATTGATCACATTCTTCATTCTAACTCAATGTGAATCATCTCTAAAAATCCAGATAAAATTATAGTAACCTAATTTCGTTAGATTACATTTTCTTAATTCAAAATTAATTCACATATGGCTATAGAAGTTTTAAAATTTGGACCAAATTAAAAAAAAAGAAGGTTTTCTAAAAGAAAACTACAGAAATTAAAAATCACAGACAGATGTTGTTTTATAATTTGTAACAAGATGGCAGCTGTTTACTCTGAGGCACTTTCAAGTTATATTAATTAGTATATTATAATAGCAAAGTTAAACGAGATTGATTAAATAAGATTATTTTCAAGCAACAAATGAAGTTCCACGCAGTTTATTAAAAGTTAAGTTGAAGTTTTGATTGCGGTAGAATATGATATTTATTATTGTATATTTTATATTTTTACCGCGCAAGACATTTCTTACATTACTTAACTTTTAAGAAAATTTGAAGTTTGGACATTCTTGTCTTACCTAAAAAGGCAAATAAAGAGGATCAATATTAAGAAAGTAATTTGAAGAAAAGTATTCTTACTCAATGAAACTTCCTTGGCAATTCCATGGCAGAGTAGGCAATATGCGCTTATAAATGTTATTATTATTGGTATGCTAATTAATCCATACGATATGTATCGGAGCTATGATTCAATTAAAATTATGAAATATTAATGAAAATTTATAATCACAAACATATCTGTACTTAAGACAACTCGTATGCAATGGGATGTCTCAACCGGAAAAATACCACGGTGTACCTGGAAATCAAAAGACAGTAAGTGTTTGTCGTGTTTTGTTCGATGAGAGGTACTTACAGATCCACTGCACTCCTTATATTATGTTACAGGCCAGCTAATGAGGCCCTCTCCTTGTTACAGATTTCCACGGGTGGAGCTATGATACTACTTGCTCATAATCCTCTCCTATAAAAATACTTTATAAAATACAATATAAGCAGGATATTTTAATTTAATAAAAAATATTCACAAACATTCGTCCAGCCCTTGGCGTGGTTGTGTAATATTTGCCAACGAATTGAAACTCTTGAATAAAAATATAAAAGCAGATCGATTATAAAAACAACGATATTCAAATGGCGTGTTGTAATTGTGTTACGAACAAAATTTGTTCGTCATACATTCAATAGAACAATTGAACAGAGTTTTAAATATAAGCCTCGTCGAACGCTAGTATGTAAACGCACTAATTACAGCGATTCAGTCCCAGGTACTACTATTTTATATTTGTAGTCTAGTAAGGTAATAGTTTGTATTTCTTTGTGATCAAAAATTGTGATCCATGTACTGAAATTATTTAAACAGACTGACAATCGCTTTATATTTGAAACGAAAATTTACACAGAATACGTGAAAACGTATAGAAAATATATCTAATCAAACTAAGTTTGGTAGACATGAATGCGGGCGTCGCGGGCGGTAAGGTTGCAAGTTGCAATGCAAGTTTCATAATTAACTTACCCACCCTTAGTACCACACCCTTCGTCATTCCGTATGAGGTCTGAATCTATGAGCAAATAACACGCAGATAACTTTCTGAAACTGAATTTAAATTTACGTTGTATTACTTCTTCTTACGCCTTCATTAAATCAAAATTTAATTTGAAGCGATGCCAAATATTTACGTGATGCCGCCTAATGTTATTGAAAATTAAACAGGGCCAATTTCAATATTGCAAATCAAGAGAGTCAAAATTATTTGCAAAACAATAACTAGCAATACGTAACTTTACGCCAAGATACTTTTAGAGGCGGGCAGAGTAAATACCCTCCCTCCACAAGACACAATATTCTTACATATTTATTTGACTTTTTTTCATAATCATGACATTTCTTGTAAAACATCTCTTTCAAAGCTTCAACCGTCTTTCTCTAATAAGTCATAATCAATTTCGCTGTGGTATATCTGCTAAGTCATTGTCTCATTTCCTATTTTTTGCACCTAAACATGCCTCTTTATGTATAAAAAGTTTAACATCAACAACATTTTAGGTCTAGTCCGAAACTGAAAATAATACTTTGACATAGAACATGAACAAAAAGCAGCACGTTTGTGACCTATCACAAACGGCTAAAGGCATCACTGAGTGTTATCTGTACTATTTGATTATATATTATTGTTCTATATGTTAGTACAGTTGTAGCTACAGAGCGGCTTTTTTGCGGCTTTTTTCCACGAGTACGGAACATATATTCTATTGTAAATCAGGATTTCGGATCGTATAAAAGGTTTCTCTAGTGATCAGGGTTATGGTCTCTCATAAATATTCCTTACTTCCTCCTCATCCAAAATATAAAAAATCATTCAATCATAAAGAATTTTAAAGAAAATGAAAAAGATACACAAAATCAATTATTATAAGTTAAAAAAAAAATGTTTACTGACTGTCCAAGTACATTCATGCAGATAAAAATTCATAGCCGAAAATTGCAGATAATTTCATAGCCGGTTTAATGTTCTCCATCAGAATTAAAAATATTTTTGACCGTTTTTTTAATCCCTTTCTATCATCAGGTGAATACTCTTTAAACTATCTATCTATAGACATACTTTAAGAGTTAGTCAGTTTCAATATTAAATCTCTTTGTCGATCGTTGACCGACGTGAAAATAACAAGGTGTTCCAAACGATCAAAAGATTCTCTCGACTCTATAACACTCAGATGGTGAATGATAATACGTCCAATTTGTTTAGATCTTACAGCCTCCACTGAGATCATACAATCAATAGATCTTATTATATTAGCTGGCTCTGAAGCACATCGGACACGGAATGGTTCTCAAGTACAGTATGCACCATAGTTATTCTGTATTGGAAACGTGTTCAGAACAAAGATATTCCCAATTTTTTTTGATCGCCTAAATAATTTTCGAGGAAAATTTACTTGACGCGGCATTATTCACTTCAAAATATACTATAAAATATACACGTCAGGAGACAATTCGACTTATTGTAGAGCTTCTTAATTTCGTGCATATGCTTATGTGATCCAAATACAGAGCATACGAGCAAATTGGTCATCTGATGGTAACTGCCTAGTGTGATCATCATTCATTATTTTCCCACTTCAACCCCACTCTTCCCCTTTGAATTTGTCCTTAATTTTGTTGCCATTGTCACCGAGTTTGTTCTATTTAATATCGACTGCTATTGGCCGAAATTAATAATCAATCTCCAATCTAAGATAGAAGCCAATCTAAGATCATTGTGTATCTGTCGATCAATTCCGCAAACAAAATCAATCCATGGATTGATTATTGGCACGCTTATTAGTAGAAATGGATTGAAATATTGATTTTAGATAGCACAATGGGCCGACGACTGGGCCACCGAGATTTTATATATCAATTTCATTATGTACTTACGAACACTTAGTGGGGACTTATCTAGCTTTATATAGTCTATAGCTTTATTTATACTAATATTAGAAAAGTAAAAAAGAAAGGATACTTATTACAGATCCTTTTTTAAGAAGTAATGATTTTTTTTAATTAAAGCCCTTTCTATTAATTGAGTTGGTTTATCTTGTTGATCTACTATTGATTTGGTTAAGGTGAGGCAAGGCATGTTTTTTTACTCTTTGCCCCGGGTGAAGGTTCTTGCAAACGCTAGTTGGTATTAATGAAATTATTCTTTAAATTCAATTTTCTCATGTCTGAGAATTTTCTTTATAGAACAATCTGACAAATTTAAATTATGTTATGTTAATTCAGTTTGAGTTAGTTTGGTATTTATGGAAACAAAGGAGAATTGTGCATTCGGTATAATTATTAACTGGCTGTTTTTTGTAGAACCTTTTTTGAGAACCACAGCACACGCTATGTGTTACATTAATAAAATAGTTATTGCGATATTGAAAATAAAGTTTTATCATATATTACAAATGTTTTAGTATACAAATACTTGAAAAATTTTGGAACTTTTACTAAATACATATATAGTACAACGTGTACAAAACTAGTACAATTGATACTCAAACGGTACTCGATACATACCAAGTACCGTTTGAGTATCAATTGTACAAGTTTGTATCCGGATTTGATGTGAATTGAGAACTTCAATCAATTGATAAAACTTTTAAGAACATTATGGAGTCTAGTATCCGTCTAGTATCTTCCGAAAAGTCATTCATGATCACTCAGGATTTAGAAGTGGGGAGCGGGGTGCTCGACCACTGATTCACCGAGGCTCTTCCACTGGACCACCGAGAATCTTTACTGCCAAGTCCCTTGCAGGGCAGGTAGAAAACATAAAGCACCATATGACACACCCCGCTTGCTATTTCAGCTTTTAAACTCTTAACATATACGCTCGTCATTTTTTAAAGCCAGGACTCGTTCAATTTGGTCATGAAATGTCGTCTTCCTAACTCCTATATTTTTCTGCTTTTGCACTGTCTATCTGTAATGTCTATCATGAATTGTTACTTTCAGTTTGAAAAATCGGACCTTGTCTTTTCTAATTGTAAAACGACATGCGCTTTACAGCCTTGTTATCGTTTATAAAAAATGTTCCCTTATTATAATTTTCAACTTACTACATCTTACAAACAGGAAATACGAGTTTATATTAATAATATAACTATACAGAGTTGTATTAATAATGTTTTAAATTCTCTATTATACGACCAGATATTTTATTCAGGAACCAGTATTATTAAATAAAAATGAAACTTTATTATGGATTTTAATGCCTAAGTGAATGCAAAATTTAAAGGGTTTTGCTCTTTTGATTTTCCCTTGAGGTCGAGAGTATCCCTGATTCAGCAATAAATATTATGAATTGAGAGCACGTTTTCAAAGAAATTATTGGATACAGAGTTTCTTCTATGATTATTTAAATGATGATCATTTACTGAGGAAATAAAGTGGAGAGAAAAAAAAAAGACATATAGGTACCAATCTATTTCGATGCATTTAAAATATTGCCGGAATAAAATAGGCTTTCTTTTTATTAAAAATGATATGAAAATGTTCATGAAAAAAGTTATCGCCATTAATAAGACCACGTAGGCGAAGCATATTATCTCTCTTTATTTACTTTTTGTTTGGAAAATGGAATTAATTAAAAAATACATCAGATAAATATTATCAATTTAAAGTTTTGTATACGAGTTTACAAGAGTACGATTTAGTTATCTAAATTTAATAGTGAATTCTATGTAAGGACGTAGTCAACTGACTGGTGTCTATCTGTTTTATTTTTAATTTGAATTGCCCGAATTCATTATGGCCAGTAAGTAATTATTTTTTGTAATTTTAAAAATATTTTCAAGGCAGCAAAAAGAGTGATTTGATCTACATTAAAAATTTAAAGACCTATAATTTATGCAATTAATTTTCTAGCTAAATATATGATAAATACATATTAAGTATATATAAAAAAGATTAAATGTAAGCGAAGCAACAATGACATTCATTTAAAAAAGATTCATGTGAAAATTATAGCCTTTTTGAGAGCCGCGGACTATTTTACTTTTAAAATTTTCAAATTTAGAAGCTATAATATATTGTTTTGTTATTTTTCAGACTTATCCTTGGTTTTGCAATATTCGTTTCGTTCGCTTTATTCCCATAAGTATTTTTAATTGTTTTGGAATATATTAGCTATTTACACTTCAATCGCTGAATCATATTAATTTACAATTAGCTAAATAGGACACAAAGGATTGTTTCATTTAATGACATGACTTAGAAGCATCTGATGATCTGTTGTTTTCTAAAATTCTGTTCTCATGTAATAGAAGCAAATTCTTGTGAATAAATATCATTGTTCTGAGTTAATTATAAATTCTCTCGCGAACTAAGTCCATTGTATTAAAAGCATTTTCATTTTGTCCTGCTTTTTTCTATAGAATATTTTTCTTAATAAGATGGTTGGTTATTTCGCAAGAATCTATTTTACCATCGCAATGCATGAGCATTTTTTTTAGTCACACTGTAAGCATCAGTGGTATATCCACGCAATTCGCTGCATGAACGAGCCAGCTTAATCGGTGAAATTGCACGACCTTGGACCTCAGAATATCGATACAGAGTGGCTCATACCGTGTTGTTGTTCAGGAGAGAAGTTTCCGTGAACCCATCTGCTTTGCCCCTCCCTTCCCACCCCACTAAAATGGAGAAATCAACTATAAGCTACCTGTGTTGCAGATGTTCACGGGCGGCGTAAATCACATATCTCCAAGTGACCCGCTTGCTTGTTAGCTATTAAAAATAACGTAAAAAAAATAACGAACTTGTTTATAAAACTGGATTGTAAAACTAATTTCATGTTTCACACCTTTCGGCTTTGTACAAACTAAAAGGTAGAACATTAATATTTTTAATCCTTTTTCCCGTGATGAAAGCTTTTATTAAAATCTAAATAAAATGCATGGAGCTTTCAGGGCTGTCGGCGTCAAAGAGAAACTAACTGAGAGATAGCTTTAACAGAATTAGGAACAGTTGAAAGGGTCAGTTATCTATTCCGCCTTTGTAATATACAATTTTATTATAAACTAAATGACCCGGCGAACTTTGTTCCACATCAAAAGTAAATGAGTAAATTTTGGATATCACGACGTTCAATTTGTGCTATTTCTCTGCTTTAACTGCTGTCCCGCTATGTTAATACTGCAATATCTTCGAAAATATTTGTTTAAATTGCATGCTGTAAAGAGCCAGGATCATCTATATAACATGCACAATCTATTTAAGACACTTAATTGGATGAAAATTTATATTGTAATGTTTAAAATCGCTTCGTAAATAGGCCATTATTTCTCGTAAAAAGTAAAAAAATAAAAATGATCATCGTGGGTTATCCCTAAGAGATAGACATATGCCCGTGCGAACTTTTTTGTAGATCTTTTGAAGGTGTTTAATAATGTAGAACATTATTTTGATCGATCACTTAGGGTGCAATTAAAGTGCTAAATCTCGAAAATTATGATTTTTTCATTACAACATCCTAAATGTATTATAGATAAAAACCACCCCAATGACACCCTCTAACTATTAAAGAAAACCGCATTAAAATCTGTTGGGTAGTTTTAAAGATATAAGCATATAAGGAGACAGACAGCGGAAAATGACTTTGTTTTATACTGTGTAATGATGTTCAATTATAAAATAACTTGACTAAAAAAATAGTTAAACTGTCCGACTACTATGTCATTTTTATTACTGCGATACAATGAGGAAGGTAACGTGTATACACTTTAGAACTATCCCTACCTTAATCTGTTGATTTGATAAATTTATTTATATTCATATCATGAAAGAACACTCGCCAACTATCAAATGGAGAGGGTTATATACCCCTATATATAAAAAAAATATGTGGAATAGGTGTGTGAGGAAACACCTATTCCATATTTTTTTAATGGGAATGCAGGGAAACGTACAAGCGGGTCAACTAGCGCCGCCTCTCATCAACACGGTAATGGCGTTGAAGATGGGTTATAAAAGGTGAGGGAAACTAGCCAGGAATATGTGATGGCGGAATCATGACTATTTTTATGTTACTTTTCTAAGAGGTTGTGTTATTTCACCGGTTGAGCTGGCCCATTCATGCAGAGAAATGCGTGGCCCTACCATATTGGCTCTATCATATAGGCGTTACGGATAGCTTGTATGTTAGAAAATAGTTGTTCGTAAATCTATATCGCAACTAAATCGTTGACAAAAGCAAGTGTCAATTATTTTGAATGTAGCTAATAAGCTATAAATAATATTAATCGGGTAAGAGATTTAAAAAAAAAAACATTAGCGATATTCGGGGTATTTAATAGTAATATTTTGTTAGGGTTTGTTTCAAAAGGTGTGGGCGTTATATGTGAATGTATTATAATTGTCATAATTTACTCAAATATTATGACGTTTCAAACTAAAAGCCAAACATTTACTATCTGTCTCAAGATCGTGAGAAGGCTACTTTATTTATAAGCGACTTCTGTTATTTTTTCGTGCCAATGCTCTTTTATGGGCGAAACAAATCATTCATAACTAGACTACACCCAGTAATTATTATTATTATTCATTTATTTCAGATAACTGTTGATCCATATTTTTGTAATAAAATAAGTATTACATTTGAACTTATAACTATGTTAGAAAATTATTAAATTTGTATATTATCCCGTCATATATTAGTCTAGTTTAATACCTTCTCTTCGGCATCGGGGCGACAATATGTTTTTTGCAACAATGCCGAAGGAAAGGGGAATCCAACCGGTCTGCCACAATTACCAGAACTTTGTTGGAGCTGCCTCGCACCCTGCCCACCAGAGACAAGCACCTTTTGCACATGGCAGCATTGAAGCAGTCCACACCCACGTCAACCGCCCGCAAACATGCCAGAGGTGCTGCAGAATCGAGGCAGCCCCATCAACATTCTAAAGGCGCCGTAGCTCTTTTTTATGTCCTTATGTATAATTAGATATTTATTAAGAAGTTAGTTAATACAATATCCAACTAACTTTACATCAAGTCCCTTGCCATGCAGGGAGAGACAACAGAGCGCCATTCATAAGAGACTATTCTTATATACCTTACACGGTTCTTCGATGACAAAATCATAAAATAAATATTATTTTCTTTATATCTTGACATACATTAATAATATTTTTATTATAACAAACTTCGATTCATCCAAGTGTCTAATACACCACACTTATTTAAAAATAATAAATTTTCCTGAAATAAATATAAAATTCCTGTAATAATATTTATCTCAAACAACCTTCTTATCCTAAACATTAAATATTTTGGTTCTTTATTTCAGTAATTGTATTTCCGAAATGCCGTTAGCACTTTGGTACTAATTTGAAACAGCAAAAGCTAGTAAAGTTGAAATATATGCTTATTAGCAAGAAGAAATAAACTTATCCAGTAACCTAATAATTACATTTTCTAGCAGTATTAATTTATACTTTAAAAAATACACACAAGTAACCTCTACATTCTAACAGTTTAATGAGACTTTAATTTATATATATATATATATATATATATATATATATATATATATATATATATAGCTCTCTATCGCTGGGTTGCCAAGGTTTTAAATTGAAGTAAGAGGGCACGTTGGTAACTATTTATTTCAGTCGTAATTTTCTACTATATAGTATATATAATATAATATAAACTATTAACTATTATAACCCGTAAACTATTGTATATATATATATATATATATATATTAATAAGTGTATATATACACACACACACATATATATATAAATATATATATATATATATATATATATAGTAAGTGTGTACCTCTAGAATTGGTTCATTTGAATGTTGAAACCGAACAAGGAAAATTCTCAGGAACTCTGTACAACGAAACTGCTTCTAACTTCGATTTCAAATAAAGCTGCAATATTATTTAACTTTGAAATCGTTTCTAAATACCATTTGGAAAATCCATTCTAAATGTTAATATATTTTATTACCTACGTCTTTTTAATGCCCGAAGGTATAAACAGGTGTATTGGGCTTTAATAAATCGTATTTATATTTTTTCCCACGTAAATGTAATGTATCGATTATATTTACTAATTTTATAAAACGGAAGGGAGGAAACGGAACGGAGGCTATTATTTATAAGGAGTTAGCCTTTATGTTACCACGCTATGATCAATGGTAGCGGAATACTGATAATTGCAATCGGCAAACTACATAATAGAGAGTTATCGAGGGGAATCGATAATATAATCAACATCAATATTTTCCTAAAACTTTTTTTAAAACAGTATCTCTCGTCAAATCCGGGACTTCTTAAATATAATTTCTTATGCTAAATTAGTATCAGTTTTAAGAATATTTTTCGGTGGTACAGACATGCCGAATGTATTCACAATAAAAGTACGATCAGCCGGAGAACGAGTAGATATAAAACACAAAAGGAAGGTTCCGATCATATCATTAAAACAACTTTTTACGGATTATATCGCGTTTATTTAGAACTTATTTTTATTTATTTCCCGACTTTTCGATCGACTTTACAGATATCATTTTCACGAGTGATGAACAAAAATGTGGTAGTCGTTCAAAAGCTATTTTCATTGATACAAAGAGCACCCACTTTTTGGGTGCTCTCTGTGGGGTGCTTTCGTGAAAATCTAAGAAATAAATAAGGTTCCGATCCTCAAGGCCAAATTTAATCTGACAATCAAGAAGTGAGGACAAGCTCCAAAGCCTTTAACTCAATGAGCATACATGACATGGGTAATGGATGATTTAAGTGAAAGGCGCTCAGATCTTTCTGCCGACCTAAGAAATATTTAAAAACAATATAATTTCAGCATCAGATTTGTTCTCATATATAATAAATATATATTCATACAAAGCAGATGCCACAATTGTTAATTACATGTTTTGAAGATATAAAAAAGAACAATAGGGTTGCACTTCCATATTTTGCTGTCGTATTTTTTTTTGTAGCTTTTTTATAACCTAATTTTTTTCTTAATTGCGGGCTTATTTCTGGTTTTAATATTTTAACATCATGTCCAATACTATTATAAGTCCTATTTTCGTAGTCTAGTCAATGAAGATACGTTATGGAAGTTAGCTAATACTAGTCTATACTAGTATTAGCTAACTTCCGGTCCATTAAGGAAGATCTTCAGGGTAAGATGCATTAGTTATAAGGTATATAATGTAAGGCTGTCATGGCTTAATATTTAATTACATTGAGCAATAAGTCAAAGGTTGTGACCCTAATATACATCTATTTTATTACCTTAGGGGAGCTTACAAATATTACCGGTGAAAGAAAATTATGAATAATTGAATTTCTTGAATATACTAAAATCTTGTAATTTTTTGATGAGATAAGAGGCAAACGAGCAAGCGGTTCACCTGATGGTAAGCACCTTGAAGCGTTCATGGACATCTGCAACTCAGATTGAGTTACATTGTGGCATTACATGTGGCATTTAATGCCATATGGGATTGCGACGCTAAGAGGAGGAGAAAGGGGTTGAGTCTCTGGATTCCTTTCGCACCGGATAAAACATGGCAACTTTAAGTTCTTCTTATCCCATAAAAATAATGTATAAAATGAATGTACGCGTTAGAAATGATTAAAAGCTCTCCACGATTCTTTCAAATGTTCATTCAATTCTTTATAGTAAGGATATAATAGTTAACCCGGCGAACATTGTTTCACCTCTAAAGCAATAAATGAGGTAATTTTGCATTTTATTAAATTCAATTGACCCTATTTATCGGCACGAGTCAGCCGGGTAAATGGTAATTTTGGGTTTTCCATTTTTTAAGGTGTATAATAATGTAGTACGTTATTTTTTTCTTCAAGGGAGTAGGAGCGGAAAGATCCTGTCTCGGATCCTGATTCACATCAATGACTTTCCAGAATACTATCCAGTAGATATTTGTGATGAATAACGATATACAAGCAAAAATGTGCTCCCAATTAATGCCAGTAGATTTGACATAAACGTAGCTGCCTACATCTTTAGTTATTATAGGGGTGAAGTTAAACACAAAGTATATTTTCTTTAGCTTAAATCTACGTATACTGTGATGTTTACTCTACAAACACAAATAATATATACTGTTGTCGGTCATTTAATCCATCATAGACACTTTTTCATGCAAAAGTGTAGTGTCATAGTTACATGTTGCCGCTAATTACAGATTCTACTGTGTAGAGCCAAGCAGTTCGCTGCATGAATGGGCCGGCTCGACCGGTGAAATACCACGGCCTCTCAGAAGATCGACGTAAAGTGGCTCATGCCACGTTTCATTCGGTGAGAGAGGTACCTGGTGGCCCACCCCCCTTCCCCATCCTTCCCTATCCCCTATCCCGTAACGGTCGGCAACGCAACAGTAACACTATATGTGTTGCTGGTGTCCATGGGCGGCGTTGGTTGCTTACCATCAGGTCACACGACTGCTCGTTTGCCCTCAAATCCAATAAAAACAATCAGAACTGTCCGTTAAGTATTGAAGGAGGTCTCGCAAAGTTTATCTGACAATCTGTCCGTGGACATGAATGTTTTATCAGGTACCAGTATGACTTATTCTTCTACACATTTCTTGATATATAATAAGTATTTAACCGGCTGCGCAAGAGGAAAAATGATGTGTTCCCAATTCGTGTAAATTAATTTAAGTATGAACTGCGTAGACCTACCACTGCACAGATGATTCACCGTTATTATGGAAGCTACAAAACGTTTAAATCGACGGTTTAGAAGCGTAAAGGATAATGAACCTTTTGAATAACCAACAACTAAGTAATTGAATATCAAGAAATTTAATATTTTATAAAGTATTTCTAGCATGTTTGAAACTCTTCAATCAATATAATTGATTCTAAAACGATCCTTACTGCGACAGTTTGATCCGCGAACTTCATCAGGTATCAAACAAAAATACCGCTTTCAATTTAATAGTGTAGCCATTTAGCTGATTGATTTAAATGTCAGATGTATATTGAACTGACATTTATTTTCACTGATACTATTGATGTTCACAATTATTTACGACTAGCTTATCCCCGCGGCTTCGCTCGCATTGAAAAGTATCCTATGTTACTTTTTTTTGACGTGACAACGTCTTAAATTAGGTTGCGGCTGGGAGTCACTTATGAAAAAGTGTAACGCTCGGTAACGTTACGATGAGTCACCGAACGAGAGAGAGGCCCGCCGAAATAAATAAATGTCATACTATTGATAAATGTTGATAGTGTTAAGTAAATTATTAGTTTAAAATTAATTAATTAATTAATTATTATTTTACAAATTTTCATTAATTTCAAATTTATTTAGCAAAAATTTGAACCTTCGATCTGAATAAATGTTTTGATTTTCGAATTGATTCTTTAAAATTACAAATATTAAGAAAAAGTGGCAGATATAAGAAAACTTGATTTAAACTGTGTTGAGCAAGAATTTTAACATCTAATTTAAGTAAATGTTTTAATTTTCAACTTCATCATTTACAATTACAAATTTTAATTAATTTCAAATTTATTTAGCAAAAATTTGAACCTTCGATCTGAATAAGTGTTTTGATTTTCAAATTGATTCTTTAAAATTAAAAATTCATCCATTCAATTTCAAATGTTCAACAGGAATCACCACTCTCAAAACAATGGAAACGGACGAGCAAATGCCTTCAACTTAATTATATTCATATCAATAAATATTCTACCGAGAAAAAGACGTTGTCACGTAAAATCTTCGCCCGTAAAACCGACTTTACAGGCAACCAGATTTTTTTTTTATTTTTTTTATTTATACTTTATTGTACACATAACACAACAGATTTACATAAAATAATTCACAATGAATACATGTACAAGGGCGAGCTTAACTCACTTTTGAGTTTTCCACCAGCAAACCCTTTGAGTTATAGAGGAGAAAAAAAAAATGCAAAGTAATTAAGTGTATCAATAAGTAACCAGTTAAACATAAATAAAATACTCTCCCAAAATAGAGGGCAATAGAGAAAAAAAAAATATATAAAAAATAAACACAATAAATATACATACATTCAGTCTACACAAATAGTTCACATATACATAATATAAGAATAAATACATATCCTAATACATACATTACATATATTATATACATCTCAACATACGTACATAAAAATACATACATATATATATATATATATAAATATATATACATACACATTACATGTAAATAGAGATACATATTACCGATCATTCTTTAGAGAGGAAATATTCTTTGGTTCTCTTCTTAAAAACTTCTAGAGAAGAGGCATCTCTTACCGAGTGTGGAAGGCAATTCCATAACCGAACTGCACGAGCTGTAAAAGAGGAATCGTAACAACTAGATGTGCGAGTAGGGGCACGAAGAAGAAGAGAAGACGAAGTGCGACAGGGTTTATTTAAAGGAACAAGATATTCAAAGCGCTCACGTAGGTAGGAAGGCGAGTTCGGATTGTGAAGGATTGAAAAGAGAAGGTTAAGGATATGGGTTTCTCGACGTTGACGAATGGGTAACCACTTCAATCGGGAGCGAAACTCAGAGACATGGTCGTATTTGCGGAGTCCATAGATAAAACGGATACCCAAGTTTTGAAGGCGTTCGAGCTTGTTGAGATGTTCCTCCTTGGCATCTAGAAAAACGACATCAGCATAGTCCAGAATGGGGAGTAGAAGGGACTGGGCAAGAGTAACTTTAGTCTGAAATGGTAGGAATTTTTGAAGACGTTTGAGAGACTGAAAGGCGCCGAACATCCTCCTGCTTACCTCTGCAATGTGAACATCCCAGGAAAGATTGCAATCGATGTGTATACCAAGGTTCTTGGCACGTTTTGTTAGAGTGATCGGCACAGCATCGTACGCAATAGGAGGAAGAGCACTGGCATCCAGTCTTTTCAGCATTTGTCTTCCGCCGATAATAATAGCCTGTGATTTAGATGGGTTAACGAGTAGTCCGAATGATTTGGCCCATCTACTAATGCTGTCGAGGTCGTCATTGATGGCAGCGATAGCCCCCACAGCATCTTCTACCTTGAAATGACGATATAGCTGCAGGTCGTCAGCATAGAGATGAAAACGGGAATTAATTATTTTTGTGATGGCGTTTATGAAAACGGAGAAGAGAAGAGGAGAGAGTACGCCACCTTGGGGCACACCCGCAGCCAGGTCACACCAGTCCGAGGTAGCCTCGTTAAGGCGGACCGACTGCGAACGCCCCTGAAGATAAGATTTGAACCAACCAATCGCTGAAGGCGAGACATTAAGAGAGGACAGGATACCAAGCAAGATGTCAAAATCAACTGAGTTGAAAGCACTGCTAAAGTCCAGTAATACGAGAACAGTCAGGGACTTATTCTCAATAGCTAGTCTTATGTCGTCTGTTATTTTTACAAGAGCAGTTACAGTGCTATGTCCAGAGCGAAAACCTGATTGATACTGGCTTAGCAGGCTATTAGACGATAAGTATGTTTTCAGTTGACTTTGAACACCGCTTTCTAGGACTTTGGATAGGATAGGAAGTATTGAGATCGGACGAAACTGAGAAAGCAGAGATGGATTAGGCACTTTGGGAAGGGGTATAACAAATGCTTTCTTCCAGGAAGAAGGAAAGCTGCCTGTGCGCAAGGAAAAATTAATTAAATGAGTAATGACAGGAAGCAGATGATTTAGGAGAGGTCGAATCATTTGAAGCTGAAGGCCGCCACAGCCCACAGCTTTAGTAGTGATGGAAAGGATGGATTTCTTAATGTCCTCCTCCCCGACAGGTTGAAAGGAGAAAGAGGTACTAAGAGGCAATGGAAGAGTCGAGAGATAGTTAAGAGTAGAAGATTTTACGGATTCAGTAATTGATATTGGAGCATTAGAAAAATGAACATTTAAAGCATTTAAGTCTAAATTAGTTAAATTGGCATCGGTAGACTTACCTATGCCCAGAGATTTAATGAATTGCCATACCTGTGTTTTATTAGAATTTTGAACGGAAGAGTGAATGTGGCTCCGTTTTGCATCTCTACACATGCGGCTGCAGCGGTTACGTAATTTTTTGTAAAGTTGCCAATTCTCCTCGCACGGATTACGCCTATACCCGCGCTTTGCCTTGTCTCGTTTAGCCATCATCTCTTTGATTGTACTAGAAAACCATGGCGCAGGAGGATACTTTAGTTTTACCTTGCGAACGGGTGCATATTTATCATATAGGCCGATTATAGTGTTATTGAAGGTCGTCACTTTGCCGTCCAAGTCACTACAGCTGTAAACAGGTGACCAATCGATACCATCCACGTCATGACACAAACGCTCCAAATTAATGTTTTTGAAACTGCGAAGATTGAGAAAACTACTCTTGCGTTTTGGAGGACGAATTTTATAGGATAGGTAAATGAGGTCATGATAAGAAAAGGATGCTGGGAGTTGTCCGTGTGTGGCCACTTTATGAGGGTCAGAAACAAGAATGAGGTCTAATAGAGAAGAGTTGCAATGAGGAGCCCTGTGTGTAGCATCTAGAGAAAGAATTTCCATATTTACAGAAGAGACAATCGATTTAAGCCTGCGACTGCGCGTATCATTTTTTAAAAGGCAAGTGTTGAAGTCTCCAAGTATAATAACGTGATTGTATAAAGAGGAAAAGTTTTCTAATTTTGCTTCAAATGATGAAAAATAGTCGATGTGACATGACGGAGAGTAATAAACGCCTAGTAAAAATTTAGTGTGCTTAAATGTTATTTCAATAAAAAGATGTTCTGCAAATTTGGTATAAACACTTGGTGACTGGTCAACTATAATGTATGGTAGATCACTTCTGAGATAAACACCAACTCCACCATATCCCTTGCCAGTCCTGTCATTACGCACAAGCTTATATCCAGGTAAGGAAAATTGGACAGATGGGAGTGCAGGCTTAAGAAAGGTCTCGGAAACTAGTACAGCATGGACAACCTGAGCATCAAAGGAAGATAGAAGATCCGGGAAGTGAGCTGGAACGCTTTGAGCGTTTATATGTACAGCGTTAAAAAAGTTTGGAAAAGGAGAAAAAATAGAAGCAAGATGGTCGCTCAGGTGGGTGGAATCGTTCCCACTTATTGCACTAGAGAAACTGTTTACGGACTCACTTGAAGAAGAACAAGACTCAAATTTATCAAAATCGGACATAATTTACAATAAAATAAATAAATAAATACAATATTAAAGATGAAAAAAATAATAAATAATAAGAATACTATATGTCTTTCAAATGAATGTTACTCTCAATCCTCCTTACACTCATAAGTGGTGTGATGGTTGCACATAACGATTAAAAGACTATGCAGCTATATAAAAAAAAAAATACAAAGAATGGACAAATTAGACAAGTGTCACTTGTCAGTGTCACTGTCAACCAGGCCACACGTAAACACTTAAAAATAGATAAAAAGTGAAAACTGAAGGGTATGTTATGAACTTAAAAGTTATAGGTATGTCTAACAAGTGAATAAAAAAATTATGGAATTATTTAAATGGCTTACGGGACCTCTTGTCGGGACCAGGTGGTGCTACATTGGATGTACCTTCTGATAATGGAACAGGGAATTTTATCATAAGATCACGAAGCTCTGCTGCTGTCTCGATCTTTCGACGGGAGTCCTCAGTCACTTGGATAACAATCCTGCCTTCAGAGGTCCAACAGCGTCGTAACCCATAATATTTGCGTGCAGATAAAAATATATCGTGTCTGGGTTTCGTTAAAAATTCGGACAAAGTTATACCCGTTCCCTTTAACTTCGTCTTATTACTCCAGACAGCGTTACGCAATTTACGACTTGCGAATCTAATCAGGAGCGGCCGGGGCTTATTAGTGCTTGTTCCTAAAAAATAGCAAGTGCTTATATCATTAGGACCAATAGGTACAGTGACTCTTTCTGTAAACATTTTCACAACAGAGGGGATCAGATTAGTATGGCCATTCTCAGAAAAGCCATGCAGTAGAAGGATCTTAAACCGTGATGCCATCTCATGCCGGTCCATGCCCAGTACCAACAGATCTAATTGAGACTTCAGAGTGGCCATGGTCTTCCACATGAGTCCTTTGAATTCAGTGAAGTCCTTTGAGAGGCTTGCGATGGATTTATGGGCTGTTGTATCATTACTGGCTTTAGCCAGATCCTCCTCATATTGAGCCATCCTTGCAGTAAATGTTGCAGTTAAATTCTCCATGTTCTTAGACACTTCAGAGTACAAATCCATACTGTGATTAAGCAAGTGCGATTTAGTGATAAATCTGATGAGAAATTGGGAAATGTGATGAGGAAGCTGAGTGTAACAGAGGTAATTAGATACTTTCAGACATAAATATTTGATTAAAAGGTTTTATTTCAATTTAAATTAATATAAAATACAGGACAGTACTTTTTTTTAATGTCACTACTTAACTACCCGCAGAGCAAAAAAAAAAAATAATACCTTCAAGAGTATATGTACAAAGTTTCATGATGATCGGTTCAGTAGTTTTTGCGTGAAAGCGTAACAAACAAACTTACATTCGCATTTCGTTACCGCCGGTAATACAATGGGACGGTATTACAGTATTCAGGGTTGAAACTTCATTACTGAAGAAAAAAATTTTTTTTTTAATATAAAGTACCCTATGTTACTTCTAATACCTTCAAGAGTATATGTACAAAGTTTCATGATGATCGGTTCAGTAGTTTTTGCGTGAAAGCGTAACAAACAAACTTACATTCGCATTTATAATATTAAGTATGATATTACTTGACAAGGTCGCTTGATGGTGGCAAGTAATGCGGAATCGCTCGCTTTCAATATCTTTATAATGTTTTTTTCCTGATAATATTGTTTTTTTTTTTCGGGGACACCAACACCATGTTAATTAAAAATGTATGCTGTAATCTGCCTGTCCAATAGAGATGCGAAATTTAAACGAATTTTAAATTTCAAATTTTTTAGTACTTGACAATGTTTTTAAAACTGTGACCAACAACGTTTACAACAGATGCGATCTTTGTTTGATTAAGGTCGTAAATAAAAATGTTTTTACAAACGTTTCTTCATACGATACTTCGTACTACATATACATACATACTAATTCATACTACACGCCTTTTTACCCAAAGGTGTAGGCAGTGGCTGTTAAGCCGGGCACACAGTTTTCAGTTATCAATATTTATCACACTTAACTTCCGAAAACAATTTCGGAAAGTCATTGCTAGTGAGTCAGGATTCGAACCCGTGACTTCTTTATTCAGAAGCGGGGTGCTCGGCTACTGGACCACTAAGACTACAAGTAGTCCGAGTAAAATTGTAAATTATGGTAAATGACTAAAGTATTACATATCGTTGAACCCTAATAAAATCAATTTTCAAGATATTATTGCAGACTTCCATTCGGATGGCCCTCAGTTCCTAAATGGTGCATTCCATTGCATTCTGAAATAATTTTCTTTAGCCTTTATGTTGCCTTTTTGATATAACTGATTAATAAACTATCTCACTAACTATCTCAGTCAGCCGGGAGCGAAAGAAAAACATATGGCTGACAAGCTTACACAGCACAACACCGAAGAATGGCGGGATATTCATTCCACAATATGGGTCAACCTAAATGTTCTTGGTAGGGGCGGGCAGCGCCCCTGCGGTCTCCAACACGTCTGCCCAGCATGGGGACTATGGGCAAAAACCTCCCATGACAAATCCAACGGCCTCTAGTTCCTGGTGGTCCTACTATTCCCGGCTAAGGCAGCGGTAACGGTGGGACAAGGGGTGCTAAGAATCTCCGGGTTACGACAGGCTGTCCAAAACAACTACTCGTGGTCACGTATAACGGACGCATTCTTCGGCTGGACCAACACCTCACCTAACTCGAGGTTGAGCTGGGTTGCTCGTACACCTTTTAGGTAATACAGGTATCCCCCCGCCGAAGCCCATATCACTGTAGAGGGAACCAGTATTACGGTGAAGGCCCAGATGAAGTATCTGGGCCTCATTATCGACAGCAGGTGGCATTTCGGCCCGCACTTTAGCGGGCTCTCTACCCGCTTGCTGAAGACGGCGGGTTCCCTATCCTGGCTCCTGCCCAACTTGAGGGGACCAAAGGCGCGATGCCGGCAGCTCTATGCCGGCATCCTCAAGAGCATGGCTCTTTACGGGGCACCTATATGGGCGGACTCCCTCTCACGGAGAGAGAACGCCACCGCCTTGCGGAGGCCATAAAGGGCCATCGCTCAGCGGGTTGCGAGAACGTACCGCTCGGTAAGTTTCTCGGCGGCGTGTGCCCTGGCCGGTACTCCTCCTTGGGAGCTCGAGGCGTGGGTGTTGGCCAGGGTATACGAGTGGCTGGCGGAGCGAAAGGCGCTCGGAGAGCGACCTTCTACCGCGGAAAGGGAGACTGTTCGGCGCGAGGCACGGGCCGCGATCGTCAGCCACTGGGCGGAGGATCTTGCCACCGCTACCTTCGGCCGCCGGACGCTGGATGTGGTTGGGCCAGTCTTGCGGGAGTGGCTGGAAAGGTCACACGGTTTCCTCTCCTTCCGAATGGCGCAGGTGCTGTCTGGGCACGGCTGCTTTGGATCGTACCTGTGCCGAATCGGCAGAGAGGAGACCCCGTCGTGCCCGCACTGTGGCGCGGCGGAGGATACGGCTGAGCACACCCTCCAAGTGTGCCCGTCGTGGGCTGGGCCGCGCCATAGTTTGGTCGCGGCGGTTGGGCCAGACCTGTCGCTTCCCAACGTAGTGGCTGCCATGTTGGCCGAAGGTGAGGCATGTGTGGAGTTTGCCTCCTTCTGCGAGGAGGTGATCGCAAAGAAGGAGGCGGCGGAGCGGGCGCGGGAGAATGATCCTCTCGCGGCACCGCTCCGCAGGAGAAGGGGGGGAAGGAGGCGACAATTCGATCGCCGACAACAACTCCTTCCCGGTGTCGGGCGGGTGACTGGCGCGGGGGCGCCTTCACCCGCATTGCACTTACCGACGCCATCGTCGGACGGCGATGGCCGGCGATCTCCGGTCGTTCCCGAGCCCCTCACCAGGGAGGGAGCGGAGGCTGCCGTAAGGGCGGGCAAATCGTCGGGGGAGGCTGGCTGAAAGGCTCGGCCGTGTCCCAGTCTCCCCTAACGTGACAAAGCGGGAACGGCGCTGGGTTGTTTTAGTAGGTACCCGAACTACCACCTCTCGGGAGCCCCACATAACCCTCTCACCCCATTTTTCCCAGCGAGAAAAAAAAAAAAAAAAAAAAGGTAATACAGGTATATGCGCCGACCTCGAAATACTCTGACGAGATAGCCGAAGCGATGTACGAGGATATTGCAAAATTTCTTGATGAATTCATTCTTCAAGAAGAGTCTCCACGGGAGGTGGACTTGGCGAAGCCTCAATCTGTGACAAGGAACGAGATAGATTTTATCATTACGGATAGTAAGCATATATTTAGAGATGTCTCTGTGATCAACAGGTTCAATACTAGAAGTGATCACCGACTTCTTCAAGACTCTCTAAATATTAACTTGAAAGCTGAAAGGACCCGGAAGATAAGGTCTATTATCCGACCTACGCCACTCCAAATAGCCGAAACCGAAAAGTTCCAAACGGAACTCAAAAATCGATTCGACCTGCTGGAAACCACAGGCAACGTGGACGAAAAGACCGCCACTGTGGTCAACACGCTGAGGAAAGTGTCTCAAAGGTTGTTCCCGAGATCGCAGAAAAAGGAGTCCAAACTCTCTGCTGAGATGCTCAAGCTGATGAGGCAAAGACGAGAAACTCCATCCGATCAACTATCTTAGTCAGAATGGAAACGCCTAAACCTAGAAAGCTAATGCGGCGTGACCTTCGTCGATCGAATACTCGTGCAATCGAGGACGCGATTGTCTGCAACAAAGGGTCGAAAGTGTTTGCTCATCAGCTTGGAAGGCCTCATCTGACGAAACTGAAAAATGCGGGTGGATGTGTCGTCATCTCTAAGCCTGAGACTCTCACAGAGAAAGAATCTATTTATGGGCTCCTTTATTCCACACGGAAGACCAAGTCGACGGGACACAGCGATATTGACCATAGAGCCCCGTTAACGCGTCACTTTAGTGAGGACATCCCCGATTTTGCAGAAAGCGAGATTAGTGCGGCTCTCGGGCAACTCCAGAATAACAAGCCACCGGGTGATGATGGAATTACAACAGAACTTCTAAAATCCGGCGGGACTCCTGTCCTAAAGGAATTAGCAAGTCTTTTTAATTCCGTTATACACCTGGGTATAACACCACAGGCTTAGAGCAAGAGTGCGGTGGTGCCGTTCTTCTAGAAGGTGATAAGACCTTGCTGAATAATTACAGACCCATCTCGCTCTTGAGCCATAACTACAAGTTGTTCTCGAGAGTCGTCACGAATCGTCTCGCTGCAAGACTCGACGAATTCCAGCCTCCGAAGCAGGCCGGGTTTCGAAAAGGCTTTAGTAACGCGTACCACATTCATACTGTTCGGCAGATTGTACAGAAGACCGAAAAGTACAATCAGCCGCTGTGTATGGCATTTGTGGATTACGAAAAACCTTCGACTCCATCGAAACTTGGGCATCTCTGGATGGATTGCAGCGATGTCGGATTGACTGGACTGACTGACTGGACCTCGTTATATCGAGGTGTTGAGATGCTTGTATGATACGCCACGATGGCTGTTCAGATCCAGGATCAAGTGACGAACTCCATCGAGCTGAATCGAGGTGTAAGACAGGGAGATATCATATCTCCCAAGCTCTTTACCAACGCTCTGGAGGACGTCTTTAAGACCTTGGACTGGACTAGACCGGGTATCAACGTGAATGGCGAGTACGTCTCGCATCTTCGATTCTTCGACGACATCGTTGTAATGGCAGAGTCGCTGGAACAGTTAAGCGGAATGCTGCGCAGCCTGAACGAGTCCTCCCGGCGTGTCGGTTTGGGCATGAACTTGGACAAGACCAAGGTCATGTTCAATGAACATGTCATGCCCGGACCGATAAGCGGCGGATAAACCTAAACAAAATTATCCAGTTAGGTAGACAAAATTTCTAGAAGGAGGCTGACAGGAGGATTCAGCTGGGTTAGGCCGCATTCGGAAAACTGCGTCGAGTTTTCAACTTGCCTATACCGCAATGCCTGAAGACCAAAGTTTTTGACCAGTGCGTCTTACCGGTGATGACTTAGGTGCCAAAACGTGGACACTTACTGTGGGGCTAGTCCACAAATTTAAAGTCGCTCAGCGAGCTATGGAGCGTGCTATGCTCAGAGTATCTCTGAAGGATAGACTCAGGAATGAGTATATCCGACAGAGAACCGGAGTAACCGAAATAGCTAGTAGAATAAGCTAGTAGAATAAGCTCGGCAAGCAAGGCCTTTGGCAAAATGCCTCAAGTTGGCGATGGTAAGTGCAACAAAAATTTTAAACTTTTTTAAACTTTTCCAAAACTCTGCGATTGCGTGAAGTTTTTAAAAGGTTTCCATTTTTTAAGTACAATATATAAACATGTATTATATGTGTACTTTTCTCTTACTCTTATTTAAATATTCGTGAACTTCGTTATTAATAATGAAGACACAGTTCTTACATTATTACCAATAGTAAAGTCGCACAGCTTACTACTTGAAATACCACGCTTGGTGGCTTACGCCGCATTTCATTCGGTGAGAAAGAAGTAGTTTCTGCATTTCATCTCATTCACTCTGCCTCACCTCTCACTTATCACATCTTGAAGAATAACATTTTAATACTAGTTTTGTTATTATAATGCACTAATAGCTACCTCTCTCTTCATACAAATCTATCGCACGGTTGCCTGGAAGAAATCGCTCCCAGTGATAAGGCCGCCCATTTTAATGTATTTACCTACATAGTATTTCAGCATAGTTTTGAGTAGCAACTGTGTACAATAAAGTGTAAATAAATAAATAAAATTCCTACTATGGCCGTCTTGGTGTTGCTGATATCTGTGTGCAGAATTTGGCAGATTTCTTAAGGTGACTAAGGGATTTTACTTGAAGCACATGTCTCCATGTGGAGACATTTGCTATCTCGGTGTCTAGCATAGACACCTGTCACACGTGATTAAAACCTTAAAGTGTAATTTACTTCTGATTCCGGAAAACTCCGGCAAGATAAGCGCGTAGAGACCGTGCAAATTACAGAGTGTAATAATTACACCTGTGCAATCGTGTTAAGTTGTATCGGCACAATGTGCCTTCAAATAGGAACTGCGTAGATTTATAGTGTTGTAGTTGTATGTATGTTTTGAACTTTTAAAAGTTTTCTGGCTTAAAAAATTACAAATAATCAGTATTAATCTGAAAATATCGCCGCATAATTTGCGGCTCATACCTTTCGTTCGGTAAATAGATATTCCGAAGACCAATTTCTGTCTCTACTTTCTCCATCCCACTTCTGGTTATCTTTCCATTTAATCTCAAGGACCGGCAACTGCAAGTGTCCATGAGCGACAGTAATAGCTTATACTATAACACGATTAGCTTGTGCATTTGCCCCTTAACTCATAAACAAGATCATGCAGAATTTTGTGTTTGGAGAGGAAAGTATTAGTTTGATATTTGGAGTCAAGTATTTGATTCATAAATTCTAATAGCAGCTTTTCAATTCCTACTTGTCATCTGCATGCATCTGATATTGCATGTACAGAGGCGTGAGATCCCTAGGCTTTGATAAAACAAATTTCTTGATATGGTATGGGGTATGGTATGGTATTTGTTCAAGCTTTTCATTAAGATTTCGCTGCGTAAATCTTGCAATGTGCTTGAGAAATAACAAGTTTCCAAGTTTTAATTGGATAATTCTTCTGTGCTTGTAGATCGAGGATTGGACGTCGAGAGCTTACCCAAGTGGTAGGGAAGTTTTTAATCAGACTCAATGT
Source organism: Euproctis similis (assembly GCA_905147225.2). Taxonomy (NCBI): domain Eukaryota; kingdom Metazoa; phylum Arthropoda; class Insecta; order Lepidoptera; family Erebidae; genus Euproctis; species Euproctis similis. The sequence goes on along the minus strand of LR990121.1, from coordinate 9,085,805 downwards.
TTCAAAGATTTTTAATCTTACTTGTTTAATTCGAGAGTAATCTACAGCAAATTTGTAAGTCTCGAAGATCTTGTATTTCAATATTGCGTTTCTGATTCAGTGGTGTTACGGTCGAATTCGCGTGCAACATAATGTTTCTATGTGGACTGCAATTATATACAAAATCGATGTGTGTGGACTAAAACCGTGGTCTTGTGACCTTCTCCGACCCCTAGTCTATTAGACCAACCAACTAAGAAATTCAGCATATCAAGACATAATTGTCTATAGTCTAAAATGATATGAATTTAAAAAAAAATTGCAAGCTAGCTCAGTCTCTACATGTAAGGTGTAAACAGCATTTCCTATCTCTATTACAATAAATTCGCGCACAAATCGGTAAATCATTGATTTCATTCATGTTTATCGTGCACCACCCTCGTATTCCTTTAGGGAATTAAATTTAAATATTCAATCCGCTCAAATAAAAGTATGGTTTCCGAGTAAATAGTATTTATAGGCAAAAAAATTGCGTAGGAAATCGAAGGAATGAAAATATTCAGTTATTTATTTTGGGAAAATCTAAAATTTCTTTGTAGTCTAGTTATTATAGTAAGTTCACATCGGAATTCGAGATGCCCAGCTGTAAGTCGGTAAATACTTGTATGTTGACACCCTAAAAGTTGTCTCAAAACTTACATATCGTAGGGTGTACGCAACTATTAAATTTCAAAGTCAAAGATCACAAAAATCGTTTATTTGCGCTTTTTTTTGTAAATAACTCTTTTCCTATGGTTTTTTTGCTATCAGTATTCATAATTAACATTGTAGATTAATGAAGTCTCTACAAATTTTATAAATAAAATTTTATACGGTGAACCGTTTATGAGATAAAGGTGGAGAGCGCGCGGTCACAGGACCACTTCACGGAAACTGGTGCGTCCGGTCGAAAACGCGCCATATATACTTGATCAATCAAAGATTATAAATATTTATCAATTTTTATTAACGATTATATTATATTATCATTTTCCTCATGCATTTCAACTTTATTGGCAGTGGAAATTTAATGTTCTGAAATCTAGGAAAAATCTCGATCATCTTCGTTATACGCGTTACGTCAAGTCTACAAAACTTAATAAAGCTGTACAGCTTTCAAATATACCACCAACAAGTGCAGCTGCTCATTAACATTTCAAACGAGTATATTTTTAAGTTCAAACTTGGTTAAGACATGATTTGGAATCCAAGGTATGGGGTTGCGGAATGCGAAACGATTTTCTGGAGCCTATCTTGACAATTTTAGTAACTGCTCCAAAAGATCGGCTAAATACAATTTTCTGCAACTGCAAGTGTGGTTGTTGTTCGCGATGCGGATGCAGAAATGCGGAGCTTGTGGCCAATGTAATGGGCAAGCTTGTCTCAATGCTCTACTATATCAGAGCGACAATAACGAAGATGGAACCTTTGACCCTGAAATCATGGAAGAACTTAAGACCGTTACTTAATGTCGTTGATAACGATAATAAAGACCAATTTGAAATTTACCAGCAGCCGGAAGACGACGATGGAGAGGAATATTAAAATTATAAATTGTGGTTTTTGTACCCTTTATTCCATTTTTTCTTTTAATAAAAATTTATGTATTGAATGATATTGTCAAATAAAAAGATTGATTCATAATTTATTTGCTTTTATTTATCATGTCTGAAATTATTAACATTAACTAAGTTAAAATTCAACTATAATTCCTATATTTTTATTAACAATTCTGCAATTATATGAGCAGGTATTGTTAAGTAAATTAATACTTAATAAAGAGTGAATAGGTTAGGAAAAAACTTATAAAATATAAAAAAAAATAAACAAACAAATATTTTTCATAATTGATTCATCGATAGTTCATCTACTATATATTATAACGGTTCTGATCGTAGGCACCGGTTGACCTGAAGTGATCCTGTGACCGCGCGCTCTCCGCCCTCTATCTCGAAAACGGTTCACATTAAAAATAAAATCATCAAAATTTGTTGAGGATTTAGTAATCTAGAATATTTATTGTAAATACCAATAGTAAAAAACCCATCAGAAATGAGATATTTAAAAAAAGCGCAATGAACTGAACCCTACGATATGTAGGTTTTGAGACAACTTTTAGGGTGTTAATATACAAGTATTTACAGACCTACAGCTGGGTATCTCGAATTCTGAGATTCTTGCCTTATTTAAGCTTAAATGACTGGTCTATGAATCTTTCATTAATCTGTGTAACGATACTTTCAACAATGTCACAAACAGTAAGGAACTTTCAAAAAGGTAACTCTACTCTTGTAAGGTTTTATTTTGCCCATTTTATCGTTTGATAAATAAATGACAATATTTTTAAATATTCTCTCTAAGTCGTCTCGGTGGTCCAGTGGTAGAGCACACGGCTTCTGGTCCAGAGGTCCGGGTTCGAATCCTGACACTGGCTCACACCAATGACTTACCGAAATTGTTTTCGGAAGTTAAGTGTGATAAATATCGATGACTGAAAACTTATTGCCCGGTATGGCAATAGGTTTGCCACCTATTCCACTTGGGACGTAAACATAACGACGAGACGAGGTTTAAAATAGCCGCTGCCTACACCTTTGGGTAACAAAAGGCGTGAAGTTATGTTTTTAAATTATAATAATAATAATAATATCTTGGACACAATATACACACCGCCCTCTAGTTCCAAGCTAAGCAACTAAATGCTTGCGTTATGGATACTAGATAACGGATATTAATACACATATACTTTTTTTTTGTAAATACATACTTATAATAGATAGAAAAACACCCAGACGCCACACAAATACTCATGTTTGTCACAAATATTTGTGCTCGGGTGGGAATCGAACCCCCGACCTCAATGCTGCAGCCGGTTGTTTTACCAATGCGCCACGAGGCCCGTAAATATCTCCTTTATCTCTGCATTTCATAAATAATGACGTTATAAAATTCCTAAATTAGATAATTCTGTTGGGAAAAGATTATATATCGCTACGAGAAAAGATGTCGTCGAGTAATTTCAAAAACTGTGCAAGTATAAGTATTTTTAAGGATTATGAGACTAGAATAAATTGCTTGAAGAGATGAATGAACTTTGAAATGCTTTTAGCGGAGACGTAAGTTACACTGCTGATTGGAAATAAGATTGCATTTAAGTGATAGCATGAACGGTCTGCTAGATAAACTACACTGGAGGAAAAAAATCTAGCTTGCACTTGCAAACACACACTTGCGCACAGCTTGAACTAGCTAACGGAAGCGACAGTTGAATATGCCTGAACGCAAATAAAAGTAGAATTAATGCAGCTGAGTCTCCTGAGGCTACAGCTAATGTCCTCCATCTCATTTATCTTACAAGGGCCTAACCTACCTTTTGAAGTGGAACTTCTAATGTCTCGTGCAAAAGCGTTTAACGCTTTTAACTAGTTTTAACTCCCCCTCGCGGGTATTATAGGTAATATAAAACACTAAAACATAAATCGGCTTATATAAACCAAGGAAGAGAATTTCCATAGCGTGATTAAAAACTGTACATAGACATCTATTAGCTAGTAGCGGCACTGTTTTTATCGCACCGTGTCTCAAAAGTACTAACTGCATAAAAAATATTGTTTTTAATTTTTAAATTTATATGCTACTTAAAAAAAGAAGAAAACAAAAAAATTCAAATATTAGTAGGAATATACAAACAAAGCATTTTTTAATGCTATATAATAATAATAATAACAAATAATAATTAGTTTGACGACGCTATAACTGAAAAACCAACCTTGGGAACCTTAATAAAAAGTATCCATACAGACACAGGAGTAACAGAACTAGTTCAGTTAGAATTGTAAAACATTTAGTAATTAGTCAATAAATAATATATTATTAAAATGCAATAGGTCGCAGGTAAAATAATGGCTTTTTTACTTCTGTATTTATTACTGTATTTAATTTCATTATATAATATACTAAATTTTAATTTGTCTTAATTATTTTTACCTTATTGCAACCATTAGTGTACATGTACAAAAGTACAATTAGATTACAAATACGTTTAAGAAGTATAAAAAACAAAATGGGTAAAATAAATAATTTCTTTCTAATGTGCCGGCAAATAATCTATACATTTAATAAAATTGTAGGAAAGTTGAATATTTCATTGCATTTCATTGAATATTTCATTTGCATAATTCTTGGGATATGATCTACAATCGATACCGAACCTCAAAATATAGTTTTAGAATTTTTGTCTGTATGTTTGTTACGGATAAACTGTAAAAGTACTGCATGCTTTTTCGTCGCATTTTGCTTAAATATAGCCAAGAGGGTCGGGTCAACACAGGCTAAATATTATCACGCTATCACTAACTGGGGGTGAGCGATGAACCCGTATAATGGCACAGGCACAGTATTCTTCCTGCTTTTGTTGGCGTCCACGCAGATGAAGTAGCGAGCAACAACTAGTATAGTTATTAAAATGCAATATGTAGCTAGTAAAATAAGGGCTTTTTAATTTCTTTGTATTTAATTTGATTACATAAACTAAATTTTGATTTGTCTTAATTATTTTTACCTTATTGCAATTTCTTTCTAATTAATTCTTTTTGTGCTATCTGTACTAGTATTTTTTTTTCTAAATCTCTATTTTTTTTGTAACACAACAAGTACGTACGAAGCGGCTACCGAACATGCCAGACATATATTTGTGATTATAAGGATGATTAAATCGATATTTGTTTTTTTGCAATGTATGTAAGTATCTAAGTATGTATATAATAAGTATGTAATAAATATTTATAATGTATTGAATCTTAGAACACAATTTTAAAGTTTTTATACACGCTAAGTTTGGATAATATTATTAACAGTCGTAGAGCCAAGCAGTTCGCTGCATTAATGGGCTGGCTCGACCGGTGAAACTCCACCGCCACTCATTCAAATATAGTTTTAATGGTTTTTTACAATATGGGTATATTATTTGAAAGGGCTTTTCGATAGTAACTTGAAAATGTGACGTCATTCTAAATCCAATGCTATAAGTATTTTAATGGGCTTGAGCTTGGGGGAGTACCTAAATCAAAGAACAATGCAACGTCGAATATGGCACATCCTCCTAAATAAAATAGTCACCAAATTCTACCCAGACCTTAAGATGGGGATACTCGAGTGGGGATCGAACCCGCCAATCTCCAATCCACAGTCAGTAGTTTTACCGTGTATTGGTAAAACTACCGACTGTGGAATGTAAGTTGTGCTCTTTATAATTTTTTTTATTTTTTTATTTTATGTGATAGGAGGGAAAATGAGCAGGCGTGTCACCTGATGGTAAGCAACTAACGCCGCCCATAGACATCAGTAACACATATAGTGTTACTGGTGCGTTGCCAACCTTCAAGGGATAGGGAATAGGGAAGGATGGGGAAGGGGGTGGGCCTCCGGGTACCTTTCTCACCGAACGAAACGCGGCATGAGCCACTTTACGTCGATCTTCTGAGAGTCGTGGTATTTCACCGGTCGAGCCGGCCCATTCATGCAGTGAACTGCTTGGCTCTACCACTGTAAAATTAAGCGTATTATAAATGTTCATCTGTTAAAAAGTTCCACTTCAGTAGCGCGTAGGGACTCCGCGTAATTTTTTTTTTTACGCGAGGAAATGCTTTATGCACACCTTCTGCCTGGGGACGGCAGGGGGTAGTGTGGGACTCCCAAAACAGTAAACTGCAATCCGATCCTGGGGTTACACACTAAAACCTCGCGGCGGCCTTCCTCCGGCGTTGGGGTAGCCCAGGACAGTGCATCAGGTCTCTGGTCCACCCCGCCGTCGCCCCCCCTTTGTCACGAGGGGAGCCTCGGGGAGCCTCAGTGCAGCTCCCCCGGGCGGGGCGGCTCCAACCGCGCGCTGTAAAGAGGCGCGCGGCCGGCGGCGCCCCCGACGACCCTCCCCGGCCGCACCGGTTGGTCATCCTTCCCGGGCCGCGACCCGGGCGCACCCGCGGGGTGTGCGCCCTCGCGGCCCGCCGAGCGGGATGGGCTCTCTCCCGACCCCACTCAGCGGCCTAAGGGGCTAACCTACCTAAGGTTTCTACACTAGTAGTCTTGAAACTAACAATGATCTTTTGTTATCAGTGAATAGCAATTCTTAACTTATATACAAATAATGTAAATATAGAGCGCGTGAGTGTATCACAACTGGCCCAAGCTGTGGTTGATGACCACCGTGCAATGGTAGAAGTACGAAATAATCTGATAACGTAATCTGAAACTATCAGCTACAATTGTAAGAAAGTGCAGTATGTACTATTAGCTAGGAATTGATTCCACGACTTCTTGTGTCAGAAGCGGAGAGCTCGACCACTAGACAGATACATTAATACTTATTGTTTGCTTTATAATCGTTTCTACGTATAGAAGCTAAATCAATTAGCTAAAGCAAGTAATAGAATGATTATATTGAGAAGAAGAAAATATTAGATGAAATGGAAAACGTATAATTGATCAATGAGGAATAGTCTTTAAGCTGTATTGCGATAAAATATACATAACGTAACATAATTTCACGCATTATTCTACCCGAAGGTGTAGGCAGTGGATGTTAAGCCTCGACTCGTCGTTATATTTACGTCACAAATGGAATAGGTGGCGAACCTATTGCCATACCGGGCACAAAGTTTTTACCACCATTAGCCTACCGAGACTATCTAGACCACTAGACTAAAATATACATAAGAAGAATAAAAAGCTTCACAAAGACCACCGTTACGTAAGTAAGAGTTAGTAAGATATCACTATGCTCAAGAAGACAAAAGTTAGCTATAAAATTCTAATTTAGCTTATGAATGAAATAAGAACGAAATTTCTCCCTATGATAATAGATTTCCTTCATCTTCGTCAATCTTTTATTTGATTGATATTTTTTATTGATCTGTAAGCAATTACCTTAAATTACCTTTACATACTAAAATGCACAATAATACTAAAGTATAAATAGCTCTAGGAAGTCTCGGTGGCGCAGTGGGCGAGCGCACGGCCTCTGATCCAGAGGTCCGGGGTTCGATTCCAGACACTGGCTCACACCAATGACTTTTCGAAATTGTTTTCGGAAGTTATGTGTGATAAATACCCATGACTGACAAACTTTGTGCCCGGTATGGCAATAGGTTCGCCACCTATTCCATTTGGGACGTAAACATAACGGCGAGACGAGGCTTTAACAGCCGCTGCCTACACCTTCGGGTAACAAAAGGCGTGAAGTTATGTTATGTTATGTTATGTTATAAATAGCTTTTAAGCTTTTAACTTCATAGACAAACAGACCATTTTGTGACGAACTTTGAATCGTGAGATGAAGTTTGATGGCAAATACTCTAGAATCGATTATTGACAATTTCTGATATTGTTAATTATAATTAACACATCAACTTCGACTAGCGTGTATGAAAAGAGTTACGAAAGTAAAGTAATCGCAAAGTTCTATCCGGATGTCTTTTTTAAACCTATGCATTTTGAATATATTGACTAATGACAGAATTTCGATTGATTGACGCTGTAAAATTCTTTAATTCAATTTCCGGTATCAAGTAATTCGACTGGCGCATCAAGGCATAATTATCACTGTACACATCTTCGGTTGTTAAGATCAAAAATGTACATGTGGTAAAATTGGAAGCGAACGATTATATGTTTAATATGAGAATATAACACTTAGTTCTCCACGTATCACTTCTTCGAACAAACAACGTTCCTGAACCACAATCCATTTAACATCCCTCAGATCAAAACAAATGATGCATCTTCTATTTCTAGCATCGTAGTCTGTAGTAGAATCATAACCGATAATATTTCTTCAGAAATCATTCAATAAAACCGTTTGTATGTCTGTTGCTATAATTGTAGCACCATGGCCGTAATACCTGAAAGGGTAGGCAGGAGCAATGAAACGCAATTTCAATATTTTTAGTCACAAATAAAGCACAAAATGGATTGTCATAACCAGAACGAACTCTAAAGTCATCGATATTGAACTCGTCTATCAGAGCCATCAAGACTTACGATATTGGGATTTGTGATGGTGTCAGGCCAAGTCCAATTGCTCATAGGACTCCTAAAGTGATGTTATTATAGGGGATGGTTATCACCTATAATTTATGTTAATCAGTTGCGAATGAAATGACACAAATATGTATGATATGCAATTAGTTATATATTCACTTATTTATAAGTTTGCCACAAATAAATTTTATTAAATATTAACAGCCTCAAGACTTCTGCCTCAAATGTTCTGAACGATATTGAGTATTATTTACACTGCACTGAACTACGATTACAATGAGTCTTTGTATATGGTTTTGTTTACATTGAGAGTGGCGAGAAATTTATTATAAATACGTATGAACGGTCTTCTAGTAGGTGTGCGACTGTTTGTGACTTGATCGGATGTATGAGTGCATTGTTTTGTATGATTGTATTATTCGGTGGTAGTAAATGCATCATGAGGTAAGTGAATAATTTGGAACTTAAATATAATTATATAAATTATGAAAATATTGTTTTGGTGGAAGCTCTCCACATTATGTTTAATGTTATAAAATTACTCAAAACATATTCAATTCGTGATTTAGGTACGATATTGTACAATTGAAATCGTATATATTGTTTGATACCATGTTATAAAAAGGCTCTACGTGCCTTTCTTAGTAAGCGATATTTGTGTATCATACATTAAAGTCTGAAAACGACATTGATTTGTTTTGATTCTAAATCAGAAATAATCAAGGTTTCCTGCTGCTTCTGAGAATTTCTGAAATCTTTTCAATAGTTCTTGGTTATAATGCATTTAAAAAAATACGCACATTTCCTAGTTATAGAGTCCTGATAACGTAGATAAGGACTGGCAACTTACGTCAACAGTGAGGTATATACAATAGAGTAACGTTTTCAACCTTAGGTAATAAATTCTCGTGGAATTCAGAGGCTCTCGTTTCAGTGACCTCAATAAATCTGAGAACCTTCTACAAGATCGGATTCGAGATTGAGTTAATACGAACATTATCGTACGTCAGAAGAGTTGGTTAAAAGGGAGCTTAGGATTTTTACACTGCAATAAAGTATGTTCGGAATATTCGACTTAACATTTGACATTTTGTAAGGCAGAAAAATATTATATGTACAGGTGTAACACCTGAATGAGGTGACTTTTACTTACGTGACGTTTACTTACTATCTTTAGAAGTTGTGGAATTTGTCTTATAAATTGCGACAATTATTTACTACGCATTATTAGTAGTAGTAACTCTCGGTGGTCTGAAGTTCATTCACTCCGCTTTTGAATTGAGTAGTCGTAGAACCAAAGCCGGGCTTTTGACCACTGACCTGGAATTCTTTTCGAAAGTTATTATTTATAAATATGACTGAGAGTACTGTGCCTGGTGTGTGGATATAGGTTTTATTCAATTAGGACTAGGGGTAAAAATTCAGTCAGTCGAGGCTTAATTGCCGCTGCCTATACCTTCGGGTAGAAATTGCGTGTCGTTATAATAAAAGGTATATAGGACTGAAAGGAAAGGGCTATGTTAGGAGTTTCTCTTAAGGATAGAATTGGAAATGAAGACATCCGACAGAGAACTAAAGTCATCTACATACCCCAAAGAATAAGCAAGCTGAAGTGGCAGTGGGCAAGTCACATTTGTCGCACATCTTATTCCTGATGTGAGAAACGTGTCCTGGAGTGGAGACCGCGTCTCGGCAAACGTAGTGCAGGCCACCCTCAGGCTAGGTGGGGCGACGATATACGCAAAGTGGCTGGCAGTGGTTGGAAACGAATGGGCGAAGATCGAGCTCAGTGGCGTGCCAAAGAGGAGACCTATGTTCAGCAGTGGACGGAGATAGGTTGATAATGATGAGGACTGAAAGAGAGTGTAAACGATAAATTAATGATGAGCATGAAAATACTTCGGTCATGAAAATGGAACATGCAGGTTTAACAAAGCAGATATAGAGTGCAAAAGTGGAAGGATGTAGAAGCCGGTGTCACGACACATTTTACAAGTACAATTTAGTGAGTAAAATATTTAAACTCTGCTAGGACGCTTCTACTAATGATTAAAGAAAACTGTTCAATTGTATTTAAGGACAAAATATTTGTCCGGTAAACAATGTGGTTATTTGTAATTCAGTATTTTTATAGACCATTACCATAGAAGATTAATGACGTAATGTTGATTAATCTCCTGTTGTGACAGCTTTTCATGTGTTACAGTTTAGAAAATTCAACCTGATATTGATCAGAGACCTTTGTATACAAGGGTTACCCACGTACAACAAACATTGTTTTATAATAATAATAATAACCTTTCTTTCGGGCAAGCCCATATAGTGTTAGTAACAATGATCTTATAAACTAGTGTTAGTAAAGAAAAAACATTATTTTTGGAACCTAGTGTGGAGCTCCATCCAATGTTGCATCATCGGAGACTCCCATTTGTCTACAAATACTCTCAGGGTACCGTTGTTACTGCCTCTTACACGAGCGAGGAAAGAGGCACATCTTTTACGAATTATTGCCGAGAAGCCATCAATATACCCCTGGGCAAACATTCCTGACGCACTACAGCGCCACGGCAGCCCCAACAATACCCTGAGCGCATTATTGTACTGTACCCGCAGGTCGCCGTATACGCGCCGACCATAACTGGTCCACAGACTGCAAGTATAGAATGTTTGGCAGAATGCTTTAAATAATGTTATTTTAACCGGTTCTGTGCACCTCGCAAATCTGCGGGCCAGCATGTTACACCGCACAGCCAGCGACCTACGTTCACTTTCAATGTCCTTGTTGTCACTTAGACGTCTTAACGTCTTACTTGTCACGTTTTATATAATTCGCAATTTTTTCCTGTTATTCATGTCCTGTACCGATAAAAACATATTACAAAGGGAATATTGATACAAATAGTTATGCAACAAATTATTATTTACAGGTTTTTTGTTTTCAATAAATACTAATTCTAAAAATAGCTTAGCTGAAATATTGTGAAATACTCACGATATCATTATAATAACATTTCCGTGGCGCGTTTCCTGTTCCGGCCGCTTGCTATTCGCTTGAGATCAAATGGACGCTTTTAGAACCTTGGAATGTACGTCGATAGAACTTGAAATCGATCTTAATGGCGAAATTTTTCTTGCTTTAACATCGACGATTTTTCATAAGTTAGTGTCTTATTATCAATATTGAATATTCTATAGCAAGTTAGAACTTTTTACTTAAGCTCTGTTCCCCTTAGGCACTTAATATTATGTGCAGATTTAAAGCGGACTAGCAAACCTGACAAGTGTTACGAAATTCAAAGAAACGAGTAAATAAAGAGTCGTGTTTTATATTGCTACATTCTTTCAAGGTATCCAGCAAGAAACTCGACGTGAAATAATGTTTTTGCTATCAATTTCATTTTAATCACAGCCAATAAAAGGCTATTTTCAAGTCACTCTCTATGACAGTACTACATTTAATAGTACCTTTATCTTTAGCGTAATACGTGATAGTTTAATTGAATGATAAAAAATTTTCATAAAATAATATTATATAATATAGTATTTTTTTAGTAACTGAACTAAAAATAACCATGTACTTGTTTAATTTTGAGAACATACGTTGTTTTATTTGCAAAAATACTTCACTACGTCACACACCTAATTTTATACTTTGTAAAGATTAGGTTCATAAAACTCTCATACAAAAGTTCCAAAGATTATATTGCATTTAGTAGAAGAAGAAAAAACGTCTCGTAAACAAAACTCAATCAATGATAAAATGATTGATCATCTTCTTGTACAAACAGAAATTCTCAATGACATCAAAATGAAATTGTATCTTTCCAAGATCATAAAAACTTGTACATCTTCAAAGCTTATTGAAGGGTAAAAAAATAACACAGGCGCAAAAGAGAGCCTATTTTGTGCAGATAATATGAGTTAGATTAGGAACGAGCGTATACGTAGAAATACGATCATTTCCAATACGCACATCAGCGTTGCCGGCCTTTGAGATAGCTTAAAGGCCGGCAACGCTGATGTGACGCCGCTGATGTGGCGGTGGTCGCTTTCCACCAGGTGACCCGCACGCTCGTTTGCCCCATCTTATCATAAAAATAACTCAGAATCTAACAAAATACATAATTTTAATTTCGATTTTTCGTTTAAATTGTAATCCGCATCATCTGCATCCTCGACAAATACCTACTCATTCTTGCAAATGAAATAAAAACTCTCGGAAGCACCGTAAGTATGTAGCTACTACATGTAGGCATTGATCTATGCCTATAAAATAGAATCTATGTAAAGATTTCATAGATCTGTTTTATGTCAGTTGTAAATAAAGTTTTTTGAGCAAAAGTTGATTGTCGGTCGGGCAGGCGATTGAATGACCGGTGTCATTTGATTTATTTCCGACAAGAATTTGCAATTAAAACGTTTCAACGAATTGTACCAACGAACTTCCTTTTCTTTGATTTGATTTGATTAGAAAAGTATTTTTATTCGCGATTCTTTGATCGGTTTGTAATTGTTTACTGTAGCCTATGTCTCAATTAATGCTATCGTCCCTTCAAAAATGATAAAATCACCGTGCTTTAGCCCACAAAGTAGCAACGCAATGTGTCCACGATGTGTTGTCATCCCAAATGTTTATTAAAACCTGCACGGGAAGCAACTGTGAAATAGAAATCTTGGATAAATATTTTGCATAAGCTTTTACAGATACAACAAAAGAATTAATATTCTAATAATAAACAGCTGATTGATTCAGAGTTTTTAGATCATTGTTTTCATAAATACATATTGTTATAAATGCATGTGTTTAATAAAATATTTTATGTGTGTAAAATATGGTTCTATCATTAATACAGACCCAAATTATGCAAAGGCTTTCATTTAAGGTCATGTTATGACTCATCTGTAATAAATTCTGATTCATCTGGGCACGAAATTTTCAATTGTAGATATCTTTAAATATTCTTTATACAAACAAGTCCTAAATTGAAATATATGTTATTTAGTTTCCTTTTAAATATATAAACATGCGTGACAGACCTAAAACTGAAACAAAATTTTGGCCCTAGTAGTTAGTTAGTTAGTGCACTTCTAAAGGCTGATGATGAATCAGACGAAAAATAAAATTTCAAAGAAGTACCCATGTTCGATCCAAAAAAACGATTTAAATAATATTCAACACTTGGTCCTATCAACCGGACCACAACGAATAGAAATTCCACTTAATCAGGCTCGCAGGACTACTCAAAATTTCAAATACCATGCAGGTGGTTAAGGATATTTTTCTTTTTGTATGATGTATTTACACATATTATATAACTTCACGCCAAATTCCTTGCGGGGTAGGCAGAGAGAACAGAGCGCCATAACGCACGATTATTACACGCCTCACTCGCTTCGTTGACTTTCATGGAACGTGTCTCTTGGCCGTCCTCGACTCCTACATCCATCCGCTTTTGCATTGTATGTCTGCTTAGTCAGTTTTGCATTCTTTCTACATGTCAGAACCATCGAAGCATTCCCTTTCTTACTTTTACCCCGACACTCTCTTTTAAACCAACTTCCTTCCTTACAACCTTGTTTTCTACGCGGTCAGCGAGAGTCACTCCGCAGATTTTGCGCAGTGCCCTCATTCTATTGCATTGTGGATTGCTAGCTGGGCTTTTCTGCTAATGTTTTTTGCGCCCAGGAATCTGCCGAACGCTCCATTTACGCTATTTCCTATCGCCACTCGTCTTTCTACATCCGCGGTGTACCTTCCATACCTGCTAAAAGCGCATCCAAGATATACAATCTCATTCACCTGTTCCAGCACTATATCATCAACCATTATCCTTGCCTCCGATCTGGATTCCTCCCTTTCAAAATCCATAACTTTCGTTTTCGTCGCATTCAACTGTAAGCATATAATCATGTAATCATCTTTCATAGTAGTGAATAGTGTTTGCAGGTCCGACGGCGATTCGGCTAGAAGCACGGCGTTATCTGCGTAAAGCAGGCAGCTCACATCTAGGTCACCCATTCGCATCCCTACATTCATCGATCTCACTCTCTGGAGACAACTGTCCAGGTACAGGATGAACAGTCGAGCGGCCAGCACGCAATCCTGTCTGACGCCGATATTGTTGTCAAACAAGAGGGGCAAGTCGCTGTCAACACACGCTGTGCAGCTCTCAAAAGTGGACTGCACAGCGCGCAGCAGTGCGCCGCTCACCCCGTATCCCGGGAGGATGTCCCACAGATCCTTTCGTAACACCCTGTCAAACGCTTTTTCCAGATCCACAAAACCGCAGAAAATCTTCCAGCTAATAGCCAGTTGTTTCTTCACGATGTTGCGATGTTCCCATAAAAATGTGTGGAGTGCATAGGAACTGCCAATCTTAAATTTTCTGATGACCTCAGATATTTCGAATGTGTGTCATGTAAAAACTGGAAACGTTCTTTGAGATACTCAGGGGAATTAGGATTAAATAAGACATTATAGAATACATAGGAAAATCAAAAGATGCATAAGAATCAAGTCTCATGTTAGTAATCTCTTTCTGCCTATGCCGTTACCGTCTTGGCGCAATTGTATGTATGTGTATTATGACCTAAACAAAAGATGAATGATTTACTCGCACCGCGGAGTCGAATAGTGACTTTATTTCCAGTTTAACTACGCAATATTTTTATAGAGAGACATTTATTTTGTCGAGAAAACAAATGGTCGTATTCAACAAAAATATGAGATATCTATTTATTTATTTATTTATATACTCTTTATTGCACACATATTAAAGGAATACAAAATGGAACTGAAATACAATATAGTACAACGGGCGGCCTTATTGCTTTCAGCAATTTCTGCCAGGCAACCTTGGGATGGACATAAGAAAAAAGAAAGTGGGCAGGTGTTGCGTGCAAAGTATGAACAATGTAACAATGCATTACGATTTTTTTAACCCTCCTAATAATCATAGATCTCAGTAGTCTGGTGGTCGAGCAGCCCGTTTCTGAATTAAAAAGACGCGGTGTTAGCCAAGAATTCAATTCCTGGCTCACACCACGTTAATGGCTTTTTGAAGTTCTTTTCGAAAGTTATGTGCGATAAATATCGATGAACGAAAACTTTGTGCCCGGTATGGCAATAGGTTCGCCACCTATTCCATTTAGGATGGAAACATAACCGCGACTCGAGGCTTGACAACCACTACCTACCTTCTGATAGAAAAAGGCGTGAAGTTATGTTATATTAAGAAGTAGATCGAGAAAGTATTAGACCCATTGTTTAAAAACCACAAAAAAGTATTTTAATATATATATAATACAGTGTAGGGTAATTTTATAAATTCCTGGCATAAATCCAAAAATGTGTTATAGAAGATTACACACGCCGAGGGTGGATGATTGTCTTAAAAATGACGACAGTGATATCTGATATTTCGCTCAGAGAGAGAGAGGGATCCAGAAGCCCAACCCCTTCCCTCTCCCCTTTCCATTCCATTTCTTTACCATTGCCAATCCAATTGTACCAGCCAGCAATGCAACTGTAAACCCATCCGTGTTCAGGTGTCCATTCATTGCTCTAGTTACTTGCCGTCGAGTGACACGCTTACTCGTTTGTCACTCTCTCCCATAAGAAAAATAACTTACCAACAGGTAAGCCAAATACTTCCATGAATAAAATGTGAATATGATTTATCATTTTATAACAAAATATTAACATATTTGCTGCTCCAACCACAGTATACAGGGATGTTCTTGATAAAGTAACGAGTAGCGGGTATGCCCATGGGATATTCTCCGATAGCGAGGTACACAACTGTTATTGATATATTTACGACACGGTTGGTGGTCAGCCAACCTTATCTGTGATGTTTGGCACACAATGTGTCAAACTCGTGACCCTTTTTTTTTTGTTTTGCAAATAAGCAACTCCTACCTATTTTTTTCTAAAGTTTTTGGTTTTGACGAAAAAAAATAATAAATTTTATAGCAAATTAACTACCTATATTCGGTTTTTACTTTTATTCGTTCCTATTTTAACGTTCTCTACCCGGGGTATTTTAATATGTAGGTATAACATTCATTAAAAATAATGTAATACCGTTGCCTGGTTTAATTAACGCGAGCCTTTAGTTTCTGAAATTAAAACTAGATGGCGCTGTGTGAATTGCTTCAACGGCACTATTATTATTATTACCGTATACCTGAATCAACAACGCATAAGCCCCTGTGATTTTCATATTAATGTACCTACTATAAACTTATAGTTACTAATGAACAAGTTAATTGAGCAGCTACCACCAAAGTGCCTGAGGGACACTGCTCGCTAGCAAAGTTACTAATAGTAATTGCAGTAAATTGCGACGCCACTGGAAATCGGTATTTCAACAAGTCTGGATAGCATTTTTAAATGACTCACTAAATAAATAGACACTGTAATATTTTAATAATTGACATTTAAATTCGAATTGGTAAAATCTTGGCCCTAGATGGCGCCCTGAACTACGTGCAAAACTTAACGACTCTTCCATTAATTCGAATCGACATTTAGTATGAATTTAAATTGATGACCTATCTTACACTAACATGAGTATCATATCCACTAAAAGTTGTTAATAATAATAATAATATCTTGTACACAATACACACAGCGCCCTCTAGTTCCAAGCTAAGCAACTAAATGCTTGTGTTATGGATACTAGATAACGAATATTAATACATAGATACTTTTCATTTGTAAATACATACTTATAATACATAGAAAAACACCCAGACGCCACACAAATTTTTATGTTTGTCACAAATATTTGTGCTCGGGTGGGAATTGAACCCCCGACCTCATTGCTGCAGCCAGTAGTTTTACCAATGCGCCACGAGGCCCGTTAAATTAAAATTAGGATTCTATAGTATAAAAGGAATACTACACCGTTATTTTAAAAAAGCATGCTAGCTAGCAAAATCTTTTTGACTATCTAGAAAATTTTAAACTGACATAATATAGTTAGAGGGTGTCAACGGGGTGGTTTTGATCTATAATTCATTTATGATATTGTAAAGAAAAAATGATAATTTTTGAGATGTAGCACTTTAATTGCAAACGCGGCTTCCACGATTTTTGATATAATTTAAACCGTAGAGCTATTCATCAAGAGACTGATTGGGCGGAAAAGTTGGTTTACTAAACATTCAGAGTATTTTGCCTACGGCGTAGACAATGCCAACAATTTTGACAATCATGGGTTATATGAAAAACAACATAAAAAAAATCACTAGAATTATAAATTTGAACTTATGAAAGAAAGCTTAGTATATAATAATAATAATATCTTGGACACAATACACACAGCGCCCTCTAGTTCCAAGCTAAGCAACTAAATGCTTGTGTTAAGGATACTAGATAACGGATATTAATACATATATACTTTTCTTTTGTAAATACATACTTATAATACATAGAAAAACACCCAGACACCACACAAATATTTATGTTTGTCACAAATATTTGTGCTCGGGTGGGAATTGAACCCCCGACCTCATTGCTGCAGCCAGTAGTTTTACCAATGCGCCACGAGGCCCGTTAAATTAAAATTAGTATTCTATAGTTTAAAAGGAATACTACACCGTTATTTTAAAAAAGCATGCTAGCTAGCAAAATCTTTTTGACTATCTAGAAAATTTTAAACTGACATTATATAGTTAGAGGGTGTCAACGGGGTGGTTTTGATCTATAATTCATTTATGATGTTGTAAAGAAAAAATGATAATTTTCGAGATTTAGCACTTTAATTGCAAACGCGGCTTCCACGATTTTTGATACAATTTAAACCGTAGAGCTATTCATCAAGAGACTGATTGGGCGGAAAAGTTGGTTTACTAAACATTCAGAGTATTTTGCCTACGGCGTAGACAATGCCAACAATTTTGACAATCATGGGTTATATGAAAAACAACATAAAAAAAATCACTAGAATTATAAATTTGAACTTATGAAAGAAAGTTTAGTGTATGTCAATAAAACTTAGTTCAGGCTAACCAATCTTAATATTATAATTTCAATAGCTATATTTTTTCGTTCCGTGTTTAATCTTTAATATATTATGACACGCAGTCATAATTTTGTATTAGTTCGTTAAAATTGTATTAAATGAAGGGGCCAAATAATTAGTTGGATTAAGTAAATATCCAGTAGATGGCGCTATGTCCAAAGTATAATCGTAAATCTAACTACAGCAATGTGTGGCCAGCTTGATAGTATTATTATATAATTATTAATAATATCTAGGTTTCAGACGCTCCACAGCCGTCATATTCATGAATTATCAGTCCATTTCACGTGAGCATAGAGAGTGAAAATGTTTATTCAAATATGACATAATTATTCAGAAATTAGTAATATAATTCAAACATTTGATAAATTTATAACATAACTGTGTCCGTTCATAGGGAATTTTGTAGAAATGATTATATAAAATATTCTTTAATAATCTAAAGCCAAAACAGCTGTTTTTTTTTGTTAGGGTCTAGTAGTTGCTGTTAGTTGTCTTTTTGGTATTTCTTTGTCCCATATACGTAATTGGTGGCAGAATCTATTGCCACAAAATTCTGTCAGTAACTTAGGTCAGAACAATTCTAAATATTAATGCTTTAAAACATTAGAATTCTCTATATAGCTTTATATATGTTGCAATGGAAATATTTGCACAAAATTTGTAATATAATACAAAGCTTAATATAATTCTGAAACTGTAAGTAAAATGCGCGAGTAGTGCGCAGCTTCTGTAATGAGCTCGTGAGGAAAATAACGAAAGTTTTACAGATGATGATGAGTGTCATAAAAATGTACAAATATCCCTGAACATTTGTTGTGAATCGGAAAAGTACCAGCTTGAAATGTTTCATAATGAGGCAATTGCTTGAAGGCTCGCTAAATAGAATAGAAAGTAATGAAGGATCATTTCTAGCTATTCGATTTGGGAATTTCTTTATTTTTCACATATAAAAACTTTGATACCGATGGATGTATTATTCTCCAATAAAACAAAGAATTTATGTGCAAACCTATATTGATTAGATTCATTTAACACCAACTACCATGATCCTCCAACACGTAGAACCAAAAAGGGTAGAATGACATATCGTTCAGTCTTTTATAAAACTCAGCCGTTTTCCTCCCGTCTGTAGTCTGTACCCACGCATACATCATTTAGGTTAAGGTGTATTAACTATTTAACCACCGTCTGTACTTGATTGGCGTTTTGTTCCTACTATAACATAAATGTTGTATGCGTTTAGTTTTGGTTAATACAATTATATTACAATGGAATCTAGACAATGTCTAGTTTCTCTCGGTATCAAAATGCCATTTTCGAAAAAAAGTGAAGTTATTAGGTTTGCAAATTAGGGTATCGATAATTCTTCTTGTCCGATGTATGGCAATAATTTGCGCAATCTATTTCATTTTGCACGTGAAAATTCGGCAGATCAATGCAAAACAGCATATGCGGGAAACAACAACAACACGTCAGGAAATTTAAATTTAAAATTTGATAAATAAACCTAAAAATAAATTTTAAAATATACTGTGACTTGTGACAAACATAACTTCATGCCAAGGCCCTTGCTGAGATAGGCTGAGAGATCAGAGCGCTATGAAGCACGATTGTCACACACCTCACTCCCTTCTTTGACTTTCAGAGCTCTTGTCTTACACGCTTGTCCAATACCTAAAAATTGACCCTTGAATTTTATAAAAAAATCCTGAACAAGCAGCGTGTTTTAAATTTTATATTTCTCAAGCTGGTGCTAAAGAAAAACCACACGAAAGCACATTGCAAAAGATAAATTCCGACCAATTGATTCAATCATATCAATCAGCTCAATACATAAAAACTTTTTAAAATTATATAACCACCTACCATATTCCTTACCAGATACCATCGACAAGAAGAGATTCAGATGACGTGCGTTGTTAGTTAATAATAGATATTTCAAACTATCTCAACGTTACATTGAACTTCAATATATTTTACTAGCTGACCCGGCGAACTCTGTTTCGCATCAAAAATAATAACTGCTGCCCCGTTATGTTAATACTGCAATATCTTCGACAAATTTGAACTCGATAGCAGCTATAGGTTAAAAATGGGAATTTTCCATTGTTAACATCCCCGCAACCCCCCTTGTGGGTGGAATTTCGTAAAATCCGTTCTTAGCTGACCTCTACTCGGCGAAAGGAATAATCCTACCAAATTTCAAGTCGCTACGCCTTATGGTTCCAGAGATATCGTGATGAGTCAATATATAGGTGGAAATCTCTTATATATATATATATATATATATATAGATTTAAATTTCTCGATAGTTTAGAAGTCGAGAACCTCGCTTCCGAATCAGGAAGTTTTGGGTTGAATCTGAGTATTTGAAAGTTATATGTCACAGATATCGATAACTGATTAAGTCGTGCCCGATGTACCTATCACTATACATAGATTCCACCAACTATTTCATTTGGGACTTAAAATTTAAAGAGGCGAGGTAACGTAGAACCTGCTGCTGCGTAGAACATTTACGGGTAAAAAAGGCGACAAATTATAAAAAAAAAAACTCTGCACTCTCAAATTTTATTTGTGAATATGTAACAAAATATTCATTAAAATCTATAATAGCCTCAAAGACTGTGTCAGAACATATTTACACGAGAATTTTCAACGAGACAGCAATCAGATAAAAAAAAAACAATAGTTGCTTAGAATGCTTAGTTAATTTAGTAAATTTGCATAATTAATTGATTTAGTCGAGAAATATCAGTTTTTGTGCAATTGACTTCATTAATGTAAGGCCTGTAATGAGGAAACGTAACAGTATACACTAGTCGAAACGTGAACACAGTGGCGACATCTGTACAGTGTCCTCAAACAGCTTTTATTTCGTTTCAGAACAAGTTACAACACGTCATGCGCGATAGTTCTATATTTTGGTTGATATATTTATATGTAAATAAGAATATTTTCAATAAAACTCAATCATAGACAGTCTTTAAGAGCAACTTTAACTTTAAGAGCACTAGAAAGTGAGCAGTACAAAAGGATCAAAAGATTCTCTCAGCTGTACAGAACTCAGATGGTTGGCTATGGATGAACAATAATTCTTCCAACTTAGTAAGATCCTTTAACACAAGTGACGTTAAACCCTCAATAGATCTTGTTAAGTTGGATGATTGATGAGACTCAACGGACATGGACGGATATCGCCCGCACAATGCATCATGCACCATCGGAAGCATGTATGAACATCGTTTCAATTGTTTGATTTTGTTCCCTAAGTTACATGGAATAAAATTAAGACTATTAACTTTTCATAATAAATAAAATTATTCGTTTTAGGCCCAAATCTTCACAATCAAATCGGTCTCCATGACGCTTTAGTAACTGAAAATTTAGCTGTCCGGCCTCCCCTACTATTATTCGTAATCGTTACACATTACTTTCGGAAAAAAATTAAGAAGTCATTAGTGTAAGCCAAGATTCGATCTCGAGCATTCACGATTTAGAAGTGAGATGCACTACTTGTAGATCAGTGAGACAATGATTAATTATACAGTTCCCATATCTATTCCTGATATCTTTAACTTTATACGAAGTATTTCCGGTATTTGATGAGGAATTTATTTTCGTCATAACAATCAGCGCGCTGTCATCTGCAAAACTTGGAAATTTTCATAATAATAATGTCAGTTTGAACATTCGAGAATTTCTCCAAACGAATCGTTAACTTATTTTTGTGTTATCTGTACTGATCGACTGAGATCTTTATTTCCTGTTTACTGAGAAATCTTTTCATTTATTTCTTAAAATAAATTCAATAGACTCAGTTAAGCAATGAAATGCTTTGTGAAATGTGAATTTGAACAACTAATTTGTAAGAAAAACCATAATGGTTGAAAAAAAATCAGCTAAATTCTAATATAATTTTAGATTGTATCTGATATAAAACTCACTAAAAGTTTTTTCATTTATGCTATAAAATTTTGCTACTCTTGACTCTGTTTATCCTCGAAAGGGTGTTTTCATAAGATTTAGTGCAGCCAATTTTAAAAAGGGACTTTGCTTTTAACGTGTATCAAAATAAAATGCACTGAAATAAAATAAGAATGTTAAAGTAATTGCAGCTGCGCAATATACAATACCATCGTAACGATTAAGGGTTGAATTTACAGTTAAGATAAGGTTTTGTTTTCAAGCAAAAGTTACGTGAACGTACGTGACAAAATTAACAGTTTTATTAATTCTAGATCAGAAAAATTAACTGTATTGTGAACGTAACTGCAGTCCCTTGATTTTCATGAGAGAGGCTGTTAACGAGCAAACGGTCACCTGGTGGTAAGCAACTAGCGCCTCTCATAGACATCTGCAACGCAGATAGAGCGTTGTCAATCTGTAAGATGAGATAGGTAAGGGGTTGAAAGTGGGATGATAAGAAAAGATTAGGCTCCCGGGTACTATCTTCACGCTTGAAACATATTGCTGAAATTTGGTGTCCTAATTAATATTGACGATGATTCCTTAACAATTATCAGATAAAAATTAAATTTATAACCAAACTTTGCTCTGTACAAATTTGGCAAATGAGTTACTCAAACCGTACACAGACAGCCCGTAGCCCGCAGCGTAAGCGGCACTGATTGTAATCCGTGTGTGATGATGAATTTTGATTACGTCAACTTATTTAGGATAAGAATTCAAAGTTAAATTTAGTTTTTCTTCATAAAGAAAATAAACGAGTAATGCCGCCCGTAAGTAACTGCACTGGAAGGTTTACAGTTATCTTGCCGGCCTATAACAAGAGATAGTCTGGATGGGGAAGTGCGCCTGTGGATACCTCTCTCTCAAAACAAAACGCGGCATGAGCAGTTTTACGTCGGTATTATGACAGCTTGAGACCGGTATTATTATAAACTGACCGCCTTAACTGCCGTCCATATAAGGCTACAACTGCTATTTTTCACATTATGGACACAAGTATATTTTAATGCAGAAAATAAATAAGGCCGAACTATAGTTTCTTTTTTAAGGCGTCTGAAATTGTTATTTGTTTAAAAAATAATAAATGCACCTCAAAAAATATTATAATTATTGAATTAACCCAATTTGTTTCTGTCTTTGTTGTAAAGTTTGTATTCTTATATAAATAGTAACATAATTATTTAGATATATCATGCGCCAACATTTCATGGAATACGATAATGAACGTCAAGAGTCAGAACTCACTCGCTTGGAATTGTGTCGCTGGTAACTCTATCTATTGCTGATCGGATCGTAACGGAATTATGTTCCGCTGATTCCTCGATTTCGAATACTCTCTAGTTGGATACATCTAAATGAATATTAAGGTTAGGTGTTAGGTGTTAAGAGTAACACCTAACACCTAACCTTAATATTCATTTAGATGTATCCAACTAGAGATTATAAGAATATTTCCTTCAATTTTCAGCTTCCTTTAATTCTGTGGTATTTTTATTATGCTTGGTACTTGGTACTGTCTTTGTAAAGTGGTAACCTTAACCTGTACAGACGTGTAGATTCAGAGGCGTTATGCATATGCCAGACTCTTAAGGAACCCACACGCTTTTTGCGAAAATAGTTCTATGTAGGATTTGATGGTAGTGAAATGTAAACCGCTGTTTCACCCCACTTTTGTTTTTGTCACTGTTAAAACTGTACTAATTTCACACTGTACCAATTAATACGTATTTCAATAATGTAATGTTTTAGAATGAAAATAATTTTCAATATCATGAATGATTGCTCTTAATATGTAGTTCAACTTTTCTATTTCAATCTATATTTTTGATTAATATTGAAACATTAAATTTGTATGATTGCTTTTGTGATATTATTCATAAAACATATTTTACTAGATATTTTACTTTTATATTTTACTTTTACTTTGTTTATTATTTAAATATTCAATCAACGACCTCTCAAAGTCACTTCTTAATGTCGAAGCCACAGATTAGTTTTTGTTAGTCGCCAGCTGTAGGTACTATAAAAGCTTCGAAAAGTTTGAATTACGAACATATTTGTTTGTTTTTTTTTGTACGAACACGGTTATTCTGGGACATCATAATTGTCACTAAACAAACATACTATAAACGAAATATTGGCGTCAAAATAAATGGGTTAACTATCACCAGGTCTTAACATCTTCACATTATTACTTACGGCTAATTACACAATGTAATGGGAACCTTCGAATGGTGACAGCAATATATCGCCGCACTCGTAATTGGTCTAATCTCGGCTTTACACGATTGTGCCAAATTGAAGGCAGTTCAAGCGAGTCGTCAAATATATCTAGTATATTAGCTATAAATTATATCGCACAAAGTTTACTTAAATAATGTTTTAATATTAAATATTGGCTTATATCCTTATGAAGATCTGTGACTTATTGCATGATACCAAGAAAACAGCTCGTCGAAGCTTATTTACCGCTGCCAATATTTTCGGGTATTAAAGCAGGAAGATATGCATACGCATAAAATAATCATGATTATGATATCATTTTTCCGCAAGAAAATAAGACTGTTATTCTCTAATACCCCTAACTACCAAACAAAATCATAAACAGTCAAATCCCGAGTCGAGTAAAAAGTGAAGTGCCGGCGATATCCGGCTACAAATTAGAATTCCGGGGCGCAAACATCACCCTTTTACTTCGATTCGCCGTGCGTTCTATTCTACCTATTGGTTGACACAAAGATAAATACGTAATTGTGTACTTTCGATGACAAAATATGTCATTCCAAATAATGTCTACATGTCAAAATATATAAATAAATCTAGTGTCGTGGAAGTAATGGGCTCTGAGGAGACGGATGGTCAACCGACCGTACTTTTGTAGGAGCTTTCGTGTATTTGACATTTCTGTTACATTATTTATTATTATGATACAAATAGAAAAATGTCACAACAAATTATTGACAAATCCACTCAATATTGTACTCATATACGTCTCAGTGGTCTAGTGGTCGAGCTACCCGCTCCTTAATCAAGAAGTCGTCCCAAATGGGTGGCGGAACCAATTGAATTTAATTGGGCACAATATTGTCGGTCATCGAAATTTATCACACATCAAAAAAAATTAGGATAGAAAAGGGGAGGAGGGCCTCCGGGTACCTCTCTTACCAAACGAAACGCGGCATGAGCCACTTTAAGTCGATCTTCTGAGAGGTCGTAGTTTCACCCGTCGAGCTGGACCATTCGTGCAGCGAACTGCTTGGCTCTACCACTGTTAAAACTCAACAACTGTTAAACTCAAATGCAGAGACACTGCGAGCGCGAGCACCCGGATTGGAGCTTTTCTCTACTCCCGCAGTACCCTTATCTTACAGATGCACCTGTGGTTCCGGCTTCAGCTGGGAAGAGAAACTTTGAATTTCTACTTCTACTATCTTATTGATTATTTAAATAGGCTCCACCGGTGAAATACCCAGACCTCTCAAAATATTGGTATCGTTATGGCTATCGATATGGCTTATGCCGCGTTAGGTCGAAAGATCATCTTTCCTATTCTACTACTCTATAGGCCGGCAACGCAACTGTAATACTATCTGAGTTACTATAGGCGGCGGTAGTTGCATACCATCAGGTGACCCGCTTGCTCATCAGCCTTTCTATTACAGAAAAACAAATTTACCTTTATATTCACCATCCAGTGGCCGATCACCTCGCTTCTGAATCAAGAAGTCGCGGGTACGTGTCCTGGCTCGCACCAATGACTTTTCGACATTATTTTAGAAATTTATTTATAATAAATATCGATGACTGAAAATTTTGTGCCCGGTATGGCAATAGGTTTGCCACTAATTCCATTTGGGACTTAACTATAATGGCGAGTCAAGGCTTAACAGCTACTGCTTACATCATTGGGTAGAAAAAGGCGCAAAGTTATTAATTAAGTATCATTTTACTATACTTAACGAGGACTTAAAATGACTTTAAACTTAGTAACAGCCAACCAACACCTGCTATATTCCATAGTATAAACTGAAAGCTCCAAAATTCAATTAGGCCGATCAATATCTTGATACACTTCACCACAGTATCCATTTAAGTAATTGTCATATTACGACGCCATTTTGTTTTTGCTGATAACACAATATAGTGCTGCACCCATGTTTACTCGCAAATAGGTAATAACAATTGTCATCGTAAACTTATATATCATCATCATCAGCCTATTGCAGTCCACTGCTGGACATTGGCCTCTCCCAATGTGCGCCACAACATCCGATTCTCTGCCTTCCGCATCCAGTCTTTTCCAGCAGCCTTTCTGAGGTCGTCTGACCATCGGGCTGGTGGGCGTCCTACGCTACGTTTACCAAGACGTGGTCTCCACTCTATGACCTTACTCCATCTATAGTTATATATATTACTAGCTTATAGAGCTGATATGCTGAAACATATTGCTCCTATTGCTCAAGGTCATCAGCTCATCGATGAGAGTCTTCCTTTCGATAGAAAATAGAATTAAAACCAGTCTGTCTTCTTGAGTTCAAATATTTTGGCAGCTATACATCTTACTTACGAGCGCACTGTATACAGTAGCGAAACTACAGTTTTATATTATATATATATAGTTTTGAAATATGTAAACTAATTAGAATGAAAATATATTATAATAAGAAACTTATATATAATATAAAAAAATATACAACACGTTTGGAATGGGTTGGCTCAACTGGAAAAATACCAGAAAGTTTCATAAACATTAAGTGGCTTTTGTCAATCTGTGAGAGGTACCTAGAGATACATACACCCCACTCCTTATATCATGTTACAGGCCAGTTACGCAACTGTGACACTCACCATGTAACAGATTTCCATAGGTAAAGCTAGTTGCTTCCTATCAGATGACCTACTTGCTAACACTCCTCTCCCATAAAGAACGCTTTTTAGAACGATCCCTAATATAACACAAATATGAAATACAATAAATACAAGATATTTTAATTAAAGAAAACATTACCAAACGTTCGTCTAGCCCGAGGCGTGGTTGTGTGATGTTCAGCAACGAATTGAAACTCTTGAACCAAAATATAAAAGCAGATCGATTATAAAAACAACAATACAGAAATGCCACGTTGGTAATTGTTTTATAAACGACGTTCGTTCGTTGAATATTCAATTGTAATAATTGGACAGAGCTTTGAATATGTGCCTCGTCGAATGCAAGTATACATGTAAACATACTATAATGACCATAGATTTAAGAATAATAAATAGGCATTAACAGTGAGCCAAGCTCAGAAGATCGACGTAAAGTGGCTCTTGCCGCGTTTCCTTCGGTGAGAGAGGTACTAGGAGGCCCACCCCCCTTTCTCCATCCTTTCCTTTTCCCTATCCCTTAAAGGTCTGCAACGCAACAGTAACACTATATGTGTTGCTGGTGTTCATGGGTGGCGTTGGTTACTTCCCATCAGGTGACACGCCTGCTCGTTTGCTCTCATATCCCATAAAACAAATAGGCAATAGTCGCTCAAT
This sequence comes from Euproctis similis, assembly GCA_905147225.2. NCBI lineage: Eukaryota > Metazoa > Arthropoda > Insecta > Lepidoptera > Erebidae > Euproctis > Euproctis similis. The sequence continues at coordinate 9,058,221 of LR990121.1, read as the reverse complement.
CCGTCAACGAGACCAAAAATGGGTTGTTAATGTGTGAGTGACTTAACAATGTGTGCGTAAAAAGTGCTTCCAAGTGTCAACTTTTACTTAATTATTGTTCATGTGTTGAATTTTAGACATCGTGAGAATTGCTTACTCGCGGTTGCGCTGTCAGTGATGATCTATAGTACATTTTCACCGACATGCACCATCTGCTGCGGTCTATGATAAATCTATTACTACTACGCTCCGTTCTCTTTGCCTACCCCGCAAGGGATTTGGCGAGATGTTATGTGTATTTGTATGTATATAAAACATCTCTTATCAAACATAGTTAGCCAATAGACATGCATGCGGGCGCCGCGGACGATAAGGTTACGTTGCAGGTTTCATAATGAACTAAATCACCCTTAGTACTGCACCCTTCGTGATTTCGTGTGAGAACTGAATCTACGAGCAAATAACACGCAGATAATTTTCTGTAATTGAATTAAAGTTGAAGTGTTAACATTATTACTTCTTTTAAATCCACCATGAAAATCAATATTCAATTTGAAGGCTCGCCAAACATTTACGTGGTGCGGCCTGAGGTTTTCGAAAATTAAACAGAGCCAAGATCAATATTGAAAATCAAGGGAGTCAAAATTAATTTCAAAACAACAACACACCACACAACTTTACGTCAAGCTACTTTAAGGGGTGAGAAATTCAGCGCCTTAAGACACATTTTTTTTTCTTTCAAAGCTCAAACCCTCTTTCTCTGATAAGTCATGATCAATTTTGTTTTGTTACCTGCTTAGTAATTCTCTAATCTCCATTTTTTTTTCATCTGATAAAAGTTTGTTAAAAGCATTATTAAGTATTATCTGAACTATTCGTTTATATATTTGACGGGCCTCGTGGCGCACTGGTAAATCTACCGGCTGCAGCAATGAGGTCGGGGTTCGATTCCCACCCGAGCACAAATATTTGTGACAAACATGAATATTTGTGTGGTGTCTGTGTGTTTCTATGTATTTTAATGTATTTACAAAAAAGAAAAGTATATATGTATTAATATCCGTTATCTAGTATCCATAACACAAGCATTTAGTTGCTTAGCTTGGAACTAGAGGGCGCTGTGTGTATTGTGTACAAGATATTATAATTATTATTATTATATGGTTATATATTCGGTAATATATTACGGTTCTATAAGTTAGTACAGTTGTAGGTACTACAGAGAGGCTTTTACTACGAGTACCGTACAAAGATCCTATTGTAAATAAGGATTTCGGATCGTATAGAAGGTTTCTCTCGTGATCAGGGTCAACCCGTCGAACGGGCTCTCATAAATATCCCTTACTTCTTCCTCATCTATAACAAATGTTGAATAAAACTTTAAGTACTGGTAAGATTTTTGACAAAAATAGAAAAAAAAAAATCAATGATAAGGACTTTTAAGGAAAATGAAAAAAATACTATAAGTTAATACTAATTTATTTTGATCAATTAATCAGACGTTGTTTATTGGCTATACAAGTACATTCATGAAGACGTAAATTCTAAAAATGGTTGTTCCGACTTTCACCATTTTAATACTGATCATTTTATAACAGGTTCAATATCCTCCATAAGGATTAAAAATACTTTTGACCGTTTTTTCATAAAATGTTTAGTCTAAATTTATTATCACCACGAAACATAAAAATTTAAAACATAATATCTCTGTCTATCAACAGCTGAATACTCTTTATACCATCTATTAAATTTAAGAATTATCGTCTATAGAAATACTTTAACAGTTATACAGTTTCAATATTTAATCTTGTATAAAAATTTGCAGCCTCTTAGCGGGATCGTTGGTCGACGTGAAAATCACAAGTTGTTCAAAGCGATCAAAAGATTCTCTCGACTGTGTAAAATTCAGATGGTGAAGATAATACGTCCAAATCGTTTAGATCTTACAGCCTACACTGGGATCTTACAATCAATAGATCTTATTATATTGGCTGTGTCTGAAGCACATCGGGCACGGAGTGATTCTCAAGTACAGTGTGCATCATGGTTACTCAGTATTGGAAACGTCTGAACACGTTACACAAATTTATTTTCATTTTTTTCTTTGATCGCCTCGATAGTTTTCGAGGACAATTTACTTGAGGTTGTATTATTTTACTTCAAAATCATTACATAGTATAAAACAAAGTCACTTTCCGCTGTCTGTCCCCTTATATGCGCATATCTTTAAAACTACGCAACGGATTTTGATGCGGTTTTTTTAATAGTTATAGAGTGTGGTTTTGATCTATAATTCATGTATAGTGTAGTAAAAAAAAGTGATAATTTTCAAGATTTAGAACTTTAATCGCAAACGCTGCCTGAACCCTAAGTGATAAATAAAAACGACGTACTAGATTGTTATACACCTTTAACAGGGCTACAAAAAAGTCCGCGAGGGCATATGTCTATCTCTTAGGGATAACCCACTATGACCATTTTTATATTAATACTTTTTACGAGAAATAATGGTCTATTTATGAAGCGATTTTAAACATTACAGTATTAATTTTCATCCAATTAAGTATCTTAAATAGATTGTGCATGTAATATAGATGATCTTGGCCCGTTACAGCATGTAATTTAAACGAATATTTACGAAGATATTACAGTATTAACACCGCGGGACAAATCAGTTGCATTGCGCGCCAAAACGCGTGCCGATAGATAACACAATTTGAACTTTTTAATATCCAAATTTTACCCATTTATTACTTTTGACGCGGAACAAAGTACGCTGGGTTAGCTAGTATACTATAAAATATACAAGGAATCAGGGGACAATTCGACTTATTGCAGAGCTTGCATTTAGTGCATACTTATAATAACCAAACTATATGCCCGTTGTTATAAAAAAACGCAGCATTAATCTACTTCACAAAATACTATTAAATATACATGGAATCAGGGGACTATGAGACTTATTCCAGAACTTGCTTCTTATTTTGGTGCATACTTATGTGAATCTAACTGTATGCCCTTTGTTGTGGGCAAACGAGCTAATTGTTCACCTGATGGTAACTGCCTAGCATGACCATCATTTATTATTTTCCCACCCTAACGCCACTAAGTGGGGTCAGCACAACATGTCATCCTTTCAAACTATACATGTAGACTAAAAATTTGGCTATGGTTTTATGTCCGGTTGCTGACTTGAAGTCAACCTTCCTTGGGAATGGTTCCGTTAGAGTAGGGGTAAGAAGTGGAAAGAAGATGATCGATCCGGCCCATTCATCTCGATCGGAAGATATGCTAATAATAATAATAGTAAACCACTTAAAATAATCCTGGTATGTATTATAAAAAATCTAAGATATACAACATTTGATATTAATAATTTTGCTAGAGATGTGAACACAACTCGCCATTTATTTTGTCCTTGATTCTGTTCCTATTATCACCGAGCTTTAATATCCATAGCTATGGAAGCATCATGTATTGTAATTTGATTACAATAAAAGCTTCCCTTTTAAGCAATTATACGTAATATAATTATTCTTTGAATATTAATATATATTACCCTATATTAAATAAAACGCTTATTGAATAAGGTTATGTTTATACTCTATTATTATGATATTGACTAAAGTAACATTACCGTATTCTCTCTTTACAGTACTCTTTACAGAGATCATTTTCACGACTCGTGAAAATGATCTCTGTAAAGAGTTCGAAACGTCGGGAAATAAATATAAATAAATAATAAATAAACGCGATATAATCCTAAAAGTTGTATTGATCAATGAGTGAGATTCGCAAAAATCTTAGAAATAAATATAAAAAAAAAAAACATTACCGTAGTAACGCAGTTGTCAAAATGTATCTGAAATGGTGTTTTATGGCGTTCTGTTCTTCCAGCCCCCTTGCATCTGACTTGGCATAAGGTTAGATAAACCAAACATCATTCATCTCTTCATAAACTTACTGAACTAGTAACCACTACCAACCTTCTAACTCAAATGAACTCAACTGACAACCAATATATACAATATATATAGACTCGTGTGCAAATATAGAAAAGTCAAGTGACGCATCTGGCAGACACGATACAATAAAATCAAGTCTATTGTACGTTTTATTAGCCCTAAATTTATTTTAAGGCCAAACCAAGGACAATGTTCGACAAATAAACATATTACTATTAAATCTCAAGGATCCGCATTTATTTTCAAACAACCGGTCTGGTGGTAAGCAAGCAGTTACTACTACTTATGGATGCACGTTACACCAAAGGTAGCACACACACAAGTATTCTTTAAGAAGGACAATTCTTAGGTTTTCTAGACACAAGTATTCTTTAAGAAGGACAATTCTTAGGTTTTCTAGAGGACAACGAGTGCTTGTCCTTAAGAATAAGATTCGAGAATACCTGGTTCTCGAATCTTATTCTCAAGGACAAGCATTCCTTGTATGAATATGATTGAGCAGTGGAGTATGACAACTTCTTAGAAAATCGACGTAAAAGGTCCCATGCTGCATTTCGCTTAGTGAAAGAGGTTACTAGATAATATTAATTTGCCTGTCTCTTCCCTGAAAAAAAATTAATAGGATAATATTTTAAATGCGATGCGCTGTGACAATATTAACCATAGATTTCAATATAATTACTATAATATCAAACAAACCACTTGAATGCTTACTTTGATGTTCGCAATCTTATTTTTTTTAAAGTATAATAATTTTATTATTAGTTTGAGTTTCTTTTTTGATGTAATGTTCTTTGCAAACTTTGAATCTTTGAAAACTTGACTGAAATGAAAACATTATTTGTTTTTACGTTTGTAATTACGACTTTAGAAGTATGTCAGCATGTTTTGTTAAAAAATATATATTTTGATAACCTGAGTTCTGCAGCCATCCTGATATCTTTCAGGCAATAATAAATTTGGAATGTCTACAACTAGGTACATAAATTGAGAGTATCTGATCAGTTAAAAAGATGTTGAACTTACATTACTATTCCGCAAAAATTGGTAACAGTTTTGAAGATTAAATGTTTAACTAGATTTGTTTCGTACAAAATGCAAGATAATTTAGAATGTTCATAGCCATGAATATCAAATTTGTCAATTTATATCACGTATTCATGTAAACTATCTAAAAACTTATTGATACTAAAAGTTTTCTCCATATAATGTACTTAAAACTTTTATCGATGAATTGAAATACTGAATTCACATCGAATTCTGATACAAACTTGTACAATTGATACTGAAACGGTACTTGGACATATATGGTAAAAGTTACAATACTTTTTGAGTATTTGTACACTAGAACATTTTATTCAGTAGCTAGCAAATGATAAAACTTTATTTCGATAATGCAATAAATAAAATTCCTCTTTAGGTAAGTCTAGCTTTGAGCTGGTGTTCTGGTCATCAGAAAGGCACTACAAAAACCAGCTAGTTAATAATTATACTTATTGCACAATTCTCCTTTGTTTTGATAAAAAACCAACCAAACCAAACCCAAATTAGCATAGCTTATTTTAAATCTGTCAGATTTTTCTTTCAGGAAAATTCTCCGACATCAGAACAAGAAGAAAAAGTCTTTAAAGAATATTTTTATTAATAACAACTAACATTTGCAAGAGCCGTTACCGGAGCAAAGAGTAAAAGAAAAGCTCCTTACTTCACCTAAACCAAAGTATAAGTAGATCAACAAGGTTAACTAACCCAATTTATAGCGTTAGTTTTAATTTAAAAAATAAAAACAAATATTACTGCTTCATTAAGTATCAGTAATAAAGGTCGTATTTTTTATTTAGGTTCGTTTTTTATGGAATGGATGGGCGAAAGAGCAAGCGTCTTCACATTCTCTACGTACTCGGTTACTCGTTTCCCCTTTATCCAACTAAAAGAAATAACGGCCCATTTACAGAAATCGTTTTTTAATAAACTAGAAAATTTAGCTTACTATCAGAAAAGTAAGACCCATAACTCTTTTTTATATTTTAAATTATTTTGATGAAATTAAAGTTCATAATTCACGCAAACATTGTAATCACAGCCTTCTGTTCTGCTACAGACTGTCTATCTGTATAACTACAGAAGTATAATAATAATAATAATAAAGCTTTATTCATTCCAATACAGCCTTTACAATAATAATTATAATATTAATATTACTTATCCTTATAAAACTTATAAAAATTAACACTAGTAATTTCAACTATCTAATAATATTTCAATAGTAATTACTATCATAATTTACCAACATTTCCATTTCAATAATCCAATATAATAATAATTACAATGATTCAATAATTAAATAATATCTCAATAATCTAAAAATAATGAAAAAAAAATGAAAAAAAAATCAATAATTTAATAAAATCTCAATAATCCATTAATAATTCAATAATATTTCAGTAATTCAGTTAACCAATAATTTCAGTACTCCAATAATAGAAATATTTCAATAGTACTTTTAACAATTCAACAATAACTTAATTAAATTTCATAATCTGATTTAATGTAATATAATTCTTTTTTTTTTCTTTTTCTTTTTGGTGGCTTGTATGGACCCCCTTCGGGTAAAAGCCTCCTCCAAGGACTTTCTACTACCAAGATTTTCTCCTACTACCTTTACTAGTTCAATTCTGTGTAACGCATTGGTGGCCTCGAGCTCTACGACCACTAGGGCCTTGCCATTTCATCACCCTGATTCCTTGGAGGGTTTTGGTCATATTCTCCCCCGGTGACCAGCCGTATTGGGAGATTGGAGGTGGGGCCAACTATGGTTGCTATAGCTTTGTTGTTCCTGTGCGATTTTATGCTAGTATCTTTCTATGTGGTGCCTAGATTTGGTTTCTGAATTAAGTAATTTTTCATGCTAGATCTTTTATTTTTCTTCAGTGGTTTCTGCCTAGTGTCACTACTAAAAGTTTGGTGACCGTGGCTTGTTATCTCAGGTGATTCTGACAGGTTCCTCTTGTTATTTAATTGATTACTTGTAGTATTATTTTGCCGTACGATAAGTTTATCGTATTTGATAAAGGCAATATGGCCAGCTTCTTTTTCCTTTAGCAGTTGAACTTGTAGTTCTCTACGCTTGTTGAGAACTTCAATGGGGTAGTCTTCATTTATATAGTATTGAGTGTTTTGAAAAGATTTTTTATTTGTTAAAATCTTGATTTTCAAGCCCATAGTTGTAAACGTTATGATGACTGGCCTAGGTTTTTCGCCTTTCTTTCCTAACCTTCTGACAGCTTCAATGTTGTGATTATCGCATGAAATTTTAAAATATTTATTTATTATTGTTATGATTTTGTTTTCTAATTCTGCATAAGAATTTTCATTATCTTCAACTCCGAACAATACCAAATTTTTGCGTCTGATACACCGTTCCAGAATATTAATTTTTTTATTTTGTTCCTCTAATTTTTTCTCTAAATATTCATGTTTTAATTCTAGGCTTTTAAATTTTTCATTGATGTTGTTGTTAATAGTGTTCTTTATATCCTCTTTCATATCTGCCATGTCCTGTTTCTGCTGCTTGAGGTCTTGTTGCATGTTCAACAACATATTTTTAATTTCTTCCATACTGACGCCGATGTGAACCGCCCTCTATTAATATTTTTGCGTAAAAATTTATTTCTTTAGTTAGATCAAACTTGCAAACTTGTGGTGAGTAGTAGTATATAGTGTCAGGTAATTTCACCAGATGTTAGTATAATTTTTCGATTTCTGTAATGTCTGCAGTTTTTGCCAGATGGTAAGTATGACTAATTTGTATCTTTGATGCGATTTATCAACGGATACCGCAATATGAATTTGGGGCAAATTTATGAATACCCTCGGTGCACTTTTTATATTATAACTCAAATTAGTTTTATTGTTTTTCACGATTTACCACATTGTTCGTAAAAAATAGTTTACTTTTCTTGTGAACAATCGTATCATGCACTTATGTTCTCCTTATTTTCACTTATGTATTAATTTTCACTGGTCCTTGTCACGAGTCATTTTATTACACTTTTCAGTTGGTTCACTCACTAAAAATAGTGTTTTTGATATTTTACACATAAATCTTTGCATTAATTGATCACTGTAATCGTTTTTATTAATTTTAGGCTCTTAAATTGTTTAACAAATACTACAGAAGTATGCAGCTATTATTTTCTTGCCTAATTTTCTGAAATTAAGTTATTTACTTTACTTTCAACTGAACTTTGCTTTGTTAATTAAGTTGAATAAAATTAATGCTTTTTATAGCGTAAAAGACAAAGTATAAAATACAAATCAGATACACTACAATAAAATTAGAGTTCTAGAGCCATGCAGTTCTCTGCATGAATGGGCCGACTGTGACTGGTCACGACACAAACACCACGACTACACAAAAAGTGGTTCATACCTGGTTTGTTTTGAGACGGGTGTCAGATGGATCACCCCCTTATCCTCCTTATTTCCTTCTCTATAATATTTTAAAGATCCGTACTGCAACTGTTACCCTCTTTACATACATACATACATACATAACTTCACGCCAAATCCCTTGCGGGGTAGGCAGAGAGAACAGAGCGCCATAGGGCACGATTCTTACACACCTCACTCGCTTCGTTGACTTTCATAACTCTTTTCATGCACGCGCGTCGGTTTTTGAGGCTCTTAACATCACCTTCCTCCAGAACACGTTCTATTTGGTCTTGGAATGTGTGTCTTGGCCGTCCTCGACTCCTACATCCGTCCGCTTTTGCATTGTATATCTGCTTAGTCAGTCTTGCGTCAACCATTCTTTCTACATGTCCGAACCATCGGAGCATGCCCTTTCTTACTTTTACACCGACACTCTCTTTCAAACCAACTTCCTTCCTTACAACCTTGTTTTCTACGCGGTCAGCGAGAGTCACTCCGCAGATTTTGCGTAGAGCCCTCATTTCTACCGCGTTTATTCTACTTTCATGCACACTCTGCCATACCCAGCTCTCGCTTCCATAAGTTAGTGTTGGGATCAGGACTGCATTGTGGATTGCTAACTGGGCCTTTCTGCTAATATTTTTTGCGCCCAGGAATCTGCCCAACACTCCGTTTACGCTATTTCCTATCGCCACTCGTCTTTCTACATCCGCGGTGTACCTTCCATCTCTGCTAAAAGCGCATCCAAGATATACAATTTCATTCACCTGTTCCAGCACTACATCATCAACCATTATCCTTGCATCTGTTCTGGATTCCTCCCTTTCAAACACCATGACTTTCGTTTTCGTCGCATTCAACTGCAAGCCTTTAATCATGCAATCATCTTTCATAGTAGTGACTAGTGTTTGCAGGTCCGACGGCGATTCGGCTAGAAGCACGGCGTCATTTGCGTAAAGCAGGCAGCTCACAACTAGGTCACCCATTCGCATCCCTACATCCATCGATCTCATTCTCTGGAGACAACTGTCCAGGTACAGGATGAACAGTCGAGCGGACAGCACGCAACCCTGTCTGACGCCGATATTGACGTCAAACCAGGGGGACAAGCCGCCGTCAACACGTACACACGCTGTGCAGCCATCATAAGTGGACTGCACAGCGCGCAGCAGTGCTCCGCTCACCCCGTAGCCCGGGAGTATATCCCACAGATCCTTTCGTAACACTCTGTCAAACGCTTTTTCCAGATCCACAAAACCGCAGAAAACCTTCCGGTTAACAGCCAGTTGTTTCTCCACGATGTTGCGGAGAGAAAAAATCTGATCCATGCACCCTCGTCCGCTTCTAAAACCACCCTGAGCCTCCCACAACACTCCATCAGATATCACCCTCATTCTCCTTTCAATTATTTTCCCATACACTTTTGCTGCTAAACTGATCAAACTGATGGCCCTGTAACTGACGCACTGCATACGTGATCCCTTACCTTTATACAAGGGCACGATGACAGCGCGCCTCCAGTCCATGGGAACCTTACCCGACCTCCAGCACAGATTGCTCAAGGTCAGGAAAGCGTCCCGGACACAGGTTCCACCGTGTTTGGTCATTTCAGCAGACATCATATCAATTCCAGCTGCCTTACCATTTTTCATACTTCGTATCGACCATTCAATCTCTTCCATAGTAATGTCCTCATCAGATGTTGGCGCAGCGGTGTCAGCCGTAGGCTCACTCGCGGCGCCCACATCCGGAACATACTCGTACATTTCCCCAAAATACTCACTCCACCTGCCCAATACATCGCTTGGGTTTGCAAGAATGTCACCAAACTTAGACATAATTTTGTCCATTCTGGATGTTGACGAAGAACCCCGAGACTTTGTAACTTCCCTCCAGAAGAGTTTGTTATTCGCCTCGAAGTTTTCCGTCAACCTCATTTCCTCATTCGCAACAAGTCTTTCACGCTTCTCTTTCACTAAGGCTTTGGTAACATTCCTGCAGCGGCGGTAGCTCTCATACTTTTTCTCTGTCATACTATCATTCTGGTTCAAACTTGAGACATAATCCAACCATGCTTTTTTCTTTCTTTCGACGCTGGATTTCACATCCGCGTCCCACCAGGCGTCACCTCTCAGAATCTTATGCCTCTTTGCACTACCACATACTTCTTTTGCACTATTCACTATACTTTCTTTCATTCTTTCCCAGCATTCTTCAACACCTAGGTCAGAAAAACTCGTCTCATTGAGTCTTTTACTGACTAGGCTTACATACATACTCCGTACACTTTCATCTTCTAATTTCTCACATTTTATCCTTTCAAGCTCTCCGAAATGGGTACGCACTCGCCAGTGTCTCCACTTCTTGAAAAGGCCCACGAAACGGCTTACCACCAGGTAGTGGTCCGTATCAAGAGTGGGGCCTCTGTAGGCTCTTGTATCCCTTAGAGTATTTCGGAGACGACTATCTATCAAAATGAAATCTATCATACTCTTTTGCTCATTCCGTCTCCACGTATACGTGTGAATATCTTTATGACGGAATAATGTGTTAGACACAAGGAGGTTCCGTTCCAGGCATACGTCCAATATCGACTTACCAGCATCATTCACCCTCTTGTCACCATTCGGACCAAGGACAGCCTCCAGGCCGTCTCGCTTGGTTCCGACCCACCCATTAAGATCACCACACAGAATTATCCTTTCATTTCCCTCAACTAGATCCAGAATATCCCTAACAGTTTCCCAAAACTCCTCGAGTTCGCGGGGATCCACGGAGCTAACGGGAGCATAAGCTGCGACCAGGAAAACTCGCGTGATCCCCAGTTTTATTCGAACCCAAAGATGTCTTGGGCATACCAACTCATAATCTTTCACTCCGGAAGCAAAGCGGGAGGAGAGAACGACTCCAACACCCCCACTGGCACGGACGTCCGGGTCCACTCCGGACCATAGGGCTACCACGCCACCGGGGAGGCCCTCGGTCTCTCTCCCCCTCCGCTTTGTCTCCGTCAAACATAAGGCATCCAGGCATCTCTCATTTAATACACCCATCATCTCATTAATCTTTCTTGCCATGCTACCTCTAACATTCCACGTGCCTATACGGCACTCCCCTCTCCTCGTCCCGCCAGGATTGGCGCTGCGTGAAGGGTGGCGGCCCCCTTCGCCGCATGCGCATGCAGCCGCACCGACGGGGGCTAATCGGTGCCCGTCGCTTCCGGGGCACGCCCTAGCAGCCCGTCCGGTTGAGTTTGCTTTGGTCAAGATTGCGTCCCACTGGGACGGCAGGGATCGCGACGTGCACGCTCTTGACATGACCCCTCTTTATGTATTAGTTATCTATGTGCTTTGTCAAACAGTTACCACCAGGCAACCCTTTGGCTCGTTTATCCAGTATCTAGATATTGAAACACTCCGAAACAGTGGCAGGAAGGAAAAGTACGTTTAGTCTAAATATATTTTTATACGAGTAGGAACAGCCAATAAACATACACTTCAGGAGATAGGTAGGCTATAAATGGCTTTTATTAAATATTATTTACCGACATTTTACCGGTCCGCTCGTTAATATTCCTTGTTATTAACGTGTTCATTTGATAATTCAACATAATAAACATGTATATTTATGCCGACAAGTTACTATGTTGTTGTACTGATTTTGAGTACATAATGTAAAACAGATATAAAGGTTTTTTATACTAAGTAATAATGCCACAAAAACAATACTAATATTAGATCTTTATACGAACTGACCCAGCAAACGTTGTCTTGCGCAAAACATAAAGTTTTTGATGAAAAGTAAAAATAGCAAACAAGAAATACGAATATAATATTATTAAGAAAACTAAACGAACATGTGTTACTGACATTATAAAAATTTTTAGGATTATATCGCGTTCGATCGATCGCGATACGATCTCTGTAAAGAGTTCGAAACGTCGGGAAATAAATAAAATAATAGTAATAAATAAACGTATATCTACAGTGGTAGAGTCAAGCAGTTCGCTGCATGAATGGACCGGCTCGACCGGTGAAATACCACGACCTCTCAGAAGTTCGACGTAAAGTGGCTCATGCCACGTTTCGTTCGGTAAGAGAGGTACCCGGAGGCCCACTCCCCTTTCCCCATCCTTTCCTTTCCCCTATTCCTTAAAGGTCGGCAACGCAACAGTAACACTATGTGTGTTGCTGGCGTCCATGGGCGGCGTTGGTTGCTTACGATCAGGTGACATGCCTGCTCGTATGCCCTCCTAACCCATAAAAAAAAATGAGCGTGATTCGCGCAAATCTTAGATAGTAACATGTGATACTATTCTTATATTTCAACTATTCTATACGACCAGATATTTTATTCAGGAACATGTATTAATTAAAAATGCAAACTTCATTACGAATTTTTATACCAAAAATGAACGTGAAGTTGAGAGCGCTTCGCTCTTTTGCTTTTCCCTCGAGGCCGAGAGCTGTCCTCAGTGTCCCTGATTCAGCAACAGTCAATGATATGAATTGAGAGCACGTTTTAACCGAAATTATTGAACACAGAGTTTCCCTTATAAATATTCAAGTTATTATCATTTGATGAAGAAATAAAGTGAAGAGAAATATATTTAATACATACTTACATACATACATAAATACATACATAATACATAATAATCATACACACATACATAATTATCTGTTTTGGTGCACTTAAAGTAATGTCGGAAGCATAACGTAGGCTTAGATTTTATTAAAAAAATGTGTATGAAAAAAGTGGTCGCCATTAGTATGGCCATGTGGTCGGAGCATTTTAACTACCCTTCATTTTGTTCGAAAATGTAACCAAGTACAAATCATCAACAGAACATCAGATAAATATTATTAATGTAAAGTTTTATAAAGACGTACACAAGCGTTTCACGATCTAGTTATATCAATTGAATAGTAAATTTTATTTAAGAACGTAGTCAATTGACTGGGGTCTATCTGTTTTTTTTTTAGTGAACTGTCCTAATTCATTATGGCCCGTAAGTCATTATTGTTTGTTATTTTAAAATATATTCTAGCTGTGATTTGATATACAATGAAAATCTAATGAGCAGTTATCATTCAAAAAAATACTTTTTTAGCTAAATATATGTTAAGTACATATCAATGTATTATACAAGGCCAAAAAAGATTCAATGTATCTGTAAGCGAAGCAACAGTGACATTCACATAAAAAGGATTTATGTGAAAATGACAACCTTTTTGAGAGACGCGGATTTACTCACTTTAAAAAATTTCAAATTTAGAAGACAGTGTTTTGTTATTTTTCAGACGTTTCCTTGGTTTTGCTCTTCAACATACGCATTTATAATCCCCTAACAATTGGTTTTTGTTTGGAATATATTTGCTATTTACACTAATTATAGCATTGACCTATATGATATAGACTTGTAGTAACCTTCTCAAAGTGTGACCACTGGCCATAAGCCTACAGGCTTATGCGAAGCTTATGTCAATTCAGTCATCTGTCAGACGCGAACCGAATAACAATAGGTACAAAATGGGTAAATCCGTAGTAAAAGAGTGCGATTCAAGATCGGAAACCCATAAGAAATTAACCGGAATTACTTTCCACACGTAAGATTAATGTTTACATTAATATTAAAATACAGTAAAATAGATAAAATGTTGAATTTTCATAATTAGCTTCAGTGATACCACTAAAAACTTAGTTTTAGTTTCCCACATTTGTGGGAGAGTTATTAATTTATGGAAAAGGAGATTTGAAATATTTTTTGTTATAATAATAACGCTGCAGGGTGCCTAAAGATGCAGCACGCCGTGACAAGTGGGTGAAAATTATCCGATTGCTGAGAAAAGAAACCGACTGGCTACCTGCACCCGGGAGATCATTTATCGTCAATTCAAGTTGATCATTCGCTTTTATTAATAAATGCCATAATTAATAAATACTTAAAAATAAGATTGTATCACGAAAGCAAATTATTCACTCAGACTTATAAAAAAGAGACTAAAAGGCAATTTTATACAAAACTTATGTTACACAGCGGTGTATAATCAATAATTCATCTGCCTAGCTTTTTCCCAATTATGTTGGGGTCGGCTTCCAGTCTAACCGGGTGCAGCCGAGTACTAGTGTTTTACATGGAGCGACTGCCTATCTGACCTCCACAACCCAGTTGCGTAGGCAACACAATCCCCCTTGGTAAGTCTGGTTGTTAGACTTTCTGGCTTCTGACTACCCGTAACGACCACCAAAGATGTTCAAATGACAGCCGGGACCCACCAATTTAACGTGCCTTCCGAAACACGGAGGAACTCGTCATGATAAGATGGTCACCCATCCACGGACCGACCGCGCCAAGCGTTGCTTAAGCTTAATACTACGTGACCCGTTTAGGGATGGGGGGAGCGGAGTCTTTAAAATACTACGGTTAGTCACAGGAGAGGGGGGGGTGGTTCAGGTTTTTGTCACGTAGTCGATTTTAATGAGAGAAATCTCGTATTTTTTCGACCTAGATGAATATTAATGTGATTAAACAGAAAATAATTGTTGTGTTCGTAAATTAAGTTACTGTAAGTTACATACTGTACAGCAATATGTTTTCACATTAAAGTTGTTCTTTTTCATAATACATAATTCACTAGTAATTTAAGTATGCATACAGTCTTATCCAATAAAGACGAGTATGAGCCAAATTATTTTTTTTTTTCGATTTTTGCCTGTGAAATGATTAAAAATCAAAATTATGAATTACTACGTGAAAACTAAAGGGGGAGGGGGGGTCTTGGCATATACTACGAGTGGTCACCGATGGGAGGGAGGGGTCGAAAAACCTTAAAAAATAGGTCACGTAGTATGGGTATGTTCCCATAAGATCGATCGACCCGTGCGGCTGTTAGGCCCTGTCCACGTTAAATACAATAATTCCCTTTCAATATAATGAATGTAAGTACATTATTTTACTACTCAAGCGTTTTCACTATTTTGTGTATCTGTACCTAATTGTGTACACCTTACCTACAGCGCTTTAAATCGCTGCTCTAAGGCAGGTGTACACAATTAGGTACATATGAGTGTGATCCAATTTTTTTCGGAACAGCCGATCTAGTACGGAGTACACAGAGATCGTTGATCCATTCATTATTTCAGTTATCTTGTAATACATCTGATAAGAAATTAATAAGTAATAGTAAAATATTGAATTTATATTTATTAAATATTTTTACGAGTACATGGCTTGAAAAAGTTGGGTAAAATTTCGCATGGGCTCGCCACCCCACACCGCCATTGCAAATTTATATTGCCATCTTTGTCTAATCAAAGTGACGGCAATGTATTTGCGATTTGTGTGACTGAGATAGATATATGTTTAATTTTAAATGTCTAGTGGTTTCAAAGCTACGTCATTGCATCTAAAAAGTGGACACACATTTTTTGACGCATTTGTATGAGGTTTGCTCCTCTTGTATATTGAACTCAGTGAATTATAGTGTAACATAACATCAACTTCACGCCATTGTTACCCGAAGGAGTAGGCAGCGGCTATTAAGCCTCGTCTCGCCGTTGTGTTTACGTCCCAAATGGAATAGGTGGCGAACCTATTGCCATACCGGGCACAAAGTTTTCAGTCATCGATATTTATCACACATAACTTTCTGAAAACAATTTTGAAAAGTCATTGGTGTGAGCCAGTGTCAGGATTCGAACCACGACCTCTGAATTCAGAAACCGTGTGCTCAACCACTAGACCACCGAGACTTAAAACTATAAAGTGTAAATAGCAAATATATTCCAAAAGAAAAAAAAATCTGCTATTTTCTCCTGCGTGCCGCCTTTAGTGTCGTAGTATAATTCAGATCTTCATTTACAATAACCTAAATAAGATACAAAGAATTGTTTCATTTAATGTCAGCCAGTTTACAAACATCTAATGATCTGTTGTTTTCTAAAATTCTATTCTCCTTCATTAGAAGCAAATTGTTGTGAATCAAAATCACTGTTATCCGAGTTAATTACAAATTCATGTGCGAACCAAGTTCATTGTATTAAAAGCAAAATTAAAATTTTTCATGGGGAAATTATTACTGCATGAGGTTTTTATACTGCTCTTTTTTATGAAATATTTTTTGCAATTATATAGCTTGATTATTTTCCTAGCATCCAATCCTATCATCACAATGCATGCAATAGTTTTTTGTCACGTCATTTAACCGTACCTCTAAATTGCATTAGTAGTATAGCGAGGCTGTTCGATGCATGCATAGACCTGTTCAACCGGTGTAATACCACGACCTCTTAGATAATCTATGTAGAGTGGCCCATGCCGCGTTTTGTACGGAGAGACAGATATCTTGGGGATCATCGTCACATATCACCGAGTGACCCGCTTGCTCGTTAAAATAGCTATTAAAAAGCGGAAAAAAATCTACAAAATACTGGATTGTAAAATTAATTTCAGATTTCACACCTTTTCGCTTTGTACAAACTGAAAGGTAGAACATCAAAATTATTAATCCTTTTTCTCGTGATGAAAGCTTTTATTAAAATCTAATTAAAATGCACGGAGCTTTCACGGCTATCGGCGTCAAAGAGAAACTAACTGAGAGATAGCGTTAACAGAATTAGGAACAGTTGATAGGGTCAGTTATCTATTCCGCCTTTGAAATGTACAATTTCATTATACATGTTCAGTTATATAATAATTTGATTTAAGCAAATAGTTAATCTGTTCGACAATCATGTGACTTTTATTAATGCAGTACAATGAGGAAGGTAACGTGCATATACAACATGAACGTGAACATACACTTTAAAACTAAGCGTACCTAAAGCTGTTGATTTGATCAATTTATTGGTATCATGGAAGAAGACTCGCCAACTATCAAATAGAGAATGTTATAAAAATACTGAGACACACCTGTCCATATTATTTAGATGGGAATTAGGATAAATATACAAGCGGGTTACCTACGCGCCCATCTACAACATGGTAATGGCCTTGAAGATGGGTTATACATACATACATACATACATAACTTCACGCCAAATCCCTTGCGGGGTAGGCAGAGAGAACAGAGCGCCATAGGGCACGATTCTTACACACCTCACTCGCTTCGTTGACTTTCATAACTCTTTTCATGCACGCGCGTCGGTTTTTGAGGCTCTTAACATCACCTTCCTCCAGAACACGTTCTATTTGGTCTTGGAATGTGTGTCTTGGCCGTCCTCGACTCCTACATCCGTCCGCTTTTGCATTGTATATCTGCTTAGTCAGTCTTGCGTCAACCATTCTTTCTACATGTCCGAACCATCGGAGCATGCCCTTTCTTACTTTTACATCGACACTCTCTTTCAAACCAACTTCCTTCCTTACAACCTTGGGTTATAAAAAGTGGTGATAACGGAAACTAGCCGGGGATATGTGATGGGGGCAACGTGAGCGTGTCCCTACTGCATTGGCTCTACCATATCGGCGTTATGGATAGCTTGTATGTTAGACAATGGTTGTTTATAAATCTGCTTATAATAATAGTCTCGATGGTCCAGCGGTCGAGCGCCTCGCTTCTGAATCCAGAGGTCGTGGCTTCAAGTCCTGGCTTACACTAATGATTTCTCGAAATTATTTGGAAAGTAATGTGTGATAAATATCGATGACTAAAACCTTTGTGCTCGGTATGGTAGTAGGTTCGCCACTTGTTCCATTTGGGACGTAAACAAACCGGCGAGTCGAGGCTTAGCAGCCACTGCCTACAACTTTGGGTAGAATAAAGGCGTGAAGTTAGTTGTTATATATGTCACAACTCTATAACGTAACTAAATCCATTGACAAAAGCAAGTTTCAATTATTCTGAATTAAGCTAAAAAAATTTTTGCATTGATCGGGAAGTAGATTTAAACAAAACATTTTAAATCATAATTAGTCTCGGTGGCGCAGTGGTCGAGCACACGGCTTCTGATCCAGAGGTCCGGGTTCGATTCCAGACACTGGCTCACACCAATGACTTTTCGGAAGTTATGTAAGATATATATCGATGACTGAAAAACTTTGTGCCCGGTATGGCAATAGCTTTGCCAACTTATTCCATTTGGGACGTAAACATAACGGCGAGACGAGACTTAACAGCCGCTGCCTACACCTTCGGGTAACAAAAGGCGTGAAGTTATGTTATGTTATTTTAAATCACCTTTTAAAACAAACACTATCAAAACATTTCTATTAAATACCTCGACTGTCGGTAATGTTTTACCTCAAATATCGGTAGTGTTGTACTGATTTAATAGTAATATTTTGTTAGGGTTTGTTTTAAAAGGTGTAGGCGTTATATGTGAATACTAGCTGACCCGGCAAACGTTGTCTTGCCAAAAAATAAAATTTTAAAAATAAGGGTTGATCGTAGGGGGTTGAAATTTTAGGGTTGTATATATTTTTGTATCCCGTTTTATAAAAAAAATAAGAAACAGAAATATGTCGAAAAATTAAAAAAATTGTGTGGTTTTATGAAACCACCGTAAAAGTGAAACTTTTTTTCACATTATAGACATTTAACTAAAAATTTTCGGAATAATATTCCATTAAGGGTATAAAAATTGCTTCATCAATCTTAATTTTATACTTAGAAAATGGGAATGATAATGGGAAATGATAAAAGTAGACTAGGTCTCCAACTAATATTTTTATTGAACTCTGTGTCTTAGAGTACGACATACATAATACTTAACAATTATTTAGATGATATACACATATTAAAACACTGAAAATAATATTTTATAATCGTTGAGTCATTTTGATCCGTTTTTCAATTATTTTCAATCATTCTATTATCAATTCCATCTTCATCATGAGTTTCACAGTTTATAAATGTAACCAATATTTTATGGTAACTAAAATACGTGAACAGTGACTTACATTCGATTTTTTCAATGTATCTAGTAAAAACCGCATCGATCGTTGTACCATATCTCGTGGTGGGTATATTTCTATCATTTATCATTTCAAGATTAAATACATTTCTCAAGTATTCAATGAGTGGAGCAGATTCTTCTTTCTTGAAGTCTGTATTAAAATCACCAGACAAAATAACAGGCATTCGTGAATATATTTCTCGAGAACGGAAGATTTGTGCCGATGACGTAGCAAATGGAGCTAGATGAAAACCTAGAAAATCCATTACATCATCTATTTTTTGATTTACTTTAATATATATTTTTTTAGAGTGCAACAGTGTAAAACAGTTACTTCACAGCAATTTTTTTAAAAGTTTGCTTTACTTCGTTTTCGAACCGGACGTCACCGGCTTTCAGGGGATTGTGCGATAAGGGCTATTTTAATTTACTTGCCATCTAGTATTTGTTAATAGGGTTTCATAAATGTTTTTTATTTTACGTGGTCACGACAATAATTCCTAGATGGCGCTACTAGGTTGCTACTATTGATGATTCTGCCGTAATATCGTATTATATCGATAGATGTCGCCCGAATCGACAAGTATTCCAGATACGGCACTAGGGATAACGCGACACCTATTAAACGTTAACAACATTACAACAAAGGATCTTTACAAAACAAAACGATATTTTTTCCTCCAGTAAATATGATATTTCGATTTATTATGAAAATGTGACAAATACATATATAAAGAGCACTATCTTATCTTATATCTTTAAACGAGCAATTCTTGTATATATATAAAATTGGAATCTCGGAATCGGCTCCAACGATTTTCATGAAATTTCTATTCCAGCAGATGGCGTTGTTAACTAACACGAAGTCAATGTGTGTTTGCTTTGCTTTTATTACAGTTTATCACTGCAAAAAATTAAGTATATGTTTCTAATATAATATGTTAGTACATAGTATATATTAGTATATATTTATTATTCTGTCGGTAAGATCGAAAAATATTATTGATATTTCATTATTTTATTAGTATGTAATTCGTACTTAAATATAATTTTCAAATAGTATGTAATTCGTACTTAAATATAATTTTCAAAAAACACAATTTATAAAAACACAATTTATAAATAATATATTTTTTTTCTCCGCCTGCAATACGTACGTACGTATATGTATGTATGTAAAAAACAAACAAACAAACAAACCCGATCCTAGAAAATGTGTCGAAATTGGTAAAGAGGACGGTAATTAGACGATTATACATACGGCCCTCGTGGTGCATCGGTAAACCGCACTACCGATAACACAAGGTCGGGGCGGGTTCGATCCCTCGTCTGGGGGTGTTTTTCTACATGTTTTTACGGTATTTATTTACAAAAATAAAGTGTATATTTGGGTAATTAATTAATATAAATAAACGATAATAGACGTGAAAGGCGCTCTGACGAGCGCCTTCACGTCACCGTCACGCGACATGCAACACGCAGACGAAAAAGTTTGAGACGATGTAATAAAAGTTTCACTTTAAAAAAAAATATTGAGGGGTGGGCTACCCTTGTTATTTAGGGGATGAAAAATAGATGCTGTCCTATTCTCAGATCTACCCGATATGCACACAAAATTTCATGAGAATCGGTCAAGCCGTTACGGAGGAGTTCAATTACGCACATCTAGACTCGAGAATTTTATTTATTAGATATTATAATTGCCATAATTTTGACTCAAATATTATGAAGGTTCAAATTAAAAGCCAAACCTTTACTATAACTCTCAATATCGCTAGAAGGCTAGTTTAATCATAAGTGACTTTTGTTAATTTTTCGTGCTAAAGCTCTTTATGGGACATTGTCGGGAGTCGTTTATAACTAGAATAAGCCCTGTAATGACTTAGTCTATATTTAGTCACATTTCAATAAATGTAAGCTGTTAAATACATACATAGCTTCACGCCAAGCACCTATCAGGGTAGCGAGAGATAACAATTACTCACACACTTACACACGTTACAAAAGCTAGCAAAATTTAAAAATAAGGTTACTAGTAAGAAGAAATAACCTTATCCAGTATACATACATTTAAAAAATACACTTCGTAACCTTCACATCTTCGCAGTCAGGCAATAAATTTTAATGAGACTTTTAGGTTCTTAATAAGGGTGTACTTCTGGAATTTGGTTCATTTGAATGTTGAAACCGAACAAGGTAATTTCTCAAGAACTCTGTACAACGAAACTGCTTCAAACTTCGATTTCTAATGAAGCTGCAATATTATATAGCTTTTGAACGATATCTGAACACCATTTGGAAATTCATTCAAAATCTCTATGTTGAAGTCGACTTATGTTTGTTAAATATTGATATAAAATAGTATGGCAACAAGCTCACCAAAATCCAAATTCTCATTATTGAAGTAAGCTTGTAGAGCTTTATTGAGATGTCATCACAAGAATATTTAATATCTAAGTATATTCAGGAGGTATTTTTTTATGGAATAGGAGGGCAAACGAGCAAGCGTGTCAGCTGATGGTAAGCAACCTGCACCGCCCATAGACAATAGCAAGACATATAGTGTTACCGTTGCGTTGCCGGTGCCCGGGGAGTAGGATAGCAAAGGATGAGGAAGGGGGAGGGGGCTCCGGGTACCTCTCTCACCGAACGAAACGCGGCATGAGCCATTTTACGTCGATCTTCTGAGAGGTCGTGGAATTCACCGGTCGAGCCGGCCTATTCATACAGCGAACTGCTTGGGGCTACCACTGTTAAAACTATGTCAATAAATTGTCGCGTAATTGGCGAGGAAACAATTTAATTTCAATGAAATCATATTCTATATAAAACGTTGATCTAACTTGTATTGTTAAATAGTAATACACTATTTCTTATCCTATCTGGTTCTCCCTAGTAAAACCAATTCACAAAAGTACACTTCTTTTTAAGGGGAAAGAGGATACATGAGCTAGCTCGTAAGTGACTAGCACCGCTCATGGACCCCTACAGTCTCGAGTGTGTCACAGTTGCGTTGCCAGAATTTAAGATAGAATGGGGAGGGGGATAAGGAGGGAAAGTAATAATGGGCATGATGTTAGCATGTTAGCATTATGTTATATATATATATATATATATATATATATATATATATATATATATATATATATATATATATATATATATATCATATCCGTTCTTTATATATCATATCCGTTTCCGGCCGCGAGGGCGCACAACCCGCGGATGCGCCCGGGTCGCGGCCCGGGCAGGATGACCCCCCAGTGCGGCCGGGGGCGCCGCCGGCCGCGCGCCTCTTCATAGCGCGCTGTCGGAGCTGCCCCGCCCGGGTGAGCCTCACCGAGGCTCCCCGAGGATGAGCGCCCCCTCTTGGCAGAGGGGTGGACCAGAGGGCTGAAGCATTGTCCTGAACCACCCCAACGCCGGAGGAAGGCCGCCGCGAGGTTTTAGTGGGTAACCTTAGGATCGGATTGCAGTTTACTGTTTTGGGAGTCCCACACTACCCCCTGCCGTACTCCTGCGGGGTGTGCATAAAGCATTTCCTCGCGTAAAAAAAAGGTACTGCTGGGTTACTTAGCTTTAATGAGTAGCAGTTTATCTACGTGCAGTAAGCAGTAGGATCCTGAAATGAAAAAGAATATGTTAGATCTTCGTAACACTAGAAACTTTAACACTACTTTTTTACTGTATTTCAGGATAAGATTAATTTGCCTAACTGTTTTCAAATTCAAATTAATGAAAAATTCCTAAGCATTCTATATCTATGTTGAAAATTTTAAAATATACTATGTAATTCATGTTCATGACTTTTCTTATATTTTAAGCACAATAATATAATTAGGGCTAAATAACAGAAAGGACAGCTTTATAATATTTGTTCATCTTTACTAATTTTGTAAAGCGGTACATTTTTTTTATTTTGGGTCGCTAATCTTAGGAACTACTGCTTAGAATTTGAGAAATATTTTTGTGTTGCATAATCCAACTGTCAAGGCTATTATTTATAAGAAGTTAGGCTTTATATCATCACGCTATGATCAATAGAGAAATAGGCGGAATACGTATCATTATAATGAGCAAACTAGAAAATATGGCAGTAGAGAGTTTGCGCGGCCCGTTAAAGTGTGGAGGAATCGATGATATGATTTCGTGAAAACATTCGGAATGTCTGTACAGACATGCCGAAAACATATTATGTTTTCCAACAGTACAGACATGCCGAATGTATTCACGATACAAGTATGAATAGCTAGAGAACGAGCAGATATAAAACACAAAAGGAAGGTTCCGATCCCCATTTCAAGGCCAAATTTAATCTGACTATCAAGATGTGAAGACAAGCCCTAAAGCCTTAAACTCAATGAGCATCCATGACATGGGTAATGGATAAAAAGAGAACTGAATGATTTATGTGTAAGACGTGTCCTAAGGCGTTCAGATCTTTCTGCCGACCTAAGAAATATTTAAAAACAATATAATTTCAGCATCGGATTTGTTCTTTATATATATATATATATATATATATATATATATATAACAGTCTCGGTGGCGCAGTGGGCGAGCGCACGGCCTCTGATCCATAGGTCCGGGGTTCGATTCCAGACACTGGCTCACACCAATGACTTTTTCGAAATTGTTTTCGGAAGTTATGTGTGATAAATACCGATGACTGACATACTTTGTGCCCGGTATGGCAATAGGTTCGCCACCTATTCCATTTGGGACGTAAACATAACGGCGAGACGAGGCTTAACAGCCGCTGCCTACACCTTCGGGTAACAAAAGGCGTGAAGTTATGTTATGTTATGTTATGTTATATATATATATATATAACATATACAGGGTTAATTTTAATATACTAATACTATTCTACACATAGCTCCTTTGGGTCATTCTAAACAACTTTTCTTTTATCAGTTTTACAAAAACCTAAAACTCTAGTAAAAAAAACGATTTTTAAGATTTAATTGTACCATCTGACACTTTGTAACTCTGTATTTTGTACTAAACGTACCTATTTCACCCGATTTTCATTCAGAGTAGCAGCTCTGTTTATGCATCTAAACAAGAGAAGCGAGTTCCCGCGCTTTCTACACGAAACTGCTTTTAATTCACATACCCAATCGGATATCGTGTAGATTACGAAATTAAAGGTGTTAGAAATGTATTTTTAGGCTAATACACTTAAAATTTAATGTATTTCAGGAAATTTGAATTATTTACCTACCTATTTAATGTGGGTATTTAAGTGAAAACTCGATTATTCCGCCAGATTATTTAGCATTCGAGATTATTCAGACATACCAACTGCGACTAATTACATTTATTAAATACTTGCCACCGCAAGTCGAACATACTTTGCGTTACGACTAACATATGTTTGGCTAATGACCTACGGGAGCAATCAAAGTACAAATGCCGCGTGACCTTGCCCCGCTACCCCCCCATACCGTTGTCACTCGATGCGCTCAATGCAATACGTAGACTTAGTTAATATTTGACAACTACCGATTTTAATTATTTAAATTTGTTTGAAGTGAAAAAAAAATTAAAATTGTGATTTTTAAAAAGTCGTAGAACAAAAGTGTTAGGTAATTACCTACAGAATATACCCTTAGCTAATTATTAGTATATTTGAAATAACCCTGTATATATATATATGTTATATATATATATATACACACACACACACACACACACACACACATACATATATATATATATACCGGATCGGATTTGATTTGTTCGGATATATAAATATATATATATAAGAGATTTCCACCTATATATTGACTCATCACGATATCTCTGGAACCGCGTAGCGACTTGAAATTTGGTAGGATTATTCCTTTCGCCGAGTAGAGGTCAGCTAAGAACGGATTTTACGAAATTCCACCCACAAGGGGGGTTGCGGGGGTGTTAACAATGGAAAATTCCCATTTTTAACCTATAGCTGCTATCGACTTCAAATTTGTCGAAGATATTGCAGTATTAACATAGCGGGGCAGCAGTTATTACTTTTGATGCGAAACAGAGTTCGCCGGGTCAGCTAGTACATAATAAATATATATACATACAAAGTAGATGCTACAATTTTTAATTACATGTTTTGTAGATATTTAAAAGGAACAATGGGGTTGCACTTTCATATTTTGCTGTCGCACATTTGTTGTAGCTTTTTTATAACCTACTTTTTCTTAATTGCGGGGTTTTTTTTCTGGATTGATATTTTAATATTATGTCCATGTAACTAAATATAATTTTAACTACATGACGGTACTAAATTATATCTCTATTTTAGCAGTAGTAGACCCGCGCAGTTTACAGTATGAATGGGTTGGCTAAACCAGTGAATTAACATGATCTCGCCGTATATCGACGCCAAGTAGCTGATGCCGCTTTCGTTTGGTAAGACAGGTAGTGCTGGCAATGCAACTACTTATATAATACTATTTGAATTTCAGTGCTATGATTAGCGCTAATAACTTATCACCAGGTGACCCCCTAGCTCATTTAGGGATAATAATACTATAAATGAATCCGGATAAGTTTTACAATTACCATTTTGCACAAGTCAAGGTTTTTGCTATAGTAGTTTATCTATAGTAGTTGATGAGGACTAATCGTGTGATGTTTGCGTCCCGACAATCTCATTCGGCGCCGGATACCGCCGGCACTTCAATTACCGTCAGCAAACTAAATCGGTTTTATTTCCGTAATTAAGAGGCAACTTTATCTGAGATTATAGTAAGATAACTTTAACTGAAAGATTTGAAGTAACATTCATTGAGTCAAGACTTTTTTTTATATGCGATAGGAAGGCAAACATGCATGCGTGTCACCGCGTGATGGTAAATGACCAGGGACGCCCATGGACACCTGTAACACATATAGTGTTACAGTTGCGTTGCTGACCTTTAAGAGATAAGGATGGGAAATGATGGAGAGGTGGGACGAAGGAGTCATCGAACGAAACGCGGCATGAGCAACTTTACGTCAATTTTCGGAGAGGTCGTGGATTATTTTTAAACATAATATTTTTAAAGCTATTAGTTCGTCGATGATATTTTGTACATTTTATTATTTCTTTTACTAGACTAAGAAAATAGTACTCATAAAAGATTAGTATTAGCTAAGACTTTCAGTATAAGATAGGGCTTGGTTCAGTCGTAAGGAATATAATTTAAGACTGTCATGGCTTGTCGGATTAGAATTACTTTGCGTATTATTTCAAAGGTTGTAATATTAATATCACCTATTGTATTACCTTAAGGGTGCTATTCCAAATGTTACCGGTGTAATAAAATTATGTTGTAAATAGTTGGATTTCTTGAATGTACTAAAATCTTGTAATTTTTTTTATTAGGTAATAGTCAAACAAGCAAGCGGGTCACCTGATGGTAAGCAACTAGAACCATCCCAATTCAATGCCAAATGGGGTTGAGTGTCTGGATTCCTTTCTCATCGATCGAAACATGGCATAAGCAACTTGACGTACTTCTTATCCCATAAAAAAGATCATGGTATTTCACTGATCAAAGCAACAGCAAATTTCGTGGCACTAAACACAGTTAAAATTTAACGTGTCGTTTGTATACCTGTTTCTTCTTATCAAAACTGTCAGTGTGGCATACATGGGCTGCGTAAGTCGCTTGCCACCAATGACCCTTGCTCGCTTTTTCATAAAACGCGCAAATATTTCCCAAGCGTCCTCTGACACGGGACTGATACTGAAATGTTAACAAGCGCGCTAGATATTGACAATTTGTAGACAAACGTAATTTAATCAGAATATTGATTGAAGCTCACATTAATACACGAACAGTGTGTATATTAATTGACTTCTATTGTTTGGTTAAATTATAAAGTAAGTAACATAACTTCACGCCTTTTGTTACCCGAAGGTGTAGGCAGCGGCTGTTAAGCCTCGTCTCGCCGTTATGTTTACGTCCCAAATGGAATAGGTGGCGAACCTATTGCCATACCGGGCACAAAGTTTTCAGTCATTGATATTTATCACACATAACTTCAGAAAACAATTTCAAAAAGGCATTGGTGTGAGCCAGTGTCAGGAATCGAACCAGGACCTCTGGATCAGAAGCCGTGTGCTTGACCACTGGGCTACCGAGACAATAAGTAAGTATAAAGTTCATATACTTTAGAATCAAACTAATTAGTTTGATTCTAAAGTATGTGAACTTTATATCTTGATATTAATTTTATGTAAGATATCGTCTGTGTTACTGGAGAATCTTGTTTTACTGATACAGCGGTATGTACAGTGGTAGAGCCACGACTTCTAAGAAAATCAGTGTAAAGTGCCTCAGGCCGCATGTCGCTTGGTGGGAGAGGAATCCAGCTCATTCCCCCTGCCTCTCATTTTAATAGCTGGCACACATTTTTTCAACCAAACTTTACTATGAATTATATCACAACAATACGTAGATATAGCAGATCTTTATTTCTAGAATAGGATCAACAGATATTCTGAAATTCTGGGAACATCTGTTTTGTCACTCGGCTGAATGAATTTTTATGTTATTATAAATTTACTTATAAAAGCAGGATCCGTGAAATTATTTGCAGAAGGAAATATTAACAACTCTAATGTACAACTGAGAATATTTAACGACCATTTGGCGAGACATCTCGTAAAACAAAAGTATTTCTCTCAACACACTTTATGATTGTGGAGGTGTGTGAATGACTTTTTCGTATATTTTTATCTTTTACTACCGAATGATACTATTTGTAGGATACTTTATATTTGTTTACTTGTGAATAAAGTTTGTGTGTGTTAATATACGAATATTGAAACTACATACATAGGTATCTTCACGCCAAATCCCTTGCGGGGTAGGCAGAGAGAACAGAACGCCATAGGGCACGATTCTTACACGCCTCACTCGCTTCGTTGACTTTCATAACTCTTTTCAAGCACGCGCGTCAGTTTTTGAGGCTGTTAACATCACCTTCCTCCAGAACACGTTCTATTTGGTCATGGAATGTGTGTCTTGGCCGTCCTCGACTCCTACATCCATCCGCTTTTGCATTGTATATCTGCTTAGTCAGTCTAGCATCAACCATTCTTTCTACATGTCCGAACCATCGGAGCATGCCCTTTCTTACTTTTACACCGACACTCTCTTTCAAACCAACTCCTTTCCTTACAATCTTGTTTTCTACGCGGTCAGCGAGAGTCACTCCGCAGATTTTGCGTAGTGCCCTCATTTTTACCGCGTTTATTCTACTTTCATGCACACTCTGCCATACCCAGCTCTCGCTTCCATAAGTTAGCGTTGGGATCAGGACTGCATTGTGGATTGGTAGCTGGGCTAATGTTTTTTGCGCCCAGGAATCTGCCCAACGCTCCATTTACGCTATTTCCTGTCGCCACTCGTCTTTCTACAAATATTAAAACTATTGATATATTTATATATTTTTTTAGTGAAAGAACAATAAAAATACTTTTATTAGTATATCTTCAAAATAAAATGACTTACAATACCATTTCAAGGGTCCGTGTCAATGTCTAAGATATCTCAAAATGAACGTACGCGTTAGGAGGGAATACGAGCTCTCCACGATTCGAACATTTTTGTTCAATTCTTTATAATATATATTTTTGATGAACATTCTTTATCAATTTTATCAAATTATAATTGTTTAACATAACATAACTAACCGTTGGTGTAGGCAGTGGCTGTTAATCTCGACTTGTCGAAGTAGGCAGGGAGAACAGAGCGTCATAAGGCACGATTCTTACACGCCTCATTCCAAAAAGATTGTGTGGTTTCATAAAACCACACAATCTTTTTTCCGTTGCATCCGGTTTGAAATCACAACGATTCTAAAGAAGTTTCACTAAAAAAAAGGGTAAGTGATATTTAACGAACGGCTAGCAATTCATGACAGTAGATTTAACGTGATCGCAGCTGCTAGTTATTGCAGGTGTCAAATTAAGCACAAAGTACATGTCCTTTAGATTAGTTCTACGTATGTTGTTTCCTCTATAAACACAAATAATATAATATACTTTATGGAATCATCTAATCCATCATCAAAACTTTTTCATGAACAAGTAAAACCCCACAGTTACATGTTGCCGCTAATCAGAACTGTCCGTTAAGTATTAATGGAGGTCTCACAAAGTTTATCTGACAATCTGTCCGTGGACCTGAATGTTTTATCAGATATAACTTATTAATATTACTTATTCTTCACATTTCTTGATAAATAACATATATTTAACCGACTGCGTACGAAGGAAAATGATGTTTTTCAAATTTGTGTAAATTAATTTCAGTATGACTGCGTAGCTCTACCACTGCACAAATGATTCACCGTTATTATAGAAGCTACAAAACGTTTAAATCGCTGGTTTAGAAGCGCAAAGGTTATTTAACCTTTTGATTAACCAACAGCTAAGTAATTGAATGTCAAGAAATTTAATATTTTGTAAAGTATTTCAAGCACTTTTGTAACTCTTCAATCAATATAATTGATTCTAAAACGATCCTTACTGCGACAGTTTGATCCGCGAACTTCATCAGATATCAAACAAAAATACCGCTTTCAATATAATAGTGTAGCCATTTAGCTGATTGATTTAAATGTCAGATGTATATTGAACTGACATTCAATCTCTTTATTGATGTTCACAATTAATTACGATATTACTTGACAAGGTCGCTTGATGGTGGAAAGTAATGCGGAATCGCTCGCTTTCAATAATTAATGCTGTAATCTTCTCGTTCTAGGGAAAATTTTAAAATTTGTTAAATGAGTTTCCAAACGATCACGTTTTAAACTCTTAATTATTTAGCACTTGATAGTGTTTTTAAAACTGTGACGACACTAAACGATGGTGTACCAACAGACGATACCTTTGTTTGATAAAGATTTTTTTCAGACGTTTTTTTATACTAATTCATAATACACGCCTTTTTTACATAAAGGTGTAGGCAGCGGCTGTTAGACCTCGTTTCGCCGTTATGTTTACGCCCCAAATGGCGAACCTATTACCATCCTATTACCAACTATTCCATTTTCATTTGCACAAAGTTTTCTGTCATCAATATTTATCACACATAACTTCCGAAAACAATTTCGAAAAGTCATAGGTTGTCAGGAAAGCCAGGAATGGAACCCGCGACTTCTTGATTCTGAAGCGGAGTGCTCAAAAACTGGACCACCGAGACTGCAAGTAGTCCGAGTAAAATTGTAAATTGTGGTAAACGACTAAAATATTACAAATAGTTAAAGGATAATAAAATCAATTTTCAAGTTATTATAGCAGACTTCCATTGGGGTGGTCCTGAGTTCCTAGTTGGCACATTCATGTTTGGCTTTTTGACATAACCATAACATAACATAACTTCACGCCTTTTTCTACCCGAAGGTGTAGGCAGTGGCTGTTAAGCCTCGAGTCGCCGTTATGTTTGCGTCCCGCATGAAATAGGTGGCGACGCTATTGCCATACTGAGCACAAAGTTTTTAGTCATCGATATTTATCACACATAACTTTCAAAATTAATTAATTTCGAAGAGTCATTGGTGTGTGCCAGGATTCGAACTCGCGACCTCTGGATTCAGAGCCGTGCGCTCGCCCACTGGACCACCGAGACTTCGGCTGACATAAACGATTACTAAAAAAACTGTGTCATATGTGTCAGTGTCATTTATTTCATTTAGCGTAACGAGATAGCTTTGTCTACAACTCCAAGTATTAAGGGTATGAAGATACAATTTGCGCGATCGTTTGTAAAACATTTCAAAAGTACATATTTTATATGTTATTCAAAAGGCCTTTGGCAAAATATATAAAGTTGGTGATAGGTGCATGCAAAAAAAATATTCAATCTTTTTAAAATCTCTTTCACAACTCTGCGTTTGCGTGAAGTTGTTAAAAGGTTTCCATTTTTTTAAATTCCATATAATAATATAAACATATATTTTATGTGTACTTTTATCTCACTATCATCAAAATATTCGTGAAATTTGTTAATGAAGAGACAGTTTTCAGATTATTGGCAGTAGTAGGGCCACACAGCTTACAGCATGGAATACCACGCCTAGTGGCTTAAGCCACATTTCGTTCGGTGAGATAATAGTATCTGGAGTTCCATCTCATTCCCCTCTCCTCTCCAATCTTATCTCGTCTTGAAGGTAAACTTTCCAACTACGACCGTCTTGGTGTTCCTGATGTCTGTGTGCCGAATTTGGGGAACGTCATATAGTGACAAATGGATTTAACTTGATGCGCCACATGTCTCCTAAAAAGGATTTCTAGCCTTTTTTTTTCACGCGAGAAAATGCTTTATGCACACCCCCCGCCTGGGCACGGCAGGGGGTAGTGTGGGACTCCCAAAACAGTACACTGCAATCCGATCCCAGGGTTACCCACTAAAACCTCGCGGCGGCCTTCCTCCGGCGTTGGGGTGGCCCAGGACAGTGCGTCAGCCCTCTGGTCCACCCCGCCGTCGCCCCTCCTCTGTCACTATGGGGTGCTCATCCTCGGGGAGCCTCGGTGAAGCTCCCCCGGGCGGGGCGGCTACGACCGCGCGCTGTAAAAAGGCGCGCGGCCGGCGGCGCCCCCGACGACCCTCCCCGGCTGCACCGGGGGGTCATCCTTCTCGGGCCGCGACCCGGGCGCACCCGCGGGGTGTGCGCCCTCGCGGCCCGTCGGTGGCAGCGATCACTGAGCTCGCCCCCGCCGAAAAAAGGATTTCTAGCCTAGATATTGTCACGGGTTATTGAAACCTTTAAGGGTAATTTACTTCTGATTTCGGGAATCTCAGGCAAGAGAAGTGCGTAGCAAACCGTGCAAATTACAGAGCAGAATAATTACAACTGTGAAATTGTATTACGTTATATCGGCACAATGTTTTATGGGATAGGAGAGAAAACGAGCAGGCGTGTCACCTGATGGTAAGCAATGAACGCCGCCCATGGACACCAGCAACACATATAGTGTTACTGTTGCGCTGCCGACCTTTAAGGGATAGGGAATAGGAAAGGATGGGGGTGGGCCTCCGGGTACCTGTCTCACCGAACGAAACGCGGCATGAGCCACTTTACGTTGATCTTCTGAGAGGTTGTGGTATTTCACCGGTCGAGCCGGCCCATTCATGCAGCGAACTGCTTGGCTCTACCACTGTTAAAGTGTGCCTTAAGAAAGGAATAGGAAATGTGTAGATTTGCAATGTTCTAGTTGTATGTATGTTTTCAATCGTATAAAAGACATAAAATCAAGTATCAAACTCAGACTGTCGACGTAAACTGATTCATATCGTGTTTCGTTCAGTAAATAGATATCCAGAAGATTTAGTTAGGTCACTGTTCCAATCTTCCACTGTTCTTAGTATTAACAAGTTTTCAAACAAATTAAAAGTTAGTATTTCAAAGTTTTTTCTAACTATCTATTAATCCAAGATTGGTATGCAACAAATTTATAAGTCTTGTAGTTCGATACTCGAAAGTCTCCCGCTCGAATTCGCGTACAAATTAATGTTTGTGGACTGTGGACTAAAACCGCCTTGCGGCCTACTCCGACCGCTATTTACATTGGACCAAAAAACTAAGTAATTCAGCATATCAAAACATAATTGTGTCATCTCTATTACAATATATTCGCGCACAATTCGCCAAATCACTGATTTCATTCTTGTTTACCGTGCCACCCTCGTATTCCTTTAGGGAATATTCTATTTCAAGATTCGATCCGCTCAAATAAAAGTATGGTTTCCGAGTAAATAGTATTTTTTGACTAAAGTAATTTTTGAATAAAAATATTATATTATTTATTTTGGGAAAAATAAAAAGTAAAAAAATATTTGCTAGTTATGTCCAATATTTCATTAATCTGTATACTTTCACAAAACAATATCACAAACAGTAAGGAACTTTTTTTTTATGGGAGAAGGTGCAAACGAGCTTGCGGGTCACCTGATGGAAAGCAATCACCGCCGCCCATGGCGTCTGCAATACCAGGGGCATCACATCAGCGTTGCCGGCCTTTCAGATGAGAATAGGCTCGTTTCTTGAAGTTTCCTAGGTCGTAGCGGTCCGGAAATACCGTCGCCGGCAACTGGTTCCATAAAGGAACAGTAGCGGAAGTCAGCTGGCGGTATTAATCCGAACGATTCCTCAGAGCACTCCCCGTGGTATATGCGGTAGAGGATGCATAGAGATGCCACCTCTCTCCGCAACGCCAGAGGATCAAGCCGATCAGTAAGAGCTTGGTTGTCGACAAGCCGAACCGCGCGTCGTTGGATGCGGTCAAATGGAGTAAGCTGGTACTAGGGTGCCCCCGCCCAAAGATGTGAACAGTATTCCACGTGAGGACGGACCTGCGCCTTGTAAAGTTGCAGGCGATGACCTGACGTGAAATGCTGTCCCGATCTATTGAGCACACCAAGCTTTTTGGAGGCCAATTTGGCCTTGCCCTCCAGATGACCGCGGAACTGGACGTCACTCGACAACTCGACACCAAGAACTCCGATAGCGGCTGAGGCGGGTAAGGGAGTGCTCTCAAAACAGGGAGCTACGACAAAGGGTGTCTTTTTAGCGGTAAACGCGCAAACCTGTGTCTTCTTAGGGTTGAATTGGACTAAGTTTAACTTAGTTGAACTTCCATAGAGGTAACTCAAGTCTTGTAAGGTTTTACTTTGCACATTTTGCCAATTTTATCGTTTAATAAAACTATGACAATATTTTTAAATTCTTTTTCTTTGGATTTTATAAAGAATGATGTTATAACATAATAGAACATAACTTCACGCCTTTTTTACCCGAAGGTGTAGGCAGCGGCTGTTAAGTCGACTGTTAAGTCTCGCCGTTATGTTTACGTCCCAAATGGAATAGGTGGCGAACCTATTGCCATACCGGACACAAAGTTTTTCAGTCATTGATATTTATCACACATAACTTCCGAAAACAATTTCGAAAAGTCATTGGTGTGAGCCAGTGTCTGGAATCGAACCCGGACCTCTGGATCAGAAGCCGTGTGCTCGACCACTGCGCCACCGAGACTTCTGATGAATGATGTTATAAAATTCCTAAATTGGAAAATTGTGTTGGGAAAAGATTATATACGGCTACGAGAAAAGATCTCGTATATTAGTTTCCAAAATTGTGCAAGTGTAAGTATTTTTAAGAATTAAGAAACCAGAATAAATTGCTTAAAGAGATGAATGAACTTTGCAATACTTTTAGCGGGGACGTAAGTTACACCTCTGATTTAAAATAAGATTGCATTTAAGTGATCGCTTGAACGGTCTACTAGATAAACTTAAACTGCAGGAAGAAAATCTATCTTGTAAAGTACGGAACAGCCCCTGAAACAGCAAACGGAAGCAAAAGTTACGTAAGTACGTAAGCGCAAGTAAAAAGAGAATAAATGCAGCTGGGTCACCTGAGGTTATAACTAATGTCCATTTCACAACTTCTTGTATCTGAAGATTGTAACATTCTTAACTTATGGTTTGCTTTATAATCGTTTCTACGTAAGGAAGCCATATGTATTCAGCTAAAGTAAGTAATAGAAGGATTATATTGAGAAGAAAAAAATATTAAATGAAATAAAAACTTATAAGTTTAGCAATGGTTAATGCATAGCGATAAAATTACGAATGACTTAAGAAGAATAAAAAGTTTCACAAAAAAAGTTTCGATATGTAAGTTAGGATATTACTGTCCTTAAAAAAGACAAAAGTTAGCTTTCTATAAAATTTTAACTCAGACGGAGCTTATGAATGAAACAAAAATTGTGCGTGGGAGTCCCTCCGCGCTAAAGAAGTGGAACTTAGTAACATACATACAAGCACATCGTACTTACTAATGTAAGTAAGATGTTTATGACGGATCTGTTGATGCGTTTGTAACTACCGACCGTGGAACCGATATTGACGGGTTTGATCCCCACCCAAGTATAAATATTTATCCAGGTCTAGTTAGAATCTGGTAGAATAACTAAAACACTTTTTTGGATGATCTGCCATATTGGATTTAAAATGACGTCACATTATTTTTCAAGTTATTCTAAATAAGCCCTTTCATTTAATATCCATATTGCAAAAAAATATTAAAATGTATATTCCGCCATATGGGATTTAGAATGACGTCACATTGTTTTTCGAGTTACTATCAAAAGCCCTTTCATTAGATATTTCATTGTAAAAAATTATTTAAAATATCTCCGGATGAGATGTGTTGTAAGTATCTAAAATTTTTATTTTAAATATTAACCTGTTTTTCCAGTATTATTCTCTAGTAGATTGTTTGATCCATTTTTTATTTCAAAAGATATTGCTATTAATAAACTTTTTCAAGTATTATTGTCTAGTAGATTGTTTCATCCATTTGTTATGTAAAATGAAGTTGTTATTACTAAATTTTGGTCAAAACGTCTGAATAATGGCGGAATCATTAATTTGTTAGGATTAATACAAACTAAATATTATTGTTATCTACCGAATTATTTTATTAAATTAGACTCTACAGTTTTTCTTGGTCATGTCTGCGATACCATACTTATAAAAGAAGTGCATACATTGCAAAATAAATTTAACTGAGTTTATTATCAATTATGAGTAGTATAGTATCAACGTCCGCTACTAGATGTCTGTACGGGTAGTTTTAAAAGTCGCTATACTTTTTATCGTCTTTGGTTTATATAGTCCGGTTTTTTAATCTTACCTATATATATATATATATATATATATATATATATATATATATATATATATATATATTACTATATGTGGCCGCAAGGGGGCGTTATAAGCGTTAAATGCTTTTGCACGAGACATTAGAAGTTCCACTTCAATAACCAGATCTCTCGCTATAATAATAGATTTAGTTGATCTTCGTCAATGTTCTATTAGATTGATAACATTTAATAATGTTTATGCAATTACCTAAAATTTTAATAATACTGAAGTAATTAGAGCTTTTCAGTTGACCGAAGAATTGCAAATAGCCTCATAGACGAACCAGCCATCTTGTGACGAACTTTCAATCGTAAGATGATGTTTGATGACAAATAATCTAGAATTG
Organism: Euproctis similis; assembly: GCA_905147225.2. Taxonomy (NCBI): domain Eukaryota; kingdom Metazoa; phylum Arthropoda; class Insecta; order Lepidoptera; family Erebidae; genus Euproctis; species Euproctis similis. The sequence continues at coordinate 9,021,886 of LR990121.1, read as the reverse complement.
ACTATTGACAATTTCTGATACCAAAACTTGGTCTAGAAGGCCGAGATAATTAATGATTAAATGATTTTGTTAATGAGAACATGGCTGTATGTCAAATCTCAGTATCCGTTTGTAATATTCAAATGTATACACGGTACATAAATCAATTCTTATTTTTAATAATGATTATGGCGAAACTTACATACATACATACATACATAACTTCACGCCAAATCCCTTGCGGGGTAGGCAGAGAGAACAGAGCGCCATAGGGCACGATTCTTACACACCTCACTCGCTTCGTTGACTTTCATAACTCTTTTCATGCACGCGCGTCGGTTTTAGAGGCTCTTAACATCCCCTTCCTCCAGAACACGTTCTATTTGGTCTTGGAATGTGTGTCTTGGCCGTCCTCGACTCCTACATCCGTCCGCTTTTGCATTGTATATGGCGAAACTTTCCCTTGCTTATAACTGATAAGAATAGCTTAGTCCATTCGTATTTATTTATTTTTATTTATAAATACATAGACGATTTTGCTAGATAAAAACGGCCTGGCTAGTTAATTATAGAAATATTGCTATTGAAAATAAAACAATGTGTCTTGTTCAAAATTCCCAGAAATGTCGATTATTTTTTTAATAAATTTGTTTCATTCGAGTTATGAAAGTAATATAAAACAGTTTCTTAAAATAACATAGCTTCACGCCTTTGTTACCCGAAGGTATAGGCAGCGGCTGTTAAGCCTCTTCTCGCCGTTATGTTTACGTCCCAAATGGAATAGGTGGCGAACCTATTGCCATAACGGGCACAAAGTTTTCAGTTATCGTTATTTATTACACATAACTTACGAAAACAATTTCAAAAAGTCAAAGGTGTAAACCAGTGTTAGGGTTTGAACCCGCGACTTCTAAAATCAAAAGCGGGGTACTCGACCACCGGACCACCAAGACATATGGTTTGTTCAAAATATGTAATCATTACTTTTGTATTATTTTTGCTATGAATTATTAACAGTATTCCCTTTGTTTCGAGCCGTTTATTTATGTATACAGGGGCAAAGGCTTTGAAAAATTCTTTGTAAATGATGAGAAGACTCCGTTAACCTTTACCAAGTCTTAGGTACACAGTTTTCTTATTTTAACTCCTACTTTTCTCTTTTCTCTGACCCAGATTAACTTTAACGTCACTTTGTCGTGTTATTTTATTAATTTTAATTTAATCTGCACTAAAAATACATCATATCACAGAATGTTATGTCTTGTGATTGATTGTAATTACTATAAACAGCCTTTGGAAAAAGTTGTAGAATCACGTAATTTGTTTAATGAATCGGCAGGTCCAATCGGTAAAATACAACGACCTTGCAGAATATCTACGTAAAATGGTTCATACCGCGTTTCGAAACTGGTATCCGGAGGTCCAGTGGCCAGCACCTTCCCTTGGTCGCTTTCCGCCTGCCCCTATCCATCTTACTTTTAACCCTTTCCCAATTGTGTCTTAAAGACAATGTGCCATATTAAAATTATCTGTGATGCAGCTTTGCTTGCTTGACATCAGGTAACCCGCTTCCCAGTTTGTCTCCTATCCCAAATAAAAGGAAGTGGTATGTTGATATAAATATTCAAACCACAACTTCCGAAGAAAACTGTACATGCTACATAAAAAATATTTGAGACTACCAAGATTTTAGAGATTTTAAAGAACATTTAAAATTTAAAATATAACATAGCTTAAAGAATAAAATATAAACTATCTCAGTTAAAAATTTCATGTTCGCAAAAGAACAAATCTGTAGTAGAGCTAAACTTTCTACCATCATATTATTCCTCATGAAAACGTCTGCAGAGCTCTTTGTTTGTGATAAAACATGATATAACAAACAACTTTGTTAACACAAGATCTCAACATTTGTGTGAACGAATACAAAACTTATATTTATCATAGAACATTTCAAGAATTGTTCTACGCAGACAATACGTGCGTAGTTTCATTGTAGTTGAGGTAAAAATGAGGATTTATTATATTGAAGTATACAGATAGTCCTTAATGGACTGAAACTAGGCATTATTCTTATGACAGTTAATATGCTCTAAAAGAAGGCTTTAGGCTACATTATGCAGGAGCGGAATACTAATATTTTTAGTGAAAGAAAGATTTAAGACCACTCAACAGATCAGAGAATAATAAAGCTACTTCCAGATGAATGGAAATTGTAAATATGTTTTTGGGTAGACTCTAAATCTTAAGACAATAGAATGCGAACGTGATGAGAAAACCTAGTCATCGCGGCTTTATTTTAACGTTTGAACTCAGTATAAAACAATATTGTAATACGGATTGCTTGCTGTAGTTAGGCACTACTTAGACAGTAGTTAAGTCTTAATAATTTAGTTTTAAGTGAGTAGAAACCGTAAAGCTGTTGAAAACTTTCATGACTTAAGAAAGTCATGATAACAGAGGCCATCTGTAAAATGTGCTCTCCCTAGTGAGTTATATATATTTGCATTTGTATTTATTTAAGTAAGTGTATTTACTGTTTTGCTTTAGATTTATGAATCACGAGTGAATGTCTAAGCAAATGTTGATTCTGTAAGTGAAACTTGGAAGAGAAGGAGACAAGGTGGAGTCAAGAGTCATAAAAATGTGTCGAGCGTGTATGATAAATGTTATAAAAGACAAGGCACCAAGTGAGACCCTATCTTATAAAATATGTTATGTTTTCACAAGTTTTATCGCGTTTATTAGATTTATTAATTTCAACTTTGCAAATACGTTTCCTTCTACTTGCTTCTACAAATTTGCACATGATGCAGTTAGAGACTATAAATGCCTGCTATGTTGTCTATAAATAAGAATATTTGATTAATAAGATAATATATTATAATAAGAAGATTGAATTTGTGGCAGTATATTTCTATATTATAATTTATTGACAGAACATGTGAAGGACATAAACCATCACGAAGAAAGCCAGAGTTTATGAAGGTTTCGACAAAACAAACAGATCTTAATCGACATTAGGTTGTATTTTTATGGATACGTGACAGGTTGTTAACCCTTACAGTGTCCGGTAGCTGTGACCTATTTACCTCAATATGCGACTTTTTTGACGTGTAGGAAACCAAACACGTGAATTATTTGAACAGTTACATCAACAAACTGGATTCACGAAATCTGACACCGATAGAATAATTTATTTATGAAAATAATTTGTCACTGTAATCCTTCTGTCATGTATAAAGGTGTTGTAATGTCAAGCATATTTTCTAAGTAACCTTGTTAGTGAATAAGATTACATTAGAGGTTATGTGTCACTTGTCAACGAGCATTACTTGCATTATGTCGACCTCCGAAGCTCCTTAGCTCTTTAAATGTAATTCCATAATTACAAGTGGTTTACTGAACATAATACCTTCTAAAAAGACGGGCCTGCTTGTCATGAAATGTAATCAGTGTTTTCTTATAGATTCTTAACTAATTAAGAATTAAACCATAGTTACATAATTGGGTATAGGTACTGCAACTAATGTATTTTTAATATTTATGAAAAATAATAAATAGTTCGAATCGAATAGTCTAGCCAAGGATTTTCTGGAATCAATATAAACAGTTTTCACAGTCATTGACGTCAGTTAGAATTCAAAACCAAGACTTATTGATTCCGTATCGGAGTGGTCGAGCTCCAGAATACCAAGACTGAATACAAAAATACATACAGCTCTACCACTTTTAGATAATAATATGTCAATAACTTAGATATGACCTATAATAAAAATATATCGTCAACATCATCAGCCTATTGCAGTCCACTGCTGGTTAAAGGCTTCTCCCAATGTGCGCCACAACATCCGATTCTCTGCCTTCCGCATCTAGTCTTTTCTAGCAGCCTGTCTGAAATCGTCTGACCATCGGGTTGGTGGGTGTCCTACGCTAAAAAACGTGCGTGGAGTCCCTCCGCGTGGAAGAAGTGAAACTTCGAAGGATTACAAATTGATTTTCAACGAAATCATATTGTTTCCACTTTATTGACATATTCTCTTCCCTTCCTATTCCCTTTTAGTCTTGCGGTTTGCTGCATGAATTGATCGGCTCGATTGGTGAAATTTATTCATTTAATACCACTATTCAATACACACCAATGAAATACCATAACCTCGAAGAATATCGACGTAAAGTGGCTCGTGCCGCTTTTCGTTAGGTGAGAGAGGTATCCAAAGGCCCGACCCCCTTTCCCTCCTACTCTCTTAAAATACGGCAACACACCACGATGTTCATGTGCGGTGTCAAGTTGCTTACCATCAGGTGACCCACTTACTCGTTTGCCCTCCTATCCCATAAAAAAGAAACAATCGAATTTTTATTATCATTTTCGAGTGGAGAATTATCCAAAACTCAAATTTTTACCATGGGGTACCTACCTAATAACAACTAATTCAGAGAAATCATTGGCCGGAATCGATCCCACGACTCCAGAATCAGAAGCGGAGAGCTCAACTACTAGACCACTGAGCCTATTAATATTAATTAATATATTATAGGTACTCTTAAAAATGGGAATGATAACTGAACTGATAATGAACTGATACTAAACTGATAATGAACTGATACTGAACTGATAATGATAACTAAGTTCAAATGATAACTAAGGTCCTAACTAGTATTTTAATTTAACTTTGTATTTAAGAATACAACAGACTGATCTTAGGCACTTGAAGTTTTGACTTTGAGTTGGTGTAACCTGTTGGTAATGTTACATCAAAAATAAAACTAACTATAAAACAAGTCGAACTGGCTCATTCATACAGCGAACGGGGTGACTCTACAACAACTGTTAGTAATATATTCCTCATTCTGTAACAATTGAAGCGATCATACACGCTTCTAGATAATATATCGTCTAGTATTGAGATGATGCATTGTGCAAGAGATATCCGCTCCATGTCCGTTGAGTCTCATCAATCATCCAACATAACAAGATCTATTGAGGGTATAACGTCACTTGTTAACTTAAAAGTTCTCACTAAATTGGAAGTATTTTTGTTCATCCAAAGCCAACCATCTGAGTTCTGTACAGCTGAGAGAGTCTTTTGATCTTTTTGCACTGCTCGCGTTCTAGTGTCGACTAACTCACTAGAAGTATAAGTGTAATCTTTATATTTTGAAATCCAATATCGAAATTATGCTGTGTGGCGCCAGCTTAGAATACCACCACCCCATCTCTTCCCGTGGGTGTCGTAAAAGGCGACTAAGGGAAAAGCTAGAAGAATGGGCAGCAGCATTCTCTCTCAACAAAATACATCCTACTGCGATCGCCAACCCGCCTGCCAAGCGTGGCGATTATGGCAAAAACCCCCCATGATTGCGCGGACCGGCAGTTGTGGCCTATGTCTATGGGGGAGGCCTATGTCCAGCAGTGGACCTCAAAAAGGCTAATGATGATGATATCGAAATTTAACTGCTTTTAAAGATTTTCTATGATTGAGTTATATTGAAAAGATTCTTATTTACGAGTAAATATGTCAACGAAAATAGAACAATCGCATATGGCAGTGTTATTACTTGTTCTGAAACTAAATTAAAGCTCTTTGAGGACACTGTACAGATGTCGCCACTGTGTTCACGTTTGGACTAGTGTATACTGTTAACTTTCTTCATTACAGGCCTTATATTAGTAAAGTCAGTTGCGCCAAAACTGCTATTTTTCGGCAAAATTAATTAATTATGCGAATTGAATAAATTAACTGAGTAACTATTGTTTTTTTTTTATCAAATTGATGTGTCGTTGAGAACTCCCGGGTACTATTATGTTTCTGTTATAGACACAGACTTTGAGGCCATTACAGGTTTTAATGAATATTTTGTAATATATTCACAAATTTAATTTGAGAGTGCAGTTTTCATTTTTCGCCTTTTTATATTTTGAGTCTCAAATGACAAAGTTGGTAGAATCCATTGTGATGTGTCGGGCACAACTTAGTCAGCTATCGATATCTGTCACACATAACTATCAAATACTCAAATTCGTGTGAGCCATAATTAGACTACAGGACAGTGTTGAAAAATCATGGTTCATTTGAACCATCAGGGGACCTATCTAAAGCGATAGAAGAGCATAAAATAATATGATTCCGCACTAAACTACCACTTCTAAGCTGTCCAACTGAGTGCAGGTGAGTATTCAAAAGTACAGGTACAGTGAGTTGACCTTATGGTCATATATTTTTGTACAGTTTTCTTACCATGGATAAATCCATGAAAAATAATAAATGAAAACGCTCAGTGCCGTAAAAAAAACGGTGCGCCACGAGGTCGGAATTTTCTTTTTACTTCCCGACATTTCCAGGGTAAATTTGATCATTTGATTTTGTACTGCATCATTTTCTTACTATTTCAATACTGCTTCTAATCCATTATCACGCAACGCCGTGCAAAAATCATGCGAGAAAGGGGAAAGTATCGAGGGTTCTCGAAAGGAATTACCACCTGCACTCAGTTGGACAGCTTAGAAGTGGTAGTATAGTGCGGAATCATATTATTTTATGCTCTTATATCGTTCTAGATAGCTCCCCTGCTGGTTCAGATGACCCATGATTTTTCAACACGAGCCTGTAGTCTAAATAAAAACGTCCAAAACGTGATCGCGAAATTTAAATAATAATGTACAATGATTTGTTAATTATAAATAGTTTAGATAATATTCCGCGGATGCTCATAACAATATTAATTTACTAACTTTTCTTCTATTTTTTATAAACAGCTATAAATTGTTTTGGTTTGATAATAAAATATATTGAAGTTCAATGTAACGTTGAGATTATACAGTAGTAGAGCCAAGCAGTTCGCTGCATGAATGGGTCGGCTCGACCGGTGAAATACCACGACCTCTCAGAAGACCGACGTAAAGTGGCTCATGCCGCGTTTCGAAAGAGGTACCCGGAGGCCCATCCCCCTTCCCCATCCTTTCCTATCCCCTATCCTTTAAAGGTCGGCAACGCAACAGTAACACTTTATGTGTTGCTGGTGTCCATGGGCGGCGTTGGTTGCTTACCATCAGGTGATACGCCTGCTCGTTTGCCCTCCTATCCCATACAAAAAGATGGGTAGGTAGGTTTGAAATATCTATTATTATCTAACAACGCACGTCATCAGAATCTCTTCTGGTCGAAGGTATCTGGTAAGGAATATTGTATCATTTAAAGAGTTGTTATGTACCTATCGAACTGCTTTTATGGATGAATTGATCAAGAGTTGGGTATATAATAATATGTTTGCCAATACGTTTTGTTGTGTATTTTTTTAACTGGAAGTTAAGCTAAAACTTGCTGCTTGCTTCGGGATTTTTTGAGATAGGTATATTTTATACAGGTTTTAATATTTTTGTTTGTTTCATACCAAATATATTTTGGTTGCATAGTTATAGTAAAACTCCTTATAATACGCTGTAACACAAAAATGGATGTGGGCAGGACACATCGCAAGATGAACGGAATAATTAAAGACGATCGCATGGAAAGAACTAGGAGGAAAAAGGAAAAGAGGAGGCCCTTTAAAAAAGATGGATAGAAGACATAAAATCTATAGCAGGAAATGAATGTTGAGAGAAGGATATAGATAGAGAGGTTTGGAAACTGCTGCAGGACGCCTTTACCCGAGCAGGGGTACCGAAGAAACTCAAGAAAGCGAATAAAGGAAAAAAAAAACATCTTGTATTATTAACTATATCTCATGAAAGAAATAATTTGTAAATTCGAAATAAACAGGCTTTATTATTTTTAAAATTATAGTGTAGGTTGAAGCTAATACGCATACGCCCTGAACTTTTACGTACTGTTATAAACAAATTATATTAAAGATAATAACTACGTCAGCTAAAACCCCCATCTCCTTCATTGTTAATGCAATATTATAAAAGGGCAATATTGTATTCGATATAGTTAGTTCTCAATTAAGTTCTCAGTTAGTTCTCAAGTTCTCAATTCAGTTCTCAGTTCTCTCGACACAGTTCTCAACTCAGTTTCTTTACACAGTTCGTTTAGTTAGCCGTATCGTATTTTTAATCGTAATTTTATGTTATTTGTGTAACAAGTGGTGAAATAAATTAATTTATATTATAGCAGTAATTTTGTGTTTTTTTAAAAAGATCTCACGGAGTGCCATCCTAACAGTACCAACTAAAATAGGTATCGAAACCTATTGTTACACATCGGGACCGTATCATTGATATTTATCATACATTACTCCGAATATAATTCCAAGAAGTCATTGGTGTGTGCCAGAATTCGATTCCGCCAGTCCTAGAAACGGTTCCTCATTACTTTCTAAAATTGTAAATTTTCGAGTCTTCGTGCAGTTGCTCCATAGAAAATTACATACTCGTAGCTCCAAGAAGTTCATAGAATGGAGACCGCGACTTGGTAAGCGTAGTGTAGGACGCCCACCAGCCCGATTGTCAGTCGACCTCAGAAATGCTGCTGGAAAAGACTGGATGCGGCAGAGGTAGAGAATCGGATGTTGTGGCGCAAATTGGGAGACGCCTATGTCCAGTAGTGGACTACAACAGTCTGATGATAATGTGCAGTTGCTCCAGAAAAAAATATTAGAAGCCGGTACTTTTCCGACTCACAATAAATGTTCAGGGACGTTTGTATATTTTCAAAATACTTATATCACTGTCATCTGTAAAAGTTTCGTTATTTTCCTCAGTCGCTATATATTCAATTCTATTTGTCTTAATGCATTAGGATTTAGAATCGTTCTAAATTAAGTTACGGACAAAATTTTATGGCAACACGAGAATTTTATATATTAGATATTGGGGTCAGTAAGTAAAAGGATAGAAAACGAATGTACATTTGTGAATTTTATACTACAATCTGTTTTCAATTACCTTATCATCAAATGATCTCAAAATTAATTGTGATTTTGTATATAACTAGCTGACCCAGCAAACGTTGTCTTGCCGAAAAATAAAATTTAAAAAATAGGGGTTGATCATAGGGGGTTGAAAATTTAGGGTTGCCTGTATTTTTGTATCCCGTTTTATAAAAAAAATAAGAAACAGAAATATGTCGAAAAATTAAAAAAAAAATTGAGGGGTGGGCTACCCTTGTGATTTAGGGGGATGAAAAATAGATGTTGTCCTATTCTCAGACCTACCCGACACGCACATAAAATTTCATGAGAATCGGTCAAGCCGTTTCGGAGGAGTTCAATTACGCACATTTAGACTCGAGAATTTTATATATTAGATGAGGTCGAAAGTCAATTCAATACACATCTAAAACTACAAGCAATCAAGCAGCTATAAATACATAGAGTATTATTATATTGAAAGCGATTTATTTCAAGGAGTGAATTTTGCGGATCGAACTGTCGCACTGACGAAGGACCAAAAGTACCCTCATTGTTTTCAGATAAATGTGTAATCTCGACTGAAGTGTTTGAAGATTGCTCTCGATTAAGTTTTTGGAAACGATTGCCATTTCTTGGATTTCAATCGCTAAGTAATTGATGGATAGATACTTTGGGCTTTGGGGAATTTAATTAATTTTTTTAGGTAATAACACTTTAAAATTGCTACCTTCTACTGCCTACGGTGGTGTAGTGGTCTAAGGGTCATACGTTTCAGGATTAAATCGGAAGCCTTGAATTCAAATCTTTTATCACACCATTTTCATATATAATATTTAAGCTGGTGTAGTTTTTCATTAGTGTTATTTATTAATTAGTACATGGTATCCGCTGTCTACGCCGTAGCAAGAATTCTCTGAATGTTATGTAAACCAACTTTTCCGCCCAATCAGGCTCTTTAATTTTAGCTCTACGGTATCAATTATATCAAAACTCGTGGAAGCTATTATTTTGTAAGTTTCAAATTTTCAGACATATTTTTAATTGATATATTTAACTAGGTATTTCCGAAATACGCCATGGTTATGCTTGATTAAAAGACTGGTACAGTTTTCCTTTTAAATTGTAGAAAATTACTTTATTTTTTTATAAAAATGATGAAATGACCTTACTTATGGTATAAGGTATAAGGTAGGCCATTAGTTTAAATTTATATGAAATCATGAAGAATGGAAGTGTGGTTAGTTTTGCAAGTCAAAATTGGTACAGAAGATAATCTTTAAAGGCCAATTTAGGACCGGGATTCGATACATAGCGACTTCTTTGTTTAGAAGCAGCCTACTAAACCTAAATGGCAATGAGACGTATTTTTTTAGTTTATTAAATTACAAATTCGAATTTAAATATCAATAGTTAAAAGCGTCTATTCATTTAGTAAGTCTTTTATAAAGAAACACGCAATCTAGACTTATCGAAATATTGATTTTCAGTGGCATCGTAAATTACTGCAATTACTGTTAGTAACTTTGCTAGCGAGCAGTGTCCCTCAGGCACTTTGGCGGTAGCTGCTCAATTAACTTGTTTATTAGTAACTATAAGTTTACAGCATATGAGTAAAAAAATCATAAATATCATGTTTTGTTGATCATATATATCTTAGTAGTAATGTTGTAGACTCAATCCACACAGCGCCATCTAGTTTCAATTTAAGCAACTAAACTAAACAGTGAATTTAAATCTGGGTACATACTTTGTGTTTTAAATACATATTATCGTTTTGTGATTTTTTTAAATCAAATTCATACTGCGTAATTATCTTTTTATTGACAAGTATTTATAATAATTATAAAATCATTAGAACATATTAGATAATTACAGCAACATCAGAACGGTCTGGCAAAATTAATATATGTTGCAAAAACTTCAATAAACATAATATAACAAACAAAAATCTTCTTACATAATTTGAAACAGGGATATTTTACGTGTACGAATAGGCTGCCCAGAAACAAACGCAACCACTGGCGTTAGCCAGACTGCCTGAGTTACGTTGAGGAGAGTGAGAGGATTAAGATATCTTAAAACTGGCCGATCTAAATTCCTTGTTTTTCCGACGTGGCTGGCTCTCGTACTATTACGTACCATAAGGATCAACGTTCTAAAATATAACAAAAAAAACGTGTCATGAATTAGATTTATGAAAAACTTAGCTTTAAAATATTAAAAAAATAAACACAAATAAGGTGCCAAGAATCAGATTTATAGGGAATCATACACGACAGATATGGGTAGTTGAGCACCACATCAGCAGTGTTGGGTATTTCTGATGACGAGCGTATCGTAATTACAGCAATAACAGTTAATTACCTCGCCATCGGAGCGAGTCCCATGGGCTTTCTCGCTACTTTACCAAGAACATTCCTGTATACTGTTGTTGGAGTAACGGTGGTACGGATGGATTTCTTTTTTATGATTTTGGATGATTTATTATACGATTATTTTTTCATAAAATATGTGTAATAAATATAGATCGCTGACAAGTTTGTGTCTTATGTATGACAAAAGGTTCCGAAACCTAATCTAAAAGACTTTAAAACGGGGAATGGAGGCAAAACAGCTTACACATTAGGGTAGAAAAAAGCGTAAATTTACTAAAGAATAACTTCTACGTAATCTATGAATGAATAAAATATCGAATTCACTATCTGCTTAGCGATAAATTAAACCACAAATCTAGATATTATTAATGAATTTACCTACTGTCATTAGAATATATAAGTTCACTCTTATCATTTTCTAGACAGTCATCCCGACAGGGCGTGTGTAATCTTCTAATAAATATTTTGGATTTATGCCAGAAGCCATTAAGTCAAATTTTATATTATAGTGCTTTTGGTGGTTAAAAATAGTATGTTACTTCCCCTACCATACATATATAAGCTCACGCATCCCATGGGGGTAGGCAGACACTTTGGCTTTCCACAAGCTACGATCCTGACACACATCTTTCGCCTCATTTACAGTACATATATCTAACGAGATATATGTACTGTAAATGAGGCGAAAGATAATGAAGTCAAAGTCAAAGTCAAAATAACTTTATTTTTATAGGTCTTCACAGACACTTAAAAATAGTCAACAAGTACAGATAACATTATGATTTAAAATTTAATAAAAAAAAAACAAACACGAGCGCTTGTGGAAAGTGCCTCCGTGGAACAAAAAAAGACACGGACACAATCGCCACGAGCGGCCCGATTCCGAGTGTAGGGGCTATCATGAGAAGAATCGGGCAAGAAACTCATGTGCCAAATACTCTTTTCAAACCATTTGCAATAAATAACAATATTATTATTACTACTGAAAACAAATCAGTAGGTTGGTGAATAAAAGGTGTAGCAAACAGAATACTCGACAATCACAATTAAGATCCAACCAAATTAAAATCAACGTTCTACAAGTTAACTAAGAAATTCTATGCGATCACAGTAGTCGAGCACAACTGACGCGACACCTTTTAATTAGAGTGGTAACGTTGTGCAAAAATTGTGGCGAAAAAAAAAAAAAAAAAAAATTAAGTTTCTATTATATATGTGAACACCATATCAAGGCAAATTTACAATTAAAAAGCTATCAGAAATTATTACAGAACGCCTCCACTCCGATAAGTGAACAAATTCCAACACACAAACTACAAAAACCGCGTTGAGCAAGCAATTTGACGGTCCCACTCCGACTTGTCCAGTCATGAAGTCGTTGATGGTGTAGTATGCACCACCAATGAGACGACCCTTCACAGCCCGCCTAAAGCGATCATAAGACAAATCCAGAATATGCGCAGGTATCCTATTATAAAACTGTACACCCATTCCCAAAAAAGACTTGTGTACCTTGTGCAGGCGATGATACGGTAATTCAAGCTTATGCTTGCCTCTGGTATTAAAATTGTGTACATCGCTATGTTTTGTATATTTATCTAAGTTTCTCCTCACAAACATGATGCTATCATATATAAACTGGGAGACAACCGTTAAAATGCCAATTTCCTTAAAACGTTCTCTGAGGGAGACCCTAGCACCCAAATTATAAATTGCCCGTATTGCTCGTTTCTGAATAACGAAAATGGACTGAATCTCAGCTGCTCTGCCCCATAGCAATATACCATATGACATAACGCTATGAAAATAACTAAAATAAACTATTCTGGCGGTTACGATATCGGTAAGCTGTCGAACTTTTCGAACCGCGTAAGCAGCAGAGCTAAGTTTTCCCGCTAAAGACTTTATTTGTGGACCCCACTGTAGCGTATAATCTAAGGTAATACCCAAGAATACAGTAGACTTCACTGGGTCAAGAATTTTATTATTGAGAGCTATACTTATATCCGGACCTTTTACACTAGGCATAGTGAACTTTATTATTTTAGTTTTATTCGCATTTAGAACTAAATTATTAGCCGTGAACCATTCATGAACTTGTGTGAGAGAACGATTCACATCATCAAATATACTCTTTTTACGGTCTACCTTGAAGAGAAGTGATGTATCATCGGCAAATAGTACAACGTTACAAAACTTCTGTACGCAAAAGGGCAAGTCATTAATATGGATATTAAATAATAAGGGGCCAAGTATCGAACCCTGGGGAACGCCCATAGTCACCGATGATCCAGATGATCTCACTCCACTTATATCAACAAACTGTAACCTGTCACTTAAGTAGGATGCAATTAGCCTAAGTGCCGCGTTATTAATGCCATAATGACTAAGCTTACGTAAAAGTGTGCTATGCTCCACGCAATCAAAAGCTTTGGAGAGATCACAGAATACACCAATTGCATCCTGCGAGCTCTCCCAAGCATCGAAAATATGTTTTATAAGAGCAGCCCCAGCATCAGTCGTGGAACGACCTTTAGTGAAACCATATTGCTCTTTGTGGAAAAGATTATTTAAATTGAAATGGTCTAGTAATTGTCGCGAGATAATTTTCTCAAAAATTTTGCTAAGTGCAGGTAGAATTGAAATAGGACGAAAGTTGGTTGGATCATTTTTACATCCATTTTTAAATAAGGGTATCAATTTGCTGTGTTTCATTAAGTTAGGAAACACACCCGCATCTACACATTTATTAAAAAGCACAGCCAGGCTTGGAGCTATGACGGCAATAATAGAATCTATCAATTTAACGGAAATGCCCCATAGATCAGCAGTTTTTTAAGAATTTAATAATTTGAACACTTTTATAATTTCGTAAGAGTCGACATGATCAAATTTAAAAGAAACGTTGCACTCGCGCACACTATCCCTAAGCAGAGTTTCAGCCTGAAGAGGACATGAATTTAACGCAGACGTTGTAGTACTCGGAATTTTGGCAAAAAAGTCACTAAATGCATCGGCAACGGCACATTTCTCTTTAATAATTTTATTATTAATAACAAGTTGAATATTATCGTCATGTCTCTTTGTACGACCTGTCTCATTGTTAATGATATTCCAAGTTGCTTTGATTTTATCCCGAGATTGTTGGATCTGCCTACTTAAATAATTTGATTTAGCAGCAAAGCAAACCTTCTTAAATATTTTAGAATAGTTTTTAACATATATTAAAAAATCCGGATCAAAATTCCATTTCCTTAAACTATACAAATCGTACATTTTACGTCTACTTATATAAATGCCGTTGGTAGCCCAATCGCAAAACGTTAAATTTATATTTTTTCTGAAAGTTTTAACTTTAAAAATAGTTTTATGTTGTGAGTCTATAGTTTTTAAGAGTGAGTAATAAAGTTCATCTGGGTCACTCGACATGTCCGGCGCAGTCACCCTAGCCGCTATAGCATTACGAAATTGTTTGATACCTTTCTGGGTTATAGGTCTACATGTAACTTTACTAACTAATTTAGGCCTGTGCATCATAAAAACTGCCTTCTGACCGCAATGGTCCGATGGCAAGTGGCATAAGATTTCTTTATGGACAAAATGACAATTACAAAAAATATTGTCCAAACAGGTAGCAGAGTGAGATGTAATTCTTGTGGGTTCTGAAAACAGGTAATGTAGTCCAAATGAGGTAAATAAACTAACAAGCCTAGTATTGTTACTTGAATCTTGTAACAGATTAATATTAAAATCACCACATACAATTACATTCCTACCACTTCCAATAAGTTTTTGTAAAACATCATCCATGGTGGATTCAAATATATTAAAATCACCCGATGGCGGCCTATATACACACAACACAATAAATTGCTCAAGCTCAACGCAGGACAGTTCAACAGTGCGTTCAATTGAGAGAATGAAGATGCATAACGATGCATTCACGTCGGTTTTGGGTGCTACGCATTTTGCCTTTTTTAAACAGACCATACATTTGGTCGTGGTAGCCTCGTCTTGGTCTCCCGATCCCGACCCTGCCACTCGCATTCACTCCGTATACTCTTTTAGTCATTCGGCTTTCACCCATTCTTGCAACATGACCAAACCATCTTAACATACTTCTTTCCACTTTGGTCACCACATCATCCGTCAACTTGCATTTCTATTGATCTATTTTTCAATTGATCCGCAAAGGTGACTCCACACATACTTCTCATAGAACGCATTTCCACTGCATTCACCTTACTATCATGCTTCGCCTGCCACACCCAACACCCACTCTCGTATGTTAGAGTTGGTACTAACACACCATTGTGAATTGTCAAGCGTGCCTTTTCAGACACAGCCTGACTACGCATCAAGGCACGCAATGCACCATTAACTCATTTACCCGCAGTCACTCTCCTTTCAATATCTTCCTCACATTTTCCGTCTCTTGTAAACGTACTTTCCAAATATACAAACTCATTCACTTGCTCCATTTTCTCGCCATCCAATATTATATCACACACTGTGACCTCTTTCTCTCTCTCCACAACTATAACTTTCGCCTTGTTTACATGTATTTTCTTACCTTTTTCTCTAAACTCTACTTCTCTTACCAACTTAATGCTAACCTTTTCCAAGAGGGAAAATATGAAATCAAGCGGCAATATTGGACGCTACTTACAATTTTGAATATTAAATGAGCTATAAATAATTTATAATATTTTCACTTTGAAATTCTGTGACATGTTCTTGTTGAATATGACCATTTCTTTTCTCGGCGAAATAAATGTATCTCTATCAAAATATTACGTAGATAAACCGGAAACAAAGTGACTATTGGACTCCGCAATATATTTCAAAACCTACGTTTTAATTTAGATCATAATACACATATAGAGATAATTGCGACAAGTCTCCTACGGCATGGGTAGAAGGTGATGACTAGCACAAAACTTCATTCTTATACATTGTTTAACTTTCTTGCTGAAGGTATCTTTACATTATTCTCTTCTTATTGAAGCCAAGAAGAGATCCTCACTCTCGCCTTGATCCCTGAAGTAGCACTTTTTGTGTCAATAATAATGTTGTTGAAATAAGACCTTGCCCACTCAGCAGTTTGGAATATTTCGCAAATAACGATGTTCGCTTTTGTATAAGCCGTGAAGTACGGAGCCGCACTTAAAATGAATTTTTTATCTATATTATAATGAACCGACACTGTTTTCATTATATCAAAGTATCATTAACTCCTTGGTATGTTGGTAGATATTTCCTTTTTAACAAGATTTGTTGCTGCAATAAAGGCTTGTACAGTCCGGAGGGAAAACCAGCAGCTTATTACACAAAGTGCAAGACTTCGCGTGAGTTAACAAGGTTATTTCGCAATACCTCCAGAGTGGCATAATTGATTTAATAATAAAGTCTTTTTACCTCTTCTTTGTTAGTAATTAAATTTGGAAAGGGAAATTTAGCTACATGTTATACATACACTCAAAACACAATACACACAGCGCCCTCTAGTTCCAAGCTAAGCAATTAATTGCTTGTGTTATGGATACTAGATAACGGATATAAATACATATTATTATATACTTTTATTTTGTCAATACATACTTATAATACATAGGAAAACACCCAGACGCAACACAATCGGAATCGAACCCCCGACCTCATTGCTGCAGCCGGTACTTTTACCAATGCGCCACGAGGCCCGTCCGATAGTATTTGAAATTCTGAGCAGTCCTAAGACCTATATTAAGCGGAATCCTTATTTGTTGTGGTCCGGTTCGTTGAACATTATTCAAATCATTTTCTTGATCGGATATATCGGAAGGACCACTAAGTCTCTACTAGACTTAGAGACTTTACCATCGAATTAGTTTAAGGTAAACAGTGTTAACAGGTTCAACAGTGGTAAAGCCAAGCAGTTCGCTGCATGAATGGGCCGGCTCGACCGGTGAAATACCACGACCTCTCAAAAGACCGACGTAAAGTGGCTCATGCCGCGTTTCGTTCGGTGAGAGAGGTACCCGGAGGCCCACCCCCCTTCCCCATCCTTTCCTATCCCCTATCCCTTAAAGGTCGGCAACGCAACAGTAACACTAAATGTGTTGCTGGTGTCCATGGGCGGCGTTGGTTGCTTACCATCAGGTGACAAGCCAGCTCGTTTGCTCGTGTTCCATAAAAAAAAAACACCATGTTAAGGTTAAGAATAAATGTGCGTATAGCAAATATAAGGGTTCAGAGAACACATAAAACGCTTTGAGAAAAAGTATGTACTTATGTAGTGCCCACGCATTTCACCCGGTTCATATCGTTCACTGTCTTTAATTCAGAAATAAGTTAAAATTCAAGAATGTCCATGTGAACATGTAATGTCTTCATAGCTAACATATGCATGAGCATTAATATGTCTAGAATGTAAATTTCATTATATTTTATTATATTAGACAAGTCGCTGGGTCAGTATCAAAGCAAAGAGATCGAGAGTCTTGGAAAACTTTGGATGAGGCCTATGTCGTAGGACGAGCTGTCACAGAAAACGATCCGATCGCCGACACATAATTAATTTAAGTAACAATAGTTTATATTCAATAGAATAGATTAGTGAAACATCTGAATAGTGAAAAAAAAAGACAGCAATAAAGGCTTATTTTATTTTACTCATGTAAATTTTATTACATAGTGTAAATAATAATTATCTGGAACGGCCTGCGGAGAATTTAGTCAAGAACCAAATGATCGTAAACACACTGTTATGAGTATTCTCGTAAAAGACAAAGACATGGTTAGATTGGAAACGACGCGAGAATATTGGCTAGTCTTTTGAACAGATTCGTGCCTCTACAGAACCGAAGAGTAAGACAGCAGCAGTTTCGTCTCAATTTTAGAACACAAAAACAATACAGAAATACAAATATACTTGAATAGGTGACAAAACAGTTCTCAGTCAGATCAACGATGTTTATCTTAATATTGGCTTCTATATATATCATGGGGCACAGTTATATCGTCCATTCATATTATATCTAACATGACTTCTCAATAAATCCGGAAAAAAAAAACAAATAATAATTATTATCATATATTCAGATCCAAACATTCAGAGTTATAATAAACCATAAAGCCATCGAAACGATTTTATTTACATTCCGAATTAATTTAAAAACTTATTAATATTACATAAAATTAATGTTTAGAAAACAGTTTAAAATAAGTATTAAGAATATTTTAAGGTTTTTCTTTTATTAAAACATAGGGTGAAACTGTAATTTTCCTCACGAGAGGAGCGTGTGGAGTGCCTCAGTCAGTGCAATTTGAACAGTGGCGGGGTGCGGGCGCGCTCGCTGGTACCACTCGGTCGGTTTACGATTACTTGAAAATTGAACATACAACTATTAGAAAAGAACGAATACGTTGAATTTATTCAAGAGTGATAACAGAAAAGAATAGAAGTGAGTTATTTTAAAATTCAGTGTCAATAAACTCAGTTTAGTGATGTTGAAAACAGCAGTTTGCTACGGCGATTGTGCTCTTTTATAAATACATATGTAAAGGTAACAATTTTATTTTTTTATAAGCCTTTTGCTACTTGGAGGTATAGGCAGCGGCTATTAAGCTCCGATTTGCCGAATTTTACCGTCCTAGATGGAATGGTTTACTAAACCTTTTGCTATACACCTGGCACAATATTATCAGTCATAGATATTTATCATACAGAACTTCCGAAAAAAATACCGAAAAGTCATTGGTGTGAGTCCGGATCGGATCGCAGAACATCTTGATTCAAATGCGTTGTGTTCAACCTCCAGACCATTGTGTAATTTATATCATTACAACCGACGTGTGTGTATCGAATCTTGTTGTTATCAAATGACCCCGACATTCAATAGATGTTAGTTCAATTTGTTAATGTATACGATTTGTAGAGTGTCTCTTTAAGGAGGTGCGAGAATCATTGAAGCTATTATTGTATATACGAAGTTTAATACCAAGTTCCAATCTGTTGTTTATTAATTCAATTATCAATTCGTTCAATATTAGTTACAGTCAGTACATTTAACAGTGGTAGAGCCAAGCAGTTCGCTGCATGAATGGGCCGGCTCGACCGGTGAAATACCACGACCTCTCAGAAGACTGACGTAAAGTGGCTATTGCCGCGTTTCGTTCGGTGAGAGAGGTACCCGGAGGCCCACCTCCCTTCCCCATCCTTTCCTATCCCCTATCCCTTAAAGGTCGGCAACGCAACAGTAACACTATATGTTTTGCTGGTGTCCATGGGCGGCGTTGGTTGCTTACCATCAGGTGACACGCCTGCTCGTTTGCCCTCCTATCCCATAAAAAAAAAGTCAGATTTAGTGATGAACTAAATAGTTTTATTACCTGAGTCTTCGTATAAGAAGATTTTATACTAATGTATATATAAGATATTATAGAAATTAAAAATATTGTTTTTGTGTTGTAACTTTAGACCTTTCTCAACTCTATGATCTAAGCAGTGGAATGGTACTTATTATTTGAATTTTTTGTTCTAAATATCATTAATTTCCAAATAAACAATAGATATATTTGTCTCGGTGGTCCAGTAATCGAGCACACGGCTTCTGATCTAGGTCCGGGTTTGAATCCAGACACTGGCTCACACCAATGACTTTTCGAAATTGTTTCCGAAAGTTATGTGTGACAAATATCGATGACTGAAAACTTTGTGCTCGGTATGGCAATAGGTTCGCCACCTATTCCATTTGGGATGTAAACATAACGGCGAGACGCGGCTTAACAGCCGCGGCCTACACCTTCGGGTAACAAAGCCGTGAAGTTATGTTTTCAGAATTGGTTCTATAAAATGTAATGTTGTATTTTTTTCGGTTGTATTCAAACAAACAATTTTCCATTTTCCAAATATATTATTTGTAACGTTGGCACCGGCAATATTCGGTCTAATGGAACAAATTCCAGGGCTTATTGCCATACCTCTGACACGATTTTTCAGTCATTAACAGCGGTAGAGTCTTGCAGTTCACTGCAAGAATGGCACGGCTCGACCGGTGAAAAACCGGTCGATATTCCGACCCCTCGGAATATCGACGAAAATCAATGTATACATCACTACCAAAACCAGTTCCAGAATTACTTTCATGTAAAAACGAATTCTAACACGAGATCATACGAGATTTAGTTAAGTAATCAACCACAGCACAGAAGGGCTCACACAGGGATGCTCTCTGGCACCCAGAGAGTTTACCTTCTGTATTTATTACACTTAATAACAAAGTTCTGACCTTTGCCGCAACTCTCTAGATAGTAACTAAGTAGTTATGAGGCTTTAAGTGATAATGTACACTAACATCAGGCAGTAGTCACTCTCACATTAGGGACACTAACGTTACACTCACTAGCGAACACTTTTGTGAGTAATTATTTCTATAAACCGTCTGAAAGCATTAGGAAGGCTGTAGAGCTGTGTTTAATTTAGACTGAAAAGGAGAGGATGTTTACTATTATAAAATTTAATATTATTATATAATAGTCTCGGTGGTCCAGTGGTAGAGCACACGACTTCTCCAGGGGTCCGGGTTCGAATCCTGACACTGGCTCACACCAACGACTTGTCAAAATTGTTTTCGGAAGTTAAGTGTGACAAATATAGATGACTGAAAACTTTGCACCCGTTATGGCAATAGGTTCGTCACCTATTCCATTTGGGACGTAAATATAACGGCGAGACGAGGCTTAACAGCCGCTGCACCTTCGGGTAACAAAGGCGTGAAGTTATGTTATGTGATGTTTTTTTTAACTATACCTTATGTAAGTTGTTTTCAATGATTCCGCATTACACGTTTAACGATCGGTAGATAATTAATTTCTTCAGTTGTATGTTACAAATTTCATATTGTTCTTAAATTATGATGTTTGTTTTAATACATCACATTCTTATAATACTTAGCTAACTTACTGATTTACTAAAATAGTAAAAAAACTTTTCAAACGCATTGGCCACCTCATAATCTGACTTGGTATCATGAAAACAGAACAGTTTCCTATTGCGACTTGCTCTTCTGTGCGAATGAGAAACTGAAGACTGCGGCGAAAAGGCAGCGGCAAATATAACTCGGCTCGTCTCAATATATTTTCACGGCGGAACCTATTGTCATACATTCATTCATAATGTCACGCCGAGTCTTTAGTGGCTCGCCAAGAGCGCTATAACGCACGATTCTTACATACCTCGCTCGTTTCTTTTATTTTTCTAACTTTTGTCAAACACGCTGGTTTGATTTTTTTTTTGTCATACATAGATCACAATTTTGTTGGTCAACGATATTTATACATATTTAAGATATTTATATTGATATTTAAGATTTGAATAGACACTGATGCGAGACGGAATTACAATTCGAAACTTCTTATTCAGATGCGAGGTGCAATTCTCAACCAGCAAGCCATACCAGTAACCAGAAAGACTGACGCTCTAGTGACGCACTGAAATTTTACTGTTTTTTTTATAGTTTAATATTTTTATTCATAATATAACAACGTACAATCTATGAAGATTGATTGAATGTTCGATTTAGCTCATAAATATTTTATTTTTGGCTCGCCATTATAGAGGCCAGGCTTTATTATTTTCGTGTGCTTCCATACTACACAGCATTTTTAAAGAATTGTTGCAAATTTGATAAGATAGTACTTCTGTAATCTATCTCTTTCTTTCTATTTTTTATATGATAGGGCGGCAAACGGGCAGGTGGGTCACCTGATGGTAAGTAACTTCTCACCGCCCTTGTACACCGTGGTGCGTTGCCGTCCTTTAAGAGAGTAGGAGGAAAAAAGAAGAAGAAAGGAGATCGGGCCTCCGGATAGCTCTCCACTTTATGTCAATATTCTGAGAGGTCGTGTTATTTCACCGGTCGAAACAGCCCATTCATGCAGCGAACTGCAAGACTAAACCACCGTTAACTTCTCTATCTATCTCTCTCCGTATCTCTCGTTTTACTTAAATGTAGTTCCCGCGTGTTATTTTGCAATAAAAAAAAAACTAAACATTAAATTGCCAAGTACTAGCATCAGTAATTGTAAGGTAACCCTGTAATACAATTACTGATGGTTTGATCAATTTCCTCCAATGGTTTGATTACAAATAAGCGTACAAATCTAATAATTTGTACGTTTATTTGTAATCGAACCATTAAAAAGTCTATTTATTCCAATTTAAAATAAAGGCTTTAATATTATTTATTTCGTTTATATAGTTAATAATAATAATATCTTGGACACAATACACACAGCGCCCTCTAGTTCCAAGCTAAGCAACTAAATGCTTGTGTTATGGATACTAGATAACGGATATTAATACATATATACTTTTCTTTTGTAAATACATACTTATAATACATAGAAAAACACCCAGACACCACACAAATATTCATGTTTGTCACAAATATTTGTGCTCGGGTGGGAATCGAACCCCCGACCTCACTGCTAGTACTGCACTACACTGCGGTAGTTTTTAGCGCCACGAGGCCCGTCGAACGAGTTAGGATTGCGTCGGTGTGTTATGTTGAGGATATGCACTGGCGGCGGTACTCGCCTACCACCTGGTGATCCGGGAGGGATAGAAAGGTAAATCAGCAGAATTTACCTTCCTATCCAATAAAAAAACTGTGTAATTGTGTATTTGAATGGATGGATGGATGGATCACCTATTGCGCCGACGATGTTATAGTCAGAAGTCATGGATAGTGGTGACTAATATCTATATATATATATAAGAGATTTCCACCCATATATTGTCTCTTTACGATATCTCTGGAACCATAAGGCGTAGCGACTTGAAATTTGGTAGGATTATTCCTTTCGCCGAGTAGAGGTCAGCTAAGAACGGATTTTACGAAATTCCACCCACAAGGGGGGTTGCGGGGTGTTAGCAATGGAAAATTCCCATTTTTAACCTATAGCTGCTATCGACTTCAAATTTGTCGAAGATATTGCAGTATTAACATAGCGGGGCAACAGTTATTACTTTTGATGCGAAGCAGAGTTCGCCGGGTCAGCTAGTTAGTTATATTAGACGAATTGTATACGATTCCATTGGTTTCATGGTCACGAACAATTGACTTAGGAGTGTGTGGACTGTACATCAGTCATAAATAAAGTAATCAAAAACTATACAAATCACTTCAGCCATTTGAATATTAGTAGAAATATCCGTCATCAAAATAAACTCTGACGTATTACGCTAAAGATAAAGGCTCTAGTAAAATGCCCTAGTCACATCAGATCGTAAAATTGATCGTAAAAGTGCCTCAGATCACGTTTAGCCAAGAACTTACCACAGTCTGCGTTACAATAAACCAACTTTTCAAATATACCTCACCTTAGTTTAATACTGACATACTCGTACATTATATGTATGAAGCTGAAGGTGTGATGGGTACTTAATCTCTTGAGCACTGATTATGTGACTAATGATTCGGACATGTAGAAAGAATGGTTGATTCAAGACTGACTAAGCAGATATACAAAGCAAAAGCGGATGGATGTAGTAGTCGAGGACGGCCAAGACACACATTCCATGACCAAATAGAACGTGTTCTGGAGGAAGGTGATGTTAGGAGCCTCAAAAACCGACGCGCGTGCATGAAATGAGTTATGAAAGTCAACGAAGCGAGTGAGGCGTGTAAGAATCGTGCCTTATGGCGCTCTGTTCTCTCTGCCTACCCCGCAAGGGATTTGGCGTGAAGTTATGTATGTATGTATGTACTGATTGTAACATGTATGTGATCTGTTTTAATAAGTGGAAAGAAAAAGTTGAAGATGATGATCTAACTAAACATGACGAGAAAGAAGACATTATTATGAGGGTGATGATGTGGAATAAGTGAACGATGAGAAAGAATGCGAAAAAAGAGAATATCCTATACCAACGAATTGCAGTATCATTATGATGAACAAGTATTGGATCCTGTGGCGGGCCTCGTGGCGCATTGCTAAAAACTACCAGCTGTAGCAATGAGGTCGGGGGTTCGATTCCCAATCGAGCACAAATATTTGTGACAAACATAATTATTTGTGTGGCGTCTGGGTGTTTTTCTATGTATTATAAGTATGTACTTACAAAAGAAACGTATATATGTATTAATATCCGTTATCTAGTATCCATAACACAAGCATTTAGTTGCTTACCTTGGAACTAGAGGGCGCTGTGTGTATTGTGTCCAAGATATCATTATTATCCTATAAAAATAAATTGATAGATTTCTAACTCATGTTACAGGTTTATCGTAATAATTAAACACAAAAGTAATAACGAAATGAATACAATTAGATTACTTAATTGTATAAATAACTATAAAGGAACCACTTTACACATTAGTACACTCCTGTTTACATTGTTAGTATACTCCCTTAGTTAAATAGCATGAGATAGTAATATTTCATACTTGTTTTTGTTACCTTGCGACACGGGCCTCGTGGCGCATTGGTAAAACTACCGGCTGCAGCAATGAGGTCGGGGGTTCGATTCCCAAAAAATATTTGTGACAAACATGAATATTTGTGTGGTGTCTGGGTGTTTTTCTATGTATTTTAAGTATGTATTCACAAAAGAAAAGTATATATGTATTAATATCCGTTATCTAGTATCCATAACACAAGCATTTAGTTGCTTAGCTTGGATCTAGAGGGCGCTGTGTGTATTGTGTCCAAGATAAATAAAAAAAAAATTCAAAAATATATAATAATTTCTTTTTTATATCTCCAAAAACTATTCGCTTAAAATATAACATAATAAAATTTAAATATAAATATCACTGCACTATCAAAGTGAATTCATTTCATTTGATGTATTCAGACTTACATTATTGGATGCATGACGAATGTGGTGATGTAGCTGAACGATGAAGATCTTAAGAATATTAATAAAAACACATTTATAGAGAAATCTTGAAAAAAGTAATCTTGAATTCCTATAAAGTAAGGTCAAAGGACTCAACTTTCGAATCAACTCTCTTGTGAAAGACAATGATGCATTTTATCGTTGTGATAAAAGTAGATAATCTGTTTCTTCGTCAAATATGAGAGAAATTTTTGATTGTAATTCTTTTACTTATACACTATTTGAATTCTTAGTTGCAATGATTTGCGATATGACAGCGGATATTCCGTTTTACTACGTCCAAAACATCGTGAACTCATTAATTAGTCAATAATAATAATTTTAACAGTGGTAGAGCCAAGCAGTTCGCTGCATGAATGGGCCGGCTCGACCGGTGAAATACCACGACCTCCCAGAAAACCGACGTAAAGTGGCTCATGCCGCGTTTCGTTCGGTGAGAGAGGTACCCGGAGGCCCACCCCCCTTCCCCGTCCTTTCCTATCCCCTATCCCTTAAAGGTCGGCAACGCAACAGTAACACTATATGTGTTGCTGGTGTCCATGGGCGGCGTTGGTTGCTTACCATCAGGTGACACGCCTGCTCGTTTGCCCTCCAATCCCATAAAAAAATATATAATTATGATTATCATATCAATGTAATCCATTGTAGTAAGAAGTCTTTAATTAAAGTAGTTTTATTCATAGATACGTTTATTAAATAGTAAGCTGATAATTATTAATATTATGAAGTTACTTAGCAGTACTAGAGTTATTGTTGAGCAGACCGATGATATCTTAATACTTGACATTGACAGATTGTAAATCAAAACATCAATTATATAAAATAATTAACTATAATTAGTTTACAGGTATGTACGTCTGAACCGCTTCATTTACTGAGATCAAATGTTAAAGGTTATCTGTAGCTCAATTACCAATCACATCTATTTCTTATTAATCATGAAATTTTATGTTAACATTGTTTTATTTCCGATGCATTTGCAATTTTAATTAATTTGTAATAGAGAGAGTTAATAAAAGTAGTAAAAGTCACGCTGTTTGTTCTATGAATAGGCAATATTAAACGGGTAAATACCAAATACTGTCATCATAACAAACTACTGGTGTCCGACCGAAGGTTTATTTTTGTCCGAAGCCGAAGCCGATTAATTGGCAACCTCCACAACCTTCGGCCGAAACCGAATCCGAAGCCGAAAGTTTATAAATTGTTAGTAATTGAATAATTTTCTTCAATATTATCCATAGCTAAAGACGAATATCGGCGTAACGTGGCTCATTCCGCTTTTCTCTGGGTGATAGAGGTATCCGCACTGAACTAAGTGCAGTGCGGTCCGTCAGTCACTTACACTTTCGTAACAATTCGTTTAATTCTGACTGTTCTCGGACCTTCAGCGGGATGGATCTCGCCGAAGATGGATTTTTGGCCCAAGGTGGCTGAAGAAGAAGCCGAAGGCGAAGCTTCGGTCGAACACTACAAACTACGCTACGTGCTACGTCTCGTTCGGTGAGGGAGGTTTCCAGTCCCTCTCTACTCCAGTTCATGGGTGGCATTTACCACCACAAGATGACCTAGGCACTGATCTGCCCCTTCTCTCATAAAAAAACTTTGGAGAGTCAGGCGCAAGTACTTTGGATATAAATACGAGATGGAATCGAATCTTTTTGTATCGTGGTTATGTTGTCTTCAATAACATCATCATTTGTCTTTTAAGGTCCACTGCTGGATAGGCCTCCCCCATAGAGCGCCACAACTGCTGGTCCGTTCACTCATGGGGGGTTTTTGCCATAATCGCCACGCTTGGCAGGCGGGTTGGCGATCGCAGTAGGCTGTATTTTGTTCAGAGAGAATGCTGCTACCCATTCATCCAGCCTTTTTCCTTAGTCGCTTTTTACGACACCCACGGGAAGAGATGGGGGATATTCTAAGCCGGCGCCACACAGCATAAAACAAATATAAAATAAATGTCAAACACAGAATACCAGTGGTATCCATAAAACCAAAAGCTTTTTAAATTTACAATATTTCAGTACATGTCTATCAAATCGTTATTATAACGCTGAGATAAAAACGCGATGCCCGGATATTGTAAATATTTGTTAAGTAAAAAATAACTGTGACCATAACTTCTAGCATTTATTATCTGAAGGAGCAGGCAGCAACAAGTCGGTTTAATTTAGTGGTCCCCATGTTTGGTTCTCGTATTATCCGAGTATATACGTATTAAACAAATTATGATGATATGAGATATTGTCCGTGTTTGATTACATTTGTAAAAGAATATTTTTTGAGAGCTGGAAGTTCGGCAGTCAACTTTTGAATACGAAGTCTCCTGTTCAAATCCTACCTCATACCAGCATTTTCGCTGGCACGGGCGACATTATGGCCGATATTTGCCAATAGATATCGTCATGTAACATCCGGCATACTAAATCATATAAATATGCTTAGAGTCCAGTTTCCGAGATACATGTACATGTATTCATGTGAACACAAACACAAGGATTTGCTCGTTTGAACGTAATTAGATAAACCAACAAACTTCACATCAAAGTTCAATGAAATTAGGTCAATTAAACATGTATAGCTATTGATTGATAGACTTTTGCCAGACCAATGTTTGGATAGATGATTTTAAGCTGATAGCTTTATAAGAGAGGATCTTTAAAAGTATTTCCAACCTAGTTTGATGTGAAATGTAATA
The DNA here is from genome assembly GCA_905147225.2 of Euproctis similis. NCBI lineage: Eukaryota > Metazoa > Arthropoda > Insecta > Lepidoptera > Erebidae > Euproctis > Euproctis similis. The sequence goes on along the minus strand of LR990121.1, from coordinate 8,994,090 downwards.
TGATTAATTGTTATATTTGCAGTCATTTATTGTGTCAAGTCAACCCGATAGTTTTCACGCCATTTAGGAAGTAAAAATTTGGCAAGTTTTGGCTTACAGACTGCTGCTAACACCTCTCGGTAGCAAAGGCGTAATGATTATCTTTATTGGACGAGTTGAGACATGACAGCCGCAGCACATACCTACAGGTACAATAGGCGTAAAGTTACAAAAAAAAACAAGAAATATATCCCTGAATTGAATTATTAAGTATACCCAACATTGTCGATTTTATCTTCGTGGTCTTAACATAACTATAACTGTATATGCTGTTGTTGGTAAACGTGCTATTTGGATATTTTATGTCGTCAAACAAAATTTAATCAAATTGTTGACCGAAGCGATATTAATACACGAACCGTATTGATGTTAATTGGGCTATAAATGTTTGATGAATAGCAATTTGACGCTCAACTTGTGTCAAGTTCACATGTCGTCGTGTTATTTCTCAAATATCATTTGACAAATAACACGAGGACAAGCGAACAGTTATTTGTCAAAAGTTTATTACATAAAAAGAAAACTGTTGGTACAACCGTGATACAACATGCACAAATGGGTTAGCTCAACCGACATAATACCAGAACCTTTTCGGTCATTGACGTAAACTGAGTAATGCTGCGTTTCGTTCGGTGAGAGAAGTATCCTGAAATTTTATATCTACAAATTTAATCATTATGAAATTTAGTTTAATTTATTATATTTGTAGTATTCGATATTTATACAGTTTCTTAAATTTTTTGAAGTGAAACAGCTTATGTTGAAGTGAAACTTCTTATGCAACTTCCAAACGTTCAACGCATCTCACGCAGCGGCTTTTAAGCCTCGTTTCGCCGTTATGTTTACGTCCCAAATGGCATAGGTGGCAAACCTAGCAAGTAGCATTTAACTTTAAAAATTATAACAATATTTGAGACATGGAGCGATAAAAAAACAATGCCGCTACTAGCTACTAGATGTCCATGTATTGTGTTTAATCACGGTATGCAAATTTTCTTCGTTGGTTTATATAAACAAGTTTATATTCTAGTGTAATATATTACTTATTATACCCGCGAGGGGGTAAGTAATTTATTATAATCATAATTTGTACTATTTACAAGTTCTTGAGTTTGAATACAGGTGCACACAAACAGTTTATTTGTTAAATATTACCGAAATATTTGGCGTATCAAGTAATAATTTTCTACATCTTTCCCAACCAGTCAAATATCACATCTGTTAAGATAAATTTCTTATGCTATCTTCAACTACCCAACCATTCGATGTACATATTCACGTACCACACCTCTAATTATTTTGAATTAAATTTATTGTTCATTATGAATAAATTAACCTCGAATATTCATTATGAATAATATGCGAATTGAAGATTCCGTTTGTTCTAGGTATAGCTCAAAGGGTGTTGGAATGTGTTATTAAACTTCAGGGTACCTGGTGGTAACCTTTGCTTCGGGACAAACCTAATTTCGAAATAACATATTACAACATGACATACTCTCTAACGAACTGCAAATAATAATATGTAATCTTGTATATAAAGAATGCTACGTTACAAAACCATAAATGCAAGTTGAATTTGACTCGGAGTTTAAAAAAGGCGTATTTTTTTTAAGATGTTCACCCACTAATATTAAGAAATGCATAATATCTATTCTGCTGTTAACGAAGAAGAGGTTTTTTCTTACATAGATATACCGGAAAGTTATTACCGGATTCTTGGTTCGAAATATAAATAAATATAAATTTTCATCATTACTAGTAATCGGTTACTAATAAGTTTGGGTTGGGTCCATATCCAATAACTTATGAAGTTCCGCAACTTCAAACTATTTTGGTCCACCAGAACATTCTTTACCATATTTTTGAATTTTAAATTGGTGGAATGATTTGCTAGACCATGGGGACTTGAAATAATTAAATAAATTCTTGCGACATTTCTTTCTAAAATTAATCTTAATTATAAATCCCATCTGGACTTTTTTCGTCTTTAATAATACAATGACTGAATTAATTATATCCTGTATATTGTTAATTATAAAAGCAAGATGTGCAGAAAAAATTGCTTTACAAATTTTTCAGACAGGCGTACATACAGCTCATTAAGTAGTCACCTTTCAGGCAAAATGGCACTTCCGTTCATGAATTTTAATTTGATTACTTCCTCGCCCCGTTCTAATTGACATAAATTCAATAAGGCTTTTAAATTACCAGCAGTGCTAATATCAGACACCTGGTGTTACGTAGATGTATATGTAAAAAGAACATCGTGCCGATGGCAGCTACGGAATTTGATTAACCCAACCAATATACCTCTGCCTGTATATTGATAAAGTTAGATGTGGTGATCCACATTTGAATTTTATGAAATTATATATATAAATATTGTATTAAATATGGTAGCTTTTACGCCTTTAAGAGCGAACGTGCAGGCTGTGTCGATTAGGCTTTAAATTCGTCGAAGAGAAAAACAAAACTTAACTTTTATTTAGATTTGTTTTTTAAATGAGTGATAGAGCCAAGCAGTCCGCTGCATGAATAGGCCGGCTCGACCGATGAAATATCAAGACCTCTCAGAAGATCGAAGTAAAGTGGCTCTTACATTCGGTAAGAGATGTACCCGGAGGCCCACCCCCTTCCCAGTCCTTTCCCATCCTACTTCCTCAAAGGTCGGCAACGCAACTGAAACACTATATGTGTTGCAGATGACCATGGGCGGTGCTGGTCATTTACCATCAGGTGACACGCATGCTCGTTTGCCCTCTTATCCCATAAAAAAGATACTCAGGATTTACCAATTGAATTTAAAGAAATATAACTATATCTACTGATGAACGTATTAGGGATTAATAATAATTTAAATCAACTTATATTAATAGACCCTTATAAAATCTCTCCTATTGTGGTCAGAAGATACCTCATTAAATCATCATCATCATTAGCCTATTGCAGTCCACTGCTGGACATAGGCCTCTCCCAATGTGCGCCAAACTCTCAGTCTGCCGGGAGCGAAAGAAAAACATATGGCTGACAAGCTTACACAGCACTACACCGAAGAATGGCGGTATAACCATTCATAAAATATGGGTCACCCTAAATGTTCTTGGTAGGGGCGGGCAGCAGCGTCCCTATCTAAAAAAGGTTTACCCCTGCGGTCTCCAACCCGTTTGCCCAGCGTGGGGACTATGGGCATAAACCTCATTAAATATTCTTAGTAAAATTCACAAAATATAGCATTTTCAAAGTATAAAGAAAAGAATTCTGCGATATATATAATTTATGTAAATCGACATCCTTTGAGTAGCAAGTAATTTAAATTCCTATTTCGCTCCAATTAACAAAAAATCAAATACATTCAAACTTTTCGGTAATTATTTACTTTTCGTACCTTCAAATTTTCAATAAAATATGATTAATTTTTTTTTTATTATTTTATAATTATTAAGACATAATTACGTAACTTCACGGCAACTAATTTACAAGCTTATAAAGTTATTGTTATACTTAAAAATTCAGCAATTCGAGGTTTAAGAGCCGATGTCTACACCTTCGCGTAGAGAAAAGTTGGACACACATAACTTCTGCCTTTCCTACCCGAAGGTGAAGACAGTGGATATTATGCCTCGACTCGCCGTTATGTTCACGCCCCAAATGGAATAGGTGGTAAACCTATTGCCATACCGGGCACAAAATTTTTAGTCATCGATATTTATCACACATAACTTTCGAAATTAACTTCGAAAATTCATTGGTGTGTGCCAGGATTCGAACTCGCGACATCTGGATTCAGAAGCCGTCCTCGACTCTTTAAATCCTCACGCTTACGCACTGTATATTAGCTTAGTCAATCTTGCAAAGACAAGTTAGAGTTATTTTATCGTCGAAGGAAACATATTTTAGCTAAATAGGCCAAGTAAAAATAAAAGCCATATTTAACACATATAATTCAGCATAGTTTATAGCAAGTTAAACAAAAGCCCTTAGTAAAATAATAAATTCACGTTTGCCCGGTGTAGTTACTTACATACTCTCAAGGTGATTCTGTACATTTTATAACTAAAATACCGGAGCACATGTCCTGTGTACAGCGCGCAAACATTTCAGTCCTTGTACTTTCAAGCTTTGTCATATTTATATAGTTATATTAGCCTATGGGCGTTACACAACTGTAAAGGTTTCTTGTTGGTTAAATATTAAATTGGTTGCGATCAAATCTATATCGATACTGGTAAAAATGTTTACAAAAATTTACAATTAAAATTACTTGTAGTTAACTAATAAAAATAAGGGTTATAATAAAAATAAGGGTTAGAATTTATGGTCGTTTTTATCATAAATAAAAAGATATATCAAAAAGGGTACTTCAAGAGTTAGAGGTAAAATAGATATTGACCAATTGTGAATCTGGAGAGGGCCGAGGGAAGTAGTTTGTCCACTGGATCCTTTTCTCACCGAATGAAACGCGATATGAAACCCTTTACGTCGATGTTCTGACATGTCGTGGTATTTCACCAATGAAGCCGGCCCATTCAAACAGTGTACTGCGTGGCTTTAAGTAACCTGTAAAATAAAAAAAAATTACAAAATACTGACCTTTTATTTTCACTAAAAAAATAAAAACGGAATATTACAATAATAATACTTAATATATTTTATCTCATTTTTAATACGCTGTAACACTAATCCTCCTGTGACCTCGGCAGCATCTGAAGACGGTCGGATCCCAACTTACCGACATTTGCCTTTCAAACAAAAAGAATAATTTATATTTTGTAGACAAGATAATCTACATTAGTTATCATTTTAAGAACAGTAAAAAGTCAGTAAAAGGCGAGTCCCATTTTGTTTTTTGCAATTAAAGACAAAATTATTCAACTTTTAAAATAATAATAATTTAATATAACTTCCTTAATATAACGCCTTTTTCAAACTAGAAGATCACGGCAGCGGCTGTTAAGCCTCGACTCTTCGATTTTTTATATCCTAAATGGAATAGATGGCAGAACCTATTACCATACACCAGGCGCAGACATTAGACATAACTCTACTTCAATAGTGTGAGCCTGGATTCAATCACACGGCATCTCTCAGAATTATGGTTCTAGACCTGCAGACCAACGAGACTTTAAACGTCACTAAAGGCTTTCAATTTATTTTACTCACTATTATATAATAATCTAAGTTATTATTAGTAACATTTTTTACAGCTATATAAGCTAGATAAATAAGTCGATATTACGGCGAGATATTGCAATAGAAAATATAAGGTTAAAAGGTTACGCAGAAGAGTAGCAGGTGTACCTATATAGGTGTACCTTAGATATTAAATATATATATATATTTTCTTAAGGTTCATATTATTTTTACCTGATTATTCTCTGCGGATGATTTGAAAACAACTGTAAATATATTATTTATCCTATAAAAAGTCTAGTGATTTTAAATGGATGATTCTGTTGGAAGGATCCAAGGTACCGGTATAAAGTCATACTAATGGTTTTTGAAGTGGAACTTCTAATCTCTCTTGCAAATGTTTAACGCTTTTAACGCCTCATGCTATAATAAAAGGTTATATTTAATAGTAGGATATAATCCGGTCTAAATAATAATAATAATGTGATGGTGATACTTTAAGTGATGGCATACGTCTATAACAAAAATTTTCAGTATTGTCTTAACTCGAGAAGTAATACACATTTGCTTCCAAGGCTCCACGCATTGACTGACCTATAGGATTACAGTTACCATGACTTAAAATTATGAAATCAAACGCAATCTCCAACATATATGTATAAATTCAATTTATTGGAACTGGATGAAAATAATAAAGTTTGTTCTGCACAATCTGGAACTTGTTCGTTTGTACCGGAAATTGTTGTGTGCTTTCATCCGCGATAGTAAAGCAATTTATATCATCAAATCTCGGTGAAATTATTTGAAATTTAAGCATAGAAGCGTATTTAATATCAAATTTCAAATGCCTGAATAATTTTATTGCAATAATAATAAAATATTCTCTACATATTATTTTAGTAAACACAAAATGTAACATTTTTTAAAAATAAGTTTAAGGCTCGGTGGTCAAGTAGTCGAGCACCCCACTTCTGAATCCAGAGGTCGAGGGTTCGAATACTCACATTGGCTCACACCAATGACTTTTCGAAATTAATTTCGTAATTTATGAGTGATAAATATCAATAACTAAAAACTTTTTGCCCGTTATGGCAATAGGTTCGCCACCTGTTTGTTCCCTTTGAGACGTAAACATAACGGCGAGACGAGGCTTAACAGCTGCTGCTACACCTTCGGGTAGAAAAAGGCGGGAAGTTATGGCATGTTATGTTGAAAAATAACGTACACGAACTTTGGATCAAAAACGTCTGTTTTACGCAACGCAGGCATGTCGCCTGATGGTGAGCAACAAACGCCGCCCATGGACACCTGAACACAAATTTTGTTACAGTTGCGTTTCCGGCCCCCAGAACGGGATATGGAAGGGGTTGGATGTGGGATTGAAAGGGGATGGGGAAAGAGGAGGGGAGGGCCTCAAGCGCAAGTGACATAATATAAAATTTAACACAACCTAACTTCACGTCTTCTGTACCGAAAAATATAGGCAGCATCAATAACTTTTCGATCATTACAGAAAAGTTGCTAGTTGTGGTTGAATTAAAGAAACGAGTACCGTAACGTACTCAACGACGTATTGTATGTGCATTATTTGTTTAAAATAAAATAAAAACTAATCGTACCCGGAAAATACAAACATATTTTGTAAAAATAAATACTAAATTCTTAGCGCATGACTAAATAAGTCTACATCCACCAGCTAGGAATACGCAAGCAGAAAACTTTTTTAAACCTATATGTTATATTCGCTTCCGAATAAAATTGATAAACAGTAGTCGTATGACGCAAGTGAGAAGTAATAAAAAAAAACAAAGTTATTCTAACGTTTTAAATGTATTTTAGTATTGATCAGAAAGGGATTTTCACCCATGAGCATATAGAGAACACATATTTACACAATTGTTTTCAGTGAACTGTGAAACAGATAAGACGTTTTGTTACATTGAAGTGAATGAATGTGAATCGAGAGTCGAAATGATGACGTTTGTGTGATAACTTTTTATTTGCTATGTTCAAGAAGGTTTTATGTTGTTGCCTCCATTTTCGAGCAACGAGAGAATGAAAGGAATTTATTTATTTGTTAAAATTTAGAACATGGAACATGTAAAGTTAAAAAAATCTATAATTAAGGGACGCGCCTCCCAAGGAGGTTTTGGATTCCTAAGGACGAATGAAAATACTATGTAGATTAAATTGTCTCGTGCAATACCGTAAAGACACAGGTGGGTTTGTGATAGCAGGTTATCTACAGTTCGCACAATACTTCAGAAGAAATTGATATTCCAGCAATATATATCCAGACTATTCCAGCCATACATATCCAGACTCAAAAAGAAAATGAAAAAGAAATCATACTGTTGTAATCTGGTCTTTAAGATCATAAGCAATGGGTTTCGATCTCCTTAAAATTAACGTAATTATAATTAGTTCTAATGTAAATGCTAGCTCATGGAACGAAGATTCAGTTATGCTGTTAAAAGGTGAAATGTTGGAAGGTTAAAGGTGAAATGTTAAAAAAGTTAAATATTAATATGCTATATTGTAGTGTAAAAAAAATATGCAAAGTAATTTTCAGTTGAAAGGTCACATTTAACATTCCGGCCAAAACTACAGTCAGGTACGAGCCTGAGCTTATTAAACATTCATTGCCAACAGCCTTTGTACAATCTGTTAAGCTAAATCAACATTAATATGCGTTGTGAGCTTCTGCTTGCTAAAAAGAAAATTTAGAAATTATTTCTTAACTCTTAACTGGAACGGAACCTCCCTGTGTCTAACACATTATTCCGTCATAAAGCTAATCACACGTATACGTGGAGACGGAATGAACAAAAGAGTATGATTGATTTGATTTTGGTAGATAGTCGTCTCCGAAATACTCTAAGGGATACAAGAGCCTACAGAGGCCCCAGTCTTGATACGGACAACTACCTGGTGGTAAGCCGTTTCGTGGGCCTTTTCAAGAAGTGGAGACACTGGCGAGTGCGTACCCATTTCGGAGAGCTTGAAAGGATAAAATGCGAGAAATTAGAAGATGGAAGTGTACGGAGTATGTATGTAGACCTAGTCAGTAAAAGACTCAGTGAGACGAGTCTTTCTGACCAAGGTGTTGAAGAATGCTGGGATAGTGCAAAAGAAGTATGTGGTAGTGCAAAGAGGCATAAGATTCTGAGAGGTGATGCCTGGTGGGACGCGGATGTGCAAGCTAGCGTCGAAAGAAAGAAAAAAGCATGGTTGGATTATGTCTCAAGTTTGAATCGGAATGATAGTATGACAGAGAAAAAGTATGAAAGCTACCGCCGCTGCAGGAATGTTACCAAAGCTTTAGTGAAAGAGAAGCGTGAAAGACTAGTTGCGAATGAGGAAGTGAGGTTGACGGAGAACTTCGAGGCGAATAACAAACTCTTCTGGAGGGAAGTTAGAAAGTCTCGGGGTTCTTCGTCAACATCCAGAATGGACAAAATTATGTCTAAGACTGGTGACATTCCTGCAAACCCAAGCGATGTATTGGGCAGGTGGAGTGAGTATTTTGGGGAAATGTACGAGTATGTTCCGGATGTGGGCGCCGCGGGTGAGCCTACGGCTGATACCGCTGCGCCAACATCTGATGAGGACATTACTATGGAAGAGATTGAATGGTCGATACGAAGTATGAAAAATGGTAAGGCAGCTGGAATTGATATGATGTCTGCTGAAATGATCAAATACGGTGGAACCTGTGTCTGGGACGCTTTCCTGACCTTGAGCAATCTGTGCTGGAGGTCGGGTAAGGTTCCCATGGACTGGAGGCGCGCTGTCATTGTTCCCTTGTATAAAGGTAAGGGATCACGTATGCAGTGTTCCAGTTACAGGGCCATCAGTTTGATTAGTTTAGCAGCAAAAGTGTATGGGAAAATTATTGAAAGGAGAATGAGGGTGATATCTGATGGCGTGTTGTGGGAGGCTCAGGGTGGTTTTAGAAGCGGACGAGGGAGCATGGATCAGATTTTTTCTCTCCGCAACATCGTGGAGAAACAACTGGCTGTTAACCGAAAGGTTTTCTGCGGTTTTGTGGATTTGGAAAAAGCGTTTGACAGAGTGTTACGAAAGGATCTGTGGGGCATACTCCCGGGCTACGGGCTACGGGGTGAGCGGAGCACTGCTGCGCGCTTTGAAGTCCACTTATGAGGGCTGCACAGCGTGTGTGCGTGTTGACGGCGGCTTGTCCCCCTGGTTTGACGTCAATATCGGCGTCAGACAGGGTTGCGTGCTGTCCGCTCGACTGTTCATCCTGTACCTGGATAGTTGTCTCCAGAGAGTGATATCGATGGATGTAGGGATGCGAATGGGTGACCTAGTTGTGAGTTGCCTGCTTTACGCAGATGACGCCGTGCTTCTAGCCGAATCGCCGTCGGACCTGCAAACACTAGTCACTACTATGAAAGATAATGGCATGATTAAAGGCTTGCAGTAGAATGCGAAGAAAAAAAAAGTTATGGTGTTTGAAAGGGAGGTATCCAGAACAGATGCAAGGATAATGATTGATGATGTAGTGCTGGAACAAGTGAATGAAATTGTATATCTTGGATGCGCTTTTAGCAGAGATGGAAGGTACACCGCGGATGTAGAAAGACGAGTGGCGATTGGAAATAGCGTAAATGGAGCGTTGGGCAGATTCCTGGGCGCGGAAAACATTAGCAGAAAAGCCCAGCTAGCAATCCACAATGCAGTCCTGATCCCAACGCTAACTTATGGAAGCGAGAGCTGGGTATGGCAGAGTGTGCATGAAAGTAGAATAAACGCGGTAGAAATGAGGGCACTACGCAAAATCTGCGGAGTGACTCTCGCTGACCGCGTAGAAAACAAGGTTGTAAGGCAGGAAGTTGGTTTGAAAGAGAGTGTCGGTGTAAAAGTAAGAAAGGGCATGCTCCGATGGTTTGTACATGAAGAAAGAATGGTTGATGCAAGACTGACTAAGCAGATATACAATGCAAAAGCGGATGGATGTAGGAGTCGAGGACGGCCAAGATACACATTCCATGACCAAATAGAACGTGTTCTGGAGGAAGGTGATGTTAAGAGCCTCAAAAACCGACGCGCGTGCATGAAAAGAGTTATGAAAGTCAACGAAGCGAGTGAGGCGTGTAAGAATCGTGCCTTATGGCGCTCTGCTCTCTCTGCCTACCCCGCAAGGGATTTGGCGTGAAGTTATGTATGTATGTATGTATGTTCTTAATAATTTGGTCGTAGTACAGCACAATTAATTTATTTATTGTCTGTACTATATTAATTAAGTATTGTCTATTTAGTTATGATAAAATGGTTTTTCTTTAACGCGATTGTTACTTTAAAAAATGAATTTCCTAAAATGAAAATGTATTTTATTAGAGTATTCAGTAGCATAATTTTTTTGGGACTGGCTTAAAATTTAAAAACAAAATGTCATATTATTTTGATGGATTGATATACTTACCTTATTTTATTTAGTATATAGTCCATATGCGTTATTTATTACTTATTTTTATTTATTTCCCGACGTTTCGAACTCTTTACAGAAATCATCTTCACGAGTGATGAACAAAAAGATGGTGGTCGTTGAAAAGCTATTTTTATTAATACAGAGAGCACCCACTTTTTGGAAATAAAAATCAAAAAGTTGATGTTAAAAATATGATTTTTACTATTGGTAACCCACATCAGACCATGAACAAAAAAAAAATATTTATAAGATATATTTACTAAAGAAAAATATTGTTTGTAAAGATCCTTTGTTGTATGATTTAATAGGTAACAGTTATTTTTAATTATTAGATGATTATCTTATTTTTCTAAGTTAGTTGAAATCAGAGTATAACTATTATTAAATATTGATTCATTTTAAATTTAAAGGTAAATATTTGTTAAAAATCTACCACTGGGTCAAAAACGCGGCCAGTCCTGAGAAAGACCGAGCAAGAAAACTCAGCGGCTGTTCTTCAAAACTGATTATTATTTCATTTTACATGGGCTATTGATAGTGATATTATTTGTAATGTTTTGAGAAAAGAAACTTGGTTTCCAGGTTAGTAAAATACTGCACTATTCAAAATTCTACATTATTTGGTTTTCCTTTTGAAAGTTATGCGTGATAAATATAAGTGACTGAAAACCAGTGTCCAGTATAGCAGTAGATTCTCCACCTACATTTTCGGGTAGAAAAAGGCCTGCAGTTGTTATGTTATAAATACGAATGTTGTCTGTAAAAAGTGCTATAAGTTTCATATTAAGAGTATATAAAATAGATTTGTACCCGCTATATATTTTCTTTGGTCTTATATGCAGTGCGAAAAATTACATGTCGTGTTTAATATTTATTATTGCTGCATGTGTCCTTTAGTAGCACTAGTCAGTTACCACCAGGTGATCCGCTTGCTCGTTTGCCCACATATTACATGAAAAAGATATAAGGAGTATACCTTAAATATCGACGGTTTATTCAGTAAAAGGTAAACATAATTAACATTACTACAGTACCGAATATACTTGACGATTCATCTATCATCATAAAATACCAATAGGGTTGAGATATGATTTGAAACAAGAAAAATTAATGGAGCAATCCGTCAGAGCAACCCAGCACGATTGATTGATGACCTCTCTATTTGTGAAGGAAGTTCATACTCTATAGTGGAGCGATGATCTTCACGATTCCACTAACTTTATAAGATCTTTTTCGTGTACATACTTCTTCTATTTTATTTCATTAGATCTCACTAAATTGATCTAGATTAGTCTTCATTAGTTTCACAATTACCAGTATACTTTTCCGTAATACGTTCAATTCTATATAAAATATAGATTTATAACTAGATTTAGATTAGATATCTTGAACGTAACTACACTCTCGGCATTGCAGACCTTCATAAGTAGCGCTAATCAGTAACCTCCTTGTGGACTATTTGCTCCCTTTGCCCATAAATAAAAAAACAACCTCACGCCTTTGCTACCCGAAGGTGTAGGCAGCGGCTGTTAAGCCTCGTCTCGCCATTATGTTTACGTCCCAAATGGAATAGGTGGCGAACCTATTGCCAAACCAGGCACAAAGTTTTCAGTTATCGATACTTATCCAGTGTGAGCCAGTGTGAGGTTTCGAACCCGCGAACTCTAAGATTCAGAAGCGGGGTGCTCGACCACTGGAACAACGAGACTATTAAACAAAAATCGCGAATATTGCTATTTATTCCATCATTGATTGGTAAGGTAAACAAGAATATCAATCCAGAACCGTAGATAGAGGACTAAGAATTTTCAGAACAATAAAACGAGCTCCGAAATGTTAATAATAATATCGAAACGTAAGAAGAATTATGACAATGTTTTATTTAGATTTGGCTTTGGCTTTGGAGTTGTAGATTCATCATGATCGTTAACTTTAGCTGGCTCATGACTGTAATAAAGTGCTTTTGTCTATTCACTGTGTTCTTATCATTTCGTATAATGATGGAGCTTACTAGTAAAAATATTCTGGCAAAAGCTGTTGTGTATTTTATCACACAATCTTTTATATTCACTGTCTAATTTTTGTTATAACAGTTACAGTTATAGTATAATATATGTAATATCTTGGATACAATACACACAGCGCCCTCTAGTTCCAAGCTAAGCAACTAAATGCTTGTGTTATGGATACTAGATAACGGATATTAATACATATATACTTTTCTTTTGTAAATACATACTTATAATACATAGAAAAACACCCAGACACCACACAAATATTCATGTTTGTCACAAATATTTGTGCTCGGGTGGGAATCGAACCCCCGGCCTCATTGCTGCAGTCGGTAGTTTTACCAATACGCCACGAGGCCCGCCATGTAACTTCACGCCTTTTTATATCTCCACTCGAGTTTTTAAGTCTCCAGTGCAATAGATGGCGGAACCCCTGTGAGCCGTTTGTTCCTTTGCCGCCTAATTTCATAAATAAATAAAAAAAACAAAGGACATTTTTCAGAAGTCGCGATTTAAATCATTGAATTGCAAAAGTATCAATTTCCAATAAAAATAAATAAATTGAAAATTGCCAATTTAGGAAATAAAATTGTAAAATTAAATTTATTTCATGAGATTCAACGATTGACGGCACATCCCTTTCAATTTGTCTATAATTTCATTTGTTCTGACGCAGAATTCACACTCGTTGACATCGGATATTATAGAATCCACTGACAATTGTTACAATGATTTATTATGAAGACGTTTATTTATTTTTTGCATCCACAAGTCGTGGGGTCGAATCCTGGATCACATTAATGATGTCTTGGAAGCTATTTGTGATAAATATCCAGGACTGACAACATTGTACCCTATTTATGACAATAGGATCCGCTACATATTCTATTTGCCATGTAAAAATTCGGTATGTCGATGCTTAGCAGCCTCTACCTACACCTTCGGATACAAAAACGTGAAGTTACAAAAAATCGTGATAGTTTTTAACATTTGACAATAATATAAGGCCGTAACTCTTTCAACATTTTGGCTTTTCATGAGGCTCGGTTAAGGCTTTTAATTTGCAATTAAATAAAAAATAAAAGCTCAGGCTAAGTATAAAAAAGGTGTTAAAAATAAAATATTTAATTCTAAAACAGTCCGTTTCACAAAGGCATTTGAAAGCTACTTTAAAGATTATCCCTAGAAAACATCTGCTCGTGCCAGCTATCAACGAGGACCTCAGTAATTTTGTTATATAAAAAGTGGATTTAATTTTAATATTGTTTTAATATATATAATTGTGCTTTAATCTCACGTTTTTTTATCAGAGAGTGTAAACAGTGGCAATTGTGGCTCAATGTATTAATTTTGTATTAAGTTACAGACAGAAGTTACCATATGGGGCAGAATATTGTTGATTATCGATGTTTATCACACATAACTTCCGAAGATCGTTGGTTTAAGCCTGATCTAGAAATTGAAGAGCTTAGTCACTAAGCCATCTGGACTTATAACACCAAATATCTGCTCCAGGTGAAATGCTTTAGTCACTGCTTACTACAGAAGTGATTCAATTACTCACAAACTTACTTCGCTGGCTCAGCGACCCAAGGTGGATCTTGGCCTCCGACATTAAAGTTCACCATTCTTTTCTATTCTGTGCCAAACCTGACCTGTTGGACACCCAGTTCTTTTAGGTCTTTGGCGACTTCGTCCTTCCAGTGACATCTTGGACGCCCCATAGGACGGCGCCTAGAAGATTGGCCATGATAGGTTTTCTTTGCGGCTCGAACCTCTCCCATCCTTTGTCCTAAATATCCTAGCCAGCGAAGTTGAGACTATTTTATTTCTCCTATGATGTTCAGTTCGGTCACTAACTCTGCGATCTACCGGTTGTATCTCAGCCACCATTCCCCCGTCCTCTCTTCTTGTTGATCCCAGAATCTTGCGTAATATTTTTCGTTCCGCCACTAAGAGTTTTTTCCCTCCTTCAAAGTTAGCATCCAAGTTTCAGACCCGTACATTAAAATCAGCTTAACGACTGTTTTATAGATCCAAATTTTTATGCTTCTGATTAACAACTTGGACACTAACACTTTGTGAAGAGCTGCTGTACATCTTAAGGCGTTGACTATACGGATGTCGATTTCGTCTTCCCTCTAATTTGTATCAGTGATATACGATCACTGATACAAATTAGAGGGAAGACGATAAAAAGACCCGGAATACTTTAACCTGTCGACACCCTTGTAGGTTATGTTATTTACATGGAGATTTTTTCTTCTGGCTCTAGGGTCTTTGTACCGTATCATGTAAATATATTTAGTCTTGTCACGGCTGATTCTGAAACTCACACGCTTTCTCTCTTTCAGTATATCCGTTATTTTGACCACCTATTGTTCACAGTACCCAAGAATTGCAAGGTCATCTGCATATTCTACAATTTTGTGCTTTCTGTTCAACTCCACTCCCTCATATATCAGTAAAACTCTTTGGAAGATATGTTCGAGAGCTGAATTGGACAAGATAGATGAAAGGGAGCCCACTTCAAACTCATCTGTTAGTTTTTTCCAACTCCAACCCGCATTTTACTTCTTCCCGTAGCTATCTTCATCTATTTTAAGCTTTTTTGTTACATGGAAAAATGTTATTATGATGAGTGTATCTTAGCTAAGTGATTCAATTACTTAACATAAAATAATATGTGATAGCAGTCGAAATTGAGAGTGGTCTTCCACCTATAACCTAATAGCGTTAGAGATACTTCAATAGCATCATAAATACATCTTATTTTTATGATCTTACTTTCAACATGCATACACATATATAACTTTAAGCCTTGTTGCTTACGGGTTAGACAAAAAGAACAAAGCACCATAAGACACGACTCATTTGGTTCTTTGACTTTCATAACGTTGACATATACACTCTTTTTTAAAGCTCTTGATATCGACTTACGGTATTTTTCTTTTCCATTTTATTTTCGCATTATTATTTAGCAAAATCATTCTCGAATATTTTTTTATGGGATAGGAGGGCTAACGAGCATATGTGTCAACTGACAGTAAGTACGCGCCACCTTAGACCATTTAAGGGAGTAGGATGGGGAAGGAAGGTGGGCCTCCGTTACCTCAATCACAGAACGAAACGCGGCATAAGCCACTTTACGTCGATCTTCTGAGAGGTCGTAGTATTTCACCGGTCATGCCACTGTTAAAGTGATCATCATGCTATAAGTGATCATTCGAATCGGAACTGTTGTATTTTTGTGAAGTCTGTTAAAAATAAACAGCGAATACACTTTTGCATGCGTCATCGGAAAAAAAAATAACAAATAAATACATAAACAAAATATAAAATTAATATCTAAAATTTTCATAATATAAATAAATTTTCGTTTACAATATAAAATGATGTTTGTTTGAAAATTTTAACTGAGCCTAGTATTTTTCTTTTAAAGATTTGATGAAATCAAATACGTTTATATATTTGTTTAGTTTCTGAACAATATTCTCGTTATAAACGGATAGTAAGTTAATAAAAAAGGTAAAATAAAATGTCTATTAATATCTGTTAATAATTTGTGATATTTTCCCAAACAGTACTTTAATCACTGGAATCAAGTGTGGGAACGTCAAAACACACAAGTGAACGGAACATTTCTCAAAATCTCTTACAAATGACGCCTGTCATCAGTTACAAGCCTCCCCTCCACCGCTCTACACGTGTTCCTCTATTATGCTTCTGACAGGTTGTGTGATTTATTTTCTATCAGATTATTCATTACTACTTAAATTTTGTTTCTGAATACGATATATCTACGATTTCGTTAACAATACGAACTATTCTAATTTGCATAAATTCATTCAATTCTACTTAGGTATTTTCACACCTGTATCGCATACGGGTAAGCAAAGATAATAGATACTATTTGTTTACTTACTCTTACCACTAGTAATCTACTTTTTTTAGAAGTATAGTTTCACTTATTGAAAACAAAGACAAAATATTCTCTATTAACAACAAACAGAACACCTAGGTTTTTACGTGACCTAATCTAAAGACAGTGTTATTATGAATTTGGTTATTATTTACTTAAAAGTCAATAATTACTGGAGTATGTAGTGTATTACTTACAACGTACCTACGAGTATGTATGTAAATAATCCAGCGACTTGTTTCTCACAAAGGGTGGCTTACGAGAACTTATTATATCCAATTTTACGAGGCAAGACTAATAAAATTTTGTTCTAAGATAAAATATAAATTACCTAACTGGAACAGGTAATAAATACCGCATGAATTTATGTTAGAATTTATAATATTATGTACTGTTATTAAATAGAAATTATAAAATAAAACTTGGAGTGAATATGTTAAAATATAGTTACGTTACGTGGTCTTTGAATGTTGGCCTCATAACAAAGCTCAAATTCGCTCAGAGTGCTGATGGAGAGGTTAGAGAGGGCTATGTTGGGAATCTCTTTGCGGGAGAAAATCCGTAATACGGAAATCCGCAGGAGATCAGGCGTGACCGACATAGCCCGAAAGGTTAGCACGCTGAATTGGAGATGGGCAGGCCATATCGCTCGACGAACCGATAACCAGCGGGGGAAAAAGGTTCTCGAGTGGCGACCACGCACTGGGCGACGTGGAGTGGGGCATCTTCCCACTAGGTGGACCGACGATCTGGTCAGGATTGCTGGTAGCCACTGGATGCGAAAGGCACAGGACCATGAGCTATGGCGTTCTATGGGGGAGGCCTACGTCCAACAGTGGACATCTAAAGGCTGATGATGATGATAGGTAGTTAGGAAAATATAAAAGCTTCTACTGTTTCATATAAGTTATCAGAATAACTAATCAAATATAATCATTATTAAAATGATAAAATAGTGTCTTCAAATTAATTTTACGCTATGAAATTGAAAGATCTGAAGTGTGTATTTTAAAAAAATACAATTATATTTTCTCAACTTGAGACACAACAAAGGTAGCCATGTAATTTGCTGTATGGATGGGTCGGTACGATTGATTTAGTACTACGACTTCTGAGAAAATCGTCGTAAAGTGGTTCATGTTGCGTTTAGATCCTTGAGAAAAGTATCCGGATGCCCATTCCTTCCTATTCCCTATGTAGGTGTTAATGGGCGGCGCTAGTTACTTACCAGCAGATGACTCGCTTACTCGTTTTTCCACCTATACCATAAAAAAGTACACGTTTACATAAAACTAATGATAAGCTTCATTCAACACAATCTTTGCTGTCACAAATCACAAATAACATACATTTAGGTATGTCTGTATCATAAATATAATCAAGGAACTTTAATTATTTTGTTTTAAAGGAAATGTAACATCTGACGTCCAATCTTCTCCTCTTTTCAAATGTCTACAGAAAACGGACACTCCTATACAATTCGTCTCTTTTCAATACAGCGACAGTTACTTGCATTATTTATGCTACTTGAATAGCAGCTTCTAATGAATGGACTTGCTATGATTTCGAAGATATAAATTTGAAATAACGACCACGATGTAAACAAATGTTTTAAAATATTGTGAAAATCGTAAAATTTGAGATTTACAATATTTAGCAATGGTCACTTGTTCGCGCACCTAGTTTCTGAATCAAAAAATCGTGGGATCGTGGCCTAAGTCTCCGTGGTCCAGTAGTCAAGCACCCCGCTTCTGAATCCAGAGGTCGCGGGTTCAAATCCTGGCTCACACCAATGACTTTCGATATTAATTTCAAAAAGTCATTGGTGTGAGCTGTTATGTGTGGTTAAATATCGATGACTAAAAAAAAATTTTTGTGCCCGTTATGGCAATAGTTTCGCCACCATCTGGGACGTAAACATAACTTCGAGTCGTGGCTTAATTGCCACTGCCTACACCTTCGAGTAGAAAAAGGCGTGAAGTTATGTTATTTTATGTTTTGCGCCTAATCCAAATGATTTCTAAGAATTATTTGATTCAGAAACTTAGCGCTTGACAACAAGAACACCGTGATTAACAATAAAGTATATTTGATTTTATTCTAAAGATCTCTTGTCACAATTTTAATAAATTAATTTGAATAATAAATCAGTTTCTACTCCGACAATAATTTGACACTTATACGTACAGCTGTGCGTCATATATCATATAAGGTCAGTGGAATTTCAATTGCTATTCATACCGTCACCAACACACGCGAATATCTCTCGTACTTCTTCAATTACCTTTGACCAAATCTTCTTTCATTTAGTTTTGGCACACGGAACATATTTATTCAGCCTTTCAACAATCTGCGCAGTGAACCAAGTAGGTGCTAAGAATTATCTATTGTATTTAGTACTTTGTTTATAAATGTAATTAGTTTTGGTTCTAGTTTATTGTTAAGGTCACAAAGATTATTAAAATGAGTAGGTATTGTTCGAAATAATAGGTCCTTAACTTTGAAATGCCTACATAACCTCACGCCAAATCCTTTGAGTAGATATTTCATTATTTATATTTGTAATAACAATAAAATATTATATAATTATTGATGCATGGTATACTGATTGATATATCTAAAAAACTAATTAAATTTCAATGAACTAAAAATTACTAGATTCTTCTTCTATCGTTATTAGCGACTATGATCCTACTAGTCACTTTTGGCCATTAATAATCATAGAATTATCATAGACAGTAGTAGATGGCACATGTCAGTAAAAATGTACTACTAATCATCACTGACAGCGCGACCGCGAGTGAGCGATTCTCAGGATATTTATAATTCAACACATCTAACAATAATTATGTTAAAGTTGACAATTGAAAGCACTTTTTACGCACACATTGAAAAGTCACTTACATATCAACAACCCATTTTTTGGTCTAGTTGTTTGGGTGACTATTGTCGATCTATTATTCTTATATCTATGGTAGACAAAATAATACTCTTTATTACCCAACTAGCTGACCCGGCGAACTCTGTTTCGCATCAAAAGTAATAACTGCCTCCCCGCTATGTTAATACTGCAATATCTTCGACAAATTTGAAGTCGATAGCAGCTATAGGTTAAAAATGGGAATTTTCCATTGTTAACACCCCCGCAACCCCCCTTGTGGGTGGAATTTCGTAAAATCCGTTCTTAGCTGACCTCTACTCGGCGAAAGGAATAATCCTACCAAATTTCAAGTCGCTACGCCTTATGGTTCCAGAGATTTCGTGATGAGTCAATTTATAGGTGGAAATCTCTTATATACTCGTATATTAGGTCGGGGAAAAAGTCTTTTCGCATAACGTAGGTATAAACTTATTATAAAATTTCTTTGACTGTACTATTTGTGTCTGGCTGGTTTTGGTAACATTAAAAAGGTTACATTATAAAGAAAAGAAAAAAAAAAAAAAAGTTGTTTCCCGCTATTTTTCATTTGTTTTTCTCTCCGTAAAAATGAGTGAATCTAATGAAGAAATTCGATACATTTTAAAATTTTATTATAAAAAAGGCAAAAATGCAACTCAAGCAGTGAAAAAAATTTGTGATGTTTATGGACCTGATGCAGTATCAGTAAGAGTAGCACAAATTTGGTTCAAACGTTTTCAGTCCGGAAATTTTGATGTTAAAGATGCACCTCGCTCTGGTCGCCCTGTTAAGAATAAAATGGACGCCATTTTTGAAAGAGTGGAGCAAGATCGGCATATTAGTAGTTACGATGTAGCTGAAGAACTGGGAATTGACCACAAAACAGTTTTGACCCATTTGAAGAAAGCTGGTTATACAAAAAAGCTCGATACTTGGGTGCCACACGAGCTCACTCAAAGAAACTTAATGAACCGTGTACTCATTTGCGATTCATTATTGAGACGTAATGAAACCGAGCCGTTTTTGAAGAGATTGATAACTGGCGATGAAAAGTGGATCACGTACGACAAGAACGTGCGAAAAAGGTCGTGGTCGAAAGTTGGCCAGGCTTCACAGACTGTGGCCAAACCTGGCCTAACACGAAATAAGGTGATGCTGTGTGTATGGTGGGATTGGAAGGGCATTGTTCATTATGAGCTTTTACCGTCCGGCAAAACCATCGATTCTGATCTTTACTGCCAGCAACTGATGAGATTAAAGGAAGCAGTCGAGAGAAAACGGCCGGAATTGATCAACAGGAAGGGTGTGGTATTTCATCACGATAACGCTAGACCACACACATCTTTAGCCACTCAGCAAAAATTAAGAGAGTTCGACTGGGAGGTCCTAGTGCATCCACCATATAGCCCTGACCTTGCGCCTTCAGATTTTCACCTGTTTCGGTCTCTTCAGAATTCTTTAGGTTCTGTAAGGTTGACCTCAAGAGAGGACTGCCAAAACTATTTGTCCCGTTTTTTTGATCAGAAGTCCCAAAGTTTCTACAGTAACGGGATAATGTCTCTGCCCACAAAATGGCAGAAAGTTATTCAACAAAACGGTACATATATATTGTAAATAAATGTAAATAAACTTTAAAAAAAATGTCTTGACTTTTCATACAAAAATACGAAAATACTTTTTCCCCAACCTATTATATAGATAATACAGTAGACTTCACTGGGTCTAGAATTTTGTTATTCAGAGATATACTTATATCCGGACCTTTAACACTAGGCTTAGTCAATTTTATGATTATAGTGTTATTCGCATTTAGAACTAAATTATTATTATTAACATAACATAACTTCACGCCTTTTGTTACCCAAAGGTGTAGGCAGCGGCTGTTAAGCCTCGTCTCGCCGTTATGTTTACGTCCCAAATGGAATAGGTGGCGAACCTATTGCCATACCGGACACAAAGTTTTCAGCCATCGATATTTATCACACATAACTTCCGAAAATAATTTCGAAAAGTCATTGGTGTGAGCCAGTGTCTGGAATCGACCCCGGACCTCTGGGTCAGAAGCCGTGTGATCGACCACTGTGGTCGGTGGCGCCACCGAGACTAATAAATAATGTCAAATATATTGGCACAGTATATTGTTCAATTATTAATATAATATTGTGATTTAGTAATATGTAATTTTACGCCAAATCTCCGGCAGGGTAGGCAGAGAGCACAGGGGATTAGAAGACATGATTCTTAAACACGTCAATCACTTCTTGGACTTTCATAACTCTTATCTTACACGCTCGTCGATTTTAAGATGTTCTTTCCGAATTAAGTATATTTCTAATAAAAGCCCATAAGTCAGAAATAACTTTGTTATGCTAATATATTATATATTATATCACAATTATTCCACAAAATTATTGGTTGGATTCGAACTCCAAACATTTCAAATTATGCTAAATTTACAAGCCAAGCAGTTCGCTGCATGAATGGGCCGGCTCGCCCGGTGAAATACCACGACCTCTCAGAAGATCGACGTAAAGTGGCTCATGGCGTGTTTCGTTCGGTGAGAGAGGTACCCGGAGGCCTACACCCTTTCCCCATCCTTTCCTTTCCCCTATCCTAAAGGTCGGCAACGCAACAGTAATACTATATGTGTTGCTGGTGTCCATGCGCGGCGTTGGTTGCTTACCATCAGGTGACACGCCTGCTCGTTTGCCCTCCTATCCCATAAAAAGAAAAACAATGGCGATCTAGTCCATGTGGAGTTATTTATAAGTAAAATTAATATAAGACTTACCTATATCTCTTTATGAATTTCATTTTGCAATAATAGTTTTTTCTTATAAAATCTGAAATAAAATAATATTATATTTTATTACAAAGAAAATAGGTTGATTTTTAAACTCAACGTTAACTTGAAAACACGTATAAAGTTCTTAGTATCGTGTAAAACAACGTATTTGAGATTGTAAAGCTCCCCCGGGTTACGTTGTGATACAAACTTGTGAAAACAATAACAGTTTACTGCTGCATATTAACTCTGAAGCCACCAACATGTTCTAGAAGTTTGTTCTCAATACGATATTATTTATAATATATAAATTTATACTTCATATATAAACGATGTTATACGACAATACTGCGATATTCATCTAACTCTACTGCCTTATAACATATAAGCCCGAATACTGAACCGCCACTCAAATATATAAGCGCTACTTAAGCGTTTAAGTAGCTGTCACATTAGACAGAATACGTGAAATTTGAGCAGCAAGTAGCACTTTACTGATTGTCAGATTTGAGTGGCGGTTCAGTATTCGGGCAATAGTCTGATAGATTTTCTGTTGTTGAATTACTAACAAACCCATATTTTTTTTAAATAATTCGCTCTTTGATTATAATAAAATGAAACATATATTTAAGCGAATTACGCTCATAACATTAAAACAACTTTCAGGATTATTTACAAGTAAAATTCTTTCTTTAGTAAATATATCTTATAAATAAATATTTAATTTTTTGTTTCATGGACTGATGTGGGTTACCGATAGTAAAAATCATATTTTTAACATCAACTTTTTGATTTTTATTCCCAAATAGTGGGTGCTCTCTGTATTAATGAAAATAGCTATTGAACAGATACCATCTTTTTGTTCATCACTCGTGAAAATGATCTCTGTAAAGAGTTCGAAACGTCGGGAAATAAATAAAAATAAGTAATAAATAAACGCGATATAATCCTAAAAGTTATTTTAATGTCATGAAACCTATATAGTTTCATTTTATCAAAATCAATTCAAGCAATTAAAAAAGCTATATTCTAAACAGTTTAAAATATCTATACTAATATACTAATTAATATTATAAAGAGGAAAGATTTGTATTTTTGCATGAAACGAATAAACTCAAAAAGTGCTAGACCGACTTTAATAATTGTTTTTTCTTTAGAAAGCTACATTATCACTGAGTAACATAGGCTATGTGTAATCATAGACGTCATCGACATTTTGTTTGTACGCCAGTAACACCGTGAGGCGGGAAGCTACATACAATATAGCAGTACGAAGTTCGCGCGGCCTGCTAGTCTATAATAACATTTTTGATATATTTTGACAAAGAATGAAGAAGTACGTTTCGGGTATTATGGCGCTGTTCACTCTGCCTACTCATCAAAAAACGTAGCGTGAAGTTATCAAATAAGTAAAGCAGGTATTTATGTATTTTGAAATGAATTCACTCTTGTTTATTTCCATATCAAAAGCTAAGACGTGACGAATAACACGAGGGAGGTTGACAACAATAAAACACAATGTAGTCTATTCTACATTTTATTGGCCTTAAACTTGTTTTAGAACCGTACAGGGAACAATCACAAACAAGTAAGACATATATTGTGACACTGGTATTTGTCGACCTATTTATACAGAACATAAAATGTAACACAAGAAAAAAAGAAGTTATAGATATTGAGATTAGTAGGTACATCGTAGAAGTAGAGAGAAGAAGTGTCATCAAGGATAGGCAGTTAAGTATATTTCTGGGCGATAAGAACATTTGTAGCTATACACTATACGGAACTGAAATCAACTAACCTTAAAAACAAGAGTTAGATAACGTAACACTGGTATTTGACGACTTATTTATACAGAACATAAAAGTAATTGATGTTTAAATTCTTTGATACATCGTAGAGCCACACAGCTTGCTGTATGAAGGGGCCAGCTCGACCGGTGAAAAACATGACCTCTTTTTTTATTTCTTAGATTTTCACTAATCACATTCATAACATTTTAAGAAGCTATTTTCATTGAAAATAGCTTCTGAACGACCACCATCTTTTTCTTCATTACTCGTGAAAATGATTTCTGTAAAGAGTTCAAGACGTCGGGAAATAAATAGAAAATTAGCTCTAAATAAACGCGATAAAATCCATAAAAAGTTGTTTTAATGTTATGAACATGACCTCTCATGATATCGCGGTAAATTGGCTTATGATGCGTTTCGGTCGGTGAGAGAATTATATTAAATGGTCTATCTGATATTCTTAAATCTTTCACAATTTCAATTTTTAAATATAGGGATATAGTTTTTAAAACAATCTTGTGTAACAAGGAGACCAAGAACTCAAAAGACTTATGTTCACATATACGTAACAAAATATTTTTTTTAACACTATAAGTAAAAGTAATTCCATAAAAAAGGTTTTAAAAAAACCTTCATAACAGCAATACTTGATCCGACTGCTTAGGTTAAAACGTGCTCGCAGTTCATATCGCTGAATCGGTGGGAACATCGAGTGCGCCTCTTAACCTCGAGGGAAATGCGAGAGGCATCATAATCGGTGAAAAAAAGGCCAAATGTAAAATTTTACCTCCAATATTTAATATTATAATTTCTTTTTGAATTATCGATGAATGCTAACTTTGCACTTCTATTATGATAATGAATCCAAAAATTAATTATTTTGACTTCGGCTTCGACCACAGAAACCACGAGAATTAAAAAAAATACGAGTATGGATAACAAATTTTAAAGTATGATTTATATAGTCCACTTAGAATAGCAAAAAATATACGTGATCATAAAATAAAGTGGCTCACTCCGACTCCAATAATAAATATACTTTTCTTTTTATATAAAACAAATAAATTATATTTAATTTTAAGAAACTATAAACTCTTAACCCAGTTTTTAAAAGTTCCAGGTGAGATGACAAAACAAATTGACCAAGATGAAGTTACTAAGTTCATTTTGACATTTATAGGTTAGTGGAAGACTGTAAAATAATAAATAAAAATGAAAGAATGAGCTTCCAAGGAAAGTTTTCATTTTAAAATATTCAGTCAGCTCACATATTGTATACTAGCAGTTTACCATCATTTTATATGCCACCAAAGAGAATTCAATAGAAATATAAATTGAATACTACTTTTAAGTTTACATATTTATTTCTAAGACTTTCGCGAATCTCACTTATAGATTAAAACAACTTTTAGGATTATATCGCGTTTATTTATTACTTATTTATATTTATTTCCCGACGTTTCGAACTCTTTACAGAGATTATTTTCACGAGTGATGAACAAAAACGTCGGGAAATAAATATAAATAAGTAATAAATAAACGCGATATAATCTTAAAAGTTGTTTTAATCTACTTTTAAGTTATAATTTTATCAAGTAAAGTTTTTTAAAATAAATTCATACTAAGTTAATTGTTATTAACAATATAAAGTAATTACACGTATTTAATATAAATTAAATCTATAATTTCATACTTTAAAAATAGGATGTTGAAAGTATATCTAAATCATCTCTATTATATTAATATAGAAATCTTAACGCCATTTTCCGCCACCGCGCACGCACATTGGTTAAATCATGTAGCCTTATTCTCATGACTTTTTGCAACTCATTTCGGTCTTTTTTCTCAAATTTATTCCTACTACCGACAAATTAAACCGAAATAGCTTAACAGAAGTTTACGTCACGTCTTTGTGATTCCCTAGGGGTAGACAAAAAGAAATAAGAGACATGGTACACGTCATTTCTTTCCTTTACTGGAAAAGAGTCTTGCCAGATTCATCAGATCAGATTTCATAATTTGTATGTTATAACAAATCATAAAATTAAATGTGGTCTTAATTACCTTCTCTATAAATATTATTAATAAAAACGAATGAATCAGACTGCTAATCATTCTTACAGTTCACAAATTATTAGCTAATGAAAATATTAATTCGACCTTATTAATATTCATCCAGTCCCTTACAAAATTGTTTCCTTTGTAAACATTGTTAAATTTTCTTTCAGCTCTAATGGACTCGAATTATCCTTTGTTTTATAAAACAATTATTTACTTCGGAACGTTATATGATAATGAAGATTATAAGTACTTTAGTCAAAACTTTTGTTTTGTTTTATCACGGTTTCATTAAACTTGTACTTTATTGTAAGAATTTATTTTTAAAAAGGGGCTATTTAATTTATTTACATATTTTAAGGACATATTTTTAACGACGCAATTTACTGCAATAACATTGTCAATTTGAATAAAACGTATCTTGTGTATTAGACAAGTAGGAGGACATCTTAATGTATGACAGTAACGATTATCTTTATAAGAAACAAATCCAATTCATCTCCACTTTCTCAACTACATATCGAAGATAGTACTTCTTAATATTTCTTTATTAACATAACTTCACGCCTTTTTTATTCGAAGGTGTAGGCAGTGGCTCCCAAATGGAATAGGTGGCGAACCTATTGCCATACCGGGCACAAAGTTTTCAGTCATACATATTTATCACACATAACTTTCGAAATTAATTTCGAAAATTCATTGGCGGTTGTGCCAGGATTCGAACCCAAGATCTCTCGATTCAGAAGCCGTGTGCTCCACCACTGGACCACGAAGAGTGTAACCGAGTTATAGTCTCGATGGTCCAGTGGTTTCTTAAGTAATCATGTCTCATGTGGCCTTGTGATATTTCTCTACCCCGCATTGTACGTCGTAGCGTTAGGTTAAATAGGTAAGTAAGCGTTACATGAACAATTCTGTATTCCAAGATAATAATTTTTATTTGCATAACGCCTCCAAAAACAAAAATTTCGTGGAGTGAACCCGTAAATCCCGTTAAAGGATATATAAGGTATGAAACAAACAAATCGATAAATATTACTTCAGATAATCCTGGATCAAAAAGTACAAAGATGTTGCTTCAGAGTTAAAAGGCTCTGTTATCCTGCCGTTGATAAATGTGGATATATAGGACTAGCAGATCCGGCGAACTTTGTTCCGCATCAAAAGTAATAAATGAGGAAATTTTGTATATCATGAGGTTCAATTTGTGCTATTTATCGGCTTAACTGCGGCCCCGCTATGTTGTTAATACTACAATATCTTCGAAAATATTCGTTTAATTTGCATGCTGTAAAGAGATTCAGCCAGCGTTTGCAATTAAAGTGCTAAATCTCGAAAATTATCATTTTTTCTTTAGAACTTCATATATGAATTATAGATCAAAACCACCCCTTTGATACCCTCTAACTATTACAAAAAACCGCATCAAAATTTGTTACATAATTTTAAAGATATAAGCATATAAGGGGACAGACAGCGGAAAGTGACTTTGTTTTATACTTACTATGTAACTATGTAATGATTAAACTGTATTGGTTTTGTTATGGCTTTTTCAAACAGTTTTTCGCTAAAAATACTATAACTGTAACTTCACACCAATAATACTTGAAGGCGCAGACAGCAACGAGCATGCCTTCAGATAAATTATTTGCTACAGAAGGAGTTGGCAAAAGTTTTTAGAAGCATATTTCCCTCTAGGGTTGAAAAATTTTATCTTCAAAATGCGACACATCTACAGGACACTCCTAAAGGCAACGCTGCTATAATCTAACACTGTTCAATACTAAGTTTAAAAACTTCTAAATACTGTTTTCTCGATTCATCGTTATTCGTTAGAGACTATGTTTGTTTGTTATAAGTAAGTAATATTTGGTTCCGTTCTTGGTTGTTACCTCTCAGCTTTTGTTTTTGTATGAAGTTTGAAAGGTTTCCTTGTGAGTCGAGGTTAAAAATGTAAATTATTCTGCAAGTATAATCTACGTTCATAAATATTAAATTGAATGCCTTCTTCAGTTGGATTATTTCTTAGGAAAAGGCAATTCGCATATTTTGTACGCTGTGTATATTTAAAGCTTTTATGTATTAATGACGGTTGAAATTGTTGAAATTCAATTTATTTATTTTAAAAATCGGTATTATGAAAGTCAAACACTCCGTTTTTCAATCAAGAAGTCGTTGGATTGAATCTAGGCTCACATAAAGCATTTCATTTCAATGTACTTTAAAGAGTAGCTGTTTACGTTTTAAAACATTTTACCCGTTCTATAACTCTTTTTCACAAGGTTTGAAACAAACAAAATGACATAATACAAGTTTTTGGAAGTGAAACTCCTTATACAACGTGAACACGCATAACGCATTTAACGCACCGTTAGCTGCAGATATATCTGTTACATTTTTTTTTCTATTTGTCAATTTTTTTAAATAATTATTTTAAACAATGCTTTGAAATATTGTGAACAATTTTAACCGAACAAAAACGTTTACCCACCGTTTAAGTGCTTACCACGCCCGACGACGCTTTCGTGATCGGACAAGATCGGCGAGTCCAATACGCTATGGACGTTGGTTACAGAGGCAGTAAATTAACCAGTCAATATAATAATCAACTAATTTAACGTACAGCCATCTCTGTTTCCTTAAGGTAAAACTACTTTAAGGATTACCGATGTAGATTTGAACGACTATTCTCAATTTAATTTAAGATGCAGCGACATCTGTTGTAAATAATGAAACCTTTCAAAACTGTACGTGGACATCTAGTAGCGGATGGTGGTACTATACTAATCATAATTTACTTTGCAAGGTATATAAGCATATATGTTTGTGTGAATCTTAGTACTAATTTAAGTAAATATCTTCAACCGATTGAGCTGAAATTTTATATACACAAGTTTGGCTAAAAATATTAACAGTGGTAGAGCCACGCAGTTCACTGCATGAAGAGGCAGGCTCGACCGGTGAAATACTATAAACTCACATCCAGAAAGTTCTTAATCTTTTTCTACAATAATCGCATCAAATGAAAGGGCTTGTTGTATGAATAACTCGAATAATAATGTGACGTCATTCTAAATCCAATATGGCGGAATAGATATTTTAATGCATTTCTACAATATGGGTATCAAATTAAATAACTTCTTGAGAATAGAACAGAGATTATTCGAACTAAGAGGAGGAGGAGCAGTCTAGTTTTTCTACCAGATTCTAGATTCTATACCCAGATAAATATTTATATTCGATTGCACAGTCAGTAAATTGACCAATGCTCCAAGAAGCCCTTCTTTATGTTAGATATGCTCTTTTTACATTTAGTGTTTTATAAATGTATATTTTTTACAAAGTTTCACTTCTTTAGCACAGAATTCCACTCACGATTTTTTTTATTTAATTCAATATTTGAAGTGTAACTTCTAATGTCTCTCGTAAAGCGTTTAACGCGTTTAACCAAGATTATTAGCAGCAACTTAATATAATATTAATTAAATGATTCTCAATTCCAGGTTACTAACTTTGTGAAACTAGCAATATGTTACACATGTAGAAAACCATTTCTACATGTGTAAGGTCTTACACATGTAGAAATGGTTTTCTAAGAAATTGGAATCGATTAGAGAATAAAAAATCAGAATTATTCAAAAGCAATATTGTTATGAAACAAAAACAACAACAGTATTTTTTTAAAAAACTTCAGTTTTTCACGCGGAAAAATATGAACAATTATTATTCACTGGTAAAGCAATTTTCCGCTCCAAGTGGAATAAATACGTGCCATTATTGGTATTTGTTGGAAATTCATCTGAGCTCCAATATTTAATTAGTAAAACAATAGAAACCAAGCAGTATGCAAATAGCAATCACAATACAATTATTTGACGATGTTATTAATTAATAATTTTAGTTTTTTTGGGAGGGACAATCAAATTAAAATTGGTGAACACCATACATTGAGGTTCACAGTTGCGTTGCCGGACTTTAAGATGTGATAAGGGGAGGAATGTAGGTATAAGCTAGAGAGAATGGAGTGGGCCATCGGATACCAGTTTCACAAAACGAAACACGTCAGAACTTTTTGTATACATGCATACATGCACATAAATAACTCCTGGCGGGGTAGGCAGGGATAACAGAGCACCATAAGGCACGATTCTTACACGTCTCACTCGCTCCTTTGACTCTTTTCATGCTTGTCACAAATATTTGTACTCGGGTAGGAATCGAACCCGTCAACCTCGATTTTGTAGTCGGTAGCTTAACCAATGCACCACGAGGCTCGTCGAAATGGCGTTTTATTTGTTACGTTCTAAACATCATTTAATGGTTTACCAAACCCACTGGCAAATATTAGCCATGAGGCCCATGGCATGGCATGGGGTACGCTTCAAAGAGATTCAAACTAATGTTTGTTTCTATATTTTATTAATGAATGGATTATTGTGCATTCATCAAGTTAATTATTTTAATTATATTTACATAAAACTCATAAAATTTAAGCAACCGTCTATGGATTATATCGCGTTTATTAAGAACTTATTTTCTATTTATTTCCCGACGTTTGGAACTCTTTACAGAGATCAATACTCGTAAAAGTGATGTTTTTTTATGGGATAGGAGGGCAAACGAGCAGACGTGTCACCTGATGGTAAGCAACCAACGCCGCCCATGGACACCAGCAACACATATTGTGTTATTGTTGCGCTGCCGACCTTTAAGGGATAGGGGATAGGGAAGGATGGGGAAGGGGGGTGGGCCTCCGGGTACCTCTCTCACCGAACGAAACGCGGCATGAGCCACTTTACGTCGATCTTCTGAGAGGTCGTGGTGTTTCACCGGTCGAGCCGGCCCATTCATGATCTGTGGGAACTTCTGTGAACTTCTAAATAAACGCGATATAATCCATAGAGGGTTGTTTCAATGTTATGAATGTGATTCGAGAAAATCTAAGAAATAAATGTACATGAAACTCGCTTGTACTTTGTAGATAGTAACGTTATTAATATTTTGTTCTATTATCCAAGTACATTACATAGACATCATTTTAAAAAAGAAATCTATAAATGTACCAAGTAACACATAATTCATTTTTAGTGCGCTTAAAAAAAATCGACGCCAGCTACAGTAAACAATAACAATCCGATCAAAGAAGCTGGAATAAAATGCAAGAAGAATACTTTTCTAATCAAATCAAAGAAAAGGAAGTTCATTCGTACAATTCGTTTAAACATTTAATTGCAGATTCTTGTCGGCAATAAATCAAATTACACCGGTCATTTCATCGCCTGCCCGTCCGGCAATTTCCTTTTTGCTCAAGAAACCTTATTTGCAACTGAATTAAAACAGTTCTGGGCAGTAAAGTAAAGCTTAATATCGATTTTATTTTATGGACACAAGTTCGGGCCTGTCATTGAAGATACTTCCATATCTTACCTTCCAGTCCCTTGTGGGGTAGGCAGAGAGAACAGAACGCTGTAAGGCACAATTTTAAACACCTGACTAGCTTTTACTTTCATAACTCTTGTTATAAAAGCTTTGTACATTGTTAGTATGGTCCAGTGGTCGAGCACACGACTTCTGTTACAGGGGTCCGGGTTCGAATCCTGACACTGGCTCACACCAATGACTTTTCGAAATTGTTTTCGGAAGGTTAAGTGTGATAAATATCGATGACTGAAAAAGTTGTGCCCGGTATGGCAATAGATTCGCCACCTATTCCATTAGGGACGTAAAGATAACGGAGAGACGAGGCTTAGCAGCCACTGCCTATACATTTGGGTAACAAAGGCGTGAAGTTATGTTACGTTATGTTAGTATCGGAGAAAAACTAATATGGATATCATTACAAGAGCCATGGAGACCAAAACAAAAAAAAAACCAGAGTATTGTCTGTCTAAATGTTTGTTCTCACATCAAGTAAAAATTTCTGTATAGTTTTTAATCTATGCAGATTTTTAGACGGAAATCTAAAGTGAAATATAGGCTCTGATTTGGTACAGGAATATAATATATTAATACCACGATAATAATATAATAAATCATTATTATAAGTAAATAAAATTAATCAATCATTTATCATTTATTTATATAATCATCATAATAAATAATATAAACGAACTATAGCTAAATATTCATAAATATCAACTGAACCTAATGATAATGATGTACGTGCTCTCAAAAATAGTCCCTGTATTATTCAGCGGCTGTCCTTGCAATGATATCTATTAATACGCTTGTTATTTCACCTGTCACCTGGTTGTATGTCAATTAAATCAGAACAATCTGGTAATCAAAATAATCTGGGTATGACATTAGACTGCTTATTGTTGTAACTTCAATATTATTAAGTAATTATTTCATAAATGATTTAATATGTCACATTATAATATTCAAATAAACTGTTCAGTTAAGGAAGGGGTCGGAACTGGGATGGAGGGGGGAGAGGCTAAGGGGTTGTGCCTCTGGATCATTCCTGACCAAACATGACCTGAGAATGAGCCACTCAAAATCCTCTCTCAAAATATCGACGTAAAGTCGATATTTTGAGAGGTCGCGGGTCGTGGTATTTCACCGATCGAGCCGACCTATTCATGTAGCGAACTGCGTGGCTCTAATTTATATAATCATGGCTTTGTATAAGATCTATCTTGATTTTTTCAATATCTTAAAAATTAAAAATAGTAAAAAACGTAAAAATAATTATTAAGGATTGTAGTGTTTTCTAGGTTCTCTTCCTAGGCTGAAACTTAGACAGGCTCTATGCTTTGTTACTACTGTTTTGATTTGTCATACCCCATAGCATATATCTGTATATATTTATATGTCATTGCCGCAATGTTCCAACAATATTTGTGACCTTTCGCGACGATGATATTTGGATACTTTATGAGTACAATCAAAAGCAAATATAACTGTAACAACAATTTAAACTGTTATCTGTACGTTATCATAACTGAAGGTGTCTCTTTGCAGGTTGCATGGACATCGTGGCTTTAAATTTTACTCTGAAGACAATTAAATTTAGAAACTGTAAAGTAAAGTTCCCTGCATGATACGCAAATACTGGTATAGACTGCCGATGTTTACCCACGAAACGTTATCGCTTGATAAGTTAGAACACAAGCCGCATGCAAACAACGTTATCATGGTGATGATTCTTGCTGGGGACAGCAAGGTACTGAGCAGACTCCACAGCAATCGGACGTGGCATAGGAAACCTTCAAAACTCATTAAAGATTAATCAACTCTTAAAATACAATGGAATTTGAGATAAATTAAATGGATATGTGAAAGTGATGTATATATATAAATAATATAAGTGATAATAGTGAGTTTAATAAAACCAAAGAACTTACCAGTTAGTTATATTATAAAAAGAAACATTCTAGTCCGAAGAGTTAGAAAACAACGCCAAACTGGAGGACTTACAGACTTTGGACAATCCCGACGTCGTGGAAAATGTCAGCGCAAAAATGGATGAATGTATGGCGAAAAATGACAATCTGTCGGAAAGATTTTGTCCGGCGTATTATGATGGGTTACTGTGTTGGGACCCGACGCCGTGGAATACAGTCGCCATACAAAAATGCTTCAGCGAGTTCCATGGTGTGGAGTACGACGATACACGTAAGTTTCTTAATCTTTTTAATCTGTAGTAAGATTTTTGCTGAGATTATATGATCTCAAATCTGGAGACTTTCCACAATTTTCCGGAGGCCTATCCCCTCCCCCTCCCTTTATCTATACAACATACGACCGCAACTTAAAATTATTGTATATTACCACCAAGTGTCTTTGCCGTCTTTGCTGCAAGTAAGTTCCCAAAAAAACTGTTTCTAATTTTTACGCCTTTGAATATTTTACTATATCTTTTCGCTCAAATAAGTTCTTTTAAATTATTAACATATTAAATTATTAACTCACATTATCTCTTAGTTACTTACTACACACAAGTTGGTTTTCTGGTCTGCAAGACAACAAAAGTGTCAGTTGTCTTGCAGACGCCAAGTTCTTCGTGAAGTAAACAAAAAGAACTGCACACCTCACTTGTTCTTTGTTTTGGACTTGACTACTTAAAATTAATTAAGTATTTTCCTGATAAATCTATGCTAATATTTTATTCATAATTAATTGGTTCTGCTTTTCTTTCACTGTTACCAGACATACTTTTGTTTTTGTATTCAGTGCTTGCTCAAGTTATAGAAATAATAATAATATCTTGGACACAACACACACAGCGCCCTCTAGTTCCAAGCTAAGCAACTAAATGC
This sequence comes from Euproctis similis, assembly GCA_905147225.2. NCBI lineage: Eukaryota > Metazoa > Arthropoda > Insecta > Lepidoptera > Erebidae > Euproctis > Euproctis similis. The sequence goes on along the minus strand of LR990121.1, from coordinate 8,959,730 downwards.
TTGTGTTATGGATACTAGATATCGGATATTAATACATATATACTTTTCTTTTTGTAAATACATACTTATAATACATAGAAAAACACCCAGACGCCACACAAATATTCATGTTTGTCACAAATATTTGTGCTCAGGTGGGGGAATCGAACCCCCGACCTCATTGCTGCAGCCGGTAGTTTTACCAATGCGCCACGAGGCCCGTCGAAATATTTTATCCTTTCAATTTGCACTATGTGTTTCAACATCGTATTATCATTAACTTTGCAAAGTGCTTCGTGCATTTCAACCTCAATGAACGTCTATGTATACGTTGCCCTACCCAACTCTACCTCTCATACACTAATATATATATCGTACGGCGTTCAATATATAATATAATAATAATATCTTGGACACAATACACACAGCGCTGTCTAGTTCCAAGCTAAACAACTAAATGCTTGTGTTATGGATACTAGATAACGGATATTAATACATATATACTTTTCTTTTGTAAATACATACATAAAATACATAGAAAAACACCCAGACGCCACACAAATATTCATGTTTGTCACAAATATTTGTGCTCGGGTGGGAATCGAACCCCCGACCTCATTGCTTAAGCCGGTTGTTTTCACCAATGCGCCACGAGGCCCGACAATATATATACATAACACATAAAGCTCTTAATGTAGTCTTACCAGTTTGATAAGAACACACGAAGATAACAAACAATTATGAAAGTAGACATTGAAAACTTAGTTTTATTATATATTTTCATTCAAATTTACTTTTATTATTATTATTGACAGTGGTAGAGCCAAGCAGTTTACTGCATAAATGGGCCGGCTCGACCGGTGAAATACCACGACCTCTCAGAAGATCGACGTAAAGTGGCCCATGCAACGTTTCATTCGCTGAGAGAGGTACCCGGAGGCCCACCCCCTTCCCCATCCTTTCCTATCCCTTCCCTTAAAGGTCGGCAACGCAACAGTAACACTATATGTGCTGCTGGTGTCCATGGGCGGCGTTAGTTGCTTACCATCAGGTGACACGCCTGCTCGTTTGCCCTCCTATCACATAAAAAAAAAAATATTAAAATTGTTACTAAGCTATGGCGGTACATTCGAGATATTTGAGTAAAACTTCCACTAAAAGGTTTTTAGAAATATGTCTATTCGTATACCTGTCTATATATTTGTATGCGTATTGTTTGCACCGAATACGTCTATAATCAGAAGTATAACAAAACACTTTGGCGTGAATTTTCGATTAATTTCCAGTTTAGCGACTCCCGCAAATATTACAGCTATAATAGCAAAGTCTCACATCCTTTTTCTTCCTCATCTAAAATCCTCAATGAATATTTACAAACCCAAAAAAGCGTACTTCCGTCAAGATTTCATCCGCTTCATTAAAAATTGTTTAACTAGCCTGATTATTACATTGAGTTTTAACTTTTTCTTTATTTGTTTTTTTTTAACAGAGAATGCATCAAGGCTGTGTATGGAGGGTGTATGGCGTAATTACTCCAACTATGCAAATTGTACGGAACGGATCGCCAATGTCGCACCCACTGACGTCACAAGCCTCATCTACCTCTCAGGCTACTCGCTCAGCCTGGCTGTACTTTCATTAGCCGTGTTCGTTTTCTTATATTTTAAGTAAGTATATTTATTAATTTCTAAACTTTATATCTTAAGTGTAATTTTTTACCTATACTAATTGTATAAAGCTGAAGTGTTTTTGTTGAAACGCAGTAATCTCAGGAACTACGGAGCGAATTGAAAAATATTTTTGTATTGGATAGTTTATTTATTGAGGAATATTTTAAACTATATACTCGTATCATCATGCCGAGATTATTATGAGTGGAGCACTAATGCTTTTTAGTGGCAAGAGTATGTTATATAGCGGTACAAAATTCAAGCGGTCAGTTAGTAAATATAATTGAAATATCTGTTTATGTAGAAGTATATTATTAGTCTAGTCTCGGTGGCCCAGTGGTCGAGCACACGGCTTCTGATCCAGAGGTCCGGGTTCGATTCCTGACACTGGCTCACACCAATGACTTTACGAAATTGTTTTTCGGAAATTATGTGTGATAAATATCGATGACTGAAAACTTTGTGCCCGTTATGGCAATAGGTTCGCCACCTATTCCATTTTGGACGTAAACATAACGGCGAGACGAGACTTAACAGCCGCTGCCTACACCTTCTGGCAACAAAACGCGTGAAGTTATGTTATGTAATGTATATGTTATATTAATGAATTTTTAACATACTTAGTAATAATAAGGTCTCGGTGGTCCAGTGGTCGAGCACCCCGCTTCTGAATCCAGATGTCGCGGGTTTAAATTCTCACATTGGCTCACACCATAGACTTTACGAAATTAATTTCGTAAGTTATGTGTGATGAATATCAATGACTAAAAACTTTGTGCCCGGTATGGCAATAGGTTCGGCACCTATTCCATTTGGGACGTAAACATAACGGCGAGACGAGGCTTAATAACCGCTGCCTACACCTTCGCGAAACAAAGGCGTGAAGTTATGTTATATGTGTTATTTTTGTTACAATAATGATTTGTAAAGATATGTAAGGAATTGATGACTCATTACCGTGATGTGATTGCCTAGTGGCTCAGCACCCCATTTCTGTATTCCATTTCAGACGAATTTTAAAAATATTGACATATGTTATGTGATAAATTTCAATGATCAACACAATTAAGTGTGTCAATAAGTGGCGCTACATGTATTTAACAGTCCGTTAACTAGCAAAAACAAACTTTGAAACACCTAAAAAAAATAACTAATTTAATTTACTCTAATAAATCCAATAATAAGAAGGTTGTATATTTACAAAACCATAGATAATTGATCCACGTCTGCTTGGAAAGTCAATGCAAACAAATGGTTCCGCACTTTAATTAAATCACGAATCCCTGAAAGCTTTTTGTAATTTGATATTTGTTATTTTATCTGCATTATTTCTTAGTTTGTCGAGTTAGCACTGCTTAGACTTAACTTCTGTATACATAAAGTGTTTACAAATAAAAATGGCTCAGTTTATTTACAAGACTAATTTGCGATTGTGTCCCGCGGCTATGATTTAGATTTTCCCAAGTACAATAATAATTAATTGTTAGAATAAATAATTATAAACTGCGATAATAATGAGATATAATAATGCAATGGATTGGAATTTATATAAGCGAACATCGCATTAACGAATCAATCCAGACCAAGCTCAAAATACCAATGAGACTCGGCACCACATGCCTGCGGAGAAGTTTCGAATTCTTTGGCGATATCGCAAGTAGGAGAGGTGAAGACCTAAAAAAGCTACTTTTGACGCGAAAAGATAACGGAAGGAGACATTGAGGCCGGCGTCCTACTCGCTGGTCAGATGAAATCCGTACTGCCATGAATATCTCAGTTTAAGATTACATCGACACGCTCCCGATGATTGCAAAATTTACCAAGAAGGCCCCTACATTCAACATTGAGGACTACTATTCTACTATCGACGCAAGAAGGAGCGATAATATTATAAGCTTGATCACTATGTTCTGCGTAGTTCGCTTGGACCTCACAGAATATAAACATGTCTAATGCTACAGTTTGTTGATAAGAGAGGAATACTTTTTTCCCTCTCCTTGTCCTTCTGTCTGTACAGGGCCAGCTTAAGGGCAAGTAACACCTGGAGGTTATTCACGCTAGTCGCTAAACAATGAGCATATGGATAAACATGAGCATGGAGCATCCCACATGCTCATCTATCCTTTTACTCATCAATTCAAAAGTATAAGAAAAAGAAATAACACCATATAAAGCTATAGAATTTAATTTTAAAAAAGGATAAAATTTAAAAGATCATGAAAGTTAACAAGATGCCAATTTGAGTAAAATAATATTACCTGCGTACTACAAACTTCGGTCATTTTAAAATCTAATTGCACCCAATTGTTTGTAATTATATTTGAAAACGTTCACACATTCGATGAATATTCATTAGCTGTCATCAAACTGAAACCTGAAATGGAAGTTTATATTGCAGAACGGCTCATTTTACTGAAACAAAATGAATGTTATGGTATAATTATTAGCCCCGTTTGTGCGCCGGTTTTAGGGTTCCGCAGTAACAACAAGAACGAATTTATGTAGTTTTACAAATTTATTATACTCTGTCCACGATAAGTATGGTTTTTTGACAGCTCATGCCCATGAAGTTTCGTATTGTGTCGGAAAAAAATCCATAGGTACAATTATTATTGTACTTCGTGAAAGGGTAACGCCCACTTAGAGATATTCCAAAAATACCTATTTCTACAATTGTGCCACAGAAATACTTAATCGGTATATAATCGGTGGTAGTTTTTAGTTGTAGTAGTTTGTAGTATTTAGTACAGTGTGTCCTCTATATCTAAAACTAAAATTGAAGTGTCTGTTTGTAATATTGAAATAATTACTATTGGTGTATTTATTTTTATATTATAACAATAATAATTGTATCATTACATAGTATATAACAAAGTCGCTTCCCGCTGTCTGTCTCCTTAGATGCTTAGAACTTTTAAAATACGCAACCGATTTTGACGTGTTTTTTTAAATAGATATTATTATTATTATTATGATGTAGTGCTGGAACAGGTGAATGAAATTGTATATCTTGGATGCGCTTTTAGCAGAGATGGAAGGTACACCGCGGATGTAGAAAGACGAGTGGCGATAGGAAATAGCGTAAATGGAGCGTTGGGCAGATTCCTGGGCGCAAAAAACATTAGCAGAAAAGCCCAGCTAGCAATCCACAATGCAGTCCTGATCCCAACGCTAACTTATGGAAGCGAGAGCTGGGTATGGCAGAGTGTGCATGAAAGTAGAATAAACGCGGTGGAAATGAGGGCACTACGCAAAATCTGCGGAGTGACTCTCGCTGACCGCGTAGAAAACAAGGTTGTACGGAAGGAAGTTGGTTTGAAAGAGAGTGTCGGTGTAAAAGTAAGAAATGCTCCGATGGTTCGGACATGTAGAAAGAATGGTTGATGCAAGACTGACTAAGCAGATATACAATGCAGAAGCGGATGGATGTAGGAGTCGAGGACGGCCAAGACACACATTCCATGACCAAATAGAACGTGTTCTGGAGGAAGGTGATGTTAAAAGCCTCAAAAACCGACGCGCGTGCGTGAAAAGAGTCATAAATGTCAACGAAGCGAGTGAGGCGTGTAAGAATCGTGCCCAATGGCGCACTGTTCTCTCTGCCTACCCCGCAAGGGATTTGGCGTGAAGTTATGTATGTATGTATGTATTATTATTATTGGTGTCAACGGGGTGGTTTTTTATGTATAATTCAAGTATACTGTAGCAAATAAAAAGTGGTAATTTTTGAGATTTAGTTTTTTAATTACAAACGCTGGATGTACGCTTTACCTTCTTGCGGGTAGTGTTTAAAAAAAGGAACTATATCAAAACAGGGTAGCTTAGGAGATGTATGTACTTATAATAAACCAATACGAAACCTGGCCGAAACGTCAAGATATTAAAGGTGAATAATTGTTCACCTAAAAAAATTGTGTTAAAATATATACTGTGTACTAGATACATATATAATAATATTATAAGTATATAAATAAAATTCGCACGATTGATTGCGATTCAAAAAACCGTTTAATTTTACTTGCTGTAATTAATACTTTATATTTTTTTCTGTTGTCCATATTCAAAATTCAAACGGTTCGTTAAGAATTATCCTTGCAACAAAGTACTGATTGATGAACGACAGAAAAAACTGCGTTATTGTTTAAATAAACAAGATTTAATAAATCGATTAAATAGTACGAACGATCATACTTTTGGACATCAGCAATCTTGTCAGTTGGCGACCTGTCAAAAAACCATTCTCATCGTGGACAGGGTATAGTGAAAGAGCTACGCATTTCCTTGCAATAATGGACCGGTTCGATTGGTGAAATAGCAAGACCTCACTTAAAATATAAATATAAAGTGATTCATGCAATGTTTTATTCGGTCAGAAAAGTATTAAGAGGTCCACCTCCTCGACAAAATATTACAGTTTAAATCATGAAAAAAATCCTAGTTAGAATTACAGTATTACTTCACATAAACTTGGTGAAACTTCACTGCAAGAAAAAAAAATCATTAAATTTCTTTGAATGTATTACATTTTTTAAAAATAACCTTGTTACGTTTATAAATCTAAATCTGCCTTCTAATAGATACATATTGATATCTTGTTTAAAATCACAGACTCACGAAATCTGTTTCTTTTATATTTTCGTTTACGATTTTTAACTTAATTACATTTGTTACTTTATAATATAAGTTGATTCAAAACAAAAATAATAAATAACAAATATAATAAATACATCTGATTACTTTTAGTTTATCAAAACAAAATTCTATAAAATATCTACAGTATAGATCAATCATGGCCCTCGTTAGTAAAATAAATATCATCTATATTATTGATGCTTGAATTATATTTTGTTTGAAGAGGTTCTATTTAATCATCCAATTCATTTTACGTTGAATGTTTTTATTTCAAATTAGCCATTGCCTATCGTGCTTCGCTTAAAATTAGTTTGTTGAAATGAAAATAAAACTTTGATAGATTGGTATTATCTATTGCCTATTTAATACTTAAGTGTATTTTTATCACACAATCAAATGAGACATATTGTGCCGACCCCAAATGATAGGAGAAGGGCAGGAAGATGATGATGAATCAAATGAGACATATTGGTACGAGCATCGAATTACTGATCATACACAAATATGGGCACGTATTTTTGGTAACTTCACGTCACTGTCTTCTGGAAGTATTACAGTGACTTCTTTAACCGACTTCGAAAAAAGGAGGAGGATCTCAATTCATCTGTATGTATTTTTTTTTATGTCTGTTCACCGATATTTTCGTCAATTCTGGACGGGGCTGGGGCTGTACCAAACAAAGTAATGTACAAATAATACAACGGTTCCAAAATAAAGTTCTCAGGGATATAGTGAATGCGCCCTGGTATATAAGAAACGACGATCTCCATCGGGACCATCAAGTCGAGCTCGTTAATAAGATCATATCCAAATACGCCGAAGCTCATGAACGCAGACTTCATCATCATGTGAACGTTGAGGCAATCTCACTGACCTAGTGAGAAGACTAAAACGGACCAAACCTTTTGAGTTAGTGTAATGTTATTTGTGAAAGTGTTACAGTGATAGTGGCTTAAATAAAGAACACATGAACTAAGTGCTTGGCCTTAATAGACTCTAAGGAAATTCATTGGACATTATTCTTAGTGACTTTAACAAATTAGTAGATTAAGTTAAATTAATATTGCTTATTAGCCTCTATGAGCTAGATTGTGATTTTGATGGTGTACCTCCCTATCTTGGTCGAGTCCCCAAAACAAAAAAAAATAAATCTGGACGGATTTCAAATATTTTTTTTTTTGTTGCATAGTTTTCATTTTTGAAATGGTCCCATTTTCACCAGGTCAGGATCTTATGATGGAAACCAGGAGAAATCGAAGGCATCCACCAAAAATTGTATGCGCGCATGGTTTTTTTGTTACGTAATAGTGACGTCTTAGGGATATCAATTTATGGTGTCAATATCTGATGCTGCTGTGCTGATGAAGAAGCCACAAAACTCCTCAAAGGTTAGGAGTTTGAAGACAGCAATGCAATTGGTACTTGTTAGTATGTTGGGCTACCGTGTTGATTGTAAGGTGTGCATTAATATACTCTGATCTGATGAAGAAGCCACAGAACTCCTTAACGATTACGAGTTGAGAGATAGTACTGTAGTTAGTCGATGGAAACTGTTTAGAGGTATAGGACTATCGTGTTGCTTGGGAGGTATGCTTGAATCAACGTCTAATACTGCTGTGCTGATGGTGAAGCTACAGAACTCTTAAACGGTTAGGAGTTAGGAGGTTAGAAGTTAGGACAAAATTCTGTTAAAATGTATTTTTTATTTTCTGCAATAGTTTTCAGGCTTTGGCACGATTGGCCCACATTCGGGCTGGAGCCCGATTCTACCTAAACCCAGATAAATATTTATACTTGGGTGGGGATCCAACCCGCCAATCTTCATTTCACAGTCGGTAGTTTTACCAACGCACCACCAGACCCATCAAAAACTTCTTACTTTCATCAGTAGTATATTATAAATGTATATATGTTACAAAGTTTCACTTCTTTCGTGCGGGACTCCACGCACATTTTTTTACCTCTAGAAGGTTATAAACTAATCTTATATTAGTTTATAACTTAACTTTACGCCTTTTCTACCCGAAGATGTAGGCAGCGGCTGTTAAAGCCTCGACTCGCCGAATCGATACGTTACGTCCCAAATGGAATAGGTTGCAAACCTATGGCCATTATAACAGGTCGTCAGTCATCGATATTTATCACACATACATGGTATCGAACCCACGACTTCTGAATAAGAAGAATATATAATTTGAACAACTGAACCAACTCAGAAAAACAAACCCCTTTTAAAATATTTAAACAATTATAAAACATCACGTCGTTTAAACGAAAGGTTGTGAAATGTAACAGAAAAGGTTAAAATTGTTATACGGTTATTAAAACAATTTTGTATGTATTAAAAATTTCATTCATAAAAATTCCTAAAGCTTTCATAAAGGGAGGGGCTGAAAGCCGTATATGAAAGATTACATTTGTTGTCCAATATTGGATAAAATTGGATAAAATTTTTAACAGTGGTAGCGCCAAGCAGTTCGCTGCATGAATGGGCCAGCTCGACCGGTGAAATACCACGACCTCTCAGAAGATCGACGTAAAGTTGCTCATGCCGCGTTTCGTTCGGTGTGTGAGGTACCCTGAATCTGAATTCGTGTGTTCAATTCTGAACTCACACCAATGATTTCTGGCATTTCTCTTCGGTAATTTTGTGTAATAAATATCTATGAATGACAACTTTGTGTCGGGTGTAATGGACATAGGTTAGCCACCTATTACATTCTGGGACGTATTGTAACGATTCGGCGAGTTGAAGATTTAACAGCCGCTGCCTACTCCTTCGGCAAGAAAAAGGCGCGGAGTTACGTTTACGTGTTAAATTAAAGTTTATACCTAAAATCCTAGAGTAAATTTAAGAAAGAATTACAAGTGTTTGCAAATTGTATTACGTTTAGGATACTGCAGCAATGACCATCAACTGTTAGTAGCCACGCTCCGAGTTCGCTTAAAGATGATACGAAAGTCCCAACCGACACCTAATCTGAAGAAGGTAGATTTAGGCAATTTTAGCGCTGAGGTGGAAAAGAGGTTGTCGAGTAAGCCCTTTGAGAACGCAGTAGACCCAATACTAAATGGGATCTCTTAAAGACTACAATCATACATACAGCAAAAAAACATACCCTTGGCAAACCTGGCATGAAGGATTTTATTACAGCATCTCATATCATCATGGAGCGTCGTGAATTGAAAGAGAAAGGAACGAGCCCTACTGAAGATCAGGAGCGCTATCAAGACTAAGTCGGGAAGTACAGAAAAGATGCCGACAGGACTACGATGCATATATTAATAACATCTGCCTGGAACTAGAATAAAACTCTCTGAGACACGAAACAAGACAGTTATTTCAAAGAGTTAAACAGCTGACTAACTAACTAACTAACAAACCCTGCGCCATCGAGGATGGGGAAAACCGAGTACTGATTGATATGACCCAAATACTAGAACGTTGGAAAAGTTACTGCCAGTCTCTATACCATACAGACGAACCCATGAGTCAACTGGGCGAATGGATAGCTGATGAGCCCAATATTCTGCGTTCAGAAGTCGAAAATGTCCTGAAAGCACTGAAACGTGAGAAGTCCCATGGCAAAGACGGGATCCCGCAGAATTACTGAAGAGCTTGGGTTTCAGAGGTATATCAATTCTTCTGGACATATTCAACGGTGTCTGAAACACAGGAGAATAGCCTATCGATTGGACGGGATCGCTTTATATACCTCTCCACAAGAAAGGTTTCACCAAGGATTACGGTAATTACAGGACCGTCGCTCTAATATCTCATGCGAGTAAGATCCTGCTCCTTATTTTAAATCAGCGATTGCGTTACTATCTGCAACGCCAAATTCCTGAAGAACAGGCAGGTTTTGTAAGAGGTAAGGGCACAAGGGAGCAAATACTCAATGTCAGGCAAGTCATCGAGAAAAGCAAGGAGTTCAACAACCCGGTTATCTTGTGCTTCATTGACAACACCAAAGCATTTGACTGTGTGCAATCGGACAAGCTATGGATAGTACAGCATGAGATGGGGCTACCAAAACACCAGCATAACCTAATTCGAACTCTCTATAGCGATAATCGTCTTATGTCAGAATCGGCATCGAGTGTTCAACAGGGTTCAAAATAAAAAAAGGAGTGCGGCAAGGCTGCATACTGTCCCCAGCTCTATTCAACATATATGGAGAAAAGATTATTCCTATTATAGAAAGATGAGTGCCGATAGTAAATATAGTAAATAGCCATTGGGTAGATTCCTGGGCGCAAAAAACATTAGCAATCCACAATGCAGTCCTGATCTCAACGCTAAGTTATGGAAGCGAGAGCTGGGTATTGCAGAGTGTGCATGAAAGTAGAATAAACGCGGTAGAAATGAGGGCACTGCGCAAAATCTGCGGAGTGACTCTCGCTGACCGCGTAGAAAACAAGGTTGTAAGGAAGAAAGTTGGTTTGAAAGAGAGTGTCGGTGTAAAAGTAAGAAAGGGCGTGCTCCGATGGTTCGGACATGTAGAAAGGATGGATGATGCAAGATTGACTAAGCAGATATACAATGCAAAAGCGGATGGATGTAGTAGTCGAGGACGGCCAAGACACACATTCCATGACCAAATAGAACGTGTTCTGGAGGAAGGTGATGTTAGGAGCCTCAAAAACCGACTCGCGTGCATGAAAAGAGTTATGAAAGTCAACGTAGCGAGTGAGGCGTGTAAGAATCGTGCCTTATGGCGCTCTAATCTCTCTGCCTACCCCGCAAGGGATTTGGCTTGAAGTTATGTATGTATGTAGATTATTCGTAAAACCCTTGAAGTTTGGGAGATAGGGTTTTCGATCGGTGGAATGAGAATATCGAATTTACGATATGCCGATGATAACAGTATCAGCGAGAGCACAGGCTCCTCGCTACCTCTGTCGAAGATATGCAGGAACTGTTTCGTAGACTCGAGACTGAAAGCAACGAAATGGGCCTTGCATTCAATAGGAGCAAAACCAAGATCATGGTAGTTGATCGCGCTGGTCACTTGGGTATCCCGACCAATATAATACGTGGACATGATGGAGCATTGTATTTATCTGGATGCTCAAATAAATAAAGATGGCAGCTGTTAGCCTGAAATAAGAAGACGCATTGCTATGACTAAAGATGCCATGACCCCCCTGAACAACATATGGAAGAAGAGGAGAGTGTCAACCAACACTAAGTTCCGACTGGTGCGAGCCCTGATATTTCCCATTTTTCTATATGGAGTTGAAACGTGGACGATTCGAGCCCGAGAGAGACAAAAAAATTATGCATTGGAGATGTGGTTCTGGAGGCACGTGATCAGAATACCCTGGACCGCGAAATGCACTAATAAGTCGATTCTCCTGCATCTAAAGATCGAAACCCGCTTATTAAAAATATGTCACCAGCGAATTCTGGCATATTTTGGCCAAATAGTGCGAAGGGGAGATGAGAGTCTCGAAAAGTTGATCGTAGTTGGGAACACAGACGGAAAACGAGTCGTGGCCGATCTCCAACCAGATGGACCGATCAAATAAAGGACGCGTCATCTTCCAAGTTTTGCTCGGTTATGAGAGAGAGAGAGAGAGAGGGAGAGAGAGAGAGAGAGAGGATATCTCGAGTTCAAATCAGGGTACACCATTAACTCTTCGAAATTAATATTGACAACAATTTCTTGCCAAGTATACATTTATAATACTGAATACTTTATCAAATCCTATCGATGCAAAGCCGCTGCCTACGGCTTTAAAAATTAAGTCAGTGAATGTACAAAATAATAAATCTTTTCGGCCATTTACCTTACATAAATTAAATATTAAAGAAATAATTCGATTATTTTTATTACGTAATAGAGTTATTCTATATAAAATAAAGCCATTTTGGTTTTCATTACAAATAACACTCACAAACATTATCATGAGTTGTGGCCAGACGCTCTCGTAGAATACAATCTAGGGAACAAATTGTGTCGACAACCCTAACCGCCATTCGTTTGTGTAATGGGTATTCTGGGACACGGGACACATTAGGGTTGTCACTACGTTCAAAGAACATTAACTAGCTTTGAGAGTGAAATGTTTTTATGTAACTTTACCTCATTTTCTACCTGAAGGTGTAGGCAGTGACTATTATGACATATATAGGACACAATATTGATAATCATCTATATTTACCACATATAAATTCTAAAATATCTTTCGTGTGACGACACAAATTTCTTACTAAGAAACAGACTGTTTAACTTCCAGATTATCCATTCTTAAGTGTTAATTTTAAAAAATATTTGTACTATTTTCAATAAAGTAAGAAAAAAAATAGAAAATAGTATGGGATAAGGGGAAACAAAGTAAGATGGTAAGTGACTATCGCCGCCCATGTATACGTGTAACACAGAGAACTAAGGGAATCAGTAGGGGTATGGGAATGATTGGGGAGAGGTTTTAGCCTCTGGATATCTCTATACCAGTGGTTCTCAAACTTTTTAAATGACGGAACCCTTTTGGGAAGCAAAATACTTGATGGAACCCTACAATAAAACAATTATTTTTATAAGTGTATTCTTTATTAATCAGCATAATAAAAGTACAATGTATCAGTTACTAATTATTGTTTACTTCACCACTTGGTAAGGACAATAATAGAAAACATTAAAAAAGAAAAAATCTAACTAGTGGGAGGTATGAAACTGTTTTTTATTTTTCATCAATTGCTTGATATCAGGTTTGATGGAAGAAAGTTGGAGTCTCATATCAGCTTCGGCGTCCAGTCTATTGCGATATTTTGTTTTCGTGGCTGCGTAGGTAGAGAATCCTGTTTCGCACAAATATGTAGTTGGGAACGGGAGAAGAATATCCAGAGCCATTTGGCCAAGCATTGCATATTCATCTTGGATTCTGCACCAAAAATCATTAAGAGGCGTCGTTTTGAACAATGACTCCATACTTGTGTCTGATGACATTTCTAAAAGAGATTCATATATCTCATTTGACATGTTTTCAGGCTTTTCCAAGTTGGGTAAAAAAGGATTATGAATCCAGGAGTTCACTTTAATTTTTGTATTGTGTTCTTCGGGAAAATACTTTTCAAAAGATGCGCGCATCGAACTGAGATATTGGACCAATTCTTCAAACACATTATCTTCAAACATTTCTGAGTCGTTTTCGCTAACAAACTCACTGAGTAACGTAAAACTTTCTATTTCTTTCTTACCAATGCAAATGATTCAAAAATCTAATTTTCTTTTAAAAGCAGTTATTTTATTATAGGCCTGAAACACTGTTGTCTGTTTACCTTGCAACGATAAATTTTATTCGTTAAGTTTTTGAAAGATATCCGCCATAAAAGACAATCGGAACAACCAAGTTTTATCATACAAACGGTCCTTCAAATTAAAAGAAGTATCTGCTGAAAAAAACATTTGTAACTCGGCTCTAAGTTCAAATAGCCTTGTTAAAGTTTTTCCCCGAGACAGCCATCGCACTTCTGTATGGAGCAGCAGTGTTTTATGTTTGCTGCCATAATCTTCACACAATAATGAGAACAATCGGGATTGTAGTGGTCGTGATTTGATAAAATTAATTATTTTTACCGCTTCATCCATGACTAATTTTAGATTAGACGGCATTTACTTCATCGCAAGTGCTTGTCTATGCAGAATACAATGACTGGAACTACATTAGGCGCTTTATTTTTCATTCGTGACACTGCTCCTGCTGTTTTACCTGTCATCGCCTTGGCCCCATCTGTACAAATGTCAATGCAATTGTTCCAACTGAGATTATGTTCTTCAAAAAATATATTTATTTTATTAAAAATTTCTTCCCCGGTAGTGTTTGTAAGCAGCGTTGAACACATAAGCATGTCTTCTTCAAAAGAACTTTTATATGGATATCTCACAATAACCAGCAGGATAGCCAAACCAGCGACATCAGTCGACTCGTCCATTTGCAAAGCGAATCGTGTATTTTGTAGACGTGTAACTAGTTCTTGTTTGACGTAGCTTGCCAGATCATGGATTCGTCGTGAAACAGTATCGTTTGATAGCGGAACAGTAGAAAGATGCTTTGCAGATTTTTCATCAAGCATACATTTTGTTATGTCTAATACACATGGTTTTATTAATTTCTCAGCGATAGTGTGCGCTTCACCTGCTTGTGCAATGCGATAGCTAACTAAATATGATGCCTCCGTGGCCTTTTCGTTGGTAGTTTGTGTTACATGCATCATATTTTTTTGACTTTCTAATAACTGATCTTTTTTGCGAACAAAAAATTCTTTATTCTTGTCTTTAGTCTCGGGGTGTACGGTTTCTAAATGTCGACGCAATTTGGCAGGTGCCATGGAACTATTAGGAAGCAGTTTACTACAGAGCATGCAGAGAGGTGAGCCGTTGGAATCAACAAATCCGAAACTGATATAAGATTCATCATACTTCCTTTTTTTCGTCTTTGAAACCGTCGAGCTTGACGTCGTGGCACTCGTGGCATCATCTTCTGGATCGGTGATTGCTAAATTCTCCGCGCGCATTGCTTTTGAACATTCAGCGTCATTAGCAGATGTTGTTGGAACACGTTTAACACCTTTAAGCTAACGTTCCATTCTTCTTTATTTATAATGTTACAAGTCAGGATAGTGGGGTTTAAATAATGCACAATCGTTACTGCGTATAAGAGACTAAATTTAGAACCTACAGGGAAGAAATGTATAAAACTGAGACAACAGGATACAGCAGGCAGTAAAACAATGGACACTAGTTTCTCGCTAGCGAGCTTGTAAGTAGGTAGTAACTTATCGCTCCGAACGCTAATCATCAACTGACGACGCCAACGCGCGATCACCGCTTTTATACTTAGTCCTAGACTCGATCTCAAATATTCTCGAAAATACTCGAGTCGGCACCTTTCATAAACAAAAAGCAAAAATAAAAACAGAAATTTAAAAATAGCGTTGTAAACAATATCGACTTTATCCTTTGAAGTTAGAGACGAAAGTCGCTTGTTGACAACTATAGCGTCTAATTCAGAGGCGGCTTTTATCAAAGAGACTGAGCGCTTACAAGTATACTACCCGCTCGTTTTAAGTTTGCCGCTGGCGATAGGTATGAGTGTATGACGTTCGAAATTTTTTATTTAATTGTAACAATAAAAATTGTGTACGTTAGATATTTGGGTAAAACTATGACACATTATAAGTTTTGTTGTCACGTGGGGGAGGGTACGCGCATTCCACAGACCGGCAAACTTAGAGCGAACGCGTTGTACAAGTATAAAATTGTTGAGACCAAACTTATGAGATACTAGCAGACCGCGCGAACTTCGTATCGCCTAAAAAAGGTAAAAAAAATCCACTCATGACCCCGCGCAACATATTTGTCTTAGAAATTGAATACTTAAATTTTGTACACGGTGAATATCTTTTGAATTAAATGTCCAAATGTGATCATTCAAAAAGTTCTAGAAAGGCCTTAAATTTATCTTTTTAATGAAGCAAATTATTTTGTGGAGAGTCAATACCAAGGTACAAAAAAAGAATTTGAAAAACGACATCATTTTAATTAATTTTAAAAAATCAAAAAACCCTTATTGTGCGATAACTATAATAGTTAGATATATGCTCTCGCGACCTTTTTCGTAGACAATTATACGCTCTATAAAAGTGTAGTACATTGTTTTGTTCTGTACTCAATAGTTTTCGCAGCGTTCGCAATGTAAGGGTCACGTACTTACATCTTGGGTTACATTATTGGTTTTATAGTAGGGATCCCTAATTTATTTGAAAATATAATATAGCCTAAAACCTTCCTCGATAAATGGACTATACGCCATTAAAAGAATTTTTGAAATCGGACTGGTGGCTTCTGAGATTACCTCGTTCAAACAAACAAACAAACTTTTCCGCTTTATAATATAAGTATAGATTGTACCAGCTAATGTAACACAAGCTTATACAAATACAAATAAATAATTAAATAACATTCATAGCGCGGCCGCGGAGTCCGCACAGCCGCGGAGCGACCAGAGAGAGGTGTTTTGATTTTTTTATTTCTAAATTCTTGCGGAACCCCGACAGAGGTATCACGGAACCCTAGGGTTCCGCGGAACACACTTAGAGTATAGCTGCTCTATACCAATGAAAGAGTCTTGCAGTTCACGGCATGAATGGGCTGGCTCGACCGGTGAAATACCACGACCCCTCGGAATATCGGCCTGAAGTGGCTGGTGCCGCGTTCCGTTCGATGAGAGAGGTATCCGGAGGCCTGGTCCCCTTTCCCCTTCCTTTACCCTCCTAATCCCTTAAAGGGCGACAACACACCACGGTGTCATGAGCGGTGAGTAGTTGCTTACTATTGTGACCCAACAGTACTATTGTGTATAGTGACCCAATTGCTTGTTAGCCCTCCTATCCCATAAAAAAACACGACATAAGTCACTTTACTGCAAAATTATTCATTGTTCAAAATTTAATTGCATTCAAATTGTGTTGTGATAATCAATCACTGTCAAGGTGATGAGTCATTGACCTCATTGATAAACCTGAAGCAAATTGCTATCAAAATGCAAAATAAAATGTCAATATTTTTTATAAATTAACTGCTACTCAATCTTTTAGTATAATTAGCGGAAAATGGTATCTGCGTTGTTCAAAATAAACATAAAAATAAAAGTGAAACCTAATAAAATATTTACACTAAGCTGAAAGTTTGTGTAATGGTTACAAATATGTCTAATCTTAGACACAATATACACAGCGCCCTCTAGTTCCAAGCTAAGTAACTAAATGCTTGTGTTATGGAAACTAAATAACGGATATTAATACATATATACTTTTTTTTGTAATTACATACTTATGTAAAACACCCAAACGCCATACAAACATTCATGCTAGTCATGAATATTTATACTCGGGTGTGGCTTGATTTCTCGATTCTGCAGTCCGTAGTTGCGGTTACCAATACACCACGAGCCCAGTCAATGATATAACAATATATCATTATGAAAGAATTTTAAAGTTTCCCATTTTTGCTCTCTGTAAACGATTTTTTTTTAATTTATTAAAATTCAGGTCGTAATAATTCTAAATATTTCTATAGTAGAAATACGACCAGTGGGTACTTTGGGATGAAAAGGAAATATTTAAAAATAAATATATTTTTTTAGTTACTTATACCCAATATGCCTACGTATATAATATAGTTTGTGTTACAAAACCGAAATAGATAAACACCGGTCAAAATTAATCGAAATTGAAATTTGTCAAAAATAAGCTGCTAAATTAGGGCATGGTGTTTTAGAAGCTTGGAATTAAAAATACCTATTTAGACCTTTATTTTAAAGTAAAGGCCCGGCACAGTTGAGAAAATAAGAGAATTATGAATGTGAAGAATATTTCATCGTCTTTGTCGTCTGAAGGGCAATCCGCTTTGGAATAAAGAAACTTTGGAACCATATCAGGGTGTACAGCCCTGATTTTTTGGAATTCTGTTCGAGACTTATCTGTGATGACTGGTAATCGATGTATGGTAATAACTTCCCCCACCTATTCCATCTGGGACAAATTTTGACTAGACGAGGCGTAACAGCTGGTAACGCGTTAGGGTTGTCAAAACTATAAAAGGCAATTGAAAATTTTGCAATCAATATTTTTTTTGTCCACAGGGATCTGAGATGTCTGAGGAATACTATTCACACAAATCTTATGTCCACATATATATTATCAGCTTGCAGTTGGATCTTAAATTTAGCATTACAAGTGAGTACATACTAACATACCTTATCACTATCTTATCATTATATAATTAAGTAACGCACACGTGTCTCGTAAGGCAAGTATTTTCATACTTTTATTACAGCTATAACATATAAAAAAGTAATTATGTTAGTTTTTCTCATTTGGTGAAGAGTGAAACTATTTATGACTAGTATTAATTAGACTGTGTGTAAGTATGTTAAATATTTTATTACTACTAGTTTTTTCCTCCAAATCCACTCGAGTGAAAACAACCATTCATCACCGCGTTTCATTGTAATCTTGTAGTGTCAGTGTCATTTAAATAAAGTATATTTTCCTTTATCACTTACACTTTCTATACCCATTCTGTAATAATCAAATTCATGCTAAAAATAACCGTCAAATAATATTCCGAATACCCGAAGACAAGACAACCACGGGTAGTGGCAGTTACACCTCAACTCACCATTTTTTAGCTCCTGAATATAATAGGTAACGAAACCTATTGCCGTACATCAATCATCGATATTTATCACACACAAATAACACAACGTCTATGTTATGAGCTAGAATTTGAACCCGAGACTTTCTAATTCAATAAGTTCTTGTGAAAATGATCTCTCTAAAGAGTTCGAAACGTCGGGAAATAAATAAAAAATAAGTTCTAAATAAACGCGATATAATCCATTAAAAGTTGTTTCAATTTTATTTCTAATTCAAATTCAGAGAACTGCTTCTATGCTAAAAATTATATTTATACCACAGAGTATACAATTAAATCTAAGAAAAAGTATTTAACTAATTTTCAAAAAAAAAACAAATTCATTTCAAATATCCCCATATTCAGTTTTAAGTTAGCAACAAATTGATATTACAATTTATATTGCCGATGTGCTCCCATTTATTTATGTATTCTATTACAAGTCCCATAAAATAAGGACATCAAATGCTGCATTAAGTTTTACGATTGTATGTGTAAAATCGATCGCATGTTTTATACCTACATAAGTTTACGCCAAGTCTCTTGCGAGGTAGACAGAGAGAACAGAGTGCCATAAGGCATGATTCTTACACACTTCTATCTCTTCTGCGACTTTCATAAATCTTGCCATAAATGCTCCTCGGTTTTTAAGGCTCTCGACATCACTTTCCTCAAAGAGTCATTCAATTTGGTCATGAAAAGTGTTTGGTAGCCATCCTCAACATCTACGTCCATTCGGTTTTGCATAATATATCTGTTTAGTCAATCTTGTATCAATAATTTATAAATTTATCAAAGTAATAAAAAAGTTTCAGATCTTTATATAACTACTAGCTAACCCGACAAACTTTGTTCCGCATCAAAATCGTTTACAGCGTGCTCAATCTCGAAATCTAACACTTTTTCTTTGCTACATCACATGAATTATACATACAAACCACCCTGTTGACACCTTCCTTATATTAAAAAAACTGCATCAAAATTCGTTGCGTAGTTTCAAAGATCTAAGCATATAAAGGAGTGACAGCGGAAATCGACTTTGTTTTATACTATGTAATGATAATGATATACGAAATTCGTACTCTGTTTTATAATAAAATTAAGTCATGTGATGAATGGGGCTGGAGGGCTGACTTCAATTACTCGAATTAATTACGAATGTACATTAAAAGAGGTTTTATTGAATTGACTTTTCTTGTTTTAATTAAAACAAATGGCACATTCAAATTGTTTCGGATGTAATCAATACTTAAGGATTGGCCAATAGTATTTAATTAAGTTCTCTAGAGGACGAGGACAATGTCTTAAATTAAATGGAAATTTGTACTCAACGTAAATAAAAAATATTTTTCAGAAATTTCGGAAATTTTAGAAATGTTTTCGAAAGATACTCGATTTTATTAAAAAATTATTTGTAATATATTTTTAAATGAAATTTGTAATTCCACTAATTCCAAATTAGTTCTTGGAGGATAAATGGAATACAATGAAGAAAAAGATGGTCGATAACAAAAAAAAAATTTTAGGCTTATATCGCGTTTATTTATTACTTATTTTTATTTATTTCCCGACGTTTCGAACTCTTTACAGAGATCATTTTCAGTTGTTTTAATGTTATGAGTTTGATTCGCGAAAATCTGAGAAATAAATATAAAACAAATATTCTGAATAACAAATTATTACCTATCAGGTCAAGTTTTGAGGTAGTAAGTAGCGGAATTCAATGTATTTTTTTCAGCATATTTTTGTGCCTTATTACATAAAATATTAAATTATTGCTGAACAAAGCAATGTTGGATAAAACCGATATACAATCTTTTCACGCTATTTATTTATTTAAGTCCCTATTTTCAGATGTATACCTATTGCGGTCGACTGTTATTTCTACCTTACAAAAACAAACCCCAATCTTGCTTGTTCAATATATAGGTTGAATAAATTTATTTTAGGATTTGCTTTTATTTAGGTTTAAAAAAATACGTTTTGGAATGTATTTAGTATGGAATACTAAGAAATATAAGTACGTAGTGACTTCAAGGGTATGTTCTTGGAAGATAAAATTTGCAATTCGGTTTTCTAAAGAAAATATGTCCAAAATACCAGTTTGAAGTCCACGTAATGGCGTTTAGGCCGTTAGTAACAGTAATTCGGGAATTAAAGTTTCTGCTTCGAATCTTGGCACAGCTCTCCAGTGACTTTTGATTTTACAGAATTTATATGTTTGACGTGCTAAGGGTAAAAAAGTAAAAAAAAACGAGAACTACAATAAAAAATAAATTTGTTACCATAAAATCTAATAAATAAAATGAGGTAATGATGCCTATATCATATTAAAAGTAATGTTAAAACTCCACCTAGATTATAGATCTTCGTCATAAATCAAACATTAAAAGAAATAAATTAAGTTCGCAATAAAATATTTATTTAATTAGAAATAAATCTTCTAACTACATACTTTAATAGATAAAAGAGCTATTACTGCTAATTGCCAATCAAGTAAACTTTAATCGTTACATCCACTTTTATTAATCGTATTTTTAAATATTCTTATTAAGTTTTAATGTGACTTGGGAATGATTTTTATACTCATTTGAAGAAATTAGACGTATAAAATTAATTGGATGTACACTGATATAAATTATTCTCTAGAAGATTAAGTACATAGCTACATACACAAGTTCACGCTGCTTCACTTGCTTTCCTTTACTTTATAACTTTTCAAACACGCTCGTGTAAATATCTCTGTAAAGAGTTCAAAACGTCGGGAAATAAATAAAATTAGTAATAAATAAACGCGATATAATCCTAAAAGTTGTTTTAGTGTCCCGCTCGTCGATTTTAAGGCTCCTGACTGTATGTCTTGACTCCCACATCCATCCGCTTTTGCATTGTATATCTGCTTATTAACACTTCACCATCCGTTCTTACAACATGTCCGAACCATCGGAGCATGCCGTTTCTTACTTTTACATCAACACTCTCTTTTAATCCAACCTCCTTCCGACGCGATTGGCGAGACTCACTCCGCAAATTTTGCGCAGTGCCCACATTTCGGCGGTGTTTATCCTACTTTTTGTTTCTTGTGTTCACATAATTCTGTAGTGCCGATTTGACTTATACATTTTTTAAATGAATTCAGCTGTTTTTTAGCTGAATGGCAACGCTAACCCTATGATTTACTGTCGTATAATTGTGCATTTCACTTATTTCCTGTATATTCAGATTCACTAAATATACCATCTTCTGTTTCCAGAATTGGTCTGACGAAGCCCAACAGGATCAGATGTCGTGTATGATATTGGTCATTTGTATGCATTATTTTTATTTAACCAATTTCTTCTGGATGCTTGTGGAAGGTAAGTTTTAACGATTCCGGCTGTTCAACTGCATGTGTACTTGCAGACAAATCTAAGAAGACAAATCTATGTATTAAAATGGTGGTAGACAGAGGAGATGAAAGAAAAGAGGTGGATTTAGAAATAGGACGTGATAGAGGGTAGGGTAAGAGAGTTAAGTACAGAATGAAAGAGTCTTGCATCAACCATTCTTTCTACATGTCCGAACCATCGGAGCATGCCCTTTCTTACTTTTACACTGACACTCCCTTTCAATCCAACCTTTTCATTCCTTCCTTACAACCTTGTTTTCGACGCGGTCAGCGAGAGTCACTCCGCAGATTTTGCGCAGTGCCCTCATTTCTACTGCGTTTATCCTACTTTCATGCACACTCTGCCATACCAAGCTCTCGCTTCCATAAGTTAGTGTTGGGATCAGGACTGCATTGTGGACGGCTAGCTGGGCTTTTCTGCTAATGTTTTTTTGCGCCCAGGAATCTGCCCGCTTCAATTACGCTGTTCCCTATCGCCACTCGTCTTTCTTCATCCGCGGTGTACCTTCCATCCCTGCTAAAAGCGCATCCAAGATATACATTTTCATTCACCTGTTCCAGCACTACATCATCGACCGTTATCCTTGCATCCGTTCTGGATTCCTCCCTTTCAAACACTATAACTTTCATTTTCGCCGCATTCAACTGCAAGCCGGTCCGACAGCGATCCGGCTAGAAGCACGGCGTCATCTACGTAAACCAGGCAGCTCACAACTAGGTCACCCATTTGCTTCCCTACATTCATCGATCTCACTCTCTGGAGACAACTGTCCAGGTACAGGGTGAACAGTCGAGCGGACAGCACGCAACCCTGTCTGACGTCGACATTGACGTCAAACCAGGGGGACAAGCCGCCGTCAATACGCACACATGCTGTGCAGCCCTCATAAGTGGACTGCATAGTACACAGCAGTGCGCCGCTCGCCCCGTAGCCTGGGAGTATGTCCCACAGATCCTTTAGTAATACCCTGTTAAACGCTATTTCCAGATCCACAAAATCAAATTTATTTGAATGATATTACATATGATTACATGAATAATTAATTGTGTTAATTTTCAGGGCTATACTTGTATATGTTAGTAGTGGAGACATTCACCGCTGAAAATATTAAATTGAAGGTGTATGCTACTATTGGTTGGGGTAAGTTTTTTTTAAATGACAACCACACTACGTGAAAATCTATATCTAATATATAAAGTTCTTGTGTCGCGGTGTTTGTAGTTAAACTCCTCCGAAACGGGTTGACCGATTCTCATGAAATTTTGTGTGCATATCGAGAAAGTATATTTTTCATCCCCCTAAATCACAAGGGCTCCCCCTCAATTTTTTTTGCGATATTTTTCTGTTTATTTTTTTATTTATTTTATAAGACGGGATATAAAAATACATACAACCCTAAATTTTCAACCCCCTACGATCAACCCCTATTTTTAAAATTTTATTTTTGGGCAAGACAACGCTTGACGGATCAGCTAGTAGTATTAATATATTTACCATCTTATTGCGAGTTGTAATATAAATAAACATAACTGCACGCCTTTGTTACCCGAAGGTGTACGTTCTCGCCGTTATGTTTACGTCCAAAATGGAATAGGTGGTGAACCTATTGCCAAACCAGGTACAAAGTTTTCAGTCATCGATATTTATCACACATAACTTCCGAAAACAATTTCGAAAAGTCATTGGTGTGAGCCAGTATCAGGATTCGAACCAGGATGCAATATAAATAATTATTGTTTTAAAATTTTATCAGTCATTGGATTCAAAAGTGAAACTTCTGGATTCAAAACCTAGATGCCTGATCTCTCGGCTATTAAGAGGGCAAAATAAAAATATCGTAGTGTGTTTTTACTTTGTCTTATTTTGGTTTTTATTAAAGTCTCATTAATTCACGCCAGCCTACTGATTTTGAGTAATTAGTAGTTGATTACTAAAAAGCTAGTTGAAAATTAATTTAAAACTATTGTTACTGTTTCTAATGACAGGTGCTCCAGCTGTATTTCTAACGATATGGGTGATATCAAGGAGTTTCGTCAACGTTGGGCCTTCAACGGGAACTGATGGGGTAAGTTTTAGCACATTTTTTCTAATTATCCGAAGGTATAAAACGAGGAAAATTATAAGTATATCTCTTTCTGAACTAAGGATTATTGAATTAAAAGTCAGAGTAATAAACTGCTAGATCGTTGAGATGCATTTTAAATAAAAAATCAAAAAACAGTAAATCAGAGGGTTGCCATTCAGCGTGGCAATGCGGTCAGTCTTCTGGGCACGCTGCCAGTAGACCAAATGCGAAGAAATTTGGTTTTAGCTAGTTTTTTATTTTAAATATGTTATAATATATATAATTATCTATAGTAGCTTTTATATTACTTCGGGCCTTTCCTAGCCAAAGGTGTACGTAGTAGTTAAACTTCCATTCCCTGAAATTTACCCACTAAAATGCAATAACTGGCAGAAATTATTGCCATACACCAGACACAATGTTATCTGTCATCGATATTTATCACACATAACTTCCGAATAGAAGTCCAATCGAATCCGGACTCACATTGGCTTAAGCCCGGAATCGATCGCTTAGATTTTTTATTTAGAAGCAGGGTATTTGTCCGCAACTCTATGTCTACTAAACCGTCACAGATAATACAGACATTTTATAGAATTAATGTTTAACTTCAATACCTATTTAAATCATGACAGATTTTAATCAAACCAAAATGTATACTATCCCTACCCCACACCTTTACAGCTACAAGTGTTCAACATTGCAAATTTGATTTCATCAAAACTTAACGGGCGACCTTTCTGTCTGACCCAGATTCTGATATAACGACGCTATCATTGATCGTGATGGAAGCTTAATAATATCACACGAATATTTGTATTACTTCATTACCGTCTCTCAAATCTGGCAAATGATATCCAATCTTATTTTATAGCTAACCAATTTTCTTTTTATTTCATAGTTAGCCTTAACTGGAGAGACAAAAATGTGTATATGGATGCATGAACATCAAGTCGACTGGATACACAAAGCTCCAGCTTTAGCCGGACTGGCGTTGAACCTTTTCTTTCTAATTAGAATTATGTGGGTGAGTGAATAAGGTTTATTTTTATACTTCAACCTATGTATACTGCAAAACATAAAATACATAATATTTAATGATAATATTTATCTACAGTTATTTGTGCTTATAATAAATTTTATAACTAAGCAATAACAGCACCTTTAACAGTTTTAAATAAAACAATGGTTCGGCTCGACAGTTGAAATACCACGACCATTCAGAATATCAACGTAAATTATAGATGTATCCGGAGGCCTACTTCCCTTCCACCCAACTATACTCCCTAACACTAAATGTATTATAGGTATTCCCTTACCATCTGCTGAACTGCTTAGTCCTTTGTCCCTTTTGTAGCATACAAAAACCAATAAAACTTTGATGTTTTTTTGTCTGTCTGTTTGTTTGCATATTTGTAAGTGTTTGCGCTGCACGTGAAAAGGACTGCTTAATTGATAATGTAGTATTAAATACTACATTAACAATTAATCAGTCTTTTCCCTTTCCAAACGAAGCCTATATTTCTAGTTGTATTTGTAACTAATAATCAATCAATTTTACTGATTATTAGTTACAAATACAACTAGAAATATAGGCTTCGTTTTTACTTAATAATAACATTTTTATCAAGGAAAAAAACACTCCGGAATTATACATGAGCTTCAAACGGTACAACGAGCTTTTCCTCAAAAGGTTAAACAAACTTGGGGCACTGTTTATTCAGCCCATGACAATAATTTTACAACATCTAACTGCCAAAAAGATTTCCTAAACTTATTGATATGTACACTACGAAGATATAACTCTGGACTTTCTCAGTAATAATCAGTAAGCTTAATAGGTAGGCGTTAGTAGAGATGACATTTAGTTAATTTAATTTCAGCTAGACCCTTTGGCTTTACAATTAATCTACATGTTAAGCTCCTTGGCTATATGCCATGATATTTTAATATTAAACTAGCTGACTCGGCGAAATTTGTTTCGCATCATAAATAATAAATGATTAAATTTTGAATATTAATGATATTGTTTTGATTAAGTGATAGATGAAAACAATGTCAATAATATCCGGGTTTAGCCAACGTTTGCAATTAAAGTGCTAAATCTTGATAATCATCACTTTTTCTTTACTACATTATACATGATGACACCCTATATCTATTAAAAAAAATTAAAAGTTTTAAGCATTTGGGGACAGACGGCGAAAACCGACTTTGTTTTATAGTATGTAATGATATACCAATAGAAATTTAGGTTTAGGATACTAAAATAACAACAGTTTTAAATACCAAAATTTCTCAAAATTTCATTTCCTGGTAACACGTGTCATAGTGCATTAGTATAACTGCTAAGTAGTGGTCGGCGGGTTCGATTCTATTCGTATTTATTGCAAAAAGAAGTATACATTCATTCATTGTACAGCTTCTAAAGCTTCTAAACAAGAGGGCACTGTGTGTATTGCATCTGAAATATCATTACATAGTATAAAACAAAGTCACTTTCCGCTGTCTGTCCCCTTATATGCTTACATATTTAAAACTACGCAACGGATTTTGATGCGGTTTTTTAATAGTTAGAGGGTGTCAACGGCGTGATTTTGATCTATAATTCATATATGATGTTGTAAAGAAAAAATAATAATTTTCGACATTTAGCACTTTAATTGCAAACGCTGGCTGAACCGTAAGTAATAGATAGAAATAATGTTCTACATTATTAAAGAACTTCAAAATGTCTACAAAAAAGTCCCCAAAGACATATGCCTATCTCTTAGGCATAACCCACAATGACCATTTTTATTTCTTTACTTTTTACGAGAAATAATGGCTTATTACGAAGCGATTTTAAACATTACAGCATTAATATTCATCCAATTAAGTGTCTTAAATAGATTGTGTATGTAATGTAGATAATCCTGGCCCTTTACAGCATGTAATTTAAACGTATATTTACGAAAATATTACAGTATTAACATAGTGGGGCATAGCAGTTGCGTTGGGCGCCAAAATGCTTGCCGATAAATAGCACAAATTGAACTTTATAAAATCCAAATTTTAGGCATGTATTACTTTTGATGCGGAACAAAGTTTTCCGGGTCAACTAGTATATTTATAAAGCAATATTTTCTTACAATGACAAAGTTTTTCTGTAGTCCAAGTTTATTTCTGCGCGTATTCAAGGAAAAATACGTTGTCATTACTTCACTTCACAGAACAACATGCTGAAATGCTCCACACTACCGCATCTCTTTGTCTGGACAATATTTTTTTCCGTGAAACGTTTATTTTCATTCAAAGCAATATGTTATTGTTTGAAATACCTTTTATATGCATTACACATAAGTGTAAAATGTTCAGTAATACATATTGTATTGAATAGATTTTTTTTTCGACGTAAAGTTACTCTACTTTTATTTTTTTGTTATGGGATAGGAGGGCAAACGAGCAGGCGCGTCACCTGATATTAAGCAACCAACGCTGCCCATGGACTCCAGCAACACATGTAGTGTTACTGTTGCGTTACCGACCTGTAAGGGATAGGGGATAGGAAAGGATGGGGAAGGGGGGTGGGCCTCCGGGTACCTCTCTCACCGAACGAAACGCGGCATGAGCCACTTCACGGCGGTTTTCTGAGAGGTCGTGGTATTTCACCGGTCGAGCCGGCCCATTCATACAGCGAACTTCTTCGCTCCACCTCACCTTCATTTTCCTGCCCCCATTATTTGGGGTCAGCATAACAGGCTTTTCTTTTCCACACTTTCCTAACATTCACTCCTTCCGCACTAACGCCTTTCTTAATCATGTCGTCTTACATTCCATCAATATTTTCTTAGGTCTCCCTCTTCTCCTTTTTCCCTCCACATTCAGGTTTGTCATTCTTGGTGGTGTATTATCCTTACTAATTTCATGTCCATACCTATTACAGTTGAGTAGGTATGACTTATCCTGTTACTTCTATAGTATGTAACTTCATGCGTTTAATGTTCGAAGGTATAAGGGGGAAAATATGACACTATAGGACATTTTTTTTATCGGAATAGGGCCAAATAAGCAGTATAGTCATCAGATGGTAAGTCACTATCATCGCCCATGGATACCTGCCGCACAGATGGTGTTACAGTTGTGTAGCCAGCCTTTAAGATCAGATTTAAAAAAAAAATTGAGTGAAACTCCTTTTATCAAACTATCAATTTGAGTAGAGTTTGTATTTACTAGTAATATTAAATATACATAAAATAAAATCGTAGGAGAGTCAAAACTTTAGTACACTGAATATTATTTTTTAAAATACTTGGGATATGATATACCCTATCTATATCGAACAGAAAAATATGGTCTTTAGAATCTAATGTCTGTTTGTCTGTATGTTTGTTACGAATAATCGCTAAAAGTACTGCATGCTTTTATATCAAATTTTGCATGAATATTGCCAAGAGGTCGGGTCAACACATAGGCTAAATATCATCACACTACCTATAATAAGGGGTGAGCAATGAACCCTTATAATAGCACAGTACACATAGTTTTTTTATTTCCTTGCAGACAAAGTTGCAGGCAACAGCTAGTTGGAAATAATAATAATAAGCCTTCTTAAATCAAATTGGCTACTGAGTTAAAGTAAATATTTTCTGGTGAAGTTTATTTAGGAAGCTATGTTTTGCAGGATTATATTAAAGGATGATTTTTGATTAGGCAGCCGGGTTACGCCGGGTATAACAACAGCTGGGTCCGTAATAAATCTCGGTAACAACGTAGATATTTCATTTTTCGTAGATTATTATTAAACGGAAAAAAATACAGGTTCAGATGTTATACAGTATAAAATATTATTTTGAAACCGACCAGAAAACATAACAGTCGTGAGTTGGTTCCGGGCTTAAAACTATTAATTTCTCAATTCAGAGTACAAAAGAAAAATGAAAAAAAAAAACATGGAAATTTCGTTATGGGCAAAGTGGCAAACAGCTCACCTGGTGGTAAGCAATTTCCACTACCCATCGTAATTAGCAACAACGATTAGGTCATAGTTGCATTGCCGACATGCAAGATGGTATATTAACTAAGGTTTAATTATATGTTTTCAGTAGCGATATTAATACTATTGTATCAATTTTAAATGGTTTTGAAAAGAGTATTTGGCACATGAGTTTCTTGCCCGATTCTTCTCATGAAAGCCCCTACACTCGGAATCGGGCCGCTCGTGGCGATTGCG
Source organism: Euproctis similis (assembly GCA_905147225.2). NCBI lineage: Eukaryota > Metazoa > Arthropoda > Insecta > Lepidoptera > Erebidae > Euproctis > Euproctis similis. Next base: position 8,930,580 of record LR990121.1, on the reverse strand, counting down.
TCCGTGTTTTCTTGTTCCACGCAGGCACTTTCCTCAAGCGCACAGTGAGTCTTTAAATACCTCTCTCACTTAAAGAAATGGGACATAAACCACTTTTCATTAGTTTTTTCATTAGTTTTTCTAAATCTATGTGGTATTTCACCGGTCGAACATACCCTGAAGCGAACTATGTAGTGTTACCTCATTAATTGCAAATCCCATTTACAGGTCTTAATAACAAAACTACGATCAGCAAACACTTTGGAGACGGAGCAATATCGGAAAGCGACCAAAGCGCTTCTGGTTTTAATCCCGCTGCTCGGAATTACAAATTTGCTTGTATTGTGTGGTCCAAGTGATGACTCTTGGTTCGCTCATGCCTTTGACTATATAAGAGCATTAATGTTATCTACACAGGTACGTACTACTTATATTTATTCCTTTTTTACCCGCTTGTTAGGTCGTGACTCACCGAAATTTTATGCCCCAAATGAAATAGATTGCGACCTTTAATCCCGTGACTTCATGATTCAGAAACCAGGTTCCGAACATTCAAATTAACCTAGAAAGTTATCAGTTTTATAAATATGACTATCCTATGTTTTATGGGATAGGAGGGCAAGGCAACACATTTAGTGTTATAGTTACTTCGCCGACCTTTAAGGGAGTAGGATGGGAAAGGATGGGGAAAAGAGGTGGGCCTCCGGGTACCTCTCTCACCGAACGAAACGCGGCATGAGCCACTTTACGTCGATCTTCTGAGAGGTCGTGGTATTTTACCGGTTGAGCCGGCCTATTTGACTGCTTGGCACTGGTATCTCTAATTAAATTAAGAAAAAGTAATCCATGTTTTTGGAATTATTTTATCAAAAATATACATTAACAGAAGCTACAGACAATGAGAGATACTTCCAAAGTTCCTACTGCCCTGTCTCTAAGATTATAACCTTCTGAGTAACATTGTTTTGTGTTTCATTGTTACTCCTAGTTAATAAACTTTGTAATACCGTCGCCAGAGCTTGTAGTGAACTATCTTAATAAACTTGGGGTCTGTTATATTCTGTTTAGTCATGCTTACCTTTGAACTACTTGTAACATGATGGATGAATCTTGAGCACTTGGCCCTTATTAAGTTTTGGTGGAGAACTTTCTGTTTAAATGTATGTCGGAGCGTGAACACAGTGGCGCCGTCTTGAGAGTATTCGTGAGCAACTTTTGGTTTCATAACTTATTGTAATACAGTTAGTAGAACTCAGTGATAGAACTCAGTGGTAGAACTCAGTGATTAGTATGCAGGCGAGCCGAACTTATTTAAAGAAAGATGACTGTGCCGACGAATGTTCCTCTCTTAGGGCGTGCACTGGTTAAGACGCAACTTACTATCGGTGTCTTAATATTTTACACTGCCGTATTTTATATTATTAATTCTGCTGATAATTACAGATTTTTCACATTCTTTGTAAGTTCAACTATAGCACGGTGGGCATCCACTTCTCAGGCTAGTTGTGTCACTCCTCAGACTTTGTGACATACTCCCCCCTTTAAATGCTTTTAATACTATCGTAACGTAAAAAATAATTATCAAAATCTAATCTCTGATAACTAATCTCTGATAATTAATCTTCAATTAATATACTTAATAATCTTTATATTATTAAAATCAAACATATAACAGAATCTTCTCAGACGCTAAATCATTTATGTCACTCAAAGTTGTACAGACTGTTGACAGATTAGTTTTAGCCGTCTTATTGCAAATAAGACAAACAAAATCTAGTATTATTCTTCTGTTGTTGTTATAAGGACAGAATGTACTACTTTGAGTGACATAAATACTTCTTTAACCAATCTCCCAAAATAATAGCAATTTAAAACAAACATCTAATAATAAATGACTGACTTCGTTCGATTACACAAGCGTCAGTTGCTTAGTTTACAGACTAGATGGCGTTGAGTGTATTGTGTTCAGAAAATATGAAACATCTTTTCCTTTAGGGTTTCACGGTGGCGTTGTTCTACTGTTTTATGAATACGGAAGTTCGTCACGCCATCAGGTACCACGTGGAAAGGTGGAAGACAGGAAGAACCATCGGTGGTGGTAGACGAAGAGGTGCTTCCTATTCAAAAGATTGGTCACCTCGCTCTAGGACTGAAAGCATACGGTGAGAACTGCTTTGAAAATATTGTTGCATGCACGACAATACACTAAAAAATCGGGAATTTTCATAACAAAATATCGAAGTATAAGTTAGAAATGATTAGATTTTTTGGTTAGAAGGTTCGATAACTCACAGAAAAAAATCATTTCGAATAAAATTACGGGGTAATTATTATTAAAAAAAAAATAACTGGGGCATGTGATGTTTCTAACACCGACTAATTCAGTAACGATTGTGGACTCCATCCAGCAGCATTGCGGTTTAAACAGCCACTAGTCCAATTAACTTAGGTAATATTTTTTTAGACAAAATAATATTACACATTTTTTTCATATATGCTTAATTTGTTCTTTTTTGAATAGTTACTTTTTTGTGAATTCTGCGAGACACAACTTTATAAACATATAAACATAAACATAACTTCACGCCTTTTGTTACCCGAAGGTGTAGGCAGCGGCTGTTAAGCCTCGTCTCGCCGTTATGTTTACGTCCCAAATGGAACAGGTGGCGAACCTATTGCCATACCGGGCACAAAGTTTTCAGTCATCGATATTTATCATACATAACTTCCGAAAACAATTTCGAAAAGTCATTGGTGTGAGCCAGTGTCTGGAATCGAACCCAGACCTCTGGATCAGAAGCCGTGTGCTCGACCACTGCGCCACCGAGACTACAATACAACTTTATAGATGCATTAATGATTATACAAATTATAAATACTCAGTATCACTACACGGTTATAAAGACAAAATAGGTCCGTTCGATCAATTAAATGCTACGACTTCTCCGAAAACTGGGGTAATGTAATCGGGTGGCCCACTCCTTTTACCCTGCACTCTCCATCCATTTCAATGGTCGGATCAGTGAGGGTGAGAGAGATATCCGGAAGTAATTCCTTTGTAAGACATAAACAAAGTCCATCTATATAAAATCGAGATAGATTCTATACAAAATGTATGATAACTATATCGAAAACATAACATAACTTCACGACTTTGTTACCCGAAGGTGGAGGCAGCGGCTTTTAAGTCTCGTCTCGCCGTTACTTTTACATCCCAAATGGAATAGATGGCGAACCTATTGCCATACCGGGCACAAAGATTTCAGTTATCGGTATATATCACACATAACGTTCGAATAAGGTTTCGAATCCTGGCTCACATCAGAGACTTTTCGAAATTCCTTTCGAAGTCAAATATTTTAGTATTTAAGGGGACAGACAGAGGAAAACGGCTTTGTTTTAAACTATGTAATGATAAAGTTGTGTTCTCGCAGATATTAATTGCACGCTTTTGTTTATACAATTAAAAAACTATAAAATAATATATTATATTTTTCCATAAAAGTATTCCAAATCCATATTTGATCAGGCTGTTTTATTTTTTCAATAGACTGACGGTATGAAGCTGTATCGGCTGCTCAGATTATGGGAGTACAACTTGATTTATTAATACTGGAATGGACTTGTGCATTTCTGATGAAGAAGTCATTATAACATATTTACAGAGAATCTGGATTTGGATGCAATTATTCTTGTTTTTGTTTGAATTTGTTACGTAACCTTTTTGTTGTATACATTTTTTTATTCAATAAATCAATGTTTAATCTTTTGCACGCTTATTATTCACATATTTTGCATTATGTTTTTTTTTTCAATACTAATTCGTATTTTTGTATTTTTGACTTCGAAAAAGAAAAAGCTAAAATTAAAAAAAATATCACTGCATTATTGGGCACTTTTTTATTTTGCAGCTTACCTCTAAATCTTCGGACACAACTTCCAGTATGTTTATTTTCGAATATACAGGGTTAATTTTAATATACTAATACTATTCTACACATAGCTCCTTTGTGTCATTCTAAACAACTTTTCTTTTACCAGTTTTACAAAAACCTAAAACTCTAGTAAAAAAAAACGATTTTTAAGATTTAATTGTACCATCTGACACTTTGTAACTCTGTATTTTGTACTAAACGTACCTATTTCACCCGATTTTCATTCAGAGTAGCAGCTCTGTTTATGCATCTAAACAAGAGAAGCGAGTTCCCGCGCTTTCTACACGAAACTGCTTTTAATTCACATACCCAATCGGATATCGTGTAGATTACGAAATTAAAGGTGTTAGAAATGTATTTTTAGGCTAATACACTTAAAATTTAATGTAGGAAATTTGAATTATATACCTACCTATTTAATGTGGGTACATATTTAAGTGAAAACTCGATTATTCCGCCCACGATATTAAGCATTCGAGATTATTCAGACATACCAACTGCGACTAATTACATTTATTAAATACTTGCCACCGCAAGTCGAACATACTCATACATAAAGTTAAAAAACATGTCGAAACGTGATCAGTCTTACGGGCGACTAACATATGTTTGGCTAATGACCTACGGGTCCATCAAAGTACAAATGCCGCGTGACCTTGCCCCGCTACCCCCCCATACCGTTGTCACTAGATGCGCTCAATGCAATACGTAGACTTAGTTAATATTTTACAACTACCGATTTTAATTATTTAAATTTGTTTGAAATGAAAAAAAAATTAAAATTGTGATTTTTAAAAAGTCGTAGAACAAAAGTGTTAGGTAATTACCTACAGAATATACCCTTAGCTAATTATTAGTATATTTGAAATAACCCTGTATATTAAAGTTGGGACCTTATAAATTTCGCATAAGACATAATATCATCCCTCATTATTTAGTATGTCTCGATATCCATTTTCTTTTCAATAAACTTTTGAAATAGGCATATTAAACCATTATTTGGATGATGGGAGTAAAATACAAAAAAAAAAAATCTGGTTGCCTGTAAAGTCGGTTTTACGGGCGAAGATTTTACGTGACAACGTCTTTTTCTCGGTAGAATATTTATTGATATGAATATAATTAAGTTGAAGGCATTTGCTCGTCCGTTTCCATTGTTTTGAGAGTGGTGATTCCTGTTGAACATTTGAAATTGAATGGATGAATTTTTAATTTTAAAGAATCAATTTGAAAATCAAAACACTTATTCAGATCGAAGGTTCAAATTTTTGCTAAATAAATTTGAAATTAATTAAAATTTGTAATTGTAAATGATGAAGTTGAAAATTAAAACATTTACTTAAATTAGATGTTAAAATTCTTGCTCAACACAGTTTAAATCAAGTTTTCTTATATCTGCCACTTTTTCTTAATATTTGTAATTTTAAAGAATCAATTCGAAAATCAAAACATTTATTCAGATCGAAGGTTAAAATTTTTGCTAAATAAATTTGAAATTAATGAAAATTTGTAAAATAATAATTAATTAATTAATTAATTTTAAACTAATAATTTACTTAACACTATCAACATTTATCAATAGTATGACATAACCTATAAACTCAGTTTCTCAACTTTTGTGTCAATCTAACAATTAATCAATCAATCATTCGGCGGGCCTCTCTCTCGTTCGGTGACTCATCGTAACGTTACCGAGCGTTACACTTTTTCATAAGTGACTCCCAGCCGCAACCTAATTTAAGACGTTGTCACGTCAAAAAATATCAACTTTTGTCCATTTTTTTCTATTAAGTTTATATTTCATTTTTATTTTGTTTTTCTATTTGTTTCCTTTCTATAATAGTTGCTACATTTAGTCTTTTATAAATTCATTTCAAATACGGTAAACACATGTGACATAACTTCACGCCATTTTCTACACTAAGTCAAGTTAAGTTAAGCCTCGACTCGATGTTATGTTTACGTCCCTGATGATAAAGGTGGCGAACATATTGCCATACCGGGCACAAAGTTTTCAGTCATCGATATTTATCACACATTATTTTCGAAATTAATTTCAAAATGTCATTGGTTAAATCCGTTGCCCAGTCCCAAAACACGACACAAGTGTCCGTCACTTAGCATGTAAACTAGATCACTCTGGGTGTATCAAGTCTAAAAAAATACTCAATTAGTAATATATTTTGCATGAAACTAACAACAATGAATGAAGACGGTATCGCATGTATGTTTCAGTAAAACGCCATTAGATAGTAATCTTGTACATTATCCTTGGACAGTCAATTTAATTCCTTGAGCTGTGCAGATGAGCACCGACGTTTTGCCCGGTTTATCACCAATTTACATTCAGGCTTCGATCCTTACGCATTTATATTCTAATTCTATAAATCCTTCTTCATATTCAGCTAAAGAAGGATTTTAGCTAAGAACTTGGTTTAGCTAAGAAATTCTGTGGATAATCAATAGGAAAATAGATAAAAAAATATGAACTTCATTGGTTTAAAATACAAAATTAAGCACATATAAATTAATCTATATCTATACTAATATATAAATGTGGATGTAAGTTTGTTTGTTACGCTTTCACGCGATAACTACTTAACCGATCATCATGAAACTTTGTACACATACTCTTTGAGGCATTAGAAGTAGGTTTACATAGGTTACATTTAGTAAAAAAAAAATTTTTTTACGAAATATTAAAAAAATGTTTGACTTTAACGCCATCTACCAGTTCAGTAATGAAGTTCCATTCCTGAGTACTGTAATACCGTTGCACTATATTATCGACGGTCAAAAAAAAGTAAAAAAAATGTTATTCAAATATTGTTTTTTAAACGTCATTGTATGTTGTAATTTTAAAAATTGGTCATCCCAGCTAAGCAATAAAATAGAGTTATCATATTGATTCATTTCTATGGTAATGATTTTTGATACTAATTTAATGGCTACTTGTTTAATGGCGAGCGAAGCCGCGGGTAACAGGTAGTAAATGTATAAATGAGAAATTTAAGAAGGATAGGCTGATGGATAAGTGTGTATGAAGATGGAATATTGTGGTTCAGAAATATTGTTATGTTAAAGAACAAGTATTAAAATAATAAGAATATCTTAGACACAAAACACACAGCGCCCTCTAGTTTCAAACTAAGCAACTAAATGCTTGTGCTATGGATTCTAGATAACGGATATAAATACATATATACTTTTTTCGGTAAATACATACTTATAATATATAGAAAATCACCCAGACGCCATACAAACATTCATGCTTGTCACGAATATTTGTATTCGGGTGGGGATCGAACCCGCCATCCTCGATTCTGGAGTCGGTAGCTATATCAATGCACGAGGCTGGGTATAGTAAAACTAGACCATTGAAATATCTGGACAAGATGGCTGAAAGTAGTCTTGAGGTTGTTTGAAACGAATAATCCCATAATCATATCACCATCTTTGATTTTTTTTTTCGTTTTTTCCTATATCTTATTTTTTTTTGTTTTTTTTTTTATAGTTATTCAGTTGTAGAGCCAGGCAGTTCGCTGCATGAATTGGCAGTCTTGGTCAGCAAAATACTATGAACCCTACAGGGTGGGAGGGTAACAAACATCAATGCATTATCACAAACTAAATAAAAAAAACATCTAATAGAAAGGTCTGATGGAGAATCCTGGCAACATATAAACGTGCATGGAATCTCGAAATAGATTAACCAAGAGACGTCTATTATGATACTAGCAGAAATGTAATACAAATTTCTTCCCATGAGAGTAGCCCCATAAAAAAAGGTGTGTGACTATATGTAGGTGTGAAGTATATAAAAAAATACAACCAAATTTTTAAAAGAGATTTATTTCCCTCCGTTATTACACAAAAGTAGGTTATTTAAAAATATAATTGCGGTAAAAGAGAATTTATTTCCTTGTAATGACGGAATATATTAAGATTTAAATTTCGGAAGCTATATTTTGAAAATGGAAGGTGGAACGTCAAAATGACAGTAAAATCAAAGATATTTCAAATCGTCCACAGATATTAAAACCTTCAAAATTAAATATTTCATTCGCTGTGGTGAACGAAAATTTATTACGCTTGTTTGTTGAACGGCTGAAATTACTATTTGCACTCTTGCTTTATGACCAACTGATTTATAAACCATAAATGATATTTATTTATCCTTTAAGTCTCTGGGATTGTTTATGCATGAAACAAAATTAATATACAATTATTAATATTTAAAAGCACCTTTTATTTTTGGAATTTATATTATTATTCTTCTTAAATTTATTTATTTTTTGGCTTGTTTTCTATTTAGTTAATATTATATTCACTGTAGGGTGGCATTGCAATCCTATCTAAATATAAGTATATATATACAGAGAGTGTTTGAATACGGATGTTAACAAGAAGAATGTGGGGCAGGTTGTACCACCACCCATCTAAGCGAGAGTCAGCAGCGTCGGAGACTACTACTACTACGCTGCTGGTACCACGACACTCGCTTGCACCACTTCATGATGGCAGGCACCTGCATGCTGTAAGTAATTTTATATATTACTAGCTGTACGCGTCAATTTCGAACCTCCTAAAGGTAATGGCGAGAAAATATTTGACAAAGGTGCATCTGATACTAAAATATATTTTTTAAATCTTATGGCCATCCGACTAAACAAAACAAACCGAATCTTCAGCTTTTTATTTAAAACTAGCAGGCCGCGCGAACTTCATACCGCTATATTGTATGTAGCTTCCCGCCTCACGGTGTTACTCGCGTACAAACAAAATGTCGATGACAACGATGATTACATGTAGCCTATGCTACTCAATGATAATGTAGCTTCCTAAAGAAAGAAGAATTATTAAAATCGATCCATTACTTTTTGAGTTTATTCGTTACATACAAAAATACAAATCTTTCATCTTTATGATATTAGTGTAATTAAAAAAACATGTAGCTTTTATTTTATATGAATATTTATTTTATTTATTATATGAAATATTTACCCTTGAATATTATTCATTTTTATATATTCATTTTCATATATTCATTTTAATTTCATATATTATTCCCGCATATTCATATATTATTTGGTTAATAAAGCTAACTTTATTATTCAAATATGTAGACTCGATTTATTCGTGTTCCTGTATTTGGTGCCATCAGACGACAGCGAGACTGTCACCACAGTAATATAACGTCAAGAAACTTTTCTCAAAAAATCAAGTAGAAGTTTGCTTAATGACTGAGGCTTGTGTAGTATTATACGATTCGGTGAAACGAGGTCTATGAGGGTGAAGATGAATATAAAGAAGATAGATATGAAATGTATACATATGTATGTGCAGGATTACATCACAAGTGGCAGCGCAAGCGGTGAACAGTCTCCGGTGTGAGGACAAGGGCGGGGGAGGCTCTCGCGCCTGCGCACTCTATCCGAGGAAGACGTGGTGATTGCTCCTGACGCGTCTATCCCAGCCTCTCCCGCCTCTTCATCGCTTCTCTGTCCCATTACCGCGCCCAACTGCAAAGGATCCAGCGTATCTTCGAATATACCTAACGTAATATCCAAAGCTATCGCAATTTCTGCTAAGTCAATAAATAGTCCTTTCTCATGTAACCGTTTTGATGCAGGATCACCAAATTGTTCTGCACAAAATTTTGAATAGGCACTAACACTTTTGTATCTAAATAGATAAAACATATTCATAATATTATAATTAATTTAATTATAATTATAATAGCTATAAATAATTTGAATAGTACAATTATATCAATCACTTTTGTTGTTTTATACCATTTAATTTTATTGCTTCGCGTCCTTAATAGACGACGGTGTAGGCAGAGAATGATGCTTCCACACGTCGAATATTTTCTTATATCATGTACTAAGACGGGTTAATCTGGGATATAGATCAGGCATAATATTCCTAACTTTAACTTTCAAAAAAGGTTTTTAAATATTCATCGGTGTATCTTTCGAAACTGATATTTATGGTACAGAGGCATGGAGCTGAACTATATAATTAGTTTTAAATAATACTATTAGGAGTAAATAAATTATCTCCACAAATGTGTTAAATTTATATTCAGGAAATTATTGTCGAAAAAAGTATAATTTTTATACGTAAACTTCTTCTGTTCAGATAATGAATGGTTGCCAAATAATTATAATAGTATCTAGTATATAAACTTAGTTAATTAAATAATTATTTGTAAGTAAACAATTGGGAAACAATACGCTATTTGTATGATAAAAATTTACCATGTCGATAAATTTTACATGAAATAATGAATATATTCTCCTTCTGTAATAATAATATAATATTCAATAAGTAATATTCAAAATCATATATGAATATTCAATAATATTTCTTTTTATTTTAAAATTTGTGAGTGTAAAATTTTAATACATAATAATTAATTAATCGTCATTATTGGATTCTAAATCGTGTTCAGATAAAATAATCATCTAGCTATTGTTATTTATCATGTTCGATGTTAATCAATGTGAATATATTGTCATGAATATTACTTTATAAATGTAAAATAATAATATTTACATAATAATCTTTTGTAATTGTATATAATAAGATACACGAAAGTGAATTTAAATGTTTGTACATTGATCTGTAATAAAACTTATGATGATTGTAGCTGGTTGTTTTATTTTTTAATAGGCTCCTGTTAGTTTCACCGGTATATATGTAAGTAAGTACGTAAATAAACTTTCTGAGCTCGATTTTCTCCTACTTTGAACGATTTTATTTTATCGATACTTCTGTCAGACACCGATGACAGATAATTAGGTTCCCCAAGATTCTAACAGTTTTTCCGACTAGCTCTATCTCTCTTACTCTCGTGGATTCGGAAGTGATCATGTGAAAAACATATATATAAAGTCATGTGTTTTAATTATTCTTAACTGTATTTTTTGTCCAGTGTCCTCTTATAGCTAAATAATATATTCAGCAGCGAAGTAACAGAGTGGCTAGTCATCAATAATTGTAATACATAATTTCTGAAAAGATTTTCAAAACGTTATGTTGTGTTCCTTATTTAAAGTAAGACCAATCTAGTCTAGCACCCGGGATGACCTTTTAAAATGCTTTTCCAAGGAGATAAATATTGATGACGGATGAATTTGGGCATAGCAATAGGTTTTTATTTTATAAAGACTAATTCAGTTGTGGTGTAACTACTACTGTCTACACCTTCGGGTATAAAAAGCATAAATATAAATTAATATTTTAATGAGGGTTGACGTCAATCATGCGGCCGGTCATAGAACCACAACTCTTGACAACAAATTTGAAGAATCTTTTGACAACATGGCTTCTTCGAAAAGATGACATGGTGCGCCGATCGCACTTAGAGTACGATAAGAACAAGAAAATGAATAAATTACTAGAATCATTAATCGTCCTTTAAAACATAAGTAATAAGTATAAGTATATCCTTATTTTCCCCACGAAAGTTAACAATATTCCTTATAATATATGACGCTTAATTATTTTTTAAATCAGACCTTTAGCTATATACAGGTAACACATAGACATCATATCATCACATCTGATAGACAGAAGTTCTAAAGCTTAGCGTTCCATTTATCCATCCACAACAGTTAAACATAACATAACTTCACGCCTTTTGTTACCCGAAGGTGTAGGCAGCGGCTGTTAGACCTCGTATCGCCGTTATGTTTACGTTCCAAATGGAATAGGTGCCTAACCTATTGCCATACCGGGCACAAAGTTGTCAGTCATCGATATTTATCACACGTAACTTTCTAAAATTTCGAAAAGTCATTGGTGTGTGCCAGGATTTGAAACCGCTACTTCTTGAATCAGAAGCTGACCACTGCGCCACCGAGACTGTTGAACAGTTATTCTTTTGCTTATTTATTTAACGATCAGTATTGGTGGTCTAATCTTCGAGCTCACGCTTCTAATCAAATAGTCGCGGGTTCGACTTTGGGCTCACACTGTATCTTTATAAATCTATATTTCATAATACCTTTTCGGAAGTTATGAGGGATAAATATCGATGACAGGCAACATTATGCCTGGTGTATAGCTATAGGTTCTGACACCTATTCAATTTAGTACATTAAAATTCACAACTTAACAGCTGCTGCCAACACCTTCGGGTAACAAAAGTTGTGAAGTTATAGCTAAATTAAAATTGACACTATAACAAACTACTAAATTTACTACGCGTAGTTTTAGGCATCAGCTGAATCTCCGGAAGGTATCCTTACCGATCCAAACGCGGTATGACCCACTATATATTGATATCCTGAGAGGTTATGGTATTTCACCAGTCGAGCTGGCCCATTTATGCAGCAGATTGCGTAGCTCTACCACTATTAATCTATATATCTATACCTATCCATACTGTGATTTATGTTCATCCAAGTAATACCACTTATCGGGATACAGATGATGTGTCACACCACAGAGTAATTTAGAGAACACGCCACATTCTCTTGTATTTTTTTTTCCTTTTTCTCTTTGGTAAAAATATATGTAGTCCCTTTTATCATCAAGAACACAATCGAAAGGAGAGGTTGTGATTAAGTGTAGTGCGAGACAGAAATAAATAGTAGAACAACAAGAGAAACAGTTCGTTAGTTAAGTACATTTTTTCTATTTTTTATGTCTCTCACATCACGTCATTAATATCTTTATTTAACTTAGTATTCTTTTTATTTTTATTTATATCTAACCTCACATCTTTTTCTACCCGATGGTGCAGACGGGCGCTGTATGCATCAAATCGTTAAATTGTTATTATATATAAGTACATGTACAACTTTACGTCAATATTCTGAGTCTGTGGGTTTTCCACTGTTAAGTTTCATGTCATTGAAGATGAAAAAAAAAACCAAAACCTCAACTCGAAGATGTATATCGACACGCACGAGCAATAACCACCCATAGTAGTTTATTACTGGATTTTTAAAATTTAAATTTGACATCTGTAGGCTAGGACTCATATATGTATTTTTTTATTGTTATTTACAAAAATATGACTAATGACAGTTTTACTATTGGGATTTTACTTTTATTGCATTTTTATGCTACAAATCATTTTCTTCTGTAAAGAGTTCGAAACGTCGGGAAATAAATAAAAATAAGTAATAAATAAACGCGATATAATCCTTAAAAGTTGTTTTAATGTTATGAATTTGATTCGCGAAAATCTGAGAAATAAATACATTGTAACTTTTTAAATTTAATGACTTATAATAAGTATTATAGAGATACATTTCATACATTTATAAAGGCATAATAATGACTCTGAAAAGATATTAGCTAAAAACCACAAATAATTTTCTGCTGAAAAAACAGAGTTTTGCGATTAATGGTTTATTGCTCGGTGCTCTCGGTGGTCTAATGGTCGAGCACACGGTTTCGGAATCCAGGGGTCGTGTTTCGAATCGTGACACTGGCTCACACCAATTACTGTTCAAAATTGTTTTCGGAAAGTTATGTGTGATAAATAACGATTGCCTGAAAACTTTGTGCCCGGTATGGCAATAGGTTCACCACCTATTCCATTTGGGACGTAAACATAACGGCGAGATGAGGCTTAACAGCCGCTGCCTACACCTTCGGGTAACAATGGCGTGAAGTTATGTATATGTTTATGCTCGGTTACGTCGATATAAACTTATCAGTCATGGCGTAAAATAGTAGCTACCTATCACCTACGGATAGGGATATTTGAATAAAATATGACTGCGAATAAAGAAGCAATACTTTAGAGACGAAGGAATATTTGAAAACTTTTTCGTTTTCGCCCATGTTACCTATCTGAAAGATAGCGCGAGATTCCGAAGAGAAATTGCTTTGCGAACTAACATTACACGAGTTTTTGTTTTATTTATTACCTGCTTGGCAGTTTCCTATTGTGATTCAAATTTGAAATTTTAAAATATACAAAGTTTCTAGTAGCTATATGTAGTTAGTACGTTACTAGCTTTTGTCCGCGGCTTTGTTCGGGTTAAAAAATAATATTTTTGCGGCTTTGCGGGTTTGTTATTATAGTTGTTAAAACAAACCTAAAATCAATATTAAACAGGTATTACATTTCTTATAATTTTTGAGAACATTTTTACTTTTTTATTAAAATACGGATGGACTGGACTAACTTGATGTCTCAGATGAAAAAAAAGTTATATTTAAGTAATGCTGTAGTAAGCTGCCATTCGTAGAAGAAGATGACGCAATAAAATCGACGTTACACGCACAGTAAGCATTACACTGTGTATAGTAACAATGCTATTCTCTGTAACTACTCTGTAATTGCAGAAGCGTAACCTCAATTTAATGTAGCGTGAACCTCCGTGCCTTCCTGGCCTGGTTTTAGCGGTAGAATTAGTTAGCTTTCTGAAACATTGTAAGCCAAGTTGAGCTACTTTATGTATGTACTATATATATTTGCCTATGATAAACAGAGTAGTGAGCTAGAACCTATAAAGGTTAACAATGACAGTGGTAGAGCCAAGCAGTTCACTGCATGAATGGGCCGGCTCGACCGGTGAAATACCACGACCTCTCAGAAGACCGACGTAAAGTGGCTCATGCCGCGTTTCGTTCGGTGAGAGAGGTACCCGGAGGCCCACCCCCCTTCCCCATCCCTTCCTATCCCCTATTCCTTAAAGGTCGGCAACGCATCAGTAGCACTATATGTGTTGCTGGTGTCCATGGGCGGCGTTGGTTGCTTTCCATCAGGTGACGCGCCTGCTCGTTTGCCCTCCTATCCCATAAAAATTTTATGGGATAGATAGATCCCATTAAATTTAATGAAATTTATACTTAGACTTTTTTTTAATATGTGGTAATGCTGGTAGGTACTGAAATGAGTATATAAGAGGAAGCATGAAAGTAGCACCAATTACGGAAAAAATAGAAGTTGTAGATTGACGTGGTATAGACACATTATAAGAAGGGCCGAAATTCATGTCACGAGAACAGCGATGAGAATGACTCTGGACGGACACGTCAGTAGTGGAGGGCCGAAAAATAGATGGTTGGACTGTGCAAAAGTTGGTATGAGTATGAAGGGAGTAAGTGTGAATACGACTAGTGATGGACGAGAAAGGAAAAGGATGACATGTTGTGCCGACCCCACTTTGAGTGTGACAATGACAGAAAAATGATGATGGTACTGCTCATAGGTTTAAATTAGCTGTTTAAATTATAATCATCATATCATAACATAGTAAACAGTCTCGGTGGCGCAGTGGTCGAGCACACGGCTTCTGATCCAGAGGTCCCGGGTTCGATTCCAGACACTGGCTCACACCAATGACTTTTCGAAATTGTTTTCGGAAGTTATGTGTGATAAATATCGATGACTGATAAAAACTTTGTGCCCGGTATGGCAATAGGTTCGCCACCTATTCCATTTGGGACGTAAACATAACGGCGAGACGAGGCATAACAGCCGCTGCCTACACCTTCGGGTAACAAAAGGCGTGAAGTTATGTTATGTTATGTTATGTTATAACATAGTATAAAACAAAGTCACTTTCCGCTGTCTGTCCCCTTATATGCTTATATCTTTAAAACTACGCAACGGATTTTGATGCGGCTTTTTTAATAGTCAGAAGGTGTCAACGGGGTGGTTTTGATCTATAATTCATATCATAATCATCTGATGAGGCTAATGATGATTCATTAGCCTGTTGCAGTCCACTGCTGGACATAGGCCTCTCCCAATGTGCGCCACAACATCCGATTCTCTGCCTTCCGCATCCAGTCTTTTCCAGCAGCCCTTCTGAGGTCGTCTGACCATCGGGCTGGTGGGCATCCTACGCTACGTTTGCGAAGACGCGGTCTCCACTCTATGACCTTCTTACTCCATCTACCGTCGGTCCTTCGGCAGATGTGACCAGCCCATTACCACTTCAGCGAGCTTATTCTACGAGTTATGTCGGTTACTCCAGTTCTCTGGCGGATATACTCATTCCTGAGTTTATCTTTCAGAGATACCCCGAGCATAGCTCGCTCCATAGCTCGCTGAGCGACTTTAAATTTGTGGACTAGCCCCACCGTGAGTGTCCACGTTTCGGCACCGTAGGTCATCACCGGTAAGACGCACTGGTCAAAGACTTTGGTCTTCAGACATTGCGGTATAGGCGAGCTGAAGACTTGACGTAGTTTGCCGAATGCAGCCCAACCAAGCTGAATCCTCCTTTCGGCCTCCTTCTCGAAGTTTCGTCTACCTAACTGGATGATTTGGCCTAGGTAGACGTATTTGTTTACGACTTCGAGAACTGACCCTTCGACGCTTATCGGTCCGGGCACGACATGTTCATTGAACATGACCTTGGTCTTGTCCAAGTTCGTTCCCAAACCGACACGCCGGGAGGACTCGTCCAGGCTGCGCAGCATTCCGCTTAACTGTTCCAGCGACTCTGCCATCACAACGATGTCGTCGGCAAACCGAAGATGCGAGATGTACTCACCATTCACGTTGATACCCTGTCCAGTCCAATCCAGTGTCTAGAAAACGTCCTCCAGAGCATTGGTGAAAAGTTTGGGAGATATAACATCTCCCTGTCTTACACCTCGATTTAGCTCGATGGAGTTCGTCGCCTGGTCCTGTATCTGGACAGCCATCGTGGCGGTGTCATACAAGCATCTCAGCACCTCGATATAACGCCAGTCAATCCGACATCGCTGCAGTGCATCCAGAACTGCCCAAGTTTCGATGGAGTCGAAGGCTTTTTCGCAGTCCACGAATGCCATACACAGCGGCTGATTGTACTCTTCGGTCTTCTGTACAATCTGCAGAACAGTATGGATGTGGTCCACGGTACTAAAGCCTTTTCGAAACCCGGCCTGCTCTGGAGGCTGGAATTCGTCGAGTCTTGCAGCGAGACGATTCGTGACGACCCTCGAGAACAACTTGTAGATATGGCTCAGGAGTGAGATGGGTCTGTAATTCTTCAGTAATTTTTTATCACCTTTTTTGAAGAACAACACCACCGCACTCCTGCTCCAAGCCTGTGGTGTTATGCCCTGGTGTATGACGGAATTAAAAAGGCTTGCTAATTCCTTTAGGATAGGACTCCCGCTGGCTTTTAGAAGCTCTGTAGTGATTCCGTCATCACCGGGTGTCTTGTTGTTCTGGAGTTGCCCGAGAGCCGCACTAATCTCGCTTTCAGTGACATCGGGAATTTCCTCACTATAGTGACGCGTTAGCGGGGCTCTGTGGTCATCATCGCTGTGTCCAGGATGCTTGGTCATCCGTGTGGAATAAAGAAGCCCATAAAAAGATTCGATCTCTGCGAGAATCTCGGGCCTAGAGGTGACGATACGTCCATCCGCAGTTTTCAGCTTCGTCAGATGGGACCTTCCAAGCTGCTGAGCGAACACTTTCGACCCTTTGTTGCGGTCGATCGCGTTTTCGATTGCTCGGGTATTCGATCGACGAAGGTCGCGCCGCATCAGCTTTCTAATGCGCTGGTTTAGGCTTTTCCATTCTGACGAAGACAGCTGATCGGATGGAGTTTCTCGCGTTTGCCTCACAGCTCGAGTGTCTCAGCAGAGAGCTTGGACTCCTTTTTCTGCGATCTCGGGAACAGCCTTTGAGACACTTTCCTCAGCGTGTTGACCACAGTGTCAGCTTTTTCGTCCACGTTGCCTTTGGTTTCCAGCTGGTCGAACCGATTTTGAAGTTCCATTTGGAACTTTTCGGTTTCGGCTATTTGGAGTGGCGTAGGTCGGAGAATAGACCTCATCTTCCGGGTCCTTTCAGCTTTCAGGTTAATATTTAGAGAGCCTCGAAGAAGTCGGTGATCACTTCCAGTATTGAACCTGTTGATCACAGAGACATCTCTAAATATATGCTTACTATCCGTAATGATAAAATCTATCTTGTTCCTTGTCACAGAATCCGGGCTTCGCCAAGTCCACCTCCTGTGGAGACCCTTCTTGAAGAATGAGTTCATCAAGAAGAGCCCTTCAGACTCCAGAAAGTTGACCAGCATCTGGCCCCTGTGATTCCGGCACCCCAAGCCATATGGACCGATTTTCGTTTCGCCGCGTTCTTGTACTCCCACTTTGGCATTGAAGTCCCCCATAACAACTTTGTAGTGAGCCTTGGCAGTACCATGTATTGCTTTTGCAATATCTTCGTACATTGCCTCGGCTATCTCGTCAGAGTATGTCGAGGTCGGCGCATATACCTGTATTACCTTCAGGGTGTACCTGTTGGTGAGTTTCAGTTCAAGGTACGCTACCCTGGTCGACACACTACTGATCTCCACAACGCTGCCAACGAGGTCCTTGTGAACGAGGAAACCGACACCCCCCTGCTGGCCACCTGGTCACCTTCCCGAAAGTAGAGCAAATTGCCCGACTGTAGGGTTATCGTGTCCTCCCCCTCCCGCCGGACTTCAGACAGCCCTAGAATATGCCAGTTTTTTACGTGATATAATGGCTTATTTACGAAGCGATTTCAAACATTACAGCATTAATTTTCATTCATTTAAATGTCTTAAATAAATTGTGCATGTAATCCTGGCCCTTTACAGCATGCAATTTAAACGAGTATTTTCGAAGATATTGCAGTATTAACATAGCGGGACGGCAGTTAAAGCCGATAAATAAATAGCACAAATTGAACCTCATGATATCCAAAATTTACTCATTTATTACTTATTATGCGGAACAAAGTTCGCCGGGTCAGCTAGTTATGACATAAATCATGATTTTTATAACATCTTAAGGTATTTAGTACTTATATTTCTTTATTCTCTCCGAATTCCCGTTTTTTCCCGCGTAATCCTATGACTTATAGGAACATAATAAAACTACCCCCACTATGATAATAACATCGTATAATATCACGCGTATGATTTGGAAATTCGGAATTCGGGATCCAGGTCGTATTCTCGGTGGAATGTGGCCATGAACGTGGTAGAATTATTTCTGATGCTCATAATACTTTTTCTATGATGCTGTTCCCAACAACTGATAGAAATTGCACAATGTATGGACGTCTAGTTCCACTATGGGTTTTTTAAATTGCTTCACGCGAATAGGTACTAATTGCAATTAGGTTTAATATTAGTTAAGTTTACCTTGGTGGTATTGACCAAGCACTCTGTTTCTTATCATTGGATCAGAAGAGAGACTTCTCATAATTCATTTGGGAAATTTTGTGTGATAAATATATGGCATTTAGGACGTTCGGTGAGTCGAGGCTAAAAAGCCGCTGCGAACACGCTTGCGTAGAAACTCATAGATTATCTAATATATGTATAAAATTCTCGTGTCACAGTGTTAGTCCTTCGAAATTAGATCGATTCTCATTAAATTTTGTGTGCAGCATAACGGGTAGGTCTGAGAATCGAACAACATATATTTTTCATCCCCCTAATTTGGAAAGTCACCCCAATTTATTTTTAATTTGCCTTTTTTATGAAACCGCATACCACGACCTCTCAGAAGACCGACGTAAAGTGGCTCATGCCGCGTTTCGTTCGGTGAGAGAGGTACCCGGAGGCCCACCCCCCTTCCCCATCCTTTCCTATCCCCTATCCCTTAAAGGTCGGCAACGCAACAGTAACACTATATGTGTTGCTGGTGTCCATGGGCGGCGTTGGTTGCTTACCATCAGGTGACACGCCTGCTCGTTTGCCCTCCTATCCCATAAAAAAAAACAATACATAAAACCCTAAATTTTCATTTCTCTACGATCAACCCCGATTTTTTTGGCAAGACAACGTTTGTAGGGTCAACTAGATATAGTTATAAACTCTTTACAACACAAGTACGACATAACATAACATAACCGAAAAAGGCGTGAGCCTTTGTCTACCCGAAGGTGTAAGCAGTGGCTATTAAGCCTAGACTCGCCGCTATGTTTTACTTCCCAAATGGAATAGGTTGCGAACCTATTGTCATACCGGGCAAAAACTTTTCAGTCATCGATATTAATCACAAATTATTTTCGAATTTGAAGTCTCGGTGGTCTTATGGTCGAGAACACGGTTTCTGAATCGAGGTCGTGGTTCGAATCCTGACACTGGCTCACACCAATGACTTGTCGAAATCGTTTTCGAAAAGTTGTGTGATAAATATCGATGAATGAAAACTTTGTGCCCGGTATGCCAATAGGTTAGGCGCCTATTCCATTTGGGACGTAAACATAACGGCGAGACGAGGCTTAACAGCCGCTGCCTACACCTTCGGGTAACAATGGCGTGAAGTTATGTTATGTTATTTCCGAAATAAATTTCGAAAAGTCATTCGTGTGAGCCGGGATTTGAACCCGCGACCTCTTGATACAGAAGCAGGGCGCTGACTCGATCACTGGACCTACGAGACTTTTTGACGACAATAGTGTGTTCCACAGAAATAGATCAAGATAGAACGGCCGCGATGGCATATTTCCATACATTTCGAGCGTGTCACTTTTTTGAAAAACCACGCCCTCAGCGTGACGTCATTTTCATTGTGAGCGGAGCGACTAGTTAGGAGACACTCACATTAGATTATCGATGTTAATATCGGCAACGTGTGTTAATTTTATTATTTTTTGATTTTCTTTAACGATAATCATAGAAAGCAAAACATGTTAAATACTTCAATCCGACATATTAAAACCTAAAACATATTTTTCCAACAGTATATGAAATTTAATTATAAATATTATACTGTCCTTGAAACTATACATATTAATTAAATATTTGCCTTTTTGTAAGGGTTGGCCTCACAGTCCTGGTTAAATAACAAAGCCGAACGAGTACCTCGGTTACTGCCCGTTTGAGAAGAACGAGATGATTTTCCATCGGCGATTGGTCAAATTGGTGAAAACTTATACTGTCAAATAAACTGCTGCCAATGTAATTACGAAACACTGGTTGAAATTTGTGGTGTTAGAATAAAGTAGGGACAAAGCAAGATATGAGGTGATACTCAAATTATTATTGAATTAATTTATCGATAAGTCCTAAGACTCAACGATACATGGAGTGCCCATCTCTAACATTCAAATCACAGCGATTAACAGACACAGCGATCAACTGGCAGGTGTATTGTGTATTTCGTTCGATTCGACGTACATTACGCGTATAATTTATACGCGCAATGTTTTTGTATACGAGCGTTGAATGCGGACAGCAATGGATATTTATCATAACGAAAAAATATACAACTTGTGATCGTAATTATTGAACATAGTAAAAGTAAAACAATAATTTATAATCTCAAAAAAATACTTTCTACTGATTTTCTGTACTTACCGATCATACGAAATATTTCTTTTTTTCATATTTGCTTCACTACTTTTGTTTTTACAATTTTTCACAGCATAATAAGGCATATATGTGACGTTTTATCTATTTTTTTTACGTCCTGAACGCAGGGCAGGAACGCTCGTTGCGTACTGAGAGCGAGTTTCGAAAAGCATGCAATATAGTGCAGGGTTTTGGCACGCTTGCCACGCCTATTCGCCGTTCTATCTTGATCTATTTCTGTGGTGTGTTCTGTAGTATTATAGTATGCTTTAATCATTCTATTTGAGTAAATACCAATCATGAATTATTGGGCTAGTTGGCACTCAGCTGATTGTTGTGAGATGATGGATGAGTAGTACTTAGTGATAGTCAGCTATTAGCTAAGCGTTAAAGTAATTGGATTTTCTAGAGAGAGTGCTATTTAAAAGCTATTGTGTTTCATAACAATAATTGACATGTGATAAATTAATGAACTACGTGAAAATCTATTTAAAAGTTTTTTAAGGGATCGGTCTCGGTCAGTCTCAGTTGTCCTGCAGTCAAGCACACGGCTCTGTATCCCGAAGTCGCGGGTTCGAATCCCGACACACACCAATGACTTTTCGAAATTAATTTCGTAAGTTATGTGTGATAAATATCGATGACTAAAAACTATTGAGCCCGGTATGACAATAGGTTCGCCACTTATTCCATTTCGGACGTAAACATAACGGCGAGTCGAGGCTTAACAGCCACTGCCGACATCTTCGGGTAGAAAAAGGCGTGATTATGTTTTGTTATGTCTTTTTTTATTTACTAGGCCATTTTTATTTATTTTGAGGCAAAACAAAGTTCACTAGGTCAACTAGTAATATATAAAACATTGACGGATCGTACTTAATAAAAAAAAATATTCTGAAAAATATTTCAACATACCATAAGATTTTAAGAGTAATGATCAATGATTGTATCACGAATGGAATGATGGCGAGCAATGATGACGCTTCTTCTTATTATAATCTCTTAAATTTCTCCTGTAATGATAGATTTACAAACGGCAAACGAGCAAGTGGGTCACCTGATAGAATGTAATTTCTCACCGCCCATGAACACCGTGGCGCGTTGCCGTCCTTTAAGAGAGTAGGAGGGGAAAAGAAGGGGAGAGGGGATCGGGAATTGGGATTCCTCTCTCATCGAACGAAACGCGGCACGAGCCACTTCACGCCGATATTCCGAGAGGTCGTGTTATTTCAATGGTCGAGCCGTCCCATTCATGCAGCGAACTGCAAGACTCTGTCGCTGTTAAATGTATAACTGTATTTCTAATGTTTGGCGGAAAACCTAACAAAATATACAGTAATATAAAGTAGGTACACATTCTTACATATTAAGTCTTATCTTTGTACATACGCCTGAAGGCTTGCGTTCACATATTTGATTACATTTGTCTAATTGGAGCAGCAAAAGCAGAAGTCTATTAGAAAGTCTGTCAACCCTATCTCTCCATTTAAATAGCTGTGTAAATACTTGATTTACATACAAAGGCTTATGATATTTCGGTAAAGTTTAATTTCAAAACGGTTTCTGTAATCTCCTTACAAATTCAAAATAGTCACCGCAATTGTACCGTTTGCGGTTTGCATTACTTTTTTAACAGGCGCTAAAACTTATAAGGTCTGTTATTTTATTATATGTTCCTAAAAGCTCGTTTACTAAATTTTTTTTTTATGGGATAGGAGGGCAAACGAGCAGGCGTGTCACCTGATGGTAAGCAACCAACGCCGCCCATGGACACCAGCAACACAGCATAGTGTTGCTGGGGATTGCTTTAGGGGATAGGGAAAAGGAAAGGATGGGGAAAGGGGGTGGGCCTCCGGGTACCTCTCTCACCGAACGAAACACGGCATGAGCCACTTTACGTCGATCTTCTGAGAGGTCGTGTTATTTCACCGGTCGAGCCGGCCCATTCATGCAGCGAACTGCTTGGCTCTACCACTGTTAATTATTAGGTAATAATTTGGCTTAATGTTTATATTATTCCGAAATACCTTTATGTTTGAAAAAAAAATCTCAGGTACATACAATATCTCATTTGCAAATAAAACAATTTTCTGCATAATACTAGTGGCAGAGTCTAGCAGTTCGCGGCATAAATGGGCCGGCTCGACCGGTGAAATACCATGACCTCTCACGGAATATTGGCGTGAAGTGGCTCGTCCCGCGTTTCGTTCGCTGAGAGAGGTATCCAGAGGCCCGATCCCCTTCCTTTTCCCTCTTACTCCCTTAAAGGCAATGCACCACGAAGTTTATGGGCGGTGAGTGGTTGCTTACCATCAGGTGACCCAGTTGCTGGTTTGCCTTCCTATCCCATAAAAACACATACTCTGCAGACTATCACGGGCGGCGGTTTGAATGACGTCTCGCTATGGCACCCATATGTGTTTACATTAGGAAATTGTCAATCTTATAGTGATGTAATGACGTCACGTCGTGTTAGACACGGCGTGACGTCATTAAAGACGCCATTTTCTTACTGACATTTTCTGTCACGTGACTCAATGCCTGAGTTATAAAATTTAATTTTCTACAATACATTATTAATCTTTTCATTTTGATAAATATTTGATATTAAAAATCTGAATATAAATAGTTAGAACTTCTAATATTCCGATTCATTCTTAGTGGATACCAGACTATTGTCTGTGTTGACTAATCCTTTATGATGGTCGATATAATATTTAATTTACATACGTAAATATGTAAGTGTCTTTAGCTTACAAAAACAAATTCACACTGAGTACACTCGCATAGAGTTTGCTGACTTTCTCACAAAAAGTCTGTGCTAGTACGCGAGCGAAGTCTATCCTGACAAATAGCTTATAAATAGCCTTACATGTGCCGGAAAATATGATGTATCGCGTCATATTTTCTGGCAACTACATAAAAATCCGTTAAAAAGTTTAAAGGGTATAAAGCTATCAGGCAGCGAAAATGATGTAATTTTAGTAAGATTTGCATTAATAATATAAAATAAATGTAAATTATATATAATTATATATATAATATATTATATATATATATTATTAATAATTACTTTATTTTGGGGATATTTTCTTTATATTCGGGATTCTTTTCTCAAGTTATGTGTGATAAATATTTATGACTGACAACTTGGTGCCCGGTTTCGCCACGTATTCTATTTGGAACGTAACATAATTGACATAAATCTCGGAGTCGGCTCCAAAGATTTTCATGAAATTTGGTATATAGGGAGTTTCGGGGGCGATAAATCGATCTAGCTAGGAGTCATTTTAGACAATGTCATTTTATCGTGTCGTATCGTATCGTGTTTTATAGTTCATATTTTTTATTATTCTGTCGGTTAGATCGATAAATATTATTCAAATTTCATCATTTTATTATTATTTAATTCATCCAGGTACTAACATTAAAGTAGGTACCAAAGCAAAGACAATCGCAATATAACCAGTTGCCGTTTCGCTAAAACTTGGATGATTGATGTGTACTTTGGGTAACTATTAGCTGACCCACAAAGTCATTGCTTTTTCATTTAGTATTTAATTTGTTTAGTAATTTGTCACTTATTGTTTCTATGTACTAACAAATGTAATTTTTATATTTACATAAAATTAAAAATTGTCTTACTAGACAAGCATTTGTGATGGCCTAGTGAAAAAGTGTCTATTTTTGAATGTCGAAGTGGTCGAGCACACCGCTTCTGAACCTAGAGGTGGCGGGTTCGAATGCTGGCTCACAGCAATGACTTTTATATCGAAATTGTTTTCGGAAGTTATGTATGATAAATATCGATAACTGAAAACTTTGTGCCCGGTATGGCAATAGGTTCGTCAACTATTCCATTTGGGACGTAAACTTAACGGCGAGACGAGGCATACACCTTCGGGTAGAAAAGCCGTGAAGTTGTGTCATGTTAATACATAATTACATAATTACACACTTCTATTAAATATATACATTTCCAATAATTGCATTCGACAAGTAATGTCGTATATAATAAATACAATCAAATCGACATATCTGTTATGCAACATTAATAAATATAATATGTCATCAATTGCAAAGACATGCACCCATTTTATTGTAATAACCTTGATCTGATTACAAGATCTTCTCGTCAACGAAACAATGCTTAATTTATACGTCCTTAACATTATTTTCATTGATATTATGACTTATAAATAATTACAATTTTAGTTTTGTTAATTTTACATATTTATTTAACAAGTCGCCCAGTTCGTTCCGGGTAAATAGAGAGAAAAGAACCCTACACGCCTCACTCGCTTCTTCGACGTTCATAACTCTTGTCATACGCGCTCGTCGGTATTTAAGGCTTGTGACATATATTTCCGCAAAGACAAGTAAATTTTTTAAATATGATTAAATTAAATTAAAACAAAATAAACATCTCATCTCATCATTTAGATTTCAAAATAAATAATTGTTTATCAATTACGAATTTTAAATATAAAAATTCACATATTCACCCGGCGTACTTCGCATTGCTTGAAAATTAATTTGTAGTTATTATATGAATTGTACTCATGATCATTAGGTACTTTTTCTAGTAGTACTCTAAGTGGAATCTGCACATCATGCCATCCTTTTGAACTGTCAACCTTATTAAAGGTTTAGGGCTGTGATTTTATGACCGGCCGCCTGCATGGCTTCAACCCTCCTTGAAAATGCTTGCAAAGGGCCGCTTCTGATTCATAACTCGCGGATCCGATACCGGGCTCACACCAATGATTTCTTGGAATTCTTTTCGGAAGTATCGTGTGATAAATATCGATAATACTTTATTTTGGTAGTGACGTTACGGCAATCCGAGGATTTGGCAGCAGCATTTAGGTCTGCACCGTCGGGTAGAAAAAGGCGTAAGCTTGCGTTATGTTTTTTTAACCGGGCTTTTAAGGCTGCATTCATTTCAGCTCTTGGTCAGCTTGTCACCTCTTAGCTCTCACCAATTTGTCAATACCTTTAAATAGAGTATGACTTTCCATTTGTTTCTATTTTTCAGTCTCCGTTACCTCAATTGTTCTAATAGCTGGTTGTCTTTGTCATGGTCGTCTTGGTCATATTAGCTATATCTAATGCAAATTATAAATTTTTAATCAGTTTTTTAGATTCTCAGGCTAGGTCATTCGTCTAAACAAACTTTCTATTATTACTAGTTATCCCAGCGAACTTTGTTTCGTTTCAGAAGCAATAAGAAAAATAAAAATGGGCATTGTGAGTTAACCCTAAAAGATAGACATACACCATCATGGACTTTTTATAGATCTTTTGGAGGTGTATAATAATGTAGAACACTGTATTGATCTATCACTTAGGGTTCAGCCAGCGTTTGCGATCAAAATTATCCATGAATTATACAACAAAACCATCCCCTTGACACGCTCTATCTTTTAAAAAAAACTTGTAGCTTCAAAGATCAGCGGAAAGCGATTTAAGTGTATTAGCTAGACTTCTGCTCAAGAATGAAATTTTGAGACTAAATAACATCTCTATAACAGCCCTATTTGGTCTGCCTTTGGTCTTAGCGTGAAATTAAATAAGTTCTTGTAGTCAGTCGATATCGTAATTACATAATTAGGAAATAATATTCTTGATCTTAGATAATTAATTGTGTATATTTTTTTAATCACTTGTCTCGATTATTTGTTTAATTTATGAGTCATAGTGACAAATGAATTAAACACAATTAATACTATTCAAATATCATAATTAATAATTTGTAAGATGTCAAATTATTATTAATTAAGTTCCTTCAGAACTATAACTGTAATTTTATACTCTTATTAATACAATGTATAGGCAGTAGGGATTATGCCTCGATATGCTGAATTAATTTTCCAGTACTCCGGTACTGGAACTGGAACTGTAGCGGTTGGAAACCTCTTGCAGTATATTTGGTACAATGTGGTCAGTCATTGATATTTATTACAAATAATTTCCGATAAATTATTGGGCGTGAGCCAGGAAGTATAGAAAGACAGGATTCTGAATGATATATTAATATACAATAATAAACTCGGATCTTAGTTCTCTTTTATGGTACTGGCAGCGCTAGAATTTCGGGTGCACCATGTATTACGTACGTACGTCGCTTTTATTATTTAACAGTGGTTGAGTCTTGCAGTTCGCTACATGAATGGCTCGACTGGTGAAATACCACGACCTCTCGGAGTATATCGGCGTAAAGTGGCCCGAGCCGCACTTTGCTCCGTATTTCAATTCCGATCCCTTCCTTATCGTATTTTAAAATCCAACTATGCAACTGTAACACTGTATGTGTTGCTATTTTTCCTACCTTATTAAATAATAAGGCGTGAAATTATGTTATGTTATCTTTGAAAATTCAAAGATAACATAACATAATTTCACGCCTTTTGTTACCCGAAGGTATAGGCAGTGGCTGTTAAGCCTCGTCTCGCGCGTATGTTTACGTCCCAAATGGAATAGGTGGGCGAACCTATGGCCATACCGTGCACAAAGTTTTCAGTCATCGATATTTATAACACATAACTTCCGAAAACAATTACGAAAAGTCATTGGTGTGAGCCAGTGTCAGGAATCGAACCCGGACCTCTGGATCAGAAGCCGTGTGCTCGACCACTGCGCCACCGAGACTTAATTAATTAACTGACTTAATTTTCAAAGATAGGTTTAGGATTTTGGAAATAAGCAAACTCTAAAACTGTAGAATGTAAGCAAACTCTAATTATGAGATACTACTGTAATATTATATTAAATAAATGCAAAGCTTGTTCCTAGAGAAAATTACTCATCCAGTAATCATGTTGGAACAAAGATAGCACGAGTCCATTGAACTGTATCGATATTCTATTTAAGTAAATACAAGAAACATTCAAGATTACATTAAAATTATTGTTAATTAATTGTACAAATATTATATATAAATAATGATTTATATATTAAAAAATATATACATTTATTTTTAAATATATAAATCAGAATAAAAATGCAAGCGAACCCCGCAAACTTCGTATCGCTTCAAAGAAAAATAGACCAGTTTTTTTATATAACATCAAATGTAAAACAAAACTTCGCGGCTTTTT
Source organism: Euproctis similis (assembly GCA_905147225.2). Classification (NCBI taxonomy): domain Eukaryota; kingdom Metazoa; phylum Arthropoda; class Insecta; order Lepidoptera; family Erebidae; genus Euproctis; species Euproctis similis. The sequence goes on along the minus strand of LR990121.1, from coordinate 8,902,308 downwards.
CTACCCGAAGGTGTAGGCGGGGTGTTAAGCCCTGTCTCGCCGTTATGTTTACGTCCCAAATGGAATAGGTGGCGAACCTATTGCCATACCAGGCACAAAGTTATCGAGTTTCGAAAAATCAGTTGTGTGAGCCCGGATTCGAACCCGCGTCCTTTCGATTCAAAAGCGGGGTTTTTGACCACCTTTTTTGATATAATAAGAAATAACAGTGATAGAACGGCGCCACTTTTTTTTTTTTTTTTTTTTTTTTTTTATGGGATAAGGGGCAAACGAGCTTGCGGGTCACCTGATGGAAAGCAATCACCGCCGCCCATGGCGTCTGCAATACCAGGGGCATCACATCAGCGTTGCCGCCCTTTCAGATGGGAATAGGCTCGTTTCTTGAAGGTTCCTAGGTCGTAGCGGTCCGGAAATACCGTCGCCGGCAACTGGTTCCATGAAGGAACAGTGCGTGGCAAGAAGTGCCTGTTAAAACGCACTGTTGTCGACCGCCAACCATTCAGCCAATGCGGGTGGTAGCGTTGGCGCGTCGAACGGTGGCGGAAATCAGCTGGCGGTATTAATCCGAACAATTCCTCAGAGCACTCCCCGTGGTATATGCGGTAGAGGATACATAGAGATGCCACCTCTCTCCGCAACGCCAGAGGATCAAGCCGATCAGTAAGAGCTTGGTTGTCGACAAGCCTAACCGCGCGTCGTTGGATGCGGTCAAATGGAGTAAGCTGGTACTGGGGTGCCCCCGCCCAAAGATGTGAACAGTATTCCACGTGAGGACGGACCTGCGCCTTGTAAAGTTGCAGGCGATGACCTGACGTGAAATACTGTCCCGCTCTATTGAGCACACCAAGCTTTTTGGAAGCCAATTTGGCCTTGCCCTCCAGATGACCGCGGAACTGGACGTCACTCGACAAGTCGACACCAAGAATTCCGATAGCGGCTGAGGCGGGTAAGGGAGTGCTCTCAAAACAGGGAGCTACGACAAAGGGTGTCTTTTTAGCGGTAAACGCGCAAACCTGTGTCTTCTTAGGGTTGAATTGGACTAAGTTTAGTCGGCCCCATTCCGAAACCTGACTAAGCAGAGTTTCGATTTCAGACACAAGTTTATTCCGGTGCTCGTCGACGTTTTCCCGAGAAATACGCGGGTGGCCGGTATATAAGGCATCCCCGGTACTGTCATCCGCATAACAATGAAGATTGCTGCTAAGCAGCATGTCATTGATATGCAGAAGAAACAGCGTAGGGGATAGCACACAGCCCTGGGGGACTCCAGCATTCACAGGTTTTAAGTCGGAGCATGACCCGTCGACAACAACTTTAATGCTCCGAGCCGTGAGAAAGCTGGAAACCCAATCGCATAATTTCTCGGGAAGCCCATAACATGGAAGCTTCGAAAGAAGTGCTTTGTGCCAAACCCGATCAAAGGCCTTCGCTACGTCCAAACTAACGGCCAGCGCCTCTCCTTTACTCTCAACCGCTTCCGCCCACCGATGGGTTAAGTACGCTAAAAGATCACCAGCTGAGCGACCTTGACGGAATCCGTACTGACGGTCACTTATCAACTGGTGCTCCTCTAGATACTTAAGGAGCTGGCGGTTGATGAGTGTTTCCATTATTTTGGAGAATAGGGAGGTGATGGCGATAGGTCTGTAGTTGGACGGATCTGAGCGGTCACCTTTTTTAGGGATCGGATGGACTAAAGCAACCTTCCATGATGCTGGCACAGCGCCGAGAGAGTAGGAGTACCGGAAAAGACGCGTTAGAACCGGTGCCAACTCTGGAGCACACGTCTTCAGCACTATTGCTGGGATTCCGTCAGGCCCACTCGACTTGTGGACATCGAGGGATAGAAGTATGCGTCGCACAGTACTTTGCCGGAAACGAACCTCCGGCATGGCGTGACCGCAATGTGGAATAGTCGGTGCGATGTTACCCATATCGTCCAAAGTCGAGTTGGACGCAAAAAGAGTGCCAAGAAGGTCGGCTTTCTCTTTTGCGTCGTGGGCTAGTGACTGGTCCTCCCGGTGCAACGGTGGAAGAGACGGCTTACAAAAATTCCCAAGAACAGCCTTGGCGAGCGACCAGAACGCACGGGTTCCCGAGGGAAGGCGAACTAGTTTCTCGCCAATTTTGCCTATGTACTGAGACTTTGCTACGGCTATAACTCTTTTGAAGGACCTGGAGGCAAGGTTGTACTTCTTCTTAAGAGGGCCGGTGTCAGAGTCCTGGGACGCCACTGCTTTTGCCCAGGCTTGATAACACTCATGCTTAAAACGTAATGCCGTTTTGCATGAGCGATCAAACCAGGGCTGGGATCTGCCGCCGATTGGCACCACTGAGGATGGAACAAAGAGCTCCATGCCCTGCAGTACCACGTCAGCAACAGAGTCGGCAACGACGTCAGGATCATCCGGCGAGAAGCAAACTTGCCCCCATGGGTAAGATGCGAAGAAATTTCGCATCCCATCCCAGTCCGCTGACCTATAGTGCCACACACGGCGGCGACTCGCAATGTGCGGTCGAAGTGGGCACGTGAGTGGCACCGTACTCCTTATCAGACAGTGGTCCGAAGAACCCAATGGGGCGTCTACAAAAACCACATATCTGTCCGGATGGGAGGTCAGCAGAAGATCCAACAGGGAAGGTATATGATTATCAACATCTGGGATTCGCGTGGGTGCGGTAACCAGTTGTGTTAGATCATATGCTAGAGCAAAGTCATGAACAGATCTACCCGCGTGGTCGGTGGTGCGAGATCCAAGCCAATCGACGTGGTGGGCATTGAAATCGCCCAGAATAACGATTTCCGCGGATGGGACCTGTTGAAGTACGGAATCTGCAGCCGTTTGAACGTGGTCCATGAGTCGGTCTGTTTCGGTATTACCGCTATGGGACCTATAAAGACATGCGTAGATGCGGGGGTGGTCGTCGCTATCAACACGCAGCCAGAGGGTCGATAGGTCCCTTCCTTCAAGGCTGCCGAGGCGTCGAGCACAGATATCCTCCCGGACAAACACACACACTCCGGCCCGCGGTACAAAGCTGTATTCCAGTTTGTATCCGGGGTATAGGAGATATGAGGTGTCTGCCGGAGAAGATATCTGTGTCTCTGTAAGGAATAGCAAAGCAGGCTTTGCCGTTTCCAGGTGGTGGTGAATGGCAAGCAGATTTGAGTGGATGCCCCTGATATTGCAAAAGTCCACGTTTAGCGTGGCAGGGGGAGTCGCAATGCCCTTACGTTTGCCCCGGACAGTTTTTAGTGACGAGCGAGATTTTGCCCTCCCCAGACTACGAGGGGCAGCTTGAGCGTCCACGCCTTGGTGAATACCAAACCGTGGACGCTCAAGGGGGGATTCTCCAGTGCTGTGGCAGCTGGTACCCCCCTGGGGTAAATGATCTTTTAATGTCGCTGCCATTAAGGGGAGGGTGAAGGGGATGGGCCTCCGGATACCTCTCTCACCGAACGAAACGCGGCACAAGCCACTTCACGTCGAAATTCTGAGAGGCCGTGGTATTTCACCGGTCGAGCCGGCCCATTCCTGCAGCGAACTGCTTGGCTCTACCACTGTTGCATATATTGCATTTCCTTTTGGTGGGATAAGTATGCGAAGACTTATATCCTCTCCCCCCTTTTCCATCCCATTCTGAGGCCTTTTCCTAGCTCTAACTGTGTTGCAACATTTATATTTTAATAGAGATTAGTTATGATAGTAGAGTTTATTTTCTAATTCAAATAAGTAACGCTAAGGGATAGACGATAGGGGCGAAATAAAAAAAAACCTCTTTAGTATTTTTAAAAATTGGGATCGTTAAATTGAAACTGGAATTGATAAACTTTCTTTTATGTAGTTAGTGAAAAATAAAATAAATCAAACGTGTACATAAATACTTATATTTTATGTTAAAATACATTTTCTTGCATACTAAACTAAGTTAAAATAAGACAAAGCGACAAATAAACATTGAGACAAAGTTTTCATTTTAATGTGTAAAACAAAAAAATATTTAAAAAAATGCATTTGTATTACAAGAAATACTTTAAAATTATAAATAAAATTTCTGTACCCTGTATTTTTATAACATTATAAAACTAGTCGCATCCGGCAGCTTCACCCAAGTAGCTTGTTTAGCTATTGATCTAATTGACCTGTTTTTCACCCATTCTAATAATAGATAGGTACTCTAGGTGAGGCACCAAATTAGGTCAATCAATCTATGAATGATATTAGAAAATTCCATGTAAATGAGTTTAGAAACAATACACAAAGCAATAATACATTTTTATTAATTATTGTATTATTTATAATTATAATATTTTATTTTATTTTCAAGTGATAAAATATGATGAAATACAGGAAAAAACCATCTACTGACTTTTTATTAGCGTAGACATAAAATTAGTTACTTGATTTTTTTGAGAAATTATTTCTAAATTGTTTTTTTTTTTACATTTAACTAATAATTTTAATATACAGTCATAATACTATGGTTAAAGACTAATTAGGACAAGACTAAAATTCATGAATTATATTTAGTTATAATAATTTAAACTATTTAATTATGTTATGTACAAAATCATCATATTAAGCTCTAGTGATATAAAAATCAAAATTCGGTTTGAGAGGTTTCTATTTCAAATCCAATTACCAAAAAATAGCCTTTTGAAAATCTTTTCGGAAATTATGTATGATAGATATAAGTAAAATTTTCGAAAAGCTTATCCTCGCACAGCTACTAAAATACTTTAATGATAATAATCTGCTGCACAATAAGCAATTTGTTTTACGCGCGGACGGTCAACATGTGATGCGGGGATTAGATTATTAGAATGTATATTTGAAGCCTGGGAGGAGTCACGGGATGCCTATGGAATATTTTGTGACTTGTCTAAGGCTTTTGATTGTGTGCAGCATGAAACTCTGGTCAGAAAATTACACCACTACGGTATAAGAGGCATCGCTTTGGATCTACTCATTTCTTATCTGAGTGATAGGATTCAAAGAGTATATGTTAACGGGAAGCTATCACATGGATCAGCTGTAGCAATGGGAGTGCCACAAGGCTCTATTTTGGGACCTTTCCTGTTTCTTTTGTACATTAATGATCTGCCATATCTTGTGAAAAATAATCATGAAATAGTTTTGTTTGCAGATGACACTTCTTTAGTTTTTAAGGTAAATAGACAACAGACAGTAATTGACGATGTAAACAATGCTCTTTCAAAAATTGTAAACTGGTTTAGTGCTAATAATTTGCTTTTAAATAGTAAAAAAACCAAATATGTTAAATTTTTTACAAAAAATGCTAAACAAGTAAAAACCAGTGTAGTGATGGACAATGAGAGATTGGAATTGGTCAATAAGGTTGTCTTCCTTGGTATAACATTAGATTCTAAATTACAATGGGGCCCACATATAGAAACGTTGTCAGGCAGACTAAGCTCAGCAGCTTATGCTGTAAGGAAAATACGTCAGCTAACCGATGTTGATACTGCGCGTTTAGTTTATTTTAGCTATTTCCACAGCATTATGTCGTACGGCTTATTGCTTTGGGGTAGTGCCGCGGATGCAGATTCAGTTTTTGTGCTACAGAAACGAGCCGTTCGTGCTATCTATATGATGAGTCCCAGGGATACACTAAGAAATAAATTCAAAGAAATAAGAATTATGACATTTTATTCACAATATATTTATGAAAATCTTATTTATATTCATAAATATAAAACTAAATTTAAGAAAAACTGTGATGTTCATAAACTAAATTTAAGAAATAAAAACAAACTCGCTGTGCCCACTACTAGGCTCCATAAAATCTCTAACTCGTTCCCAGGTCAATGTATACGCTTTTACAATAAACTCCCAAACGACGCGATTGAATTATCCATGGGAAAATTTAAAAATTATATTAAAAGTAGATTATATCAAAGGGCTTATTATTGCATCGCAGACTATATAAACGATAAAAAAGTTTGGAATTGAACTGCTCCTTTTGTGTTGTATTGATTGTACTTATCACTATTTGTTAAACTGGATATTTGAAAAGAGTCGGCCTTGAGTTTCTTGCCAGTTCTTCTCAAGAAGCCTTGACGCCGGAACTGGCACTTAGATTCGCTTTCACATTCAAGACAGTGTGATGAAAGGGAATCTAAGCTCCGTGTTTTTTTATGTGACGATTCTAAGTACTTTGTAAAGTCTATGGAATAAAGATATTTTGAATTTTGAATTTTTTGAATTAGTTAGTTTTATATAGATAGATATAGATAAATATAGATATATATAGATAGATATGGATAGATATAGATAGATATAGATAGATATAGATAGATATAGATAGATATAGATAGATATAGATAGATATAGCCTGATAAAAAATGTTTGGCAAAAACAATTATTTCTGCTAGTTGAGAAAGAGTATAAGGAATGAAGATGTGATATGTCATAATTTTTTTTCAAACGTACAGCGTACACCTCTTAATTTCCGTATCAAATATTTTACCAAATTAATTTATCTGTTTATATTTTGCAATATTAATAATTAATTTAATATACAATTTATATTATAAATATTATAAACAAACATCTTAGTTATTTTGATGTTATTAAAAATATATGCATAATTTGTATTGTCAATAATACAGATTTGTATCCATCAAATCAATAATTTGAATCAATCACGTGCGTGTATCACACCAGATATTTGATGTGCGATTGACAATTCTTGGTTTAAAAAAAAATGACATTATGACATTTTATGATCACATCCTAAATCAATTATAAATTAATTAGGCTTAATTGCGTGAGAGAATTTAAGGAAATCATCCAATTTAGGAAATATATAATTTAATTAGCCGTATACCTATACGGCTAATTAGTAGAATTTCATTAAAGCCAATAAAATTTCCAAAATCAAAGTAGCCTATATTACTCTTTATTACAATTATCTGCCAGTAAATGTCACATAGCCCCAGTCATTTCAGAGATTGAGAGCCCGGAAAAAACCCGGCAAAAAGTGTTTAAATAAGGCGTTGTGGTAAAAATACCGTGTATACATTCAAACTGAGGTTATTTTTTATTACAAATAAGGACCCTAAATTTATTTATGGGTATAAAAGATAATTATGGTATCTCAGTTAATCACAAAATAATCGGGTTGAGATCAAACCGACTTCCTCCGACTTCCTCCTGCAGACCTCGGCACTACTACAGCAAAAGGCCCGTCTAATCAATAAAACTAACAACTTCTTTGGATAATATTCAATAGATTATTTCAAATTCTATCACCTGAACAAATAACATAACATAACATAACTTCACGCCTTTTGTTACCCGAAGGTGTAGGCAGCGGCTGTTAAGCCTCGTCTCGCCGTTATGTTTACGTCCCAAATGGATTAGGTGGCGAACCTATTGCTATACCGGGCACAAAGTTTGTCAATCATCGGTATTTATCACACATAACTTCCGAAAACAATTTCGAAAAGTCATTGGTGTGAGCCAGTATCTGGAATCGAACCCCGGACCTCTGGATCAGAAGCCGTGCGCTCGCCCACTGCGCCACCGAGACCTGAACCCTGAACAAATACTTCACAATTAACTATTCATTTGCAAGCAGATATGAAATTAATAAATTTATGATAATAATATCAAACAGTACTATTATTTATTACTAACTGCTTGGCAGATTTAAATGAAATTAGATATGCAGATTGTGAGATTTTATCACAAGTATCTTCTCAATTTATGTGTCGTTAGTACGGAGCAGAATAAATGAGAGAAAAATGCAATTAATAATGGTAGTTGGTCCCACGAGCCGGATTTTATATGAACGCCTTCACAGACAATAACAAATTAATTGACTTATATTTGACTACATCAATTAATAAACAAGCGTAATATAGTTAATCATAAACGATGTCTGAAGATTTAATCTTATCAGATGAATACACACTCGAAGTCAAGACTTATACAATTTTTACAATATCATCAACAAACCTACTTGTAGGTAATATTATAACTAAGAAGGGTGACGATTAAAATTCGAAATATAAAAACTTGAAACTTGTTGGCGTTTTTTTTATCATTAAAACCATTCCAAATTTAAAAGATGCAAAAAAAAATGTATTTTCCAACCCGGTTCATGTCGCACCGAGTAATCGGTTAGCATAAATTTAAAAAAAAAACTGTCGAATTGAGAACCTGTCCTGTCTTGCTTTGTTTGTGGTTACCATTTTATTTTAAATATTTTTTTTAAATAATCATCGTACGTTTCATTAATTAAAATATATTTATTCGAATATTTCATTCTCCTTGCCTACTTAATAAAATATTACATTTATTTTATTTTCACTCTTTTAATTTCACCGTCTAAAGGAAGACGAGGAGATTATTAGTTCTATCAGCGACAATTCTCGGACGTATTTTTAAAATTAAATAATTTATTATTTATGAATACCAGAACACAGGTATCCTTAAGTAATAAATAATGTAATTTATACTATATATAGTAGATAAAGGTTAGGCGATATAGGCAGAATAATTTAAAAAAATTACAATCTTAAGCTACGAAATATAATTTTTAGGCAAGTATAAAAATATCACTATTAAAATATTGCGCATATCATATAATTAGTATAGGTAAAATGTATATACCTACCTGCATTTAAAGATAATTAAATTAATTATGATATCATAAATAAAAATTTGATATAAAATTATAGATATTATTATTAATTTAAAATATTATTAAAATACACGAGTCTGCTGTGTGGCGCCGGCTTAGAATACCGCCACCCCATCTCTTTCCGTGGGTGTCGTAAAAGGCGACTAAGAGAAAAGGCTGGAAGAATGGGCAGCAGCATTCTCTCTCAACAAAATACAGCCTACTGCGATCGCCAACCCGCCTGCCAAGCGTGGCGATTATGGCAAACACCCCCCATGAGTGAACGGACCGGCAGTTGTGGCACTCTATGGGGGAGGCCTGTCCAGCAGTGGACCTCAAAAGGCAAATGATGACACGAGTCTAATTCGTTATTTGCTTAAAACAAGCAGCATCAATCAAGAAAATTCAAGTATTACTTTTTTATTTAATAAGTTGTAACACATTGTAAGTTTTTTCAATAATTTGAGGTAAAGTTTGATAAACTTGTAACAGTTGCATGGAGATATTACTTAGCATTTAACAGAAGGATTTTATTTAAATTGTCTAATAAACTCAAGTCTTTTTTAATTTTAATGCCTATGCCCCTAACAAAATATCCAAAGCAGTCAGCGTTAAAGCCGTTATTTGTTATGCCACAGAGCATCAAAGTTTGCAACAAAACTAAATTCAAGAATATTGTAAAAAGTATTTGATAGAAAAATATGATTACGCTTTAAAAGATCTTTTAATAAAAAAAATTGTAACAGATTTATTAATTGTATAGCTTGCTATGATTAAATCAATGACTATAATTTATTGACGTATATAATATTATTTTTTATTTCGAGACTATTTGAAAAATTTTCACCAATTCATTATTTAGTTTTTTTTGTATTACTTTTAACTACTTTTAACATACATACGCCTCCTTTGGTTAATTTTGGAGATACCTAAAAATGTATTGTCACCATTTTGTAAATGCACAAAATCGTTTATATACATTTATGAATTGATGATTGATTTATTAAACCTCTAGCCAATCTGAAGTTAAAAGTTACATCAAAATATATGCAGTACTTTTTGCTTAGTACGAGTACAAAACATAAAGACATGTAGACATAATTTCCTATAAACCGCTGTTTCGATAACTATGAACAATTCTTTGTTAGTGTTTCTCCAAGATATTTAACGTTTATCGCCCAGTTACAGTTTTTCTGTAAAATATATATTAAATAAATTTCATTTAAAAACAATAAATAATTATATGTTTAATAATAAAACTATTTAAAAATTGTATATATCAATTATATATATATATATTTAAATATATATATATATATATATATACAATATTTTAGACTGCGCTCAACATTATTATTAATAAAAAGCACATTTTGATATTTAAAAAAAATGTTTATCCATCGTTGAGAGCATTTTATTTTGTTAGTTATTTTTTTTATGGGATAGGTGGGCAAACGAGCAGGCGTGTCACTTGATGGTAAGCAACCAACGACGCCCATGGACACTAGCAACACATTTAGTGTTACTGTTGCGTTGCTGACCTTTAAGGGATACGGGATAGGGAAGGATGGGGAAGGGGGGTGAGCCTCCGGGTACCTCTCTCAACAAACGAAACGCGGCATGAGCCACTTTACGTCGATCTTCTGAGAGGTCGTGGTATTTCACCAGTCGAGCCGGCCCAATCATGCAGCGAACTGCTTGGCTCTACCATTATGCTCTTAATACATATATTAAATATCACAAAAAAGGTAATTGTTAGCCTCGCTCACACTTTTACTAATACGAATTTGAACGCAGCCGTTCACAGTCAGTGAGTTAATTTACTAAACATTTACACTAAATAATTCACGATATTATTTTAAGTAAAACAACCCATTGGTTTTTATCACAGTAGCACTTTAAAATCGCGAAACTTGATTACTCCTGGCATATTCTTCCTTCTTGCTTGGATCTGTCACTTCGTTCCTGCGCCTTCTCTTCACCAACATGTAAATAAATCTGTCAAGTAATAATGATAAAATATTATAAATAAAAAGATATTTTTTTATTAATGACATGTGTGTCACTAATAAATTCATTCCTTATTCAAACATGAAAATTTAAAAATAAAAAATGGAAGCACATAGGTTACAAAAAAATTACTAGTGCACTGTTCAACATTAACCACTAAATATTAAAAAAAAATACAATTTGACCAAATCTCAATGTAATTCGTAAAGAAACATTCATAGACGATGACATTACATATTGAGATTTAGCTGGCTTAATCACATTGTCAATAGAATGACTGAGTGTGAAGTAATGAAACGTTTAAGACTTATGACCGCCATTTCTTTTTATAATATTTGAACGATCTTTATGATCGTTATGGTGATCTTTATGGTCGTTTACATTTTTTTTATTTAGAAAGCATATTTACTTACTTGATTATTTTATGACAAAAATCATAGTTTGACGTATGACTATAAAAAATATGATTATTTTTCTTTTATATGAATAAAGATAAAACAAATTACCGGCAATTCTCTAGCGGAGTAAAAGTAGAGAATGCAAAAGATATGAATTTAATATAGCTATTTAAGCTATTAGCTTAAAGAAAGTTACTTAGCTAGGACGTTCTAACATTGAATAAAAAATAAATGTTTACGTCGGTCTGTTGGGTAGTCACAGGTCATGTTCAAATTTGTGATAAGAGAACCTGCTTCTGAACCAAGAAGTCGAGAGCTCGAATCCTGACTCACACCAATAATTTCTCGGAATTATTTTCAGAATTTATGTATGATAAATATCGACGATGGTATCCAGTGTATCGCAATAAGTTCCATCAGCTATTCCATTTGGAACGTAAAAAATAAAGTTTTACACTGCTCCTGCTTATCACCTTGATGTAGAAAAAAGGCGTGAAGGTACAATTAAGAAATAAGTATATACTTACGTAAACAATCCTAAAGCAACGATTGTCAGTATTGCATCAAATATATAGAACGCGCCTGGTAAGCTGTCAATCGTGGACATATATATGAAGCTTGTTGATGGCATGTATATTGATGGTGCAATCGCTTCTGCCACACCCATAAGAGCACTCAGCTTTGCTGTAATAAAATAAATAGTTTTATTTTGTTGAAACCTAATTCGTATTCTTGCAGACATTAATTTCTCCTCTTAATTTTTTTACTCCTTTCCTTGTATAAACTCTGAAATCACTATACGGAAAGGTAAGATTAAAAATAATAAAATATAATGTAGATACTTGATCTCATCTTCAAGGCCAGAACATGTTTGAACTTGTACCACTTAATGCTTTATTACTTACATTCGTTCATTTACGCAGGTAAATGTGGCATATGGGCAGCCTCATGCCACTTTATGTGGCTTCGGCAGTCACACACTCATCGTCTCCACACTTACTTCCTTCATACTCTTATCATCTTTTATACAGTCCATCTATCTCTTTTTCGGTCTGCAGTCATCTTTAGTCATTCTTCTAACCTCTTCTAACTGTAATTTATGTATTATTTAATTACATACATACATAACTTCACGCCAAATCTCTTGCGGGGTAGGCAGGGAAAACGGAGCGCCATAAGGCACGATTCTCGATACACACCTTACTCGCTTCGTTGATTTTCATAACTCTTTTCATACACGCGTGTCGATTTTTGAGACTCTTAACATCTTCCTCTAGAACACGTTCTATTTGGTCATGAAACGTATGTCTTGGCTGTCCTCCTCGACTCCTACATCCATCGGCTTTTGAATTGTATATCTGCTAAGTCCATCTTAGATCATTCATTCTTTCTACATGTCTGAACCAACGGAGCATGCCCTTTCTTACTTTTGTACCGACACTCTCTTTCAATCTGACTACCTTCCTTACAACCATGTTTTCGACGCGGTCAGCGAGGGTCATTCCGCAGATTTTGCGCAGTGCCGTCATTTTGACCGCGTTTATCCTTCTTTCGTGCACACTCTGCCATACCCAGTCCTCGCTTCCATTAGCATTGGGAAAAGTATTGCGTTGTGGATTGCTAGCTGGGCTTTTCTGCTAATATTTTTTGCGCCCAAGAATCTGCCCAACGCTCCATTTACTGAATATAATTCTATTATTAAAATTACTGAATATAATTTTTAATTCGTAAAATACTGAAAAGAATGGTCTCGGTGGTCCAGTGGTCGAGCACATGGCTTCTGCCAGTCCGGATTCGAATCCTGACGCTGGCTCACACCAATGACTTTTGGAAATTTTTTTCGGAAGTTAAGTGTGATAAATATCAATGACTGAAAACTTTGTGCCCGGTATGGCAATAGTTTCGCCACCTATTCCATTTGGGACATAAACAAAACGGCGAGTCGAGGCTTAACAACCACTGCCTACACCTTCTGGTAGATAAAGGCGTGAAGTTATATTATGTATGTATGTGTATGTACTGAAAAGAAATTCACACATACCAACTTCTTCTGTAGGCACGCTCTTTGTGGCTATTGATCTGACTGCAGTCAAACCTGTGTGACCGAATATGTTCACTACTGCCCCGCCGTAATACCAAGTTCTGGTCGGAGCAAATGCAAATGTGAAGCAACTGCCTATTCTGCTTAATCCTGCTAGAATACCAATAATGCTGTCCTCTACGTGCTGTTTTTTACTTAGTAATGATATACAGAAGAATGTACCTGAAAAATAGGGGGTAATTTAAAATTTTACAAAAATAAATACATTATTTTAGATTAAAAAGAAACAGTCAACGACTTTTCGGAATTGTTTTCGGAAGTTATGTGTGATAAATACCGATGACTGACAAACTTTGTGCCCGGTATGGCAATAGGTTCGCCACCTATTCCATTTGGGACGTAAACATAACGGCGAGACGAGGCTTAACAGCCGCTGCCTACACCTTCGGGTAACAAAAGGCGTGAAGTTATGTTATGTTATGTAAAAAGAAACGGTGTAACAGTGGTAGAGCCTGGCTCGAAAGGTGAAATACCAGAACCTCTAAAACACGCATGAAAATGTATATAAAAGATATTTATCTTTTTGAATAGTCTCGGTGGCCCAGTGGTCGATTACCCTGCATCTCAATCAAGAGGTCGCGGCATCTAATCCTGCTTCACACCAATGACATTTCAAAGTTAATTCCTAAAGTTGTATGTGATATATATCGATGACTGAAAACTTTGTGCCCGGTATAGCAATAGATCCGCCACCTACTCCATTTGGGACGTAACGTAACGTCGAGTCGAGGATTAACAGCAACTGGCTATACTTTCGAGTAGATAAAGGCGTGAGGTTATGTTATGTTAAGTTGATTAAAACCAGCCAGTCATAGTTCAACTTGAAGTTATTAAATTCTTAATACCTACCTTCGGGTAGAAAAAGGCGTGAAGTTATGTTATGTTATGTTGAACTGTATAAAACTTGATATGCGATTTGTAACAAATTTTACGCAGTATCCTCATTTCATGCACACTTGGCCCTACCCAACTCTCGCTTCCATAAGTTAGCGTTTAGATAATGCTTAACTTAAAATATTTATTAATCTTATAGTTTTCGAATTATTTTTGGAAGTTATGTGTGATAACTATCGATGACTGACAACTTTGTGCCCGGTGTATGGCAATAGGTTTGCCACTCGCCATTCGCTATTCCATTTGGGACGCAAAGATAAGGGCGAGTTTGCGGCTTAACAGCCGCTGCCTACACCTTCGGGTAGAAAAGGCGTGTAATTATGTTATTTTTTAATAATATACCTATTTTCATGTTCATTTACTTACCAAATAGACCAAGTACTATATTGATTGTTCCATAAATGCTGTATTCAACCTCTGTGAAGCCAAATTTCCTTATGACGTAGAGGTAGGCAACATTCGAATCCCCTAAAAAAAAACAAAATTGTTTATTTTTTATTCATTTAGGAAAAAAATTATAACAGAATAACATTCGTTTCATATGTTATGTTAACAGCATTTACGACTTTCATTATCGATTCATGTTTATTTGTTTTAAGAACATTCCGAAAGATGGCGCTAATACTGGAGACAAGTTCAAATTCAAAATATCTTTATTTCTTAGACTCTACAAAGTACTTAGAATCGTCATACAAAACTATTAGCTAACTATATATTATTCTTTTTTTTTATGGGATAGGAGGGCAAACGAGCAGGCGTGTCACCTGATGGTAAGCAACCAACGCCGCCCATGGACACCAGCAGCACATATAGTGTTACTGGTGCGTTGCCGACCTTTAAGGGATAGAGGAAAGGAAAGGATGGGGAAGGGGGAATGGGCCTCCGGGTACCTCTCTCACCGAACGAAACGCGGCATGAGCCACTTTACGACGGTCTTCTGAGAGGTCGTGGTATTTCACCGGTTGAGCCGGCCCATTCATGCAGCAAACTGCTTGGCTCTACCACTGTTTGATATTTGATACTAGATTTGATACTGTTTGATATTAGATTCTCTTTCATCACACTGTCTTGAATGGGACAGCAAATCTAAGGAATGAATATACAAATTAATATATATGTATTTCATTATATAAAATTGATACAAGCCAGCAAATTCTCTTATAGCTTAGTAGCTTAGGGTAAACGAGCGAGCGGGTCACCTGATGAAAAGCAATTTGCGCCGCCCACGCACCTGTAACATTATTTGTGTTGCAGGTGTCCACCTGAAAATGTTATAGGTGCGGTGCCAGCCTTTAAGGGAGTTGGACGAGAATGGAGGGAGATAGGAAGTACGCCTCCAGATACCTCACTCAGCAAACGAAACCCGACATAAGCCACTGTACATTGATATACTGAGAGGCCGTGGTATTTCACTGGTCACAATTCTGAATATAATCCAGCTTATTTATTACGGTTTTTGGAGATAATTAAATCCAAATAATCATAATTTTATATCGATATTGATCGATTTCGATTCGATTCATGTTGATCTGGAAACCAAGTTTGTAATTATGGGTTACTGAAATTTTACTTAAACGATGACGCAAGGCATTTGGTCTCCCATCAAATACAAATTGATCCTGTAAATCATTGATGAATATAAAGATATTCTGCTCCGGTTTTTGAAGGTAAAAAAATATCCACTTTTTCCTAAGATTTAATCTTAGAGTTTGAAAACCCAAAACGTATTTGATTAATTATAATAACACTAGCTGACCCGGCGAACTCTGTATCGCATCAAAAGTAATAACTGCTGCCCCGCTAAGTTAATACTGCAATATCTTCGACAAATTTGAAGTCGATAGCAGCTATAGTTTAAAAATGGGAATTTTCCATTGTTAACACCCCCGCAACCCCCCTTGTGGGTGGAATTTCGTAAAATTCGTTCTTAGCTGACCTCTACTCGGCGAAAGGAATAATCCTACCAAATTTCAAGTCGCTGCGCCTTATGGTTCCAGAGATATCGTGATGAGTCAATATATAGGTGGAAATCTCTTATATATATATAGATGAAGAACATTTGTTAGCAAAAAAATCTGATGATTAAACATTTTTCTTAGAAATAAAATAGATAGACATATTTATAGACCAAGTGCTCAAGTCAGTTCTCTAGATCCTGGTCCACATACATTACTTTTTGATAAGTTTTCTTAAATCGTGCGTGATAATTGTCGCTGACTGAACCAATATTATCTCATAAATCGCAATAGATCTACTATTTATTACAAAATACACATTATTATGTACCTATATACACTCATCTGTATCTCGTAGGGGTAGGAAGATACTTTGGCTATCCACAAGCTTCGATCCTGACACACTTCTTTCGCCTCATCCACAGGCATACATCACATCATGCATTCATTTCGCTCTCGGGAGCTAGGTTATTGCCTTTCCTAAACAGATAATTTATTTGGTCGTGGTAGCTCCGCCTTGGTCTCCCAATCCCGACTCTGCCACTCACATTCTTTTCCTATACTAACTCTTTTAGTCCGTCGGCTTCCATTTATTCTAGCAATATGACCAAACTTTAATAACATACTTCTCTTAATCATGGTCATCACATCATCTTTCAACTTGCATTTCTCTCTTATCCCACTATTATATGTATTAAAACAATGTCGATACGTGGTAACACTGACTACAACTTTTTGAATTAAAAAAAGCCTCAAATTCATGACTAAATGAAAAGTTGCCCATCTTAATAAATTTAACATAATACGTTTAAAAATAACCCTTTTTTAATAAATATGATAACGCGATGTATACAATATCGTAAACCATAATAAATTTTAAGGTGATATACAAGTCAGTGAACTTTGTTGGGAGGCTTAGTGGGAATCATTTCATGCAAATTTTGTTGTTGTTTGGCATCTTTCTTTCAACGAATTATTATTTACAAATACATCTGGCATATTGTTAGTAATCGGTAGAAATTCGGAAAAGATAAAAGTGTGGCCTAAGATTTGATCCCGAGATATTTTGATACATATGACATTCGGAATACGAAAATTTTTAAAAAAGGTTACCTAATCGTAAGCAACTAACACTGCCATTGGACTCCATTAACACCGAGAGTGTTACAGTTGCGTTGCCGGCCTTTTGGGGGGGTTGAAAATTTGATAGGAAGGGGTCGTAAGTGGGATAGGAAGCGGTCGAAAGTGGGATGGGAGATGAAAATCGAAGGGGTTGGGCCTGCGTATATCCCCCTCACTAAGAGAAAGCGACTTTAAGTCGATATTCTGAGAGCTCGTCGTATTTCACCGGTCGAGCCGGCCCATTCACGCAGCGAACCACTGT
Organism: Euproctis similis; assembly: GCA_905147225.2. Taxonomy (NCBI): domain Eukaryota; kingdom Metazoa; phylum Arthropoda; class Insecta; order Lepidoptera; family Erebidae; genus Euproctis; species Euproctis similis. The sequence continues at coordinate 8,884,914 of LR990121.1, read as the reverse complement.
TGGAAATATACTATAAGAAAAAGCGATGCCAACAGTTTATACACTTTCTGATATTAAAAAAATATACTAATACCAAGTTATACAGTACGATACGTACGTCAGTACGAGCATGGATGAAAGGTTCTAATTACAACTAAGCACAGAGATAATTGGATTGATTATTTCGATTGTTTAGAAGGCAAATGTGTGGCGCCGGCTTAGAATACCGCCACCCCATCTCTTCCCGTGGGTGTCGTAAAAGGCAACTAAGGGAAAAGCTAGAAGAATTAGCAGCAGCATTCTCTCTCAAGAAAATACAGCCTACTGCGATCGCCAACCCGCCTGCCAAGCGTGGCGATTATGGCAAAAAACCCCATGATTGAACGGACCGGCAGTTGTGCCGCGCTATGGGGGAGTCCTATGTCCAACAGTGGACCTCAAAGGGCTATTGATGATGATGATGATGATGATGAGAAGGCAAATAACATTAAATTGCTGATATAATTTCCCATTATAAGTCCCACGTTATAATTCGCAAAAGCAGTGCTGGTGATTGTTAATGCCTTTATTTAATTATTTCTTGACAAGCTTTATCTTCACACAATCAATACTCGAATGTGTAGGTAGCTAAATTATAACTGCCAATGATATGTTAATTGAATTAAGTCTTTACAAGGAACATAAAACGGCAATATAGTCTCGGTGGCGCAGTGGGAGAGCGCACGGCCTCTGATCCAGAGGTCCGGGGCTCGATTCCAGACACTGGCTCACACCAATGACTTTTCGAAATTGTTTTCGGAAGTTATGTGTGATAAATACCGATGACTGACAAACTTTGTGCCCGGTATGGCAATAGGTTCGCCACCTATTCTATTTGTGACGTAAACATAACGGCGAGACGAGGCTTAACAGCCGCTGCCTACACCTTCGGGTAACAAAAGGCGTGAAGTTATGTTATGTTATGTTATAAAACGGCACCTTATTGCCATAGATTAGTTAGACACCGTCGAAAAAAAACTTGTGTGTCAATATTCGAACTCAGGACTGAAGATTTAAACCACCAGTTAATCGAGTCAATTCCTGATGATTCTATCAGAATATACTTCATAGACAGTTCTTGTGAATTGGCTCATCATAAGGAACATCTTCACTGACGTAGGATGCAGCTGTCAGCGTTGAGCGTATGCAATGACGTATTCACGTTTCAGCAAAAGACCTTTACAAAAGCCAACGACCTTCATAAGTCATTATTTGCATTAAAGGAGATATTTACTTGGCGTGAATATTAACAAGTATTAAGTTTCATTGTTCGCAATAAAATACTTTTCGTTTCAATGGTATTACAATAATTAGTCTTTATACCGTCTTGTAAACTGAAAAAATATGGAAAAAAAATCTTTTTTGTTATGAAAATATAACATGTTTAATATGTATATATAGTATCTTATCAGTCGACTCGGTAGTGTGGTGGTCAAACGCACCTCTTCTGAATCAAGAAGTCGTGGTTTAGAATCCAAGGTCATTACACGACTCCTGGAAATTCTTTTCCGAAATATCGGTAACTGACGACATTATGCAGGTGTATGGCAATAGATTATGCCAATTATTTCAATGAGATGTAGTGTGTATGTATACCAATAGTGACTAGAATAAAGAAAGGAATACTTAGATGGTTTGAGCAGGTAGAAAGAATGGACTAAAACAACTAACAAGACAATATCTGGATGACCGAGCTTTGCTCGGTATTTTCTTTTTTTTTATAAACAACGCCATCTGCTGGAATAGCTTTAGTGTTGTTGTCGTTAAAGCAAGTTAGTTGCTCACAATTTAAAATAATAATAGCATTCGCCAATAGATGTCAGGAATTCCATGCTCGGTATTTTCTTTTTTTTTATAAACAACGCCATCTGCTGGAATAGCTTTAGTGTTGTTGTCGTTAAAGCAAGTTAGTTGCTCACAATTTAAAATAATAATAGCATTCGCCAATAGATGTCAGGAATTCCAATAAAAAAGTAAGTTGATGTTTAAGTTGATTATCGATAAAACACGATAAAATGAAATTTTCTAAAAATGATTCCTAGCTAGATCGATTTTTCGCCCCCGAAACCCCCTATATACTAAATTTCATGAAAATCGTTGGAGCCGATTCCGAGATTCCAATTACATATTATATATATACATATATATATATATATATACATATATATATATACAAGAATTGCTCGTTTAAAGATATAAGATATTTATGAGACAACATTCTAACAGTGGTAGAGCCAAGCAGTTCGATACATGAATAGGCCGGCTCGACCGGTGAAATAACACGATCTCTCAGAAGATCGACGTAAAGTGGCTCATGCCGCGTTTCGTTCGGTGAGAGAGGTACCCGGAGGCCCACCCCTCTTTCCCCATCCTTTCCTTTCCCCTATCCCTTAAAGGTCGGCAACGCAACAGTAACACTATATGTATTCCTGGTGTCCATGGGCGGCGTTGGTTGCTTACCATCAGGTGACACGCCTGATCGTTTGCCCTCCTATCCCATAAAAAAAAGACAAGTGTGAAAGGAGAAACCGATAAGGATCGACCTAGGTGAACCTCCCACTATGAAATCAATGACGTGTTGGAGAAAGGTCAGGGGAAGAGTAACCAAAACCGACTTGCATGTATGAAAACGATAATGAAAGTAGAGGAAGCAAGAAATAATCTCTGTAGTAAGTATCATATTACATAGTATAAAACAAAGTCGCCTTCCGCTGTCTGTCCCCTTATATGCTTAGATTACGTAGCGGATTCTGATGTAGTTTTTTTATAGACAGAGGGTGTAATCGGGGTGGTTTGTATGTATAATTCATTTATAGTGTAGTAATGAAAAAGTATTAATTTTAGAGATTTTGCACTTTAAAATTGTAAACACTGTAAAAATTACTTTTGATGCGGAACAATATTCACCGGGTCAGCTAGTAATATGATAAAATGGTGTCACAAATTTATAACTATCAGCAGAATTATTATTGTAAAATATGGCAGTGTGCACTATTACGGCACCGGTAGTGACTGTATTTCTGGATAATATTCTACTACGGTTATGATGATCCATTGGACGACATCGAACCAGAGAAGGGCAAAGGGGACGGGGGATTCTATTCAATATTCTAAGGCTTGTATTTATATATAATATTTATTTTTTAATTTTGAAGTCTGATATAATATTACCAATTATTGTTCCCTGACCCTATTATTTGACCATCCTCGTGGCGCATTGGTAAATCTACCGGCTGCAGCAACGAGGTCGGGGGTTCGATTCCCACCCGAGCACAAATATTTGTGACAAACATGAATATTTGTGTGGTGTCTGGGTGTTTTTCTATGTATTTACAAAAGAAAAGTATATATGTATTATTATCCGTTATCTCGTATCCATAGCACAAGCATTTAGTTGCTTAGTTTGGAACTAGAGGGCGCTGTGTGATTTGTGTCCAAGATATTAATTAATTAGTTAATATTAACTAGGCCAGTACTATCTGGGCTATATGAAGGTGTCACAATTCCCGTATGCTGGTTGTTGATTCTCATAACCAATACGGATGTCCAATCAGGGCCGAAGTGTCGCATACCATCGCGAACTGTTCACGGTACTACTTGCTTTTTACTAAATCATTTATCGGACGCTGTCACACATTCTGATACTTGTTTGTGATCGTTGATAACTTTAAAAATGAATGAATGAATGATAGGTTGTAGGTTAGTTTTTTATTAGATAAGGGGAAAAGGAGCAAACGGGTCTCCTGATGGCAAATGACTAATACCATGGACACCTGCAATACAGATGGTGTTTACGTGTAGTGCTAGCCCTTAAGGTATGCTAGGGATTTTCATGGAAGAGTAGAAAGCGATGGGCCTCTGGAAACCTCTCTCAACGAACGATATACAGAATGCGCCACTATACGGCCGGCTCGACCGGTGAAATACCACGACCTCTCGACGTAAAGTGGCTCATACGTACCCGGAGGCCCACCCCCTTCCCGTCCTTTTCTATCCTTCTCTCTTAAAGGTCAGCAACGCAATGGTAAGACTATATGTGTTGCTGGTGTCCATGGGTGGCGTAGGTTGCTTACCATCAGGTGACACGCTTGCTCGTTTGCTTCCCAATGCCATAAAAAAATACGTCGAGTAGGCCTGATTTACGTGGTTCTATCACTTTTGTACCACTGTACCAAAATGGAGTGGATACTTCATATTTGTGGTTACTCTCATTGGTAGTGTATAAGTTTCAGGGCATCATGAGGATTCACAAATTTACTGTTGATATTTGAAAGAGGGATCTGAGTTCAGTAAATTCTATTAAATCTTGCACTCTGTCCTTACAATGATGAGTAAATAAGTTTCCAAGGTTTTTCTGGTGTGACATTCGTCTATAGACTGCTCAACATCAGACGGCCCAGGTGCTAATTAGCTTGCATATTTAAAGTGCTTCATTCTATTTACAAGAGTGGTAACAGTGGTAGAGCCAAGCAGTTCGCTGCATGAATGGGCCGACTCGACCGGTGAAATACCACGACCTCTCAGAAGATCGACGTAAAGTGGCTCATGCCGCGTTTCGTTCGGTGAGAGAGGTACCCGGAGGCCCGCCCTCTTTCCCCATCCTTTCCTTTCCCCTATCCCCTAAAGGTCGACAGCGCAACAGTAACACTATATGTGTTGCTGGTGTCCATGGGCGGCGTTGGTTGCTTACCATCAGGTGACACGCTTGCTCGTTTGCCCTCCTATCCCATAAAAAAAAGACTAATTGGTAAGGACAAGTGACTTTTAGATTAACCTGACTATTAAATTGGAAAATGTCTAACCAATTTAGTACAGGGCCTATGTTTAGTTTAACATTACTGAATATGTCGTAAGACGGGTATGATTTTAGAGAATTTTGAACAGATAATAACCACACATTACTTCTGAATATATTTAATTGTGTCGTAACTTTGATGGTCGAGTATTCTGGCTGCTACACCTTCAATGCACGAGCCTACTGCTATATTTTTAGTTGCGATATTATTATTATTATATATTATACATGATTTGATAAGAGCATTTGGCACATGAGTTTCTTGCCCAATTCTTCTCACCATAGCCACTACACTCGAAATCAAGCCGTTCATGGCGATTGCGTCCATGTTCACGTGTTTAAATATTGCATCGAAACTAATCTTTGTAATTTTTAGATTGCTAGTGTATGTGAAAATCTATGACAATAAAGATTCTTTGTCTATTAGTTTGACCCAGAGTTCTAACTTCGGACATTGTAGTGATGAACTGTCCAGCGGTTAGCCTGAAGTCAGAGGAACAATACAAGTCAAAGTTAAACATCATGTTAAATTCCCTCATAGGAATAGTTTGATTCTTCTTTTCTATTCTCTACAGTCATGATATTATATTTTATATATTTTTTTATGTTCTGTCTAAACTAGTTCTTATGTTAAGTCTGTAAACAGTATATAAATAAATTGTACCAGTCAACAGTATCGCGTCATATACTACTTTTGGCTGTATATTTCTTCATACACCTAAATTACTTATGTTAATACGTCTACCTTAACATGAGTCATGGTTGAACAAGACCTGTGTCTGCTAAAGTCAATGAACCACCAAACAGTTAATAGTTACCTCAAGAAAACACTTCGCCAGATGCTAAGCTGAGACCATCATTATCAACAGTAAATTGGTCTTAAAAAAAATTCATTACAATAGGAAATAGTTGTAGATTGCAGTTGCATAGTAGCATTTGAGTAATAAAAAATAACGATAACGTAAACATGCAGATGGTGAGCATGAATGTATGGTACACAATCGAACAAGATTTCCGAGTAATCCTGGTAAAATCAATGTGATGCATAGTGAGAAGGAATTCATAGTCATATAAATAATAGCACTTAACATAACACACAACATAACTTCACGCTTTTTGTTACCCGAAGGTATTGGCAGCCGCTGTCAAGCCTCGTCTCGCCGTTATGTTACTCCCCAAATGGAATAGGTGGCGAACCTATTGCAATACCGGGCACAAAATTTTCACACATCGATATTTTTCACAAATAACTTCCGAAAAGGACTTCGAAAAGTCATTGGTGTGAGCCAGTCTGAGGATTTGATACCGCGACCTCTAGATTTAGAAGCAGGTGCTCGACCACTGGACCACCGAGACTAAATAGACTTAGTAGAAGAGATAAAACAGAAGTGAAATAAGAGAACTGGACTAACAAATAATTAATATTTCAAAACATACTTTATTTACTCACATAAATGGTAAAGCCGATTTTGAAGAGACGGCTTGGCGCCTGTATATGCAAGTAATGTCAAACAGCAGAATTCATATGTTTGGTTGAATAAGATATTAACAAGAACTAACAATACGACTGTAATAATTCTGTCTTGGTAATGAAAAAGGGACGTACTTAGCTGCATGAATGGGCCGGCTCAATACCGCTACCTCACTTATTAAGTGTTTTATTTGATGAGAGAGGTATCCGGAGGAAGATTACTCTTCCCCCTCGTCTCCTCATCCTTATCATCTGGCCCATCCTTATCCCATCTTAAGCGGCGGCATCGCAACTCAAGGCGGATTTACACATAAAATAAACAATTTTTATAAGTTGCCCCATGAATTATTAGTGCAGTGATTAATATTAGCGGCTGATTAAAAATAACTTAATTAAGTATAAAATGTTATCAACGAGGGTTCAATATAATAAAAAATCTCATTAAAACCCATTGAGGGTTCAGTATATTATTTATTCTGAATAAATCTATCGTGAAAGTTGTCGTCGGAACATTAAAAATTCTCAAACGAGCGTTCTCCGATTTGCTAAGTGTGTCGCCGTCGTCATGGTGGTGTTGCAAAATCGTTGAATTTGTGTATGTTGCAAAAGTGAAATTTATTCATTAATGAATATTTATGAGGAAGTTGATTTTATATAAGTACGTAACAGTTGTTTGTAATTAATAAATTTTGTATTGGACACGTGAAATATTTGTTGAGTTATACCGATTGTTGAATTTAATTTTCAAGACTTAGACTGATTGAGTTTTATAAGTTTGTTTTAATAATGGCATGTGTACAATATGAAGGATTTTCGAAGTCAAAATCAACGTAACATAACTTCACGCCTATTTCTACCCGAAAGTGTTAAGCCTCGTCTCACCGTTATGTTTACGTCCCAAATGGAATAGGTAGAGAACCTATTGCCATACTAGGCAAAGTTTTTAGCCATCTATATTTATCACACATAAATAACGAAATTAATTCGAGAAGTCATTGGTGTGTGCCAGCGACGCGTGACCTCTAGATTCAGAAGCGGGGTGCTCTACCACTGGACCACCAAGACATTAAATTAAATTAGTCAAAGTCAAATGTAGTGTATAAGGTATGATGCCTCACAAGTGCCGGAACTACTTAGCTGGTTCTCAGATAACTTATTAAATTTTTATTGTAACAATAAAGAACAGTTGTTTCATTGCAAACTTAATATTGGAAAAAATGAATTACAGCGTTTTATTAATAAAAAAAATAACAAAGTTACTATTAGTCCGTATACTGTACGAATAATTTATCATTAGGCATCCGGTGAAATTCTGTTTTGTTTGTTTTTTAGGTAGGTTTAGGTTAGTTTTGGTTTTCGTTTTTTTTTGCTATTTGTCTTTTACAAATTACTTACAGAAAAAATAAAATATGTTTTTAGATCAACAGCTTTCACTGTATAAAAATAATAAAAGCACAGGTTTTATGTTAAAATAAAAGAAATTATTTATGCATACATATAAAATTTCAAAATAGCCGGATAAATAAAATAAAATTATTCGTACAGTAACCGGATGAATAGAGTCAGCCAAAAAATAAAATCAAATTCATAAAAAATATCGAAATCTATTTATTAATTTTGCTAGACTTCAGTTCCCAAGACAGGTTAGGTTTGGTGGCTTTTTCCTCCTTGTTTCTTAACAATACAATACAATTACGAAAATCATTTTTTCAATTTTCGTACCATTTTTTTACTTATAGCGAAAAAAAACGAAACCGGTAGAACATTTAATAATATATTTTATCTATTAACTGAATGTAAATCCGGGAAACATAAAATATGACAGACATGCATCAAAATTTAATACCATCAAATCATGGAGTGACGTGGAGTTTTTCTCTGTATATCCTGCAATTGACATGAAGACTTTTAATATATATATATTTATTTATATTTAAATTTGGAGGTAGAGCCAAGCAGTTCGCTGCATGAATGGGCCGGGACGACCGGTGAAATACCACGACCTCTCAAAAGATCGACGTAAAGTGGCTCATGTCGCGTTTCGCTCGGTGAGAGAGGTTCCCGGAGGCCCACCCCCCTTCCCCATCCTTCCCCTATCCCTTAAAGATCGGCTACGCAACAGTAACACTATATGTGTTGCTGGTGTTCATGGGCGGCGTTGGTTGCTTACCATCAGGTGACACGCCTGCTCGTTTGACCCCCTATCCTATAAAAAAAGAGGAAATATACAAGTGTGATATGATTGCATCTCGCGTCTGGTCAGCCTCTTATAAAACAAAAAAAAAGTATTCAAGATTAATACCAGGTTTATTTATAGGCTTGAACCGGACTGACAAAGGAAAGTACAAAATGTCAACACTTTTAAAAATTTATGCGATTGGTTATAAAAGCCTGCAGTATTGTTCTGAACAATATTATAAATAATAAATAAATAATCTTGAACACAATACACAGAGCGACCTCTAGTTCCAAGCTAAGCAACTAAATGCTAGTGTTATGGATACTAGTTAACGGATATTAATACATACATAGAAAAACACCCAGACGCAAGTTAAATATTCATGTTTGTCACAAATATTTGTGCTCGGGTGGGAATCGAACCCCCGACCTCATTGCTGCAGCCGGTAGTTTTACCGATGCGCCACGAAGCCTGTCGAATATTGAATCAGTACATAGTATAAATCAAAGTCGCTTTCAAAGTCTCAAAGTCTTTCCCCTTACATGCTTATAGCTTTGAAACTAAGCAACGGATTTTGATACGCTTCGAATCGAGGTTGGCGGGTTCGATCTCCACCCAAGTACAAATATTTATGACAAACATGAATGTTTGTATGGCGTCTGGGTGTTCTTCTATGTCTTTTAAGTATGTATTTACAAAAAAAAGTATTTAATAAGTATAAATAATATGTATATCTTTAATATAGTATCCATAGCACAAGCATTTAGTTGCTTATTTTGCAACTAGACGGCTCTGTGTATATTGTGTTTTTTTATGGGATACGAGGGCAAAAAAAGGAGGGCAAATGAGCAGGCGTGTCACGTGTTACAGTTGCGTTGCCGACCTTTAAGGGAGTAGGAAAGGAAAGGGATGGCGAAGGGTAAGGGGGCCTCCGAGTACCTCTCTCACCGAACGAAATGCGGCATGACTTTACCACTTTACCTCGACCTTCTGAGAGGTCGTGGTATATCACCGGTCGGGCCGACCCATTCATGCAGCGATCTGCATGGCTCTACCACTCTAAAAAGTGTGTGTCTAAGATATTATTAATAATATCCGTTATATAGTATCCGTAGCACAAACTTTTAGTTGTTTAATTCGGATCTTAATGTATATGACGTTTGATTGTCCTACCCACATTTAAAAGATAAAAACATGTCTGCTTGTAAAATACTTGATGGTTCACGCTTAATTTACTTTATTAATTTTTAACCGTATATTTGTTTAAACGGGCGAAGGATTAAGTTCTTATTGAAAGTTGCATGGTTAAAGTGCTTTAACTTCCGAACATTAAAAAAAATTGGGGTTACTGTTCAATAGGCTGGCTTTCTAATTGTGAAAGTCGGATTTAAAATTGTTTCTTTTTTAATTTCATTGATCGATTACAAACAAACATACGTATCTTTTTTATATTAATAGCAGCTGACCTAGTAAACGCTGTCTTGCTGAAAAAAATAAGGTGTTGATAAATAAATAAAAATAGGGGTTGATCGTAGAGGAGTGAAAATTTAGCGTTGTGTTTATTATGTAAGCAGGTTAATAAAATAATGTAATTAAAAAAAAATGGAATAGATGTAGGCCGTTTCTCAGCCCTATCCGATATGCACACAAAACTTATTCAGAATCGGTGAAGCCGTTTCTGAGGAAAATGGTGACTGACACTGTGACACGAAAATTTTATAGGTTTATTAGACAAGCTAACCCGGCGAACTTTGTTTCGCCTCAGAAGAAATAAATGAAAGTTTTTTTATAAATCTAAATTAGCTATAGTCGCTCTCTATTACATCAGCTACGTACCAATAAAATACCCGTCGGCCGGTCCAGCCGTTTCAGAGATTACCCGGAACAAACAGGCAGACAAATTTGGTGTATCTATCGTATAAATTCATTTTAATGTAGCAGAAAGAATATAGTTCAATACTAAAAACAGACAGACAGAGAATTTTATTAATATGTACTGATAAAAACTATACATTAAATTTGACATAGAAAATTTTAGATGTCAATGTCTCAGCCAGTGTATATCTCGGGAATGACGTTTACATGGACAAGGCTAAGCATCTACTGATCATAAATATGTTCTTGAAACGCGCAGAAAAAAACATTGGGAACGTTGTTATCTTGGTTTTAAATTTATTTGGTCGTCCAGTTTTCGAGCACCCCGAACCTGAATATAGAAGTCGCGGATTCGAATGCTGGCTCACACCAATAACTTCTCGAACTTATTTGTATGGCAATAGGTTCGCCTCCTATTCCATTTGGGACGTAAACATAACGGCGAGACGAGGCGCAACAGCCGCTGCCTACACCTTCAAGTAAGTTACGTTATAATATTAGTATAAATGATCAAAATATACCGAATTTCTGCTAAGTCTAAAGAAATTTTGTATACCTACAGTATTTTATTCAAAACTAGGCCTTTTGCATGATTAGATTTTGTTACATCAGTTCGTAGATTCAAATCCTATTTCAAATTCTACCCCTGTCGGAATAGACAAACTGGACGCGGGCTGCATATAAAACAGGGTACCTATTTCTAAATTTAAGTCTATACAAGCGTAAACAGACAATGTAATAAGGTTTTTTTCTTGAAGATTTCAAAAAAATATTGTAGGTTTTTCTAATAGGTTTTTATAATGTAATATAATGTAACTAATTTTAATATAACACACGTAATAATTTAAAAACAAACTACATTAACTTTAATATTTTGGCCTATGTTAATTTAATTACTGTTAGGCTTACTTTTGTGTATCACTACATAGTATAAAACAAAGTCGCTTTCTCTGTCCCTATGTCCCTTTGTATGCTTAAATCTTTGAAACTACGCAACGGATTTTGATGCAGTTTTTTTTAATAGTTAGAGGGTGTCCACGGGGTAGTTTTGATCTATAATTCATGAATAGTGTAGTGAAAAAAAGGATAATTTTCAAGATTTAAAACTTTAATCGAAAACGCTGCCTCAACCCAAAGTGATAAATCAAAACAATGTACTACATTATTATACACCTTTAAAAGGTCTATAAAAAAGTCCGCAAAGGCATATGTCTATGTCTTAGGGATAACCCACAATGACCATTATTATTTTTTTACTTTTTACGAGAAATAATGGCTTATTTACGAAGCAATTTTAAACATTACAGCATTAATTTTCATCCAATTAAGTGTCTTAAACAGATTGTGCTTTTAATATAGATCAATATAGCCATTTACAGCATGTAATTTAAACTAATATTTACGAAGATATTACAGTATTAACATAGCGGTACATAGCAGTTGCGTTTGCGCGCCAAAACGCGTGCCGATAAATAGCACAAATTGAACTTTTTAAGATCCAAATATTACTAATTTATTTCTTATGATGCGGAACGAAGTTCGCCGGGTCAACTAGTATATGTATATCTTCATAAAATCGATATTTTAGGGGATGGGAATGCCAATCATGGCTTAACACACCCTAGCAATTTTTTAAGTCCAATCTAATGAAACCTAGTGGCCATAAATAAGCTTTTTGCCACTGAGAATGAATCTGATTTAGAGTTTCTAACTATTGATTAAGATATATAGCGGTCAAAACAGTTTATGAAATTAAGTAAAGATTATTAATATTTAAAAAAAAAACCTTAAAAGTCAGGCATTGAATCACGTGACAGTGAACGACAATCAGAAAATGTCGGCTTGAATGACGTCACGCCGTGTCAAAATCACTAAAACATTGACAACATATTGTGTTCGCCACAGCGAGACGTCATTCAAGACGCCATGATAGTATACAGCGTTCTTGTGCAGAAATTTGTTTGATTTTTGAAATTGCAAAATCCATATAATTATTGTAAATGTAGGTTTTTATTTTCAAAGCTATAGGCATTTCGGAATATTATATACACCAAACATTTTTAAAAATTTAGGAAAACAGCTTAAATACTTTTGGCTATTTAGTTATTTCTTGATATTTATCACACAACTTCACGAAAGTCACTGCGTTGAGCGGATAATATAGCTCGGGACCTTTTAAGCATCTATCAAGAATTATGATGCAAAAAATTATCCGCACGATGTCCAATATCTCAGTCGTTTCATACGATATCCACAGGGATGATATAGGCTGGTACCATTTTCTTTAGTGAAGCCACCTTCAATCCATTTTCATTTGTTTTTATTTACTTAAAAGTGTTTTATTCCTTCAGCAGACACCACTTCGACTTCCCTGACTCTTATCATGCAACCTTGTCAGTTATTAAGGCACCTTCCGTTAATTACATCCAATTTGGTTAAGTAAAGTGTGTCATGGCCTTCCTCGAATTCTAAATCCTTCCGCTTTTCCGCACTGTTTATCTGCTTAGTTCTTATAAACCTCAATTTTCATTTGAAATTTGATTTTACTTGGAATTGCACCTGATATCCAAACTTTAAGGTGACTGCTATGACTGTAGCGTTATAAGATAACCTTTAAATGTCCAAGGCCAATCTCATGCGTTACTTATTGAGGCCAATGACCTACTATCGTACCGACTTCATAAAATATTTTAGTTACATCATGCATTTTACTAATATTATAATTGCGAAAGTTTGTCAAGATGTGTCTTCCTCAATCACGTTGAAATTTGTGGCATAATACTTATTATTATTTTTCATCCCAGTAATGTGTTTCTTTACGATGATAAATTTATCTATACTAATGTAAAAAGAAGAGTGGCGTTAGGAAATAGCGTAAATTTGGCGTTGGGCAGATTATATAAGTATACTAGCAGAGGCAAATATATTGGCATACATTAGGCAAAATATATTAGCCTAAAAGCCTTCTAGCAATCCACAATGCAATACTGATCCCAACACTAACTTATGGAAGCAAGAGCTGGGTATGGCAGAGTGTGCACGAAAGTAGGATAAACGCGGTCGAAATGAGGGCACTGCGCAAAATCTGCGGAGTGACCCTCGCTGACCGCGTCGAAAATAAGGTTGTAAGGAAGGAAGTCGGATTGAAAGAGAGTGTCGGTGTTAAAGTAAGATAGGGCAGGCTCCAATGGTTTGGACATGTAGAAAGGACGGATGGTGCCAGATTGATTAAGCAGATATACAATGCAAAAGCTGGTGGATGTAGGATTCGAGGACGGCCGAGACACACATTCCATGACCAAATGGAACGTGTTCTGGAGGAAGGTGATGTTAGGAGCCTCAAAAATCGACGCGCGTGCATGAGAAGAACTATGAAAGTCAACTAAGCGAGTGCGGTGCGTAAGAATCATGCCTTATGGCGCTCCATTCTCCTTGCCTGCCCCGCAAGGGAATTGGCGTGAAGTTATGTATGTATGTATGTCTCTATATAAATTTAATAAAAATGAAGGATTCGTGTTTTTGAATTTTGTATGTAACGAATAAACGCAAAAACTACTGGACCGATTTCAAAAATTCTTTCACCATTGGAAGTGTGCATTCACCCAGAGTAACAGGCTATATTTAATCATCATCGTCATCGCCATTTTGTTTGTAAGCTAGTCTTTAATGTTATAAAAAATGACCCATTGACCCATAAAACTTACAATAATTAATAACTAATAGTTTCACTTATATGTTGTACAATTCATTTTTATTCTGGTACATGTATATAGGTATGCAAACAAATTCGCGTGTTACAACTAGCACAGTCATGTATATCGAGTAAATATAAATACTATTTGGAAAGTAACTTTTAGTATCAAAAGTAGGTCCCCATTCAAAATGGCAGTGTATTGTTTAAACGATTTAAAAAAATAGACACACTCACACACACACACTCAGAAAGCCTATATACACACATATTCACTAACACATACGTACATAATAATATGTATATGTTATACTTATACAAGGTAATTTTTTATACATTTACACCTTTAATACTTAAAGTTGTTGGCAGAGTTTTTAAAGTTTTAATATCTCTTACATTAGCTATAGCTAACTAACGGTCGATCAGCTGCGATTAATTTAGTAATTAACAACTATAAGAGGGACATCTAAAATCGACGAGCGTGTATGATAAGAGAAAGTCGAAGAAGCGAGTGCGACGTCCCTTATGGCGCCTTGTTTTCTCTGCCTACCCCGCGAGAGACTTGGTGGTAAGTTTTGAATCATTACACTGTATAAAATAAAGTCGCTTTCCGCTGTCTGTCCGCTTATATGGTTGAATCATTGAAACTACGCAACAGATTTTGATGCGGTTTTTTAGTAGCTCGAGGGTGTCGACCGTGGTTTTTAGTTATAATGTATCTATGATGTAGTAAATAAAAATTGGCAGGCTTGGCAGGCGGGTTGGCGATTGCAGTAGGCTGTATTTTCTTCAGAGAGAATGCTGCTGCCCATTCTTCTAGCTTTTCCCTTAGTCGCCATTTACGACACCCACGGGAAGAGATGGGGTGGCGGTATTCTAAGCCGGCGCCACACAGCACATATACATGATAATGTCAATAGAATGTTATTAAAATACAGGGTAAAGTTTTTTATTCCGTAGAATACGGAATCCATAAAACGAATGAAAATTGACTTCTGTATTTAAAAAAAAAAGGTAAATAAGATATTCAATTTATAATGTGCAATAATTTAATTATTTCGATGGTCCAGTGGTCTAGGCTCCCCGATTCTGATTCAGAAGTCGTGAGTTCAATTCTAGACTCACACCAATGATTTCTCTGTATTCTTTACGGAAGTTATATGTGATACTTATCGATGACTGATAACTTTGAGCCCGGTTTGGCAATAGGTTCACCACTTATTCCATTTGGGACGTAACGTAACGAATCGGTGAGTCGAGGCTTAGTAGCTGGCTTGGCTCACCTGATGGTAAGCAACTACACACCGCCCATGAACGCCGTGGTGCGTTGCCGTCCTTTAGGGGGCCGTCCGTAGGGGGGGAAAACAAGAGGAAATAAAGGGGGTCGGGCCTCCGGATAT
Organism: Euproctis similis; assembly: GCA_905147225.2. Classification (NCBI taxonomy): domain Eukaryota; kingdom Metazoa; phylum Arthropoda; class Insecta; order Lepidoptera; family Erebidae; genus Euproctis; species Euproctis similis. The sequence continues at coordinate 8,869,485 of LR990121.1, read as the reverse complement.
TTGTCTTACTTCGGTGAAACGCGGCACGAGCCTCTTCACGCCGATATTCTGAGAGGTTGTAGTATTTCACCGGTCGAGCCGGCCCATTCATGTAATGTATAAGATTATATATGTTTATTGAAAAGGTGATGTGGAGAGTAAAATATTTTTTAAATTGACATATTAACCTATATATTTAATGCATAGGTACTATTGGTTTCTTTATCAATATTGATAAAAAGGGTTCAAGAGATCATAATAACTCAACTGTTTCTGCTTGAAACTTTGTCCGTGTAATAAGCACCAAAAAAAACTCGGTTCGTTCAGCGAAAAATATATGTTTTTAATGAGGTAGGCAAAAAAAGAGAAACGGACCATTTGGTAGCAAGTGACTGTCGCGGCCCATGGACCCCTGCTACACAAATAGTGTTAAAGTAGCGTTGCTTGGCTTTTAGTGAGTAGAATAGGAATGGAGGGGAAAGGAGGGGCCTGCGGATATTTTCTCTCACTCATAGAAACGCGAAACCACCATCAATATTCTAAGAGGTCTTTGTTTTCACCGGTCCAGCCAGTTAATTTCACGTGTGAATGTTTTAAGCAACAAACGCCCCCCATCGACAGAGACTGTTGCAATTTCGTTGCCACCCGGGTCGGAAGTAGGATGGGATTGGGAGAGAGGAAGGATTTGGGCATGTAGATAACGGGAATTTATGTTTTGTGTTGTTATGTAACGACTATGCTGTCGCAGAAGTATTTAGAGCAATATTAGTTGAAAGTACTAAGCATCTTCATATGCATCTTTTTTTTTTATAGGGGGGTAGTGTGGGACTCCCAAAACAGTAAACTGCAATCCGATCCTAGGGTTACCCACTAAAACCTCGCGGCGGCCTTCCTCCGGCGTTGGGGTGGCCCAGGACAGTGCGTCAGCCCTCTGGTCCACCCCGCCGTTGCCCTGCCCCTCTGTCGCGAGGGGGTGCTCATCAGCTCCGACCACGCGCTGTAAAGAGGCGCGCGGCCGGCGGCGCCCCTGCCGACCTACGCCCTATGCCATATGCACCTACCCTCGCATTTCATGAATTGTTAAATACAATTTATTCTCCGATAGATATTATTTTTTGCGTTTACCTACTGTATCGATATTTAAAGGAACTACTACTAATACTAACGTTGAAATATCTTCAACGTCGTTTCGTTTGTTCGTTTGATTGAACGTGCTAATCGCAAAAAATACTGATTCTATTTAAAGCAATTTCTTCTGTGTTAGGTTGCCTATTTATCTACAAAAGTTATATCATCACCCTGTGACTAATAGGAGCGGAGTACTTTTAATTATAAGTAGTTATATGTATATCATGTATAATGTAGAAAGAATGGATGGTGGAAGATTGACTAAGCAGATATACAATGCAAAAGCTGATGGATGTATGAGTCGAAGACACACATTCCATGACCAAATAGAACGTGTCCTGGAGGAAGGTGATGTTAGGAGCCTCAAAAATCGACGCGCGTGCATGAAAAGAGTTATGAAAGTCAACGAAGCGAGAGTGGCGGGAAGAAATAAAAAAATATTACATTTGAATTTGGAATCTGTCATTTTTATACGATTGTTCATTGTGTTTTCTCGTTTTGGCGCCAATACATTGTACAATATTTTGCGATATTAAAATGGAGTGGGGTGATAAAGAGAACCAAATCGCTGTCGCATTACACAAAGTAGGTATGGAGCCAAATGCAATTTTTAAAACTCTCCATACACTTGTTATTAGTCAAATGTTTGTGTACCGGGCTATTAATAGGTACAATGAGACCTCCTCTGTTTGTGACAGAAAAAGACCTGGTCGTCCACGTACCTAGTGTTCGTACGAAAACGGTGGTCAAAGTAGTAAGGGAAAGAATTCGAAGAAATCCTGTCCGCAAGCAAAGGGGAGAATGAGAGGGAGATGAAGATAGCACCTAGAACAATGTCGCGTATTTTAAAAGATGATTTAGGACTTGCAGCCTATAAGAGGCGCACTGGTCATTTATTAACTGATAATTTAAAAAAGAATAGGGTGTTAAAATCTAAACAACTACTGAAGCGGTACGCAAAGGGAGGTCACAGAAAAATATTGTTTACGGATGAAAAAGTTTTTACAATTGAGCAACATTTTAACAAACAAAATGACCGTATTTATGTTCAAAGCCCTAAGGAAGCTTCCCAATTAGTGGACAGAGTGCAACGTGGGCATTATGTGACTTCAGTGATGGGGTGTTAGCTACGAAGGAGTGACTGAGCCATATTTTTGTGAAAAAGGTATCAAAACATCGGCACAAGTGTATCAAGATACCATTCTTGAAAAGGTAGTCAAGCCCCTTAACAACACCATGTTCAATAACGAAGTATGGTCCTTTCAGCAAGACTCGGCACCGGGTCATAAAGCTCGGTCCACGCAATCTTGGTTGGAAGCGAATGTTACGGACTTCATTAGAGCTGAAGACTGGCCGTCGTCTAGTCCCGATCTTAATCCACTGGATTATGATTTGAGGTCAGTTTTAGAGAGTACGGCTTGCTCTAAACGTCATAATAATTTAGAGTCCCTAAAACAATCCATACGATTGGCAGTGAAGAATTTTCACATGGAAAGAGTGCGTGTTTCTATTGATAATTGGCCTCAACGTTTAAAGGCCTGTATTGCAGCCAATGGAGACCACTTCGAATAAGCTTTTTATATTTTATATCGTTTTATATTTATGTATTAAAGTAACACACTGTAAAAGTAATAAATGTTATTTGCAATTAAACATTTTTTTTTCTTTGTTACAATATTTATGGCATGACTAACTATATGTATGTCTATATCCACCTGTGTAAAGGAACCAGGTGTGGCGAGGCATCGCAAAAGTTTATCGTACTATCGTAAGGTATAATATTCGGATATAAATCTCAATAACCTTTCAATTGAAATAAGTACCTCTGTGCAAAACGTGTGAGGTTCGAATCCTTACAGCATAAATTATCAATAATAGATTGTGTTATATTTTGGTTTAAGTAATTAATTATTATAGTCTGAACTATAGTTTTACTCGTATATAATATTTTCTTACAATTTTTTTCTACTACTAATCTTCTACTTTGGAAAAACCAGAAAACGGGTCGCCCGATGGTAAGCAACTACCGCTATCTGCAACATTATCTGTGTTGCAGTTGTGTTGCCAGCCTAAAAGGAAATAAAATAACATAACTTCACGCCTTTTTCTTCCCGAATCTGTGGGCAGCGGCTATTAAGCCTCGTTTCACCGTTATGTTTACGTCCCAAATGGAACTGGTGGCGAACCTACTGCCATACCGGGTAGAATGTTTACAGTCAGCGATGTTTATCACACATAACTTCCGAAAATAATTTCGAAAAGTCAGTGGTGTGAGCCACGAATCGAACCCGGGACCTTTGCTACCGAGACCGGGTGCTTGTCCAGTGAACTACCGAGACCTAAAGGAAGTAGGTAAAGACTTCTAATCTAATTATATTTTTTATTTACAATAAAGAAAAAAAATTATAAAACTCTATGCAGTACTGAGGCAGTATGCGTGTGTCTAGTAAAATATGCCGATAGGCTCAGTACCTAATAAGCACTATCAATAAATAGCAAAAGAGTCCAAGGTATTCTGGTTTTCATACTAGCTTACCTTGAGATATGAGGTAAAGTGAACAGTACTGTTTAAATTACTAGCAGTTGCAGAATGAATTTAAATTCACCAATATACACGTATATATAACTTCATGCAAAATCCCTTGCTAGGAAAGTAGAGAGGACAAAACGCAATGAGTCACGATTTTTATACGGCTCACTATCTTCTTTGGCTTGCATAACTTTTGTCATACACGTGCGTGGATTTTTAAGGCTACTGACATGACCTTCCCCCAGAGCTAGTTCTATTTGTTTTTTTTTATGGGATAGGAGGGCAAACGAGCAGGTGTGTCACCTAATGGTAAACAACCAACGCCGCCCATGGACACCAGCAACACATAATGTTACTGTTGCGTTGCCGACCTTTAAGTGATAGGGGATAGGAAACGATGGCGTAGGGGGTGGGCCTCCGGGTACCTCTCTCACCGAACGAAACGCGGCATGAGCCACTTTACGTCGGTCTTCTGAGAGGTCGTGGTATTTCACCGGTCGAGCCGGTCCATTCATGCAGCGAACTGCTTGGCTCTACCACTGTTAAAAGGTAGTGGTCTCAAGAAAGGTATGTCGTGACTGTCTTGGACTCCTACATACATCAGCTTTTACAATCTCTCTTTCAATCCAACCTCCTTCTTTATAATCTTGTTGTTGCAGTCAGCGAGAGCAAATTTTGCGCAGTGATTCTCGCATACTGACCATAAGCAAGGTGGAACGTTCATGCATTCTTAAAGATATTGAAAATACTGTTACTTGAATATTACATTTCATTTTTTGTTTTGTTTACCCTGTAACTATGACTTAACGCGCTTATAAACGCGGTCGAAATGAGGGCTTTGCGCAAAATCTGCGGAGTGACCCTCGCTGACCAAGGAGGCTTATAAGGAAGGAGGTCGGATTGAAAGAGAGTGTCGGTGTAAAAGCAAGAAATGGGCAAGCAAGGCATGCTCCGATGGTTTGGACATGTAGAAAGGATAGATGATGTAAGATTGATGGATGCAGCAGTCGAGGACGCCCTAGACACACATTCCGTGACCAAATAGAACGTGTTCTGGAGGAAGCTGATGTTAGGAGCCTCAAAAATGGACGCGCGTGCATGAAAAGAGTTATGAAAGTCACCGAAGCGAGTGAGGTGTGTAAGAATCGTGCCTTATGGCACTCCGTTCTCTCTGCCTACCGCAAGGGACTTGACGTAAAGTTATGAATTGTTTGTCTTTATTTGTATATATTCTGTGCTAATCTCTGTAACTATTGAGTGGTTAAATTTAGAGATTGGAGGACGACACTTTTAATTATTAAAATCTGACTGACGTCTGTGAAAAATGCTATTTTTATTGTATATACCACGCAGGCTCATCTGCGGGCAACAATTACTATCAAATTTAAATGCTAATGTATAGCGATTTTATACAACTTGACGCATTTCAAAATACATTACATTTTCGGAAAACATTCTTCCCGATTATCCACTACATACACAAAAATTCACGGTTTTTCTACCCGAAGGTGTATGCAGCGGCTATTAAGCCTCGTCTCGCCGTTATGTTTACGTCGCAAATGGAATAGGTAGGAGAAGCCTGTGCCATACTTGTCACAAATACAAATATCCAGTAATTTTGTTTTTTTTTATTAAAAATATAAAAAAAAAATTTTACAGATTTTAAGCACACATTTTTTAAGGAATGTTCGTTCTTAATTTGAATATTTTTATATTGTTTTTGTGCTAAAGAGGTTTCTATCGAGATATTTTTTTTTGTAGTTGATATTATATAAAAAATAATCTTGATCAAGAATAAAAATCATCACTTACCATACAATGGTCCAACCATGAGAAGGTATAACAGCAACACACAAGCCACTTGAATCCTCCCTCCAAACTCGCGTGGTTTAAATGCCACCTTTACTGTACTAAAAACTAGTTCAAACACTTCCTTTATCATATTCCCACCTTGGTCTACATTTTCATCATTTAAATTACATTTAGCTTCATCAGTAACAACTAAATCTTCAAGTCTTATCATACCATATATAAATGACGTCAGATAAAGTCCTAGTAGTAATGAAAACACGCCATAATATCCCAGATATCGTAGGAATATACCACTCAATACGGTTCCTGTGGGAGTACCAGCCGATACACAAATTGTCACAAGTCCCAAACGGAAAGTCCTGTTCTCTATCGAAGTCCTGTCAGCCATGAAACTGAACATACCCATGAAAATAATTATATAACTGCCGGTGAACGCCGCAGGCAATGCTTCGAACAATGCTGTCGTTGTCAACGATAATTGTTTAAAAAAATATGTGGCAAACAATAATCCAATGTTGCATATAATCTCCCCTATAAACGGGAAAAGAATGCATATCTTTCTTCTCTTGTATTTATCACTCCATGCACCAACAAAGAGTACCATGACAGCTGGTATGCCAGTCTGCAAAGGGAACTTCCAAGCCACCACTTGTGCAACCAGAGATTGGATCTGCTTCACCTCGTCTTCTAGACCAGTTGTATTTCTGCTGGCAATACGGTCACATATATCGTCTCCGTAGTCCAAATTGACACGACATGCTTTTTCTAAATGCATATTCTGTACAGCCAAAGCTGAAATGGCTGTACACATCATATATACAAACAAACATGGCTCAACTGTGGTCTCGACCAAAAAGTATTTAATATTTTTAAATATTTTCTTGCATTTCTCCTTCCACGTTCGACTTTTTGAATGTCCTGTTAATTGTATATTCGATCTTGTCAGATCATTTACACTGTTTGCAATCATATTTAAATTACGAATTTTAAAACAAAAAATTAATTGAAAAACAAAAGTATTATCACAGTTCGCATTCAACACACAAGCGCACAATTTAAATTTCGAACGAATATTAATTTATTTTTAATCTGTGGCCGTATTTTTATTTATCGTTGCCAAAAAAAAATTTAAAAAAAGTTACTAATTGCAAAATTAAACGAGGTTTTATTCGTTTCAAAGTATACGAGTTGCTCGCATCTCGTACGATACGATAACACAGGTCTCACTCACGACGACACCGCTTTTAATAAATAAAATGTAACTCATTTATCTTATAACTTCAGCTGTTACGCTACGGCCAACATTGTTCTTCTGATTGTAAAAACATTGTTTGAACGTCTTAAATAATAATATTTGTGAAGTCATTACAACTACGTAAATGACGGCAGACAAACACTATTTGTGTTTAATACATTTTTTTTTTATAATAACCTTCGATTATAACGATGTGAATTCTTTATGAAACGTGTGAAATAATAATCGATTAACATTATATCGAGTTTCTAGTATTAGTATAGATTGTTTTCAAACGTAGATAATACAATAATACCGTTAAGTTAAGGTTATTAACCCCTATTATGTATGAATTACCGTGACTCATGATGTCGTCAACAAATTCATTCAAAACTTATGTTGTCCTTAAATTTTGTGCTGTTTTTTATTTATTTTTTTAAATATGTATTACATTATCGATATTGGAAATCGCTGATTGTTATGTCATTCGATTTTGTCAAGTGAATGACCTTTAAAGTATTTGCAATTGATGCTATAACGATGTGGGTATGTGGGTAAATTAAATATTTATATTATTATGCGATTCATGCATAATAATATTATGTTTCAATACAGACTCTGCTAAAAAATACACTTTATTTTGTATTTAATTTCATGTCTTGAAGTGTTAGAAGTAAGGTAGCTGGAGTATGTGAGAAATAGTGTAAGAAGACATCAGAACGTTTTGGCGTGAGAGAAGATTTAATGACAAGAATAGAGAAAATGATGTAGATATGTAGTAAGGATGGACGAAAGACTAACTGAAAGATTGACAAAAACTGATACGAGACAAATGTGAAGGGACAAACCGGTAAAAGTCGTCCTAGGCGCACCTCCCACCATCAAATCAATGATGTGCTCGTGAGAGGCTAGGTCAAGAGTAGCCACAAGCGACACCGACGAGCATGTAAGCAATAATGAAAGTATATGAATCAAGAAATGGGTGTCAGGATCAAATAAAAAGGATTAGTGTCTTCCTAACCCCATGGGAAAAAGGCGTGTTAACTTCATGCATTTAATACTTAAAGGCGTAAGCAGTGTCACACATGTCTCGATACGTCTGTTTATATTTTTCAAGTTATAAAAATGTAATAAATGACGAAACCTATTGCATGTTTGATAGTCATCAATATTTATGATAGCAACCAGATCATCAGGTCATATCTCTTGTGAAATCCATGGGTAGAGATCAGAGTGTCAGTGTGGTTCCACGCACAGCTATTTTTAATATTATTTTTTATGCAATTTGCAAGGTGCCCCGCTTGCTCGTTTGCTCTTCAAACGAGCAAGCGGGACACCCGATGGTAAGCGACTAACGCCGCCCAGGGACACGTGTAATATAGATAGTGTTACAGTTGCGTTGAATGTATAGGAGCGGCATGAGCGTTTGCTTCCGAATTCCTCTTACTGAACGCAACACTGCATGAACCACTTTACGTCACAATATTCTTATTCATTCGGCGAACTGCATATCACTAGTATATAACATATTGTTGATATAACATATTTTCTTCTTGACAGAAGACAGGAGACTGACAGAAGACTGTGACCAGTCTAGGTGGTCGAATGGTCCACTTTTAGAAATTAATTTCGTAAGTTATGTGTGATAAATATCGATGACTTAAAACTTTCATATTAAGCCTTTTTTTACCTTATATTTAAATAATCTAGCTGTATTTCACTTATTTGATACACTCCACTATCATGTTTAAGTACTATTTTAACTAGACTAAACAAAAATTTGATAAATTATCATACTAATTTCAATTTCAATTTAAATTAAAAATATATTACAGCCGCATTAAAACAATAGACAATGCTCAAATTCAGCGACAAATAGTTGACAGTCGTTATCATTCGATAGTTTCCGAATAAACATGTTTTATTTTCAGTAATAGTATGTTTGTTCGTTGCATGAATGGGCCGGCTCGACCGGTGAAATATCACGAGCTCACAGAATATCGACATAAAGTGGCTCATGCCGCGATTCGTTCGGTGAGAGAGGTATACGGAGGCCGAAACTCAACGCTTTCTCGTTCCCTTCCCACTTGTGACCTATTCCATAACGCATTTTAAAGGACGACAAAGCAACTGTAGCACTATCTTTGTTGCAGGTGTTCAAGGGCGGCTTACCTTAAGGTGGGACGCCTGCTCTTTTTGTCCCCATATATTATAACTTTTTTTTAAATTTTTTGAAGTATTTTGTATAGTTTTATCATGATTTTATGCCCTCAATGATACCATTTGGAAAGATGGCGAACTAACTAACATACCTACATTGAAACATATTCAAAAAGTATACCTTTGTTAGAAGCAACCTGAAAAAATATTCAATACAAATTAATTTGGTACTATCATCTGATGAACATAAAATTATTCTTTTAGACTTTAACTTTAAAAGTTGTAAAAAAATCCAACAATATTATTTGTCTTGCTTAAAGTTCTCTATAGCTCTTTAAGGCTTCTCATTAGGGCTTACTATAATACAACTGTATTTATGAATACAACGCCATCTAGTTTTTAAAGTACAAAACTTGTATGAAAATTTAACTTTCAATTTGTTCAAGTCCATATCGTCAAATTTAAAAAATATAAGACTTACTATTCTTCGTACTTTTATTTTTTATTACTAATAACTATATTTTTTTATCAATATTCTCTATTTTTATATACATTCGAATAGTAAAAAATCATGGTTATAATAGGTCGGGGAAAAAGTCTTTTCGCATAACGTAGGTATAAACTTATTATAAAATTTCTTTGACTGTACTATTTGTGTCTGGCTGGTTTTGGTAACATTAAAAAGGTTACATTATAAAGAAAAGAAAAAAATAAAAAAAAGTTGTTTCCCGCTATTTTTCATTTGTTTTTCTCTCCGTAAAAATGAGTGAATCTAATGAAGAAATTCGATACATTTTAAAATTTTATTATAAAAAAGGCAAAAATGCAACTCAAGCAGTGAAAAAAATTTGTGATGTTTATGGACCTGATGCAGTGTCAGTAAGAGTAGCACAAATTTGGTTCAAACGTTTTCAGTCCGGAAATTTTGATGTTAAAGATGCACCTCGCTCTGGTCGCCCTGTTACGAATAAAATGGACGCCATTTTTGAAAGAGTGGAGCAAGATCGGCATATTAGTAGTTACGATGTAGCTGAAGAACTGGGAATTGACCACAAAACAGTTTTGACCCATTTGAAGAAAGCTGGTTATACAAAAAAGCTCGATATTTGGGTGCCACACGAGCTCACTCAAAGAAACTTAATGAACCGTGTACTCATTTGCGATTCATTATTGAGACGTAATGAAACCGAGCCGTTTTTGAAGAGATTGATAACTGGCGATGAAAAGTGGATCACGTACGACAAGAACGTGCGAAAAAGGTCGTGGTCGAAAGTTGGCCAGGCTTCACAGACTGTGGCCAAACCTGGCCTAACACGAAATAAGGTGATGCTGTGTGTATGGTGGGATTGGAAGGGCATTGTTCATTATGAGCTTTTACCGTCCGGCAAAACCATCGATTCTGATCTTTACTGCCAGCAACTGATGAGATTAAAGGAAGCAGTCGAGAGAAAACGGCCGGAATTGATCAACAGGAAGGGTGTGGTCTTTCATCACGATAACGCTAGACCACACACATCTTTAGCCACTCAGCAAAAATTAAGAAAGTTCGACTGGGAGGTCCTAGTGCATCCACCATATAGCCCTGACCTTGCGCCTTCAGATTTTCACCTGTTTCGGTCTCTTCAGAATTCTTTAGGTTCTGTAAGGTTGACCTCAAGAGAGGACTGCCAAAACTATTTGTCCCGTTTTTTTGATCAGAAGTCCCAAAGTTTCTACAGTAACGGGATAATGTCTCTGCCCACAAAATGGCAGAAAGTTATTCAACAAAACGGTACATATATATTGTAAATAAATGTAAATAAACTTTGAAAAAAATGTCTTGACTTTTCATACAAAAATACGAAAATACTTTTTCCCCAACCTATTATAATTTCTAAATTTAATCACAATTTTTGGGTAGATATGTACCAATAATACCTTCTATTTAATTAATCTTCTTTTAAATTAATTGTAAAAATTAAAGATAAAAAATAAGTAAAATAAACGGCATAAATCTTCATAAAATCTTTAAGTGCAGCTCAATTTTCTAACAGTGGTTCGCTACATGAATGGGCCGGCTCGACCGGTGATATACCACGACCTCTCAGACGATTGATGTAAAGTGGCTTATGCCACGTTTCGTTCGGTGAGAGAGGTACCCGGAGGCCCACCTCCCCTTCCCCATTCTTTCCTATCCTATTTCCTTAAAGGTCGGCAACGCAACTCTAACACTATATGTGTTGCAGGTGACCACGGGCGGCGCTGATCACTTACCATCAGGTGACACGCATGCTCGTTTGCCCTCCTAACACATAAAAAAAAATATCGGGACATATGGAATAATATGCTTACAATTTACACAAATTACCCTTAACAATTAGTCCGTTATATGCCTTGGGTTTTCTGTAAGACTGTGAAAAGTATTTTGTAAGAAATACATGTCTCTGCCCTACTCCAAAAGCCAAATCAAAACAAATAAAACTTTAATGACCCAATTATATACATCTGCATGAGCAGACCCAATTTAATGCGAGTAAGCATCTTAAGGACTGTCGCGTCTGATTGCACAAGTCATCTGGCAATTTAAAAAGTTCAAATTTGATAAATATTTGAGATCGAGGACGTCTCGTAAAGAACTCGACACAAAAACATAATTAGAGTCGATACAAATCGATATATATCTTAGTAATAATTGGTTCTGCGTTTTATTGCTATGGAGTGTAGACGGTGTGCACGAAAAATGAGTAAAAGAAAAAAAAACAGCGGTGTTTTTTAATTTTTTCAAAAAGAAAGATATACCTATATATCGCTATTCTAAAGACAAAAAAGGACACGACTGAATAATAAAAAAAAACTACATTCTCATTTTAAAAATATTTACAAAAAAAAAATATTTTTGCGCCTCTAAAAAAGTTTAAAATTTTTACACAAAACCTCTATAAACGAATAATATTATATTAAGTTGCATTGCTTACTGTTGCTAAGAATATTATGTCAGGCCTGCTGTTGTTGGTTCACGATATTTGTATATTAAATTATATACATTTTTATATTATTGCTGCTTGCATTGCTGATTACATTGAATAATTAAGTGAAATATTTGGACTTGTCCTAAATTGGGTCTAGTTTGTTTATTTATTACCTAACTACGTTTGTAGGATAGTAATGATTTTAAAGGTGTATCTACTTAAATATTATATTTCTTTTCTAGATTGCTAGATTTCGTTAGATGTTACAAATAATAAATTATTTCCTGTAACTTCCACTGTTCACAACTCTGCCTGAAAAAGCTGCCTTCCAATTTTAAAGTAATTTACATAAACCCATATTGTCTCGACTGATTTTGAATAAAGACTGTGGACATAATTATTTAAAAGATTAAATGCAATATATCTACTCTATTTGTTTTTTTTTACATATTTTTCATTTACTTTAAATTCAGACGTAAATATCTGGCAATATCCATATTCGTCACACAAATATTTGATTTAGACTTATAATGGAACCTATCGTCCTCAGCGCAGCAGCGACAAACTCAAAGCGAAGAAGCCAGAAGATCCATCAATAATTATATCCAAAACAAATAACGCTTTTTTATTACCACAGACTACAGAATATTAAATGGCTCTGTATATTTTTATTTATTCATTCTTTCGTTCATGCATACTTCATTTATGGCCGATTTAGATGATTAATTATTTTTTGTTTAGGCTGCGAGAATCCTTCAGCTGTGATGGATGATACAAAAAGATGATGGATATAAAGAGAAGACGCCTGAAGACGTTGCTTCGTACTTACCAAAAGGGAAATCAGGGGTGGAGTAAAATGAAATGATTTTGTATCGACGTGAATATTTAAGAAGATACATTGAATTTGTTTTGATAAGTAAACTGTAATTTAATAACATTTTTAAATGATGTTTTTTTTTTTGGTATTCTAATAAATAGCATACAATTGAAATTATTTTGCAGTTTTTTTGTGTTTTTAGTCTTTTTAGTATTTCTTTCAAATGGTTTAAAAGGTTCGTCCAAGATATTATTATCTTCCGTGATAGAGCTGCTTAGCTTACTGCATAAACGGGCCGGCTCTACCGGTGAAATAGACCTCTCATAATATCAACGTAATGTGTTCCCCCGCGTTTCGCTCGGTAAGAGTAGTATCTGGAGGTTGGCCTTCGACTTCCAATTCCATCCCCTTTCGTATCCCATATTAAAGGTTGGCAACACAACACAACACTATCATTGTTGACGGTGGGTGGCGTTAGTTGCTATTTTTGGTGACATGCCTACTCATTTGCTCTTAAAAAAAGCAGGTCGATTGTAGTAACTGGAATTTGTTTTTTACGGTAAATGGTTAATAGTACCAGTCCATCTCTTCTTGAAGATGTTAACCGAGACGAGTAAAGATGAGACTAAATACAAACCATCTCTGGTAACATAGAAAAAGATAAAAAATTAGTGTGATATACGGTGTTCATTTTGTGCTGCCCAACCCGCATTGCATTTGCCTTGAATTTGTTCTTGTTGTCGTCGCTAACCCTAGAGTCAGTATCATAATGTTATTTGATAGCAAACTTGTCATTACAAGCGGGTTTTTTTAATTGTACAAGTCATAATATTAATAGTACAATGGCCAGTATTATATGACAAGATAACAGTTATTATCTTGTACTATTACATACTATTAGTAATTGTATGCCTAGTACATACATACATATGTACTTACATACATATCATTACATAGTACAAAACAAAAGTCGCTTTTCGCTTTATATCCCTTAAATACTTCGATCTTTAAAAATATGCAACGGATTTTGATGCATTTTTATTAATAGATAGACGGTCTCCACAACGTGGTTTATATGCATAATTTTAGCATAATATATTAAAGAAAATGTATTAATTTGTGGTGATGATTTTTAGTAAGTTTGGAGCTACAAATTGCAAACGCTGGGTGAACTCTAAATGATAGATCAAAATAATGTACTACATTTTAAAAAGGTCTACAAAAATGTCCGCAATGATTGTAAGTCTATCGCTTAGGGATAAACCATAATGACCATTTTTATTTAATTACTTTTTGCGAGAAATAATGGCTTTTTACGAAGCGATTTTAAACATTACAGCATTAATTGGTACATAATTAAGTATCTAAAATGCAATGTTCATTTAATTTAGATCAATATAAACCTTACAGTAAATGCAGCGACAAAGCGGTAGCAACGGGGTACCAGCCGATGTGTGCCGATACTATGCGCCAATTGAACTTCAAACTGCTTAATAAAGAACATAAAGATAACTCATACCTTTTTTCTAATCGCAGTGTAGGCAGCGGCTGCTAAGCATCGAATCGCTGTTAAGTTTACGTCCCAAATAGAATAAGGTGGCGAACCAATTACAATACAGCGGGGACAAAGTTTTCAGTCATCGATATTTATCACATATAACTTCTGAAAAGACATTGGTGTGACCCGGATACGTTCCGTTTTTGATTCAGAAGTGTAATTCTCGACCACTGGACTACCGACTTGGTATATTTTTTTATCTTCCTACACAGAGGTCTGAAGTTCCAATCCTGATTCGCACCAATGACTTTTAGGTAGTGCCCGATGTGTCTCAATAGCCTGCGTCAATTATAAGAAACATCGAAGTTCCCAGTTTTTTGAAATTCATTGTCGAGTGTCTGAGTTTCCAGATTCAAATGCGGGACCGCACACACTTCTTAATATGAATCTATCTGTGTTAATAAAGATCAAAAGTATTAAAGATTTAAGTTAAAAAAAAAACTCGGAAATAATTTTATTGTTGTTGAATTTTTCATATTTCGTTAATTGTTACATAAAATTACTAACAATTATTGTATTTTATTGTTTTTTAATAGATCTATAGTTAAATGAATCATTGATATAAGAATATACTAACAGTCATATAAGTTTTAGCTCAGATCCGGGTACACCACCGACCAAAGACTTATTTCTTAGATTATGTTCTATTTTGTATTGTTATTTTGTTTGAGTCTCGGTGGCGCAGTGGTCGAGCACACGGCTTCTGATCCAGAGGTCCGGGTTCGATTCCAGACACTGGCTCACACCAATGACTTTTCTTAATTGTTTTCGGAAGTTATGTGTGATAAATATCGATGACTGAAAAACTTTGTGCCCGGTACGGCAATAGGTTCGCCACCTATTCCATTTGGGACGTAAACATAACGGCGAGACAAGGCTTAACAGCCGCTGCCTACACCTTCGGGTAACAAAAGTGGCGTGAAGTTATGTTATTTTCAATTTTTTTTCTCGACGTTTAGTTGTAAAGAGTTCGAAACGTCGGGAAATAAATAGAAAATAAGTTCTAAATTAACGCGATATAATCCATAAAAAGTTGTTTCAATGTTACAACCGAACAATTTTCGGTAATCTTTTCGGAAATTACATGATCGCTATATTTACACTTAAGGAGGCGTTTGTTATATATAAACAAGTCGAAAATATTTGAAAATAATCCAACGTGCCCAATCAAATCCTAGTATCTACATTTTGTTTTAAAACTTATCCTTTTTTTTCTTAACTCCATTCCCTTATTATTATGTATTATACATATAAATAAAAAATCACACAATATTATTTAAAATTTTAAGATAAATAATTTAAAAAAAAGCTAAAACTTTATGATTTTCTTTATTTTTAAAATTATAAATATGTATTAACTAACATTAAAATCTCAGAACATATAGACAAGGTTACGAACAAACATTATCAAATATATTAAGAAATCATCAATGAATATTTAACTGATTAACACATTTCAATATAATAACATACATAACTTTACGCCTTTTTCTACCCGGTTCAAATCCTGGCTCACATCAATATCTTTTCGAAATTATTTAAATTTCGAAAGTCATGTGTGATGAATATCGATGACCGAAAAATTTGTTCCCGGTATGTCAATAGGTTCCATTAGGGTTGTAAACATAACGGCGAGTCGAGGTTTAACAGCCACTGCCTACACCTTCGGGTAGAAAAAGGCGTGAAGTTATGTTATGTGCTTACCTATAATGGGACTATGGGCTGACAAAGTTGCAGCTTTTATAAAATGACCCAGGTGTGGCGATCACTGGCTTTTATTTTAACACTCTTGAACCGATAGCTTTCACCATTAGTACTTATTATTCTTCTAAACTAACTATGTTAGGTAAACTAAATTCTAGTGTCACAGTCTCTCCTGCAATCTCCTCCGAAATGGCTTGACCGATTATCGTAAATTATTAAAGTGAAACTTTAAATACATCGGCTAATTTTTTTCTTCCCTTTAACGCATGTCGCACAGTATGTGTAGTCGTTCTGTTGATAATATAGACCGTTCCATTTTATCTCTGTTCTATTTTATCACAGTTCATTTAAAGTGCCTCGCAGATTTTAATGTGTATTTTAACACATTATAAATTTTAAAAACTATCAAAGCAATCTATAAAAATATTTAGAATTATTATAGCTTTTTCTTGTGCTTATTATTGTCTATATATATATATATATTAATTAATATAAAGAAGTACAAATATATATATATTTGTACTTTTTTATATTTAACTTTTACATCTTGGATGTCTGTGAATCTGCCGTAAAATATTATTGAAACCCTTATTGTAAGTAAGGGTGGCCAATCTCATTGTTTATTTGGTTAATAATACTATTTAAATACCAGCAATATTAGCTTCAAGAAGCAATATTTGGAATGTTATTGTCGTATGCGTGCATCTCTTTGACATTTGCGTTTCTCACTTCATTTCTCTGCTGTGCTCTGTATAACATATACAAAACTCTGAAAAATAAAAAGGTTTTGTTAATTACAAATAACGTTTAAGATACAATACACACAGCTCCCTCTAGTTTTTCAAGCTGAGCACATATTGCTTGTGTTATGGAAACCAGATAACCGATATCAATACTAAAATACTATTTTTTAATTAGTACATACATAGTTATATTACATAGAAAAAAATCCAGACGCCAAAATCATAAATATTTGTACTCGGTTGGGGATCAAACGCTCTGATCTCGATTCCGCAGTTGATTGTTTTACCAATGCACTACGAGGCTCGTCAAATTATTTCCTCCCAATTATAATTTTCCAAATGGTATTGGTGATGAAACCTTATTGCCATACACGACGCCAAGTGTTGTCATTCATCGTTATTTAAGTTCCAAAAACAATTTAGAAATAGTACAATCTCTATTCCTTAATACCGTTCTACCTTCCTTAATATCTAGTATCCATAGCACAAGCATTTACTTGCTTAGTTTAGAAGGGTACTGTGTATTGTGTCCAAGATATTATTACTATTAATTGAGACCGTTGAACTGTAATAGCCTCTGTCTACACTTTCGGGTAGAAAAAGGCGTAATGTTACAATAAATACCCCAACCAATAGATTAAAACAACTTTTAGGATTATATCGCATTTATTTATTACTTATTTTTATTTATTTCCCGACGTTTCGAACTCTTAAAACTCTTTCAATGATCTCTGATCTCTGTAAAGAGTTCGAAACGTCGGGAAATAAATAAAAATAAGTAATAAATAAACGCGATATAATCCTAAAACTTGTTTTAATCTATGAGTGAGATTCGCGAAAGTCTGAGAAATAAATATACCCCAACCAAATTTCATTATACTTATATTATCTTACTAAGCTCTGCCCCCGTTTACAAGCCTGGTTATTTAATAATTAAAAGTATACTAGTTCATAGAAATTCACGTAGCCGTGAAATTTGCCTTTGACATTTTATTCAGTGTATATTTATAACTATCTGTATATAGTATTTATATACAGGCTGATCTAAATTATGTAACAACTTATTATTAATATTGTTTGAATCTTAGACATAATTTGATAATTTGACAATTATTCTTTTCAGTATGCTTTCATTTTTATAATGAAACATAGGTACTAATATAATTATAAGAAATATTTATAATATTTTAGAGGCTTATTAGAGGCTTATCTTTTTTTAATCGTGCCATAAGGCGTTCTGTTCTCTCTGCCTACCCCGCAAGGGATTTGGCGTGAAGTTATGTATGTATGTTTTTTTAATAACGGCATGACAGTTATTTTTTGCTTATTCATCCGAAATAAATATTTTAAAACGCACAAGCTTATATTTTAAATATCTGAACTGATATACCTATTGATTACTGATTATTTTTAAAGCTTGATAGGGCAATTAATAATTATCTTGAAACAAAAAGCTAACGGTGAAATACGACGACCTCTGAGAGTATAGACGTAAAGTGGCTCATCACGCTTTTAGCCAGATAAGAGAGGTATCCGGAGGCTATTCGCCTTTCCACTCCCCACCCCAATTCTAATTGTAACACTGTCTGTGTTGCAGGTGTCCATGATCGGCGTTAGTTGTTTACCATCAAGTGACATATTTGTTCGTTTGCCCTCATAAATATCGTATCTCAACGTATCTCATAAAATAAATCACGCTGTATACCCAATTTAACATTAGTAACTATATTATTTAAACTGACAATACCAATATAAATTCCGTCATGTACTTAAATAAAATACTAAGTACTCATACTCGTATCTGTTACGAGAACAACTAATAACCTCGACCTTTTATAAGGATATTATGGTTTTTATTAACATTCCAATAATGTTTTGTTAACATATTATAAGTATTATAACAATTGGGAGGCTCGATTGGTGAAATACCACAACCTCTCCTCTGATATCGACGCAAAGTGGCTCATGCCGCGTTTCGCTTTGTGAGTGAGGTCCGATCTGGAGGCTCAACGTCTTCCCTTCTAACCTCTCCGTCATACTTCCGACCCCTTCAGTAAACAATTTCAAAGGGCGGCAACGCAACTGTAACACTGTCAGTGTTGCAGATGTCCATGGGCGGCGTTAGTTGCTTACCATCAGATGGCCTCATTGCTCGATTGCGAGTTTAACTAATAACCTCGACCTTTTATAAGGATATTATTATTAGGTTTTTTTTTTTATAAACATTCCAATTATGTTTTGTTAACATATTGTATTATAAAAAGAATTAGCGGTCAACAAAATGATTATCAGATTTTTTGTAACAAAAATTAATTTAATTATTTATTTTATATATTTTATATCGAAGAAGACATCTTATAGAACGATTATATCAAAAATCAAAAACAAGTTTAGATAATTTTATAAGGACTTAGTAAATCGATATTTAATAACACCACCCATAGCTGAGAACTATTTTTGGACATTGAATGATTTTTTTTTAACTTAACCTTAATTTAAACATAACTTGCACGCCTTTTTCTACCCGAAGGTGTAGGCAGCGGCTGTTGACCCTCTACTCGCCGTTATGTTTACGTCCCAAATAGAACAAGTGGCAAACCTATTGCCATACACCGGACACATATTTATGAGTCATCGATATTTATCATGCATAACTTCCGAAAATAAATTCGAAAAGTCATTGGTGCGAGCCAGGATTCGAACCTACGACTTCTTGATTTAGCTTGAGCTTCTTTTTTATTAATTTGGGACTATGATTTGAAAATCACTATGAATTTCATTCCTTTTTATTAGCTTTTTATTAGCTTCACCTGTATGTTTGTATGTTTGTTTGTAACCGACTTCTTTTTAGTGTTCATAGTTCACTTCTCGCACCACCATCTAGTGGCAATCAGCGGAAAGTCTACGTTATCAACTTGAAACGAGTTCCTTGTATAAGTCACAGATGGCGCTATTAACGCGCTTGTTATAGAAAACCGAACTAAAAAATATAAAATAAATAATAGTTTAAAAAAACTAAAAAAACACGCTTTTTATAGAAAACCGAACTAAAAAATAGAAAAAAAAAAATTTTAAAAAAAGCGTGGGGTGCATGGTGTCAATAGTTATAAATATTTTATTGACAGATATGAGTAGAGTGATTATCATTTCGATAATTTCTTAAAAAGCACCCCACGCTTTTTTTTAAATAATTTTTTTTAAATGTTTTTTAGTTTTTTTAAACTATTCTTTTTTTACCTGAAGATGTACGCAGTGGTTGTTCAATCTCTTCTTACCGTACCAAATCAAATAAGTGGCCGAGCGAAAAAATCAATTTCCATTAAATTGTGACTGAAAGTGTACATAAAATTTGTCTGTCGGTTACACAATTACTTACAAAAATATAAAGAAAGCCGGTATTGTCATCGTTCCGCCCAATATATATACAGCTCCAGGAAGAAACTCCACGGTCGTAACAAACAACACGCTGTATAATGGAGTATATATGACTGGTAATAACGTTTCCACAAATCCGATCAAAGAACACATTTTACCTGAAAATAAACACATATTTTTCATTACAATTATTTATGGTCCGGTATGGCAATAGGTTCGTCACCTATTCCATTTGGGACGTAAACATAACGGCGAGTCGAGGCTTAACAACAACTGCCTACACCTTCGGGTAAAAAAGGCGTGAAGTTATTTTAAGTTATATTAAAAGACCAGATGAAATCAAGTTTTTGCACATCTCGATCTACTGGCGGCGTGCCCAGAAGACTGGCCGCATTGCCACGCTGAATGGCAATGCTAATCCTCGGCGCAAAGAATAAACCAGCCCTTTGGTCCCAAGAGGCCTCGATCATTCTCTATTTTTCCTTTCTCTTTTTTATCATCATTACATATTATAAAACAAAGTGGCTTCCCACCGTCTGTGCCCTTATATACTTAAATCTTTTGAACTACAGGACGAATTTTGATGCGGTTTCTTTTAATAGATAGAGGGGTGTCAGCGGGTTGGTTTGTATAATTAATGTACTATGTATTAAAGTAAAAGTGATAATTTTCATGATTTAGAACTTTAATTTCAAACGCTGGCTGAACCCTTGGTGATAGAACATAAACAAAGTAGGTACATTTTTATTTCTTTTCCGAGGCGATACAAAGTTCGCCGGGTCAACTAGTTTAGTATAAAAAAGTTCCTTAAAAATCAACGAGTTTTGATGACAAGCTCTCGCGAACTAGTAAAATTGTAACAGTCAATTGCTTGCAGGTTTCTTAAGAGTTGAATATATTTGTTAATATGCTTTGAAAGAAGAGAAAATCATCTCTCACATTTTAATATAACTAGCTGTTGCCCGCTACTTCGTCTGCGTGGATGCCATAAAGCAGCAAAAATAATGCCGCGTGTGTCATTATAAGGGTTCATTGTTCACCCCTAATTAGTAATAGCGTGATACTAATAATACGTGTCGACTCTTGGCTAAATTTATGAAAAATTTTAAAAGCATGCGGTGCCTGTAACGTTTATCCGTAACAAACATACAGATAAAGAGACAAACAAGCAAAAATACTAAAAATCCCAAGTATTAAAAAAAAACATTCAATGTACATGATATTTATTTCTTAGATTTTCGCGAATAACACTCATAACATTAAATCAACTTTTTAGGATTACATCGCGTTTATTTAGAATTTATTTTTATTTATTTCCGGATATTTCCTGATATTGAAAGAGTTCGAAACGTCGTTCGAAAATTTGTTTTAATATTATTCAATGTACGGTTACAACTTTCCTACTATTTTATTATATGTATAGATAATATTTCGGACACACAGCGCTCTCAAATTTTCCAAGCTAAGAAACCAAATGCATGTGTTATGGAAACTAAAAGAACGGATAATAATACATATTAACTTTTTTTCTTAAAATACATACTAATTAAAATAGACAAACAACCATTCATTTAAAAAAAAAACATCTCGCTGTTAAGTTCTAGTCCTTTTTAAACATATTTTATATTATAGACAACCTGATCCGGCGAACTTTGTTGCGCCTTGGAAGCGCTAAATAAAAGTTTTTTTTTTTCTAAAAAGAAGCAGCCTACGTTACACTTCATAACATCAGCTAGCTATAACTAAAAGTTTTATAAAATCGGTCCAGCCATTTCAGAGATTACCCGGAACAATCAAACAAAGACAGAGTGAAAAATAGAATGAAAGAGAGAGAGAGACGGACAAAAATGTTATTTTGGTGTATTAGAATCTGTTCTTAAGAATAGATGATGCAAACATGTACAAACTCACATACGAAAAACACAACCGACCTACATGTGCAGTTGGGCAACAAAACTACTAGACTAGCCGTTAAACAACAACTTAGCAACACAAATATTTGTTTCGGGTGGCTTTTGAACCCCAAAGTTTGCCTCGAAGGCTGTGCATGTAGAGGTAAGTTTTGTTATAAAATTAAATAATAGATAAATAGTTCCGGTAAATAATAATTATATACATACTACAAGCCAGCCATCTTTTTTTAACTAACAGATGAGATCAACACGAGATAAAAAAGCCATGGCCATAATGATATTCGATCTCTGCCCACGTATTATTAACTTGTAATTTTACTCAAGAATCAAGAATCATTACATGTAGTTATGTACCATATCCCATAGAATTTTAATCATAATTTTGCGGTTTTGAAGGCTTATGAGCAATAGAAAATATGTGCTTTTGATTTAGACTATGTTCTCAGACGTATGTGCAGATTTTTTCTTTTTTTTTATGGGATAGGAGGGCAAACGAGCAGGCGTGTCACCTGATGGTAAGCAACCAACGCCGCCCATGGACACCAGCCACACATATAGTGTTACTGTTGCGTTGCCGACCTTTGGGGATAGGGGAAAGGAAAGGATGAGGAAAGGGGGTGGGCCTCCGGGTACCTCTCTCACCGAACGAAACCCGGCATGAGCCACTTTACGTCAATCTTCTGAGAGGTCGTGGTATTTCACCGGTCGAGCCGGCCAATTCATGCAGCGAACTGCTTGGCTCTACCACTGACGCTTCTTACAATAAGATGAGCTCATGATCTTTTAGACAGAGCTAGTGCTCCTTTCAGACTCCACAATAAAGTAAAGCTATAACAAGTAACAACTAAGGAAGGAGAACCAAGTCCCAGATTCCAATCCAGACATGTACAATCGAATCTTTAGAAGGTATTTGACCGTTAGCCTGATCTGTCGCAATAAGACATGCATCTATTTAATAACCAATATTTAATATTATCGTAAGTCCTTTTTAAGGTATAGGGCGGCAAACGAGCAGGCGTGTCACGCGATGGTGTACAACAAACGCCGCCCATGAGCACCTGATTGTGATCAGGTATATCAGTATAACATTTTCCGCCCTTACAATGGGATGTGGATGGGGTTGCTAATGGAATTTGATGGTAGAAGGGATAAGTTTCTGAATAACACATTCACCGAGCGAGACCGAAACGCGGCATCAGGCACTTTACATCGATATTCTGAGATGTCGTAGCCGCTAGTCTGGCGCGGGCGGCTGGGGCGGCGGAGCGACACATCCAAGAAGATGTGTCGGTGGTCAGATAAATTGACCACCTCCTCCGCCACCCGCCATCCTGTCACTGCAGCACCCCGACCGGTTGAACCTGCCCATTCATGCAGATAACTACATGGCTCTAAGCAGATTTACAGTGCAAAAGTGAAATAATAGAATCGAGGACGCCCACAAGTTTAGCGTATCCTTGCTCAAGATGATTTCAGGAGCCTGAAAAAGGGACGAGAATGTATGCGAAGAGGTACCAAAAAAAATAAGTAAGTAAAGTGTGTGAAACTTGCCTTATGTTGTTCTATTCTCTCTGCCTACCCCGCAAAGCTATCACAATGTGAATTAAATACAATTTACAAACAAAATACCTACTAGTATTTAAGTAGGTCAAGGAATACACAACAACTTCGTCCAATAAGTACCTATGCCATCAAGCTTGGATATTAAATGTAAATATTTTAAATGTAAATCTGTAATCATCGAATCTTAGATTAAATTATTTGTATTGTCATCATCTTGAAAAAAAGTTCCAAATAATGGGAACCACATTATTTGGGTTTTTTTGTTCTAAACATCCCTATCATTTGCATCTTCCAAGTTTCAAACGTCCTCTTACGTACACATTCCGTATTTTATCTATTTTCATCAGTCCACATTCGCATCTCTGCAACATTTATTACTCTTTCATCCGTCCTTTGCATGGCTCAACAATGGTTTTGTATATTTTACCCCGCAACTTGAGATGCATTCGGGGGTCGCAAACAGTTCCCGTAACATTGAGAGATGGATGGACCATCTTTAATTGTATGCATTATGTCACGGTCGATTTGACCTTCGCCCTACACTTTAGACCTCAGGTATTTAAAGTCAGTGCAATCCGGCAACAACACACCATCCAGCGCTATGCAAGCAGAACTGGAGGGATCGTCATAACCGCAGAACAAGTATTCTGATTTGGTTCTGCTGATTAATAAGCCAATACTCTCCAGTTTCTGCCTTCATTTCACCAGTCTACTTTATATATCCGACTATCTTTACCAACGAGCTCGATGTCATCCGCTAAGAGCAAGGACCAGGGTGCCTCTTCCTGTATATCCGACGTCAAAGTATCAATAAACAGGAAGAGGTAAGGGCTCAAGGTGGACCTTTCACAGCGACATCGAACTCGTCAGTAGTGCCAGCAGCTGACCGGACATATACAGTACAAGGTGTTTTGTACATTGCACGAATTAGTCTAACATGTTTCTCGGGAACAGCTTATTCCCTCAGGCTTTTTCTTCCAAAACCTTTCGAGGCGTACCACCATAGGTCGATTTTCTGCACTTGTCTATATTTTTTGCATGGTGACTTAATACAAAAATGCCATCCATCGTCTCTCATCTCGACATTAATCCGATATAGTTTTGGGATACCTCACTCTCTTCTCGCGTTTTTTTCTTCTAGCACTTTCTCCCATACTTTTAAAGTGTGTGACATGAGCTTTACCCACTGTAGATGTTAGAGTCCTTGTGCCTCGCCTTTATTTTTATAGATGCGCATTAGATAACTGCTGCACTATTCATTACGAAAAATAAAAGTATTACGATTTAAAATTTTGAAATTAAATACATACCAACTTTGTCCTGGTCTACTACTTTAGTTCCAAGAGACCTAATTGCAATTGATCCAGAATTTCCAAAAAAATCAAATACTGGAGCGGCATACAACCATTCCCTATTCGGCGCCAAGGCATAGACATATGCTGAAACTGTCTTACAAGCCGTCGCTATTATGCCCAACAAGGAATCGTGCATCATCAGTTTCTTGCTGAAAACCGTCACAGCAACAGCGGATCCTGAAATTATTTTGTGATCAGAATATTAACAATATACATGGTAGCTGTTTATTGTTTCTAAAAGATAAATATAAATGTTTCCTAATACAATTCTAATATATAAAAATAATAATGTTGTTTTGTGGACAGTTTTCTGCATAAATAGACTCTGACTCGACCAGTTAAATACTACAATTTGACAGAAAATCGACACCAAGTAGCTCATGCCGTGATTCGTTCTGTGAGAGAGGTATCTGAAGGCCAGCCCCTAAGCTTCCTATTTTCCCCTTTTCTACGTTTCCGCCCTTTCTACCTTCTCTTTACCTCCTTCTCCCATCTTTCAGACCACTTATTCAATTGTCACTTTTATAATATATTATGTATTTGTATTAATTAAGTATTAAATATTTTGAGATATT
This sequence comes from Euproctis similis, assembly GCA_905147225.2. Lineage (NCBI taxonomy): Eukaryota > Metazoa > Arthropoda > Insecta > Lepidoptera > Erebidae > Euproctis > Euproctis similis. The sequence continues at coordinate 8,844,091 of LR990121.1, read as the reverse complement.
CATTTTATATCTATCTCCTCCAAAACGGCGTTACCGATTGTCATGATATTTTGTGTGCATAACGAGTAAGTCTGAGATTTAGGGGGATGAGCACTACGTTCATCCCCCTAAATGTTACTCCACCCCAAATTCTTATTTTTTTAATTTTTCAGTAATTTTTGTTTTTTTTACTAAACAGCATACAAGAGTACACCTACAACCCTAAATTTTCACCACTCTACGATCCACCCCTTTTTTTTTAAACTTTATTTTTTTGGCATGACAACGTTTTCTGGGTCAGCTAGTAATCTGTTAAATAATAACTACGCATCAACATAACATTTGAAATTGTTATGTTATTATTATTTACCTGCGATCCCCATTAAAATCGAATAGGTGCTGAAAAAACTGTAGTCAACAACGTTCATGCTGAATTTGTTGAGAAAATATAAAAATTGTACGGCACCTTCACCTGCAAGTGTAAATCAAATAAAATATTTTATTTGCAATAAAATGATTTATGATTTATATTATATCGAAATCAAATTAGTTCGTCAGTTAAACATAAAAAAAGGGGGTTTTCAGCTTGTTGTGCGGGATCATTATTGTGTAAAAACCGATAAGGTTGTTCTAATAGAAAATAACTTCTAAGTTACTCTTGAAATAAGTACCTTGCACTATTGCAAGAACTCTTAAAACTGATTCATCACATCCCAAGTTTATTAATAACAAACAAATATAAGATTTTCCTCATTGTAATATTGGTATACAATAGTATCGCTCAGTAATGAGAATACTTATGTCTAGTATCTTATAGGTCTAACCTTTGTTTTGAACGTAAGAAAGTGACTCTTCAAAATGAAATTTCAAGTTCGTAGTTACTTCACAAGTTGAGTCTTAATATTGAAACAACTTTTTATGGATTATATCGCGTTTATTTAGAACTTATTTCTCGAGCTTATTTTTCTTTCACGAGTTCTCGTGAAAATGATCTCTGTAAAGAGTTTGAAATGTCGGGAAATAAATAAAAAATAAGTTTTAAATAAACGCGATACAATCCATAATAAGTTGTTTCAATATTATGAATGTGATTCGCGAAAATCTAAGAAATAAATAAGTTGAGTCTTAATCTTATATACATTAATAAAAAAAAATCTTACCAAAAACTGGTCCCATGATGACAATATGCGCAAAAATCACTAGAATTATTTGTATTATTTGTTTCTTTTCTGACAAAAACACAAAAGATATTGTATCCCACAAATTAATAGGATGCAAGAACGCTACCACCCTTTCGATGAGCGTACCCTCAGTTTTAACTGACCTGACATTTTTAATCCTGAAGAACGTATATAAAAATCCTATCAGATACAGTGTTAAATTGAGACCAAATATTCCATAATAGCCAACAGCTTCTGTTAATACACCACTTATAGATGTGCCAATAGGTACTCCAAATGTTACTATAATACCAACCATCCCTATTCTAAAGGTACGTGATTCAACAGATGTCATATCAGCAATCAAACTATAGGAACCCATCAACGCGATAGCATATCCGCCTGTCATGGCTGCTGGCAAAGACTGTATCAACCCAGTTGCCCATAAAGGCCATTCAATGAAAAAATATGTTGTCAAAATCAATCCAACTGATGATATGATTTCTCCTATTACAGGGATTAACATCAAAGCTCTTCTGTCACCAGTCTTATCACTCCATGCTCCAACGTTTAGTATAACAATTGCAGGAAGACCACTTTGCAATGGTTGTTGCCATGCAGTCATTTCAGCTACTTTTATTGTTGAATTAATCTGAGCTGCAAAGGCCAGAGTATTATTTTCATCTATATCACCATTCACAACCTGGTAACATATCTCCTCAGATAATCCTAAGTCAGCACGACAAGCTTTCTCAACATTAAGCTTCTGCACTGCTAACGCTGATATTGCTATTGGCAATATATAAAATAACAAAAACGGTTCCACTGTGAAGAAGCACAACACCGCCCGTATTCTCTCCATCAAAGTCTTCTTTGAAAGTCTCTCTTTCTCTTCATTTTCTTTTCTATCTTCCACTTTATTGGTTTCTTCATTATTACTTCCACTTATAGTTGTTAATTGTATAACTTTATCACTTGTGTCGTTCATTTTTATAATTATAAATTAAATAAAATAATTAACCTATGGTTTAATATTTATTTTGGTTTGTGTTTACAAGTCTGTATCTAAATAAGAACTACGACTGAAGTTTGAGAGCAGGTACTCGATAACGCGGAAACTTGTTTTTTAGAGATCCTTGTGTCGAAGCGACAAACATCTCGCATATAATATTTAATAGGTTCACTTTCATTGAGTACTAGTAGGTACTTTTAAGGACATATGAGGCAGACTTTTATTTTTTTATGGGAAACGTGGACAGATAGCGTGCAGGTCACCCGCTTTCCTTTAGGTGACCCGCATGCTGTCTGTCCACTTTTGACTACCGCCGACCTTGGACGCAACACCAAAGACGTCACATCAGGGTTGCAGGTTTATATGATAGGTGTACGCTCGATTCTTGAAAGTCGCAACGAACAGGGTATGGTACGAAAAGCTGATTGAATCGCACCGTTGTTGATGACCCACCACTAGGCCGATGCGGATTAGCAATCGAAGCATTGGTGCGTCGAGCGATAGCAAAAATAAGCAGGCGGTATTAATTCGAATAATTTCTCAGAGCACTCCACGTATTACATGCAGTACATGATACATAGAGATGCAACATCTCTTCGCAACGCCAAAGGATCAAGCCGATTGGAGAGAACGGAAAGGTTCGCGTCATTGTATGCGGTCAAATGGAAGAAGCTGGTACTGTGGCGCCCCTGCCAAAAAGAGAGAACAGTGTTCAACGTGAGGTTGGACTAGCGCGTTGTACAGTTGCAAGCAATGACCTGACGTGAAATACCGTTCCGCTCTATTGAGCACGACGAGCTTTGTTGAGGCCAATTTAGCCTTGCCCTCAAGATGACCGCGAGAATGGACATCGATATCAAGAATTCAGATATTAACATATTATATTGTGAAGTGTTACAAGACAATTTAAACTCACAAGAAAACTTCTTAAAAACTTTCTATATGTGCTGCATTTAAATGATTTAATTATATTACGAGTACGGAACCTTCTACGCAGTTAGATGAAAACATGTATATTATTATGCATATAAAGATTAACTATTTGACAAGTACATTTTTTTTTCAATATGGACATTTATAATAACAAATATTTAAAAATAAAAACACTTCACCATTAATAATATACTAACATTAATTTTATTTACTTCACAAATATAATAGTCACATAATATACATGCAAAGTACATAACTGTCAACACGTACAAAGCAAAAAACTTTTCTTACTTTTATCGAGATTGCGTGTAGATTCTGAACACCTATATTTTGCCCTCCTTCTCCCTTAAAAGACAGCAACGAAACACGGTGTTCATAGCCGGTGAATAGTTACTTACCATAAGGTGTCCCACTTTCTCGTTTGCTTTCCTATCTCATAAAAAAGTTTTCAAATCGTCGCCTTCAAATTAATGAATACGGTATATTTCGTCATGGAAGGTATGTTACGGACTTCCCCATTGGTCCTTTCACTTTTAATGAGTATAGCTTAGTATCATAAGTAAACCATTAGTCGTCTTCCGCGTGTATATCAGAGAGCGAAACTTGTACAAGGTATTACATTTTGGAATTAAAAGAAAACTAATTCAGCTGCATACTGGTTTGAGTTTTGAAAGTATGAAACTAAGATTCGATTTCATTGATTCATATAATAAATTCAGAGTACATATAATATATTAATAAAATAACTTCACGCCTTTTTCTACCCGAAGGTGTAGGCAGCGGGTGTTAAGCCTCGACTCGCCATTATATTTACGTCCCAAATGGAATAGGTGGCGAACCTATTGACATACCGGGCCCAAACTTTTCGGTCATCGATATTTATCATTCATAACTTCGGAAAACAATTTCGAAAAGTCATTGGTGTGAGCCAGTGTCAGGATACGAACCCGCGATCTCTGGATCAGTAGCCGTGTGCTCGACCACTGGACCACCGAGACTCCTTGTGTGTTACGATGGTTTGGTAATATGGCAAGAATAAATGAAAACCAATTGGCTAAAAGGGTATACGAAGCGAATATAAGTGGCAGAGTCGGGATCGGGAGACCAAGGCGGAGCTACCACGACTAAATCAATGGTCTGTTTAAAAAAGGAAAATTGCGTAGCACCCGAAACCCGACTGTGGATGAGGCGAAAGCAGTGTGTCAGGATCGTAGCTTGTGGAAAGCCAAAGTTTCTGCCTTCCCCAGTTGGATACAGGCGTGAGTTTATGTATCTATGTAGATATTGTTAACAGAATAGCAATATTACTGTCATCAGTAACATTGCCAACACAATTTATATCTACAGATTGCTATGAGTTATTGTGTAGGCGAATACAAAAGTATATTCGTGTTTTTTATGGAATAAGAGGAAAAACGAGCAAGCAGGACACCTGATAGTAAGCAACTACTACCGCCTATGGACACGTCTTACACAAAAAAAAAATACCGTTTAAGCCAGTAGGATAGGAAAGTGTATAAACTACCCAGTAAACCTAAAGATGGGAACATCAGCGGGGATCAAGTAATCTACTTTCAAGAGTAATCCACAATGTAGTCAAGTGATCAATATTTTACAAAGGTAACTTCAGAAATTATTTTATAAAAATCATAAATAAAATAAATAAATAACCATTAGCAGCCACGCAGTTCAACTACATAAATAGGTCACCTCGACCAGTGAAAACCCACTCCCTCTCAGAAAATCGACATAAATTAGCTTAATATACGTTTTGTAAGGTGAGAGAGGTGATAAAAACGCCCACCACCTCCTCTTCCCATATCTCCCCTATCCCATTTAAAAGGCTGATGGAAACTGTAACCCTCTTGGTATTGCATATATCCATGAGCCCAGGTTTCCCCTAAAATAGTTTGACAATGTTCTCACTACTATAATCTCTAAGTAATCGTAGCGCATTGGTAAAACCGGCTGCAACATTGAGGTGGGGGGTTCGATTCCCACCCGAGCACAAATAATTGTTACAAACATGAATATTTGTGTGGTGTCTGGGTGTTTTTCTATGCATTATAAGTATGTATTTACAAAAGAAAAGTATATTAATATCCGTTATCTAGTATGGATAACACAAGCATTTAGTTGCTTAGCTTGAAACTAGAGGGCACTGTGTGTATTGTGTCCAATATATTATTATATTAATTGTGTTTTACACTGGAATAGATAGTGCGTTGTCACGTTCCTGTACCTTTATTAAACCTTGAGATAACAAAATATATTTATATAGTTTACAGTATCGATTGTTCAGTTAATCACAAATATCACATTTGTTATGGTCATTGTCAACCGCATGATTTTGTTCGGTAATAAATGTAACATACGTACAATTACGAAACCGTTCGGTTCGGTCCTCTTGACCGACTTGTGAGCAAAAATTGGCACAAATTATATACGTGAGGTTATATTAATTTATTAAATAATAACCTAACAAGTCCAGGTGGTTCAGTGGTCAAGCGCCCCGCTTTTAAATCAATAAGTCGTTGGTTCAATTCCGGGCTAAAACTAATGACTTAGAAATTCTTTGCGCAATTTATGTGTGATAAATATGAGACAACTCTGTGCCCGGTGTATGGCAATAGGTCCGCCACCTATTCCATTTGGGACATAAAACATAACGGCGAGTCGAGCTTTAACAGCTACAGCCTACACCATCGGGTAGAAAAAGGCGTGAAGTTTTACGTTTTGTTTATTAATTATAGCTTTATACAAAAATAATTGTAAAGATAGCCAAGTTAGGGGAAGGAAAATATTAAGTTCTTGTATATATTTTTTGGGAAAGTGGAATAAATCCACAGGTGTTATGCCTGATAGTAAGTAAAGAGCGCCATCTATGGATATCTGTAACGAGTAGAGTATTTTAGATGGCCAGACTTTAAGATGGCATAGGGAAGCGAATAGGTAGGCAAATAGGTCATCAAGAATTACTCTAGCAAGATATACTCGTATTCTATACAACGCTATTTGAACTTTATTCCTGATCAACCATAGGGCGACTTTCTTCATTATTATATAATACTAGCTGACCCGGCAAATGTTGTCTTGCCGAAAAATAAAATTTAAAAAATAGGGGTTGATCGTAGGGGGTTGAAAATTTGTGGTTGTATGTATTTTTGTATCCCGTTTTATAAAAAAAATAAGAAACAGAAATATGTCGAATATTGAGGGGTATACCCTTGTAATTTAGGGGGATGAAAAATAGATGCACACAAAATTTCATGAGAATCGGCCAAGCCGTTTCGGAGGAGTTCAATAACGCACCCCGTGACACAAGAATTTTATATATTAGATTTCCATTGTTGCTATGATACAAGCATAAATAATAATTAAATCACGATGGTATTTTAATAAAAAAAACACAAGTTAATCACACTGAAATTCGTGATTATTGTGTCATCTATATGAACTTCAGAATTTGTACGACACGTTAAATTTCACACACTATACTTAATAAATAAACCCAATTCTGTCCATATTGATTCAATACTTCAAATATATTATCTGTTAGGTGTCTTTCAGTTGTTATTATTTTGAAAGTGCGATTTCATTAACAAATCCTGTTCTAACTATTCCAAATCATGAGAAGGGAACAGAACAGAATGATTCTACAATACCTCACTCGCTACTTTAACAGTAACTTTCATAACGTGTGTCCCGGCTGTCGGGTTACTCAATCTTGAATCATCTATTCTTTCTACATATTCGCACTGTCAGAATACACATATAATACACATATAAACCAAGCTTTTCCAGATCGAGATATGTACAAACTTGGCTATCGCACTGCCACATGCCATTGATTTCATTGACTCACTGATTTTAATAATTTTTTTGTGTAATATATAATTTGCTTCACATTTCTGATTTGTTTTTATTTCACTAAATTTCTGATATGAAAAATTTGGCTGGTCAGCGAAATGTCGCAACCAATATTTGCGGGTACCTGAAAGTACAGAACAAAGAAAATACTAACCATAATTTAAAAAAAAGCATGTGCTTGGTTCAAGCTCCGCGTACGCAACAAGGTTAGACACCATGAACTAATTTAAATAATATACTTGTTTATCACCACTGATTACGTCACGATTTAGATCTTGAGCGAATCGAGATCTATTATTATCAAACAAATTATATATTAATTTTTCCAAAACATTCGCGACACTATGCGACTAGTATGCCACGTGATAACATAATAAAACTGACTGCCTGCTGATAGGCAGTAACAGTGTTACAGCCGATCGGAACGGCTGTCGACTCGACCGTTCGCGCCATTATTTCGAAAATCGAACGACTCTCGCGCATTCGTACTCAACCATTTAACCTTTTTATTCGAAACATTTTTATAAAATTTAAATTTAAATAAAGAACGCAAAAATTCGAATCAATAATAAGGTTGTATTTATATACAAACTTATTTTATTTATGTCGAAAAACAAATGAGCATTATAGTGGACGATTGCGTTCAAAATGACGTTACGGGTCGAAGTGCCCGTAGAAAAGACCACCGTCAGCACTGATCAATGCAAATGCCCTATACAATACAGCAAGGAGATAAAGAAAACCGAAATGAGATTGAGCAAAAGGCTGAAACAGTTTATAAAAGACACATGGGCGTTCAGAACTAAAATCACCGTTGAACCTTTTGTCATATGCTATGTATTGCCAAGTGTGCTAGCAGGGTTGGCTGTACAGAATCTGTGCTTGGAGAAATCATGTCTTGTGAATTTGCATTACGATCAGAACACATGCCGTCATATAATGCAGGGTCGGACACACAACTATACGGAACAAGAGAAAAATGTACAACACATTGTTGCATCGATGACGGCATGGAGTTTTCCACTGCAGACTGCATTACCAGGAATTCTTGCATTATTTATTGGCGCATGGAGCGACCGTACAGGCAACCGAAAAGCTTTTATGGTCTTCCCGATTCTAGGAAAATTACTATCAGCTATAGGCATAATATTAACAACAGTATTCTTCCTACAAGTGGGTGTTAACGAAACTGCTCTGATAGAAGGATTACCACCAGCGTTGGCTGGTGGTCGTGTTGCTATGACAATGGCTGTATACAGTTATATTACAGATATAACAAGTCCGACAGAAAGGACCTTTCGTTTAGGTATAATAACAGCAATTTTGACGCTAAGCAGACCCATAGGTCTTGCATTGAGTGGTGTGATGACAATGAAATTCGGATACTACGGGGTGTTCGTAGTGGCGTGTGTTTTCTATTTGACAGGTTTTGTTTATATATTATTAAGACTAAAAGGTACTACTAAGAAGATAGTGGACACCGAAAAACAATCAAGTATAGTGTCATTATTATCGATGAGTGATTTAGTGGCAACTGTGAATGTGGCTTTCAAGTGTCGTGAGGGTTCACGTCGACTCCAAATAATTCTTATAATGTTTGCTCACATGCTGATCGTTGGACCTGTTCTGGGTAAATATTGTGTTTTTGATTACTAGCTGCATAGACAGACTTCGCTCTGTCAATAGTCGATAGTAAAACTTAAATAAATATATATTATATGATACTAGCTGACCCAGCAAACGTTGTCTTGCCGAAAAATAAAATTTAAAAAATAGGGGTTGATCGTAGGGGTTGAAAATTTAGGGTTGCATGTATTTTTGTATCCCGTTTTATAAAAAAATAAGAAACAGAAATATGTCGAAAAATTAAAAGAAAAAATTGAGGGGTGGGCTACCCTTGTGATTTAGGGGGATGAAAAATAGATGTTGTCCTATTCTCAGACCTACCCGACACGCACATAAAATTTCATGAGAATCGGTCAAGCCGTTTCCGAGGAGTTCAATTACGCACATCTAGACTCGAGAATTTTATATGTTAGATAAACTACAATACTATTCTTCGAGCCGGGTACAACTGTTTACGACGTGCAAAATTTTATCAAAATCGTTTCATTAGTTTAGAAGTCTTCAGCGATTACAATATTTGGCGTAATTTATATATTTACTAGCGACCCCGCGCACGACATCACATTGAAAACCTTAAAAATAACAGTATTTTTCCATTTTAATTACTTATAAACGTACTCCTCTTATTCACTTTATCCATTATACTATATCCTTTATCCATAACTAGTTGACCCGGCGAACTTCGTTCCGCATCAAAAGAAATAAATTAGTATTATTTGGATCTTAAAAAGTTCAATTTGTGCTATTTATCGGCACGCGTTTTGGCGCGCAAACGCAACTGCTATGTACCTATAAGTTAATACTGTAATATCTTCGTAAATATTAGATTAAATTACATGCTGTAAATGGCTATATTAATCTATATTAAAAGCACAATCTATATAAGACACTTAATTGGATAAAAATTAATGCTGTAATGTTTAAAATTGCTTCGTAAATAAGCCATTATTTATCGTAAAATGTAAAAAAATAATAATGGTCATTGTGGGTTATCCCTAAGACATAGGCATATGCCCTCGCGGACTTTTTTATAGACCTTTTAAAGGTGTATATTAATGTCGTACATTGTTTTGATTTATCACTTAGGGTTCAGGCAGCGTTTTCGATTAAAGTTTTAAATCTTGAAAATTATCATTTTTTTTTCACTACACTATTCATGAATTATAGATCAAAACCACCCCGTTGACACCTTCTAACTATTAAAAAAAACCGCATCAAAATCTGTTGCGTAGACTGAAAAAATCTTGATTATATTAACCAAGTTTTTTTCAGTCTGTCCATAAATAGAAATTCACTATTTGTTAGTTATGTGTAACCGTAAAATTCAGCATAACAAGGCATCATTATTATTACTAGGTCTAATATTATTTTAGGAAAAAATGCTATAGTTTTTTAATCAAGTATGACTTTTTTTTTTCTAATCCAGATACTGGCTCACACCAATGACTTTTCAAAATTGTTTTCGGAAGTTATGTGTGATAAATATAAATCGATGACTGAAAAACTTTGTGCCCGGTATGGCAATAGGTTCGCCACCTATTCCATTTTACGTAAACATAACGGCGAGACGAGGCTTAACAGCCGCTGCCTACACCTTCGGGTAACAAAGGCGTGAAGTTATGTTTTTTTTTTATGACTATTTTTAATTGCGATTATAAAATAACATATTTTTATCATAGTGTTACATACATATGTGATTTTACGCCAAGTCGCTTGAGGGCTAGGTATAGAGAACTGAGCGTCAAAACGCATGGTTCTTAAAAACTTCACTCGCTTTTTTGACTTTCATAACTCATATCATACACGCTCGTTGATTTTTAAGGCTCTTGTCTTCACCTCCCTCCATGACTCGTCCTATTGTCCGTCGTTTTATAGTAAAAATTAAACAAATATGTGTTATAAATTATAATACTATCTTTTGAGCCGGATAAAATTGTTGATAAGTATCCAAAAATAAAATCCATAATATAAATAATCGATCAAATCAAAAAATCATAATCCAAAATCTAAGGTCTACGAACAGTGTGTGTTACCAGAGATGACATATGGATCTGAGACATGGTCTTTAAATGCTGGCCGTATTAAGAAGCGCAAAGTTGCTCAAAGGGCTATGCTCGGTCTGTCTCTAGAAGATAAGATCCGAAATACGGAGATCCTTAGACGTACGAGAGTAAATGACAGAACCCGTAAAGTTAGCACGCTGAAACAGAGGTAGGCAGATCACATAACTCGAAGAACTGACGAGCGGTGGGGAAAAAGGTACTTGAGTAGCGACCAAGGTATCTGCGTAGTGAAGGCCATCCTTCCTAGACTAGATGGACAGACTACCTAAAAAGCTGGCAGTCTTTGGATACAGGCGGTGCAGGACCGGGAGTTATGGCGTGTTAAGGGAAGGCCTATGTTCAGCAGTGAATAAATCTGGGCTGATGATGATGATAAAATTTGTTAAAAACGTGCAAAATTTTATAAAAGGCTTCTTTAGTTGAGGAGTCCATTGCAAGCAGAAAATAATCATGCATAATAGTGATTAAGTCATTTAAGTCTCGGTGGCGCAGTGGTTCTGATCCGGAGGTCCGGGTTCGAATCTTGACATTGGCTCACACCAATGATTTTTCGCAATTGTTTTCGGAAGTTATGTGATAAATATCGATGACTGAAAAACTTTGTGCCCGGTATGGCAATAGGCTCGCCACCTATTCCATTTGGGACGTAAACATAACGGCGAGACGAGGCTTAACAGCCGCTGCCTACACCTTCGGGTCACAAAGACGTGAAGTTATGTTATGTTATGTGTAATAGTCATTTAGTTTAATAAGTAATGTTCTTTCTATCAACATAAATTAACTGCAGATTCGTTCTATGTGATCATGGAATGTCATGCAGTGGCCCTCCTCTACTCCTACCTCCATACACTTTTGCATTGTATGTCTGCTTAGTTACAACCTTGTTTTGAAATTCGGTGAGAGTCAGTCCGCAAATTTTGCACAGTACCCTCATTTCGACTGCGTTTATCCTACTTTCGTGCATGCTCTGCCTTACCAAACTCTCGCTTCCATAAGTTAGCGATGGGATCAGTACCGCATTATGAATAGGTAACGTAAATATACGTTCGGAATAGAAGGATAAGGCATAGCGGGGTTTATCTCGTCCAAAATTATGCTTGCCTTGCAAAAACTTTTTTTACTTGTGTCTTTGGGCGTAATTGAAATTCCAGAGCCATTGTCCCGGTGTTATACCTGTTGACTTATCGAAGGTTTTTAAGGGTAAGGGTAATTCCCTACAAACCAACCTCTATCTAAGCAAGGTTTTGCCGTACAGAATCCTATTTGAGATGCAAAAACCTACTTACAATAGAAGAGTATATGGCTCCAGATACCTCTCTCACCGTACAAAACACGGCATGAGCCAATTTACATCAATCTTCTGAGAGATCGCGGTATTTCACCGGTCGAGCCATTCATGCAACGAAGTATGTTTTTATTTAAGATGTTCTTAACAGTGGAAGAGTTAAGCAGTTCGCTGCATGAATGGGCCGGTTCGACCGGTGAAATGCCACAACCTCTCAGAAGACCACCGTAAAGTGGCTCATGCCGCGTTTCGTTAGGTGAGAGAGGTACCCTGATGCCCACCCCCCTTCCCCACTTATTCATATCCAACTCCCTTATAGGTCGGCAACGCAACGGTAACACTATATGTGTTGCTGGTGTCCATGGGCGGCGCAGGTTGCTTACCGTCAGATTACACGCTTGCTCGTTTGCCCTCCTATCACATAAAAAAATGTTTTTGTAATTTGTAGTCATCTATATAAACCATAAAAACCGTAGGTACATAAATAATTAGTCGTAATTCCTCTTTTGTAACTGAGAAGTACCGTCTCCTGTATCGCTCGCACTTGACGAAATAGTGGTCACAGCTATTTCATGATATAGCCTTCTAAGCTATATTCACATTGGGCCACTTCACATGTTAATTTTGTCCATGGGCATGTAGTCTATAAACTCATTCATCATTGAAATCGTAAAAATACTATTTAATTTGTAAGAAGGAAGTGGTTGTGTATCGGTATAAATAGGTATTACAAATATCGATATTTTATAATCGATAAATGTAGGTATGTATAAAACAGATGAAATTTATGTTTCGCAGTAAAACCACAATAAAACGAAACGATGCGAGCGCATGTGGTGAAATTTCATTTTTATCGTATACATAAATTCATTTTTTTCGTGAAATACAAACAGACAATATGAATAAACTAATTATATAGTAACTGATAGACTTGATACGCCATCTAAAACATGTAGTCTTGGGATCAAATCCGGACTATTCTTGGTTATTGTTTTAGGAAGTTATGTGTGATAAATTAGATGACTGACCACATTGTATGGCAATAGATTCCGCGAGTTATTTCCATTTGGGACATATTCATTTGGTGAGTCAAGGCTTAACAACAGCTGCCTACACCTTCCGCTGAAAAAGGAGTGACGTTTTTGAAATAATCTATGACAACTACTGATACGTCCAAAATTAATTAAATCAAGTACATTCAAACAAAACCTAATTCGACCAACCCGATTAATTTTATTAATAAAAGTCATGTTTTACTTACGTAATAAGTTTTCGTAATTAATATTATTAATATAGATATAAATATATAGGCCGTTTTTATATTATATTTTAATATAACATAACTTCACGCCTTTTGTTACCCGAAGGTGTAGGCAGCGGCTGTTAAGCCTCGTCTCGCCGTTATGTTTACGTCCCAAATGGAATAGGTGGCGAACCTATTGCCATACCGGGCACAAAGTTTGTCAGTCATCGATATTTATCACACATAACTTCCGAAAACAATTTCGAAAAGTCATTGGTGTGAGCCAGTGTCTGGAATCGAACCCCGGACCTCTGGATCAGAGGCCGTGCGCTCGCCCACTGTGCCACCGAGACTTTAATTATTATTATTAATTATATTTTAGTCTAGGAATTATAAAATTAAAAATTAGGACATTAATTCTTTGGGGAAGGTAATGTCAGGAGCCTTAAAATCTGACGAGTACGTATGACAAGAGTTATGAAAGTCAACGAAGCGCATGAAATTTTTAAGAAGCATGCCTTATGGCGCTCTGTTCTCTCTGCCTACTCCGCCGGGAGCTTGCCGTGAATTTATTTATGTATTTAATTAACATTTTTTTTATATTATATTTACTGTGACATATATATATCGTCAAGCTCTTAATAAATCAAGATGTAGGCAGCCTTAACACATGCCTTCTTGGCCACAATTTTATTTAGTCAATGTTAATTATTAGCAAGATTTTTGATTTTTTTACTACGTGTATATGTAAATAAAAATAGATTACAATATAACACTGATCAACCGGAAGTGCCTATATATTAATAAATTCAGATAAATCCTTCATCAAACTAGTATTTATTTTAAAACAAGAAATAAATTATTACTATTTATTTACTCATTCATTTTTTTTTGTTTCCGCCAACTGCGTAATTTTGTGATAGGTATTTCAATAAGTCGTCTATTAACTCAAAGGAGAACTACCCTCGGAAACAAGACTTGCTAAATTGATTTTATATGTATGTACATACTTTGGAAATACCCGTGTTTTTATTGTTTTAACAATACATACCTATGTAATATTTATATAAAAATACATAAATGGTTGACAACACAATAAAAACAAAGTAACATAACTTCAAGCCTTTTTCTACACGAAGGTGTCGGCAGCCGCTGTTAACACTCCTGTTAACCAATATGTTTGTTAAGAAAAAAACAAATTTAAAACTTGGAACTCATTTTAACCGTAATTTTAGCAATTGCGTACTAAATATGTACTTATCTTAAATGAAAAGCCATAGATTATGTCCGATGAACATAATAACTACTGACGTATGACAATAGGTTCCGCTACCTATTCCATTTGGCGCTTTAAAATTCGGAGAGTGTAGGCATACCATTGCTGTACTGCCTAAAAGTTCGGGTAGTAAAAGTCATGTAAAGTTACAAAGCTATTATAACTTAACATAACTTCACGCCTTTTTCCACCCGAAGCTATAGGCAGCGGCTGTTAAGTCTCGACTCGCTGTTATGTTTACGTCCCAAGTAAATAAATACAAATCAATTATAATAACTACATACACGCTCAAACTTAACACTTCTTAAGTAACTGGCGAGTAAACACACCAAAACGCTGCCTGCCTAAAGTTCAACAAACTACCTAAAAAAATTATAATTAATTTTATATGTAAGTCCAAAGTTATGTTATGGCAGTAACAAAGCATTTCGGAATAAAAAAAAACAATATTTATATGCGGCCTTGACTACTATTTAAAGTATGGTCATTTCTCATTTAAAAGAAGAAATGTCTTTTAAAATAACCTAATCATTTTTTTGAGAATCATAAATTCGTGGTACAGCTTACATAACCAGTCTGAAAACAAAGCCTCAACAGGTGTGTTTTTTCGCGACAATATTTTAGTTGTGATTTGATACACTTTTCTGTCCCCTTATATGCTTATAAGGGGACAGATTAATGTATAATTCATGTATAATGGACTAAAGAAAAGTTATAATTTTCAAGAATTTATAATCCGAAAAGTTGTTTTAATGTTACTCATTTTGATAATAAAGTTTTATATTTGGACGCGCTGCTCAACCGCGTAACTTGGTTTGCAGATTTGGCATGAATGGCTGAATAGTAAACTAGAGTTGAGACAGACGCCGCTCAAACAAGCAGATCGCTACAGTCTGCAAAATATAGTCACTGCTATTCAAAAAACACTACTTAACTTGACATTTTTCTGTGTATCCCACCATTTTGTAGCATCGGACATCTTGGATTTAGATATTAGTTGATTTTTGATTAAAACATGACCTAATCTTTGTTTGATTAAAGTCGGATTTCTGTTAAAAAAAGGTTATCGTCATCCCAAAAGACTCCCGCGGACCTGCTTTTTTTAATAAAAAGGAAAAACTCTATTTGATCATCCAAGCAGTATTTGTCAAAATTCTCTTTATCTACTTATAGTCTCGCTGGTCCAGTGGTCTAGCACACGGTTTCTGAATCCAGATGTCGCGGGTTCGATCCTGGCACACACCAATGACTTTTCGAAATTAATTAATTAACAGCCACTGCCTACCCCTTCGGGTAGAGAAAGGCGTCAACTAATACAATTTTTACACACATTTTTTAATAATAAATAATTAGCCATTGATATTAAGACCGTTTTATCAAACGCTTGTGAATGGTTCGTGACTTATCTTTAAGGCTGTTTCATAGATTTTATATTGAACAAGGTTTTTACTAAGACATCACGTAGGAACGTGTGCAGTGTGTGATTTTTCCACTTAAGCCTTTAAATGGTTTGATGTCACTCTCTCTCGGGTTTGTCGAGAATTTTTAAACTCAACCAACACTCTTTTTTAGAAAAGTAAACTCTGTAAACGCCAATATCTGCTTAATTAATTACGTATGCCTATTATATTCTGCATATGGTGTACTCAGAAAATGGGCAGATGTTTTTTTTTTACAAATAACAGCTGCATTTTTAAAGAATTCTCTGTACATATATACAAAACATAGAAATATTAACTTTTCTTTAAATCTAATATATAGTTGAGAAAATAATTGTTTTGTAATGAATTCTATCACCGATACTGAGCTACACTATTTGTCAGTTTTTAATAATTAGACATACGTGTATAATTTCACGCCAAATCACTTGTGGGGTAGGCAGAAACAAGAAAAAGTCATAAGACACTATTATTAGGCAACTCACTCGTTTCTTCCACTTTCATAAAACTCATCACCTTTCGCAAAGGCCACGTTCAATTTGGTCATGGAAAGCATATTGTGGATATCATCGATAAAATCTTTCTTCTTTTATATGAAAACATAACTTGACATACGAGAGAGAGAAAGAGAGAACAGAGCACCATAAGGCATTATTCTTGCACGCCTCTCTCGCTTTGACATTAATAAGTCACTCTTTTTATAAACGCGCGTCGATTTTTAAAGCTGCCTTCAAAACTCGTTCTATTTAATAGGCGGTATGTCTTGGCCGTCTTCTACACCTACATCTATGTACTTGTGCTTTGTTTATCTGCTTAGTCAATCTTGCATCATCCTTTCTTTCTACATGTCCGAACCATCGAAGCATGCCCTTTCTTACCTTTACACCGACACTCTCTTTCAATCCGACTTCCTTCGTTACAACGAGGGTCACTCCGTAGATTTTGAATTTTTCTTAGCAATTATCTTCTATATATTCTTCTATCTGCTTTACCCATCATAAGTACTCAGTTTATTACGTCTCGGTCCCGTTCCGTACACGTCACGTAAATGAAAACTCAATTAAAAACGTGCATGATACTTATAATGATTAATTATAATGTATTCTCTTGAATTTATATCAGAATTAAGCGCGAATTGATGTTTTATTTTTATTTTTGAACATACGATTTTTTATTGACATATTATTTTTTAACTCGACTCGACGAACTTTATTCCGCATCAAAAGTAATTTTTACAACGTTCACGATTAAAGTGCAAAATTTCAAATATTGACACTTTTTCTTTATTAAATAATACATGAATTATACATACAAATTATAAACATGTTGACACCCTCTATCTATTAAAAAAAAGTCATTAAAATCCGTTGCGTATTTTATAAGGCGTAAGCATATAAGGGAACAGAGAGCGGAAAGCGACTTTGTTTTATACTATGTAATGAAAATGATGATCAACACCACATAGTACATTTGTATATACTGAGATAGAGTGATAGCTCCCCTACTGTAAGGCGCCCCCAGACGATAAGTTATGACAACTCTCCACGATTACGAAACACACACACATATATACCCGAATATTGAATATACGTATTACGTATAAACACATAAATGTATGCCTACCTAAATAAAAAAAAATAAAAATGCATTGAGGTTATTTCAAATATGACTAAAATAAAAAGAAAAATATATGTAAACAATATTTATTTACGTCATTTTTACAATATAATTGTTGTGTTTTATTAAATAACAATATTAAAATCAATTCACCGGCCACTCAACACATTGTAAGACTGTGACTATTTACCTTGTCCTTGCCCCAATTGAAAGAAAATCATGCTATTGTTGTCCGTCAAGGAGTCAAAAGTCATTTCTTTTAATTAGGCCATTATTGGACAGGCTTAAGCTTTCAAGCCATACTGCCTTGCCTTACGTTATTTTTTATTATGAATAAATAATGATGAAGATGATGATGAAACTTAAAACTAAACTAACTTAACCTAACGTAATGATACATAAAATCGTGGCACTTTATGCATGATGCTCCGAGGGAATCCTGACGACACTGTAGTAGAGCACACTAAACACGATATTTACACCATTCCCCACATTTGGACTCATATACGGACACTTATTAAACAAAATGCCACGAATTTTATCCAATAATATCCATTGAAACACAAATCTGAGAAAATAATCCAAAAACGGACTTGACCATTAATAACCTTGACTTGACTTGACCTTGACCAATAAATTACTATTAATAATTTAATTTACATCCTCTTTGGACTTGACTCTTCCACAGTCCCGCCAACTTCTCAAAAGTCAAATACGCACGTTTCAGTTTATGTACCGTAGATAGATAAAACAAAATGTATCTTAGACATTACATATTTGAAGAAGTTTTTCGACTCGGTTAATTTTATTTATTTTCGTGATATATCAGAACAATAAACAAAGATCTATTTTATTACTAATTGATTATTAAATTAATTATTAAACACGATAAATCACTCATCATGTTCTTTTAAATTAAAACAATGATAACGCGTGTATGATAAGTGATAAATCAAAACAAAGTACTACATTATTATACACCATAAAAAGGTCTACAAAAAAGTCTGCGATGGTGTATGTCTATCTCTTACGGATAAGCCACGATGACCATTTTTATTTCTTGTTATTGCGAAACAAAGTTCGCATATTCAACTAGTAATAAACATATTAAATACAATTATTTACCCCTTACTTTATAATACTAGTGAGACTGTTACTGAATCAATGGTCTAGCTTCGAATTCGGATCCAGGAACATTACTTCCTTAGTAGCTGTTACCGTCTCCTATTTAATAAAGAAAAAATAACCATAGTATTTCAATAATAATAATAAGCCTTTATTTGTTCCTTGACTTTACAAAATACAATAAAATTTAAAATATATGCAAAAAGATTGCTGATAAATACAATTTTAAGTCATGGCCCCTCTCGGGTGTAGGCCTCCTCCAACTGTCTCCATCGTTCTCTATCTCCTGCTGTATCCATCCAATTGTCTCCTGCTATCTTTCGTAGGTCATCAGACCAACGGTCTATCGGTCTACCCCCGGCTCTCTTGCCTTCTGGACCTTTCCATTTCGTAACCAGTTTCGTCCATCGTTCACCGGTCCTTCGTATCATGTGGCCAGCCCATTTCCACTTCAACCGCTGTGCATGCTTTCCCGCGTTAATGACTTTGGTTTTTTCTCTTAGGTCACAGCTTCTTTGTTTATCTTTAAGTTTTAGGTCAAGAATGCTTCCCTCCATAGAACGCTGGCATGTTCGTAATTTTGGTTTTGTGTATTTGTTGTAGATCCAAGTATTTAAATACGTTACTTAAATTAATTTATACGTTATGTTCTTAATCTCACCCCTTACGACCCATGTAACAATATAAACGTTGAGTATGTCATTTTTATCACTTCAAAAAGCTATTGCAATTTGCTACCTATCATATAGGACCGAATTTAACAGTGATAGAGTCACGCCCTGCATGAATAGGCCGGCTAGACCGGTAAAATACTACAACACCTCGGAATATCGACGTGAAGTGGCTCGTGTCGCATTTCTTTCTGTGAGAGAGGTATCCGGAGGCCCGATTCTCTTTCCTCTTCCTTTCCCTTCTTACTCCCTGCTCATGGGCGGTGAGAAGTTACTTACCAGCAGGTGACGCACTTGCTCGTTTGCCCTCCTATGTCATAAAAAAATAAATTAAATTAATCATCCAGTATATACATAAAATAGGAGTGTATGTTTGTAATATAAAGATAGAAAGAAATAAACGATTTTATTTACATACATATTGCAATTTTTGTCTGTCTCTCTGTTCTTCTGTTTCGCCTGTTTGTACTGTTGTCTGGATAAAATGACCGAGTCGTCTTGTACATACTGTAAGTCAAATAAATACTATAATTTGTTGTTAATTTTAGACTAATAGAGAAATTCGTTCTTACTTATTCTTACATTCGCGTAGAAGTGACAAAAAATGATATCCTACAAAAAAGTGTGCAATAAATAGTGTTACGCCATCATAACGGTCATGGCCACGCCTGGTTTAGTGGCAATAAAGTTATTAGAGCTATTTTCCACGGGACGGCTACTTCTGGGTTACGTGAGGTTTTTCTGTTACATTTACAATTTCAATCTCATATTAGGCCTATTATCCTTAAGAGATGTTACATACACCGCGACTTTTTGCAGACCTTCTGCAGGTGTATAATAATCTAGTACATTGCTCTGACCTATCACTCAGGGTTCAGCCAGCGTTTACAATTAAAGTGATTAATCTCGAAAATGATGACTTTGTTTTACTACACTATACATTACTTATGCATACAGACACCTATCCTATCTATTACCACTATTAAAAAGCCGAATCCAAATCCGTTGCGTAGTTTCAAAGATATATATATGGGGACATAAGGGCATATAAGGGGACAGCGGAAAGTGACTTTGTTTTATACTATGTAAGACTCAGACTGCAGATCCGACGAACTTTGTTTCGACATTAAAGCAATAAATGAGTAAGTTTTAGTTTTTTTTTAAGTTCAATCGACGTGCTGGTCGCGACTCAACCACATGTATGCCCGCTGCATATTAAATCTATTTGAAAAAATTCAAGTGAACGTTAAAATATATATAGTCGACAGTTTTAGCAATGAACTACGAGATTAACCAATAATTTAAACTTGCACATACATAACATCCATAACTTCACGCCAATTCCTTTGTGGGGTAGGCAGAGTGAACGAAGCGCCTACTCGCTTCTTTGACTTTCATAATTGTTTTCATAACCGCGTGTCGATAATTAAGCCTCATAAAATCACCTTTCTCCAGAACTCGTTCTATTTAAAAAGGTGTGTCGTGGCTGTCCTCGACTCCAACAACCATCCGCTTTTGCAGTCTATCTACTTATTCAACCTTGTATCATCCTTTCTTTCCACATGTCCGAACCATCGGAACAATTCAACTTGCTTCCTTCAAATCTTGTCTTTCTACGCGGTCAGCGAGAGTCGCTCCGCAGATTTTACGCACTACCGTCATTTCGACCGGATTTACCCTACTTTCGTGCCCTCTCTGACATACCCAACTGTCTTTGCGCCCAGTAATCTGCCCACCGATTCATTTACGCTGTTGCCTGACGCCATTCCTCTTTCAATAGCCGCGGTGTACTTATAATTAGCGCATCTATAAAAGTGCATCCAAGATATATAATATTAATTAAAAACTTAATTTGAATTATTATTATAAGATGATGTATGAAAAATTATCTTGGCGTTCTGTAATAATTTCTGATAGCTTTTTAATTGTAAATTTGCCTTGATATGGTGTTCACATATATAATAGAAACTTTTTTTTTTATTATTCGCTACAATTTTTGCACAACGTTACCACTCTAATTAAAAGGTGTCGCGTCAGTTGTGCTCGACTACTGTGATCGCATAGAATTTCTTAGTTAACATGTAGGACGTTGATTTTAATTTGGTTGGATCTTAATTGTGATTGTCGAGTATTCTGTTCGCTATACCTTTTATTCACCAACCTACTGATTTGTTTTCAGTAGTGATAATAATGTTGTTATTTATTTCGAATGGTTTGAAAAGAGTATTTGGCACATGAGTTTCTTGCCCGATTCTTCTCATGATAGCCCCTACACTCGGAATCGGGCCGCTCGTGGCGATTGCGTCCGTGTCTTTTTTTTTGTTCCACGGAGGCACTTTCCACAAGCGCTCGTGTTTGTTTTTTTTAATTAATTTTAAATCATAATATTATCTGTACTTGTTGACTATTTTTATGTGTCTGTGAAGACCTATAAAAATAAAGTTATTTTGACTTTGACTGTGTCGATATCAACTTATTATGTCAAACAACCAATGGGGTAAAGGCTTATTATAAGATATAATATTAGTACAATTCCAGAAATATTTGCATTTTAAAATTTGTAAGACTTAACTAATAGCAATTAATTTCTCTCTTGTCAAAGGTGAATCGCAGATGACATACTGGTTCACCAGATACAAATTCAAATTCACCGAAATTGACTACAGCCTGTTCCTGACTTACTCCGTCCTTATTGGAAGTATTGGTAAGTTAATTTTATATTTTACTACCTGACTGCGCGAACTTCGTAACCGATTTTGTAAATAGACTACTAATTGACCCGGCGAATTTGTTCCGCATCAAATGTAATAAAGAAGTAAATTTTGGATTCATCATCAAGGTTAACTGTAGAGAGTGCAATAAGTCTCCTTTGTACAATTTTGTGCATAAAGTTTTCAATTAGAGTAAGTAAATATTGCTTGCGGAACCTATTGCCATACACGGGACACGATATGGTCATCGATCGTCGATTTTTATCAAATAACTATCGAAAAGAACTCCGAGAAGTCTTTAACGTTATCGATTCCACGATTTCTTGATGCAAAAGTTGGGTACTTGACCTCCGGACCACAGAGGACTGTTTAATTGTTTTATAATATTTGAGATCGTCATCATCAACCTTTTTCTGTCGGCTCGATAGGACCGGCATCACATTTTTGTGCCAATTGAATCCCATTACCCTCTGCCGTTGAGATGCTATTACAGATCTTCAATAAACCTTATTCAGGGATATCCCGTGCCTCTTCATCCTGTTCATGATCGATAGTTATTATTGATCCTGATATATGCCTATGGAGTACGGTATTTATTAAACAAAGTAAGAAGACAACTAATATTTGTAGTTATTTTGCTTTTCTTTTTTTTTAAATAAAATCATTTTATTTTTATTTTATTTTCTTATGGGATAGGAGGGCAAACGAGCAGGCGTGTCACCTGATGGTAAGCAACCGACGCCGCCCATGGACACCAGCAGCACATATAGTGTTGCTGTTGCGTTGCCGACCTTTAAGGGATAGGGGATAGGAAAAAATGGGGAAGGGGGTGGGCCTCCGGGTACCTCTCTCACCGAACGAAACGCAGCATAAGCCACTTTACGTCAGTCTTCTAAGAGGTCGTGGTATTTCACCGGACGAGCCGGACCATTCATGCAGCGAACTGCTATAATATTTCATTATTATCCATAATGTTTGTTTAATTTTATATAAAACGGCTGGAGCGATTTGAATGATTTTATACTGTGTGTTCAAGAAAAATCGAGGTTGGCTAACGTTTACAAGTAAGCCCTATCGTTTACTAGTAGTATGGATACCTATCCTAGATACCGACTGCAGTGCCATCTGCCGGGCTTATTTGTGAATCTAACCCTCCATCGAATCCACTTAAAAACATACAAAAAAGAAGATGGAGTTCACTGTCAACACACGTAGAGAAGATTTATATAAATAAAAATTAGATGCTAGTATGCTTTTAAGATCTTTAAGGCCGTTTTTCATCTGCTAACATCTAAAATTCAATATTCAGTTTTGTTGGTATTCATAAAAGCAGACTTAGTCAACATACTTAATTCTGAAATGTTACAGTACTTTACTGATATTTCAAATTACAAAACAAAATGTTATCAAACAACATTTGCTGCGAATTTTAAACAAGACTTAACAATATGTGGTCATTTAGTTACCTACTAGTAAAACGAATGTGCTATCGGAAAATTGAGACAAACTAACAGTAGTACAGTCGCGCAGTTAGCTGCATGAATGGGCTGGCTCAATCGATGATACACACCCTCTTTTTTCTCCCCTATTCCGTCTTAAAATTCGGCTACACAGCTGTTACCATCGGGTGAACCGCTCGCGCGTTTGTCATAAAAAAGAAATACGTCTTGACTTATCTTTTTAGTAATTGGTCTATCATCGTTATTTGTTACATTTACGGAAAGGTCAATTAGTCAGGATTGGAACTTGGTACATTCTAACTGGACTTCTTGGAAAAATAAATTGTTGCAATGAATGTTTATTGGCCTCCGGGTACCTCTCTCACCGTACGAAACACGGCATGAGCCACTTTACGTCGGTCTTCTGAGGGGTCGTGGTATTTCACCGGTAGAGCCGGCCCATTCATCCAGCGAACTGCTTGGCTCTACCACTCCCCTCACTTAACATACATACATAACTTCACGCCTTTTGTTACCCGAAGGTGTAGGCAGCGGCTATTAAGCCTCGTCTCGCCGTTATGTTTACGTCCCAAATGGAATAGGTGGCGAACCTATTGCCATACCGGGCACAAAGTTTGTCAGTATTTATCACACATAACTTCCGAAAACAATTTCGAAAAGTCATTGGTGTGAGCCAGTCTCTGGAATCGAACCCCAGACCTCTGGATCAGAGGCCGTGCGCTCGCCCACTGCGCCACCGAGACTCTCGGAGAGATCCCCTCACTTTTTTCATAATTTCACGAGATTTTCAACTCGCGGAATTTTCATATTGCAAATGGTGGCGTAACCTATTGCTAAACACCGGTCACAGTGTTATCGCTTGTTATCGCTATTAGTCACACATAACTTTCGAAAAAAAATTCAAGAATACAGAAGCATTCTTCATTTTCGTAATTAGATAAATTTGTTTACATATATACATAAATACACACTAAAATACCTTGCGGCGTAGACACATGGTACCAAAAGGCACGATTCCCACACGCCTCACTTGCTTCTTTGACTTTCATAACTCTTGTTTTAACTGTAACTTGTTTTATTTACTCATGGAAAATGACTCGTAGCCCTTCCCGACTCCTACATCCATCCGCATTGTATATCTGCTTAGACAATGTTGCGTCGTCCATTCTTTCTACATGTCCGAACCATCAGAGCATGCCCTTTCTTACTTTTACACCGAAACTCATATTTCAATCCAACCTCCTTCGTTACAAATTCCGGTAATTTTTCGCAGTGCGCTCATTTCTACTACATATTTTCTTTCTTTCATGTACACCCTGTCATAACCAACTTTCGTTTCCATAAGTAAGCCTTGGGATCACTGTCGAATTGTGGATTTGTTTATTAAATATTATTAAATTAAATTAAATTTTTGCTGATGCTGCATAAAATTTGTCATTGCAGGTTTTTCTGTTGATAGGGTGACATTATTCACATTTAAGAATTCTACTTGAAATCTCACGCTGTCATAATATTTTTCCATTCTCTCTTTGCTCAAATATCACTTGTGTTTTATGATAAAAATAATATTTATTATCATGGAGTAGGTATTTAAAATTATTTCTCAACCAGTATCAAGGCATGTTTTATCATTATATTATACTCGTATATACATTAGAATTAGTAAAGATTTTTGGAAAAATATTTAAGCAACTAAACGGAAATTGATGTTTGTTTAATGTATTACATTATGAAGTCAGTATATTTGTTTAGTATTTTAATTAACAACCCATTAGTCAACATAAAAATAGGATGTGACAAAGACCAAAACCAAGTCACCGTATTAAATGCGGTTTCATCTTCTCAATTCTTCTCTTTTAGTCCAGTCTTGGTTAGGTAAAATGTATTTTTTGCATTAGTTACTGCGTATAAAGTCCTGGAGTTAAACACACGCTGATATTTCTAAAAAATAACGTTTTCTTGATCGATGACTGAAAGCTTATTCCCATTATAATCATATACCTGTTAAATTGGGAAATTCTACAAAATATTTCAGTTCTACTTAAAGTTCAGCGATACCAGGTTTGAATACTAGCTCACAACTTCTCTTCAGATGTCGAGTATGATGGATTATCAAAACTGTAACCGAAGTATGGAAATATAAATAAGTTTTGCCTGGCGACATTTAGGACTAGAAAATTAATCCAGCTTACCAGTGCAAAATATTTGAATCTCTGCACAAAAAAAGATGATATCCTAAAATTCTGTTATCCCAAAATTCCGACGCCCTAATTACGACCAAAAACATGCTTACTAGGGTAGGGATGTTTTTGGACGAGGCAAGGATTTTTTACCTTCTGCTCGGGGAAATAGCGACTTTTAGTTTCACTTTAGGTATAGTAGCAAATTGTTAAAATTTTAAATATTTGATGACTTTTATAAAACGGGGGTTTAGCTTCTCAATCCAAATATCTCATGTTCGAATCTTAACTTATGGTTATAAATATTGATTACGACTCAGAGCATTGGACATTGTGTATTGCTTGTAAGCGATTGTTGTGAATTTGAAACACTAAATAAAAATACGGTACCGTTCATCTTTCTTTAAAATCTAAAATTCACAAGATACAAATTAGATAAATAATAATTTACATCATTAAATAGATAATAGATTTTAACTTTTTCTTTAATTGCCTCTACAGGTTCATTCGTAACTATATACCTATTCAGCAAAAGATGGAACATAGATGACACCAAAATAGGTATGATAGCGTGCTTCAGTAGGATAGCAGCCGCCTTGATATATTCTATGGCACCCAATCGGACTATTTACTTTCTGGGGCCAGTGCTGGACATGTTCAGTTCAGCAGGAGCCACATCGTTAAGATCGATAGCCACCAAACTAGTAAATGGTGATGAAATTGGTAAGTAAAATTTTGTTTATTCTAATGTGGTTAAGTGGTAACAGTGGTAGAGCCAAACAGTTTCCTGCATGAATGGGCCAGCTCGACCGGTGAAATACCACGACCTCTCAGAAGACCGACGTAAAGTGGCTCATGCCGCGTTTCGCTCGGTGAGAGAGGTACCCGGAGGCCCACCCCCCTTCCCCATCTTTTCCAATCTTCTATCCCTTAAAGGTCGGCAACGCAACAGTAACACTATATGTGTGGCTGGTGTCCATGGGCGGCGTTGGTTGCTTACCATCAGGTGACACGCCTGCTCATTTGCCCTCCTATCCCATAAAAAAAAAAGTTTTTTTTTAAGCAAGACAGTTGCAAGTAAGCTTACAGTTCATCATCAGCCTACCTCCGTCCATCGCTGAATTTAGGCGTATGGTATGTCAGTTATTTTGAGTATATCTTCATCCATAGCCGCAAGGGGTCCTGCTTCTAATTTGTCCTATCCTACCTACTTCTATACAAATTTTGAGCGAATTCAAAGTCTTTAGTTATTTTTGATGACTTTATTCTTAGTACTGTTCTTCAGACAACTGGCTTTTGACTTGATGACTATTCTAAAATTGGTGAACCAGTATCCAGATCTCCACTCTAGTAACTAACGGGTAAGACGTCGTCGTTGAAGACTTTTGTGTTAAGGCCTTGCGGGATGAGTGACAAAAAGACTGGACAATTTTTCACAAATGCTGCTCAATCCAGTTGTGTTCTGTGGATTTCTTAATTGAACTTATTTTTACTTGTGTGTTTAATTCATCGTCTTGTGATATTTCTACAGTCGTTGAACAAAGACAATACTCCATTATGTTAAACGTGTTAAAAACCACAAAACTACATATTAGTTGGATTGCAAATAGCCAGATATCGAGCGTTTTGTAGAATGAGGTAATAAATATTATAGTTTTGTCGTAATCTCTAGAAAATGGATGACTTTGAATTTTTATTCTAGGTAATAAATACAGCTAAACTCCTGTTACAGGGAAAATTCTTTTTTCCTTCAAATACACATAACATAAAATACCTTCACGGCTTTTTCTTCCCGAATGTGTAGGCTGATGAGCCTCAGCTCGTCGTTATGTTTTAGTCATCAATATTTATCACACATAACTTTTGAAAAAAATAGCGTTAATTCATTTGAACGGATTTGAACCCAAATCAAGACGCTTCTTGATTCAGAAGTGGTGTGCTCGACCACTGGACCACCCAGACTTTATTTTGAAATATTACGTACAAAATCTAATAATCAGGTTAATTCACGAGCTTCTTTTAAATAAAATACATACATACAATTTAGATTCAGATACCGTTTGACTATGGAGCCAAAGAAATACTTAAAAGAATTACGTCGTATTACGTTAGCCTTTTCGCCCATCACCACATGAGCACAGAGGCTATAAGCCTATCTTGAGCTATCTTGATAAATAATTTTAATAAGCGCGTATAAAATCAATAAAAGATGTTTTACTAGTTATGTTAATATTCTTTATAGAACAGAGAACGCAATTGTGTTGCAAAAAGTTCCATTTCATTAAAATATTAATAATTGTTCAGCTATTGGCTCAAAATACGTATTTTATATTTGTTGCCTAAATTTCATTTTTGTTTCCATTTAAAGAAATTGTCACTCTCGTCACCTCGTCTGGGGGTTTAGCTTTTTAGCTTTTGCTACTTAATCCAAAGATCTCGATCATTCAGCCATTTATTGCCTTCAAACACCTAAAAACCTTTTATTTTAAGCTGCTAATTTGTATATAAATTGAATGACATTTTAAAGAAATGTTACTACCTATTTCTCAAGGTCTTGATTTCAAGGGATTTATTATTAATATTATATTACATAGATTTATACAAATAACTTGGTGTAATTACAAACTTTTATGGTATTGCCTTTTTGACTTTGTAGCCAAAAATACATAACTAATATTGTCAGTTTTGTAATGTTCCTTTTTTTGCAATCTCTATTTGATATCAATGCTAAAATTATTTTTGGTATATACGTATGGTATATACGTATTTTAACATTAAAATTACAGAACATTATTAGGTTAAATTCTGCTTCTATATTAGATACCAAAGATACATATTAAAGATAATTGCAAGACGCAATTTATTACCAACAAAATTTCTTATTAAAGTAATAAGCTAACTTATTGTTGTACTAGAATTGATTTTATTATTGTTATTTTATAGTTTCATCATTAGCCTTTTGAGGTCCACTGCTGAACAGGCCTCCCCCATAAAGCGCCACAACTGCCGGTCCGCTCACTTATGGGGGGTTTTTGCCATAATCGCCACGCTTAGCAGGCGGGTTGGCGATCGCAGTAGGCTGTATTTTGTTGAGAGAGAATGCTGCTGCCCATTATTTCAGTCTTTTCCCTTAGTCGCCTTTTACGACACCCACGGGAAGAGATGGAGTGACGATATTCTAAGCCGGCGCCACACACCAAGTTATTTTATAGTTTGGGTGATTTCAATACGTGCTAGTTGGCTGTGAAACTTTTTAAGACTTTCCAATTCCATAATTTGGATAGGCGACCTATATAAACCTATAATCTTTTTAAACATATATTTATTTTTTGTTTCTCTTTTAATTTTATGACCATGTTATATGTAATCGTCTCGACAAATATAAATAACAAGCCACGCTGCTTACCCAACAAATATTCTTCCGAAAGAGGTCTGAGGTCATGCAAACCATAAATATGTGTATATTTAGCCCCAAAAATTTTACCTGTTTCGTCGAAACATTGTCTTAAATATTTTATGATCATAAATAAGAATTTTCTTTTTTTTTTTAAGGCAAACATTGATAATAAGCCTTAATTTTTTGACTCTATTGTAATAATAGTTTATTTTTAAACTCAACTTGGCGACTCATAATTCTATTTAATTTTATTAATTAGTAAGTATATTTACATTTCATTTGTTAGATTGTAATTAATTAGAATTTTCAGAAAAATATGTTTTTGTTTTTACATATACGATGAGCTGATGGTAAGCAAAGAAGGGTAACTGTTGCGTTGGCAGTCTTTAAGATGGAGACGATGGTAGTGGAATGGAGAAGAGAAGAGAGAGGTGGGTCTCCGAGTACCTCACTCGCGTAGTGTTATTTCACCAGTCGAGCTGGCCTCTTCGTGCAGAGAATGACGTGGTACTTCCGGTGTTAATAAGTAGTGTTAGGCTGTGTTCTTGTGCTTTATTAATAGTTCATATTTTTTTTTTATTAGTAATGTTATATTAATAACTTACTGAAGTAACCGGTTGCGTTAGTATATATAATAGTTTCCTTGTTTACTTAGATCCTGCATATCAAATAGGCTATTAAAACATGTAACATAACATACATAACATAACTTCACGCCTTTTGTTACCCGAAGGTGTAGGCAGCGGCTGTTAAGCCTCGTCTCGCCGTTATGCTTACGTCCCAAATGGAATAGGTGGCGAACCTATTGGCATACCGGGCACAAAATTTGTCAGTCATCGGTATTTATCACACATAACTTCCGAAAACAATCTCGAAAAGTCATTGGTGTGAGCCAGTGTCTGGAATCGAACTCCGGACCTCTGGATCAGAGGCCGTGCGCTCGCCCACTGCGCCACCGAGACTATAAAACATGTATTAACATGCATTAACAAAAATTTGACTATCTAGTTTTTTTTCAATATTACACCGGCAATACTTAGAAGTGTAAGCAGTAGCGTTATAACTTTGAATAAAATAATACATCATACGGACCAATTGATAAGCCTTTCGCAATTTAACAAACATATTTTAAATTAATTAAAAAATTTGTATGCTCGTTTCGTTTCTGCATAAGTTTTCAACGCCAAAAGCCTTGTTGCCATGCCACGGAACTATTAAAACGTAGATATTGTATTGCTAATAGAGAAACAAAATGGCGCATATTTTTTAATATTCAATCGTACTGAGATAACTACAAAGTGCGTTCTTTTCTTATACAAAAATACTTGCAAAAACATTCCATAGATAATTTGGAAGAAATTGTTATTTATTACAATTATGTTATAATCTAATTACTAGCTAGATACTGTTTGGGAAAACCAAACAAGTGTGCTGTTTCACCTTCCGTTTTGAAAACAAGCTGAAAAATAAATATTTTACTTGAGATAAATTTTTATTTTCTTTGATAATAACATTATTTATGAATGGTTAGTTAGATTGAGGCATAAGGTATTTTAGGGTTCAGTATCCAAACAGCAGTGCTAAAACTAGGACTCGATTGTCTATTTATATTGGACAATCGAGTATATCGTGAACCTTATTAGTGGACAGTATACGTTTTACAGATACTAAAAATAAATATTTTAATGACGTGATTGTTTTATCGTTATTATTTACAGAACCTATCGTGCGCAATTCAAACTTGCACTTGACATTTTTTTTTAATTGTAATCTTTATACAAAATTCTGAACGCAGAACTGGATGTAAAAATTTAAACAATAACATTACAAATGTCGGGTAGAGACAAGTCTACTAAGTCAGCTATGGTATTTAAAAATATTGAATTTGAGATGGTTACTCCTGTAACTTAAATAGTAGAACTTTCTGCTGCTAGAAACTGCTGCATCTTTCGTACTAAACTTAAAAGAATGAAGAAAGAGAAAAATGTATGTGATAAGTTTTTTAAACTCAATTGTTCTTCAATTGTTCTTAACAGTCTCGGTGGCGCAGTGGGCGAGCGCACGGCCTCTGATCCAGAGGTCCGGGGTTCGATTCCAGACACTGGCTCACACCAATGACTTTTCGAAATTGTTTTCGGAAGTTATGTGTGATAAATATCGATGATTGACAAACTTTGTGCCCGGTATGGCAATAGGTTCGCCACCTATCCCATTTGGGACGTAAACATAACGGCGAGACGAGGCTTAACAGCCGCTGCCTACACCTTCGGGTAACAAAAGGCGTGAAGTTATGTTATGTTATGTTCTTCAATTTCCTGCCCGGTTCTTTTAATGATAGTTAATGTTTAACTAAAATTCATTAATATCTTTTAAATACAGTTTTTAGTAACTAATATATGACTGATGAATGATTACAAATGACAAAAAGAAAATAAAGGCCGTATTCTGACTCAAAATTTACTTAACTTACGCCCGAATACTGAACCGCCACTCGAATCTGACAATCAATAAAGTGCTACTTACTCCTTAAATTTCACGTATTCTGTCCTAATGTGACAGCTAATTAAACGCTTAAGTAGCGCTTATATATTTGAGTGGCGGTTCAGTATTCGGGCTAGAGTGTTACAAAACAGTTTGCGTAAAATAAGAAATAAAATATTAGTAGGTACAGTTCTTATCTTTATTAATTTTCCGCTTCTTGTTTATTTTCTTATTCTTTGAATTCGTTATACACAAACGGTAAATGTATTTGTCTTTCATCAAATAATAATTGCAAAAAAAAAATGTTAAGCGGGAGTTGGAGAGAAAGGAAGTTGAATGGAAAAAGAGTATGGTGTAGAAGTAAGGTGGGGCCTGTTCCGATGTTTCGGACATGTTGAAAGAATGGATGATGCAAGATTAACGAAGCAGATATACAATGCAAAAGCGGATGAATGTAGGAGTTGAGGACGGCCACGACACACTTTCCATGACCAAAGTGATGTCAGGAGCCTCTAAAATCTACGTGCGTGTTTGACAAGAGTTATGAATGTGAAAGAAGCGAGTGAGGCGTGTAAGAATCATGCCTTATGGCGTTCTATTCTCTCAGCCTAACTCATATCCATTCTATCTACTAGCCCAAACTATCGGTCGCCGAGCGTCTCTACGCAAATTTTGCGCATTGCCCTCATTTCTTAACACACATAACTTTGGTTTTTAAGAGTTCTGACATCACTCTCCTTAAAATTTATATTTAGTATAGATGTTAACTAAATTATTGTAGGTAACAAAACATAATTAATATTTTTCCGCACTGCGGTATATATTTATCCAATTCGTTTATAAACAAACTACTAGAAGCCTTGGAAGGTTGTAACAATGATTAATGCTTGTCAAATCAAGTTATCTCGAGATAAAAAACTGGCAGCGAAATGATAACATTCTATAGTATTTTATTTAATTAATACGTAATATTAAAGGTTATTTTAGATAAAGACAATAACTGTTTGTTATTAGATTTAACGACTTACCGAACATCCGGGAAAACTTTGAGTTGATTGTCCAGTTCTTCTCATGATATGTTCCCCTCTACGCGCGGAATCTGGCCGCTGGTTAAAAATCTAAATAAGATTCATATCTCATTTTGTCAGTGGTAGAGCAACGCCGGCTCGAGCCGTGAAATACCACGACCTTTCAGAACATCGACGTAAAGTCGTTCATGCCACGTTTCGTGCTTGGTGAGAGAGGTATTTGGAGGTCCAACCCCCTTCTCTCTTCCTCCTTACCCCGCCTCTTAAAATATAGGTTTATATTCTTTTTCTTTTTTCAGGTAAAACAAGCTCTCTAATAAGTGTATCGGAAGCGCTGGTGCCTGTAATATACTCACCTCTGTACAGTAAGGTGTATCTCAGTACTCTCTCGACGATGCCGGGAGCCTTCTACCTGATCAGTGCAGCATTGGCTGTTCCCGCTATTGCAATTTTGTTGTAAGTTATTTAGTTTTACATTTTACTTTGTAACTTTACACCTTTTATACCCGTGGGTGTTGGTAGAGACAGTTCTAGCAGGACCAAATTTTTAATCTCAAATTGATGTCATATACTTAAGTAAATATGGAATTGCTGTGACATCGGGATTCGAAATTGAGACTTTTGATTTAGAAGCGATGTACTCAAGTAAATAGTAATAAAATGTATAGCTTTTGTCTCTGTGGTCCAGTGGTCGAGCACCCCGTGTCTGAATCTAGAGGTTCCGGTTTCGAATCCTCACACTGGCTCACACCAATGACATTTCGATATCTTCCTATCGAAGTTATATCAATGACTGTAAACTTCGTGCCCGGTATGGCAATAGGTTCGCCACCTATTCCATTTGGGACGTAAACATAAAGGAGAGACGAGGCTTAACAGCCGCTGCCTACACCTTCGGGTAGAAAAGGCGTGAAGTTATGTTCATGTTTTGAAATAGCATCAATAAATAAAATATAATGGGTATTTCAAATTTACCGAAGTATTTTCCTCGTCAGCCTGAACCCAGGTTTTTGGACAGTCATTGAGATGGGTCCCGTCATGGTACACTAGGTGCTTGACAAAACAACGTTTAATGTATACGACGGCGTTTTATTTGCTGACTCATTTTATTTTAGTACTGCTCGCAGCTTCATTTGCGCAAAAAATCGATTTCATCAATATAAATACAATTTAAGCTTTTTTGCCCGGAAACCTATTAAATGTTTTATAAAAAAAAAATAAACCGTAAAAAAATTAGCTTTTTAATTGGTGAAAGAATTATTGAAATCGGTATTGCCTTTACAATTTATATATTACTAGCTATATTATTATTGTACCTATAGGGGGTTTTGGGGGCGATAAATCGATCTAGATAGGAATCATTTTTAGAAAATGTCATTTTATCGTATTTTATTGATAATCAACTTAACAAAAAAAAGGGGCAAAAAAGCTTAAATTGTATTTATATTGATTATATCGATTTTTTCATGAAAATCTATTGATCGATTTTGTTATATATATATATATTTGAATATATATATACAAGAATTGCTCGTTTAAAGATATAAACATATATAATAAAAAAATAATAAAAAAGAGTCAAAGCTTTACATGATATATTTTTACTATCCTTTTTATAATAACAATATAGAATATAGATCTACTATTACTTAAGGGTTTGTACGCTCGGCAAATACTAAATTTATATTAATTTTATCATTAGAAAATTAATCATTCCTAGTAAAAGATAGCTTCATACATATTAATGAAAGTCAAATGATACGACTTTCATTTTAAAAAGCTATAGGCAGACTACACTTGGACAGCTATAATTATTTAATGATGTTCAATTTCGTTTTCCACCACTCTAGGAGTGGTGTTGGCACAACATGTCATCCTTTCGGACTATCCACGTTGTCGAAAAATTTGGATGGGGTTTTATAACCGGCCCCCTGCCTGACTTCAACCACCCTCAGGATCATTATTGTGCAATTTATAAAAAAAAAAAACATTTTTTCTGACTATACAAATAGTTTCGTGGCCAATGTCCATTACATTCTATGCTATCCGTATTTTAAATGAATCTATGCCACTATGATAGGTTAATAAGCGCATTTCCTATTTGCGGGAACTTTACGATTATAATACCATGAGTATTCAGTTACTAGCATAATTTTCCTGCCCTTATCCCACTCTAAGTGGGTCACAACATGTCACTCTCTTCCATTCTCTTCTATCACTCGTCATCCCCACGCTAACAGCCCTCATACTCACATCCGGATATCTCTCTCACTAAAGAAATCGCGACATAATCTATTCGACGTAAATATTCCGAGAGATCGTGGTATTTCACCGATCGAGCCGGCCCATTGATGCAGTTATCCCACGTTGCTATTTTCCGTTGAATATATATTCACAATAAGCACTTGAAATTAATATCTAAGCGCATACTGTCACGTTTCTAAAAGCAATTGCATTTGATTTCGAAATTATTAGAAAAAAAAAGACCTTGCGGTTAGACCGAACAGCGGTCGCCCTTACTAGTAATTTTATCAATCAACAGATTTCACAAATGCTAACCTTGAACCGACATTTTCTATTTTTACGTCTATTTTTTTTGCTTCACTACCGTTATTTTGCCCCATGATAGGTACCTTTTTATAGTAAACGTTCAATGGTGATTAGTTTAAAATTGACCATTGTCGAACCTTGAATCGTTTAGTAGATTTTGTAATTAGGAAACTTTTGTGATTAAATTATTAGATACTTATATTTGTTACCACAGATCAATGTAGTTTTTTTTTGTTTCTCCACGAAATAAACACTTGAAGGTAAGGAAAAAATTTTTTGTCCAATAAAACAGCATAGCAGTGACTGTTAAGCCTCGACTTGCCGTTATGTTTACATCCCACATAGAATACGTGGCGAACCTATAGCCATACCGGGCACAAAGCTTTTATTGATCAAAACAACTTTTAGGATTATATCGCGTTTATTTATTATTTATTTATATTTATTTCCCGACGTTTCGAACTCTTTACAGAGATCATTTTCACGAGTCGATCACGAGTTGATCTCTGTAAAGAGTTCTTAGAAACAAAGCTTTTAGTCAAATATTATGTCCAATAAAATACTTACCATAGACATCTAAGTAACGTTATTAACCGAAGTAGCTCCACGCAGCACGCTACATGAATATCAAAGGGCCAGCTCGATGACCCGTGAAATACCACCACCTCTCAAAATATCTACGTAAAGTGGCACATGTCGCCTTACAGTTTATTAGGTTTAATAAGACGCTTTTTTTTTATTTACAGAATGCTGTATACACTGCAAAGGAGAGACGCAAGAGATATCCCAACGTCGGACACGAAACAGAAAGAAAATGAGATCACACGCTTTTAATAAATATTTATTAATATTCAGTTTTAATTGTAAAAATAATTTAGTGAAAAATCTCAATAAATGTAAGCTTTTTATTGTATGACGGAAGTTTTATTTAATAAAATAATTTTCAAATGAAGAGACCGCTTGTATAAAAGTTGATATAAGTATGAAGGGAATAAGTGTGGAGACGAAGAGTGTTAGAAAAGAATGACATGTTCGGCCGATCCCACTTAAAGTGGGATAAGGGCAGGTTATTATAAATAAATAAAAAGTTTTAAAATTATTTATCTATACGTTTATACATACCTATTAATAAAATTTGAGTGTCTGTGTGTAACTGCTTTCTACTACATTCATATGAATATGAATAATTATATACGGTACATACACCAATATAACATTTTTTTTTATAATTTATGTCTGTATGTCTGTTGGTTCCGGGTAATCTCTGAAACGATTGGACCGATGTTGACAGGTATTTATTGGCAGGTGTAACAGTGAGTAGAGCCTAGGTGGCTACTTTATTAGAAAAAAAAATATTAGAAATCTTTGATTTATTTATTTATTGATTCCGAGGTGAAAAAAAGGACGCAACAAATTGGCATTCGCATAAAAAGGATTTATCTAACAATGATAACCTTTTTAGAGGCACGAATTTATTTACTATTAAAAATATAAAATTTAGAACATAGCGTTTTGTTCTGTTTCAGTCTTTTCTTTGATTTTGTCACTAACATACGTATTTATTTTCCCTTTTGTTATATTATTTTATTTTGAATATACATATTTGCTATTTAAACCTCTCTCGGCTGTTATTTTCTCCTGCGTGCTGTCTACAAATATTATTAATATCGTTACTGAAAACATAGCAGTAGGCTAGTTTTGAAAAGTCATTGGGGTGAGCCCTGATTCGAACCCGTTTTTTGTCGTTTCTTGATTCAGAAGTGGTGTGCACGACCCAGCGAACTTTGTTTCGCCCTTTGTATTAAAGTTGTAGTAGCCAGAATATGCGACTGTCAAAGTTAAGACCCAACTAAATTAAAATCAATACCGTACAAGTGTTAATTATAAAAGAAAAACTTTCATGGGATTTGAGGGCAAACGAGCAGGTGTGTCACCTGATGGTAAGTGACTAGCGCCGCCTATGGACATCTGCAACACATATAGTGTTACAGTTGCGTTCCTGACCTTTTAGGGAGTAGGATAGGAAATAATTGGGAAGGGGGGTGGCAAGATACTTGTAGCCCAATCCTTGCCGCAAATACGTAGGTATAATATGAAATATAAAAGGCTTACATTTCAGCAGAAGCCTCATATTGTAAACGGAAGTTGAGGAAATAGCCTCAGGGATAATCCGTTGTTCAGTCATGTTTAATAATATTCACATTGTCGGTGTGGGATTTTTTTCTTACATTTTATTGAGGGTACTTATTTGTGTATTAATTTTTGAATATGTGTTTTTTATGCAGTTCACTGCATGAATGGGCCTGCACGGCTGGTGCAAATACCACGACCTCGTAGAATATCGGCGTAAAGTGGCACATGCCGCATTTTTGCTCGGTGCGAACGGTAACCGGAGGCCCAACTACAACCATCTTCCAGCCCCATCCCAGTTCTGAGATGTCCATGGGCAGCGTTAGTTTTATATTAAAGGTGACACGCCTGCTCGTTTGCCAATATTCCGTTATAAAATAAACTTCCTTCTAGAGGAAGGTTAAAGTGCTTATTTCTTTTAAATTATTAAACGTGTCGTAAAATTGTGTCAATGTTTAATTAAAGCGATCTATTTTTTTTTAATTAAATAAGCACGTACTCGGGTCAATGTTATATATCTTTTTATCATCCACCTATAGCCCTTTGGCGTGTACGTGCGATTCAATGGCAAATGCTGTTCCCATTTAAATAAATATATTGTTTTACGATACTGTAGTTTTCACTGCACGCATATTAATTAGACATATAGCAACGATTTATTTAAAAACTGAAAATAAAATTGTATACAATATTAATATCTATACAAAAATTATTGTGTTTCAAACATATTATGTACCTCTTTTTACTGAAGAATACGCAATCTTTTCTCACAGTGGTAGAACCACGCAGCTTGCTGCATGAATGGACTGGCTCGACCGCTAATATACCACGTCCTCTCAGAATAGGGACGTAAAGTGGCTCATGTCGCGTTTCTCTCTATGGGAGAGGTATACGGAGGCCCATACCCTCCCCCCTTTCCCATCATCCCACTTCCTACCCCTTCCATATCCCACTTTAAGGGCCGGTAACGCAACTGTAATACTATCAGTGTTCAGGTGTCCATGGGCGGCGTTTGTTACTCACCATCACGTGACACGTCTGCTTGTTTACCCACTGTACCATAAAATAATTTATCTTTTATTATTTTGCGCCTATTCGATTGAAGCTTTGCTTTTAGCTACGTCCCATATTTCATCAATCATCTGCATTTATCACGGATGGGAAGTTATTCGAAAAGAATTCCAAAAAGTCATTGATAACCCTAGATTCCGAACCGAAATTACTTGATGAAGAGGCGTGGTGCAATGATTTTTATTAAAATCCACAAATAGATAATGCGAACACGTCTAAACATAACATAACATAACATAACTTCACGCCTTTTGTTACCCGAAGGTGTAGGCAGCGGCTGTTAAGCCTCGTCTCGCCGTTATGTTTACGTCCCAAATGGAATAGGTGGCGAACCTATTGCCATATCGGGCACAAAGTTTGTCAGTGATCGGTATTTATCACACATAACTTCCGAAAACAATTTCGAAAAGTCATTGGTGTGAGCCAGTGTCTGGAATCGAACCCCGGACCTCTGGATCAGAGGCCGTGCGCTCTCCCACTGCGCCACCGAGACTATTTCTTGCAAAATGACAAACTATTGCTACAAGGAACAAGTTTGACCCAGAAACAACATTTATCTGTATATAAAACTGTTTATTTATTAAAACGTCATGTACCTAATTATAATAACAATTTAATTAATACATTAAATCATTACATAGTATAAAACAAAGTCACTTTCCGCTGTCTGTCCCCTTATATGTTTATATCTTTAAAATTACGCCACAGATTTTGATGCGGTTTTTTTTAATAGTTAGAGGGTGTCAACGGGGTGGTTTTGATCTATAATTCATATATGATGTTCTAAAGAAGAAAATGATAATTTTCGAGATTTAGCACTTTAATTGCAAACGCTGGCTGAACCCTAAGTGATAGATCAAAACAATGTTCTACATTATTAAAGACCTTCACAAAGTCTACAAAAAAATACGCGAGGGCATATGTCTATCTCTAAGGGATAACCCACAATGACCATTTTTATTTTTTTACTTTTTTCGAGAAATAATGGCTATTTAAGCTATTTTAAGCTATTTAAGCTATTTTAAACATTAATTTTCATCCAATTAAGTGTCTTTAATAAATTGTGCATGTAATATAGATGATCCTGGCCCTTTACAGCATGCAATTTAAACGAATATTTTCGAAGATATTGCAGTATTAACATAGCGGGACAGCAGTTAAAGCCGATAAATAGCACAAATCGAACCTGAATACCAAAATGATATCCAAAATTTACTCATTTATTACTTTTGATGCGGAACAAAGTTCGCCGGGTCAACTAGTATAATATAATTGTATTTATTTGTAAATGATAACCCCAAGATGTTAGTTCGTTGGCCGCTCCTGTTACCGATATGTATCTAGGTATTAATTATTAATATACTACTGATACAAATAATACCACATACCTAAATAGTTCTATTGCTACGATAGATGATACTAAAATTTTCTAAAACCTACCATTAATTTCCTAGCCGGTTAAGAGCTTAAATAAAATACCTACTTATCCTAGACTAATATTATAAAGCTGAACAATTTTTGTTTGTTCTGTTCCCTTTTGCGAAAATTCTTTCAGAGTTACATATCCTATTTATTATCGAAAGCTTTAGGCTATGTATCATCTTGCTACGA
This sequence comes from Euproctis similis, assembly GCA_905147225.2. Taxonomy (NCBI): domain Eukaryota; kingdom Metazoa; phylum Arthropoda; class Insecta; order Lepidoptera; family Erebidae; genus Euproctis; species Euproctis similis. The sequence goes on along the minus strand of LR990121.1, from coordinate 8,804,173 downwards.
TCAATAGAAGCGGAACGAAGTTCCCTAGGTCGAGTAGTTTATAAATATTGTATACAGCGCCATCTAGCGATGTTTAACAATTCTCCGTTATGCTCGAATCGAAGAAAGATATCAACCCAGACGTTTTATTGAAGACTTTTCACCTCTGCATACCTAGTTACAAGAATTTCTATTTATAACATCTTCAAGTGCGGTGTCAATGTAATATAAATGATAAGTCAATCTAATGACTGCGTAAAAATATATAAATATAATTAATAGGTACTTACATAAGTATATTTCAAATTATTTGATGTGCTAATAGCACTTCATCGCTATGTAACTGCCCTATACCATAGATAATATTGCGCTTTGGTTGCAATAAGTAGAGTACACATCTATATAGATATATTTTCCCGCGATTATTTTTGGCCAGGCATAAAATTGTATATTTACTTCAACAAAAAAAGTTTGTTTAAGCTTAATTATTTTTTATTTGCCTTGAAAACGAAATAGTGTTTTGCAATAGAAGAACCTGGTACTGGCCAGTTTTTTTTTACTTTTTTTATTAGTTCTTAATTTAAAATTCAAATATGTAATTTATATTGTCGTTGTGACTAGACTAGAGCCTTGTTGCGAAGGACTTGTCTGACACGTGCGTGGACGCCAACACGTGTTTACTTCAAGCTGATCAACCCCAGATCATAATAATAGTTTCAACGGCTTTAAACGCCTTTTGGTACGAACAATATTTAGTTACTTATATTGAACAATAAAGGAAGCTGTATGCCCAAAAGACTAATGGACTTTTATATGCAGACTTCAGTGACTGTTAGAAATGCCTATTACATGTTATCGAACTAAACGTCAATTCTTAAATTTGTAATTTCTCCAACCACCAACAGATGGCGTTAAATTGTTGCACTAACTATTCTAAAACACGGTATCATTTTGGTAGGCCTGTTATATAGGGTCTGGTGAATTATTCCATAGTGTGAGCTCATATGGTGGTAGTTAATAAAGAGAAAGTGTGTTATCAAGTAAGTGTTTTTTATTATATCAAGACTCAAGTGCAGTTTAAACATAATGGTGCCGAAACCCGGGAAACAAACAGTGAACTAACTTGAACTAAGTATAGTGTTGAAAAAATTACAAGTGTTTGGACTTAGAACAGTTGCGTATGGGTGAGTTGTGAACATTAAAAATACAAGTGTCTGGGACTTAGAAAAATTTGTGCTAATAGTGGAACTTAGAAAAATTAGTCTTGTATGGACTTAGAAAAATTCAAACAAGTGTTTCCATAGACTTAGAATAATTTCGTATTGTGAACTTAGAAAAATTCAAAAGAGTGTTTCCATAGACTTAGAATAACTTCGTATTGTGAACTTAGAAAAATTCAAAAGAGTGTTTCCATAGACTTAGAATAATTTCGTATTGTGGACTTAGCAAATTTCAAGTGATGGTTGAACTTGTAAAAAATTTATAGTGATTTTCAACTTTGAATAATTTTGAGAATTTAGTAGAACATTCAGTGATTAAATAACGTGGACTTAAATTTAAACTATATTTAGAACTTTAAAACATAAAAATGGAGAATCTACTTAGTAAACAGGATGAAATCCACCAACAATTAAATAGACAATTTTCAAACTACAAGAAATCTCCTAAGGATAGATTAACAAAATTTTACATCGAAGCTAAAGCAGAGAATGTGGAGTCTTTATGGAAGCAATTTAGTAACAATCACTACGAACTAATTGCATTGGTAAAGGGTAGCGAAAAGGCGAAAATTCCCTACTTCTCGGTTGATATGTATGATGCTGCCGAAGAGATTTACATACTTTACAAAGCCAAGCTAAGTGAAGACTTAGAAGTTAGACTAACTCAACAGCCAGTTCCAGCCACTATTAAGTCTTCGTGTTCCTCGTCTGGAATAGAAGCTAAGCTACCCAGAATACAGTTGCCCACCTTTTCTGGTACCTATCAAGAGTGGCAAACATTTTTTGATATGTTTATGTCCCTGATCCACAACAACCGTGATTTAAGCCCAGTTCAAAAGCTTCACTATCTAAAAAGTAGTTTGTCTGGTGAACCTGCAAACTTACTTAGCAATCTGGCAACAACGGAAAACAATTACGATGAAGCGTGGAATAATCTGAAACGTCGTTACAACAATAAACGTTACAATGCAAAGGAGATATTAAAACGGCTTTTCAATCAAAATAGTCTGAGTAATGAGTCATCCACTGCAATAAAGCTTTTATTAGATACAACTTCTGCTTGTTTGAAGTCTCTTAACAATTTGGGAATTAATACAGATACGTGGGATACCATCGTAATCTATCTAGTTGTATCTAAGTTGGACTACGATTCAAAGAAGGCCTGGGAAACTGCAGTAAGTCACTTCGATGCAGACGTATTGCCGTCCTGGGAACAATTAGTGACATTTTTAGAAAATCGTTTCAGAGCTCTCGAGATGGTTGATGAAACCAAGAGTACCAGATATATACAACCTGTGAAGGATAAACAAAGTATCAAACAGCGATCATTTCATTCAATGCTTGAAGAAGAAAAGAAGAATAATGTTAAAGTTAACTGCACCTTTTGTCCAAGTCAACACTTACTATATCAATGTAAGCAATTTGGCAGCAAGTCTCCCCAAGAGAGAACCGAATTTGTCCAGTCCAAGGGACTCTGCTACAATTGCTTGTCTTCAAAACACACCGTAAGATTTTGTCATCAGCCTACATCTTGTCGTCGATGTGGGAGAAGGCATCACAGCCTACTGCATTATGAAAGAGGAGTGAATACGGAAGTAACGTCATCAGCCAACACCACGAGTCCAAAGCTCGCTTCAAGTCAAGAGACGGGAAGAAATGTAGTAGCTCATTTTACAACGGGAGAAAACCAATCGGAGGTTTTATTGGCTACGGCTATCGTCCAAGTCAATTCACAGAATGGCTACAAACAAAACATACGTGCTCTGGTGGATCAAGGTTCTGAAGCGTCTTTTGTTACTGAGAATATTGTACAAGCTTTAGGCCTCAAAAAGGTACCTGTAAATGCTATTATATCAGGTGTAGGTCAAGGTCAGTCGAGAACTAAGAGTATGGTTACTTTGAATTTAGTATCACGTCACGACTCCAATTTTAATGTAAAAGTCAATGCCTTTGTTTTGAGATCACTTACTTCTTTTATACCTTCTAACAAAATTTCTATATTTGACTGGCCGGAGATTGATAATTTGCCTCTCGCGGATCCAAAATACGGGTCACCAGGTAAGATTGATGTCATTTTAGGGGTCGACGTCCATAGTGATATCCTGATGGAAGGTATGATAAAACACCCATTACAGTCAGGACCTATTGTGCAGAACACCAAATTAGGTTGGGTTCTGTCGGGCAGAGTAGCTGAGCAGCACGTACACCACCCCAAGATCATTACGTTACACCTGCAGGTAAGTGAAGATAAACTTTTACAAAAATTTTGGGAAATAGAGAGAGAGCCAGACTGTATAGGGAAAAGATTAACCAAGGATGAAGTAAAATGTGAAGAGATTTATGAGAAGACAACAGTTAGAAATGAAGAAGGTCGATACGTGGTAAAATTACCTTTTAAAGAAGAACATCCGAGATGTGTAGACGGAAGATCAAAAGAAATAGCGCTTAAGAGGTTTAATTATTTGGAGAAGAAGTTAAAAAGAAACCCATCTTTACAAGAAGAATATACAAGGGTGGTAGAAGATTACATAGAGCAAGGTCATTTAAGGAAGATTGAGAATGTGGAAGAGATAGAACATAGAAAGGCAGTTTACCTTCCTCACCATGCCATAATAAGAGAAGATAAAGAGACTACGAAGGTAAGAATGGTTTTCGATGCATCTTGTAAAGGCGTAAATAATGTATCATTAAACGACACATTACTGATCGGACCAAAATTGCAGCAAGACTTGCGACATATTCTCATGAGATGGAGAACACATCGTTACTGTCTCGTGGCTGATCTGAAACAAATGTACCGTCAAGTCCTAGTACATGAAACAGATGCAGATTTTCAAAGAATGCTGTGGCGTCCTAGTTCTGATCAACCAATCCAACATTATAAACTTCTTCGTCTAACCTTTGGTACCGCATGCGCACCTTACTTAGCAGTAAAGTCTCTTCATCAGTTAGCCAAGGATGAACAACCAAGATTTCCTTTGGCAGCAAAGATTACACTAAGAGACTATTATATGGATGACCTATTAACTGGGTGTGGCAATGAAAACGAGGCAACCGAGATATATGACCAAATGAACAAATTAATGAAATCCGGAGGTTTTGAACTTCAAAAGTGGTGCAGTAACAGCAAGGTTTTATTAAACTATATAGAGAAGAAGAATCAAAGTTCAAAACAATCATATACTTTCAAAACAGACAACATGATTAAGGTTCTAGGTATTGCGTGGAACAAACTCACCGACAATTTTGAATATACTTATAACCTGCCAAATACAGTCGAAACCATTTCGAAGCGTAAGGTCCTATCGGATATTGCTAGACTCTATGATCCCATGGGTTGGATCGCACCAGTGATAATAGTGGCTAAAGTTTTTATTCAAAAACTTTGGAAATCGGGTTTGGCATGGGATGATAATCTTACATCTGATTTATTAAGAGAGTGGTTATGCTTCAGAAATCAGTTATCCACAGTTAACAGGATTGTGATTCCAAGATGGTTGTATACACAAAATGTAGGTTTAAGTGAATTACATGTTTTTGTGGACGCCTCTAAAAAGGCGTATGCAGCAGCAGTATATTTGAAGTGTAAGAACGAAATCGGAGTACACGTGAGCTTGTTGACAGCTAAAACAAAGGTTGCGCCGATCGATAAGGAGTTATCCATTCCCCGCATGGAACTATGTGCTGCGCTTCTTGGTGCGAAGTTGATTTTTGAAGTTGCCCAAATAATGAAGATACCCAAAGAAAACTTATATGCTTGGTCAGACTCGACTGTTGTTCTAGCATGGATCAGTGGAGAACCTTCTAGATGGACAACTTTTGTCAGCAATCGCGTGTCCGAAATCCTAACTATATTAAATTCTGAGCGGTGGTATCATGTCCGTACTGATCACAATCCGGCTGATTGTGCTTCTCGAGGAGCAACCATCGCTGATTTAACTAACTTCAATTTATGGTGGAATGGTCCTGATTTCCTTAAACAACAAGACGAATATAGCTCAGAGTATACATTCTCCACTAACGAAGAGGAAAGACCGATTAAGAGTTTAGCAGCTGTAGTTCAAATCCAAGAGGATTTTATTTGGAACAGGTTTTCAAATTTACCTAAGCTATTGCGAGTTTTAGCTTACTGCAGAAAATTTCTTGAACTTAAAGTGCCAAGAGAGCATAGGTCATTCAACAAGGTAATTACCGTACAGGAAATGGATCTTATTTTGACCATTTGTGTTAAGAAAACTCAAGAGTTGTACTTCGAATGCGAGCTGGAGCAGCTAAAATCTCGCGGTCAAGTTTCGAAGTCGAGCCCACTGCATACACTTGCTCCATTTGTGGACAGCAATGGGGTCTTAAGAGTGGGTGGCAGAACTAATCAAGGTACAGAATCGTTTAATAAGAAGAATCCAATTATTATTCCTCGCGATAGCCATATCACGAAACTATTAGTGTTGGATGCACATATCAAAACACTGCACGGCGGGCCTCAGTTGATGATGAGTTTCTTAAGAGCCAAGTTTTGGATAATTCGTGCTAGAGAATGTGTCAAGAGATGTTACAGGAACTGTACCATTTGTATTCGTTATTCACGCTCGAACAATCAGCAGTTTATGGGACAGCTACCATCTGTAAGACTTACTCCAAATAAACCATTTAGATGTTCGGGAGTCGACTTCACTGGTCATATAAGGGTCAGATTTTCACCAGGAAGAGGATCAAAATCGTATAAGGGGTACGTGTGCCTATTTATATGTATGGTTACCAAAGCTATTCACCTTGAAACAGTGTCCGATTTAACTTCTTCTGGGTTTATTGCAGCATTTCGAAGATTCGTATCTAGACGAGGAGCCTGTCAGCATTTATATAGCGATAACGGTACCAATTTTGTGGGTGCAGAAAAAGAGCTTACGGAAATGCATATGAAGGCTAAATCACAGCTACCCACAGAATTGGTTCACTTACTTGCAAACGAGGGCACCACCTGGCATTTTATACCGCCACACGCACCCAATTTTGGTGGGTTGTGGGAGGCTGGCGTGCGATCGACCAAGAGTCACTTGAAAAGGGTAATCGGTGAAGCGACACTTACCTTTGAGGAATTATCGACGGTTTTAGCCCAAGTAGAAGCGTGCTTAAACTCTAGGCCGTTGTCTTATTTAAGTGATGATCCAAATGATCCCCTGCCTTTAACTCCTGGTCATTTCTTAGTTGGTGAACCGTTAGTTACAATACCTGATGCACAATATTCAGAGGCAGACAAGATCTCTGGTCAGCAAAGATGGAGGTTAGTTCAAAAAATGACTAACGATTTTTGGCGTAAATGGTCGAACGAATATTTGGTGAATTTAAATCAAAGGTATAAATGGCTAACAAAGAAATCAGAACCTGAGTTGAATGATATTGTTATAATAAAGGACTTTAATATACCACCTGCGAAGTGGTTACTAGGGAAAATTATAGATACTCACCCCGGCATTGATGGTTTTACTAGAGTTGTGACAGTTAAAACTAAAAATGGTATTTGTAAAAGGCCTTGCAATAAATTGTGTATGTTGTTAAAGTCAGAAGATGGTTAATTCTTTGATAATGTTTAGCATTGCTATTTTTTTTTGTATGTTGAAAGGAGCTGTTGTTAATTATGTTTTGTATCAAGTGTTTTTAGTTATATTATGTATCTCCAATCAGTATTCTCATATTTTTTCACGGTGGGCGGATGTAAGTCCACTTATATATATATTATATATTTATTGTATGATTTGTGTTTATTGCCTTCAGCAGAAGTAAAGAACGTTGTTCTTTGGTGGGCGGTATGTTAGAAATGCCTATTACATGTTATCGAACTAAACGTCAATTCTTAAATTTGTAATTTCTCCAACCACCAACAGATGGCGTTAAATTGTTGCACTAACTATTCTAAAACACGGTATCATTTTGGTAGGCCTGTTATATAGGGTCTGGTGAATTATTCCATAGTGTGAGCTCATATGGTGGTAGTTAATAAAGAGAAAGTGTGTTATCAAGTAAGTGTTTTTTATTATATCAAGTGCAGTTTAAACAGTGACAATGAAACAAACTCTACATAAGCTCCAATTCATCTAAGAAACGCAAATAAATTCATCCAGTAGTTTGGAAGTTTATACTACTTTATACATACATACGTCATTATTTTTATACTAGCTAACCGACGAACTTTGTTTCGCCTCGGAAACAATATATAAAATTATTTTCTAAAAAAAATGCCTAAGTTACTCCTTACAACGCCAGCCACCCGCCAATAAAAGTGCCGTCAAAATCGATCCAGCCAATTCAGAGATTACTCTGAACAGACAGAAAGACAAAATTTCAATATTACAAACAGACACTTTAATTTTGTTTATATGTATAGATGTACAGCTGCGCTTTCTTGATTTATGATTATGTCTTGGCAGAAGACTTAAATTAATGTTGGATTTAGTGTTAATATTCACAAATGATATAAACATTAAAAACAGGTATAATTTATTATAAAAACATTTACATAAAATAATATACAAAACTTTATGGTCTATTGTACCTACGGTTCCCCCGTTCAAGTATTACGTAAGCACTACAGGGGGGGGGGCCTCTTGACCATGTCTATTTTGGATAACATGGGGGGGTAATGGGTCCAGATGATGTTTACGTCATCAGTAGTTATTTAATTTTCTAGAAAAGCCTTTGAACCAATCTTGTAGATGATCTCTTGAGTTTTTTTTAATGTTAATTGCTTACTTTAGCTGAGAAGGGGGTGGTAAATAATTGTAATAAATCTGCTTACGTAATACCTGAACGGGAGACATCTACATTAGAACTTGAGTTTGAAGTCAAACACACGTTTCTTCCATACATTTTCATCCTCTTTACCGAGTTCCTCTCCTTTGATCACCATTTTGATGTATCTTCCCTGCTGTTGCGACGACAGAGTTAAATTTAAAGCTTCACAATTCTTTACAATTTCAGTGCAACCGCGGATATCTCCGATTTTCACTGAAACAAACAGCAAAATTCTCTCATAGAGCCTAGCAGTTCGCTGTATGAATGGGCCGGCTGGACTGGTGAAATGCCCACGATATGTCAGAAGATCGACGTAATGTGGCTTATACCATGTTTCGTTCATTGAGACAGGTACACGCAGGCCCACCTCTTTACCCCATCATTTCCTATCCTACTTACTTAAAGGTCGGAAACCGAAGAGCACCACTTTCTCACTCTTATACCATATAAAAAAGTTATTCCTAAAAATTGTGGTCAATATTAAAGCACATGTCTTTAGTTTGTAGTGTGATGATCAGAATTTTGTTCTAGAAAGATCTGTCTATCCCAGAATATATAAGCCGGGATTCTTTTGCTAAACTTATTATTGGATAAAGAGAAATAAGTATTTTCTTTTTAAAGAGTTGGGAGAATTCCTGCAGATTTCAGAACCTCATGGGGTTTTGCCAATTTAATCTTCCCAGTATCTTAAAGAAAAACTAAATCTCCATATTTTAATATATGCTAAGATGAATATTAAAATAGACACACAAAGAAATTTAAAATATCTTCATACATACATTATCAAGAGATTCTATTCATTTACCAGACAAGAAAGAGAACCGGTTATCGTGTGTGTTCACACAGAATTTGATTTATTCAAAGGTCAAAAATAGACAGTTAAATAATAAACAAAACAATATATCTTTGTGTTTTTCTTTGTATGTTTTTTTAAGGGATGGGAGGGCAAACAAGCAAATGGGTCACTAGATGGTAAGTAACTTCTCACCGGCCACGGACACCGTGGTGCGTTGCCGTTCTTTTAGGGAGTAGAAGGGGAAAGGAAGGGAAAATGGGATCAGGCCTGTCTCACCAATCGTAACGCGTCACGAGCCACTTCACGCCGATATTCCGAGAGATCGTGGTATTTCTCCGGTCAAGCCGGCCCAATCATGCCGCGAACTGCCAGACTCTACCACTGTTAGTAAAGAAGACTATCATATTTGACCACAAACTCTCAGAATTTCGAAGTAAAGTGGCACATGTCGCGTGAAGTTTTGTGACAGGTATCCAGAGACCCACCCCCTTTCCGCTCCATTCCCAGTCCACGCCTATAAAGACCGGCAACGCAGCTGTGACACAAACTGTGTTACTGGTGTCCACGGGCGGCGCTAGTTGCTTACCATCAGGTAGCCCGCTTGATCGTTTGCACTCTATCCCATAAAAAAGTTACGTGACAATCACATGCGTTGTACACATCCACGTGTTCCTGGTACACGTGACTATTCGTACATAATCAAATGTCAGTGATCTGCTTAATAAATAATTTACGATCTCCCAATTTAAGTAAGCTATTAACATATTTTTTCTATATCTGGTATATTCGTGATAAAATCCAAATCAAATGCTGGCTCCAAACTGCGCGCGAAGTTTCTTGTTAAACTCTGGCAGGTCCGAAGTGTGTCCTACACACTCGTCTAACTACACGATGCACTACATGTGTAACCTCGGGCCCTTAAACACGGGTGCAAAAACTGACAGGAAATGGAATGTGGCCGAGGCGAGGCAAAGTTTGACGAGGCAATCACTACACTCTCGTATTCATCTAACTTCGTTCCATTTCGCGAGTGGTTTGGAGACGGCAAAATAGATAAGTATCTAGGTTGAGCAACTAGATGGCGCTGTGTCAAAAAAAGGTTCGCAAATTAAGTTCATTCAAAATTTTGCAATCTAAGACAGTTTACAAGATATCTTTTTAGATTAAAAGAATTTCCTCATGTTTTTTTTTTATATAGGAATCTAAATATTATAGTTTGGCTACAGACATCGCTTTCTTAACTCATTGCAGAATCAAATATTGAGCTAGAAAAGATTCCAACTGATAATTTCCAGCACCACATATATTCAAGAATGACAGAAAAAAAGGCCCACAGTTAGACATCATCATTAGCCTTTTGAGGTCCACTGTTGGACGTAGGCTCCCCCATAGAGTGCCACAACTGCCGGTCCTGTGCAACTTGCATCCATTGGCCTACTGCGGATTTCACCAGGTTGTCGGTCCACCTGGTGGGGGAACGGCCTACTCCGCGTCGTCCGGTCGCCACTCGATTACCTTTCTACCCCAACGTAATCGGATAATTTTTTAAACATCATTGCATGTTGCATTGTAATCCCAGCTAAGCAATAAAATAGATTTATCATATTGATTCATATCTATGGTAATGATCTTTGATACTTATTTAATGGCTTCAATGCAAGCGAAGCCGCGAGTAAAAGCTAGTAAATAATAAAGTTTGAATAGAAATACTCTGTTGCAGTAGTGGAGTAAAAAAAACTAGATTGCAACTACTCCTGAACTGCTATCTGCTTCGTAAACACAGCATAATATAATGCAGCAGACACTTACATTTATGATTAAATAGGACTTGGAGAACGGCTACATATTCTGACATCATTTTGTATTTTAACAACGTTTGGAGCAATCTCAAAACAGCATCTTCATTGTAATCCTTCAATACCATTATGCTGAATGTGGTTGCCCTGAAAGAATATTTCAAAAACTAAGTAAAACATGGGGTCACACAACGTTCAAGTATTATAGAAGCACTATAGCCAGGTGGGGGGTCATTGAAAGCAAACTGACCGCCTGACCCCCCAACCCAACCAAATATGGGGGTCTAGATGATGATTACATTATCAGTAGTTATTAACTTTTTTATACTCATATCAATAAATTGTTTCTCAAAAAAAAAACAAAATACCTATTAGTTCAAAAATGTTTACGTAATTATGGGGGGAGGGGGTAAGAGCTTTGCTTACTTTTGCTGGCACGGGGGCTGGAGGGGTAAATAATTGTAATAAATCAGTTTACAAAATACTTGAATGGCCCCATATACTATTACAGATAATAAATTAACATTCATGCCATGATCATGTTTTAAAAAAATTGGTTTGTTCTTCAAATTGAAGCATTAATCTTGTTTCTTGATAAAATTTAGCGGGTTTGATTTTCTACTACCTATTCTCCTCTCACTCTTCCAAGTTCACAATTTAATAAGCACAAAAATGGGGCATGTTCTGATAACAGTCAGACCCTTATCACTACAACATCAGTCAGCAAATGGAAAGTCTAGTCTAGTTGCTGACTTAAAGAAGATTATAATTATAATTATTTCGTACACAGTTCATATCAAGAAGCCCTGACACTCACATACCATACAGCTTGATAAAAGGGAATCTAAGCTCTGCATATTTTAGATAGATAGACTGACCCAGCAAACATTGTCCAGACAAAAAATAAAATTTTAAAAATAAGGTTTGATCATACGGGTTTGAGAACGTAGGGTTATATTTTATGTTGTGACTTATTTTTGTATCCTATTTTCCAAAAAAAAAAACTGAAATATATACAAAAATTATTTAAAAAAAATTAGGGGTGTAACCATTTAGGTGGATGAAAAATAGATGTTCTCAGACCTACTCAGAATCATTGGAGTCGTTTTGGAGGAGTATAATTACAAACACAGTAACACAAGAATTTTATATATTAAATAAGTACTTTAGTTGTATGATGATTCTAAGTGCTTTAGGGAGTCCAATGAATAAAGATATTTTGAATTTGATTTTAATTAAATTATCACATTAATAAGTACAAATGTGTGGAAGGTCATACTTACTTCTCTCGAACAATATGTCGAAGAATTTCAGAGCATTCCAGCAGTTCATTTGACAACATCTGATCAGAAAACCATGTACTAGTCCAACTTATATACCAAAAACACATGAGAGGATAATTTTCTAAGCATTCCTCACTAAATAACAGCACATACTTTTGAAATATCCTAAGCGATGCCTCTGATCTGTTCAATATTGAGTCTTGTATTAATTCTTTGAATAATCGTCTGTAAAGACTTCTCAAACTATCATATTTGCTGTAGCTAGTTTTAAGTATTGATAGTCCAATTTCTGAGTTGCCTTTCATGCACTGTGCCTTTGCTAAATAATGTGAGAACTCACCATTACGAAGATAGGAATCTATATTAGTGTTTGCACAATAATTCTGTAAAACACTAATCATATCCGGTTTTCCATTATTGCTGTAATTTTCATAGAGATCTTTTAGGATTTTATTACTTATACATTTGCCATATGTCTGACATTCTTCTATCATTATCACTATTTGCTTATCCTTACTCTTCGACAGGAGATCACTAAAAGCGTTGTCTAATTCAAAGGCGCTCATTTGTGATACATTATTTTTAGAACACTTAGATCTACAATGTTGCAAACTTATGTCGAAGCTGTCATTTCTCTGCATTTTATTCTTATACCGTTCCACATCATTAGCTAATGTCTCCAATATAAACGTTGAATAATAGCCACTGTTATGGGATATGATATGAGGAATGACTTTTCTTGTTTTGTAAAGAATCTGGAGATAGTTTAGTAGAGGTCTCGTCATGTGGAACTGTTTATTATACATTGTATTACTTATTAGCCTGTGCTTGCCTCGGAATTGAAAATATTTTAAGGTCTGTATATCCTTACATTTCTTCCTTAGGCATCACAGGTTTATCTGCTATCTCATTCTGAAGTTATTCTGTAAACACGTATAAAAATAATTAAGCATACAAAGACATTTCAAATCTCTACATTTCAAAAAAACATTAGATAACTATTGAAAATAATGAAGTTACGGAAAAATTATCTATCCTCAATTACCATTGTTGAACGTTTTTAATTTTTTTAATGGTTTGTATACTTTTCATTTGTCAATTTTTGACAGACATAATGAGACATATGCGCAGAACCATAGATATATGAATACAGTCGATGATAAATCTATGCGTAGAACCCTTAATACCATTTTTCAAGTCATCCTATTTCAGTTCGTAAGATAAATAATTAAATTCGTATAATTATAGTTTTGCCTTTTTTATAAGGCGAGAGTATCATTTATATTATTTAAAGTCTTGAGATGAACTGAGTCAACAAAAGTCACGTGTTCACGTCTGTAAAAACTTGAACCATTATATAGGTTATTTTTCAAGTTTGGAAAATATTACAAACAGCTTTCTATTTCATCCAACGAAAACTCCTATATCGTGATAAAACTTAGAAATGCTGCATAACTCTAAATTATTAGACTGCTTCTCTTTATTATTGCCATAAAGTGACTTAGGATTATGGGGTGAGTAGAAACAAAACTGGGACAACTATTCCATCTTAATTCTTTAGTAACCATATTAGTAATAGGCGAGTTTTGGCGGGACTGTGGAAGAGACATGTCCGCTATTTGCATTATTTTCTCAGATTTGTGTTTCAATGAATATTATTGAATAAAATTCGTGGCGTTTTATTGAATAAGTGTTCGTATATGAGTGCAAATGTAGGAAACGGTGTAGGTATCGTGTTTAGTGTGCTCTTCTACATTCTCGTCAGGACTCCCTCGGAACATCATGCATAAAGTGCCACGACTTTATGGATGATTAGGTTAGGTCAGGTTAAGCTTTAGGGTTAGGCTAGGTTAGGTTAAGATTAGTTTAGATTAAGTATGATGCTGTTAAATATAAAATTATAAAATAAGACTTGACTTAAAGGTCCTAGCAGGTCGTTAAATTAAATTTAAAAAAAATTAGTAGTAGGCACTTTTACTATTGCGTTTAGATTGCAATTAGGTTATTTAGGTTATTATAAAATGCATATTTAAAATATTCAATAAAAATTCCCTTTTACCATAACTTAAACGTTTTCAGTCAGGCTCAGGACCTTCGTTTTGACGTTTCCTGTTTAATGTTTAAAAATGCTAAAATCAGTTCAATTCTGTATGGACTGCCTAATTAATTCTTTCAGAAATTATTTTATTACTCTGAGTTATATCTACATACTTCATGCACATTTTGTAAATTACGTAAAAAATAAGATGCTTTAGTTTCGCCATCTGCTACCGGATAGCATTGTTTTATTATAAATATATATTTTTTTTATAATAATATAAACTGTTATAAAATCTTATATCTTTAAACGAGCAATTCTTGTATATATATATATATATATATATAATTGGAATCTCGGAATCGGCTCCAACAATATTCATGAAATTTAGTATATAGGGGGTTTCGGGGGCGATAAATCGATCTAGCTAGGAATCATTTTTAGAAAATTTCATTTTATCGTGTTTTATCGATAATCAACTTAAACATCAACTTACTTTTTTATTGGAATTCCTGACATCTATTGGCGAATACTATTATTTGTGAGCAACTAACTTGCTTTAACGACAACAAGACTAAAGCTATTCCAGCAGATGGCGTTGTTAACTAATTCCAGCAGATGGCGTTGTTAACTAATTACTATTTGTTTCTAATATAATATGTTAGTACATAGTATATATTAGTATATATTTATTATTCTGTCGGTAAGATCGAAATTTATAAAAAAAAAAGAAAATACCGAGCAAAGCTCGGTCATCCAGATATTAATATTTATGTGAGAAATACTTAAAATGGAGATTTTGTATTTTTGGTCTATATTTTAACTGTCCGTACTCCGTCGGTATTTTTTTCTTACTTTTAAGGGTACCTATTATAGTTAATAAAACTAAGAAACTAAAATATCTGTAAAGGATAAACGAGGATTCAGTACACTATTGTTTTGGATCATATAATAAATGACAAATACAAATAAACTACAAAGCATTTTATTTATGAAATTGTTTCCGTTCGGTTATTTTCGTAGCCAATTACGACATCATTGCCCTCTAGCTGTAAGCCAGTAAACTGTTTGAAGAATGTTTTCTTTTTAGTAATAAAGCTACTTAACGCTAGATGGCATACGCAGCGGATTTTGATGCGGTTTTTTTAATAGATTCAGGATGTCAATGGGGTGATTTAAAAGTGTAATTCTTGTCCGTTGTAGTAAAGAAATAGTGATAAATCCAAAATTTCTTATTTATTCGTTATGATGCGGAACAAAGTTCGCCGGACCAACTAGTTTAATAATAATTGTATAATTATTTAAATTAACACTATTTTAAGTAAATACGACAAAAATAAGTAAGGTAAATACGTAATTTAAGGTTAAAAAAAACTTTTCAATGCATAGGCTCTAGATAATTAATTACGTTCCTCTATACCTATGCCTGCACAGCTTATTATCATGAATAAAGTTAAGGTCAAATTTAAAAGTTCAAAATATAAATATTTTTAGCATCGAAATTTATTGACTTTGTTTGTTTTTTCTTGACGTTTTGAGTTACGAGCTTTGCCCATATTTCTACATTACTTTCGCAAAACTTGTATAAAGAAAGGTTTAAGGAAGAGAGTTGATCAATAAAAGTAATTTTAATGTTAAAATTGTTATTTGTACATGTACAAAGCATGAAAGTGGCACTTTTGCCGTCATTCACCTCTGTCCGAACAACGAGACCATTTCTGACTGATTTTATGCAGACAAAAATACATCTAATACAATTTTCCATGATCAAATTAACCGTATCCTTTTGTATTCTAAGGTATAGTTAAGAATTCTGTCTCATGTCCAATATAGTTATTTTACTTATCCACATTCGATAGACTGTACAAAATAGGTAGGTACCCGGATTTGCAATTCTATTGCGATCATAAATATTTACGATATTCGTGACGTTTACAATAACTTTTAATTTGACCAAAAAGTATTTATAACGATCTCGACTTACGCTTATTAAAAAAAAAAACAAGTCACTTAGAACCGTGATAGGTCTGTCTATAGATATTCAATACGTGGAACGGATTACGAATTTTATCTATCGAGATATCGTATGACGCTCTAGTTGTTGTTTTTTTTTTGTTTTTTTTTTTTTTAATATTATTCTGATGCGATCGCCGACAATGATCGCCTGTCGATTAACATGCAGCTATTAGTCGTTCATGCCAAATGCACAGCAGGGGTCTGTGACGAGCGTTTGTATAGACTATGTCTAGTCACACACGCATATGCCTTATGAACTTAAATACCAATTATTGTATAACATTTCTGGTATTAACTGGTTTCCTTAGAATTTTAGACGACCCATTTCATAATCAAGTATTAAAGTTTATAATTTTTATACTGGATTCCGCACCTCGCTTTAGAATCAGGAGGGTTCCAATCCTGGGTTACTCCAATTATTTTTGGGAATTCTTAGCGCAAGTCTTGTGCCCGACGTGTGGACCGCGACAGTGAGTGGTGGATGTTTAAAAGTAAAGCATTTTGGAGTTTACTCCTTAAGAATCGATTTACATATATAGGCCCAGGGTATGAAAATTATGGGGACCAAAATCGTACTAGAGAGTATAGCATGTCACACGAAATGCGTTATGCGCTATAGTCACAGAGCATATAAATAAGAGTCGGCACTCCATACAATGTCCTGAGCTCTTTATAGAAACACTCTTTATAGCGATACGCCATTCTCTATTACGAAGAAATGTGTTCATATTTGTAGACAGTAAATATTTATTATTTTATTTTATAATCGTTCTTGAGGAGTAAACTCCAGTCGTGCGTCGGAGCGGACACACACACTTTCACTTTTTTAATTGTAATTGCTTTATTTTCATTTAAATAAAATCCAATTAAACTGATACTGTTAATTTGGAGACGACGAGTTATAGAAGAGAACGGAAGAGGAAAATACATTGTGCTCATCACTCCCTGGGGGATATGGGCAGGAGAATGATCTTGATAACATATATAGTGGTACATAATATCACTTTATGTGTGATAATTATCGGTCGGTATTTTAAACCAGAGCAATTATTTACAAACAAGCTTTGAGCCAAAAGACATTTTTTGAATTCCTGTTAATATACACAACCATTTACCTAACTAACTATTATTAAAATTATCCTTTGAGATAACGACTATTTCTACGTCAATATATCTATACTCAGTCCGTATACTGGCAATAAATAAAAATCGTGTGATAATGTAAAAAAAAGAAAAAAAAACTGTTACAAATAAATTGGTGCATGCTCCTCAGTACAACACGTGGTTATAAACCAGTAAAGTAACTAGTTACTAATTTACGATTATTTTATGTTAATCAGTTGAGGGGAACACGCCGTAGTTATTTGGTCAATTTAACATTATTATTTTTATTATTGTAGGTACATATGTAATTAACATGTTGATAAATTGGTGTCAATGAATTAAATATTTATGTTGGAATGTTTTTATTAACAACGGACTCTTTGAGTATGGCAAATTTATAGTTAGATTTATTTATGTAGGTACCGTCAAGTAGGTTAAATATTCGTACAGTAAAAATTGTGAAATTACAAGATATTATTATGAGGTTTAACTTCACGCTTTTAATACACGAAAGTGGGGTTAGGCAGTGGAAATTATGCCTCGGAATTAATCTGATATTAAATGTCGTCTCGTCTCACGTGTGTGTGTTATTGAGCTCCTTCGAAACGGCTTGACTGATTCTCATGAAATTTTGTAGGCATATTGGTTAGTTCTGAGAATCGGATAACATCTATTTTTCACCACTCTAAATGTTAAGGGTAGTGCCCTAATTTTTATTCCTATATTAACAGTGGTAGAGCCAAGCAGTTCGCTGCATGAATGGGCCGGCTCGACCGGTGAAATACCACGACCTCTCAGAAGACCGACGTAAAGTGGCTCATGCCGCGTTTCGTTCGGTGAGAGAGGTATCCGGATGCCCACCCCCTTTCCCCATCATTTCCTATCCCCTATCCCTTAAAGGTCGGCGACGCAACAGTAACACTATTTGTGTTGCTGGTGTCCTTGGGCGGCGTTGGTTGCTCACCATTAGGTGACACGCCTGCTCGTTTGCCCTACTATCCCATAAAAAAAACACAACGAACTCTACTTAATTTGATAATATGTAAAGATTTTATACAGCTAAATACTGTATAAAAACGTATTAATTTTTACTTAAATAAAAACTTATATATATATAGGAACCAGAACACTGTCATTACATACACTCCAGCTGGGTGTGGGCAGAAGCTTATTTTCGAGGCAATAAATTGTCAGATTTGCAAGTAAGCTCGGATACATCACATTTATAATAATTTGCAAGGAACATTAGGTACTTTGATGAACTCGCTACGAGTTCTCTCTGTCTTCATGTCACTATATTTTATTTCAAAAGTAAATTATTACAGATGTTAATTTTTTTTTTAAACTTTACGCCTTTTTTAAACACAAAGGTATAGGCATCAGTTGTTAAGCCACTACTCACCGATTTTTTACGTCCAAAACCCATACACCGGGCACAATGTTGTGAGTAATCGATATTTATTTCGTTTTATTTTTTCGTTTTAAAATTATGCGTGATACATATCGATGACTGAAAACTTTGTGCCCGGTATGGCAAAAGGTTCTCCTCTTATTCCATTTGGGACGTACGCATAACGGCTAGTCGAGGCTTTATAGCGATTGCCAACACCTTCGGGTAGAAAAAGGCGTGAAATTATGTTATGTTCTGTATGTGCTTTAATGAAATAGAAGGGTAAATAAGGAACTTGGTGACCTCATGTTAATCAACTATCGCCTCCCATGACCATTTGCAAAACAAATAGTGTTATAATTTCGTTGCCAGCATTTAGGGGAGTAGGATGGGACAGGTGGGGGAAGTTGAGGTTAGGTTTCCAGATAAGTCTCTCACCGAAGGAAACGCGACATGAGAGGTATTTCACAGGTAGAGCCGACCCATTTATGCAGCGAACTTCGTTGCTCTAACAATTTATCACACAAAACTTCCCGAAATTTCTTCCGTCGTTGGTCCCCGATTCCCCTACTAACATTAAAATTGCAGAAGAATTGAAGTTATAACCGCGAAGCTTAAAACCTTTTTATTAGTATTCGACTGAAATCTAGACCGAAATATATCTCTCTATTGTTCAACAAAAGAAGATGTAACATCTCTCTTATAACTCTACTTCTACTGTCATCATTTTGAAGAGTCAAATGACGGCGACAATTAGTCATATTAAATTAAGATTAACACTTTCTCAGCGTCACTGTGATCTGCTAAGTCGCATTCGAAGATTATATCCACCATTTTTATAAGAACCGTGAAGTGTTTTATGTTATATAAATAGTTCTCTGAAGTGTTAATTTGTTATGGATCTTTTAATACTGGATGTAGGCATATAATTAAGGCGGCCCGCAGCCCGCCAAAGTAAATGTTTTAATCGAATGAGTTATGCTTCGTTCCTCCACGAATGCAGTTATCATTGTTAACGACAATTCCTTGGCTTTCATTAATGAAAATGTTTGGAGTAACCCTTATTTTTAATGTTAGAACAATGCTAGAACTACAAAATTGTCCGTGACGAATCGTATACCAACCAACCAGTAATAAAGAACAATGAAAGGAAAATAGATATTGGGGTTTTGGTGGTGCGAAATTGTTTATGCGTGATGCATTGAGTACTGTAATTCTATAGATGAAAAAAAAAGTATAAGTATATCCCTAGCATAGATTTAGCATAGACTTTAATACATGGCACATGTCAGCAAAAATGAAAAAAAATGTACTAATATTCATCACTGACAACGCAAACGCGTATATTAGATTTTCAGGATAGTTACATTTCAACACATGAACATTAACTATGTAAAAGTTGACACTTTGAAGCGCTTTTTACGCACACATTGATAAGTCACTCACAGATCAACAACCTATTTTTGGTCTTGTTGTTTGGGTGACTATTGCCGATCTATTATTCTTATATGGTAACTACCGTTTGTCTATTGTCAGATTTGAAACCAAATTCAAAAGATTGCCAGATTTGAAAAACCAAAAATGCTGTTTGTTTAACTAAGGCTGTTTGTTTAACAGGCACAGGTTCGCTTCTAAGCTGGCTCCTAAGATCTATCTTAGGAGCCAGCTTAGAAGCGAACTAACAGAATAGTTTCTTATTTATGTAAAAAATAAGAATTATTTTTTTATTTAATAAAAATAGTCTCGGTGGTCCAGTGGTCGAGCACACGGCTTCGGATCCAGAGGTCCGGGTTCGAATCCTGACGCTGGCTCACACCAACGACTTTTCGAAATTGTTTTCGGAAGTATGATAAATATCTATCCATCATCTATTCCATTTGGGAGGTAAAGATAACGGCGAGACGAGGCTTAACAGCCGGTGCCTACACTACTACAATAATAATAATTATTACGAGCTGAATTTGAAACGAGCAGGCGTGTCACCTGATGGTAAGCAACTAAAGGTGCACATGGAAACCTGCAACATATATAGTGTTACAGTTGCGTTATCCTTTAAAACGTAAGAAAACGGAAAGTGTTGGGCCACATTTTGCTCAGTGAGAGAAGTATCCGGAGGGATACTGCTCTCACTGAGCAAAATGTGGCATAAGCCACTTTACTTCGTTATTCAGAGAGCTTGTGATATTTCACCGGCCCATTCATTCACCGAACTGGGTAGCTCTACTCTTAAATGTATAATATATCGTATTTTTTCCGCGATAGTATTATCCAAGTTATTCTTAAAGATACTTCAACCCAGAAATAGCATCATACAAAAGGTGAATGAGCGCTATATTTAGATTCGGAAATTCTAGTACAGCTTTGAACGCATAAACAACTAAACACCATCGTCTCTTCTGTATTTACATGACCTCTATGGTTCTCTTTCACCGCTTATATATACTACAATCATAAATGTAGGTATGTGTACCTACTTTGATGAAAATAACACACGCTAAGTAGCAATTTCATCAAATTGAGGATGAAGATGTTTGTATATGCAGACATTAACTATTTTTACTGTGAGCATTTTATTAATACTGCTGACAATCAAATAATTCCGAGAAAGAAAATTACAGATGTCTATTCGATTGACTTTTAAAAATTGCAATTTAACAGTGGTAGAGCCAAGCAGTTCCAATGGGCCGGTTCGACCGGTGAAGAAAGGTGAAGAAAGGTACCCGGAGGCCCTTCCCGGAGGATCCTCTCCTACCCTACTTCCTTAAAGGTCGGCAACACAACTGTAACACTATTGTGTTGCAGATGTCCATAGGCGGCGCTGGTTACTTACCATCAGGTGACACGCCTGCACGTTTGCCCTTCTATCCCATAAAAAATGCAAAATAACGTTGTAGTATTGACAGCCCAACTGTTTACGACTAGGTCATAGGACAGAATTAAACAAACCATATTCAATGTATGGCAATAGGCTCATATTTACCAGTCTACACCATAAATATTAATCGCGTGAATATATAAAAAAGTAAATACAAGCAAGCATATTACACGTAGAGAATCCAATATAAGTAGTCTAAATATAAACGGACACAATGATCGGTTTGAAATGAAATATTCAGTAAAGTTATCTATGGATAATCTTAAGATAGGATAATGTCGCCACAGACAAGCGTTATAAAGGCCTTTGTCCAGGACCCAGGGTCTGTGGTAGTGGTGTGGACAGTACAATAAGGGCATCCACCATTATCCACATATTCAACCATTCAGATTAGATCGACAGTGCATTGTATAAAGACTTGTGAGTGTATTGTGACAATATTTAATAGGTAGTTGTCAATTGAATAACTTGACAGATAGACTAGTGTCTCAAGTCTCTGAATTTTGTCTGCTCTATGTATTTTTAGTTAATATTTTTTTTACTAATGAGCTGATACTGACTTTATATTTGAATAAAAAAAAATGTTGGTTGGTCTTTCTATGTTCGATTGTATTTTATAATTTTTGTTTTTTTTTTCTTGGCATTAACTAGTCTTTTGGCCATGTGGAGTAGTATTTAGTGTTTTTTAGGTGTTGACTGCTTCGTAGAAATTGGTCTTTATTTCGAAATATTTACTGTACATTTTTTTTCTCGGATAAGAGGGCAAACGAGCAGGCATGTCACCTGATGGTAAGCAACCAACGCCGCCCATGGACACCAGCAACACACATAGTATTACTGGTACGTTGCCGATCTTTAAAGGATAGGGGATAGGAAGGGGTGTGGAACGGGGGGGGGATACCTCTCTCACCGAACAAAACACGCCATGAGCCACTTTACGTCGATCTTCTGAGTGGTCGTGGTATTTCACCGGTCGAGCCGGCCCTTTTATGCAGCGAACTGCTTGGCTCTACCACTGTTGCCTTCATGCCTTGAATATACGTACGTGTAGACTACGGCAATTATTCTTATTGCCAAATTTAACTTTGATTAATGATATAATGTCGAATGCAAATATGGTTATTATAAATAATTATGGATAAATGAAATTGTTTTACTCCTAATTCCTAAAAGCAGTATTACAGTAATACATACGCGTAACTCGAATTACTGACATCTGTGATACACCTATAGAGTACATAACCACTAAGCTATCGAGACGAAGCGATTTCCTTTCTTCTAACCTCCATTTAACAAAAATAAGATCGAAATAAGACCTTGACAGTTTGTGGACATTTTTATTAAGATATAGACATTATCTCAACTATTATAAATCTATTCTACTATATCTGTCTATAAATCTTTTTATCTCAAGTACACAATGTGCGATCCCTAACTTTATTAGTTTGATAAAACTGAACAACCTCGGGTGTTACTTTGATAAATGCCATGAACAGTGACCGTACAGAAATTGTATTAGAATTATTTATTTTAAATGTGGTTGTTTGCTGATCAATTTTATTTTATTAGATAATTTTAATTAATTGAGTTTATATTTGAGAAAAGGCAGTATGGCTTTTAAGCTTTAGCCTGTCCAAATAGCGCGAATGAAGATAAATAATGACTATTTTTTTTATTTCTATTTTTCAAGAATCCGAATGTAATAGGATTATAGGAGGTAACAATAATGCATGACTAATATATAACGAGTGAATACTTTTTAGTAGGAGAGGGGACAAACGAGCAAGCGTATCACCCGATGGTAAGTGACGCCACCCATAGACACTTGCAACATAGATTGTGTTACAGGTGCGTTGCCAGTCTATAATATTGGACAGGGAAGGGTTCGGAGTTAGGATAGCAGTGAAAGGGTTACTGTCGCCTGTTACTTCTCTCATCGAACGAAATGCGGCATGAGTTACTTTTCAAGGATATTCTGAGAGGCCGTGGTATTTATATATTCAAGCAGTAATCTGCGAGGCTTTACCATTGTTAAAATTGATTGTCATCTGCGTCGTTACTAAAGTACAGACGAACAAAACAACTTAATTATATGTATATTTTTATATATGAATTGTTCAATAACTAAATTATTGGTTTATTGGTATCGGAAGTAAGTACAGATGTGATTACTTTTGTGTGAGACCAATGAATTGTAAACAAAATGGACGCCGTGGTTTGATAGAAAATTAAATGTATTGTTAACAATACTATGTAGTATAAATTATTTTGACCTCAGTGGTCCAGTGGTTGAGCTCCCCGCTTCTGATTCTGAAGCCGTGGGATCAATTCGTGATCCGGGGACTCACACCATTGGTTTCTTGGAATTATTTTCCGAAATTATATGTGATCAACATCGATGACTGACAATTTTGTGTTCGGTGTATGGCAATAGGTTTGCCCATAAAAAAATCAGTTAATTATAACTGATATTAATATATCAGTTATAATTAACTGATTTTTTTATGGGATAGGAGGGCAAACGAGCAAGTGGGTCAGCTGATGGTAAGCAATTTCTCACTGCCCATAAGCACCATTGTGCGTTGCCGTCGTTCAAGGGAGTAGGAGGGGAAAGGGGACCGGGCATCCGGATACCTCTTTCACCGAACCAAACACGACATGAGCCACTTCACGTCGATATTACACCGGTCAAGCCGTCCCTTTTGGAAGGAAGGATGTTGGATTGAATGGTATGCTCTGATGGTTCAAAAATGTAGAACAAAATGGATGATGCAAGATTGACTAAGCAGATATACAATGCAAATGGATGTTAAGGTCGCAGACGGCCACGAAACACTTTCTGACTGGAGGAAGGTGATGTAAGGAGCATTAGAAATAGACGAGCGTATATGACAAGAATTCTGAAAGTCAAAGAAGCGAGTGAGGCGTGTAAGAATCGGGCCTTATGACGCTCTGTTCTCTCTGCTTACCCGCAAAGGATTTGGCGTGAAGATAAGTATTTATCGTAAAGCAATTCTTTGATTATTTCTAATTAATATTTAGTGTCATTTATATTCATCAATCGAAATTAGGTCCACACTATGCGGTCTAAATGATACGAATCAGTTAAACATATCATCAACGCAAATAGTAACTTCTAGTACCCCATAATAGAAGTGAATTTATTAAATGACCATAATTTAGTGTCATTATTTATTAGTATAAAAGAGAACTGTCTCGTAGCCTTATTAGTAGTATTTTAGACACATACATATCATGACTTCACGCCTTTGTTACACAAAGGTGTAGGCAGCGGCTGTTAAGCCTCGTCTCGCCGTTATGGTTACGTCCCAAATGGAATAGGTAGCGAACCTAATTGCCATACCGGGCACAAAGTTTTCAGTCATCGTTATTTATCACACATATCTTCTGAAAACAATTTCAAAAAGTCATTGGTGTGAGCCAGTGTCAGGATTCAAACCCGCGACCTCTGGATCAGAAGCAGTTTGCTCGACCACTGGACCACCGAGACTTAGCGTCCGAGACCGAGTATTTTAGAATGATTCTATATTGAGTATTTCTGAATTAAATTAACGATTTACCAGTGGTAGAGCTAGGCAGTTCCACCTCCCACCCATTCCTTTCTCTTCCTTCTCCTTTAATGGTGGGCAAAGAAGCAGGTGTCCATGGGTGGCGATATTTTCGCTTAACATCAGGCGACCTGCTTGCCCATTTGCCCACTTATTCCATAAAATAATGATAATACGCTCGAATGAATTATTTTTAAATCTAGCAGCGTGCGGCAAAAAAATTTTGAACAGAAAGACGACGAAAGAGTCAAGGATGGACACAACACACTCATCGTGATCAAATTGAGCGTCTCCTTGCAGAAGATCATACCACGAGCTACAAAAATCGATGAGCCTGACAGACAAAACAAGACAGCCATGACAAGAGTTATGAAAGTCGAAGAAGCAAGTGAGGTAAGAATTGTGTCTTATGGCACTTTGGGATTTTTATCTATGCGCTAAGTAAGTAATGAGCAAAAATGACAGTTTTACATAGGTACATCATACTTAATTTGATACCCAATTTAAAAATCTCATTTCTCTTCTTATGTATATTTCGCGCTATTAATATTGAAAGTTATCATTGATTGATTGAAGTATTATTTTCAGAGAGCGTAATATATACATTCAGTAACTTTATCAGTATGTCCAATAAATATGGAAGCGATTAATTAGGGTTGTCAAATAATTCCAATTAAACGTTTATTTATAACGCGGCACAATCAAAGAAACGAGATAGGATATCGATATAAACTTTATTAATATCGATATTCAGAATCGAGATAACGTTGAGATCTGTTGCATATTGTTCGATGGTTATAAGCTTATCTTAGAATTTTGCATTGATTTTCAATCAATGAATCATTCTTTATATCCGAGTCGGTGTTTATCTGTGCAAAAATCAAATATAGGCAATGAATTATGCAAGCATTTTGTTTGATATAGAAATTGAGGAGAATTAGGATTAACATACATACATAAGTTCACGCCAAATCTCTTGTGGGGTAGACAGAGACAACAGAGCACCTTTAGGCAGGTTTCTTACTCGCCTCACTCGCTACGTTGACTTTCATAACTCTTTTCATACCCGAGCGTCGATTTTTAAGGCTCCCAAGATCACTTTCCTCCAGAACACGTTCTATTTGGTCATAAAATGTGTTTCTTGGCCGTGCTCTACTCCTACATCCATCCGCTTTTGCATTGTAAATCTGCTTAGTCAATCTTGCATCATCCATTCTTTCTACATATCCAAACCATCGGAGCAGCCCTTTCTTACTTTTACACCGACACTTCGTTCCTTACAACCTTGTTTTCGACGCGGTCAGCGAGGGTCACTTCGCAGATTTTGCACACTCTGCCATACCCAGCTCTCACTTCCATAAGCTAGCGTTGGGATCAGTAATGCATTGTGGATTGCTATTTGGGCTTTTCTGCTTAAATTTTTTGCGCCCAGGAATCTGCCCAACGCTTCATTTACGCTATTTCCTAACGCCACTCTTCTTTCTACATCCGCGGTGTACCTTCCATCCCTGCCAAAAGCGCATATACAATTCCATTCAACGATTCCAGCACTACATCGTCAACCATTACCCGTGCATCCGTTCTGGATTCCTCCCTTTCAAACACCATAGCTTTTGTTTTCATCACATTCAATTGTAAGCCTTTCATCAAAAAGTCATCTTTCATAATAGTGACTAGTGTTAAAATAGTTCAAAAAAACTAAAAAACACGCTTTCACATCATACAAACTAAAAATGCTGTATCTCTTTCTTACTCGCATGCGAATTCTGACACTTTCGCTTATGAGTAAGAGAGATAGAGCTAGTGGAAAAGAAATTGTTGAATCCTTGCGAATCTAATCAGGATATTCGGATTATTTTATCAAAACATTGCATTGTCATCGGTTTCTGACAGTTGTGTAAAGTTTAAATATAATCGGATCGTTCAAAGTAGGTGAAAATTGAGCTCCAAGAGTTTGATTACATACACACTCACAGTTGAAGCTAATAAAAGTATATTAACAAAGAGTTTATATTCTCAAATTATTATAGTTTTCGAGACTAATAATAAAAATAAGTTGAAACAAACAAAGATTTCGTCTCACGAGCGTCTTTTGTTATTATATTTTAATGTCAAATCTGATTTATATAATCTAAATATATGCACGTTTCCTTTGTCAACCAAGATATGTAATCGGCAGTGGTCGTAAAGTATTGTTTTAAACCATAACTAAGCTTTTCTGGGAATAGACAATGTACATTGTTCACGATTGCCCCGAGCGGAGTACTACGACAATAGAACATGCCCTTACGATTTTATACGATTATGTTCTTTAATAATATTATTTAAATTTTATTATATAGCGTTATAAGTGCATTATATTATATTTTTTTCTAAATATTTTTATGATATAAATACTTTAATTTTTAAATAACTTTCAAGCATTTGCTGTGAAAGATTTATCAATTTAAATAGTATCCTGCAAAGATAAACATAACATGGCAACTTAACTTTACGTCCTTTTCTATCCGAAGGTGTAGGCAGTGGCTATTAAGCCTCGACTCGGCATTATGTTTACGTTCCAAATGGAATAGGTGGCGAACCAATAGCCACACCGGGCACAAAGTTTTCAGTCATCGATATTCAGTCCTACAATGATAATTTACGTTATTTTTGTGTTTTAAACCCATATTTAGTAGGAATCTGTTGAATGTTGAAGTCGTGATCAAATGATTGATTATAAACTGATTTCATAACATTTTAACAGTGGTAGAGTCAAGCAGTTCGCTGCATGAATGGGCCGTCTCGGCTGGTGAAATACCACGACCTCTTAGAAGACCGACGTATAGTGGCTCATGCCGCGTTTCGTCCGGTGAGAGAGGTACCCGAAGGCCCACCCCCCTTCCCCATCCTTTCCTATCCCCTATCCCTTAAATGTCGGCAACGCAACAGTAACACTATATGTGTTGCTGGTGTCCATGGGTGGCGTTGGTTGTTTACCATCAGGTGACACGCCTGCTCGTTTGCCCTCCTATCCCATGAAAAAAAAAGTTTATTTTTCCATAACTATGCTTAATTAATTTGACATTTTAAGTGGCTCGTAATTATAGCTACCTATTAGCTTGCTCTTTTCCCTCCCTCCTGGGTTTGTTTGTCCCCCTCTCAAAGTCACTTGACAGAAGTACAAATTATCCAAGTCATTTATTATTAGTAAACAACTATCACACAACGGACACATTGGATCATCGTTTATCCAGTCTACAATCATGTCACAGCATGCCCATTATCCTGCCAATCCAGGTTGCTGTCGAAACATATCCAACAATCCTTAATAACGTCACAAATCTGACGGGTTTTCGCCAAGACGTCTGAACATTTGACGCTGATTTTCAATCGAGGTTACGCTGAGGGTTAAGAGGCAGACAACGTGTGAATACTAAAGCAACTTTTAGTTGAAGTAGAAATTGCGCTTACGATATTCATGAAATTTTGTGAGGTTAATATTTATTATTTTATTAAACTCTAAGACACGGGGTAGAAAGAGATCATTAGTTTACTAACATTTTGGTTAAATTTCATATCAAGAATCACGAATATATTTTAGTAGATTTTATGAATATATTTGTTTTTTTTTATGGGATACTAGGGCAAATGAGCAGGCGGGTCATCTGATAATAAGCAACCGGTGCCGCTCATGGACATTTGCAACATATATAGTGTTGCCGTTGCGTTGCCGACCATTAAGGGAGGAGGATAGGAAGGGATGGGTCGCCAGGTTCCTCTCTCACCGAATGAAACGCAGCATGTGCCGTATTTGAGCAGTATTTTACCGGTGGAACCAGCCCATTCATGCAACGAACCGCTTGGCTCTACCACTATTAAGGATGTGTAAGGCGATAATAGGTTCGCCACCACCATTTCCATTTGGCACTTAAGAATTCGCTGAGTCTAGGCTGCCAACCTTCGACTGAAAAAGGGTGTGAAGTCATAAAATCATGTTCTATTAATCATTGAGAGATTCATGTCTGCGAATACGAATCATAAAATAGATAATATCCTATTGAAAACTGTTAAAATAGTAATGCCATTTTTATTTCTATTTCATTTCAATTAACGCTGTGCTTAAGATCTGATTATTGAGCTGTCATCGTTTTATTAGAAACTCTAAATAAGTAAGACAATTAACTGTCAGCACGGTATCTTACTTTGGAATTATTATACTTGAAATAGATAGTGGAGTAGCGAATGTATAGAGTCGTTATTGATTTTATTTATTTATTTATTTATTCAGTAATTATTAACAGAATTCATAATAATTTAATTAATGCCCCGACTCTTGAACTAGGGCTACCTGTGTTTCAAGAGACGGTCATTCCATTGTAAACATTTTAAAAATATAGCATTTCTTATCCATTACATATAATTCAAAGTCATTACTTATATATTTGATTGGTATATTGATACATTGAGATATGTCAGTGTAATGTACAAAACATTAACATAAACAAAACATTACATAATAATATATTGACAAATATTATTTCGAGTTATATATTTATATATAATAAGAGAAATCAGGAAAATAATTTTCCGCAATATATATAATATATATAATAACTTAACTAGTATATATACTAAACTTGTATAGTATATGAAATAACATAACTTCTTTTTTTACCCGAAGTTGTAGGCAGTGGCTGTTAAGCCTCGAATCGTCGTTGTTTACGTCCTAAATGGAATAGGTGGCGAACCTATTGCTATACCGGCCACAAAGTTTTTAGTCTTCGATATTTGCCACATATAACTTTCAAAATTTATTTCGAAAAGTCATTGGTGCGTGCCAGGATTCGAACCTGCGACCACTGGATGCAGAAACCGTGTGCTCGACCACTGGACCACCGAGACTACTAAAGTAGTAGTTTTAAGTTTTTGTTAAAACTACATATTTAGTGTTAGTTTATTTTTTATGTGAATTCATGAAATAAAAGATACGTACTCAATTAATTAGTATTAATCTCATCAAACTTTCAACTATAAACTCTTGTCACAAATTAAAATTGCTTTTTTTGCCAGCTCAAATAATATTTGTTTTTCAAAAAGGAATTACTACAATTCGAATACATAGATACTCCGTTAAAAATTAGTAGCTTAACTTGTTTTTTGTCTCGGCGGTCCAGTGGTCAAGCACCCCGCTTCTGAATCAAGAGGTCACGGGTTCGAATCCTGGCCCACACCTTGACTTTTCGAAATTATTTTCGAAAGTTATCTGTGACACATAACGATGACTGATGACTTTGTGCCCGGTATGGCACTAGGTTCGCCAACTATTAAAAATTTGGGACGTAAATGGTGACTCGAGGCTTAACAGCCACTGCATAAACCTTCGAGTAGGAAAAAGCGTGACGTTATGTTATGTTAATTAGTTTACTTTCTGAACTTTATCATTCAAACTAATTTGTAATAGATTATCAAACAAAATTGAATTCACGTATAATATATATATATATAGTTAAGAATAGAAAATAATATGTATTTCTTCAGTAGCAACATCAAAATTTACATGAAGCATAGTCTACCTGTACAATACTGCTTATAATAAAAAAAATCTTTGCAATGTCTAGAGATTAGTAAAGACAATTTTTTTTATAGCTTCTCCATTCATTTTTGTTCGCCAAAGTAAGGTCTGCGCCGGCGCATCACTGGTGACATAGAGCGGCTCCTCAGATGTCTCAGCCACTTTCGCGACACATCACCATGACATGACGTTTTACTAAGCAGCTTGTTAATACAAAAGCTTGTAGACAGTTATAAATAATACCTACTTAATTAATATGTATGTTGATCACAAACAATTTGACTGTGTGTTTGTTTTACTTGTTGTATTATTGAAATATTGACGCAGATATTTTATATAAATAAATTAATAAACGATCTACTTAGCAATGGTTGATCAAAATTAGAAAAAAGTAATGTTTGTACGTAGAAAGGATCACGTTTAACAAAGTTGTAGTTACGAAATTTTTTTTTTAAAGTTTCGTTTAAACGCTATCGTAACATTAGAATGTACCATCAACTCTTTTCAGGAATTATTTTGGGAACTTAATTAGGGTATCTGAATACTTGTGTAACATATATTCATCAGCATTTTCCGGCACATATACTGCTATATTATGTTGGATCGGTACATTTTGTCATCCATTCGTGCCATTAAACCCTACCATCAACTTGCTATTCGTGTACTTAAAAGATTTTTGGCTGTGATTTTAACACCGTCCGCCTGCCTGACGTCTATCCTGCTTGGAAATGTTTTCATTGGTGGTTTATTTCCTACCAGGGATCGGCACATGACGTCCTTTCGAACTATCTATGTCGTCAAAAGTTGGGGCTGATATATATTATAAGTATAATATATTAATTAAATTAGGTTAATTGAGCCATCAATCTTTCATCGCATTTGTTAAACCAAAGGTACCTAAACCATAAACACAAAAGTCTATAAATTAAAAAAAGGTATCTTTCTTTGTCTTTTGCAAACTTTAGTTATAATAGGTACTTTATTTATGTCAAATTCACGCGTCCATCATTGGATACATCAATTCTTATTTTAATTGACAATTTATTTTGCAAATAATTTGTTCTAAAATAACATTTGTTTTTAAATTTTAATTGGTTTTGTTCGGTTAACATTTTTAGGTTATGGTAATGATTATTGATTGTTTTATTTAGATGATTCATTGAAAGAATTCTTCTCCGCTTTTTCTTTCGCTATGTATATGACGCAGACTCTCCTATTGATAATTTTTTTTTTAATTTTCATGTTTGTTCTTATCAATATCAACCAGGGTTGATCTTCATATCTTATGGAAGAGGAGGATAAACGAGCTAGTATGTCACGTGATAGTAAGCAACCTCTCACCGCCCATGTATACCGAAGTGTGTTGACGTCTGTTAAAGGGGAAAAGGGGAACGGGCCTCCGGGTACCTCTCTCCCCAAATGTGAACGCTGCACAAGCCACTTTTCATCGATATTCTGAGAGGTCGTGGTATTTCACCGGTCGAGTCACCCCGTTCATAAAGCGAACTGCAAGACTCTACCACTGTTGATTGATAAAAACAAGGTTGGCAGAAAAAGGCTGCCCTTGTATTGTCTATTCTTAGTTCCTAGCAAAATTTAGATAACGTGACATAAAGACTACGGCAATCTTCAATCTATGATTTTTTTGGATACAGCTGAAGCAATATCAGATATGGACCTATCCAGTCTACAGACCTCTCTATCTAGTGGCGAGCTCAATGATCGCTCTGCGAGGGCGCCCGAGACGCGACCCGGGAAGAATTACTACGTAGTGCGGCTGGGGCGGGTCCCCGAGGGCGCCCCCTACAGGGCTACACGCGTTTTTACAGCACGCAGTCAGAACCGCCTCTCTGGGCAAACTCTCTGAAGCGCCCCTAGGATGAGCAGGCGGGGTTTTCGAGGGTAGCCCTAGGAAAGGCTTGCATTACAGTGCATTAAAGGAGCCCCAGACAACCAATAGGGTGTGCATAAAGCATTTCATCGCGTTACAAAAAAGACCTATCTAGTTTTGTAACTCTTGCTAACAAATTAAATCAAAAGCTCATTGAATTTCGAAAACGAAATAAGATAAATACATTATTCCTAACAAGAATATAACGTCTCATCATCGCTGATATGAATAACAAACAATCATAACTTCACGCCTTTTTCTCCCCGAAGATGAAGGCAGTGCCTGTTAACTGTTAAGCCTCGACTCGCCGTTATGATTACGTCCCAAATGGAATAGGTGGCGAACCCATTGCCATACCGGGCACAAAGTTTTCTGTCATCGATATTTATCACACATAACTTTCTAAATTAATTTCGAACAGTCATTGGTGTGAGCCAGGATAATAATATTATCCTGTTAATTTTTAACCGCAAACCGCACAAGTAATAGTTATTTTTAGCAACGGAAAAAAATACTAATAAGTTGTTATAGAATTTGGTGATAGATGATATTGTTTAGTATAAGATTACTGGATGCTGTAGTGCGTGAGAAAGAACACGTCTCCGAGAGGAATCTCGTATTACTTAAGAGCGGAATCGTATTTAGAAGCTGGTGGGTTCATAACTGTCTTGTTTGATTGAATACTTTTCATATCGCGTGCGTGACGAATGCACTGACAGATATTTTTTTCATAAAATACGGGCCAAACGAGCGGGTCAACTGATGGTAAGAAACTATCGCCGTCCATTGACACCTGTAACATAGATAGTGTAACAGTAGCGTTGCCGGCCTTTAAGGCAGTTGGATGGAAACTGGGATAGGCCTCTGGATAGTTCTCTTACCTAGAATGAAAAGTGACATATGTCACTTCACATTGATATTCTAAGAGGTCGTACTATATATATTATATCCGTCGAGCGAGCCTACTCATGCAACTTACTGAGTTGTTAGATTTATGCTCGTGGATATTTCCCTATATTTTTTTATTAAATAAAAAAATATAGGGAAATTGGACAGGAGGAAGACCTTAGAAAATACGGATGGATTGTGGGTAAGACGACATGAGTAAGAATGGTGTTAGTATTGAAGACCTGAATGATAGGAAAATGTAGAAAAAAAAACCTATTACGCCGACCCCAAATGATGAGAACTGGGCAGGGAAATGACGTTCTATGTAAAGTGTAATAGAAAACGCAATTGTTTTGAGAATTTAATACATAAAAACAAAGAATTCAAAATATAGTATGAATAATATAGAAATAAATTAGATAATAACTACCCAATTGAATAAGACGTTAATTTAAGTTAATTATAAGGTCAAGTCAAAGAAGCTTTATTTTCCTAGGTCTTTATAGACACTTAAAAATAGTCAACAACTCAATAAGTCAACAATATAAAGTTTGTAATAAATGAAAAATAAATAAATAAATTACAAACATCTCAGTTTCAAATTAAAAATGATATTTGTGGCGTAGAGGAAGTAGGCGAACCAGTGTAAAATAAAACAAACACCGTCCACAGAGTAACCGAATTACCGAAACCGAGGCAGTTCTGTCACTCGCACGTCAAGTGGACAATCAATTATTTCTTTATATAAACAATTCGACAAAAACATACAGATCGTGTTACTAAATCTAAATAAATAAATAAACTATATTTGAACCACGGAAATAAGAAAAAGCGCTGACCACACTGCGAACTTGTTAAATTTGACATTGATAGCGGTGTCAAATTCTATCAAACACAAAGTGAATGGATATCTTTTGGTTAAAAATCAACTCTTCGACATATATTAAATCCATGTTAAACCTAAATGTGGATTGAAATAAGAGAAGAGGAAGACTAAAGAACATATGGATAGACTGTGTGAAAGACGACATGAGTAAGATGGGTGTTAGTGTAAAAGATGCGAATGATAGGGGAGTGTGGAAAAGAAAAACCAGTTATGTCGACCACAAATAATGGGACCACGGCTGGAAGATGATAATTAAACCTGTACCGTAAATGTTTGCTCTTGACTTTTGTTAAATTTGTTAGTCTATTTCCATATATTGATTCATTTTTTTAGGCGAAAGAGAGCGTAACGTGCAAGCGTGTCACCTGGTAAATAAAAGACAAGTCCGGCCCAAAAACATAGGCAAGACTGAAAGAGTCACAGATGCTATGTCGGCCTTTAAAATAGGATAACGAGAGGAATTTAGTTGGAAGTTGGCCACATAATACCTGTGTCAGCGAGTGAAATGCGACATGGGCTTCTTTACCTTGATTATATGAGAGGACATCGTGTTTCACCGGTCGAGTCGGCCCAGTCATGCAGCAAACTGCGTGGCCTGACAACTCGAAATCGCCAAACATGCTTGTGCACAATTGTGCACTCATGAGTCAAGATTCAAGACCCTCGTACTGTTTGATTAAATAATTCTCCCATGACTTTTATATCAGTGATTATTGATGACAGAAAACTTTCATTCCAGTGATGTTTCCTGTCCCAACTGACTGTTGACCAGGTTACCCACTCAACTAATCATGGATCAAGCTACACTTTCTGGTTTGCGGTTGTGTTCGAGACACTTTCTTTGTTCGGTACTGTCTCCTGTTTGAATATATATTTTTGTAACTTCACGACTTGTATTCTCAATGGTGTAGGCAGTGGTGATTATGTCTCGAGTCGCCAAGTTGTTTCGTCCCAAACGAATATAACGAACGTTACAATATTGTCAGTCCTTGATAAATAATATCGCTTAACTCATACACGAGATTTAATTAGAAGTTGTAATGCTAAACTATTAGTTATTGTTTTTATTTATAAAAAAGGGGGACAAATGAACAACCGCGTGATCTAATGGTAAGCAACTAGCGCCGCCCATGGACACCTGCATCACACATTGTTTTACAGATGTGTTGCCGGACTTTAAAGTAGATGGATGGGAAGATAAGAGTAATTTTAAATTCGGTAACCCGTTAACTGGGGTAAGTTTGATACGTCTGTGGTGTCAGTGAATGAGTTAGCTTACTTTTAGTTGGGTAATATGCTCGGTGCTACTTGGCTCGGGGTTAACTACTGTGACTTTGTTTCAAGTTATATTTCTACATTTAATGTCATAAAATTTAGAAAGTGTTCATCTGACATTATTTTATTATATCATTTTCTTACATAATTAATCACAGCTAATTTGTTAGCTACTTACTGAAAGATATTTTCTCAGTATAAATAGCATTGTTTATTAGTGAGTATCTCAAAGCTGAACCAGTGAGAATATACAGAATAATTGTGATATCATTATAATTACAAAAAATAATAATTTATGAAAGTCAACGAAGCGAGTGAGGCGTGTAAGAATCGTACCTTATGGCGCTCTGTTCTCTCTGCCTATCCCGCAAGGGTATATGACCTAATCATGTATAAAATAGTAATAAAATATAGCATTGTGTAAATGACGACATGATTTAGAAAGATGTTAGTGTGAAAGATGGGAACGATAGGGAACACAGGAGAGTGAAGTTAAGTTTTACTATAGTTTCTTAACTTTACGACTACCTACTTAGTTTCAATTAGGCAATGGTCATTGTAAAATACACATTAATCCTGTATTCCGATAGATGGCACTCTTCCAAACTCGTTATTATTACAATCTCCAATAAGCACCTG
Source organism: Euproctis similis (assembly GCA_905147225.2). Classification (NCBI taxonomy): domain Eukaryota; kingdom Metazoa; phylum Arthropoda; class Insecta; order Lepidoptera; family Erebidae; genus Euproctis; species Euproctis similis. The sequence continues at coordinate 8,768,188 of LR990121.1, read as the reverse complement.
CAATAAATATTATTACACTAGACCAGATAATATTTTAATTATTTTTATAGTATTATAAATGAAAGATTCATGTATTTCTTGATAGCTCAGTGGTGTTTCTACACACTGGGTTTGTTACAAAATAATAATTCATAACATTAAAACAACTCATAAGGATTATATCGCGTTTATTTATTACTTATTTTTATTTATTTCCCGACGTTTCGAACTCTTTACAGAGATCATTTTACGAGTTTCTTCTTTAAATAAACGCGATATAATCCCGAAGAGTTGGTTTAATGTTATGAATTTGATTCGCGAAAACCTGAGAAATAACTACATAATTAAGTAAAATAATAATTTTTCGCGCCATATTTATTATGTTGGCTGCAAATCGTGTGAATCGGTTAAAAGTTAAATTGTTCATGTTGGTACTTACCGGTGATCGATGTAGGCGTGAGCCTGTTTTACGAGACAACAAGCCTTTCCCTGTTTACCTCAGAACATTAATTCTAAATCGAGACAGATGAGGCTGCATTAAACGTTTGTAAAGTTCATAAAATTTTGCTCAAATTTGGCTTAGTTTCAAGTTATTATATCGTTATTGTCGACTGGTTTAGCATTCCGATTTCAGAAAACTGATACTGATAACTTCCAAAAATATGTTTTTATTGGCTTGTGGGCAAACGAACAAGCGCGTCACCAATTGGTAAACAAACAGCGCCGAAAATTGACATCTGCAATAGCGTAAAGGTCACATTTGCGTTGCTGGTCTCTAGGTAGGATGGGAAGAGGGATAAAGAGGTGGATGAAAAGGTGAAGGGTGTAGTCTTCCAGTTACATTAGCAACGAATGAAATGCGCAGTATGAGGACATATACTTCATTTTTCAAGAGTTTGAGGTATGACAACGGTTCATTCATGCCGCGAACTGCGTAGCTCTATCAATAAGTTAAATTTCCTACGCGGGTTTGATCCCTGGACCGTTGATAGTCAAAAGTTTAAACCGACGGGCTTCGTTGAGCATTGGTAAAACTACTGACTGCAAATATTTGTGACAAGCATGAATGTTTGTGTGGCGTCTGGGTGTTTATTATCTTAAATTCTCGTTTCACAATATTCGTTCCCATACTCCTCCGAAACGGCTTGTCCGATTCTCGTGAAATTTTGTGTGCATATTGAGTAGGTCTGAGAATCGGCCAACATCTATTTTTCATCCCCTTAAATGTTAAGGGTAGTTCACCCCTAATTTTTTTTTTTTAATTTTCCATATATTTCGGTTTTTTATTTTTTTATAAAACGGGATACAAAAATACATATAACCCTAAATTTTAACCCCCTACGATCAACCCTTACCTATTTTTAAAATTTTATTTTTTGGCAAGACAACGTTTGCCGGGTCAGCTAGTGTATTATAAGTATATATTTACAAAATAAAAGTAATATATATATATATTAATATCCGTTATCTAGTTTTCATTACACAAGCACTTAGTGCTTAGTTTGGGACTAGAGGGTACTGTGTTTATTGTGTCCAAGATTTTTTTTATGGGATAGGGCGTGTCACCTGACCAGCGCCGCCGTGTAACACATATGGTGTTACAGTTGCGCTGCCGACCTTTAAGGGAGTAGGATAGGGAAGGATGGGGAAGGGGGGGGGGGGGGTTCCAGTACCTCTCTAAACGCGGCATGAGCCACTTAATCTTGATCTTCTGAGAGGTCGTGGTATTTACCCGGTCGAGCCGGCCCATTCATGCAGCGAACTGCTTGACTCTACCACATACAAAAGATGTTATTATTATTAGTTACGGTGCTAAAACACCAGTCCACAGAAGGGCAACTATTAATTGTTAATTTAACATTCACAATTAACATTTGCTGTCTCATGAAGCCGTGGATCATTAAGAACCGAACAGAAGAATCCGTCTGATAGCAGGAAATGAATGTAGACATTGACGGATTTAGAGGAAACGCACTAGTTCTAGTGGCACCATTGCAAACTTAAATATATTTTAATTAATAATATACCAGTAACGTCACGCCGATTTTCTTGCGGGATAGACAAATGCCACAGCGAAACAAATTCTCTTTTACCTTTACTTCAACGGTTTTTTTTTAGCTTCATGTCTCTATTATCTGAAAGTGTAAGCAGAGGCGAATATTATTTATCTCATTTTTTTTTTATTTGTCCATTATTGGACAGGCTAAAGCTTTTAAGCTATGCCTTGTCTGACGTTATTTTTTATTATGAATTAATGATGATGAAGATGATGACGAAACTTAAAACTAACCTAAACTAACTTAACCTAACCTAATCATACATAAAGTCGTGGCACTTTATGTATGATGTTGCGAGGGAGTCCTGACGACACTGTAGGAGAGCACACTAAACACGATACTTACACCATTCCCCACATTTGCACTCATATACGGACACTTATTAAAAAAAATGACACGAATTTTATCCAATAATATCCATTGAAACACAAATCTGAGAAAATAATGCAAAAACGGACATGACTCTTCCACAGTCCCGCCAAAACTCTTATTTATCCCATGTGTTAAGTGGCATAACAAATAGCAACAAGTCGGGTAAAATTCTGCCAGTGTCAATATTTATCGGAAAAAAAATCGGAAACTTCATTGAAGCCACTCGGAATTGCACACCAGATCCTTGATTCAGAATCGGTTCTAGCACTAGACCATCAAAACGGTACCTAGGTATTTTATAATCATAGTCATGGGCCGGCTCGACCGGTGAAATACCACGACCTCTCAGTAGACCGACGTAAAGTGGCTCATGCCGCGTTTCGTTCGGTGAGAGAGGTACCCGGAGGCCCACCCCCCTTCCCCATCCTTTCCTATCCCCTATCCCTTAAAGGTCGGCAACGCAACAGTAACACTATATGTGTTGCTGGTGTCCATGGCGTTGGTTGCTTACCATCAGGTGACACGCCTGCTCGTTTGCTCTCCTATCCCATAAACAAAAAAAAAAAAAAACTGAATTAGAGTTTTTTTATGATTATCGGCGATTAATTTTTAAGTTTATAAATAATAAATCAGGATTTAATACATCAACAATACAATGAAATACCTCATTAGTGAATAATACACAATTACAGTATTTATTACTTATCCTATAAGTTAGGAATTGAATACAGTTTGAAATTGAAAAAGAAAAAAATCCTCTTACTGAATAATGCGATATTTGGCAAATATAAAAGTGTCTGTCTTCATAACGCAGTTAAAAAAAGTTAATCACATATAAATCGATCTATTGCTTATTCATTACCATTGGGATCGGTCATCGATAATAATTATCGTAGCATATAATTTCCGAACGATTTTTTTCCGCAAATCCTGGTGTATCCTGTGTTGCTGACCATTCTACTTATTCCGAAATTTTAAAAAATCAAACTTCTTTTATTTAGTTACAAATTTGATGGCAGAATGTAATTAGTGATTTGTTTTAAATCAGTTTGTCTAAAAACAAAAGTTTTGTCTTAAAATCAATAAAAAAAAGGTTGGTAATCTTGGTAAGCGAGAGAAAATCCTTTTCCATTCGCTTGTTGTGAGGCGTGCAATAAGTACAAATAATTTGTTCACGTTAAACATCAAATTATTACGTTAACTTAATGTCAATGACACATAGCATTGAATGTTTTTTTTATACCAGAATATAAGTGATACATTAGATGCTAATGCCTTGCTAATGGCCAATGGTAAAAAAGTTAGTTTTTTTTTAAAGAATAAACTCAGATAATCATAAATAGAAGTGATATTTCAAATTTGGAATTGTGTTAGTTCACATATAATATGTATCTGAGCGTATGTAAGTGAAATAGTAGTTAAATTTATGGTGGTTTGTACGTAGAGTCGGTCATAGTCGACGACAACGCGCGTTCCTGGTTAGACGCGCACCGCGACAAATCGAAGCAGCGAGCACGCGCCGACAAGCACGCAACTTTTCAATAAGTGATAACAAAAAAACATACTGTTCTTAATTTAAAATTTTATATTACGTTTTTAATTTATTTGCCCATTTCGGACAGGCTTAAACTTAAAAGATATCGTTTTTTTTAATTAATGACAGTTTCTATAAATTTTTCTATAGTTTGTGTATGATACAGTGAATGACTTTTCCAGGGACCTGTAATAAAAAAGGTTAGTATTTTTCTCAGTAAGTTAATTAAATATATATTTTAATATAAATGAGATATCGGACAAGTAGAGTCAAATCAAAATCAAATTTAAAACTTGTAAATATAATAATATTTTTCATGTAATGTCTTACTTACAATATAATAACTTTTAAATAAACCGTTAATACTTAGTTATCTGTCGCAGCATACACAACTATATCATTTTAATTAATTAATTTAATTCATTAATTAAAATTCAAATTTATTCAAACTACATATCAGACTAGTGACATGTGGTATATATATTTCAATCGTATAGACATCGGAGCTGTTTATCGGCGATTTTTTTATTGATCAGCTGTAATCGATAATGTTTGTGTCAATATTTCGAACTTCGTTATGAAACATGCTTCGGTTTTATTTTTTAAATAATATAATGCGTTCGTTCTAAATTTGAATTTAAAATTAAAGAAAAATGGTCGTTGTTTTTTTTTAATAATGATAATAATGAGATTAAAACAACTTTTAGGATTATATCGCGTTTATTCATTACTTACTCGTGAAAATGATCTCTGTAAGGAGTTCGAAACGTCGGGAAATAAATATAAATAAGTAATAAATAAACGCGATATAATCCTAAAAGCTATTTCAATCTATGAGTGAGATTCGCGAATGTCTTAGAAATAAATATGATAATAATGACTGAATACCATCTTTGTTTAGGTCAATGACAATTGTTAGTAAACAATATATCGTCAAATGGGGTGACTTGGGATGTAAGGGTGAATAGAAATGAAACTTTACCAAGTCAATTCTATTGTAGTCTAAGCTAAAAAGTATAACTTTTAAGTATAGCTTTTTTGTTTAGACTGCAAATATTCAACCTATTTACGGCCTAAGCAAGAAAGTTCATATTTATGTACTGTTACTAAGTATTTGAGGTGGAAAATTTCTTCTTTATTCACCTTTTGATCCCAAGTCACCCCATTTGTTGTACCTAAGTGATATTCTTCAAATTCCTATAACTGGATTTCCGCGCAATTTCCGCGAAAATATTTCGCGGAATTTATTATGAAGTAATTAAAGGATGATAATTCTTTTCAAAAAGACAAAACGAATGTCAGGTAATAAGAAAATATTTTTTTTGGCCTCTGGATACCTCTCTTACCGAATTGTGGCATGAGCCACCTTATGCCGGTATTCTGCGAGGTCGTGATATTTCGCGGGGTGAGCCGGTCCATTCATAACAGCGAGCTACGCAGCTCTGCCACTGACAATATTTCTGCCTAAAACCTTGCCCCTGAAATAGACGGATCTTTGAGAAGACGAAACAATTGTTATTAGCAATACAATTACTTCGAGAAATAATGAACTCTATAAATCATAATAAGCCGAAATAAAAGTACTAAGCAGATTTTTGGTCTTTTTTTATGGGATAGGAGGGCAAACGAACGGGCAGGCGTGTCACCTGATGGTAAGCAACTAACGCCGCCCATAGACACCAGCAACACCTATAGTGTTACTGTTGCGTTGCTGACCTTTAAGGGATAGGGGATAAGAAGCGATGGGGAAGGGGGTTGAGCTCCGGGTTCCTCTCTCACCGAACGAAACGCGGGATGAACCACTTTACGTCGATCTTCTGAGAGGCCGCGGTATTTCACCGGTCGGGCCGGCCCATTCATGCAGCGAACAACTCGGCTCTACCACTGTTCAAATTTTAAACAGATGATAGTAAAATTGTGTGTCTAGATGCTTAAACACACATCTATATGTCTGAAGTACAGATTGACTCTGTTTATTAACACCTAAACAGCTGACTGCAGGACAAATAAAGCTATAAAATATATTTCATAAATATTCGCTTAGCGCTGAACTGTGTTCTCATTTTCTTTAATGTTTTACTGTTTACGTAACAACGGACTTATTATTTTGTTTTTATTTTTTATTATTGAAATCGTATGAAAATGATTCTATCATTCAAATAAACTAAACTCTTATTTACATTTCGTTTCTGCACGTTTTTTATTTTTCAAATCATTGAAAACATATCATGAATGTGAGCCAAAGTCCGCGATTAGCATACTAAAAAAAAAAAACACTATCAACTAATAGTCTAAGTTCCCGCCAAACAGAACGCTTCGAAATTTAAAAAAGTTGCAGCAGTGCACTATGCAGTCGACGCGCGCTGTTAGTTCGCCGGTCGGAAGTCTTACATGTATACCGTATACGATCCTTATCTTAGCAGTTATAATTAACAAGTTTAACACAACTATGACGTCATAGAATAGTGAATCATAAAACGTAAGCATTTCTGCATTATTAACACACTTTGATAAAAAAACAAACTTGTTTGAAATAGAGTGTCGGTGTAAAAGTAAGAAAGGGCTTGCTCAGATAGTTCGGTCTTGCAGAAAGAATGGATGATGCAAGACTGACTATGTAGATATATTATAGAATTCAAAACCAGAGGGCATATTATGAGCTCTTAATTGCAGCCAGCTTGTTCGCTTGCTAGCGAATTCGTATTTTCAACGACTAATAGATTAAAACAACTTTTAGGATTATATCACAGGATTTAGGATTTAGGATTATATTACATCGACGTTATTGATCAGCTGTAATCGATAATGTTTGTGTCAATATTTCGAACTTCGTTATGAAACATGCATCGGTTTTATTTTTTAAATAATATAATGCGTTCGTTCTAAATTTGAATTTAAAATTAAAGAAAAATGGTCGTTGTTTTTTTTGATAATGATAATAATGAGATTAAAACAACTTTTAGGATTATATTACGTTTATTTATTACTTACTCGTGAAAATGATCTCTGTAAAGAGTTCGAAACGTCGGGAAATAAATAAAAATAAGTAATAAATAAACTTTTTTTTTATGCGATGGGAGGGCAAACGAGCAGGCGTGTTACCTGATGGAAAGCAACCAACGCCGCCCATGGACACCAGCAACACATATAGTGTTACTGTCGCGTTGCCGACCTTTAAGGGATAGGGGATAGGAAAGGATGGGGAAGGTGGGTGGGCCTCCGGGTACCTCTCTCACCGAGCGAAACGCGGCATGAGCCACTTTACGTCGGTCTCCTGAGAGGTTTTTCACCGGTCGAGCCATAAATAAACGCGATATAATCCTAAAATTGTTTTAATCTATGAGTAAGATTCGCGAAAGTCTGAGAAATAAATATTCAACGACTAATTTCAGCTACTCGGTGACGAGTAGTCACTGTCAAATTCACTCTAAATTCAATTTATCAACGACTAATTCCATTTCAGTCATGAGAAGTCTAGACTAGCTGAAATTAGTCATTAGAAATACGAATTCTCTAGGCAGCGAACAAGCTGGCTGGAATTAAGAGCTCATAATATGCCCCCAGGTAGCAGTCGTGGACGGCCATGAGATACATTCTATGACCAAATAAAACGAGTCCTGGAGGAAGGTGATGTGAGGAGTCTTAAAAATCGATCACAGTAATGCCATTTGCAATATAAATATGGCCGGTGGTATGACAATTAATAGGTCTGCCACCTATTCCATTTGAGACGTAACATAAAGATTTGGCGAGTCGAGGATTAACAGCAGCTGCCTACACCTTCAGGTAGTATAGTAAAAGGCGTGAAGTTATGTATCATGTATAAATCGAATAAAATAGAAATTCTAAAAATAGATGGCGTTGGCTCGTAAACTTGCATGCAAGCCTGTAAACATTTCAATTTAAATTGGCACTATCTGGTTCTAAAATGAGGATATCATCAAGAAGGTTGTTATTTATGCGAGTTATTCGAAATGAATGTCTTCGATTTGTCCACGACAAGCCAGGCCTTCTGGCGCTGTACAAAATTCACATTTATACAAGGAACTGCATAGCGCATACTAACTACCTAGTAAGGAATATTAACTTATAATTGCGTAGTTAACGACTACGTTATTTAGTTTTTCAAAATAAATTTTATAATAACTTGCAACTTGATGGTAAACAGCTAACGCCGTCCATGGACACAAGCAACATAGCTATTGTTACAGTTGCGTTGCCGGTCTTTACAATGGGAAGTGGTCAGAAGTGAGATGGGGGAACGGAAAAGGGAAGATGGTAAAGGTTAGGCCGCCGCTATATATCACTGAACGAACCGTTAAGCCTCGAGTAGCCGAATGGTTATGTTAGTAAGTCCCAAATGAAATTGGTGGTGCTATTGCCATACGCCGGGCACAAAGCTGTTAGTCATCGATATTTGCCACACACAACATTCGAAGAGAATTCCGAAAAATCGTCGGTGTAAGCCCGGAAATAAATCCACGACCCTTCTGAATCCGAAAAGTACTTATTACGAGTTTTGACGTGTTTTACTGACATTTATCAGCCTTTCATGCATGCATGTATGCATAATTCATGCAGGCATCTACCATCTGGTTTTATGCTAAATATAAAAATATGTATTTTTCAATTGATACGAAACAATTGCAGTGTAGTGCGGGGACATGTTTGAAAAATATATATCGATAAGTTATCGATGGATGATTTAACGGATTTGATCGTGTGATTTTCTATTCGACTCTTGCATTTAGGTCACCGGTTATGTTTTGTGTTGATAAGCTGTGTGATATGAAAGGGCTGGTTACTGATATTTAAACGCCTACCAGCCATTGTCAACTATCTAACATCAAAATAAATTTAAAGTTCGAACCAGTATTCGCAGAGATTAGCGCGTACATACAATCACAGACACTTCAGCTTGATATTGCTGATCTTCTTTGATGCTAATTAATCATATCAGATATTGACGGAACTAAATATATTTATATATATATATCATAATTTATAACCTGTGAAAATCTGATTAGCAATATCTGATATCCACGATTTATCTATAGAAAAAAATGATTTTGCCGTAAGACTGCAACGGTTTTAACTTTTAAGTTTTTATAGGCAATCGAGAAAAAAATGTGTACATTAGTTATTTATAGCAGTTCGCTGCATGAATGGCTCTACTGGTGAAATACTACGACTTTTCAGAATATCGACGCAAAGTGTCTCGTACTGCGTTTTACTCGGTAAGAGAGGTTTCCAGAGAACCAACCCCTTTTCCTTTCACCTGCCCATCCCACTTCCGATCTCTTCCATATCTCTTTGCAAGGGCCGGCAATGCAGTGACAGTTGCAACACTATCTATGTTTAGGTATCCGTGGGCAGCGTTTGTTGCTTGCCATCAGGTGACACGTCTGCTCGTTTGCCCCTCTATCCCATAGAAATATGTTTATTTACCTGAACCACCTACGATGATCGAAACAAACAGGCAGATTATTTTAACTTCTTTTATTTTAAGATAGAAGAGTAAAAGAAGACTAATTCTTAAATTTCTTCTTCAAATTTTAATGGAGATATCAAGAGTTACTGACATGACATAATGGATGTGTGGCGCCTGATGGTAAGTGGTATTAAACGTACAAAACATAACCAAGGCACAATCAAAACGATATATACGATTACCATGCAATAAAAAAAACCATAGACATACTACTAACTTTACGAGTGGTGGGAATATTAATCGAGAGATTATTTTGTAACAGTTTATTACTCGATTCTCGATTAATCGATAATTATTTTTAGACGCAATAATAAAATATAAAAAAAACCTTCGGATTAAACGGTTGCATTGAATGTGATGTAATTACGTAATAGGTGATGAGTGGTCATTAATGATCTAGTATTTATAAGTTCATTTTAAGGTTATTTTATGGTGTAGGGGGGCAAGCAAGCGGGTTACCTGGTAACCTGGTGGTAAGCAACTAACGCCCGACTACTGAACCGCCACTCAAATCTGACAATCAATAAAGTGCTACTTACTACTCAAATTTCACGTATTCTGTCTAATGTGACAGCTACTTAAACGCTTAAGTAGCGCTTATATATTTGAGTGGCGGTTCAGTATTCGGGCTTAAGCCCATGAACATCTGCAACAGCGAGAGTGTCACAGTTGTATGACCGGCCTCTAAGTTGCGATGGGGAGAGCAGGGAAAAGGTGGCTGGCCAAAGGCCTTTGGTTACCTGTCTTACCGAGCCGGTCGAGCCGGCCCATTCATGCAACGAACTGTGAATCAGATATAAATCTACTTATAAAAATCACAAGCGAGATCATAAATCTTATGGTTTATTTTTGAAGAGTCTATAAAACACTGCTGTTGTACTGAAAAATAGTAACATAACATAACTTTGCGCCTTTTTCTGCCCGAAGGTATAAGCTGTTAAGCCTTGACTCGCTGAATCGTTATGTTACATCACAAATGGAATAGGGGGGTGAACCTATTGCCGCACACCGGGCACAAAGTTGTCATTAATCGGTGTTTATCGGTACCTAAATAATACCGAGAAATTTTTGGTGTGAGCACGGAATTGATACTACGAAATTAGAAGCAGGGACCATCGAGAAATACTAGGACACTAGGTTGATAAATATTAACGCATAACCTTATTTTGGAAAATAATTCATTTGTCATAGTTCCAGTATCCGCGACTTCTTGAAGCCTCATTTCAGAAGCAGGATTCTCGCCCTCTAGGCCATAGACAAAACCTACTAAAATTACATTCTCTATCAGGAAATTACTAAATCTCTATAGAATGAATTTTAACACATTCAGTAATTTTCAAATTTTTTTTGATGATATCAATAGGCTATTTAAAATTGGTTAACAATATAGTTTGATGTCTTAATTCTGTATTATATAATTAATTATTCTGTATCATATTTATCATCATATCATATTATATCATATAATATCATATCATCATATCATATCATATCATAATTATTCTGTAACAACAATAGTTGTGAAGAAAATGCATTATAAAATTGCGTACAAAGTTCTGCACTTATATGATCCAGGCTGTCATGACGTCTTGAATGACGTCTTGCTGTGGCAAACACGTGTGCTTGTATGGACGTTGTCAATTTTTTAGTGATGTTTAGCACGGTGTGACGTCATTCAAAACGACATTTTCCAAGTGCAATTCACTGCCACTTGATTCAATGCAAATTTTTTATATATTTATTATTTATTTTTTACCAAAATCAGTAGCTAAAGATTAGTCTTTACCTATATTGATAAAATCTTTCACTTTAAAATTTGTAAATCTCAATCAAGAAACTCTAATACGTCCGATACATTCTTAGTAGAAACAAATCTATTCTCGTCGACGTTTATCAATCAAATATTAATCAAATTCTGACAAATAAATACTTAACACTGATCATAATTTATTTACACACAAGATAATATCAGCTCAAAATAAAGATTAATCTCTGATATATCTAATATTAATGACCATATTCATGGTTCCCCTAGCGCCATTTTTGTTTCGTCCAAACATCATAATCCGTAAGCTTGGCGATGATTCCAAATGGATTATTGTATTTACATAAATATATTTGTGGACTAGCAAGTAAATACATACGTAAGTTCATGCCACGTTCCTAGCGGGCTAAGCAGAGAGAACAAAACGCCATGAGACAGATATTTTTACACAACTCACTCGCTTCTCTTACTTTCATAACTCTTTTCATACACGCTCGCAGGATTTTAAGCTTTTGATATTACTTTCTGTTTTTCTAATCCTACATCCTTCCATTTTCACGGTATATCTGCTTAATCAATTCTAAATCATCCAAATTCATCATCATCATCATTTTGTAAGTGCATAGTATTTTTTTTAAATTACTTCAATGTGTGGTCGTTACGTGACTTTCATTACTAGAAAGAAAAACATTTTTTGGGGTCTATCCATTTTAAACTTCAATTCTTAGCAGCAAGCTATAAAATCAAATGTGGAATATAGAGTAGTTCCGTCAGTGTTGCCAACGTTTGAAAACTAGTTTAATAATTTGTAGTAAATACTCTTAATATGTAGACTCAACATAGAAACCACTTATAAACTGGAAAATATAAAGGTTTTTTGCTTTAGAACAGTAATTAATTGATGTAACCAGTCATTTATGTAAGTAATCTCAGGTAATGGTACAGATTAAGTTAGTATAGGCTGGTCTTTAAATACTTTAACCTGTACGATATATATTGCCTCTTTGGTATGAATTTTTTATCTTACTTTGCAGTAACACACACATGCGTGTGTTTTTAACAGTTTTTGCCGATAATTATTGAATTTTAACAAAATTTTTTTTCAACAAATACTCAAACAAAAACAACATTTAGTATTATTGAAAACCTTTTTTTACGAAAGAGGGGGCAAACGTGCAAGCGGGCTATATCACGTGCTGCATGAAAGTCAAGTCAGAAAAATAGTCAAAGTCAAAGTCGCTTTGTTATTAATAGTTTTCACAGACAATTAAAAATAGTCCACAAATACAAAGATTAAACTTATTATTTCAAATGACATATTTAAACACGAGCGCTTGAGGTACCTTCGTAGCCCAAGAAAATAAGGACGCAATCGCCACGAGCGGCCCGATTCCGAGTGTAGGGGCGATCATGAGAAGAACCAGGCAAGAAATACATGTGCCAAATACTCTTTGTTGGCACATAGAGATACTTCATTGATATGAAGTAAATAAATTGTCAATAAATTGACCTAAAGTGGCTTGTGCCTCGTTTCTTCCAAGTTCCCGCCCTAACACATTTTAATGGCCATTTTAAAGGCGGCCATGAGCGGTGCTAGCCGCTTGCCATCAAGTAACTTGTTTACTCGTTTGACCGTTCTCCATTAGAAAAACATACCCATACATAACTTTACGCCAAATCCCTTGCGGGGTAGGCAGAGAGAACATACATGGACATTTATGTGGTATCTGGATGTCCCTGAATCTTGCTAATCGCTATTAATTCCATAGTTATATAAGTAACAAGAAGTTCCGTAACGACGTCATCAATGTAAGACATAAATAATTTATTAATTTAAAAATATACACATTTATTTAAATAATAACAACATTTAAATAGCAATAAATAAGTATTATATTAATCAAATTGATACATTCATATTCGAATGTTTATTTTGTAACTAATACTAGTTTGAAATTTAACTTTAATCTCTTTTTATTATTAAAATCGTGTCACTTTTAAATAAATTATCAAATAATTAATAAGTCCGTGTAAATATTTTTATGCATAGTAACAATTTCCTCGGTGGTCTGTAAGGTCGATTAACCCGTTTTTGAATCTAAAAGTCGTAGGATCAAATCCGCATTCATACCAGTAACTTTTCGGAATTCTTGCCCGGCGTATACCGATAGGTTTGGACACCAATTCCTGGTTTTAATAGCCGCTGCCTACACCAACGGGTAGAAAAATGAGTGATTTTATAAACAATGTAACAGTTATATTTAAAGGTTAACTAAGTTATGTTATATTTTGAGGAGAGATAATCAACTACGTAAAGGTGGAGTAAAGGGAGGGTACAGGTGTAGTACATAAGTCAAAAGTCAAGTCAAAGTCAAACTGGTTTTATTTTCATAGGTCTTCACAGACACTTAAAAATAGTCAATGTACAAAAATATTTAAAATTAAAATTCTTAAACACGAGCACTTGAGGAAAGTGCCTCCGTGGAACAAGAAAACACGGACGCAATCGCCACGAGCGGCCCGTTTCCATGTGTAGAGGCTTTCATGATCAATCGGGTAAGAAACCCATCAAACTCTCAAATGTATCTCAACATTTTTCTTAAACCTCCCACAACAACGCGGGTTGAAAAGTAGCATTGGTTCTAAGACAAGAATGTTATACACGCTCGCCGGTTTTAACCCTCCTAACATAACATTCCGCAAGGACACTTTCATTTGGATCATAAATACTTTCCATAACCAACGGATTAAAAAAAATGTGTAAGCATAAACCATAATTAGTAATTTGTTCTAGTTTTCAAATAATTATCAAGACAAGGAACATATATTTAATACTAACAAACAACTGAAAAAGTGGGTTAAGATTGTAGCTTATGGAGATCCAAAGTCTCTGGCCACCCCTATAAAATACTAGCGTGAGTGTTATGTATTATTGTTAAACTCAAATACATTCACTAAGTAGGTTGAGCAAATAACAAATGCAACACAAATAGTGTTACAGTTGCATTGCGTTAAAATTGGATTGGAAAAGGGCGGGTGTGATGTCGAACAAAACGTGGCAAGAGACAATTTTCGTCGATATTCTGAAAGCTCGTGGTATTTCACCTGTCGGGCCGGCCCATTTGTGCAGTGAACTTCTATGCCACTTATAAAATTAAACATTAAAATAACTAACCACTAACACACAAAGTAGTTGAAGAGTAGGTTCAACGCAGTCGAAATTAGGGCACTACGCGAAATACTGAGTAATAAGGAATTTAAAATATTATCCGTTTGAAATTAAAACTTATCCAAGATAATGATATAATAATATATTTAAATTATGGTAAAAAAATATATAGAATAATATATATATATATATATATATATATATATATATATATATATATATATATATATATATATATATATATATAAATATTTGAATACTATGGTCGCTGATATCACACACACACTCATTGTTGAGTTTTGGGGGTCGGTTGGTCGAAACACTTTCAGCACCACTGTCGAATTGTACACATTGGAGTTGCGAAACTGCGTCTGCTCTGAATGCGTTATATTTTTTCTAACAATCCATTTGTTTACGAGATGGGTAGGTAGGGCATAGATAACCCAATTACAGTTTTCTTATCTCACTGTGTTATAGAATATTTCTTAGAGGCAGTCGCTTACAACATGAGAGTATGAATGAATTCATTATCTATCGAATATGATAAATTAGACGCGAATATGTCTAATAAATATATCATATTCGTATGTTTGTGTGTGTATGATTTAATTTAAATAGTAATAATAATAGATGAGTGGTAGAGCCACGCAGTTCGCTGCATGAATGGGCCGTCTCGACCGGTGAAATACTACGGTCTCTCAGAATATCGTTAGCACGTTTTGCACAACGGGTCACCTGTTGATATAGGGTATGTGGTGACTTCTATTACCGATCCTTTTTTATGGGATGGCAAACGAGCATGCGTTTCACCTGATGGTAAGCAACCTGCGCCGCCCATAGACACCAGCAACACATACAGTGTTATCGTTGCGTGTCCGACCTTTAAGGGAGTAGGATAGGAAAGGATGGGGAAAAGGGATGGGCCTCTGGGTACCTCTCTCACAGAGCGAAACGCGGCATGAGCCACTTGACGTCGATCTTCTGAGAGGTCGTGATATTTCACCGGTCAAGCCGGTCCATTCAAACAGCGAACTGCTTGGCTCTACCTCTGTTATACATACGCGACATAAGTCACTTTACGCCGATTTTACGTGTAACCAGTACACAAGTTATTATATGTTATGTTATTATATGGCCAGTCTTCTGGGCACGCTGCCAGTAGACCGAGATGCGGAGAAATTTGATTTCAGGTAGTTTTTTAATTGTATATATTGTAAATAATGTAATTAATTTATTTGTTCTTATTATTGTAAATATGTAAGTATATTCAAAATTATTTCACACCTGAAATGTAATAAGATTACGTGGAAATAACGCAATTATAATATTTGCACGCCTTTAAGCAAAAGGGGTACATCCACACTGATAACGCATTATCTAATCGTATGTAAGGTGAGTGATCAGTCACAGATAGCTGATTAACATTCTGCATGCTAGATTCCGAATGGGCCTACTCGACCGGTGAAATACCACGGCCTCTCAGAATATCGACGTAAAGTGGCTTATACCGCGTTTCGTTCGGTGATAGAGGTATAGGAAGCTCCATCCCCCTTCCTCTCCTTTCTCATCCTACTCCCTCAAAGGTCGGTAACACAACTGTAACACTATTTTTGTTGCATATGTCCATGGGTGGTGATTGCTCGTTTGCACTACTATTCCTTAAAAAAATGTTTCTCATTTTATAGACTCTTCTAGAAACTCTTCTAACTCTTCCATTTCTTAAAGTGTCGGTGGTCTAGTGGTAGAGCATACGACTTCTGATCCAGAGGTCCGAGTTCGAATCCTGACACTGGCTCACACCAATAACTTTTCGAAATTGTTCTCGTAAGTTAAGTATGATAAATATCGATGACTGAAAACTGTGTGCCTGGTATGGCAATAAGTTCGCCACCTATTCCATTTGGAACGTAATCATAACGGCGTGACGAGGCTTAACAGCCGCTGCCTACACCTTAGGGTGACAAAGGCGTGAAGTTATGTTATGTTTCTAGAGAAGATTACTGCGCTATCTCTTCTTGTGGGTGTAGTAAGAGAGTAAGAGCACATTGATTGACTAGTGCGGAGGTGACCTTTTATACTATAGAAGTTCTCCTCCGCCACAATGGTAGAACTACGCAGTTTACTGCATGAATTGGCCGGTTAATCAGGTGAAATACCGTGACCTCTCAGAACTGGTATCTTAAATAAGAGGACATAAGGAAGCTTTTACCTTTCTTCCTCCCATCTCTATCAAATTCCTATCACATTTTAAAGGCCAGCAGTACGGCTTGGATCCTCTTGATGTTGCAGGTGAAAGGGCACGGAATTGAGATAGTAGATAAGTTCTTATAGTTAGCAAAGCGACTGATCGCAGCCTCTCGCGACGAGAGGGTTGGTTAAGCACAGAGGATTAGCATTGCCATTCAACGTGGCAATGCAGCCAGTCTTCTGGGCATGCTGCCTGTAGACCTAGATGCGGCGGAATTTGTTTTCACCTAGACTTCTAGTTGTATAAGAAGTTTAGAAAATATGTATAATATTATTGATCGAATTTTATACTAGTTTCGATATTAATTAAAAACGTCAGTATTAATAATATTAATAATAAAAATTATTTGTATTTAAATTAGTATTTTTTTTATTCATAAATACATTTTTTTTGTGTGTGAACTATTGCGACTTATAGCTGATTTTTATCTAAAATATCGTCTGCCTAGAAATGATAAGTTATATTTGACACGTTTCCTTGGCAGTTTTATTTATTGGTATGGTTTTGAAGTCGTGACAAATAAATACATTAATAATAAATCTTTACGATACAAATTGGATTTCATAATTATAATCATAATTTAACCTAATATTGACAGATAACCGTTTAATTTGACGATATCAAATTATCGTGTTTCCTATGAATACGAATTAATTAAAGACAAATCGATATTTGGTAACTTCATTCGATTGGCAATTTCTACGCCCTGAATTCATATTTTACCGAATCTGACCATTTTATCTACAGAAAAATACGCACGTGGCACCAATCTAAAGGGTAGTGGTACTCCATCTCTTCCCGAGCAAGTCCTAAGACCCTGTAGGAACTGCTAGTCTTGAACTATGGGGTCAAGCTTGGACGAAATCTTGGCAACTGAGCCTCGAATTTTCGATGTTGGGCCAAGCCTGGATCAACGTAAATTGCCAGCCTTTGCCCAATACTGTAAACCAAGCCTTAGTTATCACCCCAGACTTTCAACAGGGTTGGGTAAGTGCTGGTATGCAACTTTGGGCCAAGCTTAACCAGGATTTTTTTAAGGATAGGTGACACATGGGCAAGCGGATCCTTTGGTGGCAAGCGACTAGAGCTTCCTATGGCCAATTGCTACTCCTAGGTAGTCACGCTGCTGGCTTTTTGGCAAATAAAACTCTCTCAATCATGACATCCGAACTGCGGGTCTGCATCACTGCTGAAATAACATAACATAGATTCACGCCTTGGTTACCCGAAGGTGTAGGCAGCGGTTGTTAAGCCTCGTCTCGCCGTTATGTTTACGTTCCAAATGGAATAGGTGGCGAATCTATTGCCATACCGGGCACAAAGTTTTCAGTCATCGATATTTAACACACTTAGCTTTCGAAAAAAATTTGGAAAGTCATTGGTGTAAGCCAGTGTCAGGATTCGAACCCGGACCTCTGGATCAGAAGCCGTGTGCTCTCCCACTGGACCACCTATGGTGACTATGACTAAATAATTTACCTATAGCTTTTTATAAGATAGAACTTGGTGGTAAGCAACCAGCGCCACCCACAGATGCAACACATTAGTATTTCAGTTGCGTTCCCGGTCTTTACGATAATAGGATATCAAGATATGGTGAATGATGTCGGGCCTTCGGACACCTCTTTATGTCCTAATTCAGAGATTTCGTGGTTTTTTCAAATTTCGACGGCCGAGCAGGCCCATTCATGCAGCGTAACACGTGAAATTATTGAAATAATTTATAGTTTAATATGAAGAATGTGTGGAGCGTTTTATAGTCACGTTCAAATATACAATAGCCATATATTATTTAGGTTACAAATTGGTTCATGGCGACGAAATATTTGTCCAGTTGCTATAAAAGCCTACACTTTGCTCGAACAATTGTTCTAGCAATAATGATTTGACACCATTTCACTTGTAATAATTTCGGTCATGGGTAGAAGTATATCACAATATATTATAATGGTGAAATGTCGAAATCAATAAATACTTAGACTTCTTCATAACTAGCGTCAATTTTTACGAGCTGTGAAATGATTGAAGATGGTTGATTTGTTTGACAATCTCCTATTTTAAACATAACATACTTAAATAACTTCACGCCAAATCCCTTGTGGGGTAGGCAGAGAGAACAGAGCGCCATAAGGCACGATTCTTACACGCCTCACTCGTTGACTTTCATAACTCTTTTCATGCACGCGCGTCGGTTTTTGAGGCTCCTAACATCACCTTCCTCCAGAACACGTTCTATTTGGTCATGGAATGTGTGTCTTGGCGTGTGTCTTTAAACATAACATAAAACTTAAATTAACGCCTTTTTCTACCCGAAGATGTAGGTAGCGGCTCTTAAGCCACGTCTCGACGTTATGTTTACGTCCCAAATGGTGGCGAATCTATTGCCATACCGGGCACAAAGTTTTCAGTCATCGATATTTATCACACATAACTCCCGAAAAGAACTTTTAAAAGTCATTGGTGTGAACCAGTGTAAGGATTCAAACCCGCGACCTTTAGATTCAGAAACGGGGTGCTGAAACACCCCGAACAGGGTGCGGTGGACCTCCGAGACCTTAGTATTTTAATTAATTGATTTGAATGTTGTAGGCAATAACTATCCACACGGCCCGGCCCACCTGTAGTTCACTTTCTTATGGGAAAGGGGGAATTAACTAAGTGGTAGGGAGTGGGTGAGAGAAGAGAAGGGAGTGAGCCTACAAATATCTATATCTAATACCGTAAGAAATGTAGAATAAGTAGTTGACGTCAATTTTGAGAGAGATCGTGGTATTTCACAGGTCGAGCCATTTTATCTCGTGCTGCCAGTATTCAATAAAATATAAATAAATAAACACAGATGTACTAATTTGATAAAATTCAATTTACACTAAACACTTAATCATAACTAGATAAAAAAAAAAAAAAAAAACTAAACAGAACCTCATATCACATCACGATTCACAAACAAGATTTATATGTGTAATTGGACGTATAGTTGATATGCCCGTAGACATCAAAGTATAAAAAACAAAAAAAAAACTGATGAAGACATAAGACGGGCGAAGATTTATGGTCATTATAGTACGAAGGGCCCGACCGTTCGTGTATTAACCGTGAGTCGATAGATATCATGAGAAGAAAATAGTTAAAACAATCTCGAACACAGCTTCCGAAATCATAAACAATGATGAGATGATTACAAACGTGTCAACATACAAATTGAAATGTCAGTTAATATTAATTTGTTATAGCCCCAGAGGTCACGTTGAAGGAGTGAACATTTTTGACCCTAAACATTAGTTACATGAAGATAAATAAAAAAGAAATGATATTGGCTGTTTGATCTTAATATAACATAACATGAATAACTACACGCCTTTTTCTACCCGAAGGTGTAGGCAGTGGCTGTTCAAGCTGGACTCGTCGGTATTTATGTCCCACGTGGAATAGGTGGCGATCCTACCTCATAAAATAAATGTTTCAGATTGATAAAGCAACTATAGTTATAATTATAAGGTATACAAAAAAAAATAAGTTTAAAGAGTTGCCAAAAAATAATCGTCTTTGAAATAAGTACGTCAAACCTTTCACAATAGCAATTTTAGAAAAAAAAAATCAAAATTAAAAAAAAAAAATATAAAGACAATATGGACTTAAAATAGTATTACGTTAATCTCGAGTCAATTACTGCTATTATCAACTTAAAGGAAAAATGGCCAAAGTGCCATATTTGCGCAGTAAAAGAAATGAATACTTATATGAATACTTCTTGGGGCCGACCGCATTTTCCTTGCAAATACCTACTACAGTATTTACAGAGAGAGAGTTCTTCATCAAGACTCCTCTATACTATGGTATAAGATTTGAGTAGCCTTTTATGACGCTGCGTCATAGCAGACTTAGTAATAAGGCTTATAATAATATTCACCAAGCAGTTTGCTTCATGAATGGGCCAGAAATACCCAGAATTTTCAGAATATCTCGCTCAAGTGGCTCATGTCACGTGTCTCAGGGAGAGAGGTAGAGAGGCCCAACCCTTTTCACTCTCCCCTCCTCATCCCACTTGTAACTTCCCTATCCCACCAACGAAAACATTCCCAAGAAGGGTTGACGTCAGGTGGGCGGCCAAATCTTTTGACAACATGGGTAGTTCGAAAGGATGACAAGTTGTGCTGATTCTGACATCAATTTTAAATGGTATTTATGTTTCTAAAACAAAAACTCACTACGATTCTGTAAAAGATAATTTAGTTCTATTTACAATGTCACTTTTTGCAATAAAGCTTGATGTTTTTTCTTAAATTACCCTTTTTTCCTAATTCGTAAAATAAAACTATACCAGTATGCCACAATTATTTATTTCAAATCACTGTAACCCTTCCGTTTAATGCATTTCTTATATACCTACATATTTTATGGCAACAGCAGAATCTATAAATAATAAAAATAAAGAAGAAATCTATGGCATTAGTTGGCAAGGTACCATCTCTCACCTGTCACTTCGTATCGCCTGCACCATGTCAGAACCAGACGCCATCCGATATTGACTAAAGTAAAGTGAACACGGCACATTAATCCGATCGGCATATGCGGTTCTTGCTAAATTCAATTTTAAATTTAGAATCATCCTGAGCCGACTTCAATAGAACTAACGGGGATATTATCAGCTTAATTTTGAATATAGAACTAATCGGAGTATAAGAACCGTTGCTTTTTTAAAATTCAGTATCAAATTATGTTGCTAGTCAATTTAAATTTAGAACTAAACGAAATATAAGATCAGCAGATCATTTTGTAAATTTAAATTCCATTCTGAACCGACTTCAAAACGACAAGGATGATATCAGCAGATCAGTTGTTCATCTTCTTATGTAGTTTTTTAAATATTTATGATATATAAACGAATTTGCAAGAGGTTCTTGTAAAGTTATGTTTTTGTCACTTTTATTTCATACCCTTAGTTCGGATGACCAGTTTCCGAGATCAACAAGGAACGGACAAGAACTTTTTGATAGCTTGTCATGAAAACGAGCGAGCGAGTGACCTGATGGTAAAGCAACTCACGTGGCCCATGGATACCTGCAACACAAACAGGGCTAGGCTAGCAGCCTTTAAGACAGGTTAAGGAAGTGGGTTGGTCTCCGGAAAATCCACGTGGATTACTTGGAATTTCTGAAAGCTCCCTGCATTCCTCGTTTGATATAATAATATGTATATATATAAGCGGAAATATATATGTATAATGTCATGTTATAATGTTTGATCATCTGGCTATCTACTTCAGTGTTGTTGTCAGCTAGTCATAAAACCAAGTTCATCAAACCTACGCAAATAACATCATCATCACTCAAATATATTGAATCAAGTTATGTATTGAAATCAAATATCGCTACCCAACTAATTCTGTGACTGTTTGACATTGACTTTGACTTATTAGTCCATTTAAATGTTACAAGAGCTTTTGATTTCTTAGAGGAAGCAATTTTATTTTTGGAACATGTGCGGGGTCAATTGAAGTTTAACTTGAAGTTTGTGGGGTCGCCACCCCTGTCATCCGGCCGCCATCTTGAAAAAAAAGGGGTAAAAAAACACGTTTTTCGCGATATCTCGGCAACTATGCGTCTTTTAAAAATTTGTCAAGGCATAATTTGTATCAACTTATCTTGCCTACAAATATGTAATATAACTTTTTGAAGTTATAAGTATTTATAATTTTTTTTTTTGCTTTCTAACATTTTTGCTATACGTTTTACAAAAAGACACCTAAGACCAATCTTGTAGAAGATTTTTTGAAGAATTTTTTTTTGAGAAAGTAAAGTTAAACGAATTTACCAAAAATTTTGTAAGACTATAATAATCAATATTTTTTTTTTACTATCGGGTACATAAAACTTAATCTTATCGTCACAGCCACTTTAATAAAAATTTTCGAAAAAGTATGGGACACCAATGTGCGTATTTTGAATTTCAAACGTTGCTATATACGATTATTTATTTACTTTTTTTATTTAATTGCATTAGTACTTCGTATCAGGAGTACTCTTACTTAATAACATGGCAACCTGCGCTTTATACTTTATATTTTGGGTGAATTTTCCTTAAAATAATATAAATGAAATGCAAGAATTGTCACAGAGTTCCCGCTTATTTTTGTTTCGACACGTAGTGACATCTGTCATTAGGTTTTTTTTCTTTTCAAGAAACAGCTATCACGAAATATTGAACAGGAAAAATAAAACGATGATTATATTTTAGCTTGATAGCAGTTACTTGGTGTTACAAAATAACTGCTACTTCCATCTGTTATAAGATCACGTACGATAACACAATGAACTGTGAATCATTTGAAGGTGTGTCTATTGCTACCTGTATTTTAATTTTCAATGAGTGTAACTATTCGTTATATATTTTTTTATCATTATGGAATTTTTATATGGACTAGAATGAGATTTCCACTTGGCATCACCGTGATTAGTTCGGTTTGCTGCAAACGAAAAAAAAACAACCGAGTTTTCGTGATTGTCCGCCATTTTATTACGTACTTATGACATTGTTTTTTTTTATTAATTTCGCGCTCTTTATAGCATTTCAAGTTTGGAATGAAAT
The DNA here is from genome assembly GCA_905147225.2 of Euproctis similis. NCBI lineage: Eukaryota > Metazoa > Arthropoda > Insecta > Lepidoptera > Erebidae > Euproctis > Euproctis similis. The sequence goes on along the minus strand of LR990121.1, from coordinate 8,744,985 downwards.
ATTAATACTAAGATTAGTAGCGTGATATTAAAAGATGCACAAAGAGTGTTTTATAGTTTGATTGGTCCAAGACATGACATTTCATCACAATCTGATGAGGAGGGACTGTGGAGAACTACTGATACTCAATAATAAGAGAAATAACAATCCTCTTTAGTTAACCAAAAAAATATTATATTATCCAAACTATATTTTACACCTACTACATTTTTAAAAGGCATATAGGCCATAGTGATAACGAAATATGTAATACTTAATAGATTTATTCTACCAAAATGAGGTAAACAAGGCCGCTAGCGACATTAGTAACGAGTAATAAAATATATTTTTTATAGTCGCGATGAATTTAGACCAAGAAGGATGCCCTTCATCTGTATCAAGTATATATATATATATATATATAACTATGATCTACATATTCTTTACTTGTTTGTTTTGCGTCAGATATTGATTGATCGTTGTTAACGGCTTCTTATTATCTTTTTTTTTTAAATTGAACTAGTTTACTGGTTCGCAATTTGAAAATTTGAAATGGGTATTTACAACATTCTATTTTCAATATCCTTTTATTTACTGATGGTATATTCAATGAATTCATATTCAATTGGGATTTCGTATTATATATATATACAATTATGTTTATATTCTTCGTTTGTTTATTACTAATTCATTTGTCTCGGTGGTCCCGTGGTCGAGCACACGGCTTCTGAATCCAGAGGTTCGAATCCTGGCACTCACCAATGACTTTTCGAAATTGTTTTCGGAAGTTAAGTGTGATAAATATCGATGACTGAAAACTTTGTGCCCGGTATGGCAATAGGTTCGCCATCTATTTCATTTGGGACGTAAACATAACGGCGAGACGAGGATTAACAGCCGCTGCCTACACCTTTGGGTAACAAAGGCGTGATGTTATGTTATGTTTAACGATAATAATATTTTCATATTTCTTAATTTTTGTAATACACCTCTGTAACACGAGGTTTGTCAATGTAAAATATGAATAATTTACAGATTTTATTTTTTACAGGTCTTTGATGTGGTGACTTCGTGTTTTTAAATACTCACAAGTGGGACAAGTAATGATGGAGCAAATTGATTCTTTTTTATTCAAATTCAAATATGGATATTCAATTCGAAAATAAATTAAAATTCACAATGATTTTATTTTGAATAAAAAATAGTGAAGTGATTCAGTGAGTTGGTAGAATTACAGTTTATATATTATCGGTATAAGTGATTTTATAGTTACGGTGATTTTTTTAAAAATCTAAACCGCCATGTTGTTTCAAGAATCTCATCTGTTCTACATATTAATGACGTAAGTATTAAATAATTTCTGATTTATATCTAACTAATTGACCCAGCAAAGTTTTAGTCTCAGAACCAATAAGGCGAAATAAAAATGGTCACTGTGGCTTAATGTTAAGAGATAGTGTATCTCTATCTTTTGCGGACTTTTTTGTAGACCAGAAGGTGTATAATAATATAGTACATTGTACTATCACTCAGGGTTCAGTCAGCGTTTGCAATTAAAGTGCTTGATCTCTTTTAGCTCTTTGTACATTAATTATACATACAAACCACCCCGTTAACACCATCTATTTATTAAAATCCGCTGCGTAGTTTCTAAGATCTAAGAGTATAAGGGGACAGACAGCGAAAAGCGACTTTCTTTTATACTATGTAATGATAATAATTTATTTTATACAACTCTCGTGTAGCGGCTGGACCGATTCCCGTGGAATTTTATACGCATAGGTAGATCTGAGAATCGGACAGCATCCATTCTATCCCCCTTACTGTAAAGGAAGTTCACCCGTAACTTATTTTCATGAAACAGCATACAAAATACCCTAAATTTTCACCGCTCTTCTTATTTTTTTTATCTTTTTTTGGCAAGACTTCGTTTGCTATGTCAGCAAGTAGATTTTTAATTTTAACTTCGAACCCTAACAAAAGCGTAAGAAGCGGAAATTAAACTTCACTACATCAGATTAATTTTACAGAGCTATTAGAAATTGGTGGCTGAATTTTGTTACTCAATAAATTTAGGACTTACGCTTCCGATCGCTGAATTACTAGGTATGTTATTTTTGTGAGATAGGAGGACAAACTCACCGCCTATGAACACCGTAAGGGGATCGGGCCTCACCGAACGAAACGCGGCACGAGTCACTTCACGTCGACATTCCGAGAGCACATTCGTGTTATTTCACCGGTCAAGCTAGCCCATTTATGGAGCGAACTGCAAGACTATACTTTATCATCTCTATTATTATAGTACTGGGGGCCTATTATGAACTCTTAATTATAGCTAGCTTACGCGCTACCTAGCGTATACGTAATTCCAACGACTAATTTCAGCCAGTCTAGACTACTCATGACTGATTAAATGGAATTAGCCGTTAATAAATCGATTTTGAGGTGGATTTGAAAGTGACTTCAGTGACTACTCGTCTTTGACTAGCTGAAATTAGTTGTTAGAAACACGAATTTGCATGAATGGGCCGGCTCAACAGGTAAAATACCACGACCTCTCAGAAGACCGAGGTAAAGTGGCTCATGCCGTGTTTCGTTCGGTGAGAGAGGTAGGCGGAGGCTCACCCCCCTTCCCTATCCATCTCTATCCCTTAAAGGTCGGCAACGCAGCAGTAACACTATATGTGTTGCTGGTGTCCATAGGCGGCGTTGGTTGCTTACCATCAGGTGACACGCCTGCTCGTTTGCCCTCCTATCCCATAAAAACGGCAGCACGTAACCTGGCTGGAATTAAGAGTTCTTAATACGCTAGTTGGACTTGGCAAAGAGCGTACAGACTATTGAACTACCCACATGAAAGATAAAAATAGACAGACAGAGAGATTCAATGAGTGAGCGAATCATTCAAGAAGCAATAAATATTTAATTTTGATTAATAATTAATAAGAGGGATATAATGATAATTAAAAATAGACTGCGATTAAGATTTAATTATTATAACATATCAGAAATATATTGGTCATTAAACATAGACAAGGATCTATCGACCGATAATTTCTCTTGTGTAATAAAATATTTTACGACTATATTTTATGGACTGGAAGTCAAGTATCGTGGTGCATTGGTAAAAACTACCGACTGCAGAATCGAGGTTGGCGAGTTCGATCCCTACCCGAGTACAAATATTTATGATATGAATGAATGTTTGTATGGCGTCAGGTTGTTTTTATAGACCATTAGTTTTTATGTTTTTATGGTTGGTAGAGTGAGTGGTGGCAAGATGAAAAAGAGGGTAAGAACAAAAGACAACAATAAATACAGATTTTATATAGTTTATCGATGAATGTTAATATCGTGCCCAGTGTATATGGCAATAGGTTCCGCATCCTATTCCATTTGGGACATAAACATAACGGCGAGTCGAAGCTTAACAGCCTCTGCCTACACCTTCGGGTAACAAAAGCGTAAAGTTATGTTATGTTAATATAATTATATATCACTTATTAAATTGGGATACGTCGTTCAGCTAACTTTTAACGACTTTGAGGTTATTATCAGTTAGATAGATTTTATTGGATTCTAGTTTTCGTCTCTTCATATTTGAAATGGAAAAGATATGATCTATTTCAGTGTTTAAAAAAAGACACTAAACAAAGCATTCTTCTCTTTGGATTCTATGCATCACAAATATCAGCTGAGTCGAGTCCACAGCTGGCTTTGCTTACAAGTAGAATAAGGGATGAGACTACTTAAAAATACATATTTATTCATTAACACACAAACAAAAATTTCAATCATCACCATCAAACTCCTCTTCATCTTTGAATGTAATACACTGTTGTTCATCATCCACCTTCAGATCACTACTGTAGATTTTATTGGCAGAAATTGTGTATGCAGCACGACAAGAAGTTGAACTATTATAAACTGCTTTACCGACATCGATTTGTGACGCTTCTGTTAACTTATTCAATCTACCCAGATAGATGGCGTCCGATATCAATTTTGTAACTATCGTATATTGTTTTGTATTTAAATCTCTCAATTGGTAACCTAGAGATTTTCCTATAACCTCCCAACGTTCATCATCCATTATTTTATTTCTTTTCGTATCCATAATTATATGATCACTATCCTCTTCTGCATAAATATTTGATTTCCTCTTTTTTACCAGTCCCTTTCTTTTGACTGTTTTGATGTATGATGTGGTAGGAATAGGATCGTCTTCTGTATCACTATTGTCTTCTATCATATGTGTTAGGTCTTCCATGTCTATTTCGTCTTGTGTCTCATTTAGATCCTGTAATATTTTAACAGTTATTAATTTATTATGTTCATGTATGAATTGTTCATGTACGGTATTAATTCTTTTAAATAGGTTTTATACAAATTGTAAAACTGTTTTAACTGTACGAATTTATTTATTTTTAATTATTTTAAATTAAGAACTTGTTTTCTACTCTCGTCTTTTGTTTACCTTTCGAACAATAACATAAATATTCCTTTGTTTATTTTACTTCACGCATTATTAATTATTTTTATTAGAAAACCTTTTACTTTTTCTGCGCACCTGCTACACTATGGAAACTTTTACTTCCTATTCCATATCTTTTGATGTTTAACTCCAGGAAAAGTACGTCGCAGAATGTCTAAGATTAAAAAGGCAATGCAATATAAAAACTATTATTGTCTTTGACTATAACAACCTTCTAATCTTATATGTTTATGAATTTTGAATAATTATTAGTATAGAAAAAATGGATTAAAAAAATTTTGGCGCTGGAAAAAATTGCTTTCCCTAATTCGGCGATTTGAGGCAGAATCATCAAGGTGGTAAATTTACATAAAATTAATTTAAATGTGGCAATCCACACCTATTCTGTGAAAACAGATATTAACATATTTTAATATCATATTATTATCAATTTGCACAAGTTTTTTTCTAAATACTATCATTAAAAATGTTTGTAATCACGAAATATAGATAAATTATATTGCCGATAAATAAAATAGTTGGGTGTAGTAGCTGTTTTCATTTTAGGTTTTAAACATGATTTACGAGTGATTCTCAAACCTATTAAACATCATCATATAATATCATCATAAGCCCTTTTGAGGTCCACTACTGGACATAGGCCTCCCGGTCCGCGGTCTGCCGGTCCGCGCAATCGTGGGGGGCTTTTGCCATAATCGCCACGCTTGGCAGGTGGGTTGGCGATCGCAGTAGGCTGTATTGTCTTGAGAGAGAATGCTGCTGCCCATTCTTCTAGCTTTTCCCTTAGTCGCCTTTTACGACACCCACGGGAAGAGATGGGGTGGCGGTATTCTAAGCCGGCGCCACACAGCAAATGGACAAATTAAACATGGACAATCTGTCACTATATTTGTTACCTAACTCCTACGGAACCGTAGGAGTTAGGTAACAAATATGTGTGACAGTGACACTAGAATTTTGTATAAGTATTAGTTTTAATAGATATAGATTAGAACTTACCTCAATACTATAGTCAGGACTAACTACCGGACTGTTACTCTCAATAACGTCAGTGGTGTATTCGGTCGCACTTGAGTTGCTCAAAAAATTTAGTTTCTCAAAATACCATAAAGAGGGAATGTACTCTTCACCTTTCTGTTTATACGCATTGACCTATAAAACCAAAAAAGAAGTAAAAAACAACTTTTTTTTACTAACATAACTCATTCGAATTTTGAAATTTATCAAAAAAAGGTTTTCATATAAACCAGCCAGTACCTTTCTTAGTTCCCTATAATACGTTGTTCGTAGATTTTTCATCTTCAATCTAAAATCGCTAAGAGTTGCGTCACTGTCAACTTTTTCCTTATAAATACGCGCAAGTATTTTGTAACCCTCTGTCATCATGCTCCTATTGCCATAATTCGCGTTCCTTCTGTACCATAAATGTGGCATTTTCTTGTACATCTTGAAAATGTGTGACCAAGCGGCACGGTCATGTGATGACGCCATCTTGAATTGCCGATAGCAAATGAAAAAGCAACACGTGCAGCGCGGATCAAGCCCGCTGGCGAACTAACGCGATCGCGCGATCACCGTGTCGCCACTAGTAACAGAGATTGCTTATAGTTCGCCAACAGAGAATTATCTACTGACCTGAATATGTAAAGCGCTGCGCAATTTTGTGACGACTCGGTGATAGCGGCGATAATTTGATACAACTTGAATCGATAAGGGCAATTTTTTTTATATTGCGCAACCGGTTTAATTATTTTCTATTTATAGGCGGTGTTTCCTAGATTTAGCCTAATGAAAGTCTCGGTGGCGTAGTGGGCAAGCGCACGGCCTCTGATCCAGAGGTCCGGAGTTCGATTCCAGACACTGGCTCACACCAATGACTTTTCGAAATTGTTTTCGGAAGTTATGTGTGATAAATACCGATGACTGACAAACTTTGTGCCCGGTATGGCAATAGGTTCACCACCTATTCCATTTGGGACGTAAACATAACGGCGAGACGAGGCTTAACAGCCGCTGCCTACACCTTCGGGTAACAAAAGGCGTGAAGTTATGTTTATGTTTATGTAGCCTAATGAAATATGACGTTTAAATTCGTGTTGGTCTTTGATTAGTGCTTTAATTTTTTTTTCTCTTTGCTTTTGACGAGTTTAGCCAGTAATAAAACTCTTTACTGGTTCTATAAATGTTCACTATAAAATATAAGTTAATACTTATAAGGTATCCAATTCAATAACCTTATCAGAAAACTTGAAATATTAAAAAAACATCTTGTGGTAGAGCGAAGCAGTTCGCTGCATGAATGGGCCGGATCGACCGGTGAAATAACACGACCTCTCAGAAGATCGATGTAAAGTGGCTCATGCCGCGTTTTGTTTGGTGAGCGAGGTTACTCGGAGGCCCACTCCCCCTTCCCCACCCTACTCCCTTGAAGGTCAGCAACGGAACAGTAACAGTGTTGCTGGTGTCTTTGGGCTGCGCAGCTTGCTTTCCATCAGGTGACACGCAGGCTCATTTGCCCTCCAATCCCATAAAAAAAATCTTTGTAAATACTGCTATCCCACTTAAGAGAGACGTAAAAATAAATTTCACGCTAAACTCAGCTGTTCAGATACTGAAAAAAGAACACCTAGGCACATTCACCTTTAATCTTACTCAGCCGGGTAAAAAATCATATGAAATTTTCTTCTGATTTCTTCTTTATAAGCATTTAAATTGTTCACTCCATTTGCTATTAGATGTTTATTTATATAATTACGTAATTGTATCATTCAAGAGTTATGAATGGTGGTCTGTCTGAGCGTTGTGGGCGATCCGGACCAGGCCCGGTCCACTGGATTCTATGTCATCATAAAGTAGAGCAACCTCTTTCCCAACTTGTTGCTCGAGAAATGGTCAGGGTGCTGAATGTATTGGATTGATTTATTAACGAAGATTGAATAGTAGGAGGCCGCCCGCGTGATATTCTTATTAAGGTACATGAATGGACCGACTCGACCAGTGATGTACCACAAACCTCTCAGAATATCCATAAGAAGTATCTGGTATCTCTATTTCTTCTCTCTACATCCCGCCTCCTACCTCTTCCCTATCCTATTTTAAAGGCCGGCAATGCAACCGCAGCACTATGTGGCGTCGCCACTCGCATACAAGCAGCCGATACACTTGCTCCCATAAAAATAAAAGATTTACTCTAGAAAAAAACATTCAATCACCACGTTCACATCTTTGTTAGAAAAAAAACGAGGAAATGAGTGTACATCAAATCAATTTGTTTTCCCTTTGATATGAACTAAAGGCTAAATTTAACAATGGCAACACCCAAAACGTTATATGTCAATGTTGCCATACCTCTTAATGTGAAAAAGTTAATAGAATGGCACTAAACAAATACAATGCTTGACTAATGTTGAACAGTTAGAGATGTATTAACAAATAGTTCGGGTAATTGATTGCATTTTTCGTTAAGCTAATGGACGGTACTATTATATGGTTTAAAATACAAACAGAGATAATAATATTGTCCTATTAGAGTTCTGGAGGCTGAGCAATGACTTCGGTGTGTGTTACAAATATCGATAACTGTAGGTTCCAGTACATATCTCCATTGGGACGGAAAAAATCGCCGAGCCCAAGATTAACATCCGCACTTCCTACACTATCGGTTAATAAATAACTAAAAAATTAAAAATATTTGAGTTAATTTTGTATGACGTACAACTTATAATATTCATTCGTATTAGGTATATCGTCTAAGAAGCAACTGACATAAGTTGAATGACCACACATATTTGAAGTCTAACGCCCGAATACTGAACCGTCAATCAAATCTGACAATCAATAAAATGCCACTTACTGCTCAAATTTCACGTATTCTGTCTAATGTGACAGCTACTTAAACTCTTAAGTAGCACTTATATATTTGAGTTGCGGTTCAGTAGCCGGGCGTAAGAATCGTATCCAGATGTTACACCTTCAGGTGAATTTTTTTAAGTCAAAATCGTGCCCAATGTATGTGCCTGATTTTGTTGCCTATTACACAAAATTAAACATTTGGAATGAATTATTTCTTTATTTATAATACCTAATCATATATAAACATTTATGATTTACAATGTATCCAGGTGGGTATCGAAGCCGCTGACTGAAGACATGTGCCCTATAGCCTAAATCAATCAGAATCTTTGGTTCTTCACTGATTTTGTTATTTCAAAATAATTATCAGAATCAACATATACCACATCGAGTGCATATTTTCATTAAAAAAAACAATAATCGCTTTCCACTAAGAGTGGCGTTAGGAAATAACGTAAATGGGGCGTTGGGCAGAATCCTGGGCGCAAAAGATATTAGAAGAAAAGCCCAGCTAGCAATTCACAATGCAATACTGATCCCAACGCTAACTTATGGAAGCAAGAGCTGAGTATGGCAGAGCGTGCATGAAAGAAGGATAAACGCGGTCGAAATGAGGCCACTCCGCAAAATCTGCGGTGTGACTTTCGCTGACCGCGTCGAAAGCATGTTTGTAACGAAGGAAGTTGGATTGAAAGAGAGTGTCGGTGTAAAAGTAAGAAAGGGCATGCTCCGATGGTTCGGACATGTAGAAAGGATGTATGATGCAAGATTGACTAAGCAGATATACAATGCAAAAGCAGATGGATGTAGGAGTCGAGGACGGCCTAGATACGCATTCCATGACCAAATAGAACGTGTTCTGGAGGAAGGTGATGTTAGGAGCCTCAAAAATCGACGCGTGTTAAGGATAACTCGTTGGAGAGAATAATAGATTAGCGGACTGTATGTTTTGTATATTGTAATAAGTAGCACATCAAGATAGTGTGTCGAGTATGTTCGCTGCGGTGGTTAGCGACAGAATGAATGCATTCCGCTCGCGATCGGTTGTACTTGCATAGGCCCGGCATAGTTGCACCCGGCGCGCACTCGTCGTCCAGACAATGCGCGTGCATGAAAAGAGTTATGAGAGTCAACAAAGCGAGTGAGGTGTGTAAGAATCATGCCTTATGGCGCTCCATTCTCTCTGCCTACCCCACAAGGGATTTGGCGTGAAGTTATGTATGTATGTATAATCAATTTCCGTTCATTTTTGTTTTGTAGACGGTACAATATAATTTAAATTTCAGTTAGCAGTTTTGAACAAATTAAAAATTCAAACACACAGAAGTTAAATAGTATCTTCTTCTTTAATTTAAACTAACTTTAATATTATTAATCATCTTCATCGAAATCATCATCCATATCACCACCTTTATTTGCCTTATCTTCATCTTTGGTCATCATTGTATCCGCTGCATGACTTCCTTGCCCAGATAATGAATGTACTGTACTTGAAGCTGATGAATTAGTATACCCTGGATATCCGGCTATAACGTGAGTCGTCTCTGATAATTTATCTAGTTTTCCCAGATAAATAATATCAGATATAATTTTCAATACTATTGCATATTGTTTCTTATTCAAGTCTCGAAGTTGAAAGCCTATAGATTTTCCCATAACATTCCAATATTCGTCATCTTTTACTTTTTGTTTCATCTGTTCAGTATCTCCTATTTGAATTTCTTCTCTTATCTCATTTGTGTCCTACAACAAATTTTAACCAGAGATTAATAGATTACTTGTCTGTAAGTTCTTTAATTTTTTCCCTAAAGCACACTGTTACTTCTACCCTAAGTAGTTCACTGCATAAATGGGCCGGCATGAACAGTTAAAATATTGCGAGGTCTCAAAAAAACATGAAGTGGCTTATGGCACGTTTTTTTCGGTACAATCTGGAGCCCAACCCCCCCTTTTTGTCCATATTAAAAATGGGCTAACCTTTATTCTCTCCGTAATTGCTTGCCAGCAGTTAACCCATTTGCTCGTTTCCCCGTTCTTCAAAAGAAATTAATACCAAAGCAGTACAATTACATTCAGCAATATACAGCACTAGCTACTACTAGTGCTGTATATTGCTGGATGCAAATGACGCAATAAGAGCAATAAACAGCACTAGTAGTAGCTAGTGCTATATATTGCTAACAAAATAGATATAAGTATACACTAGTATACTTATATCTATTTTGTAGCAATAACAGTACATTTACCCTCTTTGATAATCTGAAGATGAATAGAGTATTTATCTTCTAATTTGTCAAATGACATACATATTAGTAATAGGTCATGGGCTTATTGCTATTATCGCGCTTAACTAGACACGATACCACAGATTAGATAATAATTACTACGTAACAGATACATCATTTCTGTAGAAATGGTAAAATACTTACTCCACATTAGCTTACAAAGGAATGCATTCATTCAAACATGTACTCTATTCATACAGCACAAGAGTCCAGGTTCCCTTAAAGATAGCATATTTACGTTATCAAGCTAATACGTTATGGATGTAAAAAGAATGATGATGCCCCTAGAACTACTAGTAAGAATTGTGAAGCTAGCTACTAGCTAGTAAGCCTGTAAAGGAACTAAAACTTGTTATTTAGTTGGAAACTAGATGGAGCTGTGTGAACTGTGTTTAAAAAACGATGTTATTGTTGTTGGCAACTGCATACATACCATAGTACTGCCACTATCTACAGTATCAGTAGTAACAGATGATTTTTTGAGTTTTGAGTTGTCCAAAAACAGCATTTTATCAAAATACCACAGAGATGGTGTGTATATTTCACCTCTTTCTTTATGCTCCTTGACCTAAAAAATAAAAAAAACTAACAATTTGTTTACATTGCAGTATTTACTCAAATATCGATAATGTAATAGACAAAATCGCCTTACTTTTCTCGATTCTCTAAAATATGTCGTCCGTAGATTGTCAATTTTTTTTTTCATATCATTGACCTTGGCATCTTTGTCCAATTTTTGTCTATAGACACATGTTAAAATCGTATAACTATTTCTCATCATACTCCTGTTGCCGTAATTAGAATTATTTCTATCCCATAAATGGGGCATGCCTTTATATAGCTTTAAAATGTGTGACCAAGCCTCGCGGTCACGCAAAGACGCCATTTTGAAATGCCGCTGACGAATAATAAGCGTACGTCCATGCCGTATCAGCTCCGCAAGCCAACTGACGAGATCTTTATTCCACACGACGCATTTTGATTGGCCAATCAGATCGGCGGTGAATTTCGAGCGTATTCGCTACTCGTGTGAGATCAAATTTGATTGCCAATTGAATTCGGTGGTTGGTATGCGCGGAGTTAATTTCGTATGAACATTAACTGTCAACAGTGTCAACTTGTTTCGATACATGTCTCTATTTGACAGTTTTATTTTTTAAAAGAAATAAGTTTGCGCGGGAAAGAGTTTTGTTGTAAACAATGATAGGAATGATATTGTTAACAAAATTGTGGTTCATTCATTCATATTTATTTAGTGGTAGTATTTTGATAAACAAATATACATGAATCACGCCTTTTTACTATGGGGGTAGGTAGAGGCTAATTCTTTCCAGTTTTTCAATTTAATGCTATCCAATATTTTGGATAATTATAATTAAATATACGGTATTAAAAAAAATGTTCGTTTTTATTTTCATTAACTCGATTTTAATATCAAATTATTGTCATTGTATTTAATAAAAATGTTTAATACATTATACTCAAAGACTTTTAGATTTCAATGGAAAAAAAAGTTTGATCTCTTTTTCAAGAAAAATCAAAAAGTGAAAACCACGTAAAACTACATCGATTTTCTAGTATGAGTAAATTATATTCCTGTAGTAGAATGGTGTCTATATTTGGCCGTACATACAAGCGCCAACCTCGATTCTGCAGTCGTCAGTTTTACAAATACTCCACGAGATTCGTCTCAATAAAGAAACTACTCCAGTAACATGTCCTAATAATTGTATGATGTTAAAACCCGTCTACATCCTACGAAATGAACTTGGACTGAATGCCTGATCAAAGTGAGCATTTATAAAATAATGACTGAGTTATTCATTACTGGTCTACTTTTACTGATAGGAGTCTGATTCGGTGGTCCAGTGGTCGAGCTCCCTGCTTCTGATCCAGAAGTCATGGGTTCAATTCCGGGCTAACACCAATGATTTCTTGGAATTCCTATCGGCAGTTATGTATATAAGCTGAAAACGTGTCGTCACAAGCCGTCCTATCATATATCAACACAGAATTGTAGATCTGGCTGGTGAGTAACGCGGCTAAATCACCCATTACTTTACAATAATTTTTTTTACCAAAAATATATTTGAGGCAATACGAATTTGTATATACTGCAGTATTGAACTTGATGTATAGGAAAAACAATACAGACAGTTTAATCGGAGTTTTAACACTTTAAAACCCCAATTGTGTTGTGATATAACAGGAGAGGGTATGTGCGAACTTGCCTCAAATACCTTTTTTTTACCAAGAATTGGTGTCAGCTCTCGGACTATAATAAATAAAATGCGTACGCGAACAGAGTCACAGGCGGCCATTACTATATATAATGTGTTATCTATTTCTCACGGCACAAGCTTTAATTTTAATTTGTTACTAGATGTCGCTGTGTAAATAATGATCGGCCATTATTTTTATCATCATTACTGAGTACTTGTAGACAATATTATTAAGTTGATACAAAGGCTCGTACATTAGCGTTAATGATTGTATAATGATATTAATAATACTTAAAACAGAATTCAGAAATTTATTAACTAACTGTGGACTGCGACTTCGTCTGTTATTCAAGACGTCTTGCTGTTTGAAGTGGCGCCTGTTTTATTTTACTTCGGTTATATATTATTCATGGATTCTTTTGCGATTGAGAGTACTAATTATGTATTTTTTTCTTTATAAAAGTTAGCTGCATTTATTTTAAATAATATCAAGTATTTTTAAAATTAATGAAGCGGTTTCGGAGACTATTCGAAACAAATAGATCTATTCAAATATACTGAATAGAGGTAGGTCGAGCACGCAGCTTTTGAATAAAGAAGTCTCTGGTTCCAATTCTAGCTCATACCAATAAATTTTCGTAAATTATGTGTGATAAATATCGATGACTGAAAACTTTGTGCCCGTTATGGCAATAGGATCGCCACCTATTCCATTTGGGACGTAAATATAACGGCGAGACGAGGCTAAACAGCCGCTGCCTACACCTTCGGGTAACAAAGGCGTGAAGTTATGTTTATGTATGTGTAATAAATATAAATGACCGACAACATTATGCCAAAAACGCCTTCAAAAACAGTTGCTTTTTACACGTTAAAAGAAAAATGCGTGTATTTATCAAACCAAAAATACATTGTATCACTACGAAAAGACATCGTAGTTTCATTTATTTGTATATACACCTAAAATAAATTATAAATCGGTAACCATTAAAGGTTATGAGACGGCGCTTGTCAAGTGTTAGAAACACGTATTGGCTGAATGCGTGATAATATTATTAATTATAAATTATTAAAAGCTAAGTGTTGAGAGTTGATTAATGACTTAAAGATAACATAGTTGTATCACGGTAAGAATAATATTATCTATACAGTATACCAACTTTATACAAATGGACGTAACACGAGCTTTGCCTACACGCCTTGTTCTCAGTATGGGGTTGGCGAGGACGAACGAACGCGTTTTTAAAAATAAACAAGAATGAGGTCGTTTTTTTATTCAGTGGTAGAGCCAAGCAGTTCGCTGCATGAATGGGCCGACTCGACAGGTGAAATACCATGACCTGTCAGAAGATCGACGTAAAGTGGCTCATGCCGTGTGTCGTTCGGTGAGAGGGGTACCCGGAGGCCCACCCCCTTCCCCATTCTTTTCTATCCTACTCCCTAAAAGGTCGGCCACGCAACGGTAACACTATATGTGTTGCTGGTTTCCATGGGCGGTGCAGGTTGCTTACCCATAAAAAAATCAGAAATATGTTTTTTTTTTTAATTAAATCAACCAATTAAAACGCCACACGTATTTTTATTGAACACTTACAATTAAGTCCAAAAAGTATTCCACACATAGAAATGGAAACACAAAGAAGGCAAGTATCATTAAAACGCTAGAGATGGGCAACTGTCTGCAGGGAATTTATTTAAAACATACAGTCGAGTTACAATACTGTATGATATAATTACCGCGGTTGTATGTTGGATGAATGGCGGCGCCCGTAGACAGTACAAGCCACCTTCCACACCTATTCATAGACAACTATTTTTAGTAAACCAATTAAAATTTAAAATGCCACAAAAATATTCACACCGTTATGTTATATAATATTTGTTATTCTTCGACGACAAGCAGACAAGCGAGTATCATCTTTCTGTCACGTCTTACTTCAATTTACACATCTACTATATATTTTACTGTCGTTTTTCACGGGAGCAAATAAACAGGCGTATCACCTCGTGGTAAGCGACTAGAGTCGACCATGGATATCTGCAATACCCAGAGGGTGACAGTTGTACTGTCAATAGTGTCCGACCGAAGCTTCACACAGTCGGACAGTCGACAGTCCGAACAGTCGGAATTAAACGAACTGTTACGAAAGAGCAATGACTGACGGACCGGACTGCCCTTAGTTCAGTGCGGATACCTCTATCACCGAGAAACAAGCGGCAAGAGCCACTTTATTAACTACTTTAGCCGATATTCTTCTTAAGCAGTGGATAATATTGAAGAAAATTATTAAATTACTAATAGTTTATAACCTTCGGCTTCGACTTCGGCCGAAGTTTGTGGGGATTGCCGATTAATCGGCTTCGGCTTCAGCCAAAAAAAGACCTTCGATGGGACACTAACTGTCAACTGCACTTAATATCGGATAGGGAAGGAATGAAAAGTGAAGAGAAAGGGTGTGCCTACGAATAGTAATCTCACGGCTCACCGAACGTTACGTGGCATGAGCCGCGGCAAATTGTAGTATTTTACCGGTCGAGCTGGCCCATACATGCAAAGAACTATGATTTCCTAACACTGTAGAAATATATCAGATGATTAACTGTCAGTGATATTTTCTTGAGAATTACCGAAAGATTGGTGTTTTACGTCAGCACAGTTATTTAGTATTACATATTTCGAAATGAGGGCATTGCGCAAAATCCGCGGAGTGACCCTCGCTGACCGCGTGGAAAACAAGGTTATAAGGAAGGAAGTCGGATTGAAAGAGAGTGTCGGTGTAAAAGTAAGAAAAGGGCATGCTCCGATGGTTCGGATGTAGAAAGGATGGATGATGCAAGATTGATTAAGCAGATATACAATGCAAAAGCGGATGGATGTAGGAGTCGAGTGCGGCCTAGACATACATTTCATGACCAAATAGAACGTGTTCTGGAGGAAGGTGATGTTAAGAGCCTCAAAAATCGACGCGCGTGCATGAAAAGAGTTATGAAAGTCAACGAAGCGAGTGAGGTGTGTAAGAATCGTGCCTTATAGCGCTCCGTTCTCTCTGCCTACCCCACAAGGGATTTGGCGTGAAGTTATGTATGTTATTTATGTATTTCTGGAACCTTTGGAATTAGCAGTTTCACAAATTTGGATGTATCATGCCTATATTTATCATGAGATCGTCCTAAAAAAGGGTTCAGATCAAGAATAGATAATAGTGTTAATTGCTTAAACACCACTTCTGTAGAAAGTTTAGTGTAATATGAACTACAAATCATAGAGCATTCTTTGTATGAACATACTCTTTCTCGTAAATCCTTTTTGGGTTTATGAAATCCGGTTTATCTATGGGTTAGTGTGTTTTGCGGATTGATTGTTGGTTTTGAATGGTACTTACGTGAAGTAGGAAGTGGTTAAGTTGCTTTTTTTGGACATAAAAAACAGCACCCGCTAGGCTTCCAAGTTAAGCAATTTTATCAAAGATGCTTGTGTTATGGAAACTAAATAAAGGATATTAATACATATATACATTTTCTGTAAATACTGAGGTACATAGAAAAACAAAGAGGAAGGTGGATGTCTGGTAGGCGGCTGAAAATAAAACCATTGATAGTTCCAGAGGATGACATGTTATGCCGAACCCATTTAGAGTAGGATAAGGGCAGGAAAATGATGATGATACATAGAAAAATATTTGTACTAAGGTAAGATCCAACCCGCTGATCTCTATTACGCAGTCGGTTGTTTTACGAATGCACCAAGCTCATGTTATCACTAAATTGTAATATTTCGTAAACATTGCTGTAAGTAGCAGAAGTATACATCTAAAACAGGTGAATACTTGATTAGAATATTAATTAGCAATTATTAAAGTATATAAATGCCGTATCATTAATTTGATTGCTACTTGTTAATTTAAAGATTTAAATCATAATAAATCATCTCACCAACAAGGCAAGTAGTTCGGCAGAAGCTAATTTTAATAATTTATAATCAGATGTAAATATTTTACTGCAGTAATAACTTTATTAATTACATATATATTTAAATATAAACTAGAATTATATATTAGCCTCGTTTGGTTGGGAACTTCGTGTATATTTTGTAACTTGTAAATTAAGTTGTCGTCTCCGTGGTCTGAAGATCTATTTTGCCCAGTTTCTGATTCAAAAAGTCGTGGGATCGAACCACGGTTCCAACCGGTCACCAATAATTCTCGGAATTATTTTCAGAAGTCATATGTGCATAAATGACTGACAACAGTGACAACACTGTGACCGGTGTATGACAATAGGTTAACAACCGCTGCAACACCATTGTGCAGAAAAAGGCGAAAAATCATAAAAAAATATTCTTTCAGTAAAAATTTCACCTGTTACCTCAATGACAAAGAAAATAATTTACTTGCTTGAAATATTGTTTTCCTACGTTTGTTATACAGTTACAAATGTCTCAAATGTTTGGGACATTTGTTACTGTATAACCCATGTTATGTTTTACCTACATACATACATAACTGCACGCCAAAACCCCTTGCGGGGTAGGCAGATAGAACGGAGCGCCATAAGGCACGATTCTTACACACCTCACTCGCTTCGTTGGCTTTCATAACGCTTTTCATGCACGCGCGTCGAGTTTTGAGGCTCTTAACATCACATTCCTCCAGAACACGTTTTTACCTACATTTTGATGTTAAGCAACCACCGCTACCTTCAACACTGATAGTGTTACAATTGCATTGTCAGTCTTTAAATAAAACAATAATAATAATATCTTGGACACAATACACACAGCGCCCATTAGTTCCAAGCCATGCAACTAAATGCTTGTGTTATGGATACTAGATAACGTAATACTAGATAACTATAAAATACTAGATAACTCCTCGCCATTCTTTCCTATTTCGAGATCTCCTCTGAAACTCTAGACTGGTTTTCTTCATATCTTCGAGGGCGTCAGCAGAGAGTACATCATGATGATTTAACATCTAAGTGGTGCGACCTAAAGTCTGGCGTACCTCAAGGCGGAATACTCTCTCCTCTTCTGTTTTCTATTTTTATTAATCTCCTATCTCATAATCTTCACTGTTCGTATCACCTATACGCCGATGACTTGCAGTTATATGTTCAGGCAAATAAAGAAGATTTATCAGTTGCCATAAATGACATAAATTGCAATTTGGAAGCACTAAGGGACTGGTCTGATAAGTTTGGTGTGATAGTCAATCCATCTAAATGTCAGGCGATACTAGTGGGAAGTCAACGTTTGCTTGATAAAATTGACATCGACGCACTTCCTCAGATAATCTACGATGGACTTAACATACCTCTGAGCCCAGTTGTTAAAAATCTTGGTATACATTTTGACAGTCACTTCAGCTGGCAAGCTCAGGCGGGAGCGGTGAGTCGAAAGGTTACTACAACACTACGGAGCCTGTACCGAATGAAGTACTTTCTTCCACTTCATACTAAAATGAAACTTGTGCAGACGTTAGTTTTCCCTATCCTCGACTATGGTGATGTGTGTTATTTAGACCTGAATGCAGACCTTCTAAACAAATATGACCGGCTTCTCAATAACTGCATTCGATTCGTGTACAATCTTCGCAAATACGACCACGTCTCTTCCCATCGTTCTGAGCTCAGTTGGTTACCTATTCGCGAGCGCCGCAAGTTACGTACTCTTACAACCCTCTTTTCGTTCCTTCATTCTTCTAACCCACCCGCTTATCTAGCTTCTCACATCAGGTTTATTCACTTTTCGTATCAACCTCGCTCCACCACGTATGGTCTTTTGCGCTGTCCCTCTCATACAACTAACTTTGTAAACTCTTCTTTCTTCGTTCAATCAGTAATCCTCTGGAATGCACTCCCCTCTGAGGTTAGGATGTCCACCAACCGTCTTAGCTTCAAGGCTAAGGTACGTAAGCTGTTACTAAGTCAGTTGGCTACCCTGTCACAAACATAATCTTAGATACGTGTATGTATTTATTTTTGTATGTATGTATATGTGTATATATAAATATATATGGATGTTCGTGTATGTATGTATGTATAAATATGCATATTTAAGTATGTTTGTATTTGGAGATATATATATATATATATAAATTAATTAACTAATGCACCTACTCAACACATTTGTCTGCACTTCCCGTGGTTGACTGTGAGAGAATGCCTCAAGGCATTAAGTCCGCCTATGTACCAAATTATTGTGCATTAAGTTTTAAATAAATAAATAAATAAATAAAATAAATAACGGATATTAATAAAATACATATACTTTTCTTTTGTGAATACATACACAATACACAGAAAAACACCCAGACGCCACACGAATATTGATGTTTGTCACAAATATTTGTACTTAGGTGGCAAGCAATCGACTCCAGGGCTCTGCTGAGGAGCCTGGAGCGGATCATGGCCATACGGATCGTACGGGGCTACCGTACCATCTCGTACGAGGCGGCGACGGTCCTCGCGAGTTCTCCCCCCTTCATCATCCTGGCCGAGTTGTACGCAGCTGCGTACGATCTCGGCCGGGGAGGGGAGGACGCGCGGGGACACGAAGTGCGGAGGCGGGAGGCCTTCCGGCGGGTCCTGGGGGACTGGCGCGACGCGCTGGTCCTCCAGGGCGGTACGCGTTCACGCGCCGTCGGGGCCGTCCTACCCCACCTCGAGGCCTGGGTGCTCCGTAAATGGGGCACTGTCACCTACAAGTTGACTCAGATACTCACCGGGCACGGGTGCTTCGGTGACAATCTGAGTCGAATAAAACGTGAAGAGACGGCGAGATGCCACCATTGCGCATCCGACCTGGACTCGGCCCAGCACACGCTGGAGGTCTGCCCGGCCTGGGCGGCCGGGCGCCGAGTCTTGGTCGACGGGATCGGGCGAGACTTGTCCCCGCCGGCGTTGGTCGCGGCAATGCTGGCGGGCGAGGAGGGGTGGAGGGCTGTGGTCTCCTTCTGCGAAGCTGTCATGCTCCAGAAGGAGACCGCCGAGCGGGGTCGGGAGAGACCCGATCCCGCACGAAGGCGGCGGCGGCGAGCTCAGTGATCGCCGCCGCCGGCGGGCCGCGAGGGTGCACACCCCGCGGGTGCGCCCGGGTCGCGGCCCGGGAAGGATGACCCCCCGGTGCGGCCGGGGAGGTTCGTCGGGGACGCCGCCGGCCGCGCGCCTCTTTACAGCGCGCGGTCGGAGCCGCCCCGCCCGGGGGAGCCTCGCCGAGGCTCCCCGAGGATGAGCACCCCCTCATGACGGAGGGGGGGCTACGGCGGGGTGGACCAGAGGGGTTTATCCAAATCCTGGACCACCCCAACGCCGGAGGAAGGCCGCCGCGAGGTTTTAGTGGGTAACCCTAGGATCGGATTTCAGTTTACTGTTTTGGGAGTCCCACACTACCCCCTGCCCTCCCCAGGCGGGGGGTGGGCATAAAGCATTTCCTCGCGAAAAAAAAAAAAAAAAAAAAGTGCGGCAAGCAATCGAACCTCCGACCTCTGCTGCAGCCGGTAGTTTTTATCAATGCGCCACGAGGCCCCCTGACTTAAATGAGACGGGATAGGGTGGTGCCCTCTCTCACCAAACGAAATACGGCATGTGCCATTTTTCGTCAATACGCTGAGAAGTCGTGGTATTTCGCCGGTGGAGACAGCCCATTCATGCAGCGAGCTGCATAGTTCTACGATCACAATTAATAACCAGTACTTGGCACAATTCATTGAAGTTAAACGTGGATAAGAATAAATTGTACAGTACTTGTAATAATACGCTATTTCTAAGGTCAGTTTTGCTTACCTATTGACTGTACAGAAACCACGGGTGGTCCTATTTTGTTAGATAACTTAATAGCTGTAACCCGCGACAGTGCCGTGATTCACCATTCATAAGTTGTATTTTGTCGTGTTTACCTCTATTCATATATATTTGCAGTTATATTTATCCGGCGCGAAGGACCAAAAACTATAACAATGGTTATGTGATAGTTTTAGATAGATGTATACTTATATTATTTTTTGACCGTGTCAATAATAGAGTCGTAAGGTAGGAAAATGGATAGAAAAAGAATGTCCGTGTAAAAGTTAGAAAGGATCCGATGGATCGGATGTGCATAAAAATGGATAAAGCAAGATTAACATAACAGATGTACAGTGAAAAGCGGATGGATGTTGGAGTCGAAGACGGCCACGATATACTTTCCATTACCAAATTGAACGAGTCCTTGACCAAGGAAAAACCGAGTAGTTTGTGTGACAACAGTTATTTAAATCGAAGAAGGCAGTGAGATGTGTAAGAATAGTGCCTTGTTGCGCTCTGTTGTCTATGCCTATCCAGCAAAGGACTAAACGTGAAGTTAAATCAACTTGTGTGGGCGAATATATTATTATCTCCAATGTATGAACGTATAATAATTTCATTTGCTATAAGGAAGCGACAATGAATCTGATTGATATTAAATTGTATAAAAGCGTTGGTACTTGAAATAGATTTTGCCAGTGCGGTACTGACTAGACGTGCGAATATGGTACATCTTGATTGGTATTATTGAAGCGCGGTCCATAACGACCGCACGAATGATACGCGGCAGATATAATTGAATGAAATTTATTATTATGTACAGACACGTTAGGCAGATATAATTTATGTCTTTAGTCTCTTAAAAAAAACATTAACGGCTAACTATCGTGTTCGTAATTCAAACGTTTTTTTTAATTTATCCATACTAGCACTAGTTTTTTGTTTCAAGTATATCTATGTATTTAAAAAAGGTGACATAGTTTTTTGCTTTAGTTTATGTTATGAAGCCTAAGGATAAACTTCACTGAAAATAATATTATTATGAGACAAAATACAAAATAATATAAGGCTTTAAATTTCTATCCATCATCATACTTGTATTTTAAAAGAAGAGTCATGTTTTTTTTCCCACTCGCGTGCTCGGCTTCTAGGATGCGGCGTGCTCAAGAGGTTGTTTCGTGACACAACAATTTCAAAGGAATATGTTGTTTGGCGTTTAGTTAAAACGCTTATGTCATATTTGTGAAGTGATATTATAGTGATAATGAAAACAATTTCTACAAAATCATGTATTATCGATAAACAGTTATTTATTTTTAAATTTATATAACTTTCAAATTTCGAATTTGTTCTATTTTTACACGATCACGTTTTTTATACCCGAAGGTGTATCAAGTCTTTTCGTATAATAGCTTGGGGAAAAAGTATTTTCGTATTTTTGTATGAAAAGTCAAGACATTTTTTTCAAAGTTTATTTACATTTATTTACAATATATATGTACCGTTTTGTTGAATAACTTTCTGCCATTTTGTGGGCAGAGACATTATCCCGTTACTGTAGAAACTTTGATACTTCTGATCAAAAAAACGGGACAAATAGTTTTGGCAGTCCTCTCTTGAGGTCAACCTTACAGAACCTAAAGAATTCTGAAGAGACCGAAACAGGTGAAAATCTGAAGGCGCAAGGTCAGGGCTATATGGTGGATGCACTAGGACCTCCCAGTCGAACTCTCTTAATTTTTGCTGAGTGGCTAAAGATGTGTGTGGTCTAGCGTTATCGTGATGAAAGACCACACCCTTCCTGTTGATCAATTCCGGCCGTTTTCTCTCGACTGCTTCCTTTAATCTCATCAGTTGCTGGCAGTAAAGATCAGAATCGATGGTTTTGCCGGACGGTAAAAGCTCATAATGAACAATGCCCTTCCAATCCCACCATACACACAGCATCACCTTATTTCGTGTTAGGCCAGGTTTGGCCACAGTCTGTGAAGCCTGGCGAACTTTCGACCACGACCTTTTTCGCACGTTCTTGTCGTACGTGATCCACTTTTCATCGCCAGTTATCAATCTCTTCAAAAACGGCTCGGTTTCATTACGTCTCAATAATGAATCGCAAATGAGTACACGGTTCATTAAGTTTCTTTGAGTGAGCTCGTGTGGCACCCAAATATCGAGCTTTTTTGTATAACCAGCTTTCTTCAAATGGGTCAAAACTGTTTTGTGGTCAATTCTCAGTTCTTCAGCTACATCGTAACTACTAATATGCCGATCTTGCTCCACTCTTTCAAAAATGGCGTCCATTTTATTCGTAACAGGGCGACCAGAGCGAGGTGCATCTTTAACATCAAAATTTCCGGACTGAAAACGTTTGAACCAAATTTGTGCTACTCTTACTGACACTGCATCAGGTCCATAAACATCACAATTTTTTTTCACTGCTTGAGTTGCATTTTTGCCTTTTTTATAATAAAATTTTAAAATGTATCGAATTTCTTCATTAGATTCACTCATTTTTACGGAGAGAAAAACAAATGAAAAATAGCGGGAAACAACTTTTTTTTATTTTTTTCTTTTCTTTATAATGTAACCTTTTTAATGTTACCAAAACCAGCCAGACACAAATAGTACAGTCAAAGAAATTTTATAATAAGTTTATACCTACGTTATGCGAAAAGACTTTTTCCCCGACCTAATATTACTGCCATGGTAGTTATCATAGTCTATTATAATTTTTGAAATCATCTATAATTATTTATTGTTTAGGTATGTCAGTATAGCTGCCAAGTAGTTAAAGTTAGTAATATAAAAAAAAATATCACGATTTCATTACATCTGATATCGAGCACACGGCTTCTGATCCAGAGTTTCGATTCCAGGGTTCGATTCCAGAAATTGGTTTTCGGAAGTTATGTGTGATAAATATCGATGACTGACAAACTTTGTGCCCGGATAGCAATAGGTTTGCCACCTATTCCATTTTATTCCATTTAGGACGTAAACATAACGGCGAGACGAGGCTTAACAGCCGCTACCTACAACTTCGGGTAACAAAAGGCGTGAAGTTATGTTATGTTAATATTAAATGAAAAATTATCTTAAAATAATTAATAACTTTCACTACGACAGCGCCTAATTGATACTGGAAAATGCACAAGAACTGCGACGCTATTGAAAAAAAAATCAATGCATGGCGGACATTGACATGTCAACTTGACACGCGCTTCTAGTTCAACGACTCCTTTCACAAGTCCATGGCAAACAAAAAAGTAACTTTCAAATATTACTCATCAGCATATCTATTATTGTGTACGAGTCAATATTTTATGATTGGACTTTTTTTTTATATTTTAACTTCTATTATAATCGTATGAGTATTTGGTTTAAGCAATACGCTCGTTTCTTTTTTAAATTTATTAACAACATCGTTGACAAAGTCCATGTTTAAGAAGGCTTAACCTCAAATTTATAAACAACTATTTATGGCGGTTCGACTCGTCGACAACCAGCCAATTTCCGACGGGCTTGATTCCCTGGCACTGCGGAGGGACATTGCTTCTCTGTGTGTCCTATATTTAATCTACCACGGGAAGTGTTCCCAGGAATTGTTCGGACTAATACCACCCGCTGATTTCCGCCACCGCACATCGCGCCAACATTACCACGCACATAAATTAAATGGTTGGCGATCTACGACAGTGCGCTTCAGCCGACATTTTTTGCCACGCACGTCTCCTCTATGGAACCAGTTGCCGGCAGAGGTATTCCCGGACCGATACGACTTAAAGACCTTCAAGAAAAGAGCATACTCCCACTTAAAAGGCCGGCAACGCTGACTCGACGCCCCTGGTGTTGAGGATCTTTATGGGCGGCGGTGGTCACTTTCCATCAGGTGACCCGCACGAGTTTGCCCCTTTTTTCTCATAAAAAAAATGAAGACAAATTTTAACATAACGGTTTGTTTATGCGGTATCTACTTACATAAGAAATAAACCATATTTAATTAATGTACCTATATAAAAACGCTAGTGTGTGATAAACGAAGTTCGTCATAGAAGATGAAATAACGACTAAGCATGACGTATGGCTCTTTATCCTTTCTGCCTGTACCGCATGAGACCTGAAGTCATTTTGGCAACAACTATCATCAAAAATGAATTAACTATACGATACTATAAAGATACTCGTTAGAACGATGTAATCTAGCAAAAGCGTCTAAAAATAATCATCACTTAACTAAAACGGTTGACAATTTGTCAACACAATGATATTCCTAGCAATAAAGATTAACAAGAATGGCCACACATAACTCGACACTCATCCATTACAATAGGAAACAACAATTACTTACAATATTTAATTACAGACATTAATTATACGAAGGAATTTCTTACTAATTCTTATTTTGTCTTAAAATAAACGGCATTGACGTGTGAGTGAGTATATATATACATAACTTGCATTGTGCATACGCCTCCCACCGGGAAGTGAGAGGGTTATGTGGGGCTTCCGGGAGATGGTAGTTCGGATAGGCAGGCTCCGTCCGCCCGCGCCAGTCACCTGCCCTACACCGGGAAGGAGTTTTTGTCGGTGATCGAATTGTTGCCTCCTTCCCCATCTTCTTCTCCTGCGGAGCGGTGCCACGAGAGGATCGTTCTCCCGCGCTCGCTCCGCCGCCTCCTTCTCTGCGATCACCTCCTCGCAGAAGGAGGCAAACTCCAACCTTCCTCACCTTCGGCCACCATGGCAGCCACCACGCTGGGGAGTGACAGGTCCGGCCCCACCACCGCGATTAAACTACGGCACGGCCCATCCCACGACAACTCAATATAACCTAAACTAACTTAAACTCACCTAACCAAATCATCCAGTCGTGGCACTTTATGCATGATGTTACACGGGAGTTTTGACGAAAATACAGAGGAGCACGCTACACACGATATTTACACCATTTTCCACATTTGTAAACATTACGTACACTTATTAAATAAAACAACGAATTTTATTCAATAATAGCCATAGAAACACAAATTTTAGAAAACAATGCAAAGAACAGACATGACTCTGTTACATTCCGCCAAAAATCTTTTGTATGTGTACCAATAAACATAAAGAAAAAATAGGGCCATTCTTTTTTAAAATTTGACTCTGCGTTCTTTTTTTAAATTTGACGTTACGGAAATATATAGATTACTATTTCGTGGCAGCAAAGAATTATATCGTTTAAAAACATATTTGCAAATAATACAATAACAGTTTAGCATGTCATTTAGACAAAACCAAGTGACATGTCTCTAATAGCCATGAAATAACACCTCATTTATATTGTGCCGTTAGTTTTCTAAACAGTTACAAATAATATTGTCTCAGTTGGTACTAATTTTTGCAATTCAGAATTTTAGTATATTAACCTTGTTACCTACATTTATCTACTATAATATTTGATACAAATGAAGAAATAAGAAGTTTGTCCTAATTGTTAATATTTTTAAATAGTCCATAGTCCTTTTTAGATAACTAAGCTATTGCACCGCAAAAATAATGTTTTTTCAATAAACACTAGTGTTTAAAAGTTGAATAGCTGAAAAGTGAGTGAGAATAAAGTTAGTCTTATTCAAGTTACATAATCGACATCTGCATAAAATATAGGGTTACCAGGGATGGGTCTACGTATACCTCCTTTTCCGAATGAAAAGCGGCGAGAGCTACTTTACGTCGACATTCTGAAAGGTCGAGTCCGATTGAATCTGCATGACTCTACCACTGTCAAAGGTTAGCGAAAGGCGGGAAGTTATAAACCTTGGTACTGTGTTGTATCTGGCTTGTTATAATAAAAAACTATTCCCGTCGATAATGTTAATAATAACAGGAAATTTGGCGTACTCACGCATCACTGCTCTATGATCACGTCGCGGTTTAATTACTCTGTGCACTAAAAATCTCAATCACAGTGAATGACGCGTCCCATATATGCAAGCGGTCAACCGTAGCGATGCGACGCACCCGTGTTTCGACAGAGCAATGACAAAGCTTCGTTGTCTCTGGTCACAACGAAGCGAGATTTGAAAAACGAATTTGGGAAGTTCGATATTTAAAAATATTATAATATTTTTCAATGGACGTAGAATTGAGATGAGGGCTCTTTTTATGAGATAGGTCGCAAACGAGCTAACGTGTAGTCTGGTGATAAGTTACTAACGCCGACCACGGATATTTGCAACACAGATATTGTTTATAGCTGCGTTGCCAGCCTTTACGAATTACTATAGGGTTGAAAAAGCGAGATAGACAGGAACAGATACCTCAATAACCAGCCAAAAATTGGCATTTACGTCGATGTTCTAAGAGGTTCTGCATAGCGTGCATGCAGTGAACTGTAGGGGTCTACCACTGTAAAAATCTATGATCGCATTTATAAGTAATAATAGCTTCTGCACAAATATTCCTGTTAATATTTAAGCAATCAGCAACTAGCTGGCGGATTGCTGATTGATGCTACTTTTTGCAACGCGCTACACTACCGGCGTAAGTTGATAAACTTACGCAACTTACTAGATTCAAGTAAAAGTATAAATATTTAAGAATAGTAAATAGTATTGTTTAATTTTATCCAAAATGTAATAATTCCCTATAAATCTTCGTCCGCGTTCGTATTATTTGCTTGCTATCAGGTGGCAGGTGCATGAAAAATGCCTTGTTAAGATCAAAAATTAATTGAAAGTATCTAAGGTGAATTTGTCGATTAGCATATTGAGCAAATAAAAAGCTCTTCAAATGTAATAAGAACACAAATCAAAATATATTATTGTGTATAAAATATCAATCAGCAATACAGTTTTATATAATACAAAAGATTAAATAAAATAGTCATTCGAATGCAGCCATTTGTAAGGCTTAAAAAAAATCTCTACTTAGTGTAATCTTATAATGAACGACGACAGCACGTGCTTGGCATTTTTTCTATAGCAATATTATTAAAGCATTATTATTTACTAAACAAAAATATTTAAATCCTCTATCAATAATAGATTACAACATATAATCAGGGTATTTTAGCGAAAGATTTGTATATCATCTTAACTACTTTTACAACTGCTTCTTATCGAAGGTGTAGACAGCGGCTGTTGAACATGGGTGGCAATTTTTGCATCCGAAATAGACTAGGTGGCGGAACTTATTGTCATACACCGAGCACGATGCTGTCAGTCATTTATATAAATTTATTACACCATAACTACCGAAAAGAATTATGAGCCTGGATCTGATCCAGATCCTTCCAGATTCAGAACCGTCCTCCACCTCCAGATCACCGAAACGACTGTACTTAAACAATCTTTATCCAATTTGACTAGTACTTAGCTTTTTTATTGCCTATGGTGCCCTACACTTAGGTTTTAACCACTTTGCTACAGAAGAAAATATCTTCTGCAGGTAAGATTCTTACACGCCTCACTCGTTTCGTTGATGTTCATAACTCTTCTCATACTCTTTTCATTCAACTCCTAGCATCACTTTCCTCCAGAACACGTTCTACGTTGGTCACAGAATGTGTGTCTTAGCCCTCCTTGACTCCTACATCCATCCACTTTTGCATTGTATATCTGATTATGACGCTCTATTCTCTCTGCCTACAATGGATTTGGCATGAAGCTATGTATGCAATGTACGAGTATGTAAAAGAATAGAGCACATAACTTGCGGTTTCGGTGTCTAAAGAAGGTTTCACATTACACCACACCGGGTCAGGGCCAGGAACCGAATTCCGGTCGTGACACTAAGTCACTACGCTGTTTTGTGATACGCTATATTTATTAACAATAATTCCTATTTATAGTAAGTACTATGAGTATTTCACTTAAAATGTTTAATTAAAACGTAATAGAGAGTTCACCGATTCAAGCTAGTCTTATCTTAGCGATAGAGCCACTGTTTTCTGCTAATATCACCTTTTTTATGGGATAGGAGGGCAAACGAGCAAGCGTGTCACCTAATGGTAAGCAACCAACGTCACCCATGGACACCAGCAACACACATTTGCGTTGCCGACCTTTAAGGGATAAGAGATAGGAAATGATGGGGAAGGGGGGTTGGCCTCCGGATACCTCTCTCACCGAATGAAACGCGGCATGAACCACTTTGCTTTTCTGAGAGTGACGAGTGATAATTCCACGCACCTAGTATAATTTGAAGAAGACAACTCCTCATCATACATCAGCCTCTAAAGATATATTGTAACTTAACTTCACGGATTTTTCTACCTGGAAGTATAGGCAGCAGTTGTTATTATTATCTCGACTCGCCGAATCGTTACGTTACGTACGATTCACTTGCTCGTTTGCCTTCCTATCCCATAAAAAAAATACACCGGGCTCAAAGTTTTCTGATACCGATAATAATCATAGTTAGCTTTCGAAAAGAATTCCTCGAAATTCTATAGTGTAAGTTCGGACTCGAACCTATGACTTCTGAATAAGAAGCAGGGATCTCAACCACTGGACTCCAGAGATTATTGAGTAAATTGTAATAACTCCGTACATAATGTAATTCATTCTCTAATCAGCTTAAGCTACTCCAAACGTAAAACTTTTAAGAACACATCTAACAACAACCAAAGTACGGTGATCAATCGAACCTCTGACATTTTGTTGCTCATATTGCACAATGCCATCACGACTTAACGAATTGTTAGTATGTTTGTTTCATCTACATCTCATAATGTATTACTTGTTAGCAGTATGTATATTGACGCATAAGATTTGAAACTGACATGCTTAGCTCGGTAAAAAGCTAAAATACCAAATCTTATTTATCATTTCAGTAACCATTTCGGAATGTTATAATGTGTCTCTTCGGATATTAAGTGTGTCTTTTTCGGATGTTGTAGTGTGTTCTATTTGGATGTTACAGACTGTAAATTGCTGTTTAAGATTTTAAACTGACATGCTTCGCGCGGTGAAGTATCTTTGACCGACTCTATCTCAATTGGTGATGAACTTATTTATTATTTCAGAAACTTTTTCGAATGTTATATCGTGTCTTTTTCGGATGTTGTAGTGTGTTCTTTTCGGATGTGTGATAGCGATAGTGTGGTGATAGTGTGTCAATTGATGTTAAGATTTTAAACTGACATAATAATAATCAAAAATATAATTTTCGAGATTTAGTACTTTAAATGCAAACGCTGGCTGAACCCTAAGTGATAGATAAAATATTATTATACACCTTTAAAAGGACTACGAAAAAATCCGCAATGGCATACATTTATCTCTTAAGGATAACTCACAATGACCATTTTTATTTCTATTCTCAGGCGAAACAAAGTTCGTTGGGTCACCTAGCCTCGAATAAAATAAAACCCATAAGTAGACACAGAGTTGTAAAATTAGTGTTAATACATGTGTAGTTTACGACCGGACTCGTTAATTGCGGTCATACGCAACTGTTCGATGGAACCTTGAAGATTACGAGGTCATGATCACCAACAGAATCCTAAAATCAACAATGTTAAGTTTAAAATTGGTTTAATTGTGGTCTACCGGTGATATACCACAACCTTTCAGAATATTGACGGAAAGTGACTTACGCTGCGTTTCGCAGTTCGTGAGAGAGGTATCCAGAGATTTATCATTCTTTCCACTCTTACTCTTCTAAACAGCTGGAAAGGCAACTGTAACAGTATCTGTGCTGCAGATACTAACACATATATGTGTTCAGACGTCCATGGGCTGCGTTTTTTGTTATGTCTAATTCGACAAAAATGATTTATATAAACCTCAAAATATTCAACTGAAGTAAATAGCTCATTTAGTAGTTGTACTACTATTGTATATACAACAATAGACAAAGAGCAAGAACCACTTTCCACTTTTGTAAGAATTCGTCTCACGAAGTGTCATTACTTTTAAATTACCCACAATGTAACTCAAGCCCTATAATAGTTACAGAAAGTGACATGATTTAGGGCAATTGTTTCTAGCCACTTGAAGAAAATAAATGACCATGGATTTTTGCAAATAATAAACGCAGTTGGGAAAGCAGAAAGAACCATTTTTTTTATTTTTTTTTATTATGGGATAGGAGGGCAAACGAGCAGGCGTGTCACCTGATGGTAAGCAACCAACGCCGCCCATGGACACCAGCAACACATATAGTGTTACTGTTGCGTTGCCAACCTTTAAGGGATAGGGGATAGGAAAGGATGGGGAAGGGAGGTGGGCCTCCGGGTACCTCTCTCACCCAACGAAACACAGCATGAGCCACTTTACGTCGGTCTTCTGAGAGGTCGTGGTATTTCACCGGTCGAGCCGGCCCATTCATGCAGCACGATATACTTTTTTACTCAACTTCACGCCATGTGCCTTGCAGGATAGACAGAGAGAACAGAGCACCATAAGGCACGATTCTTAAACAGTTTAATCGCTTCATTGACTTTCATAACTCTTACCATATATCTTTTTTAAATGGTTTTGAAAAGAGTATTTGGCACATGAGTTTCTTGCCCAATTTTTCTCATGAAAACCCCTACACTCGGAATCTGGTGGCTCGTGGCGATTGCGTCCGTGTTTTCTTGTTCCACAGAGGCACTTTCCTCAAGCGCTCGTGCTTAAGAATTTTAATTTATATTTTTGTACTTTGACTATTTTTAAGTATCAGTGATGACCTATGAAAATAAAACCACTTGTGACTTTGAATACACGGTCGTCAGTCCTCAAGGCTTCAGACCTCACCTTCCGGAAGAATTTATTCAATTTGGTCGTGAATAGTGTATCGTGGCTCTTATTTATAGAGTAAAGATAATTAAGTGTTAATTAACTATTCTACTTGAACTCGCTGCCTCAACTGGCAATACCGACCGGTGAAATACTACGTAAAATGGCTTATGCCGCGTGTCGCTATGAGAGACCCATTTCCCTCTACCCTTCCTATACACTTCCGACCGTACCCCTATCCCATTGTAAAGGCCGGCAACGCAACTGTAACACTATCTGTATTGCAGGTGTCCATGGGTGGCGTTAGTTGATTAACATCAGGTGACACGTTTGCGTAACTATTAGGTCGGGGAAAAAGTCTTTTCGCATAACGTAGGTATAAACTTATTATAAAATTTCTTTGACTGTACTATTTGTGTCTGGCTGGTTTTGGTAACATTAAAAAGGTTACATTATAAAGAAAAGAAAAAAAAAAAAAGTTGTTTCCCGCTATTTTTCATTTGTTTTTCTCTCCGTAAAAATGAGTGAATCTAATGAAGAAATTCGATACATTTTAAAATTTTATTATAAAAAAGGCAAAAATGCAACTCAAGCAGTGAAAAAAATTTGTGATGTTTATGGACCTGATGCAGTGTCAGTAAGAGTAGCACAAATTTGGTTCAAACGTTTTCAGTCCGGAAATTTTGATGTTAAAGATGCACCTCGCTCTGGTCGCCCTGTTACGAATA
Organism: Euproctis similis; assembly: GCA_905147225.2. NCBI lineage: Eukaryota > Metazoa > Arthropoda > Insecta > Lepidoptera > Erebidae > Euproctis > Euproctis similis. Next base: position 8,712,933 of record LR990121.1, on the reverse strand, counting down.
AAATGGACGCCATTTTTGAAAGAGTGGAGCAAGATCGGCATATTAGTAGTTACGATGTAGCTGAAGAACTGGGAATTGACCACAAAACAGTTTTGACCCATTTGAAGAAAGCTGGTTATACAAAAAAGCTCGATATTTGGGAGCCACACGAGCTCACTCAAAGAAACTTAATGAACCGTGTACTCATTTGCGATTCATTATTGAGACGTAATGAAACCGAGCCGTTTTTGAAGAGATTGATAACTGGCGATGAAAAGTGGATCACGTACGACAAGAACGTGCGAAAAAGGACGTGGTCGAAAGTTGGCCAGGCTTCACAGACTGTGGCCAAACCTGGCCTAACACGAAATAAGGTGATGCTGTGTGTATGGTGGGATTGGAAGGGCATTGTTCATTATGAGCTTTTACCGTCCGGCAAAACCATCGATTCTGATCTTTACTGCCAGCAACTGATGAGATTAAAGGAAGCAGTCGAGAGAAAACGGCCGGAATTGATCAACAGGAAGGGTGTGGTCTTTCATCATGATAACGCTAGACCACACACATCTTTAGCCACTCAGCAAAAATTAAGAGAGTTCGACTGGGAGGTCCTAGTGCATCCACCATATAGCCCTGACCTTGCGCCTTCAGATTTTCACCTGTTTCGGTCTCTTCAGAATTCTTTAGGTTCTGTAAGGTTGACCTCAAGAGAGGACTGCCAAAACTATTTGTCCCGTTTTTTTGATCAGAAGTCCCAAAGTTTCTACAGTAACGGGATAATGTCTCTGCCCACAAAATGGCAGAAAGTCATTCAACAAAACGGTACATATATATTGTAAATAAATGTAAATAAACTTTGAAAAAAATGTCTTGACTTTTCATACAAAAATACGAAAATACTTTTTCCCCAACCTATTATAACTATAAATGTAGTGAATGTTTATCCTCTCGATGGATGCTAAACTTCTGTTCGAGAAATCCTATATGTGAATCCGATTACACGCTAGAAAAATATCTTTGCGGGAAGGACTTGACATCGATTTTCATGGGAAATATTGTTCCAGTTGGTAGGTCGTGTCATAGGTATAGTCATTTAAATATTATCTATGTGAATTAAAGAGAGAAGTTTTAATTAACTTAAGCTGCTGAAAACATAGTTTTATTGTTCTTTAAAAAGCTAAGCTAGACGTGTATTGAATTTTCTAGTAAAAAATTCATTCATGCAAGGTACAATTCAACTTCAACAGTGGTAGAGTAACGTAGTTCGCTGCATGAATGGGCCGGCTCAACCGGTGAAAAACCACGACCTCTCAGAATATCGACGTAAAGTGACTCTTGCCGTGTTTCACTCGGTGAGAGCGATCGCGGCGAGGTTTCCGGAGGCCCAACCCCTTTCCCCGTCCCCTTCCCATCCCACTTTCGACCCCTTCCATATCACATTGTGAGGGCTGGCAACGCAACTGTAACACTATTTGTGTTCAGGTGTTCATGGGCGGCGATTATTGGTCACAATCAGGTGACACGCCTGCTCGTTTGCCTCCTAATACTATAAAAAAAAAATCTATTTTTTCTCAAACAAACATCTCTCAGTTTGCAAATAAAAGACTTACGAAATGGTTAAATATTTTCTTCAAACCCACGCACTTACCTACATATAGTGCAAATATTATCTACTTTATAAAATGCCGTAATTGTTTTCTGTGCAAATAGCCCTTAGCGAGACAACGCGTTTCAAATTCGTCAAAGATGGAGGTAAACATAATACATATATATATATATATATTTTTATATTTGAACACATTTGTTTAGCTGATGGTCGGGTTCTCAGTTGTGCTGCCAGCCTTTCGGTTGGTATGGGTAGAAGGGAGTGGGCCTCCGGTCACTCTCAGGAACGTAACGCGATGAGACACTTACATCGATTTTATGACAGCAAAAATCGAATCCCGGTGGTTTGAACATCGAAAAGCAAATTTAATTTCGAATATGCCTTGTCTTCCTATCTATAAATCATTAAATAGTATATAACAAAGTCACTTTCCGCTGTCTGTCCCCTTATATGCTATCTTTAAAACTACGCAACGGATTTTTTTTTTAATAATTAGAGGGTGTCAAAGGGGTGGTTTTGATCTTTAATTCATATATAATGTTGCAAAAAAAAAAATGATAATTTTCGAAATTTAGCGCTTTAATTGCAAACACTGGCTAAACCCTAAGTGATAGGTCAAAAGAATGTTCCACATTATTAAACACCTTCAGAAGGTCTACAAAAAAGTCCACGAGGGAGTATGTCTATCTCTTAGGAATAACCCACAATGACCATTTTTATTTTTTACCTTTTTACGAAGCGATTTTAAACATTACAGCATTAATTTTCATCGAATTAAGTGTCTTTTTCAGCTTGCAATTTAAACGAATATTTTCGAAGATATTGCAGTATTATCATAGCCGGACAGCAGTTAAAGCCAATAAATAGCACAAATTGAACCTCATAATATCCAAAATTTACTCATTTATTACTTTTTATGCGGAACAAAGTTCGCCGAGTCAGCTAGTAATGAATATAATATAGTGCTCTCCATATAAACTTTCTTTTACACTTTATACATTACAAACAAACGAATCCATCCTCTTTCTAAATTTACTCTTTAGAAGAAGTCCCAGCCTAACCATTCATAATTCCCTACTGATCCCAACGCTAACTTATGAGAGTGAGAGTTGGGTAGTCCAAAGTCAAAGCATGGCATAGTATAAGGCATGGTATGGCAGAGTGTGCAGTAAAGTAGGGTAAACATGGTCCAAATTATGACACTGCGCGAAATCTGCGGAATGACTCTCGCTGACCACGTCGAAAACAATACTGTAAGGAAGGTAGTTGACAGTGAAAGATTGACTGAGCAGATATAAAATGCAAAAGCGGATAGATGTAGGAGTCGAGGACGACCAAAATGCACCTTCCATTACCAAACAGAACGAGTTTTGGAAGAAGGAAATGATAAAATCTTTAAAAATCGACGCGCGTGTTTGAAAAGAGTTATGAAAGTTAAATAAGTGAGTGAGGCGTGTAAGAATCGTGCCTTATGGCGCTCTGTTCTCTCTACCTACCCCGCACGGGGTATGCAGTTTATTATAATACTAAGATACAGTTATGTTTTGGCATAAAATTAATGCATTCTATTAAAATAATCGTGGCACAAAAGACAATAACGAACTAGATAAATCAAAATATTTATGTGTATTTCTCATAAGCATATAAGGAAATGGGCTAAAGTTAGTTAAACCAGATCACGATTTATTCACTTTTCACCGTTACAAATATTTGATATACATTATATTTTGTATGAAGTAAATAATTGGTTTGATTTAGATATAATAATACGGTGATAAATTGGCTAAGCAGATTATTTATCTTAAATGTCTTAATTAAATACTAATGTAAGTTTTAATGCTTAAAATATAATGTTTATAATATTTTTTAGTTAATTCTGTGACAAGTGATATTAACGAATTACTAAGCAGATAGGCTGATTGCGACGTCCTGGGAGAGCCCTGTATTGAGAGAGTCCCACACTACCCCCTGTCGTCCCTAGGCGGGGGGTGTGCATAAAGCAAAAAAAGGATTGGGTTCCAGTTTTTAGGTTCGATTCATTCGCGCATCCGACTGGGACTCGGCCCAGCACACGCTGGAGACGCTGGAGGTCTGCCGGCATGGGCGGCCGAGCGTCGAGTCCTGGTCGACGGGATCGGGCGAGACTTGTCCCCGCCAGCGTTGATCGCGGCAATGCTGACGGAAGAGGAGGAGTGGAGGGTCGTAGTCTCCTCTCCCGCAGGTGCGCCCGGGTTGCGACCCGGGAAGGATGACCCCCCGGTGCGGCCGGGGAGGGTTGACGGTCGTCGTTGACCCCTCTGGTCCAGAGGGGTCAACCCTATCCTGGACCACTCCAACGCCGGAGGAAGGGCGCCGCGGGGTTTTAGTGGTAAACACTCCAAAAATTTATTTTTAAAATTTTTATCTGTCCACTGTCTGTCTGGCTGGACCAATTGTGAATATTATTGGCAAATAGCTGGTGTAATAAGGGGTAACTTAGGCTACTTTATTTTAGATGTTTTTTATGTATTGCTTTCGAGGGGACAGAAAGTTCGCCGGGTCAGCTAGTTATGAATAAATATGTTGTGATGGATGTACAAACACAGGCCCATCACATATTGTCACAATTTATCAAAGTTACATTCATCAGAGATTTCTCAAAATTCAATGACGCTCAACGCAATTCGAACACTGAACCTTTCAATCAAAAGTAAGACTGTTAAACTACTTGAAGAAGATTTTCGTTTTTCCATCAAATATGTTCTAACAAGAAGTAAAGGTGTAACAATATTTTTGGTTATCTGTAAGCTTATCTATGTTATGACTATCTTATTGTTAAGCAACTCGGCGACAATATCACCGTCTTTGTATTGGGCAATATGTGTACAGTTTTTTTTTTGGTAGACACAAGTCTTTTGTAATACTTAAAATATTATACGTAACTGTTTTACATTTTGTTCAGAAAACATGCCTAAATAGTTGAGTACTTTTGGCTACTGCCATAATTATAAATGATGATAATTCAGATAAATTAAATAATAATTAAATGATCGATTCCGGACTCACACCAATGATTTCTTGAAATTATTTTTTAGTTATGTCCATCAATTAAGTATCAATGACAGACAACTTTGTGGCCGGTGTAATTGCAATAGGTTCGCCATGTATTTGGCAAGTCCACCCGCTTTTACACCTTTGGGTATAACTTCACGCCTTTTGTTACCCGAAGGTGTAGGCAGCGGCTGTTAAGCCTCGTCTCGCTGTTATGTTTACGTCCCAAATGGAATAGGTGGTGAACCTATTGCCATACCGGGCACAAAGTTTGTCAGTCATCGATATTTATCACACATAACTTCCGAAAACAATTTCGAAAAGTCATTGGTGTGAGCCAGTGTCTGGAATCGAACCCCGGTCCTCTGGATCAGAGGCCGTGCGCTCGCCCACTGCGCCACCGAGACTGTTTTTTGACCGAGATTTTACAAAAAGGATTTTTGTAAAATCTCGGCGTGAAGGTTAACTCTCCTTCTGAATCCAGAAGTCCTGGGTGCATACACGAATGAATTCTAGGAATTATCAGAATTTATGTGCGACAAATATCGATGATCGATATAAATTTTGCTTGGTAGGTTATTTAGGATGAAAAAGATCCACGAGTCGAGACTTAGCAGCCGTTACTATAGCCGAACGGTTCACCGTGCATAATTACTTATGGGTGGTCCCTAGTTCGAACTCTGGTAGAATCCACTATCGCTTTCATCCCACGTATTGAAATACTTGGAATAATGTGATAGGTGGTCAGGGATATTTGTCACACATTTTTGTAGAGCCTCGTAAGGATTGGTTGGCAATATAGGTTAGATACCACGACTGCCCTGAAGTTTGTTATAAAATGCCTGCCTTTCGTTTGATTACAGAGGTATCCAGAGGCAAACCTCTTTTCTCGGCTCTACACTGCTTTCTCTATCTTAAAGGCGAAATTATGATCCTTTGTTAGATGTTCATTTTGCACTCTTGTCATTTCCTACCAGGTTACCTATTTAAGCATTTTAAAATAAAAAATATTTCGTGCCATTCGGACTCGAATCCAAAACATCCGATTCCGAATCATGATGCTAATTCCCAAAGGGCACTAGGAGACTATATTCATATTTTTTAATATTAGTTTATAACACGTCGATTATTAAAAGCAATAATAAGCTCAGTTAATACCCGTGTTGCCAGGTCACTATAAATTTCAAATAATTATGTATTTATTTGTTTATTTATTGGTCTAATCATTTACAAAGATAGCGTCACAAATGGTTTAGTTTTATTGTATTGGCATTAACTTTATTTCAATATAGCCTTTCTCTTTTACACCTGTAAAGTAATAACTATGCATACTAAAAGAAGAATTTAGAAGCCAGGTGTAAAATATAAAATAACTAGTTGACCCAGCGAACTATGATTCGCCTCAGAAAATAAATAAAAATGGTCGTTGTGGGTTGGAAAAAATAAAATGCCTATACTTACGCCATCTATATTTCTATACGTGTTATATTATAGCTTAACATCCGCTGCCTACATTCGGGTAGAAAAAAGGCGTAATGTAAAAAAATAAAGTAATATAATAGTATAAAAAAAAGTTTATAATAAGGAAATATTTGTTTATTTGCAATCGACAAACTCTGAGATAATCGTTAATATGGATGTGTCGAGTAATGGACTGATTTAAATAACCGTAGTTAATAACTCGTGATAATGATCTCTGTAAAGAGTTCGAAGCGTCGGGAAATAAATAGAAAAAAATAATAGTTTAAAAAAACTAAAAAACACGCTCTTAATAGAAAACCGAACTAAAAAATAGAAAGATAAAAAAAAAAAAAATTTAAAAAAAAACGTGGGGTGCATGGTGTCAATAGTTATAAATATTTTATTGACAGATATGAGTAGAGTGATTATCATTTCGATAATATCTTAAAAAGCACCCCACGCTTTTTTTCAAATAAAATATATTTTTTTATTTTTCTATTTTTTAGTTCGGTTTTCTATAAAAAGCGTGTTTTTTAGTTTTTTTAAACTATTATTTATTTTTTAGTTCGGTTTTCTATAACAAGCGCCATCTGTGACTTATAGAAGGAACTCGTTTCAAGTTGATAACGTAAACTTTCCGCTGATTGCCACTAGATGGTGCGATTTGTGAACTTTCATAGTTTACAAATCGCACCATCTAGTGGCAATCAGCGGTAACTAAAAAAGAAGTCGGTTACAAACAAACCTACAAACATACATACAGGTGAAGCTAATAAAAAGCTAATAATAAGTTCTAAATAAACGCGATATAATCCTTAAGGAGTTGTTTTAATGTTATGAACGTGATTCGCGAAAATCTAAGAAATAAACTGTTTCATCAGTAGCTTTTCTATTTCATTCATTTTTCTCGATCGATCTGTAAAAACTGCATGAAAATCTGTTTCAGTATTTTAGATTTATTTTCGGTCTCAGATTTGTCTATCTACATTCACTCTACTCAAGTAAGACATCTAGCAATAAATCTCAATGAATGAATCTAAAGATGAATTTTAATGGGACAATTATATTAAAATTTCCTCTTGATGCATGTCCAAATATACAAGCAGACATACATTTTAAATTGGCTTCCCTTGCTCTAATCAATTTCAGATATATTATCAAATAGTTTAGCATCAATATCTGCAAATCACTATAAGTCCCTTTTACAATTTTATACGTGTAAACACATAGGATGTATAAATACACCTAATGTGTCTGTTACAGGAACCCAGAACCATTGAGGAACCTATCGTGAATGTCCAAATCAATATGGGTTCCGTTGATTTACGATTTATATTCAGCAGATATATCTATGACAGTAATAATTGCCTATTTTGCATATAACTCAGCAGCTTCAATAACTAACTATAGCGGTAAGAAATTATTACACCCAGGCAATAGGTACTTCGAATGGCTATCAATATATTTCACCTTGGATTCCCGTTCCGAATAACGCTATGTTGATAAGTGCTGGTCTGGACTTCGAGCAACTTGATTCTGAATCCAGAAGTATCGAGATCAAAGCCTGGAACACCAAATTACTTTTAGGAAGTTATATGTGATGAATATTGACGAGTGACAACATTGTGCCCGGTCTTTGGCACTAGTTCATTTGGGACCTAAAACTTTAACGTGTCGAGGCGTAACACTCGCTGTTTACACTTTCGGTTAGGAAGAGGTATGAAGTTACAAAAAAAACACAAAAATTGATGTTAATTGCTTCGGCGAGAATAGAGACGCTAAAAGAAGAGTCTAACTAGATTAATATTTAGGCTAATCTGGTTGATAGGTTCGGAGCTTGTCATTAAGCTGATGTCAGGAGTATGACAAGAGTTATGAAAGTCAAAGAAGCGAGTGAGGTATGTTAGAAGCATGCCTAATTCTCATCATGCTCTGTTCTCTGACAAATTATTAAAAAAAAAATCAGATATTTATTAAAACAACTTTTTAGGATTGTATCGCGTTTATTTCTTATTTATTTATATTTATTTCCCGACGTTTCGAACTCTTTACAGAGAAAATGATCTCTGTAAAGATGATACAATCCTAAAAAGTTGTTTTAATGAGTGAGATTCGCGAAAACCTTAGAAACAAATCAGATATTTGCTGTGTCCGTAGGAAATCATTATAGTATACTAGCTGACCCGGCAAACGTTGTCTTGCCGTAAAATAAGATTTAAAAAATAGGGGTTGATCGTAGGAGGTTGAAAATTTAGGGTTATATGTATTTTTGTATCTCGTTTTATGAAAAAAATAAGAAACAGAAATATATTGAAAAATTACAAAAAGAATATTGCTATCCTTGTGTTTTAGGGGGATGAAAAATATATGTTGTTCTATTCTCAGACTTACCCGGTATGCACACAAAATTTCATGAGAATCGGTCCTGCCGTTTCGGAGGAGTATGGGAACGAAAACTGTGACACGAGAATTTTATATATTAGATTTATTAATTTACATACATAGCAGAGACAAATTTGTTAGCTAAAAATTCTTCTGGAGACAGAAGACAGACAAATCATTCCGACGTAATTGGATTCTGGTCTACTACATAAGGAAGTAATCTGTAATGATCTATGTTCATATATTACAGGGTCTTAAATCGAAACATGACATTTATATAATCACCAATAAAACTATTTAATTAGTATTTTTAAAAGATTTTTGCATATTAAACTACATCAAGAGTTTTGAACCAGTTTATTTGGTACAGTTAAAATATAGTTTAAAAATGTCTGTGCTATCGATTGGCTAAGTAGATATACCGTGCAAAAGTGGAAGGACGTAGGAGTCGAGGACGGCTTCCACACACGTTCCATGAGCAAATTGAACGTGTCAAATTTAATTGTGATATCAGTAGCCTTAAAAATCGACATTTTATTAATCGACATATATTTAAGGTAAAGTCCCTTACGGGGTAGGCACAGAAAACGGAGCAATATCCTTACACACCTCTCTTGTTTCTTTCACTTTCTTAACTCTGCAAATACAAACTCGCCCGTTTTTTAGGCTTTTTGATATAAAATTACGTAAAACCAATTTACGTTTGTTTGTTGAAACTTTATTATTATTTGGTACATACATACATATAGCGGCTATTAAGCCTCGTCACGTCGTTATGTTTAAATCCCAAAATAGAATAGGTGGCGAACCTATTGCCATACCGGGCACAATGTTTTCAGTTCAAAGGTTTCAGAGCCAAGCAGTTCGCTGCATAAATGGGCCGGTTCGACCAGTGTAGTAAGCACGACGTCTCAGTATTCGACGTAAAGTGGCTGATGCCGCGTTTCGTTCGCTGAGAGAGGTACCCGGAGGCCCACCCCACTTCCCCATCCCTTCCTATCCTACTCACGTAAAGGTCGGCAACGTTGTTGCTCGTTTGCCCTCAATTCCCACAAATTGCCACAATATTCCACTACATTTATAGATACCTTATTATTTGGTAGTTTTTTTTTTTTATTTTAGCAATCCTATTACAAGATTACCGGGTCAACTAGAATAAATCTACAAGCGTGTCATCGTACTTTAATTGTAAACTATTCATGCTATAAACCAGTGTTTCTGAACACATACCTAGTCTTATTTTAAACCAGAAAACCAGACCCTGTTAATTGCAAGTTCAATCTTAGGCAGACCGTTAGTCAGATCAGTAAGCACGCACATTGCCCAGTTGCTTTAGCTGCGAATTGACGACTTAAAACCGTTATTTTACAGATTCGATTCAAGGAATCGAATGACATTCTTGTTTGGCGTGACAATTAGGTATTGTTTATCGATTAAAACAAAAAAATATCAACTTTTAAAAACTGTAATAATATTAAAAAGATAAAACCAATGTTGGCCACACCTCTATCCCAGTTTAAATATCAACAACGCAAACCCTAGCCCATAAACTTAATGAAATACACATGTTATTAACACAAGAAAGATAAATAATCGTCGCAGTGGTCCAGAGGTCGGATTCAGAAGCGAGTTGCGCTTCTGAATCAAAGAGTAGTGGGATCGATTTTGGGCCCACTCCAATGACTTCTCAGAAATCTTTACGGGATTTATGCGTTACTAGTTAAACCGGCAAACTTTATTTCGCCTCTGAGCAATAAATTACTTTTACTCCTTTTTCTAGAACAAAAGTAGCTTATGTTACTCCTTATTACATCGACTAACTGTTAATAAAAGTCCCTTTAAAATCAATCCAACTATTTCAGAGATCAGGAGGAATAAACAGGTAAGAAAATAAAAAATATTAAGAATAGTTGCAAAAAAGTTTTAAACACACATATTACATTATCTATGGTATCGTCTAAAACGCCAATAGACAAGGACGCCGGCGGCATAACGTCGATAAAACAGATTATATCCGGGGCATATTTATCACATCGTCCGATTATATGGAGTTATAGTTTGACATGAAGCATATGCCCTGACAAGCGCGCATATAAATACATCGCTGGAAGTATTTTGACTCTGATTTATTTCCCTGTCAGATATAATAATGCGTCAGGTAGAATTTTCTTTTTATTCTACCATGTGGAAGTAATGGAAAATGTAAAATTTACGAAGCAGATATACAGTGCAAAAGTATAAATATATCCACCTATTTATAAGTCGTTTAGAGGTAAAAGTTAGAAAGGGCATGCTCCGATGGTTCGCACATGTACAAAGAATGGACAAAAAAAATTACTAAGCAAATACAGAATGCAATTTTTTTTATGCGATAGGAGGGCAAACGAGCCGGCGTGTCACCTGATGGTAAGCAACCAACGCTGCCCATGGACACCAGCAACACATATAGTGTTACTATTGCGTTGCCGACCTTTAAGGGATAGGGGAAAGGAAAGGATGGGGAAATGGGGGTGGGCCTCCGCATACCTTTCTCACCGAACGAAACGCGGCATGAGCCACTTTACGTCGATCTTCTGAGAGGTCGTGGTATTTCACCGGTCGAGCCGGCCCATTCATGCAGCGAACTGCTTGGCTCTACCACTGTTAAAACTGGATGGATATAGGATTTTAGGATGGTTACGATTTACTTTCCAGTACCAAATAAAACGAGTTCTGCAGGAAAGTGACGACAAGAATAGTGTTCACAATGAGCCGTGTTCTCTCTGCATACTTCGCAAGGGATTTGGTGCGAAGTTATGTATATATGAACTTTTAAAACGTTTGGAGTATCATTTAGGCTTCGATACTATGTATATCTGATGTCTTTGAAAAAGCATCGTCATCAGAAAAGCATTGCGAGCAGAAACTAAGAATTAAAAAAAAGTACTTTCTGTTACTTCATTGTTCAGCACAGCGTATCTAAATCAGAAGTCTATGGTCCCGGTTGATATAGATCGGCTATTTTCGGAAGCTATGTGGGTTTTATTAAACAAGCAAGTAACTCACTCTGTAGATAGTGACAAACATCGTCCGTGGAAATCTGCAACACCGAGAGGGATGACGAGGAGAAGTAGTAGCTATATGGCCTCCGGATTTCTCTCTCATCAAATAAAGTGTAATAAAGTACCAGTAAAAAAATAATATTTCATCGATCGTGGATTCGATTCCGGGCTCACATTAATGATTTATTATTGAAAATTATGTGTGACAAATATCAATAACTGACAACTGGTGTATGGCAATAGGTTTGCAATCTGTTACACTTGGGACGTAACATAACGGTTCGGTGAGTCGTGGCTTAACAATCGCTGCCTACACCTTCGAATAGAAAAAGGCGCGGCACTACTTTTAAAATTAGTGCTCATTGGTACACTACATACAGTTCTATAAACTATAGTGATCATAACAATTAGTGCTCAGATACAATAGTCATTGTTGGTCTGATCTATTTCTAGACAGCTATTATTCTTTAGGAGCGGTCCCATATTCACCACAGATTGGCATGATGTCACCAGGTTTGATGTCAGACGTAGTTTAATTATTGTTTTGTACAAAGACTGTTACAAAAACGTTGCATATTTCAGACTCAAACCGATAGTTTGCTGCGTGAATGGGCCGGCTCGACCGGTAAAATATCACGACCTCTCAAAATATTGACGTAAAATCACTTCCATCCACATACCACTTCCGAAACTTTCCCTGTTGCATATTACATGCCGCAACTGTAACACCATCTGTGCTAATATCCACGGTCGGCACACACTATCCTATAAAAAATGGAGAAAGAATGAAAGCTCCTGCTAGACTGAACAAGCAGATATGTAGGGCTTAAAAGGCAGGATGTAGGAGTAGAGGAAATTCACGATACACTTTCAAAGACCAAATTAACTGTAATGTATCGGAAGGTGACGTCAGGAGCTTTGTATACCGTTTAGCATTTATTACAGACTTATAGAAGTCAACATAACGTAACATAACTTCACGCCTTCTTCTACCCGAATGTATAGGCAGCGGCTGTTAAGCCTCGTCGTGCCGTTATGTTTACGTCCCAAATGGATTCGGTGGTGGTTTTATTGGCATACTGGGCACAAAGTTTTCAGTCATCGATATTTATAATATTAATCATTTATTTATTTCAAGCAACATGGCCCATAGTTACAGAAAGTTATAATACATTACAATACATAGTTACAGTACATAATTTCAATATATATAAATACAATACATAATAATTAAATTATTTCATAATAATAATTAATTAAATTATTCTGCTGCTGCTTCGGCAGAAAATCTCAAGCGGCACAAATACAGAAACCTTGTAGACCGGTGATTATGTATTTGAGCCGTTTCGGGTTGAGACTTTGGGGACATCGGGTCCGAGTGCTCGTGCACTTTACAAAGATCTTGCAAAGAGGCTGATCGAAGCCTCTCGCGATCAGGGGGCTGGTCTATTCTTCGCACAGAGGATTAGCATTGCCATTCAACGTGGCAATGCAACCAGTCTTCAGGGCACGCTGCCAGTAGACCGAGATGCGGAGAAATTTGATTTCAGGTAGTTTTTTAATTGTATATATTGTGTGTAAATAAAGTTACCAAAGTCAATTATTATATATTATTTATCACACATAACTTCTGAAGATAATTTCGAAAAGTCATTGGTGTGAGCCAGGGTTCGAACCCGCGACTTCTTGATTCAGAAGCGGGATCCTCGACCACTGGACCACCGTGACAATTTGGAAATGGCAGTCAAAGAAGTGATTAATATAGATACGTATGTAAGGGCACTCTTTTCTTTCTGTCTACCTCGTAAATAATTTCCCACTGAAGTTGCAATTCCGTCCGAAACTTTGGCCGAATGGCTGATGATGGGCGAAGCCGAAACCGAAGCATGGGTTGGACTCGTAAGCGACGTAAGTGATTAAGCAATTTACTAAAAGTTAAGTAAATAAATTCTCTTCCATTAAAAACAACTTGATTATAGTATTTCTACTCAAAAAAGTTATTAAATAGTAATAATATATTTAAAATTTAATAATAACCAAATCCACAGTCCACTCGATTAAAAACATAAATCATAATCATAAAAGTTTTTGAATTAAATTTCTTATAACTCAAGTTATAATCCGTCAAATTTACGAAAACATGTTTTATAAAATAATACCTACGTGGTACATTGGATACGATAGTTAAAAAATCCCCCAGTTTTAAAACTTAAACTATTAAGATGAATTGTATCAATTAATTTTATGGTATTTTATACAAAGGGCCACTATTATCTACTTTGTATACATATTAATTAACCAGGCTACCGTACGGGCCACTAAAGGCTACAATTTGCATATTCCAAACATAAATTTGAGTCACTTTTAACGTTGATAGCTTAATGTAATTAATGTTTTGATACATAAATACATTCGATTTTTGAATGCGTCGGTGTGAGAAAATGAATTATTTTTTTTTTCTTTCTTTTTTTTTTAAAAACTAATCACATTCTTATCTGCCTGTACGCGTGTATGTTAATTAAGGTTAATTAATTTTTGTAAGGGTGAATTATGTTGTTGTATAAATAGGGTATTTTATAAATGTAGAAAAATAATTGTGGATAATAGTAGGTACTACATTTCGTTTCTTCCTTGTGTATGTTTTTTTTTTTAATTTATTTCATAAGTTTGGATATGAAGTCCTTCAGCAGGTGTTTTTGTGTGTGTGTGATAGAATAGCATAGAGTAGTTTAGTAGGGAGTTATTTAATAGTACATTTATGTTATTTTGTGTCAAGTAGGTACCTAATTGTAAGTTCTAATTCTAACTTGAATGTTGTACACAGAATTATGTAGCAATTATTTCTCAAAATCAGAATTAATTAAACTCAAAATTTATCATTTTGTAGCCCCTACGGTTTTTGAAATATAGGGTAGAGGGAACAACAACATGTACCTATGTCACTACTGCAATTCCTCTAATAGATTTTGAATAAAATGTCCGCATTTAGATACTGAGTTTAATGGAAATTTTGAAAATTTTGATTTTGCATTTCTATCTAAAGATAGACTCAGACATAACACTGACTCCTTTACTGGGTAGACAGAGTAAACAGAGGGCAATAACTCATTTTCGTTTTCGATTTTAATAACCCTTGTCTTATCTACTCGTCGCGTCGGTTTTAAGTTTCCTGTCAATTCTTATACAAACCAGATCATTAAAGAATATCATAAAGTAGTATAGGCGCCGGTTAATCCGTCCAATTAGAGGCCCGGAAATTCTCGATGCACGCGCGCGCGGAACTGATTTTATCACCCACAAAACTAATGCTACTGCATCGCACCGTAACAAACTTCATACAAATAAATAGAACCAAAAATTGTTTAGGGTTATCACTCACGAACAAGTAAATAAATAAATTTTATTATAAATTGCAATACCTTTACATTTTATGGGATTTTGGGGCAAAAGAGAAGGCTTGTCACCTGATGCCAAGTAACATACGCCACCCATGGACATTTGTACATAGTGTTACAGTTCCGTTGCCGGCCCTTCCAGCCGAGAGGGGATGGGGTGTAGCCTCCGGATACCGAGCGAAATGCGGCATGAGATAATTTACGTCAATAATCTGAGAGGTCATGGTATTTCATCAGTCGAGCTGACCCACTCAGGCAGCGAATTGCGTTGGTCAAGCACTGTTAAAGTTTTATAATATCTTATATTACGAACTTTTTGATATAGTTTCAATATCAAAAATTTTATGACTCGTCAACTAGTTTCCCAATTTAAAAAAACTCATGATATTTTTCCTGTACTAATCTCACTCTTAGTGGGGTCGTCACAATATGACATCCTCTCCAACTATGCATGTTATCAAAATATTTGGCTTTGGTTTTATCAACGGCCGCCTGTCTGACTTCAACACTCCTTGGTAAAAAAAAAACAATTTATTTTAAATATTGCTGTATCAACCCTAATAATTTAATCGTGTGCGGTAGATACAGTGGTTGGTATTTATTGCCAGTTAATTCTTTCGATGATCTTGAACCTGCACTAAATATAGTTGAACGTTAACCATACGCATACGGATTACGTTGAGATCCTTAGCTTCAGAACGTTTTTATTAATAAGTGCTTAGCAGGTTCTTAATAATTTGATGTTTCAAATCTCTTCAAAATAATCAATTAAATTTTCAGTTCATTACGCATACGCTGGTGGTCTTAAAGGTCGATCACTCCAGCTTCTGAATTGAAAAGTCTGGGGTTTCAGATCTGACTCACATCAATGACTTCTTTTCGTTTACAAAGATATTCGAAAGAAAAATTGACGCCATCTGGGTGTAAAATTTGGATGAGTCCTGGCTTCACCGCCGCTGTGCACTTATAAACAGAAAAAAGCGTGATACTACAAAATGCAATAAATAATTTTACTTTACAAAAAAAGTTTGTAGATAACTAATTCATATTTTTAATTTTCACTGCTGTAATCTACGGACGGAACTGATAGGGTTGTCACACGCACGTCACGGCCGATCCTATTGAAACTTATTCATCCGCTTTTGAAAAGGGTTGTGATACTTGTGATAGGATTCTATATATTAGATACTCGCTACTAACTAAAAGCACACGAATCTCTTGTTAAAACCTATGTGGAAAAGTTCATTCAGACACAAAAAACTTACTCTCTTCCAGATAAATACAGATATATCACATGGACAAAGACAAAGTCTTTCTTTCTAGATCTAATCGGTAAAAGTACTGCAAAATGCAATTGAACAATTAATTGTCAATGCATCTCAAAACAAAGGAATAACGCAACTGTCTATCTATCTATATTAATTTATATCGGAACAAAAAGACTAAAAACCTAAATAAATCGCGCACGACTGAGTAGTTTACTTCAATTAAGCTTGTCTTTTATTTAGTATTATATATATTTATATATATATATATATATATATATATATATATATATATCGATTTCAAGTCCGTGATCTCATTCCGATCCAGAAACGAGTGATTTATTGACAGATTACGCCGTGTCGATGCCACTGACGTAACCGACCAACCGTCCGTAACTCTGTTGAACACTCCTTCATGACTCGTAGGTACTTTTGTACCTAATGTGTCCTATTTTTACACATGGCAATCTGAACTGGGAGAAAAAAATTCCGATGGGTTGACGCAACGTCCGCATATATCCATCGCACATAAAGAAAATAAAAGTTGAATTTTCAAAATTAGAACAATTTATTTGCTTTCTTTTATGCGCGGAAAATTTAAAATATTATATTTTGAACTGCTTAATTACAAAACATATTTTGTTTTGAAGACACAAACATGCATACAATGAGACTGTGTGCTTAGTCAGACAGTGTTCCATTCTAACTATCGAAATGAAAATTAATACTACAGAAAACGCAGTATGGCTTCTAAGCTTTAGCCTGTCCAAAGAAGGCGAATGAAAAAAGATGCTGTGTTTATTTTTTTTCGCGTTTTATTTTTTTTATTCTTTGTTGTTCGAATTTCAAAAATAACCATATGTTTTTTTAATATGGCAAGAGGTAGCTAACGTCTTGGATACATTTTATCAGGTAAATATTATCATCATCTAAACTATATTCTGGGGTTTTGGGGATGAGTACATATACTCATCCGGTTTATACTTAATGTGTGTGATACAGGCTCTGATATTAATCCTATAGACTCTTTCATCTTCCTATCAAAATATCTATTTCTATTTGACAATTATTTCGATATGAATAACAGATATTTTTTAGTTATTATTTTACTTATTATCCAAATACGACAGGAAAGTCAAATGCACCAAGGCTTTTTGGTATTTTACTGCAAACTTAATTTTTCCCATCTCGATTTAAACTGCAGTAAAATAATGGCCACCATAAAATATTTTTACAACTAATAAATCTGAGAATGCAACCTCTCCGTTTGTAGAGCGGGTAACATATATTCCTGTGCAAGTAAAATGCATCTATCTTATCTGTGACCAATCTCGGGAGATAAACACCACACGGAAGCTGCGACACGCTACAGATATTCAAATGAGACCGAGATAAGAATATATTTAATGGCACAAATGTTGAAATATAGAAAATTATTACAATATTTGTAGGTACTAAGGGCATGCATAATTGCCTAAGCAGATATACAGTGCAAACGGAAAAGGAAGAAGTCGAGTACGTTCACAATACATTTTTCTTGACCGAATTGAACATATTATGCTTGTGAAAGGCGATGTCAGGAGTGAAAACCGACGAGTGAGTATGAAAAGAAATATGAATGAAAGTTTAAGATGCAAGTGAGTCGTGTAAGATTTGTACCTTATGTGTACTCTGTACTCTCTCCCTACCTCGCAAGGACTTGGCATGATGTTACGCTTAAAAGACGGCCTAAGTTGTTATTCAAAGTTATTTATTACAAGCGCCATATAATGTCCATATCGACAATACAGCATTTTAAACGTATCCTCGAAATTCTTTAATCCCTACCTACATCTACAGTTATTAAAGGTGTGAAGTTATAGTTTTTTTTTTATGGGATCGGAGGGCAAACGAGCAGGCGTCTCACCTGATGATAAGTGACCAGCGCCGCCCATGGACACCTGCAACACATATAGTATTACAGTTACGTTTCCGACCTTAAGGGAGTAGGATAGGATTGATAGTAAGGGATGGGGAAGCCGGGTGGGCCTCCGCTTACCTGTCGATCGGGTACGTCGATCTTCTGAGAGGTTGTGGTATTTCACCGGTCGAACCCGCCCATTCATGCAGCGAACTGTTTGCCTCTACCACTGTAGTATATTCAGTAATGGCCTTTAAAAAAAGCTGTCGTAAGTAAATAGTTAATATAAAAAAAACGACATGCTTCAGACCACTTTGTATTCACGACGCAAACAAACAAAGTCACAGGCTACAGTTAGTTGTAATAGATAATAATGATGCTTGAATATTATTAAAAAGCTTAATTTTAACACGATCTGTTGATATTATCGCTTAATTGATATTCAATAGCGTCTGCGATCGGCATCACAAAGTAATAGTGACAGTTGTGATGGAAATTACAAACGTCATTTGACACTACCACAGATTATTAAATACTTAATATTTTAATTTTAGTCTGTTATGGTGATATGTGATAGAATTTGGATTTTAACATGTACATTTAGTCTCGGTGGTTAAGTGGTCCACACGGTTTCTGATCCAAAGGTTCGGTTTTTTCGAATCCTGACACTGTCTCACACCAATGACTTTTCGAAATTGTTTTCGTAAGTTAAGTGTGATAAATATCGATGACGGAAAACTTTGTGCCCGGTATGGCAATAGGTTCGCCACCTATTCCATTTGGAACGTAAACATAACGGCGAGACGAGGCTTAACAGCCGCTGCCTACACCTTCGAGTAATAAGGGCTTGAAGTTATGTTATGTTATGTTATGTTTATATTATATATATTACAGCCTATTATATATATAGTATAATAAATGATACATATGTTTAATAACGTAGTTTTGTTTTGATTTATCATTTAGGGTTCAGCCAGCGTTTGCAATTAAAGTGCTAAATCACAAAAATAAAACACATAATACATGAATTATATTTAAAAACTACCCCATTGATACCCTCTATCTATTTAAAAAACACATCAAAATCCGTTGCGTAGTTTCAAAGATCTTAGCAAATAAGGTGACAGACAGCGAAAAGTGACTTTTTGTTTACGTTCCAAATGGCCATACCGAGCACAAAGTTTTCAGTCATCGATATTTATCACACATAAATTCCGAAAGCAATTTCGAAAAGTCATTGGTGTGAGCCAGTGTCTGGAATCGAACCCGGACCTCTGGATCAGAAGCCGTGTGCTCGACCACTGCGCCACCGACACTTAATGATAATATAATTTGTAAAAAAGCTAAAGGAATTTATTACAACAATTATCTTGGATTCTTTTTGAATAAATTAAAGTTACGCTATACATTGAATGATATGAAAGAAACCGCGATCAAAAGCTAGTAAACAATGGAAAGTAGTGAACAGTTTTTATAAAGTTAAGATTATTTTTAGTCATTTAGTCAGTCTCGGTGGCGCAGTGGCTAGCACCCCGCTTCTGTAAGAAGTAGTGGGTTCAAATCCTGGCACACACCAATGACATTTCGAAATTGTTTTCGGAAATTATGTGTGATAAATATCGATGTCTGAAAACTTTGTGCCCAGTATGGCAATAGGTTCGCCACCTATTCCATTTGGGACGTTAACATAACGGCGAGACGAGGCTTAACGGCCGCTGCCTACACCTTCGGGTAACAAAAGGCGTGAAGTTATGTTATGTTATGTTAAGGTTAATTTTATAACTTCAGAAGACAGTATTTTTTTGGTGACACGGAAGAAATTAGTTGGTTTTATACAATAGGTTATGGGCTTAATCCTTTACATCAGAGATGAAGTTTTTAGTCATCTATAATAATCACGGATAATTTCTTTACAAAACATTGATGTGTGTCAGGATTAAAACCGGAAATCTTTTAATACTGTATATTTATACGAGTGTCAGTCAAACTCCATGAACAGACTACTGAGCTTATATAATTATATGTAAATATGGATTAATAGTACGCATTTTTATAAGAAACCGTCGTCGAAAGTATTAGACGAATGACGTTTTGTTTTGAATTGATAACTAGCGGTACTTTGAGGTTATTTTTAATTTAAAAAAAATGTCTCTTAGTCTATGCCGTCATGGGAAATCCTGTCCTTATATAAAAAAAAAACTTAGAACCGATTTATAAATTTAAATTTCGAACAATTTATTACTGATGCTACTATCACTAGTAATGCTGTTATAACAAATAGTATTAAATAATAAAACTAACTGCTATTAGCAGTTAGTTTTATTATTTTTTTCTTAGATTGTAACAAGTGTAACTTTTTATAACAGTGGAAGAGCTACGCAATTCGTTGCATGAATGGGCCGTCGCGATCGGTAAAATGCCACGACCTCTCAGAATATTCACGCAATTGTAACATTATCTGTGTCCATGGGTGGAGTTTATTGCTTGCCATCGGATGGTAAACAAATTTGTATGCTCTCCATCCCATAAAAAAAATCTATATTTTGCAAGGCAAGGATTCACTTCGGTATTCGTGGTTCTTGGACGCAGGACAGTATCGTTGGTATCAGGACTCTCCATAATAGACGAGCTAAATGTACTCTATATAATGTACCCGAAGGTATTATCTGGTGTAAAGAATAATACGTTTATTCGGTACATCAGATACCTTCGAGTATTTCGTCATTAATTCTCACAATATTCATTTATTATTTTGTTTATGTTCAGTTATTATTTTGTTTCTGGGTTTTATTTTTCTTTGAAACGTTTACTGACTATTATTTTGGGATATTTATATTAAATAGTGACAGTGCCATGTAGTTGAATTAATTGTGAAATACCTCTCAAAATATCGACGTATAGTGTCACGGCACAGTTTCCATGGCCAAATGGAACGGAGGACCAAATGGAGGAATGTAATGTTAGGTTCCCTAAGAATCGACGCGCGTTCATGAAAAGACTTAGTAAAGTCAAAGAACCGAGCTAGGCGTATTACAATCGTGCTTTATCACGCTTTGTTCTGTCTGCCTATCCTGTAAGAGATTTGGCGTGAAAGTATGTAGGTTTGTACTTAATAAACTGAAAATTTTAATTAAATAATTTACTTTTTGGGGCTACTTTTAACTATGGTAGAGCCAAGCAGTTCACTACATAAATAGGCCTGTTCGACCGATGAAATACCACGACCTCTCAAAATATCGATGTAAAGTTGCTCATGCCGCGTTTCGTCCGGTGAGGGAGGTTTTTGTTGGCCCCACACCCCTTCCCCTCCCTTTTCCATCGTATTCCTTAAAAGCCGGCAACGCAACTGTTAATAATATTTGTATGATTTTGTAGTTTGTATACATTAGAATTGAGTTTATTTAATATCAAATAGATACCGACATTGTCTAAACAATATTGATGTTTCTTTTGTTATATGTCAGGTCAAGTAGATAAGCAGATAGTGAAATAAATTTTGTACGTCTGACTAATATGTGAAAGACCACCTATCGTGTTTGGAGATATGGTCAGAATTTAGGTCAATTATTTATGATTTATAATAATACAATTATGTGCCTGATTATATTTGTGACAGTATAATTTTTACCCGACTTCACGTTAAAGAGGGATAAGCTTTTATATTTTCGAGTGTATACTTAAGTATCGTACATTTTGCATTGATAGTTAAGAGACTCAGATATTTTCATAGTATTTTTTTTATGGGATAGGAGGGTAAATGTGCTTGCGTTTCACCAGACAGTAAGTGTCCAGTGCCGCCTATGGACACCAGCAACAAGTATTACTGTTGCATTTCCGATCTTTAAAACAGTAGGATGGGAAAAGATGGAGGAGGGAGGTGGGCCTCCGGGTACCTCTCTCACAGAACGAGACGCGGCGAAGCCACTTTACGTCGACCATCTGAGAGGTCGTGGTATTTCATGCAGGCCCATTCATGCAGCGACTACTTGGCTCTACCATTGTTATGAAATTTTTAAAAGTGTTCATGTAATTTTAAATTTAAATTTCGCTCGTTGCAAGAAGAATGATAAACGTGAGTGTAGAAGGAAATAACAGAAGAGGAAGACCTAGTAAAATATGGATGAATTATGTGAAAGACGGCATAATTAAGAAAGGCGTTGGTGTGGGAGACCAGGTTGGTGGTGATAGGGAATTGTGGAAAAGCTGACCCCGAATGATGGGAACAGGACAGGAAAATCAGTTTTATTAAGATGTTCTTGATGTTGGTTATTTTCCGAAATTATTATTATTATTATTTTTATGGGATAGGAGGGCAAACGAGCAGGCGTGACACCTGATGGTAAGCAATCAACGCCGCCCATGGACACCAGCAACACATATAGCGTTACTGTTGCGTTACCGACCTTTAAGGGATAGGGGATAGGAAAGAATGGGGAAGGGGGGTGGGCCTCCGGGTACCTCTCTCACCAAACGAAACGCGGCAAGAGCCACTTTACGTAGGTCTTCTGAGAGGTCGTGGTATTTCACCCCTCGAGCCGGCCCATTCATGCAGCGAACTGCTTGGCTCTACCACTGTTTGAATTTTTGAATCTACCATTTTTAAATCGTTTATTATTTTGTTACAGGTTACTTGTCGTATGTTCGCGAAATATACAAATATACGCACAAAATACGAGCTTGAGCACTGGACGTTTGGTGAGTCTTTTACTAGTAAACCCTAAAAACCCCTTGATATGGAAAATATAGATACTGATATGAAACTTTCTTCAAACCACAATGTATAATAAGTTTTTTAACGTCAATTCAAGATTGACTAAGCAGATATACAATGCAAAAGCGGTAGGATTTAGGAGTTGAGGAAGGCTGCGACACACTTTCCACGACCAAATAGAACGAGTCCTTAAGTAAGCTGATGTCAGGAGTCTTAAAAATCGACGAACGTGTATGACTAGAGTTATGAAATGCCTTATGGCACTCTGTTCTATCTGCCTACCTCGTGAGGGACTTGGTGTAAAGATATCATTTCAATTTTCAAAGTTTGCCAACAAAACAATGGGTTGCAGACGTTAGATATCGCATAGAATAGATGCCTATGACATAAATATTTTGTACCCTGTTTTGATCGAACCCGTCGATTTCTACTTCGCAGTCAGTTCTTTTACTAATGCTCCATTAAGTCAATCGCATGACTTATGTGCATTGATTTTGGATACCATAGTTGCTGCTAAGCCTCGACTCGCGGATTTTTTATATCCCAAATGGAATAGGTGGCGGACACTAGGACACAATATTGTCAGCTATCAATTTTGATCATATGTATATGACTTTCGAAAAGGATTCCGAGAAGTCATTGGAGTGTACCAGGAGTAAATACCACGATTTCTCGATTCATAAGCGTATGCTCGACTTCAAGAACATCCAGATTGTAACGTTTATACATATAAGTGAGAAAATTAATAGCGCAATGGTCTAGTGGTCGAGCTCCCCGCTTCTAAAGTAAGAGGTTGCGGGTTCGAATCATGGCTCATACCAATGACTTTACGAAGTTATTTTCTGAAGTTATGTGTGATACCTATATATAGATGACTGAAAACTTTGTGCCCGGTATGGCAATGGGGTCGCCACCTATTCCATTTGGGATGTAAAAATAATGGCAAGACGAGGCTTAACAGCCGCTACCTACACCTTCGGGTAGAAAAAGGCTAGAAGTTGTTGTGTTTTATGTTATGCAACGGTTAAAGCATACCCTCTCAAATTAATCTTCAGGTGCCAAGAACGACAGATTTGTTACGAACGAACACGACAGTGTACGCGTGGAGCTCGTGGGGCACATGGTCATCATGCTCGAAGACCTGCGGAGGAGGTGTCTCCGTACAGGAACGACACTGTCTACCAAGAGATCCTTCCAGGTAATTAAATCCTCGTCTTTAGTAATAAGTGCAGTTCGCTGCATGCATGGACAGGCTCGACCGGTGTAATACGACGACCTCTCAGAATATCTACGTAAAGTGGCTCTTGCCACATTTCGCTCGGTAAAAGAGGTATCCAGAGGCCCAAGCCCGTTCCCCGTACGCTACCCATCCCACTTGCGACTCCTTCCATATCCCATTGTGAAGGTAGACAACGCAACTGTAACACTTTGTGTCCAATGGCGTCGATTGTTGCTCTCCATCAAGTGACACGCCTGCTCGTTTTCCTCCCAATACCTTAAAAAAGTGACTATATTGGCAACCCTTTCGTAAACAGTGCTAGAGTCATGCAGTGTATGAATGGGGCGGCTCGATCCGTGGAATATCACCCGGAGAATAGACGTAAAGTGGCACTGAATTAAATTTTATCAAAATACAAATTAGCTAAGCGTGTGTGTGCATTTTAGTTGGGATAAATATATTATTTCTTCAATAACATTGAAACACATTTTTATGGATTATATCGCGTTTATTTAGAACTTATTTTTTATTTTATTTATTTATAACATACAATTAATTAAATATCATTATCATACATCATGCTTGGCAGGCGCATTGGCGATCGCAGTAGGCTGTATTTTGTTGAGAGAGAATGCCGCTGCCCATTCTTCTAACCTTTCCCTTAGTCGCCTTTTACGACACCCACGGGAAGAGAGGGGGTGGCGGTATTCTAAGCCGGCGCCACACAGACATAATTGCCACTGTAAATTAAATGAACAATGGTTCATTTATATTGTCCATTTGTTAATATAACTACTGGATATTTTTCTTTTTAAGAAGTACACTTATTGAACTTTAATAAATATCATCATTAAAAAAGTGGAAATGCAAGCAAAGCCACAGACAACAACAAGTATCATATTTAATAATAAGAATTAACATTAAAATCGTAGATCGTAACCCATGAAGTTACTTATGACATGAGGTAATTACCATGTAATTACATATAAAACCGGTTTAAACCGGATAAAATTAATTAGTCTTCACACCTTATCTTAAGACGGCGCTTACATTATAATATTTCTAACAGTGTACTCGTATTTATAATTAAATAGAAATTAAAACTTAATCGTAAAGCTCAAAATAACTTAAAAAAATATTATAGTTTCTAGATTTTTTTATAAAAGAATATATCAATGACTTTTCGAATTTGTTTTCGGAAGTTATGTGTGATAAATATCGATGACTGAAAACTTTGTGCCCGGTATGGCAATAGGTTCACCACCTAATTTGGGACGTAAACATACCGGCGAGACGAGGCTTAATAGCCGCTGCCTACACCTTCGGGTAACAAAGGCATGAAGTTATGTTATGATAAGTTATGTTATGTTGTATATATCAATACCAACATTATAACTAAAGATTTCGTTTATTTGAACGTGATAATATCAGAAACATCTGGTTTGAATTGAAAAAAAAAGGCTTTAGGCAATATAACATCACACTGAAATTAATTGGAGCGGAGCTCTAGTCATTTTAATAGACATATTACGTAACATGATAATATGCAATTCACGCGGACGTCTAGTAATATTTATTACGACTGTAAAAAAAATGTAATAAAAATTAAATAAATAAAATTAATATCGTAAGTGACAACCCTATCGGTTAGCGGGCGCATTGATCATAGATCACAATGATATCTAATGATAGAGGCTGTGATCGATAAAGGAGCGAGGGCTGCCCACCGCGGGAGTGCCTTACCTTTTCGCCGCCGATGTATCTCGACTCCACAGCAAGTTAGTACGCTTAACATTACTAAGGCAATTCGATCGTATTTTGGAGATCTCACATAATTATCTCACATTTAACTCACATTAACTCACGTATTTAAAAAACAATTTTATTTTTATATTTTTACAAAATAATTTTCTCACCAATTCATCGGTAAATTTTTCAATATCTTTATATTGTATTTTTTTTGTGATGCAATTGTATCTCATGTCAGGTTTTTAGGGCTTAAAAAGCTTAATTTTATACCTGATTTATGCTGCTTGAATAAGTAAATTAATGATTATTTTAATTGTCTTGATTAAAATTAGAGTTTGACAACAATAAGTAATTAAACATTTTTCTTTCTAATTAACGAGATATATAAATAGATAGATCTAAATATTGTTCAGAATTGACTAGAACTATGATTGGCATATAAGAGCGTGTTGAAGGGTAAAACAGTAAAGACCTAGATGAAATCATCATCATTAAATCAATGATGAGTTCGAGATAGGCCAGGTCAAGAGTGTCCACAACCTACAAGCCTGTATGAAAGCGATAACCAGAGTGAATGAAGCTAGAATGTGTATCAAGATCATAGCAAATTTAAAGAAAGTCTCTACCCCCCTGGAAAAAAAGACGTACCTAATCATAAGTTTATTTTTTCGTAATAATAATTGGTATTATACTAATTCTCTAAGACATATTTTTATGAGATAGGGTCGTAAACGAGCGAGCGTGTCACCTGATGGTAAGTAACAAACACGCCCATGGAAAAATGCAACACATATATTGTTACAGTTGCGTTGCCGGCGTTTAAAATGGGATAGGGACTGGGCCGGAAGTGGTATGGGTAGGGGAGAGGAGAAAGGGTCGGGCCTTCGATAACCTCTCTCACCGAGCCAAACGCGGCATGTTCCACATTACGCCGATATTTTGAGAGATCGTGGTATTTCACCGGTCGAGTCAGCATATTCATGCAGCGAGCTGCGTGACTCTATATCTTTCAGGTGATAATGATTCGAGAACAATAAGTAGGCGACTCACAACGGTATTATAGTCGACTCACGACTAAACTTGGTACTTATGGATGTCATAATTTAGTTATTTTATGTCCATATTATATCATTTCAATAGTAAACACTTCGAACTCTATAGGAAGTCATTGCCTTATAGATAGGAATTATCTTTTGTTGTGCTTATTAGTGTTAAAAAATAGTAAAAACTTCACGCCTCTAACACTTGAAGATGTAGACAGCGGCAATTAGAGTCACAACACTTTTATTTATTTGGAGGCAGAGGGAAAATACCTGAAAACCGTATAAACATTCGTCTGTCTGGTAGAAGACCCTTAAGTACATACTTTACACCCCCGTGCTTTTCACTAAATCTACTTATGTTCAGATGGGGATTGAATCCCAAGATAATAACCAGTACTACTAACCACTGCACCGCCAGGAATGAAAGCCGATAATGTATCACTGCCCCAAGTATTTATCTTATCTCTTGTCAGCTATACACTATTATGATTTTATTTACCATACCAACAGCCTTGTGGTTAACAGCTAGTATATTGTGAAGTATATACAATTGTCTCGGTGGCCAAGTCGAGCTTTTGGCTTCTGATCCAGAGGTCCGGGTTCGATTCCTGACACTGGTTCACACCAATGACTTTTCGAAATTGTTTTCGGAAGTTATGTGTGATAAATATCGATGACTGAAAACTTTGTGCCCGGTATGGAAATAGGTTCGCAACCTATTCCATTTGGGACGTAAACATAACGACGAGACGAGGCTTAACTGCCGCTTCCTACACCTTCGGGTAACAAAAGGCGTGAAGTTATATTATGTTATATACAATTGCTTAAAGTATAGATAGATAACCTAAATAAACACTGCAAATTATCCTCGAACCCACTTGAAGACTCACAAAAAAATTCAATCAAATCGGTCCAGCCGTTTGGGATAAAATTAAACAAACATTTTGATAATAACTAAATTATGTCTTTCGATTTCTTATTTTATTTAATATTCTAATCGCTTGATATATCATGCAGAACAACGTCTGTTGGGTCCACTAGTCTACATACTTAAAACGAAGAAATATTCCAGACAAGTGTGCCCATGCCCATTGCCCATCAATTGGACACGTGGATTTAGTCCGCTCATCAACATCATATCTTTCACATTATCCACACTTTCCAATAACCTCATTTCAAGTACATGTTCACCTTTGTTGATGTTTAAATAGGCTTTCGTCAAATCAAAGCTGATTATTAAATAAAAATATACTTTCAATGTATTTGGACGCAATGCTCACAACGCCATCTAGTTTTTGTGTGACGAAAGTAAACTTTGTAATACATTTAACGTATGTTACATTTAAGCAATTATATAAGTTTTTATCCGACTTCACCTAATAGAGGATTATTTTAACGGTTGTGTACTTTTATATTGTTGGTTTGTTGGACAAGAACTACGCGTGAAATGAATAGGCATTTGTAGCTACTTTCATAAAAAGCGTAAGAGATGATTTCATAAAATTATAAGTGTTTAAATTACTTTAGAAATATTTCGATACTAATTAAAAGATTAATCAAAAATAACTTCCTTCGGTCAGAAGTCGAGTTACTAACCCATTAGACTATCAAGGAAACAAATCCATTCGATCCCTTTACAATCTGTTGTTTCTAAATAATAATGTAAATATAAAAACATTAGTGGAAATCAATCTTCTTAAATGTCAAAATTTATTTCAATCAAAGACTAATAGCCAAATTGTATGTTTTGATCGTAGTGCCCTTTCAACATGGAACTTGTCAAATTAGAGCAATATTAAATCAAACGCAAACATTCAAAGGCCAAAAGTCGCAGTTCGTGGTCACTGACGTATTACCAATGAGTTTGATTGACATACAAGATTTTTTTTTATTTGTTACATGAACCTAATTGCTTTGTTGGTTTGGAAATAGTTTTTTTTATTGTCTATTTATTGTTACAACTGCCAGTGATATTGTGTCTGATTGATATTATCTTGATTTAAGATCGCGAATCGAGTTAAATGTAATACTTTTATGTATGAAAACAGTAGTAAAGTCAATCTGTAAAGTCGCTCTACCGTCAATGTCTCACGATTTCACTACGACTGTCTACGTAAACTGACTCATGCCGCGTTTTGTGAGAGAGATATCCGGGGCGCACCTTTGATTTTGCAAATTTCCATGGGCAGTGCTAATCGATTGTCAATGGGTAATGCTCTTTTTCTCCTTCCCATACAAAAAAGTCTATAGTTTAGTGGTTGACAAAAAATTTCGAATTATGAGGGGTTGCTGTTGGAACCATGGAAGCCAAACTAGCTACAAAGACAATTTAACAGTGGTAGAACCACGCAGTTTGCCTCATGATTGGGCTGGCTAGTCTGGTGAAATACCACGATCTCTCAGAATATCGATGCAAAGCTCAATGCTGCGTTTCCCTCGGTGCGAGAAGGAGGTGGAGGCCTAACCCCTTCCTGCGCAGGCAAGTTGGGGACTTCCCTGCCCGTCCCACTTCCGACACCCAGCCTATCCCATATTACAGACCGGCAACGCCACTGTTTTAGTGTTGTTATAAGGTAAAAATAGATTTTTTATAATTGAATATACTGAATAGCTTTTCTTTTCACAATTCACAAATTCTCAATCGCGTATATAAATACGCGTAAATAAATCGCGTATATAAATACTTATGATTGTTTAATCACGATAAAAAGTTATTTTTTTAACTATTTTACTACAATTTTACGAGCGGAACTGAATCGAGTTAGTGTTTTACGATCGAACACTTCAAAAGACTTGCATACGTGCACGGATTTGTTTTGCAGTATATATTGCACATTAAATTTATTAACGGCTTACTATTGGTAGGAAACTATGATATATTTTAAAGCTACTACTGCTTACTGGCAATATTAAGATTAGGTAATTCCGGCAGGTTCTAAAGGACTGGCATCCAGAGCCGTAGAAACATTTACAAAAAAATAAAACGAATCCCGACAACAGGTTAGGCTTAAATATGGCGGTGCCATATTTATTTATTCAATCTATAACAGTACTGGTTTTTTTTTACATACATACATAACTTCACGCCAAATCCCTTGCGGGG
This sequence comes from Euproctis similis, assembly GCA_905147225.2. Taxonomy (NCBI): domain Eukaryota; kingdom Metazoa; phylum Arthropoda; class Insecta; order Lepidoptera; family Erebidae; genus Euproctis; species Euproctis similis. The sequence goes on along the minus strand of LR990121.1, from coordinate 8,683,049 downwards.
TAGGCAGAGAAACGGAGCACCATAAGGCACGATTCTTACACGCCTCACTCCCTTCGTTGACTTTCTCTTTTCATGCACGCGCGTCGATTTTGAGGCTCCTAACATCACCTTCCTCCAGAACACGTTCTGGTCATGGAATGTGTGTCTTCGCCGTCCTTGACTCCTACATCCATCCGCTTTTGCATTGTATATCTGCTTAGTCAGTCTTGCATCAACCATTCTTTCTACATGTCCATCGGAGCATGCCATTTCTTACTTTTACACCGACACTCTCTTTCAATGGAACTTCCTTCCTTACAACCTTGTTTTCGACGCGGTCAGCGAGAGTCACTCCGCAGATTTTGCGCAGTGCCCTCATTTCTATCGCGTTTATCCTACTTTCATGCACACTCTGCCATACCCACCTCTTGCTTTCATAAGCGAGAGCTTCCGTAAACGTAATTTTTTTTATCTACTTTTAACCGATTTCACAAAAGAGGAACTTAATTTATACAAAGGATAATAGTCAACATACCTGTAAGATTTTTTTTAAAATAATCAATTAAAATTTAAATCAATTTGGCAATAGTTTAATATATACCTAATAGGCTTTTCACCTAATCTATGGGATTAATATTTCATTCGTCAACTCAAGATTGTTCTACTTGGAATTTTTTTATGGAATAGGTTTGCAAACGCCACCTGCAATGCAGATAACAGTAGAATTGCCGGCCTTTAACGGAGTAGGATAAGGATAGAGAGAAAAGGGGAGTGGGCCTTAGGATACCTGTCTCACCGACCAAAATGCGCCATAAGCCACTTTACGTACATATTCTGAAAGACCATGGGTATTTCACCGGTAGAGCAGCGAATTGCATTGCTCTAACACTGGTTTGTTTGTTAGTGTTTGCATTTAGTGAGTAGTCTCAGGTAATATTTCAACACATAGTTTTTTTTATAAACAACAATGATTCTCTTTTTAAATACCTCATTTGAATAAAGAAAAAAAAAACATAAGCATAAGTTATATGGCGCGAAGAACTAATCAAAACCTACAATCAAAGAATCAAAATATCAATATCGGAACCAATCAAATGTGGGTGTAATAATATATGGAGAGGTTTTAATTTATAATTTTTAATTACCAACACAAAAGTCGTGTGTGGCGCCCCGCCGCGGACGCGACTCGCACTAATGATGAACTGAAACAATACCTTGTCATTACTTAAGATGCGTAAGCACATACCAATGCGATCAATAAAATATTATCTATACCAATCTCTTGTCTGAAGATCGAGCCGCACTTTTGAATCGAGAAGTCGTGGGATCGAATCCTGGCTCACGTCAATAACTTTTCTGAAGTTATGTGTGTTAAATATGATTGACAACATTATTAAAAATCGACGCGTGCATGAAAAAAGTTATATAACTCAAAGAAACGAGTGAGACGTGTAAAAATCGTGCCTTATGGCGCTCTGTTAGTTCTGTCTACCCTGCAAGGGATTTGACGTGAAGTTATGTATGTACTGACAACATTGTGCCTGATGGCAATAAATTCCGCCATCCATTCCACTTAGGACGTAAAATGCGCCAAGTGAGCCATTACAAATAGTGCTACAGTTGTGTTGCCGAACTTTAAGGGAGTAAAATAGGAAAGGAGGGGAAAGGGGTTGGGCCTTCGGATATCTCACTTAACAAACGAAAGGCAGCATGAACTACTTTAAATTGATATTCTCAGAGGCCGTGGTATTACAACTATCCATTTATGCAGCGAACTGTGTGGCTCTACAACACTTAAGAAGTGAAATTTGGAGTTCATTCTTACTACAAACGCTTATGAACGTGGAGATTATAAGTATAGCTTTCATACTACTTATTAACCTGAGTGCATTCGCAACCCGGACTTGTAGTAGACAATAAGACCCGTTGCTTTTCTCGTGAGGGGATGGCAAGCTGGTCACCATTTAAAATTCATCTCAAACAAAGATCTTCGTCAATTACATGTCATAGATTTAAATTAACTGAACCTGGGACATTAACAATTGTAATAGCTCATTTGTTAGAATAGCTTAGATGATCTTAAAAGGATACTTAGGAGATTAAGAGATAGCGTAGTTTCTAATTTTGTTGGTGCTACTTTACTTGATTAGTAGTTTGGTAGGAAAATGACGCCGTTTCGGTGGCCTAGTGGCTCAGAAGTCTACCAGTAGGTCAAAAATTTCGAGTTTAAATCCTGTGTCATAAAAAAGTCTTCCCACAGACATTACTACTTCTCGATAATAGATCTTGTCTTTATTTTTCTGAAAACGAAACAAAGTTTCAAAAGGTTTATAAAGGAACTAGTGGACTCGGCGTACTTTGTTCCGCATCAAAAGTAATAAATAAGTAAATTTTGGATTTATCACTTTTTCTTTATTACATGCATTATAGCTAATAACCACCCGGTCGATACCCTGTACATATTAAAAAAAAACCGCATCAAAATCCGTTGCGAAGTTCAAAGTTCTAAGCATACAAGGGGACAGACATTGGAAGGCGACTTTATTTTTTTTATTTTAAATACGGCCGAACACTTTTGCCGTATATAGAGGAATGACATTTTATACCTTGGTTCATTTAATCTTACTGGGAATTCATTCGGCTAGTTAATAGTGTTCAGTATTATAGTAAATGTTTATATTAGTAGGATGTGAAAAGTAATAAACCGATGACTGACAATCTTTGTGCCCGGTATGGCAATAGGTTCGCCACCTATTCCATTTGGGACGTAAACATAACGGCGAGACGAGGCCTAACAGCCGCTGCCTACACCTTCGGGTAACAAAAGGCGTGAAGTTATGTTATGTTATGTGAAAAGTATTGCCAATGAATAACATTCACACCTTCCTTGAATAACTTTCTTGTACAATGTTAATGTACCTTACATAGAGTATTCTAGATCCATCGGCAACCAGAGGGCTGGTTCATTCTTCGCACAGAAGATTAGCATTGCCATTTAGAGTGGCAATGGGGCCAGTCTTATGGGCATACTGCCAGTAGATCAAGATTCGGAGAAATGTGATTTTACCTAGTCTTTTAATGTTAATAAAACATAACTTCACGCCTTTTTCTACCTGAAGGTGCCGGCAGCGGCTGTTAAACCACGTCTCGCCGTTATGTTTACGTCCCAAATGGAATAGGTAGCGAACCTATTGCCATACAGGACACAAAGTTTTCGGTCATCAATATTTATCATACATAACTTCCGAAAATAATTTCGAACAGTCATTGGTGTGAGAAGCGGGGTGCTTGTGGACCGGACTGGAACATCAAGATTATTGAAAATAATGTAAATATAAAGACCTTGTGCTTGTTTTTCGAAAGATGTATGATAAATATCGAATACCCTACCCTTCGTACTTTAGAGTGAATGCAGTTATAAAGAACATAGCTATTCCTTAGAATGAAAAAGACAAAATAACTAACGATAAATACACAAGGTTTCGCATATATACGATTCTTAAAGTATCGTAAAAATGTCATCCGAATCTGCCAAAACAACTAAATTTATGGGCACTTTGCCATTGTAAAACACAGAATGTCTTTATATTATGAGACCTTGAGGCATTAAAATTTACAGGGCCATACGTAAACGTAAATAAATAACCAATTCCTGAAACGGACACTACGTTGAAGGTTATATGACGTAGCGATGAATGAAATGAATGTTCAGGCTGTCTGTAGTTGGCTCCAGGTTTGTTTATGGGTCACCTGATGGTAAGCAACTGCTCACCACCTATTTAGACCGTACTGCGTTGCCGTCATTTAAGGGAGTAGGAGGGGAAAGGAAGAGGAAACGAGATTGGGCCTCCGGATATCTCTCTAACCGAACGAAACGGGGCACGAGCCACTACACGCCGATAATCTGAGAGGTCGTGGTATTCTATTTACGCAGCGAACTGCAAAACTCCACCTCGCTGCTGACTTCTTGATTTAGTAGCGAGGTATTCTATCCCCAGACTATCGCGACGGCAATGGCTAAGCTTACAATTACCAATTTATCTGTTAGTATACACTTCTTAAACAGTCTCGGTGGCGCAGTGGCTAGCACCCCGCTTCTGATTCAAGAAGTAAACATAACATAACAACATAACTTCACGCCTTTTATTACCCGAAGGTGTAGGCAGCGGCTGTTAAGCCTCGTCCCACGGTTATGTTTACGTCCCAAATGGAATCGGTGGCGAACCTATTGTCATACCGGGCACAAAGTTTTTCAGTCATCGTTATTTATCACACATAACTTCCGAAAACAATTTCGAAAAGTCATTGGTGTGAGCCAGTGTCTGGAATCGAACCCGGACCTCTGGATCAGAAGCCGTGTGCTCGACCACTGCGCCACCGAGACATTTTTTCTTCAAGAGGTAGTGGGTTCAAATCCTGACATACACCAATGACTATTCGAAATTTTTGGAAGTTACGTGTGATAAATATCGATGACTGACAACTTTGTGCCCGGTATGTCAATAGGTTCGCCACCTATTCCATTTGGGACGTAAACATAATAGCGAGACGAGGCTTAACAGCCGCTGCCTACACCTTCGGGTAGAAAAAGACGTATCATACATGGATATTTTACGTGTATATAGTTGATCACCAATTCGTCTGCCATAGATAATGACTATGTTAAAACACTCTCCACGAAGTCCGCGTAACGGTTTCCAGATTATTCAATTGATACCTGATGTCAACGTGTTTTGATTGATGGATTGACTCAAAACAAACGTTGGCCAATTCCTTTTGTTAATGATATTTACCTGTGGGTCCTAGGTTCTCTTATTTATAATAAATCTTTCAGTATATCGGAGAAAACAAGGTTGTAAGGAAGGAAGTTGGTTTGAAAGAGAGTGTCGGTGTAAAAGTAAGAAAGGGCATGCTCCGATGGTTCGGACATGTAGAAAGAATGGTTGATGCAAGACTGACTAAGCAGATATACAATACAAAAGCGGATGGATGTAGGAGTCGAGGACGGCCAAGACACACATTCCATGACCAAATAGAACGTGTTCTGGAGGAAGGTGATGTTCAGAGCCTCAAAAACCGACGCGCGTGCATGAAAAGAGTTATGAAAGTCAACGAAGCGAGTGAGGCGTGTAAGAATCGTGCCTTATGGCGCTCTGTTCTCTCTGCCTACCCCGCAAGGGATTTGGCGTGAAGTTATGTATAACGGAGAAGTGACAAGCGAGCAAGGGGATTCCCTGATGGTAAGAGACTACCATGGCCATGAGCCAATGAATATCTGCAACAATCGAAAGGGTCACAATTTTATTCCAGCCTTATAAGATGTGTTAGGGAGTACTTGTTTTTAATATTTGTATTAATCTATAAATCAAGCTCTATTTCCTACAATGTCTAATGATATTATAAAGCTAAATAGTTAGTTTGTTTAAATGCGCTAATCTCAAAAACTATCCCTTTAAATTGACAAAAATAATTTAGTGTTAGATAGTTCATTTATCTAGGAAGCCTTCAGGCTATAAATCATCACGCTATGATCAATAGAAGCGGAACACTAATCTTTTTAGTAGTTGAAGTACACTTTACGGCGATACGAAGATCGCGCAGACAGCTGGTAGTAGATTAATTTTTAATGAGGTTAGTATATCCTGGACTCAGTACGTAATAATACTTAAGACAAAGCAAACACTGTCTTCTTATCTTATTTGATCTCATCTGTATTAAAATCATAGTATCTTCAATGTATCGCTTTCTTGCTTGTTATTAAATTGGATCAACAATAAATTCATAGGTTCAAGTTACATATGTTTGTGGATGAAGTTTTTACGTAAGAACAAAAACAATATAGATTTATTTTACGAAAATTCGAAAAAAATAATAGTGTTAGAGCCACCAAATTCCCTGGTTGACCCAGCTCGATAAGTGAAATACCATGACCTCTCAGATTGTCGACATAAAGATGCTCTGGAGGTCCATTCCATTCCCTATGCTAGGTCAAAAGCCAGCAATTATTGTACTATCCATACTACGGGTGGCCATGGGCAGCACTAGTCGCTTGCTCGTTTGACCCTTATTCCATAAAAAAAATATCATATAAGGAAATATAAAAGTAATGAAAAATAATTAAAATAATAAAATCACGTTCCAGATTGCGACGCAGCAGAAAGAGAAGGAAACTGGTGCGCAGAGCAGAACATGAGAGAAGAGTGCGCAATATTATACACGCGCCGAATGTCACGGGACCTGACTGCCCCGGGCTGGCACGGCGCTACCACGAGTGCAACACCATTGTTAGTATTTCAACTGCTTCTTATATTTTCACACTTTTTATGGATGGCGTAGTCAGCAGCAAATATATCTATATTTATATACAAGTAAACATTCCAAAAAAGAAATTGGACGTGTACCAGGATTCGAACCCGAAACTTCCGGTTTCATGAGCGTTAGATAACTTAACGCTCAGAAAAAAAATCTCTTTGATTCAAGTTAAATAGATTTAGGTTTAATTTTAAGGTAAATTAGGAATCTCCCTAGTCAATTAATTTTAACGTTATTTTCTTAGACTGATTAAGCCAAGGCTGCTTAACCCCAGGCCCGCGGGCCACGAAGTGGCACGTGAAAGAATATTAAGTGGCCCGCCCAAGTTTTCAAAATATGCACCAAATTCAAAAATCCCGCCGCGCACTGTACAAAACAAAATTTACAAATTTTCATAAATCCTTTCACAATACGTTTGACTGAAACGATAACTTATCCTGCAAATATTCAAGTAGAACTTATTGAACTGCAAAATCACGGTAGGTACGTTTAAAAACCATTTTTGCTGATAAGTTGTCTTCGAAAGTACAAAACTCTTTAGAAGATTTCGCAGATTTCTGGAAATTAGTACCAAAAGGAGAATTCCCAGCAATAACTGACCTGGTGTTACAATTTATAAGTAGTTTTGGATCAACATATGTATGTAAAAAGGTTTTTTACTTAATTGAGATTAAGTAAAAAATAAATACCGCACATCACTAACAGAACAACATATTTGTGACTTGTTGTTACTGTCAACGTCAGATTTGGCGCCAAACATAAGTAAATTAGTAAAACATAAACAATCGCAGAAATCGCAATGATTAAACAAGAGTTCAATTTGTTTCAATTTAGTTTATGACACAGTTCCGGGACACTTTGCTCCAAATATAAATAAATAATGTTATTTGCTAAAAAAAATGAGTTTTTGTTGCGGTTGTCCTATGAGTAACTGAAAGAGTAAATGTAAGTGCCCCGTAGTTGAAAACTGAATCAACCGTTTGGCCCGACTCTTCAAAAGGTTTGAGCAACCTTGGATTAAGCTTTTCTCGGAGTAATAATATTAATAATATCTTGGACACAATACACACAGCGCCCTCCAGTTCCAAACCAAGCAACTAAATGCTTGTGCTATAGATACTACATGACGGATATGAATACGTATAAACTTTTTTTGTTGTAAATACATACTTATAATACATAGAAAAACACCCAGACGCCATACAAACATTCATGCTTGTCACAAATATTTGAACCTCGATTCTGCAGTCATTAGCTTTACCAATGCACCACGACGCTCGTTGTAGGAGGAGGAGCAGACCTTGGTATTTTTGAAATTTGTAAAAATAGTATATTCATTGGATTGGCCACGCGGGCTATGCTAAGGGCATCAACAAATCAATAATAAATAAATACAACTCATCATAGAAACAGCTATTCATATTAAGGTTGTGCCAACGACCCGATCAATATATTACGTAATAATTCTATAGTACTATCTGCTCAGTTAGAAGCAGAATTCGTAACAAGATGTTTCGTCATGATAGACAGTAAAAAAATATCATAAAAAGTTTTGATAACTTCTGGCTAATAAAAATCATATGTTGTTTGTTTATGATGATTTATAGATAGATGTACGGTCAAGATCACTGTCGGATGTATTATAATTTAATGGTTTCTTGTAATATTAAATTAAACAAGCTGCCTGGGAGAACTTGGCAACACATGATTGAGGAGTTGGTGTTAGATTGGTGCAAAATGTAAGGGTTGTATGTAATATTCCATGCCAAATAAGAAACATAAAAAATACGACACAAAACAGTGGTAGAGCCAAGCAGTTTACTGCATGAATGGGCCGGCTCGACCGGTGAAATACCACTACCTCTCAGAAGATCGACGTGAATTGGCTCATGCCGCCTTTCTTTTGGTGAGAGAGGTACCCGGAGACCCTCCTCCCTTCCTCATTCTTTCCTATCGTACTCCCTTAAAAATCTGCAACGCAACTCTAACACTATATGTGTTTCAGGTAACAGGGGCGGCGCTGGTCACTTACCATGAGGTGACACGCCTGCTCGTTTGCCTTCCTATCCTATTAAAACCAAGTCACCTTCCGCTGTCTGTCCCCTTAAATGCTTACATTTTTGATAATTCGCAACGGATTTTGATGCGTTTTCTTAAATATAAAAAGGTGGTCAATGAGGTGGTTTGTAAGCTAAATTCAAGTTTTATATATAGAAGAGATATGTAATAATTTTCGATATTTAGCACTTTAATTGCAAGCGCTGGCTAAACCCTAAGTGATAGATCAAAACAATGTACTACATTATTATACAACTTCAAAAGGTCTACAAAAAAGTCCGCGATGGTGCTAAATCTTTCGAATATTCCACAATTGCCATTTTTATTTCTTCTGAGGCGAAACAAAGTTCGCTTGGTAAACTGGTAAAAAATAAGAATCTGTAATACACACGTAGCATTTTTCCAAGATAAGCAATAAGTGCGTCATAGAATGTATTATAAAGACTAGTTAACAGCTTTTTGTACATATATACTTTTATTTTGTAAATATATATACATATGACTCACAGAAAAACACCCAGAAGCCAATAAACATCCATCACAAATATTTGAACTCGGATGGGGATAGAATCCAGCGGCCTCTACTAACATACTAAAATAACTCTGAGTGTTGTCTCTAATTCAAATACCAAAGAAAATAAATGTTCTTTTTTTAATCAACAGGCGTGTCCTGGACCAGCTCGTGACCCTCGAGTTGAACAGTGCGCTGTATATGACCGCAGACCCTTCCGCGGGAGATTTTACACATGGGTACCCTATGTTGATGGTAAGATCGCAAAATTTTTGACATGTATTTTGAAGGACTTATGAATTTAGTTTTCTTGACTGATGATAGATGTCTGTAGTTGTACTTGCGTATGAAATGATGAATATGAAATGTAAATCGTGTATTTTTTTCCCTTATAATCACTACATAGTATAAAACAAAGTCGCTTTCTCTTTCCCTATGTCCCTTTGTATGCTTAAATCTTTGAAACTACGCAACGGATTTTGATGCGGTTTTTTTTTAATAGTTAGAGGGTGTCAACGGGGTGGTTTTGATCTATAATTCATGAATAGTGTAGTGAAAAAAAATGATAATTTTCAATATATATGAGATATGTAATAATTTTCGATATTTAAAACTTTAATCGAAAACGCTGCCTGAACCCTAAGTGATAAATCAAAACAATGTACTACATTATTATACACCTTTAAAAGGTCTATAAAAAAGTCCGCGAGGGCATATGTCTATGTCTTAGGGATAACCCACAATGACCATTATTATTTTTTTACTTTTTACGAGAAATAATGGCTTATTTACGAAGCAATTTTAAACATTACAGCATTAATTTTCATCCAATTAAGTGTCTTAAATAGATTGTGCTTTTAATATAGATCAATATAGCCATTTACAGCATGTAATTTAAACTAATATTTACGAAGATATTACAGTATTAACATAGCGGTACATAGCACTTGCGTTTGCGCGCCAAAACGCGTGCCGATAAATAGCACAAATTGAACTTTTTAAGATCCAAATATTACTAATTTATTTCTTTTGATGCGAAACGAAGTTCGCCGGGTCAACTAGTATTTTATAAAACAATTATTTTTGGAATATGATTGCGAAAATGAATTATAAATTTTATTTAGATACATATTTATTTATTACTTTTGTATGTATTACTTCATTACTTTTAGCCATAGCTACTCAACCATACAGGTTTATACTGGTATCAAAGTCCAGATGTCTGTAGTTTTGTCACTGATCAATTCTCTATCACAGGCAAAATAATCACAGCTTTTCAATCAATCTTGTGAATTTTATTTCCTCGTTTAAATCACAAAAATATAATCCGAGGGAAATTCCTCAAAATAAATAAATAAATATTTACTTCATACATTAATTAGTTAATTAAAATCTAAAATAAAAATATCTTTATTCTTTAGACTTTGCAAAAGCACTTAGAATCGTCATACAAAAGAACAATTTGTATGTATTTCAACTATCTAAAATCCGTGGAGTTAAGTTTCTATTAGGAATGTGAAATCTAAGTGCCGGTTCTGGCATCATGAGAAGAACTTGCAAGAAACTCAAGCCGCTTTTTTAATTTCCACTTTAAAATTATTTAAGGTATATGTAATTATTAATAAAATGAAAGCTAAGATTGTATTTATAAGCCTTATCATTTTGTAGGTGATTCCCCCTGCACGTTGAACTGTCGGCCACGTGGGCAGCAGTTCTATGCTTCGCTGGCGCTCGTCGTTGATGGTACTCCGTGCACGAAGCCAGGGTTCAGAGCCATATGCGTGCAGGGAGACTGTAAGGTAAGTTTTTTTTTTATGGGATTGGAGGGCAAACGAGCAGGCATGTCACCTGATGGTAAGCAACCAACGCCGCCCATGGACACCAGCAACACATATAGTGTTACTGTTGCGTTGCCGATCTTTAAGGGATAGGGGATAGGAAAGGATAGGTAAGGGAGGTGGGCCTCCGGGTACCTCTCTCACCGAACGAAACGCGGCATGAGCCACTTTACGTCGGTCTTCTGAGAGGTCGTGATATTTCACCGGTCGAGCCGGCCCATTCATGCAGCGTACTGCTGGGCTCTACCACTGTGTAAAGGTGAGTCGTGCGAATGCCTTGCAACTTTATAGTGTTTTTATAAACGTCTTAGATATATTAGTCCAAGTTTTTTCATACTATAAACTAACAATGTTATATATTTTAAATTAATTAATTACAACTTAATCATAAATAATCATAATACATTCTAAATAACCCCAAATTTCATTATATATTTTAACTGTAATTCCAATTAGTATGCACCAGGAACCCTCTCCGGTGAACGCCTTTTCAAGGCTTTCCATTGTGGTCCCGCGATTATTTTGGTGTCATCATTCTATCTAGCCTAGGGTGTGTCTCTGTCTCGTTTTTCAGTGGACGTTTTTGCTAAATACAACCATTACTGCTATTCATATACCAAAAAAAATTGGTACGATGTTTTACATTTATCATATTACTTAAATGAATTTTAAATTTAGTAAAATATTCTTTAATAGTGAATGTAAAACCTTAATCAGTAAATATAACTATGGAAATATTTATGTCGTTTTTTTTTATTACTGTGTAACGCCATCTATGCGGTAATAGAAAGTTTCTAAATGCTACATCGCGATATCTAATAAGGTGAGCTTGTCGTATTTGAGGACTAGCGCCATCTATCGTTCAATAGTAAGATCAAAATATTAAATTAACGGCACACTTTAGGTCTCTTTGTAGATTTTTTTTTTGTGAGTGACTGTGACTTCTTTATTATGAATATAACAAATATCATATTAGGCTCTTACTGAAAAGCTATTTTAATCGTAACTAATTGTAGACAATTTTGGTATTAGGTACACGATTTGTGCATGGGATAAGTCATTAATAATAATTGGTGTGCAAAAGGATTCTTTGAACCATGAACTCAATGCCAAACTCCCTGCCGCATTTGAACAACCGTTCCTAAAATACATACAAATTATTCAACGTAAATAATATGTACATTACCAACTGGTTTACATTCATAACTTAACACTTCACTCGCTTCTTTGACTTGCACAACTCTTGTCGGTTTTTATGACTCCTGATATCACCTATCTCAAAAAGTCGTTCAATTTGTTCATTGAAAGTTTGTCGTAGGCGTCCACGATTCCTACATTAGCTTTTGCATTGTATACCTGCTTAATCAATCCTGCATCATCCACTTTTTATACATGTCCGAACCACTGGAGCAAACCAACTTCTCTCGATATCTAATATGAGTGCTGTATATCATCATTATCATTACATACATATATAACTTCACACCCAATCCCTTGCGGGTAGGCAGAGAGAACGGAGCACCATAAGGCACGATTCTTACACACCTCACTCGCTTCATTGACATTCATAACTCTTTTCATGCACGCGCGTCGATTTTTGAGGCTCCTAACATCACCTTCCTCCAGAACACGTCCTATTTTGTCAGGGAATGTGTGTATTGACCGTCCTCGACTCCTACATCCATCTTCATCAGCGTTTGCATTGTATATCTGCTTAGTCAATTATCATTACATAATATAAAATAAGGTCGCTTTCCGTTGTTTGTCCCCTTAAATGTTTATATCTTTTAAACTACGTAACGGATTTTGATGTTTTTTTTTGGATAAAGGTACAACCTTCATCCATTTATCTTTTATCCACAGGGTGGTTTGTATCTCGTTTATTTATTATTTATTTATATCTATTCCCCCCCTCTCCTATTTACATCTTCCCCCCTATTTACTTATTAAATCATACAACAAAGGATCTTTAGAAGCAGGTTAAATTAATGCATCTTATAAATAAGTATTTAACTTTTGTTCTCATGGTCTGATGTGGGTTACCAATAGTAAAAATCATATTTTTAACATCAACTTTTTGATTTTTATTTCCAAAAAGTGGGTGCTCTCTGTATCAATGAAGATAGCTTTTGAACAACTACCATCTTTTTGTTCATACTCGTGAAAATGATCTCTGTAAAGAGTTCGAAACGTCGGGAAATAGATATAAATAAATAATAAATAAACGCGATACAATCCTAAAAGTTGTTTTAATCAATGAGTGAGATTCGCGAAAATCTTAGAAACAAATATGGTTTGTATCTATCATTCATGTATAATGTATTAAAGAAAAAGTGATATTTTTTTAGATTTAGGACTTTAATTGCAAACGCTGGCTAAACCAGAAGTGATAGATCAAAACAATGTACTACATTATTATATACCTTCAAAAGGTCTACAAAAAAAGTCCGCGATAGTGTATATCCATCTCTTAGGTATAACCCACAATGACCATTTTTATTTCTTTTCATTACTTCTGAGGCGAAGCAAAGTTCGCTGGGTCAACTAGTCTATTATAAATATATGTATTATTTGTAGTAGTTACTGTTACTAGTTTAAATTCCGTCATTTCAACCTTGATTATTGACGCAATAAATCTGTTTGTCTGTCATAAAAATATATATATTAAATATTAATTATAATTTTCTTAGTCCACTCGGATATTTGACACGTGACGCGATGTGAGGTGGCCCTGGAGCGAGGATTATATTGGCTTTGACGTAGACATTAAAACTTTACTTTTTACGTCAATAATCTATACATATAAATGAAATTGCAGTGTCTGTTTGTAATATTCATATCTGCTTTCTACTATATTTATGTGAATATATACACGGTACATACACCGAAATATCATTCTTCGCATTTTTTTTTCTCACCCTGTCCGTGGGTCTGTCTGTATTTTTGTTCCGGGTGATTTCTAAAATAGCTAGACTGATTTTGACGGGACTGTTATTGGGAGGTAGCTGGTGTAATAAGGAGTAACTTAGGCTGGTTTTTTTAAATCTGTTATTAATTGCTTCCGAGGCGAAACAAAGTTCGCCGGGTCAGCTAGTTTGATAAATATAGAAATAAACATATAGTTTACAGTATTTCCATACATCCGGGGATTAAATTTTCACATGATGTCTCAGCAGATCTGCTGGATATATATCTAATATATAAAATTCTCGAGTCTAGATGTGCGTAATTGAACTCCTCCGAAACGGCTTGACCGATTCTCATGAAATTTTATGTGCGTGTCGGGTAGGTCTGAGAATAGGACAACATCTATTTTTCATCCCCCTAAATCACAAGGGTAGCCCACCCCTCAATTTTTTTTTTTAATTTTTCGACATATTTCTGTTTCTTATTTTTTTTATAAAACGGGATACAAAAATACATGCAACCCTAAATTTTCAACCCCCTACGATCAACCCCTATTTTTTTAATTTTATTTTTCGGCAAGACAACGTTTGCTGGGTCAGCTAGTCTAATATATAAAATTCTCGAGTCTAGATGTGCGTAATTAAACTCCTCCGAAACGGCTTGACCGATTCTCATGAAATTTTATGTGCGTGTCGGGTAGGTCTGAAAATAGGACAACATCTATTTTTCATCCCCCTAAATCACAAGAGTAGCCCACCCCTCAATTTTTTTTTTAATTTTTCGTCATATTTCTGTTTCTTACTTTTTTTTATAAAACGGGATACAAAAATACATATAACCCTAAATTTTCAACTCCCCACGATCAACCCCTATTTTTTAAATTTAATTTTTCGGCAAGACAACGTTTGCCGGGTCAGCTAGTATTATATATTTTATGAGTCATTGCAATACTGTTTTTTGACGGAATATTACACGTGTTTGACTTTGAAATTATATTGATAATTTCAAAGTCAAACACTAAGGGCACAAAGGCTAACAAACATTATATAGTTAGCCTAAATTCGTTTTACCTACCAGCATATTTTTTAAATACATAAATAAATACATATTACTTTTACAGTCTCGGTGGTCCAGTGGTCGAGCACCTCGTTTCTAAATCAAGAGATTCCGGGTTCTTGGATCGCGGTTGAAGAACTTTTCGAAATTATTTTCGAAAGTTAAATATCGATGACTAAAAGCTTTGTGCCCATAGGTTGGCCACCACAGTGGTAGAGCCAAGCAGTTCTCTGCATGAGTGGGCCGGCTCGACTGGTGAAATACCACGACCTCTCAGAAGACCGACGAAAAGTGGCTCATGCCGCGTTTCGTTCGGTGAGAGAGGTACCCGGAGGCCCACTATCCTCTACCACTTAAAGGTTGGCAACGCAACAGTAACACTATATGTGTTGCTGGTGTCCATGGTCGGCGTTGGTTGCTTACCACCAGGTGACCCGCCTGCTCGTTTGCCCTCTGATTCCATACAAAAAAACATGGGGCGTAAGCATAACGGCGAGTCGATGCTTAACAGCCACTGCCTACACCTTCTGGTAGAAAAAAGGCGTGAAGTTATGTTACGTTGTGTAATACTTTTACAGCGTTAGAGTTCACTGCAGGATTAGGCCAGCCTGACTGAACTAGTATAGTGGTATTTCAAGTCAAGCTGGCCTAATCCTGCAGTGAACTCTACCGCTCTACCCTTAGAAAATTTTCATAAATTGGTTCATGCCGGGTTTAGTTGGGTGAGGAAAGTATCCGGAAGTTCAATGTGTTACAGTTGTCCTAGGGCGGCGCTGGTCACTTACCACCACGTGATCCTTAAGCTCGTTTCGATTCTTTAAAAGAGCAGCATCGTTATCAAAGAATAATATGCCCAGAAGACTGACAACATATCCATATTAAATGCCAGACTAATTCTCAGTACAAAGAACAGGACCGTTCATATTTATAATTCATTTCTTGTACCTATAACTCGTGTAAGAACCTATAAATGTATTTTTTTTTTTATTTTCATCCAATGTTGCCAGGTAATGAAAATGTAATTGAAAACGGTAAAGCTTCCGGACTGTCGGTGTAAATAACCAAAATATACCTCTGAAAAAGCCTTTTTTTTTTTGGAACATTTTACAGGAAAAACACCTTTTATAAATTATGACTCTTTAAATAGAGTTAATTGCTTAGATTCAATGATACTGTATAAATTATTTGTTTGTCTCGTTTATTAAGCAGTAGGTATAGATGATTAGAGTTTCTGCGCACCGCTTCTGAATCGAAAGTTTTGACTTCGTATCCGGGTACATAATAATAGCATTTTGGAGATTTCATTGAATATTATCTGTCGTATCTATGTATGTATGAAAATTAGAAAATTATTATAGGCGTTTTTATGTCGCTTTAAAAAAAACATTTCTTTACTGATCAGTTTCTTAAATTTTTGAGTATAAATGGCTAAAAATGTCTCGGTGGTCTACGCTTCTAATTCAGGAGTCGTGGGCTTAACACCGATTCCATTTGGGACGCGTAACATAACCATTCGGTGAGTCGAGGCTTATCAGCTACTGCCTACACCTTCGGGTAGAAAAAGGCGAGAAGTAATGTTATGTTATATGGTATGTCACGGACTAAATTTTCTACGACGGTGTCTCGCAAATTTGCTTAAATGTCTGCAACTTTTATGTTCAAACATATAAATTTTATTTTATAACGTGAACAAATCACCACAGCTTAAGTAATATTACTCTAGAATACGTTTCGCTGCAGTTGCCCCGAAGCAACTAACGGTATGAAAGATCAGTTGCCCATTGTTTTGACAGTAATTGATGTCCACTGCACACAAATGATTTGGAACACCAATTTCAGAAGATCTCCAAGTTTCTTCTCTGTAATTGCAATCGCAAATTTCACTGACAAAGTCCATAATCATGGTCTTACAAATATCTTCTGTACATAAATCTTAAGTATACCGAAGACTGTTCAAATTGTTTTTGAAATTGCACTTTGTATACAGATACTATTCTTTGTCCAAGAAAACTTATGATATGATTTACTTTCGTCTCCGATGGGTTTTGTCGATTTCTACTTTCTGTTTTTGTTTGTTTTTTATGAGATAGGAGGGCAAACGAGCAAGTGGGTCTTCCGATGGTAAGCAACTACTCACCGCCCATGAACTCCGTGGTGCGTTGCCGTCTTTTTAGGGAATAGAAGGGGAAAGAAAGGGAAAGGGGATCGGGCCTCTGGATACCTTTCTCACCGAACGAAACACGGCACGAGCCACTTCACACCGATGATCATAGAGGTTGCGATATTTCACCGGTCGAGCCGGCCTATTCATGCAGCGAACTGCGTGGCTCTAATACTGTTAAACATTATTAGAATGGCTATGCGTTTGATGTGATTTAAATTATTGTAAACGATTGTAAAAGTCACATAACTTCATAACTTCACGCCTTTTGTTACCGGAAGGTGTAGGCAGCGGCTGTTAAGCCTCGTCTCGCCGTTATGTTTACGTCCCAAATGGAATAGGTGGCGAACCTATTGCCATACCGGACACAAAGTTTTCATGTCATCGATAACATCGATCACACATAACTTCCGAAAACAATTTCGAAAAGTTATTGGTGTGAGCCAGTATCTGGAATCGAACCCGGAGCTCTGGATCAGAAGCCGTGTGCTCGACCTCTGCGCCACCGAGACTGTAAAAGTCGATTTTACGATATCCTTACCATATCGGTTAGTCATTATATAAAATTAATACTTGCGGTAAATTAAATTCATAAATAAACAGAGAACACGTTCTTTGTTATAAGTTTAAGTCAATAGACAACAGATGGCCATTGAGTCACTTGGACGGCGCCAATTACCAATTTGGTATAATCGATCGTAAATAAATCATATAACATAACTTCACGCCATTTTCTACCCGAAGGTGTAGGGAACGGCTGTTAAGCCTCGTCTCACCATTTTGTTTACGTGCCAAATGGAATAGGTGGCGAACCTATTGCCATACCAGGCACAAACTTTTCAGTCATCGATATTTATCACATTTAACTTCCGAAAACAATTTCGAAAAGTCATTGGTGTGAGCCAGTGTCAGGATTCGAACCCGGACCTCTGGATCAGAAGCCGTTTGCTCTCCCACTGGACCACCGAGACTATATATAGTCATGTTATTTTTATTTTATTCTATCTTTAAATTCCTCTCAAAACTACCATCAAATCATTCCGGCGGTTACACTTAATCTACAATCAACTAAACCTTTAATTTTCAAAATGAAAGTACCAACTATTTAATATCTTGAATAATTTTAAAATTAACATAAGTTACATCGGTGATAAGGTTTATGTGTAATTTATGTTTGCCGGAAAGCGGCAAAATTTTGCTCCCAGCTGTATTTAGTTTGCTAGAAACGACAAATTAATTGTACTATAATGATAAGTCGGCTGTACTTGTAAGCTTGCACAACTTGTTACTCGACATCTTTCACTCAACGATTACCTGTATATTAACAACTAGTTGTTTTGACTGAGCAATCCCATTCCCACTTTTGATGAATGACTTCTTGATATTATTTTACTTTCCATTAAGTAATACTTAATTCATAATTAAGTGTATCAGAAACCTTTTTTTTTTCAATTATGGTGTTATAGACGAGTGCATGATGAAAGTGCCTCGGTGGAAGTACAAAATACGGAGACAATCGCGACGAACGACCTAATTCTCAGTTTAGGGGCTGTCATGAGAAGAACCAGACAAGGAAGAAGAGAAGAGTAGAGTGTAGAAGTAGTAATATCACCTAAATTTCTCGTTGAAAAGTCCTGAGTTTCAACTGTGGTATACATAGCAGTGATCTCTTATAAAACTTACGAATATATTTGCTATAAATGAACTAGTAATCTGACAAGGTTAAGGAACACTGCAATATGTATATCTTAAAATATTATATTACTAGATGAACCTTCAAACTTTGTTAGTAACGAAATAAATATGGTCACTGTCGCTTATCGCTAAGAGATAGACATGTATGTTCACAAAAAAGTCTGCAGACTTTTCTGTAGCTCTTCTTGAGGTGAATAATAATGTAGTACATTATTTTGATCTATCTTTTAGAGTTCAACCAAACTTTACAATTAAAGTACTAAATATTGAAAAATATCACTATTTCTTTAATACATTACACATGTATTATAGATACAAACTGATCGGTTAACAGTCTATTTATTTAAAAAAAAACCGCATCAAAATCCATTGCGTAATTTCTAATATCTAAGCAAATAACGGGACAAACAGCGGAAAACGACTTTGTTTTATACTAAATGATGATAATGATGATTAGTAATAAAACAAGTCTGTGAATAAACTTTATGTCTTGAAAGCGCATTTAGAAGCGAAGAGTTCAGAAGCGCAAATTGCTTGAACAAGTTGTTTAAAACAGTTGCAGTTGCATCAGAGCAATTGATTAAATATGAATAAAATTAAATAAGAAAACAGTAATTAATTTGTGACTAATTGTTTAAGCATAGAATATATTATAACAAGTTAAATGTTTGTTGTATGCAACCATTGTTCTGTAAATAACATTGTTTTGAAAGTAAATGAGACCTGAATGTCAAATGCAAGGAATAAAACAACTATTAAACATCATGTTTTAATATTATAATAATTACTAACTTAACATCACGCCACGTCACTTACAGGGTAGGCAAAAAGAACAGAGCGCAATAAGGCAAGATTCTTACACACTTCACCTCGCTTCTTCGATTAATATGGCCCTTTAGAGCACATAATTTAAATGAATATTTTGGAAGATATTACAGATTTAACGTCTCGGTGGTCCAGTGGTCGAGAACCACGCTTCTGATTCAGAAATCATGGATGCGATAACGGGCTCGACCAATGATTTCTCGAAATTCTTATCAGAAGTTATGTGTGATAAATATCGATGACTGACAAATTTGTGCGTGGTGTAGATATGGGAATAGGTTTACCACCTATTCCATTTGGGACACATTACATAACTATTCGGTGATTCGAAGCTAGCTACACTTTTGGGTGGAAAAGGGGGTGAAGTTATGATGTTATTACAGATTTAAATTGTAGGGACATATTGGCGGTATCGCGAGTCGATACCGGCCGGTACGTGTGGCGATAAATAGCGCCAATTGTACTTAATAAAATCCAAAATTTACTCATTTATTACTACTGAGGAGAAACAGAGTTCACCGGGTCAACTAGTTTTTTATAAATCATGTCAAACATTTTCATTTTGATTGCATATTATGTAGAAATTAAAAGTTACGATATCAAACAGCTGTCAACTAATTTGTCATATCGTCAAGCATACGGCATACCCGATAAAGTAGACTTATAAACATATATAAATGTATAAATTGTAGTGCTACTAGAAACTTGATTATATATATTGCCGAGTCTGTCCAGTTCTACGTTCACAGATTATTTCAGTTCCAGATTCTAGACTAGTTTAAGTCTAAAATCTAGTTTTTAGGCATTTTGGACTATTTGTGATTGATGGTTATTAAAATACTAAATGTACTTCACTAATTGTAATTTTGCTTATACAAAAAAAATGTCTAGATAATAATAATAGTATAATAATAAGTTATGATGACCAACAACTATCGGAGATATATTCTGAAAGATGGCACAGTTGACATTTGTCGGGCATGTCACTGTCCCGGTGAATCGATTAGACATATTGTCTCCGGTTGCAGTTGTCTAGCTAATGGCGAGTATTTGCATAGGCACAACCAAGTAGCCAGAATAATCCATCAACAAATTGCTCTAAAATATAACCTCGTGGAAAGGGGGGTTCCGTACTATAGGTATATGCCCGACCCAGTTCTCGAAAATGGTCACATTACGTTATACTGGGATTAGGCCTGATATAGTGATAGTAGACCGATTAGAGCGCCGAGCAGTGATCGTTGATGTCACCATCCCCCATGAGGATAATCTCGTGAAATCTGAAAAAGATAAGCAATTGAAATATTTGGACCTTGCGCACGAGATTTTTGACATGTGGGATGTTGATTCAACGATTATTGTTCCGATAGTCATTTCAGTAAATGGACTTATTGCCAAGAGCCTGGACCAACATCTAGAGAGGCTCTCGTTAGGCGGCTGGTTCAAGGGCTTGATGCAGAAAGCGGTACTACTAGGCACGGCACGTATCATGAGGAAGTTCCTCTCTTTGGGGCCCTGACCACTGGTAGCATGGTCCCTGTACCCGATGCCAGTGGGTTTCACTTATTTTTATATTCTTAAATGTATTTTTATATTTATATTTAAAAATGTATTTATATAGTGTGAATAATAAATAAAGAAAATAATAATAATATCTTGGACACAAATCGCACAGCGCCCTCTAGTTCCAAACTAAGCAACTAAATGCTTGTGATATGGATACTAGATAACGGATACTAATACATATAAACCTACTTTTCCTTTGTAAATACATACTTATAATTCATAGAAAAACACCCAGACGCCATACAAACATTCATGTTTGTCACAAATATTTGTACTCGGGTGGGAATCGAACCCGCCAACCTCGATTCTGCAGTCGGTAGCTATACCAATGCGCCACGAGGCTCTTCAGATGCCTCATTTACTAAATATTATGTTAACAACCCGACTTTACTAAAGAAGTAGTTATGTTTTATACGCTGCTAGTTACACAGTGAACTTTGTTTCGCCTCAGAAGCAATAATTAAGTAAACTTTGGATATCATTAAGTTCAATTGGCGATATTTGTCACCACGCGTCGGCCAGTAATGCTGCGCGACGTAACTGCTATGTCGCCACATTTTAAATCTATTCAAGTGGTAGAGTCTTGCACTTAGCTGCATGAATAGGCCGGCTCGACTTGTAAAATACCACGGTAACCGACAACAGTTACCATACACCTTTTTTAGACGTTAAACTATGACTAAGCGAGGCGTAACATCCGCTGCGTATAGTTCCCAGTAGTAAAAGGCGTGAAGTTAAAAAAATATATATAGTTACACGTGTTCCAAGAACAGTATAACTAATTTGAACTTATCACTTGACCTCTTGTATAGAAAACATTTAATAAATAATAATCATATTTTTTCATAATATAAATTTGATTCGCCGGCAAAACAGCCAGTCATCCACTAAGTACCCGGTGGTTTAAAATCGTCGAGCGTGAAACGTGAGTCTGACCGATCACAGTGACTAATTGGTGAATTACTGACGAAACAAGCGTGCCCGGCACTCGAACCTTAACCCCGGACGCCCGAGGCGATACATAACGCAGAATAGCACAAAATTGAGTGCTTAGTCTTTAATGTATAAGTATGTGTCTATTATAATGATATCATATAGTTAAGTGTTTATTAGAAATATAACATAAATTCACGCTTTCTTCTACCCAAATGTGACTGTGAGAAGTGACTGTTAAACCCGACTCGTCGTTATGTTAACATCCCAAATGGGCGAACCTATAGTCGTTCCGAGTCATCGATATTTATCACACATAACTTCCGAAAATAATTTCGTGGTTCAGCTCAGCCAGTATTCGAACCCGCGACTTCTTGATTCAGAAGCGGGGTCCTCGGCTACTGGACCACCGAGAATATTTAAAATTAGATTTCAATTAAATATTCATTATATGTACACGGTTTTATTGGCAACTTTAACATTATTATAACTAATAGCTGACTCGAGTCAAGTTACTTAGTTTATATATATTTATATCGATATACTTATACAAAAAACCTTATTTTCAATGAAAACGATAAATTTACGAACAAATAGCTCAAATTTAGGTGGACAGGTTTTTAAAATAATGTGACTTCTTAGCTGATTACACGAGCTCTAAGTTAATGCTTTTAGGACACATATTTTATATTATAGTTACTCGTTGACTCGACGAACTTTGTAAAGCATCAAAAGTAATAAAGAAGTAAATTTGGGATTTATCACTTATTCTTGACTACATTATGCATGCATTATAGATAAAAACCAGACCGTTGACACCCTCTAACTATTAAAAAAAACCGCAAATCCTCTAAAACCGCATCAAAATTAGTTGCCAATTTTTAAAGATCTAAGGATCTTTAAAAATAGGCATAGGACCGCGTGGAAAACAAGGTTATAAGGAAGGTAGTCGGATTGAAAGAGATTGTCGGTGTAAAAGTAAGAAAGGGCATGCTCCGATGGTTCGGACATGTAGAAAGGATGAATGATGGAAGATTGAGTAAGCAGATATACAATGCAAAAGCATGGATGTAGGAGTCGAGGACGGCCTAGACACACATTCTATGACCAAATAGAACGTGTTCTGGAGGAAGGTGATGTTAGGAGAAAAAATCGCAAAAATCGATGCGCGTGCACGAAAAGAGTTTTGAAAGTCAACGAAGCGAGTGAGGTGTGTAAGAATCGTGCCCTACGGCGCTCCGTTCTCTCTGCCTACCCCGCAAGCGATTTGGCGTGAAGTTATGTGTGTGTGATATAAGACAGCGGGACAGACAGCGGCAAGCGACTTTGTTTTATACTATTTAATGATAGGAGAGCAAATGAGCAGGCGTGGCACATGATGGCAAACACCTTTAAACACTGAAAGTGAAACAGTTGCGTTGCTGGCCTTCGCGACGGTACTATGGAAAAAGGAATGGGTCGGAAGTGGGAACTCTCACTCACTCTCTCACTGAGCGAAACGCGGCTTGAGCGACCTTACGTCTCTATTCTGAGAGGTCGTGTTCACCGATCAAGTAAAACATGTAGGTATATTATATTTCTTTGGCAGGCTCTATAATCCCTAACCGGATTTATGAACTCTCTCTCTTACTTACGAGAAATTTATATATAGATTTGCCTAAACTGCGATAAAGATACCCCTTAAATGGGGGCTTAATAGCTCTTCCGCGTGTAAATAACATGTTTTCTTTTATAAATATTTTTTAGTTTTTGAGACCAAGCACATTATCCACTTTTAACTTTTTTAAGAATTTACGATCGCCATAAATCAAAACGGAAAATAATAAAACTTCTGTTTTCTACTATGAGCGTAATAAAATATAACAAATATTAGTATGAATTAGCACAGCTGGGAAATATTTAGTGGTCATAATAAGGTATCAGTATAAAGTAAGGGCAAAGAGAACAAAGTCACTTTTAAACTTAAGGTATTTTATGTTTTGTTATGCAAAATAATATTTGAAATACCACGATATTACTGGTGAACTTCCAGTATTGACAATTTTTAAGTTAACAAATACTTATACTTTATATATTTACAATGAATAGAAATGGGATAATGGTATAAATGGGCCTCCTGATACCTCTTTCACCGAATAAAATACGGTACGAGCCAGTTTAAAAAGATATTGTGACAGTTCGTGGTATTTCACCGTTCGAGCTCGCCCATTCATGCAGGGAACTGCATGACTCTAACCACTGTTAATAACATAACATAACTCTACGCCTTCGTTATCTGAAAGTGTAGGCAGCGGCTGTTAAGCCTCGTCTCGCCGTCATGTTTACGTCCCAAATGGAATAGGTTGCTAACCTATTGCCACAACGGGCACAAAGTTTTCAGTCATCGATATTTATCACACTTAACTTCCAAAAATAATTCCGAAAAATCACTGGTGTGAGTCAGTGTCAGGATTCGAACCCGTACCACTGGAGCAGACGCCATGTGCTCGACCACTGGACCACTGAGACCACTATTAATCTTTACCAATTTACTGCTTTTCGAGTTTCGACCAAGTGATAAAGTCTACCATTATTTATTCCCAAGCAACTGTAAATAATAATCAGCAGTGAAAGATCAGCTCTGCCGCATTGGGGCATGGACGTGATAACAGGCGGTATTCCATAACTAATGTCAAAATAAATTGTTTCCGCTTAATATACAACCTTTATCTTTTCGTAAATATTCAATTATAGACTAAAGGTAGAATTATAATCATTACCTATGCATACATACGAATATAACTTATGAAAGAGAGTTAGGTATGGCAGAGTGTGCATGAATGTAGGATAAACGCGGTAGAAATGCGGGCACTGCGCAATATCTGCGAAGTGACTCTCGCTGACCGCGTCGAAATCAAGGTTGTAAGGAAGGAAGTTGCATTGAAAGAGAGTGTCGGTGTAAAAGTAAGAAAGGGCATGCTCCGATGGTTCGGCAGGTAGAAAGAATGGATGAAGCAAAATTTACTAAGCAGATATACAATGCAAATGCGGATGGATGTAAGAGTCGAAGACGGCCAAGACACACATTCCATGACCTAATAAAATGTGTTCTGGTGGAAGGCAATGTTAGGAGCCCTAAAAATCAACGCGCGTGCATAAAAAGAGTTATGAAAGTCAACTAAGCGAGTGAGGTGTGTGAGAATCTTGCCTTATGGCGCTCTGTTCTCTCGGTCTACCCCGCAAGGGATTTGGCGTGAAGTTATATATGTATGTATGTACCTGTGTATATATTAAATAATAGCATCACTTTATTCCGATTCCCTTCGGGGGGTAAGGCACTGGGACCCGGTATTTCTACAACCACTCTCGTCTTATTTCATTTCTCCTGACGTCACCTTCCGACAAGAGTATTTATCATAAAATAGATGTATTACTTCTAAGTTGCTACAGCCTACACCTCCGCGTATTAAAAGCGTGAAGTAAAATATACATTCACGAATCTCGCACGCCAATACCATTCGTCAAAACAATTTTACCAGACGTTTAACTATGATTAATAAATAATATAATATTTTTCGGACACAAACAATACACTCAGCGCCCTCTAGTTCCCAGTTAAGCAACTAAATGCTTGAGTTATGAAAACTAGATAACGGATATTATCGACGATTACTAGAATACTTTTTTTTGTAAATACATAGAAAAACACCTAGACACAATACAAACATTCATTCTAATTATAAATACTTGTGCTCGGGTGGGGAACGAACCTGCTAATACATATAAATAAAATTGGAGTGTCTGTTTGTAATATTGAAATAACCGCTTTTTACTATATACGTATGAAAACATGCTTACGGTACATACACCAAAATAACATTTTACAATTATTGTCAGTCTCCCTGTCTATTGAATTATTCCATCTAATCTCTCAAATAGCTAAACTAATTTTGACAGCACATATTTTGACAGCTAGCTGATGTACTAAGGAGTAAATATAATCTACTTTTAATTTAAAAAAAATCTTTGTTTTGTTTACTAATTCATTGCTTCAGAGGCGAAACAAAGTTCACCGGGTAAGCATTTAAAAACAATTAATTGTGTGTACAGACAGACAAAAAGTGAATGTTCAAGTCGATGGATATCTTGTAATTTGACAGCTGTCAATCTTAATACAACAATATGGCAATTGGGTCCGTCACTAGTTATCTACACATCGAATAGAATAATCGATACAAACGATCTTTTTATTGGTGGTACTTGTTTAATGTAATATAATGCTGTAACATTATCTATAAAGTTTTTTTGTTTGATTAGATCATCATTAATTCATTATTGTCTTGGCAGATTATTATAAATATACCATTAAGTTGTATCGCTGGCCTGGAGGTATAGCAACCTGCTTCTGAATCAAGATGTCGTGGAGTAGAATCTTGGCTCGCACAAATAACTTCATGGAATTCCTAACAACAATATCGTAAATAGATTCTGTAACCTATTCCTTTTGGGACTTATAGTTTAGCAAATCGAGTCGTTTAGCATCCGCTGCCTTGAGATATAAAAAGGCGTGAAGTTATACAAACATTTTTTTGTTATTTCACTTTTGCAATACTTAAAACCGAATATGTAATATAATGTAAATAGTGCTTCATACCATTTTAGAATATTATCATTCTTAATAGATAATTTCTAAAAGCTATTCAGTGTATCCAAAATCGAGCTAGGAAACTCTCAATCAGAAGTTGAAAAACTAAACTACACAGTCGTCTAGACAAAAAACAAAATAATAGCTATAAAAATAAGTAAAAAGTATTTATAATGTTCAGGTAGTCAGAACTGCGAGCAACACCTACATAAAAATACATACCTAAAACAAAAAAATAAAAATAAAATAAGCTAGATAAATCTCTAAAGAGAATATACAATAAGAATGAATATATGTAGCTTTTCTTGTTTTTATAACCTCAGCTCAGCATCAAACCCGCTTAGGATTTCGCTTTTTTGAACACGAATTGGCTTTTGGCGTTCATTTTCAGAGACAATAAAGGCTATACGTGGTTTACTAAAGAAGTGTTATTTTTCTGAGGTCACCCAAAATTCTTACAAAGATCTGCTAAAATATTTTTAGTTCGTTATAAAGCAATATTGTAAATAACACTATGGATTAGCTTGATATTTAACATAAATTGATACAATATGTATTTACTTTAATAACTATAAGATTATCTTGGACACAATACACACAGCGCCCTCTAGTTCCAAACTAAGCAACTAAGTGCTTGTGTTATGGATACTTGATAGCGGATATTTATACATATACCAGATGTACCGGTATGAAATGAGCGATAAGATACAAATGTGTTGGTAGGGGTTATTTGTTGTGAATAAGCCTTATTTTTTTTTCTGTTTGGCTGCCATGACAACTGTCAAACATTCAATTAACCTAACAGTTAGTAAACAAACAACATCATATTTTTTATTGTGTTAAAAATGACAAATTTTGTGCCGGAAAGTGATGATTTGCGGAAAGCATAAATTTTTTGTTTCCATTTGAAAAAAAATGCTGCAGAATCACATATTGCTTGTCGAAGCATATGGTGATCATGCTCTATCAGAAGCAACATGCAAGAGACGGATTCAACGATTCAAATGTAATGATTTTTATGTGAGAAATAAAGAACGTGGAAGACCAATAAAAAAATTCAAGACGCCAAACTGCAAGCCATATTGGATGAAGATGATACTTTGAGTCAGAAGCAAATGGCGGCTATGTCAAATGTTGCACAACAAACAATTTCAGACCGTTTGAAAGCTATGGGAAAAATTCAAAAGTGTGGAAAATGGGCGCCACGTCAATTGAATGAAAGACAAATGGAAAACTGGAAAAACACTTGTGAAATTTTTCTTCAAAGATACGAAAGAAAATCAGTTTTGCATTGAATT
Organism: Euproctis similis; assembly: GCA_905147225.2. Classification (NCBI taxonomy): domain Eukaryota; kingdom Metazoa; phylum Arthropoda; class Insecta; order Lepidoptera; family Erebidae; genus Euproctis; species Euproctis similis. The sequence continues at coordinate 8,655,286 of LR990121.1, read as the reverse complement.
GTCACTGGCGATGAAAAATGAATTTATTTTAAGAATCCTAAACGGAGAAAATCATGGGTTAATCCGGGACAACCATCAGCATCGACTGCAAAACCAGATCGTTTCGGGAAGAAGACAATGCTCTGTGTTTGGTGGGATCAGAAGGGTGTGGTGTATTATGAACTCCTAAAACCTGGTGAAACTGTTAATACTAGTCGCTACAAACAACAAATGATCGATTTGAACAACGCATTGATCGAAAAACGACCAGAATGGGCCAGAAGACACGGCAAAGTAATTTTGTTACATGACAATGCACCTGCACATAAAGCAAAATCAGTTGAGGATACAATCAAAGTACTTGGCTGGGAGTTGCTACCCCCACCCGCCGTATTCACCAGACTTGGCTCCTTCCGATTACCATTTATTTTCATCGATGGGACACGCATTGGCTGAGCAGCGATTCGATTCCTACGCGGAAGTGGAAAATTGGGTGTCTGATTGGTTTGCTTCAAAAGAAGAACATTTCTATTGGCATGGTATCCACAAATTACCAAAAAGGTGGACAAAATGTGTAGAAAGTGATGGACAATATTTTGAATATTTTTTTTTTTTATCTAATCAAAATTAATATGTTATTTTCACAAAAAAACGCTCATTTCATACCACACCTATGTATATTTTTTTTTGTAAATACATACTTATAATACATAATAAAACACCCAGACTCCATACAAACATTCATGCTTTTCATAAGTATTTGTACTCGGGTGGGAATCGAACCCGCCAACTTCGATTCTGCAGTCGGTAGTAAAAGTGATGAACCATTATTAGCCATCACTATAAAGTACTAGTTGTCAAGTTCTCGCTCGCATACATATACTATACTTAATTCAAAATAATTTAAATATAAAAAATGGATGATTGTTCCATGGGAATTCATGATTGGGATTGTCGAGTATTACAGAGTATTACTCTTGACTCACTCATAGGTAGTCATGACACTACTAATAAAGATCAGACTAAGCGCACTAGATGGGAGCTCAACCACTGGAACACCGATTCAAAAACTAAAATATACATTCGTATTTAAAACCAAGCCAGGAATAAGAACAACACTAAAACAACAGATAAAACAATTACCTCATTTACCTGAAGTCTAGATAAAATTAACCGCAATGTTAAATTTTATTATTTGCAACATATACGACAAATGCAACAATCTGATTAGATAAGAACAAACCAGCCTGGAATGTTTGTAAATGTATGCAAAATACGTTCCGACTGATAGCAGAGGTATGCCAAAATATTTACCTACCGGCAAATTATTAAGAGATGCAAGCTTAACTTTATATATACTGGGTAAATATGCGAGATAATATATTTTTTTATATGGTGATCACGCGTGAATAGATAGATAGGATATGCAAGGTGATTGACTTTACAATAGAACACGTAAGCCTGTTAACTGTATGTTAACTGCTAGGCTGGAACAATGGGGATAAGCTTGAACCAACTGTGGGCAACTGAGCCTTAGCTATTTGATGTTTGGCTGACCCTGGGCCCAGTACAGCCGTAGTTATGTTTCAGTGCTAAGCAAAGCTTGAACACGATTGGTTGCTGGCCTGGGCTGACGCTGCGCCCATCGTTATTTCCTATACGGGAGGTCAAGTGATACATTAAGTAAGTGTAAAAAAATTGCAGAAAACCAAAAAATAAAAATAGACCATGAAAATCGAATCTAGATCATTAGGTAAGTAGAAGATAAAGAAAAAAAATTCTATTACGTAGGATTGGAAAGTAATGAAATTAAGAGTGCGTCCACGCAAAATTTCTATAGAAGCAGCTAGTGTAATAAGTTTAAGCAAAGGAATAACAATATTGTTAATTTATAAGATAATAAAATGAGTCGAAAACAAGGTCATAAGGAAGGAAGTCCGATTGAAAGAGAGTGTCAGTGTAAAAGTAAGAAAGGGCATGCACCGAACATGTAGAAAGGATGGATGATGCACAATTGACTAAGCGGATATACAATGCAAAAGCGTATGGATGTAGGAGTCGAGGACGGCCAAGACACACATTCCAGGACCAAATAGAACAAGTTCTGGAGGAAGGTGATGTTAGGAGCCTCAAATATCTACGCGCGTGCATGAAAAGAGTTATGAAAGTCAACGAAGCGAGTGAGGTGTGTAAGAATCGTGCCTTATGGCGCTGCGCTCTCTCTGCCTACCCCGCAAGGGATTTAGCGTGAAGTTATGTATGTATGTAAAATGAGTATGTGACTTAAGAACGGTAACAGAGATGTAAAAATCAAACCGCAAAACTAACTTTAGATGACAAGATTGACCTAAGCAAAGAGGAACGAAGAGTTTAGTAGATAAAATGGAAAAATAAATAACACGACTTCAGATGATTTGAATAAAAAAAAAATACTATTAATATATAACAATTGATGATTAAAAATTGCTAAAACAATCTATTCAGTAGAAAATAATTATACATTTTAATTCAATTCAATTAATTTCATGTATAAAATATACAATAACCACAAACGGAGCTAAAGTATACAATTGATTATATTTCTTACTCATTCATTAGGCACGTTCAAAACACCAACCCACATCTGTTAATTAATTATCACGCTAATTGTTTTCAATTTGACGTATTATTGAGCTATACCATCGAGCTATTTGTATAATGACTTCAGTATGAAAATTCCAAAGATGATACGTAGGTTAGATTGGCGCCAAATGTGGGCGCATTGACCGGATGTAATCCGTATGTCTGAATCATACGCGCACGAGGTTTTACTTAACATTCCTATAACACATATGCCTCTGTACATAAAAATTACTATAATAACATAACATAACTTCACGCCTTTTTCTATCCGAAGGTGTAGGTAGTGGCTGTTAAGCCTCGACTTGCCGTTATGTTTACGTACCAAATGGAATAGGTAGCGACCTTTTGCCGTGCCGGTCAAAAAGTTTTTAGTCATCGATATTTATCACACATCACTTTCAAAATTAATTTGGAAAAGTCATTGGTGTGTGCCAGCATTCGAACCCGCGACCTCTGTATTCAGAAGCCATGTGCTCGACTACCGAGACTATCGATACTGACATGTTTTAGAAATTCTAACTACCCCTAACTTTATGGTACGTCCATTGGGACGTACCATAAAGTTATGGTATTATTTAAATTTCCACTTTCTTTTTTTTTAATACAAAATATGTTGATTTCTACGTCGCACGCTCTTTGTTAATTATGTAAAAAATATCGTTTAAATGTTTCGCAAAAAGCCTTTAATTCTTTATAATTGGTTTTTTATTCATTATAATTGGTTTTGAAATAATAAATTATTATAAAAATACATATTTCTGTTTTGTTCTCATATTTATAATATTATATTACTTTTATCTTGTTAGATAATAATAATTTACGCAAGAGTTTGATAATCTTAGGAAAATCTAAAAATACGCGAAAGTTTGTTAAGATGATTCTTATTAAATGTGTTTTTTTTTATTGTTTCACATAAAACTACCAAATAACTATTAAGGAAATAATACCTGTTTAAATATTTAAATTCATAATTCATTCGTTTGCCTCTACAAATTAACAATCCTTAACAAATTTTTAACATACATACAGTTCGCTACAGGAATGGTTCGGATCGACCGGTGAAATACCACAAGCTATCAGACTATTGACCCCGAAAAGCCAATCCAGGTTGCGAATCTGGATATGAAATTATAAGACCATCCAATCAGAATAATACAAAATGTAAAACCTCTGCATCATTATGACGACTTCCATTTCCGTCTTCCGTTAATTCTAGTCTAGTCGCATTCGGTATTAAAAATGGTTTAATCTGCGATCAGATATCAATGTGCTAATATGCATGTACAGTTCGCTGCATGTATGGGCCGGCTCAACCGGTGAAATACCACGACCTCTCAGAAGATCGACGTAAAGTGGTTAATGCCGCGTTTCGTTCGGTGGGAGAGGTACCCGGAGGCCGGCCCCCCTTCCCCATCCTTTCCCTTAAAGGTCGGCAACGCAACTGTAACATTATATGTGTTGCAGGTGTCCATGGGCGGCACTGGTTACTTACCATCAGGTGACACGCCTGCTCGTTTGCCCTCCTATCCCATAAAAAATACTGGAAGGTTCCCGCGATAGGTTTTGATTAAATTTGTTATTTTTTGCATTTAAATTTGGTCTAAATTCGTTAAGCAACCTTTATAGAAGGTGCCCGAATACAGTGCTCGCCCCATATAGAGATATTACAATTCCATATAGACTGATTTGTTGGATGACTTGTTGATAGATGTTTTAAATGATTTATATTGAAATGGAAGCCTATTTACAATCTATAATAAAATACAGAAATTAAAAGTAAAAATGGTTAACATATTTATTTCTCAGACTTTCGCGAATCACACTCATAGAATAAAACAACTTTTAGGATTATATCACGTTTGTTTATTACTTATATTTGTTTATTTCCCGACGTTTCGAACTCTTTACCAATACGGACCCACTCGTGAAAATGATCTCTGTAAAGAGTTCGAAACGTCGGGAAATAAACAAAAATAAGTAATAAATAAACGCGATATAATCCTAAAAGTTGTTTTAATCTATAAAAATAGTTAACTTGGTACGTAATTTAAGTTAGTTTAGTATACCTACTAAGTTTATCTTTGCTTTTAAAAGTGTGTGTATTTAAAAATAAGAACTCTTAATCAGCTTATTACAATTATAATTTCCAAAGAAAAACGTAAACTCAATTCAAATTCAAATATTCAATGCAGCGTGATTTTATATTAAAAAAATCTTCAAACTTTACTTATACATGTATTTTATTTACAATAGTTATTACATCAATTTCTCTTTCACTTCCTTCGTCTTCCACTTGTACAAATTCAGGCCAGGTCTGGCCTATTTATATGGACCCTGGTAGTTATAATAACATTAGAGCTAGTTCGGTTGCCAATGAGGACGTCATCTTTTCACTCCTAGGTATAAAAAACATCCTCAATATATGTTCTCTTACTGCCCTAGAAATGTTGTTATTATTTAATTTTGACGTCATATTATCTCAAATAGACTCTACCAAAGACAATGACATTTTAATGTAAACCTTTTTAAACAATTCGTAGTTTTTTTTTAATAATATACAAGTCATTGATCTTATATGTGAGTCATAGAAACATATGTGTGTACGCAACCATGAAAATTTCCACAGTATCTAGTAAAATTGTGAATATTTTCATAGGTACCGCGGAGATCTAAAGTCTAATACTTTAGATCTGCGCGGTATCTGTGAAAATATTCACAATTTTACACAAAATGTAGACACATCAGATGATTAATGGGAGAACCAAGTGATTGATACCTGAACCTTTTACGTAGAGTGTGTTGACAACGCCAGATTACAGCTTGGTATCAATAAACTCTAATGAAATAACTAAAATATATACAAACACGGAGTCGACGTACTCGTTCTAGCCATTGTTGAAGTCGATATTGTGTTACGTTTTTTTTTCGGATGTTCCATATTCAAACTGACACCTATTACGTAAGAGTTTTTTAAAAATGGAATCGCGTGTCGATTCTTTTTTGGCGCGCTACTTTATATGTCTTTATAAATATATCAAACGTTTTTTTTGCCTGGCAACTCAATCAGATGCTATAATAGGACTTATCTTCGATCATCGATTTATGAAAAAAATAATGGAATTTAATTAAAAAAGTTTTCTTATTTACTTTGTAGACACTTTGTGTGAAGTTAAATTTAAATATATTTCTTTATACGCGAATTTTAACAAACCTTTAAGCTATGGTAGAACTACGCAGTTCGTTGCAGGAATGAAACCGGCTCGATTGCTAAAATTATGGCTCATGCCGCATATCGTTCGATGAGAGATATATCCGGAGGACCGATTAGGGACTTACATGTTTAATTATTACTATATATAAATATTTAAATACTAGCTAAAAGGACTTTGGTTCCTCGTCAGCAACTTAGCCCGAATCCTTACCTCAGTCTTTAATATTATTTTTATAAGTTAAAATTATTTTGTGATTTTAGATAATTTTATTTGACATTTACATTCTCTTCTCTAATATAGCCATAGATTAAATCTAGAGCAAAATTGTGTTTATTTAATTAGGCAATCACAGATAATTATATAGCTCTTTAACAAATAGATATAGAATAATATGTAGTCTCTCTTTATAGCCTATTCGTTTAATATGCTGTTTCTTCTTAGATAGTTAGGAAGATAATAAAGTTAGTATTTTGACAATAGGCCTGACACCTACTCCAACTAATATTTACTTCCCTGACTCTTTAATTGGTGTTAGAAGTGGGATAGCAAAGTCTCGTAAAAAATATAAATTGATATTCATTGTTCTGCAAATTAAAATATCTAAAGACGACGGAAAATTGAAAACGCATATCCATAACAGGAAATGTCTATTATTTAGTTTGTATGAATTGACCTTAATAATATGCAAATATTGCAAATTAAATACGCATTTGTAAACATATGTAATGACCTTCAATATTCACAATCAAAATATCAGTATCAATATAAACTGCAATCATGATATTATCGGTAGATATCAAATTATTATGTCATTTGTACATACATACATACATACATAACTTCACGCCAAATCCCTTGCGGGGTAGGCAGAGAGAACAGAGCGCCATAGGGCACGATTCTTACACGCCTCACTCGCTTCGTTGACATTCATGACTCTTTTCATGCACGCGCGTCGGTTTTTGAGGCTCTTAACATCACCTTCCTCCAGAACACGTTCTATTTGGTCATGGAATGTGTGTCTTGGCCGTCCTCGACTCCTACATCCTCCTACAATCTTTTGCATTGTATATCTGCTTAGTCAGTCTTGCATCTACCATTCTTTCTACATGTCCGAACCATCGGAGCATGCCCTTTCTTACTTTTACACCGACACTCTCTTTCAAACCAACTTCCTTCCGTACAACCTTGTTTTCTACGCGGTCAGCGAGAGCCACTGCGCAGATTTTGCGTAGTGCCCTCATTTCCACCGCGTTTATTCTACTTTCATGCACACTTTTATGTCATTTGTGGTATTGTAATTTAAGTATGCATGAAGGCCGACCCGATCAGTGAAATACCACAGCCTCTCAGAATATCGACAAAAAGTGGCACATTTCGTTTGTTAAAAGATGTATCTGGACGCAGAGCCCCTTTCCCTTTCCTTACCTTACCACTCCCTTAAAAGCCAGCAACGTAATTGTAACTATCTGTGTCGCAGGTGTCGATGGGCGAAGGTAGTTCCTTATCATCGGGTGACCCGCTTGCTTGCGGAGTGGCTTTGGAGTGTAACTCCAATTCCATAACAAGAAAACGCCGTTTAGTCTTATGTAACTGGTCTATTTATCGAGGTCGAGGACTATGCTTTTGAGTCGAAAAGTCTTTAGATCGTATCCGAGTTATGTGTGATGAATAAATTTGACGGACCACATTTAGGACGTCAATTACGAGGCGAGTCAAGACTAAACCTATTTGGCTAGGACCTTCGAAAATAAAAGGGCAGGGATAAAAAAAAATAAAAATACATACATAAATACGTAACTTCACGCCAAATCCCTTGCGGGGTATGCACGATTCTTACACACCTAACTCGCTTCGTTGACTTTCATAACTCTTTTCATGCACGCGCGTCGATTTTTGAGGCTGCTAACATCACCTTCCTCCAGAACACGTTCTATTTGCTCATGGAATGTATGTCTTGGCCGTCCTCGACTTCTAAATCCATCCGCTTTATGAAAATGTTAAAAATTAAAATTGAAAATAATTCCGAAAAGTTCTTAGTCTGTACTTATGTGTAGTATAACTATAAACAGTAATTACCATTGGCTGCCACACCGCGATGAGTACGTGATGTTTTTATTCTAATACTCTTACAATTACTACTAGCGTAAAATAAAGAACATAAGTGGTGGTATCCATCTATCTTAATCTATAACTGGAAATTAAACTGGAACATATAAACTGTTTTCTTTTTTTTTGCTAAAAACAGACAAGTGTGCGCTGCGCAAAAAAATCGACAACTATTTCAGGATTTGACGCCCTGATTTCACCAATTTTTAGTTCACGTAGGTAAATTATGTTATTTTAATAAACAAACGTAACTAGCCAGGCCATGGTTTACGATTATTGACGTGATATCCGGTGTATATGTTAAAATATATGAGTACATATTAAACTATTTGACCCAGCGAACTTAGTTTCGCCTCAGAAGCAATTAGAAGAAATAAAAATGGTCTTTGTAGGTTATCCCTAATAGATAAACGTACAGCGTAAAAACTTTTTTTGTAGATCTTTTGATGGTCTATAATAATGTAGAACATTGTTTTGATCTATCACTTAGGGTTCAGCCAACGTTTACAATTAAAGTGCTAAATCTCGAAAATTATTTTCTTTTTATCCGACTTCAAAAAAAGGAGGAGGTTCTCAATTCGTCTGTATGTATTTTTTTGTTATGTCTGTTCACCGATATTTTCGTCAATTATGGACGGATTTCAAAATTTTTTTTTTGATCAACAATGTTTACTTTCGAGATGGTCCCATTTTCACCAGGTTAGGATCTAGATGATGGAAACTAGGAGAAATCGAAGGCAACCTCCGAAAATTGTATGCGAGTATAAAGTAATCTTTGACTATTATAATATTTACAAATGTCACTTATTTTTGGAGTCGGTGCAAGCTCAGGTAACGTACTCTATTGTTTTGCACCGACTTCAATAATGAGTGACAATAGTAAATATTATAATAGTTAAAGATTACTTTATAAAATTATTACGTTTTGTATATTGTATTAAGTATACGAATTAGTAAGTTTCGTTATTTATTTATGAAGGTACTGTTTTCATTTACTTAAAGATTTTGTGGTTTACGTTTCTAGTCGGTGAATTAATTGAACACATGAATTGTACATACAAACTAACCGGCTTATACCCAATAAAAACCATATCAAAATCCGTTGCGTAGTTTCGAAGATTTAAGCATATGAGGGGACAGACAGCGAAAAGGAACTTTATTTTGACATGTAACGATAATGCTTAAAAAACACTTGTCTCTTGTATTGTCTTCGAAGTCGGGAGAGCCACAGAGTTCACTGCCTGAATACCCAGATTCAACCGGTGAAATACCACGACCTCTCAAAATATTGGCGTAAAGTGGCTCTTATCATGTTTAATTCGATGAGAGAGGTTTCCGTAGGCCCAACTCCTTCCCCTCTCCCCTCTACATCCCACTTCCAACTCTTCCTATCACATTTTAAAAGGCATCTCAGTAGTTATATCATCTGTGTTGCAAGTATCCATTGGCGGCGTCAGTTGCTTACCATCAGGTGACACTCTGCTCGTTTGCTCCCCTATCCCATAAAACTGTAACGTCCAATTTATTTAACGTAGCCGCTAGCGAGTGCGTGAGCCTCACGTCGAAGAGAGCGACTATAGAACAGATCAATATTGACACATTTCGCAATGCCACTTAACCACTTTGGATAATCATCAGGTGTAATCACAAAGTACGTCGTTGCTTACTAAGGGGCCGTCCATTAATCACGCGATGTTTTTTCATCATTTCTTTACCCCTCCCCCGTGGTGATACATGTGGTGACATTTAAAACTAAACAACAACTAAAAATACAGGTGATGTTGGATAGGGGGGGGGGCAGTACAGGGGGTACTGCCCCCCCCCCCCCCCCCTCCAACATCACGTGTATTTTTAGTACATACAAAGTATCTTAAAGTTTTTAGAGTATTATTTTTTAATTAATCACCAATCTCGCTGGTCGAGCTCCCTGCTTCTGAATCAGAAAGTCGTGGGATCGATCCTGGGCTCACACCAATCTATTTTATTCTAATAATAAGGTGGAAAAAACGAATATACGTGATATCTTAACAACCCAACCCTCGTGATATTTCGTGATTTTGGTCAGACCCCTCCCCCTCCCCCTTCTAACCTCACGTGGTTAATAGACGGCCCCTAAAACACCGGTCCGTTATCATCACGCTTCCATTTAGTGCGGTAGCGAGTAGAGTGGCTAAGTACATTCTGTCTGTCAAATACTAGTTTTATCGGTAAGATTTTATCGTACATTTACCTGCAACCGTATGTTACGATTCAAATATCTTATTTTATCAAAACAACATTCGATTTTAACATCTTACTTAATCTAATATATAAAATTCTCGAGTCTAGATGTGCGTAATTGAACTCCTCCGAAACGGCTTGACCGATTCTCATGAAATTTTATGTGCGTGTCGGGTAGGTCTGAGAATAGGACAACATCTATTTTTCATCCCCCTAAATCACAAGGGTAGCCCAACCCTCAATATTTTTTTTTAATTTTTCGATATATTTCTGTTTCTTATTTTTTTATAAAACGGGATACAAAAATACATACAACCCTAAATTTTCAACCCCCTACGATTGACCCCTATTTTTTAAATTTTATTTTTCGGGAAGACAACGTTTGCCGGGTCAGCTAGTAGATACCTATATATTTAGTAAGAAAATTGACTTTCTCCTTCAATTTGCTGATTGTTTTAATTAATAACATAACATAACTTTACGCCTTTTTAACCCGAAGGTGTGGACAGTGGCAGTTTGGCCTCGACTCGCCGTCATGTTTACGACCCAAATGGAATAGGTGGCGTACCTATTGCCATACTGGCCACAAAGTTTTTCAGTCATCGATATTTATCACACATAAGTTCACATAACTTTCGAAATTAAATTTCGAAAAGTCATTGGTCAGTCGAACCCGCGACTTCTTGATTCAGAAGCGACTCGACTACTGGACTACCGAGACTATTTAATTAATAATTTTATTAAATTAAATTTAACGCCGGTGTAAAAGCAAGGAAGGGCATGCTCGGATGGTTCGGACATGTAGAAAGAAAGAAAGAAGAGATGAAAGCAGGAACATATGACATTCTTTTCACGAGTATACTTACAATTCGGTCTCCAAAAACTAAACTATTTAATACACAAATGAGTTCATAATAAAGCTTTATACGTAAATTTAACAATATTCCACGTCTGTTATAATGAATATCTGTTTAATTGGGAACAGGTGCAAAAATGTAAAACAGCTGTTGAACCATATATAAGCCAGAAAAAGAAATTTGCGAGGAGCCCTGCAATAACAATATCGTAAGGTAAATAACATTATTTTAATAAGAAAACTGGGGCATGCCTTGAACAAACATTCGCTGTTAAATTTTTTTGCTCGTCTAATAAGTTGTACACGTGGCCACCTTGGACATATGTTTGTAGAACGTCCATGGTTTGCTCTTCGTAAGTGGTTCAGTCCATGCAAAATCCATAAGCAATATATTTCAGTCGGCTGATGGAATCGCGGCCAAGTTTAGTAGGAATATTGTTATGACGTATTGCTATCGTAACATTGAATTATGTTTTTTTTTTTTTATGATTGATTAAACAATTCAATGCTTACATATATCAAGAATAGCATTTTATGTTTATTTTCAATTTTTATTTTTATTGTTATGTTTACGTGGTCTGGAAGACGAATCCCACGCTTCTGAATCAAGAAGTTCCGGTCACACGGCAATTATTTTTTTGGATTGTTTTTTTGCCAAATGCATGCCTTGATATGCCATTAATCCAAAACTTTCCACGTGGTTATTGATGTGTGCTCAGAAGCTAACTAGATACTTCAGGAATCCGAGGCATTGTATCAAATAAAACGTCTTTTGATGTAAAATATAAAGTAACAAATTAAGGAATAATAAATCTAAGACATTATTATTTCTTTCATGATTTTTCGCCAATTGACCAATTGTTGTTAAATCAATCAAATAAATATGTTTATTAAATAATAAGCGATAATAGATATACTATAAGCACTTTATTCAGACATATTTCTAATACACCCTGGTTATTGAAGTAGATACTAGAGGTAGATCACGTTGGTTACCTACGTCGTAAATGTGGCCGCAACTTTTGTCCATTTCTGCGTCACGCTCGTGAATGTGGAAGATAGTTAGATGGGGCGCAGAGCGAAGGCGACACAGTTCTCGACGAGAGCGCGCGGCCGCGCCACCTACCGTGCACCGGTCCATTTTCCCGCGGAAAATTGGCGCGAAAATGTCCAACTGACAGAAAGCTACGATAGGCGTTTTTTTTAATTATTTCACTTATTTAATAACGCAAAGGGAACATACATCGTACAGACAAATTATGCAATGTAATGTGAAGTGTTTAATAAATATACCTAGTGATATTTTGACTAATATTTTTACTCAATGATATCAAATTTTTTTTTCGTAATGCTAGTGATTGAAATATACTCCACATATATACTCCTTTACATATATATATTTTTTTCATTTTAATTATTAATGCGATTTCGTATTTACAATATGCGGTGCAATTTTACATGCCTATAAAGTTACTAAACGATTATTTTTCTGTGTAATTAAAAAAAACTCAAATACAAAGATTCTATATATGTAAATTATGTCTTTCAGATATCAGATATATTTATATACAAACAATATCGCCGTAAGTGTGTCAATGATTTTTTTTCTCGTATAACTTCTCTCCAAAATATAATTACACAGATAACAATTAAAGTAAGTTGTGCAAATAAAAGTGTTTTGAAAAGTGGAACATTTCAGTGTTTCAATAATCAAGATAACACTATATTAAAATATGTACTGTATTTATCATTTTACAAATAGACTTCAATTACGCTTAAATTATTGTTAAGAAAAACAAACTATTCCAATCGAGAACTATCTCTTACAAAAACAATTCATCTTCTGTTTTATTGATAAATGATTTAATTATTCGCCTATACACTTTGAAAAAGTTATTCTCGCGTAAAAAAAATACTTAGTGACTTCTAATAATATAAAATAAATACTTGCTATAAGTTTATCTATATTAATTACTAAACTACGCTTGGATAGTAATTGAAGCTTCGTCATAACCGCAAGAAGTTACTCAGGTTCACATTACTTACAGAAATTCCGAAACAATAAGTACGTGTTTTCTGGTATTCTTGTTTTATTATTAAATAAAATCTCTTTTTTTTCGAAAAGTTTAAATTTGGAATTAAAATTGACGTATGTATATGCATTTGACGGCAATTTTGCATTTTTTTTGCCACAGATTATCATTGTATATGTATGTACCACAGATTAAATAGACCGTTTGATTGTTAAAAGTTGTGTATGGTTTGGTACACCCGGAAAATATTATAACTGCAATGTTTGCACAAGTCGTTATACTCGTAAAAGGATGTAAATAATTTGCGATGGGTTAATAAATTTTTAGACAACATCGCACAAGGTTTTTAGTCTCAATGTCATCTTAGGTAAGGCTAGTAACATATTTGGTTATCTATAGCACTATCAAATTTTCTGTTATCTGTATTGAAATTAAAAACTGGGTCATGTGAGCTAGACGAGTACGAGATGTTCTTTTGTATTTTTTTTTCAATATTTATACACAAACTATTTTGATGATACCTCCTTTTTAAAGATCTGATATTTGTTTTAATTATGTAGAAATTACTTATATTCATATGTACCAAGAGCTGATTGCAGTACAGTTTTAATATTACCATCATTATATTTACATGGCTTGTAAATTTAGTTCTACCCGACAGCTTAAGAAAGAGCTTTGTGTTTTTCTAGCGTATGTTAGTATCTCTATTTTACTGATACGGTATGAAACCTAGGCTTGAAATTTTAAAAGAAAAAAAAACTAACCAGAGTCACCTTCATTATTAAGACAATCTTATCTTAACTTCAATTAAAAATGAGATAAACCAGATTATTACGTAAAATTTAAAATTATTGTTTATATCTAAATGTCATTAGTCTATATCGTTGTCTTCCAATTCGAGACCGCACAATCAGTAGCCGAAATAACTAAACCAACTAAATTAGTTACATATAAAGAGGTAATCAATCACCAAAGAACAATAAAATCACCTTCAAATATATTTACAAAGCCGAATGTAGAATAATAAAGAACAATTAAAGTTCAGAATCATCTTCTGAAGTCACTAATTTATTTCAATTTTTAAAGGATCTAAAAAGAACTTAACTACTTTAAGACATTTACGAAAAAAAAACATTATTTATTAGATTCCCACAGACTCTATAAAATGTAATAAAAAAAAAGTTTCATAGTCACCGACGCGACGTTTTGAAGTCAAACACTATTTCGACTCCCGTTCAATTTGCAATAAATTCCTTTTTTGAATAATAGCCAATCGAGTTGAACATGTCAGACCAGATTTTTAAATAAACGATTTGACGTTTAATTTGAATATACCGCGTATATAATAATAAGTATAGCTATCTATAACTATGTCGCAACTCATAGAGTCGTTTGTTATTTAATCTATGACAGTTTGAGATAAAAAAAAAACACCTCAGAAAATTGAGGCCAATTACAAAATATAATAAATATTGTTGAAGTTTACACACTTTACCTTAGATCGTCCTCGAGACACCCTATAGCATAACAGTTTGTTTGCCCTAATTTGGTTATAAAAAGGGACCGTATTATCTCGCTGTGTAAATTTTGCACGAGATAAAAACGGAATCACGAAATTGCCTTATTTACGAACTGAGATACTTACTATGAAAAAAAAACAGAACGCATGATAAAATCTATCGATAATAGAAGAAAAACTAAAGAAACATACTATGGAATCTGGACTTTTTTATTTTATTATTAAATTTATTGTTTAACATTTAGTTAACACAGTCCCACAAAACCATATACATTGGTTAGTCTGTGGGATGACTTATGAAGCTGATGTTAAAATAATTATTTCTGATAAACAGTACCTACTTTTATAGTAGGTAGGTATTATATACGGTCTTAACAATTTAGCGTAACCGAATACCTCTATAACACCGATCCACTGCGTTATAGGGAAGAGGCAGGTACAGAGCGCCATAAGGCACGATTTTTGCACACCTCACTCGCTTCGCACTCGTTATATCATTTTCTTCAACCGAAATATTTTACATAAAAATGAAATAAACTTTATAACTTCTTAAGTCGGTTTAACATAAAGCCTTAATATTTCATGTAAGTTTGTTAGAAGAACATTTTAACTAACACGTGATCACTAAATAAAAGTAATACAATTTTTGTATATTAATAATCTCATTTGTGTGGAATTATTTATGGAAGTTTTATCGAACTAGTTTTCTCTTGGAATTTTTGTTAACCGGTTCAAATATTTGTATTAATATATTCATCAAAATTATTTATTTTGAATAAAATAGCGTATAACGCCTTATATGAACATAGCTCCTATGTATATACATTAATATATTATATACCTTCTAAATTATATATACAATAGCCGATTGTGTCTGCTTTTATATCCGTTAACTATTTAAATTTGCCAATAAACATACAAAATTGTATTTTATTCATCTTGATTCGCACAATAAAAATGTATTAACATGGTGAATACATTTTTTTGTTAATATTCAAGAGTATTAACAAATACTAACATTAATTTCCTGATTCGAATTCCAAATTCAAATGAATACAAAACATCGAAATTTATTAATTTCAATTAAATTAAACGATATTTAATCAATACAAATAGTTCTTTTTTTCACAAATACTCAAAAAATCGTGAGATTGTTTTGAGGTATTAAATAAAAATAGGGTAGCGGGATCTTTACATTTTATATGAAATAAATCTAAAGATAATTGCTTATAACGAGACCACACCTATAAAGGGAGCTATTATCATCAGCTGTGTATCAGCCCATCGCCATAGCAATTAACACGCCTCCATCTTAAGGCACAGCATTACTTAACGAACTACCGGACAAAATATAATAATTTAGGATAATATAATTTGAAATATTTCAAAAAATGCTTGTATTTATATTTTTGTTGAGATCTATATGTAGATAATTTTTAGACTGGTACCTACTGCTACAGATAATAATGTCAACTTTTCTCTTCCTATCGTATAGTACATAATATATACAAGCATTGCTCCTGAACATCTGCAATACCCAGAAAGTCATAAGTTATTTTACCAGATTGATATTGGGATTGGGAGAGGCGTGCCCTTGCGTGCCATTGGCATGAGCCACATTATGTGCATTTTCTGAGAAGTCGTAGAATTTTACCGGTCTGATAGTTCAACCACAGTATGAATTAATTTCCGGACGTTATATATGTATAAAGTGCTTAAAATTAAATATATTTTTAACACGTGCCTCAAATAATATATAATTGTTAACATTATTTTCAAATAACCACAAATTACAAATCGATTGAGTACGCTTATTGCTCATGTTATACACGACTTACAAATTCCTTTATAATATAATCATAGCCTTAAAGGTGATTTAAGTAACAATCATGGTGTTTAACTCCACTCTGTCGACACTTACAATCTCTGTAATCACCACTTTACGAAATAGCTAACTCTTAACACTTAAAAAGAGCTATAAACACTTTTAAAACACTGTAATATGTAACAAATAATATTGTAAATGTGTGTTGTGAATTACAAAAAAAAACAACAAAGACATAGGTAAATCATCTGTTCAGAAACTAATTGAAAAATTAAATAAATATATAAGTTTAAAAAAATATATTAAAATCTAAATTGAAATGTTATCATCAAACCGTTACATCAAACAAAAATGCCGATGATGGCGGCCGTTAACGAAAAAAAAAAATGAATGAATAAAACAAAAAATATTTTAAAGTCAACAGAGTGTCGATCTAATTTATGGATTTTTCTCAAGGTATTCACTCAAGACATAAAGAGATTAGCGGAAAGCAAAATGATATATTACAAAAACATGGCAACATGTAATTTGGACTTCCGCCAGAAACTGATGTACGGGGCAATATCTGAAATGCAATCATTCACAATCGTAGATTGTAAACTGTAGTACAAGAAACACTCATCTAAGAAACAATATATTAATATAAAATAAGAAAAAAATATCTAACACCAAATGTACTAGACTATATGTCACCATCATTATTTTTAATTTTGCCATAAATTTTAATTTTAATAAAGTAAATTAAACACATACTAGAAACAGCGTTTATCATACATAAATAACAGTGGTAGAGCCAAGCAGTTCGCTGCATGATTGGGCCGGCACGATCACGACCTCCCAGAATATTCACGTCAAATAATCTCATGCCGCGTTTCGCCCCAAGAGAGAGTTATCCGGAGGCCCAACCCCTTCTCTTCTGCTCTTCCCATCCCACTTTCAACCCCTTCCGTATCCCATTGTTAGGGATAGCAACGCAACTGTAACACTGTGTTCAGGTGTCTCTGGGTTGCGTTTGTTGCTTGCCATTGGGTGATACGCCTGCTCGGTTGACCTTCGAGACGAATCAAAGATATACGAATTACGAATAAACAAGGTTGCTAGCAGCTGAGGAAAAATGTTCCTTGTATTATGTATTTGGACACAGTTTAATCACACTATAACTGGATTATTCGAGGAAATGTCAAACATTTTTAGTAAAGTAACTAAAAATGTTTGACATTTCCTCGAATCTTACTGAATTTTTCTAGTGAAGGCAGATCCAGAAGAAATTTAGTTAAGGATTAGATGAAACTATTGATACGAAATGACAATATTAAAATAAAATTAAGATCTTTTAGTTAAATTTTTCATTTTGAGATTTTGGGTAACTTATCCCTCACTTGCTTATTGTGTCTTCAAAATATTTTGTACTATTAACAGAATTAAACAAATCTGATTTGAAAGGTTTTGAAAAATCCTAATAACACAGTTCCGAAATAAATATATTAATGTGTTTTGTTATCAAAACGATTCTCGATGACGTAGTATAGACAAATAAACTTCATACAAAACGTCATCAATATTAACATCTATTTGCGGCGAGTTGTAAAAAGATGTTTGGTTTGTAACATTATTGGCCTTGAATGTATATTTAGCGAACTCTGACAGAAACTGTTTCAAGTCGTAAATTATTTTACTGTTTCTCCTTTTTATTAATAAATAGCTATTTCACAAAATCCATTTGATTTGTGGCTAATAAAAACAAAAGTTCCGCTGCCGTCTTCAATACTTACAACTAGCTCTGATGTAATGCATTAATGGTATTATGAATTCTGTTTTGGTCGCCGCTAAAAAATATTATGATTATATTTGACATATTCGTTTGATTTATCGGTTAAAAATCGATTCACGTTTGTGAACGAGTTTTTATTTTATATTTTTACGCTTCAACCTAAACGCTTTATGTTTTTCTACGCAATATTTTGTACCTCACCTTTTAAAGTTTTTTTTATGACTTAGACTTATACTTATAACACAGTTTAATTATTAGTGAATTTACGACTTTAAAAAATATAAACTGTTTTTGTGATAAATGCATGTTACAAAAATGTTAATATTTACTTATTATATAATCGTAGCTAGCTCACTTCGCCTTTACCCCCTACGCAATTTGTTACATAAACTGGCCGGTTCGACCGATGAAATACGACAACCTCTCAGAATATCGGTGTAAAGTGGCTCATGCCGCATTTCGCTCAGTGAGAGAGGTATCCGAAGAATCAACCCTTGCCACTCTCCCTTCCCCATTCAACTTCCAACCTTTGCCGCCCATACTATAAAAAAACATTAGCCACTAATTAATTTAAAAACCATTAATATATACTTGGTTTCGAGTACAATTCCGCGTGGTAAATCATACAGATATCCAGATTACTTGTATTATCTCAGTAAGATTAAATTTATAAACTATAATGGAAAACCAGTGACAGAAGTGAATTAAAAAAAAATGTGTATATACTTATATACAAAAATATGCAAAGCCAGTCCTTGTAGGTGATCATAGTGTACATTGTTATCTATCCTTCACTTGTTTGTTCTAGCTCAGTGTTTTATTAGCATGCCCGACTATCTGTACAAAAACTAACGAAAGAATTTTTATTTTTACAATTCAATTGTCGTAATTTTCAAAGGCGTTATTTTGTATACTCGCTAATTTCTACGATCCAGTTCAAGGTGAACAGTCTCGTTGGCATGAAAGTTCAGCCAGAAGTCTTGAGTTCGATTACTAGAATATAATTTTCTATAAAAATTGGTGGTTGAAAAACAAAAAAAACACTATATGTTGGAACTAATAAAATATTGATTTAAAAAAATCTATATCAATTTCATTCATTTTAATAGAGTTTACGAGAGGGTTATTTACTCCTGTATCTCTTATTTAGTGTACTAGAAACCAGATGCGAAAATAATATATTTTGATGTATTCTGATATCAATTAAAACCTAAATTATTTCAATAATTAAAATTCACCGCGTAAGCATTAACTATATTGACTATAGAACAAATGTATGCGTCAATGCGGAAAAGTAGTGAACGTTTAGATCTGACGATTTTTTTTATTTGAATCTGTCATAATATAAGTTGTGCAAACAATGTGACTGGTGTTGATAAATAATAGCGATTATTGCAATAATAAGTACATTTAATAGTTTTTTAAATATTTGAGTCAGAAACTGTCATCATAACTTCCTATACCTAACCAAAATTTTAAACACAATCCGATAAATAATTTAGCAACACAGACAAAACACACTTAAAAACTTTTATTTATTATATTAAAATACTTGTTATAACATATTTGTTATTGTCTTTATTGGTCAATCCTTAACAGTTCAGGCTGTACTGCTATAACACCAACTAGATATCACAAAAGCGGGGTCCGTTACTATCTTTTAATCACGAATTACTTAGCACAGCACTACTTAGCAATACAGTAGCATTAATATTATCATCCTGCTAAATATCTTTGTTTATGTATGTATGTTTATATTTTTCATGTGTGTATGTTTTAATATCGATATGTATGTTATCAATATAATTATTATATATTTAATAAAATTAATATTAGGTACACCATCATTTTATTTCTTACTTTGTATAACGTAGAGAACCACAAATTCACTTTTTCGCTTTTCGCCTAATGGGTTGTTTAAATGAAATTGCCTCGTGCGACAGCGCTTGTACAAATTTATCGTATTTGGATTAACGTTTGGTGATTTTATTAATTGATTCTAAAATGTAGAAAAAAATCTGCTTCGAATTATTGCGGGAATGTTTGTATCATAATAACGTATTTCCAAACTTCCGTGAGCTATTAAAGTTGTTGATTGAACTTCGTCACTTTTGTCTTCGAAAGGTATATTAATTCGACTAATATTTATCGAGCTATATCGCATTTACAAAAATCCAGACATAAGTGAAAGACAAATGAAATTAAAAAAAAAAATCATAAACTAAAGAGATTTTACTTTAAAAATTAAAAGCTTAATGTTTACGCTATAGGAGTATATATGTGCGATTATTAAGCAGTATTGTTGAATTATTAGCTAGTAGATATGAATTAATTGAGTAAAGCTATTATACTAAAATAAATATTAATTAACTTAAAATCCCTAATCTAATTTGTGATTTAATTTGACGAATTACAGTTGAGTGTTTAAAAATGATTTATGAATACTTAGAAATATTTGCGAATATCGAAAAAATATATGCACGAGAAAGAAAATTTTAGTGTTTTTTTTTTCTTGTTGCATTAAAAGACTCTTTGCTGATCAAATAAACATTTGTCCAGTTTAAGAAGTGAAAATTGTTGATTATATAAATATTTGACGAACTATCTATGAAAATGGTGTACTTCACGGCGTTGTTATTGGTGATTATGGTAAGTTTGTTTTATATCACTGTTTTTAATTAATTAATTAAGTATTTTTTTACGTCTTCAAATCTTTGAAAAGGTTGTTTGTGATAATTTTCAAAGTAATTTGTAAAGAAATATTTAGTTCTAACGAATACCTACCTACCTTAGAACTAAATATTTCTTTCAGAATCGGAATTCGGGGCAAGACTACCAACATCTTTTGGTATTAAGAGCGTTTCTTGAAACCCTTACCTCTTGAAATAAATAAGGAAAACGCTTCTTGTATTTTCCAACTACACAACCGATTACTATTAAAATGAAAGACCGGACAAATTTTTACCTCGCTACGACGCTTAATAGTGGAGCAAGTAATTTAAAAAACCTGTACATGTTTTTGAACGCTTGCTTGTAAGAATGACAGACAAATTTTAATGAAACTGGACACAGAGAAAAAATATTATTTGTAACATTATGTATTAATTATGACTTAATTTTCATCGGGAACAGTTCAAAACATTAATAAAAGTCTATGCTACGATAACACATCTAAGACACTTTATTTTGTGGTGACTTCAAAAAAATTAATAAGTCCACCCGTTGTACAGTAAAAACTATGGAATTATTAAATGAAAATTAAATAGGAACTAGGAATTTCTTGGAAAAATATTCACGGCGTTTATTTAGTTTGCTCATCGTAAAATTTGACATTGAAAGTTTTGTTTGTACATGTTTTTACGGCCAGGAAATAATAATTTTTTCTCGCGATTGTAAAACATCACTGACCACAGAGTAGTTTTATGCAAAGTCCGAAGTTTGTCTATTTTTTTTCGCTGACGCTATAGACTAAGAATGTTGGCGCCATAAATTCCTTAATTTTATTTGAATACGACAAAGTAGGTACGACGAACGAGTTTTTTTATTTACTATTTTTTTATTTTATTACTGTGTTATGTTAAATATTAAATGAGTTTTTAGAAAATATAATAACTTCGTGTGATGTGTATAATAACTACGTAAATAAGAATAAATATTTAGGATTTGAGTATTTATTTACAAATTACATTTCTGTTGTAATAATTTGGAAAACCCGTGGATGTGAGCCAGGAGTCGAACCCCGGACTTCTTGATTCAAAAGTAGGGAGCCTCCTGATTTTCAATAACTTTTTTATTTCATTTTTGGCTCTATTAACACAATCCCATGAAATAATGAGACCATGTGTAAAAAGTTTCATGAATTATTAACAACCCTAAAAGCCCCAAAAATCTCATAAATAGCGAGAACTTTGCGGATTTATATTGTTGGAGATTTACGTGAACTTGGTGAAATATATATAAAAAACAAACATTTATTTATAAATAACTTTTCTTCTTGCTGTGATTTTTATTCGTCAGTAATTTTAGTTTTTTTTTGCGTGCCATGATAGAAAATAATTTATCGTCTCGTTGATCAGGAGGTCGAGTACCTCGATTCACTTTCTGCCTCACACCAAGAATTTGCCGGAATTATCTCCGGAATTTATATGTAATAAATATTGATATCTAACAATATCGTAATAAGTTCCGGCGCCTATTCCATCTGGGTACGTCCCAGAATATTCGAATCCAGACTTCCCAGCCGCTGCCTACACTTTCTTTTTTTATGATATAATATAGGAGGGCATACGAGCAGGCGTTTCACCTGATGGTAAGTGACTAGCGCCGCACATGGACACCTGCAACACATATAGTGTTAAAGTTGAGTTGTCGACCTTTAAGGAAGTAGAGTAGGAAAGGGATGGGGAAGGGATAGGGGGCCTCCGGGTACCTCTCTCAACAAACGAAACACGGCATGTGCCACCTTACGTCGATCTTCTGAGAGGTCGTGGTATCTCACCGACCGAGCCGGCCCACTCATGCAGCAAACTCCTTGGCTCTACCACTGTGAAGGTGGAACCACCACTTTCTGGTGGAAAACACTTGAAATCATAAAATAATTAATAAAGATCTCTTTATTAACTCATATCTTTGTACGGAATAAAAAACTTTCACAATTGTCAATAATACAGAGTAGAAACAGAGGATTTAAATACAGGATATCTATACTATTTAACAGTAATACTATTATTGTTAAAGAAATAGTTACCCTATTGTTTGTTAAAGTAGATTAAGATCTAACAACACACAATAGTTAGTTCTTGTTGAACTAAATAAACACTTACGATACGACCTAGATGCCCATGCACAGATGAGTGTTTGCATAGCTCCTTTGGCACACTCCCTGGCCACCTTTGTCTAAGTTACCAACTATGTCTGAATAGCTAATTTACTATACATAATTATTATCTGATTCAGTTGTTCATTCGACCTGAATTTCACGGTTTCATAAATTTCAGTAGTCATAACCATACATTTGTTTCATTAATTATAACTATAACAATACTGTTTCAATACTGTGATTTTTTTCAATAACATTATTGTTTTTGAAATAAAATATTTATTCTAAATTTGAATCGGTTCCGAATTTGAATTACATTGAAGTCTCTCTTTTGCTCGCAGAATGTTTTGTTTTTATTTAATCCGTTCTGAAATAAACTGACACGGCACAGACCCTTTGAGACTTAAGTCTGTTTCAAGTCATATAATTTGCAGACGCTAATGAACACGACCGTGTCCCGGTTATATTTTATGAAAATGAATTTGCGCGCTGGCAAGGAGACAAATGATAAATATATAATGTGCAATGAGGCTATCTCATCACGTATGATAATGGAAAGCGACAGCCGGTCCAGTTAGAATAAAAGATGTGACACCGGACTTTTTGCCATTATAGTTCCTGTTTGTGTAGGTAAAGTTAATTTAAAATGTATGGAAATTCTCTGTTGGAATTTATATTAGAATTTTAAAATGCTTTACTGCTTTAATAATATAATAGTTAAGTTTTGTTATATAACAGTGGTAGAGTCTTGCAGTTCGCTGCATGAATGGGCGTGAAGAGGTCGTGGTATTTCACCGGGCGAGTGGCCCGGTGAAATACCACGACCTCTTGGAAATATCGGCTTGAAGTGGCTCGTGTCGCGTTTTGTTCGGTAAGAGAGGTATCTGGAAACCTGATCCCCTTTCCCCTTCTTTTCTACTCCGACTTAAATGACGGCGATACACCGCGGTATTTATGGGCGGTAAGTAGTTGCTTACCATTAGGTGACCCACATGTTCGTTTGCCCTCCTATCCCATAAAAAAACACTTTTTTCTACCCGAAAGCGCATGCAGCGGCTGATAAATATCACGACTTTCTAAAGGGAATAGTTAGCGGATTCTAGTCTTAAATACGGGACACAATGAACAGTCTTCGATCAAACAGTTTTTGGTGTGAGCATATATTCGAACCCAAGACCTGCTTATTCATCAGCGTGTTGCACTACCTCGAGTGGGCATAGAATTATGTCATATTTTCTATATTTGTTAGACGACATACCTTAAGTCACTCGGCCTTGTCATAGCTCGTCGGTTTCGAATCATAAATGTTGAACAATTGAAAGTAATAAAGTAACATATGACTCGACTATGTCGCTTGTTTTTATGGTGAAAATATTTGTCTATTGTTCGCCATAAGCCAAAAGTTATGTTTTACCTAACTGCGTTGGACGCAAGGTTATATTTTTTTAATATATTGCAAATGTGTAGATTTTTTGGCACAACTTATATTGTAATATCTTAATCAAAGAGAGCCTGTTTATATCGCACAGTTTGAGGTTTTTAATAATATAATAATAATAATATCTTGGACACAATACACACAGCGCCCTCTAGTTCCAAGCTAAGCAACTAAATGCTTGTGTTATGGATACTAGATAACGGATATTAATACATATATACTTTTCTTTTGTAAATACATACTTATAATACATAGTAAACACCCAGACGCCACACAAACATTCATGTTTGTCACAAATATTTGTTCTCGGGTGGGAATCGAACCCCCGACCTCATTGCTGCAGTCGGTAGTTTTTATGGGAGAATATGGTGGGTTACTTTAATGGAGAAATAAATTCCGTAACGAAAACGCATAGTGTAATAGTTTTTCCCGCGGTTATCTAAGAGGTGCAAGCCTGCAGCAAGGTTTTAGCAAATTTGTTCGATACATGCCTCAAATGCCTATTGAGCAAATTCAATCGTAAAGCGTAAAGTTCAAGCTACGTTACTGTAAATCTCGTATCAATTAAATCAATCCTCACATATAATAAATCAGATTTAGTAGCAATTATTTTCAATATATTGGTTTCATTAAGGCAATCTAAATAGCTCCTTTTTTGGTTCATGAGATCCGTTCACACAAAGGCTAGTAATATGGTGTCATCCAAAATGATTCATTACATAATTATATAAACTAATAACGTTTTCGCATTGAGGTCACAACGAGCACTGTCCGTTCAAAATGTGATTTAGACGCCCTTATCTCGTTATGTAGACCCATAAAAGTGAGCATTAGACGCCACTAATGTTCTAAATGCATTAGTGTCAGATAAATAATTACGAAACCTTTTCGAGTGGCCACCATTCTCTATCCTTTTTAACCTTATGACCTTATAATCTAATTTCTGAGGAGGATCGTAAAGGGGATCTGATGATCATATCTTTGTCACGGGCAAGTTTATATGTACATTAGAAAAAAAACACGTAAAATTAAAAAAAAAAAAACGTTTTTGATTAAATATTCCATAATCTATAATTATCTACGCAAAATTTGTATTGTGTGTTCTAAAAAGCTATTGCCGTGAAATAACAACAGCACAATTTTATAAAAATTGTAATCCGCACTTATGAATATATTACTATTAGTAAGTGAGGTGTATTGTTTACAATTTATTTATTTCAACAAAAAAAAAATAGTTTTTCATGTTTCATTACGCGTATTTAAACTCTATGTATCATTACTATTCATCACCTTATCTGCTTTCCATGACCATGGAGGCTGTAAAACGTCAAGATAAATTGTTTAAAAAAGTGTTCATGTTATTAACATAATTCTAGGATTTTCCATTGTAAGGTTTTATTAAAATTCATTCAGTAACTTTTGTTTGAAAGTGTTAACCAACATCCATAAATCTTAAACTTTTGTATTTAAGATTAATGAGACAGCATATAATCCCTGAAGGTTAGTAGAGTTAATTACTTCATATTATAAAATTTAGATCTATATCATTCTGGAATATTTAATTCTCTTGTTACCTTTAAAAGGAGAGAAACAAAATAATAAAATTAAAAATGACATTATTTGCCCAAAATCAGAAACAATCCAGCACATAATTTTCGAAAAAAACAACAAAGATAATTTGAATTTTTAACTTCAGAATTAGAAGTGGGATAAAGCCTTGGTTTTTTAAGTAGGTATTCATAGTTAAACCGACCATATTTCTCTTTAGCTAAATCTATTTATCATTTGTTGGAAGTACTGTTCAGTAGTGGCAAATAATAATGTCATCAGCGAATCGCAAATAAGCGAAAAACCGTATTTTTCCTATTTTCATTTTCGAATAATATCTTCTAGAACGGCGGTAAATAGTTTAAGAGATAATGAGACACCTCTATTAGTTTTCCCTCTATTTAAATTGTACTCATTGGTTTTAAGAGTTCGTCACATGTTTTCATGTTCAGTGGTATCAAATGCCTAATTATAGTCCAGCAGCACCATCCTGTGTTTAAAAAAAATGTCTAACATCATTTTCTGGGTAGTGGTAGGGCCAAGCAGTTCGCTGCATGAATGGGCCGGCCCGACCGGTGAAATACCAGACTTTTCAGAAGATCGACGTAAAGTGGCTCATGCCGCATTTCGTTCGGTGAGAGAGGTACCTGGAGGGCCACTTCCCTTCCCCATCCCTTCCGATCCTACTCCCTTAAAGGTCGGAAACGTAACTGTAACACTATATGTGTTGCAGGTGTCCATGGGCGTCGCTGGCCACATATCATCAGGTGACATGCCTGCTCGTTTGCCCACCTATCCCATAAAAGTCAAAGTCAAAATAACTTTATTTTTATAGGTCATCACAGACACTTAAAAATAGTCAACAAGTACAGATAACATATTATTTAAAATTAAATATAAACACGAGCGCTTGTGAAAAGTACCTCCGTGGAACAAAAAAAGACACGTACGCAATCGCTACGAGCGGCCCGATTCCGAGTGGGGGCTATCATGAGAAGAATCGGGCAAGAAACTCATGTGCCAAATACTCTTTTCAAACCATTTGAAATAAATAACAATATTATTATAACTACTGAAAACAAATCAGTAGGTTGGTGAATAAAAGGTGTAGCAAACAGAATACTCGACAATCACAATTAAGATCGAAACAAATTAAAATCAACGTCCTACATGTTAACTAAGAAATTCTATGCGATCACAGTAAAAAAAAATGTATGTGATCCATTGTAGAGTAACCAACTCTAAATCTGGCTTGTTCGCGAGGTTGGTTTTCGTCAAGAGACCTGGTTATATGGGTAAGAATAACCTTCTCTCGAATACTGTTCGATTTTTGGTTAATAAGTCTGTGATTGTTTATGTCGAGTTCATCGCACTTGTTGTCTAGTAATGCTGTCGCTGAACTAGTGGACTGTTTTTCACTGTTTTGAACATTCTTAAATATATTCTTTAGATCAGGTCCAGTAGCTTTGTTGGTGTCTTAGGATGTAATGTCTTTAGCAATTGCTTCATCTAAGATCAGTACAGTGTTTTTATTTCATATATCAGTTTTTATTAAATTCACTTCTATAGAGTGAAATTCTTCGTAGAACTTATATAGCTACTGACAACATGTCTGGTCTTTTAGAGGAGTATTAAGACTTAATAACTTATTTTCTAAATAAGTCGTATCTGCTGCCTGTGTACGACTGCTGACAGCCGTGAAAAGCCAATTACAATTTTCATTATAACATTTACAACTGGCCCGATACGCTGGTATCTAACAATTTGTCAATTAACTGAGCCAAATGAAGGGCAAACTCCTAGTTGATTATTTATAGAGATATCCATTTGCTGTGTTTGAATACCGCATTGGTTTACCGTTTATTTATATACAATATTTACTTAACTGTTTGAAATATTTTCAAACTTGTATTTCAAAGTTGAAGATTGTATAGAAAAGAAAAAAACACGCTTCATAAGTCAGACGGTATATCACTTTCATGACAATGTTTCATGTTTAATTTGTTGAAATTATTAGAAATGAAAATGTCGCCACGTGGCGACCAAAAATGTCCTTTTTAGTGCCAAGTAGTTTGCTGCATGAATGGGCCGGCTCGACCCGTGAAATACCACGACCTCTCAGAATACTGACGTAAAGTGGCTCATAACGCGTTTCGTTCGGTGAGAGAGGTATCTGGAGGCCAACCCCCCTTCCTTCCCCATCCTTTCCTATCACCTATCCCTCAAAGGTCGGCATGTTCGGTCGATGCGCTATCCCATAAAAAAAACTAAATCTGCTTCAGCATCCCACTTCTGAATCTTCGCATTCGGGTTCAAATTTTTACATAACTAAATGTCACTTCACTTTCATCGACAATAGAACTCGTAACAACGAGGGACCTATTTTATCAATCGTTTTATTTATTTATGGACTTTTTTAGATAAATTAAAAAATATGTTGAATAAACGCTTATTGCGTTTACTAGTAAGTTTATTAAATTCAAGTTTTAGTTGAAGTAAAAAGAAAATTAATATTCTGGCAATCACTATTTTCTCGTCAATAACAATGAAAATTTACTCAATGAAATTATCATAACGCCTTTATTTCATTTATATTAATTCCAAAATATAGTATATGATATCAATTAAAGGAATAAAATAATAAATAATAAATAAATAATATACAAATTTAAATAAAATATGAAATTTAATATTACATCCCTATTTTATAACTTAATAACAAATTATAACCCCTAGAGCACAGACAATATTAACAAGATTATAAATATTTCAGAGGCAGCCATCTTGAAAATTTATAGACTTAATTTAGTTCTCAGATAGCAGCCACGCCAGGAATAGTCTAATCTCTAACATAAATTAATGGTGATACGCAACCGGACAGTTGTACTAAAAATAGAAGGTTAACTTCGCTGTTTGTAAATAAATACATATATTTTTCTAAACATCTAATCTTACACTACTGTTTGACAGCTCACATATCAACAACAAAATCTTAAAACCCATTAATTAAGTACGTAATATCAAAAATAAAGTTCCGTTTCTAAAAATATCAAATTCCATACGTAATAACAAACTTGACGCCTTTTCGTACCCAGGTGTAGGCACTGGCTGTTAAAAACCTATATTCATACACCGGACACAAAGTTGTTAGTCATCGATTTTCATCACACATAATTTACGATAATAATCCCGAGAAATCATTGGTGTGAGCCCAGCATTGATCCCACGATTTTTGAATCAGTAGAGCGATCTCAATCACAAGACTACAAAAACTATTCGAAATAAACCGACAAAAAAAGTATAAGCATCACTTGAAAAAAATCAGTTATACATTCACACTCTTTTATACCCAAACACGTAGGCAATATTTGGTCCCACAGAATATATAGACCACTATCCTATTACCATACATGAAGCACATTTTGTTCTATCATCGATAATTATCTTGAGACATTTCTAAAAAGTCCAAAAAGTTACATCAAAACTTATTGAAAAATAAATAAGAACTTATTCAACTAAATCTTTATCACAGATGAACTTAATACTTACAATCGTCTGTAATAATCTTCCGTAATACGATACAGAGTGAATATAAGTACTCATTTAATTCGTTACATTTCAGTACAAGGTGTTTGATATTAGCATAGAAATGAATAGCAAGCTATCAACGTAAGCACAGCAGTATGAAACAGTGTAATCCAGGTTGACAGACCGTAGCTAGACACCCGTGTAATACACTGACAAGTTAATATTCTACGTGTAAATAATTTTACTGTTCCGTATTAAATTGCTTTACCGACGCTTCGTCTTCATATACTGTAAAGCTTTTGCTTTTGATGGCATGTTCTGACATGTATTTTCATGATTACATTTATGTAGTTTTAGATTTAAAATTTATGTCACGTTGAAATGTAACTTCACGGCTTTAACGCAGTGTTAGTTTTATAGTCTTTAATTTAAGTAAAAAACAAAAGCTTTTGTCGCAATTTCCTATTAGAAAATTCCTGGGTTGTGAAGCAGGATTTTAACTACGTTAAACATTGTTTGATTTAAAAACGTACAAGAAATAGGAAGATGTTTTCACTTCACGCCAAGTTGAAGATGGGTAACTGATTCTAGTTGAACTCTTTATTCATGTGCATCCTATATGAAGTCTTGCAGTGAAAATTTATGCAAGTATTGTTTCTGTTTGAAGGTTGTTGGACGAGAGGGAGTACTAGCTTCTTCGTCAACTCCTGAGCTACATTGCGGACGTCGACTAGTCTCCGGGCTATTCTCGCGGCCACGGTTGCCGCTAGGATATTCTTACGTCACAACTGTCCCTCGTGGAGCATGTAGACTGAATGTATCCGAGGTCACTCCTACCGATAACTACATAGGTCAGTATAATAATACTATCATTAACATTTGTCCAAAAAGACCTTGAAAAAAATGGGTCGCATCACTCAAATACAAATAAATCTATTCCGTTCTATTGGACTTGTTAAAATGCTAAACTTACATAGAATTGCTACAACATTGATTTTTGATTGATAATATCGCGTATGTCATTAACGGACAATCGTAAAGTGACGTTTTAATCGAGAGATGAAGTGTTCGACAGTTCAAAGATCGATGTCGAATCGATTAACGCGAATTGCACATGCGCACCGCTTCGCAACTCATCAAACACGAATCGCCTACGCCGGCAAATTGTAAAATAAATAGAGGTAGTCCATCTGATCAATTGGTTGATAATTTCGCATGACGCAGTACCAATTTAGTGATGTTCCACAATTCGTTTAATGCTTGTTTATTCAATTACTTTCCGTTTTAGATCCGTTATTTGATATATGTGTGTGTTTGTTTTTTTTGTTGCAGCGTTAAAAGTATCGAATGGCTCGTACATCATGAATGGTGAGTTTGCCGTAAGCGCGCCAGGAACTTACGAAGCGGCTGGTGCACGTTTTGTCTACACTAGACAGGCAGGACAGGACCAGGTCTTTGTCCATGGACCGATACACCATCCCATTGACATTATGGTATATATTTGTATATTTACATAAGTAATATTTGTTAGCAAAAAGATTCGGTTTTGAAATCATCCATGTTTTCGTTGCAGATTCTATATACGCAACCAAATCCGAGTATAAAATACGAATTTTTGACTGACCTAGATCCAGACGAAACTAGTAACGATATACCGACCTCGAATCCTGTACCACCAAATCATGCACAACCAAATCATGCACATGCACAACATCACCACAGACACCATAACGCCGAAGCCCATACAAGGAATCTTGAAACTCGACCAGAACCCTCGATGACAATACCCAATTTCAATAATCTGGAGAGTCAATCTCAAGTTGAGAGCAATGTGATAGGCAGCAGGAAATTTATTTGGAAGATATTGGAGTTTACACCGTGCTCGCGAAACTGTGGCGGTGGCCTTCAGATTGGAAAGTTCAAATGTGTGGAACTTAGTGACAAAGGTGACAAAGAGGTTTCACCTTTCCATTGTACTGGTGCTCCACCGCCAGCACGTAGACGACGTTGTGGTGGTACACCGTGCCCTCCTAGATGGAGAGCCGCAGCCTGGGGTCCATGTCCAGTATGCGGTCCAGCACGCAGAACTCGTATAGTTGGTTGCGTACAGGATCACGCACGAGGAATAACTAAGGTATTTTTTATTGCTACTTCTTCTTCCATTTTTAAATCAATTTGTATGCCTTACTTCAAGCTTACATTATCTTTCAGATAAGCGACCAAAAGTGTCCTCTTCCAATGCCACCCAGCAGTGAACAATGCGATATCCCAAACTGTGATGGTACTGCAACCACAACTGCCATGCCTCGTCTGGATGCAAGACGTCAAGTACGACCCAAAGATCGTACTGATACCTTTAGAGATGGTCCTATTATCACTCTAACCACTAATTATACTGATACTGATGTTGAAACCACCCAAGCACCACATTACAGTTTCAATGCAGGCGGTGGATGGCTCTACACTGAATGGTCTGAGGTAGGATAAATATTTTTTATAACTCCTTTTTTATCCGACTGTGCAAACAGTGGCTGTTACTGTGACTCGTTCAATATATATTTTCTAAATGGAACATGTGGCGGAACCTATTTCCATACATCACAATGATGTCAGATATCCCACGTCTTGTTGATACAGAAACAAGAATGGCCTGATCACTGGAATGAAAAAATAATAAAGTTCATTTTGTTTACTATAATATCTGATAAGTTTTTGAATATTCGTCGTGTTCATCATTCAACGCATAAGTCAACTAGATGTTTTTATGCTAGTGTGTTGGCTGGTGCGTGGGTGGTGGAGTACAATCTCGTGGAGTTCGTTGCGCCAATCCCAGCGGATGCACAGCACTTCGTACTCCGGAGTCAACGCAGACTTGCAGCGTCAGAAAACAGTGTGACGCACAATGGTTCACCAGTAAGACTCAATCTGTATTCGTATCTAATATATGATATAATCTTATTTTATCTTCTGAAGTTTTTTATTCCTTCATCAATTACTTACTTTTATAGTTATTATTTTGTTCTCTTCATATTAGGTGTATATATATATATATATATATATATACATAAATATCTTTTCCATACCATACCAAACTCCGGAAGAACTCCTTGCTTTATTTCCTTTGACTTTTAAAGATTGTTTTATTTTATTTTGAAACAAACTAATAATTTTGATTTATTTAATTCGGATCTCTGGGAATAAAGTCGTTACAAAAGTCACGCAAGTGGAGCTTTATTAGTAAGTCAAGACTGAGCTATATGGATATTGTTTCTCTTCAAGCTTTTATACTTTTGGCAGGCGAATGGTCTCCATGTTCAGCGATTTGCGATGGCTATCAAGTTCGCGCCGTGATATGTGTCGGTGGTAATGGTAGAAGGCTGCGAGATTCCTCTTGTAGAGGAAAGAAACCTGAAGCTAAACGTGAATGCGGAGGCACTTGCAGCCCTTCATGGTATCTTAGCGATTGGAGTGAGGTTTGTAAAAATACCAGATACAGTAACAACGAAAAGTTAACTATACATGTCAAAAATAAAAAAAAGGATCAAGTTATTCACACATTATAAAATATTGTGTTTTCTGGCGCACTGCTTTTTCTGCCTACCTCGAAAGGGATCGGGAGTGAAGTTGTAATATTTCATAATATTTATTTCAATGTCAATCAAAATAGCCACATAGTCTTTACCACAGACATCGCAGCATAATTGTTGTTTTCTAAACGTTCTGAACTGAGAAATTATTATTACATAAAGCAATAATTATTATTTCTGTTATTCAAGAAACATTTATTTCTCACCGCAATAATTATTTCTTGTTGGGCTCTACTGAGAAGATTTTGTGGTTTTATATTGTTGTTTTAAATATTATGGATTATTTTAACTGGTTTGAAAAAGTATATACTTTTAAAATAGGTCAATAATTTAAATCGTAAGCGTCTTAGTAACGTTACATCAGTAATTTAAAATGTGCAATTACTGGGCCCGCCTTCAATAATATGTTTGATGAAGATGAATTCACAACAGCCTAATTAAAACTGGTATATTTTCGTATGGATTCTTTTGTAAGACAGTTTTTTTGTGGCAGTGCCACATAGCAATTTCCAATTTGAATAAATGGGCTGGCTCGACTGGTGAAATACCACGACCTCTTCAAAAATCTACTTCAAGTGGCTCATAGTGTCGTTTTGTTCAGTGAATGAAATATTCTTATGGCCACCTCCCTTACTCTTCTCTTCCCATTGCTCTCCTTATCCATTTTAAAGGCATGCAACGAAACTATTATTATCTTGGCGATAGAGTTATCCACGGGCAGCGCTAATTACTTTACACCAGGTGACCCACTGGCTTGTTTTATCCTATAAAAAGACCTTAAATCGTAAATAATTACTGCTTACATAATGAGTTTTACTTGCAGTGCAAAGGGCCATGTGAGGCTGGTGTACAATCACGCACAGTGTGGTGTGCAAAAGGTGGCGCGAGTGGTGCTGATGGTGCAGCTAGAGATGCTGACTGTACCGGAGTACGACCGCCTGCTAAGAGGTCTTGCGTTCCAGCTAGATGTTCTACTAAACCGTCGACGAATACTGTGGTGATCAACCAACCATCAATAGGTAGGTTAATATCTATATAATAATATAACAGTCGTGTCTATACATTGGAGATATTAGAGAAAAAATAACTTGGGAGATTAGGGGTGACATCGAAAAAATACATTATATTTTTATTTTTAATCTATGAATGCCTTCGATATAATTTAGTTATTCAGTTTCAGATCCTCAACAACGCGTGACTCGACATCAAAACCATGCACAAAATTCTAGAGACAGACAATACAGTGACGGTAAGAACCGTATTTTATTAATAAGTATACTAAACAGTATACTTATACCAGTATTGTAAAGGCTTTAAGTTATATTACGAGTATATCACTTAAAGCCTTTCATCATATCACGCTGCAAAGCAGCATTAATGGAAGCGAAGCATTGACTAGTTTTATCATAGTGATACGCAGTTCCCGCCGTCAGTAACAATAAAAATATAATCCAATCAAATTTATAACATTATAACAACTTTTAGGATTATATCGCGTTTATTTATTTCTTATTTTTATTTTATTTCACGACGTTTCGAACTCTTTACAGAGATCATTTTAACTGTAAAAAGAACGATCTCTGTAAAGAGCTCGAAACGTCGGGAAATAAAATAAAAATAAGTAATAAATAAACGCGATATAATCCTAAAATATGTTTTAATGTTATGAACGTGATTCGCGAAAATCTTAGAAATAAATAAGTCAATCAAATTTATGCACAAACTTTTACAGGTTGAAGGCAGAATGTTATATAATTTAATCTGCATTAGTTAGTATACTCGTGGTATGAAAATGAATTTCTAATGTAGACAATTTCTCGCATTTGGTTTCCGCTTTGATGATCGCGAAATTGTATTAGTTACCAAGGAATGAGAAAGATTAAAACAATAATAATACCTAATGCATATTATGTGTCATGGCATATGATCATAGTAAACATGATTTGTGCATTATGTTTATTAATTTTAACGAATATCTCAGACACTATATCTTTTGTAACTTTAGGTCAATTTCTACCTGAAGGTGTAGGCAGAAGATGTTACACTGTAGCTCAAAAAATTCTCACGTCCAAAATGGAAGATATGTGGCAAAACATATTGCCTTAATAATAGGGTACAATATTGTCAGTCATCAATATTTATCAGTAAAATAATGGGAAGTTAATTAGAATTAGCCAGAATTTGCTGTCAAGACTTCTTGATTCAGAATGCGAGGCTATAGAAATTTAGTTTAGTGTCCTAATACACTAGATTTAGTTTTGAAAATTGATACATACTTTATTTTTAACTAACCAATTTTGATGTGAAAAATTTATAATATTTTTTATAATGAAATGATTTATAATCATAGGTGCATGTATGGACAAGTTAACCAACTGCGTCCTGGCAGTTCAGGCACGACTCTGCCATTATCCATACTACGCCGATTATTGCTGCAAATCGTGCCATGGACGATAAACTCAAGTCACCGGCCATAAATGTGAGTAACGTTTTATCACATAAAAACAGTTGAAAAAATAAAAATAAAATATACCATGACTCCACCTATAAAAGCGACAACAAAAGTCTGGAAACGTCTTTTTTTTTTGAACTCGTTGGTATCAATCTGTAAGATAACTAATTAAATTATAAAACAAAATCTTTTTAACAAGATTTTTATCATAACTATTAACTATTTACATTTATATTAACTATTTACATACTAGAAAATGGTAGAATAGGCTATATATGACTATAACACTTTCCTAGTGACTTCAATGTTATCCATGAATTTTAGTAAATTGGGCAGAATTTATATTGATTCTGAAGCGAGACCAAGGTTAAATAAACTTGATAAATAAATGAGCCAAATAAGAATAGTATTATTAATAGAGTAGTATTATGAATAGTATTATTTTTAATACATACATAACTTTACGCCAAATCCCTTGCGGAGTAGGCAGAGAGAATATAGACTATTATTGTTGATTATTTTTGTTTTTGAAAATGATCCTATTTTGGTATTAAAATATAAATTTAATGTGTAAAAAAATGCTCTCCTATTTGATATATATTATAGATCTTTATTATCTTTATAATTTTATTGCTTTATTCATTTCACAGGTACTAAGGAGCAACCACTCCTGCGCATGATGTATTGTGATACAAAAATGGACTCGTAGTGAGACAAATAATATTTTATAAATTAAATATAAAGTATATATGATACTCACGTATATCAAGAAAAAGTTACTCCAACTATCTATACTATTAAATAATTTAGTCTGCCTGTTTGTTCCGTTCCAAGTAAAATTTATAAATTGTGATAGTTTATCAAGATTTTTTAAGCGTAGAAATAACACTCGAATCGGAAAAATCCATGAATGGATGGAATGAATTCATCACTTGAACTTAAAAAATATACTTTTGAATATTCGAACATAGATATGCTTAAATACTTATCTATAAATAGAAACTCGTGAGTACTTAAGTTTTTAATAAATCATTACAAACATAAATGAACCTATACAAGTTTAACTCAAGCCAAAGTAAAACAGACTTTAGGTAAATATATCGGACTTAGATCATCGATGCCCATATATACGATGATATTTATTTGTGAACATATTTATTACAATTTATTTTTTTATTTATATCGTTTACCGGTTTATGAATTTTAAATCAATAAACTCCAATACATACTTCAAGATTACAACTTAAATAAAAAATATCCCCCAGACAAAAGTTGAAAGTATTTTTTTATAGAAATAAGTAATAAAAAACTTTAGAACTAGCTTGAATGGTGAAATTTTGTATTAATTCTAAATCTAATCCATCAACTGGATCACTTCGAGCAAAAGTTATGGATTCTGAAGCAATACGAAGTTCGTCGGGTTCGTTATGTTTAAGCTAATCCAATTTAAAATTGAATACATTATTACTATAAATATAAGAACATGTATTTATTTTTTAATATATAGTTAGATTGTGAGTGAAATTCATTATTATTAATTTATAAATTGTTTTGAGTTATATATTATTAATATCTAGACGACTTCTCGTTTGATATGGCGATTTCAAAACTCAAAAATTGTATACAAATTCAATCTGCTTTAGAAATAAAATTGTGTCGTATGAAAAAATCATAAGTATTAGTAATAGTCATGTGATCTCCAGATTAGTTGAATTTTGGAGTCAATCTATGAACTAAAATACGTTATAGGATACGAATAATACAAGAAAAGCTGTCGAGAAGTTATGTTTCTTTTAAAATAGTAAAAAAATATAAATCTAAAATATTTTAAAATTCGATTGTATATATTTTAAAAATAATAATGAAAATTTTCCTGGTTAAAAAAGAAATATCATCATCATCATCCAAATGGGGTCGGCACAACTTGTCACCCTTTCAAACTACCCGTGTTGTCAAAAGATTTGGCTGAGTATTATGATCGTCATAGGCCGTCTGCCTGGCGTCAACCCTCCTCCCCTCCTTTTGGCACAACATGTCACCGTAGAAAATAAATATAGCTTCTAAAATAAAATAAGTTCTATTAAATTATATTTTACTCAAGCACGGTGTTTAGTTGATTTGAGCACTTTGTTCTACAAATATAACTTGCCTATAACAAAATAATAAGAAAAAAAGGTTTTACCGAATTTCATTTAATATTAATATTATTGTGTATTAATAAGAGATTATATAATTATATAGAGTATAATTTAGAATTAAGATCAAAAAATAGTATTTCTTTTTATAATAAAATTTTATTATGCTTGCAGGTGGTAAGTAGCGATGTCAAAATGTCTATCAAATATTACTTATGAAATGTATGTTCTGTTAGTTTTCAATAATTTTAACTGACTGATTTGTGAGTGGGTAGTATGTTTTTATAGATTTGAATAAATCATCCATATTCAATTTTTAAATAGAGTTGTACTATTTTTTAATCACTCTTAAAAATCTCCTATTATTTATAGACAGATTAATTATTATTATTTTCTTTTTAAATCTGCAAATTAATATTTTTTTCCTCTTGTATCTTACCACAGGCATAAAAACAGTTTTCTCAAACACTAGCCTAAATGATACGTAAGAAATCTCAGAGTTAAAAGATAATCTCGTTAAATTTTCGTTTTCGAGAAAAAAAATATTAAAGTTTAATTAAATCTAAATATTAATTTTAAAAAATAATTAAATGTTTAGAAGGTATAGTAAAAGCGAAGAGTCATGTGTAGTCATGTCATATGAAAACTCATTACACCGACTCCATATGTCAAAGAGTCATTTTCTTTATGAATAAAATGTAAATATTTTTTTTTTAATATGTATTATAACTGCATTTAATTACTGGCTGTTAAGTATTTATACGATTCTATAAGTTCAAACATTACCATCATCACAATATATTTTTAAATTATTCGCTGAATAATTTAGAGTTTTTCTTGTTCCAATTATAATTTAATTAACTCGATCTTTACTAATTATGCATATTATAACATTGTACAAATATAATAAGCTTTAAACACTGATTGTTGTTTTTTTTATTCTTATCAAAACCTCGTATTGCGAAAGAGGATGGATGTATGACCAAATTTAACGTACATACTTCACGACAAATCCCTTGCAGAGTAGGCCGAGAGAACAGAGCACCATGAGGCACGATTCTTACACGTCTCACAAGCTTCTTTGACATTCATAACTCTTTTCATGCACGCGTGTCAATTTTTGAGACTCCTAAAATCACCTACCTCCAAGACACGTTCTAATTTAACCTGTGATACCAGAAGCCATATGAAACGACGAGCGTCTGTAAAAATTGTTATGAAATTCAAAGTAGTGAAACAATTGTACCTTTTTTTTTTATGCGAGGAAATGCTTTATGCACACCCCCGCCTGGGTAAGGCAGGGGGTAGTGTGGGACTCCCAAAACAGTAAACTGCAATCCGATTCTAGGGTTACCCACTAAAACCTCGCGGCGGCCTTCCTCCGGCGTTGGGGTGGTCCAGGATTCGGTTAAACCCCTCTGGTCCATCCCGCCGTCGCCGCGTTCATCCTCGAGGAGCCTCGGCGAGGCTCCTCCGGGCGGGGCGGCTCCAACCGCGCGCTGTAAAGAGGCGCGCGGCCGGCGGCGCCCCGTACGACCCTCCCCGGCCGCACCAGGGGTCATCCTTCCCGGGCCGCGACCCGGGCGCACCCGCGGGGTGTGCGCCCTCGCGGCCCGTCGGCGGCGGCGATCACTGAGCTCGCCGCCGCCGCCTTCGAGCGGGATCGGCTCTCTCCCGATCCCGCTCGGCGGCCTCCTTCTGGAGCATCACAGCTTCGCAGAAGGAGACCACAGCCCTCCGCTCCTCCTCGCCCGCCAGCATTGCCACGACCAACGCCGGCGGGGACAAGTCTCGCCCGATCCCGTCGACCAGGACTCGGCGCTCGGCCGCCCAGGCCGGGCAGGCCTCCAGCGTATGCTGGGCCGAGTCCAGGTGGGATGCGCAATGGTGGCATGTCGCCGTCTCTTCACGTTTTATTCGACTCAGATACCCACCGAAGCACCCGTGCCCGGTGAGTATCTGAGTCAACCTGTAGGTGACAGTGCCCCATTTACGGAGCACCCAGGCCTCGAGGTGGGGCAGGACGGCCCCGACGGCGCGTGAACGCGTACCGCCCTGGAGGACTGGCGCGACGCGCTGGT
Organism: Euproctis similis; assembly: GCA_905147225.2. NCBI lineage: Eukaryota > Metazoa > Arthropoda > Insecta > Lepidoptera > Erebidae > Euproctis > Euproctis similis. The sequence goes on along the minus strand of LR990121.1, from coordinate 8,615,555 downwards.
GTTGACCCGCCGGAAGGCCTCCCGCCTCCGCACTTCGTGTCCCCGCGCATCCGGGTCCCCCCCTCCCCGACCGAGATCGTACGCGGCTGCGTACATCTCGGCCAGGATGATGAAGGGGGGATAACTCGCGAGGACCGTCGCCGCCTCGTATGAGATAGTACGGTAGCCCCGTACGATCCGTATGGCCATTATCCGCTCCAGGCTCCTCAGCAGAGCCCTGGAGCGGGAGGCCCCCGCGAGGTCTCGCGACCAAACGGGGGCCCCGTACAGGGCCACGGACCGCACGACGCCACCGTAGAGGCGGCGAACTCCCTCTCCCGGTCTCCCGAGGTTGGGCAGCAGGCGATGAAGCGCGCCTGCCACCCGTCGCGCTCGGGGGACCATCCGTACGAAGTGCTCCTCGAAGCTCCAGCGGCTGTCCAGGGTGAGGCCGAGGTACTTCATGTACCGCCCCACCGGGACAGCCGAGTCACCCACCTGGATCCACGAGGCCGGGGGTTCCCTGCCTCTGGTGAGGCGGTGGAACCACAGCGCCTCACTTTTGTGAGGCGCCACCGAAACAATTGTACCTGATCGCGCTCTATTATTTCTGCCTACCCTGCAAGAGATTCGGGGTGAATTTATGAATATAAATAAGTTACAGCCTTGTTGTCTATGTCTATTTCCAATCAGCCGGAGAAGATTGCAGTAACGGTTTCCTTCTATAAACTGTTTTACTAAGAAATTTCAATCTATTAATAAGTTATGATGGAAGTAAGCCCCAAGTAAGTTTTGTTTTTATTGAAATCAAATCAAATCAAATTTACAAACAGAAACCAATTCTTCAGTCTCCAGTATATTTCAATCCTATTTTGAGACGTTTGCGCTGAAATAACTTTACAATGTACAATCAATGGTTCTATGTATTATTCATAAAACTTACGTAAACATTATCGTTAAAGATAAAAAAGGAGTTATCAGTTGGATTATAAAATGGGTATAACAAGGAATACGTCCGGTAATTGAAATATTGTGTAGATATTTACGAGTATTGAACAAACAGATGATAATTTTTACAAAACTATTACATACATACATAACTTCACGCCTTTTGCTACCCGAAGGTGCAGGCAGCGGCTGTTAAGCCTCGTCTCGCCATTATGTTTACGTCCCAAATGTCCCAAATTTCAAAATTATTTTCGGAAGTTATGTGTGATAAATATCGATAACTAAAAAACTTTGTACCCGGTATGGCAATAGGTTTGCCACCTATTCCATGTTGGACGTAAACATAACGGCGAGACGAGGCTTAACAGCCGCTACATACACCTTCCGGTAGAAAAAGGCGTGAAGTAATGTATCATCATTACATAGTATAAAACAAAGTCACTTTCCGCTGTCTGTCCCCTTATATGCGCATATCTTTAAAACTACGCAACGGATTTTGATGAGTTTTTAATAGTCGTAATGGGTGTCAAATGGGTGGTTTTGATCTATAATTCATGTAAAGTGTAGTAAAAAAAAAACTGATAATTTTCAAGATATAGAACTTTAATCGCAAACGCTGCCTGAACCGTAAGTGATAAATTAAAACAACGTACTACTTTAATATACACCTTTAAAAGGTCTACAAAAACTCCGCAAGGGCATATGTCTATCTCTTAGGGCTAGCCCACATTGACCATTTTTATTGTTTTACTTTTTACGAGAAATGTTGGCCTATTTACGAAGCGATTTTAAACATTACAGCATTAATTCTCATCCAATTAAGTATCTTAAATAGATTGTGCATGTAATATAGATGATCTTGGCCCTTTACAGCATGCAATGTAAACAAATATTTTCGAAGATATTACAGTATTAACATAGCGGGACAACAGATAATACTTTTGATGCGGAACAAAGTTCGCCGGGTCAGCTAGTATTATATATTATGTAATTTCGAAAAGTCATTGATGTGTGCCAAGATTCGAACCGGTGACCTCTGGATTCAGAAACCGTGTGCTCGACCACTGCCACCGAGATTATAAAGTACTTTATGGTCTTTATAGTATAAAGACCATAAAGTACATACTACTCTGTGTAAAAAGTATCGGTACTCTGTGTAAATATGTCTATATAGAGACCCGCGTAAAAGAGGTCGTTCTAATTTTTTTACTGCATGTTGGTAGCACTGTACTGATTTAGCGCGCAAAATTTGAACGGGATCTGTCATTTCATTTGTTTTAAACTAAACTTTTTGTTGGTCATAGTTTTGAGTCCTCGGCGATTTTTACAATGGAAAATATTGTTGAACAAAGAGTGTGCCTTAAATTTTGTGTTTCGAATGATATTTCATGTGGTGAATCAGTAAAAATGTTGCGAAATACCTACGGCGAATCATGTATATCGAAAACAAGGGCTTATGAATGGTATAAGGCTTTTAAAGAAGGCCGAGAAGTAGTAGTAGACTTGCCTCGTTCTGGTAGACCTTCAACCGCTACGACCAAAGAAAACATCGACAGAATCAAGAAGCTAGTGCTCGAAAATCGACGTATGAGTCTGAGAGAGTTGGCTAGTGAGGTGAACATATCTTTTAAGTCCGTCCACAATATTCTCATTGACATTTTAGGCATGAAACGCGTCGCCGCCCGACTAGTTCCAAAAGAGCTCAATTTTGTTCAAAAAGGGCAGCGAAAGCATGTCGCTGAAGACATGGTTTCCCGAGCTTCTACGGATCCGACCTTTATGAAACGTATAATAACTGGCGACGAGACATGGGTTTATGAGTATGACATGCAAACAAGCCAACAGTCTTCAGAATGGCGTCTCGAAAACGAGCCGAAACCCAAAAAACCGCGGCAAAGTCGCACAAAAATCAAGGTGATGCTGACAGTTTTTTTTGACTACCGTGGTGTGGTTCACTCCGAATTCCTTCCAGAGGGAGAAACAGTGAATAAAAAATATTATTTAGGCATCATGAAGCGTTTGCGTGAGAGTATCCGCCGAAAACGTCCAGATTTGTGGCGACACAACTCATGGATGCTGCACCATGATAATGCACCATCACACACTGCCATTATAGTGAAAGAGTTTTTAGCGAAATATTCAACAAACGTTCTCGACCAAGCACCCTATTCACCTGATATGGCTCCGTCTGACTTTTTTTTATTTCCCAAGTTAAAATTACCACTTCGAGGAAAACGTTTTGAGTCAATAGAAGCCATAAAAGAAAATTCGCTGAATGAGCTAAAGGCCATACCGCAAATAGCCTATGAAAAATGTATGGAAGACTGGGTGAAGCGGTGGAGATGTTGTATTGCAAGCGATGGGGCCTACTTTGAAGGCGATAAAATAAATTTAGATGAATAATTTGTATTTTTTGTTTTATTGACAAATTCCCGATACTTAGTACACAGAAGGTACATACATACAATCACGCTTTTTCCCATGGGGTAGGCAGAGACTAATTCTTTCCACTTGCTACGATCCTGACATACGTTTCTTGCTTCCTCCACTCTCATTATCGCTTTCATACATGCTCGTCGGTCGAGGCCACTCCTGACCTAGCCTCTCACCAACACATCGTAGATTTGTTGGTGGTAGGTCCGCCTAGGTCGACCTTTACCGGTTCGCCCTTTCACACTTGTCTTATAAATTCGTTTAGTCAGTCTCCTTTCGTCCATCCTTTCTACATGTCCGAACCATCTAAGCATTCCTTTCTCTATCCTTGTCACTTATATCTTCTTTCACACCACAACGTTCTCGAATCACACTTATTCTCATTTATCCACCAAGCTTACTCCAGCTATACTCCTCATACTCGTCATTTCTACAGCATTAATCTTACTTCTGTGCTTCTCCTGCCATACCCAACATTCACTCCAATACATAAGCGTTGGAACCAAAACCCCTTTGTGTACAGCCTTTTTGGAGTCTTTCTGGCTATTCATGAAGTTGTTCAGGGCCCCGTTCACATGATTTCCAGCCAAAACCCGTCTTTCAATATCGCATTCACACTTTCCATCTTCCATCCATAAAGTATAATAAGTATATAAGTATAAGTATTTTAAAATTAATATTTAAAAGATATTTTAAAATTAGACATATTTTAAAATTAGATCAATAGCTATCCAAACGGTAAACCTTTTCACGCGCAACCAAGCAGATGAACAGAGATTGGCTTAGAAGTGTTGTGTTATTTTCATATTGACTTTTAAAAATTCTGATTATTAACATGTAGCCCAATTCAAGTCCTAAGTAGGTACAATAGATCAAATATTCTTTTATTAACATAACATAACTTCACACCTTTTCGCACCAGAAGATATAGTCAGGCGAATCGTTGTGGTATGTCCCAAATGGAATAAATGGCGAACTTATTGCCATAGACCAGGCACAAAGTTGTCTGTCGTCAGTATTTATAACACATCACTTCCAAAAAGAATTTATATTAAACGAGCTTACCCGGCGAACTTTGTTTCACATCAAAAGTAATTTTTTTTAAATGTTAAATTTCGAAAATCATCACTTTTTCTTTACTTTGGTACTAATTATTACTTTACTACGTTGACAACCTCTATCTATTAAAAAAAACTGTATTCAAATCCGTTGCGCATTTCAAAGATCTAAGCATATAAGGGGACAGACAGCGGAAAGCGACTGTATTTTATACTATGTAATTATTGCACCATTATCCTTTCATATTACTTTTCTTTACGGAGACGGCTTCCGATCAAGCAAGTCAACTGGAGATAAGTGACTAGCCCTGCCCATGGACATCTGCAACACGTCACTTGCTAGGCTTGCAGTTGCATAGCTGGCCTTTAAGATGCGATAAAGAGGGGGATAAGAAAGAGAGAAGGAAGACGGTGGTCTTCCGGAAGGTCTTCGCCCTCTTACCATAGGAAACGCGGCATGAGCCACTTTACGGTAATGTTTACAGCGTGTACTATTAAAGTGTTTAATCTCGAAAATTAATATTTTATCTTTCCTACAAAATTGAATTATAAAGCAAAAACTGAATTATACCTAAAACAACCCGTTGACACCCTCTAGCCCGAATACTGAACCGCAACTCAAATATATAAACGCTACTTAAGCGTTTAAGTAGGTGTCACATTAGACATAATACGTAAAATTTGAGCAATAAGTAGCACTTTATTGATTGTCAGATTTGAGTGGCGGTTCAGTATTCGGGCGTCTATCTGTTAAAACAAACCGTATCAACACTTGTTGCGTAATTTCAAAGATATAGGGAGAGAATGAAACGACAGAAAACGACTTAGTTTTAAACTATGCAATAAATTACGTAGCTATATTGATTAATACAGATAGATGACATGACAACAAAATGGACCGATGAACATTTTTATCAGTAGTTATCGAAAATTATCTTTACTTTGCTTTTAATCACCAACATAAAATCAGTGATATCATAGTTATTTTAAATATTAGTACTAGGGCAGATTGTAACAGTGCACGCTGTGAATTCGGAAATGACACACGTGGTATAAAAAGAAAAAAAAAACAATAGTCTAAAAAGTTTAAAAACAAAAAAAAAATTAAACCTTTTTGGTGAAATTCCATAACAGTTTGTTATGAACCCTCAAGCTCAACGTCCCCCACCTGCTTATAAACCAAATTACCCATCAGGAATGGAGCATAATAGTCAAAACCATGGACCATCACAGTCTACAGCGATCATGTTTTGTTTAAACGTACTTCACAATCTTACCCAGCTATGCCTCGGTGGGGTTATAATACACGCCCTGATACTTCCCAATTACAACACTCTCTCGGGAAGTTTTGCACAACATATAATTTTGTGCACTTGTGGGGTAAGTAGTAGTAGAAACATATATAATTACAAAATTATTTGTTTTTTTTTATGGGATAGGAGGGCAAACGTGTCACCTGATGGTAAACAACCAACGCCGCCCATGGCCACCAGCAACACATATAGTGTTAGTGTTGCGTTGCCAACCTTTAAGGGATAGGGAATAGGAAAGGATGGTGAACGGGGTGGGCCTCCGGGCACGTCTCTCACCGAACAAAACGCGGCATGAGCCACTTTACGTCGGTCTTCTGAGAGGTCGTGGTATTTCACCAGTCGAGCCAGCCCATTCATGCAGCGAACTGCTTGTACCACTGTAAATTTGTATAAATTTGTATGCCATTTTCGGTACAGTTTTTAAGAATAGCTTTATCTTAAAGATCAAGTATTGTCATTGAAATATTAGAAATGGAATGTAAAATAACTTATAAGTTTTTTTTAAATTGTTTCATTCTTGAGTCTACGAAAATTCTAAACATATTTATTTTTCTTTTTTGAAGTCTTATTATTAGTGAATTCAGAGACAATTTTAGGTTTACCACAAGAGTATTATTAATTTTTAATTTACAAATATTGATGAAATTTAATAATGGCGTCATATATTTTTGCTTATTTGATTAACAAAATATTTGTGTGTCTATTACATTTTAATCTGTTACAGTAAAGTACATCTTAAAGTATAAGATGAACTGAAAAAAATAATAATTAACCTAAATACCTACTAAAATATAAGCATTGATTAGTAGATATATCAATCTAGGTATCTCAAAAGATTAAGAACTTTATCCCTGATCGCGACATCCTCGGTTCGAATCCGCTACGGAACAATGACTTAAATATACGAGTAATAACTAAGCTACTTATAATTTTATAAAAAATAATCGATGAAATCTTATGAGCTAAAGACCATGACATTGAAACAACTTTTATGGTTAAATCGCGTTTATTATTCGTCACGATCATTTTCACGAGTAAATGATATCTGTAAAGAGTTCGAAACGTCGGGAAATAAATCGAAAACAGGTTCTAAATAAACGCGATTTAATCCATAAAAGTAGTTTCAATGTTATGAATGTGATTCGTGAAATCTAAGAAATAAATACGTAAAAATCAATTTCAAAAAGATTTTTACGAAAAGCAAACATTGGGAACTCTCACCGTTGAGTTTAACTTGACGACAGTTTAATCTTTGCACCGACAAGCTGCGTGCAGAAGTAGGTGTGTATGATAAATATCGATGACCGACCAAATTTTTATGCCAATAATCTTTGTCATATATAATATTCCATGAGATTAGATAATTAGATAAACCAATTGGTGAGGAATCAATTGCATGACATACGTCTTATAATTCGATGGAGCCGGCTGCATGCACGAAAAAACATGACTCATGCAACGTCACCTCGATGCGACGTTACCTCAATTTTTCTAAATATAGGAACGCCAGTAATTTAATTGAAATTATGTTTTTGCTGTCGTTATTTATTTAAAATTTTCTTTTGGTAATGAAACGATTTCATTAGTATTTTCTTGTGACGTTGGATGTAGTAACATTCAAGTATCGTCAGTAAACCGACTTTACAAACAACTAACTTGATTTTTTTTTCAGTATTTCATCTTGATGGCACAAGCAATTCTTGCATACAGCCCTTTGGGTTGGGCTAGAAACTTGAGTTACGATAACAAAAAAGTAATCCACTTCACTATGCAGTTGTTAGGTTCGATTCTGGCCATCACCGGAAGCGCCATACGAATGGCCGATATTAACTATAACTTGCAATCAGGTCACGCAATTTGTGGTAAGTTAGGTTTTACAATAATTATAATAATAACTTACTATTTAAGTAAATACCTGTAGTAGCTGTAAATATGTGGGTTCTGTCTAAATATGAGGAAATGATTTTCATGTATTCTTTAGCACCTACTGATAAATAAACAGACTATAATTATATAAATGTGCATAGATTATATAAATGTGCATTTGTTCACTTCTCTGATTGAAAGAAAAGAAGATTTTTATTAGTCAAAGTCAACGTCTAAGTAACTCTATTTTCATAGATCTTTACAGACACTAAAAAAAATAGTCAACAAGTACAAAAATTTTACTAATTCAATCCCCCAACCTAATCAACCGTAGTGGAATTACGGAGTTAAATGCAAAAATCGGTGGGCTAGACCTATAAATTATCATGACTCACCACCACAGTCAACCCTTTCTCTTTTTCTGCTCTTAGTTTAGTCCAGCTGAATGGCCAGCAACGCAATAGATATCCTTTCGGTGTTGCAGATATTCGTCGGAGGCACTATTCACCAGTTTAAATCGCGTGCTTGTTAATGTCACTTTCCATTGAAATTGATGTAATTTTAATTCTAATATCATCTTAGGTTCTTCTAAAGATTTCTTTATTAACATAACATAACAAGGCGTGAACGCCTTCTGTTACCCGAAGGTGTAGGCAGCGGCTGTTAAGCCTGGTCTCGCCTTTATGTTTACGTCCCAAATGGAATAGGTGGCGAACTTATTGCCATATCGGGCACAAAGTTTTCAATCATCGATATTTATCACACTTAACTTCCGAAAACAATTTCGAAAAGTCATTGGTGTGAGCCAGTGTCAGGAATCGAACCCGGACCTCTGGACCAGAAGCCGTGTGTGAGACCATGGCGCCACCGAGACTATTATATGACTATTAAATTAAATTAAATTTCTTTATTACATATATCAATTAGTCACAATATTATTATGAGTTTTGTACAATTTTCAGGTTTCCTCGCCATGGTCTTAACAATAGTGACCCTTGTGGGTGGACTGTTAAAATTGATATTCCCACAGCAGCTAAGCACCAAGATAATGAAGATATTGCATGCATGTGCTGGATCAGCCACGATGTGCTTTGCCTTCATCGCTCTGGTATTCGCTTTCGATCACTACTACAGAATCACAGCTGGTGCTCGAAACACGAATACAGCTATTATACTGACTATGTTCGCTTTAGTTGGGACTCTACTTATGGCTTCTATTAAAAATGTTAAGTTAGTTTTACGTAAATAAATATTTGTACGTAAATATGTTAAGTTTATACATTTTTTATTTAATAATAATACTTGTGAGATGGATACTAGATAAGAGATATGAATAAATGTATACTTTTTTGTAAATTTTATACATACGTAGAAAAACACCCAAATTATAAACATATATAATATATATATTAGTAAAAGTATTAGTAGTCTATTACATGTGCATTGGAGATATTGCAAATGTTGGTCTTTCTGTCTGTATATCTGTATTGTAAAGTGTGTTATATAAAAGTCTGTTGTCTTTGAAAAGGTTTCCGTCAATTGCAAGGCAGCGTTTGAACGCTTTAACCTGAGGCACTATTGACCCTAATGTGATACATACTTATTTTCAATGTAAATAAATGTAATTTTTTAATTTAGACTTTATTATTTCAGCAATTGATATTTTTTTTATTATTATTATATCATCAGTATTACTATAATACAGTCCATCCATTAGTCGAGCACACGGCTTCTGATCCGGGTTCGAATCCTGACACCGGCTCACACCAATAACTTTTCGAAAGTTAGGTGTGATAAATATCGATGACAAAAAACTTTGTGCCCAGTATGGCAATAGGTTCGCCACCTATTCAATTTGGGACGTAAACATAACGGTGAGACGAGGTTTAACAGCCACTGCCTACACCTTCGGGTAACAAAGGCGTGAAGTTATGTTATGTTAAAAAGAGGGGTATCGCTACACGAAGCCGACTCTACTTCATGACTTGGAATGTACCTATTTATCCGATTAGATTTATCGGTTCACAGAGATAAATCTCTTACAGATCAGACGTCACTATTATCAGCTAAGCATTTCAGGAAATATCTGTATTTTCTCTACTTTTATCATACAATTGAAGATAACTAAACTATACAATACGCTTACGCCAGTAATTTTGGTAATTTTTACCAACAAGAGTACAAGTGTACGTTCAATACTTCATAAACAGTTATTGCTGCAAATAAAAATAAATATTTAAATAAGATTTTAAAAAAAATGCAATCCCCACAACCTCCGCCACCACCGCCGATGCCCAATTTGTCAGGGGTCGAAAACGGTGGGTCCCAAAATCAGAGATCACCAACCCAGACATCGCCTATGATAGTGTTGTGTTTAAATTTGGTACATAATGTTACCCAAATGTGTTTGGGTGGGATTGTAGTGATAGCTTTGATAATTGTGAATTCGGTGACTTGGTCTGAACCTCTGGCACAGCATATTGTTCTATGTATTACTGGGGTAAGTATTAAATTTAATTTACTCTTATTTAAAGTCTTGGTGGTCCAACAGTCGAGGCCCCGCTTCTAATTCATAAGTCGTGAGTTTCGAAATCCGGCTAACACCAATGATTTCTTGGTATTCTTTTCGTTAATTATGTGTGATAAATATCGATGACTGACAACTCTGTGCCCGGTGTAATGGTAATAGGTTCACCAGCTATTCCATTTGGGATTTAACGTAATGATGCGGCGAATTGAGGCTGCCCACACCTTCGGGTAGAAAAACTTACTTATATTTTGTGTATTAAAAACATATTTAAAAGCGAAAAATTTAGCGAAAAACCAATTAACACATGTTCAAATTATTATTAATTTGGTTCTGTGACATATTTTTTTCCGAGCTGGCTAATTGGTAATATTTTATTTAAAATCTTTTTCAATTTCTGTCTATTTACGATCAGTACTATATACGAAGTCAGTCAATATAAGTCAAGTTAAGCCTACTCTTTGCTGTAGCTTTTACAAGTAAATTATTATTGTTACTTGTGATGATGATCTTACTGTGATATTATTTCTAACATTCATAAATTTCTTTTTGATTGTTCTGCTACTTTTATTTTTCAAATAAAGATCTGGTCAAAATTAATTTTGGAGACAAGCAGTTAAGGAAAAAAAACTAAAGAACTCAAAAAAATAAATAATCACCTAATCTATATATCACTTGTAATTTGAAACGAAATTACAAAAAAGTTTTTAATATTTTAATATTATTAATATTTTTCTTTTAGTATTTCATTTTAATGAGCCAAGCAATACTCTCGTTCAGTCCCGTGGGTTGGGCGAATAGTTTGAAATATGAAAAGAAGAAGGTGATCCACTTAACAATGACCACTGCCGGGTCCATACTGGCGATCAGCGGCGGTGCCGTTGCGTTGGCAAATAACGACCAACATTTGACATCCCCTCATGCTATATGTGGTGAGTTCTCTTATTTATTTTAATGAATCACTTTAAAAAAAAACACTAACCTTTTCTCGGATCGGTCTGATACTCTTTTACCTTCTTCTAGTTACACCAATACCTTCATGCTCCACGCTTTCTAAGATAGGCAATGGCGATTGGTTGTTAAAAAGTAATTATCTTTGCTGTTGAAGAAGCTATTGCCAAGTATATTTTTACAATTATGACCTACTGGCTGACCCGGCGAAAAAAGTAATAAATGACTAAATTTTCGATAGCATGAGGTTCAATTTGTGTGATTTATCGGCACGCGTCTTGACCAGTACTACTGCGTGTGACGTAACTACTGACCCGCTATGTTTATTAACTGCAATATCTTCGAAAATATTCATTTAAATTGCATGCTGTAAAAGGCCAGGATCATCTATATTACATGCACAATCTATTTAAGACACTTAATTGGATGAAAATTAATGCTGTAATGTTTAAAATCTCGTAAAAAGTAAAAAAATAAAAATGGTCCTTGTGGGTTATCCCTAAGAGATAGACATATGCCCTCGCGGATTTTTTTGTAGACCTTCTGATTTAATAATGCAGAACATTGTTTTGATCAGTATCTTAGGGTTCAGCCAGCGTTTGCAATAAAAATGCTAAATCTCGAAATTAATCATTTTTTCTTTACAACATCGCATATGAATTATAGAGCAGAACCACCCCGTTGACACCCTCTATCTATTAAAAAAACCGCATCAAAGTCCGTTGCGTAGTTTTAAAGATATAAGCATGTAAGGGGACAGACAGCGGAAAGTGACTTTGTTTTATACTATGTAGTGATAATGATAATGTCACATAAAACTTCCGAAAATATTTTCAATAAATCACTTTTATGGCCAGATTTGAAGTCGTAACCACTGAAATAGAACTTTGAATACTAAATTGCGACAGGAATCCAAGACTTGAACCAAACTTTAAAAATGGTAAAGCCACCGGGTTGACGGGTAAAAGTAAAAGTAGATAAACAAAGTGTAAAATAGCTCTTGCTGCATTTCGTTTGGTAACAAAAGTATCTGAAAACCCACTTTCATGCGTTTCCCCGTCCCATTATATAGATTGGAAACGCAATTGTGACCACCTCGGGGTTAGAGATGTCCATGGACAGTGCTAGAAGCTTACCATCCGAACACTTGCGTGCATAGTTCTCCTATAAAAACGTAATGTCTCGCCTTTTTTGCCGAAGGAATAGGCAGCGGCTGTTAAAGCCTCGATTTGCCATTACGTTACGTTATAAATAGAATAGGTATCGAACCTATTACCATACACCGGGCACAAAGTCGCCGATATTTATCACGCATAACTTCCGAAAAGAAAGCCGTAGAATCATTAATGTGAGCCTGGAATTGAATTGATTGAACCCACTTCTATATCAGAAGCGGGGAGATCGTCTATAAAAATATCTCCCATAAAAAAGTCAATATAATAAATTCATAAAAACGTAATTTTCTTAATTTCAGGATTCGTCGCGTTTGTAATGACTACAGTAAGCTTCGTAGGTGGAGTATTCAAGCTTATATTCTCACAAAAACTGAACAACAAATTGATGTATATAGTACATTCTTGTGTTGGTTCTTTAACAATGTGCATAGCATTCATAACATTGCTTATAGCTTTCCACGAGTACTTCAGAATGTCAGCGAACGATAGCAACGCGAATTTCGCCATAGTACTAACGATACTAGCAATGCTTGGGACATTATTTATTGCCACTGTTAAAAACATTAGACGAATTTTTAATAAGTAAGCATAGATTTAGCATAGATTGTAGTAGATGGCACATGTCAGCAAAAATGTACTACTAATCATCACTGACAGCGTGACCACGAGTAAGCGATTCTCAGGATGTTTATAATTCAACATATGAACAATATGTAAAAGTTGACACTTGGAAGCGCTTTATACGCATACATTGATAAGTCACTCACACATCAACAACCGTGGTCTCGTTGTTTTGGTGACAATTGCCGATCTATTACTCATATATCTATGTAAGTAAGTTAGTAACTTAATATTTTAAAATATATATTATTATATATATCCTAACACACATTCACAACACTATACGATATTGCATTCGAATTTTAAAATAAAAAACAAACAATCCAATAGAGTTGGCGTCGGTTGACGGAAATTGGACTAGTGCAGTACCAATGTGCTGTAGCTGTTATTTGTTCGTTATGTATTTAAAAATATCTGTTATTTTTTTAATACCCGTTTCATAATTTGTATTTTTTAATCATAAAAAAATAAGTAATTGATAAATTTTATGTTGCAACAACTTAAAACACATATTATTAAAATTTAAAACACATGTTATTAAATTTAAAGAAAACTAAAGATGAAGTCGATTATTCCAAAAGAAAATAGTGTGCCAATTAAAGTCATTGTACAGTTGTAAGGATATTTAAGTAGTAGTATAGTTTAGGTTTAGTATAAGCGAGAACAAAATCCATGTATTTAATGAATACGTAGATTTTGTTTTAAAATAAAAAAATAATAGGTTCGTTACAATAACTACTGACAGTAGTTATTTGCTTAATGAACCAATAGCATAAATAATCGAATAAAGTCAATAGCGAGTAATTTATATCGATTCATAATTAATTAATAATTGTCTACAGATTTTACAAATTTATATCAACTCTGTAATCGCAACACCCGGCCGTTCAAAATAATGATCTGGTCACGATCACAAATATAACGCTATATTATAATTATAAAGTATATTTACTGTAATTGATGTTAATAATTTGCAATATATTAGATCAATTATAATATTATATATTTGTACTTGAAATTCTTACGAGCTTTGAAATGGTATTGTTTTTAAATACAAATATATAAATAATTACATAAATACAAAAATATATTAAATATAAATATAATAATACAAAGTAACTGCTATAATATGGATGGACGTAGATTTAGCACAGGCTATAATAGATGGCACATGTCAAGAAAAAAATGACTAATTTTCATCACTGACAGCGCAACCGCGTATTAGGTTGGGGAAAAAGTCTTTTCGCATAACGTAGGTATAAACTTATTATAAAATTTCTTTGACTGTACTATTTGTGTCTGCTGGTTTTGGTAACATTAAAAAGGTTACATTATAAAGAAAAGAAAAAAATAAAAAAAAGTTGTTTCCCGCTATTTTTCATTTGTTTTTCTCTCCGTAAAAATGAGTGAATCTAATGAAGAAATTCGATACATTTTAAAATTTTATTATAAAAAAGGCAAAAATGCAACTCAAGCAGTGAAAAAAATTTGTGATGTTTATGGACCTGATGCAGTGTCAGTAAGAGTAGCACAAATTTGGTTCAAACGTTTTCAGTCCGGAAATTTTGATGTTAAAGATGCACCTCGCTCTGGTCGCCCTGTTACGAATAAAATGGACGCCATTTTTGAAAGAGTGGAGCAAGATCGGCATATTAGTAGTTACGATGTAGCTGAAGAACTGGGAATTGACCACAAAACAGTTTTGACCCATTTGAAGAAAGCTGGTTATACAAAAAAGCTCGATATTTGGGTGCCACACGAGCTCACTCAAAGAAACTTAATGAACCGTGTACTCATTTGCGATTCATTATTGAGACGTAATGAAACCGAGCCGTTTTTGAAGAGATTGATAACTGGCGATGAAAAGTGGATCACGTACGACAAGAACGTGCGAAAAAGGTCGTGGTCGAAAGTTGGCCAGGCTTCACAGACTGTGGCCAAACCTGGCCTAACACGAAATAAGGTGATGCTGTGTGTATGGTGGGATTGGAAGGGCATTGTTCATTATGAGCTTTTACCGTCCGGCAAAACCATCTATTCTGACCTTTACTGCCAGCAACTGATGAGATTAAAGGAAGCAGTCGAGAGAAAACGGCCGGAATTGATCAACAGGAAGGGTGTGGTCTTTCATCACGATAACGCTAGACCACACACATCTTTAGCCACTCAGCAAAAATTAAGAGAGTTCGACTGGGAGGTCCTAGTGCATCCACCATATAGCCCTGACCTTGCGCCTTCAGATTTTCACCTGTTTCGGTCTCTTCAGAATTCTTTAGGTTCTGTAAGGTTGACCTCAAGAGAGGACTGCCAAAACTATTTGTCCCGTTTTTTTGATCAGAAGTCCCAAAGTTTCTACAGTAACGGGATAATGTCTCTGCCCACAAAATGGCAGAAAGTTATTCAACAAAACGGTACATATATATTGTAAATAAATGTAAATAAACTTTGAAAAAAATGTCTTGACTTTTCATACAAAAATACGAAAATACTTTTTCCCCAACCTATTATATTAGATTTTCAGGATATTTACATTTCAACACATGAACATTAACTATGTAAAAATTGACACTTTGAAGCGCTTTTTACGCACACATTGATAAGTCACTCGCAAATCAAAAACCCACTTTTGGTCTCGTTGTTTGGGTGACTATTGCCGATCTATTATTCTTATATCTATGGCTATAACCCTAGGTGTTGAATTCAGAGAGCATGTTATTATAAAACGTTACCGTAAAAAAAACTGATATTGAATTGAGTAAATTTAATAAATAATTTAGTATACAAAATGGAAACGAAATGAAATTGTGTTGAACGAGAGGTTTTATTGTAATACAAAATAAAACAATAAATAAATTGACTTCAATTAAAAGATGTAATATTATTTTAAATTAAAAATCACCTATGTTTCTGTATTTTTCCGCTTTTTTACCCGTAGAAGCCGAACCCGACTCTTTGCTCTCTCTCACTCGTCAAACTAATTTCACATTCCAAATAGAATAAAATTTATTCTATATCAATAGGTTCCGACATTTAATGGGTGGCGGAACCTATTGCCATAAATTGTGCACGGTGTTGTCGTTCATCGATATATATCATAACATATGTAACAGATACTTAACAGTTAACACATAACTTCCAAAAAATCCTTTATGTAAGCCAGCATTCAGTACTATGATTGAAGAGAATGAACATAACCGGAGAAGAAGGTTTTACCGTACTTGCCCTTCAAATCACCGAGACGTCATCTTCGTATATGTATATAACATAACACAACATAACATAACTTCACCCCTTTTTCTACCTGAAGGTGTAGACAGCGGCAGTTATGCCTAGTTTTGCTGTTATGTTTAGGTCCCAAATGGAATAGGTGACGAACCTATTGCCATACCGGCACAAAGTTTTCAGTCATCGATATTTATCACACATATTAAAATAATTTCGCAAAAGTCATTGGTATGCGTCAAGATTCGAACGCGCGACTTCTTGATTCAGAAGCGGGGTGCTCGACCACTGGACTACCGAGACCCACAATCGCTATCTCGTTATGTATATATCGCAACAAAAACCGATTCTATATTTGTAAGCGTAGTGATGTCACTGAAATAATTAAAAGTGCTGTTAATAAACTTGTATGAATGGATGTTAGTCATAGCATGAAGTCAATTGAAGTCACATAGTGGGGTATATATACTAAAATTACAACTAACATAAAATTTTTTATTCGATAATGTTTTTGATATGTGTGGAGTGACATTGGATAGAATATGGGAGTATTTAAGAGGAAGTTTGAAAGTTTCGCCGATAACTGAGAGGACAAGAGGAAATCGCCTCGCTTAGTATGGGCATGTAATGAGGAGGAATGATACATATGTTGGGAGAATGATTAACCTGAATGTAGAAGGCAATAATACAAGAGGAAGACTTAAAATATTGATGGATTTTGTGAAAGACGATATGATTATGAAGGGTGCTGTTGTGGACTTGATCTCGATACTTTTTCTTTTTTATATGAGTGTTTATTTTTTTGTAAATGAAGTATCACAAATATCTTTAATACCCAAAAATGCGCGCATTAAAAACAATTCCCGTACACGCCAGATTTAATTTACACATCTAAACCTATTGTCATACCTCGGACCAATATAGCTTCCGGTAAGTCATAAGTGCGAGCCAAGATTCGATCACGGTGCCTTTGAACTAGAAATCGAAGTGTAATCAGCCATTAGGCTATCCAGATTTATGATATATAGATTTATGTGTTATTGTATGTATATACCTTAACAGATTTTCTGCCCATTATGGTCGAACCCATAGTTTTGTCTTACTCCAAAATTCAAAATGTCTTTTTTCATTGGATTTCTTAAAGCACTTAAATTTGTTATACAATTAAACTACAAATAACTATCTAAAATACGCGGAGTTTAGATTACCTTTAATCACGCTGTATTCAATATGAAAGCGAATCTAAGTGCCAGTTAAGGCGTCAGGGCTTCTTGAGACGAAGTGGCAAGAAACTTAAGGCCGACTCTTTTCCAGTTCAACCATATATTCGCAATTCAATACCAAACGTTTTTAACATTTATGTCATCCGAGATACAATATCCGAGATTCAACAGTGGTAGAGCCAAGCAGTTCACTGCATGAATGGGCCGGCTCGACCGGTGAAATACCACGACCTCTCAGAAGACCGACGTAAAGTGGCTCATGCCACGTTTCGTTCGGTGAGAGAGGTACCCGGAGGCCCATCCCCCTTCCCCCTTCCCCATCCTTTCCTATCCCCTATCCCTTAAAAGTCGGCAACGAAACAGTAACACTATATGTGTTGCTGGTGTCCATGGGCGGCGTTGGTTGCTTACCATCAGGTGACACGCCTGCTCGTTTGCACTCCTATCCCATAAAAAGGTAGTCCTTTGATATAATATGATTTTAACATATTTCTTATAGATCTATAATTTAACCGCATCGTTTGTATGTTTACTGTAGAAGCGTATACAATGATCTAGGTGTGATATTAGAAGTATTCGTCAAAGTCCATTGATATTTAATTCATACAAGTATAATAATAGTAATAGTCTCGGCGGTCCAGTGGGAAAGCACACGGCTTCTGATCCAGAGGTCCGGGTTCCAATCCTGACATTGGCTTACACCAATGACTTTTCGAAATTGTTTTCGGAAGTTAAGTGTGATAAATATTGATGACTGAAAACTTTGTTCCCGGTATGGCAACGGGTTCGCCACCATTTGGGACGTAAACATAACGGCGAGACGAGGCTTAACAGCCGCTGCCTATACCTTCGGGTAACAAAAGGCGTGAAGTTATGTTAAAATAATAGATGTATTGTTAGCTATACTAACTGTATAATATCTACACATTTAATAAAATTTTAGGAAAGCTCAAACTAGAAAAGTAGAAACTAGCATTTCTATTTATAGTTACGGAAAAACTCTAAAAGTACTGCATGATATTAAGTAAAATTTTGCATAAATATAACAAAGAGGCTGCTGTGTGGCGCCGGCTTCGAATACCGCCATCCCATCTCTTCCCGTGGGTGTCGTAAAAGGCGACTAAGGGAAAAGCTAGAAGAATGGGCAACAGCATTCTCTCTCAAGACAATACAGCCTACTGCGATCGCCAACCCGCCTGCCAAGCGTGGCGATTATGGCAAAAACCTCCCATAATTGAGCGGACCGGCAGTTGTGGCGCTCTATGGGGGAGGCCTGTGTCCAGCGGGGGACCTCAAAAAAAAAAGCTGATGATGATGATGATGATGATAGCCAAGAGGTCGGATCAATACATACAATACATATTATCACTCTATCTTTATTTTGTGTACGCAATGAACCAGGCCAATTGCAGGGTTATAGTATTTTTGCTGCTTTATGGCGTCCACTTTATATTACAGAGGCTTGTCAGTTATACAATATGTGAATATCAATAGCAATTTATCAACGAACACATCGTTTGTTCCAAATAACAAACTCTAGGAATCAACGTCAACGTCATCTTTGGTCATTGCCAATGTATACCAAACAATATTGCGTATTGTAATAGGCTGTTGACCTAAATTGCGATATTGAAAACGTATCATTTGATAAAATGCTTGTTAGGTATATACAATATTTAGCAATGATCATTATATTGACTCTAAGACCATGTACAGACATACATACATAGTTATAATACATTTACCGAATGACATTGTCTCAACGTGCCACCGAATTATATTTATGGTCCTAAATCGAGCCGGATTCTTCATTTAAAAATTGTCATACATAGCATAACTTTAGAAAATGTCTGTATGGAAATTTTAATTACTAACAGTAAATAAAATAAAATAACAGGTGTAAGGAGTAGTGACACAGTCAGTTACATAAATGCGCCGGAAGGTGAAATACTGGCAAGATTTTCATAAAATGCCTTATAAGTTCCACTCTTTTAAAAAATCATTAACGCAGGTCTCCGTTATTGAATTTTAAATCAATGCGCTGCGCTCGCCGCTTACCACCAGATAACCCATTTGCCCCCATAACCATAACCTAAAATTTAGTACCACGAATAATACTCACAATTCATTTAAATTTCATTTATTCATTGTTTTTATTTTTATTTTAAAATTATCTATTTACATTTACTTATGTATAGATTCAATATAAGTTAAATCGAATTACACTCGACACTAAAAAAAAAACTATAGTTTAATGTTTTCAAATAATTATCATAAAAGCGTAGGGCATTACACTAAGTGCTTATATTGGTACTATTAAAAAAAACTTATAATATAAATTATACAAAAGAATACTTAGTTCAAATATCACACCGAATAAACAAAATAGGTATGTTATTAATACATCATCTAATAAAAAAAAGACATAGCTAGAACGTATTATTATAAATATAAATAATTATAAAGGTATTTCACTATAGTTACATTTAAGCAATTTCAAAAAAAAACTCGCAAATATTCACTTATTATACACTTTTACAATTGATAACGAAAATAGTACAACTCCATTTTTATCGTTATTTAAATATGTAAGTTTGATGTATGTATTATTACATACGTTGATAGAAATGATTTTATTATCGTCCAAAACATGAATGGCAACAATTTTGTATGTAATATTTGTAGTGGCACAGTCGAGCTTGAACCGCCAATAGGCAGTTGGTCAATTTATCCTTGCAACCTATAATGAGAAAAATACAAAAAAAAAATAGTATTAGCATTATTTTAATACAATATCAAAATAATTTAAATAATAAAAACCGACTGGCAATCCCTCCCTATTAGACTTTCCACCCCTTTGTCCCTTTCGCTATCCCATTTTCAAGGCCGGCTAGGCAACTGTAATGCTATCTGTGGCGGGCGCCCATGGGCAGCGTTAGTTACTTACCATCAGGTGATACGCCCGCTCGTTTGCCATCCTATCCCTTAAAAAAAAGACTTCAATGTCTAAACTGGAGTAAACCTACCCAGTCGATATTTCTGTGGTGAACAAACAGAAAATACAGTACGTATACTCCTCTTATTTTGAAGTCGGTTTAAAAGCTCATTAACGAAGATACATACCCTTAGAAGAATTATCTCTTACACTTCTTTGAGTTGTAACATAGGTTTCTGTTAAATCCCTTTGAGGCTCTGCGAAGCAAATAAAGGGTCTATTTAAAGAGAGTAATGTAGACATATAGAGTACAAGCAGACCGCGCGAACTTCGTACCGCCATATTTTATACATTTTCCACTAAAAAGATTATTGTCCTACTCATATTAATACCTCAAACCTTTCCTCACAAATGGACTATCTAACACTAATATTTTTTTCAATTAAAATTCCTGATACAAACATAACTTCACGCTAGATCCCTTGCGAGGTAGGTAGAGAGAACAAAGCGCCATAAGGCACGATTATTACACACCTCACTTGCTTAACTGTTGATATTTGCGACTAACAACTTACATATGATGAAAATAATAGCAGTTAAAATAATAAGCAGTTCGCTGCATGAATGGGCCGGCTCAACCGGTGAAATACCACGACCTCTCAGAAGAACGGGACTCCCGATCATATATATGTGCGCGGAATATTTGCCTAAGAAACGAATACTTACATTTTATATATCACGATATCTTTTGAATTAAATGTCCGAATTAAATTATTCAAAAAGTTCTAGAAAGGTAATAAATTTATCTTTTTATTGAAGTAATTTATTTTGAGGAGAGTTACCAAGGTACAAAATAAAGCATTTTTAAAACGACATCAATTTAATTATTTTTAAAAATTCAAAAAACGCTTATTGTGACTAAACTACAATAGTTAGACATGTGTTGTTGCGACTTTCTTGTATAAAATTACATGTTCTGTAAAATTGTAGTACATTGTTTTCTTCTATAATTAATAGTTTTCGCAGCGTATGCAATGTACGCATTTTTTTCGAGTCATTTTCTTACACTTTGGGTTACATTATTGTACTTATAGTAAGGATGCCTAATTTATTTGAAAATATAATATAGCCTAAAGCCTTCCTCCATTAATGGACTATACACCAGTAAAAGAATTTTTCAAATCAGACCAGTGATTTCTGAGATTAGCGCGTTCAAACAAACAAACTCTTCCACCTTATAATATAAGTATAGATAATAGTGGAAGACCTGGTGAAAGACAACTGCCTCTCAGAATATCGACGTAAAGTGGCTTATGCTGTGTTTCGTTTGGTGAGAGAAGTAACCGGAGTTTGAACCCCTTCCCCTAACCTCCCTATGCCACCTATGACCCTGTCCTAATTCCATGCTAAAGGCCGCCAACGCAACTGTAACACTATCTGTGTTGCAGGTGTCCATGGGCGGTGTTGGTTGCTTACCATCAGGTGACACGCTGGCTCGTTTGTCTCCCTAGCGTATAACAATAATCGATTTTACCTAATTACACTTTGACGTACTTTAAAGTACCGCAGTTTTCATGTAAATATGTCCTTTGATTGAGTAACAAACAACTAGACATCTTCGTAAACTTTCGTATTTAAATATTATCAAGATTAAACGCTTAAAACCTATGTACATACCGACAGCGAATGTGGGCGATGACGTTACTACTACGGTCTCGCACGTGACGTCACAGCTTCGTTGTGAGACTGGTGCAACTGTTGCAGAACATTTATCGCTCGACGAGACGTTGCCAGCCTGTGCACACATCACAGTACGCCGTTGTACGCCCGACGACGTATTACTACTGCAGTTGTTGATACACTGTGTAATTTAAGGATATAATTTACAATGTGATACCATTATTTTTTCAATTTGGCTTTTGGTTTGCGTATTAGCCAAAGACAAAGACACTTTTATTCTTGATTCTGACTAATAATTACAACAAAGCAAATAAAAACGTCGAATTGTGATAACCTTATTAGTTACTAGCTTGGTAGTTAGGTTTGTACTTCAAAGTCCCAGGTTAAATCCGGGCAGACGCTTTATAGAGGTATCTTTATAGATAGTATAGGATATCGTTCCTATAATAGCGTGTGATATAGGTATATCAATTATGAAAGCATAAACAACCCTTACCTCTATAACGGTATCTATAGTACTAAAAGTTGGGCAACTAAACAAATAATAAATAGAAAAATGCCCTAACACCTTACAAATATCATTTCTCATCATAAATATTCATGGAATGCACCAAGAAGTCTATCAAAAACCACACAACAATTAGGATATTAAAATAGAAACAGCTACATCGTATAAAACATGATCCTTTCAATACAGAATTGAAAAGGTCGTAGGCAATAAAGCAATTAGAGAATTGCACACAAGTGTTTTAATAAATATTATTAACGTCCTAACTAATTAGAATATTAATCACTTGTACCCTTCATGTCCAATTAATGCGGCTCCGTTTACATTTCTATAAGTTTTTATTGGTTTTGCAAGGTCTAGTGAATTGAAAATGATTAAAATTTATTTCATAAATTTGCATAGCATCTATGTATTTATTAAATCATTACAACTTTTAAAAATATTTTTTTTACTTAACCCCCTTTTCCACTCTGGTGTTTACCTGAGGTAAAATTTTCTGTATTTTTTTTAAACTTACTCTTAGCTACCGTGTGCGTAATGAATTACGATGAATTATCTTTATTTTCATCTAACTTTGATTCAATAAACAGATCGTTATAAAATGCTCATGTTTGGCTCATGTTTCTACCCGGCAACTTGACAGTTTGAACTGGAAAATAATAGGCAACCTATCATTTCCATATTCTATGGGCTTTATACTTTTAATTGGCATTATATACAAATATATTTACAAATAGAAAAACCCAATAGTCTTCATCAGAGAAATCTCGACAAATTGTCGCACTTGATACCAACCTGCTATTGTCAGCTATGACAGAAACCCTACGTCAATCTGTTCAATTGGTCATAAAATTATCTACTGAACTTCAATGACAACATCGCGACATCTGTTTGAAGATAAAATATAAGTTTTTAACCACGTATTGAATCCATCTATTACAATCATACATAACTTCACACCACTTCTTGTATGGTAGAAAGGCAGAGAAAACAGAGCGCCATAAAGCACGATTCTTACACACTTCACTCACTTCTTTGCCTTTCATAACTCTTGTCATATATTCGTCGGTTCCTGATATTACCTTCCTCAAGGACTCTTTCAATTTAGTCATGAAAAATGTGTCGACTCCTATATTCTCCGCTTTTGCTACTTGATTCTGCTTAGTCAAGCAAGCATCATCCATTGTTTCTATATGTTCGGACCAGTGGACCATGACCTTACTTTACTTACCTTACTTTTACAATAAATAAATTTTACCTGTGATAGCTCAAGGAGTACGTGTACAAAGTTTCATGAATATCGGTTGAGTAGTTTTTGCGTGAAAACGTAACAAAAAAATTTTCTTTTGCATTAGTAATATAGCTAACCTGTCCCCAATCGCTGTAGTACCATGTGGGTTTACATTTAGTCTGGCAATCTTGGACGTGTGGAGGCTTTGGTTTACGGCACGCGGAATCCTTCAAACGTCTTCCGGTACCACCTATGCAGAGTACTCCACGCATCTGCTTCCCACCACAACCTGAACACTCGGACCATTCACCTATTTGGAAAGAACAATACGAATTATAAATAATATGCAGCATTTTAAAAGCATTTGAAAGCGTTTGAGAAAATAAGCCATATATTTGATCTCACCTCAAAGACATAAAGAAATAAATATATTTACCAGTGGTAGAGCCAAGCAGTTCGCTGAATGAATGGGCCGGCTCGACCGGTGAAATACCACAATTTCTCATAAAATCGACGTAAAGTGGCTCATGCCGCATTTTGTTCGGTGAGAGAGGTACCCGGAGGCCCGGAGGCACTTAAAAAGGTCGGCAACGCAACGGTAACACTATATGTGTTACTGGTGTCTCTGGGCGGCAAAGGTTGCTTACCATCAGGTGAAACGCTTGGTCGTTTGCCCTCCTATCCCATAAAAAAATTGTTTGACATGTGATTAGTATTATGCCTAGCATCTTAGTATTATACTTTCATTGGTAATTCATCATTATCCTGCCCTTATCCCACTCTAAGTGAAGTCAGCCTAACATGTCATTATTTTCTATTCTCTTCTATCACTCTTCATCTCCAGAATTACTTCTTTTCTACCCATCTCAACTTATATACTCTCCATCCATCTGTTTTTCAGTCTTACTCTACCAATCTATCCATAATCATTCTCAACATTCTGCGTGTAACAAGAATAAATAAAATAGTAATTCGATTTTGATTTTTTTTCAAACAAAATAATGATTTAAACAAAACCAAATATTTATTTTACTACTATAGTTTAACCTTACTTTAGTTTAACCAGCGAAAGCTTGTGTAGACAAATTAAACGGTCTGTGATTAAGTCCAGCATATAATATACTTACCAGTGAACCAGTTCCCCTCAAGTGGTTCACACACAGAACTGGGTATGCAAGTTCTTGATGTATCAGGTG
Organism: Euproctis similis; assembly: GCA_905147225.2. Classification (NCBI taxonomy): domain Eukaryota; kingdom Metazoa; phylum Arthropoda; class Insecta; order Lepidoptera; family Erebidae; genus Euproctis; species Euproctis similis. Next base: position 8,590,689 of record LR990121.1, on the reverse strand, counting down.
CCGTCTGAGGAGTACATCCTGATGGGTCAGCGCAACGGACTCCCCGGGACTGTACGCCACCACCAACACACCATCCTACACACTGTCACACGAAGAACACATTAATTACCACCTTCAAACTATTTATTTTCGAAGATATAGGCAGCGAAAAGCGTTTTTTACCCAAGAAAGAATAGAGAAGTCCATAACCTAAGATCGAGCATTTGATGTTCTTTAGGGGTGAAGTATAAGAAAGCATGGGGAAGGAGGGTGGGCCTCCGGGTACCTCTCTCACCGAACGAAACGCGGCATGAGCCACTTTACGTCGATCTTCTGAAAGGTCGTGGTATTTTACTGGTCGAGCAGGTTCATGCAGCGAACTACTTAGCTCTACCACTGTTCATTACTCACAGTTTGTCTAACTTACTGATGGACCTATAAAAACATGCATATAATCACAAATAATCAGTTTTTAAACGACTCCAAAAAAGAGAGAGGTTCTATGTTTCATTGTATCTACATATTTTCATTATAAGATCGCTTCTCAATTCACTTTTTCAGTCAAGATGTCTTGACAGGCGAATTGAATTAGTTTATATTTGAAGCTTTTTAAATGCAAACTCGATAATCCATCGACAACTTTTTCACCAAATTTACTCAAGGGGATTTATATATGTTTCTCGACAAGCAATATTGTTATCGCGTTCAAAAGCATATTGGCATATCGACAGACAGCCGTCACCACCCACCCACTCCACTCTCTACTCTGTATATATCTCTATTAAATTCCTGTACCAACTACGGTTAGATAGCAATCTCTCGTCTTTCCACGTGGGAATACAGCATCTCGGTATGCTTTGATTCCAGATTCTCTTTAAACAAATATAGGTTTTAGCTTAATATTGCCACTTTTCAAATTGGGAATTTCTTTCTTCACATTGCAGAGTAAGTAGCAAGTATTTAACATATCAGTATGACTAAAGGTGACATTACTTTAAAAAATATTCATAAGAACAAACTGTTTTTCACGAGTAATAAAATAAGTATTTTTATGTGATATACAGATGACTAGATGATATAGTCTCGGTGGTCCAGTGGTCGAGCACACGGCTTCTGATCCAGAGGTCCGGGTTCGAAACCTGACACTGGCTCACACCAATGACTTTTCGAAACTGTTTTCGAAAGTTAAGTGTGATGAATATCGATGACTGAAAACTTTGTGCCCGGTATGGCAATGGGTTCGCCATCTATTCCATTTGGGACGTAAACATAACGGCGAGACGTGCTTAACAGCCGCTGCCTACACCTTCGGGTGACAAAGGCGTGAAGTTATGTTATATGTTAAACAGATGAATAGCAAGCGAGTCAAATGATGGTAAGTCTACTAGCGTCGTCCATGGACACCTGCAAGACAGCTAATGTCACAGTAGCGTTGTCGGTCTTTAAAAGGATAAGGGGGTTTATCCAGTGGATACATCTCTCAGTGAACAAAACGCGATATGAGCCACTTAACGTCGATATTCTGAGAGATCATATTCTGAAATAAGCTGCGTGGCTTTAACACTGCACATACGGACGGTTTTCAAAATGCCATGAATTATTTTCATATAAAATTTTATATATCATAGGAAACAGACAAATCTGACAGGCTCTTATCTTTTCAATAAATCAAATATCACCTACGAATATTCTAATAGTTGCAATAATGTATACATTTGTTTATGCAATAATTTTAACATAAATACTCTTTCCTGTCACTAAGTGACAGCACTTTATGTCTAAAAGAAAAAGTTATTTTTTTTATGTTACTACGCAGATGTTTTTCGTACGCGTAGGTTGCATCGTAAAAAATGCATTGGCATAGATACATAGTTTTAGGTAGGTAAAAGTGGCGCGTTATTTTTTTAACTTTAGCCATTAAAAAGGATTTGCTTTCGTGCTATTTTAAATCAATCCATGATGTACTCTAATTTAGCGTTATATATTATGTTAACTAATCGTAGTTTTGTTGGTTTCGAGCTTTCAAACCACAAGTTTCGGGTTCGAACTATTCGTATAATATATGCGTCAGAAGTCGCACTTCTTTAGACATATTTTAACTCAATTCTGTTCAACCATTTTAAATTTGAGAAATTTATTACTGTGTTTTAACATTTTAACATGTAGATTAAATTATTTACACATTTAGTAATTTAGGTAAAATAAGTAAAGGATGAATTATTTTGTCGTATTTAAAATGTATTAGACATTTTTTGCGGGCATAGTGCTACCCAGTTCGCTGTATGACTGGACTGGCTCGATCGGTAAAATACCACAACCTCTCAGAAAGTAAAGTGGCCGTTTAGTTCGGTGAGCGTGATATCCGTATCCCAATCCCTTCCCCCCTTCCAATTTCCGAACAAATTCCTATCCCAAAAGTAAGCAATGCAACTATAACAATATCTATGTTACAGGTATCCTTGGTCGGCGTTAATCACTTACTATCATCATCATCTCATAAAAAATACATCATAACATAACATTACCTTTGTTACCCGAAGGTGTAGGCAGCGGCTGTTATTTTTACGTCCCAAATGGAATAGGTGGCGAACTTATTGCCATACCGGGCACAAAGTTTTCATTCATCGATATCTATCACACATAACTTTCGAAAAGTATTTCAAAATGTCATTGGTGTGAGCCAGGATTCGAATACGCGACCTCTGGATTCAGAAGCGGGGTGCTCAACCACTGGACGACCGAGACTTAAAAAAACATCATACTCATAAAATTTTAAAGTACATATATGGAATTAAACATCTGTTGTTAGTAATTCTAATTTGGACACGACAATGTCCACAAGTATACTTGTTTTTGCCGCAATGGTAATTGCTATAACCAAATAAAGTCTTTATAAACGTTTTTTTAGGAAACGAAAGATTAACATAAAAATTCAGTATATACCTTTCCCAGAGTTAGAAAACCGTTTAACACCGAATAAATTTGCACGTGTGTTAGTAAATTAACATCTGTGCTTAGTCACTTATTTGATAACTTTAATGACTCACTAGCTACCTTGTTGAACTTAAATAAATGCTGAGTATCATCACATAATTTCACTTCTTTTTCTACGCGAAGGTGTAGGCAGTGGCTGTTAAGCCTCGACTCGCCGTTATGTTTACGTCCCAAATGGAATAGATGGCGAACCTATTGTCATACCGGGCACAAAGGTTTTAGTTATCGATGAAACAACTTTCGTAAAGAATTTCGGAAAGTCATTGGTGTGAGCGAGGATGCAAACCCTCGACCTCTGGATTTAGAAGCGGATCTAAATCATTTTCATTAGTTTTCTGTGATAAATATCGATAGGCAATAGATTCCGATTTTGGATTTTATTAAGTTCAATTAGCGCTATTTATAGGCACGCGCCGCAACCGCTATGTCCCTGAATTTTAAATCAGTAATTTATTCGAAAATATTCATTTAAATTACATGCTACAATTTAAATGAATGAATGTATCAATGCACATGGCACAGGTACTTAATTGGATAAAAATTAAAATGCTATATAAAGTTTGAAATAGCTTTGTAAATAAGCCATTATTTTATCTTAAATAAAAAAAGAACTAAAATTGAAGCATTAGTTATTTCTTATTACTTCAACTACATCAGCTACCTGCCAATAAAAGTCCCGTCTAAACCGGTCCAGTCTTTTCTAAGATTAACCGGAACAAACAGACATACAAAAATTGTAAAAAAAAAAAAAAAAAGTTTGGTATCCTATATTTAGTAAAAGGTGGTTATTCTATTGTTACAAACAGACACTCCAATTTTATTTATAAGTAGATATTTATAGAATATTACCTGAGACCAATCAGTGTAGTGCCATCCAGTTGTCGAACTAAATGTGTATTCGGGACCCATATCGATTTTTGTACTGTTCACAGCTTTTGTATATATCGGTCCAGCTCTGAAGGTATCGATATTATCTCTCGGTCGTGACACACGTTTCGAAGCGATCTGTCGTACTATGCCACCGTTTAATTCTCTGCAGTCCGGCACATCACAATTTTCAACAGTCGCTGGTTTCGGCACCGGACATTTTTTATCGCTGATCTATAGAAAAACACTACATATTGCAGAAGTTTGTATTAGTTCTAAACTATTTCCCAAACGACAAAACCTCATGAAACTCAAGGTACATATAAATCTTTTTTTTTTAATTTGCTGCATTTTAAAGTATCGTAGCGAAATAAAAAAATATCACTCATTCTAATCTTTTGGCGGTTAATGGATCATGGATCTAACACAAAACGATTTTTTTTATAATTGCTATGTAGTTCCAGAAATTAGCACTTTTAAACAAATTAATTAATTAAAACTTTGCAATATTAGTGTAAATTTAATTATTACTTAATTACTTTGAGCAACTAAATTCCTACTTAAATATAGTGATTCTTTAGAAGAAACATCGCAAAAAAAAATAACCAGATGAATAACTATACCTTGGTGATCCCACGAGCGTGATCCTGAACGCAACCAACAATCCTATGTCTGGTCGCAGGACCACAACGTGGACATGCAGACCAGTTAGCCGCCCTCCACCTTGGAGGGCAGGGAGCACCTGCACAGCGTCTACGACGGGCAGCTGGAGGTGATCCAATACAATGTACCGCTGATACTTCGCGATCATCATCACCATTATTTGATTCCACACAACGATATTTTCCTAACTGAAATTTCGATATAATTAATAATTATCCTACAAGATAGTATATAGTCCGGGGTTCGATTCCAGACACTGGCTCACACCAATGACTTTTCGAAATTGTTTTCGGAAGTTATGTGTGATAAATACCGATGACTGACAAACTTTGTGCCCGGTATGGCAATAGGTTCGCCACCTATTCCATTTGGGACGTAAACATAACGGCGAGAGGAGGCTTAACAGCCGCTGCCTACACCTTCGGGTAACAAAAGGCGTGAAGTTATGTTATGTTATGTTAAGTATTTTTTTTGTAGGATAGGAGGGCAAACGAATAGGCGTGTCACCTGATGGTAAGTGCCAGGGCCAGCGCCGCCCATGGATACCTGCAACACATATAGTGTTACAGTTACGTTGCCGACCTTTAAGGTAATAGGATAGGAAAGGCTGGGGAAGGCGGTGGGCATACGGGTACCTCTCTCACTGAACGAAACGCGGCATGAGCCACTTTACTTCGATTTTCTGAGAGGTCGTAGTATTTTACCGGTTGAGCCGACCCATTCATGCAGCGAACTGCTTGGCTCTACTACTGTTAAAAACAAAGTATAAAACAAAGTCGCTTTCTCTGTCTTTTATTTCACTATGTATGCTTATATCTTTAAAACTACGTAACGGATTTGGATGTAATTTTAATGATAGATAGAGTGATTAAGCAGGAAGGTTTAAATGTATAAGATTATCATAGTTTTTCTATAATACATTTAGTATCAGCATTACACCCGTGCGAGGCCGGGGCGGTTGCTAGTAAGTAATAAGGCTGTTATTGTAGTCAATATAGAATTGTTAGCAATTAAACTTTATAACAGACATTAATGTTAAATTGTATAATTAGGAATTTCGCATTGAAAATTGAAAATTTAAGTGCCATTTCGAATTTTCATTGCTGATATAATATTAAGTCGGCAATTAAATTCGTACAGTTGCTCAGAATTGTTTTTGTTTTTAGTAAAATTAAGTTTTGACTACGAGACAGTGTAAATTTTGGAGCAAACAAATTATCTCCGAATTAACATCTAAACTTAACTAAGATTATTTTCTATTCAGTATTCGACTTATGGTAGCGAGAGCTGGGTATGGCACAGTGTGCATGAAAGTAGGATAAACGCGGTCGAAATGAGGGCATTGCGCAAAATCCGCGGAGTGACCCTCGCTTACCGCGTCGAAAACAAGGCTATAAGGAAGAAGTCGGTGTGAAAGAGAGTGTCGGTGTAAAGGTTAGGAAGGGCATGCTCCGATGGTTCGGACATGTAGAAAGGATGGATGATGCACAATTGACTAAGCAGATATACAATGCAAAAGCAGATCGATGTAGGAGTCGAGGACGGCTAAAACACACATTCCATGACCAAATAGAATGCGTTCTTGAGGAAGCTGATGTTAGGAGCCTCAAAAATCGACGCGCGTGCATGAAAAGAGTTATGGAAGTCAACGAAGCGAGTGTGGTGTGTAAGTCGTGCCTTATGGCGCTCTGTTCTCTCTGCCGCAAGGGATTTGTCGTTAAGTTATGTATGTATGTAAGATACTACAACTATCTGCTTATCCACTTACTTGAATACCACCACCACAGCTGCGAGTGCATTGAGTATACGATACGATCTTCCACACAAACTTTCTATTTCCTATTATGTTCTCTTCTACATCATCTTCATCCTCTCTCTCTCCGCCTCCATTGTCTCCATTGAAATCTGAATTAATATTTGGTGTACTGGCTCTTGAGAATATATTATAGCTATGATGCCTTCGAAAATGCTTAGAAGTCATTTTAGGAGTCACATCCTGGACATCAGATTTAGTTATCGATTCTGACTGTATCTCTCCTGGTAGAGATTCCGTGAAGTACTCGTATTTAATGCTGGGATTTGGTTGTGTGTAAAGGATCTGGAATAAAAATCTCCATTGCATTAAGAATATAATTAGATTCCTCGTCCCTGAGTTTCTTGCCAACTCTTCTTAACACGAGAGTAATCGAATTGGCGGATTTTAAATAAGTCAAAGTGGTTTTATTTTCATAGATCTTCACAGACACTTAAAAATAGTTAATGTACAAAAATGTTTAAAATTAAAATAATATTTAAAATGCTTAAACACGAGCGCTTGAGGCAAGTGCCTCCGTGGAACAAGAAAACACGGAAGCAACCGCCACGAGCGGCCCGATCCCGAGTGTAGGGGCTTCCATGAGGAGAATCTGGCAAGAAACTCATGTGCCAAATACTCTTTTCAAAACCATTTAAAATTGATACAATAGTATTATTATCGCTACTGAAAACATAGCAGTAGGCTCGTGCATAAAAGGTGTAGCAGCCAGAATACTCGACCATCACAGTTATAACCCAACCAACTTAACATAAGTGACCTTCATAAGTGTCTGTATATGACCTAAATTGAATAAATGAGTTAATAATTTTGATTTAATTTGGTAAAATTATTGGTAGCTATTAATGAGAACTTTAATAAAGATTAAGGTAGGAAAGACAACTATATAAAGGTCTAAAAATATCATCTGTATAGAATAGACGACCGAAGGTAAATTTTCAAAGATCCTGTAGGCACTTTCTTAAAAGGAATAAAAACATCGTATATTTATATTATTAAAATAACATAACATAACTTCATGCCATCATGCCATCTTGGGTGGCATGATTAATATTTGATAAGCGCGCGCCCCAGAGGAAAATTGTAACAACCCTTCAACACCTTGCTATATAAACGTGTCTCATAAAAAATGCAGGTACGGTCAGATAGTATTCTATTCTTACGACAGAAAAGACAATTACATAACATAACATAACTTCACGCCTTTTTCTACCAGAAGGTGTAGGCAGTGGCTGGTATGCTTCGTCTCGAAGGCAAACGGCGAACCTATTGCCATACCAGGCACACAGTTTTCAGTCATCGATATTTTTCACACATAACTTCCAAAAATAACTTCGAAAAGTCATTGGTGTGAGCCAGTGTGAGGATTCAAACCCGTGGCCTCCAGATTCAGAAGAGAGGTGCTCGACCACTGGACCACCGATACCACCGATATGTCAAAAGACAATTAATTCCAAATTGGATGAATCGAAATAAAGAATAATATCATTAAAATTATGCTTTAAATCTTATTTTGATAAAGCATGTTGTTTGTAAATTAGAAATATAAAAATTTGAACACACGTTACCATAATATCTACAGGCTGATGTAAAGGTCCAAGTGCGAATATATTGTCTTGCCCAGCAGGTCTGGTGTATAGGAACCTTGCACCGGCCGCTTCGTAAGTACCAGGAGTACTTACTGCAAACTCACCATTCATTATATACGAAGAGTTGGTTATCTTCAATGCTGTCAACAATTAATTGTATGTTACTTCTGCAAGCATATCACTGCATAAATGGTCTTGCTCAATCGGTAAAATAAGACTACATCACAAAACCGGCTTAAAGTGTCTCTTGCCGGGTTTCATTCGATCAAAGAGGTTTAAGACTCATTTCCTTCCCCCATCCCACTATCTCCTTCCATCGCCCGCCATCATTCCTCGTCAGCGCAACATTGTCATTAATATTAGTGAAAGGTTCATAATTTATCATTTCCCCGCCCTTATTCCATTTTAAGTGGGATCGGCACAACATGTCATCCCTATAAACTGTCTATGTTGCTAAGATTTGGCTGTAGTTTTATGACTACTCGCATGGCTGACGTCAACCTTCATTCGGTATGTTTCCATTGGTTGGAAAGTTGAGGGATGGAAGTGGAATGTAAAGAGGGACGGGCATAATTTATTGGGCTTCCGTTTACCTCTCAACGAGCGAGAAGCGGCATGAGGCAATTTTCACCGATGTTTTGAGATGTCGTAGTATTTCACCGGTCGAGCCGGCCCATTCATGCATTGAAATGCGTGGCCCAACCACTGTTTTTTTACATCATTGTATCCAATATAATTTAAAGACTTTTAGAAACACTTGTTTGTGTAGGATTTGAGCGTTTGTTGAGAATTATCAAGTTGATAAGCCGCCACAATACTAATTGAACAGACCAACCTAAAATTTGCGGCTCATTTGCCATTATCAAAAGATTATTTGTATACAAGTCGAATATAATACCTGCAGTCTAGCCAAATAAATAAAACTAGATTCATCGGTTGTATTTGTTGTATTTTTCAATAAAGTAATAAATAAATCCAACTTCTGAATAACTCATCATTATATCAATAAAGTAACAGTGGAGCCACGCTGTTTGCTACATGAATTTCTCGCTAAAATCGGGAAATTTCTCGGGAAAATAGCACGACCTAGCAGAATATCGACGTAGAGTGGCTCATGCAAAGTTTCACACGGTGAGAAAGAGTTTTCCGAAGGCGAAACCCCTACTCTTCTCCCATTCCCATGCCACTTTCGACCCATTTCCTATTAGATTTTTAAGGCGAGCAATGCATCTGTAATACTATTTCGCCCGAATACTGAACAGCCACTCAAATATATAAGAGCTACTTAAGCGTTTAAGTAGCTTTCACATTAGACAGAATACTTGAAATTTGAGTAGTAAGTAGCACTTTATTGATTGTCAGATTTGAGTGGCGGTTCAGTATTGCGGGCGTTTGTGTTGCAGATGTCCATTGGTGGCCTTAGTTGCTTACCATCAGGTAACACGCCTGCTCATTTTGGTTTTTAGGTAGAGTCTCTAAATTAGTCTCTATAACGTAGTCTCTATAAGCTTGATAGCCCCTTACCATCAGGTAGGTTACGTAATTGGAAAATACCAGTTATAAATATGCAACAAAACATGTTTGGACATACCTATGTAGTTATCATTTGGCATTATTTCTGAAATGTTGAGTCTGCAAGCTCCACGTGGTACTGTTGTGACATAGGAGTATCCAAGTGGCAGCCGCGGTCTGGAGAACAGTCCAGAAACCAGCCGTCTACCGCATCTCAACTCGCGCGATGACGCATCAGCCAGCACACTTTCGTGACCCACGGTCTAAAAATTACAGTCATATTAGTATCATGAATTGTACATTTTCATATACGAACATGAGATATCGGAAGCGGGTGAACTGATGGCAAGCGACTAGTGCCGCCCATGGATATCTGTAACATGGGTTAAAGTTGAGTTGCTCGGGGAGAAGAGAAGTGGGCCTCCGGTTACTTCTTTCACCTAACGTTGTAGAGTCACGCAGTTCGCTGTATTAATGAGCCAGCTCGACCGGTGAAAAACCACGACCTCCCAGAATATCGACGTATAGTGGCTTTTGCTGCGATTCGCGATTGAGAGAAGTATCCGGAGGCCCAACCCCTTTCCCCTCTCCTTCTCATCCCACTCCCGACCCCGTCCATATCGTATTGTAAAGACCGGCAACGCAACTGTAATATTATATGTGTTCAGAGATTGATAGGCGGCGTTTGTTGCTCACAATTAAGTGAAACGGCTGCTCTTTTTCCCCCTTTTTCCAAAAAAAAAGACAAACATGGCGTGAGCTTCTTTATGTCTATGATTTAAGAGGCTGAAGTATTTCACCGACCTAGCCAGCCTATTCATGAAGCGAATTGCTTGGCTCTTCCAAAGTAAAAATTTTAAATTTATGAAAAATACCTATATGAAAAGACCTATATAGGTGATCTTGACAAAACTGAGTTCCGATAGAAAATTCCTATAGGAGTCTACACTCAACTTCAAACTCAACAATAAATCCGAAAAGAAAAAACATAGAGAATATAAAAGAAAGTAGCAAAAAAATAAAGATTTACGACATCATTCAGACGCCGTTGATACATTTTCTAGATAAAATTAAAACAATGATGGTCGTAATGAGACGTTGTAAGACTTATTATCCCCTTATATAATACATTCAATAAACAACCTTACGACATTGATTGAATCAATCAGGTACAACTATACAACTAACACTAACAAAGTCTAATTTACGATAGCAATTAGTATTTCTAAGAATCTGATACTAGAGTCTAAGTTAGATTGAAATATTATAGGTTCCATTACGTTCATTATCTTATCACGATTAAAATAAGTTTAGAGGTAGAGCCACAAAGTTCGTCAGAAATACCACAGCCTCTCAAAGTATCCACGTAAAGTGACTCATGTCGCGTCTTGTTCGGTGAGAGAGGTATCCGGAGGCATACCCCCCTCTACTTTTCTATCACACTCCCTTAAAGGCCGGCATCGCAATGGTATTGCTATTTTTGTTGCTTTGTCCATAGGCGTCGGTGGTTGCTTACCATCAGGTAACCCACTTGCTCGTTTGCCCTCCTATTCCATAAAAAAATATATTGTTGAACTGAGATTAGTTATCAATTTTAGTACATTTTTGATAGTAGAATACAGATTTTTGATCACTTTTAAAAGCTATATACCTTCTGTGTACTAAGTATCGGGAATTTGTCAATAAAACAAAAAAAAAGTAAAAGTGTGTGTCCGCTCCGACGCACGACTGGAGTTTACTCCTCAAGAACGATTATAAAATAAAATAATAAATATTTACTGTCTACAAATATGAACACATTTCTTCGTAATAGAGAATGGCGTATCGCTATAAAGAGTGTTTCTATAAAGAGCTCAGGACATTGTATGGAGTGCCGACTCTTATTTATATGCTCTGTGACTATAAAGAGCTCAGGACATTGTATGGAGTGCCGACTCTTATTTATATGCTCTGTGACTATAAAGAGCTCAGGACATTGTATGGAGTGCCGACTCTTATTATTATACATTGTAAATCGATTCTTAAGGAGTAAACTCCAATAATAAATATATACTAATATATACTATGTACTAACATATTATATTAGAAACAAATAGTAATTAGTTAACAACGCCATCTGCTGGAATTAGTTAACAACGCCATCTGCTGGAATAGCTTTAGTGTTGTTGTCGTTAAAGCAAGTTAAGTGCTCACAATTTAAAATAATTCACATTCGCCAATAGATGTCAGGAATTCCAATAAAAAAGTAAGTTGATGTTTAAGTTAATTATCGATAAAACACGATAAAATGAAATTTTCTAAAAATGATTCCTAGCTAGATCGATTTATAGCCCCCGAAACCCCCTATATACTAAATTTCATGAAAATCGTTGGAGCCGATTCCGAGATTCACACACTTTTTATTAGGAGTACGATGTTGGCGATGCTACTGTGGCGCCCCTCGTTTCATTACCAAAGATCGAAAAATATTATTGATATTTCATTATTTTATTAGTATGTAATTCGTACTTAAATATAATTTTCAAAAAACACAATTTATAAAAACACAATTTATAAATAATATAATTTTTTTTTTTCTCCGCCTGCAATACGTACTTACGTATATGTATGTATGTAAAAAACAAACAAACAAACAAACCCGATCCTAGAAAATGTGTCGAAATTGGTAAAGAGGACGGTAATTAGACGATTATACATACGGCCCTCGTGGTGCATCGGTAAACCGCACTACCGATAACACAAGGTCGGGGCGGGTTCGATCCCTCGTCTGGGGGTGTTTTTTTCTACATGTTTTTACGGTATTTATTTACAAAAATAAATATTTACTGTCTACAAATATGAACACATTTCTTCGTAATAGAGAATGGCGTATCGCTATAAAGAGTGTTTCCATAAAGAGCTCAGGACATTGTATGGAGTGCCGACTCTTATTTATATGCTCTGTGACTATAGCGCATAACGCATTTCGTGTGACACTCACGTGACTAGTACGATTTTGGTCCCCATAATTTTCATACCCCGGGCCTATATATGTAAATCGATTCTTAAGGAGTAAACTCCAATAAACTCCAAAAATACAAATTATTCATCTACATTTATTTTATCGCCTTCAAAGTAGGCCCCATCGCTTGCAATACAACATCTCCACCGCTTCACCCAGTCTTCCATACATTTTTCATAGGCTATTTGCGGTATGGCCTTTAGCTCATTCAGCGAATTTTCTTTTATGGCTTCTATTGTCTCAAAACGTTTTCCTCGAAGTGGTAATTTTAACTTGGGAAATAAAAAAAAGTCAGACGGAGCCATATCAGGTGAATAGGGTGCTTGGTCGAGAACGTTTGTTGAATTTTTCGCTAAAAACTCTTTCACTATAATGGCTGTGTGTGATGGTGCATTATCATGGTGCAGCATCCATGAGTTGTGTCGCCACAAATCTGGACGTTTTCGGCGGATACTCTCACGCAAACGCTTCATGACGCCTAAATAATATTCTTTATTCACTGTTTCTCCCTCTGGAAGGAATTCGGAGTGAACCACACCACGGTAGTCAAAAAAAACTGTCAGCATCACCTTGATTTTGGTGCGACTTTGCCGCGGTTTTTTGGGTTTCGGCTCGTTTTCGAGACGCCATTCTGAAGACTGTTGGCTTGTTTGCATGTCATACTCATAAACCCATGTCTCGTCGCCAGTTATTATACGTTTCATAAAGGTCGGATCCGTAGAAGCTCGGGAAACCATGTCTTCAGCGACATGCTTTCGCTGCCCTTTTTGAACAAAATTGAGCTCTTTTGGAACTAGTCGAGCGGCGACGCGTTTCATGCCTAAAATGTCAATGAGAATATTGTGGACGGACTTAAAAGATATGTTCACCTCACTAGCCAACTCTCTCAGACTCATACGTCGATTTTCGAGCACTAGCTTCGTGATTCTGTCGATGTTTTCTTTGGTCGTAGCGGTTGAAGGTCTACCAGAACGAGGCAAGTCTACTACTACTTCTCGGCCTTCTTTAAAAGCCTTATACCATTCATAAGCCCTTGTTTTCGATATACATGATTCGCCGTAGGTATTTCGCAACATTTTTTAGTGATTCACCACATGAAATATCATTCGAAACACAAAATTTAAGGCACACTCTTTGTTTAACAAAATTTTCCATTGTAAAAATCGCCGAGGACTCAAAACTATGCCCAACAAAAAGTTTAGTTTAAAACAAATTAAATGACAGATCCCGTTCAAATTTTGCGCGCTAAATCAGTACAGTGCTACCAACATGCAGTAAAAAAATTAGAACGACCTCTCTTACGCGGGTCTGTTTATTGACATATTCCCGATACTTTTTACACAGAGTAGTATATACAGCTATAAAAATTGCAATAAATATATATTTGAAATTTAAAAACATATTTTAAATTCCAACTGTACTTGCAGGTTGTATAGCAATGTATATTAAGTCTAAATCTATGTTGATTTATTTTCTGGATTTTCGTAAGTTTATAGAGTTTGAATTTGATTATGATGTTATAACATATTAATAACCTAAATTAAAGAACATTAATATAAAATTCCTACTAAGAAAGAAAAACTCATTTTAAACTTAGAATTTAAAAACATGTTTTAAATTCCAAATCTTGTTTGCTTACAATATAGACTAAACTATGATGAAGAAGTTATTCACCAAATAGTTCTTCAAAATATCTTTCTTCAAAATCTTCACAGTATAATTATGGTTCATGAAAATTGATGATAAATAATTTAAACTTGACATTACCAAGTAAAATTACTAGTAATATTAGTACATGACAAGTAAATACTCAACTAACTGGACATGGTAAATAAACTTGTATAAATAAAAAAAAACCATGAGCAACAATCTGGAATCAAGAATATGTCCAATACGTTGTGAAGACTAACATTACTAAAAACATAACTTCACACCTTTTTCTACCCTAAGGTGTAGGCAGTGGCTGTTAAGACTCGACTCGCTGTTATGTTTACGTCCCAAATGGAATAAGTGGCGAACCTTTTGCGAACCTACCGGTACAAAGTTTGACACATAAATTTCGAAAATTCATTGGTGTGAGCCAGGATTCCAACCCGTGACCTCAGATATTCAGACATTCAGATACCGTGTGCTCGACCACTGGACCACTGAGGCTACTACTAAGTATGTAGTGAACACTACAAGTATATAATTAAATCCATTTCTATAAATATCATCTCTGCGAACAAGTTTAAAAATATCAACAGATTCTACAAGTAGTCAGCATTTATCGGATATAAATTTTAATTCTCATTAAATGCTAATAATAACTACTATCAGATCCTTTAGTAACTTTAACGTATTAAACCACTTAATACAACCTGTTCTTTAAAACATTATTATCAGGATTCCTATACTAAAAAAAAATCTTTATAGTTTTGTAGATTAACTCTAAAATTTATTTACAATAATATGAAGACATAAATTAACTACATTATTTACAAAATATATAAAATTTAAAAACTATCTGAAATCAAATTTCTCCGCATCTCGGTCTACTGGCAGTGTGCCCAGAAGACTGGCCGTATTGCCACGCTGAATGGCAATGCTAATCCTCTGTGCGAAGAATAGACCAGAGCTCTGGTCGCGAGAGGCTTCGATCAGCCTCTTTGCAAGATCTTTGTAAAGTGCACGAGCACTCGGACCCCATGTCCTCAAAGTCTCAACCCCAAACTGCTCAAACACATAATCACCTACAATTTGTGCCGCTTGAGATTTTCTGCCGAAGCAGCATCAGCACCAGCTACCATGCTTGGAAGATGCGATGGCGCAAGTGTGTCGACGCAAGTAGCGTCCCACACCAAAGGCCAAATTCCAATTCCAAGGCAAAATTAATTATCCAATCCTAATATCAACTTCACTAAAAGATAGCTGCTTTATTCAGAAGTAATAGAGTCCACTTAGAATATTAACGTAAAGTGGCTCGTGGCTCATGCCTCATTCTGACCGGTTAGAGAGGTATCCGGAGATACCCCACCCTTCTTATCATACTTTTTTAAAGGAAGGCACACACTGTGCTGCAGTTGCCTGCTAGTAAGCCCCCTTTTCCATAATAAAAAAAAATCGACAAGAGTCAAGCTACGATGTCCATTGCCTACAACCTCCTGTATAAAAGGTGTGACGCTACGCCTACATTATTAAGTTAAGCATCAGTATAAATTGAAAAGTGTTCAAACATTTTATACATAATTAAAGCACTATTAAAAGAAGGGGTAGACAGTTTTATGGCATACTCTTTGTCTCACTAGATCTTTTGATGTTGGAGTTGTTTCTCCGATTTTATTGTTTTTTTTTTATGAGCTGTTAATACCTCTTATGGTATGTTAATATATTAGATGATTAGCGGATTTTATGTTTATCAAAATGCCAAGTCACACGTCCATATAAGGGTACCTTCACAATGGTAGAGACGACGAAAGACGTGGAATATAGTTCCACAAATATCTGAGGGTTATTTGAATAATGGAAAGATGCAGCAGTGGAATCACATAGAGTAAGGTTGTTCTCGTCTCTAATATTACTATTTCCATAGGATACATTTTGTGTAACTTTCATCCTTTTTATGAGATAGGGAAGTTAACGAGTAGGCGTGTCACCTGATAATAGGCCAGTTACGCCACCCACGGAATACCTACAACACATATAGTTTTATAATTTAAAACAGTCTTTGAAATGGGATACGGGAGGTGTCCGAAAGTGAGAACGGGAGATGGCAAGATGTTGAACCTTCGGACATCTCACTCACCAAGTGAAATGCGGCATGAGGGATGACAAGAGGAACCTATTGCGATACATAAGGCACAATGATGTCAGTTATCGATATTTACCACACATAACTTCAGAACAGTCACTGGTGAGAGCCAAGATACGATTCCACACCTTCTGAATACAGAAACAAGGTGGTCTTTCTAGGTCTTTCGATCTAAAAGCAGAATAGATGGAGTTTTTCTTCAAACAACTAGTTTAAATCCTAGTTACATATTTATAATGTTTATTTCAATAGAGTCAATAGTCCCGGTGGTCCAGTGATCGAGCACACGGCTTCTGAATCCAGAGATCGCGGGTTCAAATCCTGACACACACCAATGACTTTTCGAAATGAATATCGGAAGTTATGTGTGATAAATATCGATGACTAAAAACTCTGTGCCCGGTATGGCAATAGGTTCGCCACCTATTCCATTAGGGACATAAACATAACAGCGAATCGAAGCTTAATAGCCACTGCCTACACCTTCGGGTAGAAAAAGGCGTGAAGTTATATTATGTTATTTCAGTAGAAATATATCGCAATTCTGATATCTTTAAAAAATAACATGTTTATACTAATAAGACTATAAAATAACGTTCAAAACATTAAAATATTTTGTCAAGAAATATTGTCACTTAATAATACTATGACAGTTCATAATATTATTTTGATATTTATTATCACTTGTAATACAATCTAATTAATAGCATTGTATATATTATAAATCCGATTATAATATAATAACTTTGTCACGGATATTAATCAAAGAAATAACTCAGTGAAAATATCTGTATATTTGTATATAAATCAATCTTGATTAATAAATTGAAAACATCTAAACTAATTGGCTATTTATAAGGATTAAGGTTGTGTTAACGAACCCACTGTCAACGGGCTTTTGAAGTATATTTTATGTGTATCTCTGATTATTAGAGAGACTTTACAATTTTGATTTATAATTAACCTATAAGCTGGCAATTACTATTGTAAGAGGAAAATTGTATTTATTTTTTACTAAATAGTTCTGTACCACAGACAAATTTTTCAAAATGTATTTTTTAATGATGTTAAGTGGCTCGTGCCACGTTTCGCTCGGTGGGAGAATATATCCGGAGATGATCCTTTTTCCCTCTCCTCTCCCCACCCCATTTCCGACCCGACCACTATCCCACTAATGAAACATTCCCAAGGAGGCGACGTCAAGCAGGTAGTCCCTCATAAAACCACAGTCAAATCTTTTAACAACATGGCAGTTCCAAAGGATGACGGGTTGTACAGACCCCACTTAAAATGGGATACAGGCATTAAAATTAAGATGATGATGATGTTGCATTTATGAGTCTTAAGGCTGAATACTGAACCGCCACTCAAATATATGAGCGCTACATAAGCGTTTAAGTAGCTGTCACATTAGACAGAATACGTGAAATTTTAGTAGTAAGTAGCACTTTATTGATTGTCAGATTTGAGTGGCGGTTCAGTATTCGGGCGTAAGTTATGGTTTTAACTCCCCATAAGAGTTCGCAATGAGGGGTGTATTTCATATTTTTATAGAGAAAAAGAAAAGAAGCGTAGGTATATACAACCATGTTAAAAAAAGATTTCGAGTAGCCATGGCAATTACTTTCCATAAAAAAGATCCGTATGCTTATATGCCATGGTCATATTATAAAAAAAAAATAACACCAAAAACTATTTGGAGTGTTGTCAAACAATTTCAAAAATCGAACGACATTCCACAGAATCCTCTTACTTACGCGTAATTAAATCAAAAGTATTTAAACAGAATAGGAATCAGTGTTTTTTTTTAAATGTCACCTTATATGTGACGTGGGCGTTAATGATTTCAAATTTTTGAACACAAAACAAATGCGTAATGTCACATAGTGTGACATTTCAAATAACACTATTGACAACTGTACACAATAAAACCACCCATATAAATAGGTAGAGAAATCTTTAATTGGCTTTTATAACTTCTTATAAATCAATTAATGATCTCCCCTTAGACGGCAGGTACTGATTAGATCTTGACTAATCATCTTGCTCATTGATCTGGCGTAATTTATAAAACTTATTAAAAATGTATAATAAAACATTAGTTAACTGTCTTATTAGTTAAAACGTTTTGTTAGCTTTTAATTATGATAATCCATCATGATATATTGCCGTACTCGGGAGTAATCTGTTAGGTAAATATTTAGATAATGTTATTTGTAAGTTTCGTAAACAATACTTACTAGGCCGATGACGATGAAAAGTAGGCCGGAAGACAGCATCTTTGCAGTGTTGTCGATGTGTGCAATAGATTAAAAGTTCAGATAGCACTGTTATACGCACTTGAATGACTTTTTAAACACAAGATTCATATCTATCATTTTCAATGACACATTTTAAAAAAAAACTTTTATTAATTCGCTGC
The DNA here is from genome assembly GCA_905147225.2 of Euproctis similis. Taxonomy (NCBI): domain Eukaryota; kingdom Metazoa; phylum Arthropoda; class Insecta; order Lepidoptera; family Erebidae; genus Euproctis; species Euproctis similis. Next base: position 8,572,059 of record LR990121.1, on the reverse strand, counting down.
AATGGTTGAATTTTTTTTTATAATTTTTTAATGACTAATCCCTGTTAAGGAACTGAAATTCCTCACAGAAGATTCTTAGAATCAGAGAAGACTCTTACAATTATTTTAGAGATTCTGTTTTTAAATACGTTACAAAATTTCCTAATCTTTGTAGGATTTGAATGAAATACTTTTTTGTGAGTCACCTTTTTGCATATTTATTTGAGTTCTATGTTTAAAAAGATTGTATTATATTATTTTTTTGCTAACACTAACCACATAGATTACTGGCTGATAATAATATGACATCTAAAGTAAAACCTTTACCATTTTTTTATTCTAGTTGAAATCGTTTTAAAATAAGAAGCAATTTCAAAATTCGATTGCGTAGATGGACCGTACTTTAAATTAAATTTGTATTTGTATCCGTGAAGGTTAACCGGCGATGAGAGATGCCAAAACACGTTAAAAATATTAAAATAAAATCGTAAAATATTGTTTAGAAGTGCATTTTAGCAACAATAACTTTATTATTAGTAGAAAATACTGCCAAGTCGTGAGTTAATGGTCGCTTTGATCTCACTACATGAATCGATTTTATGCTAACGAATTCATAGTGATACCTTCGGGCGTAAGTTTAAACGACTGTGTTTGACACAAACCATTTGATTTCTATAATTACCTGGATATTAATGGTTTTGTATCTTAACTCCGCTTAACTACTTTATTCAAATTGAATAAGCCAACAAATATTATAATTTTAGCGCATTTAAAAATTGTTTTTCTGTAATATCACGTCATGCGTCAAGTGAAATAGGTAGCGAAACCTATTGCTATATATGAGACTCAACGTTATCGATATTTATCACACACACACATACACGCTCTCGACCGGTGAAATACCACCACCTCTCAGAATATCGACGTAAAGTGACTCAAGTCATGTTTCGCTCGGTGGCAGAGGTGTTCTGAGGCCCAAACCCGCCTCCCTTTTCCCTTCCTATGCCACTTTCAACCTATACAATAAAAAAAAAAACATTACTTTCGAAAATAATTCTGTAATAATTTATGTGAGCCAGGATTCGACAGGATTCGGACAGTTTTCGAAGTAGTTGTTTAAGCCGATTGAAAGAAAGTGACTGTTTTGTTTGTAAAAGTTTTTAAAACTCGAAGGCGGCCACCACTCACCATCCAGGAACTCAAAAAACCAACGAGCGTCTATGACAAAAGTTATGAAAGTTGTCCGTCTGTTCTTTCTGCCTACCCCGCAAAAAACTTGATGTAAAGTTAAATAGTGTCCTCAATAATATTGCGGAAAAGTTTATTCTCATACAAATCGTATTAATAGTAGGATATTACTTGTAGATAAAATCTAAATAAGCTTGCAGTCGAGCAAGAAAGAGGCGCCAGTGAAGTAGGATATCTTGAAATAACCGCATCACAATTTACTGTACTTAAAATGATCTGAATCTTAGTATCGACAGATAGTTTATTAACTGTTTAGTTTAATAATAAATGAATACAGACTTATACACCTAATAATTTATTAATAACTAGCAGACCGCGCGAACTTCGCGATATTGTATGTAGCTTCCCGCCTCACGGTGATACTCGCGTACAAACAAAATGTCGATGACGACGATGATCACACACAGCCTATGTTACTCAGTGCTAATGTTGCTTTCTAAAGAAAAAAGAATTATTAAAATCGGTCCAGTACTTTTTGAGTCTATTCGTTACATACAAAAATACAAATCTTTCCTCTTTATAATATTTGTATAGAATGACCAGGCAAACTTTGTTTCGCTTCAGAAACCATCAATGAGTAAATTCTAGATTTTATTAAGTTCAATTGGCGCTATTTATCGGCACGCGCTGATTTTCAGTAGTTGTGTCACAAATATTCGCAACCTATTTCATTAAATTGAGGCATAACAGATGCAGCCTACGCTTTCGGGTAGAAAAAGCAAGCAGTTATAGCAAAAAAAACATAGAACACTAATTTGTAATGAAGTTACATTCAATAAATGGAAAGATTCTCAATTTCAAGTTCATATTAAATGCATTTACAAACTAAACTCAATCAGGGTTCCGCATAGTAATTAGTAATTCCCAGCGGCGGTAGTTGACCGAGTTTGAAAGTGTCCCGTTGATCATACGGAACACGGTATACACATATCAAAAACCTGTAATGCAGGCTTCATAGAAGAACATGTTCTAGCAGGCTAAGCTTTCGAATCAAGGTTTTTGATGTTAGACAAATTGGTTAGCCATCATTTAGTTATTATCATAAATGCAACTGCCATCAATCAGACATAAAATAACTTCACGCCTTTTCTACCCGAATTAGTAGGCAGCGGCTGTTAAGCCTCGTCTCGCCGTTATGTATACGTCCCAAATGGAATAGATGGCGAACCTATTGCCATATCGGGTACAAACTTTTCAGTCATCGATATTTATCACACATAACTTCCGAAAACAACTTCGAAACAATCATTGATGTGAGCCTGGATTCGAACCCTCGACCTTTAGATTGTGTTGACCATAAATCAGAATATAAATTAATTGTAAGCACCTAATGGCTTATAATGTTATGGCCTTTCTTTGAAAACACTGAACGCTTTATTGCCTTATTGCCTTACCGGGAGGAAAATTTTCAAAAAATATAGTTACTTATTTATTATATTTTTTTCTTACCAGTATCTTTCTATCAGCAAAACTTTCAAAACGTTTCATAGTCAATATTTTGTAAAATGTCATGATCCTGTCCAGATTTATCGAATACCCTTTTTGAAGTATTTACAATTTTTTTTTATTATGGAATAGGAGGGCAAACGAGCAGACGTGTCACCTGATGGTAAGCAACCAACGCCGCCCATGGGCACCAGCAACACATATGGTGTTACTGTTGCGTTGCCGACCTTTAAGGGATAGGGGATAGGAAAGGATGGGGAAGGGGTGGGCCTCCGGGTACCTCTCTCACCGAACGAAACGCGGCATGCGCCACTTTACGTCGGTCTTCTGAGAGGTCGTGGTATTTCACCGGTCGAGCCGGCCCATTCATGCACCGAACTGCTTGGCTCTACCACTGTTAAACACTATTTTACCACTATTTTGATTAAGCTTAGTATGTAATCATTTATATATTAAATAAATCTATATTTCCATAGATAGTTTTTATCATGGGGTAAAGAGGCAAACGTAGGCAACTAACGCCCGCCATGGACACCTAAAATATATAATTATAGAGTTACAGTTGCGTTGAGACCTTTAAAATTGGATAGGGAAATTGTTGAAAGTGGGATGGGAAGGGGAGAGGGAAAGGTTTAGGGCCTCCGGATATCTCTATCATCACGCAAAATGCGGCATGTGCCACTTTACGCCGATATTCTGAGAGGTAGTGGTATTTCACCGATTGAGCCGTCTCATTCATGCAGCTCACTGCGTGACTCTGCCAATGTTAGTTAGTTTGTTTTTTTAGACACTAATTGTCAACAATATAACCTTTGTTCTCACGTTGACTACAGGAGATACGTTGTTTTATCATCATTATCTAATATATAAAATTCTCGAGTCTAGATGTGCGTAATTGAACTCCTCCGAAACGGCTTGACCGATTCTCATGAAATTTTATGTGCGTGTCGGGTAGGTCTGAGAATAGGACAACATCTATTTTTCATCCCCCTAAATCACAAGGGTAGCCCACCCTTCAATATTTTTTTTAATTTTTCGATATATTTCTGTTTCTTATTTTTTTTATGAGACAGGATACAAAAATACATATAACCCTAAATTTTCAACTCCCCACGATCAACCCCTATTTTTTAAATTTAATTTTTCGGCAAGACAACGTTTGCTGGGTCAGCTAGTATAGTATAAAACAAAGTCACTTTCCGCTGTCTGTCCCCATAAATGCGCATATCTTTAAAACTACGCAACGGATTTTGATGCGGTTTCTTTTAATAGTTAGAGGGTGATCTATAATTCATGTATAGTGTAAAAATAAAAAGTAATAATTTTCAAGATTTAGAAATTTAATCGCAAACGCTGCCTGAACCCTAAGTGATAGATCAAAACAATGTTCTGCATTATTAAAGACCTATAGAAGGTCTACAAGAAAAGCCGCGAGGGCATATGTCTATCTCTTAGGGATAAACCACAATGATCATTTTTATTCCTTTACTTTTTACGAGATATAATGGCTTACTTACGAAGCGATTTTAAACATTACACATTCATTTTCATCCAATTAAGTGTCTTAAATAGATTCTGTATGTAATTAGCATTAGTATTGTAGTTAGTATTATTATGTCTTAAATAGCATTTTGATGCGAAACAAAGTCCGCCGGGTCAGCTAGTTACATAGTATAAAACAAAGTCACTTTCCGCTGTCTGTCCCCTATATGCTTATATCTTTAAAACTACGCAACGGATTTTGATGCGGTTTTTTTAATAGTTAGAGGGTGTCAACGGGGTGGTTTTGATTTATAATTCATTAATGATGTTGTAAAGAAAAAGTGATAATTTTCAAGATTTAGCACTTTAATTGCAAACGCTGGCCGAACCCAAAGTGATAAATCAAAACAATGTTCTACATTATTAAACACCTTTAGAAGGTATACAAAAAAGTCCGTGAGAGCATATGTCTATCTCTTAAGGATAACCTACAATGACCATTTTTATGTTTGTACTTATTACGAGAAATAATGCCTTATTTACCAAGCGATTTTAAATATTGCAGGATTAATTTTCACCCAATTAAGAATCTTAAATGGATTGTGCATGTAATATAGATAATACTGGCCCTTTACAACATGCAATTTGAACGAATATTTTTGAAGATATTGCAGTATTAACATAGCTGGACAGCAGTTAAAGCCGATAAATAGCACAAATTGAACCCCACGATATCCAAAATTTACTCATTTATTACTTTTGATGCGGAACAAAGTTCGCCGGGTCAGCTAATTAAACAATAAATTTATTACTAATGCAAATATGAAATTAAGATTTAATTGAATAATAAATACCTTTAATACACGAAACTAGAGACGCCATATTGATTTTTATAGTTTTAAAAGTAATATATGGCGTAATGCCTATTGCCATACGTCGGTCACAATTTAGTTAGTCATCTATATATTAATCACACATAACTTCCGGAAATCTTAACGTTGTTATGACTTCTGGTCTGCACATGGTTGTCAAATTTATCTACGAGCAAAAACTTATGTGTATACATTACTGAAAACTATTTTATTAATCGGAATCACCCCTTTATTGGAACTTACTGAGTAATTACCAAAGAATTAGATTTTGCAATTTGCCAGCGATACTTTTAAAACATGCTTATAAAATGAAGTACATAGCGCGTTACTTCTAATATATAAAATTCTCGTGTCACAATTTTCGTTCATACTCCTCCGAAACGGCTTGATTCTCATGTTTTTTTTATGCATATCGGGTACGTCTGAGAATAGGACAACATCTATTTTTCATCCCCCTTAATCACAAGGGTAGCCCACTCCTCAATATTTTTTTTGTTATTTTTCAGTATATTTCTGTTTTTTATTTTTTTTATAAAACGGGATGCAAAAATACATAAAACCCTAAATTTTCAACCCCCTACACTCAACCCCTATTTTTTAATTTTATTTTTTGGCAAGACAACGTTTGCCGGGTCAGCTAGTATTCATTTAAATAACACAGTCTAAGGAACATAACCGTCAATGTATTTAACACCCTTTGATATTGTGATACAGTTCGTATAGAAATTCTTCTTTTTACTGTCAACGACATATTTTGGGGAACATAAATCTTTCAGCCGGATGCTAACTATTTAACACCGATTTGGTAGCGTGTGGACGATCAAATATTACAATTGTTGTTATAAATATATTCGTCTGTCTGTTTTAAAGTATCTAATAATAGTTAAGATGAATATGCTTCCTTTTAACTGTTGAATACCTTCTGTATAATAAATAAACATAATTTATTTTGTCAGTCGTGTAAAATAAATTTTGTGTTTATAATTTTATTGCTTTACTACTATTAATAATTTATCATTTTGATTGGAATTAATTGTGGTAATTAATTGTGTTTTCATATAATTTAGACAGCTCAATATATTATTTCTTGGACTTCTGTTGCAAAAGTCTCAAGTCTGAATCAGAGATATTTACCAAAGCTATATAATATGTATTGCAGTTATAACTTTTAGACTTGACATCTTTGCAACGGTCGATACAAAATAATACTGTCTATATCACATATTTAATAGCGTGAAGACACAGAAAAAGTTTAGCAGAATTGTTAGATTTTTATATTTATTGAGAATAACAATCAAACATTGAAATATATTTTACGACTTAATATATAAAGTTAGAGTATGTAAAAATGAGAAAGGGCATGCTCCGATGGTTCGGAAATGTATAATGCAAGATTGACTTAGCAAATATACAATACAAGTGTCTTGGTCGTCCACGACTGCTATATGTATCCACATATAGGAGTCAAGGACGACCAAGACACACATTCCATGAGCAAATTACACGAATCCTGGTAGATGGTGATATCAGGAGCCTTAAAAAATGACGAGCGCGTATGACAAGAGTTATAACATAACATAACATAACTTCACGCCTTTTGTTACCCGAAGGTGTAGGCAGCGGCTGTTAAGCCTCGTCTCGCCGTTATGTTTACGTCCCAAATGGAATAGGTGGCGAACCTATTGCCATACCGGGCACAAAGTTTGTCAGTCATCGATATTTATCACACATAACTTCCGAAAACAATTTCGAAAAGTCATTGGTGTGAGCCAGTGTCTGGAATCGAACCCCGGACCTCTGGATCAGAGGCCGTGCGCTCGCCCACTGCGCCACCGAGACTGTTGAAGAGTTATAAAAGACAAAGAAGCTAGTGAGGCGTACAAGAATCGTGCCTCATGGCGTTCTGTTCTCTCTGCCTGTATATATAGAGTAAAAAATACAGTTACACTATAAATATATTAGTGGTTAATTGAAATATCATGTTCCTTAATAAAAGTCATATTTAAGCTAAGAGAATGAGTGTGGGTCGAGTTATTGGACGTTTAATTTTGAAGCAGAAACGTAACTTACTGTCTCAAAAGACAAGAGAGATGCATAAAAAAAAATCAAAAAATACATTGAGAATCAACCCAACCCCTTTTCCGATCCAATTCCCATCCCGCTTCCGACCCCTTCCATATCCCATTGGGAAGGCCGGCAATGCAACTCTAATACTATTTGTGTTCAGGTGTCCATGGGTGGCGTTTATTGCTTACTATCAAGTGACACATCTGATCGTTTGCCTCCCAATAACATAAAAATAAAATAAATAGAGAAATATGCACGCTCTTTGACAAATAATATTTCGAATGTTTAGGGATAAGATAAATTAATTATTTACCTGCGTATCATTACAATACATAGCTTAAGAGCTATTTTTACAGTGGTAGAACCACACAGCTCGCTGCATGAATGGACTGTCTCGACCGGTGAATACCTCTCAGAATATTGACATTAGGTGGCTTAGAAAAATATAATAGTATAAAACAAATTTAAAAATAATTTATTTGAAAACCTCCATGTACTATGTAAGTAGTAAAACGGTTCTTCCATGATGCAATGAGTACAATTAGTAAACCGCATAGTAAATTTATGGTCACAGAACATAAAGTCATATACCATTGTTATTATGGTCTGTCATGTTAATAGTGTTGCCAGTACACATTTCAGAGAATAACAGTCGATGATGTATGGCAACACAGGCGAAATAAAGATGTAAGAAACTCAAGTGTCAAAACTAGGGTTGTCAAAAACTGAACACGTAAATATTATGCTAGTTTATTAAGTTTGTTTTTTTGGTAAATTCACGCTCTTTATATCTAAAGGTGCAAATAGTGGTCTTGCCACTATTTTTTAAATTCAATATATAATTTAAATATTTTTACTCAGTATAGTGCGTGTTATGTCAAGTTTTTTAATCGTTAAATGAAATATTAAGGACTCTTTTACCGTTTTACGGGTCATGAATAATTATCATCAAATTTCGAGTTCGATCATGAGAACTGCTCAAGACAACTAGTCAAGCCGTAAATTATTAAATTTACATTACAGTCAATTAAATATTAACACATATATGTATCTATTACTTGAAAATTACTCAGAATTATTTATTAGATCTCTAATAAATAATTCTGAGTAATTTTTAATTTTCTGTCACTTAGAGGATAAAAAAATATTTATAGTTAAATTTATTTGAATATTAGTTGGTCCAACAAACAATGTATCGCACGATAACAAGAGTCGATTATAGATCGATGAAAATTTAGAGCTTTTTTATCTGGTGATAAGCGAAAAAAAAACTTTTTTATTGGGTATAAGGTAAAAAATAAACAGCAGTACAGACAGAACATACATATAAAATTTTACCAAAATTGGTAAATCCAAACCATTTTGGAGGAGGTTTTTAATAATTTAAGTCTACACAAAAATTTAAAACTGATAAAATTATGTTTAACTAGATGACTTCTTACTTTAGACAAGCCAATATGCGAGTGGATGCTAGTTTGAAATAAACATGTCATCAACTAACCTACCAGAAGGGCTCCGTACATTAATACGCAGACACATAAATCTTAATCAAAGTCGAGTTGTTTTTTTTCATTACAAAATATTTCTCACTAATTAGAGTGGCGCGACCGATTTTTTTTTATTTTAGGTCGATGGCAACCCTAAGCCAGATGTCAATCGACCTTGTAGTAACCCCAATTTTTGTTGATCACATCACTAATTGTAAAGCTTTTACAGCGGTTTTATTTTTATTTTTTGCTTCTAATAATTCCTTAATGAAAAATTAACACAAGTAAGTGTCGCAGATGACGCTGCTGAAATGTTGTAGCAGAATTTAGGGATCAACGCACTAAAGCCGACTTTGATCATTACAATATTATGTACTAATATTTATCACTTGTTTACAAGTTTAAATGACGATTCATCAAATGAATATAACAGTTAATTTGTTTTTTTTTTTCATTTATCAAAACTAGCACAGATACTAAAAATATTAACAAAATAATTAAAGTTATGGTTCGACTTTGTTCCATCCAGATTATTGTTATTATTGATTTGCTAAAATAAAACTTTATTTTCTTTTGAGCTCCTTAGCGGTTTCGCGGGTTTCTCTATTTAAAATTGTAAGCTTATTTGAAGTAACATTTTAGTGACATTTTATTTTTAAATTTGATATTAAATGGATGATTGTGACTAGTTTATTGTCCGGTTCTTCTCATGATAATCTCTGCACTAGTTAAGTTAGTATAACAAAGTCGCCTTCTCTGTCCCCATGTATGCTTAAATCTTTAAAACTTCGCAACAGATTTTGATCCGGCTCTTTTTAATAGATAGAGGATGTCAACAAGGTGGTTTATACGTATAATTCATGTATAATGTAGTTAAAAAAAGTGATAAACCCAAAATTTACTTATTTATTAGTCTCGGTGGCGCAGTGGTCGAGCACACGGCTTCTGATCCAGAGGTCCGGGTTCGATTCCAGACACTGGCTCACACCAATGACTTTTCGAAATTGTTTTCGGAAGTTATGTGTGATAAATATCGATGATTGAAAAACTTTGTGCCCGGTATGGCAATAGGTTCGCCACCTATTCCATTTGGGACGTAAACATAACGGCGAGACGAGGCTTAACAGCCGCTGCCTACACCTTCGGGTAACAAAAGGCGTGAAGTTATGTTATGTTATTACTATTGATGCGGAACAAAGTTCGCCGGGTCAACTAGTTGATTATAATTTAATGTAAAGCTTATATTTAAAAGAATTCTCTTCTGCTAGTTTTATTCGTATCTGGATACTACTAATACATGATACAGGGTTAAATAAGTACTGTTTCTTTGGTAAACCCACTTACGTAATAATATTTACTATTTAATTACATAATGATACTGAAGTCAAATATCACTTAACTTAGTAACTTGGAATTATAACTAAAAATTAGTTTTTATATGTATTATTCATATTCTAAGAAAGATTTTATGTCTTAATAACTTTTTTTATTGCCGTTTGTTACATAAATAAGATATCAATTGATATTTTAAAATTTAGATATCAAATGGGACAAGTTTCTATATAGAAACAACACTGTTCATAAAAAGGTTAAATAATTCAATTCGATTGTGTATATTTTTTATAGAATTTAAAACTGAAATCTGCTTTTTTTTTAATTTCACTGCATTTGAATTGTTTAATTTGACTATGACCTATTATTATGAGAAATAAAGGTCGCAAAAATCGATATAATTAATTTAGAAATAAAGGTCGACATAAAATATTAAATAGATTAACGTATACAATTTTTTTTTTCTGGCAATACTTGCAATGCATCTTTGCGCATAGTACTGACATCGGTAACACCATATTTAACTTATTACACCGCATATACTTATCATTATTAAAAATACCATTAAAAAATTATGAAAATATTTTGTAGACTTTTAGTAAATTTGATCGCACTTAGATTATTATCTAAATTTGTTATATTGTATATATAAACAAACTTTTTATTTATTTATTAAATATTACTTTTTTCGTAAATATATTCCCGGTGCGTATGCGCATTTAAGCGCAGCGTACAAGCGCGTCGCGAGCCAAGATTCTGTGCGCTACTGGCGCGTAAAAAAACGCAACTCCTGCGCATTCAGACGTGGAAAACCTATAGACTGACACAGCTGACATCGGCCGGTGACACACTTAGAACACTCACACTCATCTTCGTTTTTTTTTATTTATGTATAATTTCATGAATTTCATAGTTTAGTCTCGGTGGTCCTGTAGTATCCCCGCTTCTGAATCGAGTAGTCACGGGTTCGAATACTGGCTCACACCAATAATAAAATTAATTTTGAAAGTTATCTGTGATAAATATGGATGACTGAAAAATTTGTGCCCGGTATGGCAATAGGTTCGCCGCCTATTTCATTTGGGACGTAAACATAGTCGGCGAGTCGGGGCTTAACAACCAATGCCAACACCTTCGGTTAGAAAAAGGCGTAAATTGATTATGTTTTATGTTTCACGCATTTTTTTTACCCAACGACTCTTAAGCCTTACCTTGCCGAATTTTTATGCCTCGGGGGGTAAAAATTTGGCAAGTTTATCGATATTTTTCACTCATTATATACAAATATCTGAATTATTTCTTGTATGTTACATAGATTGAGTTACACACTGTTAGTTAGTTAGTTAGTTAAACTGTGTTAAAAAGGACAGGCAACTTCCTTGGAATTGAGGTATTAATAATAATCTATACTTATATTATAAAGCGGAAGAGTTTGTTTGTTTGTTTGTTTGTTTGTTTGTTTGAACGCGCTAATCTCAGAAACCACCGATCCGATTTAAAAAATTCTTTCACTGGTGTATAGTCCATTTATCGAGGAAGGCTTTAGGCTATATTATATTTTCAAAAAAATTAGGGATCCTTACTATAAGTTCAATAATGTAACCCAAGGTGTAAGAAAAAGACCCGAAAAAAATTCTTAAATCGCGAACGCTGCAAAAACTATTGATTATAGAACAAAACAATGTACTACACTTTCACAGAACATATAATTTTCGACAGAAAAATCCGCGACGCCATATGTCTAACTATTGTAGTTATCGCACAATAAGTGTTTTTTGAATTTTTAAAAATAATTATAATGAGGTCGTTTTAAAAGTTCTTTATTTTATACTTTGGTATTAACTCTACTCAAAATAAATTACTTCAATATAAAGATAGATTCAATACCTTTCTAGAACTTTTTGAATGATTCAATTACAACATTTAATTCAAAAGATATCGCAAAATACAAAATGTAAGTATTCGTTTCTTAGGCAAATATTCCGCGCACATATATATGTTTGGGAGACCCGCCCGACTCGGTCATGAGCGCCGCTCATAGCTGGCAGGTATTTTTTTTTTAATTTTCTTAGACTTTTTTTTTCTTTTTGTCCTAATGAGTTTGTAGTATTTAATCGTCTTGGGTATTTGTATATTTATTTTGTAATAATTAATAGGTAATGTGAACCTGTAACATCTGTGACCCCGTGTCTATTTAGACACATTCGATTAGAATTTGATCTATTTAAGAGTAAACGGTAACGAGTAAACGGGAAATAACACAAGTGTAGGTAAACAAATACTTTTATTATTGGCTTGACGTTTCGGCCTGGTTACACTGGCCGTAGTCACAAGCAGACAGATAATTTGTTTACCTAAATGTGTCGCGTTATTTTCCGTTCATTATATTTATGTAATATGGAACGCGAATATTAAAAGATTTAAAAATATTTTCATACTTAATTAACCAAAGTCATGGGTCAAAGCTACAGTTAGTTTGCAGTTAGTTCTTCACGCAGATATTATAATATTTTCTATAATTCTTTACAATATTGCAACTTCATATAAATGGACGAGGCGCAAGATATCCCTACGCACCTTAATCTTGGCGTCTTTTGCTAAAATATAAAGACTTAGCGAGTTTGTTACACATCTGCATACCACATAGTAGCCCATCTATATATATTTATTTACATTTTTAATATCGTGATCTCTTATAAAATTTAGTGAATTTATTTTGATAAGAGTAATACCAAGGTGCCAAATCGATATCATTTAAAATATAAAAAAAAACACTCACTGTGTGTTAGCCATACTGGTAAGAACATGTGGTGACCAAGTTTTTTTTTAAATCTACGACAATGACAAATTTAAAAAAAAACGCTCAAGTAGTATTAAAAAAAACTAAAGATTGACAAAAAACTTCTGACAAAGTCCCTGGTATTGCTATTGATTGAAGTTGATATTTTTTTTATTTACGGGATAGGAGGGCAAAGGAGCAAGCGTGTCACCTGAAGTTATGTATGTATGTATCAGGAACTTGAATTGAAAAAAAATAGTGTTAGATAGTCCATTTATGAGGAAAGCTTTGAGGTATTAATATGATCGCGGCAATAATCTTTTTAGTGTAAAATATCTAAAATATGGCGGTACGAAGTTCGCGCGGTCTGCTAGTAATTTATAAAAGAAGTCATTAGATTCGATCACATGACTACTCTGGACCTCAGAGACTTTTATTGGTACCCAATAGAATCCTTTTATTGGTACTTTTATTGGTGAATTATATTGGGTTTGGTTATATTTGACAGCCCGTCTCTCCTACCAATCACCATTAAGACAAGCAACTAAAAACACTAGGGTGATCCTTCTTACCACATGCAACGGATTTATGGGACACATTTCCACTTACACCTTCTGATCCACTGTGTTATAGCCTTTTCAGAACCCACGCTATCTACATCAACAGATTCCATATATCACATTATTCTCACAGCATAATATATATTTTCAACACAACAAAATGGCGACTGAATGCAACATTAAAACATTAATATATATGTATATGTTTCTGCAAGAATATAATAATAATAATATCTTGGACACAATATACACAGCGCCCTCTAGTTCCAAGCTAAGCAATTAAATGCTTGTATTATGGATACTAGATAACGAAATACATATATACTTTTTTTGTAAATACATACTTATAATACATAGAAAAATACCCAGACACCACACAAATATTCATGTTTGTCACAAATATTTGTGCTCGGGTGGGAATCGAACCCCCGACCTCATTGCTTCAGCCGGTAGTTTTACCAATGCGCCACGAGGCCCGTCTGACATGGCCCGAATGACAAAAAGCAGCAAAAAAGCAATGGTTAGCTTCATACTATTTATATACACTTGATATATAATTAACAATGACTAATATCGATGAGTAAACTCTGTTTCTTGTATCACAAAGAACCTAATTAAATATCTATTTTATGAGATTAAACATTTAATTTGGTATGATTAAATTATAAGCTAATTAGGTATTTGAAAAAAAAAAATATTGATTTTTTTTTATGTATTTTAAAACTTTATTATTAATAATATTGATATTTAATGCAAAAACTTCAAAAAATTATTTTTTCAATTAATTATAAACAATTAAAAATTGATGAAATTTAAATAAAAATCACGTGACTATAAACGCGCCATGATTGGTCACTATAGTTGTGACGTCATAATGTTATAGCTATTTAATAACAGTACAGCGTTTACGGCTAATACTCATGTCTAGACAATAATATTGAAAATTTATTGCTAAAATACGAGTTGTTAGTTGATTTAAATTAGTTATGTGTGATAAAGGATTTATTAAGGCAAAGTCTGATAATATTCCTGATGTTGATATATTTATGATCACCGATTTTTTAAGAAATGACGTTCGACGACGACGACGACGACGTTTCTTGAGAAAGAATTAAGAGTAAAAATAACGCGTCCGGGGATGTATCTTGTACCTAGTTATCCGATTTTTGCAGCATCTCCTGATGGAATGACAAGCAATGCCATTGTTGAAGTAAAATGTCCCACCAGTCATAAATCATTGGATATTTTTCTAGCAAAAGGTAAAGTCAGCTTGAAGTGTAATGCCCAAATGCAACTACAAATGTTATTGACTGGTAAAAAATAAAGTATCTTTTGTGTTGCTGATCCACATTTTGAAGAAAATAAAACTATTTACATTAAAAAATTTATTTACTGAACTTTCCTTAAATATATAATAATTATTTGATTTGTATACTTAGATAAATAATAATTAATAAAAATGGTATTAAGAAATACTTACATCGAAATGATCTTCACAACAAAAAAAATACGATTTTGTTTGGGGATTATCACGGTGCACTGCTTGAAACCATTTATTTCGACATTTGTCATCTTGGGGAACATTTAAAAACATTTTATCAGGAGTTGCCTTTGTAGTATTCGTACATAATGGTACAAAACAAGAAGGATAACTTTTGAGGTTCGACATTTTTAATATAAATTTAAATATTTAATAATGACAACAAAATTAAATAGATCAAAACACTGTATTTATTATTTTTCTATCAACTGCAATGAGTGAAAACTAACATTAAGACGTCACACGCGCTCGGGTTTGTTCGGGAGTTGTCGGCGTGTCTTCGGTACTGGATTCAAAAATTTATTTTTATTTTGAAATAACTTTTGAATTATTGCGAAAAAAAAAAAAAATGTTTTGTTATAAAACTAATATATAATCTTTCAATTTATCACAAAAAAATTTTTTTTTCAAATACCCAATTGTCAATAAAATAGAATTATTCCATAATTTGAACGTGAGTTATTTTCTTTTACGCCTGTTTCCATCGGAAGGTGTAGACAGCGACAGTTATGCTTGGACATATATCTGTCACAGTTTTGTCTATCATTACAATTTGAAATTTAAATATTTACATGCAATTAATATAAACAGTTAGATTTTAATATATAAATTACTTCTCATTGATTTACTAACAAATGAACATCGAAGGTGTCGAGGATGGCCACCAATGTGGAGACCCACATTCCATGACCAAATAGAACGTGTTCTGGAGGAAGGTGATGTTAGGAGCCTCAATAACCAACGCGCGTGCATGAAAAGAGTTATGAAAGTCAACGAAGCGAGTGAGGTATGTAAGAATCGGTGCCTTATGGCGCTCAGTTCTCTCTGCCTACCCCGCAAGGTATTTAGCGTGAAGTTAGTAGTTAGTATTTTTCATTGGTATACTGACAAACAATTTGATAAAAGACATACTAAATGAACAAATAAATTTTATAGAATGTTAGGTATTTTTCTATATCTCGGTGTGTCACTAACCTAACACTAATGCATGGCACGTCATAGCCAGTTCTGAGATTCAATTTCGTAAATCTCGTTTTGTACCGTAATGATTTATTCAATTGATCAGCGTCGGTTCCGTCTATTCAACACTTCTGTCAAAACTACTTTCATCTTCTTTTAATATATTTTTTTTAAAAGAATCAGAGCCACTAGTTCATCCGTGTCGTCTTGTTGAAAAAATATTAAAAATATCAGATGTAAAGTAAAACGATCAAGTCTTTATTTTGTTCTCAATTGCAGTTCAAACTATAATTTAAAATTATCGTGGCGCCGGCGTGTTGTTATTCAACTTCTTCGCAATGGCACGACCGATTTTAGTGAAATTTTGTGCAAATCGGTTAGTCACACTCAACTGCTACATATTTATATCTACCCAAATTATTTTTCTAAGGTTTGTTTCATGCTTTCGTGTTTTAATGGTGACATGTTATAAAATACTAGCTGACCCAGCAAACGTTGTCTTGCCGAAAAATAAAATTTAAAAAATAGGGGTTGATCGTAGGGGGTTGAAAATTTAGGGTTGCATGTATTTTTGTATCCCGTTTTATAAAAAAAATAAGAAACAAAAATATGTCGAAAAATTTAAAAAAAAATTGAGGGATGGGCTACCCTTGTGATTTAGGGGGATGAAAAATAGATGTTGTCCTATTCTCAGACCTACCCGACACGTACATAAAATTTCATGAGAATCGGTCAAGCCGTTTCGGAGGAGTTCAATTACGCACATCTAGACTCGAGAATTTTATATATTAGAAGTAAAAAACGCAAAATTCTCAACACTTTAAAGTCACCTATTTTTCTTTAACATAACAAAACTTCAGGCCTTTTGTTACCCGAAGGTGTAGGCAGCGGCTGTTAAGCCTCATCTCACCGTTATGTTTACGTCCCAAATGGAATAGGTGGCGAACCTATTGCCATACCGGGCACAAAGTTTTCAGTCATCGATATTTATCACACATAACTTCCGAAAAGAATTTCGAAAAGTCATTGGTGTGTGTCAGTGCCAGGATTTGCACCCAGTACTCCTTGAATCAGAAGCGGGAATTTTTCTTTATTTATTAAAAAATATTACTTTTTTGACAAGATTTTTATTTTTACAATACAACGCTTTTTGGATGAGCTAGTTTATATATCTTAAAGATACATACATACAT
Source organism: Euproctis similis (assembly GCA_905147225.2). Taxonomy (NCBI): domain Eukaryota; kingdom Metazoa; phylum Arthropoda; class Insecta; order Lepidoptera; family Erebidae; genus Euproctis; species Euproctis similis. Next base: position 8,555,114 of record LR990121.1, on the reverse strand, counting down.
ACATAACTTCACGCCAAATCCCTTGCGGGGTAGGCAGAGAGAACAGAGCGCCATAGGGCACGATTCTTACACACCTCACTCGCTTCGTTGACTTTCATAACTCTTTTCATGCACGCGCGTCGGTTTTTGAGGCTCTTAACATCTTAGCTCTTACCCTTATCTTAAAGATATAGGTAGATATTTATTAAATATAACTAATCTGTTATATGTTTTATAATAATTATTGATAATAAAATGGCGTCAACTTGTGGATTAATAAAATTACGTCAAAACGTATTTTGTTTATAAACTAAACTATTAAAAAATAGATATCGTTTTATTTTTTTGGTAACCTTGTGACATTTGCCGCTAAACTGGCAATTTATGTTAAAGTTTTGCCATCAATAAAAAGCTTTCTCTTCCCTTTCTTTGCTTTGTTTTCGCGCATAATATATACAAAGATGATTCGTCCCGGCTATCGTAACGTTGCTTTTGATATTATTATTGTATCCTCTCAGTCAGCCGGGAGCGAAATAAAAACATATGGCTGACAAGCTTACACAGCACAAAACCGAAGGCTGGCGGTATAACCATCCCAGAAACATTGGTCAACCTAAATGTTCGTGGTAGGGACGGGCAGCAGCGTCCTTATCTATAAGAGGTTTACCCCTGCGGTCTCCAACCCGTTTGCCCAGCGTGGGGACTATGGGCATAAACCTCCCTATGGAAAAAGCAGCAATACAACGGCCCCCAGTTCCCGGTGGTCCCGCTATTCCCGGCCAAGGCAGCGGTCGTGGTAATGGTGGGACAGGGGGTGCGAAGAATCTCCGGGTTACGGCAGGCTGCCAAAAACAACTACTCGTGGCCACTTATAATGGACGCAGTCTTCGACTGGACCAACATCTCACCGAACTCGAGATGGAGCTGGGTTGCTTGAACTGGCATATTCTAGGGTTATCTGAAGTCCGGCGAGAGGGGGAGGACACGATAACCTTACAGTCAGGCAACTTACTCTACTTTCGGGAAGGTGACCAGCTCTCCCAGGGGGTGTCGGTTTCCTCGTTCACAAGGACCTCGTTAGCAGCGTTGTGGAGATCAGTAGTGTGTCGACCAGGGTAGCGTACCTTGTACTGAAACTCACCAACAGGTACACCCTGAAGGTAATACAGGTATATGCGTCGACCTCGACATACTCTGACGAGATAGCGGAGGCGATGTACGAGGATATTGCGAAAGCAATACATTGTACCGCCAAGGCTCACTACAACGTTGTTATGGGGGACTTCAACGCCAAAGTGGGAGTACAAGAACGCGGCGAAACGAAAATCGGTCCATATGGCTTGGGGTGCCGGAATCATAGGGGCCAGATGCTGGTCAACTTCCTGGAGTCTGAAAGGCTTTTCTTGATGAATTCATTCTTCAAGAAGAGTCTCCACAGGAGGTGGACTTGGCGAAGCCCCAATTCGGTGACAAGGAACGAGATAGATTTTATCATGACGGATAGTAAGCAGATATTTAGAGATGTCTCTGTGATTAACGGGTTCAATACTGGAAGCGATCACCGACTTCTTCGGGGCTCCCTAAATATTAACTTGAAAGCTGAAAGGACCCGAAAGATAAGGTCTATTCTCCGACCTAAGCCACTCCGAATAGCCGAAACCGAAAAGTTCCAAATGGAACTTAAAAATCGATTCGACCTGCTGGAAACCACAGGCAACGTGGACGAAAAAGCTGACACTGTGGTCAACACGCTGAGGAAAGTGTCTCAAAGGCTGTTCCTGAGATCGCAGAAAAAGGAGTCCAAGCTCTCTGCTGAGACACTCGAGCTGATGAGGCAAAGGCGAGAAACTCCATCCGATCAGCTGTCTTCGTCAGAATGGAAAAGCCTAAACCAGCGCATTAGAAAGCTGATGCGGCGCGACCTTCGTCGATCGAATACGCGAGCAATCGAAAACGCGATCGACCGCAACAAAGGGTCAAAAGTGTTCGCTCAGCAGCTTGGAAGGTCCCATCTGACGAAGCTGAAAACTGCGGATGGACGTATCGTCACCTCTAGGCCCGAGATTCTCGCAGAGATCGAATCTTTTTATGGGCTTCTTTATTCCACACGGATGACCAAGCCAACTGGACACAACGATGATGACCACAGAGCCCCGCTAACGCGTCACTATAGTGAGGACATTCCCGATGTCACTGAAAGCGTAATTAATGCGGCTCTCGGGCAACTCCAGAACAACAAGGCACCCGGTGATGACGGAACTACTACAGAGCTTCTAAAAGCCGGTGGGAGTCCTATCCTAAAGGAATTAGCAAGCCTTTTTAATTCCGTCATACACCAGGGCATAACACCACAGGCTTGGAGCAGGAGTGCGGTGGTATTGTTCTTCAAAAAAGGTGATAAAACCTTACTGAAGAATGACAGACCCATCTCACTCCTGAGCCATATCTACAAGTTGTTCTCGAGGGTCGTCACGAATCGTCTCGCTGCAAGACTCGACGAATTCCAGCCTCCGGAGCAGGCCGGGTTTCGAAAAGGATTTAGTACCGTGGACCACATCCATACTGTTCGGCAGATTGTACAGAAGACCGAAGAGTACAATCAGCCGCTGTGTGTGGCATTCGTGGGCTACGAAAAAGCCTTCGACTCCATCGAAACTTGGGCAGTTCTGGATGCACTGCAGCGATGTCGGATTGACTGGCGTTATATCGAGGTGCTGAGATGCTTGTATGACACCGCCACGATGGCTGTCCAGATACAGGACCAGGCGACGAACTCCATCGAGCTGAATCGAGGTGTAAGACAGGGAGATGTTATATCTCCGAAACTTTTCACCAATGCTCTGGAGGACGTTTTCAAGACACTGGATTGGACTGGACAGGGTATCAACGTGACTGGTGAGTACATCTCGCATCTTCGGTTTGCCGACGACATCGTTGAAATGGCAGAGTCGCTGGAACAGTTAAGCGGAATGGTGCGCAGCCTGGACGAGTCCTCCCGGCGTGTCGGTTTGGGCATGAACTTGGACAAGACCAAGGTCATTTTCAATGAACATGTCGTGCCCGGACCGATAAGCGTCGAAGGGTCAGTTCTCGAAGTCGTAAAAAAATACGTCTACCTAGGCCAAATCATCCAGCTAGGTAGACGAAACTTCGAGAAGGAGGCCGAAAGGAGGATTCAGCTTGGTTGGGCTGCATTCGGCAAACTACGTCGAGTCTTCAGCTCGCCTATACCGCAATGTCTGAAGACCAAAGTCTTTGACCAGTACGTCTTACCGGTGATGACCTACGGTGCCGAAACGTGGACACTCACGGTGGGGCTAGTCCACAAATTTAAAGTCGCTCAGCGAGCTATGGAGCGGGCTATGCTCGGGGTATCTCTGAAGGATAAACTCAGGAATGAGTATATCCGCCAGAGAACTAGGGTAACCGACATAGCTCGTAGAATAAGCTCGCTGAAGTGGCAATGGGCTTGGTCACATCTGCCGAAGGACCGACGGTAGATGGAGTAAGAAGGTCATAGAGTGGAGACCGCGTCTTGGCAAACGTAGCGTAGGACGCCCACCAGCCCGATGGTCAGACGACCTCAGAAAGGCTGCTGGAAAAGACTGGATGCGGAAGGCAGAGAATCGGATGTTGTGGCGCACATTGGGAGAGGCCTATGTCCAGCAGTGGACTGCAATAGGCTGATGATGATGATGATGATGATGATTGTATAATACATTTCGCTTATACAAATTGCTAATACCTTTTTAATCTTTAACAAACTATTTTGAAGATAAACACAATTTCTTGGTGATTTTAAGTGTTATTCTAAGAAAAGTTTCAAAAAACATTCAGTTCGTTTCAACTCTCAGACAATCGACGTAAAGTTGCACTTGTCGCGTTTCAATCGGTTGAATCAATCTCATCAAAAAAAAAAAAACAAATAGTGATGTACTTTAATAAATAAAATAGTATATCGATAATATATATGTATATTTTAAACTATTTATACTAAATCATAAAACGTATTTCATTAAGCCATTGACATGAATTCTAGGTTAGTGGACTATATTACGTAGTCTTTTATTTATATACCAATATTCGTTGTGTTTCTTTTTTACTTACAATATATATTTGTTTACTACTGTTTGAAGATATCAAGTGGATAGGTATTAAATAAAAATAAAAATAGCCATTCCCAGAGCTTGAATATAATATATTCTCAGTGGTAGAGCAACAAAGTTTGCTGCATTAACGGTCCGGCTCGACCGGTTAAATCTCGCCTCTCAAAATATCCACGTAGACCAGTCTATCGAGCCAGATCCACCCAGTTTCTTGATAACTCCTCATCCAGCTTATAGGCCATCAATGTTTATGTATATGTATGATGTTTTCGTGATTGCAGAAGTCCATTGGCAACTCTACTCGCTTACCCCCATATGACTCGCTTGCTCATTTGGTCTTTTTCGATCCCATTAGACTTTTTCCAATCCCACAGTGACCAACAATGCTATAGCTATTAGGTGGTTTGTCAAAAGTCGTAGAATCAAAATAATCAGTCATTAATATTTATCACATCATAATTTCATAACATAACTTCCAAAAAATCATTGATTATAGTCAAAATTCTGATTCAGAAGTTGTGGGATCGATTCTGAGCTCGCAGAAAAAAATTCTTGGAATGCTTTGCGGAATTTATGTGTGATAATTATAGATGACTGACAATTTAGTGCCCGGGATCTCATTTGGGACGTAACATAACGATTCGGCGAGTTGGGGCTTAACAGTTGCTACACTGTCGGGTAGAAAAGGGTGTTTTTTTATGGGATAGGAGGACAAACGAGCAGGCGCCTGATGATAAGTGACCAACGCGGCCCATGGACACCTACCACACATATTGTGTTATAGTTGCGTTGCCGATATTTAAGGTAGTAAGATAGAAAAGAATGGAGAAGAGGGATGGGCGGCCTCACCGAACTAAACGTGGCATGAGCCACTTTATCGATCGGTCGATCTTCTGAGAGTATTAGTGTGAAAGTGAAGTTTTGTTTATGTTATTTATAATAAAACACCTCAAATTTAAACTACTTAATAGTTTAGTTTAGTATTCAGAGCAAACTGATGATATTACGACGGAAACCTGGTACTTATAAGTAAATATAATAAATATGTTTCATGTAGGCGTATCAATACGTTCGTTACATTCATACAAGTTAAATCTATTTCAGTCAATTCGTATAGCTTTTATCTGCATTAGTATAAATAACGGTATTTATCTCTAACAAAATTAATTTCAAAGCTTATAGTAATACAAACTATCCGGAAGTCTTTTGTTGTTACTGATTCTCAACAATAGTTAGCCAATGCGACTTATATAAATTGTATTTTGCTCGTGTATTAAATAATGTTAATAAGTAGTACTAGTACCAGTAAGTAGTAGTAGTACCACCGGTATTTACATATGTTACTTTTAATAAAAGTTCAAGCTATAACATAACATAACTTCACGCCTTTTTTTACCCGAAGGTGTAGGCAGCGGCTGTTAAGCCTCGTCTCGCCGTTATGTTTACGTCCCAAATGGAATAGGTGGCGAACCTATTGCCATACCGGGCACAAAGTTTTTCAGTCATCGATATTTATCACACATAACTTCCGGAGAGAATTTCGAAAAGTCAGTGGTGTGTGCCAGTGCCAGGATTTGAACCCACTACTTCTTGAATCAGAAGCAGGGTGCTCGCCACTGCGCCACCGAGACTGTTTCAAGCTGTTTCAAGCTATAGTTTTGTTAGAATAATATTTTATCTACAGATGTGTTTCTTTAATTAGCAAATTTTCTAAATTTGTTCCTCTTAATAATAACATAAACAAAAACCTAATATAACTTCACGCCTTTTTCCACCCGAAGTTATGTTTACGTCCCAAAAGGAATAGGTGGCGAACCTATTGCACAAAGTTTTTAGTTATCAATATTTGTCACACATAACTTTCGAAATAATTTCGCAAAATCATTGATGTGAGCCAGGATTCGAGCCCGCGACCGCTTGATTCAGAAGCGGGGTACTCCACCACTGGACCACTGAGACTTTAATTTTCTTTTATTCAATAAGTTATCAATTATAATTCTTTTTTATGTATTTTCAAAACCAAATAGAACGAGTCCTAGACGAAGGCTATATTAGGAGCCTTAAAAATCGACGAGCGTATATGATAAGAGCTATGAAACTCAAAGGAGTGAGTCAAGTGTGTAAGAATCATGCCTTCTGGTGCTCTGTTCACTCTATCTACCCCGCAAGCCACTTAATTGGAAATTTAAATTCATGTCTATAATAGATATTTATTATAAAAACAAATGTGTATATCAAAACAAGCTTACTATCTTTTACAAGCCAAATTTGAAACATATTTCCACTTACAGATTTATCATAGACTGTGGTAGAGCCAAGCAGTTCGCTGCATGAATGGGACGGCTCGACCGGTGAAATACCACGACCTCTCAGAAGACCGACTTAAAGTGGCTCATGGCGCGTTTCTTTCGGTGAGAGAGGTACCCGGAGGCCCACCTCCCTTCCCCATCCTTTCCTATCCCCTATCCCTTAAAGGTTGGCAACGCAACAGTAACACTATATGTGTTGCTGGTGTCCATAGACGGCGTTGGTTGCTTACCATCAGGTGACACGCCTGCTCGTTTGCCCTCCTATCCCATAAAAAAAAGATGGCTCATGTCAATAATAATATACTACTAATCATCACTGACAACGCGACCGCGAGTAAGCGATTCTCGGGACGCGTATACAAAAGTTGACACTTGGAAACACTTTTTACGCACACAATGATAAGGCACTCACACATGAACAACCCATTTTTGGTCTCGTTATTTGGGTTACTATTGCCGATCTATTATTCTTATATCTCAGTTTCCACGAGTATTTTCGTCTTTAAGTTTTTAATGTAAATGGCTACGTTCTTGAGTGAAGTTGTCACAGAATACAAAAACGTTTTCTCATTGCCTCTAGGCAGATGGAGTCGCTAATCATCGATCTCTCTCACACCAACTCGTTGGCGCCACCATTTGCATGTGTTTAAATATTTAAAAGATTGTTCTGTGATAATGTATATCAAAAAAGAACAGGATGCAGTCATTAAGGTTGTTGTTACATGATATAGATGACAAAGCCTTTTGTTATTATATCAGTTATTGATCAGTAATCATCATTACATAGTATAAAATAAAGTCACTTGCCGCTGTCTGTTCCTTTATATGCTTAGATCTTGAAACTACGCAATGAGCCACTTACATCGCTATTCTAAAAGGTCATGGTACTTCACCGGTAATGCTGGTCTATTCATGTATCGCAAAGGCTCTACCACTGCTAAAATGATACTTTCTATGTAGGAACTGCGATAGAATATATAAAATATCGGTTATAAGCTTAGTCCCAGTATATTTTTAATTTTTTTTTATGGGATACGAGGGCAAACGACCAAGCGTGTCACCTGATGGTAAGCAACCTGCATCGCCCATGAACACCAGCAACACATATAGTGTTACCGTTGCGTTGCCGACCTTTAAGGGAGTAGGAAATGAAAGGATGGGGAAGGGAGGTGGGCCTCCGGGTATCTCCGTCACCAAACGAAACGCGGCATAAGCCTCTCATAAGATCGACGTAAAGTGTTACGTCGATCTTATTAGAGGTCGTGGTATTTCACCAATCGAACCGGCCCATTCATGCAGCGAACTGCTTGGCTCTAACCACTGTTAAAAACTTTTATAGGTTAAAAAGGTAAACTAGCAAGCGGGTCATCTGATGTTAAACAATTACCGCCGCCCATGGACACTTGCAACACGGTTACGCATGCATAAGCAGCTTTTAAGGGAATGAGATGGTACTGGAGGGAGAAAGGGTGTGGGCCTCTGGATACCTCTCTTACCGAACGTCGGCATAAGCCACTCTACGTCGACATTCTGAAAGGTCGTGGTATTTCGTCGGTCGAGCCAGCCTATTCAAGCAGCGAACAGCGTGACTCTACTACTGTTAAAATCAGAATGTTGTTAATAGGCTTAGCTTATTGTACATTTAATGTTTAAATATATTTTTACTGAGCCAAACAAAAATCTAAACATTTATATAACGCACGAAAAGAAAAAACTGCGAGCTACAAAATTAACGGTAAAATTTTCATGTATTTTCTTTTTAGACCTTAAAATTAGGTGGCACAATGCATTGTATTCTTATAAGTTTCTATTTTAATATTCACTATATGCTTTGTCAACGTTAATGTGGCTATAGAATTGAATAAATACATTTGATTAACGCCTCTGATTGGACATAAATAATATAAATTCAAGCTGGGCGTGGACAACGGTAGACTGTACAAAAATTATGCCACTGTATAAACGATATTTATAACATAACATAACATAACTTCACGCCTTTGTAACCCGAAGGTGTAGACAGCGGCTGTTACGCCTCGTCTTGCCATTACGTTTACGTCCCAAATGGAATAGGTGGCGAACCTATTGCCATACCGGACACAAAGTTGTCAATCATCGATATTTATAACATATAATTTCCGAAAAAAAATCGGATCTCTGGATCAGAAGACATGTGCTCGACCGCTGGAGCACCGAGACTCACGATATTTATTTCTATAAGAAAGCTAATAAAAGCCAATTTCATTATGATCAATTTGAAACTTATATATTGTTGTTTTGCATGCCAAAAAGAACAATGAAAATATAAAAATGTGTATAAATCGACGGAAAATGGCACGTCTCGCGTTTCGTATGTATCGTAAGAGTGGTATCCAGAGGCCTACCTCCCTTCTCCAATCACGTCATATCCAACTTCGATAAAGGCCGGCAACGCAACTGTAAGACTATCAATGTTGCAGGCGACCAGGTTTTAGTTTCTTATCATCAAATGACCTGCTTGCATGTTTGCCCACTATTTCATAAAAAAAAACCTTTGAAGTTACGAAGTTCTGTGTATAGGTAACATACAATTAATAAAAATATAGACCGCAGAAGCAGATATACAGTGCAAAAACAGAAGGATGTAGGAATCGAGGACGGCCAAGACAGATTTTTCATGAACAAATTGAACGTGTCCTTGAGGAAAGTGATGTTAGAAGCTCTAAAAACCGATGAGTGTATCACCAGAGTAATGAAAGTCAAAGAAGCGAGTGAGGCGTGTAACAATCGTGCCTTATAGCGTTATGTTCTCTCTATCTACTTCGCAAGGAAGTTGGCGTGAAGTTATGTGTGTTTGTATATATATAGAACATGTAGTAATCTATCTTATTTGTCTAGTGAATAGGCATTTGTATTTGGCATCCATTGTGGAACTATTCTCAATAAAGCTAGACATATTATGGCATTGAAGGAGGACACCGTCTCAATCAGTACTCTAGTAACTACTCAATAGTTGCAACATTGTAGTAACAACAAGGACGCAGAAGACATTGTCATAAATTATTTCATTTATTACTTATTACGTGTTAATAACTCCTATTTGTTAGTTGTGACAGTTAACGACCTTTGTAATTTACTCAGATCATCTGTGAATAAGTTTATTTACAATATTAATAAGAAGAAATTGATACATGACATTGTCATCATTACATAGTATAAAACAAAGTCACTTTCCGCTGTCTGTCCCCTTATATGCTTATATCTTTAAAGCTACGTAACGTATTTTGATGCGGTTTTTTTTAGTAGTTGGTGTTAACGGGGTGGTTTTGATCTATAATTCGTATGTGATGTTGTTAAGAAAAAATGATAATTTTCAAGATTTAGCATTTTAATTGCAAACGCTGGCTGAACCGTGAGTGATAGATTAAAACAATGTTCTACATCATTAAACACCTTTAGAAGGTCTACAAAAATCCGCAAGGGCATATGACTATCTCTTAGGGATAACCCACAATGACCATTTTTATTTTTTACGAGAAATAATGACTTATTTACGAAACAATTTTAAACATTACAGCATTAACTTGCATCCAATTAGGTGTCTTAAATAGATTGTGCATGTAATATAGATGATCCTGGCCCTTTCTAGCATGCAATTCAAACGAATATATTTTTTTTTCTTTTTTAGATATTGCAGTATTAACATAGCGGGACAGCAGTTAAAGCCGATAAATAGCACTTATTGAACCTCATGATATCCAAAATTTACTCATTTAAAACTTTTGATGCGGAACAAAGTTCGCCGGGTCCGCTAGTTTATAATATATGAATGAATGAATGAATGACCTCCATCCCGTCCCACCCCACACCCTTAAAGGCTGGTAACGTAACCGTAACACTATCAGTGTTGCAGGTGTCTATTTGGTCGCTGTGCGAGTGAGGCATGTAAATATTGTGCCTTATGGCACTCTGTTCTCTCTGCCTACCCCGCAATAGATGTGGCGTGGTTATGTATGTATGTGTATGTATATAGTATCTGCACTATAGATTAAGAACAATACGTAGGTAATGTAGAAAAATAAGAATTATTTTAAAGAATTTGGAGTAGAGTGGAAGTCATTCATATATTATACGACGATCCTGACCGTACTCTATTCAGAGACCGTCTCTAAAAGACATTCGTTTCTCGTACACGTAGTACAAGATCTAATATCGCGACTTGATAGCTGTGTAGGGAATAAAAACGGCTATATTCAAGCATCTAAGTAGACATTTCCCAGAGACGTGGTCTGCCTGTTGACGTTCGTAAAATTAGTACTTCAATTTACATTAAACATGTACTTCAAAAGAATATATTAATAATTAAATGTACTTGAAAGGATATTCTAGCAGATTCTCCGTTATTACCTGTTTGTAATCAATTTTCTCATCTCAACCGCGGGAATTTTATGGCTTACTTGCGAACCAAATGAAGGTATGTTGTGTTGCAAATGTATGGAGTGATTTCATACTGCAAACTCCAAATAATAAATCAATTTATTTTCCAAAACATGTTCCATTTTTAAATAAACTAGTTCCTATCCTGGTGAGCACTGGTTATCCATATGGGATATGCTCCACTTTAACCAGGGATTTCCAACCCATTTGTGACAGAAAAAAAGATTTCTGTATGAACTGATACGTACTTCAGATTTTATTTAGTAACTTGACGCCTTTTAAATAGAATAAGTGGTGGAACCTATTGACATATGCCGGGCAGAATTATATCACTCAGTTATCACATGATTTTTTCGAAAAGATTAAAAAAAATCATCCGTATAAATTGTTGATGTGCGCCAGGGTTAGAACCTGCGATTTCTTGATTCAGAAGCAGGTTGTTTGACCATTTTTAGATAGGTAATTTGGGAAAGTATTTATCAATTTTAAAAACTTTAATTTTAATACTTTATAAGTATATAAACTATGAGTATTAATTATACAATAATATATACCCAAAGTTCGGAAAATAACAATTATTTTTAAAACAACCCCGTTGCCGTCAAAATCATGTTTTGTTTGTGTCGGTTATGCGTCACCAAAAATATCGTACACTTTAGGAATTCCTGAATCACGCTTAACTGTCTCATCTGGACCTGCCTTTCGTCTGGTCTTTCATCCTTAATTTATGTTCCAAACTGTCCTTAAACATAAGTTAAAATATGTCCAATACTACCAAATCTTATTAAATTTAGATGTGAATACGTAAATATATGCGTCACTGGCGCCATCTTTTGCTTGTCACATTAGTATTTCGAGGAGAAGGAAAATTTACGTCAGGAATCATGTTTATTTAAAGACCAATTACAAAGACCAGAGTAAACGGATTGACGGGCCTCGTGGCGCATTGGTACCTTTTTTTTTACGCGAGGAAATGCTTTATGCACACCCCCCGCCAACGGCAGGGAGTAAGTAGTGTAGTAGTGTGGGACTCCCAAAATGCGCAATGGTGGCATCTCGCCGTTTGTTTACGTTTTATTCGACTCAGATACTCACCGAAGCCCCCGTGCCCGGTGAGTATCTGAGTCAACCTGTAGGTGACAGTGCCCCATTTACGGAGCACCCAGGCCTCGAGGTGGGGCAGGACGGCACCGACGGCGCGCTGACGCGCACAGCCCTGGAGGACCAGCGCCAGTCCACCAGGACCCGCCGAAAAGCCTCCCGCCTCCGCACTTCGTGTCCCCGCGCGTCCGGATCCCCCCCTCCCCGGCCGAGATCGTACGCGGCTGAGTACATCTCGGCCAGGATGATGAAGGGGGGGGGGGGGGCATGCGCGAGGACCGTCGCCGCCTCGTACGATATCGTACGGTAGTTGCTTCCTGATGAGCACCAGCCTCGCCGACTTCCAGACGAGGGGGAACACCCCGCGGCGGAGGCAGTTGCTGAACAACTGCCTCGCCTTGTTCCCCAGTACTCCCAGAGCGAGCACCAGGACCCGGCCCAGAATTCCGTCCGGGCCGGAAGCGGCGCTGCGGGAGGCGAGCCGCGCAACGACTCGCCCGAGCTCGTCCTCCGTCACCTCCAGCTCGTCGGACCACGGAGTGTGGTCCGACTGAGACGGAGGATCCGAGGGACCGCCCTGGACCCTAGGGAAGAGCGTATCCACCACTCTCCGGTCCTGGTGGACTCACGTCCGGGTCCAGGGACTCCGTCAACGGGGCGCATTGGTACCTACCGGCTGCAACAATGAGGTCGGTGTTTCGATTCCCACCCGAGCACAAATATTTGTGACAAATTTGAATACTTGTGTGGTGTCTAGGTGTTTTTTAAATATATATGTATTAATATCCGTTATCTACTATCCATAACACAAGCATTTAGTTGCTTAGCTTGGAACTAGAGGGCGCTGTGTGTAAGATATTATTATTAAAAAGATTCGCATTTCGTTCAGTGATCGAGGAATCCAGAGGCACTTCGCCCTTATATCTCCTTTGCTATCTTAAAGGCCACTATCGTAACGTAAGCGTTGCAGATGTCCATAGGTGACGCTTATAACCTAAGATTACTTTTTTATATTATCCAAAGGCAAATATTTAATGAAGACAAATAAAACTTACCTTACAAGTCCCATGGACACATATTGCTCTACCGCCCTGTAGTGAACACGGGGTGCCATCCGCCACCAGCCCCAGCGACGCGTAGAATTGCTGCCCCAATGGTCGACAATTCAATATACACGGCGAATTGCCTGAAGGAAATTTGAAACTGTTAAATACACCAATAATCTTGTAAGTTTATATTACAAATCTTTCTATGTTTAAGAAACAATTCACACAACGCCATCTAGTTTTAACTTAAGCAACTAAAACTTGTGGCATAGATTAAGGCACAGATGATACATACTATGATTTCTTTCTCAACACAAAAATGAAAGATATGTTTATATATATTCGAATACCCTCTAAAAGTAATGAACCGATTTTAATAATTCTTTCAATAATAACAACCTTAATAATAACCTTATTCAGAAGCAAGAGTATCTGCATTTATTTCATTTAATATAATTTCTTTTAATAATCGTTCCACACACAACGAATTGGTAAATGGTAATTCACTTTCTTTCTTTCATCCTACTGCTAAGAGAAAAAGCGAGCGTTAAATAAATAAATAAATTGTAAATAATAAAATAATACCAAAATATGAAATTATTAAATAACCAATCATGATGCGAGCCATTAAATAGTGAATTTAAAATATTTTATTGTTAATGTAAAAAACTATAGATGAACTAATTCTACTTTCAATTAATTACCTGATAATTCTGATTGATTTCTTTCTGACCACATTCTTGTATGGTTAAGGTATAACCGAAATAAAACAGTTAAAATAATTATTTTGAGTATATCCGCAGTCATAAATTATTAAATAGTATTAAATGAAGTCTTAAATGTAAAAGTAAAATGTAAAGTATTAAATGTCTTGTCGCCTCGGTGGTCCAGTGGGAGAGCACACGGCTTCTGATCCAGAGGTCCGGGTTCAAATCCTGACACGGGCTCACACCAATGACTTTTCGAAATTGTTTTCGGAAGTTATGTGTAAAAACTTTGTGCCCGGTATGGCAATGGATTCGTCACCTATTCCATTTGAGATAACGGCGAGAAGAGGCTTAACAGCCGCTGCCTACACCTTCGGGTAACAAAAGGCGTGAAGTTATGTTATGTTATGTATGTTAAAGTATAACACATTCACATTATAAAAAGTTTATTTAATAATAATAATATAATAATATCTTGGACACAATACACACAGCGCCCTCTAGTTCCAAGCTAAGCAACTAAATCCTTGTGTTATGGATACTAGATAACGGATATAAATACATATATACTTTTCTTTTGTAAATACGTACTTATAATACATAGAAAAACACCCAGACGCCACACAAATATTCATGTTTGTCACAAATATTTATGCTCGGGCGGGAATCGAACCCCCGACCTCATTGCTCCAGCCGGTAGTTTTTACCAATGCGCCACGAGGCCCGTAAATTTTAAATTAATAAGAACAAATAAATTAATTACATTATTTACAATATATATAAGTACAATTAAAAAACTACCTGAAATCACATTTCTCCTCATCTCGGTCTACTGGCAGCGTGCGTGTTAAAGTATTAAATGAATCTTTGAAAATATGCAATGGATTTAATAGATAGAGGGTGTTAACTGGGTGGTATGTATGTATAATTCATTTATAATGAATCAAAGGAAAAGTGATATATCCAAAATTTTATTATTCTTACTTTAGATGCGGAACAAAGTTCACCGGGCCTATATAAAGTCTAACATAAAAACAAACTCGCTTCACCGAGTCTACTGAAATTTTGTGTACATATCGGGTAGGTCTGAGAATCGCAAACGTTAAGGGTAGAAGTTGTATATTTTAAATTTAAGAATTAGCATACAACAATAAATACAATCCCTCCCTATTTGTAATTTGTATAAACAATAACTTTACTTTTCAGTCGGCTAATACTTCTATATTATCATAGACAAGTATAAAACAGGAGACAATTCTGACAGGTTATTTGGCGGGCAAATTGACATAACAAGCGTGTCGAATGTTCAGACAAGCGATATATTATCTTAGATTAGCTGTCAACATACAAATTATTGCGTCCCGGTTTTTATTACACTCAATGTTGAGTGCTAAATTCTACTATACTTATATCAGTTATATAAATAATATGAATAAAATAAAATCCACGAGTAAGTATTTCATTGTTACAAATGTTGTTTGCGAAAACTTGAGAAATGAAAGTTACTTTATCAGTGGTATAGACACGCAGTTAATGGGCCGGTTCGACCGGTGATATACCAAAGTCGCATAGAATGTCGACGTAAATGGCTCATGTAGCGTTTCGTTCGCGAGAAAGGTATCCGGAATACCACCCTTACACCCACAGAAATAAATCAAGATAGAACGGCGAATAGGCGTGGCAAGCGTGCCAAAACCCTGCACTATATTGCATGCTTTTCGAAACTCGCTCTCATTACGCAACGAGCGTTCCTGCCATGCGTTCAGGACGTAAAAAAATAGATAAAACGTCACATATATGCCTTATTAAGCTGTGAAAAATTGTAAAAACAAAAGTAGTGAATCAAATATGAAAAAAGGAAATATTTCGTATGATCAGTAAGTACAGAAAATCAGTAGAAAGTATTTTTTTGAGATTATAAATTATTGTTTTACTTTTACTATGTTCAATAATTACGATCACAAGTTGTATATTTTTCCGTTATGATAAATATCCATTGCTGTCCGCATTCAACGCTCGTATACAAAAACATTGCGCGTATAAATTATACGCGTAATGTACGTCGAATCGAACGAAATACATAATACACCTGCCAGTTAATCGCTGTGTCTGTTAATCGCTGTGATTCGAATGTTAGAGATGGGCACTCCATGTATCGTTGAGTCTTAGGACTTATCGATAAATTAATTCAATAATAATTTGAGTATCAGCTCATATCTTGCTTTGTCGCTACTTTATTCTAACACCATAAATTTCAACCAAAGTGTTTCGTAATTACATTAGCAGCAGTTTATTTGACAGTATAAGTTTTCACCAATTTGACCAATCGCCGATGGAAAATCATCTCGTTCTTCTCAAATGGGCAGTAACCGAGGTATATGTAGACGTTCGGCTTCGTTATTTAACCAGGACTGTGAGGCCAACCCTTACAAAAAGGCAAATATTTAATAAATATGTATAGTTTCAAGGACAGTAAAATATTTATAATTAAATTTTATATACCGTTGGAAAAATATGTTTTAGGTTTTAATATGTCGGATTGAAGTATTTAACATGTTTTACTTTCTATGATTATCGTTACAGAAAATCAATAAAGCTAGTAAAATATAAAAATAATAAAATTAACACACGTTGCCGATATTAACATCGATAATCTAATGTGAGTGTCTCCTAACTAGTCGCTCCGCTCACAATGAAAATGACGTCACGCTGAGGGCGTGGTTTTTCAAAAAAGTGACACGCTCGAAATGTATGGAAATATGCTATCGCGGCCGTTCTATCTTGATCTATTTCTGTGCTTACACCCCTTCCTTTCCCATACGTCTCTTTAAAATGACAGCAAAGTAACTGTAATCAAATCTGTATGGCAGTTGTCCACGAGGGGTGGTAGTTGCTTACCATCAAGCAACCCGCTGCTTGCTCGTTTGCACTCCTATTTCATAAAAGAAAGTTTCTGTCAGCGATATGGCGATATTATGCGTATACGAGCAAGCGAGTCACCTCGTGGTAAGTGACTAACGCCATCATATGAATCTGCAACTCCAAGTTGTGTTGCCGGATGAAAGATAAGATTCCGGATACCCCACTCTGCTCGGCTCTATCGTTAGTAGTGATGTTGACAAGCATACATAGAATTCAAACGAATTCACCCTGGACCTGAAAGGGTTGATAAGCACTTACCATCTATGTAAGGAACCCAGGTGTAGAAGCGTCCACGGAACGGTCGTCGGTCGTATGCGGCACACTGTTCCGACCTCGAATTTTTCTCACCTCCAGGACAAGGCTGTAACAAACTTAAATGAAAAGGATCTGGGACTTCTTCATGCACTGATACTAGATAATATTGAGTTGAGATAAAGGTTGGAATCCATTAGAATACAAATATTTGTGTGATGATCTTAGATTGTATTTTAAGCTGGACCTCAAGAAAAATGAAGAAGATAATGCAGTGGCTTTGAAAATACGCACAAGCATACAGCTAATCTATACTAATATTATAAAGAGGAAAGATTTGTATTTTTGTATGTAACAAATACACTCAAAAAGTACTGAACCGATTTTAATAATTATTTTTTCATTAAAAAGCTACATTATCCCCGAGTAATATAGGCTAAAATTTATTTTGAAAAATAGCAGGGTTACGTAAGATATTTGGGATTTTCGGACACAAGGTATAAAAAATCAACCAGAAAAGTTACTTATTTTGCGTACACTGCCTAAACTATAAAAGATAAAACCATAAAATGTTCTAATTAATTATAGATCTTATAAATACCTACAAAAAAGTCCGCGACATACTATACCTATCTATGTCAAGTGAGGCACAACAACCCTTTTATTAGCTTGATTCTTTTGAAAAGTTACTTAGTTTGCTGTTTATTTTTTTTTGGCAAGACAACGTTTGCCGTGTCCGCTAGTATAAGATATGAAGAGAGACAAAAAGTTCTAACATTTTTCTCTAATATCACCTAATTAAAGACACTTCATAAAATTTTATTATAAACATAATATATTTTGGTAAGTCCTGTTCTCTTCCTTGCGGTATTATTTGCGGTCGGCACAACAGGTTTTCTCTTTCACACTTCCCTATCATTCACTTCTTTTACAGTAACACCTTTTGTCATCATGTCGTCTTTCACACAATCCATTCATATTATCTAAGATCTTTCTCTTCTCTTATTTCACTCCACATACAGGTTTATCATTCTTCTCGCAACGTGTGTATCATCCCTCCTCATTATTTTGGATTTTACGTACGTATAAGTATTTTTATTTGGTAAGTATAACTATAAGTATTTCGTTACCTTATTGTTACATTCGTGGTATCTCTTGTCAACACCCTGACATTCTTGTGGGAGTATCTGTCTGGTGTCTCTTCTCCTCAATGGTGGTAGACTACTACTATTCTCGAATGATCTTCCTCTGGAACGAACACAGGTCATTAGTAGTGTTCAATGAATTAAAACTTACAGTAGAATTATAATTTCTGACAATAAATATGACAAGAAATTTTGGACTTTATTTTGAATGGTGGTAAGGTACTAACGCAGCCAGATTTCCATGGAGGGTTCACGTCAGGTAGGCGGCCGGACAAAAAATCACTACCAAATCTTTTGACAATATGCATAGATTGAAATGATGACATGTTGTGCCGACCCTACTTGAGTGGGATAAGGGTCAGAAAATGATGAAGCTACTAACGCAGTCGAAAGTGTTATAGTTGGGTTGCCGAATATTAAGATCAGATTAGGTGAAAGGCGAATGGCCGCCGTATACATATCGGCCTGAGCCACTTTTTTATGGAATAGGAGGGAAAACTAGTAAGCGGGTCACCTGATGGTAAGTAACTACCGCCACCTATGGACACCTACAACCCAGGTAGTAAGATAAAGAAGAGGGAGCGAAGTGGGCCACTCGATACCTTTCTCACCGAGCGAAACGCGGCATGAGCCACTTTGTATCGATTTTGTGTGAGGTCGAGCCGGTCCATTGATACAACAAACCGCGTGGCACTCTACCACTATGAAAGTTCTTCATGTATTAGGCACTAGAGAAAACTTACCCTTTATTCGATTAGGAATAATAATAAGTCGTTGAAACGCTCAAAGAGGATTTAAGAGTAAAATAAGGGCTTAACTCAACCTTCGTTACTTCTTTTGATAGTATTTTCTGTCTCCATAGCCTAGTGGTTTACCACTTTAACTTCTATTATGGACGTACTACGTACCATAATGAATTTTGCTCCTAGCTACATCAACGACTTTTAACAAATTATGTGTAAGAAATATCGACACCTAACTAATGATTCCAGACATATTATGACAACTGGGTTTCAAAACACTACATTTGGGATTGACAAACATACGAATAGCATAATTTGACGCCACGCGGGTAGAAACCCGAAGGTGTAGATGACGGCTGTTAAACCTAAACACGACGAAGATCAAGCCCCAAATCGAATAAAGTGGCAATAGGTATTGCAACATACTTGGCACAATGTTGTCAGTTATGCATATTTATCTAGATATATCTTTCGATATAAATTCCGGAAAGTCATTGGTAAGAGCCCGGAATCGATCCCACGACTACTTGATTTAGAGGCGGAAAGCTAGACCGCTGGACCACTGAAACTGTATTTTTTTTAGATTAAATAATCAATGATGCATGTAATATCGTTACGCTTATAAATGCATGCCTATAAAATGTTAACTATCTTATCTATCCACAAAATACAATTCTAATACATCAATATTAATTAAAAGCCATAAATTGTAAGTAAAAACTAATAACATAATAAGTTTTGAGGCAAACGAAACAAAACATAGACGCAGCTATAATAAAAAAAAAACTTCAACAAATCAAATCAAGGAGGCCGCTAACAAATAGCTACAAACCTCTTTAATCTAATTTACTAGTTAAATGAAAAAAAAAGAAAAAAGTGATGTATCGCCTGACTATCGCTCCACATATTACTTACGTCGCCTACAAATATGTTATAACAGGACCATCTAACATTAATTTAATGTTTTAAACGAAATAAATAATTTAAATATTCATGTTGTTCGCCGTGTGTTAGATTAGTTACGCAGCGCACTTACATATATCTAGGGGTCTCTAAAAAGATAAGTTTTGACATCACAAGTTTCCTTGGCGCCATTAGAAAGATGACATCTCAAGATTATGTAGTTGGAGACGCCCAGTTGAAGATTATACCTTATTAAACCGCTTTTCATTACGAAAATTATTTAGCTACGAGGAAATAGATGTATCTATTTTAAATATCTATGTGTAGCGAACGGGCCTCGTGGCGCATTGGTAAAACTACCGGTTGCCGCAATGAGGTCGGGGGTTCGATTCCCACCCGAGCACAAATATTTGTGACAAACATGAATATTTGTGTGGTGTCTGGGTGTTTTTCTATGTATTATAAGTATGTATTTACAAAAGAAAAGTATATGTGTATTAATATCCGTTATCTAGTATCCATAACACAAGCATTTAGTTGCTTAGCTTGGAACTAGAGGGCGCTGTGTGTATTGTGTCCAAGATATTATTATTATCATTATATTATTGTTGGGAATGAAGCGGTTTGTTTTTGCTGATCTTTAATTATGAACTGAAAATATATTATTGGTTTTTATCTAAAAATGTTTTTCTTCAGAGGTCCCTCGAAATAAATAATGTTATTGGAAGTTATTTGTATCTCGTGGCTAAGTAGAAGTCGTTGGACTTTTGTCCCCATGTATAAAAATATTTATACAATAATAAACGCTATTCTAGGTTCATAACATAGAAATTAATTTATTTTGGAAGTCAGATGACGCTTTGTATATGTGTGTCGAAGAATATTCTTATTATTTATCATTACAATAAAATAAAGTCACTTTCCGCTGTCTTTCCCCTTATATGCGTAGATCTTTGAAACTATGCAACAGATTTTGATGCTGTTTAATTTAATACATAGAAGGTATCAACGGGTGGTTTTGATCTATAACTTTACTATGATGTAGTGAAAAGTGATAAATTCAAAATTTACTTATTTAGGTATCACTTCTGTTGCGAAACCAAGTTCACCGGGCCAGCTAGTTCATGATAAACTAAGATCATTATTAACATTAATGATAAATATTCTTTGACTAAATTGTGCCCACAGTTATCTTATACATAAGCTTATATTTAAAACATTGCGCCCAGATTCGAACATGGGATCTGCCAAACCAAAGTACGCCATGTAATCCGAGTAACTATGACCTTAATCTTCTCATTGTTAGTCAATATTTTGTTTACACATTCTTGTCATACTTGACAGTTTACTTAACAGTGGTAGAGCCACGCAGTTCGTTGCATGAATGGGCCGGCTCGACCGGTGAAATACCACGACTTCTTACAATATCGACGTAAAGTGCCTCATACCACGTTCATTCGGTGAGATACATATTATGCAGAAACCCACGCCCCCTCCCCTTCCCATTCTACTCTCTTAAAAACAGGCAACGCTACTGGGACACTATCTGTGTTGCAGGTGTGTATGTGGGTGGCAGTAGTTGCTTACCATCAGGGGGCTTGCTTGCTAGTTTGCCCTTTTATTCTATTAAAAATTTGATTGACAGCGATAGAGCCAAGCAGTTCACTGCATCAATGGGCCGGCTCGACCGGTGAAATACCACGTCCTACTGACGTAAAGTGGCTAATGCCGCGTTTCGTTTGGTGAGAGAGGTACCCGGTGGACCACCCCCTTCCCCATCCCTTCCTATCCTCTATCCCTTAAAGGTCGGCAACGCATCAGTAACACTATATGTGTTGCTGGTGTCCATGGGCGGCGTTGGTTGCTTACCATCAGGTGACACGCCTGCTCGTTTGCCCTCCTATCCCATAAAAAAAAGACTTCAATAATTTTATTATTAGTTACTATTTTGCTTATACTTCTCATACTTGAATAAGAAGTAAACTATATTTTTTCTACTTTACTTTTATTACTTTTTTAAGGACAAAATAAAGAATTTTATTGTACTAACTCATAAAAAGAACATGCCTACTGATATATAGAAAAAAGTAACTCAAATTTTCATATTTCTATATTATATATGGTAGGTAATATTTCTCTCGGGTCTATACAACCTTCGTAATGAAAGGTTGTGGGTGCCGTGTAGGGGCCGCATGACAAATGACACCCAGTCCTAATTTGTCGAATGCGTTTTACAAGACGCAATCAGCAGGATACGAATTACACTAGACTTTTATTTAAAGAACCTATATATCATAGTAACATTTCTATTTGAGATATTAATATTTTTAAAGGAGTATCAAAGGTAAATGTCGGTCCAGTGGTCGAGCGGCTTCTGAATCCAGAGATCGCGGGTTCAAATCCTGGCTCACATCAATGACTTTTTGAAATGAATTTCGAAAGCTATGTGTGATAAATACCGACGGTTAAAAACTTTGTGCCCGGTATGGCAATGGGTTCGCCACCTATTCCATTTGAGATGTAAACATAGCAGCGAGTCGAGGCTTAACAGCCACTGCCTACACCTTCGGGTAGAAAGAGTTATGTTTTGGTTATCAAAGGTAATATTTATAAACACCTTAATATGAAGGATTTCTTAAGGAATAATATTGGATAGTTGTCATCACAGCTGAACTTTATGCAAAAACCGGTAAATGTGGTATCATTACTTAACCGATTTTGATGAAATTTTTGTGTGAAAAAAATTTAAAGCGCAGAGTAATTAATTAGTACATAACATTAATAATATTACGCCTATCTCTACCGGAAGGTGTGGAAAGCGCCTGCACCCGCCGAAAATGTTGTGTCCCAAATGGAATAGGTTTTTTATATGGGATAGGAGGGCAAACGAGCAGGCGTGTCACCTGTAAGCAACCAACGCCGCCCATGGACACCAGCAACACATATAGTGTTACTATTGCGTTGCCGACCTTTAAGGGATAGGGGATAGGAAATATGGGGAAGGGGGGTGGGCCTCCGGGTACCTCTCTCACCGAACGAAACGCGGCATG
Source organism: Euproctis similis (assembly GCA_905147225.2). NCBI lineage: Eukaryota > Metazoa > Arthropoda > Insecta > Lepidoptera > Erebidae > Euproctis > Euproctis similis. The sequence continues at coordinate 8,532,435 of LR990121.1, read as the reverse complement.
AGCCACTTTACGTCGGTCTTCTGAGAGGTCGTGGTATTGCACCTGTCGAGCCGGCCCATTCATGCAGCGAACTGCTTGGCTCTACCACTGTTACCGGTGACAAACCTATTGCAATACACCGGGCACAAAGTTGTCAGTCATCGATATTTATTACTCATAACTTCCGAAAATTAGACCACACGACCACCGCGACTTACTCTGACTGACAAATTAGTACCTACTTACCAATTATTATCACATACAATGCCAGTAGCGCCATCTAGTTTCAACTTAATAAACTAAGGCTAGTGTTACAGAACTTGACAAAGGGTAGAAAACTTAAATATTAAATGATATTTTAGCAGTTATTATACAAAAAAAAATACACAGAATATCTATGAATTAAGTTAAGTAAGTTAGACAAAGTAAAATTATGAGTGTAATAGAAAAATGTCATCATTAAAATAGTTTGAGATTATGTAAAATTAAGTAATGCGCCAACTATGCTGTGTGGCGCCGGCTTAGAATACCGCCACCCCATCTCTTCCCGTGGGTGTCGTAAAAGGCGACAAAGGTGAAAGCTAGAAGAATGGGCAGCAGCATTCTCTCTCAACAGAATACAGCCTACTGCGATCGCCAACTCGCCTGCCAAGCGTGGCGATTATGGCAAAAACCCCCCATGATTGAGTGGACCGGCAGTTGCGGCGCTCTATGGGGGAGGCCTATGTCCAGCAGTGGACCTCAATGATGATGATGATGAAGTAATACAATATTTAATGTATTAATTAAAATAATCAGATCGATAATTCTAAAAGCATGTATGATCCGAGTTCAAATAGTTGATTAAAATATTATCTATGAACTAACTTATGTATAAGCATTACAGATTACTGAATTAACATTTTGATGTAGTTAATTTAGTGTGTTAGATAGTAGAATGGTAGACTCAAAAGGCCGGATTTCTTAGGTGGGAATCCACCGCCAGACCACGGTGAAATCACTCACTGAGCCATAAGGAAGGCCATATTTCGACTTATAAGGTCATAGTTTATTTTGACACTAGTAGATTTCTGAATTCTGAGAAAAAGCTCACCTTACTTTTTAACTAGTCTCGGTGGTCCAGTGGTCGTGCTCCCCGCTTTTGATTCAGAAGTCGTGGTTTCGATTTCGGACTTCTATTCTTCTATTTCGGACTTCTATCGGACTTCTATTCTGACGGGCCTCGTGGCACATTGGTAAAAACTACCGGCTGAAGCAATGAGGTCGTGGGTTCGATTCCCACCCGAGCACAAATAGTTGTGACAAACATGAATATATGTGTCTGGGTGTTTTTCTATGTATTATAAGTATATATTTACAAAAAAAAAAGTATATATGTATTTATATCCGTTATCTAGTATCCATAACACAAGCATTTAATTGCTTAGCTTGGAACTAGAGGGCGCTGTGTATATTGTGTCCAAGATATTATTATTATTATTTCTATTAATTCTTTTCGGAAGTTAGTTAAGCTTTTGTTATTTGTGATAAATATCGAGGACAGACAACTTTGTGCCCGGTGTAATGGCAATAGGTTCGCCAGCTATTCCATTTTGAGACATAACGTAACGATTCGGCGAGACGAGGTTTTTAACAGAGCATGTATGTTAAAAACCTGTCACAAATATTTGTACCCGGGTGGAGATCGAACCCGCCAACCTCGATCCTGCAGTCGGCAGCTTTACCAATGCACCACGAGGCTCGTCGAAAAAAAAGTAAAGGCGTGAAGTTACATGTCTAGTAAATTCCTTAATAAAATTAATTTAATGTATTTTTTTATAAGTCTTGGTGGTCCAGTGGTCGAGCACGCGGCTTCTGAATCCAGAGGTCGCGGGGTCGCATCCTCGCTCACACCAATGACTTTTCTAAATTAATTTCGTAAGCTATGTGTGATAAAAGTTGATGACTAAAATAAAGGAAAAATTCAATAGGTTCAGCTACCTATTCCATATGGGAGATAAAACATAACGGCGAGTCGGAGGCATAACAGCCATTGCCCACACCTTCGGGTAGAAAAAGGCGTGAAGTTATGTTTGTTATTTTATGTTGTTTATAACTTTTTTATTTATTACATATATTACATATACCCATTTTTCGTATGGTATCTGAATTAGCAAAAGATAGGCTTTAAATTATTCAAGCCCGCCAAGAGGCCGTTAATAATGCTGGACGGCGCCAGCGACGGCACACCAGCTCTAATTAAGAGTGACGGTATTTTGATTGCCTACTTATCTTCGTAACAGGACCTGGGTATCTGGTCGTATTAATCCTGTATCCTCTATCGTTATAATTATACCCGGGTCAAGTGGTTTTGTATGCACAAACATTCCTGACCCGATCCGTTAACGGACCGGCTTGAATACTACTAAAATAGTACCGAGGAATTTAATTATTTATGAATGTAGATATGAATATCAACATATAATTAAAATAAACGTGTGGTTTCACCGTCGACTTCCTATAAGGTGAGTCTTAGATTCGAATCTCTGTTTCTATTATATACACGTGCCGCGGTGTTTGTGGTTAAACTATTCCAAAAAACCGCTTGACCGATTCTCATGAAATTTTGTGTGCATATTATGTAGGTTTGAGAATCGGATAACACTTATTTTTCATCTCCCTAAATGTTAAGAGAAATTCACCCCTGATTTCTTTTTAATTTTTGGATATTTATTAATTAAACGTCATATGCATATGCATGAATGGGCCGGCTCGACAGGTAAAATACCACAACCTCAACCTTCGTACCCCGAGGCTTACCTCCCTTATCCATCCCCTACTCCCTTAAATGTAGGCAACGCAATCGTAATGCTATGTGTGTTGTTCATGGGCGGCGCTGCTCTGCTCGTTTAACGTTCCTATCCCAATAAAAAAACAATACGACCCTAAATTAAACGCCTATTTCTTATTTGTGTATTTTAATTATATTATTTTATGTTTTGGCGCGTTTCCTGTGTTAGCAAGCGATTATATAAAATTATTTAAGGTAAATAAATATGTGACAAATTAGCAATTAGCCTGATGGTAAACTACTATGACTGGACATCTGTAGCAAAGAGGTTCAAGAGTAGTGTAGTCAAGAGGGTCCCAGTTTTGTCACCTTATAGAATGCAATAGAGGTTGAGTAGCAAGAAGATAAGGAGAAGAGAACGAAAAGAGTATTTTTCCGGATACCTCACTCCCCGTACAAAAAGTGGCATAAGTCATCTTAAATCAATTTTCTGAAGAGAACTACATTATTTTGTAATTAACGTAAGCCAAGATTCCAACCTGAGACTTATTATTCAGAATCTTTATGTTGAACCACATGGTCGTCCCATCTATAAAAAGCAGAAAGCTTTAATATAAGCTTTATAAATTAATAATTAATTTATATTGACAAAAATATCTCAAAACATATTTAATTAGTAGCTTTTTTTTTAATTTATTGAATGCAAAAAAAAATACAAATTAAATCAATAAACATCATAAAAAGCCTAGTTAGGTTTGTGTTTGATGCACTGAGTTCAATATACAATGGTTTGATGTATCATTCCGTATAATACATTGAGAATGTTCAAATGGGGTAGTTAACAAATAAAAGTTAACAAAAGCCACAAAGTAGGTAGATTTTATTTTCAGTAAGCGCTCGTCAAAGTCCGGACACAAGCAACAGTGCAGTAGTTAACCATATTCTACTAATGTAACCTACAGGATGTTGCTAAAATGTATGAATTTAGTTAGCTTATAAATTATTAACATGCAAATACTTTAACTTACTTTTTACTTTAACCGGCCAACTTAGTTTCGCGGAGTTTCACCTCGGAAGCATTTAAAAAAAAAACAAAAAAGGATTTTAAAAAGCTGTTTGCCAATAAAAGTCCTGTTAAAACTGGAACAAGTTTGGTTCGGAAAAGTAGAAAGTATAGATGATGCGTTGTCGACTAAGCAGATATACAATGCAAAAGCGGATGGATGTAGGAGTCGCAGACGGCCAAGATACACATTCCATGACCAAATAGAACGGGTTCTGGTGAAAGGAGATGTTAAGAGTCTCAAAAGCCTCTGGCGCACATATATGAAAAGAGTTATGAATGTCTGTTCTCCGCGCTCTGTTCTCTGTGCCTACCCCGCAAGGGATTTGGCGTAAATTTATGTACCATGTAGGCACCGAATAGGTATATATATTCATATGTTCGTAGTAGAAAGCAGATAGTTCAATATTACAACCATTCACTTTCATTTTGTTTATATGTAGATAATTGAAGAGCAGTCCATTTGAGCACAATCATTACATAGTATAAAACAAAGTCGCTTTCTGCTGTCTGTCCCTTTATATGCTTAGATCTTTGTAACTACGCAACAGCTTTTTAAGCGGTTTTTTTAATAGATAGAGGGTGTCAACGGGATGATTTGTGTGTATAATTCATTTATAACGTAGTAGAAAAATAGTGATAATTTTCCAGATTAAGCTCTTTAATTGCAAACACTGGCTGAACCCTAAGTGATAAACCATAACAATGTGCTACATGATTATACACCCTCAATTGGTCTACAAAAAAGTCTGCGATACTATTTGTCTATCACAGACGGCTAAGCCACACTAACCATTTTTATTTTTTCTTATAGTTTCTGAGGCGAAACAAAGTTCGCTGGGCCAACAAGTCATATATAAATAAGAATTAATTACCAATATCGGATGAATACGTCAATGTTAATAAGTTAATTATTAATTAATGACGAATTAAATAATTATCGTACAGACAGACACAGGTTTACACTTGACTAGAAATATACAATTACTGTTTTAAAACCGGTATATCTTAATTCAAATAAATCTAATATATTAAGTTCTCGTGTCATGGTGTGTGTGTGTTTTTTTATGGGATAGGATGGCAAACTAACATGTGGGTCACTTGATTGTAAGGAGCTACTCATTGCCCATGAATACCGTGGTGCGTTGCCGTCCTTTAAGGGACTAGGAGGGGAAAGGAACTGGGAAAGAGGATCGGGCCTCCGGATACCTCTCTCAGCGAACGTGTTAATAGTATTTTGAAAAATAAAAACCGGATATTGTTACTATTATAAATAGACTAGCTGACCCGGTAAACGTTGTCTTGCCGAAAAATAAAATTTAAAAAAATAGGGGTTGATCGTAGGGGGTTGAAAATTTAGGGTTGTATGTATTTTTGTATGTATCCCGTTTTATATAAAAAATAAAAAACCGAAATATATGGAAAAATTAAAAAAAAATATTGAGGGGTGGGCTACCCTTGTGATTTAGGGGGATGAAAAATAGATGTCGTCATATTCTCAGACCTACCCGATATGCACACAAAATTTCATGAGAATCGGTCGAGCCGTTTCGGAGGAGTTCAATTACGCACCCCGTGACACGAGAATTTTATATATTAGATTAAACAAAAAATTAATACTATTGTTTTTAAATATAAATTCAATCATATTACCGTTGTTGTTACAATTTTACGGACGAATATTGCATTTTTTAGAGGACGCAATTTAACCTTAAGGCATTAATAGAAGCTTAACTCCAAGTTTTCGGGGTCCATACCAGTCGTGATCTTGAAAAAACGGGGGCAATCTCCTGTTCAGCGATATCTCAGAAACTATGCATCCTACAAAAAATCATAACACATAACATAACTTCACGCCTTGGTTACCTGAAGGTGTAGGCAGCGGCTGTTAAGCCTCGTCTCGCCGTTATGTTTACGTCCCAAATGGAATAAATGGCGAACCTATTGCCATACCGGGCGCAAAGTTTTCAAACATCGATATTTATCACACTTAACTTCCGAAAACCATTTGGAAAAGACATTAGTGTGAGCCAGTGTCAGGATTGGAACTCTGGATCAAAAGCCATGTGCTCGACCACTGGATCACCGACACCGCTACAAAAAATCGTGATTACTAAATATGCTGCAAAAGACTTTGCCTAAAATATGTTAATACACCTCTGTTTGCTAGGTAGTTCAAGCAAAAAGGGAGAAAATTCTTATGAAAATTGCTTGCTGTGTTACTTTTTAATATAAGAAAGAAAGAAATGCACACCATAATTATAGTGCATATGATGTCACAATTACCTTTGACTTAACATAAATGAAAGAACACCTGACTCCCATCGGTGCACACCGGTTCAAACCAGTTCACGAGAATAAGTACTACATAACACTACCAGTCTCATTACGGAACATAACTTCGTGAGGTCAATTAAATATTAAAAGTTTGAAAAAAAGTCAATCCCTCATTAACGCATGCAAGTACAAATGAGTGGACAAAAATGATGGAGTTTGTCTTCTTTTTACACTCATCAAATAGACTTTAATCGCGAGCTCATTAACGGCTGTACCGAAGATGATGTGTGTCAATCAATATGTAGTGAGTACAAGCAATCGAAGCCTCCGACAATAACAGCTTGTTACAAACCAAACGCTACGGGGTCTCCATTACCTCAATTTGGGTCCATAAAAACCGTGTGAGTGAGGCATATTTAACCTTTGACCCATGGGCATCTTAGAATCTTGTACACTTGGCGAATATTTTTAATTTTTAACGGACAAATATTATTATTATTCCAAAATTAACTTGAAACTATCACTTTAATTAGTAGTGTAGTGATTTAAAAAGAATTTTAAGTTTGACAAATGACCGGTTCTTCTCATGATACACTCGGACTTAGGTTGCTCATTCCGAATACATCAGTATTCTTAGATAGTGGTATATCTATTTTTGGAATAGATGATATATGAAATAAATTAATAATACAGCCTGAACACAATTACTTGGACGTTTCACTCTAAAAGATCTTCCCTTGGTCATGGAAATACCTAAATAAAGGGCAATACTATTTTCATATATATACTCTAGAACCTATATATACTAATATTATAAAGTTAAAAAGTTTATCAATTTGTTTGAACGTACTAATAATAGGAATGATTAGTTCGAAATAGAAAAATCTTTTTATGTTACATAGTGGTAGAGCCACGCAGTTCGCTGCACGAATGGGCCGGCTCGACCGGTGAAATACCACGACCTCTCAGAAGACCGACGTAAAGTGGCTCATGCCGCGTTTCGTTCGGTAAGAGAGGTACCCGGAGGCCCACCCTCTTCCCCATCCTTTCCCTATCTCTTAAAGGTTGGCAACACAACAGTAAAACACTATATGTGTTGCTGGTGTCCATGGGCGGCGTTGGTTGCTTACCATCAGGTGACACGCCTGCTCGTTTGCCCTCCTATCCCATAAAAAAAAATAAAAAAATGTTCGATAGTCCATTTATTGAGGAGGTTTTTTTTATATAATATCGAGTTACAACGAATAGCACTGACTTTTTTAGTGAGTTAAATATATAATATGATGAATTGAAGTACGTCTGGTCATAACTACTTTAATCACATATAGCAGAACATAACTTCACGCCTCGAAGACAGGCTTTTGTAGGTAGTGGCTGTTAAGTTTTGACTCGCCAAATCGCTACGTTCCAAATGGATTAGGTAGCGGAACCTATTTTCGTACACCGGCCACGTTATCAGTCATAGATATTTTATTCACCTGCCTAAACATAACCTTATTTGTTCGTTTGGCCAGTGGAACTCCTTGGACCAGAAGCGAGTGAAACTTCCTAAAACAACGCAATGAACTGGCAGAATTGAATGTCGTCAAATTATTATATTGCATATGTCAACAGTTTGATAAAGTCAAACGGACTGTAAATAATTCACTATGACAGTAGAAATGCCACCGAACCCGTATGTGCGAAACATTCTATATAATATAATATTCTTTAATTAATTATTGTAATCGGATAGTTATGCAAATAGGAAAAGTACATTTTAATAGTGGTAGAGAATGGGCCGGCTCGATCGGTGAAATAATGTCGACGTAAAATGCCTCTTGCCGAATTTCGTTAGGTGAGAGAGGCATCCGACCTCTATTCTTTTTTATATGTTATATTTATATGGTTATAGGTGGGCGAACGAGCAGGCGTGTCACCTGATGTTAAGTGTCCAGGGCCACCCATGGATACCTGCAACACATATAGTGTTACAGTTGCGTTGCCAACCTTTAAAGGAGTAGGATAGGAAGGGATGGAGAAGGGGGGTGGGCTTCCGGGGACCTCTCTCACCGAACGAAACGCGGCATGAACCACTTTACGTCCATCTTCTGAGAGGTCGTTGTATATCACTAATCGAGCCGGCCCATTGGCCCTACCACTGTTTCATTCCATTCCAATCAAGATCACGTATCCTATCTTAGAAGCCGGCAACGCAGGTGTATTGCGAATAGCAATGAGCGGCGTTATTCACTTGCTATCAGGTGACTAACTTGCACGTTTACCCCCTATACCGTAAAAAAAGTACGAACACAATCTTAGCGCCTATAATAATTGCAAATTGATTAACGCAAATTGAATTATCTTACATTAAGTGTCTTGAAATACACTTAAATTATATATTATAAGCCAATAACATTTTCTTATATACAAATAAAACACGTTCAAAACATAATGTGAAAGGGCTCTTAAACGTATTACTTTAATAATATCTATAAAAAGAGTTAACTATTTTTGATTTCGTACGCCACATATTATAAATATTATTAAGTATCTACCTATACCCTCAAGCGTTTTATAGACGACACGCCTATCTCATCAATACCGGTACTCGACACATCAACACAATTGGTCGAAAAGAAATTTATTATATTACTTACACATAAATTAAATTGTTTAATGATAATAATATCTTGGACACAAATCACACAGCGCCCTCTAGTTCCAAACTAAGCAACTAAATGCTTGTGTTATGGATGCTAATACATATATACTTTTCTTTTGTAAATACATACTTATAATACATAGAAAAACACCCAGACGCCGCACAAATATTCATGTTTGTCACAAATATTTGTGCTCGGGTGGGAATCGAGCCCCCGACCTCAGTGCTGCAGCCGGTAGTTTTACCAATGCGCCACGAGGCCCGTCAAATATTACTACATTATACATTATTATATATATTATAAATTTACAAATAATTCAATAGATACTTGTAGGTACATTTTTCATACTTTTATTACTGTTTTTTTTTTATGGGATAGGAGGGCAAACGAGCAGGCGTGTCACCTGATGGTAAGCAACCAACGCCGCCCATGGACACCAGCAACACATATAGTGTTACTGTTGCGTTGCCGACCTTTAAGGGATAGGGGAAAGGAAAGGATGGGGAAAGGGGGGTGGGCCTCCGGGTACCTCTCTCACCGAACGAAACGCGGCATGAGCCACTTTACGTCGACCTTCTGAGAGGTCGTGGTATTTCACCGGTCGAGCCAGCCCATTCATGCAGCGAACTGCTTGGCTCTACCACTGTTTAGAACTGAACTCAATAACGGTTAACTTCAAAACAAGCTATAATATAAGTACTAATAATTGAAAGTTTAAAATACTAAATATCGCGTTTAGAGTCTCGGTGGTCGAGTGGTCCGGCACCCCGTTTCTGAATCAAGAGGTCTCGGGTTCGAATACTGGCTCACACCAATGAAATTTCAAAATTAATTTCGAAAGTTATGTGTGATACTTATCGATGACTAAAAACTTTGTGCCCGGTATGGCAATAGGTTCGCCACCTATTCCATTTGGGACGTAAACATAACGGCGAGTTGAGGCTAGCCTAGACTAGCCTACACCTTCGGGTAGAAAAAGGCGTGAAGCTATGTTATGTTTATATCGCATTTGTAATAGACACGCAGCCACGAAATACCATGGCCACTAAGAAACTCGACGTAAATTGGCTTATACCGCGTTTCGTACGGTGATAGAAGTATTCGGAGACTCATCTCTTTCTGTCATCTTTCTCTATCCCATCTAACGTTAATCTAAGAGTGCTTTGTAGATATCCATCGCTTACCACCAGGTGACTTGCATGATCGTTTGTACCTTCCCTCTTCCCCCAAAGTGCTTTTTAGATGTCCATCGCTTACCACCAGGTGACTTGCATGATCGTTTGTACCTTCCCTCTTCCCATAAAAAGAAAAATACTTACTTAAATTGGTGCCTTTAGCGCGAATTAAAATACATAATGCGTTCATATTTTTACCCGAATGTGCTTAGAAGGTTATGTTGATTATGTGTTTGAAGGTATACATGTATTTCTGTCCATCTGGTGTCAACGGGGTGGTTTTGATCTTTAATTCATATATGATGTTGTAAATAAAAAATGATAAATTTCGAGATTTAGCACTTTAATTGCAAACGCTGGTCGAACCCTAAGTGATAAATCAAAACAATGTTCTACATTATTAAACACCTTCAGAGGGTCTACAAAATAGTTCGCGAGGGCATATGTCTATCTCTTAGGGGTAACCCACAATGACCATTTTTATTTGTTTACTTTTTACGAGAAATAATGGCTTATTTACGAAGCGATTTTAAACATTACAACATTAATCTTCATCCAAATAACTGTCTTAAATAGATTGTGCGTGTAATATAGATGATCCTGGCCCTTTACAGCATCCAATTTAAACGAATATTTTCGAAGATATTGCAGTATCCGAATGTCCTTAGAAGGTTATGTTGATTATGTATTTGTTTGTATATAAGTATTTCTGTAGCTCATTCTTCAATATAAACGGCTTGGTAGATTATAAATACCTTTATAGAGAATATAGATGGAAATAAATATACCTTGGCAGACACTGCCGAATCTGCATCGAAACTCCTCCTCCGCAGGTCTTGGAGCAAGAGCTCCAGCTGCTCCACGCACTCCACGCAAAGCCACCACTCTCTGTTTCTTCTTTCACCTGCGATTCTATTACCTGTAAGAATATTTTTTAACATAAGCTAAGCAAGACTTTTCAATGGTCCCAGTATAAGTCCAATAAAAAATAAAATAATAATACCTACTCGTTTCGTATCAGCATAAAACCACTACTTTTGCGTTAAAAGAGTTCTTATTTAAATATTTTGGTTTTCACATTATATTCGTAACATCCTTTTATCTCTAATTCAGTAGCATTTAACCTCTTATAGCCGAAGACCAATGTTATATTTTTGATGGTTATAGACGAGAGAGAGACGAAGTTTGGTTTGATTAAAACTATAGTAGTATGCGCAATTTAAGTAATGTTTGGTATCGACGGTCCCCGCTTCTCAATCTAGAAGTCGCGGGTTCGTGTCCTGGCTCACTCACGCCGATGACTTATCGAAATTCTTTTCGAAAGTTATGTATGATACATAACGATGACTGAAAACTTTGCGCCCGGTGGATGGCAATAGATTCGCTACCTATTCCGTTTGAGACATAAACATAACGTCGAGGCTTAGGTAACAGCCGTTGCCTACACCTTTGGGTTTCTACCCGAAGGTGTGAAGTTATGTAAGATTATGTTTGGTATCACTATTAATAGCAACAAAAAAAATCCACACACTCACATTGGCTTAACTTCACGCCAAGCCCGTAAACAGACCGTAAAGCCCGTAATATCTTCGACAAATTTGAAGTCGATAGCAGCTATAGGTTAAAAATGGGAATTTTCCATTGTTAACACCCCCGCAACCCCCCTTGAATTTGAAATTTGAAAAAAAAAAAATTGAATTTCGTAAAATCCGTTCTTAGCTGACCTCTACTCGGCGAAAGGAATAATCCTACCAAATTTCAAGTCGCTACGCCTTATGGTTACGATATATTATTTTCCATTGTTAACACCCCCGCAACCCCCCTTGTGGGTGGAATTTCGTAAAATCCGTTCTTAGCTGACCTCTACTCGGCGAAAGGAATAATCCTACCAAATTTCAAGTCGCTACGCTTTATGGTTCCAGAGATATCGTGATGAGTCAATATTTAGGTGGAAATCTCTTAAATATATATAGATAAAATGACATTTGTTCATTTACCTGTGGTGGTATTTCTGTCGTAGTTAAATTCGACGCTAACGTACACATCGTGATTTCTAGTAGCACATATGCCCTGAAAAGAAAAGAAAAGGAGAATTATGATAAAATAAGACATAAATTATGATAAAATAAGAAGAAGGTTCCGCCACCTGTTCCATTTGGGACGATCAATCCGGCCAGTCGTGGCGTAACAGCCGCTGTCTACTATGAGTAGAAAAAAAAAAGAAAAAGTGCGAAATCACAAAAATCATTACATAGTATAAAACAAAGTCACTTTCCGCTGTCTGTCCCCCTATATGCTTATATCTTTAAAATTACGCAACGGATTGTGATGCGGTTTTTATAAATAGTTAGAGGGTGTCAACGAGGTGGTTCTGATCTTTAATTCATATATGATGTTGTAAATAAAAAATGATAAATTTCGAGATTAAGCACTTTAATTACAAACGCTCGCTGAACCCTAAGTGATAAATCAAAACAATGTTCTACATTATTAAACACCTTCAGAAGGTCTACAAAATAGTCTATCTCTTAGGGGTAACTCACAATGACCATTTTTATTTTTTTACTTTTTACGAGAAATAATGGCTTATTTAAGAAGCGATTTTAAACTTTACAGCATTAATCTTCATCCAAATAACTGTCTTAAATAGATTGTGCATATAATATAGATGATCCTGGCCCTTTACAGCATGCAATTTAAACGAATATTTTCGAAGATATTGCAGTATTAACATAGTGGAACAGCAGTTATTACTTTTGATGCGAAACAAAGTTCGCCGGGTCAGCTAGTTATAGATATATTAGGTACTCTATTTTTTCCAAACAAATTACTGAGCTCTATAGAGCTTATTTATTAAAGATCCTTTGATACTGTTGTGTTGCCGACCTTTAAGGGATAGGGAAGAATGGGGAAGGTGGGTGGGCTTCCGGGTACCTCTCTCACCGAACGAAACGCGGCATGAACCACTTTACGTCGATGTTCTGAGAGGTCGTGGTATTTCACCAGTCGAGCCGGCCTATTCATGCAGCAAACTGGTAACATGGATTAAAAGAAAAAAGTAGTAGTGCGCTGCATGAATACATTTTTCGCTTTGCGAGAGAGTTATCCTCGAGCATTCCGATTATGTGACAAATATAAAAATGTAACGAAACAAATACTAGTAATGTCTACAAATCTACAATTTGGAATCTATCCAGGAACGAAAACATTTCCCCATTTTCCCCTTCCTACCTTACTCCTTTAAAGGTTGGCAACGCAACTGTAACGGTATATGTGTTGCAGGTGTCCATGGGCAGCGTTGGTCACTTAACATCAGGTGACACGCCTGCTCGTTTGCCCTCCTATCCCATTAAAAAAGCCAAATTTTTTGACAACAAAGATAGTTCTAATGGATTTAGAGACTTACGCCCGAATACTGAACCGCCACTCAAATCTGACAATCAATACAGTGCTACTTACTGCTCAAATTTCACGTATTCTGTCTAATGTGACAGCTACTTAAACGCTTAAGTAGCGCTTATTTATTTGAGTGGCGGTTCAGTATTCGGGCTTTAGGCTCCGTTTCCTCGTTTCTTCGATTTCCTTATATATTTCGAGAAATAAAGTAAATTTATACTAGTAGTTAACCAGTTCTCTATAAATACATCGCAGACATAGACGTGATACTATAGAATCCAATTTAATGAAATACTTTAGCAGATGACAATATTATTTATTCTGCACCAATTCTAACAAATAAATGACACCGCCATTTTTATAATAATCCCACCATTTTTGGGTCCGTCCATTAATCACGCGATCTTTTTTAAACATTTTAACGCCTTTCTATATAAAATAAAACGAAACCAAAGTTTCATAAATTAAATAAAAAAAGACATATTATATATCTTCATAATATATATTGCAGTTCTAAGTGGAATTTTGTGCAGCCATTTCCCCAAACTGCACCTGGAAATTGGGTGAACAAATTCAACAAGCTAACCTCTAAGAATCTATGTTATATAAAAGAAAATACAATCTAATCGCTTTAAATTGCCCTTCACAAGCTTTCAAGCTGCCATCACACGGCCCTTATAACTTGAGTTTAATTTTAAGATCAACAAATCACCCCCACTTGACTATAAATTGCAACTTAGAAGAGAGTTTCTTGAAGACAATTTAATGAGCCAATTTCGAATAGGCCATATAACGATCTACCATCAATTATCCTACATCTTGGCAAACAATTTGTCAGTCAGTACATTCAAACCATCCTCACACGATTCAGCCCATCACGTATAAACACAGAGTAGGTAATAACAACTAAAAAGTATACACTCACAACACATATATTGTCTATGGTTAAACATGCTTTACATGGATAAATCTGTGGGTGACCATAGTGACATGATATCACTTTGTCTATTACCACTTTCCAGATTTAAACGCATTAGTAGGGTTGTCAGTTACTAACTTTTTGTTTGTTTATTGGTATAAGAGGCAACGAGCAGGCGTGTCACCTGATGGTAAGGAACAAACACCGCCCATTAACACCTGAACACATAATGTTACAGATGCGTTGCCGGCCCTTACAATATGATATGGACGGGGTAGGGAGTGGGATGGAAAAGGGAGGGGCAAGGGGTTGGTTACTTTACTTCCAATAAGAATAATACAAGGTTACAGGTTCTATATGGTATTGTATGGTTCTAAATGGTGGCTATTATAATTTCAAGTTCGCTCTTTTCTATTTCGAGCTGATTATTTTCATCATTCTTATTCATTCACTTGTAATTATCCTACAACGAATCAACTTAAGATAACTATGATTGTTTTCTAAAAACTAAGCTGAATATTATAGTTGTAAATAAATTTAAAACATCAAACTTTTCACTTTTTTTTTATTTTAACGCTCTAAACAGAATCAAATAATTTTGACCTTAATAATTTCATCTATCAACGTATAGCCTCATTTGTCATTATGTACAATTTATATATTAACTAGTAGACCCAGCGAACTTTGTTCGGCATCAAAAGTAATAAAGTAGTATTTTTTTGGGTTTATCACTTTTTCTTTACTAGATACATCATACATGAATTGTAGATAAAAACGTATTCTATGTATTAAAAAACAACCGCATCATAATCTGCTCCGTAATTTTAAAGATATTTGTTTTATACAAAAAGCTTGACATCCAAACTAAACGTATATACAAAGTTTCAGCTTAATCGGTTGAAGATATTTGCTTCAAAATTGAGTTCAAAGATTCCAACCGAACATACATACTTACATGCATACAGTGCAGTTACAGTGTAAAAATTGATAAATTATAAAACTATTTACAACAGTGGTAGAGCCAAGCAGTTCGCTGCATGAACGGGCCGGCTCGATCGGTGAAATACCACGACCTCTCAGAAGACCGACGTAAAGTGGCTCATGCGCGTTTCGTTCGGTGAGAGAGGTACCCGGACGCCCACCCCCCTTCCCCATTCTTTCCTATCCCCTATCCCTTAAAGGTTGGCAACGCAACAGTAACACTATATGTGCTGCTGGTGTCCATGGGCGGCGTTGGTTGCTTACCATCAGGTGACACGCCTGCTCGTTTGCCCTCCTATCCCATAAAAAAAAACCCAATAAGTACAGTTTAAATGTGTGCAAAGATTTTAATAATACACATCTGTCATCGGTTTGGTTACAGTGACAGCCCTATCCGAGTTGCGCCCACGCAGCTCTCATCGGATTGCGCAATCTGACATCTCCATTAGTAGATGTTCGACGCTGGTGCAAGACGCACCGTCCCGACCCGTATGCTCCCGAAATGCACTCCAAATTATAACCATCAAACGACTCTTTATAAAACCCTGTTCTAATGAACATCTTAAGTGGTTTTTATTAAGTGCTGATTGCCGTTATTTTTATGTTTAAAATCATTTTGATTGCACTCAACATTGCCACATGGGAATTTTGTTCTTTTATACCAGACTGCACCAGAAGGAGGGTTATGTTTTTCTATTGTATGGTAGACTGTGTAGCCTTAAAGAATTGAGGACTTTGGGTTCAAATCGTCTTAATAAGATAAGATATAAAATAACTTATTCCTCAAAAATAATTACAATTATTAGTCTCTATGATCTGAAGGTTAAGCACCCCGCTTCTGAATCAAGAAGTGTCAAAATCGAATCCTTAATCGCACCTATGACTTTTCGGGAATTATGTGTGACCAATAATGATGATTGACAAAAGGTTCCGTCAACAAATTCGGGGACTTGAGGCGTAATAGACGCTGCCTACACGTTCCTTAGAAAAAGGCGTAAACATACAAAAAAATACTTTTTTTAAAATTCAATTTAGTAATTTAAATTTATTTCGTCTATTAATCGCACAGAGGATTAGCATTGCCATTCAGTGTGGCAATGCGGCCAGTCTTCTGGGCGCGCTGCCAGTAGACCGAGATGCGGATAAATTTGAATTCAGCAAGTTTTTTAACTGTATATATTGTAAATAATGTAATTAATTTATTTACTCTTATTATGGTAGAAATATATTTGATCTATATTTTCTATTGATAACTTTTCTTATATACTTATATGGATATAAAAAATATATATACGTATGTGAATAATAAAAATTAGAATACCACTACATATACAATAGATTTACGACTGTGTTTTTATTTTTCTAATTGACTAATCAATTTTGTGCCTCCCGGCGTTTAATACGACATCACAACTAATCAAATATAATCACTAATTGTAATAGAATGTAACGCAAATATAGATAGAAATCTTAATTAAAAATATGATATATTTATACATGTATAAATAATATTAAATAAATGGTTTTGTATTAATACATATATAAACATGTCAATATTACTAATTGAGTTTGCGTCTAAGTAACTAGCGAGCCGTCCGCGGAAGTCGTATTAAATCCATACCAAAGCCACAATGGCTATGCCAAGTCAAAGTTAATATAACTTAGTAAAGAGGTCATTATTTATTTAAAATAGTAAGGAGCAATAAATTAAGTACATTATTTACAATGTATATAATTAAAAGACTAGGTGAAATCAAATTTCTCTGCATCTCAAGTCTACTGGCAACGTGCCCAGAAGACTGGCCGCATTGCCAGACTGAATGGCAATGTTAAACCTTTGTGCGGAGAATAGACCAGCCTTCTGGTCGCGTGAAGCCTTGAATAATCTCTTTGCAACATCTTTACAGAGTGCATACTGTTTGTTTTTTTTTTTTGCTATAAAGAGGTTAATAACATCTCGGTAGTTTGGGGATCGAAGAACCCGCTTGAAATCAAGGAGTCGTGGGATTAAATACGGGCTCACACCTATGACATTTCGGAAGTTATATGTGATAAATATAGACTTGCTGCCTTCACCGTACATACATACATAACTTCACGCCAAACCCCTTGCGGGGTAGGCAGAGAGAACAGAGCGCCATAGGGCACGATTCTTACACGCCTCACTCGCTTCGTTGACTTTCATAACTCTTTTCATGCACGCGCGTCGGTTTTTGAGGCTCTTAACATCACCTTCCTCCAGAACACGTTCTATTTGGTAATGGAATGTGTGTCTTGGCCGTCCTCGACTCCTACATCCATCCGCTTTTGCATTGTATACCTGCTTAGTCAGTCTTGCATCAACCATTTACCGTCGAGTAGTAAAAGTCGTTGAGCAATAGGAAAATAAAACAACAAAAAGTTAAGAAGTAAACAGAATAAACTTTGATGTATCTAAGAGAATATGCTTAAACCGTATCTGTGGTGAATGAAAAGATGTTTAAAGACACTGAACATTTCATGATAGAAATAAATTTGAGTTGAAGATAGCTATACCAAATTAATATAGCTTTTTTGAGCAAATAAATGTTATGCATCAGTACGTTTACGTTAATTAATTGTACAAATAAAATTAAGTACAAATATGTCGCCACCTTAGTCGAATACACCGCTTCTGAATCAACAAGTATAAATCCTGGCTCACTGACAATGACTGATGACTTTTTGTAAGTAACATAACATAACTTCACGTCTTTTTCTAGCTGAAGGTGTAAGCAGCGGCTGTTAAGCCTCGCCTCACCGTTATGTTTAGTGTTTACGTCCCAAATTGAATAGGTGGCAAATCTAATGACATATTCGTAATTTGTGTGTGATAAATATCGATAACTGACTACATTGGGGCTGGTGTATGACAATAGGTTCTACCGTCTATTACATTTGGGATGCTACGATTCGGCGAGTCTAGTCTTAACAGCCGCGGTCTATACCTTTGTGTTATAAAAGGTGTGAAGCTTAAAAATCATAATATAACATAACTCCACGCCTTTTTCTACCCGAAGGTGTAGGCAGTGGCTGTTAAGTCTCGACTCGCCGTTATGTTTACATCCTAAGTAGAAAAGGTGGCGAACCTATTGCCATACCGGACACAAAATTTTCAGTCATCGATATTTATCACACATAACTTTCAAAAATAATATCGATAAGTAATCGGTGTGAGTGAGCCAGGATTTGAATCGGCGACTTCTTGATTCACAAGCGGGGTGCTCGATCACTGGACCACCGAGACACTTAAAAAAAACTTAACAAATTTTATTTTTCATGTATTATTATTTCTTATTGGACGTTCAAGTGTCTTTTTAACCTTTCCAATACAGTTTTATCTTCTGGAATACCGCCCACTTGAGTTTTAAAATACTATTGGTAAGCAACGATGTGTTAAGGACATCTTGAGACTGACGTGTCTCCTTTTAGTGATGTTGCTTGAATAAACTTTTGCTCGAGAAATTTATATTAAAAAGAAAATAGCGTTCCTTTTATTAATTAAACACTATAAATATTTGTTGTTTCCAACTGCACCCGCTCCGGCTATCCAATGACTTTTTATTTATATCATTTTTTTATGAAACTTATAATAAAGGAAAAAATTCTATAAATCTTATGTTTAATTTGAAATCTGTATGAAAATCTGTAAGAATATTAAAGGCGAAAAAATACAGCTGTTAGTTTAGCTTTAGTTGCTCTAATAATGGCCATATATTCCAAATATGAGACCATTCCAGACCAGTTCAGACCGACACGGTACTACAGAAATATTATACAATAAACATAACATATCATAACTTCGCGCCTTTTGTTACCCGAAGGGGCTGTTAAGCCTCATCTTGCCGTTACGTTTACGTCCCAAATGGAATAGGTGGCGAACCTATTGCCATACCGGGCACAAAGTTTTCAGTCATCGATATTTATCACACTTAACTTCCGAAAACAATTTCGAAAAGTCATTGGTGTGAGCCAGTGTCAGGATCCGAACCCGGACCTGTGGATCAGAATCCGTGTGCCCTACCACTGGACCACCGAGACTTATACAATAATCTTTATGTAATGCAACATAAAAATAAGTCACGTCCGCGGGCCTATTCACTTAGTTCGTTGAATTTTAAAACATTATATATAGTATTTCAAGGAAAAACTCATATTATGTGTAAAAGATAAATATATTACAAGAGAAAAACTTAATCACTTTTTCTTTACTTTTCTTTCTTTACTTTTTTCTTTACTTTTTCATACATAAATTAAAGATACAAACCACCCTGTTGATACCCTCTATCTATCAAAAAAGCCGTATCAAAATTCGTCGCGTATTTTCAAAGATATAAACATATAAGGGGACAGACAGCGGAAAGCTACTTTATTTTATACTAACAGACCCCACGAACTTCGTACCGCTATATTGTATGTAGCTTCCCGCCTCACGGTGTTACTCGCGTACAAACAAAATGTCGATGACGACGATGATTACACATAGCCTATGTTACTCAGTGATAATGTAGCTTTCTAAAGAAAAAAGAATTATTTAAATCGGTCCAGTACTTTTTGAGTTTATTCGTTACATACAAAAATACAAATCTTTCCTCTTTATAATATTAGTGTAGACTATGAAATGATATGATGCAGTAGACATCAATTATAATTAGATATCGTAACATTTTATTACCAAATCTGACGTGTATTCGTGAATTTTGAAGGTAATATGGTAGATTGTAAAGAATAACATGTCAGACTATAAAAATAATCATGATCATTTGCCTTTTGAGGTCCACTGCTGGACAGGCCTCCCCCATAGAGCGCCACAACTGCCGGTCCGTTGACTCATGGGGGGTTTTTGCCATAATCGCCACGCTTGGCAGGCGGGTAGGCGATCGCACTAGGCTGTATTTTGTTGAGAGAGAATGCTGCTGCCCATTCTTCCAGCCTTTTCCCTTAGTCGCCTTTTACGACACTCACGGGAAGAGATGGGGTGGCGGTATTCTAAGCCGGCGCCACACAGTAATATAATATATATATATATATATAAAAATAAACAAGATACAAGATTCCAGATTCTTAACATTGAAAGGAAAATTAGAAAAATGATATTATTCCGTTAAAATGAAACTATACTTTACTAAAATCCATTTTAATGTCTATACTGTAATTTATCGTGATTAGAGTAAAAGCAGATTTTTATCTCTAAACGTCTTTTTAACCGAAAGTGTAGGCAGTAACTGTTATGCCTCGACTCGCCAAATTTTTACATCCCAAATATTGGAGGAACCTGTTACCATATATCCACGATTATTACCAGCGACTTCTGGATTTGGAGACGCCGCTGGACTTCCAAACCAACGAGACGACTAAAATACATGACACGAATGTCAATTTAATCACGAGTAAATAATATATTTGAATGATTATTATGTCTGTCCAGCGGTCGAGCACCTCGCTTCTGAATCAAGAGGTCGCGGGTTCGAATCCTGGCTCACACCAATGACTTTTCGAAATTAATTTCAAAAGTGTGATCAATATGATGACTGAAAATTTCGTGCCCGGTATGGCAATAGGTTCGCCATCTATTCCATTTGGGACGTAAACATAACGGCGAGACGAGGCTTAACAGCCGCTGCTTACACCTTTGGGTAGAAAAAGGCGTGAAGTTATGTTATGTTAATAATTATTTTTAAAACTCCTAAATTTCGAAAGCTACCAAAAGTCGCATCACTAACTAACCTCGAGTACACTTGACCTTATTTTTTTTCTTCTTTATTTGTACCTGACGCAGCGCGTGCCCCCGGTCTATGAATGGACCGTGTAATTTCTGTTTACTTTTACTCTCAAAGGATCCCTGATCAAGTAGATGGTGAGCATATAAAAAAGGTTTACCGTTCGATATAAAAAATAATATTTATGATTGACAAATGTTTCTACGGCGCGTCATTGTGAATGCATTTAGTTGGTCTATTGTATTCGGTCAGTTCACACGAACTTCTACAGTAGACCATGACCTGGTGGATATGTATATATGAAGAGTTACATCACCTATTCTCACCACTTGCTTAGGCTTAGATTTGAAGAGTATTAAACTCTTTGTTTTTCACAGGTCTCGGTGGTCCAGTGGTCTAGCACCACGCTTCTGAATCAAGAGGTCGCGGATTCGAATCCTGGCTCACACCAATGACTTTACGGAATCAATTTCAAAAGTTATGTATGATACATATCGATGACTGAAAACTTTGTGCCCGGAACGGCAATAGGATCGCCACCTACGATGGGACGTACACATAACGGCGAGTCGAGGCTTAACTGCCACTGCCTACACCTTCGGGTAAAAAAGGCGTGAAGTTATGTTATATTATGTTATGTTAAACTTTTGTGTATCAATACATGAAATAAGTAGTTTCGTGTACAAATCGTGAATAAGGTTTTCGTGGGCAAATCTCTAGGTGTACTGAACCTTTTTCAAAATTACAACCTTTCTGGATTTGGCTTTTTTGAAGGCATAGCATTTACAGCTCTCAGAAAGAGCTAGAATAGGCATGTAGTTCGCTGCATGATTAGGCTGGCTCGACCGATAAAAAATCGGGAACTATTTTGTGGATTAGGTGGGCTAAAGTGTAAACGGGTCATCTGATGATTAGCAACCAGTGCCACCCAAAGATACCTGCAGCTCAGATGGTGTTACTATTGCGTTGCCACCCTTAACGTAATGGCGTAGGAAAGGGGGTGGGCCTCTGGCCTCTGGATAACTCTGTCACATAATGAAACACGGCATGAACCACAGACGGACATGAATATCGACGTGAGATTTTTTGATAGGCCGTGTTATTAAACCGGTCAAGCCAATGCATGAAGCGAACTGTGTAGCTCTATCAATCAGAAAATCGACGTAAAGTGAATAGAGAGAGGTATCCAGAGACATGCTGCACGTTCATCCCCCTTTCTCCTTTCTCAACTTTTTCCTCGAAAAAAGAAAGAGAATTCTTTAAACTCTATCCTCAATGCTGTTTTGCAATTAAATTCTGTAATTTAAGAGGTGCGTAGGCTTAAACAGTTTCACAAAATATTTTTAATATTGTTTACAAAAATGTAGGCTGCGGATGTTTAGTTTATCACATATTATCTCAGTACTCTTTTACACCTAAGAATGATTTAATATATTTTATCTCTGGATACATACTAACTAAATAACTCATATTGTTATTTGGCTATATAATATTAAATAATAGCTGGCGGATACGTTTGAAGTACACGTGCAACGCGATAAACATACAACAGATATATACTGAATTACTGAAATTTTAATCGTATTTTAAAATTAAAATTATTTTTCTATTTCGAAAACTTACTAAGCTTCCAAAATGATTAAAAAGTTTTTATTATCTAACTTATTAGCTGTTATATTTAGAAAATTAAAAATCAGCATTTGTAGTTCTAAAATTAGTTTAAATTTAATATATGCAACCTCTGGCGAATAAATCAAACTCTTTTAGTACTTTTATGATTTTTTCCCATATTCAATTTAACGCTGGTTGATTGATTGTAAATGTTCGGAATTCAAATTAATATTTAAAAATAAATTAAATTCGAAATTTAAAATTATCGGATGTCAAAATTATATCACATTGCCTATTGATGTTACGGAAATATCTTACCTATTACAAAACGACTTACCATAATATTTGCATAAAGATGAAAGAATATTTTTCACCCATTTTACACTGTCACTGTTTATTTTTATTATTACTTTTAAAAGTACAATAATATATGAGCATTTTACTAAACGTTAAAAGCTGATTATTATCTTTTAATCATAATTAATTTGTGTAGTATTTAATTAAAACCAACTGTCATCAACACATATTCAATTGCTTCATGTAACACTTTACAGCATCATTCCACTGCGTTCTAAATCTGAAACAAAAAAAGAAAATTAAATTTTGAACAATTTCTTTTTTATTTTTATTTAGACATCTCGCTTCGGGCACATCGACTTTTAGCGCTTAGATTCTAAAGATACTTATGAAATTCGGTATGAAGCATTTTAGCATTAGTTTATTATAAAAAAACTAACTAATCTTTATTTAATTCTTAATTTTCACTGTCTATTAAAATCAAACATACCAAAGAACAGAAACTTCTATTAAAATGGTGTGTAAACATTTATAAACAACTGCGAGAAACACTGACTCATTAATGAAAAAGGGCAATTGAGGTTAGTGCCGCCATCTTTGTTTTTTATGTTACTTGTAATCCATATATCGAAATCTGATAAAATAATAAAACAATTACCTATATATCAAGACTATTCGTTTATTAGAATGAAAAGCATGAATTAAAGATATTATTTCAAATTAATCAATTTTATAACAATTGGGGCGACTTGAGGCATAAATACCGTGAAATTAAAAAAAAAACTAATAATGTTCCGTCATCTCGAAAGCCTAGATGTTGAGGACATCGAATACTGTTTCCGAGGTCCAAAGAATCCAGGAACTGACAAAGGCTCCATATCGATTCCATGAAAGAAATGTCAAATTCTTCAGAGACAAAATATTACTACTGTCGACCCAGTTACTGTTAAGTATCAAGAGGTAAAGCCACGCAGTTCGCTGCACGCCCTCTCAGAATATTGACGTAAAGTGTATCAGCTCTCAAGCCGCATTACGTTCGGTAAAAAAGGTCCAGCCCATTTCCCTCTCCTATCCCATTCTACTGCCTTAAAAGACGATAACGGAACTGTAATACTACCTAAATTATCAGTATTATTGATTGCTAGATTGGTACAATTGCTATACCATAAAAAGAGGCGGGAAGATATAAAAAAAATCTATGTCACCTGTAACATGTAAATTTTCTCATTAAAAATCACGTAGTACGTTTGCATAGTAAGTACTAAGTACTGATACTTATACTGATAACAGATTGTCTAGTAACACAGTGACATAGTACAGTGTGTCGTAACAGTTTCGTAAGAATGGCGCGATATCAAAATATTTGCCTTTTTTTATTATTTACACCGCTCTCTAGTCGAGATAAAAATAAGATCGCTGATATGGTGCATATGCACCTGAATTTTACTTACAAAATAATAATATTATAAGCAAGTTTCTATGTACAGTCAGTATTTGAAATATGGAACTTTATTTGTTTTTTTTTTTTGATGTTAGAGATAGTTTTGGAATTGCGCCAATAACTTAGAACATACGAGGTAATCGATGTGCGTGGTATGGGCATGTCATGAGGAGGGATAATACAAATGTCGCGAAAAGAATATGGAAGTAAACAAGAGAAGAGGGAGGCCGAAGAAAACTTGGATGAATTGTATGAAAGATGATATGATTAGGAAGGTTGTTGCTGTGGAAGTTATATATAGGGATAGGGAAGTGTGGAAAAGACAAACTTCAATCCCAAATTGTGTCTGGAAGATGATGAGTTGATGGAACGAAGTTCCTTATTATTTTTTGTTGTAACTTCACGCCTTTTTTAGCTATAAGTGTAAGGGAGCGGCTGTTATGCCATCAAATGTATAATTTTTACAACTCAAATGGAATATATGCAGAAACCTACTGTCATACATCGGGCAAAATGTTTTCAGTCATCGCTATTTATCATAGTACTTATAAAAAGTACTATACAAATATTTACGTTTTATGACATAAAAAAATATAACCTAGTATGGAGATCGACCCCACGACCTCTGCATATACAAGCTGACGCCACGGGGCTCGTAGACGCAGGCACTGTTAATTTTAAAATGTTTATGTCCTAAAGGTATATATTTAATTGTCCTGTCGATCCTGGCTTTCTTCAAATACCAGCGACTGACATAAATGATAATTAAATGAAGAGTGCGGAGAGAACTAAAAAAAATTGACATCTTATTTGACCATACAGTTGTTACCCCTCCTGGCTACATAAAGCCAAAAAGCACTTACCAATTTGAACCCTGAACTAATATGTATGAAAGGATGTACCTATTCATTTATTCTTTACTACAGTTAAATGCTTGAATTATAATAAATAGTTGCTGTGAACTTGGCTAGTTACATTTTTTGTAAACAGCTATACAGTAAATAGCTGCCCCGGCGAATAAAAGTATTTTTTACAGTGTTTACAATTAAAGAGCTAAATCACGAAAATTGACACTTTTTCATTACTACATTATACATTAATTATGTATACAAACCACCTCGTTGACACTCTCTGTCTATTAAAATAAACCGCATCAAAATCCGATGCGTAGTTTCTAAGATCTACGCATATAGGGGACCGACAGTGAAAAGCGACTTTATTTTATACTATGTAATGATATATATTAAGGATATAACTATTAATTTCTTATAAACTTTGCAATAAAATCGTAAACGTCAATGTTTAAAATTATTTTTCCAGCTCTAAAAAATTTTGTATCTGGTTATTAAAAATCTGATGTCATGATAACGTTATACGGGTGACGTAACCTTTGAAAATTAGACTAGACCTAACGAACTAGAAATATTTTATGAGCACTAAAAGTTAGGTAGCTATTTTAAAAACTTTTTGGACTGTTTCCAATTACTTCGCTATGAAAAGTTTTTAAATTGATGTATGTTGTTTGGTTTTTGGGCTCACAAGCTACTGATATAGCTTTTAATATGCGGAAACTTAGTTGTGCATGACTTAACACCAAACCACTTGCGATATAGACAAAATGGACTGATTGTCATAAGACACGATTCTTAACAAAAATATTGCCCTTCAAAATAAGTTTGAGACCATGATACGTATATTATAGTGTCAAAACTGTCTCTAAATTTAACAAAAAGTATAATTAATAATTACAAAATTAAAATAAAATATATTCTGGTTTATTAGAATTTGACTTAATTTTATTTATAGTAATTGCCTGATTATTTTTGCAGAAAAATGTACAATATTAAGTAACAGTATTATGGAAATTTTTCAAAATGCATAATTTTAGTAAAATTATTACTCTATACAAATTTTGTTAACGAAAATATATATTAAATAACAAAATATAATATACAAATGAAAACAATACAGATATTTTATTTTAAATAAAATTATATGTTTTACCAATAATAGCTCCGTAATTAAACAAACAAATATTAAGCGAAGTTAATGTTTTGTTAACGGTGTAGATTTAATATTAAAAATAAGAATCACAGAAAAAAGTTCAAATTTAGAAAAAAAACTCTCACCTAATTCACAGAGAAATGTGCATTCGATTTTTAAATAATAAAAACGAAAAACTTTTTGTTTGTTTTTTGAAAAACAGAAAAAAATATCACGCGAGTTAAGGGCCCTGCTTGGCGGGAAAACTTAAACCGCGTTCACTCTATGTACGCGCGTGCGTGTTGCTTTTGGCAGACTGGACATTGAACGCATCTGTAACTTCCAAAGTTGATTGAAAAGTACTTAATTAGAAAAAAATTTTCTTTCTCGTCTCAAACCCTAACTGCCTGTAATAATAATGATAAAATCACGTATTAATAATAATATCATGAAGATATAATTTTTTTAATAGATCGGAATGCGTACACGCAACTGGTGAATAATTTTGCTAATTGAAAGAGACAATTATTTTAATTTGACAAGAATCTGAGTCTCTGTTGTTAATAATGTGTAATATAACACGCATATTTGCTCTGGAGTCATATATATGGATGAAAAAAAATTGATAGCCAATAAAAACGAGTCGTGAACCGAATCGAGAATCGATGTTTGGGTATTCGCATTGCAATAATTATATATCGTTCATCATTCAATTGTTATGGGGACATTAATGTCGAAATCAATAGAGTATTGTTGTTTTGTTACACATATACTTATATCTAGGTTAGGGACACATTTTTTCAGTTACTAACTGAAATATTATCAACTAGCTGTCCCGGAGCATTTTGTTTCGCCTAAAAAGCATTTTTCTTAAACAAGTTACTTATTATTACATCACTTGCTACCTGTGAATGAAAGTCCCGTCAAAATCGGTCCAGCCATATCAGAGATTAGCTGGAACAAACAGACAGAGGACAGACAAAAATTGTAAAAAATGTTATTTTGGTGTATATACATATCTGGACACAATACACACAGCGCCCTCTAGTTCCAAGCTAAGCAACTAAATGCTTGTGTTGTGGATACTAGATAAGGGATATTAATACATATATACATATATTCTTTTGTAAATACATACTTATAATAACATAGAAAAACACCCAAACGCTACACAAATATTCATGTCTGTCACAAATATTTGTGCTCGGGTGGGAATGGAACCCCCGACCTCATTGTTGCAGCCGGTAGTTTTACCAATGCGCCACGAGGCCCGTCATTATATTCATATGCATGTTAAAGCGATTATTTAAATATTATAAACAGACACTCAAATTTTCTTCACATATATAGAATTTTAAATAGTCTTGATAGTCTGCAAGTCGAGCAACCCGCTCCTGAATTAAGAAGTTTTCGAATCGAATCCCAGGTCACATACAAGATTTTCGGAAATAAAAATTGATAAATATCGATGGATCACAATAAAATGCCCGATATAAAGTAGAGACTCTCCCTACACCTTGGATGTAAAAAGGCATAAATTTATAAAAAAATATTTAAAATATTAACGGATAAGTTAAAAAATCACTGGAGAAATAGGCCATTAAAAAAATAAGTACACTGAGTTTCTTTTAATGGGATAGGAGGGCAAACGAGCTAGTGGGTTCGGGGCTTCGGATACCTCTCTCAGCGAACGAAACACGGCACGAGCCACTTCACGCTCATATTCCGAGAAGTCCTGATATTTCACCGGTCGAGCCGGCCTATTCATGCGGCGAACTGCATGACCACTGTTGAAGTAGTGCAATACTCTACTACTAAGTACCTAATATTGACGCTTTGGTAAGGCGCCTATTATTCGGAATTTCGTTTTAGAACCAGTAATGCATCGACGATGACAAACTTCAATCGATTCAAATAATCGTTTTCAAATGCATAACTGTGATGGAACATTGCATGTTTCTTGTGTAATCGATAATAGAAGAAAACATGTCTGTAAACAGAGTTAGAGTGAGACTGTTTACGTAACTAATGGGCGAACGATTATTCCCTATCGCATGGGTACTATTCGATTGCATTAATTTCGTCAAATGCATTTTAACTATTAAAACTTGATGAGGGCTTTCAAAAATTATGTAAGTTTTTTTACTAAACTTAAATTTATAAATAAACAAATAACTTTACTAAAACAAAACAAACACTACAGAGTTTACAGTGAATCTCTGCCTCCTAAATTAGGTCGAACCTGTATCTCAGGATGCAGTTCCTTCCCATTACACAAGTAACAATATATGTTTTATAGGATCCAGCCATTTACAATTGCAATCCAGCCATTAACATTTACAATTTGAAATTAAAAAAAGTGAAAACAAAAAAACATACAAAAGTAAAGAACTTGTATTTGTTACAAAAATTAAATTAGTTATAGCGGATAATACAGGGCAATATCAAAAACAAGATGATTTCAGGAATTGTTGCTTTTACAAATTAGATGGCAAATTTATTGATGAAGACTATAATTTATACATCATCACGCTACAATACAAGTGGCAGAGCAGATACCGTTTTACTGGTGAAAGTATACGGAGTATATGGAGATAGGAAGTTCAGGCTAGGTTGGGTTAGTCAGCTAGCTTACAGAATAAACCAGTTCAAAATATTGATTGGATAATTAATTTTGAATGTTCAACCTTTAACAACGAAAGGGGACTAGTCAAATACCTCGGCCCCTCGAAATATCGACGTAAAGTAGCTCATGCCGGGATCCGTTCGGTGAGAAAGGCATTCGAAGGCCCTCCATCTTTTACTTTCGTTCTTATACTACTCACTTTAACGTCGGCAACTTAACTTTAACACTATCTGTGCTACAGGTATCCTGGCGGAAGTTGCTTACCACCAGGTGACCCGCTTGCTTGTTGGCTCTCCTATTCTATAAAAAAAATACATATTATGTATATGTGTAAGAATATGCCTTATAGCGCTCTGTTCTCTCAGCCTTACCCGCAATGGACTAGGCGTGAAGTTATGTACGTTGCCTTTCAAAACACCATAAAGTAAGGCATTCACGATACAATTTGTCGAGACAATATTGGGACTCCCACTAGGTGGTCTACTGGCACCCATACATTTCATTACAACACATAATGTTCAATGCCTTTCAATAGCATTTTATCGTCCTCCTATTTCACTTCGACCACTTTGTTCTCTTATCTGGGTTGTAAATAAATAGTCCTCAAATTATGGACTCACTCAAACCATTGTAATGCTTAGGTGTTACATTTGGGAACAATGATAAGCAAGGCGTTATGATACAGAGGCCGTGAAAGGATATTGGAAAGTCATTGAAAAAATTATTGAGTTCGAATATCTTAACATAACATAACTTCACGTGTTTTTCTATCCGAAGGTGTACGCAGCGGCTGTTAAGCCTCGACTCGCCGTTGTGTTCTTTACGTCGCAAATAATGGAATAAGTAGCGAAACTATTGCTATACCGGGCCTAATTTTTCAGTCCTCCAAATTTATCACAGATAACTTTCGAAATAAATTTCGAAAAGTCATTGGTGTAAGCCAGGATTTGGACGCGACCTCTTGATTTAGGAGCGGCGTGCTCGACCACTGGACCACCGAGACTGTTATACTAAACATTATAACTAAATATAATAAACAATACTAGTAGACCGAGATGCGGAGAAATTTGATTTCAGGTAGTTTTTTAATTGTACCTATATATTGTAAATAATTTAATTTATTTATTTGTTCTTATTAAACGCTTATTAGTCTATAAACAATACTAATTCCAAAATATAACACATTTTCTATCATATAAAACCAAATCGCGACATAACTAATGATATTGGTAAGGCTTTATGTAAACAAATTCAATTTGAAGTACGAACCTTTCAAATTAGAGCCCAATTATCACCTGTTAGCGTGGCTCAACTAAAAGGCACAAGAACCTTTGACCTCATACAGGGTCTTGAATCTCGATACACTGACCCAGTTAGTAACATGCGCGGCTTGAGGTTCATTACCTTTAGCTTTTGCTGTTGTGTCTTGGTTATAACATAACATAACTTCACGCCTTTCTCTACCGGAAGGTGTAGGCAGCGGCTGTTAAGCCTCGACTCACAGTTATATTTACGTCCCAAATGGAATTGGTGGCGAACACATTGCCATACACAAAGTTTTTAGTCATCGATTTTTATAACATATAACTTTCGAAAAGTCATTCGTGTGCGTCAGGATTCTAACCCGCGACCACTGGACCACCAAGACTCCGAGTCTTGGTTATTCGCATTATCTTCTCTGTTTTCTTAATGCAACGGAGGAAGCATGATGATTGAGAGTACTACGGATGAGTCTCTTTACAAACGAAATGCGAGTTGAGTTATTTTACGTCGCCTTTTTTAGAGGTCGTGGTATATCACCGCTTGCCCCGACCATTTATACAGCAAACAGCTTGGCTCTATTAAGAGGAAAGTTTGTGAGGATCCAATTTATTTCGGTTGATTCCTATAACATATTCCTTACAATATTAATATACCCTTAAACAAAGGAGTTTCTTTGTTATAACTTATAAGTCACCTTATATACAGTTATTACTCGAGTCCCAAGGGTAAATACGTCATTCTATCACAATGACACTAACATCCAACTCGATATTATATGGCTCCCAGAGGCAATAAACAAAAATATTAGACGCTAAAAAAGAATAAAAATATACATGGTTTTAGTAGGTACTCGTTCAATGAGGCTAGATATAATGATAGATGAGAATTAATTTAATAATATCAAATATTTTGCCTCGCCTCGGTGGTTCAATGGTCAAACAGCACGCTTCTGAAACAAACAATCGTGGGATGACACACCAATGACTTTTCGAAAATTATGTGTGTAAAATATTGATGACTGATAACATTATGCCTTTGCCTACACACTTGTCAAATTAAAAAAAAAATAGCTAGGTATATCCTTGTCTGCATAGTGTCTAGCTATCTAAAAGTTCTTTATAACATTTCGTTTCATTTCAAATATATTCATGAGTTATTAAATAATCAAAAATTATATTGAAGAAGTTTATCTAAAACCTTAATATTTTATAACGAATATAATCTCAAAATTGGTAGGTCATCATCATTCATCATCATTAGCCTATTGCAGTCCACTGCTGGACATAGGCCTCTCCCAATGTGCGCCACAACATCCGATTCTCTGCCTTCCGCATCCAGTCTTTTCCAGCAGCCTTTCTGAGGTCGTCTGACCATCCGGCTGGTGGGCGTCCTACGCTACGTTTACCAAGACGCGGTCTCCACTCAATGACCTTCTTACTCCATCTACCGTCGGTCCTTCGGCAGATATGACCAGCCCATTGCCACTTCAGCGAGCTTATTATGCGAGCTATGTCGGTTACCCCAGTTCTCTGGCGGATATACTCATTCCTGAGTTTATCCTTCAGAGATACCCCGAGCATAGCCCGCTCCATAGCTCGCTGAGCGACTTTAAATTTGTGGACTAGCCCCACCGTGAGTGTCCACGTTTCGGCACCGTAGGTCATTACCAGTAGGACGCACTGGTCAAAGACTTTGGTCTTCAGACATTGCGGTATAGGTGAGCTGAAGAGCCGACGCAGTTTGCCAAATGCAGCCCAACCCAGCTGAATCCTCCTTTCGGCCTCCTTCTCGAAGTTTCGTCTACCTAACTGGATAGTTTGGCCTAGGTAGACGTATTTGTTTACGACTTCGAGAACTGACCCTTCGACGCTTATCGGTCCGGGCACGATATGTTCATTGAACATGACTTTGGTCTTGTCCAAGTTCATGCCCAAGCCGACACGCCGGGAGGACTCGTCTAGGCTGCGCAGCATTCCGCTTAACTGTTCCAGCGACTCTGCCATTACAACGATGTCGTCGGCAAACCGAAGATGTGAGATGTACTCACCATTCACGTTGATACCTTGTCCAGTCCAATCCAGGGTCTTGAAGACGTCCTCTAGAGCGTTGGTGAAGAGTTTGGGAGATATGACATCTCCCTGTCTTACACCTCGATTCAGCTCGATAGAGTTCGTCACCTGGTCCTGTATCTGGACAGCCATCGTGGCGGTGTCATACAAGCATCTCAACACCTCGATATAACGCCAGTCAATCCGAGACATCGCTGCAATGCATCCAGAACTGCCCAAGCTTCGATGCAGTCGAAGGCTTTTTCATAATCCACGAATGCCTTACACAGCGGCTGATTGTACTCTTCGGTCTTCTGTAGAATCTGCCGAACAGTATGGATGTGGTCCACCGTACTAAAACCTTTTCGAAACCCAGCCTGCTCCGGAGGCTGGAATTCGTCGAGTCTTACAGCGAGACGATTCGTGACGACCCTCGAGAACAACTTGTAGATATGGCTCAGGAGTGAGATGGGTCTGTAATTCTTCAGTAAGGTTTTATCACCTTTTTTGAAGAACAGCACCACCGCACTCCTGCCCCAAGCCTGTGGTGTTATGCCCTGGTGTATGACGGAATTAAAAAGACTTGCTAATTCCTTTAGGACAGGAGTCCCGCCGGATTTTAGAAGTTCTGTAGTAATTCCGTCATCACCGGGTGCCTTGTTGTTCTGAAGTTGCCCGAGAGCCGCCCTAATCTCGCTTTCTGAAAAGTCGGGGATGTCCTCACTGTAGTGACGCGTTAGCGGGGCTCTGTGGTCATCATCGCTGTGTCCCGTCGGCTTGGTCATCCGTGTGGAATAAAGGAGCCCATAAAAAGATTCTATCTCTGCGAGAATCTCAGGCTTAGAGGTGACGACACGTCCATCCGCTGTTTTCAACTTCGTCAGATGGGGCCTTCCAAGCTGCTGAGCGAACACTTTCGACCCTTTGTTGCGGTCGATCGCGTCCTCGATTGCTCGAGTATTCGATCGACAAAGGTCGCGCCGCATCAGCTTTCTAATACGCTGGTTTAGGCTTTTCCATTCTGACGAAGACAGCTGATCGGATGGAGTTTCTCGCCTTTGCCTCATCAGCTCGAGTGTCTCAGCGGAGAGCTTGGACTCCTTTTTCTGCGATCTGGGGAACAGCCTTTGAGACACTTTCCTCAGCGTGTTGACCACAGTGTCGACTTTTTCGTCCACGTTGCCTGTGGTTTCCAGCAGATCGAATCGATTTTTAAGTTCCGTTTGGAACTTTTCG
This sequence comes from Euproctis similis, assembly GCA_905147225.2. Taxonomy (NCBI): domain Eukaryota; kingdom Metazoa; phylum Arthropoda; class Insecta; order Lepidoptera; family Erebidae; genus Euproctis; species Euproctis similis. The sequence goes on along the minus strand of LR990121.1, from coordinate 8,498,987 downwards.
GTTTCGGCTATTTGGAGTGGCGTAGGTCGGAGAATAGACCTTATCTTCCGGGTCCTTTCAGCTTTCAAGTTAATATTTAGAGAGCCTCGAAGAAGTCGGTGATCACTTCCAGTATTGAACCTGTTGATCACAGAGACATCTCTAAATATATGCTTACTATCCGTAATGATAAAATCTATCTCGTTCCTTGTCACAGAATCGGGGCTTCGCCAAGTCCACCTCCTGTGGAGACTTTTCTTGAAGAAAGAATTCATCAAGAAAAGCCCTTCAGACTCCAAGAAGTTGACCAGCATCTGCCCCCTGTGATTTCGGCACCCCAAGCCATATGGACCGATTTTCGTTTCGCCGCGTTCTTGTACTCCCACTTTAGCATTGAAGTCCCCCATAACAACGCTGTAGTGAGCCTTGGCGGTACCATGTATTGCTTTTGCAATATCTTCGTACATCGCCTCGGCTATCTCGTCAGAGTATGTCGGGGTCGGCGCATACACCTGTATTACCTTCAGGGTGTACCTGTTGGTAAGTTTCAGTACAAGGTACGCTACCCTGGTCGACACACTACTGATCTCCACAACGCTGCTAACGAGGTCCTTGTGAACGAGGAAACCGACACCCCCCTGGGAGAGCTGGTCACCTTCCCGAAAGTAGAGTAAGTTGCCTGACTGTAGGGTTATCGTGTCCTCCCCCTCTCGCCGGACTTCAGATAGCCCTAGAATATGCCAGTTCAAGCAACCCAGCTCTACCTCGAGTTCGGTGAGGTGTTGGTCCAGCCGAAGACTGCGTCCATTATAAGTGGCCACGAGTAGTTGTTTTTGGCAGCCTGCCGTAACCCGGAGATTCTTAGCACCCCCTGTCCCACCGTTACCACGACCGCTGCCTTGGCCGGGAATAGTGGGACCACCGTGAACGGGGGGCCGTTGCATTGGTGCTATTTTCATTGCGAGGTTTATGCCCATAGTCCCCACGCTGGGCAAACGGGTTGGAGACCGCAGGGGTAAACCTTTTTTAGATAGGGACGCTGCTGCCCGCCCCTACCAAGAACATTTAGGTTGACCCATATTTTATGAATGGTTATACCGCCATTCTTCGGTGTAGTGCTGTGTAAGCTTGTCAGCCATATGTTTTTATTTCGCTCCCGGCTGACTGGTACCAATTTGAATTCAAGTGTGACACAGCTAAACTATGTAGGTTAAGAAAAAAATATATTTCATATTACTTTTCAGACTTTTTAGCGCTTTGATTCTCTAAATGTGGTTTTGTTTTATGTCAGGTATGAATAGAATATTTATAAATTTATATAGTTTGCTAATTTTCCTTTTGCTGTTTCGTATAAATAATAGATAAATTGCCCAAATGTTAGCATACCCATGTTAAAACAAAGACCACATATCAGCCGCATTAGAACAAAGCTGAGTGACACATGTCCCCTTCGCCAGTGGTTTCAGGTAAAAGTTATACCGCAAGTACTTACTAGTAAATTTTATAAATTAACCAACCACCTAAGTAATTTTGTCATTCCTCTACTGAACTTTACTGAAGGTATAAAGTTTCTTGCAAATTTTATTTTATGCAACAAAAGAGTGAATATAATCTTATGTATTAAGTTTAACTCGATTTAGTCAAAAATCAACTATTAATTTTATTTAAATTATACTAGTTTTAAATTTATATTACAAATAATCAGACAAATAATAAAAAAAAATCTTGGATTTGATCTAGTTTGCTTTCATTAAAATTTATCTTGAAAAAATATTTGTTTATATATTTGTAATAAATAAACTTTGTAAGAAATTTGTTGAAATTCTATATAATTCTTTCAATATAATTATTTCAGCATTAGATTGTGCAGAAGTAATTAGCAACTAATTCGGTTACTACTACAGCCAGCCTAAGTATAATATATGGCTACCTCTGTAGCAATTTTACATTTTTAATCACCTTTCTTTGTCATCATTCATCAAAACTTTTAGCAGTTTATTCTTTTAAAGTAGTGCTAAAATCTCGACATAAAAAAGAGGCAAAAGTTGAAAACCAGCGACCCAAAATAAAAACTGTCAGTTGAAGTTTTATACGAAGAGTTTGCCTAGGTATGTATCAACATACATATCAAATGGTTCATCAATGTGTGTGGCGTGTCGTTGACCCCACTGAAATCACGTCTGTTCAGGCATTTATAACAATATTATGTCCAATAGTTGCCGATCGTTGTCGCCTATTGACCCCATGACATTGCCAAGTAGGCCCCTCCATCTATTGAGCGGCCACTTCAATTATCTACTTCTGTCGCTGTCCTTGAGCCTGAAATGCCATCTTGTGTTGTGAAAAGTTACTGTATATATTGACATCTTTATTGTCAATAAATAAATGGTTTTAGATTTTATTTTAAATTAGTGCTGCGACGATGTCTTGAGTGTGAACGCGAATATGTATTCATTTCTTTTTTTTAATTTTAACTTTAGAACGTCATTGGATTTATTTTAACTGCCAGTATGACAGATTATTTTTTAATTTTTAATTTTATTATATTGAAAATCAAGCGTTCGTTTTCTAAATTTTAAATGACATTCATAATTTATTTATATGTGACGAAGTTGTATTCCAAGTCGTTTAAACTGCATACAGTTCTGTACAAACAATGCCACGAGCCCAGATATGATCTTTGAAGGCGGAAATAACTAAACTAAAGCGCACGAATGCAGTTAGAGCCAAGCGCGGTAGTCTCCTCTGTTGTGGGAAATGCAGACAAACATATATTAGTATTCCGTTGCCTATCACGAAGTCACAAATTAAGAGCACATAGCTTCGAAGTAATAGTAATGCTGGGTATATCATAGTCGTCTCAAGAGTCTAGTTAACGAAGTGGACTCCTGTTTTAGAGGCGTCAGATTTAAATATACACACAAATAGGACTTGTGGAAATTTTATTGCGGCCTTATCCATAAAACCAGATACTACTTTCCAAGAGATGAAGCAAAGCTTCTTTTGTATTATTAAAGGCATGAAGATTTTCTTTTTTTTTCAACCGGCACTTACCACGCACTGCTCCTCTGTAGAACCAGTTATCGGCGACGGTATTTTCGGACCGTTACGACCTATGAACCTTCAAGAAACGAGCCTATTCCCATCTGAAAGGCCGGCAACGCTAAAGTGATGCCCCTAGTATTGCAGACGCCATGGGTTTCGATCAGGTTTCTTCTATCATAAAAAAAGTCCACTCGTGTAGGTAAAAAATAATGAAGATACAAAAAAACTGTACTTTAATTTTATTATAAACAGCCAATTTACAATACATTTTTATTGGTTTGTCATATCAGATATTAAATCGGATACTTTCAAGCACACTTTGACAGATATAACCACAAAAATGAAAAACCATTGCCCCGAAATTACTTTGACACATTGAATGAATTCTATAAGGGCAACAAAACCTCAATTTGATATACAAATTGATTGTAGTGTTGTTTGACAATAAAAAAAGTTATATATACCCTTCCCAAAAGCCTATTACCGTAACGGGGCATTGTTGTCACACTTGTTTAAAAAAAAAGTAAGCCTCATTGAACAAACCAATTTAACTTTCGAATGCGTTCAAATGTTATGACGGTAATAAAAATTAATTGTAATGTTATTTAATTTTGATGACATTACTTCGTTGATAATAATATTTGACAATATTTGATTTGGTGTTTGTTTTATGTTTAATTTCTCTTTTAATTTCGCCGAATCTTTAGGTCTTGGTGTGGAGCCAGGATTCAAACACAAGACTTCTTGATTCAGAAGCGGGGTGCTCGACCCCAGATTGACGTGACACACACAAAATAATTTTCGACTGAAAGTAACATAACAAGCAAAATAATTAAATGAGAAGGATTAAAAGTCAATGGGCAAGACGTTAATTACAAAAAAAAGATATCACTCCATATAAAGCCAACCAGTATTTCACTGTGACGGAAAAAACACCGCCCCGTGTAAAGTAAAAAAGTTTTGATTTTACGATTTTAAAAAAAGAATGCGTTTGAAAAAAGAACTCGCCGCTCGTAAAATAAAAACTACCAACATCACCAATGTAATCTTGTTTTTTTCTTTTCTAATATTAGTTTAATTAATGGGGCCAATGGAAATAATTTTATCATGAAAATAATTTAATTATTAGTTATATCAAATGGAATGTGGACACAAGTACCACTGTTCGATACCAAGATGTCGGAATCACTCAGTTATAGTATCGATAAGTAAATAAATTTAATTTTACATAACGTTCTCCATTTAATCTACAGACAGGGCTAGGATCATTCATTCAATATCTATATAGAGTTGTTAATAGTTCCACTTTTCAAATTACACTTTATTGACACTAAATGTTACCTTTGTAATTTTGAAATCCAAATAATGTTTTGGATTTTGATTCAATCCATGGATAAAAATAACTAATGATGAGTTGTTACGGAATCAATGAAAATAATTTATTCAATGACAATTTTAGACTTTAATAATTAGGTAAACTTGATTTAACTCTTAGATCCGTTGATAAACAAGTGGTTGTAAGTATTCAAACATCATAGTTAGTATTTAATGACAGTTAGTTCTTTATGGAGTAGACAAATCAATGTGAGATTAATTTGTATTTTTGAAGAACAGCATCATCTAGTTTCTAAGATTGGTTTATAACATAAACAACATAACATAACATCACGCCTTCGTTACCCGAAGGTGTAGGCAGCGGCTGTTAAGCATCGTCTCGCCGTTATGTTTACGTCCCAAATGGAATAGGTAGCGAACCTATTGCCATACCGGGCACAAAGGTATCAGTCATCAATATTTATCACACATAACTTCCGAAAACAATTTCCAAAAGTCATTGCTATGAGCCAGTGTCAGGATTCGAAGCCGCGACTTCCTGATGCAGAAGCGAGGTGCTCGACCACTGGACTACCGAGACTTGCTTAGTTTATAATCGGTGTATTATGAAAATACTAATACAGGAATATCAATATATAGTTTATTATGGAAGTATTAATACAAGATTTTTTGTGAATTAAGTATATTTTATTTATATAAAAATTAAACCCGTCGACATTTACTCAGCAGGAAAAAATACAAAAATAGGTATTATCAACTCTATATGAATATATATCCATTCATAGAGAACGATATCAAAATATTAAACCTTGAGCCGGTTTCTCACTCTCAATTCTCACACGGTCACCGAATGGTCTTCTGGTCCTAACACTCACACACGATAGAGTCCTCACTGTGTGGTAGCGTTTGTAGCTCACTTATCGAACTTATCATTGTTGACATGAAAAATCTCTGTTCGTGACGGAATTGTGACTATGGACATATTGGAGGAAAACCAACGAAAGGAGCAATTGTTACAACAGTTTTTATAGTTGTTTTCAATATTTTCTTTTTTTTTATATAGATCGTAGATAAGCATAAATATATAACTTGACCCACCTAAGAAAATCTGGGATTTCCATAAATATCCAGTACTGTATATTGGAATGTATTTATACGTCATGTCAAGGGCGTGCACGTCGCGATCCCTGCCGTCCCAGTGGGACGCAATCTTGACCAAAGCAAACTCAGCCGGACGGGCTGCTAGGGCGTGCCCCGGAAGCGACGGGCACCGATTAGCCCCCGTCGGTGCGGCTGCATGCGCATGCGGCGAAGGGGGCCGCCACCCTTCACGCAGCGCCAATCCTGGCGGGACGAGGAGAGGGGAGTGCCGTATAAGCACGTGGAATGTTAGAGGTAGCATGGCAAGAAAGATGAATGAGATGATGGATGTATTAAATGAGAGATGCCTGGATGCCCTATGTTTGACGGAGACAAAGCGGAGGGGGAGGGGGACCGAGGACCTCCCCGGTGGCATGGTAGCCCTATGGTCCGGAGTGGACCCGGACGTCCGTGCCAGTGGGGGTGTTGGAGTCGTTCTCTCCTCCCGCTTTGCTTCCGGAGTGAAAGATTATGAGTTGGTAGGCCCAAGACATCTTTGGGTTCGAATAAAACTGGGGATCACGCGAGTTTTCCTGGTCGCAGCTTATGCTCCCGTTAGCTCCGCGGATCCCCGCGAACTCGAGGAGTTTTGGGAAACTGTTAGGGATATTCTGGATCTAGCTGAGGGAAATGAAAGGATAATTCTGTGTGGTGATCTTAATGGGTGGGTCGGAACCAAGCGAGACGGCCTGGAGGCTGTCCTTGGTCCGAATGGTGACAAGAGAGTGAATGATGCTGGTAAGCCGATATTGGACGTATGCCTGGAACGGAACCTCCTTGTGTCTAACACATTATTCCGTCATAAAGATATTCACACGTATACGTGGAGACGGAATGAGCAAAAGAGTATGATAGATTTGATTTTGATAGATAGTCGTCTCCGAAATACTCTAAGGGATACAAGAGCCTACAGAGGCCCCACTCTTGATACGGACCACTACCTGGTGGTAAGCCGATTCGTGGGCCTTTTCAAGATGTGGAGACACTGGCGAGTGCGTACCCATTTCGGAGAGCTTGAAAGGATAAAATGTGAGAAATTAGAAGATGAAAGTGTACGGAGTATGTATGTAGGCCTAGTCAGTAAAAGACTCAATGAGACGAGTCTTTCTGACCTAGGTGTTGAAGAATGCTGGGAAAGAATGAAAGAAAGTATAGTGAATAGTGCAAAAGATGTATGTGGTAGTGCAAAGAGGCATAAGATTCTGAGAGGTGACGCCTGGTGGGACGCGGATGTGAAATCCAGCGTCGAAAGAAAGAAAAAAGCATGGTTGGATTAAGTCTCAAGTTTGAACCAGAATGATAGTATGACAGAGAAAAAGTATGAGAGCTACCGCCGCTGCAGGAATGTTACCAAAGCCTTAGTGAAAGAGAAGCGTGAAAGACTTGTTGCGAATGAGGAAGTGAGGTTGACGGAGAACTTCGAGGCGAATAACAAACTCTTCTGGAGGGAAGTTAGAAAGTCTCGGGGTTCTTCGTCAACATCCAGAATGGACAAAATTATGTCTAAGTTTGGTGACATTCTTGCAAACCCAAGCGATGTATTGGGCAGGTGGAGTGAGTATTTTGGGGAAATGTACGAGTATGTTCCGGATGTGGGCGCCGCGAGTGAGCCTACGGCCGACACCGCTGCGCCAACATCTGATGAGGACATTACTATGGAAGAGATTGAATGGTCGATACGAAGTATGAAAAATGGTAAGGCAGCTGGAATTGATATGATGTCTGCTGAAATGATCAAACACGGTGGAACCTATGTCCGGGACGCTTTCCTGACCTTGAGCAATCTGTGCTGGAGGTCGGGTAAGGTTCCCATGGACTGGAGGCGCGCTGTCATCGTGCCCTTGTATAAAGGTAAGGGATCACGTATGTAGTGCGCCAGTTACAGGGCCATCAGTTTGATCAGTTTAGCAGCAAAAGTGTATGGGAAAATTATTGAAAGGAGAATGAGGGTGATATCTGATGGAGTGTTGTGGGAGGCTCAGGGTGGTTTCAGAAGCGGACGAGGGTGCATGGATCAGATTTTTTCTCTCCGCAACATCGTGGAGAAACAACTGGCTGTGAACCGGAAGGTTTTCTGCGGTTTTGTGGATCTGGAAAAAGCGTTTGACAGAGTGTTACGAAAGGATCTGTGGGACATACTCCCGGGCTACGGGGTGAGCGGAGCACTGCTGCGCGCTGTGCAGTCCACTTATGAGGGCTGCACAGCGTGTGTGCGTGTTGACAGCGGCTTGTCCCCCTGGTTTGACGTCAATATCGGCGTCAGACAGGGTTGCGTGCTGTCCGCTCGACTGTTCATCCTGTACCTGGACAGTTGTCTCCAGAGAATGAGATCGATGGATGTAGGGATGCGAATGGGTGACCTAGTTGTGAGCTGCCTGCTTTACGCAGATGACGCCGTGCTTCTAGCCGAATCGCCGTCGGACCTGCAAACACTAGTCACTACTATGAAAGATGATTGCATGATTAAAGGCTTGCAGTTGAATGCGACGAAAACGAAAGTTATGGTGTTTGAAAGGGAGGAATCCAGAACAGATGCAAGGATAATGGTTGATGATGTAGTGCTGGAACAGGTGAATGAAATTGTATATCTTGGATGCGCTTTTAGCAGAGATGGAAGGTACACCGCGGATGTAGAAAGACGAGTGGCGATAGGAAATAGCGTAAACGGAGTGTTGGGAAGATTCCTGGGCGCAAAAAATATTAGCAGAAAGGCCCAGTTAGCAATCCACAATGCAGTCCTGATCCCAACACTAACTTATGGAAGCGAGAGCTGGGTATGGCAGAGTGTGCATGAAAGTAGAATAAACGCGGTAGAAATGAGGGCTCTACGCAAAATCTGCGGAGTGACTCTCGCTGACCGCGTAGAAAACAAGGTTGTAAGGAAGGAAGTTGGTTTGAAAGAGAGTGTCGGTGTAAAAGTAAGAAAGGGCTTGCTCCGATGGTTCGGACATGTAGAAAGAATGGTTGACGCAAGACTGACTAAGCAGATATACAATGCAAAAGCGGACGGATGTAGGAGTCGAGGACGGCCAAGACACACATTCCAAGACCAAATAGAACGTGTTCTGGAGGAAGGAGATGTTAAGAGCCTCAAAAACCGACGCGCGTCCATGAAAAGAGTTATGAAAGTCAACGAAGCGAGTGAGGTGTGTAAGAATCGTGCCCTATGGCGCTCTGTTCTCTCTGCCTACCCCGCAAGGGATTTGGCGTGAAGTTATGTATGTGTATGTATTTATACTTCTATTATAAAATAAAAATTAAACAAACCTTTATTGCTTTTAACATAACATACTTCACGCCTATTTCTACCCGGAGGTGTAGGCAGAGGTTGTTAAGCCTCGTGTCGCCGTTATGTTTACGTCCCAAATGGAATAGCTGGCAAACCTATTGCAATACCGGGCACAAAGTTTTCACACATAATTTTTCGAAAACAATTTCGAAAACTCATTGGTGTGAACCAGTGTCAGGATTAGAACCCGCGACTTCCGGATTCAGAAGCGGGGTGCTCGACCACTGGACCACCGAGACCCTTAGATTTATGTTTTCATTTATGATAAAATTCAATTTAAGTGAACTATTCATTAATTCATCATTTCATTTCATTTCATCATTCATCCCATCGCGAAAGTTGGGTGTGGCAGGTGTGCATGGAAGTAGTATAAACGCGGTCGAAATAAGGAAACTGCGCCAAATATGCAAAGTGACTCTCGCTGACCACGTCTAAAACGAGATTGAAAAGTTGGATTTAAAGAGGGTGTCGGTGTAAAAGTCAGAAAGGGCATGCTCCGATGGTTCGGACATGTAGAAAGAATGGATGATGCAAGATAGACTAGGCAGATATACAATAAAAAATAATAATATAGGAATGGAGGAGGACCACGACACACTTTTTCATGACCCATTAGAACCTTGTCCTTAAGGAAAGAGATGTCAGGACGAATGTCAAGGAAGCGAATGAGACGTGTAAGAATCGTGCCTTATGGCGCTCTGTTCTTTCTTCTGTTTTGCTCTCATCTCAATAAGCCATAAGAATTGAACAGCAAATTATTCATAAAGAGTAACAACCAGAAGACTTCTGATAATCAAGACACGTCTGCGATAATATTCCCGAGGGAATAGATTTTCTTCAATTATTAAATGATTATATATTATGTGATTTATTTAAATTTCTTAGCTATACTAAATGTCAAAAGAACATATTTATTCCAAAATATACCTTAACTTACAATACATATAGTTTATTTTTGTAATTCACATAATGTGCGCATAAGTATCTATCATAGTTTTATACTGCGAACAATGTCTGCCGTAACTCAATCCAGGCAGACTTGTAGCGAGGTGGTCGGCATCGCAAGTTTCTTAACATGCCATTAGCACGGCGGTGTCGGGTTCACTTCCTGCCCGAGCCGCAACTAGACGCCACATTATACAAAAACGAAAAAAAAAAATAGACAGAGGAATTCGCTTCAGTGGTTCTCAAGGATCGGTCCACGAGCCACCTATGAGCTGCAGATTTTTTTTTTATTTGAATATCATGACATTTTCCAACCAAAGCTGTTAGTAGTGCCCATCTTACGCGAAAGGCACAGGACCGTGAGCTGGGGCGTTCTGGGGGGAGGCCTACATCCAACAGTGGATATCAAAGGGCTGATGATGATTACATTTTACATCTCGATTTGCGAATTTACACGTCCAAATAATGTCTACATACGTGGCAGAACTTTTTATGCTAAATCTGGTTCAATGTTGTCATTAATAAAAATGTAACATACTTAACTCATAAAAAGTCATTGGTGTGAGCCAGGATTAAATCTCATGACTTCTTGATTCAGAAACGGGGTGCTCGACCTCTGGACCGCCATATTTTTAAGGGATAGTAGGGCAAAGGAGAAGACGTGTCACGAGTAGGTAAGTGACCAGCGCCGCCCATGGACACCTGCAACACATGTAGTGCTACAGTTACGTTGCCGACCTTTAAGGGAGCAGGATAGTAAAGGATGGAGAAGGTGGGTGGGTATCCGCGTACCTCTCTAACCAAACGAAACGCGGCATTAGCTACTTTACGTCGATCTTCTGAGAGAGATCGTGGTCAAAAAGTTACTGAAACTGACTTATAGTTATAAATTATTCACGCAGGATTTCCAATTTGACTGTTTTCTCAGTCAAATTGGATTATTTATGCATTAAGGATTTTGTGCTTTGTTGATAATCAGATATAAAGCTAGTCTTAAATATAACATAAATATTTGCTTTGTTACTGTAACCATATCTAGTTTTAATAGATTTTTTTTGTTTTTCTAATATTTCTTTTTTAATGAAACAAAAAAAAAAAACTTCAAGTTAATCCCGGTCGATATTAGATTGAGAACCAGAGACTTCGAAAGACACTTGATAATAATTTTCCGAGAGAATAATTTTATTATATTTTTCGTACTTTTAATTGCGTTATTTTGAATTATTGAATTGGTAGTTATTATGCACTATGCACATCTAATTTCGCTGCGTGGGTATCTACATAAGTGTTAGATAATGATTTTAATTTAGTGGTCGAACATCTCGCTTCCGAATCAAGAAGTTCGTGGGTTCGAATCCGACCTCATACTAATGACTTTTCGAAATTCTTTTCGGAAGTTATATATGATAAATTTCGTTGACTGAAAACTTTGTGCCCGGTGTATGGCAATAGGTTCGCCATTTGAGACGGAATCATAACGGCGAGTCGAGGCTTAACAATCGCTGCCTACACTTTCGGGTATAAAAAGGCGTGAGATATCCATCGGCCGGTAAAATCTAATATAAAAGATTTCTGAAGATTTTTTTTATTAAAAATTGAATGTAAAACTAAACTAAAGCTGTATTGATTCAGTGATAACGTATTTTTAAACTGTGTCGTTCGGTCGAAGCCATAAACTGCGGTGCCCGAGTATATTATGTATACGGAACCAATATAAATATTTATATATCTGTACCTCAATATAATTTACAACCTTGACTGACGATTATAAAACATTTATTTTTAACTGAAACGACCAGAATATAAACCTAAGATATAAAATTTTTGTGTAACGGTGTGCGTTATTGAACTCCTCCGAAACGGCTTGACCGATCCAGAAAGTTTACGTAAAGTGCCTCATACCGCGTAATTAACGAAACTTGGTTTAAGAGGAATAAGTCTCTCACCCCTATCTTCTCCCCTCACCTTCCGATCTTAAGGGTCGGTAAGGCAACTGTGACCCTTAGACTGCGGGTGTCCATGTACTACGCTTACCACCAGTTCATTACCGCTATTTCCTCAATTACTCTCCCACAACTTATACTTTATATTTTATACCTTTTAATAAAGCGGCGTTAGCCGGTTTACTCATAACTCTGAACAAACCTTTTGTTTTGTGATAGGTTCCACCACTTATTTCAATATGGGAATAAGGAAATGCACGATGTCTAGGCATAGTAACCGCTGCCCTTACCTACGGACTTTAAAAGCGTGAAGTAAGTTCAATTGATTACACGAAGAAGCTTTCTTTACAAAACCTTTACCCATGGAGCAACCCAGAATTATAGCATGAAGTGGTTTAGTAATCTGGGTGGTTTGAAGATTCATATTTCTACTCAGTACACTTCTTAAACAAAAAGTCTTAGGATCGAATGGGTCACACCAATGACATCTAGGAATTCTTTTTAGAAGTTTTGTGTGATGAATATCGATAAGTGTACCGGGTGTAAATTTGTCGAGTTGCGCCTCAACTGCCGCTGCCTATCACCTTCAAGTAGAAAAGGTGTGAAAGTATAAAATAAAAGTAACATAATAATTACACATTGGTATATGCATGATGCAGGATGTCGCAAGAACGGTCTGATGCGATTCTAAGCCGGATGAGAGGCAGATTAATGTTTTAATAATATGTTGCCGTAAATATTCCCATGTCTGTACTTTATAATCCATACTGGCATTATTATGAGACTTATTCACTTGAGAAACTTTGTTTCGTGTGATAGTAGGAAATGAGTGGCAGAAAGGTTTAAAATATTAGGGTTTTTATGTATATCTTCGTGCCAAATGCCATAAATGGTTCATATTTTACATTAGAATCAGTTGAGACGCTTCTGGGGAATCTGTCAATCGCGAAGTATACAAACACAGGAGTACAAACGTAATGTTGAACGAATGGTCTCTATTTAGGGGACAGATTTTTCGCCGGTAGAGGGCGCTTTCTTACGAGAAGCACTCGTTCAAATCCTTACGGGGGAAATTTTGTCGGCGTTGACAGCTTAATACTAAACCCGACGTGGGTACAGTGCGACCGAAATTCTAGCGCAGCAAGTGGCCGAAAAGAGAACTAAGATCTGGGTTTGTTATTGTGTATATTAATACTATGAAAATGCTTAGACTACAAAATTGTGACACAATTTTACTATATTTTTTAATAGTATCAAGTTTATTTATATCGGCGATATTTGAAAAGATGTTGTTAACTATGGATCTCGAAGAGAAGATTAGTAGTCCAGTAGGTTATTGGGGCCTTCCAAATTGACTTGTCTCCAGAATATCATCTGATTTTATCAAGAGGTAGATACATCATAGCCTCGGGCCAGATTATCCAACATCAATTACAGGTGAAGCGAACTGAACTGCACTGAATAAACTGATGATATAGTGACAGACTTATGTGAATGCATTCGCGATTTATAGTCAAACTAGTTGACCTGGGGAAATTTGTTCCGCATCAAAAGTGATTTTTACAGCGTTTACAATGAAAGTGCTAAATCTCGAAACCGCATCAAAAGCCGTAGCGTAGTTTCAAAAATCTAAGCATATACGGGGACAGACAGGGGAAAGCAACTTTGTATCTTGTAATGATGATAAAAATCTCTCATTACCTATTTAATTATATCTGTTAATTACTTAAAGTATACTGTATCGAGTGTAAGTTCTTCAAATAAATCGATAGCCGGCATTCAAAAGTGATTTCGGTATTAATATTACAAAATTGAAAGAACGAACCCTTGGAAAAACGTCGTGATAATAATTTTGACTGAAAATATATGATAAGCTAAAACACAAATAAGTGGAGTCCATATATAAGTAGTAGAACAAGAGTAATGATGTTAAGTTATCGAGAAATATTTGGAAAAATGGCAAATATAACATAACATAACTTCACGCGTTTTTCTACGCGAAGTTGGAAGCAGTGGCTGTTGAGCCTCAACTCGCTGTCATGTTTACGTCTCAATTGGAATAGGTGGCGCACCTATTGCCATACCGGGCACAAAGTTTTCAATCAACGATATGTATCACACATATGTTTCGAAATTGAATTTTAAAAAGTCACTGGTGTGAGCCAGGTTTCGAAACCGCAAAATCTTGATTTAGAAGCGAGGCGATAAGAAATAAATGCTATTAAAGTTTCATACTTCTAAATCCTAAGACGCTTTAAATTTTGGAAGGAAAAGGAATTTAGAAAATTGTTTCTCTTGTACTCCTACACTCCATGTAGTTTTATGTGTGCAGTGTGGGTGTTAAAATTCATGATATTTAAGTAAAAAGAAACCGTATCTAGTAGTTGACATTTTTATTGTCTTATTTTTTGTTTTTTAATATTTGGAATTAACTATTGATAGTTCTTTGGAAGATAGGTATGCGTTGAACTTGTTTTAACGCATTGCAAAGCTATGCTTCTCTGAGCTTATTTTTAACCAAAACAATTTATGTAGAAGAAAAAGAAATTAAGAAGTCGTTGGATTCGAATCCGGGCTCACACCAATGACTTTTCGTAAGTTATGTGCGATAAATATCTGTGACTGACATTTTGTCAGTCTGCCTAGCCTGAGTGCACTAGCTAGTATTAGCTATTTAGTAGTCGTCTGGGTGGACTAGAGGTTGAGTAGGTTAGGTACCCCACTTTTGAATGTAGAAGTCTCGGATTTGAAATAGTTTCAATCCTGGCTAGCACCAATGGCTCTTCGTAAGATATATGAGATAATTTTCTATGACTGAAAAACTTGTGCCTCAAGTTTATCAAGATTTTCACCCATCTATTCCACTTAGGACTTAAAAGTGGGCCTAACAGTCTACACCTTCGATTAGAAAAGGGCAGGAAGTCACAAAAAATATATATTAAGTATAACATGACATAACTTCACGCCGATAAGTCTCGTCTCACTGTTACGTTTACGTCTCAAATGGAACAGGTGGTAAAGAACCTATTGCCATACCGGGTACAAAGTTTTCAGTCATCGATATTTATCACACATAACTTCCAAAAATAATTTCGAAAATTCATTGGTGTGGCCCAGGATTCAATCCAGCGACTTCTTGATTCAGAAGCGGGGTGGTCGACCACTGGACCACCAAGACAAAAATAATAAGTATACTAATGCTGATATTACTCGTCGTATTCTTATCTTTATTGCATTGTAAGTAAGTGTATTTAGTAATACAAACATTCTATATTATATCTGATTGATTAATAATTAAAATTAATTCTAAATGGTTATTTAAAGAAAATTAGTATTATTAATGTCTACTATTTACCTATTTTTTAACGATTATGCTCTATAATATTATTTTTTAATTGCTGTTACAACAAATTTCACGACTAATATCCAAATAATTAGCTAGTATCACATCTGTTATGATAACATGTGTAGTTTGTTTAGTACATAATCAAAATTTAGTTGTAATTATAAGTTCAATATTTTTGATAACGTTTTCATACTAATAACAATCAAATTAATATTATATTTTGATATCAACAACAAAATTAATTGATACCTCGAAAAACCTGCAGAAAAGCGGCAAGTTACAGTAATAATAGAGATACGTGATCTGTAACTGTAGCTTCACAACATTAGTACCTAAAGACAACATTGGTAGAGCTAAGCAGTTCGCTGCATGAATGGGCCTGCTCGACCGGTAAAATACCACGACCTCGATCGACGTAAAGTGGCTCATGCCGCGTTTCGATCGGTGAGAGAGGTACCTGGGGGCCCAGCCCCTTCCCCATTCTTTCCTACTACTCCCTTACAGGTCGGCAACGCAACGGTGACACTATATGTGTTGCTGTTGTCCATGAGCGGCGCAGGTTGCTTACCATCACATGACACGATTGCTCATTTGCCCTCCTATCCCATAAAAAAAATAGTGGCAACATAACGTAACTTCGCGCCTTTTAATAACCGAAGGTGTTGGCAGTGGTTGTTAAGCCTCGACTCGCCGTTATGTTTACGACCCAAATGGCGAGCCAAATGGCGACCTTTGAAACCTGCGACCTCTGGACTCAGAAGCTCGACCATCGTGCACATGATCCTGCTAATTATGCCTAATGAATTATAAAGTGCCAGGTGTAATGACGAAATCTACAGCTTAGACGCAAATCCTTTTGAAATAGTTAAAGTATATAAGTTCGACATCGATCGATATCGATGTCTCGATAGTCCAGTGGTAGAGCACCCCGCTTCTGAATTCGGAAGTCGCCGGTTCGAATTCTGACACTGGCTCACACCCATGACTTTTTGAAATTGTTTTGGGAATTTGTGTGTGATAAATTTCGATGACTGAAAACTTTGTGCCTGGTATGGCAATAGGTTCGCCACCTATTCTTACTAAAAATTCAATACCGTGCTACTACAAAAACCACAGAAAACAGAACAATTTAAAAAAGACAGATAGATTAATTAATAAAAAATACAAAAAAAAAACTTTTCTCCCCCGGAAGATGTTGGTTATGAAAATTCTCATAATTATGTTAATCGGTCAGCATAAATGGCTAAGTGTAGGCTTCTATTTGTCTTAATATAAATCAATCTGTACTCACACGCAAAAACACTTGTCTATATTATGATGCTTTTAATCAGCACTCAAAATAAAGAACTTCACGCCTAAAGAAAAATAAAATCGGAATCGCTAATTCACGCCACTATGTCATACGCCTAAGGCTGAATAACCTGTTATCGTACACGTGGCTCTCGTAATAATGCAAACAGAATGCCGCTCTCGGTGCCGCCTCACTCGTCCAGCTGACAGTTCAAGACACCGCCTGTCCAGTGAACACTGCGACGTGCCGACGTTGTAAGTACGGAAGTACCTAGTACCTACTTGTGCATAGTGTAGTCACAAGACTGCATCTTCCCTGTACTAAATCTACTCTGTGCAAGTATAAATATTATGAAAGATGTCATCCGGTTACATTCGCTTTGCGATGGAAAGATATTAAAATGGAATTATATGCAATTTTATATAAAATATAATATCTATTATTCGCGTAATTATTTCCTTTTTAGATGCGTTCTGTTTTTTCATCGTCTAATTTGATGGTATAAGGGCTTAATTAGTAGTTTTGTGCCCTTCCATATTGCGAACTGCGTGACTTTACCACTGATAAACATAACTAGCATTCGTCCAATATAACATGATATTGAACATAATTACCACACATTACTTTTGAAAATATAAAACAATCCAAAAGCGGTTTTGAGTATGTAAGTATTTATAAAGCTTACTATCGTTATCCACAAGAAATATGTACACAACTCGCGACCTATAAACCAGAAGTCAGAGCTCAAAGCCGTCATTCTCAACAGAAAGACTAAAAGACCCTTAAAAAGAATACCGTTGAGTATAGTCACAAGCACAACATGTTCTCAATAGCCGACAATAATCTTACAGACCCAAGACACTTGTGCAAATTCACGCTTCTAACCAGAAAAGGTACTGTCACCGTGAAGCTTATCTATACGCCAGCTAAACAATCAAGTTAATTACCAATATTTAACGGTAAGTGTTTTCAAATGTGAAGAATGCTGTTCAACATTCGTTAATAGATGCTATTTATATTGATATCTTTATATTATGTATCTTCCGAACAATACTTTAAAAATCATACGCCTACTGACAACTTTTTTTTTGTTATTTAAAACTCATTGTCCAAGGGACATACTCTATACAGCATTTTTTTGTTATCGTTTAAGAAAAAGTATTTGTGAAGACCACAACGAATGATTAGCTTCTGTGATTATCCCCAAAATAATTACACATATGATATTCAATCATTTTTATATAAACACAGAAATAAATCATAATTTTAATTACCATTTTTTTAATTTCTAAATTTATACTACACGCATTGGTGTGTGACTTTTCGAGATTATTTTCGTAAATTAAGTGTGATAAATATCTATGACTGAAAAACTCTGTGCCCGATATGGCAATAGGTTCACCACCTATTCCATTTAGGACGTAAACATAACGGCGAGACGAGGCTTAATAGTCACTGCCTACACCTTCGTGTAGAAAAAGGCGTGTGGTTATTTTTTTTTAAGAAGAAAAATTGTGAAATATAAACAAAATTGTTCTTATATTTTTTATACATAATTTCTCTCATATATTGTTTCAATAGTATGATATAAAAAATAATATTTCTCACGCGAAAATAATTTTAAACAAGCCGAATTATAATCAACATCTTAAATTATACATTTAGTTTACAAATTTCCCGAGCAACTAAAGTTGCTACTACGCACTATACCGAAATTAGCACGCTTAATAAAACCCTTAAACTTGCAATGATAAACCTTTGAACCACTAATTTAATATGCTATTTGAGTAATATCTGATACTAGAATTTAGATACTACAATTTTAATTCACCACATACTTACATAAAATACCAATAAATACACAGTTAAGTATTCTGATAATATATAAAAATCAAAGATAAAACGCAGCAAAGGAAAACTGTCAACAAAGTTGTGGCATCTGAAAAAACAATTTATTATTAAATAAAATTTTGTCACTTACCTTTTAGTAGTAAAATTTCTGAATACACTATCACACAAAGACAATAAATGAAAAAAAAAAAAACAAATTCTCTCGATGTCTTTTCTTCGAAATTTGAATTTCGAAACAAAATTTTCTCGTTTACAGGATTTTCTTAACACAAAGGTGCGCGTGCGTCCCTATCGACGCGGCAAACGGTATTCAACTGTGTTGAAAAAGGGCTCCACAACGCGCCCATTAGCATTAACTTCTGGAAAGTAAAAATGCAAGTAAAAGTTCCAGGTCATTATGGCTGTATATAATAGTTGCAGTGCAGTGCGGAAGTATAAAACATAGGACACAACTTTGTGTCGTTAAATGTGTAATAAACGTTTTAAGGTTAGTATTGAAAGGAAACGAGTTAATCAGTAGTTTGCAAATCTTTTCTTCGAGTGTAAAATCCAATTCAGATTCCCGCCTTTAAAACAGAAGTCGCCATTTTGAATATTAGGTAACTGACTGAATGAATGACATTTAGTTTTTTTTTCCAAAGAGTGATAAATAAGCACTAGCATACAAAATTGCGGGAGTTTAAATTACTCTATTTTTTTTTTATTAAAGCTGCCTGGCGGTTTATATTCCCATAAGATAGTTGATTTCGTGATGACATTAAGTATAAGAATTTTGTAGATTTAATTGAAATATAAATGTATTTACTTATGCATTTTAGAGAAGCTACATGTTTTAATAAAGTTCTTGATAACACTAAAACCGATTTATTCTAGAATTAATATTATAACCTAACATAAATATTATCAACTGTATTTGATTAATATCACAATAACAATATAAATTACTACGGAAGTAAACATAAAATTTTAAAGTAAGTAATGATTTAATAGCAAACAGAAAAGCAAAATAAAATAAAGCAATCATTCCACCTATATTTCTCTAAGCAATCATAGTTGATTTATTATAGCAATTTAAGTTGATCCAGGGATTTCTCGTCAAAAATCGCTTGATGTTCCCGCAGGCTCTTGGACTATACAGTTTATACATTCGCCACACCTCGGCCGTGATGAGGTCTCATCTTCCATGTATACTATTGCAACTATATTTAATACTAGCAAAATAGAATTACTTTAGAATTGCGAATCTATTGCCAATGCCTAGTCTAAAACACTGTATTCAGTTTTTATTCATAGTCCATTGAAATGTAACAATAATTGAACGGAATTTTATTTTTGGGTAATGTGAGGAGAGTCAATAGATACTTAACTCCAAGTTTTTGAGGTCGCCACCCATGTCCTCCAGCCGCCATCTTGAAAAAAGGGGTACAAATACTTTTTGCGCGTTATCCCGAAAAGTTTTAGCAGTGGTAGAGCCACGCTATTCGCTGCATGAATGGACTGGCTCGACCGGTGAGATACCACGACCTCTCAGAATATCATCGTAAAATTGTTCAAGCCACGTTTCGTAAGTGCGGTATCCGGAAGCTCTTCTCCTTTCCCCTTCGCATCCCAAATTAAAGTATCAAATAAGCAAACAAATATTAAAAAATGTCTTTGTTACCTATAACTTTTTTTAAATACGCATCATAATATAACTTCACGCTTTTTCTACCCGAAGGTGTAGACAGTGGCTGTTAAGCCTCGACTTGCCGAATCTTTTTATTACGCTCCCAAGCGGCTAACCATCAATAAGTTGTCAGTCATCGATATTTCACATACACTTCCGAGAAATCATTGATGTGAGCCCCCAATCGAACCCACGACTTCAGAATCAGAAGCGTGGTGCACGACCACTGGACCACTGAGACTGCTAACCAACTTTTTTTTTAAACTTATATAAAAATACTCAAAGATCAATCTTATAGATTGTCATTTGAGGTTTTTTTTGCTAAGAAAAGGCCTAGGCTACCTTCGAGCATTACAATATACGAGTCCAATATGAATATTACAATACTGTTAAACCACGCCACAACAAGTTTTCGCAAATATATCGAAGCTATAGATACATGAATAACAATTTACAAATAATATAGCATCATCATACGACATAGCATTTAATTATTACTTATTAATACACCAGTTATAAATACTATTTTATAAGCTTGTTATTTTTGAATTATTCCGCCCTAAGAGCGGGCATAGACACAGAGTAGTTGGATTTATCGATACAAAGCGCGGGAACGTTGACAGGACCACACAGTGCGGGGGCTATTACCTATTACACTGTACTTTGGCATTACAGCCCACCCCTGTGCAAGCGTAGTACTTACTCTATAATCTCTATTGCTTTCTTATTAAGATATTAACTACTGCTCACAAACGATATATTAATTGTTTGGCGCCGATAATTCGTATGTAATTACAATTTGAATTCAATGTCGCTCGTCGTCGTCAACGTAGAGGTTGTATACCTAATGTTTTTTTTTTATTTGTCGAATGTTTTTAACATTTGCCATGCACATTTTAAGGGTTTTTTAATTTCAAATCCCACGAGCAAATCAGTCATGTGGTGGTAAGTGGTGTATGGCATGGTGTTTCAGTTGCTTTATTGGCTTTTAAGGTGATACCTGGCTCTTTGATCAAAAGTTTTGCTACCGAGGTTGTGCTATATCGCGGGTCGAGCTGTTTATGCAGGAACTACGTGGCTCTACCACAGGTAGACATGGCAGTAATAATGCCTTATGTTTTTTTTAAGCTAGGGGGGAGGGAGGGTTCTAACAAAAACCACGAAATATCACGAGGGGGAGGGGGATATAGTAAGATATCACGTGTATTGATTTTTTCCACCTTATTATTAGAATAAAATAGATTGGTGTGAGCCCAGAATCGATCCCACGACTTTCTGATTCAGAAGCAGACCGCTTGAGTACTACTCCTTTAAACACCAGGTGCCTGCCAATAAAAGTGCCGTCAAAATGTATCCAGACATTTCAGAGATTACCCGGAACAAACAGACAGACAGACAAACAAATAATGTTACTTACTCTGGTCTATATATTGTTATTCATATGATTGTAGTAGTAAACAGTTAATTCAATATTACAAACAGACACTTCAATTATTTTATTTATATGTATAAAAGATGTGTAGGTATTGAGTATAAATATGACATATCTACAATCATAATAGTCCAGTTCCAGTATAATTTCTGAACTTCACAAAAAATATTATTTTAATTAATATTGCTCTGAAACGTTACAACGAAACGCGGCTTGAGCATTGTGTCAGTGGCATGTGTTCCATCAATATTTTATTGATTATTTTATTTGGGTTTGCAAGAACGTCACCAGCCTTAGACATAATTTTGTCCATTCTGGATGTTGACGAAGAACCCCGAGACTTTCTAACTTCCCTACAAAAGAGTTTGTTATTCACCTAGAAGTTCTCCGTCAACCTCACTTCCTCATTCGCAACTAATCTTTCACGCTTCTCTTTCACTAAGGCCTTGGTAACATTCCTGCAGCGGCGGTAGCTCTCATACTTTTTCTCTGTCATACATTCAAGCGGGATTCTAATTCAAACTTGAGACATAATCCAACCATGCTTTTGTCTTTCTTTTGACGCTGGATTTTACATCCGCGTCCCACCAGGCATCACCTCTCAGAATCTTACGTCTCTTTGCACAACCACATACATCTTTTGCACTATCCACTATACTATCTTTCATTCTTTCCCAGCATTCTTCAACACCTAAGTCAGAAAGACTCGTGTCATTGAGTCTTTTGCTGACTAGGTACACTTTCATCTTCTAATTTCTCACATATCTTCAGGTATATTTTTGTTTTGTGGCCGTACGCAATATTCGGCAATGGTCGCCCGCCTCTGTATCTGAAATATAATATTTTACATGGTGAATCCCCAAGCTAAATATTGCCTTACACCTTAAGCCTTAAAGGCGTGAATTCACAAAAAACATAATGTTAATAAAACAAATGAATTTATGACCGTCATTTTATGTCCATTAAGTAAAAATATATATTTAAATAATAAAGATATAAAAGATACAAAACGTTACGGAATACGTGGACAGTAAATTAAAAATGTTATGTTCTTGTAAATGGACCGCTGATGCTGATAAAATGTTCACATTCACTTTCAATGCTCTTTATTTAAAATGATTCATTGAAATTCTATATATCTATGATTGTCTATGAAAAAAATGGTGTGCCCATAGACATCTGCAACACCTAGCGTGTCACAGCTAGCCTTTGTAATAGGAAGGGAAGGGCATTTCATCCGGAAACCTTTCTTATCGAATGGAACGTGGCATGAGCTATTTTACTTGGTTTTTTTTTTTAAGTCGTTGTAAGTTTTCAATATTTTCTTAAAAATAACAAAATAACTTCAATCCTTTTTCTACCCCTTCTGCTGTTAAAACGGTAGCTGTTAGGACTCGACTCGATGAAACGTTATGTTAAGTCCGACACAGGATAGGTGGCGAAACCATTGTCATAAACCGGGCACAAAGTTGTCAGTCAACGATAAAAATAAATGTTTCATAAATAGTGTGCCGTTAGACATAAAAACGGCATAACCTAGGAAACCAGGACCAGTCAATGAATCCTCAAACAAATTTTTGTAATCTGTTTCTAACAAGAAAAATCCTTAAAAAAATTATTCGATCGCAATTATGAAAACTCATATTTTTTGGCTGGCTGAAAGGCTCGGCCGTGTCCTATGTGTCTATTCACCTCTATCAGAATGAAATGGGAACGGCACTGGTTTATTTTAGTGGGTACACCGGATTACCATCCCTCGGGAGCCCCACATAACCCACTCAACCACCGGTGTGATGCGAATGCATTTTTTCCAGAGAAATAAAAAAAATACAGTGGAGGTTCCATCGTAAAATCCATGACAGACCAGGTCTAGAATGTTATATGCTATCGTAGCTGGAGCGCTGTTAGTAAGTTGTTAGTTATTACCGTAGTAGATCGTAAAATTATATGATATGAATATACTTTTAAGCTCATCGTTAGAATATATTTAAGCTATATAACAATCCATGTGCTTAAATGAATACAAGGATATTATTAGCGAAACATCTTTATATATAAAATTATTATTTATACTTGTTTTGTAAAATCATTATTGTATAAATAATGTCTAAAAATCATGATATTTTGTTTGTTTATCGAAATTCCTGCAGCAGTCTCGACACGTGTATCTTAACACATAAATTTGATTAGAGTACTTTTTAAATACCTAAAAGCAAATTACCTATTTTTTAAATGCGTAGGAGGGCAAACGAGCAGGCGTGTCACCTGATGGTATGCAACCAACGCCGCCCATGGACACCAGCAACACATATAGTGTTACTGTTGCGTTGCCGACCTTTAAGGGATAGGGGATAGGGAGGGGAGCGCCGTCAGACCACCTCCGCGCGCGCCCGGACGCTCCTTCCGGGCCGGTGCTCCCTGGGCAGGGCCTGGCGGAGTAAATTCCGTCACGCCCTGGCTGAGAGTCTGACAAATAGACGTCAAATCGTAATCCAGTCCGTGGGGCTGGGACGATGGCCGCCGCAAGGGGGCTGCGAGGAAGAAAACCTCTATAAAAAATCACGTTGTGGAGCTCCGCCTGCATCTCTGGTTATCAGAGGGTAGAGTGAGATGCTACCGCGTTGGGTGGCAATCTGCCACGGCTCAGGGCGACGGAACAGGGGTTTCGAACCCCCCCGTTCGGCTTGCAGCATGTTTCGGTGAAGGGGCGACGGACAAGGGATCGTGAATCCCCCCGCTCGGCCCCACCGAAAGAAGGAGCGTGGGACAGGGCGTCGGTCAGGGGTTGTGAACCCCCCCGCTCGGCCTGTCCTGGCAGTCGAGGAGGGAAGGGGCGACGGACCAGGGGTTGTGAACGCCCCCGATCGGCCCTACCCGGGACGGTCTTCTGGAGAGGGGCGGTGGACCAGGGGTTGCTAACCCCCCCACTCGGTCCTCTCCGAGGAAGGCGATCCGGGGCGACGGATCGTGGGTCGTAGACCCCACCGCTCGGCCCGGCCCGCAACCCTCATTGAGAGGCGCGGGGGTCGTCGGACCGCGTGGAGTAAATCACTATAAAAAATCCGTGAATCCTAAGCTCTGATGCCCGGCGAGGGGATGCATGTTCGACGCGGAGGTCGAACCCGAGGGCATCACTTTAGGGGAGCTGACCCCTGGGCAGGAGGGAAAAAAGCCGAGGGAACTCACCCTCGTAAATAAAAGTCTAAAACCAATGGCAAGTTGCAAAAACAAACTACCTCATGTGGGTACCGGCCGCACAGCGGCAGGAGAATCCCACCCTGGCGGAGTCCCGCCAGGCAGCCCCGTCGTATATGAGGGGGGCACAAAGTGCCAAGCTGTCACCGAGGGCAGCGACAACAATGTAGCAGATGCGACCGACGCTTGCGTCACCACACCTGGTCGATTCTGGAGAAAAGGAGCAAGGGAGGGCGAAGAACCCAGCTCTGGGAGATCCCGATCCTCTTCGAGAGGTCATCTGGAGGAGCCAAAGAGTCAGGGGGAGCTAGCTCTCCGCCTGACAATTCCAAAAAACCCAGGCTTGATAGAGAGGGGGGAAGTGGTTGGCGGGGTTGATAGTGACAGTGCTATGTCCGCCGTTTCCATTGCTTCCGAGGAATACGGAGCGCAACGAACGCGAAAGCGTAAGCCGCGCAGCCCCGATCTTGGAGGCGATAAAAAGAGGCCAACGCCGGTGAAGACACCGCAACCGGAAGAAAGTGGAGATGACGCTACACAGACGCTGAGTTCTGCTGAGCTTGGAGCCGGAATCTTTGAGGTGCTAGCGACAATGGAACGCGCCGCCGGGAAAGCTAAAGGCTCCAGAGCGGACTTAGCCAAGGTGGTGCGTTCGGGCATCGCTGGGATCCGAAACGACGTCACAGAAATGTGTGCCAGGGCGGAATCCAAGGTTCGATCGGAAGTGGCCAAGCTTTCGGCCCGTATGATCGCCCTTGAACAGGAGCTCGCTGACTTACGGTCGAAGAAGGCCGCCGAAAACGAGCGACCGCCATTAAGCTTTCCACTGCACAGTACAGAGGAAGCTAGCGCAGAAGAGACATCCCGGGGGAAGTCTGCTCCCCCGGAGGCGCCACCGCCTCCGAAGAAGAAAAAGAGGGTGCCTCAGACTGGAGGCGCGCCGAGCCAAGCGAAACCCATGGAGGCTCCGCCGCCGCAGCCTTCCATCACCCCGGACTTGGACCGAGTGTTGGCGTTCATGGAGCGCCAATACGCCCGGTACCAGTCCGAGACGTTGGAAATACTTTTCCCCGGTATGGGCAAGTTGCCTTCTCTGGGGCAGAAAAGGCCAGCCGCTGCGAATCCGTCGCCGACGGGGCCGCAGATGCCCCAGAGCAAGAAGAAAAAGAAGCAGCAAGAGAGGCGGGCGGCTGCTGCGGAAGGCTCGCGAGCCCCCCCGCCTCCGCCTGCGCCTGGAGCTGGGCCTGCGACGGGCGCGGGGGCTGGCGATGAGACCTGGGCGACGGTGGTCGGCCGGAAGGCCGCCGCCGCCGCTCGGAAGGCTCGCGCCGCCGCTGCCGCCCCTGCACCGGCGCCAAAGAAGAAGAAGACGACGGGGCTACCGAAGCCCCCCAGTACCGCCGCGGTGGTGGTGACGGTGCAACCGGACGCCGGCATCACACTAGCGGGGGTCATGGAGGTCGCCAGGAGCCGAATTAAACTCGCGGATCTTGGCATCTCCGGGGGGGTTAAGCCCCGTAGGACAGTAGAAAATGAGGGTGGCCGTCGCCGACACGGGCGTAATAATCTCGCGCCCGTGTAAAATGGGCGACTTGAGGGTGATGGACTTGGACGAGTCCATCACCCCCGCGACCGTCGCCACGGTGATCGCCGAGGCGGGCGGATGCGCCCCGACCGACGTAAAGGTCGGGGAGATCCGCTCCAGCCCGTCTCGGCTAGGCTCGGCCTGGGTCAGGTGCCCGCTCGGGGTCGCCAGAAAAATAGCGGCTCAGCGGCGGGTCCTGATCGGGTGGACCTCGGCGCGCGTCGAGGCACTGGCGGCAAGGCCGCTGCAGTGCTTCCGGTGCCTCGAGAAGGGGCACGTCCGTGCGAGGTGCCCCTGCGCCGTGGATAGGAGCGGGCGGTGCTACCGATGTGGCGTGGCAGGCCACATCGCTAGCGCGTGCACCGCGCTCGCTCCTCGCTGCCCGGTCTGCTCAGACCTGGGCTGCAGAGCCGATCACAGGATGGGGGGCAAGAAGTGCTCCCCACCTAAAAGGAAGGCGGCGGCCGCGAGGCCACCCTCCCCTGCTAGGGGACAGGCGGGCGGAACAATGGAGGTCCAATAACGGACCTCCACGCCCGCTTTCTCCAGGGCAACCTGAATAACCGCCGCGCTGCGCAAGACCTGCTTGCGCAGACGGTGGTTGAGCATTCGGTTGCCCTGGCGGTGGTCGCCGAGCCCAATCACGTCCCCGTCCACCCGCGATGGTTCGGGGACGACGCGGGCTTGGTGGCCATTTACTGGGCTGAGGGTAGCTACTGCTCCCTCCTGTGGAAAGGTCCAGGCTACGTCGCCGTGGAGTGGGGATCCATGGTCGTAGTGGGCTGCTACGTCTCTCCGAACAGCGGCCTCGCCGCCTACGAGGCATACCTGGACGGGCTGACGAGCCGCCTTCGCGGTTGCGCCTCCCGTCCGGTATTCGTCCTGGGCGACTTCAACGCTCACTCGAGCGAGTGGGGTGACGCCCGGGACGACGTGAGAGGAGAGACGCTTCTGGAGTGGGCGGCAGGACTCGACCTCCGGTTGCTCAACCGGGGGTCGGTCAGCACCTTTGTGCGGTGGCAGGGGGAGTCGGTCATCGACCTATCGTGGGCGACTCTCTCGGCCGCCGCCATGGTGACCGGATGGCGGGTGGCGGAGGAAGTGGTCAACCTGTCTGACCACCGACACATCTTTTTGGATGTGTCGCTCCGCCGCCCAAGCCGCCCGCGCCAGACCAGCGGCCCTCCGCGGCGCTGGTCTCTCAAGCGGCTCGACCGAGACATGGTCATGGCCGCCGCCAGCGTCGCGGACTGGGCGGAGGGAGCGGGGTCGCCCGATCCCGAGACGCAAGCGGCCTGGCTGCGCGACACAATGACGTCGATCTGTGACGCGTCGATGCCGCGAGTCGGGCCGCCCCGGCGGGGCTCCATGTACTGGTGGAGCGAGGAGATAGAGCGGCTTCGCAAGGCCGCTTTTGTCGCCTGCCGCCGGTACAAAAGAGCCCGCAGAAGAAGGCGAACCACGGTCGAGGAGGCTCTCAGAGCCAGACGGGAATACGGGACCGCCGCGCACGCCGTATGCGTCGCCATCGCTGCGGCTCGCGAGCGGTCCTGGAAAGAGCTCGTCGAGGGACTGGACAGGGACCCATGGGGACGCCCGTACAAAATGGTACTGGGCAAGCTGACCCCGTGGGTCCCTCCGTTGACGGAATCCCTGGACCCGGAAGTCGTGGGGAGAGTCGTGGACGGACTCTTCCCTAGGGTCCAGGGCGGTCCCTCGGTTCCTCCGTCTCAGTCGGACCACACTCCGTGGTCCGACGAGCTGGAGGTGACGGAGGACGAGCTCGGGCGAGCCGTGGCGCGGCTCGCCTCCCGCAGCGCCGCTCCCGGCCCGGACGGAGTCCCGGGCCGGGTCCTGGCGCTCGCTCTGGGAGTCCTGGGGAGCAAGGTGAGGCAGTTGTTCACTAACTCCCTCCACCGCGGGGTGTTCCCCCTCGACTGGAAGTCGGCGAAACTGGTGCTCATCAGGAAGCAAGGGAGGACCGGAGACGCTCCGTCTTCGTTCCGGCCGATATGCCTGCTGAACGAGGCGGGGAAACTCTTTGAAAGGGTTATCTCCGCCCGTATCAGCAGCCACCTGTCGCAGGTGGGCCCGGACATATCGGACTGCCAGTTCGGGTTCCGGCAGGGGCGCTCGACCATTGACGCGGTGCGTCGGGTGCGGGCCCTGTCGGAACCGGCAGTCCGATCGGGGGGGGTCGCGCTGGCGGTGTCGCTAGACATCGTCAACGCCTTCGGGACCCTCCCCTGGCCGGCCATCAGGGAGGCCCTCGTATACCACGAGGTGCCTCCCTACCTAAGGTCGGTAATCGGGGCCTACCTGCAGGGGAGACGGGTGGACTATGTCGACCGGAACGGGACGGAGCAGAGGAAGGAGGTGACGTGCGGGGTTCCGCAGGGGTCCGTGCTCGGGCCCTTGCTGTGGAACCTCGCCTACGACCCGGTCCTCCGCACCAGTCTGCCCCGTGGCGTGAGTGTCGTTTGCTACGCAGACGACACTCTGGTGGTCGCCACGGGGCCCGACTTCGAGCGTACGCTCAGGTTCGCTGAGCTGGGGGTGGCAATCGTCGTTAGACGGATCCGCGGGCTGGGCTTGGAGGTGGCGCCTCACAAGAGTGAGGCGCTGTGGTTCCACCGGCTCTCTCGGGGCCGGGAACCACCGGCCTCGCGGATCCAGGTGGGTGACACGGCTGTCCCGGTGGGCAGGTACATGAAGTACCTCGGCCTCACCCTGGACAGCCGCTGGAGCTTCGAGGAGCACTTCGTGAGGATGGTCCCCCGAGCGCGACGGGTGGCAGGCGCGTTGCACCGCCTGCTGCCCAACCTCGGGGGACCGGGAGAGGGAGTTCGCCGTCTCTACGGTGGCGTCGTGCGGTCCGTGGCCCTTTACGGGGCCCCCGTTTGGTCGCGAGACCTTGCGGGGGCCTCCCGCTCCAGGGCTCTGCTGAGGAGCCTGGAGCGGATTATGGCCATACGGATCGTACGGGGCTACCGTACGATATCGTACGAGGCGGCGACGGTCCTCGCGCGTTCTCCTCCCTTTATCATCCTGGCCGAGATGTACGCAGCCGCGTACGATCTCGGCCGGGGAGGTGGGGGCCCGGACGCGCGGGGTCACGAGGTGCGGGGGCGGGAGGCCTTCCGGCGGGTCCTGGGGGACTGGCGCGACGCGCTGGTCCTCCAGGGCTCTGCGCGTTCACGCGCCGTCGGAGCCGTCCTGCCCCACCTCGAGGCCTGGGTGCTCCGTAAATGGGGCACTGTCACCTACAGGTTGACTCAGATGCTCACCGGGCACGGGTGCTTCGGTGAGTATCTGAGTCGAATAAAACGTGAAGAGACGGCGAGATGCCACCATTGCGCATCCGACCTGGACTCGGCCCAGCACACGCTGGAGGTCTGCCCGGCCTGGGCGGCCGAGCGCCGAGTCCTGGTCGACGGGATCGGGCGAGACTTGTCCCCGCCGGCGTTGATCGCGGCAATGCTGGCGGGAGAGGAGGAGTGGAGGGTCGTGGTCTCCTTCTGCGAAGCAGTGATGCTCCAGAAGGAGGCCGCCGAGCGGGGTCGGGAGAGAGCCGATCCCGCTCGAAGACGGCGGCGGCGAGCTCAGTGATCGCCGCTGCCGACGGGCCGCGAGGGCGCACACCCCGCGGGTGCGCCCGGGTCGCGGCTCGGGAAGGGTGACCCCCCGGTGCGGCTGGGGAGGGTCGTCGGGGGCGCCGCCGGCCGCGCGCCTTTTAGAGTGCGTGGTCGGGGCCGCCCCACCCGGGGTGCCTCACCGAGGCTCCCTGAGGATGAGCACCCCCTCGTAACAGAGGGGGGCGACGGCGGGGTGGACCAGAGGGCTTATGCACTGTCCTGGGCCACCCCTACGCCGGAGGAAGGCCGCCGCGAGGTTTTAGTGGGTAACCTTAGGATCGGATTACAGTTTGCTGTTTTGGGAGTCCCACACTACCCCCTTGCCGTCCCCAGGCGGGGGGTGTGCATAAAGCATTTCCTCGCGTAAAAAAAAAAAAAAAAAAAAAAGGGGATAGGGAAGGATGGGGAAGGGGGGTGTGCCTCCGGATACCTCTCTCACCGAGTGAAACGCGGCATGAGCCACTCTGAGAGGTTGTGATATTTCACCGGTCGAGCGGACCCATTCTTGGCTCTACCACTATTAAAGTGGTAAAGTGAATTCATTTACGTCCAACGGCCATTGTTAAAGTTTTGCTATTAAGACTCGCCTGATTATTTTCTAAAATTAAATAAATAATTTTATCATTTCCTTAAAATCTACTATATGAAATGTTTGTTTCGCAATGTTTGTGGTTAAACTCCTCCGAAACGGCCTGACTGATTCTGTAGGTCTAAGAATCATCTTCATCTTCATTCTTCATCCTCCTAAATGTTAAGGTTAGCAAAATCTAAATGTTTTTTTTTCAGATTTTTTAACCTAAATTTTCACACCACTACGATCAATGCCTAGTTTTTATTTGTTTACAAAAAAAATCGGCCGTCGGTAAAGTCGTCCTAAGAAATACTGATCAAATGGTTTCATTTTTATAGACAAAATTTTATTAACTTGTAATTTATTACTGTACAGGGCACGCATCGCTCACTTAAGTAGGAGAGAGACAGATGCACTTGAAGTGCATTTGTTTCCGAGTGAGGTAATGCCGCATGCGTCATGGTTTTTCCAGCGTGACGTCGGCATTAAAATACGTGGTCACATCAAAAAAAATTTTTTGGCATAACTGCGTTTGCTGAATTAAGGGGACGTCCATAAATTACGTGAGGTGTTTTTTACATTTTCTGTCCCTCCCTTCCCCGTTGGTGAGATGCCGTGAGATTTTGTTCAACCCCCTCCCCCATTCCCCAATCTCACGTGAGATTTTTCAGAATGTGGGTTTCTTACGTACCTAAATGGGTTGGATTTTTATAGTTGAAAGAAAATTGAGCTATTTGGTATAAAATAAATATGGTGTTTTGATATTCAGCAGATGTATAACGTAACGAAGTATGAATGAAATTATTTTCTTTCGAACGAATTAATGAATAATCTTAATCGTATTACGATGACGCTCAAGATTAAATCTTGATGCAATTTGGATTGAATGGACCAAAATAGTATATTTTTTTTGTTTCAATCAGAACAAAAATTGCGTGATATATGTCGAGACCCTCCCTCTCCCTAACGTGAGATTAGATGAGATTTGACTGGACCCCTCTGCCCCCCTAAATCATCTCACGTAATTTATGGACGCCCCCTAAGTATTGATAATATAAATTCAATTGATAACCACAGAACCGAGTCTCGAATAGACATTACATTGTAAAAGTACTAACCATAAATACATAATTACACATAGGTATTAAATGTAGCATAGAGTGGGATAGTAACTTTATATGACTCTATAATGACTACGCTTGCTTTTACTGCTGTCTCTGTACACTGACGCATAACTGGCTATTTTTTATAATGACATAATTGTGTAAGATTCCTTTTATGTAAAGCTATTTAATATTGACAAAATTATTGACATAATTTTTGTTTAAAATGTTTGTAATCTAGTGGTCCCGTGTTCGAGCACACCGCTTCTGAATCAAGGTATATTGTCCCAATAAATGCTTTGATCTTTGAAACTAAGCAACAGATTTTGATGTAGTGTTTTTAATAAATAGAGGGTGTCCAAGGTGTGGTTTGGATTGTTCATGTATAATGTAGTAAATGTGCTTAGTTTAGATATATAGCACATTAACTGCAAACGCTGGCTGAACCCTAAGTGATGGATCAAAACGATGTACCTATTACATTAATAAACACCTTTAAAAGGTCTACAAAAATGTCCACGATGGTGTATGCCTATCTCTTAGGGATAACCCACAAAGACCATATTTAAGTCTATTCATTGCTTTATAAGCGAAACAAAGTTCGCTGGGTCAAATGGTTTAGAACAATACAGACAATGTCGCGGGCGTTGTCGTGTCTTGTAAATATATTTGGCGATAGAAATACCAGAATAGCAATTAAATACACAGTTATTTTTATTAAAACCGAGTCAAAATACCCGGCGGCTTTGTGAACAAGACTTGCCACCTTCAGCTAACTCCTCATTATCACGTTTAGCCGGGTGACAAATGGGTTACACCTCGTACGGCAATAAAGCCTCAGGTAGGAATTCATTAGTCCTTAATTAATTGATGGGCGTACCATAGACCATCCTTAGGAGAGCGTCGGTTTCTTTTTAACACATAATTCTTATTTATTTCTAGTTTTGTTTTTTCTTTCTTTTTTTGTACCCGAAAAGGAATTTCGTTTTCCGTTATGTTTGTGGCCAGTATTATTGCTTCTCTAATGGATTTAATACTCTTTAGTAATACCTTTTCGGTATTTTGCTAAATGTTGACTCAAAATAGTGAGTTTGTTAGTATTTGAACACTGTAAAAATTATGCCGACCACTAAAACCGCTAAAACTTAATGTTAAAATGTTTGTTTTCATTTTATTTTACGTTTAATTTTATATATCCTCGGCGGTCCAGTGGTCGAGTTTCACGCTTCTGATTCAAAAATCGTGGGATCGATTCCCGGCTTACACTAGTAATTTCTCGGAATTCGATTCGGAAGTTATGTGTGATGAATATCGATGACTGTCTACAATGTACCCAGTGTATGGAAATAGGCCACCACCTATTCCATTTGGGACGTAACGTAACGATTCGTAGATGCGAGGGTTAACAGTCGCTGCCTATACCTCCGGATAGAAAAAGATGTGATGTTATGTATGTTACTTTTAATTTCGATACTAGATTTACTTTTTCCATATATATTTAATGTAATATTTAATCATTTTATATTTAAATAACCCAATAATCTAAATAATTATAAAATTATAGGTATGAAGTCCCTTAATTGAGAGCCATATAAAATACAAGAATATGTTATAAAAATAAATACAGTAATATATTGATTGTAATATATTAATTATCATTGTCTTGAACTTACAAAATTATAAAGAAAAAAAGATATACATACATACGCCGCCATCTACTAGAATACTTCAAAAATAAACTTTGACTGCCATCTAGCGGTTAGTAGTAATACCAAACTGGTCAGTATTTCACTTCATTCCAGTCAACTTTGTTAGAACAATATTTTCACTGAAAATACCTACTGTTTCAAAATATTTGTAATTTGTAATAAATATAAATCTATGTCATATATACTACACTACTTTCAGAACTGATGGGAATTAATTTAAGCAACATTTAACGTTAGGAAATGAAATAGTGTAGGCGCTTTATTAAATCCATTTGACATTGTTTTTGAGAAAACGTAAAGTGGCTCATGCCGCGTTTCGTTCGGTGAGAGAGGTACCCGGAGGCCCACCCCCCTACCCCATCCTTTCCTATCCCCTATCCTTTAAAGGTCGGCAACGCAACAGTAACACTAAATGTGTTGCTGGCGTCCATGAGCGGCGTTGGATACTTACCATCGGGTGACACGCCAGCTCGTTTGCTCTCCTGTTCCATAAAAAAAAAAGTTAGAGAATAGATGTGTCATCTAGATATTTACACAAGCAGGCGGCCTGCCTGTATTTATGAATCAGCCACTTGAGTTTGGATAAAATATTTTATCACGATACCTACATTGAAGAACAATATCATTACATAGTACAAAACAAAATCTCTTTCCGCTGTCCCCAACCTTAGATCCTTTAAACTACGCAACGGATTTTGATGCGTTTTTAATAGCTAGAGGGTGACAACGGGGTGGTTTGTATCTATAATTAATGTATAATGTAGTAAAGAAAAATCGATATTATTAGAGATTTAGCACTTTAATTGTAAACGCTGTAAAAATTACTTTTAATGCGGAACAAAGTTCCGCCAGTCAGCATATAAATACGCGCAATTTGAGAACTATTACTTATCTTTAATACGTTTTCCGGTCTGACAAAAACCACCGCCAAACACCCATCAGTAATTTTTGGGATAGTTCTAATACAGGACTAGATTTAAAGCTCGAAGGGCACGTCGTGTCTTTAGCTATAATGAATCAAATCGTCTAAAAACTCTGCTTACAGGACTTGTTAAGATTTAATTGGTATCAGAAGTTAATGGCTCTCGCACATAGGTGCATCCATGTACCTACTATCAGGCAGGTCATGCGCATGTTTGCTACCGTGGCGAAAAGCATTTCGAGAAATGAGAAATCAATTTGAATGTGCCAGCAAAAATAAAAATGAAGACCTAAGAAAACAAGGATGATGAAAAATAATTCTAATAACACAACTTAACTTCATGCCATTTTTTACCCGAAGGTGTAAGCAGCGGTTGTTAAGTCTCAACTCGCCGAATCGTTATGTTAGGTGAATGACTGGCGAACTGCCATCGATCCCACAACTTCTGAATCAGAAGGGGGCAGCTCGACCACTGGACCACCGAGTCATTAATCCAAATTTTTCCAAACATATTCTGTTCGAGACAATTCATCTAAGTGTGAGTGACCGTGGAAGAAAGGAATGCAAGGGATGTATTTTTTTTATGGGATAAGACGGCAAACGAGCATGCGTGTCACCTGATGTTAAGTGATCAACGCCGCCCATGGACACCTGCAACACAAATAGTGTTACAGTTGCGTTGCCGACCTTTAAGGGAGTAGGTGTAGGAGTAGGAGTAGGAAGGGATGGGGAAGGAGGGTGGGCCTCCGTGTACCTCTCTCACCGAACGAAACGCGGCATATGCCACTTTACGTCGATCTTCTGAGAGGTCGTGGTATTTCACCGGTCGAGCCGGCCCATTCATGCAGCGAACTGCTTGGCTCTACCACTGTATGAAGAGAGAAGCCCTTTGGCGTGAATCGCAAATGATAGGAAAGGAAGAACAGCAAAAGAACAGCAAAAAAAATCTGAAAATACAGAAAAAAAAACTAGGTCACCACAAGTAAATACGAATCTACAAGTTAACAACAAATCAACAAAATTTCAACACATTTGATAGTACCTAGGTACCTACATATCGACGAGATAAAAGTCATTCCTTAATCTAGCAAAAAAAACTTCAATATCTATTTTATTTCTTTCAATATTATCACCAAGTTACGCAAGATGGATTATCTACAAACTGTCAATTCTTCTCTGATAAATCATCTGAGACTGTTGAGTTTCCCCATGTTATCACCGAACGAGATAGTGGCGAGTCTTTGATCAATCCTCAGGTTTTAGTTCTGAAGTCGACGGGACTCCATGTGACCGCGTTACGAAGTCTGAATTCGGATAATCTGTGGTCAGTTAGGTGTGGAGTATGGATAAGATGGATAGACCTAGTACCAGCAGGCAATCTATTGAAAAGGTGGAGATGTTCGAAGTCCGCGAACATGTTCCATATCAAGCAGAATTGACAAGGGCTCCAACGGCATATGACGAGGAGAGTGGCGTGTACAGTTCTTCGTGGGAGTCTGCGTGGCGTGCCATTTGTCAATTGTTCAATTTGATACAACATATGCAGGTGGCATTTGTGGTATTCTGTTTGTGGCATTTCGCATTGAACTCGGCACCAAATGGAGCTATCAGCAATTTGCAACTTCACATTATTTTCGCTGGAACTGGCGTAAGTGATTATTCGTGTAAAATTAATTAAGTGTAATGTTCTTGGTTAAATTTTAAAAGTCTCGGTGGTCAAGCACCCCACTTCTGAATCCAGAGGTCGCGGATTCGAATCCTGGCTGACACCAATGACTTTTCGAAATTAATTCCGAAAGTTATGTGTGATACTTATCGGTGACTGAAAACTTTATGCCCGGTATGGCAATAGGTTCGTCAGCTATTCCATTTGGGCCGTAAATATAACGGCGAGTCGAGGCTTAATAGCCACTGCCTACACCTTCGCGTAGAGAAAGGCGTGAAGTTATGTTATGTTTTTTTTATAATTACACTTATTCCACTTTGACAAAATTAATTATATTTTATCCTTTTATACTCATATAAAGTATTGTAAAGCTGATGCTTTGTCATCACGGTGGTCTGTATGTCGAGGAACCGGCTTTTCAATCCAGAAGTCGCGGGATCGATTCCTGTCTCCTCACACCAATGACTTTTCAAAAGTTATGGTTGTTAAATATCCATGACTTACAACATTATGCCCGGTGTAGGTAAGGGAGTAGATTCGGCCATCAATTCCATTTGGGTTTTAGCGAATCGAGGCTTAACAGCCGCTGATTACACCCTCGGATAGAGAAAGAGGTGAATTAACAATAAAAATTGCAGTCCACTGCTGGACGTAGGCGTGTCCCAATTTGCTCCACAACATCCGATTCTCTGCCTTCCGCATCCAGTCTTTTCCAGCAGCCTTTCTGAGGTCGTCTGACCATCGAGCTTGTAGGCGTCCTACACTACGCTTACCGAGTCGCAGTCTCCACTCGATGGCCTTCTTGCTCCATCTACCATCGGTCTTTCGGCAGATATGACCAGCCCATTGCCACTTCAGCGAACTTATTCTACGTACTATGTCGGTTACTCTAGTAGTTCCTAACTTTATCCTTCAGAGATTTATTTGTTTACACACTGTCATTGCAAATTGCTAATCTATTTTGAAAGTTCCTTACAATGTCAGATGGCATATTTACAGATAAGGGCTATAATATCCTCACGATATGTCTAACAGGATCGGAGAACTGACATTTTTAATGGTAGAGATGTCGTTACGAAGCACGCTAGATCAGCCTATATATCAATCATAAGAATTGCGCTTTACCTATAATTTTCTATCACATATAGATATCATTAAATAACGCATATAATAAATATATATAAATACATATTTCATTTGAAGTAACAAGCAATATGTACTTTCGAGATGATACGAATGGGTAAAATGATAGCTACTTGCTTGAGAACTCGATGTATCATTATCAAAAAGAAAAATGACTTTACTCACCTATTATTAGGTGCTACAATTGCCTTGAGGCTTGGTATTTATAAGAAACATTTGAGATCATTTTCATAAATTACGAATTCAATATGATTACGAAATAAATTGTTTTGGTTTTTTTGTAAGCTCGTTAACTATCTAACAGCTATAGGTAACTTTATATTATTCAAATTCTTGGTTATAATTTTATAAGTGATTTATAAACAAAAGGAGAATCATTATCAAATTGTTTTACTATATTGAATTGTCTAACTGTCATAAGTATAGCACGTATTACGATCGCGCATATAAAAATAAAACTACCGACAATGACCGTGAAGTGTGATAAGTGCAAGAAATTAATTACAAAAACCATACCAGGAGTTGAATGCTGTAAATGTGAGGGCATAATTCACCTCTCCACTAAGTGTACGGGGCTTACCAATAAGCAACTAACTGCTCTGAAGGCTGCTCCTAGTCTGGAGTGGACATGTTTAGAATGTCAGAATGATTCGCCCAAACATAGCTCTTCCATAATAATACCGGAGGATAATGAATCTGAGGACGAATATGAAGATGCTAGTGTTCAAATAAATGCAAAAAAACTATTGAGCAACATATCTAAAGAAGTAGAGAAAGCTATCAAAAAAGAAATGAGAGAACTAAATGATTCTCTGCAATTCCACAGCGCTAAGTTAGATGAAGTGGTGGAATGTATAGAGACATTTAAAAAGACTATAAAATCACTTGAACGCAAAAACATAGAGCTCACTAACAAAAATACAAATTTAGAAATTAGGATATGTGCAATGGAACAGCGCTTGCATGAAGTTGAACAGGAGAAACTAACAACATTCATTGAAATCTCTAATTTGGCAACTGAAAACGATAAAGATGTTAATAAGATAATTGAAAACCTTGCGACGAAACTGCATCAACCTTTAGAAACAATCAAATATGCTAAACGATTGCATGAAAGAAATGGTCAGCCACCAAAAATACTATTAGAGCTAAAAGATGATGAATTACGTGAAAAATGGTTAGATGCTGCGAAGAAAACTAAAATTACAGTAGCGGATATAAATCACCAGCAAAAATCAAATACTAACATCGTGTACATAAGGGAGGCAATGACTACATCTAATAAACGTTTATTTTGGAATGCCAAGCAGGAGTTAAAAACCAAACTTCATTTTAAATATATCTGGTTCAAGAGAGGTATGGTTCGAGCTCGGATGGATGACAACGCAAAGGTTTATTCAATAAGAAATATGAAAGATTTGCAACATATCGTAGAAAATAACTCGTCAACATCAATTAATCAAATCTAAATAATAACCCTACATATCACATCCTTAATAACTTTTACTGTGTTTTAAAATGAATACTAATAATCTAATAGTAAATGATATTAATGAAATATCAAATTGTATAAACACTAATGATTTCTTATCCCAAATACCTACATGTAACACCAATCTCTTGTGCATGCATATTAATATAAGATCAATAATTAAAAATTTTTCAGCTTTTGAGCAGTGTATAAATACGTCTGATAAGCGTATAGATGTTTGTATTTTAACAGAGGTGAATATCTCTGACAACGTGAGCTGTTTGTTTAATCTACATGGCTACCAAATGTTTTCTGCTTTACGAAAATCCCGTAGGGGTGGAGGTATCATTGTATACGTGAGTAATGACCACAAATGTATTATAAAAAATATTTGCAATCAATACTTTGAGGGTATTTTATGTTCAATAACAACTCAGCATAACTACGCTGCTAATATATGTGCAATATATCGTCCACCCAGCAACAGTAAACGTCAATTTATAAGCGAACTATCATCATCACTCAATTCCTTAAGCAAACACAAAGACTTGTTTTTACTAGGAGATGTTAACTTGGACTTAAAACAGGATAACCCTATAAAACATCAATACGTTAACACATTGCATAATATGGGCCTTGTATGCGGGATTACTGAGCACACTAGAATCGAATTATCCAACGGAATATTGAGCAAAACTTGTATAGATCACATATACGCTCGATCCCGAGTACAAGACCTATATACCGCGGCAATCGGCACTACACTGGCCGATCATCGTGCAATAATGCTAGCTTGCGTTGGACCGCGCATAAAGGATGCTCCAAAATATAAAACTTTCATTAATAACAGTATTGCTTCACAACTTTTAGATCAGGTTAACTGGGATAGTGCTTGTAATTTAGATTGCCCCTTAAGTATAAATGATTTTT
Organism: Euproctis similis; assembly: GCA_905147225.2. Lineage (NCBI taxonomy): Eukaryota > Metazoa > Arthropoda > Insecta > Lepidoptera > Erebidae > Euproctis > Euproctis similis. Next base: position 8,459,795 of record LR990121.1, on the reverse strand, counting down.
TGCAACAAACATTTAAAGAATGCTACACAAAAGCGGAATTTACAACAAAAATTAAAAGCAACCATATAAAAACAAATATTTTTCGTTCAGACTTAAAGATTAATAAATCATGTGAATACAGAGATAAGTTATTTTTAAAATGGACTAATGATTCTAATAACCTACAGTTAAAACGGGACTATAACAGGGTTAGAAATAGAACAAATAAACTTATAAATAAACATAAAAACAATACAATAAAAACGAATATAATGCAAAATAAACAAAATCCAAAAAACTTATGGCATATTTTGAACGAGTTAACAGGCAGAGTCAAAATGTCAGCTGATAATGTTATATGTACATCTTTTAGAAATCCAAATACAAGTGACTTATGTAATAATTTTGCCAATACTTTTAAACAGAGTGTGACAGCTATTTTACCTAATTGTGACACACCTTTATTAAATAAAACGTCATACTCTAACATGGTAAACGTATCTATGCGATTCAGACCAGCGTCTGCAAAAAATATTGAGAACATCATAAAAAATATTAATATTAATAAATCCCCTGGTATCGATGGTATAAGAGCTATTGACATTAAAAGATTATGTTCCAAAATAACTAATGTCATAGCGAATTTAATAAACAAAAGTATTAAACAAGGTGTGTATCCTACTATATTAAAAACTGGTATCATTAGACCCATTCACAAAAAAGGTAGTCGTACGGATTATGGAAATTATAGGCCAATTACAATACTGCCAGTGATAGACAAGATAGCTGAGAAATATATATGTCAAGAGATACATAATTTCTATTCAAAAAATAAAATATTAACTAATAAACAGTTTGGCTTTCAACAACATAAAAATACAACACAATTACTGACTAAATTCACTGATAAAGTTTTTGAACAACTTGATAAAAAAAAACATATAATGGTTGTTTTTGTCGATTACAGTAAGGCATTTGATACCCTAAAACATAATATTCTACTAGAGAGACTTAATGAATGCGGTATCAGAGGCAACATTCTAAATTGGTGTACGAACTATTTAAACGACAGAAAATGTATTGTTAAGATAAATAACGTAAATAGCCACCCTATAGATGTAACTGAAGGCACGGCACAAGGTTCTGTGATAGGACCATTACACTATCTCACCTTTGTCAATTCTTTACCTAACCTAATGACAGAATGTGAAATATTCCAGTTTGCCGATGATACATGTTTAATGGCCTTCGGTGATAGTCCTCAGCACGCCATTGAAAGACTCCAGGTAGACTTCACTAAACTGCTTGCATGGTCGCATGATGCTGGTTTAGTTCTTAATGCTAACAAAACTAAACTACTCTACATTAGTACGAGCCAAAATAGATCGCAATATAAACCGGAGTTAATAGCACACAATCACTCATGTCTCCACAAACATGTAAACACTGATACAATACTTGGTTGCGACTGTGAACCCATTGAAGTAGTTAGTAAACATGTCTACCTTGGTCTTGTTATCGATGATAGGCTGAATTGGAAGGATCACATAAATACTATCTGTGATAGGCTAAGAGCCATATTAGCCAAATTTGTTATTATTAAATGGAAAATTCCCTACCAAATATTATTAATGCTATATAAGTCATTGGCAGAATCCTTAGTAAATTATGGGCTTTCTTCTTATGGAAGGACATTTAAAACACATTTAGATAAAATATATACATTACAGCTACGAATTCTAAAGCAAATTGTGCCTCAAAACATAAGGACTCAACTTGATGATGATAAAAAAATATTTAGATTCTGTAAAATTATTCCTGTGCATGAAAAAACTAAATTAGCCCTTCTAAATGAAGAATACTTTAACGAAAATATAAAAAAAATAAAGAAAATAGATCCCAATAGAATGAACACACGCAATAACAAATATCAAAACTTTGAATTACCTAGATACAATAACTTATATGGCAAGCGTCAATTAAAATTTATAATACCATCCCTTATTAATAGCCTACCACTAAACTTAAAAATTAAATTAAATAAAAATAATTTTAAATGCAAGTTAAAAGAATTTTATATACGGAACTTATAAACTGAGCATATCACTGACAGTCATTAAATGTCGGTACTGTATAACATTCTTAATAAAACAGCCTGTACCTATAACGCGTGTAACACCTAAATGCCAACTGAGATGCGCTTATGCGTGGTGCCTGCGTAATGGAGAGACACAAACAGCTCGCGTCGCATTTGTAGTTAATTTGCACTATCTGTTTTTGCTATTGTATATTTTTCAAAACTACCTTCATTTCTAATGTACTAAGATCGTATTCTATGTACCCATTGTGACGATTCTGGTGTACGGTAAAACTTGAATGAGTTTTTGTTATACCTAAAATGTGTACCTTGTATAAATATGTAAATTATGTATTTTAATAAATAAAAAAAAAAAATATAGTACATACATATATAGCTTCACGCCAAATCCCTTGCGGGGTTGGCAGAGAGACATAGAGCGCCATAAGGCATGATTCTTACACACTAACTCAGTCGCTTCGTTGACTTTCATAACTCTTTACATGCACGCGCGTCGGTTTTGAGGCTCCTAACTTCACCTTCCTCCAGAACACGTTCTATTTTGTCATGGAATGTGTGTCTTGGCCGTTCTCGACTCCTACATCCATCAGCTTTTGCATTGTATATCTGCTTAGTCAATCTTGCATCATCCATTTGAATTTTGAATAGTACGGAGGTTTAATGAAAAAATCTGTGTTTTTTTTAAGACTTAAACTAACTAATTTGACGACTAATCACTAAGACGGATCTGTCGGGACATCGACAATGGTTCATTATAAAACTACCGACTGCGCAATCGAGGTGGTCGAGTTCGATCTCCACCTAAGTACAAATATGACAAGCATGAATATTTGTATGGCGTCTAGGTGTTTTTTATTTAATATATGAATGTATTTTGAAAAGAAAAGTGTATATGCATCTATAACCGTCATCTAGTATGAAGTATCCATAACGCAAGCATTTATTTGGTTTAGTTGGAACTAGAGGACGCTTTGTATATTCTGTCCAAAGTATTATAAAGTATTATTAATAAAAAAAAATTAAATAAGTACATTTGTTTGTGATTAACAAAATGTACTGGATATTATATAAGTCGGCGTACATCTCTGCTAATTAAATATGAAGTCAATTCTAAATTTCGTTACTAAAAAAGTAAATTTTACGATCTTATCGAGTTTATTTATTTTATCACGTTGAGATATTTGCCTCCAAATTAAGCCAAATACATGTCAATGTGCACCACCTTTTTTTTTACAATATCTGCGAAAACAGTTTTTACAGTTTGTTGCGTTAATTGGCTGGCTCGACGGGTCAAATGCATTCAAAATATCAAAATGGCTCAAAACTATATCATTAAATTTAGCTATATCACACATAATCGATCCCGCGACTTCTGATTCAGTTGTTGTGAATGACCACTGGACCATCGAGACTATTTATAGCTTTCTAGCAGATATACAAAAAGTGAAAAAGTAGTAGTCGGGCGTTTATTTAACATAACATTAGATAACTTCACGCGTTTTTCTACCTGAAGGTGTAGGCAGTGGCTGTTAAGCCTCGACTCGCCGTTATGTTTACGTCCCATTGGAATAGGTGGCGAAACTATTGCCATACCGGGCACAAAGTTTTTGGTCATCGATGTTTATCACACATAACTTTCGAAATTGGTGTGTGCCTGGATTCGAACCCGCGAACTCTGGATTCAGAAACCGTGTTGAACAACCGCTTGAACAACTGGACAACCGAGACTATTAAATTAATTTAATCAATTAAAAATACTTCTACTTAACTGTAATATCATTATTTCCAGTACCAACTGTTTCTGGTGGAAGCAATCCTGACTTTGCACAGGCACAACTCATGGTCTTTTCAAATGTCGAAAGACGCAAAGAGGATCGTGCATGGGTGTCTTCAACTTATTGGCTCGCTGTTCGTGATCGCTGGGACATTCCTTGGCTTGTCTCATGTCGATATGGCGATTACAACTCCACACGGCATTTGCGGTAAGCATCCATATTATAATTATTTTATTGTTATTTACTGCATGAATGGGCCGGCTCACCTGGTGAAAAACCACGGTCTCTCAGAATATCGACGTAAAGTGGGTCATGCTGCGTTTCATTCGCCCCGTTCCCCTCCGTTTCTCGTCCTACTCCCTTAAAGGCCGGCAATGCTATTTGTGTTGCTGGTGTCCATGGGCGGCGGTAGTTGCTTAACATCAGGTGACCCTATTGCTCGTTTGCCATCCTATTCCATAAAAAAAATAGAGCCACGCATCATATTGCATGAATGGACAGGCTCTACCGGTCTGTAACGCTCTCGGAATTGCAGATATCCGTGGGCGGAGCCAGTCGCTGACCATCACTCCAATTTTTTTTTAATGTAATTAAGTATGTAGGTATGTAAACATATAATTTTGCGTTGATTTTGAAATTCAAGGGTTAAATTTGTATTTATTAATATTGTGTACCTATATCGGACATCTCAGCGGTTAGATCACTGCAACGGTAATATCGGCGTTTAGGGTTCAAGTCCATTTTGGTATTCCACAAAATTAAAAATATGTAGCCAAAAATACTTGAGACCAAATCATTATACATCTTAATAGTCGAAGAAATAATTTTCAACTATATCTTACGATATCATTCCAGAGGATTGATAAAATTACGATGATAGTAGTATCTTGAAGCGTTACTACATACAAATAATATATTTGAAAATATTATCAAGATTCTTTTATAAAAAAACGATGAAAGGATGACATCTTGTGCCGACCCCATTTAAAGTGGGATAAAGGCAGGAAAATGATAATCTATTCATTATTTTAATTTCCATTTTCAGGTGTGATAGCCCTATCGTTCTCTCTGGTCAGTTTTGTCACTGGTATTGTGGCGCTATTCTCTGCAAAAGTACGTTTGCTGGTGAAAAGTGGACCTGTCAAGATACTTCACATGGGTTTCGGTCTATTCGCCGTCTCCATGGGACTTATAACTATGGCAATAGGATTCAATATGGAATACTTCTTCTCCACACAGGGTGGTCTGTCCACCGCACTTATAGTATTTATTGTGATGATATTAATGTATGTGCTAGTACAACCTATTTGCGACATAGTTTCAACTACAAGGAACGCTATGTGACTAGCTAAGATTGCTAAAGACAACGACGGCGACAGTTACGCATGAATTTAAATATTATCTATGCAAAATCATAATTGTAAATATATAATTCCCGTTAAATTTATAAAACAGATTCGAACACTGCTCTGTGCATTATTTTTAAACTAGTTAAATTTTCTACTGAAGGACTTTGAATCCATGCTCATTAAATAAATTAAAAATAAGACTAAGTTTAATTTAAAAATGGAATACTGCAATAGAGAACATTAATTTGAATTATTGATGTATGGGTATATATAAAAAAAGAATTGTGTGAAAAAATATTTGGACCAATAGGTTTTTTATGTGTAATAGAACTGTTACGCATTTTAAATACCTGAGATTTTATAAAACTGTTTATTTATCATTTCATCACTATCATCACAAATGCAGTTTAATTATAATATTTATTTCCATTTCCTTTATTTAAACACTAAGATTATTTTAAGTGTATGTTAGATAAGTTTTTCAAATTATTTGATGCTTGTATTGTTATTTTATATAATAATATTAAGTAACCTTGATACATGCATGTATGAGTGTTCACAATAAATGTTTCTAAAAATAAACACATTTGTTTTGAGATTCATCGTGTTTAAACTGTGCTTAATTGCTGTAACTACGAGAATCTCCAGAATTCGTTGAATCTACAAGCTCACAGTAGTAGTCCCACGCAGTTTGCTGAATTAATGTGCTGCCGGCTCGACCGGTGAAATATTTTTTATTTTTTTTATTTTATGGTATAGGAGGGCAAATGAGCAGGCGTGTCACCTAATGGTAAACAACCAACGCCGCCCATGGACACCAGTAACACATATAGTGTTGCTGTTGCGTTGCCGACCTTTAAGGGATAGGGGATAGGAAAGGATAAGGAAAGGGGGTGGGCCTCCGGGTACCTCTCTCACCGAACGAAACGCGGCATGAGCCACTTTACGTCGGTCTTCTGAGAGGTCGTGGTATTTCAGCGGTCGAGCCGGCCCATTCATGCAGCGAACTGCTTGGCTCTTCCACTGTTAAGATAAAATCCCCCCCCCCCCCCCCTATACCATAAAGAAAAGAGCTTACACTTAAAAGGTACAACAAGCGCTCTAAGATAGAGGTTAACGAGCAGGCGTGTCACTTGATGGTGAGCAACAAACGCCGCCCATGGACACCTGAACACATAATAGTGTTCCAGTTGCGTTGCCACCCCTTACAATGGGATACAGAAAGGGTCGGAAGTGGAATGGGAAGGGGAGGAGAAAAGGGATGGGCCGCCGGATACCTCTCTCACCGAGCGAAACGCGGCAAGAGCCACTTTACTCCGATATTCTTAGAGGTCGTGTTATTTCACCAGTCGAGCCGGCCCATTAATGCAACAAGCAGCGAGGCTTGACCACTGAGAAAAAATATTTATAAATTATATTTTTACCAAATTAAACGCGTTTTGTAGCAAAAAAGAAAAGCAGAAATACCATAAAATATTTAATGTACCAATACGAGAACACTTATTGCAAAATATGTAAATAATTACGACTTGGGTGGTTGTTTCTTGGCGGCCTCTGCCTCTGCCTCACTCTTCTCAAATGCCGCAATCAACTTCTCCACTTCACTGCTTGATAGAACTCTAATTATTGTCTTGTTATCTTGACGTGTAAGTGTAGCCATTTCAACTGGTAATAAACAAAAAATTATTAAAACGAACATAATAAATTGATTCCTGACACTGGCTCACACCAAAGACTTTTCGAAATTGTTTTTGGAAATTATGTGTGATAAATATTGATGACTGAAAATCTTTGTGCCCAGTATGGCAATAGGTTCGACACATATTCCATTTGAGACGTACAAATAACGGCGAGACAAGGCTTAACAGCCGCTGCCTACACCTTTGGGTAACAAAAGGCGTGAAGTTATGTTATGTATGTTAAATAAACGCGATATAATCCATACAAAGTTGTTTCAATGTTATAGTTGTTACCTTTCTCTGGAGTCAACTTGGTCATGTCAAGGGTCTTGCTCAGTACTTTGACAGCCAATGCTTGAGCTTCGGCAAGAGTAGTCTCATTCTCTTTGTATTCCTGTTTCAAACTTGACACTGCAGCCTGGAAATGTAATAATGTAATAAAATAAATTTAAAATAAATTGTTCTCACCCATAACTAATCTTTTGCACCATGTTATCGAATATGACTATCACATAAAGTGGTTGAAATATGCCAAATCACTTAGGGAGTGGCATTTGAGTTTCAACACTCGCAAATACTATATTTTAACAAAAAAACTGACATATTAGAAAGTAATATTGTTTAGTTAATCAAAGACTGAGGACTACTGCCTCTTGTATATCAGAATTTTCATAATTCATTTGTAATCCTCTATAATACCTTTGATTAAGGCATTTTTATTCCTCTCTTTAATATTCTAATAGAGATTCACAGAGTAAACAGAACATTCCAAAACAATCCACACTCAAATAACATACTCACAGCACTATTATTTCCAATGCATGTTGCTTTCCAACCTCCGTAATTGCCACTGGGGTCTGATTGATACAGTTGGTAACCATAGTGTTTATCCCATCCCATATACAAAATTGATACACCAAATGGTCTTTTACCTGAAAACAAAAAAAAACTTGTTATAATTTCTTATCAGACAATTATTATTCAACAGGACAGAGAAGATTCCTTACTTAGAAATTAGATTTTGAATTAATGATGTGAAATTAGTATGCTATTAATTAACAACTTTTTACAGACTAGTATTAAATGCAATCAAAATTAGGCTAAAAAGGAGGTTGAAGTTACATCTGTCCTTTTTAAATAAAGATTTTGTGTTAAAGCCATGCATTTATGACAACATACCTCCATACTGAGTATAAGCTTGTTTCACATCACATAACCAAGACACAAGCTGTTCACAAGGGATGGATTCACCATACTGAAGAAGGTACCTCTGAGCAATCAGTCTAAGTTCATTCGTCAAAACATTGGCATCTGATGTGATCCCAGCAACAGAGCATACCATATCATCATTCAGCTTGTAAATCTTTTCAGAAAAGAACACTTCGTCAAGAAGTTTGTTGGTGTTGCGACGTTCAGCAGCTAGCAGAATTCCGTCTGTAGCTAATATACCGAGGCAAGTGCCAGCATGACTGATAGCTTCCATCGCATATTCAACTTGGTACAGCCGGCCTGTAAAATAAAAATATCATTACTGCTGCTGAACTCCTGAAGAATGAGATATTGAATTGTGAAAATAAAATCAATAGATGTGTTTACCTTCTGGAGAGAAAATTGTAGTTCGAGTATCATAGCGGCGAGCCTGTAAAATTATTAGGAATTGTTAAGAATCTGAATGACCAAGCAACATTATAGTAACCAGCCTGTGAAGTATTTTCATTATATATTTCCGTATATTATAAACTTTTCACTTACCATTTTATTAAATTCAAATAATATTGATTTATAGTGATTCTAATTGAAAATGCTAATTACTAATGAGAAAATAATGGGAACGAAATCAAAAATCGTGAAATGCAAGTTTGATTTGCCGGACATGACAGTTAACAAAAATGACATTCAACATTCAGTCAGTATCTTTTTTCATTTGCCTTGAACGGACCGGCTAAATGTCAGAAACTACACCAACCGACATTGAACGTGGCGAAAATACTGAAAAATGCAAGATATTATTGTAAGGGAAAGTGTCCAATAATATTATAGATTAATAGTCAACTATCAGCGATTACTCTGCATTTTATTTTCTGAAACTTGATTTCTTTAATAGTAAAATCTAAATATTCCAAATTCAAAAATATTTGAACAGTAGCCTAAAACTTCGATAAACATTAGTTTTTTACCTGAATAAATGATATTTCGTAATTAGAGAGAATATGCACCATACAATAAGGAAGAGGATTTCAAAATCTGTCAACATGCATATTACCACCATAAACTGATCGGCTGAAAGAAATCGAAATGTACCTAGCTAGTTCACGTTAATATTTTATTCATTCTTCAATATAGCGATGTATTCAATCATAATAAGCACTGACATAGTAACACCAAAGCAGTAAAACAATAGGCGTCCTTATTCTAATGCATGAATCTTAAATTTTGAGTTAATAGAGAAAAAAAAAACAATAAAAATAGTATAATTAATATTTTATTGTCAAAACAACTGAAACAACAAACAACGTAAGTATGATTACGTATAGGCTGTAATAACTTTTATAGAAACTTCAGCATGTTATATCTACGGATATGAAAACAAGAGATCTTATGCGTCGATTGTTTACTGGTTTAGTACTCTGGAGTTTTAATTCAGCAGTCCCTAGTTAGACTTCGGAATTACATCACAGATTTGCTGGAATTCATATTCAGTGATACAGATCTTTCACTACAAAAATAATCTTCATAAAGTATAGTTACCTAAAGTTCACATCACATCACATTTGACTTTTCTTCAGGCTCGTTTATCAAGTTACCAGGTCAATAAACAAAAAAACCGACAGCTATTGGCTATTGTCTTTTTTTCCTGACTGACGTTTGAATAAAGTTTGAAATGTAAATAAATTGTAAATAAATTTCACAAAATAATTATAGTTCGGCTGTTCAGTGTTCAGTTCACTGATATTTATAATTTCAAGTAATCAATTACCTACTGGTCCAAATAGTACTTTTTTTTTATTAAATAATGGCCATTGACAGACCTAAACCTGTGCGTGTTCCAATTCCAAAGAAATCTAGAGTGGAGATGAACGTACGCCAGCTGCTAGCCAAATGCGAACTTATGGCTAAGCAGGAGTCTTTAGAAAACAATTGGAGGCTTAAGCAATATGTGAAGTCTCTAAATGAAATGATCACAGAGTTAAAGACAAGCCCAGAGTGAGTTTTTTAAAAAATCGTCAGTTGTTTTTTTTTATGGGATAGGAGGGCAAACGAGCAGGCGTGTCACCTGATGGTAAGCAACCAACGCCGCCCAAGGACACTAGCAACACAGATAGTGTTACTGTTGCGTTGCCGACCTTTAAGGAAAAGGGGAAAGGGGGGTGGGCCTTCGGGTACCGAAACGCGGCATGAGCCACTTTACGTCGATCCTCTGAGAGGTCATGGTATTTCACCGGTCGAGCCGGCCCATTCATGCAGCGAACTGCTTGGCTCTGCCACTGTCAAAGTTGTTAAAATTTATAAATTTGTGATGATCTGTTTGTTTGATAATAAATCTACTTTTGAATTACATGAAAAATTTACTAAGATAACCGTATATTTGTAGTTCCTAAATATATTTTAAAAACAAATATTAAAGTACCTTTCTTGTATGTATTTGTAGATAGATTGTAGAAAATTTAATCAATGTTATGATGAATTTCCAGTAAACCAGCAAAAGATGTGTTAGCAGAATACACAAAGAGAGCAGCTTTCTTAACAGGTGTTGTTCAAACCACCACCCTGAATAGTCCAATAGAAAAAGTAAGTCTTATAACATAACTTCACGCCTTTCTTACCTGAAGGTGTAGGCAGCGGCTGTTAAGCCTCGTCTCGCCGTTATGTTACGCCGCTATATTATCCCAAATGGAATAGGTGGTAAACCTATTGCCATTCCGGGCACAAAGTTTTCAGTCATCACTATTTATCACACTTAACTTTCGAAAAGTCATTGTTGTGAGCCAGTGTCAGGATTCAAATCTGGACCTCTGGTTCAGAAGCTGTGTGCTCAACCACTGGACTACCAAGAAGAGTAAGTCTCATAATTTCAACAATACCTTTGTTGATCCAAAAAGTCGCTTTCCACTGTCTCACTGTCTGTCCCTATATATGCTGATATTATTAAAAATACACAACAATTTTAAATGTTTTTTTTAATAGATGGTGAATTTGAGTGCTTTGTATGTTTAATACAAGTATATTATAGTAGAAAAACAGTTATCATTTTTGAGGATTTTCACCCCTGCTGGCTGATCCCTATGTCATACACCAAAATAAGTTATCAAAGTAGCTTGCTAGTAATAAATATATATATATAAACTTTCATACACATCCTGTAAGTTTATATAGTTCATTATATATCCATTTATCTGGGCTATATAATGATTTAGTCAATGTCTTCTAAAAAGTATTTTTCAATTATATTTTCAGTTAGAAGCGGTCCAGTTGCTGTCTCATGGGGCAGCCACTATGTCTGCTGATGCATCAGCTCAAGAAATACACCAAAAGACTGTTGTAAAGTATGGTGCGGAACTGAGGTCTGAATTGTTTGGCTTGGGTTTGTATCTATTTTACCTCTATAGGTATTTATATCTCTATGATAGTAGCTTTTTTTTAAAATGTGGTAAATTTATATTCATGTATGTAATATTTTGGATTAGGAATCCATGACATTTGACTGTGAAATATGCGTTGGCTATGCTGGCAGATGTGTTCTGTACCGCATCACAATGGCTTGGCTATTCATTCTGTACTTGGACAGTTGTCTCCTGAGAGTGAGATTGACGATACAGATACAAATGGGTGACCTAGTTGTGAGCTACCTGCTTTACGCAGATAATGCCGTGCTCTTAGCCAAATCGCCGTCTGACCTGGAAATACTAGTCACTATTATGAAAGATGATTGATGAAAGGCTTACAATTGAATGTGATGAAAACGAAACTTATGGTGTTTGAAAGGGAGGAACTCGGAACGGATGCAAGGATAATGGTTGACGATGTAGTGCTGGAACAGGTGAATGAAATGGTATATCTGGAATGCGCTTTTAGCAGGGATGTAAGGTACATCGCGGATGTAGAAAGAAGAGTGGCGTTAGGAAATAATAGTGTGAATGGAGCATTGGGCAGATTTCTGGGCGCAAAAAATATTAGCAGAAAACCCCAGCTAGCAATCCACAATGCAATACTGATCCCAACACTAACTTATGGAAGCGAGAGCTGGGTATGGCAGAGTGTGCATGAAAGTAGGATAAACTCAGTCGCAATGAGGACATTGCGCAAAATCTGCGGAGTGACCCTCGCTGACCGCGTCGAAAATAAGGTTATAAGGAAGGCAGTCGGATTGAAAGAGAGTGTCGGTGTAAAAGTAAGAAATGGCGTACTCCGATGGTTCGGACATATGGATGACGCAAGATTGACTAAGCAGATATACAATGCAAAAGCGGATGGATGTAGGAGTCGAGGACGGCCAACACACACATTCCATGACTAAATAGAACGTGTTCTGGAGGAAAGTGATGTTGGGAGCCTCAAAAATTGACGCGCGTGCATGAAAAGAGTTATTGAAGTCAACGAAGCAAGTGAAGTGTGTAATAATCGTGCCTTATGGGGCTCCGTTCTCTGTGCCTGCAAGGGATTTGGTCTGAAATTTTGTATGTATGTAAAATGGCAAAGGTTGATTGGTGAAGATATTTTTTATGGTACAAGTGGGCACACTAGCAAATGGATCACTTGATCTCACCGCCCATGAACACTGTAGCGGCACGAGTCACTTCACGCCGATATTCCGAGAGGTCGTGGTATTTCACCGTTCGAGCTGGCCCATTCACGCAGCAAACTGCAAGACTAGTGGCTAGCTGATTGGTCAATTACACCACTAGTAGCAGTATGTGTCTTGGCAAACTTAAATGTACAAATAATGTCCTTAAATCATTGTGATATTACATTGTTTTTTTTTTATATTTTTCAGAGGATAATGATGATGCTTTAAGAAAACGTAACATAATAAAATCACCAAACTTCACGAGTAACAGCAGCAGTCAGGAAGATATCGACTCGCTACTGAAGTATCATCAGAATATGCAAGAGAAAGTTGCAGAGAATATGGTGATGCTTACCAAAAGTCTGAAAGAACAGTCACAGATAGCTAGCACTATTATCAAAGGGGATACTGAGGTGAGAAAATAATAACCATATTCTTTTAATGCAATACACACAAACTGAAGTAGTTAAATGTCTGTGTTGTAGAAACTTGTAACCGCAGTGGCTGTTGAAACCTTAACTCTCTGAATATTCCTGTCCCAAAAGGAATAGGTTATAGAACCTATTGCCATTAACCAGGCAGAATTTTTTTACTCATCAATATTTATTACACATAACTTCCAAAAAGACATGGTATAAGCCCATAATCAATCCCCTGACTTCTTGATGCAGAAGTGGAAGCTCAAACACTGGACCACAGAGACTGCTAACTGATATTAATACATATATACTTTTTTATTTAAAATTCATAATTTAACCAGATAGAAAAGCACTCCAACAACCATCCATTATTATAAATATTTCTACTAGGGTGAAATAAGGAATTACATGCTTTTGTTTGTTTTACCAATGCACTATGGTGCCAAAATGTACATATTAATATCTTTTGTTGTTTGTTAAATTAATTAGAAAATTTGTATCAATTTAAAATATCATTTACCATCAGGCTTTGAAGAAGTCTTCGGATCTCACAGATAGGAATCTATCATCGCTGAAAGTGGAGTCGGAACGATTGCAAGAGCACAGTCGGAGTGCTTGGAAATGTTGGCTATGGATTATGTTAGCTGTGGTGATGGTCATATTTATCAGTAAGTTATTTCCTGTTTTATTCCTATCAATAAGTACATCAACTTCCAGCCCTGTCCCCAATGTTTGGTGTTGGCATAACAGGTTTACCTTTTCCACACTTACCTTTGATTCTCATCCACCATTCTCATCCACCTTTCATAATCATGTTGTCTCTCACACAATCCATCCTAATTTTCCACATTCAGGTTTATCATTCTTCTTCCCCACAAGAGACTTAATGTGAAGTAAAGTAAGTTTCAAAAGTAAAGATTACTTTGTTCTGGCTGGCTGGTTGTTTAGTATCGTATATAGTATTAGTATTTGGAGTTGCATCAAGATAGTATAATTTAGACATGCCATTTTATCCTTATTTTTAATTAAACAAAAACATATGAATTATTTTTTATCCTCATTGGATAAAATTTCTTTACTTTGTCTATAAACACTTTTAACATGGATTTATGTTAATTTCAATATTCCAGAACAATAATGAATTTAAGGTATTTAGGAAGCATATCCATATTATCCTCCACATTTGACATCAACCACCTTAAATCACTCTACCTACTCCGACCTATGGTTATTATTTATAATGGCAGCTCTATCATAAATCATCATTGTTATTTATTCTGGACAATCTATTTTAAGTGGAGACAAAGTTACTTCATGAAGAATCGAGTATTAATAACAAATTTGGTAGTAGACATACATAAGATAGATCATTCCATCTTCTTTATGTGGCACTTACATTTGAACCAGGTTTATGCTGTAGCCATAATCCATATTCTGTCATGATCATATCTTACCTCCATACTTTCTACGTCAGCATAGTATTCAGCCATTTGAATCATATGAAATTTGGTTTGGAGCTGGTCTTAATTCACTGTTCATTAGATTCACATTTATTTTTTATAAAAAATATGTTTTTAAACATTCAATTGTTTTCCACAGATATGGTCCTCTTCATGAAGGTTATGAAGAAGAGAAAATATGAATTGTAAGGTATGTATGTAACATTTGAGTGATGTGAAAAAAAACTTTGTGCCCAGTATGGCTATCGGTTTGCCACCTATTCCATTTGGGACGTAAACATAACGGCGAGTCGAGGCTTAACAGCCACTGCCTACACCTTCGGGTACAAAAGGCGTGAAGTTATGTTATGTTATTTGAGTGATGTTTTAGAATAATTTCATATAATCAGTTTCATGATTGATTATAATACAAGTTTAATTATAATATAAGTTTTAAAATGTATAAATAATTCTTGTTTTTATATGCTATGCTTACTATGCTTTTTGTACATTTGTTATATATTATTTTAAGAGAGTTAAGGATGCAACTTTGACCGATAATAAAAAAAAACTGCTCTCAGTTTTTGCTGCCTACCCCTCAGAGGACTTGGCTCCAGATTGTATTTATGTTGATCTTGTATTCATTCTTTATTTTTGTAATATACAAGATAGTTGTTATTATTTGATTATAGTTATGGATATTAAAATATTTATTTGTACATTATTTGGACAAGAAACTGATGAGCACCTAAATTAATATTTTTTCTTTATATTAATGTGATATAAATAAAACATATAATTCAATATTGTTACTTATTTTTATTTCTACCAATATAGACATAGATTATTTATTAAATTAGGGTAAATTTTCAATATTTCTTTTTAACAATATGCCAGTTTGGTCCATATTATATGAATACACTTAGATATTAATGACAATCTACAACTTTATTTATTACAATTTTTGATACAATGTATAATTTTTTTAATTTTAATTTTTAATCTGCTTCACTTGTCCTATTATAGTGCAAAATAAGCAATAATCGATTGTGACTTTAAATAAATATATCAATATATCAACGCGAGTAATGCGACGATTTTATTTGTTGTCCCTAAAATAGAGATTTTCTCTTATGGTGAGCAGGCTTGGTTAGACAGTGTTTTAATCTTACTATAGAAAAAACAATACTACAGAAAAAGTAGTATGGCTTCTAAGCTTTTTCAAATTGATTTCTTTTTAATAATTATTCATTTAAATCCGTATGATGTTACAATTTGAAACACAAATACATACACTCAAATGTTATTATCGAAAGGCTTAATGGATGCCAATATGCTTGAATATAACAAGAGTAAAAGATATTTGGGATACATTTCACTACACTAACTCCTAAAGCAGACAAGTACCTTACCGATTAATATTCAGGATAATACTAAATAGATCCTCTAATAAGGCTAATAGTTAGATAAAAAATAATAATTATATATCACTGCGTCTTTTCTTGCACCTATAGTTACAATATCAACATTTTATGGATGGGAATCGATTATATTAATAATCGTTTATTTATAATAAAAAAAATGTTGAAAAACGTTAAAAAAAACGAACAAACGCATGGTAGAATTAGGAATTTGATTATTAGATATATATTTATTACTAATATTTTCATAAATAATTATAAAACATTTAAAAGGACCCATTTCTTTTCACAATACTCTCACGATAGTTTGAATGCCTAATTCTTTTAACACTTAATAAAGAGTTATTATCTTCAAGACAAATGTTTTGTATTTCGGCAATAAGTATAAATTATAATAAGCTCAATAGATATTTATACATGCGCTCGACAGCATAGCCTGATTTCGCAGCGCCAGCGCCCGCCCCGCCTGGAAAACTGTCACTTGCAAAGTGTCACATTTGCCGCCATTTATGTGACAGGTGACACCATGGGACCCTCCCACCGTTCTCACCGCTCTCTCCTCGCTACGTCCCTGCATTATCTAAATAACCAGTTAACTGTAATATATAATTAAAAATAAGATTTAAAGGAACACGTATTACACTGTACACGTAAGTATAATCTACCAATTATTTCGTTGATTACATTTGTTCAATTATATGTTACTTTTAATAGTTTTTGAGTTGGCTCTAATAATATTTTTTATTGATTACACATTTTCTTTCCTATCATTGCCATATAAACCTACATAAAGCGAATTACATTCGCTTTTAAGCATTTCTATGTTTTTTTAATTCTCAAATAATTTAATGTCTACAAATTTATTTAGACCGGTTTATTTCTTATCAAACACATCCGTCAATTCAAACTTCCATATCTTGTTTGGACCAATCTCTGTGACGTATAAGTGTGTGCCGTTCCTTGTTACGGCTAACGAATGTGGATTTGTGAAGCCCTGCAAGAGAAGAAAAGTATAAACTATAAAAATAACGTTGAATATGTTTCTATTTAATACCACTATCCGGTCTTATTACCCGGCAGACATTGTTCTGCCAAAAATAGTGTAATATACCTAAACTATAAGATGTAGGTATTTAAAATCAGCCTCAACGGTTAGGAGTTTAGTAGCTTATAACCTAGTACCTAGGCAAGTGATTCAATATTATAAAGATACTCGTTCAGAAAATTCATTAGAGTCGATAGCCTAAGGGATTAACTAGTGGACGTCGTTTATCTTTTACTGTTCGCATCCACGTACCAATGACTTTTCGAGAATCATAGATACCGGACTCAAATTATATAAGAAACTAGCAGACCGCGCGAACTTCGTACCGCCATATTTTAAACATTTTCCACTAAAAAGATTATTGCCGCGATCATATTAATACCTCAAAGCTTTCCTCATAAATGGACTATCTAACACTTTTTTTTTTCAATTCAAGTTCCTCATACATACATACGTAACTTCACGCCAGATCCCTTGCGGGGTAAGTAAAGGGTACAAAGCGTCATAAGGCACGATTATTACACACCTCACTTACTTAGCTTTTGATATTAGCGACTAACAACCTAGATATGATGAAAATAATGGCAGTTAAAATATTAAGCAGTTGAATGAATGCATGAATGGGCTCAACCGGTGAAATACCACCACCTCCCAGAAGATCGACGTAAAGTGGCTCATGCCGCGTTCGGTGAGAAAGGTTCCCGGAGGTCCACCTCCCTTCCCCATCCTTCTCCCTTAAAGGTCGGCAACGCAACGGTAACACTATAAGTGATGCCGGTGTCCATGGGCGGCGCAGGTTGCTTACCTTCAGGTGACACGCTTGCTCCTTTGCCCTCATGCCTCCCATAAAAAAAAATATTATCAACTTCGATCAATAGCTATACCAGGGACTTTGTCAGAAGTTTTTTGTCAACCTTTAGTTTTTTTTAATACTCCTTGCACCTTTTTTTTTTAAATTTGTCATTGTCGTCGATTTAAAAAAAACCTGGTCACCACATGTTCTTACCAGTATGGCTAACTCACAGTGAGAGTTTTTTTTTAATATTTTAAATGATGTCGATTTGGCACCTTGCTATTACTCTTATCAAAATAAATTCACTAAATTTTAAAAGAGATCACGATATTAAAAATGTAAATATATATAGATGGGCAACTATGTGGTATGCAGATGTGTAACAAACTCGCTAAATCTTTATATTTTAGCAAAAGACGCCAAGTCGAGGTGCGCTTCGTCCATTTATATGAAGTTGCAATATTGTAAAGAATTATAGATAATATTATAATATCTGCGTGAAGAACTAACTGTAAACTAACTCTAGCTTTGACCCATGACTTTGGTTACTTAAGTATGAAAATATTTTTAAATCTTTTAATATTCGGGTTCCATATTACATAAATATAATGAACGGAAAATAACGCGACACATTTTGGTAAACACATTATCTGTCTGCTTGTGACTACGGCCAGTGCAACCAGGCCGAAACGTCAAGCCATTAATAAAAGTAAGTATTTGTTTACCTACACTTGTCGTGTTATTTCCCGTTTATTATACTCATAAATAGATCAAATTCTAATCTAATGTGTCTAAATAGACACGGGGTCACAGATGTTACAGGTTCACATCACCTATTAATTATTACAAAATAAATATACATATACCCTAAAAGACGATTAAATACTACAAACTCATTAGGACCAAAAGAAAAAAAAAATTTAAGAAAATTAAAAAAAAATTACCTGCCAGCTATGAGCGGCGCTCATGACCGAGTCGAGCGGGTCTCCCGATCATATATATGTGCGCGGAATATTTGCCTAAGAAACGTATACTTACATTTTGTATTTTGCGATATCTTTTGAATTAAATGTCCGAATTAAATCATTCAAAAAGTTCTAGAAAGGTATTGAATCTATCTTTATATTGAAGTAATTTATTTTGAGTAGAGTTAATACCAAAGTACAACATAAAGAACTTTTAAAACGACCTCATTATAATTATTTTTAAAAATTCAAAAAGCACTTATTGTGCGATAACTACAATAATTAGACATATGGCGTCGCGGACTTTTCTGTCGACAATTATATGTTCTGTGAAAGTGTAGTACATTGTTTTGTTCTATAATCAATAGTTTTGCAGCGTTCGCGATTTAAGATTTTTTTTCGGGTCTTTTTCTTACACCTTGGGTTACATTATTGAACTTATAGTAAGGATCCCTAATTTATTTGAAAATATAATATAGCCTAAAGCCTTCCTCGATAAATGGACTATACACCAGTGAAAGAATTTTTGAAATCGGACCGGTGGTTTCTGCGATTAGCGCGTTCAAACAAACAAACAAACAAACTCTTCCGCTTTATAATATAAGTATAGATTTCTTCTGACGCAGTTGAGCGTAACTACAGACAAGAGCTTACAGACAATCTCATCATCAGGTCTGTCATGAGCTGTTCTGGTCTACCGGGGTATATCGTATATAAAAGAAGAAAAAACTTACGGTACTCGGCTCCCATGTATCAAGGATATTTCCGTAGAGGGCATTAACAGTGAAACCGCGTACAGCAATATTTTGGGATGTCGGGCCGTTAACGGCATATATAGTGTCTCCATGCGAAGTCACAGCGAAAACTCTGCCCAAAGTGGGATCCTCAATAATAGTGGCAGGCTCCAACATCTTTACGTAACTCTTCAGACCTGCTTTTGGACATACGATTCTCATGTTTTCCCTATCAGCTATGCACACAATGTCCAAATGCTCCAATAAGGTTACGCTGTGTGGTAAGTTCAAAGTCAAAGTATCAGAATATGTTGGAATTGCCAGTAATAGTTTTCCAGCTGCATTGAACTTAAGTATCTGGTTATTGCAATATCCATCTGCAACGAATATTTCTCCAGTCGTGGCGACTGCCACTGATGTTGGCATGCACAGTAAAACGCGTCGTCTGTATGGATATCCAGCCGTGAATGCTTCTCCGATGGTCAAGCTTGGATACTTGTGGTTATTAGGAATGTACTGTAAAATTGTTATGATTTTTTTTAAGACTGCATATTTTATTAAATAGTTTTCGTCTAAAGAGGTTTGATGCTACAGATTTAGTTATTATAATGTCTGGGCATTTATCTTTTTTCGCCTTACCCCACCCCACTTCCTAGTTGAACCAGTTGCCGAGCTATGCAGTTTAGGGCCTAATGAATGGGTCGTCCCGACAGCGCCATCAGAAAAACACTCATTAACAAAGAGTATTATTTTAAATAAATCTCTTTTTACCTACCTTAAAAACTTGATGCTTTGCGACGTCTGTCACCCAGACATTGTCGTGATGATCAACGGTAAGTCCATGTGGCATATAGAAAGCATATGCTCCCCAACTGTGCAGAACGGATCCTGTGCGTGGATCCAGAACCAGGATTGTGTCTTCAATGATAGGTCCTTTGTCTAAGTTCTGGTATACGTTTGATTCATTAAACGTGCTGAAAAAAGAGAAGTTGTGAGATGAATTTCACGTAGAAGTTGCTCATGGACTCCATTAAAAGATACTCTTGAAATTAAGAAAACTTGCCTCTCATCCCATACTCTTTCCGCTCTATGGAATATCACAGGTTGACCTAAGGAGTTGATGGATACAGAGGTGATTTGACCCACGTTCAGGGATTGTTGTGGCCAATCTTTCACTTCCTGGGGTCGGAGCACTATTTCATCTTTTGGCTAGAAGTAAAGAAAATGACACCACATACTTCAGTTACATAATATTTCAGTAATTACACTGTACAGATTTCAAATTAAATCCACGTACCATATGCAGATCCAAGTTCTTTAGTAGATCATCATTACCGCCGTAACTGAAGTAGTCCAAATTATCTCTTACCGTTTCTGGTTCACAATTTATTCCAGTAAAAAAGAAAAGAACCCCCAAGATCGACAGCATTTTGACTATCATTGTAATATATTTGTTGTGTAGTACCATTCTTATGGGCTGTCCCGTATTGATTACTGGCTCACAAAAGGCAAAGGGCGCATGCGCTATTCAGTAATACCTTCTCTAATAACTCAAGGTTATCTCAAGGCACAAGGAAACATAATGAAAACAAAAAACGGTGAATAAACTCATAGCTTTATTCACTTAATCTATAAAGAGTTATTTAACAAAGGTCATCAACTAGGTAATCAAAAACCTCTCGACACTGTGAATTATACAATATAGACGAGCAAAAAAAAAACAAATGGGTGCGTAATCTTAGTCTAAATACGAAAATAGAACACGAAATTTAATTTCATTTTATACTGAATCAGTCTCGAAATAGAATTGTTGCAGAATATTTGAATTTCGAATTTTTTTTTTTTAATTAATTTCAAAGAAGTTCTATCACTCGTCACCTATTATTAGCCGCAACAATATTTGATGATCTTTAGAAATATTTTTCAATATTTTTTTGTCAACTACTGGCCTCGCCATTCCGAGTTTGGCTGGTCCCAGATGTAACCAGTCTCAGTCATTGAACACACTGCGTTGTAATATCTCCCTGGACTCCGGCAATATGACCACGATGGACATTTACAACGAAACAGTATTTGAAATTCTTCTTTACACACTTCGTTCCACCAGCATGTTCTCTATAACAATATCGATTTCTCAATTACAGCTTTGCTTAACTTAACAAATGAAAACGTATTGAATTCAATACAAAGTTGTTTTGTTTGTTATTACCTCTGTGACATATCCTCTGACCGATTGATCTGAATAGCTTCGTTTGGTTATAGATGCGTTTACAATCATTGCACTAAACATAGTAAGTGCTATGATTAAATTTTGCCCCTGAAATGAACAACATGACACATATGTAGTTAGGTTTGTACACGAGTCACACAAACACACACTTATTAACTGACACAAGTATTTGTTTACTTGCAAATTGTTTCATTTTACCTTAATCATTGTAGAATTTTAGGCTTCCAAGTGGAAAATAATCGTTCCGTGTAAAGTTTCGTTTCCACGCCATCTAGTGAACCTTTTGATGTTCTGATGTCTTATACTCTAGGGTTGTACCTATTTTGCTTGTTGCTGTAATTTTTTTATCATGTATGTTAACGTATGTAGTATTATTTTGCTATTTATGTTTTATTACGTAGTAAATAATAGGTTTGCGTGTTGCTATATTAAATTTTGGAGTAAATAAAGTTTTCAGTAATAAATTATTCAATTATAAAAAAAACTAAGGAAAATAAAATATAAACAAGTCTGTTTTGGAATAATAATTTATATTCAATTACTTAACAAATATTTACCTATAAAATAACATTTATACAAAATTACTAACCACGGAAAAAATAGGGTGATTAGTAACTCATTAATCTATCTATCTATACAAATAGTAAAAGTATGGAATGAAAATGTATAAAGTTATATAATAATATGTTGTACAATTAGTTTAAAAAAAAAGTGTACAATAAATATTGTAATATTATACTCGTATTTTATATAAATAAGATTTAAAATATCTAAGGAGATTATAAGTGGAGATGATATTCGTTTTAGAAATAATATTAGTTTTTTTTAAGTAAGTAATCGATGTTTTTTTTTAAAGTGAGTAATCGATGTTTTTTTTCTAAATTATTCATAGAATGGCACTTAGGTGTAATTTTTAAAAAAAATCTATTATAGACTAACTAACAACAGCTTTGGTCGGGGACTAACTATCAACTACTTTCATTTTGGACTTTCCTTTCTTTCTTTCTTGCCTACAATACGATTCTGTCATGCTTTTATTTACATAGCTTGCACGTCTTCTATTTTGTTCTCATCAATAACCTGATTTTCTTGCTGTCTGTGAATGTCTTCTGCCTCTTTCCTGTTGAGTAATTTGATTTTGTGAATTAATAAAGCAAACGTATATTCCAATTTTCGAAACTGGTAGAGCCAAGCAGTTTGCTTCATGAATGGGCCGGCTCGACCGGTAAAATACCCACCACCCTTCCTCATCCTTTCCTATCCTACTCCCTTAAAGGTCGGCAACGCAACTGTAACACTATATGTGTTGCAGGTGTCCATGGGCGGCGCTGGTCACTTACCATCAAGTGATGCCTGCTCGTTTGCCCTCCTATCCCATAAAGAAACCCGAATAGTGTAGGCAGCGGTAATTAATACGAACAATCTTTTAAATCATAATTTGCGCCAGCATATGCTTTTTCCCCCCGTATTTTAAGAACAAAAATGATAACTTTTGAGAATATGGGTACAGTTTTTCTTTGATAATCTGTCGAGTAGTTTCGGAGTGAAATATGCTTTATCCATTCAAACTAACTAACATTCATATTTATTTGACACTCAAAAATAGTTTGTCATCAATATTTGTCACATTTGACTTAATTAGAGATTTGAAAAAAATCATAGAGCTCAGTACTTTTCAATCAGAAGTCAGACTGTTCAACCAGTAGGTATTAAACAATAATGGTTACTTACGAATACTTGTTCGAAGACTGGAATATACTCTTAGGACATAGTCTGTAATAAGGCCAGCACTCCCCACCAGCTTCACCAGCTCTCTGGGCCTCCACATACTCATCCAACATGCCCGCATAAGGGGACTTACTTGGTCTGAAAAATCATAATTTATATTAAAATCCAATATTTGTTTTATTAAAGAATAGAAGACGAGAGAATGACTAAATAAGCGAAAAAGTTGGTTGATATCCATTGCCCAATAATTTCAAAGTTTATCAATGATAAACAAACAAATATTTCCTCTTTAAATAGGTAAGGTCTCGGTGGTCCCGTGGTCGAGCACCCCGCTGCTGAATCAAGAGGTCGCGAGTTCGAATCCTTACTCACACCTCACTCACACTTTACGAAAGTTATGTGTGATAAATACCGATGACTGAAAACTTTGTGCCCGGTATGGCAATAGGCTCGGTACCTATTCCATTTGGAACGTAAACATAACGGCAAGACCAAGCTTAACAGCCGCTGCCTACACCTTACATACCTATAGATATAGATGATATAGATATATATGATATAGATATGATATAGATATAGATATAGTGCATTTGTTAAGACTTCGAATTTACTTATTTTTAATTACCACAAATGAATAAAATATTTTGGGAATAAGTTACTAACAGTTCTCTGCAATGTAAGAGATCTTCCCCTGAATACGTACATAACTTCACGTCAAGTTGCGGGGTAGGCAGGGAGAACAAAATTAGCCTTACTTATGAAGAACATACTTAAGTACAATAGTTACTTACGTAAAGAACAACTTCATGACTTCACCGATGAATCCGAAATTCGTTAATGGATGCGCTTGTATTTCGCAAATAGCGCGCAATAAGCACTCCTTACCGGAAAGTCCAAAGTTCGATAACATATCCTCGACTAATCCGTATAGTATGGCTCTGAAAGTTACAGAACGAAAGTTAATTAAAACTTATATATTTTGCATAAATTCACACCTTTTTATAACCGAAGATGTAGGCAGCGGCTGGTAAACCTCGACCTGCTGATTTTTACGTCTCAACTGGGCACACAGTCATCGATATTTATCATACATAACTTCTAGAATCATTTCCGTGAAGTGATGCATGTGAGCTCGGATATTATGCCGTGACTTTTTGATTCAGAATCAGGGTACTGGACCTCCAGGCTTCCGAGAGGACTTCTTTCACAAAATGTCTTGTAAATAAAATTGAAACGAAAAAACTTCTTTAAATTTTTATCTGTTAATCTGTTGCTTACGCCATTTATCTATACGTAGATAGGTACTTTTATATTCAATCAATACTTTTGCGTGTCATTGTTTGAATTGAAAACATGATTTGCAAAAATAAACATAAATAATAGGTATAATTGTTCAATAAGTTCTCTATAAATCTCATTAAGATAAAAATAAATATCTCAAATAGAATATCGAAACTAGATAAGTTGTGTGTGTTGTGTTGTTCCGCATCAAAGAAGTAATAGCATAGCTTCACGCCTTTTTCTACCCGAATGTGTAGGCTGAGGCTGTTAAGCCTTGACTTGCCGTTACGGTAACGTCCCAAATGGAATAGGTGGCGAATCTATTGCCATTCACCGGCCACAAAGTTTTCAGTCATCAAACATAACTTTCGAAAAGTCATTGGTGTCAGCTAGGGATTGCAAATGCGCCTGGCACCCACCGGGCCCGGCCATTTTTTCCGGGCCCGGTGCTATGTTATTCTTGTAAATCCTACCTAAAGTAAGGAATTTTACGTTAAATTTTGATAATTAACATGCAGTGTTAATTCAGTTTAGTTGTTTACAGTAACAATATAACCTAATCTTTAAGATTTCACTATTTTCTTAATGAGTAGTATTAAATCACACTAGTCTTTAGTTTATTTTAACTAAATTTAATTATATCCTCGAACAGTTTTTTTTTGTAATACTCTTGAATTATGCATAAGAGTCAGTGAAAATAATACCTTTAAATTACCAATTTTTCAACGACCTTTTATTTCGAATTTTCAACTATGAAAATAAGGGGTAAACACCAGTAATTAACTAATTTTGTTTAGTCAAAACCGCCATATAATGTTCTCATCAATATGACGCTTAATCCCATAGTATGTGATACAGTTCCAAGTGCAGTTTCGTTGTTTCGACACCTTTTTTTAGTAAAATAATTGACGTCGTTGGATGAAAAATAATGTAAACGGTACTCCTCGAGACTATTCTTGGAGATTCTAGTTTCAATGGCTCGTCGTAACATTGCTGTCAACTTTCTGTCAGTCGCTTTTCTGCGAGAGATACCTTTTTGTTTAATACCTTAAGTTTAACTTTACTTTTTTGGCGTTAATAGTTTCCGATTTTAATACTATTTTCAAATATTAATTGAATTGGTAATTGTGATTCTTAGAGACTGATTATTCTGATAATTGTTCAGAATCCCGTTGGAAATAAATATTAACCTCGAATAATTGTCTTATTCCATTCATTTATAGAAAAAAAATCATAAAATGCTTTGAAAGTTTTGTTGTATACACCTTCGCTAGTAACCGGGTTGGTAACAAATGATACCGGGCCAGGCCGGGTTGAGAAACACACCCGGTTGCAATCTCTAGTGTCAGCCCGATCTGAATAATAATTTGATATGATATGGGTATAATTTAATTAGGTAATATTTTTAATTTTCAAATTTCGTGAATATTTTTACTACTTTGTACACATTTTTACTTCTTTAGCGCGGAGGGATACCACGCACATTTTTTTTTTTTTTAACAATGTGGATACAATAAATTGATTAAAATCTGACGCTATATTGGTAGTTTACGCTGTCCAACGTCTCGTACTTGAGTTACGTAAATGATTTTCAAATCGTAAATTGATAAAATCCGAGCGTCGTTTTTAACATCCGTCGCTTCGTCCTTCGTGAGTTGAATTTGCGATGAGTTCATGAATATATAAAAGTGAAAGTGAACGCGTCTTATACAGCCGTTAGCGACACCCACGTGGTGCATATTTGCCGCTGAAATTTAGGTTAACAATAAGTAACGTACGCAGTTCT
Source organism: Euproctis similis (assembly GCA_905147225.2). NCBI lineage: Eukaryota > Metazoa > Arthropoda > Insecta > Lepidoptera > Erebidae > Euproctis > Euproctis similis. Next base: position 8,433,289 of record LR990121.1, on the reverse strand, counting down.
GTATACATTGACCTATTTATATTAATTTCTAATCAAATGTTTTCAGTACAATTACGCACTTTAATATTATTAGGAACCTATTTGATTAATTTTGTTTCTATAAAATGACTGATGACACATTTATTTTTTTTTAACTAGTAAAGCAAAGTCCGAACGTAATGTTGAAAGAATGGTCTTCATTTAGGGGACAGAATTTTCGCCGGTAGAGAGATAATTTATATTTAAATAAATTCAGCACTCGCAAGTCAATACGTGTTTATATGTAATAATAACAATAGCATCGTTACATCCTAAAATCTAGCGCAGCCAGTGGCAGAAAATAAAACTAAGAGCTGAGTTTGTTATTGTGTATCTATAATTGGAGATTATAGAATTAGTTATTGTTCATTCAATGAAATACGGAATCATAGCAAACCAAACATTGACTGGATTAAAAGAAACATCATTATCGAACAAAATTTAATAATTTAAAATAATATTTTCAGCGCAAATCTTTTTCATAACTGATTGCTATTTCAAACCTAATAACTCCACTTAAAAAAAAAACAAAATAGTAAAAAAAAAATAGTATCTGCCGGTATCAAAATGCCAGTTTCGAAACAAAAGTGGAGTTATTAGGTTTGCAAATTAACGTGTCGATTTAACTATAATCAAATCAAATACAACAAGAGTACAACAACATAGATAGGTAAAAGTCTACATGTAATTAGTCTCTGTCTCTAGTCTGAAAGTCGAGCATCTCGCTTCTGAATCAAGAATCAGTAGAATCGAATCTTGGCACATAAATGTCATATTCGAAAAATATCGATGAGTTACAAAAGCTGTGCCCGAAGTATGGCAATAGGTTCTTTCCACCTATTCCGTGTGGGGAGTAAAAAATCGGTGAGTGGAAGGGTAACACTACCTACACCATTGAGTAGAAAGAGCAATGAAGTTACAAAACAAACCATGGGTATTGGGTACTACCACATATTACTCTTCTTCTCTTATCATCATATTTATTCTTCCATATACTTACTCTTTTAAAATTATTTATTCAAATCATGACGGCTGCCGTGATAAAAAACAAGAATTCTTTGATATTAATTACCTTTCTCCTCCGTACAATTTATCGAGCGCTGCCCGCTCCTGTTCTGGTGAGACAGTCAAAATGGACCGTTTCCCTCGTCTTCTGCTCAAATATTGCCCAATATAATCGGCTATTATTGAGACAGCCGCTCTTCCCATGGACCTCGACAATATTGGTGGAAAATCTCCGAACGGATTCTCGTTGTCTGTCAGACCCAGTTTGTCGAAGTCGACTGCAATTTCAAATACATTATTAGCAATGTTATAAATATTAAGGAGAAATACCCTAATTTAACTCCAAAATTTATTTACTTTACGGGTAAGCGACCAGTGTTACCCATAGACCTGGGATCACAGTAGCGGTGGGCTTTCACGCATACCACTCCCAGAGAACGAAACGCGACATAACTCACTTTACTTCGATTTTCTTAGAGGTCGTATTAGTTCTTTGGTGAATCAAGCCTATTTATGACCGGCCGTTTGCCTCAAGGCAACCCACCTTGAAAATGATTTCGTAGGTGGGATAGGGAATGGGTTGGAAATGTGATGGGGATGGGAGAGGGAAAGGGATTTGGTTTCCGGATATCTGTCTCACCTAACGAAACGCTGAATGAGCTACTTTTCTTCGATTATCTGAGAGGTAGTGTTATTTATTTGGTCGATCCTGCCCATTCATGCAACTAAATACGTGGCTCTGCCACAGTCTCTTATTTTCCCATGATAGTAAATGATATTCAACTAATATAATTATGCATGGATGAACGGTAAGCACATCGCGGATGTCGCGGTACTGATCCCAACGCAGATATGGAAGCAAGCGAGAGTTGGGTATTGCAGAGTGTGCATGAAAGTAGGATAAACGCAGTCCAAATGAGGGCGCTGCGCAACATTTACGGAGTGACTCTCGCTGACCGCATCGAAAACAAGCCGAATTAAAAGAGTGTGGCGGTGTAAAAGTAAGAAAGACATATAGAAAGAATGGATGATTCCAGATTAACTAAGCAAATATAAAATGGAAAATATTTGGGAGTTGAGGACAAACACGAAACACTTTCCATGACCAAATAGAACGACTCATTGCGGAAGGTGATAGATATCAGGAGCCTTAAAAATCGACAAGCGTGTATGTCAAAAGATATAAATGTCAAAGATGGGTGAGAGTCGTGCAAGAATCGCGCCTTACATTGCTCTGTTCTCTCTGCTTACCCCTTAAGGGACTTGGTTTGAAACTGTTTATATGTAGAATTATACATATTATTATGCGTAGTGTACTGTACTTTTGGTTACATTTCTATTAATAACCACGTTCAAGACGGTGAACATTTTGTATATTACACACGTAAAAATTTACAGCCAATCAAAAGAAACAAGTTTTTTAAGATGTTCTTTTATCTTAAAATCTTGTTTTTTGCTTCTGGAGAAAAGGTCTTTCCTATAAGTATTTCCCTCATAGGTAATGTACACAAAGCCCAGTTATAAATTCATTTATACTTTTAAATATATAGATATAATTATTTACTGGCTGTTGCCGGGGACTTCGTTCGGGGACGTTTACGTGGACGCCAAAAAGCAGCAAAAATATTATGCTATAAGGGTTCATTGCTCACTTCAAATAAAGATAGCGTGGTTATATTTACCCTACGTGTTGACCCGACCTCTTGGTTATATTTATGCAAAATTGGACTTAAAAGCATGCAGTAGGTACTACAGTTTTAAAAACAGTGGTAGAGCCAAGCAGTTTGCTGCGTGAATGGGCCGGCTCGACCGGTGAAATACCACGACCTCTCAGAAGATCGACGTAAAGTGGCTCATGCCGCGTTTAGTTCGGTGAGTGAGGTACCCGGATGCCCACCCCCTTCCCCATCCTTCTCTATCCCCTATCCCTTAAAGGTCGGCAACGCAACAGTAATACAATATGTGTTGCTGGTGTCCATGGGCGGCGTTTGTTGCTTACCATCAGGTGACACGTCTGCTCGTTTGCCCTCCTATCCCATAAAAAAAATCAATGTACAGATAATAATTTAGCCTAATAATTATTTAGTTTTATCTAAACGCTTCTGTGATATTAATTGTATAGCGATGCGACCAAGATTCTTATATCTTCGCTAATTAAATAACTGTACCACTAAGTCTAATAAAATAATTGTATTTCTTTAGTGTTACAGTTAATTTTTTTGGTCTATGACCGTTCACTCCACGTAAGTATTTGCAAAACCTATTTAATTTATAACTTTTTACGAAACAAAAAAAAAAAAATTCTTCACGGCTTTTTGCAGTGCCAGAGAAAGAGAAATTTATATCTATATACAAATTAATTTATAATAAATTTTTGTGTCTGTTTGTATTTTTATTTTAACTTTAAGAGAATTATGTATAGTCATTGATATGAAATGGCAGTCTCAGTGTAGTAGAATGCCTGTAACTACAGACTTAATTCAATTCAGAAACTAGATTTTGGATCTTCAGAGCATTCTAGATGCCGGAAAAATTGACAGAATCAATTTTTAATTTCGCAAAGAAAGAACAAGACAATGAAATAAATATTGGTCAATAGCTTAAAACATTTCGTAGATTACATTTCACTAATATACATATAATTACTTAATTTTAAAGTTATTTTAACAAATCTTAACAGTGGTGGAGTCATGCAGATTGCTGCATGAATAGGCAGGCTGAAATAATCTCGGGGAATTGGTTCGTGCCGCGTTACTTTCGGTGGGAGAGGTATTTGGAGGCCCGATTCCTTTCCCCTCCTACTCCCTTAAAGGACGGCAACGCACCACGGTGTTCATGGGCGGTGAGAAGTTACTTACCATCAATATATATAACTCCCTTAAACAGTCTGTAATTTATTCGTAGGTATATGGCACTAATCGTACGATATTCCCTGTTTATAATTTTATTAGGTTATTTAAATGATTTCGATTAAAGGTAAATGTACTTTACAGGAGTGAAGTCGCTGGTAAAAACTAATTAATAATATAACTTGATAAATTTCGATTGCAATGGTAACAATCAGAATCTAAGATTTAAGGTCTAAGGATAATTATAAAAAAATAGTAATTATCTTATAAATTTCGGTGGTTCAGTGGTCGAGTTCCCTCTTCTGATTTAGAAGTCGTGAGATCGTTTCCAGGCGCACTCCGATGACTCTCGGAATTATTTTCGGGAGTTGTGTGATAAATAGCAATTCTTGGAACCGATTTATGGCAATAGGTTCACCGCCACCTATTATATACTACTACTACCTAATACTATACTACCTGCTATATACCACCGTTCACCTACACCTTCGGGTAAAAAAGGCGTGAAGTTATGCTTTAATGTTAAATTGGGTTATTATATTCACTTCTCATTTCGTTTTCGTCAAAGCGTTAATTTTCGAAATATAATATAAAACGGCATACAAAACTTTCGTATTTTTATGATTAAATGACTAATTCAAGTAGTTAAAGTAGAACTAGAGAAGTAATTATTTAGCTAACAATCTACTATCGTCAAAAATATGGACATGGACAAAATATAGGAAAAAGAATACCTTCACATCCTTAATATTCAAAAGTGTAGACAGTATTAGGTCCTATGGAACACGTACAGCCTATTTGACATATTTGGCGCCAATTTAAGATTAGAATACAGAGTTTATAAGAAATATACTCATAACACTCATACAAATATGTACATACGAAATAACATAATTAATCCCCAGTTTTGATCTAGTAGACAAAATATAAAAATATCGACCAATAGTGTAAAACGGGTAATAAGAATCTATTATATTTTAAATACATTGAATAAATATAAGAAAGGAGCTAACTTACTGGTAAAAGGAAATGCCATGGTTATATTTGATAAGAATCCAACTGGTGGATGCCTCACAAATGGAAGTGATAATGAAGGTGTGATTGTCATTGTAGTGCCTGGTGGTAACGCTAGACGTCCATCATTTGTGATCCATAACAGCCTCTTCTGACGTGAATGTGGTACGTTTTCTTTCGCCACACCATCTTGGCTATTGGGAGATGCAATGGGCAGCATAGCTGCTAATGCTATGCTCAGTAACACACGGGGAAATCTTGCATCCATCGCCTACCTGTGGGCACATTTAAAAATAGAGTTTCTCATCAAAATAAAAAAAAACATGACAGATATAAAGTCAGATTTTTTTTTTGACGTGTGTCAAATTGATCTCATATCAATTTAAATGTAAACACATGTATATATTTTTTGCTATAACTTATATTATAAATGTAAATAATGGAAAATAAATATTGTGAACAGATAAATCAAAAGCTTATATGCAGCCATATACGTATAAGGGACACGAATGATTATAATATTAACGTAGAGCGTTTAATAAATTCAATTGAAAAGGAATTCAATATCGATTTTAGAACATTACCAAATTGGCAGGAGTTGATAAAAAGATTACACGTTCCAAGAACTGATTGCAAGCGAAGAATCCAATATGCTAAACAACAGAAAACAATGATTATAGACAAGTTATATATACAATCAACCAGAAAGTCACCTTTTCAACTTACAGCTGAATTAGCAAGAACATGTAAGCGATGGGGGCGTAAAGTTAAATCTTTAAAAGAACCATTGACTTCAGAATTTTCCCCTTCTGTACAATCATATGATGAAATAGTTGAGGAAGAGTCAGGAGTGGAATATACACAGCATCCTAACACAGAAACCTCAGTAAAGGAATTCATTGGAAGCATAACATCTAAACTAGACGCAGCACTACATCAAAATCTTGAAAGTATTGCAACATCAGCAATAGGTTCAACAGTGGTAGTTTATACAAATCCACATAAATTAATTTCTCCTCTTAATTCTCTAAATACTTTATTAAGTTTTCATTCTATCAAAGATCACACGAAGTTGATAGATAAGAGTGAAACAAGAGAAGGAGTTTTGTCTTCCTCGGCAGTAATTTGCAAGCCTAATCCAATAGTAATTACTAATGACAATTTGAAACAACAATTCGCTATATTCTCGCTAACCAATTGTACAGGCGAAATTCTAAACATCAGATATCATGGTGTAGTAGATGATTCTGAATTTACTGAAACCAAATTATTACCAGTTATTCCGAAGAAATTGTATCCCGGAATACCAGTTGTTTATAAATTCAGGTATAGAGTCAAATCACAAGATCAGATTAACACAGATTTACACTTTAGTATTGGTAAATGGGTTTACGCCGATGCGCCTACTGAAACATTACTTATCCCAATAGTGATATCTGAAGTGAAACGTGCTGTAAGAATATCAAATACGATAACAATACCGTCCATATATCCTTGGCATATCAAAATGGCGCCTGATTCTAACTATTCGACTGGATATTTAAAAATATCTGTAGACGACCCTTATTCCTATCATGTACATATACATAAGCGAATTGCTGATTTATCTAGTGAATCAGATATTTTATCATCAGATGTATCAGCTAATGAGAATGCAGCCATGGAGAATAGTGAGAATGAATGGGATCAGGATCAAAGACTGGATGATATGAAACATAGCAAAACCTTTAATACAAACAAGAATATAGATCAAAGTTCTATTAAGAATATACAAAAAACTAATGCACCACACAAAGATAAAACTACTGAAGTTTCAAATAGAGCTAATATAGATTTTTCAACACAATGTGAGATAAATACATATATAGATATTGCGAAGCAGATTCTTGATGACGTTGTTGAACTTGCATTGGACTTATTTTTGTTTCATAAAACATATGTATATTTAAAGGCTCACTCAAAAGTAACAATACCTATATATTTGAGTAAATATGAACACATAGGATATCATCAAAGCTATTATGATCTAGAACTAGTCGATCCGAAAACTGAAGAAACAGTTATTAAAAAAACTATTAAAGTTTTCGCTGAAATTCTGCCTCACCCCATTCAAATAACACCATGCCTATTAGACATGTCTGAATCTCCAATTTCTCACGGCTATTATGAAGATCATTTCGTTATTACAAATAATCATAAATTCTGTCCTGTAATTATAAATATTAAATTAACTCCAAAAATGAGGAAAGTATTTAATATCACGCCTATAAAATCTGCAGTACCACCAGAATGTAGTGTGCCGTTTGCTGTAAAGTTTTGTGCCAGAGACAATTTGTTTGCAAAACCATGTGAAGACATGGCATATTTCAACATTAAAATTGTTGTGTCTGGTTGTAAAGCAGTGTACCAAAATGTGCCGCCGTTTTTCTACGAAATTATAGCACCGTGTGCTATGGAATTTAAAAAAGTGTACAGCAAAAAGTATTTTAACGACATGTCCGATTAGACATTATTAATTATTTAAATAAACTGCTTTTTTAATATTAAAACATTTATAGCCATTTTATTTGTTGTTTTTAATTTTAAGATCCTGATAGAAGAAGAAGATAAAATCCAGAGTTTTTTCCTCATCATTGCGATGAAATTATGTCGTCGCAGTAATAATCTACTATAATTTAATATCGATACCTAAATACCTATTAAAGTAACCTCCATAATTCCATTCGTTCTAGGAGGCAAAACTGGTCGAATCGACCGACTTGTAGACGTGTTATACAGGTCAGGTTAGTTGACGGCATTACATTAACTCCCAGACTAGATCCGCAGGTCACATTAGCCGGTTTAGTGTTCAACAATTGCCTGTATATCAGATACAGAGATAGCATTCGAAGTTTTATTATCCACTTGATTCTTCACCATACCGCAAAAGTAACGCTCGCTTCAAACCATACAATTTGATTGGCCGATTAAGTTGAAGGCAACTTCTATCACACGACACATCAATTTGATTGGAATATCGAAATCGGTAGATACTAGAAGGAAACTCCTTCTAGTATCTACCGATTTCGATATTCCTAGTCTCTAGTCTCTAGTCGCCTATAAGAGAGCTACATAGAAAATTATTTTGGGAAAAGTAGAAAACTTAAAATTAACTTAAAAGTGTGGGATGGAATGCTCTGATGTTTCGGACATGTAGAAGGAATGGGTGATGCAAGGTTGACTAAGCAGATATATCTAAGTACAAAAGTTAAAGGGTGTAAGAGTCGAGGACGTCGACGACAGCTTTTCTAAGACTAAATAAGTCTAGAAGGATCCTTAAAAATCGACGACCTTGTATGACAAGAGTTAAGGAAGTAAAATAAACGAATAAGGTGTTTAAGAATCGTGCCTTATGTAGCTCTGTTTTCTCTGCATATCCCACAAGGGACTTGGCATGATGTTATGTGTGTAGTATAATATAAGTTTTGTTAATAACATAACGTTCTCTATTAAAGTTGGAAAATCAATGACTTTATAATATTCAATATTTAATGTATTTTATTTCAAACTAGTTAACCCCGAAAACTGATTTTTTTTTCTAATTCTAATCAATCACATTCCTACACTGTTTCATTGTTCGATTTTCTTTAGTTTACTTTTTTAATAGTCATGACACTTCCGGTAATTTATTTTGTAAAGATGTCACATAATGGTGCGTTTTCTGTCTACCGTATATCGATGATCGAAAAGGTATTAATAATTCATCAAATTGTGATCAGGAATTCATTGGCGATCAGTTTGGAATATGTAATAAATATTTGAATACTTTCACAATATATTGCTTGCCAATGGGTGACAACATTGTTTTTACTTTTTTTAAGCAATGCACGAGTACCTTTTTTGTTTTTTTTTCTAACGCAAGGAAAGTCTTGCACACCTCCCGCCTGGATACGGCAGGGGGTAGTGTGGGACTCCCAAAGCAGCACGCTGCAATCCAATCTTAGGGCTACCCACTAAAACTCCGCGGCGGCCTTCCTCTAGACCAAACCAAATGTACGTGTAGCTGTCAATTGACGAGCCTCGTGGCGCATTGGTAAAAAACTACCGGCTGCAGCAACGAGGTCGGGGGTTCGATTCCCACCCGAGCACAAATATTTGTGACAAACATGCATATTTGTGTGGCGTCTGGGTGTTTTTCTATGTATTATAAGTATGTATTTACAAAAGAAAAGTATATATGTATTATTATCCGTTGTCTAGTATCCATAACACAAGCATTTAGTTGCTTAGCTTGGAACTAGAGGGCGCTGTGTGATTTGTGTCCAAGATATTATATTATTATTAATTCCTATAGCTTTATTTCCCAGTGCCTGTTTGTACAATAATAACCGATTTTTATTATCTGCATACGAATACGGTTTGTCTGTTTGTTTCGAGTAATCTCTAAAATGTCCAGACCAAATGGCGGGGCTTTAGTTGCTGATGTAATAAATAGTAACTTAGACCTCTTTTATTTTAGAACAATTAAACAATGTTGCAATGTCCAAGTACTTTTCACTATTCGAAATAAATCTAAAAATTTACTCGTTTATTGCTTTTGAGGCGAAAAATAGTTCGCCGGGTGAATTAGTTTAAATATACATATTATATTAACGGAAACATTCACGAACACAGTAGTACTGTTGGTAGAAGTAGGTCTATTCAGATCCTACATTATTCAATTTTTGTTCGTTACTTTCAAAGTTCATCAAACTACAAACAAACAAATCTTTTCCAATTTGCTGCGGTAGAGCCAAGCAGTTCGCTGCATGAATGGGCCGGCTCGACCGGTGAAATACCACGACCTCTCAGAAGACCGACGTAAAGTGGCTCATGCCGCGTTTCGTTCGGTGAGAGAGGTACCCGGACGCCCACCCCCCTTCCCCGTCCTTTCCTATCCCCCATCCCTTAAAGGTCGGCAACGCACCAGTAACACTATATGTGTTGCTGCTGTCCATGGGCGGCGTTGGTTGCTTACCATCAGGTGACACGCCTGCTCGTTTGCCCTCCTATACCATAAAAAAAAAAATTACGCGGAGTCCCTACGCGCTACTGAAGTGGAACTTTTTAACAGACGAACATTTATAACACGCTTAATTTATAAAGAGCACAACTTACATTCCACAGTCGGTAGTTTTACCAATACACGGTAAAACTACTGACTGTGGAATGGAGATTGGCGGGTTCGATCCCCACTTGAGTATCCCCATCTTAAGGTCTGGGTAGAATTTGGTGACTATTTTATTTAGGAGGGTGTGCCGTGTTCGACGTTGCATTGTTCTTTGTTTTAGGTACTCCCCCAAGCTCAAGCCCATCCGATACCCATATTGTAAAATGCATTAAAATACTTATAGCATTGGTTTTAGAATGACGTCACATTTTCAAGTTACTATCGAAAAGCCCTTTCATTTGATACCCATATTGTAAAAAAGGATTAAAACTATATTTGAATGAGTGGCGGCGGAGTTTCACCGGTCGAGCCAGCCCATTCATGCAGCGAACTGCTTGGCTCTACACAATCCAAACTTAGCGTGTATAAAAACTTTAAAAATTAAGTTCTAAGATTCATTACATTATAAATATTTATTACATATTTATTATATACATACTTAGATACTTACATACATTGCAAAATAACAAATATCGATTTAATTATCCTTATAATAACAAATATACGTCTGGCATGTTCGGTAGCCGCTTCGTACCTACTTGTTGTGTTACAAAAAAAAATAGAGATTTACAAAAAAAATACTAGTACAGATAGCACAAAAAGAATTAATTAGAAAGAAATTGCAATAAGGTAAAAATAATTAAGACAAATCAAAATTTAGTTTATGTAATGAAATTAAATACAAAGAAATTAAAATCTCTTATTTTACTAGCTACTCGTACATATTGCATTTTAATAACTATACTAGTTGTTGCTCGCTACTTCATCTGCGTGGACGCCAAAAAAGCAGGAAGAATACTGTGCCTGTGCCATTATACGGGTCCATCGCTCACCCCCAGTTAGTGATAGCGTGATAATATTTAGCCTGTGTTGACCCGACCCTCTTGGCTATATTTAAGCAAAATTCGACGTAAAAGCATGCAGTACTTTTACAGTTTATCCGTAACAAACATACAGACAAATAGACAAAAATTCTAAAAACTATATTTTGAGGTTCGGTATCGATTGTAGATCATATCCCAAGAATTATGCAAATGAAATATTCAATGAAACTCAATGAAATATTCAACTTTCCTACAATTTTATTATATGTATAAAAACGTATTAAATTATTTATTTTACCCATTTTGTTTTTCATACTTCTTAAACGTATTTGTAATCTAATTGTACTTTTGTACATGTACACTAATGGTTGCAATAAGGTAAAAATAATTAAGACAAATTAAAATTTAGTTTAAATAATGAAATTAAATACAGTAATAAATACAGAAGTAAAAAAGCCATTATTTTACCTGCGACCCATTGCATTTTAATAACTATATTATTTTTTGACTAATTACTAAATGTTTTACAATTCTAATACTGAACTAGTTGTGTTACTCCTGTGTCAGTATGGATACTTTTTATAAAGGTTCCCAAGGTTGGTTTTTCAGTTATAGCGACGTCAAACTAATTATTATTTGTTATTATTATATAGCATTAAAAATGCCTCGTTTGTATATTCCTACTAGTATTTGAATTTTTTGTTTTGTTCTTTTTTTAAGTAGCATATAAATTTAAAAATTAAAAACAATATTTTTTATGCAGTTAGTACTTTTGAGACACGGTGCGATAAAAACAGTGCCGCTACTAGCTACTAGATGTCTATGTACAGTTTTTAATCACGCTATGGAAATTCTCTTCCTTGGTTTATATAAGCCGATTTATGTTTTAGTGTTTTATATTACCTATAATACCCGCGAGGGGGCGTTAAAAGCGTTAAACGCTTTTGCACGAGACATTAGAAGTTCCACTTAAAAAAAAAATTCTTTTCGGTCAAATTTTACGTACCAAATGGAACAGATGGCGGGCCCTATTGCAACACATCGATAATTTTAATGTTAATAGATATAAATTACATAGGAGTCCGAACTCAACTATGTGATTATAAATAACTGAACTAGTTTTTTTAGTTTTAATATTGGCACGCCCCTTTCATGTGGACTACTAAACATACTATTACAATCAAATTGATACATAAACGTTAGCAAAATGTTTAATTCCAAATAGATATATTATAAGAAGCCCATTAATTTTTGTTTATAATGTGGAAGTTTAGTACATACATATCTTCACGCCAAATTCCTTGCATCTGTTCTACCCCTCTGTTCTCTCTGCCTACCCGGCAGAGAGAACAGAGCACCATAAGGCACGATTCTTACACGCCTCACTCGCTTCGTTGACTTTCTTAACTCTTTTCATGCACGCGCGTCGATTTTTGAGGCTCCTAACATCACCTTCCTCTATACTACGTTCTATTTGGTCATGGAATGTGTGTCTTGGCCGTCCTCGACTCCTACATCCATGCGTATTTGCATTGTATAACCTTTTATTCAATCTTGCATCGAAGCATGCTCTTTATTACTAAGAAAGATAGGAAGATATACAGACAGTCATGTTATGATTTGTTTTATAGATATGATGTTTATACATATCTGTCTACACAAATAATCTATTCTATTTTTAAACATTACCACATATTAACAAAAAAAAAAAAACAAAATTCCAAGTATAGATAATGGCGCCAAAAAAATCCCCGTTTATTTACATTTGTACTATGTATTATCTATATAATTATAAAAACCCCAATTAGCGTTAGTAAAATAAACAATAATAATTGAAATACATATATTCTACTCAAAAAATTATTCTTTTGTATGCATTTTCATGCAGGAATTCAATAGTTCAAGATATACAAAAGATTTCACTTTTACGTAATTACGTATAAGAAGGTCATAGAGTGAAGACCGCGTCTTGGTAAACGTAGTGTACGACGCCCACCAGCCCGATAGTCAGAAGACCTCAGAAAGGCTGCTGGAAAAGATTGGATGCGGAAGGCAGAGAATCGGATGTTGTGGCGCACATTGGGAGTGGCCTATGTCCAGCAGTGGACTGCAATAGGCTGATGATGATTTATTTTCTTATTATTTGAAAATACACTAAACTTATATGTGTGTAAATCATCATCATTTATGCTCAATATCTATACATATAATAAAATTGTAGAAAAGTCAAAACTGTACATTGAATATTTTTTAAAAAGAATACTTGGTGTGTGATCTGCAATCGATACCGAAGCCAAAAATATACTTTTTAGAATTTTTGTCTGTTTGTCTGTTTGTCTGTTTGTCTGTATGTATGTCCGGGATAAACTCAAAAAGTACTGCATGGATTTACTTCAAATTTGGCACGAAAATTATTAAGAAGTCGGGTCAACATATAGGCTACATATTATCACGCTATCACCTACGAGGAACGAGCAGTGAACCTTTATTTCTTCAATGTATTCTGTAGCAACGTGTAATCTAACGACGCATATTTGTATGTTGTTATGGTGTTATTATGTTAATAACCATGCTTTAATCTATACATATAATAATAATAATAATATAATATAAGTTAGCTTCACATTTTAATTAACTTATGCCGTTAAACATAACAGACAATTTTAAAACAGTGCCATCTATGAGATTTACAAAACAGAAAACATTAAGTTGAATTACACGTGTAAGCACTTTTTGGTTTTAGATATAAATAAATCTTTGAGATTTTAAAAACATCAAGTCGAATTACATGTTTAAACACTTTTTGAATATAAATAATTGAAATTTCATCATGCGCTTGCGGTCAATAGATGTTTTTAAGAGTCATAGATGGAGTTGTGCATTTTCTTCTTTAAAATTGTATCGTTAATTCTTTTCAGAGATGAGCAAGACAATTAAAAAAATGTATTTGTATATGCTAAAAACTGTTAATATTTTTGTTCGGTATTTATTGGTGTAATGATTGCTTCGTAATTTTATAATTTTACACCATTAAAAAAAAATGTTTCCTATTCGCTAACTAGATGGCGTTGGCGTCTTGGCATTTTTCAGGCTCTGCGAAATCGACCAGTTTGCGAGGTTCCTTACGTATGACGAGGTGCCTTCATATTACACGTACGACAAGCAAAGGGGAATATTTAACCGACGTCGAAGAGGAGGTGCTGTCGAAGGTTTTCCGGGAATTTTCAAGGACACCGTATTGGGTAGAGTTTATACCGTGCACCCGAATAATGGCGAATGCTATTTTCTGCGGTTATTACTTCACACGATTCGAGGCCCAACGTCTTTTGCCTTTCTGAGAACATTTGATGGCGTGGAGTATCCCACTTACCGCGCAGCCTGTGTAGCACGTCACCTTCTCGACGGTGACCAAAACTGGGATGACACCCTCGCGGAGGCGAGCGTCAGTAACAGCCCCAGCCGTATGCGTCATCTGTTTGCCGTCATCTTGGTGTTTTGTGGAGTCACGAACCCGGTAGCTTTGTGGGAAAAATATCGACATCATCTATCTGAAGATTTTAAGTCGAAGACGAAGTCGAAGTAACTGATGAACGCGTGCTGAACACCTGTCTTAGTTCACTTCAAGACGTGGTCATTTCCATCGGCGGCAATCCATTGGTCGAATATGGGTTACCAGCTCCCCAATCATCACCGCATCAAGACCGTGGAAATCGAGAGTATAACGCTGAGACAATTTACGATCCGAGCGAAATGACCACCATACGAAATCACCATGTCGCTTTGTTCTCTTCAGAGCAAAAACAAATTTATGACACTGTTCTTAAAAGCGTTGGGCAAAACCAGGGTAAAATGTTTTTCTTGGATGCTCCTGGTGGAACAGGAAAAACATTTGTTACCACTGGCATACTTGCAGAGGTCAGGAGGCAAGGCAAAATTGCCATTGCTGTAGCGTCGTCGGGAATCGCTGCCACACTGCTTCCGGGTGGCAAGACAGCACATGCCATGTTTAAAATTCCCATCGATTTAGAGAGCACCGAAACGCCTGTTTGTGGTGTGTCACGCAATAGTGATAAGGGACACGTGCTGAAGGATTGCTCTCTGATCGTATGGGATGAGTGTACGATGGCCAATAGAAAAGCAGTTGAGGCCGTGGACAGAACCCTGCAGGACATCCGCAGGAACGAACACTTGATGGGTGGTGTCACAGTTCTATTCAGTGGCGATTTCCGACAAACGCTTCCCGTGGTGACGCGGGGATCGAGGGCTGACGAGGTGAATGCTTCGTTGAAACGATCTTCGCTGTGGTCACGAGTTCGTACGCTGCGCTTGACCATTAATATGAGAGCTCGGCTCGGCGGCAATGCACGTGCTCAAGAATTCTCCGATGTTCTTCTAAGTCTTGGCGAAGGCACTCTACCAGAGGAGAGAGGTGGGCAGGTGGTGCTTCCAGAGTCTCTCGGTAGAGTCGTATCCAGCTTAGAAGAACTCATTCGCTGTGTGTACGGGGACATCAGTCATATACCGCACCAGCAGAATTCTTGGGTATGTGAGCGGGCAATTTTGACGCCCAAAAATGGTCAGGCTGAAGCAATCAACGAATGCATTCTCTCGAAAATTGAGGGGAATGAAGTGGTTTACACCTCTATAAACACTGTCATCGAGCAAGATGATGCCACACATTATCCCGTGGAATTTCTGAACTCTCTGTCAGCAAGTGGACTTCCAGCGCATACTATCAAGCTGAAAGTCGGTGTCCCGATTATGCTTCTTCGGAACCTATCTCCTCCGAAGTTGTGTAACGGGACCCGCCTTAAAGTCATCTCGCTCCACAGACACAGCATTGAGGCGGAAATTCTTACGGGTTGTGGCGTAGGCGAGGCAGTATTTGTACCACGCATTCCCCTCATACCTCATAACTTCCCGTTCCAGTTCAAGCGCGTACAGTTCCCCGTGAGTGTTTGCTTCGCGATGACCATCAATAAGTCGCAGGGGCAGACACTGAGAGCAGCGGGTGTCGACCTCAGGACGAGCTGCTTCTCACACGGGCAGCTGTACGTCGCTTGCTCCCGCGTCACCAGTCCTGACTCTCTTTACATTTTGGCTGCGGAGAGCCAAACCAGCAATGTTGTTTATAGAGAAGTTTTATAAGTATATATTTTTATCCTTTTCTATATTTATATTTTCTTATTCATTATTTTCTACATTTGCTTCAGTCGCAACTTATTACTTAATTCAGCAGAATCACCATAAAGTCATTTATTCAAAGCAGACTGAAAATCAGCACTTTTGAAGTTCAACAATTTTACAAAAGACAGTCTCCCTCTGTTACTGTACTTTCTGTATTTATGAAATGTAAAGAAGTAACGGGTAAATAAATGTTATTTTAAAAGGTATAATCGTAGGTATTTTTGGTGCTGTATAGCGTTCAGGCAGATGACGTCGCGGGCTACAGCTATACTACAAAAATTCCTGTTAAAATGAAAATAAACAATGCGGGCAACAACCATTGCTACCGCAATCTGTACTTATCCTACCAGTTACAATTTCATTTTAGAGGTAATTACTTCTCAACTGTCTATGTAAAAATATAGCTATCTGATCACAAATTCCACGCGTACGAAGTCGCGGGCACAGCTAGTTAAAAAATAAAAAAAATACGTCACCAAATAATAAGAGAAACCACCAAAGCGACGGATGCTCTAGCCTACGCTAAGAAACTAAAGTGGTAGTGGGCTGGATATGTATCAAGGCTAAAAGACGGGATATGGACCAACGGGGTAACTACGTGGAAAGGTCCAATCGGCATACGTGTCAAAGGCAGACTCCACACGAGATGGGCTGAGGAATTGATAAAGATAGCTGGTACAAACTGGCTGGAAGAAGCTCAAGATACAGACAATTGGCATTCTTTAGAGAAGGCCTTCACCTTCACTTGAAGAGGGGTTCATGCATCTAAATTATATATATTATCAAAACTATGTACCATTGTATTTTAGCATGAAATTAAAGGTTTTTTATTTATACATTTAAATAATTCTCATCTCGTCGTGCTATCATTCTTTGGGGTCGGCAGAACAGGTTTTTATTCCACACCCTCCTATCATTTGCTTCTTTCTGACAACACCCTTCTAATTCTTAGTCTTTTTTTATGGAATGGGAGGGCATACGAGCATGCGTGTGACCTCACCGTATGTGACCAGCGCCGCCCATGGACACCAGCAACACATACAGTGTTACAGTTGCGTTGCCGACCTTTAAGGGAGTAGGATGGGAAAAGGATGGGGAAGGGAGGTGGGCCTCCGGGTACCTCTCTCATCGAACGAAACACGGCATGAGCCACTTTACGTCGATCTTCTGAAAGGTCGTGGTATTTCACCGGTCGAGCCGGCCCATTCATGCACGAACTGCTTGGCTCTACCACTTTAACATAATTAATACTTGCTTTCTTAGATCTTCCTCTTATCCTTTTTCCATCTACATTCAAATTTATCATTCTTCTTGCAACATGGACGCAGAAACAACGATGTTAATAACAAATATAAACAAAAAAATATTAATTTTATTTTATTTATTATATAATATATAAAACTCTGGCAGTACTAATTCGATTTTAATTACTCTTGCATCATTCAAAAGTTGCATTATTCAGAAGTACCTAATATAAAGCAAATACAAATACATTTCAATAAACAAACCTTTTTTTTTATTAATCCAAAAGCTGGTCTATGTATAAATTTGATAGACAAAATCGAAATTACTATTCTCTCTGGTCTGAATTTTGAACAACCCGCTTCTGAATCAAAAAGGTATGATTACGAATCCAATCACCTCTGTCTCACACCAATGATGGAATTATTTTCGGAAGTTATGTGTGATAAATATCGATGACTGATAACAATGTGTTCGGTGTATGGCAATAGGTTTCGCCACCATTTGGGACGTAGAAATTCAAAGAGTCAAGTTTAACAGCCACTGCCTACAAGTTTGGGTAGAAAAAGGTTGAAAACAAAATAAAAATAATCAACACTTAATAATATTTCAGCAAGATCTTGTGCGAGATAAGAATTACCCGAGCTTATGAAACTACTTAATAAATAAATTAATAATAATAACATAATCACCTTCATAAAAAAAATTTTTTTTTTTTTAGGAAGGTGGTGTTAGGAGCCTCAAGAATCGACGCGCGCCCATGAAAAGAGTTATGAAAGTCAACGAAGCGAGTGAGGTGTGTAAAAATCGAGCCTTATGGCGCTCTGTCTCTGCCTACCCCGCAAGGGATTTGGCGTGAAGTTATGTATGTATGTATGAAATACTAACTACTTCAAAGTGCAACAGGAACTACATTCCTCAAGATATGTTAAATCTGTCTTTGTGGTCCAAATCACGTCGTTTCATCTCAGCCAGATGTGTTTGTTTTAAGTTGTTCAACCGTTTAATAGTTCCAGCAATACCCGGTTTTATAACCTTATTCTACAGCGGTGCGGTTTGACACACTCGTCTTCCATTGTGCTGATGTTCCACTTAAATAATAACCAAGTATATAGAATATTTATCTGCAATTTCAGCGGTATAATATATATAATATATCGACCGGTGAAATACCACGACCTCTCAGAAGACCGACGTAAAGTGGCTCATGCCGCGTTTCGTTCGGTGAGAGAGGTATCCGGAGGCCTACCCCCCTTCCCCATCCTTTCCTATCCCCTATCCCTTAAAGGTTGGCAACGCAACAGTAATACTATGTGTTGCTGGTGTCCATGGGCGGCGTTGGTTGCTTACCATCAGGTGACACGCCTGCTCGTTTGACCTCCTATCCCGTAAAAAAAAAGGTATAAAATGTCCAAAAATGTTTCGATTTTTTATGGTTTTATTAATAGTTGCAGAATCGAGAGGCAGACCAGAAGCTGAAGGAAATAAAGCCGTAAAAGGCGGCTAAGAATCATTTTATTTACTTTCTCTTCCTCATGGATAAACTACGAAGAAAAACATTTCGAAGGAGGGTTGACGTCAGACAGGCGGCCGGTCAAAAAACTACAGCCAAAACTTTTGACGACATGGATAGTTCGAATGACATGTTGTGCCGTCCCTACTTAGAGCGGTATAGGGGCAGTGAAATGAAAACATGTAACTGGATTTCTCTTGGTGGTAAGTCACTGTGTACTCAAGAATAATAAGAAGATAATTACATTGTAAGTGAGATGGGAAGTCTGTCTTACTGAACGAAACAACGATAAGCCATTTTACGTCGATATACGGAAAGGCCCTTTAATGCACTGAGCTGCGTGTCGCTAACACTCTATTCCTCTTCAAAACATGATAAGATCATCGACTTAAACATACTTTAGCGCGTAAATATTATGTAAGTTTTTTTTTCTCTTTTTATGAGCTACTGATTTTTTTAATTTGGAAATACTACAAAATCCTCTTTAGGTCTTTTCTCATCAGTGGGAAGACTAATAAGCTGATGAGATGTTCTGTAATTTTTCAGGTGCACGACTAACTGTTGTTCCTCGTATCACCAAATTTAATAGATGACCAAACCAAAGGTTTTTACCACATATTTACACCAAAAAGGTATGGACATATGTTGAGAACCAAAACCTTAACCTTGCTGAATCACTAGACTAATGAAACCAACAAACTTTGGTTGGTGGCGGTTTACCGCGGCTATGGTTGTGATGCTTCAAAATAATATTAATGGTTTGAACATAATACACACACTGCCCTCTAGTTATCCAAGTTAAGCTACTAAATTGCTTGTGTTATGGAATTTAAACAAGAAGTATCAGTACATATATACGCCGTTCTTTTTAAAACATAACATAACTTCACTCCTTTTTCTACCCGAAGTTGTAGGCAGCGGCTGTTAAGCCTCGTTTCACCGTTATGTTTACCTCCCAAATGGGATAGGTGGCGAACCTATTGCCATAGCGGGCAAACAACATTTCCAGTTATCAACCTTTAGTTCAGCAGTAGGTTATTTTACGAACGCGCCTATCAATATAATATCCATACATTGCCTTACATAATTATATATCTATAGAAGGAAGACTTGCATAATTTAATTAATGGATTTATTTACTAACAATATGTAATAAGACAATAAAAATTAACACACGAAGCATTACCAAACCACACGATACTTATGCAGTTCTAATCAAGTTTACACACACACATAATACATAACTTCACGCCTTTTTCTATCCGAAGGCGTAGGCGGTGGATGTAAAGCCTCGATTCGCCGTTATGTTTACATCCCAACCTATGCCGGTGGCGAACCTATTGCCATACCGGGCACAAAGTTTTCAGTCATTGATATTTATCACACATAACTTTCGAAATTAATTTTGAAAAGTCATTGGTGTGAGCCAGTGTCAGGATTCGAACCCGTGACCTCTGATTCAGAAGCGGGGTGCTCGACCACTTGACCAGCGAGTTTCTAATCAAGCTTATTTTATCCATAACGCGGAAACTCATTATACATTCATAACTTCACGCCTAGTCCCTTGCGGATTAGACAGAGAGAGAGCAGAGCGCCATAAGGGACTTACATACGCTCACTCGCTTCTCTGACTTTCACAAATTTTATCGTCGGTTTTGAAGGCTCCTAACATCATATTTGGCAAAGATACGTTCAATTAGGTCGTTCCACTTTTGCACTGTATATCTGCTTACTCAGCTTAATATAGGACTACCTCTGAAAGGCTGCTGGAAAAGACTGGACGCGGAAGGCAGAGAATCGGATGTCGTGGCGCAAATTGGGAGGGGCCTATGTCCAGCAGTGGACTGCAATGGGCTAATGATGATGATGATCTGCTAACTTAAAATTGCATCATCCACTCTGTCGTCATGTCCAACCGTGCAGGGTTCATGCCTTTCCTGACTTTGAATGATCTGATTTTTTTTAAATCCACCAATTAGCATATTTTTTTAATAGTGGTAGAGCCAAGCAGTTCGCTGCATGAATGCGCCGGCTCGACTAATGAAATACCACGACCTCTCACGACGTAAAGTGGCTCATGCCGCGTTTCGTTCGGTGAGAGAGGTACCTGGAGGCCCACCCAAGGCGGGTGGGCCTCCATCCTTTCCTATCCCCTATCCCTTAAAGGTCGGCAACGTAACAGTAACACTATATGTGTTGCTGGTGTGTGCTGGTTGCTTACCATCAGGTGACACGCCTGCTCGTTTGCCCTCCTATCCCATAAAAGAAAAACAAATTAGGAGAATGAGACTAAGAAAAATCGGACGTTAATATCATTACTGAAGGTATTCCTGGTGGGGGATAAACCACCATCAACGAGATTCCCAATGAGGGTTGACGTCAGGCTGGCGGCAGGTCATTAACCCACAGGCAAAGCTTTTGAGAACATGGATAATTCCAAAAGGATGCCAAATTGTGCCGTATTGCCTTATGTGGGGTCACTTAGAGTTGGGATAATGGCGGGAAAATCATGATATCGTCTTCGAATCTTGGTACACGCCAACATTTTTTTTATCGCTAGTTATGTGTGATAAATATCAATAACCAACAAAATTGTGCCCGCGCAAAATGCTCCACAACTTTTTTACATGTGACTAATAAAAAAAATATGAATTTATCGAGGCATGACCGCCGTGGCCTTTGGGTGTATAGTGCCATGAAACAAATATATGTGTATATATATAAATATGAATATATTACGCTTTGCGAACACGAAGTTACAGCAGATAAACCAAAAAAAAAAAGAGAAATATAATAATTACGGAATTGCGTCACAACGTCTTTGGTAAGTACAAGTACCGTCTCGAGAAGTTTTTTATAGTTACTGACTCATTTTTATTCAGTTTAATTTACTGTTACATTATTATAACTCTGGCGAACAGTTAAAACAGATTAATTATAGAAATAGAACAAATGATTATAAGGTGAGTTCAAATGTATTTAATAACAAAAGTTATAGAGTAAATTTAAATGAACTAGCTGCTAAGACAGACTTCTTTATATCAGTAATTTAGGATAACATAACTTCACGCCTTTTGTTACCCGAAAGTGTAGGCAGCGGCTGTTAAGCCTCGTCTCGCCGTTATGTTTACGTCCCAAATGGAATAGGTGTCGAACCTATTGCCATACCGGGCACAAAGTTTTTATCAGTCATCGATATTTATCACACATAACTTCCGAAAACAATTTCGAAAAGTCATTGGTGTGAGCCAGTTTCAGGAATCGAACCCTGGATCGAACTCTGGATCAGAAGCCGTATGCTCGACCACTGCGCCACCGAGACTGATTTATAGTAAAAATCCAATATATTTATATCCATTACATTTTATACAATAAAGTTGCTTTCCGCTGTCCGCTCCCTTAACTGCTTATGTCTTTGAAACTACGCAACGGATTTTGATGCAGTTTCTTTAATAGATAGAGGGTATAAACGGAGTAGTTTTTATCTATAATTCATGTCTGATGTAGTAAAGAAAAAGTGATTAATCCAAAATTAACTTATTTATCACTTTTGTTAGGAACCAAGATTGCCGGGGCAATCCGGTTCTGGTTCACCACCAATGACTTATGGATTTTTCTGAAGTTATGTGTGATAAATATCGATTACTGACAACAATGTGTCCGGTGTAATGGCAATTTTCTCAATTCCATTTGGAACGCAAAAATTCGGCAAGTTGAGGCTTAGGTACGTTTTTGAAAAAACAAACATATATAATATCTATCATATTTTTCAAGTTAGATAAAACTATTACTAACTATTATTTTTAATTTGTACTTTATTTAGTTAAAAGAGAATGAATTCTTACTTCACTCTAAGAATGTCTAAACGGGTCCATCTTCGTATTTGTATTTCATTAGCATTAATTAATTCGCAGAGAGATATATCATTATATACTTTTTTAAATTAAAAAAAAATGAATCTTGTTTATACTTTGATATTTGAAACTATCCACGAGTTAAAACCTTTTTGTTACATTAATTTTTAAAATAATAAGAAAAGCATATTCATTTACGATCTTATTTACGCTACAGTTATGGAGGAAAAAAAAACCACAAATTTCTCAATATTAATTCACTTAATGGAAATTAATGCGTTTAATGTTAAACTTGTCTTAAAAGTGGAAAAACTCATAGATCATTAACTTAAACCAGGACGACTCAGAACCAGCGCCAGCATGTGACACTTTGAACAGGATTTAATTGAGGTCGCGTTTTAAATAATAAATTTATCTAATAATCTACATGAAATAAATAAAATTCTGATGCTAATGAAACAAACGCAAAAAAAAAAAACAATCTAAAAGCGACTCACTCACCTGATTCTGCCAAATTGATTATGTTAGTTTATAAAATGTCAAAAACTTGAGACAAGACAAACAAAAACGAGAAAAACGTCCTTAATAACTATAAAAAATTGTCACACATTTATCACACAATTTTTTTCTAATTCACTAGTGATCATCACATGAAATGATCACCTATCTGATGATCGTATCAGTACGTTTTAAATCTTTGCAAAAAAAAAAAATTCACAAACTTTTAGACGCACGCGTACACAATTCTATGCCACTTGTGTCCACTTTCAATATATAAAATAAAGTATTGTTCCTTGATATATGGCTAGTGGTTTCTGTCACGTATCATGCCGTGGTCCTTAACCGACTGCAATTACTTTCTGCCCACCGATGAAATACTTTATAAATTTGTATTCACATGTCGCCGAAACTCTCTTCAAACATTATACAATTGTTAATTCACAACGCGTACAACACTTTCCGCATTGTCGAAACAATGGTGCGTTGCACCCCTTGGTGATAGGTGATGCCTTCCACATCGCTTATGGCTCAGTCGCCATCAGTTCGTCGGTATTATAACTAAGAACATTAGTGATTATTTCTAGCGATGTGATGGTTTGCGAGCGGTGGCGCTGGAGTACCGGTAAGGAATGGTGGTACGAATGTCTGTAATCGTCCGACGTCGCTTCGTCAGTCGGCCACTGGGTTAGCAGTGTTCCTTTTCCTGCTCATGCTTTATATATACCATATATATAAATAAGTGAATCTGATATTAAAACCTGTCTAATAACCCTTTAAAGGAAGACTCGTGTAGATATACACTTTATAGGGTCCATAGAGTTATATACCTATTAACATCATTTGAGATATATCTCAAATATAGTTGATAACAGTAAAGAAGAGAAAAACGGTTTTGTTCTTGGTAATTTGTTTAATAGATATATTTATTTATATGTAGTTTTTTGTTTAAAATCAGTGTGATTTAATTAAAATATGTTATAGTTTTTCTTTTAATTTCAATTGTAAAAGTTATCGTAGCATATACAATTATACATATTTTGTGCTAAATAATCGTCAATTTTTCTGTAAAAGAAAATAATACAACATTAGTAAATACTTTATAACTAAGTGAATAAAGAATTGCACTTCTGAGCTAGTTTTTTTTTTAATCTAAAGAGGAATTTATTTGACACGCCGGACATTGCAAAAGTAAAAAAAAAGAAATTAAAGTAAAAAAACTCTAGTTTCTTTGAGTGTTTAACTAAACCGTGTTGCTTGCGTTCAAGTATTCCGAACACTTGTTCGTTTCAAGTAAATTATATGTCACTTACGTCATTCAACTATACTCAACCTTTTTCAAACTTTAAAATATACTCAACACATAACATGACTTCACGCCTTTTCTACCCGAAGGTGTAGGCAGCGGCTGTTAAGCCTCGTCTCGCTGTTTAGTTTACGTTCCAATTGGAATAGCTGGCAAATCTAATGCCATACCGGGCATAGAGTTTTCAGGTATCGATATTTATCACTCATAACTTCCGAAAATAATTTCGATAAGTCATTGGTGTCTGACAGGATTTAAACCCGCGCAGGGTGCTCGACCACTGGACCACCGAGACCTATACTTATAAACTACACTTGTTATTATTTTATATGAGACACATAAAAAATCTAAAGTTCGTTATATACTTTGACGATACTAGCTGCGAAGTTATTAGTACCGGTTGCCAAGAAGAGGTTATCTGATTCGATCATCTGCCAAGTACAGGCGTTTGTGTAATGATCATAAATGTACAAGTTTTAGTGGTTTTAGCTTGGAACTAGATGGCGACGTGGGAATTGTGTCCAAAAATATTGTTGTTATTATTACGGATTTGAACGTAAATTCTTCATCCATGTATGTAGAAATGGAATAGTGATTAATCCAAAATTTACTTATTTATTACTTTTGTTGCGGAACAAAGTTCACCGGGTCAACTAGTTAATAATAAAAAACTTTTTTTAATTAATTAATTTTAAACACGATAGATTAACGTTCAAATACCAAATGTAATAAGTTTCGTAATATAATGACTTAATATTTTTTAAATTTATCACCTTATATTATGTGATAATTATGTTTTTTATTGAATATACGTGAATAAAATGATCGGATGTAGAGACCGCGCAATTTCCTGGGTTGCCGGTTTCTTCAATACAAAAAAAACATACAAAATTTTAAGTGTATGTTTGTAATATAATACATGCATACATACATATACTCACGCCTGTATCCCATAGGGGTAGGCAGAGACTTAGGCTCTCCACAAGCTACGATCCTGACACCCTTCTTTCGCCTTATCTAGAGTCATACATCTCATCATGCATTCACGCCGGTTTGATATACTACGCATTTTGCCTTTTTTAAACAGGCCATTTATTTGGTCATGGTAACTCCGCCTTGGTCTCCCGATCCCGACCCTGCTACTCACATTCGCTTCGTATACTCTTTTAGTTAGTCGGCTTTTATTCATTCTTGCAACATGATCAAACCATCTTAACATACTTCTGCCCACCTTGGTCTCCACATCATCCTTCAGCTTGTATTTGTTCCTCTCTTGGGGGGGATTAATATATTAATATTAGTTTTATTTAAGTTTTTTTTTTTTTTTTTTTTTTTTATGGGAAAAGGGGGCAAACGAGCTAGCGGGTCACCTGATGGAAAGCAATCACCGCCGCCCATGGACATCCGCAACACCAGGGGCGTCGCATCAGCGTTGCCGGCCTTTAAGATAGGAATATGCTCGTTTCTTGAAGGTTTCAAGGTCGTAGCGGTCCGGGAATACCGTTGCCGGCAGCTGGTTCCATATAGGAGCAGTGCGTGGCAGGAAGTGACGGCTGAATCGCACTGTCGTAGATCGCCAACTATTAAGCCGATGTGGATGGAAACACTGGCGAGTCGGGCGATTGCGAAAGTCAGCAGGCGGTATAAGTCCGAACAATTCCTCAGAGCACTCCCCGTGGTATAAGCGGTACATGATGCATAGAGATGCAACATCTCTCCGCAACGCCAACGGATCAAGCCGATCGGAAAGAGCTTGGTTGTCGACAAGCCGAACCGCGCGTCGTTGAATGCGGTCAAATGGAGAAAGCTGGTAGTGGGGTGCCCCCGCCCAGAGATGAGAACAGTATTCCACGTGAGGCCGGACCTGCGCTTTATACAGTTGCAAGCGATGACCTGACGTGAAATACCGTCCCGCTCTATTGAGCACACCAAGCTTTTTTGAGGCCAATTTGGCCTTGCTCTCCAGATGACCGCGAAATTGGACGTCACTCGTCAAGTCGATACCAAGAATTCCGATATTGGCTGAGACGGCTAAGGGAGTGCTCTCAAAGCAGGGAGCTACGACAAATGGTGTCTTTTTAGCGGTAAACGCGCAAACCTGTGTCTTCTTAGGGTTGAATTGGACTAAGTTTAGTCGGCCCCAGTCCGAAACCTGACTAAGCAGAGTTTCGATTTCAGACACAAGTTTGTTCCGGCACTCATCGACGTTTTCCCGAGAAATCCGCGGGTGGCCGGTATATAGGGCATCCCCCGTACTGTCATCCGCATAACAATGAAGA
This sequence comes from Euproctis similis, assembly GCA_905147225.2. Lineage (NCBI taxonomy): Eukaryota > Metazoa > Arthropoda > Insecta > Lepidoptera > Erebidae > Euproctis > Euproctis similis. The sequence continues at coordinate 8,406,512 of LR990121.1, read as the reverse complement.
CTGCTGTACTGCAGCATGTCATTCACATGCAGAAGAAACAGCGTAGGGGATAGCACACAGCCCTGGGGGACTCCAGCATTCACAGGTTTTAAGTCGGAGCATGACCCGTCGACAACGACCTGAATGCTCCGATCCATGAGAAAACTGGAGACCCAATCGCATAATTTCTCGGGAAGCCCATAACATGGAAGCTTCGAGAGAAGTGCTCTGTGCCAAACCCGATCGAAGGCCTTCGCCACATCCAAACTAACGGCCAGCGCCTCTCCTTTACTCTCAACCGCTTCCGCCCACCGATGGGTTAAGTAGGCTAAAAGATCACCAGCTGAGCGACCTTGACGGAATCCGTACTGACGGTCGCTAATCAACTGGTGCTCTTCTAGATAGCTAAGGAGCTGGCGGTTGATCAGTGTTTCCATAGTCTTGGAGAACAGGGAGGTGATGGCGATTGGTCTGTAGTTAGACGGATCTGAGCGATCACCTTTTTTAGGGATCGGGTGGACCAAAGCTACCTTCCACGATGCTGGTACAGCGCCGAGAGAGTAGGAGTACCGAAAGAGACGCGTTAGAACCGGTGCCAACTCCGGAGCACACATCTTCAACACGATTGCTGGGATTCCGTCAGGCCCACTCGACTTGTGGACGTCTAGGGAGAAAAGTATGCGCCGTACAGTACTTTGCCGGAAACAGATCTCCGGCATGGCGTGGTCACAACGTGGGATGGTCGGTGGAATTTTCCCCTTATCGTCCAGAGTCGAATTAGCCGCAAAAAGAGTGCCAAAAAGGTTGGCTTTCTCTTTAGCGTCATGGGCCAATGACTGGTCCTCCCTGTGCAATGGCGGAAGAGACGGTTTGCAGAAGTTTCCAAGGACAGCCTTGGCGAGAGACCAGAACGCACGAGTTCCCGAGGGAAGGCGAATTAGTTTCTCCCCAATTTTGCCTATGTACTTAGACTTTGCTACGGCTAACACTCTTTTGAAGGATCTGGAGACATAATTGTACTTCTTCTTGTAAATGCCGGTATTTAGGTCCCCGGACGCTGCTGCATTTGCCCAGGTTTGATAACATTCCTGCTTAAAGCTGGATGCCATTTTGCATGTGCGATCAAACCAGGGCTGGGATCTGCCACCGATTGGCACCACTGAGGATGGAACGAAAAGCTCCATTCCCTGCAGCACCACATCAGTGACAGAGTCGGCAACAACGTCAGGATCGCCCGACGAGAAGCAAACCTGCCCCCATGGGTAGGAGGCGAAGAAACTTCGCATCCCATCCCAGTCCGCTGACCTATAGTGCCACACACGGCGGCGACTCGCAGTACGCGGTCGAAGTGGGCACGTGAGTGGCACTGTACTCCTTATCAGACAGTGGTCCGAAGAGCCCAAAGGGGCGTCTACGGAGACCACATATCCGTCGGGATGGGAGGTCAGCAGAAGATCCAACAGGGAAGGTAAATGATCGTCGACATCTGGAATGCGCGTGGGCGCTGTAACCAGTTGTGTCAGTTCATATGCTAGAGCAAAGTCATGGACAGATCTACCTGCGTGATCGGTTGTGCGTGATCCCAGCCAATCGGCGTGATGGGCATTGAAATCGCCTAGGATCACGATCTCCGCAGATGGGACCTGTTGAAGTACGGAATCTGCAGCCGTTTGTATGTGGTCCATGAGTCGGTCCGTTTCGCTATTACCACTATGGGACCTATAAAGACATGCGTAGATGCGGGGATGGTCATCGCAATCTATACGCAGCCATAAGGTCGATAGGTCCCTTCCTTCAAGACTGCCGAGGCGTCGAGCACAGATATCCTCTCGGACATACACACACACCCCAGCCCGCGGTACAAAGGAATGCTCCAATTTGTACCCAGGGTATGAGAGATCCGTGGTGTCTGCCGGAGAAGATATCTGCGTCTCCGTAAGAAAGAGCAAGGCCGGCTTTGTCGTCTCGAGATGGTGATGGACGGCAAGCAAATTAGTGCGTATGCCCCTGATGTTAGAGAAGTCCACGTTTAGCGTGGCAGGGGGTGCGACGATGCCCTCTCGTTTGCCCCGGACAGTTTTAGTGTTAGAGCGGAAATTTGCCCTCCCCAGAATACGCGGGGCAGCCTGAGCGTCCATGCTCTGGTAAACGCCAGACCGTGGACGCTCAGGGGGGGATTCTCCAGCGGCAGAGCGACGACTGGTACCCCCCTGGGGTAATTGTATTTTTAAGTCCGCTGTCATTTGGGGAGGGGGAAGAGGGTGGGCCTCCGGATACCTCTCTCACCGACCGAAACGCGGCTAAAAGCCACTTCACGACGATATTCTGAGAGGCCGTGGTATTTCACCGGTCGAGCCGGCCCATTCAAGCAGCAAGCTGCGTGGCTCTACCACTGTTAAAGAGTATATTTGTCTCCGTTTATATCGGGGTAATATCCGAAAGAGCTTGATTAATTTTGATGAGACTTTAAATACGCATAAATAATGTCGTAAAAAGTCTACATTATCCATTTTTTTTAAGTTCACAACCTTAATACCCAAAGATATAGATATGATATTAGGGATTATTAACTACTACTACGGCGTTTTTTTTTAATAATAAGGCAAGAGCGGCAATATTCGAAGAATATTTACCTATTCAAACTAAAGACCTTTGAATCCTGGCTGCTGAACCACTGGACCACCGAGGTTGTATTAGTTTTCTGTGCAGTGTGTAAACTTATTTGTTCTACAAGAGTAAAATAGACAACTTTTTTATTTCCAGGTTAGCTGACGCTACAATTGACGGTCCTGTGCGATTTGCATTCATTGGCTTCCTGTGAGTTTTACTAGCTCATCGGTCCACCTAGTGAGGGGACGGCCCACTTCGCGTCGACCAGTTCGTGGTCGCCACCCGAGAACCCTTCGACCCCAACGCCTACCCATCTCTACTTCAGCGTGCTAAAAGTTTGGGCTATGTCAGTCACGCCTGATCTCCTGCGTATCAGGGTATTTCGGATTTTGTCTCGCAAAGACTTTCCACGCATAACCCGCTCCATATCACGTTGAGCGTTTTTGAGCTTCGCCATAAGGGCAACATTCAAAGACCATTTTTTCATCTTTGCGTGAATGTTTTTATAACTACTTTACGGCTTTTCCTACGTGAAGGTGTGAGCAGTGGATATTAAGTGCCAAAGGCGCCAAAAGGAAAATGTGTGCGGAACCTATTGCCATACACAGGCCAAGAAGTTTTCAGTCATCGATATTAATCACACTTATTATATTCATAGCTTACGAAAAGCCATTATTGGGAGCTCGAGATCACCGAGACGACTAGTATTTTTTTTAACATTTTTTTTTCATTAGCCTTTAGAAGTCCACTGCTGAACATAGGCCTCCCCCATAGAGCGCCACAACTGCCGGTCCGCTCAACCATGGGAGGATTTTGCCATAATCGCCACGCTTGGCAGGCGGGTTGGCGATCGCAGTAGGCTGTATTTTCCTGAGAGAGAATGCTGCTGCCCATTCTTCTAGCTTTTCCCTTAGTCGCCTTTTACGACACCCACGGGAAGAGATGGGGTGGCGGTATTCTAAGCCGGCGCCACACATTTAACACATTTTAACATTATTATTAGGTAATCCGCCCTAAATATGTAAACAATGCTGATTATTATTGCATTCATAAGTTTCTTTGATAATACAATATGAGAAATAATATCTGGGTCGGAACAGTATCGTGATATAACGATCTTATTCAAATTGTATCAAAGTTACTCAATGTATGTTACCATAATTACCCCATTGAACGCTTTGTATAATAACTTTGTATATACAAAATGATGTTTAAATATTATAATAATCGTATTGTTTTATTTTTATTTCACGGCTGTTGTACTAGAAGGTTATTGCAGCAGTGATTATATATGTGTGGTGTAATTGATTTATTGTTGTTTTGTTTACTTTTTTTTTATTAAAATTAATATCTTGGACACAATACACACAGCGCCCTCTAGTTCCAAGCTAAGCAACTAAATGCTTGTGTTATGGATACTAGTTAACGGATATTAATACATATATACTTTTCTTTTGTAAATAAATACTTATAATACATAGAAAAATACCCAGACGCCACACAAATATTCATGTTTGTCACAAATATTTGTGCTCGGGTGGGAATTGAACCCCCGACTTCATTGCTGCAGCCGGTAGTTTTACCAATGCGCTTCCTATTATTGGAGGCTTATTGGAACTGTCCTTGTAAAAGTCACTTGTTGTCCTCAATTTCACGCATTAAAAGTTGCTAGCAAAAGTTACGTTAAAATAAAATCTAGTGCAAAATTAATAAAATTAAACACACATTTTCTATACTTTGTAACTTTAAATTATCTGGCATTGTTTTCATAAATTGTCATTTCTTTGTGTGAGGTATTAAATTGTTCGAGTATTACCTCCAATGACTAGTGCCAGAATACACGCTTCATTTGCTCAGCTTGGGTCCAGATGGCGCTACAGGACACATATTAAGACGACCGATTAAAACATCGATTTTAAAAATATAACTTTTCTATGCGAGAAATGAGACAAATAGACAAATATTAGCAGTGTTCATGCTTAGGATTTAACAGTGGTAGGGCTCTACCACGCAGTTTGCTTCATGAATAGGCCGACACGACCGGTGAAATACGAAGATCTCTCAGAAAACCGACGTACATACATTCTTTTTGTGAGAGAGGTATACCCTCACTTTGCCTTAACCTATCATACAGAAGGGATGTGCCACCCTTTGTTTTTAAAAAACCGGAGATATTCAAGAAATATAGGGAGCTATTTCTTATCAATGTCTGGTTTTTCACATTTTGGATTTTATGTTACTTTGCTGGCAACTCAATCTATGTATATCTTTCGTCCACAAAAAAATAACCTAAGTCTGTGGGCCCTGGGCTCTTCATTACATCGTCATCAGCCTATTGCAGTCCACTGCTGGACATAGGCCTCTCATGTGCGTGTGCGTTTTTATGGGATTGGAGAGCAAACGAGCAGGCGTGTCACCTGATGGTAAGCAAACAACGCCGCCCATGGACACCAGCAACTCATATAGTGTTACAGGTTGTCAACCTTTAAGGGATAGGGAATAGGGGAGGATGGGGAAGGGGGTGTGCCTCCGGGTACCTCTTTCACCGAACGAAACGCGGTATGACCCAATTTACGTCGATCTTCTGAGAGGTCATGGTCTTTCACCGGCCGAGCCGGCCCATTCATGCAGTGAATTAATAAAGTATAAAATTCATATAATAAAGTCGCTTTCCGCCGTCGGCCCTCATAAATGCTTAGATCTTTAAAACTACGGATGCGGTTTTTTTAATAGGTAGAGGGTGTCCACGGGGTGGTTTGTACCAATAATGCATGTATGTTGTAGTGAAGAAAAAGTGATAAATCCAAAATTTACTTATTACTCTTTATGCCGAACAAAGTTCGCAGGGTCAGCTAGTAGATATAGTAGAACAATCTGCGAATAACTCTTATACAAATGTTTAAAATTATATTTTATTTAACGAAAGCAATATAGGTTATCCATTGAACTCATTGGATGTGCTCAAAACTATACGCAATTACTAGACATGTAGACTTCCGTTTCGGAATCAATGTAAAAGTATGCTTTTGTAATATATGTCTATTGCATACAATAGTCTGAGGTCTATAATGACATATTGTTTTTGAACGAACCATCAGTTAATTTAAACAAACGTCAAATAGAAACTGTCAGTGTCACCCCTGTATATAATAAATAATGTATTTAACTACTAAATAATGTATTTTGCAGCTAAATAATGTATTTTACAGCTGTATTGTGATGGTAATCAATTTGACCCAGATGCAAGTCAAGGGTGAAACTTTAAGAGTAGGTGTACAAAGATTTGTATGCGACGTGGTCAGGCATCGCTGATGTTTATATATGCATATTCATGTGGAACATAGATTCCGTAGAGAAATGTACGATAATTTTTATGGTTTCCAAGTATGTATTTATTCGCGATCGTTAAAATAATTTCATGGCTTCAATAGCCGATACTGTAAGTGAATAGCTGAACATTCCGCGGGAATTTCAAGATCACGTGACCTATGTCACTCCCAAATTTAAGGTTATTCTAAATATGTCTCTCAAATTCATACAGCTATTATGGTTACATTCCGCGCCAAAAAATACACCAGCATAAAATCAAAACTTCACGCCTTTTTCAACCCGAAAGTGTAGGCTGCGACTATACAGCCTTAACTTTTCTTATGGTATAGGAGAGCAAACGAGCAAGTGGGTCGCCTGATGGTAACTTCTTACCACACATGAACACCGTGGAGTGTTTTCGTTCTTTAAGGGGAGAGGAAAGATCTCCGGACACCATACCTCTCTCACCAAACGAAACGCGGAACGAGCCACTTCAAGAGCCGGCCCATTCATGCAGCAAATTGCATGACTCTACCATTGTTAAAGACGTTAAAGATGACCAGGCAATCAAACTAACAAGCAAAACCACCTTTACCAGTTTACATACATACATACATAACGGTTTAAATTAAAAAAAATCTTAATTATTATCAATCGTTAATAAAAGAAAATATTTGTTTTGCATACTTTCATTTTACAGCTCGTTAACTGATGAGACTGAAATACTGTGCTTGTCTCAATTAATTTATGCGGACTTGCGTTGTAATATCATTACTTATTATAAAACAAATCGCTTTTCACTGTCTGTCCCCTTATATGCTTATATCTTTGAAACTAAGCAACGGATTTTGATGCGGTTTTTTTAATAGATAGATGGTGTCAACAAGGTGATTTTTATATATGATTCATGTATGATAATGGTCGCGGTAATCCTGCACACGGTTTGTGAATCCAGAGGTCACGGATTCGAATCCTGGCACATACCAATGACTTTTCGAAATTAATTAATCTCAAAAGTTATGTGTGATAAATATCGATGACTAAAAACTTTGTGCTCGGTATGGCAATAAGTCCGCCATCTATTCCATTTGATACGTAAACATAACGGCGAGCCGAGGCTTAACAGCCACTGCCTACACCTTCGAGTAGAAAAAGGCGTAAGTTATGTTTTTATGTTCATGTATGATGTAGTAAAGAAAAAGTAATTAATCTCAAAATTGACTAATTTATTACTTTTGATGCGGAACAAGGTTCGCCGGGTCAGCTAGTTTATAATAACTAGTTAATTAAATAATATTAATGATGAGACCTTGTAATATGTCTAACTACATAGATCAGACCTTTGAATTACTTCGAAAATCAACACTCTTAAGATTGGAGAATCGTCTTGGTGAAAATTAATGCTGGTACTGGAAATTTTGAAAGTGATTTTGTTTAATCTTTCCTCATCATCATCATAAACATATCTTCGTCCACTGCTGGACATAGGCCTCTCCATTAGCATACGACTGAGCTCGGTCTTCGGCTATTGCATTCCAATTGCTGTCGGTATATTTATATCGTTGCTCCAGACATCATCGGAGGGCGCCTACACTTCTAGATCTCTCTCTCTCTAGAGCAAGTTTCCCTCATCCGGCGTCAAATCTGGATTACATGTAAATAAATTGTATACATATTTTTATCTGATAAACTTCTTAAATCCTTGATCTCTACTAGCAAATACCAAAAGTAGTGAAAATGTACAGTCCTAGGCATTGCACCACTTGCAGCGTGATGGTGTAACCAGGTGTTCTGACGAGCTGAATATTTGGATGGGATTAAATAGTCATGCCAGAGCGCGTGAATAACCACGACCGCTCAGAATAACGATGTAAAGTGGCTGATGCCGTGTTTCGTTCAGTGAGAGACCTATTGGAGGCAAACCCCTTTTCACTTTGCTAATTCTACTCCCTTAGAAGACGCTAACGCAACAGTAACACTATGTGTGTTACAGGTGTTCATAAGCGGCGCTGGTCACTTAACATCAAGTGACTCTCTTGCTCGTTTTATAGCTGGGCAAGCAAGCGAGAAATGGATAAAAATCTCCTATAAAAATGGCCGAGATTGGCTAAATGAATGAAGATGATACAGGGCCAAGAGAAAGCTCTTTGACAAATATCTAAGCTCAAAAGTCAAAGGTCATATAGCTTCTAATCTACATTCTATTGCGATCTCGCATGTTAAATTTTGCGTGAATAACATCACGCTAGTCAGTCAGATTTGTGTAAGGCAGTCATGTCACGTATTTTTCAAATGAGATAAAAATGGAGATTTGCTATTTTGACAATATAATACATGTTTTTGTGTACTTTATATAAAAATAAGTACCTACTTAGTTCCTGTTATGACGTAATTTGTGGAAGGAGTTTCTAAATACTTAGTCATTTTTATGGGACAAATGGTGCAAATGAGCAAGCGAGTCGCCTAATGGTAAGTGACTAGCGCCGACCATGGAACGTAGATAGTGTTTACAGTTGCATTACCTGCCTTTATAATAGGATAGTGATGGGATAGGAAGAGGACGACAAAGGGTCTCTGAATACCTCTCTCACCGATCGAAACGCTTCATGAGCCACTTGACGTCAATATTCTGAGTGGCTCTACCTCTATTCAAGAAATTAATCTGTACACAAACAATGACACACTAATATCAATTTTATTAATAAATAATAAGTAGATTAGTGCCCAGCATGGCAATAGGTTCGCCACCTATTACATTTGGTACGTAAACATAACGGCGAGACGAGGCTTAGCTTAACAGCCGCTGCCTACACCTTTGAGTAAAAAAGGCGTGCAGTTATGATAAGTTATAAGTAGGTAGCGCATAAATAATAATTAGTGAGGCAAGTAAGTTAATTTATTACTCTTTGAGGGATAGGCAAAAGGAACAAAACGCCAATAGGACAAGACTCTTACACTTTTCACTCGCCTTTAGGTTACGTTACGTTACTAAAAACAAAATTAACATCGTTTATTTATGGTGGCAAGGTTCGTGAATATCTTGCATCAAAATAAAATTCTTAAAAAAAGCAATTGTAGTTTCTGGTTTTCCAAGAAAATGCAGCAGCAAAAACTTTGTGAGTAGAAGTTATTACCGTCTAACCTCAATAACTGCTCCGCGGGTTAATAAAAGGCATTTTTATTCGAACAAATGCTTTTTTTATGTCTCCATGTCTTAATAGGCGAAGGTATACGCAGGGTTTCTGCGTGGTATTTCATAAAAACAAATAAAAAAATATACAACTTAAATAACTAGGTATGTGACTCCCGTAAGTAAATCCCGAAAAAAAAAAATGGTCCGGTCTTTTCTGAGACCAGCTGAATTAAACAGAAAATAGACAAAGATATGTCTTATACAAAAATATATCCAATAAGCTTGCATAAATGGGCCGGCTTAAGCGGTGAAGATCACGGAATATCAAAGTAAAGTGGCACAAGCCGAGTTTTCCTCGGTGAGCGAGGTCTTCGGAAGCCCAAACGATTTTCCTATCAACATAACCTTAACACTATGTACATTGCAGGTGTCCATGGGCGGCGTTTAGTTGCTTACCATCAGGTGACACTTTTACAATCATCCATTTCAGAACAAATATTGATGTGCATGTTATCACACTCATTTTGTTTTTGAAGAGATAATGTCAGTTATGTTTAAAAAAAAAAACTCGAAGATCCATTTATAATGTTTTACAACTCACTCAGTCTAGAAGATATTGTGAGAATCTAGACTATTATAAAAAAATATCTAGTTCAATATTTGAATTTCAAAATACTTTTTAATTATATTTTATTTAGATCTCATTTGTCTCAAAATTCTGCTATAGTTCCGGTATTGAAATTCGGAGGGTGCAGTATTAGTTGAGTTCCACGTTTGAGACCTTAATAATGCATACATAACTTCATGTCAAATACCTAGCGAGGTAGGCAGAGAGAACAAAGCGCCATGAGGCACGATTCTTACACGCCTCACTCGCTTCGTTGACTTTTATAACTCTTTTCATGCACGTGCATCAATTTTTTAAACCATAATAATAATTATAAAATATGAACCAATAGTTTTAATAATGTGTCCTATTTGTTTATTTATAACTTCACGTCTTTTTCTCGTGTAGGCAGCGGCTGTTAAGCCTCCTCGGGTCGCGGAGTTTTAACGACCCAAACAAACTTGTGGAGCAACCTATTGCCATTCATAGTACGCAATGTTCCGACTAACTTCCGAAAGTAATTCCGAATAGTAATTTACGTGAGCTTGGATCAAATCCCACGAATTCTGAATTCAAAAGAGGGATGCTCGTCCTCCAAATCATAAGGAGAAAAAATCGGGGAGAAAAAGGTGAGGTAGCTGACGATAAGCCGAAGATATATAGAGATTGCATTTTAGGTTTCAACCGTACAGGTCATTAAAAACAAGGTTTTAATGTTAACTATTTTATTTGTTGTATCTATTTTCAATAATATGTGTAATAAAAACTGATTTCAAACAAGATATGGACGAGTTTTTTTTATCTGTCCATTGACAAGTCAGACAAAATCTGGCACACTATTGGCACATTAGTGTTTTAAGTCTCAGATGTCACCAGGACTATTGATCAATAGAACTAGAATCAAAGAATCAATAGAACTAGAATTGATCAATACACAAGCTGTTATTTAAATACATGGAGTTGAGTACTTTCGTCTTGTTTTTAAGATGCACTCGCGATGTCCGAACGCAATGTTTAACGGTTGGTCTTCATTTAGGTGAGAGAATTTTCGCTGATAGAGCGCGCCGTTTATCAAGAAGTACTCGTTTAAATACTGACGCGGATTGTTGAAATTAAGAATTTTTTCAAGTCTTTTTTATAGTCTCCTTTTTTACATACTAAATTCTAGCGTGGCTAGCTAGTGGCAGTAAAGAGAACTAAGATCTGGGTTTATACAGTGTACACTAATACTATGGAAGAGCTTAAACCTTTTGGACTGCTGTGTATCGGACGATACACAGCAGTCCGAAAGGTTTGTAAGTAGGGATATACTCCGTGCACTACTGAATCTTATTTTAACTAATATTCTAATGTTGTTTTGCATGTCACTATGTCTCCAGGTTGTATTTTCATGAAGTTAAATTATTGACATACATACATAACTTCACGCCAAATCTCTTGCGGGGTAGGCAGAGTGAACGGAGCGCCATAAGGCACGATTTTTACACGCCTCACACGCTTCGTTGACTTTCATAACTCGTTGCAACGCGTCAATTTTTGAGGCTCCTAACATCATCTTCCTCCAGAACACGTTCTATTTGGTCATGGAATCTGTGTTTTGGCCGTTCTCGATTCTTACGTCCATCCGCTTTTGCATTGTATATCTGCTTAGTCAGCCTTGCATCATCCATTCTTTCTACATGCCCGAACTGTCAGCGAGAGTCACTCGGCAGATTTTGTGCAGTGCCCTAATTTCTTCCGCGTTTATCCTACTTTCATGCACACTCCGCCATACCCGGCTCTTGCTTCCATAAGTTAGCGTTGGGATCAGTATTGCATTGTGGATTGCTAGCTGGGCTTTTCTGTTAACGTTCGAAACGAGGTTCTCGATTCGTCTATTTGTATAATTTTTTTTAAGTCTGTTCAGCGACATTTTCGTCAATTATGGACGGATTTTTTTTTCTTTTTGTTGGATTGTGTTCAACAGGACAGGATCGGATGATGGAAACCAGAACCAGAAGAACCAGAAGAACGAAGGCAACCACCGAAAATTGTATGCTAGCTATAAAATAGACTATGTTACCTAGGCTGGCAGCGACTCCAAAAATAAGTGACAACTGTTAATATGTTATTAGTTAAAGGTGACTTTAAAAAAGTATTACGTTTTTTTTATATTGTATTGAGTAGATAAATTAATTAGTTACGTTGTTTTTCGCTTTTTAGTTATGGAGATACTGTTTTCATCTATTTAAAAATGTTATGGTTTATGTTTCTAGAAGTCGGTTTAAGTTTCTATAAAAGTAATTTTATTAATACGCTTTTATTAGCTTCACCTGTATGTATGTGTGTATTTATGTTTTTTTATGGGATAGAAAAGCAAACGAGCAGGCGTGTCACCTGATGGTAAGTGACTAGCGCCGCCCAGGGACACCTGCAACACATATAGTGTTTAGGTTGCGTTGCCGACCTTTAAGGGAGTAGAATGGGAAAGGATGAGGAATGGAGGTGGGCCTCCGGATACCCCTCTCACTGAACGAAATGCAGCTTGAGCCACTTTACGTCGATCTTCTGAGAGGTCGTGGTATTTCACCGGCCAAGCCAGCCCATGCAGCGAACTGCTTGGCTCTACCAAATTTAATATGTAACCAAACTCTTTAAGCTCGATTTTATCTCTTTAGTCTCGGTGGTCCAGTGGTCGAACACCCCGTTTCTGAATAGAGGTCGCGGGTTCGAATCCTGTCACTGGCTCACACCAGTGACTTTTTGAATTTGTTTTCGGAAGTTATGTGTGATAAATATTGAAGTCTGAAAATTTTGTGCCCGGTATAGCAATAGGTTTCGCCACCTATTCCATTCGGGATGTAAGCATAACAGCGAGACGAGGCTTAACATCCGCTGCCTACACCTTCGGGTAGCAAAGCCGTGAAGTTATGTTACGTTATCTCTTACTTTGAGCGATCCGATTTTATTTAAACTTTGCACACCTGTCATAGAGACACCGATGACAATGCAATGAATCTATGTTCGGAGAGGGCGTGTTATTCTACTGGAATAACCAGCCTAATCATGTAGCGAACTGCTGTAATAATATTTTTAAATACCTTTTTTAAATTACGCCATTTTTAAATACTTTATGTATAATAAATTAATCATAAAATCTTGGTTACAGATTTCGACAATATTAGTCAATATAAACATGACATGCACGATAGTTATCTAAAATATATTAACGATAACAAGATTATGAAAGATATGACGGTTAATTATGATTGAGAATATTTTATTTTTCTTGTTGTTTTAAATATTAGATTAGATATTTGAGGGTCATGTCAAGAGCGAGCACGTCGCGACCCCTGCCGTCCCAGTGGGACGCAATCTTGACCGAAGCAAACTCAGCCGGATGGGCTGCTAGGGCGTGCCCCGAAAGCGACGGGCACCGATTAGCCTCCGTCGGTGCGACTGCATGCGCATGCGGCGAAGGGGGCCGCCACCCTTCACGCAGCGCCAATCCTGGCGGGACGAGGAGAGGGGAGTGCCGTATAGGCACGTGGAATGTCAGAGGTAGTATGACAAGAAAGATGAATGAGATGATGGATGTAATAAATGAGAGATGCCTGGATGCCTTATGTTTGACGGAGACAAAGCGGAAGGGGAGTGAGACCGAGGACCTCCCCGGTGGCATGGTAGCCCTATGGTCCGGAGTGGACCCGGACGTCCGTGCCAGTGGGGGTGTTGGAGTCGTTCTCTCCTCCCGATTTGCTTCCGGAGTGAAAGATTATGACTTAGTAGGCCCGAGACATCTTTGGGTTCGTATAAAACTGGGGATCACGCGAGTTTTCCTGGTCGCAGCTTATGCTCCCGTCAGCTCCGCGGATCCCCGCGAACTCGAGGAGTTTTGGGAAACTGTTAGGGATATTCTGGATCTGGTTGAGGGAAATGAAAGGATAATTCTGTGTGGTGATCTTAATGGATGGGTCGGAACCAAGAGAGATGGCCTGGAGGCTGTCCTTGGTCCGAATGGTGACAAGAGAGTGAACGATGCTGGTAAGCCGATATTGGACGTATGCCTGGAACGGAACCTCCTTGTGTCTAACACATTATTCCGTCATAAAGATATTCACACGTATAAGTGGAGACGGAATGAACAAAAGAGTATGATTGATTTGATTTTGGTAGATAGTCGTCTCCGAAATACTCTAAGGGATACAAGAGCCTACAGAGGCCCCACTCTTGATACGGACCTCTTCCGGTAAGCCGTTTCGTGGGCCTTTTCAAGAAGTGGAGACACTGGCGAGCTTACCCATTTCGGAGAGCTTGAAAGGATAAAATGCGAGAAATTAGAAGATGGAAGTGTACGGAGTTAGTAAAAGAAGAAAGAAGAAAGAATGAAAGAAAGTATAGTGGATAGTGCAAAAGAAGTATGTGGTAGTACAAAGAGGCATAAGATTCTGAGAGGTGATGCCTGGTGGGACGCGGATGTGAAATCCAGCGTCGAAAGAAAGAAAAAAGCATGGTTGGATTATGTCTCAAGTTTGAATCAGAATGATAGTATGACAGAGAAAAAGTATGAGACCTACCGCCGTTGCAGGAATGTTACCAAAGCTTTAGTGAAAGAGAAGCGTGAAAGACTAGTTGCGAATGAGGAAGTGAGGTTGACGGAGAACTTCGAGGCGAATAACAAACTCTTCTGGAGGGAAGTTAAAAAGTCTCGGGGTTCTTCGTCAACATCCAGTATGGACAAAATTATGTCTAAGACTGGTGACATTCTTGCAAACCCAAGCGATGTATTGGGCAGGTGGAGTGAGTATTTTGGGGAAATGTACGAGTATGTTCCGGATGTGGGGGCTGTGAGTGAGCCTACGCCTGACACCGCAGCGGTGTCAGCCGTAGGCGGCGTTGACGGCGGCTTGTCAGTTGTCTCCAGAGAGTGAGATCGATGGATGTAGGGATGCGAATGGGTGACCTAGTTGTGAGCTGCCTGCTTTACGCAGATGACGCCGTGCTTCTAGCCGAATCGCCGTCGGATCTGCAAACACTAGTCACTATTATGAAAGATGATTGCATGGTTAAAGGCTTGCAGTTGAATGCAAAGAAAACGAAAGTTATGGTGTTTGAAAGGGAGGAATCCAGAACTGATGCAAGGATAATGGTTGATGATGTAGTGCTGGAACAGGTGAATGAAATTGTATATCTTGGATGCGCTTTTAGCAGAGATGGAAGGTACACCGCGGATGTAGAAAGACGAGTGGCGATAGGAAATAGCGTAAATGGAGCGTTGGGCAGATTCCTGGGCGCAAAAAACATTAGCAGAAAAGCCCAGCTAGCAATCCACAATGCAGTCCTGATCCCAACGTTAACTTATGGAAGCGAGAGCTGGGTATGGCAGAGTGTGCATGAAAGTAGAATAAACGCGGTGGAAATGAGGGCACTACGCAAAATCTGCGGAGTGACTCTCGCTGGCCGCGTAGAAAACAAGGTGTTACGGAAGGAAGTTGGTTTGAAAGAGAGTGTCGGTGTAAAAGTAAAAAAGGGCATGCTCCGATGGTTCGGACATGCAGAAAGAATGGTTGATGCAAGACTGACTAAGCAGATATACAATGCAAAAGCGGATGGATGTAGGAGTCGAGGACGGCCAAGACACCCATTCCATGACTAAATAGAACGTGTTCTGGAGGAAGGTGATGTTAAGAGCCTCAAAAACCGACGCGCGTGCATGAAAAGAGTCATGAATGTCAACGAAGCGAGTGAGGCATGTAAGAATCGTGCCCTATGGCGCTCTGTTCTCTCTGCCTACCCCGCAAGGGATTTGGCGTGAAGTTATGTATGTATGTGTATGTTGTAAATATTAGAAATAAAACATCTATATTGACTAAAAACTTGGTGCCCGGTATGGCAATAGATTCGTCACGTATTCCATTTGGGACAAAAACATAACGGCGAGTCGAGAAGTTATATTATATTGCTTCGACCTGTAAGGGGCATTGGGCGGTAGGTCTTGCCGCCACCTCAAGCTTATAGCTCTTGATGGTACTCATAGGGAGAGTCGCCCCGTGAATTACTCCACTCCTGATTACCCGGTTGGGTTCCGTAGCAGTATAACGCCAGCTGACCGGGCGCTACGCCCCAGAGCTAGCGGACACTGCTATCCGTGAACTTGAATTGAACCTTGGGAACTGTACTGTATTGGCACATGAGTTTCTTGCCTTCTCATGATAGCACCTACCCTCGGAATCAGGTCGCTCGTGGCGACTGCGTCCCGTGTTTTCTTGTTCCACTAAGGCACTTTCTTTAAGCACTCATGTTTAAATATTTCATTTAAGATAATAAGCTGAATCTTGGTATTTATTGACTATTTTTAATAACTGTGAAGACCTATGAAAATAAAGCTACTTTGCCTTTGACGGGTTAATCATTTACTGTCATTCGCTAATTAACTCTGCCCGGTGTATGACAATAGGTTCCGCCACCTATTCCAGTTGAGAACTAAAGATTCCATGTCTACACACCTCCGAATAGTGTTCCTCAACGGAAACATATTACTTATTATGTTTGATACGGCGATTATTAAGAAATACCACTGTGCCTACTCCACATTTAAATATAAAGACGTGAACGAAATCTTATTCAAACAAAACTTGAATGACTGTTTAATATCAATAAATTTCAAAGAATACATACAAACATACATATTGTAAATTTCACGACGAAAAATTTATGAAGAAAAATATTTGTCGAAAAAGGAAAGTGAGTGTAATAATCGCCGCTGTCAGAGGGTCAGCGATTATAGCTTTCCATTTTCGAAATTGGGAAACAACAGTAAAAAAAAAAAACAAAAGGCAATAGTTCTCTAAAGCAAGATGGGTATTCCGCCAAGGGTTCACGTTTTCTTTGTTATCAAAGTTTTTTTTGTATACAGAGACAACGTGAGTATCTGAGTATCTGTGATACCGAAATTACTGGTAACCTCCAAAAAATATCATCTCGATAGTTTCATGCTTAAACCTAGCGTCTTCTGTCTCTGAGGTCAAGTAATCGAATCTGAGTATAATTTATTGAATTTTCCGAAGTCATTTAAGAGGTATCCCAATAGGTTAACTTACGAATCAAATTTCATTTGACTTTACCAGGAATAGTCACCACCTGCACTACAGACTCGTATGTACTAAATATTGCTGGCCCTCAGAAACAATAAAAAAAATAAAAAAAACCATTGTGTCAAATTAAAAACCATTGCTGGACAGGTTGGTTCGTCTTCAACACTGGCCACAAATTTGGCAAAAAGCCCCGGGCGCATCATTAACTTCACCTGTACTTACCGTTATAATGCATCGACCTCATCCTAATATAATGCAAGGTAAAAGCCTTCTTACCTATATTATTATGATAACTTTCTCATACGCAAAGAAGATACAATGTCATCGCGACGCAGCAATTGTATTTTAAAGTTTTTTTTTTATTGCAAAATCGCAACGATGCTCATAAAAGGACAGGAGTGAAAACATTGCTGGTTATTTGCCAGTTTCAATATTACAGAACATCCTTATTTATGTTGTACACTGACATCAAAACCACGTACCTATATTCGTTTAAAATATACACGTAATATAAATTTTAATCTTATCCCAATCGAATGTGAACGTCACGTCAATAATTGAAATCGAATTTAAATCATGTAATTGATAAACGAGTAATTAAAAAAAAATACTAGATAATTTTCGATAACAAACGCATTAATGGACAATTCGTCAGTGTTATTACTTATCAGTATATTTTTACATGTTGACAAAAGAGGTTTTTGTATCATGATGGCCGAAAAAGTGAATAAAAAACCGCCATTTTTTTCGTTAAAAAAAATTCAAAATTTGAAAATAGAAGGCGGACCTCGTTCGCCGTTATCGCCTCCAAAAGCGATGTCGCCGATGTTTCAAATGCCACAGGATACTCCTAACAACTTCAAACAGTCGTGTGTATTGCGGAATATAAACTCCAATTCAGAGTCCAAATCTAGAAAGTGAGTACAATTTATGTCTATGCCGTAGATTTATAATAGACTGTAGTAGATAGCACATGGCAGTAAAAATGTACTACTAACAATCATCACTGACAGCACAACTGCCAGTAAGCGATTCTCAAGATGTACAAAATTCAACACATGAACAATAATTATGTAAAAGTTGACAATGGAAGAACTTTTTATGCACACATTGATAAGTCACTCACACAACAACTCATTTTTGGTCTCGTTGTGTCTATATATATTATTGTCGTGACTATTATCGATCTATTAATCTTATATCTATGGTCTATTCATACAAAATGCTTTGTCCCAAATGACTGACTGATGTGTCAACGGACAGCCTAAACCGCTAATCGTAGGAGATATCTCAAACTTGGCGGATTTATGACATGGGCAATGCTATAAGAAAGGATTTTACGAATTTCTGAAACAAAAGTGTAGGATTTTGTATGGGGCAATATGATTCCATAGTCGAATCTACTGAAAATTGGCCATAAATATTTTGTATCAGATCTTTATCTTCTAACGGGGTAGAATGTTATTTGTGGGGTTAATTTGATTCAGAGCTGATATTTATTTATTTTAGTCGATATGAATCCTCTTTGGTGCTTTTTTGGCGCTTTTTATACGATTTAAAATCGGATTAGGTCGATAGTTAATCTACCTATTTTATTGACGTAGCGACCAACTAAATGTAAAGAACCATTTTCGAAAACTATGCAGACAGAGTCACGGTAAAAAGCCTCATATATATAATTAATATTGATCTCGTTAGTATCTAGTTTCTGAACGCTTTTATTAAGTCGAATAGCGCGTCTTTCATTAAAAATGATAAGTAGGCGATGGCCAAGTCGGTCAAAATTTAAATGACGCCTTCTACAAATTGCAATGTTTACGTTACTATTTTTGCTATATTTTAAACCAGATGAGATGTTTTATGCTTGGTTATTGCATATTTATGAAATGACGCATTGGTTAAAGAGGGTCAAACTGGTGGAAAGCATGACATGTCTTGTTGCTTTGATTAATATAATGATTATACAGATACTTACGTGATAGAGACGTCTCGGTTAGTCAGCAGTCTTAATCATGAAGTCTTTGGTTCGAATCTGGCTCACACCAATGACTATTCGCAAGTTATAAGTATCGATGATGTCGTCAGATTTTGCCGCCATTTTCAAATTTAGAATTCGAATATTTATACGGTCTGTAAGTAAACTGCCAGTTTCAAAAAATGGGTGAATCAAAACTTTTTAGTAAATTAAAAAATAATAAGACGCTCGAGAATTTTGAAAGTCGTAATAAATAACTAACGCCGTTAACACTGAACTCGATTTGTAATTTGAAAGATTCTTTATATTACATTGTTCAATGTATTGAACCTAAATATTTTGAGGCCTAACAACGCTCCAGGATACTGGTATTTTTTCATCGTTACTTATTAAAAATCTGATGAAAATTCTTAATTTGAAATCTTCGCAAATAGAAGAAAGGAGGAAGTTTAATTTCGAAAAAGGAATAGGTAACTAATTTAAACTTGGAAAAAAAAACAAATAACGGAATATCGATCAAGGTTGTATTCAAATATTTGTTTTTAAAGTCTTATAAATAAACATTATCTAGACTAGTTTTGTCATCTCTAATATAACTAAATATTTATATTTAGCATCTAGTGTATACCTTATTAATAAAAGTTTTCTAGTTGATATATAAATTAACATAACATAATTTCACGCCTTTTTCTATCCGAAGGTGTAGGCAGCGGCTGTTAAGCCTCTACTCGCCGAATCGTTATATTACGTGTCCCTAATGGAATAGGTGGCGAACCTATTGCCATTCAGGGCACAAAGTTATCAGTCATCGAAATTAATTTCGAAAAGTCATTGGTGTGAGCCAATGTAAGGATTCAAACCCGCGACCTCTAAGTTCAGAACCGGGGTGCTCCCGTCAGCTCCGCGGATCCCCGCGCACTCGAGGAGTTTTGGGAAACTGTTAGGGATATTCTGGATCTGGTTGGGGGAAATGAAAGGATGATTCTGTGTGGTGATCTTAATGGATGGGTCGGAACCAAGAGAGATGGCCTAGAGGCTGTCCTTGGTCCAAATGGTGACAAGAGAGTGAATGATGCTGGTAAGCCGATCCTGGACGTATGCCTGGAACGGAGCCTCTTTGTGTCTAACACATTATTCCGTCATAAAGATATTCACACGTATACGTGGAGACGGAATGAACAAAAGAGTATGATTGATTTGATTTTGGTAGGTAGTCGTCTCCGAAATACTCTAAGGGATACAAGAGCCTACAGAGGCCCCACTCTTGATACGGACCACTACCTGGTGGTAAGCCGTTTCGTGGGCCTTTTCAAGAAGTGCAGACACTGGCGAGTGCGCACCCATTTCGGAGAGCTTGAAAGGATAAAATGTGAGAAACTAGAAGATGAAAGTGTATGGAGTACGTATGTAGACCTAGTCAGTAAAAGACTTAATGAGACGAGTCTTTCTGACCTAGGTATTGAAGAATGCTGAGAAAGAATGAAAGAAAGTATAGTGGATAGTGCAAAAGAAGTATGTGGTAGTGCAAACAGGCATACGATTCTGAGAGGTGATGCCTGGTGAGACGCGGGTGTGAAATCCAGCGTCGAAAGAAAGAAAAAAGCATGGTTGGATTATGTCTCAAGTTTGAATCAGAATGATAGTATGTCAGAGAAAAAGTATGAGACCTACCGCCGCTGCAGGAATGTTACCAAAGCCTTAGTGAAAGAGAAGCGTGAAAGACTAGTTGCGAATGAGGAAGTGAGGTTGACGCAGAACTTCGAGGCGAATAACAAACTCTTCTGGAGGGAAGTTAGAAAGTCTCGGGGTTCTTCGTCAACATCCAGAATGGACAAAATTATGTCTAAGACTGGTGACATTCTTGCAAACCCAACGGATATATTGGGCAGGTGGAGTGAGTATTTTGGGGAAATGTACGAGTATGTTCCGGATGTGGGCGCCGCGAGTGAGTCTACGACTGACGCCGCTGCGGCAGCATCTGACGACGACATTACTATGGAAGAGATTGAATGGTCGATACGAAGTATGAAAAATGGTAAGGCAGCTGGAATTGATATGATGTCTGCTGAAATGATCAAACACGGTGGAACCTGTGTCCGGGACGCTTTCCTGACCTTGAGCAATCTGTGCTGGAGGTCGGGTAAGGTTCCCATGGACTGGAGGCGCGCTGTCATCGTGCCCTTGTATAAAGGTAAGGGATCACGTATGCAGTGCGCCAGTTACAGGGCCATCAGTTTGATCAGCTTCGCAGCGAAAGTGTATGGGAAAATTATTGAAAAGAGAATGAGGACGATATCTGATGGAGTGTTGTGGGAGGCTCAGGGTGGTTTTAGAAGCGGACGAGGATGCATGGATCAGATTTTTTCTCTCCTCAACATCGTGGAGAAACGACTGGCCGTTAACCGGAAGGTTTTCTGCGGTTTTGTGGATCTGGAAAAAGCGTTTGACAGAGTGTTACGAAAGGATCTGTGGGACATACTACCGGGATACGGGGTGAGCGGAGCACTGCTGCGCGCTGTGAAGGCCACTTATGAGGACTGCACAGCGTGTGTGCGTGTTGACGGCGGCTTGTCCCCCTGGTTTGACGTCAATATCGGCGTCAGACAGGGTTGCGTGATGTCCGCTCGACTGTTCATCCTGTACCTAGACAGTTGTCTCCAGAGAGTGAGATCGATGTATGTAGGGATGCGAATGGGTGACCTAGTTGTGAGCTGCCTGCTTTACGCAGATGACGCCGTGCTTCTAGCCGAATCGCCGTCGGACCTGCAAGCACTAGTCACTACTATGAAAGATGATTGCATGATTAAAGGCCTGCAGTTGAATGTGACGAAAACGAAAGTTATGGTGTTTGAAAGGGAGGAATCCAGAACGGATGCAAGGATAACGGTTGATGATGTAGTGCTGGAACAGGTGAATGAAATTGTATATCTTGGGTGCGCTTTTAGCAGGGATGGGTACACCGCGGATGTAGAAAGACGAGTGGCGATAGGAAATAGCGTAAACGGAGCGTTGGGCAGATTCCTGGGCGCAAAAAACATTAGCAGAAAAGCCCAGCTAGCAATCCACAATGCAGTCCTGATCCCAACGCTAACTTATGGAAGCGAGAGCTGGGTATGGCAGAGTGTGCATGAAAGTAGAATAAACGCGGTAGAAATGAGGGCACTGCGCAAAATCTGCGGAGTGACTCTCGCTGACCGCGTAGAAAACAAGGTTGTAAGGAAGGAAGTTGGTTTGAAAGAGAGTGTCGGTGTAAAAGTAAGAAAGGGCATGCTCCGATGGTTCGGACATGTAGAAAGAATGGTTGATGCAAGACTGACTAAGCAGATATACAATGCAAAAGCGGATGGATGTAGGAGTCGAGGACGCCCAAGACATACATTCCATGACCAAATAGAACGTGTTCTGGAGGAAGGTGATGTTAGGAGCCTCAAAAACCGACGCACGTGCATGAAAAGAGTTATGCAAGTCAACGAAGCGAGTGAGGCGTGTAAGAATCGTGCCTTATGGCGCTCTGTTCTCTCTGCCTACCCCGCAAGGGATTTGGCGTGAAGTTATGTATGTATGTATGTATATTTATTTATTTTCTCAACACCATTCTTTTTTTAACATTTGGTACCTTAAGCCTGTCCATATTTAGTATATTAAATTAATAGCTTGTCCAACATAGATCTCGGATTCGAATCCGAACCAATTCGTTAATGGTGATAATTATTGAGAACCCAAATAATATGTAGGTAGAGTTTATTATGAAATACTTCTAGTCTATTTAAGATCAAATATTTAGGAATGGAGCAGGCGTGTCACCAGATGGTAAGCAACTAAAATACCGCCCATGGACACCTGATGCAACACAGATAGTATTACAGTTACGTTGCCTGTTAAAAAAGATAGGGCAGAGTTGAAGAAAAGAGGAGAAGGGATTGGGCCTCCGGATACCTTTCTCACCGAGTGAAATGCGGTATGAGCCACTTTACGCCGTGGTATTTCACCTTAAGACAATGAACTGTAAAGGTATACTTACTACATTATAATCACGCATCAATTATTTCCAACAGATTGTCAGCAGGTGGTTTAAAAGAACTGGTGCAATGTGCACTGTGTTTGGAAGTGCTGCACAATCCCAAGATGTTACCATGCCAGCACACTTTCTGTATGGCATGTCTATCTGTCTATATAGCAGGTAAACACTAATAATACCTATAGTCTTATTTTTATAGTGATGCAAGATTGACTAAGCAGATATACAATGCAAATGCAGAGTGTAGGAGTCGAGGACGGCTTACACATATTCCAAGACCAAATAGAATGTGTTCTGGAGGAAGGTGACGTTATGAGCCTCAAAAATCGGCGCGCGTACATGGAATGAGTTATAAAATTCAACGAAGCGATTCTAACACGGCTCACCGATGAATCTGAATCGTGCCTTGTGGCGCTCTGTTCTCTCTGCCTAGCCCGCAAGGGATTAGGCATGAAGTTATGTATGTCATCATTTCTCTGCTCGTATTCCACCTTAAGTCGTGTCGGCGCATAATGTCATCCTTTCGAACCATCTATGTTATCAAAAGACGTCGCCTGCCTGACGTCAACCCTCCTCAGGGATGTTCGTTGGTGGGATAGGAAAGGGGTTTAATCAATCAAATTAATAATAATAACTTTATTATTATTAATAATATAATTTGAAAGGCCTGATTGCGATGTAAAAACAATCGACAGCGGAATCGATCTCGGTGGATTCGTTCCCCACCCGAGTACCAATATTTATGACAAGCCTGAATGTTTGTATGGCGTCTGGGTGTTTTTCTATGTATTATAAGTATGTATTTACAAAAGAAAAGTATTCAACTATTAATATTGGCTATCTAGTTTTAATTTTATTGCTTTGCTTGGAAATCAAGAGGGTGCTGTAAAAGAAAATCCATGCAGTCGCTTTCGCGAATGGAGAATATGACAGCCTAATTTCCACTTACAGATCTGATCATATTCGATTGTCCAATATGCAGAACCAGGATCCAAGTGCACGGTCCGAATTTTATTGAGAATCTACCCTCGAATCTGTATATAGATTCTTTACTCCAAATGGTCGGCGTAAACACACCGGAGAATGGGAAAACGAGTAAATCGAAGGCTTCCGGATCACCGCCAACGACGCCACCATCCGGGAACCTGGGACAGAGCGTTGAACTGTTCGCAGCCGGTGTACGATGTGCCAATTGTAAGACTATCTGCGATAACGTTGACATAACTTCTTGTGATCACTGCAAAATGGTAATTAAACATAACATAACTTCACGCTTTTTTCTACCCGAAGGTGTACGCAGCGGCTGTTAAGCCTCAATTCGTCTTTAAAATATTCAGAATAGGTGGCGAACGTATTGCCCCGTATTGCGCAAAGTTGTCAGTCATCGTTATTTATCGCACATAACATCCGAAAAGAATTCCTAGAAATTGTTCTGGAATCGAACCCATGACTCCTAATGAATGAGAAGCGGAGAGCTCGACAACTGAGCTCACCGAGACAATTGGTAAATAAACACATTTTTATTTTGAAAAAGAATTTGTGTTAAAAATTGTTTTGTTTTAAGAATTATCGTTAGTTACGTTCGTTATAGCAATGAAATCCGTATACGAATCCGAATGCTAGGACCTCTCATACCAAAGTCGGAGTACCAAACCACTAGGCCATTAAAACAGATGGCTAATTATAATATAACTAGCTGACCCGGCAAACGTTGTCTTGCCGAAAAATAAAATTATAAAGATAGGGGTTGATCGTAGGGGGTTGAAAATTTAGGGTTGTATGTATTTTTGTATCCCGATTTATAAAAAAAATAAGAAACAGAAATATATTGAAAAACTAAAAAAAAATATTGAGGGGTGGGCTACCCTTGTGATTTAGGGGGATGAAAAATAGATGTTGTCCTATTCTCAGACTTACCCGATATGCACACAAAATTTCACGAGAATCGGTCAAGCCGTTTCGGAGGAGTGTGGGAACGAAAACTGTGACACGAGAATTTTATATAATATAATAATAATTGCAATCAGACTTTATTACACTCCTTTTCAATGTTATCGATTTCCTGCAAATTGGACTTGGATTAAATGGAGCGGTCCAATTAAAAATGACATATTTCATGATTTACAATCACGCTAATTATAAGATAACATATGTGGCAGAAACAATTAGTAACAACAATGTAATTATATTGCACAAAGTTTATTTAAGACACTTTTAAAAAAATACTGACATAGTTATTAGCGATACGGACTGCTGGCTAAAAGTGATGGGTTCGATTCCAAATAATGTTGGTAGAGCCAAGCAGTTCGCTCCATGAATGGGCCGGCTCGACCGGTGATATACCACCGGATCTCAGAAGATTGACGTAAAGTGGCTCATGCCGCGTTTTGTTCGGTGAGAGAGGTACCCGGAGGCCCACCTTCCTTCTCTTTCCTTTCCTACTCCCTTAAAGGTCGGCAACGCAACTGTAACACTATATGTGTTGCAGGTGTCCATGGGCAGCGCTGGTCGCTAACCATCAGGTGACACGCCTGCTCGTTTGCCCTCCTATGCCATAAAAAATGATCATTATGATCCTTTCAAATCTTTTCGCTTTTACTTCATAACTGATGATGAATGACATATTTTTTTTTAGAAATTCTGCCGCTTGTGCTGGACTCAGCATTTGGATGACCTGCGGATTCAGCTCACGTCAATATTGAAACAGTTGTCCACTGCGAAAAATCATCTGGAATACAAAATTGAACACTACAAGGTTCGTCTATTCCATAATTAAAAATTATTCCTTAAATTGTCCCGGAAAGGATTTGACAAATATGCTATTGAAAGAATTCCCAAGTAAATTCAGATAAAATGCCTTATTCGAGTTTCGTTTGGTGAGTATTTTTTTTTTTTATGGAATAGGAGGGCAAACGAGCAAGTAAGTGGTAAGCAACTACTCATCGCCAATGAACACCGTGGTGCCATGCCGTCCTTTAAGGGTGTAGGAGAGGAAAGAAAAGGGGAAAGGGGTTTGGGCCTCCGGACACCTCTCTCACCAAACGAAACGCGACACGAGCCACTTCACGCCGATATTCCGAGAGGTCGTCGTATTTCATCGGTCGAGCCGGCCCATTCATGCAGCGACCTGCAGGACTCTACCACTGTTAGGAATCTACCATCCCTCTTCCCTTGCCTCACCCGACAGTGTGTGGGGGACACACTCAATCCCATATTAACAGTAGTTAGCGCCACTGGGACAATCTCGGTGTTGCAGATATCGTCGTCGTATCGAAGTCGTGGGTTCAAATCCTGGCTCACGCCAATGACGTGATGATAGCATTCTTGTTGCGAGTTATGTGTTAAAATATCGATGACTCCATTTGGGACGATTAAATTCGAACCTATTGCCATACCGGGCACAAAGTTTTCAGTCGTCGATATTTATCACACATAACTTTCGAAATTAACTTCGTAAAATCATTTGTGTGAGCCAGGATTCGAACCCGTGACCTCTTAATTCAGAAGCGGGGTGCTCGACCACTGGACCACTGAGACATTGGTTTAAATAAAATATATTTATACACACCAGACATATATATAAGAATACATATATACTAGCTGACCCGGCAAACGTTGTCTTGCTGAAAAATAAAATTTTAAAAATAGGGGTTGATCGTAGGGGGTTGAAAATTTAGGGTTGTATGTATTTTTGTATCGCGTTTTATAAAAAAAATAAGAAACAGAAATATACCGAAAAATTAAAAAAAAATATTGAGGCGTGGGCTAGCCTTGTGATTTAGGGGGATGAAAAATAGATGTTGTCCTATTCTCAGACTTACCCGATACACAAAATTTCATGAGAATCGATCAAGCCGTTTCGGAGGAGTATGGGAACGAAAACTGTGACAGGAGAATTTTATATTATATATATATACCTATATACACG
Source organism: Euproctis similis (assembly GCA_905147225.2). Lineage (NCBI taxonomy): Eukaryota > Metazoa > Arthropoda > Insecta > Lepidoptera > Erebidae > Euproctis > Euproctis similis. The sequence goes on along the minus strand of LR990121.1, from coordinate 8,379,880 downwards.
TGACTTTCTACATAATTTTATTATTTTTGTTTAATATTACAGGATCGCTGTGAACGCATAACGGAACAGATCAATATAACTGCGCAAGAGAAAATAGCAGAAATAATAGAAGCAAAAATGAAATTGCTGCTAGAAACAGCAACTTTGCAGAAGTCGGCAGATCTGTCTGCGCTTGCTCTGCAGTCTTCTCTGGAGGACGCCACCAAAGTCGCCACGACTGCTATGCAAGCAGACATTGTAAATGACGAGGACAGGGTAAGTCCAGGGTAATTTTAGTAACATTCAGTCCATATTTATTTAAAATCTTTAATATACTAAATGGCAAAATTTTCCTCAAGGCCAATTCTATCAGTCAACCTGTAGGTGCTGTAGGGAGATGAAGAATTGCTTAGTGCGATTTCAATACAGAGCAAAATAAAAGAATCAAAATATTTACATGAATAGGTTTAGCAAAATAGCAAACAAACAAACACATAAACACACTACATATATAAATATCTAAACGTAAAAACAAAAGTAATATTTGGCAGCGCTTACAATTAAAGTGCTAAATTTTGAATGTTATTACATTTTATATACTTACGTTATAAGTATGTGAATGATACACATACAAACCACCCCGTTGACATCCTCTATCAATGAAAAGAAACCACATCAAAATCCGTTGCGTAGTTTCAAAGATATAAGCGGACAGATAGCGGAAAGCAACTTTGTTTTATACTATGCAATGATAATGATTATACATAATAATGATGATATAACTACTGGTACTTGATAGGGTAAATATAGATAGGTAATTGGTAGATAAAATAAAGGAAAATAAACACTTTTTTTTCTTATTTGTCGTTTAGTGATAGAAAATACAAAAAAAAAATTAAACTGGCTCATCCCACGCTCCTTTCGCTGAGGGAGATATCCGGAGGAACATTACCCCTACTTACTTCAATTGTTTATATATTTAGCTGACGTCACATTATTTTTTGTGTTACCCATAACAAGCCCTTTCATTTGATACCCATATTGTAATCCCATATTGATAACCAGTATCAATAATATCAACTAAACTCAGCACGTACACAAAATTTCAGCTCAATCGGTCGAAGATTGAGTCCAGTCGAAGACTTCCAAATTGAGTTCTAAGATTCACCCGAACATACATAGCAAAATAAACATAACTGAGTTTTTTATCTTTGTAATATCAATTATGAGTAGTATAGTACCACCACCGTGCCCGCTACTAGATGTCTATGTACAGACAATTTTTAAAAGTTGCTACGAATATTTTTTAAGTAGGTTATTATATTGACCAGTTTATCTTACCTTTATATATAACTTTTGTGGCCGCAAGGTGCGTTAAAAGCGTTAAACAATTGCAAGAGTGATTAGAAGTTCCACTTCAAAAACAACATGCGCATTTTAAAACATGACATACTCATTTTGCCATTATCAATATAAATGATTCACTTGACATTGAATGGGGTTTCATTATTGTTTATAATGATTAAGATGCATATCATTTAATCTATTATAACGTAATATGTTATATCTAATATTTATTAATTTTTTCCTTCTGACATTAAACTCTATTCTTAGAAATACTTTAATAAATAGCCGTAATTCGATCATAACAAAAGATTATTAAGTAATGATTACATGCGTAGTTTTACGCATGTAATCATTACTTATTATAAAATAAAGTCGCTTTCTGCAGCCTGTCCCCTTAAATCTTTGATACTACGCAACGGATTCTGATGCGGGTTTTTTTAATAGATAGGTGTCCACAGGGTGGTTTGTATCATTATCATCGTTAATATATCAACATTTACTTATTTATTGCTTTTCATGTGGAACAATGTTTGCCGGGTGAACTAGAAATTATAATTAAATAAACAGGCATCAAAATATTTATTGTTATTTTCCCTAATGTTTTGGATGGTAAAAAAGCCCATAACCTTTAGAAAACAGGTTATGATCACGGGCTCTGTCAAATTATTATTTAATTATTACAGACAAATGGAACCACTGCATCCACGTTTACTCATTTATTACTTTTGATGCGGAACAAAGTTCGCCGGGTTGCTTAACTTCACGCCAAGTTCAGAGAAAATAGCGCACTAAGGCACGATCCTTACAAATCTCGCTTGCATCTTTGACTTTCATAACTCTTTTCATACATGCATCTCGGTTTTTAAGTGTTCTGACATCACCTTCTGCAAGGACGCGCTCAATTTGGTCATGGAAAGTATGGCCGTCCTCGACTCCTAAATCCTATGTACTTAAAATGTCTCTCTTTCCACAGGTGAACACTTTCATCAACCTTCATCAGAATGTCATACAATTATTGTCTGACGTCTCCAAATGGGATACAGAAAGATATGTGTTCGACAAAGAGAATTTTCGCATAGAAATAGACTCTGCAACACCATTAGATGCTGAATCTGATGATCCGGTTTTGGAATCACCGAAACAGAACAATCCGCTCGAGAGTGAGGACAGTCTCGCTATGCATTATAGGTGAGTAAACTGGCAAAAGGACAAACTAGCATCAAAGTGGTAGAGTGGAATGGGCTGGCTCGACCGGTGAAATACCACGACCATTCTGAGAAGTCGTGGTAAAGTGGTTTGTGCCGCGTTCCGTTTGGTGAGAGTCTTGCTGTTCACTGCGTGAATGGGCCGGCTCGATCGGAGAAATACCACGACCTCTCGGAATATCGGCGTGAAGTGGCTTGTGCCGCGTTCTGTTTGGTGAGAGAGGTATCTGTAGGCTCAACTCCCTTTCCCCATCCTTTCCTCTGATCCTCCCTTAAAGAACGGCAACTCATGGTTCATGGGCGGTAATAATTTGCTTACCATCAAGTGACCCACTTGCTCTTTTACCCTCCTATCCCATTAAGATAATAGATATAAAAATATAGGCATGATGTGATCATACAAATAAGAAATTTGACAAAACTTCAAGTATGTTGTTATTCGTAAAGCATACGTAAGAACCTGCTATTTTTGCTTCAAGGAAAAAAAAGTGGTTTAAAGGTCAACATGCGTATATTTCTTTATGCCATAGAATTCAAAGTATACTTGAATAAGGCTTACTTAAATACAACAACAGTTTGACAGTTTATTTTAGTTTACAACGAAAATTCAGAACACTTGTAGGTGGGTAGATATTGTAGCGAATAAAAACATAATTGGAGGACTCGTTTTAAAGCGTGCAAAAATGTTCGACGTTAAACTATATATATACTTTTTTAAAACTTCACGCCTTTCTCTACACGAAGATGTAGGTAGCGACTGTTAAGTATCGATTCGACGATTATGTGGCACAATGTTGACAGTCATCAATAACTACGATCTGGATTCGAACCTATGACTACTTGATTCAAAAGCGAGGTGCTTATTCATTACATCGTTAAATAGCTAGATGACAAGAACGCTCACTTTTTTTTTTTCTAATAATTACCTACTGAATTAATTATAGTTCTTTATAAAATATTTCATCCTAAAATTTTTGTTCAAATGAAAACGAAACTTATGTAAAAAAAAATTAGCACTTTAAATATATTCATCATTCTCATTTCTTTCTACCTACTCTGCTTGGGACTTCTCATCAAGTCAGCAGGCTCTAGTATCTCAATTATCTGGTGATGCAAGTCTTCAAAAGTATCGCTGGAGGCGCGTAATTATTCCTAATCCATGATCGTAAAAATTAAACAGTAAAACTAACGGACATACATAATTATTGTATAGATAATTATTTTGTGCAAAAGATTGTGTCAGACGCCATTAAACTAGTCTACAAAAAAGGGGGTGATGATGTCAGGAATATTTATAAAGCTGTTCAAAGTAAAATAACCTAATTGACTTAAACAGAGCATGCCCAAGATATAGGTATAATAAAATTCATACCTATACCTACTTTAATAACACAACTCTCCGTTTAGCTCAGTCGGTTAAATAATACATAACTGACGTATTCCTTTGAGCAATACGACCGATATCAACGACTCATTGTATATAAGGCGCTGATTTTAATACGATAAATTTTATTTATTTATTTACTATTTTTAAGTGTCTATGAAGACCTATAAAAATAACAGTATTTTTGTAATGCCAATTATAATATCACTACTTAGCAGTAGATGTCTCTGTACGATTTAAATTCAAAATTAAAGCATTTCTGAAGTTACCTTCAATATAGACGGGCTTATCGTTTAACCGCATGGAGGCGTTAAACGGTTGCAAATTGCATTTGAAGTTCCACTCCAAAAAAGCTGTTTTGATTTGATGAGATATTCTTAATGAAATTAATGCTATTATTTGCGTCTAAATAGTATAATACATACCTACATAACATACCTATCACTCAGTACCCAGTAGGCGCTTTCTAAATTTAGGCCTATTTAACAAACATTTCAACTATCACATTGACTCAAGCGGGAATCGAACTCCACAACCACGTACCACCTCAAATCTCCTAAATTTTTCCTGGAATAGCCTAGGTCGTGACATTGGTTTCCTTCTGATGTATAGTTTTAGTTTTACGATTTAATTTGCTAATATGTATTATAATTATTTACTCAGATCCCGTAACTTCATCCCTCATTACGTCTGGCGTAAGACATCGCGTCCAAGTGGGGTTGGTGTCAGCCCATGGAGCAATCACCTCTACGTGTGTGGCATGGACAGTCACAGTGTTCTGATCATGGAAAGAACTCAAGCCAAGATAGTAAGCCGGCTTTCCTGCGAGGAGATGCTGTGTCCCGTTCACATTGCTTTCATGAAAAGCTTGGACGAAGTTTATGTTACAGGTATGATGCAGTTCTAAGTACTAAGAGATTTTTTGTTGAGTTATCAATCATCATATACTAATTATAGTATAAAATAATGAAAAAAAATCAAAATATACTTACTACATGAAAAAAATAGAATAGAGCGGGACGGTATTTCGCATCATTCATCTCTTGCAACTATTTAAGTCACAGGTCCGACCTCCGACCGGGTGTGGTCAGCCCAGTAACAGCTTCTTCCATTTGACCGCATTCAACGACGAGTGGTTCTTGACTTGACTTGTCGACAACCGAGGTCTTTCTGATCGTCTTGATCCTTTGGCGTTGCGTAGAGATATTTAATCTTTATGCATCTTCTACCGCATATACCCTGAGGTGTGCTCTGAGGAAATCAGGCAACACTGATGTGACACCCCTGGTGTTGCAGATGTCCATGGGCGTCCTAATGGTTTTCCATCAGATCAACCGCACGTATGTTTGCCCCGTTTACCATAAAAATACATACATTTTCACTAATGAACATTAGGCTAACCTACCCTTAAACTGACACGTCAAAAAACCTATTTAAAATATCAGCAATAGTTTTCATGTAGCAAAGTTTTGTTATATTTATAATAAAAAAACAGGCATCAGCATATTTATTTTTCCCCCTAATGTTTTGGATGGTAACAGAGCCCATAACCTTTACAAAACAGGTTATGATCTACTGTCAAATTACTATTTAATTATTACAGACAAATGGAAACACTGCATCCACGTGTTCTCTAAAGATGGCGAATATTTGCGCTCAATTGGTCAGAAGGGTAGCCGAGTTGGAACATTTAGATCGCCTGAAGGAATAGCCGCTGACAATTCAACCCAACTAATTTACGTTGTGGATACGGGAAACGACAGAGTTCAGGTATTTTTAGTAGATATAGTCAGTACCATCATAACATGATACCCTTGCGGGGTCGGCAGACCAAACACAGCGCCTTAAGGCACGCTTCTTTAACTTCGATAACTCGTATTCATACATGCTAGTCAGTTTTATGACTCCTTCCTCAACGACTGGTTCAATTTGGTGATTGGAAATGTGCATCCTTGATCTACATTCTTCCACTTTTGCATAGTGTATCTGCTTAGTCAAAGTTGCATTGGCTATTCTTTCTACATATCCGAACCCTCCATCAGAACATGTTCGTTAGTTGTACATAACAGTAGAGTATAACTCTTTAATGTGTAAAATATTTAGTCAAATGACTGCGTCTGATCCTATTTCGGATAAATTCATTTTGCTACTTCGTCTCCTAGGTCTGAAGGTAAGGCAAACGTTTCTGAATCAAGACACTCAGGTTCGAACCTTGGTTCACACCAAAAGCATTGGCACTGGCAAAATATTTAGCTCCCTATTTACATTTGGGATGCAAATTCCGAATTGCCACAACCTATATCTTTCGAGTTCTTGACCGATGTTATAACTTCTGAAAAGCTCCAAGCTGAATACACATTCTAAACGGATATTCCCCGTATTAAATCATCACCAATCAATACATGCTGGACTGTCCCAATCAGCACCACAACACCCCTTGTCTGCCTTCATCATACCAGTTCTTACCAGCTCCTTTTGACTGCGCTAATTTCCACTTACAGATACTCCAACCAGATGGCAAATTCATCGATCACATAGGTGTAGCGAAAAAACCACAAGTATCCCACTCTACCACTGTGTGGGAGACAACAGAAGTTTTATGTACTGAACTGAACGCTCCCACAAGCGTTGCAGTCACCAACGACCGGGTCATAGTATTGGACAGCGGCAATAGACGGGTTAAAATCTACAACAAACAGGACAGGAGCAAAATCCTGGAATTCGGATCTACAGGACAGAGGAAAGGACAGTTCAGACAACCGGAAGTCTTGACAGTGGACCCGTTAGGGTATATTTTAGTAGGTGATTCCGGTAACTGTCGTGTGCAGGTTTTCAAACAGTCTGGCCAGCTGGTTAGAGTGTTTGGAGGTCTAGGATCCCAACCAGGAAAATTCGGTTGGATCTCGGGTATCCATGTCACCAAGCAGATGGACATCATAATAAGCGACACTAAAAACCACAGTGTAAATTTTTTCTAACAGATGTATTTTGAAAAAAAAAACAAATTACAACAGTTTATTATTAATATTATTATTCTTTTTTAGTGTAGAAAATAAAAATCTTTACAAAACTAAACTAAATGTAAATTAATTAACTAACAAGTTAAATGATATAATATATAGCACTGGGATTTTATTACAAATAAAATGATATATGATTAATACATTTTTTAATTATTATTTTATATACATATATTTCGAGATTTCCTTTACAATGAGTATTTTTTATGTCGCTATCAATTTCTAGCTACACTTTCTTGATATCGTAATTAATCTTGGCGTGACTTTTTGATTATTTCTAAATAATAATAATTATAGTAAGTTTATTGGTATTTCTGAGAATTATTATGAAGTTCATATGGACTTATTATCTTTTAGTAAATAATTATATGATTAATTAAAAGTTATTTGGAAAACAAATAGATAGTAAACAGATATCGCTTCAAAGTGTCAAATTATTTTTTACAAACAGCCAATATACTGTGAAAATAGGCACAAGAGTTAACAATTTTAAGGCCAGTTTAAAAAAGAGTTTTAATTTAATTAGCAATTCATAAATATTGATTTATTATATTTCTTAGTATAATTATTAAGGAAATAATGTCAATTTAAAAGATCACAAAATGTCTAACAGCCAGACGTACATACATTCTTACATATTTTACAAATATACTAAATAACTTCACGAGTGGTTTAGGAATAAGACAGAAACAACTTGGTGCCATATAAGACAGAGTTCGTAGAAACCTGACTTATTTCTTTGACTTTCATAACTCTCATCGTGAAATGTCATGGATTGAAAATTAACTTGAAATGATTAGAATTTTTTAAATAAGCCAATCAAATATTTCTCTTTACAGCTGACTTTCTGATGAGATTTTAACTAACATTGATAAGTAATTTATTAATTTTAATTAAATGAACACTCAATGTTTTTACAACATACAATATATTTATATATATATATATACATATATTTTAGATAAATATATAAGAAATATTCACTGGACGTCATAATATACAATTCCATTGTAGGCACTAGTAAAAATAATATGGGCACATAGTACAAAATCAAATTATTTAGAAGGTGTAAAATACAGTAAACCCTATAACGCGGTATATTGGGTAGAGAGTTTTCAAGTTTACGTACAAATTTAATAAAATAATTAAATTAGTAAACAACAAGGGTGCAATGAAAATCTAAATATGAACTGTAAACATAACTCGACCCCTTTTTATATCCGAAGGTTAGCTTATCGCCGAATCGTTAGCTTATCTCTCAAATGGAATAGGTGGCGAACCTATTGCCATATTGCCATATACCGGGCTCAAACTTGTCACCGTGCTGTATTTATCAAACATAACTTCCGAAAAGAATTCTGTGAAGTCATTGGTGTGAGCTCTGAATCGAATCCACCATTTCTGAATGAGAACTGGGACGCTCGACTACTGGACCACCGAGAGTAAACTGTATTAATCATTATAAATTTCACAGCACCGAAATAAGAGGCGTTGAAATCGCGGATTATGAAAACGGGTTAATTAAATAAGAGTACTGCGTTATATGGGGGATTATTGTATTACCAATAGTTTATTGGATAATAATATAAGAAAATAATTGTTTATTTCTTCTGAAATCATTATCACGATGACTTATAATCAACATGAAGCCTGATGGCAGACAATATAATTAAAACAGGTACAAAGTGTTGTTTAAAAAAATAAATTGTATTGTAAAAGTTTGATTAATAATAAATTCTCCATTTTTTATTTCATGTTTTCTTAATTAACTTGAAAGCCATGCCATAACATATAATTTATAATTAGAAAAAAAACTTTTTATTAATAAAAAGTGCTAAATTAAATTATTGGCAGGTTGTAAGATTCCTAAATACCCTTTAATATATTTTAAGCGACACTTCGAGGGCAAGAAATGTAGGCAAAGTAGCAAAGTAAAGGCAGTGGCTGTTAAGCCTCGACTCGCCGTTATGTTTACGTCCCAAATGGAATATATGGCGAACCTATTGCTATACCGGGCACAAAGTTTTTAGCCATCGATAATTATCACAAATAACTTTCGAATAGACATTGGTGTGAGCCAGGATTCGAACCCGTGACCTCTGGATTCAGAAGCGAGGTGCTCGACCACGGGACGACCGAGACTTTAAACATCTATTATTTAAGGATATTTCCAGTAGACAAGAATTAATAAATAAATTATCCCCTCTGACATTGGTAGTAAGAAGTAAGAAAGTTATCCAAGACAATATTTACATGGAGTTCGGATTTTCCACTAGCTCTGCGTTTAAATTCACAGCACCTCCGCAGTTGCTACTGACCAATCAAATACGTAATTTCACGCCTTTTTCCTACCCGAGTAAGTAGGCAGCGGCTGTTAAAGCCTCAACTCGCCGAATAGTTGCGTTATGGCTCTGACTTCTGAATCAGAACCGGAGAGCTTGACCACTGGACTACCGATACAACAAACAGACCTCCAGCAAATATTTCGTTTATAAAGAAATTTCGCTGCCGAGGATCAGCCCAGTCTTTATTGGGGTGGGCAGAAAGCATTGAGTGCTATCAAACACTACTCTTACACACTTGACTCATTTCCTTGACATTCATAACTCTTATCATGCACGCTCGTCGATTTTTACGGCTACCAACGACATTTAATGATAAGACGAGGTCAATTTGGTCTTTGACTCGTTACTTCCTGATTTGATATCTGGCTTCTAAACTATAAAAGCGTGCCCTTCCTAACATTAACACTGGGATATTTTTTTAAGTCAACACGCTAAACCTCAAAAGATCGTTATTTTTTTATGGGATAGGAGGGCAAACGAGCAGGCGTGTCACCTGATGGTAAGCAACCAACGCCGCCAATGGCCACCAGCAACACACATAGTGTTACTGTTGCGTTGCCGACCTTTGAGGGATAGGGGATAGGAAAGGATGGAGAAGGGGGGTGGGCCTCCGTGTACCTCTCTCACCGAACGAAGCGCGGCATGAGCCACTTTATGTCGGTCTTCTGAGAGGTCGTGGTATTTCACCGGTCGAGCCGGCCCATTCATGCAGCGAACTGCTTGGCATTGCTTATCAACGCAAGATTTAAATTAAGAATGAGTAAAAAAAAAAAAGCAAACGGTAGACAAGCCGTAATGACTAGATCGTAACGGACAATTATGTGATAGACTTAAAATTGAAATTCACACCTTGCATATTAACAAATTTAAACATAAACATATAAATAAGAAATTAAAATAGTTAATTTTTTTTCAATACTTATTGTATGGCTTAAATCAGTTCAGTGGTGGAAAAACAAACTGTTATAAAGTTTTAATGTACATAATTACAATACAGAAACTGATTTTTCATTTCTTTTTTCTTCATTTAATTTCATTTATATGAAACTGTTTTGTTTCACTAAATTATTGTAGACCTTATTACTAAAACTTAAAGCCATAGACAATTCTAACCTCAAAATTACCAGTTTTAAAGTACACTACCATTTAAACATATTTTAAAGCATCCTCTTTTTATAATAATTATTACTATTACAATGTGACATACTGTTATTAAACCAAAAATATTCGAAATTAATATCTATTTTTTTTTCATTACACTATCTCTTCATTATCAAAAGATATGCAAACATAATTGATTCAATAAAAACTATTTGATGTTCACGTGAATGGAATATTTGGTGACATTAAAAATAACTTTTTTTAATTGTTTGTGACTCAAACAACTACTTTTCAGCATTATACACTTTAAACAAAAATAGCTGGCAACACTTTGTATAGAATTTGTAAGTTATGTAATGGACTGGTGATCTAGAATAGAATATCCACAAAATCTATTTTAGATTTTTTTTTAATGGGGATTAAATTATTTATATATGTATATTAGAATTCATATAAAAATAAGATAATTGTAATTATACTTATATATTGTATGCATAATAATTCCTCTAACTTTGTATGGAGATTCCACAACATTCTTGAACGGATCAAAAACTAGGCATCCATAGAATACAATAGTATGTCATATTATTGAGAATAAATTAAAATCACATTTAATTTTCTAGGCAAAACCCATGTAAAAGTATTGGGTACTTACAAAAGACCAGCGCCTTAAAAAAGACATTTAGTAAATAATAAAAAAAAAAAAAATCGATACACGCAAGTATCGATGCGAATCATCGCGTGATTGTTAATTGAATATGACGAATTCTTTTCACTTTTTTTACTAAACGATAATCTATAACACAGCTATTGTGGTATGTATAATTGCATTAAAATTATATGCACGCGTTATTGAAGTATTGAAAATATATTGAAAAAAAAAAAACACTTATTGTCTGCTTAAAAAAATAAACTAGATCTTGCTTAGTGATTGCTTATTTAACAGACTGTATGATATAACATCAAAACGTAATTATTGCTATAGTCACTTGGAGAATAGTGTGGTGTAGGTCTTATATGGACATAACTAATTCTAGAAATTTTTAGATTACCTATTTTTGTTTATATATAAAATCTGTAACCTAATTTTTTCATGTCATCAGTAATAATGGAAACAAAAGTAATTAAATATTAATTAATTTGCTTAAATTTTCTAGGAGGATCCACAAGGCTGACACTTACTTACTGAGTGACTATCTCCAAGCACCACTGAATCAGACTCTGCTGGTGGACCTTCACTGTTGTCATGTTGTCTCTGAAAAATATTATTTTGAACTGATAAATTCTGATAAAATTAAATATTGGATTGAAAAAGAGTGTCGGTGTAGAAATAAGAAAGGGCATGCTCAGATGGTTCGGACATGTAGGAAGAATGGACGATGCAAGTTTGACTAAGCAGATATACAAGGCAAAAGCGGAGAAATATAGGAGTCGAGGACGGCCAAGACACACATTCCATGGCCAAATAGAACGTGTCCTGAAGGAAGGTGATGTTAGGAGCCTCGAAAATCTACGGGCGTGTATGAAAAGAGTTGAGAGTCAAAGAAGCGCGTGAGGCGTGTGAGAATCGTGCCTTAAGGCGCTCTGTTCTCTCTGCCTACCCCACAAGGGACTTGGCGTGAAGTTGTGTATGGTATATGTGTAAATTCTGATGAAAGGGTCAACAGCTTTATTACGTAACGCATTATACGGCACTAGTCTGTCTAACATAGACAACTACTGTAACAACTGTAACCTACATTACTAGGCTTCCCCCTTTCTCAATTCAGTATTTAGTACACAATGTAGTTCAACTAAGATTAAATTAAATTATCATCTCTGTCCGGTGTCCCGAAATTCCAAAGATTGACATATTATACCTAATCAAATGGCTAAATGGCGTGAGTCTGATAGTGATTTGGAATATTAGTTTATTAGAATATTTTCCAAAATTAATGGAATTCACAAACAAATTAATTATGGCAGTATAATTGAAGTGGTCATTAATTTTATCATAACAGCGAATAGGATTTTAGTGAAAGTGTGTCTTATTACAGTTTTATTGCATGTCCATATTATTACAATGTATTACATTGTTACTGTACCGACTACTTCATCAAATTGTTGGGCAGAAATATGATGAAGGATCATCAATTAGTCTCAGGAAAAATGTCTTTACACCATACTGAAACACTGCTATTTCTTAAAGCTATGTTATCAAAGTTTATGAAAATTATTAAGAGCAATTTAGATTTTAACAGTGGTAGAGTCTTGCAGTTCGCTTCAGTGAACTACCAGGACCTCTCGGAATATCGGCGTAAATTGGCGCGTGCCGCTTTTCATTCGGTGAGAGAAGTATCCGGAGGCCCGATCCGTTTTTCCTTTTCTTTCCCCTCCTACTACCTTGAAGGAAAGCAACGCACAACGGTGTTCATGGGCGGTGAGTGGTTGCTTACCATCAGGTGACCCACTTGTTCGTTTGCTCTCCAATTCCATAAAAAAAAGATTACATACTAATAAAATATGGCAATAGGTTCGACACCTATTCCATTTGGGACGTCAACATAACGACGAGACGAGGCTTAACAGCCGTTGCCTACACCTTCGGGTAACAAAAGGCGTGAAGTTATGTTATTACATACTAATAAAACAATTTACAAACAATATCTATGATCAAATAGATTTCTCAGAATCTGCATTTTATAATTTGATAATAAACATGACTAATGTTGCAATTGGTTGTATGGGAAGCTGTTGTCAAGCGCGAACCAGACAATAGCTTTTTTTCAACCAAATAGTTTTAGCAATTTATAGATAAAAAACTTAGCGAGTTTCTTTTCTTTACAAAGTCTGATTGAGGTATCATTGATTTCTAGATAATTATTATCTTCATAGTAAATTTGGGTCTACTGTCCATCTGTATTTAAATTATATATTATATTTTTAAAATTAGGTTTAGTTATCACTAGTTGACCCGGCGAACTTCGTTCCGCATCAAAAGAAATAAATTAGTAATATTTGGATCTTAAAAAGTTCAATTTGTGCTATTTATCGGCACGCGTTTAGGCGCGCAAACGCAACTGATGTACCGCTATGTTAATACTGTAATATCTTCGTAAATATTAGTTTAAATTACATGCTGTAAATGGCTATATTGATCTATATTAAAAGCACAATCTATTTAAGACACTTAATTGGATGACAATTAATGCTGTAATGTTTAAAATTGCTTCGTAAATAAGGCATTATTTCTCGTAAAAAGTTAAAAAATAATAATGGTCATTGTGGGTTATCCCTAAGACATAGACATATGCCCTCGCGGACTTTTTTATAGACCTTTTAAAGGTGTATAATAATGTAGTACATTGTTTTGATTTATCACTTAGGGTTCAGGTAGCGTTTTTGATTAAAGTTTTAAATCTTGAAAATTACCATTTTTTTTCACTACACTATTCATGAATTATAGATCAAAACCACCCCGTTGACACCCTCTAACTATTAAAAAAAACCGCATCAAAATCCGTTGCGTAGTTTCAAAGATTTAAGCATACAAAGGGACAAAGGGACATAGAGAAAGAGAAAGCGACTTTGTTTTATACTATGTAGTGATGCAGTATTATATACCTGTATATATGACTCCACTGAGCTAAATAATAATGCTATATCCAACACGGAAAAAAGCAAATACCTTTAATTCAGTTGCCAAACTGCGGAATGTATCTTCAACGTTAGTATTGTCTTTTGCAGACGTCTCCATCACAAACATAATTTCTGGAACATAGCGGCAAAAAGACTGCGGCTCATCGGGCTCTACTTCGCGTTGATCGTTCAAATCACATTTATTTCCGATTAAGGATACTATCACATTTGATGATGTGTACCTTCTTACTTCTTCTAACCATTTTTGTAGGGACAAAAACGTTGACCGTTTAGTAATGTCATACACTGTAATCAAATTCGGAATTGTATAATTATAACTTCAGACATTTAACCCTTTTACGCCTTGTAAGGGTCAATTATGCCTTAGAATTCAAAATTAATTTTATACTCCTAAATAAAATAATTATATTACTTGTGAATTAATTAGGACAGGAAACTTATGGGAAAATTGTTGATTTGTCTTAGTACTATTTTAATAACATAAATAATAAGCAGTTGGTAATGAAAACTTATAACAGAAAAGAGATTATGAGTGTTTTTCTTTTCTAACAAGCAAAATTAAACCTTAACAACAATTAGTGTAGAGTAACAAATGTAATGAGTAATGTAATGCACGTGTAATTATTTTATCAATAATGACATATGTAAACAAATGGTGACTCATTTAATCCATGATAATCATATTAAGGGGTATCTATTTTATTTTTTTAATTTTGATTTTTGTACTCAATAGTCTATTATGAATTAAATATATGTTTTATATTACTTCCTGTTAAGTAACAGAAATACAAAGTAGTTATAGAGAAAAAAATATTTATATTTTAATAACAAATAGGTGGGCGTACATCATATACTTACCAATAATTACACCATTTGCAGAACGATAATAACTTTGGGTTATAGTCCTGAAACGTTCCTGCCCAGCCGTATCCCATATCTGAAGCTAAAATATCACCAAAATAATAATAAAACTTTCAATTATAAAATTTAATTACTAAATATTATGTTTAAAGAAGACTCACCTTGATTTTCTTCCCGTCCACAATTAATGTTTTCATAGAAAAATCTACGCCTATTGTATTTCCGTGTCTTTCAATAAAATTACCAGATTTCAAACGTTGCACAATACATGTTTTTCCGGTACCACAATCACCAATGAGTACTATTTTAAATAAATAATCAAACTGCTCGTCAGGAACGCTCATAAGCGTAGTTGGATTACGGGTGGTCATCTTTTAAAATAAACTACAACGCTCAGTCAGTAACGATTGTTTACCTTGTTCACGCCACTTTGATAGAACTGATAGTAGAAATGATTGATTGTTACTTGGCATTTGACATTATAAGTACCATAGACGTACGTAGTATCACCTATATTGCCCATTGATCTGTGCTCCTTACTCTGGGAGAGCCTGTCAACTGTGTGTGAGTGTGAAGCCTGTGAAATACTGTGAACACTGTGGATTAATCTGTGCATTTGCTCTTCGGAAGAGGATTTATTTTTTTAATTTTATGACTTAAAGGCACTGTTGCCAACCCTACTGTTTTAACAGTAGATCTACTGTTTTTCAATTAATGTCCCTGTTTTTTTGTTTAATCCATAATTTTTACTGTTTTTTCAATTAGTGTAGAGAAGCACCTGTTAGCCCAAGAAAATATTTTATTTTTATTTATTATTTCTATGTTATAAAACGTTATGTAACTGGATAGTTTAATAGACCATAGCCCATATGCTAGTGACAACTACAGTTGAAAATTTAAATTATCAAATACGTAGTCAAAAACTACATACTCTTGTTTCTCTCAGAGTTTTTCTAGAGTAGTTTTTTTTATTAGACATGTTGTGATTTTAAAAATATAATATTGTAAATGTGTACTAGCAACTGAAATAATTGAGTATTTTTATTGATATTGGTTATTGTTTTTTATGGGATAGGAGGGCAAACGAGCAGACGTGTCACCTGAGGGTAAGCATCGAACGCCGCCCATGGACACCAGCACCAGTGTTACTTCTGCGTTGCCAACCTTTAAGGGTTTGGGGATAGGGAAGTATGGGGAAGTGGGATCAGCCTCCGGTTACCTCTCTCACCGAATAAAACGCGGCATGAGCCACTTTACGTCGATCTTCTGAGAGGCCGTTGTACTGCCTTTTTGAACCCATCTACTGTTTTTTAATGAGAGAACTGTTGTTTTTTGATTTGTTGGGGTTGGGTTGGCAACACTGCTTAAAGGTCTTTGATTCCAGGTCATTAAATTATATATTAAAAAAAGGAGTGAATTTACATTTTACAAAATATTTATCTTAGAAATAAAATTTCAAATTGATTAGCTTAGTTAATACGCTGAAAACATGCTACCGTATTATAAAAATGTTTATCTGGTTATATTATGGATATTTTTTTCTTTTAGCCGTGCCATACAGGTAAGCTTTAATATTTTTTAAGGGCAGGTTTTTTCGAGGCTTTTGTATTTAATAAGCTAGTATGCCGAAAATAGAATATACACAATATAAAAGTTTAAAAGAAATATTATACCGTGTCAGTCGGACAAAATGATGGTAATATTGTGTCTAAATCCATAGTATTTTGTAAATATTGCATTAGAAAATTATTGTAATATAATAACTATAATTTTACAGATTCCTGAGGAGTTCCAAAAATCAAACCACTCTAATAACTGGGCAGTATTAGTTGATACATCAAGATTTTGGTTCAATTATCGGCATGTAGCGAATGTGTTGTCAATTTATCGAAGTGTGAAACGGTTAGGTATACCGGATAGTCAGATTATATTGATGATATCTGATGATATGGCATGCAATCCACGGAATCCACGTCCTGCTACTATATTTAATAATGCTCATGAACAAATCAATGTGTACGGTGATGATGTTGAAGTGGATTACAGAGGATATGAGGTTGGAAACTGAATTTATGTTCTTCTATTGTGTGAATATATTTTCTGATCTGATTCTAGATCTGGGGGCCTAATAGGAGCTCTTAATTACAGCCAGCTTACGCTGGCTTAGCTGCCTTGCAAATTTGTATTCAACTACTCCCAGCTAGTCAATGATGTAGTCTAGCCTAGCTGGAATTAGTCATTTGAAATACAAATTTGCAAGGCAGCTCGTAAGCTGGCAGAATTAAGTTAATTAGTTATCAAGTCCATAATATGCCAGCTGGTATTCATAGAAAAGTTTAGAGTAATGTATTGTTGAGTACCTACCTGTTTAAAAGAGTTGAAAGTATTAAGACTCCTTTTAGATATGTTATATATTATATTTTGTAAAATAGATTTTGCTGTTTTAATATTAATAATAATGCATAAATTTAAATTCTGTATTTTGTAGACTTGAATAGGTATAGTTTTATTGTCTCATTCATAAACCTTTTCTTAAATGCTCTGTAATCATTGAGACTACTGGCTCTATTTTATAAAATTTAATAACTTCATCTATCAAAAATCACTCAATTGTTTTATGAAGCATTTTTTAATTTAAATGTTTTATCTTTTTAGGTATCAGTAGAAAATTTTGTGCGTCTGTTAACTGGGAGAGTGCCTCCTGATACTCCTCGTTCTAAGAGATTGCTTACTGATGAAGGCAGCAATATATTAATTTATCTGACAGGTCACGGTGGAGATGGATTCTTGAAGTTCCAAGATTCTGAAGAAATTACTAGTCAAGAGTTAGCTGATGCTCTTGAGCAAATGTGGCAAAAGAGAAGGTATGTTTGCAGTTTTAAATGGAGGGAGTATTTCTGCTAAATAACTTGCTTCATATTAAAAGATCTTTTTATAATTTCACAGGTATAATGAAATATTCTTCATCATAGACACATGCCAAGCTTCTTCCATGTACGAGAAGTTCTATTCACCAAATATTTTAGCCACTGCATCCAGTTTAGTTGGAGAAGACTCTCTATCTGTATGTACCTAAATATAAAATATTTCTTATTTTTTTAATTCAAACATAACTGCGCCGTTTTTTTATCTGAAGGTATAGGCAGACGCTGCTAAGCCTCGTCTGGCCGTTATGTTTACATCCCAAATGGATGCATGGATGGTAGCGAACTTATTGCCACCGGGCACAAAGTGTTCAGTCATCGATATTTTACACACATAACTTCCGAAAAGAAGTACGAAAAGTCATTGGTGTGCGCCAGTGTGAGGAATCGAACCCGCGACCTCTAGATTTAGAAGCGGGGTGCACAACCACTGGACCACTGAGACTATAACTTTATTTTTTCAATCTGTATATTGAAATATAATATTATATATATACTGAATATAATATACTATAATATAATATATATACTAACATTGAAAACTTTTGATTTCAGCACCATGTTGATTCAGCCATTGGTGTTTATATTATAGATAGATATACTTATTATGTATTGGAGTTCTTAGAAAATGTACATCCTAACAGCAAAAGAACTATGTCAGAGTTTGTGAGTATACCTATATTAATATTTCAAGTACATAAATAAAGTAAACGTTTCCAAGATAGTCCTGAATTCTATAATATTCAAAGCAATGTTATGTTGTGCTGCCACATTTAAAGATAGTTGATATATCTACCAAATTAATGAACTTGAGGATGGAAAATACTACTCTTTCAGAAATAGATTGGTTTTTTTTTCCAAACAAATATCAATAGCATTTTTAGATATTAGACTCATTCTCATCCTAAAAACTCTAAGGTCTAATTCATACATATGACAAATTTTGATAATCATTAATACTTACTACCCTTATCTTCCGTAAATCTATTTGAGAACCCTTCCATGCCTTCCTTCCAAACCAATATTTGAAGATTTTTGATTCAAAATAATGGTGAACAATTAGGTCACTAAAGCCCGAATACTGAACCACCACTTAAATTTATAAGCGTTACTTAAGCGTTTAAGTAGCTGTCACATTAGACAGAATACGTGAAATTTGAGCAGTAAGTAGCTTTATTGATTGTCAGATTTGAGTGGCGGTTCAGTATTCGGGCGTAAGACTTCGTAAGAATATTTTAATTATTGCTATTAAATGGTTACTTATTTCAGCTGGCAGTATGTCCAAAAAGTGCATGCCTATCTACAGTAGGTGTACGTCGGGATCTGTTTAAACGTAATCCAGATAAGGTGCCAATCACTGATTTCTTTGGGTCTGTGCGACCCGTTATCATCACAACCGATCCGATAGATATAGTTGATATACCAAAGAGAAACAGGAAGACTGAGTAAGTTGATTCAGATGTGGTTAATTTACTTTTTAAGAATTGAGTAGTGCAATGGAATTGAAAATTTAGCAGTAAAAGATGATAGTGTATTGAACCATGGTACAAAGTAGACATACTGTCTTTGCTCATGAATATAACATAACATAACTTCACGCCTTTGTTACTCGAAGGCAGCGTCTGTTAAGCCTCGTCTCGCCGTTATGTTTATATTATCATGAATATATTCCTTTGTAAGGGTTTGAATGAGTGCTTCTAGAAGGATGGCGCCCTCTACCGGTGAAAATTCTTTCCCCTAAGTAGAGACGATTTGTTCAATGTTATGTTCGGCTTCCTGTACTTACTTCATGACGTACTTTTCTTTTAAATCTGATAGACTGTTGATTTTTTAATATATGTACATGATATTTTATTATAAGAATAGTTGTTTCTTTTACAATGTATCATTTTATATTTTTAAATTGCAACATTGATAATGATGCTAAATATAATTACCATGTAGCAAAAAAAAAAATTAATTTAAACTCTTATCTCTATTTTTGTTACAGGAACAAAACCAAAACACCAGAAAAACGTGAATATCTACCACAATTTCCAATGCACTTAGTTCAAAGTACAGCTTAATTTGCTTCTGTTAAATATTTATTTAAATAAAAAATATTAAAGTTATTAATCGTTTTTTTTTTCTGTAAAATTTTTATCCATTAACCGAAATTTATACCACATTCAATGGAGTTAAAAAAGAAATAACAACTAGACAGCTAGCAGTATGCTTCAGGTAGAGGCTTTGTTTTATAGGAAGCTGTGTAGATCAGTTGCATACAGACTGTAGAAAAATAAAACGATAACATTTAAATGTTCTAGTATTTATTTCAAGTAATTACTAACATTATTTTTTTAATTTTCAACATTATTATTAAACACAACCGAATCAATTAGGTACAGCTGGAAATTATAACGCTTTACATAGATAATTAATTTAATTAGTACTATAACGATTGTGCATACATCGATTCTCACATATTGATACGAGATCAAAATCTATAGGACTATAGCACCATAACAGTTACTTTCATAGGCCATGTCTTTTTGGTCTAATACATTCCATATAAACTATTTAAAAACTAATTAAATTTCAAAGCTGAGTACACAACTAGATAACTAAAATTATTAAGAATTGATGTGTTTAGTTATTAAATAGGCGCCTAACAATTTATCAACTACCATTAACCAGAATTAGTCTGGATACTACATCTGCTCTTTGCCTATATTGTAATAGAAAAAAAACATGTCTATTGTATACCCATCTTTTTAATTATTAAATGGAACAATTCCTAAACAGGCAATGACTATTAAAATTGTACTAAGCTGAAATAGTAGTAACTTTATCTACGACTAGTGATTTTAAAGTATTTAATTGGATTTTTTTTCCATTTTCCGTGAGCAGTTCCCTTATAATTTGTGGTACCTATTTGTTTTTTTTTGTGACATCGGTTTTATGCGTTACGATTACATATCATTTTAATTAAATTATTGTAAAGAATTAACAACATTTAAATTAGGATTTTTCCAGAAACAGATTTTAATGCAATTATAATTAATTTTGAAATACTTAAAATTACAAAAATTTTCATATTGGACAATACATTCAAATATTAAATATACAATATTTGAACTCATTTATCGTTTCACCCAAGTATCTAGGCTTTAGTTTATCATAAAGAAAGGCATATTTCGATGTTATCAGATTATTCATGATACATGACATAATCCAGGTAGATACCAACGAATATTAGGTATTAGATAAGGTAATAATCTGATATCTAGAATGTGGAACGGATTACCTTTGAAGTTAGACACTGAGTCATTAGTTTTAGGCAATCGATCGAATATAACAGTGATAAACACAAATGTCCGTGGTTCAAATGTTTTAGTAATTAGGTACCTACGTTAGGTACATATATAAAGAGTAACTTTAAAAATCTTTCTATTAACTATTAGAATTTGATGAATTGAATAATATTTATATTCAGTTTCATTTATAGAATATATACGTTAACTATTCATATACTTTCTTTCTCTCTGTTTTTACTTTCCCGCCAAATTTTTGTCAAATACCGAACAGTATCGAAACTAAAACGCGAGAAAGATTTTTTTTTTAAATGCATTCTACTTTTTTGTATTATAATTAAGCCTGGTAGTAGGTACAGTTCAGGGATAAGTTGGGGAGAGAAGGTACTATTTTTATAATTTTGTCCGCAATTGTATCCACCTAGAAATAACGCTATACTTATGTATTCTAACATATTAAAATAAATTGGTACCTATGTCAAAAACATGTTGTGCAAAAATCTATATTAAAATTTACATAAATTATGTACACACTTCGAGAAGAAGTGACTTTGTTTGTTTTATATTCTTTCTAAAATTACTAAAGTAATAATGACTGACTAAATGACAAAAATTATTTATATACGCAAAATAACCTCAACAACTCGTTTCGCTTAATTTTATTCATGACAACGTAATAAATATTGGAAAATAACAAAGAATTAAGAGTAAAATTTTAATTTAGTCTATTAGTTAGCTTATTAAAATAACTCCTAAAACCTTTTGTTCTTGGTGGAAAATAAGCAGCGGTTAAGAAAAATTTACTGTCAATCACGGTATCAAAAAGGTACTGTTATATACCATTCTTCAATTTAAAGAAGAACGCAGCCATTCAGTAATCTATTTTCACAGCTAGTCTCAAGTGACGGAATGCCAAAGTATTTCTAATTTATTATGTAGGTAACAGTACCTAGCTATATAATTATAGAAATAGTATTAAAGGCCTTTGGCCATTTTTAAATGGCCTTTAACTCCAATAATGAACGAACGAAAGAACTGAACTAGTTTAAACGATTCTATTGTCACAGTATTTGTTCTCAGGTTACTCTACAACGGCTTGACCGTTCTTCACGAAAACTGTTATGGATATTTGGGAAGTTAGAGTATCGGTCGATTTTCTAAATCCAAAAGTGATAGGAGTTTTATTGGACAAAATTTTTGATGCTACGTAAAAATATACATAACTATTAATGTTGACCTTTCTAGTTAAAGTAGATATAAATTAATGTTAATTAAATGATTTAATTGAATTCATTTTATATGCTACTGCACAAGAGACATATCACGATTATTCGCTTTAATGGAATTCCAAGAAAACTAAATTGACATTTACATAGCACTTATAGTTTATTACATACATAATTTAAACAATAAAACATAAATTGTTGGTTGCAACTGGATTTTATATGTCTTTTATTGAGTCCTCGTAAAACTTATGTGCCGTGACGCGAAATATTGGACACGGACACAAGCGATCCTTATCATTTATGAAGTTTTATTTCCATAACTCTATAATTTATGGAAGCACTAAGGAGGTTTTGTGTACCTAATATTATAAAACTATATTTTTAGCCTACGTTAACTTGTCCTATGCATCAAATTAGGCTATTAGCACTAACTAACTACATATTATTTTTTCAATTAAAGTAACAATTTCATAATTCTCTTTATCTTATATATAGGTAACAAGGACTGATTAAAATGAGCGGCGAATAATGATGAAAATTTGTGATATTGTATTATTATAACATAACTTCACGCCTTTTGTTACCCGAAGGTGTAGGCAGCGGCTGTTAAGAACACTAAACTATAATATTGAATTTATACTTTTTTATATACACTCAGAGGTAAACAACATTTTTTCGATTGTCAATCGAAGACGCCATTTTTAATTATCTGATTAGTTAGTTATTTAATATTTATTATATAGGTACAAATTGTAATTGATTTAATAAAATTTAAATAGGCATACAAAATTGAGGAATCTACAGAAAAAGTTTTTAACTTTGTCTAGAAGCAATATAATGTGTCCATCTGTAATTTCTTTCAGCCTTTCCGTTGATGAATAGTCTTGAATCCTATTCATCTGCCTTCGATGCTGGCTTTGCTGCTTGTTCGCATGTTGATGAGACATGATGAAGCGCTCAAACTGTCCTTCAGACTGCTCATCCGTGATTGCTGGTATCATCACTACCAACTATCTCGTAGTAACTGTCTATCGTGTAATTGAATAATTGAAAATCGTATCTGAAATCGCAAATAAATATTATATATTACCTAGTATTTAATTTTAAAGAGACTTTGGCTGTATAAATATCTTCCGCTTGCGCACTACAGAAAGAAATTTATGTTAATGATAAAGAATACCATAGACAATAATTCTACTTTTTAGTAGTGGTATGTGTGTGAAAAGTTTTGGGCGTACGCTAACAACCAGACTAGAGGAACCAAGTTGTTACTTTGACTTATATCACTATACTTCATCTAAAAACGATTTTCCGATATTGCAGCCAGTAATTAATAGGTAATTTCTAAGAGTTATGTTTCAACTGTAATTTATTTGTCTTAAAATCATCTCGCTGGTCTAGTAGACTGGAAGTAGAGCACTCCGCTTTGGAACCTAGAAGATCTCACACCAATTAATTTTGACGAGTGACATTGTCCACAATATATCCCAATAGGTTCCAATCCATCTAATCCATTCGGGATGTGAAGTTTCCGCGAGTCACTAACAACACTTTTGGGTAGGAAAAGTCGTTGAAATTACAGAAAAAGTAGATAACTTACCTATAAAGACGATATAGGTCGTCAAGTTGTTCCTTTTTCAAACGAGAATAGAGGTGGCTGATGTTGTGTAGCGTATTACTGCCTTTGCCACTGTTACGCCACTCTGGCTTTATGATCTCTTGGAGTCGTGCCAATTGGATGAGATATCTTTGATCCTCCTGTAAATTATTTGTTACTTATTATTTTTTTAGAACTAGGGGTAAACAAGTAAGCGGGAGCCTAGATGGTAAGTAACCAGCGCCTCCCCAGTTCCGTTGCTGGCCTTAATATGATAGAATAGGGATGATCACAGAATTGGGGTGGACCTACAGATATCTCTCTCACTCTATCTATATACTTTTTATAATATTGTCTGTAGTTGACTGAGTAGGTGTGCCAGGTGACAGAGTCCGGATATGGAAGCGCATACTTCTTAGGGAAATGAGTGAATAAACTAACTAGATACCATACTCTGTCGAAAAATTTGACATTTGCCAGTGAGAATTAACAAAATTTGCATTAACTACGTCTGTAAAAATATAAAGCAACAGTATTTTTGCTGTATCAAGATCAATACTTACGTCAAGAGTTTCAAACTTGAGAATCACGTCGAAATTAAACTTGCACGGTGTACAGAATGTGGTGTAGGGTATCCAGTGCATGTCCAAAGATCTCTTCGCCTTAACTTCATCTAAGACATAGGAGACAAACTCTTCGAACACTGGATATTTTTCAGTTGGAGCCTCTGGACTATTACCGGTCTAAAAAGTAAGTTAGATTGATATAGTTTAGAAATGTACTCCATGTGTAGATTCTAAATAATAATGGCTATTCACTAACAATGTTTTAGATACAACACACATAGCGTCATCTAGTTTTCAAAATGCGCAACAATATAGAATTTAGGTAAATATTATTATTTTCTTTTTGTATTTTTTTTATTTTAGCAAACAAAGGAAGATACATTTTTTTTTTAATATAAAATATTCTAGGTAGGTACGTACTTTTCTGTATTTCTTTATGATCTTCTGTCCCATTTTGTCGTGGAATGATTTAGGCCAAGCGTGAACGATTTTGTCATTGTAAGCTGACGCCAACCTTTCCAAAGGATGACGGACGATAAGGAATGTGATCGAATCCGTTTGAGCTTTCTTAATCATTTCCGTGGTAGGCCTCACGTATTTTCTTCTGGCCAATTCCAATGGTACTTCTTTAGTTTTATCCAAAAAAGCCGCTGAGTAATTCGCCATGAGATTAAAATTGTACATCCACGATGTTGAAGCCGCTTTGAACACGTTGCACCTTAAAAAATCACACTTGAATTAAAAATAAAGAAATTTAAAAGTTTTATTCTGTATCTTCTTATTGGCAGAATTGTACTGGCCTGTTGTGTGGGCCGTTAACCAAAGAATAATTTTAAGAAGAATATAATACATACTCCAAGGGAATATTATAATGACGCCTCGACAACGTGCGATATAAAGTAAGGTGAACAGACTTAGTCAGACAGTGTTCTATTCTAACCATAGAAAAGACAAATAATACTAAAAAAAAGGCAGTATGGCTTCCGAGCTTTAGACTGCCCAAATTGGGCGAATGAAAATAAAGGATATTTTAGTCTCGGTGGTCCAGTGGTCGAGCACCTCGCTTCTGAATCGAGAGGTCATGGATTCGAACCCAGGCTCACACCAATGACTTTTTGTAATTCTTTTCGGAAATTATGTATGATCGATATATATCGATGACCGACCACTTAGTGCCCGGTGTATGACAATAGGTTCGCCACCTATTCTATTGAGGTCTGGGGACGTAAACATAACAGTGAGTCGAGTCTTAATAACCGCTGCATACAACTTCGGGTAGAAAAAGGCGTGAAGCTAGGCTATGTGTTATTTTATGGCATGCTAAACAGTTTGAATAGACTGCATAACAAATGTCATAAAAATTTGAAGAAAAAGTCTAATGGCACAAATAAAGTCACAAGAATAATAATTATTAAAATTTACCACCAACAAGCCACAAAGTAACAACGCTGTAGTTTATGACATACTTAGTAATCTATATTACCCAAGGGATTATGTCTTTGTAATACTCTAACGCCGGCTCCTCATGTCTCGCCAACGATTTACGCTTGGCTGATTTAACACAATTTATAGGTTATGTTTTTGCACGCCAACCTAATTCTTTTTGCATATTCAAGGTACATTATGTCATTTTTTGTTTAAATATTTGGCATTTAAATACTTTTCCGTTCTCAGTGGACTGGAGCATAAGAACTCTGGATCTAAATCAAGAATTCGAGGTATAAAATCCTTACTTGTAGGAATTATTTTCGGAACACCTATTTAAAAGACCTAAGTTTTAAATATAAATATCGATGACTGACAACATTGTGTCCGGTTTATGGCAATAGTTTCCGCCATCTATTCCATTTGGGACGTAAAAATTTGTGGAGTCAAGGCTTAAGTGCCGCTGCCTACATCTTCGGATAGAAAAAGGTGTGAAGTTCTAAAGAAATACTTTACCATATTACGTGATACTGTCTATTTATAAGATATTCCCAGGCGTTCGGTTTCTGGCCAGAGCTGTCCAATTCCAGTCTTGAGCACTCGGTCTTTAGAAAGTCTCTCCTGGCGTCCATTCGTGCATTTATCTCCATGAACTTATCACGCGAGAGAAGACCGTCCTCGTGAGTGCCATTCTCGTATATGTACTGCAACAATAATATTTTAACTTAAATTTTATTCATACTGCAATATTATGAAATAACGAATCGATACTTCTTATTAAATAAAAAAGAAAAAAACACACACACAAACACAAAGAATTTAAAAAAATAGTTTACATTGTCTATGTCTACTTGCAATCGGTAAAAAATACGCTGACATATATATTTCAATTAATAAATAAATACTTAGTCATGCCATAAATATTGTAACAAAGAAAAAAAAATTTTTAATTGCAATTAACATTTATTACTTTTACGGTGTGTTACTTTAATACATAAATATAAAACGATATAAAATATAAAAAGCTTTTTCGAAGTGGTCTCCATTGGCTGCAATACAGGCCTTTAAACGTTGAGGCCAGTTATCAATAGAAACACGCACTCTTTCCATGGGAAAATTCTTCACTGCCAATCGTATGGATTGTTTTAGGGACTCTAAATTATTATGACGTTTAGAGCAAGCCGTACTCTCTAAAACTGACCACAAATCATAATCCAGTGGATTAAGATCGGGACTAGACGACGGCCAGTCTTCAGCTCTAATGAAGTCCGAAACGTTCGCTTCCATCCAAGATTGCGTGGACCGAGCTTTATGACCCGGTGCCGAGTCTTGCTGGAAGGACCATACTTCGTTATTGAACATGGTGTTGGCTTGACTACCTTTTCAAGAATGGTATCTTGATACACTTGTGCTGATGTTTTGATACCTTTTTCACAAAAATCACCAAACCATCACTGAAGTCGGATAATGCCCACGTTGCACTCTGTCAACTAATTGGGAAGCTTCCTTAGAGCTTTGAGCATAAATACGGTCATTTTGTTTGTTAAAATGTTGCTCAATTGTAAAAACTTTTTCATCCGTAAACAATATTTTTGTGTGACCTCCCTTTGCGTACCGCTTCAGTAGTTGTTTAGATTTTAACACCCTATTCTTTTTTAAATTATCAGTTAATAAATTACCAGTGCGCCTCTTAAAGGCTGCAAGTCCTAAGTCATCTTTTAAAATACGCGACATTGATCTAGGTGCTATCTTCATCTCCCGAGATAAAATCTTTTGCTTGCGGACAGGATTTCTTCGAATTCTTTCCCTTACTGCTTTGACCACCTTTTTCGTACGAACACTACGTGGACGGCCAGGTCTTTTTCTGTCACAAACAGAGGAGGTCTCATTGTACCTATTAATAGCCCGGTACACAAACATTTGACTAATACCAAGTGTATGGAGAGTTTTAAAAGTTGCATTTGGCTCCATACCTACTTTGTGTAACGCAATCACAGCGATTCGGTTCTCTTTATCACCCCACTCCATTTTAATATAGCAAAATATTGAACAATGTATTGGCGCCAAAACGAGAAAACACAATGAACAATCGTATAAAAATGACAGATTCCAAATTCAAATATAATATTTTTTTATTTTTAGTTGTAACAGTATTTATGGCCAGACTAAGTATAGTAATAAAGGTCTTGATTGATTGATTATTATCAGACATCACTTTCGTAGTCATTTTATTTCTAACTGCATAAAGACACGAGGCAATACAACTTTTTATTAAATTTCAAAATTGTATTAACTTGAACAAAGTCCTTTAACTCTTCATAACCCAGAGCTCATTAAATAATAATACATAATTATGCTATTTCCGTAAAAGTCGGTAGTAATGTGACCAGTGTGCGCTCATTTGGTGCGAATAACGGTGTTGCAGAACAGAAATGGAGATCAGGATATACTTTATGCTCTGTAATCCAGAAAAACTAGTCGTAATTATATTAAACACATGGCACAATGCGGCAATGAGTTACTGTTAGTTCTGTAAAGAGAAAAACATCTTGTTATTGGCTTAGCCGCCATGCTTGACATCTAACAAAGATAATATTAAATTATTAAGTATGCTTGGTAAGTAAAATAAGTATCAAGTAGTAGACACATATTAACAGTGGTAGAGGTACGAGTAGAGAAAATAGACATAAATTTGCTCATGCAAGCGTTTGGTTCGTTGAGAGTGATGTCTGGAGCATGCCACCCCATACCCAGGCACAACCCATTAAAGATTTCATAACGCAGCTCTCAGCTCCTTGGTGTTGCTCCTTGCTTGCCCGTTTGTCCAATAAAAAAGCGTAAACCTGTATGGTTCTGTAGGCCTCTTTGCCTTTCCAAAAAAAAAACCGACAATTTCTTACGCTTATCTCATTTTAAGTGGGGTCAGCACATGATGTCATCCTTTCGAACTATCCATGTTGTAAAAAGCTTTGGCTGTGATTTTATTATCGGCCGTCTGCCTGACGACCTTGGGAAGTGGGATGAAGAGTGCATTGGGCCTCCGCATAAGTCTCTTACCGAGTGAAACGCGGCCTGACCCAGTTTAGGCCGATGTTTTCAGAGGTCGTGGTATTCCATTCGTCTGTCGCTATTATATTATTTATTGTAATTTTTGTTGCCTGTTGGCTACATATCAATAACCTACTTTGTTTTCTTTATCGATTTTGTATCCAATTATTTTCTTTTTAAAACTTCAAATGTATGTGTGTTTATGTATTTACTTAAGTAAGAAGTAAATGTCCCATAATAGCTATAATAGCCTTTCAATTTAACGTCGTTAAGGTAAGTGACTGATGTTTACTTAATTAATAATGCTATTTGTTGTACGCCATTTTGATAATTTAAATAACTTCTAAAGCCATTGTCATTGGCCATTCCATGTTAGAATTGTTCGCACACCTCCAATTTGAAATTGAAGGTGCGAATGGCTCCATAGATTCTTTTGGAAAACCTAATCATCATTTATTTATTATTATTACTATACATAGTATAAAACAAAGTCGCTTCCCGCTATCTGTCCCCTTGTATGCTTTGATCTTTGAAACCACGCTACAGATTTTGATGTGTTTTTTAATGGATAGCTATAGTTATTAGTTACTATATTCATAACAATTTTAACAGTGGTAGAGGGAGCCGATATTTACACGAATTGGATGACTCGACCGACGAAATCTCGCTAGCTCTTAGAATGTTTACCTAAAGAGGAACATGCCGAGTTTCGTTCGATGAAAAAGGTATCCGGAGGCCTCTTCTCTTCCCACTCTTTAACTCTCTACCCTATTTTTAATATTGACTGTGTTATAAGTGTACATGGTTAACGCAATTCACCTGGTGATAGGTTCACTAGGCTCTCTAGTTTTCTATCTATCTATCAAATTACTTTCCAATCATGACACCTATTTGTGAACGTATAGAAATTTTTCAAACGTAATTTTGTATATTACATTAAAGACCATGACTTTTCGAAATTGTTTTCGGAAGTTGTGTGATAAATATCGATGACTGAAAACTTTGTGCCTGGTATGGCAATAGGTTCGCCACCTATTTCATTTGCGACGTAAACATAACGGCGAGACGAGGCTTAACAACCGCTGTCGCTACCTTCGGGTAGAAAAGGCGTGAAGTTATGTTATGTCACTTAAAAGACCATACAATTTATCATTATTATTTTTGTGTCGATGAATAGTAAATATTTACTGTAAATTGTTTAAATAAGCAAACAAGCCATTTGCGTGTGTATTGTATACAGGGTCAGGATATATTATGATCTATGCAAAACAATTTATACTGACAGTTTATATTACTAAGTACTTCTACGTATAGAAGTACTTCTACGAATAGAAGTACTTCTACGAATAGAAGTAATTTGTGACAACTCTTTATAATTAGTACCTACAGTATAAACAGTACTATGTATCGGTCGCTACATGTAGTTGAGTATGAGAACGTTACTTTTTTTTAATAAAGGGTCATCCGTTTATCATTTTGGTTTTTAGTAACTTTACGCGTTTTATACCCAGATGTGGACAGCGCGAGTTTTGCCTGGGCCACATTTTATGTTAGTCACTGATATTTATCACAGATAAGTACAGAAAATTTTAGAAAATACTTTTAATAAATTCATTGGTGTATGGTATCCAAATCCAAGAAGAAACAGAAATATATCGAAAAATTAAAAAAAAATATATTGAGGGGTGACCCTTGTGATTTAGGGGGATGAAAAATAGATGTTGTCCTATTCTCAGACTTACCCGATATGCACACAAAATTTCATGAGAATCGGTCAAGCCGTTTCGAAGGAGTATGGGAACGAAAACTGTGACACGAGAATTTTATATATTAGATTTATCGTTTTACTGGCACTTCAAGAAAATCATGAGTCAGGTACCAAAACAATAAGTTAAAAGAAAATAAATAATAGTTTAAAAAAACTAAAAAACACGCTTTTTATAGAAAACCGAACTAAAAAACAGAAAAATAAAAAAAAATATTTTATTTTAAAAAAAGCGTGGGGTGCTTTTTAAGATATTATCGAAATGATAATCACTCTACTCATATCTGTCAATAAAATATTTATAACTATTGACACCATGCACCCCACGCTTTTTTTAAAATAAATTTTTTTTTTTTATTTTTCTGTTTTTTAGTTCGGTTTTCTATAAAAAGCGTGTTTTTTAGTTTTTTTAAACTATTATTTATTTTATATTTTTTAGTTCGGGTTTCTAAAACAAGCGCGTTTCTTAGTTTCGAATTTGAGGAATAGCGCCATCTGTGACTTTTATAAGGAACTCGTTTCAAGTTGATAACGTAAAATTTCCGCTGATCGCCACTAGATGGTGCGATTTATGAACTTTCATAGTTCACAAATCGCACCATCTATCGTTCAAAAAAGCGTGGGGTGCATGGTGTCAATAGTTATAAATATTTTATTGACAGATATGAGTAGAGTGATTATCATTTCGATAATATCCTAAAAGTTAGAAGTAGATATAATCCTAAAGTTGTTTTAATCAATGAGTGAGATTCGCGAAAATCTTAGAAACAACTATTTTCTTAATTTAAATTCATTAAAATTTAAAATTAAAATTTAAAATTTATTTTCTATTTTTTAGTTCGGTTTTCTATAAAAAGCGTGTTTTTTAGTTTTTTTAAACTATTATTTACATAGTTCACAAATCGCACCATCTAGTGGCAATCAGCGGAAACTAAAAAAGAAGTCGGTTACAAACAAACCTACAAACATACAAATATACAAACATACAAACATACATACAGGTGAAGCTAATAAAAAGCTAATAAAAATATAACAGACGTATTCCAATTTCAAATATCTACATCTCCAAAGAAAAAAACAAATTTGTTGTTCTGTTCCAATTTCAAATAATAATAATTTTATAAAAAAAACTAATCCCCTGAAGGCGTGTCAATCAAGAACTTATCATCATTATAAAGATATTTGTATGCGCAACTGTATTTTTAGATCATCACTAAACCAAGAATCCGTTAAATCCTACCGCATCTAATGATACCCCATGGAACGGTTTAACTGAATCATAAGTTACAATCAGCCCAGCGAATGGCGTTTTGCCTACCCAATAAGTTTTAATCAAACTACTGACATTTATGATTTACCAATCCGCTCCCTTGGGTATACAGACTCCTTCTTCGAATAAGTGGTTAGTTAGGTCAAAAATAACTTTGTCAATACACGTACAAACTCTACTTCTTCTTAGCAGTAAAGAAAATATTATCTTCTTTAAATCTAAATAGTAGTCTGTAATTTTCTCTACAGTAACCATGAAAAGTTGGAAGCGATTACTGCTTCAATCTTACTAAAATAAATGTAATGTTTAACAGTCTTGCTCGATCGGTGAAATACCACGACCTCTCGGAATATTGGCGTGAAGTTGGTCGTGCCGCGTTTCGTTCGGCAAAAGAGGTACCCGGATGCTCGATGCCTTTTTCTCTCCCTTTCCCCTCCTACACCCTTAAAGGACGGCAATGCACCAAAGTGTTCATGGGCGGTGAGAAGTTACTTACCATCAGGTGACCCAGTTGCTCGTTTGCCCTCTTATCTCATTAATAAGCGTAGGTATATAGTCGTTTTTCCTGTGATGGTATTGAATCAGAGCCTTGCTACTCAGTCTCTTAGTCAATCGGTTTCAATTCCAGGTTCACTATTATTACTTTTTCAAAAATATTAAGCCAAATTATGCGTTACAAGTCTCGGTGGTCTATTTTCGAGCATCCCGCTTCCCGGGTTCGAATCCTGGCTCACACCAACGACTTTTCGAAATTAACTTCGAAAGCTATGTGTGATACATATCATCATTCATCATTAGCCTTATGAGGTCCACTGCTGGACAGGCCTCCCCCATTAAGCGCCACAACTGCCGGTCCGCTCAATCATGGGGGGTTTTTGCCATAATCGCCACGCTTGGCAGGCGGGTTGGCGATCGCAGTAGGCTGTATTTTGTTTAGAGAGAATGCTGCTGCCCATTCTTCCAGCCTTTTCCCTTACTCGCCTTTTACGACACCCACGGGAAGAGATGGGGTGGCGGTATTCTAAGCCGGCGCCACACAGCAATGATGATACATATCAATGACTGCAAACTTTGTGCACGGTATGGCAATAGGTTCGCCACCTATTATTCCATTTGGGACACTGCCTACACCTATAGGTAGAAAAAGGCGTGAAGTTATGTTATGTGAAGCTTCATATATAAGTGACTGAAAGCAAATACATAGGTTTTATTTATAACATGGTATAACAAAGAATACCATGTGTTCTATTTTTTTTTCTTTTTTTTAAAGACATTGGACATAAGGGTTAATTATGTTATGCCAAAGGAATTAATAACACAAATTGGAGTGACCACAATAATTTCCCAAAGGTAATTTATGCTTCACGTGTTTTAATCACTCAAAGGTGTAGGCAGCATTTCCATATAATTAATTCCATTAAATGGAATTAATTATATGTGTATTAATAATAATGGGAAGACCGTAAACTAATTGTCATATAACGGGCACACTGTTTTTATAAATAGGAAAGGGGCAACCGAACATACAGGTCACCCGATTAGGAACGATTATCACAGCCCATGGACGTCTACAACAACCAAGATGGACATAATTTCATTGCTGGCCTTTAAAATGGCTTAGGTCGAGGAACGGGTAGAAAAGGATAAAGGGAGTGATCCTTGGGAGACCATTCTAAACGGGAGATTTTCCGAGAGATCGTTGTGTTTCACCGGTCGAGTAGGACCATTTATGCAAATGTGAACCGATATTTATATACTAGCAGACCGCGCGAACTTCGTACCGCCATATTTTATACATTTTCCACTCAAAAGATTATTGCCGCAATCATATTAATACCCCAAAGCTTTCATCATAAATGGACTATCTAACAAAAATATTTATTTCAATTCAAGTTCTTGATACATACATACATAACTTCAGGCCAGATCCCTTGCGGGGTAGGCAGAGAGAACAAAGTGCCATAAGGCACGATTATTACACGTGTCACTCGCTTAGCTAGTATGTATTAGCGTACTGACAACCAAGACATTGATATTATTTACAACTTCAAAGAAAGCTTTATTAGCATTGCCACTTATAAACAATGAATATAGCAATGAACTTGTCCCAAGTTTTTGCTCAACCTTTAGTTTTTTTTAATACAACATAAACAACTTTTTTTATATGGTCACTATTGTTAACTTCAACGAAAAAAACGGGCCACCATATGTTCAAACCGGGGTAGCTAACTCACAGTGAGTGTTTTTTTTTTATAAGTCAAATGATGTCGGTTTAGCGATTAAGCTTATCGATATAAATTTACTACATTTTAAAAGATATCACGATCTTAAAAATGTAAAGTTTATTACATATATCTAGAATGTATTATAAATCAGTCACATCAGTCACACCTTGTCAGTGGTAAAGTCACGCAGTGTTCGCTGCATGAATGGGCCGGCTCGACCCGTGGAATACCACAGATTATCGGTCAGATCAGATTATCGCTGAAAAGTGGCCTTAGCCGCGTTTCACTCGCTGAGAGAGGTGTTCGGAGGCCCAATCCCTTTTCCCCTCCCCTACCGAAACCCACTCCCGACCCCACTCATATCCCATTGTAAGCGCCGGCAACGCAACTGTAACACTGCATGTGATGAGGTGGCCATGGGCGGCGTTTGTAACTATCATAAGCCTGCTCGTTTCCCCCTTATACAATAAAAATGTAACCTAATTCCTATGCTATCCTACTTCTAATATATAAAATTCTCGTGTCACAATTTTCCCATACTCCTTCGAAACGGCTTGACCGATTCTCATGAAATTTTGTATGCATATCGGGTAAGTCTGAGAATTTTCAACCCCCTACGATCAACCCCTATTTTATAAATTTAATTTTTTGGTAAGACAACGTTTGCCGGGTCAGCTAGTAAAATATAAATGTCAATGTAAGTTTGTTTGCGTGCTTTCACGCGATAACTACTCAATCGATCACCATGAAACTTTGTACACATATTCTTTAAAGTAATTTACATATTTTTGAACCCGAAGGAAAAACTTATAAAATAGTCTACAACAATATCCTACATACTCTTATAAAATTGTTACAGTCCAAAATTATTTATTTTTGTATTACCGTGTGTTATATATTTTACCTTAAAAAAATGTTGTTAGTTTTTTAAACGTCATTGTAAGTAGTAATTTTAAAACCTAATGATTCCAGCCAAGCAATAAAACAGAGTTATCATATTGGTTAACTTCTATAGTAATGATCTTTGATATCTATTTAATGGATTTAATGCGAGCGAAGCCGCGGGTAAAAGCTAGTAACTTTTATAAATAAAAATACCACAAAATACGATTAAATACTACAAATTTTAAACTAAACATAACTTCACGCCTTTTGTTACCCGAAGGTGTAGGCAGCGGCTGTTAAGACTCGTCTCGCCATTATGTTTACGTCCCAAATGGAATAGGTGGCGAACCTATTGCCATATCGGGCACAAAGTTTGTCAGTCATCGATATTTATCACACATAACTTCCGAAAACAATTTCGAAAAGTCATTGGTGTGAGCCAGTGTCTGGAATCGAACCCCGGACCTCTGGATCAGAGGCCGTGCGCTCGCCCACTGCGCCACCGAGACTTTTTTAAATTTTAAATTCTGATTAAAGTATTGAGCGATATGATGACAAAGAGAGAAACAACAACAAAACATAACTTCACGCCTTTTCTACTCGAAGGTGTAGGCAGCGGCTGTTAAACCTCGTTTCACCACTATGTTTTCATCCCAAATGGAATAGGTGGCAAACTTACTGCCATACCAGGCACAAAGTTTATAGTCATCGATATCTAAATACACATAACTTCAGAAAACAATTTCAAAAAGTCATTGCTGTGAGCCAGAACTCGAACCCGCGACTACTTTATACAGAAGTGGGGTTCTCGACAACTGGACCACCGGTACCTTTTAGCAAGAAACAAACGTAAAAAAATCTACCTGCTAGCTGTCGCGGTCCGAGCTGTCCGAGTCGGATACATCATCAGTGTAACTAAATATTTCCCTATGAAATGAATACTTACATTTTGTATTTTGCGATATCTTTGGAATTAAATGTCCGAATTGAATTATTCAAACAGTTCTAGAAAGGTATTGAATCTGTCTTTATATTGAAGTAATTTATTTTCAGGAAAGTTAAATTCAAGGTACAAAATAAAGCATTTTTATAACGACATCAATTTAATTATTTTAAAAAACTCAAAAAACACTTATTGTGAGATAACTACAATAGCTAGACATATGCCATCGCGGACTTTTTTATAGACAAATTTATGTTCTGTAAAAGTGTAGTACATTGTTTTATTCTAGAATCAATAGTTTTCGCAGCGTTCACGATGTAAGAATTATTTTCGAGTCATTTTCTTACACCTTGGGTTACATTATTGGACTTATAGTAAGGATCCCTAATTAATTTGAAAATATAATATAGCCTAAAGCCTTCCTCGATAAATGGACTATATACCACTGAAAGAATTTTTAAAATCGGACTGGTGGTTTCTGAGATTAGCGCGTTCAAACAAACAAACAAACAAACAAACAAACTCTTCTGCTTTATAATATAAGTATAGATAGAGCGAGAGATAATCCACATTAGTCCAAGAGGTGGAATATAGATTTTATAATATCTGGTTCTATTAAACCTTTAAATTACCAAAGGATTTATTGTATAGTCTCGGTGGTCCAGTGGTTAAGATCCCTACTTCTAACCTCAGAAGTCATGATTTCTGTTACTGACCGGTAGTTATGTGTGATAAACATCGATGACTGATAAATTTGTGCCCGGTGTATTGCATTATGTTCGCAACCTATTCCATTTGAGACGTAACGAATCGGCGGATCGAGGGTTTAACAGCCGCTGCCTACACGGGGTACAAGAGGCAGGAGTGACCATCTAGATCTAGTAAATACCAGTCCACAATAGAATAAAGATTATTAAAACTATACAAGTGGTTTTTTGTTTACGCAACCCAGGCGCGCTCGCGGCCCATCGGCGGCGGCGATCACTGAGCTCGCCGCCGCCGCTAGGTGGTGAACCTATTGCCATACCGGGAACGAAATTTTCTGTCATCGATATTTTTCACACATAACTTCCGAAAAGAACTTCGGAAAGTGTGAGCCAGTGTGAGGATTCGAACCCGTGACCTTAAATTTAGAAGCGGATGTTCGACCACTGGACCATCGAGACTAAAAGATGTTTATAAAAAATGCAAAAGGACATTAAATTGTTTTATGTGTAAACATTTTTAAACAATTCGCTAATTAAGTATTAATTGACACGTTCTTGTTATCGAATTTCCATTATTATTTTATATTTATATTTTCCTATATCTAATCATTCATTTTTAAACATTGTTAGTTGTTATAATAAATTGAAAGTTATTTGAAACGGTTAATATACGATACCAGACTAGCTGACAAACTGCTGTATAAATCATGATGAAACTTTGTAGACATACTCTTGTAGGTATTAAAAGTAACACAGGACACTTATTATTAGTATTTTTTTACGAAAACTAAACAAAAAAATCTCACAAACTGCCTGCATTAACGCCATATTAAAATATACTAGTTGACACGGCGAACTTTGTTCCGCATAAAAAGTATTTTTAACCACGTTTACAATTCAAAATGTGAATGTAAATCTCAAAAATGATCACTTTTTATTTACTACATTAAACACGAGTTATTCATACAAACCATTTCGTTGACAACCTCTATCTATTACAAAAACTTCATCAAAATCCGTTGCGTAGTTTCAAAGATCTAAGCATATAAGGGGACAGACAGAGGATAGCGACTTTGTTTTATACTATGCAATAATGATAATTTAACTTTGTATGTATGTATGTAAAAGTATTAACACCATCTAGTCGTTAATTATTTGTTATCAGTTGTATATACTCGTATAACAAAACGCTTTCAAAATTCATTGTTTGAGTTGTTGTTCTTTCTGAAGTTCCCTGGGTCAGCTAGTATTTTATATTTTGGTTTGATTGATCATAGTGTAAAATATATGTAGCCTAAAGTATTCCTCGATAAATCAATGGGCATTTGCGCCCAGGAATCTGCCCAACGCTCCATTTACGCTGTTATCTAACGCCACTCATCTTTCTACATCCGCGGTGTACCTTCCATCCCTGCTAAAAGCGTATCCAAAATATACAATTTCATTGTTCCAGCACTACATCGTCAACCATCATCCTTGCATCCGTTCTGGATTCTTCAATGTCAATCACCATATCAATCCACCACCAATCGTTTTTATATTTAGTGTAATATAATTTCGAGAATTAATTAAAATTTATATTATATCGAATCAGATATCTTATGAGATGTTCATAAAACACTTTCTCGAACCGTTAGTGCATTTATACACACGTATATACGTAACTACTATACATTTATACATGTGCAATTAACTTTCTCCTCGACCTTGTCTCTGACAATCATGAGAAATTCTCAGGTATATCCTGCAACAGTAAACACTGAGTAAGTTAACTAGTAAATGATGTTTATTTATTTACTTAACTTCATGTCATGCCCATTGCAGGGTTGTCTACCCTGCAATGGGCATGCATGCATATAGCGCCATAAGGCACGTTATTTATACATGTCATTCTTTTTGGATTATCATAACTCCTGTCATAAACACTCTTCTGTTTTTAAAAGGCTCTTGACACTACTTTCCGTTGGGATTTGGTCGGTTTGGTCAGGGACAGTGTGTCATGGCCGTCCTCCTTACTCTTTTTTCCTTTCTTTCTACATGTCTGAAGCATCAGAGTATGTCCTTCTTTACTTTAACACCAACACTTTTTCTGCTTAACTGAGCTTGTTGGGTGTTGATTAAATTAAATTCAATAGTCTCGGTAGTCCAGTGGTCGAGTACACGGCTTCTGAATCCAGAGGTCGCGGGCTCGAATCCTGGCACACACCAATGGCTCTTCGAAATTAATTTTGAAAGTTATATGTGATAAATATGGATGACTAAAAATTTTGTGCCCGGTATGGCAATAGATTCGCCACCTTTTCCATTTGGGACGTGAATATAACGGCGAGTCGAGGCTTAACAGCCACTGCCTACACCTTCGGTTAGAAAAAAGTTACGTTATGTTATAATAATAATAAGGCCATGGACAGATTCGGATAGGGTGACCTCTGGGAATTTGACTGAACAATAATTTTGTTAAGATATCTTTAGAAGTATTAGGTATCGACCGAAGGAAGAGTAACTTCTCGCATCCAAAAGCTAATAATAGTAAGTAGGTATTGTAACAGTAGTTTGATCTTTTAAATTTTTTTATCAGAAATATTGGTTCTCGTCTGCTGATCTTGCAGGAAAAGACGACTCGTTTTGTCTTGAGCTCGTTCGCAGAATGGAACGAGAAAGTAGTATTGGGTGAACCGAGATCATAGATCACTCTTCTAGGATGAACTTGTCTTGTCTAACCTATTTTTTTTTTATTTAAACTACTGCTATAACACTAAGTGTATGCATTATTTTCTCTTATCAAGTAGTAAAACCCTAACACCCATGCAAAAAGATAGACCAGCTAATAGTATAAATAGAAAAAGGTGTTTCCTTATGGTTTTATTGCCAAATAAATTACATTATGTTTTCAAAGAAATCTCCTAAAGTTTTTTAGATATCCTAATCAAGGGGAGTAAAATCTTTCAAGATTCAAGTGGATATTGGCATCCTGTCACATAATATCACTTGACGTAAATCGTATTGTCTAAAAGAGACAATACGATTTCTAAAGAGCGTTTTGTCCGTATAGCGAAAAATATGAATAGAAATAGTTTAACCCACGCCAATAGCCCAAGCAGTAGGCTGCATGAATCTGTCGATGAGGCTCGACCAGAGAAATACCACGGCCTCGCAGAAAATTGACATAAAGTGGCTTGTGATGCGTTCCGCTCGATGGGAGAAATATCGGCAGACTCTCTTCCATCTCACTTCTGACCTCTTCTCTATCCCATCAAAAGCCGACAGCGCAAATGTAACACTATCTCTGTGTCACTATCAGGTGTCCATGGTGGTCCATGCAGGTGACCCTCCTCATCATTTCATCATTTTCTTGCCATTGTACCACTTTAAGTGAAGGCATCACATATTTCATCCTTTGGAACTATCCATGTCGTCAAAAGATTTAGCTGTGGTTTTATGACCGGCCGCCTGCCTGACGTCGAGCCTGCTTGGGAATGTTTTCGTTTCTCACCCAATCAGGGATTGGCACAATATGTCATCCTTTCGAACTATCCATGATGTCAAATGATTTGCCTGTGGTTTTATGACCGGCCCCCTGTCTGCTCGTAAGCCACCAATCCCATAAATAAATCGATTAAATCACTGGTTTGCAACCTTTTTTTACTGATTGGGGTGCATTTTAATTTTTGTTATTAGGGCGCATAAAAGCGTATCGATTATTTCATTCTGTAGCATATAGCGTGTCTGCAAGCCATTTACAGAACTGGGGGCCTATAATGAACTCTTAATTCCAGCCAGCTTACGGGCTTTCTGGCAAATCGCTTTTCCTGCTAGTTTAGACTACTCATCACTGATATGCTCGAATTAATCATTGATAAATAGAATCGGCAGTGAATTTGACAGTGACTACTCATGAGTAGCTAGAATTAGTCGTTAGAAATACGAATGTGAGTAAGTGAATGTGAGTGATAGGGTCAGCATCGGGAGACCAAGACGGAGCTACCAGCCTTTTTTAAACAGACCATTTATTTGAATAAATGGTCTGTTTAAAAAAGGCAAAATGCGTAGCACCCGAAACCGCCGCGAATGCATGACGAGATGTATGACTGTGGATGAGGCGAAAGATGTGTGTCAGGATCGTAGCTTGTGAAAAGCCAAAGTCTCTCCGCCTGTATCCCATGGGGGTAGCCCCATGGGATACAGGCGTGAGCTTATGTATATATGTATGTAAATACGAATTTGCAAGGCAGCGCGTAAGCTAGCTGGACTTAACGAGTTATTCGACAGCTGATTCAAAGAAGGAATCCTGCTTTTGATATTAAGTAGCCTCATTAAATACATTTACAAGTATGGAAAGGATATTC
Source organism: Euproctis similis (assembly GCA_905147225.2). Taxonomy (NCBI): domain Eukaryota; kingdom Metazoa; phylum Arthropoda; class Insecta; order Lepidoptera; family Erebidae; genus Euproctis; species Euproctis similis. Next base: position 8,338,779 of record LR990121.1, on the reverse strand, counting down.
TTGATGTGATTGTTTAAACAGGTCTAGAAATTATTAGCTAAACTTTTGGTACCTAACAGCAGAAGAAAGTAAGCCGTGGACAACAAATTGATTTAAATTTAATTCAGCATGACACATTGATTTGTTTTCTAAACAGAATTTTGTTCTTCTCGCATTCTTGCATCTTCACGCTCTCAATACTTATAGACATTAACAAAGACCAAATTGAACGAGGTGAAGATGATGTCAGGAGCCTTAAAAACAACAAACGTGTATGACAAGGGTTATGAAAGTCGAAGCAGCGGAGGGAAAGCACGGAAGTGAGTAAGAAGTTGGGCCTCCGGATACCTCTCTCATAGAGTGATACGCGACATTACCCACTTTAATGTGTTTCACCGGTCACACCGTTCGCCGCCCTATCTCATTAAAAATACTCTGCCTACTCTTGTTTGATTCAAAGCCAAATCAGACCATTATTATATCAAATTGGCTGGTCAAGCGTCATTCAATCAGAATACTGAACGTGTGCCAAGATTTGTCTCCGAGAGTCATTAGACTTTTATAGTCCATCAGTAATGTGGTCCAAGTTTATCTATAGTGGTTATTTCGCAAGAACTTTGGCAGTAGTAATAGCTTGAATGAGAGCATACGATTTAGATTGGCACTTTCCTAGAATTGTGATGATGTTAATCATTACATAGTATAAAACAAAGTCTTTCCGCTGTCCGTCTCCTTATATCATTAAAACTACGCAACGGATTTGGATACGTTTTTTTTTTAATAGTTAGAGGGTGTCAACGGGATGGTTTTGATCTATAACTCATATATGATGCTGTAAAGAAAAAATGATAATTTTCGAGATTTATCATTTTAATTGCAAACGCTGGCTGAACCCTAAGTGATAGATCAAAACAATGTTCTACATTATTAAACACCTTCAGAAGGTCTACAAAAAAGTCCGCGAAGGGATAGGGATAGGGATAACCCACAATGACCATTTTTATTTTTTTATTTTTACGAGAAATAATGGCTTATTTACTAGGCGATTTTAAACATTACAGCATTAATTTTCATCAAATTAAGTGTCTTAAATAGATTGTGCATGTAATAAAGATGATCCTGGCCCTTTACAGCGTGCAATTTAAACTAATATTTTCGAAGATATTGCATTATTAACATAGCGAGACAGCAGTTAAAGCCGATAAATAGCACAAATTGAACCCCATGATTTCCAAAATTTACTCATTTACCTATTACTTTTGATGCGGAACAAAGTTCGCTGGGTTAGCTAGTTGTATATTCATTTTCATAAATTCACGCTTTTTTTCTACCCGAAAGCAGCGACTCGTCGATTTTGTACGCCTCAAATGGAATAAGTTACGGAATATATTGCCGTACATCGGGCACCAAGTGGTCAGTCATAAATTTTTATCACACTTAAGTTCCTATAAAGAATTCTGAAAGGTCTGTGGTGTGAGCCAAGATTCGATCACAAGACTTCTTAATTCAGATGCGTGCTTATCCACCAGGCCACTGAGATGGCATGAATTAGATTAAAATGTTATTAATATAACTTTAGCATCACAGAAATTGAAAAAATTGTTTATTAAATAAATGAATTGTTCGAAAATAAATGTAGCCGAAGTTATTCCTCATTATATGAGCTACATGCCAATATAAGTTCTGTCAAAATCGGTTCAGCCATTTCAGAGATTAGCCGGAACTAACATTCATTTTTTTATGGGATAGCAGGGCAAGCGAGAAGGCGTGTCACCTAATGGCAAGTGAGCAGCGCTGCCCATGGATACCTCTCTCTCATAAAACGAAACGCGCCATGAGCCACTTTACAGAGATCTTCTGAGAGATCGTGAGATTTCACCGCTCGAGCCGGCCCATTCATGCAGCGAACTGCTTGACTGTACCACTATATACCCGTATATAATTACTAGCTGACCCGGCGAACTTTGTTCCGCATCAGAAACAAATAACTGCTGTCCCGCTATGTTAATACTGCAATATCTTCAAAAATATTCGTTTAAATTGCATTCTGTAAAGGGCCAGGATCATTTAATATTACATGCACAATCTAAATATCACACTTAATTGGATGAAAATTAATGCTATAATGTTTAAAATCGCTTCGTAAATAAGAAATTATTTCTCGTAAAAAGTAAAAAAATAAAAATGGTCATTGTGGGTTATCCCTAAGAGATAGACATATGCCTACTTTTTTGTAGACCTTCTGAAGGTGTTTAGTAATGTAGAACATTGTTTTGATCTATTACTTAGGGTTCAGCCAGCGGTTGCAATTAAAGTGCTAAATCTCGAAAATTATAATTTCTTTACAACATCATATATAAATTATAGATCAAAACCACCCCATTGATACCCTCTAACTATTAAAGAAAACCGCATCAAAATCCGTTGCGTAGTTTTAAAGATATAAGCATATAAGGGGACAGACAGCGGAAAGTGACTTTGTTTTATACTATGTAATGATATTCATACGCATGTAGTAAAAGGCGAAGATTATGTTACAAACAGGCACTCAAATTTTATTTATATACATAGAAACGCACTGCTTTTAAAAGTCAACCTGTCAGTCTTAACTAACTCAATGTACCATATGTGTAAATATACTGTGATTTGTAATAGGTATATAATAATATATTTGTTTAACTATTTCGGAGGAAGGTCATTTAAATGACCGTATAACATTTATTAGAGATCAAGGTCATATACCAGTTCCAAGTACAATGGGTAAAGTATCGGTCTCGTGACCTCGACACACGGGTGATGTAGAATCTTGAGAAAACTTAATATTTACTTAAATCTTAATTAATATTACTATGAAATTATATTTTTAGATCACAATCCACAACGCCCTCTAGTTTTCCGAGCTAAGCTACTAAATGCTTGTGTTAAGGAAACTAGAGAACCTAGTAAATACATAATTATAATACAAAGAAATAACACCCAGACGCCATACAAACATTCATGCTTGTCATAAATATTTGTACGAGGGCGGGGATCGAAGCCACCAACTTAGATTCCACTGTCGGTTGTTTTACCAACACACCAAGAAGCCCGTCTAGCTTTATTTATTAACTAGCAGACCGCGCGAACTTCGTACCGCCATATTTTAAACATTTTCCACTAAAAAGATTATTGCCGCGATCATATTAATACCTCAAAGCTTTCCTCATAAATGGACTATCTAACACTATTTTTTTTTCAATTCAAGTTCCTGATACATACATACGTAACTTCACGCCAGATCCCTTGCGGGGTAGGTAAAGGGTACAAAGCGTCATAAGGCACGATTATTACACACCTCACTTACTTAGCTTTTGATATTAGCGACTAACAACCTAGATATGATGAAAATAATGGCAGTTAAAATATTAAGCAGTTGAATGAATGCATGAATGGGCTCAACCGGTGAAATACCACCACCTCCCAGAAGATCGACGTAAAGTGGCTTATGCCGCGTTTCGTTCGGTGAGAAAGGTTCCCGGAGATCCACCTCCCTTCCCCATCCTTCTCCCTTAAAGGTCGGCAACGCAACGGTAACACTATAAGTGATGCCGGTGTCCATGGGCGGCGCAGGTTGCTTACCTTCAGGTGACACGCTTGCTGCTTTGCCCTCATGCCTCCCATAAAAAAAAATATTATCAACTTCGATCAATAGCAATACCAGGGACTTTGTGAGAAGTTCTTTGTCAACCTTTAGTTTTTTTTAATACTCCTTGCACCTTTTTTTTTTAAATTTGTCATTGTCGTCGATTTAAAAAAAACCTGGACACCACATGTTCTTACCAGTATGGCTAACTCACAGTGAGAGTTTTTTTTAAATATTTTAAATGATGTCGATTTGGCACCTTGGTATTACTCTTATCAAAATAAATTCACTAAATTTTATTAACAATTTGATCACTTAAAGACTTTCTATAACTAAGGAAAATCTCGATTAGGTAATGTTTTTTTTATGGGATAGGATAGTAAACGTGCAAGCGTGTCACCCGGTGATTAAACAACTAACGCCACCCATGGACACCTGTAACACAAATATATTTAACGGGCCTCGTGGCGCATTGGTAAAACTACCGGCTGCAGCACTGAGGTCGGGGGTTCGATTCCCACCCGAGCACAAATATTTGTGACAAACATGAATATTTGTGTGGCGTCTGGGTGTTTTTCTATGTATTATAAGTATGTATTTACAAAAGAAAAGTATATATGTATTAGTATCTGTTATCTAGTATCCATAGCACAAGCATTTAGTTGCTTAGTTTGGAACTGGAAGGAGCTGTGTGATTTGTGTCCAAGATATTATTATTATTATTTAAATAGTTTTGCAGTTGCGTTGCCTGCCTTTAAAATGGGAAAGGGGTTGGAAGTGGGATGGAAAGAAATGAAGAACCGAGCAAAACGCGAAATGAGACACTACTTCGATATTCTGAAAGGTCGTCGTATTTCACCGCCCGATCCGGCCTATTCATGCATCGAAATACGTGGTTTGGTCAAACAAACAAATAATTTTTATATAGTATTTGTATGTATGTATAAATGATTTGCGATTCATTGGACAGTGCTTAATGTAGCAGAACGCTGACGGCATCACTATTTGTTTGCGGGTTACGATCGAATCACTGAATATGTAGGACTGGTTCCATAAAGATCTATAAGCCAGCTATTTGTCTATGATTGATAGACACTAAATTAATATTTTATATGTGTGATGGTCGAGTATTCTGGCGGCTACACTTTTTATGCAGTAACCTACTGCTTTGTTTTCAGTAGCGATATTAATATTATTGTTATTTACTTTTAAGTTTTTATTTAAAAGTCTCGGTGGTCCAGTGGTCGAGCACACGGTTTCTGAATCCAGAGGTCGCGGTTAACATAACGGCGAGTCGAGGCTTTACAGGCACTGCCTACACCTTCCGGTAGAAAAAGGCGTGCGGTTATGTTTATATGTTTACTTTTAATAATCGGAAAAGAGTATCTGGCACATGAGTTTCTTGCCCGATTCTTCTCATGATAGACCCTACACACGGAATCGGGCCGCTCGTGGCGATTGCGTCCGAGTTTTCTTGTTCCACGGAGGCACTTTCCTTAAGCACTCATGTTAAGTATTTCATTTTAAGTGTCTGTGAAGACCTATGAAAACAAAGCTTCTTTTGACTTTGACTTTGATTGATCATCAACATTTTCTTGCCATCATCTATGCCATTATTCTATCCATTACTCTAAGTAAGTAAGTAAGGATCGACACGTCATGTTATTCTTTTCCATTCTCTTCTATAATCTTTTATTATATCTAATCTATATATCTTGCGACTCTCTATCTCCTGCAGATATCTCTCCTAGCGAACAAATCGCATACACACATAATTTCACGCCAAATGCCTTGCGGTGTGGTCTTAGAACGGAGCGCCATATAAGGCACGATTCTTACACACCTCACTCGCTTTGTTGACTTTCATAACTCTTTTCATACACGCGCGTCGATTTTTGAGGCTCCTAACATCACCTTCCTCCAGAACACGATCTATTTGGTCATGGAATTAGTCAGTTTACGTCGATATTCGGAAAAGTCGTTGTATTTCACCGGTCGAGCCTCACCATTCATGCAGTGAACGTATTTAACATTAAACATATTCGAAGTGCATTTAATTAACAGTAATTATTCACTCTGTTAGTAATATCAACATGCAAATGTTTGTTATCTAAACTGCGGATGTCCTGATGAAGGTAACGCTGTCATTAGAATGCGTAATTGTGTTTAATTATGACAGTTCATATGAAGCCAACTAATGTACCTATAACTTCACGCCTTTATTCACAGAAAGGTATTGACTGCGACTGTTAAGACAAATTCCAAGCAAGTTTTTTATGAAACTATTTATTTTTTTAATAAAATTGATAAATTTATTTATTTATTTAAATTTCTTCACTTACACCATTAAATGCAACAAGATTCGTCTATATCTTTGGTTTTCTTTGGATTGCAAGATTAACCTAGACTTAACTAGACTAGATATTAGTAAGGAATTCCCTGCGAGAATACGAATAGGGTAGATTTAGTAAGATTCATCAATATTTAATTGTGATAGAGCCACGCAGTTTTCCGCATGAATAGGTTGGCTCGACCGGTGATATACCATGACCACAGAAATAGATCAAGATAGAACGGCGAATAGGCGTGGCAAGCGTGCCAAAACCATGCACTATATTGCATGCTTTTCGAAACTCGCTCTCATTACGCAACGAGCGTTCCTACCCTGCGTTCAGGACGTAAAAAAATAGATAAAACGTCACATATATGCCTTATTATGCTGTGGCAAATTGTAAAAACAAAAGTAGTGAATCAAATATGAAAAAAGGAAATATTTCGTATGATCAGTAAGTACAGAAAATCAGTAGAAAGTATTTTTTTGAGATTATAAATTATTGTTTTACTTTTACTATGTTCAATAATTACGATCACAAGTTGTATATTTTTTCGTTATGATAAATATCCATTGCTGTCCGCATTCAACGCTCGTATACAAAAACATTGCGCGTATAAATTATACGCGTAATGTACGTCGAATCGAACGAAATACACAATACACCTGCTAGTTGATCGCTGTGTCTGTTAATCGCTGTGATTGGTCTTCGAATGTTAGAGATGGGCCCTCCATGTATCGTTGAGTCTTAGGACTTATCGATAAATTAATTCAATAATAATTTGAGTATCAGCTCATGTCTTGCTTTGTCCGTACTTTATTCTAACACCACAAATTTCAACCAAAGTGCTTCGTAATTACATTGGCAGCCGTTTATTTGACAGTATAAGTTTTCACCAATTTGACCAATCGCCGATGGAAAATCATCTCGTTCTCCTCAAACGGGCAGTAACCGAGGTATATGTAGACGTTCGGCTTCGTTATTTAACCAGGACTGTGAGGCCAACCCGTACAAAAAGGCAAATATTTAATAAATATGTATAGTTTCAAGGACAGTAAAATATTTATAATTAAATTTTATATACTGTTGGAAAAATATGTTTTAGGTTTTAATATGTCAGATTAAAGTATTTAACATGTTTTACTTTCTATGATTATCGTTACATAAAATCAATAAAGTTGGTAAAATATAAAAATAGTAAAATTAACACACGTTGCCGATATTAACATCGATAATCTAATGTGTGTGTCTCCTAACTAGTCACCCGCTCACAATGAAAATGACGTCACGCTGTGGGCGTGGTTTTTCAAAAAAGTGACACGCTCGAAATGTATGGAAATATGACATCGCGGCCGTTCTATCTTGATCTATTTCTGTGACCATGACCATCAATATCGACTAAACGCAGCTATCCGGAAATCAACCCCCTTCGTCGTCCCTTCCCATCCCACTCCCTAATAGAACTGGCAACGCTACTGTCACAATATCTATATTGCGTGTGTCCATGGACGGAGCTAGTTACCACCGCTTGCTCGTTTGCCCCCCTATTCCATTAAAAATATTTATATTTAATAATATTTATACACATTAAGTGGTCTCGGTGATTCAGTGGTCGAGCACCCCGCTTCTGAATCTAGAGGTCGCGGGTTCGAATCCTCGCTCACACCAATGACTTTTCGAAGTTATTTTCGGAAGTTATGTGTGAAAAATATCTATGATTGAAATCTCTGTGCCGTCCCAAATGGAATAGGTTCGCCACCTATTCCATTTGGGACGTAAACATATCGGCGAGACGAGGCTTAACAGCCGCTGCCTACACCTACGGGTAGAAAAAGGCGTGAAATTATGTTATGTTATACACTTAAGTAATATTGGCCTTTAATTATAAAATATGAATTTAAGGTACAAAATAAAGGACAGTTGCATTAGTCAGAACACCCGTCACAGTAATTGCTAAAATTTCGTATTCATGAAAGATAAAAAATGTATGAACGTGTTTTTTTTTTATTTCAGTGACCAGTCAACACACCATCCTGTCCGTTTATGTTATTTATAAGGACTCACCAGCCAGGAATTAAATATATATAGCCTTTTTCTCTTTTTATTTAGTATTATATTTGTAGGTATAACAGTGGCAGTTTTTAGGTCTCAAACATTTTCCATCAATTTTCTCAGTCATCCAATATTTTATTATTGTTATTGATGTGAGCCAGGATTCGGCTCGAGACTTCATGAATCAGAAGTAGGACGTAACACTCCAGGTCACCGAGACAATTTTTATTACCTTCCCTTGTTGTAATAGCCATTTGCCATTGGCTTGCCATTGTAACCCAATATGGCAGTCGTATTCAGTCAAATGGTTTTTGAACAAATTTCCAACTTCTGACATTTTGTTTTCTTTATTTCATAACACATTACTCCTGACATTTCGAATCATTCAATTATTTTTGAAAAACCAACTAACTATTAAGCTGTCGACAAGAGAAAGAATAAACAGAATATCCAATGATGATCACGTTCCCATTCTAAATGGGTCATTGGATGCATCAGAAGAGGAAGCCATGTATCCGGTCCATTGTGCCCTATGAAATGGGTGTTGGACGCTAATTGTGGAGACTGATGATGTAATATACGTCGCTGACGAAGGTCAAGTGTATTGTGACGGAACTGCACGTTGTGTCTGAACTTTTATAGTCAGCTAACTATATAATTAGTAGATGTGAGCAGCGGCTGTTAAGCCTGGACTCGTTGAAGTTTGAGGTCCCAAATGGAATGGATGGTGGAACTTATTGATATACACCAGGCAGAACGTTGTCAGTCATCGATATTTATCACACATAACTTCCGAAAATAATTCCGTAAAGTCTTTGGTCCTTCGAACCGTATATTATTATATTAAAGATTAGTATGCAAGCGTGCCGATCATGAGTCCCGAAACGTTTCCGAACTAGTATGACTCAGTTAGCCGACGATATACAAAGGAGAGATTCGCAGTTGTGTGGAGATGCATTACTGGTAACTGCGGCGAGGTGGATGGACAGCCATCCGAACAGAATGAAGTAACTCTTTTTGGACGTGCATTGGCACTAGAGTATTGTGGTTGAGACGCGACAGTAACTACCAGTGTCGTAATAATGCGCACTGCCATATTTTGCAATAGTAATTCTGTTGATAGTTACAGATTTGTCACATTATTTGGATGATAAACTGTAGCACGGTGGTAATCAACCACCGCTCGGGTCAGTTGGGTCACACTCACACAAATTCGAACTCTATTTTCGACATATACTATACTTATATATTGGTAAATTATACCTAACTTTCACTAATGTTTACTTTTCTATTACTTCAATCTACCATTCCAAGAGTGAATACAGTCTTGCACGCAAGGCTGTCGTTAGCTATAAGTCTCTCAACTTATAATAAGTTTTGCTTCTCTATTTTGAGTTTTTTTTTTACTTTCAACGCGGCCCAAGCTGTCTTTACGTTCCTTGCGTGGTAGGCAGAGAGAACAGAACGCCATAAGGCACGATTCTTACGCACTTGACTCGCTTCTTTGACTTTCATAACTCTTGTCATACATGCTCGTCGGTTTTTAAAGCTCCTGATATCACTTTGCTCAAGGACTCGTTCAATTTGGTCATGGAAAGTGTCGTGCCCGTCTTCGACTCCTACATCCTTCCGCTTTTGCACTGTATATCTGCTTAGTTAATCTCGCATCATCCATAATCCACTTGGGAGTTTGGGTATAAGTGAGTTGTAATGTTATCATCAACATTATCAGCCATAATGTGTTTCAATGATAAGATAGATTATCCTAATTAAAAAGTTAAAAGCATTTGTCGTGTGATAACATCATATTTTTAAAATGCGATAATTACATACCCGTACTAATTATTATATAAGTGCTGTAAACAAAATTACTTTTTCTAATTAGAATTTATTTTTAGCAAAGTGTTTTAATAATAGTTAGGTAATTTGTAGTCAATTTACATATTACGTTTTTATTTTTATGGGACAGGACGGCTAACGAGCAAGTGGGTTACTTGATAGTAAGCAATTACTCACCGCTAATTAACACCGTGGTGCGTTGCCTTCCTTTAAGGTACATAGGATGTAGAATGAGGAAAGGAAGGGGAAAGGGTCGTACGAGGGAAGGTTGTATACAAAATCTATAAAATTATATAAGAATACATAACTTCACGTCTCTTTCAACCGGAAGATGTAGGCAGGTACGATTAAGTCTTGAATTGCGGAATTTTTAAATGTTATAAACACAGGTGTCGGAACATATGACCATACACCGGGCACAAAATTGACAGTCATCGATATTTAGGTATCACACATAATTACCGAAAGTAATTCCAGGAAATCATTGGTGTGAGTCCAGAATTGTTGCCGGGACTTTATGATTTAAAAGCGAGAAACTCGACCATTGGACCACCGAGACTGACTAGAACATTGTACTCGTTGGTTTTATTATCCCGAACTATTTTAAAACCATAACATAACGATTATTAAACTAACAATACTTTTATCTAGGTATTTAAACTACTAATTTGCAATATTCAGGACGTATTACTAGACAGTTAACTTAGTTAACAGACTAGTTAACAGTGGTAGAGCCAAGCAGTTCGCTGCATGAATGCGCCGGCTCGACCGGTGAAATACCACGACCTCTCGGAAAACCAGCGTGAAGTGGCTCGTGCTGCGTTTTGTTGGGTGAGAGAGGTAACTGGAGGCCCGATCCACTTTCCTCTCCTACTCCTACTTGAAGGACGGCAACGCACCACAGTGCTCATGGGCGGTGAGTAGTTGCTTACCAGCACGTGACCCACTTGCTCGTTTGCCCTTCTATCCCATATAGAAAGAGTGTACTCTTTCTATATGGGATATTTTTATTCATTGGTGTTCAATTCCTTATTTATATGCAATACAGAGAGACCTATTCCCGGTATCAACTAGTTCCTATGCAAAACAAACTCGATCAAAAACTTTGCAGCGATCTGATGTTAAGTAAACTAGGTGGGGTCATAGTATAGATGATTCGATTATAAAACTAGGTCGTGAGAGACGGTCGGTCACGATCTAAAACTAGTTGTTGTCCGCGATTTTGACTGCATAAAATATTTATGGTCCAACAATTCCGAATATAATCACAACTTAATACAAACTTTGTAACCGTATATTGTAATAGTCTTGGTAGTCCAGTGGTCGAGCATACGGCTTCTGATCCAGAGGTCCGGGTTCGAATCCTGACACTGGCTCACACCAATGACTTTTCAAAAGTCAAAAAAAGTCAAAATAACTTTATTTTTATAGGTCTTCACAGACACTTAAAAATAGTCAACAAGTACAGATAACATTATGATTTCAAATTTAATAAAAAAAAAACAAACACGAGCGCTTGTGGAAAGTGCCTCCGTGGAACAAAAAAAGACACGGACGCAATCGCCACGAGCGGCCCGATTCCGAGTGTAGGGGCTATCATGAGAAGAATCGGGCAAGAAACTCATGTGCCAAATACTCTTTTCAAACCATTTGAAATAAATAACAATATTATTATTACTACTGAAAACAAATCAGTAGGTTGGTGAATAAAAGGTTGTAGCAAACAGAGTACTCGACAATCACAATTAAGATCCAACCAAATTAAAATCAACGTTCTACAAGTTAACTAGGAAATTCTATGCGATCACAGTAGTCGAGCATAACTGACGCGACACCTTTTAATTAGAGTGGTAACGTTGTGCAAAAATTGTGGCGAATAAAAAAAAAAAAAAATGACGTTTCTATTATATATGTGAACACAATATCAAGGCAAATTTAAAATTAAAAAGCTATCAGAAATTATTACAGAACGCCTCCACTCCGAAAAAGTGAACAAATTCCAATACACAAACTACAAAATCCGCGTTGAGCAAGCAATTTGACGGTCTCACTCTGACTTGTCAGTCATGAAGTCGTTGATGGTGTAGTATGCACCACCAATGAGACGATCCTTCACAGCCCGCCTAAAGCGATCATAAGACAAATCCAGAATATGCGCAGGTATCCTATTATAAAACTGTACACGCATTCCCAAAAAAAAAAATTCGAAATTGTTTTCAGAAGTTAAGTGTAATAAATATCTATGACCGAAAACTTTGCGCTGGTATGGCAATAGGTTCGCCACCTATTCCATTTGGGACGTAAACATAAAGGCGAGACGAGGCTTAACAGCCGCTGCCGACACCCTCGGGTAACACAAGGCGTGAAGTTATATTATGTTTGTAACTGTTTTAATAAACAGTTTAGTCTGTTCATTCAGAACATATAAATTGTAGTGTATAACGTGAGAAATATTGGAAAAACATAGGTAATTATTATTATTAAGAGTGGCATAAGCTGACAAGCTAACTGGTACTTGATATGGTTTTGAGATAAATTTATCTGCCGTTGTCACGTAGCGGACGATGTCGGATTATTTTTTATTTAAAAAAAATTCTCCGTGGTCCAGTGTTCGAGTTCCTCGCTTCTGATTCCAAAGCCGTGGGTCTGATTCCAAGCTCACATCAATGATTTCTTGGAATCCTTTTCAGCAGTTATGTGTGTTATACTTTGTGCCCGGTATGGCAATACTTTCGCCACGTATTCCATTTGGGACGTAAATATAACGGCGAGTCGAGGCTTAACAGCCGCTGCCTACACCTTCCGGTAGAAAAAGGCGCGAAGATATGTTTTATTTTATATATTTCTTTAATTTAGCAATAATATTTCTTAGATATTGTCATTACAATACAGTATTTAATAAAGAATGCATTCAAGTATTTTCCCTACAGTTCAGAACGTCTCTTCTCCAGTTGGCACTGTTTGCTGACATAAATATCAAAGAAAATAGTGTAGTCAACAGCACTCAAGTTTACCCACAAAATTTCGGGCAAATAATTTTTTTATCCACTGAATAAAAGATAAATTTCGGACACATATATATAAATTTCGGAACCACAAAGTTTTGAACACAAACCAAACAGATAGAGAACAATGAATTCATGTAACAACATGTGCAAACAAGCGATAGTCTCCTCTCATTGTCATTGGAAAAAAGTTGAAGCCTACAGTACAGCCTACATTTAGTGTCCCTTTTGTCTGTAACAATAGTGTACTACTGTTCATTTCTATACACTAGGAATAGACCTCGTGTATTGAAATGAACAAAAGAAAACTAATCCGACAAAGGGCCTAGTAGTTAGCAGAATCGAGTTTGGCAGGTTCGATTCCCACCCGAGTACAAATATTTGTGACAAGCATGAATGTCTCTAAGGGGTCTGGATGTTTTTCTATGTATTATAACATGAGATAACTTCACGCCTTTGTTACCCGAAGGTGTAGGCAGCGGCTGTTAATCCTCGTCTATGTTTACGCAGTTATGTTTAAGTCCCAAATGGAATAGGTGGCGAACCTATTGCCATACCGGCCACAAAGTTTCCAGTCATCGATATTTATCACACTTAATTTCCGAAAACAATTTCGAGAAGTCATTGGTCTGAGCCAGTGTCAGGATTCGAATCCGGACCTTTGGATCAGAAGCCGTGTACTCGACCGCTGGACCACCGAGACTTCAAATATTCTATTCTTCTATGTATTATAAGTTCTATGTATGTGTTCTTATATGTATGTATTAATCAATATCTAGTATTCATAACACAAGCATTTAGTTGCTTGGCTTGGATCTAGAGGGCGCTGTGTGTATTGTGTCCAAAATTTTGTTATTATTACTTTTTAGCTTGTTGAAAAATGATTGTAACACAACCTCTCTCACCGAGCGAAACGCGGTACGTGGTATTTTGCCGGTAGAGCCAGCCCATTCATGCATCGAACTGCGCGGCTCTACCGCTGTTAATTGGCCGTAGTATTCTATAAGGCTTCGGCAACTGCCAGGGCAAGCTGCTCTTGATTGAGAGCAACTAGTAACCATAGGAGATTCTTCAGATTTACAGCTGCAACTACTGGGAGCTTTCCCATGGACACTTGCAACACAGATAGTGTAACAGTTACGTTGCCCGACTTAAGGGAGTAGTATGGGAAAGGAGACCCTCTCACCGAATGAAACACGGTATGAGCCACTTTACGTCCATATTCTGAGAGCAACCATACATGTGATGAATGCATGCAGCGAACTGTGTGGCAACTGTCAAGCTAAAATTAACAATATTATAAATAACTTACAATCAATAACATTTTCCAATAGAGTTCGTAAACGTACAAATTAACTTCAAAAGTGATACTACTATTAATAATACAATTGCATAGACAAGCTTCAGCTCAAAGTCTAGTTATCTCAGGGTAATACTTTGAGAGAAAAAAAAATAAAGCAGAATATTGAAATCAGAAAGCGTCTCGGAGTCTCGAGTCTTGTTAGTACATTTATGCTTTTTTTGTCGCCTAGTAAATATATAGATATATACTAATTGATACCGAAATAGCAAAGCCACAAGCATGCTTTTACACCTAATGTATAAGTGAATATGTGGGTCGTTGCCCCAAAAAATATATATCCGAAAAATATGGAACTATATTTTTCGGATAGTTGAATGACCCAGTAAATTGTATACTTCTTGCACGACACCGTTTTTGAAAATAGAATGTAGGTATTTTTTTTTTTTAAAGTAAGATAATTTTATAGAAATTCAAAATTAGAATACATTTATTTTAAAATAAGAATAATAAATAGGTATGGTACTAATAATGACATTATTAGTACCATACCTATTTATTATTCTTATATTCTCATTACTACTACTACATTACTACTACTACTTCTTCATAACTATTTATTAAAAAAAAATACCTACATTCTATTTTCAAAAATTGTTGTTTATATCACAAAATTATGGCTGCGATCAGAATTATTTATAATTTTTAGAATTATTTTTAATTGTTGACATTAATTTCAAAACTCTGAGAGCTGTCTTTTATATACCTTCACGACGTTATAATTTCCGATCGTACAGGCATTATAATCTTGTGTTGCCGTAAGGTCATGAAAAATATCATTCAAGTATACCTTCGACTTAACGTTTTTATCGATAAAATTGAATAATATAATTATCTTCACAAACATAAAATAGATTTTTGTCACGTCAAAAGCACTTATGCTGGATGGATATAACACAACGACCCCGTATCCGGCGCCGATCAATAATTTTGGTAATTGTGTGTTCCGAAATACATATAGCACTTATAATTTTCAGGCGAGGCTTTCATTTGCGGCTATTGCGTAAAATTCCCAAAGGTATTGTTAATTGGCCAAATGCTACCATTGCATGCCAGATCATTCTATAGTATAAAAGCTATATTTTTTATTGGAATCATTTTTTATTTATTTATAGATTTAAGCATTTCAAGCTGTCAGTTAAAAAAAAAACGATCCGCCGTTTTTTTTTTGGTTGAGCCAAACAATCGCTGCCGCGCTGCATGAATGGGCCGGCTCGATGGAAATCGACGTAGAGTGGCTCATGCTGTTTGTTCGGTGAGACTGGTATTCCGGGCCCACTGGCCACTTTACGTCGATATTCTGAGAGGCCGTGATACTTTACCGGTCGAACTGCTTGGTTCTACCACAGTTAAATTGCTTACTCGTTTTCTCGCGATCCCTAAAACATGGTATTAAGTAGCATATTTGCTTAATTTTTCGCATGTGTTTAACGTAATCCAATTCTAATTATAACATTTAATTGGATCAGGTTATTTAATGTTTTAATAAATGAATTTTTAATGTCAACAAGCTCATTAAACTCATTTAATTAGCCTATATTTGCCTAAATATTTGCTTCGACGACACGAGATGATGACGCTACCTACAATCAAAATACACACAGCGCCATATAGTTTTCGAACCTAAGTCGCTACATAATATACACTTCATAATAAATATATACTTATAGAACACAGAAAAAAGTCCAGACAGTATACAAATATTTCCGGGTTCGAACCCGCACATCTCCATTCGACAGTCGGCTGTTTTACCACTGCACCTCATGGTCAATTAAGGCATACTTTAGTTTAGTTTTAACAAAACATCATCATACTCCTATCCCACAGAAATTGTTTTTCGCTGGTTTGGACTTCGAGCACCTTGCTTCTGAATAAAGAAGACATGGGATCGAATCTGAGCTTCACACCAAAGAATTCTTCTGTATTATTTTCTGAAGCTATGCTTGATCAATATTGATTATCGTCAACTTTGTGCCCGGTGTATGACAATAGTTTCCGCCACTTATTTCATTTGGGACGTGAAAATTCGGCGAATCGAGATATATAATTAAATCTTGCTACAACTCTTTTTTTATAGAATGAGAGACAAACGAGCAAGCGGGTCACCTGATGATAAACAACTATCGCCGCCGGGAAAGAGGGGAAAAAAAACGAAACGTGAGGGGTCATGGTATTTCATCGCTGTAGCCTGCGTGGCTCCACCTTTGTAAAGTTGTTGAAGAAGTATTACACGTAAATTTGTACACGCAAGGCTTGTAGGAAATCTGTTCTATAACTAACAATATTATAGAGAGTTGATTTATTTTTTTTATTGCCTTTCTTTCAACACATGCGTACATAAATTGAATTTATCGTACAGTTATTTTAACTAAGCAACCAGCGAGGCTAACTAACTAAGTAACACGTTGAGCGTGACAAAACGCATTAAGGTATGTTCGTACTTGAGAAGAAATGGGCCCACCGGGCTGGCAAAATACTATAACCTCGCAGAAAATCGACGTGAAGAGGCTCATGCTACGTTTAATTATTTTTTTCTATGGAATAGAGGACAAACGAGCAAGGGGTTCACCTGATGGTGAGCAAATACCGCCGAAGAAGTTTTGTAACGAAGACTACCTCAGCCAGGCTCTATTTGGAAGTTGTCATGGCATATTCAGTCTTCCTATATTCCAAAGCAAGAGGCATACCATCTGGTCTCATTCCATTGTCCGTATAATACGACGGCTGACACTGGACACAATGGTAGTAAGAAGAACACAGTGTATTTGAGTGTATTCAACAGCTTTCCAAATAAAGTAGAATTCCAATCACGGAGTGCGAACGGTCTAGGCTTTCCATAGTATTAATGTACACAATAATAAACTGAGATCTTAATACTATTCTCTGCCACTGGCTGCGCTTGAATTTCGGATCTACCGATAATTACGAACGTAGGATTATTATTAATACACGTAAACACGCTTTAAAAAAGTTGAAAAGTTGAGTGCTTCTCGAAGGATAGCACCCTCTACCGGCGAAGGTTCTTTTGGAGACCATTCGTTCAACATTACGTTCGGAGTATTGTGCATCTATACTTCGTTATTCCAATATTGATTTTTTTTTAATCGGATCATCTATTCCATAGGTAATTGATTAAAAATAATGTTTATAATTATAAAATTTGTATGTTTATTTTTATAATGCAATGCCGCTATATCACGCATAACTTTCAATGTTAAATGTAAATAATCGTATTCATATTCATAGATGAACCGTAACGCTAAAACATCTTTGTTTGATATTCAGTCATCCATTGTGATAGACTACAGTTTTAACTTTTTTTATTTTTCAAATGTGGAACAATGACATTTTTTCCGCTATTCCGTTGCCAGTGTCATAATAATATCTTTGTATTGCCATCGTCAAGTTTAAAAAACCGTTATGGCGAGGCCAAAGGGACTGTCCTGCATACAAATATTTTGTTTATGCTTTACATTAGTTATCGTCCTCTGCTTTGCTTGTCGTCTGTATTAGTTACATGTATCAATGTACAATTCATCAGCTATTTTTATGAATTCCCGCCATTTCTCTACTTGTATTGTGCGTAGTAAAATGATATTTTTTATTTTTTTTTGTCTTAATTTTCGCGAATGCGATTTGCATAATTAGCCACAGACCACAGATAATTTATAAAGGCCTTCCGTATAATTTGGAGGAATAGTTATGGTTCAGTTGTTTTGTAAATGACCGTATAGTTACTGCGATGATTACAGTTATCTAATTAGTATAGTTAATTATTGTCTGAATTGCAATAGTTAACTTGGACACTGCAAAAGACAAAGGACGTTGACTGGTTAAAATAAAATAAAAAATGTTCTATTTTGTTATTGTTCTATGGGTAATTAAGTTTTGGCAATTATATTACGTGTCTGCTGTGGTAAAACAACTGCTCTGTAGAGAGAAGTAGTAGTCTTTGGGTACCGAAGTGCCCAAATATTTATGATGTCCATAATATATGAATGTTCGTATAGCATCTTCGCGTTTTTTAAGTATTAAAGTTTTCGTAAGGAAAATGATATGTTATTATCTGTAAAACCTTAGAGCCCTGAAACCTTACTTACATGCAAGATATTAATATAGAATGTTTATTAGGTCTTCACATGGTTACTAGCAGAACGGACTCCTCCATTTTGGGCGAGGAAAATATAGCCACGACTTTTACCCCTTTTTTACCCAGAAAGCTAGTGATATACTGGACTGCTTGTTTCCCTACCAACCTCCACATTTGAACAATAAACCGGCTAAAATCACCGGGGTGTTTACCCTTACCGCATACGCGTAGTCGCGGGAACTCTTTCATTTGCCTCATCTCTATTAAATATTAAGATCATTTGGATTTAGAAGTCTAGTAATATAAAAATAATATATTAATCAATTAAAACAATTAAACCAAATTGTAACCGTCTTAAAAACTTATTAAATAAAGTTAATATTAGTGTGAGTATTGCGATTTCAAGCATTAAATTAAACCTGAGCGCATTATTTCGCTGTTAGGTTTTTTAAAAGCTACAGTGCTCAGTAACTGTCCAGTGGCGGGAATTTGTTTTCTTTTTACTCGTGCACAGCCGTCTTTAGACTTTTATTTTTTTTTTGTTTTTTTTTTTCAATTAGTAAGCGTGGAGTGCAGTGTTTTTAAGCTTGGGCATATAGCAGGTAGATATATAGATGCGGGATGTATTTGTGTTGTTAAAAGACAATTCCGAATGATAATTTTTATAACAATGTTATTTATTTTTCAATGAAAACTAATTAATAGTAGTTTCAGAGCTTCACAATTTAATGGCTTCCAAAGTAATAAACAAGTGTTTTTATTTTTTTGTGTAAAAATTTTGTCTATGTTTAATACAAGAAAAAATATTAAAATTAGTATTTGGTTATTTCACTACATAGCGTATTTATGGAATGTCAATTAGAGAATCGTCGAGTATCACTATTTTTTTTTTAAACTTATCAGCGACACAAATACATATATATATATTACATTGATATATCCAGGTGTTATGTCCTGCAGTATGCCATAGCTTAGTACTGTGTATGCCACCATATTGTTTTTTACCTGTGTCCTTAACATGGTAGGTGTTGTTATCGTGAATGCGGGCGGGTAATATGTTCCGTTAATTTTATAGAAGTCACTCTGGAAAAAAAGAATGTTCGACCTGAATGTCCGAATAAAACCTTCTTCGCAACTTTCGGGTCGTATTCGTGTATTCTAGAAGTTTCACTTACCAAATGCATTATGCATTTCGATATGCGTCATTAATATGTGGATTTGTGGGTTGTTTTTGCGAATAAACCCGTTTATAATACGGTTCACGCAAAGTATTTAATAATCTCTCAAAAGATAATAGCGTTTCTTGTTTTTATTATATTCACCTACATTCGCTAAATGTCACATACCATACCTATGCATTTTTGTTTACAACATAAATACAAACATAAAAGTCATTAGTGAAATTCGAATTTCAAATAACAAATAAAAACTTTTTTAATTTTACATTCACCAAAAGTACGGTATACATTTAGGTTGAAAATAAAAAAAAAAACAATTTGAAATATCTATAGAAATGTCTATTTGATGAAATTCGAATTTTAAATTTAAAACCACTTTTAATGTTCCGTAAGACTTAACATGGACATTACATATGTTTACCCAAAGAAGATGAAACATAGCATACCTCTTGATAGAATACTCTTTTGGAACTGTAGGTGAGATTGTACTGTTGATCAGCAACCATTAACAGGATCGTGAAGGGTAGGAGGAATGCTGCAGCCGCTAGGAACGCAACACATCTGCCCAAACGCATGATACTTAAATTTCTTCTGCCGACCACCATTTTGATGTTCACTTTTATATCTTGTCACACTTTCATTAATCCATTAAGTATTTTGTGTCCTGTAACAAACGAAAAGAATATTAATATCATACCCAATATAATGCAACAAAAAACCATTTAACATGTCGTAGCGATGGATGGCGTAGTATAAATAAAGTTATTATTAATAGTCACAATTATTTGATGTATCATATACTAAAAAGGTACTTTAAAAATCTGATTACAGCATTTAAACTCGATGAAAAACAGTTGTTCTTTAAATAAAAAATAAATAGGTAAATTGAAGCCATCCTATATTTTATTTTATAAAATCTACAGTCTATTAAGATATGGCATGTCTAATTAACGTTTAAGTTTTTTTCTTTTATTTTTATTTTTTACGCGAAGGTCGTATTATAGTTCTCGAATTCAAGTAATAGGACCAAAAACAGTTGACATATTTTTTAAATATTCAAATATAGAACTTCGTATAACATCTAAAGAGCACAAAATTTCGTTTCATAGACTGTTTTTTTAGTGAATTTGAAAAAAGAACATGCCAAAATTTCCTCTCAATTTTGAGCATTTATCTGTGGCAGCTATGCCAACAAAACAACAACTATATTTTGACAATCCAAATTTAGGAGTGTATCCTTTTTACTCGGAAAACTTTGTATTATTACTTTTTCTGCGAAATAACCAGGAAGATGTTATCGGGCACCGGCATAAAATTTTGTTTATAAAACAGTCTTTGTGACAATATTTGACTTATCGCAGCATGTTACGTTATAGTCTAATATACAAACTTGCAGGGTTGGCATTATATCTTATCTTCCCTTTGCCGTTAACAGCGATAAAAGTTTGATATTTTTTTTTCGTTAACACCTAAAATTGATAAGGTAACACTATTTATTAGTTATTTTTTATGAATGATTTTCATACGAGGCATTTTTTTTTTTGATAACAGAAATAAAATAATGGAAATAATTCAATAGCAATATGGTCGTAAGTTATTTTGTAATGAAGATATGTTTCAAGCGTTCTACACGCTTGCAAAAAAGAGTTATTGAGAAAATGCCAAAAAGTGGTGGGATGAAAAAGATTAGCTGGTAGAGAATGCCTTAGGCACTAGGTCCGACATTGTAGAATGTGCATTATGTATAAATAAATAAATAAATTATAGCTCACATCAATTACTTCAGGGAATTCTTTTCGGAATTAAAGTGTGATAAAGATCCATATGACTGACATCATTGTGTTCATTGCACTGCAGTAGGTTCTGCTTTTTGTTCCTTAAATTTAGGACGTCTAAATTCGACGAGTCGATACTTAACATCCGCTATCTACCCTACATGGTACTAAAAATGGTGAAGTTAATAAAAAAGAAATACTGACTTACTCTATCGGCATTTAAATTTATCTGTTCCATATCCAAACTCTGGATACATAAACACGTCAAAGCATTTTCTTATCTCGCAGACGAAATTAACATACCATCATATTTATCATAATCTTAAGAAAGAGGCTAATCTTAGGCTCTCTTTGCATTACATTCATCAATTAAAAATGTATAATACCGTTAAGATAAAACATTATATCCCCCTAAGATTTCCACACTAAGGGATCATCCATTAATCACGTGATCTTTTGATACTCTCTTTGAAACGTGGTAAGATATAAAACTAATCACGCCCCAGCCCCCCATCCCAAAATCTCGTGTATTTTTTGGGATCTACAAAGAACCATACCATTCATCATCAGCACGTACAATCAACGTACACCTCGCTTCTGATTTAATAAGTCGTGAGATCAGATCGTGCCCAGTGTATAGCAATCCATACACTGGGCACAATGTTGTCAGTTATCGATATTTATCACACGATCTACTAAACCTAATGAGGTTTCGCCACCTATTCCATTTGATAAGTGATCCTTTTACCATTTTTCAAGCCTCACGTGATTAATGGTTGGCCCCTAAGTAAATTTGAGTGATCTCCCTTATTAACAAAGATGGCGGCTGATAAGAAAACTGACAAAGAATTACCATGGCATATAAACGCTAATCACATCAACGGAATGAAAATTCTTGATGGAGACTGTAAATTCTTTCGGAAATAGCTCATCAAGGAGATCATTCCAGAAATACAAAAAATGGAAATTTCTTTGATACTACTGCTACTATTTTATCATGGGAACACAAATAGTGTTGCAGTTGCGTTTCCAGACAATGGGATATGAAAGAAATCGGAATTGGGATGGGAAGGGGATAGGAGAAGGGATTGGGCTTCCAGACACCTCTCTCACCGAACGAAACACGCTATGAGCCACTTTACGTCGATATTCTGAGATGTCGTGGTATTTCACCGGTCGAGCCGGCACATTAATGCAGCGAAACATGACTAGAAAAACCCTGGCAATGTAGAATGATGTGACGTTGGACATTATAAGTAACTAATTCTCCTTATCGTACCCCAAAATTTGACCCGCGTATTATGCCTAAGGCCTGTTTTGCCACGCTATTAAAAAGTTCTTTTTTTCTCTAGCAAACATAATATGGCCGTTCTTCACAATGTGTAAATCAAAACAGCCAGCTATACATATATGATCTCATTTGATAATGACCTCATCAGTCAAATTGCGTAGATAATTAAAAACATTAAACTGGTATAATTAGATAGATATATATTTTTTTTTCGAATAGGCGGCAGAACCTATTGTCATACATCAAGCACAAAGGCATAATGTTGTCAATCATCGATATTTATCAAACATAACTTCCAAAAATAATTCCGAAAACGCATTGGTGTGAGTCCGGGTTCGAGTACTTAACTTCTTGATGCAGAAGTGGGATGATCCACCCCTGGATTACTGAGTATCAATATTCTACTTTACTATACTATACTGCTACAATATATAGGATTAACAGGTGAAAAGTAAAAAAGGACACGCTGCGATGGTTCGGACATGTAGAAAAAATGGATGAAGCAAGATTGTCTAAGCAGATATACAATGCAAAAGCGGATGGATGTAGAGGTCGAAGACGGCCACGATGCACTTTTCATGACCTAATTGAACGAGTACAAGAAAGTTGATGTCAGGAGCCTCAAAAATTGACGCGCGTGCATGAAAATAATTATGAAAGACAACGAAGCGAATGAGGTGTGTAAGAATCGTGCTTTATGGCACTCCGTTTTCTCTGCCTACCCCGCAAGGGATTTGGCGTGAAGTT
The DNA here is from genome assembly GCA_905147225.2 of Euproctis similis. Classification (NCBI taxonomy): domain Eukaryota; kingdom Metazoa; phylum Arthropoda; class Insecta; order Lepidoptera; family Erebidae; genus Euproctis; species Euproctis similis. The sequence goes on along the minus strand of LR990121.1, from coordinate 8,315,508 downwards.
ATGTATGTATGTAATTTTCTGTAGACATTAAAAGTGGAAATTCAATGCAGTTAATTCAATTCTATGTAAATTGCCTTTAATGTGCAATTTGCATTGAGGAATTGCCTCACGAAATGCCGTCGTCAATTATTTACTGCCAATTCCAATGAGCGCTCTTAATTTGTTGTTAAACGATATAACTGATCGACTGCGTTAACGTATTCGTAACTTTACGACGTTATTCGAAAGGTCTAGATAGCGGCAATTTTGCACACACGACGAATGCTGTTTTCATCTTTTACATTGTACAGTAACAGTGGCAGAGACAAGCAGTTCGCTGCATGAATGGGCCGGCTCGACCGGTGAAATACCACGACCTCTCAGAAGATCGACGTAAAGTGGCTTATGTCGCGTTTCGTTCGGTGAGAGAGGTACCCGGAGGCCCACCCCCCTTCCCCATCCTTCCCTATCCTCTATCCCTTAAAGGTCGGCAACGCAACTGTAACATTATATTATCATGTGTTGCTGGTTTTCAAGGGCGGCGTTGGTTACCATCAGGTGACACGCCTGCTCGTTTGCCTTCCTATCCCATAAAAAAAAACATTATTACTCTGTATTTATTACAAGTTTATATTTGATTATTTGATATTTATTACACTGCAATCGAAAAAATCTAATCATTGTTGTAACAGTCGTCTCGGTGGTCCAGTGGTGGAGTACCATGCTCCTGTTTCAGAAGTCACGAGTTCGATATCGTAATGATAATATTTCAATAAAGATCACTCAGAATACTTTTCGCAAGTTATGTGTGATAAATATCGATGACTGACAATTTTTTGGCCGGCGTATGGCAATAGGTTCGCCACTTATTCCATTAGAGACACGTAAGATAAGGATTCGGCGAGTCGACGCGTAACAACCGCTGCTTACACCTTCGGGTAGAAAAAGGCGTGAAGTTTGTTGCTACAGTTCTGTTGTCGTAATAATGGCCGTTAAAGATAGTTTTTTTCTCTCATAATGAGAAGATAATTATTATATAAAAAGCATAGCAAAGCAAGCAAGCAAGCAAAAAGCATAGCAAGCAAGAGCATTTAACACGTTCAGTTCCTGAACTACGTTTCGTGTGTATTTCTTCGGAAAATACGAGGTTCTACTAAAAAAATTCTTTAATATTCAAACGGAAGACTGCGTTACATTTAGTTAATAACAGTATAGTTTTATTAATTCAATTAATAAATATTAAAATATGAGTAATTTATTTAAGTACCTAACTACAATGTCTCAGTGGTCCAGTGGTCGAGCACACGGCTTCTGATCCATAGGTCCGAGTTCGAATCCTGACACTGGCTCACACCAATGACCTTTCGGAAGTTAAGTGTGATAAATATCGATGACTGAAAAACTTTGTGCCCGGTATGGCAATAGGTTCGCCAGCTATTCCATTTGGGACGTAAACATAACGGCGAGGCGAGGCTTAACAGCCGGTGCCTACACCTTCGGGTAACGAAGGCGTGAAGTTATGTTATGTGTTATGTTTATTTAAGTAACAAATCGTTGTTTCCTAGTAAAAGATCACTAAAAAACGTGAAAAGGTACACTGTCACGCTTGACCCTAATTTGGAGACTGCTTTGTTGACTGAGTACGTGCGCACACATAAATATGCACGGCTGAACAGATACAGAAGAAAAACGGTACAAATATAGATCAATATTTCTGTTATAGTACTCGAATTAGCGGTGAACAATATCGCGTAAAACATCTAATATAAGAATGGATGTTACAAGATTGACCAAGCAGATATACAATGCCAAGATGGATGTAGGAGTAGAGGACGGCTACGACACATTTAACATGACTAAATAGAACGAGTCCTAGATGAAGTGATGTCGGGAGCTTTAAAAATCGACAAGCGTCTATGACAAGAGTTATGAAAGTCATAGAAGCCAGTGAGGCGTATAAAATAGTTCTTTATGGTGTTCTATTCTCTCTGCCTACCCTACAAGTGACTTGACTTGAAGGTATGTATGTATGTATCGCCACACATTAATCCAACAACCTTTGGCATAGATTATTTTTTATGTTAGAAAGAAAATATGATATTCTGTCTCTTAACAATCACTCCAAAATAACTATCTCATTCTCCTAGCAATTACTCATAGAGTACTGAAAGCTGATGATGGACAGCAACCGACATACCAATAATACCAGCTATGACCTCGCCAAGTTCATTCTTCCATTACAAAGTATGACTTGGCAATATCTTTGTTCGTGAACGTTGACTGCTAATGTTCGCCAAATCATCATAAAGGCACTTTTTTTTGGTAGGTATTAAATAAAATAAAAAATAGAACGCTAAAAGCAATAAGTAACTTATCATTTTAAACAGATTATGGTAATTTAATCGTCTCGCCGGTCTGGAGGTCGTGCACCCCGCTTCTGATTCGTGAAGTCGTGGGATCGAATCCCGGCTTACACTAATGACTTCGCGGAATTTCTTTCGGAAGTTATGTATGATAAATATCTATAATATAATATAGTAGGTTCCGTCATTTATTCCATTTATGACATAAAGATTCGGCAAGTCGAGTCTTAACAGCCGCTGCCTACAGTTTTAAGTAGAAAAATGCGTGATGTTATCAAATAACACTAATATCTAATAATAACAGTTAAACACGATATTATAGCCACTCAAAATATCTGTAGAAGTGATAATAAAAAAAAACAGATCCCAACGCTAACTTATGGAAGCGAGAGCTGGGTATGGCAGAGTGTGCATGAAAGTAGGATAAACGCAGTCGAAATGAGGGCATTGCGCAAAATTCGCGGAGTGACCCTCGCTGACCGCGTCGAAAACAAAGCTATAAGGACGGAAGTCGGTTTGAAAGAGAGTCTCGGTGTAAAGGTAAGGAAGGGCATGCTCCGATGGTTCGGACATGTAGAAAGGATGGATGATGCAAGATTGACTAAGCAGATATACAATGCAAAAGCGGATGGATATAGGAGTCGAGGACGGCCAAGACACACATTCCACGACCAAATAGAACGTGTTCTGGAGAAAGGTGATGTTAGGAGCCTCAAAAATCGACGTGCGTGCAGGATACGGTTAACACCCCTCTGATCCGCCCCCCCCCCTGTCACGAAGGGGTGCTCATCCTCGGGGAGGCTCCACCCGCGCGCAATATCCGATCCGATCACTGAGCTCGCCGCCGCCGCCTTCGAGCGGGATCGGCTCTCTCCCGATCCCGCTCGGCGGCCTCCTTCTGGAGCATTACTGCTTCGCAGAAGGAGACTACGACCCTCCACTCCTCCTCTCCCGCCAGCATTGCCGCGACCAACGCCGGCGGGGACAAGTCTCGCCCGATCCCGTCGACCAGGAGTCGGCGCTCGGCCGCCCAGGCCAGGCAGACCTCCAGCATGTGCTGGGCCGAGTCCAGGTCGGATGCGGAATAGTGGCATCTCGCCGTCTCTTCACGTTTTATTCGACTCAGATACTCACCGAAGCACCGGTGCCCGGTGAGTATCTGAGTCAACCTGTAGGTGACAGTGCCCCATTTACGGAGCACCCAGGCCTCGAGGTGGGGCAGGACGGCCCCGACGGCGCGCTGACGCGCACAGTCCTGGAGGACCAGTGCGTCGCGCCAGTCCCTCAGGACCCGCCGGAAGGCCTCCCGCCTGCGCACTTCGTGTCCCCGCGCATCCGGGTCCCCCTCTCCCCGGCCGAGATCGTACGCGGCTGCGTACCTACTTGGCTACCATTCCATTTTATTTTCAGAAATACATATTAAATTCAATTAATTTTTCACAAAACAGTCCTGAGTCTGAAGTGGCTATAAAAAGGGTATTTACTTTTGAAAATACTATATACTTCAGGAAAATTGTTTCTCCACGAGAGCGTTACATTAGAACAACATACCAACATTACCTGCATATTCTCCAGAAAATAAACATACTACTCTGTGTAAAAAGTATCGGGTATATGTCAATAAAGAGACCCGCGTAAAAGAGGTCGTTCTAATTTTTTTACTGCATGTTGGTAGCACTGTACTGATTTAGCGCGCAAAATTTGAACGGGATCTGTCATTTAATTTGTTTTAAACTAAACTTTTTGTTGGTCATAGTTTTGAGTCCTCGGCGATTTTTATAATGGAAAATATTGTTGAACAAAGAGTGTGCCTTAAATTTTGTGTTTCGAATGATATTTCATGTGGTGAATCACTAAAAATGTTGCGAAATACCTACGGCGAATCATGTATATCGAAAACAAGGGCTTATTAATGGTATAAGGCTTTTAAAGAAGGCCGAGAAGTAGTAGTAGACTTGCCTCGTTCTGGTAGACCTTCAACCGCTACGACCAAAGAAAACATCGACAGAATCAAGAAGCTAGTGCTCGAAAATCGACGTATGAGTCTGAGAGAGTTGGCTAGTGAGGTGAACATATCTTTTAAGTCCGTGCACAATATTCTCATTGACATTTTAGGCATGAAACGCGTCGCCGCTCGACTAGTTCCAAAAGAGCTCAATTTTGTTCAAAAAGGGCAGCGAAAGCATGTCGCTGAAGACATGGTTTCCCGAGCTTCTACGGATCCGACCTTTATGAAACGTATAATAACTGGCGGCGAGACATGGGTTTATGAGTATGACATGCAAACAAGCCAACAGTCTTCAGAATGGCGTCTCGAAAACGAGCCGAAACCCAAAAAACCGCGGCAAAGTCGCACCAAAATCAAGGCTTTTTTTTGACTACCGTGGTGTGGTTCACTCCGAATTCCTTCCAGAGGGAGAAACAGTGAATAAAGATATTTAGGCGTCATGAAGCGTTTGCGTGAGAGTATCCGCCGAAAACGTCCAGATTTGTGGCGACACAACTCATGGATGCTGCACCATGATAATGCACCATCACACACAGCCATTATAGTGAAAGAGTTTTTAGCGAAAAATTCAACAAACGTTCTCGACCAAGCACCCTATTCACCTGATATGGCTCCGTCTGACTTTTTTTTATTTCCCAAGTTAAAATTACCACTTCGAGGAAAACGTTTTGAGTCAATAGAAGCCATAAAAGAAAATTCGCTGAATGAGCTAAAGGCCATACCGCAAATAGCCTATGAAAAATGTATGGAAGACTGGGTGAAGCGGTGGAGATGTTGTATTGCAAGCGATGGGGCCTACTTTGAAGGCGATAAAATACATTTAGATGAATAATTTGTATTTTTTGTTTTATTGACAAATTCCCGATACTTAGTACACAGAAGGTACATAAATTCACTCCTTTTTCTACCCGAAGGTGTAGGTGTAGGTTAAGCCTTTTATTGTGGGATAGGAGGGCAAGCGAACAGACGTGTCACATAAAGGTAAACAACCAACGCCGCCCATGGACACCAGCAACACATATAGTGTTACTGTTGCGTTGCCGACCTTTAAGGGAAAGGGTATAGGGAAGGATGGGGAAGGGGGGTGGGCCTCCGGATAACTTTCTCACCGAACGAAACGCGGCATGAACCACTTCACGGCGATCTTCTGAGAGGTCGTGGTATTTCACCGGTCGAACCGACCCATTCATGCAGCAAATTGCTTGCTGCAGTCAAAAAGTCTCGACTCGCCGTTATGTTTACGTCACAAATGGAATATGTAGCGACTAGCGAACCTATTGCCATACCGGGGACAAGGTTTTTAGTCATCGATTTTTATCACACATAACTTTCGAAAATAATTCGGAAAAGTCATTGGTGTGAGTCAGGATTCGACCACTGGACCACCGAGACCAGAAAATTAATTTACCTATAATTGTACTCGGTAATACTGGATACTGCCTTTTAACTTAACATAACATAACATAACTTCACGCCTTTTGTTACCCGAAGGTGTAGGCAGCGGCTGTTAAGCCTCGTCTCGCCGTTATGTTTACGTCCCAAATGGAATAGGTGGCGAACCTATTGCCATACCGGGCACAAAGTTTGTCAGTCATCGATATTTATCACACATAACTTCCGAAAACAATTTCGAAAAGTCATTGGTGTGAGCCAGTGTCTGGAATCGAACCCCGGACCTCTGGATCAGAGGCCGTGCGCTCGCCCACTGCGCCACCGAGACTGTTTGACTGCCTTTTACCTTTTAAAAATTACCTAACATAAGTGTTGGGATGCTGATGATCATTGATTACTAAACCATATTTATTAAAGAATATATTTCTTTAATAAATAAAGTAAAGATAAATATATAATTAAAGATATATTATATATATATTGATAAAAAAACTTGTGTGGTTTTATGAAACCACCGTAAAAGTGAAACTTTTTTTCACATTATAGACATTTAACTAAAAATTTTCGAAATATTATTTTTTTCGAAAATCGAATGTAAGTCACTGTTCACGTATTTTAGTTACCATAAAATATTGGTTACATTTATAAACGATAATAGACGTGAAAGGCGCTCTGACGAGCGCCTTTCACTTTATCCCTACTCCGCGGCCGACCGTCACGCGACATGCAACACGCAGACGAAAAAGTTTGAGACGATGTAATAAAAGTTTCACTTTAAAAATAAACATAATTTTAAGTGTATTTTGTGTAATAACAGTAATAATAAGTGTAATTTTGCTGCAAGTTGCTCGGTAAAGAATTACGAGGGCTGAGTGTGAACACTCACTCGGGACGATGCTGCCGCAGAAGTATTTAAGGCAATATTTCCGACAGCGAGCAATGGAAGGGGCTGATAAAATATCGGTTGTCTAACATTTTGCCGGTGTATACTGTATCGCAATAGGTTTCGGCACCTATTCCATTCGACACGTAAAATCTCAGCGAAGGGAGGCTTAACAGCGGCTGCCTACAACTTCGGGTAGAAAAATGCGTGGAGTTATTTATATATACTATATTCTTTAAGTCTCGGTGGCGCAGTGGTCGAGCACACGGATTCTAATCCAGAGGTCCGTGTTCGATTCCAGACACTGGCTCACACCAATGACATTTCGAAATTGTTTTCGGAAGTTATGTGTGATAAATATCGATGACTGAAAACTTTTTGCCCGGTATGGAAATAGGTTTGCCACCTGTTCCATTTGGGACGTTAACATAACGGCGAGACGAGGCTTAACGGCCGCTGCCTACACCTTCGGGTAACAAAAGGCGTGAAGTTATGTTATGTGTTATGTTATTTATATATTGTAGTTATGTCAAAGTCATCACATAATATAAAAATCAAATAAGTAGCCACTTTTGTGTAATACGACGCCATTTATTATTTCAAAGGCTAAATTTACAATTGAATCATAAGTGCTAATTGCTTATTTGCATAATGCTTGCTTATTTGCAAATACGCTATGAGTTTGTTTAACATATGCGTATTTGCAATCTTATATATCAATATATATATATATATCTAATATATAAAATTCTCGAGTCTAGATGTTCGTAATTGAATTCCTCCGAAACGGCTTGACCGATTCTCATGAAATTTTATGTGCGTGTCGGGTAGGTCTGAGAATAGGACAACATCTATTTTTCATCCCCCTAAATCACAAGGGTAGCCCACCCCTCAATTTTTTTTTTAATTTTTCGACATATTTCTGTTTCTTATTTTTTTTATAAAACGGGATACAAAAATACATGCAACCCTAAATTTTCAACCCCCTACGATCAACCCCTATTTTTTAAATTTTATTTTTCGGCAAGACAACGTTTGCCGGGTCAGCTAGTATAAGTATATATCAATCCTTTAAATAGTCGCTTTAATGGTTTAACACTCCGGGTTCTGATTGTTGTGCCGGGTGCTGTGTGGCGCCGGCTTAGAATATCGCCAACCCATCTCTTCCCGTGGGTGTCGTAAAAGGCGACTAAGGGAAAGGCTAGAAGGATGGGCAGCAGCATTCTTTCCCAACAAAATACAGCCTACTGCGATCGCCAACCCGCCTGCCAAGCGTGGCGATTATGGCAAAACCCCCCATGACTGAACGGAGCGGCAGTTATGGCGCTCTATGGGGGAGGCCTGTGTCCAGCAGTGGACCTTGGGAGGCTAATGATGTTGATGATGTTCTGATTGAAAGATTCTGAGTTTCTGAGTGTCAGTGGGCACTGCCACCACAATCTTAGAATATCGACTTATAGGTTGGCAATGCAACTGTTTCCCTGACCAATTGAAGTCGATATTCTGAGATTTCATAGTTAATCACGAGTCGGCCCGTTCATGCAGCGAACTCCCTGGCTCACCACTGTTAATTGTGTTGCTGGTTTTTAAGCGCTAGTCACTCACACATGACTCATACCAGGTAGAGTCTTTGCCATCTTTAACAGTGGTAGAGCCAAGCAGCTGCGTGAATGGCCCATTCACGCAGCGAACTGCTAGGCTCTACCACTCGGCTCGACCGGTGTAATACCACGACCTCTCAGAAAATTGATGTAAAGTGGCTCATGCCGCGTTCCGTTTGGTGAGAGAGGTATCCGGAGGCCCACGCCCCTTTCCCATACTTTCCTATCCTACTCCCTTAAAGATCGGCAACGCGACAGTAACACTATATGTGTTGCTGGTGTCCATGGGTGGCGCTGGTGTCTTACCATCACGTGACACGCTTGCTAGTTTGACCTCCTCTCCCATAAAAAAAATCTTATAAAAATGCTTTTGTTTCCGATTCGTGGTTAATATGCCCAATATATAGCAATTCCTCACGAATTAACGATCAGAATGATGGGGCTATGAAGGGAATGGATGAAAGAAGTATACGTCATGCCACGGAGAAGCGAATGTTGAGATGGATGTGTGGAGTGACGAAAATGGATAAAATAGAGAATTAGAACATAAGAGGGAATCGTCTTATATGGTATGGACATGTAATGAGGAGGTTGGATACACAAATATATGTCGCGAGAAGAATGATAAACCTGAATGTGGAGGGAAATAAGAGAAGAGGAAGAAAATTTTAACAGTGGTAGAGCCAAGCAGTTCGCTGCGTGAATGGGCCGGCTCGACCGGTGAAATACCACGACCTCTCAGAAGATCGACGTAAAGTGGCTCATGCCGCGTTTCGCTCGGTGAGAGAGGTAATCGGAGGCCTACCCCCCTTCCCCATTCTTCCTTATCCCCTATCCCTACAGCGGCAACGCAAAAGTAACACTATATGTGTTGCTGGTGTCCATGGGCGGCGTTGGTTGCTTACCATCAGGTGACACGCCTGCTCGTTTGCTCTCCTATCACATAAAAAAGTGTGGAAAAGAAGAAGCTTTTCTGCCGACCCCACGTAATGGGAACAGGGCAGGAAGATGATGGAAATGTCTCGTATCCGCCTCTGTCATTATCTACAAGTATTACAAGCGTGAACGTTTATAAAAAGAATGATTATCTTTTAATACATGAATGTATATTATTTGAATGAATAGTAAATAGCGTGATAATAGAACGGAAATTCTGATTAGATTCAATCAGTAATTAATTAATTATAGATAATTACTTCCAGTAATTTTATACAGTCACGTGTCTTTATAGTATATCAAAGAAATTATGATATGTATTATTGTATCACTAATACTAGTTGACTCGGTAAATTTCCGCAACAAAAGTAATGAATTTACATAATTTGGGCAGAAAAAACCTCATCACAATTCATCGCGTAGTTTCAAAGATATAAGCATATAAGGGGACAGACAGCGGAAAGCGACATTATTTTATACTATGTAATGAAAAATGCAGATCGATACCCGACTGATACAAGATTAAAATAATTTTAGTAACAAATTTGCGCAATAGATGGAGTTATTGTTAATGGAGATTTAATACCATCACTATTTTAACTGCATTTATTAGCAAATTTTTATATAGGTATATATAATAGATATATACCTATATAAAAATGACCCTCTTTCTTGCACAGTCGGATAACAACTAAACAATACACATTTTGGACACCCGTTTTAATTGTACGAATAGAATATTAATACTGGCACCATTATCTTTTAATAATTTAGAAATATTTTTCTAAAACCATTACCAGCAGTGTTTTAAAATAATAAAAAATAAGTATGCAAAACTATTTTTAATTCTATTTTTATTGCAGTTATAAATGTTTAAATAAATAAAAAGTTCTTTCATTTTTAAATTATATTATAATACTTTTGTGATAACCATGAAATTGTTTTATTCCATTAAAAGCTTTCCATTATTATTGTTTTATTATTTAAAATAAGATCATCACTTACTAACCGCGTATACTTCATACCGAATACCGATTTATTATATAGACGCGCGTGCATGAAAAGAGTTATGAAAGTCAACGAAGCGAGTGAGGTGTGTAAGAATCGTGCCTTATGGCGCTCCGTTATCTCTGCCTACCCCGGAAGGCATTTGGCGTAAAGTTATGTATGTATGTATATTAAATAGTGTTCCACAAAAAAGTCAGTCAGGCAGCCTAAAGCCTTGCTCGATAAACAGATTATATAAAAAACAAAATGTATTTTTCTATTGAGATTTGTCGTTATAGATAATTAATAAAAGAAAATATAATCCATCCTGATATTGTTTAGCTGAAGAGTTTGTTTGTATGTACGCGCTAATCTCGGTAACGACAAGATCGAATAGAAAAAGAAATTAAGACTTTAGGCAATATAACATTACAGTTTCTTTTGTGACTTAACAAATATAGAAATTTGTTACTCGACAATGGGTAAACATATAAATATTGGTATATGCATATTAGATTGCGTAAAAAACGCTGTTGGCTTATATAGTGGGGGTTTACTGCCAAAATAGACGATAAGAAAAACAATCAACAATGAGCCACGCAATTCACTGCATGAATGGGCCAGCTCGACCACGACCTCTCAAAATATTTGTAAAGCGTTTCGCGCGGTGGGAGGGGTATATTTAGAAGCCCAATCCGTTCCTCTCTCCCCTCCCCATCGCACATCCGATCCCTTTACTATTCCATTTTAAAGGCTGGCAAAGCAACTGTTACACTATTTGTGTTGCAGATGTCTATGGTTTTTTTATGGGATAGGAGGGCAAAGGAGCATGCGTGTCACTTGATGGTAAGCAACCAACGCCGCCCATGGACACCAGCAACACATTTAGTGTTACTGTTGCGTTGCCGACCTTTAAGGGATAGGGGATAGGGAAGGTTGGGGAAGGGGGTGGAACTCCGGGTACCTCTCTCACCGAACGAAACCATGAGCCACTTTAGTCGATCTTCTGAGAGGTCCTGGTATTTCACCGGTCGAGCCGGCCCATTCATGCAGCGAACCGCTTGGCTCTACCACTGTTAGTCACTTACCATCAGGTGGCACGCTTGCTCGTTTGCCTTGTTTATTCCATAAGAAGAATTGAGATGTCATAACTGGATCTTGAGTCATCAAGACAATGTGATGAACCCACCGGCGTCTTTAGAAAGTGAAGGCCTTGAACTTAATATATTAGGGTTCCGTATGTGTGAAGATGGAACCCTATGATGTCTTGTTCTGTAAAGCTATTCTTTAATTTCAAACAAATATGCTCCCCCTATGTGGTTTTGCTTAGATCTTTTAAACTGCGGCTTTCAAGCAGTTTTCATGTTTAAAAATCATTATCATTAGGTACACAGTACAAAATAAAGTTTCCGCTGTCTGTCCCCTTATATGCTTATATATCTTTAAAACTACGCAACAGATTTTGATGCGGTTTTTTTAATGGATAGAGGGTGTCGACGGGGTGGTTTTTATCTATAATTCGTGTATGATGTAGAAAAGAAAAAGTAATAAATAAAAAAATATATATATATATATTTAAATTTATTACTTTTGTTGCGAAACAAAGTTCGTCGGGTCAACTAGTACACATGTAAATAAACGTGTCTGTTAGTAATACTATTCAAATAACTACTTACTAAAGTAAACATTTTTTGTCTGTCTGTCTGCTTGTTGGTTCCTGCTAATCTCTGAAATAGCTGAAGGAGACTTATTATTATATAAATTATATTCGTGACTAAAGAAAGATCAATACACCACTCCTATTGATCGCAGCATGAACCCTTCCTCGATAAATGAACTATTTAAACACAGAGAATTTTAAATGCGAACCAGTAGTTCTCGAGATTTGCGCGTAAACAAACAAACAAATATTTTTTTCAACTTTATCAAATTATATACTTATTTATATATAGGTAGGTATTATGTATTAGTTAATTGAACATATATTTATTATATAATACTATGTTAAGATCCGGCTTTTCCGCTATGTTATCAGTTATACGTAATTAGGAAGTAAGCAGATGTCATTTCATATTCATATTTCATATTCAAGATATGTGTGTCAGTTTGTATTTATTTAATACTAGCTGACCCGGCGAACTTTGTTTCGCCTCGGAAGCTATAAATAAAAGATGTTTTACTGCGTATCTACATTCGTACAAGCAGTTCGGCTCGACCGGTGAAATACCACGACCTCACAGAAGATCGACGTAAAGTGGCCCATGCCGCGTTTCGTTCGGTGAGAGAGTTACCCGGAGGCCCACCTCCCTTTCCCATCCTTTCCCATCCTACTCCCTTAAAGGTAGACAACGCAAATGTAACACTATATAAATTGCAGATGTCCATGGGCGGTGCTAGTTGACACACCTGCTCGTTTGCCCTTCTATTTGTATATATATATGATAAAAACAAAAAAAGTTGTGGCAATGACGACTGGTCGTCGGGGGCGCCGCTGGCTGTGCGCCAGATAACAGCGCGCGGTCGGAGCCGTCCCGCCCAGGGGAGCCTCACGCCGAGGCTCCCCGAGGACGAGCCCCCCTCGTAATAGGGGAGGGCGACGGCAGGGTGGTCCAGAGGGCTGAAGCACTGTCCTGGACCCTATCGCCGGAGAAAGTCCGCTGCGAGGTTTTAGTGGTTAGCCCTAGGATCGGATTGCAGTTTACTGCTTTGGGAGTCCTACACTACCCCCTGCCGTACCCAGGCGGGAGGTGTGCATAAAGCATTTCCAAGCAAAAAAAAGGCTACTAAAAAGCTACTTTAAAAATCTTTTTTCATTTTTTATTACTTCCGAGGTGATACAAAGTTCACCGCTTCAGCTAGATATTGAATAAATGGACATTATTGTGTATAGGACTCTTGCACTTTTCACTGGCTCTACCCTCTTCTATTAAAGTTATGAAAGTACAAAAAAGGCATTCCATAATTTATTTTACAGTTGGATACAGTTGGCTAATAAACAGTCAGTTATAAAGATAACTAAGACATAAAAATATTGTCAAGTGTGTTTATTGATTCAATAACACTGCCTCCCACTCCACAATTTATAAGGTGTTATGCAACTCTTGAGTATGCATGTGGAGGCCGTCGATTATGTAAGACCAAACAGGATTATCAAACTGACATGTCGTATCTCAAGATACATGTGATATGCATATTATTGAAAGACAATTTAACGTAATATATAACATAACATAACTTCACGCCTTTTGTTACCCGAAGGTGTAGGCAGCGGCTGTTAAGCCTCGTCTCGCCGTTATGTTTACGTCCCAAATGGAATAGGTGGCGAACCTATTGCCATACCGGGCACAAAGTTTTTCAGTCATCGATATTTATCACACATAACTTCCGAAAACAATTTCGAAAAGTCATTGGTGTGAGCCAGTGTCTGGAATCGAACCCGGACCTCTAGATCAGAAGCCGTGTGCTCGACCACTGCACCACCGAGAGTTAACGTAATATATAATTTATTTTTTTTCTATAACTTCACGACTTTTTTCTACCCAATAGATGAGCCTCTAGAATTTTTACGTCCAAATTGAGTGGCAGAAACTATTGTCATACAGTAAATGCTGCTGCATCAGCAGAATATCTCAAGCGGCACAAATACAGAAACCTTGTAGGTGATTATGTATTTGAGCCGTTTGGGGTTGAGACTCTGGGGACATGGGGTCCGAGTGCTCGTGCACTTTATAAAGATCTAGCAATGAGGCTGATCGAGGCCTCTCTCGATCAGAGGGCTGGTTTATTCTTCGCACAGAGCAGAGGGTTAGCATTGCCGTTCAGCGTGGCAATGCGGCCAGTCTTCTGGGCACGCTGCCGGTAGACCGAAATGCGGAGAAATTTGATTTTAGCTAGATTTTTAAATATATATATTGTAAATAATGTAATTAATTTACTAAATTGTCAATCATCAATATTTTTCACACTTATCTTCCAAATATAATTCTCAGAAGTCATTGGAGTAAATCCGGATTCGTTCTTAAGACTTTTTGATTAAGAAGCGGACTGCTCGATCTTCAGACCACTGACTACATTACATTAAAACTTTAAAACAACATTAAAACTTTGGTTGGAAAATAGAAAAAAAAAACAGACGATTTTAATGGAATATATATATTTAAAAAATAAAATATTCAAGTACCAGTTTCATACATAACAAAACTACAAGGAAAGATACAGCAACTAATATCTTTGATAAATTTTAATTTGTGGAAATACCCAGATATAAAAATACTCGGCACTTACTACTGAATTGACAGAGACATGAATAATAAAGTACCTTGGTAGCCTAGATGGCTAAGCAGTAGTTTAGCCTCGTTTTTTGATCAATAGAAGAATAAAAAAGAAAAAAAAACTAAAAACGACTATCACAACTCAACTTGAACCTTCTTCGAGTTTCAGGACTACCTCCAATTCCTATCAGTGCTATTATAAACCTTGTACTTAAATTTTATAGTCTCGGTGGTCCAGTGGTCGAGCACCCCGCTTCTGATTCAAAAGGTCGCGGGATCGTATCCTGGCTCACACCAATGGTTTTTTTGGAATTCCTTGCGAAAGTTATGTGTGACAAAAATTTCGATGGCTGTAAACTTTGTGCCCGGCATGCCTATACCTATACCTATTCTATTTGGGACGTAAACATAACAGCGAGACAACGCTTAACAGCCGCTGCCTACACCGTTGGGTAACAAAGGCGTGAAGTTATGTTATGTTATATTTATTAATAAAAATCGCTTAGAAAATTTTCTTATTTCTCTGATACTATAAATTCAGTAATTGTACTCCTTTAAAAGATATTAACGCGTTCCTGTACTACGTGTTGTTTTTCTTAAAAACGTCAGAGATATTTTAATCTAATATAAATTCTTTTCTATTTTCAAGTATATAATATTAGCTAGAACAAACAGACAGACAAACAAATTTTAAACAGACACTCAACTTTTTTATTTATACTATGTAGATATAGAATACTTGTAGTTTATTTAGTCTCGGTGGTCTGGTGGTCGAGAACACGGTTTCTGAATCCAGAGGTTGTGGTTCGAATCCTGACACTGGCACACCGATTACTTTTCAAATTTGTTTTCGGAAAGTTATGTGTGATAAATATGGATGACTGAAAACTTTGTGCCCGGTATGGTAATAGGTTCGCCACCTATTCCGTTTGGGACGTAAATATAACGGCGAGATGAGGCTTAGCAGCCGCTGCCTACACCTTCGGGTAACATTGGCGTGAAGTTATGTTATGTTATTTCTACAAACTATTGTTATTGAAATATTCGTTTTGCATCTTATTATATGCACTGAACTTTAAGGTTTTTTTTAAAAAACATGACATCGTGCCATGAAATGTCACGCTACTGCTAACATTAAATGCTTAAATATATAAACTTATCTATTTTGATTCATACTTAAGTTAAATAAAATTTATAAACATTGCATAACATAACTTCACACCTTTTACACTCGAAGGTGTAGGCAGCGGCTGTTAAGACTCGTCTCGGCACAAAGTTTTTAGTCATCGATATTTATCACACATAACTTTCGAAATTAAATAATTTCGCAGTCATTGGTGTGTGCCAGGATTCGATCCCGCGACCTCTAGATTCAGAATCCGTGTGAATAAATTGAAATGTTATAAAACAATCCATAATTCACCATCTTATTCATGAGGTGTTAAGACATGATATTGTACTTACGAATGAAATTAAATATAAATGAAAAACTTTTTTATTTTATTTAACAATATTAAATGTAACTGTACTTATTACTGTATTTTCACTTAAAATCTATTAAGCAATGATTACTCGTTGCCTCCGTTGGAAATTTTAATAATGGAATGATATCACGTTTTCTTTATAATTTCACGCCTTTTCTACCCGAAGGTGTTCACAGCGGCTGTTATGACTCGACTCGCCGAATGTTTACTTCCCAAATGGAAAAGGTAGCAGAACCTATTGCCATACCGAACACAAAGATTTTAGCCATCGATATTAATAGTTTTTTTTATTGTGGGATAGGCAAAGGAGCAAGCGTGTCACCTGATGATAAGCAACATTCACCACCGCCCATGGACAGCAGCAACAGATATAGTGTTATGGTTGCGTTGCCGATCTTTAAGGGAGTTGGATAGGAAAGGATGGGGATTGGGGAAAGAGGATGGGCCTCCAGGTACCTCTCTTACCGAACTAATCGCGGTACTTTACGTCTATATTCTGAGAGATCGTGGCATTTCACCGGTCGAACCGAACCATTTATGCACCCAACGGCGTGATTCTACCACTTTTGTATATGTAACTCAATTCAAATGCAATAATTTGCAATATTTTATTTGATTGTTTATGTTTTTTGATTGCATAAGTTCCAAGTTCTAATGCAATTAGTATGGGTATAGGTAGTAAGTACATTTAAAATTACATAGTTACATAAATATGACACGAAAGGATTTAACTTAGCTAATATTTATTTTTAAAGTGCAATAATGATATTAGTGTTGTACAATTTTAACGGCTCGACCGATTCTCATGAAATTTTGTATGCATATCGGGTAAGTCTGAGAATAGGACAACATCTATTTTTCATCCCCCTAAATCACAAGGGTAGCCCTCAATATTTTTTTTTTTAATTTTTAGATATATATCTGTTTTTTATTTTTTTTATAAAACGAGATACAAAAATAAATACAACTCTAAATTTTCAACCCCCTACGATTAACCCTTATTTTTTAAATTTTATTTTTTTCAAGACAACGTTTGCCGGGTCAGCTAGTATATATATATATATATATATATATATAATAAATATTGTAAATTGCATTTGAATAACCGACATAGCTCGCAGAATAAGCTCGCTGAAGTGGCAATGGGCTGGTCATGTTTGCCGAAGGACCGATGGTAGATAGAGTAAGAAGGTCATGGAGTGGAGACTGCGTCTTGGTAAACGTAGCGTAGGACGCCCACCAGCCCGATGGTCAGACGACCTCAGAAAGGCTGCTGGTAGAGACTGGATGCGGAAGGCAGAGAGTCGGATGTTGTGGCGCAAATTGGGAGAGGCCTATGTCCAGCAGTGGACTGCAATTGGCTGATGATGCATTTGAATTTGGAAAATAGAAACATATCCACTATCTAAATTCATGCCCCCACCATATAACCATATGAATAATATAAATTAAAAAAAAAAACAAATTAAAAGGGTTTAGACAGAACAATGAGCAGTTCATGTTTTGGATAAGCAGAAAAAAGGAGGTGAAACTTAAAAGTAATGTGGAGAAAATGGAGGAGGCCTTTACTCTATTGAGAGGTCCTTAATAAGTAAAACAAAATATACATCCAAAGAAAAAAAATAAAAATAAATAAATAAATACTCTAATGTGTAATATTGTAATTTTATATTTAAATATATTGTAAAACTATGCTCGTAATATTATTAAGAAATAAAAAAGGCTTTATTTTTATTAATATATAGTATAGAAACCAGTATTTTTTTTAATGGCTTACAAAAAGACTTTAAGTGAGTCAGGACTGCTCAGGGCTCAGGATTCCTGACAGAGATTTCGACAGAAGCGGGCTGCAAGCCATCAAGGTAGATAACGCAGGCTTCCACTAAGTAAGTATACGGATTATTTTATAATAATATCATCAGTATTCAAAACAGTAATGTCGTTAACACATTTTTGAATATTTTTATACGAGCTGAACCGGCGAACTTTGTTCCGCATCAAAAGTTTTACAGCGTTTACAATTAAAGTGCTAAATCTCGAAAATTATCACTTTTCTTTACTACATAATACATGAATTATATATAGAAACCACATATATATTCAAAATACCGCAACAAAATCTGTTGCGTAGTTACAAAGATCTAAGCATATTAGGGGACAGACAGCGGAAAGCGACTTGGTTTTATACTATGTAATGACAATGATAGCCTTAAAAGTTTTTTTTATAAGAGTCATTCTTAATTTAACTACAGCAAGATTGCAGTGTTACATTTTTTTGGGTTTTCAATTCACACGAGTATATCGTGGGAATATAGGTACAATTTGCAAGTAATTGTTGATTTTGCAAGCAACATACCCACTATAAGTAAAATATTTACGCGCGAGAACAACATTCTCCGAAACGGCGAGGCTGTAATTTAAAAATTCATTCACACAATTACTAACTTGAGAGTTTTATAATATTGTTATTTTTTTTCTTTCGTTGTTGTTGTATTTTGTAATAAAACCTCGTTAATGACCCTAATAGTTACTAACAAGAATACACTCGACTGATTCATAATTATGATAAACAGTAAATTTGTGAACTTATTTGCGTATTACGTAACTTTTTTTTTATTGTAATTAGCAGTACATCATTAGTGACATGATATAAATAATTAATAATAACCTTAAAAGCAATGACACTGTCAACTTTTTGGCACCATAACATATTAAACCTTTGCCATATTTGAAAAAAAAAAACAACTTTCAAAAATTTCATTGTTCTTTTTATGAACTGTCAATTGTTAACAAACATTATTTATGTCAATCAAAGAGGTTTATAGCGTAAATAAATAAGTAACACCTTTATTTTAGGTGGCCACTAGCATTGACATTCTTGAACTGTCAGACCCTGTAAGCGCTTGGGGGTTGTAATATAAATAAAACACGGGCTTAGGTACTTATAAATTATTAGTTAATATGAATACTTTCATTGTATATGGTCACACTTGAAATATGAAGTAATCAACCCCACACCAAACAACGGGTATAAGTGGATCACTTAAAACTTATTTCTTTTTACTTTTATAAACAAATCCAACAGCATCAAAGGGCTTAGTTAAAGCTGATGCAAATGGTTTAATAATAATATTATTTAGTTATGTTTAAACACTTAAAATATGTAGTGTAAATAAAAAACTTAAGGTAAAACTATTTGACTAAAATGACTATCAATATTGATCGATAAATCTAACATTTTTAAATGGGATTTTATGGGCAAACGAGCAGGCGTGTCACCTGATGGTAAACGACCAGCGCCGCCCATGGACACCTGCAACACATATAGCGTTACAGTTGCGTTGCTGACCTTTAAGGGAGTAGGATTGGAAAGGATGGGGAAGCGGGATGGGCCTCCGAGTACCTTTCTCACCGAACGAAACGCGGCCACTTTACGTCGATCTTCTGAGAGGTCATGGTATATCACCGGTCGAGCCGGTCCATTCATGCAGCGAACTGCTTGGCTCTACCATTGTTAAAAGTAACTAAAGTGACTCTATTATTGATAGTTTTTTTTTATTACCATATCAAATTACTGACAAGTGGACTGACGTTTTTAATAATAGCCTTACTAATGTCACTTAGTAAATTATATCTTGATAGACATAATTAACTTTATTAACAAGTTAAGAAGTTTTTATATCGATTTCGCTTATATTATCGAGTATTTATTTGCTATTGTTTTTTACTATTCATTTTTTACTATTCATGCTACGACTGTTATATCATGAACAGTGTCGGTAGGTATTTCAAATCATTACATAGTATAAAACAAAGTCACTTTCCGCTATCTGTCCCCTTATATGCGCATATCTTTAAAACTACGCAACGGATTTTGATGCAGTTTTTTTAATAGTTAGAAGGTGTCAACGGGGTGGTTTTGATCTATAATTCGTGTATAGTGCAGTAAAAAAAAGTGATAATTTTCAAGATTTAGAAATTTAATCGCAAACGCTGCCTGAACCCTAAGTGATAAATCAAAACAACGTACTACATTAATATACACCTTTAAAAGGTCTACAAAAAAGTCCGCGAGGGCATATGTCTATCTCTTAGGAATAACCCACAATGACCATTTTCATTATTTTACTTTTTACGAGAAATAATGGCCTATTTACGAAGCGATTTTAAACATTACAGTATTAATTTTCATCCAATTAAGTATCTTAAATAGATTGTGCCCCTCACAGCATGCAATTTAAACAAATATTTTCGAAGATATTGCAGTATTAACATAGCGGGACAGCAGTTAAAGCCGATAAATAGCACAAATGGAACCTCATGATATCCAAAATTTACTCATTCATTACTTTTGATGAGGAACAAAGTTCGCCGGGTCAGCTAGTTTATAATAAACGACTAACATTATAATAAAATTATTGTTACGCTTTTACAAGGTTACATATATTTAAATAGGAATATGTTCCATTATGGACATGGGTATTTATTTACTTAATACTCTTCTATCAGCAAAGATGAGGAAACACTGGTCCTAAATTGGGCCGTATATATATATACATATAAAAAAAAATCTTTTGTCAAGTAATTATTAACTGTATGGCCCAATATTTGCAGACTATCGCTGTATGTACGTACCTACTTACAGATTAAAAATGGGCGGGAATATACAAGATAAAAAAAAAAAAACATTACGTATTTTATAAAAGTCAAATATGCGATTGAGGTGTCTAAAAACCTAACTTACGGTGCACGACAGACTTGGCGTGAAGTTACGTATGTATACATAAGTAATTATTTGTAACGTTCTGAATTATTTGCTAAAGTTGTTTTATTTTACATATGCTCTTTACTCAATTTATATGGAGACTTTCCTCAAACAGATCTCATTTTTTATTTTTATATTTTTTATATTATTACGTAAACTGTTTCCTTAAGTATTTAGGTATTTTATAATTTAAATTAAGGAATTATGTATATTATAATTAGTTGTTGTTTGCAGCTTTGCCTGCGTGCAATGTCTATCTCATGTCATCACTAATCTGTAGTTTTCGGTAGACAGCAGTTTACTTAATTTTTTTTTATATTGTAAAGATAATCAACATTCACATTTTAGTTTTTGAAGCTAACTTTTTTAGTTGAGAAGCTAATTTTTGGAAGTTAAGTGTGATAAATATCGATGACTGACAACTTTGTGCCCGGTATGGCAATAGGTTCGCCACCTATTCCATTTGGGACGTAAACATAACGGCGAGACGAGGCTTAACAGCCGCTGCCTACACCTTCGGGTAGAAAAAGCGTGAAGCATTTTTTTTTTTACTTATTATTTTTTCTAATTATAATCAGACTTATATTTAAGTAATGTGACAAAATATTGAATATAGTCCTTGTAATTCTTTTCAAACTTGTAGTTACAAATACCATAGCATAACTTCACGCCTTATTCTACCCCAAAGTGTATGCAGCGGCTGTTTATCCACGTCTCGCCGTTATGTTTACGTACCAAATGGAATAGATGGCCAACCTATTGCCATACCGGGTACAAAGTTTTTGTCATCGACATTTATCATACATAACTTACGAAACTAATTTCGAAAAGTCATTTTTATGAGCCAATGTAAGGATTGCGAACCCGCGACCTCTGGATTCAGAACCGGGCTGCTCGACCACTGGACCATCGAGACAAATAAGCACTAACAAATAACCCCAATTTTCGTATGGGAACAGATTCTATACAATTATAGTGCATATTATATTTAATCAAAAACCTACATTAAAAGCTATAAATGCGGAAAATACAAATTAAAAACAATGCGTTAGACTATATATAATGCGAATACAGAATTATAGGCTTTTATAAGTGTATTTTTAATATCACCATAGGTTGGTAAAAATGACTTATAAATACCATCATATTTTTCCAAAAGATTTTTTAACAAAATTCCCAATTTATGTGAAAACAATTAACCTTAATAGAAAGTACAAGAATAGCTGGAGAGCATCGATCAATAACTTCATCATCATCATTTCATCATTAGCCTTTTGAGGTCCACTGCTGGATATAGGCCTCCCCCATAGAGCGCCACAACTGCCGGCTCAATCATGGAGGGTTTTTGCCATAATCGCCACGCTTGGCAGGCGGGTTGGCGATCGCAGTAGGCTGTATTTTCTTGAGAGAGAATGCTGCTGCCCATTCTTCTAGACATTTCCCTTAGTCGCCTTTTACGACACCCACGGGAAGAGATGGGGTGGAGGTATTCTAAGCCGGCGCCACACGTCAATAACTTACTAAATTAATATTTAAAAACTAGGTCAAAAGTAAAGAAAAAAAAAGAAAAACTAGGTCAAGTGATGTGATATTAATAACAGGCTGGTGATTTACTAAAACAATAGCCTTTTCTGTATCCCTTTTTATAGAACGAGCTGACCTGGCGAACTTTGTTCCGCATCAAAAGTAATAAATAAGTAAATTTGGGGATTTATCAATTTTTCTTAACTGCATTATACATTAATTATACATAAAAACCACCCCGTTGATACTCTCTATAAATTCAAAATAGCTATATAACAGCAGACATAGTTGAAATATTAAAAAAAAAATACAATGCATAATTTTGAACATTGTTGGATTTTTGGAAAATAACGTAGTAAGCTCAATATTGTTTACGAATCAACTGGACGAACCCATAACTTCATAGATATAACATTTTTACATACCTATCATTATCAAGAGTATTTGTTTATTTTTCACTAGTTGTTGCCTGTGATTTCATCTGCGTGGACGCCATAAAGCAGCAAAAATACTGTGCCTGTGCCATTATAAGGGTTCATTGCCCACCCTCAATTAGTGATAGCGTGATAATATTTAGCCTATTTAACCCGACCTCTTGGCTATATTAATGCAAAATTGGACGTAAAAGCATGCAGTACTTTTAGAGTCTTTTATCCGAGAGTTTTATCCCTAACAAACATTATAAAAATCATATTTTTGGGTTCGGTATGTATTGCAGATCATGTCCCAAGCATTCTACCAAAAATATTATAATAATCTGTAAATAATATGTATAGAACAGAGAATATAGATAGGATAGAGATTATAATTCCGCATAAAAAATTTAAAAATCCTCAAAGATTCTATTTTCATTTCTATTATTTATGATATGTTTTTGTACCTTTTAAATTCAATGGAAGATAGCAAAAAGTAAATATATATCTTACCATATATTTGTAATATCAAAAAAAAAAGTTTTAATAATAAGGTTTTACACAATTCAAAGCAGAAATTGTGTGGTTCAGAAATCGATAGAGCAGACCTACTTACAAAAAAATACCAAGACGTTGACCTCCAAAGCTTCTAATTTCAGTCCACTGGTACAAACATTCTGCCAAATAATTGAGATTTTCGTTTTGCTTCAAAAAGTTTGAACAAAGTTGAATTTTGTTTGGAATCGTTTTTAATTAATTGTACTTGATGAAACCCAATAACTTTACTCATCTCACCAGGTTATAACCTCCTACGCAGAGAGAAAGTACAGCCACGCATTCCGCTGCATGAATGGGCTGGCTCGGCCGGTAAAATACCCGATCTCTTAGAATATCGACGGCGTTTAGCTCGATTTCTTACCGACCTAAACGCCGTCGGTATTTTTACTCTAACAGTTCGTGGAATTTCACCTGTCTATTCATCCCAGAATTAAAATCTAGTTCAAATTAACAAGAGTTTTAGACTTTTTTCTGGAAACTATACATTACTTAAGTCATAATTATGGATTGATGAATAATATATGGAAACCTGTCATTGATATTCGTCAATACAAAGCCACGCTGTTTACATCTTTGCGTATAAAAAGCGTGAACGTGCGAACCAGCAAGCTGTAATAAAAACTATAAAAAAACCGCATAAATATAGTTTAAAATTAATTAGGATATTGATAACGAAACCACTGGTTTTGTCGATAAATGTAATTATTCTGATTGTTCCGGTTGAACTGTTTTCGCGTAGCAACGATTGGGATATTATTTTAATCTAGTTGTTACCGATATTTCGAACCGAAAGGTCATTTTAATGATAATATAACCTTTTCAAAGCCGATTTTAATGAAATAATACCAAAAGCTTCTAGTTGAGGTCAATAAATCTCTAGAAAAAAAAATGTATACAATTGTTTCATACAGTGGTGTCTAGAGAGGGTAATTAGTAGTACAAAATTGAATGTTTTTCAAGGAATAGGGAGCGCTAAGGAGCAAGCAGGTCACCCGATGGTGAGTGACTAACCCATGGACCAGGTTGCTGTCCTTTCAGGGACTTGGACGGGAAATGAGAGGGAAGGCGGGTAGACTTTCCGATACCTCTCTCATGTAATAAAACATGGCATAAGTCACTTAACGTCGATATTCTGTTGGGTTGTGCTATTTCATTGGTCTAGCCGATACATTTATGCTGTGAACTGCAAAAGTTTTTGTTTTGTATTCGTCCACTTGTATATTTTTCATAATTACATAGGTATTTTAAATATATTAAAATATATAATTATCTATATTATGTCACAGAAAACGAACTATTTTAGTCCACAAGACCTATTTTTTATATTTTTTTCAATTCAGTCAACTAATATACCTGAGTTTACTGGTTACTGGTTTTATTATTTGCGTTGTTACCGAACTATCAAATTTAATCAGAGAAAAACGTGAAAAATGTCTACGAGTACGTATTCGTAAAGTTCTCTGTCGAAACATGAATTAATATAGAAGTACTAATATAGAAATTATCATATCAAAAATACTCATTAGCGTTTAGAATTTAACTGGCTAATGGAACAAACGAGATACATCGGTCTGAAGTCAGGAAAAAAAAACCTTGCGTGTGTTCTATAATTAAACTATAGTGAATTGTTCGAGTTGAAAACTGCAATTGCATGCGTTCTCTACATAGACATTCATTTAACGATCAAATAAGATAATCTTTATTTTTATTCTTTAGCATTATTTATTTAGGTCTTAATTACGTACTAATTGATTGCTATCAAATATACTATAATCTCGTTCGTAGTTTATTATAAGTTAGTAGTTTATTAGAAGTAAATGAAGTAGAGCTTCAGCCAATTTTCCAGAACTTTATCCAAAATGCGTTAGACGAAAACACGTATTTTTCTATGGAGGATTTATTTTCTACTATTGTTAATAAATAAAAACAGTCTCGGTGGCCCAGTGGTCGAGCACACGGCTTCTGATCCAGAGGTCCGGGTTCGATCCTGTCACTGGCTCACACCAATGACTTTTCGAAATGGTTTTCGGAAGTTATGTGTGATAAATATCGACGACTGATAACTTTGTGCCCGGTATGGCAATAGGTTCGCCACCTTTTCCATTTGGGACGAAAACATAACGGCGAGAAGAGGCTTAACAGCCGCTGCCTACACCTTCGGGTAACAAAAGGCGTGAAATTATGTTATGTATGTTGTTAATAAATACATCTGTGAATTTACTAACTGGAAACTTTTTTATATCTAAACATATTATTGAATGGAAATAAAATTGAAGTGTCTGCTTTTAATATTGAAATAACTGCTTTTTACTACATTTATATGAATGAATATATTATATATTAAATGAAAATAATATATTTTTTACAATGTTTGTCTGTCTGTCAGTTTGTTGTCGAGTAATTTCTAAAATGCCTGGACCGATTTTGACGTATGTTTACGTACAAAAAATAATTAGCGTCTCGTCAAAAATATTGATATTAAGTATAACGAAAATTTATTGTTTTAATAGCAATTAGTTACTGTTTTTCTAGATGACTAAAGCATTGTTATTTAACCCGATATAGAACCTGTGTACTTCTTATGAACATAATTATAAAAACAAATACAAAGGCGTATATTTCATCATAAGTAGCTATGCCATTCTCAATATGTATTTGCTTTTATGAAAACTATCGATTATAAATCTGATTTAAAATAATGCATTTAATGGTAATACTATCAATGGAAAAATAATATAATCAATAGTATACCCAATATTGAATTTTATCATTGTAATTTTTATCAAATTTTATCATTAGATAACTGCTCGGTCTACCTATTCGATATTCGACACCTGATATTTCCCAAATTTTTTTTTTTTCTATAATCAATTCTATAATCTACTATTGTCTATGACAAAATAAATGATACTTACTGATCAATCAAAATTCGTATCCATATAATATTGACTCAATACAATCACGTGGATGGATTTTGCACATAAAAACGAATCAAATAAATCCAATTTCACTATTGTTTTAAACGAAATCATAAATGAGGTATTATTTAAATATTCACAAAAATGATAGAATAAATGTAATTATTATTATAAACACAGATTATTATTAGGATTTGTTTATAAATAAATATTTCACTGATGGTACGTAAGGTTTGCGCAGTATTGTGTAAATGTCAAATGCGGAGTAAAAGCGCGCACATTTCATCAAAACGTCCGCGCATCGCAGCAAGCGCGACGATACTGGCAATTCGCTGGCATGTATCGACCTCGCTACTTAACAACAACTGGGTAAGCTGGCACGCCGCAGTCTGCCGCTGCAAGCTCACCACTGCACTGCAGCTTTATTTCTGGCAACCGCCCCGACACTTGAAGCAAGATTTGCACATTGTTTTCCTTGCAAAAAAAAATGTGCCAAGAATGAGTAGAGAGATGAGTCTCTCGTCTCTGTGACATACAAAATTCGTTCCGACCCGTTTCTGTCTACATATAATTCTGTGGTTACATTTAATACACATTTATTTACATTTATGCAATATTTATTTTATCAAAATAATATATTCGTTTTTTAACGCGACTACGCCCGTGTTCATATTATAATAAATAAATCAAAATACCAAAATCATTTCTAAAAATCAAACTTTTGATAAAATAACGTAGAAATATTATCCCCAGTCATATGACAGGGCATGTGGAAGAAAAAGAAGTAAGTAAGGCATGTAGAACTCTTGTCTTATGGAGCTCTATTCTCTCTACCTACCCCGAAAGGGGCTTGGCGTCAAGTTATGTATGTGTATGAATGTATGTATAATACATGACTAAGATCAAAAATTTAGAAAATAATTCTAGAAAGTCTACACATATTATATGTCCATGTTCATGGGTATCATAATTTTGTTCAACGGTGACCTATGATTGAGTAATAAAAATGGAAACATCTTTACGAACTTTCTCATATTTAGATAATAAAACTATATTTTTTCTCATAAGGATAATAAATCTACTGAGGACACTATAGTATACGTAATTTCGTAAGAGTCGCTATTTTCTATCATTTTCCAATCAGCTGATTCAGTGACCTTGTACTTACTTACGAACTATAGGTAGGTACTTAACTGAGATAGGTACCTATAATTTTGACAGTTCACTTTTTTTTGTTTCATCATGCAGGTTGTGTATCTGTGGCAAAAACCTGTTTGTCATATATAGCTAACATAATGTGACCTTTGAGGTCAGTCATAGTACACGGCCCATAATAAAATATAATTCAAGGTTATTATTCTGTTCACAAACATATCTAATGAACAGTAATTGGTTTGAATGTGTTATGTAATCTTTGTGATTTGTAAAAGATTTCATGTAGGTAATAGGTATACATAAAATAAAATCTTTGCAGGTAAATTTGTGTCTGGAGGTCAAGCTTTTCAGAGTGGTAGAGTCAAGCAGTTCGCTGCATGAATGGGCCGGCTCGACCGATGAAATACCACGACCTTTCAAGTCTCGATCGTCGTAAAGTTGCTCATGCCGCGTTTCGTTCGGTGAGAGAAGTACCCGTTCCCCACCCCTTCCTATCTTACTCCCTTAAAGGTCGGCAACGCAACTGTAACACTATATGTGTTGCAGGACAGTTGCAGTATCCATGGGCGGCGCTGGTCACTTAATATCAGGTGACACGCCTGCTCGTTTGCCCTCCTATCCCATAAAAAATCTATATAGCTTCTGAATCAAGAAGTCATGGGATCGAGTTCTCTTCTCGGAATTCTTTTCGGAAGTTATGTGTAACTTTGTCAGTCTATTTGTGTGTATGTTTTTACATGCATCACGTAAATGCTTATATATAATGTCCTAACTAATGTCTAATATAAAATATGAGTTGGTACTCTAAAATACCCATTAGTCAACAGCAGTAGCGCCACGCAGTTCGCTGCAAAAATGGGCCCGCTCGACCGCTAAAATATCGGGCCCTCTTAGAAAATTGCCCCAAAGTGGCGAAGTGCGTTTTTCGTGGAGAGAGAGGCCCAACCTTCTCCTCTCTTCTCTCCAATCCACTTCCAACCCCTTCCCTAGTCCAACGCAACTGTTACACTATGTGTATTGCAGTTGTCCATGGGCGACGTTGGTTGCTTACCATCAAATAAAAAAAATCATAGTATATTAATTAAACACGATCTCTTCTTTTCGTATAAATTCTACCCATTGTGTACATATTAATTCAATTATTAGATAATAAAATCGTTATTTGATTTTTATTTTAAGATGTTCCGAATCCTAATAGTAAAAACGGGACCCCATTTCTAAGATTCCTCTGTCCATGTGTCTATCATCTGGCTATATATCGTGAAGAATGATAGTCATAATATTACAATTAATATCTTTAGATTTGTGCTATGAAACCATGATAAAAATCAATATTTATGTAGAGCTCCAACACCGAGCCTAGCGTGGGATAGAGGGAAGAAGGGAAAGGGAAAGTCTTCCGGATACCTCTTACCACAAGAGACGCAGCTTGAGCCATTTTACCGAGATTTACTAGGAGATCGTGGTATTTTTCCTGTTGAGCTGGCTCAGTGAACTACGTGACTCTACCATTGATTTTAATGTTGTCGCATTTTTTACGGAACCCTACGTGCACGTGTCCGATTCGCACTTGGCCGGTTTTTGTGTTAGTATGTTTTGAAATATAGGTTCCAATTATCAGCACAGTCAGCGTTAACGGTATACACCTTTGATGTATTAGAGACATGTCTATTTATTAGAACAATAGTGTTAATTTAGCTAAACAATTGTCCTATATTTCATTTTGAATAGACACAGAGTAATTTGTTCTATTCAGACTTAGCGTACATCTTACCACGAAGTATAGATTCAAGATGTCTGAACGTAATGTTAAACGAATGATCTTCATTTGGGAGGACAAAATTTTCGCCGGTAGAGCGCGCCATTTTTCCAAGACCCTATCGAAAGCAGAGTGGCGTTAGAAAAAGGCATAAATGGAACGTTGGGCAGATTTCTGGGTGCAAATAATGTCAGCAGAAAAGCCCAACAAACAATCTACTGATCCCAACGCTAACTTAAGGAAGTGAGAGTTGGCTATGGCAGAATGTGCAGGAAAGTAGCATATACATGGTCGAAATGAGGGCACTGCGTAAAATCTGCGCAGTGAATTTCGTTGACTCGAAAACAAGGTTGAAAGGAAGGATGTTGGATTCAAAGCGAGTGGCGGTGTAATTAAAAAGGGCATGCTCCGATGGTATGAAAATGTAGAAAGAATGGATGATGCAATTGCAATGCAAAAGCGGATGGATGTAGGAGTCGAAGACGGGCACAACACATCTTTCATGACCAAATAGAAATGGATTTGGAGAAAGGTGATATTAGGGGGCTTACAAATAGACGGGCGTGCATGAAAAGAGTTATGAAAGTCAACGAAGCGAGTGAGGCGTGTAAGTATCGTGCCTTATGGCGCTCTGTTCTCTTTGCCTGCCTTGCAAGGGATTTGAAGTTAAGTATGTATGTATGCATGTCAATATGTAGACACATGATTGTATCCGTTCTCCTTTTAGAAAATAAAATAATTAATTATATAAATATTTCGATAAATTTGAAGTACCTAATCTTTAAGAGCAATTAATTTATATAATAAAGTTATAAATTAACTTTGTGACATAATTTAAATTATCTAGAAAGTGAGTGATAAATATTGTAACCGTCTGAGAAACTGTGGGAGTTAAAGAATTTTGTATTAAGACTAGTGGACGGAACAGACGTTGTCTTGCACGATATATCCAGCGATTAGGATATATTATATAAGAAATGAAATACAATTATAATAAACTAGCTGACCCGGCGAACTTTGTTCCGCATCAAAAGTAATAAATGAGTAAATTTTGGATATCATGAGGTTCAATTTGTGCTAAGTATTTATCGGCTATAACTGCTGTCCCGCTATGTTAATAGTGCAATATCTTCGAAAAATTAGTTTAAATTGCATGCTGTAAATGGCCAGGATCATCTAATTATTACATGCACAATCTATTAAAGACACTTAATTGGATGAAAATTTATGCTGTAATGTTTAAAATCGCTTCGTAAATAAGCGATTATTTCTCGTAAAAAGGTAAAAAATAAAACTGGTAATTGTGGGTTGTCCCTTAGAGATAGACATATGCCCTCGCGGACTTTTTTGTAGACCTTCTGAAGGTGTTTAATAATGTAGAACATTGTTTTGTTCTATCACTTAGGGTTCAGCCAGCGTTTGCAATTAACATAACATAACTTCACGCCTTTGTTAGCCGAAAGTGTAGGCAGCGGCTGTTAAGCCTCGTCTCGCCGTTATTTAACATATACGGCTTCTGGATCCAGAGGTCGCGGATTCGAATCCTGGCTCACACCAATGACTTTCGAAATTAATTTCGAAAGATAAGCGTGATAAATATCGATGACTAAGAGCTTTGTGCCCGGTATGGCAATAGGTTCGCCAGTTCTCCACCTATTCCATTTGGGACGTAAAACATAACGGGGAGTCGAGGCTTAACTTAACAGCCACTGTCTACACCTTCGGGTAGAAAAAAGTGTGAAGTTTTTTTATGTTATGTGTTATCAAAAACTTTATTTTTTTTTGACAATAGAATTTTGCCAGGCCAGCTAGTATTAGTATAAGAAAATACAATTGATTTTAAAAACAGAAGATCAAATAACTACAGTGTAATATTAACTGGATTTGTTTATTATTATTTTAAAGAACATTCTTCTAAGAACAACTCATCATCAACAACATCTGATGAGGCAGCAAAGTTTCTACAGCTCAATATGTGACACTTCAAATATCTCGACCAAGGGCATATCGTACTGTTGTGAGTCTTGAGATTCTTAATCTGAAAATGACACGATCCAATATTCACTTAAGTTGACCAAGGAGGCTGTGTCGATTAAGCCGGAGGCCGTGCTGTTTTAGTGGTCAAGCAAGCCCATTCATAAATCAAACTGTGTGGCTGACTGTTCACTTTGAAATATTACATAAAATAACATAACTTTACGCCTTTTTCTATCCGAAGGTGAAGGCAGTGGCTGTTAAGCCTCGTCTCTCCGTTATGTTCACGTCTCAAATGGAATAGGTGGCGAACCTATTGCCATACCGGGCACAAAGTTGTCAGTCATCGATATTTATCACACATAACTTCTGAAAATTACGAAAAGTCATTGGTGTAAGGCAGGATATGAACCCACTATTTCTTTAATCGGGATGCTCGGCACTGCGCTACCGAGACTTAATGGGTTATATTATACCCAATCTCCGATAATTTAAGACACTGTTTAAGATTTTTTTTTATTTCTTAACTCTTAATTCTTGGTTTCTGTTATTGATAATTTAGTAATAGTCTATATTTTAGCGAATTTTTGAATTCCATTATGGATATAAACTGATTTATAGGCCGTGCCAAAGCCTCCCTCCCATAGGGAGCATTGGGTACTTTTGACTTAGTTTATAAAATATCGCATAATGTTGAGACTGATTGTAATTTTTAGGAAAGCTCTTCAATAGGCATGATGACAGCAAGTAAATTTTATTGAAATATTTTGTATAGATAATAAACATAAGTAGTTTATTATAAAACATTGATTCTTTTTTAATTTATAAGCGAGATTATTTATTTATTGATAAAATAAAATCACTAAATACGGCAATCCGCCATGTTATATTGAACGCCAATCAGAGCGCGTGACGTCACGTATGACTAGTTGTCAAATTCATTCATTTATATACTCTTTGGTCAAATTGTTTATTCGTAATTCAGTAAATAACTACGACTCTCGCAAAATTTTACCACTAAAAACGCCGTTTTAGTTTTGTTTGCTACTTAAATTTGTTTTGTGTAAATCTATTTGATACACTCAGTCATGGAACAAGGATTTCTAAAGGCTTCCAGCGCAAATTTACCGAGGATCGACGTACTAATCCTAGGAGAGTTTCTGCGATCAAACAATGACTTGTTCAGCAGAATTTAGAAATATTAAGGCTTCCCAGTAAGTACCTTCTATTAAACAGTTCATTACCTAGTTATTTAAGTAGTTAAAAATAAGACCATAGCTTTTGTACCTATTTCAGTTTAAGCTCCAATGTTACATTTTGAGGTTATGTTTATGTTACATATTTCTTTCTGTATTTATGTAATTGCTTTGTTTATTTCAGGTCTGCCAGGGCGTCTTATGGTGATGATGCCGTATCCTATGTCCAGGTCAAACGTGAAGGAAACGTGTGCACAACAAAAGCAAAAATCTGCCCAGAACATAAAGTACATGGAAAGTTGTATGGAGTGTCTTTGGTAGTCGACGAGCAGGAAGAAACAGTGAAGTCAGTAGAGTGTCATGATTGTGTGGTTTCTCAAGGAGGTTGCCATGGCATTCTTAATGTGGGCTCATCGCAGGAGTGAGGAACCATCTTGTACATCCATAGCATGCTACTGGAAAAAATCCAAGCTTTCCCGGGTTGGAAGTACCCTTAAATACATAACTGCTAAGGAGTTGTCTAAGGGCAGCCCTAGCTTACCATCAAATACTGCAGTATTTGAAGAATTTTTAGTGGAAGGGAAGAGAAGAAGGGTTAACAAGTGTGAACTTATGAAATACCAAAATGATTATGTTTTGGACAGACTACAAAGTCTTTCAATGGACAACTTGGTGCTAAAATGTAATGAAAGGTCTTGTGATACATTTTTAGGAAAAGTGATATTGTCTGATGATGACATCAATAATGTCGAACAAGAAACAAGGGAAAAACATAAAAGCAGGATTTGGTATGAATTAAGGTATGGTAGAGTGACCTCTTCAAGAGCTTATGAGTTTAGTAGATGTAAAACCAGTGATGGCACTCTGATGACAGTAATAATGGGTGGAAAAATTACCGACACGCCAGGCATGAAACATGGTAGAATATTGGAGAATGATGTGAGAAAAACTGTTAGTGCCAAATTGGGAAAAAAAATTTAAATATGTGGTTTAATGCTATCTAAAAACTATCCTATGTTAGCAGACTCACCTGGTGGGATATGTGAAGATAGCATTATTGAAATTAAGTGTCCTATGAGTGAGAAAAGTGAAAAATTATGTATATAATGGGAAACCAACCCAGAAGTTTTATGTGCAAATGCAACTTCAAATGTTACTGACAGGTCTTAAAAAAGGCTACTTCTGTGTAGCTGATTGCAACTATAGCGTTAACAAGAAAGTAGATATAATGAACATTATGTATGATGAAAAATATGTATCAGATTTTCTTAAGGTTATAGTTCCTTTGTGGAAAGATAATGTATATCCAGTATAGTATAAAAGTGTAAATAAATAAAAAGCAAGTTTTTGATTCAAAGATTTTGTTTAATTTTTTGTAGGAACAATTTCATCTTTGGTCCCATCATTATTGCACTCACTACAATACAAAATAAATTGTAGTACATTTTATAGCTGTAATAATTATAAAAGACCAGGAACATATTTGACATTGTATATCACACAACTGAGATAAACAAACATTATACATAATTATATAACAGACATAATATAGGTAAGTAAATATGTACATGTTTAGAAAATAAAGATATTTAAAGACTAGGTCATACTTATGTATTTTTAATTAAAGAATCTTGCAAGTTAATCAATCCGCAGGCAATGGTAATAACATCATCTAGTACTTTTACCAGATTAAGATTCACACATGCATGTGGCTTTAGCATACTGAATTCACGTAAACGTCGAATCACTCTCTCGACATGAATTCTTAGGCTAGTTAGTTACTAGCTCAGGACAATGTATGGAGTGCCGACTCTTATTTATATACTCTTCGCTTGTAGTCAGACGTGACGTCACAAGCGACGCCATGACACTTTGAAGCGTTTTGGTACGAATTTCAAATTTATGAATTAAAAACAAATTTTTGAATAGTAAACCTAAATTTTCAGCAGAAATATTGTGTTTTTCGTAATTAATATATATTTTTGATCATTATTTAACAGTTTTTCAAAATTTGTCATCATGCCTATTATATGTAGCCAAATATGTGGTGCAACAAAAATTGGCAATAAAAGTTGATTATCTATAAAAACAAATTTTGTATGCAATAAATAGTAAAAAAGTGCCCATCCCTACCCTACCTCCCCTAATTGTAAAAAATATTATCATCTCAGAAACTCTTTTTTTTTAAAGAATACCTACTTTTACTGTCAGAAAATTTGAAGTAGTTTTAGAATGTCGATCGGGGAATGGTTAGTTTTTTTTTATGGGATAGGAGGGCACACGAGCAAGTGAGTCACCTGATGGTAAGCAACTACTTACCGCCCATGAACACCGTGGTGCGTTGCCGTGCTTTAGGAAGGGAAAAGGGTATCGGGCCTCCGGATACCTGTCTCACCGAACGAAACATCGTTCGTCGGGACGGTTCGGGACGGTTGTACCACGACCGTCCCTTTTACCGGTCGAGCCGGCCCATTCGTCCAGCGAAATGCAAGACTCTACAACTGTTTCTGATATTTTATTTGTATTTATTTGCTTTAATCATTGTGGATGACTGTTTGCATATTATAAGTAGTAACGTTTCGTTTCACACGCAAAATTACAATGTATTTTTTATGTGGAAGGAAAAATAATATTTTTTTTATTATGCAGAACACGTATATATGCGAATATAAAACAATTTCTACGACATTATTGTTCTGAAAGGAAGTGGTCATTTAAGGTGACTATTTTAAACTGTCTGCCTCACGGTCGCCGGTTGCGTGTGTGTGACTAGGTGACAGGACTCTTGTCCACCCAATGCTAATTTTAGAATAAAACTAGTGATGTAATGTACAGTTAAATTGTTATTTAACCGTATGGAATATTCTTAAACTGTGTCGAGGCATTAATAAATAGGTACTTACCAGTAATATTTCTATTACATAGTAACGTAATGTAGCAAGTAGGTAATAATTTCGAAGTATGAAATCAACAAAAAGGTTACATTTATAGTATACAATATACTTCTTTATCTAAATAGGTAGACGACGAATAAAAAATGACAGTGTGATTATTCGAAAAAATAACATAACAATATTTTTATTACTAGGAGATTTGAAAATAGAATTAGATGTTAATTTTTTTATTATTACCTAATTCATTATTTATGGTCAGGTTTTGGCGGGAATGTAAAAGAGTCTTGTCTGTACTTTGCATCATCTTCTAAAATTTGTGTTACAATGGATATCATTGAATTGAATTGATATGAATGAATAGGCGTTTTATTTAATAAGTGTTTGTATATTTGTGCAAATGTGGATAATGGTGTAATCGGTATTCTATTTGTCGTCTAAACTTCCTTGGAAAATCTTACTTATAGATTTATGGATGAATAAGTTAGGTTAGTTTATGTTAGAATTATTTTAGAGTTAAAAAGTCTCGGTGGTCCAGTGGTCAAGCACCGCACTTCTGACTCCAGAGGTCGCAGATTACTGGCTCAAACCAATGACTTTTTGATATTATTTTCGAAAGTTATGTGTGATAAATATCGATGACTGATTACTTTGTGTCCGGTATGGCAATAGGTTCGTCACCTATTCCATTTGGGACGTAAACATATATACGAGGTAGGAAAAGTCGTGAAGTTATGATATTATGTCATATGTTAAGTTAGAATAAGATCAATATTTTATCAATTTTCTAGCTTAATTTATTAATTTGTCTGAAGGACTTTGCATCACGATTTTAGAAATCCTTTAGATTTGAAATAATACATAGGTATATTGTTGAATTGCATTAGTTAAGTAATCAAATTATATCGTTTACAGCGGCCATATTGTAAACTTTTTGTCTTCCATTTTTAAACTTCACGGGGTAAAATGAATTTAGATATACTAAAATTTTGATTATTTGAATTCTTCAAGCGCTACGGTAATAAAGTTTCCAAGCAATGGAGTAAAAACTAACTAGCTGGTTGAAAAACTAACTAATTCACGTGACTAATACTATATTTCCTGAAAAAGAGTTATTCAGCCGTAAACGATGAGTAGATACTCCGTTGTGGCTAATCAGTTACGCATCAAAGTCACGGTTCTTACTTGACTAAAAAAATCAAAGAAAAAACAATGTTACGTAATAAGTGATTGACGAATTTTTCACTGTACATGATGACTTATTTTTGAAATAACATCTTTAAATATTAATTGTACAAATAATTGCCAAGAAGTAAAATCAAGTCTATGTTGTATGTATCTCAAAGGCTTAAAGGGTTTTTCATAAAATGCTGATGACAATACTATCAAGAGTAGATAATTATCTATTTTTAATGTGAGAACATCTTATAATTCGATGGAGCCAGCTGCACGAACGAAAAACATGACTCAGGCTGCGTTACCTCGATGCGACGTTACCTCGCTTTAAGGCGTTTTATCTAGGATCCAGTCATTTAATGAAAATATCCTCAACATTAAAACAACCCTATGGATTATATCGCGTTTATTTAGAACTTATTTTTATTTATTTCCCGACGTTTCGAACTCTTTACAGAGATCATTTTAATGTTATGAATATGTTTCGCGAAAATCTAAGAAATAACATTTTCTTTTTGTTGTCGTACCTAATTTAATTAACATTTTCTTAGGAAAAATGAAACAATTCCATCAGTATTTAGGTTCTTATGACGTTGTCACGTTCAACTATCGGCAAGAAACCGACTTTACAGATAAACTATTTTGTTTACTTCACCATTGTTCCAAAAGATGTCTTATATTCGAATTTGGAACATCTCAAATAGAATTCAAGACCCTCCACAATAACGAGGCGATTCTAATAGAACGCCAAAAACTAGATAGACTATGTACATACACTTTGACATTGACAATTTTACGGTGAAGTCGTTTAGGCAAACGAGCGTGTCACCAGATAATAAGCAACCAACGCCACCCATG
This sequence comes from Euproctis similis, assembly GCA_905147225.2. Classification (NCBI taxonomy): domain Eukaryota; kingdom Metazoa; phylum Arthropoda; class Insecta; order Lepidoptera; family Erebidae; genus Euproctis; species Euproctis similis. The sequence continues at coordinate 8,278,417 of LR990121.1, read as the reverse complement.
GACAGCTGCTACACAGGTAGCGTTATTGGCGTTAAGATGAGTTAGCGAAGGGGTAAGAAGTAGGATGAACAGCGCAGAGGGAAAGAGGTTGGTCCTCCGGACACCTCACTCACCGAACGAAACATGGCACAAGCCATTTTACGTGGATATTCTGAGAGGTCGTGGTATTTCACTGGTCTTTCCGAGCTGTTCATTAACATATTTTTTACAAGTTAGCTGACTTATTTCTTTACGTGACAAATCCATGTCTTATCAGGTCTATAGGTATAGTAAATTATCATTTAATATCTCCCCAAATATTATCTTAAAAACTGAAGTCATCTTTCAATAAATTTATCGGTAAAAATTCAAGCTTATCGAGTTGCTGCAATATGTATAAGTATGTGATGAAACGCATAAGAGAATTAACCTACTTGTGGTTTGTTAAAGTACCTACCAACTTGCTTAAGTACCTTCTCCACATAACATAACATAACTTCACGCCTTTCTCTACCCGAAGGTGTAGGCAGTGGCTGTTAAGTCTCGACTCGCCGCTATCTTTACATCCCAAATGGAACAGTTGGTGAACCTATTGCCATATCGGGCACAAAGTTTTTTGTCATCGATATTTATCGCACATAATTTTTGAAATTAATTTCGTAAAGTCATTGGTGTGCGCCAGGTATCGAACCCGCGACCTCTGGTTTCAGAAGCCGTGTGCTCGACCACTCGACCACCGAGACCAAATACTTATACAGCTATAATTTTTGGATTGACCTATAGTTATTTTATGGGACAGGGAAGAAATGGAACAAGGGTGTCATCTGGTGGTAAGTTACTTGCGCCGCCCATGGATATCTGCAACACAAATAGTTGCGTTGCCTGCCTTTTAGGCAGAAGGATGGAACCGGAGAGATAACGGGGATAACTGATGAGCCTCCAGACACTTTATTATTTATATATTATATACTATGCTGGGAATCTCCCTGCGAGACTAAATCCGTAATACGGAGATCCGCAGGTGATCTGGCGTGACAGACATAGCCCAAAAGCACGCTTAAGTGGAGATGGGCAGGCCACATCGCTCGAGGAGCCGATAACCGTTGGGGAAGAAAAATTCTCAAGTGGCGACCAAATTGAACTGAACTGGTTCGAAAAAAATTCGAGAAAAATTCTCAAGTGGCGACCAAACTGAACTGAACTGGTTCGACTGGATCTGGACTGGATCGACGACCTGATCAAGATTGCTGGGAGCCACTGGATGCGGAAGGCACAGGACCGTGAGCTGTGGCCAGCAGTGGCCAGTGGCCAGCAGTGGTATCCAACAGTGGATATCAAAGGGCTGATGATGATGATTATATACTAGTTGACCGAGCGAATTTTGTTTCGCCTCAGAAAAAATAAAAATGGTCATTGTGGGTTATCCCTAAGGGATATACACATTAGACACGCACCATTAACAGATTTATTTGTAGACCGTTTGAAGGTGTATATTAATGTCGTACTTTGTTTGGATTTGCCACTTAGTACTTAGCCAGCGTTTGTAATTCAAGTCCTTAATAACGAAAATTATCACTTTTTTTTCTACATTAAAGGTACATGGATTATACATACATATCACCCCGCTGACACCCATTATCTATTAAAAAACCACATCAAAACCCGTTGTGTTGTTTCAAATATAAGAATTTATGGGGACAAACAGCGGAAAGCGACTTTGTTTTACACTATGTAATGATTTAGTTAGATTAAAATATTCATAAAACGTTAGACTAACTTTAATTCATCTGTTAAAAGCTATAAGAGCAATATCTAACATGGACACGACGAATATTTTAACGTAACCTTGTTTTTGTTTTATTTGTTATTTTTATATTAAACATACAAAACTTTTTGTGAAGTTGTTTACCCTTTCAGACCTGGCGTACACAATTGTACACATACAATATAAATTTTAGTAATTATTTTACATTATTTTCAACTAAAAACGGTTGTGTTCATTAGTTCACATATTAAACTACCGAAAACGTTACTCCCAACGCCATCTTTTAGCGTTTCATAACAGTTTTTGGCAAGTTATGACCAAGTAATAATTGTTATTGAATGGTGTAATTTTGTTGTTTGATGTTACAAATTGGGTTACTATTATTTTCAGATAAAAAAATACCAAAATGTGGTCGCACGACGCTATAAAAGCACCAGAAGAAAGTTGCCTTTGTGATTTAGAGTTATCTTATAATGACGAAGGACCAATGGGACCTTCTTCTGAACGGGAGTTATTGCGGGGAAGTGCTCGAGTGGGAGCAGATCTCATCAGCTGTTTGGCTTAGAATACCGCCACCCCATCTCTTCCCGTGGGTGTCGTAAAAGGCGACTAAGGGAAAAGCTAGAAGAATGGGCAGCAGCATTCTCTCTCAAGAAAATACAGCCTACTGCGATCGCCAACCCGCCTGCCAAGCGTGGTGATTATGGCATAAGCCCCCCATGATTGAGCGGACCGGTAGTTGTGGCGCTCTATGGGAGAGGCCTATGTCCAGCAGTGGACCTCAAAAGGCTAATAATGATGAATGATGATGATGATAAGCAAGTACCTAATATTTTTTGTAGCAGCAAGATTGATTCATTAGTAGTGGCAATCATAAACAAAAATACTAACTACTTTAATATTAAATGAATGCAGATTTTATGAAAATGACTTTATAATGTCAACATGCTGAGAATCGCTAACTTTCGTCGCGCTCTCAGTGATGAAGTACCATGTCTACAGTCTATAATTTAATATCTATGCTGAAGACAAATACACAAATTTCACAGACAAGACAAGAATTCGACTAGGTATTGAAATATTAATATTGATACTTTGAAAACAAATACTACCAGTTTATTACTGTGACAGTAGGCAGTATAGCTTCTAAGCTTTAGCCTGTCCAAACTGGGCTAATGAAAAAAAAAACATTTACCCGCTATCGGCAAAATAAATAAACAATTTTTTTAAGTTTCAATTTTGTTTGATTTGATCTACCTGAGTGAGAGTCTAATATAACTTATTACTATTTAGGATAAATTATTTAACGCTAAGAAAAGATGTTGCAAATACCAGAAAATGTGCGTCAACTATTGGTACAGCTTTTGCCGGCTTCTATTGTAAACGAAATAACGGGTTACGTATTTTACGATGATCACCCCCGAGATGAGAAGAAAATTGATGTTATCTTAAGTACCAAGATGGGAGAAGTACGAGAGTATTATAAACGAGACCTACTTACTTCTATTAATATTGGCAGAACAGTTGAACCTTTAGAACTTAGAATTTTAAGGAATAATATTTGTGATCTTTTTTATTTAGTCGCGTTTAAAGACGAAATTATCATTTTGTCTAGAACAGACAAATTAGAAATACACTACATGTTACCATACGTAACTAAGTATGTATTATCAGACGATACATGCAGCGGAAAAATTGCATTGAAGGTAGAGACTGAAGATAGTGAATTACCACTTGTGCCGGATGAGAATTTTCAAAATTTCAATCCTATTGGTTTTGATCCTTCAAATGATGATACATCAGTTGATCTTAACTCACCAGTCATAAAACAACTCATGAGAAAAGTTGTTGAATCCCGACACACTGCTGATTGTCTCAAAAAATCCTACAAGGACTTTATAAAAACCCGTCATTCTCTATCATTCGCAATGTATAAGAAATTACATCCGAATTTGGACGATTCAATATTTAGGGATAATCCTGGTTTGGTTAGTATCATTTTAATAATATTATCATTTTTATTTAAATATATTACTACCCTTTAAACAATGATCAATGCACAATGACCAATATAATTTGACCAGATGGTCATTTTACTTAAAGGTATATGTTTGTATTCAATCTTAGCAGAATATTAATAAAATTAACAACTTTATAATAAATTGTCAATACATCAAATTATTACCTCAACTACTAGTATTATTACAAATATTAATTTAAGAAAAGGGAACTACAAATGTTATCATATTTATTTTAATAAATACTTTTTTTAATATGATATTGTATCTATGACACCAAAATATATATTTTTTTAATTTTCTTTTTTAAAACCGGCAGTCTTATGTTTTACAAAACGTCGAAATAATCTGTTACCTCCTATTTTCAGATGCCAGACGCATTGAAAATTTGTATTAATAAGGCCTGGATCAAATCATGCAACAAAAATATTGTTATTGCTTATAATATTTGTCATAAAAATGAATTGTAAGTCTATGCTTTTAAATAAGTAAAAAACAAATGCCATAAATTGACGTAAAGTGGCTTATGCCGCATTTCGTTTGATGAGAGAGGTACCCGGATGACCAGCCCCCTTCCCCATCCTTCCCTATCCTCTATCCCTTTAAGGTTGGCAACGCAACAGTAACACTATATGTGTTGCTGGTGTTCATGGGCGGCGTTGCATGTTTACCATCAGGTGACACGGCTGCTCGTTTGCCTTCCTATCCCATAAAAAAAAATCCTCTGTGCTAAGAACATAATGAGTATGAAATTGAATGATATATATACTTACTTGCCGAGTAACATGAAAAAATAACATAACTTATTACATAGCTTGATTGTTTTACTAATTTTACCACCCATTCACATTTCAAACTCCCTGTTTCAATAATTTTTTTCTCAAAATTTATTTCTCTTATTCCAGACCTCTTGAATGTGTTCAGATAGTTCTCCATGGGAGTATGAGACCATCACTAGAGTACACCACAAAGATATTTCACAGTATGTCTGTCCCACCATTTTGGAAAGAATCAAAATCACAATCATTGGAACCAAGTATAGAATCAGTATTAGTGGTTGTTATAAGATTTACAGAGATCAATGATAACATTTTGACCAAAATGGAGATTAATGGTGCCATAGTGTTTAAAAAAAATGAAATGGAATGCACTTTGCAAATTGAAGATATGATTGTATCACCTATGGATATTATGGGAGAAAAGTTTGATGCTTTGTGTCCAGATGATATTGGTTAGTATTTAATTATAACAACATAACTTCACGCCTTTTTCTACCTGAAGCTGTAGGCAGTGGCTATTAAGCCTGGTTTTTTATGCTTACATCTCAAATGGAATAGACGGCGAACCTATTGCCATACACCGGGCACAAAGTTTTCAGTCATCAATATTTATCATATATAATTTCTGAAAATAACTTCGTAAAGTCATTGGTGTGAGTCAGGATTTGAACCCTCGACTTCTTGATTCAGAAACGACTTGTTCAACCACTGGACCACTGAGACTTAATGGATTATACATATGTACATATAGCCAATGCTCTGATGTTTCGGACATGCAGAAAGAATGGATGATGCAAGATTGACTAAACACATATACAGTGCAATAGCGGAAGGATGTAAGGAGTCGTGGAGGGCCATGACCCAATTGAACGAGTTTTTGACGAAATTGTATGACAAGAGTTATAAATGCACTCTGTTTCCATTACAGGAAACAACAACAGACATTTTGACAGTGATAGTCACACACAATCACTGCATGAATAGGCTTGCTCGACTGATCATATACTACCATCTCTCAGAAAATAGAAGTGCAGTGTTTTATACCGAATTCCGTTAGGTGAAAGAGGTATCTGCAAGCCCACCTCCTTCTTAAACCGTAATATTGTGTTCAAGGTTTTAGTGTATGTAAACAGAAACATTCATAAACATAACTTCACGCCTTTTTCTACTCGAAGTTCGCTGTTATGTTTAAGCCCGAAATAAAATAGGCGGCGAACCTATTGCCATACCGGGGACAAAATTTTTCAGTCATCAATATTTATCACCTAGAACTATCGATATTAATTTTTAAATCATTGGTGTGAGCCAGAATTCGAACCCGTAATTTCTTGATTCAGAAGCGGGGTGAAGAAGAAATGTATTTTTTTTTAAATTCTAGACAATGATGTTATGTTGGCTATACTAGCCTCAACGGAGAGTATCAATCTGGTAATGAGGAAGATTACTCCGGAGACAGAGGACCTCGCTTTATATGAACCCTTTTCTATAGAAATATTCCCCAAATACTTGCACATGGACAAAGTGTCGTATGCTGAGAATATTGTAGTATTTAAAAAATCACCATATCACATATTGAATGGCCTTATGGTTTTATTGACCAAGGAGCGGAGGGATCATCTGGAAATAACTGTACATTTTAGGTAACTCATATTATTATTATATAAATTTTGATTTTCGCTTTTTTATAAAAGGATTCAAACGGTATAGGCATATCCATAGTAATGTACACAATAATAAACTGAGATCTTAGTTCTCTTTTTTGCCACTGGCTGTGCTATAATTTGCTACGTACCGTTGCTATGTTAAAAACATTAAAAAATCTCAATTTTTTTTTTAATTAGGCTTATTCGCGTTATGTAATAAACAAAACTGTCAATAGCAATAATTTAAACGAGTATTTTTTTAAAAATAGCGCCCTCTGCCGGCGAAAATTCTTCCCACTGAATGGAGACACTTCAATTTTTTTTAAATGTACCTATTAAATTATTGATATATACATTATATTTCACCTTTTCTCTATAGTAGATACTTTATAAAAAGAAACCAATATACTTAAGAGACTATTAGCAGGGCTCAAATACTGCTGTCAAATTGTAATTTTTACAATTTTTTTAAAACTTTAATTAATTAACAAATTTTGCAGGTGTCCACAACAAGTTTTAGCTTTTATACATTTTGTACAAGACGCTGTGCCAAGCGCTATAGTAATAACAACACCCAACTACATAATTACAACCAAAGATGAGAATTTCTCGATCAACGATGACACTATAACCGAGGAAGACGTATCATCTTATAATTACAACGCTTACTTATCATCAGTACTAAAACGTACAACAATGGTGTTGGAATATCTAGACGGTTGCATGGTGAAAATGAGCGAATCGAAAAATGTATCGATTCGCGATAAAATCGGTACACAAATGGATATTTTCGCCCAAGGTGAGGATAAATACAAAGAGTTCAGGGAGAGAATGTGGGCTGAGGCCGAGAGAGGTGTTGATAGTTTGAGTGATATAGCTGATTGTCTATCTCTGTCTCGCGATGATGATGATGACGTCAATATGGAGTCTGTGAATTGAATTAATTAGAATAGAAAATTATTTATAAAAAAAAAACGCGAAAAGGAGTAAAAAAAGGTATTCATTTATGGTGATAGTTGCAAGCAAAAATATACCTTCAATATATAGGCAAAAAGTCTGGAATCCTATGCCGATATCTCTCAATTCTATCTTGTCTTTTTTTGTTTAATGTTGTATATGTAATGTTCTAAAATTAATTTTCGAGTGTAATTAAAAATATTTTTAATAACAATATTATAAGAGTTAAAATGTTAAAAGCTAAAATGTGTAGTTCTTGTTACAGAAGATAGTAATTTTAAGTAGGAATAATATAATATTAATAATATAATTTAAAATACAAATCTGTGATGTTAATTAATTTGGCTTTTTGCAATAAATACAATGGAATTGTCTGTTCTTTTGCTTTTTATTACACAATTTTTATTGGTATTTTATTTATGTAACTGCTCGCGTTTATGCGTGATATAGCCGGCGGTAACCAAACAAAGACTCGCTGATTTTTTTGGTGGAACCGGTTATTACTTAAAGAGATTTATAATTCAGCAATGATTTATAGTTCATGTTGTAGACCGAATCGGAAATCCTTTTAACAGTAGAAATAAAAAAAAAAACAATATTTTGTTTCATTATTTTATTCCAACGTTTTAACTCTAATAAAATATTACAATACGCCATTTATGGCCATAAAAGTAAATACACCAATTTTAACGATGTCAATAATCATACTATATTCTTCTATTTAATATAACTTTTTTTTTCAATCTATTAATATTTTAGCCCGATAAATCTCTAAAGAAAATTTAATTATTGAAAAGATAATAAAAAACAAATACTTAAAATATTTATTTGTCTTCTATAATAATTGAGCATCTGAACAGGCATATTTTATATACAGATTTCATTTAATATATAAAATTATTTAAAAAACCTAAATATTAAAAAATACACTTCATTATATAATATAACACAATAAATTCGAGATTTTCTTAAATATTTAAGGCCACCATTATACCGTAGAATTTAAAATCATATTAATTTTAGAGGGACAATAATAGTCTTTTAGCAATTATATCACAAATGTCTGATACATGGTATCGATTTGCTTTTCTTAAATTTGTAGAATATAATCAGTCATAACTTTGTAGTAGATTGAAGAAGACATGTTTGAATTGTGCCAAGAATGATAGATAGCAGGGTAGGTATAAAAAATAAAATTATTTCCTTAAATTTTAGGTTCATTATAATGTAGACATAGACGCTTAAAATTATCATATATTAATTCTAATAGAGATTCACATTCAGTACCTATAGCTTTTCCAGCTATTACCTATTTATAAAAATATATTAATTCGTTTAAAACATATAAAAACTGTTCCTATTTCCGAGTAGTTTAAAAATTAAATATTTATAATATACAAAATATAAATGTACCCGGTTTCCCCATTTGTGATCTATTAGCACCATATAATCAGCTATCTTTATACAATAATTATTATAGATACAGTACAATAATTTATTTTAATTTTTATAACAATACTTAACCTACAAATTCGTATAAAACACATGAATTGCCCATAACCTATTAACCCCTGACAGTTGGTAACAAGCAATCTGTCAAACGGAATTGTGACGTTTATGTTAGAATACGTACAGGTTCTTTCTTTTCATAGTCTCAAATTGTAAAATGTCTTAATTCTTGTATAATAAACTCTGATAATTTATAGATAAAATACTAAGCTATTATATGCCTTTAAATACCCATGTTCACAGCACTTCATATGTTATATGAGACAAGCAAATAATATCTAAATTTGTGTTATTAATTATTTTCTAACTCAGATTATGGCAAGGTTGTATCAGCAGTGATATAGGTACTGGTGCCATTACAGAATTTAAGGAACAGTTTTTTTTTTAAATTTAATATTTATGAAATGATTGCTCGTTCCCAACTAATGTCTTAATCCGTAAAATATGTGCTCTTAAATTTAAAAACAGAGAGGATTTAACTTTTAAAGTTTTTATCCTCTCTGGAGCACTTAAATACCTAATGTCAGGTACTAGGAAGCTTGAACGTTGCCGCCTGACTCTTTATTTATATAAATATACATACATATTTATATGTACAAACTATATATTTACAAACCACTATGGTTTATTTGCTATTTACTTTCCTACAACGCCCTTTAGGGGATAATATTGAACTATTACAAATTTAATATTTTGTTTTGAAAGGATTAATATAAATTTTCTGCCTCAATCGAATCTTCAGTGTATTTTTTTACTCCACTGCACGAAAAATGAAAGAAGGTCCAATTTAAAACTTTTATATCAGCTAGGAATGAATTTAAAGAAGTATTCTGAATAGTCCTCAATAGTCGTTTATTGAGGATAAGGCAAATTTCTGAAATAAGTTCATATAACAGCAAAAATATTGCTGGTAAATTGATTAAATATATTGCATGAATAAGAATTTGATAATGCAAATTATGTCCATTCTAAAGTTGAGCCCAGTACTTGATAATTACACAAAACTAAAATTTAAGCTATAATAGTATTTAGAAATAAAATAAAAAGGTCAAATTTGTTAAGGCGAAATTCGCCCTATCTTCTATAATGCAGACTATCAAATCTATCAAAATCAATGTTTAATATAATTGTTGTTAAATAAAATAAAATACGGAATATCTATACTAAGCTAATGTAAAAATATTAATTAATACAAAATATTGCTTTCACTATTCTAATATTGTATTGCACGTCCGGCCTCTTAAACTAAATTAAATTAACTGAGTTATAACTAATAAAATCGATACATTAAGAGGTATAACTTAACAAAATATATTAGATATTATTTAAATAATTAACAATTATAAAGAATTATTTAATCGTGTTAAACACTTCTAAGAACATTATTTGTTTAAAAACTTTAAAAAATATCTACAACATAAAATTAAAAATACAATTTACAAGATTCTTAGATATAAAATATATATCTATTGCACAATTTATTGCACACATTTTTCTTAAATATTGCACCAAAATAAAGTTTAACATAAAGGAATCCACTATGTCAGTCACTGTTGTCAGTCATCGATATATATCACAAACAATTTTGAGAAACAATTTAGTTATAAATATTCGTCAGAATGTTTCAATTGATCACTACTGTCTCTAGAACTTTTACTGTCAAAACTGTAACCGTTCTCGAGGTTCCTTTGCATCTGCAACTGCATTTTTCTAAAACAATCAAAGTACACTGAATGTGTCTCTATACTTTCCGCGCCAGATTCACTCTGCGCTTCGTTTTCTGTATCATCACTGTCACTGCAACTCGCGATTTTGGCAACCACCATTTTCCTTTGCATCTGCCTAGAACCGGTTGAATCGCTACTCAAATAACCAGAGTCTTGGACGTTGGATTTTTTCCTCTTGATCTTCGTCTTTGGATAACTGTCATTCCTAGCACCTTTCACAAAAGTGTTTGTGTTAATATTGTGAACTTTGTCTGAACGTTTTCTGTTGAATGTCCTGCTGTTCACTTCGTCCGATTTATGCATCATATTGTTCACGGACTCCACGTTTACGTACTCCGAGGATTGTGGATGGACAGAAGCTCTCGTTGGACTGCAGGAAAGTCCATAGTTTGATGATTCAGGGGTGGAACTATTGTGCATTGTGGATTCGTTAGCAGTATTATTCAAGTAAAACCTCGGACTGAGGCTTCTGCCATTCAAGTTTTTTGGATTTGCTTCGTCAGATGCTTTATCACTTTCGACTCTTCTTGGTGGGTAAACTGGTTGTACGTATATGGGATCATCATCATTAGATGGTAACGGTGGTAATATATCTGGACGTGCTAGGATTTTTGTTTGTTTTATTGTCGGAGGAGCTATCTGCCTCTGTCTTTTAGAATGCCTTAATTCTAAAGTTAAAATACGACCTTCTTCCGTTGTCCAATCCTCAGCTTCGCCTTCCCATTTCTCATTTGTGTTTTCTTCCAGGCTTTTATGTCCGCTTATAATTCTCGCTGATAATCTTGGACGGTCGTAAATACTTTTAAATGGCTCACATTCACCTCTATTAACTATGGTGGAATTTTTATCGTTCATTCTAATAAAAGTACCGCTACTTCTAAGCTGGATGTGTTGTGGGATGCAAATACTTACACTGTCATTATCAATATTTTTCAAGACATTCTTCCTGCTAAATTGTATATTATCTAAAGTGTCTTTACCATGATATTTTGGATGTTTCCTGTCCAATGTATCTGGTTCAAAACCATCAGATTCATGTATTCTTATATAGTTTTCGGGGGGATCTTTTACCTCTATAGTTAAACAACCGGGTTTATCTTTTGGTTGCCCTCCCAATTTTCTTCTACCCATTGTGGTGCAGTCAGAAGCACTAGGAGATGTCGGTACACTTCCAAAGTTATAATTGTTTACATAAACTTCTGTTACTAAATTGGCTCTAAGGTCATTATCTGTTATAGTATTATTTTGCAATTCATGTACAGGTACGTGATTTTTATGTTCAAAATGGTCATAAATGTTCTGCTGTGTAGGAAGTTCTCGTTGTGGTGATGGCGTTTTACTGTTAGGTGTATGAGGCGGTTTGTATACTGCATTTCTCATTGTGAGCTCTTCGTCCAATGGTAATGCGTTACTTAGACTAGGACTTGCCTGTGATGAAACTTCCATAAACTCTATCGAAGTACATAATTCTTTTTTATTGTTTGTTCTCTCTAAACTATCAGTTTCATAGTCATTTGTCGATGGACTCTCAGATGTGTTTCGCGAAAATGAGTTTTCAATTGTGACCTCAGTTGGTTTATTACAAAAGCGTTCTTCGTCAGGATCATTACTCTTATATGACTTGCTGCAGTTGTCTAAAGCGATAGCTTCATTAACCATATCAGGCAAAGCGTTCTTGTTCACAAACTTTTGTGGTATAATTTTTTTCTCTTGGCTATTTGATTCGTTAAAACCTATTGGTCTGATGTCATCTACTTGAGCAATAGTTTGGCAGTAGAAATTAAAATCACTCTCTTGCTGACTCGTGTTTTCAAAACTTGGCAATGGAATATTATAGTTTCGCGTGATAGGTTCAGATTTGACCGAGAGTGTTGTAGATTTTTTCGGTACTGAATAATTTTCTGACAGATTTATAGAGTTAGAACTTGGAAAATTGTTCGGTTTCCTTATATTCCGTTGATTGATATTTGAAGGAAGCGATAAAAGAGATTCGGCTAAATGATTGTGATTCGCTGGCGATAGTTCGTTATACAACGCATGTTGTTTCACAGTTGGTACATTTTCCAGCCATTTTCTTATGCTATTCTGTTTATCACCTTTATTATGTAGACAATTTGAACAAGTTGTTGTATTGAATCTTTCCATAGTGTGAACATCGTTTTCATTATCTGTTTTACAACCGGGACAACCTATACAGTTCTTATTTCTTGTGTTTTCCTTTTTCAGACTGATTAAACTTCCGCTCTTCTGACTTCCCATACCCTGATACAAGTCTATGCTATTACCATTAGACTGTAGAGTTTCTTCTTCTGGTATTTTATTTAGGATTGGTTGGAATCTTTTTGCTGCCATTTTGTGTTTTGCAATGGATATCACTTCTCTGATTTTGACCAAAAACTCGAGTGCAGCTGCTGGTGGATCCTGTAAATACATACATATACAGCATTTACAAGTATAAATCTTAATAACATAAACATAACTTCACGCCTTTAAGCCGTTAAGCCTCGTCTCGCCGTTATGTTTACGTCCTAAATGGAATAGGTAGCGAATATAAATCTCAATGATCTTTAGTAATTATATAAAACATGTAAGTCATTCTAATTTAGGAATATTCTATATATTTTTTTTTATGGGCTAGGAGGGCAACCGAGCAGGCGTGTCACCTGATAGTAAGCAACCAACGCCGCCCATGGACACCAGCAACACACATAGTGTTACTGTTGCGTTGCCGACCTTTAAGGGATAGGGGATAGGAAGGAATGGGGAAGACGGGTGGGCCTCCGGGTACCTCTCTCACCGAACGAAACGCGGCATGAGCCACTTTACGTAGGTCTTCTGAGAGGTTGTGGTATTTCACCGGTCGAGCCGGCCCATTCATGCAGCGAACTGCTTGGCTCTACCACTGTTACTGTATATATTCTTTATTACTTACCGCCATAAATTGTGGCTCAAAGTAAGCTGGATTGAAGTATAGCTTTCTGCGAGTTGTTCCAACCGGTCTGGCTATTTCTCTATCATCTATAGTTTCTACGATAGACACGTGTTCATCTGGTAATCTCTCTATACCAGATTCGTCTCTGTGATTGAACTCCAAATTGTCATGCCTCATTCTAAAGTTTCCATTATATTGATGAACAACTGCTGATGTGGTTTGATTCTGAAAGTAGAGAATGTAATAAAAATCTTAAATATAAATTGCATCTTGGTCTCTTTTCTTTTATCAATTGTTTGCTTTCGTAAGGTCTGTTTCATTTTATAATTTTACATTTTTATACTAAATAAGTTTCATTTTTGGTATATTATAATATGTTTGCTTGACTTTGATATTTCCTCTTATTGAATAATTCATATATACTACCGCACATTCTTATTTAATTGAATTGCGCAATATATTCGAACTAGTAAGATAATTTATTAGAATATAACTGAACACTCATATCAACCCAATTTGCTCCAGGCGTGTATTTGTAGGAGGCAAAATTTTATAGGGTTATATGAGCAAGCAAGTATCTATCACTAATACTCATATTTTCACTTTAATTAACTTACCGAGTATAGTATGTCGTCGCATTGCGTTCCATCGAAATCATCTGAAAAGTCTGACAGATTACTACTCGAATCGTTACAGTAATTCTTGGCCTCATGTAACTGACGATTGGCAATACTCAATAAAGGATTCTTCTTGATGAACCCATCATCTTGACCCATAACGTTCTGGAGATTCTGCATTCTCTCATTATTAACTCTAACAATGTCACGTTCAGTCAAATGAGTGCCATCTTTTTTCTTTAGACCCTTCAGTCTTCTGCCATCGTCAGTTGAGTTCGCCTTCCGACGTTTTCGAATATGTAAAAATAGAAAAACGGAGGCGACGTAAACGAGACCAAGAAGTAGAGAGCTGATGGCAATCGCCACGTATTCTGATATGGAGAGACCTGAAGCCTGTGTTGATTCCGATGTCTGGGCGTTAGGTGCAAACTGTACTTCCGTCATATCTGAAACGAAAGATTTAATTGTAAATAGACAAGCATATGAAGCATAAAACAGTTTAGCATTTTTTTAGTTATTTATGTCGGGTACGTAGACAGCCAAGCACTGGCGCGACCGGCGAAAAACATAACACATAACATAACTTCACGCGTTTTTCTACCCGAAGGTGTAGGCAGCGGCTGCTAAGCCTCATCTCGCCGTTATTTTTACGTCCCAAATGGAATAGGTGGCGAACCTATTGCCATACCGGGCACAAATACCACAACTTTTCAGAATATCGACGTGATCGCTTATGCCACTTTCCGTTTGGGGAGAGAGGAATTCCGTGGCCCAAACCCTTTCTCCCTCCACTTTTGTCGCCATCCTTAGGCTATATTTAAGATCGGTAACGCAACTGTAACACTATCTGTGTTGTAGTTGTCCATGGGCGTCTCTATTCGCTTACCACCACGAGACATGCTTGCTCGTTTGCTGCCCTAATCCATAAAAAATCTCTGGTTACAGTCTATATTTTATAATAGATCATTCCATAATAATTAAATAAAAACATAAAACACGTTGTATACATACTTGTGTAAGGCTTTGGCGGTGTTCCTTGCACTCTAAACGCCACACACGGTGTGAACACTCCACGCAGATCCAGTGGCGATGTGGGAGTGGCAGAGACATCACGACATAACAACCGAACTACCATTACACGTCCAGACATTCTTGCGCGCACCTCATCCTCGCCGCTCCACTACAATAATAAAAGAAACCTTTTAACAGTGGTAGAGCTCGACCGGTGAAATACTACGACCTCCCAAAATATCGACGTAAAGTAGCACATGTAGCGTTTCGTTTGCTTACCATAAAGAGACCCGCTTGCACGTTTGCCATATCCCATAAAAAAAATCGTTTGCCATCAAAAATGATTAAGTACTAATTACCTGCAGAAAAGTCCTGCCTTCGTCCCGGAAGAGGTTGAATGGAACGTCAGCGTCAACGGTGTTCCGTAAATCGAGAAAGCCTTTCCTTGTCAGAAATTGTGCGCCTGACACAGCGCATATTGGGGTTTTCACATCTGCAATAATTGATATTCATATAAATAACTTCACACCCATTCTACATGTGCAATAGTCAGCGGCAATTATGCTTCGACTTGTCGACGTTTTTTACGATCCTAAATGTAACAGATGGAGTATGTTGTATATTTATCAGTGGCGTAACAAGAGCCAGGATTCGAATTTGATTGACACTTCTGATTCAGAAGTGGGATAATCTCCCTTCAGGCTACTGAGACCTATAAATGAATAGTGGCTTCTAAAGACTAATGAAACATTCATTGTAATGAGAGAAAGTAATAAATCTATTTCTTACTTGAAATTGTAAAAAACTTACTTTGGAAAGTGATTTCCCTTGACGGATGTATAATTTGTCCTTTGAGTGGTAAATATACGAACGGTATTCTCTGTACAGTTGGACCAGTTCCGAACGAAGCTAAAGCGCACTCTGTAAAGAAAAAAGTTTTTATAACTTCACCCCTTTTTCTACACGGAGCTGTAGGCAGCGGTTGTTCAGTTGACTCGCTGCATATTATCATACAAAATTGAATAAATACATGTATGTACGTATGTAAATTGAATAGGTGTCGGAGCCTATTGCCAAACACCAGCTACAAAGTTGTCAGTCATCGATATTTAATACACATAAGCTCCGAAAAGATTGAATAGTCATCGGTGGTGTGGTCTACAAACTCTATACTCGAAGCGACAATTACTTTTTGACACTTGTAAAAATACTAACAAGTATGATTTTAGAACGTAATAAAAAAATATGTCATATTTGTTTTACGTTGCATGAATTCGCCGGCTATACTAAAATACCACGATCTAGCAGAATATCAAGGCAAAGTGGTCATATGTCGCGTTTCGTTTGGTGAGAGAAGTCTCCGGAGGACCACCCCTCTCCCCGCATCCTGTCTCATCCCACTCCCTAAAGGCCGACAACGCAACTGTAACACGGTACAGTGTTGCAGATGTCTATGGGCGGGATAGTTGCTTATCATCAGGCGACCCGCGTGCACATTTGATGGGCCTCGTGGCGCATTGGTAAAACTACCGGCTGCAGCACTGAGGTCGGGAGTTCGATTCCCACCCGAGCACAAATATTTGTGACAAACATGAATATTTGTGCGGCGTCTGGGTGTTTTTCTATGTATTTTAAGTATGTATTTACAAAAGAAAAAGTATATATGTATTAGTATCCGTTATCTAGTATCCATAGCACAAGCATTTAGTTGCTTAGTTTGGAACTGGAGGGCGCTGTGTGATTTGTGTCCAAGATATTATTATTATTTGCTACCTAATCCAAAGAAAAAAAAACACCTCCATATCCTAATTAGGGGATAAAATAGTTCATAGCAATTTCGGTTATTATAGTTGTTGAACAAAATTAATAGTTTAGTTCTCCGTGATCCATAATTGTTAAAAGAAAATGAAAAGCCATGGGATCTCTTGTGAAGAAATCTTTCACATGGCTAGACGTAACATTGTTTGTTTAATAAGTTAAGTGTAAGTACATAGATAATTTGCATATTTCCCACAAATTAACTTCATTGATCATTAACTTGAGTAATTCGCAGAAAAGAGTTGTTACTTTTTCCTACATAATATTATATATTAAATGAAATATACATACATTACAGCATTAATTTTCATCCAATTAAGTGTCATAAATAGATTATTCATGCAATATAGATGATCCTGGCCCTTAACAGCATGCAATTTAAACGAATATTTTCGAAGATATTGCAGTATTAACATAGCGGGACAGCAGTTAAAGCCGATAAATAGCACAAATTGAACCTCATGATATCCAAAATTTACTCAGTTATTACTTTTGATACGGAACAAAGTTCGCCGGGTCAGCTAGTATATAATATAATAGAAAATAAGTTCTAAATAAACGCCATATAATAAGAACAACTAGTACCTATTAGTTAGTCTCGGTGGAAGTTATGTGTGATAAATATCGATGACTGAAAGCTTTATGCCCGGTATGGCAATAGGTTCGCCACCTATTCCATTTAGGACGTAAACATAAAGGCGAGACGAGGCTTAACAGCCGCTGCCTACACCTTCGGGTGGAAAAAGGCGTGAAGTTATGTTTATGTTTGTTAAATATTTACGTGTGGAACTAAAGATTTAGATGTGGTATACTAGCTACAGGTTGCCAACCCCTGATATATACCAATTGCATCTACGTGATATTTTCTACAGAAAAGTCATTTAATGAAGTTATTAAACGAACTTATTGCATTATAGTTTATTTTCCAGCAGCCATGGTATAGTATTAATTAAAAAAAAACAAGTACTAAGCAACCTCGACGAGCTTCGTGGTGCATTGGTTAAACTACCGATTGCAGAACGAGGAGAGGGAGTTGGATTCCTACCAGAGTACAAATATTTATTACACGCATAAATGTTTGTATAGCGTCCACGTGTTTTTCTATGTATTATAAGTATGTATTTACGAGAAAAGTAAATATTTATTAATATCCGTTATTCAGTTTCTATAACACAAGCATTTAGTTGCTTAGCTTGAAACTAGAGGGCGCTGTGTGTATTGTGTTCAAAAAATATTATTATTATTAACCATAGATTAATATAATAGACAAATAAATAAAGAGTTCATATTAATCTGTATGGAATTTAAATGAGTTATTCGAACTACGCTGGATCAAGTATAATAAATAAAAGTTACTATATTTTTAACTTATATTCTAGCGTTTTCGTTAATACATATAATTAACTTATAATCTGTCCAAATTATAATAAATAACTATAATATAAAACCATAGCCCCTTAAATTACGTTTCTTTAACTTTTGAAATAAACAATTATAACCTTTTTGATTATTGAAGAGAATAACAGCATGTTTCTAATGACTAATAAAAAAGCAAAAGAAAATAGTCAATTGAGTGTATATTTATTTGGTACCCTATGTATTTAATCCGGTCTTTGATTTTATAGTATATACGTTGGTTACTTTGTGCGCAAGTAGATGGCGTTGTAATATACCAAATTAGAACTGCCAACTCATTTTGCCAAAAAAATATTTAGTTTTAGATGGTCTTACTTCTAGTCCCTTATTTATCACCCCAATATTAATGTATCTTTGCTCTTTAAGTCAAGGTGAGACGCGGGGGTAGGCAGAAAGTGTTCCCTAACCAGTTATTAAGATACTGTTTCGAATCGAAACTGACCATATAAATATAAATTTGACAATCACGTATCATCACGTAGTAAATAGAAAGTGTAAAGAAGACTTGCGACGTGTGCCAACTTCACAAATATTGCTTCATTTAGACAAATCATTAAAAATGATATGGCAGAAAGTAATAAGTATGAAGTAAGCGCGATATCATTAAATTGATTTCTATTGCACAATGCAACTGAAATATCTAATGCTTGTAATGAAGAGATCATCAAAATATCAACGAATATAAAGTGTGTATATTAATATTAATTGACCAGATGATCCGGCGAACTTTGTTTCGCTTCGGGAGCAATAAATATAGGTAGAATAGATGTTTTTTTCTTGAAAAAAGCGTAGTCTATGTTACTCCTCATTACGTCAGCCAACAAAAGTCCCGGCCAAAGTCGGTCCAGCCATTTCAAAGAGTATCGGAACAGAAAATGTTATTTTGATGTATGTACCATATATGTAGGTATATATGAATGTAGTAGAATGCAGCTATTTTAATATTAGGTCGGGGAAAAAGTCTTTTCGCATAACGTAGGTATAAACTTATTATAAAATTTCTTTGACTGTACTATTTGTGTCTGGCTGGTTTTGGTAACATTAAAAAGGTTACATTATAAAGAAAAGAAAAAAAGAAAAAAAAGTTGTTTCCCGCTATTATTCATTTGTTTTTCTCTCCATAAAAATGAGTGAATCTAATGAAGAAATTCGATACATTTTAAAATTTTATTATAAAAAAGGCAAAAATGCAACTCAAGCAGTGAAAAAAATTTGTGATGTTTATGGACCTGATGCAGTGTCAGTAAGAGTAGCACAAATTTGGTTCAAACGTTTTCAGTCCGGAAATTTTGATGTTAAAGATGCACCTCGCTCTGGTCGCCCTGTTACGAATAAAATGGACGCCATTTTTGAAAGAGTGGAGCAAGATTGGCATATTAGTAGTTACGATGTAGCTGAAGAACTGGGAATTGACCACAAAACAGTTTTGACCCATTTGAAGAAAGCTGGTCATACAAAAAAGCTCGATATTTGGGTGCCACACGAGCTCACTCAAAGAAACTTAATGAACCGTGTACTCATTTGCGATTCATTATTGAGACGTAATGAAACCGAGCCGTTTTTGAAGAGATTGATAACTGGCGATGAAAAGTGGATCACGTACGACAAGAACGTGCGAAAAAGGTCGTGGTCGAAAGTTGGCCAGGCTTCACAGACTGTGGCCAAACCTGGCCTAACACGAAATAAGGTGATGCTGTGTGTATGGTGGGATTGGAAGGGCATTGTTCATTATGAGCTTTTACCGTCCGGCAAAACCATCGATTCTGATCTTTACTGCCAGCAACTGATGAGATTAAAGGAAGCAGTCGAGAGAAAACGGCCGGAATTGATCAACAGGAAGGGTGTGGTCTTTCATCACGATAACGCTAGACCACACACATCTTTAGCCACTCAGCAAAAATTAAGAGAGTTCGACTGGGAGGTCCTAGTGCATCCACAATATAGCCCTGACCTTGCGCCTTCAGATTTTCACCTGTTTCGGTCTCTTCAGAATTCTTTAGGTTCTGTAAGGTTGACCTCAAGAGAGGACTGCCAAAACTATTTGTCCTGTTTTTTTGATCAGAAGTCCCAATGTTTCTACAGTAACGGGATAATGTCTCTGCCCACAAAATGGCAGAAAGTTATTCAACAAAACGGTACATATATATTGTAAATAAATGTAAATAAACTTTGAAAAAAATGTCTTGACTTTTCATACAAAAATACGAAAATACTTTTTCCCCAACCTATTATTACATACCGACACTTCACAATTTTATTTATATGTACTTATAGATTAATATACGCGTGTTTTATTGACATGTTTTAAAAATGAAAAGGTAATAATTACCAGGTAAATCATCAACGCATAACTCTCGGTCCTCCCTGAACAGCGGCGCTCGTTGTGGACATGCGCAGGCGCACGCTCCTGTTGTTGGGATGCCAGCGCCGGCTCCGTGCTCGGCACACTGCGCTGGACCGCATTCATCTCCTGGAATTGTCATATATATAACACTTATACGCCCGAATACTGAACCGTCACTCAAATCTGACAACCAATAAAGTGCTACTTACTGCTCAAATTTCACGTATTCTGTCTAATGTGACAGCTGCTTAAACGCTTAAGTAGCGCTTATATATTTGAGTGGCGGTTCAGTATGCGGGCTTTAGTGCCACGCAGTTCGCTGCATGAATTAGTCGAACAACCGGTGAAATACCACGGCATCTCAGAATATCGACGTGAAGTGGCTGATATCACGTTTCGTTCTGTGAGAGGGGTATCCGGAGTCACATAATAATTCCAGGTAATCTTGATCATCGAAAAAGTGTATTCGTGTTCCATTCTTTCCACATGCGTGAAACATGTCTTCCATTCTTTCCAAATGCATGAACTATCGGGGCATTAGTTTTCTTACTTTTCTAATTGCGTATATTGGTATAATGGTCTACTAATACTGTATGCATTTCTAAATAAATGGGCTCTCATCTGAATACACTGAAATTTAATTCCCAAACTAACGCGATTTCAAAACTCTTTCGGCATGTACATGAACTCCGGTTATTTCTTAACTAATTATATAGAAACTAGTTAACCCGGCGAACTATGTTCCGCGTCAAAAGTATTTTTACAGCGTTTGCAACTAAAGTGCTAAATCTAAAAAAAATATCACTTTTTCTTTACTACATTATACCTACATGAATTATAGATGAAAACCACCCCGTTGACACCCTCTATCTATTAAAAATAGTTAGTAATAATAGTTTCAAAGATCTAAACATATAAGGGGACAGACAGCGGAGAGCGACTTTATTTTCAACTATGTATAATGATATGTCTCGGTGATCCAGCGGCCGAGGTCCGCTTCTGGTTTAGTAGTCTGGGCTGGCACCTATGATATTTACTGATTTTCGGAAGTTATGTGTGAAAAATATTGATGACTAACAACTTTGCGCCTTTGTGTATTGGAATAGGTTCGCCACCTATTTCATTTGGGACGTGACATAACGTGTCGGTGATTCGAGACTTAACAGCCTCTGCCTACACCTTCAGGTTGAAAAAGACGTGAAGTTATAAATATGTAGGTTACCTAGTATAGTGAATATGTCTCCGTTGTCACGGCGCGCGAGCTCTCCGAGGCGCGCGCCGCTCGCGGCCGTGGCCAGCAGCAGCAGCAGTGTAGCGGCCATGCTACCCCCCACCACCCGTACCCCTGCATCTGTCCGACACCACCATTGCACACCACACGCTGGTGACAAACAAACAAACGACATATATTAACAAACTGTAGATATATCTTTATATATATAATTAATTCTTTTGAAGGTCTCGGTGGTTATTTGGTCAAGCACCCTGCTTCTGAATCCAGAAGTCGCAGTTTCAAATCCTGGCTCACACCAGTGACAGTTAAGTGTGATAAATATCGATGATTGAAAACTTTGTGATCAGTATGGCAATAGGTTCGCCACCTGTTCCATTTAGGAGGTAAACATAACGGCGAGACGAGGCTTAACAGCCGCTGCCTATAGCTTCGGGTAGAACAAGTCCCATAAGGTATGTTATATAATTAATCTATTGTATGTGTGTTGTAACTCCTCTTAAACGGCTGGGGCGATTCTGTGCGTTCGAGTAGATTCAAGGATGGTTTAGATTCAAAAATAAGCCTGGCAGATAGTGCTGCAGGCGGTATTTAGAATATTTATCTATACTGCAAGTATACTAATAAGGCCGGTTTATTTGTGAACCATTCAAATCGGTCCAGCTATTTAGGACACAATTAAACAAATATTAGGGATTACAACAGATTGTTTTTAATAAATGGTATTTAATAATATAATTAATAAAGAATTATTATAATTATTAAAAAATTAAGAATAACATAATTGTTATATTATTTGTTTTTCATTTCTTACTTTGTTTAATTTCCTAATCGCTTACATTTATACAAAAGTTACATTTGTTTTAGAACACTTTCATACTTTGTTTTTAATTAAATCCTGTCCAGAGCTAGTTTACATTTTAATCTGACAATGCTTTTTTTTTTAACTTCAGATGGTCATTTGTGAAACACAAAAAGCGTAATTTGTGCTATCATTAAACATATGAGTATTATGAGTCTTAAGTTCATAAATATATGTTATTAAGTATTAAAACTGTAAGGAAAATCACATTTATACACCCGACATGGCTTTACCGGTAGTAACGGTAAACGCCCTCTAGACTTTATTTTCTCATTGGCAAATCGTAAAATCCACCGACTCCTATAAATAAAAACAAAGACAGCGATAAATAAAGTTATTATAAAAACATAATAACAACATAATAATGGAAATGATTATAATCTAAGTAGGTACTTAAATAACACGTTTTAATAAAGCAATAACAATGTGTCGTAAATAAACAAAAGGTTGCAATTTGACGCATTTAATTTTATTGATTATTAAACAAACTTTTAATATTTTACAACCATTCAAACAATAATAAATTAGTTGTATCGGTGGTCTGGAGGTTGAGTACCCCGCTTCTGATTTCAGAAGTCGTGGCATCGAGTCTGGGTACACATAATTCTCGGCTACTTTTTGGTATTAGTGTCACAAATAGCAATGACTGACAACATTGTACCTACCTGGTATATGGCAATAAATTCTGCCACTTAAGACGTAAAGCTTTAGCCAGTCGCGGCGTAATGGCGTAAATGGTTAGAAAAAGGCGTGAAGTTACAAAAACTAAAGTAAAAGTATATCTACTTACTCCTAACTAAACTAACAAAATGATAAACCTAAATTCAATAAAATTGCCTAATAAATAAAAAAAATTGCAAGTCTTCTTTTTTAAAAAATCATAATAATATTAGCATAGATTTCCTAAAAATTGGCGTTCTTAAAAACAAACAAACAAGCATAAGGCTGTTTAAAATCTTTGAATATAATTGCCTGCTTCGCTTCGCTTCGTGTCGTATAGCGAAACTAATCTGTGAACTGTCACACAGATCTTACAAAATTAAATGACAAGACATCAGAACTTAACCTATTCGGATAATACAGAGACGACATCTACAATACCAGGACAGTGAAAGCCCGTGCGGTGCAAAAATTTCAAATGCATTGTTCAATATTGTATGTCTAGCAGTTCGCATGATTTTATCATTGGAATCTATATATATTGATTATGGGATTTTAATAAAAGATTATTTAATTTGAACACAACGGTTTATAAAATTTACGTTATTGACAGCTTTTTGCCGCCGTTTTAGCTCGATTCTCAACTCAACTTTGACAGCGACTGTCAAGTCCGACTTTTCCTCGAATTTTGAAGTCCCAATAACGGAATTTCTGGTGGAATCCATAGACAAATATTTATCTATCTATATCGCTTAATTTATTGAAAATATCTCCGAATATAAAAGGCGTGAACAAGCATTCGTCTGGAGACTATTCGATTCAGAAGCGAAGTTCTTACTGTTCTGTTATTAAGATAATGATAATCGAATGGTTTCACCAAATAATCGTGAAGTGATGTTGTAATATCTATATTAGTAATTAAGATTTAATTGAAACGTTTACTATTGCCAACTCGTGCTCTACCAAGTACCATAAAATTACTAATTTAATGAAATAAATAACATTAATAATAACAGATTGTAAACAAATAACAATTATTATAAATTTGTTTTAATTTATTGGTTATTATTTTATTGTTTCAATTCAGAGTCGTACAGTTTAGAACTGTTTGTAGATCATATAATTAGATTGATCAGATTATTTAATTACTTTGATATAATCGAATACAAAACGATTTTCTTCATTATAAATATATTTATCGATTCCAACAAATCGATTTTAATTAAAACCGATTATAGGTAATTACAGGATTTTTTAATTAATATCTGTACGAAGATGTAGATAGCGTTGCCTCGTCGTTCCAAATGAAATATTTAGCTCTAATGAATATAGGCACATAAAGTATAATTATGTTAGAAAGCTAAGGCAAAGGCTTTCTTGATAAATCAACTAGCCAATTAAAAAAAAACAAAGAACATTTTTAGCTTGTCAATATAGTATGGATTGAATTATTTAAACATATATGTTTATACATGTTACATACAAAAACCATTACCCTCCTTTTAACGCACTCGAGTGAAAACTCTATTTGAATAGCGTTTTCACGTTAAAAGTGGCATATAGACAAATCATCAAACAAGTGTAACAATTCGTAATAAGGCGATGAAACCACAGATTTTTTTGTCAAAAAAAAAGTAAAAAAATACTTCTCATCCGTTCGAGTGTAAGCACGAGTCAATATTGTTGACTTATCTTATGTTCCAAAAGCAATAAGTGTTTGTTTAACTGTTGGAAGAAATCGCACTTAAAAACTACGAAAAAAAGAAAAAAAAAAACGGTATCCTAATGTCATAGAAGTGTCAAAGTTACTGTTTTTGACAGTGACAGTGATAAGCTGTCTCAGCGGTGGGATATTGACGTAGTTTTACAACAAATCTTGTCATTTTAACCTAATCTCTGCTGTATGTATACGAAGACCAGCTTTATCTATTGATAGAAAACCACTAACCAGCTTCATATTTTATAGGTATCTGATTATCATGATTGATAGATATTTAGCTGCTAGACTTCTATTCAGATCGTTCCGAGTAAGAGTAATATGGGTACACCAATGGACTTTAGAATTGATCGATTGAATTTCGAACCAGTTTTCGTATTTATTTTTTATAAACATAATATAACTTCACGCCTTTTTATACCCGAAGGTATAGGCAGCGGCTGTTAAACTTCGACTTGCTGTTAGTTTACGTACCAAATGGAATAGGTGGCGAACCTATTGCCATACCGGGCACAAAGTTTTCAGTAATCATATGTATCACACTTAACTTTCGAAATTAATTTCGTAAAGTCAGTGTGAGCCAGAATTCCAACCCGCGACCTCTGGATTCAGAAACAGGGTGCTCGACCACTGGATCACATAGACTTATTTATAATCTAAAAATATATTTATTTATTTTTAATTTAATAATAATTAGAATCAGATTACTGCCTTTTATTGGAAACTAACTGACTGAAATAGTGAACCAAGCGAATTTGAGGGGCAGAGCAAGAGATTGGGAGACCAAGGAGGAGTTATCACGATTAATGGTCTGTTTGAAAAAGGAAACTGCGTCGCACCCACAATTTATGTGAATGCGTATGCGAATGTATAGCTGTCGATGAGTCGGAAGAAGTGTGTCAGAATCGTAGTTTGTGGAAAGATAAAGTCTCAGCCTATCCCTGTATGACATAGGCGTGAATATATTTATATATATATCCAAAAACAAATAAAATTACTTGAAACATTGATAGTTAACACACATCCGGAATACACGCAATTTCAATTGGCTATTGTTAAATTGCTTTTGACGCACAAGTTAGACAGGTTCCATATAAAATTTCCTATTTGTCATAGACAAATGTGGAGGTTGCTTTAGCGGTGTGTAGATATTTGCGGTATAAACTGCGCACAGTTCGAGGGAAGAATCACTTCGACCTTTGCTATACAATAGAACTTTGAACGTTAACTTAATATCTGGAAAACTTATTAGCTATATTGTATAGTTATATTCATTTACTGGAGAATAAAACCTAAATGAAACCTAGTTTGCATAACCTATAAAGTATTTTGTAGTACATGTAGGTTGCATCGTAGCCAAGTCAATGAATAAGTACAAAAAAAATATATCAGGTAGGTACTCGCCGAATTTTAAATTCCCGGCATAATTTGAAATAAGAATGTGTGCGATTATTATTGCCGATGGTTGAAAAAACGGAGCATTCAATTATTGTTTCATTATTGAATAATTTATTGAATTCAATAAATAACGACATAAAAACCTTTTAGTGGATATATTTCTCTTTAACTTTTTCATCTCATCTATGTGTGTGTTGATGGATGAAAGGTTAAGGGATGAAGTTATATTATTTTGTGCCACTACGAAAGCTTATAATTCGCTAATATTCTCGTAGTAATAATGGCTTTCGAAGATAGCCTAATAAAAAGTCCCAATATTGATCTGGTTTGATTTGGGAATCATGTCCGTACCTTATTAAACATATAAGTCTAAAATATTATCCCGAGACCATTAATTGCTAGTCGCAACTTTGTTTGTTGACATTAAATAAATATACAATGTATAAAGGTTTGTGAAAAAAATAAAAAAAAACTCGCAGAGACAATAAAAAGTCAGTTACTATGTCAATTGCTTGTGAAATGTGGCACGTTCATTGTCAAAATTGTCATGCTTAACAAATTCATATGATTTTTAAAAAATACGGTTTATAACTTCACGCCTTTTTCTACTCGGAGGTGTAGGCAACGGCTGCTAAGCCTCGATTTTTCGATTTTTTACGCCCCAAATGGAATAGGTGGAGGAATCTATTGTGATACACCGGGCACAATTTTGTCACACAAGTAACTTTGCGAACTTTGTTCCGCATCAATAGTAATTTTTACAGCGTTTACAATTACAGTGTTAAATGTAAATATTTTGCAAATTGAAAAATGGAATAATTTTATCAAATTAGTGTATTGTCATCGGTCCTCAATAAATCTACAAAGTTTGAACGAAATCTGGCCGTTTAAAGTGGGTCAAAATCGCGCCCAAAGAAGTTGGTTACAAACATACAAACATACAGGTGAAGCTAATAAAAAGCTAATAAAAAATCATCACTTTTTCTTTACTGCATTATACATGAATTATTAATACATACTACTCCGTTGATACCCTCTATGTATTAAAAAACCTCATACAAATCCGTTACGTAGATAGTTTCAAAGATCTAAGCATTTAAGGGGACAGACAGCGGAAAGCGACTTTATTTTAAACTATGTAATGATTAGGTAAGCATGCAATGGAGGCTAAGCTGATTAGTTCGATATATATTTTTATACCTTCACACCTTTACTATCCAAAGGTGTAAGCAGCGGCACCTAGGTGATAATTGCCACAACACTGTCTACCAATACTCGGTACAATTTTCTCACATTACTTTTGAAATTCGACATTTTGCGCGAACGTAAGACGTTCTTGTAAGACGAACTTGTCACTTAAGAATAAATTACTAGTTTTATTTCTATACCTATTTATAAATGATAGTGTGTCCATACTTAAAAAAAAAATCCTGTATTATCAAGACGGTCTAATACGTCAGCATTAAGACATATGACTGATATCAAAGTTCATTCATTAAAGTATGCAATGACTTTGTCTTTGAATAAACACAGAGATCTTGTACTCGACCAATATACTTGTAATTGTAAGTTCAAATACATATGTATTAAAACGAAAGACATACTTCAATTATTAGGTACCGGTCATGGTTTTAATGCTCTGATGAGGAAATATAGGTCTTACCGCTTACTATTAAGGTCTAAATAAGATTTGCAATTGGATTATGGCTTGTGCATCTGAGCGAGGATAATAGCTTTAACGCCAGCTACCCCTACGCCAGGAAACCCTTGGCTGCAGTATACAAATTACTTTAGATCTACTTAATTATTAGATATTACTTCTGTATGAGCAAGTTTGTATTTAATATACGAGGAATACGCAGTTTAAAAGTAATTATTACCCAAAATCAAATATGATAAGGCTAAGAATATTTAACAATTTTATTACAAAAAAAAATTGTCGTCTCCAAAAAAAAATGCCTTAAAAATTACTTATGAAACCAATTCGAAAAGACATTTGAAAGTAAGAGTCAACTTGCAAAACTAACTTGCTCGTTCGTATGTCTATCAATAAAAAACATAGATGGCGCTGAAACCTTAAAAAGTGACATGATTCACAATGACACAGTTTTCTAAACTAAATGTCAAAAGTTTATATCTTGTCTCTGGTCAAGGTTTTTTTTCTTCACAAGGATGTTCGAAATATTATGCCAAATGATTTGTTATATAACAGTTTTTCTTATAATTTTATTTTATAGTTATGTCGTAAAAACGTGTTCATATTATATTCAAATATAAATCTAGATAAATAAAGCCAGCTTTTAAAAATTAAAAATGTAAATTATTAAAATCATCGTGATATTTATACAGATAGTGAGTCTAGCCTCTTAACAAAGCGTGAACAATGGGAACCAGATAACAACATAATCTTAATAAAAAATCTTGGTAAATATATAGGCATACACATAAAAAATACTCCTTTGTCCTGGGTGGGAATCGAACCTATAAAAGGCATAGAAGGTCACGATATACCTGTATACGTATATATCTTCCAATATATTCTCGTGCCACAGTGTTAGTTACTGTACTCCTCCGAAACAGCTTGACCGATTCTTATGAAAATTTTGTGTGCATATCGGATAGGATTGAGAATAGGACAACATAAATATATATTTTTAATTGTTCGATAATATTTTTTTTATGTCACAGCATACAAAAATACATACCACTCTTAATTTACACCCCTCTTCGCTCAACCTTTATTTTTAAACTTCTTTTGACAAGACCACGTTTGCTGGCTCAGCTAGTATATAAGTATTAGTAAAAACATAACATACATAACATAACTTCACGCCTTTTGTTACCCGAAGGTGTAGGTAGCGGCTGTTAAGCCTCGTCTCGCCGTTGTTTACGTCCCAAATGGAATAGGTGGCGAACCTATTGCCATACCGGGCACAAAGTTTCTCAGTCATCGATATTTATCACACATAACTTCCGAAAACAATTTCGAAAAGTCATTGGTGTGAGCCAGTGTCTGGAATCGAACCCCGGACCTCTGGATCAGAGGCCGTGCGCTCGCCCACTGCGCCACCGAGACAATTAAAAATAAAAAACTATTTAAAATCGTAAATTATTTTAAATTCGTACACCTTAAATCTTTATATATTGGACCAGAAGAAAGAATTGATTTATAAAAGATTATATGTATATAATATACTACAATAAAAATTTAATTAACCCACAGTACAGTCCGATCCAATATTTCCAGGAGGTGTAACTTTACCTGTAACAATAACAAATTAACACCTGCCTATCATGGAGCGTGTCGTAACTTGGGTAATATTTACAGCAATTACAATTACAACTGTACTGTACAATTACTTATATAAATTATACATAGCATAACTTCACGGTTATGTTATAACTTCACGTCTGTGTTAACCGAAGGTGTAGGCAGTGGCTGTTAAGCCTCGTCTCGCCGTTATGTTTACGTCCCAAACTGAATAGGTGGCGAACCTATAGCCATGCCGAGCACAAAGATTTATCACACATACCTTTCGAAAAGCCATTGGTGTGAGCCAGGATTCGAACCCGCGACCTCTGGATTCAGAAGCGGGGTGTTCGACCACTGGACCACAGATAGTTTTTTTTTTACTTAAATAAATTAATTGCAAAATTAAAAATAACTAGGTATTAAAGTTAATGGCTATATTTTTAATATTTAAATTTAAAACCATAATACCGGTATGACCTTAGTAGGTTTTTTTTCAACAATATTATTACTAAATAATGCTAAATAATCTTTGGGAAAAATCTACGTTAATATTTCATCGCGACTTGTGTGGCAAAGCTGTACCTACTCAAACCAACTGTATATAGAAATAATTTTAAAATTAACTTTTGATTTACTTATCATAACTTCATGCCTTTTTCTACTCGAAGGTGTAGCCAGTGGCTGCCGAGCCTCGACTCGCCGTTATGTTTACGTCCCAAGTAGAATAAGTTGCGAACCTATTGCCATACAGGGCATAAAGTTTTAAGTCATCAATATTTAAACACATAACTTTCGAAATTCAATTCGAAAAGTCATAGGTGTGAGCCAGGATTCGAACATTTCTTGATTCTTGATTGTTGGATTATATTTAGTGATTATCTGCAGGTTATTTCCTTGTGTCTTACGTCTCTTTTGACGTGACAACGTCTTAAATTAGGTTGCGGCTGGGAGTCACTTATGAAAAAGTGTAACGCTCGGTAACGTTACGATGAGTCACCGAACGAGAGAGAGGCCCGCCGAATGCCTTGCGTCTCTCTCCCACTCAACTATGATCGGTCTGCCGCGCGCGCAGCACTAGAGAATTAGGCGCATTGAATCGGCGCATGCTTGTGTCTCTGTCTTTGTCTTTCTCGAACGTTCTTGGCGTTGGAAAAACAAGAAAGCGTCATAATACAAGTTCACACGTAAACTATGATTGATTGATTAATTGTTAGATTGACACAAAAGTTGAGAAACTGAGTTTATAGGTTATGTCATACTATTGATAAATGTTGATAGTGTTAAGTAAATTATTAGTTTAAAATTAATTAATTAATTAATTATTATTTTACAAATTTTCATTAATTTCAAATTTATTTAGCAAAAATTTGAACCTTCGATCTGAATAAATGTTTTGATTTTCGAATTGATTCTTTAAAATTACAAATATTAAGAAAAAGTGGCAGATATAAGAAAACTTGATTTAAACTGTGTTGAGCAAGAATTTTAACATCTAATTTAAGTAAATGTTTTAATTTTCAACTTCATCATTTACAATTACAAATTTTAATTAATTTCAAATTTATTTAGCAAAAATTTGAACCTTCGATCTGAATAAGTGTTTTGATTTTCAAATTGATTCTTTAAAATTAAAAATTCATCCATTCAATTTCAAATGTTCAACAGGAATCACCACTCTCAAAACAATGGAAACGGACGAGCAAATGCCTTCAACTTAATTATATTCATATCAATAAATATTCTACCGAGAAAAAGACGTTGTCACGTAAAATCTTCGCCCGTAAAACCGACTTTACAGGCAACCAGATTTTTTTATTAATTTGTTTATTTAACCGCCAAAGGACTTAACGGGATTTGTATCGGATAAAATGACCTTGTATCCAAGTCAAATTAAAATATAAAAAATAGAAACGTCAAATGGCAGCCAGGAAAGAAATATATTCCGTCATTAATTTCAGTTTGTAAACCATTAGACTATTAATGTCGGTGCAATAATAAATGTTAAAAATGTAGAATTCAAATTTATTATAAGCTCTGGCGATCCTGAGATTGATGAATATTATTTATAGATAAGCTAGCCTATGCTACCTTACAATAAAAACTAGTAATACTAGTTCTTTTTTCATTTTTAATAGCTCATTAAATCATTAGGTATATTAAAATTGTGTTTGAAATTAATTATGACACTTAATACAAAGATAAATCTATAGCTACTAGTTTTAAAAATGAACTGTTATATTATAACAAAGCAGTTGGTATACCAGCAAGACTGCATAGCTTCACAGCAAGTTTCTTATTCTGGGGGAATGGGGCAAACGGGCAAGCGTGTCAACTAGCAGTGATTAGCACCGTCCATGGACTGCTGCAACACCGATAGGGTTACAGTTCCGTTGTTTCTTTTTAATGGTATACGATGGCAAACGAGCAGGCGTATCACCTGGTGGTGAGTAACAAAGGCCGCTCATTTACACCTGAACACATATAGTATTACAGTTGCGTTGCCGGCCCTTACAATAGGATATGGAGTGGGATAGGAAGGGGAGGCGAAAGGGGTTGGGCCTCCGGATACCTCTCTCACCGGGCGAAACGCGGAAAGAGCCATTTTACGTCGACATTTTAAGAGGTCGTGGTGTTTCACCGGTTGAGCCGGCCCATTCGTGCAGCGAACTACGTGGCTCTACCACTGCAGTAGTATAGAAAAGGCAGTTGGATAATAAAGGAAAGTGCCTACAGATATCTCTTGAACTGAATGAAACTCGGCATAATTTTCTACCACTGTTTAGGTTAAAAGTTTAAGTTTGGTTAGTTTGTCGTCTTAACACTTACGTCTGAATACTGACCTAGAGAGTTTCAAATTGCTTATAAATCCATTAAATATTTTCTAATGTTAATATATTGTTCCTTTTTTTGAGCATTACCTTCAGGTAATAAAAATATGAGATTTTTTTAACTACCCAGTCTTTTTCGACGTGAAGGTGTACGCAGCACCTGTTAAGTTCCCTGATTTTTTTACGTTTCTAATAGTTATAGGTGGAGAAATCGGGCACATATTTTGTCAGTCATCGATATTTATCGCACATAAATTTGGAAAAGTCATTGATTTGTCCGAGACATTATACTCAAATATATCACCATTATTTAGCTAGTGAAAAGTATTTTGTTAAAAAAGTTTTTGTTTTATCTCAATTCTTAATTTGAAAATAGAAAAAAAAACATGACATTACAGTTTTTTTTTTCATAATTCACTTTTAAACTGTCGATAGGAACATAGTCTATAGGTATCGAGTTAAGTATTTAATATTTAATTAGGTTCCATACTTTATTGCTAGGTCATAAGGTTTCTCAAGACCGTACATTAATCTTTTATGAATCGCCATTAGATAACTTCCGATGGCAATTTAATTACATTGTATTTTTATTGTGATTTCTTATAGATAAAACTGTACTGTAAATGTAAATAAAACAAGATGATTGCTTGATGAAAATTTACTTAAAGAAGGGGATTAAAAGTACCGCTGTATGCTGTGCCCATAACCTATTGTAACAAAAACAATATAGACAATTTTATGCACTAGATACTGTCACTTATAAAATTTACGTTTTGAATATGGATATTTGAGTTTTGTAATTAGGTGCGTCTGAGTAAGAGGCCTTAAATAATATGCAAACCCATCATATTGTTTATATCTGTCCCCAGTTGCGCTTTATTCATTACGGTATTCTTTAATTAAAAATCTTATTACTAATACTAATACTTCACTTCTGGATTAATCAATAACCATGCCAATATCTCGGGTTGTTAAAAGTGTAAAATTATAAACAAAAATACATAGTTAATTATTATTAACTAACATTCATTGTTATGTTATCTCATACTAGAGAGATGTTGTGAGACTGTCAGAGAAAGTTCCGTAAAAATCGGTGCAGCTGTTTCAGAAAATAGCCGAAACAAAAAGACACGAATAGTAAAAAAAATGCTATACTATATACCGTGTAATTGCGTTAAGAAAAAAACAAATAATATGATATTTCACACAGACACACCAATTTTATTTATTTATATAGATTATTTAACTTCATAATCTTTTGCATTGATACAATTTAGTTATAAATTTAGGCCCTACACGAAGTTTATCAAAAAAAAAAATTGCTTGACATTAACTGTCAAACACAAACTATATGCTCAAGCTTTTTGAAATGTGTCTGTCATCATGTACATACTGTACAAGCAGTCAAACTCAAACTTACACACACTGAGAGATTTAAATTTTCCAAGAACCAATGCAAGTGTGGTCTTTCTTTAACTGCTGGCAACTTTTAAGTATATGTTAAATTTACAATTGAAATGTATTCGAAGTCACGTCACTTTTAAAATTATTACCATTATTTTTTGGGTAATAGTCTCACTTGTTTGTGATGTAAATTATTTGTGTTTGAGCGCGGCGTGTATGTGTGTGTGTGTCTTTCTTAGTGATACGCGTTAATTTTATGGCCAGTTCTGTTCTAAACCACCAGCGATATGATGGGTTGCTAAGTTGTTTTTATATTAACATAACTTCACGACTGTTTCTACCTGAAGCGGTAGCTTCTGTAGCAGCCTTGACTCGCCAAATCGTTATGTTACGTCCCAAATGGAATAGGTGACGAGCCCTATTGCCATTACACCGGGCATCAAAGTTGTTAGTCATCGATATTTATCACACATAACTTCGGAAAATATTTCTGAGTAATCATTGGTGTGAGCCAAGAATCGATCGTACGACTTCTGAATCATAAGCTGGGAGCTCGACCAGAGCCTCTGGGCTGCAGAGATTTATCTTATATAAGATATGTATATCTTGTTTTATATACAGGTGCATTTTTTATGGTTTTTTTATGGGATAGGAAGGCAAACGAGCAGGCGTGTCACCTGATGGTAAGCAACCAACGCCGCCCATGGACGCCAGCAACACATATAGTGTTACTGTTGCGTTGCCGACCTTTAAGGGATAGGGGAGAAGAAAGGATGGGGAAGGGGGGGATGGGCCTCCGGGTACCTTTCTCACCGAACGAAACGCGGCATGAGCCACTTTACGACGGTCTTCTGAGAGGTCGTGGTATTTCACCGGTCAAGCCGGCCCATTCATGCAGCGAACATTAACTAATTATAAGTGGTTGTATACGGTGTGACACTGAGTCTTCTTCAATACCTACCAATTGTTATTTATTCTTGTTCAATAAAATATTATGGGCTGTAAATTTTATTGGTAAACATAAAGGTGTTGAATGTAGGTTTACCGATGGACTCAAATCAAACGATACTTGTATCGATTTTATCGATTTTTATTCGATTACACCGGGTAAAAAGGTACCGGTGATTTCTTGTTTTATTGTTTACTGTCGCGGGCTAATGAGCGAGCTGATGGTAAGCGTCATAAACATCACAGCGCCTTATTTCAAATTATTCATTCAATTTCTAAGTTTTCAAAGCAGAAGATAATATTAATATTTCAAGTAAGAAATTATTAGACATTTTACTACGTCCGATTTGTGTGAGTCAACGAATTTACCTTTTCCTTAGCTTTATTTTCACTTTTTGACGAGTGTGCTTTTTGTCTCATCTGAAATTAGTTATTTAGTAAATTTTAAATATCGATAGTTCAGAAGACGATCACTGTCAAGATATAAACGCATTAGTAATGATTAAAATCGATAAAATTATTTCAAGCCATCAATCAACTCGGACATATAATTAAAGTGGCTTCAAGGCAATTAGCTTTCGTTAAGTGTTCATTTTGTACCTTTTATTATTACCGTCTGCTTGTTAATACTAATTAAAAATGTTATAATGTGAATATTGACTTAAGTTTGGTTTTGATCATGTCGATTCTAAACGATAGTAAACGATTAATTCGATGTATCCCGCATAACTTTCGAAAATAAACATAAACATACATAAGGTCTCGGTGGTCCAGTGGTTGAGCATCCCGCTTCCGAATCTAGAGGTCGCGGGTTCGAATCCTCACACTGTATTTTTCAGAAGTTATGTGTGTTATGTATGGCAATAGGTTCACCACCTATTCCATTTGGGACGTAAATATAATGGCGAGACGATACTTAACAGCCGCTGCCTAGGTACACCTTCGAGTAGAAAAGGCGTGAAGTTAATTAGTTATATATAAGGCCGAGAAATCATGGGTGTGTGCCCGGAATCGATCCCACGACTTTTGAAACAGAAGCGAAGAGCTCGACTAGTGGCCCACCGATGAGGCTTTTTAATATTGAAAAATCTGTACATTACAGTTACAACCTACTTACATCTCAGTGGATTCTGCCACGCGTGTGGCTGCAATTATACTAATGCCAGGCTTGATCTATGTATGTTAAACTTCCTTAGACTAATGATATAGATATGTCCATTTACATGTTGGACTTAAAATAACTCGGAGACTAGACACTATTTATCACGACAGTACTCTGAAACACTTTTCTATACAGGTGGCCTGGTCAATATATATATATTTGCGCTGGTACTGCTATGCATATATGTTTAGTCATATAACGTAATTAAAATAAAACGTACAAAACTCTATTCAAGGTAAGAATGAGCAAAAAAATAAATGCATATATCTGTCTCTCTCTTTCCTATGGTGTTAAATAGAAACCATAACATAACTTATATCTCCATCTCAAC
Source organism: Euproctis similis (assembly GCA_905147225.2). Classification (NCBI taxonomy): domain Eukaryota; kingdom Metazoa; phylum Arthropoda; class Insecta; order Lepidoptera; family Erebidae; genus Euproctis; species Euproctis similis. The sequence continues at coordinate 8,242,108 of LR990121.1, read as the reverse complement.
TAACGTTCACCGCGGCCGATCACAGTGTACGTCACGCATTTACCAATTCAAGGGTGCGTGAAAAAAGTATTATGTCAAGAATTATCATGTATGTTCCTCTCATAATTAAAAATAAATTGTTACGGATGCCATGTCATTTTTTTGGCAAGCCTTGCCGCCCAGCCTTGACACCTCTCCTTAAGCCAGCGGTATAAAGCCTCCTTGCCATTAGCCAGAGACAAAGAGGGGATATCAAAGCCAGCCCAAGCCAGCCATAGCCGTTTTTTGTTTAGTGAAATAGTAAAATAGTCTGACGCGTATTTTAATTATTCTTATAATAAGTCAAAAATAATTATCCAACCGTACTAAAAATTGAAACTGTGTACTTATTTTTAAAATAAAACAGTTACAGGAATCTGGTCAAATTAAATAAGACGATGTCTTGTCAATAGCTTGTTAGTATGGATCAGGGCTGTCCAAACTTAATGGTACCTAGGGTCAGCAGTAGTGATGTACGGCACATGTCAGTAAAAATGTACTACTAATTATCACGGACAGCGCGTCCGCGAGTAAAAGATTCTGAGGATGTATATAATTCAACACATGAAAAATAATTATGTAAAAGTTGACACTCGAAAACACTTTTTATGCACACATTGATAAGTCACTCACACATCAACAACCCATTTTTGGTCTCGTTGTTTTTGTGACTATTGCCGATCTATGCCGATTATTCTCATATCTATGGTTTATATCCAAAACAATTGAATTTCATCGCTATTTGAACATTGAAGATGGAAAAGATTCTTCGGGCGGCAATAAATGAAGCCAAGTTGGCCATGTTTTGAACAGCCCTGAGGATAAACAAAATGGTCAGCACGCTACCGAACCGGCTGACCGTGTTTGTCAAAATAATTGTCGTGTTGTAAATTCAAACATATCGCTCGCAATTATATACGCAAAGAAGACATTTCACATTTTTTAATATACTTTTTTATGCACTGGTATTAAGGCTTTTGGCTATAAAAACTTTATAACATTTTTTCGAACTTTACGGATGGTTTACCTTATGAAAAGATTTTTTCGTGTAGAATTGCAATTATACTTCTATACTCTGCTTTAATTATCCAATCGCAAATATAAGTAGTTGGCGTTTTGTTTCGTGAAACAATCCAGCAACAATTTGTTAAGTGGAAGGCCTGTCAAAGTCAAAGCCCATAGACATATGAAAATGCAATACATTGGACACAATTGTCAGTTGTCAATATTGAAGTCATTGGTGTGAACCAGGATTCGAACGCAAGACTTTATGATTCAGAAGCAGTGCAGGTGCTGACATCCAGACCACTGTGGCTCAAATATTTCATTGAATAACAAGCGATACTGATAGATAAAGTAAATAAAACATATTTATAGTGTATACGCGAAAACTATGATGCATGTGAATCTCATCTCCGACATGACGCTGAGACAATAATGGTATGGCATCGACAATTGGCGTGACGTCACACGACACGATCAGAACTCAGGTTCACACGGTGAGAGAACTTCGCATACTTTGACATAAATAATAATAATATACTTAGACGTACTGACAGTGATTGTTTGTAACTAATTAAAGTTCTTATATGAAAATAACTGTACTTAACTAAACAAGGCTTTCTTAGGGACACAATGCATACATACTTTTTACCTACAATATTTTATGAAACGTAGATAGAACTGGCACTCGAGAAATGTACATTGACATCTCTGCGGTATGCTTTTTTTTAAGAAAAAAAATGTATTCTTTTTTTATGACTCCTTTTCGGAGTAAACCTCTTTGGAGCAAAAAAAGTTTTTAGTTAGAAAATTTAAAAAAGTATTCAATATTTATTTCTAAGGCTTTCGCGAATCTCACTCATAGATTAAAACAAGTTTTAGGATTATATCGCGTTTATTTATTACTTATTTATATTTATTTCCCGACAGAGATCATTTTCACGAGTGATGAACAAAAAGATGGTAGTTGTTCAAAAGCTATTTTCATTGATACAGAGAGCACCCACTTTTTGGAAATTATTAAATTATTAGAAAAAATAACAGCTGGTGAATACATCTTATAAATAAGTTTTTAACTTTTGTTTTCATGGTCTGATGTGGGTTACCAATAGTAAAAATCATATTTTTTAACATCAACTTTTTGATTTTTATTTCCAAAAAGTGGGTGCTCTCTGTATCAATGAAAATAGCTTTTGAACAACTACCATCTTTTTGTTCATCACTCGTGAAAATGAGCTCTGTAAAAAGTTCGAAACGTCGGGAAATAAATATAAATAAGTAATAAATAAATGCGATATAATCCTAAAAGTTGTTTTAATCTAAAAGTATTCAAATTTGGAACTAAAGTCGTAGTTCTGATTTAGTAACTAAATGGCGCGAATATTATATCTGTTTGTTAAAACCCGAACTGGACAATGACCATCGTTAGTCTTGTCTGCGGAATGGACGTGCCCCATGACCTTGCATTTGGGATGCTCCTAAAGAAATTGATTTTTGTACAATCAACAGCTACGTAAACGAAATTATATAAATACGGTACCTATATAAATCTGCAGAGTCGTTTTTGTATCTAATGACATGAATTTTTAGTTAGAATTGTGTGCATGTCTGAGGGAATATTATCTACTATAAAAGATGAAATATTTTTCAAATTATCGTTCACTTAATGATTGATCTTATTATCTAAAGCAGTGCAAACTATGTTGCTAGCATAAGTAATTATTATTCATTGTTATACTGAAACTAAGAAAATAATTTTCACAATAGCACAAAATGAAAAAACCGTTTTTTTTTTTTTCAATCAAAACAAAACGCATTCCATCATAACATAGTATAAAATAAAGTCGCTTTCCGCTGTCTGACCCCTTAAATGTTTAGATCTTTGAAACTACGCAACGGATTCTGACGTGGTTTTCTTTAATAGATAGAGGGCGTCAACGAGGCGGTTTTTAGCTATAATACATGTATGTTGTAGTAAAAAAAAGTAATAAATCCAAAATTTACTTATTTATTACTTATGATGCGGAACAAAGTTCGCCGGGTCAGCTAGTAAATAAATAAAAATCAGCGCCGTATTTTAAGAGACCCATACCTTAGCAAAATGGATTGGAATTGGATGTGAGACGTGTGACAGCTCACAAAATAAAGAATAAAAAAAACTTTTTTTTATTATAAAGGTCTATTACCGGTATTACCACTATTTTAATAAAAGCGCATTTGCTAATCTAGCACAAGTACATAATATACAAAAGCCGTTATACATTTAAGAAGATAGCGAACCAGCTACAAGTACAACAATAATAATATTCTGACACTTTCTTAGAAACATTATAAAACCCGCCTTTTTTAAATCTCGTCTTCCTCTTCGAGTAAAAAAAACATAATTCCAAATTTAAACTATTAAACAAGTTTTTTTTTTATACTTCGTCACTATTACTCGCTTATGTAATGGTGAATTATATTTTATTTACTATAAATATTAATACTATTATATAATTGTGAATTAATTTGTAATTAATTAATTTTTTTTTTTAAATTGGCGGTTAACCTCTCTTACCAACCAGCCACAAGAGAATTAAATTGTAAATACTTGGAAATTGACAATACTTTTTGGCATTGATTGAAATAGTTGTAGTTAGTAGTTCTAAGATACTACTGGTACAGGAATTCTGATAAGGAAAGTCCTGATTTCGAATTCGGCTTTTACACATATATTTTTTCTCTTTATATCTTTGCTCTTCAGATCTATTTTTCAAAGTTATCTATCATAAATATCGAGGACAAACAGTACTGTGCCCAATTTATGCTAATCACATGTCAACAAATCTCGCTACTTATTATTACATGGTTATCAAACAAAAGAACTTGTTGTATTTGCCGCTGATTATAACTTTGAATATTAAAAAAGTGATACTACCAAAAAAAAAATCTTACGTAGATATAAAATGCGCCTTAAAAGCATAATAATTAATTAATAATGCTACTTATAATTACTTTCTAATTTCAATTAACGCGACGCTGATATAAGAATATATTAATATTTATATGCCTTAACATATTTTAATGACTTTTAATATTTTTCATAGCGACATATTGTGGGTTGTGGATACACCTAAAAAAACTAACCTACAAATATTAATGCCTACTAAAGAGCTAGGCTTTATTAATTTTGTTTTTCAATTTTAAGGTATTTTCATGTATTTACAGTCTGATTAAAATTTGACAATTGAGTAACTTATTTCTAAAGTTGATCAGTGAAATCTGGTATGTTCATAAACGAAGAAACCTATGATATTATGATTTATAACTTCACCCCTTTTTCTACCCGAAGCCAGTGGTTGTTAAGCCTCGTCTCGCTGTTATGTTTACGTCCCAAATGGAATAGGTGGCGAACCTATTGCCATACCGGGCACAAAGTTTTAGGTCATCGATATTTATCACACTTAAATTTCGAAAAGTTATTTGTGTTAGTCAGGATTCGAATCCGCGTCTTCTAGATTCTGAAGCGGGGTGCTCAACCTATCAAACGCTGCCTGGTTTGGTGTTGAAAAAGGCGTGAAGTTACCAAAAAATATAACTAATATTTTTTTAACGCTTACGCTGTCGATAATATGGGCGAAAATATGTAGAATTACTTCTAATACGTCCCAATAAATGTTTAGCAATCTTTATAAGTACGTGTTAATCCTTCTCATACAACACATACATTTATTGATTGTATGTATGTCTTACATACAACGTTAATAACCGACCCGTACATTTTTAATTGATCACAAATGAACATCAATCATAGTGAATTGAAGTTTTTTATTTGATGTTAATTTGAAATGCATTTTGTAGCAGTTTGAGTAGGTAGCCTGTGGTAATCACAGGTCAAATTTATGTTAGATCAATACAATTAGAACTTATTTTGATATAGATATTTATTAGGTTTATGTAATATATACATACATAACTTCACACCAAATCCCTTGCGGGCTAGGCAGAGAGAAAAGCGCGCCATAAGGTACGATACTTACACGCCTCACTCGCTTCTTTGGATTTTATAACTATTTTCATACACGTGCGTCGATTTTTAAGGTTTTAAGGCTCCTAACATCATCTTCCTCCAGGACTCGAACTATATGTAAGTAATAAATAAAAATAAGTCGCCGACTCCTACGTCTTTCAGTTTTTCGCACTGTATATCTGTTTAGTCAATCTTGCATCATCCATTCTTTCTACATATTGGTACAATGAGAAATTGTAATCTTTACGTAGTGAATAAAACCGCTCTTGAATTCAGTTACTATTACATAGTTATCGTCGTCTTCGTATAACGGACGTATGTGCGTGATATTACAGGTTCGATTCCCGATCGGGACTAATATCTAGAGGCTACTATCTCGAGATTAAACACGCATCTCATCACTACGTGACTAGGGACCGAATGCATCTTACATGAATGACGATTTAAAGATTGAGAAGATGATTCAATTGCGGCTATGGAAAGAGGCTTTCAAGCGGGGAATTACGAGGCTTTTACGAAGCGATAGCGATAGGAAAACATGACAATATAACATAACTTCACGCCTTTTTCTACCCGAAGGTTATTAAGCCTCTACTCGCCGTTATGTTTACGTCCCAAATGGAATAGGTGGCGAACCTATTGGCGGCCATTTACCGGGCACAAAGTTTTCAGTCATCGATTTTTATCACACACATAACTTTATCTTTCGAATGTATGGGTGGTCCAGTAGTCTAGCAGCCTGCTTCTGAATCAAGAAGTCGTAGGTTTGAATCCGGGTTCACACCTATGACTTTTCGAAATTATTTTCGGATGTTATGTGTGATTAATATCGACAAGGGGTTAGTTCTCCTGATGCCCTTTTTCTTTTCGTAAAAAAAAAACGCCGCAAACATCGTGTTAAAATTCAGACATGTAATGGTATGTCGCCGATCGCGCCATCGGTTGGCCCATTCATGCAACTAACTGCGTGGCTATATCAATGTAAAACGTGATAAAACCTTTTTAATATATTTGAAAGTTCAATAACAGCGGATCACTTTCTTTCACTTAACGAATGGGAGAAACTAAATGAACTTTTTATAATATTATAATATTTTGTATCGGACACTTTAACATTTAACCTGGTCTACTACTTATCGCACTATGATGATAATTATAAAGATACTTGCAAAATGAATAAATTATATTTATATACATATATATATATATGTATATATATATATATATATATATATAAGTGTATTTAATGCGTTTTTTGATCTTTTAACGAGTATTTAAACATAGCGCCGTAAGTAGTTCTTAAGTGGCCATAAATATTGAAATATTGTATACGAAATAATAATTAAATATTAACAGCTAGATTTATAATTTTAACTATTGCAGCGGTACAATTTCAAATAATTCCACTTCCTTTTAGATGTATGTGAATACGAGTAGAAACTAAAGAAGTGTTAAAACTTAAAGGTTTTTAGTGAGTAAAAGAATGCTTCGATGGTTCGGACGTGTAGAAACAATGGATGACGCAATATTGACTCAGATATTATACAATGCAAAAGCGGATGGATGTAGGAGACGCCGTCGGCCACGAGGCCACGAAACACCTTCTCTGACCAAATAGAACGAGTCCTGAATGAAGGTGATTTCAGGGACCTTAAAAATCGATACGTATATATTTAAAAAGTTATGAAAGTCAAAGAAGCGATTGAGGCGTGTAAGAATCGTGCTGTGGCGAACTGTTTTCACTGCCTACTAGTGATTGCAAACCGGGCCCGGTGCCCTTATCGGCACCCACCGGGCCTGGCCATTTTCACTGGGCCCGGTGATCGAGTCCGGTGCTATTCTTGTGAATCTTACCTAAAGTAAGGAATTTTACGTTAAATTTTGACCATTAACATGCAGAGTTAATTTAGTTTAGTTGTTTACAGTAACAATATAACCTAATCTTTAAGATTTTACAATTTTCTTAATGAGTAGTATTAAATCACACTAGTCTTTAGTTTATTTTAACTATATCCTTTTTAATTATATCCTCGATTTAACAGTTTTTTTTGTAATACTCTTGAACTGTCCTTAAGCGTCAGTGAAAATAATACCTATAAATTGGGATTTTTTTCAAAAACCTTTTAGGTTAATTTTCAACTATGAAAATATGTGCAAACACCTCTAATTAACCAATTTTGTCTACTCAAAACCGCCATATTAATATAATGTTCCCATCAGGGATCCAGGGTCATATTGACCCTTAATCCCATAGTAGATATCTGATGCTGTTCCAACGTTTTTCGTTGTTTCGGCACCCTTTTTAGTAAAATAATTGACGTAGTTTGATGGAAAATATTGTAAACGGTGCTGCTCGTCACTATTCTTGAAGATTTTAGTTCCAATGGCTCGTCGTAAGATTTTTGTCAACGTAATTAATAATGTTTCGCTTTTCTGCGAGTGATAACTTTTTGTTTAATATCTTATGTTTAACTTTACTTTTTTGGCGTTATTAGTTTGCTATTTTAATACTATTTATTTATATTTATTTTTTAATTATATTTTCAAATAATGACTTTTACTTTTCCGTCCAGTATTAATTGTTATTTATAGAGACTGATTATTGTTCACAATCCCGTTTAAAATAAATATTAACCTTGAATAATTGTCTCATTCCAATCATTTATTTAAAAAAAAAACATAAAATACTTTGAAAGTTTTGTTGTTAACACTTTTGTAAGCTACCGGGACGGGCCCGGCGGGCCCGGTCGGGTTGGCAGTGAATGCTACCGGACCGGACCGGATTGAGAAACATACCGGGTTGCAATCTCTACTGCCTCGCAAGGAATTTGGCGTGAGCTGATGTTATGTTATTTTTAATTTCTTGCTGTAGCGATATACTTAATTACTAAAAATTAAGTTATTTATAAGTTCTCGCGAGTCTAGACAACATAACAGGTTGCGGAAGCTGTTATACTTACTACTAATTATCTAAGCAAGATGCCCAAGGCCAAATGAGTGATGATTAGAATGATTTAGAGAAAATATAACATAAAATCATCCACTTCCGGTGACTAGTTAGCACAAATAGCTTTGGCAGCTAAAGATGGGTTTTAAGCTATAGTTAAACATTTAGACGAGTCGTTTCCGTATAACCGCTTGGATACAGGTTCAGTTTCCGGAAAAATAGCTTACATATTTCGGTTTATATCTGTATTTTTTAGCATCAGAAGTAACTATCAGTTGTTTATAGCTATATTAACCCCATAGTTATCTACATGAAAAAGTTTACATACATACATACATAACTTCACGCCAAATCCCTTGCGGGGTAGGCAGAGAGAACAGAGCGCCATAGGGCACGATTCTTACACACCTCACTCGCTTCGTTGACTTTCATAACTCTTTTCATGCACGCGCGTCGGTTTTTGAGGCTCTTAAAAGTTTAGCTTTATGTTATTTTATTGCAAATGTATAAATATGATTAATGTGTTTATTTCTAAGACTTTCGCGAATCTCACTCATTGATCAAAACAACTTTTAGGATTATATATATATATATATATATAGAAACGTCGGGAAGGAAATATAACATAACATAACTTCACGCCTTTTGTTACCCGAAGGTGTAGGCAGCGGCTGTTAAGCCTCGTCTCGCCGTTATGTTTACGTCCCAAATGGAATAGGTGGCGAACCTATTGCCATACCGGGCACAAAGTTTGTCAGTCATCGATATTTATCACACATAACTTCCGAAAACAATTTCGAAAAGTCATTGGTGTGAGCCAGTGTCTGGAATCGAACCCCGGACCTCTGGATCAGAGGCCGTGCGCTCGCCCACTGCGCCACCGAGACTATAAAGACCGGAAATATAAATAAATAATAAATAAACGCGATATAATCCTAAAAGTTGTTTTGATCAATGATTAATGTGACCGATACAAATTAAAACTATTATTTATAATAAACTACTAATATCCAGCAACATCCCAAGCGTGCTATTTTTATGGTTCTATACATCAACACAATACAAAAACGGTTTTTTTTACAGGATAACTGAGCAATTTTCGAAAAAACTCACTTAGATATTATGCTGAAACTTGTATCAAATACTAAGACTGTCGTATGGACCTTTAAAAATAACCTTTAAACCTACAGCGTACTTCTTAATAATTTAGAGTCTTGAAAACAAATATGTAACTTCTTATAACACGCATAATGAAAAATTTTCATAAAACCTTAAATCTTTAGTTACATATAAATTTTATTTTACGGAACCTTGGCGCATAAATCCGATTCGCACTCGGCTGAGTTTCCCTGAGTAAATATGAAGAGAGTAACGAACGTCAAAGAAGCGAGGAAAATGTGTTGCAATTATAATCTTATGGCACTCTAAGCTTCCTGCCTACTCCGTAACGGGCTTGTTTCGCCGTGAAGTTAAGTAATATAACAGGCATGAAAAGTTTACTGTCATAATATAGGTACTCCACATTGTATGCTATTTAATTATGAAGGTTATTGATAAGATACCTGCCTACCCACACGATTTACAATGGCCGTAATAATTTTTGTTGCTGGTAATTGCGAGTTTTATTGCTAATTACAATATTAGTCTACTAACTTTGTTAGTATCTGCTATAATATCCCAGGGGAGCTTCATATACCAATTTCCTAAAATAAATGGTTTTACAGAAATAATAGTAATTTAAAACGCAAATAGCCTGAACAATGTTTTATTAGGAAAAACTAGGATTTATTCAAAACATTTTTTTTTTATGGGATAGAAGGGTAAACGAGCAAGTGGGTCACCTGATGGAAAGTAACTTCTCACCACCCATGAACACCGTGGTGCGTTGCCGGCCTTTAAGGGATTAGGAGGGGAAAGGAAGGGGAGAGGAGATGAGGTCTCCAGATACCTCTCTTATCGAACGAAACGCAGCACGAGCCACTTCACGCCGATATTCCGATATATCGAAAGTATTTCACCGGACGAGCCAGCCCATTCATGCAGCAAACTGCAAGACTCTGCCACTGACAGACATTATTCGTTGTAATTACAATATGCATTATAACGTATAAGAAATAAATTGTGTAAAGTTATAAAAAAAAATGTTTTACGATGCTAATACACAGATAAGGAATGTCAGCTAATATTAATGATTTGTCATATATCTGACATAGGCAATTAAAACTTTCTAATCGTCTTGATATTGAATAAATTACATTTAAAAATATCACTAGCAGTGTGTCACCAAGGTCGTAAAATATAACAGGTATCACCTATTACCGGTATCTTCTTTCACTGATACCAATCACGGCAGCTGCGATGTAATTATTCAATTAGCTAAACTATTTAAAACAAACTTTAAAATGATCTTAATCAAGTCATTTTCAAGGGTAAAGATGACGTAATCAAAATAAATAACTATCCTACCAGCGCAGTCCGGTAAAACGATCTATATTTAACAGCAGTAGAGCCATTTCGCTGCATAAATGGGCCGGCTCGACCGGTGAAATACCACGACCTCTCAGAAGATCGACGTAAAGTGGCTCATGCTGCGTTTCGTTCGGTGAGAGAGGTACCCGGAGGCCCACCCCCTTCTCCATCCTTTCCTATCCTACTCTCTTAAAGGTCGGCAACGCAAATGTAACACTATATGTGTTGCAGGTGTCCATTGCCGGAGCTGATCATTCACCATCAAGTGACACGAATGCTCGTTTGCCCACCTATCCCATTAAAAAAAGCAGTCGGGTAAAACGACCTATCAAATATTTAAATCGCAATCTGTTAGTGCTATGTAATATATCAATTGTTTTATATTTGAGAACAAAAACTTTACTCTCTCTACCTACTCAGCAAGGAACCTGGCGTGAAATTAAGGTAAGTAAAAAATACATTTATGTAAGACATAAACATAAACCTACTGCACTGCCATAATGCATCAAGGCCACAATAAGACAAGTTGAGTGACAGAATTATGACCCCAGGTCACTCTCTAAATGCCCTAAATGGTACAAGTGCAACAAAACTACTGCTCCACAATCTGTTTACATTTTGACACCTGAGAGTAACTGATATCAAATCGTGATATTTTGACAGCTTTCTTTTTTTTCCTTTTATTAACGGTGTCACATACTTGCGAGTTTGCCAGTGACAAGTGTGAAACTATTTCAATTTTACATTTCAATTAAATGGAATTGTTGCATTTAGGAAAAATGTCTTTTATTACATATTCAACGTATATGTTAATTCTAAAAAGCTGTTGATCTAAATCACTCAAGCTAGATGTAGACTATAAGATAGATACCGATAGAATACAAATCTTAAGGCTGGTGGGCCGGTGATTTAAATGACAGTGATTAGTGTAGTTAATTTTAATTAAATCTAGACGTGTTACAAAATGCCAATGATACGTCTTAGTTAGTCTTACTGTTAAGTAATAAGATGTTTACTTAATTAATGGTCTATAGTTACTTGAATTTAACGCCAAGTGACATGCGAGGTAGGCAGAGAAAACTAAACATAAGGCACGACGCTTCTTTGAATTTTATAAATCTTGTCGTACACACTCGACTGTTAAGATATATTAGTATTTTATCACAATTAAAACTCCATTTTAGAATTTATATATTTCTTGAATTCATTTTTGTAACAGTTAAAACAACATGTGCAACCGAAAAGTCAACTTACTATCATTCACGGGAGGATATCGGCATTTGAATCTAGAAAAATACTCAACATTAACATAGCTTCACACCTTTTATATCCAAAGGTGTAGGCAGCGGCTGTTAAAAGGATCGTCTCGCCAAATGGTTATGTTACCGTTCCAAATGGAATAGGTGGCGGAACCTATTGGCATACACAGGGCACAAAGTAGTCAGTCATCGATAATTATCACACATAACTTTCGAGAAGAATTCCGTTAATCATTGGTGTCAGCTTGGAATCGATCCTACGACTTCTGAATCAGAAACGGGAATTCGACCACTGAACTTTAGGGACTATATTCACCATTAAATCACGTTCAATAAAAGGTAGAGCAGAGTGAGATTAATTCAACACAATGTATAAACCAAACAAAAAACTGGCACTTAGTTAAATAATTCTATACGTACTCAAGTTCAGTGACAATAACTAGATGAGAAATGTTTTACCGGTTTTAAATAAGACAGAACAACTTACGAATATATTGGCAACGGCTTCACAAAAGTGACCATAAGTAAAGAAGCCAAAAGACTTGGTCACATAGCTTTGTTAAAAAAAAATTACGTGGAGTCTCTCCGCGCTACTGAAGTGGAACTTTTTATCAGACGTACATTTATAACACGCTGAATTTATAAAGAGCACAACTTACTGACATTCCATAGTCGGTAATTTTATCAATACACAGTAAAACTACTGACTGTGGAATGGAGATTGGCGGGTTCGATCCCCACTCGAGTATAATTCTTAATATAGGTCTGGGTAGACTTTTATTTAAGAGGATCTGCCACAGAAATAGATCAAGATAGAACGGCCGCGATGTCATATTTTCATACATTTCGAGCGTGTCACTTTTTTGAAAAACCACGCCCACAGCGTGACGTCATTTTCATTGTGAGCGTGGCGACTAGTGAGAAGACACACTCATTAGATTATCGATATCGATATCTGAAACGTGTTAAAGTTTATTGATTTTGTGTAACGATAATCATAGAAAATAAAACATGTTAAATACTTTTGTCAGACATCTTTAATATCACATAAGTATGTAATTCACAATTCAAAATTCAAGCTGAGTATCCTGTTTTCCCAATAGTATATAAACTTTATTAATAAATATTTTATTGTCCTTGAAACAATACATATTTTTATCTCTAAGACTTTCGCGAATCACGTTCATGACATTAAAACAAACTTTAGGATTTTATCGCGTTTATTTATTACCAATTTTATTAATTTCCCGACGTTACGAACTCTTTCCGGAGATCATTTTCACGAGTGATGAACGATGACGAACGATGGTAGTCGTTCAAAAGCTATTTTCATTGATACAGAGAGTACCCACTTTTTGGAAATAAAAATCAAAAAGTTGATGTTAACAATATGATTTTTGCTATTGGTAACCCATATAAGACCATGAAACAAAAAAAATAATATTTATTTATAAGATATATTTCCTAAAGGAAAATTTTTGTTTGTAAAGATCCTTTGTTGTATGATTTAATAGGTAACAGTTGTTATTGTTAATTATTAGTTATTTATCTTATTTTCTTAATTAATTTCGGTACAATAACAAATTGACTGATTGACAATTCACTTATATATATATGTAAATATTTTTTTAGTTTTATTAAAAACTTTACGCAACACGCTTATTAATGTTGTTGGAATAAAGGTAGGAACAAATCAAGACATGAGCTGATACTCGAATTAATATTGAATTAATTCATCGACAAGACTCAACGATACACGGAGCGTCGCATCTCTAAATCTCTCGTTGCAAGCACAAAGACCAATCACAGCGATTCAATGACATATGACCTCTAAGTTGTTACTGGTGCAGTGTATTGTGTACATTGCGCGTACAATATATGCGCGCAATGTTTTTGTATACAAGCGTTGAATGTGGACAGCAATGGATATTAATCTTAATAAAAAAATATACAACTTATTATCGTAATTAATTAACATGGTAAAAGTAAAACAATTATTTAGAATCTCAAAAAAATACTTTCTACTGAATTTCAATACTTACTGATGATATGAAATATTTCCTTTATTCATATTTGCTTCACTACTTTTGTTTTTACAATTTGCCACAGCACAATAAGGCATATTTGTGAAGTTTTATGTATTTTGTTACGTCCTGAACGCAGGGTAGGAACGCTCGTTGCGTAATGAGAGCGAGTTTCGAAAAGCATGCAATATAGTGCATGGTTCTGGCACGCTTGCCACGCCTATTCGCCGTTCTATCTTGATATATTTCTGTGGGATCTGCCATATTCGACGTCGCGTTGTTCTTTAATTTAGGTACTCCCCCAAGCTCAAGCCCATTCGATACCCATATTGTAAAATGCATTAAAATACTTATAGCATTCGATTTAGAATGACGTCACATTTTCAAGTTACTATCGAAAAGCCCTTTCATTTGATACCCATATTGTAAAAAAACATTAAAACTATATTTGAATGAGAGGCGGTGGATTTTCACCGGTCGAGCCGGCCCATTCATGCAGCGGACTGCTTGGCTCTACGACTGTTAATAATATTATCCAAACTTAGCGTGTATAAAAACATTAAAATTGCGTTCTAAGATTCAATACATAATAAATATTTATTACATACAAAATATATACATACTTTGATATTTACATACATACATTGCAAAATAACAAATATTTTTATAATAACAAATATACGTCTGGCATGTTCGGTAGCCTACTACTTGTTGTGTTACAAAAAAAAATTAGAGATTTCCAAAAAAAAGTACTAGTACCGATAGCACAAAAAGAATTAATTAGAAAGAAATTGCAATAAGGTAAAAATAATTAAGAGAAATCAAAATTTAGTTAATATAATGATATTAAATACAAAGAAATAAAAAAGCCCTTATTTTTCCAGCTAGATAATGCATTTTAATAACTATACTAGTTGTTGCTCGCTACTTCATCTGCGGGGACGCCAAAAAATATTCAATGTATAATTTCAACTTTCCTACAATTTTATTACATGTATAGATTATTTGGCGGCACATTAGATACAAATTATTTATTTTACCCATTTTGTTTTTGTACTTCTTAAACGTATTTGTAATCTAATTGTACTTTTGTACATGTACACTAATGGTTGCAATAAGGTAAAAATAATTAAGACAAATTAAAATTTAGTTTATATGTATAATGAAATTAAATACAGTAATAAATACAGAAATAAAAAAGCCATTATTTTACCTGCTACCTATTGCATTTTATTAACTATATTATTTATTAACTAATTGCTATATGTTTACTAAACATTTTTTACAATGCTAATACTGAATTCAGTTATAGCGACGTCAAACTAATTATTATTTGTTATTATTATTATATAACATTAAAAAAAAATCCTTGTTTGTATATTTGAATTTTTTGGTTTTTTTAAGTAGCATATAAATTTTAAAATTAAAAACAATATTTTTTATGCAGTTAGTACTTTTGAGACACGGTGCCATAAAAACAGTGCCGCTACTAGCTACTAGATGTCTATGTACAGTTTTTAATCACGCTATGCAAATTCTCTTCCTTGGTTTATATAAGCCGATTTATGTTCTAGTGTTTTACATTACCTACAATACCCGCGAGGGGGCGTTAAAAGCGTTAAACGCTTTTGCAAGAGACATTAGAAGTTCCACTTCAAAAATGACTACATTATCATATACGGAAGCTGATAATCTTCACAAGCATCTTATAAATATTGTCAACTTGATAAATAACAACAATCAGTAATTAAGCAAGTACCTTATCTTGTAAGTACAATGAGTTCTTAAAGAAACTTCAATTACCGTTTTCAGAATGACCTCTACCTTCTGACGGAGAACATAAATATGAATTTACTAAACAAATACATATTTACTTGTATGTTTAAATGAATACTAAAATATAGTAAATTATTTATTGTTTTAAAAGCAAATACGCCTTCTGTGTATCTATCTACTGTTAGCATTTGTCACTTCTAAAGTACCATTTAGCTACAGATTTTCGCTTGGAATACCAGCAATTTAAATGTCAACTTCTTGCAAACGTTTCGTTTGTCCAACTCTTTTATTCAGAAAGAAAGCTTTATTTTTTTTATAGCATTTACCGTATTTTAGATCACACGTGCCTACTTCCATGTCTCTGTTGCTATGTCTGGATTTCACACTCTTTTTCAAAGACAGCTATGGTGCCAAGTATTTTAGATGTCAATCCGTAAAAGGTATTAGAAGTTAGCAGATCAATAAAAAAAAATTAGAACGAAATCGATTTCACTAAATAGGTTTAAAATCGAAATAGCGTTTGAATTTGAAAAAGGAATGTGTTTGGAAATGGCAGAATGAATGGTTATAATTTGTTTTTTTTTATTGATATAAATAATTATAAAAATATAAAAAAATAATAATTATAATAAAATAATTATTAGTTAACAATGTATATAGACATAGTTTCTCGTGTTTAATTTTTTTTTAAGATCGTTAAACCTGTGTGGTGGATTCATACTATTGTTGCTATTGAACTTTTAGGTTTATTATAACAGATTAGTCATCTACATACTTCCATACTCAATGTCACATAGTTGTTGTATTTGGGTGGGGATATCACCATTTTTTTTTACTTTTTGTCCTTAATACGCCAATATATTCGAAAGAGTTTAAAAAGTAACGATTTATTAATAAAAAATTCAACCATATCATCTTATATTTTTAAAGGAAGTGAAGCGTTGTGATACTGCATCTGTTGCCTGAGCTACGGAGAATCTACTAATGTACGTATACTTATGACCTTGTTACGAACATTTATTACTTAAAAAATAATAATGACTATAATTATTTTTAATTGCGTTTACACAGAGGCTTTTGTCTCTCGACATGTCGAATTAATAATTAACTTGGTCCCATGCAATATCAGTACGAGTGTCATTTGCCCTGGATTGTCACATACACTGTTAATATTATACAACTTTTACAAAATATAACAGATGTTCAACAATGTTAATTTTTTTTTATATTGCGTGTGTTTTTTTTTAATTTTGCGTAATTTCTACCCGAAGATGCGGCTGTTAAGCCAGGTCTCGCTGAATTTTTACATGCCAAATGAAATAGGTGACGGAACCTATTGCCATAAAACGGGCGCAATATTGGCTGTCATCGATATTTATCAAACATAACTTTCAAAAAAAATAATTTTGAGAAGTTTTCGGTGTGATATTTTTTTCTACTAATTTCATTAGAGTTTTTAATATGCTTTTTGTATGTATTATTGAATGGCTTTCTTCAACAGTGGTAGAGCCAAGCAGTACGCTGCATGAATGGGCCGGCCCGACCGGTGAAATACCACGACCTCTCAGAAGACCAACGTAAAGTGGCTCATGCCGCGTTTCGTTCGGTGAGAGAGTTACCCGGAGGCCCACCCCCTTCCCCATCCTTTCCTATCCCCTATCCCTTAAAAGTTGGCAAGGCAACAGTAACACTATATGTGTTGCTGGTATTCATGGGCGGCGTTGGTTGCTTACCATCAACGCCTGCTCGTTTGTTTCTATCCAATAAAAAAAAAACAAAAGGAGCGGAGCAGGTACTAGTTTACAATAAATTGGCCGTAATTTCATAGATCTAAAGTCAAATACAAGTTTGTATGAGTGCTTTGCTTGCAATTAAATTTCAGTATGATTCGGTGTCTAATGAGGTCTTATTATAACATTAATTTTAATTGAGATACAGTACATTTTTTGTTGGCTATTGTATACTGACGAGAATAAAATTTAAAATTATTTTTACACCTATATAATCTATTGAAGAAATATTTATATAAAAAGGAACAGTAATTATGTCTATTCGAACTCATTCGGTTGTGCTATTTTGATTAGAGTGGAGATGTAAAAAGTGTTTGATTGAGTAGGACTTGAGTATTCCCGCTCAAATAGATTGTGACTGAATGTCATGATTGACAGCTTCGTCTAGATGTACGTATATTGTCTATGTTTCCGCAGAATAATGATAGTATACTTTTTTGATATAACTATTTCTGACAGGCATAGACTCTATACTGCCGATAATTTAATATGACTTGATGTTGAATTACAATATCCACTCGACTTCTTTAATATGTTCTATGATTTAAAAATTAATAATTACACATTTTGAGTAAATTATGAATTACAATTCGATATCTAGGTTGTCTACAATGTGGCAAAATTAGAACCTAAGATTTTAAAAGTCGACCCCGTATCTTAATCTCTAGACCATGGAATGAGAGAAATTATTACTTACCTTTTGAGGCTAGCATGATTTATCATACCAATAGTACTAGGAGTTAACTCATCACACCAATGACTTTTGGAAATATCTTCAGAAGCTGTATTATTGTAAACTGTATATATTGTGTCTTATTTTATAAGCTCTATTATTTACTATAATATGTGAAAATATAATTCATTTAGCATTTACATGTTCGTACAGACAATCACCGCCGCCTACTCCATTGAGTATTGAAGGCGTGATTCATGCACAAAAAAAATATCTCATCTATATCATCTATACATAATATATATCGATTGTATTAAGTATTATAGAGAGATGTGTTCACATCGCAGTTAGTAAAAAGCGAAGTCACATTATGTTTATACGTCTGAGAAAGTATTCTCTCCTAAAAGACTAGATATCAATGCTCGCAAGCGGCAATGTTAGCGCGTGTCGTATGGCATAGAGAAAGCAGAAATAGTTTTATATACTGCAATCAGAATTGTCGATGGCCATATGGCACATCACGTGTCATTCGTACAAGTATGTAAGTACAGCACTTTTATTTGCAATTTGCCGGTAATCTAGTCCAAGTGTTCACACGACAAACACGATCGTCAATAGTAATTGCTTCCGATAAGCACTCTTTAGCCGGACGGGCAAAATTTTGCAATATCACTCAATAAATTTTAAAGAATCTTTTTGCTGGTTTTGAACTCGTGTTAATTCTGTGTTCTAGTAACATAACATAACTTCACGCCTTTTTCTACCCGAAGGTGTAGGCAGCAGCTTGTTAAGCCTCGTCTCGCCGTTATGTTTACGTCCCAATTGCAATAGGTGGCGAACCTATTGCCATACCGGGCACAAAGTTTTCAGTCGATCGATATTTATCACACGTAACTTCCGAAAATTTCGAAAAGTCATTGGTGTGTGCCAGGATTTGAACCCACTACTTCTTGAATCAGAAGCGCGGTGCTAACCACTGCGCCGAGACTAGTAAATCTACGTTAAATTGTTTTTTTTTTCATTACATTTATTATGAGGTTATAGACCTCAAAAATAAGTTCAATGTATTGTAGAAAGAGACTTATTTCATGTTATTTACATATATAAAATAAAATAAAGTAGTATAGTTAAATATAATTGTCTAAAAGTTTTGAAAAAATAGATATTTTACTCCCCCTTTGGTGCGTTTGGTTAAAAATCGTCGGTTCCAATTCAGAAGGGCATTGGTTCAATTCCGGACTGACACCAATGATATCTCGGAATATGGGATTCGGCGAGTCGAGGCTTTAACATTTACTGCTTACACCTTCGGTTAAATAAATATCTGTAAAGTTTTTTAAAGATAAACAAACTTTTTCACGCTTTTAATACATTTTAATACACGCCTAAAGCCATCGCTGTCAAAACGACTTAACACAAAACATTTGCAAAAAAAAAAACAACAATAAATATATGTCAGTTTGGTTAATCATTATCTAAAATTTTAATCAAAGATCCATTGACTAAGATTCGATTATTATTGAAGAACAATATCATACCTGGAAAGTTGGTCGCAATATACTCGAGAAATGACATTCGACCTCTGATTACTGACCTCTGAGGTCGCTTATCTAAAGAGTTGCTAACTCATTGACAGACTATAAAAATAGAATAGACTGTATGTTATTAAGAAGGCTATATAGTTGACAATATGCTTGCTATTATATTATACTAGCTTTTACCAGCGGCTTCGCATTAAATAAGTATCAAAGAACGAAGCGAAGCTAAGCTTTTTAACAAACAATTTTTTAATTTTTCGTAAAATACTTTTTTTTCTTAATAAAGAGTATCCTATGTTACTTCTTGTACCTCCAAGAATATGTGTACAAAGTTTCATGATGATCGGCTGTGTAGTAATCGCGTGAATGCGTAACAAACAAACTTACATTCACAATTATGTATTAGTAGGGATACTTACATTATTTTCTTTTGCTAAATACTAATATTACTTCGGTGACTGTGACTCTATTTCTCTTGTAACATCTTAACCATATATGGAATTCAATTCTTCTTCTGAATCTCCAATAAAGAAATACTTAGATATTAATCTGCAATAGAAACTAGCTAACTTTTAGAATAAACTTAACTTTTAGAGAAGTAAAAACTATTATAGAATTCAGGGGAAAGGACAGACTGCAATCATAACTTTTAGAACACAATACCTACAGCGTCCTCTAGTTTTTAAAGCCAAGCAAATAAATATTTGTGTTATGGATACTACATACATACATAGCTTCACGCCAAATCTCTTGCGGGGTAGGCAGAGAGAACAGAGCGCTATAGGGCACGATTCTTACACGCCTCACTCGCTTCGTTGACTTTCATAACTCTTTTCATGCACGCGCGTCGGTTTTTGAGGCTCCTAACATCACCTTCTTCCAGAACACGTGCTATACTGGAGAACGGATATTAATTGAATATTGTACTCGGATGGAAATCGAACTCACTAATCTCTAATTTTAGCACTCGGTTACTTTACCGATGCACCGCGAGGTAAATTAATTATTAACATTGTTTCACAAAGTTAAGAGAGGTAATACACCTTGCTCGTGGTTTACTAAGCAGATAGATCAGCAAAAAATACATTTGACATTATGTGGTATGATTGTTGGCTCGTGTCGTACACTATAAACGCACTGTAACGACATGTATCGCGTGCCTATACCCTCGTATATAAAATGCACGGCTATTTGCGGTTAGGTATACCTATATATCGCCAAGAATTGCGTGTCCAACGTAATGATCAACAGTAATAATGGCGGATATGAGATACGGTTTTTTTTTTATTATTTTATTATTATTCTCGTTTAAAAGACACGCTTCACAACTGTTTAATAAATATCTTTTTGTGGTATAATATAACAGTGATAGAATCCGCTGCATGAATGGTACGGCTCAACCGGTGAAATACCTTTTAGAATATCGTTTTAAAATTGCTTTACGCCGCGTTCCGTTTGGTGAGAGAAGCGCAATATAGGATTAGGTTAGGAGGGTAAACGAGCAAGTGTGTCACCTGATGGTAAGCAACTACTCACCGCCCATGAATACCGTGGTGCGTTGCCGTCCTTTAATAGAGTAGGAGGGGAAAGGCGGGAGAAAGGGGATCGGGCCTCCGGATACCTCCTCACCGAACGAAACGCGGTAAGAGCCACTTCACGCCGATATTCCGAGAGGTCGTGGTATTTCACTGGTCGAGCCGACCCATTCATGCAGCGAAGTGTCTACCACTGTCCTGGTTCTGGAAATTCCTTAAATAATATATCTCATAGCCTACTTTATTTGGTAAATTTAAGAAATAGCCGTTTAATAAACTCATGTAATAATGTATAGGTAATATAAGACAGCTTCACACCTTTTTCTACTCGAACCTGTTGCCAAATGGAATAAGTGGCAAACCTATTGCCATACACTAGGCATAAAGTTGTCAGTCATCGATATAACTATCACACATAACTTCCAAAAAGGGTTCCGAGCAATCATTGGTGTGAACCCGTAAAAGATCCAACGACTTCTGAATCTGTAGCGGGGAGCTCGACTATTGGACCACTGAGATAAAGTAATAAAATTAATTTAAGTTACTCCTCATTAAAATACCTTCAGTGGACATCGCCATAGATTAAAAACATTACAATCTTGCTGAGGTTTTAATTATATCGCAGTATATCGGCTAAAAGACCATAAAACCTTTTCATTAAATATCGCCGTCATAGACTTTGCTTTATTTAAATAACAAATTGCTTTCTTTCAAAATACCGCTTACGCACCGGTAATTTAACGATATATTAATTAATACATTAAAATTTTATAACCTCAGCTTGTAACAGTATTGGGAGTTGGGTTAACTTAAAGTAGAGCTGCCCACCCTGGTTGTTGCAACATGCTTGCAGAAAATCACAGATATTAGACTACGATGATTACTGGTTGTTATATGTTGCTTTGTATGAGATTAGTATAAGGTTTTTTGGGTCAATGAAGATCTTCGAAGACGATAGGATATATTGTATGTTATGCTCCGACCATAGATATAAGAATAATAGATCGGCAATAGTCACCCAAACAACGAGACCAAAAATGGGTTGTTGATATGTGACTTATCAATGTGTGCGTAAAAAGTGCTTCCAAGTGTCAACTTTTACATAATTACTACCTGACCCAGCAAACGTTGTCTTGCCGAAAAATAAAATTTAAAAAATAGGGGTTGATCGTAGGGGGTTGAAAATTTAGGGTTGCATGTATTTTTGTATCCCGTTTTATAAAAAAAATAAGAAACAGAAATATGTCGAAAAATTAAAAAAAAAATTGAGGGGTGGGCTACCCTTGTGATTTAGGGGGATGAAAAATAGATATTGTCCTATTCTCAGACCTACCCGACACGCACATAAAATTTCATGAGAATCGGTCGAGCCGTTTCGGAGGAGTTCAATTACGCACATCTAGACTCGAGAATTTTATATATTAGATTGTGCTTGTGTGTTATAAACATCCTGTGAATCGCTTACTCGTGGTCGCGCTGTCAGTGATGATTAGTAGTATATTTTTACTGACATGTGCCACCTACTACAGTCTAGGATAAATCTATGGCTTCGACACACCAGATTGATTGCATTTGTCTCAAATTTATAAAAGACATTTCGAAATTTAACAAAAACAAAAAAATAATAGTCTTATGAAACGTAACAGCACCACAAACATCGTGCTATCTCTTTCAGTCTCTTGTAAAAATATCTAAGCAAACAAGAGATGCACGATGATGATGACATGTAAAAAACCAGTAAAATCCAGTTTCGCCATGCTTTCATTTGACTTTCTTTAAGTATCAGCTGTCAACTAATACATGATATATGTAAATTCTTAAAAACAACATCTAAAAACATTATGAATTGAATAAATATAAGGTATTTAAACATATAGAACGACTTTCAAGTGAATTAATTTAAATTATTTTAATAATCTTAATAAGTTTGAGATGCTGATAACCTTCTTCGATATGGTTTCTGATTATATGGACAGCTGATGATCGTAGCCTTTCTTTTATGACGAAAAAACATACATACACAAGCCAAGTTTCCCGAGGAGTAGGCAGAAAGAACAAAACGCCGTAAGCCACGACTTACATACCTCACTCGCTTCTTCGCCTCTTTCGTAAATCTTGTTTTAGAAGGACATGACACGACATACATTACACTGTATATCTGCTTAGTCAATTTTGCATAATTACTAAATGTCGCAAATAAGCAATTAATTATATAATCTATCTTCATAATAGCTTTGTAACAAAGTTGTACTGAGCATCTGTGTTAGTGCATCAAGGCAAAATCGCAAGTCAGATTTTTACTCCATCTATTTGTATGATTGTATGTTGAAATAAAATAATCATTTAATAAGTTTTTCATTGATTCAGTATTAATTGTCTAATTTAAGATATAGACAATATTTTAATTTAGAAATAGCATTAATAATCATAAAGCAAAATCGTTGATTTTTGAAATTAGTTAGCATATTTCACCATCATCATCATTTCCTACCCTTGTCCCACTCTAAGTAGTGTTGGCACAACATATCATCCTTTCGACCTATCCATATTGTCAAAAGCTTTGGCTGTGACTTTATGATCGACTGCCTCCCTGACATTACATTCGTTACATAGTTATATTATTACTGACTACTAAGTACAAAAAAGTCTCGTTGATCGAGTGTTCGAGCACTCCGCTTCTGAATCTAAAAGCCGCGCGTTTGAATCCTAGCTTACAATGATTTTTAGAAATTAATTTCGAAAGTTATGTGTCATAAATATCGATGACTGAAAATTTTGTGCCCGGTATGGCAAAAGGTTCGCCATCTATTTTATTTGGTACGGAAATACAACGACGCGTTGAGGCTTAACAGCCACTGCCTCCAGGTAGAAAAGCGTGAAGTTATGTTATGTGTATATGTATGTTGTTTTAGAATATCTGCAAAAAATACAAAAGGATTTCTTCAATGAAATGGATCCTGATCTAGAAGCTAACTAGACGTTTTTGTGCCCAATTAAACAGGATACTAGTCTATTACCGACATTAAAAGACGGGATAGTTATGCAGTTATTAATATAATTCTCTCACACTTAACGTATATTATGTCTGACAAGATCATAAGTTATTTCCTTTCGCGATATATCTAGTTTGTGTTTAGACAGAAATGGTGCATCGGAACCTGTTTTTTTGTTCAGAAACAAAGTTAAATATTTTGTTTTTCTAACCGTTATATTTTATTGTTTTTTTTATTATTTTATTTTACCCCTTTTTTACCCAAGATAAAAAATACCCGCTCAATTGTTGCGTCCCAAATGGAAAAGGCGGCGGAACCTATAGTTCTATAGAGACCACATTTATCACACAACAATCACAGCGAAAAACTTTGTCTATCTGTGTGTCTGTATGTTTATAATTGTATTACTACCAAACTTCAGCGAAATTTAGCTATAGATCTAGTTTAAAATTAATATATTATTTGACTCAAGAATATCATAACTTCCCAGGGAGCAATAAGGATTTTCTGAAAGTACATAAGGGATGACTTATTGCAACAGCGGATGGATGTTGGAGTCGAGGACGGCTAAGACACACATTCCATGACCAAATAGAACGTGTTCTGGAGGAAGGTGATGTGAGGAGCCTCAAAAATCGACGCGCGTGCATGAAAAGAGTTATGAAAGTCAACGAAGCGAGTGGGGCATGTAAGAATCGTGACTTATGGCGCTCACCCCGCAAGGGATTTGGCGTGAAGTAAATGTATGTTTGTATGTACTTAAGGAATTTTTTTTTTTTTTTTTCTGCAGTTTTAGTAAGCTTTTACTAGGGGGATAGGTTATTCTATAGGTGTATGAAAATCTGATACATATGGAAAAGCTATTTGATAACTGTGAGTGCTTATTGTGAATTAACCATAATAAGTCCGCGACAATAAGTCAAGTGAAAAAAAAAAACATTCGATTCTTCTGCAACCAAGGTTTTGTCTCCAAGTAAAATCCTTCAAATTAAAATATACATACTAATTAATTATTAATTGCAAGTTGTTGTGATTAGTGATTATTTAAAACGATTACGAATTTAATTGAGGATATACCATGTCCGGTGTTGTTTTTATTTTTCATTAACTGCGCACTTAATAATTATTTTTCTGTCAAAATAAGTCTAGATTAGTTTTGTGCAAATGATTCATCAAACTAGATTATGTGCTCTACTCTGTATTCGATAAATGGAGATCTACATCGTACATTTAAATAAAATTGAAGTGTCTGTTTGTAATAACAAATTATTATGAACTGTTATCAACTACATTTATTTGAATATAATATATACGTTAGATACACCGAAATAACATTTTTACAATTTTTGTCTGTCTGTCCGTTTGTTCCGGTTAATTTCTGGATCGATTTTGACGGGACTTTTATTATCTGGTAGCTGATGTGGTAAGGACTAACTTAGGCTACTTTGTTTTTTAAGAAAAGCTTTTATTTATTGCTTCAGAGGCGAAACAAAGCTCAGCAGGCCAGCTAGTTGCTAATAAAACTATTAGACGTTGATTAGATCATTTGGTATTGCTGGAACTAAGATTGGAATTATTGATACAAGATATTTCATAACTATAATTTTTATTAATAATATATTAATATATTTTTTCCTGCATGTGACTTTGTTTACAACAGTCGTAGAGCTAAGCAGTTCGCTGCATGAATGAGCCGGCTCGACCAGTGAAATACCAAGACCTCGTGCACTCTACACAGATATTGCGAGAGACTGATCGAGACCTCTCGCGACCAGGGGGCTGATTTTTTTTTATGGGATAGGAGGGCAAACGAGTACAGTAACCTGATGATAAGCAACCAACGCCGCCCATGGACACAAGCAACAGATATAGTGTTACTGTTACGTTACCGACCTTTACGGCATGGGAGATAGGGAAGGATTGTGAAGGGGGTGGGCCTCCGGGTACCTCTTTCACCGAACGGCATGCGCCACTTTACGTCGGCCCATTCATGCAGCAAACTGCTTGGCTCTACCACTGTTAAACACTTTTGCACAGAGGATTATATTAATGTACCTATATATAATTATTTAATTCAAATTTAGAATTTAGTTTTTGTTGAGATCTTTTTTTAAAGCTTGTGGTCTGTGTACCGAATCTTTTGGCGAAAAACCTGTGTTATTAAACTGCATAACTGGGAAACTTCTATGTCTATTGCAAACACAGTTGATGTTCAGACAGACAGGTTTATTTATAACTATTGCAATCGGTCATCGGGCCAACTATATAACCGGATTGTCGGAATAAATTGCCCACAGATTATGTACAATATGCACTATATTATCATTTATGTTTCAAGCCAGGTCTTTATATAAGCATAATAATAATTCTTATATATAGGCCGTATTTAGGGTTGACAGGCGTGGTTAATATTATTAAAAAAAAAACCAGTTTTCGATATCCAAAAATCTATAGAGTGTTGCCCTGTATTGGTGATTGAAATATCTTAGTTCCAAGGTACTGGTATTGATAGACACAGGAGTCCGGACGGTATGTGTTTTTCCATAGTATTGACTTCTTAAACTGAGATTTTAGTTCTCTTTTCGACCACTAGATGCGCTAAAATTTCGGATGCATCGATGATTACTTACGTAGGTCAAATTATTATAAGTAAACACGCCTTTGTAATGACGAGTGATTCTTGAAGGACAGCGCCATCTACCGGCGACGGTTCTTTCCTCTGAATGGAGACAACTACGTTTGGACTCCTGTGTATCTTACTTCTTGTCCCAAGGAATGAGTGACTTGCCTGTAGGTACTCTATTTCCGTTATATAATCATTGTGTTGCTTCAACAATGCAGTTATTTTGTCTTTTAAATATCAAATTAAAAAGAAACACTCCCTTATTGCTTATCTTAAGTATTATAGATATTTTATATTTACACATAACATATCATAACATAACTTCACGCCTTTGTTAGCCGAAGGTGTAGGCAGCGGCTGTTAAGCCTCGTCTCGCCGCTAGGTTTACGTCCCAAATGGAATAGGTGGCGAACCTATTGCCATACCGCGCACAAAGTTTTCAGTCATCGATATTTATCACACGTAACTTCCGAAAATGTCGAAAAGTCATTGGTGTGTGCCAAGATTTGAACCCGCTACTTCTTGAATCAGAAGCGGGGTGCTAGCCACTGCGCCACCGAGTGTGTAATATTAAATTTATAATAATAAGAACGTTTATATATCTACTAGCTATTGCCCGCTTCTTCGTCTGAGTGGACGCAATAAAGCAGCAAAAATACTGTGCCTGTGCCACCATAAGGGTTCACTGCTCACCCCCCCATTAGTGATAGCGTGATAATATTTAACCTATGTGTTCACCCTACCTCTTGGTTATATTTATACAAAATCGGACATAAAAGCATGCAGTAATTTTAGAGTTTATCCATAACGAATATACAGACAAACAGACAAAAATTTTATAAAATATTTTTGGGATCGGTATTGACTGTAGCTCATGTCCCAACTATTCTAAAAGAAAGAAAAAATATTAAATATACACGATTCATACGATTTTATTATATGTATAGATTATCTATGCAGTGACAACCCTAACATAATATGATAGCGAACTACATATTATTTAGATTTTAAAACAACTCTATGGCTCTATCTAGATCAGATTGTCTATGACAATGTTTTCCGCGGTTTAACGTTACTAGGAAAATAGTTGCGCAATTTCATTACGCTCTTTGTAAATTTAAATTCTTTTCTTTATCAATTTCCATTTCTGAAATTTAAATTTTAATATGTGCTAGTATTTTGTGTATGTAGCGTCTTTACGTCGATCTTCTGAGAGCTCGTTGTATTTCACCGGTCGAGCCGGCCCATTCACAACCCGGGGAACATTGTTTTGCCACAGAAAATCATTCAAAACGATCATTGTGGGTTATCCGTAAGAGATAGACATACACTATCGCCCACTTTTTTGTAGACCTTTTCAAGGTGTATAATAATGTAGTACATTGTTTTGATCTATCACTTAGGATTTAGCCAGCGTTTGCAATTATAGTGCTAAATCTCGGAAATTATCAATTTTTATACCGGCTGATATTGGCGCCAGTACTAACTAATAGCTCTATCAAATTTATTACTTAGATTTTTGCGAATCACATTCATAACAATAAAACAACTCTTTATGGATTATATCGCGTTTATTTGGAACTTATTTTCTATACCACTATACTGACTACAAGAAGTAGTGGGTTCAAATCCTGGCACACACCAATGACTTTTCGAAATTTTCGGCAGTTACGTGTGATAAATATCGATGACTGACAACTTTGTGCCCGGTATGGGAATAGGTTCGCCGCGTATTCCATTTGGGACGTAACATAACGGCGAGATGAGGCTTAACAGCTGCTGCCTACACCTTCGGGTAAAAAAAGGCGTGAAATTATGTTATTTTAAGTGGTTATTTTCTATTTATTTCCCGACGTTTCGAACTCTTTACAGAGATTCAGAGACACTCGTGAAAATGATCTCTGTAAAGAGTTCAAAACGTCGGGAGATAAATAGAAAATAAGTTCCAAATAAACGCGATATAATCCATAAAGAGTTGTTTTAACGTAAGTTCTATCAAAGTTCAAGTCAGTTTTTATCTTCAACTTATTGCTGCCTGTCACATTTATGTAAATGAGTAACTTTCTCGATACTATTTCCCTTATAATCAAATTCTAGAAGGAGACTGCGTGTAAATTTCACATTTAAAAAACTAAACATATAGATTAAAAAGTATTTATTTTATTAATAAGTCTCTGTCACCAATCGAAATTCGGAATTTCTCTATGTCTGGCATACGAGTTTCGTTTCTAGATATAAATTGAGATAGTTTTATAATAATTTGAAATACAGGCTAAACCAACGTAACGTAACTTCACGCCTTTACCTATCCAAAAATGTAGGCAGCTTACGGAATCATTACGTTACATCCCAAATGAAATATGTGGTGCACCTATTGCCATACCGGGCACAAAGTTTTCAGTCATCCATATTTATCACATATAACTTTCGAAATTAATTACGAAAACTAATTGGTGTGAGCCAGGATTCGAACCTGCGATCTCTTGATTTAGAAGCGAGGTGCTCGACCACTAGACCACCGAGACTATACGAGTAAAGAAAAATATATAAAAACCAAAATCTGAAAAAAATACTTTCTGTGTGTTAATTGCTTCATGTTGTATATCGAAAGTGGAACGGTTAAATAGTCCGATCTTAAGCCCAGAGCGACTGAGTTCGAATCCTTGCTCACACCAATAACTTTACAGGCTGTATTATAATTAATTTTATAATAATCCAAGTTAGTATAGTAATGTTCAATTCTAGTTTTTTTTTAATTTTATTTAGAAGTTCTCAATTTAACAGTTCTAAATATTTTTTTATTGGAAGTGGCAGTGATAATTGTCCGAGACAAACAAATTGTCACTTTTTTAAATATCACCAGCCATATGTAGCAAAACGAACATAATATCTGTCTGTAATTACTAATTGATAAATTTGTAATAAGTAATGTATATTAATTACCTTAAATTTTCATCGTACAGAGTCTGATGATCATTCTGAAAGAGAAAAAAAATTGTAAACCATGATGTCACAATTACGACAAATATTACAAAAAAAAATAAAGACATTTTACTAAAACAATAATAATAGTAATATCTTCGACACAATGCACACAGCGCCCTCTAGTTCCAAACTAAGCAACTAAATGCTAGTGTTAGCGATACTAGATTACGGATATTAATACATATATGTATACTTTTTTTGTAAATACATACTTATGATGCAAGGAAAAGGACTGCATGGCGTCACCTAGACGCCATGCAGTCATTCATGCTGGTCATAAATATTTGTTTGGTTGGGGATCGAACCCGCCAACCTCGATTCTGCATTCGGCAGTTTTACCAATGCACAACGAGGCTTATTGTGCCTTTTTTCATTAGCACAATCCCATATTTTTTAGTTGTCATAAAGAGAGAAATAAAAAAACTCTAGTATAGAATGAAAAAGAACAGCGACAAACAGTCTCAAGTGAGCTTTCCTCAAGCCTATATTCAATTATGGTTTAATAATAAACATACAAACATAACTTCACGCCTTTTACTACCCGAAGGTGTAGGCAGTGGCTGTTAAGCCTCGACTCGCCGTTATGTTTACGTCCCAATTGGAATAGGTGGCGAACCTATTGCCATACCGGGCACAAAGTTTTCAATCATCGATATCTATCACACATAACTTTGACGCACGACCTTTTGATTCAGAAGCGGGGTGCATGACCACTGGACCACCGAGACTGTGTTTTGTTTTTTTTTTATGGGATAAGAGGGCCAACGAGCAGCCGTGTCACCTGATGGTAAGCAACCAACGCTGCCCATGGACACCAGCAACACATATAGTGTAACTGTTGCGTTGCCGACCTTTAAGGGATAGGCGTTAGGAAAGGATGGGGAAAGGGGGTGGGCCTCCGGGTACCTCTCACACCGAACGAAACGCGGCATGAGCCACTTTACGTCGGTCGTCTGAGAGGTCGTGGTATTACACCGATCGAGCCTGCCCATTCATGCAGCGAACTGCTTGGCTCTACCACTGGCAGCAATATTTCACAAATATATATATATATATATATATATATCTATACTTATATTATAAAGCGGAAGAGTTTGTTTGTTTGTTTGTTTGTTTGTTTGTTTGTTTGAACGCGCTAATCTCAGAAACCACCAGTCCGATTTCAAAAATTCTTTCACGTGTGTATAGTCCATTTATCGAGGAAGGCTTTAGGCTATATTATATTTTAAAATAAATTAGGGATCCTTACTATAAGTTCAATAATGTAACCCAAGGTGTAAGAAAAAGGCCCAGAAAAATTCTTAAATCGCGAACGCTGCAAAAACTATTGATTATAGAACAAAACAATGTACTACACTTTCACAGATCATATAATTGTCGACAGAAAAGTCCGCGACGCCATATGTCTAACTATTGTAGTTATCGCACAATAAGTACTTTTTTAATTTTTAAAAATAATTAAAATGAGGTCGTTTCAAAAGTTCTTTATTTTGTACCTTGGTATTAACTCTCCTTAAAATAAATTACTTCAATATAAAGATATATTCAATACCTTTCTAGAACTTTTTGAATGATTCAATTCGGACATTTAATTCAAAAGATATCGCGAAATACAAAATGTAAGTATTCGTTTCTTGGCAAATATTCCGCGCACATATCTATGTTCGGGAGTCCCGCCCGACTCGGTCATGAGCGCCGCTCATAGCTGGCAGGTAATTTTTTTTTAACTTTCTTAGCCATTTTTTTGTTTCTTTTGTCCTAATGAGTTTGTAGTATTTAATCGTCTTTTGGGGGATATATATTGTTATTTTGTAATAAATAATAGGTGATGTGAATATGTAACATCTGTGTCCCCGTGTCTATTTAGACACATATTTTAGAATTTGATCTATTTAAGAGTATAATAAACCGGAAATAACGCGACACGTTTAGGTAAACAAATAATTACTTTTATTATTAGCTTGAAGTTTCGTCCTGGTTGCACTAGCTGTAGTCACAAGCAGACAGATAATTTGTTTACCTAAATGTTTCGCGTTATTTTCCGTTCATTATATTTATGTAACATGCAACGCGAATATTAAAATAAAAAAATATTTTCATACTTATGTAACCAAAGTCATGGGTCAAAGCTAGAGTTAGTTTACAGTTAGTTCTTCACGCAGATATTATAATATTATCTATAATTCTTTACCACATAGAGTTGCCCATCTAGATTTACTTTTTTAATATCGTGATCTCTTATAATGTAGTGAATTTATTTTAATAAGAGTAATACCAAGGTGCCAAATCGACATCATTTAAATTATAAAAAAATCACTCACTGTGAGTAAGACATAGTGATAAGAACATGTGGTGACCAGGTCTTTTTGTAAATCGACGAGAATGACCAATTAAAAAAAAGTTTCAAGTAGTAGATACTAAAAAAAAACTAAAGATTGACAAAAAATTTCTGACAAAGTCCCTGGTATTGCTATTGATTGAAATTGATAATATTTTTTTGGGATAGGAGGGCAAAGCGTGTCACCTGATGGTAAGCAACCTGCGCCGCCCATGGACACCGGGAACACTTTTAGTGTTACCGTTGCGTTGCCGACCTTTAAGGGAGAAGGATGGGGAAGGGAGGTGGACCTCCGGGTACCTCTCTCACCGAACGAAACGCAGCATGAGCCACTTTACGTCGATCTTTTGAGAGGTGGTGGTATTTCACCGGTTGAGCCGGCCCATTCATGCAGCTAACTGCTTATTATTTTCCTCATATCTAGGTTGTTAGTCGCTAATATCAACAGCTAAGCAAGTAAGATGTGTAATAACCGTGTCTTATGGCGCTTTGTACTCTCTACCTACCCCGCAAGGGATCTGGCGTGAAGTTATGTATGTATAACTTGAATTGAAAAAAAATAGTGTTAGTCCATTCATGAGGAAAGCTTTGGGGTATTAATATGATCGCGGCAATAATCTTTTTAGTGAAAAATGTATAAAATATGGCGGTACGAAGTTCGCGCGGTCTGCTAGTATATATATATGAGGCGACGTTTTTTTGCATTAATAAATTACATAATATCAATTAAGATAAAATAATTATTAAATTAATTCGCATGATATTAGAATTTGCAATTATAACAGTAATTTAAATTCATGCTAACGCCTTCGTTAGGTAGGCAGAAAGAATGAAGAAGAATGGCAAATACCATAGATTGAAAACCTCGTTTGAATCAATTGGACTGTACATATGTTGTTTATCAATTATTCAAAATAATTACTGGTGACTGAAAAAGCTATAACACCTTCGGCCACGTTACCTGATGCAAATATGGAATCTCTGCTCACATCATCGAATTTTATAGGCGTGAACATACATGGTAAAAACAGTCACTAACATTAATTGTTTTAATGTTAGTGCTTCATAGAGTTATAGAAGCAAAATTTGAATAAAGAAATAAATTAAAATAGCTTAATTTGAAGGCTTTGAGATCACACACGCAGATATTACAATAACACTACCCCAGTGTATCGGGGTAAAAAATGACTATCTTCAATATAGACAATTTTGTAAATTACCCACTATAAAATTTAATTTACATCTAATTATGATAATGGCATGTAACCCCTAGTACATAAATAATTTAATGCAAAAAATAAAGCGTACCATCAAACCCGTTATAAGAATTAATTAAACATAATAAATTTCAAGTTATGATTGCCTAACAAATTACTAAACTAGGAGGTGAGTTCATTACAACTTGAGAGTAATTACTGAAGGCTAACGAGGGCTCTGTACTGGTGATATTTGCTTGGAGTAAAGCCGCACTTATGCGTGCGATATGGTAGGATGGGTGGCACTGTTGCGTGGCAAATAACTGCCCATACACTATATATCTTCCGGGTGTATTTTTTTTCTTCACTTTTTGCGCCGGAAATGGTTGACTGAATGATGTTTAATCAAGATGTAATTGCACCTATGATTCATCTTCATACTTGGTTTTTGCTATCAAATATAACAAATAATGCTAGGGGGCTCTTTTTACCAAACTGTGGAAGTAAGAGGGTTAAGTTTTATAAAATGTATATTTTTGCACAGTACGTTTTGCATCGCAAACAGTTTAATAGTTTTATCCAGAAAATCTTATGTCACATTATTTTAATCAATAATATGTTACCATCAAATTACGATATTTGATACAAAATTATAAGATTTATCATTAAAACATGAATCTCGGTGGTCCAGTGGTCGAGCATCCAGCTTCTGAATCAAGAGGGCGCAGGTTTGAATCCGGTCTCACACCAATTACTTTTCGAAACGAAATTAATTTCGAAAGATAAGTGTGATAAATATTGATGACCGAAAACTTTACTATAGCCACTGCCTACAACTTCGGGTAGAAATAGGCGTGAAGTTATGTTATGTTATCATTAAAATGTATAAAACTATGTTTTCTGTTTATCGTCGTCCACACGACGTACACCTTTCGAATAGTTCACAATCACAAATGAATGAATGGTTCTTGCCGACAACTGCATCGTTCTACCACTCTTAGCAAATTCACTCTCTATTTTATAAAATTAGTAATTCGCAACCTAACCAGATTCCCATGGTTAAAGTAAATTAAGAAAAAAACCGCAAGTCTCTACCAAGCCATAGGGCAATGTATCGTGGCTAATATTGTATAATAAGCATGCCCACCGCGCTGCAAATGAATGTGTAGCTATATCTAAGATTATACTAGTGCTCATACTACCTACTCAAAAAATGTCTCGATGGTCCAGTGGACGAGCACCCGGCTTCTAAATAGTAATATATTAATAGTAATATCTTGGACACAATACACACAGCGCCCTCTAGTTCCAAGCTAAGCAACTAAATGCTTGTATTATGGATACTTGATTACGGATATTAATACATATATACTTTTCTTTTGTAAATACATACTTATAATACATAGGAAAACACCCAGACACCACACAAATATTCATGTTTGTCACAAATATTTGTGCACGGGTGGGAATCAAACCCCCGACCTCATTGCTGCAGCCGGTAGTTTTACCAATGCGCCACGAGGCCCGTCAAATCAAAAGATCGCGGGTTAAAATCCTGGCTCACACCAATGACTTTTCGAAAGTTTTGTGTGATACAAACCGATGACTGAAAACTTTGTGCCCGGTATGGAAATAGGTTCGCCTCCTATTCCATTTGGGACGTAAACATACTCGTAAAGGCGAGACGAGGCTTAACTGCCACTGCCAACACTTTCGGGTAGAAAAAGGCGTGAAGTTATGTATGATACTATTCAAAAGTTCCATGCATTTGTTTCGTGATCTTATAACACTTTTGAAGTGGCGGTTGAGAGTAACTAGAAAAATAATGTGACGTCATTCTAAATCCAATAGTTAGAAAAAAAAATACTTTACATATTTGCAATATTATATACAATTAAAAAACTAGCTGAAATAAAATTTCTCTGCATCTCAGTCTACTAGCAGCGTGCCCAGAAGATTGAGCGCATTGTCTAATCCTCTGTGCGAGGAGTAGACCAGCCCTCTCTGAGTAGCCAGTTTCACACATTCAAGGAGCCGTCTCTGAAGGATAGAATTAGAAATGAAGTCATCCGACAGAGAACGAAAGTCATCGAAATAGCCCAAAGAATAAGCAAGCTGAAGTGGCAATGGACAGGTCACATTTGTCGCACATCTGATTACCGATGGGGAAACGTGTCCTGGAGTGGAGACCGCGTCTCGGCAAACGTAGTGTAGGACGCCATCAGGCTAGGTGGGGCGACGATATACGCAAAGTGGCTGGCAGTGGTTGGGAAAGAATGGCTGAAGATCGAGCTCAGTGGCGTGCCAAAGAAGAGACC
Source organism: Euproctis similis (assembly GCA_905147225.2). NCBI lineage: Eukaryota > Metazoa > Arthropoda > Insecta > Lepidoptera > Erebidae > Euproctis > Euproctis similis. The sequence continues at coordinate 8,206,615 of LR990121.1, read as the reverse complement.
TAAGTCCAGCAGTGGACGGAGATAGGTTGATGATGATGATGAAGGAGCCGTCTACGTATGTGTGATGACTATAGTGTTAAACGAATCAGTGGTCTACGGTGTCAGCTTACCAGCAGATTTTTTGCTGACCTTCAACATATTTATCAAAAAACTTATAATTTAAAACATGTCAATTTTTAAACGGTTATTTATTTTAATATAGCAATATATATTCATAATTCTGTGACATTTTTGTGCAAATTTATGTTTTATTAATCAGAAGATCCGAATGGCTAATTTTAGTTATTTATGCTAGTTGTTGCCCCCGGCTTCACTCGTGTGACATTTGGTAGAGCCAAGCAGTTCACTGCATGAATTGGCCGGCTCGACCGGTGAAATGCTACGACCTCTCAGAAGATCGACGTAAAGTGGCTCATGCCGCGTTTCGTTCGGTGAGGGAGGTGCCCGGAGACACCCTACTAACTTAAAGGTCTGCAACGCAACTGTAACACTATATGTGTTGCAGGTGTCCATGTGCGGCGCTGACACGTCTGTTCGTTTGCCCTCCTATCCCAAAAAAATATATAATTTACAACGGCCACAACTTTGACCACAATAAAATCTGCTAAATTAGAAGATGCTTTAATTTATATTAAAGTTAAATTTCCAAAAATATTTCTGATATATTTCATGTTGTTATAAATTTTCTAAATGTCAATTGAACTATTTCCGTGAATGTGTATCAAAGTTTAAATTATAATCAACTGGCTTATAAATTGGTTGTAATATTAAATTTATATATGACAGGAATTCTAAAAACAATAACATTCTCAGCGAAACAAGTATTTTTCTATAGATTTAGCAAAACGCTCCAAAGAAGACAGCGTCCATACGGCTAAGTTTTATTACTAAAAATACGACCTTAAGACACCGAACTTCTGCCTTGAAGCTAATGCCTTGACTTGACTTATTGAAGTTATTTGGTCAAAAACACCTCGGGCACAATTTTATCATTCATCGATATTTATCATATGTTAATTCTGAAAAGAATTTTGAGTTTAAGGCTCCTAACATCACCTTCCTCCAGAACTCGTTCATCCATCAGATTTTGCATTACATATTTGCTTAGTCAGTCTTGCATCAACCATTCTTTCTACATGTCCGAACCATCGGAGCATGCCATTTCTTACTTTTACACCGACACTCTCTTTCAATCCAACTTCCTTCCTAACAACCTTGTTTTCGACGCGTTCAGCGAGAGTCACTGCCCATATTTTGAGCTGTGCTCTCATTTCTATAGGGTTTATCATACTTCTAGTCTAGTCTCGGTGGCGCAGTGGGCGAGCGCACGGCCTCTGATCCAGAGGTCCGGGGTTCGATTCCAGACACTGGCTCACACCAATGACTTTTCGAAATTGTTTTCGGAAGTTATGTGTGATAAATATCGATGACTGACAAACTTTGTGCCCAGTATGGCAATAGGCTCGCCACCTATTCCATTTGGGACGTAAACATAACGGCGAGACGAGGCTTAACAGCCGCTGCCTACACCTTCGGGTAACAAAAGGCGTGAAGTTATGTTATGTTATGTTATCATACTTCCATGCACACTTTGCCATACCGAACTCTGGCTTCTATAAATTAGCGTTGGGATCAGCTCGTGTATTATGAACTATTAATTCCAGCCAGCTTACGAGCCTCGCAAATTCGTATTTCAAACGAATAATGGCTGGAATTAAGAGTTCTTAAGAGGCATCCAGTGGCGTATTGTTGATTGCTAACTGGGCTTTTCTGCCAACCAATCTGCCCAAAACTCTATTTACGCTGTTTCATAACGCTACTCTTCTTTAAAAGTCTAAGATAAGATCATTTATAATTCAATTCGTTGTATAATCTTAAAACTAAACATGATAACGGAAATAGTGTACAGAAGCATTTAGTAGGTTACTACGACTAGTGAACATATAAAACATAATTAAATATTATATGAATATTTTAAGAACGGAAATGGCTTATTATAATTAAATGCCCTTTAAAGAAACTACACAGGTGGTAGGGCATGGCGAGATTTATCGCTCTAATTGTGCTGCCTGTGCCCCGAAAGAATGTACCTACACGCGTATCATAAAAGCCAAACAATGTTCATCCTTACGTTTACTAACCTAGCTCGAATTCATAGACTATTGAGCTCTTGTGCAAGATGTGTTAAGATATGGATAGAAGAAATCTTCGCTGGATATTCTGGACAAGAAGGGATATTGGTTATCGAGGTCCAAAGTGATCTCTTCTTTTTTATGGGATAGGAGGGCAAACGAGCATGTGTGTCGCCTGATGGTAAGTGACCGGCGACTCCCATGGACATCTGCCACACATATAGTGTTATAGTTGCGTTACCGACCTTTAAGGGAGTAGGATGGGGAAAGGAGGTGAGCCTCCGGGTACTTCTCTCACCGAAAGGAAAGTGCAATGAGCCACTTTACGTCGATCTTCTGAGAGGTTGTGGTGTTTTATTGGTCGAGCCGGCCCATTCATGCAGCGAACTGCTTGGCTCAACCACTGTTCTCGACGGCCAAGTGGTTTAGCACTCCAACCATCGATTGGTTTCCTTTCTGTATTTTACGGGAAGTTATGTAAAATGCATATAGATGAGTGATAAAACTTATTAATGTCGGAACCTAATAGGCTTTAACTACTTGCAGAGGATTGAGTAAGTCAAATAGCGTGATGGCGTTTGGTTTGAAAGAGAGTGTCGGTGTAAAAGTAAGAAAGGGCATGCTCCGATCGTTCGGACATGTAGAAAGAATGGTTGACGCAAGACTGACTAAGCAGATATACAATGCAAAAGCGGACGGATGTAGGAGTCGAGGACGGCCAAGACACACATTCCAAGACCAAATAGAACGTGTTCTAGAGGAAGGGGATGTTAAGAGCCTCAAAAACCGACGCGCGTGCATGAAAGTCAACGAAGCGAGTGAGGTGTGTAAGAATCGTGCCCTATGGCGCTCTGTTCTCTCTGCCTACCCCGCAGGGGATTTGGCGTGAAGTTATGTATGTATGTACATTCAAAACTCTTTTAAAACGCTCGTCCATTTTTAAGGCTCCTGACATCACTTTCCTCCAGGAATCGTTCTATCTGATCAAGGAAAGTGTAATGTAATACCCGTTCTCGTCTCCTCATCCATTTTGCATTGTATATCTGCTTAGTTAATCTTGCATCATCAATTAATGAAAATTAAATCTACGATTTAAAAGTCAAAAGATATATATTTATAAAGTGATAGGAATATTATGAACATTCTTCATATAAAAATAATATTTATTCATACCAATATTTTAACTAAGCTGTCTGCGATTTAATAAATCTCACGTATCTCTATACATTTAAAATTAAAAATTGCATACTTATAAAATCTTTTTTTTTTTTCATTTCACAGATGGCAGCACACAACATTTAGATAATATACCGACACTGGAATAAACGCTCTAATGTTTCAAAGAGTTAATATATTATATAATATTACAAGTAACATTATTATATAATAAATATAATTAACAAAATATTCAAACATATATACGGAAGATATATTTTACATGACTACCTATTACTAATTAAATTCTTAGTCGTAATGAGCACATTTGAAGACGATTAACATCGCGAATTAAAAAGGTGTGCAATGACAATTTAATTATGTTTGCTGATTCGTAATTAATTATTATTTTCGGCAAAACCAACTTTTTACTTGCCTCTTGGTGCATTGGTAAAACAACCGACTGAGGAGTAGATGCCAGCAAGTTTGGTCCCCAACAGAGTACCTACAAATATTTATTTCCAAGGATTTTTTTTATCTGTTGTATGTTTTTACAAAAAATAGTCGTGTCGGTGGTCTGGGGTCGTGCGCCCAGCTACTAAATCAAGAAGTCGTGGGATCGAATCCGAGCTCACACCAATGATTTCTCGGAATATGAATATTTATGTGTAATAAACATCGATGACTGACAACATAGTGCCCAGTTTATGGCAATAGGTTCCGCCACATATTTCGTTTGAGAGGAAAATATTCGGATTATCTTATCGAAAACTAAAGAAGAAAATTAAAGTAAATATGTATCAATAATCGTAATCTAGTTTACATGCTACGAACGTTCAGTTGCGTAATATGGATAATAGATGGCGTTGAACACAAAATCGCATCGACTTCGAACAAGCAGACCGTGATTTGTCTAGTTCGACGTTCATAATCAACCTCAATTCTACGGTACATTCGACAAATACTGTAATTACCGTTTTAATAGCGCACGCGTTATGCTGTTCTGTATTTTAATTGGACAAATGGTGATTTTGGTCACTATTTTTCGTCTAATCGTATTCCGCTATGAAGAAGTGGGCGAGCACTCCATGTCTAAATCAAAAAGTCATGGTTTAGAATCCGGGCTCAGAGCACTAACTTTTCGAAATTCTTTTCCGAAGTTACGTGTGATAAATATTGATAACTGAAAACTTTGTGCCCGGTGTATGGCAATAGGTTCCATTTGGGACGTAAACGTAACGGCGACCAGAGGCTTAACAGCCACTGACTACATCTTCAGGTAGAAAAAAAAATACTACTATCAAAATTACTAGACTTCCATGCTTATCGTGCAATTCATTAATACTAAATGGACATCGAACTTTTAACCAAACTTTAATCTATGCCCATCTTTATGCATCACCTTATCATATCATTAAAATGCAGTATCAGCGATTGTCGCACGTAAAAGTTTCAACCATTAGTTATAAAGGCACTACGAATCCACGGAACCATTAACGTCGAACTGTATTCACAATTATAAGTAAAACATATTATATCATCATCATCATCATTAACCTTTTTAAGGTCCACTGCTGGACATAGGCCTCCCCCATAGAGCGCCACAACTGTCGGTCCGCTCAATCATGGGGGGTTTTTGCCATAATCGCCACGCTTGGCAGGCGGGTTGGCGATCGCAGTAGGCTGTATTTTCTTGAGAGAGAATGCTGCTGCCCATTCTTCTAGCTTTTCCGTTAGTCGCCTTTTACGACACCCACGGGAAGAGATGGTGTGGCGGTATTCTAAGCCGGCGCCACACAGCGAAGCCGGCGCCACATATTATATAAATAAAATAATTTGGTGCAATCGTAAAATATTGAGAGGCAGTTAAAGTATATCGCGTACATATGGTCCGTTACTTCGTATCGGTGCCGTTACAGAGGTGACCATAACGTAACGACCACATGTAATGTCCGGCGCGTGCGCAACTATATAAAACTTTAATCCAATTCGTTACCAATTATAACATGTTATTGAATACCTCTCAATATATTTTCACATAACATTGTCATGTCAATTGGTCACACAATTTTCAATGTTGATGAAATTCGAGGTATACTCGTAATTTCCATGACTTCATCCCACACTCTAAGTGGGGTCGGTCATACTTTTGAACTATCTATGTTCTAAAAAGATTTGGCAGTCGTTTTAAGACCCTACATGATGTCAAACACGGAAAATTAGCAGTATAGTAACGTAACTATTGAACAATTTTATTAATATACAACATGTATTTGCATATAACTTCACGCCTTTTTCTACCCGTATGTGAAGGCAATAGTTTAAGTTTCAACTCGTAGAAGTTTTACGTTATTAATGGAATGTGCTTACAAATTCATCTGTAACTTCTTAAAATCTCTATAGATACATTTATAACTTCACGCCAAATCCCTTGCGGGGTAGGCAGAGAGAACGGAGCGCCATGAGGCACGATTCTTAGACGCCGCACTCGCTTCGTTGGCTTTCATAACTCTTTTCATGCAAGGGCGTCGATTTTTGAGGCTAGTAACAGCACCTTCCTCCAGAACACGTTCTATTTGGTCATGGAATGTGTGTCTTGGCCGTCCTCGACTCCTACATCCATCTGCTTTTGCATTGTATATCTGCTTAGTCAGTCTTGCATCATTCATTCTTTCTACATGTCCGAACCATCGGAGCATGCCCTTTCTTACTTTTACACCGACACTCTATTTCAATCCAACTTCCTTCCCTACGACCTTGTTTTCGCCGCGGCGAGTCACTCCGCAGATTTTGCACAGTGCCCTCATTTCTACCGCGTTTATCCTACTTTCAGGCACACTCTGCCATACCCAGCTCTCGCTTCCATAAGTTAGCGTTGGGATCTGCATATGGTGGATAGCTAGCTGGGCTTAAAATCTTTATAATTTGTAAAATCATTGTTAAAAGTAAGAGACCCGTGCTAGTCCACTAGGTTACTAAGCCTAAGGACGTTATAATACGTTATAATTAATATTTCAGTTTAATCACTATTGACCAACAAATACTTCTTTACATACTCTGAATACTGGTAACTTATTTAGGTAACTTTGATTAGTGAAATTATCAAGCCATTAAATGAATACCAATAAAATGTCTTGGGAATACAATTATGTATAGCAATACGGTCCTTCATCTATTCCAATACGGTACGTTAAACTTCTTAACAGCCGCTACCTAAACTTTTAATAGAATAAGGCGTGAAGTTAATACACAGCTCAGTCAAATAACACTTAGCAAGTTGATCTCAATTTAGTGTATGGTTTATTAACGAACATTGGGCGATCACGAAATAAGTGTCGGCGTATTTGTAAGCTATTGTATTTCGTGGAATAATTACTTGTGTACCAATGTACAGTACAGTTCATTTTGCAATAACTGTGATCCATGGTCGAAGGTGGCGAAAAGTAGGGGGGAGATCCAAACACCTTCGCGTACCGTTATTTACTGCTTATAGATTGGTAGAGACGCAGTCAAGTAACCGCCTTCCGTACTTTGCAGAGGCGGATCATATATAAACACCTAATGATTTGGACAAATTTAGTACATTTTAACAGTTATATATAGTCTCGGTGGTCCAGTGGTCGAGCACACGGTTTCTGATCCAGAGATCGCGGGTTCGAATCCTGACACTCGCTCGCACCAATGACTTTTCGAAATTGTTTTCGGAAGTTATGTGTCATAAATGTCGATGGCTGAAAACTTTGTGCCCGGTATGGCTATAGGTTCGCCACCTATTTCATTTGGGACGTAAACATAACGGCGAGACGAGGCTTAACAGCCGCAGCCTACGCCTTTAGGTAGAATAAGGCGTGAAGTTATGTTATTTTAACAGTGGTAGATCCACGCAGTAGCTGGATAGATGGGCAAGTCTAATAGACATAAGTCGCGTTTCGTTCGGTGAGCGAGGTATTCGGAAAACCAACTTTCCTTCATCCCATTCCCTCAAAGACCAGCAACGCAACTGTAATACAATTTGTGTTGCAGGTGTCCATGGGGCTAGTTGGTTATCATTATGTGACTCACTTACACGTTTGGCTCGTGGTGTATCGATAAAGCAGCTGGCTGTTTAGTAGGAAAGTCTCGGTGGTCCAGTGGTCGAGCACACGGCTTCTGCTTCCAGAAGTCGCGGGACCGAATCCTGGCTCACACCAATAACTTTTCGAGATTAATTTCGAAAGTTATGTGAGATAATTATTAAAGACTAAATCGCAATAGGTTCGCCACCTATTCCATTTAGGACGTAAACATAACGGCGAGTCGAGGCTTAACAGCCACTGCCTACACCTTCGTGTAGAAAAAGGCGTGAAATTATGTATCTATATATTTAGTAGACGGGTCAATTTCCCATCCGAGTACAAATATTTATGATGAGCAATAATTTGTTGTTTGTTTGGGAGCTGTTTATTTTCAATATATTTAGCATTTTCCTGACTTGTTCCCATTATTTTTGGATGCATCATTCCCTTCTTCCACACTTACACCTTTCTTAGTCATGTCGTCTTACATATTCCATATCCCATATTATCTTAGGTCTTCCTCTTCTTTTATTTCCTTCTACATTCAGGTTTATCATTCTTTTCGCTATAATAATATAATAATATCTTGGACACAAATCACACAGCGCCCTCCAGTTCCAAACTAAGCAACTAAATGCTTGTGCTATGGATACTAGATAACGGATATATACTTTTCTTTTGTAAATACATACTTATAATACATAGAAAAACAGCCAGACGCCGCACAAATATTCATGTTTGTCACAAATATTTCTGCTCGGGTGGGAATCGAACCCCCGACCTCAGTGCTGCAGCCGGTAGTTTTACCAATGCGCCACGAGGCCCGTCTATAATATGTGTATCATCCCTTCTCATTACATGCTCATGACACGCAAGACGTTTCGTCTTATATTCTCAGCTATTGGCGCAATTTCTTTTCATCAATAAAAATATTATTCGATCGGATAAATTTCTTTCGCGTAAAAGTTGTTGCACAACATATTATTATTATTGTGAATTGGATATCAAAAAGAAAGTAATATCTCAGTTTTACGTGTTTTTATAACATATTTTATAACAAACAATCATATTAAATATCTGTCTGCTAACTAACAGAAATCGTGTTATATGTAATATAATAAATAATAAATAAATAAATAATATCTTGGACACAATACACACAGCGCCCTCTAGTTCAAAACTAAGCAACTAAATGCTTGTGTTATGGATACTAGATAACGGATATTAATACATATATACTTTTCTTTTGTAAATACATACTTATAATACATAGAGAAACACCCAGACGCCACACAAACATTCGTGTTTGTCACAAATATTTGTGCTCGGGTGGCAATCGAACCCCTGACCTCATTTCTGCAGCCGGTAGTTTTACCAATGCGCCACGAGGCCCGTTAAATGTAACATATATTTCATTGATTCCGTTTTAATATAGAAATGTTTTCTTAAATTTATCATTGCATAGATCCTTTGTTTCCCAGATTGGTCTCACAAAAATCAATATTTTTTTTCTTTATGGAAAGGCAAAAGAGCTGGCGTGTCAGCTAATGGTAAGTTTTACAGTGGTAGAGCCAAGCAGTTCGCTGCACAAATGGGCCGGCTCGACAGGTGAAATACCACGACCTCTCAGAAGACCGACGTAAAGTGGCTCATGCCGCGTTTCGTTCGGTAAGAGAGGTACCCGGAGGCCCACCCCCCTTCCCCATCCTTTCCTATCCCCTATCCCTTAAAGGTCGGCAACGCAACAGTGACACTATATGTGTTGCTGGTGTCCATGGGCGGCGTTGGTTGCTTACCATCAGGTGACACGCCTGCTCGTTTGCCCTCCTATCCCATAAAAAAAAAGCAACTTACGCCGCACATGGACACCTGTAACACCGTATTACAATTGCGTTGCCAGCTTTTATAATGGATCAGTGGAGGTGGATTAGTGAAGTGAAGAAAGGAAGCGGACGCCTAACGTCCGGATAACTCTTTCACCGAACGAAACGCGGGATGAACCACTTTACGTCGATATTCTGAGAGGTCATGGTATATCACCGGTCGAACCGACCCATTCATCCAGCGAACAGCATGAATCTACCACTTCAGATTACCAGATTGGCCGAGTTCTATAGGGAAATGAGGCCAAAACCTTTGATGTGGCTCATGCCTAATTCTTAATTGGTTATTATTGCATTGTTTCTCATTGCAACCCTTACCCCCTTTATTCAACAATAAAAAGATCTAAGTGACTTTCTTGATGAGACTTATGACTTACTTATAAGGTCAGTAAATCTTCGATGTGATAAAATCTTTACATAACTGTAAAATATATTTAATTTAAAAAAAAAATGCCGTAATAGAATAAAAACTATGAATATACATTTTTTTTTCATAACAGTCATTTCCGGCGAGCACGTTCCGGAAACTTTTAACATATTACATATATATTTATATAAAACAAGTTAACACATATATTGTACTCACTGACATGGTGAACATTGTTTCGCCTCGGAACCAATAATAAAATATTTTTCCTAAAAAAAAGTATCCTCAGTTACTCCTTATAACTCCAGCTACCTGCCAATAAAACATACATACATAAACTCACGCCTGTAGGGGCCTGTAGGGGTAGGCAGAGACTTTGGCTTTCCACAAGCTACGATCCTGACATACCTCTTTTGCTTCATCCACAGTCATACATCTTATGCATTCGCGCCGGTTTCGGGTACTACGTATTTTACCTTTCTTAAACAGACCGTTTATTTGGTCGTGGTAGCTCCGTCTTGGCCTCCCGATCCCGACTCTGCCAATCACATTCGCTTCGTATACTCTTTTAGTCAGTCGGCTTTCATTCATTCTTGCAACATGACCAAACCATCCTAACATACTTCTCTCCACTTTGGTCACCACATCATCCTTCAACTTGCATTTCTCCCTTATCCCGCTATTTTTCATTCGATCCGCAAGGGTGACTCCACACATACTTCTTAGAAAACGCAGTTCCACCGCATTCACCTTACTTTCGCCTGCCATACCCAACACTCACTCCCTTAAGTCGGAGTTGGTACCAATACACCACTGTGAATCGTCAACCGTGCCTTTTCAGACACAGCCTGACTACGCATCAAGGCATGCAATGGACCATTAACTCTGTTACCAGCAGTCACTCTCCTTTCAATATCTTCCTCACACTTTCCGTCTCTGGTAACCACACTTCCCAAATATACAATCTCATTCACTTGCTCCAATTTCTCGCCATCCAAAACCATATCACACACTGTGACTTCTTTCTCTCTCTCCACGACCATAACTTTGAGTGAGAAGACTAATGCCTCGGTAGTTTTTGCAATCCCGTCGCAATCCTGCCAATAAAAGTTCCGTCAAAATCGGTCCAGCCCTTTCAGAGATTATCCGGAACAAACAGAGAGACAGAGAAATTGTAACATATGTTATTTGCGTGAATTTACCCCACATACATTCATATGTATGAAGTAGAAAGCAGTTATTTCAATATTACAAACATACAGACACTCCAATTTTATTTATATGTATAGATTATACATACAAAACTACTATAACATTTACATTAAATATGTAGCTGGGATAGTTAACAGCTCTGTGCAAAATGGTGGTTTGCGTAATTATGCTCAAAATAAAAAAAAAATATCTCCTCTAGAAAACATGCAATTCTGATCGTAAATGTATGCAATTTAAAACAAAGTAATATATTATGTGAAAGCTTAGCGCCACATTAGTATTTATTGTTTGTTGACAAAAAAATATATATCTAACGCAGTTAAATTTAGTTCGTTTAAGTTGGACTATGTCGCACTCCATTAGTGTCCGACCGAAGCTTCGGCTTCGGCTTCGGCCATCTTCGGCCAAAAATCCATCTTCGGCGAGATCTTCGGCTTCGGCTGGATTCTGGGTCGAAGCGGAAGGTCTCGCCGAAGGTCCGAAAACAGTCGGAATTAAACGAACTGTTACGAAAGAGTGAGTGACTGACGGACCGGACTGCACTTAATTCAGTGCGGATACCTCTATCACCGACAAAAAAGTATCAAAAGCCACTTTACGCCGATATTCTTCTTTTGCTGTGATAATATATAGCTATAAGTGAAGTTAAGGTGAGAGACGAGGAGCCCGCCTACCGCTACCGTATGAGTGAGCAAGATGGAAGACAAGCTACTATCGTAACGCGTTACGTAACAAAGTAGATTTACCCTTCTAAGAACGTAACTACTTCAATTATTTGCTTCAAATAAGTCCCTAGTGAGATGAGCGGATACTTCGATATAAATTTTCTGTTAGGTCGTGGTACTTGCCGATTGAGCTGGCCCATTCATGCAGAAAACTGTATGGCTGTACCACTGTAGAATATTATATACACCATACAAGGATAGGCTCATAAAAAACTATGACTAATGACATACAAGATAATAATCAAAATTCTAGCATAAAAGAGAACCGTTGCAGAAAAAAAAAGTCTTCGTAACTTATTATTTACTCGCCTTGTTAAATCTACAATCAAATCAATTACATATTCTTGGCCTAGTTAATAATAAATATCGACGAAACCCAAATATCAAGACTCAATGAGCCTGTCATTACGTGAACTGTCTCATTATAACTATATCATCAAAACCCTTTTGAGTGTAGAGCGACCGAATTATCTTGATCGTATAAATTATAATAATGGTCGATATAATTTATATTTAATTCAATTGAACTTTATGTCAAATTCAATTGAATAAAATATAAATTATACCGACCATTATTATAATTTATTTATTATTAGGTTTAGAGGTAGAGCAAAATGGTTTTAAATAAAAAAGTCGTGCGTTCAAATCCTGGTAATACATACACAATGATTTTTCGGAATTTATGTGTGTCGGATTTAGGACGCAAAATTTGGTGATTCGACGCGTAACAACCGCTGCCTACACCTTTCATTACAAAAACGTGAAGTTACTTACACATCCCTTTTTAGTAATATTTTGCCCTTTATTTCACAATAATATAATAATATCTTGGACACTAGAATATATAAAAGTGTGCTAGTTACTAGAATATATAAAAAAAAAATCTGAATTTAAATAAAATAAGAGGTTAGGTTCATAATTGTTAAAATATTGATGCATTATCTACATGTACTGTATCTGGACAGGTGAGCTGATTTTTTACAAAGCAATTAAGATTCATTAAGCAGATATACAATACAAACACGTATGGATGTAGGAGTCGAGGACGGCCACTACACACTTTCCATGACCAAAAAGAACGAGTCCCGGAGGAAGGTGATGTCGGGAGCCTTAAAAATCGACAAGCATGGATGACAAGAGTTATGAAAGTCAAAGAATGGATTGAAGCGGGTAAGAATCGTGCCTTATAAGGCTCTGCTCTCTCTCCTTACCCCGCAAGAGACTTGGCGTGAAGTTTTATATGTATAATAAAAACTAAAGATAACCGATAGATTGCTTTGTCAGTAGCAAATGTTACCCAACTGGGTCAATCAACTCAATTATACATCATTACAAGAAGACGCCTGATTACTGGTGATGATATTCAAATAAAATAAAAGTATAAGCAGACAATTATGTGCACGAGGGCAGTTATATTTATATTTATATATACATATACTAGAGATGTATAAAATTAATATACTAAAGCAACAATAATGATTTGCAATAATATAGCAATATTGCAAATTGTTTGAAATTACCCAATCTTTTGTTTCGTAATATAAGACAATACAAAAATTAAGAGATATCGATAAAATCTATGACATACATAATTTCACGCGTTTTTCTACTCGAAGGTGTAGACAGTGGCCGTTAAGCCTCGTCTCGCCGTTATGTTTACGTCCCAAATGAAATAGGTGGCGAAACTATTGTCGTAACGGGCCCAAAGTTTTCAGTCAGTATATATCACACATAACTTCCGAATAATATTTCGAAAAGTCATTGATTGCTGGATTCGGATCCGCGACTTCTTGTTTCAGAAGCGGGGTGCTCGACCACTGGACCACCGTGACCTAACTAAATCTAATCAGGAAGTTCTTAATTCAGTTGCAGGATTATAAATACATAATGTGTATTTTATAATTTATATTAAAATGATTTAAATGTTATATAATTTAAAATTTGCATAAAAATTGAGGAATCGTTGCTCGATTCAGATTAACTAATGACCCTTGCTGCTCCAATTAAGGTGCACCTTGAAGTTAACCAAATTAATTTAATATGACGCCATTTAAAAAAAATATTTGAAAACTTAAATATTTTTTATCTGGTAACAATATAGACGGGAACTAACATGTCAATTTATTAAAGGAAAAGTTTTTGTGAGAGTTTCAAACTTTACATAACATAACATAAATTCACGGCTTTTGTTACCCGAAGGTGGAGGCAGCGGCTGTTAAGCCTCGTCTCGCACTTATGTTTACGTCCCAAATGGAATAGGTAGCGAACCTATTGCCATACCGGGCACAAAACTTTTCCGTCATCGATTTTTATCACACTTAACTTCCGAAAACAATTTCGAAAAGTCATTGGTGTGAGCCAGTGTCAGGATTCGAACCCGGACCTCTGGATCAGAAGCCGAGTGCTCTACCAAACTTTTTTTGTTTAATCGATTTTAATATATTTTTTTCCCATTAGCACCGCTTCTTTTTATCAGAAAAATAAGCGCTTTGTGTTGAATAACATGGAGTTTGTCAGTAGTAGACGTTTGTCACGGAGTTTGCTGCATGAACTCGACCCGTAAAATACCACGAGCTCGGTAAGAGAAGCATCCGGAGGCTCACCCTTACTCTTCTTCTACTCCCCAACCATTCCCTGTCCTATCTTAAAGGAAACAGGAACTTAACAGCCACTGCCTACACTTACGGGTAGAAAAAGGTGTGAAGTTATGTTATGTTAATATAACAAAACCTTAAATAAAACAATAAATAGCAAGGGATAAATTGAGAAATCCACATTTTTTCTATTGCACTCAATCCAAATGCATTTTATAAAAATTCGGCTTTCTAACTAAATCACGCAACAACCCAACATTTTCTATGCATAGATGATATTTCATCATCGCGTCGTAATAATATTTAAGATGGAAGAACATTATTTGAGTTTTTAAAATAGTCTCATAAAATGTTAGCAATATTAATTAAAAATGAATAATGTCTCTAGCTTTCGTTATTGTTTATACAAATATATAAAAATGTATTGTCTGTTCGTATTACTACTATGCGTTGAGCGTTGAGCTATGGAGCGAGCTATGCTTGGGGTATCTCTTAAGGATACACTCAGAAACCAGTATATCCGACAGAGAACTGGAGTAACCGACATAGCTCGTAGAATAAGCTCGCTGAAGTGGCAATGGGCTGATCACATCTGTCGAAGGACCGATGGTAGATGGAGCTAGAAGGTCATTGAGTGGAGACCGCGACTTGGTAAGCGTAGTGTAGGACGCCCACAAGCCCGATGGACAGACGACCTCAGAAAGGCTGCTGTAAAACACTGGATGCGGAAGGCAGAGAATCGGATGTTGTGGCGCAAATTGGGAGAGGCCTATGTCCAGCAGTGGACTGCAATAGGCTAATGATGAATGATGATGATGATGATGATGATTACTACTGTATTTGTTGACGGGCCTCGTGGTTCATTGTTAATACAACCGACTGTGTAATCGTGGTTGGCAGGTTCGATCTCCAATCGAGTAGAGATATTTGTAACAAGCATGAATTTTTATATCAGGTCTGCATGTTTTTCTATGTATTTTAAGTATGTATTTATAAAAGAAAAGTGTATATGTATATAAGTCTGTTATCTAGTATCCATAATACAAGGATTTAGTTGATTATTTGGAACTAGAGGGCGCTGCGTGCATTGTGCCTAAGATATTATATTACTATTATATTACTTATCCGCCTATCAAGGCTATATCGTGAAGTTGCTTAGTTTGGAACTAGAGGGCGCTGTGTGATTTGTGTCCAAGATATTATTATTATATTTGAAGCTATAAAATATATCAGAAGATAAATCACGTTGAAATTAGATACTTTTTATATTATTCCAAAATATAAATATTATATTATAATCTAATATAAATTGTACATTTAATTTTTATAAGTTATTACGATTTTCGTTTTGAATTTATTTATTTACTTTTTACAAATCGTTGCAGGCCATTTTGATCACGTGACATATGTCTTTTTTATGCGATGATAAGTTACTAGCGCTGTGACATGAACCATGGACACCTGCAATATTGATAGTGTTACACACAGAAATAGATCAAGATCTATTTCTGTGGTGTTACACCTGCATTGCCAGCTTTTGAGGGAGTGGGATGGGAAGGGACTGGGAAATCGGTGATCGTCCGGATACGTCTGTCACCCTGATCGCAACAGTTGACCGGTCGAACCGATTCACTCAAAAGATTGTTTTCGTTCAAATTAATTGAAACTTAAATAGTACACTAAACTTAGCTTAAAGCGTGATAATTATGAAACAAGAAACAAGCCAATGTGTTTAAAATGGTATATCTATAAGTATCGGTGGTGCAGTGGTCGAGCATCCTGCCTCTGAATCAAGAGGTCGCAGGTCCGAATCCTGGCTCACACCGATGACTTTTAGAAATTATTTTCGAAAGTTATGTCTGTTAAATTTCGATGACTGAAAAACTTTATGCCCGGTTTATGGCAATAGGTTGGCCACCTATTCCATTTGGGACGTAAACATAATGGCGAGTCGAGGCTTAACATTTTACAATATAAATTCACGCCTTTTGAAGGTGTAGGCAACGGCTGTAAAGCCTCGACTCGCCGTTAAGTTTACGTCCCAAATGGAATAAAGTGGCGAACCTATTGTCATACCGGGCACAAAGTTTTCAGTCATCGATATAGTATCACACATAACTTTCGAATTTAATTTCGAAAAGTCATTGGTGTTAGCTAAGAGTGGAACCCGCGACCTCATGATACAGAAGTGGGGTGCTCGACCACTGGACCACCGAGACCAATAGTATATATTTACATAATAATATATTATTTATTTAATATAGTAATTATTACACTGTCTGGGCTATTTTTATTTGTATTTTAACTTTCTATGGCTTACTGGTTCAACAATCTCACATCTATTTCAGACGTACAGCATTCCAATTCTGGCTCACACCCATGTATTTCCTTCTTTGCTAATAACTTGAAGTTACGTAACGTAATGTAATTTCACGCCTTTTTCTACCCGAAGGTGTAAGCAGCGGGGCTATTAAAGCCTCGACTCACCGAATCGTTATGATAGCTCTAAAATGGAATAGGTGGCGAATCTATTGCCATTACACCGGGCACCAAGTTGTCAGTCATCGGTATTTAGCTCACACTTTCGAAAAGAATTCCAAGAAATCATTGGCGTTAGTCTGTAATCAATCGCACGACTTCCGAATCAGAAGCAGGTAGCTCGAACACTGGACCACCGAGACACGATAGCGACGACTTATAATAGATGTTGTGTGCAAATGTATGGCAATATTTTTTACCACCTTTGATTAGAAAACGCATGATCCCTATACCGACGGGTATTAAAAGCGTGAAGTTATATTTATACATATTTATTTACACACTTTTTTACCAGTTTTACGAGGCGAAAAATGGAGAAATAATAATGATTCCAGTAATTATATATAGGTAGGGTTCGTGCAGTCTGTAAGTAATTTCTTCGTAACACCGGTCAGTGCCCACCTATATGCATGAATACCTTAACTACTAAAGTGTAAAGCGTTTCCAATATTGTATTTATTATAAATATTCTTTATTAACCCAACAAACTTAATAAAACTCTATTTGTTGTCTATTATAAATATTATATTGATAATGAAATTGAAATGTGCTTATATTTTGTTTAAAATCAATAAATAATGTCTTTAAAATCAAATAATGATCCCACTGACAAATTGTTTGTGCAGTTTTGTGGGACAGTGAATGTGTGGACCTTACAATGTAACTTTTAACTAACAAAATAAATAAAATAAATAGAGTGGATATAGTACAATTTTTTTGTTACAAGTCCCCACTAGATGGCGCTGTAACATATTTATTTACTTTTAAAGTGAACAACAATTGCAAAATGTTTAAAACTGTATTAGAAAAAGTGTGTTTGTTGGTGTAAACAAATAGTTATTTATATTATTTTTAAATTGTGTAATTTTAGTATCCTATAAATTTCTAACAGTTCTATCTCACATAGTTCTTTTAATAATTGTTTAAAATTACCCTCTTTCTGCGCTTTTTTTCAGTGATGAGGTATATACGAAAACAAATCAACCAAACAGAAGCTTTAGTAAGCTATTCAGAAGACATAACTAAAAAAAATATTACAAAACCAAGTCTAAGGTCTAGTGGTTGTCTTGGATTCAAATCCGGACCCACCAATACTTTTGACTACTGAAAAAAATGTAATCGACGTAATACAATAACTTGCTTTGGTTATCACTTGGGGCCAAAAAATTTAGGGTGAGTAAATGATTTCAATATTGATTAAATTAGCAATTGATAGCAATTGATTAGCAACCCGTTTATGGGCCTCGTGGTGCATTGGTACAATTGCCGACTGCGGAATCGTGGATGTTGGATCCACACCCGAGTGCAAATATAAAAGACAAGTATGAAACTTTGTACTGCGTCTGGGTGTTTTTGAAAAGAATTGTATTAATATCCGTTATCTATTTTTCATAACATCAGCATTTAGTTGCTTAACTTGAAACCAGAGGGCGTTGTGTGTATTGTGTCCGAGATATAAATTCAGGTTGAAATAGCTCATAAATGAAATATTAAAACTAACGTAGACCATCTGCGCATTATTAATTATGACGTTCTACAGTTAATTATTGAGAGCAATGCTTTTTACCGACGGACTGGCTTCTTGGTGGGAACTCACCGGAACAATATTATCGGAAGCAACTATACACGAACACGTACAAACAAACACACAAACATACGCGTGTATAAAACATGTAATTATTACAATATGCACATATGATTGTAAAGTATATGAAGAAAAAAACGTGTATCGTAGTAATACACATAAAAAGGTTATTGGCTTTCTCACCCGACTGCTCCAGGAGGGTGGTATTTTACGGATGAATGTTTTTATAAACCACATAACTTTTTTTGACACTAAGGAAACAATAACTCTAAAAGCCCCGACTTGGCAAACTCTACACTTATAACATAGAAAAAAAAATGTATTCTATATTCAAATGATTTCAGCAATGAGCGGAACTAAAAAAAATATTGGCATGGCATCCTAAAGGTTTTGCAATCTCTTTTGAAATCAAAAGTATTGGGATTGAGTCCGACAAAAACATCGCTTTCCGGATTTTTTTTTCAGGTGCTAAGCAAAAGAGCTCATTCATGTAATTAATGATGACAGGGAACATTGTATCCAAATATAGTTGTAGTTTTCGAGAACACATACGTTGATTTGAATTGTAAAGGCTGCTGCCAGCACCTACGGCCATAAAAGTCGTGATTTAGTTTGATAAATGTATTTCATCAAAATCTTGAGCCACACTTATCATCAGTAACATATTTTATATAATTTGAGGCAATATTTTTACTTTCATAATTATCTCTCGTCAAATGTAATATATCGTCCTATGTTAGTTATAATGCCAAAATTTGACAGTCATTGTAATTATTACACTTTCAGAAAGATTTTGGAAAATATTACTGTTTACACTATTTCAACTCGGCACTTCTCCAAGAGCAGTCATAATTACAAACCACTGCGTTACTGCGACTATAATATCATGGTGTTTAAAATTATAATACCTTATTATAAATTAACTAATTCAAATATCATAGTTCTCCATACTAACAATACGAATTAAAGAGCATACATAATTTCTCTTTGCGTATAAAAATGTGTATTAATAAACATTCGTCGAAGTACAAAATTAAACCCTATCGCCCTAGAAATACAAAGACAATTCCTCTGACAAACCGATTTAAAAATTAATATAAGCATTCTCTAACAATATAATGTCTATTTTTTTTTCTTTTCTTTTTAATCTTAATACAAAACTATTTCCCCGGCAAATGTCGACGTAGCCACTTTCGCAAATGTAAATGAGACCGTTTGTAGGCAACTAAAATGATTACATACTTTCATTCGGTTTTAAAATTTATGTAAATAATATGTGAATAATGCGGTGCTTATGGTAAATAATTTAATTGGCTATATCTTCTTGAACTCCATTAAAATTAAGCACCAAAATCCATTCGTACTTAATCTGTTAATTATTCTTTACTGTTTAAAGAAAATTAACAAACAAACACTCTTACCTCACAATTGGTGCATCAAGAGGAACGTGCGAAATCTCTAGCGTAGAAACAATTGTACATCGCTGTGTTATTTACTTGTGTTTTAAATTTGAAAAATATATTACAATCATTTTGCACATTGTCTCGAAAGTGTACACTTTTGTTTATAATTGTTATGTTTTTTTTTTATTTTATGCCATAGATCACTTGCATTTTTTTTTTTTTAATAACAAATGGAACTCAATTCAAACTTGCAAAATTCAAATTTGGAACATGAAAACAAATGGAAATTGACAAACGTCAATTCGAATTTTGACCGCGATACCGTGTCGGCCGGGGAGTGCGCTCGCGATGTGACTCGCCGGCACCGCGAGTCTCGGATAAATGGCGTAGCCTTTCGTATTACGTTGCAGCGAAGCACCTGTGCTATACTACTCATTATATTAAAAAAGAAATAAAAAGATATATGTGGTATTGCACCGACTAGCGGTGCGGTTATTCACAACCAAATTGTTTTGCTATTTTTCTTGCTTAACTCGCATCAACCGTTAGAGACTGATAATAGCGTAATAATTATTCGGCTTCTTGTTTTTTTTTTAAATGAAGTATACGAAGCAAGAATTCGACCGAAAAATATAATTACATAATAATGTTTCAGCTTTATTTAATTATTGGCTTCTGGTCTTAGTAGTTCGCTTAGTAAGTAAACGATCTTCCAGACTTGATTAATGAATTGTGTGGAACTCTACTTACTTATCTTCAAGCCAAATTTTGCGTAGGTTGGCAGAAGGAACAGAGCTTCTTTCAATTGCGCAAGTCTTAATATACGAGATTGTTGATATTAAAGTTGGAAAATGTGCTTTTGTTCATGGAAAGTGTATGCCTTCACCGGCTCCAGCTTCCTTCCGCTTTTGCGGTGTCTATCAGATAAATCAGTCTAGTATCTTCCATTCTTTCTCCATGCCCTATCTAACTATCGGAGCATGCCCTTACTTTTACATGGACAGTCTATTTCAATCCAACTTCCTGCCTTATGTGATTATGTGTGATTATATTATTATTTAATTCCTTCACGACAACAAAAAATACTAGGTGGTAGGTATCATGACTAGAGGCTGTTGTCTGTGTGGTCCCAGCAATTGCATTTTAGCAATTGATAACGATGGCTGAAGAATCATATGCCAACGACATCGAGATCCGGACTAATTTATGGCGCCAGTTATATCTGCCTACATTTTTAGTTACATTACATTTCATTTTTAAGTATAACCTGAAAAAATAACTATAACAGGTTTTCACGTAACTCAAGCTTGCTGGGCAAGGATATTAAATAGGTAGTAAAAATAATGGTCTTTTTGTAAAGTGTATGATATTGCATATTCATGGAAATGCTTGTACATATTTGCTGTTTTATTGTGAACATTTTTTCTCATAAATTATTATCTAAAGTTTGTATAAAACCAGTATTTTAATATATGAAGGTGTAACCAATGTAGGAACTGCCAGTCCTGAACGATGGGAACAAGGTGGGACCAACTGTAGGAAACCGAGTTTCGGCTATTCGATGTTGGGCCGATCTTGGGCCAACGTGAATGGCCTTAGCCCTAGGTCTTAGTTATCCTACTAGACTTTTAAAAAGTTTGGGGCAGTGTTGGTATGCAACCTTGTGCCAAGCTCAAACAGGATTGTTGCTGGTTTGGTCCAACGCTGGGCACATTGTCATTTCCTGTATGGGAAGCAGTGTTTTCTCTTTTCAAGTGAATTATATTCATTGGTTTCGGATCTGATTCTGATCAGACCAACTGATGATTAGACCGGGAAGACTGATAGATTCCTCATCCTGGTACAAATACGTATGTATAGCGTCTAGGCAGTTTTATATGTGTCTTTGTGGTTGTAATTTTTATGAGATAGGAGGCATAGGAGGTCTCCTGATGTTAAGCTACTAGCGCCGCCCTTAGACATCTGAAATTCAAATAGTTTAACAAATGCATTTCCGCCTTTTAAGATTGGATAGGGAAAGGGTCAGAAGTGGCCTGGGGAGTGGAAAGGAGATGGGATTTGACCTCCGGACATCTTTCTTTTTTCTTAATTTTTATTTTTATGCCAAAAGTAAGTACTTACGTTTTGTATACCGGTGAATGTTTTAGAGTCAAGCCTGATAGCCCGTTAGATAAATGTGTCAAATATCAAAATAAGTTCTAATTGTTACATGAATCTCACCAGCGATTTATTTATATTATTAATAATTTGAGCAACAAATTGCTTTTACTAGATACTAATATCAATTTTAATACTTTTTTTTGTAAATACATACTTTTCGTACATGTAAATACACCACAGATGACATATATTATCTCATATACGCTATACAAAACATACTTATCATTAATTCTAATAGATTGTGGTATTTTAACGGTCGAGCCGATCCATTCATGCAGCGAACTGTTTGGGTCTACCTTTAATGAAACTAGAAGTAGCTCCTGCCTCATTTTGGCGAGGTTTCCGAAATCCCGTGCCACTACTTTATAGTAAATGTAACTGTAGCACTATCCGTGTAGCAGTTGACTATGGGCGCCACTAGTTACTTACCATCAGGTGTTATCTAGCTGCTCGTTCCTTGTCCTGGCAAAGAAAATATTTGTTCTCAAATGGGCATCGCACCTATCGACCTCAATTCCGCAGTCGGTTATTTTAACGATGCACTACGAGACCCGTCTCTAAGACTACGACTACGAGAAGACTACGAGAGTCAGTTAAAATTAAAATCTAATAAAAAAAAAATTCAATTCACTATGATTGATGTTCATTTGCTATCAATTCAAAATGTCGGTTATTAACGTTGTATATATGACATACATACAAAAGTAAATTGTATTTGATGTATGAAAAGGATTAACACGTACTTATAAAGATTGCTAAACATTTATTGGGACGTATTAGAAGTAATTCTAAATAATTTACTGTCATATTATTGAAGGCATTAGGCTCTATAAAATTAAACATGTCGAAGCGTGAACACAGTGGCGCCATCTGTACAACATTCGTGAACTACTTTTGGTTTTATAACTCATTAAAATACGGGTAGTATTCGTATTGATACTACGCAGTGATTAGTTTGCAGGCGTACCGGGTACATCTGAACTAGTATAACTCAGTTGGCCGACGATTAAAACAGGGAGTGATTCGCAGTTGTGTGGAGACGCACTTCTAGTGACTTGGGCGACATATACGGACTGCCATCCGAGGTTCCTCTCTTAGAACGTATATGGGGTATTGTTGTTTAGACGCTATAATAATTATCTGTGTCGTGATAGTCCACACTGCCATTCTTTACCATGATAATTCTGCTGATAGTTATGGATTTGTCACATTATTTGGAAGGTCTACTACAGCATGTTTGTCATCCACCACCGCTTCTGCCAGTTGTGGTACATCCACAAGCAAACAAAAACAGTACATATATAACTAAAAAGCAATATTAACGTAACTAACTAATTTATCTACTTAGTACAATATACTATATTTACAATTGTCACTTATTTTTGGAGTCGGTGCCAGCCTAGGTAAGTTGTGTTGTAGGACGCGCATGGTCGTCAGAGGCGTAACTTTTTACCGGCACCGACTTCAAACTGTATTCGTCTGTAATCCTAAAAAGTTGTTTTAATGTTATGTATTCGTCGGTTTAAGATTTTGTCGTTTGTGTTTAACTCTTCGGTTCATCGGTTTGACTTTTTTTAAGCTAATTTTAATGATCTAATATAATGAAAAAGGGTCAAAAGAGGATGCCGGTTAGGTGGCGTTAGTCGTTTAGACAAACGCCACCTAACCTATGAACATCTGCAACACCTTGAAAGTCACAGTTGTGATCTTGGCATTTAAGATGTGATAGAGAGGAAGATGTGAGTTAGAGATGTGAATTTACTGAGAGGTCGTGGTGTGTCACCGGTTGAGCCGGCCCATTCATGCATCGAATTGCGTGGCTCTACCACTATGTTTATTTTCACGGACATACGCACCAAATACTTTTATATTATTATCTATCTAGATGCACAAGTACAATATAAACTTAGTGTTATAAAATTTATAACATCTTATATTTAGAAAGAAAAATGAAAAAAAAGCAGTTAATTAGTTCATAAATTGTTCATAAATATAAAAAGAATTCAAATAATTCGACTTTAATTACACTTTTTGTAAAAAGTGTAATAAAATATGGATAATACATAGATTAATAATAATAATAATTAATTAATTGAGGTTGGCAACACAACAGTAACACTATATGTGTTGCTGGTGTCCATGGGCGGCGTTGGTTGCTTACTACCAGGTGACACGCCTGTTCGTTTGCCCTCCTATCCCATAAAAAAAGATTAATACTATAGCCGGCATTGGCCATTTTCCATTAAAACGACTTGGAAAAAATTAGATATACATATTTTTGTTTTAATATCTTGGACACAATACACACAGCGCCCTCTAGTTCTAAGTTAAGCAATTAAATGCCTGTGTTATGGAAACTAGATAACGGATATTATTACATATTATACACTTTTCTTTTTTAAATACATACTTAAAATACAAAGAAGGTGAGGCAACGGCTGTTAAGCCTCGTCTCGTCGTTATGTTTACGTCCCAAATGGAATAGGTGGCGAACCTATTGCCATATATAGTTTCCAGTAATCGATTTATCACACACAACTTCCGAAAATAATTTCGAAAGTCATTGGTGTGAACCCGGGACCACCACCCAGAAGCGGGGTGCTCGACCACTGGACCACCGAGACACAATGCTAATTAATAAACAGTATATAAAAATATATGTACCTTTTTCTAATTATTATATTAGACATTATTATCAAATATATTACAAAATTAATCCGTATAACACCTAATAATTAATAATATACGTAATTAAAAATTATTTATGTTTTTTTTTTTAAATCATAATTTTACAAAAGCGTAAATCTTATGTAACGTTCAATGTGTTGGATTACACAGAATGGGCACATCGGTATTTCTGAGCAGTAATAAATTCGTTAATGATTACGGGCTAAGTGTTTACGACAGATTTGTTAGATGTTAGATGGTAAGTACTGTCCATCGAATGATTGATTGACCACCATCAATCTAACCTTCAATCATTACTAGCTGATGTGGTTTACTTACTGTAGTTACGCTTTTGGATATCTACTGCTCCCAAATGGGCACGTTTGCTTTAACTGTCTTTTTATACGGGAGAGGGGTTTTTTTATAGAATTGTGGGGCAAACAAGCAGGAGTTTCACTTAAACGTAAGCAACTGATGAAGCCTATAGACACCTGAAACACAGACAGTGTTAACGGCTTCCGGATACCTCTCTCACCGAGCTTAACGTGGCATGAGCAATATATTCTGTATTCTGATCTTTTGAGAGGTCCGTGGTATTTCACCGGTCGAGCAAGCCCAATTATGCAGCGAACTGCGTCGCTCTACCACAACCAAAAATAGAAGGAAAAAGTAATGAAGATACGTATCTCACGGAATGAAACACGACTTAAGGTATATTAAGACAATTTTTTAGGGGGACAAACGAGCAGACGTGTCACCTAATGTTACAGTTGCGTTGCCGGCCCTTACAATGGGATATGGAAGGGGTCGGAAGTGGGTTCGGACGGGGAGCGGGAAAGACGTTGGGCCTTCGGATACCTCTCTTACCGAGCGAAGCGCGGCAATAGCCACTTTACGTCGAACAGGCGCATTCATACAGCGAGCTACAGGGGTCTACCACTGTGAAACCACCAGAGGTCGTGGTATTTCACCGCCACATTCTTACAGCTGAGTGGCTCCACCGATTATATTGGGATCATATTCATAGCTCAGCCTACTAAGCTAATTTTAATAATAATATCGTAATATCAATATTCATTTCATCAACTTAATCACGTCGTTGGCCTGATGAAGACCATCTCCGGTATTATAAGGCTCTATGGCCTAGTGGTTAAATAGTTTGGAAGTTATGTAAACTGATATTATAAAGCTGAATAGTTTGTTTGTTTGAATTCACCAATCTCAAGAAATACTGGTTCGAATTGGAAAATTGTTTTTGTGTGGAATACACAATTTCTTGAGATTTTTTTAAATCTGTATCAAAGCTTTTAGGATATTATCTAATTATAGGTAAAGTAGTTTTTTTTAAATTAATTTAAGTGCTGACTTTTCTGAGTAAGAATAGCTATAAAATTCTTACTCAAGTCAAGTTAGCGACCCAACAGAAGTTATCCTGTATGCTATAAAAAGTGGTTGAGTTATTTTATTATTTAATAATAACGTATAAATAACGCAAAAAAACACATAGTTTTTGTCTCTACATTAATTTAGATACAAATCATTTACTGACACCGTGTTAACCAAACTCACTTTTGCACTCCTTGTGCTCAATTAAAACCTGTCCTATCACTTGTCTGGGCTTAAAATATTAATGTCAAAAGAAAATAGGGAGTGACAAAAATGTATTGGCAGCGGTGGGATTCGAACCCACGCCTCCGAAGAGACTGGTGCCTTAAACCAGCGCCTTAGACCGCTCGGCCACGCTACCACGAACACTATTCCCGAAATAGCTACTGTCATTCCCGTAATGTCTTTTTTTATTATTTTAGTATAGATTACGAATAGAAGTATTTAAAACTAATCTCTGTGTTTATAATTCTTCACTACACATCACGGTCATCTAATGCTATTTTTATATTATTATATAAATGCTATTTATTTGATTAGAGAAATTTATGACATTAAAACAACTTTTAGGATTATATCGCGTTCATTTATTACTAATTTTTATTTATTTCCCGACGTTTCGAACTCTTTACAGAGATCATTTTCACGAGTCTTAGAGATGACGACGGTGTTCTTAGAGATAAATGGAGACATTTATGCAACTATTGTATTTTTCACAAATGAAAAAACAATGCCAGTATTGTTTTGATATTTATTTTTTACGTGAGGTCGGCACAACATATCATTCTATTCCATTCTCTTCCACCACTCATATTCGCCACATATACTTCCATCCATCTCTTTTTCGGCCTTGCTCTACCAACGTGTACAGGCATAGCAATTGTCATCACTGGTAACATTGATGATTAAGTTATAGTTACAATGTCGATGGTCCAGTGGTGAAACTCCTGCTTCTGATTCGGAAGTCGTACGATCAATTCCAGACTCACAACTCCAATAGTTTCTTGGAGTTATTTCTGGAAGTTATCTGTGATAAATATCGATGACATTGGTTCCGCCATCTATTACATTTGGGACTTAACATACCGATTTAGCGAGTCGAGATTTAGTAGCCGCTGCCTACACCTTCGTATGGAAAAAGGTGTGAAGTTATATTTATGTATATATAGTAATGTTATGACCACCAATTTTACCAAGTCAAATATGATTGTCTATTTCCAGATAAGATAAATCTAAGAGTTTTACCTATAACTATTTACTATGTATGACAAACATTTAATATAACAACAAAATCTAAATAATGGATACTTTAAATATACAATTGCAGCAATTTGTATATTTTTAAAATTAATTTCAAAAAAATATAATCAACTAGCTGACCACGCGAAATTCGTATCGCTGTACTGTATACTATTACAACTAAAAAGATTAGTACTCCGCTTCTATTAAACATAGCGTGATATAGCCTAAAACCTTCCGTGATAAATAGAGCATCCAACGTTTTTAGTGGGTTAGGAGGCAAAAGAGCAAATGGACCACCTGATGATAAGCAACTAGCGACGTCCATAGACAACCGCTACACAGATAGTGTTATGATTAGGTTGCCGTCTTTAAAGGGAGTGGGATAGGAAGCAAAGGGGAAGGTATTGGGCATCCGAATACCTCACCCACAGAACGAAACGCTTGTGCCAGTTTACATCGATATTCTGAGAGGTCGTGGTGCTTATCCGGTTGTCCCATTCATGCAGCGAACAATGGCTCTACCATGGTGAAGAACTTTTTTGTTTGGAACCAATAGCTCTCTATATTAACGGGTTAAAACATACAAACAGAATCTTCACCACAGAAATAGATCAAGATAGAACGGCGAATAGGCGTGGCAAGCGTGCCAAAACCCTGCACTATATTGCATGCTTTTCGAAACTCGCTCTCATTACGCAACGAGCGTTCCTGCCATGCGTTCAGGACGTAAAAAAATAGATAAAACGTCACATATATGCCTTATTATGCTGTGAAAAATTGTAAAAACAAAAGTAGTGAATCAAATATGAAAAAAGGAAATATTTCGTATGATCAGTAAGTACAGAAAATCAGTAGAAAGTATTTTTTTGAGATTATAAATTATTGTTTTACTTTTACTATGTTCAATAATTATGATCACACGTTGTATATTTTTTCGTTATGATAAATATCCATTGCTGTCCGCATTCAACGCTCGTATACAAAAACATTGCGCGTATAAATTATACGCGTAATGTACGTCGAATCGAACGAAATACATACACAATACACCTGCCAGTTGATCGCTGTGTCTGTTAATCGCTGTGATTCGAATGTTAGAGATGGGCACTCCATGTCGATTTATCCATTTATCGATAAGTCTTAGGACTTATCGATAAATTAATTCAATAATAATTTGAGTATCAGCTCATATCTTGCTTTGTCCCTACTTTATTCTAACACCACAAATTTCAACCAAAGTGTTTCGTAATTACATTGGTAGCAGTTTATTTGACAGTATAAGTTTTCACCAATTTGACCAATCGCCGATGGAAAATCATCTCGTTCTTCTCAAATGGGCAGTAACCGAGGTATATGTAGACGTTCGGCTTCGTTATTTAACCAGGACTGTGAGGCCAACCCTTACAAAAAGGCAAATATTTAATAAATATGTATAGTTTCAAGGACAGTAAAATATTTATAATTAAATTTTATATACTGTTGGAAAAATATGTTTTAGGTTTTAATATGTCGGATTGAAGTATTTAACATGTTTTACTTTCTATGATTATCGTTACAGAAAATCAATAAAGTTAGTAAAATATAAAAATAATAAAATTAACACACGTTGCCGATAATAACATCGATAATCTAATGTGAGTGTCTCCTAACTAGTCGCGCCGCTCACAATGAAAATGACGTCACGCTGTGGGCGTGGTTTTTCAAAAAAGTGACACGCTCGAAATGTATGGAAATATGCCATCGCGGCCGTTCTATCTTGATCTATTTCTGTGATCTTCACCTTTATAATATTAATATAGATAGTGGATATATTTTATTGTAATATCTACTTATCCTAATACAAAGTTGTAAATTTTGATAGCGCAGATATAAAACCAAATCGCAATTGATTGACAAGAAAATGTTTATTACCGAACGTAAAATCCTTATAACCGACTTGTTGGCGGAAAATGGCGGATAATAATATGTAAAAGTTCCGGATAATATAGGATTTGTATAGTAAATATATATATTTTAAATTCTACTATTTATAAGTAAATCCGATTGGTAGGTTTTAGCGTTGTAAAACATTTGTTTGTATGCGTTCTGTAAATACCTACATATGATGTCCTCAATGTATTGATAGCTAGTTTACTTCTACGGGGTCGATCCGGTATACTTACCTGAATAATAATCATTTAAATAATAAAAAACTGAAACTATGATCTTAGAGGAATGCGTCACCGGGATTATCGTACGTTTTTAGTCATAATGCATTTTTTTAATAATAGGTACCATTAAAAATAAAAATAGTAAATTTGGAGGTATATATTGAAGGGATGAAAAGTAATTGAAATGATTATAATATAGTACCTTTTGAGTTCCACTGCTGGACATAGGCCTCCTCCATAGAGCGCCACAACTGCCGGTCCGCGCAATCATGGGGGGTTTTTGCCATAATCGCCACGCTTGGCAGGCGAGTTGGCGATCGCAGTAGGCTGTATTGTCTTGAGAGAGAATGCTGCTGCCCATTCTTCTAGCTTTTCCCTTAGTCGCCTTTTACGACACCCACGGGAAGAGATGGGGTGGCGGTATTCTGAGCCGGCGCCACACAGCAAAGCACATTATATTATAATAGAGTAATGATAATATCTTGGACAAAATACACACAGCGTCCTCTAGTTCCAAACTAAGCAACTATATGCTTGTGTGCTATGGATACTAGATAACGGATACTAATACATAGAATGCATACACACTTTTATTTTGTAAATACATACTTAAAATACATAAAAAACACCCAGACGCCATCCAAACATTCATGCTTGTCGTAAATATTTGTACTCGAGTGGGAATCGAATCCGCCAACCTCGATTTTGCAGTGTAGCCTTACCAATGCACCACGAGGTTCATCGATTCGAACATCATTACAAAATTTTCGTATTTAGATTATCTTTAAGAAAAGATGTGGCTTGGCCAAGCTGAGGTGGACAATTTAATCCCTTCAAAAAATTCCCTTAGTATTGTACATTACAAATAATCATTCATATGGTAGTGACGACAACGATATTAAATTCAGCAGGCAATTTTTACTTCGCTCATAATATTCATGAAAAAGTAAAAATAAAAAGGTAACAAACACTACTAAAAAATGTAGACGGAAATGTCATTTAATGCAACATGTTTTATTTAAAAACAAAACAACCGACTTCAAAACAAGCAATTTTTTTGTTGGTTTTTCATTTTATTCCTAATAAAGAGCTGGAAATGATCAGTTCGTCGTCCTAATACACGTATGTGTATTTAGTTCTCTAAATAGCGTCTTACTGAAGTCAGTCAACATTGTAGTTAATTCCATATTAATATTTACTCAAATACCGGTAAATAATGTTTTACTTGTATAAGTTAAATTATAATAGTTAAAATGTAAATATTAACTGTAGATTGTGTTAAGCCATCGATCCATAACGGAACAGTGTTTGAAGTCATATAGAACGTAGGTATTATTCGCCTTTTTATACCCGAAGGTGTAGGCAGCGGCTGTTAAGCCTCAACTTGCCGAATTTCTTCATCCCAGGTGGTGGAACCTATTGGCATACACCGGGTATGATATTGTCAGTCATCGATATTTATCAAACATAACTTCCTTAAATAATCATTAAAATAAATATTTCATCATTAAGATAAATCATTGGTGTGAAGCCCGGGTTCGATCCCAAGACTTCTTGATTTAGAACCGAGGTGCTCTACCTCCGAAAGGACTTGTAGTCAACCCAGACGATCATATTATTTTTGGTAAGCAAGCTTACACCTGATACCTAGTGCAAGTTTGAACCGACTTCAAAAAAATCTTTACCTAGAATACTTTCTAGTTCTTTGTGAATATAATACATTTTTTTATGTTTTCCACAATTGTTTTTAAAGAAGTTATTACTTGTTTTGTATAATTTTTGTATATCAAACCAGCGTTATGAATATGTTTGTCTTTATTGAACATTGTACCGAATTATCATTTTGATATGTTTATGTGTCTTTCCTGTATGTTTTCTTTTTATAAATATTCCTATTACTGTAACCACACATGTTTAATTTGCCTAGTAACAAATGAAATAATGTAGGGAAACCTATTAGAGGGTGTTAATAAAATATGCGTAATGGTTAAGTGGGAGGGGGTTAAGTCAACTCTCATATAATCCTAAGATGGAGAGAAGGGGATTGTCAGTTTTTTGTGATTGAAAAAAAAATATTTTGGTCGATTTAATCCATATTTGTACATGCTTTACACTTAATAAAAAAATATATATAAATACAGACAGCCTCCTCCTCTTTTTTAGAAGTCGGTTAAAAAGTGATCAGAAAAATTTAAAAAATCACTTCACCTAATTAATGGACGCCCCCTTACGACACACAGAACACAAATCTGTGAGACCCTGCACCTCTGAAAGCGTCTGCAGATGATCCGTGTTACATGCAAGTCTCTGTTCTCTAGCTAGGACGTTGACACAGGCCGTTACAATAATTATATCTTTTGAAGTCGATCATATCGCATATAAAACTTGGTCAAAAATATTGAACTTATGAGTATAAATGTGGATGACTTATAAAATTCTACCCGATGCATAGCAATAGGTTCCCTCACCTATTATATCTGGGACGAAAAACTTAGTCTAGTCGAGTCGAGCGGACTTTCGGATACCTCTGTCATCGAACGACACACTGTCGAGCCGGTTTATTCATACAGTGGGTAGAGCCCATGCCCATGCCCCTTGCAAGCCAGCAAGCGGGCCGCCTGATGGTAAGCTACTACCGCCAGGACACAATTGAGTTACCGGCCTTGAAGCGAGTGGGATGGGACGTGAGGGAAAGGGGAGTAGGCCTCCGGATACATCTCTCATCGAACGAAACGCGTCATGTGAAACTTTACGTCGATATTCTGTGAGCTCGTGGTATTTTACCGGTCGAGACTACCTACTCATGCAGCAAACTGCGTTTCTCTACCCCGATTTGGTAATAATTTGCTTGTATTTTGTTTAGTATTATTTTGCTTCTTTTTTTAGTCTCCATGGTCCAGTGCTCGAGCACACGGTTTCTGAATCCAGAGGTCGCGGGTTCGAATCCTGACACACACCAATGCCTTTTCGAAATTAATTAATTTCAAAGGTTATGTGTGATAAATATCGATAACAAAAAGTTTTGTGCCTGGTATGGCAATAGGTTCGCTATCTATGCCATTTAGGACGTAGACATAACGGCGAGTCGAGGCTTAACAGCCACTGCCTACACCTTCGGGTAGAAAAAGGCGTGAAGTTATGTTATGTTGTTTGTATTTTATGTAAGTATTGATTAATACAGTTATATCTGTCTTGTATTGAAACTAATCTCAGACGAGTCTCAACACAAGAGAAGAACAGTGATGTTGCGTTATTACCTGTAATTCATTTTACATAGTAAGTAATGTTCTTAGTGTGTTTTGGCCTATATTTACACCGAAGTGTAATATCATAGATACTAATTTAATACTAGCAAAAGATGGTGTCTCTTTTATTTTAATGCTTTTGAGATTGAACATATTAAGCGAACTTATCAACTACTACAATACTAAAACATGAGATTGAGTAGAGCGATTGGCAGGAACTGCTGAACAAATCTTGACGAAATTATGAGTGAACGAAATCCCAACAAAAAGTTAGTCTGAATAAATTTTAGTTAAATTTCTAAACAAAACATTCTGTAGCTATGTAGTAAGTAATAAATTAGCTTACCGTTCGAGGCTACGTACCGTCATATTAAGTATTTTATCCATTAAAATAGTCACTGCTCCGCTCTTATTGCTCACAGCGTGATGTTATAGAGCTTTAAATCTACCTCGTTAAATGTTCTATACAACACAAAGATAATTATTGTAATTCAAACCTGTACTTTTTTATATTAATTCAAATAAAGAAATAACTTTTTTTAGATTTTTAGTATTAGTATCGAAATCAAATCATCAATATCTTATCAAATATGAAACTTGTGTTTTAACATATTGATCGCTACCAACGACGTAGTATATAAAAGGCGTGAGGTTACACCAAATTATCGACCTACTTGTGACGTACCGGCTGTACTTTTGTTGCATACAATTGTCATTGTTTCAACGTCTGTTACGTGACTGTGTAAACCGTGTCATTTTAGTAGTTCATGTGATGTTCCCACACTTCTGTATCATGCTGTATAGTCGATGTGGAGATGTAATACTCATCCTCTAGTTCTAGAGCTCATTGAATTTACATCACATTTGACGACTAATGTCTTATCTACAGGTTGTTCATTAATTTTGGTGGGTGTTCTTTTTTTGCAAGAGGAAATTTAAAGTTGCGCCAATAACTGAGAGGACAAGAGGAAATCACCTTGCGTGGTATGGGCATGTAATAAGGAGGGATGATATGACCAACCTCGTGGTGCATTGGTAACACTACCGATTGCAGAATAGAGGCAGAGATTATGACAAGCATGAATGTTTGGATGGCGTCTGGGTGTTTTTCTATGTATTATAAGTCTGTATTTACAAGAGAAAAGTATATATGTATTAATACCCGATATCCTAGTATTCATAGCACAAGCATTTAATTGCTTAGTTTGGTACTAGAGGGCGCTGTGTGTATTGTGTTTAAGATATTTTTATTGTTATTATGATAACAATAAAAGAAGTACACTAGAATATAAGAAAAATGGTCCTCCTCTTCTCTTATTAAAGAAGAGAGAAGAATATTTCTTCTCCTAAGAAAATATGGATGGATTTTGTTAAGAACGGCTTGATAAGGAAGGGTGTTTGTGCAGAAGATGCGAATGAAAGTAGGAAAGTGTGGAATAGAAAAATCTGTATCATCAAATAGTGTATAGTGTGGGCTTTAAGATGGGAATAACGAGAGGTGGGGGGAGGTGGTGGCTCTTCTGATACCTCTCTCACCTAACGAAACGTGGCTTGAGCTACTTTAAGTTGATTTCCTGAGAGATCGTAGTATTTTGTTGACTTAGTCGTCTTGTTGACATATTTGAATGTTTCCGATGCTTTCCCGTTTTCTTTTTACGAGTAACTCGTTACTTTTTATTGCTATTATTAATCTTTAAAAATGTTCTTAATTATTACAACAACACACACACAAGATTGGGTAGGGTAAAAGACGAGAGGAATCAAAACACTTTTTTAAATAAATACCTACTTACTTTTTATTTTTAT
The DNA here is from genome assembly GCA_905147225.2 of Euproctis similis. Taxonomy (NCBI): domain Eukaryota; kingdom Metazoa; phylum Arthropoda; class Insecta; order Lepidoptera; family Erebidae; genus Euproctis; species Euproctis similis. Next base: position 8,172,310 of record LR990121.1, on the reverse strand, counting down.
TATATTTGTGCCCGGAGTATTGCCTTCGGGTAGAAAAAAGCTATAGTTTTATTAAAATATTTACCTAAAAACAAATCCCAGCATTAGCAAGAAAATATAATTTGTATGGAGGTAACAAACATAACATCACATACATAACATAACTTCACGCCTATTCGTCTCGCCTTTATGTTTACGTCCCAAATAGAATAGATGGCGAACCTATTGCCCCACCGGCCACAAAGTTTTCAGTCATCAATTTTTATCACACATAACTTCCGATAACATTTTTGAAAAGTCATTGTTGTGGGCAACGATTCGAACCCGTGACTTCCTGATCCAGAAGCGGGGTGCTCGACCACTGGGCCACCGAGACCGAGACCTCGAAGAAAATAAAAAATTGGTTTATATACATTTGTAACACGCTGTATATGCAAAATAGAGAGGTTACAAATATCACACATCAATATAGAGCGTGTTTTAATTTGAGTCATGCATCGACGAATATCTTGAATAGATTAGACCACCTTTAAATATCAGACTCGGGTTATGTAAAAATGATTGGCTACTGTTTTTAATATATAATATTTTATCTATTCACATTTATTAATCACTAATTATACCTGAGATTTTTGTATTGCTTACGCGCAGTTAATATACGAAAGTGTAGGCAGAGCATCAATCAGAAATCAATTTTGGAGTACCAAAGTTTTGGATCAATAGATAAAATTAATCTTAACAACTTCAATTTGCGCCTAATAATTATATTTAACCGACATTAAGGGATTGTTAAGTGATGTGTTGTGAACTTCGAATTTAATTTGGTAAAGGTTGGTGGTAGAGCCAAGCAGTTCGCTGCATGAATGGGCCGGCTCGACCGGTGAAATACCACGACCTCTCAGAAGATCGACGTAAAGTGGCTCATGCCGCGTTTCGTTCGGTGAGAAAGGTACCCGGAGGCCCACCCCCTTCCCCATCCTTCCCTATCCCCTATCCATTAAAGGTCGGCAACGCAACAGTAACACTATATGTGTTACTGATGTCCATGGGCGGCGTTAGTTGCTTACCATCTGGTGACACCTGATACCTGCTCGTTTGCCCTCCTATAACATAAAAAAAAATTTAGCTCCTTCAAAGTATGACCAAGACACACATTCCATGACCAAATAGAACGTGTTCCGGAGGAAGGATAATGTTAGATGCTTAAAAAACCGACGCGCGTGCATGAAAAGAGTTATAAAAGTCAACGAGCGAGTGAGGTGTGTAAGAATCGTGCCTTATGGCGGTCTGTTCTCTCTGCCTACCCCGCAAGGGATTTCGCGTACAGTTATGTATGTATGCATGTGTTAGCTACTTACATACCTATGCGTATATTTTAAATTTATGGCTTTGTTATTGATTTTTATTTATCAATTACTGTAGAGATAATATTTTTATTATATTCTCACGTAGGTATTTGATCTAATCACTAATTTCGACGAAAGTATCACAGGCCCATTAGCTCAGTTGGTTAGAGCGTCGTGCTAATAACGCGAAGGTCGCGGGTTCGATCCCCTCATGGGCCACAGTAATCTTTTTTATAACTGGTAAAAATAATAAGTAAAAAAACATAAAAATAAGAAAAAATAATCTATTTTAAATTAATTTGTTTTAGTTTTTTCATTTCTAACAGAAATAGAATGAGTCAGTAAATAGTTAACGGACTTTTTTGAAAAAAAGGAGGAGGTTCACATCTTGTCTATATTTTTTTTTACGTTTGTTCACCGATATTTTCGTCAGTTATGGACCGATTTCAAATTTGTTTTTTGTTGAATATGGCTAACATAGGAGATGGTCCCATTTTCACCAAGTCATGATCTGATATGATGTCTGATCTGATGATGGAAACCAGGATAAATCGAAGGCAACCCCCAAAAATTGTATGCTAGCTGGCATGAGCGACTTTACGTTCAATTTGTTAAAGATTCATTTCACCGATCGAGACCTGCCCATTCGTGCACTAATTTAATTTAAAAGCATAGGAATGTTGCAAATTAGTTTACATAAATAAATACAATTCGGCACGCTCAAAGATAACCACAATATATCCTGATCCTGATATAAGATGTGCGTGGTAAGAAGTCAGAGTGGTATTTAAAAAAATCGATACACCGCAAGATGGAGACATTTTAACAGATGGTGGTGATAACTTTTTATTTAACGGCCCATTTTATACGTCCAACTTGAAATTAAGTGAAGCCTTCGCAATCGGCGTTTCGGTATTGGAATACGAAATATTAATTAGTTTTTTGTAGTCTCTGTGGTCCAGTGGTCGAGCACACGGCTTCTGAATCCAAACGTCGCGGTTTCCAATCGTGGCTCATGACTTTTCGAAGTTATGTGTGTTAAATATCGATGACTGAAAACTTTGTGCCCGGTATAGCAATAGGTTCGCCACCTATTCCATTTGGGACATAAACATAACGGCGAGTCGAGGCTTAACAGCCACTGCCTATACTTAGAACTTAGAAGCCGAGGAAGCCGCTTTTAAAAACGGTAGTAGAACCCAGCAGTTAGCTGCGTGATCGGGCCGGCTTGACCGGTGAAACAGAAAAACCTCTGAGAAGATCGAGATAAAGTGGCTCATGCTACGTTTCGTTCGGTGAGAAAGGTACCCGGAGGCCCACCATCCTTCCTGATCCTATCCCGTCCTATTCCCCTAAAGGTCGGCAACGCATGCTCGTTTTCCCTCATAACCCATAAAAAAGCCTTGAAATTACCGTCCATTTGTGAAAAGAGTTAGGAAGGTTATGGAAGTGTTATCTTACTGCCTACCCGATTAATTACTTGGCGTAAATAATATATTTAGGCAGTTAATCAATTCGTTAGATAAATAAAAAACTTGCGCTTTTTTCATTTCGAAATAAATATTATTAATCTAATAATTATGTGTTATCAATTAAAATATTATTGTCATAAATATAATGTTTACCGCTTTTATTTTATTTCTGTATCAATAAATAACTATAGATAATACTAGCTGTTTCCCGGTACTTCGTCTGCGTGGACGCTTCAAAGCAGCAAAAATACTGTGCCTGTGGCATGATAAGGGTTCATTGCTCACCCCCAATTAGTGATAGCGTGATAATATTTAGCCTATGTGTTGACCCGACCTTCTGGCTATATTTATTCAAAATCGGACGTAAAAGCATGCAGTACTTTTAGAGTTTATCCGTAACAAACACACAGACAAATAGATAAAAATACTAAAAACCATACTTTTGGGTTCGATTGTAGATCATGTCCCAAGCATTCTAAAAAAAAAATATTAAATGTACAGTTTCAACTTCCATTTATTTTAATTATATTATTGTATGTGGAGATAATAAATTTACTTTGTCTTGTTTACCCGTCTGGTCTAGCAGGTTGCAGACCGGTATTATTTAATTTGTGTTATTGTCAGCGGGTTCGATCCCCAAGCGAGTGCAAATATTTATGACGAGCATAGACGTTTATAAAAGGACAAAGAGGCAAAAGATCGGGCGTGTCATCGGATGGTAAGTAACTAACTTCGCCTATAGACATTTGCAACACTGATAGTGTTACCGTTGCGTTGCGAGCTTTTAAAATGGGATAGGGAAGGGGTTGTAATTGGGATGGGAACTGAGGAGCGGAAGGGCTTCCGGGAAGCACTCTCACCGAGCGAAACGCGTCATAATCCACTTCACTTCGATATTCTGAGAGGTCGTGGTATTTCACCGTTCGAGCTGGCCCATTAAGGCAGTGATTTGAGTGGCTCTATTGTTGGATATGTGATGATATATAGTATGTAAATACAAAAATAATGTATGATATGGATATACGTTATCTGGTGTCCATAATACAAGGTTTTAGTAGAGTAGCTTGGATAACTAGAGGGCGCTATGTGTATTGCATCAGTAAATCAAAATATCAGAGATAACATTAACTCAACAGAATAATAGTAACTTTTTATAGACAGATTATTCATAATTATTTTAAGAAAGATTCCAAAATCTCTTTGCTTTTTTCTTTTTTGTTTTGCAGAAACCAATCTCTCTATTCTAAATAAAACTCCATATTATATTATTAATAACATTTATATTTTCAATATCAAATATAAAAATATTCCTACTTCTTCTATTAATGTCTCAAAAATATATTCTCTTCTTAATAATATTGGCAAAAAAACAAACAGTTATAACATTATATGTTAGTAAATTAGATTAAACATTGTTTTATCTAAATTTATATACATTTTTATTTTCAATAAATAATTGAGCCTCTTAAAATATCTACCACCAATATAACTAATAAAAAATCGATTTTTGTTATTCAATTTCTTGAAAAACTAATTCAAAAAAATTTAATTGCACAACCGGCCGGTTATAAAATTTACAAAATTCATAATATTAACAAATTTTATTTACAATATCTATTAAAAGGAAAACTAAACAATGTAAAATATAATTAATTTATTATATTTGTATCAATTAAAAAGATTACATAAATTCACGCGTTTTTCTACTCGAAAGTGTAGGCAGCAGCTGTTAAGCCTCGACTCGCCGAATCGTTATGTTACGTCCCATATGGAATAGGTGGCAAACCCATTACTGTACATCGGCTACAAAGTTGTTTAACTTCCGAAAAGAAATAATTGGTGTCAGCCCAGAATCGATCCCATGATTCCTGAATCAGAAGCCAGGAGCTTGACCACTGAACTACCGAGACTTTTTTTACCCTCTCAAAAGATAACGATTATTTAAAAGTACAGATTATTAAAAAAAACAATTATGACAACATTATAACAATTAGGCACAAACATAAATGGTGGGTTGCGATATTATTAAATAACAAATTGTCCAACAAACAAACATCTGATTAAATGTCAAAACAACCACAAAAAAAAAACTAAATAAACACTAAACGGTAACACCATGTATAAGGTTAAAAAGGTTCTAGTAGAATCATCTACTACATGTATTTATAAAATATAAAAAAAAAAAATAATCTGAGGTATAATTCGGTGACTATAACTTATATTTATAAACACATAACACATACTTACAAAACTAAACATAATTTATACTATTCCAATATTAAAATTATAGATTGCAAAATTTCTAGTATAAATTTTAAAAAATTCTCTATTTTTTTCTACAAATATCAAATATAACATGTCTTAAGACGCTAACGACAAATTTTAACATATATTTATTTATTTACATATATTTATTTTTAATGATTTTAAATTAGCATTGTATAGTATGCATATATGCTGTATCATCTATGTTACTTAAAGATGCGGCCGATGTCCTTCCGTCATGACCGGTCGTGATAGAAATAACACTCCTATGTTCCGAATCACTATCACCGCTCAGAATTATATTAGTCTCGCCCAGAAAACCGGAATCAATTTGTTCATTGCACTGGACTATTTTTCTTTGAGGCTCAAATGCATTCAATCCCAATTCAGCAAAAATCTCCTTTGAATCATCAAAATTGCCAAAGAAAACTGAATCAGTTTCAACACTCTCTCCTCCAGACTCGCTTCTTCCATCGCACAGAGATTCCAAATCATCCGTATCTGATTCTATCGGTAAGACTGTCTGCTTAGTGACTACCGATCTGATAGCTGGTATCGGTACAGGTTCCATTAGTATTGTCTTTACAGGTCGCAACTGCATTAGATATCTTGCCCTGCGCTTGGATTCGTTCGAATCAGTACTCATGTATCCTGAATCTTCTGTCCTGTAGAGTTTCTTCAAGTCTGTTCTTCGAGATCTTGTACGCGCAGATCTACGTCCTGATCGTCGAGCATTCAAGTTATCAAGTCTAGTATATTGTTGGAATCTTTCTCTTTCTTCTGCTCCTCTACGGCGATCTCCAGGCGGACTATCACGAGTGCAGTTGAAGTATTTAGATGGCAATTCAGTTCCTCTACGCTGTTTAGGTGGTATCGGTGGCTTAGGATCACTTTGACCCTCAATATGTCTTATCAAGTCGGGTGCCTTGAGTGATCTCATAAATGTTGATAAATCTTGTCCATAAGCCACACTAAGACGTCTATTATAAAACTTAACTTCTTCCTGTTGAGCCTTTGTTTTAGCTTCATAAATTTGCCTGAGATTGCCGATTTTCCTGGTACTGATACCAATCGGTGATCTTTTACAAGAATCACTCTCTGAAGATGTGGATTTGTATTTGAAACTTCCAGCTGATTTGAGGAGTATCTTTTCGACGCGTTTTTTAGTTTCACGTCTGTCAAGTGTATCAGGATCGAAATCACATTCATCTTTATTAGAATTACGCCTAATTTCTACCGGTGAACCTCTTACTTGAATTGTTAGAGGCCCTGGTTTGGTCAATTCATCAGCATTGTCGTATAAAGGCTCCATGTAGTTGTTGACAAAAACTTCACCGACACTGATATCATTTTCTTTCGAATATGAATTCTCAACAGCTTTTTTAATATCACGCCAACTTGTGCTTGTTAGTCTGTCTTTAGGTCCAAGGAAGCTTTGATTACTAACAAACCCATTTCTTTGTAACTCAGGTCCACAAGCTACGGAGAATCTTCTTTTCTTCAACATGTTCCGTTCTAAACTATCAAATTCAATACAATTATCTGCCATAGTATGTTTGTCTTTCTTTCTTGATAATGTTAGCAAATTATCATCACTGTAATATTGAGAATCTGCTGCTAGTACTGGTATAACTATCTTAGGCACAATATCTGATATAGTTTCCATTTTTACTTCTTCTAGTTCCGTTGGTTCCACACGACGGCATGTTTTGATTTCCTGAATTACCGCTTCCATTTTTATTTTTACCTCTGGTGGTATTGGTGCTTCCTCTTCTTCAGATTTAGGTGGTTCTGGTGGCTTTACGGGAGGTGGAGGTGGTGGAGGCAATTTCTTTCGAATTCTTCGTGAGGTGTGACTAGGAGGCGGAGTTTTCTTCTCTATGTCTGAAACTGGCTTCGTTATTGCTTCAGTATCGCTGGCATCAGTTACATTATCTATCTTTCTTTTTTCAACTTGTTTAGAATCAGTCGGTTTGCTATGAGGAATGGCAATATTTTCTTTAGTTTCTCTGTACATTTTATCTTTATGAACAGGTTCTATGATTCTAGGTTTTAATTCTTCAGTTTTAGGTTTTATGTCTATGATTTTCAGCTTAGTTTCTGTGACAAAAGGCTTATTATCCATTACTTTAGCTTTAGCTTCCAGATTTATAGATTTAAGTGCTAAAGCAATTGGCTTGGTTTCAGTGTTTGTCAGTCTCTTTACTGTCGTATTAGGTTTCTTCTGCTCGTCTGCAGATTTTGTATTTAGGTCTTCTTTGCTCTTTAGATCTATACTTTTTGGTGGACTATTAATTTTGCCTACAGGTTTAATCTGCTTATTACCTGTTAGTGTTGGCACCTCATCTAACCATTTTCTTACTATTCTTTGTTTATAATCATCACTCACACATGTTTTACATGAGTTAGATCTAGAAAGAGCCACGGCGTTCTGCGGGCGTGAGTTACTATCGCAGCCTGGACATCCTCCACAGTGGGCTACCTTTCTTGTATTTTCTTTCTTCAGACTTATAGCGCTAAATCTTCGTCCACGCCGAGCACAAGGAATATCCCATCCAAGATCTATCGAATGGTAAAGATCTTCTTCAGGTATATCAGATAAGATTGGCATAAATCGTTTCGATGTCATTTTCTCCTTGGCGATGGTCATTACTTCTCGAATTTTAAGTAAAAATTCGATAGCTGCTGGCGGTGGATTCTGAAAGAAGGTTTTATTTTTACATAAGCATCTACATAAAAATGAATAAAATTATAAAATATAAAAATGATAAGAAATCCAGAAGTAATATTTACCTTAAGATGTTCCGTTTCAAAGAAGACAGGATTGAAATATAGTTTCTTCCTATAAGCAATCTCTCCTCCATTTGAAGAAGGTAGTTGACGGTTACCACCAAAATTGTTTTCCATACTACAGTCTACTATCGATAGCTCTGAATGTGGGGCTCGTTCCAGTGCATCTGGTGACATTGAACGCCTGTAAAAACGTTCACTCATCCCTTCAGGTGGAGAAGGTGTCCTTAACGAGGGTCTCAATGTCTTTTTACCACGTGAATGTACCATTGCAGATATAACATTAGCGTTTAACTTCTGAAACTAAATCATCATTATATACTAATAGTTTATAAAAGAATATTATAAAAGTTATAAGCTTATCTTCGCCTACCTTATGATTGTTCATGTGTGAAGTTGGTGGTGATGAATTAGTATTATCATCCGTGTGACCACTGTCATGATGGATATTCGAATCGTGGAAAAAATCACCACCCATACCGTTCAGATTCAACAGTGGATTGGTTTTGAGCATCTGTAATAAATGCAATATTTATGTTATAACCATTATTTAGGAATTAACCATTTATTACAAGAATGATAGTAAAGGCGCAAAAGGTCAAATACCATTGGGAAAATTAACTCTCTTCTCGACCCTACTTTTCTTTCCTTTCTTAAATGTAGCCAATGCAACTGTGACCTCTCGATAGTGCAGATATCCACAAACGTTGCTAAAGGTTGCTTTTGTTGGTTTGCCACCAGGTTGCTCCTCCACTCGTGTCTCTCTTCTCTCATAAAATAACAACATAACAACAGTTTCCACTTACCACATTGCTCATGTCAATTCTTGATTCCATCGATCCATTATCCGTTGACATTGTATTGGTGTGATTCTGTTCAGGATCCTTCTGTTTCCTTTTCTGCCTTTGCTTATAATGTACATAGAATATGATACCAGCTGCATACACAAATATCAATAGCAGAACGCATACACCGATCGCTAGGGACTCCAAAACGCTGAGACCTTGATTCTGTGGTACCTCAGCTGTGACTGTTTCACCGGCGTGAAATGGTATTGATCGTACATCTGTGGAAGAAACATTTTCTGCTAATCATAAGCGTGTTGAAAATAATACTCGTCTAGGTGGTCTGAAGATTAAGCCTCCGGTTCTGTATCAAGAACTTTGGAAAACATGTATGATAAATATATATATGATTGAAAACATTGTGCCTGGTATATTTCAAAAGTTCTGGCACATATTCCATTTGGGATCTAAAAATTTGGCGAGTCGAGGCTTAATACCTAATTTTGGGCTTGGAAAAGCTTAAAGTTACGAGTTTTACGACGGTTTTTAAGGCTCCTGACATCACCTACCTCGAGGTCTCCTTCTATTTGGTCACAACACAAAGGGAAACTGCGTTGTGGCCGTTCTCGAGTCCTACATCTTTCCGCTTTTGCATTTTATATTTTGCAGTAATTTGCACCGATGAATTACTTACCGAGTAAAGCGTTTTGTGCTGATCCAGAGATGCGGAAAGCTGCACATGAGGCAGCCAATTGAGATGATGCTGCAGCAGAACAGAGCACATGTACTGCTACCAGACGACCCTCGAGTCGCGAATGCAACGCTGCCGACCCACGCCACTGTCAAATAAATTGCAAACGATTCCTCAAATTATTGCAGACTTCTCGTGTTGGACATTTAAAAAATGTCACTAAGCTTTGTACACATTTTTATTACATTCGGTCCGCAATTTTAAGCTGATTAAATTAACTGTTATGAAGTGCAATTTGTTGCAGAATTTGTCACGCGGATAAGACATTTTTTTTGCTGTCACAAATCAGTTGATAAATGTAAAGCTTAGGGCCGTAAAATATTGTATAAAATATGGCCGATGACCGATAAACGGTTCTACATGTTTTTAATCAGACTTACATCTGCTTGCTTTTATTTTAGACTAGGTTTTTGCCTGCGAGTTTGATTGCACGAAATTATTATACAACAATTTTACGACAAAAGATTATTTTGTTATAAAACAGCTTAGTAAAATATATTATACGTATATATTTTTGCTTGTACCATTAAGATGAATCTAAAGACACAACAGTCAAGCTCTGAAATCTGCAGCTACCAAAGTGTGCCAAAGAATATTTAAGACATAACCTTCTTTCAAGTGCTGTCCAGTAACAAAAATACGGTGTAAAATTCAACGGCGTTTCAAGCAATAAATATATTTCCATGCTAAAAGTGTATCTTCTCAAACAAATCTGAATGTTAAGTATTTGGAAGCATTCCTTTGACGCCTTTCTTTGGTATCTTGAATTACATCAAATAAAGCACTGCGTTACTTTTCAACACTGGAGACACATGGTTAGTTGATGGATTGTAAACGAGTAATGTTCCAACAACACCGACTTCAAAATAAATGAAATTATGCGAGAGAAAGAGACAGAGTTATAGATCGTATCTTCACGACGATATATCCCGTTTTAAACTCATATAAACTTGATGTCAAATATTTTATTTTGTGTTTTTTTTTTTCTTAATTACATTTGCTTAAATTGATAGTTGGTTTATTTATTGCGACAGTTTAATTATTTGAAGAAGTTTTAATACACATGGAGGTACGTGATATTTCAATAATAAAACCTTTAATTATAACTAATATTAAAACCATATAATACGTCACATACTTTTAATAATATTTTAAATCCTTTGTGATAATGCAAGCGATAGGTTGGGCAAATGGCTATGTCTAATGACTAAATAAATTTAAAAAAAAAGCGCTTCAAAATGGCGGATATTAATCAGCTGATCATTGGTTGATAGTGTTTGCTGTCGTGTTATTTTTATTCTTACGTATATTTTTTTAATTAATAAAGCGGATGCATTTGAAGATGAACTTGAAGATAGTCCCGATTATATCTGAGTTTACACAGTTTATCGATACACATGAAGCGCCACAATATCATCAGGTTTTTTTTTTAAATATTTTGTTAACATGAACATCGTAAATTTTAATTTTTATAACGAACACACCAGTCTTTATTTACCTACCGACGGAACCCGTTACCGAAATGCAGTGTATACAGATGAACCAATAATTAAAATTTTGTCAACTCAATTAATTTGTTTTTATATCGAATATAAAGTGATAAGATCAATTATTTATTGATGTATAATATAACTTTATTTTTCGAACTTTTTGTAATGTTTTTATCACGCTATCTTTAGTCTGTAAGTGTGTAAATAATATCTACTTATAATAATTGACCAATTTATTTATGGAATAGGAAGGCAAACGAGCAAGCGAAGCGTCACCTGATGGTAAGCAACTGACGCCGCCCATGGACACCTGCAACACAATTAGTGTTACAGTTGCGTTGCCGGCCTATAAGGTAGTAGAATAGGATAGTAAGGGGAGGGAGGGCGGGCCTCCGTATACCTCCCTTAAGAAACGAAGCGCGGCATGAGCCACTTTACGTCAATATTCTGACAGGCCGTGGTATTTCACCGGTCGAGCCGCCTCACTCATGTAGCGAACTGTGTGGCTCTACCACTGTAATTGATAGTATCGTTGCGGAAACTGACAACAGTGTTTATTCTCTTCTTCATTCTCTCTGCCTACCTCTCAAGGAGCTTAAAGTGAAATTAAGTAAGTAAATAATTTATGTAAATAAGTAAGTATTAATAAAAGTATCCATCAATTCCTTGTAGTCTGTCCGTCAGTCAACTACAATCTTAACACGTCTAAGATGCGAGATATCCCGCCAAAACCTGTTTTTAATGTTCTAATATTGACACCGCTAAGACCACACTGAAGTTAGATGCATACTAAATAGATGTGAAGTCCGATACAGTTGAATCTATTTTAAATTTGATTTGATTTATTTCAATGTTTTTTTTTATGGGATAGGTGGGCAAACGAGCAGGCGTGTCACGTAATGGTAAGTAACCAGCGCCGCCCATGGACATCTGCATCACATATAGTGTTACAGTTGCGTTGCCGACCTTTAAGGGAGTATGATAGGAAAGGATAGGGAAGGGTACCTCCAGGTACCTCTCTCACCGAACGAAACGCGGCATGGCCCACTTTAGGTCGGTCTTCTGAGAGGTCGTGGTATTTCACCGGTCGAGCCGGCCCATTCATGCAGCACACTGCTTGGCTCTACCACTACTGTGTAATATAAATAAAATAAGAAATTGTGTGTGTAATTTATTGTGTGCAGTGTTTTTTATTGTGGAAGAGCTACGTGGTTCGCTCATAAAATCGTCAAAAAGTAACTAATCCCATCGATAACCCATTCTAAAGGCAAAGAATGACAGAGCATGCCTGACCCATTTGGTGTTGCAGATGTCCATAGGCGGTGGTGGTCTGTCTTTTGCTTCTTATCTCCAATAAAAATCTACATATTCATAATATTTAAAACATATACTGTTATATTTTTATTATTTTGTGTCTGTAAGTTTAAGTTTCTAATAACAGAACACGAATTGCATAATAACGCTTCATATGTCGAAATCAATCAATCTTTATCGAAATCACGATTAAGATTTTATTAAGCTGCCGTGCTTATAACAGCATTATGGATGAAGGTTCTTAGTCGCATGATTTAAAATGGTTTTTCAATGCACAATGTGCCATGAATTTATTCAAATAAATATGTATTTTTAATTAATAGACATTCTTTTTTATTAACAACAGCACATATTAAATGATAAATAAAGATTTTTCAATCTTCATATAACTTCAGTTCCATAGAGGTTTCTTTATTAAGAGTCGGGATTATTAAGAACATGGTCCAAAAGAAATGCTTAAACAATTATTAAAGCTAAAAAAAGTATTCTTTTTTTTATTTCGAATTTGGAAACATAAAAATTCCAAGCCCTTTCATGTCTTTGGCAAATACTCAAGCCGAGTGATACAAGAAAAAAAAAATTTCAAGCCCTGTCAAATCATTTTTTTTCAAATTTAAAGTGTTCACATAGATTTAATTTTAAATAATAGATCGGCAATAGTCACCCAACAACGGGACCAAAAATGGGTTGTTGATGTGTGAGTGACTTATCAATGTGTGCTTAAAAAGCGCTTCCAAGTGTCAACTTTTACGTATATAATGTTCATGTGTTGAAATGTAAATATCCTGAAAATCTAAATACGCGGTTGCGCTGTCAGTGATGAATATTAGTACATTTTTAATGACTTGTGCCATCTTTTATAGACTGCTAAATAAATGGTTCCTTTGATAAAAAGTATGTGAATTTATTTGGGGACAGTAATATACTGTAATAATATATGTATATAATGTATATAAAGTAATAAACACATATCACAATTATAAGGCAAAAGTCTTTCAATCGTTTCTACGTTCTATCTCCTTGGTCAACTTCTAAAATATGCATACATAATTATCAAATATTTCGTCAAATTTAGTAGGTAGCAGTAATTTAGTTGAGGTTTTAAAGTCATTAGAATAAATTTAATTTTTATTTATATTATCACTATCAATAACTGTAGGTTAATAATGTCTCGACACGACTATTAGATTTGTCTATGACATTAATGGCGGTTCTTTTTGGCTTAAGTACGCCATGATTTTATCAGTCTTCAATACTTTTACATGGAACATTAAAAAATATTTTAAATCTTTGCTTTGTACTTGATTTGGAACCTTTATATAAAAAGAAGTGCTAAATCGAGGCAACTCTAACAAGCCCTTAGGTAAACACGCACCCGCGTCGTTGGTGCCAAAAAGGTAATATAGACTCTTTAAACAGCTTAAATAAAAAAAAGTTATATATTGACCGAATATTTCGCAAAACAATTTTATTATCTGTGTTCAGTCAAAATTGCTCAATTTCGTAGTGTTCAAGTTTACGATGTCAAAAATGCTTTGGCGCGAAAAATCGATAACATTTTTTTTTCAAGTTAATTAGTTGTCATTTGTTTAAGTTCCTTTAAAATTTTATTCTTTATAGATATCAATAAATACTTGAAATTAATTGGCCTTATTTTCGTTTTGAGTTTTTATGAACACTACCTACTGTTGTTAGTTTTTTTTGATAATATTTATTACACCCGGCAACGATAAGCTTGGGTGGCATGTTGCTCTCTTTGTTGGTGGGTTTTCTTGCTTATATTTTTATATAAACTGGATTTGTTTTTTAATGTCTTATTTAATTATTTTCCCGGTAATTAAACATTATTTTGGTAATGTATGTCTTATTAATATCAGGTACATTTTCAAAAGTCTTTTTAAAGAGTTTTAAGATAAAATACTTGTATTTTTATCTTTTCACTAATAATACTTGTTATTTCTTGATATTTGTGATTGGTTTATTTGATTAATCGCAAACATTTTACTATAAATGTATTGTGTGCAACTTTCTTCCGAAAAGACCGGGTTTCAAATCCAGCAGGACCTTCTCAATTACATTCGCAGTGGTACACAACATAATTCTGCAATCTATTTGTTACAATTAAAATATACTATTTAGAAATTCCAAATTCTAACTGTAACAAAGTTTCAAACCAGGCAGTTCACTGCATGAATGTCAGCACGACCGGTAAATACCACGACTTCCGGAATCCCACCCCCATTGCCCACAATTCCCATCCTACTCCCATAAAGGCTGGCAATGCAACTGTAACAAACACTATTTGTGATGCAAGTTTCCGTGGGTGGCGGTAGTAACTTACTACCAGGTCACTAAGCAACCCGTTTGCCCACATATCAAAAAGCCAAATAATTGAGATATAGACAAATTACGATTTTTTTTTAAATAGTTACGATGATCCAGTGGTTGAGCACCCCGCTTCTGAATCCAGAAGTCGCGGGTACGAATCATGGGTCACACCAATCACCATTCGAAATTGTTTTCGACTTTGAGCCCCATATGGCAATAGGTTCGGGCCCATTTGGGACGTAAACATAACGCCGGACGAGGCTTAACAGCCGCTACCTACACCAACGAGTAGAAAAGGCGTGAAGCAATATTATGTTATGTTTTTTTATGTATATATCCACGACCTTTATAACCTAAAGGGAATGCAATGGCGTACCGACATGTCAAATATATTTTCAGTCACAGATTTTATAACAGATTAAGCACTAAAAAGATAAATAAATTACCTGCAAAAAAGTATTGCCTTCAACTCGGTAGAGTCCAAATGGTACATCATTGTCAATCAGGTCTCTCAACGTCACCCAGCCGGACGAGGACAGGTACTGGGCGCTGGTCACCGCGCAGATAGCGTCTTCAACATCTGCAGAAGAGAATCACAATAATAATTAAGGTTTGAAGTAGAGAGATATTTTTTATGGGATAGGATAGCAAACGAGCAGATGTACCACCCGAGGGCAAGCAACCAATGGACACAGATAGTGTTACAGTTGCGTTGCCGGCCCTTACAATTGGATATGGAAGGGGTCGCTAGTGGGATGGAATGCGAGAGGGTAAGGCGTTGGTCCTCCAGATACCACTCTGACCGATCTAAACGCAGCATTTTTACGTCCCAAATGAAAAGAACCTATTGCCATACACCGGGCACAAGGTTGTAAGTGATCGATTTTTTTTACAAATATTTTTCTAAAAGTCCGTAGTTTGAGTCAGTTAAAAACAAGATATAGAATATACCTAACTTAACTTCTACGCCTTTTTTAGCCTTCTACGCCCAAGGTGTAGGCAGCGGCTGTTAAGCCTCAACTCCTCGTTATATTTACGTTCCAAATGGAATAGGTGACGAACCTATTGCCGCACATTGGGCACAAAGTTGTCAGTCATATCGATTACTGACAACTTTGATTGCTAAGTATCGACTTATCACAAATAACATCCGAGAAATCATTGGTGTAAATCGATTCTACGACTTCCGAATCAGAAGCGGTGAGCTCTACCACTGGACCACCGAGACTTATATACAGCAATTAAATAATATTAATTAACGATAAACAATTACAAGTTTAGTTAGATATAAATAGAATTATGTTATATTTACATACCCGTAAATATTATTTCTTGTGATGGATAGATAATTTGGCCTTTTTGCGGTAAGAAGACGTATGGGATTTGAGGCTTGGTCGCGTCACGGCCGAAGCTGGCCATCCGACATTCTGAAAGAAAACAAATACATTCGTGGATAAGGTACTTTTTACCTTTTCAATTACTATTATTCAATCTTTAAAACTAGTAGTATATCTTGAATACGGCTCGACCGGTGAAATACCACGACCTGTCAGAAGATCGACGCAAAGTGGCTCATGCCGCGTTTCGTTTGGTGAGAGGGGTACCCGGAGGCCCACCCCTCTTCCACAGGTTTTTATTCAAATTTGATCTATCATGCTTCTCGCATGCACCCAACATTAAAATTAAAATGTGATCATCAAAAACAATCTACTTAATAATGAAATGATTTCTCTGACACCACACATTGTCTAAGATAACCTCAAGATTGTTACAGATACAATGACCTCACATCCTGCAATTATTTGTCATCTGATATTAACCTTTGCAATTATGCAAAGTCTGAAAATTGTTCTATACAATGTTGTTACTCATTGTTCATTCCACAAAGTATGGATACAAGAAATCCTAACGGTATTGGCTTTTATTAATAATGTACACAATAATAAACTGAGATCTTAATTCTATTTTCTGACACTGGCTGCGCTAGAATTTCGGACGTACTGATGATCGCGTTCAGTATTAAACAGAGCTGTCAACGGCGACAAAACTTCCCGCGTAAGGATTTGAACGAGTGATTCTCCAAATTTGGCGCGCTTTATCGGCGAAAATTCTTTCCCCTAAATAGAGACCATTTGTTCAACATTACGTTCGGACTTCTTTATATCTATACTTCGTGGTTTATAACATAACATAGGTTCACGCGTTTTCTACCTGAAAGGGTAGGCAGCGGCTGTAAACGCTCGTCTCGCCGTTATGTTTACGTCCCAAATGGAATAGGTGGCGAACCTATTGCCATACCGGGTACAAAGTTGTCAGTCACCGATATTTTATTTCCATTTGGGAAGTAAATTCGGTGAATCTAGGCTTAACAGCCACTGCCTAAACCTTCGGGTAGGAAAAGGCGTGAAGTTATGTTATTTGTTATGTTAATCAGACCATTTATTTGGTCTTGCTAGATGAGCATTGGTCTCCTGATAAAGACTCTACTACATTTGCTTCATACACTTTTTTTGTGAGTTGTCTTTAATTCATTCACTCCACCTTGGTATTGGTCCACCAGATCATTGTTCAACTTGTATTCCTTCCTTCTCTTGCACTCATTCGACCCTCAAGGGTGACGTCACACACATCTCTTCACATTATTATAATCTTTACATATAATAAAATCGTAGGAAAGTTGAAAACTGTACATTGAATATTTATTTTTTAGAATACTGTGGGACATGATCTACATTCGATATCAAAATCCAAAAATATGGTTTTTAGAATTATTGTCTGATAAACTCTACAAGTACTGTATGCTTTTATGTCAAATACTGCATAAATATAGCCAAGAGGTTGGGTCAATACATAGGCTTAATATTATCACGCTAATATTATCACGGGGGCTGAGCAATGAACCCTTATAATGGCACAGGCATAGTATTTTTGGTGCTTTATAGCGTATACGCAGACGAGGTAGCGGGCAACAGCTAGTGTACATATAAATCTAATCTAATTTAAGTAAAATACTAACCATCAATGTCGTTGACGCAAGTGCCCTGGTCTTCTCGGAAGGCCGGTGTGTCTTTCCGACACTGACATCTGCAGCCGCTGTCAGAGACACCGATCGTGGCCAAGGCGTTACCATGTGTCAGCTCCATGCAACGAGTGGGTCCACAATCTGATCCTAGAATGTTTAAATATAATTATGAAGAAAACCTTTGGTAATTAATTTAATAGTTTTTATTAATACCTAACTAGCTGACTCGTCAGAATTTGTTTCGCCTCGGGAGCAATAAATAAATAGGTTAAAGAATTTTTCTATAAAAAGGAGCCTAATTACACCAGCTATCTTCTATTAAAAATACGTCTAAATCGTTCCAGGCATTTCAGAGATTAAGATTAGAACAAACAGACAGACAGACAAAAAATGTAGAAAAAAAAATGAATTACAGTGTATGTACCATATATTAAAATCAGACACTTCAATTTTATTTATCTGTATAAGTATTGATAATTTTAGGTGCAATTTATACAGCGCCATCTAGCTTCAAAGCCGAGCAACTACCCATTAAATATGAATTTATAAGTTATTTCAATGATTAAATACAAAACGAAACGGCCAGATGACATACAAACATTAATGTTATTCACACAAATATTTCTACTCGGGTAGGAAATGAACACTTTTCAGTACTTTACTATGCACCAAGAGGCCTATCCATTATAGAGGTAGCTGTTTCTCTGGAACTCTGATACATTTTTAGAGGAATTAAGTTGCTAGGCAGCAGCTTGAGGAGTTTATAAATTCTTATAGCTATTACATCTATTGGTAGCGGTTACCATTTCCTTTAGGGTAAATTACAACTTTAAAGTTTATCAAAATCAGTAACAGCGGAAATACCCAAGTAAATTTATGCAAGTGACTTTCCAAGAATAATATCAAGAACGTAAATGACGTCAGAAACAATAAAAGAGTTGAGTTTTCTTACCAATGAGAGAGAAATAATCTCCTGATGCAAATCTTGTAACATTCGCCAATCTGCCCTCGATTATAGAACTGGTAGCCGCTGATAAACTGGCCGCCATCATTAAAATCAGGAAGCGCGCCATCTTCATTTTCACTAGCGAACCAATTCTAAAACTTGCTCTGCTTGTCATTTTGATGTAATCCGCCAGATGGCACGTTTCACGAATATAATATACTCATCATCCATTTCTTGAAAAACTGTTTTTCGTCACCTAGAAAACAAAAGCAAAAATTATTTTATAGTTCAGCCAAATTGTAATAAATTTCTTTATCGAATTTGTTTACTAAATACGACCTTAATATACAGAAATATATAGCACATATTCACTGATTTATTAAAATAGCCATATAATTTGATGATTGTAGTGAAGTAGAACTTTATAAAGAGTGAAAATAAAACATGGCCGATTAGACGCTTTCGAAATTTTACTATCGAAATATTAATTATTCATATAGACTCGGGAATATTAAATACACATAAACCTGTTACACGACATTTAAATTACAGTTTTCGCTAAAAATCCACTTTTACCTACATCCATGCTGATGAGAATGAATGGATACTTTATTAATGTAGGCATATAAACATACGTAAACATCTATTTTCACTTTCCAATACATAATTATTTTTTACATAAAGATATATTGGAGCCTTTAGAAGAAACTGAAAGGGCAGAGATTAAAGACTCTGAATATCATAGAAATAGGCTTGTTTCCGCTAAGAATGAATCGGATGGATTAGAAACAAAAGAGTATGATACACAAATTTAAAAAAAATAAAATTAAATAAATAAATAGTGATCATATTTTTATCACAGAAAATCATACAAGATAGCCGTTGAGTCACGTGACAGTGTACGACAATTAGAAAAAGTCGTTTCAAATGACGTCACACCGTGCTAAATGTCACTAATTGCATTTTGTCCTTACAAAAACACGTATGTATGCCACGGCGAGACGTTTTTCAAGACGCCATGACAGTATTTAATTTTGTTTTAAATGCATAATGCCTATTGCAAGTGTGTGTTATTTTAAAAAATATAGGAGTTTTGGATTATCAAAACATGAAGCCATGTTATTAAACAATTTTTAAGTTGTTGGTATTGAAATAGGGAAGTTTTGTTCTACGTTAGTTCAAGCAAATGAAATGAATGACTAAGCAGGTATACAGTATTGAAGACGTAGGATTCGAGATAGCTTACGACACACTCCGAGATATTATACTGATGATCATGTTCTACATATAGCAATTACGGTGATGCTTAAAAACCGACGAATGAACCGAGGAATGACTAAGACTTTTATGAACACGGAGTGAGGTGTATAGGTATTGTGTTCGATAAATGATCAAACTGTTTGTCAAACTTTACGTTGTTTAACAAATAGTTTGGTAGCTTGATAGTGTTTGGCGTTGTTTGATGATACGTTGATGTTTGTCAAACTTGTTGTTGTGTATAACGTACGCAGTAAAGATACAAGGAATTCCGAGTCCGAACGTTATAGGCTTTTCCAGAGAATCACTGTACACAATAATAATAACCCGGATCTTAGTTCTCTTTTCTGCCACTAGCTGCGCTAGAATTTAGAACGTACCGTTGCTGTTAGTATTACTAAATGTAAACACCTAAACACGCATTGACTTGTGATTGCTGAATTTATTTAAACATAAATTATTAGGTCGGGGAAAAAGTCTTTTCGCATAACGTAGGTATAAACTTATTATAAAATTTCTTTGACTGTACTATTTGTGTCTGGCTGGTTTTGGTAACATTAAAAAGGTTACATTATAAAGAAAAGAAAAAAATAAAAGTTGTTTCCCGCTATTTTTCATTTGTTTTTCTCTCCGTAAAAATGAGTGAATCTAATGAAGAAATTAGATACATTTTAAAATTTTATTATAAAAAAGGCAAAAATGCAACTCAAGCAGTGAAAAAAATTTGTGATGTTTATGGACCTGATGCAGTGTCAGTAAGAGTAGCACAAATTTGGTTCAAACGTTTTCAGTCCGGAAATTTTGATGTTAAAGATGCACCTCGCTCTGGTCGCCCTGTTACGAATAAAATGGACGCCATTTTTGAAAGAGTGGAGCAAGATCGGCATATTAGTAGTTACGATGTAGCTAAAGAACTGGGAATTGACCACAAAACAGTTTTGACCCATTTGAAGAAAGCTGGTTATACAAAAAAGCTCGATATTTGGGTGCCACACGAGCTTACTCAAAGAAACTTAATGAACCGTGTACTCATTTGCGATTCATTATTGAGACGTAATGAATCCGAGCCGTTTTTGAAGAGATTGATAACTGGCGATGAAAAGTGGATCACGTACGACAAGAACGTGCGAAAAAGGTCGTGGTCGAAAGTTGGCCAGGCTTCACAGACTGTGGCCAAACCTGGCCTAACACGAAATAAGGTGATGCTGTGTGTATGGTGTGATTGGAAGGGCATTGTTCATTATAAGCTTTTACCGTCCGGCAAAACCATCGATTCTGATCTTTACTGCCAGCAACTGATGAGATTAAAGGAAGCAGTCGAGAGAAAACGGCCGGAATTGATCAACAGGAAGGGTGTGGTCTTTCATCACGATAACGCTAGACCACACACATCTTTAGCCACTCAGCAAAAATTAAGAGAGTTCGACTGGGAGGTCCTAGTGCATCCACCATATAGCCCTGACCTTGCGCCTTCAGATTTTCACCTGTTTCGGTCTCTTCAGAATTCTTTAGGTTCTGTAAGGTTGACCTCAAGAGAGGACTGCCAAAACTATTTGTCCCGTTTTTTTGATCAGAAGTCCCAAAGTTTCTACAGTAACGGGATAATGTCTCTGCCCACAAAATGGCAGAAAGTTATTCAACAAAACGGTACATATATATTGTAAATAAATGTAAATAAACTTTGAAAAAAATGTCTTGACTTTTCATACAAAAATACGAAAATACTTTTTCCCCAACCTATTATTAATTTAATTTTTAATAACTTTTTTTAAGCTTTCATTCCTCTTAACAACAAAACTTCCTGCGTAACTATTTAAACAGGAGTACTTCTCGTAAAATAGCGCTCTCTGTCGGCGATAATACTGTCCTTATAATGGACACCATTTTTTGCAAGGTTATGTTCTGACTTCTTGTATCTAAATTTCGTGGTTCTTGACTTTTGGCTAGTAGCAGCGAAGTATTGAAACCCAGGAATCCTATCCTTTTTTCGAACCTAATCTAACCATCCATAAACTAAGCTCGATTAATAAAAAAGGGCAAACGAGTAAGTAACTTCTCACTGCCCAGGAGTAGGAGGGGAAAGGAACGGGAAAGGGGATCGGGCCCCCGGATATTTTTCCCACCGAACCAAACGCGGCATGAGCCACTTCACGTTGATATTCCGAGAGGTCGTGGTATTTCACCGGTCGAGCCGGCCCATTCATGCAGCGAACTGCATGACTCTACCACTATTAGAACTATCGATACAAAAGATAAAATCGTTAATCGCACTAATAATTGTATTCTTTATAATACTCAAACAACAATAAAGCAATATATTATATCATCAAATTAATCGGAATCCCTATCAAATTCTCATCACATCACTCAACATTTGAACATTTATTGATTCTATCGAATTGTTAACACTTTATCGATGTTTGATAGACGAATAGGTGTGAATTGCCGCGCTATTAAATTACTTAGAGGTCATCGGAGGTCACAACAGCTTTGTTTGAAATTCGAACCGACATGTTCTAGGCCCTCGGGCTATTGTCAGTTTTGTTTTTTTTTTATAGATATGGTAGCTGCACTACAGTCTTTTGTCCATATAACCGTCAAGACCATTTCGTATCTTTAATCAATTTTATGATTTTATCACAGTTGTTTGCTACGCTAATATTGTACCTATTTGAACTAAAATATCAGTTTTGTTACAATATTTTATGGATTACAAATGAATTTAAAATTTTTAAGATTAGAAAACAAGATTAGAAAATAGAACAGTCAGTTTAAATTAGAATAGGCAACAGCTACCTACCACGTAAAGGAATTAGCGTGAAGTTGTTTTGTTTTGGTAAATAATTTAATAAGTTCTAATCTAATAAATAAAATTACCGTGTTAGTTACCATACTTCTCGGAAACGGCTGGAACGATTCTCATGCAATTTTGTGTATGTATCGGGCAGGTCTTAGAATCGACAATTTCTATTTTTCAATCCCCCTAAATGTTAAGGCTAGCCCACAGCCACAACATACAAAAATAGATCTCAGGAGTGGTAGAGCAAAGCAGTTCGCTGCATGAATGGGCCGGCTCCACCGGTGAAATACGACCACCTCTCAGAAGATCAACGTAAAGTGGCCCGTGCCGCGTTTCGTTTGGTGAGAGAGGTACCCGGAGGCCCACCCCCTTCCCCATCTTTTTCTATCCTACTCCCTTTAAGGTCGGCAACGCAACCGTAACACTGTATGTGTTACATGTGTCCATGGGCGATGCTGGTCACTTACCATCAGGTGACACTCCTGCTCGTTTGCAATATCCATAAAAAAATGGATCCAACCCTAAATTTTAACTTCTACTCTCTACTATCAACACATATTTTTTATTTGTTGATCAATACCTTTTTTTTTTCTGGGTCGGCTATTATAATATATTAATAGATTCAAACCACGTTGTTAATTTGTTTAAAATCAAGAAAAACTTATAGCTTCCAAAGAAACTAATAACGTTGACAACCCCGAGTGTGTATTAAAAAGGTTGTAACGTTGTTATATCAAATGTTCCGACTTCTGTTTATTTGCACACTTTTATTTATAACTAGCTGTCCCGGCGAACTTTGTTCCGCATCAAAAATAATAAATGAGTAAATTTCGGATTTATCACTTTTTCTTTACTAAATCATACATGAATTATAGATCAAAACCACCCCGTTGAACACACCTCTCAATCTATTAAAAAAAAATGCATCTAAATCCGTTGCATAGTTTCGAAGATCTAAGCATATAAGGGGACAGACAGCGGAAAGCGACTATATTTTATACTATGCATATAGAGCACACACACACATAGCCACAAGCATTGTGTTATTTTAATTTAGTTTCCTTTGGGCAAATATTAGGAATGTTAATTTTAAATGCAAATTCAACAAACCCCGTGTAACTTCTAATTAAAAATGTGTTATGAAAGTCAAATAAGCGGGTGAAGTTTGTAAGAGTTGTGCTTTATTTTGCTCTTTTCTCTCTAGCTGCCCCACAAGAGACTTGGCGTGAATGTAAGTATATGTAAATTTATCGGATACAAGAAAACAAACCTTTTCTCTTTACAATAATAGTCTATAATCATTCATTCTCGCATCCAAGAATTTCTAGATAATAATGGGTTGAGGGAAGTGGGTATATCTCAGTATCTTTTACATTTAAAAAAAACATGGCATGTGCCATTTTACGTCAATTGTCGGAGAGGTCGTGGAATATGACTGGTCGAGCCCGCCCTTTTATGTAGAGAACGTGTCTCTACCAGTGATAAATTTAAATTGAACATTATTACGCGCGCTTGAGGGAAATCTCCGTGGAATCAGAAAATACGGACTTATCCCCTGCCAACAACCCAAATTTGTATGTACACAATAGGTAATAACAAAAATAATAATACATAACATAACTCCACGCCTTTTTCTACCAGAAGGTGCAGGCAACGGCTGTTAAGCCTCGTCTCGCCGTTATGTTTACGTCCCAAATGGAATAGATGGCGAACCTATTGCCATACCGGGCACATAGTTTTCAATTATCGATATCTATCACATATAACTTTCGAAAAGTCATTGGTGTGAGCCAGGATTCGAACCCGCGACCTCTGGATTTAGACCACCAAGAAATCAATCAGCATACCTACTACTTGTTTTAAACATGTAAAAAACGTAACAATTTCATTGCTAATGGTAAAACACTTAAACAATTAGCAAATTATGTAAGTATTACGAACATAAATTAAGGTCTTAGAATTATAAACTAAAGCCGCCTACGGACATCTGCAATACAGATAGTTTTACAGTTGCGTTGCCAGCGTTTACTTGGGATAGGAAAGGGTTCGGAATTGGGATGGGAAGGGAAAAGGGGAAGAAGTTGGGTTAGGTTCTCTAAACAAGCGAAACGTGGCTTACGCCCGAATACTGAACCGCCATTCAAATCTGACAATCATAAAGTACTACTTACTTGCTTGCTCAAATTTCACGTATTCTGTTTATTGTGATAGCTGCTTAAAAGCTTAAGTAGCGCTTAAATATTTTAGTGGCAGGTCAGGTGATCAGGTGGCAGATCAGTATTCCGGCTTTAGGCTACTTAACATTGATATTCTGAGAGGTCACGCTATTTCACCGGTCGTGCCGGCCCATTCATGCAGCGAACTGCATGACTCTTACCACTTTAACTTGACTTGAAGTCAAGTTAAGTAAGTAATAAATATAAATTATCCAGCACTTTATAATCATTATTTGTCGATAATCGTAAAGTATTTTTAAACCGGTAATCATTTCTGTTTATCCGAGTGCCGTCACTGTGCTTCAGCCTACTAATAGATCATTAGATAGACGCGTAATTATATATCACAGAGAAAGAAAAAAAAAAGAAGATATTCATACCGTTCTCGGTCAAAGGCCAGCGCGAGCGTCAGTCCAACAATCAATAAAAGTTGTAACCCGTTACATAGATTAAGCAAAGCTGTACACAACCAATACACATAGACACATGTACACAGATGAGTTTCACGCTGTTAAAAATCGAGAGTGTACCGGTTTTGTTGTGATTTAGAAAACTTGTAAATAATTAGTCTGTGGCATCAATTGACCCCGGCATAGCGTAGCGCACCTTACATTTATATAAATATAAGGGAAAACTGTTTTCTCTATCGTAGATTTAATAAATACGTTGTTTATTAATGATTTTTTTATAACTTCACATACATATTTTTCTATCCAAATTAGCCGGAACTAACCGATAGACTGACAGACAAAAATTGTAAAAAAAAAAAATTTTGGTTTATGTACCTTATATACTTAGTCTGGCCATAAATACTGTTACAACTAAAAATAAAAAAATATTACATTTGAATTTGTAATCTGTCATTTTTATACGATTGTTCATTGTGTTTTCTCGTTTTGGCGCCAATACATTGTACAATATTTTGCGATATTAAAATGGAGTGGGGTGATAAAGAGAACCGAATCGCTGTGATTGCATTACACAAAGTAGGTATGGAGCCAAATGCAATTTTTAAAACTCTCCATACACTTAGTATTAGTCAAATGTTTGTGTACCGGGCTATTAATAAGTACAGTGAGACCTCCTCTGTTTGTGACAGAAAAAGACCTGGCCGTCCACATAGTGTTCGTACGAAAAAGGTGGTCAAAGCAGTAAGGGAAAGAATTCGAAGAAATCCTTTTCGCAAGCAAAAGATTTTATCTCGGGAGATGAAGATAGCACCTAGAACAATGTCGCGTATTTTGACTTAGGACTTGCAGCCTATAAGAGGCGCACTGGTCATTTATTAACTGATAATTTTAAAAAGAATAGGGTGTTAAAATCTAAACAACTACTGAAGCGGTACGCAAAGGGAGGTCACAGAAAAATATTGTTTACGGATGAAAAAGTTTTTACAATCGAGCAACATTTTAACAAACAAAATGACCGTATTTATGCTCAAAGCTCTAAGGAAGCTTCCCAATTTGTTGACAGAGTGCAACGTGGGCATTATCCAACTTCAGTGATGGTTTGGTGGGGTGTTAGCTACGAAGGAGTGACTGAGCCATATTTTTGTGAAAAAGGTATCGAAACATCGGTACAAGTGTATCAAGATACCATTCTTGAAAAGGTAGTCAAGCCCCTTAACAACACCATGTTCAATAACGAAGTATGTCCTTCCAGCAAGACTCGGCACCGGGTCATAAAGCTCGGTCCACGCAATCTTGGTTGGAAGCGAACGTTTCGACTTCATTAGAGCTGAAGACTGGCCGTCGTCTAGTCCCGATCTTAATCCACTGGATTATGATTTGTGGTCAGTTTTAGACAGTACGGCTTGCTCTAAACGTCATAATAATTTAGAGTCCCTAAAACAATCCATACGATTGGCAGTGAAGAATTTTCCCATGGAAAGAGTGCGTGTTTCTATTGATAATTGACCTCAACGTTTAAAGGCCTGTATTGCAGCCAATGGACACCACTTCGAATAAGCTTTTTATATTTTATATCGTTTTATATTTATGTATTAAAGTAACACACTGTAAAAGTAATAAATGTTATTTGCAATTAAAAAAAATTTTTTTCTTTGTTACAATATTTATGGCATGACTAAGTATATGAAGGTACTTTAATTTTATATAAATGTATATTTTGCTTTGTAGATATGTTTTGCAATAAATAAAAGATTTATATTTTAACTCTTCCCTACGAGCGTCTTGTTATATTAAATTTAATCACTAATTGTAAATTCATCCATAATTATGACTATAGCAAAATTACGACCCATACAAACTAAACAGAATAATCATACCGTTATGATGTCTTCATCTACAACGACATCTATCCGTTTTAATCGTAAAATATTGTGTAGCTTCCAACCAATAGTTAGTAATATCATTGCTACGGAGATATATACGAAAACAATATACTCCATAAAACGAAAAAGCCTCGTAAAATTCTTCATCAAGAATCCTAGCAATTGTTAATTTAAAAACTTCAATATTCATTTGGCTTCGATCGATGGGCCATTAATATGTCGATATATTGTTTCATAGATAATAAATATAGACGTTTAAGTTGTTTATGATATCTTATACTCACGTCCAGTACCATAGAGACGGTGTATTTTTTTTTAATTTTAGACAAAAGACTAGAGTCCCGACGGTAACTAACACCGGTCGGCCTCGAAATAATTAATTTAAAATTCGTGAATTTGATAAATATTAAAAAATAACTTTATACAGCTATTCTCTCATTTGAGTAGATGATGATGATACTTAAATACTGCTACTGAGCTTATGAACATTTTATTCTTAGTGTAATCTTAATATTTAGTGTAAGCTAGTCTCGGTGGTCCAGTGGTCTAGCACCCCGCTTCTGAATCCGAAAGTCGCGGGTTCGAATCCTGGCACTGACTCACACCAATGACTTTTCTAAATTGTTTTCGGATTCTAGAATGGCGATCACGGACTGGGCTGCGCATGGTAGGCCGTCCCCCCACTAGATGGACCGACGACCTAGTGAGAACCGCTGGGAGTCATTGGATGCTAGCGGCACAGGACCGGGAGTTACGGCGTGCTAAGGGGGAGGCCTACGTTCAGCAGTGGACAGATCTAGGCTGATGATGATGATGATGAATTGTTTTCGGAAGTTATGTGTGATAAATATCGATGACTGAAAACTTTGTGCCCGGTATGACAATAGGTTCGCCACCTATTTCATTTAGGACAACAACGTACCTTCGGGTATAAAAGGCATGAGGTTATTTCATGTTAAACTTATTATCTTTTAAAAAAAATATCAGTTTTTTGATGGATGCCTGGTTCCAATTCTAAAACTCTCGGGTTTCTTCCTGGAATAAACCAATAACTTTTCCAAATTCTATAGATTATTTTACTTTCTGACAGCATCTTTGTCTGGATAACAACTTTACAATGTCACTTACTTAATTATTTTTTAATAATTTAAACACGAGTCTTGCTCATCACTAAAGTTATAAAAAAAAATACCAGTTTACGAATAAAATAGACCAACTTTCGAAATTTATTAATTCAATATATTTTATTTTTTAATGTCATACCGACGCCAACAATCACAACACTATTCGGACTTGTGATTTACAACTACAATGTATCTGATTATCATATTCGAATCATTATAGGAATATATTATTATATGCAATTATAAATCGTACAATATATAACAGTCGATTATTCGTCTTCTCGTGTCTCAGAATAAAGTAGGTATCGATTTGTTAGTAGGACATAGAAATCGATTCCTATAGGTTGTAAAAAATGTATACCTACATTATAGTGTAATAAATTCGAAGAAAATTTGTTGTTGTTTTAGCCAAAAGTAAGGAAATACACAAAAAGAAACACTTTCGTCAATATTAATATTTAACCGTGTTATTCAACTGGGAAAGAATTTATGTAGCACCACCTAGCGCTGATATAAGTAACTAAAGCTTGTCACGTAATACATGTATTTTTTCTTAAATAAATAAATAAAAATATTTTCCAGAAGCCATAAAAACGTCATTAAAAACCACTCATTTATACGCCGTAAATAATAAAGATACATTTAAAACCATCAAACTATAGCACAATATTCTCAATTCCACGGCCCAAAGTACTCTTAGACATTAGTAAGTACTTACTTAACTATTATGAAGTTAGCTACATTACTTACGAGACTAGCTTCACACAACACATATACATAAATTATTATGACAAAATACACAATACATAATACATATTTAAAAAGATTAAACACAATAGATATAATGGTTATTTATATTGTGTGATGTAACGAAATTTATAGTTGTTGTAATAACTGTGTAATTTATGATACTACTAGATAGCTACTGTCAAAAACTTCTCCCGCGCAAAATGTAATCGTAATAAACCATAGACAAATTAGAGTTTTTTTTTTTTAACACGCTTCTGTTGGTAGGTAACAGAATTTTCATTTTTTTTCTTGAGCTTTAATTATGGAAGATGCGGAAAAGCTTTGCGAAAAAGGATTAACTGAATTTGTTAAGTGCTTTGTTTTTAAATTTGATTGAAAACTATTGCCAGTTATGTATATTTATTATATCACACATAATGACGGAGTTTTGGCGGGACTGTGGAAGAGACATGTCCGCTATTTGCATTATTTTCTCAGATTTGTGTTTCAATGGATATTATTGAATAAAATTCATGGCGTTTTATTGAATAAGTGTTCGTATATGAGTGCAAATGTGGGAAATGGTGTAGGTATCGTGTTTAGTGTGCTCTTCTACATTGTCGTCAGGACTCCCTCCGAGGGAGTCCCTCGGAACATCATACATAAAGTGCCACGACTTTATGGATGATTAGGTTAGGTTAAGCTTTAGGGTTAGGCTAGGTTAGGTATAAGAATGATGATTTTAAAATAAGATGATAATATAAGACTCGACTTAAAGGTCCTAGCAACCAGGTCGTTAAATTATATAATAATAACACATAATGACTGTTCCGATATCCAGACCAAAGAAACGCGATTTCGTATTTGTAAAAAGTTATTTTTTAATATGTAACATTGTAATTCATCGACGTAATATCTATGGAAATGATTATTTTCAATAAAGTATTGTTGATCACTGTCTCGTTGCGTCAAATGCAGTTTAAATTTATAATACATCTTTCATATAAAAGATCCAAATGTTATAAATGTTTCCTCATTTATGTCCAAATGGTTCGTTGCGCAAGATTGTTTATTGTATTTTTTTTTATTAATATTATTATTATAATATTTTGTAATTATATGTTACGTATTAAATTATTATTAATTCGTTTTCAATATTTTTATTGCCATTAATTTGTATCGTAATGAGACGATTATTATATTAATCAAAATTAATATTTAAAATTATTAGACATTAAATTTTGTTCTATTGCAAAATGTTGCGTTAAATAGTAAATACTAATCAAAGTACCAGCAATATTTTTATAGTATCCCATGGGCAAATGAGCCAGCAGGTCACTTGGTGGCAAGTGACTAGTTCCATTCATGGATAACTGCAACACTAATGGTGTAAACAGTTGCGGTCAATAGTAGGATAGGAAGGCGGAAGTGGAAGGGGTGACATATATCATCACACCAAACGCAGCATAAACCACTTTTCACCAATATTCTCAGAAGTCCTTGTATTTCACCCATCCAGCCAGCCCATTCATGCTGATAACTTCGGAGCTCTACTAATACCTCTTTTTGTTGGTCTACCGCAAGGGAATGGGAGAAGGGAATCGAATCAAAATTTGGCCAGCCCATTCGGGGATTATACATAACAATTTGTTTTATTTATTGTGTGGGTGTGTGATGACAATATGTCAACCAATTATATAAACAGACACGTTAAATAAATGTTTTATTAATTAGAAGAAAATCTATGCAAATTTTATCCGAAATTAATGATATTTTTTTTTACTTTGCAAAGATCTTTAATTTGGTGTGTTTTGAACGCGACTTCTTTACATTACATAGTTTAAAACAAAGTCGTCCGGGTACCTCTCTCACCGAGCGAAACGCGACATGAGCCACTTTATGTAAATCTTCTGAGAGGTCGTGGTATTTCACCGGTCGAGCCGGCTCATTCATGCAGCGAACTGTATGGCTCTACCACTGTTAAAGTTTCATATTAAAACCTTTCTTTTCTTGACATAATTAAGCTATTTTGTTACGAATTAATTGAGTAGAGATAAATAGATAAGTATTATTCACGCCAACTCTCCCGTTGGGTAGGTAGAGATAACCTAACTTTATACACATCATACGCTTGCTTTAATTATAATTCTTATCATACGCGCTCATCCGTTTTTAAGCTTTTTTTTATGGGAAACGTCACCTGTTGGTGAGTGACTAGCGCTGATCGTGGACATCTGCAACAATCTGAGAGTCACAGTTAGATTGCCGGTCTTTATGGTGGCATGACAGGTATGGCCTTTATGACATGAGGAGGAGGAATCCTCTCGCATCAAACGAAACATGACTAAAGCCACTATTCACCGATATTCTGTGAGGTCGTCGTATTTCCCGGTCATTGTGATAAATTCTTGTTGCGAACTGTGTGACTACCGCTAGCGTCAGCTTGTAATAAGAAACATAACATAACTTCACGCCGTTTTTCTAACCGACGGTGTAGGCAGCGGCTGTTAAGCCTCGAATCGCGGTTATATTTACGTCCCAAATAGAATAGGAGGCGAACCTATTGCCATGATGGGTACAGAGTTTTCAGTCATCTATATTTATCACATATAACTTGCGAAAGGAATTTCTAAAATTCATTGGTGTGAGCCAGACTTCGAAACCGCGACATCTTGATTTCGAAGCAGGGTGCTCGGCCACCGAACCACCGAGACTTAAATATACGAACATATGTTACGAATGACGGAAGACTGTTCTAATTTAATGATTTCGTATATACAAATTAATATGCAGTCAATACTTGTTTTCTCTGTTCTTTTTTTCTATAAATACGATATCCGTAAAATTATATAATAATAATTAATTAACAAGATAAATTATGTAATGTTTGACTTAAATTTGAAACTCAATTTCTAATACAACATCATTATGAAGGTACTACGAGCTATTGAATATTTAAATTGAATATGCCTTATCGGAATTAAGTGAGGTGTATATGTACTGTGTGTTATGTACTCTCAGTTATTTCTGCCTTTTTTTTACGCGATGAAATGCTTTATGCACACCCCCCCGCCTGGAGACGACAGGGGGTAATGTGGGACTCCCAAAACAGTAAACTGCAATCCGATCCTAGGGCTACCCACTAAAATCTCGCGGCGGCCTTCCTCCGGCGTTGCGGTAGTCCAAGATTCGGATAACCCCTCTGGTCCTCCCGACAACCCTTCCCGGCCGCACCGGGGGGTCATCCTTCCCAAGCCACTACCCGGGCGCACCCGCGGGCTGTGCGCCCTCGCGGCCCGTCGGCGGCGGCGATCTCTGAGTCTGGCTACCCCGTTAGTATTATATATAATTAAAAATAAGTATATGGTTTTAAATATAATAGTAGGACTTTATTTTATATACTTAATAAATGCTCAGGTAGTCCAGAAGTCGAGCTCCTCGCTTCTGATTCAGAAGTCGTGGGATCACATCAACGAATTCTCGGAACTCTCTTAGGAAGTTATGTGTGACCACTTTAGGCCCGGTGTATAGGTTACGTTAACATTACGATTCGGCGAGCCAAGGCTTAACAGCCGCTGCCTTCTCCTTCGGGTAGGAAAAGGCGTGAAGTTATGTTATGTTATAAATGCTTGTGAGTGGTTTTTAGGTTTGGATTTCATGCCATCATTCGAGTACCGAATATAAGTAAGTAAGTAAGTCGTAAGTATTCGAGAGTCGATACCACAATAGTCCTTTCAGACAAGGAGTCCAAGAAAACCTGCTTGCACTCCAAATTCATAGATGGACCAAGGCCGTGATCTGTTGGCTAATTTCGGCCACTAGCCGCCCTAATCGGACCGGTAGAGCATATAGAAATTAGCAAAAAATATACTACAAAAATCGTACATAATTTTATTAAATTAAACAAAAAAAGTCGTGTCTGATGTACGACAATAAATTCTACTGCCTAAACTACTTCTTCTCCCGCTTAAACACGCAGGCAACAGAGAATGTGAAAGAACACAATAAAAAAAACACTAATATGACCTAAACTTTACCGTATCGAGAGCCTCTAACTTAACATGTAAGTAGTTCAAAAACCAAAGAGTTTATTTTATAACATCCGATTACATCCATGGTACAAACTATTAATCTATTAAAAAATCTCATTACATTAGAGTTACGTA
Organism: Euproctis similis; assembly: GCA_905147225.2. Lineage (NCBI taxonomy): Eukaryota > Metazoa > Arthropoda > Insecta > Lepidoptera > Erebidae > Euproctis > Euproctis similis. Next base: position 8,139,237 of record LR990121.1, on the reverse strand, counting down.
TAAATTATATATATAGAAATAACAAGTTGTAAGTTGTACGTGTTACGGTTAAGTGAATCATAGTTAAGTCAGAGCAAGTTATGAATGATATAATAAGTGATTTGAAAGTAGATCAGACTGTGTACTATATTATTGTGAAGGTCGGTTTTAACTGATCTCGTTTTACTGGCTTGATGTGTGTGTGTACAAATATTTATTACGAGCTAAATTTAGAACAGCGCCATCTAGTGAGCTGAAGGGAAGTGATACAGAGTAAATTTTGTCTTAATAAAATAATATGGAAGTATACATCTCATATGCATGTATTCCTTTTGTTATCTGCTTTCTATGGTTATTTACTAAAGTTTTGTTTAAATAATACTTAATATTGATTTTATCCCAAAAAAACACATTACTAGGTTAACATCTACTACCAATTGATCATGGGTTCATCAATGGTTTATATACATATATACGAATTGACAATAAAAGGGTTGACAAGTCGAAACATCCTAACTCAAAAATACAAATTTTCGCATTTATAATATTATTAAAAACCATTTAAATAGACTGTCCTATTGGTATGTTTACAATAACCTGTTCATAACTAATATTAGCTACAATCATCAGTCAAGTAATTGATTTTTTGATACAGTAGTTCACATCGACTCGAGATGGAGAGATACCTACCGAGTACGAATCAGGGCGTCAAATAAAGAAATTTTGTAAATATTATCGCAGGCGTATTGATGGGATTGTAACCTGATGGTAAGCAAGTAACGCCGCCCATGGACCCCTGCAACACAGAGTTACAGTTGCGTTGTCGGCTTTTAAAATGGGATAGTCAAGTGGTTTGAATTGGGATGGAAAGGGGAGAGTGCCTCTCTCTGAATCTCTCTCGCCAAGCGAAATGAGGCAAAAGCAAATTTACGTCGACATTCTTTTGGCATTTGACTGATTGATCTAACCCATTTATGAAGCAAACTGCGTGGCTCTACTGCAGGTATTTATTGTTTAAATTATAACCCAATCTTTAAACATTTTACGAACCAACTTTCTTCATAAAAATCCACGAATAGTAGGTAGCTCAGTGATTTATTGGGATATATATAATAACAGCGTTAGATGATTGTAAAATGTCTGCCCAAATCAGTAATATATGATTGATAATTATAAACGATAATCGGTTATTAATAATTCTATAGGCGTTTGAATATTAGTTGGGTGTGGTATGAATCGTCTTCAAAATATTTTGATTATAACCTTTGTGCTACTTAATTTAATTAGTTATAGGCTTGAATAAAATATAATAAAACTCGATATATGACCAATATTGGGTAAAAGTTTAATCGATTATTTCTGGACCTTTTTGAATAGATAATAACATCGATAATAGTAGTATTACTTGTCAGTGGTAGAGCCACGCAGTTTGCTGCATGATTGGGCTGGCTCGACAGTTAAGATACCACTAATTCTTAATGTGAAGTGGTTCTTGCCGCGGTTCGTACGGTTAGGAAAATATCCGGAGGTTTTTTTCCTTACCTTCCCAACTAATATCCTCGTAGCAAACCGGCAACGTAATTATACGACTATCTTTGTTGCAGATATCCGTAGGCGACGCTAGTTACTTACCACCAGGTGACACGCTTGCTAATTTGCCTCAGTGTATACTGAGGCAAATTAGCAAGCGTAAATAAACAAATGAAAAATAAAATTCACTTAAAAAGGGTGGGCAGTAAAGTAAAACATCTAATCTTAAAATTTTAAAAATATCAAATAAGTAACCTCGTTTAAAAAAAAGAAGAAATTTAAATATATCGCCAGCTACTTTCCTCGAAATGCTTATTGCATGCATATTAGTTTCTCGGTAACTATTATAAATTTGATTCAAACCAGTTAAAACCAGTACCGATCTATTATCTTCACCATTAACTAACACCTCTATTTATAACTGATAAACATCTGATACTTTCGTGTTCTATAGGGAAAGGCTTTTACTGTCATTTGTCAAAGTTGACATGACTAATCTTTACGAGCTTGCGTTTGAAATAGTGAACCTCTGATAGTATGGATGATAGATTCTTTTTTTTTTTTCAAATTTTGTTAAAATCATATCCATAGTTAACTGTTGGTTGAAGACTACAAGTTCAAGTAGTTTTATTTGTTTTCTTATTTTAGTCTTCATAGATAGTAAATTAACATGGACACATAGTGGAAATATAAACCGCCAATAAACTTCAAATAAATACTAAAGTTAAGAGATTTATTAAATAACATGACATAAATTCACGCCTTTTCTACCCGAATGCATTGGCAGAGGCTGTTAAGCCTCGTCTAGCCGTTATGTTAACGTCCCAAATGGAATAGGTTGCTACCCATTACCATACCGGGCACAAAGTTTTCAGTCATCGATATTTATCACCCATAACTTCCGAGAATAAATTCGAATAGTCATTGGTGTGAGCCAGGATCCGAACCTGCAACTTCTTGATTTAGAAGCGGCATACTCGGAAAACCACTGGACTACCGAGACTTTAATTTATTAATAGAGTGGAGGAAAAAAATAACTTCCAACTAATTTAACATTATTTTGGATCTAAATTATTGGAGACGTCATCGCCGCTACTACAACAATATCTCACTGATTCATTTACCACGCACACGGAATCTGAATTAATAGCTAGTTTATTTGATTTTCTAACTGCATATATATTTTGTTAATTTTAGAAAGTTTAATAAATCATATTTAAGTTATGTAACTTGAATGATCACAATTCATTGCGTTTTGCGTGAAATCTGTAAACGTCTTGTGGATTGTAAACAAATAACTTTCTTATAATTTCAGGATTTTTTAACTTTTGTTCTTTTGCCGCGGTAGTCACATTAGGTATAAAAAAGTTTTCCCAGCTTTAAAGTATTGAAGACTAAACATAACTACATAAACATAACTTCACGCCATTTGTTACCCGAAGGTGTAGGCAGCGGCTTTTAAGCCTCGTCTCGCCGTTATGTTTACGTACCAAATGGAATAGGTGGCACACCTATTGCCATACCGGGCACAAAGTTTTCAGTCATCAATATTTATCACACATAACTTCCGAAAACAATTTCGAAAAGTCATTGGTGTGAGCCAGTATCTGGAATCGAACCCGGACCTCTGGATCAGAAGCCGTGTGCTCAACCACTGCACCACCGAGACTGTTCTGCGTTGAAGAATAATTAAGAAAAAATGACATTGGTGTTGTGATCACAACTTTCATGTTCTCCCAAGTCCTTCTATTTTTATATTGTGTATGTATATCTGGTCATTGTATATCTGCTTAGTGACTCTTTCATATATTGGTAATAACGAAAAAAGAAATGGAAGATTAAGAAATCTAAACTATATATGTACATTTTAGTTGATTCAGTAACTCATGCAAGATATCTATTTTGTTTGTTATTAATATCTTTATTAATACTATCATCGTAAGTGGTAGTGCCACGCGGTTTGTTGCATGAATGGGCCAGCTCGACCGGTTAACTACCACGGCCTCTCAAGATATCGACGTTAAGTGGACGTATTCCCCTTGCCCTCCTTTCCCTTTACTCCCGTAACACTATCTGTGTTGCAGGTGTCTATGGGCGGCGGTAGTTGCTTACCATCAGGTGACTCGCTTGCATATTTATCCTACCATTCTATAAATAAAAGTATCCAATTGATTATAATAAGTCGGAGTAATATAAGTATTATAATAAGTATTTCGGATCCATTTCGCTCGACTAAAACGCATACCTAGTTATACTTATTTACATACGAGTATTATTAAATATTTTTTACAATTTAATTACATAGGATTAATTAATTAAGACAAATCTACCGTTTAGTTGAAGTTTGAGAACCGGTCTTTTTCTCAATATGTCTACCAGTTTGCAATTAATAACAATATCTGTCATCACTTTCTACAGGCAAGCGTCAATATTAATACACGTCTAGATGCTTTGTTCCTGTACAAATATAATGAGTAAGTCTCTTTGTTTATAACTTGCATTGTTTTTTAAATATGCCATTTTTTTTATCCTATTTAATTGGTAGCGAATTTTTTTAAAATACGTCAAGCATATTTAATCAATCATTATAGTTTTTAACACATTACTAGACGAAGAAACTAAAAGAACTATATTATATACTAGCTGATCCGGCGAACTTTGTTCCGCATCAAAAGTAATAAATGAGTAAAATTTGAATATTAAAAAATTCAATTTGTGCTATTTATCGGCACGCGTTTTGGCGCGCAACGCAACTACTATGTCCCGCTATGTTAATACTGTAGTATCTTCGCAAATATTCGTTTAAATTACATACTGTAAATGGCAATATTGATCTATATTAAATGCACAATCTAGTTAATACACTTAACTGGATGAAAATTAACGCTGTAATGTTTCAAATCGCTTCATAAATAAGCCCTTATTTCTCGTAAAAAGTAAAAAAATAAAAATGGTCATTGTGGGTTATCCCTAAGAGATAGACATATGGCATCGCTTTGACTTTTTTGTAGATCTTTTAAAGGTGTATAACAATGTAGTACATTATTTTGTTTTATCACTTATTGTTCAGGCAGCGTTTACGATTAAAGATCTAAATCTTGAAAATTATCACTTTTTTTTACTACACTATGCACGAATTATAGATCAAAACCACCCCGTTGACACCCTCTAACTATTAAAAAAACCGCATTAAAATCTGTTGCGTGGTTTTAAAGATATACGCATATAAGGGGACAGACAACGGAAAGTTACTTTGTTTTATACTATGTAATAATAGTACAACACTAGTTTAGAAGAAGAAATAAGACCTAAATAGTCCTGAATTTAGAGGGGAATAAGAGAAGAGGAAGATGGAATGATAGAAAAGTGTGGGAAAGAAAAACCTGTTGTGCCCACCCCAAATAATGGGAATAGAGCAAAAAATTTATGAACGGTGTAGTAATAAATATTGTGGGCAATTTCTTAACAACAATATCAATCTTGTCTTGTTGGTCTCCTTTTAATTGATAACATAAAAACTCTTTTCATCAAAACAAATAAAAAAAAACTTGAAAGATATTCAAATGTCTTTACGTGCAAGGAGCTATCTAGATAAAAAGTTGTTTCATAAAAGTCTAATATTATTATGTTTAATTTCATCCTTTCGTTCTACAAATGTCATATTAAATGTTATTTCCTTTCATGAATATTTAAAGAAATCATAAAATATTATGTTTACAAAATGATAATGTGTTTTTTTAAATCCGCGCTCTATTAACCTAAAAATCTCAAAAATTCAAATTGAATGTAGAAAGCTAATTTCACTATAATATATTTTTGTTTGCTATTATTATAACGACGTTTTAATATTTTATGAGCTAGCTAGTGTCTAGTCAATGACATTAGTCTAGAATCTAGATATTTTATTGGTTTTACATCCGATTGGAGCTTCATAATAAAATATTAAAAAGAAAAAAATAATATAAGAAACAAGGTATCTATGCCACGAATCTGTATGACCCTCCTTCTTTTTCGAAATCATTTAAAAATGGAATCTTAACATACGATGTAAAACGAATATATTCGAAATTAAAAAAAAAAATGTTTCTTTTCCTCACTAATCGTCTTCGAAGATGAGTTTTTAATAATAATGTTTATTTTTTTATGTAAAATCAAACACATCTCCATTATTTATTATGTCCGTTATAGATTTCCAAAATTTCTTTTTTATTTCTCTAGTAATTTTTCAAATGTCACTTTCATTTGAATATCATGAAGTCCTTGTTACGACTTAAAGAGAGATCTTCAGTTACTAGTAAGTGAATCTTTTATCTATGGTTCCAGTTTTTTTTCGCCGCATTATTATCACCTACTTTCGTTCGTATGGCTCACGAAGTATAGATACAAGGAGTACGAACGTGATGCTGAACGAATGGTCTCCATGGGTATAGAATTTTCATCAGTAGAGCGCGCCATTTCTCTAGAAATTTTCATTTAAAACTTTACGCGGGAAGTTTTTTTGCTGTTGTGTATCATTAAACACAAAATAATGTAATTTTATTTTTTTTTAGATTTAACTTTTAAACCTTTATTATAATAATAACATAAATAATAATAATAGCATCGGTACGTCCTAAACTTTAGCACAGCCAGCCGCAAGAAAGAAAACTAAATTCTGGAATTATAATTGAGTACAAGTATATACCGTTGGAACTCCTTGTATCTATACTTCGTGATATATCTTCTAAATCCGAATTGAGGTTATTCTGTAGTAAGGTATTTACCTGACGTCTTATTGAATGAATGAATGATTGAATGAGAAACATCACAACATCCGTACATAATGTATTCGTTATGAGTTTTAACAAGATTAGACACGCTTATCGTTCTGCTTATAACTATTATATTAGTTATATTGATATATATTAATACATAGATCTGTATGTTTTAATTTATAATTCGTATATCTAATAAAAAAATATGAATATTATCAGTAATAAATAATAGTTTAAAAAAACTAAAAAACACGCTTTTTATAGAAAACCGAACTAAAAAATAGAAAAATAAAAAAAAATATTTTATTTTAAAAAAAGCGTGGGGTGCTTTTTAGATATTAACGAAATGATAATCACTCTACTCATATCTGTCAATAAAATATTTATAACTATTGACACCATGCACCCCACGCTTTTTTTAAAATAAAATATTTTTTTTTATTTTTCTATTTTTTAGTTCGGTTTTCTATAAAAAGCGTGTTTTTTAGTTTTTTTAAACTATTATTTATTTTCTATTTTTTAGTTCGGTTTTCTAGTCTAGAACTTTCATAGTTCACAAATCGCACCATCTAGTGGCAATCACCGGAAACTAAAAAAGAAGTCGGTTACAAACAAACATACAAACATACAAACCTACAAACATACAAACATACAAACATACAAACCTACAAACAAACATACAGGTGAAGCTAATAAAAAGCTAATAAAAATGTCGCAATTTAGAATTAATTTTGGTTCGTAATATATTAACTTCTGATTGAGGTCACATTTTTAAGTTTTAGCGCGACAGTTACAAGGTTTGATTTGTATTTTGTTAATGTCAAAGTTTTAGTGATTTTAGAGGTCTTTGCAAATATTTTATTAAAAAAACCTACCGTTGTTATTCTAATATATAAATAATTGGTTAAGGGTTTTAAGGCCGTCGACTTTTAGTTTACAGGAGGACCGGAGTATAGCCGTATAAGCACGTGGCGCTGTTCTCACTGCCTTAGAGAAAGAACTGGCGTGAAGTTATGAATGTGTATTATAAGTGGTTATTATGTACGATTAGAATTGCGTTTTAAATGCCAATTACGTTAAGAATAATTTGCCTATAAATAACTTATCACCTTTCAGGAAATATTGATTGATTGCTTTGCTAATTTATTATTTGATTGCACAATTGCTCAATGAAACATGCAGGAGGTATGTCTGTTTGTAACACATTAGTAAATATTCATATGAAAACTTGGTAACATTCTTGGAGAAATTTCAACAGCAATGTAAACTTCGTAAATTCTGAGTACTTTTTAAAAAACACCAAGTTTATTTTAATATTTTGCACGCCCCTAATTTTTCAAATTGCCAGACAGATCTTGTGATGCCGAGCACAGTTATTTCTATGAATGTGTATTGAATTAATTATTTTTACTCCATGTAACAAATAGGCGGGGTAACCTATTGTCATAAATCGTGTACAATTTTCTTAGTAATCGAAATTTTTCACAAGTTACATTCATCAAAAAGGTTTCCACAAAAGTCATTAGCGTGAGTTAGGAGGCCAACTTTTTAAATTTTATAAAAAAAAAATCTAGAAGTCTTTATTGTGTGCCAGGATTGGAATGCGCGATTTATTCAAATGTGTTTTTTTTTTTCAAATTTAGAATTGAAACTCTTTGACAGACGAAAAAAATTTGTGTCAAATAGCAGGATCTCTCCACACCATTCTCGGAACATAATTACTGTATATTATAATCAATTGTCATAAAAATAAAACAATGGTTAATATAAGTATTAATATAAGTCCAACTGTATTATTGTATCGGGGGAAAGCTATAGATAAATCGATAATCTTACTTAAAATTATATACTATCGATAAATCGAATGTTTCGCTATTCGAGTGGATATCGGGTCAACGATGCGCTTATACTGAATATGAATATTTATATCGATTTTTTTTTATTGCGACATAAATAATACTTCAAAATTAAGTGTGTCAAAAATACAATTCTTTTCTAAGCACCGGTTTTATGTAAAGATATTTTTAAATTGTGCTAAACCGTTGATTATATTATTGTATATATCAGTTAAATTTTGATATCGGTTAGTATATAGTCAAATTAAATTTTATTGTTAAGCTTATGGAATCTGATGAAGAAGTCTAGATTATAAAATCTCGGTTCACATTAAATATTTTTTCTGTAGGTACATCTCTTGGGAAATCGAAGTCTCGGTGGTCCAGTGGTCGAGCACACGGCTTCTAAATCCAGTGCTCGCGGGTTCGAATCCTGGCTCACACCAATGACTTTTCGAAATTAATTTCGAAAGCTATGTGTGATAACTATCGATGGCTAAAAGCTTTGTGCCCTGTATGGAAATAGGTTCCACCTATTCCATTTGAGACGTAAACATAACGGCGAGTAGAGGCTAAACAGCCAATACCTAGAAGAAAGGTTTTTCGGGTAAAAACGGGCGTGAAGTTAAGTTATCTTTTCGGAAATTATGTGTGATTAATATGAATTGCTGACAAAATTCTGACCAATCTATAGTATATATCTCAAAGGTGACTGACTGACATAGTGATCATATCAACCCACAGCCCAAACAACTGAATGGGTTGGGCTGAAACTTGCATGCAGGTAGGTGTTATGACGTAAGCATCCGTTATGAAAGGATTTTGATTAATTATAACTCTAAAGGGATAAAATAGTGGATGAAAGTTTGTATTAAACGTTGTCAATTTTAAACTGATCGAGCTAAGACCTTGCATGCTTAATGCTACTATTACGTAGCCAGCATAAGCATAAGCCTTAGAAAGCATTTTCATATATTCTAAAGGGGATAAAAGGTACTTGGTAAAGCCGCCAATACTATACTTCTTAAGTCGCGGGCAAAAGCTAGTATTACATATTTTGGATTCAACTCCGAATCATCTAAATACTTGATGTTATTTTTTAAAACAACCATTTACTTTTCAAAGACGATCAGAATAATAATACAATAATATCATTTGTAAAAAAATTGACATAATATGTCAAACTAACTTCACGCCTTTTTGTTACCCGAAAGTGTAGGCAGCGGCTGTCAAGCCTCGCCTCGCCGCCACGTCTACGTCCCAAATGGAATAGGTGGCGAACCTATCGCCATACCGGGCACAAAGTTATCAGTCATCGATATTTATCACACATAACCTCCGAAAACAATTTCGAAAAGCCATGGTGTGAGCCAGTGTCAGGAATAGAACCCGGACCTCTGGATCAGAAGCCGTGTGCTGGACCACTGGGCCACCGAGACGGTTTTTTTTTGGTTTGTTGCAAATTAACATGTACGATTCCGTGTCAAACAAACACTTTCTTTAATCAATCATTCGGCATGGAAGGACAAGTTGATACGGGGTTTTAATATCATCATGATACGCGCGTAACATTTCGTGATAGTACATACATAATTACACTTTCTATATTCTCACGATTGGATCACACAAACTGGTTAGTATCATCAACTGTATAGTATGCCACACAGTTCGCTGCATGAATGGGCCGGCTCGACCGGTAAATGACCACGAACTATCAGAAAATCAACATAAACTGGTATATACAATGATTCTTTCGGCCTGAGAGGTATATGAAGATCCAACCCTTTCATCATCATCATTTATCATTAGCTTTTTGAGGTCCACTGCTGGACATAGGCCTCCCCCATAGAACGTCACAACTGCCGGTCCGCTCAATCATGGGGGGTTTTTGCCATAATCGCCACGCTTGGCAGGCGGGTTGGCGATAGTAGTAGGCTGTATTTTCTTGAGAGAGAATGCTGCTGCCCATTCTTCTAGCTTTTCCCTTAGTCGCCTTTTACGACACCCACGGGAAGAGATGGGGTGACGGTATTCTAAGCTGGCGCCACACAGAATCCAACCCATTACCCGCTCTATTCCCCATTCCCAAGAAAAGAAAAAGGCGAGAAGTTATGTTCTGTTAACTAGATTCCATAACACAAGGATTCAGTTGCTTAGCTTGGAACTAGAGGGCGCTGCGCAAGATATTAAGGGCACGCAACCCCGCCCCCGTTCCCCATAAAATGATTCAGTGAAATTTAACAAAACCCGTTATATCCGAAGGTATAGGCAGATATAATATTGAATCGACTAATTGGATTAATTTTCTAACAACAACTATTTTGTCAGTCATCGGTATTTATCGAATCATTCGAATTTATCGTGAATTCAACGGATATTAACTCGATCGTCTATCAATCAATTCATCATCATTTGCTCACTAATAACTTCTAATAACAATTAATGAGGGTTCTAAATATTTTTTTTTGTCCAGAAATAGTCACTTTCATAACATTTTTTATTTATTTATTAAAGTCAAAGAAGCTTTATTTTCATAGGTCTTCACAAACGCTTAAATTAACATAACATAACATAACTTCACGCCTTTGTTACCCGAAGGTGAAGGTAGCGGCTGTTAAGCCTCGTCTCGCCGTTATTATGTCCCAAATGGAATAGGTGGCGAACCTATTGCCATACCGGGCACAAGGTTTTCAGTCATCGATATTTATCACACTTAACTTCCGAAAACAAGTTTCGAAAAGTCATTGGTGAGCCAGTGTCAGGAATCGAACCCGGACCTCTGAATCAGAAGCCGTGTGCTCGACCACTTGGACCACCGAGACTCTCGACACTTAAAAATAGTCAAAAAAATACAAAGATTAAGCTTATTATTTTCAATGAAATATTTAAACACGAGCTCTTGAGGAAAGTGCCTCCGTGTGAACAAGAAAACACGGACGCAATCGCCACAAGCAACCCGATTCCGAGAGTAGAGACTATCATGAGAAGAACCGGGCAAGAAACTCATGCACCTGATATTATTTTCTTTAATATTAATATTGCTACTGAAAACATAGCAATGGGCTCGTGCATAAAAGGTGTAGCAGCCAGAATACTCCACCATCAAAGTTGGTTATTTTTATCTGTGCCGCTGTTTTTTTTAATTCTATGTATATCTATAAAATATTATATATGCTTTGTATTCAACTAGTATCAAAGTGTGGTATTGCTATATATTATGACTATGGCCTTTCATTGCCACAAATGTGATGGGACCCCTGTGGTGAGTCAAAGTATTCATGCTCCCACCTACTGGGACCATTAGTGAACAGTGTGTATAACATAACTGTCCTTACTTCCTTGTTATATTGGTTATTTATTATTTGTAACATCACGCCTTTTTCTAGCTGAAGGTGTAGGCAACAGCTTTTACGTGTGGGCTCGCTGAATTTGTACGTCCTAAATAGAGCCTATTGCCTTATATGGACACAATTTTTTCAACTCCCAAAAATAATTCGGGCAGGTCTTTTGAGTTGGAACTGAATTTGAACTTGGATTTAAACCCGAGACTACTTGATTCTGAATCAATTGGAGTCTTTTCTTTTTACCGAGACATTTTATCGTGTATAATATCAATTTATTTTACAAGTAGATGCATATGAATTTATTTTCCGCGTTTGTTTAAAAACGAAAGTTATTTTTGTAACCTTATAATTAAATATGTTTTTTACTTGTTCTAGAATATATCCATTCGTGTCCAAGTATCGCTCAATGTCTATTTGATTAAAATTTTGACATTTTAGCTAATCAAATATTGTTAATAATAGTAAATAATACGTATATTGAAGATTTAAAAAAAATAGCATATATTATTAATTTAAATAAATAATACATTTATTTTTAATTTTATGCATACGCTTATTTAAAATTCTAATCCCTTAAATACTAGGAACATTTATACAAAAAAAATATCAAGCTTGATATTATCAAAGATTTATTTTATATTGTATACGAAATTTATCTGGTTTATTTATATTTACTCAAAGAAATAAAGTACTTTTATTAAATGGCAGTCTAATAAAGCCTCGACTCCCCGAATTTTAGGATTCAAATATGTAGAGTTATGGCGGAAGCTATTGTCAAACACCTAGCACAATGTCGTCAGTCATCGATATTTATCACATAATTGCGAAAATAATTCCCAGAAATATTGGTGTGTACTCGGATTCGATCCCACGACATCTGAATGCGGGAGTTCGCTCACTGAACCACCGAAACTGTCGCTAATAATTATCAATTTAATACAAAGACCCTTAGAGTGAATTGGATACTAGATGCTATGAGTTGCTATTACTTTTTTTATGGGATAGGCGGGCAAACGAGCAGACGTGTCACCTGATGGTAAGCAACCAAGGCCGCCCATGGACACCAGCAACACATATAGCACTGTTGCGTTGCCGACTTTTAAGGGATAGGGGAGAGGAAAGGATGGGGAAGGGGGGAATGGACTTCCGGGTACCTCTCTCACCGAACGAAACGCGGCATGAGCCACTTTACGACGGTCTTCTGAGAGGTCGTGGTATTTCACCGGTCGAGCCGGCCCATTCATGCAGCGAACTGCTTGGCTCTACTTATAGCAATGAAGTGCTATCAATTACAAATTAAATTCATAGACTTACGAATCATTCTCTTTGAAAATATTTTAAGAGATAATTATACAATAGAATTTAATTTCTTTTCAATAGAAAGAAGGCAGGTCGCAAATTAAAGTTCATGACTGGGGTTAAACACGTTATATACCTTCACGCCCTCAATTGCCGTATCTGTAGGCAGCGGTAACTAATACCTCTTTTTTGGTAACAGTATGCCTTGCCTTTTAGACGTGAAAGTGTAGACATTAGCAATTATGGCCCTATATAAAATTATTTATTCTGTATATTGTTAAGAAATATCATCGTTATGAATTAGAATTTAAATGGAAATAAATTAACTTGTATTGAAATTTATTCTCGTCTAGTTAACAATGGTGGACCTTCTCAGTTCGTTACATGAATGGGGCGGCTCGACCGGTATAATACCAGAACCTTCGTGCAGCCTTCCACCTAGTTAGAGAGGTATCTGCCTACCATCTCCCTCTACCTTCCATCTCCTCATCCTCTTATTTACTACACATTAAAGGGCCTCGTGGTGCATTGGTAAAACGACCCACTGCTAAATCGAGGCTGGCGGGTTTGACCCCCACCCGAGTACAAATATTTATAACAAGATGAATAGGCCGGCTCGACCGGTGAAATACCACGACCTCTCAGAAGACCGACGTAAAGTGGCTCATGCCGCGTTTCGTTCGGTGAGAGAGGTATCCGGAGGCCCACCCCTTCCCCATCCTTTCCTATCCCCTACCCCTTAAAGGTTGGCAACGCAACAGTAACACTATATGTGTTGCTGGTGTCCATGAGCGGCGTTGGTTCTTACCACCAGGTGACCCGCCTGCTCGTTTGCCCTCCTATCCAATAAAAAAAAATGTATTTACAAAAGAAAAGTATGTAAGTATTAATACCCGTCATCTAGTATCCATAACACAAGCGTTTACTTTCTTGGCTTGGAACTAGAGGGACGATCTGTGTATTGTCCAAAATATTATAATTATCAATTTGTCTTGTCAACGAAGCTCCTTGCCTACCCCGCAAGGGATTTGGCGTGAAGTTATGTATGTATCAATTTGTCTTATTCAGAAGCTGGTATTTCTATGCCAGTAATGTTCTTAAAAGTTAATATATGTATATGTATTAAATCAACCTAATCACAAGAACATAAAGATAAAATACGAACGCGTCATAAATTGTAAAACTTGTAAACATATGCACATAAACAAGTTTAATTCTCTCATCTATGCTTACTGAAAGCATGATTTCTAAAATTCAGAATGAATACAGTTATATACGTGGAGAAGAATGGTACAAGGATGCGCATCTTTATTGGCTATATTAGAACGAGTTTAAAAATTTTCGTCTCGGTGGCGCAGTGGTCGAGCACACGGCTTCTGATCCAGAGGTCCGGGTTCGATACCAGACACTGGCTCACACCAATGACTTTTCGAAATTGTTTTCGGAAATTATGTGTGATAAATATCGATGACTGAAACACTTTGTGCCCGGTATGGCAATAGGTTCGCCCACCTATTCCATTTGGGACGTAAACATAACGGCGAGACGAGGCTTAACAGCCGCTGCCTACACCTTCGGGTAACAAAAGGCGTGAAGTTATGTTATGTTATATATATATATATATATATATAAATATGTTTTAAAAATTTTGATATATCTTCGCAGATGGATTGAAGGATTCAAATAGAGTGTTGGTGGAGAAGTAAGAACGGAAATGCTCACATGTAGAATGAATGGATGATGCAAGATTAAATAAGCGTATACAACACAATACAATGTAAAAGCGGATGGGTGTAGGATTCGAGGACCACGGCATACCTTCCATGACCAAACAGAACGATTTCTGGAGGAAGGTGATGTTATTAGGAGTCTTAAATATTGACGCGCGTGTATGAAAAGAGTTAGTGTATGAAAGTCAACGAAGCGAGTGAGGCGTGTAAGAATCGTGCCTTATGGCGTTCTGTTCTCTCTGCCTACCCCGCAAGGGATTTGGCGTGAAGTTATGTATGTATGTATGTTTCATAATATTCCACAGCGACGACCTCTCAGTAATGTGGCTCGTGCCGAATTCGGTCGGTGTGAGAAGGATTTATCCGGAAGCTCAACCCTCGACGTTTTCTGTTCCACTTTCGAGAATCTTTCTATTTTCTATCCAATCTTAATGGCAGGCAATGCAACTGTAACACTATCTGTATTGCAGCTGTCCATGGATGACGGTAGTTGCTAACCATCAGTTTAGCTTAAAATTAAGTACAGCAATTCGAATCTAGTACATTTCAAAAAGAAATCCTAGTAATACATCACTATTCTATCAAGAATATGATGAATTTAATAAATATATATTGAATATAATTCTTATACGTTATAAATTTATTCAAAAATAATATTTTTTTTTATCTATTGCTTTCTAAGATTTTTCAATATTAACATATAGCGTACGTCTACATTTATATGTTAGCAGCTTGTCGTCAAATTTAAATAATCACATCATGTTCTCTTTTATTTACACAAAACAACTCAATTTAGACAAAAAAAGCAACATAAAGACATAAAAACAAAACAAAGGGCCATTATTATATTGATATATATGAATAGCAGTTATTTTTTATACAAGTTTAATCTCTACTTTATGGGTGTTATAAATACATAGCTGAGGCGTTATTTTTTTTTGCGTAAAGCTTGTTAAATGAGATTTAAAAATGTCTTCAAAATACGTCAAATTATTTATGAGATAATACGAGAAAAAAATGGAACAGACAGATTGACGGGCCTCGTGGCGCATTAGTAACACTACCGGCTGGAGCACTGAGGTCGGGGGTTCGATTCCCACCCGCGCACAAATATTTGTGACAAACATGAATATTTGTGTAGCGCCTGGGTGTTTTTCTATGTATTATAAGTATGTATTTACAAAAGAAAATTATATATGTATTAATATCCGTTATCTAGAATCCATAATACAAGAATTCAGTTGCTTAACTTGGAACTAGAGGGCGCTGTGTGTATTGTGCCCAAGAAGTCCAATATAAGATATTATATTGGACTAAGGAACGGATAAAGAGTATTCTGATATTAAAAATGAACAAAAGGTTTTGCCACTTAAGTGGGATTTAAACTTTAGTATCACGCTTTGAATGTGTATGCAGCGGCAGTTAGTAGTAACAGTAGAGGCTTAACCGCCACTGCCTACACCTACAGGTAGAAAAAGGCGTGAAGTTATGTTATATACGGTACATACACCAAAATAATAGTTTTTACAATTTTTGTCTCTCTGTCTGTTTTCTCCGGGTAATCTCTGAAATGGCTGGACCGCTTTTAACAAGACTTTTATTTGTACGTAGCCGGTGTTATAAGGAGTAACTTAGGTTACTTTTTTTAGAAAAAAAATCTATTATTTAATGCTTCCGAGACGAAACAAAGTTGGCCGGATCAGCTAGTCAACAAATAAAATTCAACCGTTAACTACTAAACCAGTGGTATATGGCGATCATAAAAATATTTTATACGTCCAATATTAAAGCAAATAGCCACCCATCTGCAGTGGTTCTTAGATGTAACACTTTGTTGATACCATCGTTAAAGGTGCTAGTTTCGTAAAAGCATTATTACACGCAGTATCTGCTTAGTAGGAAGCTTAGTATCTGTGTTGCCATATAGTAGTAAAACTTTATAACCCGCAAAATGGGGACATTATTGTCTTATATATTTTCTTAGAGTTGTTTTCTTGGTGGTAAAGTTTTAGAGGGGAATTAATGAAGCAATATTTTCTCCATACAAATTTAACCCCTTTAAAAAATGCCTATATGAATACTTAAGTTTTCAAAGGGTCAAAGATTACAGAGATATATCTAGCGTTACATGCGTCTATAAGTCTCGGAAGCCGCTTTCCATCTAAATAAACGATAACGTAATGTTTTTCCCCAAAATATTTATATTTTAAAAATAATTAAAGAAAAAAAAGTGGATGGATATAGGAGTCGATGACGGCCAAGACACACATTCCATGACCAAATAGAACGTGTTCTGGAGGAAAGATGATGTCAAAAATAGACGCGCGTGCATGAAAAGAGTTATGAAAGTCAACGAAGCGAGTGAGGCGTGTAAGAATCGTGCCTTATGGCGCTCTGTTCTCTCTGCCTACTCTGTAAGGGATTTGGCGTGAAGTTATGTATGTATGTAATTGATAAAATATAGTCAATTTATACACACGCGTTGGCAAGTACCCTGTTGAAATTCTACATCAAAATCCACTGCATAGTTTTAAAGATTTAAGCAAACATAGAGACAGACAACTGAAAATGAATTTGTTTTAAACTATGGAGTCATTCTATATTAAAATAGGTGGTTATTATTCAAATGAATCATATAAATAAACAAACATGAAGACTATGATTTATAGTTTGAATGAAGACCTTTCACCAGCGTCTTATAATTAGGCAATATTTTTAAACAACTTTTTAGATAAATAATTAAGTGCCACTTCTATTGCAAAAACTTAATGGAGCCATGTAGAGTGTCGTTAAGTTTCAGGTGTCATTTTACTATAAGAACTTATGAACTAATACAAAATAAATATAATAAAAATAAATTTAAAAAAAAATACTTTAAAAAAAATACTACTCGAAAGCGTGTTTGTTGTTGTGGCGTTGTGCCGAGCCTATTGCAAAACCGCGCACAAAGTTTTCAGTCATCGATATTTATCACACATAACTTCTGAATTTAATTTCGAATAGTCATTGGCGTGAGCCAGGATTCGAACCTGCGACTTCATGATTCAGAAGCGGGGTGCTCGACCACTGGACCAACGAGACTTTAAAAAAAACTTCTTGGGTTGATATACAATTTATTTCAATGAAATTTATTTCAATTATTGATACATGCAATGCAATTTAAAATCAACAACCATAGACACCCACTTAAATCTTCACCTAAATTTATTGTCTATGCTAATTTTGTTATGTACGTAGAAACTATGGAATATACATAATCTATTTTACATTGAATAGTATTAGTACAGTGAAACACCATCCGGGTTAAAAGGTTGACGCTATTTTACATTGATGGGCGTGACAGACAAATGAACATTTGTAATATTTATACATATTTATGAATTTGTGTATTAACATGTACTGTTTCTTTACAAAGGAAAGTGAATGATATTATTCTATAGTCAACTACTGTTTCTGTAGAATAACGCCATCTATCGAAATCAATTGTAGTTGTGTATGCAAAAATCTATAGAGCTAATTAAAAGTGCTGTGTAAAATTCTATACTTATGTTAATCTAGCTGACCCGGCGAACTCTGGAACAGTTAGCATCAAAGTATTAAATGAGTAAAATTTGTATACTAAAATTTCAAATTTGTGCTATAAATCGGCACGCGTCTTGGCCGGTGCTACTGCGCGACGCAAATGTCCCGCTATGTTAATACTGTATTATCTTCGTAAATATTCGTTTAAATTACACGCTGTAAAGGGCCATATTGATCTATATTAAAATCACAATCTATTTAAGACACTTAACTGGATGAAAATTAATTATGTAATGGTTAAAATCGTTTCGTAAATAAGCCGTTATTTTACGTAAAAAGGTAAGAATTAAAAAATATAATTGTGTGTTATCCCTAAGCGATAGACATATTATTATGCCATCGCGGACATTGTTAATATGGATATCACTAACATATAACTGCATATCTAATAGGTTGGCGAAAAAGTATTTTCGTATTTTTGTATGAAAAGTCAAGACATTTTTTTCAAAGTTTATTTACATTTATTTACAATATATATGTACCGTTTTGTTGAATAACTTTCTGCCATTTTGTGGGCAGAGACATTATCCCGTTACTGTAGAAACTTTGGGACTTCTGATCAAAAAAACGGGACAAATAGTTTTGGCAGTCCTCTCTTGAGGTCAACCTTACAGAACCTAAAGAATTCTGAAGAGACCGAAACAGGTGAAAATCTGAAGGCGCAAGGTCAGGGCTATATGGTGGATGCACTAGGACCTCCCAGTCGAACTCTCTTAATTTTTGCTGAGTGGCTAAAGATGTGTGTGGTCTAGCGTTATCGTGATGAAAGACCACACCCTTCCTGTTGATCAATTCCGGCCGTTTTCTCTCGACTGCTTCCTTTAATCTCATCAGTTGCTGGCAGTAAAGATCAGAATCGATGGTTTTGCCGGACGGTAAAAGCTCATAATGAACAATGCCCTTCCAATCCCACCATACACACAGCATCACCTTATTTCGTGTTAGGCCAGGTTTGGCCACAGTCTGTGAAGCCTGGCCAACTTTCGACCACGACCTTTTTCGCACGTTCTTGTCGTACGTGATCCACTTTTCATCGCCAGTTATCAATCTCTTCAAAAACGGCTCGGTTTCATTACGTCTCAAAAATGAATCGCAAATGAGTACACGGTTCATTAAGTTTCTTTGAGTGAGCTCGTGTGGCACCCAAATATCGAGCTTTTTTGTATAACCAGCTTTCTTCAAATGGGTCAAAACTGTTTTGTGGTCAATTCCCAGTTCTTCAGCTACATCGTAACTACTAATATGCCGATCTTGCTCCACTCTTTCAAAAATGGCGTACATTTTATTCGTAACAGGGCGACCAGAGCGAGGTGGATCTTTAACATCAAAATTTCCGGACTGAAAACGTTTGAACCAAATTTGTGCTACTCTTACTGACACTGCATCAGGTCCATAAACATCACAAATTTTTTTCACTGCTTGAGTTGCATTTTTGCCTTTTTTATAATAAAATTTTAAAATGTATCGAATTTCTTCATTAGATTCACTCATTTTTACGGAGAGAAAAACAAATGAAAAATAGCGGGAAACAACTTTTTTTTATTTTTTTCTTTTCTTTATAATGTAACCTTTTTAATGTTACCAAAACCAGCCAGACACAAATAGTACAGTCAAAGAAATTTTATAATAAGTTTATACCTACGTTATGCGAAAAGACTTTTTCCCCGACCTAATATATAATATTACCATTACTAACGGTGACATTTACTCCCACACAAAAATAGGGAATCTCCGTAAATATTCTAAAAATGTTGCGTATTTTACAATGATTTAAAAAGTGTTGGGATCGATTCCGGACTCACACCAATAATAATTTGTCGGAATTCTTTTTGGAACTTGTGTGTAAAAAACTAATAATTATCGATGACTGACAACTTTGTGCCCGGTGTATGGCAATAGGTTGACCACCTATTCCATTTAGGGCTTAACATAACAATTCGGCGAGTCGAGTCTTAACAGCCGCTGCCTACAACTTCGGGTAGAAATAGGCGTGAAGTTATGTTATGTGTATTGTTAAATTTCTTTTCACACAGTTAATTAAAACATAAAGTATATATTTAACTAAATGTCAAAAAAAACCCTTCAATCGATTTAAACTCCAACAAGGGATATAATAAAATACTTGATTGATGACTTTTTTAAGCTCGTTTTGTATTGACATAAAATTGACTTTTAGCTTATCTAATAGCTGTCAATTTCTATTGTAAATGAATAGATTATCTCTATTTAACAATAGACAGAACATCAATAGATAGATATGTTAGGAACATTTCGCTACTGTCGGTAAGATAATAAAATAGAAAAGCGTAGGCTTTATTTAACAATGTGACATGTGTAGGCGCCATCTTACATTATGGGGGGGTTATAAGTTCAATAGATTTACATTTCTATTTACGCTATCTGATTATATTATTATGCTTATATATTTTGTATATTTTGTAAAGATTAAATATTATATTTGTGTTTGTAATTGAATTAATAAACCGTATAAGTAATGATAATACTTAGAAATATAATATTGAAAAAAAAAATAATAGATATTCGAAATTGTGTTTGAAGTTTTGTTTTTCGCAGAAAAACTAGTAATTCTGCATCTACCATTTTCAAATTTTTAACCAATTTGAAAAGAAATATTATATTATAAAAAAAATGGTCACTTAATCCTTATAAATGTTAAACTAATTCAACAACGAGCTAAAAGTTATCACAGCAAGTTAGACATCTAAATTGAAGTGCATATATTCTTTTGGAAAATAGGGAGTAAAAGGAAATTAATCTTTTACAGACAAGCTGTACACAAATATGCTATAGCCAGGTCCTCAAGAAAAAAAAACAACAAAAAAGCATTCCTAAAAAAATTGGCGCCAATTCTGCAAATAACTTACCGGTCAACATTCGCGAGAACATCATCCAGCATTATTTCCAAATTCAAAAAACAATCCACAATTAATAAAGGTTGACAGTCATTCACTTCGATACAGAAAAAAAAAACAATCACATTTTTTTTACAAACGATCCAAGGAGCACGTATTATTTATTATTCGGCGCTTTCAGACGCGACTTGTCGATTGGAACGGTCGGCGGACAAGTGTAAACTATTTGCATTCAGCCGAGATCGATTCGACCCGAGTCGCCCTCAGCATACCTCTCGATTCCGTATCGATGTTGGCGTAAACTCGGAAACACGGTCAGTAGGTTTTTATCGATAGAATATGAAAACTGAATTGATATTGGTGGGATCAAAATAGGGTTAATTAGATTTCGTTCGTAAGCTTTAAATTTATATTATAATTTCTTTTATATATATAATATACTCATAGATTTTGGTTTGATTTGAATAAATTTTGCTGATGATTGTAAAATTATATATTATCCGGAAATTACATGGTTTAGTTTTATTTGTGTCATCCTCTCTATGATAGTTTGTTGTTTTTGCCATTTCTTTTTAATAGATAATTCCATAGATAAACCATAGACATTATGGTGTCTTCGTATTCGTAGATTGAAATGTTGAATGAATGGTTTTGAAAATTGAAAATTGATGGATTGAAAACTCTATGGTTTTGTGACAAACTGAAATATCCGCTTCTGAATCAAGAGGTCGCGGGTTCGAATCCTGGCTCACACCAATGACTTTCCGAAAGTTATGTATGATAGGCAATAGGTTCGCCCACCCATTCCAATTGGGACGTAAACATATCGGCGAGTCGAGGTTTAACAGCCACTGCCAACACCTTTGGGTAGAAGAAGGCGTGAATTTATATTATGTTATGTAGTTAACAATTTGCTAACAATTGTTAAAACGTATGTACAAGTCATTGGCAAGTGCCAAAACCAAAACCTACTGCTAAAAAAAATTGGTGTTTTTATAACTCCACGCTATTTCCACCCCTATTTTGTAGGCAGCGACATTTTAAACCTCTACTATATCTGTCTTCGATATTTATTTTCAGAAGATATCTTCTGAAAATAATACCGAGAAATCGAATTAATATGAGTTAGGATTCGATTCAACAATTTCTCCATTCGGAAGGAGTTCAAGTATCCCACTTCCCACAACGCCAAACCACTGAGATGACTAAAAACAGTCAGTTAGGAAATTCGAAAAAAGTTCTTCCTATATTTTGTTTTATGTGATAGCAGCAAGCAAGCAGGTGGGTCACCTGATGGTAAGTAACTTCTTACCGCCCATGTACACCGTAGTGCGTTGCCGTCCTTTAAGGGAGCCAGTGGAAAAGTGATCGGGCCTCGGGATACCACTCTCAACGAACGAATCTTGATACAAACGACATCACGCTGATATTCCGAAATGTCGTGGTATTTTACCGGTCGAGCCCGCCCATTCATGCAGCGAACTGTAAGACTCTACAAATGCCTAATTTCACAATAACAAATACACCGAAACATTTCAATAACCTTGTCCACAACAGTAAAACAAGATATCGAAAAACAGGTAACACACGTAGGTACGGATGGATATATCACTAACTTTCACTTATTATTAGTTGTATTAATAAAATATTAATAAAGAAAATATGTTCAAGCCCATCAGCAGCCATAATTATATAGTAGATAACTCGGCACCATACAATATATTACTGTTATTTAAAAACACAGTTCAAAATAGATACGTAGTAGGCCTTGTTGTGAAATCTTTTTTTTGCTCTCTCATCATAGATTTCTCCAATATATATAACATAACTTCACGCCTTTGTTACCCGTAGGTGTAGGCAGCGGCTGCTAAGCCTCGACTCGCCGTTATGTTTACGTCGCAAATGGAATAGGTGGCGAATCTATTGTCATACCGGGCACAAAGTTTTCAGTCATCGATATTTTTCAAACATAAGTTTCGAAAAGTCATTGGTGTGAGATAGTGTCAGGATTTGAACCCGGACAACTGGATCAGAAGCCGTGTGCTCGACCACTGGGCCACCGAGACAATATTATATATTTATTTACAGAAATCCGTAAAATATAATCTACCGGAGGACCTAACAAGGACTTTTAAGGGATAGGGGATAGGAAAGGATGGCGAAGGGGGGTGGGCCTCCGGGTACCTCTCTCACCGAACGAAACGCGGCATGAGCCACTTTACTTCGGTCTTCTGAGAGGTCGTGGTATTTCACCGGTCGAGCCGGCCCATTCATGCAGTGAACTGCTTGGCTCTACCAATAAAATCATTGACCCCATAAATTTTTTTAAGGTTGCTATCGAGCAAATGCCTGAACCTGGTGGTAAGTAACTAGTGCCGCCTATCGACACCTCCAACACCTCGCCTTAGGGTAGCTTATGAAAGGCAGGGGGGTGGGCATCCTCTTACCCAACAAAACGCTACATGAGCACCTTACGCCAATTTCCTCAGAATCAATACGTGACTGTACCACAAAATTTAAAAAGATATTTTGATTATTCATTTCTTAAAACGATTTTTTTATATGATATTAGAACTCTTTCTCAACACAAGGTAAATCTGACCCAGAAAAAAATTGACATTAATTTATTTAAATTTAAGTAAAAGTAAATATTGAAAGGAAACTCATTTATTACATCTTAAATGCCCTGCCTTTAATTAATGCCAACTGTCATTAATATATTAGACACACGTTACATCATCTATGGATTGAGGTAGCAGCTCTATTGATCGACAAACCTGATCTACATTTCATATTATTTATTGAACTATATATAATATTTATTTCAACAGTTTATAATTAGCCAAAAGTCTCGGTGGTCCACTGGTCGAGCACACGGCTTCTGATCCAGAGGTCTGGGTTCGAATCCTGACACTGGCTCACACCAATGACTTTTCGAAATTGTTTTCGGAAGTTAAGTATGATAAATATCCATGACTGATAAACTTTGTGCCCCGTATGGCACGGTATGTTGATGGTATGTTCGCCACCTATTCTATTTGGGACGTAAACATAAGGGCGAGACGAGGCTTAACAGTCGAGTAACAAAAGCGTGAATTTATGTTATGTTATAGAGCCACATAAATGAGCGGCCTCAATGGGGAATATAACAATCTGTCAGAAAATCGACGTAAGATAGCTCATACGCCGTTTCGTTTGGTGTAAGAGGGATCTAAAAGTCCACACCCTAAACTATTATTATTATTATTATATTTGAAAGCGTTTTCAGAAGTTAAACTGAAAATCTGCTAAAACCAATTAACAACGTACACAAGAGAAGCTTTTTTAAAAAGCGTGATGTTAACGTAGCTAGAGTAATACTTAAAATCTAGCATAGGCTCTTTGTTTAAAGAGCTTAAGGTTCGAATCTTGGCAAAACTTGGCCGGTACATCCCACACGTAGAAAGAAGAGTGGCGTTAGGAAACAACGTAAATCGAGCGTTGGGCAGATTCCTGGACGCATAGAACAAGTAGAAAAGTACAGCTAGTAATCCACAATACAGTACTGATCCCAAAACTAACTTATGGCAGCGAGAATTCGAAATGAGGGCACTGCGTAAACAAGGTAAGGAAGGAAGTTGAATTGAAAGAGAGTGTCGGTGTAAAAGTAAGAAATGGCATGCTCCGATGGTTCGGACACGTAGAAAGAATTGACGATGCAAGACTGACTAAGCTGATATACAATGCAAAAGAAGATGGATATAGGGGTCGAGGATGGCCAAGACGCACATTCAATTACCAAATAGAACGTGTTCTGGAGGAAGGTGGTGTTTGAGTTATGAAAGTCTACAAAACGAGTGAGGCGTGTAAGAGTCGTTCCTTATGTCGCTCTGTCCTCTCTGCCTACCTCGCAAGGGATTTGGCGAGAAGATATAATATGGCTACTTCGATAATCTGCTCTTCACAAAAAAATGAACAATTTCTCTCACCAACGACAGTATAATTAGGTCATATTTAATGGTTTATAAATTAAAGATTACTTCACGGATAGATTAAAATAATTGTAGTTCAAAATAAACAAAGATACAATTCTAATTAAAACTTTGGTGATGTTTTTTAATAGCTATAGCATAACATAACTTCACGCCTTTGTTACCCGAAGGTGTAGGCAGCTGCTCTTAAGCCTCGTCGCGCCGTTATGTTTACGTCCCAAATGGAATAGGAGGCGAACTTATTGCCATACCCGGCACAAAGTTTTCAGTTATCGATATTTATCACACTTAACTTCCGAAAACAATTTCGATAAGTCATTGGTGTGAGCCAGTGTCAGGATTCGAACCCGGACCTCTGGTACAATAGCTATTTATTGATATCTAATATATAAAATTCTCGAGTCTAGATGTGCGTAATTGAACTCCTCCGAAACGGCTTGACCGATTCTCATGAAATTTTATGTGCGTGTCGGGTAGGTTTGAGAATAGGACAACATCTATTTTTCATCCCCCTAAATCACAAGGGTAGCCCACCCCTCAATTTTTTTTTTTTAATTTTTCGACATACTTCTGTTTCTTATTTTTTTTATAAAACGGGATACAAAAATACATGCAACCCTAAATTTTCAACCCCCTACGATCAACCCCTATTTTTTAAATTTTATTTTTCGGCAAGACAACGTTTGCTGGGTCAGCTAGTATTATATATTATTGGTCTGTGATTTTAATCTATATTCATCATTATCAGGAAAATGAGGAATATGTTCTCAGGACATGTTGTGCCTTTATGAGGTAAGTGAGGTAAGGGGATTAGGGCGCAATATGTCATCTATCGAACTATCCATGTCGTCAAAAGATTTGGCTCTGGATGGATGGATGGATATGAAAGACGACATGATTAAGCAGGCGTTAGTTAATGTGTAAGAAGTGAATCATAGAGAGGAAGAAGTGAATCATAGAGAAGTGTGGAACAGAAGAACCTGTTGTAATAAAAAAAACTATTGTCTTTTAATGGGCACCTTTTTTTTTAATCATCGTTTTTTATCACACATAACTTTTGGAAGATCATTAATATGAGCTAGGATTTGAACGCGAGACCTCTTAAAATGACTTCACAAGTAATACGAAGAATGCTTTTCAGTTAGTTTTTACGTATTGTAACAGGGATAACCACAATATACAGTTACCAAGTTGTAGGTAACGTTGGATATTCTAAAAACGTGAACAATAGCTCATTGGATTTGCAATGACCTATAGACAAAAATGTTTTAAGAACTCGTCTAGAAGCAAAAAAAAGTTTATTATTATTTTCAAAAGAGTATATTTAACAGTATCGGTGGTCCAGCGGCCGAGCCTCATGTACATATCTAAATGTATGTATATACTCTCGAGAGCAATGAATCCGGGTCACTTAAAGAATGTTAAAAATCTCGAAAACTAAAAATGATAGGTTAATGCAATAAATTGTATTTAATAGACAATGTAATACTCCTTAAATGAAAGTAAAAAAAATATGAGTCACCATACATTTTATTAACACAAAATTACATAAAGAAAAAATCTGCTGATCTCTCCTTAAAACAAAAATAGGAAACATGAAATTTTTGAACTTTATTACGATTTTCTTGAATTTTAATACTTCGTATTGCCTCCTCGTGCTTCCATTACTGCGTTTACGCGGTTTGGCATGCTGTACACCAAGTTCCTTATACGATTTTGGGGAATATTCTCCCATTCCTCTGTGAGAGCAATTTTGAGCTCACGAAGCGTGATTGGGGGAGGGTTTCGTTGTTTTAGGGTGTTCGTTGTTCGAGGATTTCTTCCACATATCTTACGCTAGTTAAAGAGCCGTTTTCTATGATCACCAGCTCTGTGCGACTTTCAGAAGAAATTCCGGCCCACACAAGTACAGACCCACCACCGTAGGCTACTTTTTCCTCGATGCATGCTTGCTTGAATCTTTCCCCTGGTCTTCGATACACTCTGTGTCTTCCATCGTGCTTGTAGAGCATAAATTTTGATTCGTCGGAGAACATAACTTTTGACCAATCTTCAATACTCCAATTTACGTGGCTCTGGGCATATCTTAGTCTTGAAATACGATGCCCACGCTCCAGTTTAGGGCCGTTTGCAGGTCTAAGGGGTTTTAAGTTAGATTCAGCAAGCCGACGTCTTACTGTCCATGCACTTGGGTTACTTCCTCCGAGGCGTCGAAACTGATTGGTGAGTTCAGTTCCTGTGAGAAAGCGATTTCGAAGCATGGTGTTCACCAAGTATCGGTCTTCTCGTGCTGTGGTATACCTGGTTCTGCCCGTTCCTGGTCTGCGTAGGTTAGAACCAGTTTCTTCGTAACGTCGGAGAACTCTTTGTACTGTTGACAGCGACACACCAACAGTCCTGGCTGTATCGCGCTGACTCCGGCCGGTTTCCAGCATTGTAAGTATTCTGGTGCATTCTTCAGGCGTAAGCGACATAATTTCAGCTTGAATAATGAATATAGAGCACTATCAACATGGTTTATGTACCCACATAAATGACAGATTACAAACAAAAGCAAAACCAAATGCTGTAATTTCGTAGTTCCATCTTCGAAAGTGGCCCTTTTTCAAATTTGATTTTTTTATGATATAACTTTACAATAACTAAGAAGTTTTAATAACTTCATTTAAGGAGTATTACATTGTCTATTAAATACAATTTATTGCATTAACCTAGCATTTTTAGTTTCCGAGATTTTTAGGATTCTTTAAGTGACCCGGATTCATTGCTCTCGAGTGTATATGGCGGTACGATTCTAGATACTGGCTCACACCAATGACTTTTCGAAATTGTTTTTGTTTCGAACTTTGTGCCCGATATGGCAATAGGTTCGCCACCTATTTCATTTGAGACGGAAATATAACGGCGAATGAGGCTTAACAGCCACTGCCTACACCTTCGGATAGAAATAGTCGTGAAGTTGAGTGTTATGTATGTTATAAAACAACTTTTATGTATCAACAGATCGTGGACCTGGGTTCTGAATCAAGACTTTTCGGTAATTATGTGTGATAAATATAGATTACTGACAATGTTATATCGATGACAAAGAATATTGTGTCCGGTGTATAGCAATAGGTTCCGGCACCTACTCCATTTGGGACATAAAAAATCGTCGAGATATAACAGACTACATCTGTGGTTATAAAAGTGAAGCTCAGAAATAATAAATATAGTTTTAAAAAAAAACGAACAAACACGCATTCATTTGCGCTATATACCGCACTTTTTAAAATTATTTTTACGTTTAGTTTGTATAATATATTATGAAAGCGTTTTTTTTTAGCTTTTTTAGTACGGAATTTTTCGGTATATCGATGAATGTATACTGAACAAGACCCAATTATTACCATAGGAGTCCAAAGCGTTTGTAGTATGCTGAGCGACTCAACTAGCTCTATCTATCTCTCTTACTCGCATGCAAATTGTGAAACATCGCATAAGAGTAAGAGAGATAGAGCTAGTCGGAAAGAAATGATTGAATATAGGCCAGTAAAATCGGATCATTCAAAGTAGGAGAAAATCGAGCTCAAAGAGTGTTGACACTCACTCTCATATACATACAGATGAAGCCATAGATTTAGCATAGAGTGTAGTAGATGGCACATGTCAGTAAAAATATACTACTAATCATCACTGACAGCACCACCGCGAGTAATCGATTCTCGGGATGTTTTTAATTCAACACATGAACAATAATTATGTAAAAGTTGACACTTGGAAGCACTTTTTACGCACACATTGATAAGACACTCACATATCAACAACTCATTTTTGGTTAAAAAACCAAATCAACAACTCATTAAAAAAAAACGATGAATTGAGTCTATTGGCTTATTCCTGAAAAGGAAAATAGTATGCGTCTTCAAGTTCAAGTGCAACACTTTAAACTTCAAATTTCAATTAAATAATTTCTAAGATAGCTATCTAATATCTGATATAAAAATATCAGATATTAGAGAGCTACTATCTGATATTTTATATTACACACAATGAGTTTTAATTAAATATGACACGCGTTATTTTTGACACTTCATAATCTATTGTGGATTTCATATCTACATTAAATGTACGGTAACATTGATACTACTTTTTTATATATAGTCATCGTAAGTAATAATGTTTTTGGGTCAGTTAACATCAAATTATTAGTTATTTGATATTTAATAACCTCTACGAAAATCACAATACCTTTAACACAAAAACGTCATGCGTCCAATGCTTGGTAAAGCTGACACGACAGATAGACTGACAGAAAGATGTGGCCATTTTATATACCTTTAGTTGTTCCATGAGAGTTAATTCTTTTTTTTTTTTGTATAATCGTCTTGGTAGTCCAGTGATCGAGCACTATGCTTTTGATTTAGAAATCGTTGGTTTAATTCCAGGCTCACACTAATAATTTCTCTGGCTTGTGTCCGGTGTTTGGCAATATTAGCAGTAGGTTCGCCACCTATTCCATTTGGGACGTAACGTAACGATTCGAGGTCGAGTCTAGGCTGAACAGCCGCTTCATGCACCTTCGGGTAGAAAAAGGCGTGAAGTTATATCCCTATTTCAATCAATAAATTCACAGGTCGGTTAGTTTACTCACAATATTTAATTCTCAATTAAATAAATCAAAACGCTTTCATATCAGTGTTTTTA
Organism: Euproctis similis; assembly: GCA_905147225.2. Taxonomy (NCBI): domain Eukaryota; kingdom Metazoa; phylum Arthropoda; class Insecta; order Lepidoptera; family Erebidae; genus Euproctis; species Euproctis similis. The sequence goes on along the minus strand of LR990121.1, from coordinate 8,109,654 downwards.
AATTAAATTTTTGATTACTAATCAGAAAGGGCCGCGGGTTCTATAGAATTATAATGACAAACGTTTAGATATACGAGTATAATCGAATATTGGCAATTTGCTTTGATAAAAAAACTTTCTTTCAATTTCGGTATATATTCACACACAATTTAAGAAATAAATAATAATCAATCTTTTTTTATTTATATTTGTCAAAACGACTTTTTCTTAAGTTAATGAGTTTATTTAATTAAACAGCAGATTTTCTACTGTCTATGTTAAAACGGTTTGTTTCTTTTTTGTGTATTTTTTTTTATATTTAACTGCCTGACCAACTGGAGTATTCGTTGTTAGAGTTCATAATTGAACAACAATACTAGCTGACCCGGCAAACTTTGTTCTGCATCAAAAGTGACGAGCCTCGTGGCGCATTGGTAAAGCTACGGGCGGCGGCGGGTTCGATCCCCACCCGTGTACAAATATTTGTGACAAGCGTGAATGTTTTTATGGCGTTTGGGTGTTTTTCTATGTATTATAAGTGTGTATTTACGAAAATAAAGTATATATGTATTAGTATCCGCTATCTAGTATCCATGGCACAAGCATTTAGTTGCTTAGTTTGGAACTAGAGGGCGCTGTGTGATTTGTGTGCAAGATATTATTATTATTATTATTAAAAGTATTTTTTATAGCGTTTACAATTAAAGTGCTAAATTATCAATTTTTAAACAACCGCGTTGACACCCTCTATCTATTAAAGACAGCTTCAAAATCCGTTGCGTAGTTTCAAAGCGGAAATTGAAACTTTGTTTTATTATGAAATAAAATAGATATATTATTTAAATTGTCAATCGTTATAGCTGGTAGAGAAACATAAAATACGTCTTTATAAAAATTGTAAGGACAAAAAAATACTCGAGAAACCCAGTTTCTATACGACTAAATTGTCCGCGTTTCCAGCTATTTACTCACTTACCTACTTGTTTAACTTCACACTAAGTGATAATGATGAACGGGAATTAACGCGACACAACCTGGCCAAAACGTCAAGCTAATCAAGGTAAATATTTGTTTAGCTAAAAAAGTGTCGCGTTAATTCCCGTTCATCATTATCACTGAGTAATATGCAACGGGAAAGCCTAAAAGTTTTCACACTAAGTCCCTTGACGTATAGACAGAGAGAATATAGCGTCATAACTACGCGACTCTTAAATACTTCAAACAATTTTTGGACTTCCATAACTTGCCATTAATATTGCCATACCGGCTCGTTGATTTTTGAAGGCTCAAGTCACCTTCCGCTAGGACACATTAAGTGTAGTCGTGGAAAGTATGTCGTGGCCTTCCTCAACTCCTACATCCTTCCGTTATTGCTCTATATATCTGGATGGTCAACCAAATTTTACTTTTAGATATAAAATTAGCTTCTAAGACATACGTATACGGCTTGACCGGTGAAATAGATGTGTGGCTGGCTATAACTGTCAGAACTAAAGGCGTGAAGATAAGTCGCAATATTACGATTATTTGTAATAATACGCTTCTGTTTATACGGCAATGACTGTCTCGAACCGAACTTAGTCTCGGTGGCGCAGTGGGCGAGCGCACGGCCTCTGATCCAGAGGTCCGGGGTTTGATTCCAGACACTGGCTCACACCAATGACTTGTCGAAATTGTTTTCGGAAGTTATGTGTGATAAATACCGATGACTGACAAAATTTGTGCCCGGTATGGCAATAGGTTCGCCACCTATTCCATTTGGGACGTAAACATAACGGCGAGACGAGGCTTAACAGCCGCTGCCTACACCTTCGGGTAACAAAAGGCGTGAAGTTATGTTATGTTATGTTTATAAGCACTAAAGAGGTGTAAGGTGATGTTTCAAATAGTCTTATTGTTTACATAACATAAATTGTGTCAGTTTAGATTTTGACAATGAATATTATTTTGCTGACTTCCTTGTTATTTGTTTAAATGTGCTGTTTAAAGTGACAATTTGAACTAACTACTAAACATTGTCGTTTTCAAATATATTAGACTTTTTTTTTTAAATACATACAAGTTTAACATACATAACTTCACGCCAAATCCCTTGCGGGGTAAGCAGAGAGAACGGAGCGCCATAAGGCACGATTCTTACACGCCTCACTCGCTTCGTTGACTTATTTAACTCTTTTCATGCACGCGCGTCGGTTTTTAAGGCTCCTAACATCACCTTCCTCCAGAACACGCTCTAATTGGTCATGGAATGTGTGTCTTGGCCGTCCTCGACTCCTACATCCAGATGGATGGTAGGATGGTAGATAGATAGATAGATAGAATAGGATGATAGATAGATAGATGATAGGTAAGATGGTAGGATGTAGGAAAAGCAGATTTTGCATTGTTTATCTGCTTAGTCAATCTTGCATCGTCTATCCTTTCTACATGTCCGAACTATCGGAACACATGCCGAATTCGGAGCTTGTAAGACGCTTTTATAATAAGTGCATTCACAACCAAACCAAATTCTGAATTCTGTCCAATGACAGTTTTAATCTATCACCAAATAGAGGAGATATATTTTTAGGGGATGAGGATTAAAGGAGCAAGCGGGTGACCTGCAACACAGTTTTTATAGTGTTACAGTCGTGTTTACAGCCTTTAAGGCAGTGGAATGGGATGGGAGGGGAAAATTCTGGATACCTCTTTCAGCGAACGAAAAGCGACATGTGCGTCTGCGTCACTGCGTCAATATTCAGAGAGTGAACTCTACGACTGTTAAAATATTACCTATCATGTTCATAAAAATCTATGCCGCAGTGGTGATACGTCCGAACACAATGGCTTCATCAGAATGACAGTTACCTAGAGTCATCGCCGATTCACGAATAAAGATACAATCAAACCGAGTTATTTATTAATCGGACAGACATGTTACGAGTTTAAAATTTAAAACTGTTGTTGAGGCTTTTAATAGTAGATGCCTGATTGGTTGAGTAAAATTTAATATTAAGTATGAAAAGCCTCTTGTTCAAATTATTTGTTTTTGAATGTATTACTCATTTTAAAAAGAGAGAAAGTTCCATTGCTGACCTTTTTTAGATAGGTGGGGTGTGAAGGTAAAAGAACGGAAGGAGGAAACTCTAACCGAAAGCAATGCCGGCATGGACCACTTTACGTCGATTTTATGTGACATGACAGTGGTAGAGTCTTTCAGTTTGCTGCATGAATGGGCCGGCTCGACCGGTGAAATATTACAACCTCTCGAAATATCGGCGTGAAGTGGCTCATGTCGCGTTTCTTTCGGTGAGAGAGGTATCTGGAGGCCCGATCCCCTTTCCCCTCTTACTCCCTTAAAGAACACGCTTACATGTTCATGGTCGGTGAGTAGTTGATTACCATCAGATGACTCACTTGCTTGTTTGCCCTCCTATCCCACAAATAAAAAGATTAATATTACATATTACAATAATTAAATATTACAGTCAGAGTCTGCCCATTCTGTCAACGAAGTGCGTGTCTCTACCAATGTCAAAATCTTACTTATTTTCCTTAACATAACTTCACGCCTTTTCTACACGAAAGTGTAGGCAGCAGCCTCGTCTCGGCGTTACGTTTACGCCCCAAATGGAATAGGTGGCGAACCTATTGTCATACCGAGCACATAGTCTATCACATCGATATTTATCACACGTAACTTCCGAAAACTATTGCGAAAAGTTATTGGTGTGAGCCAATATTCGAATTCGCCGAGACTCATTTTAACTACAAAGTAGATTTATTTATTAATAAATCACTTATATCTTCAAGTGTAACTTTAGTAAAGGGCGTGAGTGAATCTCACGCTTTTCGGAAAATAAATAATTAATCTTTTAACAGTTATTAATGATCGGAGATATTAGACGAGCGTATACCTCGATTTGGAAACTTGACAGATTTGAAAATCAGTTAACACATGACGTCAGGTAACGTAACGCATAACTTTCCGCTGATAACATCTCATGCTATTTTAGTGTTTTTTATGAGATAGAACGAGCAGGCGTGTCACCTGATGGTAAGTGACCAGCGCCGCCCATGGACACCTGCAACCCATATAGTGTTACAGTTGTGTTGCCGACCTTTGAGGGAGTAGGATATGAGTAGGATGGGAAAGTAGGGTGGGCCTCAGGGTACCTCTCTCACCGAACGAAACGCGGCATGAGCCACTTTACGTCGATCTTCTAAATGGTCGTAGTATATCACTGGTGGAACCGCCCCATTCATGCAGCGAACTGCTTAGCTCTACCACTGTGTTTTTTCTATTAAATTCACGTCTTTAATATCTAAAGGTATACGCAGATTTGTCTCGTAATAAAGACCTTAATATTTGGCTGTATAGGTGGCGAGTTTATTGTAATATATATGGTTACGAATTCTGGCTATGTTTGTTTGTCTGCTTAACAAGACTCTTCTCCTGATGGAATACAATAGGTTCCATCACATTTGCGACCAATAGGATCAGGGAAGGCAGCGGGTGGCAACATGCAACGAGCAGTCCACGCAGCATATGATCGCACTAGGTGGAAACAACTATGTGGTCACGATCCTCATCAGTGAGGGAACGACAAAGAAGAAAGAAGAAGGATCAGGGAATCGTCTCATAATTTCTGCTGCCTACACCGCCCGATATAAAATGTTCATTGTTTTATAATATACTGATATACCGTGCCATAAGCTGTGATTTATATTAGTTTTTCTCATAAATCTTACATATCAAAATATAACTAACTAATTGTTGTAACTAGAAATTAAAATCTTCTCTGACATCTGTTTCGCATATATAAATTGGTTAAAGTAAGAAAGGGCATCCTCTGATGGTTCGAACATGTAGAAAGAATGGAGGACGGCCAAAACACACATTCCTTGACCAATTAGAACGTGTTCTAAAGGAAGGTGATGTTAGCTTTAAAAATCGACGCGCGTGCTTGAAAAGAAGTCAAAGAAGCGAGTGAGGCGTGTAAGAATCGTGCCTTATGGCGCTCTGTTCTCTCTGCCTACCGCGCAAGGGATTTGGTGTGAAGTTATGTATGTTTATATAAATGTACTAAATAAATTTCGGAGTGTTTTTTTAAATATATTTTAATAATATCTTAGCTATAAAAATGCAACACCTGCTATGGTGTCTTATCATCTCATTAGAAGTGTCCCGGTCATTATGATCTTGAAAATTATTCTTGATATTTGACCCGCGCTCAGAGATACTTACCAACTATCTATATCTTAAAGATAATATCTTCAAATAACCGCATAATATGTATATGACCAAATAGAACGTGTTCTGGAGGAAAGTGATTTTCGTCGAGCTTCGTGGTGCATTGGTAAAGCTGACTTGAGCTGGCTTTACTGCAGAATCGAGGTTGGCGGGTTCGATCCCCACCCGAGTACAAAATATTTGTCACAAGCATGAATGTTTATATGGCATCTGGGTTTATTTCTATGTATTATAAGTATGTATTTACAAAAGAAAAGTATATACGTATTAATATCCGTTATTTAGTATCCGTAGGACAAGCATTTAGTTGCTTAGTTTGGAACTAGAGGGCGCTGTGTGATTTGTTTGCAAGATATTATTAAAAAAAAGAAGGTGATGTTAGGAGCCTCAAAATCGACGCGCGTGCATGAAAAGAGTTACGAAAGTCAACGAAGCGAGTGAGGTGTGCAAGAATCCGGCGTCATGGTGCTCCGTTTTCTCTGCCTACCCCGCAAGGGATTTGGCGAGAACTTATCTGTATATATATTTATACATTGGAAGATATAATTAATGAATTTGCTGGTAAACAACACTAAGGAAAGCGGAATTATGTAAATGATACTAGAAAAGATTGAATTTAATGCTTGCTGTTTACTAACGACTGTGGTCATATAATAAGTATTAAAGTTAAGTCGTAAGATATCAAAATACAAGATTATATGGCGATTCGTAATTACGGACAAATGTTATTAGTTAAGTATATCAGTTGTCTCGGTGTTCTTGTGGTCAAGCTCCCCGCTTGTGATTCAAAAGTCATGGGTTCGATTTTGAACTGCACATCAGTGATTTCTCGAAATTATTGTTGGAACTTTGTACCCGGTGTAATGGCAATTAGTTTGCTACCTATTTCATTTGGCGAGTCGAGGCCTAGCAGCCGCTGCCTACACCTTCGGGTAGAAAAGTTTTGTCATCATCATCATCAGCCTATTGCAGTCCACTGCTGGACATAGGCCTCTCCCAATTTGCGCCACAACATCCGATTCTCTGCCTTCCGCATCCAGTCTTTTCCAGCAGCCTTTCTGAGGTCGTCTGACCATCGGGCTGGTGGGCGTCCTACACTACGTTTACCAAAACGCGGTCTCCACTCTATGACCTTCTCACTCCATCTACCGTCGGTCCTTCGGCAGATGTGACCAGCCCATTGCCACTTCAGCGAGCTTATTCTACGAGCTATGTCGGTTATCCTAGTTCTCTGGCGGATATACTCATTCCTGAGTTTATCCTTCAGAGATACCCCGAGCATAGCCCGCTCCATAGCTCGCTGAGCGACTTTAAATTTGTGGACTAGCCCCACCGTGAGTGTCCACGTTTCGGCACCGTAGGTCATCACCGGTAGGACGCACTGGTCAAAGACCTTGGTCTTCAGACATTGCGACATTGCGAAAAGTTTTGTAATGTTTAACAACTACAAATTTGGTCGATTTGCGGCGTAGTTGTTGAGTTTTAAATTCGTAAAAGGTAAAGATACAGACCGTTAATACCACAGATCTTCAGAATCGATTGATGCATTTACTTGACAACGCTCAACATCGTTTAATTCCACAAATAATGAAATCAATGCTAAATCGATTTCTCGAATGAATCGTTAACTCGTTGTACACACTTTTGAAGACATCGAGAACAATGCATTGATTACGTCAACATACGCACATCACGCTTGCCATGTATCATTTTACTTCCTATGTGACAGTTTTTCTTACTGTACAAGTATCTACTACGATTTCCTAGTACCTATAATATGGTTAGTAATACAGTATTATAAAAAGGAAATACCCAATCAAAGATGGCGTCGTAATACATAATTATCTACGCATAAATTATCGTAATTTGAATATGTTAGTTCTGTGTGAATGTATGTTAAATTGTTTTTAATGGGTTGAAGAATTAGTTTTTGTATATCTTCACACCTTTAAAGATTTCCACATACTGGACAGAGTTTCGTAAAATTTGTAGATTAGTTTGGTCTAAATAATAATCAAATATTTGAGTGGACCAGCACATAAATTTCCATGGGTAGATACCACAATCAAAAGGAAAACCGAAATGGTTTGTCAGGAAATAATAGTAATAAAGGCTAATTAATAAATTAATTAATCTTAACATAAACGTAGATTACACTTAAAAGAAAAAGACTAACTTTTTTGGTTTGAAAGAGAGTGTCGGTGTAAAAGTAAGAAAGGGCATGCTCCGATGGTTCGGACATGTAGAAAGAATGGTTGACGCAAGACTGACTAAGCAGATATACAATGCAAAAGCGGACGGATGTAGGAGTCGAGGACGGCCAAGACACACATTCCAAGACCAAATAGAACGTGTTCTGGAGGAAGCTGATGTTAAGAGCCTCAAAAACCGACGCGCGTGCATGAAAAGAGTTATGAAAGTCAACGAAGCGAGTGAGGTGTGTAAGAATCGTGCCCTATGGCGCTCTGTTCTCTCTGCCTACCCCGCAAGGGATTTGGCGTGAAGTTATGTATGTATGTACACTTAAAAGATCTAGCTTTTAAGTGTAACATTTTTCCATTCGATTTTCGGAAATGGCAACATGAAAAGGTACAAGAAATCTGATACAGGAGGCAAGGGATGCGCGCGCTATTTGATTTGATCAATGAGCGCGCGACGCTGGCGGAGAGACGGCTGAGTGATGGTACCACCAGATGAATATCACGTCACACTGTCAGTTAGCATAGTAAGTAATAGGTTGTCGTTATTCAAAATCATTTGAGTTTTTATGTTGTATTGACTTTATTATTAATAGCAGATAAGAAAATAAGGTCATCTTAACGTCCTCTTTCCATTATTTGGGGTCGGCACAAAAGGTTTTTTTTCCACACTTCCCTATCATTCGCATCTTCCACACCTTTCTTCATCATGTCGTCTTTCACACAATCCATCCATATTCTCTTAAGTCTTCTTCTTCTCTTATTACCTTCCACATTCAGGTTTATCATTCTTTTCGCGACATGTGTATCATCCCTCTTCATTACATGGTCTTACCACGCAAGGGGATTTCCTCGTATCTTCTCAATTATTTGCGCAACTTTCAAACTTCCTCGTATATCTTTAGAAAAAACATTATTCTACTTAAAACGAATCTTAGACATCAGATCATATTCTTAATAAAAAAGATCATTTTACAGAATCCGTTAACAACAATAGAGAGCCGACCCAAATACTATTGGAAATAATTGCCATTATTAAAATTAAAATTAAGAATTATGTTTTAAATAATTTGCCCATACAAAATAATGTATTTATACAACAAATAAATTTAATAATTTAGGTGTCTATGTTTGTAAAAATAACCGTACTTCTATATAAAATAAATATCCGATTTATTTGTAGTTGTAGATTTGTATCCGATTTATTTTGTCTAATGTAGTAGAAAACAGTTATTATAATATTACAAACGGACACTTCAATTTTATTTATATGTATTGATTTTTGCGGGTGCCTACTGTATATTGAAAGAAGAAATTTCAAAAAATAAAAACTATAAGTATGATAATCAATAATATAACAACATAACATAAATTCATGCCAATTTTTCTACCCGAAAGTGTAGGCAGTGCCTGTTAAGCCTCGACTCGCCGTTATGTTTCCGTCTCAAATACAATAAGGTGGTGAACCCATTGCCATACCGGGCACAAAGTTTTCAGTCATCGATATTTATCACACATACACACTTCCGAAAATAAATTCAAAAAGCCATTGGTGTGAGTCAGGATTAGAAAACACGATCTCTTAATTCAGAAGCAGGGTGCTCGACCAGTGCACCACCGAGACTTTTAAAGTGTGAAATTTGACCAAAGTCGGAACTTCATCTGGTGGATCTTTAAGCGAGTAGTTAAAAAATCGTTAAAATTTAGGACATACCAATCGTTACATTTAACTGAGCTATAGATTTACATAGAAAAAAATTTAAATGCTTAAGCACAGGCATTGTATTCGCATATCTTTTTATTGTGGTTATAAAATAATAATACCCCAATATATCTATTGTCTATTATAGAAATTTTCATCAAAAAATAACCGGTTCGTTTTATGTATCTGAAGCTAAATATAAATATTTTTTTCTCATCTTTTGATTTTGGAAAAAAACATTCAATAAAGTTGTTGGCTTCATACAAAATATAAGGCATGATTTCTTTCATTTATGACACGACACACCTTACTTGCATCTTCGATTTTCATAACTCTTGTCATATATGCTCGTCGGTTTTTAAGCCTCCTGAGATTCACGTCATGAAAAGTGAGTGGCTCCTAAATCCTTTGGAATTTTCCACTTTATATCTGCTTAGTTTTTTTTTATGGGACAGGAGGGCAAACGAGCAGGCGTGTCACCTGATAGCAAGCAACCAATGCCGCCCATGGACACCAGAGACACTGTTGTACTGTTGCGTTGCCGACCTTTAAGGGATAGGAAAGGATGGGGAAGGGGGGTGGGCCTCCGGGTACCTCTCTCACCGAACGAAACGCGGCATGAGCCACTTTACGTCGGTCTTCTGGGAGGTCGTGGTATTTCACCAGTCGCGCCGGCCAATTCATGCAGCGAACTGCTTGGGTCTACCACTACCAAAAATCTTGCATCATCTATTCTTTCTAACACTCTCTTTATAAAGATTAAATTTATTCCAATTTAGGAGATAAAATTAACTAATTTAAATTGAACTACATCGCCCACTGATTAGAGAGGGGGAATCATCTGTCCAAAAGAGGTGGAGCCTATCTACCGCTGTCGTATACTAAACTGACGACGTAACGCGTTACGTAAGGAAGTGGTTTACCCTCCCATAAGAAGTTATCTCTACATAAGAAAAAGTGGAAATATAGGGAAACAGAACATCCTATTCAGAATTAATATGTTCAGTCACTTTCCACACCATCAGTCCTTAGAATTGACATCAAGACTTTACTTAATGACTTAAGGCCATTAAACACCGACTGCGGAAACTCGAGGTCGGCGAGTTCGATCCTATATACAAATATTTATATCAAGCATGAATGTTGTTATGAGGTCTGGGTGTTTTTCTATGCATTATATATATGTTTTGTTTTCGGAAGTTATGTGTGATAAATATCGATGACTGAAAACTTTGTGCCCGGTATGGCAATAGGTTCGCCACCTATTCCATTTGGGACGTAAACATAACGGCGAGACGAGGCTTAACTGCCGCTGCCTACACCTTCAGGTAACAAAAGGCGTGAAGTTATGTTATGTTATAAATATGTATTTACAACACAAAAATAAGTAATAATATGTGTTAATATTCGTTATCTAGTTTCCACAACACAACCATTTTAGATGCTTAGCTTGGAAAACAAGAGGGCGCCGTGTGAATTGAGTCCGAATTTATTATTATGTTCTTATAGACGTAAATGAAATGAAATTGACCTTTTGTGAGATTACTTAACCTCATTTTGCGAAATTACTTAAAGGCTTGTCCGTGAAGACCAGATGCATTAACATCCTCTCTCCATAGCCAAGGTCAAGGGTCCACGGTAAACGGTATTGAAACTTAAACATTATCTTTACATATAAAACTCGTCATTATCCTGCCTTATCCGACTTAAACTGAGTTCGGCATGTCATCCTTTCGAACTATCGAAATTATCAAAAGATTTGGCTGTTGTTCTACAACTGGCCGCCTGCCTGACGTCAAGCCTCTTAGGGAATGTTTCCGTTGACGTTCGCTGTAAAGTGGCTCATGCTCGACGCCGATATTCTGAGAGGTCGTGGTATTTCACCGGTCGAGCCAGCCCATTCGTGCAGTAAACTGCGTGGCTACCTTGATAGTTTGCCCCTTATCCTATAAAAAAAATCCTTCTTAACTTACCTTACCTTCAAAGCTTTTGTTCACAAGGCTCACAAAGCTTCACTTTCTGTTATACACGAAAGTGTGGGCAGCGATCGTTATGCCCCAAATTACGGTGTCAGATCAAATAAATCGCCAAACTTAATGCCGTATTTGGGGCACAGTTTTGGCAGTAATTTTTCATTTGAAAAGTCATTGGTATAAACCCTAATTCGAACATAAGACTTCTTTAAACAGCAGTGGGGTGTTCAACCTCCAAACCGTCGAGAACATTACAAAAAAAGCTTTGAACAAATTGTACATCATTTATATAAAGAGATGGAAAGTTGCAGAGGTAACGAACATTTTTTTTTCTAAAATTAAATCTCCATCTACGTAATTTTAATCGATGCAATTTTGTAGAATTATAAATCAGAAAGTGATATTATCATTAACCTTTTGGTTATTTAAGTTGGACGTTGGTTTCTAAATAAAAATAATTAAAACAAATATCGTCTTATATAATAACATTCAAAGTATTGCTAAGGTACGTTTTACTTTTACGATATAATTGGGTGAAAGTTCGTAGGTTATGTTTATACTTTTTGACAGCTGAAGCTTCAAGTCTGCCAACAACGAATGGAGTAAGCCACGCAGTTCACTGAATGAATCGGCTGGCGTATTATGAGCTCTTAATTCCAGCCAGCGTACGCGCTGCCTTGCTTAATTCGTATTTCCAACGACTGATTCCAGCATTCGTTTTTCTAACGACTAGCGCCTGAATACTGAACCGCCACTCAAATCTGACAAGCAATAAAGTGCTACTTACTACTCAAATTTCACGTATTCTGTCTAATATCACAGCTACTTAAACGCTTAAGAAGCGCTTATATATTTGAGTGGCGGTTCAGTATTCGGGCGTAAGCTAGTCAGTGACGGTTAGTCACTGGCAAATTCACAACAAATTCGATTTATCAATGACTTATTCCAGCTATGCAGTAGTCTAAGCTAGCTGGGATTAGTCTACAAGTATTTGAAATTACCCACATATAATCGATTTCGGTTACACATATGAGATTTATTTATTACCAAAAAGATGGTTATTAATTAATCGATTTTTTTGAAATCGATTTATTAATTATGGTTTGGTTTCGATCTTGAAAACGATGTAAACATTATGTTTTTCTAATATCGATCATTCATACTTATAAGATTCACATGTAGTGCTATTGCGGTGAAACAAAACCTGTCTAAACAAATATTAATATAGCTTGGATAACATATACACAGCGCCCTCTAGTTACAAGGTAAGCAACTAATTGCTTGTGTAATGAAGTGTTATTTAGACTCCACACTTATTCGAAATATCCCAATCTTTTATATCGATTATGGTTAGGAATAATTATTTATTTCGGATATCCGATAGTTCCGGTTATGGTTACGGAGTTCCATAACATTCCCGGTATGAATGGGTCGGCTCCACCAGTGAAATACCAAGACTGCTCAAAATATTCGGAGTAAATTCGCTAAGTGGTGCGTTTCGTTTGGTGAAAAAGGTCTCTAGAGTCCTATCGTCTTTTTTCTTTCCTTCCTATCCCTATCCTATTCCCACTAGGAATCTCTTGGTGTTCCACATAAGCTTAAGGTACGCTAGTGAAGCTTTACTTTGCACGCACGTATTACTTCTACTATATAAAGAACAGTGGTAGTCTTGTAGTTCGCTACATGAATGGACAGGCTGGACCGGTAAAATACCACAGCCTCTCGGAGTGTCGGCGTGAAGTAACTTGTGCCGCATTTCATTCAGTGAGAGAGGTGGAGGACCGATCCCCTTTCCCCTTCCATAACATATACCTTCTACTCCCTTAAAGGATGGCAACTCACCACGGTGTACATGGTTGGTGCGAAGTTACTTAATATCAGGTTATCCACCTGCTCGTATCACATAAAAAAAAAATATACGGAGCCTAAGATCAGGTTGTTACTATACCAACTTGATAGTGCAACTTATGTAACAGATGGCACAATAATCTTTCAAAACATTACGTTTAACACCGGAACAAGATAAACAGCGGATATCATTTAAACATTATGTAATACAATTTAATGACATACAATTCGTAGCAAAGCCTAAAATATATGTGAAAATTATTCAATATATCAATATCCGATTTGATGTGACTTCACGCCGTTTATATCCGATGAACTAGGCAACGGCAACTTTGCTTGCACACATCCTTTTCGGTCCTAAAAAGAATAGATTTAAATAAATCTATTGGCATACTTCGGGCACGATCTTAGATCTTATTAGTCAGTGATATTTATCACGCATAAGTACTGAAAATTCATCGGTGTTTGCCAATTGCCAGTATGCGAAACAGAGACTTTTATTTCAGAAGCTAATAACATCAATAAATTATGAACAACAGAAATAACAATAAAATTGTAACTATGAAATAATTATCGTTAGTAGAATAATATTAACCAATTATAGCATATAATATATTATGGACAAATGTTGTAAAACAGTGCTCATTTGAAACAAAAAAAAGTTTATGTAGTTACCAGAAATAAGATTCTACTCAGTTGCTAGTAGACATCTCAAAAAAAATAAGCTTGCGTGATGTACACTTTCCTACGGAATGCCATACGTCTCTCCTTTCACTTCAAAAACAATATTCAAATCTCAAATATTAATTTAACAGTTTCGAGTTTTGAATATATTATTAAATTATATACGAATATATATATTTACTAGTTCTTGTTTGTGTTTTTGTGCCAAATAACTTTGTTGTACCCTTAATATTTAATTAATATTGATTAGTTATTTTGACCGACTTCTTTACAAAGCGTGGAACAGATGACTTAATCTCTCTCGGATAGTGTCACAAGACGTGCTGAAGGAATGTGAGGTTATATATGGATCTTCCTTTATAATCGAAAGACTTATATCTCGAGTTCGGAGGTCCTGAGTAGTAGTTCATATCCATGTAAATTAAATTGCGCCAATAACTGAGAGGAAAAAAGGATATCGCCTTGGTATGGGCATGTAATGAAAAGAGATGATAGACATGTTGCAAGAAGAATGATAAACCTGAATGTAATAAAAGAAGAGGAAGACGTAAGAAAATATGGATGGATTGTGTGGAAGACGACATAATTAAGAAGGGTGTTTGTGTGGAAGATGCGAATGATAGGGAAGGGTGGTAAACAAAACTCTGTTGTGTCGACCCTAAATGATGGGAAGAGGGTAGGAAGATGATGACTCATATCCAAGTAAACAGCCTAGTTTACATAAATCATGGATGATTTATAGGTGCTGGAGATATAAAATTTCAGAGCACAGCTGCGGGCAAAAGCTAGCCGTAAACAAATTACCAACTGTGACAGTACTTGTTTGATAGTTATCCCGCGCTTTCCCTTCAAGATTAGTGAACAACATCCAATTTTCAGACGGATAAATAATAGATTTTAAAATATGGAAATGTAAATTATATTCACCGTTAGATGGCAGTCTTGTATCGGCACACTTCCCCACAAACTTGTCTAAGATATACTTTTGTTTTGTTTTTTCAAAACGTTTTATAAAATCTTTGGTTAGTTAAAAAGACGGTGTCTATTTTTTTTTTTAAAAAAAGCGAAAAAATGTTTATAGTTTGGCATTTTTTTTTATTTGACAAATTTTGTATCGTAACCGGCCTGCTTGATTGTAGTTCGACAGGTAAGTTTAATCTTTCTCCGTATGTCATAGGTTACTTTATTTCCCGGAATCACTATCGAGTAAAATTGTCTTCTCCGTAACAAGAAGTGTTAATGTTACATTAGAATAATAATAGGCTGATTTGATGTAATGAAATGTAAATATGTTCATATTTTGTTTTAAATTTGATAGCCCTTTTTAACCGACTTCGAAAAAAGGACGAGGTGCTCAATTCGTCTGTATCTATAATTTTTTTACTTTTTTATTTTTATGTCTGGTTACCGATATTTTCGTCAATTATGGACGGATTTCAATTTTATTTTTATTTTATCGAGATGATCCCATTTTCACCAGGTCAGAATCTGATGATGGAAACCAGGAGAAATCGAATCGTTTTTGTTACGTAATAGTGATGTCTAAGGGATATTCTTTATGATGTCAACATCTGATGCTGCTGTGCTGATGAAGAAGCCACAAAACTCCTCAACGGTTAGAAGTTTGAAGACAGCACTGCAATTGGTCAATAGAAACTACTTGGTAGTATGCAGGGCTAGCGTGTTGCTTGTGAGGTATGCTTCAATATACACCTGATGCTGCTATGCTGATGAAGAAGCCACAGAACTCTTTAACGGTTAGGAGTTGGGAGACAGTACTGCAGTTAGGCGATGGAAATTGTTTAGTAATATACCTATAGGACTGACGTGTTGCTTGGGAGGTATGCTAGAATCAAGGTCTGCTGTGCTGATGATGAAGCTACAGAACTCTTAAACGGTTAGGAGTAAGGACTCAATTCTGTAAAAAAGTTTTTTTATTTTCTACAATAGTTTCCAGGCTACGGTTGGCCTTCATTCAGGCTACAGTGTTATTGGGTCTATGATAATTATAAAAATATATAAATACTTAGCAAGTATTATTAAACTCTTTTATCTAAGTACCTATTTATGACAATTATAGCTCCCTAAAAATATTAACCATTTAACAAACGGACTAGTAATTAGTGATAATATATTTAATAAACTGAAAGCCATGTAAATGAACTAACTTGAAGTTCACAACTCATTAATATCGCTAAAACTCGTGAAAAAAATTACCCTTTACTGAGTACTGTTTTCATATACTTAAAGATTTTGTGGTTCACGTTTCTAGAAGTCGGTTTAACATTTTTTTTTAAAGTATTTTTTTTATAAAACAATATAGAGTTAATGGATTTCTTCCTAGGAAATCTGAATAGGCTTGTACTTTAGCCACATTGTGATTGGAATTAAATCAACCAATTGACTGTCAGTAGCATTATCTTTACACTAGCAGACCGCGCGAACTTCGTACCGCCATATTTTATACATTTTTTTTTCAATTCAAGTTCCTGATACATACATACATATCTTCATGCCAGATTCCTTGCGGGGTAGGTAAAGGGTACAAAGCGTCATAAGGCACGATTATTACACACCTTACTTGCTTAGCTTTTGATATTAACGACTAACAACCTAGATATGATGAAAATAATGGCAGTTAAAATATTAAGCAGTTGAATTAATGCATGAATGGGCTCAACCGGTGAAATACCACCACCTCCAAGAAGATCGACGTAAAGTGGCTCATGCCGCGTTTCGTTCGGTGACAGAGGTACCCGGAGGTCCACCTCCCTTCCCCATCCTTCTCCCTTAAAGGTCGGCAACGCAACGGTAACACTATAAGTGATGCCGGTGTCCATGGGCGGCGCAGGTTACTTACCTTCAGGTGACACGCTTGCTCCTTTGCCCTCCTATCCCATAAAAAAAATTATTATCAACTTAAATCAATAGCAATACCAGGGACTTTGTCAGAAGTTTTTTGTCAATCTTTAGTTTTTTTTTAATACGACTTGAACCTTTTTTTTTAATTTGTCATTGTCGTCGATTTAAAAAAAAACCTGGTCACCACATGTCCTTACCAGTATGGCTAACTCACAGTGAGTGTTTTTTTTTTAATATTTTAAATGATGTCGATTTGGCACCTTGGTATTACTCTTATCAAAATAAATTCACTAAATTTTAAAAGAGATCACGATATTAAAAATGTAAATATATATAGATGGGCAACTATGTGGTATGCAGATGTGTAACAAACTCGCTAAGTCTTTATATTTTAGCAAAAGACGCCAAGATTGAGGTGCGTAGGGATATCTCGCGCTTCGTCCATTTATATGAAGTTGCAATATTGTAAAGAATTATAGATAATATTATAATATGTACGTGAAGAACTAACTGTAAACTAACTCTAGCTTTGACCCATTACTTTGGTTACTTAAGTATGAAAATATTTTTAAATCTTTTAATCCTCGCGTTCCATATTACATAAATATAATGAACGGAAAATAACGCGACACATTTAGGTAAACAAATTATCTGTCTGCTTGTGATTACGGCTAGTGCAACCAGGCCGAAACATCAAGCCAATAATAAAAGTAAGTATTTGTTTACCTACACTTGTGTTATTTCCCGTTTATTATACTCTTAAATAGATCAAATTCTAATCTAATGTGTCTAAATAGACACGGGTTCCAGATGTTACATGTTCACATCACCTATTAATTATTACAAAATAAATATACATATACCCCAAAAGACGATTAAATACTACAAACTCATTAGGACAAAAAGAAAAAAAAAAGTCTAAGAAAATTAAAAAAAAATTACCTGCCAGCTATGAGCGGCGCTCATGACCGAGTCGGGCGGGACTCTCGATCATATATATTATTATGTGCGCGGAATATTTGCCTGAGAAACGTATACTTACATTTTGTATTTTGCGTTATCTTTTGAATTAAATGTCCGAATTGAATCATTCAAACAATTCTAGAAAGGTATTGAATCTATCTTTATATTGAAGTAATTTATTTTAAGTAGAATTAATACCAAAGTACAAAATAAAGAACTTTTAAAACGACCTCATTTTAATTATTTTTAATAATTCAAAAAACACTTATTGTGCGATAACTACAATAGTTAGACATATGGCGTCGCGGACTTTTCTGTCGACAATTATATGTTCTGTGAAAGTGTAGTACATTATTTTGTTCTATAATCTATAGTTTTTGCAGCGTTCGCGATTTAAGAGTTTTATTCGGGTCTTTTTCTTACACCTTGGGTTCCATTATTGAACTTATAGTAAGGATCCCTAATTTATTTGAAAACATAATATTCCTTCCTCGATAAATGGACTATACACCAGTGAAAGAATTTTTGAAATCGAACCGGTGGTTTCTGAGATTAGCGCATTCAAACAAACAAACAAACTCTTCCGCTTTATAATATAAGTATAGAAGTATAGATAGTATAAAACAAAGTCGCTCTACACTGTTCGTCCCTTTATTTGTTTAGATCTTTGAAACTACGCAAAGGATTTTGATGCGGTTATTAATAAAATCTTTTTAATAGATCGAGGTAGTCACCGGGCTGGATTGTATCTTTAATTCATGCATAATGTAGCAAAGAAAAAGTGATATTTTTCGAGCGAGAAGCGAGTGCGGCGTGTAAGAATCGTGTCAAATAGCGCTGTGCTCTCTCTGCCTACCCCGCTAGGGATTTTCTGTGAAGTTATATTGTCATTAGCCTGTTGCAGTCCACTGCTGGACATAGGCCTCTTCCAATTTGCGCCACAACATCGGATTCTCTGCCTTATTGTGGACGTGCCTCGTGTTGACGGGCCTCGTGGCGTATTGGTAATACTACCGGTTGCAGCAATGAGGTCGGGGGTTCGATTCCCACCCGAGCACAAATATTTGTGACAAACATGAATATTTGTGTGGTGTCTGGGTGTGTTTCTATGTATTATAAGTATATATTTACAAAAGAAAAGTATATATGTATTAATATCCGTTATCTAGTATCCATAACACAAGCATTTAGTTGCTTAGCTTGGAACTAGAGGGCGCTGTGTGTATTGTGTCCAAGATATTATTATTATTATTGTGAAGTTATATAGGCATCATTTTTATTGTTTTATGTAGCTGACCCGGCGAACTTTATTCCGCATCAAAAGCAATTTTTACAGCGTTTACAATATTATTCATGCATAAATAACTTCCCAACAAATCCCTAGCAGGGTAAGCAGAGAGAACTGAGCGCTATTTGACACGATTCTTACACGCCGAACTCGCTTCTTTGACATTCATAAATCTTCTCGACGCTTGTTATTGATCGAAAAATATAACAGATATTAAGAAGAAGAAATGAATTAATTACAATAATTACAATATATAACAGATTATTTAAAATTTAAACTCTGAAATGACTACTTTAGTAAGCAAGCTAAAAGTGCTTTATCACAGGTCAACACAAATATATTTAAATTTAAATAGAACACGTTCACTATTGGTCAATAACGTCACATTTAAATGTCAACGATAGTTGCACATCGTATCTGATTATTTTACGATGATCTGGTGAAGGGGACGCTTATATGCCTATTAATAGAACGCCACAAACAAGTACTTATCATTAAAACAAGCACTTACAATATTCTACTCGATAACTATAACTCGTTTACAATCGAGAGATATAATCGAATAGGAATCGGTAACATTTACGAATTGGCAGAATAAGTTTAGGCTTAACTTTAGACTATCCACAGTGTTCTCGTTAAACTATTTTTTATGAAAACGGGGACATAAATACAAACGACAAACAGTACGCAACTAACGCTGCCCATGGAGATGTAACAACAAAGCACGGAGTCACCGTTGCGTTGCCGGACTTTAAAATGGGATAGTTTCCTAAGTACTCATGTATCTCATGTGCTCCTAGATGGGGGTGGGATTATGAGAGGTGGGAAACAGGGAGGGGTTTCTGGATACCTCTTTCACCAAAGAAAACAACAGCACTTTAGTTTGATTTTCTGAGAAGTCGTCGCATTTCATCGGTAAAGTCAACGGCATGGCTCTACGGCTGAAAGTAATAAATCTGCTAGAACGCTTATTTGCATATGAACGTGTGTTAAATATTTAAATAATCGAAATAGTAATCATTATGTATTTTATAAGCAGCAAAGAAATATGGAATAAATTATAATAGATGTCACTTTCCAAAAAAAAAAAGCTAGATTTGAGATTTCTTTTATATTATAACGTTATATCTTTCTTAGTTTTGATTACCGGAATGAACAATTTAAATAATTATCTATGTCACACAGATGACTTTGGCGGTAAAACAAGCTTTAGCTACCTACTTGTAAATGACAAGATGTTTTTTTTTTGCGCTGGTTTTTGTGATTCGCCAGATTCAAAATTGAAAATTGTATTTAATTTGAAGTAATTAAACTTCATATTCGACTTGTCGCGTTTCCAAGCTATAACAACTAATTGGCCATAAAATTTATAGTTTTGCTAAAGTAATTAATAAAAACTATGTTAATAAAGTATACTTTTTTGCATACAATATTTCAATTTGATGATAATGAGGCTTCAGGCGATTTCTTTCTAGAATATGTATGTTGCGCAGCCCACACCTTTTAGCGGGAAGGCGTGATGGTACTAAATATTATTGTTTGTTAACCGATGACTATTTAAACGTAGGTTTTAATTCGTATGTGGGTATTTTTAATAATTATTGCGCTTAATATTTATTGTAGAATATATTTTAATTGAAAGTAGGTGCCTACATAAATGAAGCCTCCAACTATTACATTTATAAAAATCTAATATATTCTCTACGCACATATTATAAACTGATTTTGATTTCACATGTGACGAGAATGAATGTTAATATAAAAGTTTATTTATTATTAAACGGCCTAATTTAAATCGTGTCCAAGTTTTGTAAAAAAATAAATGCTGTTCTTTTTTCGAATTTCAAAACTTTTTTTTTATTGACCACTAAATATAGACTTGATTTTTACTTTTTTTAAATTTATGGCTAGAATCCGGCTAGTTGGGACTTTTTAGTTTTTATATTCTTAGTTGTAAATTTAGAGGCTTTATTTAAACATATGGTTTTCGTTGTCTATTCGAGTCATGAGATCTGAGCATGTGAATTCAATTGTTACGGTAATCGAATAGCGGCCACGGGGGATTATTTTATACATAACAATGATGCAATTAAAAAAATACTAGGACAGAGGAAATCATGATCATATGTGGGTTAATAGTTTGTCGCTTAAAGTAGTTCACAGGTCAGCATACAATTGTCAAGAATATCCAAGAAGTTTTTAAGCCATAAGGCGAATTATATATTTTGCGGATTTAATTAGATTTAACAGACTCGGTGGTCAAGTGGTCAAGCATTCCGCTTCTGATTCAGAAGTCGTGGGATTGATTCCAGACTCACACCAATGATATCTCAGAATTCTTTTCGGTACTTATGTGTGATAAATACCGATGACTGATACCTTTGTGCCCGGTGTATGGCAATAAGTTCACCATCTATTCCATTTACGATGTAAACATAACGACGAGTCGAGGCTTAATTAACAGCCGCTGCCTACACATTCAGGTAGAAAAAAGCGTGATGTTGTGTTATGTGTTATTAAGATTGGAATATTTCTTATTGTACGCAAATTAATTAAAACTGCAACTTCACACCTTTAATATACATAAACATGAGCAGTAACGGTTATGAATTAATTTCCGGGAACACAATTAACAAACTTTTTCTTAAAATGAATTTTGTTAGACAGCAATATTGACCAGACATAACTTCAAAGACTTAGGACCTCTGAACAGGAAGTCCAAGTGCTAAATCACTAGGTCATTGAGACCTTTGAGACGAGATAAGGTTTGCATCAGATCAGAGATCCATGTCACTCATTACGACACCTGCATGAATAGACCGGGGTGATACCATTGTCTACAGTGGTATTTTTTTTTTACAAAATGAATTTAATTCTCAAAACAATTTTTAATTAAATGAGGGCACTGCGCAAAATCTGCAGAGTGACTCTCGCTGACCGCGTGGGAAGCAAAGTTGTAAGGAAGGAGATTAAATTGAAAGAGAGTGTCGGTGTAAAAGTAAGAAAAGGCATGCTCCGATGGTTCGGACATGTAGAAAGAATGGATATAGGAGTCGAGGACGGCCATGGGAAGGTGCCATGACCAAATAGAACGAGTACTAGAGGAAGGTAATATTAGGAGGCTTAAACATCGACGGACGTGCGTGAAAAGAGTTATGAAGGTCAAAGAAGCGAGTGAGGCGTGTAAGAATCGTGCCTTATGGCGCTCTGTTCTCTGTCCCTACCCCCAAGGGATTTGGCGTGAAGTTATGTATGTATCTAGAATAATGGACTGGCCTTGTGGTCGCAATCGAAGTCGACACGTTCGTTCCCCATCAGGGTACAAAAATATTTATAACAAACATCTCGGAAGCCATCCACTCGTCCAAAACCTAATTCACTTATGGGAGACTTCAACGCAAAACTAGGGACGAGGAAGGACGATGAGCTGAGTTTGGGGCAATTCGGTGTTGGGCAGAGAAACCAGAGGGGTCAGAAAATGGCTAAATTTCTGGAGAGGGAGGGCCTCTTTATGATGAATTCCTTCTTCAGGAAACAGCCACAAAGGAAATGGACCTGGATAAGGCCCGATGATTCAACAAGGAAAGAGATAAACTTCATCTTGTCAGACAAACGACATATATTCAACGATGTCTCAGTGATCAACATAGTGAAAACTAGGAGCAATCACAGACTAGTTAGAGGCATGTTGAATCTCTGTGTCAAAGTCGAGCGGTCACGTCGGATGAGGTCTACTTTGCGTCCTTCACCTGTTCAATACCAAAACCCAGAAAACTTTCAGCTCGAACTCCAAAATCGCTTCCAATGCCTAGATAAGTGTGAAACAGTGGACGATATGAACAGCAGGATAGTGGAAGTTGTGCATGCCGTCGGTGCAAAATTTTTTAGTAAGCGACGTGCGAACCTACTCTCGGGCTCATGCGGGAGAGACAAAAAATTTCGATGCAGTCGTCGGCCGATTGGTCCAAACTCAGGCAGCTAATTAAGCAGATCAAGATACAAGAAGCTATAGAGCGTAACCAAGGCTCTAAAGTATTCGCAAAAGATCTGTCTAATGGGCAGAGTCAATTGACTAAATTAAAGAAGGATAACGGCGTCGTTTTTTCTTCCAAAGATGAGATTTTGGGAGAGGTTTAGAAGTTTTATAGACAGTTGTATGAGTCTTCACAAACTCCTACTGTCGGCTTGGCTCGAGATCCCAGATCCAAGCTAATTCGGCACTACAGCGAAGACATCCCGGACGTCAGTCTGTACGAGATCAGATTGGCTCTCAAGCAGCTAAAGAACGGAAAGGCACCGGGTGACGATGGAATTACTATTGAACTTCTGAAGGTGGGTGGTACACCAATCCTTAAGGCCCTTCAGAAACTTTTTAATTCTGTCATGCTCGGGGGCAACGTTCCAGAGGCGTGGACTATAAGTGTGGTGGTGTTATTTTTCAAAAACGGTGATACAACCCGATTGAAAAATTATAGACCCATCTCGCTTCTGAGCCATGTCTATAAGCTGTTCTCGAGGGTCATTACAAACCGACTCTCGCGCAGGCTTGACGACTTCCAGCCTCCCGAACAATCCGGTTTCCGGAAAGGCTATAGTACCATAGACCACATACACACACTACGCCAAATTATACAAAAGAACGAGGAGTATAATCAGCCTTTATGCCTGGCGTTTGTGGACTATGAGAAAGCCTTTGATTCCGCCGAAACTTGGGCAGAGCTGCAGTCCCTCCAGAGATGCCAAATTGACTATCGGTATATCGAAGTGCTGCAGTGTTTGTATAGAAACGCCACTATATCAGTTCGGATTGGGCTTGGGAGTACGAATCCCATTCCATTGCAGAAAGGTGTCAGACAAGGGGACGTAATTTCCCCGAAGCTGTTCACCGCTGCATTGGAAGACATATTCAAGCTCTTGGATTGGTCTGGACTAGGCATCAACATCAATGGCGAATACATCACTCACCTTCAATTTGCCGACGATATCATGGTCATGGCAGAGTCACTGGAGGACCTTGGTACAATGCTCAAGGATCTCAGCAGATTTTCCCAACAAGTAGGTCTCAGAATGAACATGGACAAAACCAAAGTAATGTTCAATGCCTATGTCATTCAAGTACCGCTTACTGTTGGCGATGCGATCCTCAAAGTTGTCGACCACTATGTTTACCTAGGACAAACAGTCCAGCTAGGTAGAGCCAACTTCGAGAAAGAGATAAACCGACGGATTCAACTCGGTTGGGCAGCGTTCGGGAAACTAAGGGAAATTTTCTCGTCCAAAATCCCACATTGCCTTAAGTCTAAGGTCTATGACCAATGTGTGTTACCAGTGATGACATATGGAGCTGAGACGTGGTCTCTAAATGTTGGCCTGATAACGAAGCTCAAGGTGGCTCAGCGTGCTATGGAACGGGCTATGCTCGGAATCTCTCTGCGAGATAAGATCCGCAATACAGAGATTCGCAAGAGATCTGGTGTGACCGACATAGCCCGTAAGGTTAGCACGCTGAAGTGGAGATGGGCTGGCCACATCTCTCGACGAACCGATCACCGCTGGGGTAGAAAGGTTCTCGAGTGGCGACCACGAACTGGTCGACGCGGAGTAGGCCGCCCCCCACCAGGTGGACCGACGACCTTGTGAAATCCGTGGGAGGCCGATGGATGCAGGTTGCACAGGACCCGCAGTTGTGGCGCTCTATGGGGGAGTCCTACGTCCAGCAGTGGACTTCCAAAGGCTGATGATGATGATGATGAAGCATGAATGTTTGTATGCGGTCTGGGTGTTTTTCTATGTATTATAAATATGTATAAGTATATTTATTTCTAAGACTTTCGCGAATCCCGCTCATTGATCAAAACAACTTTTAGGATTATATCGCGTTTATTTCTTACTTATTTACATTTATTTCCCGACGTTTCGAACTCTTTACAGAGATCATTTTCACGAGTAAATCTCTGTAAAGAGTTCGAAACGTCGGGAAATAAATATAAATAAGTAAGAAATAAACGCGATATAATCCTAAAAGTTGTTTTGATCAATATGTATAAGTATTTACAAAAACAAAGTTTATATGTATTAATAATATCCCCTATCTAGTTTACGTAACATAATAATTAAACTGATTAAAAAGTGCAAAAAAAGATGGACGGAATAAGATCAATTAAAGTCTTTTAAAGTCTCCAATTAGATGAAAGCCTCCAAATCTTAATTATTGGCGAATAATAAATTTTATGTGACCAATTAGTTTTAATTAATACTAACATTTAAATAGTAGTATTTTTGTGTTATCTTTGGTATGATTTTTTTTATTGAAAATAATAGCCTTGAATTATATTTCCAGTATTATAATTATTTGAAACTTTAAGAGGATATATAAAAAAAAAACAATAATAATAAAAAAATATTATTTTAGCAGGTTTCTCTTAAAATACTTATGAATATATAAGTCAAGCAGCCAGGTATTAATACAACAGCCAAATCTTTTGAGAACACGGAAAGCTCGAGAGGATGACATATTGTGCCTAACCCACTTAGAGTGGGTGTGGGAATGACATTTTTATATAGTCGTAAATATATGTGCAAAGGGGTTAAAGTGTAACAAACAAACTTATATTCGACTTAATAAATATTATTGTAGTTATTTGTCTGTTCATTAAAGATATTGAAAAAAACATAAATATCTTTTAATAATAAAGCGACAAAGCTCAAAACAACAAGCTCTATTTTTCTAGTCTGTGTTTACATTAACATCATGTTTACATTAACATCATAACTTCACGCCTGTTTCTAGCCGAAGGTGTAGGTAGCGGCTGTTAAGCCTCGACTCGTTATGTTTACGTCCCATACGGAATAGGTGGCGAACTTAATGCCATACACCGGGCAGAAAGTTATTAGTCATCGATATTTTTCGCACATAGGTAACTTCCGAAAAGAATTTCGAAAAGTCACTAATGCGAGACAGGATTTAAACCCACTTTCTTGAATCAGAAGCGGGATGCTCGACCACTGGACTTCTGCACACTGGACTATCTTTCTTTTTCCGTTTTTTAATAAAAAATGTGTCTGCATGTCTGTTTGTGTGTGTTATTAATAACGTAGAACATATAAACGCAGCTTATTAATAAAGCCTCGTTAAAGAAGTCCTAAAAAAACACTAATATCCAGTATATTCAGTATTAAATCATTTCTCTAGATCCTATAGCCTACGGCTACGTATGAATCTAGATATCATTTGGCATTAATTTTATTTATAGACGATCAGCAAGATCCTGATTAAAAATCTTTTATGTATAATCTTCTAGTCTATAAGATTACATTTAAAATAAATTGCTAAACTTGTCTTGAAAAAAATCCGCTCATACCGAGAAAAACCAGCCGTAAATGAAACAAAAATAAAATCAATTTTAGTTTACTATCTATCTATCTTCAATCAATGGGACATAAATTTAAAAGATAACACGACTTTTATAAATAGCATGAATCCTTCTTACGTATTGTCTAAAGAAAGCCCAACTCTATTATTATTCAAGACTCTGACCATAGATATATAAGAGTAATAGATCTGTAGTAGACAGCTGAAAACAAGCCCAAAAATAGGTTGTTTATGTGTGAGTCACTTTTATCAATGTGTGCGTAAAAAGTGCATGCAAGTGTCGATGAAGATACTAACTATCGATGAAATAATTATGACATTGCGAATATAGAATGGTCACGTAAATAAAACAAATTTTGTTTTACATAACATGTGATTCTTTAAAAGAAAGGGTTAGCTTATTAATGGTAATTCTACAGATATTATAAAAGTATATAGTGACGAATGTTATAAAGATGTCTGTCTTTATTTTATGCTAAATCTACTGGAGACAGTTTTTTTGTAATATCATGCTTCCCATACCATCCAAATGAAATCAAATAATTCAAAGATTACTTATAAAGGCTTACTTAGAAATAATTGACATCTTAAAAATAGCAATTTCTCTTTACTGTTAATTTTCCAGTTTTTAATGATCTTGGTCTGCCTAAAACTTCCGGTAGAAAAAAGCGTGAAGTTATGTTATGTTTCCAAGTTTTAAAAGGCTTATGAGGACATGATTCTAAAAAAAAAGTGTTATCTTCGTACCATAAATAATAAGTATATGCATTTAGTCATACGTTATATTGATGTTGCAAATAGACATTCAAATTTATCTATTTAGATTAAAGACTAAATAGCGACAATTAAATTTATTATAATGTTAAGTGTTTTAGTTGAAATCCGCTCTGCTACTATAAAATACTGTACTCTTACAGATGGGATTTGTATTAACTACTACCGGTTCCTCGTTTGCTCTAATAAACGGATTGATACCAAAGCATGTTTGTTGATTCATTAAGATTATTTTTAATACTCGCTTGACAACCTAAAATGTTGTGTTCGACAATTATGTATCGTAAATGCGAATATTTTTTAAGTTTAACAGTTGCTGTAGAGCAAGATATTTATTTAGATTTGCATAGAAATCATTTGGAACAAAATAATTTAATGATATAAACCGGACTGCGTTATGTTCTTAGAGTTCCGTAGCTTAGCAATACTGCAAAGAAATTTAATATTATACATTACAATATAATGATAAAACAGCGTATCTTAGGTACACTGTCTCGATGGTCTGGAGGTAAAGCATGCCAGCTTCTGAATATATATATATTAGAACAAAATTCTGGCTTCATAATGATGATCATGATTTTTCAAAACACTTTTCGGTAGTTAAGTGTGATAAATATCGATGACTGACAACATCGTGCCCGGTGTATGGCAATAGGTTCCGCTACATATTCCATTCGGGATGTAAAGTTTCGTCGAGTCAAGATACGCTATACCTCTGGGTGGAAAAAAAAACATGAAGTTTAAAATAAAAACACAACTATCTACGTTTTTAGCATGAAATTTGATGTACCAATAATATGGTCCTTATACCATTCGTCATCATAAACTTTTGTAATATTTGTGGAATTACCATTAATCAGGATAAGTAATTCTTTCAAAGAATTCTTTAATACTTCAGCCCAATAACATAACATGACTCCTTATTTTTTATTCTTTACAGGATACTAAGACAATACTGAGTTCAACTTGGTTTCATACCTCAAACCTAACAGTAGAATTATGTCTGTAAGTTTTTAATGTATTTATACCAAGATAAATACATATATATACAATAACAATACAAAATATAATAATAGTACAAAGGAAATAGTCCTGATATCACGGCGTACCACAGGGTTCAATACTTTCCCCCGTTCTTCATCCCAGGTTATTTCTCCAGAAATGTCGACTCTTATGCCGACATAGAATCAAGAAAACTGTAATTATTATTTTATTTAAACGACTCTGTATAGTAGTCAGTTAGATAAGACGTTTTGGCGACGATAATTTGTTAGTCGTGACCACCAAAAAGCATTTAACTGTTTGCCATTTAACAGAATAGACAAAATATTGAATATAAACTGTATAATATAAGAAAATTTGAATATTAATGATACAGTATTGATTGGGCGTGACCAATCAATCTATTGTTGCTCTAGAAACAATATGTGTTGAGATTTTGAAAGTTGGCAAAATATATAAAAAGTTAAATAAATTGATCGTAAATTTCGTGAGATCTTATCAGTAATTTATTTTATGGTATGTGGGGCCAAAAGAGCTGGCGGTTCACCAGGTAAGTAACTAAACTAAACTAAACTAAACTTTTAACAGTGGTAGAGCCAAGCAGTTCGCTGCATGAATGGGCCGGCTCGACCGGTGAAATACCACGACCTCTCAGAAGATCGACGTAAAGTGGCTCATGCCGCGTTTCGTTCGGTGAGAGAGGTACCCGGAGGCCCACCCTCTTTCCCCATCCTTTCCTTTCCCCTATCCCCTAAAGGTCGGCAACGCAACAGTAACACTATATGTGTTGCTGGTGTCCATGGGCGGCGTTGGTTGCTTACCATCGGGTGACACGCCTGCTCGTTTGCCCTCCTATCCCATAAAAAAAAAAAAAAAAAAAAAAAAAAAACTAAAACCACCCGACACAGGACACCTACAACACAGGCAGTGTCTCACAGATCAGATACATTACATTTTCAAAAAACCCAATCAAATAATTAGTACGGAAAAATTTCTATTACATAAAACTCGTTCATTTAGATTTAAACAAAATATTTGACATGGAATTATCGACTTTTGAGCCGGCTGTGATGTAATTAATGATTCCAATGACCCCAATCTCGCATTGACATGGTTACAAATCAATCGAATAAAAAATAATCATAATATTAGCAAAATAATTATGGGCGTCATTACGGAAATTTAAGTTTAAAAATCGGTGAAAAATAAATTACATATTATTAAAACCGTAATCGTCTCGGTGAGATGAATTAGAGACTTTTGACTTAGAAGTTTCATGATCTAATCCAGATGTCCAATGTCTTTTCCCATTATTTGGGTAGTTAAGTTTCAAATATATAAGCACATAAGGGATATAAGCTTATAACTTTGTTTTATAAGTATAAAACAAAGTCGCTATCCGCTGGCTGTCCCCTTATATGCTTATATCTTTGAAACTTAACTACCCAACATATTTTGATGCGGTTTTTCTTAATAGATAGAACGTCTCCACGGGGTTGTTTGTATTATACACTCGAGAGCAATGAATCCGGGTCACTTAAAGAATCCTAAAAATCTCGAAAACTAAAAATGCTAGGTTAATGCAATAAATTGTATTTAATAGACAATGTAATACTCCTTAAATGAAGGTATTAAAACTTCTTAGTTATTGTAAAGTTATATCATAAAAAAATCAAATTTGAAAAAGGGCCACTTTCGAAGATGGAACTACGAAATTACTGCATTTGGTTTTGCTTTTGTTTGTAATCTGTCATTTATGTGGGTACATAAACCATGTTGATAGTGCTCTATATTCATTATTCAAGCTGAAATTATGTCGCTTACGCCTGAAGAATGCACCAGAATACTTACAATGCTGGAAACCGGCCGGAGTCAGCGCGATACAGCCAGGACTGTTGGTGTGTCGCTGTCAACAGTACAAAGAGTTCTCCGACGTCACGAAGAAACTGGTTCTAACCTACGCAGACCAGGAACGGGCAGAACCAGGTATACCACAGCACGAGAAGACCGATACTTGGTGAACACCATGCTTCGAAATCGCTTTCTCACAGGAACTGAACTCACCAATCAGTTTCGACGCCTCGGAGGAAGTAACCCAAGTGCATGGACAGTAAGACGTCGGCTTGCTGAATCTAACTTAAAACCCCTTAGACCTGCAAACGGCCCTAAACTGGAGCGTGGGCATCGTATTTCAAGACTAATATATGCCCAGAGCCACGTAAATTGGAGTATTGAAGATTGGTCAAAAGTTATGTTCTCCGACGAATCAAAATTTATGCTCTACAAGCACGATGGAAGACACAGAGTGTATCGAAGACCAGGGGAAAGATTCAAGCAAGCATGCATCGAGGAAAAAGTAGCCTACGGTGGTGGGTCTGTACTTGTGTGGGCCGGAATTTCTTCTGAAAGTCGCACAGAGCTGGTGATCATAGAAAACGGCTCTTTAACTAGCGTAAGATATGTGGAAGAAATCCTCAATGATCACGTTGGTCCATTTATGGTCAATTTAGGTGAGGATGCTATATTTATGCATGACAATGCCCGACCTCATACAGGTAGGATTGTGAATGACTACCTTCAAGAGATGAACATTACTCGTATGGAGTGGCCAGCGCGCAGCCCGGATATCAACCCGATCGAGCATGCTTGGGACGAGCTAGGCAGATGCGTAAAACAACGAAACCCTCCCCCAATCACGCTTCGTGAGCTCAAAATTGCTCTCACAGAGGAATGGGAGAATATTCCCCAAAATCGTATAAGGAACTTGGTGTACAGCATGCCAAACCGCGTAAACGCAGTAATGGAAGCACGAGGAGGCAATACGAAGTATTAAAATTCAAGAAAATCGTAATAAAGTTAAAAAATTTCATGTTTCCTATTTTTGTTTTAAGGAGAGATCAGCAGATTTTTTCTTTATGTAATTTTGTGTTAATAAAATGTATGGTGACTCATATTTTTTTTACTTTCATTTAAGGAGTATTACATTGTCTATTAAATACAATTTATTGCATTAACCTATCATTTTTAGTTTCCGAGATTTTTAACATTCTTTAAGTGACCCGGATTCATTGCTCTCGAGAGTAGATACAAATAACCCCGTTGACTGGTATAATGTATTAACAGGTAATAATTTTCGATATTTAGGACTTGAACCCCAAATTGAATCGAAACTGGTGTATTAATATACACCTTCAAAAGCGTTACAAAAAAATCCACGATGCTGTATGTCTATCTTTAGGGATAAGCCACAAAAATCATATTTATTTTTTTATATTTTACGTGACTACTCGGTGGTTCAGTGGTCGAGCACCTCGTTTCTGAATCCAGAGGCCGCGGGTTCAAATCCTGGCTTACACCAGACTTTCGAATTTTCTTTCGTAAGTTATGTGTGTTATAAATATCGATGACTAAAAACTTTGAGCCCAGTATGGTAACGGCGAGTCGAGGCTTAACAGCCACTGCCTACACCTTCGGGTAGAAAAAGGCGTGAAATTATGTCATGTTACTTTTAACGTGCAACAAAATTGGAGGAGTCAACTAGTTCTTAATAAACATCGATGACTAACAAAATCTTTTCCAATGTTTCAATATCAATAGACTTCGCCACCGGGACCAGAGCACAAACAAAGTGGATGCATAATTGCTAGTGTTCTATCACCTTCGTGTATAAAAGGCGTGAACTCGTACAACGAATTTTTTTTTTATCGAATACGGGAGCAGACTAGCAAGTGGGTCTGATGGTAATCAACTACCACCGTCCATGGACACCAGTAACACAAAATGTTGCGTTGCTGACCTTTGAGAGAGTAGGATGGGAAGATAAAGGAGGGGCTGAGAGCTTTCAGATACCTCTGACAGCGACCGAAACGCAGCATGAGACACTTTACGTAGAAATTTGAGAAGCCGTGGTATTTCACCGGCCGAGTCGGCTGTTTAATACAGTAGTGGAATTGATTTTATAACTATATGTGTGATATTTGTTTTAAAATCTTTAACAGTTTCACCTCATAGCATCTGACAATAGCAATTACAGGGTCATATATATAAAACATGTGCGTGTTACGAAACAAAACGATGGCAAGTGAAAGCAATGATTTACTATCGGTTATGACCTGATGTACAAATTACTTGATGCTACCTAATCGCGTTATAATAACAACATTTATTTTTTTTTGCAAAAAAACATAGAGATTATGAACATTCTAATTCAATATGTCGAGTATTACTAAGAAAGAATTGTGTAACGATCCTTTTTTAAATATAATAATGTCACAACTTCATAAGCGTCAGAAGTAGAGTCGCGCAGTTCCTGCATAAATGGACGCGGCTTGGCCGGTGAAATACATGTGTAGCTATAACTGTCAGAACTAAAGGCGTGAAGATAAGTTGCAATATTACGATTATTTGTAATAATACGCGTCTGTTTATAAGCACTAAAGAGGTAAGGTGATGTTTGAGATAGTCTTATTGTTTACATAACATAAATTGTGTCAGTTTAGATTTTGACAAATGAAGTTGTGACAATGAATATTATTTTGCTGACTTCCTTGTTATGTGACAATTTGAATTAACTACTAAACATTGTCGTTAGTGTGCCTGTTGGTGAGTGATTAGAGCCGCCCAATGACACATACGGCAGAGTTTGTTTTGCAGTTGCATTGCCAGCCTTTAAGAGACAGGGACAGGGACAGAGACAGGGACACTTTACGTCGATATTATAAGAGGTCGCTGTATTTCACCGGTTAAGCCGACCCATTCATGCACCGAACTGCATGGCTCTGCCACTGTAGACTAAAACTACAATGATAGTGATATTTTTCGTACTCATAAATTTAATAATACAATAATATCTTGAACACAATACATACAGCGCCCTCTAGTTCAAATATAAGCAACTAAATAAATGTGTTATAGAAATATCGAATCAGCAATTTGGGCTTATGCACTAAATCCATGCCAAGAATGTCTCTATTTCACACAAAATTACAGTTGATCAAACCGCAAAGCCTTTTATTACTAAAATCAAACCGTTCGCAAAACAACAGTACTCTTGAACAAAGATAAATAAAATTGCTGGTTGGCGACACAATGCAGATTGTAGCCGAAGGCGGTCGTTTTTCTATTCGAGGAATAGTTTAAAACCTTATTTGTACAGAAAAACCCGTTATAGGAACCTTATATTTACAGGTGGATAGAAGGATTTGTTTTGTACCTTCATCTTGTAATGATAGAAGATGTGGATAGACTTATTGTGTTGTAAAAAAGAAGTTAAAAAGTTAGTAAGTTAAAAAGTTGTTAAATCACAAACTTTAATTTAAATTTAAAAATTGATGAAATATGCTAGATTTTCTGATACATTTAGTAAAAAAAAAAAACGTAAGTTCCAGCATTTTTTCTACCCGATGTAGGCTGAGGCTGTTAAAGCCTCGAATCGCCGAATCGTTAAATAACACGTCCCTAATGTGGCGACCCAATTCCCAACATCGATATTTATCATACATAACTACTGAAAAGAATTTCGAAAAGTCATTGGTGTAAGCCAAGATTCGAACCCACGACTTCTTACTACTTCTACGAGGTATCCCGAGGCTAATCCCCCTTCCGTTCCTCGGAGGAGAATCAACGAAAGCAATTGATTTAATAAATATATAACTTTCCTATAATTTCATGTTTACTTATAAACAAATAAAACTATAAAATACTAAGGATTAACAAAATAGTTTAAAAAAACTAAAAAACACGCTTTTTATAGAAAACCGAACTAAAAAATAGAAAAATAAAAAAAATTATTTTATTTTAAAAAAAGCGTGGGGTGCTTTTTAGATATTAACGAAATGATAATCACTCTACTCATATCTGTCAATAAAATATTTATAACTATTGACACCATGCACCCCACGCTTTTTTTAAAATAAAATATTTTTTTTTATTTTTCTATTTTTTAGTTCGGTTTTCTATAAAAAGCGTGTTTTTTAGTTTTTTTAAACTATTATTTATTTTCTATTTTTTAGTTCGGTTTTCTAGTCTAGAACTTTCATAGTTCACAAATCGCACCATCTAGTGGCAATCACCGGAAACTAAAAAAGAAGTCGGTTACAAACAAACATACAAACATACAAACCTACAAACATACAAACATACAAACATACAAACCTACAAACAAACATACAGGTGAAGCTAATAAAAAGCTAATAAAAAAAAAACCTTTCTCGTATTCGTGCAGATAGTGGCGAAAATCATCAATTAACTATCCATCTGCCCGACCCTGCTGATCACGACATTGAAAAGGAAAGTAACAAAGATTAGATCTGGTGAGAATTTCATGAATTCCAATTAAAATTTTACCTTCGATAATTGCAAAAGTTTATTATTTTTTGAACAAATAGGAAGAAGTTAATATCATAGAAAAAAAATATCAAAAAATCCACCTATAATAGCTTTGACGGTCTTAGAATCCGGTTAGAATTTAGTCTCGATGGTCCAGTAGTCGAGTACAGGGTTTCTGAATTCAGGGGTTACGGGTTCGAATCCTGGCTTACACCAATGACTTTTCAAAATTAATTTCGTAAGTTATGTGTGATACATATCGATGACTGAAAACTTTGTGCCCGATATGCCGGTGCTCAAATGGAATAGGTGGAATAGGTGTATTTCCATTTAGAACGTAAACATAATGGCGCGGCGAGACGAGGCTTAACAGCCGCTGCCTACACCTTCGGGTAGAAAAAGACGTGAAAGGCAACATAACAGTTATTTTCTAATTATTATTTTTTTCTCTTTTAAAATTGTAGCATAATTTAAGATACTTAATAATAGTAAGTAGACAATAATTAATAACATTATGTAACGGTCTACTAACAGCGTGCCCAGAAGACTGGCTGCATTGCCACGCTGAATGGCAACACACTCAATGGAATACACCAGCCCTCTGGTCGCGAGAGGCCTCGATCAATATCTTGGCATGATCTTTATAGAGTGCACGAGCATTTTGACCTCTGAGCGGTTTGGGGTTGGCCGTTGGGCCTCAAAAGCATAACCACCACAAGGTTTCCACCGGCCACCCCTACCGTCCTTATAGGTGTGACGCAAGGGTGTCGACACAAGTAATATATATTTATAAGGAACAAGATTAAATTGCCGTTATTAATATGGAGAAAAAACTGAGCGCTTCATATGCAGAAGATAAATGAAAAGGCTGGGTATTGTTTTCCTAGAATACTAATTCATTTACATAAACTGAAGACTAAAGCTCAATAAGTGCAGACACACAAAAAGTATTGACTACACGATATTTTTTTCTTTCCACAGATAAGATAGACAGATTTCTAGAATTCCCGCCAACACAAAGACATAAATTAAGTCGAGAAAAAAAAAGTAAAATTATACGGACAGCAACCTAAGCTTTTTGTATTTATTGACGTGAAATTAGTATGATCGATCAATATTCTACAATGATACTTTTTTTATTTAAGTAGGTACCTAGGTTACATATGGTTTTTGACGTATTTGACACAATACAGCTTATAGTTTAAAAAAATGACGTGATTAATGGATCTATTAATCGATATGTAGGCATAGATTCGATTTAAATAAAATAAAAAAACAAACTAATTTGATAAATGACTGGTTGCACTAAAAGTTTTTTTTTTGCCGTGGTGTGAAATTTTATACATTTTAATCATTGTCAATTTGACAAAACTATTTTTATTTATTTTGTCATAAATATTACGCAGGTGATGAAATGTGAGAATTTTTGAAACAAGACTTTCACTATATAGTTATCACTATATTGCCACTGGACTTCAGCTTAGTTTTTACTATCGCATAAAACTTTTAAATCTTACAAAGTATTTCCTTAAAACTTGAAGTATTCTACTCCATTAAACGACTTCAATTGATGTGTTCAAACTTTGATGGAAAAATCAATGGGCTTTTATTGCAAAGAAGTTATTTCGCTGCATAAATGGGCCGGCTCGACCGATGAAATACCACGACCTCTCAGAAGACCGAAAAGTGGCTCATGCCGCGTTTCGTTCGGTGAGAGAGGTACCCGGAGGCCCACCCCCCTTCCCCATCCTTTCTTATCCCCTATCCCTTAAAGGTCGGCAACGCAACAGTAACACTATATGTGTTGCTGGTGTCCATGGGCGGCGTTGGTTGCTTACCATCAGGTGACACGCCTGCTCGTTTGCCCTCGTATCCCATAAAAAAAATAAGTTACAATTTTAGAAAATTTTATATCATGACTTATTAGGATCATGATATACTTATTTGAAGTCTCGGTAGTCGAGCAGCGGGGTGCTCGACTGAATCTCTTCTGAATTCTGAATCTCTGATCTATCTTCTGAATCAAGAAGACGCAGTTGAAAATCCAATGACTTTTCGAAATTGTTTTCGAAAGTTGTGTGTGATAAATATAGATGGCTAAAAACTTTGAGCCTGGTATGGCAATAGGTTCGCTACCTATTCCATTTGGGACGTAAACGTAACGTAACGTCGAAGTTTAATAGCCACTGTCTACACCTTCAGGTAGAAAAAAGCGTGAAGTTATGTTGTTGCATAACTTATTATCTTCATATAACATGATCTATAAATAATCTTAATACAATCATATAATAAATGAGTAATAAATTTATTTATTTATTGGAATCAAAGTATAAAAATTCGACTACTGCTATACCCCACTTAGATAACTGGCGAGATGTTACCAAAGCAAAACGATATGCATGACTAATTTAATGATTTATTTAAATAAAGAAAGTGATATATCGCGGAAACCATTTCGACGAATCAGTAAGTGGGACGCATATCTTCGCCATTTGCTCAATAATTTAATATTAAGGAAGTAATTTTAGCTAAATTTTATATTAAATAACATTTAAAGTTTTAACATTAAAAGAGTCTCAAATGGCTTGCAAGTTGATCACTTAACTTCTGTAACAGAAGTCTCTGGTTCGAATTACGAAAGATGATATGATTAAACAGGGTGTCGCTATGGAAGAAGCGAATGATAGTGACGCGTGGGAATGAAAAACCTATTGTGACGAATTCAAATGTTGGGAACAGGACAGGAAGACGATGACTGCTTACTTCTTAGAGCATTAAAAGTGCAAAGATACATAACATAACTTCACGCCTTTTTCTACGCGAAGCTGTAGGCAGCGGCTGTTAAGCCTCGTCTCGCCGTTATGTTTACCTTCCAAATGGAATAGGTGGCGAACCTATTGCCATACTGGGCACAAAGTTGTCAGTCATCGATATTTATCACACGTAACTTCCGAAAATTTCTAAAAGTCATTGGTGTGTGACAGGATTTGAACCCGCTACTTCTTGAATCAGAAGCAGGGTGCTAACCACTGCGCCACCGAGACTGTTCAAGACAAAAAAAAATATCTGTACTCTATATTTTATTGTACCGTTATTCCTGCCGCTTTTAGTTATTTTTCCTGCTATTCGACTTATGCTATTTGCTACTGTACACTAAAACAAGATTATTCAAGTGTCCGAGTGTTAAACACTATCTTGTAAATATATCTTTACTGCATTCCATAGACACGCCACTTGTCGCTACAGTTGCATGTAACATTAAATATTAGGGTTCTGTAGAAATAAAAAGAGTTAAAAAAAATAAATCGGTTGTCTGTAAGTCGGTTTACAGACGATAGTCAAACGTGAAAATATTCAATAAGAAAATACCGATGAAATGGTTTCATTTTTCAAAAGAAAAATCTTAATTAAATTACTAAATCCTGAGTCTCGGTGGCCCAGTGGTCGAGCACACGGATTCTGATCCAGAGGTGCGGGTTCGAATCTTGACACTGCCTCACACCAATGACTTTTCGAAAGTTAAGTGTGATAAATATCGATGACTGAAAACTCTGTGCCCGGTATGGCAATAGGTTCGCCACCTATTCCATTTGGGACGTAAACATAACGGCGAGACGAGGCTTAACAGCCGCTGCCTACACCTTCGGGTAACAAAGGCGTGAAGTTATGTTATGTTTACTAAATCCTAAATGTAACGCCTCAGAGCGACGTAACGCCGCATCGTGATAACGCCGCATGAGTCAAGTTTTTTCAGTGCAGCCGGCTCCATCAATTTATAAGACGTTGTCTCGTCAAAATGCCTCGCAAACAATTTAGCAAAACATAATAAAAAATATTTTTTAGAACTTAACATGAATATTTTACGCTCCGCGCGTTGATGTCTTTTATATAGCACGTATAAAAGGTCTAAGCTCTTTTTTACTTGCACTTCTTTCAGACACAAATTGCGGTAAAAATGAGAAATGGCAGTTTTAGAATTAGATTACGCATGATTGTGAGCATATTATGAGCAAGTAAAGACAGAAGAATGATGATGATGATGCAGATTTTTTATGGGACAGTAGAGCAAGCGAACAAGCAGGTCACCTGGTGGTACTGCTATGATAGTGTTCCAGTTGCCCAGGTGGCCTCCGGACACTTCTCTTAGCAAAACCCGCCACTTCACGTCGATATTCTGAGAGGTAGTGAAATGAAATTGGTTTATAAAGGCTCTATCGTTTTCCCCAAAAAAAACATACAGTTCAAGTAAAACAAACGTGTAGTGTAGTTTGTTATTATAAAAATTCATAAATCAAATTCATCATAATTGCTCACCGTGTGAAATGTGGAATATCGATTAAATGGCTGAACCATTTGATTGCCTTTCGTCATGGCAAAGTCGGAACCGAAAAAAAAAATTGTTTTACATACGCTTGCAACACTGTTGTATTTTATTTGTATGTAATTGTGTTATCGCGGTTATGTTTCGATGTGTAAAGATTGTTAATTGATTTATACTATTATTGGTTATAATGACATTTATGTGACCGTAATTCTTTTAGCGCCATCTATGTTTTTACCTTGATATTATGGATTTTAACAATGTGTGTTATAACGAAAATTAATAATAAAAATTTGTAGTAAGATATAAGTAAATAATATTATAACAATAACCTAGACAACAGATTATAAATGAATGAAGCTGAGGTCACGCTGCCATGCCTTTTTTTTACGCGAGGAAATGCTTTATGCACACCTCCCGCCTGGGTATGGCCGTGGTAGTGTGGGACTCCCAAAACAGTAAACTGCAATCCGAGCCTAGGGTTACCCACTAAAACCTCGCGGCGGCTTTGCTCCGGCGTTGGGGTGACCCAGGACAGTGCGTCGGCCCTCTGGTCCACCCCGCCGTCACCCCTCCTCTGTCACTACCGCACACCCGCGGGGTGTGCGCCCTCGCAGCCCGCCCCCTTCTGGAGCATCACAGCTTCGCAGAAAGAGACCAAAGCCCTCCACTCCTCCTCCCCCGCCAACATTGCCGCGACCAACGCCGGCGGGGACAAGTCTCACCCGATCCCGTCGACCAGGACTTGGCGACGCTGCCATGCCTAGTTTCAAGGGAATCTTAATAATGAGGTCAATTAACAGTGATAGAGTCTTGCAGTTCGCTGCATGAATAGGCCGGCTCGACCGGTGAAATACCCTGATCTCTCGGAATATTGGCATAAAGTGGTTCGTGTCGCGTTTAGTGCGGTGAGTGAGGTATCCAGAGGCCCGATCCCCTTTTCCCATCCTTTCCCCTCCTACTCCCTTAAAGGAAGGCAAGGCACCACGATGTTCATGGTCAGTTCTACTTACAGTCAGGTGACCCACTTGCTTATTTGCCCTCCTAACCCATAAACAATTAAGCAAGCTACTATTAAGCCACTTTACGATGATTTTATAAGAGGAATTGGTATTTCACCGAACAGGCCTATCCATTCATGCATCGAATTCACGAGTGGTGCATTTATTTATACCGCAGTGACCGCGAAATTTCGGTGTAAACACGACGGACCTGGAGATACAATCGTACTCCATGGTTATCAGAGCATCTCTCCAACGACAGACGCGTGATTAAATGGTGTCTTCGTAATTTTAGATAAAATAACACAATGTCGTCTTGGAAAAAAAAAAGTGTTACTTTCTATAGCGTATTATAAAAGTGAATTATTGTATGGTCGAGTGCAGCGGATAATGTTTGGTTTCACCGCTGTGCGAGAGAATTCCTTATCAAAATGCTGTTATTATATTGATTGTTTATTTATGAGATTATTTTTATCATTTCAATGTAATTATAACAAACCTATAATCATTAATCGAAGGTACGATTCTTCCACAGTAACACCCTTCCTAATCATATCATCTTTCATTGCGTGTTTCATTCCATCTATGTTTGGTTTTTGGTCTCTCACTTCTCTTGTTTTCTTCCACATTCAGGTTCATCATTCTTTTCGCGACATGTGCATAATCTCTCCTCATTACATGCCAATATC
Organism: Euproctis similis; assembly: GCA_905147225.2. Lineage (NCBI taxonomy): Eukaryota > Metazoa > Arthropoda > Insecta > Lepidoptera > Erebidae > Euproctis > Euproctis similis. The sequence continues at coordinate 8,069,438 of LR990121.1, read as the reverse complement.
ACGCAAGGCGATTCCCTCTTATCTTCTCAATTATTGGTGCAACTTTCAAACTTCCTCTTACATACTCATTCCGTATTTTATCAATTTTCGACACTACACTTCCAACTATATATTCGCATATCCGTAGCGTGTAATCTTCTTTCATCCGTCCCTAATAATCTTCATAATTTTTATTTTTATATTCAATTATGTGTACCTGGGACCTTTAAATCAGAAACAGTATTTTGTCGGAACAGGTGAATGAAATATAAAGACCCATGGAATAAGCAATAAACTACACTGACTTTACAAAAAACACCAAAAAGATTTCGTAAAGATAAGATTCGTCGACGTTTCCACAAAACTACCATCCGCTATGCTAAGCACGTTTATAAATATTTAAATTAATTAAATATAAATTATACTGAAATAGATAATTAAGTTATGCTTAAATTAAAAACACGTGTTTTATCAAACACCATTATTATTAATACCAGTGGGGGTTATTAGAGCAAGCAGAAGTGCAGTATAATATTTTTCAAGACCCGTAATGTCGTAATTTATATTTGAAAAAAAAAACGGGTAACCATCACGCTTCCATAGGTTTAATTGGGATTTGATAAAAAAATAATTATTTCCTTGTTTTAAATCTAACAACATAACGCCGCCTATGAACACTTGCTACATAGATAGTATAAGAGTTACGTTGCCGGCGTTAAAAATGGAATAGGGAAGGGGGCGAATATGGCATCGGGAAGGTGAGAGTGGGAAGGAGTTGAACCTCGGGATAACTCTCTCACGTAACGAAACGCGGCAAGAGTGATTTTACGCTGATATTCTAAGAGGCCGTCGCTGGTCGAGCCGGCCCATATGCGTAGGGAAATAATAACTCAAACCATAACTAACTATAATTGATAGTACGCAGTGATTAATATGCATTCGAACCGATTGCTAGGTTGGACGACGATTATAAAAGAGAGGGATTCGCAGTTGCATGGAAATGCACTGCTGGTGACTGCGGCAAGGTGGATGGACAGCCACCGAAGCAGACTGAAATTCCTCTCATGGGTCGTGCATTAGTAGAATTGCCGTTGAAACGCGACAGTAGCTACAAGTGTTGTAGTAATGCACGCTGCCATATTTTACAATAATAATTCTGCTGATAGTTACAGATTTTTCACATTATTTGGATGCTGTACGGTGGTCTTCCTCCACCGCTCGGGCCAATTGCGATACACTCTCACACACCCTCGAACTCTATCTCCGATCTTTGGACAGACAGACTCTCAAAATATCGACGTTAAGCAGTTCATGCCGCATTTTGCTCGGTGACCCATGTCCCCTTCCCATCCCACTTCCAACCACTTCTATATCCGATTGCAAGGAACAGCAATATAACTGCAACACTATCTGTGCTCACGTGTCCATGGGCGGCGTTTGTTGCTTGCCATCGAGTGACTCCAACAATCAGCTCCAACAATTTTCATAAAATTTAGTATATAGGAATTTTCGGGGGGGACAAATCAATCTAGCTAGGAATTATTTTTAGAAAAGGTCATTTTATCGTGTCATATCGTCTCGTGTTTTATCTATACTAACATTATAAAGAGAAAAGATTTGTATTTTTGTATATAACGAATAAACTCAAAAAGTACTGGACCATTTTTAATAATTCTTTCTTCTTTAGAAAGCTACATACGAGTGAGGCAGGAAGCTACATACAATAGAGCGGTACGAAGTTCGCGCGGTCTGCTAGTAGTTCATATTTTTTATTATTCCGCCAGTAAGATCGAAAAATATTATTCATATTTCATCATTAATTAGTATGTAATTCGTACTTAAATTTAATTTCCAAAAAACACAATTTATAAAAAAAAATACCGAGCAAAGCTCGGTCATCCAGGTACTGTAAATATATTATAGTTAATCAGTGATAGTAAACCGGACATATACATAAAAAAAAAACCACAAATCAAAACTTTTATATTGAAATCAGCTTATGCACATAAAAATCCATATTTTTATAGATATCGTGACGTTTGAAAGTATTCGTGGCTCACCCATGTCGTTAAATTTAAAAAAAAAAGTAGAACTCATTTGCCCTTAAATCGTTCTGCTTCATCATATCTTATGTGATGAGTCAATTTGTATGTGAATTTAAAAGTATGTATGTCAATTTATTGCACATATATATCATACTGTTATGTGTTTTAAAATGATTTCAACATATAAGTTTTTTTTTTGGAGCGTCCACATTTTCTCGTATTGTATAATCAATATGTTAATGACTTTTATTTATTTTTTATACAACTACTAGGCTCGGTGGTCCAGTGGTCGAGCACCCGCTTCTGGATCCAGAGGTCGCGGGTTCGTATTCTCACACACCAATGACTTTTCGAAATTAAGTTCGTAAGTTATGTGTGATAAATATCGTTGACTGAAAACTTTGTGCCCGGTATGGAAATAGGTCGGCACCTATTCCAATTGGGACGTAAACATAACGGCGAGACGAGGCTTAATAGCCGCTGCATACACCTTCGGGTAGAAAAAGTCGTGAGGTCATGTTACGTTATACTACTTCATATATAGATATTCTAATATATAAAATTCTCGTGTCACAGTGTTAGTTACCATACTACTCCGAAACGGCTCCACAGATTCTCATGAAATTTTGTGTGCATATCGGGTAGGTCTGAAAATAGGACAACATCTATTTTACATACTCCTAAATGGCAAAGGTAGGGCAACCCAGTTTTTTTTAATCTTTTGATATATTTTTGTGGCAAGACTATATCTGCTTACCTGCTATTTACAATTCAGTCAATATATATATGAACGTGTATAACACGAGGTAAGTAAGTCAAAGAAGCGAGTGAGGTATGTAGGTATCGTGCCTTAAAGCGCTCCTTTCTCTCTGCCTACCACGCAAGGGACTTGGCGTGAAGTTATGTATGTATGTAATTATAAATGTGAACATAATACGTATACGAAGTAAGTTATTGTCATATTCACGCTTCACTTGTAACAGCATCAGTAATTTCTGTTTGCGATTGATTGAAATTCTTGACATAATTACATATTTTAAATATTTATATATTTATATAAATAAACGCTTTAAAAGTCTCGGTGGTCGAGTGGACGAGCACCCCGCTTCCGAATCCAGAGGTCGCGGGTGGCGATGCTGGCTCACACTAATGGCGTTTCTTAATTATTTTTGAAAGTTATGTGTGATACATATGGATGACTAAAAACTTTGCGCCCGTTATGGCAATAGGTTCGCCACCTATTCCATTTGGGACGTAAACATAACGGCGTGTCGAGCCATAACAGCCACTGCCTACACCTTCGGGTAGAAAAAGGTTTGAAATTATGTTATGTTATATCGATATAAATACCTTAGATGTTATCGATTTTAATAATTAAAACATTATTTTAAAGATTATTTTCTCATTAACATATGTTACTGGTGAACATAGATAAGAGGTTTTATTGCATTTTAAACGCCGGAATAAATTAGTTAACTTAACATCATAAATACCGAAAAAGTTGGTTTTGAGAATTTCGCTGTTAAAAACTTGTCAAACTGCCACTGCATAGGAATGCGGTAGAAATAAATGCGATGAACCATATCATGAAAACCGTGTTTTAGTTAAAAGTTATTTATAAACATTTTCGATATGTTACATTTATTTTTATATATAATTAAAGTTAAAGAAGCTTCATTTTCATAGCTTTTCACATACACTTAAAAATAATCAACGACGACTAACTTTTTAATTTAAATGACGTATTCAAACCGTAAGTGCCTCCGAGTGTAGGTGCTATCATGAGAAGAACCAGGGAGCTAACTCATGTGTGTATACTCTTTTCAAATCATGTATGAAATAAAATAATAAAATTAATATCACGACTAAAAAATATTGTAGAAGGTTCGTGCATAAAAGGTGTAGCAGCTAGAATACTCGACCTTCAAAGTTAAGACCTGACCAAATTAAAGGACTTTGAAGTGCAACAAATATTTTAGTCGAGCACAATTGATACGGCATTATTTAGGAAGGAAACGTTGTGCAACAATATATGTATTAAAAAAAAAATACTATTTTACCGTTTGAAAAAAAAAAGTAATACATATATGGAGAAAAACTCACAACAAACAAAAATGGCGCGAAACAGCTGTCATTCGAAAATTTGAACTTGGAGGTTATGTTTTACCAACTAAATAAAGAACTATATGTTTATTCGTTTATAGTTGATTTTCTGGTAATTAGCTAAAGTATATTAAACTACCCTAAAACTAATTATATGAAATCAAATAATATTTAATAAAATATGAATTAAACACGTTAAGAAATAGGTACTAAAGTAGTTATTCTAAGATTCAATAACTCTACTTTTTTAACAATGTTCCTTTTTCGTACAATCTCCTTAATCTTAATAATTACTGCTGAATAGTGAATAACTTTTAAATGTCCTAAATTTTGTTTTTTTAGGTACATATTTACTTAGGCATAATTCTTGCGATATTTATTTCCATATAATTTTTAATAAAGTCTGTTCTTTTTTTAAAATTCCATAAGTACACTTACCAATCACAAAAAGAAATCCTGTGACAAAAACAATATTTTCAATCACAACACACATCAATCAAAATCCCACCGATTTTTCGCAGAGTCTAGCAAGCCTTATGTGTTTAAAACTATTTTAACAGACTTTTTTTTTACTCTATGGCTAATGTAACCTCACACATGACTTAGTGCATGTATCATATAGATGTGATAGCTCTATGGTATGAACATTAAACGTGTGATTTGGTGAAAATCGCGACGTGCGCTAAGTACGCTGCACTTACACCGTGTGAAGTATTGCGTTGCCGCTCATGCTCATTGCCGGAATGGTTGTTTTTTCTTGACAATAAGACAAACATTGCGTGATGCAAAGTATTATTTCTGTAGTAAAGATTATATATGATAAACTATAAAAGTTGAACTTATCTTACTAATAATATATATTTTTTCTAATATTAAAATAAATGCGAAAGTTTAAAGAGATGTATGACCGATTGAGTAATGAGTCACAAGCAAAGTGTTAAATAGAATTAGATGTAAATTGACTGAATGAATGTAATTGATTGTATTTTATGTTAATCTGCCAGTAATCTAGTACTAGCTTAACCCTTTCCTAGCGAATATACCAAAAGTAATGAAAAACAGAGTTTTTTTTTATTTTGTATGAATAAGGGGCAGTAAAGAAAACCAATTTTTTTTTTCATATTTTTGTATTATATCTAGATAATATTTTCAGAACCTAGACTTATAAGTACCATCAGGAACATCGGGTTACAAAATGACTAAAAAAACAGGAACATAGGTAGTATTTCTTTTTGGCTCGAATTAATAATACAATTAAAAAATAATTAAACATTAGCATCGTGGTATTCTGCAAAACAATTCTTTTTTTCATTTATGCACAAAAATGTATTGCAGTGTGAACATTTTGAGTGAGGTTTTGACTGCACTTTCTTCATGTTACATAGTTCACACCTCCCTCTATTTGGCACAAACGTAGGCCAATGTACGCCGCGGTTTTCTAAACGAACGTCTTTCAATGTTGAGAAGCCAGTTTTGCGCCTCTTAGATGGCCCAGGGCTAGGCACAGAATCTCTTGATAACTTTTTCCTCTTGTTATCTTTGATATCCTTCATAGACATCAGCCCTTGTGCAACGGATCTCCTAAATTCTTTTACAGATGTCTTTTCCATTATGAGTCCATGAATAATATATGCATTTACAAATGTAATGTCAAGAATACCCCAAAACAACCTGTGCCACCATTTTGGGGACTTCCTGTCCACGCAGTACAGTGCTCTCAATCTGTCTGCTGTATCAACACCACCCATGTAAGAGTTGTAGTCCTTGATGGCTTTTGGACAGGTGACTGTAGATTTAGACCCATTTTTTTCTTTGCGTGTTACTGTAGCTTCTTCATTGCCATGAAAATTAGATGCCAAATGTACAATTTTGTTGTCCTTCCATTTATAATATGCGATATTAAAATTAGAAAATCTATAATCATATTCGCCACGCTTCAGTTTAGATTCAGCTACCAGATTATTGGGAATGCCTTTACGGTTAGACCTTATAGTTCCACAGGCATAAGTTCCTTCTGTTTTCATTTTTTCTAATAAAGCAATAGATGTAAAAAAATTATCATGATAAATAACTTTCTGCTTTCCCCATTCTTTCTCTGTCAACTGTAGAACAACTTTTTCTCCCAGTGAATAATCTGCAAATTTTACAGCTATTTCTTCATTTTTTCCTTGGTAAATTAATATTCAATTAATAAACATTTTGTTTGATAAATCCGCGTTGGTCAGCGAGACACCATAGCTTATACCCTCTCTTTATCGGTTTCATAGGGAGATATTGTTTCAATACCGACCTGCCTTTGAATTTGATCATAGACTCATCTACACTCAATTCTCTGGTTCCATAATAGCATTCTTGAAATTTTTTATTTTGTTCATCAATCAAAGGTCTAATTTTATATAATTTATCTTTACAATGGGAAGGCATTTGCGTGTTGTCATTGCAATGAAGATGGCTCAAAATTGCTGCAAACCTGTCTCTAGGCATAGTTTTACATATCAGGGGGTTATTCAAATCAGGTGCCGATGAATAATGATCCGGCCACGACGGGCGGGTGTTGTACCCCATATAGAAGTTCATTCCGATAAAGGCTATTAGTTCTTCTTTTTTCAAGTTGAGAATTTTATCTCTTTGTGTTGCATACAAATTACTTTGATACACAATATTATCCAGTACATCACTAATCAGAACTAAAAAAATGTCAGTTGGCGTCGTGCATTCAGAAAAATATTCGTCAACTACCCCCGTGTTCTCATAATACTCAGGTAAATACAATTCCACATCACGTTTCTTCCATTTACGATTAGGCTCAATACCTCTTTTTTTGGATTTTGCATGTGGTGATATAACAGTTTCCTGAGTCTGTAAATTATCTGGAACAGTGTTGGGAATAGAATATACAATTACCTCTTGGTCTTTTTCCACACAAGCATCTTCTGTCTCATGTTCTGTAAGTTCAGCTTGGCTCAGCATATATTCTTCTAATGCTGCCTCAAAATTTTCATCAAAATTGCTAGTTGAGGGTAGTTGTTCTTCGGGAACCTTTTCTTCGTCAGACAATTCCACGTCTGAAGGTTCGGCACAGTCTGGAAGTTCTTCCATAAGTAAGGCTTCTATCAAAGCCGTATTATTTGCGATATTCATTATGAAAGTTACTGACGGTACTCAGAAGTCCACCTGCATTTTATCGATATTTTATCACTAAAAATTAACATTATGATCTAAAACAATGTTAATTGAATAGTTAAAACTACAATCTAATATAATAATATAGAACAAGAACCCTTACCTCGTTTATTCTATTTTTTAATGATTTTTAAAACAAATGCAATCCGCTGTTGTAAAATCCGAAACAAGTCAAAACTAGAAAGTGACACTTGTTGGCGGTAGATGGGTAAAATTTGATAAAACCGCTGTGATTGGCTAGCTTAGTGGTACTCCGAGGTATCGTCAGTGTCAAATATGTAATGCGCGATCGTATTGTTGAATTAATGGACGGAGAATGACCCGGTACAAATTTGTACCGTCAGATAGGAACACAAAACTGGAGTCTGAATATCGCAGATAAGAACTCATTACTTAATTAATAAAAGTTTTTAATTGTTTATTGCTTGTCATGTTCTGTAGAGTCCGGCAGTATGCTGCATGAATGGGCCGGCTCGGTCGGTTAAATACCACGACCGAATATCGGCCTAAAATGATAGAGAGAGAGGTATCCGGAGGCACTTCCCCTCGCCTCTCACCATCCTACTTCCAACCCCTTCCCAAGGAGGGTTGAAGTCAAGCAGACGGCCGGTCATAAAATACTGCCAAATCTTTCGACAACATGTATAGTTCGAAAGGATAACATGTTGTGACGACCCCACTTAAGGTAGGATAAGGGCAGGAAACTTATTATATTTTGTCAAGTTTGTTAAGGGCAATGAATGAATGGTATAGGATCGTTTGCCCTCCTATCCCATAAAATAAAAAAGTGTGTGTGTCCGCTCCGACGCACGACTGGAGTTTACTCCTCAAGAACGATTATAAAATAAAACAGGACATTGTATGGAGTGCCGACTCTTATTTATATGCTCTGTGACTATAGCGCATAACGCATTTCGTGTGACATGCTATACTCTCTAGTACGATTTTGGTCCCCATAATTTTCATACCCCGGGCCTATATATGTAAATCGATTCTTAAGGAGTAAACTCCAAAAATATAAAGAATAAAAAAATGACTACATTGTGCCCGGTGTATCGCAATAGGTTCAGCCACCTAAGAATATGACGAGTCGTGTCTTTACAACCGCTACCTAAATCTTCGGGTAAGAGGAGATTAACTGTATTGATAAAATGAGTTTAAAACAGGTCTCATCTCTAGCAGTTCAATTTACATATTTTTCGATTAAATAAAAAATATAACTTAACATAACATAACCTCACGCCTTCTGTAACCCGAAGGTGTAGGCAGCGGCTGTTAAGCCTCGTCTCGCCGTTATGTTTACGTCCCAAATGGAATAGGTGGCGAACCTATTGCCATACCGGGCACAAAGTTTTTCGGTCATCGATATTTATTACACATAACTTCCGAAAAGAATTTCGAAAAATCATTGGTGTGAGCTAACTACTGACTAAAAGAGTATACGAAGCGAATGTGAGTGGCAGGGTCGGGATCGGGAGACCAAGACGGAACTACCACGACTAAATAAATGGTCTGTTTAAAAAAGGCAAAATGCGTAGCACCCGAAACCGACGTAAATGCATGACGAGATGTATTACTGTGATGATGAGGCGAAAGATGTGTGTCAGGATCGTAGCTTGTGGAAAGCCAAAGTCTCTGCCTACCCCCATGGGATACAGGCGTGAGCTTATGTATGTATATTTGGGAGAAACATGGTATTTCACCGGTCGAGTCGGTCCATTGTGTAACGAACTGCGTAGATTTATCACTTTTAAATATTACATTTAATTAGTATTTAAATAACAATTGAACAACATATACCAGCATTCATTTTCTTATGAAAATCAGGGGTAACGTGCAAGCGTGTCACCTGGTGGTGAGCGACTAACACCGCCCATGCACATCTGCAACACCGAGATGCTCACAGTTGCGTTATCATCCTTCAAAATTAATTAGGGAAAGGAGTGAGAAGGGAAGAGAGTGGGTCAATGGATACCTCTTTCACCGAATGAAACGCGGCATGCGCCACTTCACGTCGATATTGTGAAAGATCACGCTATTTTACTAGCCGAGCAATAATAAAATCTATTAGTTTTAGTATTAAGTGCTATGTATCTATAATTTGTATCTTGTCTTGGTGATCCAGTGATTGAGCTCCCCGCTTCTTATTCAGAAGTCTTGGGATCGATTCCGAACAAAACCAATGATTTCTCGGAATTGTGTTCGGTAGTTAATAAGTCTGATGAATATCGATGACTGACAACTTTGTGCCCGGTGTAATGGCAATAGGTTCACCACCTATTCCATTTGGGATGTAACATAGCGATTCGGCGAGTAGAGGCTTAACAGCCGCTGCCTACTCCTTCGTGAAGAAAAAGGCTTTAACGCATATTTATGTATATCTATAATACGTAAACATCTGCTGTATATTTTCACTTCATTAACCCATCGCTGCCCATCGATAATAAAACACAATTTATAACTTATAAATCATAACTTGAATTAATTTAATTTTAATAAACTTACCCAAAAATTGCTTGTCATTTTCCGATGAATTAATAATATCACTGTGATTTTTTAATAATAATAAGCCTATAGGTGCGGTCTTTTCTGCCACTGGCTGTGCTAGTATTTGATGATTACGTACAAACTTACGTCGCGTTTAGTATTAAACAGAGCTGTTAACGGCGGCATAATTTCCCGCGTAATGATTTGAACGAGTGCTTCTATAAGATGTCGCCTTCTATCGAAGAACTTTAACAGTGGTAGAGCCAAGCAGTTCGCTGTATGAATGGGCCGGCTCGACCGGTGAAATACCACGACCTCTCAGAAGACCGACGTAAAGTGGCTCATGCCGCGTTTCGTTCGGTGAGAGAGGTACCCGGAGGCCCTTCCCCATCCTTTCCTATCCTCTATCCCTAAAAGTTCGACAACGAAACAGTAACACTATGTGTTGCTGGTGCCCATGGGCGGCGTTGGTTGCTTACCATCAGGTGACCTGCCTGCTCGTTTGCCCTCCTATCCCATAAAAGAAAGGAAATTCTTAACCCCTAAATAGAGACCATTCGTTCACCATTACTTTCGAACTCCTCACTAACACATCGCGATAAATCGTGTAAAATTGTATTATTCTTCGATTGTAAATTAATAACAACATAATTTCACGCCTTTTCCTACCCGAAGGTGTAGGCAGCGGCTGTTAAGCCTCGTCTCGCCGCTATGTTTACGGCCCAAATAGAATTGACGGCGAACCGATTGCCATACCGGGCACAAAGTTTTTAGTCATCGATATTTATCACACATAACATACGAAATTAATTTCGAAAGTCATTGATGTGAGCCAATGTGAGGATTCGAACCCGTGACCTCTGGATTCAGAAGCGAGGTGCCATAGCACGCCCCACCGAGACCAAATAGTAAATTAATGAAACCGCCGACAAGTCATTGGTGTGAGCTTGGAAAAGTATCTGAGACTTCTGATTTGGAAGGTTTTCGGGTGTTAAACCTCAAAACTATCGAGACGATGACGAAAAATAAACAATATATGATACTAATAGGCCCGACACCTATGCCATCTATGAGGCGAGTTTAAGAAATACCAGTAGTTTAGGTTTAACTAGCGTACAGGCGGGTTTCTTAATACTATATAATTCTGTACTTAATTTTAATTATTTTATGAATGTATATCATATGAATTATTATCTGGAAATCATTGAAAAACTAAAGCTTTTAAAATAATATTAATTAATCAGAATAGCTGCCATCTATGAAAGTACTTCGGAACTAGGTAAGATTATGTGGACGGCTTTTAATTCTTTTTGTGGTGTTCAATTGGATTCGTTGATGATTCACGGATGGCGCTGCAGTCGGTCTTTACGTTATTTGGTAGATATTATCACGTGAACTGCCGGGCTTATTTAAAACCCTAAACAATCCTTAAATCCACTTGAACACAAAGTGAACCCTATCACTCATGATCAAAACAATGTTCTACATTATTAAACACCTTCAGGTCTATAAAAAAGTCCGCGAGGGTATATGTCTACCTCTTAGAGATAACCCATAGTGACCATTTTTAATTTTTTACTTTTTACGTGAAATAATGGCTTCTTTACGAAACGATTATAAACATTACAGCATTAATTTTCATCCAATTAAGTGTCTTAAATACATTGTGCATGCAATATAGATGATCCTGACCCTTTACAGCATGCAATTTAAACGAATATTTTCGAAGATATTGCAGTATTAGCATAGCGGTACAGCAGTTAAGCCGATAAATAGTACAAATTAAACCTCATGATATCAAAATTAACTTATTTATTATTTTGATGCGGAACAAAGTTCGCCGGGTCATCTAGTATTAATATATAACGGGACAGACAGAAGAAAGCGTTATTTTTCATATTATGTAATATCAATAATTCTGTATATTTAAAAATAATACCACTACAAATACTAGTTAATTTGTATGTTTACTACAAAGACAAAACTTAAAAGGGAAATAAATAAAATAACACACCATTCAGTAAAATTATAAAATAGCCTTATATTTAATGGAAATTATAACAATTCTTGTAATCTAACATACTAATCTATAAGATATGTAACGCCCGGCGGTTTCTGATGACCGGATAATCTTGACGACCTGCAAAATAAAAAAAATAAAAAATACGGTAAATTCATAGTTAAAATAAAAAAAGTTATCTGCCATAAATATTACTGAAAAACAAAATTAGGCCCAATGTACACCAATGGATAAAAGTAATAAAAATAACTCATGAAAAAAAATTGTTTTAATTTGACAACCATAACTGGTTATCGTTCTCCTCTTAAATCATAGTGAGACAACATGTATCCTATTTACTCTTCTACACCTTACTCTTTCATGGAGATAAGTTAAACAGTTTAGGGATAAGAACATATCAAACAAAAATCCCAAGCATCATCATCATCATTTGCCTGCCCTTGTCCCACTCTAAGTGGGGTCGGCACAACATGTCATACTTTTCTATTCTTTTCTATCACTCTTCATCTCCACATTTACTCCCTTCACATGGGAATTCCCTTTATTCCCTGATATATTCATATCAGCTTTTATACAGTCCATCCATCTCTTTTTTGGACTTCCTCTACTAATGTGTCCATACACAGTCATTCTCGATGCATATTTGTAAAGAAAAAAAAAGAATGTCATGGCTGATAAGTGTGTTGAGCTAAATTGACTGACCTGTCCTCTCTTTAGTCCAAAATATCTTGCAACAGGATCACCAGCTTGTATTCTCATCAACATGTTCTCCTTCAGCTTGCTGTTGGAATAGTTGAGAAGAAATAAATGTAAGTACTTTATATTAAACAGTAAGACAGACACTGGACCACCAAATTTGTACTAACATGTAATAATAGTTAATTTAAAAGAAAATATACATACTATCTTGTCAATAGTTCAGCCTTTTCATCGGGTGTCAAAACAATGTGCTCCGGAACCAACTCATGTTCAGTAATGTTTATCAGCAACTCAGATTCCAAGAATTGTTCTAGAATATATTTAGGTGCCATATCTACTAATGATTGTTTGGCTGACGGGGTCATACCTGTAAAACCGAGAATATTTTTTGACAAAATTATAATTTGACACTTATTAATTTTTATTCTTTTTTTTTATATTATTTTAACCTCATAATAGCTATATTGGCTACAATTGATTGTTTGTGTATTAAGTTGGAAAGTACTCCTGTGGTAGTGACAATTTATGCAACTTTCATACCAATCATTTTCTGTTGTTAATGATATGACGAACAATGGGTTTTAGAAATACCTCTCAAGAAATGTATGCAAGCAGACCAAATTACAGTTCCATTTGAATAAAACAAACCAAAAATTTATCAAGTATGGCAAATATTAAAATTTACTGTAATATTTAGGAAATATATAGATGGCAGAAAGCAATCTTGTAATAACTCGAATAATGCAACTTTACAACTTTTACTCTAGAAAAACAAACACTGATACAGCATATCTTTGTCTTGATTTCGAAATATTTATGTAAAAATCAATGTCATACTAAACAAAGAACAGCAGTAAAAGAAGTGAAACAGATCATTTCATGCGTTTTCGAGATACGAAAAGATTGCTTTCCTGCATCGATATATTCCTCACTTACTAAATTGTTATTTAAAGAGTATTTACCTGCTTGTACGACAACAATAGCTCTATGAATATTTTCTTCTTGCATCCTGGTACAATATGTTTTAATAGTTTTTATGCCAATTTTGGGTTCATCAGGGAAAAACACAAACATCTGGTCTGTTGGGTCATCATTATGGGCCACTAGCACGATTAAATCACTTCTAGCTGGCCTCTTTTCACTACAATACACAATTATTATTCGTTATTAATGAATACACATCATCATTTCCCTGCCCTTGTCCCACTCTAAGTGGGGTCGGCACAACATGTCATCCTTTTCCATTCTCTTCTATCACTCGTCATGTTCACACTTACTCCCTTCATACTCATATCAACTTTTACACAGTCCATACATCTCTTTTTCGGCCTTCCTCTACTAATGCGTCCATCCACAGTCATTTCCATCGCTCTCCTTGTGACATGACTTTAGTCCCTTCTCATAATGTGTCCAATCTACCACTTCTATTTTTTTCCCTAGTTGGTGCTACTCTCATGCTTCCTCTTACATACTCATTTCTTATTCTATCCATTTTTGTCACACCACACATCCATCTTAACCTACGCATTTCTGTTGCATGTACTCTCCTTTCATCCACTTCTTTCATTGGCCAGCATGATTTGTATATTTTCCCCTTTACACAATTATTATTACACAATTATTATTAATACAGTAAAAACAGAATTGCTAATAAAGCAACTTGTTAATACTGTAATAAACAATACCTTGTTAACTCCTACAAATTTTGGAAAACACTAATAGTAAGAAAACACTTTGGTACATGGCAAACTCTATTTTGGTAAAAAAAGGTCTCAAATCTCTAAGAGTTATAGTAATAATTTAATGAACCAAACTTTTGTTTAAAAAATGTATTTTAAACAATTTTACTTTGGAATTTTTAGTTATTGTAGTGTGTTTTTTATAAACTAAAAAGTCACTAAGTAATAGGTACATTTGAAAAACTATATTTATTAATTGTGTGTTGATGGCAATCTGCTGATAGTTTTCTGTGATTACTGTCAGAACATAATGTTTATGCATAAAAGAAAAAAGTTACTTAAGCTACAAAGAAACCTTTTTCGTCATTTCAATAACAAAAAGTTTGCATAGGTTAGTGATCTTTAAAAAAACAATTGACTTCAATATGACAATCCATAAATAAACATAACAGTTACAAGAGTATTTGGCGAAATTCATAAGAATAGCACAGAAGAAAATACCAGTTTCAAAAATTACGGTTAAAATGGAAATGATGGACCGAAAAATTAAATTGAGTATTGAAAATAAAACATTGTCTGATAATGCAAAACTACATATTGGTAAGATAATTGTTATACCTTGGTTTATCTCCAAACTGTTCTTTGAATTGATCTAATGTCTGGTCCAATTCGTCTTGAGTCACCAGGTATCCACGATCATGGCATAGCTGGAATTAAATGAAATAACACGTGTAATTTTTTGGAAAAATTCGTTAGCAAAAATATTCTGATAATAACTCTAGCACCGGCACTATGTTGCGTTGTTTATATATTAGAAATAACCTCACTTACTTGCATTACTGTTTTACGAATACGCCACAACTTGTAAGTTTCTGCGTCATCATCCATTGTAATTGTTAAATATTAATAATAATTCAACTAGGATAACCGGGTGAAAAGTAATATATAAACAGTATTAATTTTACACTGTTTATTTATGAGCAAGCATTACCACACATATACCACGCTCGCGCACAATTCTCATTCTGAGATTCTGACATGACAGTGATTGACTGAACTGACATCTGTCTCACTGACTGAACTGACACCCAAAGCCCAAAGAGAATCTATAGTATAAATGCCATTAGTGAAGGAAACGGCTACGGAAGTGGCATGTCGACACCAAATTGAAGCCGGGTGTGACGTCATTTGGCCGCATAAAATGGCGGTTTAGTGCTGTGCAGAAAATTTTTATTTATTAATTAACGTTCTTGGCGTTCATTAATGTTGAGTATTACTTATTTATATAATTAATACTTAAATAGGAACTAAGTATATTGTTATGCTAAATATTCTGTTTTGCATATCAAATAAGAGTACATGTTTTTCTTAGACTACTTGCCTTCAATGATGATGATATATGCTGACACTGACGAGTTAACTACATTGACTTGTTTATATGGACGAGACTTGTTGTTCTATACGTACAATTGCATAAATAAATATTAGGCATTTCGACGTCGCACACATAAACATATATCTGTCTCGTTCTTACTCAGCATTGTCACTTTATGTGAAATAAGATTACAGGCCTACTGACGCCAAAAATCCCGCAAAGTATGGCGGATTTTTTGTCAGTTCAGCCAGTAAAACAGTGTTGGGGAAAATTTTACCGATTAAATTTATTTGCGGAATTTTCTAAATAAATTAGTTTTATTTCGTAACTAGTAAAAAACTATTGTAAAGTCGCTAAATATGTAATTTATAACTGAACTTAGACTGAAAGTCATAAGAGATGCATTCGTAACTAAAAAAAATGTTCTGAAAACGTTTCGTTTTGTTTATCACGCGGTCCCTTTATAAGTTTAAAATTTGAATCATTCTTATTTACTGTGGGGTGCACCTATCATGAGGTATGTACCAGCAGTAATACGTACTTTAGAGACAGCAACTTAATTAAAATCTATACATATAATAAAATTGTAGAAAAGTCAAAACTGTACATTGAATATTTTTTAAAAAGAATACTTGGTGTGTGATCTGCAATCGATACCGAAGCCAAAAATATACTTTTTAGAATTTTTGTCTGTTTGTCTGTTTGTCTGTATGTATGTCTGGGATAAACTCAAAAAGTACTGCATGGATTTACTTCAAATTTGGCACGAAAATTATTAAGAAGTCGGGTCAACATATAGGCTACATATTATCACGCTATCACCTACGAGGAACGAGCAGTGAACCTTTATTTCTTCAATGTATTCTGTAGCAACGTGTAATCTAACGACGCATATTTGTATGTTGTTATGGTGTTATTATGTTAATAACCATGCTTTAATCTATACATATAATAATAATATAATATAAGTTAGCTTCACATTTTAATTAACTTATGCCGTTAAACATAACAGACAATTTTAAAACAGTGCCATCTATGAGATTTACAAAACAGAAAACATTAAGTTGAATTACACGTGTAAGCACTTTTTGGTTTTAGATATAAATAAATCTTTGAGATTTTAAAAACATCAAGTCGAATTACATGTTTAAACACTTTTTGAATATAAATAATTGAAATTTCATCATGCGCTTGCGGTCAATAGATGTTTTTAAGAGTCATAGATGGAGTTGTGCATTTTCTTCTTTAAAATTGTATCGTTAATTCTTTTCAGAGATGAGCAAGACAATTAAAAAAATGTATTTGTATATGCTAAAAACTGTTAATATTTTTGTTCGGTATTTATTGGTGTAATGATTGCTTCGTAATTTTATAATTTTACACCATTAAAAAAAAATGTTTCCTATTCGCTAACTAGATGGCGTTGGCGTCGAATTAGATCGCGCTATAATTTCGTTCACCAAAAGTGATGTTATGAGTACGGATGTCGCCGCGACAACTCATAGAAACTGGGGTTACCTGCGTTGCTATAAGTTATCGTGTGCTTAGTCGAATTTAACGTGAAAACTGAAAATACTTTCCTGAAATATAATTAAAAAAATAATATTTACTTAAATAAACTTCATTCGGAATCGGACTACTGCTTACTGCTTAGCTATCATTATCTGTGTGTAAATTCTCAGCGTGTAAATTATTTTCTGTTATTTTTCAAACTTAAAATAATCAAAATGCCTAGAAAACGGTCTAATCTATCCCAATCCTCAAACGATAGTCGAAGGAAAAGGTTAGCTCGATCTCTTGAAACCACCATTGAGCGTGAGGCAAGGATAGCTACTCTTCGAGAACACAATGCGGAAATTCGAGATGGAGAAAGTAGTACGTCGCGCCAGTCCCGATTAGATACTATGCGCACTCAAAATGCATCGTTGCGGTCTCTGGAAAGTATAGAAGCATACGAAATGCGGCTATTAAATGATCGGAAGCGCCATGCTGAGTCTCGCGCGTCAGAGACATACACGCAACAAGAGACAAGACTGAGTTTGCAGCGCAGCCGCACTTATGCCGCTCGATCGTGCGAGAGTGCTGAAATTCGAGAAGCTCGATTGGAAAGCGACCGGGAGCGTCACGCTGAGTCTCGCGCGTCAGAGACGTACACGCAGCTAGAGACGAGGTTGAGTTCCCAGCGCTCTCGCACAGATGCAGCTCGATTTTGTGAGAGTGTCGAAGCGCGAGAAGCTCGACTGGAAAGCGACCGGGAGCGCCACGCTGAGTCTCGCGCGTCAGAGACGTACACGCAGCTAGAGACGAGGTTGAGTTCCCAGCGCTCTCGCACAGATGCAGCTCGATTTTGTGAGAGTGTCGAAGCGCGAAAAGCTCGACTGGAAAGCGACCGGGAGCGCCACGCTGAGTCTCGCGCGTCAGAGACGTACACGCAGCAAGAGACGAGGTTGAGTTCCCAGCGCTCTCGCACAGATGCAGCTCGATTTTGTGAGAGTGTCGAAGCGCGAGAAGCTCGACTGGAAAGCGACCGGGAGCGCCACGCTGAGTCTCGCGCGTCAGAGACGTACACGCAGCAAGAGACGAGGTTGAGTTCCCAGCGCTCTCGCTCAGATGCCGCTCGATTTTATGAGAGTGTCGAAGCGCGAGAAGCGCGACTGGAAAGCGACCGGGAGCGCCACGCCGAGTCTCGCGCGTCAGAGACATACACGCAGCGAGAGACGAGGTTGAATTCGCAGCGGAGTCGCACTTCTCTTTCTCGGTCGATCGAAGATCATGAAGAGCGGATGACCCGGTTAAGAAGAGATCGTTCTCAGCATGCCCTTTCACGGTCGTTAGAGAACGATGAGCAGCGTGAAGAACGTCGTGCAGCTGCTCGGCAGCGGTACCACGACGTGTGTGGCGATACGTCTGCTCATCTATCGCTAGAACGGGATAGAATTCAAGAGTTTCGAGGATCTTGGTCGGGTGAACAGCGTGCGGCACAACTAGAACTAGATCGTCTGCGGCGTAGCATGAATCAACTTTCAACATCTGACGATGAATCCATGGTTTACGATATCGAAGAGCAATCGTGGCTAAATAAAGAGGGAAGTGGATTTATGTACAATGTTGCGATTAACTACGCCGCACACGGAGATATTGGTGTCTTAGAAGAAGTGTGTGCCCACTGTCAAGCCCGCAAATGGAAAGGAGAGCCCAATGGGATGTGTTGTGCATCTGGTAAGGTACGCTTGGAGTCTATGCAAGACCCACCAGATCTGTTAAGAATCTTACTAAATGGCGAACATCCGAAGTCCAGCCATTTTTTGAAAAACATCCGAGCTTATAACAGCGCCTTCCAGATGACTTCGTTTGGTGCAAATCAAATCGTTGAAGCAGGTTTCATGCCGACATTCAAGGTCCAGGGGCAAGTTTACCATCAAATCGGTTCGCTGCTACCTACAGACATTCCAAAATTTTTGCAAATTTATTTTGTAAGTGATTTTGAAGAACAAGCAAACCTACGAAGTAGACACATCCCCAATTTGGACCCTGTTCTGGTCAGAGGATTGCAAAGTATGTTGCATAACGTTAATCCGCACATTGGCAACTTCAAAGCCGCTCTGGCGTCGGTGCCTGAGAACGAGCGCAACCGCTTTAAGTTTGTCATCAGTGCAGATAGAAAGCCGATTGCAGCCCATCCGGGACGATATAATGCGCCAACGACGAATGAGGTCGCCGTTCTCTTAGTCGATCAGGAGTGTGATAAAAGAGATATCGTCTTACGCACGCACGATGACCGGCTTCAAAGGATCAGCGAAACTCACCGCGCGTACGATTCTCTTCAATATCCGCTCATGTTTTGTCGCGGAGAGGATGGCTACCATTTCGCCCACTATAATGTAGACCCCCAGACAGGCTCCCCAAATTATAACAAAAAAACGTCCGCCATGCAGTTCTACAGCTTCTTGATCCAGCTGAGGGTGAACAATGGCTCTTATCTCCACCATCATCGTACACTCTTTAGTCAGTTTCTGGTGGACATGTATGCCAAAATTGAGACAGAGCGTTTGGTATTTATAAGGTTCAATCAAAGAAAGCTGAGAGCTGAGAACTACGTCCATCTCAGAGATGCCATGCAGAATGATGCCAATGCTCAAGATGTAGGAAGGATGGTCATTCTCCCCTCCACCTTCACAGGAGGTCCGCGGTACATGCACGAGAGGACCCAAGATGCATTTTGCTATGTGCGAAAGTTTGGTCGCCCGGACCTCTTTATTACTATCACTACCAACCCAAAGTGGCCTGAAATAACAGCTCAACTCCTTGCAGGACAGGTTTCGTACGACAGGCACGACTTGATCTCTCGCGTATTCCACCTGAAGTTGAAATGCCTTATGGATCTTCTAACAAAGGCAAAAGTGTTTGGTACAGTCCGATGTCATATGTACTCCGTGGAATGGCAAAAACGCGGCTTGCCACACGCGCATCTGCTTTTGTGGTTGGAAGAAAAGATCAGGCCTATCCAGATTGATCAAGTCATAAGTGCAGAGCTTCCGGACCCTGACGTTGATCCTGTTCTGCATCAAATTGTTAAAAGTCACATGGTGCATGGCCCCTGTGGCACGTTAAATCCAAGTTCCCCTTGTATGAAAGACGGACGTTGTACAAAAAGATTCCCAAAAAAATTTACCAACGAAACCATTACTGGTGAGGATGGATATCCCTCATACCGGCGCCGATCACCAGCAGAGGGCGGGCATTCCACTGAGCTGAGCGTGCGTGGCCAGGCGCGACCGGTCGATAACCGATGGATTGTTCCTTACTCACCAGTACTGTCCAGGACCTTCCAGACGCACATCAACGTCGAGTCGTGCACCAGCGTCGGGTCGATCAAATATATCTGCAAATACGTGAACAAAGGTAGCGATCAGGCGACGTTTGCTTTACAGAACACTGACAGAGACGAGGTGACCAAGTATCAGTCCGGTCGCTACATCAGCACGTCTGAAGCAGTTTGGCGGATACTGGCGTTCTCTATACATGACAGGCATCCTGCCGTCATGCATTTAGACGTCCACCTAGAAAACGGTCAGCGCATATATTTTGATCCCAACAACGTTGCTGAGCGCTTAGAAAATCCGCGCCAAACAACTCTCTTGGCATTTTTCAGGCTCTGCGAAATCGACCAGTTTGCGAGGTTCCTTACGTATGACGAGGTGCCTTCATATTACACGTACGACAAGCAAAGGGGAATATTTAACCGACGTCGAAGAGGAGGTGCTGTCGAAGGTTTTCCGGGAATTTTCAAGGACACCGTATTGGGTAGAGTTTATACCGTGCACCCGAATAATGGCGAATGCTATTTTCTGCGGTTATTACTTCACACGATCCGAGGCCCAACGTCTTTTGCCTTTCTGAGAACATTTGATGGCGTGGAGTATCCCACTTACCGCGCAGCCTGTGTAGCACGTCACCTTCTCGACGGTGACCAAAACTGGGATGACACCCTCGCGGAGGCGAGCGTCAGTAACAGCCCCAGCCGTATGCGTCATCTGTTTGCCGTCATCTTGGTGTTTTGTGGAGTCACGAACCCGGTAGCTTTGTGGGAAAAATATCGACATCATCTATCTGAAGATTTTCTACGAGCTTTGAGGCGTGCTACTGGAGACGAAGTCGAAGTAACTGATGAACGCGTGCTGAACACCTGTCTTAGTTCACTTCAAGACGTGGTCATTTCCATCGGCGGCAATCCATTGGTCGAATATGGGTTACCAGCTCCCCAATCATCACCGCATCAAGACCGTGGAAATCGAGAGTATAACGCTGAGACAATTTACGATCCGAGCGAAATGACCACCATACGAAATCACCATGTCGCTTTGTTCTCTTCAGAGCAAAAACAAATTTATGACACTGTTCTTAAAAGCGTTGGGCAAAACCAGGGTAAAATGTTTTTCTTGGATGCTCCTGGTGGAACAGGAAAAACATTTGTTACCACTGGCATACTTGCAGAGGTCAGGAGGCAAGGCAAAATTGCCATTGCTGTAGCGTCGTCGGGAATCGCTGCCACACTGCTTCCGGGTGGCAAGACAGCACATGCCATGTTTAAAATTCCCATCGATTTAGAGAGCACCGAAACGCCTGTTTGTGGTGTGTCACGCAATAGTGATAAGGGACACGTGCTGAAGGATTGCTCTCTGATCGTATGGGATGAGTGTACGATGGCCAATAGAAAAGCAGTTGAGGCCGTGGACAGAACCCTGCAGGACATCCGCAGGAACGAACACTTGATGGGTGGTGTCACAGTTCTATTCAGTGGCGATTTCCGACAAACGCTTCCCGTGGTGACGCGGGGATCGAGGGCTGACGAGGTGAATGCTTCGTTGAAACGATCTTCGCTGTGGTCACGAGTTCGTACGCTGCGCTTGACCATTAATATGAGAGCTCGGCTCGGCGGCAATGCACGTGCTCAAGAATTCTCCGATGTTCTTCTAAGTCTTGGCGAAGGCACTCTACCAGAGGAGAGAGGTGGGCAGGTGGTGCTTCCAGAGTCTCTCGGTAGAGTCGTATCCAGCTTAGAAGAACTCATTCGCTGTGTGTACGGGGACATCAGTCATATACCGCACCAGCAGAATTCTTGGGTATGTGAGCGGGCAATTTTGACGCCCAAAAATGGTCAGGCTGAAGCAATCAACGAATGCATTCTCTCGAAAATTGAGGGGAATGAAGTGGTTTACACCTCTATAAACACTGTCATCGAGCAAGATGATGCCACACATTATCCCGTGGAATTTCTGAACTCTCTGTCAGCAAGTGGACTTCCAGCGCATACTATCAAGCTGAAAGTCGGTGTCCCGATTATGCTTCTTCGGAACCTATCTCCTCCGAAGTTGTGTAACGGGACCCGCCTTAAAGTCATCTCGCTCCACAGACACAGCATTGAGGCGGAAATTCTTACGGGTTGTGGCGTAGGCGAGGCAGTATTTGTACCACGCATTCCCCTCATACCTCATAACTTCCCGTTCCAGTTCAAGCGCGTACAGTTCCCCGTGAGTGTTTGCTTCGCGATGACCATCAATAAGTCGCAGGGGCAGACACTGAGAGCAGCGGGTGTCGACCTCAGGACGAGCTGCTTCTCACACGGGCAGCTGTACGTCGCTTGCTCCCGCGTCACCAGTCCTGACTCTCTTTACATTTTGGCTGCGGAGAGCCAAACCAGCAATGTTGTTTATAGAGAAGTTTTATAAGTATATATTTTTATCCTTTTCTATATTTATATTTTCTTATTCATTATTTTCTACATTTGCTTCAGTCGCAACTTATTACTTAATTCAGCAGAATCACCATAAAGTCATTTATTCAAAGCAGACTGAAAATCAGCACTTTTGAAGTTCAACAATTTTACAAAAGACAGTCTCCCTCTGTTACTGTACTTTCTGTATTTATGAAATGTAAAGAAGTAACGGGTAAATAAATGCTATTTTAAAAGGTATAATCGTAGGTATTTTTGGTGCTGTATAGCGTTCAGGCAGATGACGTCGCGGGCTACAGCTATACTACAAAAATTCCTGTTAAAATGAAAATAAACAATGCGGGCAACAACCATTGCTACCGCAATCTGTACTTATCCTACCAGTTACAATTTCATTTTAGAGGTAATTACTTCTCAACTGTCTATGTAAAAATATAGCTATCTGATCACAAATTCCACGCGTACGAAGTCGCGGGCACAGCTAGTAGTTTATAAAATAGACGTAAGTACTTACTTATTTTGACATCCAAAACAGAATATTTAGCATAACAATACTCTTACTTTCTATATAAGTATTAATTCTATAAATAAGTAATACTCAACATTATTTACAATAAAATGAGCTAAGAACGTTTATCGATAAATAAAATTCTTCTGCGCAGCACTAAACCGCCATTTTATGCGGCCAAATGACGTCACACCCGGCTTCAACTTTGTGTCGACATGCCACTTCTATAGGTTTCCTTTTTCATTGTTACATACATACATACAATCACGCCCTTTTCCCATGGGGGTAGGCAGAGACTAATTCTTTCCACTTGCTACGATCCTGACATACGTTTCTTGCTTCCTCCACTCTCATTATCGCGTTCATACATGCTCGTCGGTTGTGACCACTCCTGACCTGGCCCCTCACAAACACATCGCAGATTTGTTGGTGGTAGGTCCGCCTAGGCCGTCCTTTACCGGTTCGCCCTTTCACACTTGTCTTATAAATTCGTTTAGTCAGTCTACTTTCGTCCATCCTTTCTACATGTCCGAACCATCTAAGCATTCCTTTCTCTATCCTTGTCACTATATCTTCTTTCACACCACAACGTTCTCGAATTACACTGTTTCTCATTTTATCCACCAAGCTTACTCCAGCTATACTCCTCAAACTCCTCATTTCTACAGCATTAATCTTACTTCTGTGCTTCTCCTGCCATACCCAACATTCACTCCCATACATAAGCGTGGGAACCAAAACCCCTCTGTGTACAGCCAGTCGTGCCTTTTTGGAGACTTTCTGGCTATTCATAAAGTTGTTCAGGGCCCCATTCACTTGATTTCCAGCCAAAACCCGTCTTTCAATATCGCATTCATACTTTCCATCTCTCGTAAACTTTGTGCCTAAATACATGAACTCTTTCACCTGTTCCACTTTTTCTCCATCAATCCCAATCTCGCATTTAGACATATTTTCATCTCTTTCAAAAACCATTGCTTTAGTCTTACATACATTCACTTTCATTCCTTTCTCTCTCAAAGACCCATGTAATATATTAATCATCAACTGCAATTCTTCCTCAGATGATGCCAGTAGGATCTGATCATCAGCGTAAAGAAGGCATTTGATGATTAAATCATTCAATTTTAATCCATACACACTCTCTTTCAAATCTTTTAAACAATTAGGTATTTGAAAAAAAAAAATATTGATTTTTTTTTATGTATTTTAAAACTTTATTATTAATAATATTGATATTTAATGCAAAAACTTCAAAAAATTATTTTTTCAATTAATTATAAACAATTAAAAATTGATGAAATTTAAATAAAAATCACGTGACTATAAACGCGCCATGATTGGTCACTATAGTTGTGACGTCATAATGTTATAGCTATTTAATAACAGTACAGCGTTTACGGCTAATACTCATGTCTAGACAATAATATTGAAAATTTATTGCTAAAATACGAGTTGTTAGTTGATTTAAATTAGTTATGTGTGATAAAGGATTTATTAAGGCAAAGTCTGATAATATTCCTGATGTTGATATATTTATGATCACCGATTTTTTAAGAAATGACGTTCGACGACGACGACGACGTTTCTTGAGAAAGAATTAAGAGTAAAAATAACGCGTCCGGGGATGTATCTTGTACCTAGTTATCCGATTTTTGCAGCATCTCCTGATGGAATGACAAGCAATGCCATTGTTGAAGTAAAATGTCCCACCAGTCATAAATCATTGGATATTTTTCTAGCAAAAGGTAAAGTCAGCTTGAAGTGTAATGCCCAAATGCAACTACAAATGTTATTGACTGGTAAAAAATAAAGTATCTTTTGTGTTGCTGATCCACATTTTGAAGAAAATAAAACTATTTACATTAAAAAATTTATTTACTGAACTTTCCTTAAATATATAATAATTATTTGATTTGTATACTTAGATAAATAATAATTAATAAAAATGGTATTAAGAAATACTTACATCGAAATGATCTTCACAACAAAAAAAATTCGATTTTGTTTGGGGATTATCACGGTGCACTGCTTGAAACCATTTATTTCGACATTTGTCATCTTGGGGAACATTTAAAAACATTTTATCAGGAGTTGCCTTTGTAGTATTCGTACATAATGGTACAAAACAAGAAGGATAACTTTTGAGGTTCGACATTTTTAATATAAATTTAAATATTTAATAATGACAACAAAATTAAATAGATCAAAACACTGTATTTATTATTTTTCTATCAACTGCAATGAGTGAAAACTAACATTAAGACGTCACACGCGCTCGGGTTTGTTCGGGAGTTGTCGGCGTGTCTTCGGTACTGGATTCAAAAATTTATTTTTATTTTGAAATAACTTTTGAATTATTGCGAAAAAAAAAAAAAAACAATGTTTTGTTATAAAACTAATATATAATCTTTCAATTTATCACAAAAAAATTTTTTTTTCAAATACCCAATTATCAATATATAGGTTAAACAGTCCTGGCGAAGCTACACATCCCTGTCTAACACCCTTTTCGATGTTAAACCAGTCCGTATATGCCCCTCATATCCTGACACAAGCTCTGGAATCGCTGTAAAGTGATTTCATCGCTCTTATCAAGCCACTGCTTACCCCCATATAAGGATAGTGTCAACCATAATTCATTCCTCACCACTCTGTCATAAGCCTTCTCCAAATCTACGAAAGCACAGTAAACCTTTTGACTTTTAGCCAGAAATTTTTCGACTATGCTTCGTAAGGAGAAAACTTGATCCATACAACCCCTTCCTTTCCTAAATCCTGCTTGCACGTCCCATATTTTCTGATCAGTTTCATTCATCACCCTTTTGACTAATATTCTTGCATAAAGTTTTTCATTGTTACACAATTAGTCTTTTTTTATGGGATAGGAGGGCAAACGAGCAGGCGTGTCACCTGATGGTAAGCAACCAACGCCGCCCATAGACACCAGCAACACATGTAGTGTTACTGTTGCGTTGCCGACCTTTAAGGGATAGGGGATAGGAAAGGATGGGGCAGGTGGGTGGGCCTTCGGGTACCTCTCTCACCGAACGAAACGCACGCAGCATGAGCCACTTTACGTCGATCTTTTGAGAGGTCGTGGTATTTCACCGGTCGAGCCAGTCCATTCATGCAGGAAACTGCTTGGCTCTACCACTGTGACTGTGTGTATTTATTGACTTGCCCGAGTTTTGAATCGGAGATATTTGAATTTACTTGGCTATTTTCTACATAAATATAAATTTTTTACATTATTTAATGCAGTTGCTGATTAGTGGTGTTTGCAGCTCTTATTTTAAATGTCATTAGTGTCATGTGTCATTTCATTGATGATTGAGATTCTTTGAATGTGTTTCGTTCTTAGTGCATAAAATTTCTTTTGTTGATTTTTATCTTCGCTATTAATAGAAAACAACAAAAATGGCTGGAATTAAAGGTATGGAAATTAATAAAGAACTTATTTATTACTGGATATTTCGTAGGGATAAAATAATTATGAATCCGTGATATAATTATTTATGTATTTACAATGGATGACTCATGTTATTTACAAATAATTTTATTATTTCTATTTGATTACAATAAACTTGATCTACAGTATTTTCTTTTCATGTAATCGTCTTACCTGCTATGGATTAGGGTAAGTCATTTTGCTATTAAATAAGAATGTTAACACAGTTTCTACAATCAAGGCTTAATGAAATCATATGCCCAATTTGATAGTTACATGATAATTATTGCGAAAATCAAACAATGAATTTTCTAGATATATCGTATCTACACTCCTTCATGCTGGATTGTTATCATTAATGTGAATTATATTTTCCAAATGAAATACATTCAGATGTAATTAATTTGATGATACTCTTTTTTATTTTTTAGCTTGGTGTCACTTGCCTTTGCTGGTTCTATTGGAATGACCTTTCTTATTCTTGCGTGTGCCTTACCAGACTACCAGTAAGTACAAACAGTAATTTAATATCAATATGTCCCATAGCTGCTCATTTAATGCAGTTTTACCAGTGTTTGAGTAAAATTCCATATTCATCCTATGCTACATTTTTATTTGTTTGAAATATATTGATAGTTAATTCCAGCAACTATTCTATTGATTAAAATATATGAAAATAATTTGCTCCTGCTGGTTTTACTAGTATTTAGACTAGCATTGACCTTCTGAATACAAACTTCCAGAACTTACACAACTTTCACAAACATAACAAACTTTTGCAATAACTAATGTATAAAATTTGTTAGCAATTACAAGTTTGGTAAAAAATTAAAACCTTTGCTGTATCAGAATACACTAGAAAGTTAATATAACATATTAATGCATTATTGAGGGTGTAAAGTTACAGTTGGTATATATAGGAGACTGCAGTTCATTGCCTTAAAATGGAGACTAATATGTGACTGAATCCTTATTGAATTTAATGCTATGGAATAGTTTTATTAAAATTTCTGATTTTTGTGTCAATAACAACTAGTTAGTGTTAAATTTTTTATGAGACTGTTTGGTACATGCATCATTTTTCTTAAATCCTATTGACTTTTTCAGAAAATGGTGGCCATTTTTCGTGGTGATATTCTATGTCCTGTGTCCAATTCCAACATTGATTGCACGCCGTCATACTGATGGTGCTGGGGGCACTAACTCAGCGTGCATGGAAACTGCCATTTTTATCACCATGGGAATCCTTGTTAGCTCTTTTGCCTTACCCATTGTATTGGCCAGAGCTGGTGCAGTATGTATTTTATTAATATTACTTATTTTATGAAGATAATTATTTTTCATGGAACAGGGGTGAACAAGCAACCGCCCAGGGACACCTGAAAATATAGCAGTTCTGTTGCAGTCCTTAACTCTCTCAGCGATGAAACATGGCATGAGAGATTGTGGTAGTACAACCACTGTTATATCTTACTCCAAAATCAACTGACTCTACCCTGTCACTAGTAGTTTTCCATAGACATCTGTTTCTGTTAAAAAATAAATAAAATATAATCACTTTATTTGTTGTGTGTATGCTATAATAATGCACTTACTTTGGTATTTATCACATTAGTATACTGATGTTGTTGACACATTATCAGTGTCTCATATCATTTCTATCAACAGAATATATTGATAGATAGATATTGTTAGATTTAATATAAACAAAAGAACATTCAGAGAGCGAGATTCACTCCACAGATTTTGCACAGTGCCCTCAGCTCATGTATTAACTATTAGTAGATATATACAAAGGAGGAAGTCTATTTTTAAATACTAAAATTACCCATAATGTTTTCCTGTTTGTGACTTGTATTTTAAAGGTGTTTACCTGCATACTTGTAACACGCCCCCTCGCGTGTTTAAATTATAATTGTCGAATAAAAGTATATATGAGCTAACTTTTCAATTTGTTATTTATTTTACAGATAGCATGGGGCGCATGTCATTTGACATTGGCCGGCAACGTTATAGTATTCCTCACAGTCCTCGGATTTTTCACTATCTTTGATATGGACGACACTGACTATTCGATGTGGTGAGAGATCTAGATTATTTTTTTTAATGGACGCTATTAGGCAAATGTATTGTATGTTAATAAGATCATATTTTGATTTGTTTATGGTTAAGTCTGATAATGATACTGATAGTTGTAAAATAAAGGTGTCACTGTAGTAAAATAAATGTCACTGTTAACAATTAATTTGTAAAACTTAATGATAATTTCATTATTGCAGTCTAACATTTGGTGTATTATTTGTCTTAAAATTATAATTGACAGTTGATTTTTTTGTTTCTATAAGGAGTTTAAAAAACAGTTTTTTTAGATGATTACAAATTATAAATATATGGCAACTTTATGCATTAATGTCACTAAAATTAATGTGCATTACAGTACAAAAATCATAATTAAATACTAGAGGATAAATCTATAGATTTTTTAAACAATTTTATTCTAATATCTAACGAAACTATTACTAAACGAAAAATAGCTATAATGGCCGCACAGCTGCTTTCACCGGGGACTTGAATTTTGTTATGCTTTTATAAATATATTGTACTCATAAATATTATTCAATATTAAAATATTATTTTATTTTACTATTAAGTTAATTATGGTATACTGTTAATTAATGTTATGCGATTTAAATATTTAATTCAGAATACATAATTCCTTTTATTATTTGTTACTGTTTAAACCCTGACAAACGTTAATGTAAGTAAATGAACATATTTTTTTATCTTTTAAAAATTGGTCAAGTAATCACCAGATATTAAATGTAAGAGCTTTTACATTAATAAATATATGCTTTGGACCTGCAGGTTCTTTCCATTAATCGTTAAATATTATATATGTATATTAAAAGAAAAACTTTAAGCCAGTGCAGAGAGAATGAAAATTGTGGGGCTTGACTTTGGCAGAAGCAGAAATATTGAGCTCTTTATGGGTCACAAATTGTGTTTCAATGTAATGCCCAATGTTTGATAATAAATAATAATTGATGTATCATGTCTACTACATGATAAGTCATTGGACTTGCCTATTACTTGTGGTCCATGTACCTATGTAATCAGCTGCGTTGATTAATAGTTGAGAAAATAATTCAAATAACTTTTGTCAAGATATAGAAACATGTGAAAAAAAATTAAATTATTATATTTTTAATCGGATATTATTGATTAAAAAAAATACCGATAATTAATTGCGTGTAATAGTTAATATTCTTACATAACATTTATTAAAACGAACAGAGTAATTTGAAAGAAAACGTATTGTGTTCTTAATGGTTTTACTAATGCTTCCATTTTTTTTTTTACTGTAAAAACTTGCTGAAATTGAGATTAAAATTGTATACTGACTTGTGAAAATATTTTATATCGTTATTTAGTTACACATTCCGGCATTTTTATTGGTGTAAATATAGCATTAGTGGCAGGTCACAATAAATATCAACTGCTTTATAATTATGCATTTTTTTGTCTTACCGTTTTCCTTATTATTGCAATATACAACGAGCAAGCGTGCCACCTGACGGTAAGCAACCTATGCCGCCCATGGACACCAGAAACACATAGTGTTACTGTTGCGTTGTCGATCTTTAAGGGAGTAGGAAGGGGAATGGGCCTCCGGGTGCCTCTCTCACCAAACGAAACGCGGCATGAGCCACTTTAAACATGTCGAGCTGGCCCATCCCTGCAACGAACTGCTTGGCTCTACCACTGAAATTCGAAAAAAAAGAGTTCGAATTACATATCATGGAAATTATTGTTATAGTAGTGTGAACTAAATTAGCAGTCAGTAAATTTTGTTCTGAGTTGTTGACAAACGCACATATTGCTGGAAATTCGTTTCAATGATTTTAATCCAATTAAGTGTCTTAAATAGATCGTGCATGTAATATATTATAGACTAGCTGACCCGGCGAACTTTGTTCCGCATCAAAAGTAATATCGTGAGTAAATTTTGGATATCGTGAGGTTGAATTTGTGCTATTTATCGGCTTTAAGAGCTGACCCGCTTTGTTAATACTGCAATATCTTGGAAAATATTCGTTTAAATTGCGTGCTGTAAAGGGCCAGGCTCATCTATATAACATGCACAATGTATTTAAGACACTTAATTGAATGAAAATTAATGCTGTAATGTTTAAAATCGCTTCGTAAATAAGCCATTATTTCTCGTAAAAAGTAAAAAAATAAAAATGGTCATTGTGACATTGTGGGTTATCCCTAAGAGTTAGACATATGCTCTCGCGGACTTTTTGTAGACCTTCTGAAGGTGTTAGGTCTAGGCACATGAATAGATGAATAGCACAAATTGAACCTCATGATATCCAAAATTTACTCATTTATTACTTTTGATGCGAAACAAAGTTCGCCGGGTCAGCTAGTATTATTAAATTATTATTATCTCGATAGTTTGTAAAAATGGATGCATGAATGATGTCTGTTCCTCTAACATACATACATACATAAGCTCACGCCTGTATCCCATGGGGGTAGGCAGAGACTTTGGCTTTCCACAAGCTACGATCCTGACGGACATCTTTCGCCTCATCCACAGTCATACATCTCGTCATGCATTTACGTCGGTTTCGGGTGCTACGGATTTTGCCTTTTTTAAACAGACCACATATTTGGTCGTGGTAGCTCCGTCCGTTCCTCTAACACTTAAAAACAACTGAATGAATTTTGATGAAACTTTACGTTACACCTATAGCTTAGTTTTCTTATTAACATAATAATATACATTGTAGGTACATAAGCGTAAATAGTTATACATATATACATATGATATATGTATAATAAAAGAGATATGCTATATACATATGCATAAAAGAGATATGCTCTACACATATATAGATATATTTGTAGAGTGTCTGTTTGTAATATTGAAATAACCCGAACCTTTGGAACAAAACATTACAAATTTTAATTACACTAAATATTATTTTCAGTGTGGCAAACAGTGAAAATAATCTGTCTGTTTGTCCCAGCCTAAAATAACTGGACCGATTTTGACAGGATTTTTTATCCGGCAGGTAGCTAATGTAATAGGGCGTAACTAAGGCTAGGTACTTTTATTTTGGGAAAATTCTTTTATTTAGTAATTTATTGCTTCTGATGCGAAACAAACTGTGCCGGGTTAATTATTCAATCAATTAAAATATAACTTACGTAAAATAGTGATAAATATTACTTTTTATAGTTTTGTACTTCTGCTTAAGTCAAATCTGAAAAAATATCGTATTTTGGAGAGCCGTGTTGTATGAAGCTTATTATTTTTTAATAAGAACACTCGATTACTTAATTTCGAACCCGAGACAATAAGTTCCAATTAGACGTGGGACGATACGTTTACGAAACAAAAATTACGATTTCCCAATCACATACACCAATTAACCAATCAATCTTTATACATTAAATAGCAACCGTAGCTGAGTCGTAAGTTTATTGCAGAGGCATTGACTGATGTACTTCCTGCTGTTGAATTTGCTGTTTATCATTTAGCATCAATTTTTCACATAGTTTTTCAATATTTAAGTGTGGCAAAATTGTATTCTGCTTGGAAACTTGATTGAATGACATTTGTTCGGCTCTGTTGACAGATTTGACATACGTCACAATTCCGTATCGCTCTACCTGTGTGAGTACATACTGATTACTGAGTAACCGCTATACTTACGTACCGCACCCATTATTTCTAATTTAGTGATTATTTACAAAATTATATACCAGAATCATGGGTGATCATTTACCTGCGTGTGTTATTGATGTTGGTACTGGTTACACGAAATTGGGCTTTGCAGGAAATAAAGAGCCACAGTTTATCATACCGTCAGCCATAGCGATAAAAGAAACTGCGAAAGTTGGTGACCAGTCCACTCGGCGTATGACTAAAGCCGTAGAGGACTTAGATTTCTTCATCGGCGATGAAGCTTTTGACGCCACCGGCTACTCAGTAAAATATCCCGTACGCCACGGTCTTGTTGAAGATTGGGATCTAATGGAACGGTATATAGAGCAATGCATTTTTAAATACTTGAGAGCTGAACCGGAAGACCATCATTTCTTGCTCACTGAACCGCCACTAAACACCCCAGAGAACAGAGAGTATTTAGCTGAGATCATGTTTGAATCCTTCAATGTACCGGGCTTGTACATTGCTGTACAAGCTGTATTAGCGCTTGCTGCATCATGGAAATCACGAGCTTCGACTGAACGTACATTCACAGGTATTGTAGTTGATAGTGGAGATGGTGTTACACATATTGTACCAGTTGCTGAAGGATATGTTATCGGATCCTGTATCAAACATATCCCTATTGCCGGCAGAAATATCACGTCTTTTATTCAGTCATTGCTCAGAGAACGTGAAGTTGGCATTCCACCAGAACAAAGTCTTGAAACTGCCAAAGCGATTAAAGAGAGATATAGCTACATTTGTCCGGACATTGCCAAAGAGTTTGGCAAGTACGATTCTGATCCGGGTAAATGGATGAAAAATTACACAGGTATCAATGCGATCACTAAGAACCCGTTTTCAGTGGACGTTGGTTATGAAAGATTTTTGGGACCGGAAATATTTTTCCATCCTGAATTTTCTAATGCAGATTTCACAGTGCCTCTTAATGAAATGGTCGATGAAGTTATACAGTCGTGTCCTATTGATGTGAGGCGAGGTTTATATGGAAATATAGTATTGTCTGGAGGCTCGACAATGTTCCGTGATTTTGGACGAAGGCTTCAGCGTGACATCAAAAGGTCTGTGGATGCTAGATTGAAGTTATCAACTACTCTATCCGAAGGTCGTATTACACCGAAACCCATAGATGTTCAGGTGATTTCACATAATATGCAACGCTACGCTGTTTGGTTCGGCGGTAGTATGTTGGGATCCACACCTGAATTCTACCAGGTCTGCCACACCAAACAGGCTTATATGGAGTACGGCCCTAGTATTTGCAGACACAATCCAGTCTTCGGCACCATGACATAATATTATATCAAATATTTCCAGTATTCAGTCACCTTATGTTGGACTTAATTTTAAGTGATTAATAATTTAAAAGTGTTTCTACCAAAATAGATTATTTAAGATGAAAGAAAATATTTTATAACTATTATAATTGTAACTTTCTTCCCATTGTTTTTGCTTATTTTGTAAACTGATGAATTTTTAATGCTTACTCAATAATTATGAGATTAAATGAAAGTATAGTAAATATATAGCTGGAAAGTTAAGCTGTTAAGCTTTACAATGATTATTTATAGCATTTATTTGAATTTTGCATTCCAGCTTTTAATGTATGCAAGGATAGTCAATGAGTGGACCTTTTAAATAAAAAAATGTTAATTATTTATCAAATAAATTACTACAATCAGTTGTGTATGGTGGAAGGACATTCATTCTAGAGCTCAAATTGAAAATAAAGTATTTTAATCCAGAACAGTTTTGTATTTGTTTTATTCATAGTTTATTTCATCACAATTGAGTAAACTAGTAGTGAGAACAGTTTCTTACCATATCTTTAGATAATATTAATAACTATATCAATATTATCACCACATAGATTTGAGTATTTTGACTAGAAGTGAGCAGTTTTAGTTTTCCTTATAAAAGTTCAATGTTGTCACAACAGATGGCGTTATACGAAAGTCTGCAGAACTGTCTTCAGTACTTGGTTTTTAAACGATTTAGAAAAACAAGGAGGTTCTATTTTTTATTCATGTGTGCTTATAATGTTTTGTATTGACAAAACTAAATAAGCTGATTGATATGGCCACGATATACATATTTATATTGAATAACCGTAATAATATGTAAACATCAAGCACACATCATTTGGTCCACTTTTTTATTTCCATATTTTTTTTTTTATTTAAAAATATTTCATGTTATAAATTTAATTAATTAAGTAAACAAAACTTTCACATATTAAATAATCTTAAATAACATACTATATTAATTTATATTTTTTTTATATTTAAACCTTTATTGCACCATGGCGTAGCCAGCATTGGCACAATCAACCAAATAAATTATCTGACAACAAGACACATGCTGTTATTATTAACTTACAGTTAAAGTAATTAATAATTACAATAATTGAATTTATTATCTTTGTAACATCAGTTATAGTACTACTAATAGTTACTAGATGTCTCTGTGTACTTAATAAATTTTGGATTTTTAATATTGACCGGTTTATATCAATTAATGCCCGGGTAGCACCCGATACACACCCCAATATATCAGATCAGCCACTCTTGCATCTTTCTCCTTAAGAAAGGATGGATAGAGACTCTTTTAGGACCTGGCATTTCTCAAAAACAAAACATCACGCGCGCAAACGTCGCAAACCGGATGTCGTTTGCCCAATTTGGACAATGCATTTTCTGTAGTATTAATTGTCTTTATTATGGGGAGAGTGGAATACTGTTTGACTAAGCTCGCTCATTTTATGACACATGTTTTACATGTGAAGAGAGGTAATTATAATATCAACTTATTTAAATTTCTACTTTCTTGATTTTGACCGAAATAAGTGTCCTCCAATTTTATATAGTTCGATTATTTAGAGGTATTTTTTTTCTAAATAGGTAAAACCAGGATGTTTCCTACCCTAAAAGTATCTATCTATACCTGCTAAAAGCATCTAAAACGCGAATAATTTTTTTACATGCTATACTGATGATGTTCTATGAAATCTCAAAGACATATTAATAAAATAACTGACCTTTTTCTAATAATACCAATTTCACTATTATTGGTGCTATATTAAAAAAAAAACAAATATTTATGAATATATTCATAGTGGCAGAGTTACGCAGTTCGCTCCATGAATGAGCCGGCTCGACCGACAACTTACCACGGCGTCACAGAAAATTGACGTAAAGTGGCAATGACATAAATGTCGCGTTTCGTTCGGTATCCAGAGGTATCCCTTCCTATCCCACACCCTTAGAGGCCCGCAACGCCACTGCAACCTCAAATATGTTGCAGGTGTCTTTAGGCGGTGCTAGTTGATTGCCATCGGGTGACCCGCTTTCACGTTTGTCTCTCATAAATAAAGAATATATAAATAAAACTAAATTATGAATTTTATTTCCACTGTTCTTGCGTTTTTGTTTGCGAAAGCCTTAATCATTTCGTGTATTATGGTCTAATATGGAATCCTGTATTGATATTCTTGAAATCACAACCAGTTTGCTGCATGATTGGGCCGGCTCGACAGGTGAAATATCACGGCTTCTCAGAATATCGACGGAAAATGGCTGATGCCGTGTTTCGTTCGGTTAGAGAGGTATCCGGAGGCACACTCCTCTTCTCCTTTCCTATCCCCTCAAAAGGCCGGCGGCGCAACTGTAACACTAATTGTGTTGTAGGTATCCATAAGTCCATAATCCGTCTGCACCATTGCCTTCCTAAAAAAAAAATAAATAGCTGTAGCCCGCGGCTTCGTGTACGTGGACGCCATAAAGTATCAAAAATACTATGCCTGCTATAAGGGTTCCTTGCTCATACCAAATAAAGATAGCGTGATAATATTTAGCTTATGTGTTGTCCCGACCTCTTGGCAATATTTATACAAAATTGGACATAAATGCTTTTAGAGTTTATCCGTAACCAACAATACAAACAAACAGACAAAAATTCCAAAAAACATATTTCTGGACTCAGGCCTCGATATCGATTGAAGATCATGTCCCAAGTAATCTAAAAAGAAAATACAATGTACAGTTTCAACTTTCCTACAGTTTTATTAAATGTACCAGTCTCGGTGGTTCAGTGGTAGAGCACACGGCTTCTGATCCAGAGGTCCGGGTTCGAATCCTGACACTGGCTCACACCAATGACTTTTCTTTTTTTTTTTCTTTTTTTTATGGGATAGGAGGGCAAACGAGCAGGCGTGTCACCTGATGGTAAGCAACCAACGCCGCCCATGGACAGCAGCAACACATATAGTGTTACTGTTGCGTTGCCGACCTTTAAGGGATAGGGGATAGGAAAGGATGGGGAAGGGGGGGTGGGCCTCCCCGTACCTTTCTCACCGAACAAAACGCGGCATGAGTCACTTTACGTCGGTCTTCTGAGAGGTCGTGGTATTTCACCGGTCGAGCCGGCCCATTCATGCAGCGAACTGCTTGGCTCTGTTTCGAAATTGTTTTCGGAAGTTAAGTGTGATAAATATCGATGCCTGAAACTTTGTGCCCGGTATGGCAATAAGTTCGCCACCTATTCCATTTGGGACGTAAACATAACGGCGAGACGAGGCTTAACAGCCGCTACCTACACCTTCGGGTAACAAAAGCGTGAAGTTATGTTATGTTTGTTATTAAATGTATAGATTACTTACATGCACACCTTCGTGGATGAAATGACTGGGTTCTGTATCTAATAATCCTTTGGTAAGTGTATTGTTGAGCCGTAAAATATTTACCTACTTAAATGTATTTTAGTTGCATTTTATCACGTTCGTTTTCTTATTTGCTTTTCGTTATTAAATTGATTATTATCACACATTGTTAAAACTCGTTAAAACAATCAGTAACGCTAACAATTTATTAATTTTAGTGCTGAAACTTCGTAATATAAAAAAAGAATGCGAATTGCGCCCACCTATGATTGAATGACTGTTAATAACTTAAATCCGTTGTTTTAGTTGTCAGTAGGGGCCGTCCGTTAATCACGTGAGGTTAGAAAGGGGGAGGGGAGGGGTGTAACAAAAATCACGAAATATTACGAGGGGGAGGGAGGTGTAGTAAGATATCACGTGTATTTATTTTTTCCACCTTATTATTAGAATAAAGTAGATTGGTGTGTGTGTGTGTGTGTGTGTGTGTGTGGGGGGGGGGGGTTAGTTTAAAATGTCACCACGTATCACCACGGGGGAGGGGGGGTCAAAAAATGATGAAAAAAAAACGTGACTGCTAACGTCGCTGGCATCCGCATCGTTCGGGTTGTCTTTATCTAATCTAATATGAATGAATTAATATTAATACTTTATACTATAAAGCGGAAGTGTTTGTTTGTTTGAACGCGCTAATCTCAGAAACAGCTGGTCCGATTTTAAAAGTTCTTTCAGTGTTAGATAGTCCATCTATCGAGGAAGCTTTTAGGCTATTTTATAATTTGGAACAAATTCATAGTTTTGGGTTCGGTATCAATATTTTTTTATGAGATAGGAGGGCAAACGAGCAGGCGTGTCACCTGATGGTAAGCAACCAATGCCGCCCATGGCAACTAGCAACACATATAGTGGGAAAGGAAAGGATGGGGAAGGGGGGTGGGCCTCCTGGTTCCGCTCTCTCCAAACGAAACGCGGCCATGAGCCATTAGCCACTTTACGTCGGTCTTCTGGGAGGTCGTGGTATTTCACCGGTCGAGCCGGCCCATTCATGCAGCGAAATGCTTGGCTCTACCACTGTTCGATTGTAGATCTGTAGATCTGAAAAATATATTGAATGTGCAGTTTCTATTTATACTTTATATATAGATTTGACGGGCCTCGTGATGCATTTGTAAAACTACCACCCGAGTGCAAATATTTGTGACAAGCATGAATGTTTGTATGGCGTCTGGGTGTTTTTCTATGTATTATAAGTATATACAAACATATCTTCACGCCATATCCCTTGAGGGGTACGCAGAGAGAACGGAGCGCCATAGGCACGATTCTTACATACCTCACTCGCTTCGTTGATATTCATAACTCTTTTAATGCACGCGCATCGATTTTTAAGGCCTAACATCAGTATCCTTCTGAACACGTTCTATTTGGTCATGGATGTATGCCGTCCTCGACTCCTACATCCATCCGCTTATGCATTGTATATCTGCCTAGTCAATCTTGCATCATCCATCGTGTCTACATGTCCGAACCATCGGAGCATGCCCTTTCTTACTTTTACACCGACACTCTCTTTCAATCCGAATTCCATCCTTACCTTGTTTTCGACGCGGTCAGCGAGGGTCACTCTCCAGATTTTGCGCAGTACCCTCATTTCGTCTCATTAAGCCCTCCTCTTAAGTGTGTATTTACTACAAAAAAGTATATATGTATTAATATCTTTTTATTGCTTACTTACACATAACTTTCGAACAGATTTCCAAAAAGTCATTGGTTTGAGCCCAGATTCGATCTCACGCCTTGCTGATTCACCACCACGACCTCTCAGAATATCGGCGTAAAGTGGGTCATGCCGTGTTTTGCTCGGTGAGAGAGGTATCTAGAGGCACAAACCCTTCCCCTCTACCGTCCCCATCGTACTCCCGACCCCTACACCATCCCATTTTGAAAGCCGGCAACGCAACTGTAACATTATCTGTGTTGCAGGTGTCCATGAGCGGCGTTAGTTCCTTACCATCTGGTGACACGCTCACTATCCCATAAAAAGAAATCGTAACCATTCAAGCTTATCATAGTTCTTAGTATAGGTACAACAAACAACTCCCTTGTGGTAATCTTTTGAATAACTTAGTAAATAGTTTTAAAGTTGAAATCTCGCTGGGGGCGCGTCTCTACCAAGACCTGGAATACCAGAACAAATAGAATCTTGAAAACAATTCGAAGTCAGTGGGTAGTGTTTATACGAGGTATACAATACAGGTACTTGAGCTATAGGATTTATTGAACTAAAACTTGTTTAAGTGTACTTGTAACTTGTAGTGAATCGAGAGTAAGCTGATTATTAAATTCAATAATGCATACTAGTTGTGGGATCAAAACGTTTGACTGCAATCTTTGGAGTTGAAGGGCTGGCAAATAATTTGAGGTGTGTAAGAATCGTGCCTTATGGCGCTCTATTCTCTCTACCTAACACACAAGGGACTTGACGTCATGAAGTTATGTATGTGTATGTGATGTTTCGGTGGTCCAGTGGTCGAGCTTCTCAATCAAGAAGTCGTGGCTTCGAATTCGGGCTCACACCAATGAGTTTACGAATTTCGGAAGTTATGTGTGATAAATATCGATGACTGTCTACTATGTGCCAACTTATTCCATTTGGGATCCAAACTTAACGGTGAGTCGAGGCTTAACAGCCTCTGTCTACACCTTTGGGTAGGAAAAGGCACGAAGCTATGTTAAGTGATAACATAAATCTACACTATATGTACTAAGACTATTAATACTGTCCAAGATTCGAATTCTAGAAGGAACTGTAATTGAATATCGTTATGGGATAGAACTAAAGTGATCCCAGAATATTTAAAAAAGTTGACTAGTTACGACATGTGGCTCGAGGAAATTGTGAAACCCCATCGCTTATCGTGGGTCAGTTTTGACTATTGCGAATCATCTCTCGTGTGATAAAATAGTCTTGATGGCTTAATGAACTATTAGATTATATACAGAGTTCAAATCCGTATCTACACCTGTGTGTTATCCCACTTACTAACCAAATATTGCGCCATTTATGCGGACTAGAAATTAATCGAGTTACAATTGAAGCTGTCGAAACCCACGCGCATTAAAAGCACGACGAAAGCGTTGCAATATAATTTTTTTTTTCATGGGATAGTAGGGCAAGGGACGAGCAGGCATGTCACCTGATGGCAAGTGGCCATCGCCGCCCGTGGACATCTGCATCACATATAGTGACACAGTGGCGTTGCTGACCTTTAAGGGAGTACGATTGGAAAGGATGGGGAAGGGGGGTGGGCCTCCGGGTACCTCTCTCACCGAGCGAATAGCGCCGCGAACCACTTTACATCGATCCTCTGAGAGGTCGTGGTATTTCACCGGACGAGCCAGCCTATTCACGCAGTGAACTACTTGGTTCTACCATTCATCATCATCATCATTTCATCATTAGCCTTTTTTTAGGTCCACTGCTGGACATAGGCCTCCCCCATAGAGCGCCACAACTGCCGGTCCGCTCAATCATGGGGGGTTTTTGCCATAATCGCCACGCTTGGCAGGCGGGTTGGCGATCGCAGTAGGCTGTATTTTCTTGAGAGAGAATGCTGCTGCACATTCTTCTAGCTTTTCTCTTAGTCGCCTTTTACGACACCCACGGGAAGAGATGGGGTGGCGGTATTCTTAGCTGGCGCCACACAGCTACTCAAGTTCTACCATTGTAATATGGCTATTAGTTATTAAACACTAGAATACATTTTTAATTATATCAAACACTTTATTTATAAAACCGGATAATAATAATTTTATCCTTAAACAGAAATGCACAAAAGGATAAAAACATCGGATTAGTTTTGTGGCAGTCTCCTTTCGAAAACTACGTCGGTTGTTAGCATTGAGAAAGTAAATAGAACTGCCGGCTGGTAGGCACTGTGCAAAGTTGTTGCCTGCGAGGCTCCACTCGTTGCGGTAATAGGCGGATCTTGCCAACTTTCTTAGAGGTTCCCAACAAGTGTAGTTTCCGGTTTAGGTAACTAGCTTATTTAACTGACAATAGCGGTTAGTTGCCTTATTGTGTTGTATGGATATTGCTTTCTTATTACCTAATACAGATTCCTTGGGATAAATAAATGATTTGGGTGTTTATGAAGTGGTCCAAGAGTAGTGTCTGTATTCGGTTTAGGCATATGATTTTTTAGAAGTAAATAATCTTCTTAAGTTGCTTGGCAAAATCCTCTATTATCGCAAAGAGTAATTATTGTTATTTTTATGGGATAGTGGGATAAGCAGGTGTGTCACTCGATGGGCAACCAACAAACGCCGCCCATGGACACCTGAGCAGATATGGTGTTACAGTTGCGTTGGCGGCTTTCATAATTGTACATGGAAAGGGTTAGAAGTGGGACGGGTAGGGGCGAGGGAAGGAGTTTGGTCCTCTGGATACCTCTTTCACCGAGTGAAACGTAGTATGAGCCACTTTACTTCAATATTCTGAGTGGTCGTGTTATTTCACCGGTCGAGCCAGTCGACAATAAAATGTCA
Source organism: Euproctis similis (assembly GCA_905147225.2). NCBI lineage: Eukaryota > Metazoa > Arthropoda > Insecta > Lepidoptera > Erebidae > Euproctis > Euproctis similis. Next base: position 8,027,727 of record LR990121.1, on the reverse strand, counting down.
CCAATTTCCTTAAAATAAACGAAAGCTCTCACGTCTTATTCATTCATTGATAATTAATAAATGTGCATCAAAGATTAATTAGGATTCCGTCAGCATAAAAAAAATACAAAAACCATATACATTATGTAGCAATAATATGAAAAAATATAGTCTGAAAAATCACGTTTTTGTAGGTAAATATTACCATCGTTCATTACGCTGTACCGTCTCGCAGAATAATTAAAAGCCTCGCGGTGGAGCCTTTCCGAGGCACTGAGGGCATACAAACACAATGCTTGCACTTTGCAATTAGCTGTAACCCCACCCCACCTTACTACTCTATCAACATACATACATACATATAAAAATTTATGTATATTTTTACCAAGGAAAAAATATTAAACACTAGTTGTTACCGACAACTCTGCATGCGTGTGCCTTACTTCTAATGACGATACATTATTCATACTGCTTACCTAACTTCACACCCTCGACTCCCAGAGGTGTAAGCAGAGACAGCCAATAATCGATATTTACCACAAATAACTTCGTCATTGATGTGTCCTTCGAACGCGGGACCTATGTATCAGAAGTCAGATCAGCTATGTATGGGCTATCGCGGCTATACATTTTTATCTCTTATAGTTCTAAGTACATTGTACATTATATTTTCCATATTTTAGTAGTTTAGAGGTTAGGCACCCTACTTTCAAATATAGAAGTAGTAGGATCAAATCCTGACTCACACCAATCTCTATTCGGTAGTAAAGTTTTAGACAGTGGTAGAGTCAAGTGGTTCGCTGCATAAATGGGCCGGCTTGACCGGTGTAATACCACGACCTCTCAGAAGAACGACGTAAACTGGCTCATGTCGCGTTTCGTTCGGTGAGAGAGGTACACGGAGGCCCACCTCTCTACCCCATCCTTTCCCATGTTACCCCCTTAAAGGTCGGCAACGTAACTGTAACACTATATATGTTGCAGGTGTCCACGAGAGGTGCTGGTTACTTAGCAGCAGCTGACATACATGCTCGTTTGCCCTCCCATAAAACTGCTGCTGGCTCCATTTTCAGACGGAAAAATGGGTGAAATGCAAAAAAATATATACAACAACTACTTTATACACAAACAACGAATGTGCTGTAAGTTATAATTCTGATAAGTTTATGAAAGGGTGGTTATCAGAGAAACAAATATGTAGGTACGTGCGTACTGCGTACTCCACCCCAAAAGTAACTGACTTCCCTATTCCAAATGTAAATTGTAAACATAAACTTGTTTGTAAATGTAAACTTATTTGTTAATGTTTTTTTTTGGATATAGGAGGGCAAATGAGCAGGCGTGTCGCTATATGGCAAGCAACAAACGCCGCCCATGGACACATGAATACAGATAGTTTTGCAGTTGCGTTGTGAGTCCTCACAATGGGATATGGCAGGGGTCGGAAGTAGAGTGGAAAGTGGCAGAGGGAAAAGGGTTGGGCTCAGGATACCTCTCTCAAAGAACGAAATGCGGCATGAGTGTCTTTACGTCAGTATTCTGAGAGGTCGTGGTATTTTACCGGTCGAGCACTGGCTCTACCACTCTTAAAATATTTGTAAAGCAATCTGACTTGAACCAATCTGTATTGAGTCTGTATTTTTTTTTTATTTGTTTTTATGTGATAGGAGGCAAACGAGCAGGCGTACCACCTGATGGTAAGCAACCAACGCCGCCCATGGACACCAGCAACACATATAGTGTTACTGTTGCGTTGTAGACCTTTAAGGGATAGGGGATAGGGAAGGATGGGGAAGGGAGGTGGGCCTCCGGGTACCTCTCTCACCGAGCGAAACGCGGCATGAGCCACTTTACGTCGATCTTCTGAGAGGTCGTGGTATTTCACCGGTCGAGCCGGTCCATTCATGCAGCGAACTGCGTGGCTCTACCACTGTTAAAATACGCAATTTATTCTGCTAAAATACTTAGCTTCACGACTTTTTCTACCCGAAGGTAAAGGCAGCGGCTGTTAAGCGTCGAGTCACCGAGTCATTACGTCTCAAATGGATAAGGTGGCAGAACCTATGGCCATACACCGGACACAAAGTTCTAATTCATCGATATTTATCACATTTATAACTTCCGAAAAGAATTCAGAGAAATCATTGGTGTAAGGCCGGAATCAATCCAACGACTACTGAAACAGAAGCGGGGAGTCCAACCACTGGATCCTTGTGACAAAATCCCCTAAAATTATGAAAAATAATTACTGGAAATGTTAAAATTTCAATTTCCGAAATTACGTAAACTTCGTAATAGAGAGGGTGGATGAAAGAGTCGGGGAAGCCACACATACCATGATCAAATTGAACGTGTCCTTACGAAAGTTGACGTCAGAAGTGCGTAAGAATCGTCTCCTAATTAATGTTCTGCTATTACTGTCTATATCCCAAGTGACTTCGCTTGAACATAATAATGTCATAAGTATAAGTGAATTTTGATGGTTGTTTTCGATGGAATTGGAGGGCAAACGAGCAAGCTGGGTCATTTGTTGGTAAGCCACACACATTTTTTTATAGCAATGTGTGCAAACGAGCAGGCGTGTCGCCTATGGACACCTGCTACATATATAGTCTTCTAGTTGCGTTGCTCACTTTTAAGGGAGTACGATTGTATAGGATGGGGAATGGGGGAAGGCCTCCGGGTACCTCTCTCACCGAACTTAACGCGGCATGACCCACTTTATGTTGATATTCTCAGAGGTGGTGGTATTTTACCGGTCGAGCCGGCCCATTCATGTAACAAAATGCTTGACTCTGCCACTGTCAGTGGCTGCATGGATGGGCCGGCTCGACCGGTGAAATACCACATAGTGTTACAGTTACGTTGCCGACCTTTAAGTAAAGATGGGAAACACGACATGAGCGAGCCGTGGTATTTCACCGGTCGAGCCGGCCCAGTCATGCATAGAACTCTACAACTGTTAAAATTTAGTAAGTTAGTTTGAAATCAAATCAATGAGGGTTATATAGCAGTCCAATGTTAATAATTTGTTTCCTGAATTTTAATTAGAAAATATAGCGTATTTGTAGATTGTTTTAATAAATAAAGTAGCTGACCTATAGTTGTCAAAATATAAAAGGCCCGTTTTGACATTTGAGAAAGACCCTAGAATGTTACTTGAAACGAAACTGAAAGAAACAATAAAATAATAATTAATTACATAAAGTGTTATTAAAAAGATACATATTTTTTTTTGGCGTTTAAATAATATGATAGACCACCTTGCGAGTATTCTTTTCGCGCTTACTTTATAGTAGCATGCAATTTCTAATTATTACGAAACGTCTCATAAACAGTTACGTTCTCAGTTTTTTTTTAAATACTAGTGTTGTAACCAATTAATTATTGAATTTCACCAGTTTTATTTGATTTTTATTGTAATTAAATATTGTGTAGTGATCTTTACTGAAAGGAATAAGGAAAGGAATGTTGCCAAAGTTGGCAATACTGATTTGAAATTGTTAAAAGGTGAATTGCTGGAACTAGTAAAAGAAAATAAACCTGCGAAACTAAAATATAAAATTGAATTGGCACTTCAGCATGGACACAAAGTGATAAGAACGCCGCCGTACCATTGTCAGTATAATGCCATTGAGTTGATCTGGGCTCAAGTCAAAGGATACGCAGCACGCCATAATACAAAGCCGCCGTTCTCCAGTAAGAAAATGATGACATTGCTGAAAGAAGCTTGTGCCAAAATTACTAAAGAAAACTGGGCAAAAGTGGTAGCAAAAAACTCGAAAAATAATTAAAGATGATTATGACAGAGACGTCAATATTGATAATATAATTGAAAATGAAATAATTATATTTACAGGTGACGATAGCTCAACTGACGATTTTAGCTCATCATCTGAAGAAAATGATTGATTTTAATGACAGTAATTAAATGATTTTCCGTTTTTCTTGATTTTTTTGTGATTGAGTGAATGTTCTTTAACTAAAAATATGAAATTAAAAACAAATTGACCTTTCGTACCATTGTATCATTTAAAAATACGTACAATATTAAAATTTTCTGACTTTAACCCACAATACTTTACAATAATCTAATCGATCAAAAACTCATACGAACTAGAATCGATTTGTCGTGAGTATTGAGTACCGAGTCGTATGGTTACCTTACTAATTACGTCGCGATGACAAATGTCAAAACGGACCTTTTATATTTTGACAACTTTAGCGAACTTTGATTTGCTTCAGAAGGAATAAATATATGACTTTTCTAAAATTAAAGTAACCTAAGTTACTCATTATATCATCAGCTACCTGTGAATAAAAGTTCCGACAAAATCAGTTCAGCTATTTCATAGATTTGCTGGAACAGATAGACAGACAAAAATTGTATAAAAAAAGATAATAATATTTTCTTGGTGTATCGATATGAATGTTGATATGAATGTGTATTGAAACGAATGCAGTAGGAAGCAGTTATTTAAATATTACAAACAGACACTCCATATTTATTTATATGTATACATAGATATTTATAGAGCAAACGGAACATTTCTAAATATGTTCTTGCACAAGTTGAATTGTATTGATCTAGCCTTACTCCAATCGGTTTGGTCAGATCAAAAATATCTCCGGCAATCGATATCTCTCTGTCTCTTTCTTACTTCAGATCAGTTTTTACTCAGAAGATAATCTTTTATGTACTACTTGTGTTTGCCAGTTAATAATACAACTAGTTTTCCCGTTTTGAATGTTAATATGGAAGCCAATGTATTGTTTTTCTTAGTATATATAGAGCCTTAATTGGAAGACAAGGATTGAATTTTGATAAAACAATAATTAAAATAGTTTAATTAATATGCATCTTTAGCATAACATAACTTTACCTTCGCCTTTATCTTCCCGAAGGTGTAGCCTCGACTCACCGAATATGTTACGTCTAAAGTCCACGAAGCGAGTGAGACGTGAAGAATCGTGCCATATGACGCTCTGTACTTTCTGCCAATCTCGCAAAGTATTTGCCGTGAAGTTATGTTTGTGCAAATTGAATTTCTGAATAAGTCCAAAGTGAGTGGAGTGGCCCATTAAAAACGAACCGAATTGACTATAGCTTTTTATCTGCACCACCAGTCTGCGAGTTTTAGAACTTTGCTCTAATTGCTCGAGCGCTCTAGTTTTAGAACATCCAAAATCGTTATTGGCCATCCGCTCATTGGCAAGTTGCCTTAAATATAATGTTATTGAAGGCATTATCTTAAATACTTCGACATAAACCAGATGGTACATAAATTCGACGTCTTGGACGTGTAAAGACAAGTTTAGTCCAATTTATACCCTCGATGGTCCAGTGGTAGAGCTACCGCTTCTGATTCAGAAGTCGCGGAAGTTCGATTCCGTGTGCACACTAATGATTTCTCAAATTTATTTGTTATAAATATCGATGACTGACAACTTTGTGCCCGGTGTATGCCAACAGGCCGTATAATCCATTTGAGACGTAAAAATAACAGCAACTCGAGGCTTAACAGCCGCTGACTACACCTTTGGGTAGAAAAATAACTTCCGAATAGAACTCCGAGAAGTTATTGGAGTGAGCCCGGAATTGAACCAAAGATTTTTATTTAGAAGCCGGGTGCATGACCGCTGTACCACCGAGACTAACTTAATCACTTATATAAATTACACTCAAAGTTTACACTAGGATTCTAGTTGTAGAATTCAATTCACTCAACTGGATTATCTTGGTACAGACAATTAAATACTGACTTAATTAAGGAATTGGGGTCCGAGTACTCGGTCACATTATAAAGATATCGCAAAGAAACTCATCGAGGCCTCTCGCGAACTTAGGTCTGGCTTATTCTTCTCACAGAGGATTAGCATTGTCATTCAGCGTGGCAACGCGGCCTGTCTTCTGGGCACGCTACCAGTAGACCGAGATGCGGAGAAATTTGATTTCACCTAGTCTTTTAATTGCGCGTATTGTAAATAATGTATCATCATTACATAGTATAAACAAAGTCACTTTCCGCTGTCTGTCCCCTTATAAGCGCATATCTTTAAAACTACGCAACGGATTTTGATGCGGTTTTTTTAATAGTTAGAGGGTGTCAACAGGGTAGTTTTGACCTAAATTCAATGTACTATACATGAAGTAAAAAAAGTAATAATTTTCAAGATTTAGAACTTTAATGGCAAACGCTGCCTGAACCCTAAGTGATAAATAATCAAAACAACGTACTACATTATTATATACCTTCAAAAGGTCTACAAAAAAGTCCGCGAGGGCTATCTAATATGTCTATCTCTTAGGGATAACCCACAATGACCATTTTTATTTTTTTATGAGAAATAATGACCTATTTATGAAGCGATTTTAAACATTACAGCATTAATATTCATCCAATTAAGTGTCTTAAATAGATTGTGCATATAATATAGATGATGCTGGCCCTTTACAACATGCAATTTAAACGAATATTTTCGAAGATATTGCAGTATTAACATAGCGGGACAGCAGTTATTACTTTTGATGCGGAACAAAGTTCGCCGGGTCAGCTAGTGTAATATGTATATATTACTTAGAAAGACGTAACTTACCTTAATTTTTAATTACAACTCAAGTCTGGTCAACTAGTTTACGATTCGTATCAAAATAAATCGTGAATTTAAGTTTCTTGAACAGTTTTTTCAAACTAGTGAAAATATTTGAAAATTAGTCGAGTAACTATAGAAAAAATAAAATATGTATCCGAAAACCCCCAGTAGCAGTTCCGCTTTTCAATTTTGGTTTGTAATATGCAGCATATGCCCAGGAATCTGTCGACACGTCAAACTAAAATCCATTAAGAATCCTCCTTCTGACGCAGTCGGGTAAAAACAATAAAGGCATGCAATAGGCACACGGGCTTTGTATCATTTGTTCTGCTGATCATTTGCGACTAACTGGACGTCCGGTTGATGGATTACTCACCGTAGACATTCACAGGCCCTGTGAATAGGAAAAAATAACAAAATATTAGACGTTTCCTGCTATTTATGTTTTGGGTATAGAAAACATAACATAGAATAACTTAACGCCTTTTCTACTCGAAGGTGTAGGCAGCGGCTGTTAAGCCTCGACTCGCCGTTCTGTTTACGTCCCAATTGGAAATATGTGGCGAACCTTATGCAATACAAAGTTTCCAGTCATCAATATTTATCACACATAACTTCCGAAAATAATTTTGAAAAATCATTGGCGTGAGCCAGGATTCGAACCCGTGATCTTTTAGTATTATTTAAATAAATACATTGTGTACAACTTATAACAAGTATGCAGCATTGTACAACGTCAATAGCTAGAAAATTAATAGTGGAAATGTGTAGAGAATAGCTATTAAGTGACTCTTTCATATGGTATAGGAAGGTAAACGAGCAGGCGTGTCACCTGATGGTAAGCATGAAACGCCGCCTGTCGACACCGACACACCAAATCCGTAGCCGGTTCAGGGAAGGACTCGGAAGTGGGATTGCGAGGGTAGGGGGGAAGGGACTGCGTCTCCAGATACGTCTGTCACCGCACGAAACACGGCACGAGCCATTTTGCGTCGATATACTGAAAGGCCGTGGTATTTCACCGGTCGAGCGGGCCCATTCATGCAGCGAACTGCCTGGCTCTACCACTGTTAAATTATGTATACGACCACATTTATAAGTTCGTAGCGAGTTCATATTTCTTACTGACTATTAATAATTTAGTCACGCAGTACAAAAGCGACTGCTATACGTGCCCTTTCTGTACTCTTTTGGTACGCAATCTTTATAGGTAAGCTTTTGGCTTATATTTCACCTAATTTATTTTATTACATGAGCTGTTTTTTTTCCACAGTTAATGCTATAATGATTGCATTTTTTTTTCTTTTCAATGCTAATAATCTGTTGAAAATATTAGGTCAGGTAATATCCAAGCACGTATTAAATTTCTTTATTCATTACAAATTTGGCACACTGCCTCAATACTCCTTTGCCAGTATCGTTATTTGAAAAAAAAAAAACAAACGAGACGACGTCGATCTTGTGGAGACTAATATACCTTAGAACAAGCTAGGCATAGTTTCATTAAAATTTATATATCTATAAAAATTTCGGACATGTAGAAAGAATGGATGATGCAAGATTGATTAAGCAGATATGCAATGCAAACGCCACGACACACCTTCCATGACCAATTAGAACGTGCCCTGGGGGAAGGTGACGAAGGCCTTAAAAGTCAATGAGGGTGCATGACAAGACCTATGAAACTCAAAGAAGCGAGTGAACTATGAAAGAATTGTGCCTTATGGCACTTTGTTCTCTCTGTTTATCACGTGACTTGGCGTGAAGCTAAGTATGTAAATATAAAAGAAATGTCATTTAAAAATCCAATATGGCGGAACTGTAGACGACAACTAGTAAGATATTAATTATTATTTTCAGATATATCTTCAAATAACTTCCATTTAGTAATCAGATGTCATGATAAGAGTCCTTGAATGAGGATTCCAGCTGAATATTGTCAGACCACAAGTACTTCAAGCAATGTGAGATGACTATCCGACCCCCAAAATCTATGTTTACTTCTGATTACGTTCTGTAGGGGGCGTTGTGATGGATGAGTTTCACTGAGTTAGATGTTTACCAAACAAAGTTGATCCTCTAACCGTTACTAATGATTTCGTATGTCTGTGTCAGGAAGCGTTATGAGTGCCTACAAGTATTTTTTTTTTGTTGTTGGTCATATTTTGAGTGCACTGATCTTGTAATTAAGTACTATAGTGACAAACAGTACCTTTACATATTTTTATGATTATAATGTAATAGGCTCGGTATTCCAGTGGTCGAGAGCCCCGCTTCAGATTCAGAAGTCAGATGTCAATGATATCTCGGAATTCTTTCCGGAACTTGGGCGTGATAAATATCGATGACTGAATACTTTGTGACTGGTGTATAGCATTAGGTTCGCCATCTATTCTATTTGGGATATACTAACAAAACGATTCGGAAGTCGAAGCTTAACAGCCGCTGCTTACACCTTCGATCAGAAAAAAGAGTGATGTTTGATTTCTGTCTGCTAAACATATTTTTTTTTATTTGCAAAAAAGAAAGCGGATCAACAGCGGGCACCACCCATGGACACCGGTAACACAGTTGCGTAGCCGATAAGTTATGATAAGGATGAGGAGGGAGTAGGAGGGGAGGAGAAGGGGGAGGGGGTTCTAGATACCTCATTCACAGAATTGAATGCGCATGAACCATTAAACGTCGATATTGTAAGAGGCCGTGGTATTTTACCTGTCGAGCCGGCCCATTCACACAGCGATCTGCGTAGCTCTACCACAGTCTTGATATTGTCTCTTCCATAATGTACTGGTTTATATACAAAAGAAAAGTATATATTATCTTAATATCCGTTATTTTGTTTCCATAACACAAGTATTTAGTTGCTTAGCTTGGAACTAGAGTGCGCTGTGTGTATTATATCCAAAATATGATATTTATTTATCATCCTGTCAGTTTATTTGCTTCAATAATTTCAAACCACGGGCGTGACGCCTTCCGAACGAGACCCGGCAGTAATCATCTGTGGCAAAACAATAGCCATCCCACACCTTGATACTTGAGGAGGGAATGAGTGAGAGGGACTCCCCCACTACAGTTTTATTGTGCCCGACATGGAAAATATTTCAATTTTTCATTTAAATATCATGAGACTCAAACCGCTTTTACATACAAACATACATACATAACTTCACGCCAAATCCCTTGCGGGGTAGGCATAGTTAATAATTTTTAGCAAAAAATTTTGCCTTGTGGTGCATTGGTAAATCTGTAGACTGCAGAATCGAGGTTGGCGGGTTCGATCCCCACCCGAGTACAAATATTTGTGACAAAGTGTTTGTATAGCATCTGGGTGTATTTTGATGTATTCTATGTATGTATTTACAAAAGAAAAGTATATATACGTATCAATATCCCCTATATTATTCATAAGACAATCATTTAGTTGCTTAGTTTGGAACTAGAGGGCGTTGTGTGTATATGGTTGTCTGTATTGGTGTCCAAGATATATTTGTGCACAATATATTTATGAATTAGACTCAACACCATTAAGAAGGTCTTGTGCAAAATATGTTTGGCTGATTTCACGTTTATTTAAAAATACGATTGTAAACAACACAAACATCAGCTTATAACATAACATAACTTCACGCCTTTTGTTACCCGAAGGTGTAGGCAGCGGCTGTTAAGCCTCGTCTCGCCGTTATGTTTACGTCCCAAATGGAATAGGTAGCGAACCTAACATATATATATACCGGGCACAAAATTTTCAGTCATCAATATTTATCACACTTAACTTCCGAAAACAATTTCGAAAAGTCATTGGTGTGAGCCAGTGTCAGGATTCGAACCCGGACCTCTGGATATCTAAAGTTTATCTTATATACATATCGTCAAATACTATTCCGATACAGTAAATACAAGTTAAATGTATATTCTAATATATTAAAAGAGAAGGCTTAGAATATCAGGCTGTGCGGAGGTTTAAAAGATGTGCGAATTAAGATTGCCACTTGACAGGAAGTTACTGCGCAGGCGTTCTTCCTAGGGTCATAACTTGTAAGTACATATATTCTAGACTTAGTTTAAATACATCTTAGCCTTGTCAGGAAATAACTTATTTTTTCGAGTATTTTTTAAATAATTTCAGTCTAAAAATATCCGGAGATGATATAGTCTAAGTCTTATCGATTAAAACGAATCTAATCTAACAAAAAGCATAACACTTCTTCTAGAGCAATTGGATAAATACTAAACTGCGCTAGAATACTAAACTTAAATATAACATTGTTCTAAATTTAAAATTTAAAAGTTCGTTTTTTTACAGGAAGAAAAATCATATGGAAACCAAACTTTTAAATTTTAAATTTAGAATAAGAATTTTTTTTCGAACATCTTCGTAAATGGCATGGCAACTATATTATTTGTTTTTTTTTATGGGATAGGAGTGCAAACGAGCAAGCGTGTCACCTGATGGTAAGCAACAAAAATTCAGAACAGAGTTAGGGTTTTCACCTACCATTAAGATTTATATATACTTACATATACTTATATATGTAAAGATATATTACATCATTAAGAGAATTACAGTGAAGCATGGTGCCAATTTGTGTAGTGAACGATCGCGGTTCACCTCAGTTTATACTGAACATACGTCTAAACTGTCGGTCCTGTTTAAGCCTTATCGCCTCCAGAGGTATACCGTTATCTCGGCATTCGCTAATTTACAATCCACGTATGAATATTTAATGGGAATGTGTCACCCCTGAAATTTAGACAGCGCCGTCATAGAGTTGATAATAGTGGACAGACTTATCAAACTTTTGATTTTTATACAATTTGGAGGGAAAAAAATACATGGACAAATAAATATCTAAAAGAAGAGTGAGTTTGAATAATGCGCTTGTCTCAATAGACTAATCGCTTAGTGCGTGTTCTGTTTGGAAGATAAGGATTTTCGATCTTGGATCTAACAAAACAAATTTTCTAAAAATTGCTAGACATTGTAATGAGATGCATGAGAAAATAGTGATTGATTAAAATATATACGTGCACATTATTGAAAGCCACATTTCACAATTTAATATTTAAATAATAAATTAATATGTATCCAATACAGAACCGATCAAACCGGAGATTAATTTCACCAACAAAAAAAACACAAAAAAATACGATAAAATGTTACCTATCAATTTTGAACTGTCATTTGACAGACTTTTCAAAATTCGAATTGCGATATATATGAAAGAGAAACGCAATATCCGTTATCTACCCAATCCCCAGTCATTCGATTCTGTTCGGATGTATTAGGCTACGCGCTGGGGTTGCTAGAGAGGCTGTCGAGGGGTGTAGGGGAGAGGCAGGGGCTGAAGGGTAGGGGGGTAGAGCGACGCAGCCTCTCTTCCCAGCAACGATTACTGATTAGTGTGGCGGTGTGTTTGGCGGGGCCGCCCGCTTGGTACTCTAGCGACATGCTTCCGCCGACACGTATTCCAATCTTTCACTAATAATTTGAATAAAGAACGTTCTTCTAGGTTAACCATAGTGTAATACGAGTGTATCGATATTAATATTTAACATCGTCTATTGGAATCGATTGATTGTTATATATGATCAGCTGATCGAGTGTGTTATTCTCGTGAGCCGGCTAAATGTAGACACGCCTCACTACATGTGCTACTACTTACTACGTGACGTGTTGATAAGTATATAAATAAATACATATAAATGTATATTATGTTGGTTGACAGTTAAAAATATTTGTATTTAAAACAGCATTTGTGTCATCAAGTTTCATTCCACGATCTAATTCAAGTAAGTAAACGTAAACCTATGCAGTATGTTTCTGATATGATAAGAATCAAAATATTGCTATATGTATGTATTTATTTGTGTTTTTACTTCAATAGTGTTCCAGCTGAGTCAATTGATTTGAAAATGTTTAAAGTTCAAGTTGTTTTTATGAAACTTCAAAAGATTTGTGGTAATTTATAGAAAATATTACATAGTGACCTGATAAACCTGTAAGGGATCGGGGATATGGAAGGATGGGGAAAGGGGGTGGTCCTCCGGGTACCTCGCTCACCGAACGAAACGCGGCATGAGCCACTTTAAGTCGATCTTCTGAGAGGTCGTGGTATTTCACCGGTCGAGCCGGCCCATTCATGCAGCGAACTGCTTCGCTCTACCACTGCCGTCCAGCCATTTCATAGATTACCCGCAACGATATGATAAACAGAAAAAAAACACTTAAATAATATACTTTAAAACAAAACTCCTAGAAGCTGCCCTTTGAAGTTGTGTCCTGTTTAGATGAAATTTAAAACGTCAATTAGTTTTTTTTTTTTTTTACACAAAAAAGTTTGGTTACGCTGCGGGAGTGTTTCTGTTGTGAACATTATCTTGTAAAAACTTTTGGGTAATATAATAACGACATAATTTTACCCATTGACCCAAATGGGTAAAATTATTTGGCGTGCGTGTGTTTGTGTGTGGTAGGCGAATTACTTACTACCCTCATTTGCATCCGTGGAGGCAGGTGTGATAAGGCACATCCCGTGTCATATATTAATATCCATTCGCTAGTTTCGGTAATGTTTTGAAATTATACGCATACATGTGTGTGATTAATAGCGCCAAATGTGTTATATGTATATTTTGGCCTGAATTTCGCTACCGTTAAGGGGATTTTCATTAATCATTTCACTGCATAGGAAACTGTTAATGCATAAATAATTAAATACATGTTATATTCACAGGACATCTTTAGTGGAGTAGGCAGAAAGAACAATTTCGCAATATACGATCGAAATACCAGATTTTGATGTATGTAGCATTGATACAGTAGTAGAATCACGCAGTTTACCTTTAAGAAAATGGACGGCAACTAATGCCACCTTTTATTCGGTGATAGAGGTATATGGAAGCCAATCTCTTCTCACTTCCCATACCTATCCCTATATCATGCCCTATCCCATATTAAAAGGATTTTGGTGTTCCAACCTTTCCCATAGATACTAGTAAACCGTAGCCATATTAATTAACTTTTTATTATTAGAAACTCTGAGTAGATAAAACAATGCAGAAGTTGGTCCTAAATATTTTCGGTTGTCCAGTGGTCGAGCACACGGCTTCTGAATCCAGAGGTTGCGGGTTCGAATCCCGGCACACCAATGACTTTTCAAAAATAATTTCGAAAGTTATATGTGATAAATATTGATGACTAAAAACTTTGTGTCTGGTGTGGCAATAGGTTCGCCACCTATTCCATTTGGGACGTAATCATAACGGCGAGTCGAGGCTTAACAGCCGCTGCCTACACCTTCGGGTAGAAAAAGTTATGTTATGTTATGTTAAGTCGGATTTAAAATTTATTCGATTTCTTTCCACTTGCAAAAAGCATAAATTAAACAGTGTTTCAAGTGTGTATGAAGGTCGCTGTTTGAGATCTGGAAATAAATCAAAACAAGGTCATGATTAAGTGCCAAGGCAACAGGAATTGGCAAAGACAGTGAGGAAATTATTATATAGTATGGTGGTAAGAGGAAATAAAAAAATCCCATTAAAGTACTGACGCCTTTTAAAATAATGAACCGATGGAAGAGCAATATGTATTGGTCTATTTTAGAGCCATTTTCCATTGCACAACTGGCTGGACGGAGTTAGGATTTTGATACATACATATTTTCTGGCAGGCAGAGAGAAGGAGCGCCATAAGGCACGATTCTTACACACCTCACTCGCTTTGTTGACTTTCCTAACTCTTTTCATGCACGCGAGTCGATTTTTGAGGCTCCTAACATCACCTTCCTCCAGAACACGTTCTATTTGCTCATGGAATGTGTGTTGGCCGTCCTCGACTCCTACATCCATCCGCTTTTGCCTTGTATATTTGCTTAGTCAATCTTTCATCATCCATTCTTTCTACAATTTTGATGACATATAATTTCTCCGGAATTATAAAAATATACTCCTGTGTAATTATTTTATTAATTCACATGTTGTGGTATGTGGTACGGCTCTAGATAGAACCTTAACTTGTCTTATGGTTATCCTGTTTTTTTTTAAGTTAACGCCCCCGCAATCGCTGATTTCTTCAGGAGCTTCATAAGATCCGATCTTAGCTGAAACTGAATAAGAAACACTCCTACCAAATTTCATGTTAATTGGCCTGATAGTTCTTGAGATTTCCTTATGTGTGAGTTCAGAAATGTTATCTCTTATTTAATATTTCCTTAATTTTGGAATATCATTCGAATTGAGTATATTTTTTACACTTTGTGTTACATTATTGGTATTGTAGTAAAGATAACTAACACACACTAAAACAATCCCGGTGGCGCAGTGGCTAGCACCCCGCTTCTGATTCAAGAAGTAGTGGGTTCAAATACTCGCTCACACAAACGACTTTTCGAAATTTTCGAAAGATACGTGTGATAAATATCGATGTCAACTTTGTGCCCGGTATGGCAATAGGTTAGCCACCTATTCCATTTGGGACGTAAACTTAACAGCCAGACGAGGCTTAACAGCCACTGCCTACACCTTCGGCTAGAAAAAGGCGTGAAGTTATGTTATGTTATAACTAATTTTTTTGATAGTAAAATAGCACATGTTCACGACAGATAGTGGAGCTTCTCAACGATGAAAGTATTTTTCAATTCCGTCAAGTAGTTTCGGAGCACCTAGAGAGACGGTTCAATGCGAAGAAACAAAAAGAACAATCAAATATTGCCTCGTTATAAGTTTTACAGTGGTAAAGCCAAGCAGTTCGCTGCATGAATGGGCCGGCTCGACCGGTGAAATACCACGACCTCTCAGAAGATCGACGTAAAGTGGCCCATGCCGCGATTCGTTCGGTGAGAGTGGTCCATCACTGAGGCCCATCCTCCTTCCCCATCCTTTCCTATCCTACTCCCTTAAAGGTCGGCAACGCTACTGTAACACTATATGTGTTGCAGGTGTCCATGGGCGGCGCTGGTGGCTTAACATCAGGTGACACGCCTGCTCGCTTGACCTCCTATCCCATAAAAAAAATCTGGTTGCCTGTAAAGTCGGTTTTACGGGCGAAGATTTTACGTGACAACGTCTTTTTCTCGGTAGAATATTTATTGATATGAATATAATTAAGTTGAAGGCATTTGCTCGTCCGTTTCCATTGTTTTGAGAGTGGTGATTCCTGTTGAACATTTGAAATTGAATGGATGAATTTTTAATTTTAAAGAATCAATTTGAAAATCAAAACACTTATTCAGATCGAAGGTTCAAATTTTTGCTAAATAAATTTGAAATTAATTAAAATTTGTAATTGTAAATGATGAAGTTGAAAATTAAAACATTTACTTAAATTAGATGTTAAAATTCTTGCTCAACACAGTTTAAATCAAGTTTTCTTATATCTGCCACTTTTTCTTAATATTTGTAATTTTAAAGAATCAATTCGAAAATCAAAACATTTATTCAGATCGAAGGTTCAAATTTTTGCTAAATAAATTTGAAATTAATGAAAATTTGTAAAATAATAATTAATTAATTAATTAATTTTAAACTAATAATTTACTTAACACTATCAACATTTATCAATAGTATGACATTGACATATGGCATTCGGCGGGCCTCTCTCTCGTTCGGTGACTCATCGTAACGTTACCGAGCGTTACACTTTTTCATAAGTGACTCCCAGCCGCAACCTAATTTAAGACGTTGTCACGTCAAAAAAATGCAAGTCATTTCTAAAAAATCATTAGCAAAATTATTAAACGCGCCTATTTTACAAATATTTGATTTCCATTCATCATATAATTTCAAAGGTCGCGGGTTCGAATCCTGGCTTATACCAAGGACTTTTCAAAATTAGTTTTTCGAAAAGTATGTGTGATAAATATCGATAACTAATAACTTTGTGCCCGGTATGGCAATAGATTCCCCACCTATTCCATTTGGGACGTAAAGACGGGCAGAAAAAAGCATGATGTTATTTTTTGTTGTTATGTTATATCATTCAAAAATACATTTGATTTAATATATTGAACTCTTAGTTCCCTTTGAAGGACATTTATCATAAAAATAGTTGTATATATACCCTTGCCAATATTTAATCTCATAAAGTATAACCAACTAAAATTTTCCGGCTTACCCTTACTTAACTGTCAACATAAAAAAAAAATATAGAACCTCCCCGCAACTTTACCGAAACTATGTTTACGTAAATTATGGTTAAAACCTTTTTTGGAGAGGGCTAATATTAAACAGGCCAGTGTTGAGAACAGGCGACGTAATAAAAAAAAATAATGACTTGCCGAGTTCGCGTGGAAACGCTGAGTCGTCAGACCCACCCTTCAGTAAGTCAATGTCCAAAGTGGGGAAGATGGCTTAATGCGAAGCAATTATCCACCGAAACCCTTAATATACAACTATTGTAGCGATCAACAATTAGGACAAATGATAGCGATCGAAGTTACGGGTTAAAAGCTTTGTTTCATTTGCCCAGTGAAGAGAAATCTAGGTTATTAATTACAAAAAGCACTTTTTGTCTCAATCGCCTTGTGATTTTTTTTGGTCTAAAAGTGTGGCCGTAAAATGTATCCCGCCGGCAGAAAGAAAAGTGGATTGTAAGTAGCTTTCGTGAGATAAATTGGCTGATTGAGTCTATTACTACAGACGTTTATTTACTACAAAGTTTAGATTTAATATTCCAATATTTCTCGAGTAAGTCTGCCTTGATTGTGACTAATACTCGTGAAAAAGGAAGCTACCAAGCATTCGAATTGTCTGGACAAGTAAATAAAGAAGTTGAATAAATGCGATAAAACCTAAAGATAAGTTCGATTGTAATAAAAAATACATAAAAAATTAAATATCATGTCACGGGTTTGTGGCACATCAGTCTTGGTGGTCTAGTAGTCGAGTTCCTCGCTTCTAATCGATAAGTAGTTGGATCGATTCCGGTCTCATCAATCTCTCGGAATTCTTTTTAGAGGTTATGTGTGATAAATATCAATGACTACACTACACAGTTTGTTCAATAATTATTTTTTCAGTCCAGTATTTTTTTTTATCAGCGCATATCTTTATGCGCCCAGTTTGTGTTAACTGCCAGTTATGAAATGGTTCTCTTTCATGGCTCAATGTGTGTATACAATATTGTTTTTAGGGAACTAGGTCAAGTGCGTCCCTAGCCTGTTCAGCGAGGGGCCCGTATAAATTGCGGAATAATGAGCTCAGCGGACATAAAACATTTTTTTTGTGCTGCGCAAGAATATCGGTGCCAAGGGGTATTTTTTTGACAATATTTATTTTTGTTTATTAGCTATTGTTGGTTTTAATTAGAATTGAATACTTTAAAACACTAATGAAAATAGCATACTGCAGTATGTTTTGTTGTCATATCGTTGTGTTAACTTATATTATTAACTATATTGTGTGGATTGCTGATATTTTTTTATATATTTATAAAAAAATATCAGCAATCCACACAATATAGTAGATGATATTTCATCTGAAATTTTGTAGACTAGTTCGTAGAAAAATCTAGTACAGGTAAAAACACTAAATAACGGCTATTTATTTACGCCTTTAATACCGAAAGGTGGAGACAGTGACAATTTATTCCACTAACAAAAAGAGAAGTGATGCTTAACAAACGTTACTTTCATGTCTTAAATAAAAAACATAAATAATAATTATACAGCTTAGAATTATTTATTTGTAACAGCTTGAAATGTACCACATATCTAGTAAATAAAAAAATCTTTCTTTCTTTCTTTCTTTACAAATCAAATATCGTTCCTCAATTACCTTCAAGTGACATAGACAGACGTCTGAAAAAAATAATTTTAACCCTGTATGTATTAATTATGATATAGGTAATAATACGCCTATCCCATATGGAGTTAAAACAAAAGTCTTCATTATATTTGCCAACAAAGGCCCCACGATGAATACCTACCACGAATGAATACCACAGCTATTTATTAAAACCAAATAGGTGGTGAATAAGAGGAGTGCGATATTTAAATATGGAAGCATCAACGAGCGCGGTTGTCAGGCGTCAACGTCACGTTTCAAGATGGCGGCTGCCACCACTTTAGGCGGGAAAACGTGACATGAGTTTGCGTTCGAAATCAAAATTATGTCTGTCATATAGACTTTGTTATTCAAATATTATATATATAAGTATAAATTTACTTCTTTAAAATAAATTATTTAAGAATGAATTGAGAATTGATAAACAGAAATGGTGACGTCTCTTTCTTTTTAAGTGTCAAAATGAAAGCAATATTTACACTTTGTAACAAGTCATTTCTAATGCTGCATTATTTCAATTTTCATATTGTTAAAAATAACAAATACAAAAATATTTATGGCCAAAAATGGACAATGCTAGATTAATTGAAGGCTTTCTACCATAAGTGGGGTTGTTGAGGAAAAGTAATTTAAATGCAAGCTTGTAAGAATGGTAGCGATTTGGTTTAGCCCATAAGCTTTGGTTTTATACACTGTATTGAAATTGGGGATTGCGTAAAAAAAGAATAAAAACGAAAGCTTATTTTTATTGTACCGCTGAAATTCGCTTACCACGTGGGGAGATCGTTAATTCGAATTAGGCTCTGAAAGTGCTCAAGCAAATGAATTGGCAATTAACTTGGTTATAATTAAAGTATGTCTTTGTTGTAATATTTTTTCTAATGTCCATGATCTTAGTAAAATAAAATCTGATTCATAAATACATTTTTAAAACGATGTAAGTGTTTTTTTCTTAAAATAGTCAGACTAAGATTTTTTTCCAGGGTAGACAAAGAAAAAAATTTTTTTGCATTTAGCGTGTTATTTCGCAATTTTAAAATTAAAGTGTAAACCTAAACTATACTTTTGTCCAACCATGTTACTGCCAGACTTAGTTCTAGGTGTTAAAATATGACTTGCGAAGGTCCTTTCTTTGGTCCATTCTAAGACTTGTATATATTTATATCCTTGCATGACCAAACTGAAATTCCCTTAAAATTAACTATTATTGTCACATAGCTTCATCAATCTATCAACACAACCTCTTTTATGATTAATATCGATACTGAAAATAAAAAATCAAGCAAAGTTGATGTCAGTCACTAAATTTTCA
This sequence comes from Euproctis similis, assembly GCA_905147225.2. NCBI lineage: Eukaryota > Metazoa > Arthropoda > Insecta > Lepidoptera > Erebidae > Euproctis > Euproctis similis. Next base: position 8,008,055 of record LR990121.1, on the reverse strand, counting down.
TCGCGTAACACTTCACTAAAGATAATGGAGCCAAAACTTTAGGTAATCTTGAACCAGTCAAAACTGATTTGGGGAAATTTTCTTGACATGATTGATAACTTTTAAAGTTTGCTGTAAGCAGCTGAGATAAAATTATAATAAGTGCGTAAATCTTTTTTTTTTTTTAACTGCAATGGAATCGATTCAGCAATCCATTCGCTTGGTGATTATCAGTTGCATCGCTTTTATAGAAGTCGAAAATTTTAGTTGACGGATCAGTTGACTGATCTGTTGACGTATTAAATAATATGGGTGACATAAAACTTTTAAGCCCTACAACGAATTATTGAAAGAGATGAATATCTAAATATATGATTTAGGTACTTTGTTCCTTCTTAAATTTAATGACTGACAATATGTATTATAGTAATAACGTAAACTTTCATTTGATACATTTAACATGGCATTATAATGACTCTGAAATGATGTAGCTAAAACCATAAAACATTTTCTCCTGAAAAAAAAAAACAGAGTTACGCGATTACTGGGTAATTGTCTGTAGACGTCGACATATATAAAATCGATTGTGATAACTCGCGTTAATTCTTAATCAATGTTTTTCTAATATTTTTTGCATAGTTTTTGTACCTTCACGCCTGCTTTATCCTATAACAGATTTTATTATGAATGCAGCGTTGCTTTGTTTTGCTAAATTAAATATTTGGTTTCATGAAATAGTTATCATAACTAAACTCATAACTAAAGAAAATATCGCCTAAAAGTCTTGGGTGTGCTTCAAGGCTCACACCTGGGACCAACCTAAATCAAAGCTTTCTAGACTAGTAATTATAAATGGTACGCATTATAGTACATTTATCAACACCTAATAACTCATCAATATCCACGTGTCTGTTCAATTACTAATCCTATTATAACATCGAGATACTGCATGTTCAAGCTACACGTTAACCGGTTTAACCGTCACCCTAGTTACGTTATAAAATTAACGAGTTAGCAGTTTTGATCCGGGTATAACAACGTTACGTCTCAGGTGCGGCTCAAAATTAAACACGAACCCGAAAAGGTATTGTAAGCAAAAATAAAATTTCGTGTAAAGGTGCGGATGAAACTCCGACAATGATTGCTGAACGTTATTCAACTTTACCAGCGCCTTCGATTCTTGAATACCAATCGAGAATCGCTTATCTTGATTGATTCCAATATTATCTCGAAACATCTTTTGCAATATGTATTCGTTTGGAAATTGTTATTTTTGCTAAATTAAGGAGATTTGTATATATATATATATATATTTTGTGTTCGATTGTTCATGTATTTCTTGGTGAAAACAGGACAATAATATAAGCGTCAGGATTACGAGTTGAGAGAAACTGGAAAGTGACAGAAATTATATTTGTTGGGGTCTAACACAGATGCGAGAAATCCTCGTGTCACCGAATGAATTTTTTGAAATTGAATTTGTATGTTCTGAAAAGTCCAGTTCGGACGAATCATTAGTAGGTGAGTGCATGAATTAGCGCGGATCATTCTTAAGATAGTTACTGCTACTTTAGTGCCTCAAAAATCGACGCGCGGGCATGAAAAGAGTTACGAAAGTCAACGAAGCGAGTGAGGTGTGTAAGAATCGTGCCTTATTGTGCCCCGTTCTCTCTGCCTACCCCGCAAGGGATTTGGTGTGAAATTATGTATGTATGTATGCACTGTTCTAAGATTAACAGTAAGCCGCATTTTAAATTTAAATTGATATAAGCGCACATAACTTTACGCCAAGTCCCTTGCGGAGTAGGTAGAGTGAATAGTGCGCCTTAAGGCAAGATTCGTACATACTTAACACCCTTCTTTGATTTGCATACCTCTTGTCAAATGGTTTTTGAGATTCTCGACTTCACCTTTCTTGATGACTATTTCTTTGACCTATGTCTTTGACCCCAAAATGATTCTGCTTTTTTACTATATATCTGCTTAGTTGATCTTGCATCAACCATTCTTTCTACATACTTTTAATTATCGTCCCTTCCTTACTTTTAAATTGATAGTTTTAATTTTACTTTATATAAACTATTCCCTCCTCTTGTCAACAAGATAAGAGCCACTCTAATTTTGGGGAAATTTCTAAGTTTGAAAAGAGAGTTTTCTGCTTGGTAACAAACCTCAGCTGCAAATTTATTTATCCTTGGCAAAATCTAATTTATACTTTCACACTCCGACGGCCCTTTTGTCCAGTAATCCTGAAATATGACACGTTGATTTAAATTTTGAAAACTTTCCGATCCTATCGGAGAATTTATTCCCGGAATAAATTTTATAAGCATTAAGTGGAAATACAACACAAGCGTTGTTAGATGATGAATTAAGAACAAATCAATTTTATTAAAGTTTAATCGTGAAATTTCTCTGAAGGATTACTTACTTGTTTAATTAATTATATTACTGTAAATTTTAAATTAGGAGTAAAGACTAGTTTTCAATTAGCGCCAATGATGAGGCAACCATATTTTATATCGCTGAAAGAAATATTTTGTACCAAGAAATATGTGGCGATGAGCATATAATATAGTTAGTAGCAATTGTTCGATAATAGCGAACTACCTAAGATAATTACCTAAGAATCTAGATTACTCACCTGACTTTTGCAGAGAGCACTGATTATGGGAAGCGGAAAATAGGTATGTGATGATACGATATGTCTATTGTCTGACATTTGTGTAGATACTTACCTGAGAATTCGAGTCCGGAGGAATAGACGAATCCCTTGGACTTACTTACTTACTTAGTGCACTAAAATGGCCTTATAGCCAAAACATGACCCGTTTACTGACAACAACAAACTACGAACGCCGCCTAACAAAATGTCATAGGCAGAGTAATTTTACACGCGATAATAACCGACGCGCAAAATTTATATTCACACTTGAAACTATATCGTTCAAGAGTCGACAGACGGCACCGACACACTAATGGCGGACCGACAACGACAACGCCATCTAGTGGCACGCCGACGTGCCACGAGCGAACGAACCAAAGGAGACCGACATTATCGAACACCAATATAATATAATATTTTAATAAAAATATTTTTTTTTATGGGTGAGTAGGGCAAGCGAGCAAATGAGTTACCTGGTGGTAAGGAGCTAGTTCCATTCATAGACATTTGCAACATTGAGAGGGTCGCTATTACGTTGCGGTCTTTTTACGATAGGTGCGAGATTACGATAGGGCAGGATCTCCGGGTCCTGTTCCACCACCTTACCACTCTCCTCTACCACTTTTAGGACATGTAAGTAATTACAATGACATTATATATTAAGACAATGTTACAAACACTCTGAGATTTGTTCAGGATTTATTCAAATGTATTCACTCCTTTAAATGAACGAGACGCGAACAAAATTAAATCTGTTCTTGGGATTTAAGGTATTAGTAATGCGAAATTATTAGTTCACGAAATGTTTGTGTATTTAAAGGCACAAAAATTTGAGATGAGACATACACTCCTTTTATAAAAATAAAAATAATAGATAGTAATAGATACATAATTTCACGCCAAATAGATAGGCAGAGTGAATACAGCGCCATAAGGCACGATTCTTGCACACTGCACTCGCTACTTTGACTTTCATAAATCTTTTCAAACACGCGCGTCGATTGTTAAGGCTCTTGACATCACCCTTCGCCAGAACTTGTTTTATTTGGTCATGGAAGGTGTGTTGTGGCCGTACTTGACTCCTACATCCATCCACTTTTGCATTGTATATCTACTTAGTTAATCTTGCATCATGACCTTATTTGTGCTTGGGCAAAGAGAATGATTATAAGGTGACCGTAACAAACTGACTTATACTTAAAAGTCAATAAATAAATCTTTGATTTTTCTATATTATGTGTAAAATTACGTTTAAGTTTTTGTATTATCATTATCTTACTGCCCTGTTCCTATTATTTGGAATTTTTGACACAACTGGTTTTTCTCTTTCTCACTTCCCTATCATTCGCATCTTCCACACTAACACCCTTCTGAATCATATCAACTTTCACACAGTCCATCCATAGTTTCTTAGATCTTACATAGTTTTTATATAACACTAAAAATAAATACTACTTTAGAACGTGTTCTGGAGGAAGGTGATGTTAGGAGCCTCAAAAACCGACGCGCGTGCTTGAAAAGAGGTATGAAAATCAACGAAGCGAGTGAGGCGTGTAAGAATCGTGCCTTATAGCGCTCTGTTCTCTCTGCCTACCTCGCAAGGGATTTGGCGTGAAGTTATGTATGTATGTATGTACTAATAATAAACCTTTCAGGATTAGACAGGAGGTCACGAGACATTTCAGTTATTTTTTCATTTCATTTCATTTCGAGACAGTTCATATAAATTTGACTCGCTTCTACATTTAATAATGACAAATTTGTTGATCTATTTGTATGTTCCTACTTCCGCTTTAACTCTGCATACCTGCTTAGTCATTTTTTAATCCTCCATCCTTTCCTTTTCATTATATTTCTTTCAGTTTGATTCAAATGTATTTAGCAAAATTGCAATATCTTGTGTCATCTCCATTTGAAACCCTATTCCTCGGTAAGAGAACATTAGGCGGTTACAATTTATTTTGCAGAGGAACTAACAAAATCAATTATCAAATGGTCGACAACCAAGGAACCTCTAACTACCAATAAATCAACTATATTCACCATCGGCACATTGAAGGATCACTTTCCATAAAATTGGTCCGTTCGTGCGGAAATTGTTTAACAGTCTTGATAGCCCAATTTGTAACAATAACTCAAATACGTAGCACGCCAACTGTGAAATATATAACATAGAGTTTTTTAACATAATGATTTTTAAAGTAAAACGAAACGTAAAAAAGTTACTTCGCGCCTTTTTAAAGTTTCGATTCGCGGAATCGTTTCGTTACAAAATCATCGAAAAGTCATTGGTGTGGAGCCAGGATTCGCACCCGCGACTTAATGATTCAGAAGCGGGGTGCTCGACCACTGGACCACCGAGACAAACCCCCTATTTCTAGACCTTAGTTAATTAAAAAGACATATTTATTTCCTAATTATGACTTAATTGATTAATTAATAATTGCTGAAGTTTATTATAAGAACAATACATGTGTGTATGTAATATACTCATAATGACTTACTTAGATATAGACTATATAATAGACTTCACCAATTATTAATTAACTAGCTGACCCGGCGAACTTTGTACCGCATCAAAAGTACTAACTGCTGTCCTGCTATGTTAATACTACAATATCTTTGAAAATATTTGTTTGAATTCCATGCTGTAAAGGGCCAGGATCATCTATATTACATGCACAATCTATTAAGACACTTAATTGGATGAAAGTTAATGCTGTAATGTTTAAAATCGCTTCGTAAATAGGCCATAATTTCTCGTAAAAAGTAAAAAATAAAAATGGTCATTGTGGGTTATCCCTAAGAGATAGACATGTGCCCTCGCGGACTTTTTTTAGACCTTTTAAAGGTGTATAATAATGTAGTACGTTATTTTGATTTATAATTTAGGGTTCAGGCAGCGTTTGCGATTAAAGTGCTAAATCTTGAAAATTATCATTTTTTCTTTAGAACATCATATATGAATTATAGATCAAAACCACTCCGTTGACACCCTCTAACTATTAAAAAAACCGCATCAAAATCCGTTGCGTAGTTTTAAAGATATGCGCATACAAGGGGACAGACAGCGGAAAGTGACTTTGTTTTATACTACGTAATGATGATTAATTATTGAGGACAATTCCTTTTTGATTTCCTTTTAAAATTCATTTTGTTTAACATCGAATATATCAACTTATCTAATTAAAAAATTCACAGAACGTACACAGAGAATTAATTAAGAATGTACAATATTTTAATGTAAGTACACTTAATTATATTAATACGGTCGTAATTATATCCTACGACAGAATTTCAGTTTAGTAAACCCACATTTATCTTCCATCCTGAAACTATTTAATTCATCCGGACGTTTCTAATCAAATTAGTTACGTATATTGGATGCCCCCTTCCTTACCGGGTATGTCGGGCATGTCAACTGACTTGGCCAATGTGACGTGGGTACGTGTATACCCTGACGCCCAACTTAACGGGTTTAATACCCTTCTATGCCCACGCTTTGTCAGTTTTTACGATGATTTCTTGGGGTTATTATGTTCATTTGTTTCTAGTTACGCTCTTAAGACTCAATTAAGTAGCGAACGATTAATGCTTGTTTTTAACAGATAGAAAAAGGTTTGTGTTTTCTCGATTTTTTGTCCTTTTGTAACTAGTCAAGCCGGCTCCTTTGTCATTAAGCATTTTTATAAGTCTCGGTTTCGAATCCTTTAGTCCTCTTAGTTCGAGTCAATGGTAAATCTTTTTAGAAGTTACATGTGATAAATATTGACTAATTAACCATAAAAATTAAAAAAGACCAGTGGAAGGGTAACAACTGCTGCGTATATCTTCGGGTAGAAAGGGCGCGAAGTTACAAAAGAACAAACAATGTCTGAACGTGTTATTTTTCCTTAAAAAAGGATGAAACCTAATTCCTCAATTGATTTTTCCTAATAGTCTTTTTGTGTCACACTTGTTGGATGAAGTTGTGTCTTGGTGACATCTGATATGATTACATTTGTATTTAGGAAATTTAAATGGGTATCAAATATGTTGAGTTGGTAATCGATAGTACCTCGTGTTTTTATTGGACTATATCAATAATATCTCGGTGGCCCAGTTTTCGAGCACACGGTTTCTGAATGTGCTCGGTATGGCCCGGTATGTACGCCACCAACCATTTGGGATGTAAAAATAACGGCGAGACGAGGCTTAACAGCCGCTGCCTACACCTTCGGTTAATCGTTGAGAAATTTATAACACAGAACTTCTGGCAAAGTCTTTGGTAAGGTAAGGATTTAAACCCAGTACTACCTAATTATTTAGGTGCAAATAAAGCCTTATGTATAGAACAGTCAATTATTAAGATAATGTTAGTTCGCCATCTTCTATGTACATAAAATAAATTATACATACATACATAACTTCACGCCTTTTGTTACCCGAAGGTGTAGGCAGCGGCTGTTAAGCCTCGTCTCGCCGTTATGTTTACGTCCCAAATGGAATAGGTGGCGAACCTATTGCCATACCGGGCACAAAGTATATAGCATATAGCACTGCTGACGACTAGAATAAGAAAACTAATCTATATATTTAGAAATCTTAGGCATGTTGCCAACAAAGCAATCATCAGAACCACCTATCTTGCTCTCTGTCAGTCTCTCTTATCATATTGCATTACAGCCTGGGGCGGCGCTGGTAAGACTGCTATGCTGTCTCTGGAACGTGCTCAAAGAGCCGTCTTAAAAGTAGCCCATTTTCTCCCTTTTTTCCACCCTACTGATGAATTATATCGTACATGCGAGGTACTAACAGTCCGTCAACTGTTTGTGTTGCTTCTGATACTGAGGAAACATGCGGAATCGCATTATAGTCCTACTACTGCATCGCTCAGTGACCGCAGAAACTATAAGGTTTGTTCGGTTATGCTGTTTAAAACTAGCCTAGCACATAGATCATATTGTTTTTTGGGCAGTCATTTATACAACAGGCTGAACAGAATCTTGTCACTGCACTCTTTGTCTAAATTTCAGTGTAAACAATCCTTAACTAAATGGCTATTAAAGCTTAATTATAATGAAACTGAGAACCTGCTAGCCGGTTGATGGTGGGGTCGTTTGCTGGGTTCAAGCAAGCACTAGCGGCCTCTGCTGTGGACTGGTTGGCGGGTTTTCTGTTTATGTCTGAGTTTATGTATTACTAACTAATTTACTTTACCTTTTTAAATTGTCAATTGATTAAAAAAAAAAAAGTTAATGTTCAGCACCTATGTTCACTGCAAAATAATGTATCTAATAAGTTGGTGGGGGCCTGGCAATCTGTTTGACAGGAAAATATTTCCTAGTGCGGATGCCAGTCTCTCACAAAATCTTGCCTATAAACTAATGTTTGTACTGATTTTAATGCTTTTTGTGTTGAGAGAAATAAATGATTATTATTATTATTATTATTATTATCCTCTTTATTTATTATTCACACTTTATAAGTACATTTTTAAATATAAATATAAAAAATACATTTAAAAATATAAAAATAAGTGAAACCCACTGGCATCGGGTACAGGGACCAAGCTACCAGTGGTCAGGGCCCCAAAGAGAGGAACTTCCTCACGATACGTGCCGTGCCTAGTAGTACCGCTTTCTGCATCAACCCCTTGATCCAGCTGCCTAACGAGAGCCTCTCTAGATGTTGGTCGAGGCTCTTGGCAATAAGTCCATTTACTGAAATGACTATCGGAACAATAATCGTTGAATCAACATCCCACATGTCAGAAATCTCGTGAGCAAGGTCCAAATATTTCAATTGTTTATCTTTTTCAGCTTTCACGAGATTTTCGTCATGGGGGATGGTGACATCAACGATCACTGCTCGGCGCTCTAATCGGTCTACTATCACTATATCAGGCCTGTTGGCAACAACAGTCCTGTCAGTAACAATAGACCGATCCCAGTATAACGTAATATGACCATTTTCGAGAACTGGGTCGGGCATATACCTATAGTACGGAACCCCCCTTTCCACGAGGTTATATTTTAGAGCAATTTGTTGATGGATTATCCTGGCTACTTGGTTGTGCCTATGCAAATACTCGTCGTTAGCTAGACGACTGCAACCGGAGACAATATGTCTAATCGATTCACCGGGACAGTGACATGCCCGACAAATGTCAACTGTGCCATCTTTCAGAATATATTTCCGATAGTTGTTGGTCATCATAACTTCGTCCATAATTGCAAATACAAAACCTTCGGTTTCTCCAAAAAGATCACCGAAACGTAACCAGGATACAGATGTTAATGTATCCACATCGGGCCCATGTAAGGCCCGATAAAAACGTCCATGTAACTCTTTACTCCTCCATACTTCCAAGCGATCAGTGGTGTTCAAAACTACAGGTTTGCGCCAGTTCTCTTTAGCCAACGCAAGCGGAGTAAATCCGTCATCAACCCTGACCACATCCCGGATCACATCCACATCAGCAAGAAGCAGGAACTGTCTGAGGCTGCACACCTCGCGGTTGTGAAGAGATTTGATGTTTAAAAAACCTCTACCTCCACACCTCCGCGGAATATACAACCTCATCACAGAAGAACGTGGATGATGCATCCGAGATGCAGTCAAAAGTGTACGAACCTTTCTATCCAGGGCATCTAATTCAGTCTGAGTCCATTTGAGTATACCGAAAGAATACATTAGGACAGGCATGACCCAACTATTAAATGCACGAACTTTGTTACCGCCAGATAGTAAGCTATTTAGAACTTTCTTTAGACGGCCAAAGAAACGTTCTCGCATTAGTTGTTTCATGCTCACCTCATTAATGCATAAAGCTTGCGATATACCCAAATACTTATAGGTTTCAGTTACAGAGAGAGACCGAAATCGTGTGGAATCTGAAAGTGATATGCCTTCAGATTCCACGATCACACCTCGCTTTACATGCATGACCGCACATTTGTCTACCCTAAACCCCATATTAATAGAGCTACTAAAAGTTTGAGTTACCCGTAATAACTCCACTAATTGGGATCTGTTCGAGGCAAACAACTTTAAGTCATCCATATAAAGCAGGTGCGACAGACACCGACTCCCTCTCCGCAACCGATAGCCTAGACCTGAATTCTCCAGCAAAGTGCTAAGAGGATTCAGTGCCAGGCAAAACCATAACGGACTCAGGCTGTCTCCCTGGAATATACCCCGTTGGATCTTCAAAGGCACGCCGCCGTCTCGGCTCTGCCGACATCCCGGATATGAAAGCACTGTTTTCCATTGCCTCATACATGTCTCTAAGAAGGTGCACAATGTTCTGTCTACCTTATACAGCTCGAGCACCCTCATCAGCCACGTATGAGGCACAGAATCGAACGCCTTCTTGTAATCTATCCAAGCTGTCGCCAGATCTCCACGACGGCGACGTACCTGTTGGTTAATGGTCATATCAATGAGGAGAAACTCTTTAGTACCACGGCCTCCTTTTCTACAACCATTCTGCGAAGTAGACATAACCGAATTCATTTCAATGTGTTGAGTAATTTTTGATCGCAGAACGGATGTAAGAAGCTTATATATTGATGATAAACATGTTATCGGTCTATAATTACTGGGGTACTACCTGTTTTATGGAGCAAATATGTATTGCCAGTCGTCAAGAACTCTGGCAACGTCCCCTTCTCTATGGTTCCTTCCGAAAACAATTTTCGAAAAGTCATTGGTGTGAAATAAATTATAATTATAAAATAATTTAAAGATCTTGATTTGATTAATATTTACCTGCTGGTAATAAAGGAATTTTATTAATTAAATATCTAATAAGAACATTTACGAGTTAATTAATGGCGTAACTTGAAAATTATTCGTTTTATCTTGTCTAAACATAATTAATATTAATCTTTTTCTATCCAAATATGTTAGGCATCGGCTGTGAACACTTGACTCGTCGAACTTGGACCCAAATGGAATACGTGGCGGAACCTATTGCCATACATCGGGCATAATATTGTTAGTCATCAAAGTATATACACAACTTTCGAAAAAAATATTGTGAGGTATTTGGAATGATCCAGAATTCCATCTCACGGCTCCTGAACACCAGGAACAGGACCAATTTTATCTTTTTTTTAAATTTTAAACGATAGTCAAGATTTATGCACAACAAATCTATGACAGAACTCCATTTATAGGAGTGAGTCGAGTTTCTTTCTCCAGCTAACAGTGTGGGAGTGTGGAGGTCTGAAGTATATCTGAGGAAGTTATTGGGAGATCTTTCTTGAATGGTTGGTTCTGCCGGTGCCCTCAAATGGGTTAATCGCCTTCGAGTCGTTGCCGGCATCTGTACCTGACATACTGAATTGCGGTATCGGGCTCATAACAATATTCGCAAAATGCACTGGCTCAAATTATATTAGAAATATATTTATTATTTGACAATTTGTATTTTAATTAATGATTTCGTTTCTCTATTGAAAAAAAACTCTAATTTAATGTTTTAATTATTAGTATTAATATGTCCTTACATCCGTTATAATTGGATTGGATTTTTAATTCTCTAGTATGAGAAGTAATCGTGCTATGAGTTTTTAAGTCAAATTAAATTCTAACCTAGTTTTAAATTAACAATATTGGAACGTAATCAATATGTGTCATTTCCAGTTAAAATCTAAACATCTTTCGAAGAATGATTTTGCTACAAGAATTTTAAGCAGGTAATCGTCTTTTTTTTGCTTTTAAATAAATCGTGATCATGATTTCTAGATAATTCTATCTACATAAATACATAACTTCACGCCAAATCCCTTGCGGGGTAGGCAGACAGAACAGAGCGCCATAGGGCACGATTCTTACACGCCTCACTCGCTTCGTTGACATTCATAACTCTTTTCATGCACGCGCGTCGGTTTTTGAGGCTCATAACATCACCTTCCTCCAGAACACGTTCTATTTGGTTATGGAATGTGTGTCTTGGCCGTCCTCGACTCCTACATCTATCCGCTTTTGCATTGTATATCTGCTTAGTCAGTCTTGCATCAACCATTCTTTCTACATGTCCGAACCATCGGAGCATGCCCTTTCTTACTTTTACACCGATACTCTCTTTCAAACCAACTTCCTTCCTTACAACCTTGTTTTCTACGCGGTCAGCGAGAGTCACTCCGCAGATTTTGCGTAGTGCCCTCATTTCTACCGCGTTTATTCTACTTTCATGCACACTCTGCCATACCCAGCTCTCGCTTCCATAAGTTAGCTTATTCTATCTACTCGTTCTGAATTCAAATTTGAGCGTAATATTGTCTCAAAGGCCTTCATCTACCTGGTTCAATAAAAAAAAAATCGAGAGAGACTTTTGCCGCATCGACGTTACGCAATCTACTCACAAACAATAAACAAATTTCTTATTTTGAACTTTCCTCACAAATATTTACTGTGTATACGCGCCGTTGAACGTAATTGAGAACTGGGTGGGTGTTTTCAATAATTTTCTTTTATTAATTTAAGAGAAAGCGTCGTGGAATGAATAAAACGTAATAAATTATATAATGTAGCTATTTATCGTCTCAATATTTTAATATTACGGCGTTTCCTTTTTGAAATTATAATCCCCGTCGTTATGTTTAGCTCAGATTTTTATGAAATGCGTTCTCAGAAAACTGATCTAGGCCAGTTGGGCTTTCTGGATTGGTGCAAAGGGGGATGGAGGAAATTTAAGAAAATGTAGACAAAAATCTTTTAGACATGTTTCTTATGAAGCGATAATACAAATATAGATGGTAAGATAATGAACTGTGCTATTTGCTGCAGGTTTATGGATTTTAATGTACTCGTATGTCTTTAAGAACTACTGTGAGGATGTAGAAACTATATGATTTCATTACCATCGAATGAGCGGTGAAGGTATACTGTAGTTAATTAAAAATTAAAAAATATGAATATTCCTATATTCTTTTTTAATAAGTAAAAACGAGTAGAAAGAATTTAATTTAATTCTAATAAAAACTAAAACTTAAAATAAAAACTACATGTTTTTGTCTTAAACTTAGGTTAGATTTAATTTTCACATTTTACAATACGTTAAGTTGTCACCTTTGATGTTATAAAATACTTTTGTACAGAGAAATGAAGCTACTTCTAACATTCCACGGGCCTATACGGCACTACCCTTTCAACGCCCGCCAGATTTGGCGCTGCGTGAGACGTTTGACATGTAGAAAGAATGGATGGATGCAAGATTGACTAAGCAGATTTTGAGATTTCAAGACACACTATCTATGATGAAATTGATCCAGCCATGGAAGGACCAATTTTACGATAGTCAAAAAAGCGAGTTATGTATATTAAAAGTTATGTATATTAAAAGTTATGTATATTAAAAGTTATGTATATTAAAAGTTATGTATGTATATAATTGAAGAAAATCAGAGATAATAACGTAATATATCATAACTTCACGTCTTTTTCTACCTGAACGTGTAGGCAGCGGCTGTTAAGCCTTGTCTCGCCGTTATGTTTACGACCCTAAAGGAATAGGTGCCGAACCTATTGCCATACCGGGCACAACATTTTCGGTCATCGATAGTTATCGCACATAACTTCCGAAAATAATTTTCAAAAGTCTTTGGTGTAAGCCAGGATTTTAACCCGCGATTTCTTGATACAGAAGCGGGGTGCTCAACTGGACAACCGAGACTTAATCTAGATAAGATTAAACATTAATGTATTACAATTAATGCACATAAATTTCAAACAAACATATGTGCAATCAGATAAAATATGAAATAAAACTGACAGATTTATAACCTTCAATAATGATTCATACGTCTAAAATATTAAGGCCTACGATCAGATCATACCTAATCCCTATATTTTTACTAAGTTTATTCCTATTTTAAACTGTCAAATATGTCACATCTGGCCAGCGCAGCGTTGGGTTCAACCGGTCTATTTCTGATCAAATATTTACATTGCCTACAACATGGGTCTGACATTTTTCTCTTGCCCATTCAAATTGTCAATTATGAATATTGTATGTTGAAGAGTTGACAGCCACCCAGGGGCTGTGGCACAAACGCTGTTACACAATCTCCGCGTAAAAATGTTGAAAATTTATCGAACTAAACGCCAGATAATAAAATTTAATTATGAACACTGGCTGGTATATTTGCCGTGACGTGTAAATGAGTCTCGGAAGTGCCAGTGGTCGAGCACCCCTCTTCTGAATCTAGAGGTCGCGGGTTCTAAACATGGCCCACACCAATGACTTTTCGAAGTTCTTTTCGAAAGTTATGTGTGATAAATATAGATGATTGAAAACTTTGTGCCCGGTATGGCAATAGGTTCGCGACCTATTCCATTTGGGACGTAAACATAACGGCGAGACGAAGCTTAGCAGACGCTGCCTACTCCTTCGGGTAGAAAAGGCGTGAAGTTAAATTTATGTTTGTGTAAATGAGGTTTTATAACAAAGAGGTTTACATCATTTCTCAATGCATTAGTTCCTTGAAAGTATTTAAATAAATAACCATTGTTTAATGTATGTATTGATATGATGCAAAAAACTTACATCTTCGGATAAAATATTGCGAATTTTTATCCAAATACGTTTCAAATAAAATATACTTCTCAAAATACCGGCGTAAAGTGGCTAATGCCAAGTTTCATTCGGAAAGAGAGTTGGCGGAACCCCTTCTCCTCCCCCTTCCCCTCTCCCCTCCCTATCCCACTTTCAAACTCTTCCCTATACCACCAACAAAAACATTCCCAAGGAGGTTTGACATCAGGCAGGAAGGCGGGTCATAAAACCACAGCCAAATCTTGTGACAACATGGATAGTTCTAAAGTATGACATCTGGTACCGACCCCACTTACAGTAGGATAAGGGCAGGGGAATTGTGATACGTTTAAATAAGTAATAAAGGTTAGAGGCATCTGTAAACATGTTTCAAAACAAAATAAGCTTCTTCAAGTTTCTGTACCTGATTTTTTTTTATTACTATTCGCCATCGTATTCGTATATCATTAAATCTAATTATAGTAATTAAAAGTTAGTACTCTTTCGAGTTGTTTTTTTTTCTTATTTATTATAACTTCACGCGTTATGTACTTGAAGGTTTAGGCAGCGACCGCTACACTTCGAATCGTCGATTTTTTACGACCAAAATTGAATAGACAGTGGAACCTATAGCTATACGTTGGTTCCGAAAAGAATTTGAAGAAGTCAGTGGTGTGAGAAAAGAATTAAATTCCATTTCTTAATTTAGAAGCGAGGTGCTCGACAGTTGGATCAAGACAAGGTAGGCAGAGAGAATAAACCGCCATAAGGCACGATTCTTACACACCTCACTCGCTTATTTGACTTACTTAACTCTTTTACTTATTTTAATTTTTAAAACATAACTTCACGCCATTTTCTACCCGAACGTTTAAGTTGCGGCTGTTAAGCCTCGACTTGCAGTTATATTTACGTCCAAAATGGAATAGGTGGCGAACCTATTGCCATACATCTGGCACAAAGTTTTCAATCATCGATATTTATCACACATAATTGCCGAAAAGAATTGGTGTAAGCCGTAATACGAACCCACGACATCTTACTTCAGTAGCGATGTGCTCGACTACTGGACAACAGAGATAATAATTTTTTTAAATACTGCTTGTTGTTCGATCCAGAATTTTGTTATTCTTGATTTGTATTTTAAGTTGTGAACTAGTACTTCACAGATGTGAAGTAGACCGGATGTGTACTGAAAAATGTTCGCAATAAAACTAGTGCTGATGCGGTGGCACGTAGCTTGTTAGGAACGTGCTCACTCTACTATGTACTGGACTTGTACTCCGTGCTTCGCCATATGCACTCCCACTTATAACACGAATGATAGAATATTACTGCGGTTAGGTTTTTTTCTTTTAGCAATCGATGTACGATTGGTTTTCTTTATTTTATTTAAATTGTAAGTATATGTATGTCAATTACTCTTCAATATCCAATAATAAATTTAACCTTAATTTACGCCATATAATCGATTACTGACAGGATGCTTCCAGGTTCGAATGAATTTTGAACAATTCGAAAAACAAAAATTCTTTTCCTCCCGAAAAGAATTTGTTTTTCGAATTGTGTTAAGCCTTGACTCGCAGTTATATTTACGTCCAAAATGGAATAGGTGGTGAACCTATTGCCACACACAAACCTATTGCCACTATTGCCGGGCACAAAGTTTTGAATCACCTATAATTATGACACATAACTTAATAACTTCCACTTTTTTATTAACTTCTCTTGTGTGTTTTTTTTTGATAACTAAACTTAATATGCTCATGTAAGAAATAAGACAACCTAACATATAAATAAACCCAATGACATGTTCACATTAGCTATATGTCACTTAATATATTTAATCGAGGAGTGATTTTTCAGAGGTAGAGCCAAGAAGTTCGCTGCATGAATGGGCCGGCTCGACCGGTGAAATACCACGACCTCTCAGAAGACCGACGTAAATAGGCTCATGCCGCGTTTCGTTCGGTGAGAGAGGTACCCGGAGGCCCACCGCCTTTCCCATCCTTTCCTATCCCCAATCCCTTAGAGGTTGGCAACGCAACAGTAACACTATATTATGTGTTGCTGATGTCCATGGGCGGCGTTGATTGCTTACCATCAGGTGACACGCCTGCTCGTTTGCCCTCCTATCCCATAAAAAAAGAGATTATAACTTAAATAAATATACTATGATGCCCTAAAATAACTTTATTAGTTTCAATACGCTGCACGAATGTTCGACCGGTGCAATACCAAGACCATTCAGTATTTCAACGTAGCTCAAGTCGCGTTTCACTCGGTGAGAAAGGAATTCGGATGTCCACCTACTTCGTCTATCCTGTTCCATCCCACTCCCTTATCTGTTGGCAACACACTTTCTGTGTTGCATGTATCCATGGGCAGTATTAGTTACTAACCGTGAAACTCCTATTCGTTAGCCCCCTTACCCCATAAAAATTATGAAACTTGAGTACTTATATGAATAAATCCTCTTTAAAATCAGACAAATACAATTTAAAAAAACGCAGACTAAAATTTTTTTTTTTTAAATAATCTCACTTTTGAACATAGCTACATACTCTTGTCGAAAAGTTCCAATACGTGACTCCTACGAAACTTGGGTAAGTCTGATGAAGACAATCATGTCTTCAACCCTATTTGATAGTTTCCTGTAAAGACAATGGTTCCATATCGGGGAAGACGTGAACATCTAACCGTGTTGTTACGACACCAGACCATAACAGATTCTGAACACTGTTGACCCAACCAATTACTCAAACTTTAATTTAACATGTCGTAACTTGTATCCGTGTAAAGGACGTATGTAAAGAAAGGACGCTATTTGACTCGACTTTGCCCTTATATATAACTACGTAATACAGAATATTAGTATTGGTAGAAGATTATTTCGTTAATATAAAACATTATTACTTTATATAATTCTAAATCTAAGTGTTAATAGAGAAAAGGTATGTGTTTTATTAATAACTAGCTGAGCCGGCGAATTTTGTTCCGCATCAAAAGTAATAAATAAATAAATTTTGGATTTATCACTTTTAATTTTCTAAATCATACATGAACTACACATAAAAATCACGCCGTTGACACCCTCTATCTATTAAAAAAAACCGTAATCCGTTGCGTAGTTTGAAAGATCTAAGCATATAAAGCTGTGTGCCGCCGGCTTAGAATATCGCCACCCCATCTCTTCCCGTGGGTGTCGTAAAAGGCGACTAAGGGAAAAGCTAGAAGAATGGGCAGCAGCATTCTATCTCAACAAAATACAGCCTACTGCGATCGCCAACCCGCCTGCCAAGCGTGGCGATTGTGGCAAAAACCCTTCATGATTGAGCGGACCGGCAGTTGTGGCGGTCTATGGGGGAGGCCTATGTCCAGCAGTGGACCTAAAAAAAAAGGCTAATGATGAATGATGATGATGATGAAGCATATAAAGGGACAGCGGAAAGCGACTTTATCTTATACTTTGTAATGACTAGCAGACACGGCGAACTTTATTTCGTCGAAAGCAATAAATATATATTTTTTTAAAAGCCTAGGTTGTTCCTTATTACACAAGCTAGTTGCCAATAAAAGTCCCGTCAAATTCGGTCCAGCCACGTCAGAGATCTAGGTAAGATCCAACAGCGGGATCCGATCCCGCTCGAAGGCGGCGGCGGCGAGGCCTCGAGGGCGCACTGCCCGCAAGTGCGCCCGGGTCGCGACCCGGGAAAGATGATCCCCCCGGTGCAGCCGGGGAGGTTCGTCGGGGGCGCCGCCGGCTGCACGCTTCTTAGAGCACGCGGTGGGATCCACTGCGCTCTGGGGAGCCTGACGCCTATGTTCCACGGGGATGAGCCCCCTTTGGAATAGAGAGGCGTGGCGGCAGGGTGGTCCAGAGGGGTCAGCCGTATCCTGGACCACCTTAACGCCAGAGGAAGGCCGCCGCGAGGTTTTAGTGGGTAGCCCTAGGTTTGGATTGCAGTTTACTGCTTTGGGAGTCCCACACTACCCCCTGCCCTCCTCAGGCGGGGGGTGTGCATAAAGCATTTCCTCGCGTAAAAAAACAGAAAAGGCTAAAATATCGGTAATAATGAATTTAACAATATAGTTATAAATGGACCGACGGCACTAGTGAGATACTACCATTTTTCAGAAAATCAAAGTAAAGTGGCTTCAGCCGCGCTTAGTTCTAGCTACGTGTTATTTATTCGTACGATTAAATAAAACAATTTTTAATAATAGCATGTCTTATGGCTAAACGTTCATTCTGCCAACCCTACAAGGGACTTGGAGTGATGTTAAGTAAGTAACTATTAACAGCAGCAACTTCATATATAGCGAAGGTTTAGTATGAATTATTGTCTTAATAATAACTCCTGGGACACGGTCAGAAACAACACTCAAAGGTCGACGACATTTCACTTCTAGACCTCAACCTCACAACATCAAAGATAATAATATAAATAGTTATATATGATTCGGTGGTCCAGTGGTCTAGTACCCTGCTTCTGAATCTAAAAGTCGTGGGTTCGAATCCAGGCCTCACACCAATGACTTTTCGAAATTCCAGTCGGAAGTTATTAGTGATAACTTAACTAGTGGGAGAACCACGTAGTTCACTGCATGAATGAGCCGGTTCGACCGGTGAAATACCACGACCTTTCAGAATATCGGCGTAAAGTGGCGCTTGCCGCGTTTCGTTCGGTGAGAGAGGAATCCGGAGGCCCAACTCCTTTTCCCGTCTCCTTCCCATCCCACTTCCGATCCTTTCTATATCCCATTGTGAGGCAACGCAACTGTAATACAACTGGTGTTTAGGTGTCCATGGGCGGCGATTGTTGCTCACCACGAGGTGACACGCCTGCTCGTTTGCCTCCCAATACAATAAAAAATAAGATAAATATCGATGACTGAAAACTTTGTGCCGGTGTATGGCAATAGGTTCGCTATTTGCGTCGTAAACATAACGGCGAATTGAGGTTTATCAGCCACTACCTATACCTTCGGGTAGAAAAAGGCGTGAAGGTATGTTAAATAAGCCATTTTTGTTATATGAACCGTCGATTATAAACCTTTATTTGCACAAGAGCTAGTAAACAGGGTCGGCTAATTAGAACTTTCAAAGCGGTAATGTGAACTACGAAAGTTCCACACAAGTATGTCTATATAAAGGTACCCTTTTATGACACAAAATAAACTGCTATTTAGTTAATTAAAACATTTACTTTCTATACTAATATCTAGTGTCCGACCGAAGGTCTATTTTTGGCCGAAGCCGAAGCCGATTAATCGGTAATCTCCACAACCTTCGGCCGAAGCCGAAGATTTATAAACTATCAGTAATTTATTAATTTTCATATTTATTTCTAAGATTTTCGCGAATCTCACTCATTGATTAAAACAACTAATAGGATTATATCGCGTTTATTTATTACTTAAACTCTGTCTTTAAACTCTGTAAAGAGTTCGAAACGTCGGGAAATAAATATATATAAATAATAAATAAACGCGATATAATCCTAAAAGTTGTTTTAATCAATTAATAATTTTCTTCAATATTATCCACAGCTAAAAAAGAATATCGGCGTGGAGTGGCTCATGTCGCTTTTCTCTCGGCGATAGAGGTATCCGCACTGAACTAAGTGCAGTCCGGTCCATCAGTCACTCTCTCTTTCGTAACAGTTCGTTTAATTCCGACTGTTCTCTGAATTTCTGGCCAAAGGTGGCCGAAACCGAAGCGGAAGCTTCGGTCGGACACTACTAATAACCTATGTATTTTTTATGCTAAAAGAGGCGAACGAGTAAGCTAGTCACCTGATAGTAAGCGACTATCGCTTCCTATGGACTTCTGAAACAACGAGAGAGACACAGATGCGTGGCTGACCTTTGAGATGGAAGGGAGAGGGTTAGGGTTAATGACATAATGGGAATGGGAAAGCGAACATGTCACGAGCCCCACTACATCAATTTTATGAGTGATATTACACTGATCGAGGTGGCCCAATGATTGTGTATGTTAACAATGTACAATATTTTATTAGTTAGGTTACCTTTCCCCGAGGATGAGCACCCCCTCGTGACGGAGGGGGGGCGACGGCGGGGTGGACCAGAGGGGTTTATCCGAATCCTGGACCACCCCAACGCCGGAGGAAGGCCGCCGCGAGGTTTTAGTGGGTAACCCTAGGATCGGATTTCAGTTTACTGTTTTGGGAGTCCCACACTACCCCCTGCCGTCCCCAGGCGGGGGGTGTGCATGAAGCATTACCTCGCGAAAAAAAAAAAAAAAAAAAAAAAAAAGGTTACCTGTCATAGCTTCAATGTAGGTTTTTGTATGCATTCCTCTTAAAATCCTATCACTAAATTTCTATCAAAGAATCCACTATGATAGAGTGTTTCATGGACGATGAAACGAGTTAGCGGCAGTAGAGGTCAACTTTGAAATAGATGTAGTTTGAAAAAAAGATTTTAATATATGAAAATGTATAGGCGATAACCTCTAAAAGTAAAAAATAATTAATAGTACTATACAATCTACTAAGAATATTGTGAAATAGGTAATGCACTGCCTATACTATGCATAACATAACTTCACGCCTTTGTTACCAGAGGGTGTAGGCAGCGGCTGTTAAGCCTCGTCTCGCCATTATGTTACGTCCCAAATGGAATAGGTGGTGAAACTATTGCCATACCGGGCACAAATTTTTCAGTCATCGATATTTATCACACTTAACTTCCGAAAACAATTTCGAAAAGTCATTGGTGTGTGCCAGTGTCAGGATTCGAACCCGGACCAAAAGACCGGATTAGAAGCCGTGTGCTCGACCACTGGACCACCGAGACTTACTATACTTACTTACTATACTATACTTGTGAAAAATACTTAAAAAAAGTTAAACCGACTTCAAGAACACAAACGACAAAAAGTACCTACTTACGTAACTAAAAAGCGATAAATAACCCAAATAATTTATGTTCTTTGTTCAATGTACAAAACATAATACTTTAACTAGGCCATCTTTAATTATAAAAATATTTACAATTATCAGATACTATTGTAGTCGGTGCCAGCCTAAGTAACTTAGTATGTTGTATGATATGCGCAGTCGTCAAAGTCACACGGCAAAATAAAATATGGTGTAACTTTTTGATAAGTAAATACATACTTATAATACATAGAAAAACACCCAGACGCCATACAAACATTCATGCTTGTCATAAATATGGTGTGGTATACTCGGGTGGGGATCGAACCAGTCGACCTCGATTTCACAGTTGGTTTTTTTACCAATGCACCTTAGGCCCGCCAAATAGGTGGACAAGGAAAAAAATCATCGCTTTCAAGTAATGAATGAATTAATCAATATTTCTGAATGTGAACATCAATGGAGAAAATAAATTAAAATGTAATAGATCACAGAAAAACAAGTCAGAAAATAATTTGAAAGAATCTAAAGGAGTCTTTATTTTTGGAACGCTTTTGCAAAATGAAATGACGACAAGAAAAAATAAAACACTTTGATGTCGGTCTGCGTTTGAGATGTTGTTACTGGGTGTGCAGTATTTCGTATATTGTTAGAGTTTTCCCGCATGAGTACACAAAAAAAATACCCAACAAAATAATCTTTAATATCCCCGATATTAAAGATTATTTTGTTGGGTAATTTTATTTAATTTTAAAATTAAAAAAAAAATACCCAACAAAATAATCTTTAATATCCCCGATATTAAAGATTATTTTGTTGGGTATTTTTTTTTTGTATTATGTGTACTCATGCGGGAAAAGTAGTATCTTAACGGTCGCTGTTGCGGTTGAAGGAGAGCCATTTAGGCAGCAGTAATTGCCATGCATTAGGACAGTAGTAGACAGTGCTGGTAGCCACGCAGTTCACCGCAAGAATGTACTATGCCACCTGTTATCTGATGGTAAGCAACTAACACCGCCCATGGACACCTGCATTACAGATAGTGTTACAGTCGCATTGCCAGCCTTTAAATTGGGATAGGAAAGTATTCGTAAGTAGGATGGAAAGGGAACCATTTAATGTCGATATTCTGAAAGGTAGTGATATTTCACCGGTCGAGCTGGTCCATTCATGCAGCGAAATGCGTGGCTCTAACCACTTGGCGTGAACTTATTTATTTATGCACATAAATTTTTCTTCTATTATTGTAAGTAGTCAAAGCCAAAGTAGCGAGATTGGTTGTTGCATCAATGTGCGGCGGCCGGAAGTCGATACGGTTACTACAACCAACTTTGGCGGTGAAAGTTTGTAACCACTTCAAGTTCTGTAACATTCCCAACGAACTACATCGTTCCGTTTCGTAGAAATATTTCATTTTATATAACTACTTGAATATTTTAAATAGCTGGGGAAACTAGCTATATATTTAAATAAAGCGAATGTCATAACAACGTAGTTCACTTCATCGAATGGGCCGGCTCTACGGTTAAATACCATGACCTCTTAGAAAATTGTCATAAAGTGACCCATATTATGTTTTGTTCGGCCAGAGAGGTACTCAGAGGCTCATCCTCTTACCTCTCCTCTCCCTGTCCCTGTACCAATACCATTCACGCTTCTGTGACCTTCTTGGTGTTGCATATGTGCTTCTGAGGTGCTAAATGCGCTTCATTGCTTTCCCATGTGTATAATATATGTCTATATACCAACTATTTGTCCCCGTGAACTTTGTTCCGCATCAAAAGTAATAAATTAGTAAATTTTGGATTTATCACTTTTCCTTTACTACAATATATATGAATTATACATATAAACCAGCTAAAACCGCATAAAAATCCGTTGAGTGGTTTAAAAGATATAAGTAAATATTGACAGAGAAAGCGACTTCAATTAAACTATATGGTTATATTATTACTTATTATTACATACATACATACATAACTTCACGCCTTTTGTTACCCGAAGGTGTAGGCAGCGGCTGTTAAGCCTAGTCTCGCCGTTATGTTTACGTCCCAAATGGAATAGGTAGCGAACCTATTGCCATACCGGGCACAAAGTTTTCAGTCATCGATATTTATCACACATAACTTCCGAAAACAATTTCGAAAAGTCATTGATGTGTGCCAGTGTCAGGATTCGAACGCGGACCTCTAGATCAGAAGCCGTGTGCTCGACCACTTCAGCCTTAGAAAGGTATTTAAAATACTTTTTATTAATAATTACTAAAATCACATTTTTAGAAATGATATAATGTACTAATTTATAATCATGATAATTTTACAGAAATATGCAATCCCAGTAATTTTCGAGTTTAATGTTGAAATCTGCAACGACAGCTACACCAGAATACTGTAACAGACGGTCCAATATTAATTTGTATATGTAATATATTAAATGTTTATTGTATATACATATTTATATGTTTCAAATAATTGAATGCTCGGCTACTCAGTGTTAATAAAATCAAATCGAAAACAAGTGAATTTTGCACATAATTTGCCCAACTATAAACTTATATCACTTATAACCTTATTATTATCTTTATGATTTTCCTGTCCTTATCCCACTTTAAGTGAGGTCAGCACTACATTTCATCCTTTAGAATTATCTATGTTGTTAAAAGATTTGGCTGTGATTTTATAACTTTATTTTGGATGTTTTCGTTGGTGGAATAGAACAGGGATTGGAAGTGGGATGGGCAAGGAAGAGTGGATGGGGTGGGGCCATCGGACACACCTCTCTCACCCAGTGAAACTCTGCCTTGGTCACCTTACGCCGATATTGTGAGGTCTTGGTACTGCGTGCCTCTATCACATCATTATAATCATTATTTCGATGATCTTATGAAGTGTGGCTTGTACACCGAGTCTTGGAATATCAGCGTAAAGTGGCTCGTGCCACCTTCCATTCAGTGAGAGAGGTATCCGAAGGCCCGATCCTCTTTCCCCTTCCTTTCCCTATAAGAAATTAAAGGAGGGCAACACACCATGGTGTTCATAGGCGGTAAGTAGTTGCTTATCATCAGGTGACCTACCTGCTCTTTTGCCCTTCGATGCCATAAAAAAGTCCCTTTCAGATAACATCGAATACTGTTAAAGTTTTAACCGACAAAGGACAATAATTTCCCTAGTCAACGAATTATATAATACAAAATAAAATATTCAAAGTCTCCGCTGTCTACACTTACACATATTAAGTGTGTGAAGATACAAAAACCATTATGAAGTTTATCATTTAATCAATTTTAGTATCATATAAAATTATATGGCTCTGATTTCCACATGATATTATCGTATACTATAAAAGTTAATAACCTTCGAAGTTAGGGTTATTGTAGATCAGCGATTTGACCCCTAATGCTTTCGGGTACCGTAGTGACCGAAACATCAATTGCCTTATTAATATCCGGCCACATACGGGTATGTGTACATAATAGGCTTTATTGGAGACTGTCACATCCCAGCTGATGATAATTGCTGAACCCTGCTATCGTTTGAATTCAGTAGAGGCGAGGCTTCAATATCGATTAATTTTAACGCTTGACGATATGATAAATTTATAACTTCATGCCTTTATCTACTGGAAGTTGTAGGCACTGGCGGCTTGCTGGACTCGATTCGCTAAAATTTTCTATCCCATGTAGAATAGGTGACAGAACCTATTGTCCGCCGGGCACAATGTCATCAGTCATTGATGTTCATCATGCGAAATTAAATTCGAGAAATTGATGGTCACCGGAATAAATCCCAAGACATCTTGGTTCAGAAGCGAGGCGCTAGACCATTGGACCACCGAGATAATATTATTTAAAAATATTCATGTACTGTCATTGATTGCATAAATCATGTTATTTAACCGAACTGCTACAAGACGATAGCTTCTTCTGATTTAATTTATTGCTGGCACATTAAATATATTAATTACTAGCTCACCCGGCGAACTTTGTTCCGCATCAAAAGTAATTTTTACAGCGTTTACAATTAAAGTGCTAATTCTCGAAAATGATCACCTTTTATTTACTACATTATACATGCATTATTAACAAAAAATTACCCCTTAGACACCATTCTATGAAAAAAACCGGAATCAAATCCGTGGCGTAGTTTCAAAGATATCAGCATATAAGAGGGCAGACAGCGGAAAGCGACTTTGTTATATACTATGTAATGATTGCCACTGACCATGCATATTTGGGCATTGAATCACTGATGATATTTACGTTTTCGTACTCGAGAGGGTATATACTTATTTATTAGATATATTAGCTTTTATAAATATCACAAAGTAATACATATACATACATAACTTCACGCCAAATCCCTTGCGGGGTAGGCAGAGAGAACAGAGCGCCATAAGGCACGATTCTTACACGCCTCACTCGCTTCGTTGACTTTCATAACTCATTTCATGCACGCGCGTCGGTTTTTGAGGCTCCTAACATCACCTTCCTCCAGAACACGTTCTATTTGGTCATACAAAGTAATGAATGTGTGACATTAATTCCCTAATATCTCTGATATTCGGTCGTGTAGTATCTGTCATTCATCATTCACGCTCAACGATGCGAACATCAGTTCTCTATGAGCGAGAATGGAGTTACTTTATTTTCTTGATGAAATTGATACAATATTTATAGTTCGGTAAATATCTAGCTAGGTGGCAATGTGTGTATTGTGTTTATTTTTATTTTTCATTAAAAATACCGGTGACTTCTCAGAATACCGAAGTAAGGACGAGAGGAATCCCCCTTACTATCCCCCTCCTACTATCAATCCTTATTTCTATAGTATTTTGCGAGGCGGCAACGCAGCTGCAATTATACTATCTGTGTCGCAGGTGTCCGTGGGCGACAGCAATCACTTACCGCCAGATGAACCAGGTGCTCATTTGTCCCTTATACCATTGTAAAAAAGTATTGTCAAAAAACTAAGGCTCAGAAATTCTGAAATAATTTAAACATGAAAATAAGTGCTACGCCGTAGACCTTCGTAGAACGTCTGTAGCCCAGTAAGTAGAAATATCGATTTAATAATAATGTTTTAAAATTTAATCAATGGGCCATCATCAGAGTTGAGTTGAGTTGAGTTGAGTTGAATTATCATGTTGAGTAAATTTTAAAGTTATTATTCGTCATTAAGAGGAATATTAAATTATATATTTAATAAGTTATTTTGTTAATATTAGTTTTTGAAGTCAGTTTTTTATACGTTTACTAGCTGACCCAGCTAACGTTGTCTTGCCGAAAAATAAAATTTAAAAAATAGGGGTTGATCGTAGGGGGTTGAAAATTTAGGGTTGCATGTATTTTTGTATTCCGTTTTATAAAAAAAATAAGAAACAGAAATATGTCGAAAAATTAAAAAAAAAATTGAGGGGTGACCTTGTGATTTAGGGGGATGAAAAATAGATGTTGTCCTATTCTCAGACCTACCCGACACGCACATAAAATTTCATGAGAATCGGTCAAGCCGTTTCGGAGGAGTTCAATTACGCACATCTAGACTCGAGAATTTTATATATTAGATGTTTTTATTGGTCACTGACATCTTGAACTCCGTCAGTTTTATACACATTTCATCATAAATACTGTTATAATAACATAACTAACTAATTTCATGGTATATAAAATTGAAATAACATATTCTTTCAATTCCTCTTTATATTAGATGAGCGATTTGGCTCCTGATGCATTCTGGTTGCAACGTGGCCAACGTGGCGTCGATTGCCTCATTAATATTCAACCATATACCAATATGTGTATACTGCCTATACTGTCAAATGTCACGCCTCCCTAAATAAAATTCCTGATCCCTGGTATCGTTTTATTTTTTTGAGGTTTTGTAAACTTATATACAAGCTGTTAATATCCTTATAGTCAACATGTTGAGCAAATTTTAAAGTTATTATTCGTTACTAAGAGGTATTTAAAATTATCTATTTCATACCTAAGACATTTTGTTAATTTTAGTTTTTGGTGTCACCCATTTCAAAAATTTTATACGTATTTTTTTTTGGTCATGAAGATCTTGAGTGTCATTGTGTTTGTTAAGAGAACGGTTTTGGACAGTGGTAGAGGCACGCAGTTCACTGCCCAAATGGGCCGACCCGACCAGTGAAATGCCACAGCCTTTCAGAATATCGACATAAAGTTACTGAGACCGCGTTTCTTTCGGTGAGAAAGATATCCAGAGGCCAACCCACCTTTTCCACCCTACTCCCGTAAACGCTGGCAACGCAACTTTGATATTTTCTATGTTAGATGCCCATGGGTTGCGGTAGTTGCTTACTCTTAGGTGACCCATTTGCTCGTTTGTAATTCTATTCAATAAAAAAAGAAGTAGAAGTCCACCTCCATCCTCCACTCTTGCCTATATCAATCTAAAAGGCGGAAACGTAACTGTGACCCTCACTGTGTCGCTTACCATCAGGTGACGCGCTTGTTCATTTCTTCTATAACATAACATAACATCACGCCTTTTGTTACCCGAAAGTGTAGGCAGCGGCTGTTAAGCCTCGTCTCGCCGTTATGTTTACGTCCCAAATGGAATAGGTGGCGAACCTATTGCCATACCGGGCACAAAGTTTTTCAGTCATCGATATTTATCACACATAACTTCTGAAAACAATTTCGAAAAGACATTGGTGTGAGCCAGTGTCTGGAATCGAACCCGGACCTCTGGAACAGGAGCCGTATACTCGACCACTGCGCTACCGAGACCGAGAGGAATAATCCTAATTCTTGTAGATCTTACTTGCTTTTTTAGAATTTTATAACTGTTGCTAAGCACACTCGTTGATTCTAAGGCTTTATAACATCACCTTCGATAGAACAAGGTTAATTTGGTTATTTTTTTTTATGACATAGGAGGGCAAACGAGCAGGCTGATGGTAAGCAACCAACGCCACCCATGTCACCTGATGGTAAGCAACCAACGCCACCCATGGACACCAGCAACACATATAGTATTATTGTTGCGTTGCCGACCTTTAAGGGATAAGGGATAGGGAAGGATGGGGAAGGGGGATGGGCCTCCGGATACCTCTCTCACCGAACGAAACGCGGCATGAGCCACTTTACGTCGATCTTCTGAGAGGTCGTGGTATTTCTCCGGTCGAGCCGGCCTATTCATGCAGCGAACTGCTTGGCTCTACCACTGGTTTGTAAAAAGCATCGCATCGCAGCCTTTTTTAACGCCTACATCCTTCCATTTATGTACTGTATATCTCTCTTATGATAATATATGTGCTATTAAAAGTGTATTTTACTGCCAGTGCTATAAATCGTGTTATCTGACCGAGCTGGTACGACACACTGGTATCTTACTAGTTAATTTTTGTTGACTTTTATTTTTATCTCTAATGATTTTACTTTTATTCACAAACAAAACGATTTCTTTGTTCTTAATTATGATTTTTTTATTATTATTAATTTTTTTCTTCATTCTTGTTATATGTGATAAATATCTATGACTGAAAACTTCGTGCCCGGTATGACAATAGGTTCGCCACCTATTCCATTTGGGACGTAAACATAACGGCGAGACGTGGCTTAACAGCCGCTTCCTACACCTTCGCGAAGTCTTTTGCGAGATAGGCAAAACAGGGTGCCTTATGGCACGATTCTTGCTCACCTTACTCTCTTCTTACGCTTTGATAAGTCTTTTTTAAGACATTCTCCAACAATATACAGTGGAAAAGTGGTAAGATGTCGAACATCTTACCACTTTTCCACTGTATATCTACTTAGTAAGATATTCATTATCCATTCTTTCTACATGTCCGAACTATTGAAGCACACCCTTCCATACATTTACAACGACACTGTCTTTATTATAAAAGTTTTAGAGATAAGATTTGATTTATATATAAATATCTTGTTAAGTCTTCTACTCCACAGAGTTAGTTATCGTCAAAACTTTCCGCAAAGCTTTTCGGAAATAACCTCGATAAAGTAGTTACCCTTCTGCAGCCCGTAACGATGCTCATAAATGTTACAGCAACAAGAGCAGCTGACCGCTTTACGAACTCCCGGCGAAATAAGGCCTTATGTAAACCGTGGTCATTCGTCTGGAGAGATTCTTTGTGTAAAAGGCTTCCATTATTTTTCGTCGGTTGGTACTGGTGGGTAAAATACTATTTTGTATGAATAAATTTATTTAATAACCTCCGACCGAAGCATTATTTATGCGAATACTTTATTTAATTAAATAATACACAAAATAGAAGCGTTTTTTTTTCGTACAGTTAAAATATTTTTAATTATCTCATAGAATACATTACTTCACGCCAAATCCCTTGCGGGGTAGGCAGAGAGAACAGACCGCCATAAGGCACGATTCTTACACGCCGCACTCGCTTCGTTGACTGTCATAACTCTTTTCATGCACGCGCGTCGGTTTTTGAGGCCCCTAACATCACCTTCCTCCAGAACACGTTCTATTTGGTCATGGAATGTGTGTCTTGGCCGTCCTCGACTCCTACATCCATCCGCATAGCATATCTGCTTAGTCAGGCTTGCATCAACCATTCTTTCTACATGTCCGAACCATCGAAGCATGCCCTTTCTTACTTTTACACCGACACTCTCTTTCAAACCAAATTCCTTCCTTACAACCTTGTTTTCTACGCGGTCAGCGAGAGTCACTCCGCAGATTTTGCGTAGTACCCTCATTTCTACCGCGTTTATTCTAATTTCATGCACACTCTGCTATACCCAGCTCTCGCTTCCATAAGTTAATAATTTACAATAATTATAATAAGTTGCAATACCACGACCTTTCACAAAATAGATGTAAAAAGTAGCCTGCGTTTCGTTCTCTGAGTTAAGTATCCGACCAGCTTTGACCATGTTCATAAGTGACATTTGTCGCTTACCACCTGGTAACCCACTTGCCCGGTTTCCTATAAATATATAATTAAAAGTATTACTTTACTTGGCTGTGGTTTAATGTAAGACTACTTAGTAACTATAACTGTAGGCTGATTCACTTAAAATGAGTTAAATCTCGCCTAACATAGAGCCATAGGTATAGCAATAGGTTCGCCGCTTAGTAATTTCATTTCATTATCATCATCATTCATCATTAGCCTTTTTGAGGTCCACTGCTGGACATAGGCCTCTTCCATAGAGCGCCACAACTGCCGGTCCGCTCAATCATAGGGGGTTTTTGCCATAATCACCACGCTTGGCAGGCGGTTGGCGATCACAGTAGGCTGTATTTTCTTGAGAGAGAATGCTGCTGCCCATTCTTCTAGCTTTTCCCTTAGTCGCCTTTTACGACACCCACAGGAAGAGTTGGGGTGGCGGTATTCTAAGCCGGCACCACACAGCCAAATTCCATTTGTGAAGCAAAAATTCGGCGACTCGAGGCTTGCCTACACATTCAGGTGGAAAAAGGCGTGAAGTTAAAAACCAAAACAATTTTAAGATTCCAAAACATATGAACAAATAATGTACGACTATCATTTGAAATTATGTTGGCTAGTGTATTAATATAGCCACTTTTGAAACTTGCCAAATATATATATGTAACCTTGCTGGCTACGCACATTTGGCGTTGTTGTAAATTTTGCTGAATTTCAAGACATTGTATAGATGTTTATGTTTATTATGGAATTAATTTTACTTTATTTAATACTAAATCAATATTATTTATTAAAACATGTTGTATGCTCTCGTTATTTGATTATTTTAGTTATTGGAAGTGGGATCGCGTATTCAGATTGTTATTTTTAAGTGATCTGAGTTTCATATGACATTATATATTGTTATATTATTACTATTATACTATTAGATATGTATTCAATAACTCCAGTCACAGACAAAGTTAGTTTTGAGATTTAACAAATCTCAAATATGCTGACTGGATTTCTCAATTTTTCTCAGTAAATACATACAACTTCACGCTAAGAGAGAACAGAGCACCATAAGGCACGATTCTTACACGTCTTACTCGTTTCTTTGCCTTTCAAAACTCTCGTCATATATGCTCGACATCACCTTCATCAAGAATTCGTTCTATTTAGTGTATAAGTGTGTCGTAGCCGTTCTCGACTCCTACGTCTATTCACTTTTGCATTGTATATCTATTCAGCCAATACTGCAGCATCTATTCTTTGTTTATGTCCGTACCATCGAAGCATGTCCTTTCTTACTTCATTTCGACCGTGTTTATACCGCTTTCGTACACACTCTGTCATACCCAACTCTCGTTTCCACAAGTTAGCGTTGCGATCTGTATCGCATTGGTTTTTTTTTCAGTTCAATATTAATATCAACAACACATATTAAAATTAATATTATATTACGGCTTATAACACTTTACTTTGCGTGTAAACTAATCCGAGTAGTCCGAATTTATCATGGATATACCCGGCATTTGTATTCATACATCGATACTGCGTATAAATCAGACAAATATTTGTTTGAAACAAAATGAAGGTAAAATTTCGTGAGTTTCGGCAACATCTACATAAATATTTGTATTTTTTTTTTGCTGTTTATTTATTATCCTGATACAAATACATAATTTATAATACTGAGCCAAACAACGGCTATATTTATTGTCGGATGAGAATGGTGTTCGTGGGATTTTATTAAGTTATTGTTCTTTACTTTTAATATCTGCGGAGTGACTCTCGCTGACCGCGTAGAAAACAAGGTTGTAAGGAAGGAAGTTGGTTTGAAAGAGAGTGTCGGTGTAAAAGTAAGAAAGGGCATGCTCCGATGGTCCGGACATGTAGAAAGAATGGTTGACGCAAGACTGACTAAGCAGATATACAATGCAAAAGCGGACGGATGTAGGAGTCGAGGACGGCCAAGACACACATTCCAAGACCAAATAGAACGTGTTCTGGAGGAAGGTGATATTAAGAGCCTCAAAAACCGACGCGCGTGCATGAAAAGAGTTATGAAAGTCAACGAAGCGAGTGAGGTGTGTAAGAATCGTGCCCTATGGCGCTCTGTTCTCTCTGCCTACCCCGCAAGGGATTTGGCGTGAAGTTATGTATGTATGTATGTGTACTTTTAATAAATGGCTTACCGATATGCTAGAAGAGAGTTGTGTGTTTTTAGGTAATTTTTTTTTTATTGTAGGTACTGTAGCTAAAATAGATAGGTAACTAATTTTTGTTAGAAATATTATACACTACAAACAATTATTAAAAAAAAAACTATTCCTATACATTTTATTGTATACCGGTTTTGTATACCTGTTTTTGAAACACTCCGTATACAAGAATATATATACAAACATACATAACTTCACGCCAATCCCATGCAGGGTAGGCAGAGAGAACAGAGTGTCATAAGGCACTCCTTATTTGCTTCGTTAATTTTTAATACTCTTTTCATGAACGCGCGTCAACTTTTGAGGCTCCTAACATCACCTTCCTCTAGAAAACTTTCTATATGGTCATGGAATTTGCGTCTTGGCCGTCCTGGAATCTTACATCCATCCGTTTTCGCATAGTATATCTGCTTAGTCAATATTGCATCATCCATTGTTTCTACATGTGCGAACCATTGGAGCATGCCTTTTCTTACACCAACATTGTCTTTCAATCCAACTTCCTCCCTTACAACCTTGTTTTCGATGCGGTCATCGAGGGTCACTTCGCAAATTTTGTGCAGTGCCACATTTCGACGGCATTAGAATATAAAGGCACATTTTATCAAGAATTTAATAAATAGGTGAAGTAACAAATATATTTCTCAAAAATATAAAATATTTTTAACGTCCAATCAAATTATGAACGGTTTTGATTTCGATGTTATTTATATATTTTTTTTTGCGATTCTAAGACTTTTCTGATAGGTATCACTTATACTGTATTTTAGAACAAATAATTTTCATATTTTTTTATCTATATATATATAAGAGATTTCCATCTATATATTGACTCATCACGATATCTCTGGAACCATAAGGCGTAGCGACTTGAAATTTGGTAGGATTATTCCTTTCGCCGAGTAGAGGTCAGCTAAGAACGGATTTTACGAAATTCCACCCACAAGGGGGGTTGCGGGGGTGTTAACAATGGAAAATTCCCATTTTTAACCTATAGCTGCTATCGACTTCAAATTTGTCGAAGATATTGCAGTATTAACATAGCGGGGCAGCAGTTATTACTTTTGATGCGAAACAGAGTTCGCCGGGTCAGCTAGTGTTTAATAATATGAGATACTATCTAAGGTTAGATATATTTTTATTATAGGTTTACTTTTTATATATTTATTATTCCAGAACAACTCTTGCCAATGTTATATATATATTTTTTTGTACTTTAATACAAGTACGTAGAGGCTCACTATCTATTAGCGCATTTTATTTTCTTAAATTTATTTCGTTAGTATTTATTATAAAACCTGCTTATTTGAATTTTTAATGACCAAATTTTATCATTTAATAAATAATCTGATTTTAATAAAACGGAGTGTATTTAAGCTCTTCAGCAGACGCTATCTTCATGTATATGTCATGTATGTTGTGTATGTATGGTGGAGCTTCTCATTTAGAAGTAGTGGGATCCATTCTAGACTCACACACATGATTTCTCGGAATTAGGGGATTCAAGGCATAACAGCCAATTCGTACACCTTCGGGTAGAAAAAGGCGTGAAATTACATTATATTTTTTATAACATAACATAACATAACTTCACGCCTTTTGTTACCCGAAGGTGTAGGCAGCGGCTGTTAAGCCTCGTCTCGCCGTTATGTTTACGTCCCAAATGGAATAGGTGGCGAACCTTTTGCCATACCGGGCACAAAGTTTTCAGTCATCGATATTTATCACACATAACTTCCGAAAATAATTCGAAAAGTCATTGGTGTGAGCCAGTGTCTGGAATCGAACCCGGACCTCTGGATCAGAAGCCGTGTGCTCGACCACTACGCCACCGAGACTTATTTATATCATTTAATATGTCTTACAATCTTAATTCACCTAAAGCCAACATATGTAAGAATATATATTGATATATTATTAGAAGTTACTAAGACACAAGAAAACACTAAAAAACACGCTGAAAAAAAGGGTATTCAATTAAATTCGCTTACAAATCGTTCGGTAATAATTTATCTTTCAGACCGGCAATACCAAATGGTAGGACGACACGTGCTCCTGAAGTGAGAAATGGTGTACCATTAATTTCATTTCTAACAGTTATGTGAGAGTATATTTTTTAACACATATGACAAGGTAAAAGTGCTACCTTTATGTTACTATGAAGTATTTTCAAGCATCGATGACTAAAAACTTTGTGCCCGGTATGGCGATAGGTTCGC
Source organism: Euproctis similis (assembly GCA_905147225.2). Lineage (NCBI taxonomy): Eukaryota > Metazoa > Arthropoda > Insecta > Lepidoptera > Erebidae > Euproctis > Euproctis similis. The sequence continues at coordinate 7,973,652 of LR990121.1, read as the reverse complement.
CACCTAATCTATTTGGCACGTATACATAACAGCGGGTCGAGGCTTAACAGCAACTGCCTATACCTTCGGGTAGAAAAGTGAAGTTATGTTTTATAAAGTATTTTTCTATGTTTCGAGGACGCCATTTTTGGAACGAAGTTCCTTATCGCGCGTTGTGAAAGGGGGCTAGACGGAAAAAATTGTCACGGCACTTTTTCCATGCCAAACTGCACTTTCAAGTATCGGCTTATTTAGAAAAATGTATAACTGCCCAAATGGTCTAATAGCTCGGATACCTTGCTCTCATACAGGGGGCTGGGGTTCGAATCCCAGTATCGGAACTCTTTTTGAAGTTTTATTTTCCATGTTTTCAGATTTTATGTTTTTTTTTAGTCCTAAAATGTTATTACAATTCCTTCACTAATTAATCGAAAGGAACTTCGTTCCATCCGGGTGTCCCTTGACACCTCTCAAGTTTTTTATTCCATTTATTTTGACGGGCCTCGTGGCGCATTGGTAAAACTACCGGCTGCAGCAATGAGATCGGGGGTTTGATTCCCACCCGAGTACAAATATTTGTGACAAACATGAATATTTGTGTGGCGTCTGGGTGTTATTCTATGTATTATAAGTATGTATTTACAAAAGAAAAGTATATATGTATTAATATCTAGTATCCATAACACAAGAATTTAGTTGCTTAGTTTGGAACTAGAGGGCGCTGTGTGTATTGTCTCCAAGATATTATTATTATATTAATTAATAAACGAAGTAGGTATACATATTAATATTGATGAGAATTGGCTAAATGTACAAGTCATTTGAACATGTTCACCTGAGTATTTAGGCAATTTTTGTATGTTATAATCGACGTAAAGTAGTTCATGTCACGTTACGTTTGTTAAGAGAGTGATCCGTAGGCCAATTCTCTTCCAATTTCCTTTCCTTTACCACACTACAAGATAGCAACGTAACGTGTTCATGGGTGACAATAGTCACTTACCACCAAGATTCGTTAGTAATTTGATCACGCATATTTTGGTTAACTTAGTCTTTTCTTATGAAATAGGAAGAAGGCAAACGAGCAAGTGGGTCACCTGATGGTAAGCAACTTCTCACCGGCCATGAACACAGCCGTTCTTTAAAGAAGTAAAAGGGAGAAGGGGTGTCGGGCCCCCGGGTACCTCTTTTACCGAACAAAACGCGGCTACGTCGATTCAGACAGGTCGTGGTATTTCACAGGTCGAGCCGGCTCATTCATGCACCACTGTTAAAAAGTTAATTGAGTAGCATTATTTAATTAATCTTTTATTTCTTAGAATGGAGATTAGATGGTTTGAAAAATCAATTCCGAGTTTCTTACCTGTACCTCTAACGATTTCTTTTTTGATTGAGACAAAGTTTTTAGACAAAGATTTTCAGACAAAGTTTTAATTAATATCCATAAAAAAAGACAATATACGAGTATGTTTTTTCATGAATAATTGCTGGAAATCTGCGAACATTTTAACTTTGCAAAATTTACGACGCTCTCTGTAATAAGTTGAGTCATGCGAGCGCACCTGCGACTCACTCACTACGGAGTTGCGACGTGAAAACTAATTATTACATGCAATGGTGAATTTTATTGTTAAATATTTTGATTATTTCGACAGAAATTACTTTCGAAAATTCGCTATATCGGTGGATTAGAGGGTGATGCAACTCAACCAAAGGTTCGAATCTTGGCTCGAACCGATAACTTTACCGAATTATTATGCAAACAAACAAACAAACAGTGGTAGAGCCAAGCAGTTCGCTGCATGAATGGGCCGGCTCGACCAGTGAAATACCACGACCTCTCAGAAGACCGACGTAAAGTGGCTCATTCCGCGTTTCGTTCGGTGAGAGAGGTAGCCGGAGGCCCACCCCCTTCCCCATCCTTTCCTATCCCCTACCCCTTATAAGTTGGCAACGCAACAGTATCACTATGTGTTGCTGGTGTCCATGGGCAGCGTTGGTTGCTTACCACCAGGTGACCCGCCTGCTCGTTTGCCCTCCTATCCCATAAAAAAAAAGATAAACAAATTATTTCCCAGAGCAATTTCTGCAGCACCGAGGCTGTCAAAGTGGCGTTGCCGGTCTACTAGATATGATAGGGAGAAAAGAATACCTTATTCACGAGACAAAACACGGCAGTAGCCACTTTACGCTGATTTTCCGAGAGCTAGTGCTATTTCACAGGTCGTACCAGCCCGTTGTTTAAAAAAACCAAAATAGATACAAACAAAACTAATAAAACCAAGAAGATGTTAAGTAGGTTTGTTATTTATTTTGTCGTCAACATAAACAATTTGGTGGGCAATAAATTAGTCAAGTTATTGGCTACAAATCCAATTCGAGTGTTTTCCGGCACTAAGTTACTGGAGGGAAATTATTTATTAGTGATTCATTGAAAATGTTTATTTACGGCTCAACTTTGATATAATAAATGTCGCTTGAATACTTTGAGGAAAAAGGAAATTTTAAATAAATTAATTGTGATAAGGCAGATAAAAAAAAATATAATGCCATTTTCTACCTTTTCCTAGTCTCGGTGGTCCAGTTTTTTTTCATGGGATAGGAGGGCAAACGAGCAAATGAGTCTCCTATGGTTAGCAACTTCTCTTTGCTCATGAACACCGCGGTGCGTTGCCCGTTGCGTTGCGTGGGAGTAGGAGGGTAAAGGAATGGAAAAGGTAATCGTGCCTCCGGATACCTTTCTCGCCGAACGAAACGCAGCACGAGCCACTTCACGTCTATATTCCGAGAGGACGCGGTAATACACCCGCCGAGCCGGCCCAGTCATTCAGCGAACTGCGTTTTTATACTCTACCACTAGTTATACTCTACCAGTGGTCGAGCATCCCGCTTCTGAATCAAGAAGTCGCGTGTTCCCATTCGGGCTCACGCCAATGACTTTTCGGAAGTTATGCTACCTCTTCGTATATTCTTTTAGTCAGTACAACAGTGGTAGAGCCAAGCAGTTCGCTGCATGAACGGGCCGGCTTGACCGGTGAAATACCACGACCTCTCAGAAGATCAACGTAAAGTGGCTTATGCCGCATTTCGTTCGGTAAGAGAGGTACCCAGAGGCCCATCCCCCTTCCCCATCCTTTCCTATCCTACTCCCTTAAAGGTCGGCAACGTAACGGCAACACTATATGTGTTGCTGTTGTCCATGGGCGGCATAGGTTACATACCATCAGGTGGCACGCTTGCTCGTTTGTCCTCCTATCCCATAAAAATAATAAAAAATAATTCTTGCAACATGACCACACCAATGAAAAGTAGAAAACTGATCTGATTCTCAATTTGAATAAGGTGGCCTTTGAGGCGTATTCTTCTATTGTCCCCAAAAGGGAGATTCAACCTACCAAGACTCCTGGAACTTATGAAATATAAGTATTGAGATATTTTTAGAATTTACATGGAATTGATAACAATCACTGATTTCGTTTATAAATAAATAAGATAACATAACATAACTTCACGCCTTTTGTTACCCGAAGGTGTAGGCAGCGGCTGTTAAGCCTCGTCTCGCCGTTATGTTTACGTCCCAAATGGAATAGGTGGCGAACCTATTGCCATACCGGGCACAAAGATTTTAGTCATCGATATTTATCACACATAACTTCCGAAAACAAATTTTGAAAAGTCATTGGTATGAGCCAGTGTCAGGAATCGAACCCGCACCTCTAGACCAAAAGCCATGTGCTTGACCACTGCGCCATAAATATTTAAGATGAAAAATATTAAAGACAGCTAATTCATTATGCTAGTTGTATAAAATAGAAAACTATTAGCTTGGCTGCTGACAGAATATCAATTTTTTGTGGGATAGGAGCGTGTCACCTGATGGCAAGCAACCTACGCCGCCCTTGGACACCAGCAACCGTGCTACCGTTGCGTTACTGACCTTTAAGGGAGTAGGATAGGGTACCTCGCTCACTGAACGAAACGCGACATGTGCCACTTGACGTCGATCTTCTAAGAGGTCGTGGTATTTCACCGGTCGAGCCGGCCCATTCATGCAGCGAACTGCTTGGCTCTGCCACTGTTAAATTATTAATAATTCCTTCAACGAAAATCTTATTTGAATAGTAACAAATACGCTTTTCCAGAGTATTAATGTACACAATAATAAACTCAGATATTAGTTCTCGTAGTTTTGTTTAACTTTGGTGCAAATGTCAGCGGCCATATTGGTCACGCCGACGCCATCTTGGGTTCATTAAGTCCAATTGACACGTGTCAGTGAAGGTACAGTTCTGTCAAGTCAGGCACAGTACCGCCTATTATAAAGATTCTGTATTGTACCATAGAACAAGTCCTTCTGGTAAGTCAAAGTGAAAGTGAAGGTCCTTGTGACAGTCAAAGATGCGAGTGAGACGTGTAAGAATTTTGCCTTATGGCACCGTGTTCTCTTTGCCAATCCAGCAAGGGACTTGACTTGCAGCTATGTATGTATTGAGTAAAAATCTTGACTTACGAAATTGTGCCGTTGTATACCAATCGGTTCTGCGACCTATTCCCCGTGGGTATAACGTAACAATTTGGCAAGTCGAGCCTTATCAGCCACTGGCAACACCTTTGGGTAGAAAAAAGCGTGAAGCTATATATATTATTTATACATATACGAAATCAAAATATTCTTCATTTTATTGTACATGTGTTAAACAAGAAAATATGTATATAAACACAATAAGCTACTCAATTCCGAGTGCTTTCGTAAGTTATGTGCCCAGTTTTCAAACTATCAAGTCAATCAAACGAAGTCAGGATTTCATGTTATTACTTAAAAATTATTAAGACAATAGGGATTAATTAGTATACAATTAAGTTCATTAATTATATAATTATCATTGGACATAATTTGATCAACGTATGTATATATAATAACATATTATTATACATATACTCTACTATCAAATTAAACCATGAATACAATCGCAATGTATCGATTGCCATCAATTAGTCGTTATTGACTCGATTCATTACGGTGTGAAAAGCCAATTATATCTTTATGCTGTTATATAAAAAAAAAACCAATAAGCCGATGTTGAAAACCAATGTTATTGAATTGACATATACGGAGAAAGCAAAATACATTTTAAAACATAAAAATTGAAATATTGCTGAATATCAGTTGTTTTGGCAGCGTACAAAAGTAGGATAAACGCGGTCGAAATGAGGGCTCGGCGCAAAATCTGCGGAGTGACCCTTGCTGTCTGCGTCGAAAACAAGATTGTAAGGAAGGAAGTCAGATTGAATACATACAACATAAATCTTTGCTCTTAAAAATATTAATGTAGAGTATACACCTAATCAAAATTATATAAAACTAGCTGACCCGGCGAACTTTGTTCCGCATCAAAAGAAATGAATTTGGATCTTAAAAAGTTCAATTTGTGCTATTTATCGGCACGCGTTTTGGAGCGCAACGCAACTTCTATGTCCCGCTATGTTAATATTGTAATATCATCGTAAATATTTGTTTATTTCTCATAAAAAGTAAATAAATAAAAATGGTCAATGTGGGTAATCCCTAAGAGATAGACATATGACCTTGCGGACTTTTTTGTAGACCTTTTGAAGGTGTTTAATAATGTAGAACATTGTTTTGATCAATCACTTAGGGTTCATCCGGCGTTGGCAATTAAAGTGCTAAATCTCGAAAATTTTCATTTTTTCCTTACAACATCATAAATGAATTATAGATCAAAACCACCCCGTTGACACCCTCTAACTATTAAAAAAAACCGCATCAAAATCCGTCGCGTAGTTTTAAAGATATAAGCATATAAGAGGACAGACAGCGGAAAGTGACTTTGTTTTAAACTATGTAATGATGTATTAACAAGGACAATAAATAAAATAGGTTTTTACTACGAATCTTGCCTGAAGATATTTTCGCATACCTACAGAGACGGTTTAATTTAGAAATAACTTATTTATAATGTACAAATTAAATTATACGCCTACAGGTCTCCCTTTAAATTTGGGCTCCTTCTATCTTCTATAAATAAATATCTCTACTTGAGAAAACTTAATTAAGTGAAAATATTATTTATTCTTGTATTAATAAAACATGAGGAATCTATGAATCTTAATGCTCGTAAACAATTAGATTATTCAGGGTATCAAGTCTATTTTAGTAATAATATAACTAATATAATATAAATATTTAGACAATTATCCGTTCATTATCCGTAAGTTTCGATCAAAGTATTATAATACACACATATATATAACTTCACGCCAAATCCCTTGTGGAGTAGGCAGAGAGAACAGAGCGGAATAAGTCGCTATTCTTTTACTTTCATAACTCTTTTCACGAGCTCCTAACATCGCCTTCCTCCAGAACACGTTCTATTTGGTCATGAAAGGTGCGTCGTGGCTGTCCTCGACTCTTGCTTGCTTTTGCATTGTATATATGCTCAGTCAATCTTGCATCATCCATTCTTTCTAGATGTCTAAACCAACGGAGCATTTCTTAATTTTACACCGGCACTCTCTTTCAATCCAAATTCCTTCCTTATGAGTTACACAACCTTGTTTTTGACGCGGTCAGCGAGAGTCACTCCGCAGATTTTGCGCAGTGCCCTCATTTCGACCGCGTTCATCTTACTTTCATGCACACACTACCATACCCAACTGTCGCTTCCATAAGTTAGCATTAGGATCAGTTCTGCATTGTGGTTTGTTAGCAAATTATATAAATAATATCTTGAATACAATACCTCCAGCGCACTCTATCTCCAAGTTAAGCAACTAAATGCTTGTGTTTTGGAAACTATATAAAGAATATTAATACATTTAATACATAATATGTATATTTTTCTTTTGTAAATACATATTTATAATACATATAAAAACACCCAGACGCCATACAAACATTCATGCGTGTTATTAATATTCGTACTCGGGTGGGGATCGAACTTAGATTATGCATTTGGTTGTTTTACAACTGCACTAAGAGGCCCGCAAAGATAAGTGAGATTGCCCCCTATCCAATAGAAAAGAGTGTTAATTATTTAAATATATATACATAAATACATAAATATATATATATTTTTTTATAATATTACTTTGTCGAAATAATGAACTTAATTTATTACTACCTGATGGTAACTTCTCACAGCCCATGAACACCGTGGTGTGTTTAAAGGAGGCCGTCCTTTAAAGGAGTAGGAAGAAGAGAAATGGGAAAAGGGATCGGGCGTCCGTATACTTCTGTCACCGAACAAAAAGCGGCACGAGCCACTTCAGGCCGATATTCCGAGGGGTCGTGGTATTTCCCGTCGAGCCGGACGATTCATGCAGTGAACTGCGTGGATCTACCCCTTTTAATGTGCTATAAATACTTTAAACCATTTTTTTTTGCCCACAGGAAATAAAAGAAGATGAAGATCTGCACTTACTTGTTGCTGAGTTTTCTAGGTAAGTACTAGAAGTGTTATAACTTCCAGGTCCACAACTTTGGTGGGATTTTCTTTTTTTATGGGATAGAAAGGCAACCGAAAATGAGTGTCATCGCCGCCCATGTACACCTGCAATACATATAGCGTTACAGTTGTGTTGCCGGCCTTTAAGGGAGTAGAATGGGAATAGATGGGAAAGGGAGGTGGGCCTCCGGGTGCCTCTCACACCGAGAAAAACGCGGCACGAGCCACTATACGTCTATCTTCTGAGAGGTCGTGGTATTTCACCGGTCGAGCCGGCCCATTCAAGCAGCAAACTACTCGGCTGTACCACTAATAAAAGCCAAATTAAATTGACTTTAGCATTTAAATTAGGTTACACAACTTTACAGATCATATGGTAACCTAAAAGATTTATTGATAAGGAAAGAATATTTTCATCTCAAACAACAAACGAATAAAATATTTTTTTTAAGAATAATATTCCCCAAAATTTTCAGCGTTTATTTTTCATATTTCGACACATTTTTGTAAAAGCGAGACGTATTGAAGCAACCATACCGGGTCCTTTGAGATCGGTAAATCAATGAACAACAAGGCTATCCTTCGGTGGCTCGACTTTTTATATGATATATGACGTCTAATAGATGCCCTGAAATTTATATGTATAACACATTTTTGCCGAAATAAATCACAAGATTTTTTTTGTATGGTAAGCCTTTATTCTCCGACAGCAGTTAATAAAGCCTTCAATTGAGATATTGAAGAAAATTTTCATTTATAATATACAACTTGCTGACCCAGCAAACGTTGTCTTATCAAAAAATAAAGTTTAAAAACTAGGGGTTGATCGTAGGGTAATCAAAATTTAGGGTCGTATGTATTTTTGTATAAAAAAATAAAAAACAAAAATGTATAGAAAAATTTAATGTTGTGAAATACCTCTCGGAATATTGGCGTGAAGTAGCTCGTGTCGCGTTTCGTTCGGTGAGAGAGCTACCCGGATACCGGATCCCTTTTCTCCTTCCTTTTCCTACAACTCACGTAAAGGTCTGCAACACACTACGGCGTTCGTGGGCGGTGAGTAGCTGCTTACCATCAGGTAACCCACTTGATCGTTTTCATTCTTATCACATAAAAATACCAATAGGTGTTTGAAGAGTATTTAAGTAAAATAGTGGCAGTTCACTAAGCATTCGCTAGTCTTCAAACAATCAAATGGGATGAGTTAGAGAATTTGAGAAGTAGGTAAGTTAGACAATATTAAAAACACAAGTCGTCTCGTTGGTCTAGAAGTATCTCGCAACTAAATCAAGAAGTCATGACATCGAATCCAGTGTCACACTAATGATATCTCGAAAAAAATCTAAAATGATAGCCTCCGGCCATACGCTCCTCCATTTGTGACGTCGAAATATGGCGAGTCGAAGCTTAACAGCCGCTATATACACCTTTGGGTTGCAAATGGCGTGAAGATATTAAAAAAGTTATAAGTTTAATTAAAAGTATCGTTTAGCTGAATACAATTTATGTAGTCCCTTCATTAATTCACGCCACGTTGAGACTTTTTTTTAATAAATTGTTCGTTAATTACATAATATGGAAATTAGTTGGCCCGAATTAATTCACAGTTTCGTATTTAACACATTAATAGAACGTTAATTCTTATATTTAAAATACTTGAAATTTAAATGCCAGGCTAGATTAAAGTACATCAAAAACAAGAACAGGTTTGGCAGATTGTAACTTATTATATTAAAGAAAATTGATAATAGATTAGAACAATATTAAAACGGTATGCTAGGACTGAAAACGAAAACTAAAGTCCACAAATATTGCCTAATAAAGATATTTATGACAAGTGTGGTCCAGTGATTGAGCCCCCCGCTTCTGAATCAAGAAGTTGTGTTTTCGAGTTCTGGCTCACAAGATATTTGTGATTAATACTCAAAACATTTTAGCATGCCGCGTTTCGTTCGGTGAGAGAGGTACCCGGAGGCCCACCCCCCTTCCCCATCCTTTCCTATCCCCTATCCCTTGAAGGTCGGCAACACAACAGTAACATTAAATGTGTTGTTGGTGTCCATGGGTGGCGTTGGTTTCTTACCATCAGGTGACAAGCCTGCTCGTTTACCCTCCTATCCCAAAAAAAAAATCACTCTCGTCAGTTTTTAAAGCTCCTGACATTATCTTTCGCAAAGACACGTCCAATTTAATCAAGGAAGGATTGCTGTGTCTGTCCTCGACTTTTTTATGGGATAGGAGGGCAAACGAGCAAGTGGGTCACCTGATGGTAAGCAACTACTCACCGCCCATGAACACCGTTATGCGTTGCCGTCCTTTAAAAGAGTAGGAGGAAAAAGGCAGCGGATGGGGTATCGGGTCTCCGTATACCGGTCTCACAGAACGAAACGCGGCTGAAGCCACTTCACGCCGATATTCCACGAGGTCGTGGTATTTCCCGGTCGAGCCGGCTCTTTCATGTATCCAACTGTAAAACTCTACCACTGTTCGACTTTCACTTCCATTTGTGTGTACATTGTACTAAGGATTCAGTTCAGAATTTATATTAAGACGCTCATTTCACTATGAACTTTAAGTAAGTTTTTGTTAGTAGTGAACTATAATTAAGTTCGCGTCATTCCCGTAAGTGCCGTTAGTGGCAGAGAAATTCAAACTAATAATAATTCTAAAAGGATTGTGATTAAACATTACTGCACTCCTCTAAGGCACTATAGCGTGATTATAAATTTAATTAGTGAAAAGTATTGTGACGCAGTTCAGTAAAATAATATGAGCTAAATTGAGCAATTATACTGAGATGCGTGGTACAACAGTGGTAGATCCAAACAGTTCGCTGCTTGAATGAGCCGGCTCGACCGGTGAAATACCACAACCTCTAAGCAGATCGATGTAAAGTGGCTCATGCCGCGTTTCGTTCTGTGAGAGAGGTACCCGGAGGCCCAACCTCCTTACCCATCCTTTCCTATCCTATTCCGATAAAGGTCGCCAACGCAACTGTAACACTATAGGTGTTGCAAGTGTCAATGGGCGGCGATGGTCGCTTACCATCAGATGACACGCCTGCTCGTTAGCACTCCTATTACAAAACAAAATGCAAAATATAAATTTTAAAATTCCCTTAGCTACCTAGTTCCTTGAAACTTAAATTTACTCACACGATTTATATTAAGGGTCTTTAATCTTACTGGACTTAAATAAAGGTTATATTTTTTATGGTGTAAGGAGGAAAATGAGCAGGCGTGTCACCCGGTGGCAAGCAACTAATGTCACCCACAGTCTCACACAGATAGTGTTACGCTTTCGTTGCTGACCTTTAAAATGGGATAGAGAAGGGGTTGGAAGTGGTACGAGAAGAATAGAGGGAAAGGGACTGGGCTTCTGGATGAGCGTAAGGCATGGCATTGTATATTGTTGTGTCTACTTAGTATAATGTATATGTATTTCTTTATCATTCTCTATAGTCATCCAGGTTTCATGGATTTCAACAGTGGTAGAGCCAAGCAGTTCGCTGCATGAATGGGCCAGCTCGACCGGTGAAATACCACGATCTCTCTGAAGAACTAATGTGGCTCATGAACTAATGTGGCTCATGCCGCGTTTCGTTCGGAGAGAAAGGTACCCGGAGGCCCACCTCCCTTCCCCATCCTTCCCTATTTCCTATCCGTTAAAGGTCGGCATCGCTACAGTAACACTATATGTATTGCTGGTGTCGTTGCTCACTATCAGGGGACACGCCTGCTCGGTTTGCCTTCCCATCCCATTAAAAAAATACGCTTGACAATTAGTATCGATAGATTTTTTTTATACCGTGAAATTGATATTGGACCAATTATAATTTTTGTGATTTTTTAAAGTGTAAAATTGTTTGAATTATAAATATTATCAGTAGTTATTTAAGACTATCTGATTGCTTAGCACATTTGCAATTCATAAAACACGACAGGCTATGCCAATTACAAATTGATTTTGAACAAGTTCCAATCAATTTCCGACATTTTTACGGTATAATTATACACAACCGCAGCCTGTCCACTTTTAGGAAGTCATAAAAAATCCCTACCTAATATATATTTCCATTTTATTTCCTAAATCACCGATGGAAAGTGTTCTGTCCGGAGTTATTGCAAGCGTTTAATATTTGAAGATGTTTTATGCTGGAAATTATTTTTGTTATTTGGTTACATGTAATAGATAGTAAAAGTCTCAGTGGTCCAGTGATTGAGCACCTTTTTTCTGAATCAAGAGGACGCGGGTTCAAATCCTGGCTCACACCCATGACTTTTCGAAAGTTATATATGTGATAAATATCGATGACTGAAAATTTTGAGCCCGATATGGCAATTGGTTCGCCACCTAACCCATTTGGGACGTAAACGTAACGGCGAGTCGAGGCTTCGCAGCCACTGCCTACACCTTCGGGTAGAGAAAGGCGTGAAGTTATGACGATTGTTTTAAGATTCTGCTTATTTATATAGTTTCTTTCATGGAAGTTATGTGTGACATCTACTTCATAGAATTGCAAATAGTTCCTTCAATGTGTCGAGACAGTAACGTCCAGAACCTTTGGATACAGTACCTTAAACTAAGACATATTATTAGATATCAAGTTTAATACGGTGTAGAAAATTTACGCTGCATCAATGGGCCGACTCAACCAGAAAATTATCTCAGAAAATCAATGTAAAAGGGCTCATAACAAGTTTTGTACGGTAAGAAAAGTATCAAACCCTTCCCTTCGTCTTCCGTTTCCAACCCCATATTAATCTCATATTAATGGTTGGCAAAGCATATGTGATAATTTGTAATAATTTAATAATAACAACTTTTACTTATTAAATCATACAACAAAGGATCTTTAGAGGCAGGATGTATTAATGCATCTTATAAATAAGTATTTAACTTTTGTTCTCATGGTCTGATGTGGGTTACCAATAGTAAAAATCATATTTTTAACATCAACTTTTTGATTTTTATTTCCAAAAAGTGGGTGCTCTCTGTATCAATGAAGATAGCTTTTGAACAACTACCATCTTTTTGTTCATACTCGTGAAAATGATCTCTGTAAAGAGTTCGAAACGTCGGGAAATAAAAATAAATAATAAGTAAACGCGATACAGTCCTAAAAGTTGTTTTAATCAATATGTGACCGTATTTGTACTGCAGATGTCTATAGGCAACCCTGGTCACTCACCGTACGTGATTCCGTAAATCATTACATAGTATAAAATAAATTTGCTTCCCGCTGTCTTTCCCCGTATATGCTTATATATTTGAATCTACTCAACGGATTTTGATGCGGTTTTGTTTAATAGATATAGGGCGTCGACGGGGTAGTTTTTATCTACTACTCTGTGTAAAAAGTATCGGGAATATGTCATTAAAGAGGCCCGCGTAAAAGAGGTCGTTCTAATTTTTTTACTGCATGTTGGTAGCACTGTACTGATTTAGCGCGCAAAATTTGAACGGGATCTGTCATTTAATTTGTTTTAAACTAAACTTTTTGTTGGTCATAGTTTAGTTTTGAGTCCTCGGCGATTTTTACAATGGAAAATATTGTTGAACAAAGAGTGTGCCTTAAATTTTGTGTTTCGAATGATATTTCATGTGGTGAATTACTGAAAATGTTGCGAAATACCTACGGCGAATCATGTATATCGAAAACAAGGGCATTATGAATGGTATAAGGCTTTTAAAGAAGGCCGAGAAGTAGTAGTAGACTTGCCTCGTTCTGGTAGACCTTCAACCGCTACGACCAAAGAAAACATCGACAGAATCAAGAAGCTAGTGCTCGAAAATCGACGTATGAGTCTGAGAGAGTTGGCTAGTGAGGTGAACATATCTTTTAAGTCCGTCCACAATATTCTCATTGACATTTTAGGCATGAAACGCGTCGCCGCTCGACTAGTTCCAAAAGAGCTCAATTTTGTTCAAAAAGGGCAGCGAAAGCATGTCGCTGAAGACATGGTTTCCCGAGCTTCTACGGATCCGACCTTTATGAAACGTATAATAACTGGCGACGAGACATGGGTTTATGAGTATGACATGCAAACAAGCCAACAGTCTTCAGAATGGCGTCTCGAAAACGAACCGAAACCCAAAAAACCGCGGCAAAGTCGCACCAAAATCAAGGTGATGCTGACAGTTTTTTTTGACTACCGTGGTGTGGTTCACTCCGAATTTCTTCCAGAGGGAGAAACAGTGAATAAAGAATATTATTTAGGCGTCATGAAGCGTTTGCGTGAGAGTATCCGCCGAAAACGTCCAGATTTGTGGCGACACAACTCATGGATGCTGCACCATGATAATGCACCATCACACACAGCCATTATAGTGAAAGAGTTTTTAGCGAAAAATTCAACAAACGTTCTCGACTAAGCACCCTATTCACCTGATATGGCTCCGTCTGACTTTTTTTTATTTCCCAAGCTAAAATTACCACTTCGAGTAAAACGTTTTGAGTCAATAGAAGCCATAAAAGAAAATTCGCTGAATGAGCTAAAGGCCATACCGCAAATAGCCTATGAAAAATGTATGGAAGACTGGGTGAAGCGGTGGAGATGTTGTATTGCAAGCGATGGGGCCTAATTTGAAGGCGATAAAATAAATTTAGATGAATAATTTGTATTTTTTGTTTTATTGACAAATTCCCGATACTTAGTACACAGAAGGTATAATTTATGTATGATGCAGTAAATAAAAAGTGATAAATCTGAAATTTACTCATTTATTACTTTTGATGCAGAACAAAGTTCGTGGTGTCAGCTAGTAACATATAATATGTAAATAATATATTAACATGAACAAATATATTTTACTATACAGCATATATAAAGAAAATTTAGAGCCAGAAAAGAAGTTTCTGGAACTATCGCGCGTGTTCGGAATTTAGTGAATAAACGGCAGGAAGATATTGCGACAGCTGGCTTTACTTAGACACTGGCACAGATGTTATACAGAGTAATAAGCTTGCGTTTATAACCTTGTTCATTTTTGCTATGAAGTATATTTAGGATTCCAACCTCATTTAAAATCTGCTCATGGGATTTTCTTGCTAGTTTGTTACCTGGAGGAAGGTGATGTTAGGAGCCTCAAAAAACGATGCGCGTTCATGCACGCGCGTCGTTTTTTGAGGCTCCTAGTTATGAAAGTGAACGAAGCGACTGAGGTGTGTAAGAATCTTGCCTTATGGCACTCTGTTCTCTCTGGCTACCCCGCAAGGGATTTGGCGTGAAGTTATGTACGTGTTGTCACATACCAAATGCTTCGGTAAGATGTTTGAAATGTTTTAAACGTTACTAAGCCTTAAACCACTATTTTGTGGTAGCGTCATGCAGTTCGCTGCATGAATGTGTCGGCTCATCTGGTAAAATACCACGGCCTCTCAGAATATCGACGTAAAGTGGCTCATGGCGCGCGTCGTTCCGTGAAAGAGGTATCCTGAAGTCTACTTACTTCCACCCATCTAACACCCGTAAAGGTAATGTAACTGTAACACTATCAGTGTTGTAGGTATCCATGGTCAGCGATGGTTACTTACCATCAGGATCAGGTGTGACAAATTTGCTCTTTTTCCTCCTATATCTAAAAAAATACTACTGGCAACTGTTCCGATTGATCTAATCCTTAAATTTTAATGGATATTTCTTTTCTGATATTTGTTCTTAGACATAATGAAATTCTTCAATAGTAAGTTAATATACAGATTCGTGGTGCATTGGTAAAAACCGAATTGAGGTTGGTGGGTTCGGATCCCACCCAAGTACAAATATTTATGACAAACGTGAATGTTTTTATGCCGTTTGGGTATTTTTATATGCATTATAAGTATGTATTTACAAAAAAAATATATTAATATGCGTTATTTATTATCCATTGCACAAGCAGTTGCTTAGTTTGGAACTAGAGGGTGCTGTGTGTATTATGTCTAAGATATTATTATATCTCTCTAGGTCATTGTTAAAGTTAATCGTATAAATTAATACTCTTCGAATTTCTAACGCAAGTTTGTAATTAAAGCATTTAGGATAAACTTTTCTAACTGTAATTAAAATATTTAACTAGTAGTCTCTGCAGCTTCGAGATCGAGCACCACACTTCTGATTCAACAAGTCCCAGGATCGAATTCAGCATAATACAATTGTCCTCACGGAACTCTACTAAGTAGAGTATTGTTGTTGAGACGCGGCAGTAACTACCGGTGACTACCAATAATTCTGCTGATAGTTACAGATTTGTCACATTATTTGGAAGCTGTACTGCAGCACTATAGTCATCCACTACCACTCGGGCCAGATGTGACACAATCACACACACACACATTCAAACTCTATTTTCTTTGACAGTGGTAGAGCCAAGCAGTTCGCTGCATGAATGGGCCGTCTCGACCGGTGAATTACCATGATCTCTCAAAAGATCAACGCAATGTAGCTCATGCCGCGTTTCGTTTGGTGAGGAAGGTACCTGGAGGCCCACTTCCCTTTCCCAACGTAACACTATATGTGTTGCAGGTTTCCATGGGCGGCGCTGGTCACTTACCATCAGGTGACACGCATGCGCGTTTGCCCTCCTATCCCATAAAAAAACATACATTCTAAATTTAATATATTTGTCGCTATAGATATTTTAAACTAATTATGTTAAATATCTAAAATTAATACTTAATTCTGGTCACGAACCTTATTTATACAACAAAACAATTATTTTCTTATTCCCCTGTCGAGCTCGATGGGTAGTCCAGGGTAATTACTTTGAAAGTATTTCAGTATGAAAATTCACCTTGTAGCTTGCCGGTCTCTGGAAGCATATTTAAATATCTAAAATCCGCTAGAGAATGACGTTACCGTTGGGCGGGCACGAAATTGACTTAAAATTTAAGGCACTTAACTAAAAGTTGAACCAAGTTTCTACGGGCAACTTACAGAGCATCAGATCCCCGGGGAATCGTGACTTACTGGACCTTACACACTTGATTAATATTTATTGATGTGAATTATGTGTATATTACATTTAAAATGGAAAAAATAATGTCAATCGTAATCCAGTTTAGTAACAAATAAATGTTCTTTTTTTCTGACACACCTCAACAGCATTTAGTTACTAAGGGACCATTCATTCATCACGTGAGGCTGAAACGGGGAGGGTTTAGACAAAATAGCGAAATATCAAAAGAGACAAGAGGTATGGAGTAATAATATACCTTTATTGATCAAAAATTAATTATATTTATAATAATACAGCGTTTACAATTAAAGTGCTAAATTTCGAAATTTTCGAAAATTAAAACCACACCGTTGACACCATCTATCTATTGAAAAAATCGCATCATAATCCGTTACTTAGTTCCAAAGATCTAAGCATTTAAGGGGACAAACAAAGCGACTTTTATTTGTACATACGCGAAAGTTCATTTGTAAGTAATGAAATTATCTCTTATTCCAATATATAAAAGGTATACAAGTTTGTATTTGTCTTGTTTATTTATATATATATACTTATATATGAAATTATTTTTATTGACACACATTCCATGACCAAATAGAACGTGTTCTGGAGTAAGGTGATGTTGGAGCCTCAAAAACCGACGCGCGTGCATGAAAAGAGTTATGAAAGTCAACGAAGCAAGTGAGACGTGTAAGAATCGTACCTTATGGCGCTCTGTTCTCTCTGCCTACCCCGCAAGGGATTTGGCGTGAAGTTATGTATGTATGTGTATGTATTTTCATATTAATTTACACAAAACTGTTGCCTCATGTTCATGTCATAAACTTTGCTCTTAGCGTCTGAAAGCAACAGGCCCCTGTTTGTGATATCTTCATAATCTTACCCAAGAATCCACTCAGTTGGCCGAGATATTCTCAACCATAAACTCAAGTCAAGATTGTTTGTAGTAATTAGTTTTGTTAGTAACCATCTTCAAAGAAAATCCAACCGAAGTTAAGCTACGTGTATCTTTATGAAATTATAAATAGACATTAAATTTTGTATCAGGTTAAATTCTATTTTATTTTTTTATGATAGAAGGGGGCAAACAAGCTTGCACCTTATTGAAAGCGATCACTGCCACCCATGGCGTCTGCAATACAAGAGGCATCACATCAGAGTTGCCGGCTTTCAAATGAGAATAGGCTTGTTTCTTTAAAATTTACAAGTTTCATTTTATAAGTCGGTAATGATGGTATGCAAATTATTAAGTCTTTCTTTTGACTCTACTCGAAAATAATGGTTCGAGAGATCGTTACTTAAATGCTTGATGTTACAGTATTGTATTTTAACAGAGGTAAAGCCAAGTAGTATGTTGAATGAAAGGCCAACTCGACTGGTGAAATACCACGACCTCTAAGAAAATAGATGTAAAGTGGTTCACACCGCATTTAGTTAGGAATATTATCCGGAAATTCACCTTCCCTTCAATTCCGACAATTTAGTTTGATTGCCTCAAATTTAAAAATGCCCATGGACGACGCTAGTTGCTTTACACCCGATGACACGCCTGTTCGTTTGCGCTCCTTTTCCTGTACTTTTAATGAAATAGGAGGGCAAACTTCCGCCGCCCATGGACACCTGCAACACAAATTGTGTTACAGTTGCGTTGCCGCCCTTCAAGGGAGTAAAATAGGAAAGATGTAGAAAGAAGTGTGAGCCTCCGGATACTCTTGTCACCGAACGAAACGCGGCATGAGCCCTTTGACGTCGATATTTTGAGATTTTACACGGCAAGTGTCGTGGCTCTACCACTATTAAAATACCAGTACTTTTTCAAGTTTTTTTTGTAAGACATAACACAAAGTTTCTCCCAGTATTCTTTAGAAACTTTACGTAAGTAAGCACATGTCTGGAGTGGCACCCACGAGTGCAGTCTGATTGTAGACACGATATGTGACTCACTTCACATTACACATTCAGCAAAGGAACTTCACATTCAGCAATTCAGCAATTTGAGTAAGAGTATGATATAGATTTAGTTAATATATATGCAGTAGCCTCCACTGATAGGGAATTTCAATAAGTGCAAATAAAATAACATAGCATACATTCACGCCTTTTCTACCCGAAGGTGTAGGCATTGGTTGTTATGCCTCGACTCATGTAATCGTTATGTTACGTCCCAAATGGAATAAGGTGGCGAACCTACTGCCATACACCGGGCACAAAGGTTGTCACTCATCGTTAATTATCACACAATAGTCCGGTTAAATTAGACCAAAAAATAAGTGTTAAGTTATATCTCAAAAACGGTGGCTCGTAGAAAAAAAGTATTAACAATTTTTTTGTAGATAATTTTATGATCTACCATTTTCGTCTAGGTATTTTTATGAAAATCGCAAATATTTAATTTTTTTGGTCTTCGACCTTAAATTTGTTTTTCCTTACAGGGGAAAGATGGGGAACTTTCAAATTTTGTTTTTAATGATATTTTAAACAATCTTACCGATTTTCAACTTGGTGGGAATTTTTGTAACTTCGAATGTCTAAATTATTGGTGTGAGTCTGGAATCTGGGCTGGACCACCGAGATTCATAAATATTATCTAAGAATATTGTTTTTCTATTTTATTCTTTACATATGTTGTATTAATTTTTGCTAATATGTATGTTTGTATTTTTAAGAGTGGTGTACGATAGTTAAAAAATTTACAGGAATTTAACAGTAGTAGAGTCAAGCAGTTCGCTGCATGAATGGGCCAGCTCGACCGGTGAAATACCACCACCTCTCAGAAAATCGACGTAAAGTGGCTCATGCCGCGTTACCTTCGGTGAGAGAGGTACCCGGAGGCCCATCCCCCTTCCCCATCACTTCCTATCCTACTCCTTTAAAGGTTGGCAACGCAACTTGAACACTATATGTGTTGCAGGTGTCCATGGGCGGCGTTGGTCACTTAACATCAGGTGACATGCCTGCTCGTTTGCCTTCCTAACCCATAAAAAAAATATTTTTATTCAATATCTAACGTGCTATTCAGTAGTATTTTTTTTAATAAGTCACTACCACTTCGGGAGACGTCAGAATCTTTTGCAATTAAACTTTCCAATGAACTGATCTAAGCACTATCATCCGTCCGGACTTGATTACAGTAATTGTTGAACTTCTAAAAGCAATTAGGGAATACTGTTCTGGCAGTTGTATTAAAGTTTGATCTCTCAAATCGATGGTACGCTTTTCAATTTATTTGATTAGCGATCTTTTTATAAAAACCTTTTTTAGATATATAAATGTTGTTGTTAATAAAGCTCATACTGGGTACGATAGTTAAAAAATTTACAGGAATTTAACAGTAGTAGAGCCAAGAAGTTTGCTGCATAAATGGGCCGGCTCGACCGCTGAAAAACCAGGACCTCTCAGAAAATCAACGTAAAGTGGCTCATGCCGCTTTTCTTGAGAGAGTTACCTGGAGGCCCACCTCCCTTCTCCATCCTTTCCCACCCTACTCCCTTAAAGGTCGGCAACGCAATTATAACACTATATGTGTTGCTGGTGTCCATGGGCGGCTCTGGTCCCTTACCATCAGGTTACCTTAGCTTACCGCCTGCTCGTTTGCCCTCCTATCCCATAAAAAAGACTAATTAGGCAGTCAAATTAGTTGAATATATTGATAATAAGAAACACAGAAATATTTTTTTTTATTAGTTTAAATTTTGACATATTTCTGATACCCGTAGAAAAAATCTACTACTTGACTAATTAATTCTTTAAATTATTAATATAATTGATCGAATATAATAAAAAATATGTCCGAAAACAACCTCTTTTGTATTTAATATTTAAAAATAACAGATTCTTTTTTTATTTAAGTATTTTTATATTTATTTATGTACATATATTTGTTTGAAAATCTATTTATAGTGATCAAAGCGAGGTTTAATAGATAGTTTGAATAATTTTAAGTGGTCAAAATATTACTAACAAAATATTACGCTCAGTTTTATTAACTAATAAGGAGAACCGTCACAGATATGAAGTAAAAATGACCAGGAATCACTTTAAAACATTAGTGAAATGCTTATGGCAGTAGATTTAAAAGAATTAAAGTTATTTAACACGTACTAATTCCTTTGAGAGTGAGAATATACCAATATTGCAGTTACGAACGCCAGATGTGCAGAACTTGTCACCAAGAGACTTAAGTATAATGTACCATCGGGATTCCAACATCCAAACTGCAGAAGAGTGCATTTACACAGAAATGTTCGAAATTTAGTTCAAAGCTTTATTTTCTATATTTCTTATGTTCTGTGCTGTATTTCGTGTTAATTTCAATTTAAAAATACTAGCTTTTTGCCTCGCGGTATTACTCGCGTACAAACAAAATGGCCATGACAACGATAATTGAATATAGCCTATGTTATACTGCATGAATGCAGCTTTCTAATGGTGAAAAAAATTTTGAAATCGGTCCAGTAGTTTTTGAGTTTATTCGTTACATATAAAATACAAATCTTTCCTATTTATAATATAAGTATAGATTTTTTTCATCCACTTGATGGATAAGTATTTTAAATAGATTAAATTTCGAAGATTTTTTGTCGGTCTGTATGTTTGCCACCTGACTTCATAGGAAAGAGACACAGAAAAGCAAGCGTGTATATTTAAGAAAGTGTGGTAAGAACTGGCGCCGTCCATGAACATTTGAAACTGCGAGAGTTACAGTTACGTTGCCGTTCTCTAGAAAGGTATGATGAACGGGAGAAGAATGGTGTAGACCTTCTGGTATGTCTCTCACCATAAGATAAGACTCAAAAGTTTTCCAAGAGACCATGGTATTTCATCGGTGACCAGCTCGTTTATGTCTACCAGTACTAAAATGTTTGATGGGTTTTTTTTTTCATTTCTACCTGGTCACCAATGTTGCTTTATTAAAATGTAATCTCAAAAAAAGGTTTTGAGAAGGTCAAGATGCATTTAATAATTAATAAAGTAACTTTAATGAAACTCAGTACATAATTGTTGTACAAAAATTCACAACATGAACGATAAATCAAAAACTTTTACTCAAAGGGAACACCTGCTGGTGGAACTAAGCTAACAAGTGATTTATTTGTGTGCCAAATAAATGTATTTACTTTGAATAATTATTTCTCTATGTTTATGTTATGTATATATAACTTCACGCCAAGTCTATTGCCAAATAGCAGCAATAACTATGTGCCACATGGTGCAAGTGTGGAAGCAAAAAAGAAGGTAGAGTCATGAGGAGCGATTGCAAAATGCAAAATGCCGCGCGAGTTGCCCTTGTATTACATTGTATTGAAAAAACCACCGAGGTGTGTAGCAATCGTGCTTTATGACGCTCTATTCTCTCTGCCTATATCGCAAGGGAATTGGCGTGGAGTTATATTATTTTAGACACCTGCGCTCCTATCACATGTCTCGCAATGTCTCCTAATAAGACACAATCAATTTGATCATTAAAAGTGGACCATGGTCGTCCTCGACTCATACATTTTTCAACTCTAAATATACGATGTCTCTCTCTCTCTCTCTCTGGTGGTGGTCCAGTGAAAGTTTCTGAAAGTTACATGTGCTAATTACGATCACTGGTAACATTGTGCTTATTGTATAGCAATAGGATCCACCAGCTATTCCATTGGGGCAATAACGATTCGACTAGTCGACGCATAACAGCCAACTACCTATTCCTACGGGTAGAAAAGGCGTGAAGTTATGTTAGGGTTTTTCTAAATTTTAAACACTAAATTTTAATACTGAAACCGTTTCAGATGCATCTGGAATTTGAGCTTGAAATTTACTTAATACGCTCGAGTTAACTCTATATTGCCTCAAGTTGGTGGAACACAATTTCTGCAAATATTAAATTCCCGAGAAGTATTGATACTGAGATGGGTTCAGTCATTGGTATAATAGTAGGGAATATTCTTCCAGTTGAAAAGTGCGTGAAATTACTAGTATTTTATTCTTTGTCTTTAGTACTCAGATAAGATTGACTAAGCAGATATACAATGCAAAAGCGGATGGATGTAGGACTCGAGGACGGCCACGATACATTCTTATGGCAAAATAGAACAAGCTCTGGAGGAGGGTGATGTCAGGAGCCTTAAAAATCGACAAGAGTTATGAAAGTCGTGGAAGCTAGTGAGGTGTGTAAGGATCGTGCCTTATGACACTCTGTCTATCTCGCAAGAGACGGTGCGAAGTTGTGCATATATTGTCAGTATATAGTATCTCGATGGTCTTGAAATCGAGGTCCCAGTTTCTGATTCAGAAGTCGTGGGATCGATTTCGGGCTCACATTAATTATTTCTCGGAATTCTTTTCGGAAGTTATGTGTGATAAATTTCGATAACTGACAACTTTGCGCCCGGTATATGGCAACAGGTTCCGCCATCTATTCCATTTGGGATGTAATGTTGCGTAAGTTAAGGCTTAACAGCCGCT
The DNA here is from genome assembly GCA_905147225.2 of Euproctis similis. NCBI lineage: Eukaryota > Metazoa > Arthropoda > Insecta > Lepidoptera > Erebidae > Euproctis > Euproctis similis. Next base: position 7,950,817 of record LR990121.1, on the reverse strand, counting down.
TTCAGGTAGAAAAGGCGTGAAGTAATGTATGTAGATATTATAATATGTCTCGTCGGTGAACCAGTGGTCAAGCACCCCGCTCCTGAGTTCGCGGGTTCGAATCCTCACATTGGCTCACACCAATGACTTTTCAAAATTATTTTCTTAAGTTATGTGTGATAAATATCGATGACTAAAAACTTTGTGCCCGGTATGGCGACAGGTTCGTCACCTATTCTATTTGGGACGAAAACATAACGGCGAGACGAGTCTTAATAGCCGCTGCCTACACCTTCTGGTAGAAAAAGGCGTGAAGTTATGTTATGTATATTATGTTCATTATACATGCCACTTTCTTACTATCTTTTTCTTGAATTTAATGTCATCTCAAATAATATCGAAGCTTTTGTTAACTGTATATTTGTAATGAACATTTTGTAGAGATATTTATTTATTACTTTCATTTAATAAAGATTTTTAATTAAATTCTTTACAGGACAATACCGAAGTAAAAATTGCGTGGAAATATATTTTTTGTTTTGTGTTAAATGTTATGTGATTATACTGTAGCGGAACTTCTATTGTCTATTGTCTCTTCCAATTGTTTAACGATTTTAACGCCCCCATGCAGCCATAAAAATATTATATAATACTAGGATATTTATTTATTTTTATGTCGAACGTCTTGTCTATTTGATCATTAAAATATATCTTCTTGAATTAAAAAAAAAATATTTACAATAGTAAAAATAAAATGTTCCGTTCCGAAATTCCCTTAATATAATTAATTTAAACTTATAATAATACAATTATAAAATACGTATAATTGAAAGCTTATAACATTATAGAATTTGGAATCAAAATCAAAAGTTATTATTTGAAATTAATCACTGTGTTCTCAGTATTACTAACGAAAAGGCAACAGACCAATAATTCATCTATAATATTTTGAATATATATATTTAATTTAATAGGTAATATATATTCCGGGAATAAAACTATCATTGTGGTATGATATTGAGCCAGGATTTATTGAATTTACGCTGCCTGAGTAGGTAACGACGTAACGCTATGGGAAACGTGATTGCAAGAGAGTTAGCGAGACAGGTATTGTAGGTTTTATTTTTAAGGGATTCGTGATAAAAGAGTAATTGAATAACCTGATATAAAGAAAATAGCGCCGTCCATCGACATCTGCGACATTGAGATGGTCATAGTTGCACTGCCTGCCTATAAGCTGGGATAGTGAGAATGCGCAGATGGATAAATTGGACCCTGGATATCTCTTTTATGGAATGAAACATACATAACTTCCCGCCAAATCCCTTGCAGGGTAAGCAGAGAGAACAGAGCGCCATAAGGCACGATTCTTACACGCCTCACTCGCTTCTTAGACATTCATTACCTATTTTTTTGCACGCGCGTCAATTTTTGAAGCTCCTTCCTCCAGGATACGTTCTATTTGGTCATGGAATGTGTGTCTTGGCCGTTCTCGACTCCTAAGTCAGTCTGATTTTGCATTGTATGTCTGCTTAATCAGTCTTGCATCATCCATTCTTTCTACATGTCCGAACCATCAGAGTATGCCCATTCTTACTATTACACTGACACTTTCTTTCGATCCAACTTCCTTCTGAAATATGGTATGAGCTACTAAACGTCTATTTTACTACTGTTGATAATAATGATATACAGTATGATAGGATGGCCTCACTTAGTAAAAAAAATTCAAAGGAAGAATCCTACTTCATGTATTCTCAAACTATATACGGAGCTATTTTTGTTGTAATTAGTATTATTACATACATACATAACTTTACGCCAAATCCCTTGAGGGGTAGGCAGAGAGAACGGAGCGCCATAGGCCACGATTCTTACAAACCTCACTCGCTTCGTTGACTTTCATAACTCTTTTCATGCACGCGCGTCGATTTTTGAGGCTCCTAACATCACCTTCCTCCAGAACACGTTCTATTTGGTCATGGAATGTGAGTCTAGCCGTCCTCGACTCCTACATCCATTCGCTTTTGCATTGTATATCTGCTTAGCCAATCTTGCATCATCCATCCTTTATATTATTAGTATTATACTCATCAAGAACTTATGATGTATTCTTTAATTTATTCGTTCATATTTTCTTCCTACGTAATTATTAATTTGTTAAGGATGACGTTTAATTATTGTTCTTGTTGGTACAGTCAGATTTATTTCGCACTAAATGGAGCCCACCCATTTTATAGTTATCTCGAGCCTCAACTAAAACCGCAACTGAATTAAACAACCAGTGACTATTTAGCGGTTAATAAATTGAATATTAAATTTTAGTAATATCTATCTAATGGCGTAAAGATTTTTCTTTAGTATTACATTAACAATGGTACAGCTGCAGCGTAAAGTGGCTTAAGCCGATGTGAGACGAGGTATCCGGAGACCCACACCTATACACTTTTCTCTCCTCATACCTCATCTTATGATAAAGGCGGGAAATGCAAATTATGCAAGGAGAAAGGAAGAGTATTTGGCACATGAGTTTTATGGAGAAAAGAGATAAATACGACAACGAGCAATAGTGTCACCTGGTGGTAAGCAACAAACGCCGCCCATGGATACTTGCAATACTGATAGTGTTATCGTTTCGTATCGTGTTATCGTTGGGAAAGGGTCGAAAGTGGAGAGAGGGAACCGGAAGGGAGCCTCCGGATACATCGTGTACCAAGCGAACCGAAGCATCAGTCACTTTACGTCGATCTTCTGAGAGGTCGCGGGATTTCACCAGTCGAATCCGCCCATTCATGCAGTTAACGACGTGGCTCTACCTCTGTCAGAGTAATATGTATAAGAATTGTTTATTAAACAATAATATTTTTGCTGAATTTGTATTGTGGCAATTTCTATCTTTAGTAACGTTTGCAAGTAACAAATTGTATATCAAAAAGGCAATTTTCCTCGATAACAGTTGTACGAGTTCGTCGTTATAAAGACTTTTCCCTGTCCTTATTCACCCGTGGTAACGAGCCGTGTGACTACGTTCATAAGTCCCTTTCATATTGCTACAAAAAGGCTTATTTAAAATCAATATAACGCGGTGTTTATTGAGATGTATTAATTCATATGGAATTTTTGTATAACATAACATAACTTCACGCGTTTTTTTTTACCCGAACATGTAGGCAGTGGATGATAAATATCGATGAATGATAATATTGTGCCTGATATATGCCAATAAGTTCTACCACCTATTCCATTTGGGTCATAAAAATTCAGAGAATCGAGGCTTACCAGCCGCTATCAAGACTCGGGTAGAAAAAGTTGTGAATTTATATTAGTACATAAAACCAATTTCATTCTTAAATACAAGTAACGTAATAATTTTCAGGTCCCAATACACACAGTTCTGTTCATAAAACCGTTTTATCATAGCAACCGGCATCTTATATTTAATCATATTTAACATGGACGATATTCTGAGTTTGAATTAAATTCTCTATGATCATATTGAGCCAAGTGGAAAATTAATATTTAGTTATATCGGGAAATGTTCATTCACTATGTAATTGAAAAGAATAAGCTGAAGGAAGTAGGAGTCGGGGACGGCCACGAAACACTAGAGAAAGGTGATGCCAGGCGCTTTAAAATTAACGTGTATGACAATATTTGAGTCTCGGTGGCGCAGTGGTCGAGCACACGGCTTCTGATCCAGAGGTCCGGGTTCGATTCCAGACACTGGCTCACATCAATGACTTTTCGAAATTGTTTTCGGAAGTTATGTGTGATAAATATCGATGACTGAAAAACTTTGTGCCCGGTATGGCAATAAGTTCGCCACCTATTCCATTTGGGACGTAAACATAACGGCGAGACGAGGCTTAACAGCCGCTGCCTACACCTTCGGGTAACAAAAGGCGTGAAGTTATGTTATGACAAGAGTTTTGTAAGTTGATTAAGCGTGTGGAGTGTGCATGAATCATGTCTTATGACGCTCTGTCTTCTCTGCCTACTGCGCAAAGGACTGGGCGTGAACTATTTACCCGAATAACTTCTCAACCTTTTTAGGGGAATATAATATTCTTTGGGCAAAATCGGTATTGCGCCTTGGGTTTGTATGGTCGTGAAATACGGCCATTATCATAAACGGGAGGTTTTCGTCATTCGCGAAGTAAGTATTGCCAACATTAAAATGAGGGAACGTTACTCGCGTAGGTTTTATAGTATCTCTATAATAATATATGTATCGACGACTTCATATAGAATTTATTCTGCCTATCGCTATTTATTTATTGTTATGATGTGTCTAAAAACTGTATCGGTGTTCTGGAGATCGAGCTCTCTGCTTATGAATCAGATGTAATTATTTCGGATGTACTTCGATTCGGCAAATAGTAACAGCCGCTGCCCACACCTTTGGGTAGAAAAGGCGTGTAGTTATGTTATGTGTTAGGTTTATTTATTTACTCATTATTTTTGTACACTTCTGTCATACAAGACATATTTAATTATTCACAGTATACACTAACCGCTGCCGCTAATAGCCGCTGCCTACATCTTCGGGTAACAAAAGGCGTGAAGTTATGTTATGTTACTAACATTAAAGACTAGGTGATCATATCAAATGTCTCCGGATCTCGTTCTACCGAAAGCGGGCCAATAAGACTGGCGGCCTCAGAGGCCTCGATCAGTCGCTTTGTAATATCTTTAAAGAGCGCACGAGAATTCGGGCCCTATGCCCCTAGAGTCTCAACTCCAAAACTTGAAATTTTCCGCTTAAGCAGAAGCGGAACCCTCACCGTGCTTGGAAGATGTGATAGCGCAAGTGTATCGACTCAAGTAGTGTCCCACACCAAATGTCAACCCATCTTCCATGGCAAAATATTACTGAGACTCTGGGACATGGGGTCCGAGTTCTCGTTACACACTTTATAAAGATCTTGCAAAGAGACTGATTGAGGCCTCTCGCGACTAGAAGGCTGGTCTATTCTTTGCACAGAGGATTAGCATTGCCATTCAGCGTGGCAATGCGACCAGTTGCTGCCAGTAGACCGAGATGCGGAGAAATTGGACTTTAGCTATTTTTTTTAATTGTAAATAATGTAATTAACGTATTTCTTCTTATTATTGTAAATAAATAGTTAGTGAATATAACATAACATAACTTCACGCCTTTTGTTACCCGACGGTGTAGACAGCGGCTGTTAAGCCTCGTCTCGCCGTTATGTCTACGTCCCAAATGGAATAGGTGGCGAACCTATTGCCATACCGGGCACAAAGTTTTCAGTCATCGATATTTATCACACATAACTTCCGAAAACAATTTCGAAAAGTCATTGGTGTGAGCCAGTATCAGGAATCGAACCCGGATCTCTGGATCAGAAGCCGTGTGCTCGACCACTACGCCACCGAGAGTGAATATAAATTATTAATTATATAAATTATTTTAATGTTACATGTAAGTATTTGTTTAGTAGATTGTCCATATTTGAGTTAGATGCTGGTCACGTAAGGTAGAATATGTATATACTTATATGCCTCAGTAGATCTAACCTTAACTGAATATATTTGGTACACAGCTTGAAATGTTCACGTTTTATTATATGAGCCGACGTGAGACGCTTTATTTACTTATCATATTATATTATTTTCCCCTAATACAGACTTTATTTGTGAACTTATTGCTCAAGTTACTACGTTATTATCAACTGAGGGAGTTTATCAACACGGTTGTGTAATTTTGACACTAACGTAGCTCGTAAAATATAATGGCATATACATTTTGTTTTACGTCTTCGGATAAACTTCTTAGGCATATATAGGTACTGTGGATATAAGAATTTTCAGTCTTGTTTATAGTATTAAGTTTATCAGGAAAAGTATATATTAAACTATGGGGGTTGTTATATCAGATATAGATTTTGGTTTTAGATGATCTTGGGTTCGAATCCTGGCTCACATTATCTTTTCGGAAGCTATCTACACTAATATTATAAAGAGGAAAGATTTGTATTTGTGTCTGTAACGAATAAACTCAAAAAGTACTGGACCGATTTTAATAATTCTTTTTTCTTTAGAAAGCTACATTATCACTGAGTAACATAGGCTATGTGTAATCATCGTCGTCATCGACATTTTGTTTGTACGCGAGTGACACAGTGAGGCGGGAAGCTACATACAATATAGCGGTACGAAGTTTGCGCGGTCTGCTAGTGTGTGATAAATAACGATGACTCATAAATGATAGCATTGTGCTCAATGTATTGTAATATTTTTAATATTGTGATGATAAAATTCAAGAGGTTAAAATTCAACTGTCTTTGCCTATACTCTCGGATAGTAGATGTCGTGAAGTTATAAAAAAACTGTCAGTTTATAATATTAGCGTAGAATATAGACTAAAATTTGGTAATAGTTATGATATGGCTCAGGCCTAATCGTATTAATAGACTTGATTGATGATAGCAGTGACATTTCGCAAAGGTGAATGTCACCAAACTATGGTATTAATACCACGATACCCATGGGATATGGTAGGCGTTTGTCTTGATATCCGACATAATCTTCTCATTTATTGTGGTTTACATATATTTTCTCAATTTATAACATAGTTTTTTTTGTACGTCTTTAATAATAATAATATCTTGGACACAATACACACAGTACCGTCTAGTTCCAAGCTAAGCAACTAAATGCTTGTTGTGCTTACTGGATAACGGATATTAATAAATATATACTTTTATTATAAATACATACTTATAATACAAAGAAAAACACCCAGACCCCGTACAAACATTCATGCTTGTCATAAATGTTTTTACTCAAGTGGGGATCGAATCCGCCAACCTCGATTCTACAGTCGGTAGTTTGACCAATGTACTACGAGGCCCGTCTTTTAATATGCGGAGGTGTAAGAAGTTCTAATTATGCCTCGTCTCGGTTTTAAGTCCCAAATAAAATAAACCAAGCTATTGTCATCATCATTAGCCTTGTGATGTCCACTGTTGGACGTAGGCCACTGGTCGACGTGGATTTGGACCTCCCCCTACTAGAAAGAACAACGACCAGGTCAAGACCGCTGGGAGCCACTGAAAGCGGAAGGCACTTGAACTGGAGTTATGGCGTTCTGTAGGGCAGGCCAACCAGCCAAAATTGTCATAAAAGTATGGTTCGTAGGTAAAAATGTTGAAAATTAAAGATCAAACATCCGTATATTACTAGGATACGTTACTATAGTTATCATATTATTTTAGAAACATAAATAATTACACGCCAAATCCCTTTTTTGGTTGGCAAACTGTTTACAAATGAAATCTATCCAGATGTTTTGACTACAGAGTGTAATACAAAAACAATACTTTGCACATGTCAAATACATAACCTTATTTATGCTTCACAAAGATAAAAAAAACTAGAATTCGTAAAAGTAATGTCGAGAAATCAGAATTCGTGGATGTATCAAAAATTTACTAGCAACATTCATACATATTACAGAGGCAGTTACTCCGAGCGGGGGAGCAGTCGTAAGCGGCCGCCGTTAATGCTACACTTTTCCTTATTAGGTTCCTGTGTTTTACGAGGTGATAAGGCAACTAGCTTTTAATCGAGTGCCTCCTAGTGTTTGTCTACAAAGAAAAATTTCTTTTTCTTTTATGGCAATCCAAAATGGCTGCCGCATACTTAAAGATAGCGGGATTCGTATTCAGCTATTTTTATTTATGTGTTAAATGGATTTTAAGTTTCAGATGTGCAAATAAAAAAATATCTATCTGTCTATCTGATGGTAAGCGACTCTTGGAAATCTGCAACACCAATAAAAGGTTTTGACAATACACATTTCACAATTACTTCACGCCAAGTTCTTTGCGGTGTAAGTAGAGAGAACAGGGGGCATTATGAGCTTTTAATTCCAGCCAGCTTGTTCGCTGCCTAGCGAATTCATATTTCTTACGACTAATTTCAGCTAGTCTAGACTATTCATAGGTGACTAAATGGAATTAGTCGTTTATAAATCGAATTTAGAGTGAATTTGACCGTGACTCGTCACCGACTAGTTGAAAATAGTCGAGCGAGCAGCGAACAAGCTGGCTGGAATTAAGAGCTCATAATATGCCCCCAGAGCGTTATAAGGCACACCTCACTCGCTTCTTTGACTTCCATAACTCTTGTCATACACGCTAGCGATTTTTAAGGCTCCAAAATCACTTTTCTCCATGACTCGATCTATTTGGTCATGGAAACTGTGTCGTAAACGTCCTCGACTCCAACATCTATCTGCTTTTGCATTGTATATGTGCTTAGTCAATCTTGCATCATTCATCATCATCATCCATTTTTTCTACGAATCCGAACCATCGGAGGACCTTTCAATCCAACTTTTTCTCCGCAAATTTTGCGCAGTGCCCACATTTGGTGCGCATTTATTCTACTTCCGTGCACACTCTGCCATACCAAACTCGTAGGAAGTGGTTAGATATAACGTTAAGCCTACTAAAATATTCTCTCATTAACTTATTTAATTGTTGTTAATTCTAAACTGACAATGCCACAAATAAACTAATTTCCGATTCAGGAGTATTCCGTGGCTATTTATATAAAGAGCAATTAAATTGAATTGATTTTGCAGAGAATTTATTAATGACAATATAATAGATAGTTTTATTTGAACTAAAAGTAAATTTGTTGTTTAGTAAGACTTGTCCGCTAATAATAAACATAAGTTTTTTAGCTCTTGAAGTCTTATTGAGGATAGCTGTGTTCGAATCCGGATTTTTGAATATTTTGTTAGTTTTATAGGTTATTTCTCGATTTTGGTAACTATTGACTGAATAAGCTGTGCCCGGTAAATGGTAAAAGCAATTAGATAAAAGTTCTTAAAATGTCAGTTTTACTAAGGCCCGTAAGATCAATCATAGTTAAAACTGTCGATTTTCTAAACTATAGTCAATTTTAATCTAGAGTTTAAACCTGCCTCGTAAGATCAACAGCGAAATGGACATAGATTACGTAAACTAAGTTTAGTTTTCGACAGATGGCAACATTTGGTTATTTAATGTCCATATTTCGCTCATCATTCACTCTTTTGTACATTGTCTGTGGCATATTTCGTGAAAAAAACTCTTTTTCTCTTTCTTTTATGAAGTTTTATAGTGTGACCATAGATTTAAGAAAAATAGATCGGCTATTGCCGATCTATTTTCACCCAAATAATGTGACCAAAAATGGGTTGTTAATGTGTGAGTGACTTACGGGGCTCGTGGCGCATTGGTAAAACAACCGGCTGCAGCACTAAGGTCGGGGGTTCGATTTTCACCCGAGCACAAATATTTATGACAAACATTAATATTTGTGCAGCGTCTGGGTGTTTTTCTGTGTATTATAAGTATGTATTTACAAAAGAAAAGTATATATATATAAATATATATATATATATATATATATATATATATATATGTATTAGTATCCGTTATCTAGTATCCACAGCACAACCATTTAGTTGCTTAGTTTGGAACTGGAGGGCCCTGTGTGATTTGTGTCCAAGATTATTATTATTATTATCAATGTGTTCGTAAAAAGCGCTTCAAAACGTTAACTTTTACAAAGTTAATGTTCATGTGTGGAAATGTAAATAAAATATACGCGGTTCCCAAAATCTAATATAAGCGGTTGCGCTGTCAGTGATTCGATGCTATTAGTAAATTTTTCCTGACATGTGCCATCTATTGTAGTCTATGCTAAATCTATGTATGAACCCACAATCGTTGTGTCAGATGTCAGCTGATAAACGACCGCCATTTTTAAACTAGGCAGGACCACGGTTTAAACGGCAAAATCTCCTGGTGTAAGCTAAACTATAGTTTAAACTGTTATTGGAGGTTTATCTAGCATTGATCTTACAAAATAAACGACAGATGAGGTTTAAACTAGATAAAATAGTTTAAACTGTGATTGATCTTACGGGCCTTTGTCTTCAGTATAGTTGTGTGAGTGACTTATCAATGTGTGCGTAAAAAGTGCTTCCACGAGTTAACTTTTACATAATTATTGTTCATGTGTTGGATTATTACATCCTGAGAATCGCTTACTCGCGGTCGCGCTGTCAGTGATGATTATTAGTACATTTTTACTGTCAATATGTGCCATCTACGTCAATAATAAATCTATGTTATTATCTGTTAATTTTTTGTTTTAATAAAATGTTAAGTCTTTAAAGTTTAAATTCGGCCACAAATTTAAGTTTAATATAGACCCCGAGCGCATGTATTTTATTTTCTGACTAATAATTCTCATCTTTCATAACCGTGCAACTCCAACTTGAACATAACAAGTTACATTTAACATTTTGACGGGTAATTTGGCACCGAGCTACACCAGCCGCCGCTCCACAATGTACAACCATACTCATGAAATATCCCCACTACACTTATCTACATCCTCAAGTTTGATGCCCATTTTATGCCAAACTTTGGCGCTAGTTTCAATCGATTTACCAATTCTCTGTACTATAACTTGTACAGAGAATTGGTAAATATTGGAAATCTATTTACAGCAAAAATGAGTATATTATATAATAATAAAATAAGCATTCCGCTTCTAAATAAAGAAGTCTTGGGATTCAATCCGGTGTTACACTAATGACTTCTTTTCGGAAGTTAAAATAATAATAATATCTTGGACACAATACACACAGCGCCCTCTAGTTCCAAGCTAAGTATCTAAATGCTTGTGTTATGGATACTAGATAACGGATATTAACACATATATACTTTTCTTTTGTAAATACATACTTATAATACATAGAAAAACACCCAGACGCCACACAAACATTCATGTTTGTCACAAATATTTGTGCTCGAGTGGGAATCGAACCCCCGACCTCATTGCTGCAGTCGGTAGTTTTACCAATGCGCCACGAGGCCCGTCAAAAAATATAATAATAATGTTATGTGTGATAAATATCGATTACTGACAACATTGTGTCCGGTCTATGGCAATAGGTTCCGCCGCCTATTCCATTTAGGATATCAAAAATCGGCGAGTCGATGCGTAACTGACTATACCTTCGGGTAGAAAAAGCGCAAAGTTACAAAAAAGATCATTTAATATATTGAAAAATGTGTTTTATTAGTATTGAAGACTTTTTCTATGCATACCAACCTATCTTAATTTTTTTTATATTTCCAGGACTTCAATACTTGAACTTGGTAACTTTGGTATTTTCTTATATTATATCACTGAATAAAAATATCACCAATTTTATTTTACGATAGTCTCGGTGGCGCAGTGGTCGAGCACACAACATATTGTGTGATAAATATCGATGACTGAAAAACTTTGTGCCCGGTATGGCAATAGGTTCGCCACCTATTCCATTTGGGACGTAAACATAACGGCGAGACGAGGCTTAACAGCCGCTGCCTACACCTTGGTGTAGCAGAGACCGTGAAGTTATGTTATGTATATCACTGAATAAAAATCACGAATTTTATTTTACCGAATATAATATTTCGATGAAACACTGCCTGCACATTAAAAATAACGGGATCGAGCAGGCTGGTTTATATTAAACCTATTTTCTTGAAGATGAATTATGATAGTGTTCAATACCGTCCTTCGCTGACCCAGGGTTCGCAGTGGAAGATACACCAGGGCAGTGAGGGTCCAAAGGGGCATGAACTAACGCTTGCGTTGCGCAAGGCTAATATTATTAGGTGGTCAAATCAACTTCAAAAAAGGGCAATGGGCTTACCGAAGTAAGGGTTAAACCTACTCAGTTAATCTCGGATTGGCCAATCAAATTAGAAAACTGTTAGGACTTATCTTAAAAGCAGCGACCGACGACACAATAGGGTCCCTCAGCTCGCGTCGTCACTACACACAATCTTCGCAAATATAGTTCCCCAATTTACACAATACTTTCATGAAAAGCAAATCAATAAAAAGCAAACTGTTGTTATTAACAATCTATATATATGAAAGAAAGTCGTGTTTGTTACAACACTTATAACTCAAGAATGGCCATACAGATTTGGCTGAAAATTGGTGGAGAGGTAGCTTAGAGCCAGGAATCACACATAGGATAGGAAAATATGGATAAATTGCGAGTTAAATATTAAAAAAACACAATTTAATTTTCCCATACATTTCCCAATTTATCAATTTGTAACGATACCGTTTCTATTCTTCAATGAGAAGAGTCGTATGTCAGAATTGTGTTTTTTTAATAGAATCATGTCGAGCACATCAAACACAAAAACAGCCTCATGACATAATAAAAAATTAAGCGAATCCGCAGACGCAGTGCTCCTGTGATTTTGGAACGAGCGGCATTTCACTATGAATCGATTATTGTGCCGACAGCGCGGTGAAAATTGGAGATATGATAATAATTTGTAAATATTGTATGGCGTTGAAATACAATGATCTATGTACTGTTTTATGTTGTGCCGGAGTCAAAGTAAAATTATAACAATTGGAGCCACACGCAGATCTTTTGTTTCTTGGATTGGAAATAATTCTAAGTATTTCTTGGCCAGTCAAATCTTTTTATGCTTTTTACGAAATGCATGTTTGTATATTCATTTATTAAACATATACGGTATTTAGACCAAAATAACATTTTTTTCCTGAATTTTTGCCTGTCTGTTTGTTCAGGCTAATCTTTGTAATAGCTGGACCAAATCGGTCCAGCTATTACAGATTTATGAAGATTGATGGGACTTTTTTGTAGGTAGCTGGTGTAATAAGAACTAACTTAGGCTTCTTTTATTTCAGAAAAAATCTTTTATTTACCCATATAATGTGATTGAGGCGAAACAAAGTACGCCGGGTCAGTTAGTTACAATTAACGAAGACCGAACAACGTCTGTTCAAATCGATCAAATCTTACTTAGCAATAAAAATAACTATCCTCAAGTTACATAAAATGATAAACTGTGAAATTCAATAACATAGATACATGTTTGTACAGAACAGATAGATACAAACTAGTATAGTAACAAGAAAATATTTTAACTAAATAACAAAGTAAATACAAAAAGTGAATATTATGAAACCAAAAAATCGTTAAAACTCATTTAAATAATGAGTTTTTCGCCGTGTAATTTGTCTTTGTCCCACGGGACTCTCCACAAACAATGTTCGAACAACATTGTTTACAGTAGTAAATCTCTTTGTTAGATGAATAGGACAAGGTTACTTGCGCATTGAACAAATGTAGTACATATATCATAATCATCTGTTACATTGAAAGAAAAGTAAGAAAGGTTGGTAAGGTACTCCGATAGTTCGGACATGTAGAAATAATGTATGAAGCAAGATTGACTAAGCAGATAGAACGTGTTCTGGAAGGCGTTCATCAAAAAAGTTATCAAAGTCAACGAAGCGAGTGAGGTGTGTAAGAATCGTATCTTATGGCGCTCCGTGCTCTCTGCCTACCCCGCGGGATTAGGCGTGAAGTTATGTATGTATGTTACAATCATTCGGGTTCTTCTTTCCACTTTTCTCTATCATTCTTCCACACCAACACTCTTATATTATAATCACTGATACAGTCTATTCATCTTTTACTTTTCTCTTGTTTGTCTTCGTATCTTTTTGTCTATATGGTTCTTCATTCAGTTTTATCATTCTCCACGCGGCATGTGTATCATCCCTCCCCAGTACATGCCCTTACCACGCAAGGCGATTTCCTCTTATCTTCTCAGTTACTAGCTCAACTTCTTCTTACACACTCAATTTTGGTCACTACACACATTCATCTCAACATTTGCATCTCCGTAATATATACATCCGAAAAATACAATCATTCAAATATTCAGCAGTCGGGTAAATGATATTTACAATCGACGAAAATCCAACAGCGCAAAAACCTACATATTTTAAACCACTTACACGACAAAAAGCGTGTTATGTAATTCAGTATTGGCACTTCTAAATCCAAGAGCATTACTGCTGGAGGTATTAGCACCTCCGCCCACTGAATACACCCGGCACTCAGCATCTGAGTCCCGCAGGAACACATTTACGCCATTTAACACTGGGAACGCTCGTTCGTGTAATGGCATAAAACTCTGTATTTACATAGAGAGCGATGCGTAAGAATGATTGATTTGACGAATTTAGTACGCCACTGAAAACGTTGAAAACCCTTGCAAACCGTACACCCAGGGACTGATGAGCTCGTTCATCAAGCCGGTGACAACCTGTGCGTATTACGTTTTGCGAATTTAATAAATATAATTTATGTGTAGGTATGTAAAGCCTTATTTATCAAAGTGAAAGGGTGAACGCGTAACGTTTGATACGTAACGTTACCAATTTGGAAAGGTCACGGGGTGTTAAGCTTTTCCCGAGCGCATATAAACAATAATATTCTGGACATAATACGCACAGCGCCCGCTAGTTCTAAGTTAAGCAACTAAATGCTTGTATTATTGATAGCAATACCTAAAAGAAATCAAGATGACACATGAATATTCATTATTATCATAAATATTTTTACTTAGGAGGGGATCGAACCCGCCGATCTTGATTCTACAGTTGGTAGTTTTGCTAATGCACGACCAGGCCCGCGAAATGTTTAAGCATTTATCTTTATTTTGCGTACATGTAGCTGCGGTCACTAAAATATTACACTAGTGAAGTAAATAAAAGTGTAATAAGTAGCTCATAATGGTGACTGAGCTTCCTTATATTACAAACAGATCAAAATAGGTTTAAAAAACTTACTTATATTAGAGTTTGAGGGTTAATGGACTCGTCTTAACTGTAAAAGTAATTGCGTAGACTATGTTGTGAGTGTGGTTTTATTTTTAAAATTGCACGTTTTTGGCAGCTCGGTTCCTTGTTCAATTTCTTATTAATAATCTATTTTATTCATGGCATAATCACGCAGAGGCACTTTCATACCAGGAATTTTTTTTATGGGATAGGAGGGCAAACGAGCAGGCTTGTCACCTGATGTTAAGTGACCAGCGCCGCCCTTGGACACATATAGTGTTACAGTTTCGTTGCCGACTTTTAAGGGAGTAGGATAGGAGGGGATGGGGAAGGGGGATGGGCCTCCGGGTACGTCTCTCTCTCCAAACAAAATGCGGCATGAGCCACTTTACGTCGATCTTCTGAGAGGTCGTGGTATTTCACCGGTCGAGCCGACCCATTCATGCAGCGACTGCTTGGCTCTACCACTCCCAAAACTGGCATTTAAATAACCTTATTTTCAACTTTGTGCACGAGCTTAACTCCGCAGATGCCCCTTATTTCAGCTTTATGAATAGTATACTAGTCTTTTTAATATTATTAAAAAAAAAGAGCAAAAAATATAAATAAGATTCTACCATCATCCCCATTGTATCGAAAGCAAATTCTGCTAGAAATATTTTTATATAAAACATTTACACAAAAATAGCGCGGCTTAATACTTTGATAGTATTAATCTAAGCAAAGTTCTTACTAAAATATTGTAAAATATATTCTAAAGGATATTTTGGAGATATTTAGATAAGAAATTATATAGTAAAAACAAGTTTAACAATATTTGTTTATGGTTAGGCACTTTATCTAAATAATAAACTTGTTTTTTTCCAAAAAACTAATATAATAGACAAGAACTTGCCAAGAACCAAACTAATACAACTTTATTCTCTATGGTAATCAATCAACAAGTATATAACAACATTACCGCTGTCTACTAAATTATTAGCAGATGTATTTCAGACCTACAGATGTCGTAATTTTAATTAAACAGCCTTCAACTGTCTCGGGTAAGAAATAAATTTGAAAGCGTACACCGAAGAAAATTGCAATTTCTATCTGAACACCTAATTAGACGATAAATTAAATTGAATACTTTCTAAAAATAAATAATAGTCGACTTCAAAACTTACATAAAAACTTGTAAAAGTATTGCAGTCTTGATACTTTTGTAAGGTTCAGGTTTGTAATTACGCTTAAAAGCATGATATAAATTGAAGTGTATCAGTTACTTATGTATATTTTAGTCACTTTCAAAACTTTAATGAACAGGACACCGACTTCAAAACTTTTCGCATTGGCTAGTAGAAAAATATTTAAAAATCAGTAGCTGTGATACAGATGCTGTGCAAAGGTTATTAATTAAAGTTCCCTTGACAGAAGCTAGTCTGTTCATCGTCTATTAAGATCTAGATGAGATTATTAAAACGCAATATACAATAATTGCATTTTGAACTATTACATTTTGTAGTTCGTTTCGTCGTCTTACTGATTAAACTGGGCCCGGCATATGGCAATAGGTTTCGCCACCTATTCCATTTGTGACGTAAAGAATTGACATTGAAAAAAGTGTGAAATTAAAATAAAACATAAAGCGGCATATATACAAACTCATCTTTTTAGAAGTCATTTAAAAAAAATGTACATTCAACAAGACAAAAAAGCGCGTAATTTTTTTTAATCTAAAAATTGTTAGAAACTCGGAAAAGTATTTTATCCAGCGGACAATTTATTCATTGCACTCCTCTTTAATTTGCTCTTTTCTTCTAAAGCGCCTGAGTCCCGCCAGATAACTCCATTAGCCGGAATCCTAGTTATTTCACTTGCTTGTCTGCGGGTAACTCCTGTAAGTTTTCTCGTCACCAGAACATTTTCATTTCATTTTCTTCGTATAATCTTGGATTTGCGTTCATTCCAGTTTGAAAGCTTTAATAATCTATCTTTTAATAGCTTTTCTTTTTACTTAAGTTAACAAAAAAACAATGATTCTATAACGGGTTGAACATTTCGTGATATAAAAAAAAAAAAATATTTAGCTGGAATTGAACCTGCTCTTACGTTTCTCATTATTATGCTTTTAATTGTAATATTTTGTACACAATACAAACTGCGCCCTCTTGTTTTCAAACTAAACAACCAAATGATTGTGTTATTAAAAATAGCTAATGAAAATTAATACAAAGGTACTTTTTTATACATACAAAATAAACGTACAGACGCTATATAAACATCGCCGTCCATCATGAATGATTGTATTCGGGTGAGAATCAAACTCATCCACCACTAGTACTCATACACTCATACACTGCAAGCCCCATTCTTCCATTAAAAAGCATTAAAACTTGAAGTTTCTCTTGTTGGTGATTAATATTGTACAAATAAATCTCACTAGACTGACTAAGCAGATATACAATGCAAAAGCGGACGGATTTAGGAGTCGAGGACGGCCAAGACACACATTCCAAGACCAAATAGAACGTGTTCTGGAGGAAGGTGATGTTAAGAGCCTAAAAAACCGACGCGCGTGCATGAAAAGAGTTATGAAAGTCAACGAAGCGAGTGAGGTGTGTAAGAATGGTGCCCTATGGCACTCTGTTCTCTCTGCCTACCCCGCAAGGGATTTGGCGTGAAGTTATGTACGTATGTAAATCTCACTACTAATAATCCCAACATGTTCTAACTAAATTAAACTGGCGAAAGTTTTGTAACTCGTCAAACAAAAACAACCTCATATGAAAGAGTTAACGTCGTTCAGAAACCTATTTTCAATTGAAATTTACTGTCGAATATTTTGACAGACATTTTCATTAACCTGTTTCAATCCGTTGACGAGTTTATTTCCGTTTTACCGTTACCGATGGAGTAGTTACAAATATTATTTAATAAAGACAATAATTTTCTCCTAATAAAAGCTGCAAATATTTGAGTTCAATCATCTCAGTGGGGTGGAGTACCCTGATTGTGATTCAAGAAGACGTAAGATCCAATTCTGGCTCACACAATGATTTTAGCAACCTTTGTGTGATAAATATCGATGAATGACCTTTTCTCCGTCATATTATGGCAATAAGTTTAGCCATCTGTTTCATTTCGGACGTATTAATTCCACTAGTCGGGATCTAACAATCACTACCTACAGATTTAGGTAGAAAAAGGCGTGAAGATACAGTATAAGTGTTTGAGTTTATTCAATACATACCACAAATAAGAATATCAATAGAAAGTGATGGATCCCAAAACATGTGTGGTGTCAGATTTTACGTAGCGGCCATATTGAATTAAAAATTTTGTAGTGACATTGTTTGACAACGCTGTGACGTCACTTGAGACACGATGGTTTTCCGATGTCTTTTATAATAGGCAATACCTTAATTTACCTTTAATTTGTTTATATCTCTTTATATAAAACTATATTTATGTATGTCTAACTTATTGATGAAAGTGGGAATATTTATGATGAAGTATCTTGAAATACTCCGTTAATAGATTTAATGTTCCTATTATAATAACATACGGCAACATTCCTCCTCCTCCTCCTTGCGTCGTTTGTCCTCAATGCTAAGAGTCGTAGCCTCCTTGTTGATTTTTGTGATGGACTAGATTTCGCCACCTCTCCCTATCTTCGGCAGCGTGAATGGCATCGTAGACGGAAATATTCAGGGCAGCACGGATTCGATCCGACAAGCGAGTGGGACACTTGCCTCGAGGCCTCCTCTTGGCCACTTTTCCCGTCAGGGGCAGCATTTCTAGGTTGTCACCTCTCTTTCTTGCGATTTGGCTAAAAAACTCGAAGCTTCTCTGTAGTCATGTGGTGCTAAATCTTTAGCGCTGGATTCATTAGCGCGATGTTCGGTCCAACGAATTCTGAGCATCTTCCTCCAGCACCACATTTCGATCGCATTAATGCGTTGGCAATCCGCTTGCCTTAGTCCAAATTTTCGCACTGTCAAGAAAAGTGGGGAACACGAGGGTGGTGACCAACCATTTTTTTGTTCTCCTAGATATATACGGGAATAATAACATGATAATAATAATGTTTTGGACTCGGTAAGTTAAGCAACTGAATGTTATATATAAAAAAGAGAACTAATATTCATACATATACATCAGATTTTTTGCATAAATACATAATGTCAATAAAACAGGTACTCGATTAACAGTAGAAAAGCTGGAGTACCGAATAAATAAAAGAAATAAATAAAATCGAGTAAATTACGGCAATCAAATAAAATTAATTGCGCAATTATAGTAAGTATCATCTTAACTGGACAAAAGTCGCAATTGCACAATGGACGTCTACGAGAAGATAATTGGTACAATTACGTAACATTGTTACAATCGGTTCCAGACAGCCTTCGAGCCTCAGTTTCTGTGGACAAAAAGATAATATTATATTTACTTAGTTGATTGGGAAAGGTTATTTACTTTCAATTATTTTCTTTTCTCTCTATAATATTATAAACTAGCTGGCCCGGCAAACTCTCCACCTCGGAAGCAATAGGTAACATATTTTTTCTAAAAATAGTAGCCTAAGTTAATCCGTATTACACCTGCCAATAAAGGTCCCGTCAAAATCGGTCCAGCTATTTCAGAGATTACCCGAATCGAACAGATAGATGGACAAACAAATATGGTAAAATATGTTATTTTGGTGTATATATATTCACGAATGCAGTGGAAAGTTATTGCAATGTAATAAACATACACTTTAATTTAAATAGATAAATACCTTAAGTATTTTGATGATGGATTTGAATAGTTGTATTCACTGATAAAATACTAGTATTTTATTCACACGTTTGAAATAACTTGAGCTTGGTGGATAAAATGAGAAACAGTGTAATTCGAGAACGTTGTGGTGTGAAAGAAGATATAGTGACAAGGATAGAGAAAGGAATGCTTAGATGGTTCGGACATGTAGAAAGGATGGACGAAAGTAGACTGACTAAACGAATTTATAAGACAAGTGTGAAAGGGCGAACCGGTAAAGGACGACCTAGGCGGACCTACCACCAACAAATCTACGATGTGTTTGTGAGGGGCCAGGTCAGGAGTGGTCACAACCGACGAGCATGTATGAACGCGATAATGAGAGTGGAGGAAGCAAGAAACGTATGTCAGGATCGTAGCAAGTGGAAAGAATTAGTCTCTGCCTACCCCCATGGGAAAAAGGCGTGATTGTATGTATGTATGTATGTTTGAAATAGAGTTCGATTGTGTTTTGATTGTGTTCGATTGTTACAACTGGCCTTGGGGCTGGTAGATGACCACCTTGCTCTATGGCTTCCAAAATAGCATGACAAATCTATACTCGCGTGATTGGCACGCCTGAATATTAACCACCGCGTACTGTAAATACTACCCGTATTTTAATGAGCTATGAAACCAAAAGTAGTTCACGAGTACTCACAAGATGGCGCCACTGTGCTCACACTCCGACATATTTAACTAATAAAAGAAATTTGACATGTTTTTTTCTGTAATTATAACAGTGGTAGAGCCAAGCAGTTCGCTGCATGAATGGCTTGACCAGTGAAATACTACGATTTCTTAGAAGATCGACGTAAAGTGGCCCATACCGCGTTTTGTTCGGTGAGAGAGGTACCCAGAGGCCCACCCCTTTCCTCATCCTTTCCTATCCTACTGCCTTAAAGGTCGGCAACGCAACTGTAACACTTTAAGCGTTGCAGATGTCCATGGGCGGCGCTAATTACTTACCATCAGGTGACACGCCTGCTCGTTTGCCCTCCTATTCTATAAAAAAAAAGTAAGTAGTAAGTAAATATTTCAGTGGTCCAGTAGTGGAGAACCCTGCTTCTGAATCCAGAAGTCGCGGGTTCGAAAATTAATTTCGTAATGGCAATAGGTTTGCGGCCTATTTGGGACGTAAACATAACGTCGAGACGAGGCTTAACAGCCGCTGCCTTCGGGTAGAAAAAGGCGTGAAGTTATGTTATGTTTACAAGTTGTTCCAGCGAATGGGTAGGTTGAGATGCCAACACGGTTTGAATATTTATGGGTAGGCTGTTGCACCACATCGTTTTCAAAAAGTCTTCAGGGATGGAAGGGCCAGCTAAATCCCGCAGATGTCTTAAAAATTGTGAAGGCTTTCTATATCCAAGCTCTTTATGAGTTAATAATTGTTTCGTCTTCCTCTCGTGTGAAGCAGAAAGTCGCTTGATTAGCTCAGTTTTTATTTTATTATATTTGGATTTAGCTGGAGGGCTAACGATGATGTCGTTCCTTCACAGCCTTAGCGTATTGGATGTCAAGGTTATTGGTCACCTGGTAAAATCTTGAAGCGTCGTCGGTGACGTCATGGGTTTCGAATTGACCCTCAATCAGTGCGAACCATAGTTCGGGATCCTCTGGCGAGAATGGTGGAACCTTGATTTTCAAATTCCGTGCACCTTTAGTTTCAAGCGCCATGGATGTTCTTGCTCTGTGTTTTCGTTGCGCCGTGATATGGTCGCCTATTTGTGAGGCGGCGGAGTCGCTGCTGTTCGACATGGTCTTCGTGTCCTTCTCGTGGTCACCAGTTATAGCGTGTGGGTGTGAGTGTTCGCCGGTTATAGTGGCGAACGCAGTAAAAGATTAAGAAGTATAAAATAAGTAGACACACTTTGTAGATGAAGGTAGAAATATTTTATTATGCACAAAAGTCTTACACCCAGTACTATGAAATGTACTCGTAGTCAAGAGAAATAGTACAGAAGGAGTGAGAAATTAGATTAAGAATAGCGATAGCACATAGAAACAGAGACACAAGATAGCTGTCCGTGGCGCGATATTTAGTAGGCGTGAGGATAGAGGCACAATATGATGTGATAGTAGCGAGTCGAGCTAACGAACGAATGTGTTGCGCTCCCGCAAGACGGCGGCCGGCGCTCGTATGTACTTGCGAGAACAATAGGGGCGGACGATCGGCCGGCATCGGTTTCCGTATATATAAAATCGTCGCCTGTTGTATGTTTGTTAATTGAAATAATTTAGTTACGTTATGAAAAATAATTATATAAAAATTACATTAGTTTAGATTGTATACATAAATATTATATAGATCAGGTTATAAATAAATATTTAATAATAATAATAATAAATAGATATCACCGCTACAAGTAAGTAAATACCTCGTGGTAAATACATATATGTTCCTTTCACCTTAAGTTATTACATTTTCTAAATAAGGCACAGATTTAAACTTGCAGGAAAAGCTTACTAATGTACTGGAATTTATGGTCTTGACATCATATAAAATGGTACTGTCTCTTCAGTAATATCTTATGAACAGCGCAATGGATTTTAATGCAGGCGTTTTAGAAAAATAAAAGAACAACCTTTTAATGTACCTATATTAAATATTGGTAATAGTTAAATGCTTAAATATTTATTCATTTAATATTTGAGTAGTAGAATCACTTTTCGAAAGTTATGTGTGATTAATATCGATGACTGAAAACATATTGCCCGGTGGCCGACAGTAGGTTCTACCACCTAATCCATTCACAAGTCGAAACTTAACAGCCGCAGCCCGCATCTTTCCGTAGAAAAAGGCCTGTATTGCGCGCCTCACAACGCTTTAGCGTGTGGGTGTGCTCTATTCTCGAAAGACCGCTCTGCGACGATTTTACAACATGAAATCGTTTTTATACCAAAAGTTATCAATAAACGTCGCGAAAAAATGGATGTTTCTGCAACTGGAACTCTAATTGTTAGTTCAGTTAGGTTTTTTTTCATATACATCAATAATTATGATGAAATATGTATTTATAAAAAAACAAAATTGTCGTCCGTTGGTCTGTATGTCTGTGCGTTCCATCGATTAAGAAAAAAATACGCGATGAAATGAGTTGAATCTTTTTTTAAACGTTTCTGTACATCCTGAGGATGATCCCTATTGCTTGGCGTGATTAAACTCTGAACGATTCAAAAGATATAAATGAAAGTCCTTCTAGAATAACGAATTCCGTATCTCAACCATTTTTTTGGTTTTTTTCTTATTTTTCGCACCGTTTGTCGGTAATGTAGAAAATAATTTTTTCAACAACAGGTGCTATGAGAAAATTATAATTTTTTTTTTTAATTTTTTTATTTATAACTATATATTCAAAAAAAAAATAGTGCTGTGTTAAAACAGTTATTTCATCAATGATAATATTCTTTTTTTCTTATATTCAATTCAAATTTCTCCGATTTCTAGGACAAATAGCGTGTGAGGCGCGCACTTTTGGATTTTCCAATTTTTTTTTAATTATTCGCGTTAGAAAAACATGTCCAAAATCAAATACACTGTAAATTACGTATTGACGTCATTGGAATCCATATTTTTATGTCACCCACTTTCAAACTCCCTTGTTCCACTTGAAGCACTTCAAACTGCCATGGCATCTATTGATAAATAACGTGGGTGCCAAGCAACGAGACTATGGTACAGCTATGTTTTTTTCAAAATGGCGGAATCAAAAAGCGTTGCCGCTGCATACTCACTAGCGATTTTTGTCACGAGAAGCTTCTATGATGTTATTTCTTTCAAATAGTCTATAACCTTAATTTCTCGACATCCTATTTCTATTTAACTGTCTGATTTAATTTGCAGATTTTTCGAAACAACCAGGCCATGTGCAGAAGTACATCGCTAGCCTTTCGAAGTCCTCTGCTGGATGTAGGCTTCCACCAAAGAACGCCACTATTGACGGTCCTGTGTCACTCGCATCCATTGACTTCCTAAGTCTTTTACCTGGTCGTCAGGGAACCTAGTGGGGGCCGGCCTACTCCGTGTAGACCAGTTTATCGCGTTTCGTTCGGCGAGAGAGGTATCTGAAGGCCTTATCCCATTTCCCTTTTCTTTCCCCAGCAGCAACACAACCCTCGAATCATCACAACCCTTAAAGGATGACAACGCACCAGGATGTATATGGCCAGTGAGAAGTTACTTACCATCAAATGACCCACTTGTTCGTTTGTTGTCCTATCCCATAAGAAAAAATTCTTCTGTCATCAGGCTATAATATTTTTAGTGGTAAAAGTATTATAATATAGCTATAGGGAATGTCCAGTAGTCCAGCATCCGAATCAAGAAGCCTTGGGTTCAAATACGGGCTCACACCAATGGCTTTTCGAAATTCTTTTCAGAAGTTATGTGTGATAAATATCAAATACAGAAAACTTTGTGCCTGTGCCCAGTGTAAGACAATAGGTTCGCTACCTATTCAATTTGGGACATAAACACGGCGAGTCGAGGCTTAAAACCGCCGCCAACACTTCGGGTAGAAAAAGGCGTGAAGTTATGTATGGAATTTAGGACGGTAAGCTAGTATTAAAGCAATCAAAGCTACTTTTCAGTTACTCAAGTAAGTCGAACGATAGGACGGTCTTCTTAAAAAAAACAAATACTATACTTAATTAGTATTAAAGTATTGAGGAATAAAAATATGATACATATATGCAGTTTTTATGACAGTAATCTATTTTTTTTAATTTTTTTTTATGGGATAGGAGGGCAAACGAGCAGGCGTGTCATCTGATGGTATGCAGCCAACGCCGCTCATGGACACCAGCAACACATATAGTGTTACTGTTGCGTTGCCGACCTTTAAGGGGTAAGGGATAAGAAAGGATGGGAAAGGGGGGTGAGCCTCCGGGTACCTCCCTCACCGAACGAATCGCGGCATGAGTCACTTTACGTCGGTCTTCTGAGAGGACGTGTATATACTACGTGGTATATACTCTTATTATAAAGCGGAGTTAATTTGTTTGTAACCCAGTGGTCGAGCACACGGCTTCTGATCCAGAGGTCCGGGTTCGGTTCCTGACACTGGCTCACACCAATGACTTTTCGAAATTGTTTTCGAAAGTTATGTGTGATAAATATCGATGACTAATAACTTTGTGCCCGGTATAGCAATAGGTTCGCCACCTATTCCATTTGGGACATTTGGAACATAACGCCGAGACGAGGCTTAATTGCCGCTGCCTACACCTTCGGGTAACAAAAGGCGTGAGGTTGTGTTATGTTATGTTAATTTGTTTGTTTGTTAACTACTAATTTGATAATTTGTTATCTAATGAGGCCACTAAGTACTAACTTTTGTTCAAGGTACTGGCCGCATGATATTTTGCTCCACTGACCCACATTCTCCTAATTTGTATGCAGTTTATGTATATCTTTTATTTATCGCAATTTTTTTTCGAAATTCGTCAAATTATAACTCTCAAAGAATAATTAATTAATTTTTATAATATAGAAAAATAAACACCAAGTAAAGTGAGCAATGTTTCATAATTCTATTGCAGCTGACTATAATATAGTCAGAATATAATAATATATATATTATATACTATAAATCACGGAGATATCAAAATACCTTCATGCCGTTAGTATTTGAAAGAATCGACAGAGAATTATAGTCCTCCTATCCAGTAGTCAAATGTTTTATCCAAAGGTATCATCAGTATATTTTTCTGGAGGAAGATGATGTTAGGGGCCTTAAAAATCGAGGCGCGTGCATGAAAAGGGTTATGAAAGTCAACAAGTGAATGAGGCGCGTAACAATCGTGCCATACGGCGCTCTGATCTCTCTGCCTACCCCGCAAGCGATTTGGCGTGAAGTTATGTAGGTAGGTATAGTACCCACCCAGATCAAATCAATAATGTATTGATGAAAAGCCAGATGGTCAAAACCGAAAGCGATATGAGATTGGAGGAAGCAAGAAATGTATGTCAGGGTCGTAGCAAATGGAGACAATTAATCTCTGCCTACCCCCCATGAGAAAAAGGTATGATTGTATGTATGTATCATCAGTCCGTCGCCATACATTGGACGTTGATTTTTATCAGAAATAACCTTGGAAAATATTTCGGGAAAATCATGGGCCCCCAGACTTGAATTTCAGACCTACTAAGTCCCACTAAACCACTGGACTACAATTATGCCTTAAGTATATTTCACAAAACATATAAGACAATGGTACTAGACATATATTATGTCTAGAGAGCACGATCATAGAGAATAAATTATCTTTGAAAAATATAGTCGAGGAGCATTTCGGGTAGCAGCTAAAGTTATTCTTTTTTTTTCTTTTTCCACTTACAGTTACTTACACTTATTTTATACTGAGCAGATATATTAAATGGTTTTATTATACGCGGTTGAGTTGGTTAAGAGTTGTGAAACGTTTTTTGATGCCTCATAAAATGGGTTTTCCAGTCAATTCAATAATATTATCCCAAAACAAATTCAGTATATTTATAACCTACTGGTTATGAATATACTTACTTTATAACTAAAAAAACCTTGTCTAAGAATAATATTTAATTTATTTATTAGCGCAAAAGTCTTTTTTATAGACTTAGAGGGCAAACGAGGAACCACTACCGCCACACAAACACAGTTGCCTTGCCGGGTTTTAAGGGAGTAGGTTGGATCCACAGAAATAGATCAAGATAGAACGGCCGCGATGTCATATTTCCATACATTTCGAGCGTGTCACTTTTTTGAAAAACCACGCCCACAGCGTGACGTCATTTTCATTGTGAGCGGGTCGACTAGTTAGGAGACACACACATTAGATTATCGATGTTAATATCGGCAACGTGTGTTAATTTTATTATTTTTATATTTTACCAACTTTATTGATTTTGTGTAACGATAATCATAGAAAGTAAAACATGTTAAATACTTTAATCCGACATATTAAAACCTAAAACATATTTTTCCAACAATATATAAAATTTAATTATAAATATTTTACCGTCCTTGAAACTATACATATTTATTAAATATTTGCCTTTTTGTAAGGGTTGGCCTCACAGTCCTGGTTAAATAACGAAGCCGAACGTCTACATATACCTCGGTTACTGCCCGTTTGAGAACAACGAGATGATTTTCCATCGGCGATTGGTCAAATTGGTAAAAACTTATACTGTCAAATAAATTGCTGCCAATGTAATTACGAAACACTTTGGTTGAAATTTGTGGTGTTAGAATAAAGTAGGGACAAAGCAAGACATGAGCTGATACTCAAATTATTATTGAATTAATTTATCGAGAAGTCCTAAGACTCAACGATACATGGAGTGCCCATCTCTAACATTCGAAGACCAATCACAGCGATTAACAGACACAGCGATCAACTGGCAGGTGTATTGTGTATTTCGTTCGATTCGACGTACATTACGCGTATAATTTATACGCGCAATGTTTTTGTATACTAGCGTTGAATGCGGACAGCAATGGATATTTATCATAACGAAAAAATATACAACTTGTGATCGTAATTATTGAACATAGTAAAAGTAAAACAATAATTTATAATCTCAAAAAAATACTTTCTACTGATATTCTGTACTTACTGATCATACGAAATATTTCCTTTTTTCATATTTGATTCACTACTTTTGTTTTTACAATTTGCCACAGCATAATAAGGTATATATGTGACGTTTTATCTATTTTTTTACGTCCTGAACGCATGGCAAGAACGCTCGTTGCGTAATGAGAGCGAGTTTCGGAAAGCATGCAATATAGTGCATGGTTTTGGCACGCTTGCCACGCCTATTCGCCGTTCTATCTTGATCTATTTCTGTGGTTGGATCACTCTCAACGAACGACACGCGGCATGAGCCACGTTGCGTGGTATTTCACCGAACGAGCCGGCCTATTCATGCAGCAAACTGTATGACTCTACCTCTGTTAAAACTCGGTATTGATTACTGATTTTGTTTGCAATATCTCATTCTTCGACACATGACATGAGTGATATGAATTTTCAGGAATTATCGTGAGCTATATGTGAATTTCAATATTTGATAATAGGCTTAGCCATCAATAACTTAAATAGGACCAAACAATTTGGCATATTGTCTTATTATCCCAAACTTTTTGGTCCTCGATAATTGTTTTTTTTTTACAGTTTTGGGTATTATCAATACGAATTACATGTAAACTTTGCTTCGTGCACCATCCGTTTTGGACTCATATAAAAAGAACATAACATAATTTCACGCCTATTCCTACCCGAAACTGTTGAGTTGCTGTTAAGTCTAGCCGTTATGAATACGTCCCAAATAGAATAGGTGGCGAACCTATTGCCATACCGAGCACAAATGTTTTCACTAATAATAATTTATCACACATAACTTCCGAAAAGCATTTCAAGAAATCGTTGTTGTGAGTCCGGATTCGAACCTACTGGACCACTGAGACTAAAAAGAAAACCTAAACAATATATTTACACGGAAGACAAAAATAAAAAGGCCATTTAATATTTATGACAATTTCGATACAAACTTTGCAGTGATAAAATCGTTCAATCGTTTTCCTCAAATATATGTCGTAAAATGTTTAAAGATTTCGCAGATGCTCGTTACGTTTTATATATGAACACTTATTTTTATTGAACAGATCTAAGAATTTAAACGCTTTCAGTTTAATACTATTATGGACAAATCATAAGAAGTTTCCATACACGCCTTTAATATTGAATGGTGTAGATAGCGGCAAATATGTCACGATATTTGTTGTCGACTAACTATTATGAAATTCGACCGGTTAAAATACCACGACTTCTCAGAAAATCGACGAACTGTGGCTTATGCTGCGTTTGGTCTAGTGAGATATGTATCTAGAGACCTACCCCTTTCCCTTGCCCCTCCCATTTATCCTTCCTAACCCGTATTAAAGTCAGGCAACGTTACAGTAGGTAACGCTGTAACGCTCTGGGATTGTACAGGCAGCGCTAGTCACTTAGCACGAGGTGACCTGCTTGTTCCTTTAACTCTTAAAAGAATCTATTGCCACGCACAGTTACAGATATAATATATACTCAAAATTCGTCTAAACTTATGAAATATATATCAAAAATAGAGAGCGTGTGAGAATGTGAGCCAAATCTCCACCATACTATTACAAATTGATGTGATAAATCTGTAATTATCGGCAGAATTATTATTGTAAAATATGGCAGTGTGTATTATTACAACACCGGTAGTAACTGTCGCGTCTCAACGACTATAGTCCACTACCGAAGCAAATCCAATGAGAAGAACTTCGGTCTATTTGGATGGCTGTCCGTCCACTTCGCCGCTGTCACCAGAAGTGTGTCTCAACTCTCACCGCAAATGCGAATCCTACTTTATTATCGCCGGGTAACCGATTGATCTAGTATCAATCTAGTATCAATCAATCTAGTATCAATCAATCAAATCGATTGATACTAGTTCGGACACGATCGGCTCTCGTGATCGGCACGCCAGTAATTTAGTTATTAATTACTGCCTAGGGTATTATTATAATGAATTGTGAAACCAAAAGTTGATTATAGATTCTGTAAAGATGGTGCCTCTGTAGTTCCCGCTTCGACATATATAAACGAATATTTATTTTCTTCTTATATATTTAGGAAAAGCTACATTTACACTACCCATAAACGAAAGTCTAATATAGCTTAATCCATGCATTTATAGTCTGAAAATATACTGTAATTATGTTTAATTAACATTTATTTATAGCACATTGACAAAGACCAGGCTTTATTCTGCTGATAAGCAATTAAAAGGGGGAGCTCGGTTGGAGGTCGACGACACAGGATCTGGCGCCATGTCCGGTTCCCATGAAATTGACACACGTCCCTTTAACAAAGACATTATAAACAGTGTGCTTGTGTGATCTATGCTCTGATTAAAATCACGTGATGGAAAATGATGCTGTATCGATATTAATAAAACAATGTTCATCTAATAACAGCTTTGGAATTGTACTAATGAATAAAGAGTCTGGAAAAGTGGATCATAATTTTTAGGTGACCGAATAAACTCTATATACATTCAGACATACTGACTGACTGACTGACTGTATACTTCACACCACACGTGTGGGGTAGATGAAAAAAAAGGGCTCTATAAAGTACTTGTTTCTTCGACTTTTCCAAATCCTGCCATTCACATTGGTTTATAAGGCTTCCGATATCACAAACCACAAAATCAATCTCACACATCATCACACTCATTCTTATTTTATATCTGAAGAATCGGAGCATTTCTTGCCTTGCACCGACACTCTCTTTCAACCAAGAATTTCTTCTTATTTCTGCCCAGACCGCAAGAGACTTAGCATGAAGCTGTGTTATTGTTCTATGCTTGTATTAAAATTAGTATTTAAAACTTAAACTTACTATTAAATAAGATGTTGGTGAAAAATTTTTACTTAATACTTAAAAGGATTTCACGTTGGTCGTTACTCACCTTTACGAGTCAAAAGACGTTTTTAAGAGAGTCAAGGTTCGCCCGCAATCTCAGCGCGTAAAAATGTACCAGAATAATTTATGTGGCGGAAGAGTATGAGGATTCATATCAGTCCCAGTATCTCTATGTTCTCCGGAACTGTTTTCGGAAAATTTATTCGTATATATATATCATAATACTAGCCGTTCGGAATGGTTCTCCCGTTATATAACATAAATGTCGTCTTCAAAAAGATAAATAGATGAAGTCACTCGAACAATTTAACAAAAGGTTTTCAGTTTTCATACAAAAGGCAAAATTAAGAATATCTTTATTGTTGGTTGGTAATTAAAAATAACGGTGAGAAAATGCAAATTCAGTTGAATGTTTTCAATTAAGCCTGTATACAGCCTAGTTGATATTTCAATTCGTAGTTATTATAGTTTCAAAATAATAGGGTAAACGATTAAATTAAGGACAGAAATTAATTTTGTTCGAAATTTATTAGAAAAGATTAAAATCTCATTGAAAACTTTATGAATTCAAAAGATCCCAATGCACATAGTAACGAAATCTATATCGTTACGCGTTTTAGTTCTTTAAGATGAAGGCAGTGTAAATTCGAAATCGTCAAGTTAAGTGTACCATAGAATAAGGAGGCCATAGAATAAGGCGTCGAGGAAAATTTGTTCAGTTTTCAGCTTAAAACTCAACGAATGTTTATGTGTTACAATATACTATTTCTCCAGTCACCTGTCATCGATTTTGTATTCAGATTTAAATCCCGATACTCCCAAACTCCATCTTATATTTTTTCTCCAATCATGTCGGTAGCCAGGAAGGAGGTCGTGTACCCCTCTTCTGAATCAAGGAGTCATGAGATCAAGTCAGGGCCCACACTTATGTTCACTCGGAATTACTTTTGGATATGTGTGTTATGTGTGATAAATATCGCAGACTCACAATATTGCACCCGGTGTATGGTAATAGGTTCCGCCGCCTATACTATTTGGAACGTTAAGAATTCGGGCAGTTTTGACTTAACAGCCGCTGCTTACACTTTCGGGTAATAAACGCCAGGCAAACTATAAGTACATTTACAAATAATTTCTCTTTTAAAATTAACAAAGCTTACCAAACTTACAGTTATAAATATCTATAATTTCAAATGAATCACTCTCCACTCAAAACGACTAAGACAAAACAAATAGAAAAGTTATATACCGACAAAATATTTGCCTGCCAAAAGTTCACAGAACATTTTGTGGGTAACGAAATAAAATTTAAATTTAAATCCACCCCTTTAAAACTCTCGGCTTTAGTTCGTTAAAACCATTTACAGACGTGGAACTTTCGCTTTGTATACTTATTTCATATTTTATAGAATTATAAATAAGTACTGTTTTTGTATTCGTGAGAAACAAAATAAAATAGTTCCGATAAGATGCGGACAGTGTAAGGTTGTATAAGTCGAGGACGGCCATGACACATTTTCCATGACCAAAATGAACGTGTCTTTACTGAAGGCGATGTTTACTTTATAAACCGAAGAGCGTGTATAACAAGAATTGTGTAAGTCGAAAAGGCGGGTGAGGTATGTAAGAATCGCGCTTTAGACGCTCTTTTCTGTCTGCTTACCCCACTAGGGACTTGATGTAAAGTTAAATTAAGTAACGTCTATATGTTTTAACTTTGTGCCTTTGTTTCATTGATAATTTTTTTAATCATTAGGACAATCTGAAATGATTCGTATAATAAATATTATTTTGTAATAAGACTATACGATGTTCAGCTCAGCTCGACTATTATTAATAAAATAATATTCAGAACAAATAGGTTATTAGATCGGCTGAATTGCTAGTCGTTAGTCAGCATTAGCCAGTTATCACATTGAAGGCTGAAGCTACAACCTCAGTTTAGGCTACAACTCAGAGATGACATGTTTTGCCTTCAGCCGATACATATGTGACCCAATTTCAATCCAGCAATGCTGTTGTTATTTATAGCGTTTAATTAATTTCTAATTTGGATCGAGTTATTTATATATAACTAGGAATTGCTAATTTACCGAGTGAAATTTAAAGACATAATAGATTCTAGAGTATTACTTTGCAATTCAATTATTAATTAATTAATTAGAGAAATTATTTTGAATTAACATGTATGGCGAGACCAATCCATTCATTATATCTTCTCTCTATACTTCGTTATTAACAATAATCATTTAGTTTAGCTCTTAGAATCATCCATAACATAGTGAATAGTAACTTTGTAAATATGTTTCTGGATTTTAGGAACGGTTAGGGACGGGTAATAGGGATTACAGTGATGAGAGATTACTTCCAGATACCACTCTAATCAAAAGAAACATGACATCAGCCACCTTACATACATTTGAACAGCAATCTGCGTGACTCTACCACATACAAACTTGCAATACAATGCAATACTTGAGGAGCCTCGTGGCGCATTGGTAATACTGCAGAATCGAGGTTGGTGGAGGTCCCACCCGCGTACAAATATTTGTGACAAGCATGAAAGTTTTTATGGCGTCTGGGTGTTTTCTATGTATTATAAGTATGTATTTACAAAAGAAAAGTATACATGTGTTAGTATCCGTTATCTAGTATCCATAGCACAATCATTTAGTTGCTTAGTATGAAACTAGAGGGCGCTGTGTGATTTGTGTCCAAGATACCTTAGTAATAATTGTGCAACTTCTGATAAGAAATTAAATAATATTAAATGTGGGTAGATCAACAAGTTTTCTTGTAGACGCGATGACGTCACAGCGCTAGTCCACTGATGTTCGATATTTGTCCGACGCCGACAACTGGTTCTTCAGTCGATGGTTACACAACACTTATTGAATTTCACGTCCCAGTGTCTCAGAAGTCCGTCGTGAACAGAATTATTATTGGCTTCTTAAACGGTCATTCCTGAAACATAGTTGGTTGTGTTCCATGTTCAAATAAATTAAAACAAACTAAAAAAACAAATTACCTTTGCTACTTCTATATGTTATTATAGGGAATAAACTAGTAAACGGGTCACTTTTTTATGGGATAAGCCACCCGTGGACTCATATAGTGTTACTGTTGCGTTGCCGACCTTTAAGGGATAGGGGATAAGAATGGATGGGAAACGGGGGTTGGCCTCCGGGTACCTCTCTCACCGAACGAAACGCGGCATGAGCCATTTTACTTCGATCTTCTGAGAGGCCGTGGTATTTCACCGGTCGAGCCGGCCCATTCATGCAGCGAATAGTAAATGACTAGCGACGCATTTGAGATGGGATAGGGAGGGGGTTAGAAGCGGGAACGGAGAAAAAAGAAGGTGGAGCTCAGGATAGCTTTCTCACTGAAGGAAAAGCGGCATGAGCAATTCTATGTCGACATCGTGGTGTAGCCTACGTGGCTGTCACTGTTAAATGTGTGTTTAAATCAATTAAAACTAGAAAAGAACCTCTAATATTTCTATATTCGTACTTCGTACGTCTTGTCATCTTATTATATTACATAACATAACTTCACGCCTTTTTCTACCAGAAAGAGTAGACAGCGGCTGTTTAGCCTCGTCTCACTCTTTCGTTTATGTCCCAAATGTAATAGGTGGCGAACCTATTGCCATACCGGGCTCAAAGCTTTCAGTCGTCGATATTTATCAAGAATAATTTGGAATAATCTTATTACAGCTATAGAATATTATTGACAAACCTGGATATTGCGGTGTGAACATAGCTAAAAGCTATTTCTGACTATGTATATGTAGTATATTACATTTAACAGCGTTACACGCCCGTCAATTTGAATTTTGTGGCTTTGAAGGTTTGGAAGACTCGGGATGCGGAGTAGAAACTGCTTGATAATGGTCGCATTATCCCAAGATAACTTCGTAACAGCTGCCTTTAACTGATATAACTACAAAGTTATCGAGAATATTAATATTACTTAGATATTTCATATTTCTTTAAATAAAGATTTAGTTATATCTAATATGTTTAATAAACCAAATTTTATACATAACTTCACGCCTTTGTTACCCGAAGGTGTAGCCAGCAGCTGTTAAGCCTCATCTCGCCGTTATGTTTACGTCCCAAGTGGAATACGTGGCGAACCTATTGCTGTACCGGACATAAAGTTTTCAGTCATCGATATTTTTCACACTTAACTTCCGAAAACAATTTTGAAAAGTCATTGGTGTGAGCCAGTGTCAGGATTCGAACCTGGACCTCTGGATCAGAGGCCGAATGCTTGACCACTGGGACCACCGAGCCTAAAACTATATAAATCAACTATTTTCAAGAATATTGACGGGAATACCAGCATAAAGAGTTTAAGTGCTTTTAAAATAACTTTCAGAAGTAATAAGAAGAAGCGAGTGGAATATCAACAGAAGCTTGGTTCAGCTGTTTTTCCAGTCTTGTATAAAAGGCGTCTTGTATAAAATCCACTGAATATAATTTTACATATTCTAAAACTGCAGTAAATTTACTGTTACATAATTTACTGTATCTACTGTACATATAAAGAGATGAATAGATTGTGTTCAAGTTAGGCTAACCATTTTTATCACATTAGCTACAAAACCCTCCAAAAAGGTTGCAAAAAAATACCTCCCTTATTGCACGTACTTCACGTTTTTGAAAACCCATCAAAGCTTTAATTGGACAGATACTTTTTTTATGAAGATGCACGATATTGTAAGTGGTGTGACGTGATTTATCTTCTGCCATCTCTGGTACTCCAGGCTGCTCGTCCTATCACCCGATCTGCTTAAGGATCATTTATATTCCGACTACATCCACGTAATTAATTATAGATTAGTATCCCTTTAGAGGAGAAGTTATGAATTCACGCGGTTGACATTTTTTCGTAATTACACACATTTTCTACCCGAGAGTGTAAGGAAGTCTCAATTTGTCGATTTTTTAAGTTTGTTTCTTTAAAACGCCTATTCCTTTATATAGTCGTTTTTAAGAAATTATGACTTAGTTCGTCATTGATATTTACTACAAATAACTTGCAAAGATTTATCCAAAAAGACAATAGTGTGCTAGCAAGAATTTAAACTCTATATCTAAACAATTGAGATGCCTTCCTTTACTGAATTGACTATATGTATTAAAAATTATTCCTCAACCTCTTGTCACCAACGTCTATCAGTCTTTAACACTCTTAACAATAATATTATTAGCAATCTACAGTATCTTACCAGAAGTTAATATCGAAATATCTTAAGAAAATAAGGCTTGGTATGTATTCCGATTTTAATTAAGTATGAACTAAATAAATTACGCTGTATTTCTTAAAAAAGAATGCATAAAAAAAGCTGTTATTTACTGAATCTCCCAGTGTAACAAAGAATTAATTCAACTGTTCTAAATAAAACTGAGATTTCTTTTTTTGTGTTTTAAAAAAAATAAGCGTACATAATGCTTTGAGAACCATTCCGTACCAGAATTACTGTAGGCCCACTGTGCAGGGATTTAGATAAGCCGTTTATAAGCCGAGAGTCTAGAGCTTACTTCACACTTATTTAGAATTAAACTGGTTTGTTCAGAGAGATAGATACTCAAATGAACGTCCAAAAATGAAGAGTTTAAAAATTCTTCTGCCATATTGTATAAAAATAAAAATACTTATATATAAAATAACATAACTTCACGCCTTTTTCTACCAAAAGGTGTTGGCAGCGGCTGTTAAGCTTCGTCTCGCCGTTCTGTTTACGTCCCAAGTGGAATAGGTGGCGAACCTATTGCCATATCGGGCACAAAGTTTTCAGTCATCGATATTTATGACACTTAACTTCCGAAAACAATTTCGAAAAGTCATTGGTGTGAGCCAGTGTCAGGATTCGACCCCGGACCTCTGGACCAGAAGCGGTGTGCTCGACCACCGAGACTGTTATATATTATTATCATCATCATCATTCATCATTTGCCTTTTGAGGTCCACTGCTGGACATAGGCCTCCCCCATAGAGCGTCACAACTGCCGGTCCGCTCAATCATGGGTTTTTTTGCCATAATCGCCACGCTCGGTAGGCGGGTCGGCGATTGCAGTAGGCTGTATTTTCTTCAGAGAGAATGCTGCTGCCCATTCTTCTAGCTTTTCCCTTAGTCCCCTTTTACGACACCCACGGGAAGAGATGGGGTGGCGGTATTCTAAGCCGGCGCCACACAGCATTTTATTATAAAATTATATATTATTAATTATAATGAAAAGTCTCGGTGGCGCAGTGGCTAGCACCCCCGCTTCTGATTCAAGAAGTAGTGGGTTCAAATCCTGGCTTTTCGAAAGTTACGTGTGATAAATATCGATGACTGACAAACTTTGTGCCCGGTATGGCAATAGGTTCGCCACCTATTCCATTTGGGACGTAAACATAAGGGCGAGACGAGGCTTAACAGCCGCTGCCTACACCTTCGGGTAACAATGGCGTGAAGTTATGTTATGTGTTATGTTATAATGAAAAATATTTTTTTTTTAAATTTGATTTTCCTATTTTTATCTTGCTCATAACATGATGGTAAGTTTTTCAGTAGAAATTGTATTATTAGAATCCCCTTGTTTATACTAAAGGACTAAAGCCTAAATATCTATATGACTATATCTATGTGATTGAAGATGCGAACATATCATTTTACCAGCATATTGTTATTGGCTGTATACTATACCTTTGGTAATGTTATAATTTCCTTCTACATACAACTTATGCAGACATATTAAGTTACAAAAGCCTTCTCATTACATATTGTTGAACACATACATTGAATTATAAGGCTATTGTATGTAATATATATGTATGTATGTTACTCCTATAATTGTGAGCAATAAATTTGAGCGATAAAATAAAACACCATTGTTATTTGTATTAGCGAATTATTGCTACCAGTAATTTCTTTGGCATGAGTAAGTTTTATTTTGTCTACTTTAGCGATTCTAGTTGTGTTTTTATTAAGACGTACTTTTTGCTTTTCTTGTTTGTTATTTCTTATCGCCGAATCTTTGTATACTTTTGGTAAGATTAAGTATCTAATTCTATGTTCATAAAGAGTGCGTTAACGTGGGTAATTAATAGTAAAGATTTTATTAATCTAATAGAATAATATATTGGACACAGTACACACAGCGCCCTCTACTTCCACACTAAGCAACTAAATGCTTGTGTTACGGATACTAGATAACGGATATTAATACATATATACTTTTTTGCAAATACATACTTTTAGTACATAGAAAAACACCCAGACGCCATACAAACATTCATGCTAGTCGTCTGAAGGTACCGGATCGATCGAAATCAGACTACCAACGTATAGTGGCTCATGCTGCGTTTCCGATAGTCCAACCCTTTCCCTCTATTCCTAATAAGGTAGGGTAGGTACCCTATTTTAAAGGCCGGCAACGCAACTGTAACACTATCTGTGCTGCAGGTGTCTATGGGCGGCATTAATTGCTTCCCATCAGGTGATAGACCTGCTCATTCGCCTCCCAATTGCATAAAAAAGGCTCTACTGTCATCAAAATATTCATTCTACTATTGCCTACATATACAAGTTGGGGTTGGCCGGTGCCGCTGCTGCTTCAGCAGAAAATCTAGCGTCACAAATATAGAAACCTTGTAGGTGATTATGTTTTTGCGCCGTTTGGGGATGAGACTCTGGGTACAGTGGGTCCGAGTGCTCTTGCATTAATACCTTGTAAAAAGACTGGTCGAGACCTCTCGCGCCCAGAGTGCTGATATATTCTTCGCACAGAGGATTAGCATAACCATTCAGCGTGGCAATGCGGCCAGTCTTCTGGGCACGCTGCCAGTAGACCGAGATGCGGAGAAATTTGATTTCAGACAGTTTTTAATAGTATATTTTATAAATAATGTAATTAATTTATTTCTTCTCATTATTGTAAATATTAAAAGATAAATTTAGATTTGACCCTAGTCAGATCTTTTAAAACGTCTGTATTCAAAATATTCGTTTTTGTCATTCAATTTGATTTATCAACGAGTGTAATAAGAAGTAAAAACATTTATTATTAGTAAAAGTAATATCAATCAGTCTGTGTTTTCTATACAATATCCCTCGGTACGGTTGTCGATCAAGTTCCATTGAGAATACGTTCAGAACTCGACAATAGCGTGGATCTGTAATTAAAAATGGCGTCGGTGGAATTTTTTTTATTTTTGATTTTTATTGAAAACCTCTCCCCGACGCCCTCGTGGATCGTTAAAACTTTGTTCTGCTTAATGATAATAAAAAATCTGGCAATTAGTACTGCTTTAATTTATGTTAATTACTTGTGTTATAATTAATAGACACAAATAAATTAAGGCTCTTGAAATTATAAGAGTTTATTTTACTGATGGATAATAGATATGTCTATTGTTCCTTTGCTCGTTTTCAATTCAGATAGTATTACAGTTGTGTTGCCAATATTTTAGCTGGGATATGGAAGGGAGGAGAATGTAAGAGGGTTCGGATACCTCTCTCAGCGAACAAAACGCGTACCGCGTCGATTTTCTGAGAGGTCGTGGTATTACTCAACACGAGCCTGCCTGTAACTTTCATTAGTTTTATAGATAAATGTATAAATAATGAAATAATTATTGGATATGAATAAAAGCACAAGAATTCAAACATACATCACAGAAATGAAGCGAGTGAAGTGTGTAAGCTTTCTTGTATTCTCTCTGTCTACCCTTAATCTGGATTTGGATTTGCCGTGTACATAAGCGAGTTATTAAGTTTTAGCACAGAATTTATAATAAGATACGAAGATATGACAGTGGTATATTCCCCATATTTTGAAAACAAATAACGCAACTCATAAAATCATTTAATATTTCCAGTTGAATCTACCTTTCAAAGTTAAATTATTGAGTTAGGTATAATTAGTATTACAAACAATTTTATATGGTGTAGACTTCTTAATTCAATAAAATTACTACTAAGCTGTTAAATTGCTTATAATCTAGATACCTTTATATATCTCAGTACTCCAGTAACTCCCAAGCAGTAGGTGCTTACGTATCAAAGATTTCCTCGCCGAGTATGTCAATCCAAACTCAATACTCTCCAAACGTTTTTACCACTATTGAGGACTTATGAATACGGAGAAACTTTCAACAATTCGATCTGGAAGTCCAAGACACTCGTTCTGTTAAATAACTCTATTTCATGTCTCTGTGCCCGGTGTATCGCAATAGGTTCGCCATATGTTCCATTTAGGATTCAGCGAGTCGAGGGCTTTATAACCGCTGCCTACAGAAAAAGGCGTGAAGTTATATTTTTCCAAAACACGGGTAAAATTGCAATTACTTACGGTTGCAAATTTTTAAACTCTTTACGACACTATATAACACGTTTTAATTTGGCCTGTAAAATAAAACCTTGCGTAATAAACTGAAAAGCCGACAGTATCAAATGCGTGTCCGAATTAAAGGTTGTATTGGATTCTAATCTCTATTCTTTAGTGTATAAAAGTCATTGATGAGATAATTATGTGTTTTCCAACAGCAAGTGGTTGTTTATGGCTAATAAAAAGTAATTTCTCACAGGAGTAATTTATATGGAAAACAGAGCCTGATAAAAAGCCATTCGAAAAGCAAAATGAGCCATACAACGCTATCTGAAATCGTGTACGTCGGGGATTTCACTAATATTGTAGCAGCAGGAATCCCAAACGTCAAATAAATAGTAGAGCTAAATTTAATTTTAAATTTAAACGCTTTCTTTTACTGTGCCGCGTACTCATGCCACATTACGTTTGGTGAGAGAGGTACCCAGAGGCCCACCCCGCTTCCCAATCCTTTCCTATCTTACTCCCTTAAAGGTCGGCAACGCAACAGTAATACTATATGTGTTGCTGGTGTCCATGGGCGGCGTTGGTTGCTTACCATCGGGTGACACGCCTGCTCGTTTGCCCTCCTATCCCATAAAAAAAAAAGTTGCTTTCCGCTGTCTGTTCCCTTATATGTTCAGACTTATACTTATACTTTATACTTTTGATGCGGAACAAAGTTCGCCGGCTCGGCTAGCACTTAATAAACACTAAAACGTACCTACATAGTTATATCAAACACAAAAGTAGGTTACAAGTTATAATTTTCAACGAGAGAGGCAACAGGAACAAGCCTGAACAAGGCTATTTTTTGTTTTGCAGACAGTTTCTTAAATTCATTAAGAAAGAGAAATGTTTATCTGGGGAGTTGTAAACAGGAGTTAGTGGAGTAGCAGGAGTTTGTTTGGAAACTGATAGCGCTATTCTATGATCTGATCTTCAGTTTGTGTTTCGATTGTTTGAACTTCTTCAACTTATTTTGTTTCGTTTTAATTAATAAATTTAATTGATTTGACTTTCGTATTTATTAACTACACTTTATTGCTGATATATTTGTAAAATAATCAGAATAATTAATTATTTACAAAGAATAAATGAACTTCTTTAAATGCGGAGTATGAGTTTTTAAGATGAGTTTATGATTTTTTTTGGTTTTTTTTTATGGGATAGGAGGGCAAACGAGCAGGCGTGTCATCTGATGGTAAGCAATCAACGCCGCCCATGGACACCAGCAACACATATAGTGTTACTGTAGCGTTGCCGACCTTTAAGGGATAGGGGATAGGAAAGGACGGGGGAGGGCCTCCGGGTACCTCTCTCACCGAACGAAACGCGGCATGAGCCACTTTACTTCGGTCTTCTGAGAGGTCGCGGTATTTCACCGGTCGAGCCGGCTCATTTATGCAGCGAACTGCTTGGCTCTACCACTGTTAAGATTTCTTGGAATTTTTTGAATTTTTGGTTAAAATTTCTTCTTGTTGCCTTTATGTACTAAACAGCCGCAGGTTTTTGGTCTTATGTGGCGTAACCTATTGCTGTACATTGGATACAATATTATCAGTAATCGATATTTAATACACAGAAGAAGGAAGGTAAGTATACAACTAAATAAATAACGTTGTTTTTTTAGAATTATTAGCTTTTTATGCGAAATAAAATAGATATATAATGGCGTTGTCCCTGAAAATAAAAGTGAGAAACTAATAATGTATTGTATAATGAATTTTTTATCTCAAAATATTTTTAGAATTATCCCTTTTTGTATGGGATAGGAAGGCAAATGAGCAGGCGTGTCACCTGATTGTAAGCAACCAGCACCGCCCATGGACATCTGCAACACATATAGTGCTACCGTTGCATTGCCGACCTTTAAATTAGTAGGATAGGAAGGCATGGGGAGGTGGAAGCTGCGTTTCGTTCGGTGAGAGAAGTACCTGGAGGCACACCGTGTACCTCTCTTACCAAAGGAAACGCGTCATGGGCCACTTTACGTCGATCATCTGAGAGATCGTGGTGTTTCACCGGTCCAGCCGGGTCATTCAGGCCAGAAAAAGGTCTCTCTGAAAGGTTTAACCACAAAATTAAGTAATTTACTTGTTTTTTTTTTATTATTTTAAATTGTCCACGATAAAAGTAATCTTCTTCCACAAATATCCATTTGTTGAAATCCCTTGAAATGAATTTATTGTGTTTACCTATTCACCAATTCGATTGAAAAACAACACTAAACCACGCCAATTTGTGAATTTTAATGTTGAGAGCGAAGTTCAAAATATCTGCTCGCTAGAACAGGAGACGTGCCCCAGATCTATATAGGAGGTTCTATATTTGGACACTTGAATATTTATTGTGACACTTGAATTATATTGTGGCTGGTGGATTTTTTTATATAGTAATCAACTAGTGATCCAGCGAACTTTTTTTTGACTCAAAAGCAAACATAGTCATTGTGGATTATTCCTAAGAGCCTATCTCTTAGTAACAATCCGCTATGTCTATGTTTGCTTTTGTCATACAGCCATACACCATCGCGGTCTTTTTTGTTGACCTAGAAAATAAGGTATAAATTCAGCACCAGTATTTCAGAGTGTCTCAGATTCGAATCCTGTCATTGGTTTGAAAGAAAAACAGAAGTTATTTATTCCTGAAAGATTTATATTAATAGAGTGGCAAATATTTCATTCAGCGATACAAAGAAATTCTGCCTACGCATCCGCATTTAAATAGCGTGAGAATACTTACGACTCTATTCAGTTTATTCCTCTTACTATCAGTCACTTATAACTCCCAATAGCTTTGTTGCTACTTGAATTCCGTTCATGAAAAAATACGCTTTTATCTAGACTCTTATGAAAATATTTTCGTCTCTTTGTGTGATCATATAGTATCCTTTAACTCGTTATTCATTGTATATATTTAGCAAAGAATTTTTTTTTTTTGGGATAGTGTTCAAAAATTTTCTGACAGCGTAGCTCTAACAATACAGGATTGATAAAACAAATCTTAATGCTATTGATTTACCACTTGGATTCGAATACGAGACTTTCGATTCAAAAGCGGACTGTTTAACCTACAGCTCAAAAACAACCTACACACCAAAAGAGTAACATTAAAAACAGTTGAAAATCCAGGTACGTATTTGGAAAGTTTGTTTCAAAATTTCCAAATTCAAAATCATTGTGAACGAACAAAACATAACAAACAATAATTATTTTAATCAGTTCATATGAATTGACGCGGAAAGTATACTAATAATGAAGTTGGTATATATGAATTAACGTCACAAATGAGTTTTTAGCCTCTAATTACGGTAATTATTCTCACCCGAGACCTCCGTAGAGTGTTCCAAGTTAAATTGTGTTTTGTATTTATAATGTCACTGCTTGTGTAATATTCAGCTTTCAGGGAAACTTTTCTTGTGACCGCAACCCACGTTGGGTAATGTAGGAGAAATAGGGTCTTTCGATTGGTCTATTAAAGGAGTGGTAGAGCCACGCTGTTCTCTACATGAAGGGACAGGCTCCAGGGATAGGAGGGAAAGGTAATCATGATAGAGAAAGAAAAGAAACCGCAGTAAACAATGGCAGAGCCACGTAGCTCGCTGCTTGAATGGGCTACCACGACCTCTCATAATATAGATGTGAAGTGGCACATGTCGCGTTTGGTTTGGTGAGAAAAATCTCCGGAGGCCCTTTGCCAATCCCGTCACATCCCACTGTAACACTATCTGTGTTGCAAGTGGCGCTGGTTGCTTGCTATCATCTGACCCGCTTGCTTGGTTGCCCATATCCTATAAAAAAGCAAATTAGTAACCGGAATTATGTGGAGTTACG
This sequence comes from Euproctis similis, assembly GCA_905147225.2. NCBI lineage: Eukaryota > Metazoa > Arthropoda > Insecta > Lepidoptera > Erebidae > Euproctis > Euproctis similis. The sequence goes on along the minus strand of LR990121.1, from coordinate 7,907,703 downwards.
TCACTAGCGCCGTCCATAGTCATGTGCAATACTGAGATACTCAGAGTGCCCTTTAGGGTGGATTAGGGATGCGAAAGGGGATCCCTCTGTATACTACTCTCACCATATGAAACGGAACATGAACAAGGAGTGTATTACTTTATACTATTTTGCCGGTCGATGTAACCCATTCATGTAGCAAACTGCATAGCTCTATGACTATCTGAATCGATCCAGTAGTTCTACCATAGTGAATGCCAATTAATCAGATTTAGATTTGATTTTCGTGTTTTAAAAAGAAGAAACTCGACAAGGTCAAACAGAACCTCAAATAGGACCAGGTAATTTTGCGCGCATTATTACCCGACGCTTCCGCGATATTTGACCTTTAAATGAGTAACATTTTCACGTGTTTTTTTTGTTTCTTTTCTGTCCCTTCATTGCAGACGGGGTCAGGGTTGACGAAGGTACGCCATTTGTATCGCAAAATGAATGTGGCGACTTTCACCGAGACATATAAAAGGCGATCGTGACTTATCCACTTAAAGTATTAGAAGGAAACATTAGTATACTATTTGATACAGTAATTGGAGCTGCTTAACCTTTTCATAAACGATTACATGGCTACTTTCCAGCTTGAATAGGGATCGTGCGTCTAGACTTTTACGCCAACTAGTGGCAAGCATCCGAAACAGTTGGGATCATGTATTCAACGTAAACATATGTGATTAACTTTTAAATAATTATAAATAAAAAATAAAACATTTTTTTAAACAATGCCTGCTTCGAGAAAAATATGTTGTATTCTAGGATGTAATAATACATCACGTCGAGAACGTGGATTTGGTGAGGAAGTGAAATTTTATAAATTTCCAGAGAGCGTGTTAGGAGCCTCATGGAGAATATTAAAACGTAAACAGTGGATAAATGCAGTGAAAAATTACGTGTAAGTACAATATTAATTAAAATTTATAAAATCGAAATGCACCATTCAGTAAAATTATAACATTTAAAATACGACGTATGTAATAATTGATCATTTAATTGATGAAATTTCAAATATTTGTGACATTTATTTTATAGTTATGACTTAACCATTTACCTTTCTCATCATTCCGGCCATGTATTATATTATTAACTACAGGTTGAAATCCGTATTTTATGATTTTTTCCATTGTTATAACTTTTTTTAATGTTATTAAATGTTTGTTTTGATCCCACTAAGTTCACGAATAAAACACCAGAGAGCGCTAATTCTGACAGTAGTGCTGCCTCTATGTTTCACGCACGATCCCTATAGTATTGAGATTTCTAGTTTGAGTATTTGACACATTAGTTTCTTTTCATGATACGATCATTTTCACGTCTGAATCTCGTAACATGGAGGCACTTTCCTCAAGCGCACAAAATTTAATAATTCATCAAATTAAATGTATCTATAATTGATTTTTAAGTGACTGTTAAGCATTTGGTGTTTTTAAAAAGCTTTTTCTCGACTGCACCAGAGCGAGGGTTATGTTTTTCGAGCAAACATTTCCTCATCTGCTGATTATCTTCCTGCCTCTCTTAACACCTAAACTTTTTATTTCTCTTTCTTCACAACTGTGTGAATTCTCTTAGCTCATGTTCATATTTACATAATTCCTCAATCGTCGTCTGAGTTTTTTGTCTGACTTGAAGACTTTTGTATGAACCGACATAAAACTGAAAATACTGACCTTATTCTTTATTAGGAAGTATCAAAAGTTTATATCCAACTGCGTTGGAAGGAAACCATCAAAGTCAATTCAGAGACATTAACTTCAAGAATTTCTAATAACGTCACGCATTTTACTATCCGAAGGTGTAGGCAGTGGCTCTTAAGCCTCGACATGCCGAATCGTTATGTCATGTCCCCAGCTGAATAAGTGCCCCTGTTGCCACACACCGGGCACTAAGTTGTCGATCATCGATATTTATCATATATTTTCCGAAAATAATTCCAAGAAAGCATTCGTGTTAGCCCGGAATCTATCCGATTATACAGCTAAAACCTAAAGCTGAAAACTCGCTGACATGAATTCGTAGCATTCATTGGCATCACGGTCTATAGGTAACGTGACGAGAAGACTGGCCGCCTTTCCCAACTAAATAACAATACGAATCCTGTCTGCTAAATCGAATCCAGCTTTCTGATGGTGAAAGACCTCCATTAGTCGCTTTAATATCTTTTTATAAACACTATGAGAGTCAGAACCTTATATTCCTTACTTTCAACAACAAAAATAATTAAACCGTTAAATGTAATTAATTCATCATTCAGATGATAAATTTCTGTCTAAATCTGTCTGTATAAAAACGTGAAGTTATGAAGAGTTTGACCTCATTCCAGTTATCAGCTGGACGTGTTCCAATCTTCGTTCATTGTCTCTCTAACTCTGGCTATGAAAATGGACGTGTTCATATATTATGTCTTGCATGTTATTAAGTTCTGAAAATGTCGCTAATTTGTGAGATGGTATTCATTATATTTTGTTGAAAAGGAACATTTTAGCTTTAGTTTAGAATTAGTATAACAGTGGTAGAGCCAAGCAGTTCGCTGTATGAATGGGCTGGCTCGACCGGTGAAATACCACGACCTCTCAGAAGATCGACGTAAAGTGGCTAATGCCGCGTTTCGTTCGGTGAGAGAGGTACCCGGAGGTAATCGCAACTGTAACACTGACGGTGTTGCAGGTGCCTATGGGTTATGGTGATAGCTTACCATGAGGTGACATGCTCATATTTTTGCCCCTTCATATCCTTAAAAAGATAGCTCTACATAAAATAAAGGGGTTGTAAGTAACCTTACAAATTAATATTGAAATATATTAACTTGTTGTTTACAAAATACAAAGTTATTTATTTATTCGTGTTAAGTACAAACAAGTTTCATTAATGTCACTTTATTGGCAATATTTTAGGTCCGAAAATAGGAAAATAATAAGAAAGTAGGCGAATGTTCTCCGAAAATAGGCATTATTTAGTTTGTATGGGCATGTAACGAGATTGGCTGTTGTTCAAGGCTAGATTTAGTAGAGTTAGTGTCAGTTGAAGTAAACATTTATTTGCAGAAACTGTTACTGAAATAAATATCTATTAATTTATAATTACTTATCAATGCCTATGTATAATGCTTCGAAATTGAAAGAGACACGCGGTTCTAAACTGATGAGACAGGTGAAAATACCCCAACCTCTCAAAAAATCAATATATAGTGGAATATAGTACCACCTACAAAGACCAGTTGGCTCGATATTGTAAATATCGTGGTTCAACAATGGCAGAGTCACATGTCTGCATAAATTGGCTGGTTCAACCGGTGAAATACAACAACACAATACACTCTTGGTGAGATAGGTATCTGGATCCAATCTTTCCCCTTTTCGCTTTTCTTCCACCTCCAAAACATTCCCTCTATGCCAATTTAAAGGCCAACAACGCAAATGTAACACTCTGTGTTGCAGGTGGAGTTAGTTGCTTTCCATCAGGTGACACGCTTGTTTAATTGCCTTCCTATCTCATGAACAAAATTGTATTCGTTTGCCAGAGTGACCCACTTGCCCATTTGTCCCTGTTCCTATAAATATATTTGGGTGCCAAAAATTTTAAACCAATACAGCAATCACTTAAGAGCCAGGTTGGACCATTTCATTTCTAATTTTGATAGACTGACATATTTCAATTTCGACCGCAGCGAAACGGTCCTCGTACAGAGTTGATGCGAATGACATGTCTGAGAGATTTGCGCAGATTAAAATTCTGATTGCTTCCTCATTTTAACAGCTCAAGCGTAAAGTATGTAAGGTAATTGGTGGATGAAAATATAATGTTGGATATTATTAGCATTGTTTTATTAAGAATTTTTATTAGACTTATATGAAAATAACATGAACATAACTTCACGCCTTTGGTACTCGAAAGTGTAGGCAGCGGCTGTTAAGCCTCGTCTCGCCGTTATGTTTACGTCCCAAATGGAATAGGTGGCGAACCTATTGCCATACCGGGCACAAAGTTTTCAGTCATCGATATTTATCACACATAACTTCCGAAAAACAATTTCAAAAAGTCATTGGTGTCAGCCAGTGTCAGGAATCGAACCCGGACCTTTGGATCAGAAGCCGTGTGCTCGATCACTGCGCCACCAAGACTATCTTATTTACTTAAATAACAAATTTAATTATATAACTTTGAGCATACGCATGTGATTCAGTTAGACATATCATATTTTATTGCAAGACTCAGTACGGGTGGTTGAATAAATGTTCTCTACAAAGAACTTATTTATGCACCAGATGTTACCTGTACCTTCAATAAACTAGTTGAATAGTAACAAGTACGATAACAACGCCTCATTACCCGCGCCGATTTCGTTACGTTATTTGCAACTAAATCTGTACATAAAATTTATTTGCAACGAAAATTTAAAAGCCAATATACTTTTTCTTTCTGTGTGGCTATTATTTTGATTGTATCTTCACGACTTTAATAAAGAAAAGTCCATGCCATTAGATAGCAGCTAGCATCACCAATGGACACTTGCAATTCAGATAGTTACGGCATACAGTTACGTTGCTGGCTATTAGAAGTGGTCGGACGTAGCATGGAAAGTGAATTAGTAGGTTTTGGCCCTTTTACTAAAGGAAACAAGGCATGAGCCACTATGCGTCAATATTTTGAAAGATCAAGACGCGGAGTATTTGTGCAGCTAACTGCGTGGCTCTTACCACACTATTTTAGAAAGTTATTTGCACAAATTGGGTTAAAATTATAAGTTATATTCATAAATGGGGAATTTATTAATTTTCTACTCAGCACTTCCCACTAAACAGTTGTAACTTTTGGCAGCCTAATGCTATTTAAATCAACAACTAAATCACAGATCCGAATATTAACTGCATACAAATTTCATATAACATAACATCGCGCTTCTTCTACCCGAAGATATAGGCAGCGGCTGTAAAGAATCGACTCGCCGTTATGGCGAACCTATTGCAATGCCATGCCAGGCACAAATATTTCAGTCATCAAAATTTGTCACACATAACTTGCAATAATAATTTTTCTAAAAGACAGCCAGGATTCGAAACCACAACGACTTCTTGGTTCAGAAGCCCCTGCTTCTGAACCAAGAAGTCGTCTTGAAAATAAGTCGCTGTGGTCCAGCACCCTTGCACTTATTTTATACAAATTTCCTTTAAATCAATTTATATTATGACCAGCCAGAATTATTTTTCTCAATAGAAAATAAACTATACGAATATCAGAACATTTTTAATAAAAATGCAGCACATACTGTATCGGCCAGTTGATATTACATTTCAACTTAATATCAGCTTCAGTGAAAAAGATATACAAAACTAATATTGTAGTCAGTCAAAGTTGGTAACTGTGTTGTATCTTTAACTAGAAAGTATGACAGAAGTTTGCAGAAGAATATCAAACTCGGTGTATCTTCTGTTCATAGTTGTGTAAGTGTCTGGTAATATGAGTATATTCTTATACATACGTGAGTAGGTATAGGTATGATTATATGATTGAACTTTTTTTGTTTTAATATGAAAATGTTTACAATTCGTTTATATTAAAGGAAAACTATTAAAACGCTCCTAAAAAAAACTTAATCAGTTTTTAATTTTTTACTTTAAAAAAGCAAACGATATGTTTTTAGAATACTTCAATATATTTAGAGGCATTTATAAAAAAAAAAATATTTTCAAGATTAGTTTGCAATATTTGATATAGATGGAACTCGAGATTTCATTTATATTCACTATTCTTCGCTATAGCATTTTACACTTTTGTCATTAGATTTTGTAAGAACATAACATAACATACATAACTTCACGCCTTTTGTTACCCGAAGGTGTAGGCAGCGGCTGTTAAGCCTCGTCTCGCCGTTATGTTTACGTCCCAAACGGAATAGGTGCCGAACCTATTGCCATACCGGGCACAAAGTTTTTCAGTCATCGATATTTATCACACTTAACTTCCGAAAACAATTTCGAAAAGTCATTGGTGTGAGCCAGTCTCTGGAATCGAACCCGGAGCTCTGGATCAGAAGCCGTGTGCTCGACCACTGCGCCACCGAGACTTTGTAAGAAAATCCTTATATGTTATTAATCCATCTCTCATTCCTATATGCTATATATTTATATCATTTAAAAGTCTCGGTGGTTCAGTGGTCGAGCACCCCGCTTCTGAATTATAAAGGTTCGAATCCTGGCTCATTCCAATGATTTGTATGTTAAATATCGATGACTGAATAATTTGTGCCCTGTATATGGTAATAATTTCGCCACCATTTGGGACGTAAACATAACGGCAAGTCGCGGCTTAACAGCCGCTGCCTACAACTTCAAATAGGAAAAGGCGAAAAGCCATGTTATGTAAGTATGACAAAAAAAAAACAAAAACTTAAAATATGCTCCACAATCTTGTCCTCCGTGTAAATAAATATATTATTATATAAAAAAAACACCTCTAAGAATTCGATTTGAAAAATGATTGTGAAATTGGCAGGTTAATATCAGAGCAAATTATATTTATCGAAAAGATTGCCTACGAAGGCAATATGTAAGAAATGTATGTTACAAATAACGTTAAGTAATACGATGAACGATACCTTTGTGATGATTGATTGAATGGTGATGATTTATTTGTATAAACATATGTTCATATGTTTTCTATTCACCTTTAGTGATGAACAAAGCGAGTCTTGGAGTTGCTCAAATATGTTTAGTATTAATCTTTCTTTTACTTACTTATGTTTGGTTATGAAATCTTGATGTACTTCAATCTTAGGTTACAAATTGAAACTTCATGATATTTTTTTCTTTTGTATATTAATAATAATACTAATATCTTGAACATAATACACACATCGCCCTCTAGTTCCAAGTTAAGCAACTAAATGCTTGTGTTATGGATACTAGATAACGGATATTAATACAGATATACTTTTTTTTGTAAATACATACTTATAAATAATACATAGAAAAACACCAAGACGCCACACAAATATTCATGTTTGTCACAAGTATTTGTGCTCGGGTGGGAATCGAACCCCCGATCTCATTGCTGCAGCCGGTAGTTTAACAAAAGCGCCACGAGGCCCGTCAATATATTAGGTCTTGATCTAACTTAATAGTGGTCCTGCAAAAAAGCTACAATTCGTATTCGATTTTGGAACGTAATATAAGGATTCGGCGAGTCCAGATTTAATAGCTGCTGCTTGCACCTTTGGGTAGAACGAAGCGTGAATTCATGTTGTATGTATGTAATATTATATTTTTGGACACAATTCTTTTAAGTTATCTAAGCTAAGTAAAGAAATGCTTGTGATAAGTAAACCAGATAATGGATATTAACTACATTTATACTTTTTTTTAAATATATACTTACAATACATAAAAGTACACCCAGATGTCATACAAGTATCCATTCGTATAATCAATTTGTATACTCGGGTGGGGATCGAACCCGTCGTCCTCTACTCAGCAGTCAGCTGTTTTACTAATGCACCACGAAACCTATTAAGTCACTGTTCAGTTCTTTATACATACCATTAAAGAATTAACTTATTTACATTTAAGTCTATGGCCTTAACTTCGCCAAAACAAAGTCCAACTGATTGAAAACTCGTCCGTATTTATAAGCTGCGGGATTAAGAATCGTTACAAAACCTGGTTTAAATTCAATTCAATATTCGCGTGCAATTACTCATGTAGCCATGTGTAATCCTTTGTATTGATGTATTAAATCCATGCGACCTGATTATTAAATACTACAGTAGAACATAAACCTATATGAATGGATTAAATAAATGAAATAATAAAATATATTTATAGAAATGTATTGAAGAGGAGATATTTTTGTATTATGAAAGAGAGAGATGAATTCTTTGTACGCATAAAATAAATCGACCAAGTAGTTCCTGAGATTAGTGTGTCAGATCAAACAAAAGAAAAAACCATTCATAACATAGCATAACTTCACGCCTTTTGTTACCCGAAGGTGTAGGCAGCGGCTGTTAAAAGCCTCGTCTCGCCGTTATGTTTACGTCCCAAATGGAATAGGTGGCGAACCTTTTGCCATACCGGGCACAAAGTTTTCAGTCATCGATATTTATCACACATAACTTCCGAAAACAATTTCGATAAGTCATTGTGTGTGTGTGAGCTAGTGTCAGGAATCGAACCCGGACCTCTGGATCAGAAGCCGCGTGCTAGACCACTGCGCCACCGAGACTGACTTAAAGCCATTCAACTTTATAATTGATATATTTATCTAGAATTCATACTCAAAATAACCACTATACAAAATTAATTCAACCTTTAAGTTAGCTATGTTGATGACATAATTAATTTTCGAGAACAGAATTTCAACTCAGGCGACGCTTTAATGATAAGATTAAATGCTAGAGCATTATCAAAGCTATTATTGTGAATACATTGATATACCGACAGACAAAACGCTTTGATCAAATGTTAAACAAACAAATGGCGGTTATATATATAGACATTTAAGTTTAGTGATGAGTATTTTGACTGGATTTAGAGTAAATACTAGCATTATCAGAAGAGATTATACTAAACACCGTCTAGGAAGATGATTAATGATCTTTATATATATTTTGCTAAAGTAACAGCGCTGATATAGGTACATTAAACACCAAAGGTGTTATTTTATTGGTTACAAATATGATTCTATATTTTTATTTCTTATTACATACATACATAACTTCACGCCAAATCCCTTGCGGGGTAGGCAGAGAGAACAGAGCGCCATAGGGCACGATTCTTACACACCTCACTCTTATTTCTTATTAGCTATTAAAAAGCTAAGCTAAAGCCCTCTACTTCGTCTGCGTGGAAGCCATAAACCAGCAGAAATACTGTGCCTGTGCATATCTGTGATATCGTGCTAATATTTAGCCTGTGTCTTGAGCCGACCTCTTGGCTATATTTATGCAAAATTGGACGAAGCATGCAGTGCTTTTAGAGTTTATCTGTAACAAACGTACAGACAAAAATCACAAACTGTATTATGTATAGACAGTGTTTTTGTTTTTATGTCACTCTTTTTATATTAAAAGTTGTAGGCAGCGACAATTGTGCCCTGAATCCGCCGTTATTTTTCACATTCATTTCATCTCTCAATCATCATTCAACATCTCCATTTTTTCCACGCTTCCCTATCATTCATTTCTTGAACACTAACGCCCTTCTTAATCATGTCATCTTTCACTCAATCCATCCATATTTTCTTAGGTCTACCTCTTCTCTTATTTCCCTTCACATTCAGGTTTATCATTCTTCTCGCGACATGTGTATCCAACCTCCTCATTCCATGTCCATACCACGCAAGGTTTCTGATTCCCCCCTATCTTGTGAATTATGTCTTTTAAGTTATAAATACATTAAAAACTATTTTATTCCCTACAAAATAATGCTTAATATCATTATCATTACATAGTATAAAACAAAGTCACTTTCCGCTGTCTGTCCCCTCACATTCTTAGATCTTTGAAATTATGCAACGGATTCTGATGCGGTTTATTTTAATAAATAAAGAGTGTCTACACCCCGGTTTGTATATATAATTAATGTAAAATGTATTAAAGAAAAAGTGATAATTTTCGACATTTAGGACTTTAACTGTAAACGCTGTAAAAAATACGTTTGATGCGGAACAAAGTTCGCCACGTCAGCTGGTATTATTATAATCTGATTTATAATTAATATACAATATAAATCAACTCACATATGTGATTGAATCAGACAGGAGATATGCACATCTGTTTCATATCCGGTATAATATTTTAGCATAAGTCCAGCTTTGTTCCAGCTGTTTTCATATTTTTGTTTGTATATATATTCACAGATTGGTGCATTTTGTTCGTAATATTAAATAATACGGTTTGTATAAAAACTTTCAAAATAGAACCTTGTGCTAGCTGAATGCATTTATGTTCTTATTTCATTTTTTGAAAATATAATATGCATACATACATAACTTCACGCCAAATCCGTTGTGGGGATGGCAAAGAGAACAGATCAATAAACACACCTTCTTACATGCCTCACTCGCTACGCTCGCTTTCGTAACTCTTTTTATAAAGGCCCGTGGAATATGATGGGGCTTTGATAACTCTCTATAAACAGGCGCGTCGATATTTAAGGCTTCTAACATCACCTTCGTCTAGATCCCGTTCTATTTGGTCACGGAAAGTGTATCGTGGCTAAGCAGATATACAATACAAAATCGGATGGCCGCCTTCGCATTGTATGTCTGCTTAGTCAATCTTGTGTCGTCCATTCTTTCTACATGCCCGAACCATCAGAGTATGCTTCTGCTTAATATGTAAAACGTTTAATATTGATAAAAGTTTAAAACCTTATTACTTTATATTATATCTGGTGTCTTGGTGGCCTAGTGGTAGAGCTCACGGATTCTGAAACCAGAGGTCCTGGTTCGAATCCTGACACTGGCTCACACCAATGACTTTCCAAAATTGTTTTCGGAAAGTTATGTGTGATAAATATCGATGACTGACTAACTTTGTGCCCGGTATGGCAATAGGTTCGCCACCTATTCCATTTGGGACGTAAACATAACGGCGAGACGAGGTTTAACAGCCGCTGCCTACACCTTCGGGTAACAATGGCGTGAAGTTATGTTATGTTATAAGTATGAAATTATAAAAACAGTATACACAAACATTTAGTTGCTTCAATTGGAATAATTTACATAAACACTTAGACTTAAATATTTTAAAATTATCCCTTTTTTTTCATCCACAATCTTTTCCACTAAAGTTACTTCTACCAATAGACAAATCACATTTTTCTTTGCAAACTAATTCATCCATCTTCGAAAAGAGACTTTTGAGTGGATTCCGTCTGATAGCAGCTTAAGTGGTACTTATTCCTAGTTATGGATAGAGTGAATTCAAGAAGAATTACTTCAGCTTTCAGAGTCCTCATTTATTATTATTATTATTTTCATGGTTGATGCAAGACTGACTAAGCAGATATACAATGCAAAAGCGGATGGATGTGGGAGTCGAGGACGGCCTAGACACACATTTCATCACCAAATAGAACGTGTTCTAGAGGAAGGTGATGTTAGGAGCCTCAAAATCGACGCGCGTGCATGAAAAGAGTTATGAAAGTCAACGAAGCGAGTGAGGCGTGTAAGAATCGTGCCTTATGGCGCTCTGTTCTCTCTGCCTACCTCGCAAGGGATTTGGCGTGAAGTTATGTATGTATGTATTATTTTCATTTCGTTATATTTACTATTGTTATTTCCACAAACGAATTGCGTTCCTCTGTTGGATATGAAATAATTTCAGTAAGGCGGCAAGATTATAATTGGAAACGGTCGACAATTAAAATTCGGTCTCATATTACTATAGAGAAATAACCTCAAGTTAATTGAATATAGCTCGAAATTAAAATCATAAACTGGATACTTGACTATATTGAGTTGCTTGATTTATTTATTTAGTAGTACGTGCGAATATTTCCGAAATATATATATATATATATATAAAAAAATACAAATTATTAGTAACACAGTCGTAAGCTTTGAATATAAAGCATATTCAAAGCTTATATATAATATAACTATACCTTTGGCAATAGGTTCGCCACCTATTCCATTTGGCAAGTAAACATAACGGCGAGACGAGGCTCGACAGCCGCTGCCTACACCTTGGGGTAACAAAGGCGTGAAGTTATGTTATGTTATACCTTTGCTTATTAAAAGTATGAAACTAACAGTTACTCGTCTATCTTTATTTTTACTTTTTTATAACTTGACTTAAAAAAAATCGATAAGTCATTGGTGTGAGCCGGGATTCGAAACCGCGACTTCTTGATTCAGAAGCAGTGTGCTCGACCGCAGAACCATCGAGACCTATTTTTTTTTATATTCGAAGTTTTTACGTTCTATAAAAAGTTTTCAATATATCTAATAGTATGTTTAAGCTAAAAATATATTCAAAATTGCCCTTAGCTAAGATTACCCTTCTCGGTAGGTAGATACTTAAATATTATTTATGTTAAGACGAGCAAGACATACCAAAACAGAGTAACATAGAGTAATGTAGTCATCTCAAGGGGTGTACAGATTAATTTCGTCCTCGGAATGTTGTTAAAATTGAGGCAGACGTGACATGTCAAGGCAAAACTACCTTCAAAATGGAGATATGTCTTTGAAAACTTGAGACTTGTAAAATGTTACCTCATAATTATGACAATGTTATGTCTAAGTTTGTTTAAATTATCTAGGCTTTTACAAAAATTACATAGATGTGAAACACACATATCAAAACATTACTTTCCCTTTGTCTTACTTTGCCTTTGTTACCCGACGGTGTAGGCAGAGGCTGTTAAGTGTCGTCTCGCCGTTATGTTTACGTCCCAAATGGAATAGGCGGCGAACCCATTGTCATACACCGGGCACAAAGTTTTCTGCCATCGATATTTATCACATTTAACTTCCGAAAACAATTTCAAAAAGTCATCGGTGTGAGCCAATGAGAATATAACTTATTTATTAATTAAGCGGTATATTCACCACTGCCTTATTGCTTCAAGTACTCGGTATGATGGTACAATAATTCAAGGGACGTTATTTCCACAAACCGTACCGTCTTCAGGCTTTTATTACTATTAAACTTAAATACTAGCAAATTAATACGAAATGTGTAACGGCAGTTACAGTATTTGTAAATAATTACAAGTATTTACAAATACTGTAACTGATTTTACGCGTTACGTATTAAATAACTACATCAAGTGGTTGATGTAGTTCAACAATTTCACTGTCTATTTTCTCCACTCAATAAATAATAAAAATACATAAGGCGCGAAACTATTTTATTTTATTCTATGTACTAATTATTTTCATGTTTTGTCATGCATACACATTTATTCATGTCAAGAACATTGCAGGATAGGCAGAGAAAACAAAGCACCATAAGGGGTTTTTACACACCTTACTCATTCTTTTGATTTTCTTTATTGTTTGTGGTAAAGGGGATAAATAACAAGGGGAAAAAATAATTTATTAAATCAATTTCATAGAACAGTCTCGGTGGTCAAGTGGTCAAGGTCCCGCTTCTAATTCAAAAGTAGTGCGATCGATTTCGGACACACACCAATGATTTCTCGAAATTCTTGTCTGATAATTATAATTACCGATGACAGACTACATTGTGTCCGGTCTACGGCAATGTAAATTATTGACTTTTTTTACCTAAAACCAACTATAAACGTTAATTTATTAAATCTATCGTGTAGGAAAAATGATGGCGGTGAAAGCATTTCCACGGAAGCTCAGTGAAATTGACGACAGCAGTAATTTGGTGGGCGAAAGCTAGCTGGCGCCACGGTTGAGTGCGTCCAGTCGGCGTGGTGTGAGGTGGTGTACCGCGGCGTAGGTTCGACCGGAACGCCTATTGTTAGTCTGTGGATACACAGATAAAATTCAATGCATTTTGTTGCTTCACAATAATTTTTTAAAACTTTACGTTTCTTTTCTTGGTATTCCCATATGGCACTCCACTCTCCTAGTGCCGCCAGGTTTGGCGCTACGTGAAGGAATTGATGATGCAAGATTGACTAAACAGTTATACAATGCAAAAGCGGATGGATGTAGGAGTCGACGACCGCCAAGACACACATTCCATGACTAAATAGAACGTGTTCTGGAGGAGAGTGATGTTGGAAGCTTCAAAAATCGATGCGCGTCTTTCTCTCTGCCTACCCCGCAAGAGATTTGGCGAAAATTTGTGGTCTTTTCTTGGCCTTGACCTAAACATATTGCGACACATCAGGCACAAAGTTTTCCATTGTCGAAAGTTATCACACATATATTACGATACGTCATAAAATAAGATTTGATCCCACGTCTTTTGATTTCGAAGCGGGTTGCTCTACCTCCAGATCACCGGGAACGGTAGTAACATATTCTCTATTTATAAGAATAAACAACAATTATAACTCTAATACTATCACTAGTAAATAGTGGTAGAGCCAAGCAGTTCGCTGCATGAATGGGCCGGCTCGACCGGTGAAATACCACGACCTCTCAGAAGACCGACGTATAGTGGCTCATGCCGCGTTTCGTTCGGTGAGAGAGGTACCCGGAGGCCCACCCACCCCCCTTCCCCATCCTTTCCTATCCCCTATCCCTTACAGGTCGGCAACGCAACAGTAACACTATATGTGTTGCTGGTGTCCATGGGCGGCGTTGGTTGCTTACCATCAGGTGACACGCCTGCTCGTTTGCCCTCCTATCCCATAAAAAAAAAAATCTCAAACTCAATTTTTCCATCGAAATGTTTGTTTGTCAAAATGTGAAAACACCGAGAAACTTAACTTGACATCAATTAAACAAATTTAACTCGAGTTTTCACGCAATTATTAGCAATTCCAACACACTCTTTAGAAAAATAAAAGGCAATTTACATATAATATATAGCTACGTTTAAACAGCTTCTAATTATCAATTACGGAAGCAATTTTTAAAGCGTAGGCGGGCGCGCGCGGGTTACGTCAACAAAGGCGGGCGGCGTAAAAAAAAATTGTTCAGCGAAATGTTAATTCCATTTTTTTTTCAGCGTAGTTTCATAAAGAGAATTTTCGTTTTATAAGTATAACCAACAAAAAGAAAGTTGATTAAAATCACATTTCTTGATATAAATCTGGTATCTTTAAGTTAAAACGAATAAACTTACAAGACTCAACTCTATGAGGCTATGAAATAAATTTAGCAATTAAGATTACTGTCATTTCTCTCTCGTAATATTACCAAAGTTATTTTAATCACAATCGTTAGTGAAAATAATTTTGGTACACGCCTGAAAAGGTTCGGTTGAATAAAATTGGACATTTGTCCAATTTAATCAACACCAGCATCATAACCAGCGAGTGGGTTATATAAGTTTCTAAAATATCACTCATAAGTTTGTAAAATTTCATTTCTAGCCAGGGTTCTTCAATCAAACCCCCAGCCCCGTGGATCCAGGTGGGTGACACGGCTGTCCCTGTAGGCAGGTACTTAAAGTACCTCGGCCTCACCCTGGACAGGAGCTGGAGCTTCGAGAAACACTTCGTGCGGATGGTCTCCCGAGTGCGACGAGTAGCGGGCGCGTTCTGTTATATATTGGAAATGTACCCCTTATTCCTTACCCAGCTCCTATTATCCTCCCCTATGCAAAAACAGTTCAACTCGCAAAAGTGCCATATCAGCAGCACAGCTTCGCATCCAAACCCAGCTCTCACTAGAGTCAGTCGCTCTCCATCCTCCGTCGCGAAGACTCATTTTCTATGTCTAATCATATTATTAGTGTGTAATTTCTATATCCATATGTGTGACAATTTAAATGTGTAATTTCTATATCCATATGTGTAATAAGTTAAATAGTTAATTTCTACGTCTAAATGTGTAACAACTCATTAATATAAATTAATTAAGTTTCATTCATTTCTTTTATTTTTAAATAAACTCAGTGTAATTAAATAAGTTTTTTTTTAAAACTTAATTTTACGCGTCCCGCGTAACATTGGTGGCAGCGCAAAAGGGATTGAAAAATCCAGGAATCGTCTCCGCGAACTATTTTCAAGTTTCGAATCTGTTTCGTTTGTGTTCGAATTCCAAGGCCGTTGAGCTATCCTCACGGCCCCTACAGACACATCACACCAGCACCGCCGTCGTGCATCATCCAGTCTACTGTGCAAGGGTGCACAATGTTCCAGGTTATTTTCGCCGCGATCCTGTAAGTCAATTCTGTTACAACTATCTTTCTAACTCCAGTGATAAAGTGTTAAGTGTTTTGTGCCGAAAAATCTATACGCCGTGAGTGAATATACACGGTCAAAATATTGAAATTCATACATACAGTTACATAGTAATTCTAAAACAATCTACAAACGAACAAGGAACAACTTCGATTTCTACGAAACCTCCACTGTGTCGCGGCCAGTGAGACTAAACAATCCTTATCTTTTCCGGTGACGGCTGTACAACACCGGACTAAGAACGTTATAGTTATTATTTTATTGTGTTCTATAATTCATTTATTTTATTTTGTGCTTCTTTTATTTTACAAATCGTATTTTATATGTGTGTATTCTAGGTTTTTGTTTTTGTGTATTTTGTTTATCTTCTTTTTTATACAAAATGAGTAAATCAGAAAAAGAGGAAAATCCGTCAATCCACATTGACTTAAATAGTTTATTTAAATTCATAAAGCCATATAGCGGTGATAAGCAGACGCTAAACGCGTTTATTTCAAATTGCAACAATGCCTATGAACTTGCGAGCGCCGAACAAAAACAAATTTTATTTCGGTATATGCTCAGCCAACTACAAGGCAAAGCGGAAATTGCCAGTTCTATAAAAAATTTTACAAATTGGGACCAACTAAAAAACTTCCTTAAATCCCAATTCTCAGACATAAAACATTATTCACATTTATTGGCCGAATTACAAGATTGTAAACAAAACTCAAACGAGGCAGTCAGCCAATTCGGCCTTCGTATCGAGGACATCCTGTCCCAATTACTCACCGAGATAGTACTCACCAAGGCCAAAGAAGCCCCGGGCCGCACCGCAGCGATGGAAGACCTGGCCCTCCATCATTTCCTGATAGGTTTGACCCCGCGAATATCAAACATAGTCAGATGCAAATCACCAAAAAACTTAAACGAGGCTATCAATTTTGCCGCGTCTGAAGAAAAAATTCAGAAACTTATGTACAAAAGACACATACCTAGTGTCAATCCGCCGAATCCACAGCGCCGAATTAGCGAATATCCTAAACCTATAAATATAAATAACGTTAGAACTCAAGGGCAATCTGACAAAACATGTAGATACTGTAAAAACGTAGGGCATCTAATTGAAGAATGTAGAAAACGCGAATACAATAATAATCGTGCAAATGCCCTACAAAACAGTAACCGCTTCAACAATTCTTTTACAAATACTTCTCGGTATGCAGAACGTCAGCAATCACGCGTAAATATAGTAAATAGGGACCCTAATCCCTCTCTAGATCGTGGACATGACCAATCTGTTCAAAATGAACATTTAAACGAATAAAGGGCTCACGAAGGTGCCTCGTGAGACCCCAGTACCAAATTTCAACACAGCCTAACAACAACGGCACCCGCTCTGTATCCTTCAAATCCACTAAATTTATGGAAAAACCGAAACCATATACATCGGCTGTGTCTCGAGTTACACGACAGGGTAACCAGCCCCAAATAGGAAACTCACCCTCTGTATCCTCTGAATCTACCAAATTCCTAGCGAATCGAAAATCATATGCATTAGCTGCATCTCGAGTTACACGACAGGGTAACCAGCCCCAAATAGGAAACTCACCCTCTGTATCCTCTGAATCTACCAAATTCCTAGCGAATCGAAAATCATATGCATTAGCTGCATCTCGAGTTACACGACAGGGTAACCAGCCCCAAATAGGAAACTCACCCTCTGTATCCTCTGAATCTACCAAATTCCTAGCGAATCGAAAATCATATGCATCGGCTGTATCTCGAGTTACACGACAGGGTAACCAGCCCCAAATAGGAAACTCGCTCTCTGCATCCTCTGAATCCACTGCATCCTCCTTGCTTACCAAATCCTCTGAATCTACTAAACCCACTGAACCTACTAAACCCACTGAATCTGACATACTAACAAACTCTTCTACTCATACTTACCACAAACGCCAACCAACCATGTATCCCTCCAAATCCACTGTTTCTAAACAAAATTTATTTCATGCAACTCCTGTAACAAGTGACAGTCATAAGAACAAAATCTACGAAATTTCTCTGAATTCCACAAAGCGATACTTACCTTATGTTATCCTTAGCACCCAAGTGAATGACCGCGATCTCACCTTCCTTGTTGACACTGGATCCTGCGTTAGCTTAATAAAAGAAGCCGCAATTAAGTTCACTCCCGTTCTGAGCAAAGAAATCATTCAATTAAAAGGTATAAATACTAGCGAAGAAACTATACCTACCATAGGTCATTTTCAGTTAAAATTATTCGCCAAACTTCACACGGATTTAGCATATCGATTCCATGTTATTAAAAACATCGATCTAAATTATGATGGTATAATTGGGACCGACCTCCTTAACGACTTAAATGGCATCATCGATTATAATCATAATTCCTTACAAATTCGCCATATCTCTATAAGATTAAAATATTGTCAACCGATATACAACATCGCGCCACGATCTGAAACCATTATAGAATGCACAGTCAATAATCCTAAATGTCGAGTCGGTGTAGTCATAGATCAACACATATCAGACTCGCTCTTGGTAGCGAATTGTATCGTTGCCGTCAAAGACAATAACAGAGTGAATATATCAGTAGTTAATACATCAGAAAAGGCGGTCAAGATAAACTCTGACATCAAAATAAAACTTCAACCTCTCGCATCCCAATCCTTCCAAATTCATTCCATTCCCGAATACTCCGAATCCTCCACAACACGGAGAAACGAAGTTCTAAACCTTTTACGAACAAATCACCTTAACGACGAAGAAAAACGTAGCCTACTAGACGTCTGTAGTAAATACTCAGATATTTTCCATTTGCCCAACGATAAGTTGTCTACCACAGATCTATTAAAACATGATATAAACACTTCTACATCAGAGCCTATAAACGTAAAATCATACCGTTTCCCGGAAATACATAAAAGAGAAGTTGAAACACAAATGGCTAAAATGCTTAGCCAAGATATAATAAAACCTTCTGTCTCGCCCTGGTCATTTCCCATTTGGATAGTCCCAAAAAAAATAGACTCCTCCGGCCAGAAGAAATGGCGCATTGTAATTGATTATAGGAAATTAAACGACATCACTATCGGAGAAAGTTACCCAATTCCACAAATTAGCGAAATACTAGACCAATTAGGACAAAGTAAATACTTCTCTACGCTCGATTTATGTTCCGGATTCCATCAAATTGCTATTTCAGAAAAGGACACTCCCAAAACTGCTTTCACCGTCCCACAGGGGCATTTTGAGTTTAAACGCATGCCGTTCGGACTCAAAAATGCTCCCGCAACTTTCCAACGCTTGATGAACACAGCGTTAGCCGGCCTTCAGGGAATTCATTGTTATGTCTACTTAGATGATATCGTTATCTACAGTCAAGATCTAGTAAACCATTGCGACAAATTATCAAAAATATTCGAAAGATTACGTAAATATAACCTAAAACTCCAACCCGACAAATGCGAGTTTCTCCGCAAGGAAGTCGCATATCTCGGGCACATCATAAGCGACGAAGGCGTTAGCCCGAATCCCGATAAGATTAAAGCAGTTACCCATTTTCCAATTCCTAAATGTCCGAAAGACGTGAAGTCTTTTCTCGGTCTCGTGTCGTACTATCGACGGTTCATACCTGAATTTTCGAAAATCGCAAAACCTCTAACGGCATTATTGAAAAAAGACGTCGTTTTCCACTGGTCCAACGAACATCAACTATCACTCGACGAACTTAAAGAAAAACTAGTGTCCGCTCCTGTTCTAATATATCCAAATTTCTCCGAACCCTTCATACTTACCTGTGACGCATCAAATTTTGCTATATCTGCCATACTTTCCCAAGGCGAAATCGGTAAAGATCGCCCAATAGCATACGCCTCAAGAACCTTAAATAAAGCAGAAACCAATTATTCAACAACTGAGAAAGAGTGTCTAGCTATTGTGTTTGGCACTAAAACATTTAGACCTTATCTATATGGCCACAAGTTCACTATTGTCACTGATCATAGACCCCTAAAGTGGCTGTTCAATTGCAAAGACCCAGGCTCCCGATTAGTGAGATGGCGTCTCAAGCTCGAAGAATTCGACTACAAGATCGAATATAAACGAGGTAAAATCAATAGTAACGCTGATGCCTTGTCCCGTTTTCCCGTAAACCCTATAAGGCAATCCGAAAATAATCCCATTCCTTCCACCTCTAGAGATGACGCCCCTTATACTTCTCCTGCGTTTAGCCCGATAACCCTAGAAGATCTAGACATTCCAATACCCTCTATTCCATTAGACTCAGACGATATACCATCAGTTGACTTACTTGATAATGACGATCCGATACCTGAAATCTCAGAATCCGAAACTATAGACAAATCACCTGAACACTCAAATTCTCCTTCTAATCCTGCCAACATTGATGACACTGTCCAAAACCCGATCCTACCTTCTGTTACTCCCACTGTTCCTGAAGATAACTACAGAAATTTCCTAAAAACCACATCTAACCACAAATTCAATTGTAACACAATTATCATCGAGCATAATGACAGCATCCTGAAAAGTGACTGTAAATGCATTATTATACCCACATCAATCGATCTCGATCATTCAAACCCATACGTAGAGGAAATACTTAGCGAAATCGATAACCTTCAGATCCTTCTAGACAAAGAAAGAACTTTGTGTACAACACTTTCAACAACCCTAAAGAAAAAGAAAATACATTTTTTATTTACCAAACTATACCACTTCAATAGTAGTACTTATGAAGATATATTCAAATGCCTACTACATCTCAAAGCCGAACTACTTCAAAATCCAGATGATTCAAATAGTGGCGTAGCCATTACTGACCTCCAAAATCCTTTCGACAAACTTTCATGGATAAAATTATACAATATGTTCTGCTACATTTTCAATGACACCTTAATCCCTATTCATATCTATCACAACTCTATTATTTTTCCAACCCCTTCTGAAATTCCCAAGATACTACGCGAGAATCACGACATACCCATAGCCGGACATCTCGGAACAGTACGTATGTATAACCGCATCAGAGAACGATATTACTGGCAATGTATGCGCAGCGACATCGAAACATACGTAAAAAACTGCACGCTCTGTCAGAGCAATAAAGCTTTCCGACAAATAAATAGGTCTCCAATGCAAATTACAACCACCTCTACAAAACCATTTGAGCGCCTCAGTCTAGATGTTGTAGGTCCACTTCCGGAAGCTGGACAACGTCAACTCAAATTCATAGTAACCCTTCAAGATGACCTCACCAAATTCTCGTTTGCTTATCCCGTCTCAAATATAACTGCTGAAGAAACATGCGAGTGCCTGGTCCACTTTATTTCAATTTTCGGTATTCCAAAATCTATTTTAACTGACCAAGGCACCAACTTTACAGCAGATTTATTCAAAAGGACATGCGATTTCTTAAAAATAAAACAGTTATGGGCTTCGCCATATCACCCACAAACACAAGGCGCATTAGAACGCAGCCACTCCACTCTCAAGGAGTACTTGAAGTCCTACGTGAACGAAAACCACTCTGATTGGCACAAATATGTATACACGGCAATGTTAGCTTATAACACTTCTATCCATTCTACCACAAACTTTAGCCCATATGAACTTCTTTTCGGACAAAAACCATTTATTCCTGACTCCGTTTATGAGTTAAAATCAGACTTAACCTACCCAGAATATATTAAAGCCTTACATCATCGCTTAAAACTCTCACGAGAGAAAGCCATAGAATACATAATCAAATCAAAGGAAAGATCAAAAGAATATTACGATGCCCGCTCGCGTCACGTTCAATACAAAGTCGGAGATTATGTATATCTCAAAAATCACTTACGACTTCGCAAGGCCCTATCACCGATATGGAAGGGTCCATACAAGGTTGTCAAAATTAATGGTAGAAATACATTAACCTTACTCATAAACAGACGTCATGTAACTCATCATTACGATGAGGTAAAATTAGCAAGCAGATCAGAATCCTAATTCTACCTAACGTCATATTAATTTTAATTTCTATTCCCTAATACTTAGTTACATTTCATTCCAGTATTCTTACACCAACTATACTGGGTCAAGAATTCATCGAGCCTATGAAGGATAAACCTGGAATATTCTTCGACCCTCTCGGTTCATTAAGCCTAGTAAATAATTACCTTAGTATAATTATTCCCTACGATATATCTTTTATAAGTTCACATATTGATAGTATTTACCAATTTCTAAACAAATCAATACTACTCTGTGAAGGTAGTTTAGTTATAGACAACGTAGAATGTAATAATATATTTAAGCCATTATATACCCGACTAAACGATATAATCCACGATAATGAGGCCATATCCCATCTCACTACTCACCGTTTTTCTAAGCGATCCGCCTTACTAGGTTTTGTCGGTACCCTTTCTAAAAAGCTATTCGGCACTATGGACGAAGACGACGCAATCCGTTATGATAATGCAATTAAAGAAGTTGAAGTAGATGAAAAGAAAATAGCTCTTCTAATGAAAGATCACATTCTAGTAACCACCTCAACCCTAAAATCAGTCAATAAAACCATAAACGATATAATTTTAAATGAAGCACACTTAAAAAATGCTGTAAATGCCCTCTCTGAAAACATCGCTAATTTAACCCTTGTTTCTGAAGAAATAGGATTAAGATCCCGCATATTAGAACTAATTTCAATGATAGAGTCTAGTCTACTAACATTATCTTTCAAAGTCGAAGACACTGTTAACTCCATAATGTTTAGTAAATCTAATATCCTATACCCCACCATTCTTACTCCTAAAGAATTATACTCTGAATTACTCAACAATTATAGATTCCTACCACATTCTGAACAACTGCCAGTCCTCCTGAGCCTTGAGAATATGCACACTATCCTGAATGTATCTGAAATATCCTGCTATTTCAATCGAGAACGAATAGTCCTCACCATTAAAATTCCTCTAGTCGACACCATGATCTTGAACCTTTACCATAACTTACCTTCTCCAGTACCGCATGACGACGATAACCCCATATCATATGTAACCATCATCCCTTCTTCTAAGTATCTAGGCATTAGTAGAGACAGATCCGTGTATTCAAAATTGGACAATTTAGACTCATGCAAAATTATCAATAATAATCATTACCTTTGCGGAATCTCAGCTACATATTCACCTCAAGTCACTCCTTCATGTGAAACAGAAATAATTACTAAAATACTTACCAGAATCCCGACCATGTGTGAAGTCAAATTCATGCACGGACAGTTAAATATCTGGCAACCGCTCCGTAATAACCGATGGCTATATGTTACATCTGAAAAATCTAGGTTAAACATAATTTGTAATGAATCTCAATCCTATGAGATACATATTCACGGAAATGGAATACTATCATTACCTCCTAAATGTATTGCCTATTATAGAGACTCCCGTCTGGTGTCTCAAAATAGTTATAAGTTAGAATTAAGACAAATTGTATCTAATTATAATATACTTAATGATTCATGTTGCGATGTTCTGAAATATAATGTTATATCTCCTCATTTACCTAAATTGAATTTGAAAAATGTAAACTTAGACTCCATAGCCTTCGATAATCCAGAAATGTTAAAAGAACTAACTGACATTGTAAATAAGCCGAATACAGTTATATACCAAGACCATTATCCTGGTACTATTCTAGCCATAAGTATTGTAGTTATAATAATTATAATGTACATAGTTTGTAAGATTAGTTTACGCAGTTATATGTTAAAGAGAAATTCCCATGATCCCAATCCAACCCCTGAATCGATTGACGAAATCGAACAAGCCGAGACTATCTCTCTCCCTACACTCCGAGTTGGTTGAACGTATAATATAACGCTCATTTACCGTAAACTCACTCGAAAAGTATAGTTTACTCTAAATCGGGGGGCTGTTATATATTGGAAATGTACCCCTTATTCCTTACCCAGCTCCTATTATCCTCCCCTATGCAAAAACAGTTCAACTCGCAAAAGTGCCATATCAGCAGCACAGCTTCGCATCCAAACCCAGCTCTCACTAGAGTCAGTCGCTCTCCATCCTCCGTCGCGAAGACTCATTTTCTATGTCTAATCATATTATTAGTGTGTAATTTCTATATCCATATGTGTGACAATTTAAATGTGTAATTTCTATATCCATATGTGTAATAAGTTAAATAGTTAATTTCTACGTCTAAATGTGTAACAACTCATTAATATAAATTAATTAAGTTTCATTCATTTCTTTTATTTTTAAATAAACTCAGTGTAATTAAATAAGTTTTTTTTTAAAACTTAATTTTACGCGTCCCGCGTAACAGTTCCATCGCCTGCTGCCCAATCTCGGGAGACCGGGAGAGGGAGCTCGCTGTCGTGTGGTCCGTGGCTTTTACGGGTCCCCGGTTTGGTCGCGAGACTTTGTGGTGGCTTCCTACTCCCGGGCTCTACTACATGGTCATCCGGATGGCGGAGTCCTACACTATCTCCTGCGGTACCCGGGCGTGGGGTGTCGATAAAGCCTCTCCTCACGTAAAATAAAAAGATTTCCTTGATCAGAAGATCTTAATAACTATCTTCAGAAACAAATTAACCATTATAGCACGACGTTATAATTACGATATAATTCACATTATTTTAAGATTTTTTTTTCAAAGTAATTAAATTAGAACCCGGGACCACTGTGTTATAAATTCAGTATGTACTCTAACCGATAAACTATCCAAAGATTCAGGCTTATCTCAATTTTCAATCGACACACCTTTTAAATAGTTTATAATATTATTAATTCGGAGGTCCCGTTTGAGTAGCATTATTTTTTATTTCTAAAAACTATTTTATACATGTGAAATATATAATTAATATATATAATAATATTAATAAGTTGCGTTGGTCCAGCGGTGGGTCCAGAGCACCACGCTTCTGAATCCATCGCCAATGCCAATTTTTCGAAATTCTTTTCGGAATTATGTGTGACAAACATTTTAATGTTTTCAGTAGTGGATACTACTGAAAACATTGTGCCCGGCATAGCAATAGGTGCGCCACCTTATTCCATTTGGGACGTAAACATAACGGCGAGACGAGACTTAACAGTCACTATCTACATCTTCAGGTAGAAAATTGCGTGAAGTTATATTATGTTATAATAATAATATCTATACCCAAGTATTGGTCAAGCATATTGTTACATGTTGACTGCCCTAATCCTAATAGGTTTTTTGCCACAAAGAAGGTTGAAGTAAATCTTTCATAAGCATTACTCCAAGAATCTTCAGATTCCTTTACATGCTTAGGCTGTTATAAAATCTTTATAACGTACATAATACCACGTATTTGCTAAACTATCCAATGTAATCATCGTTATCATGTGCCATCCAATGTACTGACGACTGATGTAAAACTCGCCCACAACTATTATTATTTGCGTAGATTATAGTTCATAATAATAGAACGACGCAGTTTGCTGCATGAATAAGCCGGCTCGGAATATCGGCGTGAAGTGGTTCGCGCCTTGTTTCGTGAAAGAGGTATCCGGAGGCCTGATCCCCTATCCCTTTCCTACTTCCATAAAGAAAGGCAACGCACCAGGGTGTTCATGGCCGGTGAAAAGTTGATTACCATCAGGTGACTCACTTGCTCGTTTGGCCTCTTATCCCATAAAAAAAATATTCAGCGGGAACAATTGTCAGTCATAGTCCTAGAAGTCACTGATTTGCCTGGATTCGATCACGCGACTTCTTGATTCAAACGCGCTGTGCTCAACCACCGAGACCACAAGAAAGATAAACTTTATTTCGGGTAGTACGAATTTGTTTTGAAAACCTTTTATTACATGAAATTGCTTGTTGGATAAGAAAACTAAAGTGTACTTGCCTATAAGGAGCAATCAGAAGGGCGAAGCAATAATCTTATCGGGAAATTGGGTAAACCTTTGTTTTTTTTTCATAATTATTAAACATTTTCTGGATTTTTTATTCTCCTCCAAAAAAATGTAGTTTATAGTGTGTCCTATTTGCCTAACTTTCCGTCAACGAACTGCATAATGGTCTTTAAAGTTCAAAAACGCTGTATTCGCGCAATGTTTGATTTGCAGTCCACAGACAGTTTTGTAAACCATATTTAATTAAGTACAAAACACAAAACACGCTTTAACTAAGCAATTCCATCCTTTCCAATCCTACTCCCTTCAAGGTCGGCAACGCAACTGTAACACTATATGTGTTGCAGGTGTCCAATGACGGCACTGGTCACTTACCATCAGGTGACATGCATGCTCGTTTGCCCTCCTATCACATAAAAATTAATAATAAAACTTCCGTCATTATATATTATAGAAGTAGTATTATTTTTACACAAATATCCTCATGTATTTTGGCGTACATATATCAGATACTATAAAAACAAATTGACGTGATAATACTAGACTATGTTTGCTGAGCGCTAAGGCTAGTTTAATGAACAAAAGCCTACTCTATGTATGGCGGAAAGAATCTATAGCAGAATACCACATGAAATGCAAGCATAAAATTATAAAGCAATTTAAAAAATGTTATTATTGTATAATTGATTTTTTTAATGACATAAGTTTTTTATAATTGACATATTGCTTAATTTACTGTCATAGACATAGATTTAGATATAGCGGCATAGACTATAATAGATGACACATGTCAGGAAAAATGTACTAATATTCATCACTGACAGCGCAACCGCGTATATTAGATTTATACAGGATATTTACATTTCAACACATGAACATTAACTATGTAAAAGTTGACACTTTGAAGCACTTTTTACGCACACATTGATAAGTCACTCACGCATCAACACATCAATTGTTTGGGTGACTATTGCCGATTTATTATTCTTATATCTATGGTCATAGATATTTTATTTGCAGAAAATTTTCTAATAACTATGAAATTATTAACATAAATACATATATCGTGCCTGTATCCCATAGGAGTAGGCAGAGACTTTGGCTTTCCACAAGCTACGATCCTGACACATATCTTTCGCCCCATCCACAGTCATACATCATTCACGTTGGTTTTGGGTACTACGCATTTTGCCTTTTTGAAAGAGACCATTTATTTTAGTTGCTTCGTCTTGGTCTCCTGATCCCGACCCTGCCACTAACATTCGCTTCGTATACTCTTTTGGTCAGTCGGCTTTCATTCATACATGCAACATGACCAAACCATCTTAATATACTTCTCTCTACTGTGGTCACCACATCATCCTTCAGCTTTTATTTCTCCCTTATCACGCTATTTTTAATTTGATCCGCAAGAGTGACTCCACTCATACTTCTTTTTTTACATACTTTAACATTATATCATTATTATTATTATTGACATACATACATACATAACTTCACGCCAAATCCCTTGCGGGGTAGGCAGAGAGAACAGAGCGCCATAGGACACGATTCTTACACGCCTCACTCGCTTCGTTGACTTTCATAACTCTTTTCATACACGCGCGTCGGTTTTTGAGGCTCTTAACATCACTTTCATCCAGAACATTATTATGTGTAATGCTGAAAACGTACTGTCACCATTTTTTAAATACCCAGGATTATGTAAATTATAAATGATTGATTGAATAATTGCCTAAAATCGGGGGTGTGTATGTAAAAAGTCCATTCAATCTATATGTCGAGAAATTGGAAAAAAATTACGAATACCAAAAATGTTCAATATATTTTGAGGCTGGTATTTTCAAATAATATTCATGTTACGTATTAAAACCACTAAAATTATCAAAGGGGTTTTGTAATTATAACTTATATATAGGTATACGTAACTTATATTTCTAAAGAACGGTATTGTATGTTCGTCTATTGTACTGCTAATGAGCAATCACTGGAACTCAATTCAGTCAACTCCACTTTTCTTTAACGACGATATGATGATATTTTGTTCTCCGATTCTCTTATTGTTGTTTTGAAATTTAATTGCACATTCATTTTGTTTCAACTTAATTAGCATTTGTGTGTATTATACTAGTTTACACTCGCTACTTCACTTACGTATATGTGCTAGGATAATATTTTTAAAGCAAAATAATAATAGAACTGTTATCCCAAAGAAATATATTAGCGGGAGTAAGGTTCGTTTTATGGTTAAGGTACTGTTTACTGATAGATTTCACAATTTTGTTTAATTAAACATAACATAGCTTCGCGCCTTTTTCTACCCGAAGCTACAGACAGTGGCTGTTAAGCCTCGTCTCGCCGTTATGTTGGCGTCTCAAATGGAATAGGCGGCGAATTCATTACCATACCGAAATTTAAGCAAACGTGCAGATATATCACCGTGTGATAAGAGACCAGAGTGACCTATATACATCTGCAATACCGAAAAAGTCACAGTTACCGTCCTTTAGAATAATAACAGTGACAGAGCGACGTAGTGAGCTGCATAAATGGGCGGCTTCACCGGTGAAATACCAGGACCTCGCAGCATATCGACGACAATCCATCAAGATATTTAGCCCTTTTTATGCTGCAGTGCCCCATACACTTTAATTTAACTAAAAGCATTCAGCTTTCAAAACATGTCAACGAATTGTCAAACGACTTAAGCCAAATTTATCGTAGTGCAGCTCAGTTACTCAAAGAGGATATAAATATAGTTAAATGCAGTTACTGTCCAAATCCAGAACGCAAAAGCTTAACGTCAAACATACCATAGTGAAATGTTGAATGGAGCCAATCAGCTCTGCCACTGAGCGGATGAAGCACACCACTGCACTTGCCAACATGCTCAATCTCTTTTGTTTATAGAATGCTAGCTGACCCGGCGAACTTTGTTCCGCATCAAAAATAATAAATAAGTAAAATTTGGATAGTAAAAAGTTCAATTGTGCTAATTATCGGCACACGTCTTGGCCGGTACTACTGCGCGACGCAACTGCTATGTCCCGCTACTGTATCATTTTATCTTTAGTACATTATACATGAATTATAGATATAAACCACCCCGTTGAAACTCTCTATACATTAAAAAACCCGCATCAAAATCCTTTGTGTAGTTTCAAAGATATAAGCATATAAGGGGGCAGACAGCAGAAAGTGACTCTAACTAACCGGCCGCGCGAACTTCGTACCTCTGTATTTTATACAGCTTTCCACCCCGCGATGTTACACGCGTACAGAGAAAATCGCGATGACGATGACGATTAAAGTAAAGTAGCCTATGTTACTCTGGGTGAATGCAACTTTAAAATGGTGAATGATTTTTTTAAATCGGTCCAGTAGTTTTTGAATTTGTTCGTTACATACAAAAATACAAGTTTTTCCTCTTTAAAATATTAGTAGAGACATGGGCGTATATTTATTTGTCGGAAATTGATAGTATGTGCGAGAATGTGCCATAAGTAGCCCGTGTACTATAGCTTCCCAAATAAATCGGTAATTATAAGCAGAATTAATATTGTAAAATATGGCGGTGTGCAATATTACAACACCGGTAGTTACTGTCGCGTCTCAACTCATCTCATATACTCCACTACCAATTTACATCTAAACAGAAGAACTTCGGTCTGCTTGGATGGCTGTCCGTCTACCTCGCCGCAGTTACTACAAGCGCGTCTCTACACAACTGCGCATCCCTCCCTCTTTTAATCGTCGGCTAACTGAGCAATACTAGTTCTGAAACGTTTGGCTTACGTGATCGGCACATCTGCATGCTTATGAAACCAGAAATAATCCACGAATACCCTAAAGATGGCGCCACTGTGTTCACGTTCCGACATGTATATGTGTCCTCTTATATCGGAAAGAGTAGACAACGACTATATTCGTCGACATGCTGATTTATTTCTACATCGGATATCGTTTTTTCAGTAATCGATATTTATCACACATATCCTTGGTACAAAATTCCGATAAGTAATTTGATGTGAGCCAGGATTCGTATCTGAAAGTTATGATTCCGAAAAAGGGTGCTAAAGTTTCAGGACATTGTAACCACGGTATCTATGTATTATATAAACACACATAACTTCAAACTGTTGAGACCTAAGCAGAGAGATTAGAGTGCCATATTAAGACGTGTTTTTTCCTCACCCCACTCGCTTCTTCAAGTTTCATCACTCTTATCATAAACTCTTGTCGGTTTTTAAGGCTACTGATATTACCTTTTTCGAGTACAAATATGGAAAATATGTCGTGGCTATCCTCGGCTGTTGGTTCCTTCCAATTTTAGACGGTTTGTCTGTTTAGTCAATCTTGCATCATCCAACTCTTCATCCATATTTCCTTACTTTATCAGTGAGTATTAAAGAGAGTCTAATAAATAGTTGCTGACGGTATCTCGATCCAAAATGCCAATTAATTCTAGTTACGTTCTAAGTTATAAACCACAGAACCACGAACACGACGAGCCAGCTGCTGTGGGCTGCAGCTAAATAGTACGCAAGAATTTCAATTTGCTCACCCGTTTTCGTACTTTATTAATGCATAAACCATCAAACTTAATGAAGAATATTTGTAATAAATTTGGGATAATAAAACGGCTCTCGTGGTGCCTGATGCGTGAAGGATCATTTAGCATTAGAATACAAACATTTAGGATGATCATAAATGTTTGTATGGCGTCTTGATGTTTTTATAAGTAATATAAGTATATAATATACGAGCCTATTAATGCCATTAGTAAAACTACCAACTTCGGAATCGAGGATAGCGGGTTCAATGCCGAGTACGAATATTTATGATGAGCATGAAAGTGTGTTTGCTGTCTTGGTGTTTTATATATTTCCAAAAAAAAACTATATTTTTATTAATATCTTTTATCTAGTATCCATAACACAAACATTAAGTCGCTTAACTTTTGTGGCTTGTGTCAATAATATTAAACTATTTACAATGATGACATGTAGTAATGTTGCCTTCGCTCAGTGATTCAAGCGTTATGTTATTTTTTTTATTTTTTCGGAAAAACATTTCATAGTATCTGTGTGTATTTTTACCGAAAAATATAGATAATAATTATTAAGTATAATACTGTATATGTTAAACTATATAAATAAAGCGTATAGAGTAAAATAGAAATCCAGCATATTGGCAATGAGAGACAATTGGTTCGTATGTTGTACGGGACGTCTGCAACGCTTCCAGTTGTATTTACAGTGACTTCCGTAATTGTTTTACGTTTTTAATTGCTAAAGCCCAAGACAACGGTAGGTAAACATAAAAATGCATCTTCATTCCTTCCTGTTTTCTTAATGGTTTTAGAAAGAATATAACTGGTATTTTCATTGTTATACATTCAAAAAATACGAAACTTTATGTGTACAATTAAAAAAGAGATTGATAGAACACTAGAAAATATTTATTATTAGGCTATTTTACTGTAGAAACTCTAAAATGAAGCAAATTAAATAAATGCAGTATTGTATATAATTTTTTCTATGAGATATTGTGCATAATTTTATATCCAAAACATAAAATATTCTAACTAACTTTTGCCATAGCCATTTTTGTTTTCAAACTGCAATTTGTTCTAAAGTCAAAGTCAAAGTCAAAATAACTTTATTATTATAGGTCTTCACAGACACTTAAAAATAGTCAACAAGTACAGATAACATTATGATTTAAAATTAAATAAAAAAAACAAACGAGCGCTTGTGGAAAGTGCCTCCGTGGAACAAAAAAAGACACGGACGCAATCGCCACGAGCGGCCCGATGGCTATCATGAGAAGAATCGGGCAAGAAACTCATGTGCCAAATACTCTTTTCAAACCATTTGAAATAAATAACAATATTATTATCACTACTGAAAACAAATCAGTAGGTTGGTGAATAAAAGGTGTAGCAAACAGAATACTCGACAATCACAATTAAGATCCAACCAAATTAAAATCAACGTCCTAGAAGTTAACTAAGAAATTCTATGCGATCACAGTAGTCGAGCACAACTGACGCGACACCTTTTAATTAGAGTGGTAACGTTGTGCAAAAATTGTGGCGAATAATAAAAAAAAAAAAAAGTTTCTATTATATATGTGAACACCATATCAAGGCAAATTTACAATTAAAAAGCTATCAGAAATTATTACAGAACGCCTCCACTCCGAAAAAGTGAACAAATTCCAATACACAAACTACAAAATCCGCGTTGAGCAAGCAATTTGACGGTCCCACTCCGACTTGTCAGTCATGAAGTCGTTGATGGTGTAGTTTGCACCACCAATGAGACGACCCTTCACAGATTCTAATTATATAACACGTTAAGTTTATTGTTTTATTTCATTTCAATGTTTTTAAAAAGCTCGTGTGATCATTCCTTTTTTTTATTTTACCTGCCAGTAAGTATATTCTTTCAATCCTACCATAGACAATATGCATTACTTTCACATTTTCTTGATAAAAAAATAATGTACTTTCTTTTCTCTTTCACTGCACAATGGCTACATAAGACCATGTAAAAATTCTTCAGTGTTAATTAAAAGATTTTGATTTAATGACAAAAAAAAACATTTTTTAATATCATATATTTTCGGAAATCATAGCTAAGAATTATCTCGATCCTGTTTAGAATTTAACAAATAACAACAAACAAGCGTTTGACCCCATTCATTTATCCCAAACCGATTCATAAAACGTATAACACCCCACTTTTGATTTGGGGGTTTAAAAATGATAACATACCTAACGCAGTCGCTTAGTTATGGTGAACAAAGCTCACATTTGTTTTGCAATAAAATGATCAATCGTGTTTACTACAATTGCCCTATTCATTCATTCATTCACTCACCCATTCATTATAATACAATTATTCAACAACGATGCGACAGATGACAGGCTATATATACTATATATAATATATATAACAACACATAGAAGAGTAGACTGGTAGCAGAACGACGGTGGTTGTTTGAAATTAAACAGGAAATCGAAAGCTGTGGCGTGCGGCTGCAACCAACTGCACTATTGTCATATATATACATTCTTTGATGCAGCCTATCTTACTGGCTTTGCCTGTTTTGAGGCTGGAGGTCAATGACATACACCAGCACTGGAACTATACTGCCAATTTTATCGTGTTTCTGTGTCGGGCTTTGTGGTGGTTTGGCAAAACTACTGATAGCAAAATCAAGGTGCTGCGGGTTCGATCCCTACTGAAGTATATATATTCTTATATCTTGTAATATATATAAATCTCCTGTCACGATGTTTGTCCGCGATGGACTCCTAAACCGCTTAACAGATTTCGTTCAAATTTGCACGCATTATGCAGTTTGGTCCAACTTAAAAGATAGGATAATTTATATCTCAATTTATTATCGCGATTTTATTTTATTGCAAATTATTTGTCCATTTTATTTGTTAACTCCAAACTATTCTAACAGATGGCGATATCTGTTGACTAAACGTTTGTCTCCATCATTTATTGGTTCCAAGCAATTCTAACAGATGGTGATAAAATTAATAAATTATTTGTCTTTCATTTCTTTTAGCGATTAGGATATTAAACAAAATATCTTTATCGCTTGGTATATTAAGCAGGACAACGTCTGTTGGGTCCGCCAGTAGTATATATGTATTTAAATAACTATATATATGATAAGCATGAATGTTTGTTTTACGTTTGTGTGTTTTTATTTGCAAACAAAATTACTTTAAAAAAAAAGTTAAACCGACTTCTAAAAACGTAAACCACAAAATCCTTAAGTATATGAAAACAGTAACTCTATAACTAAAAAGCGATAAATAACGTATTTTACTAATTTGTATACTTAATACAATTTACAAAACGTAATATTTTAATAAAGCCATCTTTAACTATTAAAATATTGACAATTGTCACTCATTATTGAAGTCGGTGTCACACAATAGAGTACGTTACCTAGGCTGGCACCGACTCCAATGTTAAGTTTACAGTAGAATCTACATTTAAATTCTAAAAAGGGTTTTTTAATGCGCAAATAACATTAATATTATTTGAAAACAATGCGTTCGTATCATATTGCCTATTAATTGAAGAAAGTTTTCAAGATTATTTTATCATGCTATTAACGTTAAAAACTAAATATATAAATACGTATACATACATAAAATATACTAGTATACATATCATCATAAGCCTTTTTTTTTTGAGGTCCACTGCTGGACATAGGCCTCCCCCATAGAGCGCCACAACCGCCGGTCCGCTCAATCATGGGGGGTTTTGCCATAATCGCCACGCTTGGCAGGCGGGTTGGCGATCGCAGTAGGCTGTAATTTCTTCAGAGAGAATGCTGCTGCCCATTCTTCTAGCTTTTCCCTTAGTCGCCTTTTACGACACCCACGGGAAGAGATGGGGTGGCGGTATTCTAAGCCGGCGCTACACAGCGGCGTATACATATACTACCGGCAAACTTATTTCGCATCAAAAGTAATAAAGAAATAAATTTTGGATGTATCACCTTTACATGTACAATACATTTATTAGAGATAAAAACCACATCGTTGACACCCCTCTGTCTATTAAAAAAAACCGCATCTAAATCCGTTGCGTAGTTTCCAAGATATAATGATTAATGGGGACAGACACCGGAAAGCGACTTTGTTTTATACTATGTAATGATTACAAATATTTTTATTCGAAAAAAAAAATACTATTTGGGTTTCGAAAATTTAATATTTTTTCCGACGAATCTTAATTAAAAATTTCGAATAGATTACTGAATCAAAATTCTAATGAACTGAATTTAATAGATTTTTAAATTAAGTTGATCGGTTGAGAGTTATGAGATTCTAAAAAGCTAGCTAATTATGTATGAATTGTGCCTAATATCACTCCCTTCTTTCTGCATACCACGCTAGTGACTTGTCGTGAAGTTATATAACTAAATAAGTAAAGTAAAAAATATATTTTACCACCTGTCAGATTATGTCATTCTTTTTTTTTGTTTCAACAAATTTGTTAACCGACACATGTCAACCATGAAAATAGGTCGCATAAAAGGTTTTGCTAATACAAATCCCTGAGCTTAAACGTCCCATTGACCTGTCCCTTGGCAATTGACATTACAATTTTCATCCCCCACAAATTGCCGGCCAGAGAATGGTATGAAAATTCCCTTTGCGTTAATACCATCTTAAGGCCTTTATTCTATTAGGGATTAAAACCCGCCCACAGACGTGACTTTCTGTATAGAATGTTTGAAGCCTCTTTTGTGAAGTAAGAAAGTAGTTAAAACTTTAGGAAGATAAAAATCAACATTGAAATGCACGTAGAACTATTGAATAAACGCAAGCAGTTGTGAGCTGAATTAATTTTCAGAAAAGGGCAGATCATTAATTAACTAAGTACGTTTATACTAAGCAATTATTTTTAATATAACATAACATAACTTCACGCCTTTTTCTACCCGAGGGTGTAGGCAGTGGCTATTAAGCCTCGACTCGCCGTTATGTTTACGTCCCAAGTGGAATAGGTGGCGAACTTATTGCCATACACTGGGCACAAAGTTTTCAGTCACCGATATTTATAACACAATAACTTTCGAATATAGGGATGCGAATGGGTGACCTAGTTGTGAGCTGCCTGCTTTACGCAGATGACGCCGTGCTCTTAGCCGAATGGCCGTCGGACCTGCAAACACTAGTCACTATTATGAAAGATGATTGTTTGATGAAAGGCTTACAGTTGAATGTGATGAAAACAAAAGTTCTGGTGTTTGAAAGGAAGGAATCCAGAACGGATGCAAAGATAATGGTTGACGATGTAGTGCTGGAACAGGTGAATGAAATTGTATATCTTGGATGCGCTTTTAGCAGGGATGGTACACCGCTGATGTAGAAAGAAGAGTGGCGTTAGGAAATAAAGTAAATGGGGCGTTGGGCAGATTCCTGGGCGCAAAAGATATTAGCAGAAAAGCCCAGCTAGCAATTCACAATGCAATACTGATCACAACCGTATGGAAGCGAGGGCTGGGTATGGCAGAGCGTGCATGAAAGTAGGATAAACGCGGTCGAAATGAGGGCATTGCGCAAAATCTGCGGAGTGACCCTCGCTGACCGCGTGGAAAACAAGGTTATAAGGAAGGAAGTCGGATTGAAAGAGAGTGTCGGTGTAAAAGTAAGAAAGGGCATGCTCCGATAGTTCGGACATGTAGAAAGGATGGATGATGCAAGATTGACTAAGCAGATATACAATGCAAAAGCGGATGGATGTAGGAGTCGAGGACGGCCTAGACACACATTCCATGACCAAATAGAACGTGTTCTGGAGGAAGGTGATGTTAGAAACCTCAAAAATCGACGCGCGTGCATGAAAAGAGTTATGAAAGTCAACGAAGCGAGTGAGGTGTGTAAGAATCGTGCCCTATGGCGGTCCGTTCTCTCTGCCTACCCCGCAAGGGATTTGGCGTGAAGTTATGTATGTAACTCTCAAAAAGAATTCCGAGATATCATTGGTGTGAGCCCAGATTCGAACCTAGAACCTCTAGATTCAGAAACCGTGTGCTCTACCACTGGACTACCGAGACTATAACAAAAAAAAATATATTACAATTTATTTTTTAATGTATTTACGTTCGCTATACACTATACCAACCCTTTATAGAATATCTGGCCTCAGGGATGACATACACACAATTCGAGCACCAAGGTCCAGCACATAATATGTTGAAAATTATTGTCATAGCTTCTCTTACCTCACCTTATACTTCTCTTATCTCCTTCTATAGCGGAATTGTCTGGAGTGTGTGTGTCTATCAGACTAGCAATGCATTGAAGAAAATAAAATAAAGAGAAAAAAGTAATTATGAAAGATTTGCTTTGTTTCAGTGTGTATTTTAGTTATAAATATGCGATCTTAGTTTACTATTTAAAACCACAATACAAACTGTTAAGAACAATATCCTTATATTAATACAATTTGAGCCGTTTGGGGTTGAGACTTTGGGGGCATGGGGTCCGAGTACTCGTGCACTTTACAAAGATCTTGCAAAGAGGCTGATCGAAGCCTCTCGCGACCAGAGGGCTGGTCTATTCTTCGCACAGAGGATTAGCATTGCCATTCAGCGTGGCAATGCGGCCAGTCTTCTGGGCACGCTGCCAGTAGACCAAGATGCGGAGAAATTTGATTTCAGGTAGTTTTTTAATTGTATATATTGTAAATAATGTAATTAATTTATTTAATTATACTTATAAAGTTATTTAATCAGTCTCGGTGGTCCAGAGGTAGAGCACACGGTTTCTTATCCAGAGGTCCATGTTCGAATCCTGACACTGGCTCACACCAATGACTTTTCGAAGTTCTTTTCGAAGGTCATGTGTGAAAAATATCGATGACTGAAAACTTTGTGCCCAGCCGCTGCCTACACGTTCGGGTAACAAAGGCGTGAAGTTATGTTATGTTTAATGATACTTACCGGAAAGTACTAAAAACATCTTTTTTTATATTTTCAGGGTAGGTTCTATCAGAGTTTTCATAAGAACTTTTATGGTCTATAATTTTATAGTACATAAATTTGATATGCCTAACTTTTACTTATGCCTAGTAATAACGCTATCGTAAAAAAGGATTATTTATTAACCAGAACGTAACAGTATATTACAGCTTGATAAATTAGTCGTAAAATTAGTTTAGGTAAACATGTTTTTCTATGTTTCTTGTATCGTATAAGATGTTGTCGTGTGAAACCTATTTGAAAAACATATATATACATTACATAACGTCACCCTTTTTACTAACCGAAGGTGTGGGCAGCGGCTGTTAAGTTTCAACTCGCCGGTGGCGAACTTACTTCCATACACCGGGCACAAAGTTTTCAGTCATCGATATTTTTCATACATAACTTCCAAAATATCATTGGTGTGAGCCCGGATTCGAACACACGGCTTCTTGGTTCAGAAACAGGGTGCTGGACCACTAGACCATCGAGACTATTAATAATATTTATAAACCGAATATAGATTATTGAAATCCTCAAACTCAGTTATTGAATAATGAAATATAAAATTTCCAAAAATAATCAAACTATTCCAGATTATTATGTTTACGAATCACACACTAAAACACCTTTTTTATTTGTTAGGAAGCCTTCGATCAAGTCGGTCACCTGATGGTAAGTAACTAGCGCCGCCTATGGATATCTAGAACACATATAGTGATACAGTAGTGATGCCCTTAAGGTAGGATAGAAATGGAGAAGGAATGGGTTGGGCCTCCGGATATCTATCTTACCAAATAAAATGCAACATGAACCTCTTGTCGTCGATTTTAAGTCGTGTTATTTCACCAGCCGATTTCACCACCTATTTATATCGCTCTAATTATAGGACTCTTACGCCCGAATACTGAACCGCCACTCAAATCTGACAATCAATAAAGTGCTACTTACTGCTCAAATTTCACGTATTCTGTCAATGTGACAGCTACTTAAACGCTTAAGTAGCAGTTATATATTTGAGTGGCGGTTCAGTATTCGGGCTTAACACTGCTAAATCGTGGATCGTATAAAAATACGTGAAAATCGCCCCTACCGCTTTTTACATAATAGGTTGGGGAAAAAGTATTTTCGTATTTTTGTATGAAAAGTCAAGACATTTTTTTCAAAGTTTATTTACATTTATTTACAATATATATGTACCGTTTTGTTGAATAACTTTCTGCCATTTTGTGGGCAGAGACATTATCCCGTTACTGTAGAAACTTTGGGACTTCTGATCAAAAAAACGGGACAAATAGTTTTGGCAGTCCTCTCTTGAGGTCAACCTTACAGAACCTAAAGAATTCTGAAGAGACCGAAACAGGTGAAAATCTGAAGGCGCAAGGTCAGGGCTATATGGTGGATGCACTAGGACCTCCCAGTCGAACTCTCTTAATTTTTGCTGAGTGACTAAAGATGTGTGTGGTCTAGCGTTATCGTGATGAAAGACCACACCCTTCCTGTTGATCAATTCCGGCCGTTTTCTCTCGACTGCTTCCTTTAATCTCATCAGTTGCTGGCAGTAAAGATCAGAATCGATGGTTTTGCCGGACGGTAAAAGCTCATAATGAACAATGCCCTTCCAATCCCACCATACACACAGCATCACCTTATTTCGTGTTAGGCCAGGTTTGGCCACAGTCTGTGAAGCCTGGCCAACTTTCGACCACGACCTTTTTCGCACGTTCTTGTCGTACGTGATCCACTTTTCATCGCCAGTTATCAATCTCTTCAAAAACGGCTCGGTTTCATTACGTCTCAATAATGAATCTCAAATGAGTACACGGTTCATTAAGTTTCTTTGAGTGAGCTCGTGTGGCACCCAAATATCGAGCTTTTTTGTATAACCAGCTTTCTTCAAATGGGTCAAAACTGTTTTGTGGTCAATTCCCAGTTCTTCAGCTACATCGTAACTACTA
The DNA here is from genome assembly GCA_905147225.2 of Euproctis similis. NCBI lineage: Eukaryota > Metazoa > Arthropoda > Insecta > Lepidoptera > Erebidae > Euproctis > Euproctis similis. Next base: position 7,868,502 of record LR990121.1, on the reverse strand, counting down.
ATATGCCGATCTTGCTCCACTCTTTCAAAAATGGCGTCCATTTTATTCGTAACAGGGCGACCAGAGCGAGGTGCATCTTTAACATCAAAATTTCCGGACTGAAAACGTTTGAACCAAATTTGTGCTACTCTTACTGACACTGCATCAGGTCCATAAACATCACAAATTTTTTTCACTGCTTGAGTTGCATTTTTGCCTTTTTTATAATAAAATTTTAAAATGTATCGAATTTCTTCATTAGATTCACTCATTTTTACGGAGAGAAAAACAAATGAAAAATAGCGGGAAACAACTTTTTTTTATTTTTTTCTTTTCTTTATAATGTAACCTTTTTAATGTTACCAAAACCAGCCAGACACAAATAGTACAGTCAAAGAAATTTTATAATAAGTTTATACCTACGTTATGCGAAAAGACTTTTTCCCCGACCTAATATTATATTTTCTTTTTTCTTTTGTTGCAGCAGTGCGGGCATCTCCAGAACCACGGGCGCCGAGTATTCTGGAGCCTCCCCGTCACATCGAATACACAAATGACACAGGCGTTATACTCAATTGTGCAACAAAGGGTGACTATCAGGTCAGTAGCTAGAGTTTAGTTTTTAAACGACTTCAAAAAAAAGGAAGACTTTATGTTTCACTGTATTTTATTATCATTACGTATTACATAACTTCACGCTTTTGTTACCCGAAGGTGTAGGCAGCGGCTGTTAAGCCTCGTCTCGCCGTTATGTTTACGTCCCAAATGGAATAGGTGGCGAACCTATTGCCATACCGGGCACAAAGTTTTTCAGTCATCGATATTTATCACACATACCTAACTTCCGAAAACAATTTCGAAAAGTCATTGGTCAGTGTCAGGATTCGAACCCGGACCTCCGGATCAGATGCCGTGTGCTCGACCACTGCGCCACCGAGACGAGATTATTTTTAAAAGTTAGTAAACTATACATAAAATAAAATTGAAGTGTCTGTTTGTAATGTTGAAATAACTGTTTTAGGCTGCATTCATATGAGATGTTGTAATAAGGAGATAAATAGGTAGGTATATGATTTAATAAGGAGTAACTTCAGCTATTTTTTTAGACAAAATATTTTATTTGTTGCTTTCGAGGCGAAATAAATGTCGCTGGGTCAGCTAGTTAATAGTAATAAATTTGCAATGTTTCTAAATTTCTATAACTCCGTCTAAAACTTACGGTGTTTAAAAAATAAAATCAATTTGATATCATATACATAGCTTCACGCTAAACCTCTTGCGAGTTAGGCAGAGAGAACGGAGCGCAATATGGTACGATTCTTACACACCTCACTCACTTCGTTGACTCACATGACTATTTTCAAGCACGCGCGTTAATTTTTGAGGTTCCTTCCACACACCTTCCACCAGAACACGTTCTATTCGATCAATGGACTGTCTTCGCCGTCCTCGACTCCTACATCCATCCACGTCCCCGTGCCACTAGATGGCGTTGTCATTGTCGCTTACTCGCTTCACCATTAGTGTGTCCATGCTATCTATCGACGCTTGAACGATATAGTTTCGAGTGTTAATACAAAATAGCGCGTCGGTTATAATCGCGTGTAAAATTACTCTGCCTATGACATTTTGTTAGGTGTCGTTCGTACTTGTTATTATCAGCAAACGGGTTATATTTTGGATTTCATAGCCCGATTTAGTGTACTAAGTGTGGTGTCCAAGGGATTCGTCTATTCCCCCAGGTCTCCAATTCTCAGGGAAATATCATCGTAACAGCACGTACCTATCTATGATAACACTACATTCCTCAGCTTCCCTTGATCAGTAGCCTCTTCAAAAGTCAGACGAGTAATCTAGATTCTGAGGTTCTCTTATTGCGCTATTGTCTATCAATAATAATAACATTTAAATAGCTAAGTTTTTAATCTTTAAGATCCAAAATATTAATATACCGTAGAAACATAAAGTGATTTAAATTTAAAGTTGAAATGTTAAAATTAAATTTAATATATAATAATTAAATTACGCAAAACTCGTTTAAGAAATACCCAAAAGGTTTCGGCCGACGGACGTTTATTTTTTGGGGTAAATGTTATTATAATTTTATGAAACGAAAATGTTTAAATATTCTTGAACCCTTTACGAACAAAATGAACGTTAATGGTGTTAGGCACGACACGTAATTATATCACCGATGCTCTCTCCTCATTATTTAATAATACGTTTAATAATTAATTTGATTTAATACGCATATACTTTAAAATAATTTTCGTATACATATATACATAATCGAGTCTCGGTGGCCCAGTGGTCGAGCACACGGCTTCTGATCCAGAGCTCTGGATTCGATTCCTGATACTGGATCACGCCAATGACCTTTAGAAATTGTTTTTCGGAAGCTATATGTGATAAATATCGATGACTGAAAACTTTGTGCCCGGTATGGCAATAGGTTCGCCACCTATTCCATTGGGGACGTAAACATAACGGCGAGACGAGGCTTAACAGCCGCTGCCTACACCTTCGAAGCTGTATGTTGTTAATATTAAGATGGCGGAATTGTCCTCATAAATCGGACGGAATTTATCAGTCGTCGATGTATTACTAGGATTCGTATTCAAGCCTTTCGTATACAGAATACTAAGTTTTAAAGCATGCTATCACGTAAACTATATTATTTTTTCGAAGTTTCACAATCATCAGCCAATTGCAATCCACTGCTGGACATAGGCCTCTCCCAATTTGCGCCACAACATCCGATTCTCTGCCTTCCGCATCCAGTCTTTACCAGCAGCCTTTCTGAGGTCGTCTGACCAACGGGCTGGTGGGCGTCCTACGCTACGTTTACCAAGACGCGGTCCATGACCTTCTTACTCCATCTACCATCGGTCCTTCGGCAGACATGACCAGACCATTGCCACTTCAGCGAGCTTATTCTGCGAGCTATGTCGGTTACACTCGTTCTCTGGCGGATATACTCATTCCTGAGTTTATCTTTCAGAGATACTCCAAGCATAGCTTGCTCCATAGCTCGCTGAGCGACTTTAAATTTGTGGACTAGTCTCCACGTTTCGGCACCGTAGGTCATCACCGGCAAGAAGCACTGGTCAAAGACTTTGGTCTTCAGACATTGCGTTTCACAAAATAAAGTCTAATACTATTTAATACGTACTTATAAAGCAATATATAAACAACTAGCTGACCCGGCAAATTTTTTTCCGCGTCACTAGTAATAAATGAGTAAATTTTGGATATCATGAGGTTCAATTTGTACTATTTATCGGCTATAACTGCTGTCCCGCTATGTTAATACTGCAATATCTTCAAAAACATGCGTTTAAATTGCATGCTGTAAAGGGCCAGGATCATCTATATTACATTCACAATCTATTTAAGACACTTAATTGGATGAAAATTAATTCTGTAATGTTTAAAATCGCTTCGTAAATAAGCCATTATTTCTTGTAAAAAGTAAATAAATTAAAATGGTCATTGTAGGTTATCCCTAAGAGATAGACATAAACTCTCGTGGACGTTTTTGTAGATCTACTGAAGGTGTTTAATAATGTAGAACATTGTTTTGATTTATCACTTAGGGTTCAGCCAGCGTTTGCAATTAAAGTGCTAAATCTAAAATATATATTTTTGTCTTTAATATATGAATTATAGATCAAAACCATCCCGTTGACACTCTCTAAGTATTAAAAAAACGCATCAAAATCCGTTGCGTAGTCTTAAAGATATGAGCATATAAGGGGACAGACAGCGGAAAGTGACTTTGTTTTATACTATGTAACGATGATAGCACCTAATCAAAAACCAATAACTTAATAAAAAAACGATACCCACATGAAATAATCAAACTACGATCACCTCTAAGACAGGGCTGAATAATAAAGCCACTGAGCTCCCTGTCTCATAACATGTGTGTTAGAGCCACATAGCTGACTGCGTGAATGGGTGACCGGTGAAATACAACGACTACTCAGAATGTCTATCTACAGTGGCTGGCAAAGCAACTGCAACGCCAAAAATGTTACAGTTGTTACACTTGGCGGCGAAAGTCGCTTACAATAAGGTGAACCGCTTAAAAGTTTGTCCCATAGATATAAGAATAATAGATCGGCAATAGTGACCCAAACAACGAGACCAAAAATGGGTTGTTGATGTGTGAGTGACTTATCAATGTGTGCGTAAAAAGTGATTTCAAGTGTCAACTTTTACATAATTATTGTTTGTGTATTAAATTTCATACATCCTGAGAATCGCTTACTCGTGGTCGTGCAGTCAGTGATGATTAGTAGTTTTTACTGACATATGCCATCTACTGGTCTATGATAAATCTATGGTTTGCCTCGTATCCTTAAAAATTTTTTCCTCACATATTTTTTTTTATTTCATTGCATCTATTTCTATTTATAAATGAAAAACTTAAAAGGAATTAATAGCACAATTTATCCTTAAACTAAGCTCTTTGTTCCAGACGTTATATAGTGAGGTAAGAAAAATAGATAAATATGTCTAACAAATTTATTATGGACCTAAGGCTTTAATGGACTAAGTTAATTGCTCTTTAAATCTTCGGTCTCTGTTATATAATATATATCTATTAACTTATTTTATATATACTTCTTATAAAGTGAGTTGTAATTTTATTTAGTAACATAACTTCATGCCTTTTTCTTCCCGAAGGTGTAGTCAGCTGCTGTTAAGCCTCGACTCGCCGTTATGTTTACGTCCCAAATGGAATACGTGGCGAACCTCTTGCCATACCGGGCACAAAGTTCAGTCATCGAAATTTTTCACACATAACTTCCTAAAATAACTTCGAAAAGACATTGGTGTGAGCCAGTGTGAGGATTTGAACCAACGACCTCTGCATTTAGAAGCGGGTGATCGAATACTGGACCACCGACACTGAGCATCATTTCATAGTATCAATTTTGGTCGCTTCCTGCTGTCTCTCCCCTTATATGCTTATATCTTTGAAACTACGCAACGGATTTTGGTGTGGTCTTTTCTAATAGATAGAGGCTCTCAGCGGGGTGGTTTGTATCTATAATTTATGTACAATGTAGTAAATAAAAAGTGATAAATAAATTTATTATATAATTACTATTGATGCGGAACAAAGTTCGCCGGGTCAACTAGTTATGAATAAAATATGTATATATAAAAATAAATCAATCCATACACACCTCACTCGTTTTCTTGACTAGAATATATCATGGGTTTTAGACTTCCGAGAAGACCATCGATCGTGATAGGAAGTACGCCATGGCCTTTTCTCTACGTATACGTCATTTTTCCGAAACAGAGCGTGTGTGACAAGCATTATTAAAGTTGAAAAAGCGAATGAGGTGTTTAAGAATAGTGCCACAATTTTCTCTGCCTACTCGGCAAGGGACTTGGCGTGAAGTTAAATAAGAAATAATTAATGAATATGATTAATTCTACTTTAGATATGTGAGAAGCAACTTTATTGGTTTACTGATATTGTTTGTCTTCTGAAGCGAACGACGAGTCTGCAAGTAATTGATTCAGAAGAATAACGAATAAGAGAGACAGCGGACGTACTAAACGGTATACTCTCTAATTTACTTCATCCCCACTAATTCTTTTGCTAAAGAATATACAGAATCATTTTCGTGTGAGCAATTTTCTGCGATGATAAATACGTGTCAAATTTGGTCCGCTTGCTAACCTATTTGTGTATTGTTTTTTTTTCTCTTTATTCTTGTATAAAAATAAAAGAGAACACAAAATAGGTTTTATTTATGTCTGTAGAAATATAAATAGGAGCTATTTATATTTGTATTCGTTTTAATAATACTGTTGATATGCTCAGGCGATGGAACTTGCAGAAAGCCCAAATTTTTGTTTTGTCATGCTAATGACGGCAAACGGGGAAGCAGTACACTTGGTCCCCTGGACATTTGATTAGACATAACTGCATCGGCTTTTAAGGGAATTTGGCCACTGGATACTTTCCTCGTATAACGAAACGTGCCTTAAGCCACTTTACGGTGATCTTTATAGTATCTCACCGGTTTCGCCAGTTCATTGATGTAATGAACTACGCGTCTCCACAATATTTTATCAGAGGGTGATATTAGGATTATGTATTTTTTGTTTTTTTTTCCAACATTTTAATTAATTTGGGTTATTTTGGATTGTCAAAAATAATTGAGACTACATTCTGATGCAATTGAACAGTTTTTTAATTTTATCTTATTTTATTTTCATTTAAAAATTCTGTAAAGCCAAACAACTAGTCTCGGTGTTCCAGTGGTGGAGCTCCCCGCTTCTTATACAGAAGTCGTGGGTTCGATTCCGGACTCATGCCAGTGATTTTTCAGAATTTTTCCGGAAGTTATGTGTGATAAATATCGATGACTGACAACTGTGTGCCCGGTGTAATGGCAACAGGGTCGCCACCTGTTCCATTTGGGACGTCACCTAACGATTTGGCGAGTTGAGGCTTTAACAGCCACTGCCTTCAGGTATAAAAAGGCTTGAAACTACGTCATATGAAATAATATTATTTATGTAAATATGTAAAGTTCTTGTTGGTGAGTTCTAAAATAAACTTGTACAGTATTCACAAATTACGCTTTCGTAGTCAAATGTAAATAAAAGTTTTTCCATTCAACATAACTTTGCAAGTACCGTACGTTACTGTACGGGAAGCCTATCGGGAAATGAACGTTGTACATTATTTTGTTCAAAAAAAGTTCACATTTCATATATGTATCTTTATATACATACAAACATACATACACATACATAACTTCACGCCAAATCCCTTGCGGGGTAGGCAGAGAGAACAGAGCGCCATAAGGCACGATTCTTACAAGCCTCACTCGCTTCGTTGACTTTCATAATTCTTTTCATGCACGCGCGTCGGTTTTTGAGGCTCCTAACATCACCTTAATCCAGAACACGTTCTATTTGGTGATGGAATGTGCGTCTTGGCCGTCCTCGACTCCTACATCCATTCGCTTTTGCATTGTACATCTGCTTAGTCAGTCTTGCATCATCCATTCTTTCTACATGTCCGAACCATCGGAGTATGCACTTTCTTACTTTTACACCGACACTCTCTTTCAAACGAACTTCCTTCCATACAACCTTGTTTTCTACGCGGTTAGCGAGAGTAACTCCGCAGATTTTGCGCAGTGCCCTCATTTCTACCGCGTTTATTCTACTTTCATGCACACTCTGCCATACCCAGCTCTCGCTTCCATAAGTTAGCGTTGGGATCAGGACTGCATTGTGGATTGCTAGCTGGGCTTTTCTGCTAATGTTTTTTGCGCCCAGGAATCTGCCCAACGCTCCATTTACGCTATTTCCTATCGTCACTCATCTTTCTACATCAGCGGTGTACCTTCCATCCCTGCTAAAAGCGCATCCAAGATATACAATTTCATTCCCCTGTTCCAGCACTACATCGTCAACCATTATCCTTGCATCCGTTCTGGATTCCTCCCTTTCAAACACCATAACTTTCGTTTTCGTTGCATTTATATACATATCTCACAAAAGTTATTATTTATGGTATGTAGAAAGAATGGGTGATGCAAGATTAACTAAGCAGATATACAATGCAAAAGCGGATGGATGCAGGAATCAAGGACGGCTAAAACGCATTCTATGACCAAATAGAACGTGATCTGGAAGGTGATGTCAGGGAAAATCGACGCGCGTGCATGACAAGAGATATGGAAGTCAACGAAGCGAGTGAGGCGTGTAAGAATTGTGCCTTATGGCGCTCCCTTCCCTCTGCCTACCCTGCAAGGGATTTGGCGTGAAGTATGTATGTATGTATGTATGTACACATAACTTCCGAAAAGCAATTTGCGTGAGCCCAAAATCGATCCCATGACTTCTTGATTCGGAAACAAGGAGCTCGGCCACTGAACCATCGATCAATAAAAAAAATAGATTGTATATATCAACTTATATATAAATTGATAAACGCCTTTGCTAAAGATTATATACTTAATAATACACAACCCTGTTGTCTTACTTCCTCGCTAACAACACATCAGAGGATTACACACATAATTAATAGTACAAGAATAATATTAATTAATATACAGAAACCCTCTTGTCGTAGTGCTAATTACCGTTATTATCCCCACAGATGTCGCTTCGGTGGCGTGAAGGTCGAGCACCTCGCTTCTGAATCGAAAATTCGTGGCATCAAATCATGGCTCACAACAATAACATTTTGGAATTCATTTCGAAATTTTATTTCTATAACTTCACGCTATTTTCTACAGAAAGTCTCGACTAGCCTAATTTTCACATCTCAAATGGAATAGGTGGTGAAAACTGTTATCAGTTATCAATAGAACTGAAAAGAATTACAAGAAGGCGTTGTATAAGCCTGAATTCGATCGCAAGACTTCTTGATTCAATATAGGTGTGACAAATATTAATGTTTGACAAAAAATCTACCAGTTGAAGTATGTCTATAGGTGTAGGAATGGGAAAATCCAGCGTATACCTGCAACACCTCATAGGTTTGCTCAATATTACATAACTTGACGCCTTTTTCTACCCGAAACTGTAGGCAGCGGCTGTTTAGCCTCGACTTGCTGTCATTTTTATATCCCAGATGGGATAATAATTTAATATAATAATATCTTGGACACAAATCACACAGCGCCCTCCAGTTTCAAACTAAGCAACTAAATGCTTGTGTTATGGCTACTAGATAACGGATATTAATACATATATACTTTTCTTTTTGTAAATAAATACTTATAATACATAGAAAAACACCCGGACGCCGCACAAATATTCATGTTTGTCACAAATATTTATGCTTGGGTGGGAATCGAACCCCCGACCTGCAGTGCTGCAGCCTGGTGGTTAGTTATATATCGGTGGTGGTTTTCAGTCATCGATATTTATCACATATAACTTCCGAAATGAATTTCAAAAAGTAATTGGTGTGAGTCAAGATTAGAACCCACGACATATAACATAACATATGTCTGACAATTCTACCAGTGGTATGTGCAAAAGGTGCAGAGCTGGCAAATGAGCAATTTCTTATAGATTTTCTCAATACTAAGCAACAGTAAACATATATAAAAATTGTTCCTTCAGGTTGGTTTAAATAGAGACGAATTATACCAAAAAGCCCGAACGGTTCCAGACTTTGAATTACCACAAAGTTTTTACATTCAGTCGCAAAGTTTTGCAGGAATTTGGCTGCAAACACTCCCCACGAACTTCTCTTTCACTTTACCTGTTAAATACGGTGCCTGCCAGAATTTCATAATTAATTCTCTAACTTTTCATTGTAAATATTATTTGAACGCAATTGACTAATGGACGAGTGGAATATATTTAGAAAACAATTCTCTAATAATAGGTACTTCTATACGCTTAAACAACTTATAACTTCACGCCTTTAATCACTTACTTGGGCGTAGAGGCAATTGTATACTGAGAGGGCGAATTAATTTTCAGTGTGACAAAACCTATTGGCATCAATCATTGATTATTTTCTCACCTCTCACTTACCAATAATGTCGCCTGAAACTTAATATTATTAAATGACATTGTGAATATCATAATCCCGAACCCGCCCAAAAGACTATACGAAAAAAAAAATGTTTTTAGTCAAGAAAATGGAAGAAAATAACATTTTAAAAATACTTTCCAGAATGTTGATTTAAGACAAAAAACACAAATATTCTTACACACGTAGAATCATTATAATAAGTAACATAAAATAAGTTTATACATTTATTTTAGGTATTTATATTACAAGAACAAAGAGTTTTTCTTTTTTTTTTTGTTTCAAATTCACGAACGAACATCTGAAGGCCGTAAAATCTGAATATACAGTTTTATTAATGAAGAGAGGGTGTAGAAGCGTGAGGCAGGCAATGCAGGCCGTGAGTCGCGAGGCGAACAATCGCTGAATACCCGGGTCGGAGATACCGGAGAAAAACTAATGAACACACCACTAGTAGGTACGGCTGATGAGGCTTTTAAGAAATTGAACATTATTCATCACTATAGTGATCTTGATAAATTTGTTGTGGAAATTTTTGTTACGGCACAAAAGTTAATGTTTTATTTTCGAATTAAATATATTTTCGGAAATATTTTTAAGAAAGCTATTAAGTAATTGAGCCCATATTTATTGATGACTTGGCAAAATCTGCTCGCCACTTATTATTTTAAGGAGTCTAATATGTTTTGACCACAAGATAATCTGATTGCTGCTTTTGGTATTATATGCGTATATGAATATTATATCTTACCAGAATTTACATACTGAAAATGTCAATTCATATTTTTCTAAGTACTTACTTACTTGTGAGTGAGTTATATAAGAAGAATCATGTCTTTGCCTTCAATATCCATTTTTATAGGATGAAGCGAGCTAGCGCATCCCCTGATGGTAAACACCTATCGCCACTCATGGACACCTGCAATACAGATAAAGGGGTCGGAAGCTGGATGAGTTGACGACACAGGAGGCGTTTGGCCTTCGGATACTTCTCATACTGAGCGAAACACGGCATATGCTACTTTACGTCGATATCCTGGGAGGTCATGGTATTGCACCAATCGAGCCGGCCCATTCAAGCCGCAAACTGCGTGACTCTACCGCTGAAAGCATTTAGTCTATTTTTGTGGGTATTATTTTGAAAACTGTATGTATATATTATATAATTTTCGAAAATTTAAAGAGACCTGAATCTTCCGACACCAAACCTTCTGCTTCAAGTTTCGTATGGGCGCTCACACATTGACTTTTTGTAATATTTGCTGAAATCGGCCGGCTCGACCGGTGAAATACCTCGACCTCTCAGAAGACCGACGTAAAGTGGCTTATGCCGCGTTTCGTTCGGTGAGAGAGGTACCCGGAGGCCCACCCCCCTTCCCCGTACTTTCCTATCCCCTATCCCTTAAAGGTCGGCAACGCAGCAGTAACACTATATGTGTTGCTGGTGTCCATGGGCGGCGTTGGTCGCTTACCATCAGGTGACACGCCTGCTCGTTTGCCCTCCTATCCCATAAAAAAAATTGAGTGTGATAAATATCGATGTCTTACAAATAACGTTCTATCTATTTCATTTGAGATAAAGAATTAATCGACCAGTCAAAATTGCAGTTGCCTACACGATAATCTACAAAAGGCGTGAAGCTACAAACAAGAAAATATACTAGTAAATAAAACAGCGGTTGAAACAAGTTGCGATTATCTCAACCCCGTGCTTCTAGTGGATAATCCTAAAAGGGTATATTTATAAAACAAATATAAGTAGGTACGTAAGCCGGACTCAAGAATTGCGCAGATGTCTAAGACAAATGGTTTACACCTTTTACTGAAATATTTTTCCCTTATATTTGTTCTTTCTTACATTTGTATATTTCATTTCAAGTCTCTCTTTCTTTCTCTTCACTAAAGAGTTGCATTCTAACTTCTGTTTGAGAGTACTGATGATTTAGTATAGAAATTTGTATAACATCACTTTTATCGTCTATTAGAGTCTTCTAGTCTTTTATTAAACACTAGCAGACCGCGCGAATTTCGTACCGCTATATTGTATGTAGCTTCCCGCCTCACGGTGTTGCTCGCGTACAAACAAAATGTCGATGACTACGATGATTACACATAGCCCATGTTACTCAGTGATAATGTAGCTTCCTAAAGAAAAAAGAATTATAAAAATCGGTCCAGAACTTTTTGAGTTTATTCGTTACAAACAAAAATACAAATCTTTCCTCGTTATAATATTAGTATAGATGAATTGATCACATTAATGGTAATTGGAAAGTCCACACGAAAAACTGCTGCCAACTAATATATAAAGCAATTTACTTTCACAGAGTATATATGTTTAATTTAAACATAACTTCTCGACTTTTTCTACCAGAGCGACTGTTAAGTCTCGTCTCGCCGTTATGTTTGTTTATGGGATAGGAGAGCAAACAAGCTAGCGTGTCACCTGATGGTAAGCAACCTGCGCCCCCCATGGACACCAGCAACACATATAGTGTTACCGTTGCCGACCTGGAAGGGAGTATGATAGGAAAGGATGGGGAAGGGGGATGGGCCTCCGGGTACCTCTCTCACCGAATGAATCGCGGCATTAGCCACTTTAGGTCGATCTTCTGAGAGGTCTTGGTATTTCAACGGTCGAGCCGGCCCATTCATGCAGCGAACTACTTGGCTCTGCCACTGTTTTACATCCCAAATGGAATAGTTGGCGATTGCCAAACCGGGCACAAAGTTTTCAGTCATCTATATTTATCAGACATAACTTAGGAAACGAATCTCGAAAAGTCATTGGTGTGAGCTGGGATTTCAAGCCGCGACCTCTTGATTTAGAAGCGGGGTGCTCAACCACTGGACCACCGACACTTAACACAGTTAAAAAAAGTTTAAAAAGCTAAATATAAATAAGTATTTTCATTTGACCCAAGCAGATTAACTCACAATCTATATTTTTTATGGCATCTAAACCGACCATCATTCACTCAGATAATTGTTTGACTCCGGGTAGGCGACCTACACTTTCTGGGCCGCTCTATTCTGTGGTTCAAACTAACCTATTGATACCCAGAAGGGTTAGCAGAAATACTTTCTATTACGCATGAGAACATTTTACCAATTATGTATTGAAACCCACGTAAGGGGTGAATGTATTGTCATATCTCATGGAACATTTCCAGACACCGGACTCGAATTGAAATTCTTATAATTCTTATCTAATAGGTATCTACACTAATATTATAAAGAGGAAAGATTTGTATTTTTGTATGTAACGAATAAACTCAAAAAGTACTGGACCGATTTTAATAATTATTTTTTCTTTAAAAAGCTATATTATCACTGAGTAACATAGGCTATGTGTAATCATCATCGTCATCGACATTTTGTTTGTACGCGAGTAACGCTGTGAGTCGGGAAGCTACATACAATATAGCGGTACGAAGTTCGCGCGGTCTGCTAGTATTAAATAAAGTTATTGTTAATTTAAATAATAGAAAATCCATTATTTCAATATATACATCAATACGCCACTATCCAAAGAACAGTCGGCTGTTCGTTGTTTAGAATTTACAAGTTCTGAATGGGAGATCCGCAGTTCAAATCAATTAATTTTTAACATTACATAATTACACCCGAACGTGTAGGCAGCGCTTGTTAAGCCCCGACTCGCCGTTATGTTTACGTCCCAAATGGAATAGATGGCGAACCTATTGCCGTACCGGGCACAAAGTTTTTCAGTCATAGCCAGGATTTGAACCCGCGACCTCTTGATTGAAACGCGGCGTGCTCGACCCCAGTGGTCGAGCACGCCGCCGAGACTTACAATAACTTTTTAAAGATATTTTTATTTGGTGTGATAAATATTATATGATTTACAAAACTGTACCCAGTATGTGATGATAGGCTTGGTTATTCATTCTTGTTATGTAGGCATAATAGTAGCTGCCTACATCTTCAGTATTATAAACAGCGCGATGGTACGTTATCGCCCAGTGCGATATGAGAATACGATCAAATTGTTATCCCGACTCTAATTTGCTTCGGGCACAACACAAATATTCTAAATCAAATAGAGAGAATATATTTCAATTATTTTGAGTTTAATTTTACGAAAGTACGCGTAGTTCCGTGTAAAATTCTATTTTACGTCAAACAAAGTAAAACAGTAAAGCAAAGGTAGAAAAACAGCAGCGGAAAAGAAAAGTTCATTTTGCTTTTTATTTATATTACACTAGCTGACCCGGCGAACTTTGTTCCGCATCAAAAGTAATAAGTTAGTCAATTTTTGATATAAATAAGTTAGATAACGCATCGCTACGCGTCTTGGCCAGTATTACTGCGCGATGTAACTGTCCCGCGATGTTAAAGCTGTAATATCCTCGAAAATATTCCTTTAAATTACATGCTGTAAAGAGCCAGGATCATCTATATTACATGCACAATCTATTTAAGACACTTAATTGGATGAAAATTATTACTGTAATGTTTAAAATGGCTTCGTAAATAGGCCATTATTTTTCGTAAAAAGTAAAAAAATAAAAATGGTCATTGTGGGTCATCTCTAAGAGATAGACATATGTCGTCGCGGATTTTTTATAGACCTTTTAAAGGTGTATAATAATGTAGAACATTGTTTTGATCTATCACTTAGGGTTCAGGCAGCGTTTGCGATTAAAGTTCTAAATGTTGAAAATTATCACCTTTTTTTTACTACATGAATTATAGATCAAAACCACCCCGTTGACACCCTCTAACTATTAAAAAAAAATCGCATCAAAATCCGTTGCGTAGTTTTAAAGATATGCGAATATAAGGGGACAGACAGCGGAAAGTGACTTTGTTTTATACTATGTAATGATTAACAGTTTTAAGACTGCATACAGGCATAATTAATAATTGTGAATTAGAATTTCACGAAATAGAATTGAATAGAGACAGTGAAAACAAGTAACGCTCTTTCGAATTGGTAGTTTCGTAGTTCTATCTAACCGGGCCTCGTGGTGCATTGGTAAAACTACCGACTGCGGAATCGAGGTTGGCCGGTTTGAGTCCCACCCGAGTACAAATATTTATGACAAGCATGAATGTTTGTATGGCGTCTGGGTGCTTTCCTATGTATTATAAGTATGTATTTACAAAAGAAAAGTATATATGTATTAATATCCGTTATCTAGTATCCATAACACAAGTATTTAGTTGCTTAGCTTAAAACTAGAGGGTGCTGCGTATATTGTGTTTAAAATTAAAAATTAAAAAAAAACCTGTTCATGCTAAAATTAATTAAAGTTGCATTATAGGTTGAGAACATTAAATTTTACTAAATTCCCTTGCTAAAATATCAATACACAAAATTTGTCGTCACCACGTCACGTGCTTTCTGTTTCAATGCTGTTTCCAAATCAGAAGTCTCAGGTTCTAATCCTAGCTCACATCATACCTAGAGAATCATTTTCAGAAGATAAATTGCACTAAATTCCTCCTGCAATATAAAACAAAAAAGAATTGGCATAATTGTCGTTACCCACGCCGTCAAGCATAAAAAGCGTGAATTCACAACAAAAAAAGTCACAATACAAATACGAAAAACGACATATCACTTACGAGATATTTGTAAAAAGTTCGCAAACAGACATCCAGGATTGATTAAGATACATATGTGATCCTTCGATGTCACGTTACTCACATAAATAAAACGAACAAACCGATTGTGCAATCCCTTTATGTAGTGAAAAAGGTCGAAGAAATATAAGGGATCCCCAATAATCGAATATTCGTAACAGGTTTCAATTTGGGATTGGATACGTACCCACCTATAGTTACCTAACAATATTGTTGAATTTTTATGAATTTAACCTCAAGAGGAAAATCTCATTGGGTAATATCAGACCTGTGGGTATACTAAAAATATGCTTCCGTAATATGTAAAAAAAATAAAACAATTTAGGAAAAGAAAAAAGTTAAAAGTCAAATTGTTGATGAGACGGTTCCTATGCGGCTGGCGGGTACAGAATCTTGACGTAAGATAATTTCACGCCATTTTCTACCTTAAGAAGTAGGCAGCGGCTCCGACTTGCCGAATAGTTATGTTATGTTACGTCCCAAAGGGAATAGGTGGCCAACCTATTGCCATGACATCGGGCACAAATTTGTCATTCCGAAAAATCATTGGTGTGGACCACCGAGAGTAGGCATCAGCTAATACAAAAATCAATGTAGAAATGGCTTAGTTAGTAGTCTCCGATTTCCGAATTAAGAGACCAGAACACCAACATCATTTTCCTGCCCTTATCCCTCTCTAAATGGTGTCGGCACAATATGTTAACCTTTCGAACTATCCAATCCATGATGTCAAAAATTTTGGCCTGACATCAACCCTGAATAGGATTGATGTCAGGTGGTTAATTGGTGGTTAATCCCATAACACGGATTGGCACAACATGTCATTTTTTTACACTATCCATCCGTGGCAGACATATCAAATATATAGAACTCGAAGCGATTTCCGAAAACTAGGTTCGGCTACAACTACGTGAAACCAAATAATTTGATCAATTTACCACAGTCACTGGTGGAAGAAGCCACTTCGTATTTGAAACGCGTGAACGCATGCTGGTATTTTAAGTTCTGATACTGAAATACCACGATCTCTAGATCATGTAGAGTTTTGTTCGGTGAGGGAGGTTTCCGGAGGCCCAACCCTTACCCCTTCCTCTCCCCATCCCACTTTCGAGCCCTTACCTATCTTACCTTGAAGACTAGCAAGGGAACTATAACACTAATTCTGTTCCAGGTGTTGATAGGCGGTAGTAGTTGCTTATCATCAGGTGACCCACTGGCTCGTCTGCCTCCATGCCTAATACAATAAAAATCAGTACTCAAAAGTCCATTCAACAGGAAAGAGAATTAATTGTTTTGCTATTGAACAAGCTTTATGGAAGCCATACAGCTTCCACCCCCTGGGGTTAATGCCGAGGGCGGGGTATTTTGAACTCTTTACGATTGTCCATCTCCCCTCCATTTCCACTCAAACAAAGCCCAACTTCCATCAAAGCTAAAAGTACAAAGAAAAATATAAAACTTGCAAGTTTCAAAGGGATGATCCTTTTATTGTTTTTCTCGTTCTAAAGAAATGGTACAACCATGATGGATTGTACGCAAAGTGTTTAGAAGTAAAGCGAGTTTCATTATATGGATTTATGATTTATTTTCCTAAATTAATGATGGATGACGAACAAAATCAGTTGCTATCAAATAACATATGTAATTGGGTAACACATATTAGTTAGTTCTTGTTAAACAAAGTGGAAAAAATTGAGGACACAATTCCCAAGACCAAATGGAACGAGTCCATAAGAAAGGTGGTGTCAGGAGGCATAACAACCAATGACCCTGTATGACAAGAGTTATAAATCTCAAAAAATCGATAGAGGTGTGTAAGAATCGTGAAGTTATGTAGGTAAATATAAAACCCGGGTGAAAGTCAATGACGACGGATAAAGAAAATACGAACTCACTAGAGAAATTATTTAATTAATTAAGAGTAATTTGTCTTTCACTAAATGAAACGTGCTCTGAATAAATGATCCAGTTTTAATTAGATAAAGGTGTCTACAAAGATCTTTTATCTGAAACATTTTGTAATTGAAAATTATATGCGTAAAAATATTTACGTCAATTTTCTATAATTTGTGTAAAATATACATGATACATTCATGTATATTTTACACAAATTATAGAAAATTGTTTTAAGTTGTTTAAAAAGTTTAAAGTTTGTAATATTGAAATAATAGCTTTCTACTACATTCATTTTTTTGTCTATCTGTCTGTTTGTTTCGGCTAATCTTTGTAATGGCTGGGCCGATTTAGACCTGACTTTTATTGGCAGGTAGCTGGTGTAATAAGGAGAAATATTTTATTTATTTCTTCCGAGGGGAAACAAAGTTAGCCAGGTCAGCTTGTATATAATGTAATACATCATAATTTCCCTGCCCTTGTCCCACTCTAAGTAGGGTCGGCACAACATGTCATCCTTTTCCATTCTCTTCTATCACTCGTCTTGTTCACACTTACTCCCTTCATACTCATATCAACTTTTACACAGTCCATACATCTCTTTTTCGGCCTTCCTCTACTAATGTGTCCATCCACAGTCATTCCTATCGCTCTCCTTGTGACATGACTTTCGCCCCTTGTCATAATGTGTCCATACCACACCAATCTACCACTTCTAATTTTTTCCCTAATTGGTGCTACTCTCATGCTTCCTCTTACATACTCATTTCTTATTCTATCTAATTTTGTCACACCACACATCCATCTTAACATACGCATTTCTGTTGCATGTACTCTCCTTTCATCCACTTCTTTCATTAATAATAATAATATCTTCGACACAAATTACACAGCGCCCTCTAGTTCAAAACTAAGTAACTAAATGCTTGTGCTATGGATACTAGATAACGGATACTAATACATATATACTTTTCTTTTGTAAATACATACTTATAATACATAGAAAAACACCCAGACGCCGCACAAATATTCATGTTTGTCACAAATATTTGTGCTCGGGTGGGAATCGAACCCCCGACCTCAGTGCTGCAGCCGGTAGTTTTACCAATGCGCCACGAGGCCCGTCATTGGCCATATATAATGTAATACATGGTCTATAAATATTGTTTAGGTAGAATATTGTTATTGCAGTTTCATTCAATCATGTGGCTGATATTACATTTTTATTCCCAAACTCTGGCTGGCTTTTAAGCCTCGACTCGCCGATATGTTTACGTCCCACATGGAATAGGTGGCGAACCTATTGCGAACAAAACACTTAATTTTGTATTATTATATTTCGTCTTGTTCCATACACAAAATTTTAATTTATTTTGAAAACTAGATGCCGCTATTTGAAATACGTTCGAAAATATTGTAAACTAGCTGACCCGGCGAACAGTGTTTCGCGTCGGAAGCATTAAATAAATAAATGATATTTTCTATAAAAAAAAAGTTGCCTAAGTTACTCTTTATTACACCAGCTACCTGCTTATAGAAGTCCCATCCTAATCGGTCCAGCCATTTCAGAAATTACCCGGAAGAAACATTCATACAAGCAAAAAATTTAAAAAACATATATTGATCTATGCACCGCTTTTTAAATTCTTTGAATATAAAAGAAACCAGTTATTTTAATGTTATAAAACATGCACTGCAATTTTATTTACAAGTATGGTTTAATAAAACTATCGAATTCTTGTTTCTCATTTGCATTTCATAAAATTAACCAAAAATAATTCGAAATGAAAAATCATAATAAAGAAACAAATGGGTGAATCATTTTCGTATCCTTAGAATATTTACCAGCGAAAAGATATTATTTACTTCAAAAATATCAACGCGAAGGTGTAAAAAGGGCAAGATACGAGAAAGACACTCGGGGGGGATGAGAATTCGTAGCTTACAGCCACCCTGAACATGCCCCAGGGTCACATAAATATGTTATACCACATTAACTGTCACAGAAGTGGACTCATCTTTCATAATTTATTTTATTTTGTACGAAAATTATGCAATTCATAGCTGTAAATAAAGACATTTTTTTTGTATCTTTACGACTTTTTCTACGCTTAGGTGTATGCAGCGGCTATTGCCTGAACTTTGACTCGCAAAATGTTTACATCCCAAATAGAATAAATAGGTGGGGGAAGCTATCTACACTAATATTATAAAGAGGAAAGATTTATATTTTTGTATGTAACGAATAAACTCAAAAAGTACTGGACCGATATTAATAATTCTTTTTTCTTTAAAAAGCTACATTATCACTGAGTAACATAGGCTATGTGTAATCATCGTCGTCATCGTTATTTGGTTTGTACGCGAGTGACACCGTGAGGCGGGAAGCTACATACAACATAGCGGTACGAAGTTCGCGCGGTCTGCTAGTTGCTTATAATCGGGTAAAATACAATTAGACATTGATATTTATCATACATAAATATGAGAAGTCATTGGTGCATGATCGAAATCGATCCCACGACATCTTGATTCAGAAGTCCATTTTTTTTATTACAAATATCTATTTATTTAAATTTAACAATAATGTGATTGTCAACTGAACTGTTTAAGTTATAATACTGCTGTGTAGGGTCTACCCGTACCATGTACGACATAAAAGTATAAGGTAAATTTATAGAGTATTTCAGGTGTTTTTCGTTCTCTGTACCGATTTGATTGAGCTCCGATTATATAATATAAGGAACGAGATATTTTATTGTTAAAATATTTTGACGTGACAACGTCTTATAAATTGGTTTGCCGGGTGACACTTCAAGAAACTGCGTTACGCTCCGCTCACGTTATGCGCTCACAATGAGAGCGAGTGAGAGGCACGCGTCCCTTCCACTCGAGCACAGTTAGCCCGCCTAAGAGCGAGAGAGACAGAGCGACAAGTTATTGTATGTATATTTGTATATAAATACGTATGTATGTGTAAAGGTAAAAATAAAATTTTGTTAATATGAAATTCAGTGCGAGATTCTTTGTATAAATTAATGTTTTAAATATAATTCTTTGTATAAATAAATGTTTTTAACATTTACGGGAGTTAAAGAATAAAACGTTATGAGTTTGAACTGTTTATTCTCCCATAATCCGGTCAACATAACGATGTTAAACAACACAGTACATCGAAATCCTTAATCACTACGATCGCGACAAGATGACGAGCGGAACAAACTCTGTAATTGACAAAGGCGCGCGTACGCAACCCTGTTCAGAGTTTTAGGACCGACTGCCGGCGCAGCCCGGGCGGGCGAGAGCCGGCGTCTGCGACGTAAGGTCGCGGGAGGTGGGGAAATACAGGGACGCATTATATACAGGGACAGACTGCACGCTACATACCCCCCCTTTTGACCAAGAGGGAAACCTCTCCCGAATGGTCAAACCCTGAAGGAGAAGCTCTAGGTACGGATTCTGCGTGGACGGCCTCTACGACGTTTCGGTGCGACCGGCTCCGGACAACCAGAGTCCCTACTGTGATACCTACATAGATCTGAAACATGGTATTTACCCACAAGCTCTCCAGACTTTTGACAGGAAATAATATAAGTAGTAGGACTCACCTTCTTAGAGACAACGTAAGGTCCGTCCCTTTTTGGGACAAACTTTGAAGTAACTCCCTTCGCAGCATTACTGAGCACATGAGTCTTCATCAAAACTAGATCACCCACCTCGAACGGGACCAAATCGCGACGATTTGTATCAGCTTCTTGCTTGCGTAGATCCTGGTTTCGCTCTATGGTCTCTTTAGCTGTGGAAATAGAGTCGGCAAGCTTAGTAAGGTAGGGTGTGATCTGAGGGACAAAGTTTTCAGATTCTATAATAGCCCTTAGATCGGCTCGAACAGACAATGGCGAACGAAGTTCACGACCAAAGGTTATGAAAGCTGGAGTATGTCCAGTGGAAACAGTAAAAGAGCTGTTGAGAGCGAAGCGAACAAAAGGTATAACCTCGGACCATTGGTTGTGATTTCCCCCAACCAGAATGGCGAGTTGAGCCTTGAGGTCCCGATTCTTTCTTTCTACAGGATTTGCCTCTGGATGATAAAGCGGAACCAAATTCTGCTGCACGCCCAGGACAAACAAAGCCTTCTGCATAACATCGGCAACAAATTGAACGCCATTATCGGAGATCATACGTCTTGGAAGACCGAATCTCATAAAAACTTCCCCTACCAGAGTTTTAGCACAAGCTTCAGCCGTAGCTTCGACTAGAGCGAAAAGTTCAACCCACTTGCTAGCAGTGTCCTCCACAATCATGATCCACCTTTCGCCCTGGGGACCTTTTGGTAAAGGACCAAAAAGATCTACTGCAATTATCTCGAACCGTTGAGAAGGAACTGGGGTCTGGAAAATAAAATCGTTGTGCTATACGATGTATGGTACGCTGTACACCGCCATGGGCAGCGGTCGGGGCATCATGACACTCATACATGACTTCGGCTCGTAAGTTCTCTGGAACGACCAATTGAGGTTCCTCGGAGTCAATGTTGTCGGCAAACCTATACAGTACACCTTGGGTTAGGAGATATCCTCTCTCTGTCCATCTATGTATAGATAATTCATCCAAACTTTCCAAATCATTAAGTATTTTTGCTACCTCGGGATCAGCCAGTTGGGCTTCGCGCGTGGATGAAGCATCCCAACGTGGAACATCTATAGTTACCGGACAAGCTACACACTCAGACAAGGAAGCGGTATCTGTGACTGGGCGACTGAGTGTGTCAGCCACTACGTTAGCCTTACCAGGAGTGTATTCAATTTGTAAATTGAAAGATTGTAGTTTCAAAGCCCAACGAACAAGCCGGCCACTTGGAGTTTTAAGCGAAAATAACCACTTCAAAGGTTGATGATCACTCCTCACCAATACCTGATGACCGTCGATGTAACCACGAAATCTCTCTACTGCCCAGACGACAGCCAACGCCTCTCTCTCTGTGGTCGAGTAATTACGCTCGGCTGGAATGAGAAGACGGCTTGCATATTCAAGCGGGTGTTCATCATGGGGAGAATCACCTTGAAGTAAAGCAGCACCTAAAGCAAAATGACTAGCGTCCGTTCTTAATATAAATGGTCTGGAATAATCCGGTTGAACTAAGATGGGCGGTGAGACTAAAAGCTTTTTCAGCTGAGTAAAAGCACATGCTTGCTTATCTGTCCATATCCAAGGCTGCGTCTTCTTAGTAAGACGGGTAAGTGGTTCAGCCACTTCTGCGAATTTAGGAATAAATTTACGGAACCAAGAACAAGTCTGGAGGAAGGTACGAAGCTGTTGGGTGTTGCTTGGCTCCTTCATATCAAGAACAGCACGCACCTTATCCTCATCCGGCGAAATACCTTGTCGGGAGATCACGTGGCCAAGATACTTGAGCCGGTCACGGGCGAAGACACACTTTTCACGATTCGCTCGCAGCTTGAACACCCGGAGCCTCTCAAACACGGCACGGAGATCCTCGACGTGAGATCCAAAATCCTCTGAAATTATTAATAAATCGTCTAAGTACCCTAGTATAGTTTTACCACCCAGGGTGGGACCTGACCTAAATCGGTCTATAAGCCTTTGAAATGTTGCTGGTGCGTTCTTGAGACCAAATGGTAAACGTTTGAAACGGAAGACACCAAAAGGAGTCACAAACGAAGTTTTGTCTCGATCAGCCGTTTTTACCTGCCAGTAGCCACTTCGAAGGTCTAAAGATGTCATGATACAGCCCTTCTTAGTAGACTGTAGGAGCTCATCTATGCGGGGCATAGGGTAAGCATCTGTTTTAGTAACAGCATTGAGCTTACGGTAGTCCACACAGAATCGGTATGTGCCATTAGGCTTAGGCACCAATACACACGGTGCAGCCCACGCAGACTCGCACTCCTCTATAACATCTTCAGATAGCATCCGGTCCAACTCAGTGCGTATAATCTTCTTCTTTGCAGGTGTGACCCGATAAGGGGGCACAGCGATTGGTGGGTGGTTACCAGTGTCTATGCGATGCTCAGCGAATGGAGTTGGTTCTCCTACCATATCAAAAATATCTGAGTACTCACATAATAAAGTCTCCAAACCAGACCTCTCCGACTCTGACAGCATAACGCCTTCATCCTCCCGCAACACATTAACCGATGCACACTCAACGGGGCCTTGTTTACCTAAAGTTTCCCACAGCAAGGGGTGAGACAACTGTGGTTGGTCCGCTGAGTGCCATGTTAAACTAGAAAAGTCAATAATCATCTTAGCATTTAGAATAAAATCTATGCCCAATAGAGTTTCATTGTTAACCGCATCTGGTAATACAATAAACTCAACAGGTGTAGAAAACTCAGCGAGTCGAACACTGGTTACTGTCAGTAACACCTTAGTATGTCTCATGGTACCATCTGCGAGCTTCACCAACATAGCTTGAGAACGGAAAGATAACCCACTACGCTTCAATAAACTATAAAGTGAACTACTTGCAATACTACGTCGAGCAGCCGTGTCCAATAATGCAGTACCCGTATATCCCTCAATACATACTTGTACTAGAGGTCGGCCCTGCAAGGAGCTCGACTGATCATTTATAAAAACAGATGAGAATACATTTTCAACCTTAACATTATCACTGACATTTACATTGCTAGTGCTTTCTTTACATTGAGGGCAATTTATTCTAATATGTCCTTGTTTACCACAACTATAACAAAATGTACCTGAGGGTGTCTTTTTATTCGTTAGCTTTTCACACGAATCACGTACATGACCCCGCGTCTTACAGTATACACAGAACAATTTATCACTTTTGATAGCACCTGATTGACAGTTCTTGTCGTTTCGCGTTGGCGCTGGCGACAGAGGCGACTGGATACGAACGCGCGACGACTGGGCGGCACCATCCGCTCGTTGTAACGCCGCACCCGAGCCCGAAGTATTGGCATGTGGCACTCGTTCACTCGACTTGCATGATGACGTCCCTGACGACGAGGGGCACGGCTTGCTTTCCGAATTCTCCGATAGGGACTCTTCTATAGACCTCGCTCGCTCTATTAACGTCTCGACGTCATTAATAGCGTCTCTTGGCAGACGTTTCCTAATCCGCTTATGCAAAAGGCCATAAATAATATCCAGTTTCGTTTCTTCCAATAACTTGTATGGTAGTTTCGCCAACGTAGCTCGTATTTTCGTGATAAATATATCCGCACGTTCCAAGCTTTGTTCAGTCGCGAAGATATCCCGGAACAATTTGTACGCTGGGCGTGGTACTCCGTACATCGAACGAAGACGTTTCAACGCTTCGGGCCACGATGTTATCTCCGCCCGGATGCCTCGCCACCATATTGCTGCATCTCCATGAAATAGCACCGGAAGTCCCCGAAGTGACATCTCGTCGGTAACCGAAGCACATTCTTTATAAATTTCAATAGCATCGATGAAAGCTTCTACCGCTTCAGGATGTTGTGATGAGCCGTCAAAACGTGCAGTACATTTTGAGAAGTTTCCAGACACCGATGACTGAGCTTGCGACTGCGAAATTCTCGCCGTGTCGGCAAGTCTAATGTCCGACGGCGCCAAATGCGATGCCAGAAGAGACTCCAACAGCTTTTGATTCGTCTCTGCCTGCACTTTCGAGAAGGCGGCCAAGAGAGATGAAAACTGGTCTCCAGACATGAGCACAGGGTTTGTCTGCATAACCACCGATTTAGCAGACTCGTCGTCACTCGAAGGATTCCCGGCATCGTCCTTTCCAACAGGAATTTTCCGCGGCGGCATTGTCACGCGTGTAGGTAGGTTTTAACTGGTTATAACTGGATTTCAGTTCGGCCACAACGTTGGGACGCCACTTTAACATTTACGGGAGTTAAAGAATAAAA
Organism: Euproctis similis; assembly: GCA_905147225.2. NCBI lineage: Eukaryota > Metazoa > Arthropoda > Insecta > Lepidoptera > Erebidae > Euproctis > Euproctis similis. The sequence continues at coordinate 7,843,596 of LR990121.1, read as the reverse complement.
CGTTATGAGTTTGAACTGTTTATTCTCCCATAATCCGGTCAACATAACGATGTTAAACAACACAGTACATCGAAATCCTTAATCACTACGATCGCGACAAGATGACGAGCGGAACAAACTCTGTAATTGACAAAGGCGCGCGTACGCAACCCTGTTCAGAGTTTTAGGACCGACTGCCGGCGCAGCCCGGGCGGGCGAGAGCCGGCGTCTGCGACGTAAGGTCGCGGGAGGTGGGGAAATACAGGGACGCATTATATACAGGGACAGACTGCACGCTACATGTTTTAAATTGTTACTATTATTTCATCCTTCTTCCTACTATACGAATGAATATTCACATTAAAATTATTTTACCACTCAAAGTCGTTGTCACGTAAAACTTTCGCCCGTATACCGACTTTACAGGCAACCATTTAATTTTTTTTTTCAAATTCGCTTTTGTATATCTATACTTAACTGAATACATGCAAACAAACATTCACTAAATATCAACAAACTTATCTAAGTGTACCTCCTTTTTTATGAGATAGGAGGGTAAACGAGCAAGCGTGTCACCTGATGGTAAGCAACCTGCGCAGCAACAGACACCAGCAACACATATAGTGTTACCGTTGCGTTGCCAACCTTTAATGGAGTAGGATAGCAAAGGATGGGAAAGGGGGGTGGGTCTCCGGGTACCTCTCTCACCGAACAAAACACGGCATGAGCCACTTTACGTTGATCTTCTGAGAGGTCGTGGTATTTCACCGGTCGAGTCGGCCGTATATATGGTTGATACAAATAGACAATGTTGATACAAATGGATTTGTTTGGCTTATTTCGAGATGTACTGATCTTAGCTGGTTTAATTAAGATTTAATATCTGTAAAAAATGATATTGTCGCTGTAAAAGCATAATATAAAAACTCATAATTGTAATATAAAAAATACAGCCTGACATTTTGCACACGTCTAAATTTTTACACGTCTTGTTTGTGACACCCGGATATTCATCTCATCCTCATATCTTAACAAAATAAGCTATGGTAATGCGAGACGCACAAATTTTATCTGCATATATTTTGTACAGCGCCATCTATCGAAAAAATACTTCATTTTATATTAACTCAAACATATATATCTTAAACATTGTACATATCTATAAAATAAATAAAATTTAATTATAGTATCTAACAACCTATACTGACTGTTATAAAAAAACTTAATTTACTCAAACAAAAATTTACCCTGCTCCTAAACCAAGAAGTCGTGGGCTAGAATCCGGGCTTACATCAACGACTTTTCAAAATTCTTTGCGGAAGTTATGTATGATAAATATCGATGACTGAAAACTTGTACCAGGTGTGTGGCAATAGGTTCGCCACCTATTCCATTTGGGACGTAACGTAACGATCTGGCGAGTCGAGACTTTATAACAGCCGCTGCCTACACCTTCGGGTAGAAAAAGACGAGAAGTTGTGCTATATTACTAAGACAAATTGGCGGGCTCGGTCAGTTTCTTCATATTCTGTCTATTGAATACTTAAATTTGTTCCAGCTGTTGTGGCTGCTATCAGATAACACAGCAGTTACATCGGTGGCAGGTCTTAGAAGAGTATTATCGAATGGTTCTTTGGAACTGTTGCCATTTCCAGCAGACCTCTTCAGACGAGACTTACACTCAACGATATACCGGTGTAGAGTCACGTTCTCAAATGGATTCGCGGTATTGTCCAAGAACATCCACGTACATGCTGGTGAGTAGTTTATTTTTTATCACCCAATTGTTTTTTTTATTTGAACAATTTGGGGCAGTTGGGACAGACTTCCCGCCATATTTTGTTTTCTAATAGAAAGTTTTTTTGTTTATCCACTACAGAATATACATATCTAAAACAATTTTGTATGGCCAGCTTACAACAAATTTCTGAGGTATAACTTATAATACCTTATAATAATATAACTATGTTGTAGTTGTTAGCTAAATTGATCCAGTTTGTTTCTCTGACAAAAATATACAATACCAATAAGATAGACTTACATTGACTAACATTTTAATTATGTTATAAATTTCAAGAATCTGGATACATTCCAGCTCACTCTTAATTGGTATTTGAATAAAGAGCTATTCTTAATTTCATTTATAATAACAACAAAAGCCAAATTAGCAAATCAGCAACAGTAAATAAAACAAACAAAAAAAAAACAAATAAAATGTTCCATTTTCAAACAGAAAGATGAACAGTATTATTTGGAATCTAAAAAAAAAACGAAAAATATTCTTTTTTCGAAACAGAAAAAGCTGAACAGAAGTAATATTTGGAATCTTTTCATTTCAAAATGGAGGTGGCAGCCACCTGCAAATAATGACGTTACCAAAATAAAGTTAATTGTGGATTTTCTCCTGCTATATAGTAAAATGTACCCTCAGCAACAATTCATGGAAAGTAAAAATAAATGAAGCGCAGATGAAAGCGATTTGAAATCTGCAATTAGAGAGGTCTGTGTTGAAATTTTGCCGTTTGCGTTAAAAGGTATTACCCTGATAATAACACAGTCAGCGATGTTTTAATTGTGTCTGACCTTATTTCATGCGACCTACAAATTATGTGAAGGATAATAGCATTTGTGTCAGTGGTCTGGAGCTCTGAGCTGAACTTCTGAATCAAGTAGTGTCCAGTTGCAATGCTGGCTCACATCAAAGACTTTTCAAAAGTTATGTGTGATAAATATCAACAACTGACAAAAGTTTCCCCGATATATGGAAATATCTATTGAATTTGGTGTTTAAAATTCTGCGAGTCAAGTCTTATCAGCAGGAGTCTACAAGTTTGGGTGGAGAAAGCCAGTTATTTGCAAATAAATGAAATAACATAGCATAACTTCACGCTTTTTTCTACCTGAACATGTAGGTTAAACCTCGACTTGCCAAATCGTTATGTTAGGTCCCAAATTGAATAGGTAGCGGAACCTATTGCTATCATCGATATTTATCACACATTACTTCCAAGAATAATATATAGTATGAGCCGAATCGATCTCATGACTTCTGACTCCGAAGCGATGAGTTCGACCACTGGACCACCGAGAGTAGTCTGATATGAAAGTTGTCGAAACCCAGTAAACGATGGAAGCATTATTAATATATTTTATCTTACTCAGCGCTGAATATTCCCTGGGACGTCCATGTACCGGACGAGTATGTGATGGCAGGCAACGCGGCCATCTTGCGGTGTGTGGTACCACCACACTGCGCCGACCGGGTCAGCGCCACCGACTGGTATACCGATGAAGACATTACTGTGTCACATCATTTGGGTAAGCATATTTATATGTTGTAGACCTTTTGAAGGTATCTTTATAATAATTTAGTAATATTGTTTTGATTTATCACATAAGGTTCAGCCAGGGTTTGTATTGAAAGTGCTAAATCATTACATAGTATAAAATAAAGTTGCTTTCCGCTGTATGTCCTCTTATATGCTTAGATCTTTGAAACTACGCAACGGATTTTGATGCGGTTTCTTTTAATAGATAGAGTCTATCAACGGGGTGGTTTTTATCTATAATTCATGTATGATGTAATAAAAAAAGGGGGGGGAGAAATCCAAAATTTACTTATTTATTGTTTTGTTGCGGAACAAAGTTCGCCGGGTCAACTAGTATTAAAATAAAATTGAATTTCAATTATGAACCGTAATGGTAGGTAATTTAATTGTTATATTATTTGCAACCCCTATCAGGCACCGACAATTCTCGTAAATCTATTGACTTTCCACTTGAACTATCAACAATAAGTAGATACTCGGCTATATTTAATTAAATAATAATCACTAACAGTTCGTATTTAGTGGAAATCTGATTTCACATTAACCAACGATCTGGTTAATTTAATAAGATAGTACTAATGATTCTGTAGGTAAATTACATAACATAACATAACTTCACGCCTTTTGTTACCCGAAGGTGTAGGCAGCGGCTGTTAAGCCTCGTCTCGCCGTTATGTTTACGTCCCAAATGGAATAGGTGGCGAACCTATTGCCATACCGGGTGCAAAGTTTTCAGTTATCGATATTTATCATACATAACTTCCGAAAGCAATTTCGAAAAGTCATTGTAAATTATATAGTTACAGAATAGATTTTTTTTGTAGTAAAGATAGTTACAGAAACAATAGTAATGGCTAAATTTCACGCCCAATTTCTTGTGGAGTAGGCAGAGAGAGAGCAGATGAACTCTTCACTCGTTTTTTTGACTAGATTGCCTCTTTTCTTGTCCTCTCTTTAGTTTTTAAAATTGGCGACTATTATAATTATTACCAGCATTTAACCATTTGAAATACTTAAATTGAAAACACTTTTCATGATTAAATGTCAACGTGTTCTGGAGGAGGGTGATGTTAGGAGCCTTAAAATCGACGCGCATGCATGAAAAGAGTTATGAAAGTCAACGAAGCGAGTGAGGTGTGTAAGAAAGAACCGTAGCCTTATTGCGCTCTATTCTCTCTGCCTAACCCGCAAGAGATTTATTTTGATTTGTATATGTAAATTGAAAATTAAAAAAAAAAACATCAAATCTGCCAAAATATTTTTTGTACCCGCTGTAAAAACAGTTTTTTTTTTCTTATTATCTCCTAATATCCTTGAGAATCTCGAAAATTTGATTTCGCGCCACTTCATTGGCATTGTTAGTTGAAATAACTTCGTTTGCAGTTTGGGAATTTGATAATGAACGACAGTGATGTGTTCTAAAGAAATATTGAAATTCAAACACTAGTAGAAAATTTTAATGAATAAAATACTATTTATGCCCTAATGCCTTAAGATGGAGGCAGCAGTAATTTTTTTCTCGACATTGTAATTAAATCTCACAAAAAGTAAAATTGCCTATTTTTTTCCAATACACGTGTATAATAAGTCTCGGTGGCGCAGTAGTCGAGCACACGGCTTCTGATCCGGAGGTCCGGGTTTGAATCACACACTGGAATCGAACACTGGCTCACACCAATGACTTTTCGAAATTGTTTCCGGAAGTTATGTGTGATAAATATCGATGACTTAAAAACTTTGTGCCCGGTATGGCAATAGGTTCGCCACCTATTCCATTTGGGACGTAAACATAACGGCGAGAGGAGGCTTAACAGCCGCTGCCTTCACCTTCGGGTAACAAAGGCGTGAAGTTATGTGTTTATGTACTAATATGTACACGTGTATAGTCAAACATTTAATCAGTAAACAATTTGGATATGATTGTCATAAAAAAAAATTAAAAAAAATTGAAAAAGTATTTCTGCCTATTATTTTTCATTATATATTGTAAATAGGCTTATGGAGTGAGTCCTTTGTCGTAAAATAGATTTTTAAAAAGACTGGAGAATAGAAATGAATACGAATGACAACTACGATATATATAGTATATTAGTTTTTTTTAATATATAAATGCTGTTTTCAATTTGATTTAATTTTGTTTAGGATCAAAGTATCATCGGTTGGACGACGGTTCCCTTTACATAAGTGGAGTGAGTCCTCGTGATAGACACAGCTCGTTCCGGTGTAGAGTTCACGACCGGATAACCGGGGCTATGTATACCAGCCAGTACTTTGGTAAGTGGACACCCAATTTTCTCTCAATATCCCCCATATTATTCGAAACTCCTCACAAAATTCGCACCAATTTGTCATTTTAATCGAATTCTAAAATAATTGTTCGATAAAATTTGCTCTGGCGGAATGAATCGTCAAAAATTAACAGCAATTTTTTCTTATGTACATAGTTATAATAATTCGACTTTTGAGTGATAAAAAACATTTTAATTTTGTACTTGGTATTATGATAATTTGTACAGATAATATCTTACAACTAACAATAATTGTAAAAGTTTGATTTTCATTATAAAAACATATAAATAAATAAAACATAACTATATTTGAAAATGAGATATTTAAAAGATTTATTTTATTGCAGGACATATAATAGTGACAGAGCCAAAGGGCAACGTAAGACCACGCGTTGTAATAGAACCTCGGACAAGACGAGTACAAGTTGGGCAAGATGTCCGGCTACCATGTGCAGCTCACGCCTGGCCTGTACCTAGTTACAGGTAACTAACTAATACAGCTATATTTTACTTTTAACGGCTATAGTTCAAAACAGCATTTTTATCTTGCTAGTGTTTTTTATTTTCTTGTTCTTATATTTTATTGCCAGTATCATTAATTGAAAAGTCCTGGAGAGCCATACAGCTTTAGTTTGAACGACGCCATGTCATGACGAGGAGAATAGTGTAGAGATTTATTTTTAGCCGACTTCGAAAAAAGGAGGAGGCTCTCAATTCGTCTGTATGTATATTTTTTCTATGTATGTTCACCGATATTTTCGTCAATTATGAACCGATTTCAAAAATGTTTTTTTTTTCGTTGTATAGTTGTTTACTTCCGAAATGGCCCATTTTTTACCAGGTCAGAATCTGATGATGGGAACCAGGAGAAATCGAAGGCATCCACCAAAAGTTGTATGCGAGTATGGTGTTTTTATTACGTAATAGTGATGTCTTAGGGATATTCTTTATGGTGCCAACCATAAAGAAGCATAGCACTGCAATTGGTCGATAGAAACTACTTGGTAGTATGTAGGGCTAGCGTGTTGCTTGTGAAGTATGCTGGAATATACACCTGATGCTGCTATGCTGATGAAGAAGTTACAGAACTCCTTAACGGTTAGGAGTTGGGAGATAGTACTGCAGTTAGTCGATGGAAACTGTTTAGTAGTATATAAGACTAACGTGTTGCTTGGGAGATATGCTTGAACCAACGTCTGATAAGGCTGTGCTGATGATGAAGCTACAGAACTCTTATAGGGTCAGAAGTTAGGACACAATTCTGTAAAAATGATTTTTTTATTTTCTGCAATAGTTTCTAGGCTACGATTGGCCTACATTCGGGCTGCAGTGCACCCCGCATCTGAGTTCGAAAGTCGCGTGTTTGAATCCTGATATTGGCTCACACCAATGATTTTCGAAATTGTTTTCGGAAAATTATGTGTAAAAAATATCGATGACTTAAAACCTTGTGCCCGGTATGGCAATAGGTTTGCCACCTATTCCATTTGGGACGTAAACAGCGGCGAGACCAGGCTTAACAGTCACTGCCTACAGACTAGCTAAAATTTTGGCGCCTCGGTCTACTTGCAGCGTGTTTAGAGATTGATTTTTGTTTCTTTTTTTGACGTGTATTTAAAATTTCTGTTCTCTTTTGTGAATATATAACACATATGGCTTCCAAAAAGTATTTAATGTGTACTTCTAAAATTCAATTAGAACTTGCATTGGATTAAAATTACACCTACGATACGGCTCAAACAATTTTCTAATATTATTTCTATTTGAAATATTTGTATTCTGAATCCTTCGATATGCGAGCATAACAAAATTTACAAGAATACATTGCTATCATATTTATATCCGAAAGTTTTATATAATAAATGTATTCCAGTCGTCTTTTATGTACCAGCTAAAAGCTATCTCTTATTGTGAGCATACAAAAACAGCTCTTAATGTTCACATAACAGAGTATAGAATGAGTTAGTCCACATTAAAGTCAAAGCTTCCACTTTTTCTGTCAGAAATAGGTCTTGTGTACTAAACGGCGCGTAATGGCCATCGGCTGCTGATTCGTTTAAAAGGTTTCAGGTATAAAAAAAAAGAAAACAGAATCTCTCTTTAGTATAACGATGAGCTATACCGACAGATAATGGGTTTTCTTGCAGTTTATTTCACCGAAGATTTACGATACGTTCAGTAATTACCGCCATTCTCATACTGTATATTACTGATTGTATTATCTGTGCCGATAATACAAAACTGTTTTTTTTTTTTTAATTTACTGATTTTGTTGTTTTGCCAGTTACCGTACTATATGAATATTTATTTCAATGTATCCATACTAATATTGTACAGACTAATATTGTAAGAATTTTTTATATTTTTGTTAGTAACGAATAAACTCAAAAACTACTGACTGACCAATTTCAAGAATTCTTTCACCATTGGACAGCTGCATTTACCCAGAGTAACATAGGCTATATTTTATCGTTATCGCCATTTTATTTTTACGCAAGTAAAACTACCAGGCGGAAAGGCAGTATTTTATTATATTATCTGAGTATTACGACGTCGAGAGCGTTTGGTTACGGTATAAAGTTTCATATCCGTCCACAGTTGAAGTCGAACCTTTTAGAATTCAAATTGTCTCGTTGCATTTCAAGTCTATTCAAAAGTATTTCTAAAAGGAAATCCAAGTTTCAAAACATTGAAGATTTGACGACACAGTCATTTCATTTCCGGCAAATTTTCACCTAGAATATTGCGCTGAAAATGTCTTTCATTCGGAGGAGTTAGGTGAATAATTATGAAAATGTAATGTTTACTACCTATTCATGTATACAGAGTTTTTATACAAGTTTTCTCATTATATGAAAATCATAGGACAGAGTGTCCTTAAAGATATTTTTATATTTAACTAGCTGACCCGGCGAACTTTGTTTCGCATCAAAAGTAATAAATGAGTATGTCCCGATATGTTAATGCTGCAATATCTTCCAAAATATTCGTTTAAATTGCATTCTATATTGCCAGGATCATCTATATTAAATGCACAATCTATTTGAGACACTTAATTGGATTAAAATTGATGCTGTGATGTTTAAAATCGCTTCGTAAATTAGCATTTATTTCTCGTAAAAAGTAAAAAAATAAAAATGGTCATTGTGGTTATCAATGATACTTAAGAGATGGATATATGCCATCGTGGACTTTTTTGTAGACTTTCTGAAGGTGTTTAATAAGGTAGCACATTGTTTTGATCTATCGCTAAGGGTTGAGCCAGGGTTTGCAATTAAAGTGCTAAATTTCGAAAATTATCATTTTTTCTTTAGTTAAAAAAAAGTAGATTTTTAATTTAAAAGATACTGTCCACTTTAAACTATTTTTATAGATATTACTAGTTGAACCGGAAAAATTGTTCCGCATCAACAGTAATAAAGAAGTAAATTTGGCATTTATCACTTTTTCTTTCCTACATCACACATAAATTCTAGAGAGATACTACCCTGTTGACACCTTCTATCTACCAAAAAAGACCGCATCAAAATCAGTTGTATAGTTTTAAAGATATAAGCATATAAGTGGACAGACAGCGGAAAGCGACTTTGTTTTATACTAAGTAATGATGACCAGGATACCTATATTTATATGTTCATCTGTAATGATATGCCAAGCTGTATACTGTAGAACGTTATGCTTCGCATCAGGTGGGCGTTACCAAAATAAGTTACCTCCGAATTTACCCTCAGTAATTCAATCCCAAACAAATTTCTCCAGCACGGAAGCTGCACAAGTATGTCAAGGGTTATTAAATATTTCTAAAGGAACGAGGACGAACGTTTTCCATTAAATTAACGTTTCGAAATTTTTAATATTCTTCTGCTTTTTTTTCTGATTCATAATTTATTCTGGTGTGCCTTAATGGAGACGAAAATACTTCTTCAAAATTGTAGAAATAATATTATACATACATATTTACAATCACGCCTTTTTCCTGAAATACATTCTTTCATAGGCTTGGCAGTTGTGGTCACTCTTGAACCATCCTCTCTGTAACCTGGATGTAAGTTCGCTTATGTCGACCTTCACCGGTTTGCCCTTTTACACTTGTCGCATATATTAAACTAGCTGACCCGGCGAACTCTGTTTCGCATCAAAAGTAATAACTGCTGCCCCGCTATGTTAATACTGCAATAATTTGAAGTCGATAGCAGCTATAGGTTAAAAATGGGAATTTTCCATTGTTAACACCCCCGCAACCCCCCTTGTGGGTGGAATTTCGTAAAATCCGTTCTTAGCTGACCTCTACTCGGCGAAAGGAATAATCCTACCAAATTTCAAGTCGCTACGCCTTATGGTTCCAGAGATATCGTGATGAGTCAATATATAGGTGGAAATCTATATATAATATATATAATAGATTTGTCAGTCTTATTTTGTCAATCCTTTCTACATATCCAACCATCTAAGCATTCAACCATATATGATATACTATATGTCGGTTATTTTAAGCGTTTTTTAGAATTTTTACCCGACATTAAAACGTAAAGTTAAGTTTTTCGGAAGTATGCGTGTGTTTAAATATGTAACTTTTTTGACACGCTCTATATTGAAATTCATAACATCTTTATTCTTTACAAAGTACTAAGAATCGTCATACAAAACTACTAGCTAAAATTTGCGGAGCTTAGATTCCCTTTCATCACACTGTCTTGAATGTGAAAGTGAATCTAAGTTCGCCTAGTATAGCCTGAATAGTAGGCACGAAAAAGAAGATCTCTACTAGCTCTTCCTGTGGCCTCTAGTTTCGGGTGTATCGCCTACGATAACTATAAGATTTAAATTAAAATATTTCATATTTGTAAGGTTAGGATACGGAGTTTTAGAAGCCACAATGGACCCTTTAAAGAAATACATGTATATAAAAATATATATTAATTTTGACCATATAATATGTTTTTCTTACCCCTAACAACTATACAGTTGCAAAAGTAAACTAACGTTTAATAATAATACAAACTTCAGTAACCGCTGACCTGTCTCAGTGTGCATGAGCAACGTTAGATGCTTACCATCAGATAACCCCCTTGCTCCCGTTCCCATAAAACATAGAAATAATATCAACATTTCTATAACCAGGTGGTTTCGTGAGCGTCACGAAGAACTGAACCCCATAGAGAAGACTTCGCTGTGGAGTCGCACCAGACTCCTTGGTGGTGGTCTACTCAGTCTACAGTCAGTCAGAAAAGAAGATGCTGGTCGCTTCGTGTGCTGGCTTAATAATACTGTTGGTGGAGAAGCAATACATTTCACACTTATTGTCACAGGTAAGTTCATGTTTTATCACATATTTTATACATCACGCTTTTAAAACTTAAAGATGTAGACAGCGTTTCCTCTTGTAACCGAATGAAATATTGGATCCCCCATACAGTTATCCAAAATTGCCACACAAGACTTCTAAAAGTTTATCATAAATTTGAATGCAGGATCTTCTAAAAAGAGTCCCTGTGCCAAGGCCTAGTGCCTTATTGTTGAGATGACATGTGTCATTTTCGCTTAGAAAACCTATTGTGATTATATATTTTATTGTTAAAAGTTATAACTTAAAGAAAATAAATTTTGTAAATATATCATTGAACACAAAATTATTTCAAAACAAAATAAACAAAAGAAACCCTTTACTTAAATACAATGAATAAAAAATACTGCCGAATATCCGAATTAGGTAAATCACAATATCTTGAATAGCAACGTGCTTACGTTAAGAACTTTCCGGAATAATAATCAATAAAATAATAATAATAATATAAGCAATTAGCGTCCATATTGCTGTTCCCTAGCTAATTTGATTGCTAATCGTAAAAATTTATAACTCAATAACACATGATTTTATCACACTGTTTTTGTCTGTTTCTTACAGAGCCCATTACAGTCCGTGTAAAACCGGAAACGGTAATCACAAAACAAAGCGTTGATGTCACCTTTGAATGTAGAGTATTAGGACATCCTATCGAGCACGCCTATTGGATTCACAATGCCAGAATGGTAAAAGAAAATGAAAGGATAAAAATATCTGACGACGGCCTAAAGTTACATATCAAAAATTCACTAAAAGATGACCAAGGAATCTATCAATGTTTTGTTAGTAATTCCAGAGATCAGGCGTACGGAGTGGCTGAATACTTGGTAGATGGTACGTAACGAAAACTAAACAATATTAGTATTATTTAATTGGTAGGATATACAGATCGAAATTAGGGTAAAATTTGAGATGGAAAACAAGTAAGCAAGGATATGCTTCCATACACGTTCGATAAGCATATTGAACGTGTCTTAGCGGAAGGTGATGTCAGGAGTCTTAAAAACCAATGTGCATGTAAAACAAGAGTTATGAAAGTCAAAGAAGCGAGTGAGGTGTGCAAGACATGTGCCTTATGGCACTTTGATCTCACTGCCCACCGTTATCGTGTATATTTTTTTCAGGAAATATGACAATCAATCATCAAAGAGTACTTACAGTTAATGCACAGCTTTCTGCCCCTATTGATTTGTGACTCCCTCATTCATTCGTTCACTCCATTCACTAATACTGCAAATACCAATAGGACCATTCGTTTCGCTTCTCACTACTAAGCTATTCAACAAATTGTAAATCTTCGCAAATAGGAGACAGGGGGGACCTAGCTTTTATCTAGCCTATATTGTCGATTGTAATGCAGAAACGGCTGCACAAATCTGGGTAGGACTTGGAACGGACATAGATTTTTATGTACAATTTTTATACCATAGAATTTAGGACAAGCATTCATAATTATAATTAATAACCAATTTATATAACAATACGATACGCTACTCTTAAGTTTATTAAAGTCATTTAACCTTTTTACTTTATCAAAACTTTTTTGAAAAGGAAAAAAAATATAGGACGCAATAAAACCTTATTTGCGAGCATAATTTGGCAAAAGGAGCGCAATTAAAAAAAATTGATTGGATAACTTTTCTTGTACAAAAATGCCTTGGAGTTTTCAAATTGTTCACGAGAAGCCTACTAGGGAGGAAGTTTTGTTGAATGTCCAATGTCTGTGAGTTTTCTTATTCAAACTTTATGAAGGAGAGAGATATTTGAGACGTGTTTTTTTTACAGTGGAGTCTGTTTCTGTTTATTTGTTCAGTGTCCGAGGAACGAATGAAGATGGCCGGCAACCGCTCAAGGCGTACACCCTTTGCAAGAAGTACACACACACATGACTCTGACTGGAATTTTACAGGCACTAGAGGTACGTTCCATAAATGCTATCAACTTTTCTAAACCTCTATGCATCTTTTTTAATGAGCGTGAGGGAAAATAACAAAGTATTGTAATAATAAAAATAATAATGGTGAATTGGTTACATTTCCATCTTTCTTGTATATAGCTAGCTGACCGGGTGAACTTTGTTTCGTCTCATTATCAATAAATTAGTATATTTTAGACTCCAATTGGGGCTAATTATATTGCGGCACGCAATCGCAATGTCCCTGCATTTTAAATCTGTGATATCTTCGAAAAGTGTCATCTAAATTTCATATTCATCTACGTTAAATGTACATTATATATAAGGTTATTAAATATGTAAGGATTCATATTGTAAGGTATAAAATGGCTTTCTAAATAAGCCACTAATTGTCATAAAAAGTAAAGGATATTAAGTGGCCATTGTGGGTTATCCCTTAGAGACATATACCATCGCGGACTTTTTGTAGACCTTGTGAAGGTCTACAAAAAGTACAGTCTACAAAATACTGTAGTATATTATTCTAATTTATCTCTCGGGTTCAGCCACTGTTTGCAATTAAAGCGGCAAAAATTAAAATTATCAGTGAAACTCTACCATATTTTACATTTAAACCTTCTCCAGTAATCATTATATATACTTACATACATACATAAGCTCACGCCTGTATCCCATGGGGGTAGGGAGAGACTTTGGCTTTCCACAAGCTACGATCCTGACACACATCTTTCGCCTCATCCACAGTCATACATCTCGTCATGCATTTACGTCGGTTTCGGGTGCTACGCATTTTGCCTTTTTTAAACAGACCACTTATTTGGTCGTGGTAGCTCCGTCTTGGTCTCCCGATCCCGACCCTGCCACTCACATTCGCTTCGTATACTTTTTTAGTCATTCGGCTTTCATCCATTCTTGCAATATGACCAAACCATCTTAACATACTTCTCTCCACTTTGGTCACCACATCATCCTTCAACTTGCATTTCTCCCTTATCACGCTATTTTTCATTCAATCCGCAATGGTGGTAATCATTATACCAAAGAAAAACCACATAAAATTAGGTTGCATAGTTTTAAAAATCTTAGCATATTATGTAGTGATGTACTAGACATAATAAATACAGCGCCCTCTAGATTTTTATAAATAAGCAACTAAATAGGGACACGGTGGTCTAGTGGTCGAGCACCCCGCTTCTGAATTTATAGATCACGTATTCGAATCCTGGCTCACACCAATGGCTTTTCGAAATTATTTCCGGAAGTTATGTGTGATAAATATCAGATGACTGCATACTTTGTGCCCGGTATGGCAATAGGTTCGCCACCTGTTCCGTTTGGGACGTAAACATAACGACGAGACGAGACTTAACAGCCGCCGCCTACACACCTTGAGCTAGAAAAGGTGTGAAGTTATGTTATGTTAACTAAATGCTTGTGTTATGAAGAACAGACGACGAATATTATATTTACAGTTTACTTAAAATATAAATAGTGATTGTAATAAAACGTCGCTTGAAATCTTACTTACTGATAGAATATTTAGATGTACAACCGCAGGTGTGGTTCATTATTAACTAGTTAATTAAGGTTTTCGGCTAAACTAAGTTTTCAAAGTTAACGAATTCTCAAATTATACCTCTATGTTGGTAAACTTATTCTTAGATTAAATATTCAGGTAACTTAAAAGTGATTAAATTATGTCTAATCATTACATAGCAAAAAACAATGTCACTTTCCGCTGTCTGTCCCACATAATCTTTAAAACTACGCGACGGATTTTGATGCGGTTTATTATAATAGTTAGAGGGTGTCAACGGGGTGGTTTTGATCTATAATTCATTTAAGATGTTGCAAAGCAAAAATGAAAATTTAAAGATTTAGTTAGTACTTTGATTGCAAATGCTGGCTGAACCCTAAGTGATAGATCAAAACAATGTTCTACATTATTAAACACCTTCAGAAGTTCTACAAAAAAGTCTGCGAGGCAAATGTCTATCTCTTAAGGATAACCCACAATGACCATTTTTATTTTTTTACTTTTTACGAAAATTCATGGCTTATTTACGAAGCGGTTTTAAACATAACAGCATTAATTTTCATCCAATTAATTGTCTTTAATAGATTGTGGATGTAATATAGATGATCCTGACCCTTTATAGCATGCAAATTAAACGAATATTTTCGAAGATATTGTAGTATTAACATAGCGATAGCAGTTAAAGCCGATAAATAGAAAAAAATGAACCTCATGATGATATCCAAAATTTCATCATTTATTACTTTTGATGCGGAACAAAGTTTGCTGGGTCAACTAGTTTAAAATAAATGCACTTCTTTTTATTATTGCTGTACCGGTTTGGCTTAAAATGGGTGAGGAGGTAGTTTAGAGTCAGGAGACGAATATACTATAGGACAATATGGAAAAAATGCGAGTGAAATACTTAAAAAAGATTATTTAATTATGCCTTGCAAACGTAACCACACTTTGACACACAAGGCAATTTGACCTTTAAAAAAAACATAACATAAAGTTCATTGATAGTGGAAAGGTTCCAGGTAGGCAAAACTACGTTAGTATCGGATGAATATTGATATAAAGCTGTAGATCAAATGTGAAAATTTGTTGTGTCATGTTACTGTAATATGTTTGAAGTTTTTTTTTGTTTTTTTTTTTATTTTAAATAACACAATCCACACAGCGCCCTCTAGTTCCAAGTTAAGCAACTAAATGCTTGTGTTATGTATACTAGATAACGGATATTAATACACATATACTTTTCTTTTGTAAATACATACTTATAATGCATAGAAAAACACCCAGACGCCACACAAATATTCATGTTTGTCATAAATATTTGTGCTCGGGTGGGAATCGAACCCTCGACCTCATTGCTGCAGCCGGTAGTTTAACCAATGCGCCACGAGGCCCGACAGTATTGCAATTTATATGTAATAAAATTATGAAAATATTTAGGTAAGTTATTTTTAGACTAACTGTTATAAAATTTAAATAATCATGCATTGGTTTGGAGGGAGCATCGCCGAGCATCGCTTTATCAAGCAACGGTATGCCATTTTTGTTGTTGAAGGTGACAATGATCCAATCCAATGATGTATAGTCATAAAAGCTTTTCATGAAATTTAAGTGTTGATTAGTATACCTACTGTAAGTTAAAAAAAATATTGTTATTTAAATTGATGCGAGATTGACTAAGCAGATATAAATGCAAAAGCGAATGGATGTAGGAGTCGAGGACGGCCACAACACGCTTCCTTGTACCATATAGAAGGTAATGTCAGGAGCCATAGAAACCGACTAGCGTGTATGACAAGAGTTACGATAGTCAAAGAACTCGATTCTTTGAACCACATAAAATTCCGTTGCGTAGTTTTAAAAATATATTTTTTTTTTAATAAGCAGCTAAATAGGAACACGGTGGTCCAGTGGTCGAGCACCCCGCTTCTGAATCTATAGGTCGTGGTTTCAAATCCTGGTCAAAGAACTCGATTCTTTGACTTTCGTAACGTAAAGATATGCAAAAATCGTTTTTTATCGCGGTTTTTTTCTCTCTGGGACATCAATCCACAATCCACCAATGGATGTTATGTATCTATGTACAACTATCAAACAAAGCAGCTAGTATTCAATAAATCTCGAATTAGTTACCTTAATTTGCTGCTTCAATTTTGTTGTTGACTACTAACTATTTTAAATAAACAAGGGTTCCGCAGAAGTTTTACACTTTATTGGTCCGGTGTCACAACTGCTCCCAAATTAGTAATAAACCAAACGGTACCCAAAAACTTTTGACAATGACCAACGCGGACACCGTGCAGCGTACATATTCTGAATTTATTTGAATTCTCAAACTAATTACTAGTAACTGTAACGGACTGATTACAAATATGTATATATATAACATAACTTCACGCCTTTTTCCATCCGAAGGTGAAGACAGCGGCTGTCAAGCCTCGTCTCGCCGTTATGTTTACGTCCCAAATGGCATAGGAGGCGAAGCCGGCCACAAAATTGTCAGTCATCGATATTTATCACACATAACTTCCAAAACAACTGTTTCAGCTTCAAGCCTGAAGCTTTCTGTGCAATCGCATAAATATCGAATTGCGGTAACTTTTCTTATAAGGTAGGGTTACGCAGTTCGCTGCATGAATGGGCAGACTTATCGGTAAAATACCACGACCGCTCAGAAAACCAACTTAAAGTCGCTCAAGCAGTGTTTCGTTTGCCCAACTTTTTCCCTCTCCTCTTGCTATCTCCTCTTCTTCTCTCCATTCCTGTTCGCTATCCCATGTCAAAACTTTTGGTGTTGTAGATGTCTATGGGCCGCACTAGTCACTTACCAGCAAGTGACCCAATAGCTCTTTTGACCCCTTTCTCATAAAAAGTATTTAAGTAAATATACCGCTATAACTTTTTATTCGTCTCTCCGCTTCCGCTTATAAAATACCGCTAGCGCTTATTATATGCCGCCACCGCTTATAAAATATTTAAAACTCCATTTTTAAGCTCGGATCCGGTGCAAGCTATTAGAGTCAACTCTTCAGTTCAAACAAAGAGGTTCAGTGTCGTTGGCAGGCTGATGCGGGCGCATCCATCGCCGTGCTAAATATTGATCGCGTTTATAACAATTAAGATCGTATCTTTCTGCTGTTAAGGTCCAAATTTCTCTAACTCCCGATGTTAAATATAACCCCTTTTCACTTATAATCAATTCCCTCCCCGCTATTCGGTGATGCTGCTATTCAAGGGTTCAGTATAAGTAGGACTGTAGCATAACTAAAAGTTATAATACTGTACAATTTTGCTCAAATATTTTTTATCACTACTTATGTATGAAACTAAGTCGCTCTCGTTCTCCCTATCCCCTTATGTATGCTTAAATCGTTAAAACTACGTAACGGATTTAGATGCTGTTTTTTAATAGATAGAGGGTGTTAACGGGTGGTTTATATGTACAATAATAGTAAAGAAAAAGTAATAAATCCAAAATGTACTTATTTATTACTTTTGATGCGGAATAAAGACGTGTGTAAAGCTAGAAAGGTCAAGTCAGCAGAATCACTTGTTTTATATCTCAAAATTTAGTGCTCATTTAGTGCTAATTTAGTGTTGATAACAGATATTTAGTGCTGTGATAGGGGGACTGAAAATGAGAACACTGCTAACTTTACATTAAGCTAGCAGTGTACCATTCGTCTCAGTCTGTCTCAGTCGGCAGAATCACTCGTTTTATATCTCAAAATTTAGTGCTCATTTAGTGCTAATTTAGTGCTGATAACAGATATTTAGTGCTGTGATAGGGGGACTGAAAATGAGATTTCTGCTAACTTTACATTAAGCTAGCAGTGTACCATTCGTCTCAGTCTGTCTCAGTCGGCAGAATCACTCGTTTTATATCTCAAAATTTAGTGCTCATTTAGTGCTAATTTAGTGCTGATAACAGATATTTCGTGCTGTGATAGGGGGACTGAAAATGAGAACACTGCTAACTTTTCATTAAGCTATCAGTGTACCATTCGTCTCAGTCTGTCTCAGTCGGCAGAATCACTTGTTTTATATCTCAAAATTTAGTGCTCATTTAGTGCTAATTTAGTGCTGATAACAGATATTTAGTGCTGTGATAGGGGGACTGAAAATGAGATTTCTGCTAACTTTACATTAAGCTAGCAGTGTACCATTCGTCTCAGTCTGTCTCAGTCGGCAGAATCACTCGTTTTATATCTCAAAATTTAGTGCTCATTTAGTGCTAATTTAGTGCTGATAACAGATATTTCGTGCTGTGATAGGGGGACTGAAAATGAGAACACTGCTAACTTTTCATTAAGCTATCAGTGTACCATTCGTCTCAGTCTGTCTCAGTCGGCAGAATCACTCGTTTTATATCTCAAAATTTAGTGCTCATTTAGTGCTGATAACAGATATTTGGAGCTGTGATAGGGGGACTGAAAATGAGAACACTGCTAACTTTACATTAAGCTAGCAGTGTACCATTCGTCTCAGTCTGTCTCAGTCGGCAGAATCACTTGTTTTATATCTCAAAATTTAGTGCTCATTTAGTGCTAATTTAGTGTTGATAACAGATATTTAGTGCTGTGATAGGGGGACTGAAAATGAGATTTCTGCTAACTTTACATTAAGCTAGCAGTGTACCATTCGTCTCAGTCTGTCTCAGTCGGCAGAATCACTCGTTTTATATCTCAAAATTTAGTGCTCATTTAGTGCTAATTTAGTGCTGATAACAGATATTTAGTGCTGTGATAGGGGGACTGAAAATGAGAACACTGCTAACTTTACATTAAGCTAGCAGTGTACCATTCGTCTCAGTCTGTCTCAGTCGGCAGAATCACTTGTTTTATATCTCAAAATTTAGTGCTCATTTAGTGCTAATTTAGTGTTGATAACAGATATTTAGTGCTGTGATAGGGGGACTGAAAATGAGATTTCTGCTAACTTTACATTAAGCTAGCAGTGTACCATTCGTCTCAGTCTGTCTCAGTCGGCAGAATCACTCGTCTTATATCTCAAAATTTAGTGCTCATTTAGTGCTAATTTAGTGCTGATAACAGATATTTCGTGCTGTGATAGGGGGACTGAAAATGAGATTTCTGCTAACTTTACATTAAGCTATCAGTGTACCATTCGTCTCAGTCTGTCTCAGTCGGCAGAATCACTTGTTTTATATCTCAAAATTTAGTGCTCATTTAGTGCTAATTTAGTGTTGATAACAGATATTTAGTGCTGTGATAGGGGGACTGAAAATGAGATTTCTGCTAACTTTACATTAAGCTAGCAGTGTACCATTCGTCTCAGTCTGTCTCAGTCGGCAGAATCACTCGTTTTATATCTCAAAATTTAGTGCTCATTTAGTGCTAATTTAGTGCTGATAACAGATATTTCGTGCTGTGATAGGGGGACTGAAAATGAGAACACTGCTAACTTTTCATTAAGCTATCAGTGTACCATTCGTCTCAGTCTGTCTCAGTCGGCAGAATCACTCGTTTTATATCTCAAAATTTAGTGCTCATTTAGTGCTAAATTAGTGCTGATAACAGATATTTGGAGCTGTGATAGGGGGACTGAAAATGAGAACACTGCTAACTTTACATTAAGCTAGCAGTGTACCATTCGTCTCAGTCTGTCTCAGTCGGCAGAATCACTCGTTTTATATCTCAAAATTTAGTGCTCATTTAGTGCTAATTTAGTGCTGATAACAGATATTTTGTGCTGTGATAGGGGGACTGAAAATGAGAACACTGCTAACTTTACATTAAGCTAGCAGTGTACCATTCGTCTCAGTCTGTCTCAGTCGGCAGAATCACTTGTTTTATATCTCAAAATTTAGTGCTCATTTAGTGCTAATTTAGTGTTGATAACAGATATTTAGTGCTGTGATAGGGGGACTGAAAATGAGAACACTGCTAACTTTACATTAAGCTAGCAGTGTTCTCAGCACTAATTTAGCACTAAATGAGCACTAAATTTTGAGATATAAAACGAGTGATTCTGCCGACTGACACAGACTGCGACGAATGGTACACTGATAGCTTAATGAAAAGTTAGCAGTGTTCTCATTTTCAGTCCCCCTATCACAGCACGAAATATCTGTTATCAGCACTAAATTAGCACTAAATGAGCACTAAATTTTGAGATATAAAACGAGTGATTCTGCCGACTGAGACAGACTGAGACGAATGGTACACTGCTAGCTTAATGTAAAGTTAGCAGAAATCTCATTTTCAGTCCCCCTATCACAGCACTAAATATCTGTTATAAGCACTAAATTAGCACTAAATGAGCACTAAATTTTGAGATATAAAACGAGTGATTCTGCCGACTGAGACAGACTGAGACGAATGGTACACTGCTAGCTTAATGTAAAGTTAGCAGTGTTCTCATTTTCAGTCCCCCTATCACAGCTCCAAATATCTGTTATCAGCACTAATTTAGCACTAAATGAGCACTAAATTTTGAGATATAAAACGAGTGATTCTGCCGACTGAGACAGACTGAGACGAATGGTACACTGATAGCTTAATGAAAAGTTAGCAGTGTTCTCATTTTCAGTCCCCCTATCACAGTACGAAATATCTGTTATCAGCACTAAATTAGCACTAAATGAGCACTAAATTTTGAGATATAAAACGAGTGATTCTGCCGACTGAGACAGACTGAGACGAATGGTACACTGCTAGCTTAATGTAAAGTTAGCAGAAATCTCATTTTCAGTCCCCCTATCACAGCACTAAATATCTGTTATCAGCACTAAATTAGCACTAAATGAGCACTAAATTTTGAGATATAAAACGAGTGATTCTGCCGACTGAGACAGACTGAGACGAATGGTACACTGATAGCTTAATGAAAAGTTAGCAGTGTTCTCATTTTCAGTCCCCCTATCACAGCACGAAATATCTGTTATCAGCACTAAATTAGCACTAAATGAGCACTAAATTTTGAGATATAAAACGAGTGATTCTGCCGACTGAGACAGACTGAGACGAATGGTACACTGCTAGCTTAATGTAAAGTTAGCAGTGTTCTCATTTTCAGTCCCCCTATCACAGCTCCAAATATCTGTTATCAGCACTAATTTAGCACTAAATGAGCACTAAATTTTGAGATATAAAACGAGTGATTCTGCCGACTGAGACAGACTGAGACGAATGGTACACTGATAGCTTAATGAAAAGTTAGCAGTGTTCTCATTTTCAGTCCCCCTATCACAGCACGAAATATCTGTTATCAGCACTAAATTAGCACTAAATGAGCACTAAATTGTGAGATATAAAACGAGTGATTCTGCCGACTGAGACAGACTGAGACGAATGGTACACTGCTAGCTTAATGTAAAGTTAGCAGAAATCTCATTTTCAGTCCCCCTATCACAGCACTAAATATCTGTTATCAACACTAAATTAGCACTAAATGAGCACTAAATTTTGAGATATAAAACAAGTGATTCTGCCGACTGAGACAGACTGAGACGAATGGTACACTGCTAGCTTAATGTAAAGTTAGCAGAAATCTCATTTTCAGTCCCCCTATCACAGCACGAAATATCTGTTATCAGCACTAAATTAGCACTAAATGAGCACTAAATTTTGAGATATAAAACGAGTGATTCTGCCGACTGAGACAGACTGAGACGAATGGTACACTGCTAGCTTAATGTAAAGTTAGCAGAAATCTCATTTTCAGTCCCCCTATCACAGCACTAAATATCTGTTATCAACACTAAATTAGCACTAAATGAGCACTAAATTTTTAGATATAAAACGAGTGATTCTGCCGACTGAGGCAGACTGAGACGAATGGTACACTGCTAGCTTAATGTAAAGTTAGCAGAAATCTCATTTTCAGTCCCCCTATCACAGCACTAAATATCTGTTATCAACACTAAATTAGCACTAAATGAGCACTAAATTTTGAGATATAAAACGAGTGATTCTGCCGACTGAGACAGACTGAGACGAATGGTACACTGCTAGCTTAATGTAAAGTTAGCAGTGTTCTCATTTTCAGTCCCCCTATCACAGCACTAAATATCTGTTATCAACACTAAATTAGCACTAAATGAGCACTAAATTTTGAGATATAAAACAAGTGATTCTGCTGACTTGACCTTTCTAGCTTTACACACGTGGAATAAAGTTCGCCGGGTCAACTATCGATGACTAATAACTCACGTCCCCTGCGGGGTATGCAGCAAGAACAGAGCTTAAACATGCAAAAACGCAGCACATCCTTTATTACAGTGGTAGAGCCAAGCAGTTCGCTGCATGAATGGGCCGGCTCGACCGGTGCAATACAACGACCTCTCAGAAGACCGACGTAAAGTGGCTCATGCCGCGTTTCGTTCGGTGAGAGAGCCCGGAGGCCCACCCCCCTTCCTCATCCTTTCCTATCCCCTTTCCCGTAAAGGTCGGCAACGCAACAGTAACACTATATGTGTTGCTGGTGTCCATGGGCGGCGTTGGTTGCTTACCATCACGTGACACGCCTGCTCGTTTGCCCTTCTAACCCAAAAAAAAAAATAGTTACTTGTAGTCAAGGAGAAAACCGGATATTGAACTATAAGTTCAATGTCCGGTTTTCTCCTTGACTACAACCCTTCACGAGAGGTTCGTCGGTGATATTTCTTATCTGTCACGTTTTTACATTTTCCTGATTATGGTTCCATTGCTTGTTTCAGTTCTTCAATAGTTTCTGCCTCAAAGAAAATGAAAATGGTGGCAAAGTTTAAATATATAGAAAAAGTGATTACTTGGCCCAATCGTGTTCAATTTTTTGACCTTAAGTCATTTCAAATCATCACGCTATCATACATATAATAAGGCGGTATGAATTTCGCGGTATCTGCTTGTGTTTAATAAATATCGTAATTTATTTAGCCATTTATTATTATATTTGAGGCCAGAAAAATTAATCCACTGCGTCAAAGTGTGTTTGCCTCTGCCTACATTTGGAACATTAAAAGTGTGAAAATTACCGTTCTTTTGATCTTACAATAAATTTACAGAGAAAAAATAATTCCTAACGAATCTTGAATTGAAAAGGTTATCTGTTTTCAATAGTATTTTTTATAATATCAGTGAATTTAATATAACAAAGAGATCGTTCTGTGAAAAAATAAATTTATACAATCTTTAAGCATCTTTGATATTTGATATTCTCGAGAAATCGGTAGATAGTCTCGAAAGGTTTTGAGAAACTGGCACAAAATAAATAATATTTCTTTAAAATCAATTGTTCACGCTAAACGGATGGATTTATTTTTAATTGTATAAATTAAAGACAAAATAAGATCGGTGTTTAAATTTCAAATCTCGGTGGTCAAGCCACTCGCTTCTAATTCAGAAGGCGTGCGATCGATTCCAGATTTAGGCAAATGATTTTTTTTTTATTCTTTTCGAAAATTATTTGTGACAAATATAGATGACTGACAACTTTGTGCCAGGTGTATGGCAATAAGTTCCTCCGCTTATTAGAATAGAATAGAATAGAATAGAATATACTTTATTGTACACCTATTAAAGAATACATTACAGCGAGTAGTAAAGTGATAGACAAGTACAATAGGCGGTCTTATCGCATGCTGCGATCTCTGCCAGACAACCTTGAGATGGACATGTTATGCTAGGAAGAGTAGTACGCGGTGTAAAGTTGCTTGTTTAAGACACATATACATACATACATACATACATACACTTACATACAATATATACTTATAAACTTACATATATATACATACATAAAGAAAAAAGTACACACATACTTACATAAATACCTACATACACACTTATATATATATGTTTAAATATATATGTACATAAACAATCTGATATATATATATATATAGATACAGAAATAAGTAAAAATAATTATTATTACGCACTGAACAATCAATGCCAAGTCATTTATAGTGACAAATAATATTCTCTAAGACGTTTTTTAAAAGATGTCAGTGTCTGAGCTTGTCGGACAGTCAGAGGCAATTCATTCCATAAGCGGGCAGCCTGGACTGAAAAAGATTATTAGATTTGGTTTGTAATGATTCGACGAGTCGAGGCTTTACAGCCACTGCCTACACCTTCGGGTAGAAAAAGATATCGATATTTAATATAGGTAACACAATCTTCACTTCACAGCCGTAACAAAATGATCCATTGTTTTAAGACGAAACAAACCCGTTTCAATGTTTAATTAGTAAAAGATATTTACTACTAACAGACCGCGCGAACTTCGTACCGCTATATTGTATGTAGCTTCCCGCCTCACGGTGTTGCTCGCGTACAAACAAAATGTCGATGACGACGATGATTACACATAGCCTATGTTACTCAGTGATAATGTAGCTTTCTAAAGAAAAAAGAATTATTAAAATCGGTCCAGTACTTTTTGAGTTTATTCGTTACATAAAAAAATACAAAAATACAAATCTTTCCTCTTTATAATATTAGTGTTACTATAACATCGCGCCGTTGATACCTGAAGAGTAAAGGCAGCCACAATTACACCTATACATATTAGATGGCAAAAACTATTTCAGGCATAATTTCATCAGACAAACAAGCTGTTTCAGTATCTTACAGCGTTCTGTTCTCTCTACCTACCTCGCACAGGACTTGGTATGAAGAAGACCCGGCGAATTTTTCCTGCCAAATGAAATAAGTGGCGGAACTTTATTCCACTTGTAAATGGGATCGTCACAACAGTCATCCTTTCGAACTATACCATGTCAAAAAATTTGGCTGTGGTTTTATAATGTCAAACCTCCTTGGGAATGTTTTCTTTGGTTGGATAAGAAAGGGGTTGGAAGCGGGATGGAGAAGAAATCGGAGAAGGGATTAAGGCTTCGGATATCGCTATAACCGAGAGAAACGCAACATGAGCTACTTTACGCCAATATTCTGAGAGGTCGTGGTTATTGTACCTGAGTGGCTCTATTACTACATAAAAACGATTCAAATGCATTATATCTCCCTAATGTATATATGTGCAACAGGCTAGACAATAATATGTTGGCAATGTGGCATCTATTGAAAGACGTCGTCGGCTGGCAAGTTCAATACGCCAGGTAGACTATCCCCAACTATTGTTGGTGAACAATCGTGCCAGACGTGGTATATGTCTGGCCCTTTATGTGCTTATCGCTAATAGACTGACGTATACTTATTATGTACTCATACAGGCTTTGTGGAATTACCAACACATAGTTAGGGTTTGTAATTTAATATGGAGTAAACTTCAGTACATATTAATAATAATATCTTGGACACAATACACACAGCGCCTTCTAGATCCAGCTAAGCAACTAAATGCTTGTGTTATGGATACTAGATAACGGATATTAATACATATATACTTTTCTTTTGTAAATACATACAAATATTCGTTGTTGTCACAAATATTTGTGCTCGGGTGGGAATCGAATCCCCGACCTCATTGCTGCAGCCGGTAGTTTTACCAATGCGCCACGAGGCCCGTCATTTGTTTATATCTTAGCTGTTATTGAGATCCTTAATATGCTTTCATGGTGCATTGATGTTAATGGATCTCATGGTGCATGGGTAAAACAACCGACTCAGGAATTGGGGTTGGGTTCGATTCCCCACCCAAATACAAATATTTATGACAAGCATGTAGTGTCGGTGGTCCAGTGGTCGAGCACACGGATTCTGTATCCAGTGTTCGCGGGTGCGAATCCTTGCACACACCAATGACTTTTCAGAAATTAATTTCGAAAGTTATGTGTGATAAATATCGATGACTAAAAATTTTGTGCCAGGTATGGCAATAGGTTCGCCACCTATTCCATTTGGGACGTTAACGGCGAGTCGAGGCTTAACAGCTACTGCCTACACCTTCAGATAGAAAAAATCGTCAAGTTATGTTCAGGTAGAAAACAAGTTTAATTAATTAAGAAAAAAAGAGATATCAAACTTAGTTGCAAGCAAAAAGCTTTTCATGTTAGTTTTCTTTTTGCCTGTTCTTACGGAAAAAGATCAAAGTGTATTCCCATGAAAGAGATCTGAAAGGGTTGATGTGATCATTTGTTGGATGTCGTTTTAAAAAAAACATTACAAGTTTTTATAAATACTAGTATTATAAAACCGAAAAGATTGTTTGTTTGGTTGCTTGCTCCAACCCCCTAATCTCTGGTACTACTGGTTCTAATTGCAAAAGTATATTTATGTTGAGGATTCCACTTATCAAGGAAGGTTTTAGGCGCTATAGCATCAGACCGTAACCAAAGTTAGTATTTAAATTTCGCAAACCCATATTACAAACTTAAAAAATTCTGAGCAAAAGTCTACATCAACATTAGTCTATGTTTGTTCAAAAAAAATGCTATTCAAGTCTAGTAAATTAACACAATTCTTGTATTTAAATCGATCATTTCGGTCATTTGCCTTTTGAGGTCCACTGCTGGACATAGGCCTCCCCCATAGAGCGCCACAACTGCCGGTCCGTATTGCCATAATTGCCACGCTTGGCAGGCGGGTTGGCGATCGCAGTAGGCTGTATGTTGTTGTGAAAGAATGCTGCTGCCCATTCTTCTAGCTTTTCCCTTAGTCGCCTTTTACGACACCCACGGGAAGAGATGGGGTGGCGGTATTCTAAGCCGGCGCCACACAGCAGCATTTAAATACCAGGTTTGAATCCTGAAAGACACTGATTACATTTCGAAAAGAATATTCCAAAGTGCTATGCTTCATTATTATGATTATGATGTTAAGAGCCTCAAAAATCGACGCGCGTGCATGAAAAGAGTTATGAAAGTCAACGAAGCGAGTGAGGTGTGTAAGAATCGTGCCTTATGGCGCCCCGTTCTCTCTGCCTACCCTGCAAGGGATTTGGCGTGAAGTTATATTATATGTTATGTTTTTTTTTATGGGATAGGAGGGCAAACGAGCAGGCGTGGCACCTGATGGTAAGCAACCAACGCCGCCCATGGACACCAGCAACATATACAGTGTTACTGTTACCGACCTTTAAGGGATAGGGGATAGGAAAGGATGGGAAAGGGGGGTGGGCCTCCGGGTACCTCTCTCACCGAACGGAACGCGGCATGAGCCACTTTACGTCGGTCTTCTGAGAGGCCGTGGTATTTCACCGGTCGAGCCGGCCCATTCATGCAGCGAACTGCTTGGCTCTACCACTGTATTCCATATGCTATAAGACATTATCTCGTGATTTATTTGTGACTAGACCTTTTTGTAATCACTTACTAACTTATTCTCTGTATTTATATACCGGAAACGATAAATAACAAAACCAACACACCATACAAAATCGATGTAGCCTGAAAAGCTAACCATTGAAGTTTTGGACCGAAAAGTGTTGCCAGCAGAAACTAAATAAATGTCGCAATTTAATTTGGTCTTTAATAAAAGGGACCCGGACCTTTCTACATGATTACATTCATCCAGAAACCCGGGATATCAACTAACACGTGGATATTAACTTTATAAGGTTATTTATAAAGGGACGATGGTGGGAGCAAATTGGATATATCCATCCTCTAGTTCCAAATTACAACTTATTATTAGTAATTACTATTAGTAACTATTTTGTGAACTCATAAAATGGAAATTGTTTTTTTGAGGATTAATAAAAAGTTTTTTGACATGTTTGACATATGTTCATAGGGATAATAATTTTAACTCGTTATTTAATTACTCGTAAACTTCATTTCTTTAGCACTAAAAAGATTATTGCTCCACTCCTAGTGCCGCTAGCTTGATGCCTCTAAAAAAAACATATCCGAAAGTTAGTCTATGATTTTACCGCGTACAAAAAACATAATTATTAGAATATCTGTGTAGATTAAACGAAAAAAAATTCAATCACAAACTGTTCTCCGAAGCGTGGATTTTGTAAATAAAGTTTAAAACCTAATCTGTGGGATGGGATTTGTTCGTGGAATGTTCAATTCATTTTGGATATTCACCATTTTGTATTCATTACACCACCTACTCTAGCGCCATCTATTTCGTTATTTTTTCCTTTGTGTGGACATTTTCGTGGATTTTATACGTTAATTAAAATTTTCATTTATACAAAAGAAATATTATGATTGTTATTTATTCATCTTTTCTTTTAAATAGCTATAATCGATTGATCATTTTTATTTCAAAACACATCATTACATAGTATAAAATAAAGTCACTTTCCGCTATCTGTCCCCTTATATGTTTGTACTTTGAAAATACTCAACGAATTTTGATGAGGTTTTTTTAACAGATAGAGGGTGTCAACGGGGTGGTTTATGACATAGTAAAGAAAAGGTGATAAATCCGAAATTTACTCATTTATTACTTTTGATGCGGAACAAAGTTCGCCGGGTCAGCTAGTATATTATATATTTTATTAGTATATTATATACTAGCAGACCGCGCGAACTTCGTACCGCCATATTTTATACATTTTCCACTCAAAAGATTATTGCCGCAATCATATTAATACCCCAAAGCTTTCATCATAAATGGACTATCTAACACTAATATTTATTTCAATTCAAGTTCTTGATACATACATAACTTCAGGCCAGATCCCTTGCGGGGTAGGCAGAGAGAACAAAGTGCCATAAGGCACGATTATTACACATGTCACTTGCTTAGCTAGTATGTATTAGCGTACTGACAACCAAGACAGTGATATTATTTACAACTTCAAAGAAAGCTTTATTAGCAATGCCACTTATGAACAATGAATATAGCAATGAACTTGTCCCAAGTTTTTGCTCAACCTTTAGTTTTTTTTAATACAACATAAACAATTTTTTTTTATATGGTCACTATTGTTGAATTCAACGAAAAAAACGGGCCACCATATGTTCAAACCAGGGTAGCTAACTCACAGTGAGTGTTTTTTTTTATAAGTCAAATGATGTCAGTCTAGCGATTACGCTTATCGAAATAAATTTACTACATTTTAAAAGATATCACGATCTTAAAAATGTAAAGTTTATTACATATATCTAGAATGTATTATAAATCAGTCACATCAGTCACACCTTGTCAGTGGTAAAGTCACGCAGTGTTCGCGGCATGAATGGGCCGGCTTGACCCGTGGAATACCACGACCTCTCAGATTATCGCTGAAAAGTGGCCTTAGCCGCGTTTCACTCGCTGAGAGAGGTGTTCGGAGGCCCAATCCCTTTTCCCCTCCTCTACCGAAACCCACTCCCGACCCCACCCATATCCCATTGTAATCGCCGGCAACGCAACTGTAACACTGCATGTGGTGAGGTGGCCATGGGCGGCGTTTATAACTATCATAAGCCTGCTCGTTTGCCCCTTATACAATAAAAATGTAACCAAATTCCTATCCTATCCTACTTCTAATATATAAACTTCTCGTGTCACAATTTTCCCATACTCCTTCGAAACGGCTTGACCGATTCTCATGAAATTTTGTATTCATATCGGGTAAGTCTGAGAATTTTCAACCCCCTACGATCAACCCCTATTTTTTAAATTTAATTTAATACATATAAATGTGAATGTAAGTTTGTTTGCGTGCTTTCACGCGATAACTACTCAATCGATCATCATGAAACTTTGTACACATATTCTTTAAAGTAATTTACATATTTTTGAACCCGAAGGAAAAACTTATAAAATAGTCTACAACAATATCCTACATACTCTTATAAAATTGTTACAGTCCAAAATTATTTATTTTTGTTACAGAGAAATATATTTTACCTTAAAAAATGTTGTTAGTTTTTTAAACGTCATTGTAAGTAGTAATTTTAAAACCTAATAATTCCAGCCAAGCAATAAAACAGAGTTATCATATTGGTTAACTTCTATAGTAATGATCTTTGATATCTATTTAATGGATTTAATGCGAGCGAAGCCGCGGGTAAAAGCTAGTAACTTTTATAAATAAAAATACCACAAAATACTATTAAATACTACAAATTTTAAACATAACATAACTTCACGCCTTTTGTTACCCGAAGGTGTAGGCAGCGGCTGTTAAGCCTCGTCTCGCCGTTATGTTTCGTCCCAAATGGAATAGGTGGCGAACCTATTGCCATACCGGGCACAAAGTTTGTCAGTCATCGATATTTATCACACATAACTTCCGAAAACAATTTCGAAAAGTCATTGGTGTGAGCCAGTGTCTGGAATCGAACCCGGGACCTCTGGATCAGAGGCCGTGCGCTCCCCCACTGCGCCACCGAGACTTATTTAAATTTTAAATTCTGATTAAAGTATTGAGCGATATGATGACAAAGAGTGAAACAACAACAAAACATAACTTCACGCCTTTTCTACTCGAAGGTGTAGGCAGCGGCTGTTAAACCTCGTTTCGCCACTATGTTTTCATCCCAAATGGAATAGGTGGCGAACTTACTGCCATACCAGGCACAAAGTTTATAGTCATCGATATCTAAATACACATAACTTCAGCAAACAATTTCAAAAAGTCATTGCTGTGAGCCAGAACTCGAACCCGCGACTACTTTATACAGAAGTGGGGTTCTCGACAACTGGACCACCGGTACCTTTTAGCAAGAAACAAACGTAAAAAAATCTACCTGCTAGCTGTCGCGGTCCGAGCTGTCCGAGTCGGATACATCATCAGTGTAACTAATTATTTCCCTATGAAATGAATTCTTACATTTTGTATTTTGCGATATCTTTGGAATTAAATGTCCGAATTGAATTATTCAAACAGTTCTAGAAAGGTGTTGAATCTGTCTTTTTATTGAAGTAATTTATTTTCAGGAAAGTTAAATTCAAGGTACAAAATAAAGCATTTTTATAACGACATCAATTTAATTATTTTAAAAAAATCAAAAACCACTTATTGTGAGATAACTACAATAGTTAGACATATGCCATCGCGGACTTTTTTATAGACAAATTTATGTTCTGTAAAAGTGTAGTACATTGTTTTATTCTAGAATCAATAGTTTTCGCAGCGTTCACGATGTAAGAATTATTTTCGAGTCATTTTCTTACACCTTGGGTTACATTATTAGACTTATAGTAAGGATCCCTAATTGATTTGAAAATATAATATAGCCTAAAGCCTTCCTCGATAAATGGACTATATACCACTGAAAGAATTTTTAAAATCGGACTGGTGGTTTCTGAGATTAGCGCGTTCAAACAAACAAACAAACAAACAAACAAACTCTTCCGCTTTATAATATAAGTATAGATTCGACATCATTATAATAAAAAATAATTCACAGTAACATACATAACAAAACATAACATCACGCCTTTTGTTACCCGAAGGTGTAGGCAGCGGCTGTTAAGCCTCATCTCTCCGTTATGTTTACGTCCCAAATGGAATAGGTGGCGAAACCTATTATCATACCGGGCACAAAGTTTTCAGTCATCGATATTTATCACACATAACTTCCGAAAACAATTTCGAAAAGTCATTGGTGTGAGCCAGTATCTGGAATCGAACCCGGACCTCTGGATCAGAAGCCGTGTGCTCGACCACTGCGCCACCGAGACTGTAAACTCATTTAATACAATGAAATTTTCTAATTTTGAAAACTTCATCTAACATTCAATATGTAATGATTAATAATTTTTATTTAGAAACCTTATTAAACAGTTTAGATTACATAGCAGCATCGAAAAAATACCTGCAGTGATCATCCATACTTATAACAATAATATGTAGAAAGTTCGAGGCTATTAACAGATAATTAACACAACAAATAAATAAAAAATCCTGGCTAAATACATAATCATAAAACTAACCAAAATTATGAACTTTTAATTTTTTTTTAGAGAATTGACTCTAAATTAAACTTAATCTATTTTTTTTTTATTTGTAAAATGGTCGTAGCCACTAGATAGATAGGGTGAGGGGCGGAAATTTGGAAAAGAAGTAACCTTTTTCTACTCGAAGGTATAGACAGCAGCAGCAGTTACGCGTTGACTCGATGATTTTTTAAATCCCAAATGGATTAGTTTACAAAACCTATTGTCCTACACCGAACACAACATTCTCAGCATCAATATTTGTCACACATAATTTCGGAAAATAATTCCAAAATGTTATTCACACACAACTTAATACATTGGTACTATTTACGGTTACTTTTTACGTTGCTATTTTTACTACTTAATTATAAGAAATAAGTTTATAACTCTAACGCAGCTACCATGAGAAGCACATTCTATCATAGATTAGTTTTATACCATTTTATATCGTGATAATAAACCACAGCCTTTGTTATAGTACTGGCGAGTTAATTCGCTTTGTTTACGTAATATTTTACGTAAACAAAGCGAATTAAAAGAAAAAAAAGAAAGATTTTCTTTGTAAATGTTGATTTTTAATAAGTAAGAGTGGAAGTTCTGTGAACTAGAGACAAAAGACTATTATGATATTGTATTAATAATTAAAATAATATAAATTCTTAATTAAAATTTACTTTATATTAGTTATATTAATTAACAATTTATAATTTCATTATTACATAGTATAAAACAAAGTCGCTTTTCGCTGTCTGTCCCCTTATATGCTTAGATCTTTAAAACTGCGAAACGGATTTAGATGCGTTTTTTAAAAGTAGAGGGTATTTTTTAAGTTTAATTCATTTATAATTTAGTAAATAAAAAGTGATCATTTTCATGATGATGCACTTTAATTGTAGAGGCTGTAAAAATAACTTTTGATGCGGAACAAAGTTTTATTCTTTTTAGAATCCAAACCGGAGTTGGTCTATTGGTTCTCGGAGCAGACTTTGCAGCCAGGACCGAGCGTCTCGCTGAAGTGTGTCGCGATGGGACATCCACCTCCGCAATTCACTTGGCTACTTGATGGCTTTCCAATACCAACCAATTCGAGGTAATTTTTGATATCATTGCAAATACACTATGTTTTTTAAACCTCACGACAACTTTACCCGAAGCTGTAAGCAGCGTCTATTAAGCTTCGACTCGCTATCTCTTTTCGTCTCAAATCTACACTATTTTATGAGATGGTTCTCATCCGTAACTTTCGAACTTCGAAATAACTTCAAAATTGTTGATTCAGAAGTGACATGATCAAAATTTTGGTAGAAACAGGTGTGAAGTTACAACAAAAAAGTAGTTAATCGCACATAAGTAAAATAAAAGTGAGCAGACAAGGAACAAACTTTCTTTCGCGCCGGATTATTCTTCAATAACCTGTAATCCTTTGAGATACCACAATAAGACCGCGTATCGAATATGATGTAATGGCCAAAGTTATATTAACTTTTGCCATCTGTACTGCCACTGATACCCATGTCATCAAAGTTTCTAAAGGATTTCGATCATTGGAGTACAGGTTTGTATATTTATTACATTTCCAAAAGTTTTGGTTTTTTTTTTTGATACCCGAAGGTAAAAGGAGACAGTCGCAAATGTGACTCGTCCCAAAGATTTTTTCTTTTCGCGAAAAAGTTACTCTTAGGATTTGGTTTTTTTCGGAAGGAACGCGAACTTTTAAGCCAGCTGTTCTATTTTATAACTCTTTCCATGCATGTAGCATGCAAGATCAGGGTACCTCTTCAAGGAGAATTTCATAAATTAATGTGTTTCTTTAGATTCGCTGTCGGACAACGGGTGACACTTCAAGATGACGTGGTCAGCCATCTTAATGTGAGCCGGGTGACTGAACAAGATGGCGGCGAATATGCGTGCGTTGCCAGCAACACAGCTGGGAAGGCGGTTCATGCAGCCAGGGTTAATGTTTACGGTCTTCCGTACATACGAGAAATGCCCAAGGTTACAGCAGTCGCCGGTACAGATTTGAATATTAAATGCCCTGTTGCTGGCTACCCTATCGAATCCATCTCGTGGGAGAGAGGTAAGTCTACTTATATTCTTTATTTTAACTAATATCTCGCTAAATATTTGTATATTAGATAGTTCATTAATTGACGAAGGCTTGATGCTAACATCACGCTATAATGAATGAGAGCAGATCACTAATCTTATATGTGGTAAATTTACTTAATAATAGCGGTATGAAGTTCACACAATCAGCCTGTTAAAAAAAAAAATTCTTTCTAAATCTGTATTAACTGTCATCTATATATTG
This sequence comes from Euproctis similis, assembly GCA_905147225.2. Lineage (NCBI taxonomy): Eukaryota > Metazoa > Arthropoda > Insecta > Lepidoptera > Erebidae > Euproctis > Euproctis similis. The sequence goes on along the minus strand of LR990121.1, from coordinate 7,809,158 downwards.
TTATCTCGTTAAAAATGCCTTATATTTTTAATCTTGCATGATCAGCTATTTTATTCAATCACGCCAATCCCTTTAAGTATCTTGTAGAAGGGTGGCAAGATTGGAGCTTGTAATCAAGAATCACTGATACCTACTAAGTACCGTCGAGAAGCAAGTATTTCAAAAATAAATCTTCTTTTAAGAACAAAATTGACAAGTCTACTTTCATACTATTATAAGTCACATTCTGAAGTATCACTCTTCTATCGAAACCGTCATTTCTTTGATAATCATAACTATGAGTTGTTTTAAATATAGCTTCAACTGTTTTCAATACAATATTGACCACAATATTTGTCTTCCGTATTTTAAAGTCGCATATTTCAATCTCGAAAATTATTTAACGGTATCGCCACGCAGATCTGTGAGAATCGGAAGGTATACAGGTATCCGGAAGCTCACCCTCTTCTCAGTCAACTATCCATCCCCTCACCACCCCATTTTAAAGACCCACAACGGAATTGTGACCCTCTAGTGTTGAAAATGTAAATGGACAGCGTTAGTCGCTCAACACCATGTTACCAATTTGCACAAACTGCCTGAATAAAATAAAATGTCTAACAATTGCCTTTACAGCTATTCCATGGGTTAACCTATTTAATTTGCCTATACCGAGGGTAAAAGACAACGATTTCCTCTTCCCAATTCTCCTCTATTATCTCTTATACGCAAAAAAGAACTTAAAATAATATTTCACCAATTTCATGCCAGACTTGAAAATTCAATTACTTCTGTCCCAAGAGCTTAGATAAATGATTGTGAAGGTTCATGAAATGAAAATATCACGGCCACAAAATATATTTAGGGTCGCTTTGATAAAATCCACATCTATTACAGAACTAGCTGACCCGGCAAACTTTATTCCGCATCAAAAGTATTTTTTACAGCGTTTAAAATTAAATTCATCATCATTATGAGCCCAGAATAGTCCACTGCTGAACGTAGGCCTCCCCCTTAGCACACCATAACTCCCAATTCTGTGCCAGCTGCATCCAACGACTTCCAGCTATTTTTGTTAGGTCGTCTACGCTACCTCTCTCTACCTACGCTACGCTTACCGATCCGTGGTCTCCACTCAAGAACCTTTTTTCCCCAACGGTCGTCAGTTCTTCGAGTGATATGGCCTGCCCACCTCCACTTCAGCGTGCTAACTTTACGGGCTATGTCAGATATTACGAGAATAACTGACTTAGCCCGTCTACAGATCTCTGTACTTCGGATCCTATCACGTAGAGATATACCGAGCATAGCCCTCTCCAGACCACGCTGAGCGACTTTGAGCTTCTTGATACTGCCAGCAATAAGAGACCTTGTCTCAGAACCAAATGTCATCGCTGGTAACACACACTGGTCATAGACCTTGGATTTTAGGAACTGAGGAATTTGGGACGAGAAGATATGCCTAAGCTTCCCGAACGCTGCCCAGTCGAGTTGGATCCGTCGGTTAATCTCTTTCTCGAAGTTCGCTCTACCTAGTTGAATAGTTTGACCTAGGTAAACATAGTGATCGACAACTTCGAGGATCGCATCTCCAACAGTTACCGGTACTTGAATGACATTAAGAAAATTAAATTGTCAAATCTCAAAAATTATCACTTTTTATTTTGTACGTTACACATAAAATATACACACAAACCACCGCCTTAACACCCTCTATCTATTAAAAAACCCGTTGCGTAGTTTCAAAGAATATGCATATAAGGGACAGACAGCGGAAAGCGACTTTTCTTTATACCATGTAATGATTATGTATATTGGTCAAAGTATATCGATTTTAGTGTTGGAAAAAGCATGCGGTAAACAACGAAAGGAGACTTATTATAATGAAGAAACTCAATTACATATGTAAAACAGTGGAAAGCGAAAAATAAAAAGATATTTGAAGGTAGGTTCCACGTGCTATTTGTGACAGAGATGTCAACCCTGCAAGTATCTAATGATACAAAATTGGCATAATTTTATCTGAGCCTCACGTACCCAAATCGAATTGTCGCTCGGGGCATTTGGCAAAAACGATTTTATGCTCAATGCCAAGGCATTTATTGCTCTTTATGTTATAAACATTTATTGAGACACGCTCAACGGTGTATTACATAATTTAATTGCTAATAAAATATAAAATTATATATCATAAACTCTATGATTTCTTAATCTTTTTTTTCTTTTCTTCCAATAAGGTTTGTCTCATTTTTTGTCTCTAGTGCCAGTCTCTATTTAAGATTTTTTACGGAATATGCACTAGTCTTCCACAGAAATGTAATGTAAACTAAGTGTCCTGAATATCAAATATTTATTGTGATTTTTTAAAAATCGCTTATGATTGGACTAAATCTATAATTAAACATTCGCATTATGTTTATTTTAAAATATTTTAAGTGCGATAAACTCAAGATGAACTCTTTCTCGCGCGGACAAAATTACTTGCTGGTTTAGTTTAGATAATTTGCTGTAACTCCTATGAGAAGTAGATCCATAGATTTATCATAGACCGTGGTTGATCATCATCATCATTATCAACCCATCTCCGTCCACTGCTGGACATAGGTCTTTCCTTTGGCACGCCACTGAGCTCGATCTTCGGCCATTCATTTCCAACTGCTGCCAGCCACTTTGCGTATATCGTCGCTCCATCTAGCCTGAGGGCGCCCCACACTATGTTTTCCGTGACGCGGTCTCCACTTCAGAACACGTTTCCCCCATCGGGAATCAGATCTGCGACAAATTTGACCTGCCCACTGCCACTTCAGTTTGCTTATTCCTTCTTTGCGTGGTAGATGGCAGATGTCAGCAAAAACGTACTACTAATCATCACTGACAGCGCGACCGCGAGTAAGCAAGTCTCAGGATGCATAAAATTCAACACATTAACAATAATTAGGATGTAAAAGTTGACACTTGGAGGCACTTTTTACGCACACATTGATAAGTCACTCACACATCAACAACCCATTTTTGGTCTCGTTGTTTGGGTGACTATTGCCGATCTATTATTCTTAAATCTAAAAGTATATCAGTGTTTTATATTTTTTCAGATCATGTTTCAGAAACATTTTAGACAGTATATTAAGTTTATACTAAGTCAGAACTAAACTATATATATATATATATATATATATATATATATATATATATATATATATATATATATATATATTTTGTAATACACTAATTACATATTATTATCTTTAGCAAAGAAGGTAAGGTTGTAATGTTTTGCCCAAGTGATTCTGCGGCTAGAAACTAATTGCAAATGAATTTATAATGTATCTAAATCCTTTAAGTCCAGGCTGTTATTAATCGTGATAGTTTTGCATAATAAACCCATTAGTGTTTCCACGTAACTGACGTTTTAATGACATTTACCAGTTAGCGGCTATCCGTGAGCTAAAAGCTAATTTAATAGCAACTGCAAATGTGCCGCCCGCCGTATAGTACACACGTTCAAAGAATTTACAATTATATAATAAAATAATGGTTAGGAAATTTTACATTTATACATACAATGTTGTACGGTACGGTATTATTATGCTCAAAATAGAGTAGCTCATTAGTAGCCCAGCCTTTATGTTTTTTTATGGTATAGGAGGGCAAACGAGCAAGCGTGTCACCTGATGGTAAGCAACCTGCTCCACCCATGGACACCAGCAGCACATATAGTGTTACCGTTGCTTTGCCGACCTTTAAGGGAGTAGGATAGGAAAGGATGGGGGTGGGCCTCCGGGTACCTCTCTCACCGAACCAAACGCGGCATGACTCACTTTACGTCAATCTTCTGAGAGGTCGTGGTATTTCACCGGCTGAGCCGGCCCATTCATGCAGCGCAATGCTTGGCTCAACCACTGTTATAATGTTTTAAAATCCGAAATCGACGAGACTGTGTTTAACGTGGATAAGGAGAAGGTCTCCTTCCTGGTTCCCCAAGAGGACCGAGACTCCCGACTCTTACACTCTCATTCGTTTTGTACACTCTTTTAGTTAGATAGCTTTCATTCATTCTTACAACATAACCAAACAACTTAGTAAGTGTGCATAAAAATAAACGCCCACAAAATACTCAATTTCATCTGCAAATAAAACAGCAACATTATCGTGTTTATAAGTTATAATAAAATAGAGAAATAAAATTATCTAAAAGGAGGTAACATTCGTAAGGAAAATTGATTTGCAATGTCTCATAAATAAAACAGGACGCTAAGTAAGAAAACGAACGGTATTCGATTCGAACGGACGAATTAATGGCTCTAGGGCGGGCGGCGGAGAGTGGAGGGCGGGCGGCCGAGGGCGGAGGGCGGGCGGCAGTGAACAATGTCTTTTAGCAACAGGTCCTTGATGTAACCGGAGAGAAGGTGAAGCGTAATAACTACTTGCTGACTTTTAAATTATCTTCGACCGTTAACTTCGAGTTATTTATTTAGATGGTTTGTTGAATTTCTTTATTTTTTTGTGTACCATTCTTGACTATGTTTACATGTAAACATAACTCCATGGCAAATCCCTTATGCGGTATGCAGAGAGCCCAGAGTGCCCATAAGACTTGATTATTACACACATTCGCTTCTTTACTTTCATAACTCTATAGCATCTTCGAGAATATCAGGTTGATAGGTATTATTAGATTCGTCTGTATTATAACAATGATACCTTCTACATCATTTTGTGAAAATCTAACGGCTTTTTGCATACTTAACCAGTAATTAATAAATAAATAGCGAACCGTGAACACGGTGGCGCCATCTTTAGAGAATTTGTGAACTACTTTTAGTTGCATAACTCATTATTATACGAATATTATTGGACGGAGGTTAGAACAACGAGGGATGCGAAGTTTTATGGAGATGCACTCCTGGTGACTGTGGCGTAGAGAAATACCCACCAAAACAGAAATTTCTGTCTATGGACATGCATTGGCAGTATTGTCATTGAGACGCGACAGTAACTACGCATCGTAATAATGCACACTGCCATATTATAATTCTGCTGATATTGATTAAAACAACTTTTAGGATTATATCGCGTTTATTTACCACTTATTTGTATTTATTTCCCGACGTCGGGAAATATTGCGTTTATTTACCACTTATTTATATTTATTTAATGAGTGAGATTCGCGAAGAGATAAATTCTGCTGATAGTTACAGATTTGTCTTATTATTTGGAAGCTGTACTAGAGCATGGTCACTCACCATCGCTCGGTCCTTTATTGACAACACTATCTCTCGAGCACCATTTCCGATGTATACAAAAAATAATTGAAAGTGGCAGAATTTTAAATATGTTGTTCTATTTTTCCCCACCTAGTCCATTTGGAACGTAAACATAACTAGCAATTTATTTCATTTAAATACAGGTCTCGGTGGTCTGGTGGTCGAGAACACGGTTTCTGAATCCAGAGGTCGTTGTTCGAATCCTGACACTGGCTCACACCAATGACTTTTCGAAATTGTTTTCGGAAAGTTATGTGTGATAAATATCGATGACTGAAAAACTTTGTGCCCGGTATAGCAATAGGTTCGCTACCTATTCCATTTGGGACGTAAACATAACGGCGAGACGAGGCTTAACAGCCGCTGCCTACACCTTCGGGTAACAATGGCGTGAAGTTATGTTATGTAAATACAGGAAATACACATGTAGAATTGCTTTTACATTCAAAGCAATTTATATGATTGTTTATTTGAAAGCCCCATGTAACATCACGTCGCGTCGCTAAGTAATGATTTCACTTCCGCAACGGTAATGTTCCGGACCGCAGACGGAATTGTGTTTCACAATACAAATAAACTAGTTAAGTACATGTGATCCAATTAGAGATAATCTGATATACCTATTCTGCTCAGCTACATATGTTTTTATACATGTGATATTTTGTTTCAATACATTAGAAAACAAAGAAAAATGCCATTCTTCTTCGGTGGAAAGTGACTTTGTTTTATACTACGCGTATCTAATGTAGTATAAAACAAAGTCGCTTTCCGCTGTCTGTCTTTTTACATGTCATTAGGTCCTTGAGAAACTACGTGACGGATATTGATGCGGTTTTTTTTAATAGATAAAGGATGTAAACGGGGTGATTTGTATCTATAATTCAAGTATAATGAATAATATAAAAAGCTAGAATTGCTTATTGGGTATTTGAAAAAAAAATGTGATAAATGGAAAGATATATGTATATAAGTTAAATAGCAAAGCTTTTTTTTTATTATTATTTCCAATATATGTATTTCAAAAGATATATTAAAATAAAGTTCAGGTTTTGAGTTCAATACCGAAGACACTCCGACAGATCCCGAACAAACACGAGCGCTTGTGACGTCATAATGTTAGTGTTCACTCATTGCAGTTTATACAGAGATAATAAGTACAGTGTTTTGATCTATTTAATTTTGCTGTCATTATTAAATACTCAAATATATATTCAAAATATATATATACCTCAGATGTAATCGTTCTGGTTTTGTACCACTATGTACGAGTACTACAAAAAAAAAACCTCCTTACTAAATGTTTCTAAATCTTTCCCAAGATGAAAAACGTCGAAATAAATGGTTTCAAGCAGTGCATCGTGAAAATTCCAAAACAAAATGAAATTTTTGCCATTTCACTTTTAGCAAATTCCAAAAGTTTCTTTTTTTTATGGGGCAAACGAGCAGGCGTGTCACCTGATGGTAAGTGAGTAGCGCCGCCCATGGACACCTGCAACACATATAGTGTTTGCAACAGTTGCGTTGCCCACCTTGGGAGTGGGACAGGAAAGGATGGGGAAGGGGGGTGGGCCTCCGGGTACCTCTCTCACCGAACAAAACGCGGTATGAGTCGACGTCACCGTAACTCTCACGCGATGCTCTACAATTTATGAAATAAATAATTATATTTAATGTAATGGAGAATAAATACTTAAATATTTTCATTTGTTATATTATTTTTTAACAGACTTACCTTGATGCCTTGGCAACTCGAACTTCAGCAGAATTAACTTTTTTTTTTAAATCAAAAAATTGGTGATCATAAATATATCATATATAATCGGTGATCATATATAATATCAGGAATATTATCAGACATTGCCTTAATAAATCCTTTATCGCACATACGAGTAGCTAATCGGAACCAACTAACAACTCGTATTTTAGTAATAAATTTTCAATATTATTGTCAAGTCACGTGTAATAGCCTTAAACGCTGTACTGTTATTAAATAGCTATAACATTATGACGTCATAACTATGGTGACCAACCATGGAGCGTTTATAGTCACGTGATTTTTATTTAAATTTCATCAATTTTTAATTCTTTATAATTAATTTTAAAAAAAAAATTTGAAGTTTTTTGAATTAAATGTCAATATTATTAATAATAAAGTTATAAAATACATAAAAAAATCTCTTTTTTTTTTCAAAAACCTAATTGCAAACGCTGGCTGAACCCTAAGTGATAGGTCTAAATAATGTACTAATTTAATATACAACAAAAGAAGGTCTACAAAAAAGTCCGTGATGTTGTCTCTTAGGGATATTCCACTATGACCATATTTATTTCTGTACTTTTTACGCGAAACAAAGTTCCCTGGGTATAGTGGTGACGCTATCGGTGTTGCAGATTGCACTCGTCGCTTACCGCCAGGGGAACCGCTGGTCCCCCGTTTTCCCTTAAAAAAGATGCATCGATTGGTCATTTAAAGTAGGACCAGTTTTTTAGTTCAACAGTCAGTTCAGGCTTCCAAAGCCATTACTAACTTGTATAACTTATTGCAGACAAACTCGTATAGATTGTAAAAATCTGTAATAAAAAATATAGCAGACACTCCACTTCTGACAGTCCAGTCCGCGCAATAACACTCTACAAAATTGAGATATAAAATAATATTTAATAGCTTTGACGTCAATGTTTATAATTAAATTTCACTGAACGCAAAAATCAAATGTTGCTTACAACTGGCGACATGACCGAAACGCAAACGAATCGTGAACATCAAATCTATCCAGGCCCATAAAACCAGTTGTCGTCAACCGTTTGTAGCGTTTTTTAAACTGACGATAGCTCCAAATTAAATTGAATATTTTTTATGGAATTTACACATAGGTACCTAAATCTGGATATTTTTATCACATAATATTTTCCAAAACGACAAAGGATTCCTTAGGATACATAATTTCCCCAAAAGTATAATCACTCTTTATAACCCTCTTTCTGACGTTGTTGGATAAGAATAAGATTTTATTTATAACACACGTTTAAAAGGTAATTTGTGCAGGCAACTTTGTACACACTTAATTAAGTAAGGTAGAATTCTTATCGGATAAAATGCTTCAAATAAGATCTTTTCATTTCTTATCTCCTACTGGTAACACGGTCAAAGATGAAAATAAGGATCTTCGGTAACTCCCTAGCAATTTCGTCCGTCGATTTCGACCCTTGTCAACGGCGAACCATATCTTTTTCATGAGGTGGTCCATTTTCATTTGGCTGATATTTTTCCTGTCTACACTATATATAATGGTTCTCTAGCATTTATAGGTCGATAAAACTATTGAGATCATTCTATATTATAGGACACTTATTTAAATAAAAAAATAAGTTCACGGCTGTTAACACGTAGGCAGCTTCTGTTAAATAAGTCTAAAAGTCTGAAAATTCCAATGGTAAGAATCGCGTATCATCACTCTTTAATATGACAAAGTTAGGCAGCAACGCTATGCCTTTTAACATTAACGGTCTGAATAAAAGGAGCAGGATATATTTAAATTTCGAGTCAAAAATAAGATAGTTAATTCTCGGTGGCCCAGTATAAGTCTCGGCCCAGTGGTCGAGCACCCCGCTTCTGAATCAAGAGGTCGCGGGATCGAATCCTGGCTTACACCAATGACTTTTCGAAATTATTTTTTCAAAAAAGCCGTGAAGTTATGTTATGTTGTTCGACTCCAAAATGACAAATATTTAAAATTTAAATTTAGAATCTAATATTAATTTCGTTATTACATCACGATCTACCCGGACGGTGAACAATTTATTATTCAACCGGGCACGTCATATCAACTTGACAATTAATCATTATGACCATCCATAACAAACTACTGAGTTAACAACCATTTTAATATTAAGGTTAGTAGGAAGCATATTATGTTTCAAATTGAGAAGAGATTTACCTACCTCTAGGTACAAAATTTTCATTCGTATACAAGGTTACTGCAAACCATTTTATATAGGTTCATATAATATATATGCATTGCCAATATACATTTCAGCTAACTGGTTTCCGTATTTTGAATGTTGAAATTTCACTTCGCTTACTTCAAGCCGAGTATTCGTTTTCTAATGCGGTCCAAGTTAACCATTTGAGCAATGCACTGACTGCGCTTTTCTCGTTCTAAAATCTGAATCCTCGAATAAAATGTAAACAGAAAAATAACAAATTTACCTAAATTTGAAAATAGAACACATTTATTTAAATTCAAATTTGTTTTTTTTTTCTTTTAGGATTTATGACTTCGATATCAGCTGTATACAGCCCAGAATTTGCTATTTCAGTACATTCAAGTCATAATAATAAAAGGCATTTATCATTTATAGTAAATGATGGAAGTATAAAAAGAAATAAACTCCGTTTTCTATACGCAGATGGTCAAACTCTACCATTTAATCGGCGGCAGAAAGTATTCCCAAACGGTACTCTGATTGTGGAGCAGACCCAGCGAGGTGAAGACGCTGGTACTTATACCTGCCAAGCAGCGAACAGGCAGCGACACGCAGCGAGAAGAGATGTAGAAGTACAAATCTTGGGTAAGTGAACTTGTCATTTTGACCTTCCTAAAGGTGAATAAATTTAGTTTTCCAATTACAGAGCATTATGCGACTCAGTGCCGCACAATGCCGAATTGTGCTGAAGCCTAATTGGAACGCAAATTAGTGTTAAAATGCGCCAGTAGAGTGCGCTAAGTTATCGAGATTAAGTTAATATTAATATAACTTTTTTAACACAGGTTGAATTAACTTTGATTATTTCCAAAAACTACAACCAAACGAGAGCTATAATTTTTTTTAACAAATATTATTGTTACTAAAGAAAAATTATTTAAAATATTGTGATCAATGCCATCATAAAGAAAAAAACACATAATAATTTTCTTTCAATGAGTTGGTATTGTTGATACCCACGGCACGCATCATGCGAAAGCACTACTTTTGCGAGTGCCCGATTGTGCGTGGCGATGCTGTAGTTGGAACATCAACGTTAAGCATTATGCCGCATAATGCGCTATAATGCTGTAATTGGAAAACTAGGCTAGTCTGTATTAAAAGGGGCATGTACTTATCACTTTTGACATACGTCTAGTCAATTTGACAAATTATTTTCCTTGCGAAGTAAACTTCCATTTGGTATGTCATTGTCGCTATGTCTATGCGCTTTCGAACAGTGTATATATATGAGATAATTTTGACAAAAATAAGTACGCTAGTAGATGCTTTATTATAAGAATTAATTAAAGATTTTTTTTTAATATACATTTTAAAAGTGTATTTTATTCATAATTATCTGTTACCTTTTTATTTATCAACAACACTCGCAACTTAACTATGCCTACAGCCTTAAGATCAAGGAAAAAATGAGAATTTTCAATAGTTTTTTAATTATAAACATAAGACGATTCCAACCTTGCGAAGTTATAAGCGAATAAAATCGTGGGTTCGTGAAAAGAGAAAGGCGTCTTCCATCCATTCGTAATTCATTTGAGTTAGCACATTTAACATTACCGAGGGACATCTACAAAGCTTTAAGCTTCACGATTTTCTGTTTAATATGGCAATAAAATAGGATTGTTCAAAAATGAATGGTGGCCTCACGGAGTCCTTTAACAAATGGTGTCGCAAAAACGTCGAGCCATAAACGTGGCCTTAGATTTCATTTTAATTAACAGTTACATAAAAATAAATGAGAAAATTAAGTGTTTCTGTGTAGAGAAAATGTGTATTAAGTTTTAGCATTTCTGCTTGAATAATTTCTGCCATCATTCCGGACAGGCTTGACGGTTTCAATGTAATAAAGAAATGTATATATAGGGCCTTCTGGCGTATTGTTAAAACCACCGACTGCTATGAGTATGGGTCGGGTGGGTTCGATGGGTTCGGTGGGTTTTTGATGAGCATGAGTATTTGTATGGCATCTAGGCATTTATCTCTCTTAATAAATATGTAGTATAAAAAGTATTCATTTCATTTAGTTCATTCGTTTCGTTTCTTAGCTTGGAAATATTGATATAGCTGCATACTGTGTGCATAAAAAATATTTTATATTGAACCCCATTTGAATTTCGATAACAAATTAGAGATTGTAAATATCCAAATAAAAAAATGTATCTTGTAATGAACATATTCAGTCTTGGAAAAGTTTGTTCTCATGATAGTAGGCTATCGGAATTGGCCCGCTCGTGGCGATTGCGTCCATGTTTTCCTGTTCCATAGAGGCACTTTCCTCAAGAGTTTGTCTGTGATCTAATGAAAATCTTTGACTAATAAATTATTGTTGCAGTTCAACCTAAAATCCTACCTATACCAGCTTTAACGAATCTATTGCGTGAAGGTATGAGGGCAGCGATATCCTGTCAGATCTTAGAAGGTGATCTGCCGGTGGCCTTTCGGTGGGAGAAAAACGGACAACCCATCACATCATCACCATATTCGCCAAGTGGTATTATAACCAGAAGGATGGATGAATATAGTGCATCGTTGGTGATTGAGCAAGTGACTTCTCTTCATAGCGGGAACTATACGTGTATTGCATCTAATGTAGCTGGTTCAGAGCGATATACAATACCGCTAACTGTGAACGGTAATAACTTCTCTAATATCTCTTTTTCAATCTCTTTGTTTCTTGTGACATGAGTGGAGTTATATGTATATCGTATACAGTGCCTCCCCGTTGGAGATTGGAGCCAAACGATGTCGCAGTGGCCGCTGGTCAAGATGTGACACTGCAGTGTCAAGCTGAAGGTTATCCAAAACCAAATATTACTTGGAAAAAAGCCGTCGGTAAGGAAACCATTTTTCTTTAAATATGTACATAAGATACATAACATGATATGCATACTTTTTGTGAAGTAAAGGAAATATTTAAGCAGGCGTTGTATCAGCGAATCCTAAACTAAATATGTAACCTTTAAACCACTATCAACGCACGAATACCAATCTTTGATTAACAAATACGTATGTCTCAAATAATTAATATATGTAGGTAAATCCAAAAAAAATAGAATTTAATTTAAACTTAAAATATTTTTCTCAAAACATTTCCAACAAATTACATATTTATAATATCGCTCTAAGCTTTTGTCTTCGTGTTCTGTATAGATCGTAATACAAAAACTTGGATCCATCCAAAGTTTGAAATCTGCATTTAATTTTAACAAAATTCTGTTGTTATCTGTGCGCGCTGTTTTTACGACAATCTGCGCTTCTGTTATTCAACAATATCGTAACAAACAAAGATGTAGTAACCGAGTGAAATTTTGAACAGGTAACACTCCAGGGGAATATAAGGATTTCATGTTTGAAGGCAGCTCAAGGGTACTGGAGAATGGCTCGCTGGTATTCGAGCGTGTTGCCAAAGACAGCGAAGGGCATTATCTTTGCGAAGCCAGAAACGACATTGGCGCCGGACTGAGTAAACTTGTCTTCTTAAAAGTCAACGGTACGTAAAGAAACTTGAGTATTATTTTTCCAATTAATTAAACGTCAAACTCTCAAACTTCGCTTCCGCAATTTTGTTAGATTTAATAAAAGATAAAATTGTGTGAGATATATTTATATATATAAGAATTATTTGATTACGATCTTTTACAAAAAAAAATATTGAGGCCAGTCAATTTGACGAGGGGAAATAGAATTTTTATACGGCGTATAGATCACAACCACTGGCTGGCTATAAACCTATACTACGTTTCAAATAAAAAAAAATAAAAAAGTATTTTTTTTTCTTTTTCGTCGAATGAAAAGTCGTGGAATGTCTTGATGGAAGATGGATCCTTTGGCTGCGATGAATTTCGCAAAAGTACAAGGCCGATCCCATTCAAATGAAAATTCTTTGTCGTCATTATTGTTTAGATAAAGAAGTGGAATCTTATTTGAATAAATATTAACAAGCGCCCGAGGCTACTATATTCTTTTATACAACATTCAATTTTATTTTATCACACAATTATGGCTTGTAAACATATATTGAAATGTTTTTGAACATATATATTTATGTTTATTTATGTTATATTTCTACCTGAAGTAGTTTACTACAATAACATTTGACTTTCATGTAAACTACCAACCCCCTTTTAACCTCAAAAGAGAATTAATTTTTAATGATATATTAGTAGTAATTTTTCAGCATTTATTTTAAATTTCAAGACATTTAAAAATAAAATACCAGATATCTACAAACGATGCATAAAGAAGTAGGTATTACATATCTTACTAACAACAAACATCTGTTTGGAAGGTCCCGGGTACACATGCCATAATAATGTGATAATTAACGCAAATAACTTCCCAAAAATTCATTTGTATGATTTTAAACCCATGTTAAAAACAAATGTACCAAGCGGATATCATTCTAAACTACTAAACAAACGCGACGACATCATAGACACTTATTTATATTCTTTATAAATACAGTCCTGTCGTTGCGAGACTGTCAGGTTTTATTCAATTTTCCTTATAGAAATGCCTCGCCTCTTGCCAATAATTCACTCAAATTGCTGAACCGGCACCGGTGCTGTACTATCCACACAGATGTAAAATCGATAGCGGTAATTTTTTACACCTCTTTACTAAGTCTTTTGGCTGTGCTCGTGTTGAATTGTTATGTTTCATCAAAATTTTCGTTGAAAACGTAGAAATTTTATCAAATAACTAGGTGAGCGCGCTTCGTACCCCTAAACTACATACTTTTATCACTGAAAAGTGTTGATATACAGCTTATAATCTTGGTCACATAATAAGTAAAAAAAAAAAAGTTTAGGCGTGAGGTATATAGCATACTGTAGTAGCTGTCACAGCAAACTTATACAATACTATAAGTTCTTATAAAGTAGATATATTTCTTGTAAAACAGTCGACTTGCTGACTTTCTAACCTTGATAGAATTGGCGTAGACTTTAGTGCGATACGTCAAGTTCTTCATCTTCGGGAAGAAATCCATCTACGAACTAAAGTAGAAGCATGATTATGCAGTCCTTATAGAATAAATAGATGTGGACACAAATGGATAAATTTATATATACGTCGCGCTGGGTATGTTATATATACGTCAAGCTGGGTATGGCAGAGTGTGCATGAAAGTAGAATAAACGCGGTAGAAATGAGGGCACTACGCAAAATCTGCGGAGTGACTCTCGCTGACCGCGTAGAAAACAAGGTTGTAAGGAAGGAAGTTGGTTTGAAAGAGAGTGTCGCTGTAAAAGTAAGAAAGGGCATGCTCCGATGGTTCGGACATGTAGAAAGAATGGTTGATGCAAGACTGACTAAGCAGATATACAATGCAAAAGCGGATGGATGTAGGAATCGAGGACGGCCAAGACACACATTCCATGACCAAATAGAACGTGTTCTGGAGGAAGGTTATATTAAGAGCCACAAAAACCGACGCACGTGCATGAAAAGAGTTATGAAAGTCAACGAAGCGAGTGAGGCGTGTAAGAATCGTGCCCCATGGCGCTCTGTTCTCTCTGCCTACCCCGCAAGGGATTTGGCGTGAAGTTATGTATGTATGTATATATACGTCTGGCTGTTCTTTTTATTAATCTCCTACAGAATTTACTCGATAAATAATTTAAACGTAACGACACAAATATGCCACTAATCGATTATATCGCTTGATTGTTTTTTTTTTTGTTTTGTGACAATTCTGACAGTTGTGTAGAAACAAACGTCAGATCAATCACAATAGGCGACAATGTAATTTGTGGTCCGTACAATTGTTGGCGGACGAGCGAGAGAATAGAGAACATACGAGTAGAAAACACATTGACTTGTACACGTCTCAATATATCTTTTCTATATTGGAAAACGAGACAAGTCGGCTTCCTTTAGTATATGGCTGAACGTGTTTGTTTTTCGTCGATATATTTACGACCTTCGTGTAAAAAATGTCGACAGAAATAGACGGGATGAATTTCTTTATATCTATTTTATTATACTTTGAATAGTTATTTAGCTTTAAAAGGTTAGTTAGTGACTTTTAGTTGAAGACATGTCATTAAACTTCTCTTAGACAGTAAGGTCGATATATATTTTTTTCTCCATGTTACCAGCCGACAGGAACAAGAATTATGCGGCTTTTTTTTTCATTTTTTTTTAATACACTTTTACTATCAATATTTGATATATACAAGAAATGTATCCTGTTCAACCCTTATCAAGTTGAAATTGAGAATTTATCGAAACATAACGACTAAGCTTTTATTATTTATGATACATTAAATCAAAACTCTTTGATAGGAAATTACCGATTTATGGGTATCTTATATGTTGTTTGTGTTACCTCTAATAAATCGTGGGTAGTGAACACACACCAATAAAAGTTTTCTTTTGATTTCACCGAGACCGTCACGTTCGGGAACGGTTTGTAAACAGTTCCGATTCTAACGGTAATCGTATTTCCCGCTTGTTTATTTCGTTTACACACAGACAAACTTTTGCAGGCGTTCACAAATTTACAACATAAGTAAATATATATCAATTTTTATATATATATTATATATATACATATAAATGAATATCCTTTTCCCTTGGTGTTAGCATCGATTTTTTATATACGGCCAGTTGTATTTCACCTGTTCTATGTTGGCATATCTACAAACCGATTCATATTCGCGCCAGAAATTTGAAAAATAATGTCAGACTGACATATGGCATTACCACAATTGTCATTCTTTATTTAAACAATATTATTATAAGATTTAATTAGTCTCGATTGTCTTGTGGTACCCCGCATCTGAAAAGTCATGGGTTCGAATCCTGACACTGGCTCACACCAATGACTTTTCGAAATTGTTTTCGGAAGTTATGTGAGATAAATATCCATGACTGAAAACTTTGTGCCTGGTATGGCAATAGGTTCGCCACCTATTCCATTTGGGATGTAAACATAACGGCGAGACCAGGCTTAACAGCCGCTGCCTACACCCTCGGGTAACAAAGGTGTGAAGTTATGTTATAAGATTTCGGAGCTACTAACAAGAAAGTATTAAAATATCTAGTAAAGACAGAGCAGGTTTTTTCCCTCACTTCTAAAATTTTGAAAAAGTTAGAACACAATTTTGCAGTTTTACGCCACCAAATGGTGCTGCAATATTCTAAACGGGCAGTAAATCATAATATTATAAAGGTTCCGTAAACAAGGTACTCGCCAATAAATAACACACCTTTAGCGTGTAACGATCCATTTTTATGGAAATGTTTTTTTTTTTAACTCCTAACGCACTCGTATCGAATATCTGCCAGCACATATAAATATCAATGATGTTTTTTTATCTTTGTTCTTATACATGTCTCGAGCGTTTATAAAACATGATACATGGTTCTAGATTTTATGCCAAATCCTTCACGGTTCAGGCTACTGTTTTATGGAATGCTCTCCCTATAAATATTAGACGTGCTCAAACCTTGACTCTATTCAAGAAATTGGTAAAAGAACATTATCTAAATACCATATGATATAGCTGCTAAATTCTTTTTGCTTTTATTCTGATAAAATTTGTTATGAACTGCTAATTTTTCTTTTTATATCTTTTCGGTCATCATAATAATTTCTGCACTGTTTATCTGAATGTATACAACATAATTTTATTTACTATTTATTCTTTTTCTATATTATATATATTAGTGTGTCTGTACGTATATATATGTGTGTGTGTGTCTATGTAGGTATATGATTTTGCTTATATATGCCATGTATTCTAAATATATATTTATTAATAGGACCCCATTTATCTAACTTACAAGTCCATCCAAAGGTTGTCTGTAAGAGATCGCTATTAGCGATAAGACCGCCCATTGTACCTGCCTGTGTTCTTATTTTTATTTTATATTTTCTTTGTTTGTGGTGTACAATAAAGTTTATTCTATTCTATTCTACGCCGAAGAAATATAAAGACTCTATAAATATCAACCTCTTTCTAGTGCAATCCGTTTAAATGGGGGTTAATCTAGATTTCTAACTTTTGTATCCAAAATCAATGGATTTATCTCTGTCCTGTATGGGTTATTTGTGAGATATCTATCTGGCTATGCCCAATACAAAAAGGAAGGTTGTATTTTTCAGTAATATAATTCTTACTTGAACACAGCTCCGGCTAGGTTTCCAATGAAGAGCAAAACGGTACAAGTGACGGCAGGTGAAGCGGCCCATTTGCAATGCGCCGCCTCAGGCGATGCACCCCTGGAAGTAAACTGGAGAAGTCCACATCATCACACAATTGCACACCATTTAGATCAGAGGTACAAATCAAAATTCTATTTTTGAATATTTTTTACAAATAATGGCGGTTGGTATTCTATTTTTTTTTTAATTAAAAATTACAAAGAGAAAACTTTTGAATCTTCTGTTTTTATGAGAATATTTTAAAGGAATTAGGCCAAAATATGCAGGAAATATTTTAAAATACATATATATATATATATATGTAACAGATGACCGTCAGATCCGTTTACCTGCTAATACACAGTAAAGCTCAACAGCTCAACAGCTTTTGCTGGTCTAACGGTTCAACACTCGAGTTTTTGATAGATTTAGAGGTTCAAGTTTGAATCCTTCTTTTCTAATTCTTGTCTGCGATTAATGATGATGGCTGTTAAAATTTTGTCTGAGCCATAGAATTACCGCTTATCGGACTAAACAAATCGGAATGTTTAATATCGAGCGTAATAATCGCTATTAAAAATATTGCCGCTAAAAACGTAGTTATTTTTGCGTTAAGGGCTTCAAGCTACGTACTCCATAAACAGATCTTCAAATCTCTTTCAGATATACCATTCGTGAACAGGTCCTGGATGAAGGTCTTGTCTCTGAGTTGAGCATACTACAGACATACCGCCAGGATACCGGAGCATTAACCTGTAGAGCTTCTAACTCTTACGGACAAGATGAGATGTTAATACATCTTGTTGTTCAAGAGGTAATATTAACTTATTTATATAAATGAAAATTAATTAATCATTCATTTTTAATAATTAGATATTGCAATTGACTGACGGGACCAGAGGGCTTGTTTTTTCATTGGCATTGATTGTTGATTTATAGTTCGATTAAAACTGTCTCTAACTATAGAGAATGTGCTATTTTAATTATTGTACACTGTTAAGTTTGCTATTTTTATGTATTTTTATTTATTTATAAAAAAAAAATTCAATCAATTGTAACTATTATATTTTCGGTTTCCGTTATCCGACAGCAACAAGGATGGATGGTGCCGCATTGTTCAATTATTTTTATATAAGTTGTGTATTTATTTACAAAATTTGCCTAAACAGCTTTATGACATCAGCTGATATGCGATTAGATCTGTCTTAAATGTAAAAGTGATAAATTCCTAAAACTCTACGACATCATCAATTCCAGTATTACATTTTTTCTAAAGACTTTTGTTACTTAATCATTACTTAGTATAAAACAAAGTCGCTTTACGCTCTCTTTCCCCTTATATGCTTAGATCTTTGAGACTACGCAACAGATTTGGATGCAGTTTTTTTTTAATAGATAGGGGGAATCAACGGGGTGGTTTTTATGTATGATTCATGTATAATGTAATAAAGAAAAAGTGTTAATTTTGCGAGATTTAGCACGTTAATTGTAAACGCTGTAAAAAATATTTTTGATGCGGAACAGACTTCCCAGAGAGACATATTGAAGGTTTCTTGTGTCTACAGGTACCTGAAATGCCAAAGAACATTCGTATTATAGACCAGCAGTCCAGATCGATCCAAATATCATGGACTCAACCTTACGCAGGCAATAGTCCAATAATCAACTACATAGTCCAGTATAAGGAGGCGCCAGGTAAATAAACATAACTTTTTCTACTTTAAGGTGTAGGGCCTCGTCTCGCCGTTATGTTTACGTCCCAAATGGAATAGGTGGCGAACATATCGGACACAAAGTTTCAGTCATCTATATTTTTTACACAAAAACTTCCAAAAAATAAATTCGTAAAGTCATTGGTGTGAGCTAGGACTCGAACCCGCGATTTCTTGATTCAGAAGCAGGGTGCTCGACCACTGGACCACTGAGACTTTAAGTAAAATAAAAGTTAAATAATCAATCTCAATCTCTTTTTTTAAGTTACTCCTGGAAATCTATATTAACTATTATACAGCTAAAGAGTTTTTTTGTTTGAAGGCGCCAATCTCAAAAACTTCTTATCTGATTTGATTAATTTCTTCAATATTAGATAGCTCCATTATTAACAAAGATCATGGACACTATATCATAACGCTTTGACTAATAGGGGCGGAGCACTGACCTTTTTAATGGTAAAGTTATATGATTTCAATCTATCAAGTTCTAGCATGCATACTTACATATTTTTAAATACATTATCACGGGTAATTAGGATATTAAATATGCAGCATTGTCTACATAATGTAAGACGAAACATTTAAAAGTAGCCCTGTGGTTTCTAGTTATGTGTGCGGAAACTGAATTATGATATCATCATAAGATTTCAGTTGTATTTTTTTGTATTCTAACTGGCGAGTTTTTTGGATTCGAATCCCAATAAAAGCTGAAATTGGCTAAAAATATTTTCATCATAGACTCATGGCCAGCCACACCTCAGAAGGTTATAGTTCCTGGCAGTGTAACTTCAGCGAGTGTACAGAACCTTCAGCCGGCAACTTCATATCATTTGAGAATTATCGCTGAAAATAGACTGGGTCAGAGCGAGCCCAGTCAGCTGATACAAGTGACGACTACAGAAGAAGGTATCTCATTTGTTAAATTAACTTTCATGACGATAATTTGCCTGGTAGTAAGTTGGAGTGAAACTTTAACAAAATCGTAATAATGACCGTTTCCGCTAGCTGGAATCAAATAATAAATAATACTATTTGGATACAAAACAAAATCGTTTTAAACTCTTAGGTCCTCAGAGAAAATGCAAACCAACTCCACTGCATCGATAATTTCTATTTTAAAACAAATCTATGACAAGTTGATGGTTGGATAATTTTAAATACACTTTAAATTGTATAATGATCTGAAAGACGGAAATTCTGGCAGGCGGAAACATAGACAATAACTCGTTATTGATTTACAGTAAATTATGTAACCGTGGTAAGCAACCAGCGTAGCCGATAGCCATCTCCAACACCGAGAGGGTCATTGTTGCGTTGTCAGTCCTTAAGATAGAATTAGGAAGGGGATGAAAAAAGTAGAGGGAAAAGAATTGAGACTCTGGATACCTCTCTTACCAAATGAAACGCGGCATTAAGTACGTCGATTTTTTTATAGTTTCGACCCATTCAGGCAGCGAACTGCGTAACTCTACCACTGTCTATTTGAATTATAGTATGTTAACGTTTCCTTGTTTTATTTATTTGAATAGTACCAAGTGGTCCCCCAATGGATGTCAGAGTAGAAGCAAAAAGCTCTACGGAGTTGATTGTCAGTTGGGAACCACCTCAAAGAGACCTGTGGAATGGCAATATCTTGGGATACTACGTGGGCTTTCAAGAAGTAAGTATTAAAAGTTATACCTTCACACCCTTAATACATACTGGAAAGTGTAAGAAGATCTAATAATGACCGTGTATGATGAACTAGTGCGATGGCGACAGCTAATAGAAAGTAGAAATTAGATTTACAAAAGATTCTTGTCTTGTCTTGGTCATCCTCGACTCTTAAATCTGGATAAATAATAATTGTATAAAACATATGCAGCTGAACAGTAACAGCACTGTGCTAAGCGCGAGCGGTCCAGGTGGTGCCTCATACACAGTCCGTACCGTGGAAGGTGCTGGAAGTTCCAGAGCTCGCACCACTCTGTCGGGCCTGCAGAAGCACGCCGCATATGCTGTCGTAGTACAAGCATATAATAGTCGAGGAGCTGGACCTGCCTCCCCTCCGACTACTGCTACTACCATGGAGGACGGTGAGCGAATTGAATGTTTATTGATACCATAGTTCTGAAAAAAACAACATTCAAAGAAATCAAGACAGAATGAGGTGATGGAACGTAAACCACGTTCCATCACCTCATTCTTTCATCACTCTCATTGATTTCTTCGCTTAATTGTTATTCTCTTGCTAAGAGTTATTGGAATTATATTATGGGCTGGCAATAACAACTTACTGGGTAAAAAAATCCAATGTGTATGTTCCATATTACCTGGTTTATTAGTCTGTTGGTGATAAGAGCTAAACAAGAAGAGATAGATAGGTAAATCATTTATCTGATAAATATTCCAGATTTCCAAATTTTACTATTTTTATTTCAGTGCCAAATCCAATTAAATTTGCTTCATCGTGTTATATAACTAACAACTAACCCGGCGAACTTTGTGCCGCATCAAAAGTAATAGATAACTACATTTTGGAATAATTACTTTTTCTTTACTACATCACAAATAAAAAGCATCTATTAAAAAAAAACGCATCAAGATCCGTTGGGTAGTTTCAAAAATTTAAGCATATACGGGGACAGACATCGAAAAGCGATATATATGAATAAAATATGGATTTAATCTATTAAAAATACGTTAAATACCATCAGTGCCAAGTCTACCGCCTGGTGCTCTGCAATGTACTGCCTTGAGTTCACAATCAGTGCGTGTGGCGTGGGAGCCACCACCACTCCGAGGAAGAAATGGTATACTACAAGGATACAGAGTCACTTATGCACCTGTCACCGATTGGTTCGGTAAGACAATTAATTTAATTCATCGTTAACAGAGATTGATCTTACGTTTATGAAGAAAACCCCCACAAGTTTTCCATATCTTAAGTTTCTCTGTAAGGAATCTACAGGATTTTGTACAGTCTTCAAGATTTCTTTGGTCAGTCAGTGTAGAGAATCCAATTTACTACAGATTCTATAGGTTTTAAACAAGTAATTCATCTAACAGGGAATGAAGATGCTGTTACAAAACAAATACCAGGATTGCACACGACGTTATCTGGACTACGAAGGTTTACCAACTATTCGGTTACTGTCTGCGCTTTCACAGCGGCAGGAGATGGAGTGAGAGCTGCACCAGTCTACTGTCACACTGAGGAAGATGGTAATAAAAATACCCTTGTTTAATACAAGGGTACACTCCACAACATCTACTGATATTTGTTGAATAGAGACATATTTTTAAGATCAAATAGAGAAGAAATCAGAAGTGGGATGGCGTGGGGAAGGGTAGAGGGAGTTTGGCCTTCAGATACTCTCTCACCGAACGAAACGTGGCAGAATCCTTTTTACGGCGATTTTTAGAGGTCCGAACCTTTTCGCTGGTAATGCTAGTTCGGGCTATAAAAATATCATAAATTTACTGAAAATCGAAACTACATTTGTTTATGCGACCCCACGAGACAACAGGTAGACATATTTGCACAATACCAACTGTATGAAATATGAGTATGCAAACAGCGGCCTACAATGTTTGTTGACATAAAAAATGAAGCGAGAGTAAACTTCACAACGATATTGCTACATTTCACTGTTAAAATAGTAAGTATATACTATCAACACTTGCTTGGGAAAATATATTTTGTAGAGCTTCACACCTTTTCTTATCCGATGGTGTAGGCACCGACTGTGAACTCGACTCGCCGAGTTATTACGTACCAAAGACAATAGCCGTTCTGGAACCTATTGTCATCCACCCACACGTGTCAGTCATCGATATTTAACACAAATAACTTCCGAAAATAATTCCGAGCCGGGAGCTTGAAATCATCGACGGCTTCTTAGCAATCGTATGATTTTCCTACTCCATTATTTTCTTTAACATAGCTTCACGCTTTTTTCTACCCGAAGGTGTAGGCAGTGGCTGTTAAGCCTCGCCTCGCCGTTGTGTTTCCGTTCCAAATGGAAATAGGTGGCATACCGGGCACAAAGTTTTCAGTCATCGATATTTATCACACATAACTTCCGAAAAGAATTTCGAAATGGTGTGTGCCAGGATTCGAACCCGCGTTTTCTTAATTCTTTACTTATTTATTAATTTGCAGTGCCCTCATCTCCGGCGGACATCAAGGCAGTAGTATCTTCGCGAAACAAGATTTTGGTGTCTTGGTTACCACCGTCTTCCCCAAATGGTGTTCTTGTTGGATATACACTCTACATGAGTGTAATAGAAGATGGAAGAGAGGTTTCTATCTTTTTATTAAAGCTGAAGCAAACAGATAAGCGGGTCACCTGGTGGTAAGCGACTAGCACTTCCCATGGATATCTGCAACACCAAGAGGTCACAGTTGCGCTGACGGCCAAAATATTTCTAATAAAGAATTTAACTGAATATAATTTTGTATTTAATATTATTAATAAAAAAGATGACTGAAACTTAATTGCAGTGGAACTTCTAATATCTCTTGCAAGAGCGTTTAACGAGTTTAACGCCCCCTCGCGCGTATAAATAGTAATAATAATAACAGATAGTAAGGGAATAAAAACCGATATATATATGAGTTAACTTTTCAATTTGTTTAACAATAGGTAATTCATTAAATTTAACTAATTTAACTAAATTGACTTAAATCTCAGGTTACAAAGTATGTTCCTAATAATAATAATAATGACGGCTTCTTATATTTTAGGAGGGCACTCATAAGCGTATGCTATCACCAAGTACATTATCTCATGAGACCTCAAGATCACCTCCTCGGGCGACCCATCAATTCTGGGTGTCAGCGTCTACCAGACTTGGAGAAGGAGAGGCAACACGGGTTGTCACAGTTCTTCCTTCCGAATCAGGTTGGTTTTATATTTGTGTTTTATTAAAATTATATTTACTATAGAATTATTTTTATTATTATTTAAAAGTTAATATAAGTTATTGCAATCATTTTTTATTTGAGTCATATTTTCAGTTTTGGTTTTAAATACAAAAATATTAGTATCTGTGCTACTAAAACATTTATAATTGGAATGAGTGGCGGGAAAAATATGAAATTGAAAGCGCGTAGCTGCCAATCTATGTAGTATAGATGTTCTAACAACAGATTTAATAAATTCTTTCATTTTTTTAACAAGATAAATAAATGAATAATACCTATTAGTCTAGCTACTGGTATTCAATATTTTTTATTTAAAATGAAGCTCGTTTCCTTGCAGTACCTGCGAGGATCACGTCGTTCAGTCGGAGTATAGTGACTCCGTGGAAAGAGAACATATCTCTGCCCTGCAATAAAGTCGGAGTACCAACTCCTTCGACCACTTGGAGCATGAACGGTGCTATTTTGGAGTCTACACTTAGAAAAAATGTCACCGGCGATGGATCTATGGTCATCAGGTAAGTTATAACATAACTCATCTATACTTATATTATAAAGCGGAAGAGTTTGTTTGTTTGTTTGTTTGTTTGTTTGTTTGAACGCGCTAATCTCAGAAACCACCAGTCCGATTTTAAAAATTCTTTCAGTGGTATATAGTCCATTTATCGAGGAAGGCTTTAGGCTATATTATATTTTCAAATTAATTAGGAATCCTTACTATAAGTCCAATAATGTAACCCAAGGTGTAAGAAAATGACTCGAAAATAATTCTTACATAGTGAACGCTGCGAAAACTATTGATTCTAGAATAAAACAATGTACTACACTTTTACAGAACATAAATTTGTCTATAAAAAAGTCCGCGATGGCATATGTCTAACCATTGTAGTTATCTCACAATAAGTGTTTTTTGAGTTTTTTAAAATAATTAAATTGATGTCGTTATAAAAATGCTTTATTTTGTACCTTGAATTTAACTTTCCTGAAAATAAATTACTTCAATATAAAGACAGATTCAATACCTTTCTAGAACTGTTTGAATAATTCAATTCGGACATTTAATTCCAAAGATATCGCAAAATACAAAATGTAAGTATTCATTTCATAGGGAAATATTTAGTTACACTGATGATGTATCCGACTCGGACAGCTCGGACCGCGACAGCTAGCAGGTAGATTTTTTTACGTTTGTTTCTTGCTAAAAGGTACCGGTGGTCCAGTTGTCGAGAACCCCACTTCTGTATAAAGTAGTCGCGGGTTCGAGTTCTGGCTCACAGCAATGACTTTTTGAAATTGTTTTCTGAAGTTATGTGTATTTAGATATCGATGACTATAAACTTTGTGCCTGGTATGGCAGTAAGTTTGCCACCTATTCCATTTGGGATGAAAACATAGTGGTGAAACGAGGTTTAACAGCCGCTGCCTACACCTTCGAGTAGAAAAGGCGTGAAGTTATGTTTTGTTGTTGTTTCTCTGTTTGTCATCATATCGCTCAATACTTTAATCAGAATTTAAAATTTAAAAAAGTCTCGGTGGCGCAGTGGGCGAGCGCACGGCCTCTGATCCAGAGGTCCGGGGTTCGATTCCAGACACTGGCTCACACCAATGACTTTTCGAAATTGTTTTCGGAAGTTATGTGTGATAAATATCGATGACTGACAAACTTTGTCCCCGATATGGCAATAGGTTCGCCACCTATTCCATTTGGGACGTAAACATAATGGCGAGACGAGTCTTAACAGCCGCTGCCTACACCTTCGGGTAACAAAAGGCGTGAAGTTATGTTTAGTTTAAAATTTGTAGTATTTAATCGTATTTTGTGGTATTTTTATTTATAAAAGTTACTAGCTTTTACCCGCGGCTTCGCTCGCATTAAATCCATTAAATAGATATCAAAGATCATTACTATAGAAGTTAACCAATATGATAACTCTGTTTTATTGCTTGGCTGGAATCATTAGGTTTTAAAATTACTACTTACAATGACGTTTAAAAAACTAACAACATTTTTTTAAGGTAAAATACACGGTAATACAAAAATAAATAATTTTGGACTGTAACAATTTTATAAGAGTATGTAGGATATTGTTGTAGACTATTTTATAAGTTTTTCCTTCGGGTTCAAAAATATGTAAATTACTTTAAAGAATATGTGTACAAAGTTTCATGGTGATCGATTGAGTAGTTATCGCGTGAAAGCACGCAAACAAACTTACATTCACATTTATATTTTACTAGCTGACCCGGCAAACGTTGTCTTACCAAAAAATTAAATTTAAAAAATAGGGGTTGATCGTAGGGGGTTGAAAATTCTCAGACTTACCCGATATGCATACAAAATTTCATGAGAATCGGTCAAGCCGTTTCGAAGGAGTATGGGAAAATTGTGACACGAGAATTTTATATATTAGAAGTAGGATAGGATAGGAATTAGGTTACATTTTTATTGTATAAGGGGCAAACGAGCAGGCTTATGATAGTTACAAACGCCGCCCATGGCCACCTCATCACATGCAGTGTTACAGTTGCGTTGCCGGCGCTTACAATGGGATATGAGTGGGGTCGGGAGTGGGTTTCGGTAGGGGAGGGGAAAAGGGATTGGGCCTCCGAACACCTCTCTCAGCGAGTGAAACGCGGCTAAGGCCACTTTTCAGCGATAATCTGAGAGGTCGTGGTATTCCACGGGTCGAGCCGGCCCATTCATGCAGCGAACACTGCGTGACTTTACCACTGACAAGGTGTGACTGATGTGACTGATTTATAATACATTCTAGATATATGTAATAAACTTTACATTTTTAAGATCGTGATATCTTTTAAAATGTAGTAAATTTATATCGATAAGCTTAATCGCTAAACCGACATCATTTGACTTATAAAAAAAAAACACTCACTGTGAGTTAGCTACCCCGGTTTGAACATATGGTGGCCCGTTTTTTCGTTGAAGTCAACAATAGTGACCATATAAAAAAAGTTGTTTATGTTGTATTAAAAAAAACTAAAGGTTGAGCAAAAACTTGGGACAAGTTCATTGCTATATTCATTGTTTATAAGTGGCATTGCTAATAAAGCTTTCTTTGAAGTTGTAAATAATATCAATGTCTTGGTTGCCAGTACGCTAATACATACTAGCTAAGCGAGTGACACGTGTAATAATCGTGCCTTATGGCGCTTTGTACTCTCTACCTACCCCGCAAGGGATCTGGCGTGAAGTTATGTATGTATGTATCAGGAACTTGAATTGAAAAAAAAATAGTGTTAGTTCATTTATGAGGAAAGCTTTGGGGTATTAATATGATCGCGGCAATAATCTTAAGTGGTAAATGTATAAAATATAGCGGTACGAAGTTCGCGCGGTCTGCTAGTACTTCATAACCAAAATGAGAACTAAAACGTACTGCACCAAAAGTTAAATACTTTTATGATCAGTTAAGCAACCAAATACGTAAGTATTCCTGTTTTAAATCTGAATAAATTCTATGTTTATTATTCCCGATGGCTTAGGTAGCGGTTGGTTCACCTCTTCTTTTTGCGTCCCAAATGGAATAAGTAGGTGGCAGAACCTATTGCCGGCCGAGTCTCCAAATTCACTGGGATAGGAGGGCAAACAAACAAGTGGGTCACCTGATGGAAAGTAGCTCCTCCCCGCATTTGAACACTTTAGTGCGTTGCCTTCCTTTAAGGGAGTAGGAGGGGAAAGGAGGATACCTCTCTCAGTGAATGAAACGAGGCACCAGCCACTTCACGCCGGTATTCCGAGAGGTCGTGGTATTTCACCGGTCGAGCCGGCCCATTCGTGCAGTGAACTGCATCGCTCTACCACTGCTTTACAACTTTTTACCCAAGATCAATTTGATATCTTTTCTTTTTTAGTATGACGCAGTACTTGGACAGTGGTAACTACACGTGCACAGTGGAGAACGTGCATGGTCGGGATGAGGTCACTTACAGCGTAGAAGTGAAGGTTCCTCCACAGCCTCCCGTGTTGGCTGTCGTAGACTCTTACGCAGACTCTCTCCACCTGCAGTGGAGTGACCAGGGTGACGGCGGAAGCCCTATATTGGGTATGTTTTCAATTTTTTTTATGGTACTGGGAGGCAAACGAGCAAGCGTGTCACCTGATGGTAATCAACATTCGGCGCTAGCCCTCACAATGGAATATGTAAGGGGTCGGAAGTGGGATGGGAAGGAGACGTAAAAAGGGGTTGGGTCTCCGAATGCTTCTCTCACCGAGCGAAATGCGGCAAGAGCCACTTTACGCCGATATTCTGAGAGGTCGTGGTATTTCACCAGTCGAGCCGGCCCATTCATACAGCAGACTGCGTGGCTCTACGACTTTTAAGTGTTTAGATGGTATACCTAAAACCCTATTACCGACATACGGCAGTTTTTTCTTTTATATTAATAATTTTAACATGTGTAAGCATTGCAACTTATATACATAACATTACTTCCGCCTTTGTTACCCGAAGGAGTAGACAGTGGCTGTTAAGCCTCGTCTCGCTGTCATGTTTACGTCCCAGATGGAATGGGTGGCGAACCTATTCCCATGCCGAGCACAAAATTTTCAGTCATCGATATTTTATTTGACACACTTAACTTCCGAAAACAACTTCGAAAAGTCATTAGTGTGAGCCAGTGTCAGGATTCTAACCCGGCCCTCTGGATCAGAAGCCGTGTGCTCGACCACTGGACCACCGAGACTATAAGACAAGAATAAGACCGTCTATTTTAGTAAATTGTATTTTACAGGATACGTGATTAATTACAAGCGTGAGCATGGTGACTGGGAGGAGCTTCAGGTGGAAGCTGGCACATCTGAACATGTTCTGCCCAACCTGTGGTGTGGTACAAGATATCAACTGTACATCACGGCGTTCAACAGAATAGGCACTGGCCTGCCCTGTGATATTGTTCACGCTTATACTAAAGGAACCGGTTAGTTCTTTTTTTTATGGGATAGGAGGGCAAACAAGCAGGCGTATCACCTGATGGTAAGCAACCAACGCCGCCCATGCACACCAGCAACACATATTGCGTTACTGTTGCGTTGCCGACCTTTAAGGGATAGGAGATAGGAAAGGATGGGGAAGGGGGGTGGGCCTCCGGGTACCTCTCTCACCGAACGAAACGCGGCATAAGCCACTTTACGTCGCTCTTCTGAAAGGTCGTGG
Organism: Euproctis similis; assembly: GCA_905147225.2. Classification (NCBI taxonomy): domain Eukaryota; kingdom Metazoa; phylum Arthropoda; class Insecta; order Lepidoptera; family Erebidae; genus Euproctis; species Euproctis similis. The sequence continues at coordinate 7,779,984 of LR990121.1, read as the reverse complement.
TATTTCACCGGTCGAGCCGGCCCATTCATGCAGTGAACTGCTTGGCTCTACCACTGTCGAAAAGTTCAGTAATACATATATTGTAAAATTTTGAAATCTTTCTGCCGTAGATTGAAAGCATTAATTAAGAAATTATGGCTTTATTGATGTAAGGAGAAAACTTTAAGCAATAGCTTGAATTGAACGTGAGCAAATTCACAGACCTAGGGGGTTTGCAGAAGACAAAGACACGGGAATCAGATGTTTATAGCCCACCTATTCAGACCCAGTAGTGGGCTGTGATAGGCTTTATCCTACATTATGACAGGGAAAAAAATAGGCTCAATGTGGTAAAACATTGTTAGATAGATCATCATAGATCGTCGATCTATTTATTTTCATGTTTGAAACAATTTCCATTTTAATTTCAAATTGTAATGCCAGTATTGTTATTTTTTTTAAATAAAATTAATTTTCATACATACATAAACTCACGCCTGTATCTCATAGAGGTAGGCAGAGACTTTGGCTGTCGAGCTACGATACTGACACTCCTCTTTCGCCTCATTCACAGTCATGCAGATACAGACATGCATTTAATTACACCCGAAACCGACGTATATGCATGATGAGATCATCATGCATATACGTCGGTTTCGGGTGCTACACATTTTGCCTTTTTTGAACAGGACATTTGATCGTGGTAACTCCGTCTTGATCTCCCGATCTCGACCTCCACGATCTTACTACTGGCATTCGCTTCAAGTACTCTTTTAGTCAGTCGGATAACCAAAACCAAGTCTCAGTATATAAATAATGATTTTTTTATATATACTCCGCAGTGCCAGTGAAACCAAAACACTCGCAGATGATAACACTGAACACTACGACAGTGACCGTCTGGTTGGACTCATGGGGGGATGGTGGCTGTGGTATCCTCTACTTCGTTATAGAATACAGAGAAATAAGCCAGACTCAGGTACGTTTAAAATACTTTACATACTGATGTGTTTCACAGCGGTAGGGCCACGCAATTTGCTGCATGAATGGGCCGGCTCGACCGGTGAAATATCGCGTCCTCTCAGAATATCGACGTAAATTGGCTCTTGCCGCGTTTCGCTCGGTGAGAGAGGTATCCGGAGGCCATCAGGTGACACGCCTGCTAGTTTTCCTCCCAATACCATTAAAAAAATGTGGAATGGGGCTTAGAATGCTTGAGTATTTTTAATTATCTATCTACAGATATATAAAACTAATATTTCAATATAACGTATCTTGGGTACTGGGTATTGGGAGATGAGGATTCGTACTATATTTTATAATTTGTGAATAGGTAGGATAGGTATTTTTTTGTCTGGGAAAGGGGGGCAAACGAGCAAGCGCCATCCATAGCCATGTATATTAGCAACACAACTGCAACCCTCCCAGGGTCGCCCTAAAAAAGGTTGTAGTTCTGTTGCTGGTGTTTAAGACGGGATAGGGAGGGGGATGAGGGTTGGACTAAGTCACTGAGATGTGGTAGTATTCCACCGATCGAGCCGACCTAGTTAAGCGGTGAACTACGTGGCTCTCTATATAGGGTAAGCAAATAATATTATGTTTGGAGTTAAGTTAAAAATTTGTGCATGTTTTTAAATTTATTATTTCAGTGGCGTCTAGTATCAAACAGCGTACAAGCGACCGAGCGAGTTTTCAGTGTGGCCAGCCTCACTCCAGCCACACACTACCAACTACGCATCACCGCGCACAACAACGCGGGACAGGCCGTTGCGTTGTACAATTTCACAACGCACTCGCTCAGCGGCAGTAAGCAATGTAGACCGCACAGATAGTATTTTTTTTCTGATACGCTATCCAATTATTGGTAATCATTCACAATCTTGTCCAGTGCAGTTCTTCTTGACAGTATATTTTTTCCTTGGTCAGTGTCAATGAGAAGAAGTAATAGAGAGAGAAAGTGTAGGTTGCCAATAAATAGGATAGTTTTTCCTATGTCATAATTATGTGATCTTATTTAATAACATAAAGAGGTCGGTGTAAAAGTAAGAAGCTCCGACGGTTTAGGCATGTAGAAAGAATGAATGATGCATCATTCATTCTGACTGACAAGACTGACTAAGCAGATATACAATGTAAAAGCGGGTGGATGTAGGATTCGAGGACGGCCAAAACAGACAGTCCATGACCAAATAGAACGTGTTCTGGAGGAAGGTGCTGTTAGGAGCCTCAAAAATCGACGCGCGTGCATGTAAAGAGTTATGAAAGTCAACTAAGAGAGTGAGGCGTGTAAGAATCGTGCTTTATAGCGCTCCGTTCTCTCTGCCTACCCCGCAAGGAATTGGGCGTGAAGTTATGTATGTAAGTACATAACTTCACGCCAAGTTTTCAACCTGGAAGTCTACGGCAGCGACTGTTAAGCCTCATCTCGCCCTTACGTTCTCGTCCTAAATGGAATAGGTGGCGAACCTATTTTCGGTATGGCAGTATGGGCACAAAGTTTTCAGTCATCGATATTTATCACACATAACTTCCGAAAATAATTTTGAAAGTCATTAGTGTGAGCCAGGATTCGAACCCGCGATTTCTGGATTCAGAAGCGGGGTGCTCGACCACTGGACCACTGAGACCTGTTTCACCGAGATCTTATTTAATAATCTTTCTTAATTACATACTAGGTTCTTTATCAATTATTCCACTAAATCCCAATCGCTAATGCTAAAACTTTTCACTTATCTTTTTATTTATTAATTGTTACTGTAACTTCCAATTGCTTTAAATTATTTGTGTGCTTTAATTTTTTTGAATAAAAAAAGTTTGTTGCAATGTATATAAATTTTAATCTCCAGTAGTCGTGGAGGGCGAAGTATCTCCGGTGGTACCGGGTTCGAGTCGAAGTCTAGGCGGTGCAAGAGTTCTGCTGCCTGCAGCTCTCTCTTTGCTGGTGCTGGGCGCCCTGCTCGCCATTGTGTTATTGGTCCGAAGAAATAGTACGTACATACTACATACCTTACTGCAAGCCTCCTCACCAAATTGAACTATATAGATGATGTAATTATCGCCACAGAATATTTCGACTAACATCAGAAGTATAATAACATCTTGGACACAATACACACAGCGCACTCTAGTTTCAAACTAAGCAACTAAATGCTTGTGCTATACATACCAGATAACGAATATTAATACATATATACTTTTCTTTTGTAAATACATACTTATAATACATAGAAAAACACCCAGACGCCATACAAACATTCATGCTTGTCACAAGCATTTTGCACTCGGGTCGGACCGAACCCGCCAACCTCGATTCTCGAACCTCGATGCCACACAAATATGTATTTAAATTAGTCGTATGCTTATGTATTAAGAGTGACACGGTGACTTGTATTCAGAAGCAGGCGGTACTGAGACCGCGGCTACTGAGAGCGGAGTAGGGGAGTCCCCGTCGGTAGCTCAGCTGCAGAACAAAGTGAACCGGGACCAGCAGTACCTAGCAACCAGGGCACAGCATCCGGCGCCGCAACATCATTACAAACATCCATCCAACGGTAACGAGGAGACAATACTACCAATAACTTATCTATGGGTAAATCTTTTTGGGATTGGGGGCCTAACGAGCAGTTTGGTGACCCGATGCCAACTAATAAATGGCGCCCATAGATACCTGAACACAGATAGTGTTACAGTTGCGTTGTCGATCTCTACAATGGGATAAGTAAGGGGTCGGAAGGGGTTATTCCTCCGGGCACCTCTCCCACCGAGGAAAACGCAGCATCAGCCATTTTGGGTCGTTATTCTGAGAGGTAGTGGTATTTCACTAGTCAAGCCGGCCCATGGTCCATGGTCATGCAGCGAACTGAGTAGCTCTACCACTGGTGAGTTCAATACTGACCAAGCAAATGCACAATGCAAAATCGTAAGGATGTAGAAATACAAAAGTTCCAAAACACGGTTTTCTTGGTGTCTTGAAAGGAGACTTAAAAAAAACAAGAGATAAATTAGAGAGAGACAACACAAATACGACGAAAAAAACCTTTTTTTTCAGAATATATCGAAGACATTTGTCCGTACGCGACATTCCAACTAACAAAGCCGACAGCCTACAGCGAGAGCAGTTACAGTGGCAACGTGTACAGCGGGCCTTATCACTCAGTACGAGGCTCTTTCGTTTATCATGACCTGAAGCAAAACGACAAATATAAGGTAATTATTACCTATACCTTTTTGAGCTATAGGTTTTAAATAGCGGCATCTCGCTATTACCAACTAAAACTTTCAGAGGCAGACAAGGTATTGAATACCTGTACGTTTTTGTAAATATATTTTATATTTCAACATATATTCACAATAACATATTTGAGATCCACACTCTACCATCTGGTTAAGAGGTTCCGAATTCAAATTTTGGGTCAAACCAATGACGATTGTCAGCTTGGTCCACAACTGTGAGTGAAGAAAGCAAGAAATATGTGTCAAGATGCAGATTAAAAGAAGTAATCTCTGGTTAGCCCTATGAGAAATGCGTGATTACTAGCTAAATTGTACCCCATGTATGACATCCTATGATCCTATGATAGACATAAGTATTTTGATATACATGCAAACATTGCAATCAAAAAGAAAATTCTGATAAAATTCTAATTGCTCACTTGCTAGCCAGAGATTGAGTCAGATTTATAACATCGAAACTAATAAGACTTACGAGTAATAATTAATTTCAATTCCAAGGGTAAGGAGCCGGAATACACAAAAGTGAGAAGAAAAGGAACCAGACTCCGTGATCCACATTCGGAAAGTCAAGGTACATATCACGACCGAACTTATACATGTAATACAGACTTGTCACAGTCTTGAAAAAAGCTTCTATAAGTATTTATATGTAGTTAGTACATATATATATTATTGTATATTTACATATTTAAATAGTTTTATTTTTATGTAGATTGCACTTTCTATTGATTAATATTTAATTTCTCCCTTATGTTCCCCTTGCGTTTAAGTTTAAGTAATTTCTAAATTGGTATTTGACATATAATGATTGCCTTTTATGCAATCTATTGGAGCGTAAATGGTGTTGTCATTTATAAAGGTAAGCATGGACACTGTATGTATTGTGAGAATACCTTTTATTGTACGGTTTTTTGGTATTTTTTTTCTTGTATCACACCTCTCCATTCCATTTTTCATGTATGAAGTATATAGAGCAAACTGTGTAACCGCTTTGGTGTATTTTTGGTAGTGATGGTCCGTTAAGTATTTATTCACTGCATACAACCTTATCATTCCACACGTCGATGTCGTACTCTTTTCTTTTTAATTACTTGTCATGAGCTTTTTGCCGTAGATACGCCACGAATCCAAAAAGAGTATTTAACTTCATTTTTTTCCTTTATCAGATATTTTTACTTTTTTGTATGCTGCCAGGCAATTACCTGCTTTCGTAGAAACTTTTCCTGGCGTATCTATGGCGTGTCTGTGTGTTCGTGTGTCGGTGTGTGATGGTGTTGTGGTGTTTCCAGAATCAGACAACCTGGGCTCGACGGACTCGGAGGTGAAGAAGATACTAACGCTGCACCTGCCCATTACAGAGTACGAGGACGACGCGAGCGATGACGCCAGCGCGCTGCACTCCGACAGCGAGCCTGCCGCGCGCCTGCGGCCCTCCCATCCCACCGCGTGTACGTATTTATGTCTTTTTTACGTGCACATCACTGGATGGTTGTTTTTATAATTTTTTTGTGTGTATTGGAGGGTAGTTTAGATTTGCCATTGAAGCCGGTAGGTGGTGGTGATCGAGCAAGACAATAACCTAACTTGAGAACGACCACTGTTAAACTCCTCCGTGAGTTTCTTGCCAATTAATCTCAGCGCGAGAGTAATCGAATTGGCGGATTTTAAATAAGTGTCTGTAGAAGACCTAAATTGAATAAATGAGTTTTGATTTCATTTAATTTGTAGTAACAGAACTAGCCACGCAGTTAGCTGCATTAATGGGCCGGATCGACCAGTGAAATACCACGACATCTCAGTATACCGACGTAAAGTAGCTCGTGATCGAAGGCCCAACCGATCCCCTTACCCCCCTTCATACCACTGCTGAGCCCTGCCAAATTCCTTTGTAACACTGTCTGTGTTCGGGTGTACATGAGGGGCGTTTGTGGCTTGGCATCGGGTGGTAGTCTTGCTCGTTTCCTCATCATCATCATGAGCTTATCGCAGTCCACTGCTCATAGGCCTCTCCCAATGTGCGCCACAACATCCGATTATCTGCCTTCAGCATCCAGTCTTTTCCAGCAGCCTTTCTGAGGTCGTCTGACCATCGAGCTGGTGGGCGTCTTACGCTACCTTTACCAAGTTATGGTCTCCACACTATGACCTTCTTGCTCCATCTACCATCGGTCCTTCGACAGATATGACCATAGAGCCACTTCAGCGACCTTATACTACGGGCTATGTCGGCTACCTCAGTTCTCTGGTGGATATACTCATTCCTGAATTTATCTTTCAGAGATACCCCGAGCATAGCTCGCTCCATGGCTCGCTGAGTGACTTTAAATTTGTGGACTAGCCCTACCGTAATTTTCCTCTTTTCGGCACCGTAGGTTGTTACTGGTAAGACGCACTAGTCAAAGACTTTGTGTCTTCACGAAGTGCAGTATAGGCAAGTTGAAAACTCGACGCAATTGGCCGAATGCGGCCCAACTCAAGTGAATCTTACTGTCGGCTTCCTTCTCGAAGTTTCGTCTACCTAACTAGACAATTTGGCCTACGTAGACGCATTTGTTTACGACTTCGACCTTCGACACTTACCGATCCCGGCACGTCATATTCATTGAACATGACCTTCTGACGAAGACAGCTGATCGAACGGAGAGTTTCAGTACAAGGTACGCTACCCTGGTCGACACACTACTGATCTCCACAAAGCTGCATTCTGCGGTGTTGTGCTGTCTAAGCTTGTCAGCAATATGTTTTACTTTCGCTTCCGACTGACTGAGAGTTACTACTCCTTTAGACTGCTCGTTTGCGCAAAATAAAAATGACTTTATGGATTTCGTCCATCCTTTATGGAGGAAAAAAGGCGTTTGCGGAAAATATGAAGGTATGAAGGTATCTGTATGTGTAGACCCGAGTGTGGAGCGCGAGGAGTCGTCCTCGTCGTCGGAGAACTCGGTGGGCGGCGCGGTGCGCAAGGCGTTTCCGTCGCGGCGCGGCAAGGCGGGCGCGCTCGGCAAGCGCCACGTGCGCTCCTCGTCCGGCTACAGCAGCCACAACGACGAGACCACCTTCAGGTAAACGTGTGTACGCGCCCTTTACTAACTGTCACTCGTCACTCATCATTCACTCACTCGTTCATCTCTACAACCACCAACTATAGAGACACAGGAGTCTGAACGGTCTAGGATTTTCCATAGTACCTATACATGTACACAATAATAAACTGAGATCTAACATCTCAGTTTATTATTGTGTCTCTTTTCTACCACAGGCTGCGCTAGAATTTTATGATTACGTACGTACAGAGATGTCAATGGCGTCAAAACCTCCCGCGCAACAATTTGAACGAGTGCTTTGCACCTACTACCGGACAAAATTCTTTTAAATTCTTTCGCCTAAATAGAGACCATTCCTTCAACATTACGTGGACTCCTGTGTTCGTATAGTTCGTATAGCAATCAGATTGTTGTTGTTTTGTTCCTTTCTATGACAATAGCAATCGCGTAGTAATCAATGAAAATGATAATCAGTTTACACCAGTCTTTCCCAAAGTGGGCGATAACGCCCCCTTGTGGGCGCTGCAGGTCTCAAGGAGGGCGGTAAGATACCCAGAAAGAAAATGGGGGCGTTGTGTAGAGGCCTGGGGGGTGATTTGTAGTATAGGTATACTAGTGGTTTTTAAATAAGTGAAAAAATGGGGGCACTAAAAAAATATTTATGCTCAAAGTGGGCAGTAGACAATATAAGTTTGGGAGCCACTGGTTTACACTATCGCAATTTGCGGAATACTGGTTGCTATCGGGATGCTTTTACTGTAGAGTAGTGTCCCGGCAAGACCATACCTGCATATTGGATTACATGAGACCACATATAAAACAACTTTATTCCAGTATATCAAACTATCCTTCATTCAACGAACACATCCATCCGCCGTCCCGCTTCTCGGACGACACAGAATGTGAGGGGCATCATAGACGCAAGAGGGCGCCACATCCTCACTCGGCGCACCCGTCTCACTCGCACAACGTCAGCGAGAAACAGATCACAAGAGAAGCCTTCCAAATAAATGTCTGAGACGAACTTTATACTTGTATGGAGTAATAATTAATCAGACAATGTCCTGGTCTTCATCTTGAGACATTATTAATACAAACAGAACTTTCATTAAATCTTAACGAGTAGGTTGTTTTCGAATGATATTTTATTTAAAACAATTACTCCAGTGCTTCCACAACTTAAAAGTGTTTATTAAGACCATACAAGAAAATAATGTCGATTTAGTTAAGAAGGGAGATCTACATGTACTTACCTTTTATGTAGAATATTAAATATAATAAATACTGTTTGATGGAAAAAGGTATAAAATTCCCGTACATCTGATATTCGCGTCACTAATAGTCGAATCGAGTAAAAAAAATATGCCACAGAATGCCGTTTTTTTTTTGGTGAGGCATGAGGTAAGTGACGCCCAGATTCAAATTTGGAATCATTTAAATTGAAATCTATAATCATAAGTGCTTAACCACTTCTAGATTGAAAATATTAATCTACTGTCTGTTTTTATTTCATTTAAATAATGTCAAATATTGTCTAAATTACGTATCAATATATATTGTAAATATTACTGTAGATAAATAGGATATAGCCAATTGTATTTATTCTTTAGTTTTAATAATTACCTAATTCTCCTTTTTATACTCTGCAGATGAGATTTTCACACCAAAGTACGGCTTGAATTACGCCGATAATAATGTTTTCGGTGATAAAATCGATTGTCGTTTTGTAAATATTAAATGTAATTAACTATAAGCGAATATGTTTAACGATAATTATATCGAATATGAAAAAAAAAATAAGAAGAACAATAATTAAAATAAAAAGTATAAATATTTATATATATTTTAAACTTAATGCCTTATTGACCAAAGTCTTAAAACTAGTTATTGATATGATTGTGTAGTTATTTATATATTATATAAATATCCCATATTGAATTAAAAAATACTGTTTGTTTGATTGTTGTAAACTGTGTAAAAGTTTATGGAACAGCTTAGTGTCCGTTGGCAAATCTTATCATCGTCTATAAAATTAAGGTTTCAATATAAATGTAAAAATAATATTGATAAATTTTCAACTGTTTGTATTTTAAGGTTATGATAAGCATTTGTTGAAGTGCCAATTGTTATTGAATAATCTGTAAAATTAATATTTACAGTATAGTAAGTACTATTTCAACCACGAGGTATAGATGATACACAGTATCAGTATCAATTTATGGGACAGAATATTCGCCGGTAGAGGGCGTTATTTTCCAATAAGTAGGAACTGGTTAAAATCCTTACGCGGGAAGTTTTGTTGCCTTTGACAGCTCTGTTTAATACTAAACGCGAGTTAATGTAATTTATAAATAATTCTAGATTTTTTAGATTTAACTTTAGGTACGTATAACAATAATGCGTATGTATGTAATCTTCGGTACGTCCTAAATTCTAGCGCAGCCAGTGGCAGAAAAGGGAAGTAAAATCTCAGTTTATTATTGTGTAAATTAATACTACGGAAAAGCCTACACCAATCGGACTCCTGTGTATCTATCTATACTTCGTCATTTCAAAGTAAAACTGAAGTTTACAAGACTTACCATAATTTTGCACGATTTTTTTATAAAAGAACTGCTTATCACTTATTGTAAAATGTTATTTAAAACCCACTATTAGTATTTGTAATCCGCATTAAAATCGTGGTTATTTACTACGAATATTACTACTATAATATTACTACTAAAATATTACTACGAACGCAATGCAAGTTTATGGTAAATTTTACATTTAAATTAACTTTTAAATTCCATTATAATGTACAGTAAATAAAAATAGGTTATAATCCTCAGTATAAAGTAACACATGACAATACACTTACATAAAGTTACATATAGTTTGGTGAATATGGCAGAAAGTTGACAATTTGTTTGAGTTTTCCCGCCAATCTACTGTTTACTGCCAATCTTCGAATGAAACTTTTTTTTTTAATTTATGTGTTGTAAATATTATTTTGTGCCAGTATTTCTAATTTCAACCGGGTAAAAAAGGACTTTTATGTTTTTTTTTATTGATCTATTTGGACATTCGTAGGCTGTATATTAAACGTCTCATGTAAGAGTAACAGAGTTTATATATGTATATTATGAACTGTATTAAGTTGTAGCATAGTGTATGAGTGTTGTGTTGAAAGCGTTTTGTGTTGTATCATATTTTATAGTAAGTTGTGTGGGTTAAAATCATTTGTTCATCAAATGTCTAAGTTAACACTTTCTAGTTATTCCAACGAAGACTGCCCTATATTTAATTGAGATCTATTTTATATTAAGTAGACACAATTACCTATTGCTAGTCAATAACGCAAAGTAGATTTTTGGTACCCTAAATATTTTCAATAATTAATCTGCAGAACATATTTAAGTTTAGATAGCATCATGGTCATTTTAATTGATAAGAATGAATAATATTGCATATATTATCGGACTTTTGGCACATTATTAGTTCGTTAACGAAAATAAATACAAACGAAAATTTTATCTTTCCTTTATATATAGTAAACGTTATTTCGTCTAAATAAACGTTTCCTCTTTATATAAACGAAATACTATATTTATTACTATATTTATTATGAATACTTAACAGCTATCAAACCGGGAATAAAATAACAAATTCTTAGTTAAATTTTCGTCAATCGTGTTCCGGAATCTATATGACAAATAATAATATTGTAACACTGAATGTGATTTCATTTGTTATATTTATTTTTACGTATAAACCACTTATCCATTGGCTGCCAAATTTTACAGTTATTGCCTGAAATCTTTGATTCACGTGTTGAAGCCTGTATTAGATAGAGGAAATGGGCACAACCTGGACATGTAAAAGTAATAAAGTTCCAGGCTCCGATAAATAGTATATGTAATTATGTCAAAAAAGTAATTTGACATGACTAGACCCATACTCTCAAAATAGCATGCTATATAAATTAGTAAAAATATTTGTACGCCAATCAAATGGCAGAATGTGGCAAGAACTTCTATAATATGATATATACCAAACTTTGTAATGTTACCCATGTTCATACAAATAAATGATTTATTATTATTATTATTACTATCAGAGGGAGAAAAGTAGGGCATTATCGCCCGCGAATTGTTGGATGATTGTTGTTGTTGACAATCGCGGGTGGGGATGTCCTATAATACTTTTCTCCCTAGGTGCGTATACAATTTTTTTTTCAACCGGGATCAAAAGTTACAACAAAAAATTAACCCATTCTTGATCAAGCTTCCATTAACATAAAGATATAAAACATGCAGTTGCTAGGTTACCGGGAAATAAAGTAAGCTACGCGCATGCGCATATTTGCAATCTCACCGGGAGAGAATCAGGTACTTTTGTCCCGCGTGCCAGGGATTAAAAGCGAACTTTTCATCCCGGTTGAAAAAAAAGTTATTAAGATTCGACACTATCAAAAGATACACTTACAAAATCCGCCATCAATGCAAATTTAATATTATTCTAAAACCAATACGGGGCTTTGTATGCAGCTTTGCCAGCAGCAAAAGTAAATGTACCGATTTTTAGCTTTAAACTTCGTTTGCTCCAGTAAGACAACAGGAAATTTGGAACCTTTCACATTTCTCCATAAACTGCACAAGGTAGAGATACACAGGAGTCCGAATGTAATGTGGAACGAATGACCTCTATTCAAGGTAAAGAACCCTCGCCGGTAGAGGGGGCCATTCTTCGAAAAGCACTCCAGTTTTCAACGCATGATTACGTTTAATAATAGTAATCGTACATACGTAATCATCGGTACGTCCCAAATTCTAGCGCTGCCCAGTGGCAGAAAAGAGAACTAAGATCTCTGTTTTTTAATACATATTATGTAAATTAATAATATGGAAAAGCCTATACCGTTCGGACTCCTGTGTTTGTATAAGTCGTGATAAAATGCAACGAAACGTCGTGGCTTTTTTCAAGGTGAATTTCAGACATTCATTTATATAGATTTTGCGGAATTTTAAAACTTGTTTTAATGTATTTTATATAGTCATAAATGTCATATGATAGGGCCGTTCAAGTATTACGTAAGCACTATAGGGGGTGGGGGGGTCTTTGCTTTGCTTATTTTTTATGACATGGGGGGTAGAGGGTCCAGATGATCATTACGACATCAGAAGCTATTCAATTTTACAAAAGCTTAGAGCAATCGTGTGTTATTACGTCATTATGAGGGAGGGGAGGGCTGAGGGGAGGAGCTAAAGTAAGCAAAGCCTTTAAGCTTTGCTTACTTTGGCTGACAAAGGAGGTGAGGAGGTAAATAATTGTAATAAATCTGCTTACGTAATACTCGAATGGGCCCATATCTGGCTATTCATTCTGTATTCTAGTCAACGTACCATATCATTTTCATAAATTTTAGTTACATTTAATAATAAAAAAATAACCAAGATTAATTAATTGTAAGGGTTAGTTAATCGTGTTGTTACAAATATGTTTTATAATGCAAACAAAATGAATATTAGTACAGTACGAATATGAAAGATAATAAAAAAAAAACATTAAATTGAGTCGTATTATTTTTATCAACAACCTTATCCATCAAACCTAACAGATTGCTATTATAGAGTTACGTCTATATTCACGCCTTTAATAAGTAAAGGTATAGACTGATATAATACAGGGCGGGTCTATTGACTTTCAATCTATTGATAAAATAAAGCTTTATTTCAATGACAAAGTCAGTTTCTTAAGATTGGAACTCAGGACAGTTACACTTAAATCTCTAAACTAAACTAAAGCTGGTGTAATAAGGAGTAACTTAGGCTACTTTTTTTAGAGAAACTTTTATTTATTGCTTCCAAGGCGAAATAAGTTCACGGGGTCAACTAGTTTGAAATAAAATAAGCCCATTGTATTAAATATTTAATAATTATTAATTTTCAGTCACTATCACTGTCCTGGTCGGCAGTAAAATCGAAGGGCTGGAACTTCTCTCGAAAATTCTTCACATAATCGATCTCTTCCTCTTTGCTCAGTTGGCACTGTCGCCAGTCCGCTTTGTCTTCGCAATTGAGAATAGATGGGCTCGCAAGTACATCCCTGGGAGAATATTAAAAAAATAAATACATAGAGTATATAGTTAGTAGTATGTATGGCAAAAGGTCCGCCACCTATTTCATTTGGGTCGTAACATAACGATTCGTCGAATCGAGGCGTAACATCCGCTGCTTAGACCTTAGGGTAGAAATAAGTGTGAAGGTATGTTATGTTAATATAGTAAAGAAATATTTGTTAAGATGGACAAACAGACCGATGGCAGACCAAACCTAACCACTGACCAGTTATATCAGTATTACTTAAAATTAATTTTAACTTTTAGAAATAAGTAAAACAAATCGCCAACAAGGAGTGCTAATGAATACATACAAACAAACTTCCATAAAAGTAGTCAGAGGAAAAGACAATAAAAGTCACCGGTCGATCACCCCGCTTCTGAATTAAGAAGGGTTCTAATCCTGGCGCACACCAATGTCTTTTCGAAAATTATGTGTGATAAATATCGATGACTGAAAACTTTGTACCCGGTGTATGGCAATAGGTTCGCCACTTATTCCATTTGGGACATAAACATAACGGCGAGTCTTGGCTGCAACAGCTGCTGCCTACAGTGAAAGTTGCCTAGTAGAAAAGGCGTAAAGTTATGTCATGTTATTTACCTTCCAAAATGCAAAGGGAAATGCTGTTTAGGTCTGGTATAGATCTGTTCTCCCGAAGGCAGCTCTGCGTGGAAGTAGGGAGCGCCCGGCAACGTCACTTGCTTCACATCCGCGTAAGGTGGCAGCACTTCTATATTGATGCTGTTGATACCGGCTTCGTCCTACAACATAGCAACATAGATCTCGTTCCATTTCTCTTTGTGTATATCTATTAATTTCTAACAGGTTTTTTTTTTCTTACTATCTACTTATGGCTTTATAGACTGTCATTTTGACAATTCTGTTCTTTTTCTAACGCGAGGAAATGCTTTATGCACACCCCCTGCCTCGGTACGGTGGGCCTTCCAAAGCAGCACGCTGCAATCCAATCCTAGGGTGAGTGCCCGGTGAGTATCTGAGTCAACCTGTAGGTGACCGTGCCCCATTTACGGAGCCCCCAGGCCTTGAGGTGGGGCAGGACGGCACCGAACGCCGCCGGAACGCCTCCCGCCTCCGCACTTCGTGTCCCCGCGCGTCCGGGTCCCTTCCGGGTCCCCTCCGCCCGAGATTAGGCAGCAGGCGATGTAACGCGCCTGCCAGCTGTCGTGCTCGGGGGACCATCCTGACTAAGTGCTCCTCGAAGCTCCAGCGGCTGTCCAGGGTGAGGCCAAGGTACTTTGAGTACCCCCCCACCGGGACAGCCGGGTCACCCACCTGGATCCGCGAGGCTGGCGGTACCCTCGAGTGAGGCGGTGGATCCTCAGGCGCTATCTCCAGGTCCAGCCTGCGGATCTGTCTACCACCCCTAGCTCGGCGAACCTGAGCGTACGCTCGAAGTTGGGCCCCGTGGCGACCACCAGAGTGGTGCGGAGGATCGGATCGTAGACGAGGTTCCACAGCAGTGGCCCCAGCACGGACCCCGGCGGACTCCGCACGTAACTTCCTTGTCTCCGACCCGTTCCAGCCGACATAGTCCACCAATCTCTCCTGCAGGTAGGCCCCGATGACCCACCTTAGGTAGGAAGGCACCTCGTGGTTGACGAGGGCCTCCCTGATGGCCGGCTAGGGAAGGATCCCACCAGGATACACCAACATTTCTTTTTCTCAATTTCTGTCTGTCTGTACTCTGTCTGTCTGTTAGTTCCGGGTAATCTCTGAAATGGCTGGACCGATTTTCATGGGACTTTTATTGGCAGGCAGCTGGTGTAATAAGGAGTAACCTAAGCTACATTTTAAGGAAAAATATTTTCTATATTGCTTCCGATGCGAAACAAAGATCGCCGGGTCAGCTAGTCCAGAATGAAAAGCATTCTGCCTTTTGTAACTAACCTGAAACACTTCTAGGATTTCCGACTCGCATGCCTTCGGCACAGGCACCGACTGTATCTGCATGTGTGATGTTTTGTAATTCCTTTCGAAGAAAACCACTAGTTTATTTAACGAACTATAGAACTTTTTGAGTGCCTCTTTGAACTTTTTTATTTCGTCTAGTATCTCGTCTGGCAGCTGAAAAAAATAATAAGAAACTAGAGATGAAGCAAAAGCAGTAATACAAAAATTGAACAGCCATAGTAAATCCAATATCCCCGAAGCTACTTACATCTATATACATAATAATTAAAATCGGTGTGTCTGTTTGTAATATTGAAATAACCTCTTATTATATGTATATGGTATATGGTGCATAAACCAAATAACATTTTTTACAATTATTCAGAATTAGCCGGAACAGATAGACGTCTGTTCTGGCTAATTTCTGGAATAGATTTTGACGGGATTTTCATTGGCCAGTAGCTGATGTAATAAGGAGTAACCTAGGCTATAAATTATTTCACAAAAATCTTATATTTATTCATTTATTGCTTCTGAGGCGAAATAAAGTTCACTGGGTCAGCTAGTTACTTATATTAATATAAAAAGGGACTAAACCACAGCCTAATTTGAATTAAAATAATATATTTATGGATTAAAATGTGAGCAAGCAGAACTTCTGCCAAAAATTACTTATTTTAGTTGTCATAAAGTTTAGAAGTATTTTAATAATGGCAATAGGTTGGCCACCTATTCCATTTGGGACGTAAATATAGCGGCGACTCGAGGCTTAGAAAGGAGGAGACAGCCGCTGCCTACACCTTCCGGTAGAAAAAAGCGTGAAGTTTTGTTATGTTTAATAATGGCAACACTTACCCTAACAACAGCTTGATGATGTGCTATTGGCAGAATGAGTACGTGATACGGAGTGAGAGGTCCTTTGGCTAAAGCAAGATAGCAATGTGTACCAACACTAATCACCAAGTGCTTTTCCACTGACGGTGAGGAGAGACAGAACCAGCATGAATCTATAATAAAATTGTTAAGTTGATGTAACAATTTCAACATATTTTTTTGAACATAGCGCCATCTAGTTCTAAGGTACGCAATTAAAGTCAATATTACGTTTTGTATAATTAAAGATGATATTAAGAATTTGATTTGATTGACTAGTGATATACCACGAAATCTCAGAATATCGACGTGAAGTGGCTCATGCCGCTTTTTATTTGATGTGAGAGGTATCCAGAGGTGTAACCCCTTTCAACTCTCTCCTCCCCATCCCGCTTCCAACCCCTTCCCAATCCCATTTTAAAGGGTGTCCACTCAGCTGTAACAACTAACGCCACCCTTGGACACCTGTGACACTTCTGCTTGTTTGCCCTATCCCAAAAAAATACAAAAATGACGATTTGATTTACTCAGTAAAAGTGGGTACCCCTGTATCAAGCTTTTGGACAACTACCATGGTAGAAAGGATGTGTATGATTGGGACATAACTCCTCAAGACTATTTAATTTATATTTTTATTACCTGGGTCAATATCTATTCGTTTCCTCTCTGGTCTGTCACCTTTTCTTTTTCTTTTACCTTGGTCATCTTCAGATGCATCCATATTGAAGAAAAACTGACCATTACCGCTGAACTAAAACAATTTAGAAATTATTTGAAAATCTTGTTCAAATTTAAATTGTGTCGGTGGTTCAGTGGTCTAGCACCCTGCTTCTGAATCAAGAAGTCGTTGGTTCAAATCCGGGCTCACAACAATGCCTTTTCGAAATTCTTTTCGGAAGTTATGTGTGATAAATATCGATGACTGAACTCTTTGTGCCCGGTGTATGACAATAGGTTCGCCACCTATTCCATTTGGGACGAAACATAACGGCGAGTCGAAGCTTAACACCTTCGGGTAGAAAAAGGTGTGAAGAAGTGAAGTATTGTTTTTGAAAGAAATCAACGAGTGACATTATTATAAACATACTAAAATATTTTTAATGGAATAGGAGGGCAACCGAGCAAGCGGGTAACCTGATGTTAAGCAACAACCGCTGCCCATGGACATCTGCAACAGATACCATACAGATATAGTGTTACACATTGCCGTCATTGGGATGGGAAAGGGAGAAGGGATGTGGGGTCTTCCTCACCAGACGAAACGCGGCATGAGCCACTTTACGTCAATATTCTGAGAGGGCTCTACCAAAAATACTTTTAATACCTTAACAACTTTGCCTGGCTGATGTTGCTTCAATAAATCCGGATCATAAGGACAAGGTGTCTCATCAGTGGTTGCTTGAAGAAGTTCAGTCACTCTCATCTTATTGATGGGCTGCAAAGAGCACGCGTAAATCCATTTCTCTTTCATCTTGTTACCAACAGGAGCTAGAGCAATAAACCTGGACACGCATTCTCTATAGTCCTGGTGTTCATTCAAATTTCTGAAATAACATAACACATAACGTAACTTCACGCCTTTTTCTACCCGAAGGTGTAGGCAGCGGTTGTTAAAGCCACGACTCGCGGAATCGTTATGTTACGTCCCAAACGGAATAGGTGGCGAAGCTATTGCCATTACACCAGGCTCAAAGTTATAAGTCATCGATTATAAGCACACATAACTTCCGAAAAGGATTCCGGGAAATCATTGGTGTGAATCCGGAATCGAACCCATGACTTTTGAATCAGAATCGGCGAGCTCGACCACAGGACCACCGAGACAATTTTCTGGTCTAGATAGAGAAAGTTCTAATAAACCACAGTCTAGAACTCTAGAGAATTGATTAAATTCGTACTAACTCATCACCAATTTCAAACATAACATAACTTCGCGCATTTTCTAGTCGAAGGTGTAGGCGGCGGCTGTTAAACCTCGTCTCGCCGTTATGTTCACGTCCCAAATGGAATAGGTGGCGAACCTATTGCCATTACCAATTTCAAAATAGTTATAAAAGGATGCATAAATACCTATATGGCTGTCTCTCATAGAATTTGTCTGAAGGTACAAAATGATATCTAGGCTTAACATGCATAGCAAGCCATGACAATAAGTTGGACAATTTTTCCTGCTCTACATCAACCTGAAAGAATTATACATTTATTATTGCATTATGATAGCATTTTTGAGTGGTAGAGTCACGCATTTTGCAGCCTGAATGGGTCGGCTCGACCAATGAAATACCACCACCTCTCAGAATCTCGACGTAAAGTGACTTTCCAGAGAGAGGTATCCCGTGGTCCAACCCCTTTCCCCCTTCTCTTCCCATCCCACTACCGACCCCGTCCATATCCTATTGTAAGGACCGGCAACGCAACTGTAGCACTAATTGTGTTCAGGTGTCCATGGGCAGCGTTTTTTGCTCACCATCAGATGACACACCTGCTCGGTTGCCCCTATACCATAAATTAAAACTTTGTCAATAGCTAATGTTGATGGCAAGGTTAATATAAAAAAGACAACCAAACAATTATAAATATTAAAAATTATGCTGCCTGAATTTCAACATAAATATAATAAGTATACAATGAATATACCTTTTGCACTTCATCTTGTTGAATACCCACTGGCCACAATGTTGTTATTAGAATATCAACTCCTCTGTATTCACTCTGGCCTCGGAAGCAAGCGTCTCTTACCAAGCTACAATCACTCGGTTCAAACATACACGCCGGTATATCTTTTCCCAGCTCTCTTCTAGACAAACCAGTCAGGTAAGCTATTTTGACATCAGAACTTGTTGTAAATATACCCCGTCTGCCTAAAATAAATTATCAAATAATTAATTCTTATAAGAACAGGTAGAGTTTAATTGGTTGGCAATAATAACAGTACTATTAGCAAAATATAATGGATTTTTTATATACTCCTGCGCACCACAAATTTTTCCAAAACTTTAGTTGATAAAGTAATTAAAAAAAAATGGAAAATAACAAATTAGCACTAATAATATATACCTCAAGAACAAGAAGAGCCCAAAAGTTAAACACAGGCAGGTACATTGAATGGTCTTATGCTAACAGAGACTTTTTACAGAGCACCTTTGACAGATTGACTTGTTAGTTTGGTGAATGGCATTTGGGGTGCACTATTTATGTATAACAATTTAAATACATAACAATATACATACATAATACAAATGCAATATACAAAATTTTTACATATAGCTAATAGTGTATTATGTGGCTTTGTGTTGTCTCTGCCTACCTTGTGGTGTGAAGTTATGAAGTTATACCTAATATATATATTTATATTTACAGTGGTGGACAGCTAATTAGAAACAGTACCAACAGCTCCCAACATTGAGTAAGAAACTTCACCTCAATCACTTTTATTTTGAAATTAAAGAATAAATAGGTATATATTATTTACATAACATATCATAACTTCACACCTTTTATTACCTGAAGGTATGCCATTATTTACGTCCCAAATGGAACCTGGGTGGCAAACCTATTGCCATACCGGGCAACAAAGTTCTCAGTCATCGATATTTATTGTGATAAATGTTTCGGAAGTTATGTGTGAATAACTTCCGAAAACAATTTCGAAAAGTCATTGGTGTGAGCCAGTGTCAGGAATCGAACCTGGACCTCTGGATCAGAAGCCATGTGCTCGACCACTGGGCCACCGAGACTAATAAATAACTAATAATATTATTTATATATCTTACCCATGTAAATCACATTTGGTATTATCTCAGACCCCTCAGTACAATAAAGTGACACATGTTCAGGATTAGATGGCCCAAACACATATGTTGTGACTGAAACTGTAATAAAAATTTGCTATTAAAAAAGTGACCTATTCAACAACCTCTCAGAAGATCAACGTAAGGTGCTCATGCCACATTCAGTTCGGTGAGAGACATACCAGGATATACCAACATTCCCCATCTTTTCCTATCCATCAACCTTAAAGGTCAGCAACTCAACGGTAGCACAACATGTGTTGCTGGTGTCCATGAGCGGCGCAGGTTACTTACCATCACGTGACACACTTGCTTGTTTGCCCTTCTATCCCATAAAAAAGCCATATTTTTGTCCATGACCAATATTTAAAGGAGAACTGTAAAACTACTTAGGTACCTTTTTTAATTCCCTTCTTATAAGCTTCCAGTTGTGAATTATCATCACCGAAGAAGTTTCCCACACATAACAAAACATCAAATGTACCAGACTTCTTAACAACGGAATCAACACGCGAAAACAATGCATTAAAATTACCATTAACATCCCCACAAATTAATCTGTAAGAAGAATAACACAATTATTACTTTTTAGAAGTTGGACAGATCAATTCCAATCCAACTGCCAAAAAGGCAATTCATGTTCTATAAAAAAAACACCATCTTTTTATATTTGAATGAATATTTTTTAAGCACATTCGAGTTTAAGCAACTTGAGATATCAAAAGATACAACCTAACAAACATATTTACTAAGATACTATCAAAATGTAGTGTTATGTTATTCTCTGAATTGTTGGTAACTTTTATTGTACTTTTTTCATTCTTCTCATCATAATTTACGAAAATATTTCAGATTTTTTACAAAATTCCTCGGTGATAAAATTATGAATTGACCTATATTATTATATTTATAAAATAATTTTTCAGAATATCATTTTCAGAATATTCATTGTGTATTTATTTTATCACATAATTGCGGGATAAAAAATAACGGAGGTAAACATTATCCATTACAGACTTACGTTTTTTGTTTATCCATTTCAGAGAGATTTATTATTTGATATTTTCAGATATAGCTTTTCCGCCTTAGTTTTTATCTTAGAAATATTACTGTTGATAATGGTAATGTTACATTTATGTTAGGAATTCATCCTCAACAAATTTCAATAAACAAAATTCGAATTAATTACTTTCACAGATATTAATTCAATCCAACCTCATTCTTCTATCATATTTAATCATATCGATCGACCAATGCCCACACCAGTGCTGCCAACTCTACCAACTTTTCGGTAGATCTACCAACTTTTAGTGTCGTAGTCAAACCTACCACCTTGTACCAAAAATCTACCAACTTTTAAAGTTTTCAAAAATCCCAAATCAAACCTCCATGAAAATAATATTGAAACTATAATTTTTTTTTCATTTTTCGTAATCTTTCTCTACAATAATAAGAACAAATAAATTAATTACATTATTTACAATATATACAATTAAAAAACTACCTGAAATCAAATTTCTCCGCATCTCGGTCTACTGGCAGCGTGCCCAGAAGACTGGCCGCATTGCCACGCTGAATAGCAATGCTAATCCTCTGTGCGAAGAATAGACCAGCCCTCTGGTCGCGAGAGGTTTCGATCAGCCTTTTTGCAATATCTTTGTAAAGTGCACGAGCACTCGGACCCCATGTCCCCAAAGTCTCAACCCCAAACGGCTCAAACACATAGTCACCTACAAGGTTTCTGTATTTGTGCCGCTTGAGATTTTCTGCCGAAGCAGCAGCAGCACCGGCCACCTCCACCGTGCTTGGAAGATGCGATGGCGCAAGGGTGTCTACGCAAGTAGCGTCCCACACCAAAGGCCTACCCATCCTCCAAGGCAAAAGAGACATCCCGTCCGGTCTCTTGCCATCATCGCGCACCAAACCGTTCGGTTCCAGAACGGCCGGTACACCGGCGGTGGCAAGAGCACGACGGATAACGTCGTTGATGTTGGCGTGACGGGAAATGCGGCCGGCGCTCCTGGCGCATGATAGGCCATGATGTCCCTTGCTGTCGACCACCTCTCCGCAGCGACATAAATGCGAAGAAACACAGGGAGCACCTAAACGAAGACAAATTGCGATGCGGAAAGTCGTATTATCTAATAATGTTCCTATATTGGGCGATGGCAGTGCCCTAAGCCAAACACCGGACTCCCACTCTCCCACAGCCCGCAAACGAGCGCGCTCAGCATCTCCTACAGAACCACTAATAAGTGATTCTTTTAAGATGGCGCAGAGCGGGTCGTCCCACTGTCTCTGGGAAAATGGGTTGGTCGGTAAATTTGAGTTAGGACAGGCCTGTTTCCAGGCATTTACTGCGTCAGTCTTGCATAACACTTCAGAATTACCCAGTGTATGAGTGAGAATTTTCCTGGTTAATTCTTCTGTGCTATGGACTGAAGACAGAAAAGCCGGTAAACTTACATCAGAAATTTTTCGAATACCTAAACCCCCTAAACGAACTGGTAGGGATGCCTGTTGCCATGCCCGGTCGTTTAGCGATACATTAAGAATTTTACTGAGAGTGGTTTTTACAATATTATCTATTTTTTCTAACAGTGCCGGATGTTTATCTTTCTCTTGCTTTTTTACCCTTTCATTTCCCATACCCATCACATTTCTCTAATGAAAAAAGGAGATGATTCACAGATGTTTCCATTATTGAGCCAGTTCGTAAGAAAATTGCTTGTTCTTCCACACAGTAGCGCCAATGTCGAGAGACTGTTTTCAGCAGTTAATTTATTGAAAACTAGTAGTCGAAATAATCTATCCACTGATACTCTGCAAGGGTTACTGCACACAAAAAGATTTATAAATAAAAGTAATGAGCAACCCACACCGACTGAAGAGCATTATAAATTATTTAATAAAAATATGTATTCTTTTAAAGAATAAAATAATAAGGCAGCTTTTTTTTTTCTTACAATTTTAATTATTGTTAACTAAGTTTATACTTTTTTAATTATTATTCAATAAAAACAATACAAGCTCAGTTTGTATATTATCCGCAATTCTTTATCGACTCAAACCCCTATAACATTGAAGTACAGCTTTTATTCCGCTTCTAGAATCAAAGTTATTGAATATTATTATTTAATCATTTCTGTGATCTGAGAAGATCTATTTTCTATTTTGAGATTAATTTTATTGGATGTTGTCAATGTTTAATTAAACCTAGTTTTACAACATTAATATTAGTTACTACTATCTGTAAGTGACTTATAAACTATGCTTTGGTTGAAGTCATAGACTCATAATTATTCGTTTTTCAATTATGACTATTTTCTATTGATATTTTGAATATTAGCGGTCTGTAATTCTGTTTTATCATTAGATTTCTAATAAAAATAGTTCAAATATGTCTCATCCAATCGAAAAGTAAATTAAGGATGCCAGATTCTTATTGGAGGGTCTCTAAAAGACTTGAAAAGTATGGGTGGTAGATCTACCAACTTTTCATAGTAGGGTTTGTTGGAAACTACCAACTTGTAGAACCCTATCTCCCACCTTGACGAATTTCGAGTTGGTAACGCTGGCCCACACAGAGCATATAAATAATGCCATGAATACAATGAATGCCCAAAGAGTATATAAATTTAATAAATTGCAAATGCCAATCTAATCTATCGTAATCAACGTCAATCTCGTAAGTCGTAAGTGCTCTATGCTGTGGGAGTTTTGGCGGGAATGTAGAAGAGTCATGTCCGTACTTTGCATTATTTTCTAAAATTTGTGTTTCAATTTATTGAGTGTTCGTATATGCAAATGTGGAAAATGGCGTAAATATCGTGTGTAGCGTGCTCTTCTACATTGTCGTCAAAACGCTTTTGGAACATCATGCTTAAAGCGCCACGAATTAATGGATGATTAGGTTAGCTTAAATTTTTTTTTTTTTGTTTCTAGGCAGGAGTCGGAATCCTCATGGACACCCAAACTACGTCACGTATGAGGTAGTTTGGGTAGTGCTGGACTCTTACCGGCTTGATGACTTTTTTGATTAATTTTGATTTTGTTTGATTTTGAGTTATTTTAAAAATTGCTCCCCAGTTCTAACTAATTCGGTATTGCAAAATTTTAGTTTGATTTACTGATCTTATGTTTGTGATAATAGTTTGTTTTTGGTTTAAGTAATAAGTATAGTAATTTACTCGCGCATTTATGTTTGGTATGTGACGATGAGGTGATTGAAATAATGAATGATGACTTTGTTTATTAATATTGTATATTAATTGATGGATGTCTGTATTTTTGATTGCCATTTTAAGGTTATGATCTTGAATAACCTTTTCGTCGGCCTGTATCGCCCGCTTTATGAAGATGCCCAGAGCGTCATCTGAGTCGTCCGTGTAGTAAGTGCAGGAGCCTGTGTGTCTTGATATGGCTACCACTGCATGGGAGACACTATTGTGGAGTTGTAGTCGCTTTTTGGCACTTTGTATTATAACCACCGTTTCCGTGCTCAGTCCCTGTGCTTCGTGTATTGTTAGGAGCCTGGATCCTTCTACTGAGCCATAGCCTTGGGTTTTGAGGCTTTCCTTCTCTGTCTGGGTGAACACTAAGTACAGAGTGTTTGTCAGGTTGCTCGGTATTACAGCATCGGTGTAGGTAAAGAGTCTCAGAGACCTCACTTGTTTTTTGGAAGAGTATATGCCGTTGTAGATATCCTGTAGGGCATACGCTACATCCATGGGATTTCGGTGGGTGCATAACAGTTCTTGCGTTATGCCTGGCTTGATGATAGGCCGATGGTATTTTAGTTCAAAGAGACTGTCCCTGTCGATGTACGGAAGTTGGTTGACATCTCCGACGAGGGTGAGTTCTTCTGCGCCGACTATGCGCGTGATCATGACTGTGGACCCGAAGTGATTCATTAGTGCTTCGTCTACGAGTAGACGACGGCACCCACCCCTCTCTCGGTCTTGTAATCCATTTGCCATGATTGATGCCGCTGTGTAGACTCTTTTGGCGGCGTCGGCTCCAAGTCGGTTTGAGATTCTCTCTCTAAGATCTTTCAGTGCCTCTGTGGTGGTTGTGACTACGATATCCTCCTGGGCGTTGAAGTTGCTAACTATCCAGGTGGTTTTTCCACAGCCCGGTACTCCATTCACTATAGTGGTTCTTGTTGGTAGCTGCCAGCCGTCCAGGGGATCGCTGTCCGACAGGTTTTTAGCTCGTTCGAGGATCCTGTCGTCCAGCCAAATCTCTGTGCATTTGGCAGTGACCACTATGGGGTCGTTTATTGGGGTTTAGTAGGTAGAATGTCCTGATCTCCTAGTCTCTTTCTCATCAAGGGTCACGAAAATGCCAGTCGCGCTGTAAGCTGCCATGTGGCTTTTCATGTCTGCCCCTTGAATAAGTTCCGCAGTGTCGCTATTGTCGATAGACGCTTTTGCTTCCTCGAGTCTGACCTTAAGTCGCCCTTCGTTGCGGTACTTGTATGCTTCCAGTATTCCCTCGCAAGTTCTGGTTTTTAGGACTTTGTTGGCTTCGATGATTGCCACGTACTCTAAGAAGGCATTAGTATAATGGTCTTCAGGCTTTGCGACATCTCTGAGATTCGGTTTTTGGACAATTCCGGCTTTTGTGCGTGTACGCTGTGGTTTCGGGTCTTTTATTTTTGAGGCTGGTCGTGTGAAGTTCTCGACTGCCCTAAGTTGTCTCTCCTGCCTGTTAGATTCGGGTGAGGTGCGACGCAGCACTGTATTTACGCTGCCGAGAATTCCTTTTATTATTCCGGATTTATTAGCATTTTGATTTCTTTTCTTCCGTTTTTCTTCGGAGCGCCTTTCCTCCTGCATCTGCTGCAACCGTTCAGAACCACTTTTTGGCTTGAGATCCGCTGTGCGACTTGTGTTCGGGGTGGATGTTGGTGGCCTGGTAGCTCTTAGAAAACTGAGGTCTTGACCTCCGTTTTCGTATACCACAACCTCGTGATGGTTTGAGGCTTTGATACACCCCTAGGTTAGCTTAGATTAAGTTAGTTTAGGTTAGTTTAAGTTAGTTTAGGTTAGTATAAATTTGTTATTTTAGAAAAAAATGACTCGACAGACAAGGCAGCATGGCTTCAAAGCTTTAGTCTGTCTAAACTGGACCAATAAAAAATCTATGCTTTTTCCAACTACAGCAATAAAGCGCATTTTAAATTAAGGGCTAATGCCTATCGTTGATGTTCCAACTAAATCATCGCTACGCACAATCGGGCACTCTCACCTGCACAAATTTAGCACCCCATCGAAGGATTTTTGAACTCAAAATGACCTTAATCGATAGGTCTACGTTAGGTCTGTATAGGTCCACCATCATTTTTGTTAGGTCACTTATAGTTTTTTTATAAATAATTTTTTAAATTTTGTAAAAAAAAAATTACATCTTAGCATCTCATTTAAACGGAAACTCATTTATCTTTATTTTTCTGCATTCTTTATCGTTAGGTCAGTATTGGTCTATAGTTTTTGCTTTTATATTATTCATTTAATTATTTTTATTAACAATTATAAATAATTTATCACTGGCGCATGCGCTTTCTGCACAAATTTAGCACCCCATCGAAGGATTTTTGAACTCAAAATGACCTTAATCGATAGGTCTACGTTAGGTCTGTATAGGTCCACCATCATTTTTGTTAGGTCACCTATAGTTTTTTTATAAATATTTTTTAAAATTTTGCAAAAAAAAAATTACATCTTAGCATCTCATTTAAACGGAAACTCATTTATCTTTATATTTCTGCATTCTTTATCGTTAGGTCAGTATTGGTCTATAGTTTTTGCTTTTATATTATTCATTTAATTATTTTTATTAACAATTATAAATAATTTATCACTGGCGCATGCGCTCAACGCACCTAGTCATAGCATGGTGCGAAATTTAAAGTTTTCCCGTTCCGTTTTCATTGCTTTCATTATCAAAACACAGACTTCTCTCATGAAGCTCAAATAATCTCATAATTTTAATCTCTAATTACTCCTCTACTACTCTAATAAAAAATCAGCACGACGAATACTAAAATTGACTCAATGGTAATTATATGGTAAACCATGTAAATTACCTCAACTAACATTTTTTACATGTTCATCAGACAACATCAGATTCTTGATCGGCTTTTTAATAATTGTTTTTGTAATACATATCTATTTATGAATTATATTAGCTGTCAATAATTATTGGATTTATGACATAAAAATTGTCTCCGACTATTTTTAATTATACATTTTTAAAAACTCCCGCTCTTTCACTCCTGCTTAAAGAATGGGACGTAAGAGTGCGCTCTCATATTTTTTCTTCATTGGAAACTATTTCGTATAGTGTGTAACAGAAAAATTATTTGAATCGGTTGGATGAATATTTTGTAAGTGATGGTCCCTGAAATTGGTATGAGCTAATTTATCAACAATGTAATAATGGAATTGTTGTTACTGTCAATACTGGAATTCAGTACACGAATTTCACGAATAAAAGCCATTGGCGCTAAAATCAGTATAGGTATATCTTAATATACACAAGGAATTCTAATAATGAAGTATTTCCGTGAGTTGAATATTTGTCATCAAGAAGAAATCAAATCTGGTAAGTAATGAAAATCAATGCCGTTATTGTTAAAAAAACAATAAGTATTGTATCTTTCTATTCTAATATAATAACATAGGTTTGTATCTATGCATAGGTTGATTTAATTAGAATTTTTTTAAATCAAAAGACTTACATATATAACTTTCATAAGCAATTTTCGAATTTTTGGAATGTACTTATAAGTTTATAATAAAAATTAAAGTATCAATTTGAATTTTATAGCATGAAATAAATTAATAAATGTATTAAAATTTATTATATACATATAGTAGATAGTTTTTTTTAGAAAGATTAATTTTGTCTAAAGTAAAAGACCCAGTTATTGACAGTTGAAAATATATTTTTTTTTTTTAGATTTGTTATATGCCAAGAAAACCAAAAGTGTCAGTGGATGAAGCAACAGAAGTATTAAAAGAATTCATATTGTTGGGTAATTTCAAGGATAATAATTTTCCAGTGAAAAAAATAAACAATTTTTTTAATTTAAAAATTATGTTATTTTTTTATCATATATATCTTCACATGTATCCTTAAAAAATTAAGACACTACATGCAATACTTAGTTATGTTTAAAAAAAAAGTTCATAAGAACTTGATAACTTTCAAATGGTCATACTAATGGTGGCCAGTACCATACCAATTATTCAGTTTTTACGTGAAATAGCTAGGAATTATACGCTATGAGAGCAGTTTGTAGTTTAATTAATTTTTTTATTGACGTAATGAAAACGGAACGAAAAAACTTTAAATTTCGCACCATGCTATGACTAGATGCGTTGAGCGCATGCGCCAGTGATAGTCAAAGTCAAAGTCAAAATAACTTTATTTTTATAGGTCACACACACACTTAAAAATAGTCAACAAGTACAGATAACATTATGATTTAAAATTTAATAAAAAAAAAACAAACACGAGCGCTTGTGGAAAGTGCCTCCGTGGAACAAAAAAAGACACGGACACAATCGCCACGAGCGGCCCGATTCCGAGTGTAGGGGCTATCATGAGAAGAATCGGGCAAGAAACTCATGTGCCAAATACTCTTTTCAAACCATTTGCAATAAATAACAATATTATTATTACTACTGAAAACAAATCAGTAGGTTGGTGAATAAAAGGTGTAGCAAGCAGAATACTCGACAATCACAATAATAATTAAGATCCAACCAAATTAAAATCAACGTTCTACAAGTTAACTAAGAAATTCTATGCGATCACAGTAGTCGAGCACAACTGACGCGACACCTTTTAAATAAGAGTGGTAACGTTGTGCAAAAATTGTGGCGAAAAATAAAAAAATTAAGTTTCTATTATATATGTGAACACCATATCAAGGCAAATTTACAATTAAAAAGCTATCAGAAATTATTACAGAACGCCTCCACTCCGATAAGTGAACAAATTCCAACACACAAACTACAAAAACCGCGTTGAGCAAGCAATTTGACGGTCCCACTCCGACTTGTCAGTCATGAAGTCGTTGATGGTGTAGTATGCACCACCAATGAGACGACCCTTCACAGCCCGCCTAAAGCGATCATAAGACAAATCCAGAATATGCGCAGGTATCCTATTATAAAACTGTACACCCATTCCCAAAAAAGACTTGTGTACCTTGTGCAGGCGATGATACGGTAATTCAAGCTTATGCTTGCCTCTAGTATTAAAATTGTGTACATCGCTATGTTTTGTATATTTATCTAAGTTTCTCCTCACAAACATGATGCTATCATATATAAACTGGGAGACAACCGTTAAAATGCCAATTTCCTTAAAACGTTCTCTGAGGGAGACCCTAGCACCCAAATTATAAATTGCCCGTATTGCTCGTTTCTGAATAACGAAAATGGACTGAATCTCAGCTGCTCTGCCCCATAGCAATATACCATATGACATAACGCTATGAAAATAACTAAAATAAACTATTCTGGCGGTTACGATATCGGTAAGCTGTCGAACTTTTCGAACCGCGTAAGCAGCAGAGCTAAGTTTTCCCGCTAAAGACTTTATTTGTGGACCCCACTGTAGCGTATTATCTAAGGTAATACCCAAGAATACAGTAGACTTCACTGGGTCAAGAATTTTATTATTGAGAGCTATACTTATATCCGGACCTTTTACACTAGGCATAGTGAACTTTATTATTTTAGTTTTATTCGCATTTAGAACTAAATTATTAGCCGTGAACCATTCATGAACTTGTGTGAGAGAACGATTCACATCATCAAATATACTCTTTTTACGGTCTACCTTGAAGAGAAGTGATGTGTCATCGGCAAATAGTACAACGTTACAAAACTTCTGTACGCAAAAGGGCAAGTCATTAATATGGATATTAAATAATAAGGGGCCAAGTATCGAACCCTGGGGAACGCCCATAGTCACCGATGAT
Source organism: Euproctis similis (assembly GCA_905147225.2). Taxonomy (NCBI): domain Eukaryota; kingdom Metazoa; phylum Arthropoda; class Insecta; order Lepidoptera; family Erebidae; genus Euproctis; species Euproctis similis. The sequence goes on along the minus strand of LR990121.1, from coordinate 7,750,049 downwards.
CCAGATGATCTCACTCCACTTATATCAACAAACTGTAACCTGTCACTTAAGTAGGATGCAATTAGCCTAAGTGCCGCGTTATTAATGCCATAATGACTAAGCTTACGTAAAAGTGTGCTATGCTCCACGCAATCAAAAGCTTTGGAGAGATCACAGAATACACCAATTGCAACCTGCGAGCTCTCCCAAGCATCGAAAATATGTTTTATAAGAGCAGCCCCAGCATCAGTCGTGGAACGACCTTTAGTGAAACCATATTGCTCTTTGTGGAAAAGATTATTTAAATTGAAATGGTCTAGTAATTGTCGCGAGATAATTTTCTCAAAAATTTTGCTAAGTGCAGGTAGAATTGAAATAGGACGAAAGTTGGTTGGATCATTTTTACATCCATTTTTAAATAAGGGTATCAATTTGCTGTGTTTCATTAAGTTAGGAAACACACCCGCATCTACACATTTATTAAAAAGCACAGCCAGGCTTGGAGCTATGACGGCAATAATAGAATCTATCAATTTAACGGAAATGCCCCATAGATCAGCAGTTTTTTTAGAATTTAATAATTTGAACACTTTTATAATTTCGTAAGAGTCGACATGATCAAATTTAAAAGAAACGTTGCACTCGCGCACACTATCCCTAAGCAGAGTTTCAGCCTGAAGAGGACATGAATTTAACGCAGACGTTGTAGTACTCGGAATTTTGGCAAAAAAGTCACTAAATGCATCGGCAACGGCACATTTCTCTTTAATAATTTTATTATTAATAACAAGTTGAATATTATCGTCATGTCTCTTTGTACGACCTGTCTCATTGTTAATGATATTCCAAGTTGCTTTGATTTTATCCCGAGATTGTTGGATCTGCCTACTTAAATAATTTGATTTAGCAGCAAAGCAAACCTTCTTAAATATTTTAGAATAGTTTTTAACATATATTAAAAAATCCGGATCAAAATTCCATTTCCTTAAACTATACAAATCGTACATTTTACGTCTACTTATATAAATGCCGTTGGTAGCCCAATCGCAAAACGTTAAATTTATATTTTTTCTGAAAGTTTTAACTTTAAAAATAGTTTTATGTTGTGAGTCTATAGTTTTTAAGAGTGAGTAATAAAGTTCATCTGGGTCACTCGACATGTCCGGCGCAGTCACCCTAGCCGCTATAGCATTACGAAATTGTTTGATACCTTTCTGGGTTATAGGTCTACATGTAACTTTACTAACTAATTTAGGCCTGTGCATCATAAAAACTGCCTTCTGACCGCAATGGTCCGATGGCAAGTGGCTTATGATTTCTTTATGGACAAAATGACAATTACAAAAAATATTGTCCAAACAGGTAGCCAAAGAGTGAGATGTAATTCTTGTGGGTTCTGAAAACAGGTAATGTAGTCCAAATGAGGTAAATAAACTAACAAGCCTAGTATTGTTACTTGAATCTTGTAACAGATTAATATTAAAATCACCACATACAATTACATTCCTACCACTTCCAATAAGTTTTTGCAAAACATCATCCATGGTGGATTCAAATATATTAAAATCACCCGATGGCGGCCTATATACACACAACACAATAAATTGCTCAAGCTCAACGCAGGACAGTTCAACAGTGCGTTCAATTGAGAGATTTGTAATGTCTCTCCTATTTTTAAATTTAATATTATTTGACACAAAGATCATGGCACCACCATGATTGGCTTTTTTTCTACAAAAAACACTGCCAACAGAGTAGCAAGCATTATTGGAAGCAAGTTCACAAGTTTTAAGCCAATGTTCAGTCACACATAATACTTGAACATTGTGCTTTTCACAAAAAAGGTCAAGCTCAAGTTCTTTGCCAGATAAACCTTGCATATTTTGATGTACAATTGTGAGCAATGATTTAGGTTTATCCTTTGTCTCTTCTATTAATTTAAAGAAATAGAAGCGTCATAATCCTTACAATATATAAATTAGATTTAATTATTTATAATTTATATTTATAATTATAAATAATTATTTATAATTGTTAATAAAAAGAATTAAATGAATAATATAAAAGCAAAAACTATAGACCAATACTGACCTAACGATAAAGAATGCAGAAATATAAAGATAAATGAGTTTCCGTTTAAATGAGATGCTAAGATGTAATTTTTTTTTTACAAAATTTAAAAAATTATTTATAAAAAAACTATAAGTGACCTAACAAAAATGATGGTGGACCTATACAGACCTAACGTAGACCTATCGATTAAGGTCATTTTGAGTTCAAAAATCCTTCGATGGGGTGCTAAATTTGTGCAGGTGGTACTCTCAAAAGTAGTGCTTTCTCTTTAAGTGTGTAGTGGATACAAACATAGCCAACCCATAGACAGAAAATTAACAAGTGTTTTTTTCTTTAAGTTGACATTGATCAAAATATTTTATCTTTTGTTATAATATTAATTGTTGAAAAAAAGTTATAGCTTTCGTTTCGTTGTAGTTTTTTTGGAAATAATCAAAGTTAATTTAACCTGTGTTAAAAAAAAGTAATATAAATATGGATGCAGGTACAACTTTGACTTGTATATATGGACGAGACATATTCTTCTATACGTACAATTGCTTAAATAAATATTAGGCATTTCGACCGCGCACACATAAACATATATCTGTCTCGTTCTTACTCAGCGCTGTCACTCGCATGAAAACAGTTTAACAGTATTTCAGTGCGTACATAAAGTGAATGAATACGGAAATACGATAACCCGATAATACCAACTGTCGCCAAATTTCTCGCAAAATATGGCGGATTTTTTGTCAGAGAAAATTTCTTTGCGGAATTTTCTAAATAAATTAGTTTTATTTCGTAACGAGTAAAAACCTACTGTAAATTCGCTAAATATGTAATAAATCTTAGACTGAAGGTCATAAGAGATGCATTTTTAACTAAAACAATGTTCTGAAGATGTTTCGTTTTGTTTATCACGCGGTCCCTTAATAAGTTTAAAATTTTTATCATTCTTATTTACTGTAGAGGACCCTATCTACAGGTATGTTGCATTAGTGATTTACTTACTTTAGAGTCAGCAACTTAATTAAAATAGTTTGTAAAATAGAGATAAATAGTCTAAGAAAAACATGTACTTTATTTGGACATCCAAAACAGAATATTTAAAATAACAATATACTTACTTTCCATTTAAGTATTAATTCTACAAATAATTAATATTCAATTACATTTAATATAAAATTATGAAAGTAATTCGTTTAAGAAAAACATATACTCTTATTTTGATATCCAAAACCACATATTTAATTTAATTCTAAAAATAATTAATATTCAATAACCTTTTTAATAACATTAGCCAAGAACGTTTATCGATAAATAGAATTCATCTGCGCAGCACTAAACCGCCATTTTATGCGGCCAAATGACGTCACACCCTGCTTCAATTTTGTGTCGACATGAAGTTGCATGTCCATAGGTTTCCTACTTCATTGAGGTACAAACTTTGACTTGACAAACATTGACTTTTTATATTTCACTTAGAATTTGAACATTAAACTTAGCGCTCTCTACTTGCGCATTTAAAAACCAATTCACATTCCAATTAAGCTTCAGCATAATTCGGCATTGTGTTCTGTAATTGGAAAACCAACTCTATGAGCTGTAGCAGCTCCATTAACGTATCATTTTCATAATTACATTCTTTAGTCCAGTATCACTTACTAGTCTATAATCAGCTTTAAATAAGTATGTCTTTTCAAATCTTAATTAACCAGGGAGCTAATCGTGAGAATCCTCAGCTAGCTGAACTCGATGTCTACCTATATCAGAAAGTAGTCATATCACCTCAGCTGGCATACGAGCCAGAGATAAACTACTGTTACACATTCCAGTAACGATACAAGCATGTATGTACAGACCTTGAGAAGGCTAATTTCAAGCATACTCTCGATTCTATCATGCGTGTACAGACCTTGAGCAAGCTAGTTTCGAGTATGCTCGAAAATCCACAGTCATGCTAATATCGACCATATATATTCAGAGGCATGGTTGAAAATAAAATGCTTATTGATAGCTTATGACATAAGCATGCTAATAATGAGCATGCTTATGTCACTCTTTTCCGAATGTAAGCTCAGTTATTTAAATACTAAAAAAATCAAGATAATCTCATAATTTTACGGTCAAATCACAATCAATAATTACCATAAGCCGATCATAGATTTAGTATCTGTATCCGTCCATTCATCATCAGCTATTTTCATATGATTTCTTGATTTAAATGTTCCTAATTTAAAATATTAAAATGGTAACGACTATCTCGTTGCCAACATTACAAAGTGACATGCGTTGTCACTGGGCAAGTTCCACTAAGCGACCACGGCGACCGCAACGCCCACAGTAGCGCTCCACATTAAGCCCGCGGTCGTTGCGAGCGATCGCTCGACGTCATAGATGACGTCACTGTTCGCGACCGCTTCGCCCGTAAAATATTGGTAGGTCTTGGTGGGTTTTCAATAAAAAATGACATATGTCATCAGAACTTGATGATTTTTCCATGCCGCCATATTGCTAACACACAGCGCTCAAGTTTTGCGTTCCACTTATAACATTCGCCCACAACGCCCGCGGCGTTTTTTCGTTAGTGGAACGGCAATTTCCGCGGTCGCGGTCGCGGTCTTGGTGGGCTTTATGTGGAACGTACTCACTCAATAAGTGTCAATCGCGTTTGACATATTTGAATACGCTTGCATTTTGCATTGAGTCAAAAAGTATATATTTAAAAATAAAACTCTTAACATAAAACGAATAAGGTTTTCCATATTTATTCTCGCACAGATGTAAATAGTTTTTGTTTAATAATCATGGCCTCATCGAGCAAATTACCTGGTACTGGTTTAGAAGAAGTAGGAGTACCAGGACAAACTTTTCTTCGTGATGCACTCACGAGTTGCACCGACCCATTAAAAGCTATTGAAGAGTTTCAACTAGAAAATGGTATACTGTTACCATCTCTACGTCCTATGTTGCCTCTACTAGACCTTCACGGCGTGCGGAGGCTAGATTTTCATACATCTGTACTAGAAGAATTAAGAGACAAACTCATAGCACACATAAATGAAGTTGGCGGGAAAGAGGGAAAAGAAAATGACAAGAAACTGAAAGAACTTTTGTCTAAAAGTTTTCCAGTTGTACGTGTAAAAGCTCTGAGGCCAGTTATAATGAGTATATTAAAAAATACACCTCATATTGATGATAAATACCTTAGAGTGCTGGTAAGAGATCGTGAACTATATAACGATACAGATACAGAAGTGAAAAGGCAGATTTGGCAAGATAATCAGTCTCTGTTCGGTGATGAAGTATCACCACTGCTAAGTCAATATATTAGAGAAAAAGAAAATGTGTTATTCGATCATGAAAACCTTACAAATCTTTTTTTCTCACCATCTCCTAAAGTGAGAAGACAAGGAACGGTGGTACAACGATTAGCTCATATGATTGGAAACAGTGTCAAACTCTACGATATGGTTTTACAATTTCTACGGACATTATTTTTAAGAACAAGAAATGTTCATTACTGTACTTTAAGAGCGGAATTGTTAATGGCTCTTCACGATCTCGAAATACAAGACATAATATCTGTAGATCCGTGTCATAAATTTACGTGGTGCTTAGACGCTTGTATCAGAGAGAGAAATGTAGATATCAAAAGATCAAGAGAATTGCAAGGATTTTTAGACAGTATTAAGAGGGGACAGGAACAAGTGTTAGGTGATTTGTCTATGACACTTTGCGATCCATATGCTATTAACTTTTTAGCCACGTCAGCTACAAAAATACTACAACATTTAATCAATACCGAAGGTCTTCCAAGAGATAATACTATTTTGATTTTGTTATTAAGAATGTTGGCATTAGGACTAAGCGCTTGGGTGATGATTGATTCCCAAGAATTTAAAGAGCCAAAATTGGATAGCCAGGTTGTCACAAAATATTTACCTGCGTTAATGTCACTTATGGTTGATGACCAAGTAAGAGCTTTGCATAACAAACTACCACCTGATGAGAGAGAGTCTGCTATTACGACTATTGAACATTCAGGGCCACCTCCCGATGCTTGTGAGGCTTATATGAGAGAGAGTTCCGTATGTGGTGTTCTTGCAATGTACTACACACTCCATGCAGCCAAGTTACGAGATAGAGGTTCTCTACTACGTATACTTAGTATTCTTGGGAGTTGCAAGGATGGGAGAGCATATGAAGATCCTTTCTTGCACGCTTTAGTTGCATTATTAATACAGTTACCGGATGAATTTCAAGGAGAAGACTTCAGTACAGTATTGTTTGATGAGTTCTTTTTTGCTGGACTCTCCAAAGATAATGTCACAAGACATTTGCTCAAGTTGCTATGGTACATCCATCCTAAGTTACCAGAGACTAGAATACACACTCTTATGAAGGCAATGCAACCGGGCACACAGCATATTGACTCGGTTCATAAGCTGTATGAAACTTTACAACAGAAGATGAACACTCAAGCAGAACCGGTAGCCACTACTAGTGAAATGGAATATCTGGATTCTCCGCTTATGAGCGTTCCTACTCCTGCCCCATATCATATGTAACTGAATTATGTGTATATGTAATCTGATAATATATTTTGCTAAGAATAATTAGATACCACTTCCAATTTACATAATTAAATAATTATATCAATAATATTTAAGAATGTTATCTTGCTATTTTTTTATCAGGCACTATTTTGTAGTTACTGGTATAAAACTGAATCCTATAGCCTTAGTGGTAAACCTAGTTTTCCAATTACAGAGCATTATGCGAATCAGTGCCACACAATGCCGAATTATGCTGAAGCCTAATTGGAACGTGAATTGGTGTTCAAATGCGCCAGTAGAGTGCGCTAATTTCAGTGTTCACATTAAATGTGAAATATAAAAAGTAAATGCTTGTACCTTCGTCAATATTTGTATTAATTTTATTTAACATGGGTTGAATTAACTTTGACTATTTACAAAAAACTACAACGAAACGAAAGCTATATTTTTTTTTCAACAAATTATTAAATTATCAATGCCAACATAAAGAAAAAACACTTGATAATTTTCTGTTAATGGAGTTGATATCCACGGCACGCATCATGCGAAAGCACTACTTTTGAGAGTGCTTGATTGTGCGTAGCGATGCTGTAGTTGGAACATCAACGATAAGCATTATGCCGCATAATGCGCTATAATGCTCTAATTGGAAAACTAGGAAAGTTCCTTTCCCTTAAATATTTTTTTGCAGGATAGTGGGCAAATGAGCAGGCGTTTCGCCTGATGCTAAGCAACTTAAGCTGCCCATGTTACTTACTACACAGATAGTTGAGTTGCTGGCCTATAAAATGGAATAGGGTTGGGGTCGGGCCTCCCGTTACCTCTCTCACCGAGCGATTCGTGGTATATGCCACTTTACGACGAGAGGCATTTCACAGGTTGGAATTATCAATTTCCGGAGATTCTCGTAATCTTCATTCCTTTCATTCTTAGTGGTAGGCAGATATAACTTATCAGTTTCGTAAATTATTATGTACCGTACGTAATACTGTATAAAATATAGAGGGCACCACTTTTGCTAAAATAAATTTTAATGTATGACCAAAATTAGTGAAAATGTTTGTTTGCTTTTTTTATGGAATACGAGTGCAAACGAGCAAGCGTACCACCTGATAGGAAGTGACAAGCGCCGCCCATGCACACCTGCAACACATATAGTGTTACAGTTGCATTGAAGATCTTTAAGGGAGGAGGATAGGATGGGGAAGGGGTGGGCCTCCGGGTACCTCTCTCACCGAACGAAACGCAACATAAGCCACTTTATTTCGAGTTTCTGAGAGCTCGTGGTATTTCACCGGTCGAGCTGGGCCCATTCATGAAGGGAACTGCTTGGCTCGACCACAGTTTGAATTGTGATATGTATTTGATATTTTTATTTTATTTATACTGCAATCTTCCGTAAAATTCACATTGAACACATTTTAATCGTACATATTAAATATAGTAGGCGCTTCACCGGGATAATATATTCCACACCCGCTAAAGAAATACACAAATCTTAAGCGTGAGCTAAATCAAAGCTTTTAATAATATAGCTATTTCGTGTTTGCAGGTGAGGGTTTAACCATAAACTTTTATCCAGGCCTTACACACAAACTTATTCTTCTTATGAATTTCCATTAATAGCTTGCAGTATCCACAACTATTGAGAAACTGATGTTATTGAGGCAGAAGGGGGGATTCAAGGGAATGTTAAAGAAATTTGCATGCATTGTTAGTGTACAAAAATAAAACAGTGATTCATTGTAAAACGCTTTTATTAGTATTAACTTATATCATATTGAACAATACATACATAAATATAGAGTTATTTATATGTGTTAAATAATGATATAACTATTTTCAAGTGTACACAGCTACACTCCTATAACATGGAGTTAGAATAGTCAGTTCCGTTTACTATTAAGCATTTTTGTCAAATAAAATAGATGATTTCAACATATTTTAAATCTTGTAAAGATTAATATAGACCATAAAATTGAATATTAAGGTGTAATTTAACTCGCTGTAAAATATAACTTTATACTGAGCTTAAAAATTTAAAAAATCGACCAAACACCACTTACCTAGTCCATGAGAAAATTCAAATCAACGAAACAAAGATTAAATTCTTTGGTCAGTAGTCAATAAGTATGTCACAATTAAACAGTACCCAAATATTAGGCAGCCGTTAAAATATAGCTTTTTTCAGTTAAATAAACTGAGAAAAAAAATGCTTTCCACTAAATTTCTATACTATAGATTCACGCGCTTAAAACTTCAAGGCAGCGGTAGGTAGGTAGCGGTAATTATACCTCGACAAATCGAAACGCCGGATCTATATTTCTACAGGGTAGAGAAATAAATTGTGTTAATGATACAGATAGTTTTTATTTTAACTTCAAAGTACTTTTTTTAAATTAGAACATGGATAGGTATGTCATAAAATGTATTATCAAAGAGGTTATATTTAATATGAGAAGTAGGTATTTATACAAATTAGAGAAAAAAAACTGTTATATTTTTTTACAGAATACATTATTAATCTGATCGGTGATTAGGCGCGATGATCACGTCTCTCCGGCTTCATGTCCAGAGAGTGAAGGGAACGTAGCGATCGTGAGCGTTCGAACAGCGATGGGTCAGTGTAAATCGGTTCGCTGCCATCATCAAAGGTGCTTGCCAAACGCCCTGAAGACCCTGCTTCTTCTCCCACATCTGCGAAGGTTCTACCAAGACCACTGTTAAATAAAAAGATACAAGACTTTATTATCATAACAGGAGTGTATTACTTACTTTAGTATGCCTCGTTCAACTTCCCCATGCTTTACGTGTCTAACCCTCCTAACCCTTTGTAAAACACGATAAATATCGATGACTGAAAACTTATTAAATAAACTTATGCCCGGTATGGCATTGTCATAAGAACCTACTGAGGTTCGCCACCTATTCCATTTGTGACGTAAAAATAACGGCGAGTCGAGGCTTAACACCCACTGCCTAGACCTTCGGGTAGAAAAAGCAGTGAAGTTACAACAAACAACAAATTTTTATTTCAATATAAACAACAACATTTAAGTATAAACAACTTATAAGTCAGTTATTCATCATTTTCATCATCATTAGCCTTTTGAGGTCCACTGCTGGACATAGGCCTCCCCCATAGAGCGCCACAACTGCCGGTCCGCTCAATCATGGGGGGTTTTTGCCATAATCGCCACGCTTGGCAGGCGGGTTGGCGATCGCAGTAGGTTGTACCTTCTTGAGAGAGAATGCTGCTGCCCATTCTTCTAGCTTTTCCCTTAGTCGCCTTTTACGACACCCACGGGAAGAGATGGGGTGGCGGTATTCTAAGCCGGCGCCACACAGCAAAGTTAGTTATTGCTAGTGCGGAATTGGTGAGTTTGGTTTGACTTATTTTTCTTCTTGTTTGCGTAAAGTCGCAGACCTAGTAGCTACTCATTGATATGTGTTAATGATAGATAAAAATATATTTACCTTAATGAAAACGGCTTATGCAAATGTGAAGCGGAGAAGAGCGAGGGTCGGACAGGTCTAGGACCTGGGGTCACAGGTCTCAATGCAGGCGGCGGTGATGATGCCTGAATATTCTTACGCAGAACTCGCCAGTAACGTCTGTACGTAATATGTATAAACTAATGCATATTTATATAAAAATACCTAGAAAAACATCTAGATGACTTTCAAACACACATTTATTTTTGAATTGGGTATCTAACTCACTGATCCCAGCAGTCGCTACTAGACCAGTGTATCACGAATCTCTTCTAATATTGGTCACGATCGTGAAAACGCCCACATATAATATTAAGTTATGAAGAATCTTCTGAACTCTTTCATTATATAAAAATTAAGTAGGATATTGTTAATATTGCAGCTTGATTTGTGGTGCAGATGGTATGCAAATAAATCAATTGTATGTGTCATAAATATTTGTCCTGGGAATTGGATCCGCCTACATCGATTCCGCATTTGGTTGTTTTGCCAATGCACCACGAGGCCCGTCTAAAAGTAATAATAGTTTGTGGAAAGCCAAAGTCTCTGCCTATTGGATACAGGCGTGAATTTCTGTATATATATATTAATACATACCTGTAAATATACAATGCAGCAGTTAACATCGCAAGTAACAAGGACAGCAGAACACACAACGCTACCAACAAGGCTCTGTAATGGTATGGTGGCACGCATATTCCAGCAGCAGACACTACCGGTGATGAATCTGTCTCTCCATTCTCTTCTAATAACTCGTTGCGATTGTCAAATACCTGATGGAAAAAGAAACGCGCTAGCTGTCGTAAAAAATCGCCTTTTTAAAGTATTGAATGAATATGAACGAATTTAAATTATTATTTTTTTATTAAGATGCTGACTAGTATTTTGTCCACAAAAAAGTGAACGCGCGATCCCCTTAAAAATCCAAATACCCATATTTAGTAGTACCCTAGAAGCTTGTTTGAATTTAGGAATAGATGCATGCATATGATAAGTGACTTGGATTCTATTTTTCTCCAAGACAAAGGTAATACAGTAATTAAAGTTGCTCCACTACATGCACAAAATTTTTGTAATACATATTAAACTGTACCGCATATCTATTGATTAGCCGATTAATCATTACATAGTATAAAGTCACTTTCCGCTGTCTGTCTCCATATATGCGTATATCTTTAAAATTACTCAACGGATTTTGATGCGGTTTTTTTAATAATTAGAGGGTGTCAACGGGGTGGTTTTGATCTATAATTCATATATGATGTTGTAAAGAAAAAATGATAATTTTCTAGATTTGGCACTTTAATTGCAAACGCTGGCTGAACCCAAGTGCTAGATCAAAATTCTATCAATATTCTACACTATCAAACACTTTCAGAAGGTCTACAAAAAAGTCCGCGAGGGCATATGTCTATCTCTCAGGGATAATTCACAATGACCATTTTTATTTTTTTTTACTTTTTACGACAAATAATAGCTTATTTACGAAACGTGTTTAAACATTACAGCATTAATTTTCATCCAATTAAGTGTCTTAAATAGATTGTAAATGTAATATAGATGATCCTGGCCCTTTACAGTATGCAATTTAAACGAATATTTTCGAAGATATGGCAGTATTAACATAGCTGGACAGCAGTTAAAGCCGATAAATAGCACAAATTGAACCTCATGATATCCAAAATTTACTCATTTATTTCTTTAGATGCGAAACAAAGGGTCAGCTAGTGGGATATAAATTTCATTACACTACATGATTAATTTGACAAACAAATTCTGAAATCATTAGAATACTACTCCGTACACTTCAAAAAAATGAAAAATTAGATTAATGTTATGCACGAAGTATAAATACACAGCCCGTGTTCAGGATTTTCCATAGTGCTACTGCTAAAGTACCTACACAATAATAAACTGAGATCTTAGTTCACTATTCAGGCATTGGCTGCGCTAAAATTTAAGACGTACCCTTGATTACGAACGTACATACGTACTGTAAACTCTTTGGTATTTTTAGATATAAACTCTTTATTACGTGTGTTTCGAAATTTGTATTTTGAATTTTTAAAAAAACATTTTGCTTGACAAAATTTATTCAAGGAGGTTGGCATACTGCTTGAGTAAATTCCACAGATTAAGTGGCTGGCATAGGACATCCCCTGCTATAGGTAGGGCATCGATAAGTCTGTAGGGGCATCATCCTCATCCAGGCTTTATTAAGGGGGGGATGATGTAAACTCTTTGGTATTTTTAGATATAAACTCTTTATTACGTGTGTTTGGAAATTTGTATTTTGAATTTATAAAAAAACATTTTGATTGATAACATATTCTGATGTCAATAAAAATAAAGGAGGGACCACTGAGTTCAATATACAAGAGGAGCAAACCTCATACAAATGCGTCAAAAAATGTGTGTCCACTTTTTAGATGCAATGACGTAGCTTTGAAACCACTAGACATTTAAAATTAAACATATATCTATCGCAGTCACACAAATCGCAAATACATTGCCGTCACTTTGATTAGACAAAGATGGCAATATAAATTTGCAATGGCGGTGTGGGGTGGCCAGCCCATGCGAAATTTTGCCTAATTTATATTTATTAAATATTTTTACGAGTTTTATTTTTACGTTTTATTTTTATTTTTACGAAATTTTACCTAACTTTTTCAAACATGGCTTGAAAAATTTAGGTAAAATTTTGTAAAAATAAAAATAAAACGTAAAAATATTTAATAAATATAAATTCAATATTTTATTTATTTATTATTAGACTATTTGACTATTGTTGTTGTGACTTTATTGTTAGACTGGAAGCCGACCCGAACAAAATTGGGAAAAGGCTAGGCAGATGAATTATTGATCATACACCGCTGTGTAACATAAGTTTTGTATAAAATTGCCTTTTAGTCTCTTTTTTATAAGTTTGAGTGAATAATTTGCTTTCGTGATACAATCTTATTTTTAAGTATTTATTAATTATGGCATTTATTAATAAGAGCGAATGATCAACTTGAATTGACGATAAATGATCTCCCGGGTGCAGGTAGCCAGTCAGTTTCTTTTCTCAGCAATCGGATAATTTTCACCCACTTGTCACGGCGTGCTGCATCTTTAGGCACCCTGCAGCGTTATTATTATAACAAAAAATATTTAAAATCTCCTTTTCCATAAATTAATAACTCCCACAATTAGTTTTAGTTTCCCACAAATGTGGGAAACTAAAACTAAGTTTTTAGTGGTATCACTGAAGCTAATTATGAAAATTCAACATTTTATCTATTTTACTGTATTTTAATATTAATGTAAACATTAATCTTACGTGTGGAAAGTAATTCCGGTTAATTTCTTATGGGTTTCCGATCTTGAATCGCACTCTTTTACTACGCATTTACCCATTTTGTACCTATTGTTATTCGGTTCGCGTCTGACAGATGACTGAATTGACATAAGCTTCGCATAAGCCTGTAGACTTATGGCCAGTGGTCACACTTTGAGAAGGTTACTACAAGTCTATATCATATAGGTCAATGGGAGGGACTCGATGAGTAGACTCCGAAGGAGAAACTTAAAAAAATACCAAAGGTGTAATAATAAAAATATTCGTTCGATCAAAAAAAATTGTAATATATAAGAAGCCGGTCGTGGTGCCAGGAGGAGGATAATATTGAAGAAACCTGGACGAGGTGCCCAGGGACAGAGCAGCAAAGAAAACCGATGTGGTGCAACGTTACATCTGGCACGTATTATTTCTTTAATATATTATAATATGATTTAATCCATTGGCAGTATTTTTTATTACACATGCACTGAGCTCATAAATACCCTTAGAAATGAACAACTAAACTGTGTTGTATTAAATAGTGGTTCTCAAGTTGGTGCTCCTTATATCATATAGATTGGGAAGCTGAGAACACGAACCCGTTACATACGAGCTCGTTACAGTACCTACCTACTATAAATTTTTATACGCGTTGAAAGGTTGAATCTAAAAAATCTCTAAATTAAATGGCGTTGTAGTTATAGGATTTAAACGAATTGAAAATTACCACCCTCTACCGGCGAAAATTCTTTCTCCTAAATGGTGACAATTCCTGTGTATCTAAACTTCGCGGTATTATGATTTCTCAATAACTGTGCTAACCCAGTAACTAATCAATTTTAGGTCTAACATTAGGTATGTCATTCTAATCTCCATTGTAAAGTAATTGTATCTAAAATTAGATTTACCTCAATCATTTTCCTGACATGGCTTGGTGTCTCGACTTCATCCTTCAAATACTTGTCAACGCTAGCTTCCTCGAAAGACAGCTTGTACACAGTTCCTGCATTTTTATCATCTGTATTATCTTTGTTCTGAACTTTGCTGACATCTTCAGATTTGATCTCGGCAGTGTCATTATTTTCAGCTTCAATTGTCGTAGTCGAGTTGACATCTCGTCTGCGTCTCCCAAATGATGGTTCAGACCTGCCTGCATGACTGGGACAGTAAGCCTGGAAAAGTTTTGATTAGTTAGCTAGTCATCTCTTTATATTTCTAGCCAGAAAGCTGTAAACATGTAAAAAAGTATATGCCACCATATTCTTGGATAGACCCCGTCACAACGTCAAGTATGGCCTGTTTGGAGGAGCACTGGAGGGCAAATAATTGTCACCTGATTGTTACAGCTGGCTTACGTGGCAACTAGCGCCGCTCATAGATGAAGGCTTTTAAAATAGTATTGGGAAGGGGTAGGAACTGGGATGTGGAGGGGTGAGGAGAAGTGGTGGGGCCTCCGAATACCTCTCCAACCGATTGAAATGCGCTATAAGGCACTTTACATCGATGTTCTGAGAGGTCGTATTGTATCACGCGCGTATCGTATTGTATCACGGTCGAGCCGGCCCAGTCATGCAGCGAATTACGTGGCTCTATCACACCAAAGCCTATCAATGCTATGCTATAGGATCACTGATAAAGTATACAACTCAGTTTTCAATTTGTCACAATAATTACTTTTCTAGTACTTATAAACGAGCGAGAAAAATTAGTTTTAAGGTCATCTATGGGTAATAGAAAAATTATGTATTATTTATATAACTTCACGCCTTGGGTAGAAAAGACCCGAAGGTGTAGGCAGCGTCAAAACTTCAAATATCCATTTTTCACTTCCCTTATTGCAATAGGTGGCGGAACCTATTACCAAACACCGCACACAAATTTGTCAGTTACATGTTATTAATCACACAACTTCCGAAAACATTCCGAACAGTCATCGGCGTGAACTGTAAGCCCAGATTAGATCCCACGACTTCTAAATCAGAAGCCCGATGCTCGACCAAGGAGACGACAAGAAAAAGTGTCTTTCAGCCAATAATAGAACACAATATCTGTCGTTTTATGGATGGAAAGGTTAACATGCAACAATCAAGACCAGTAACTGGATGGCACGCAGTGATCACATGATACAACCGGTTATCTATAAGGTTATAGGATCAAATAGACAATAAAGTTAAATAAATAAAGTTAAATAAATAATAAAGTTGCAGAAACAGCGCCCTCTATTATGCAATTCTAATCTCCTCGGTTGATAGCCCCTAAGAAAACTGGAAGAAGCTTGTTGTTTGCCTTTAAAAGCATTGACGTAATTGAAATTAAAGGTTATGAACTTATTTATATATAAGTTCATTATGATATGACAGGTCAAGTAGTTTAGATAGGTCCCACATATTTATCAACAAACCGGCTATTCTGTTTATATCGGACGAGCCTCGTGGTGCATTGGTAAAACTACCGACTGCATAATCGAGGTTGGCGGGTTCGAAAGCCACCCGAGTATAAATATTTGTGACAAGCATGATTGATTGTATCGTCTGGGTATTACTCTGTGTATTATAAGTTTTTATAAAAAGAAGTGTAAATGTATTTATATCCGTTTTCTCTAGTATCCATAGCACAAGCGTTTAGTTGCTCAGTTTGGAATTAGAGGGCGCTGTGTGTATGTATGTCTATGTCCTTAATATTGTTATTACCTGATTATGCAGAATTATATCATCATCATCATTTGCCTTTTGAGGTCCACTGCTGGACAGGCCTCCCCCATAGAGCGCCACAACTGCTGGTCCATTCACTCATGGGGGGTTTTTGCCATAATCGCCACGCTTGGCAGGCGGGTTGGCGATCGCAGTAGGCTGTATTTTGTTGGGAGAGAATGCTGCTGCCCATTCTTCCAGCCTTTTCCCTTAGTCGCCTTTTACGACACCCACGGGAAGAGATGGGGTGGCGGTATTCTAAGCCGGCGCCACACAGGTTTATATATGTATTTTAAATATTCCTTATGTTTTTGCTGAAAGGACTTGGTGTTACACCAGTTTTGCCGGCTAATTCATGCAGCAAACTGCGTGGCTTTACCATAGGTATAGCCATTTCCAATGGGTTCTGTACAAAATGTGATATCATCAGATACTGACCGGTTGGCATCCATCACGGCACGTACGCACTGTAGCTTCAAAGACTAAGAAATTGGACTCCGGTATCTTGAACGCGTTGAAGCGAGCCTCAAGAGAGTCGCCATTACGACCCTTGTCCAACTCTGGGAACACGTCCGGATCTACTGGACATCTGGTACAGAATATTTCAAATATAAACAAGCATAATATGCTGGTAATCTATATTGTAATAGCTTATTTTAAATCAATCTATAATGCGAAATAGTCGGTCTAGAATCCTGATTGACTAATTGAAACATTTTAAATTTGAAAGTTGATTTGATGTTAAGTTTCATAGCTAGTTGGAAATAGTCGTCTTTTGGCCGAATTGTTGATTTGATAGATTGCAGACAAATTTTGGAATGGACTGGAAATGTATAAATATATTGTAATTTCACGTATTTTTCCTTCCGAAGGTGTAGACAGCGGCAATTACGCTGCGCCTAGACATATTTTTACGCTCCAAATGGAATAGGTGGCGACCCTTGACTTCCTAAAGTAATTACGAAGAGCCATCGGTATGAGCCAAGATTCTGTCCTGCGACTTTTTCATTCAAAATGAGGGTGTGTGTCCTCCAGACCATCTATTCTACTAATAGGTAATATCAACATAAATAATTGCTAACTTGTTTAAACCGTAATCGTCGGTAGTTTTTTAAATCCATCCAATCACGTGACTTCATGAAATGATCACTTGATGTATTACTTATAATAAGTTTGAGGACAACAAACCCTTTAATGAGTCAATATCACGACAAAATAATAAGTGAACCCCATTGTCAGTACATTGGGGTCCGAATTCTAATGTACCTAGTTAACATTTTTTTAGATGCTATAAAGAACTGTTTATTAAAACATACATACCCGATACGATCAATCAATTGTACAGAACGTCCCGAATATGGATCTCTTGCGATGACGTTTGTGGCAAAAATGTCAGTGGCATAATTGTAACCGTCTTGCGCTTCCAACCTGAATGTGAGCGGATCTCCAACAGCTATAGTAGTTGTAGGTCTTCCTTGATATAAGATCATCAGGCGCACTTTAGAGTTTAGAGAACTCTCTTCAGGCAAATACTCTATCGGTATAGGACTGCCAGATCTGTCAACCAAATCGTTTTGAACGCTACAATTAGATTCGAGAACGTACTTCCGCATTTGAATATTACTGACTTTGAATGAATCTATATTAAAAAAAAACGAACTGTCATTCTACAGTATTTAAAAAAATGTGAATGTGGATGCAGAAACTTTTTAACATGTTCGTATTTCAAAAAGAGAACAACATTCTTTCAAAGTCCGCCGTTAGTAGCTGTTAGTTGAAATAACAGCACTCAAAAACCACGAATATAACTACTCTGTAAACCAACCAACATGTTATTATATATCTACATTCTTAGAAATATATATAAGCAAATACAAACAGATGGATTTGAATGACCCATATATTAACATAACACTCCGTATCATTCGGAACATACAAAAATACACCAAAAAAAACAAACACACACACAAAAATATTTCAACGAAATGTTAAATTTAAGTAAATGTTTATAATAAACTCTCCAAATAACAAACTGCATTTTCAACGGTCTTCTAAAGCTAAAATCTAAAAGAGATATTATATATATATATATATATACACATATATTCTGAAGCTCATTTATAAAATAAAACTCGCAAAATCTGTTAGAAAATAGTGTTAATTTTTAAAACGTAGATCTACGTGTTCATTTGGTAAAAATTGCACCACCAAAAAAGTTTTTATTAATGACGTAACACTGGCAAATATTGATTTTAATAGCAGTTTTCCAAAAAGTAAAAAAAAACAGCAGTCAAGTGTCAAAAAATTGTTATCAAACGAACACGTCACTAGAGTTTGATGACGTCGTTCTCACCCGGCTCCTATGTAATTTGATGTAACAACAGCTTCTGCCGGTCCTCGGAACAGGCAAGTCAGATTGAATCTTTTATCACGTGAAGTTTGGACGTTGTCACTGAATTGTACCACCACGATGTTGGTCATCGTATCTCCGTACTGTAATGGTGTGTTGATGCATCAGACTAAATGAAATACCGTAACGGCTTTTTTTGTGATTATATAATATATTCTTAGGTATCTAATAATCATTGCATAGTATAAAATAAAGTCGCTTTCCGCTGTCTGTCCCCTTATATGCTTAGATCTTTAAAACTACGCAACGAATGACTCAACTGGGTGATTTCTATGCATAAATTATATATTAGTTTAGTAAAAAAGTAATAATTTTCGAGATTTAGGACTTTAATTGCAAACGCTAGCTGAACCTTAAGCGATAAATCAAAATAATGTAGGTACTGGTGATGGTGTATGTCTATCTCTTAGGGATAATCCACAATGGCCATTTTATTCCTTCTGAGGCGAACTTTTGAGTGTGGTAGAGCCAAGCAGTTCGCTGCATGAATGGGCTGGCTCGACCGGTGAAATACCACCACCTCTCGGTAAATCAACGTAAAGTGGCTCATGCCGCGTTTCGTTCGGTGAGAGAGTTACCCGGAGGCCCATCCCCCTTCCCCATCCCTTCCTATCCTACTCCTTTAAAGGTTGGCAACGCAACTATAACACTATATGTGTTGGAGGTGTCCATGGGCGGCGTTGGTCACTTAACATCAGGTGACACGCCTGCTCGTTTGCCCTCCTATCCCATAATAAAAAAAAAAACAAAATTTGCTGGGCCAACTAGTTAGTAATAAATTTTTAATTACTATTTTTGAGGAAATATTTCAATCATTTATTTCTTTCTTTTTAAGTATTCCAAAGTATAATTAGATTACGACTTGATCCTAAATTCTACCTACGACTATAAACACTAAAAATAAAAATTTCATATTTTTACATTCTTATTGTCTTTAGTTATTAATGATTCCTATAGTAAAGGCTCGATTTAAAACTAGAATTTCCCAGAAAAAAAAATACACACACACACACACAGTAAAATGTTTATTTGTTTTTATGCTCTGCTATTATACTACATAAAACAAAAGTTATGGTTCGCGGTATTTATATGTGGGAAATGAGGGCATTTCGCAAAATCTGTAGAGTGACTCTCGCAGACCGCGTCGAGAACAAGGTTTGCAAGGAAGGAAGTTAGATTAAAAAAGAGTGTCGGTGTAAAAGTAAGAAAGGGCATGCTCCGATGGTTCGGACATGTAGAAAGAATGGATTATGCAATATTGACCAAGCATATACAATACAAAAGCGGATTAAAAATCGACGCGCGTCGATGAAAAGAGTTTTGAAAGTCAAAGAAGCGAGTGAGGCGTGTAAGAATCTTGCCGCTCTGTTTTCTCTGCCTACCCCCAGGGAATTTGGCTTGAACTGAACTGAAACTCGTGTAATCTGATTACTGAAAAATTGAAATATTTTAATCAAATGATATAATATGGAAACATTTTGATACAAACCCTCTGAGTTCCACATTCAGGGTATCCGTGCGCGCCAGTAATACGTAGTGCGTTGACAACACCACCATTCCCTCTGAAGAAACAGCGGTCGTAGAAGCCATAGGTATACATCCGACCATAGAAGCCTTCGGGTAGACGAAGAGTAAATTCCATTCCGTCTTCGTTACACACTTGTGAGACTATAAGATTGTGATATTACTATTTATTTACATATGAATTCATATTTACATAACATAACATAACTTCACGCCTTTGTTACCCGAAGGTGTAGGCAGCGGCTGTTAAGCCTCGTCTCGCCGTTATGTTTACGTCCCAAATGGAATAGGTGGCGAACCTACTGCCATACCGGGCACAAAGTTTTTCAGTCATCGGTATTTATCACACATAACTTCCGAAAACAATTTCGAAAAGTCATTGGTGTGAGCCAGTGTCAGGATTCGAACCCGTACCTGTGGATCAGAATCCGTGTACTCTACCACTGGACCACCAAGACTGACCGACCAATGCTGAAATTAGTCGTTGGAAATACGAATTCGCTAGGCAGCGAGCAAGCTGGCTGGAATTAAGAGCTCATAATATAAATACCCCCAGGAATACGATTTAAGGCTTATGCCAGAGATTAACATTTTTTTAAGTAATCCTTCATGAAATAGTTTAGGTCGACTACTATATTAATAAATTCTAATACAAATTGATAATACTTTGGATTCTCCGGTGGTGAAATAGCCGAGCACCCCGCTTCTGGATCAAGAAGTCGCGGGATATATTCCAGATCCACAGCAATGATTTTTCAGAAACTGTGTAATATCTATAGATATATAAGATGACTGACAAAATTGTCCCCGATGCATAGCAATAGGTTCTGCCACATATTCCATTTGGAACGGAAAAATTCAGCGAGACCAGGCTTTAAGTTTTAAAAAAATAATGCTACCGTCCAAGCAATCATCAGTCATCCTCCCCAATGATCTCTCGTAGAAATCGTACTCGTTAGCGGTATTGTCAAAATGCGCGGGATTAGCAGCATCCAATTCCCTAGTGTCACGATCGCTCAGTTCACAATTATCTCGCTGCTCTCCTGCATATCCTCCCTCTCTGGAGACAAGAGTATAAAATGAAATAAAACATACAAAAGCAATAAAATTACATACATCAATTGAAACAGTGGTAGAGCCACTCAGTTCGCTGCATGAATGGGTCGGATCTACTGGTGAAATACTACGAACTCACAGATAATCCACGTAAATATCTGTAACACCGTGTGTTACAGATCTCCATCAGCGGAGCTAGTCACTTATCAACATGTGGTCCGCCTGCTCCTCATCCCTTAAAAAATATAATATTTTAAATAAGTTTTACCTAAAATTAAATGATCGACAGATGAAGTCTCTAGCTTCAATACATTCCCGTTGGCAATGTGCCAATGATTGGGCTGTTGTGAAACGCCTTACGAATCGTCTTTGCATACGCTGTCTCCCCACTTGTCTAAAGCTGTCTTCTTCACAACGCGATCCTTGCCAAGGCCTATGGCCGACTGGGGGTCCCCCAATAGGTCCTCCCACACCACCAATGGGACCACCTATTGGCCCACCGATAGGTCCGTTTAGACCGTTGATAGGTGGTCTTCCAACTGGTGGTCCTATAGGACCGTCCTGTTCGTATCCATTATATACTGGTCCGCCTGGATTGAAAGCAGAAAAAAATATACTGTTCATTGTGGTGTTTTATGTCTTATTTTGTCAAAATATTTATGGTTGGTATAATATAAGGTATGGTTATGGGCCGGCTCGACCGGTGAAATACTACGACCTCTCAGAAGATCGACGTAAAGTGGCTCATGCCGCGTTTCGTTCGGTAAGAGAGGTACCCGGAGGCCCACCCCCCTTTCCCCATCCTTTCCTTTCCCCTATCCCTTAAAGGTCGGCAACGCAACAGTAACACTATATGTGTTTCTGGTGTCCATGGGCGGCGTTGGTTGTTTACCATCAGGTGACACGCCTGCTCGTTTGCCGTCCTATCCCATAAAAAAAAAAGTATTTTATGCCAATCCTCACCAAGCGGACGGTCTATAGGTCCTGACGGTGGATATGATCCTCGATAACCATTGGGCCTCTCAATAGGACGCCGAATGCCGAAGGTTGGTCTTGGTTCCACTGGGTATCTAGTAAAAATATATTGTGTTAGATTGAATATTGTATATTTACTTTAAATTAGAATACAGAGCCGATATCTTTACCTGTCTCCGCTGGGTCGTACACCCCTATCAGGGAAACGATCAGGCCCAGCGTAATCCGGTCCGTAATAACCTCCTCGACTATACCCTGCTGTAGAAAGACCACGTTGTCGTTTTAGTAAAAATATTAATGAGCCTCAGAGTCAACATTTAATTTAAGTCAACATTTAGCTTACCAGGATATGACGATCCGGTCGGCGGATATTTGTCATACAAATCTGGGTAACGGTCTCCACCCAACGGTACCGGATCTCTGTTCACTCCTACCGGATACCGACTGAATGGATAACGTCCCCAATCGTTAGGGCCTTGGAATCTGTCCTGATCGTATCTATCAGGATAGCGGTTGGAATACCACCCCGGTCTGGACGGGTATCTTCCATTACCACGTATTGCATTAGTGGGATATCTGTCCCTATCTGCTGGGAATCTTTCAGGATATCTGTCTGATGGATACCTTTCTGGATATACGTCTATAGGATACCTGCTTATGGGGTATCTGTCCGCGGGATACCTTCCTATATCATTACTTGGGAAGTCATTTAGTGGATATCGGCCACTGTTAGATGGGAAGCGATCTCCACCAGGAATAGGAATTCGATCACCTACACCTGGGGGATATCTATCGACAGCGGGCGGATAGCGATCAATCCCTGGTGGATATCGATCAACTCCTGGTGGATATCGATCAACTCCTGGTGGATATCGATCAACTCCTGGGGGGTAGCGATCAATTCCTGGTGGATATCTGTCTAATGGGTATCGTTCAGGGCCCACGCCCGGTGGGTATCTGTCAGACGGGTAGCGGTCTGATCCGACGCCTGGTGGGTATCTATCGTCGTAACGGTCATCATTGCCACCCGGGTATCGGTCGTCTGGGTAACGGTCCGGTCGACGGTCGTATCTGTCGTCGTCTCCGTACCGGTCATCATCAGGATAACGGTCCACGCCTGGAGGATATCTGTCCCTATCACCTCCATTGCTACCACCTGTATGTTAAAAAAAGTTATAAATATCTCTTCTGCTGATTAAAAATAAATGCATGCAAATATTTCTAGCTACTGTTAAATCTCTAATCTACTGTACTACTAACTACATTTAAAATGATTGAATTTTCATATATCCTAAAACACATTGAACTAGACGAAATCAGGATCATTCTAGAAAGAAATAAATAATAAGAAAAATATTCAAATATACAAACCTTTTCCCAGTAAAGAAATGCTATAAAATATAATAAGCTTAAGATCAAAGAAAAATATCAAGCCAATTTAACCTCCATGCAAGTACAAAATACTATATAAATATATATCTATAAGAATATATATATACTATTATGTCTAACTTTAGGTCTAAATATAAAAAATCTGATTCAGGCAGTGTCAGGCACTACTAAACACTATAGCCGTCTAGTATCTACGAGTCAGAAAAAGTTAGCAACAAATCTCATTACTACAAAATACGAACTACTTTAATAATACCATAGACAAGGAATTACTTTTTTTGTTGTCAGTACCTACTTAAAAACCATTTATCTACTGCCAATTATTTTGAACAAAAAAAAAACGTACAAAGCGAGTGATTGTTGAATGTTACACAGAGTTTTTTTTTATTAGCTTTTTATTAGCTTCACCTGTATGTATGTTTGTATGTTTGTATATTTGTATGTTTGTATGTTTGTATGTTTGTAGGTTTGTTTGTAACCGACTTCTTTTTTAGTTTCCGCTGATTGCCACTAGATGGTGCGATTTGTGAACTATGTAAATAATAGTTTAAAAAAACTAAAAAACACGCTTTTTATAGAAAACCGAACTAAAAAATAGAAAATAAATTTTAAATTTAAATTTTAATGAATTTAATTTAAGAAAATAGTTGTTTCTAAGATTTTCGCGAATCTCACTCATTGATTAAAACAACTTTAGGATTATATCTACTTCTAACTTTTAGGATATTATCGAAATGATAATCACTCTACTCATATCTGTCAATAAAATATTTATAACTATTGACACCATGCACCCCACGCTTTTTTGAACGATAGATGGTGCGATTTGTGAACTATGAAAGTTCATAAATCGCACCATCTAGTGGCAATCAGCGGAAAGTTTACGTTATCAACTTGAAACGAGTTCCTTATAAAAGTCACAGATGGCGCTATTCCTCAAATTCGAAACTAAGAAACGCGCTTGTTTTAGAAACCCGAACTAAAAAATATAAAATAAATAATAGTTTAAAAAAACTAAAAAACACGCTTTTTATAGAAAACCGAACTAAAAAACAGAAAAATAAAAAAAAAAAATTTATTTTAAAAAAAGCGTGGGGTGCATGGTGTCAATAGTTATAAATATTTTATTGACAGATATGAGTAGAGTGATTATCATTTCGATAATATCTTAAAAAGCACCCCACGCTTTTTTTAAAATAAAATATTTTTTTTTATTATATTTATAGCTGAGAAAATTTTCGATCAAGTCAGCATTCTAAAGCTGTACTTCAAGTAGCAATATAGTTTAATTTTTTTTTACAAAAATATATTTTAAAATAAATGTCAATAAAGTTACTGCATAAGGCCCAAAACATGCAATTCAAAAAAGATGAGCAAAAATTAAAACATTCATCAATCCTCTATATTTCTTTTTCCCTCTATTTTTTCCCCGTTTTTGTCTAACATGCACCGAACCTGTAGAAGTAGTGGGACGACCCCAATTGCCCTGTGAACTAGTTCCAGGACTCCCGGCATCTGTATCACCACTCACTAGCTGATCTGGATTGCGTAATATTACAATGAATGAATGAATGAATGAAATTAAAGGGGATTTTAAATTTATGGACGCGTTCAAAGATATATTTTGTAACATTCCATCCCCTAATTAATTGGACACGTTCAAATTATTTTATCAATGGCTACTTTAAAAAATTGTGACACCCGTGAAAGGGCACTAGAGAAATATCAATTTGAGCAGAATTATACTGTCTGGTTTGGTAGCTACGTTTTGCCCAAAGAGACTACTTCTCTTAATGTCACACTGATAGAAGTAAAGTCTTTAGATATCGCTTTGGACCAATTGCTTTCCAATTAGAACAATAAATCATTCATTTATGGATTTTAACCGTATGCTGGAAGAAGAAAGCATTCGA
This sequence comes from Euproctis similis, assembly GCA_905147225.2. NCBI lineage: Eukaryota > Metazoa > Arthropoda > Insecta > Lepidoptera > Erebidae > Euproctis > Euproctis similis. The sequence continues at coordinate 7,724,676 of LR990121.1, read as the reverse complement.
AAGTAAGTTAAATAAAGGCGATAAATCCCTTAATTGTCTGTTTCTTATTCTGGTGTCTCCTCCACCATCATTTTCTCTGATTGTCCCACTTTAACAAGTAGTAAAATATACTACGCGTGTATTCAATAACAAAATCTATTTGTAGACTCGTAGAAGGGTCAACGATGAATGTTATGTGGAACCAATTGAAGACTTTTAAGGTTGTCACTAAGTACCTAAGTTAATTTTAATGGGAACTTTTACCTTTAAAGTAAAAACCAGTCTTTATTTTTCTGAGATTCACTTTCGCCAGATGAAATATTGACACTCATAGACTAATGATTAGTATCGTTAATTATCTCCCAAACTTTGAAACAGAGTATTCTAACGAACTGCAGCCTTATCGGAAGACAATTAAATGAGTTGAAAAAACATTACAAAATTTAACGTGTTCTTGCGGAAGATGATGTTAAGAACCTTAAAAATCGACGAGCGTGGATGACAAGAGTTATTCAGGTCAAAGAAGCGAGTGAGGCGTGTAAATATCGTGGCTTATGGCGTTATGCTCTGTCTGCATATCCCACAGATGGCATGGCGTAAAGTTATTTACGTACTCTGTATAAGAAAGAAGTTGTCACTGACACCCCTACTTGTTGGTTGTCTGTTTAAGCAACTCAATAGACTATTAATCACAATAATATGAACATGTATATTGATAGCTTCCTTCCCATATTTTTTCGTGTGCGCACTTCCTGTGGCGCGCATATTTTGCGCAGTACTTAAATGTATATTTTACATACACGTGTACTGATCATTTTGCCCTTATCCCAAGCGGGATCGGTACAACATGTCATCCTTTCGAAGTACCCATGTTGTCTAAGGTTTTGGCTGTGGTTTTATGACCAGCCGTCTGCCTGGTGTCAACCCTCCTTGGGAATATTTTTGTTGGTGGTTTATTCTTCACCAGGAGTAAAATGCAGGAATAGATGATGTTAGCATCTCATTTTTCTTAGCCTTCTTGGGACATTTAGGACTTAAAAAATATATAAAAAAAAGCGCAAAGGCAACCAACTGGACCCTCTTTTAAACAGTAGGCTGCGGATAATATTTTTTAAGTCCCAAATGTCCCAATAAGTGACAGTATCTATTGCCACACACGAGACACAGTGGTGTCTTTTGTCATGGATATTGACTACACAGCCCGATTCTAAATCAAAGAGTCGTGCGATCGGTTCCTGTCTCACACTAAATGACTTCTCAAAATTCTTTTCGGAGGTTATGTGTGATAAATATTTATTTTAATAATTATGGTAAATTTCCAACAAGAATTTGCCTGTAGATCGAATATATGTTGGTATTGAGTCTAAATGTACCTATTGAAAACATTCAAGACTATCTGTTAAATAAAAAACCAAATACTTACGCATCAAATTCTCATAATAATCAAAGTCGGGATCGTACAATAGTCTCATGCCGTCCTTTTGATTATATCTGCTTAGCCGGCAGGTCCTCGCCCGGTCACTGTACACCGCTGACCTAAACAATTGAAAGTAATTCAAACATATAAACACCGGAAGGTCATTTTTAAATAATTAATAATAATAATTCGTCGAGCGTCGACGCGGGGTGCGGTCGCGGGTTTGAATCCTGGCTCACACCACTGACTTTTCGGAAGTTATGTGTGATTAAACATCGATGACTGAAAACTTTGTGCCGGTATGGCAATTGATTCGCCACCTATTCCATTTGGGACGTAAATATAACGGCGAGACGAGGCTTAACAGCCACTGCCTACACCTTCGGGTAGAAAAAGGCGTGAAGTTATGTTATGTTAATTTCCCAGATTACTCGTAATCGTTCGCTAATAGATTAAAACAACAACTCCTGAAGTTACTCATCTTTAAACTTTTCTTGTCTACGGCAACATTGAAATGATAACTTTCAAAGACTTTTTTCTTTTGAATAAATCCACGTTTTCAGGCACGGCACATGATATGACATTATCAAGGAGGTACAAATCTATGACGGTGTTACTTTCGCAAAATATAACATGTCTAGCTTTAAAGCTTGATGTCAGTAAAATAAAAAGCAACTTACTGGCTGAACTGAGTTTCCATTTTTTAAAGTCTAGACCTAAATAAAATGTTTCATAAATTTCACAAAATCAACTCAACCGTACAATAATTATTTGGTATGAATTTAGTATTAGAAACGCATTTATAATTTACAGCATTATTTAAACTTTCACCAAATTACGCAACACTATCTGAATGGCGGTTCAGATAAATCGAATCGGAGTATCTATTTTGCAATATATATGTATACTAGCTGACCCGGCGAACTTTGTTCCGCATCAAAAGTAATAAATGAGTAAAATTTGGATATTAAAAAGTTCAATTTGTTCTATTTGTCGGCACGCGTTTTGGCGCGCAACGCAACTGCTATGTCCCGCTATGTTAATGCTGTAATATCTTTGTAAATATACGTTTGAATTACATACTGTAAAAGGAAATATTGATCTATTAAATACACAATCTATTTAATACACTTAACTGGATGAAAATTAATGCTGTAATGTTTAAAATCGCTTCGTAAATAAGCCATTGTTTCTCGTAAAAAGTAAAAAATAGGGTTATCCCTAAGAGATAGACATATGCCATCGCGGACTTTTTTGTAGATCTTTTGAAGGTGTATAACAATGTAGTAGATTATTTTGTTTTATCACTTAGGGTTCAGGCAGCGTTTGCGATTAAAGATCTAAATCTTGAAAATTATCACTTTTTTTACTACACTATACATGAATTATAGATCAAAACTACCCCGTTGACACCCTCTAACTATTATAAAAAACCGTATCAAAATCCGTTGAGTAGTTTTAAAGATATACGCATATAAGGGGACAGACATGCATGGTCCAGAATGTTGGGCTGTGAAAGAAAACTACATGCGACGGAGATGCGTATGTTGAGATCGATGTGGGGTGGGATGGAAATTGATAAAATACGGAATAGCTGTGTAAGTTTTTATCTTGCGCTAATAACTGATAAGAGGGAGTTGCGTTGCGTGGTATGGGTATGTAATGAGGAGGGATGATCATAATACTCATGATGCGAGAAAAATCGTGAAAATGATCTCTGTAACAGTGGTAGAGCCAAACAGTTTCCTGCAACAGTGGTAGAGCCAAACAGTTTCCTGCATGAATGGGCCGGCTCGACCGGTGAAATACCACGACCTCTCAGAAGACCGACGTAAAGTGGCTCATGCCGCGTTTCGCTCGGTGAGAGAGGTACCCGGAGGCCCACCCCCCTTCCCCATCCTTTCCAATCCCCGGCAATTCCAAGGTTGGCAACGCAACAGTAACACTATATGTGTTGCTGGTGTCCATGGGCGGCGTTGGTTGCTTACCATCAGGTGACACGCCTGCTCGTTTGCCCTCCTATCCCATAAAAAAAAAGTTCCAAACATCGGGAAATAAATAGAAAATAAGTTCTAAATAAACGCGATATAATCCATCAAAAGTTGTTTTAATGTTATAATCTCTATTTATTAAATGCATATGTTGCATTCCCAAAAATATATTTAATGTTATTCCTCTCAATAGTCTCGGTGGTCCAGTGGTCGAGCACACGGTTTCTGAACCCAGAGGTCGCGAGTTCGAACACGCACACACCAATGACATTTCGAAATTAATTAATTTGGAAAGTTATGTGTGAAAAATATCGATTACTAAAACTTTGTGCCCGGTATGGCAATAGGTTCGCCACCTATTCCATTTGGGACCTAAACATAACGACCAGTCGAAGCTTAATCGCTGCCTACACCTTCGGATAGAAAAACGCATGAAGTTATGTTATTTTTCTCAATCTCTTTGTTTTGGCTAATATCGGAAACGACCGGAACGAATTTGACAGAACTTTCAGTGGAATAGGAGGATTCTTTCAATGAGGAATAATATAGGCTATTTTTAATTTAGGTTTTATTTAATGCCACACAGACAAAGGTGTATCGACCAGATAGACAATACAAATAAAAAAGTGTTTTTATTTGTTCTTTGTAGAACCCTAATGATTTTATATTCAATTTAAATCTAACTACCGCAAAATAATCGGCTCATAAGCCTCAGCCTAGATACTTGTGTAGAGTCTCGGTGGTCCATTAGTCGTGCTCCCCGTTTCTGATTCAGAAGTCGTAGGATCGATTCTAGGCTCACACCAATGATTTGGAATTCTTTTCGGAAGTTGTGACTAATAAATATCTTTCAGTTACAACTTAATGGCCCGGTGTAGGGCGACAGGTTCCGCCAACGATTAATTTTCGGAATTCGACTAGTCCAGGCTTAACAGTCACTGCCTACAGCTTCGGGTACAAAAATGCGTGAAATTATTTTAGATATCTATATCTACACATATAGATAGCAGATACACATGTTTAAGTGAGATGGGATTGTTGTGTGATACAAATAAGATTTTTTAAAATGGGTTCAGTATTTATGGAGATATAATTGTTAGAAAATAATAGTCAACAATAAAAACATCAAGGGAAAGCTGACCGCGTCGAAAACAAGGTTGTAGGAAAGGAGGTTGGATTGAAAGAGAGTGTGGGTGTAAAAGTAAGAAAGAACATGCTCCGATGGTTCGGACATGTAGAAAGAATGGATGATACAAGACTGACTAAGCAGATATACAATGCAAATACGGATGTACTTAGGAGTTGAGGACGGCTAAGACACACATTCCATGACCAAATAGAACGTGTCCTGGAGGAAGGTGACGATAGGAACCTCAAAAATCGACGTGCGTGCATGAAAAGAGCTATGAACATGAAAGAGAAATATGGAACATAAAAACATGTGTTATCGTCCGATGAACTTATAACATTTCTGACTCAAATGTGTCGGAGATAAATTGTAAATATATATTAAGCAGATAATCCGTTTGTTTTTGTTAAATTTGTAGGTCAGTACATATCTAATCGCAAATTAACTAAAAACATATCGTATATCAATAATAATTATTCTCTTATTAATTAAATTATTCTCTCGGTGGCCTAGTGGTCGAGCACACGGATTCTGAATCCAGAGGTCGTGGTTCGAATCCTGACACTGGCTCACACCAATGACTTTTTAAAATTGTTTTCGGAAAGTTATGTGTTATAAATATCGATGACTGAAAACTTTGTGCCCGGTATGGCAATAGGTTCGCCACCTATTCCATTTGGGACGTAAACATAACGGCGAGACGAGGCTTAACAGCCGCTGCCTACACCTTCGGGTAACAATGGCGTGAAGTTATGTTATGTTATCAATAATAATATATGCCCGAAACATTATTTTCTATGTAAGTAGATATCTGCTAAGCAATTCGCTGCATGAATGGACCGGCTGGACTGGACCGGTAAAATACCACCGAATATTGGTGATCCATGCTGCATTACGTTCGTAGTGAGAGGAGCCCGGAGTCTCACCTCTTATCCCCATCCTTTCCTATCTTACTGCTTAAATGTCGACAGAGCAACTGTAACACTATGTGTGTCCATGGGCAGCGCTAGTCCCTTACCATCAGGTGACCCGCCTACTCGTTTGCCTTTCTATCCCATAATAAAAAAAGGTTTAAGGGAACTCGTCGCATGACGCAGAGCATACGGATTTGGGTACCTACCCACCCAGACAGTGTCGGCGTTGTTGGCGTGAGCCAGGATTCTAACCCGCGACTTGTTGATTCAGAAGCGTAGTGCTCGACCACTGGAGGACCGAGACCTTTTTAGGTTTTTTCTATACATATCAAGAGGCATGTGGTGATGCTGAACACTTCTATCATACGATGAATCAGAGAAAACTCCAAATGTTTAAATGTCATTTCATTTCATTTTAAAAGTTGTTCCGAAAATGGAATGTCCATTTCGTCCATCCATACGTCTCTACATATATAAAATACAATGATAACGGTTGGTGTAAATTTGGAACATTTACCTGCATTGAAAGCTGGTCTGCCTCAAACATTCGTCCAGGCATTCGCTCAGTGATCTTCCGGTGATTTCGGAATGGAATTCCCCGGTGATCCTGCTGTTTCTGTACCTCTGGAACGCTGTATCCGGCCGGCGTCCAGGTGAGAACAGGTGTGACGTCACACTGTTGTCCGGATACTCTGTGCCTCGAGCTGTCACCCGATGAGAGACTGATCATAATCGTGAGAAAAACCTTAATGTGGTTTCATGCATTCGTTAATAATATTAATTTAAAAGGCATATAGTTGCGTAACGCAATTTTGAGTTTATCTCAAAATTAACGCAATTTTGAGTTTATCTCAAAATTAACGCAATTTTGAGTTTATCTCAAAATTAACGCAATTTTGAGTTTATCTCAAAATTAACGCAATTTTGAGTTAATCTCAAAATTGCATTCCTATCTGTTAAAACATTAAGATTTTTAGTTAGGTACTACAGTATTTTTGTAAGAAAAACATGTTATTATACTCCTCTTAAAGATCTACATGGTGTGAATATAAATAGTTCACTATATTTCTATACGAAAGAGGATAATTGAGGGTCATCTGCTGGTAAGCGACTAAAGCTGGCCATTGATATCTGCAACACCAGAGGGAGTGACCTTCACGATGAGATAGAGGATAGGAAGTAGTAGGATGACAAGGGAAGCAAGGAGCTGTTGCTCTGGATGCTACTCACACGAAACAAAACGCGTTATGAGCCGCAATTTTCTGAGAAGTTGAGGTATTTCACCAGTGTACCCAAGTCAATCATATGGCGAACTACGTGGAATTACAACTGCCATTAATTTATTTAGGATTAAGGCCATTGATAATGATGAATTGCTATCCTTCAAACAAACATGTTAAAAATACAAGTTATTTGTATCAAAAAAACGTCAATAATATTGGTGCACTAGATTATATACTTATTTTAAGCTATGAAAAATAAAACCATACCAATAAATATGTGTTAGTAAAATTTAAAATACTCACGATTGTCGAGACACACGAGGTCGTAGAAATGATGGGTGGGCGACGCGCTGACTGTCACGTCGTCTTTTTGCGAGACCGAATCTTCCTCGGATAGAACACACTGACGTGTCATTGCGTCGTATTCGATTGACCGACAGAAATATCTGAACGAAAGTCATATATTTTTCAAGACTCATACATATATAACTTCTCGCTAAATCCCTTACAAGATAGGCACAGCACAAAGAACAGAGCGCCATGAGATACTATTCTTACACACCTCCCTAACTTCTTCGACTTTCATAACACAGCATACATGCTCATCGGTTTCTAAGACTAGGTAGGTACCTTCCACTTTAGCGTGCTATATCTGCTTTGTTAATCCATCATGCATCATGCACCTTCTAAATATCCGAACGATCGAGGATGACCTTCCATACTTTAACACCGACACTCTCTTTCAGTCTGACTTCTTGCCTTAAAACCTTGTTTACGTTTAATTTTTACATTTTCAATTACTTGAGCTTACGCTTTTTGTGTAATATTTAAATGTAAACTTACTTTTCAGCGCGGACGCACATAGCTTGGCATTCGTCTAGTGTCATATTAGAAAATACATCCGCTTCGAAAGGACCACCCAGACGTTTGTTCTCTTCTTTTATAAAAACTGCAAGACCATCGCAGCGGCGTTCGGCTAGGAAAAATACATATTTTGAATACATATAGCGCGGTAATATTTCCACTGAAACTGTTTTAGACGTGATTTTTCTTTAAAATATTGTCCAAAATAAATCAGGACTACCAGATGATTAATAGTTGACATGATGCCTACAAAATCAGGGGTATCAAACATTCCTTGCTGATCTTTCGAGAACCGATTCGCTCTATAAAAAGGGATCTACTAACTTTAGGTTTTTGACAATATTCGCCATAATAAGAGACTAAATTGCTTTCAACGTCCACATATACGTCAAGAAACATTAATCACGCCCAGGATATTGTTATTTGACTGTGATTTTCTGTTTGTTTGTGTATCCAGACATTTAGATAGTCTTAGTAGATTTATAAAGCGACTACACATCTGATCTACAAAACTTAACATATCATTCACATATTTTAATTCAAGTTTTAGCTTTGCATGGGTACAATGCTGATACTAAATACACAGCAGAAAAACTGTGATGTTAATATACATATAAACCTTCCGCTATAATCAGTCTATCTATTAAAACAAACCGCATCAAAATCCGTTGCATAGATTTAAAGATTGAAGCATACATAGGTATATAGGCACAGAGAAAGCTATTTTATTTTATACTAAACTAGTTGACCCGGCGAACTTCGTTCCGCATCAAAAGAAATAAATTAGTAATATTTGGATCTTAAAAAGTTAAATTTGTGCTATTTATCGGCACGCGTTTTGGCGCGCAAACGCAACTGCTATGTACCTCTATGTTAATACTGTAATATCTTCGTAAATATTAGATTAAATTACATGCTGTAAATGGCTATATTAATCTATATTAAAAGCACAATCTATTTAAGACACTTAATTGGATGAAAATTAATGCTGTAATGTTTAAAATTGCTTCGTAAATAAGTCATTATTTCTCGTAAAAAGTAAAAAAATAATAATGGTCATTGTGGGTTATCCCTAAGACATAGACATATGCCCTCGCGGACTTTTTTATAGACCTTTTAAAGGTGTATAATAATGTAGTACATTGTTTTGATTTATCACTTAGGGTTCAGGCAGCGTTTTCGATTAAAGTTTTAAATCTTGAAAATTATCATTTTTTTTCACTACACTATTCATGAATTATAGATCAAAACCACCCCGTTGACACCCTCTAACTATTAAAAAAAACCGCATCAAAATCCGTTGCGTAGTTTCAAAGATTTAAGCATACAAAGGGACATAGGGACAGAAAAAGCGACTTTGTTTTATACTATGTAGTGATAGTGATTTTGTTAGTATTTTAAAATACCATTAAATATTTACCATTCAGACATGTATTTTCTAAATAATCAGCATTATGATCATCTTCAAGCAGTTCTGGATGAGTTCTTCTCGTAAATCTACTCAGTGAGCAAGTTCTCAAAGCGGAATCGTATGTAGCCGAACGGCATACGAAGCTGAACTCTCCCAAACATTTATCTTCGCATTCAGTCCGATTCGCAACCATGATCTCCTTCAAATCCGACGGTGGTAGTTTCAGACGTTTTCGAGCATGACGTTCAAATACATACCGACGCGATGGACACTCTCTTTCCGGCCGATTTGCTAATCAAAATAAAAAAGCCATTGTTAAATATATATAGTGAACGGTAAATTTTACTAATACCATTCATAAATTCTCGCCATGTCAGTTGAGGGCTAGACAGTGAGAAAAGAATGCTATAAGTCACGAATATTACAAGCTGAACTCGCTTTTTTGACTTTCACAACTCATTTTATACACTTCTCTAATAAGGCTCCTGACATCACCTTCCTCCAGGACTCGTTCTATTTGGTCATGGAAAGTGTATCATGGCCGTTCTCGACTCCTACATCCTTTTTGCAACTACATCTTACTAATAATATTCATGAATGAGCTTACATGTGAGACATATTTCGTTGAAGTGGACACTGTTCGGAACAATCATGAGAGTTCCAATACCCTCGGGAGCTGCTTGTTCTCTGGTCAAATAGCACGTTGATTCCTCATATTCCGGTTCAGGACTGAAGGCCGCTATGCGCGCGCCAGGTTGGAAGTCGATAGAGTTACAGGTTCTGACCAGACTGTTCCCGGAACGATCGCGCAAGCACAGGTCTTGACACTTCTCCAGAACACGAAATGGCGGCGCCGTTTCACGTACCTGTGATGATTGAATAATAATAATAATAGTTAGTAATTAATGTATCTCGGAGGTCCAGTGGTCGAGCATCACGCCTCTGATTCAGAAGTCCTCGGATCGATTCCGGGTTCACACCAATGATTTCCCAAAATTCTTTTCGGATGTTATGTGTGATAAATATCGATGAATGACAACTTTCTGCACGGTGTATGGTAATATTCCACCCGTTTTCTGGGAGACCAGCTGTCAGCAATACCTAAATAAATCCGGTACCGTTAGAACCTCAACTATCGGCCTGTTGGGCTATTTTTTTCAAGGTGTTAGTGCTTAGTTCCTGCTTCACCCAAAATGTCTTCATAGATTTTAGCTTGAGAGCTACGGTTAGTTTTTAATGTTTTAGGTATTTTGGCGGATCGAAAAGGGATCCGGTTTTGATCCGGTTTTAACGAGACCAATCCAGTTATGGTCTATCCCTATTTACTTGATATGCAGCAGACTTACCACATCGTCATCGAATCCATGCAGCTGTTGATTGGGCAGCCGCTCGTACATGACCCGACCCATGCCTTGGTTACATGTTGTTTGAGCTACGAACAGACAACCATTATTTAAATAATTGTAGGTATAAATATAAAAGTGAAAAACAAGTCATCGATCCAATCAAGAAATCTCACACAAACGTGAATATTTTCAGACAGGTTCCTCTTCTTTTTATGTGATAGGCAGGCAAACGAGCAAGCTGATGGTAAGTGACCTGCGCCGCCCATGGACACCAGCAACACATATAGTGTTACTGTTGCGTTGCCGACCTTTATGGGAGTAGGATAGGAAAGGATGGGGAAGAGCGGTGGGCCTCTCTCACCGAACGAAACACGGCATGAGCCACTTTAACATAAGTCAGTTACATATTTATATTTATCATTATAATTGACTAAGCATATCGAGGGGTGAAAGGCTATTTGCATTAAGCGACATTTTGGGCGATATTAAGTTATATACATATTTGGAATCAGCAAATTTTTCTGCGTCGACTGATACAAGTTTCATTTAAATCGGAGCACTTTTTTAGCGCTTAAAACATCCCTGTTTTTGGGAAGTTTCCATAGTAGCAGTGTTTTAAGCGACATGGATTTTGCATTTTTTTACATTAGTTACTTGAGCCATACACTCATATTAAAACTGAGACATAAAACAATTAGCCTTTCCAAAGTAAATAAGGCAATAAGGCTTAAAACATTTTTCCTGTTTCTAAAATTTACTAGGAAGTGATTTGAATCATTTGCACTTCCACCAATTATACCGTGTAATGTCGCTTAAACCATTTAGCCTTCATCCAAATAAGACACGGAACGTCGCTTAAGTTCTTTCAGCTGCACCTATTTACTAATGTATTTTGAAGGACAGAATTGAAAGACAGAAGGAATTGAAAGATCATTTAGATGAAAAGGAGGCATAAATATGATGAAATTCTAATTGAGGCTGTTCTAAGTTATAATTATTATACTGAACAAACACTTTAACTGATGTTGCGTTAGTTATTTATTATTTTAATAAAAGAACCTGAGATTTTTGGCGATTGCGCTACATCCAGGTTGTTTTAACAGCCATTTATAGCCTTATATTTTAATAAATGGAACACCAAACGTTATATTTTCAATTGTCTAAGTTAAATAAATAAATTAGCCTCCTACTCATTTTAGTCTAAAGTGGTAGTTGACATAAATAGCTTGCTACTATTAATTCCGGGTCGTGTCATTTCATTCTTATAGCCTTACTCTGAAAACATAATGCATTGTCGCTTATTTGTTTTTTCCTGAAGCTAATTGTAGTTTTAAAGTCACTTAAATCATTTTTCCATTCCCTGAAAAATAAGGGCTTAGGGTATTTTGCATTAAGCGACACGTATTTTTGTGATTACAGGTCGGTTTTATTTAATATTAGCATCAGCATCTAGATATTTTTAATTGAATTTTAACAAAGCCCCGTTCAAATAGCTCAAGAAGTTTTTAAGTTACGATTTTTTTTTTCAAAATTTCAAACTTTAAATGGCTCTCCTGTAAAGTTGCAAAAATGTCGCTTAAAACAAATAGCCTTTCACCCCTCGATATAGTGTGTATAAATAGGTTCTATTGTGTTGATTTCCTTACCGTTGGCCATGGTAAGCATTGTGAGCGCGGTGAAGGCGTGCATGACGCTCGCCCCCCGGGGCTTCATCTTCTGTTGCGAATGTCTGTACCACCACGTCACCGACCACACATATGGTCACCTGTCAGGGAAACGTCACCTCATTTAGACTATCGAGTTTTATTATTATTGTAATGGGATAGGGGGGAAAACAGGCAAGCGGGACACCTCGTGGTAAGTTACTAGCGCCGGCCATGGGTACTTGTAGCACAGAATGTGTTACAGTTGCACTACTGGCGTTTGAGATTGGATAGGGAGTGGGATGGAAAGTAAAGAGGAAGAGGTTAGGTCTCCGGATACCTCTCTCAACGGATGAAACGCGGCATGAGCCACACTACTCTTTTTTTACCCGACTACGCATATTATATTTCTCTAATGTAAGTCTAATACTAAGTATATATGTATGTTCATATGTGTATATTTTTGGCTCTTTCTGTGACCTGGAAGGCTAGGCAAGGCGAAATATCGTTGGTTTGTCTGTCATTGACATTAGACTTAACTTCCGAACAAAATTCCGTAAAGTCATTGGTGTTATATGAGAATTCAAGCCAGAGACTTCTAGATTCAGAAGTGGGGTGCTCAACCTTCAGTCCACCGAGATGACATATTTGATCATATTTAAATATAGCAGCAGTCTAATACCGCTTAATGAGATTTTTCTCTAAAGGACCCCTCTGTCTTTATTTCAAGCAAGTCTTCAAAACTACTCTTATATAATAATAATAATTTCCACATATTCTTTCGACAGTATTAATGAACTATCGGTCTTTAAACATACATAACTTCACGCCAAATGCCTTGCGGGGTAGGCGGAAAGAACAGAGCGCCATAAGACACGATTCTTACACGCCTTACTCGCTTCGTTGATTTTCATAACTCTTTTCTACACGCACGTCGATATTTAAGGCTTCTAACATCACCTTCCTCCAGAACATGTTCTATTTGGTTATGGAATGTGTGTCTTGGCCGTCCTCGACTCCGACATCCATCAACTTTTGCATTGTATATCTGCTTAGTTAATTTTGCATCATCGATTCTTTCTACATGTCCGAACCATCGGAGCATGCCCTTTCTTACTTTTACACCGACACTCTCTTTCAATCCAACTTCCTTCCTTACAACCTTGTTTTCCACGTGGTCAACGAGTGTCACTCTGCAGATTTTATACATTCCCTCATTTCTACCGCGTTTATCCTACTCTTATGCAAACTCTGCCATACCCAACTCTCGCTTCTATAGGTATCGTATAGTTTTTATTTATTAAAGCATTTATTATCTTAATGGTTCGTTAGCATTACTGGAATAATGATTGATAAATTATTGCCCAAGTACCAAAGCATTATGTCAAACGAGAGCAAGGCTATTATAGGCATCGGGGAAATGAGTATTATTCATTCCATTTGATTCATTCAAACCATGGGGCTGTCAATATTTGAGCTCTGGCACTAATTACCAACAACGAGTGTGTAACTTGAAAACAAATTATATAGAAACTTAATATGGAAATTTAAATAAATTTCGATGTACACATAGATAGATTATTTAGAGTTTAATTTATGAAACAGTAGCTGGCCCGGCGAACTTTGTTCCGCATCAAAGTACAAATGAGTAAATTTTGAATTTATCACTTTTTTACAATATCGTACATGAATTATGGATAAAAATCACCCCGTTGACACTCTCTATCTATTAAAAAAACCGCATCAAAATCCGTTTCGTAGTTTTAAAGATATAAGCATATAAGTGGACAGACAGCGGAAAGCGACTTTATTTTATACTACCTATGTAAAGATAAAATTAAATAGTTGTACAAAAATAACACCGGATCATTGCTTAATGGTGTGGATGAAGAGTGTGGAGTATGAGAGGTGTAAGTTTTGAAATGCCGAATGATAGAAGAGAATAGAAAAGTATGACATATTATGAATGACGACGTTTTAATTTGCAAGGAGGGTTGACGTCAGGCAGGCGGCCGGTCAGCCAAATATTTTGAGAACATGGATCGTTTGAAACGATAACATGTAGTGCTGACCCCGCTTAGAGTGGGATGAGAAGGGCAGTGAGATCCTTTTGCCTACAGGTTTTGTTTTGTATATAGTGACCGACTCTCCGACCTGTGAGGTATATGGCCGCTCACTTTGGCCACACTCTAACCGAAGTCAAAGTGTTGAACCAAAGTGTGTGGTAGGTCTTGCCGCCACCTCAAGCGTATAGCTCTTGATGGTACTCATAAGGAGAGTTGCCCCGTGAATTCCTCCACTACGCATTATCCCATAAAAATCGACGAGTGTGTATGACAACAGTTACGAAAGCCAAAAGAGCGAGTGAGGTGTATAAGAATCATGCCTTATGGCGCCCTGTAGTCCAGGCTACCCAGCAAGGAGTTTAGCGTGAAGTTGTGCATGTATGTATAATATTAGTATAGATTACATTGCAAATAACAAAAAACAATCACAGCATCTGTCACCGGCAATCGTCATATTATTGTATAAACAAAACAATATTTGTATTTGTTAGTCTATATAATTATATTGTTATATGAGTCAATACATTCATCATAAATATTGGAGAGTCATGAGGTCATAGATAATCATTGACCGTCTATATAGTCTATGGCAATTAGAAAATTGCAACTATCGAAGCACGAAGTCAGCCAACAAAAACTCTATGGATCAATACACTGATATCATTATAACAAGTACTGTTATCGATGCTTGTCAACGTATTGAAATGGTGACATGTAATGGACACCGTTATTTTGCCGCGCGATTGAAATGGACTTAATTGTGCTCAATGTTTTTTTTTCCTTTTCGTAATTTTTCCCGGTAGATGATATTGTGAAAACTGCCAGTGGCGTTTTATTATATTTATATTTCGCTTTTTTTATTGGATACAGTTTTCTGTAAATTATAGATGGAAATTTGATAAAGAAGGAGATTATCTAGATTACTTTCTGTACGTAAACTAAAAACTAAAATTGGTTAATTATTAACTTGTTTTTACTGCGAATTTTGTTAATTTATTTAGTTTTCAAAATGTGAATATCATTTTTAAGAACTGTTGTGTTATTATAAGGACATTATTTTTTTAATCAAAACTTACAAAGAACAAAGAGAATGTTACACTGTATTCTTTGTGAAATGTAGTATTAGAAAATGAGATCAATATAAATATGTCACCACCTGAATAAATTAAACTATCTATACTGATGTGACTCAGTATGAATAGTTCAATTTCAGTATCACAAGGAAAATATCGCCCATGATCTGTTTTCGTTACATCAAGTTAACAAAGAAAGAATGATTACATTTATATACATTGCAATGAATTGGCAAATGAATAATACATGAGACAATTAAAAAACATCATCATACTATATTTAATAGGTAATAATAGGTATTATTTAGGTCAGTTCAGTACGTATTTGTACTTAAACCTTAATTGGATTGATTGATTAATTTGATTGATTTGGATTTAGATCGAAATTGTATTGATTTATAATACTGTTAATGTCTTCGGTCGAGCTCCCTGCTTCACTGATTCAGAAGTCGCTTTGAATCGATTCCGGGCTCACACCAATGATTTCTCGAAATTCTTTTCGGAAGTTATGTGTAATAAATATCGATGACTGACAACTTTTTGCCCGGTAGAATGGCAATAGTTTTGCCATAATAGTTTGGCATATTTCGGACGTAACATAACGATTCGGCGAGACGATGCTTAACAGCCGCTGTCTATACCTTCGCGTAGAAAAGGTGAAGTGAAGTTATTTTATGTGTGTATAATACTGTTCGTAAATTATTATTTAAAGGAGAATTACCTGACTCTTAGTAAAATTTTGTTTTTATTTCGAATTTTGTTTATATATATTTAGATGGAATTGTTTTGATTGATTGTAAGTATTTATAATATGTTATACAGGTATCTTCACGCCCATAATACCCGAAGAGGAAGACAGTGAGGCAGGCAGGCAGTTCCAACAATCTTGTCAGTCAACGATATTCATCATACATAGTACATACATAGAATAGAATACTCTTTATTGTACACCGAATAAAAAACAACAAAAATATACATATAAAAAAAAACATTATTAAATTCAATTTGTACAATTGGCGGTCCTTTCGCACAGGGCAATTTCTTCCGGACAACCACTGGACGGAAAGAAAGTAATAAGAATTAGCGGTTATCGGCGGTATACAAAACATAATATAAGCTACATCATTTTAAAAGTAATAAAAATAAGGTATTTATATTATATTATATTTATAAACATACATACATATTGATACAAATATACATACATACACATACATACATATTACTACAATGAATACAAGCACGATAATGTTAATCCTACAGTAGTGCTAAGTAATGTTCTTTTAGCCGTGATTTCAAGATGTTCACGGACTGCGCTTTTCTTATATCAACGGGCAAAAGCAGTACAGCTTGAACATTAAATGATTGTCCAAAAAGTTGGTGGAATGTCTTGGAACTGATAATTTTAGATTTTCAGACGACCTCAAACACTTTGAATGTGTGTAATTTAAGAACACGAACCGTTCTTTGAGATAATGGGGTGTTGTTGGACTGAATAAATGTTATATAACAAAGTGAGAATATGAGTATTCCGGCGAAAACGAATTGGAAGCCACTTGAGTTTTTTTACGAGATTCGGAGACGTCATCATATTTGCGAATACCAAATATGAACCGTATGCAGACATTTTGAAGACGCTCAAGTTTATCCAGTTGTGCTTCAGTGAGATTTAGATAGCTGACATCGAGTAAAGGAATAAGAAGAGTTTGAGCAAGTGCAATTTTGGTGGTAATGGGCAAGAAATTTTGTAATCTTCGCTAAGACCCCGTCGAAGCAAACAGTTTACGGCTTACTTCCTGCAATTGGGGACCCCAGGATAAAGTGCTATCAATATAAAGGCCTAGGTTCTTGACTTTAGTACTGATGGGTAAATTAACACCGTTAAAATGAACCTGTGGTAGACGTGAACAATCTAATTTAGCTATCATCCTGGAGCTGCCGAAAACAACAACTTGAGTTTTGATACATACATACATAACTTCACGCCAAATCCCTTGCGGGGTAGGCAGAGAGAACAGAGCGCTATAAAGCACGCTTCTTACACGCCTATGTATATTATATACATATACGATATTCATCATACATTGATTTAAATCATAGTGTGCACCCGGATTCAAATTCGAAACATTGAAATCAGAAACGGGGCTTTACACTACTAAGGCTCCGGGAATTTCAAAATTCTCAGCAGCTAAAAGGACACTGGTCTCGCGCTGTCAAAAATCGTAACGCTATTTAACAAAAAAAGATACGCCTATACTACAAGCTTGTAAAATACTTGTACTTATATTTAAACGAGTAACGCGTATATTTCTACATTCAATACACATCTAAAAACAATGGATGTTTTACATTAAAACGCTGTAGTACACTATTTTGTGCCAAAACTTTCGTTTATAAAGAGTACTTAATTCTTCCATAATGAACCTAGTTTCCCTCCCAAACCACTGTCACCGCTCAGATTCGCAAGTATCTAACACAAATACCAAACATAGCAAGTATATCGCCCAACAAAAACCAACAAAACTATAAATTTACATAACAATATAATACTGCGAAGGCTTGGGGACTGTGAAAAATAAATTTTTGGTGTTTCTAAAAAAAATTGTGCCGATGGAAAGCGGATGCGAACTTCCGGCGTATTGTGGTAGAGCGATGTCCTCGCCACCACCGGACCAATTGGAAGTATGACGTGGCTGCCAAATTTTGATACAGTTATCTTTACCATGAAATCGCTGTCTGATACGTTAGTATGATGTGGTGAATTTGCAATATCTATGAATACATAGTTTGCTTTTGTTCACCTTGCGATTAAATATAATTCAGTATTGAAATGTTAAAACCATTAAGTTTGCGAAATTTTATTCTGTTTTGATAGTTATGAAATATTAAAGTGTGGTCAATTTTATAGGTTATGGAAATTTGCTTTAACTCTACGTCGAATTGGAGATGCTAGGGAGAGTATGCTCTTTACCATACATAGACTACCGAAGTCATAACTGGTTAAATCAAATCATTCCATCAACATTGTTGCTGGATTTTACTCCTGGTGGATGATAAGACACCAACAAAAACATTCCCAAGGCGGGTTGACATCAGGCAGGCGGCAGGTCATGAAACCATTGCCAGAACTTTTGACAACACGGTTAATTCGAAATAATGACACATTGGGCGGACCGCACTTGGAATAAGGGCAGAAGAAAATGACTATATATATATAAACCTTGGATCAAATATACGACAAAATTAAGACAAATCAAATGACGACAATATTTGTCAAAAAATATCACAATCACATCACTTAAGCTTGTGATGAAATCAAATAAAAACCTTTATGCATCCAACCTGTTTGGTTAAATCTATTAAAAAAAAAACTCACAATCTAAACACTCACACAACTGACCTATTTGGTGAAAGTTTTAATGTTTTTATAGACCATTCTTTAAATTCAAAGAGGATAATGGTAAATATTTAACAAATAGCAATAGACTTTACAAATTAACCAATGACCCGCAACGAAATAGTGTGAAAACTGTTGGAAAAGTCCATACTAAATAGAGTTTCTGGGCTCGGCCAGGAAGGATGGGCTCGTGGGAAATAACCAAACAGTTGAAAGGATAGGTCAAATAGTTTCCCAATTTCATCGAACATTTTTGAAAGAATATCATTATTAATATTTAAATATATATTAAAAACTCTTTAAAACTCTCAAAAGTATCGTGGGAAAATGTAGAGTCAGATTTGCTTCCTGTGATAAAATTTTTTTTTTTTTTTGACAAAAGCATTCCGCGTTATTGTAATTTTTTAAAGGACGTATAACATGTAAGAATAGCAAATAAAAAAAAAACATTCAGTCCGGTATTGTAGCCGTCAAATTACTATTATTTGATTAGATATTAAATATATAATATCATTATTTTTGTAATTGTGTTTTTTTTTTCTTTCAATGTTACTTTACTACTAAGTTTATTTAAATTAATACTTCTTTGCCTGATTGTAGATGTGAAGTTACGACAGGACTGAAAGAGGTAGTTACTGTTTACAACTTTTTTAAGGAAAGTGGACAAAACGAGTCACTTGGCGTAGAGCGGAGCCAATGAATATCTGCGACACTGGAAAAGGGGTCACGACAGTGTTGCCAGTCATTAAGGTGAAAATACTCCTTCCTTGATATCAGTCCGGAATTAGTCAAATCAATTATATGGACTGTGGTGTGATGTATGACAGCTGGCAGAACTGGACGAGGTGGTTTATAAAAACTATTATTTTTTGCTTAATCACATTACTAGACCACTCCGAACTAAAATGGGGACCCAAAAATATATATATATATCATAAAAATTAGATAAAGATTCTTTATTTATCGTCATTTTCTTGCCCTTATCCCACCTTGAGTAAGGTTGGCACAACATGTCATCCTTTCGAACTATTTATCTATTTATTTGGCTCTGGCCGCCTGCCTAACGTCAACCCTCCCGGGGAATGTTTTCGTTGATAGGATAGGGAAGTGGGATGGGAAAAGAGAGAAGATGGGGTTGTTCTTAAGTATGTATGTTAAGTAAGTTCTATATATGGCATAAGCCATATATTTATATACTTTGCTAGCAGACCGCGCGAACTTCGTACCGCTATATTGTACGTTGCTTCCCGCCTCACAGTGTTACTCGCGTACAAACAAAATGTCGATGACGACGATGATTACTTATAGCCTATGTTACTCTGTGGTAATGTAGCTTTCTAAAGAAAAAAGAATTATTAAAATCGTTTCAGTACTTTTTGAGTTTATTCGTTACATACAAAAATACAAATCTTTCCTCTTTGTAATATTAGTGTGGATATAAAAAATAAACATTGGTGACAAGTCTTAATATTTAAAAGTACAAATGTCGTTCTTATCGCTTGAAGCATTTTCTTCCAACCTTTAGATATTTAGAGGAACATTATAATCAACTGAACCGTACGTGAAATACCGTACGCGTTTCTTTATCTGACTGTGAGAATTGATAAAACATTTCATCAGAACAGCTATAATACCTATAAATTCATTCATTAATATTGTTAACTTTCTCCTTTTTTATAGGATAAAGGGCAAACAAGCGAGTCACCTGGTGGTATGTAACTTGCGCCGGCCATGGACACCTGCAACGCAAATAGTGATACAGTTGCATTGCCGGCATTTATGGATAGGAAAATAGGGAAGCGGGGGGTGTGATATTCTATATTCTGCGAGGCTTTGGTATTTCACCGGTCGAGCCGACCCAGTCATGCAGCAAACTGCGTGGCTCTGCCACTATTAATTATCAACATTTTTCTTAATTTTAAATTTAATTACAGTTACTTTCTTTGCTAACGTATTTATTTTGTTGGTAGTCCTTTTCTTTCCTAGAACTAATAGCATTTACAATAGCTTCTTGTGTTCACAAAATCTATTAACAGACTTTTAGATATCTTTACTAATATTTACTGTGTAATGTTTGCTTTTGATAAGATATGTTCCTCTGTGAACAGAAGTAGATACCGGCTTAACGTAGTAATACCTAAATAAATTGTTTAAAAAAATATGCTAAATATAACTCGCAGAGAAAGACGTAAGTTTTCTTCGAGCTAAGTAAATATATTTACACACTATTTATTACACATGACCACATTATTGACTGATCGAGGCCTCTCGCGACCAGAGGGCTGCTCAATTCTTTGCACAAAGGATTAGCGTGGCAATGCGGCCAGTCTTCTGGGCACGCTCCCAGTAGACCGAGATGCAGAGAAATTTGATTTTAGCTAGTTTTTCAATTTCATATCTTATATCTTGTTAATAATGTAGTAAATTTATTTCTCCTTATTATTGTAAATAAAAATTACACACGTACAAAACAAATCTCTGAACAAAGGCTACTATCGTATCCACATAACTATCGTGAAACTGACATTATAGCGCAGTCGGTTAAAGATTTTGGACAATATGGGTGGAAATAAGTTTGGACATTCTATTTGCGTTGATATTATTGATTTATTGATTTAGCGCTGATTTTGTACTTGACAAAAATGGAATTCCAAAATAAGTAAAAAGTCTTGGTGGTCGTAGCACTTCGCTTCTGAATCAAGAGTCGCGGGTTCGAATCCTGGCTCAGACCAATGACTTTTCGAAAGTTATGTATGATACATATCGATGACTGAAAACTTTGTGCCCGGTGTATGGCAATAGGTTCGCCACCTATTCCATTGGGGACGTAAACATAACGGCGAGCCGAGGCATAACAGCCACCGCCTACACATTCGGGTAAAAAAGGCGTGTAGTTAATTCCAAATTTTTGTTTAATTTCAAAATAATTTGTTGGCCTTATATACTCTTGTCAATGGTGCGAGTCAAGAGGTCGTGCGATAGAATCCTGGCTTACATCAATGATTTAGAAAATTATTTGTGATAAATATCGTCTGACAATATTGTCCATCGTCTATGGCAATAGGTTTCGCCAACTTTTCCATCTGAGAAGAAGAAAAAACAGAATATCGGGACGCATAAGCCGCTGCTGCACCTTCAGGTAAAAAAACGGCTTGAATTTACAAAAATAAATGAAAATATTATTCGACCGAGCTGAACTGCGTCCATATTAAACTAGTTGACCCTGCGAACTTTGTTTCCCCCCGGAAGCAATAAATAAATAAATAAAACGACTTTTTCTAATAAAACGTAGCCTAAGTTACTCCTTATTACACCAGCTACCAGCCAATAAAAGTCCCGTCAAAATTAGTCTATTTCAGAGATTACCCAGAACAAAATGAGAGACGCACAAAAATTTAAAAAAAAAAGATATTTTAATGTATGTAACATATTGTACATGTAGTAGAAAGCAGTTATTTCAATATTAAAAACAGACACTTCAATTCAAACATATAGATAATGCGACCGCGCAAACTTTGTACTTCTGTAATACTCTATATTATATGCTTTTATCACTATAGAGATTAGTGATCCGCTTCTATTAATCATAGCGTGATGTTATATAACCTAAAACCTTCCTCTATATATGGACTATCTATTACAAAAGTTTGTTTCAATTCGAAGGAGTAACTCCTGAGATTAATGCGCTAAAACAAACATACATTGGAATGTTTAAAATCAAACAAATATTTAAACCCGATCAGTGAAACACATCATAATATTTTATCCGTTATCTTGGCTTGGCTTAAAATTCAGGGTTCCACACAATAACAGGTGTTGCAAGGTCTCACGTGATAAGTCCGTGAAATTATCATGACCTTATTGAAATGATAACATTATTACTTATCTATCTTTTTATTTATCAGGTTATAAATATTTATTTAGAACTGCATAACCTGTTATAATAATTTGGGTACTAATTTATATTTGAACTAGCTGACCCGGCGAACTTTGTACCGCATCAAAAGTAATAACTGCTGTACCGATGTTAATACTGCAATATCTTCGAAAATATTCGTTTAAATTGCATGCTGCAAAGGGCCAGTTTCATCTATATTACATGCACAATCTATTTAAGACACTTAATTGGATGAAAATTAATGCTGTAATGTTTAAAATCGCTTTGTAAATAGGCCATTATTTCTCGTAAAAAGTAATAAAATAAAAATGGTCATTGTGGGTTATCCCTAAGAGATAGACATATGCCTTCGCGGACTCTTTTGTAGACCTTTTAAAGGAGTATATTAATGTAGTACGTTGTTTTGATTTATCGCTTAGGGTTCCGGCAGCGTTTGCGATTAAAGTTCTAAATCTTGAAAATTATCCCTTTTTTTTCTACACTATACATGAATTATAGATCAAAACCTCCCCGTTGACACCCTCTAACTAATAAAAAATAAGCCGCATCAAAATCCGTTGCGTAGTTTTAAAGATATGCGCATATAAGAGGACAGACAGCTGAAAGTTACTTTGTTTTATACTATGTAATGATGATGAAATAAATTATTTTTAGGGGTTTTGGGAGGGATTTCAAGGCAATCCAGAAAGCTAGTGCTACAGTCGCGTTGCCAACCTTTAAGATTGGATAAGCAGCTAGATGAGAAGGGAGAAGGAAGTGTGTGTGCTACCGGATATCTCTCGCACCAAATGAAACGCGACATACCCCACTTCACGCGGATTTTATGAGAGTTCGTGGTATTTCACTGCTCGATGCCGCCCATTCAGAGAACTGCGTGGCTCTCACAATGTTAAAATTTCGTGAAAAGTGCTGAAAATGTCTTACAGAAAACTGGAGAAGCGTGCGTTATTTGATCTGAGGAATGAGCTCGCGCGGTGGCGCGATGGTAAACTCGTTTTTTTTTCGAACTATTTCATATATGGTGTAATTTTTGATGACATGTATCGAGAGCACGCCGGTTGCATAATGAGCGGGTATGCAGTCACACAAGAGCGAACCGAGCGCGAGGTGCGGTGTCGCCCTAACTAACATAATATAATTAATTAATTATTCAGCATCACGGGAAACATCAGTACCTACCTACCTACCCAACAGTGAATAACGTAGTCGTTAATATTTTTTTCTTTTTAAAATGATTTTACGTTTGTTTAAGAATTGCAATTGGTTCTAAATAAAATAACTTAACTTCACGCCTTGTCTACCCGCAGGCGTAGGCAGTGGCTGTTAAGCCTCGACTCGCAGTTATGTCAGCGTCCCAAATGGAATAGGTGGCGAACCTATTGCCATATCGGGCATAGAGTTTTCAGTCATCGATATTTATCACACTTAACTTCCGAAAACCATTTCGAAGAGTCATTAGTGTGAGCCAGCGTCAGGATTCGAACCCCGACCTCTGGATCAGAAGCCGTGTGCTCGACCACTGGACCACCGAGACTACACTAATTTCATTATAATATTGCAGTAAACCCATTTAAACAATAGGTTTTGAAATAAAAACCATGAAGGATATGTTTCGTGAACAAAGATTTTATGTTAAACACACTTGATCGTTGTGGTATAGATTAAATATAAAAACATTTAAAAGCTCAGACATTCACGCTTTTTGAGGGTACGCAGAGATTTAAACTTCCACTAGGTCTGGATCGGGAGACCAAGGCGGAAAAGTCGGTTTGAAACAGGCAAAATGCCGTAGCGCCCTAAACCCACGTGAATGCATGATCAGGTGTATGACTGTAGATGAGGCGAAAGAAGTATGACGGGAACGTAGCTTGTGGAAAGCCAAAGTATCTGCCTACTACTATGGGATACAGGCGTGAGTTTATGTATGTATGTATCATTTAAGTTCGTACATTTTATCACAGTTTTTCGACAGTTTCTGGTGTTACACTTATTTTTTTCTCCAAAAAGACTAAAGTTCGTGACAGCGCCCGTTGTAGTCTCCCGATTTCTACTCTGTCACTTTTATTCATTTCAAACACTTCTTTATTCAGTCTACTTTAGAATCCGAAATACGAAAAAACGAGATTCAATATAAATAGTTAACTAACAGCGCCATCTATCTATGAAGACAATTTAAAAATACAACTGACTCACTTGAGCTTTCTTTCAGTGCGTTCTCTACGAAACGTCGTAGCACTACACACGTTGCACCGCGCTGACACAAAAGTCCGCGTAAGTTGTTTTTTTTTTTGTGAGTACACACACTGATCTTTTGGCGTCCAACACCAGGATCACAGCACGGGTATACCACGGTACGATCGAAACTGAATTGTGGACATTTCCACATAATAATTCAGTTAAATCACCTTATGGGGGGGAATTACAATAGGTGGGCATCAATGTGAGCGAATCACACCATCGTCACGCATCGAATACTTTCCATAATAAATCCATGTTAACTAACTCTCGGCGGTTCATATGAAAATTATAATACTTTGTGGACATGCGTTTTGGACTATTGTTGGACAATCGTAAATGCGAGCGACCTGTATGCTGTATCATTAAAATTTAAAACTAACCTCGACGCAAAATTAGCTTAGAACAGATATTCAAAATAGATTTCATAGGTATGGTATTATATTGACTAAGAAGATATACAGACTATGCAGATATACAGTACGAAAGCGAATGGGTGAAACAGTCGGAGTCGGAGTTGAGGAAGGTAATGTCAGGAGCCTTAAAATTGATAAGCTTGTTGAAGAGAAAAGATTGCAATTACCAAATATTTTAAACCAAATTAAACTTATTACGCACTGTATGTATGTATTTCATGATTACCAAATTCAAAATTGTAAACAAATTATTCGTACATACGTACGAATATATTTTATTTCATGATTAATGCGGCAGTAGTTCAGTACATATTAGGTATGTATTTAGGAAATACAAACAGACATGACTACATACATAAATGAGATTTGATTTTTGTTGATTTTTAATAAGCACTTAACATTATTCTTCATGCATTCAAATATCCGGATTTTTGATTATCCGAATGCCTTCCCACAACAATTAGTCCGGTTAATCGAGTTTCTACTGTATACAAATAGATTTCTATTTTTGCCAACCAAACATATTGAATAACTCTAAATCTCGAAAATTTTCGTTTTCCTCGCTTTTTCTATGCTTCACTATACGAGAATTATACATACAAACCACTACACCCGCTATCGCATCAAAAATATAAAAAACCGCATCAAAATCCGTTGCGTAGTTTCAAAGATCTAAGCATATAAGGGGACAGACAGCGGAAAGTGACTCCGTATGATAATGATGACATTATTCTGTTGTCATGTCTCTCGAAGCATCCTATAAAGTTGTATTTATCATATATTTGCTCTATGCATTAGAAAAAAGGCAGATAGATCCGATCTGATGTATGGCTTATTTCTAATCAACGTACTCTCATAGGTTGATTCTCTTTTCTATTCCTAGGAGTTAATGTCTGACATTTAGATTACTTTTACAGGCCTTGATCAAACAAATTAAACAAATTGCAACTAAATAAATCCAAGTGATTTATGATTGATCGTTTTGCTAAGTTGGTGAGTGATATATAACGCAGTAATATACCTAATAGTTGTGTATTTAGTTAAAATAAGAATTACATAGGTACAACGATTTAAACAATATGGCGGCCTACCATATTTCGCGCCATACGTGTATGGAGTTACTAACACATACTCATGGAGTACACATTGCAATAGTTTGTATAGCACCTTAAATATTTTAAATGTATAAAATAAATTAAAAACCCAACACATGTAATAAGCAATGTTTAATGTAATTTCAAGCCCCACTCATCAATACATAATGGGACATATTCATTAGTACAAGGAAGAGAATAAATCAGAAAGGTAATAAATATCTACCTATACGCATATATATATCTAATAGCATAAGTAATCAAAACCTTATTTCGATCATGTATGAGAATTCGAGACATTCGACTAAAAACCGAACAGGAACAAATATTTCATTCCCCAGATACCAGCTAACGCTACGGTGTGAAGGTAGTGTTAAGGTACAAAGAAGATTCGATGTTCACACTGAAAACCACATACTAGCTATTAATAACGTTAATGAAACTTTTCTTGAACTGACATGATACATTTTCGGTGAAAAAGATTCAAAATGATAATGGGTGGTGGTCATTAAATAGTACCTACTTGACATTGGCAAAATCATGAAATCCGCGTACCATTAGGCAGAGAAAAAAAAGTACTACTCTTAATTACTATACACCCAATTACCATATTGTCTCTGCCATGGTTGGCCTTGAATGCGGTTATGCACGGTCATCATTCATGATCGCTGATCTAAATTATGATTAAAGTCCATCATGTCGGTTCACAGGATTTACTAAATGACACAATGTTGGCGGATTTAAAATACTGTATTTATTTTATCAACATTTTAAATCCCAGGAAATACATATCTACGTTCATCAGAAACAAAATAATTCGTTGGCATATCGTAGTTCATTGTATTGTCTTTATTTATTTAGTTTTATCAACCATAGTTAGAGTAGTAGGTAGTCGACTTAAAGTTGTTCATAAATCATTCGGTGACAGATTTATCCGAAGGTCCACCCTTGGCCTCTCCCTATCCTTCTAAAATCCCCCTCCAAATCCGATCTTTAAAGTCGGCATGGCAACTGTAACCCGGTGTTGCAACACCGGGTTACAGTGTCAGTCAGTAACTTACCACCAGGAAGCCTCGACAAATTCTTCAGAGGTGCAAGCATATAAAACATATAGTACGTTAGTGCTACAAATTCCATGCAACCAAAAGTAGTTCATAAGTATTTTTACAGATGGCGCTACTATGTTGGCCCATACAACTCGGTTATTTTGTCCGGTCACTCTATTTGTGTGAGTCATTAGCATTTAGTAAAACAATACTCACACATCCTCTGAGTTTTTAGTTAACCAGTTCAAATGTTACTACCACGATTAAGAAGTCATTATTAGACCATGTGAAATGGTTGACTTTGCGATCCCAGTACCCGTTACATCATCAGTTACACAAAATAGAAGTCGGTTGTAGTTAGAACATATTATATAAACAGGAGTCCGAACATAATACGTAAAGGGGGCATAATTTTCGCCGATAGATGGCGGAATTTTTCAAGAAATACTCGTTTAAATATTTACGCAGGCAGTTTTCTTGCTGTTGACGGTATATTACTAAACGCAAATTAATGTAATTCAGAAATGTATAGATTTTTTATTTATTTCAACAATTATTTTCAATGCATGTTCGTGTAATAATTAATCATACGTACGTCCTAGACTCTAGGACCCAGAGGAAGACCTCAGAAGACAAGGATGGAAGTGAAAAAGAGGACATGATTAAGAAGAGTGTTAGTGTGAAAGTTGTGAATGATAGGGAAGTGTGGAAAAGAAAAACCCGTTGTGCCGACCCCGACTATTAGGAACAGCGCAGGCACATGAGAATGATGTAGGTAAGCAAATATACAAACCTGGACACCAAAATGTAGATACATTGATTGTTTGATTTCAAACACAAAGATTATTGCACGTTCGCTCGCATTTAAAAAGTATAATTAATATAATTAGAGTTTTAATGGCATCAGTATGTATCTGAACTTACGAGTAGTTAGAATTATTGTACCCGACTGACATGGCTTCGACTTCTTTAATACGACAACAAATACGCTATAAAAATTATTTTTAATATTACATACATACATACATACATAACTTCACACCCAATCCCTTGCGGGGTAGGCAGAGAGAACAGAGCGCCATAAGGCACGATTCTTACACGCCTCACTCGCTTCGTTGACTTTCATAACTCTTTTCATGCACGTGCGTCGGTTTTTGAGGCTCCTAACATCACCTTCCTCCAGAACACGTTCTATTTGGTCATGGAATGTGTGTCTTGGCCATCCTCGACACATCCATCCGCTTTTGCATTGTATATATGCTTAGTCAGTCTTACATCAACCATTCTTTCTACATGTCCGAACCATCGGAGCATGCCCTTTCTTACTTTTACACCGACACTCTCTTTCAAACCAACTTCCTTACAACTTCCTTATAAGTTAGCGTTGGGATCAGGACTGCATTGTGGATTGCTAGCTGGGCTTTTCTGCTAATGATGTTTGCGCCCAGGAATCTGCCCAACGCTCCGTTTACGCTATTTCCTATCGCCACTCGTCTTTCTACATCCGCGGTGTACCTTCCATCCCTGCTACAAGCGCATCCAAGATATACAATTTCATTCACTTGTTCCAGCACTACATCATCAACCGTTATCCTTGCATCCGTTCTGGATTCCTCCCTTTCAAACACCATAACTTTCGTTTTCGTCACATTCAACTGCAAGCCTTTAATCATGCAATCATCTTTCATAGTAGTGACTAGTGTTTGCAGGTCCGACGGCGATTCAGCTAGAAGCACGGCGTCATCTACGTAAAGCAGGCAGCTCACAACTAGGTCACCCATTCGCATCCCTACATCCATCGATCTCACTCTCTGGAGACAACTGTCTAGGTACAGGATGAACAGTCGAGCGGACAGCACGCAACCCTGTCTGACGCCGAAATTGACGTCAAACCAGGGGGACAAGCCGCCGTCAACACGCACACACGCTGTGCAGCCCTCATAAGTGGACTGCACAGCGCGCAGCAGATCCACAAAACCGCAGAAAACCTTCCGGTTAACAGCCAGTCGTTTCTCCACGATGTTGTGGAGAGAAAAAATCTGATCTATGCACCCTCGTCCGCTTCTAAAACCACCCTGACCCTCCCACAACACTCCATCAGATATCACCCTCATTCTCCTTTCAATAATTTTCCCATACACTTTCGCTGCTAAGCTGATCAAACTGATGGCCCTGTAACTGGCGCACTGCATACGTGATCCCTTACCTTTATACAAGGGCACGATGACAGCGCGCCTCCAGTCCATGGGAACCTTACCCGACCTCCAGCACAGATTGCTCAAGGTCAGGAAAGCGTCCCGGACACAGGTTCCACCGTGTTTGATCATTTCAGCATACATCATATCAATTCCAGCTGCCTTACCATTATTAATTATTACCATTATTAATTTTAATATTAATATTTTTAATATTAATTTTGGTAATATTATGCTAAAGATTATAATATCTCAAGAGTGTTCTCAAGATGGCGCAACTATATTTCTACTCCTCCACACAAGTTTATTTAACCTTTTTATAAAATAAAAATACTTTATTGATTCCCTATGAAGACACTTAATAAGGGCCTTGCCCTTAATAGGGGCAGTTATTACGTGTATTGGCAATTTAGATCACAAATAAATTGGTTAGTAGAGCTATTAGCAAGTGACCACAATAGGCCGTTTGTAATACCAATGAGGTGTCTTTGAAGTCCTTGACACCAGATTTAAACATACATACATAACTTCACACCAAAGCCCTTGCGGGATAGGCAGAGAGAACGAAGCGTCATGAGGCACGATTCTTACTCACCTCACTCGCTTCGTTGACTTTCATAACTCTTTTCATGCACGCACATTGATTTTTGGGGCTTCTAACATCACCTTCCTCCACAATTTATTCTATTTGGAGAGAAACGAGCAAGCGAGTCACCCAATGGCAGGCAAACACCACCGCCCATGGACACCTGCAACACAGTTGCATTGCTTGCCTTCAATATACCTTACGAATACCCATACCGAATACCCACTAATAAAAACCCGGGTTCGATTCCTGACACTGGCTAACACCAATGACTTTTCGAAATTGTTTTCGGAAGTTATGTGTGATAAATATCGATGACTGAAAACTGTGTGCCCGGTATGGCAATAGGTTCGCCACCTATTCCATTTGGGACGTAAACATAACGGCGAGACGAGGCTTAACAGCCGCTGCCTACACCTACGGGTAACAAAAGGCGTGAAGTTATGTTATGTTATGTTATGTTATTATTAATAAAGAATTTATATTTAAATCTGCTTTATCATTTCATACAACAATTCTAAACTGATACAGCGCTAGATGGCGCTAAACAGACGACGCGCTACCAATATCTTTAAACATTTTAAACGTTAAATATTAAAAAAATAAATATAAAATCTTTATTCCATTAAAATATTGCATTAATAAATATAGTTTTTTACCACTTATACATTCAATTTCCGACCTTAGACATATTTATGTGAAAGGTAAGACTTGTTTTTTTTTAAAGGAAACAGATAACTGCTTACAATTATATTTTTATGTAAACAAAGAATTAGGGCGACAACATGGACATTAATAAATATAATTCGATAATGTTATAGGCTAATCTAATAACTTGAATATTTACATAAACATACCTTCAGGCCTTTTTCTACCCGAAGGTGTAGGTAATGGCTGTTAAGCCTTGACTCGCCGTTGAGTTTACGTCCCAAATGGAATAGGTGGCGAACCTATTGCCAGACCGGGCACAAAGTTTTAAGTCATCGATATTTATCACATACAACTTTAGAAATTATTTAATTTCGAAAAGTCATTGGTGTGTGCCAGGATTCGAACCCGCGACCTCTGAATTCAGAAACCACATGCATAAATAAATGATGTAATATGTGGGGTATCTACTAAAAATAATAGAAACTTTTTGCATAGAGATCAGATTTTAATAAAAAAAAAAAAAACAGTAATACGGAAAAAAAACCAAATTACTATTTTTCTTATGGCCCACATTACGATAGATTTTTGTGGCTTCACGTATTTTATACCTGACGGTGTAGACAGCAATTCCTTTAACCTGTCGATCAAACGACAGATGAATAAAGACCAAATATTTCAACCATTCAATACGAAGAGATTAGGGATTTTTGCCCTATAAAATGAACCATTCTATCTGAGTTAAACTATTGTGATTTTTTTCTCCTACTACCTGTTTGTTGCAGCAATTGAATGAAGAAATACCTTTGCTGCAACAATTATTTAGGTACGACGCCGCGACGTGCTATCTGACTGACCTTGAGACGGTTGGAAATTTCAATAAAGAACCTTTTTTATTTTTTATCACCCTGATGGCCAATAGTGATTTAGAACAGAGAGTTCTGTTTAGAATGTTCCAGATTAAAATAGGTGTCAGTCAGTAGGCGATAAAGACTGCGATTGTCGTTTAACAGTGGTAGAGCCACACGCTCGCTGCTAGAATGGACCGGCTCGACCAATTAAATATCACGACTTCTCAGATTATTAATGTTGGCTCGTTCAGGGAGAGGCTGGAATACCAATTCCTCTCCTCCAATTCCCTTTCTATCCAATGTTAAAGGCGGGCACAACTCAACTGTGACTATCTATGTTGCAGGCACCGTTTTGCCCCCTATCCCATAAGGAAAAGACTTGGAGTCTTTTCTATGCCATATTAACAAATATTTCAACAACAGCTTACGTTTGTGTAAGGTAGTAATTTCTCAGCTTACATTTAATTGATGTACATTTTCTAATGTGTTTCTATGTATATATATATATATATGTAATCACCGGAAAATAAAATCTATGTAATAAATTATGTAATATTACTTTTAACAATATCCTTGAAAGTTATGCACCGGATATATTATTAGAATTATTTACAATTGAAGAATAAAAAATTACATTTTAAAATTTGCAACTATTTGCAGTGTCAAGTATCGATACCGTAAATACTGTTTCGTATAATTCAACACCAATAACCATTTGAACGTCCACTCGGCGCTCCACAGACCTATTGTCTTGAACGTCCTAATGTTTTACGTCTGGAGGATGTAGTTCCCGAAACGTGTATCGGTATATGCTCTTTTGGGAATTATACTTCCCAAAACTATCTGGTGCTTTTATTAAATTCGAAAGGAAAAAAAAATGAATTGGATTCCAAAATTTAAAAAAAATCTGGCGGCCAAACTTATTGCCATACAATCGTAGTTTTTTTGCCATCGATATCCACCACCATCACACGTAACTTTTGGAACATAATTGACGGGAACTGGGATTCAAAGTCAAATTCTTCTAGCAAAAAGTCCATCGAGATTTACTTGAACACAAGAAATGTTCTACAACGCATCAACATGCTATAGTCGCCTTTTATGAAAGCTAATAGAAGAGATAAAAAATGTCTCAGTGGTCCAGTGGTCGGGCACACTGTTTCTGATCCAGAGGTCCGGGTTCGATTCCAGACACTGGTTCACACCAATGACTTTTCGAAATTGTTTTCGGAAGTTAAATGTTATAAATATCGATGACTTAAAACTGTGTGCCCGGTATGGCAATAGGTTCGCCAGCTATTCCATTTGGGACGTAAACATAACGGCGAGAGGAGGCTTAACAGCTGTTGCCTACACCTACGGGTAACAAAGGCGTGAAATTATGTTATGTTTATGTTAATAGAAGAGATAGGATGGCACTATTCTCAAAAGCAGTAAGGTATTAAATGTGCCATAAATATCTTCCCTAAGTATCTAGATATTTGTATGAGTGATAATGTTATTATTGTTTAAACTAAAACTATGACGCAATATGTCATTTATTAATATAAATTTGTATATAATAGAATTAGTACAGAATTGATAATGAAAAGTAAGTATATTTATGTAGAATATTATCTTTTTCCACGTCTTTTGTAAATGAAAGTTGTCTCTGTGACATGTTTTTTTGTTTGGAAATTATTTGTGAATATTTTTAAACAGTTAGCAGAAGTAGGTGAATAAGAAATTCATCTCACGGCTAACAAGAGCTTTGTTTTTGATAATCGTTTATTCTAGGCTATTATATACTATAATATATAGTTTTACACAGGTCTTCTAACATTTGGTTTGGTCATGTTGCAAGAATGAATGAGAGTCGACTGACTAAAAGAGTATACAAAGACAATGTGAGTGGCAAGACGGAGCTACCATGACCAAATAAATGGTCTGTTTAAAAAAGGCAAAATGCGTAGTACCCGAAACCGACGTGAATTGGTGACGAGATGTGTGACTGCCGATGAGGCGAAAGAAGTGTGTCAGGATCGTAGCTAGTGGGAAGCCTAAGCCTCTGCCTACCTCTATGGGATACAGGCGTGAGCTTACGTATGTATGTTCGAAACCTTTCTCCCACCCAAAGTCAATACTGTCTCAGTGTACGTTAACTGTAGACCAGTGGGTTGCGAACTCCGAAAGAGCAAGCGAGTGACCTGGTAGTGCCCACTAGCGCAACGCATGGATAACCAGTGACACAGGTAGTGTTACATTTGCGTTGCCGACCTTTACGATAGGGTAGGGAAGGTTTCGAAATTGTGATGGGAAGGGCCGGTGGGAGGGGGTTGTACCTCCAGATACCTCTCTCACCGAACCAAATAAAGGGTAAGCTTGACTTTGACACTTTACTACGATCTCTCATATCGTATGATGATGATCATAATATTTCACCGGTCGAGCAGGCTCATTGTGAAATTGCATGTTTAAACAATACTACATACAGATATGTCTAATAAAAGTGGTCTTATAGTCTCGGTGGCGCAGTGGCTAGCATCCCGCTTCTGATTCAAGAAGTAGTGGGTTCAAATCCTGGCACACACCAATGACTTTTCGAAATTTTCGCAAGTTACATGTGATAAATATCGATGACTGACAACTTTGTGCCCGGTATGGCAATAGGTTCCACATATTCCATTTGGGACGTAAACATAACGGCGAGACGAGGCTTAACAGCCGTTGCCTACACCTTCGGGTAGAAAAAGGCGTGAAGTTATGTTGATGTATGTTGTTATCTTATAAAATACAACAACAATCTTCATTTGTAAACAAAAAAATAAAAAAAAACTGTAAGTATCTTTATTGTATTTAACAATAATGAAATGCAGTGGCAACAATAGCACGATGTAAACAAACGTCAGTTAACATCAACGACCTACGTCATCGTGGAGCTAAATTGTTAGTTATGCGAGACAAAAAGTAATAACAATTAACTAGAATTAACTAAAGCTTTTTATTCTATATAGAATATACAATTATACATATTGCAATGTTAAACTCAGATAAAATTGAGTTGAATGTGAATGATGCCCTGAGCAAATCTTTTTCTTTCTGGCACCATATTATTTACAATTCCATATTTAAAAAAGGCGGGAAATACATTTATGAACATAGAGCAAATCTTATCTCGAGAGCTTATTAACAGACCGTCAAAAAATTACTTTGTGTGATTTTTTTGCATTTTCACGCACTTCGTATGCAACCTGTCACAAAATAAGATAGGATTCGGACGTAGTCGAAAGTAAATGAAAGATGGGCGAGAGTAAGACGTCGAGTCCCCGCATACATCTTTACGTCGTTATTTTGTGAGGTCGCCGTATTTCACCGGTCGAGCCGGCCCATTTTTGCAGCGATTCGGCAAACTACGTGGCCATACTTACCTTGCCTTTATTCAAAATAGGATAGACTCCTAAAAATATGATATTTAAAAAAAAAATATTTTTTTATACAGGCGGTCCTCGACTTACGTCGTTTCGATTTACGTCGTTTCAAGTTACGTCGAACAATGTTTTGACACTATTCCTCAAGCATACGTCATTTGTTTCTATTTCCGGCATAGGAGAATTCACTTGTCACAAGGTCAATGTCCGTGTGACCGACTTGGCGCGGTGTCGGCGTGCGGGGAATACCCCGCAAACGCTGCTGATAAGCAAGAAGAAAGAAGCGAAGCAAACTAGAATTGATAGTTTCTTTAAGCCAAAAGTTTAATTTATTATTTCTCATTACATATGTATTTTGATTACATAAAGTTTTATAATTATTATTAAAATTAATAACACAAATACCAAAAATAACGAGCAATTTCATAAGTGCATATTATAATTATTTTAAGAACTTACTTTTGATAATAAAGTTTGTATATCCTTTGTTATAAATGCAGTTTTTTTTTAATTTCGAGTGCGTGTGGATCCTAACCCTTGAGTTTTACATGAAAACATATGAAAAAAATATGTCTCGACTTACGTCGTTTCGATTTGCGTCGCGTATTTCGAGAACCTAACATGCCGTAAGTACGAGGACTGCCTGTACTTTGATGTAGGTACCAGGTCCTATGTTTGACATAAAGCGTTTATTTCAATGCACATGGCTACGATGTCTTTATGCGTGAACTTAACCTTGAAACAGACAGTCACGATCCGTATTCGTGATACATTCAACTTCAGATAACATAACTCAGATATACACACAAAACTGGTTTCAAATGATGACCTAATTGTATAATAAATAAGAGCTGATAGTTAACATTTTGCACAATTGCTCCTTTTTCGTTAAAACTTTTTGGTGATCCCACAATTTGTATTTATAATTTGTGTAAATTATAAGTCAAAGAACATCCCACAGAGAAGTCTCGGCGTATAAAAGATTTTATGTGTGAATTATCGATAAAGTTATTTATTTTCCTAAAGTCTTATTTCCAATATTGCACAGAAATATAACGAATATATTCAATATCATCATCATCATTACATAGTATAAAACAATGTCACTTTCCGCTGTCTGTCCTCTTATATGCTTATTACTGCTTATATCTTTAAAACTACGCAACGGATTTTGATGCGGTTTTTTTAATAGTTAGAGTGTGTCAACGGGGTGGTTTTGATCTATAATTCATGTATGGAAAAGAAATGAAATGAAATGAAAAGAAAAAATGATAATTTTCGAGATTTAGCACTTTAATTGCAAACGCTAGCTGAACCCTAAGTGATAGATCAAAAATATATTCTACATTATTAAACACCTTCAGAAGGTCTATAAAAAAGTCCGCGCGGGCATATGTCTATCTCTGAGGGATAACCCACAATGTCAATTTTTTTTTACTTTTTAAGA
The DNA here is from genome assembly GCA_905147225.2 of Euproctis similis. Classification (NCBI taxonomy): domain Eukaryota; kingdom Metazoa; phylum Arthropoda; class Insecta; order Lepidoptera; family Erebidae; genus Euproctis; species Euproctis similis. The sequence goes on along the minus strand of LR990121.1, from coordinate 7,688,400 downwards.
GAAATAATGGCTTATTTAAGATGCGCTTTTAAACATTACAGATTTAATTTACATCCAATTAAGTGTCTTAAATAGATTGTGCATGTAAAATAGATGATTCTGGCCGTTTACAGCATGCAATTTAACAATTTAAACGAATATTTTAGAAGATATTGCAGTATTAACATAGCGGGAGAGCAGTTAAAGCCGATAAATAGTACAAATTGAATCTCATGATGTCCAAACTTTATTTATTTATTACTTTTGATGCGGAACAAAGTTCGCCGGGTCAGCTAGTATATAATAAGCCACGGTGGTACTGAAAACTTTGTGCCCGGTAGATAACAACAGGTTTGCTACCTATTCCATTGGGACGTAAACATAATGGCGAGTTAGGGCTTAACTGCCGCTGCATACACCTTCGGGTAAAAAAGGCGTTAAGTCATGTTATATTTATAAAATATTTCAATATCTTAAACAATTTAATAAACCTAGCATTGAATGGTAACTAATTTTTGTGAATTAAACTTTATTCACATCGGCGTCTATCGCGAAATAATAGTTAATATTAATATAGAATTAATTAATAGAAAGTTAATTTGAATAATTTGTGACTAATTTATTCAGCGTGTGAGATAACGATTACGTAATATGTCTTCGTAATTAAAGTAATTACATTCTAGTTTTTTTTCTCTCCTTCAAAAATGGTTGCCACAAAAAAGTGTTGGACCCGTTTTTCCAGATACGCAGAGAGAGCTAATATTTTGCAATAGATTGTCGTTGATGCAATTTTGGAAGTATAATGAGTTGCAATTATTGCTGCAACAACTTATTGATTGCAAACATTTGCAAGCGAAAATTTCATTCCAATTTTGTATTATTTATTTAATAAAACTCGCGGCGGCCCAGAGGTCGATCTCTCCGCTTCTGAGTCAGAAATCATGGGTTTGATTTCGGGCACACACCAATGATTTAACAGTGGTAGAGCCAAGCAGTTCTCTGCATAAATGGGCCGACCTTTCAGAACATCGACGTGAAGAGAGTTCGGTAAGAGAGGTACCCGGAGGACCAACTCCCTTCCCCATCCTTTCCCACCCTACTCCCCGAAAGGTCGGCAACGCAACTGTAACACTATATGTGTTGCAGGTGTCCATGGGCGGCGCTGGTCACTTACCATGAGGTGACACGCATGCTCGTTTGGCCTCCTTTCCCCTAAAAAAGATTTCTCGGTAGTTATATGTGATAAATATCGATAAATGATATCTTTGCCAACTATTTCATTTGTGATGTAAATTTAATGGCTAGTCGAGGTTTTTAAAGCCTCTGCCTTCAGGTAGAAAAAGGCGTGAAGTTTCGTTTGTACATGTATCCCAACGAAACAGTGATTGAATATATTATCTATAAATACGAAAAACTGATTATCTATAAATAATTCCAGAAGTTTCTGTCAGTTTTCTAAGTACGTCTCAACTATTGACTCGTTGCAGAGATTGCGCAACTGTCACCGAAACCTATTGCCAGATTGCCACACCCTACAAGCAAACAAGCTGTAAACAGCATTATTATGAAACTATTAAGTTTCCATATTGAATAACTATTGCATCTTGTACAATTTTAGCTTAATTTTAAATGTACTAATAGACAAATTTTCCACAAATACTGTTTTCATTATCAGTTCTGTACTAATATATAATAACAAAGGATATTTGTTACACGTCACAGTTTTTCCGTTTAAACAATAATGATATAATTAATACATATTATTAAATACAGTATATACATAAATCCACGGCTAGTCCTTTGCGCGGTAGACAGGGAGAACAGAGCGCCGTACTGTATGATTCTTGTACACTTATACGACTTTTTGACTTTTATATCTTCTTTCATAAAAGCTTTTAAAACTTCCGATATCACTTCTTCAAGGACTAGTTCTATTTGGTCGTAGAAATTGTGTCGTGGCCGTCCTCCTACATCCTACATCCTTCCACTTTTGCACTGTATATCTGTTTAATCAATCAATCAATTCAATCTTGCATTATCCATTCTTTCTACATGTCCGAATTATAAATGATATTAATAAGATACTTATGGCGTATGGCCCTTACTGCTACTATCCTGTCTGTTTCCATGGGTGGCATAAGAGACTTCTAAGGAATTTGACATGATGATCAACTGTCACAAATCTGGATTACCGTGACCGGGTCTTCCAATCTTTCTCTTCTTCTCTCCTTTTTAGATCAAGGTTCCGAGTTCGAACGGGTTGTTTTATTTATATTAAAAAATATTATTTTTGTAACCAATTCAATAATTTAAGATAAGACCAAAACTTTACTAAGATATTTTACTTATTTAGTAATTAATATTCACTTGTAATTGTTCACGTACTCATAATTCAGAGGCACAAAACTAAATAAAAATTAAATCCAAGAATTTATTTGATAATTTTGTGTTTACGACCACACACAATTTTCTGTTTATTTCTGAATGTGTGAGAACGTCCTCGTTTAATTTTCCACAGTGGCAAAAAAATACAAACGACATATTTTTTTCATAAATCATTAATACTGTTTGGTTAATATAAGTAACAGCATTTTTATGTAGGTACACATATTTCTATACTATGCTTAAATAGTTTGGACGTGTAGAAAAGATGAAAGGATGGACTAAAGAAGACTGACTAAACGAATATATGAAACAAGTATAAACCGGTAAAGGTTTGCCCGTTTACACTTGTATAAAGGAATCCATGTTTTCAATAGATTTGGCTGTGTTTTTTATCTGGCCGCCCGCCTAACGTCAACCTTCATTTGGGATTTTTTTCGTTGGTGGGATAGGGAAGGGGGGTTGGCAAATACCATTATTTTAATTTATTTTATTCTATCGGTAATTTGTCTCAGTAACTATGTTAATTTTCACAAACGCCGCTCTTTGATCGAATTCAAAGAACGCAGTAGGAAATACAAAACCAAGGTTTAACCTATTACATCTAAAGTTAAAAACTCTAATACACACAACGTACCCACATAACGACATAAATAACAAAAACAATTGATGAAAAAAATATTTCGCATCGTACTATTTTTTCTTTGTTTACTCTTTTCGAGAAGATAACATAGCAATGCTTGCCTTTAAGGTGGGATAGGAAGCGGAATGGGGAATGATACATCTCTCTCAGCACGAAACAGTGGTAGAGCCAAGCAGTTCACTGCATGAATGGGCCGGCTCGACCGGTGAAATACCACGACCTCTCAGAAGATCGACGTAAAGTGGCTCAAGCCGCGTTTGTTTCGTTCGGTAAGAGAGGTACCCGGAGGCCCACCCCCCCGTTCCCCATCCTTTCCTTTCCCCTATCCCTTAAAGGTCGGCAACGCAACAGTAACACTATATATGTTGCTGGTGTCCATGGGCGGCGTTGGTTACTTACCATCAGGTGACACGCTTGCTCGTTTGCCCTCCTATCCCATAAAAAAGACACCAATATTAAACGGTTTTCTGAGAGTAGGTATAGCATGTGGTATAGCAGTGGTCGAGCCTGCCCATCCATGTGAAGGCTCTGCCACTGGAAATATAACCAACTTTCTCTTTAAATATAACCAAGTACTTCGGTTGTTGTTTTTTTGTATGAAATCTAATTTATTAAAAAAATCATCATTCGGCTACTCTTCTAATTAAAGCCACCTCCTCAATGGTTAAAAGTATTTCACTGAAATTGATTCATAATTTTCAGAGTTTATTGAAGAAAATAATCACTCATATGTATTATATTAGTAGATACTAGCTAGCCCTGCGTCACACCCGCGTCATCATAATTTCGTTATCAAAACATTTTATCACCAAAAATATTTATGAACTATCTGCCCGGACAGATTTCGTACCAACAAAAGTTAATTGTACAGATTAAATAACATGATATAAATATAAACTATCACATCCTAACTTAACATAACTTCACGCTTTTCTCTACCCGAAAATGTAGGCAGTGGCTGTTAACCTAATGGAACAGGTGGCGACGAACCTATTGCCATACCCGCAACCTCTGGATTCAGAAGCGAGGTGCTCGAGAGCTCGCCACTGAGTCTTCATATCCTAACTATGGGATAAATCTACGGTTTAGGAGGCAATTATGGCTTTCCACAGAAGCTTTGTGGCTTCCTACTGGTGAACGAATCTCATAATAGAAAGTACTAGATTTTCTGGGAAAAAGGAGGCAAAGGAGCGTGTGGGTCACCTGATGTAAGACGACGACCGCCGCCCATGGACATCCTCAACACTACACATCAGTCTTGCAGATCTTTAAGATAAAAGTATGTTTGTATCATTCGAATAATCAATAAAACATGTTCTCATAGGTTTTTCACGACACCTACGAGATTAGGGTGACACCATTTTTTCGAGTGGTGACACACGTGACATTTGTGGGTTGTTAACAACACTTGTTGACAACAAAAGCAAAATCATAATCAGCACGTGTTTCGCATATTTCGCATCTTTATCGTATAACAATACGATTTACAATAAAATAATATTAAATTTAGTACGATTCATAGTAGTACTTAATAAGAAACGATAGCATGGGCCGGCACAACCGGTGAAATACAACGATTTCTCGGAATATCGGCGTGAAGTGACTCGTGCCGCGTTTCGTTCGGTGAGTGAGGTATCCGGAGGCACGATCCCCCTTCTTGGGGAAGCCTGCTGCCTTCCCCTCCCATCTAATAGGACGGCAACGAACCACGGTGTTCATTAGCGATGAAATGTTGCTTATCATCAGGTGACACACTTGCTTGTTTGCCCTCCTATTCTATAAAAATCACACCTATTATGCCCGGGTTACATAAGTATGTAAATCTAAAATCTAAATAGGTATTAGATTTACATACTTAGGTAACCACCCAGTCATAATATACGCCGCGTATACCCATCCATAAATACGCCTCTGTCAGTTTGCTGAACTCCATATCCACAGATTATTCTAGCCTACATAATAGTATGCCATTCTGATACAGTACTATTACTTCTAAGTTTTGACAAAATTTTTCACCAAGTTTTATATTCATTAAAATTAAAAACTTACAGTCTCGGTGGTCCAGTGGTACGGACACAAGGCTTCTGATCCAGAGGTCCGATTTCGAATCCTGACACTGGCTCACAGAAATGACTTTTCGAAATTGTTTTCGGAAGTTAAGTGTGATAAATATCGATAACTGAAAACTTTGTGCCCGGTATGGCAATAGGTTCGCCACCTATTCCATTTGGTACGTAAACATAACGGCGAGACGAGGCTTAACGGCCGCTGCCTACACCTTCGGGTAACAAAAGGCGTGAAGTTAACTTAACATATCTTCACGCCTTTGTTACCCGAAGGTGTAGGCAGCGGCGTGAAGTTATATTATTTTAAACTAAAACATTTAAAACCAATCGTAATAAAAAAACTATCCCTACTCCCCAAAACTAGGACTAAAGCTATATTATTGTTTAAAGGCAAAGAATCTATAGAGGGATGTCGTTTCACATCACATTTACCAGTGAGGCAGTACGTATAATAATATATTACTGTTAAACTCCCCATAAAATACACCTCTTATTAAATATATAAATGTGATCCAATTTCAATTACATAGGTACCATTATGAGTACCTACTAATTTTCATTATACAAAATCAAATAATTCTTGTGTTGTATGCTGATGTAATATTAAAGAGTCGACTATCAACTCACAGTTTTAATATAAAAGATTAATATCCGACGAAAGTGCTAAAATAATTAGCATTCGTTAGTGCTATCTCGATTATATTACCTCCTGCAGACGTTTGTTGTTGTTGCTAATGGCTATCATAATCAGTTTACCTAATAAGTGCACAGAGAGAAAGAATCACAATTCGTAATAACAGCGTAAATTTAAAAAAGATAATGTTTTTTTATTCTTCGATATTTAAAAATGACCTAAATACTAAAAAGGTCTGTTAAAATAAGTAAATAGTAAATATATTATCCTGACCAAAAACTCCCGATCTCTGTATTTGTGTGTGTGTGTTCGAAGTTTATACTTTTGAAATACATATATAAATTCCCTTTTGGTTTATTAAAAGCTGTGGGGTTTATGTTCCCTTCTGTATTACAAAAAAAACAGGTTATTTTGTTATAAAATAAAGAATATATCTATATAGCAAGATCAAAAGGTCTGGAACATACTATGTTTGGATTATTTTGCAAGTTTCAAGTTGTAGTCAGAATAAATATCTATGTAAGTTGCATTATTTACCATTTTAAAAATAAACTCTTTTATCCCATAAAATACTTGAATGTGAGAAAGAGATAGTTAGAATGATTAAAGGTTGATGACATTTCATAGATATATATAAAACATTCCAGAGTATTCCCGTGAGGCTGTGGAACAGGAACAATTTTTATACTGTCGCACGGACATGAAAAAGGTATTGGCTTTTCTTGGCCAGTTTGTTGTTAGAAAAATTTCTAGGATTTTCAGTAATTGGAAAATATTTATCGCATAAAAAACTTTAGAAAATGTTAATGTTCTGTGTTTAAAAATAACCATTCAATGCTATGTTAAATAGATGGGCTGGTTTGTTATGCTTGTTTATTTATAGCAGTTAAAGGGCCTTACATTGAGTAATAAGTAGTAACTAATGTTGTGTTTGTTTGTAAAAACAAACCGGTTAAAACCGGTAGCAATATAACTAACTCAGAATAACAAGGTTAGGATTACGTGACCATAGTAGCTGTATGGTGCATTTTGGGCCGCAGGTGGAACCATAAATATATGAAGGAGTTAGGAGTCATCAAAACAGTACGCAAACACCGCGACTGTACCGGGCGCTTCGCCTCGCGTGCCTACGTGACAAAACTCGTGTGGCGAGGACCGAGGTGGGGGGAGCTTCGCCCCATTTGTTTTGCTGCGTGCACTCTGTAGTGATTATAAGAATACTGTTTTGAATAGTATCGATAATATCATAAATATAAAGTACTTATACAAATTTAAATAATATGAAAACCATTTAAAACTTTTTTTGCATTTATATATTACTTACATAGAATCAAAAGTGTTTTTTTATAGAACGCCATACTTTTTTACGTTTTGCTCAAATCTTAGTCTAAGGCTAATGCCCATCTTTTGTTGGGATTGATTACATACTTATCTCTGTTAATCTGAAATTATTAATTAATTTTTACAACCATTCTTTGAAATCATCATCCAGTACTAACGGAACTAAACTCACAAATGTTTAAACTAAAGATTACTTGTTTACATAACTTCACGCCTTTTGTTACCCGAAGGTGTAGGCAGCGGCTGTTAAGCCTCGTCTCGCCGTTATGTTTACGTCCCAAATGGAATAGGTGGCGAACCTATTGCCATACCGGGCACAAAGTTTGTCAGTCATCGATATTTATCACATATAGCTTCCGAAAACCATTTCGAAAAGTCATTGGTGTGAGCCAGTGTCTGGAATCGAACCCCGGACCTCTGGATCAGAGGCCGTGCGCTCGCCCACTGCGCCACCGAGACTGTTCAATTTATTAATTGTTTAATTTATGAATAGGATTTAAATACTACGAAAGGTCACACGTGATTGATGCGTGATCATGTATCGATATCGATAAACTCGATGTAAACAAACGCACAACCATATCGCTAGGAGTGAGTTCGCAAGGAGGCAAAACACAACAAAGAAAGAATCAGTCGGTTGAAACCGTTAAACATAGATGGACGTTGTAAACGCTTCCCAAACAAAATTTTGAATTAGAACTCTAAGAACTGTTTAAATTTATTTACCAAATTTGAAATTTAAAAAAGAATCTTCGTTAAAACATAGTCAAGATGTTCTCGACTAAGAAGAGCTTAGTTAAGATACTGCAAATTTACAAGAAGGAAATTCGCCGGCATATCAGCAAGACCACCAGTGTCACCAATTCTGATGCCATGACTCCTAGATTAGATCAGCCAGCCTCTAAGCTGCCACAGACCGAGGATGTTGGATTACCTAAAAAGCTTTTAAAGTTGCAAAAATATCACAGGTCAGTGAACTCTATTCGACTCGACAACATAAGTTTGCGCAACCGTCTATGAAAATAGTATTAAATATCTAGGTAGTGTAATTAATATTCACCGTGTACTAAATATAAACAATAAAAGTAAGCTAATATTTAATACATATAAGTGATCAGCATTTTTTAATTTGTCTATTTATAGTTTGTTAGACTACATACAATTTATTTATTTATTAATATGACCTTTTATTGAATTAATTAAAATTAATATTATATTTTAAGTTTTATTTAATAGCACTTACTGATATTCAATATGTACAGTATTCCAAATTCAATGAATTAGCCATAGCCAATACTTTATATTATTATAACAACTGAAAAAAAAATTCGCATTATTTTTTTTTTTCATTTATTCTTATCTCATGCAGTAGTTTACCGAGTAATCTGTGTATTTCTGTAACATGAGATTATATTAATCTATTTTGTGATTGTTTTTATTGGTATCCATGAATACATAGGTAAATTTTGTCAATCGCAAATTTTGTTGGTGTCTAGATTCCTGTCGACACTGACACCACAGGAAATGCCGATGGCTACCCGTGGACTGGCTGTGTCAAAGGACCAGTCCCGGGAGTTCATGGCTTGTTTCCCGGACATCGTGAGGGATCTCACTGAGACTGGCAAGCACATTGATGTGCCGGAAGCCAGCAAGTGGTTGGCTAAGGTACGTTTATGTCGCAGTCAGTCGTAAGTGAATTGCGTTGTCACCAAACTAGTTATAAAAATTGTCTAGAAAGTAGAAACTTGTCTGTGTTAATAGATTTTTGCATCAGCTATATATAGCACATGCTGAATATAAATTAATCTTTTCGTATCTCATTTACAATTTTTATAACTACCAATGTGTACAATTTTATTGTCATTTAGTGTTTTTAAACGTAATCTGGATTTATTTGTATTAATCATAGTAGTCGTTTCTTTTAGATATATTTTTGCGGAAATTGTAATTTTAGATTTAGTAGATATAATGAATCCATATGTCATTTCCGAGTCTTCGTTTACTATTAAATTTGCTTAAACTAAATTCATTAAATTTCAATTTTAATATCATTTATAAATTCATATATAGCTTTTTATATCATTTTTGCTGTTAATTATTTGGCACTAAGTGCTTTTACCTTAGTCGTTCTCTGTCGTAATAAAAAGTTTGCAAGTTGCCACAAAACAGGTTCCGCGAGTCCCTCGGGTTTTGCAGACCGATATCATTATATTAAATTATAATTTAATATCATCTGATCAACATACTAAACATTACTAACGTGTTATAATACAATATTTGTAATAAAAAAAAACTACGCTGTATTTTCAATTTCAAGGTTACATTGTTCGCAAATGGCCACGCATTAAACGCTTAAAAGATTTTTACGATATCGAGCTTGTATCAGCGTTAGATAAAAAAAAGAGAAAAAAAAATTTAACGTCAAGTGTCATAGTTATTTCAGAACGTTTTTTTTTTGTTACAGCTGTTGCAATACAATGTGCCGAACGGTAAAAAGAATCGAGGTCTAGCAACAATATTGGCCTACAAAATGTTAGAGAAAAGTGATAATTTGACACCGGAGAACATTCACCTCGCCAATATGATGGGATGGTGTGTAGAAATGGTAAGTAGTCGTAAATAAAAGTATATAATTTCACGCTTTTTACTAGCAGGTGTAAACAGCGGCGGTTACACCTCAACTCGTCGAGTTTTTACATTTCTAAAGCTATTGCGGTAAACCGGCCACAATGTTGTGTCAGTCACCGATAAAATAACTTCAGAATTCGATGTTTTAGAATGTTGAAACATTAAGTAAATAATAGTTGTATGTTTTCAATGTATTGACTATGGAATTGATTTAGAAAAGTTATTAGTACTGGCATGAAACAATACGATTTGTACATTAAAATTATTTTTATTCAAGTAAGCAATTTAAATATGTTTGATATGTCGGACATTGTTATAAATATACTAGCTGACCCAGCAAACGTTGTCTTGCCGAAAAATAAAATTTAAAAAATAGGGGTTAATCGTAGGGGGTTGAAAATTTAGGATTGCATGTATTTTTGTATCCCGTTTTATAAAAAAAATAAGAAACAGAAATATGTCGAAAAATTAAAAAAAAATTGAGGGGTGGGCTACCCTTGTGATTTAGGGGGATGAAAAATAGATGTTGTCCTATTCTCAGACCTACCCGACACGCACATAAAATTTCATGAGAATCGGTCAAGCCGTTTCGGAGGAGTTCAATTACGCACATCTAGACTCGAGAATTTTATATATTAGATTATTAAATATATTTTGTAAACATCCGTGAATATAAAAAAATATATATTTACCTTACAACCTTGAATAGTACTTAACAAACATATAATAACTATGTATGTCGATTTGTTTAATAAGTAGGATATCAAAAATACTTACTACGTTTTATGTAATATTTTCTTCTTTTTACGTCCCAAGTCCTAAATGAAATAATTAGTGGCATAACCTATTTCATTACACCGGGCATAATGTTGTTAGTCATCGATATTTATCACACATTACTTTCGAAATTAATTTCGAAATCTCATTAGTTTGTGCCAGGATTCAGACCCGCGACTTCTTGATTCAGAAGCGAAGTGTTCGACCACTGGACCACCGAGATCTTAAGCGATAAGATGCGATAAATAACTGAAAACAAATAACGAACGAACTGTAAATACACATATAGGTAGTGATATTATAAGGTGGATAATTTCTGCATGTTTCTTATTAATAACTTTCAAAACTATCGTACCGATTTAAATCAAAGCCTTTACAAAACTATATTATACACGAGTAATACAGGCATAAATTAATGAATATAAACTTATAAGTGTGTGTATGTTTGTCTATGGTTTGTATAAGGACATACGATTGCTGTTGTAGAAAAAAAACACCCCTTAGCGGGACGAAAAGAGTAAAAGAACTGGAAGTGTCCGGAATATAAATATCACTATAAATTTTCCTAAGCTTAAGAATTTCCACGACATAATTGAAGACGAAAGAAACTGCGCAAAAGACAAGACATCCGAAGCCCTAAAATCCTACGACCGTGTAATTTATGACAAGAGCTACGAAAGACTTAGAGCTAGTGATGTGTACAAGAATCGTGTCTAAAGACGTTCTCGTCTTTCTTCTGCCTTCATGCAAGGGATTTGGCGTGAAGTTTGGCGTGATGTAACATAACTTCACCCCTTTTTCTACCCGACTTGCAAGGTTGTTTACCTCATAAACAGAATAGGTAGCGAACTTATTGACATACACCGGGCACAAAGTTGTCAGTCATCGATATTTATCACACATAACTTCGGAAAAGAATTTCGAAAAGTCATTGGTGGTACTCACGACTTCTTGATTCGGTAGCGGAGTGCTCGACCACTGGACCACCGAGACCTTAAAAAAGTAAACAAGTCAACTATGCAAGGCTTTGGTTTTGGGCCGTTGGCAAAAACTAATTATTATTATTATATAATAATATAGATAGAGGCGTTGTCACGTGTAAATCCACGCGATATTATATTTATTTGATATATTACGTAAGCTTTTTTTTAACAGTCTCGCCAATATAACAACTTAACTGCATATTGATGGATTTTTTATTGAAAGTATAACACGTGACACCTACTAATGTATTTATGCAAATTAAGATTTAGATACATATTCCATAACTTTATGCAGAACTCTCATCGTAATTTAATAAGTATAAAAGCAGGACCCATGCCGGAAATACAAGAATATCATAAATACGCAGGCAGATAACCAAAACACATTAAAAAAGTATAAATTTGTCACTAATATTGCGTTATATATGATTAATCTGTTAGACATTTTGACTTGTCAAATATAAACTTGAACTTGTTTTATTTGTATAGTTGTAGATAGAAATGCAATTAATATCTCATATTGCTTAGTGTAAATAATTATCTAGTATCTAATATTAGTTCTCTTATCTATCTATCTATATATATATAAGAGATTTCCACCTATATATTGACTCATCACGATATCTCTGGAACCATAAGGCGTAGCGACTTGAAATTTGGTAGGATTATTCCTTTCGCCGAGTAGAGGTCAGCTAAGAACGGATTTTACGAAATTCCACCCACAAGGGGGGTTGCGGGGGTGTTAACAATGGAAAATTCCCATTTTTAACCTATAGCTGCTATCGAATAAAAATTTGTCGAAGATATTGCAGTATTAACATAGCGGGGCAGCAGTTATTACTTTTGATGCGAAACAGAGTTCGCCGGGTCAGCTAGTTATTAATATTATGATGTCACACATGATATATTGATAACGTAACATTTTAGTTTCGTTTTAGTTTCATTTTTACATTCATTAGAAATTATTTCTTTTAGTGAATTGAGTTCGAGCTGGCTGATAATTTATAGAAAAAAATATGTTTCTATAAAGAGTCTATGGTATTATTTTTGGTGTCTGTATTTAAAAAAAATGTCTTTAAAGTTTAAATAAATTGTCAATGGAAGTATGTCAAAAAAAAATTGTTCGATGAATTCGTTTTTTGAATTTAAATAAAAACAAGATGGTGGACGCTTTTTGTCAAGGTCATAAGTATATAAATAGGTAATTATGATCGGACGGACACAGTTATCATTTGTCTGTGCAATTTTTAAAAAATTACGCATACCTCTTTAATGCTTACTGCGTAATAAACTAAATTCAATTAATATTTATCCTGTTATAATCTGTTTTATATTCGGTAGAATAATATTGGTACAATAATAATTATTTGTTGAGTTGTTTACATAAGTCCTTTGCCACGTATTATAATATAAACAAATATTATCTTATTTATTATAGATGGCTAGATCGTCTAGAAGCCAGTATTTTTTTTTATGGGATAGGAGGGCAAACGAGCAGGCGTGTCACCTGATGGTAAGCAACCAACGCCGCCCATGGACACCAGCAACACATATAGTGTTACTGTTGTGTTGCCGACCTTTAAGGGATAGGGGATAGGAAAGGACGGGGAATGGGGATGGGCCTTCGGGTACCTCTCTGATCGAACGAAACGCGGCATGAGCCACTTTACGTCGGTCTTCTGAGAGGTCGTGGTATTTCACCGGTCGAGCCGGCCCATTCATTCAGCGAACTGCTTGGCTCTACCACTGTATAACTTTAAAATTAATTGTATTCTAATATTTACTATCAAACATTTTTCATTTGCGGCATATATTTTCAATTGGCGTACGCGTAACTTCGAGTAATAACGGAACGTGTAAAAATTATGTCTAATTGTAGTAACATTCCGTAATCCTTACGATGGTCGATGAGATGGCAGATTCAGACTTTGGGCATTTAATACCCGAAGTGACAAATAAGTCTAGACACGCCAATATTTATTTAATTAATGCTATATCTAGCACAATATGGCAGTCGATATTTATCAATTAAGTCAGTGTCACGCTTAACTTTTAACTTCAAAAAGGGATTAGGACGAAATAAGACTATAGATAAAAAGAAGTTTTAAAAATTGACAATAGATAACTTCACACCACGTCCCATGCGAGGTAGTCAAAGAGACCAGAGCGCCATAAGGCAAGTTTCTTGCACACCTCACTCAATTGTTTGACTTCCATAACTGTTGTCACAAACGGTCGTCGAATTTTAATTTTGTTTTTAAATTTGCCTATATGTTTAGAAATTTAACAGTCTTTAGAACTACTGATCTAGTGAGATATTCAGGATATACAATGTATGTGATCCCATCTTATAAGTTCTCTTCTCCTTGGTCCACAGTTCCACACGCATCAGCTGCTCCTCAACGACATCGTGGAAGGTAACGAGATGCGTCGAAGGGCACCCTGCTGGTACAGGCGTCCTGACGTCGGTCTCAACGCAATCAATGATGCGTCTCTACTCCAAGCTGCCATGTTCTCCACACTCAAGAGACATTTCCACAACAAGGATTATTATAAAAATGTTATCGAGACTTTTAATGAGGTATGTTTTCGATTTGCTAATAGTTATAAATATGATATGGCTTGTTTTATATATGAGACCACGCGATAGTACGCGACGAATTTTTCGAAAATTTCGAAAATTCATTGAAGTGAGCCAGGATTCGAACCCGCGACTCCTAGATTCAGAAGCGGGGTGCTCGACCACTTGACCACCGAGACATACATAAACTATAGACACAGACATATAAGCTAATGTAACTAAAGATATGTCCCATACAGATAGCGTTATCAAAACTGTTTCCCTGTTAAAATTAATTTGCGAATTATAAATTACAAATGTCGTTTGATGATTATTCGTTTTTAAATTAAAATTCTAGATCTGGTAGTCACGTGTGAGACCTTAAAAGAATTAAGATTAAAAAATTAAATATTATTATATTAATTAAAAATTCAATTAGACTTATTCCATAGAATAACAGAAAGGCTACCTGAACCTTTAGTTATCAAGGGATGAAGGTATAAAACATATGTCTGGCCTATTAAACTCATTTGAGTAATAACCTCTTTCAATCAATCAAGTCACAGTGGAAATTTGAAGTACAAAACATAAAACGTCAGCTGATTGATATCAATTAATAACTTATTGACTAACAAAATACGAAATGTTATAATACTTTTGTTAAATAATTCGGAAACAATGGATTTTAATTAAAAACAATATTCACATTGTATCAAACGTGATCCATATGAATTCGTGCCGATTATGTAAAACACGTACTATCCGCGCGCGATAACGTGAGACCTGGGGGCGGTGACGTCATAGACGCATCGTTGTACTTTGCACAAAAAATATCTTTCTTCTTTTATGGGATAGGAAGGTAAACGAGCAAATGAGTCACTTGATGGTAAGCAACCTCTCGCCGCCCATAAACACCGTGGTGCTTTGCCGTCGTTTAAAGGGGTATGAAGGAAAAGAAAGGGGAATGGGGATCGGGCCCCCGGATATCTCTCTCACCGAACGAAACGCGACACGAGCCACTTCACACCGATATTCCGAGAGGTCGTGGTATTTCACCGGTCGAGCCGGCCCATTCATGCAGCGAACTGCATGGCTCTACCACTGTGAAAACAGACAAGTTTCCGCCCCCGGCTTCGTCTCTGCGATATATTTAACGTGGCGATTGTTGTACTCGAAGCAACGTCCCCATAAATGCGTGCGAACTGAGTCACAAATATTTTTTTTTATATTCAAAAGCCAATAAAAGATTAATATATAAAAAAAATGACATAGCCTACAGTACAACACGGATTTTGAGGGGAAGTTACAGGGGTAGCGAGCGGAGAGTTGCATTCGTGCAGGCGTGTCTCAAGTTATCGCGCGCGAGTAATACTTACAAACATCGATAATTTCGATGCATCGATTCATGCAAATAAAATTGAAGGTTGTGTTAATAATACTAAAATAATCGGTTTTTACTATATTATGCTTATGGATGTATACAATGTACGAACATAATATACCAAAACAATTATTTTTGTTAATCAATTGTTGACGCAATCTGTCTGCTTTATTATTATTTTCTCTGAAACTACCTAACCGATTCTGACGGGAACTTCACTGGCAGATAGCAGATGTAATAATTACCTAGGTTATTGTTATATTACAGAAGTATGATTCCGTAGTCCCGAGCACAAGCTAGTTACAATAAAGAACCTACACATACATAACTTCACGCCAAATCCCTTACAGTGCAGGCAGAGAGAACAGAGCGCCATAAGGCACGGTTCTTACACGCCTCACTCGCTTCGTTGACTTTCATAACTCTTTTCATGCACGCGCGTCGGTTTTTGAGGCTCCTAACATCACCTTCCAAAAGAACACGTTCTATTTGGTCATTATTTTTGTTACAGATGCTATTAAAATGCTCCCTCGGCCATTACATGGAGAAGCAAATGATGATAATGGACAAGCCGGACTTATCGCAGTTCACCATGGACAAGTACGAGATAATAGCCAAGTACAAAACGTCTTATCACACATTCCAAATGCCAGTCACATTGGCTCTACTCATGGCGGGAGTCGAAGACCCTGAGACACATAGACAAGCGAAAACTATCCTACTGGAGATGGGAGAGTTCTTCCAAATTCAAGTAAGTATTTCGACTGCTGAATAGAGAACAAATACAAACAATAACACATAACTTCCGAAAACAAATTGGAAAAGTCATTGGTGTGAGCCAGTGATTTGCCAGCCAGGATTCGAACCCGCGATCACTGGATCACTGAGACTACAAATATTTATGAAAAATGTTTGTATGGCCTCCGGGCTTTTTTCTATGTACGTTCGAAAGAACGTTTCCGTAACAATAAATGTTATGAGAAGAAAAATGGAATGCTCCGATGTTTGGGATATATGGAAAGAATGGATGACGCACGATTGACTAAGCAGATATACAACGCAATAGCGGATGAAACTCAAAGAAGCGAGTGAAGTGTGTAAGAATCCTGTCTCACATCGTCTCTGCCTACCCGGTAGGGATATCGCGTGAAGTTATGTGTATGTGTGTAAGAGTGATGAGAATGAATGAATGAATAATCAGGAGATGAAGGCTGAAATAGAGATTGCGTGAACTGTATTTAAGCTGATATGGGTAGGAATGAAGTAAGTGTGGAGACCCCACTTAGAGTGGGATAAGGGTAGGACTATGATAATGTCTAGTTTCTATAACACAAGATGTAGTTGTTTATGTTGGAAATTTACTGACAAACAATGCATGTACTAGTACTACACGCGCGCGATAACTTGAGACCAGGGGGGCGATGACGCCATAGACTCATTGTTGTATTGTGCACAAAAAATCTCACTACAAGCTTCCACCCGCGGCCTCGTCTCTGCAATTTTATTTAACACTAGCAGACCGCGCGAATTTCGTACCTCTATATTGTATATAGCTTCCCGCCTCAATGTGTTACTCGCGTACAAACAAAATGTCGATGACGACGATGATTACATATTATAGCCTATGTTACTCAGTGATAATGTAACTTTCTAAAGAAAAAAGAATGATTGAAATCGGGCCAGTACTTTTTGAGTTTATTCGTTACATACAAAAATATAAAAGTATAGATTATGATTCTTGTAGTCGGAACAACGCCGTCTTAAATGTATTATACAAATTATTAAGCTATTACTAGCATGTGAATTATGTTGTAAATATTTTAAAGCTGGAATGAAATACGAGCGACTGAGTAAAAGAGTGTACGAAGCGAATGTGAGTAGCAGGGTCGAGATCGGGAGACCAAGACAGAGCTACCACGACCAAATAAATGGTCTGTTAAAAAAAAGGCAAAAGGCGAATGCACGACGAAATTTCGACGGTGGATGAAGCGAAAGATGTGTGTCATCGTAGCTTGTGAAAAGCCAAACTCTGCCTACCCCGATTGGATACAGGCGTGAGCTTATATATGTATGTATGCATTCCATACTATATATATATAATATTGTTTTCGTAAGCCAGTACGAGATTACATAGGAGCTTGAGGAGAAGTTACAGGGTGTGGCGGGCTGAGGGTTACATTCCAGCCGTGTCTCAAGTTATCGCGTGCGAGTAATAACTAGTGTCCGACCTAGGCTTCGGCTTCGGCCAAAAATCCATCTTCGGCGAGAACTCGGCTTCGGCCCAGAATTTGGTTCCGCCGAAGGTACGAAAACAGTCGGAATTAAACGAACTGCTACGAATCAGTGAGTGACTGAGGGACCGGGCTGCACTTAGTTCAGTGCGGATACCTCTACCACCGAGAGAAAAGCGGCAAGAGCCACTTTACGCCGATATTCTATAATAGTTGTGGATAATATTGAAGAAAATTATTAAATTACTAATAGTTTTTAACCTTCGGCTTCGGTCGGACACTAGTAATAACCATAATAATCAGGGCATAAAAAGATATATATTTATACACTACTAGCAGACCCGGCAAACTTTGTTCCGCATGAAAAGTATAAATGAGTAAATTTTGGCTATCATGAGGCTCAATTTGTACTATTTAACTGCTGTCCCGCTATGTTAATATGTACTACAATATCTTCGAAAATATTCGCTTAAATTGCATGCTGTAAAGGGTCAGGATCATATATTACATGCACAAACTATTTAAGACACTTTCGCCCGAATACTGAACCGCCACTCAAATCTGAAAATCAATAAAGTGCTACTTACTGCTCAAATTTCATGTATTCTGTCTAATGTGACAGCTACTTAAATGCTTAAGTAGCGATTATATATTTGAGTGGCGGTTCAGTATTCGGGGTTTAATTGGATGAAACATAATGCTGTAACGTTTAAAATCGCTTCGTATTTAAGGAATTATTTATCGTAAAACGTCAAAAAAATAAAAATGGTCGTCGTGGGTTATCGCTAAGAGATAGACATATGCCCTCGCGGACTTTTTTGTAGACATTTTGAAAGTGTTTAATAATGTAGAACATTGTTTTCATCTATCACTTAAGGTTCAGCCAGCGTTTGCAATTATATATAAGTGCTAAATCTCGGAAATTATCATTTTTCTTTATAACATCATACATGAAGTATAAACCAACCCCCCCCCCCCCCCGTTGACACTTTCTAACGATAAAAAAACACCGCATCAAATTCCGTTGGATAGTTTTAAAGATATACGCAAATAAGGGGGCAGACAGCGGAAAGTGGCTTTGTTTTATACTATGTAATATATTTATACACTATATTATTTTGAAAATGTAATATACATATATGTATATAATATACATATATTCAAAATAATATAGTGTATAAATAGTACTGGCTGATCCGGCGAACTTTGTTCCGCATCAAAAGTAATTTTTCTCTAAATCATAAATGCTTATACTTAATATCATACATGAATTATAGATCAAAACCACCCCGTTGACACCCTCTAACTATTAAAAAAAAGCGTAGTTTTAAAGATATAAGCATTTAAGTGGACAGACAGCGGAAAGTGACTTTGTTTTATACTATGTAATGATTAAAATATACTACCACACTGATCGAGCTGTGGGCAACCAGTATTAATCTCTCGATGATGTTTATTGCTTGATAAGATCGGTTTAAGATAACACAACGATTTAAATGACATTTTCTGACGTCAATGTTTTAAATATGAACTATTTTGATTGTAATTATTATTGACAGCAAACTTTTATTATATAGATAACGCCAAAAATATGTGGGCCAATGTCATTTGATAAATAATTATTGATTTTTATTTTTCTTTACAGGACGACTTCTTGGACTGTTTCGGCGATCCAGCAGTGACAGGCAAGAATGGTACAGACATTCAAGACGGAAGATGCACTTGGTTGGCTGTGGTGGCATTGCAGAGAGCGAATCTCAAACAGAGACAGTTCATGGAAGAAAATTATGGTAGTTCAGATCCTGATGCTGTTGCTAAGATCAAAGAATTATATGAGGAACTTCAACTTCCACACACTTATTCAGTATTCGAAGAGGCGACCTACGATCTCGTTAGGACACAGATCCAGCAAGTCACAAGGGGGTTACCTCACGATCTGTTCTTTAAAATCTTAGACAATATCTTTAGGCGAAGCATTCAGGCTGAAGTTGTTTAAATCTATATTATTAAATACAAATTATAACAGGCTTGTTTTTTGTATATTTATGAGTGGTATAAATATGCTAAAGTAGGTACTAGTTAAAATAGGCGTGCATTTAAGAATAACAAAAATTAATTAGCGAGTGCTGTCAAATTTTACTAAAACGTACTGAAAATATTAGAATTTGTATCACACTGTATAGGAATAGATGAATTGACCTCGAATAGTTCAATGTACAATCAGACTATTTGAATTTGGAATGTCAGAATTAAAAAAAAAGTTTTGACGTAGCAAAAAAGTTAAATGTGAATTTTAAAAGTTGTGTTTTTTTTTTCTTTTTTTTTTAATTGTATAAAATACGTTCGAATTTAATATAATTGTTATAATCATTTATTAATTTTAACAGGAAATTTGTACTTAGTTGTGAATGATATGAAGTGAGATGGTTGATTGTGAAATTGTACTGTTGAGAATTATGTAGTATAATAATGTGGTATATTTTTCACGTGGATCATATTAAAATGTAACAAAATGTATATAAGAATTTTATTTTATTTTTAAATATGTGGTACAAGAGAAATCCGCAGTTACTCCAAAAATACTCTGCCAATAATAGCACTTTCTTGTGGAGTGGGGTTTCTCCTTTTGAATAAGGTCTCAGAACCACAACAATTCCCCTGGAGTCTATTTTGGGAGCACTAAAAATATAGCGCCCTATATTTTTGATGATAATATAGACTATAGAGGATCTAGGGCCTAGAAGATGATGATTTCGTCTCCGGTAGTTATATACTTTTTTACACATATAGCAAACCACAATAACTTCAAGCAAAGTGCCTTCCGGTGTGTGCAGAGAGAACAGAGCCCCATAAGGCACGCTTTTACACACTTCATTCGCTTATTTGGCTTTTAAAGCTCCTGATCTCCTGAAAGGTATTCCCGCAAAATAATTCAAATGTTATCTCATTTAGAATCGAGGGTGGAAATAACCGCGCTCTTTTCACTTCTCTAAATTAGCTCTGACAGACACAAACATTTTAAATAAGTTGTCGTTGTTATGATCGTAATATTAAAATATATTCAAGCTGTACTTCATGTTCAAATCCGTACCGTAATCAAATCTCTATCCTAAAACTATTTTATTATTTTTAGTATTATATTATATTTTCTGCTCATGATTGAATAAAAAACAATATACCTATTATTTGAAAAAATCTTACGTAGGTAATTATGGAGGGAGTAAGGTAAGGGCTTTTCTTACTTCTGCTGTCAGGGGGATGGGGGTCAATAATTTTAATTAATTTGTTCAAGTAATACTTAAAACGGTGGTCCAGTGGTCGCTTCTGAATGAAGAGGTCGCAGTTTTGAATCCTGGCTCGAACCAAAAATAATGTGTGATACATATCGATTACTGAAAACTTTGTGCCCGGTATGGCAATAGGTTCGCCACCTGTTCCATTTGGGACGTCAACATAATGGCGAGTCGAATTTTTATGACAAGCATGAATGTTTGTATGGCGCCTGGCTGTTTTTCTATGTACGTATAATATGTACATAGAAAAACAGTATAAGTATTATTAAGTATGTACTTTCGGTTATATAGTTTCCATACCTCAGCATTTAGTTGTTTAGCTACGAACTAGATGGCGCTGTGTGTATTGTGTCCAAGATATACTTATCATATTACCTACAACAATAATAGTATCACAGTTGCGTTGCACAGTTGCCTTTAATATGGTATATGGACTCCTAGGAATCTAATACCTTATTAAAGGTCAAAATCAGAAGCGAGATTGAACGGGTAAGAGACTAAGAGCCTAAAAGAGGGTGCAATAAGTGCATCAGCCATTTTATGCGGATATTCTTATTTCTTAGAGAAGCTGACATTTCTCTGTTAGAACAGACGCATAAATTAAATAACAAATTTTGTGTTCAATTAAATTGACGGGCCTCGTGGCGCATTGCTAAAAACTACCGGCTGCAGTAATGAGGTCGGGGGTTCGATTCTTACCCGAGCACAAATATTTGTGACAAACATGAATATTTGTGTGGTGTCTGGGTGTTTTTCTGTGTTATAAATATATATTTACAAAAGAAAAATATATATGTGTTAATATATGTTACCTAGTATCCATACACAAGCATTTATTTGCTTAGCTTGGAACTAGAGGGCGCAGTGTGTATTGTGCCCAAGATTTAAAAAAAAATTGCCATAGCCATTGACAAAGTTTTAGTTTTCCCACTAAGAGACCTGCAATCTACTCGAGTAAAATTGAAGTGCGTCAAGTGTCTGTTTGTAACATTGAACTAAATGCTTTCTACTAGGACTAGGTAGGTAGGTAGATACGGTATATACCTACACCAAAATAAAATTGTTTTATTTTTTTCTTTAAATTTTTGTCTGTCTGTTTGTTCCGGGCAAACGCTGAAATGGCTGGACCAATTTTGAAAGGCAGGTAGCTAGTGTAATAAGGAGTGACTTGAGCTACTTTTTTTAAAAATCATCCATTTATTTATTGCTTCCGGGCGAAACAAAGTTCGCCGGGTCGGCTAGTAAAATAATTTTACTAAAGTTGTTTAACTAGCTGACCCGGTGAACTTTGTCCACGATAAGTTGAGACTCGCTTCGAATGCAAACCTCCACCCGCTAATATAGCGGCCCGCTATCCATTATGAGTTCCCCTTAAACACTCTTGAGTACAACACTGGTACTTGAGTGCTCGTGTTGTACTGTAGGCAATCCCATGTTTTTAGCGTCTTAAGCCTGAATACTGAACCGCCACTCAAATATATAAGCTCTACTTAAGCGTTTAAGTAGTTGTCACATTAGACAGAATACGTGAAATTTGAGCAGTAACAATTTATTTGGACTTTTATTGACAGGTAGCTGGTATAATAAAGAGCAACTTTTTTAGAATTATCCCTTTATTCATTGTAAGTTCGCTGGGTCAGCTAGTACATAGCTTAATACATTTGTATAATACTGCAGTGTTAAACTCAAATAATAATTTCTAAATACAAGTAAGATTCATAAGCCCGAATACTGAACCGCCACTCAAATATATAAGCGCTACTTAAGCGTTTACAGAATACGTGAAATTTGAGCAGTAAGTAGCCCTTTAT
Organism: Euproctis similis; assembly: GCA_905147225.2. Classification (NCBI taxonomy): domain Eukaryota; kingdom Metazoa; phylum Arthropoda; class Insecta; order Lepidoptera; family Erebidae; genus Euproctis; species Euproctis similis. The sequence goes on along the minus strand of LR990121.1, from coordinate 7,665,691 downwards.
TGATTGTCAGACTTGAGTGGCGGCTCAGTATTCGGGGGATAGCATGAAAAGCCCTGATTGGTGCTTCTTGTTCTTAAGAAGCCAAAGTCGCTGGTACACTTTTTCTAGTCGAACATTTACAGAACCATAATACACCTACAGAACCCTACAATTACGATGATCCAACCTGCTCTTAACCAGTTGTATCTCTTTACTTTTAGTTGTATTTCCATAAACACAAAAGTTAAAAATCAAAAATATCTTGCGGGGCATCTGCCTAACCTTATACAAGAACTGGTATTATTATGTTAAAACGTATTTAAAATTCTGAAAAGTATGACGTTGGTTTTTTTTTTTTGTTAAAATATATCTTTTTTACTGATCGTTTGGACAATAACTTTTTAAAATAACTGTTTACAGATTAAGTTTAATCAGATATAATGTTGTTATTTAAGGGTATATGGATATTGAAGTACCCATTAAGTCTTCTTCTTTCAAGCGCGAGTGATGAATATCTGCAGAAAGCTCGCCCTGAACGGTCTGGTGGCCAGTAATACTGCTTTTACAAGTGTCACTAAAGAGTTTAAAAGAAGGTGAGCAAGTTTTGAAACATTTTTAGAGAAGAACCTAAAGATTCCTCTAAGTCGTCTAGTGGTTTACTTATCCGAGTTCTAATCGAGTAGTGTATAGTCGATAAATCGATTAGTACACTGTTTTTTGTTTGGAATTATGCTAAATTTGTGTGCCATAATGAATTGTCTCAATAGCCAATCATTTTAAAGCATCTATATCTACGTTATTGTATTTCATGCGCCCGGCCTTGTTTTTTTAGTACCATGGCGCTCAGGTCTTTTGATATGGTCAGTGAGAAGGCGAAAATGATGGACACCTGGCCAACTATTGTGGACAGTCTTGCAAAACATCCCCGCTTTGAAGAGTTACCAGTTGCGAAGGAGTGGATGAAAAAGGTAGGTATTTGGAAAATATAACTTTATATTAAAATATATAGTAAATAAAGATGATACGATAAATACGATACTTTTAAGTGAAATAGCCCGTCTGTTTGTTCCGGGTGATCTCTGAAATGGCTGGATCGATTTTGGCGGAACTTTTATTGGCATGTAGATGACGTAATAACGAGTAACTTCGACTACTTTTTTTATAAAAAAAAAATATTTATTGCTTCCGAGGCGAAACAAATTTCGCCGGGAGAGCTAGTAATTTATATATGTAATTTATTATATATTTTAGGTTCTAAACTATACAGTGCCGGGTGGCAAACTCTCCAGGGGTCTCACAACCGTCATGTCATTCAAACTGGTTGAAAACCCAGAAGATCTGACTGATGATATGATTCACCGAGCACAAACTCTTGGGTGGTGCTCTGAAATGGTAAGCTTCAACATTTTACTGGTGAATAGATGTGCTGGTGATACCTATTATGACATGCGAGATGTGAATTAAACAATTTCAATAAACAGTAATTAAACATTGAACCCGTTGACATATATTCAGCAACGTCTACATTTACCAATGTACCAGGAGCCACCAATCAAAACGTTATTCCTTTGTATACTAAACGTAAGTTTACGCCTTTTTCTACCTGATGATGTAGACAGCGGCTGTAAAAACCTTAACTCGCCGAACCGTTACGTTACGGCCCAAGTGCCAAATGAATAAATAATAGTTTAAAAAAACTAAAAAACACGCTTTTTATAGAAAACCAAACTAAAAAATAGAAAAAAATATATATTTTATTTTAAAAAAAGCGTGGGGTGCTTTTTAAGATATTATCGAAATGATAATCACTCTACTCATATCTGTCAATAAAATATGTATTTATAACTATTAACACCATGCACCCCACGCTTTTTTTAAAATAATTTTTTTTTTCTATTTTTTAGTTCGGTTTTCTATAAAAAGCGTGTTTTTTAGTTTTTTTAAACTATTATTCATTTTATATTTTTTAGTTCGGTTTTCTATAATATTTTAAAGCGTGCTAACAACGGATATCAAAACCGAATTTGAGGAATAGCGCCATCTGTGACTTATACAAGGAACTCGTTTCAAGTTGATAACGTAGACTTTCCGCTGATTGCCACTAGATGGTGCGAGAAGTGAACTATGAACACTAAAAAGAAGTCGGTTACAAACATACAGGTGAAGCTAATAAAAAGCTAATAAAAAGGGGGCGAACCTATTGCCGGGCACAAAGTTGTCAGTCATCTATATTTATCACCGATATTCCGAGAGCTTCAGAATCAGAAGCGACGAGCTCGGCCACTAGATTGCCGAGACTTCTTAATTTGTATTACCTACTATTGTGTTAAATTGTATGTAACATAAATACTTTTAAATTTTCTTGAACAATTTTGCACCGGCAATCTTGAACTTATACCAACAGTTCAGCTGTCAGCTGACCGTACGAAATGCGACATGAGGCACTTTACGTTGATTTTCTAAGAGGTAGTGGTATTTCATCGATCGACGGGCTTACTGCGTAGCTCTACTACTTTTATATATGTTAAATAAGTCCGGCTCGACTAGATTTTTAAACATACTTTAAAAGAAAGAGAAAGTGAGTGATTAGATCCACCACACAATTTAAAACTGTTAGCTACTATCAAACCAGTTCCTAGATGGAAGAATAATAGCTGCGATGTTAAAGGTTCAAGTTTAAATTTAACCAGTTTCTTTCCTGTCATAAAGTAAAAGATCGCTCGCTTATATTTGATATTGTCTGAATTCTGTAAATAATTTAAAATGCAGCTTAATAATAATAATGTATTAAAATAAAAACAATCATAGGGAGTACGGAATGAATAAAGCAATACGGAAAATAATGGATCTTATAGGTCCCTGATAATGTTGGGGGAAAATCCGCGGGCCGGGCCATAGCGTCCGGACATAACAAAAAAAAGATCGCTCATATAGACAATATAGATAAGTTTATAATGTTGATAGTTTATTATGTATTACTTATAAGCATATATTTAGTGGTCCAAAAGTCGAGCACCCCGCTTCTGAATTAAGAAGTCGCAGGTTCGAATACTGGCTCACACCAATAACCTTCCGAAATTAATTTCGAAAGTTATGTGTAATATTTCGATGACTGAAAATTTGTGCCCGTTATGGCAATAGGTTCGTCACCTATTCGATTAGGGACGTAAACATAACGGCGTGTCGAGGATTAATTGCCACTGCCTACACCTTCGGGTAGAATAAGGGGTGAGAATATGTAATGTTACAGTTACAGGCATACTGTACGGTATTAGATGACATAGTGGATGGTTCGACCACCCGGCGCGGCATGCCTTGCTGGTATCGCAGGGAAGACGTGGGCATCATAAACGCCATCAACGACGCAACACTCATATACACCTGTTTGCATCAACTGTTAAAAGACAATTTCGAAACAATGCCTATTTATAAGAAGTTATATCAATCGTTCAATGATGTAAGTAATCGATCTTTTATTAAAATATTTGTAGAGAATATTTTTTATGATATTTAAATGTAATCTAATATTTAATATTCCTGTGTCATGGCTTGACCGATTCTCGTGAAATTTTGTGTGCATATCAGGTTAATGTTAAGGGTAATGCATCCCTTTGTTTAATTAAATTATTTGATATTTTTTTATTTTTCCATCAAACACTGTACAAAAATACATACAACCCTAAAATTTCACACCTTTACGATCAACTCTATAACAACGTTTGCTGGCGAGCTAGTGTAGGTACATATAAAATTCTGAGGTCTCAATTTCAGTTACCCCATTCCTCCGAAATGCTTTGACCGTTTTTGATAAAGTTTTTGGTAGTATTAAGCAGTAGCTTGTTATCTGTTTTTATATCCTATGGTTATCCAGAACTGGTGATGGACGCTTTTTTTAAACTAGTATGTGAAGTGCACTGATTTTTCTTTTTTAGACTTTGATGTACACAAGTATCGGGCAATTCCTCGATGTGAGAGGATCACAACATAAAAAGAACTACGATTTATTTACTAATAAAGCCTATGAAGATATTGTAATATATAAAAGTGCCTATTACACTTTCAATTTACCGATCAGTATCGGCCTGATGTTAACCAATCGCGTGACTGATGAGAGTCTTCAACATTGCAAAGAGATATCACTACAATTGGGTAAACTGTTTCAAATGCAGGTGAGAATTAGTGATAGTCTAAACTAAAATAAATAATAGTTTAAAAAAACTAAAAAACACGCTTTTTATAGAAAACCGAACTAAAAAATAGAAAAATAAAAAAAAATATTTTATTTAAAAAAAAGCGTGGGGTGCTATTTAGATATTAACGAAATGATAATCACTCTACTCATAACTGTCAATAAAATATTTATAACTATTGACACCATGCACCCCACGCTTTTTTTAAAATAATATATTTTTTTTATTTTTCTATTTTTTAGTTCGGTTTTCTATAAAAAGCGTGTTTTTTAGTTTTTTTAAACTATTATTTATTTTCTATTTTTTAGTTCGGTTTTCTAGACTAGAACTTTCATAGTTCACAAATCGCACCATCTAGTGGCAATCACCGGAAACTAAAAAAGAAGTCGGTTACAAACAAACATACAAACATACAAACCTACAAACATACAAACATATAAACATACAAACCTACAAACAAACATACAGGTGAAGCTAATAAAAAGCTAATAATAAATACAAAATTAAGTACCGGCATATAAATTATCATCTCTATAGCAATAATTCCATAAATTCTATAATCAAAACCTAAAGCACATTGACAACTAATGGGAAGTAACAGTAGGCAGTATGGCTTCTAAGCTTTAGCCTATCTGAAATAGTGTATGGAAAAAAGTTCCAATACGTTTTTAAAAAAATTTTTCAATACCTAGGTATTTGTTATTTTCGCTGTTATATTTCTAGGACGACTACATAGACTGTTTTGGCGATGAATTATTTACTGGCAAAATCGGTACGGACATTCAAGAAGGAAAATGCACTTGGCTTGCCGTGAACGCATTGCAACGTTGCAATGTCAACAACCGTGCTGTTTTCGTGGCCTGCTACGGAAGTAGCGAGCCAGCGCACGTGGAACGCATCAAAAATCTTTACATTCAACTGCAGATTCCACAACTCTACAAGCAAGAAGAGCAAAACATTTGCAATAATATTAAAAGTAAAATTGAAAGCGTGCCGTCGCCAGCAGAGCGTGAATTATATCAGAAAGTTTTGGATTTAACGTATGACCGAAAAAAATGAGCATAACCTTTGATTGAATACCTACTTATTTTTTTATTTAATCACCCGTCCTCGCTTTAATTTGAAATTTCCTAAATTTGTAGCAATCAAATTTGTATAATTGATGCTTTCGTGGTCTTATCTTTTTTTTTAATGACAACGCTGAGCAGTAACAAATAGGCATTCAGTCAGCATGTTCATTGGTTACTGTTATTAGTAGTAATCACATAATATGCCGTGGTATTCGGTACTCCATGTAACATCAGAGGCCTAACTTCAGTATTATCGACTCTTCGATAACCTATTCACCCTTCTTTAAATCATATTGGTTTAATTATTCATCAAAGTAAAATAAATTAATGGTGAATTATTACCTATTATAAATAATGCAGATAGTAATACAAATTAAATGTTCTATTTTATATAAATAACTCAATAAATTTGTTGTCATTTTTAATAAAAGTATAAATTTATAGTAGATTTTCATAACATTTATTATTTTCTCACAGGCTTTCTTGTTGGCAACAAACAATGGAAATAGCAAATAATAACAAAAATCTAATTCTAAAATTAACATTAGTAGTATCGACTTCGATCATACAGTGGAAAGCATACGAAGTTATTTCTTAATTAAATAAGGCATCTTTACAATGTTAATTCATTTACATTAAAATTTAAACAGTTGGTCAAAGTCAGACACTGTTCAATCTTTACATGTCGTTTGGAATATTTATAATAAAAAATCCGCAAAAAATCCAAAAGCACATAACAAAATAGTTTTTTTGTTATTTTAAAGACCTTTGAAAAATAGCTAGGTATTTTTTGCATATTCCCGCCTTTAACTTTTGTCTGATTGTCTTTTGACGCACTCGTTTTGCGCTTAGACAATGCCATTTAATAGAATATCGTATTATGTTTAACATAACTTATCTTCAGACCTTTTTCCACCTAAGGGTGTGGCAGTCTTTAAGCCTCGACTTGCCGTTATGTTGACGTCCCAAATGGAATAGGTGGCGAACCTATTGCCAGAGCGAACACAAAGTTTTTAGTCCTCGATATTTCACTCACCAGGAAATTAATTTAGAAAAGTCATTGGTGTGAGCCAGGAGTCGAACCCGCGGCTTCTTGAGTCAGAAAGGGGGTGCTCGCCCACTGGACCACCGAGACGTTAAATATAGTATTGGAATAAACCTACACCGACATATCCATGTTTATAGTTCCTTAAATAAGTTTTTCTTCTCGTTTTATGGCCTTTATAATTATTCAGGAATAAAATTATTTACAATCATAAAAACAAATAAATTAAGTACATTATTTACAAAATATACAAATAAAAAAAAACTAGCCGAAATCAAATTTCCCCGCATCTCGGTCTACTGGCAGCGTGCCCAGAAGAAAGGCCTCATTGCCACGCTGAATGGTAACGCTAATCCTACATGCGCAGAATAGACCAGCCTTCTGATCGCGAGAGGCCTCGATCAGTCTCTTTAGAATTTAGAAGATCAATTAATTCAGGTAATATGATCTTGCCAATGACAGCGCAAAAAATAGTCGGTGACGAGAAGAATATCCATAAATAAATTAGGTACATCCTACCTAGCTTATTTATGGGTATTCTTGAGCTAAACTTGAGCATCCAAGAGGCTGCTATCCAATCAGATAATCGGACCAAATACGCACCTTGCACACTGGAACTATGCATATTAAAAGACCGCAACAAATGACGTTATATCGTCTAAGAGAGAGTGATTTAACATGGGAATTACCGTGAATCACGACCGTCAGCAATGTGAAGCACGTGGGGAGGAGGATGAGGGTAAAACATACTCAATTCAAAATATACAGTAAGCACGAAGGCACTATTCTTTTCACTATATTGTTACAAAAACAAAGTAAGTCGTTAAAGGTACATATAAAAGCCGAGTAGTTGTGAAAGTATTTTCAGAATGATTTTTAGCCATCCTTTTACGCCCCATTTTTTCCCTATTCATCCCTCAATTTCTATACCCGTTTGACGCCACACTCAGTCAGTGTCAATAAATGACACTCATAGAGTGCGTTCCACTTATAGCCCACAAAGACCGCGACCGCGGAAATTGCCGTTCCACTAACGCGGGCGTTGTGGGCGAATGTTATAAGTGGAACGCAAAACTTGAGCGCTGTGTGCTAGCAATATGGTGGCTCGGAAAATTCATCAAGTTCTGATGACATATGTCATTTTTTATTGAAAGCCCACCAAGATCTACCAATATATTGCGGGTGACGTGGGCGCGATGCGGTCGCGAACAGTGACGCCATCTATGACGTCGAGCGATCGCTCGCAACGACCGCGGCAGCTGATTCGATGACTGACATGAGTAACATGACAAGACACAAAGAGTGCGTTCCACATAAAGCCCACAAAGACCGCAACCGCGACCGCGGAATTTTTTTTTTTTATCTTAAAAATACGTCTGAAAAAATTACTTAATTACTGTGGGCGTTACGGTCGTTGTGGGCTCTTAGTGGAACGCACTCATAGGCCGCGTTCCACTTAAAGCCCACAACGACCGTAACGCCCACAGTAATTAAGTAATTTTCCGAGCCACCATATTGCTAGCACACAGCGCTCAAGTTTTGCGTTCCACTTTTAACATTCGCCCACAACGCCCGCGGCGTTTTTACGTTAGTGGAACGGCAATTTCCGCGGTCGCGGTCGCGGTCTTTGTGGGCTTTATGTGGAACGCACTCTTTGTGTCTTGTCATGTTACTCATGTCAGTCATCGAATCAGCTGTCAGAGCTTATTGTCGTGTTGCGTACGGAATGCATTTTATCTATGTGCAATAAATTCCATATAGTTCAATTTATATATTTTCTATATGTTCGTTTTAATTAAGTAACATTACTGAAAAGTATTATATAAATACGGAGCTGATTTCTTGCAAATTTGCATCACCTAATTCGGTCAGAGAAAGTTATCTTTAGTTATTCTTGTATTATTCAAATTGAAACATGACCAACTTAAATATTTTTCGAATTTTGGGTAGGACCCAAGTAATTTTTAAAAATTATAATAAATATTCAGGGTAAGTTTATACAATTTGTCTAAAAAAATCAAGTCAAGTAATGTGAATATTTAAGTTTTTTAATTATTCCACCAACAAAAATATTTTATTATTGAACTCTCTTAAAATATAATCTATTTATTTGCAGGCTCTTACAACAATTAGCTAAAAGATCAATCTCGGCAAATGTGACCTCTCAAAAAACTATGGAAACAAAGGTATTTCAAGATGCATTACCCAGTATTCTGGATACACTAGCATCCAGCCCAAGAATAACACAAATTCCTGAAGTATCTACTTGGATTAAAAAGGTAAAATTACCATATCTGTTGTGTTATTGTATACTTCTTGTTATTTTCATTTACTTACGATTAAATATTGCAAATATCTCTGTGAAGATTTCAAACCATTTTTTCCATATTGGATAATTATCTATTCAACTCCTTGTGAACTAACCAGTAGGCTATTAAATAAGATTTCTTTTGTTTTATAAAAAGGAGCCAGCAAGTAGGCATACATATTCTAAATATTACTTTTAGATAAAAAAAACTCTCAATGGCAGCAGTAAATTTAAATCTTATTAGAACTTATATTTTTCAATTTATCTCTTTCTTGTCAATTATTAACTAATTAGCATTTATTTATCAGAAATTTTGTTATTTTTATCATGGTAAAATATTTTTTAGAAGTCCACAGCTACTATCCTACCTTACATATGTGCTAATTGTTAACCAGCTAACTCAATGCCACATTATTTTTAAAATATTATTTGAATTTATTCGCTTTTCTATATAAATAAGCCTTCTTCTCCAATCAATCTGTGCACTTTTAAAACATCTTTGAACTCATTGTGTGAGATATAAGATCTAACTAAGCTATTATGTAGGGTTGGGTAACGTTATAATACATCATACATACATACATAACTTCACGCCAAATCCCTTGCGGGGTAGGCAGAGAGAACACAGTGCCATAGGGCAAGATTCTTATGTTCTTACGTTTAAGTAAATTTTGAATTTATCACCCTGTTTGTATATCATACATGAATTATAGATAAAAAACCATCTAGTTGATACCCTCTATCTATAAAAAAAACCGCATCAAAATCAGTTGGCGTAATTTCAAACATCTAAGCATATAAAGGGACATACAGTGGAGTTCTATTACACTTAGTTCTATACAATGTAATGATGTGTAACGATTTACAAAGGATTGTGATTATTAAGAAAGTGCACCCATAATGAGAAGTACATAATTAAAACAACTTGCAGATGGTGGAATACAACTTAACTGGTGGCAAACATTCAAGAGGTATATTAACAATGTGTGCGTATGAAATGATGGAGAAACCGGAGAATGTCACAGAAGAGAACCTTAAACTGTCAAAAGTTCTAGGCTGGTGTATGGAAATGGTATGTATTTTAAATCATTCCAAAACTTAATAACATACCTATCTTTCTAATTATAAGCTGGTAAGGTCTTCTATTCAAGTAATGATAAAATAAGTAAGATAACAGCCAGTGCTCTTATAAGGTCAAATCTATTATCATTAATGATTATGTTCAAAAGCATATGATAATGTATACACATACATACATACCTTCACGCCAAATCCCTTGCGGGGTAGGCAGAGAGAACAGAGCGCCATGCGGCACGATTCTTACACACCTCACTCGCTTTCTTGACTTTTATAACTCTTTTCATGCACGCGCGTCGATTTTTGAGGCTCCTAACATCGTTAGGTCGTCCAGGTCATGGAATGTGTGTCTTGGCCGTCCTCGACTCCTACATCCATCCGCCTTTGCATATGTGTATTATAAAAAGAATTTTATGTTTATTTTAGCTCCAGGGATACTTCATCATTATAGATGATATTATGGACGGGTCGTCGACACGCCGTGGGGTGCCATGTTGGTACCGATTGCCCAACGTTGGACTGGGCGCGTTAAACGACTCAGTTCTAATGACCACATGCATTACAGAAATATTAGAGACATACTTTGTAAATACGCCCCATTTTAACCGTCTACTTCGGCTGTTTCATGAGGTAAGTTTTGTGTGAATCAGATATTTTTTTCCATTTTTTATACTCCTTTATCTTAGATTTTTTTATATCTACAAATTAATTAATTAATATTATTAAGAATTACCCATATATTTCACGCGTATATTGAATGGATTTGCTATGAAAATTTTTGTTACCATTTTTGGATAACCACATAATTTCGATAGATGGCGCGAAAGTTAAATTAGTTAACATCCATAGCTCAATTGGAAAAAAACTGTGCACACTGATCTATATTCACAATTTAATTGATATTTTTATTTAAAATATGAAATGTATTTTTTTTCAGACAACATTATATACAAGCATGGGCCAACATTTAGACTATACAATGGCTCATCATACGAAACAGGACTATAGCTTGTTCACGCTGGAACGCTACGACACTATAGTTAAACACAAGTCAAGTTATTACACATTCAGACTGCCCGTCCTGTTAGGACTGACATTAGTGAAAGATGTAGATAATAGTGTGTATGCACCTATAGATGATATCAGCTTTAAACTTGGAAAGCTGTTCCAAATGCAGGTAAGAATATGTACTCCAAACTATAATAGTTTTGCATGCCTCTAGCGACTGAACCCTAGAACCATTAAAACCAATGAAAATTAACGATAAATGTATTAAAGGTAAACACCTTTATTACATTTATCGTTAATTTTAATTAAGCTTCCCTATTTATAGCTGAAGTAAAGTCAACTGAGATGGAATATTAATTAAAATCAAAATAAATTAAATATTTATTTATTTGTATTTTTGTCTAAATTAAATCAATTAAATAGTAATACTGTGGTACATTAAATTAAATGACGAACAAAATGTCAAAGAAAACTCACGAAAAATTTAAAAAACACTTAATGACTTTCTTTGGTGATTGAAGTAATAAAAAAAATAATGGCTTATTTATATTTTAAGGACGATTACATTGATTGCTTTGGTGACGAGGCTATCACCGGTAAAGCAGGCACGGATATCCAAGAAGGCAAATGTACTTGGTTGGCCGTGACATTCCTACGTCTCTGTAGTGAATCACAAAGAGAAAGCTTTGTCAAGTTATATGGCAGTAAAGACCCTGAACATGTGACTGCAATTAAGAATATGTATATTGAACTTAATATACCAGAGATATATAGAAATATTGAAACAGAACTACATGATGATATAGTGAAAAGTGTACAAGATCTCAGTTTGGAAACAGCGCATAAATTCTATCATCAAGTTTTGAACACCCTTTATAAGAGGATCCGTTAATTTATTACAAATGTTCACTTGAAAAGTCTGAATTGTTAATGTTATATATTTTTATAAAATATATGTGTGCAAAATGAAGACTTAATAATTGGATTCGCAATTAGTGAGTAAAGAAATATTTCTATTTTTGTTCATATCTCGAATACTACTGGAACTGACTAGAGTTAAATTTCTTTATGAGAAAAGTAATTTTTGTTTCAATAGATGTCTAAATTTGTTCATTAATATTTTTAATCTTTATTGTGCTTACATGTTTACTTACGTACTTAGCATGTTTTTTATTATAATGGAAATGGTTGTACTTCATTATGTGAATTCTAAACAAAAAAAAAATATTTGAGCCAAATCTAAAATGAATGCTAAAAATGCTCTCGAAAGACTAAAAAAAATGTTGTCTATGCTTTTTTTTTTTCAAAATATGACATTGTCTTTTTGAAAACAGCAGTCAGAGATTTTTAAATGTTGGCGAGTAACATTTGTTTTTATCATCTTAGAGAATAGGAATTCGCTAGAGTTGTAGTATATAATATGTTAATTTTTTCATAACTTTTTCTCTGAGTTATTTGGTAATACTGTATGAGGCTTCAAAATAAAAACGTTTTCCTTTGTGGCGTCACCCATTGCTAGAACGGGTTTAATATGACAATAAATGTAAGTATATCAATATTAATTCATATTTGTAAGTAGTATCAAATATTTATTTAGGCACATTTACCCTCATAAGCATGTTATTATGTGTTATCTAAGGAGTTTAATTTAGATGTAATCAACTATATTTTTACTGGGCTCAAAATATTTTGTAATGTTTCATATTTTATTTTTAACAAAATATATTTGATTATTTATATAACAACATTAAAATTAAAGTCAATTAACCTAATTGTTTAAAAGTACACACTACTAAACTTGACCTGCCTGCTCGGTGAGGCGATTACCTAACACCAATAGCCGTGTGATAGCAATCAGTTTTTTACCGATGGGTTTGTATGTGTACAGAAACTAAAAATATGTTTCTATTGATGACGATACAATCCTGATTTCTTATTGCATTCTTATTGCTGCTAGGTCACCCCAACCATACAATACCTCATGTATGTTACCATAATATTTTATTATTCTGATTGTTTCACTAGTCTCCCTAAAGAATTCATTGTAATAATTATATAAAATCTAGGTAAATACATAACTTAAGTGAAAGAGTGGTAGTTAAAAGACGAACGAAATATTTAAAACAATAGATTTTAGATTTTCTATTCGATGTCTTGTCATCCATCACCATCTATTGTGTTAAGTTTCTACCAAAGTGCTAATTAGGCACTTGTTTATGGACCAAGAAGCTGATCTGGTGTTCTTTGTGCCAATAGATACGACAGCGTTTATTACATAAATGTCGTCAGTGTCAAATTTAAAAAAAAATGAGAATAAAATCACGGACCACCATAATTACTTGCAATGATAAATAAATAAGACAGTGGAGGATGTGAAGAGAATAAGGGTCGTAATTAAAAAAAAAATAGTTCACGTAGTATGGGTACGACCCCTGAAATGAATAATATATCGTCGGGTGTTGCTGTAGTAAATATCCAATTCTGATAATTTCTCATGTACCTATTCAAGATAATAGCTCGATCCTATATTTCTAAATAAAATTGGTGGTTTGTCTCTATATTGGTTATATTTACAATTAAAATAAGTATTTTTTTAGTGCTAAGTGAAGTGCTAGTACGAGAGCTAGCAACGTCGGGAAATTAAGGAATTTAGGTCGGCCAGTTTTAAGATGTGTTTGCCTCACACACTCCTAAACGTAACGCAGGCAGTCTGGCTAGCGGAAGCAGTTGCGTTCGGTTCTGCGCAGCCTGTTTGTACACGTAAAATATCAATTTTTCAAATCTTTTTAAGAATATTTTTGTTTATTACATTATGTTTATTGAAGTTTTTGCAACATGTATTAATTTTGCCAGACCGTTCTGATGTTGCTAAAGCAGTGCCAGACGCAATTGTAGATGGACAAAAGTTTGATTTTTCAAATCAATTTAGTATGGCTGAAATTTTTTGATATGATGTTATATAAGTATCTGAAAACCCAGATTAATTTTGCCAGACCGGTATCTGGTTGCTAACCTTCTGCCAGACGCATCCAAAAGTGAAATGTGATGTAGATCATTTTGCTTGGTCTTGCAATTGTTGTCGAATAAATTACAGAGTCAAGATTGAAAACAATGAAATAAATTTGTGGATGAGTACGGTATCAAAGTAGAGCATGCGCTTTTACCAAATTTTAAAACTTGTAAATGTCAAAAACTAAACTTCAATAAACATAATGTAATAAACAAAAATCTTCTTAAAAAGATTTGAAAAATGGTTATTTTACTTGTACAAATAGGCTGCGCAAAAACGAACGCAACGACTTCCGCTAGCCAGACTGCCTGTGTTAAGTTTAGGAGAGTGAGAGGAATAACATATATTATAACTGGCCGACCTAATTCGTCGCATAAAACGTTGCTAGCTCTTATACCAGTATATGTAATATGCAGTCCGCATTCCATATTAATTTTATTGTAAAACTAGTATTCGGTCCGATTGCTTAGTGGTTTTCCTCGCAGACTTTTTTTAAAACTAGAAAATTAATTGCTTTCGAAAAAGTTGGTCCTTCCAACACAAACATCCTGTGCTAAGCCCCTAGGCTATTGAGAACCAATGGAAATATGATATTTGTTTATAGATAAAATATATTTAGTATGTTTGTAGATTAATTTGTTAAATATAATACGCATTTCTTGTAAATGCCATTGACGTTGGCATTGAATGAGAAATTGTTTTGTTATTTTATTAAAGCTCTTAATATTATTTTGTCTATTATATATATTTATATTATCATTTTGTTTTTTTAACGCATGTCGTTTCTGACAATACTCTGAATTATAAAACCCAAATGCAGCTGCATTTAGCCCTCTATACGCCGGGTTGATCTTCTAGTCCCTAAATTTAATGTAACCTTATATAAAATTTAGATACCCATTATATCTAAGTTCCTGAAAAGTTCTCGGGGTGAGCCTGATTAGAACTGGGGACCACTGCTGTAAACGTCAGAATACTGCCACCACTAGGTCATCAAAACTAATACAAGATACAAGAGGGCAGTTAGGTTGGGTATACATAAATTCTTTAACATTAAAAAAAAACACACTGATACATTCTATCATAGTATATTCCAAAAATATGTTTATTTTAAAACATTAGTTTTTATATATATATATATATAATCGAGTAGTGAGTATAGTGACAATGGCTCTATATAAACAGCCTTATTAACTTAATATATTAACATAATCAAATACTGAACAACTATGTTACTCGGTCTCGGTGGCGCAGTGGGCGAGCGCACGGCCTCTGATCCAGAGGTCCGGGGTTCGATTCCAGACACTGGCTCACACCAATGACTTTTCGAAATTGTTTTCGGAAGTTATGTGTGATAAATACCGATGACTGACAAATTTTGTGCCCGGTATGGCAATAGGTTCGCCACCTATTCCATTTGGGACGTAAACATAACGGCGAGACGAGGCTTAACAGCCGCTGCCTACACCTTCGGGTAACAAAAGGCGTGAAGTTATGTTATGTTACAATATTTATTTAATTAAATAGAAATAAACCAACTTGAGACATAAACACAGGATATCATTTGTAAATGAATCTATCAGATACATATAATAACTATGTCTATACTGTATTTATTAACAACTATTTCATAAAGATCACGGTTTTTTAAGCATCTTCTTACAACAACTGACCCCGTGAATGACATGTAACATAGTTTTATGTTAAATCGCCAAAAAAAATTCATAAAACTATGGTGTAATTTCCTATTTTTTTTTTATAACAGCAAATTCACTGTTGAATTATCATTATTAGATACCAGGTCATTAAAACTGAAAAAAGTTACCTACTATTATATTAAATAACATAATGAAAATAAGGACTAAAAATATAATGTCTTTGTAGCTAATATTAGGGAATACATATGGAAACACCTTCACCTTCGTCGAATAATTTCCACCTTGAAAGTTTCCTAATTCTCGAGCATATATACAGCATGTTTCAGAACACAACGTCAAGCCGAAACGTCAGAAAAAAATCTATCACATGCAGTTCGAAAATTATGGGCAACTTAAGAAAAAGCTACAAATTTGGTCTAACTGTAATCATGTTCGGTTATAAGTTGGTTTTTTTTTTAAATTATTTTTGTTTATTTAAACTTTAGAACCGTAACCTTAAATAGCATATTAATATGTATTGATTACGATCAATCTTTCGGCTTGACGTTGAGTTCTAGAGCATCATGTATACAGGGTATTCTTGAAAAACCTATATATACTATGTACAGGGTGTTCCAGAAAACCTGTTGTCGTTTGTACGGTTTTATATATATAAAACAATACATATTCTGTAATGACATATATTTCACATTTGAAATAGAAGACTACAGTAGGTACATGCTTATATAATTTTGACTAGTAAGCACCAATTGACTAACATAATTCATATTCTTACCAATTTTATTTACATTAAATGTGGCTAATAGAATTTAGCCAACCACCCACACGCCTCAGTCACACCATAGTCTTATTATAAAAGCTACAACATATTTTATTTAATATTAATATTTGTGCTCTCAAAATTTTGAAATTTAATCTTCAGTTGACATGATTTAACAGTCATTTTAAAATAACATACTAAAAAGTTTTTATTGAATAAGTTAAAATGAAAATTTATATTAAAAAACGGTTAGAAAGTGGAGTGGATGAAAGTTAGTTGAATTTGAAATTGAATTTTGTTTGCAGGGCTGTCCAAACTAGATGCTACCCAGGGCCGACAAAAATACCCAATATATTTGCTTTTCGTTGCGAGATAAATAATTTGCTCATTAATGTATCTAAAAGATACTGAGGGCCACAACTAGTGATGCCATGGTTTGGACGGCCCTGTCCTTAGGAATTTAGACGGTCTGCGCCTTCTCAGGCCGAAAACATAAAATAATCCCACCACATCATTTTATTTTATTTTATTCTTATTTTTTATATATATGAATAAAAATACCCAAACAAAGCCTATGTTACTTGTTCTTAAATTTTACAGATAATATATTTATAAAATGACAAACAAAAAATACTTTCCTCTTTATAATATATAAGGAGAGTTATTAATATGATGGTATGAGTAATCCCAAATATTTACAAATAATGTATATTAACATTTTTACAAGACTCTTTGAAATATTTGATGTGCACATATGTTAGCATCGAATGCCAAAAAAACTTCAGTCATATTAAAATATAGTAAACTATATATACTTATAACGTATTTTAATGCTGATGATTTAAGTTAACACATGATATTAATTGATTCGATATTTCTTTAAATTCGGTGAAAATTGAATTAAAAACATGAAAACGTCAGTTGCACCCCTTTTGCTTATCAAGGTCATTATTAAAGCTCATTTCTAGTTTGAAATTTTGTTATTTTCGTATGGCAACACTCATGACTACAAGTACTAGCAATAATGTCATTACTATAGGTCTTCTAGTTCACTCTATCCCAATGTTCCTAATTTTCTAATAGTAAAATTGTTTTCAAAAAGTATAATAAATTCAATGAATCAACAAAGTAGCGAATATGGTATGTTGAATGATTACGCGTTTTGATATTTCACCCTTTTTGCTCATGTGGACATTAATAATGGTCTATAGCGAAATTTAATATAACGCCATCTAACAAAATTTTGAGGCAACAATGAATTTATACCCAATTGAGTACAATACAGTATGCGTAATAATAGTGTTGTATCAGCGTCGTCTTAGTGGTCTGCGGGTGTGGAGAGAACCGGCAGCTGAGGTGCTGAGAGCAGGCGACGATGTGCCTCGGATCCTGTCAGGGCGGCCACCGTGATACCTGCCTGGTATGAGGCCGGTATCCTGATGTGGCGAGTCCTGGTACCGTACTCTCCCCAGCCCATCGATCGCCATTCTCGAATCACGTTCACCACTTGACCTATAACAATTTATATTATGACTAGATGTCTTCCAGAAAGACGTAGGCAGAGTCCTCTCACTCCTAAGAGGCGAATCATTTGTAGTATGTAGGCCATAGAGCATTATACATAACTTCCCAATAGTCACTGGTCATGTTAAGTTGGGTTCGAATCCTGTTATAGAGGCATGATTTTTTTGTATTTCTATTCTCTTTGGTTGGAATAACTACTTATTGTCAGACACATCATCTTATTATCTTTGAAAGGTAATCAAGAAATTCGAGACCACTTACCAAGTACATTATACGTGTGGAAACGCACATCAGGAACTTGAGTGAGTGGTGTGAGATCTGTCTCCGGTGTAAACCTGGCGAGCACATCTCTACTGCGCACCAGCAAAGTGGAAGGTGAGGTCAGTCGGGGCCATAGAACACTCTCGCGGACACACTCCACTGGATTGCAGAGATACACCCTCCTGGACGATACTCCGAATACCATCTGGTGATGCCAAGCGTCTGGTATTTCCCCCTCACATCCAGCTTGTAAGTTCAGCGTGAGAATAGGAACTGCCCCTGAAACAAAAAATACGATTATAGAAACTAATACCTAAAGGGGTGGAAAGAAGGGGTTAGTGTACTCCGGATATCTCTGTCACCGAAAGAAACCCCAAATGAGCCACTTAACTTAAATTTTCCTTAAGGTCGTGATATTTTACCCATTGAGCCGGCCCATTCAGACTTGAAGCGAACTGCGTGGCTTCACCGCTGATGTAGTAATATGCTGTATTAGCTGTTAAATTATCTGCAATATTTTTACACGCAACCACCCCTTTTTTATGGGATAGGAGGGCTAACGTGTCACCTGATTTTAAGCAACCTGCGCCGCCCATGAACACCAGCAACACATATAGTGTTGCCGACCTTTAAGGAAGTAGGATAAGAAAGGGTGGTGGGCCTCCGGGTACCTCTCTGACCGAACAAAACGCGGCATGAGTCACTTTACGTCGATCTCCTGAGAGGTCGTGGTATTTCACCGGTCGAGCCGGCCAATTCATGCAGCGCACAGCTTGGCTCTACCACTGTATGCACACCCTGTATATTCACACACTAGATAACCCTTGAATCTGTGTTTCTTCAGGCCCTTAGTTTTTGTTCTCTTTCTACCCTTCATGGTACTTACCCAAAGTGATCCAATCAGCCAACCAATGGGAGAGGGACATCGCTCGTTCTGGATAAGTGGGAAAGAATCTCGCAGCAGCCAGTCCATCAGAAGCTCTATGTATACCAGACACTAGATCTGCTGCTGTACATCCAGCGACAGCGCGTGATAGTAGATATCTAGAAAAAGTCACTGTTTATATTGATACCACTTTATCCTGGGGTTCCCAACTGCAGGAAGTAATGGCACTAGTTAGTTATTAGGTATTTCTGTTCTGTCACACAAATCTATACAATAATTTAAAATAGGATGAAACCTTTTTTTTTCAAATGCGGTTTCACATACCAAAATAAAAACAATTTTGTTATTTTACAATTTGTATGTGTGTGTTTATTCCAACTAATCTCTGAGACGACTAAAAGGATTTTGACGGAACATTCACTGGAAGACAGGTAATGTAATAAGGAGTAGGTTAATTAAATTTTTAAATCATCACATAATGTCGCGGAAATGGCTCCTCCATGATAATGTGATTATACTCTACAGTCTACACCTATATTTATAAAAGGGCGAAAGTTATCTCGCGTGCGCGTGTGTAGAATAAAAGAACATAACATAACTTCACGCCTTTTTCTACCTGAAGGTGTAGGCGGTGGATGTTAAGCCTCTTCTCGCCGTTAGGTTTACGTCCCAAATGGAATGTGGCGAACCTATTGCAATAGCGGGCACAAGTCTCGTTGGCGCAGTGGTCGAGCACACGGCTTCTGATCCAGGGGTCCGGATTCGATTCCAGACACTGGCTTACACCAGTGACTTTTCGAAATTGTTTTCGGAAGTAATGTGTGATAAATATCGATGACTGACAAACTTTGTGCCCGGTATGGCAATAGATTCGCCACCTATTCCATTTCGGACGTAAACATAACGGCGAGACGAGGCTTAACGGTCGCTGCCTACACCTTCGGGTAACAAAAGGCGGGAAGTTATGTTATGTTAACTTTCGAAATTAATTAATTTCGAAAAGTCATTGGTGTGTGCCAGGATTCGAACCCGAGATCTCGGCAGTCAGAAACCGTGTTCTCGACCACTGGACCACCGGGACTAAACAATACATAACATAACATAACTTCACGCCTTTACAATTACAATACAGGATAGAATAATAAATACTTTAAAATATATGGCTGTTACTAGGGATTGAATGATTATTAAATCAAATGTAAATATTGTTAGGATAGACTTTCGAAGGATCTTACCTGGGTATTGGTGCGTTATTCGCCCGTTGTCGTACACCAACAGCTGAGCTGATCCTCTCCAGATTGACAGGCACACCCAGGGCATTCTGAATTAACGTAATTTAATCAGAAACCATGATTAACTAAGTTCTTGTTAAGTTCTATAAAGAATTCATAATGAGATCAGATAGTTTTAGATAAATCTAAAAATCTAACATGTAGAACAAATTGTCTCGGTAGTCCAGTGGTCGAGCACACGGCTTCTGATCCAGAGGTCCGGGTTCGAATCCTGACACAGGCTCACACCAATGACTTCTCGAAATTGTTTTCGGAAGTTAAGTGTGATAAATATCGATGACTGAAAACTTTGTGCCCGGTATGGCAATAGGTTAGCCACCTATTCCATTTGGGATAAACGAACGAATAAACTCAAAAAGTACTGGACCGATTTTAATAATTATTTTTTCTTTAGAAAGCTACATTATCACCGAGTAGCATAGGCTATGTGTAATCATCGTCGTCATCGACATTTCGTTTGTACGCGAGTAACACCGTGAGGCGGGAAGCTACATACAATATAGCGGGAAGAAGTTCGCGCGGTCTGCTAGTGTTATAAATGTTAGAACAAGGGTAGGCTACCCTACTAGTAACTTCCGAAAATTTCGAAAAGTCATTAGTGGTTTTCAAATTTTTTTGAAAAAATCTTTTATTAATTGATTCGTATGCGAAACAAAGTTTGCCGGGTCAGCTAGTATGTAATAAATATCGATGAGCAACAAAATTGTGCCCATACGCCATAGGTTCTGCCACCTATTCCATTTAGACCGCTGCCCACAACTGCTGGTAAAAACGAAAATATGCGAAACAAATACTAACGAAAACATTGACGACAGCGGTGGCGCCACATGCGGAAGTTCCTATTTGTGTGACTTGACGCTCGCACGCTTCAGTCTCGGACCATATCATACAGCGAGGAGGCTCCACGCAACTAGCACCGCTTGTACTTGTACTGGCCGCCGTATTTGATTCGCCTGGCTGAGAATTACAAAATAGAATTCATAATAAAGCTATCACCGCAGTGACTTTTAGTATCCACATTTAAAAAAACACTTAAAGATAAGTGCAATGATAGCAGAAAAATTGCTTGGAATCTTTAACAGTATTTTATAAAAACTTTTAATCGTGGTAGAGCCACACAGCTTGCCCCATGAATGGGCCAGCTGGACAGGTTAAATTCCATGATCTCTTTAAGAATATCGCCGTAAAATGACTCAAGCCGCGTTTCATTCTGTTTGAGAGGTATCAAGATGCTCACCCTTTTATCTTACCCCTCCATTCCCTATCCCTATATATGAGAAATATTTATTGTTGTCCTAATAAATTACTAAACTATTACTATTTAACTAAATCTTCAAGAGATATATATAGTGTATTACAGATAGAGTAAAATATATATGACACACAGAGAGGCAAACAAACCAAAACTGTGTCAACAAAAAAGTTGCTCATTTTGTCTTAACCTTTATCACAACTTGACTTTCAGCATCAGACTTGGTCTTCTCAGCTGTTAATTTCTTAGCCATAGTTACATGATATAAAGCTGATGACAGATTGGCTGAATCTAATGATGAACCTTGATTGATTTGACATCCATGGGGTTCTTCTTCAACTGTAAGAAATTTTTTAGTTAGAATACAAAATAGCTGGATAAACCACCACCATTTAAGCATCCGTAGTCCTCACACAACTGTCTGAACTAAGGTGCTGATAGAACCCACCACAGCACATGCAGCAGCTGCTACAAGCCACTGGAAGGTGGTTGCGTGAAGCACATCAAAAAGGAAATCAAACAATTCAATTATATCTACAGTGGTAGAGTCAAGCAGTTTGCTGCATGAATGGGCCAGCTTGACCGGTGAAATAACATGGCCTCTCAGAAGATCGATGTAAAGTGGCTCATGCCACGTTTCGTTCGGTGAGAGAGGTACCCGGAGGCCTACCTCCCTCATTCTAGTTCCTTAAAAGTCGGCAACGCAACTGTAACGCTATATGTGTTGCAGGTGTCCATGGGCAGTGCTGGTCACTTATGAACAGGTTACATGCCTGCGTCTATCCCACAAAATATATATATATATAAATCAAGTCCATGATAGTAAAAAAAAGGAAATTGTTCAACAACTACTTACTATTGAGCATTTCCCTGGGTGTTACTAAATCTCCACTTGTTATGTGAAGATTGACAGGTACATTCAATGGTCCATGAGACATTGTCCTTCTTACTAATAACTCTTCACCTCTTGTATTGATATGAGTGATATATGGTCCAAAACTATAACAAGCAGTACTTTCGGCAGCATCATTATGAGCTACGACTACAGTAGTTTGGCTACGGCTTGTTGATGGCACACTATAAGAATATATATCACTGCTGTCACCATGTGAAGCTGATGCTACATTACTGAAAACACTCACAGTATTATGCCTCGGTACACTTGGTACATATTCTGGTGATGGGTTTCTTATTAATACCGGTTCCATTTCCTCAACCATATTACCAGCAGCCTCTAAATCGACATCAGGTGAAGATTCATCACCTGAATTAACTTCAAAAGTCACCTCTCCCGGATCAAAGTCCATTTCTAGAAATTCCATATCTGGACTCGATGCTCTAGAACCTTGGTCTCTTGCAGCACCTGCCTGTGGTACTGGATAATTTGGGAGTGGTAATTGATTATCTAATGGTAATCCCATATCTAAGCTGAAGAATGAGCTTGGTAAATCAGCTAAATGCTCTCCACCTCTATATGTGTAAATGCATCCATCCTCTGATCCTAATGAATAATCATCATTGCCGGTATCACTAGAACTGTCATCATCAATTCTATTTAGTTTTAAACTTGATGGTCTTTTCCTATTTTCTTTAAAATTATTAATTTCTGAGTTATCACGATTTTCTTTTCCACTGCCCGAACCACTTGTTGAGGGAATATTACTGGAACTGCTGCTAGCTTTGTCAACAAATTTCTTGTGTCTTTGACATGAGGACATATCCCTTGATGGCTCTGCATTATTGTCTAAAAAATTTGTAACAATTCTACTGCTCCCTGCCACTTCAAAATCTTGAGGTTCAATGCTACGTTTCGCCACTTTATTGCAACACATCAGTGATTGTTGTGTTACTAAATTATTCAAGTTTTTATTTGATTCTGATGTATTTTCGTAGCAGCTGCTATTATGTGGCAATGAATCATTTCTATGCAATGTATCCATACAACTCTGTTGGGGACCGTTCAATGGAACAATGTTTGAGTCTTGATTTGAAGTTGAAGGCAGAACATTTTCTGAGTTATGTGTTTGCCTAATATTTGAAGGTTTAATATTAAAATTCTGCTTAGTATCGCTATCGCTCTCGTGTTTAACAGGATTCCTCATAGATGCGGAATCTTTGGATGGATCCATGATTACAAAAACATCGTAAAAGTCGGCATTGTCATATATATTTAAGGTTACCAACGGCTTGTTGATATTTATTAAACATATATTTTAGAACAAACCAAACAAAAACTCATTTTAAAACAACAAATAAAAACTATAACACTACGTATCTAGTCCTTAGAAGGTAACAATAACAAAATAATTCGCAATAATTCAGACGAAACCCCTGATTTCCTGACTTTTATTTGTATTTCACTAAAATGACAACCAGTGTTGCCAACCCCAACAAATCAAAAAACAACAGATCTCTCATTAAAAAACAGTAGAAAACAGTAGATGAGTTCAAAAAGGCAGGTTTCTTAATTTTCTCATATATTATAATTTAAACAGTGGTAAACCAAGCAGTTCGCTGCATGAATAGGCTGGCTCGACCGGTGAAATACCACGACCTTTTAGAAGACCGACATAAAGTGGCTCATGCCACGTTTCGTTCGGTGAGAGAGGTAACCGGAGGCCCACCCCTTTTCCCCAGCTTCCCTATCCGCTATCCCTTAAAGGTTGGCAACGCAACAGTAACACTATATGTGTTGCTGGTGTCCATGGGTGGCGTAGGTTGCTCACCCTCAGGAGACACGTCTGCTCGTTTGCCCTCCTATCCCACAAATAAAAAAAAACATTAATTAATGTCAATAAAAATACTCAATTATTTTAGTTAATAAGACACATTCATATTATTATATTTATATAATCAAAACATATTATGTAATAAAAAAACTACTCTAGAATAAAGTATGAGAGTACTAGAGACATCAATTGAAAAACAGTAGATCTACTGTTAAAACAGTAGGGTTGGCAACAGTGAATTGACAACATCAAATGACAGTTGTCGACAGTGTTGCCAACCCCAACAAATCAAAAAACAACAGATCTCTCATTAAAAAACAATAGATGGGTTAAAAGGCAGGTTTCATACTTTTCTCATATATTAAAATTTAAACAGTGGTAGAACAAGCAGTTCGTTGCATGAATGGGCCGGGTCGACCAGTGAAATACCACAACCTCTCAGAAGATCGACATAAAGTGGTTCATGCCGCGTTTCGTTGGGTGAGAGTGGTAACCGGAGGCCTATACCCCCCTTTCCCAACCTTTCCTATCCCCTATCCCTTAAAGCTCGGTAACGCAGCAGTAACACTATATGTATATGTTGCTGGTGTCCATGGGCGGTGTTGGTATCTTACCCTTAGGTGACATGTCTGCTCGTTTGCCCTCCTATCCTTAAATAAAAAAATAAAAAAAACAATAACCAATGTCAATAAAAATACTCAATTATTTCAGTTACTAGGACATATTCACATTGTTATATTTATATAATCACAACATATGTAATAAAAAGCTACTCTAAATAAACTATGAGAGAAATAAGAGTATGTAGCATTTTTTTATTATTACTATAAAGGTAGGCAGGTATCACACGTATTTAAGAAATTTAAAGTTTCAACTGTAGTTGTCACTAGCATATGGGCAATGGTCTACTAAACTATCCAGTTACATAACGTTTTATAACATAGAAATAATAAAGTAAAAAAAACTTGAGAGGTGTCAAGGGACACCCGGATGGAACGAAGTTCCTTTCGATTAATTAGTGAAGGAATTGTAATAAAATTTTAGAACTAAAAACAAACATAAAAAATATGAAAACATGGAAAATAAAACTTCAAAAAGAGTTCCGATACCGGGATTCGAACCCGAGCCCCCTGTATGAGAGCAAGGTATCCCAGCCACTAGACCATTTTGATAGTTATATATTTTTCTAAATAAGCCGATACTTGAAAGTGCCCTAAACATATATAAAATATGAATATAAAATATGAAAACATAGAAAATAAAACTTCAAAAAGAGTTCCGATACCGGGATTCGAACCCGAGCCCCCTGTATGAGAGCAAGGTATCCCAGCCACTAGACCATTTGGGTAGTTATACATTTTTCTAAATAAGCCGATACTTGAAAGTGCAGTTTGGCATGGAAAAAGTGTCGTGACAATTTTTTCCGTCTAGCCCCCTTTCACAACGCGCGATAAGGAACTTCGTTCCAATAAAACTTGAGAGGTGTCAAGGGACACCCGGATGGAACGAAGTTCCTTTCGATTAATTAATGAAGGAATTATAATAAGATTTTAGAACTAAAAAAAAACATATATAAAATATGAAAACAGGGGAAACAAAACTTCAAAAAGAGTTCCGATACCGGGATTCGAACCCGAGCCCCCTGTATGAGAGCAAGGTATCCCAACCACTAGACCATTTGGGTAGTTATACATTTTTCTAAATAAGCCGATACTTGAAAGTGCAGTTTGGCATGGAAAGTGTCGTGACAATTTTTTCTGTCTAGCCCCCTTTTACAACGCGCGATAAGGAACTTCATTCCAATATTTTCTTGAGGTAACAGGTGTCTCTCTACACTTTTGAAAAAACAGTAAAATATATGGATAATACAAAAAACAGGGACATGAATTGTAAAACAGTAAATCTACTGTTAAAACAGTAGGGTTGGCAACAGTGGTTGTCGACCAACCGGGTGCGTTCGAAAATATACTAACGAGAGAGAAGTCTTGTTACTCCACTCTTTACTGTACTAATCCAAACGCTATCTTATGAAAGCACGAGGTGGGTATGGCATATGGCACGAAAATAGGATAAACGCGGTCGAAATGAGGGCGCTGCCCAAAATTTGCGGAGTGACTCTCTCTGACTGCGTCGAAAACAAGGTTGACGGTGTAAAAGTAAGAAAGGGCATTCTCCGGTGGTTCGGACATATACAAAAAAAAGGTCTAAGCAAATATACAGTACAAAAGTGGTTGAATGTCGAGTCAAGGACTGTTACAACACACCTTCCGTGACCAAATAGAACGAGTTCTGGAGAAACATGTTGTTAGGAGCCTTAAAAATCCACGCTCGTACTTAGTAAGACTGGAGAAAGCTATGAAAGTCAAAGATGCGACTGAGACGTGTAAGAATTATACCGTATGGCGCTCTGTTCTCTCTGCCTACCCTGAAGGGATTTGGCATGGAATTATGTTAAGATGGTTTAGGGTACTGTTACACATGCTAATAAAGTGCATGCTCATTATGAGCACGCTTATGTCTGATAATAGCATGGGCATGGCATAGGCTAATAATGAGCATGTGTAACAGTGCTCCTGACTTTGTAAAACTACTGTTACACATGCTCATTATTAGCATGAGAGCATGCTAGTATCGTGCATATTCTCGATACTAGCATGTGTGTACAGACAGACCTTGAGCATGCAGCACCCTAAGGGTACTGTTACACATGCTAATAAAGAGTCATGTCAATTAATAAATAATAAAGAGACCAATATTACAGAGTTATGTCATTTGCTGTGAATAAGCATTTTATTTTCAACCATGCTGCTGAATATATAAGGTCGATATTAGCTTGGCTGTCGATTTTCGAGCATGCTCGAAACTTGCATGCTCAAGGTCTGTAGTAGTCTGTACACACATGCTAGTATCGATCGAGAGCATGCTAGCTAGTATCGAGCATGCTCTCTTGCTATTATTGAGCATGTCTAACAGTAGGTACAAAAAAAACTCTTACTTTTCTTCAGTGGTGCGTTCAAAATCACATACTAGACATCATTTAATTACCAAGACAAAAAATATTTCTGACTAGACTTTCAACGTTATGACGAAGATTTGAACGCAATCTTGTGTTGATCATTCACAGAAATCACAATGACAATTTACTTGATTCTACCAGCTGTGGATTTGTAAAAACTGCGTCATATTTGTTAGGTGCTCAAATATTTTTTCAAAAAATACTTTATTATCCTTTAGTGATAACTGCATTTCTATAAAGTCAAAGAATACAGTGACGAAAATGGCATACGCCTACCTTTTCAAATACATCATCATCGGCGATACAGGTATTGATTTTATTTCCTAGCGTGTATTTTGACCAATAAAACATAGCATCATGCTTTTATTGACATTTTAAAAATGTATTGAGGCTTATTAAAATAATTAGCTTTTGGAAATATTTCGATGGCATTAAGGGAATTGTTATTAGCAAAAAAAATACTTATACGCCTACGCTATATATCATCCATGAATTTCTGATTTTATTGCGCATATGTAATCTTATTTCTGTACTTTTTAATTGCTCATATGCTTATATCATTATTGAGACACAAATTGAAGCAACCTAAATATACTGTGTTTATTGTGTCAAAGTCTATGTCAAGGACTTTCTTTGTTTTGTTTTTTGTAAAATTAATGGTTTGTTTAGAAAATGTATATATCTACAAACAGAATTTGCAAACATTGTCCGTATATTTGTTTAAACATTCTCATTGGACAGTGAACTGGAAATAAATTATTTACATAAATAAAGAATGGCCCTATTTTATTGTCTTTGATAAGAGGGCCACAACACTCATTCTATGATTACCTATCACAGATTCTTTTGTTATGGCTTGGAACTTCACATTGTTTAGGTGATAGTAAGAAATTACTAATTCTTTTACCTATTATAATAATAATATATTAAACCTTACATACATAATACAACAAATTATTTACCAAATGATTAATGTCAAAATGTTATAAATGAGACATACATATGACTTATGCACAATCATATCTAAAATATTTGTTAAGCAGAATGTAACGTATCTTCACACCTTTTTCTATGCAAAGGTGTAGGCAGCAGTTGTCAATGCCTCGACTCTTAAAGTATTACTGGATAGAAAGTTGTCATTCACTGATATTTATCACACATAACTTCCGAAAAGAAATCATTGCTGTGAGCCTGCAATCGTACCCACAACTTCCAAATCAGGATCAGGGAGCTCGACCACTGGGCCACTGAGGCTATTAAACCTATAAAAATATTATTTAATTTACAGGTGTGGGTAAGTCATGCCTGCTACTCCAGTTCACCGACAAGAGGTTCCAGCCTGTTCATGACCTCACAATTGGTGTGGAGTTTGGAGCTCGTATGATCACAATTGATGGCAAGCAGATCAAACTCCAGATATGGGACACTGCCGGACAAGAGGCTTTCAGGTATAATTTTGATTCTGCTAATGATCTTCTGATAATGTGTTACCATATCAGTGTCGGGAAAAAATATGACGGATATGTTTTTGAATCATACTAAAATTAAAATTATGACACACTTAATAATCTTGAGGTTATCAATACATATAAATAAAATTGGAATTGCAATATAAAACATATAATATTTTTTACAATTTTTGTCTGTCTGTCATCTGTTTGTTCTGGGTAACCTCTGACATGGCTGTGCGTTTTTTTGGCAGGTAGCTGGGGTATTAAGGATTAACTTATAGTAATATAATTAGAAAAAAATCTTTTATTTATTTATTGCTAATATTACCTCGCTAATATTATGTATATTATAAAATAAAATAAAAATTAACTAACTTTATAGTTTCTTGATTTTTATTTTATTTTATAATATATATAATATTAGCGAAGTAATATTAGCAATAAATAAATAAAAGGTTTTTTCTGATTAAATTACTATAAAATAATAAATAATATCATTATCATTACATAGTATAAAACAAAGTCACTTTCCGCTGTCTGACACCTTGTATGCGTATATCTTTAAAACTACGCAACGGATTTTGATGCGGTTTTTTTAATAGTTAGAGGGTGTCAACGGTTTTGATCTATTCATTATATTTCATGTATAGTGTAATAAAAAAAGTGATAATTTTCAAGATTTAGATCTTTAATCGCAAACGCTGCCTAAACCCTAAGTGATAAATCAAAACAATGTACTATAATGTTAAACACCTTCAAAAGATCTACAAAAAAGTCCGCGAGGGCATATGTCTATCTCTTAGGGTTAATCCACATGACCATTTTTATTTTTTTACTTTTTACGAGAAATAAGGGCTTATTTACGAAGCGATTTGAAACATTACAGCATTAATTTTAGTGTATTAAATAGATAGTGCATTTAATATAGATCAATATTGCCCTTTACTGTATGTAATTTAAACGAATATTTACGAAGATATTACAGTATTAACATAGCGGGACATAGAAGTTGCGTTGCGCGCCAAAACGCGTGCCGATAAATAGCACAATTTGAACTTTATAAAATCCAAATTTTACTCATTTATTACTTTTGATGTGGAACAAATTTCGCCGGGTCAGTAAAATATAAATTATAAAATAAAATAAAAATTAACTAACTTTATAGTTTCTTGAGTTTTACATGATTGAAAAAACATACTGAAGTGTTTATACAATGTTAATTTCCAGCATATAGAAAATATACCAATAATTAATGTCCGACCGAAGGTCTATTTTTGGCCGAAGCCGAAGCTGATTAATCGGCAATCTCCACAACCTTCGGCCGAAGCCGAAGGTTTATAAACTATTAGTAATTTAATAATTTTCTTCAATATTATCTACAGCTATAAAAGAATATCAGCGTAAAGTGGCTCATGCCGAAGCCGAAGATATCGCAGAAGATAGATTTTTGGCCGAAGGTGGCCGAAGCCGAAAAATCTATCTTCTGCGAGATCTTCGGCTTCGACCGGATTCTGGGCCGAAGCCGAAGGTCCTGCCGAAGGTCCGAGAACAGTCGGAATTAAACCAACTGTTACGGAAGAGGTGACTGACGGACGGGACCAGAGAAAAGTGGCATGAGCCCTTAAAATAGACCTTCGGTCGGACACTACCAATAATGTGAAATTATCCCAAATAGCTGTCTTAGATGAGAATCAAGTCTCAACCTTTGTTACGGTGTTACAGACTTGTAAACATTTACACTGCTAGGTCCGCTTGAAGTTGTTTCTTATTAATTTTGAGGCAACTACATATTTATTGTTACAGGTCAATTACACGGTCGTACTATAGAGGCGCGGCAGGTGCCTTGCTAGTATACGACATCACCAGGCGAGACACATTCAACCATCTCACCACTTGGCTGGAAGATGCACGACAGCACTCCAATTCCAATATGGTCATCATGCTGATTGGAAATAAGAGGCAAGAAGGCTAATCATCTAACTTCTCTAACCTTCTTGACGGGTGAAATACAACGACCTGTCAGAATATCGACGTAAAGTTACTTTTGCCGCGTTTCGCTCCCATTCCACTCCCTACCATCCCTATAGGATACCCCTATAGGACATGGACGGCCATATCCTATTGTAAGGGCCGGCAACGCAACTGTATCCACTATATGTGTTGCAGGTGTCCATGGACAACGCTGGTCACTTACCATCAGGTGACACGTCTGCCCGTTTGCCCTCAAATCTCATAAAAAAAAACTGTTCAGGTGTCCATGGGCGGCGTGTGTTTCTCACCATCAGGTGACACGCCTGCTCATTTGCCTCCTATACCATAAAAAAATCCAATAACTATGCATACGTTTATAAGTACACCAGAGTTAACGGTAATTCCGTTCTTCAAATAAATATCACGACTTTTAATGTGTAAATTGAATTGCCAATCAAACTGTACAAGTTGACCTAAAACATTACTACAGACAGGTCAATGACCAATTTCTTATTGAAATTATGGAGATACACACTTAAGTATAGTCAATAAATACGCACTATCGAAGTTAAAATACATATTAAAACACCCGCGAATGAGGAAACCGCCTCAGCGATTTCGGCTATCATGAGAAGAACCGTGCAAGAAACTATTGCTTTATGTTCTTTTATAGTACCAATAAATCATATTTCACAATAGTATCGCTATTGTGCACAAAAAGTCTAGCAACCAGAATACTCGACCATCTAAGTTAAGATCCGACCATAGGAAAGAAGCCATAGGAATAAGAAAAAAAAAACAGTAGCTAAAACCACTTGATAAATAAATCTCATCATAGTGGTTTGTAATTTAGTTGTAAAAATGTGGTCAATTATACTAGTCTTCATTATCCTTAAATGAGTAATCTCTGTCTAAATATATGTTGTTCTAAGCAACTTCTAAATGTAAGCTACCCCAGTCAATATTGCGGCTTTAGACACCTTTAATAGAATCAAATCATAGATAGTAACTTTGTTTTCCACATCATCATAAACTTGCCGTGTTATTATATTTGGTGTTACAACAATATGTTCTTTTTTTCCCAAAATTCCATCCCTATAATGCACTTCTGTCACACAAACACGCTTCCTGAACATATCAATTTCATACTTCATCAGCCTTTGCTATCCACTGTTGGATGTAGGCCTCCCCCATGAACACCACAATTTCACACAACAGTCCATATTTAATGCAAAAGCAGATCGATATAGGAGTTCCATGACCAAATAGAACTTGTTCTGGAGGAAGTTGATGTTAGGAGCCTCAAAAATCGATGCGCGTGCATGATGAAGACTTATGAAAGTCAACGAAGCGAGTGAGGCGTGTAAGAATTGTGCCTTATGGCGCTCTGTTCTCTCTGCCTACCCCGCAAGGGATTTGGCGCTTTTTTTTTATGGGATAGGAGGGCAAACGAGCAGGCGTGTCACCTGATGGTAAGCAACTACCGCCGCCCAAGGACACCAGCAACACGTATAGTGTTACTGTTGCGTTGCCGATCCTTAAGGGATAGGGGACAGGGAAAGATGGGGAATGGGGGTGGGCCTCCGGGTACCTCTCTCACCGAACGAAACTCAGCATGAGCCACTTTACGTCGATCTTCTGAGAGGTCGTGGTATTTCACCGGTCGAGCCGGCCCATTCATGCAGCGAACCACTGTTGGCGTGAAGTTAAGTTATCCATATTTTCTTAGGTCATCGTCTTTTCTATTCACATTTATCTTTTTAATAAAGGCATGTCCGTCCATGCCATACAAGGCAATTTCGTTTTATCGTCTCTGTTTCTGGCGTAACTTTGTATCTTTTTATATATTACTAACTAATCCAGCTTGCGTAGTTTTGCAAAAAAAAAAATAAGCCGTTGACCACCCTGTTAGTTAATATTTAGGGTATGAAAAATAAATATTGACCGATTAAAATGCCTAGAAGAATATTTTGCAAAGTTTCAAACTTAAAAAAAAACGTGTCTCATCATAATGTACCTAATGCCTCCGCAATGCCCTTCAAAGTTGGATCTTTTAAGTTGGATCAAACTGGGTAACTAATTTAGGAGTCCATCGCGGACAATCAAAGTGACCTGTACTTCATATACCTATTAGATAAATAAATAATACATTAGGTACAGACTATCCTTCAATTCCAATTCTGAAACGTGTCCCCCATTTCTTTTTGCTCAGTTGCTATTCGTAATAAAAACTGATTCATTGCAGCGATCTGGAATCCCGTCGTGAAGTGAAGAAGGAGGAGGGCGAGGCGTTTGCGCGTGAACACGGCCTGGTGTTCATGGAGACTTCGGCGAAGACCGCCGCGAATGTCGAGGAGGCGTTCATAAACACCGCCAAAGAGATTTACGAGAAAATTCAAGAAGGCGTATTTGATATTAACAATGAGGTACCTATTTTTTTTTTTCTCTACTTCTATTTATTATGGGCAAACGAGCACTTTACGTCGTTTTTCTGCTAGTTCGGCAGTATATCATAGGCAGAGCCGGTCCATTCATGCGGCAATTGCGTGGCTCTATCGCTGTCAACTTAAATGGATATACTATTTTTGTTCCCGTTTGTCTGTTATTGAGAACTTTAACATCATCTCTCGACGGGCCTCGTGGCGCATTGGTAAAACTACCGGCTATAGCAATGAGGTCGGGGGTTCGATTCCCACCCGAGCACAAATATTTGTGACAAACATGAATATTTGTGTGGTGTCTGGGTGTTTTTCTATGTATTATAGGTATGTATTTACAAAAGAAAAGTATATATGTATTTATATTCGTTATCTAGTATCCATACCACAAGCATTTAATTGCTTAGCTTGGAACTAGAGGGCGCTGTGTGTATTGTGTACAAGATATTATTATAAAAAAAATCCTGTAACAAAATACTGTACATTTCTATTCGTCTTGAGTATATTTGGCACTTTTTATCTCACATCAGCTGGCGTATTATGAACTCCTAATTCCAGCCAGGTTACGCGCTGCTTTGCAAATTCGTATTTTGAACTACTAATTTCACGGTGACGAGTAGTAACTGTCAAATTCACTCTAAATTCGATTTATCCACGACTAATTCCATTTAGTCAGTCATGAGTAGTCTAGACTAGCTGAAATTAGTCGTTGGAATGTTGGAAATACGAATTCGCTAGGCAGCGAACAAGCTGGCTGGAATTAAAAGCTCATAATAAGGCCCCAGAACAAGCTATTTCTTTACTTACTCTGTATGTAACATATGCAGTTATTTTTATATAAAAATAATCACACATTTTACTAATTGACACGCAAATAATTGGTTGCTCATATTCATTTGACAACACATGCAAGTATAAAATCCTTATCTGTTAATCAATATTGTATTGGACAATAATGGCAGCTTATCAAAATGTCGCACTGTAATCGGAGTGTTTAATAATTAATAATAGTAGGGCTTTAAAGGTTTATTTAACATATATGTTATAAAAGTAACAAGCCAAGCAGTCCGCTGCATGAATGGGCGGGCTCGACCGGTGAAATACCACGACCTCTCTAAGATCGAAGTAAAGTGGCTCCATGCCGCGTTTCGTTTTGTGAGAGAGGTACCCGGAAGCCCTCCTTCTCCTTCCCTTTTCTATCCCACTTCCTTAAAGGTCGGCAACGCATCTGTAACACTATGTGTAGCAGGTGTCCATGGGCGAGGGTGGTCCACCATCAGGCGACACGCCCGCTCGTTTTCCCTCCTATCCCATAAAAATAAATAGCAAGCGAGTCACTTTAGTTATGTTAACGTTGCTTGGATATTTTTTTTGATCCGCTTGATGAATTCTATTTAGTATTTCAAGGTCTATCTTGCAGCAGTTCTTCATACTTAATTGTAATTGAAGGTGAGAAGGTATTTAAGTGATCACTTATTCATAGGCAAATGGCATCAAGATTGGCCCCCAGCACTCGACGGCGGGGGGTGCGAGCGGGGCGGGAGGCGCGGGCGCGGGAGGTGCGGCTGGCGGGGGTTGCTGTTAGGTGCTGCACTGCACACACTGAGGCGGACGGACTGCCGACATACTGGCTAGATGAGGTAATACTACTCAAGGAAATTTGGATTCACATACCTGAAAGTAATGGATGAAAGAATAAATGCAAAGATGCCAAAGTTCAGGGTGACGGAAATGGATAGAATACGGAATTAGTATGTAAGAGGAAGGTTGAAAGTTGAGTCAATAGCTGAGAGGATAATAGGAAATCGCCTTGCGTGGTACGGGCGTGTACTGAGGAGGTATGATTAACCTGAATGTGGAGGGAAATAAGATAAGAGGAAGACTTAAGAAGATATGGATGGATTGTGTGAATGATGATATTATTATGAAGGGTTTTAGTGTGGAAGATGCGAATGATAGGGAAGTGTGGACAAGAAAAACCTGTTGTGCCGATTTGATCCTATGCAAGCTTTACTTGCATTAAACTAGTCTGGCATTATGTATAGTGTCGAAATATTACTTTTATAACATAACTTCACGCCTTTTTCTTCCCGTTATGTTTACGTCCCAAATGGAATAGGTGGCGAACTTTTGCCAAACACCGGGCACTAAGTTTTCAGTCTACGACATTTATCACACATAACTTCCGAAAATAAAATATTTTCGAAAAGTCATTGGTGTGAGCCCGGACTCGAACCCACGACTTCTTGATTCAGAAGCGGAATGCTCGACCACCGAGACATTATATTATTTTATTATTACTCATAGCTAATGAAGTGAAAACTCCAATTCGTCAAGGTTTTTCAGCCACCTGTGTAAACTAGGATCTTATTTTAAAACAATTAGCATACTGAAGACTTACATTGTAAAACTCACATTAGTTTACAACTTAAAAAAAAAAAACAATTTTTTACAACACAATTGTTTCCTATTATTGCAGGAGAGGTGCAGCTGTGTGCAACAAACAAAAAATATATTGGTACAGAACTTATTGTATGTCAGTTGATAGGTTAATTTTGCTACAAAAAAAAAATAGCTTGTCTGACTCACTTTCCTAATGCCACTAGGCACTTCTGAATAGTAAAAAAAAAACTATCTAGCCTTGAAGGACTCGAAATACATTCATGAACAAAATAAAATGTTACTATTTCAACTATACCATAGAATTTAAAGGAGATTGATGGCAATTTCAATTATAATCTCATGGATAGACGTCTAATATATAATCTATACATACACATAAGTTTCATTAAGCAAGAATTTAGATGTGATTGGATAAATACAATAAGTGAATGGACCAGATGAGAATATGAAATCGTTATATAACTCATTAATGAAAGTTGTAGTTTTAATAAAATCAATTCATTTCAATAACTCATAGTCAAGTTGTATTTGGTATTAATAATAGAGCAGCAGAATTGTAGTTAATCAATCATATATTTAGTATATCTCCAAGCTACTCATTCTTTACATATAAAGAAATTGTTTTGCTGTTCCTAATTCTACTGTGAGAATAGCAAATAATTGTCTATGGATATATGTTACATTTGGGACATCACCTACCGAGCTATTGAAAGGATTCTTTATATTACCAGTTCTGAATGCTTATTGTGAACTTGGCTGATCCCTGTGGAATCCTAAAAAACGAGAACACTAACAGTGATTATTTGGCTTAGATACCTACCAGGAATGTGCTGGTCCATTTTGACCAAGATAGATATTTCTGTCTCAGGAGGCTATTGACTTTGTATCAAGCTGAAAGGTTATCTAGATACTACCCACATTTACATACAATAATATTAAATAAATAATTAGTTTCATGTACATTATACAAATAAGCTTCATGTAATTATGTGTGTATTTAACTGTGTATATTTTGCTTACAATATTTGTCATCAACTATGTATCTATCTACTAAATGGGCATTTATATGTACCTATGTTGTTATCATCATGATTCATTATTATTCTTTGACTGGACATACTATTTATTCCATAGCGGCATAGACAAAAAGATATTGTTTCAAATTGTTTTTCTCTATGGCCAATTTGTAAAGTTTTACAATACAATTTTTAAAACCAAATTTATATTTTATTATATTATAAGCTATATGAAAATTGCTTGGAGTTTTTTTTATTTTATCAGCTTATAGAGGCTTAGATTTATTCTAAGCCATATCGTTTTTTTTTTATTCGACTGAGTGTCAAAACAGTACTCTGTGTACATTTTGCGTATATAGATTTACTATAATAGTTTACAATATATTGCTTTATTTGTGATACGAAAAGTGTTTTACTATTTATTATAACATATAATTTTTTTATAGATACAAATGTAAATTTAAAAAGTTTTTATTGCATGATTAAACATACCAAGTGTACAAATGGTTGATTTAATACCCTCATTCTCACATTTTAGGTAATTTTTGGTACCTTCTATCCCTTGGTATCTTCTTGCAAGCATAGAAAAAAAAAAGCTCACAAAACTATCAGCTGTTTGTATCAAATTAATCATGTGTCAGGTATGCTTTATGGGTGGTGGAAATGGATTATTAATTTTTTGCACAAGAAAAAGTTCTGAATAGTCTCCGATCCTTGGCGAGATTGAAATTGCGAAATCTAAAAAGGACTGCTTGCAAGGTACTGAAAGACGTGATTACAGAATAGGTTATTTTTAAGTTTAGCACATTGTAATAATATTATATATTATAAGGTTACAATATGCAAGACACATTTGTAAGGTATAATAATTCATGAAAATAAATGTTGAAAAAATAATGTGTTTTATTTTTAATTTATTGAATGAAGTTGAATAGAACAAAATTACTAAATACTTTTTGAGTAATTTCACTTGTATAGCATAGGAATACTATATTTTTATCAGCATCAGCATTAATTTGACACAATACACGTATATTACCTTACATATACTTAGCAGTGATATGAGGACTTTTGACAGTGGTAGAGCCAAGCAGTTCGCTGCATGAATGGGTCTCCTCGATCGGTGAAATACCACGAACTCTCAGAAGACCGACGTAAAGTGGCTCTTGCCGCGTTTCGTTCATTGAGAGGTACCTGGAGGCCCACCCCTCTTCCCCACCCTTTCCTATCCCTTAAAGGTCGGCAAAGCAACAGTGACACTATATGTGTTGCTGGTGTCCATGGGCTGCGTTGGTTGCTTACTATCAAGTGACACGCCTGCTCGTTTGCCCTCCGATTCCATAAAAAAAAAAAAGAACTTCATACATTCAATATAAATACTGTAGTTGAGAACTATTTTATTCATAACGTAACTTCATGCCTTTTACTACCTGAAGGTGTAGGCTGCGGCTGTTAAGCCTCATCTTGCCGTTATGTTAAATCCCAAATGGAATAGGTGGTGAAGCTTTTGCCATATTTTATTCACAAACTGAAGAAATGTCTATAGTAATCAAATATGTACCTTGCAGTGTATTAAGGAATTATATATATATATATATATATAACTTCACGCCAAATCCCTTGCGGGGTAGGCAGAGAGAACAGAGCGCCATAGGGCACGATTCTTACACACCTCACTCGCTTCGTTGACTTTCATAACTCTTTTCATGCACGCGCGTCGGTTTTTGAGGCTCTTAACATCACCTTCCTTCAGAACACGTTCTATTTGGTCTTGTAATGTGTGTCTTGGCCGTCCTCGACTCCTACATCCGTCCGCTTTTGCATTGTATATCTGCTTAGTCAGTCTTGCGTCAACCATTCTTTCTACATGTCCGAACCATCGGAGCATGCCCTTTCTTACTTTTACACCGACACTCTCTTTCAAACCAACTTCCTTCCTTACAACCTTGTTTTCTACGCGGTCAGCGAGAGTCACTCCGCAGATTTTGCGTAGAGCCCTCATTTCTACCGCGTTTATTCTACTTTCATGCACACTCTGCCATACCCAGCTCTCGCTTCCATAAGTTAGTGTTGGGATCAGGACTGCATTGTGGATTGCTAACTGGGCCTTTCTGCTAATATTTTTTGCGCCCAGGAATCTGCCCAACACTCCGTTTACGCTATTTCCTATCGCCACTCGTCTTTCTACATCCGCGGTGTACCTTCCATCTCTGCTAAAAGCGCATCCAAGATATACAATTTCATTCACCTGTTCCAGCACTACATCATCAACCATTATCCTTGCATCTGTTCTGGATTCCTCCCTTTCCAACACCATTACTTTCGTTTTCGTTGCATTCAACTGCAAGCCTTTAATCATGCAATCAT
Source organism: Euproctis similis (assembly GCA_905147225.2). Lineage (NCBI taxonomy): Eukaryota > Metazoa > Arthropoda > Insecta > Lepidoptera > Erebidae > Euproctis > Euproctis similis. Next base: position 7,626,980 of record LR990121.1, on the reverse strand, counting down.
CTTTCATAGTAGTGACTAGTGTTTGCAGGTCCGACGGCGATTCGGCTAGAAGCACGGCGTCATCTGCGTAAAGCAGGCAGCTCACAACTAAGTCACCCATTCGCATCCCTACATCCATCGATCTCATTCTCTGGAGACAACTGTCCAGGTACAGGATAAACGGACAGCGCGGACAGCACGCAACCCTGTCTGACGCCGATATTGACGTCAAACCAGGGGGACAAGCCGCCGTCAACACGCACACACGCTGTGCAGCCCTCATAAGTGGACTGCACAGCGCGCAGCAGTGCTCCGCTCACCCCGTAGCCCGGGAGTATATCCCACAGATCCTTTCGTAACACTCTGTCAAACGCTTTTTCCAGATCCACAAAACCGCAGAAAACCTTCCGGTTAACAGCCAGTTGTTTCTCCACGATGTTGCGGAGAGAAAAAATCTGATCCATGCACCCTCGTCCGCTTCTGAAACCACCCTGAGCCTCCCACAACACTCCATCAGATATCACCCTCATTCTCCTTTCAATAATTTTCCCATACACTTTTGCTGCTAAACTGATCAAACTGATGGCCCTGTAACTGGCGCACTGCATACGTGATCCCTTACCTTTATACAAGGGCACGATGACAGCGCGCCTCCAGTCCATGGGAACCTTACCCGACCTCCAGCACAGATTGCTCAAGGTCAGGAAAGCGTCCCGGACACAGGATCCACCGTGTTTGATCATTTCAGCAGACATCATATCAATTCCAGCTGCCTTACCATTTTTCATACTTCGTATCGACCATTCAATCTCTTCCATAGTAATGTCCTCATCAGATGTTGGCGCAGCGGTGTCAGCCGTAGGCTCACTCGCGGCGCCCACATCCGGAACATACTCGTACATTTCCCCAAAATACTCACTCCACCTGCCCAATACATCGCTTGGGTTTGCAAGAATGTCACCAAACTTAGACATAATAACGTCCATTCTGGATGATGACGAAGAACCCCGAGACTTTCTGACTTCCCTCCAGAAGAGTTTGTTATTCGCCTCGAAGTTCTCCGTCAACCTCACTTCCTCATTCGCAACAAGTCTTTCACGCTTCTCTTTCACTAAGGCTTTGGTAACATTCCTGCAGCGGCGGTAGCTCTCATACTTTTTCTCTGTCATACTATCATTCTGGTTCAAACTTGAGACATAATCCAACCATGCTTTTTTCTTTCTTTCGACGCTGGATTTCACATCCGCGTCCCACCAGGCGTCACCTCTCAGAATCTTATGCCTCTTTGCACTACCACATACTTCTTTTGCACTATTCACTATACTTTCTTTCATTCTTTCCCAGCATTCTTCAACACCTAGGTCAGAAAGACTCGTCTCATTGAGTCTTTTACTGACTAGGCCTACATACATACTCCGTACATTTTCATCTTCTAATTTCTCACATTTTATCCTTTCAAGCTCTCCGAAATGGGTACGCACTCGCCAGTGTCTCCACTTCTTGAAAAGGCACGCGAATCGGCTTACCAACAGGTAGTGGTCCGTATCAAGAGTGGGGCCTCTGTAGGCTCTTGTATCCCTTAGAGTATTTCGGAGACGACTATCTATCAAAATCAAATCTATCATACTCTTTTGCTCATTCCGTCTCCACGTATACGTGTGAATATCTTATTAAGGAATTATATCAGAATCAATTAAGATACAAGTTTTCTTACTATGGAGTGTAATAGTATGTATTGCTATATATAAAATCCACAAAAACCATTTTTACATTATTACTCATCTGCACTACTCAGTGTACCAGATGTACTTGCACCATCATTTGATAATTGTCTTAAATTAATATCGTTTAGTATTGAAAATACACAGTTAACAAGTTCGGGTGTCCTCATTTTCACCAGTCCGTCACTTTTCACTTCTGCTCTAGGCAGTTGCACATCAAACAACTCCAAAACTGTTATGTCCAAATCGGTCATGCAGAATATTTGATTCTGCAGAAACTGGTAGGTTAATGTTACTAATTCAGTGTTGTTCTGCACTTCTTGTTGGATTCTGAAAAAATAATAAAATATTATCAACATGGTGACATGATTTTTTAACTATATGTTATTTAGAAAAGCATGCCATCTTAAAACATTTACAGAATAAATATGTTTTAAAAATACTGCTTTACCAAGTTAAATAACATACCCGTTCCAAATCATATATATGTCTCCCAATTCAAATGATAATGTCACTTTATCCTTGTGATCCACTTGTGGGGTTCTGTATATTAGACTGAATGGATCTGTGCTGCGAGATGAATCATTCTGCACAAAATTGAACCCCAACTGTAGAAGTTGTTGCTGAAACATATAATATAGCAAAATAAATATTTCATAAAGAGGATAAAAGTTGTAATTACAAATAATAATTATGTGTCTGTCTGTAATATTGAAATAACTGCTTTTTACTACATTCATAATAATATATGTACATACACCAAAATAACAATTTTTGTCTATCTATCTGTTTGTCCCGGGTAAACTGTGATATGGCTGAACCGATTTTGACTTTTTTGGCAGGTAGCTGGTGTAATAAGAAGTAACATATAACTACTTTTTTTTTAGAAAAAAGCTTTTATTTATTGCTTCTGAGGCGAAACAAAGTCTGCAGGGTCAGCTAGTAGGAAATATGAATTGTGACAGCAATTGTGAATCCACATAGCTAATTTTTATTTGTGCAGTGTTAAAACAAAGCATCCAGTTCTATGTCAAATGTATTGAATCATAAAACTATAAACATACCTGTGTAAACCAATATTGTTTAATATTACAGTCAAATATTGTCTGTAAAGTTGCTTTGACTGCTGTACCTATTCTCTGCTCACCGCTTTCCAACATGTAAGGTAAGTGTGTTGCATTGTCCAAGTTGATACTCAATCCCCACGACAGCAGTATGGCTGTGTATGTTGTCTTACTTTTGTTGTTGCTATCTTGGGTAGTGGATACATTTATCTGTAAAATATATTTATGACTATAGTGATGATTTTATAGGAAGATAATTTTTATTTCAAATTAGCAAAGTTTACAGATACAAATTTGGTTTCACAAAAACAGCACAAGTTATTTATACTCATTTCACGACCAATATCTTTCTTGACAAGAGGCTAGCTTCAATTTAGCATAACAGTAACTTCAGTAAAGCAGCCATTCTTTTGGATGAACCCTTGAATTGTGGTGCAGAGAAATACTATGATTACAGTTAGCATATCAAGCTGTACAGCAGCAGCTTGTTGGTATAACAAGGTACAACTTGTATCGTTGGTTTCAAATAGTATGCTAATAGTACCATTTTATAGGTAAATCATTTTTTAAATTTACTATTTAGGGTAAGAGGAAGAAGTTCTGATTTATTAAATTTTATATTAGTTTATAAATATAGAATGAACTCTTAACTAATGAATACAAAAAAATTGACTTACTATTAGCCCATTGGCATCATCTTCAGAATATTTTAAATTTACTTGCTCTTCGACTTTCACGACATATTTCACTGTGGTATTTGAAGCAACAGCACTCACAAGGGCTTGACGGATTTTCAAAGCGTATTGTTTTAACTTAACCATATCGTATTGTAAATTATATAAAGGCGACACATTATGTAACCTCCAGAATCCTTCATTATATATAACTGTAAATAGAGTAACATAAATACTTGATAGCTAGTCTGGAATATAAGTATTATGAAAGTTAAAACGTTTATTCTTACCAGCTAAAGGATCGCCTGAGACGTATCTAGTGCTTGTATTATTTTCACGATGCCAGCTGGCATCAGGACGATATAAATTCATCGTGTACCTACTTATACATAGCTTACATATAAAAATTCAAAACCAATCCTCAAAGATAGGTTCCAGCCAAGCTTTCCAAACTTCAAACAATCCAACTTTTCAGCTCCCTAAAACAAAACAAATTTTCAAAACAACCAACAGTCAAATTTAAATTTCTCTCACATTAACTTTACAGTCATGGCTTCTAAGTCTTTCCGCTTTAACTACTGCTGTTTTCATCTCTCATAGATCTCATCAATTCGTAGGAAAGTTGGCTTTTAAAGCAATACCAGTAAAAATTCTATGGGTAGTCCAGCAATAAAATATTGTATTAAATTTGAAATAAAAGATAAATGTCCTTTTTATCACGTTTTTTTCCATTTGCCTATTTTCAGCATTCTAAAGCGTAAAAGCTTTTCTGTAGCAGGTACTAGGATTTAGTTATCTCTGTCTACCCCGCAGGCGATTTGGCGTGAAGTTATGTATGTATGTAATTGGAAAATTTGTAATTTGAAATCATATGTCATCTTCAGGATCTTCAGGATACTTTATTCGCGCAATTTTTTAAAGTTCCAGTAGTCTATAGTGTTTGGAGTCATAAAACTCATAGGGAATTTTGGCGGGAATGTAAGAGAGTCTATTCATTACATTATTTTCTAAAATTTGTCTTTCAATGAATATTATTGAAAAACCTTCGTGGCGTTTTATTTCATAAGTGGTGTAAATATACCTCTTCTATAGTGTTGTGAAAAGTCCCTTGAAACATCGCGCATAAAATGCCACGACTTTATGGATGGTTAAGATAGGTTAGCTTATGTCATCTTACGTTAGATCTAAATCTATTATAATACTTTTGCATTATTTTAGACATTTTCCTTTTAAAATTATCATTCCAATTGAAAGACTTTGCTTGCATGGTTATAAAATTAAATAATTAAAAAAATATCAACCACTCAAACCACTGTCTGTCATAATTGTCATCATAAATATTGCAATTCGTTTGTCAGAAAGTTTCTAAATTTTTAAACTCTGCTAAATATCTTGAAATTCTCGATTAGACCAATATATTTTATTGTGTTCAAGGTAAGCTCAGGTAAATCCTTTCTGGATTTCCTAATTTTTTCTATTAATTAATTACGGTAATTGTAAAGGAATTGTAATTAATATGGAAATTCGATTTTACTATCATGTTTTGTCTTTATCGGACTTTGAACTGATAAAGAACGAGTCCGTCCGGCTATTATAATTTTTCTACATACATTTACAAGTTGTCTGTTGTAAAGGATGGATCAACTCCGGTTTGATGGTCGTGTCGCTGTAGTAACCGGTGCTGGTGGTGGTCTCGGTAAAGCTTATGCTCTCCTACTGGGTTCGAGGGGTGCAAAGGTAGTCGTCAATGACTTAGGCGGCGCCCGGGACGGCGTTGGAAAGTCCACATTTGCTGATGCTGTTGTAAAAGAAATCAAGGATAAAGGTAGGATTAAATCCTTTTCAATATTCTTTAATATGAAATTTATTAATAACATGGAATATGTTGTAGAGTAAATGTAAATAGAAATGGAAGTCAGTAAACTTGACAATGACCGAATTGATAGGAACTACTTTTAGACTAATGGATTTCTATATGAAGTTATATTTTATTTATCTATGTGCTTTTTTGTGTGACAAAAATAAACATATTATTATACAGTCTGATCTAAATATCATCTGAATGGTGTGAATGTGAAGTTCAGAACTCTTAATCACCTAGCCACCAAGGTTATGTATATTAAATATTAGTTGACTCAGCAAACATGTCTTGCCACATAAATTAAGTTTTTAATAAGCAAATAAAAAATTGGGGTTGATTGTAGAGGGGTGAAAATTTAGTGTTGTATTTTTGTATACTGTTTTATAAACAGATTAAATTAAAAAAATATCTAAAAAAAAATAGAGATGGACCCATAATATTTAAGGGGATGAAAAATAGATGTCATATTTTCAGACTTACCCAATATGCACACAAAATTTCATGAGAATCAGTTAAGCTGAGAATTTTATATATTATACTAGCTGACCCGGCGAACTCTGTTTCGCATCAAAAGTAATAACTGCTGCCCCGCTATGTTAATACTGCAATATCTTCGACAAATTTGAAGTCGATAGCAGCTATAGGTAAAAAATGGGAATTTTCCATTGTTAACACCCCCGCAACCCCCCTTGTGGGTGGAATTTCGTAAAATCCGTTCTTAGCTGACCTCTACTCGGCGAAAGGAATAATCCTACCAAATTTCAAGTCGCTACGCCTTATGGTTCCAGAGATATCGTGATGAGTCAATATATAGGTGGAAATCTCTTATATATATATATATATAGATTTACCATATTTTATTTATTAAGAATGAGTATAAAACATGTGAATATACTCCATTATGTGGAGTATGTTCACACATTAATTATATGGAAACTTTACAATGACTTGCAGATTTTTGTTGCTAAGTATAGATTTTAAAGAGATATTATTTGACATTAACGAATTAAATTTTAAAATATACTGTCATAACATATTTACTTGTTTATTATATTATAATATGCCTTTTGGATTAGTTAGGGGGCGTCCATTAATTTAGGTCCATAAATTAATATCAGGGGGGGGGGGTGTAGTGAGATATCACGTGTATTAATACTAAGATTAAACTTTATATTAGTAATCGATATTTGTCACACATTGGTTCCGAAAAAATGAAATTGATGCCACGACTTTCTTCGATTCAGAAGCGGTCCGCTCGAGTACTCAACCAGCGAGATTGTTGATGAATTAAAGATAATACTCTAAAAATAGGGGGGGGGGGGGGTAAGTACAGATAAAATATGATTTAAAATTAAATAAACAAAACAAACACGAGCGCTTGCGGTAAGTGCCTCCGTGGAACAAAAAAAGACGGACGCAATCGCCACGAGCGGCCCGATTCCGAGTGTAGGGGCTATCATGAGAAGAATCGGGCAAGAAACTCATGTGCCAAATACTCTTTTCAAACCATTTGAAATAAATAACAATATTATTCTAACTACTGAAAACAAATCAGTAGGTTGGTGATTAAAAGGTGTAGCAAACAGAATACTCGACAGTCACAATTAAGATCCAACCAAATTAAAATCAACGTCCTACAAGTTAACTAAGAAATTCTATGCGATCACAGTAGTCGAGCACAACTGACGCGACACCTTTTAATTAGAGTGGTAACGTTGTGCAAAAATTGTGGCGAATAATAAAAAATAATAAAAAAAATAAGTTTCTATTATATATGTGAACATCAAGGCAAATTTACAATTAAAAAACTATCAGAAATTATTACAGAACGCCTCCACTCCGAAAAAGTGAACAAATTCCAATACACAAACTACAAAATCCCCGTTGAGCAAGCAATTTGACGGTCCCACTCTGACTTGTCAGTCATGAAGTCGTTGATTGATGGTGTACTATGCACCACCAATGAGACGACCCTTCACAGCCCGCCTAAAGCGATCATAAGACAAATCCAGAATATGCGCAGGTATCCTATTATAAAACTGTACACCCATTCCCAAAAAACACTTGTGTACCTTGTGCAGGCGATGATGCGGTAATTCAAGCTTATGCTTGCCTCTAGTATTAAAATTGTGTACATCGCTATGTTTTGTATATTTATCTAAGTTTCTCCTCACAAACATGATGTTATCATATATAAATTGGGAGACAACCGTTAAAATGCCAATTTCCTTAAAACGTTCTCTGAGACCCTAGCACCCAAATTATAAATTGCCCGTATTGCTCGTTTCTGAATAACGAAAATGGACTGAATCTTAGCTGCTCTGCCCCATAGCTATATACCATATGACATAACGCTATGGAAATAACTGAAATAAACTATTCTGGCGGTTACAATATCGGTAAGCTGTCTAACTTTTCGAACCGCGTAAGCAGCAGAGCTAAGTTTTCCCGCTAAAGACTTTATTTGTGGGCCCCACAGTAGCGTATTATCTAAGGTAATACCCAAGAATACAGTAGACTTCACTTGTGATGAAATAATATGATATGATATTTGTGTCTTTATTTAATAATATTCTGCTGAACAGCAAGGGGCAAAAACAGTCAAATGTCGATTCACAAGTAATAACTGTCATGACATTACTTTTTACTTGCCATCAAGCTCTGTATCTTTCCTTGCTTATAGTACACAACATAATTAGCCATGCCAATAAGTGAATCTTAATAACATATTACCAATGCTAATAAGTGAATATTAATTAAATTACGTTTTGGTATAGACCTTGATAGACAACATATATGTACTAACTTTATGTATTTAAAAGTACCTAGATGACTATGGTTTGGAAAATTTGCATTTATTTTTTTAAAGCAAGAAGTAGTCAATTGATTACTGGCATGTTTTTGTGGCATACAGCATATTTGTAATGTGTAATGAATATTTAATTCTATGGCAATGTTAACTTGATTGGACCACTACTACGACTTCAAAAAGTTTTATGGCTTTTGTAACACTCTCAAAGCCCAACATTGAAACTTTTTTTATGTTTTGAGGGTTGTTATTAATGGTGCAAAATTACAAAAAAATAATTGTTGTGTACCATGATTTACACTTTGAACTCTGAATCAGTATAAGAGTAATTGAACCACTAGACTACTGCGATTAAGTTATAACATAACATCACGCCTTTTCATACCCGAAGGTGTAAAGCTTCGACTCGCCGTTATGTTTACGTCCCAAATGGAATAGGTGGCGAACCTATAGCCATACCGGCCACAACATTTTTACTCATCAATATTTTTCACACATAACTTCCGAAAAGAACGTCAAAAAGTCATTGGTGTGAACCAGTGTGAGGATTCGAGCCCGTGATCTCTAGATTCAGAAACGGTGTCCTCGACCACTGGACCACCGACGCTAGTTATAGTATGTTGTTTAGTATAGTAGCTTGTATAGTAAGTAAGTTATATAATATGTACATAAAATGGGTTCAATTTAAATATTCACTCAAATATACATCACATATGATTCCTTAGTTACTTTGTTATTAGCTATACTTATTTATTATACTTTCTTGAACTTTGACCCGGTGAATGACTTGGTGTTATCTGCTTCAGAATGACTCGCGTTCAATTCTCCATTTCCATCGACAGTCTTATATTCGAAACTTTTAGCTCTCTCAAGAAAACTAGTTTCGTAATCAGTTGAATAATATTGGCATTTTATATTCATAGGTGGTATCGCAGTAGCTGATTACAACAATGTTATTGAGGGAGAGAAGATTATTAAGACAGCAATTGATAATTTCGGCCGGGTTGATATACTTATCAACAATGCTGGTATACTCCGTGATAAGAGCTTCACCAAAATGTCAGACCAGGTATGAAGATATATGCAACATTTTTTCGAGCTATAGTCTCACTGACAAATTCACTCTTGCCATTTTAAACTAACTAAAATACTAAATACTAACTTCACGCCTTGTTCTACCTGAAGGTGTAGGTGGCGACTGTTACGCTTTGACTATCCGAATTGTTATATCGGAACCTATTGCCATACATCTGGCGCATAGTTGTCAGCGATCGATACAGTCATAATAATATAATTTCCGAAAAGAATTCTGAGAAATCATAAATGCGAGGCTGGAATCTATCCCACGACTTCTGAATCGGAGGCGGGGGGTTCGACAACTGGACCACGGAAACTTTTACCTTTGATAATAGAAATTGGAATGTTCACGTTATTTTCTTTTTTATTCAGTTATGTTTATGTTTTTATATAGTTTGGTTCTCACACGAAAAGTACCTTGAAATTATATTTATCTTGATGACATAAAACTCCTAAAAAAATGATTACAAGTTATTTTCCGCAAATTAAAAATAATAACTATATAGTACCTACATCTGTAGTCTCGGTGGTCCAGTGGTCGAGCTCACGGTTTCTGAATTTAGAGGTTCGCGGGTTCGAATCCTCACATTGACTAACAACAATGAATTTTCGAAACTTATTGCCCGGTTCGCCAATAGGTTCGCCAAGTGGTTCGCCATCTATTCCATTTGGGACTAATTGGGACGTAAAAATAACGGCGAGTCGAGGCTTAACAACCACTGCCTACACCTTCGGATAGAAAAAGGCGTGAAGTTATGTTATGTTACTACATCTGTAGTGGTTGGCGTAGATTATATATTATATTCTGAACGTGTCCAGGATTGGGATCTCATTCATGCCGTTCACCTGAAGGGTGCATTTAAAACAACAAATGCCGCGTGGGAACATTTTAGGAAGCAAAAATATGGTAGAATCATCATGACCTCGAGTAACGCCGGCATTTTTGGAAACTTTGGACAGGCGAACTACAGGTCAGTTATATATATTTTTTGGTCTTGGATTAGTACCCTTGTTGGTGAAGACCACAGAAATAGATCAAGATAGAACGGCGAATAGGCGTGGCAAGCGTGCCAAAACCATGCACTATATTGCATGCTTTTCGAAACTCGCTCTCATTACGCAACGAGCGTTCCTGCCATGCGTTCAGGACGTAAAAAAATAGATAAAACTTCACATATATGCCTTATTATGCTGTGGCAAATTCTAAAAACAAAAGTAGTGAATCAAATATGAAAAAAGGAAATATTTCGTATGATCAGTAAGTACAGAAAATCAGTAGAAAGTATTTTTTTGAGATTATAAATTATTGTTTTACTTTTACTATGTTCAATAATTACGATCACAAGTTGTATATTTTTTCGTTATGATAAATATCCATTGCTGTCCGCATTCAACGCTCGTATACAAAAACATTGCGCGTATAAATTATACGCGTAATGTACGTCGAATCGAACGAAATACACAATACACCTGCTAGTTGATCGCTGTGTCTGTTAATCGCTGTGTTTGGCCTTCGAATGTTAGAGATGGGCACTCCATGTATCGTAGAGTCTTAGGACTTATCGATAAATTAATTCAATAATAATTTGAGTATCAGGTCATGTCTTGCTTTGTCCCTACTTTATTCTAACACCACAAATTTCAACCAAAGTGCTTCGTAATTACATTGGCAGCAGTTTATTTGACAGTATAAGTTTTCACCAATTTGACCAATCGCCGATGGAAAATCATTTCGTTCTTCTCAAACGGGCAGTAACCGAGGTATATGTAGACGTTCGGCTTCGTTATTTAACCAGGACTGTGAGGCCAACCCTTACAAAAAGGCAAATATTGAATAAATATGTATAGTTTCAAGGACAGTATAATAATTATAACTAAATTTTATATACTGTTGAAAAAATATGTTTTAGGTTTTAATATGTCGGATTAAAGTATTTAACATGTTTTATTTTCTATGATTATCGTTACACAAAATCAATAAAGTTGGTAAAATATAAAAATAATAAAATTAACACACGTTGCCGATATTAACATCGATAATCTAATGTGTGTGTCTCCTAACTAGTCGCTCGCTCGCTAGTCGCTAACAATGAAAATGACGTCACGCTGTGGGCGTGGTTTTTAAAAAAGTGACACGCTCGAAATGTATGGAAATATGACATCGCGGCCGTTCTATCTTGATCTATTTCTGTGGTGAAGACTCATCCAATGATACTTTTGAAGTCAAAATACGAGGAAGTCATGCTTGCGCAGTCCGGTTATTAAGTAGCATATTATGCATATTCGATTAAAAGTTTTGCAACACCACAGCGTCTGTGGTGTTGCCTAACTTTTACACAAACACACAACATTACATCAGTCGTGTAAGTGTTGAGAAACACTATGTTTTATAGCTCCATTTTGTTTGTAAGTTTATTAATTTTATTATATTTATTGTCAGGATTGATTTACCCTTCTAAGGCCCGTAAGATCAATCATAGTTAAAACTGTCGATTTTCTAAACTATAGTCAATTTTAATCTAGAGTTTAAACCTGCCTCGTAAGATCAACAGCGAAATGGACATAGATTACGTAAACTAAGTTTAGTTTTCGACAGATGGCAACATTTGGTTATTTAAAGTCCATATTTCGCTCATCATTCACTCTTTTGTACATTGTCTGTGGCATATTTCGTGAAAAAAACTCTTTTTCTCTTTCTTTTATGAAGTTTTATAGTGTGACCATAGATTTAAGAAAAATAGATCGGCAATAGTCACCCAAACAACGTGACCAAAAATGGGTTGTTAATGTGTGAGTGACTTACGGGGCTCGTGGCGCATTGGTAAAACAACCGGCTGCAGCACTGAGGTCGGGGGTTCGATTTTCGCCCGAGTACAAATATTTATGACAAACATTAATATTTGTGCGGCGTCTGGGCGTTTTTCTATGTATTATAAGTATGTATTTACATATTTACAAAAGAAAAGTATATATGTATTAGTATCCGTTCTCTAGTAACTATAGCACAAACATTTAGTTGCTTAGTTTGGAACTGGCGCTGTGTGATTTGTGTCCAAGATATTAATATTATTATCAATGTGTTCTAAGGGAAAATGGAAAAGCTAGAAGAATGGGCAGCAGCATTCTTTCTCAAGACACTACAGCCTACTGCGATCGCCAACCCGCCTGCCAAGCGTGGCGATTATGGCAAAAACCCCCCATGATTGCGCGGACCGGCAGTTGTGGCGCTTTATGAGGGAGGCCTATGTCCAGCAGTGGACGTCAAAAGGGCTTATGATATGATGTGTTCGTAAAAAGCGCTTCAAAGCGTTAACTTTTACATAGTGTTGGGTGTAATGTTAATGGGTGGAAATATAAATATCCCCAAAATCTAATATACGCAGTTACGCTGTCAGTTATTCGATGCTATTAGTAAATTTTTCCTGACATGTGCCATCTATTCTAGTCTATGCTAAATCTATGTATGAACCCACAATCGTTGTGTCAGATGTCAGCTGATAAACGACCGCCATTTTTAAACTAGGCAGGACCACAGTTTAAACGGCAAAATCTTCTGGTATAAGCTAAAATAGTTTAAACTGTGATTGATCTTACGGGCCTTAGGCCCGTAAGATCAATCACAGTTTAAACTATTTTATCTAGTTTAAACCTCATCTGTCGTTTATTTGGTAAGATCAATGCTAGATAAACCTCCAATAACAGTTTAAACTATAGTTTAGCTTACACCAGGAGATTTTACCGCTTAAACCGTGGTCCTGCCTAGTTTAAAAATGGCGGTCGTTTATCAGCTGACATCTGACACAACGATTGTGGGTTCATACATAGATTTAGCATAGACTACAATAGATGGCACATGTCAGGAAAAATTTACTAATAGCATCGAATCACTGACAGCGCAACCGCTTATATTAGAGTTTGGGAACCGCGTATATTTTATTTACATTTCCACACATGAACATTAACTTTGTAAAAGTTAACGTTTTGAAGCGCTTTTTACGAACACATTGATAATAATAATAATATCTTGGACACAAATCACACAGCGCCCTCCACTTCCAAACTAAGCAACTAAATGCTTGTGCTATGGTTACTAGAGAACGGATACTAATACATATATACTTTTCTTTTGTAAATACATATTTATAATACATAGAAAAACACCCAGACGCCGCACAAATATTAATGTTTGTCATAAATATTTGTACTCGGGCGAAAATCGAACCCCCGACCTCAGTGCTGCAGCCGGTTGTTTTACCAATGCGCCACGAGCCCCGTAAGTCACTCACACATTAACAACCCATTTTTGGTCACGTTGTTTGGGTGACTATTGCCGATCTATTTTTCTTAAATCTATGGTCACACTATAAAACTTCATAAAAGAAAGAGAAAAAGAGTTTTTTTTCACGCAATATGCCACAGACAATGTACAAAAGAGTGAATGATGAGCGAAATATGGACATTAAATAACCAAATGTTGCCATCTGTCGAAAACTAAACTTAGTTTACGTAATCTATGTCCATTTCGCTGTTGATCTTACGAGGCAGGTTTAAACTCTAGATTAAAATTGACTATAGTTTAGAAAATCGACAGTTTTAACTATGATTGATCTTACGGGCCTAACTGTATGAGAGACCTCTTATCTAACAATGGATTACGCTCAACGGCCTTCATAGGGTCTTTTTAACAATTTAAAAATAAATATAATTTGTTATGATACCAAGATGTCAATTCAACATACATAACTTCACGCCTTTTCTAACCGAAGGTGTAGGCAGCGGCTGTTAAGCCTCGTTTCGCCGTTATGTTTACGTCCCAAATGGAATAGGTGGCGAACCTATTGGCCATACCGGACACAAATCTGTCAGTCATCAATATTAATAGCACATAACTTCCGAAAACAAATTCGAAAAGTCATTGGTGTGAGCCAGGATTCGAACCCGCGACTTCTTATATAATATTGATGATAATAATAATATATTCATACATTATTACATACTAACATAACAATTTATGATATTATTTATTTTATAATATTCTAACAGTATCTTTATCAGTATGTTTACATAGATATGAGTTGTACTCGATATTATTTGCTAAGTCGGAAATGATTGATCAACAAAAGTAATTGATCTTCACTTTTCATCATTTAATATAATCATAATATTATGTCTCTCAGTCAGCCGGGAGCGAAAGAAAAACATATGGCTGACAAGCTTACACAGCACTACACCGAAGAATGGCGGTATAACCATTCATAAAATATGGGTCACCCTAAATGTTCTTGGTAGGGGCGGGCAGCAGCGTCCCTATCTAAAAAAGGTTTACCCCTGCGGTCTCCAACCCGTTTGCCCAGCGTGGGGACTATGGGCATAAACCTCCCAATGAAAATAGCACCAATGCAACGGCCCCCAGTTCCCGGTGGTCCCACTATTCCCGGCCAAGGCAGCGGTCGTGGTAACGGTGGGACAGGGGGTGCTAAGAATCTCCGGGTTACGGCAGGCTGCCAAAAACAACTACTCTTGGCTACTTATAATGGACGCAGTCTTCGGCTGGACCAACACCTCACCGAACTCAAGGTAGAGCTGGGTTGCTTGAACTGGCATATTCTAGGGCTATCTGAAGTCCGGCGAGAGGGGGAGGACACGATAACCCTACAGTCAGGCAACTTACTCTACTTTCGGGAAGGTGATCAGCTCTCCCAGGGGGGTGTCGGTTTCCTCGTTCACAAGGACCTCGTTAGCAGCGTTGTGGAGATCAGTAGTGTGTCGACCAGGGTAGCGTACCTTATACTGAAACTTACCAACAGGTACACCCTGAAGGTAATACAGGTGTATGCGCCGACCTCGACATACTCTGACGAGATAGCCGAGGCGATGTACGAAGATATTGCAAAAGCAATACATGGTACCGCCAAGGCTCACTACACCGTTGTTATGGGGGACTTCAATGCCAAAGTGGGAGTACAAGAACGCGGCGAAACGAAAATCGGTCCATATGGCTTGGGGTGCCGAAATCACAGGGGGCAGATGCTGGTCAACTTTCTGGAGTCTGAAGGGCTTTTCTTGATGAATTCTTTCTTCAAGAAGAGTCTCCACAGGAGGTGGACTTGGCGAAGCCCCGATTCTGTGACAAGGAACGAGATAGATTTTATCATTACGGATAGTAAGCATATATTTAGAGATGTCTCTGTGATCAACAGGTTCAATACTGGAAGTGATCACCGACTTCTTCGAGGCTCTCTAAACATTAACTTCAAAGCTGAAAGGACCCGGAAGATAAGGTCTATTCTCCGACCTACGCCACTCCAAATAGCCGAAACCGAAAAGTTCCAAACGGAACTTAAAAATCGATTCGATCTGCTGGAAACCACAGGCAACGTGGACGAAAAAGTCGACACTGTGGTCAACACGCTGAGGAAAGTGTCTCAAAGGCTGTTCCCGAGATCGCAGAAAAAGGAGTCCAAGCTCTCTGCTGAGACACTCGAGCTGATGAGGCAAAGGCGAGAAACTCCATCCGATCAGCTGTCTTCGTCAGAAAGGAAAAGCCTAAACCAGCGTATTAGAAAGCTGATGCGGCGCGACCTTCGTCGATCGAATACTCGAGCAATCGAGGACGCGATCGATCGCAACAAAGGGTCGAAAGTGTTCGCTCAGCAGCTTGGAAGGCCCCATCTGACGAAGCTGAAAACTGCGGATGGACGTGTCGTCACCTCTAAGCCTGATATTCTCGCAGAGATAGAATCTTTTTATGGGCTCCTTTATTCCACACGGATGACCAAGCCGACGAGACACAGCGATGATGACCACAGAGCCCCGCTAACGCGTTACTATAGTGAGGACATTCCCGATGTCACTGAAAGCGAGATTAGTGCGGCTCTCGGGCAACTTCAGAACAACAAGGCACCCGGTGATGACGGAATTACTACAGAGCTTCTAAAAGCCGGCGGGACTCCTATCCTAAAGGAATTAGCAGGTCTTTTTAATTCCGTCATACACCAGGGCATAACACAGGCAGGAGTGCGGTGGTGCTGTTCTTCAAAAAAGGTGATAAAACCTTACTGAAGAATTACAGACCCATCTCACTCCTGAGCCATATCTACAAGTTGTTCTCGAGGGTCGTCACGAATCGTCTCGCTGCAAGACTCGACGAATTCCAGCCTCCGGAGCAGGCCGGGTTTCGAAAAGGCTTTAGTACGGTGGACCACATCCATACTGTTCGGCAGATTGTACAGAAGACCGAAGAGTACAATCAGCCGCTGTGTATGGCATTCGTGGATTATGAAAAAGCCTTCGACTCCATCGAAACTTGGGCAGTTCTGGATGCATTGCAGCGATGTCGGATTGACTGGCGTTATATCGAGGTGTTGAGATGCTTTTATGACACCGCCACGATGGCTGTCCAGATACAGGACCAGGTGACGAACTCTATCGAGCTGAATCGTGGTGTAAGACAGGGAGATGTCATATCTCCCAAACTCTTCACCAACGCTCTAGAGGACGTCTTCAAGACCCTGGATTGGACTGGACAGGGTATCAACGTGAATGGTGAGTACATCTCACATCTTCGGTTTGCCGACGATATCGTTGTAATGGCAGAGTCGCTGGAACAGTTAAGCGGAATGCTGCGCAGCCTGGACGAGTCCTCCCGGCGTGTCGGTTTGGGCATGAACTTGGACAAGACCAAAGTCATGTTCAATGAACATGTCGTGCCCGGACCGATAAGCGTCGAAGGGTCAGTTCTCGAAGTCGTAAACAAATACGTCTACCTAGGCCAAACTATCCAGGTAGGTAGACGAAACTTCGAGAAGGAGGCCGAAAGGAGGATTCAGCTGGGTTGGGCTGCATTTGGCAAACTGCGTCGGGTCTTCAGCTCGCCTATACCGCAATGTCTGAAGACCAAAGTCTTTGACCAGTGCGTCCTACCGGTAATGACCTACGGTGCCGAAACGTGGACACTCACGGTGGGGCTAGTCCACAAATTTAAAGTCGCTCAGCGAGCTATGGAGCGAGCTATGCTCGGGGTATCTCTGAAGGATAAACTCAGGAATGAGTATATCCGCCAGAGAACTGGGGTAACCGACATAGCTCGCAGAATAAGCTCGCTGAAGTGGCAATGGGCTGGTCATATCTGCCGAAGGACCGACGGTAGATGGAGCAAGAAGGTCATTGAGTGGAGACCGCGTCTTAGTAAACGTAGCGTAGGACGCCCACCAGCCCGATGGTCAGACGACCTCAGAAAGGCTGCTGGAAAAGACTGGATGCGGAAGGCAGAGAATCGGATGTTGTGGCGCACATTGGGAGAGGCCTATGTCCAGCAGTGGACTGCAATAGGCTAATGATGAATGATGATAATATTATGTGAGTACAGTATATGTACTGACTACACCTTCGGCTAGAAAAGGCGTGAAGTTATGTTGCTATATATGTAGGTATAGCTGAACACGAATAGGGTTGTGTCTGGACCATTTTTATGTTATCGATATTGAAACGAAAGTTCGTGTTAAATTAATGGTAATATTATATTATTATTGATTTTATATTATTTTTTAAGTCCCCTAACATATAATACAAAAGCGGTATGATTTAGCAAATCACGATCAAACTGACCAAGTTGGTTTGAGAGAGAGTGTCGCTGTAAAAGTAAGAAAGGGCATGCTCCGATGGTTCGGACATGTAGAAAGAATGGTTGATGCAAGACTGACTAAGCAGTTATACAATGCAAAAGCGGATGGATGTAGGAGTCGAGGACGGCCAAGACACACATTCCATGACCAAATAGAATGTGTTCTGGAGGAAGGTGATGTTAAGAGCCTCAAAAACCGACGCGCGTGCATGAAAAGAGTCATGAATGTCAACGAAGCGAGTGAGGCGTGTAAGAATCGTGCCCTATGGCGCTCTGTTCTCTCTGCCTACCCCGCAAGGGATTTGGCGTGAAGTTATGTATGTATGTATGTACGACCAAACTGAAAGTGTCCCTGTGTCAGGAATGTCAGGATCCATAACAACCGATGAACCTGTATGACAAGAGACACAATAGGTATGGGGAAGCCCATTACTCTCTGAGGTACATTTTTGGGCATCAATATCAATCATTCCCTTTTCACTTCCAAGTGTCAGTAGGCTGTGGATTCGAACTAGGGTCTTTCTAAAAGACTACGTGGTATAACAAGATATCAAGACGCCTAAATTTTGTATTATTTTTTCGACAGTGCTGCTAAACTCGGATTAGTGGGATTGGCGAATACTTTGTCGATAGAGGGCGCTAAATACAATATCAAGGTGAACACAATAGTCCCAACAGCAGCCTCCCGTCTCACCGAGGACATCCTGCCACCGGACATGTTCGAAGCTATGAAGCCAGAATTGATTGCACCAGTTGTGGTGAGTTTGAAATGTATTTACCTGTATACCTTTTTCTTTCCGAAGATGTAGGCAGCGACAATTAAGCCCAGACTCGCTGAAATTAGCACCAAACGGAATAGATGGCGGAACCTATTGCCGTACACCAGACAATGTCGATATTAATCACACAAAACTTACGAAAAGATTTTTTTATGGTATAGGAGGGCAAACTAGGAAGCGTGTCACCTGATGGTAAGCAACCTGCACCGCCCATGGACACCAGCAACACATACAGTGTTACAGTTGCGTTGCCGACCTCTGTGGGAGTAGGGTAAGAAATGACGGGGGTGGTCTTCCTTCCACCGAACGAAACGCAGCATGAGCCACTTTACGTCGATCTTCTGAGAGGTCGTGGTATTCCACCGGTCGAGCCGGCCCATTCATGCAGCGAACTGCTTGGCTCTACCACTATTTCTATTGTATTTTATGCATCATAAAATACATACTACATACTGCTTTACTTGGAAATTATTTGTTCCAGGCATTCATGTCCCACGAGTCTTTCCCAGACAACGGAATCATTGTTGATTCTACACTCGGTTATGCGACTAAAGCTCATTTCGTCAGGTCACTTGGCACACCTCTTAGGTAAGGTTCTCTTTATGTACCTTCAACCACTTAATACCCGAAGGGGTATTCTTATTCTCATATGAGTGGTAAAAAAGCCTATTGCCATACATGGAGCACAACTTTTTCGGATATAGATTTTAATCATGTTTGACTTGTGAAAAGTCATTGGCACACCACATTTGAAGTCATTCCTTTCAATCTGAAATCGTTAAACCTAAGCACTGGATTATCATCACATAGTATAAAACAAAGTCGCTTTCCGCTGTCTGTCCCCTTATATGCTTATATCCCCAAAACTACGCAGCGGATTTTGATGCGGTTTTTTTCAATAGATAGAGGGTGTCAACGGGGTGGTCTTTATGTATAATTCGTGTATGATGTCGTAAAGAAAAAGTTATAAATCCAAATATTTACTTCTTTATTACTTTGATGCGGAACAAAGTTCGCCCGGTCAATTAGTCAAGACTAAAATTAACACAGGTTTGACATTTTAGAAAGAAGCCGTCGGACCCTGTGACGATTGAGTCTGTGAAAGACAATTGGTCCAAGGTGGTGGACATGAAGGGCGCAGTGCATTTGGACAAGCTCGCTGAAGTCACCCTAGATCTTGTCGAGAAACTACAGGTAATGTACTTAATTGTGAATTTGTTAACATAACATATATAAATTAACTCCTTTTTCTACCAGAAGGTGTAGGCAGCGTTGTTTACCTCCCAAATGGAATAGGTGGCGAATCTATTGCCATACCGGGCACGAAGTTTTTAGTCATCGATATTTATCACACGTAACGTCCGAAAACAATTTGGAAAATGTTCCAAAAACCTTCCATGACTAAATTGAACTTGTCCTTGAAGAAGAAGGTGATGTCAGGAGCATTAAAAATCTACAAGCGTATATGACAAGAGTGATGAAATTCAAAGAAGCGAGGGAGGCGTGTATGAAACGTGCCTTAGGGCGTTCTGTTCTCTCTGCCTACACTGCAAGGGACTTGCCGTGAAGTTATCTATGTATAACTAACTATCCATTGAAAATACCAAATTTCATGACCACCTGGGAACTTATCTTCGTCTTATCTAAATATCGTATTTACTCTACTTATGTTTACATAATCCATAAAATAATTTTGCGTAATGCAATCATGAAATAAATAATATCCATTTATTAGCATCTCTGATACGAGTCTTTACGCCATCACAGATATGATATAATCTAAGTTCAAAGTCCTTTGAAATGTTGTAGGTATTATTTGCTTTTATAACATAACTTCACGCCTTTTGTTACCCGAAGGTGTAGGCAGCAGCTGTTTCAGCCTCGTCTCGCCGTTATGTTTACGTCCCAAATGGAATAGGTGGCGAACCTATTGCCATACCGGATACAAAGTTTTCAGTCATCGATATTTATCACACACTCTCGGCATGCTGAATAATTGTTACCAGGCCCGTGTTCGCGAATAGATGATTAAATCTTATTCAACCGATTACGCCGTAAACGGGTCTCTAACAATATTTAGCTGTTCATCAAGTACTTATCATTGATTAAGTGCTGTAATCGACCGATTATCTTAATGTACCTCAATAACCTCGTTTAACCGGCGGTGATTGTAAACAAATGTGACATTTCATAAATAGAGTAAGGTGAAGGATCTAATAATGGACACTTTACTACAGTGTTCATCATAAAAGCAATACAATTAGTACAAAACACAGACGAAGAGTCATTAGTAAAATATCATATCAATATTCTCAAGAATGCGTAGTAGAAGTATCTGCAATAAATTCTTAGAAATTTAAGAAGGTATGGGAAAATCTAAAATCACCATTGATAGACACTTAGGATCCAGTCGCCCATTCCCAGTGATTGCCAGCATTAGATATCCAGTCAATGACATGGTTTTTTGACATGTCAGATACATCATTCTGGCAAATATAAACAGTATTTAGGAGACAATTAAGTGAAATCCCGTTTAATTAAAATTGGTAATTTATTTGAAATTGAACTAGTTTAACCATATAACCATTCCTTATTCAGTTTATAACTTTATAACTATCGAAAAACTATATTTTCTTTTAATAAATAAAAATATATCCATCGCTGGTGTATTGTCCATTATTGGAACCTCTACCCTAAATAAAATATAATAGAAGTAGCTATAAATTACATTTTAGATGAAAATAATGTTTTAGACGATTTTAAATAAGTAAGTCTCGGTGTCGGTGGCGCAGTGGGCGAGCGCACGGCCTCTGATCCAGAGGTCCGGGGTTCGATTCCAGACACTGGCTCACACCAATGACTTTTCAAAATTGTTTTCGGAAGTTATGTGTGATAAATACCATTGACTGACAAACTTTGTGCCCGGTATGGCAATAGGTTCGCCACCTATTCCATTTGGGACGTAAACATAACGGCGAGACGAGGCTTAACAGCCGCTGCCTACACCTTCGGGTAACAAAAGGCGTGAAGTTATGTTATGTTATGTTAAATAAGTAAGTGATTTATACGGGCACCCCGTTTATTCCAAATACGACGAAATTATTTCGAAAAATATGATGAGAGAGCAATAATAACGCATTTCAGACGTTGCCATGACAACATAGATCAACAGAATAAAGCATAATGCTAATAAATAACAAAGGCGTTTATCGTAACTAAATCGCATTGCCATAACACGGTTCACATTTTGCAGTGTAATAATATTATCCTAACATTTTTGGATGTCGCTCGTATGTAAGCGAATGTATACAAATTGCACACAAACACTGCCATTTTATTAAATAGCATTATACTACTCATTCTTTTACTATTCATTCGTTCTAATTACAACTGTTTAGGTAACAGTTCCCATTTTATTTTTGGTGAACAGCGTTAATTTTATAGGTCCGATTATATTTAGAGCTTTGATTAGCTAACACATCGCTATGTCATAGTTGGCGAACTCGACCCTAAGTGGCGTAACCTATTGCCTTATATCGTGCACAATCTAGTCAGCTATCGATAATTGTCACATGATTTCTGAAATGATTTACGAAAAGTCATTTTTGTGAGCATGGTTTCGAACCCGGGGATTCTAAGCTACGCTGATCAAAAGATCTTCACATAGTCTTAAATAATAATAATAATAATAATAAAGCTTTATTTAATTCCATGCACAATACATATGAACATTAACAGTTGGGAGTTTATTAACATAGAATATTTAGTTTATAAATAAATAAATATATATATATTTTAAGCAATGTTTATGCAAATATAAAAAAAAATTAGCAAGTGGAAGGTGACTTGTTAAATATTAATCTTAATATCTAGTTTATGTATAGCTTCTATTTATTTTAACATAATTCATTTAAAACAATAACAGTTGCAGCTTATTGACATATTATATTTAGTTTATATGTATTTATGTAATGCTTAGGTCAGTATAAAACAGTAGCAATTGGTAGGTAACTTATTAAATATTGATATTAATATTAAACTTTAATATCTAGTTTAAACATACATGCTTCTAAATATTTTAACACAATTCACTTAAAACAACAACAGTTACAGCTTATTAACATATTATATTTATTTTATGTAATGTTTAGGTCAACAAAAAACAATAGCAATTGGTATGTAACTTATTAAATGTTAACCTTTAATATTTAATTAATATTAAAGGTATATTAAAGTCTTAAATAAGTCCCATCTAATTATTTCATATAACTTATTTTTACCCAAATTTTTATACCTACTTGGAGTATAGAAGTATTGAAACGTTTTATTTTTTGGCAGGACTTTGAAGAGCGCCACAAACTGGACGGTGATCGTGAATCATACTGGTCCACTTATAGCTACGACTCCAAAGATCTAGTCTTGTATGCCCTCGGAGGTGAGAACCTATTCATCATATTAACTTTTATCTCAAAACAATTCTTGTCTTACTGTTAATTGTTAAAACTAGTTGGGCGATTGGGCTTTTTTTTAATATTGTTTCTTTGACGATGTTTAAACATTGTCACACCGTAACTATCGAATCTATTCACCGGATTTGACTATAATACTTCTTATAATTTGTCAAAATCGATGGACTGTTGAATTTTTATTTTATTTTTATGGAAAATGCAGGCAAACGGGTAGGTGGGTCACCTGATGGTAAGCAATTAGCGCCGATGTGTACACTTACAACACAGTGTTACAATTTCGTTGCCGCCGCCGGCCTTTAAAATAGGATAAGGAAGTTAAGATAGGGTTTTAAAGGTAGGATTGCGAAGGTACGGGCAAGGGGTATTGGCCCCTGGATATCGTTCTCAGCAAACAAAACGTGGCATGACCTAGTTTACGTCGATATTCTGTGGGGTCGTGTTATTTTACCGGTCGAGCCGGCCCATTAATACGCAATTGTTAAATTTCATTTGCAGTCGGTGCATCTGTTGTGAACCAGTCCGATTTGAAGTTCCTTTACGAGAGTCACGAGAACTTCACCGGTCTACCGACATTCTTCATACTGGCCGGTATGTGTATGGAGTCACCGCTCATTCCCAACGCCATGCCGGCAGGGAAACACGCCGACTTCACTAATGTAAGTGATTATCTTCCCTAATTTCTTATCTATGAGATAGGGATTTTTTCATGAACCTATTCCATAAAAAAATCCAACGGAATGAGCAGACGTGTCACCTGATAGTAAGTGACCAGCGCGGCCCATGGAGACGTGTAACATGTAGGATGGGGAAGTGGGGTGGGCCTCCGGGTACCTCTCTCACCGAACGAAGCGCGGCATGAGCCACTTACGTCGGTCTTCTGAGAGGTCGTGGTATTTGGGAGGAGCCTGCCCATTCATGCAGCGAACTGCTTGGATCTACCACTGTTAGAACAAAGATGAATATTGATTTCTTGCCAGTTTTAATTAGTAAGGTGTAGTGTTTTTATTAATAAGTACTTATCCATACTTTTTTTATTTGGTTGGGTAGTTGTGTTTTTCATTAATATTTCAATTATTTCTGGCTAAATTGACTTATAAAGATCAACGTTCAATCATATTTTCCTGATTTCTAATATCATCTTCTATTCCCTGATAGATCCTCCACGGTGAACAGTACATAGAGTTTGTGGGCGACTACCCCGGCACTGAGGGCGAGTTCACTACCCGCAGTTACGTCAGTGACATGCTCGACAAGGGCTCCAGTGCTGTCGGCATTGTTAACAGTGAGTATAGTTTTAAGAGAAAGAGAAGAAAAAATATTTTTCTATCTATTAAGATATGAAGGCAAAATTTAAAGTACATAAGTATTTAGTATGAGGAGTATTATCGTCGCATAGTATAGTCGACGATTAGCAGCCACTGCCTACACCTTCAGGTAGAAATGAAGTGAAGTTATGTTATTGTCATTTTTTTAGTCTCTTCATTGTTGCGGATGTAATGTTTTAAATTACTTTACATACATACACACATAACTTCACGCCACATCCCTTGCAGGGTAGGCAGAGAGAACAGAGCGCCATAAGGCACGATTCTGACACACCTCACTCGCTTCGTTGACTTTCATAACTCTTTACATGCACGCGCGTCGATTTTTGAGGCTCCTAATATCACCTTCCTCCAGAACACGTTCTATTTGGTCATGGAATGTGTGTCTTAGCCATCCTCGACTCCTACTTCCATCCGCTTTTGCATTGTATATCTGCTTAGTCAATCTTACATCATCCGTTCTTCCTACATGTCCAAACCTTTAACATTCAATTACTTTCAGGCGAGATATATCAAAACAAGCAACTTGTCGCTCGCACTCAGCAGCACATCTTCGTGCTGGGTCAGGGAGGGTTCGGTGGACCTCGAAACAGCAAGCTGGCAGTGGAAGTACAGCCGGCGCCCAAACGTGCCCCTGATGCTGTCGTCGAGCAAAAGACTGCTGAGGACCAGGCTGCTTTGTACAGGTTATTATTTTTTAGGTAATTTAAAAATAAATCAGGTAAGTTGCTGTAATGTTCCCGTGACTTGGCGAGTAGGGCAACAGAAAATTGCCTCGGCTAAGCTAAGAATAGATAGAAGATAGAATCCCTTATGGATGCCGTAAAAGTCAGCTAAGTAATGTTTAAAGGTCTACATTGTCTAGCTGCCTTTTCCTGCTGGTGGGGGAAAAACCATTAATGTAAATATTCCCAAGGTGGGATAAAACCACAACCAAATCTTTTGACAACATCTATAGTTCGAAATGATGACATGTTGTGCCGACTCCATTTTGAGTGGGACAAGGGTAGGAAAATGATGATGATGTTTAAAATTTTGTCAAATCTTTGTTACTAGGTTATCCGGTGACTTGAATCCACTCCACATCGACCCGAATGTGGCGAGTGTCAGCGGCTATCCCAGACCTATTCTCCATGGTCTAGCATCTCTTGGATTCTCTGCAAGACACGTATTAGCGAAGTGAGTACCATTAATAGAATACTGGCTTTTTTTTTATTCTTTATGGGATAGGAGAGTAAACGAGCAAGCGTGTCACCTGATGGTAAGTAACCTGCGCCGCCCATGGACACCAGCAACACATATATTGTTACCCTTGCGTTGCCGACCTTTAAGGGAGTGGGCCCCCAGGTACCTGTCTGCCCGAATGAGCCACTATACGTCGAGCTTCTGAGGGGTCTTGGTATTTCATCAGTCGAGCCGGCCTATTCATGCTGCGAACTCTCAGCTCCACCACGGTTAAAGTGGCTGGGATCTGGGATTTGACATAGGCACATATAGGAACTTTAGAATGTTTTTTTTTTATTTTTAAAATGTTTCTGATTATGTAATCATCATTACTAGTTGCAACCAGCAATGATTTGTTTTGGTGTGGTTTTATACGAAATCTGGGTTTGACTAGACATCCTATGACTGAGCAATGTTTTATCTTTTTTTTTTTGGCCGTAAAACATTCATAGAATGTTAACTGTTCATAAATTGCTTGATATAAATTTAGAATCAATCCCTTTATACTTAAATAGTTGTAGTTTGTGTATTGGAATTTGTTCACTTTTTCGGAGTGGAGGCATTCTGTAATAATTTCTGATAGCTTTTTAATTTTAAATTTGCCTTGATATTGTGTTCAATATGTGATACTTACATTTTATTATTCGCCACAATTGTTGCACAACGTTACCACTCTAATTAAAAGGTGTCGCGTCAGTTGTGCTCGACTACTGTGATCGCATAGAATTTCTTAGTTAACATGTAGGACGTTGATTTTAATTTGGTTGGATCTTAATTGTGATTGTCAAGTATTCTGTTTGCTACACCTTTTATTCACCAACCTACTGATTTGTTTTCAGTAGTTAGAATAATATTGTTATTTATTTCAAATGGTTTGAAAAGAGTATTTGGCACATGAGTTTCTTGCCAGATTCTTCTCATGATAGCCCCTACACTCGGAATCGGGCCGCTCGTGGCGATTGCGTCCGTGTCTTTTTTTGTTCCACAGAGGCACTTTCCACAAGCGCTCGTGTTTGTATTTAATTTTAAATAATATGTTATCTGTACTTGTTGACTATCTTTAAGTGTCTGTAAAGACCTATAAAAATAAAGTTATTTTGACTTTGACTATAATGATATTTCAAATATAAAATCTCTTCTATTCCTTGAGTACAAGCATTGTTCCTGTTATTGTATTGAATATATCTCTATGTTGGATGTTTACTGTTTAGATATGGAGGTAATGAATCAAACAACTTGAAGAGTCTGAAGGCACGCTTCGTGAAACCAGTACTGCCGGGACAGACGTTGGTCACAGAAATGTGGGTTGAGGGCAAGAGAGTCTTTTTCCAGACAAAGGTCAAGGAAACTGGAAACGCCGTTATTGCTGGTATGAATTTGTATTTAGAATATACTTAAATTACTTAGTAGCATTTATACTCACTTATGTATATTATGTAGTGACGAAGTATAGATACACAGGAGTCCGAACGGTCTAGGCTTTTCCATAGTATTAATGTACACAATAATAATAATATCTTGGACACAATACACACAGCGCCCTCTATTTCCAAGCTATGCAACTAAATGCTTGTGTTATGGACACTAGATAACGGATATTAATACATACATACTTTTCTTTTGTAAATACATACTTATAATATATACTATATATATAATATATAGAAAAACACCCAGACGCCACACAAATATTCATGTTTGTCACAAGTATTTGTGCTCGGGTGGGAATCGACCCCCGACCTCATTGCTGCAGCCGGTAGTTTTACCAATGCGAATTCGATTTATCAACTATTAATACTAGTTAGTCAGTAATGAGTAGTCACTGGCTAGATGAAAATTGGTTGTTGGAAATACGAGTTTGCAAGGTGCCGCGTAGCTGGCTGAAATTAAGCTCATAATAGCTGTACTGATTGAGGTCTCTAGACACTAATTCAATTTTCCCTACATTAGGAGCGTACGCCGATTTTAAAAATATTGTTACTGGCGATGCGGCTGCTCCAAGTGCTGCAGCGCCCTCCCCGTCTCCTGCTGGCGGTGCATTGAAGAGTGACGCTCTGTTCGCGAAGATCACCGAGGAGGTGAATAAGAACGCTGCCATGGCCAAGAGTGTCGGTGGCGTCTTCCTTTACCACATCACTGAGAATGGCAAGACTGTCAAGTCGTGGAGTAAGTATTCCTATATTATATACATAAAAAGTATTCAACAATATCAATTGTAGATCTGTAATTTTTCGCTGGGACGACTAGGAAAGCCAATAATCATTGTATAAACTGATTAATCAATATCCATTGATTGTTACGCGATTGCAAAATAAGGGACTGATGACAATCAGTCTGTAATATTGTATGGCCCATAAGTGAACACCCCACATGGTGTAATGTGTGCACGAAACTAGGATAGAGGCGGTCGAAATGAGGGTACTGCGCAAAATCTGCGGGTGACTCTCGCTGACCGCATAGAAAACAAGGTTGTAAGGAAGGAACTTGGATTCAAAGAGTGTCGGTGTAAAAGTAAAAAAGGGCATGCTCGGATGGTTTGTACATGTAGAAAGAATGAATGTCGCAAGATTGACTAAGCCGATATACAATGCAAAAGCAAATGGATGTCGGACTCAGGGCGGTCTCGACACGTCTTCCACAACCAAATAAGACAAGTTCTGGAGGAAAGGAGGTTAGGAGCCTTAAAAATCGGTGCGTGTTATGTTATTTTGAAAGTCAAAGAAGCCAGTGAGGCATGTAAGAATAGTGTCTTATGGTGCTCTCTGCCTACTCTGAAATTGAAATTATGTCTGTATGTGTGGTGTGGTGTGATTTATAGGTATAAAAAAAACCCATGACTTACAAATGGACGCACAGGTTTTTTTTATTGCTGCATTGACTTTACTTTCTCTATAGTATTTCTCATAAATATCAAAATAATAGTAAAACAGAAATTGTCAAAATGAGATATTTGTACTTAGTTTTCAGAAATGTCTATTAGTAATTACTTATCACCAATTTTTATTTTTACAGCACTGGACCTAAAGACCCCTGTAGTTTATGAAGGTACGCCTAAATCTGGCAAGGCTGACACAACTATGACTGTAGCTGATAATGATCTTGTAGAGATTGCATCTGGCACTCTGGCACCACAGGTTGCCTACTTAAAGGGAAAACTGAAAATAGCTGGCAATATAATGCTTGCACAAAAACTTGGACCACTACTTAAGTCTCCAGCCAAGATCTAAGACTTGCAAACATTTACTTTGGTAAAGGATAATATAGTTTTTCCACTATTGGTGTAAGACTTAAATGATTTTGGTCTAGAAATTTATAAGATTGTTTGATATATTAGATATTACTTATATATTTTTTTTACAAGTATATTTTATATATTTAATAGATTGTTATTCCATTTTGACTGTTTGCTAAATAGAAATTTGCATTTATGCAGAAGAAATAATCTGTGATATGAATATAAAAAAAAATGCTTCAATTATGGAATTTGAATGATTTATTTGTTACAATAACACACATTATATCACTTGGTGATGGAATTATAATGACTTTTTTGTAAAAATCTTTGTTTTATTTGCCCTATCTTGTAAAGTTATAGTTTGGGTACTAATTTTCCTTCTAAAACCATTTGTGCTTCCCTTACTTCAAAATCCCATGCTAGCTTCATTTGTGGCTGAGAAGTTAAATCTATAAACTTATTGCAGTGAATCTCAGGGACACCTTTTGTTTTTACAGCTATACCTAATATACAACAGTAAGTACCTAAAAATAATAAACATAAATCAGCTCATAGAAGGAAAACATATAGCTTTTTGCTATTGATTTTTACAACTATTATAAAGTCCAAAATATGAGTCTGCTTTCCAACATCTTTTGCTTTCTGTACTTGACAAATTTTAATAGTTGTCTAGGAAGACAGGGTTTACAATTTTATAGATGATTGTCTGATGTATCTGTAATTTTGTAAACAAGAATACAGAATTGTCAGGTAAAAAATTTAAGAAATTAGTTTTTTTACGGTGACCAACACTACAAATAAAGTGAATAACAATTATATACTAATTGTTATTCACTTTATTTGTAGTGTTGGTCTATGTTGTAATAAAATTGTATGATTAATAACAAGACCTATCGAAGTTCATATCATACATACTTTATGTGTAACTTATTGAAATAATTTACCTTTTTTTATTGAAGATTTGTCAATGATTCCATGTGCAGAATCGCATCTAACAATTTTAGCGTGTCCAGTAGTGTCCGAAATTATTATAATATCAGTGCCAATAGTTTGTTCTATTGTACCTTGTAGCCACACATCGATAGGAGTTGATTTGTTTATGAGGTCTTTGATTAAATATTTACGCGGATCCAAACTCATTTTTTATGACTAAATTAACTACTAAATAATGTTAAAACCTGGCAATAACATTCCAGACTAAACTTTTTCAGTATTTAGTGAAACAATATAGAGGTGAGAAGTTGTTTTGTTTATTTTCTGGAACATCGGGAAATACGTCGATTTTTTTTAATTTGTCCATTATTCAGGCTAAAGCTTTTAAGCCATACTGCCTTATCTGACGTTATTTTTTTTTATGGAGTAATGATGATGAAGATAATGATGAAACTTAAAACTAACTTAAACCAACTTAACCTAACCTAAACTAATCATACATAAAGTCGTGGCACTTTATGCATGATGTTCCGAGGGAGTCCTGAAGACGGTGTAGGAGAGCACACTAAACACGATATTTACACCATTCCCCACATTTGCACTCATATACGGACACTTATTAAACAAAATGCCACGAATTTTATCCAATAATATCCATTGAAACACAAATCTGAGAAAATAAGCATGACTCTTCCACAGTCCCGCCAAAACTCCGGAAAAACGTCAAGTCCGGTCAAGTTCTGAAATCGGTGAATTCGGTGACATCTGATGATCTAACGAAATCGTTATTTCTTAAATTTAATGACCTGGCAACTAAGACCTTTAATTAAAAATCGGCTTCTCCGAATTTTTTTAGGTATGTGATAAAATATTCGATTTAAAATTAATTTTATAAACATCAAAATCGATTTTAATCGGCGACCTAAGAGGAATGGACTACTAGTAATTCGCGATGATATTTTCTTATTGACTATTTGCTATAATAAAGTACAAAATTGATTTATCCTTTTTGTAAGGACTTAAGAAGTCTCGGTGGCGCAGTGGGCGAGCGCACGGCCTCTGATCCAGAGGTCCGGGGTTCATTTCCAGACACTGGCTCACACCAATGACTTTTCGAAATTGTTTTCGGAAGTTATGTGTGATAAATATCGATGACTGACAAACTTTGTGCCCGATATGGCAATAGGTTCGCCACCTATTCCATTTGGGACGTAAACATAACGGCGAGACGAGGCTTAATAGCCGCTGCCTACACCTTCGGGTAACAAAAGGCGTGAAGTTATGTAGTTATGTAAGGACTAAAAAGATAAATTATTGGTTTCTCCGTCCGCTTCATTAGAGATTTATGTTAAATATGCAAATGATTTAAAAACGGCGGAATAATGTTTCTATTTATGTAGGTATACTTTAAATAATTTGCGTTTCTAGTTTTATGAGTCCTGTTTCAGTACAGGATTAAACTCGTATAATATTTACTGCCCTGGTATTATTTTCGCTGCTATGAACCTCTTCTTAAATTGACGATCAAGGATAATATTTACAATTCCCTAGCATTATGATTAATTTCAAGCCAAAGTTTCAGTTTGACAGGTCTAGTTCTAGATTTTCAAGCGAAAAATATACTTTCCGAATTAGATCACAAATTGCAGCAGGGATGGAAGGTACACCGCGGATGTAAAAAGAAGAGTGGCGTTAGGAAATAAAGTAAATGGGGCGTTGCGCAGATTCCTGGACGCAAAAGATATTAGCAGAAAAGCCCAGCTAGCAATTCACAATGCAATACTGATCCCAACGCTAACTTATGGAAGCGAGAGCTGGGTATGGCAGAGCAGAACGTGCATGAAAGTAGGATAAACGCGGTCGAAATGAGGGCATTGCGCAAAATCTGCGGAGTGACCCTCGCTGACCGCGTGGAAAACAAAGTTATAAGGAAATAAGTCGGATTGAAAGAGAGTGTTGGTGTAAAAGTAAGAAAGGGCATGCTCCGGTGGTTCGGATATGTAGAAAGGATGAATGATGCAAGATTGACTAAGCAGATATACAATGCAAAAGCGGATGGATGTGGGAGACCTAGACACACGTTCCATGACCAAATAGAACGTGTTCTGGAGGAAGGTGATGTTAGGAGCCTCAAAAATCGACGCGCGTGCATGAAAAGAGTTGTCAACGAAGCGAGTGAGGCGTGTAAGAATCGTGCCTTAAGGCGCTCCATTCTCTCTGCCTACCCCGCAAGGGATTTGGCGTGATGTTATGTTTGTATGTGTGCATGTATGAAGCCTTTATACTACTTTAATTATAGTCGGGTCATTTTAATAGCCAACATTTGACAGTTCATCAAATTCAACTACGTGAGCTTGTAACGGCGGGCATGGCTTAGTTTATTTTTTTCGTTTTTTAGGACTGCGCAACTTGCTTTACTTTACTTTCATTTTCTGTAGAGTCATTTTCATTTTCTTGTCTTGAGAAGTTTGAGAACCACTTTTTTTATGGATTAGGAGGGCAAACGAGAATAGGGGATAGGGAAGGATGGGGAAGGGGGGTGGGCCTCCGGTTACCTCTCTCACCGAACGAACCGCGGCATGGGCCACTTTACGTCGATTTTCTGAGAGGTCGTGGTTTTTCCCCAGCGGGGCAAGATTGAATTAAGTAAAACAAATAATTGGTGTTATCTGCATCATTTGAAGGTATTTTGATATTATATACAAATTCCGAAGTGTCTGTACAGTTAAATTTGTAGTGTACTGACCGTCAATATCGTCTGACATTATTTAGAACGATTTTAGAAACTACTTCGATCTTACCCCACCACCTTTTTACTTTACCCCTTGATTTTTTTAGCTCCGTAATAACTTTGTAATTATTATTAACATACTAACAGGGATTAATCGTTGTGACATAAAAATATAGTCTTTGTACTATATGCACTAATTATCTAGATATAAATTTAAAACAGTCTCGGTGGCGCAGTGGGCGAGCGCACGGTCTCTGATCCAGAGGTCCGGGGTTCGATTCCAGACACTGGCTCACACCAATGACTTTTCGAAATTGTTTTCGGAAGTTATGTGTGATAAATATCGATGACTGACAAACTTTGTGCCCGGTATGGCAATAGGTTCGCCACCTATTCCATTTGGGACGTAAACATAACGGCGAAACGAGGCTTAACAGCCGCTGCCTACACCTTCGGGTAACAAAAGGCGTGAAGTTATGTTATGTTATTATAAATTTAGCCTCGCCTCATACCATCAAAAAACTTCGTATCGCCTTCTTACAAATCTCAAGGAAAAAAGGATAGCGTTTTACTCATATTATTAGGAGCGTGATAAAAAAGTTAAAATCCAAACTAATCACAAACTGTCCAAAGAAATTGAAGACGATGGGCTAACTAATCACTTTTTCTGATATCAACTTCGTCCCACTTTCTTTGAGGTAGAATTTCGAAAAATCCTTTCTTAGTGGATTTCCACATTATACAAATTGGACACATTCCAAGGTTCGGATGTCAACGAATGGCAATTTAATCTGATGTGATAAGGTGATCAGTCACTCAAATATGCAACAATATATAAACAAAGCATTTTATGTACATAGTCGATTTTGTATATCATAATCTTTTTTGGAATGTCCCATTTCAATAATTTAAAGAGCAATAATCACGTATTGAAATTTCGCGCTCCAACCTTAGCAAGTACCTCTCATGACCGCTTGCCACATTATACTCGTATTATTATATGTATGTGCAGGTCTCGGTGGTCCAGTGGTAGCGCACCCCGCTTCTGAATCGTGGTCGCGGGTTCAAATCCTGGCTCACACCAAAGAAAATACTTTCAAAAGTTATGTGTGATACATATCGATGAGTGAAAACTTAGTGCCCGGCATGGTAAGAGGTTCGCCACCTATTCCATTTAGGACGTAAACATAACTGCGAGTCAAGGCTTAACAGCCCAGCCAAGGCTTCGGGTAGAAAAAGGCGTGAAGTTATGTTATATTTTAATTACCTTACTGGTAGTCTTAGACATTTTAGTCAACCTTATAATGTGAACCTACATACCTAAAAAAAACTGTCTCGGTGGTTCAGTGTTCGAGCACCCGCTTCTGATTTAAGAAGTCATGGGATAGATTCCGGTCTCAACAATGATTTCACGGAATTTGTTTCTGAAGATATTTGTAATAAATATCGAAGACTGACAACTATGAGCCCGGTGTATGTCATTTAGGCTCGCCACTTAATCTATTTGGGACGTGAATTGACTTGATATTAGGAATCGGTGAGTCGAGGCTTAAAGCCTCGCCTGTCTACACCTTCGTGTAAACAAAGGCATGCAGATTTAATAAGTTATCGATGTTTTTAAACTCTTACAAAGGGCAGGAGCAGACCGAAGGGAATTATTATTAGCATACGACAAAAGGTATGTTTAAGAGAACAGGAACAAGTGTTAAATATTATTAAGTATTAACTATGGGGACAAGTATACAAAGCGATAGATTTTCGCAGTAACAGCCATACATAATTAAATATATCTCATTATGAATTATGACTAAATAATATTATCATGATATCACTATTAGGGGGTGAGCAATGATGGCAATACTAGGTGTTTTTAATAAATTTTAATTTAACTTTATATTAGTCTGTTTAAAAAAGGCAAAATGTGTAGTACTTGAAAACGACGTGAATGAATGACTGTGGATGAGGCGAAAGAGGATAAGGATCGTAGCTTGTGGAACGCCTAGGTCTCTGCCTACCCTTATGGGATACAGGCGTGAGCTTATGTATGTATGTTATATTAGTAGGTAATTAAGTAGTTATTTCCACTAAATAATATAAATATAATTTTATGATTTATGTTGACAGATAACGAAAAATAGATAATAAAACATATTAATATTAATTGTTGAACTCTTGTTAAAAGGTACACGTGT
This sequence comes from Euproctis similis, assembly GCA_905147225.2. Classification (NCBI taxonomy): domain Eukaryota; kingdom Metazoa; phylum Arthropoda; class Insecta; order Lepidoptera; family Erebidae; genus Euproctis; species Euproctis similis. The sequence goes on along the minus strand of LR990121.1, from coordinate 7,592,284 downwards.
AAATGACTATTAGCAGAGTTATCATATTTCAATGGAATAAAGTTATGGGATAGGAGGGCGCCTCATCTGATGGTAAGTGACCAGCGCCGCCCACAGACACCTACAACACATATAGTGTTACAGTTGCGTTGTGTGGGAGTAGGATAATAAATGATGGGGAAGGGGGGTGGGCCTCCGGGTACCTCTCTCACCTAACGAAACGCGGCATGAGCCACTTTACGTCGGTCTTCTGAGAGATCGTTTCACCGGTCGAGCCGGCCCATTTGTGCAGTGAACTGCTTGGCTCTACCACTGTGTTTTTCTGTAGGGGAGTGATAAGATTCCAAGGTCCGTGAGAATTCGAAATGTTAGCAACGGGGCAATCTAGGTAACACTTCTGATTCAGAGTACTCGAGTTCCAATTCTGCTATACGCATTTCCGAATGTTTTTGAGTTAAGCATTATTAACCTTATTTTTTTTATGGTATAGGAGGGCAAACGAGCAGGCGTGTCACCTGATGGTAAGCAACCAACGCCGCCCAACTAATTACTGTTGCGTTGCCGACCTTTAAGGGATAGGGGGATAGGAAAGGATAGGGAAAGGGGGTGGGTCTCCGGGTACCTCTCTCACCTAACGAAACGCGGCATGAGCCACTTTACGTCGGTCTTCTGAGAGGTCGTGGTATTTCACCGGTCGAGCCGACCCATTCATGCAGTGAACTGCTTGCCTCTACCACTGTTGAATTAGTTATCTGTCAAAATAGTTCCTGATTTATGGAAATAGGCACCACCATGTACTGGTACTGTTGCCCACACTTAGGGTATCTAGAATAATCATCCTAATAAATGTGACCATAGTTATGTGACCCTCTAACATGACCGCGGACATTAGTATACTGTCTGGACTTAATCTAAAGTAAGTTTTTAACTCCTAGTAAAAAAATATTGAAACAAAACTGGTCGAACAGGCTATTCAAAGAAGAAGCAATTACTGCTCAACGAAGATTGCGATTGCAACAACTACCTACATATTACATCAATGTTCATCATTATTGATTATGTTGTTTTAAAAAAAAGGCGTAGCCGAGCCATGAAATCATTTCTTATACTTGAACCCGACCCATAACAACTCAATCAACACAATTTTTAAAATGAACTTTTTTTTAATGTCGAACAAAAAATACTGGCCGCTTTGAATAAAAAAAAAAACTATATTTAAGAAGGTACCTCGGCGATGGACTTAATAATGACTTTCTCGAGAACTTGTTATAGGTAGTATACTTACTTATCATATGAATGGTCTGTGGTACTATGTAAGTATTTCTGGCTTTATAGAATCAAGCTGTATTAAATTCTGTGATAAAAAAGTTAGTATCTATTCGATATAGCTGTCATATAATTTAATAGATAATCCGCAGTAAAAAACAGGATTAATATTTATTATTCATTTTCTGTATAGATATCGCTGTAATATTGTAAATACATAAGCAGAAAGGTATTAAGGTATCAATAAGCCAGACAGTACATAATAAGTATTACCTCTAAGGTGAAATTTCTCTAAATCAGATATTTTTTTGAAGCCGCCTAAATTCCAGCGGTTTATGATCTGAAAATCTATTCCATGATGCATCGAAGCTGAAAATAAATATAATTTCTGCGTAGACTATTTACGTATACACTGAATGTCAAATCTATCATCAAGTGGGTATGATCCAGACTAAGCTGATGCCAGATAGTAGATGCAGGTTGGGTTTTGTATTGGAGTGATGTCGGTAGATTTATATTAAAAAAAACACTCGCAACAAGTCTATTTTGTTCAGATTCGAAAGAGACTGAGGAGGGCTGTGAGAGTGGGGACGGGAAGGGAAGATATTATGAAGCTGTCATCTGGCGGAGAGGCGGCGGACGCTCTGACTACTGACTATACACACACACTAGTCGCTACAGTACAATCTCTATACAACACAACTCAATTTGATTTTCGAATTCTCACTCAATCCGACTCAACTCAATCGTTGGCGCGCGCGCGGCCAGTGTGGACGTGTTTATGTGTATAGCGTTACAAGTTTATAAACAAAACGCAACCAAACATATACATTGTATGAATTATACATAAAACTGTACGCCAAAGCAATTGGCCAATTAAACTTTACATTGTATAACTATACAGTATAGTGATGTTTTAAAGTGGCGTTTATTGAAAATAGTGGTGTTATTTATGTGGAGGATCGTAAAAGTTGTGAACGAAAAACACGGCAGTAACTAAACTTTCCAATGAACGCGAGCCATGTGAATACGGCCAGAGCGACTCACCAAGATTTGTACGTACATTTTTTATTTCATCTTATTGTGATTTTATTGTAATGATTATAATTTATAGCCAATAGTTATTCACTATAGGCTACTCTTTAAATCATCGCTAACATCACTAAAGTTAACTTAAGAATCGAATAACTATAGATGGAAGTTACTATATTTACTAGGATAATGGATTCATTCAGAATAATTATGTTTACATACTCCATATTTAAATTCGATATTCTTATAGTTAAATATAGATTTGTATAATAATGTATGCTTTAAGTTGCGACTCACTTCAAAAATCCGTAAACTTTACTTATAATTTATGTTTAATAGACACAGATTATAGTAATAAAGTATCTAAATTAAATAAGTTTTTAGTTGCATTATTATCTTTGTTTGAAACCAGTGAAGATTATGTGCATGATAATCACGCGCCAGAGTAAAAGCTTCATGCTGTTTCTTTTTAAACATTATCCTATCTGTATTTGTCTTGTTCTGCGAACTAAATATATTTGTTTCCTGATATTCAGGGCACTATTTAATTATTTAAAACATATGGCACTGGCTTAGATTAACATTTATAATAACATTAATATATAACAAAGTCCATCATGAAACGGACTGCAAGCACATTTTCTACTTCAAAATTAAGATTTTCCAAAAGGAGTGTGTCTCCGTGGTCTGGAGGTCGAGCACACCACTTCTGAATAAAGAAGTCTCATATTCGAATCCTGGCGCACCTTTCAGTTCAGAAGTAATGTGTAATAAATATTGTTGATTGATAAAATACCCCATATTTAAGGGACGTTAACATAACGGCGAGACGTGGCTTAACAGCCGCTGCCTACACCTTCGGGTAGAAAAAGGCGTGAAGTTATGTTATTAGGGCAATAGTTCTAGTAAAAGACTTATAAATAAACTTGTATAGTATACTTATGTAATAACTAGATGATCCGGCGAACTTTATTTCGCTTTAGAAGCAATAAATAAATAAGTAAATATCGGATTTAATTATGTCCAATTGGTGCTATTTAAAATCTGTAAGATTTTCGAAATTATTCATTTAAATTACATATAAGGGCGATATTGATCTTTATTAAATTTATTTTAATTAAGTGCCCTAATTGCATATGGACCAATGTTTAAAATAGCTTCGTGAACAAGCCTAGAAATAAAACTGATCGTTGTGGGTTATCCCTAAGAGTTACGAATTTTTTGTAGACCTTCTTAAGGTGTTTAATAATGTAGTACATTATTTTGTTCTATCACGTCAGGTTCAGCCAGCGTTTGCAAATAAACTAATAAAATTATCACCGTTTCTCTATTATATTATACCTGGAATTTATACACAAAAAACTACCCGTTGAAAAACTCTATCTATTACAATAAACCACATCAAAATCCGCTGCGTGGTTTCAAAGATCTTAGCATATAAGTGGACAGACAGCGGAAACTGACTTTGTTTGATACTATATAATGATAACAATGATCATACACAAATGAAGTAACACTGTTGCAACAAGAAATATAAATATATGTTAGTAATATATTGATAAATAAAATTACCGTAACTCTTAAGGTCACACATGTCATGATTGATAGGACAAATGCGTAACGTGTCACAAATAAATATGGTTTGTGAGTTAATTCATCATGGCATTGTAAAATACATTTGCATATTCGTGATCTAGCATAGATATAGCTTGATTGATCAAGAAATTATCTGTGGACTGGCTTGGCTTGTCTATAACTATATTGTTCTAGCGCGTTTCCCGCCTTCACTGACGTAATACGGACGTGTTCTGAAATAATGACAGTCTTTGACGTAAATATATTTAATATATATACCTATTTACGTCAAAAACAAATAAGTTTAATAAATCGCAGTGCATCCAAGTCTTTAAGCCAGAATTATTCCAACAAATATAAAGGTACATTCCTCCGTTCAGATATTGAAATATAGATTGGTTAGTTACCCAATAAGTGAACTAATTTATTTATATAAATAGTCTGTATCCGGATTCCAAAATAAGTCTGGCAATCAGAAATCTAAGTGAAAAGAAACGATATTTGAGATAAGAGCACAACAAAGTTCCTGAATAGGCTAAGAAAAATAATCATTGTGCCTACTACGAATAGTTGCCATTTGAATTCTGGCACTAATAATTTACATAACAATTTTCCATTCTAGAGGACACGAATTCCATATTTAAAAATGGATGATTTATTACTTGCCGTTCTCCATAGTAATTGGTACAAGACTTGCCTTACCTAGTCTGTTACGCGGAATTCCTATTCAACTGTCAAAACGATACAGAAGCGCGTCAGTAATAATAATATTTTTTGGTTTTGTTTAAATTTTGGCGTACCTACGCGGTTTGCGTATATTAGCCACAGACAATTTTATTAATTTATAATTCTGTTACTTTACTGGTTTATTTTAAACCAAAATAATTAAGAATAGAAACTGAAAAACTGAAAATGTATAACTTTTAATCTTTTATAAATTATTGCTTAGTAATACGTTCAAATGACAATTCATTATAATTCGCTCAGTAATATCACAATATAACAAGCGTCCAGTTTTGTCGGTACAAAAAGATATTTTTGTTTATTTAACGACCGAAACCGTCTCGGGAGTTTCGCGGAACGAGTTGTCGGCGTAAAATTATGATAATTGGGTTTTAGGTGTACGACAGGCTTCACTGGTGATGTTGGAACACTTTTAAATACATAGTTAAATTTTATTCAATACATTTATATATGGGTAGTAATAAGTTCTGGGGGCATATTATGAGCTCTTAATTGCAGCCAGCTTGTTCGCTGTCTAGCGAATTTGTATTTCTAACAACTAATTTCAACTAGTCTAGACTACTCATGAGTGACTAAATAGAATTAGTCGTTTATAAATCGAATTTAGAGTGAATTTGACCGTGACTACTCGTCACCGACTAGTTGAAAATAGTCGAGCGAGCAGCGAACAAGCTGGCTGGAATTAAGAGCTCATAATATGCCCCTTGATCTTATTCCTACAGCAAAAATATGGGTAGGTATCAGGTAAATATTTCATAAATGGAACACAAAAAAAAGAATAAATAATAAGCAGTTGGCCTCTTTAGGGATATTGATCATGCATCGATATTAAAAAATACAGTGACTTGAATAAGCAAATAAACGTAATGTAATGAGTAACGACGCTTGTCATATCAAATTGCAATAGGCAACCTTCAATACTTTCATGAAATTGTTCTGTTGTAGTTTATTAAAAATAATAAAATATGAATTAATTGTTAAGCTTTAATTATCCCCATAATTTAACGTAGTTGTTTTAAAAGTCAGTGTAAGTCAGTTCAGTTGGTACCTCACCTTTGTTTTGTCGTACCATAGAGTATAGACATCTGTCTATACTCTATTGTACTATGGTAATCATAGTTAAAAGAATAATAGATCGGCAATGGTCACAAAAACAACGAGACCAAAAATGAGTTGTTGATGTGTGAGTGACTTATCAATGTGTGCGTAAAAAGCGCTTCAAAGTGTTAACTTTTACATATTATTAATATTCATGTGTTGAATGAAATGTAAATATCCTGAAAATCTAATATACGCGGTTGCGCTGTCAGTGATGAATTTTAGTACATTTTTCCTGACATGTGCCATCTATTATAGTCTATGCTAAATCTATGATGGTAATATTTTTCTCATAAATCTCAATCTCAATCATAGACTGACATCGACAAAATACTAGAAGCGTCAGATGTTTCTAATCTGTTTACTTTTATAATTAACAGAATGATGATTCTTGAGAGGTATTGTGTTACGATACGTGCCTTATAAAAAGATTACTGACAGTTGTTATGTTTTGTTCTCCCTTGTATTAAGGATGTTTACATTAAATCCTATTATTATTTAGTAGTGTCATAGATATGACATGTGCCAGATATAATTTAAGTGCTGTATATATTTGAATATAGATCCATATATCTACAGCTGTCTCAGCGCCGTAATTAAGAATTAATAATTACTTTACTTAAAACACGAGTTGCATTTTTCTAATAAAAGGAAACATATTTAAACTTTTTAATCTAGCCTTATAAAACATAAATATTTGTAAGTCTGTTTCTGTTTTGTTGCTTTTTTATCTACGTATTACACGTGAACAGATGTACTCGACGTTAGGTCAGATGTATTCTATACAGTGTATAGAAGAATAGTGTATAGTATACTGTATACACTATTTAAAAAAAAATCCGATGGCAACTTTCGACCTAACGGGACGGAACCTTAAAAAGAATTATTAAAAAAAAATGTAACAAAAAATTGAGACATAACAAAACGGTACTTTAAAAAAGAAGGAAAAAAAATCGAATTTTAAAAAAAGAACACAATTACAATTTTACGAGGTGTCTCGTTGCAAAACTGCAACACGTCGTCGGTGCGGTTATGACCGTTTTATTAAATGCGTTTGCCAAAACGGACCGAAATAAATACGTCTCGTAATGTTTTCATTTCGGTCACGATTCGGTATTTTGTTTCAATAATATAAATGAATTGGCCTTTTGGTTTTTTATAACTTCACGCCTTCAATATTAGAAGGTCAAAATGACATTATTATTAAGTATAATTTACTTCACGCCTTTTACTACACAAAAGTGTAGGCAATGCTGTTACAGCTCTACACACCGACTTTTCACGTCTCCAATGTAGCTGCCATATTTGTCAGTCACAGATAAGTGAACTGAAATTCCACAAGTTAGTAAATTATACTTAATGTTCGGAAACGGAGTATGTTGAAAATGTCTAAAACTACTAAGAATTTTACCAGTGCAGGTGCAGACCATATGTTTCAAATTTGTCTCAAGAAACCTTTTTCTTGATTTATGATTTACAATAATACAAGCCCCACAGCTTGCATTCTGTCTTAAAGTATACACACATGTTTCCAGAAGTCTACATGTCATTTCTACAAAAAAAATATAGAATTGACTCCAGATAGTTGTTTGGTCTAATCAATTTAATTATTTAGGCACGACATAGATTTTTTATACTCAATAATGTTAAAAAAAATATGCACTGTATTATTATTAGCCATGACCTCTAGAATGTTTAACCTTTAAGTTCTGACGTGGTTTAGTCATATCATAAATGGTGACGTGACGTATGTCAGACGGCTTCGTAAATATTCGAAATGCATTATTTTTATTTACTGATTTGCATCAAATTTACTTGTATTATGATCTGTTCATTATCATTCTATTAGGAAAGTGCAAAAACAAGAACATTTTCAAACAAATTAGTATTTATTTGGTTTAAATGATGTAACCTATATTTTGCTTAGCTGAAAAAATACATCTTATAAATTTAGCTACAATAGTATTATTTGGGCGTTTTTTTTTGGCAAATTTCTTATATTTAAAATATCAGTCTATATTAAGTTATTGCTTAAGTAGCTTCTCAAATCAATTGAATATTTTGGGACAAATAACTTGTTGGCTACACAGTGCACGCATATCGTTTTTGAACATCCAAGACAAAGGCTTGCGGGATTCGATGCAAATTTTACTTATTACGTCTTTTGAGTTTTGATGAGTAGATTTTGTATAATTTTCTTGTTTCTTCTGTACTTTCGGGGGATATTGTTTCAGGTTCCGGAGGCTTATTTGGACCTAGTACGCTTGTGAGACAATCACAAGCGTACTCGAAAATCGCAATTCTTTTGGAAATCTATTATTGTGTTATGACTTGATCTGATAACAGATTCTTCAAATGACCACTTAAAACCGATTTTCCCATAATAATACTGATTACTGGATGAAACTGGAGTAGGACGATAGTTGCAGGTCTTGGAACTTGGACCACCGACCACCGTCTCTCTCCTTGATGCCAAATCAAGAGGAGACACGGTGGCCGATCTGATTTGTAACTGATTCAAATTGTCATTATTTTGTTCGTCTCCTGACTGTTCAGATTCCGAATCACGATCAGATTGTAAAAAAAATCTAGGTCTGCCTGATCATCGTTAACATCACTAAAGTCGTCCTCAATTTCCGTTTCTAACCAATATTGTAGAGTATTTTCAAAGCCCTCAATAGTAGGAGCAACCACTCTCTTTCTTTTACGGCTATTTATTGAAGTAATTGGTTGGTCCATCAAACACAATACGATAAATAATGAGGTGACGTCTTATGGACACTTAGGACGATATGCACTAATAAGGACCTGACGTCTAACAGACTCGCAACATTAATACTGACCTTACGTCTGAGAGACACTGCGGAGCTCCACAGCCAAAAATGTTGTGGCGCCGCCAGCGAGCCCTCGACGGAATGATCAGTGTTCAATCCCGAAGCTACAGGGAAGGACGCGGCTGTATCTTTAAAGGCCTTGAAATATGGCTTAAATTTGTGAACTCACCGTCTGTGAGACACCCACGTCAGTAGTTAAAGGTTAAAAATATAATAATGTACTATATATTATTATGATTCCATTAATAATGTATATTAATGGACTAATAAATTCATAAAAGATTTATAACTCAATTTATTACTACCTGGAAACTTTGCATCAAAATAATATTACCACCTAACTAGTAACTATAGGTTATTAAAACAAAAACCTAGGAAGATAACAAAACCTTAATTGTCATTTCTGTGATTAAAAAAAAAATTGACGTAACTAACTCGTTCCAAATTCAAATATTTCACTCGGAAAGATATCAATAGGATTTATGTCGAATAAAATACTAAACGGTAGCTAATATGTCTTACTTGATCGCACTTTTGAACAACAATTACAAATTAAATGTAAAGATTCTCTACCTGTGTAACGTTTTCAAAGCCCCTTCTCGAGTATTGCTACTGTTCATTTCTTTAATGCCGCTCTATGTGAAAAAAAAGATCAAAAGATACCATACCATACCATACCTGCGTGTAAAATAAGAATTGAGATGTTCGTTTTGACGTGACAACGTCTTAAATTAGGTTGCGGCTGGGAGTCACTTATGAAAAAGTGTAACGCTCGGTAACGTTACGATGAGTCACCGAACGAGAGAGAGGCCCGCCGAATGCCATATGTCAATGTCATACTATTGATAAATGTTGATAGTGTTAAGTAAATTATTAGTTTAAAATTAATTAATTAATTAATTATTATTTTACAAATTTTCATTAATTTCAAATTTATTTAGCAAAAATTTGAACCTTCGATCTGAATAAATGTTTTGATTTTCGAATTGATTCTTTAAAATTACAAATATTAAGAAAAAGTGGCAGATATAAGAAAACTTGATTTAAACTGTGTTGAGCAAGAATTTTAACATCTAATTTAAGTAAATGTTTTAATTTTCAACTTCATCATTTACAATTACAAATTTTAATTAATTTCAAATTTATTTAGCAAAAATTTGAACCTTCGATCTGAATAAGTGTTTTGATTTTCAAATTGATTCTTTAAAATTAAAAATTCATCCATTCAATTTCAAATGTTCAACAGGAATCACCACTCTCAAAACAATGGAAACGGACGAGCAAATGCCTTCAACTTAATTATATTCATATCAATAAATATTCTACCGAGAAAAAGACGTTGTCACGTAAAATCTTCGCCCGTAAAACCGACTTTACAGGCAACCAGATTATTTTTTTTTCCTTTTTATTTTTTTGGTAGAACTCATGCAAGCTTAATTACACGGTATAATTTGGCAGATGTGTAGATTTTTTGCGTTAACGTATCTTTTTTATTATATCGTAGAAAGTTTCAAGCACAACTTTTTTATTGAATTTTACCAATATTTCTACTAGATGTCGCTAGAACATTTTTTTAAAGCAAAACAAAAAGGAACGCATATAAACACTTTCTACGATATAATAAAAAAGATACGTTAACGCAAAAAATCCATAAAATTGGCTCCATTTTACGTTGACACAGTCCGCGCTTGATGATCGGATACTGTGGTCTATAGATTGCATGTCGCAACATAAATTGGCAACTATTTACCCTACATCATTATTAAAGATTTGAAAAGGATCCAGTACTAATATTATGTACATATAGAAAACTTTTCAGACGCCATACCAACATACCATCAACTAGACTCTCTAGTCGGTTGTTTTAACTATTGTCCGTCCTCTTTTAAGCTTTGAAATAAGATATACCTATATTTTAAACTCGAGTTCATGTTAATGGCGCACGGAGAAGTGCTTTGATTTGTGAAGTTTACTGATTCGGAAATTTGAGAGTTGTGTGAAAAGCAAAAAGCCCTATAGTATAACCCGCATATATTGTGAAGTACCTAAGTAGGTACTCTATTGTTTTGAAATTGAAGTGCACGTAAAGTTATATTAACTCTAATGTTAATATAACGTGAAATAATGTGGAGGGGAATATATTTTTGATATTGCTTCGCTTTGGACCTTATCTATTTTTGAAGTCGATATGTTCGATCCCAGTGTTAGTGTGAAAAACATAGACGTTTGTAGTTGTAGATGTTATGTTTAAGATTCCAAGACAAATTGCAAATCCACCGTATCCTTGCAGTGGGCTCATCAGGTGTCTCTGTTAGTAACTGACTAGCGCCGCCCATGGAAACCTACAACACAAATAGTGTTATAGTTGCGTCATTGACCTTTAAGATCGAATAGGTTGGCAGTGAGTTAATAAAGTTATTTATTTGTGAATTAAAAGTAATAAACCCTGTTTGCAATTTGTATTGAGTCTTTGTCCAGTATCCTTATAAGTGGGTAGTCAGTAGGCTTTGTACCGTCTGACAAAAGTGATGCATTTGCAATTTAATACATATCTCATTGCGTTCTGTTCTCTGAAATGGTATGTATTTTGATATCTTTTGTACTAGTACTGAGAACTGTTATACGTTGTACGTTATATTATATAATATCTAGGTACTGAGTATAATACTCGTGTGAAGATGACCAGAATTTTAAAAACTGGTACTGGAAAAGTACTGTTCTTAATATTGCTCGAAGTTCGATTCCCGTTTAGTGCCAAAATATAAATAATTTATGTAAAATATCTCTTTATAATTTTGTCTACATTGCGAAATTTTCAAAGCTTTAAAGTGCCTCTAAGTTTGTTGAGTCTAATCAATGATTGGCAAACGTAGAAAACATGTGACACATGTCAAACAGCAAAGAAAAATTGTATACTTAAATTTTTTTATTTAATTTCGTATCAGATATTTTTACGGGAATCCAGACACTGCAATGATTTTCTTGTTGAAGTATTGTTATCAGATTTTAATAAATATATCAAAGGATCGCTATCTACCAAGGACGTACAGACAGTCGGTCGTGTTAATCTACAGCAAAAAAAGTACACTTACACTTGATAACCTCAATTAACGAAAAAAAATTACGAAACATTTAACAGAATTACTAATTACCTTGATTATTTAGGTATCTACTTGTTATAATGTCTAAATGATAAAGTTACACTGTAAATATAATCCATTATATTTACATTGTAACTCCAGCATGATACCTTGTGATAAATAAGTGGTAGAGCCATGCATCTTTCTGCATGAACAGGTCCGCTCGACCGATGAAATACCACGTCCTCTCAGAATAACGTAGACTCAACCCGCTTCCCCCATTCCGACCCATCCCACTCCCATAAAGGCCGGCAACGCGACTCTGACACTATAAGTGTTGCATGTGTCTATGGGCGGCGGTTATTATTGTTACTTATCATTAAGTGACCGCAGAGAGGGTTTCAGTTTCGGTAAAGACCTTCAGGATGAGATAGGGAAATGATTGCGAGAAGGATGAGGGTGGGTCTCCGGATACCAATTTTAAAGAATGAAACGCAGCATAAACCACTTTACCTGGATTTTCTGAGAGGTGGTGGTATTTTACTCGGTGAACCGGCCCATTTGAACTGCCCAATTAAATTTAATTTCTCCTCAACCAAAATATTTACGAAATTTACCTGCTCAGTTCTTCTCATGATATGGACTATTCTCGTGAGCAATTGCGTCGATGTTCATGTAAAATTTATAAATGACCATTCATTTTATTTAACTGATGTGTTTTGATAATAATAATAATAATATAATTTTGTTGTGTGCGTATTTGTTTCGATTAATCTCTGAAAATACTGGGTTGATTTTGTCGGGACTTTCATTGACAAATAGCTGACATAATAGAGTGACATAAGCTTCTTTTTTAGTTTTTTTTTTTTTTTAGTTAAATTTCACGCACACTAAGTTGATTTGATTTCTATATTACTAGCTGACCCGTCGAACTTTGTTCTGCCAAATCTCGAAATTATCACTTTTTCTTTCCTACATTATACATAAATTAGAAATACAATCCATGCCATGCATGTTGACGTAGTTTTAAAGATCTAAGCATAAAAGGGGACAGACAGCGGAAATCGACTTTGTTTTATACTATGTAATGATTATTATTCATTATAGTTAAGTTTGCAGTTCGCTGAATGATTGGGCTGGCTCGACCGGTGTGAAATATCTATCGGAATATCGGCGTGAAGTGGCTCGTGCCGCGTTTTGTTCGGTGAGAGAGGTATCCGGAGGTCCGATTCCCTTTTCCCTTGCTTTCCCGTCCTACTCCCCTAAAGGATGCCAACGCACCACGGTGTTCATGGGCGGTAAGAAGTTACTTACCATCAGGTGACCCACATGCTCGTTTGGCATCATATCCCATAAAAAAAAGTATGCTTGTTATTAGGGCCTGTGCGTCTACTAGTACTACTTCTAGGTTGAGCACGAGTTATAGAACATATGATACCCAGTTGAATATAAACGATAGGATTATAAATTATACTTTCTAATACTTCAAAAGGTACACTTTCACTCAATAAATACAAAGGTAACTTACCCGCTTTATAATGAATAAATTTTAAGGTCTCCGTGGTTCAGTGGTCGGGCAGACGGCTTCTGATCCAAGGTTCCAGGTTTGAATCCCAACACTGGCTCACACCAATCACTTTTCGAAATTGTTTTTGGAAGTTAAGTGTAATAAATATCGATGACTGAAAACTTTGTGGCCGGTATGGCAGTAGGTTCGCCACGTTTTCCATTTGGGACGTAAACATAACGGCGTGACGAGGCTTAACAGCCGCTGCCTACACCTTCGGGTAACAAAGGCGTGAAGTTATGTTTAGGTAAATTTTAAGGTTGTCATTGAAAAATAAAAAAAATGTACTCATTAACCGAACAGTCCCGGTGGTCCAATAGTTGAGGTCTCCACTTCTGATTCACAAGTCGCGTGATCGTGTTCACAAGTCGGGCGTGGGGAATAGGTTACGTTACCTATTCAATTTTGGGACGTAACATAACGATTCGGTAAGTCGAGGCTAAACTGCCTACAGCTTCGGTTAGAAAAAGGCGTGAAGTTATGTTCTTAAGTAAAATTGTTATATCCAAGTAACTGATTTTAATATAAATTAAATTATTATAAAATTAACAATAAATAATAATATATCGGACACGATATACACAGCGCCCTCTAGTTTCAAACTAAGCTACTAAATGCTTGTGCTATGGAAACTAGACAACGGATACTTATACATATACACTTTTCTTTTCTGACATACTTACAATACATATAAAACACCCAGACGCCATACAGACAGACATTCATGCTTGTCACAAATATTTGTACTCGGGTATGAATCGAACTCCCTAACCTCGATGCTGCATTCGATAGCTTTACCAATGCACCACGAGGCTTGTTAAATTCAACTTTACAATCACAGAAATAAATCAAGATCTATTTCTGTGTTTTCAATTGTAAAAGTCTGCTTGTGACCACGGCCAGTGCAACCTGGCCGAAACGTCAAGCTAATCAAGGTAAATATTTGTTTACCTAAAAAAGTGTCGCGTTAATTCCCTTTCATCATTATCAATGAGTTTTCAATTGTAATTTGAAAATCGTGGCGAATTATTAGTAAAATTTAAAAAAGAATCCAATTTATTAGTGGCATCTGCCATAAAATGTTGAGTATAATAAAATAAGAGTTATTGCTAAATTATCTACCGGCTGTATCTTGGTAAAGTACCTATCTATATAAATTTCTCAGATGGTATCGTCATTTTCCTACCCTTATCACACTTGGTCCTTTTGAGCTATCCATGTTGTCAGAAGACTTTGCTGTGGTTTTATGACCAGCCGCCTGTCTGAAGTCAGCCCTCCTTGGGCATGTTATCGTTGGTGGGATAGGGAAGGAGTTGGAAGTGGGATGGAGTGGGCCGAGTGGAGGATGGGGAGGGGCAAGGACATACATAAATATCTAAAATATAAAGCGCTGTTCTTTCATTACGTGGCTATTAAAATATAGCAAATACAACCCACGTATTTATAGTTGTAAGTTTGAACTGGAATTCCAAACGGTTACAAGTTACTCAGTAGCTGTTTACCCACTAGGTTGGTGTATAACGACATATAATAATGAACTATACGAGAACTCGTCTTGTTTGCACTAATGGTTAGAAGGAAGCGCGCGGCTTTACTTCATCAGTTTATGCTAAAACCTCTTTTTTGTTAGGCACAGATTAAATGTTAAAGTTTGCTACTAGTTTACCCGCCAGATTGTGTTTTTTGTTCCTATTCGTCCATTTTTGTATGTTTCTCCAGTTTGGACAGGCTAAAGCTTTGAAGCGATACTGCCTTGTCTAACGTGTATTTTTTTTAAATAACAAATTTAATCTAACCTTAACTAGCATCTAAGCCAACATAATCCATAAACTCGTGGCACTTTATGCATGATGTTTCGAGGGAGTTTTGAAGACAATGCAGAAGAGCACGTACACACGATATTTACACCGTTTTCCACATTTGCACACATATACGAACACTTATCTAATAAAACGCCACGAATTTTATTCAATGATATCCATTGAAACACAAATTTTAGAAAATAGGGCCTATAAGATTGTATCATTATTGTTTTTATCATTTTAAAATATCAACTTATAATTCGTATCTTTTATAATAGTGTGACAATTGATTGGCAATTTGAGGCAATTGGAGTATGTGCATAATGATTTGTATTTACCTTTACATAAGAACAAGAGGCATTAGTCGCCATCTTTATTAATATGGCTCAGGCGTGCTAACATATTTCCCTCCATAAGAAAACAACAAAAATGAATTTAGAATAACATATACTAATGTTATTTACTAGTTTAGGCGGTAAATTTTTCACGGCTTCGAAGTAACGTGTGTTGACTGTCTAAGAGCAATTACTGCTGGCTCTTCACACCTGCTCGCTAACCGCTCTGTTTGGATTACATGTCTGGAAATGACACAGCGATGGATTTCTTGGATTTTGATTGTATCCCAAATCTCAGGCATGGCATGGTGTCAAAAATGTTAAAGAACTATAGTAATATAATGTTCAAGTAGCTTTAGTTATCATAAAATCGTGTCTCACGACACGTATTCATTTTATCTGGTACGTGGTAAGTCTGTTAAGATCTTTGTCAAAGTCGTGTAAACAGTGTACATAGAAACTTCTAGAAACATTTTACTATATATAATTATTTTATCAAATATCTCCTGATGTTTCTGTCTACATTGTAATATTTACTTCAGTTACAGAACAAATAAGATATAATATATTGTTAATAAAAATACAACAAAGAGACGACAATACGACATAAATGTCAAATGACTTTGGCGGTAAAAATGGAACGCACATGTGGATGCGGAAGTCTACTTTTTATTCGCCCATTTCGCACAGGCTAATGTTCAAATGCCATTCTGCCTAAACACAACATGCCGGTAAAAATATCAAAGATTATGTAATGTTTAATAAGAATTTAAATTTAATGTCAATTCCATGTACATTTTGTAGTGTTGTTTTAATTTATAATTTCAGTTCAATGTTTGTTTAAATGATTATGAAATCAAAAATAAAACCAAGGAATACATAATGCGTGTTTTTTATGTTCTTAGAAAAATCTACTTCAAAAAATTTATAAATCTTCGAGTTCATATTAAATATTGGATATGATGGTAAGTCGTATTATGTAATTCAATTACCAAAAGTAAACAGCTCACGTGGAGCCCTATAAGGAGACGGTTATCTGTAGTAGCTACTGTGACGCGCGTAGTTCTTATTTGTATGTAAATAAAGATTACGTTGCGCAGACACGCAGGTAGGCAATTGTTATTGTAATGTAACACTCGGGCCCCCGCTCTTCGTGAGTGGTGGACATCTTAAGTTGTGAGTTTGTTTTTCTTTTTGCACCGGGAATTGTACAACGGGCGACGACCTTTATGATCACTGTCTTCTATCCAGCCAGGGTTGGTAAACATTTTTTTATGAGTTCTTTTTTATAATATTTGTATTTATTTGAAATTTTGTTACATAATCTTTTGTGATTGTTTTTAAATTTATAATGACATCACAATCATAATTGTTAAATTTCAAGAAGCGTTTGTGGCTTTTATGTGTAATATGAATTAGGCATATAAATTATGACATTAAAACAACTTTTAGGATTATATCGCGTTTATTTATTACTAATTTTATTTATTTCCCGACGTAATAAATAAACGCGATATAATCCTAAAAGTTGTTTTAATGTCATGAACGTGATTCGCGAAAGTTTTAGAGATAAATACATATATGTAAATTATTTTCGAGTGTTTTTCATTTTCCAGCCCTTATCCCACTCGCAAGTCGGTTCGGCACAAAGTGTCATCCTTTTCTATTCTCTTCCATCATACGTCGTCTCCACTCTAAAGTTATTATTCGGTGTGGTTTTATTTAGAATGATTTTACTGAACAATTGAATGAAATTTGCGTGACGTCTGAGTTTTTCTTATAAAGTTATGTTCTTGAATGGCGTCACTATAGTCTATAAAATTTATCTTTTTACTTTTAAGTATGATTTTTTTCGCACATTTTTTTTTCATGAATTTTCTTTTTTATAATTTTTACAATACGAGTTGCTGTTAACTATTTTCTATGGTGTTAATAAATGTTACATTATAATTAAAATAAAATTTTTGTAGGCAACCCTATCTCAATGTTACGGTAAATGTGTAAGTTAGTAGCGACTGACGAGTAGACGTGACACGATTCTGTTTGTTTATTGACATCTCGTTCTTCGGAGAATCCTCCAACTTACCTGATGCTGATGCTGCCAGACTTAAACATGAGTTGCAGATAAGGCGTCTCGCTAAGATTACCTAACTATAGAATACGTAACAACCATATTTAGTTGGAATACTAAAATAACACAAGGCTTTTTTTTTAAATATGTTCCTTAAAGATTTGTTACAATTGAAGGATTTCGATTTAGAACTTAGAATATAGGTTTTCTACTTTACTGAAGCCGCTACTGCTTTTAAATATCAGATAAAATATATACTTTTAGGAATGGTTACATACATTAAATGGAGATACATATATCCGTAAAATAATTGTTTTAATGAGAAAATTAATCTCGTAGCCTAACATTACTAACTACTAGCAATAACTATCTCCTAAAAGTTATCTAATCTAATATTTAAAATTCTCGAGTGTTAGTTACCGTATTCCACCGAAACGGCTTGACTGATCCTCATGAAATTTTGTAGGCAATTAGTCATATCTAAGAATCGGACAACATCTATTTTTGTCCCCCTAAATGTTAAGGGTAGTTTTTATGAAACAGCATACAAATATACATTCAACCCTAAATTTTCACCCTTCTACCCTTATTTTTTATTTGTTCATCAAAAACTTATTTTATTAGCAAGACGTCTCCTAGATCAGCTAGTTATACTATGTATTTCTTTTTTGGCAGGTAATGTGGGTGTTGGTCGTATTGATGGCGGTGTGTGGAGCGGCGCGGGCAGCGGGCGCGATGTCCTGCACTGAGGCCCGAACTCGCTGCGCCTACAGGACAGGTTGTGGGGCAGCGCTGGGCAACTATATGATGATGTGCGAGTCTGTACTCACAGAACCATTGACGACTTGCACCAGGGCCTGTAGCAATGCCCTGATAGCGTTAACTTCCACTGAAGAGGGGAAGGAACTTATGAATGTGAGTATTATCATCTACGAGTACTTAAAAGTATTACTAGTTTTAAGAAGAACTTTGTTTCGCCCCAGAAGCATAAACATGGTCATTGCTGGTTATCCCTAAGAGATAGACATACACCATCGCGTACTTTTGTTGTAGACATTTTTAAGGTGTTTAATAAAAATAATACATTATTTTGATACATATCTTAAGGTCCTTAAGGTAAGATTATTCATTGAAAGTGCTAAATATCGAAAATTATCACTTTTTCTATACAACATGAGACATGAATTATAACACATCGAAACAACCCCGTTGACACCTTCTATCTATTAAAAAACCGAATCAAAATTGGTTGCGTAGTTTTAAAGATTTAAGCATGCATAGAGAGTAGAGACAGAGAAAGCGACTTTGTTATATACTATTTTAATAATTCCTTTATTATTTAGAAGTAATAAGATATTTTTGTTATAAATTCACGCCTTTTTTTACGTAAAGTGTAAGCAGCGGCTGTTAGCCTCGACTCGCCGATATTTTTTACGTCCCCTAATTGAATGGTATATGTTTTTTTTGAATATATATTTTTTCTATTGGCATATAAACCGGGCACAATGTTGAATCTGGGATATGCGAAAATGGTTTATTTCAAATAATCAAGGTTCCGTACACAAATAAAAATACAAGCTATTATTTATAAAAAAAAATACTCATGATGTCTGTCTGTGTGTTTGTACCACTAATAATAAATTTCCAATGCCACAAATTGAGTGTTCAGACTAAATATCCAACATGTCACAATTACTCCTCGTACAACACCAGCTGTTTACAGCTTACGACTCACTCAATTGTGGCAATACCAGCATACTGTGGTATGCTGTTCTATTCTTATTTCTTCACTTCAAGGGTGCATGATTAACTGGTTCGTATTATGGTTGTGCAGCAGACGCCCAGCAATAAAATCTAATTTAAACTTGGTGGGCAGATTTGTCCGAGACGATGGCCTGATTGAATGAGGGTCGCGGTTGACGACCCCTGCACCAGTATATGTTATACTAACTTAATTTTAGGTGATCGTTACCTTTTGATTTATTGTCAGAAGTCTGATCTTGCTGTGAATAGTGGTATGACTAAGCAGACAGTGGTAAAGCCAAGCAATTCACTGCATGAATAGGTCGGCTCCACCGGTGAAATACTACGACCTCTCATAAGATCAACGTAAACTGGCTCATGCCGCGTTTCGTTCTGTGAGAAAGGTGGTGCCCTTCCCCATCCTTTCTATCTTACTCTCTTAAAGGTTGGCAACGTAACTGTAACACTATATGTGTTGCAGATGCCCATGGGCGGCGCTGGTCACTTACCATCAGGTGACACGCCAGCTCGTTTGCCCTTCTATCCTAGAAGAATATAAAAGCCAAGGATAACAGCAGCAAATTAGTACTTTATTTTTTTTGGCCAAATATTACGATACTTTTGTATTCTTCACAGATGCTTTATATCTATTATAAGTAGACCTTAATAATTCATAAGTATTGAAATGGCATAAAAATTACCCAGACTCAAAAGGAGGGCCAAAATTTATTTCAAATATCATTTAGTGATATTCGAACGGATTCTATACTTACAAAGGAATGACCGATTTATCTATGTTATTCATATTATATTGATTGAAATTAGTATAAAAACATTCTTACTACATATAAAAATAATGAGCATGCATACATAACTTCACGCCAAGTCCCTTCCGCGTTAGCCAGAGGAGAACAGAGCGCTATGAGGCAACGACTCTTACACACCTCACTCGCTTCTTGCTCTTTGATAACTCTTGTCATGTATATGTATGTATCGTAGATTTCGTTACTAATAATTTAGTTTTTGTTGTGTTGTGTGTTGTGTCATTTTAGATTTTTCTACAGTTGGTTTTTAATGTAACAATTTAATTTAACATTGCCGACGCTGCATTAGTCCCCACTTTATGACACTACCATTACAATCACTGGCAAAACCTGATCGACGATCAATGAAGTCAAATTCTTCTTTATAATTAATGAGGGCATCATACTGAAACCGAACAAGTTTCCTAAAACCGCTCAAGCCTTCAAAATACCGATCAAGCTCTTTCAGTCACCGTCATTGGCAAGATCGTATCTCTGAGGATACGGGCCATAACTGCAAAAAAAGAAGAAGAAGAAAAACTGTTGTCATATTATACGCTTGTCGATATTTATAGCTCCATCACTCTCGTCAAGAATATACTCGTATGTTATCATTCATATATTAATTGAAATTATTATAAAATCAATCCATGTATATTTATCTCACTCATTAAAACAACTTTTTAGGATTATATCGCGTTTATTTCTTATTTATTTATATTTATCTGCCGACGTTTCGAACTCTTTACAGAGATCATTTTCACGAGTGATGAACAAAAAGATGGTAGTTGTTCAAAAGCTATTTTCATTGATGCAGAGAGCACCCACTTTTTGGAAATAAAAATCAAAAAGTTGATGTTAAAAATATGATTTTTACTATTAGTAACCCACATCAGACCATAAAAAACAAAAGTTAAATACTTATCTATGTATAAGATGCATTCATATTTTTGTTTGTAAGGATCCTTTTCTTTTCTTTTTCCTTTTCTTTTCAATCCATGTAACAAAATAATGTAAAAAAAGGAAAAATACCAAATTAAGTTTTTTTATCCATAAAATTCATAGCAAGTTATGCTTGCCTGGTATCATAATCAAATACATTTTTTTTACAACGCACTTATGTATCACGAAATATTTGCTGATAAGAATTCAGGTATAATAAAGTCAAAAACTAAATGAAATACTTATTAAAATTTATTACATAACATAACATAAATAAACACACACATTTTTAATTTATAGGAAATAGGAGGGCAAACGAGCAAGCGGGTCACGTGATGGTAAGGAACTACCGCCACCTATAGACACCGGCAACACAGATAGTGTTACAGTTACATTGCCAGCCTTTAAGGGAGTAGAATTGGAAAAGAGGGGGACCGAATTAAATTGGGCATGCGCCACTTTATATAGATATTCTGAGAGGCTGTGATATTTTACCAGTTGAGCCGGCCCATTCAGACAGCGAATTGCGTGAATCTATCACTATCTATAACAATTACGATAGATTAAAGATTATTTAGATTATCAGGAAGTTACTTTCTTTTTGTGCCGTGTGACAATAGCGGACCTCCCTGGTTGATCGGCGGGCAGGTGTTTTTATCGAACAGATACACATCACGCCATTAATATATATATATATATATATATATATATATATATGTGCATATTATAATAAGAAAAGGGTTTCTTTAATTCGATATTAGCATCCAATTATATCTTGCATATGCTGTTTTAAGTAATTCAAACGTGAAGCAGCTGATTCGGTTTACAAAACAACTGGCTAATAATTTACAAAATCGATCTTTTAAAGTTAAATAAACTTTTAATTAATATATAAATATCGATGACTAACAACATTGTGGCCGATGTATGGCAATAGGTTAACGCGCAACCTGATTCATTTCTCAAAATCCAAGTCCAAGCATACTGCCGCTGCCTATCTTCGGTTAGAAAAGGCGTGATGTTACAATCGTTATATTTCTCTATATTAGTCCTAAAACGACGTCTAATAGCTGAGTAGGTTTTATTGAATCTATTGCAAGAAGACTGAATTTTAACAATTTACTCTTTCATACTTCGTGATATTAAATATCATCATCTTCCTGCCCTGTTCCCGTCATTTGAGGTCGGCACAGCAGGTTTTTATTTTCCACACTTCCCCATCATTCGCTTCTTCCACACTAACACCCGTCTTAATCATCTCGGCTTTCACACAATCCATACATATTCATGTGCAACTTCTAATCTCTCTTGCACTCGTTTAACGCTTTTAACGCCTCCTTGCGGCCAATAATATATTAAGTCAGATGAACCGGTTAATATATTAACCAACTTAGAAAAATTTCATTGCGACTTTTAAAAACCGCAAAGGGGCTTCCTCTTATTCTCTGAGTTATTAGCGCGCAAACTTTCTTCGTGATAACAAAAGCAGTAACAGAATTTTCCTTTTATTACAAACTAATTATAAAATAAACTATATTACTTTATCGCTTATAATTTCATTCTTTATCTTTGAAAATTATTTTATACTTATATAAACTATAGAGATATTAACATTGTATTGAAAATGGTAGCACAGGGAGTGGTCGGCATACAGCCTTGAGATTTGACGTCTTGATTATTAGGACCTACCGCAGCGTTGTCTCTTGCGCAGGTGTTGCGTTCTGACAAAAAAAAAACTAAGCGTAACACGGCGGCCATGTACTCTGTTAATCCGCATTAGATATCCGATAAATTGGCTATAAATTTCGAGTGCGTATCCGATTGTTTATTATGTTGTTAATTTTTCAAAGCGTTTTTGTTTTAGAAGTTATTTTTGTAATATTAGCATATTGGTATGGTAAGTCTAAGACCACTGTCCAGAGGACCAGGCTTATGATTCAGAAGTGACAAGACCAATGACTTTTCGGAATTATTTTCGGAAGTTATGCGTGATAATATCGATGGCTGTCAATCTTCGTGCCCGGTGTATGGCAATAGGTTCGTCAGCTTTTCCATTTGGGACGTAACGTTATGATTCGGCGAGTCGAGGTTTTAACAACCGCTCTCTACATCGTCCAGTAGAAAAAGGCGTGTAATAAGTAGTCAGTTGTGAGACAGACACGTGTGTACTTAATATGCAAAGACATTATAAGTTGTTGGTCTACAATAATAGTTTAATATAGTTCATCTGAAATAATGAATAATACTATCATTACATAGGATAAAACAAGGTCGCTTTCCGCTGTCTGTCCCCTTATATGCGTATATCTTTAAAACTACGCAACGGATTTTAATGCGGTTTTTTTAATAGTTAGAGGGGGGTGCTTTTGATCTATAATTCATATATGATGCTGTAAATAAAAAATGATAATTTCCAGATTTAGCACTTTAATTGCAAACGCTGGCTGAACCCTAAGTGATAGATGAAAACATTGTTCTACATTATTAAACACCATCAGAAGGTCTACAAAAAAGTCTGCGAGGGCATATGTCTATCTCTTAGGATAACCCACAATGACCATTTTTATTTTTTACTTTTTATGAGAAATAATGGCTTATTTACGAAGCGATTTTAAACATTACAGCATTAATTTTGACACATTTTCACACAATTAATTCTCTTAAACAGATTGTGCATGTAATATAGATGATCCTGGCCCTTTACAGCATGCAATTTAAAACGAATATTTTCGAAGTTATTGCAGTATTAACATAGAATGTGCAGTATTAACATAAACCTCACGATATCCAAAATTTACTCATTTATTACTTTTGATGCGGTACAAAGTTCGCCGGGTTTGTTGTTTCTTTGAAATTACGCAACGGATTTTGATATGTTATTTTTAACTGATAGAGGGTGTCAACGGGGTGGTTTGTATTTAGATAGAATGTTTGTAGTAAAGAAAAAGTAATAATTTTCGAGATTTAGCACTTTAATTGTAAGCGCTGTAAAAATTACTTTTAATGCGGAACAAAGTTCGCCGGTCTGATCAGAATAAATATACTATTGCATTAAATAAAACAAGTATTATATATCAGACAATATCTCTATAGTTATATTGGATTATATCTCCCATATCCCCGTAATCTTTAGGTGTCGTAAAAACCTTTTTTTACGAACGTAAAAAGTTATTATTATTATGGAGCGCGTGAATTAACGAGTTTCCCTAAAACTTTTATTTATTACATACGGTTCGGTTTTATTTTTAGATTTCTCGTCTGTAGTCTGTAGGCGGTGATTCTGTACTACATATAAAGAATTGTGAAGTTGAACGATGTATTTACGAAACTCATGCTCAGCTCATGAATTTTGAAATTCACTTCATTTTAAAGTCTCGGTGGTCCGGTGGTCGAGCACACAGCTTCTGAATCAAGAGGTCGCGGGTTCAAATCCTCACATTTGCTCACACCAATGATTTTTCGAATTTAATTTCGTAAGTGATGTGTGATAAATGTCGATGACTAAAAAACTTTGTGCCCGCTATGGCAATAGGTTTGCCACCTATTCCATTTGGGACGTAATCATAACAGCGAGACGAGGCTTAACAGCCGCTGCCTATACCTGCTGGTAGAAAAAAGGCGTAAAGTTATGTCTATCAAAGTCTGTAGGCAAATAAAATTTCTGGGATAAAATCTTTTGATCTCTGCGTAGTACTTAAACACTAGAGTATGAAGTTAGCTGTAACATGTTAGTGAGTGCCTACCTCTTTGTTTATTAATGGCATGAAGTTATAATAGCTTAATTTTTGTTACAGTGTAAATGCGAGGACGAGTTCTGTATGGAGACGAAGCAAAGAATCGACGTCTGCAGACCTCAAGTCTTAAACGGGACAGCAAATGCAACTTCCTCTTGCAGCCTGTCACAACTCATCTGCATAGCGGACGCCCAGTGTGCCACAGCTTTAGATTACTACCACAAGAATTGTAAATCCCTATTTACACGCAGAGGTACAAAATGTTCAAACAGATGTCGTAACTCCTTGCAGATATTGAGGAAGCAGGAGAAAGCTGCTGCATTAACCAACTGCCAGTGTGACGGCAATGATTACAGATGTGAGAGAACCCAGGACAATCTGGCAAGGTTCTGTTTCCACAAAGTGAAGAATCATACTGTCACTCATCAGAGGCACGGTGAGAAACATATAAAAAAGTTGCCAGAAGACAGTCACAGTGGCGCCCTCTCAATCAAGGCGTCTGTATTTTCAGTAATTGTGTGGATATCTATTAATAGTTTTGTTACGTGATAAATGATAACAATGAAATAGACAAGAGAAAATTATTGGTTTAGTTCATAGACTATATACATACAATGGACGTGTGACGGCTACAGTTTCAGTTAGAAAATATATTTATTATTATAATAATAAGGATTTTATTAATTTTAAGTATTTTGTATGTCTTGGTTTATAACAGGGAAAATGGCAGCTAGTTCGTTTACTCATGAACTAATGTAGTGTCAAATTACTCTATAATAAATGTCTAGCCTGTTCAGGAATTTACCAGTGCTCATTTACCTGAAATGAAAAAAACACTTATTCGCGCGCTCAGTTGATTTATTATGTATGTAACATAAAAGTTTTTATTTTGACACATAACTCAATTTTAATTGATTTGAATGTAATAATAGTATAAAAAAAATAATTGCCGATTTTGGAAAAATACAACTTGTCGTATGACGTTATTCAATTTAAATTAAAGAATTATATAATTTGCTATTAGTATTGATAATGAAAAGAAATAAATATGTGAAATGAAATGGCGCGAAATTTAAAGAAGTTTTTAAAATAGTTTTACGTGTTCCAAATTCAAAATTAAGTTTTTTTATAAATAGTTTTTATGCAACGGTATTTATGGCCAGATTAGTTAGTTATGCTCAGAGGCGATAATATTTTTTAATGGTAATGTTTGAAGAATATAGATGTAACTATTGTCTTATACAAGTCAGAACTGTAGTGTGCCGCCCACGGATTCGTACTTGTGGGATGCTATAAATATACCGCTGCCTCGCCGGTGGTCTTGTGACAAATGGTTCCCTATGTGGCGCCTGACCAAAAGATCTCACGACAACTCTACTAAAGCATATCATCATCATCTCTATATTCACGTCAAAGCAGACTTCCTCCTCCTCATCCACTTTCTAAAACGTATAAAAAGAAAAGAAAAAACACTCTCTGATCTGAATTAGGGAAGTGGCCGAGCTACTAATGACCGAGTCGTAGCTAAATCCGGGTGAAACACACTAACTAATCGTCGTAGGATGTTAGTGAACGTTTTACAAATATGTTCTACAGGATGTCACACAACTGATGTTTTTCAGTTCGTATTTTAAATTTTTACACTTTCAGTTCCGTTCTGAACGATTTGTGTATTTTTTTTTTACAAGATCTGTGGCTTTCACTAATGTCCAGTAGTTAATGATATTTTTTTATCGTTGTGATGTTGTTAAGAGAGTATGTATAACTATCAGATGATGAGATATTTTATTTTTGAAACGAAGAGCTAAACAAACTGATAAATGATTGTTTACAATTTACTTCACAAAATTAGTCGCTACAAAAAGCGGGAAAAATAGTTGACTAGTTATTCCTGGTCCTGCTCACCTGGACTATCTGATGACGATTTTTACACAGATTTAGATGGTAAACTCAGAGCCTGTTCAAGCAAGTACTATAGCAATATATCCGTGAAAAGTCTATTGACCAGAATTATTTGATTTAGTTTTTTATTGCTCAAACAAATACGCCCACATTAGCTTATCTCCAATGTTAAAATTTTATTATAAGTAAAGATATAATAATAATGAATGCGTTAAGATTTTTTTTTGAATACATATAAATTCCGAATTGTAAATTTGTAAAAGTATTTTCTTTGATTTATTGATAAAGTAATGGGCAAACTGTTATTAAAAAAAGTAATATGCAAGTCTATTTTTTGATAATCATTTATACTAGACTGAACTTTGGCATTTTGTTTAATTTTAATTAAATTACAGAAGACGATTCATTGAGACTCGCGAATCTGTGTTTATAGGGCTTGCTGAGATACTAAGTAATTAAGAGCTGAAGAACCGGTCTGTTGGCGCACTCGCCCGACCACATCAGACCAAATCAGAATAAAGTACTCACTGAATTAAGAGAGACTTATTTTCTCTAGAGATTAATATTCTGTATTAATTCTAGTTAAATGGAAAAAAATTAAGACCTTTTTGAAAACATTATTTTTTAATTTTGTACATATTCGACTTTAGTTGGGTTTTAAAATCTTTGCAATCTGGTAAAAAAACTGTATTAATAAAAAGAAAAATGACCGGAATTACAAGTTGTTAAGTTTTGACAAACATTTTAAAAAAACTTATTCGTGTTTCCAGATGGGGTCCCAATTTTTGACACGGGCATATTTTACGTCAATGTATTCATGAGGTTTTAAAGTATCCGTCGCAGTCGTCATATATATCTTTTAATATGAATGTCACTATGTATTTAATATTGCAAACACACACTGACAGACAGTTGATTACTAATGTTTTTTAGTTCGAATTGTGTCTGATCTATACATAGGTACATCTACGCTAATATTATAAAGAGGAAAGATTTGTATTTTTGTATGTAACGAATAAACTCAAAAGTACCTACTGGACCGACAGTTTACAGTCTCGGTGGCGCAGTGGTCGAGCACACGGCTTCTGATCCAGAGGTCCGGGTTCGATTCCTGATACTGTCTCACATCAATGACTTTTCGAAATTGTTTGCGGAAGTTATGTGTGATAAATATCGATGACTGAAAACTTTGTGCCCGGTATGGCAATTGGTTCGCCACCTATTCCATTTGGGACGTAAACATAACGGCGAGAAGAGGCTTGACAGCCGCTGCCTACAACTTCGGGTAACAAAAGGCGTGAAGTTATGTTATGTTTACTGGACCGATATTAATAATTCTTTTTTCTTTAGAAAGCTACATTATCACTGAGTAACATAGGCTATGTGTAATCATCGTCGTCATCGACATTTTGTTTGTACGCGAGTAACACCGTGAGGCGGGAAGCTACATACAATATAGCGGTACGAAGTTCGCGCGGTCTGTTAGTATAAAATAAAATTGGAGTTTCAGTTTGTAATATTAAAATAATCGCTTTTTACTATATGCATATGAGTAATCGTATACGGTACATACACTTGTTTTGTGATTATTACAAATATACTATATTCTTACGAAAAAAAACCTAACAGTCATGCAATTCAAAATTACTATACACTATTATATCCCTGCATTTATCCCACTCTAAGTGGGGTCGGCACAATGTCATCCTTTCGAACTCAGTATATAAATATGTTCAATTGTCAATTCCATGTTGTCTAAAGTTTTGGCTGTGGTTTTATGATCGGCCTGACGTCAACCATCCTTGGGAATGTTTTCGCTGGTAGGTTATCCCCATCAGTAGGAAAACAATGTCTGCAGAATGTAAAGGTTATCCTGGTCTGCTCACCACCTTTTCAGATCTGCAACAACATTACCTTGAAAACGCTCCATCTCCGTCGGTTTATCTTCTTCACCTTACCATTTTAATTTGCCCTAAAAGTTAGTTGCGGTGCTGTACCAGTGAACCTGTCGATCATAGTCGCCAGGTTGCTAGGTTCAACACCTGCTCATACCAAGTCTAAAATAATACTAATGAAAAAAAAAGTGACGGAAAAAGAATTAATATAAATCTGTGCAAAATTTGTGTAATTTATTGATCCGCTCTTGAGTTTTACGATGAGAAAGTTTGACTAATCAGAGACGACTCACCAACATCTGGTTCATCTATAGCGGATGCCATTTCCACAGATAAATCATTGTCACCTTCAACAAATACGATCCAAAAATATAGATATTCTTGAAATATATTCTGTACAGTAATGAGTCCTAATTTCATAAATACTAATAAAGTACACTGGTTGACGAGGCGAACTTTTTTTCGCATCAAATTAATGAATAAGTAAATTTTGGATTTATCACGTTTTCTGTACTACATTATACATGAATTTTACATATAAACCACCCCGTTGACACCCTCTATCTATTAAAAAATACCACATCAAAATCCGTTGCGTAGTTTTAAAGATTTAAGCATACAAGGATCTAAGGACAGAGAAAGCGACTTTGTTTTAAACTACATATATAGTAATGAAGAATATATTTTAATTATATATATAAATAATTTGTACATAAATAAAATGTGTTCATTAGTTAAATGTATTGTGTATGTTTGAGTGTGTATTATGTGTGTTGTCTGTTTATTTTATGTGAGTATGAAATGTTGTAGTTATTAATAAGTACAATGTTAAATTAAGTATTGTAAGTAATTTTAATGATTTAATATTAAGAAACTCATTAACCACAGTTTACCAAAGTGAGATTATTAGATTAGTACATTTGTATATAACTTTAAAATATTTTTATTTCTAGATTATATAATAGTTAAATAAGTTTTTTAACGTACAAAGTATTTTAGGTAATGAAGGAATAATTTATTGATTTAATAAAATAAAATAAAAACTTTCAAAAAATTTAAAGTTCATTTGGCAATAAGTATTGTTGTATTTTGTTTCGTTTTGTATATAATAATTATTTATTTAGGTACATTATATTTTTTAATTGTATACATATTTATATTTTACACACAATTGGAATAAATAATAAAAAATTTCGTTTTCAAATAGATTTGGTTTTATTATTTTCTTTTTTATTGAATAGGGAGGTAAAGGAGCGGGCGTGTTATCTGATGGTAAGTAACAAACGCCACCCATAGACACCTGAACATTGATAGTGTTTCAGTTGCGTTGCAGCCCTTCACAACGGGATATGGGAGGAGTCGGAAGTAGGATAGGAAAGGATTTGGGCTTCCGGACGCCTCCCTTCCCGAGCGAAACGCAGCATAAGCCAGTTTACTTCGTTATTCTGAGAGGTTGTGGTATTTCACCGGTCGAGTCGGCCTAATTCATGCAGCGAACTACGTGGCTCTACCGCTTGAAACTTATTTGCTATATGTACAAACGCTTGAGGGAATAATTAGGTAATGCTGAACTGTATGTAGGTAATACTCATCCATTAGTAATGCAGCTTCGCCTACGTATCTTCAAGATCTACCATAATTGGAGTACATATCTCGGGTTTTCTGGTGTTATATTTGAGCTAAGCGGAATTAGCTGACCCGACGAACTTTGTTCCGCATCATAAGTAATTTTTACAGCGCTTACAATTAAAGCGCTAAATCTCGAAAATTATGACTTTTTCTTTACTACATGTACCTAATGATGTATAAAAATATCCCAAATAATTTTAAAGGTTAGTCTCTATGGCCTATTAGTTTAGCACTCCGATACAGATCAGATTTGGTATTAAGTAGTCCTCAGTTCAAATCCTATCACACTGATTAGTTTCCGGAAATCATTAGGAATTTGGGTGGAATAAATATAGACGATTTTTGACTGACGTTCAGAAACGTATTCCCAGAGTCCATCAATTTAAAGATACGAAGAACCAATAATACATCATCGGCTAATAGCTAGTAGACTTAAATGTAATTGTGGACTTATAGAGTAGATACAAAAAATCAAAGATTCGTAAAATATCAAATATCAATAGTGTAAAATAAAAAGTAAAGTATTTGACCGTCTCGGTAGTCTAGTGGTCTTGCTTCTTATTAATAATATCTCGGAATTCTTTTCGGAAGTTAATGCGTGATAAATATTCAGGAGTGGCAGAGCCAAGCAGTTCGCTGCATGAATGGGCCGGCTCGACCGGTGAAATACCACCACCTCTCAGAAGATCGACGTAAAGTGGCTCATGCCGCGTTTCGTTCGGTGAGGGAGGTACCCGGAAGGCCAACCCCCTTCCCCATTCCTTCCTATCCTACTCCCTTATGGTCGGTAACGCAACTGTAACACTATAAGTGTTGCAGGTGTCCATGGGCGGCGCTGGTCACTTAACGATTCGGCAGTTTAGGCTTAACAGCCGCTGCCTACGCTTTTGGGTAGAAAAAGGCTGGAGTTATGTATGTGTAAAGTATTAATAAAAATAATAATCTGAATTCCCTATATCATTACTATTCAATAATACAGGTCTGTTACAATTAAGGGCCGGAAATTATGTTTTTTTTTTCTCCACAGCCACCCACAAATATACAGCAACTTGGGACTTCCGTTCCCATAACTTGCAAATCGGCTGGTGTACCGCTATCAGCACGTACAAGTACTTACTTGATCAAGGATGACACTTAACTCAAGCTTAATGTCGAGAGCTGATGATGAAGAGCATTTGATAAGTGTCCTAGTAGTGAATTAGCTTTTAGAAAAACGTGGATACATCCTAAGTACATTTTATTTCCGTTTACATTAGAAGCGTGTGAAAATTTTAACGTAGACCTACGTAACTGCACGCTATTTTCTCTCCGAAGGTGTAGGCAGCGGCTGTTAAAGCCTCGACTCGCTGCATCGTTACGTTAGGTACCAGATGGTATAAGTGGTGAACCTATTGCCTTACCGGGCACAAAGTTGTAAGTCATCGATATTTATCACACATAACTTTCGAAAATAATTCCGAGAAATAATGGCTGTGAGTCCGGAATCGAACCCACAATCACTGGGTCACTGATATTATTATTAATTTAAATCTTTTTTTATGGGAAAGTGAACAAGCGAGTAACCTGGCGTTTAGCGATTGACGCCATCCATGGACAGTTGCAATATGGACAGGGACACTGTTGCGTTACTGTCTTTTGGGCTAGATAGAAAAATAATGTTGAAAGTAGTGGGTCTCCGGATACCTCTCTCATCGAACGAAACCTGGCATGAGCTACTTTACATTGATTATTTTATAATGGGTTGTAGTATTACACCATTTGCGACCACACGGTTAATGCATTGTAAAAACCACTGCAAACCTTCGACTTACATAACATAACTTCACAGCTTTTTCTACCCGAAGGTGTAGGCAGTGGCTGTTAAGCCTAGTCTCGCCGTCATATTTCCGTCCCAAATGGAATATGCGGCAGACCTATTGCCATACCGGGCACAAAGTGTTCAGTCATTGATATTTATCGTACATAACTTCCAAAAATAATTTGGAAAAGTCATTGGTGTGAGCCAGGATTCGAACCCGCAACCTCTCGATTCAGAAGCGGGGTGCCGAGCACTGGACCACCGAGACAGACTTTATACTTTTACGTATATTTTGATGATAAAAAGTAAAGTAAGTATAAAATTTGAAAGTAAAAAAAAACCTCTCAAAGAAGGTTTTTTAAAGTGAAACTTTTATTACATCGTCTCAAACTTTTTCGTCTGCGTGTTGCATGTCGCGTGACGGTCGGCCGCGGAGTAGGGATAAAGTGAAAGGCGCTCGGTCAGAGCGCCTTTCACGTCTATTATCGTTTATTTATTATTAATTAATTACCCAAATATACACTTAATTTTTGTAAATAAATACCGTAAAAACATGTAGAATAGAAAAACACCCCCAGACGCCGTACAAACAACACAATAAATATATTTGTTTGTTTGCACTCGGGTGGGATCGAACCCGCCCCGACCTCGTGTTATCGGTAGTGCGGTTTACCGATGCACCACGAGGCCCGTATGAATGTTTGTCTAATTACCGTCCTCTTTACCAATTTCGACACATTTTCTAGGATCGGGTTTGTTTGTTTGTTTGTTTTTTACATACATACATATACGTACGTACGTATTGCAGGCGGAGAAAAAAAAAATTATATTATTAATATAACAAATGACACGATAAAAGGGAATATAATAAATTCATATGTATTGTAAACGACGGAGGCTTTTAAGTTTCCAATTCCAAAAAGTGAACTACATATATGTGACACAGTTATGTTCGTCAATTTATTAGCGATAAGATAGTGCTCTTTATATATGTATTTGTCACATTTTCATAATAAATCAAAATATCATATTTACTGGAGGAAAAAATATCGTTTTGTTTTGTAAAGATCCTTTGTTGTAATGTTGTTAACGTTTAATAGGTGTCGCGTTAACCCTAGTGCCGTAGCTGGAATACTTGTCAATTCGGGCGACATCTATCGATATAATACGATATTACGGCAGAATCATCAATAGTAGCAACCTAGTAGCGCCATCTAGGAATTATTGTCGTGACTACGTAAAATAAAAAACATTTATTAAACCCTATTAACAAATACAAGATGGCAACTAAATTAAAATCGCCCTTATCGCACAATCCCCTGAAAGCCGGTGACGTCCGGTTCGATTTCAAATTAAACGAGTTTTCTCTCTCTTTGCAAAACTGCCACTGACTTGTAACTAACAAATTAGTGGAGGAAGCAGACTGACGCCTTTCTTACTTTACTTAAGTTTCCAATTCCAAAAAGTGTGCCAGGATTCGAACACGCGACCTATGCGATTCGGAAGCCGTGTGCTCGACCACTGGACCACCGGAACTACATATATGTGACACAGTTATGTTCGTCAATTTATTAGCGATAAGATAGTGCTCTTTATATATGTATTTGTCACATTTTCATAATAAATCAAAATATCATATTTACTGGAGGAAATATTTTATGGTAACTAAAATACGTGAACAGTGACTTACATTCGATTTTCGAAAAAAATAATATTTCGAAAATTTTTAGTTAAATGTCTATAATGTGAAAAAAAGTTTCACTTTTACGGTGGTTTCATAAAACCACACAAGTTTTTTTTTACTATGTTTGCCGACGTAACTCCAAAACGGAAACCCAAATCCCTACAGAAGCATCTTATAGTTTATCATGTGGTTGCAATTTATCTAATAAGCGTTATTTCATTCGATATAGTTTTCCTGGAACCCATAGAAGCCTGGATGCTCAGCGGGTGGTCCCAATTACAAGTAGTCAGCAACCTTCCTTCAGAGTAGGTACTTTTTTACGTAACACTCAATATTACTACATCTTACAGACTTCAGATCATTACTAAAGCATTTTCTATTAAATATAAACTATAATACAATTACCTAACTTCACGCCTTTTTCAGTGGCAGTGGCTGTTAAGCCTTGACTCGCCGTTATGTTTACGTCCCAAATGGAATAGGTAGCGAACCTATTGCCATAACGGGCACAATGTTTTTAGTCATCGATATCTATCGCACATAACTTTCGAAATTAATTTCGAAAAGTTATTGTTGTGAGCCAGGATTTGAACCCGCGACCTCTGGATTCAGAAACCGTGTGCTTGATCACTGGATCACCGAGACTTGATATACTAAAATAATATAAACTATATAATAGGTTGGGGAAAAAGTATTTTCGTATTTTTGTATGAAAAGTCAAGACATTTTTTTCAAAGTTTATTTACATTTATTTACAATATATATGTACCGTTTTGTTGAATAACTTTCTGCCATTTTGTGGGCAGAGACATTATTCCGTTACTGTAGAAACTTTGGGACTTCTGATCAAAAAAACGGGACAAATAGTTTTGGCAGTCCTCTCTTGAGGTCAACCTTACAGAACCTAAAGAACTCTGAAGAGACCGAAACAGGTGAAAATCTGAAGGTGCAAGGTCAGGGCTATATGGTGGATGCACTAGGACCTCCCAGTCGAACTCTCTTAATTTTTGCTGAGTGGCTAAAGATGTGTGTGGTCTAGCGTTATCGTGATGAAAGACCACACCCTTCCTGTTGATCAATTCCGGCCGTTTTCTCTCGACTGCTTCCTTTAATCTCATCAGTTGCTGGCAGTAAAGATCAGAATCGATGGTTTTGCCGGACGGTAAAAGCTCATAATGAACAATGCCCTTCCAATCCCACCATACACACAGCATCACCTTATTTCGTGTTAGGCCAGGTTTGGCCACAGTCTGTGAAGCCTGGCCAACTTTCGACCACGACCTTTTTCGCACGTTCTTGTCGTACGTGATCCACTTTTCATCGCCAGTTATCAATCTCTTCAAAAACGGCTCGGTTTCATTACGTCTCAATAATGAATCGCAAATGAGTACACGGTTCATTAAGTTTCTTTGAGTGAGCTCGTGTGGCACCCAAATATCGAGCTTTTTTGTATAACCAGCTTTCTTCAAATGGGTCAAAACTGTTTTGTGGTCAATTCCCAGTTCTTCAGCTACATCGTTACTACTAATATGCCGATCTTGCTCCACTCTTTCAAAAATGGCGTCCATTTTATTCGTAACAGGGCGACCAGAGCGAGGTGCATCTTTAACATCAAAATTTCCGGACTGAAAACGTTTGAACCAAATTTGTGCTACTCTTACTGACACTGCATCAGGTCCATAAACATCACAATTTTTTTCACTGCTTGAGTTGCATTTTTGCCTTTTTTATAATAAAATTTTAAAATGTATCGAATTTCTTCATTAGATTCACTCCTTTTTACGGAGAGAAAAACAAATGAAAAATAGCGGGAAACAACTTTTTTTTATTTTTTTCTTTTCTTTATAATGTAACCTTTTTAATGTTACCAAAACCAGCCAGACACAAATAGTACAGTCAAAGAAATTTTATAATAAGTTTATACCTACGATATGCGAAAAGACTTTTTCCCCGACCTATTATATTGTTTTAATGTTATGAATGTGATTCGCGAAAATCTAAGAAATAAATATGAAATAATGTCTCGGTGGCCCAGTGGTCGAGCACACGGCTTCTGATCCAGAGGTCCGGGTTCCATTCCAAACACTGGCTCACACCAATGACTTTTCTAAATTGTTTTCGGAAGTTATGTGCCCGGTATGGCAATAGGTTCGCCACCTATTCCGTTACAGTCGCTGCCTACACCTTCGGGTAACAAAAGGCGTGAAGTTATGTTATGTTAAATATGAAATAAATATAATATCGAATTAAAAACGCTCTACAAGTTGTAATGATGATACATGCGAGTGGTATTTTTAAATTGCTTGATCTAGATAGTCACGGTGTTCTTATTTTTTTCTATTTAATAAGAAACAAACGTGTTTCTTTTTTATATATTATGACCATTATTTTCCTATCTGAAGGACTTTGTCACGTTTTGCCATTGGTATCTTAATCATAGGCTCCACGAAATATGCGGTCGGTTTTGCCATCTAGCTAGATGGTCAATGACACTAGACATCATCTGCGATTTATTTAAATCAAAATCCCAAGTTTGCAGAGTAATTGGAAGATACAAAAAATATATACAATGAAACCTCCTTTTTTTTTAAGTCGTTCATAATTAATACTGGATGGAATATACGACTAAAATCCTTAATAAAAATATACATTGGGCATATAAAATGTGATTCTTTTACTAAAGATACCTGCAGAAACTAAACTTTCTGGATTTTGGACGGACAAGTTAGGACTTCTGTTGCTCAAATAGGACCTTGCAGATAATTATATCAAAATAACTGTAAGTGCTGTTAGGTGGTTCCGTTACCTTGCGTTGACTTTAGTTTCCAGGTCTAAATGAGCTTGCTCTTTTTCTTGTATAACGCTTAAAAACCTCCACCCAAACGGAGAGTGAATGGGTTATTGAAGCTTTGGTTAAGAAGACTTCTGCAATAATTCCAGACACAGTTAGGACCAATTTAAAATTCACGTTGTAGCCGTCTTCGACTCGTATAAATCATTTCATTTTATATCTGTTTAGTCATGGTTCTCCTCCCTTTTTCAATATGCATAATAAAATATATGACTAAAATTACAAAAAATACTTTTGGGCACATGAAATGTGACTCTTCTTTAAGATACCTTGCAGAAACTAATCTTTCTAGATTTTGGACAGACAAGTTGGGACTTTTCTCGCTCAAATAGGACCTTGCAGAACTTTAGAATTATATCAAAATAACTTTAAGCACAGCACTTAGGTAGTATCGTAACCTTGCGTTGGACTTAACTTTCCAGGTCTAAATCAGCTTGCTTTTTTTCTTGTATAACGCTTAAAAACCCGCACACAGCTCCACCCAAAAGGAGAGTGAATGTGTTATTAAAGCTTTGGTTATTATAAGAAGACTTCTGGAATCATTTCCAGACACAGGACCAATTTAAAAATCATGTTGTAGCCGTTTTCGACTTGTATAAATCATTTCATTTAAAATCGGCTTAGCCATGGTTTTCCCTTTTTCAATATGTGTAATAAAATTAATATCTACATATTGTCACTATTACGTAATACAGAATATCAAAAGAACAAGAGTATCCATAGTAATAATACTTTTGATATCTGACAATTCCGTAAGTTATACGAATGTGTATACGGCCATGTCGTGCATTGCGCAAGAGACGCTTGGCTCTAGGCGTGGATGATCGTGAGCCCGCGCTGACACGGTGGTCCCGACATAGACAACTTCATTGCACCACATTTTTTTTTACTCCGATGCCAATAAAAAACGGATGTACAAAACTATCGTTAATGTTTCTATTTTGTCTATGGTTTATTGCTTTTTTTTGTTAATCTGTAATAAGGGTATATATTTGTGTATACAAATCTAGACATAATCTAGATTTCTAGCATGGCTTTTGTTAAGAGTGTCACCTGTATCTCTCACTGTGGGTGTCGTAAGAGTCGATTAAGAGATTTGTGACCAACTCTTTCATCATCTCGACTTCCAGGTAGTATTCGAACTTTTGGTTCAAACCAAAGACCTTGAAAAAAGATTAATCGATAAATATATCGAAAACTAACAAAGTTGTGCCCGACGAAATGGCAGTGGGTTTCGCTACCTATTGCATTTGGGATTACACAATTGAGGCAACTTGTCGAGGCATTTTTGCTTCTTTCTGCCTAAACCTTCAGTATTATGACCACCACCCACTTAGAGGCTCATTAATTTTCCTCCCATTATTTGGGGTTGTCACAACGGGTTTTTCTTTTCCATACGTCCCTATCATTCACTTCTTCCAAGCTACCACCACTAATGTATTTCTTAATCATATCGTCTTTCACACAATCCATCTATAGTTTCTTAGTTCTTCCTCTTCTCTTATGTCCCTCCACATTCAGGTTTATCATTCTTCTCGCAACGTTTGTATCAATTTTGAGGTCACAGAGAAATAATGCAACAAAACTCTCTACCAACTTGTATATGCGTCGTTATGCTTATTTTAAACGGGTTTACTGTACTAAATGTAACAGATTATATTATTAGAGGAAATTTAGGTTAACTACAATCTGTTCAATGTAATACAGACACATACAAGCATACACACACACACACACACACACACACACACACACACACACACACACACACATATATATATAGAAAACCGCGTATGTGTTCTGAAATCTTAAAGAGTTTTTATTTGTTTTTCCCGTTTCGCGCCATTTTTATGCAAATTTTTCAACATATTTATTTAAAGTGTCTTTTAAACTGTCGAGCTGTTGAAATTAGACGTTCTTTGCTTACCTTCAAATCATTTAAACAATGGTATTGCTAAGTTAAAATGAATATACTACATTATGCAAATCCTTTTGGACTCAAGAGAATAAGTTGGTATGGTCTTAATTTTTGAACGGACATTTTGGACAGCCATTTTTAAACTGCCTGCCATGTATTGCAGCATCTTGTATGGAAATCGTAAAATCATATTTTTTCTTTGCATATCTTAACTGAAAGCTTAACGTTTATTTACATTGTTAAGTCGTTATTGATACCTATATAACACAATTTCACATCTTTTTCTACCCGAAGGTGTAGGCAGTGGCTGTTAAGCCTTGTTTCGCCGTTATGTTTACGTCCCAAAAGTAATAGGTGGCGAACCTATTGCCATACCGAGCATAAAGTTTTTAGTCAGCACAAATATCTTACGAAATTAATTTCGAAAAGTGTGCGTCGGTGTGAGCCAATGTGAGGAATTGAAACCGCGAGCTCTGGATTCAGAAGCGGGTGCTCGACCACTGGATCACCGAGAGACCACCGAGGTTCTCATATAACCTGACATAACTTCTAAGCTTGTTTTCTACCCGCAGCGGCTGTTAAGTCTCGACTTGTCGAATCGTTATGTTTACGTCCCAAATGGAATAGGTGATGAAACTACTGCTATACACCGGGTATAGAGTTATCAATTAGATCGATATTTATCACACATAACTTCCGAAAAGAATTCCGAGAAATCATTTGTGTGAGCCCGAAATCGGTCCCACGACTTCGGAATCAGAAGCGGGGAGCTTGCATTGGATTACCGAGAAAATACTAACTAATCATCACATAGTATAAAACAAAGTCACTTTTCGCTGTCTGTCCCCTTATATGCTTATATCATTAAAACTACGCAACGGAATTTGATGCGGTTTTTTTTAATAGTAAGAGGATGTCAAAGGGGTGGTTTTGATCTATAATTCATATATGATGTTGTAA
This sequence comes from Euproctis similis, assembly GCA_905147225.2. NCBI lineage: Eukaryota > Metazoa > Arthropoda > Insecta > Lepidoptera > Erebidae > Euproctis > Euproctis similis. The sequence continues at coordinate 7,553,042 of LR990121.1, read as the reverse complement.
AGAAAAAATAATAATTTTCAAGTTTTAGCACTTTAATTGCAAACGCTGCGTGAACCCTAAGTGATAGATCAAAACAATCTTCTACATAATTAATCACCTTCAGAAGGTCTACAAAAGAGTCTGCGAGGGCTTATGTCTATAGCTTATGAATAACACACAATGACAATTTTTATTTTTTTACTTTTTACGAGAAATAATGGCTTATTTACGAAGCGATTTTAAACATTACAGCATTAATTTACACCCAATTAAGTCTTAAATACATTGTGCATGTAATATAAATGATCCTGGGCCTTTCCAGCATGTAATTTAAACGAATATGTTCGAAGATATTGCAGTGTTAACATAGCGGGACCGCAGTTAAAGCCGATAAATAGCTCAAATTGAACCTCATGATATCCAAAAATTACTCATTTATTACTTTTGATGCGGAACAAAGTTCGCCGGGTCAGCTAGTAATAAATAAAGATACTTTTGTTTTAATGAGACTATATTTTGGACCTCTACCATCTATATCTATGATCCGTAAAAATTAAAGCCGGAAAGCGTCCAAAACGTCCATATAAATACGTAACTTCAAAATCAGATCTTGGGTGGTCATTTCTCGTCACCAAATTTAAAAGTAATGACTATGATGATGAGACTCTATAAGTCGAGTACTTACCTCATGAGCGGTCGTGAACGTTGTGTGTGGTTTGCAACATAACATAACATAACTTCACGCCTTTGTTACCCGAAGGTGTAGGCAGCGGCTGTTAAGCAGCGTCTCGCCGTTATGTTTTACGTCCCAAATGGGATACGTGGCGAACCTATTGCCATACTGGACACAAAGTTTTCAGTCATCGATATTTATCAGACTTAACTTCCGAAAACAATTTCGAAAAGTCATTGGTGTGAGCCAGTGTCAGGGTTCGAACCCGGACTTCTGGATCAGAAGCCGTGTGCTCAACTGGACCATCGAGACTTACAATACTAACCGCAATAAAAATATGTACTTTTGTTTTAATAAAACTTTTTGGATCAATACCGTCTTTATCTATTATCCGTGAAAATAAAAGCCGGAAAGCGTCCAAATCGTCCAGATAAATAAGTAACTTCAGAATCAGACCCTGGGTGGTCATTTCTCGTCACCAAATTTAAAAGTAATGACCCAAAGATGATGAGACTCTATGATATAATTACCTCACTGCCGTGTACTTACCTCATGATCGGTCGTGAACTTTGTGTGTGGTTTGTATCAACCATAATACACGTGGATTTCTATCCACACCCACATTCATGAGTACAACTTTGATTCCACCAGACACTGAGTTTAGTAGATTTTATAATTAAATCCATGATTCTGTTCAGCAATTTTTTTTCGCTAAAAATAGATATCGGATGTGAATACATGTATACTTTATTTTTTTGTAAAGAATTACTAATAACATAGCATAATTTCACGCCTTTTCTACCCGAAGGTGTAGGCAGCGGCTGTTAAGCCCGGTCTCACCGTCATTTTTACGTCCCAAATGGAATAGGTGGCGAACCTATTGCCATATCGGGCACAAAGTTTTCAGTCAAAAAGTCATTGGTGTAAGCCAGCATTCGAACCCGCCACCTCTTGATTCAGAAGCTTCGTGCTCTACCACTGGAAACTGATACTATAATACATAGAAAAACACCCAGACGCCATACAAACATTCATCATCATCAGCCTAGGTCTGTCCACTGCTGAACGTAGGCCTCCCCCTTAGCACGCCATAACTCCCGGTCCTGTGCCGCTAGCATCCAATGAGTCCCAGCGGTTACAAACATTCATGCTTGTCACAAATATTTGTACTCGGGTGGGAATAGAACCAACCTCGATACTGCAGTCTTTACCAATGCACCATAAGGCTCATCATATATTAAGTATGTTATTATTATTTTGGTTTTTTTTGTGGTATTGGGAGGCAAACGAGCAGACATGTCACCTGATGGCGAGCAACAAACGCCGCCCACGGACACCTGAACACAATCACAATTGCGTTGCCGGTCCTCACTATAGGCTGTGGAAGGGGTCGAAAGTGGAATGGGAAGGGGATGGGGAAAGGGGTTTGGCCTCCAGATACTTCTCCAACAAGCGAAATGCGACAGGAGCCACTTTACGTCAATATTCTGAGGTTATCTTGCATAAACAACAGCAAAGTTATAAAAAATGGTTTTGAAATCTTGTTTTAAGTAACTCTAAATCTCTATACAGAACCCACTTTATATTACTCTGTATAGTAAAGTACATACTTTCAAACCGTGTTACAATGTTCAACACAATTCAGTACCGTTATTGAAATAACCAAACGAAGGCAAGTTACTATCACGAGTTGTCTCAGAACGCTATATTACTTTGGACCGAATGATGAAGTAGCTCTCAACTTTACATCAACGCCAGTTCCAAAACTAGATTTGTTATCGGAGACATGGATGGATGGATGGAGGATGTTGTTCTTGCGACAGTATTGATTGATACTCAATCAGGATGGATAATACACATGTCGCGAGAAGAATGATGAACCCGAGTGTGGAAGGAAATAAGAGAAGAGAAAGACCTAAGAAAATATGGATGGATTGTGTAAACTCAAATAATATTATATAATACTAGCTGACCCGGCAAACGTTGTCTTGCCGAAAAATAAAATTTTAAAAATAGGGGTTGATTGTAGGGGGTTGAAAATTTAGGTTTGTATGTATTTTTGTAACCCGTTTTATAAAAAAAAATAAGAAACAGAAATATATCGAAAAATAAAAAAAAAATATCGAAGGGTGGCTACCCTTGTGATTTAGGGGGACGAAAAATAGATATTGTCTTATTCTCATACTTACCCAATATGCACACAAAATTTCATGAGAATCGGTCAAGCAGTTTCGGAGGAGTATGGGAACGAAAACTGTGACACTAGAATTTTATATATTAGATTTAAATTATTTTTAAAAAACATAAACATACATAGTGCGGTCATTATAGTAGAATTTTTATTTTATCACAATGAAATAAGAAATAAAAGCAAAAAAGTTAAGCAATTAAGCAGTTCTAACACAACGAAGAAAAAAAATATGGCCGCCGTTACAAGGTTACGTCTTTGAATTTTGCTAAACTGTAAAATGTTCCCTGACTATGACTCCTCTATAGTAAGAGGTAAACATGTACCCAGACATTGTTCGAGTGATAAGTTATTCTTGTTAACTAAACGCAACGTATCTATATTGAGAATTCGTAATATATGTAAAAGAATCTTGTACGACATGACGCCATTAAAATATTTTGTATGCAAGACACAATGTTATTGCGTGTTAGTAATAAACTGAGCAGTATCACGTTTGTTAGTTGCTGATGTTAATTTAAAAAATAATAGTTTAAAAAAACTAAAAAACACGCTTTTTATAGAAAACCGAACTAAAAAACAGAAAAATAAAAAAAATATTTTATTTTAAAAAAAGCGTGGGGTGCTTTTAAAGATATTATCGAAATGATAATCACTCTACTCATATCTGTCAATAAAATATTTATAACTATTGACACCATGCACCCCACGCTTTTTTTAAAATAAAATATTTTTTTTATTTTTCTGTTTTTTAGTTCGGTTTTCTATAAAAAGCGTGTTTTTTAGTTTTTTTAAACTATTATTTATTTTCTATTTTTTAGTTCGGTTTTCTATAAAAAGCGTGTTTTTTAGTTTTTTTAAACTATTATTTACATAGTTCACAAATCGCACCATCTAGTGGCAATCAGCGGAAACTAAAAAAGAAGTCGGTTACAAACAAACCTACAAACATACAAACATACAAACATACATACAGGTGAAGCTAATAAAAAGCTAATAATAAGTATACTTGTTTTATAGAAAATAGCTGCGTAAATTAGTAATTAGACAATCAGCGATTTTGTATTCCAAGGGGCTCAACAGTGGCAGAGCCAAGCAGTTCGCTGCATGAATGGGCCGGCTCGACCGGTGAAATACCACGCCCTCTCAGCAGACCGACGTACAATGGCTCATGCCGCGTTTCGTTCGGTGAGAGAGGTACCCGGAGGCCCACCCCCCTTCCCCATCCTTTCCTATGTGTTTCTGAAGTCCATGGGCCATGCTTACCATCAGGTGACACGCCTGCTCGTTTGCCCTCCTATCCCATAAAAAAAATATGTGTTTATTGGAACACACGTCAAACTTCATTACACTTTTCATTAAAGCTCATATAAAGCTAAGCTGGGTGGCTTTTCTAGGTATTATAAGCCTATATTTACAAAAGAAAAGTATATCCGTTATCTAGTTTCCATAACACAAGCATTTAGTTGCTTAGCTTGGAACTAGAGGGAGCTGTGTGTATCGTGTCTAAGATGTTATTATTATATCCGCTGTCTGTCCCCTTATATGCGCATATCTTTAAAACTAAAACTTAAACGTTTTTTAAATAGTTATAGGGTGTCAACGGGTTGGTTTTGATCTATAATTCATGTATAGTGTAGTGTGATAATTTTCAAAATTTAGAACTTTAATGGCAAACGCTGCCTGAAACCTAAGTGATAAATCAAAACAATGTACTACGTTATTATACACCTTTAAAAGGTCTACAAAAAAGTCCGCGAGGGCATATGTCTATCTGTTTGGGATAATCCACAATGACCATTTTTATTTTTTTACTTTTTACGAGAAATAATGGCCTATTTACGAAGCGATTTTAAACATTACAGCATTAATTTCATCCGATTAAGTGTCTTATTAGATTAGATTAATATTATTAGATTAATATAGATGATCCTGGCCCTTTACAGCATGCATTTAAACGAATATTTTCGAAGATATTGCAGTATTAACAAAGCGGGACAGCAGTTATTACTTTTGATACGGAACAAAGTTCGCCGGGTCAGCTAGTTATTAATATAGTATCATTTATGTATCATACATACAAACCTTCCCCTAAAATCATTGGATAATATATTTAGTTGAAAACTGCTTTAAATTTAGACGAAGTCGTCAAGTCAAGTCAAAGATGCTGTATTTTCATAGGTCTTCACAGACACTCAAAATAGTTAACAAGTACAAAGGTTTAAAATGAAATACTAAACACGATGTATTTATAAGTCGAATTGTCTCAGTGATCTGGACGTTCGAGCTACCAGCTTCCGAATCGAAATGTTTCGAGCTCGAATCATGATTCAGACAGCTGCCTACACATTCGGGTAGAAGAAGGCCATAGTGGAAATATACAAAAACAAGCCAATCGATGTGCTATTGTGAATTCGCTGTTTTTTATATTTACTAGTTGACCTGGCGAACTTTGTCTCGCGTCAAAAGTAATTTTACAGCAATTTACAATTAAACTACTAAATGTACTTGAAAATTATCACATTTTCTTTACTAAATTATACATAAAAATAATCCCGTCGACACCTTCTATCTATTAAAAGAAACCGCATGAAAATTTGTTGCGTAATTTCAAAGATCTAAGTATATAAGGGGACAGACCAGCGGAAAGCAACTTTGTTTTATACTATGTAATGATTTATTAATCTTCTTGTTTCCTCCTTATTTTGTTATTCAAATTATTTATAAAGAAAATACCGACTGCTTATGTCCTAAGAATAATATGTACTTACCACAGACAGTAGCACTTGTAAACGTTAAATCTATTGTATGTAAAGATAACACCGAAAGGTACTTAAGGTTTTTTCCTCCATTTTTTGCCGTCGTCCTGGCATAGGAACTTTGTTTGTGAAACTGAACTTTTTATTATCGCTATGTTATGAAAAGAACGGTTAAGTACTCACACTGTATTGTATATATATACAATTTAAAAAATATAACTATGTATTCTAAAGAATTGCTCCTGGTCTTTTAGCTTCTAAGTTTAGTTATACTTAGATTGGAAAAGCAGAGCAGAGTGTGTAGTGTTTCTGGATGTAAGTGAGGTTTCAGGTCTTTATGAGTATTTTATACAAGTACAAGTACAGGGCATCCTTTGATAAAACATAAATACAACCCTTTTGAAATGGACTCTAACATGCCTGCTATTTTTTATAGGATAGGGGGGCAAACGAACAGGCTTGTTACCCGATGGCAAGCAACAAACACCGTCCATGAACACCTGAAAACAGATATTGTTACTGTATTGCCGTTGCCGGCGAAGGGATATGAAAGGGGTCGGAAATGGTATGGGAAGGAGAGAGGGAAAGGGGTTGGGCTCCCGGATACCTGTCTCACCAAGCGAACCGCGCCGCTTTCACTGTCGAGCCGGCCCATTCATGCAGCGAACTGTGTGGCTCTACCACCGTTATTCATGCCTATGTCCCTGTCGCTATTTTGTAACTGTGTGCTTGTTTGACGTCTTGTTTTTAAAAAAGATGGCGCTATATGAAAGTCATTCACAAGAATACTGTATTATTTCAGTTGTTTAACATAAATTTAAATTAATATTGATTGATTAGTATAAGGTAAAAATGAAAACAATAAAACTGTACTTATATAACATTTTTTAATGTATAAAATAATTTGTTTACATTCAAATATGCCCAAACAATGGTTCCAATGATTCCATATTTATTTATTTCTATAGCTGTTTTATGTTTCTTAGAAGGTTTGCCTTTTGAATAACTGGTATTCGGGAGCAACAAGACTGGAACCTCTCAATTATAGGTACAACCTGGTAGCTATAATAATAGAGACAGAACATGCTCCGTACATATTTACAAACATTCACTTCTAATTGATGGGGCGAGTTGGTTGTTTTAGTAGTTGTGGGATTTATGGATGTATTCTTTTTTTGAAATCAATGTAGGTTGTATATTGCTATTAAACCTTTTTTTTATTCGCATCCAGCAACAACCAGCCAGTCTCATGTTTTAGACAGCCAAATTGAAAAACCTATAATTAATAAAAAAAAATACTAAATAGGTTGGTTAAGAGTTATATAAAGGAGTTATGTGTGTAATATATTTAACTAGTTGACCCGGCGAACTTCGTTCCGCATCAAAAGAAATAAATTAGTAATATTTGGATCATAAAAAGTTAAATTTGTACTATTTATCGGCACGCGTTTTGGCGCGCAAACGCAACTGCTATGTACCTCTATGTTAATACTGTAATATCTTCGTAAATATTAGATTAAATTACATGCTGTAAGTGGCTATATTAATATATATTAAAAGCACAATCTATTTAAGACACTTAATTGGATGAAAATTAATGCTGTAATGTTTAAAATTGCTTCGTAAATAAGTCATTATTTCGCGTAAAAAGTAAAAAAATAATAATGGTCATTGTGGGTTATCCCTAAGACATAGACATAATATGCCCTCGCGGACTTTTTTATAGACCTTTTAAAGGTGTATTATAATGTAGTACATTGTTTTGATTTATCACTTAGGGTTCAGGCAGCGTTTTCGATTAAAGTTTTCAATCTTGGAAATTATCTTTTTTTTTCACTACACTATTCATGAATTATAGATCAAAACCACCCCGTTGACACCCTCCAACTATTAAAAAAAACCGCATCAAAATCCGTTGCGTAGTTTCAAAGATTTAAGCATACAAAGGGACATAGGGACAGAAAAAGCGACTTTGTTTTATACTATGTAGTGATAACTAAATTTCACGTAGATCAATAATAATATCTAAAGAAATAAAAAAATGCAGCTTTATTAACAAAAAAACTTTTGTTAATTAAGCCATAAAGACGCATATTATGTTCGACTAATTAAAAAATAATTGGTACGTAAAATTCGTCCGCATTTTATTGGTGGACGAAGAACTGTAGCGGCATTCAATCGTGATTGCTTTATTCAAATTACAATTATATTATTCACGGGCAGCACAAATAGATATAACACATATATATTTGTCGATAAATAAAGTCATCAAAACTATTGAATAGTCTAAGAAATAAATCATTGGGTTTTTATAAAGGCATCATCGCCTCCGCTGTCACCGCTCGCCGCGTCGCGTCGGTAACATCAAAGACGATATTGTCTTTGTTGTAGCCGCCAGCGCGCGCCTATCATTCGGCTTCATTAAAAAAAATCCTATAACTTTTGATATGTGTTTTAGGTAACATGTTTGATTGCCTTGTATTATTGTCTAAGACGTTTCGGTAATTGCTTGTATCACTTTTATAACGCTTAAATATATACGCTTGGTGTTGACTGATGATATTAATTTTTGTATATTTAATTTGAAATTTCGCGTTTTAAAATTTGGTAAAGTTTATTAGGGTCTTTTTTAAGAATTGTTCCTCGTTCGCAGAATGAGACGACAGATTTTTATTGTCCGTCCACCATGTTGAGTTCAAAAATGGACAGTCAGTTTCTGAGAAAAGCTCATGCACTCGGCAGTAGGAGAAAAAGTTGGGGCCCGGGGGGGCGTGCGGGCCGTCTCAGCGCCGCCGATAGAGTCATTATGTACCATTATCGTCGTCGTATCTCAAACTACTACACAGATTTTGATTTGATTTGTTTACTCTCCTACTTGATTTTTGAGATTGTAGTAAGTAAGCATATAAGTTAATTTCGCATATCTATAAAAGCTGAGGAGTTTATTTGTTTGATTGAACGAGTTAATTTGAGAAATTACTGGTCCAAATTGCAACATCATTTTTGTGTTTAATAGTCAATTTATAGCGCAAGGCAATGTAATATCACGTTACGGACAATAGGAGTGGAGCACTAGCTTTTTTGTGGTAGACTTATGTGACATGGAAGACTTTAGTGTAATTTTTTTCTATTTTGTTTATTAAATAGCTTTTAACATATTAACAAAGTGACTCCAAGATATAGCGAAGAGGATATCCTTTTCAAAGTGAAAAACACTGAAAAATAAACTTGACCATTAATCAGTGCCAACGATAAGGTTTCAAACCTTGTTAATGGCACTGATTAAATATTAATTTACATAAACATAACTTTACGCTTTTTCTACCCGAAGGTGTAAGCAGTGGCTGTTAAGCCTCGACTCACCGTTATGTTTACTTCCCAAATGGAATAGGTGGCGAACTTATTGTCATACCGGACACAAAGTTTTCAGTCATCAATAATTTCACACATAACATTCGATAATAATGTAGATAAATCATTTGTGTGAACTCGCGGCTTCTAGATTCAGAAGCGGGTGCTCGACCACCGAAGTAATGAGACCTTTTTAATTAGAACCAAATATTAATTTCATTCGTGGTAGGTATAGTCCTGTTGACACTATGGCACTGTATCTTAAAACAAAAATATCCCATCAGTTCTCCAGAGGGAGTAAAGGAGAAAAAAAAACAGTTTCATTTACATAATGTTAGAATAGTGGTGAAATAACACGACCTCTCAGATGATCGACGTAAAGTGGCTTATGCCGCGCTTCGTTCGGTGAGAGAGGTACCCGGAGGCACACCTCCCTTCCCCATTCTTTCCCATCCTACTCCCTTAAAGGTCGGCAACGCAACTGTAACAATATTATGTGATGCAGGTGTCCATGGTCGGCGCTAGTTACTTACCATCAGGTGACTCGCATGCTCGTTTGCCCTCCTATCCCATAAAAAGAACATATTAGTGTGTGCTTTGTGCTAGTTCTATATCTTAAGGCAATGCGAAGTAAAGTTGACAACAAAAGCGAGTCAAGGTAAAAAAATAAACTTTGAGTGCCTCAGAACAACGTTGGCTGATTAACTCGTCGAGAATATGGGAGAGGGCGAAGCCCTGCCCGCGGGGAAGAGGCGCGGTTACTTTAATGTATATTATTTTCTTAGGTACTTTTGCTTGCATTTCGATATTACTCTTTTTTATTTCGGTAATAATGAATACTTCGTCTCTATGTTAAAGATTAAAAATATATATATATGCAATGGTCAGTAATAGTTTTTAATATTCAGTGTAGCCTTGTTTATGCCGAAAATAAAAATAGCCCTGTTGTTACAAAAGATCAAATATATATTTTTTTAAAATCAGAATTGTCTAAATTCATTTTTTTTAATGTATTTAACGGCTGTCAATGCCAACAACGAATGCCATTTTGTGTAAAAAGTTTTATCAAGATTTTCTCCCCATCTTCTTTGTATGAGATGATCTATAACAAAATTAAAAATAAAATAATCATATACAGAAAAAATATCAAATGAAGTTAAAAATAAAAGTAATTATAATACAATTGCATTAATTCGTGTCTAGCAGGCGCCTGCCTTCCTGCCGGCGAAGGTTGGAAGGTTCTGTGGGTGGACGCTGCAGCCCACGCAATTTCAAAGGCACACGTGCGACACTGCCTCAGCGGATGTAAACCATGGTAATTTCATTCATCAATTGTATATAAGGCTCTTTTTGGATTTAAATTATGGATTGTAACAATTTTCATATAGAGAATTAAAAAAACAATTTTCATATCGTAATAGGTTCATTTATAAAAAATAATTTATCGAAATGTTTTTTTCCTCTGTACCTAACATGCAATGAGGAAGGATGATACACACGTTGCAAGAATAATGATATACCCGAATGTGGAAAGAAAAAAGAGAAAAGGAAGACCTAAGGAAATATGTATGGATTGTGTGGAAGACGACATGACTAAGAAGGGTGTTAGTGTGGAAGATGCGAATGATAGGGGAGTGTGGAAAAGAAAAACTTGTTGTGCCGACCACAAATAATGGAATGAAATGATGATGACCTCCAAATAGGCCAAAGATGTGAGCATTTTTCAGCCATATATAAGCCAAAATTGAGTAGTTTTTTATAGTCTGAAAAGTCTTGCTTATGCAACTGATCTTCGTGAGCTAATCAGTGGAATAACATAAACTAAAAGTTTTATTATTTTTATATATATTTATTTTGATAATAGCTAAATATTATGATGTTACTTAAAAAACAAACATAACATACACGCCTTTTACTACCCGAAGGGGTAGGCAGTGGCTGTTCAGCCTTGACTCGCCGTTATGTTTACGTCCCAAATGGAACTTTATGCCGGGCACAAGGTTTTCCGTCATCGATATTTATCACACATAACTTTCAAAAGAATTTCGAAAAGTCATTGGTGTGACTTCTCGATTCAGAAGCAGGCTGCTCGATCACTGGACCACCGAGACACAGTAATATAATATTTTTCATTAAGGAAAATACCGTTATTGGTAATATAATACTTTTAACTTTATTATTATTGATGCAGGATAGTTATTAAGTTTTATGTGCAATCATTACATGTCTACTGGCGCTAATAAAGTTGTTTGTGGATATGATTGTATGAAGAAATGCAGTTAATGGATTTTATTACCGTGTTTTTAATGATTTGATACGCACGTATAAGAACTAAGATTAACATAATCTTAAATCTGAGATAATGTGCTGGGCTTCCGCAACTTTAAGTATGAATTGGTGTTTAAAAAACCATTTGTACGGTATGTTAAGATAGTTAGTTATGTTGCATGTATGAATGAAAGCCGACTGACTAAAAGAGTATACGAAGCGAATGTGAGTGGCAGGGTCGGGATCGGGAGACCAAGACGAAGCAGTCTGTTTAAAAAAGGCATAAGGAGTAGTAACCCGAAACCTACGTGAATACATATGACTGTGGATGAGGCGAAAGAGGTGTGTCAGGATCGTAGCTTGTGGAAAGCCAAAGTCTCTGCCTACCCTCATGGGAGATACAGGCGAGATTGTGTATGTTTATACGGTATTAATTAAGCAGATATAGGTTATACCTACAGCGCAAGACCGGTAAGATGTAGAAGTCGACAAAGCGACGGGCCACGACACATTTTCTATGACCAAATTTAACGTGTTCTTGTGGAACCTTAAAAGTCGACGAGCGTGAGTTCAAGAGTTATGAAAGTCCAAGAAAAGAGTGAGGCGTGTAAGAACCGAGCCTTAAGGCGCTCTGTTTCTCTGTGCCTACCCAGCACACGACTTTAATTAAATACGTCTATAATTAATGCTGCAAGCACCATTTTCCAGTATATCTGAGATATATTATATATTGCTATGAGATTGATAGGTGATTCCATACTACTTAACCCTAATTTGGAAAGCCTTGAACATAGGCGGAAGGTAGCCAGCCTCTCAGTGTTTTATAGGCTACACTCTGGAGAGTGTGCACAGGAACTGCATGAGCTGATTCCTCCATCCCCGTTCTATAGGCGAACAACCCGACGCACATACCGCACGCATCCGTATGTCGTGGACGTACCACCTGTCCGTACGAAACGGTTTGCATCCTCGTTTCTTATACGCACTGCCAACGAGTGGAACAAACTGCCTGCGTCGGTGTTCCCAAGTAACTATAATGTGGGCATCTTCAAAAATAGGGTGAATAGGTTTTTAACAGGCCAGGGCGATTTACCAACAACGACTTCACTTTCACTTACCAACAGGTGAAGTGTTGTCAAGCCCTGGTCTGTGTATAATAAAAAAAAAAAAAAAAAAAAATATCTGGTGACGCTGAATTGATTTTCAAGTCTACTAAAGTATAATTTTATGATAGATTAAAACAACTTTTAGGATTATATCGCGTTTATTTATTACTTATTTATACCTACTTCCCGACGTTTTTTGTGACGTCTCTGGTGAATACATCTTATAAATAAGTATTTAACTTTTGTTTTCATGGTCTGATGTGGGTTACCAATAGTAAAAATCATATTTTAACATCAACTTTTTGATTTTTATTTCCAAAAAGTGGGTGCTCTCTGTATCAATGAAAATAGCTTTTGAACTACCATCTTTTTGTTCATCACTCGTGAAAATGATCTCTGTAAAGAGTTCGAAACGTCGGGAAATAAATATAAATAAGTAATAAATAAACGCGATATAATCCTAAAAGTTGTTTTAATCTATGAGTGAGATTCGCGAAAGTGTTAGAAATAAATATAATGTTATGATTTCAGTCATCGATATTTATTCATAACTCTCGGAGAATTTCACTAGCGCGACTTAGGATTCGAATTCAACTTTCCCTTCAACAGACTTCCCTGTATAAGAGTTGAAAACTTTTTAAGTACCTACATATTTTATTTAAATACATTTTGGGAATTTCGTTCTTTTTTCAAATTTCAAAAACACGTCACGCTAGGGAAGAAATTCGTTTAAAAATAAGTATCCCTACAATAACTCACCGAGTTTATTCTACCTGTTGCTACAAAAAAGAGGTTGTAATAAAAGAAAAAAAAAGAGAAAAAAAAAGAAATAGGTGCGAGCGAGCGTCGCGTATAACAACTTCATTGGCGTTAACTAGTACGGGACCAGTTCTCGGGACTAAGTTTATCGTACCATAGACTAAGAAAACAATTTAAAGAAATTGACTGAGGCTTTTTAAACAAAACATCGTATATTCTGCTATTAAATTAGTACTTTGGGTAAAATTACAGTGCCAGATAGAATTGTTGATGATTGAAGTTGATTGTTGTAATTATACTGGAATTTCATTCTTTAAAGACGGTACATTATATTTTGTAATTTAATTAGTGATAACTGATAAGGTTTGGTGCCTATATTTGTTTTGAGACTTGCCAGATTTTAGATATCATTAAGATTAGGAATGATACAGGATTTGATGTATTTAGTACGTAATCTGACGTCTATTTTAGCCATAATTTACATGAGTGAGCAAGAAGGACGGTAATGTTATTACTTACTATATTCTATTTATTATTAACAGGTACATAATATATAATTACAAAAGAAGGTAAATATTGTATAAATTATTTTCACTCTTTGATTGGTTAACGCAAGCAACGCAATAATTCGTTTATTTGCTGCTAGCTGACCAGGCGAACTTTGTTTCGCCTTAGAAGCAATTGGTTGAATAATGTTTTTTCCTGAAATAAAAGTAGCCAAAGTTACTCCTTATTATCTACCCGGCAATAAAAGTCCCGTCTACATCGGGCCAGCCATTTCAGTGATTAGCAAGAATAAACAGACCGATATACAGACAGGCAGACAAAAATTTTAAAAAGTGCTATTTTGGTATATGCACTTTACGTATATGCATACCTACGCATGTAATAAAATCGTTTTTTTTTTCAATATCACAAACAGAACAATTACGTATTATTATACAATACTGTTCATTTTGTCTTACAATATACCTTATTTGCATTTACAAAGCATAAGTTTTAAATCCAATGTATAGATATATATATTTAGTACAAACATTTGCAGCTGCAGCACACAACTTCATTTTTGCTAACAAGCTATAAAAGCTGAACTGGTTCTAAGTACACCATTAGCCTTTAAAGCAAGAGAATGGGTATTATTGGTAATAAAGGTAGGTAATGTAAAGGTTAATATTATAGAAATAGCTTAAAAAGAAAAATAAACAGACCTTTTTATAATCAACATATATTAAAGCCAGTAATTTGCACTATAGGTGTAGATTTTTATTAATAAAATAATGACAATAGTGAAACTTCAAGCTTATTATTTTATGGGGTAGGCAAAAAAATTATATTATTAAACAGAATGAACTTTGACATTCATAGCTCTTCAGAAGTTTGTTATTTGGCTTATGATGACTTTAGAGTTCTGAAACAGCATCATTTCCTAGCAAAAATAGCGTATTTGCTAAAATTTCATTTTAGTTTTTTTTTCTATTATTACGCTAGTTGACCGTTCAACTTGGTTCCGCATCGACCGCATGCAAAGTAACAAATAAGTAATTTTGGATTTATCACATTTTCTTTAGTACATTATACAAATAAACGACCCTATTGACACACTCTATCTATATCTACATATATTTCTATCACCACATCAAAATTCGTTGCATAGTTTAAAAGATATAAGCATATAAGGGGACAGACAGCGGAAAACGAATTGGTTTTATATTATGTAATGATTCCGAATCTTCGTAATATCGCCTTTCGTTATTTTAAAACCGACTTGCCTTTTCAGTCGACATTTTTGGCGTTTAAATTTTTCTCAAATTAGATTAAGATTAAATTTTACGTATTTAACAAGATTTTATAAACCTAAATAAAAGCTTTAGTAGTATTAGGATTCACATTAGACTAAGAAAGTGAAGAAATAGACATAGTTATAGTTATTTTTAATATTTGGCACCATTATAATTGGTAAGTTTTCTGTTATATCTACTATATATTCTATATTCCAAATTCAAATACCTAGCCAAAAGCCAAATTAGGTGCTGATATAAAAAAAAAACAAAAAAATAATCTACCTCCTTTGTCTCTACTACGAACACGTATTCCCAAGAAAGGAAGCCTCAAATTTCTATCTCGCTTCAGTCTAAATAATAGTAATACTAAATATATATATAAATTATGTGTAAAGAATTTAATTACCGTTGCCGAGAGATGTCTTTTTTTTTTCTTTTTTTATAGACTATTATCTAAACATCTGGCCTCATTAACCGCTTGTGCTGTCAATTATAGCAAAATAAAATGATCGGTTAATTGACAGTTTTATATGTGCGCACTTATTCACCGCCAAGTAAGTATATATATGGGAATATACATGGAAAATGGAATCCTATTAAACCATCGTTTTACTTAAACTTCAAGTTTAAAACTCCAAATATTTGATGGGTAGCTATACTCCGTCCATTATATTATTGTATTTTAGATAGATGGTAATAGTGATTGCAAGAGAATTCAAAATATCGATAACTTAACAATAATCTTCATTCAAAAAGTCATAAGTCTACCTAGTCTTATTATTCACTAATCATCACTCGTCTGTAGAACTTTCTTCATCCGTTTTCGAATCTTTGCCGACAAGGATATTGAGCGTTCGTTCTACCATAATATCAAAAGCAACAGGTGAACAGTCGAGCACTAACCATATCCCTAAATATCGCAGTGACCTTGTCAGTGAAATATGACGTATTTGCGCCTAACTTTCGTTCGGAGTTTTAGATTATGACGCTGGAACAAAGTCATAGCAACGAATATTCATGAGCTGTCTCAAATACAAGAATATAACGGACGGATTATAGATGGCGGTTATACTAACCATTTACAATCAGGTTGTATAGCAAATTTGTCGTTGTTTTAGTGCAAATGCATATGGTGTTATGAGAATTGTCTCCATAAAAATGGTACTTTATCACTCTTGTAAAATAAGTTAAAATGAGAAAGAGTTGTACTTAAATACATTCAAACATATCTTGACGCTACCTTCCTTGGTGCGTAGGTAGAGAACAGAGGGCCATAAACAAACGATTTTAACTCACCTCGGTCAGTTTTTAATGATCCTAACTTCACCTTCCGCAAGGGCACGTACAATTTGCTCATGGAAAGTTAGTCATGGCCCTCATCGATTCTTACATACTTCCAATTTCCATTAAATATCTGCTTAGTTAGTCTTGGTAAGCAATCGAGATCAATATTGCAACTGCCCGAGCAGTCAGTGCCAATTTTACATTTTTTAAAAATAATATCTTTGACACAATACACACAGCGTCCTCTAGTTATAAACTAAGCAACTAAATGCTTGTGTTATGGAAACTAGATAACGGATATTAATACATATATACTTTTCTTTTCTAAATACATACTTATAATACATAGAAAAACACCCAGTCATAAATATTTTATTCGGGCGGGACTCGAACTCACCAACCTCGATTCTGCAGTCGGTAGTTTATGTACATATTACTAATGCACCACCAGGCCCGTCAATTAATCAGTTGGATTTTTGAATTTTATTAGTACTTCGTACTTCTCAACTAAAAGTCGTCGCCTTAAACCACCAAAACATGGAAATTATTCATTCAGTAGTATTGATATATAACATATTTATTAGAGACACGGAACAGAAATTCTTGGATTCCTCCTGGAGTACCATGCCGCCATTAACGAGAATGCAAGATAATGTGTTGTTTGCTTTAGTAAGGTACCGCGAGTAGTTTATGAGATATACCTAAGCTATATTAATCGATACTTTCCATGGTTCGATAATTAATAGTTTAATACTTTTCCTGAGTTTGGTTTTTATTATGCATGCAAGCCATAAATAAAAAAGAAATAAAAATAGTTTAGTCTTTAGTCTCGGTGGCCCAGTGGTCGAGTACACGGCTTCTGATCCAGAGGTCCGGGTTCGATTCCTGACACTGGCTCACACCAATGTCTTTTCGAAGTTTTCGTAAGTGTTTTCGGAAGTTATGTGTGATAAATATCGATGACTGAAAACTTTGTGCCCGGTATGGCAATAGGTTCGCCACCTATTCCATTTGGGACGTAAACATAACGGCGAGACGAGGCTTAACAGCCACTGCCTACACCTTCGGGTAACAAAGGCGTGAAGTTATGTTATGTTATGAATGTTACAGATCATCATCATTATCATCCTATTAGACCACTGCTGGACATAGGCCTCTCCCAATGTGCGCCACAACATCAGATTCTGTGCCTACCTTGGGAGGGACTTGACGTAAATTAAATTAAGTAAATGTTGTTTAAAAAAAAACTGTTTCGCTGTGTGGCGCCGGCTTAGAATACCGCCACCCCATCTCTTCCCGTGGGTGTCGTAAAAGACGACTAAGGGAAAAGCTAGAAGAATGGGCAGCAGCATTCTCTCTCAAAAAAATACAGCCTACTGCGATCGCCAAGCCGCCTGCCAAGCGTGACGATTATGGCAAAAAACCCCCCATGATGGAGCGGACCGGGGGAGGCCTATGTCCAGCAGTGGACCTCAAAAGGGCTAATGAAGATGATGAAATGTTGTTATTTTAACTAACACTGCCTCATCTCTGTTTCCGGAACTGCATACTTATATAAATATCAAATTCCTTGTAAATCTATACGTCGTCGTTAAATAAAATATTCGTGCTCGAGTCACGCGTTGATGTCTTTTTTATGGAGGTTTGAAATATGCGTATTATTTTACCTTTACGCTATTAATATCTGAATGTGTAGGCTGCGGCCGTTATGTCCAGATTTGTCATCATCATATTCCTTTTCTGTCACCTTTAATCTGAGGTTTGCATACTAGATTTACACGCTTCCCTATCATTCTCTTCTTCCACACTAAAGGTGGTAGAGCCATGTAGTTCGCTATACAATACATCTGTAACACTATATGTGTTGCAGGTGTCCATGGGTGGCGTTAGTCACTTACCATCAGGTGACACGCCTGCTCGTTTCACGCCTGGTCCTATCCCATTAAAAAACCTTTCTTAATCATTTAGTATTTACACAATCCATCCATATTTTCTTAGCTCTTCCTCGTCTCTTACTTTCTTTCGGTTCCTCATATCATGTGTTTCATCCCTCCTCATTAAATGCCCTGGGCATTTGAGTTAATAATTAGGTCCACGGTATCATGGTATAGTCGGCGGAACCCAAGTATAGGTGATGTTAGACAACATACATACATAACATCACGCTTAGTCCCTTGACGTGAACCTATAGGTTACGGATAGGCAGAGAGAACAAAACGCCATAAGGCACGATTCTTACACACTTCATTCACTTGTTCGACATTCATAGCTCTTGTAATACATGCCTGTCGATTTCCAAGGCTCAAAAAGAACAATCTTTCCAATATGAATTGGAAATAAAGAACTTTTCAAGCAAGACCTGCTTATAAAGCTCATTTGAAAAGCTTAACTATAAACCTATGGTGCGTATTGAGTGTACGAAATGAAGTAATATCCTGTCCCGAGGTACTATTGTGTTCGTTTATAAGCTCCAGTAACGCCAGTGTGTAGGATCGTCGAAGAATAGTTCTTGTATTTTCATATAATTCGTGGTGTCGTCAACCTTTGGCAACATTTCAGTTTTAGTAAATATTAATAGTTTTTTAGTAACAGAATTTCTTTTTATTCTTTATATATACTGAACCAGATGCTGATAGTAGTACTCGTATACTCAGATATTCAGAGCGACTTAAGGATTATCAAGAAACGAGCGTATTCTTATAATTTAAAAGCCGGCAACGGAGCTGTGGTCTCCTCGGTTTTGAAGATGTCTGTGGGTCTACTTTCTTGAAATTAATTTTATTTTTTTATTACATATTTATGATCCACGCAGATTGTTGCTTCTGAATCAACCGGTGTTATACCTGTCACAAAGCCGACGCGAAGAGGCTCATGTCATATCAATCATGTTTAAAAACTACTAACCTATTTTCTAAACACATAAATTTCTTGTTACTTACGCCACATTATTCAATAAATTGTGGATGTAATTTCCAGAAAGAAAAAAAGGAAAAAAAAGAAACACTTTACGAAAAAAAGGAAACACTTGAGTATAAATGTTGACGATACCTGCCTGCTCCACTCGCATCCAGCTGCGATATCTTCATTTGGCGGTCGGCAGGTGTCACGTGGTTCGTGCTATCTCTCTCTTTACCATACATTATTATGTATACATCTCTTTCTTATTGTTCTCGACCCCAGGAAAGCTTGGTAAGGTTGTAGGTTTTTTTTTGGTGAAGGCTTTATTTATTCCTGTCGAGTTCCCGCAGTTACAAATAAATATGTTTATTGGAACGCGTGTATAACCTTGGATAAGGGATCTACGTATAATGCAGACATAAAAGATTGACTGTTTTATTATTTTTGTTTCTTTTCATTATTATTAAATTTCATACAGGTAAATAAGTATCTAACTTCACGTCAAATCTAACGAATTTTCAGCCTCCAAACATCACCTTACTCCAGAATTTGTTCTACTTGATCATTAAAAGTGTTTCGTGGCCGTCCTCGACTTCTAAATCCATCTTCTTTTGCATTGTATATCTGCTTAGTCAATCTTGCATCATACATTCTTTCTACCAGTAAAAATCAGCGCGTGCCCTTTCTTACTTTTACACCGATACTCTCTTTCAATCCATTTATTAAATATCATCATCACGTTAGCTGAGTGATGTAGCCCGGTATCTTCTTAGGAAAGATACCGGGCTAAAATCCAAGTATGCGTGGGTTCCTGAGAATTATTTTCAGAAGCTGATTGTGACAGTAAATATACAGTAAATATATGTGACTACAGAAATATATGTGTCTTAAATATAGCGTAAGTGGATTCATTGGATTTCTAAAGACCAACTACTTACTTGATTAATCAAAACTAGGCATAAGTTTTTGTCTATAACTTCAGGTATAAGTCTCGGTGGCCCAGTGGTCGAGCATACTTCTGAATCAATAGGTCGCATGTTCGAATCCTGACTCGCAGCAATGACTTTTCGAAATTGTTCTCGACAGTTATGTGTGATAAATATCCATGACTGAAAACTTTGTGGTATGGCAAAAGGACCTATTCCATTTGGGACGTAACCATATCGGCGTGTCGAGGCTTAACAGTCACTGCCTACACCTTCGGGTAGTAAAAGGCGTGTATATTATGTTATGTTATTCAGGTATTAAAAGCGTTCAAAAAGCAATTAAAGGTTATTTCCCACGGTAATAAGGCTAACGTGTTTTTTTCAGTCGGTTGTATTACTGTTTTACTTATTTTCACACCAAACTATCAACTATAGTAATTGGTAATTGGATGATAAGTAACAGATAGTGAATCAGATAATTAAGAAGTGGTTAAAAGCGTTATGTTTCCATCAGAAGTGGGATAACATCGTAGATTTTTTTTTTCAATCGTAACATCAGTAACAAGCAGATACAAAAGTAAATAGAGATTAGCGACTGACTAGGAAAATAAAGGAACATTTCCTAAACGGGAGCTGTCAGCGTACACAAGTGGCTCACACTTATTTTCATCTAATTTAAAAGATGATGTAGAATTATAGACCTTACGCTATTCATTTATAAGGACTGTCCTATGTTAGTGAAGTGTAAATTAAAAATTGTCAAGGTATAAGCTTAGTTTACACATGCCTTTGTAAATATTTGTAAAGTGTAAACTTAAACAACGTGTCTTGGTTGAAGTGTTGCCTCGCGGATTATCTCATTCACTTCGCGATGAGACGGAAGTAACATATCTGAGAGCTTAATTTTTGTAAAGAACTATGTATATTTATTGTATCACGCTTTTAGTATATAAAGATGTAGACAGCATTGAAATTTTCATGAAATGTCACTGAATTTAAATTGGATGTCATTTGAGTTTGAGAGGAATCAAACACGGGACCTTTGAATTAGTAGTGTATTGTTGAAACACCAGTTTATGGAAGCTTAAGATACGAGAAATGGGTTCGGTTCCGGTCAAAGCCCTTTGTTCGCCTCTGACGACACTCACAGGAAGAGATACTCTGGTAATAGGTATCCATTTAAAACCCAAACTCTTAAATTTAGTTACTGTCAAATGGGGTGACTTTGTATGTAAGGGTGAATAGAAATGAATTTTTCCACCTCAATTACAATAACCAGTACAGTACAACTAATACTTTCTTGCTTCCTAATAAAATAGGTAATTTGCAGATAAAAGAAAAACTTATGCATTTAAGTTTAGACTTAAATAGATTTCAGGTGGTATTTAAAATATTGAAACTAATTTTATTAAAAAGTCTTTATTTTGGCAAAAAGAAAAAAAAACAGTGACTGGCCGGTACCTACGTGACTAAGAAGTTACGACAGCATATGCCAAAAAGAAAAAAAAATGTGACAGCAATTTGTACAAATTTCAAAATAAAGAACAAATTGTATTCTTTTTTTTTCTTTTTTTCTATATGTCTATGCCTCAGAGATTTAAGTTGGAGTCATTAATCAAGCAGACGAAGCTTATCAACACACAATATCGAGAATAGAAACACGAGTGTGAGTTTTGTTTTTTTTTTCTTATTAATAATAATTCACCTGCAGCGTTTGTATTAACTTATCGAGTTCTAGTGATGTTTGGAGAAATTTACGTTTATTGGTGGCCAGTAAAAATATATGATAGATATATCGCTTGCTTCTTTCTTGGATTTTTATTAAAACTATTGCTAGATTAAGATCTTATTGGGGTCTTTGTATTTTTTTATTACTTTAATGATTAAAAAATAAGTCGTCTTAATTTAAAAGCTTTTCAATAGAAGGGTGTTTTACGATCGTTTTGTAAGTGTAGTAATTAATTACCAAAGACATTTTTTAAACATAAAATTTTCAATCATCAATATTAATCACACATAAGTTCCGAAAATAATTTCGAGAGTCATTGGTGTGAGCCCAGATTTGAACCCACGACTTCTTGATTGAGAAGTGGTGTGCAAGACCACTGAACTAGTAAGACTATTTTATACGTAGAACCCATCTACCCCTCTATTCTTCCAGAACAAATAATGAGAAACAGTGCCTGTTGTACTTTTGGATATTCGAGTATCGTTAGTTTCGGTTTGGACCTGAAAGCCTATGTCGGCTATCTTACTCATGAGAATTATGGAATTTCAACAAAAATAAAGCACCTATTGAGGCAGTAAGTATTCACATTTCATTTTCATTTAAAAAATTGTTAATCTATTGAAATTGTCTCAAAATGGTAACCAATTTAAAAAATAGACAATGATAAGATCACTTATTACCTTTGTTAAACCAGAGTCATTTAATTTAAATGGGAATTCTTATCGCAATTAAGGTATTACATTGTGTGCAAATGACCATTATATATGTCTGGCTTATTCAATGGGCGGCTGTTCGACACCCACTCCCTCATAATATCTTCCAGCTAATAAACAAACACCATCTCCGGATGCATATACATTACATATATGAATAATAATAAAGTCAGACCAAGGATAATTCAGAGATCGAACTAGGTACCTCACTATCAGAAATGGGATTACTAATATGCTATACTTATTGACATTGCGTAGAAATACTCCAAAGTTGACCATAAACTAATATTGTCCTATGAAAAAGAGATGAAATTACTTAGCATTACGAGTAAACACAGCCTACACCTTTGGCAGTTAAAGTTGGGAAGGTATTGCATACATAAAAAATCTTATTTTAACATATAAAGACGACAATAATTTATAATATTATCTTCAATATCTACATAACACAACTAACTGGTACATGATATTTCGACTCTAATAAAATATTCATAAGATTATAATATTTAAATAAAACCTTTAACAGAAGCGACGGGGCGTTGAATCTAAAAGGAAAAAAAAAACCAACTGCGTCTTACTGTCATGATTGGTCGTGTCTGGCACCTGGTAAATTAATTTCCTTTCACGATACTTGGCGACAAAACCTCTTAATTTATAAATATAATACTGGCTGGCCCGGAAACCTTTACTTAACATGATGATATAAGCGCGATTTTTTTAATTTTTTTATTTGGCATTTTCCATCTCCGATATTTGAATTTAAAGTTGTGTTAGTTTGTAGTCACTTACGGTTATAAAAAAAGCAGATTGCAGCCTGTTCAGATAACTACTAAATATATACAAACAAAAACTAGTACCTTATAGTTTATGTATTTATTTTACATAAATAAAAAAGTTAGAACGCTTATTTATCTCTAAGACTTTCGCGAATCACGTTCATGACATCAAAACAAACTTTAGGATTATATCGCGTTTATTTATCGTGAAAATGATCTCTGTAAAGAGTTCGAAACGTCGGGAAATTAATAAATAAACGCGATATAATCCTAAAGTTTGTTTCGATGTCATAGAACGCTTATGTTTGAAACTTTTCTAAGGAATTATTATCTAATTCAATTTGTCTAACTGTCCCTACAAAATTAATTCTAT
This sequence comes from Euproctis similis, assembly GCA_905147225.2. Lineage (NCBI taxonomy): Eukaryota > Metazoa > Arthropoda > Insecta > Lepidoptera > Erebidae > Euproctis > Euproctis similis. Next base: position 7,529,479 of record LR990121.1, on the reverse strand, counting down.
CTGCATTTGTCATACATACATTTACGGAACACTATATTCTGACTATTTCTAATTTTAATACAAATAGCTTAAACTCTGAATATTTCTTCTTTAATACTCATCACGTACCTATCTTCAAACCCTCGTAGTACACGGGCAAATCTTTAATAAGGTTGTGTAATTAATATGTCATGCATATCCAACAAGAATGTCAGTTTTTTCTAAGATGACTAGGTACCTTTAATATATTCAAAAAAATACAAACTTACATACCGACCAATCAAACTAGCTAACGGCTTGATACTATCGACTCCATAGACAACAATTAAAAAAAATGAGGTATCAATTTTAAAACACGCTGTGCTGGCATTTGAGAGTTAAATTAATTTATATATCTGATTCATTTGTATTTTATAGATAATGTAGCACTTATATATTATTAATAACATAACATAACATATCATAACTTCACGCCTTTTGTTACCCGTGTAGTCAGCGGCTGTTAAGCCTCGTCTCGCCGTTATATTTACGTCCCAAATGGAATAGGTGGCGAACCTATTGCCATACCGGGCACAAAGTATTTCAGTCATCGATATTTATCACACATAACTTCTGAAAACCATTTCGAAAAGTCATTGGTGTGAGCCAGTGTCTGGAATCGAACACGGACCTCTGGATCAGAAGCTGTGTGCTCGACCACTGCGGCACCGAGACCTATATATATATTATTAATGATATTAATTAATATTTTTTGATGAGAGAATCAAACTGGCGGATTGTTTTGACATAGAGGCAGTGATCTTATGTAACACTTGTCACTCAGTGTATGAATTGTCGACGAGGGGTCGGTTCTGATTTGAGACATTGTTTTAGGCTTTATGAGCTACTTTTTTTATCTTGGGAGAAAAAAATAGACAGATTATATTCCAAAAGTAAGTTGCTTCATCGACATATTAAGTACATGTTCGAGAGAACTTCAGAGGATCTTAAAACTGTACGTTTAGATGTAATTTGTTTAAAACAGTTAAATAACCTTGAAAAATTATCGATTACTAACATTCAATCTTCATAACAGTATTTTTATATTTTCCGAAAATATCAGCCAAAGGTAAGGTAATATCATAGCTAAGGTTCCAATAACAAGTCTTTCGAGAAATTTCTAAATATTTCCTTAAACAAAAGCAAACTATTAACTGGTATCTATTACGTACATTTTTTTATTTTTTTTATGGGATAGGAGGGCAAACGAGCAGGCGTTTCACCTGATGTTAAGTGACCAACGCCGCCCATGGACACCTGAAACACATATAGTGTTACAGTTGCGTTGCCAACCTTTAAAGGAGTAGGATAGGAAGGGATGGGGAAGGGGGATGGGCCTCCGGGTACCTCTCTCACCGAACGAAACGCGGCATGAGCCACTTTACGTCGATCTTCTGAGAGGTGGTGGTATTTCACCGGTCGAGCCGGCCCAATCATGCAGCGAACTGCTTGGCTCTACCACTCTAGACACTATTAACAAATAAAACAGTATTGTCCTATCTGCAGTATAGGTAACAGCTTGTTTTACGATATTTTTACGTATAACTCCGTTTCGTAATTTACAACATTACTACCATCTTAAATTACGAGATGTCATGAAGAAATAAAAATCGTGAACGTAATAATAAATTAAAATCGGGTCGGAATAAACGGCCATATCCGAGCCATGGAGTGGCTTCGTTAATTGAGACGTCAACTGTCCGGACCGCTTTTTGAATATTTATAAGTTGAACGAACCTTTTTTTTTTTTAATTTTATGTTTAAGGCCTTCATCGTTATCTGTCCGACATTATCTGTGAGTACCTTGAGACACGTAGATACTTACATCTTGAGAGGAAAGAGTTTCGTAATTGAATATATCAATCTTTGATTTTGAACATTTTCTATGTTCGGTTATTTTAACTTATCATTACATAGTATAAAACAAAGTCGCTTTCCGCTGCCTGTCCCCTTATTTGATTAGATCTTTGAAACTACGCAACGGATTTTGATGCGGTTTTCTTTTAACAGATAGAGGGTGTCAACGGGGTGGTTTGTATGTATAATTTATGATTATACGTATTTATTTACAGTCTCGATGGCGCTGTGGCTAGCACCCCGCTTCTGATTCAAGAAGCAGTAGTGGGTTCAAATCCAGGCACACACCAATGACTTTTTGAAATATTCGGAAGTAACGTGTGATAAATATCGATGACTGACAACGTTGTGCCCGGTATGGCAATAGGTTCGCCACCTATTCCATTTGAGACGTAAACATAACGGCGGCATAAGGTTTAGGCAGCGGCTGCTAAGTCTCGACTCGTCGTTATGTTTACGTCCCAAATGAAATAACCGATTGCCATACCGGGCACAAAGCCTTTAGTCATCGATATTTATCTCACATAACTTTCAAAATTAATTTCAAAAAGTCATTGGTGTGAGCCAGGATTTGAACCCACGACCTCTTAATTCAGAAGCTGGTTCCTTGACCACTGGACCACCGAGACTTTAAAAAGTAACTTTTATAAAATTAATACCTTTTTTGCGTCTTATTTATAAGACAGGTTTGGTCAGCGTTTATTCTCTAAAGTAAAATGAATAATTGACATTATAAATAAACAGGTGAGGAGTCAAATGCCTTGCAACGTAAGTAATTCAAGTTTCATAAGGTGATGAACTATCAGCAATAGCAACGTGACCGTTGTCAGAATTGCTGACCGATTGCAACAGGCGCTAACCGCTACAAATGTCGCAATGTGATCGATCAGTGGCTCACTAATCGCTTACAAAACCGCTAATGGCTTAAAGTTCGCTTCACGAATGGGCCGGCTCGATCGGTGAAAAACCAGGAGCTCTTAGAATATCCATGCAAATAGGCTCATGCCGCGCTTCAATCGTTGAAATAGGTATCCGGAGTGCACCGCAACTGTAACACGTTATGTGTGTTGCAAGACTTGCAAGTGTCCATGGCGTTAGTTGCTTACCATCGGGTGACACGCTTGATCGTTAGCTCGTTTCCCTTTACGCCGAAAAGCCACTTTAGGCCGATATTGTAAGAGGTCTTGGTATTTCACCGGGCGAGCCGGCCCATTCATGCAGCGAGTTGACAATAGCAAACAGGCTCTCCCAATTCTCAATGATCGAAGTTTCAATAAAACTTTTCTTATAAATTTTATTTAGAAGGTAGTTCCATACACGCTCAACACGCGAAATAAATGCAATCCATGTGAATTATATTGAAAAAAAAAACAGAAAAAAGACATCACAAATAAGACATCACTTGCTGTAAAGTTCTTTTGTTAAATTTCTATAAGCTTTATTCTCATTTCTCTGTCTCTATTCAAGTCGTTAGGGTCTTTTCAAATTTCTCTATTTCCAACTGTAAATTCCTTGATGGTGCATATAGTCAGTTTAATGATTGGTAAATTTAATATAACATACACATTTGTAATATACATAACTGCTTCTGAATCCGGAATCCGGACTCACACCAATGACTTTTCGAAATTGTTTTCGGAAGTTATGTGTGATAAATAGCGACGACTGAAAACTTTGTGCCCGGTATGGCAATAGGTTCGCCACCTATTCCATCTGGGACGTAAACATAACGGCGGGACGAGGCTTAACAGCCGTTGCCTACATCCTCGGGTACCAAAACGTGAAGTTATGTTATGTGTTATTATGTAACACATTTTTAGAGAATACTGACATCATCATCAATAAAATAGTGTATTGTTATTACCATTTTCGTACCCACTTTAAGTGGGGACTGCAAAGCGAAACGCGGCAAGAGCCACTTTACGCCGATATTCTAAGAGGTAATTCACTCGTCGAGCCGACCCATTCATGCAGCGAACTGCGTGGCTCCACCACACCAAATGAGATTCGAAAATTAATTAATTAATTTAATTCGAGATTTAGCACTTTAATTGCAAACGCTGACTGAACCCTAAGTTATAGATCGAAACAATGTACTAGATTATTATACACCTTCAAAAGGTCTACACAAAAGTCCGCAATGGCATAGGTCTATCTCTTGAGGATAACCCACAATTAAAATATTTATTTCTTACCTTTTTACGTAAAATAATGGCTTATTCATGAAGCGATTTTAAACATTACACCATTAATTTTCATCCAGTTAAGTATTTTAAATAGATTGTGCTTTTAATATAGATCAATATGGTCCTTTACAGCATGTAATTTAAACGAATATTGACAAAGATATTACAGTATTAACAAAGCGGGACATAGCAGTTGAGTCACGCAGTAGTACCGGCCAAGACGCGTGCCGATAAATAGCACAAATTGAAAATTTTAATATCTAAATTTTACTCATTCATTACTTTGATACGGAACAAAGTTTGCCGGGTCAGCTAGTGTTTAATAATAATTTAATAGCTGTTTTACATAATCATAAATATTAGTAGTCTTTCTAAGTAAAATAAAATTTAAATCTTACTGAAACTTCGAAATTGGTGACGCCCCCGACGTCCCTCCCCGGCCACGGGGGATATCCTTTCGAGGCCGGAACCCGGGCGCACTTGTGGGCGATGCGCCCTCCCGGCCCGTCGGTGACGGCGATCACTGAGGTCTCTGCCGCCGCCTTCGAGCGGGCGGCCTCCTTCTGGAGCATCACAGCTTCGCAGAAGGAGACCACAACCCTCCACTCCTCCTCGCCCGCCAGCATTGCCGCGGTCAACGCCGTTGCGTAGTTTCAAAGGGGGACAGACAGCGAAAAGTGACTTTGGTTTAGCTTTTACGTAGTTGTTTTAGTTTATTATTACACTAATATATTATCAATACACTCTCTGGAGACAACTGTCCAGATACAGTATGAACAGCCGAGGTGCCGAACAACACGCACGCACGCTGCAGCCCTCTTAAGTAGACTGCACAGCACGCCGCCCACCCTGTAGCCCAGGAGTTGTCCCACAGATCCCTTCCTAACACCCTGTCAAGCACTGTTCCAGATCCACATAACTGCAGAAATCCTTCTGTCTCAGAGCGGATTTGCTAACATTTGCGTTTCAAGGGATCATAAATGGTAGTATTATTTTTTACGGGCCTCGTGGCGCATTGGTAAAACTACCGGTTGCAGCAGTGAGGTCGGGAGTTCGATTCCCACCCGAGCACAAATATTTGTGACAAACATGAATATTTGTGTGGCGTCTGAGTGTTTTTCTATGTACTATAAGTATGTATTTACAAAAAGAAAAGTATATATGTATTAATATCCGTTATCTCGTATCCATAACACAAGCATTTAGTTGCTTAGCTTGAAACTAGAGGGCGCTGTGTACTGTGTCCAAGATATTATTTATTTATTATTTACTAGCTGACCCGGCGAACTTTGCTCCGCATTAAAAGTAATAAATAAGTAAATTTTGGAAATCATGAGGTTCAATTTGTGCTATTTATCCACTTTAACTGCTTTCCTGCTATGTTAATACTGCAATATCTTCAAAAATGTTCGTTTAAATTGCATGCTGTAAAGGGCCAAAATCATCTATATTACATGCGAAATCTATTTAAGACACTTAATTGGATGCAAATTAATGCTGTAATGTTTAAAATCGCTTCGTAAATAAACCATTAATTCTCGTAAAAAGTAAAAAAATAAAAATGGTCATTGTGGGCTATCCCTAAGACATATGCCCTCGGACTTTTTTGTAGAGCTTCTGAAGGTGTTTGATAATGTAGAGGATTGTTTTCATCTATCACTTAAGGTTCAGCCAGCGTTTGCAATTAAAGTGCTAAATCTCGAAAATTATCATTTTTTCTTATTAACATCATATTTGATTTATAGATCAAAACCACCCCGTTGACCCTCTAACTAATAAAAAAAACCCGCATCAAAATCTGTTGCGTAGTTTTAAAGATATTATGCATATAAGGGGACAGCCAACGGAATGTGACTTTGTTTTATACTATGTAATGATTTATAAAGAATAAAATTCTATATTGTGCTCTTTTATACTATCGTCAAAACTCCCTTGGAACATCGTGCATAAAGTGCCACGATTTTATGGACTAATATGTAACACCGCTACCACACACAGCTATTCGCCGTTCGCGTTCGCGTTGCTGCGATGTTGTCATCTCTGTCCACACACAGCGCTACTCGCGTAATAATTCGCAACGCGCCGAACTTGGATATTAGTGCTGTCGATATTTTTCAAAATATCAGTTAGTCGAAAAAGTACATAAAAATCTAGGAACATGTGGAACTTTGTAATCAATTATGAGTAGTATAGTACCAACTATACTACTCATAATTGATTACAAAGCTAATGAACTCAGTGATTTTTATTTTGCATTGTATGTCCGTAAGTGTGTATGTTCTGGAATCTTAGAACTTAATTTTGAAGTAGATATCTTCAAAAGATTAAGCTGAAATATTGTATACACGCTGAGTTTGGGATGAATGAGCTGGCTCGACCAGTGAAGTACCACTACCTGTCGGCTGTCATCCGGAGATATTTCAAATGCAGTATAGGTTTAAATAAAAGGCTTAATGTAACTCGTAAAATAATATGACATCACTTTTTATATAATATGTCGGAGCAGATATTTTTAAAGCATTTCTACAGTATGGGGATCAAATTATAGGGCTAGTTGAGAGTAACTTGAAAAATAATATTACGTCATTAAAAATCAAATAAGATAAATTATCCAAAATAGGGTTGTAGTTATTCTACTAGATTCTAACCAGACCAGGACAAATATTTATACTCGAGTGGTGATCGAACCCGCCAATTTCGATTCCACAGTTGGTAGTTTTACCAATGCACCGTCGTAATGTAAGTAAGATATTATCTATAGCAATAGTTAAAAATATCGATATGTTGAAAATCCGATATTTTAAACAGCCCTAGCCGACTGCGCTGCGATCGCGGGAGTAATGTGGCCAAGCCACTCGCGTTCACATTGCCGGAATGATTCGCGGCATGACGAATAACGTGTCCACACTACGTGCCTGCCTCTTTCCCTCGCTATTCGTCGAATTATTCGTCGAGTGTATGGTAGTGGTATAAGTTTAGTATAAGTTAGTTTAGTAAAACATCTTTAGAAAAAATATTACTGCACAAAGGCAGTATGACTTCAAGGCGTTAGCTCGTCTAAATCGGGCGAATTACGAAAAAAAAGATCACAAATATTCTCAAATGTGTAAAAAATGTTGTCTGCGTTGTCCACCCTATTTATATACTCTTTGTTGTCCACTTCGGCCGCGTTCCACATAAAGCCCACAACGACCGTAACGCCCACAGTAGCGCTCTACATAAAGCCCGTGGTCGTTGCGAGCGGTCGCTCGACGTCATAGATGACGTCACTGCTCGTGACCGCATCGCGCCCACTTCGCCCGCAAAATATTGGTAGGTCTTGGTGGGGTTTCAATAAAAAATGACTTGGGTCATCAGAACTTGATGAATTTTCCGAGCCGCCATATTGCTAGCACACAGCGCTTAAGTTTTGCGTTCCACTTATAACATTCGCCCACAACGCCCGTGGCGTTTTTACGTTAGTGGAACGGCAATTTACGCGTTTGCGGTCGCGGTTTTTGTGGGCTTTATGTGGAACGAGCCCTCCAATTTGCAGTAGAGATGTCGATTAAACAAGAAATCGATGTTAGCATTTGTGTAGTATTTTGGGTTGTTTAGAACATATTAAAAAGTTTAAAACTATCGTTGTTTTAGCAATTTCATTAAATAATATATCTACTTTTTTGTTCATTTGAGAAGTTTCAATAGAAAAAATAATTTCGCTATTTCACACTGATTGACCGTAACAAAGAAAAATAATGTCTCAATTAATCAAGAACTTTGTAGTAAATTTTTCGTTTCGATTTTCATTGCTTCAAATTATCTTTTATTTACAATTTCAATATATTGTTCACCTATTGATATTTATTGGCAAGTATTGTATTTGAACCTTTTGTATGTGAAAGTTTTGGTCAATACAAACAACGAAATATTAAAACTATTTAAAATATTGACAACTCTCATAGATTTAGTTGTGATGTGGATGTCACACACTGAACTATAATTGTGATATAAGAATTCTTTTATTACAATTATAGTTCAGCAGAGTATACAATACTAAATTTATTTAATCTAACATTACATCCATGGAATCGCGGTATTTCTCTACATCTCAGCAATTGGCTAACGGGTCCAGAAGATTAGCAGTATTTTAACCGGAGTGGTAAGACCTCTGTGAGAATTATAATTCAGCTTTCTGGTCAGGAGAGGCTTCAATCAGTCACTTAATATTTTTTAAGAAAAAAAAAACGAGCGTGGACTCTAGTTCCAACGAGTTTTAATCAAAATCATCTCAAAAGCCACCTTACATTCTCTGCTGATACAAGAGTAGCCCTGCCTACTTATGTGATGGTGCATAGGTGTCGACACAATTAGTTCTTTATTTTTATATAAATTTGATTCTGTAGAATTTTTTTTTTAATCGATTTTAGTTTACTAAATATCGATTCAAACCACACATCCCTCACATGCAGCCAAATTGTCAAATGAAATCCTAGTTTTGACTGACAATCTGACTCTTTTATTTATTTCGTATTTTGTCCATTAAGAAGCTTATTAGTGCGTAAATAGATTAATTATTAATAAAAAATATTCAAAATATATGAAATTTAAAAAGAACTGCATATAGCCAGACGGCGACTATATTTTATTCCCGGTGTAGGGTAGGTATATATTGCTAACATGTTGCCCATTTACTTTTACTCAGGTCTAAAATATTTCAACAAAAATTTATTATGTTAAAATTTCTCTTACTGTCCAGAATAATTTACAATGGATTAACTGTCATTTTGTCCATACATATGGAGTATTTATTGTTGGACTACGGTTTTGACGACTTGTTGATGTGATTTTTTCAATTGTTGATATTCATAAAATTGCTTGATGCATCCAACCATCTGATAAATTATTTTTGTTCATAAATATTAAATTTTTCATCAATTTGGCATGATTTTTATCAATGTCCTCTAACTTTGACATTGTTGTGGTCAGAGGTTAACTTTGCAGTGTTATAGATGTAATAACTTTCACTTACAGGGAGATGTATTGCCGTAGAGGGTTCCATAATTAAATTATAAAAGTAAATCAAAGACATAGAAATGAGTGGAGGCGGACCACAGATAATGAATAATTTACCACCTGGGGTGAATGCAGACAACAATCTGTTGCCAGGAGGTCCTATAATCCATGCAACTACCAACAGGAATAGAAACAATAATCAAAATCCTCTTATCAACGTACGAGAAAGATTATTCCATGCATTGTTTTTTAAATTTGCTTTGGCCTACGCTCACACATTTCCGAGGCCTGTAAGAAGATTCTTCGAGTTTCTTGTTTTGTTGAAAGCGCTTTTGGCTTTCTTTGTTTTGGCGTATATACATATTGCATTCTCAAGAACACCAACAACATGCTTAAACCATGTCAAAGATTCATGGCCCAGAGATGGTATTTTGAGAGTTGAGATATTGAGAAATCCTGGGCCTGATTATACAGTGGAACAGAGCTATGCAAAGGAACGCAAATTGAAAAAGGACAAAGAGGAATTGAGTTCTGTATTAGGAATGTTAGCGACTGAGGGGTAAGCTGTAATATATATTTTTATTTTATTTAAGTTGGTCTGTATAACATACTCACTTACTAATGATCTGTATTGGCAAGGGTTTAATTTTCATGAGAAATACATAAATATCTTTATTATATTAACTTGTTATACTTTATTATAATTTTATTTCAATGTAAGGTAGTTGAAAAGAAAATTCCAGAGTCCAATAGGGTATTTAATATCCAATGCAATAGAAATACAAGATCCTGATTACATATTGGCCGATATAGGATTCCATCACACTTTTATTATGAACTTCATCCTTTTTATTTTATAACTGTCTCCCAATTATTGAAATAGCCAACATTTATTTTTGTTTAATTCTTAAAACTAAATTGAACAAGCAAAATAAATGGTATTTTATCATACACTATATTTATCTAAATATAGAAGATATTTAGGGTAACTGGCCCGTGATTTGAACTTTAAAATCCAAAAGCAAACCATTGAGATTTTCTGACAGGTGATTCTCTGAACTACTGAAGTGTTTGTAACACTATCACCAGAAAATATATTTATGAATAAAAGTGTACCGAATTTAGACAATACTGATAATAACATGTTATACAATAAATTTAAAATATTAAGTTAACAAAGTGTGTCAGTCTATTCATCCTCAAGTTTGATATTTGCAATATCAAGGAAGTAATAACTTTTTTTACATAAATATTGGATGCTTATGTAAATATTTCTTATGACACTGAACTTAAATAGAATGCGAATGTGAATGTCATTTTGTTATGTCACAAATATTTTTGTTTGCTCTTTCGATTCCCACCTGAGAACAAATAATGACAGGCATGAATGATTGTATGGCATCTGGGTGTTTATCTATGTATTATAAGTATGTATTTACAATAAAAACTATATATATGTTTTAATATTGGTTATCTTGTATCCATAACACAAGCATTTAGTTGCTTAGCTTGGAACTAGAGGGGGCTGCGTGTATTGTGTTGTGTCGAAGATATTATTATTAATACATTTAGTAACTGGCCTGTATTTTGTACATTACTGTATTGTGCTGGGGAGCTAAATTTAATAACACTTATAGTTGTTTAGTATAGCTTGGTTTTATTAGTATTTTATTCGGAGATAATCACCAGTAGATTTCTGTCACAGCAATGATTTTTGTATGTATCACTTCAGAGATCATAATGGAATAGAGAACATAGCGCCCATAAGGCACTATTCTAGGCACACCTCACTCGTTTCTTTGACTTTCATAACACTGGTCAGTTTTTTTGTTTATGATGAGGCTAATGGTGATAACACTGATAACTATCTGAACATATTTTAATTGTTATATAGTAATAGAGCTCTGCACAATCCTCATCATGTAATAATTCATTTAGTGAAGACAAAGTTATGTGGCATTAAGACTTAGTGAGAGTAAATTAAAATATGAATACATAAAAACATTCGATAGGAGAGCAAACAAGCAAGCAGGTCTGATGGAAAGTGACATACAACACAAATAGTGTTACATTTGCCTTGCCAGCCTTTAACGGAGTAGGATGTGATAGGAGGTGGGCCTCTACTATCTCTCAGATCGAAACTCGGCACGAGCTTGATTTTATGTTGATATTATGAGTGAGTGTGTTGTTTCGCCGATCCAGAGTGTGTGGCTCTACCATTGTTAAAGCTCTTATGGACAAATACATGTATAGATTACAGTTGTAAAGTAATTTATATTTAGCATATTTTTTTTATACTATACAGACCAGTGCTTGACAACACTTCACCTGTTGATAAGTGATAGTGAAGTCAATGGTGGTAAAACGCCTTGGTCTATTATGAACTTTTTCAGTGTTCACTCTATTTTTGAAGACGTTCACTTTATATTTTCACGTTTTCATTATTATCTTTACAGTTTCGTCAATATAGAATCATCAACTGACGACGGTGTAGACGGTGATGATTATATACGTGATGGTACTGACTATGGTAATATCACTCGTGTCCATGATGAGGCCGATGAAGAGTCTGGTGAAAGAGTAACGGAGACAACATACGTAGACACAGGAGAGGAAAGTGGGACTGATAATGAGATGGATGTGAATGCAACCATAGTGTCTGGCGAAGAAGTTGAACCTTCCTCTTCCATATGGGAAGGAATAATGGGACTTGTGGAAGATATAGATGGAGATGCAAAATTAGTAGATGTAAGTAATTGCTGTTTTTTTTCTATAGGTTAGGAGGGCAAACTAGCAAGTGAGTCACCTGATGGTAAGCAACTACTACACCGTCCATGAACACCGTGGGGCATTACCGTCCTTAAGGGACTAGGAGGGGAAAGGGGATCGGGCCTCCAGATACTCTATTTAATGGTTAAAGAAATATTTTTAAATTTTACTCAAAATTATGCCAAACAACGGTTTATGTTGTTAAACATAAATAAATAGACACATGAAGAAAACAGTGTTAGAGCCAAGCAGTTCACTGCATGAAGTGGAATGGGTCGACCGGTGAAATACCACAACCTCTCAGAAGAACGACGTAAAGTGGCTCATGCCGCGTTTCGTTCGGTGAGAGAGGTACCAGGAGTCTCACGCCCCTTCCCCATCCGTTCCTATCCTACTCCCTTAAAGGTCGGCAACGTAACGGTAACACTATATTATGTGTTGCTGGTGTCCATGAGCAGCGCAGGTTGCTTAACATCAGGTGACACGCTTGCTCGTTTGCTCTCCTATCCCATAAAAAAAAAACAATAATAACATAAAACATGCAAAAACATAATCAAATAATACAAATGTTAAGGTTTATTTTTATTTTTAACTAAACAATTTTTGTTTATCTATTAACAGTTACCTATAACAATATCTCTCTACAAATTATTCTATATGTTTTTTTTATGTCTGGAGAGTGAAGTATGAGTCATAATTATTATGATTACTCAGTTCATTCAACTTAAATTATTTACGATAAACTATTTTATTATCAATTTAAAAGATTTATTTCTTATTGATTTTTTTTGTTCTTACTCCTAATAAATGATTGTCTGGATTGTACAAGTTTTTGTGATCAAACTAGTATTTTATTGTACAAGTACTTCTTTATACTGCATAGTTTAGCAATGTTATAATAGGTTGGGGAAAAAGTATTTTCGTATTTTTGTATGAAAAGTCAAGACATTTTTTTCAAAGTTTATTTACATTTATTTACAATATATATGTACCGTTTTGTTGAATAACTTTCTGCCATTTTGTGGGCAGAGATATTATCCCGTTACTGTAGAAACTTTGGGACTTCTGATCAAAAAAACGGGACAAATAGTTTTGGCAGTCCTCTCTTGAGGTCAACCTTACAGAACCTAAAGAATTCTGAAGAGACCGAAACAGGTGAAAATCTGAAGGCGCAAGGTCAGGGCTATATGGTGGATGCACTAGGACCTCCCAGTCGAACTCTCTTAATTTTTGCTGAGTGTGTAAAGATGTGTATGGTCTAGCGTTATCGTGATGAAAGACCACACCCTTCCTGTTGATCAATTCCGGCCGTTTTCTCTCGACTGCTTCCTTTAATCTCATCAGTTGCTGGCAGTAAAGATCAGAATCGATGGTTTTGCCGGACGGTAAAAGCTCATAATGAACAATGCCCTTCCAATCCCACCATACACACAGCATCACCTTATTTCGTGTTAGGCCAGGTTTGGCCACAGTCTGTGAAGCCTGGCCAACTTTCGACCACGACCTTTTTCGCACGTTCTTGTCGTACGTGATCCACTTTTCATCGCCAGTTATCAATCTCTTCAAAAACGGCTCGGTTTCATTACGTCTCAATAATGAATCGCAAATGAGTACACGGTTCATTAAGTTTCTTTGAGTGAGCTCGTGTGGCACCCAAATATCGAGCTTTTTTGTATAACCAGCTTTCTTCAAATGGGTCAAAACTGTTTTGTGGTCAATTCCCAGTTCTTCAGCTACATCGTAACTACTAATATGCCGATCTTGCTCCACTCTTTCAAAAATGGCGTCCATTTTATTCGTAACAGGGCGACCAGAGCGAGGTGCATCTTTAACATCAAAATTTCCGGACTGAAAACGTTTGAACCAAATTTGTGCTACTCTTACTGACACTGCATCAGGTCCATAAACATCACAATTTTTTTTCACTGCTTGAGTTGCATTTTTGCCTTTTTTATAATAAAATTTTAAAATGTATCGAATTTCTTCATTAGATTCACTCATTTTTACGGAGAGAAAAACAAATGAAAAATAGCGGGAAACAACTTTTTATTATTTTTTTCTTTTCTTTATAATGTAACCTTTTTAATGTTACCAAAACCAGCCAGACACAAATAGTACAGTCAAAGAAATTTTATAATAAGTTTATACCTACGTTATGCGAAAAGACTTTTTCCCCGACCTAATATATACGAGGGGAGGTCCAAAAGTTCGTGGAATGAAAGGGTTTTAGTAAAAATGAAACAGTAAATTTATTTTTCCTTTTCAATATAATCACCCTTAAGCTGAATACATTTATTAGATCTATGAATTAATTTTTCTAAACCATCGTAAAAATATTTTTTATCTTTTCCCTCAAAATGAGCCAAAATTGCCTCCTTTACCTCATTGTCGTCGGAAAATTTCCTTCCCCTTAAGTCTTTTTTTAAATTGGGGAACAAATAAAAATCACTTGGGGCCAGATCTGGACTATAGGGTGGGTAGACTAGTGATTCGAAGCCATGCGTGTGTAGAGCAGCCATTGCAACTTTGCTCTTGTGAACCGGCGCGTTGTCTTGCAAGAGCAACACGCCCTTGGTCAATTTTACCCGACGTTTTTCTTTGATGGCATCCTTTAATTTTTCTAGTATTGTTGCGTAGTATTCTCCGGTTATGGTCCTGCCCTTTTCTTTATAATCAATCAGTATTATCCCCTCACAATCCCAAAAAACAGTAGCCATCAACTTTCCAGCCGACTCCGACACTTTGAATTTCTTTGGCGGTGGTGTCCCCTTTTTATGCCATTGCATGGACTCTTGTTTGGACTCAGGCTCAAAATGATGAACCCATGTTTCATCGCCGGTAACAATTCGCTCCAAAATCGGTCCAGGATCGTCGCCACACAACTCCAAAAAATGTTTTGACGCTTCGACGCGCTGCTGTTTTTGAAGCGGCGTGAGCATTCTCAGTACCCATCTTGCACTGACTTTTGTCATACCCAGGTGGTCATGTAGGATTCGCAAAATGGTGGTATCTGATACTCCAACTAATGCAGATAACTGTTTTTTCTTCAAACGGGTGTCCTCCAGTACAATTTTTCCACTTTTTCGACGATGTCTGATGTGGTGGCCTCAACTGGCCTTCCTGAGCGGGGGTCGTCTTCAATCGACTCCCGACCATGTTTAAAAAGACCATGCCACTTGTAAATCATTGATTTACTAGGGCACTGTTCCCCGTAAACAGTTTCCATTTCATTCAAAATGGTCTGAGCGTTCTTTCCTTGCTTGGTAAGGAATTTAATGACCGCACGGTGTTCAATTTTCTCCATAGTTTCAGTTTTCTTCCGGATTGACGTGTTTAGCAGGCGAGTGTTCGTAAACGAATGACGCAATAGGGCTGAAACTCCATTTATATACTAATTATGAGTCCCCAATTAGTATGACACTAAGCGAGCGCCCCTATCCCCACTCCATCCCCTCCATTCCACGAACTTTTGGACCTCCCCGCGTAGCTAGCTAGCCGACGAACTTGGTTTCGCCTCGTAAATCAAATTCTTTTTATATCAATAACTCCCGTCAAAATCGGTCTAAAAAACTTTTAGGCTTTCGCGTTGGATATTACTCAGTGATAATGATGAACGGGAATTAACGCGACACTTTTTTAGGTAAACAAATATTTACCTTGATTAGCTTGACGTTTCGGCCAGGTTGCACTGGCCGTGAAAAAAAACACTAAAAACCTAAAAAAGTGACGCGTTAATTCCCCTTCATCATTATCACTGAGTAAAATGAGAATACGAATAATTCCGAATATTTCTTTTAAGCCTTCGCAAACGCATTCGAATGATTCTCGGACCTAAAATAATGCACACAAAATTTCATCAAAATTGGTCAAGCCATATTGGCAGTTATTTAATTATTAATATAACATAACTTCACGCCTTTTGTTACCCGAAGGTGTAGGCAGCGGCTGTTAAGCATCGTCTCGCCGTTATGTTTACGTCCCAAATGGAAGGTGGCGAACCTATTGCTATACCGGGCACAAAGTTTTCAGTCATCGATATTTATCACACTTAACTTCCGAAAACGATTTCGAAAAGTCATTGGTGTGAGCCAGTGTCAGGCTTCGAACTCGGACCTCTGGATCAGAAGCCGTGTATTCTACCACTGGACCACCGAGACTAATTAACATCACTTGTAGATTTATAGATTTATTTATAGAATATTTTGAAAATGTTTCATACTTTAGAACACGTATCTTTTCCTGATGTAACGCTCTCGTATTCAATCTTGCGGTTGGAGATTTATAAAATAAAAAAATGAACTGGAACTTAAGTTACTGCATACGGTATGAAAATTTGATTAAAATCGATTTGAGTTGGGTATGGCAAGATTTGCACGAAAGGATAAACGCGGTCGAAATGAGGGTACTGCGCAAAATCTGCGGAGTGACTCTCGCTGACGGCGTCGAAAACAAGGTTGTGAGGAAGGAAGAAGTATTGAAAGAGAGTGTCGATGTTAAAGTAAGAAATACTCCGATGATTCGGAAATATAGAACGAAAGGATGATGCCAGATTGACCCAGCAGATAATACAATGAAAAACCGGACGAATCCTGGAGGAAGGTGATGTCAGGAGCCTTAAAGGTAGAGGACGGTGTATGACAAGATTTATGAAATTCAAAGAAACGAGTGAAGCGTGTATGAATCGTCCCTTATGGCGCTCTGTTCTCTCTGCCTACCCCGCAAGGGACTTGACGTGCAGTTATTTATATAGCTAATGGCTGATCCATAATATAATACTTTTTATACTAATCTAGGAAGGTAAAATATTAAACAAAATATAAAGCTCATTTTTCGTATCATCTTGCTATATATAATTTCTTGTTTTTTTGTTATTAAATCATTCGCCAAACATTCGCAATATTTCTTGCGAATGCGAATACCCAAAAACATGCGAATATTCGCGAATGCGAATATTCGTCACATCACTAATACAGGTAGGCAGAGAACAGAGCGCCATAAGGCACGATTCTTACACGCCTCACTTGTTTCGTTGACTTTCATAAGTCTTTTCATGCACGCGCGTCGATTTTTGAGGCTCCTAACATCACCTTCATCCAGAACACGTTCTATTTGGTCATGGAATGTGTGTCTTGGCTTGGCCGTCCTCGAATCCTACATTCATCCGCTTTTGCGTTGTATATCTGCTTATTATAGGGCTTAGTATGCCCTTTCTTAATTTTACATCGACACTATCTTTTAACTTCTACTCCCCCTATTCCATAAAAATACTTACAAAGATCTGCCTCACTTGATTTTAATTTTAGTCCAATACACAGATGTTTTGTAATTGTCTGCTTGACTGACCTTGACGTGTTGCCTATCAGATTAACGTTTTCTTGCGTTGCTGTAATTTTTTAGAAATCACTACATCAATTTAAATATCGGCGTTGTTCTACACATAACTGCTTCTTTGTAATTTCCAGTCTTTTGAATAAAATTGATGCCTGCATTTGACAGGTTGCGTTGTGAAATCTTAGATATGTGATAGGACAATATTATTCTATCCACCCCAAGTCTGAAAAGAATCTTTAGTCCCCATAAAGGGCACATTTTTAGATTATACCATAAAACTACAGTGGTGGAGCAATGCAGTTTGGCTGCACGAATGGGCCGGCTCGACCGGTGAAATACCATTCAGGAAATCGAATTAAAGTAATTCATGCCGCGTATCGCTCGACCGGTGAAATACCACGACCTCGCAGAATAAAGTAAAGTGGCTCTTGCCGCGTTTCACTCGGTGAGAGTGGTATCCGGAGGCCCAACTCCTTCCCCAATCCTCTTTCCCTTTCCATACCACTTCCGACCCCATTCATATCCCATTGTGAGGGCCGGCAACGCAACTTCAATACTACATGTGTTCAAGTGTTCATGGGCGGCGATTGTCACTCACCATCAGGTGACACGCCTGCTCGTGTGCCTCCTCAAACATAATCAAACACACACCATAAGTTTTATTTTTAACTAAACACAATGTTTGTTAGATAGTCTCGGTGGCCCAGTGGTCGAGAACACGGCTTCTGATCCAGAGGTCCGGGTTCAAATCCTGACACTGGCTCACACCAATGACTTTTCGAAATTGTTTTCGGAAGTTAAGTGTGATAAATATCGATGACTGAAAAACTCTGTGCCCGGTATGGCAATAGCTTCGCCACCTATTCCATTGGGGACGTAAACATAACGGCGAGACGAGGCTTAACAGCCGCTGCCTACACCTTCGAGTAACCAAGGCGTGAAGTTATGTTATGTTATGTTTTTTTTACAGCATTATAACCTCTGTCTATTAAAAAAAAACGCATCAAAATCCTTTGCGAAATTTCAAAGATCTAAGCTCAGATGCTCAGACAGCTGAAAGCCACTTTGTTTTATGATGAGAATGATAATTATAGCTTCTATGGTATGCTAGTATTATATGGTTTACGTGGTTCCCATGCCATAGGAACTGGTTAACTTGCATCTAAGTTGCTTTAACGCTAAGGGTAGTTTCCTTTTTTTTTGCAAAACGACATTTACCGGGTCAGCTAGTTATTAATATTGTAATGAGGTTCAATTAAGTGTAACATTTGAATTAATTTTCAAGCGTATGTTCAAACGGACAAGGTCATGCTTCAACTGTCTTATTGAATAAATACTAAATCCGTCAACACAATTACATGTAATTGAATCAATATGTATTTACCTATTTTTTTTTAACTATACACTACATACGTAGGTAAACAAGTTCACGGCCGCGGTCACCGCAGTCTATGGATTCATGTAACACCAAGGGGTTTTTTGGGTAAATTTCCTTGGTCACGTTTTCCGAAAATTTTTAATCAATTCTGTGAGTCAGGAAACTCAATTAATACAAACCATAAAGATGATGATGAGTTAAAAGTTGTATTTGAAAAAAACCCCATTAATCCGATGGAATAAGAACCGATTTCAAAAAAGAATTACTTGAATTTTTAATTGACTGAGACATTTTGTTTTTATTTCAGGAGTCTCTGGACGAGTCCGCAGCCAACGACTCATCTAAAGGTATGTCATTAACTATTAGTAAATTTAAATTTAAAACTCGAATTTTGAAATAATTGGTGTCGGTTGTTTTTTAAAAATAATTTTGTAGCCCTGTAACAACGTACCTTTAATATTAATTTCGATGAATAATGATTTCTAGTTTTAGGCGAACGTATTAATATGTAGACCAGTTGAAATAATATTAGAAATTTTGGCATGTTATTAATTACGCTACTCATTTACAGGGCTTCTGTTTCACTGAAACTAATAAGCTTAAATATACTTATTCCAGTAACTACACCGCGCATTATTTAATATAATTATGTCTAATTGTGACTAGTTTTGGTTTGATTAACGATTATATTAGAATCGATTTTAATTAATTTATAACAATGCAATTTATTGTCTATGAAGTTAGTTACTAGTGTAGGGTTGGGACACTAGCTGTCAAATTTGTGCTTGTCATTTATAATCTTCTAAAAAAGAATTTAAGAAATCAATGTTACATTTAAATATGTGTGGTCTATGAAGTATGACTAACAGGTTAGCTTGTGATATTTTATCACATAATCAGTACTGATCCCAACGCTGATATACGGAAACGAGATTCAGGTATGGCAGAGTGTGCACGAAAGTATGCAAAATTTGCGGAGTGACTCTCGCTGACCAAAGAGAACGAGTTCTAGAGCAAGGTGAACTCAGTAGCCACGAAAATCGAGGCGCGTGTATCACGAAAAGGGTAATGAAAGTAAAAGAAGCGAGTGAGGCGTGTAAGAATCGTGCCTTATGGCGCTCTCTTATCTCTACCTACCCCGCATTTTATAAGAGGAAATAGTAAATTAAAAAAATAGAATAGCGTGATAGTCTCGGTGCTCCAGTGGTCGAGCACACGGCTTCTGATACAGAGGTCCGGGTTCGAATCCTGAGACTGGCTCACACCAATGACTTTTCGGAAATTGTGTTCGGAAGTTAAGTGTGATAAATATCGATGACTGCAAACTTTGTGCCCGGTATGGCAATAGGTTCCCCACCTATTCCATTTGGGACGTAAGCATAACGGCGAGATGAGGCTTAACAGTCTCTGTCTACACCTTCGTGTAATAAAAGGCGTGAAGTTATGATATGTAAAAAACTTGCTTCCCATAGGAAAATCGCGATGTAAGGTATCCTTGGTTACTCTCATAGTTAAGACGAATCTAGCTACACCTCTAATCCAGTTAAAATGTACCCCTACAGCATTACCCTCCATCCGTCGGGTAACACTAAGCCTTATATTCCAGGTTATAATAGCCTTTTTTTATTGCAGATGAGGATTACATTCTCGAATATTCATTGGAGTATGGGTTCCTCCGTCTGTCGCCCAGCTCCAGGCTTCGGCTCAAGATACCAGTGAAGATAGTCACGTTGGATCCTCAACGCGATGAGTGTTTCGGTGACAAGTTCTCCCGGTTCGTGCTCGACGAGTTTTTGGGCTACGATGACCTGCTCATGGCGTCCATCAAGACTCTGGCTGAACAGGAGGACAATAAAGGATATTTAAGGTAATTGCTTATTAAAATATTCATCTGATTCAGTATTCGAATCTGGGCTCACATCTATCGGAGTAACTTACTCCGATAAGAATTCCGAGAGTTCATAGATGTGAGCCCAGATTCGAATACTGAATCAGATGTGTGATGATATCTTATAGAAGACTGTATTCCTAATTTTTTGTATTAAAATCTTAAGCTAGCTGAGTCTGTCTCTATATATGGATATTTTTAAAAGAAGTTAAATGTCAAAGCCTCAACTCCCCGAATCACAGAAATAGATCAAGATAGAACGGCTGCGATGTCATATTTCCATACATTTCGAGCGTGTCACTTTTTTGAAAAACCACGCCCACAGCGTGACGTCATTTTCATTGTGAGCGGGGCGACTAGTTAGGAGACACACTCATTAGATTATCGATATTAATATCGGCAACGTGTGTTAATTTTATTATTTTTATATTGTACTGTAACTTTATTGATTTTGTGTAACGATAATCATAGAAAGTAAAACATGTTAAATACTTTAATCCGACATATTAATACCTAAAACATATTTTTTAAAACATGTTCATAAAATTTAATTATAAATATTTTACTGTCCTTGAACCTATACATATTTATTAAATATTTGCCTTTTTCTAAGGGTTGGCCTCACAGTTCGGGTTAAATAACGAAGCCGAACGTCGACATATACCTCGGTTACTGCCTGTTTGAGAAGAACGAGATGATTTTCCATCGGCGATTGGTCAAATTGGTGAAAACTTATACTGTCAAATAAACTGCTGCCAATGTTGAAATTTGTGGTGTTAGAATAAAGTAGGGACAAAGCAAGACATGAGCTGATACTCGAATTATTATTGAATTAATTTATCGATAAGTCCTAAACTCAACGATACATGGAGTGCCCATCTCTAACATTCGAAGACCAATCACAGCGATTAACAGACACAGCGATCAACTGGCAGGTGTATTGTGTATTTCGTTCGATTCGACGTACATTACGCGTATAATTTATGCGCGCAATGTTTTTGTATACGGACAGCAATGGATATTTATCATAACGAAAAAATATACAACTTGTGATCGTAATTATTGAACATAGTAAAAGTAAAACAATAATTTAGAATCTCAAAAAAATACTTTCTACTGATTTTCTTTACTTACTGATCATACGAAATATTTCCTTTTTTCATATTTGCTTCACTACTTTTGTTTTTACAATTTGCCACAGCACAATAAGGCATATATGTGACGTTTTATCTATTTTTTTACGTCCTGAACGCAGGGCAGGAACGCTCGTTGCGTAATGAGAGCGAGTTTCGGAA
This sequence comes from Euproctis similis, assembly GCA_905147225.2. Lineage (NCBI taxonomy): Eukaryota > Metazoa > Arthropoda > Insecta > Lepidoptera > Erebidae > Euproctis > Euproctis similis. The sequence continues at coordinate 7,507,762 of LR990121.1, read as the reverse complement.
AGCATGCAATATAGTGCATGGTTTTGGCACGCTTGCCACGCCTATTCGCCGTTCTATCTTGATCTATTTCTGTGCGCCGAATATTACGTCCCAAATGGAATAGGTGGTGAACCTATTTTCATACCGGGCACAAATCTCGGTGAGTACAGAATCGATTCAACGACTTTTCAATCAGAAGCAGGGCGCTCGACCACCGGGACTATAATTGATCCAATTATTTTTGTACTAGTTTATTATAGGTTATATTATAAGAAATTCAAGTGATTTAACGGCCTGGTTACCTTTAAATCGGATAATTTTTAGCTACATATATCTTCATTCTTAACCAAACCTAAACTAATATAATCATCCTTAAATATACGGATGTTCCAAAGTTAATATAAATTTTGACGACACTGTAGAAGAGCACGCTACACATGATATTTACACCATTTTCCACATCTGTACAGATATACGAACACTTATTAAATAAAACGCCACGAATTTTATTCAATGATATCCGTTGAAACACCAATTTAAGAAAATAATGCAAAGAACAAGAACTGTCATGACATGACATTTACATTCCCGCCAAAAGGATCTCTTCCAAACAGGGTTGCCAATCGTCCGGTTTTCGACCGGACTGTTGGGTTTTAGAAGGAATCGTCGGGGTCAGGTCGCTATCTTCCGACCGCATGCATTTTGTCCGGTTAGATAAAAAAATTGAAATTTTCAGTCCCTATAACCAAATAATGCAAAAGCGGATGGATGTAGGAGTCGAGGACGGCCTAGACACACATTCCATGACCAAATAGAACGTGTTCTGGAGGAAGGTGATGTCAGGAGCCTCAAAAATCGACGCGCGTGCATGAAAAGAGTTATGAAAGTCAACGAAGCGAGTGAGGTGTGTAAGAATCGTGCCTTATGGCGCTCCGTTCTCTCTGCCTACCCCGCAAGGGATTTGGCGTGAAGTTATGCATGTATAACCAAATAATAAAGAAAATATTTGCGGTACCACCTTCAAATGCGTTTGTAGAACAGTCAGCGTGATGAAAAATATTTGGCAAGACGAAAGAAATCGTTTGAAAATTGAAATGGTGATAATATAACTTGGTCAGAATTAGAAGAATTTCTAAGAACACTACTCATCAAATATCATTTTCATTCTTTTTTATTTTTCCTGTTCTCTTATGTTCTATATTATTCCTAAATTATATTCTATTCTAATACTAAGGCATTTTTTTATTTTAACGTTTCTTTCAAGTACCGCGAGGTTGTCCGGTTATGACTGTCCAACAAAAACTTGACCGGTTATAACAGCTGGAAAAGCAGGCAACCCTGCTTTCAAATAGTGTTCACAGGAAACATCCATAGTAAAATTGTTTTTTTTTTTTATAGGAATGTGATAACGGGTGAACATTATCGCTTCGTGTCCATGCTAACAGCTCGCAGCTCCTATATTGCAGCGTTCTTCATCATGTTGGTTTTCGTAAGTGTTCATATCATTATTATTTATTACATATTATAAAACAAAGTGGCTTTCTGCAGTCTGTCTCCTTATATGCCAAGATTTTTGAGACTAGGCAACGGATTTGGATGTTTTTTTTTTTATAAATTGCAAACGCTGGCAATTAATTTACTACATTATTACACACCTTCAAATGGTCTACAAAAGTCGCGATGGTGTATGTCTATCTCTTAGGCCCGTAAGATCAATCACAGTTTAAACTATTTTACCTAGTTTAAACCTCATCTGTCGTTTATTTGGTAAGATCAATGCTAGATAAACCTCCAATAACAGTTTAAACTATAGTTTAGCTTATACCAGGAGATTTTGCCGTTTAAACCGTGGTCCTGCCTAGTTTAAAAATGGCGGTCGTTTATCAGCTGACATCTGACACAACGATTGTGGGTTCATACATAGATTTAGCTTAAACTACAATAGATGGCACATGTCAGGAAAAATTTACTAATAGCATCGAATAACTGACAGCGTAACCGCGTATATTAGATTTTGGGGATATTTACATTTCCACCCATGAACATTAACTATGTAAAAGTTAACGCTTTGAAGCGCTTTTTACGAACACATCATATCATAAGCCCTTTTGACGTCCACTGCTGGACATGGGCTTCCCTCATAAAGCGCCACAACTGCCGGTCCGCGCAATCATGGGGGGTTTTTGCCATAATCGCCACGCTTGGCAGGCGGGTTGGCGATCGCAGTAGGCTGTAGTGTCTTGAGAAAGAATGCTGCTGCCCATTCTTCTAGCTTTTCCATTTTCCCTTAGAACACATTGATAATAATAATAATATCTTGGACACAAATCACACAGCGCCAGTTCCAAACTAAGCAACTAAATGCTTGTGCTATGGTTACTAGAGAACGGATACTAATACATATATACTTTTCTTTTGTAAATACATACTTATAATACATAGAAAAACACCCAGACGCCGCACAAATATTAACGTTTGTCATAAATATTTGTACTCGGGCGAAAATTGAACCCCCGACCTCAGTGCTGCAGCCGGTTGTTTTACCAATGCGCCACTAGCCCCGTAAGTCACTCACACATTAACAACCCATTTTTGGTCATGTTGTTTGGGTGACTATTGCCGATCTATTTTTCTTAAATCTATGGTCACACTATAAAACTTCATAAAAGAAAGAGAAAAAGAGTTTTTTTCACGAAATATGCTACAGACAATGTACAAAAGAGTGAATGATGAGCGAAATATGGACATTAAATAACCAAATGTTGCCATCTGTCGAAAACTAAACTTAGTTTACGTAATCTATGTCCATTTCGCTGTTGATCTTACGAGGCAGGTTTAAACTCTAGATTAAAATTGACTATAGTTTAGAAAATCGACAGTTTTAACTATGATTGATCTTACGGGCCTTAGGGTTTACCCACATTTATTACTTATGATGTGGGTACAAAGTTTCAGAGTCAGCGAGTATATCATATTTTAATTGGTGTACACAAAAATAAACTGAGATATTAGTTCTCTTTTCTGCCACTGGCTGCGCTACAAGTTCGGACGCGCCGATGATTACGTACGTACGTACGTCGCGTTTAGTATTTATTAGAGCTGTCAACCGCGACAAAACTTCCCGCGTAAAGATTTGAACGAGTGCTAATCGAAAGATGGCGCCCTCTACCTGCGAAAATTATTTCCATTAAATAGAGATCATTCGTTCAACATTACGTTCGTACTTTCTCACTCCGTATTGCTCACTAAAGACAAATATCTATAAAGCACCATCTACCGGCGAATAGTAAAGCTAATAAAATCAAATTATCCCTGTTTACTACTGCGGTGGGTGACATGTGTCGAGTAGTAGTACTAACTTCTAATAATTTTTGTAACCATTATGTTTACTTGAGTCAAACTAAAATTGGGTAGATGTCGCTATTTACAGGTTTCCGTTTCCGAACGAATGAAACTGGGACATTCCTCGATTTTACATTTTGTAAGCTATTGGAATAAAAAAAAAACCAAATGTGAAATATAATAGGATTTTTGTTGTATTTGCGTTTTTCGCTGTGATTGTTATTTTAATGGACGAAAATTGTGGTTGTACATCCAGTGTCTTTGATTGGGTGTAAAATTACACATGCTTAATAAAGTACTTCGTAGTTTTAATTGTCATGAAGTTCTTTGCCGAAAGTTGAAAAAAAATACAGAAATGCTACGAGAATATCATTTATATTAAAATAGCATATTATATGTATATTTTGGCGAATTTCATGGTTACATAGTATGAAACAAAGTCGCTTTCCGCTGTCTGTCGCCCTATATGCTTAGATCTTTGAAACTAAGCAACAGATTTTGACGCACTTTCTTTTAATAGATAGAGTGTGTCAACGGGGTGGTTTTTATGTACGATTTCAGTATAATGTAACAAAGAAAAATTGATAATTAGCACTTTAATTGTAAACGCAGTAAAAAAATACTTTAGATGCGGAACAAAGTTCGCCGGGTCAACTAGTATCTGTATAAATTGAACTTTATAGCCTTTTATGATCACGGGTATTGAGTCATATGAAGCAATTGAAATTCACGCGCTAATATGTAGATATCACAAAAGAGTAATTTGTTAAAAGTGGCTTAAAACTAACATAATAACTGGCTCTACCACCAATGACTTTTTGAAATTGTTTTCAGAAGTTATGTGTGATAAATATCGATGACTGAAAACTTTGTGCCCGGTATGGCAATAGGTTCGCCACCTATTCCATTTGGACGCAAACATAACGGCTAGACGAGGCTTAACAGCTTTACACCTTCGGGTAGAAGAGCCGTGAAGTTATGCTATGTTATCTTATGTTATTTTAAAACTAATATGTAATGGAATATTTTCCTATTGAATGACTCGCGTAAAAACGGTGTTATATTTAACAGTGACAGAGCTACGCTAGAGTTCGCTGCATGAATGGTCCGACTCGACGGTTAAATATCCTCTCCGAATATAGACGTAGAGTACAAAGTCCTTAGCGTTGTAGATCTCTACTGGAGGCGTTTGCCGCTTAACACCAAGTACCACAAAAATACCTGTATGTTTAGATCACTTAATGGGTTATATTGCAAGGCGTGGTTCCGCACACCACTAAAAATCATTCTCTATCTCTTTTTCAGTCCCTCTCTCTCTCTACCCGAGTTATACAGTTATTGTTCTTTTACAGCCCTTTCTAAGTTTATTACGGTGTCCGAATTCTTGTGACGGTCCAACTCGTAACCTGCCATTAGGGGTCTTGTCCTACAAAACTTGGCTGTAAACACCCTCTTGGCCGTACCTTGATGATGTCGTGACGCAACTTTCAATTGTATTACGAGTACGTCTTTGGTTTAAAGGTCTTCAATATATTACTTAACATAACTTCACGCCTCTTCTACCCGAAGGTGTGAAGCTGTTAAGCCTCGTCTAGCCGTTATGTTTACGTCCCAAATGGAATAGGTGGCGAACCTGTTGCCATACGGGGCACAAAGTTTTCAGTCATCGATGACACACATGACGATATCACACATAACTTCCGAAATTCATTTCGAAAAGTAATTGGTGTGAGCCAGGATTCAGGAATGCATTAATTATATTCTTTATCATTACATAGTATAAAACAAAGTCACTTTCCGCTGTCCCCTGTCCCCTTATATGTTTATATCTTTAAAACTACGCAACGGATAATGTGGTTTTTTTTATAGTTAGAGGGTGTCAACGGGGTGGTTTTGATCTATAATTCATATATGATGTTGTAAAGAAAAAAATGTTAATTTTCGAGATTTAGCAATTTAATTGCAAACGCTGGCTGAACCCTAAGTGATAGATTAAAACTATGTTCTACATTATTCAACACTTTCAGAAGGTCTACAAAAACGTCCGCGAGGGCATATGTCTATCTTTTAGGCCCACACTGACCATTTTTAATTTTTACTTTTTACGAGAATTAACAGCATGCAATTTAAACGAATATTTTCGAAGAAATTGCAATATTAACATAGCGGAACAGCAGTTTAAGCCGTTAAATAGCACAAATTGAACCTCATCCAGAATTTACTCATTTATTACTTTTGATGCGAAACAAAGTTCGCCGGGTCAGCTAGTACCATATAAACAAATATGGGAATAGCTGAAATCAAATTTCTCGGTCTACTTGCAGCATGCCCAAAAGACTGGCCGCATTGCCACGCTGAATCCTGGAATTATAAAAGTATAATTTTCTAAGCGCTCACACCTCGGCGGCGACTTCGGATTCAATAAATAAAAGATTTTTTCTAAAAAAGGAGTAGCACAAGTTGTTCTTTATAATCGCAATTACATGTCAGTAAAAGCCCTGTCAAAACCGATTCAGCCGTTTCAGAGATTACCCGGAACAAACAGACAGGTAGACACAAAGACACACATTCTAAAAAATGTTACTTTGGTCCATGTATCGTATATGTACCTAGTAGAAAGCAGTTATTTCAATATTACAAACATACACTTAAATTTTACTTATATGCATAGATGGGATAGTGTTTTTTTTATGGGATAGGAGGGCAAACGAGCAGGCGTGTCACCTGATGGTAAGCAACCAACGCCGCCCATGGACACCAGCAACACATATAGTGTTACTGTTGCGTTGCCGACCTTTAAGGGATAGGGGATAGGAAAGTTCGGGGAAGTGGGGTGGGCCTCCGGGTACCTCTCTCACCGAACGAAACGCGGCATGAGCCACTTTACGTAGGTCTTCTGAGAGGTCGTGGTATTTCACCGGTCGAGCCGGCCCATTCATGCAGCGAACTGCTTGGCTCTACCGTATACTAGTATACTGTATGTCATATACTGCAATGTGTAACATATATTACAGGAGTTAATTCCATTGCAGACGTCACCAGCCAGATATATTGCATTAATCAATTCTCAAACTGTACACCAGTTGTCTAACATATTATTATGTATATCAGGTTTCTAATTCCGGGTGCTGCTGTCAAAACCATCAATTAAATACTCCGCATACGACATATATCTAATAACATCGATGTCATATTTATCGCACATAACTTTCGAAATTGATTAATTTCGAAAAGTCATTGGTGTGTGGCAGGATTCGAACACGCGACCTCTGGGATTCAGAAACCGTGTGCTCGACTGCTGGACCACCGAGACTATTATTTAATTATGTGTGATGAATATCGATGACTAAAAACTTTGTGTCGAGTGTGGCGATAGGTTCGCCACCTATTTGGGACGTAGATATAACGGCGAGTCGAGGCTTAACTGCCCTAACTTAAGTTATTTAGTTATTTACTTTCAACAAATTAATACATAACAAAATTACCACGAGTGAAGTGGAGACAGGCTGGCCAATGCGGTAGTAGGACCGATGATAGCTGGGGAAAAGAATTTTTCCGCCTCTAGACTGAGGACCTAAATTAAATCAACAGCTGTCCTTGGACTCAGCACCAGGTCTAGAGTTGGGATATACCAACGGGTAGGCTTACGTCTGGCAGACGATAGATCAAGACTGTTAACGGAGGGTTAACATAATATGTGTTATCTCTATCATGCTCAAAAAGTATCTTGTCTATCCTGACTGTGCCAGACTAGCAAAAATTTTCTTGCAAATATCATTTTTTTATAGATTAATACAGCAAACGAGCAAGCAATTACCGCCGCCCAAGGACACCTGCAACACAAATAGTGTACAGTTGCGTTGCCGGTCTTTAAGGGAGTAGGATGGGAAAGGAGGTGGTAGGGCGATGGGACTCTTTATACCTCTCGCACTGAACAAAACGCGGCATGAGTCAGATCACATCGAAATTCGGAGAGGCCGTTGTATTTTACCGGTGAAGCTGGCCTATTTATGCAGCGAAGTTCGTGGCTCTACTTTCTTGTATTGTTGCGTTCTGGACTCCGTAAGGATTCACCATGCTCGTAACCTGGGATTGGCAGTCTCGACGGTGGTTGTTTACCTTCACCTTGAGGTTGAGTTTAGTGAAATATCGATGTGATAGAAGATATCAATGACAATTGTGCCCCAAACAAAAAAATCATCGAGTCATCGATACATAATTTTTTTTCTGCCCACACTTTAAAGACGTCACGTATTTCGAGTTACCGACTTTCCACAGATTATATAAATTAAATGGCACGTTTAATTTGCACATATATTTATATATTGTATAAAGTTTGTACATTTGGTAGTGCTTCCTCACAGGTACACTTATAATGTACCCTATTTAAAGGGTAACGTGTAATAACTTCACATTTAGAACTCTTGGTGTGAGGGGGTCGAATTGTGAACAATGTATACTGTTCGCCAACTCTTCATGTTTGATCGATCACAGTTTAGGGGCGGTTTAATAAAAGCAGAAGCCGGTTAGTTGTATTAATGGTGCCGGATATATTTTAATATGTTAGCTACTACCGGCGGTGGGCGATCGATTCGTTCCACCTTTATACAGCCTTCCTATACTAGTTTATGGTCGCGATAAAATCTAATAGTTCGCCGGTGCGAGGATTATGTTCGGAACATTGGGCGGGCGGCTGGTTGCTGCGCGGGTGGACATTGCAAAACCTCGCTCTTTCGCCTCAGGTCACAGTACACGTGCATGGGTCTAAATATAAAGATATTTTGTAAAAAAATGTCCTGGATAATATAGTTGTTTTAAAATTGTCGACTAACGATAAAATCCCGTATCAAATCCCGTATCATCCAAACGGATGCCTATCGCGCTTATAATTATAGAGAACCGAATGTAGGCAGCGATTATTTCGCCTCGACTTGTCGAATTTTTACGGCCCAGATGGAATAGTTGATGGAACCTATTGCCATACATATATCGGACACAATTTTGGCCAGTTATTGATATCTTTTGATTTTTGACTTTTTGATTCGGAACTCGTTAAACTGCATTTTTTATAATACACATCATTACATTGTATAAAACACAGTTGCTTTACGCTGCCTGTCTTCTTATATACTTGGAAACTACGCAACAGATTTAAATGTGTAAACGGGGTGGTTTGTATGTACCCTGTAGTAAAAAAGTGATAATTTTTGAGATTTAACACTTTAATTGCAAACGCTGGCTGAACCGTAAGTGATAGATCAAATCAATGTACTACTTTATTAAAGACCTTCAAAAGGTCTTACAAAAAAGTCCGCGATGGTGTATGTCTATCTCTTAGGGATAACCCACAACGACCATTTTTATTTCTTCTTATTTACTTTTGATTCAAAACAAAGTACGCTGGGTCAACTAGTAGACGTATAAATCACTTCAAGGTTTAAATTGCATTATTAAAGAAACAACAATATTGGGAGAGCTCTAATCGAAATAGTGTGTTGTGCCTACAGTGTTCGTTCGGGGATGGCGCACGCTCCTGTGAGGCTGCTATCAATCTTTCAGCCACATCGTTTGCTCCCCGCACCCGCCACCGGCCGCGATTGAATTTCATTAACTAAACGCTTAGTACGAATTGAATTCATTTAAGTAACATTGGATGGCTTGAGGATATATCGGCCCTCCCAAATGATGCCTTATGCAGTTACAATGTCTATAATAAATGAGTATTGTGTTAGAAAAAACAGGGTTGTTTTTTTCACCTCTGTTGGTGTGTATGGAAATACACACCAGTGGTAGAGCCAAGCAGTTCGCTGTATGGGCCGGCTCGAAAGGTAAAACCACGACCTTTCAGAAGATCGACGTAAAGTGGCTCATGGCGTGCTTCGTTTGGTGAGAGAGGTACCCATCCTTTCCCATCTTACTACCTTAAAGGTCGGCAACGCAACTGTAACACTCCTGCTTGTTTTCCCTCATCAATCGATCCTATAAAAAATTATATAAATCGATTCATTGACTTTCAACATCTCTCGTCATACTCGCTCGTTTGTTATTTTTTTATTTTCAACTACTTATAACTTTCTTTAGCCCGTTGCTTCACCCTTTATCAGTTTTTTTATGGGATAGATGGGCTAACGAGCAGACATGTCACCTGATGTTAAGTAACCAGCACCGCCCATGGAAACTTGCAACACATATAGTGTTACAGCTGCGTTGCCGACCTTTAAGGGAGTAGGATAGGGAGGGATGGGGAAGGGGGGTGGGCCTCCGGGTACCTCTCTCACCGAACAAAACGCGGCATCAGCCACTTTACGTCGCTCTTCTGAGAGGTCGTGGTATTGCACCGGTCGAGCCAGCCCATTCATGCAGCGACTGCTTGGCTCTACCACTGTAAAATTACTTTGTGAATAATGGTAGTCTACCTAATCATAAACTATTTTATTTGATTATATTAAACATCTTTGAAAAGAGTATTTGGCACATGAGTTTCTTGGCCGATTCTCCTCATGCCAGCCCCTACAGGCGTGAATCGGGCCGCTCGTGGCGATTGCGTCCTTGTAAACTTGTTCCACGGAGGCACTTCGTTCAAGCGCTCGTGTTGTAATATCGAATTTAACTTTCTAGTTCAATTATTATTAATATTAATGAGTTTAAATTTGCAATTATTGATTATTTTTAAGTGTCTGTAAAGATCTATGAAAATAAAGCTATTTAGAATTTTTTTTTTTACCGTCTTTATCGTAACTCATCATAGCAAGCGATATATTTGATCATGGAAAGGGTGTGTACTTCGTGAAATATTATGTACCTCTCGTTTCTAATATATATTTCACCAAAGATTTGTCAAAATTATGTTTAATTACTGTTTTTATTCCTTGTAAATAACATAACATAACTTCACGCCTTTTGTTACCCGATAGTGTAGGCAGCGGCTGTTAAGTCTCGTCTCGCCGTTATGTTTACGTCCCAAATGGAATAGGTGGCGAACCTATTGCCATACCGGGCACAAAGTTTTCAGTCATCGATATTTATCACACTTAACTTCCGAAAACAATTTCGAAAAGTCATTGGCGTGAGCTAGTGTCAGGATTCGAACCCGGACCTCTGGATCAGAAGCAGTGTGCTTGACCGCTGGACCACCGAGACTATGAAAATTGTAAATAACTTCAGTTATTAATTGTAATTGAATTGTAACGCAAGAAGGTTTATCGATAGCTGCAGCAGGAGAAGATAGAAAAAGTAAAAATCGCAAGTGAATCCGTTCCGATGATTCGGAAATGTCCGATTTTTCCGAAAATATTTCCAGGCAGGCTTTTGATTACATGTCCCACGAAACATTAATAAAATAACTAGATCCCTATGGTGTGAGAGTTAAATTGCCAATAGCTTATATATTCTTATCTCCATAACCGAGAACAGTATACAGAAATACGTACCATAGATCCTTTAAAAAAGAGAGAAATAATATTATCATTACACTTATGGTGTAAAAAATAATGTGTGATAAATATAAATACATACATAACTTCACGCCAAATCCCTTGCGGGGTAGGCAGAGAGAACGGAACGTCATAAGGCACGATTCTTACACACCTCACTGGCTTCACTGGCTTTCATAACTCTTTTCATGCACGCGCGTCGATTTTTGAGGCTCCTTCCTCCAGAAGACGTTCTATTTGGTCATGGAATGTGTGTCTTGGCCGTTCTCGACTCCTACATCCATCCGCTTTTGCATTGTATACCTGCTTAGTCAGTATTGCATCATTCATTCTTTCTACATGTTCGAATCATCGGTGCATGCCCTTTCTTACTCTTACACCCACACTCTCTTTCAATTCGACTTCCTTTCAAGCTTGTTTTCGACGCGGTCAGCGAGAGTCACTCCGCAGATTTTGCGTAGTGTCCTTATTTCTACCGCGTTTATCCTACTTTCGTGCACACTTTGCCATACCCAGCTCTCGCTTCCATAAGTTAGCGTTGGGATCAGGACTGCATTGTGGATAGCTAGCTGGGCTTTTCTGCTAATGTTTTTTGCGCCCAGGAATCTGCCCAACGCTCCATTTACGCTATTCCCTATCGCCACTCGTCTTTCTACATCCGCGGTGTATCTTCCATCTCTGCTAAAAGCGCATCCAAGATATACAATTTCATTCACCTGTTCCAGCACTACATCATCAACCGTTATCCTTGCATCCGTCCTGGATTCCTCCCTTTCAAACACCATAACTTTTGTTTTCGCCGCATTCAACTACAACCCTTTACTCATGCATATCGATGACTGAAAACTTTGTGCCCGGTATGGCAAAAGGTTCGCCACCTTTTCCATTTGGGACGTAAACAGTCCGGACGAGTCAAGTCTTAACAGCCGCTGCCGACACCTTTGGGTAGTAAAAGGCTAATGTTGTGTTAAAATATTCTTATAGTAAAATTTGTATCTTGTTACAGACCGTGTCTATTTCGATGCTGTTAAGATACGCCCATCATCAGATATTCGTTTTCATTGGTAAGTACATATAAATTAACAACTACTTACTTCATTTATCATTTACCTTACTGTAACACGGGAATGTCGATTCCCGACACACACAACACACACTCTCTTACACAAATGATGAAGAGGAGAAGGAATTGGCGTCGGCTAAAATACAATACGTTATTTTGCTACTAAATGATATAATGATGAATATGATGGGAATCCAAATTTTTTCATACCGCGATTTGAGGTAATACTGCTGCTACTCAATTCCAACTAGTGAGGAGAGTAAAAATAAAAAATAGCGTCAACAATTTGCAATATTAAAATTAAATGTAATAATAAAAAACTTGTTTCTAATAATAATATAGACGTCGTGTTGAATTCAGTGGAAAAAGTCTTCGACTCGTCGCGATCCGGCTCAGCGCACTCTTTGTAATAACAATAATTGCAAATAGCGCCGCGGGCTGCACACCGAATCCCCCGTGCCATTTGGTATTTTATAAATAAAAAAAAAATAGCGACGCGGATTTAGCTCTGTGGTACCTCCGTTGGTACTTCCCGCCACTTTGATCTGTCTGTCGACAATTAGCCAGAAAGAGATAATTTGTTTCTTTCCCTATTTATTCGTCTCGGCTTCGCGCCTTCACTCGGATTAGTGTTTGAACTCTATGATTGTTTTCCAAATGTTTTTTTTTTCTCTCTGTTGTGTAACATTTTCAATTTCTTTTTAAAGAAGAATGAAAAAAATTGAAAAAAAAAATAAATAAGAAAGAAACGCTCAATCTACATCAGCCATTTTCCAGTATCCCTGTTATTAAATTTCTCTTGAGGATTTCCAATGAGCTCGGATTACATTTTGCTGTTTGTTTTGAAAACTGCAAAAAGGACAAGTCTCTGTACCTACTCTGTGTTCTCAAAGGCGGAATGTTTTTCGCGAATGATTTTTGCTCTGTATTAATTACATCCGAGTCGGTAACCGTACACATACATACCATCTAGCTCGTTTGTGACGATTAGGAGTATCGATTTTTTTTACACCCTGGTCTCTATTTATAATAAAATAAATAATAGTTTAAAAAAACTAAAAAACACGCTTTTTATAGAAAACCGAACTAAAAAATAGAAAAATAAAAAAAAATATTTTATTTAAAAAAAAGCGTGGGGTGCTTTTTAGATATTAACGAAATGATAATCACTCTACTCATATCTGTCAATAAAATATTTATAACTATTGACACCATGCACCCCACGCTTTTTTTTAAATAAAATATTTTTTTTTATTTTTCTATTTTTTAGTTCGGTTTTCTATAAAAAGCGTGTTTTTTAGTTTTTTTAAACTATTATTTATTTTCTATTTTTTAGTTCGGTTTTCTAGTCTAGAACTTTCATAGTTCACAAATCGCACCATCTAGTGGCAATCACCGGAAACTAAAAAAGAAGTCGGTTACAAACAAACATACAAACATACAAACCTACAAACATACAAACATACAAACATACAAACCTACAAACAAACATACAGGTGAAGCTAATAAAAAGCTAATAAAAATAGAGAAACTTCTGGCCATGTTTACCATGACGAAGTGGGAAGGTTTTGTATTTAAAAATATCCGTACTATTAATTAACTTTATAGCCTATGTTTGTGGAGATTTTCTGTACATTTTGCAGGTTGTGTTTTAGATTCCCATTTACGGAGTATATAGAACTGTACATTAGGGTGCTTTTTTTTCAACTTTTTTTTTTTCGGTCCCATCGTGATATTTTGTTGCAAGTACCCAAAAAAAAATACCCTGGAAGTTTGGGCCCTTAATATCAATATTAAGACCTCGACCCAGGCGTTTGAAGATTTCCCCTTAAAAAAAACACAGAAACTTTGGCTTTTTCATGTTTAAATTTCTATAGCTCAGTGGAATTTCATAGCATCGCTTCGACTTTGGACGGGTTTTTTTCAGAATTGAATGCTCTACAAAAGTGTCCATTGCGGCCAAGTCGTAACTCGAACCGGCGAGGTAGTACAGGCCTCTAAACTTGATTTTTCCATGAAATTCGCGTTTTTTCGCAGTTATCTCGTGAATAACAAGAGCTACAGAAACAATGCAAACAACAAACTTGTAGGAAATTTAATTTCCTACAAAAAAGGTCCATGGCACCAAGTTGCTAAAATCAATATTTCCGGAGATATTTAATTATAAAGTTTTTGTAATAAATTATGCAGGCATTTATGCTATTTACATGAGCAGCTCGTTGGATTGGCTCTTTTCGATGAAACAGTTTCACGAGAAGAAAAATTAAAAATGGTAGAGAAAATTAATAGCACAATAGCCGTTGAAAAAGCTAGTAAAGGTTACACAGTGGCCTATAGTGCAATAACTTCAATGATAGATAAAAACATTAGTGATTTTGTAACCAAAAATTCATTATTTATCTTTGAACAATTTAATCATCCTTATGGATTTTTAAATTCAGAACCAAATACATGGGAAACTAATTACGAGTATCAACAGTGTCTTAAACCATTTCGCAACTTGAAGGTAGTGAATGATATTGCCGAGCGAGGAATAGCACTAGCTGAAAAATTCAATCAAGGGTTGACCAATAATGAACAGGAGAGGCAAAAAATTTTTCAGACTGTCCAAAACCATCGCTTAGAGCACCCTTCATGTACGAAATCACAATACAGTCGAACAGAAGTAAAATAATTTTTTTTTGTTATTATGCTTATTAATAAAATTTTCACAATTGACATATTTCCGACTATTTATATTTTTTTATGGTACCATCTTTAAAAAAAAGTAATTAGTTAAGAAAATAGTGATGAATAATAAAAAAATATATATTTTTTAAATATCTCCGGAAATATTGATTTTAGCAACTTGGTGCCACGGACCTTTTTTGTAGGAAATTAAATTTCCTGTAAGTTTGTTGTTTTGCATTTTTTCTGTAGCTCTTGTTATTCACGAGATAACTGTGAAAAAACGCGAATTTCATGGAAAAATCAAGTTTAGAGGCCTGTACTACCTCGCCGGTTCGAGTTACGACTTGGCCGCAATTTTTTTTTTTTTATGGGATAGGAGGGCAAACGAGCAGGCGTGTCACCTGATGGTAAGCAACCAACGCCGCCCATGGACACCAGCAACACATATAATGTTACTGTTGCGTTGCCGACCTTTAAGGGATAGGGGAAAGGAAAGGATGGGGAAAGGGGGGTGGGCCTCCGGGTACCTCTCTCACCGAACGAAACGCGGCATGAGCCACTTTACGTCGATCTTCTGAGAGGTCGTGGTATTTCACCGGTCGAGCCGGTCCATTCATGCAGCGAACTGCTTGGCTCTACCACTGTCAGATGGACACTTTTGTACAGCATTCAATTCTGAAAAAAAACCCGTCAAAGTCGAAGCGATGCTATGAAATGCCACTGAGCTATAGAAATTTAAACATGAAAAAGCCAAAGTTTCTGTGTTTTTTTAAGGGGAAATCTTCAAACGCCTAGGTCGAGGTCTTAATATTAATATTAAGGGCCCAAAATTTCAGGGTATTTTTTTTTTTGGGTACTTGCAACAAAATTTCACGAAGGGACCGAAAAAAAAAGTTGAAAAAAAAAGCACCCTAGTGTACATGTTTTCAGAGTAAAAAATAATTGTTTAGCTAATACAGTACGTATTTAGAGGATATGTTAATAAGTCTAGATTGGCTGTCTAAAGGTCTGTATTAGTACATATTCATCTTACTTCAAGCCAAGGCCTTTGCGGGTCAGGCAGAGAGAACAGAGCGGCACAAAGCACGGTGCTTAAACACCTCTTTCGCTGGTGACACGAGGCAGTCATGGACTAGATCCCGACTATCTCTAGGTCCTTGTTGAAGTCGAGTAAAAAAATTTTGTGCTATATCTGTATTTATATCTAATATCTAAAAAAAAATGTCTTCTCCTATCGCCATTATTTAAATCAACATATTGGCCTTATTGGCGTCTCGTTGCCGACATACGAGATTTGGATTGATTCCGATGAAAATCTGAGAAGGAATGATTTCGGAATTACATAATTCATTTCGATTAGGTTTTTCCGTGTAAACTGACGGAACCCTTGAATATTATTAAATTTGAAATTTCATTGAAAGAAAAAAAAATAACGTAACATAACTTCAGGCCTTTGTTACCCGAAGATGTAGGCAGCGGCTCTTAAGCCTCGTCTCGCCGTTATGTTTACGACCCAAATGGAATAGGTGGCGAACCCGAATAACTTCCGAAATCTATTTCTAAAAGTCATTGGTGTGAGCTAAGATTCGAACCCGGCAGCTTCTTGATTCAGAAGCGGGTTGCTCGTCGGCTGGATCACCGAGCCCGCCTTTTGGGCGCTTGCATAGTGCCTTAACGGTAATCTTATTAAAAATAATTGAAAAATAAATAATAGTTTAAAAAAACTAAAAAACACGCTTTTTATAGAAAACCGAACTAAAAAATAGAAAAATAAAAAAAAATATTTTATTTAAAAAAAAGCGTGGGGTGCTTTTTAGATATTAACGAAATGATAATCACTCTACTCATATCTGTCAATAAAATATTTATAACTATTGACACCATGCACCCCACGCTTTTTTTAAAATAAAATATTTTTTTTTATTTTTCTATTTTTTAGTTCGGTTTTCTATAAAAAGCGTGTTTTTTAGTTTTTTTAAACTATTATTTATTTTCTATTTTTTAGTTCGGTTTTCTAGTCTAGAACTTTCATAGTTCACAAATCGCACCATCTAGTGGCAATCACCGGAAACTAAAAAAGAAGTCGGTTACAAACAAATATACAAACATACAAACCTACAAACATACAAACATACAAACATACAAACCTACAAACAAACATACAGGTGAAGCTAATAAAAAGCTAATAACAATGAACGTTATATTTTTTATAATGTTATTTTTTGTAAATTCGTGGCCTATAGGTGTAACGGTATCTATCAATAAATTTATTCGCCGATTTATAAGTAAAGGAGGCTATCACCATACATAGGGACAATTGTGTCAGTGACAGTGTTAGAGCCATACAGATAAATGCTTGAATGGGCCGGCTCGTCCGGTGGAATACCACGATCTCTCAGAACATCGACCCAAAGTGGCACATTTCGCGTTCCTTCCGGTGAGAGAGTTATCCGGAGGTCCACCCCCTTCCCCATCTGTTTCCATCCCACTCCTTTAAAGGAAGGCAACGCGACTGTAACACTATCAGTGTCTCAGATGTTATTGGGCAGCGGTAATAGCTTAGCATCAGGTGACCCGATAGCTTGTTTGCCCCCTATCCCCAAAAAAAGTCTTCGCTATTATTTACACATGTCTTTATTGAAGCTAAAAAGGTTTAATATGATTCTAGTGCAAATTTAGTAGCAAATAAATGTAGAGAAGTGCAAATTTAGAGCTGTGTGTATTTTTGTGCGTTGTTTCATAAAATAATTAAAAAAACAAAAAAAAAATTACACTTAATATTTAGGGGGATCTAAAATATATGTTGTTCTATTCTCAGACCTACCCGATATGCACACAAATTTCATGAGAATCGGTCGAGCCGTTTCGGAAGAGTATGGTAACACACACTGTGACAAGAGAATTTTATAATATATTAGATAGATATATAGAAAATTTCCCAGACATCGTTCAAACAAGCACCTTGTGCATTATACAGATGTTTGGCCGGGCCGGGATTCCAACCCTCCACCCGGACCTTTGCCGAGAACCGACACCACACCTGCCTCACCTTTCCTATACATCAAAATATTCCAGTGTATTTTATTGAATTGTATGTTAAAGTTAAGTAATTATTAATTATTAATTGTTCCTTAAGTATGAAAGGACATGCTCCGATGGTTCGGACATATAGAAAGGATGGATGATGCAAGATTGACTAAGCAGATATACAATTCAAATGCGGATGGATGTAGGAGTCGAGGACGGCCTAGACACACATTCCATGACCAAATAGAACGTGTTCTGGAGGAAGGTGATAGTAGGAGCCTCAAAAATCGACGCGCGTGCGTGAGAATCGTGCCTTATGGCGCTCCGTTCTCTCTGTGTAGGTAACAGTGGTAGAGCCAAGCAGTTCGCTGTATGTATGGGTCGGCTCGACCGGTGAAATACCACGACCTTTCAGAAGACCGACGTAAAGTGGCTCATGCCGCGTTTCGTTCGGTGAGAGAGGTATCCGGAGGCCCACCCCCCTTCCCCATCTTTCCCTATCCCCTATCCCTTAAAGGTCGGCAACGCAACAGTAACACTATATGTGTTGCTGGTGTCCATGGGCGGCGTCGGTTGCTTACCATCAGGTGACACGCCTGCTCGTTTGCCCTCCTATCCTATAAAAAAAAAAATTTAGGACGTAAACATAACGGCGAGAGGAGGCTTAACAACCGCTGCCTACACCTTCGGGTAGAAAAAGGCGTGAAGTTATATTATGTTATGTTCTATACTAATTAAAAAAAATCTTCATAATTCCCCATTCATAGGTGACATGTCTGTATGGTGTTGCCAGCAACAAAAACTTTGATAGTTTTCATAGGGCGACTTTTAAGTTTAAGATTTTATTAAAAGCTTTTATTTAACTTGCACTGTATGTATGTATGTTCGGTGGAATCTTGCAACTCAATTTTGAAGTAGATATCTGCAACCGATTGAGCTGAAATTTTGTATATACGTTTACTTTCGATGACAATGCATGATATTAGAATAAAATAGAATAGAATATACTTTATTGTACACCAATTAAGTTATAAATATCAGTAAGCAGTACACGGTAAATGTTTGGCAAGTACAATAGGCGGTCTTATCGCATGCTGCGATCTCTTCCAGACAACCTTTGGATGGACATTTTGAACTGGAAAGAGTAATACGCGGTGTACAGTTGCTTTTTAGAAATATATTTATGTCAATTCTATGTAAATAGATACATAAACATACATACAAAAACATACATACATACACATACCTACATACTTATACAACATAATAGATATATACAATACATACAGATGATACTTAAATTATGTGTGACATTATTCTATATCCAATATGGCGGACCACCCAAGATGGAGGAATGGATATTTGGAATGCATTTCTGCAATATGGGTATCAAATGAAATGGCTTATAGAGTTTAACTTAAAAAATAATATGACGTCATTCTAAATCCAATATGGTGGAATATCCAAGATGGAGGAAAACATATTTTAAGCTTCTGTACAATATGGGTATCAAATGAAAGGGCTCATTGAGAGTAAATGAAAAAATAATGTGACGTCATTCTAAATCCAATATGGCGGATCATCCAAGATAGAGGAACAGTTTTTTAATGCATTTCTACAATAAGGGTATCAAATGAAAGGACTTGTTGAGAATAACTCGAAAAATAATGTGACGTCATTCTAAATACAATACGGTGGACCATCCAAGATGACGGCATACATATTTTTGATGCATTTCTACGATATATGAATTAAAAATCATCATTGCGATTAAATGGAAAAGAAAGCTCCAAACTGAAATTGAATTAGATGATCTCCTTATTGAATAGCTGGACTGTTTGAAATTAAACGGTAAACTAACTTGCAATAATGATGCGTTGAATGAAATGACACTAACCTAGCCAGCTATAACTAAAAATAAAGTAAAGCAAAAACCCTTTTTAAAGTAGCTTTTATTTAAGCGTTCTAAAAATAAGATAATAATATTTCCTTAAAAATTTCAAGTATCAACTTAGGCCCGTAAGATCAATCATAGTTAAAACTGTCGATTTTCTAAACTATAGTCAATTTTAATCTAGAGTTTAAACCTGCCTCGTAAGATCAACAGCGAAATGGACATAGATTACGTAAACTAAGTTTAGTTTTCGACAGATGGCAACATTTGGTTATTTAATGTCCATATTTCGCTCATCATTCACTCTTTTGTACATTATCTGTGGCATATTTCGTGAAAAAAACTCTTTTTCTCTTTCTGTTATGAAGTTTTATAGTGTGAACATAGATTTAAGAAAAATAGATCGGCAATAGTCACCCAAACAACGTGACCGAAAATGGGTTGTTAATGTGTGAGTGACTTACGGGGCTCGTGGCGCATTGGTAAAACAACCGGCTGCAGCACTGAGGTCGGGGGTTCGATTTTCGCCCGAGTACAAATATTTATGACAAACATTAATATTTGTGCGGCGTCTGGGTGTTTTTCTATGTATTATAAGTATGTATTTACAAAAGAAAAGTATATATGTATTAGTATCCGTTCTCTAGTAACCATAGCACAAGCATTTAGTTGCTTAGTTTGGAACTGGCGCTGTGTGATTTGTGTCCAAGATATTATTATTATTATCAATGTGTTCTAAGGGAAAATGGAAAAGCTAGAAGAATGGGCAGCAGCATTCTTTCTCAAGACACTACAGCCTACTGCGATCGCCAACCCGCCTGCCAAGCGTGGCGATTATGGCAAAAACCCCTCATGATTGCGCGGACCGGCAGTTGTGGCGCTTTATGAGGGAGGCCTATGTCCAGCAGTGGACGTCAAAAGGGCTTATGATATGATGTGTTCGTAAAAAGCGCTTCAAAGCGTTAACTTTTACATAGTTAATGTTCATGTGTGGAAATGTAAATATCCCCAAAATCTAATATACGCGGTAGCGCTGTCAGTGATTCGATGCTATTAGTAAATTTTTCCTGACATGTGCCATCTATTGTAGTCTATGCTAAATCTATGTATGAACCCACAATCGTTGTGTCAGATGTCAGCTGATAAACGACCGCCATTTTTAAACTAGGCGGACCACAGTTTAAACGGCAAAATCTCCTGGTGTAAGCTAAACTATAGTTTAAACTGTTATTGGAGTTTTATCTAGCATTGATCTTACGAAATAAACGACAGATGAGGTTTAAACTAGGCAAAATAGTTTAAACTGTGATTGATCTTACGGGCCTTAGAGCCTCAGTATGTACAATTTATATAATAATAAAAGCTTGTCGCGAGGTTTGACTCCCTATCAGTAGGTAATTAAATTGCAATAGATAATATAGTAAAGTTAGTAGATAATATAATAATAATAAGGGGGTCATGTCAAGAGCGTGCACGTCGCGATCCCTGCCGTCCCAGTGGGACGCAATCTTGACCAAAGCAAACTCAGCCGGACGGGCTGCTAGGGCGTGCCCCGGAAGCGACGGGCACCGATTAGCCCCCGTCGGTGCGGCTGCATGCGCATGCGGCGAAGGGGGCCGCCACCCTTCACGCAGCGCCAATCCTGGCGGGACGAGGAGAGGGGAGTGCCGTATAGGCACGTGGAATGTTAGAGGTAGCATGGCAAGAAAGATGAATGAGATGATGGATGTATTAAATGAGAGATGCCTGGATGCCTTATGTTTGACGGAGACAAAGCGGAGGGGGAGGGAGGCCGAGGACCTCCCCGGTGGCATGGTAGCCCTATGGTCCGGAGTGGACCCGGACGTCCGTGCCAGTGGGGGTGTTGGAGTCGTTCTCTCCTGCCGCTTTGCTTCCGGAGTGAAAGAATATGAGTTGGTAGGCCCAAGACATCTTTGGGTTCGAATAAAACTGGGGATCACGCGAGTTTTCCTGGTCGCAGCTTATGCTCCCGTTAGCTCCGCGGATCCCCGCGAACTCGAGGAGTTTTGGGAAACTGTTAGGGATATTCTGGATCTAGCTGAGGGAAATGAAAGGATAATTCTGTGTGGTGATTTTAATGGGTGGGTCGGAACCAAGCGAGACGGCCTGGAGGCTGTCCTTGGTCCGAATGGTGACAAGAGAGTGAATGATGCTGGTAAGCCGATATTGGACGTATGCCTGGAACGGAACCTCCTTGTGTCTAACACATTATTCCGTCATAAAGATATTCACACGTATACGTGGAGACGGAATGAGCAAAAGAGTATGATAGATTTGATTTTGATAGATAGTCGTCTCCGAAATACTATAAGGGATACAAGAGCCTACAGAGGCCCCGCTCTTGATACGGACCACTACCTGGTGGTAAGCCGATTCGTGGGCCTTTTCAAGAAGTGGAGACACTGGCGAGTGCGTACCCATTTCGGAGAGCTTGAAAGGATAAAATGTGAGAAATTAGAAGATGAAAGTGTACGGAGTATGTATGTAGGCCTAGTCAGTAAAAGACTCAATGAGACGAGTCTTTCTGACCTAGGTGTTGAAGAATGCTGGGAAAGAATGAAAGAAAGTATAGTGAATAGTGCAAAAGAAGTATGTGGTAGTGCAAAGAGGCATAAGATTCTGAGAGGTGACGCCTGGTGGGACGCGGATGTGAAATCCAGCGTCGAAAGAAAGAAAAAAGCATGGTTGGATTATGTCTCAAGTTTGAACCAGAATGATAGTATGACAGAGAAAAAGTATGAGAGCTACCGCCGCTGCAGGAATGTTACCAAAGCCTTAGTGAAAGAGAAGCGTGAAAGACTTGTTGCGAATGAGGAAGTGAGGCTGACGGAGAACTTCGAGGCGAATAACAAACTCTTCTGGAGGGAAGTTAGAAAGTCTCGGGGTTCTTCGTCAACATCCAGAATGGACAAAATTATGTCTAAGTTTGGTGACATTCTTGCAAACCCAAGCGAGGTATTGGGCAGGTGGAGTGAGTATTTTGGGGAAATGTACGAGTATGTTCCGGATGTGGGCGCCGCGAGTGAGCCTACGGCTGACACCACTGCGCCAGCATCTGATGAGGACATTACTATGGAAGAGATTGAATGGTCGATACGAAGTATGAACAATGGTAAGGCAGCTGGAATTGATATGATGTCTGCTGAAATGATCAAATACGGTGGAACCTGTGTCCGGGACGCTTTCCTGACCTTGAGCAATCTATGCTGGAGGTCGGGTAAGGTTCCCATGGACTGGAGGCGCGCTGTCATCGTGCCCTTGTATAAAGGTAAGGGATCACGTATGCAGTGCGCCAGTTACAGGGCCATCAGTTTGATCAGTTTAGCAGCAAAAGTGTATGGGAAAATTATTGAAAGGAGAATGAGGGTGATATCTGATGGAGTATTGTGGGATTCTCAGGGTGGTTTCAGAAGCGGACGAGGGTGCATGGATCAGATTTTTTCTCTCCGCAATATCGTGGAGAAACAACTGGCTGTTAACCGGAAGGTTTTCTGCGGTTTTGTGGATCTGGAAAAAGCGTTTGACAGAGTGTTACGAAAGGATCTGTGGGATATACTCCCGGGCTACGGGGTGAGCGGAGCACTGCTGCGCGCTGTGCAGTCCACTTATGAGGGCTGCACAGCGTGTGTGCGTGTTGACGGCGGCTTGTCCCCCTGGTTTGACGTCAATATCGGCGTCAGACAGGGTTGCGTGCTGTCCGCTCGACTGTTCATCCTGTACCTGGACAGTTGTCTCCAGAGAATGAGATCGATGGATGTAGGGATGCGAATGGGTGACCTAGTTGTGAGCTGCCTGCTTTACGCAGATGACGCCGTGCTTCTAGCCGAATCGCCGTCGGACCTGCAAACACTAGTCACTACTATGAAAGATGATTGCATGATTAAAGGCTTGCAGTTGAATGCGACGAAAACGAAAGTAATGGTGTTTGAAAGGGAGGAATCCAGAACAGATGCAAGGATAATGGTTGATGATGTAGTGCTGGAACAGGTGAATGAAATTGTATATCTTGGATGCGCTTTTAGCAGAGATGGAAGGTACACCGCGGATGTAGAAAGACGAGTGGCGATAGGAAATAGCGTAAACGGAGCGTTGGGCAGATTCCTGGGCGCAAAAAATATTAGCAGAAAGGCCCAGCTAGCAATCCACAATGCAGTCCTGATCCCAACACTAACTTATGGAAGCGAGAGCTGGGTATGGCAGAGTGTGCATGAAAGTAGAATAAACGCGGTAGAAATGAGGGCTCTACGCAAAATCTGCGGAGTGACTCTCGCTGACCGCGTAGAAAACAAGGTTGTAAGGAAGGAAGTTGGTTTGAAAGAGAGTGTCGGTGTAAAAGTAAGAAAGGGCATGCTCCGATGGTTCGGACATGTAGAAAGAATGGTTGACGCAAGACTGACTAAGCAGATATACAATGCAAAAGCGGACGGATGTAGGAGTCGAGGACGGCCAAGACACACATTCCAAGACCAAATAGAACGTGTTCTGGAGGAAGGTGATGTTAAGAGCCTCAAAAACCGACGCGCGTGCATGAAAAGAGTTATGAAAGTCAACGAAGCGAGTGAGGTGTGTAAGAATCGTGCCCTATGGCGCTCTGTTCTCTCTGCCTACCCCGCAAGGGATTTGGCGTGAAGTTATGTATGTATGTATGTAGTAGATTAATTTACATGAGTGTTTTGCCCATTTCTTCTCATGACATCTCTACACTCAGAATCGTCCGTGCGTTTTTGTTCCAAGGGGGCAATTTCAAGCGCTCGTGTTTGAATATGTTATGCTTTAAATAAAATAATAAGTTAAATAGCTGTATTTACGGACTATATTTAACTGTTGATTTGACATTATAAAATTAGTACAGTTTATTTACAACTCGCGCGACAAGCTTTTATTATCATATAAATTGTACATACTGAGGCTCTAAGTTGATACTTGAAATTTTTAAGGAAATATTATTTTCTTATTTTTGAGCGCTTGAATAAAAGCTTCTTTAAAAAGGGTGTTTGCTTTAATTTTTCATAGATAAAAGATTAATAGATCGGCAATAGTCACCCAAACAACGAGACCAAAAATGGGTTGTTGATGTGTGACTGACTTATAAATGTGTGCGTAAAAATCGCTTCATAGTGCCAACTTTTACATAGTTAATGTTCATGTGTTGTAAATGTAAATATCCTGAAAAACTAATATACGCGGTTGCGCTGTCAGTGATGAATATTAGTACATTTTTCCTGACATGTGCCATCTATTATAGTCTATGCTAAATCTATGAATTTGTTCTTGTTCATCCATTCTGTTCTTTTTTCAAATTTTCCCGCGTACGAACATCTGTTTATAAAAAGATTTAAAAGTCACAACAGCCAGTGTCAAAAGAGACAAATTTGTATACCTCTACCACCTTTGGGAGGGAGAAACGCATTTTATGATTTTTATATAAAATTCCAAATGGAAAATCAGATTCATATCCAAAGGAGCTCTCAGCTCGAGTTTGTAGAGTATAAACTATTCAGCTGAGTATCAGATAAGGGTAAATCTCTTCAATGGGATCCAGCCGGTATCTATGGCGACCCCCCCCCACCGGTCCCTATCCTGTTGGAGTATAAGAGGAGATATGTAAATGTTGAACCGGTTAACGATTGCTTTGACGTTACATTTTTAAGTTGAATATTGATAGCATCTATTTTTTTTTTATATCGTCGCGAAGATTTTCTTTCACTATTTAAATTGTTTACTATATACTATATGAAAGTTATATTTTTGAAATTGTCTCTTGGTTTCGGTTTGGATGATGTTTTATTTTGTAACAGTCTTTAAATACTTTTGAAATTTTTTACCTTTACTTTTGAAATTTATGTACCTTAAATAATATTAGTAAAATTTTACTTGCTTTAAAACCAACGCAGAAAAATGATTGGATAGATTGATTTATTTTTCTTTTTACACGTTTTCATTTATTTTAGTATTTGCCAGATGGTATGCGAATTAAAAATAAACTAAGTTGACTTGTGTATAAAAGACCTTGAGTTGTTTCTCGGTGGTCCAGTGGTAGAGCACACGGCTTCTGATCCAGAGGTCCGGATTCGAATCCTGACACTGACTCACACCAATGACTTTTGGAAATTAATTTCGGAAGTTATGTGTGATAAATATCGATGACTGAAAACTTTGTGCCCGGTATGCCAATAGGTTCGTCACCTATTCCAATTGGGACGTAAACATAACGGCGAGACGAGGATTAACAGCCGCTGCTTCGGGTAACAATAGGCGTGAAGTTATGTTATGAGTTGTTTTAATTGTCATCAATTTTATAGGCGAAATTCTGATCAATAATGTATACTTTAATCTGTAGTTTTTGTTCTATGAAACAAGTCATAGTTTACTGTAGCCTAGACTAATTCTAGGCTACAGTAAACTATGGCTTGTCTTACAGTAAACTATGACAAGTCATAGTTTACTGTACTTGTCATAGTTTACTGTAGCCTAGAATCATTCATTATTTAGGAACGGTTTTATTTCGTTCAAAAATAATCCATTACTTTATATTTATTTATACATATAAATAAAATTGAAGTGTCTGTTTGAAATATTGAAATAACTGCTTTCTACTACATTCATAGGAATATTATATACGGTACAAACACCAAAATAACATTTTTACAATTTTTGGCTGTCTGTCTGTTTGTTTTGGGTAATCACTGTAATGGCTGAATCAATTTTGACGGGACTTTTATTGGCAGGTAGCTGTTGTAGTAAGGAGTTACTTAGGCTGCTTTTTTTTAGAAAAAATCTTTTATTTATTTGTTTATTGCCTCCCAGGCGAAACAAAGTTCGCCAGTTCAGTTAGTATCAATAATTAAAATAGCTACATACGTACCACGTATCAAAACAAGAGTCTTCTTAGTTCGATATCAGTATTCAGATAAAAGATTTAAAAACACAAAAGTAGTTTTTGTTGGAAGAGAGATCGAGTGTGGTCTTCAAACGGCTTAAATGGGGTGAATAATATATATGTATATATATAAATATATTTATATGTTATCGGTATCGTTGTATGATCACTACAATACGCAGACTGGCGCTTAAAGGATTATGTACTGCAACATCATAGACCCGTACTGAAATTTGTGTGGAAAACCGGTTCCGCTTTGCTGCATGGTTACCGGTAAAAGCCGGTCGTATTTTGTATTTTTACCTGATATATACACGCGTTTTTCTAGTCGGAAGGGGTAGGCAGCGGCTCATACGTCTACCGAATATATGAATGGCGGAATCTATTGCCGCATGATTATAATTTTTTTATCAGCCCTTAAAATATTCGCAACTCTTTTTTTATTGTGTCTTGCCGCGTACACCTGTATTCAATTTTATTGTTATATTTATGTACATGGTTTGCTTGCATTCACGAATATCGAGTTTCTAATAGACAAGCAATATATCAATATTTATGATGCCTCTCGATAACGTTAAACGTGTCTCAATATTTTATTGCAATATGGTGAAGAGTCTTCATCTTCCATGATATAGCAAACTCAATATCATGATTGTGATATGATTGAAGGTAGATGATAATGATATGAACGCCAATCTGGAATTGTGTGTAGACAGGTTATTATAGCTTGGAAATTGTGCAAATGCAATTTTGGTCAAATTAAATAAAAATAAAATTATTGAGATACTTTTATTACTCACGTAGAGAATCATAATTTTTGGAAACGACCTTGTCTCTATGAAATTAATTATCTCGCTTATATCTGTCGCCGAATTGCAAAAACAATAACTCAAATAATATTTTTATAAATATTTGATTGGAAACATTACGGTGTCAGTAATAGGTAACTTTACCCTACATGTTATACATTAATCCTAGATCCTTGGACTTATTTAAGAGGATTTAGGCCTAGGTTCAGACGAAGCATAGTACGCGTTTAGGTTTTATACACAGAGTACCGTACAATCAAAATTTTGTAATGCGTCATTCCGCCTCGTGAACACGCCCTTATTGTGAATATCGGAGCTGAAAATAGATTGTTTGCAGAGTCATCATTATCGCTCAGCTAACGGAAGATTGGTGATTAAATTGACAGTAATACCCTGCCCGGACGCGTCCCGTATAACCGGGGTATTATCATTATAATTATTACGAATACGTCGATGCTGTGTGCCTGTGGTGGCTGGCACAAAGGGACCGCATCATCCTGCGGTATATCGACGGACATACCTGCCGATGCCTGCCGATGGCCGCCGATGCCCGGCTCTGCCGTCACGCCGCACCTAATTTAATTGTTGACCGTATACATTTAATGATGTTGGTAATTATTGTGATTTCGCGGACCGTATATTTTCAGAACATTTCATCTGAAAATATACGGTCCGCAATAATTGTCAACGATACGTCTATACGATATACGCAGAAAAAACACATGTACCAACATTATTTAATGTTGGTACATGTGTTTTTTCTGCCAATTAAATTTATGCGGTGGAGCTGCGTAGTTCGCTGTATGAATGCGGTTAGACCGGTAAAATACCACGACCTCCCCGAATGTCAATGTAAAGTGGCTCTTTCGCGTTTCGCTCGGTGAGAGAAGTATCCGGAGGCCTAACCCGATATAACTTTTTCTTTACTATATTATTAGGTTGTTGCAAAATATCTGTCGTATTTCGTTCGGTAAAATTCGAAATAGCATAATTTTTTTTGCGACACTTTTTGAGCCATGTGGTTATTCCTGTCGCCTAGTGTATTTACTTGCGTCTCTAAAACCGCGTGTTATTAAAATTGTATCTAGTAATTTATAAAATTTGAGTCCTTAAAATGGAGGTTGATAAAACTCATCTTCGACACTGCATGCTCTATGAGTATCAAAAAGGCAGTAATGCAACTGAAGATACCAAAAATTTGTGCAACACCTTCGGGGAGAACGTGGTAGATGTTAGAACGATTCAAAGGTGGTTTTCAAAATTTCGAACTGGAAATTTTAACCTTCAAGACGCACCTCATACCGGCCGACCCTCTTCTTTTAATGAAGATGAATTAAAGGCCATTATAATGGAAGACCCATTTATAACTAGCAGAGAGATAGAGGGAAGAATTGGTTTTGATCATACAACAATATGTCGACATATTAAAAAATTAAACTTTTATTTTCCTTCTAAAATACGACATAATTTATGCAACGACCTATTATATATTAATTATACATAAAAACCACCTTGTTGACACCTTCTATCTATTAAAAAAACCGTATCAAAATCCGTTGCGTATTTTCAAAGATCTAAGCATATAAGTGGACAGATTTTGTTTTATACTATGCAATGATAAATTTTAGTTTATTTACCTAATTGAATATTTGAACAAAGATAAATCTCAAGACATTTTTTTATTCTCTCTTCATTCTCTCGTCTCAAGTATTTTGAAATGTTTGCAATTTTTTTTAGCGAAGCTTAAACAATTTTCCTGTAGATTTCGCGTCTCGTTAATAGACGGCGGAATAGAGATGTAAAATAATAAAAAAACAACAACCACATTTTAAGGTTTATTATAATATAACAAGACAACGGGAATTTCTTTAGTCTGATTTTAATGAACAAAAATGGTTTGTTCGCGTTTAAAATATATAAATATATATGTATATACCTACACATTTGCCGGCTTATTGTATTAATTATTCACCAAAAACGATGAACAATGAACTGGGTAATGTGTTTGTTGGTATTACGGCGTATTTTGTATTTACCAATATAGTCTTTGAAAATAGAAATAGGAAAAAAACCGCTATTTTTTTTTTAATAGTAATTTTATGTTTCATTCGTACTAGACTTTTTTTTATTAAAAACGTGAAAAAGTTTAGGCGTTTCAGTAAGCTTTCAGATGGAACTAGTCGCTTGAACCAATTTTCAGTACGGTACCAAACGGACCTTACTTCAATATCTACATCTCAAGAATTTAAGCATATTTCTTTTTTAAAAATATATATTTTAAAAATACAAGTAACGATTGCTTCTAGATTTTTTATTTATTTATTCAACAATAAGATTTATATATTCAAAACGTATATAATTTGTCTACTTACGTCCAAAAATAAAAATTATACTGCGTAGGCTCAAAAATCCTTTAAGTGGGTAATTTCAGAATTTTTCCCTCAATAAGCCGATTTACGTGGTAATTTGCCCAATTATTTATTAGCTCACAAATTGAACGTAATTTTCCATAAGAAATATGGTATTGAAGCAGTTGATCAGAGGGAAAACGAAAATAACCAAAATAATAATGATGAGATTTGAATATAAGTATCTTTATTGACTATTTCTCCAACAAAAATATGTTCAGAGCTCACAGAAATTTGAACATGTTTACTTCATTACGCGACAGGGGTTTTAGTTGCTTTTGTATAAGTGTCATCATCTTTTTGCCCTTATTTTTCCATCATTTGTGGTAGACGCTACAGATCTTCCCTTTCCATATCATCCCTATCATTTGCTTTTTCTTTAGTAAATCACCATTGCTAATGATATTGTTTGTCTTTCATTCAATGCGTCAATATTTTAAAAGCTTTTACCAACAAACACACTTTTTCTA
This sequence comes from Euproctis similis, assembly GCA_905147225.2. Classification (NCBI taxonomy): domain Eukaryota; kingdom Metazoa; phylum Arthropoda; class Insecta; order Lepidoptera; family Erebidae; genus Euproctis; species Euproctis similis. Next base: position 7,477,766 of record LR990121.1, on the reverse strand, counting down.
ATACAGTTTTAAACATTTTGCAATTATTGTTCACTTTAAAAGTAAATAAATATGTTACAGCGCCATCTAGTGGGGACTTGTAACAAAAATTTTGTACTATATCCACTCTATTTATTAAAAGCTTTTATTTAACTTGCACTGTATGTATGTATTCGGTGGAATCTTGCAACTCAATTTTGAAGTAGATATCTTCAACCGATTGAGCTGAAATTTTGTATGCACGTTTACTTTGGATGACAATGCATGATAAGATGTGTGACATTATTCTATATCCAATATGGCGGACCACCCAAGATGGAGGAATGGATATTTTGAATGCATTTCTGCAATATGGGTATCAAATGAAATGGCTTATTGAGTGTAACTCAAAAAATAATATGACGTCAATCTAAATCCAATATGGTGGAATATCCAAGATGGAGGAAACCATATTTTAAGCTTCTGTACAATATGGGTATCAAATGAAAGGGCTCATTGAGCGTAACTGAAAAAATAATGTGACGTCATTCTAAATACAATATGGCGGATCATCCAAGATAGAGAAACAGTTTTTTTTAATGCATTTCTACAATATGGGTGTCAAATAAAAGGGCTAGTTAATAGTAACTCGAAAAAAAATATGAGGTCATTCCAAATCCTATATGGCGGGAATAATATTTGCATTTCAACAATATGGGTATCTAATAAAAGGACTTGTTGAAATTAACTCGAAAAATAATATGACGTCAATCTAAATCCAATATGGCGGATATTCCACCATATTTGCATTTCTACAATATGGGTATCAAATGAAAGGGCTTGTTGAGGATAACTCGAAAAATAATGTGACGTTATTCTAATTACAATACGGTGGACCATCCAAGATGACGGCATACATATTTTTGATGCATTTCTGCAATATGCCTATGAATTAAAAATCATCATTGCGATTAAATGGAAAAGAAAGCTCCAAGCTGAAATTGAATTAGATGATCTCCTTATTGAAGAGCTGGACTGTTTGAAGTTAAGCGGTAAACTAACTTGCAATAATGACAAGTTGAATGAAATGACACTAACCTAGCCAGCTATAACTAAAAATAAAAAAAATAAATTAAAAGCAAAAACTCTTTTTAAAGAAGCTTTTATTTAAGCGCTCTAAAAATAAGAAAATAATATTTCCTTAAAAATTTCAAGTATCAACTTAGAGCCTCAGTATGTACAATTTAAATAATAATAAAAGCTAGTCGCGAAGTTTGACTCCCTATCAGTAGGTAATTAAATTGCAATAGATAATATAGTAAAGTTAGTAGATTAATTTACACGAGTGTTTTGCCCATTTCTTCTTATGACAACCTTACACTCAGAATCATCCGTGCGTTTTTGTCCCAAGGAGGCAATTTTCTCAAGCGCTTGTGTTTTAATATGTTATGCTTTAAATATAATAATAAGTTAAATAGCTGTATTTACGGACTATATTTAAATGTGTGTAAACCCCAAACCCATGAAAATAAAGCTATTTTGATTTGACATTATAAAATTAGTACAGTTTATTTACAACTCGCGCATCCATTTGGTCCTAGCATTCATCAAAGTGCAGTAAGAAGCAGCTAAGATCCGCTGAACAACGACCATCACCATCGTGTTTTTTTTATGAAACCTATTTTATATAAAATTTAATATGTCATTAAATATATTGCACATGAGTTGTTTAAGAAAATTCAAGAACAACGATGATTAACAGTTCTTTTTTTCTATTTTTACACGTCGTGTTTTTGTTACCAATTCTATCTCTAAGTAATTTTGATGATATCCGACGATTTTCCCGTTCCGTGCTCCCTGATCATATGATATCCTGATGGTTAAATTTCAGTCTTAACCATTAATTTACCACTGAGTGTAAAAGTAAAATGTATTTAGGACGAATTTACTGAACTAAACATTTCTTCCTAACATTCTAGACTCTTATTAATTTTTCTCTAACAAATACTGTATACCGTTATCGCCTTGTTAAGATTTTATTATAAGAATCTATAGACTAGCTTCGCTTTTACGATGTTCAGCACAATTATCGCCCAAGCTGCTTTTCAGATTCTTCCAACGGTAATACGGAACACAATATACTGCTATGCAAAGTTGGTATCTATTAGTTCTTGCAAGCAGAAAAGCACTCCGAGTCCATAGATATCGTTGCTCTTCTACAGCTCGTATTTCTTCTTAATTAGCGGAAGAGGTATTAGAGGTGCGCCGGTACCGATTCGGTATCGCTGTTACCGGTAATGGCAATAACAGCCGTTTGGAGTACGGCTTAATGCCAATTACCCTTTGCCTCTATTGTCTTGCGAGAGTCAAGTATCGCCGTCTAAGATCTACAGTTACCAGTTTACAGAGTGAGATTGCTCATTCGTTGAAACATTGTATCATTAACATTCACGCCTTTTAATAAATTGAGTCGTGAGCAACGGTGGCTAATATAATGTCTGAAAAGTCTTTTGGAATCTCGATTCGTGATATGTGATAAATCGCCACGCAATCCGTACGTTTAATTTTTTTGTTGGAATCTCAGATATTAATGTCTGTTCGTGAAAGTATATTGCACGATGTTTAATATCGGGGATCTCTCCTGGTACTACAATACTTTGATGCCAATGTGCACATTAAACGGTAGCTATGTAAAAAGAAAAAACGTATGAAACGTGGGCTAGGCAACGGTAAAATTAATTTCGCATGATATATGATGAAAGGTGATAGCGTTGCATGGTTTTAAGCATGTCGAAGATATGACATATGCAATTGCAATGTTAGACATTTGGACAATATTGGCTTCTTTTTATGCGGAGTTTCGAACGCGCGAAATTACCAAAAGATCGTTAAGATAAACATACATTTAGTAGGTTGTTGTGTTCTTCTGTGGATCTCGTAATTCTCTAAAAAGTGTTTGATCATGCTTCAAGTTAAGGTCTATCGTGGTCTAAAAAACGAGAAAAAATGCACATCATAGATAAATAGTACCGTCATAGACACAAGGCCAAAAATAAACTATTGCCATGTCTAACTAAATGTACAAAGTAGCCTAGTGATAGACTCTTACCGATACGAAATCTATTTATCTAAAGCCATCGTACCTAAAACTCGTAATGATATAAAATAATCCAGAATTTGAAACAAAAAAAGAAAAATGACAGTGTGACAGAGATCACACACGGACGACATTTATTCGACATTAGACCTTTAGAGGAAAACATCAAAAGCCATGGATAGAGTGAACAAAGGAGACTTTATTCGGATACGGAAACTGTACCGGGATTATCCCACCTTAAGAAAACAACCGTCCGCAAAGCTGCGACAAAGTGAGGAAGGAGCATACGTGAACTATGCTAACGAAAAGAAGATAAAACCTTTATCTTATTAGGGATCCAGCCCCTCGACCGACATGGTGAACTAACTTTGAACCCGAACTTATTTATATGGATTTATGTAGCCGCTTTTGTTTGACGCATTTTTTAATTTGTACCTCACGCCTTTCTTAAATTTCCACCGGGAGTGTTAGCAGCGGCAAACATACGTCGACTCCACGATTATTTATTTATTCTAAGCAGAATGCATCAGGAAATATTTTGACAGTCATATGCATTTATAACGCATAACTTTTTGCATAAACTTTTGAATTTCTAAATCACCGAGACGAAATATATTTTTTTATATCGCGCTATGTATTTTCCACATCAGACACACATTGGCGGTATTGATACAGAACGGACCAACCATAATATATGTATCGTTTATTTTAAGGTATCCGTTGTCGCCTCGTAAAGAATGATCCACAGTCTACGGCGAAACCATTACTTCTCGTGGCACATGAAAAATTCATATATCTGTCGTATGATCGCGTTAAAGCCTTGACTCCGCCGCGCGCGCATGTCTCCTGGGGATGCTAAGCACAGCTTATGGCACGACTAGCGCTCCTTTATATTTGTTTTAAATGTGGGCGATAACAGTTATTCATGATTCAACTGGAAAATATACAGGAAATACATTCACGCCACTGCTGTTGGATACGACGTCGTTCCGCTTGCTCGTTAATTCTACTCATACACATAACGCGAGGTAGGCAGAGAGAACAGAGCCTAACGCGCTCTGTAGGCACAATTCATACACGCCTCACTCGGTTCTTTGTCTTTCATAACTTTTGTCAAACACGCTCGGCGGTTTTTAAGGCTGCTGATATCACCTTCCTCCAGGACTCGCTCTATTTGGTCATGGAATGTGTGTCGTAGTCGTCCTCGACTCCTAAATTAATCCGTTTTTGAATTGTGTATCTGCTTAGTTGACCTTGCATCAGTCCATTCTTTCTACATGTGCATCGGGCATGTCCTTTATTACTTTTAAAACAATACTCTCTTTCAATCCAACTTACTTTCTTACAACTTTGATTTCGACGCGGTGAGCGAGAATCACTTAGCAAAATTGTGCAGCTTCCATTCCCACCGCGTTTATCCTACTTTCATGCACACTCTGCCATATCCAACTCTCGCTTCCGTAAGTTAGCATTGAGATTGTGTATAGCTAGCTGGCTTTTCTGCTAACATTCTTTCCGCCCGAGAATCTGCCCAACACTCCTTTTACGCTGTTTCCTGTATCCACTATCTTCTAATTTATAAAATGCTTGCATCTTTTCCGATGGTGATTTTAGAAAAACTAATAACAATAAGCCTTGCATTGAAATTGCATTATCTATTGTCCTTAAAAGATTTTGTTATTTGAAATTTATTCATCTTGTTTTTTTTTGAGTATTTTTAATAACAGTTCATGTTTTATTGTTACATAGCTTATATCATATCAGATAGTGATTTTACTATTGTATCTTAGATTACATAAATGATAAAAACGTTTGGAATTGAATTGTTCCATTTGTGTTATGTTGATTGTATTTACTATAGCAAAATTGTTAAACTGGCCACTACTTATCAAAAAGCCCTGATGCCGATGAGTTGGCTTCGCTTACATTCGCTTTTACATTCAATACAGCGTGATGGGAGGGAATATAAGTAAGCTCCGCGTATTTTAAGTAGATTTAAGCACGTTAGTTATATAGCGATTCTATGCGCTTGAATAAGTCCAATGAATAAAGACAACATAACATAACTTCACGCCTTTTTCTGCCCGAAGGTATAGGCAGCGGCTGTTAAGCCTCGTCTCGTCGTTATGACCGTAAGGGTCCAAATGGAGTAAGATGGCGCACCTATTACCGAGTACCGAGCACAAAGTTTGCAGTCATCGATATTTATCACACATAACTTCCGAAAATAATTTCCAAAAGTCATTGGTGTGAGCCCGGGTTCGAACCCGCGACCGCTGGACCACCGAGACTTGGACGAATAAAGATATTTTGAATTTTGATGTAATGTAAGTTTCTGCAGGTTTTAATATGCGTTCATTTTGTTACAGTGGACTTGCTCCAGATGCTCGAGTTCAATGTTACCGTCTCCTTTCCGGCCGCACCTCTGCTCACAGTTATATTGGCATTAGTTGGTAAGTGATATTTGTTAATTGAAAATTTAAATATTCTAAACAAATATAAAAAAAAAAAATACTGAACTGGATCAAAGTTATCACACACGAGACAGAGAATGGAACTCTTTGGAGGTTGCATTCATTTGATAGGTGTTCATATTTTAATCTTAATTCAAATAAAAAACTAAAATTAGTATCATTTGGCAGGCCTCGTGGTGGTTGGTAAAACTGCCGAATTGAGGTTGCCAGGTTAGATGCCCTCCCTAGTTCATTTGTGTGTGTATTATAAGTATGTATTTATTAAAAGAAGTATATATGTATTAATATCCGTTAATTAGTATCCATAACACACAAGCATTCAGTTGCTTAGCTTGGAACTAGAGGGCGCTGTGTGTATTGTGTCCAAGATTTATTTACACTATTTACATATTCGTTTAATAACGTTTCGTTTATATTAAATTATTTACAATTCATACCAATTAATTATTATTTACAATTAAATTATTATTTACGTTCAATTCTTATTTACATTTTAAATTCTCATTTACAATTTATGTAACCTCGGCGTCTTTAATTATACACTTCATATTTTTTTTCATTGTAAGAGCTATCATTTTACGCACTTTTTCTAATGAATAGATGGTGCTGGAAAATGAAGTAAATCAAAAGCAACTTCAATATATAATCCCGCACATACACTCAAAATTTGAATATAATATTATCCAGTAGAAAAAAAAGTTTAACTAAAAACAATGAACACGTGCGCTTGATAATCTGATGTCCATATTAAGTTTCAATGGTCTATTCTAACCAATCAAGTGCCCTCATTAATTAAAATATTCATTAGAAGCCTTTAAGCGCAGCCATATAAAAAAGTTTAGAATGTACAAAGTTTATGAAGTTATAAGTTTAGTTATAAGTTATAAGTATATATAAGTTTAGAATGTACATATTTCGATCAAATATTTATTTATAAGTCCCGATATGATGAGTCATTATTTGACACTTGAAACGTCCCAAGTCGGGCGTCATACGTTTTTCCAGTTATCAACTTTGCTTTTCTTGTGGATTTTTCTTCCCGTGTCGTCGGTATACTGTGTGTGTCGGGGATGTCTTGGGTACTACGTTAGTAGGTCGGTCGATTCAACAAGTAAGTCGGGCAGGGCGCCTGTTGCGCGGGGAGTCGGTGATGGGGACGGGGCGGGCCTGTTGCGCCTAGCAGACGCCAACCGCCTCCCACCGCAGTTACGCCCGTGATCATGCCCATATAATGGAGAGATACTTTTGACCCACTTCAAAATTTTCCTCATATTATATTCGATTATTGAAACACGCTGTCGTGTGACGCCAACATATTTGGATCGATACTTTTCGCCGTCTATTTTTAACATTACAATCGACTTAGTGATATTATTACTAGGCCGGAGAAAGGCTTGTGTTTTCATCAGCTAAATTGTGATCTCGGTCGTTACAACTAAATCTGAAACGTGTGGGTTCAATGAAATAAAATCATTATAACATGAACGATATTATATCTGCGTTGTCATTTCTATGGCGTGGTATTTTTACTATAGTAGTATCTATTTTTCATCGACTTCTGAACGAGCAGTGCCCAATTCGATTACAAATTACGCGTCTTAAATATCAATGCTAGTTAAATAGGCATTGGCTTCGCCGTCTTTTCCACGAGTACAAGTAAATAAGAGGCGTAATTCCCATTGTTTATCGTTTTTTTAACTATGTTTAATCAAAGGGCAATGCCGCCCCATCTCTGCCCGTGTGTTTAGTCTTGATCATTTCTCTATGTGCCAGATGGTTTAAGTCCACGAATTACTTAGTTAAGATGTCCCAAGTGTCATGGACTCTCACCAAATCTTGGCAAACACGAGTAACTTTTCAGAGGTCATGTGCCATAAATCAATTACTCTGCACTTTTCTTTCTTTACTCAATAATTATTTTCTGTTACTGTTTGAGGTTTGCTGTCAGAAAACTCAATTATGAGTTAAGCTCGCCTATGTACATCAAATTTAAATTTATGTATAATTCTAAAATTTATGTGTACAATAAGTATAAATAAATAAAAAAAAATAAAAACAATTCTATAAACAAAATAAAGCTGCGAAACAAACGAGGATGGATGGAGCCTTAATAATATTGCAAAGGTATCCCACCTTTGCAATATTATTAAGGCTGTTTCCCCATTTAAAATTAACATTATTATACAATCGGTACGCGTAAACAGTGTTTCTCTATATAAAAATAAACAAAACGTAGGCTTCAGTTGCGTTTCGTAAACAATAATAAAACAAATTTCAGTTCAAAGCAGTTGTTGGGTTGTTGGGTTTTGTTCTACTCAATAGTACCCATTACTCTCCTGTTGTTATTACAACATTGTGAGGCTTGATGTTTTAGGATCTCCGAAGGCCTCTTTAAATTGTTTTCACAATTAGTGAAATACTAAAGCTTGTCACGTTCAGTAGTAAATAGAGGTATTTAAAAAAAAAACCCCTTACGCAAATAACTCTTGCTGTATTAATGGGTCGAGTAGCTAACCTATTCACCTTCACGCTAATCTTTTTCTATGTAGCCAGAGAGAACAAAACGCCTTAAGACACGATTCGTACATACGTCACTCACTTATACGACTTTCATAGTTCTTGTGAAATACGCTCATCGGTTTTTAAGGTTCTTGACATCATAACAAGGACACGGACAAAGACTCGTTAATATAAGATGTTTTTTTTTTAAATCGTAGTTCTTGTTGGACGTCAGGAATGTAAACCCTCTTAAGACTAATCTAAAATCATCTCTTATATTAGAATAGGTATATAAAATAGTATTGCAAAGAGATTTTTGCCGAGATTAATAAATTTCTGCTTGGGTTCAATTCTTTGAAATATAAAACGACCTTTTTTATGGTATAGGCAGGTAAACGAGCAGGCATATAACCTGCTGGTGAGCAACAAACACCGTCCATGGATACCCGAACACATATAGTGTTACAGTTGCGTTGCCGGCCCTCGCAATGGGATGTGGAAGATTGGTCGGAAATGGGTCGGGAAAGGGAGGGGGAAAGCCATTGGGCCACCGCATGCCTCTCTAACCGAGAGAAACCAGGCAGGAGCCACTTTACGTCGATATTCTAAAAAGTCATGCTTTCACCGGTCGAACCGGCCCTTTCATGCAGCGAACTGCGTGGCTCTACAACTCTTAAAGTAAAAAAATTTAAAGAAAGTTAGTGAGAAAGTGTATACCATACAGTTTATTTTATTTATTTTTTATTTATGTGTAATAAATATCGATGACTGAAAACTTTGTGCCCGGTATGGCAATAGAATCGCCACCTATTCCATTTGGGACGTAAACATAACGGCGAGACGAGGCTTAACAGCCGCTGCCGACACCTTCGGGTAACAAAAGCGTGAAGTTATGTTATGTTATAATATATATGTACATATATATCCATATACACATAAATATAGATACACATACACACACACATACACTTTTCAATTACATTATCAAATTGAATCTTAATAATGTTTTTTAATTTTTATTTATAGTATTTTTTTCTGTTTTTTTTTTCATTTGTCTCTCAAGTAAGTTTTGATTTAATATATGACTCGTGTCGCCGAGTTTCCGATGTGGGTCGTCCTTTTGGGAATATTCTTTGTCGAAGAAATACACTAAAGCAAATCTTACCCTTGATAGATATGTTTGTATTTTTTAGTGAACTTTCTTTCATTTATCAAGAAGATTGAATAAAAATAACTAACTGACCTAACATACCAAACTTATGACTACATTGACTTTAAATGATTTGTAGAACTGTGAGTGGGTCCAGAGCTGAGGGACTAAGAATACTATTGAGCTTTGCCAGTAAGTGGTAGTGAATACACGCCACGTATACCTTAAACTTAGGTTTGAGATCCGCCACCGTTATGAGAGAGAGAATAGTGGCACTCCCATTACTTTCCGTGGTGGTCGGTTAAGCATATAGCATCTAAAACGTCATAAGTCTCGCTAACCAAGTGGTTCTCTCCAAATTGTAGTTGAGAGGTCAAGATCAAGTCCTGGCCTTATGACTGAGGTTATGTGTGATAAATATTGATGACAAATACATTAAAAAAAACACATGTGCACAGTTTTAATCATCTTCAGGCTACTGCTACCGTAGGAATGAGAGATAGAGGAGCCAGAAACACTGACGGCGTAATGCGTTACGTAACGGAGCCCATAGGTATACTTCAAAAACTATTTAGTAATTACCTGGTTCCTCTAGAAGGTTATAGCGCACATTAAAATGCTTTGAGCACGACCTTAAAACAGAAACAATTTTTTCTACATGTTTTTTTTTTCACTAAGGAGATATACAATCTAAAAGCGGATGGATGTAGGAGTCGAGGACGGCCTAGACACACATTCCATGACCAAATAGGTTCTGGAGGAAGGTGATGTTAGATGCCTCAAAAATCGACACGCGTGCATGAACAGAGTTATGAAAGTCAACGAAGCGAGTGAGGTGTCAAAGAATCGTACCTTATGGCGCTCTGTTCTCTCTGCCTGCCCCGCAAGGGATTTGGCGCGAAGTTATGCATGTATGTAGGTATTATTTTATTTCTCTAAATCCCCTGTCATTCAAAATCAGGTCTAGTATTTTATTGATATTTTTACCTGTGGTAGCCGTCGGCCGTCGGTACCACTCCTAGATTCATCTTGCACTGCTTCTCTGCTACGTTGTTATCCGCTACCCATGTTTTGACTGTGGTTTACAATGGAGAAAATTTTCCCAAAGTCTCGTACATATTTTAGCAATTTTGACAGAGGAAAAATAAAAGACGGCAGAATAGAATAGAATTCTATTCTAATAGAATTCTCGAGTCTAGATGTGCGTAATTGAACTCCTCCGAAACGGCTCGACCGATTCTCATGAAATTTTGTGTGCATATCGGGTAGGTCTGAGAATAGGACAACATCTATTTTTCATCCCCCTAAATCACAAGGGTAGCCCACCCTTCAATATTTTTTTTTAATTTTTCGACATTTTTCTGTTTCTTATTTTTTTTATAAAACGGGATACAAAAATACATACAACCCTAAAATTTCAACCCCCTACGATCAACCCTTATTTTTTAAATTTTATTTTTTGGCAAGACAACGTTTGCGGGGTCAGCTAGTTAAAATAGAAATGGCCATTTTCGTGCCAGTATTATTATTTCTTTTGAATTAAAATGTCCAACCTATAACCGAACACTCTTCAATGTGCTCTCGTATTGAACTCTCCACATCAGTTGAAAAAATAATACATAAAAGATTATTTAAATTTAAACAACTAAATTATTCATACATATTATGTATGTTATTGATAATATATATTTTATAATAATACTTCTACTGATTCCTGTTTACATGTGATTTCTGGAAACGTACGTCTCGACTCAATTATTGTACATTGCACTGAATTTCTAATCTGGCTGCATCGCATATCGTTTGATTAATATCGTAGCAGTTCGTTCGCTAGACTCGTGGCACAGCCTTCGTATGTACGGCTTCAGACAACTTTCAAATACACATATTGTGCACAGTGAGCGGGTACCGTGATACTACCTACCCCCTGGAATTACTTGGAATACTTCGAGATGTATTTGATTATGTCGGCTCATAGAAGTTGTTTAGGCCAGGAAATGTTGTGTTGTTTTTCCTTTATATATTAACATATACTATGAAAATTATCAATGAAATATTATATTGAAAAACAAAATTAAAAGTTAAAGAAGATATACCTGTCAAATCGAATTACCAAATTCCATTGATTGTACAATTTTGCATGTTAAATTTTGTGTAACTGCTGATTATATAAAAGTCTTTTCGATTTTCAAACTTTTGGAATCATTAGGGAATTAAAAATTTGGCCAGTCGAGGCGTAAATGCCATTATGTCAACACTTTCGGATATATGAAATCGTGCAGTTGCAAAAAGTAAATATAAAACACTAGCTTACTAGGCGCATATACTTTGACCGTAAATAAAATTCGAATCAGTAGTTCCCGAGATTATCGCGTTTATACTAACTCTTCAGCTTAATATTATTAGTATAGATATTAAAAATGCTGAATTTAATACATTGAAGTCGCAAAACAATAAATGGATGCAAAGATTTTAGGGATTGATTCACAGCATTGTCTTGTGTTTTTGTCAGCTCGCATGACATATCGCATTTCCCTCGATCACGTACGCGTCCGTGGGTACTGCGAATACTAATGGATTTCATTGGATAGCATAGGCAGCAGAGCTCTGGTGGCGCGGCCTAAAATTGGATTCCGGAACACCAGTTCGCAGTATTAGCGGCCGGCCGGACGAAACAATACCCAATCAAATTGTTTCCTTTTGCAATAGATATGTAAGGATGTATGTAACTTTTTGACGCTTCGACTTTATTACATCCCTGCATATGAAAATAACCTTTTATCGTACTTGACTGCTTTGATCTGAAATTCTCTTCTTTGGATAAGAAATCCAGAACTTAAATTTAGCAATTTATTTGAGTTTTGAAAACAGTCATTAATTTTTTTTCTTATATATCATCTTTACATTTGGCGTCGTCTCAATGGCAAATATTAAATATTATGATGCTGGTGCACTGGTGGTGGCACCACCAGTGCTGCAGAAACAGCAGGGTTGAAGATGTGTACAACGCTGATGCTGCAAAATAAAGCACGGATCAATATACTGAAGTATTGATGAGATTAGTAAAACTTTCTAACTTACAATCGGATGATGAGGAGAGATGATTAAACATAGATAATATGGTGACGGATTGACCTCCTTGAGTTTTTTGCCAGTTCTTCTCAAGAAGCTCTGACATCAAAATAAGGTTGTAAGGAAGTATGTTGGATTGAAAGAGAGTGTCAGTGTAAAAGTAAGAAAGGACATGCTCCGATGGTTCGGACATGTAGAAAGAATGGATGATGCAAGATTGACTAAGCAGATATAATAATGCAAAAGCGGATGGATGAGTTGAGACGTATAAGAATGATGCCTTCTGGCGCTCTGTTCTCTCTGTTCTCCGCAAGGCATTTGTCGTGAAGTAATGTATGTATGTGTACCGCCTGCCAAGCGTGGAATCCGCCTGCCAAGCGTGGCGATTATGGCAAAACCCCCCGTGATTGAGCGTACCGGGCGGTTGTGGCGCTCTATGGGGGAGGCCTATGTCCAGCAGTGGACCTCAAAAAGGCCAATGATGATGATGTGTATGTATGTTACATACGTACAAAAATAGAAAGTAGTATTAAATTAAATAACGGCACAATTAGTCAATTTGCTGTTACAAAATAGTTAAAATCACGCACCTGTCTGATAAAGTGACCTCCGCTAAAGTATAGCGCTCGCGCTCGCGGGGTGCCGTGAGCACCCCATAGAAACTTTAACATCTTTACTTTAACTAGTTTAAAATCCTCAGGGTTTTCACGCACAGGCCACACACCTCATATCCACACGATGGACGCGTTTTAATGTCACTTGAAGGTACAGAGACGAGCGAATGCGTAACTAGAGAAATTACTATTTATATTTACATACGCACAAAAATGCCTGGGGTGCACACAGCACCCCGGTTAATAAAACTAATACATGAAACTGAATTCGTAAACTCAGCAATAAAGGCTTATTTTATTTTGTTTACTTAATTTATATTACGGAGAAAAATGTGTTTTAAATATTGGTAAAGGTAAATCCAAATCGTGTATGCATAATGAGCCGATAGATGGCGGTCGATTGCGCGTGATGAATTATAATCTGCTTTAGGATCCTTAATCCGAGTGTGTCAGTGTGGAGCATGAATCAATGATATTTGCGTGGTGTACAGCTACTAATGTCATTGGAATTAATGTCCTGTTTATTTTTGCCTTTTTTTGGTTCGTAAACTGTCGTCAATGAAGCTATAATCATTTTTAACAGTGCCCGCTTCATCGGTGAAATACCACTAACTCTCAAAATGGAAATAAAATGGCTTATGCAGCGGTTAGTTGAGTGACGGGGGTATTTATATGCCTATCTTTCTGTAAAGCTGGGAATAATAAGTTTTGTTCCATCTAGTGACTTTCCAAGATAACTTTTGTGCGGTAGTTCGCAAGCTAAACAAGACCTTCGTTTAAGATCTTCCTTTATTAAGGCCATTATTTATATTAATTTTTGAAATCCCACTAAAATAATTACCACACCAAATATGAGTGTCGCCGAAACACGTGTAAAATTTACTAAACGCCGGTAAACTTTCGATCTGTACTCGAAGCTCTTAAGCCGGGCATAACGCAGAGCGACAATGAGGACTGGCACGGTGTATTGGATTACTGTTCCCCCCCTTAGGTGGCCTATCTCTACAAATGGGGATTTAATTTTCCATATCCGTAAATACAATAGCCGGAAATACGCTCGCTTCGCCCCCTATACTCTACCATGTCCGTTGCAATTTCGTGAAATTGAAATTTGTACTAGAGAGTGTCTGGATATCGTTTTAAACATTTCAAAGGGCGTATGAGTTTAATTGATGTAACCATAGATTTATCATAGACTGTAGTATAATAATCATTACTGACAGCGCGACCGCGAGTAAGCGATTGTCAGGATGTATAAAATTCAACACATGTACAATGAATATGTAAAAGTTGACACTTTGGGCCACTTTTTACGAACACATTGATAAGTCACACACACACCTTAACAATCTATTTTTGGTCTCGTTGTTAGGGTAGTACGAGATCCGACAGCAGAATCAGGGCACTCATCGGTATTTGCTAAAACTCAAATTTTTAGGCATTTTTATGATTAGGACAATATATATCTACCAGGTTGCCAATCAGAATGTGGTCGCTAATGTTTTTAATTAAATTACTGCAAATAGATTTTTCGGAAAAAAAATTCCTTCACTGGTTTTTTAAATAAAATAACATCCAGTTTACGGCCGGTATACATGAAAGCAGTGAAAAATCACGGTTGCCGTTGCGGACTTGGCCGCACCTCTTCGCAGCCAGGTGTAAACAGGTATGAGGGTATGATATAACAGGGTGACTATTGCCGATCTATTATTTCTACATCTATGGATAAAACTGTTTAATTCTGTGACTAAATATACGGTCACACATTGTGTGTCGGTCCGTTTAAAACAATGGCGTTTGTCGGTCGGGTGGCGATGACGATGCGAGACCTGAACGATACCGCGATGACGTCGCATTATGATGGAATCCATACAGGGATGATTGATGAGCGCCACATACTAGCTCTCATTCAATTTACTGTCACCGGTTCGTGTGGAGTGCAGTTTTATGTGTGGAGATCATAAGGTTTCTATATATATGTACTCTTATATATATTAAATTAAATTTATTTTTATTTTCGCTTTCGCTTCATCCACAGTCATATATCTTCATCATGTATTCCCGTCGGTTTCGGGTAGGCACTACGCATATTGCCTTTTTGAAATAGACCATTTAATTGTTCGTGGTAGCTCCGTGTTGGTCTCCCGTTCTCGACCCTGCCACTCACATTCGCTTAGTATACTCTTTTAGTCAATCGGCATTCATTCATTCTTGCAACATAACCGAACCATCTTAACATACAAATCTCCACCTTGGTCACCTCATCATCCTTTAGCTTGCATTTCTCCCTTATCACTTTCACTTTCTGAAGTTATGTTTTATAATATAAATATCGATAAAAGTTGTATAGTAATAGGTTCTGGCACCGTTTGGGACGTTAATTTTCGGTGAGTCCAGGCATATATG
Source organism: Euproctis similis (assembly GCA_905147225.2). Lineage (NCBI taxonomy): Eukaryota > Metazoa > Arthropoda > Insecta > Lepidoptera > Erebidae > Euproctis > Euproctis similis. Next base: position 7,462,496 of record LR990121.1, on the reverse strand, counting down.
ATATTTGTGATTTAAAGTTGTAAACTTTTACTGGCTGAGCCATAGGATGAGGTTAATCTCTAATAAAGGTCTTACAGGATGCGGTTATATTTTTATGAAACAAACTTCACAAGAGACGACAACAAATGATACGAGTCTTAAAAATTGTCTGGACTTCTATTGATTTATAAAAGACCATCTAGTCTATAGTATTTATCTATAAAATTTAATCTATCTTAACTCTTTTGTGTTCTTATTTGCCTACCAAACGCGCCACATTCTTATAAATAAAAAAAAAGTTAATTGTAATTGTTTTTTTTATCAAAGGAAAGTCTAGCTTGACCCGGGACGATTGCGAAGAAATGCTCTTTGTTCACCTGGCAACCGCTGCGACCGCGGTCCGACTAATAAACTCGGCTTATCTAGAAATTTAATTTCTTAACACAATTCCCGGCGAATGGTATTATCTCAATAATTTGCTCCTTCCGTATCTCGTCTCGCCTCGGGCTCAGTCTTTATGGCGGATGTAGTCCGACCATCATTGCCACCACAACCCACCACCAGCACTGGAGAATTAACCAGAGTGCTGTTTTTATTATTATATTTTTATTACTATAGTTGATGTCTTGTTGCAAACTGCATCTCTCCATAACACATGTCCAAAATTATTTTTGATTAGAACGTAATGTGATTTGAAATTTACAGGGCTCTTAATTCCTGTGTTTCATTGCTTTGAAAAGTTATGACTGATGATTACTTACCGGGTTATTATTTATCTTCAAGCTATTTACGATTAGTGAATATATTCCTGACCACGTCTACGTGGCATAAACTATTGCTTTTCAATTTTACAATAATAACTTATAGTAAAAAAAGCCTATATATATATATCTCTGCTACAATTTTTCTTCATAAAATTTCGCTTCCTAAAAACATGAGATGTAAAAAAATATTGATACACAATTTCTAACAAAGTTTGCAGCCAATTAAATTTAATACTGCCAAAGTTGTTCTGATGTCGATGAAAGTGGATATAAAAAGTTTCATTACGGATATTATTATACAATACTTTGATGTCTTGAGTAACTTGTAAGGTGATATCTCTATCTGCCTATACAAGAGTGGAGTGAGTGGGACTTTGGGATGGGCGAATGATGTGACGCGTGCCAAGGTGGAGCCCACTAACTCTTCAATAAGAGTTTTAGTTTGTTTTAGTTGAGTATTTGAGTTTTTATTTCTAAAGACACTACGTCTTTAGAAAACAACTCGACAGGGCAGAGTTTTACGAAGTTCGCCGTCGTCTCTTCGATTCTGCCGTCATGTACACTTCTTTCCCGATACTTGGACCGGAGTGCAATAAGCCCCACTGATACTTTTATTGTTTCCTTATGAACTCTGTGTAATATCTTCTTCTCCAACTTGTTAGTGCGACGCACGGTTTATTGGTTTTGTGTTGAGGTGTTTCCAATATTTATATATATTATAGATTGGGTGTTTTTCTATGTATTATAAGTATGTATTTACAAAAGAAAAGTATTTGTATCCGTTATCTAGTATCCATAGCACAAGCATTTTAGTTGCTTAGTTTGGAACTGGAGGGCGCTGTGTGTTTTGTGTCCAAGATATTATTATTATTATTTGTTTGGTTTTATTTCTATTAGATGCTTATAAATGGTGCTATATTTGATTAAATGAATGTATACCCCATGTACTAGTAGTGTGAGGTAAGTAGAGAGTGCCTTACCCAGCTTCTGCTCGTAGATTTGCCTGCGTCAAGAGTGCATGCAAATTGCAATTAGATCATCGAGATATCCTAATTTTGAAGTGGTTTTAACTTTTTGTTTGTCTTACACACAGCATATGCTGCTTCCGAACATAGTAGTTTTCTAAAGGGGAGACAATTATTCTAATCAGTTCATTATTCCCTGAGTTTATGGATTTACACCCAAATAAACAAACTTTGTCCTCTATAGATATTAGTATATAATTATTACATTAATTTTTACACCTCACTGCCTTCCCCTCTCGAATTTTACACGCCGTGCGCATTTAGTTTTAGAAGTCTTTAGTCTCTTCTCTAGCATTGTATGTCTGCTTAGTCAATCTAAATATAATATACTTCTATAATGTCTGCCGTTAAACGTAAGTCTTAATTAATACTCCACAAGACTCACCTCCTTGGGTATAAATTTACAATTGACTGATAATCGAGCTGTTTGCTCGTGTGCCTCGATTCTTCCAGATATTTCCGGTACGATAATTTTAATATCATCTAGATTGCAGTTAGCAGTCTGCGACGCTGCTCACTCGACTGATTTTATTATAATTGATTGAAAATATAAGCTAGTTTCCATATTTACTACTGCATGTAAAACTTCAAAGACAAGAAGAAACACATTTTATATTTGTCGAGATATCAATATTATATATAAGTATTTAAAAATCATTGAGACTTTTTGTCATTGATGGTGTTTTTTCAATCAAGGAGCACAATTTGCTGGTCCGTGTTGTCAAGAAAATCTGTTAAATTGTTTCAAACGAGTATATTCCTAATCTTAAAATAACATAACTTCACGCCTTTTGTTACCCGAAGGTGTAGGCAGCGGCTGTTAAGCCTCGTTTCGCCGTTTTGTTTACGTCCCAAATGGAATAGGTGGCGAACCTATTGCCATACGTATTGCACAAAGTTTTCAGTCATTGATATTTATCACCCTTAACTTCCGAAAACAATTTCGAAAAGTCATTGGTGTGAGCTAGTGTCAGGATTCGAACCTGGACCTCTGGATCAGAAGCCGTGTGCTCTCCCACTGGACCACCGAAACTGTGCCTAATCTTCAAGTTTGATTTAATTGTATTTTAGAATTTAAATTATATTAATATTTTCAGGTCAGACTCCTAGACTATATGGATTTCAATGTAGTAAATACGTGTATTAAAATATGTCTGAATAAACATAATGAGAAATTTTTTTAAAATTAATGTTTTGTTCTAAGCTATTAAAAACACTAGTTCTTTCCAATATCTCCAATTAACAGAAGTCGCCTTATTACAGACCTACTTTAGCAAAGATAGGCATATATTAAACACCAAAACACTAAGAAAACAGAAAGTTTTCTTCTCAAAAATACTTACCATCATAAAATGTAAAACCACTATTGTATGCAATGGGGTATATTAAAGGAACAGACGTTCAATTTGATTCTTAATAATCCGCACCTGATAGCATCTCGACCAGACTCACAGTTTTATCTCCAATGTAAACTGAAAACTTTGCCTGGAGACTTCACTGGGAGTTTATGTCCCGATAGTCTTATTTTTTACTCGAAAAATTTAAGAGATTAGTTTTTGATTAAGTTTAGATCTACTATCCGAGATAAGTAACGTTTTGTGGGGAACATTCTCCGTAGTTGTCGTCTATCCCCCTGCGCAAGCTTTTGAATTAATAAGTTTTAGGTTTGAATTCTAGCTCTTTCCTTTTTTTTTATTTAAATTATTTTCTAATATTGTTTGTGTGTTTAATATCGATGACAGACATAGATATCGCCATCTACTCATATTATATTTGAGCCTTTAAATTTTGACGAGTCATTATTTTAGTTAATCAAAATTTGAGAATGATTATCATAGTTTTTGTCCAATTGCGCTAGAAATAGGGATACGTTTTAAATTTATGAACAAATAGAGAGACAATACAGCTAAGTACTATATAAATGAATACTAAATATGACCTACTAAATAATGTAGCTTATACTAAAAGTACATATATATATATATATACTAGCTGACCCAGCGAACTCTGTTTCGCATCAAAAGTAATAACTGCTGCCCCGCTATGTTAATACTGCAATATCTTCGACAAATTTGAAGTCGATAGCAGCTATAGGTTAAAAATGGGAATTTTCCATTGTTAACACCCCCGCAACCCCCCTTGTGGGTGGAATTTCGTAAAATCCGTTCTTAGCTGACCTCTACTCGGCGAAAGGAATAATCCTACCAAATTTCAAGTCGCTACGCCTTATGGTTCCAGAGATATCGTGATGAGTCAATATATAGGTGGAAATCTCTTATATATATATATATAGCCAATAACCAAACTGCCAATACTAAAACACAACATTAGTACATAGTAAATACACCATTAGTTACCGTGAAACAAAAAAAAACATTTCGCTATTTTGAAAATTGACTCGCAACACGCCCTAGATCGAAATATTAAAGTTCTGCCAATATCCAACAAATCGTCAGTTCGTGTGTGATTTTAACGAGAAATAAATTATTGCAATGTTGCACACATTTTGTTTCCGTAATTTTTTTTCTCGACTTACAATTTTCTACATCTTTAGTTATTAATCGATGTTGTTTCACTAAAGAACACGAAGAAGGTAGGTATAGCTAACACCTAACACATTCTATGTGGTTTATGCTCAGTGGATTCCCGTTCCAAGGTGTAAACTACCAGACACCGTCGTGCGCAATCTTACTAAGTGAATTAGTCTACGTACCCAAGACTCGTGGCTATGTCTGTTTTCGTGAAATATTTGCTTTGAAAACATCTCATTCAATTTTAGTTTTTTTTTTTTTTACTTCGCACATTTTTTACCCGACGGTGTACGACTCATTGGCTGCGACTCGCCGAATTCTAACGTATGAATTTTTGATTCATAAGCGAAGTGCCCGACCTCTAGATCATCAAGATGACTAAAACAATAAATATTTATCGTGTATTTTACAATATTTAAATTGTGTCATTGCACCAAAGGCCTATGTATGATGCGATAGCGGACGTTATAAATCGCCAATATTTTATATGCATAAAAATCCATGTTGTGTTCTGACGCGGCGTCGCTCACAACTCGTAAAATCCAATACACGAGTGAGTCGAATGATTCATTTGGAAGTTTTCGAAGAACGACGCCGTGCTCGCCCCGAGGCATAATTAGTTTCGTGATCGTCTCTCCGCCCGGCAGCCGACCGCCCCGGCCGCCGCCGGACAGACGGACCGCGGGGAAAGTCAAATAAAACAAGACTAGCGACGCATATATGTTAATAACGCCACTACACAGGAAGCGGCAGCCTAGGCTTGATTATCGGCCGTTTGAAACGTCAGGAAGGAAACTATATTTTCAGGTTAATTTTTTCACTTGCTCACTCAACTGAGCGTTGTAATTTCACAACAGTAATAAGTAATAAATTTTCATTCATCACTTCATCACTTCGTGCCAAGTACTTTGCGCGTAGGCAGAGAAGACAGTGCACCATTAGGCACGATACTTACACACCGTCTTTGACTTACATAATTCTTGTGATACACGCTCGTTCTATTTTAAGGGTCCGGACATCATTTTGCTTAAGGTGTCTTGGCTAAAATAAATTTAAACAAAATCCAACTTATCTTTGTGGGAAATACTAAAGAAGTAAGCTAACTAATTTAAAGCCGCCTATATTATATATGCTATAGCGTTATCAAATAGTGTCACAGGAGTGCTCTCCACCTAATGCTCAAAGTCGACGTGTAAGTAGATTGGTCACATCCGGCGTGCACCGGAAGCGTAGAACTCGGCGCGCTTAAAGTTTGAAGCGATCGTAGTGACGAACTCTTTATGAAGTTATTTATTTATATAGAAATATGCCAGTACAATAAATAATATCTTTTGTACTTGATGTGATTTAAATATTATAACTTAACTGAGTATTAGGTGGTCGTAATTTAGACTGAATTTAGTGGTTTTAAATATTTTTTATAAAGATCAAATAAAATAGCTAACAATTATTTCTCAGTTTATGTAAAAAAAACATCTTATGTGAAAAATAAACTTAAGTTTAAAAATATATAGACTTTCAAATGAAATCAACTCAAAATTTAACAAAACTTTACTCAGTGTGTAATATTCAAAGTATGAAAACTAATTTTCCATTCCATTTTTTTTAGTTTTTTTATATTGTGATTTGTTGTGATATGATCACAACAAATCACAATGTAAAACAATGTCCCGTAATCGAATTCTGCGCTGTACCCAGTGTGCCTCCCTGAGGAACCCGTTCATTTTTTTTTGACATCTCTCATACTGACCAACAATCCCTACTAATGTCATAACTGCGATTGTCTGTCTACACGGTTATACACCGCGATATGAATATAGTTAGTTTAGAGATCTGGGTACAGATATATGGAAACAACCTTATGGGTTGTTTGTTGATGCTCTAAGGGAGGCTTGGAAAAAATTATTTTGGATTTTATAAATAATCAAAATTATCATAACAGTGGTAGAGCCAAGCAGTTTACTGCATAAATGGGCCGGCTCGACCGGTGAAATACCATGACCTCTCAGAAGACCGACGTAAAGTGGCTCATGCCGCGTTTCGTTCGGTGAGAGAGGTACCCGGAGGCCCACCCCCTTCCCCATCCTTTCCTATTCCCTTCCCTTAAAGGTCGGCAACGCAACAGTAACACTATATGTGCTGCTGGTGTCCATGGGCGGCGTTAGTTGCTTACTATCAGGTGACACGCCTGCTCGTTTGCCAACCTATCCCGTAAAAAAAAAAAACAAAAAATAGAATTGTCTTAAAAAACTTATCAGGATGGTAAAATATCATTCACGTAATAAGTCTGTTTGTAAGTTGGCAGGAGGAACAGATATATATATGTAAACTGCAGGCGATGTTGCGATCAATGACTAGTACATTTTTTATAATTTAAAGTTTAACAATTTAAAGTTTAGTTATTATTTCTGCGATCTGGTTTGCAAACTATTTTTGCATATGTTTGTTTGTTTTTACAGAATTAGTTGTTATGACGTCGGTGTTATCAGATGCATAGAATTTACTGCTGTTTTTTTGCTACTGTATTCTTTTATAGTAACAGCTTTGTCTTTGACCTCAATTTATAAAGATTTTCAGTCTGACTCTGCATAACATACTTACAATAAACTGAAGTGACTGTTGTGGTTTACCATCAGATCGACGATTTATCGATCGATCAAATTAACTTATCGCCATTGAAAACCCTTTTTAGGATCTTAAATTACGTGTTTCAGTCAGCAACTTCATGTGCCTAAAATTTTAGAAAAGTGCTCAAATCATATAGTTTATCTAAATGAAATTGTTGCATTTTTAAAAACGTTTATCGTTGAAATAACCTAGATTATTAAGTAAACACTAATATAACCAGAATATTACTTCAGTGTATTCTGTGAAGTAGCTAATAGTATAATAATTTAAGAACATTAGTTCATTACTTTTAGAGTTTCAAATCGGCCAACCAACAATATATAAAGAATTTATAGTTTAATATATAAAGAATTTTACAAACAACGACAAAAAAAGATTCGAAAGAGACAGAAAGAAGTATACTCGGAAAACGGACGTGATACTCCTCCATTGATTCTTGCACACGAAGTATTGTCATGATAACATGCATTTGTTGCATATCAGTTTCCGGCTCGTAGGGTGTTCAATTGCACCGGGTCTTATTACTTACAACCGCTCGCGCGGAATAGACTCTTATTTAAGTAATACGATACACGGCGATGGTTTCATAGATATTGTTGTTTGAAAATGATAAAGCCTCAATCATTTTTATACTAACCACCATATTTTTATTAAAAATTTCGCCTAATTCAAAATACACATATACACGACTTCACGCCAAGTTCCTTGCCAATTAAGCAGAGAGATCAGACCTCCATCAGGTATCATTCTTACACACCTCACTCGTTTCTTTGACTTTCATAACTCTTGTCATACAGTCTGAGGTCTCAGGTTTTTTAAAGCTCCCAATATCACCTTCCGCAAGGACATGTTCAATAGGTCATTAATATTTATTTATTTGGTTACTACGATTTTTTTTAAATGGTTTGTATTTGTTTCTAAGGTTTTCGCGAATCTCACTCATTAAAATGGTTTGGTTTGTATTACTAGTGATACCAATAGCATATACTAGTGCCAAATAGATAGCAAAAACTCAATGTCTTGAGGTCATAATATACCACAATCGCTCCTGATTCTCATTAAAAGTCCTCCATTGTAAGCTCTCCTGGTAAGGCAATTTCTTATAAGACAATGTTAGTTGACAATAAAAAGTTTTGCCTAACTCTTATTGATTCCTAAGCCTCTTATCTGCTCTACATCAACTAACTCTTTTACATTATTGCTTTTAATGCAAATCGCGATTATCACTTTGGCAGATTTTGTGCCTCTTGTTTTTCTATTTTCGATTTGTTATAGTTTCTAGACGTTACAATCAAGGTTAATTTTAGACGCTTAAATTTTGACGAAAAATATTGTTAACTTTTCAAAAATGTTCAACGTTTGCATCCTGTTTAAAATGTCGGCGAGCAAATTGAATTATAGATGGGTTTTACATTTTTTTATATTATTTTTCCCGATGGAAAAACAAAATAGTCACCGCGGAGGCGCCGGTTGGACGTTGAATCAATTACGTTACTTTGCGCTGCTGACGCTACGGTACGGTACGGTAATTCGATCCGTCGCTAAATGTTGATTTGACTCCGGGGCGTGATCACCGCTGCCGGCACTGGTTTGAATTTGAACCTCACCAGGACTGTGCCACCATACTGCCTCGTTGATCCACTTTTTAACCCCCCCAACAGAGTTTGATTTTTTTTCGTAACTTTCCGCCTGTTTTCTGTCAGTTCGGTGTAGGCAACGTTTATTACGCTTCGACTTGACGTATGTTTACGTGGTAACTGAAATAGGTGGCGTGGGATTCGACTCCATTTCGTCTTCAAATTCAGATGCGTAGAGATCATCCTTGATCTCTAAATCATTTAAATTTTCATAGTCAGCTTAAAATTAAATTTTTGCGACTTATATTTTCTATAAATTTTGACGTGTTTATCGAGTCAAATATAGGTATTAAAATTATTTTAAAAAACGACAGAAACACCACAAAATGTCAAATATATTCTAAAGTTATTGATACCAGCGAAATGTATTAAATATTTTCCTTATATAGTTCGAGTGGAGGAACCTTAACTTAATTAAAATATGTCTTCCAACCAAACCACTCGATATTCTGATACGCGTATAAAAGTAATATTCAGCTGGAACAATAATCGGCTCAATGTTGTTGGAGAGAGACTGGAAACAGATTTTAGATGAGTGGCCAAATCGGATTATCGAAATTAACCTCTTCAACGGCTCTAATGATCGACTTCTTCCACTCGAATATCAGGGGGGTGGGCATCACTCGATCTTCGCTAATAATACACGCCTACACTATTTAGAATAATGTTGCTAGCCCGTTGTTTTCTTTCACGAAATATATTAATAATCTCTCTTATTTTTCACAGTAAGCATGTACATACATTATTATAATTAGATTCATAGTTCTCATTTGCAACTTTTCTCGTAGTATTGTCGCGATAATTGTGGCAGAACCACGCAATTCACTGCGTCAATCGGCTGACTCAACCGATGAAATACCACCTCTAAGATAATCGACGTCAAGAGATGTTCGGTGGTATTCGGCAGTATTCCCATCCCTTCACATCCGGCTCTCTATCTCACCTTAATCGCGGGCAATGCAACTGTAACTGTGTTGCTTCGTCGCTTAACATTAATTTACCATCATGTAACCCACTTGCTCGTTTGCAATGCCCCTTCGCTCAAGTTAAAGTATAAATTCACGTTTTTAATTCCTTATTTTGTAGGGATTTCGTCGAATATAATATTTACGTCCCAAGAGATGCTGACGAGTCGGTTCCTAAGTAATAATTATTACTAAGATATTATTATCAAGTCACATGCAGCCTGCACAGCCTGTTTAGGCAGATGATATTGAAGTCTCTGTCCTATGCCAGAAAACGTTCACAACCAATCATGTTCATGCGGTATTATCCTCTCATTGTTGGATATTATAATGGGTTATGGGGATAAAGGCCCAATTCGGTTGTCGCATCCGTCGCTTGTGGGCTAATCTCGTGCAACCTGGCAGCACAATAGGCTTTATTAGCATGCGAGCGTCTCGCTCGATACAAATTGGCGAAGAGTCGCACGTTGCCGTACCCAACACCACCGCGTGCGTACCGACTCAACCGTGTAATAAATGGTTTTGTGCTTATTTGTAACGGATTTTTTCCATAAATAATTATAGTCTTTCACCTCACACAATGTCCTTGAATTTTTCACTTTGCAAATTGATGCAAACTGAAAAAATCTCGGGGACGTTGTTATTGTATACGATGATATGTTACCTGAGGTCAGGAGGTCGAGCACCCCAACTTCTCAATCAACAAGTGGCGGGATCGAATAAGCGCTCGCACAAATGACTTTTTGAAATGCTTTTTCAAAGTTATTTGTGATAAATGTCGTTCTCTAACAACTTTGGGCCCGATGTATAGCAATAGGTTCCGCCGTCTATGCGATTTACGACGCAAAATTTCCTCTAGTTGAGCTACTGGTACAGACCTTCGGGATGAAAAAAAAACAATGTATATAAGACATTACATTTGTTTAAAATTATTAACAAACTCCTTTCATCTCATAAAGTCCAACAATTGCACACTCATATTAAATGATGAACACATATTAAATGATATTTGTATAAAATGTGTTGTTAGGAGACAAAATGTCTTTTGTGCAAAAACCTGTGTTAACCTCACATCCTACTGTTTGTTGTACACTTTTATTTTCTGTCTCTACTCTTTTTTCATCTACGAGTATGTCTAAGATTTATCATCATTACTGGCTCTCATTCTATCATTGTTAGGTACTGAGCTATAAAACTTCTATCCTAGCATTTATACTTAAGAGTTTCATTCGAATAAAATCATTAAATTCCATCGTTCCAACTAGTAATATATTCGCGCAAACATGTGAAATTTAACTTATATTAAAATTCATACATGCCCACGTCACTTAATTGAAAGCCATCATCGAAAAAGGTTCGTCGATAACTCGATAGTTTACATACTTGAAATATACAAAGCGAGTTTTCGTAATAAATTTTATTAAAGTTAAATTGATTAAAAAAAACTGTAAATTAATTTGGACTGAGTAGAAAAGTGAAATGGTAAAGAAAGTGAATTATAATAGCATGCAGTTTGAGACATGTCATAGCAAGTTAAATATTAGGGTATGTCGTATACTCTGCGTCTGCGTTTCGTGATTCAATTCATTCCTTTCATCTTGTGTTTGTTTTTTGTAGTTGCGTATTTTCAATATTATTAGTTTAATTTTTTTTTTCTAAGAGTCTAAATCCTTGGTTTGAGTCAAGTTCCCAAAGTTAATGCGTTGTCGAACGCTTAATACTAGTCGGATCTTACTTTTGGTATTTGGTATACGGCCAAAAAAAAGTTTAATGAAGCTATTTACTATAGAATATAGTAAAAATTCTTGTGTTAGTACTTATAGGTAATTGTAATATATCTATCACGATTATATTACCTAGGATAACATATGTCTCTAGAGGTGTTACACGTCCTGTGAATTAACTGCAAATGTTTGTTTTTTCTACTGGATGAATTCAACAGTTTCGTAAATAAATATATCTTCCCTGGCGGATGGTAAAACAATTTCTTGTAAGAGCTATCAATTACACTGTACAGGTCACGCTAAGGTTTAATTTTATGGGTCCAAGTCATTGAATCACTCCCTTAGGATCTGGATCATTAAGTGGGTAAATGGTTAATGAAAATAGAATGAGCACTAAACATCGAAGCGGAATTTCGCCAGTCACCTAGCCGTCGTTAAATGTTGTTATCGTCGCAGATTAAGTAACAAAACAACTTGGTTGTGAGGGCGTCGCGGGGGTGCCGGTGGGGCGGAGCGGGGTGAGCGCGGGCCACGTCGCGAATAATAATCTCAGTTTACGACAGCAGCCGAGTGAATCAATAAAAACACCTAATAATGCACAGGCGTAATCCGGGCATCGTGCAACGTCGCGATTACCACTCGCTCTAACGACCTCGTAAAGGCGGATCACCGATGCAAGGTCCTCTGGTCGAAACATAGGCTTCACCCGTCTCTCGTAACTATCACCCGTTGTGCCTACGTACTCTTCGCTTCAAATGACATTTTGCAAACCAATGCTCATTGTTTGTTTTAAAATTGCCAATCTCTTTGCTACGTGTGGGATCTGTGTGCTACGTTGATAGGACTTGTGGCTACACTTGTTTGGTTTATATTTCATAATTTTGTCGAACTTGATGCACAAAGCACAAAGTTGGAAAACAGTAACCCATATGTATTTAATATCGGTAATACACAACTGTAAAGACTATAAAAATCCTACTAACCTAAGAACATTGAAAAAATTTACCATATGCACTAATTTTTCATATATCGCTGTAATTTTCTTGAACGACTTAATTGGTATTCTTTTCTATTAAAAATCCCCAGAAATATATCCATATTGCTGTTTAATCACAACAATACTCACAATAAATAAATCAGTTATTCGCACGTTAACCGGTTAGACCAGAATGATTTGTATATTTAAAATGAAAATAATCAGACACAGTTAAAGATTTCTTTATTGTGAAAGAACCCTTAAATAGAGCACAAAATACATTATTCTCAATTTGTGCCAAGGAGAAAAGAGCAAGCGGAGTAGACTGGCGGCAAACTCCGCGGGTGTCCCCCTTGATTAAACCTCGGGAAGTAAGAAGTAACAATTTGTGTGCATTCCTGCACTGTACTCCTTCTTATATACACTAGCTACTGGATTGCTGCACACCGGCTTACCGGAAACCACTTTACCTTAGAATTTCATAACTTTTATTACATTGTTTTCGAAAGCAGTTGGTTTTAAAGTACTCGGTTATGTTAACCAAGAGACGGTTTAAACTTTGTGTCTATTCATAATCTAAAACTAAACGGAGCTACCTTTTTAGTCTACGATAAGTTACAGAATGTAATTTCCATTTGTAATAAGATTCTAATGTGGTGAACTCGTTTCACTAGAATGATTCCGAAATGAATTCTTCAACTGAGTAATTTCATTATTTTTTTTTACTTTATTACCAGCTTTTTACTCTTATTTTTTTATTAATATCGGAATCAGCTGAAGGCCTAGTTTAATGTGGGTCAGATATTCTTATTAGTCTACTTTAGTCTAAGAGGTAAAATACTTATAGGCATTATCTACAAATTAGGTGCGGTTAGTAATAGTTTTGGCGTCAGAAATTCAACATTTCGTTAATTATTTACATCGCGTTATGCATCAGACAAAAGTAGGTTTTAACTGTAATATTAAAAATATAAAAGTCCTCACTACGTAGAAAAAGAAATGCTTTTTTGCTTGCGAAGAAATTCTCTTATGAATATCTAGTATGTCACTCGCATGGTTTTAGACCAGAATAGTCAGATGTTCAAGTCTCAGTTGGGTCTAAGAAATTAAATACTCTAGAAAAGCATGACTCATCAGCGCAGTAGGATTAAAATAAAAATAAAACTCTAATGGTAATAATTTTTCTTCGTCGAGCATTCGTTGTACAAACAATTAAATAAAACAATTCCTTGAAGAACAAAGTTGTAAATTCCTTAAATATCAGACGCATTTGTACGTTCTCGTATATATTTTTAAACTCTAAACTAATTTGCCACGTCTTGAATATATGGTGCGTGACGTGACACGAGCACATCTCTGGCGTTTTGTTCCCGTGGCGACGGAATTAAAATTAATAGAGGAAGGGCGGCGTCGCGGCGCGGCACGTCGGCCGTCGGGTCCGAACTGGCCCCCCACTAATTTATTTACTTCACTCTCTCTGTTGCGTCTCCTCACCGGATTACAGTCGCACGCTCCGCTGAATTGGTAACTGACGGTGACTTTTCATGAGTATCAGTCAACCAACTCCACGACACTCCACTCAGCGCGAGTCTTAATGAATTTTTATCATTTTAGTTAACATTTTTCTTGGGTACATTATTTCGGCATATTTCCGCGAGCCTTTTAACGAAATGTCACTTTTATGAAAGTGTGCTCTTTATTTGTTTGTTTTTTTTCTATTAGAGTTTCTTTATTAGTGTTATGAAAATCCAGATTCATGTATAGTTATGTCGTTCAAAATTATTTTATTTTCTGATAGTTGCTTGTTTTGTAAATGTAAACAAAAAATGTAACAAAAATGTATGTTTGTAACTTACAGGTTTCGTAACCCATTGCTATTGATCAGACACAATTTTCTTAATATTTATCACATATGGCTTTCGAAAACTCATCGGTATGAGCGAGGTTTCAAACCCGAGACTACATGAATTAGAAACGGAGTGCTCGATATTCTAGACAACCGAGACGACTTGTATCACACAATTTGTATACGTTAAATTCTATTGACTACATCTGTAGCTTAATAACAATGGACTCGACGCGTAGACACCATACCTCTATAACGTGTTATTCAAATCACAGAGTTAATTGAACGAACACGGTTATGTATGATACGGTTAAACGTCCACGTCCCGGGCCCGGTGGATACACCCGGGTAGGTATGCCCCGGCAGTCGGACTTCCGATCACACCCCCAAACGTGTTTATTGTATCAGTGTCGGGGCCTCATCAAAATGCAAATACGACACGCCCGGTGCCTCGGTGCTACGACGCCGGACACTACGTACCTACCTTGACGGTCGGCGATGTATCCAATCCAGTTATAATCCAACTGCCATTGTTTAGACCTTATTGTGTCTACCCACCTACCCCGCTAAGCAATATTGATGTTTTATTACTGCGGAATTTACAATTTCTTAATCATTGTAGCTACATAATATATTGCTCATTAAAGGACAAAGTCGTGGACGGCCACGACACTTTTTTCGTGACGAAATTTAACGTATTTTTATTGTAGGTGATGTCAGGTGTAGAAAAAAACTGTCGAACGTGTAAGACGAGAGTGGTGAAAGTCGAAATAGGGTGTTTTTTTATGGAATAAGAGGGCAAAAGAGGAAACTGGTAACCTGTGCAACAGCCGCCCAATGACACCTGCAACACAGATAGTGTTACAGTTGTGTTGCCGGCCTTTAAGGGAGTAGGATGGGTATGAAGGGCGATGGGATGTGCTTTTGGATACCGCTCTCACCGAAGGGGTCGTCAAAAAATGCCCCGAACCAAGCGCGGCAAGAACCACTTTACATCGCTATTCTACCGCTCGAGCCGGCCTATTCATGCGGCGAACTGCGTGGCAATACCACTTTTAGGTGTCGTGCGCCTTATAGCGCTTTGTTTATTCCGCAATAGATTTGCCGTGAAGTTAGTAAGTGGCGAGTAGGGTATGGAATAAAGTTTCATTATAACATTAACATTATAAATTAACAAACAAAATCTTTTCAAAGATTGTAAAATAGAACAATATCAAGACGCGAAAAGCTACCACTCAAATAAGCTTATTACAAAACTCAATAAAATTTATTGGGATGCAACAATCTCAAAGATACAGAGAGAGAGTGTGAGATTGGAGAGTGTGAATCGCTCTTCGTCGGGTATATATGCAGCGGCGGCGGGTTAATAAGCTGCTCGCTTGACTTGACTGCGCTCGGATTTCGGTCGTTAGCTGGTAATTGCCGACACCTAATTAGTCCGACACCCCGACACCGGAGCGGAGAGAGAGATGGAGAGTGAGTCTCCAGTGACGTGTTCACACACGACCCGCGCCATATTTAATGCTATCCGACTAGCTCGGCCATCAGGCACGACGGTGTTACGCTTTCTTCTCTGTACTCTACTCTTTGCTGCATATCACGGGAGCTTTATTAAATGCTTCCGCGTATGCTCTTTGTATATCATGTAAAGTGCATGTGCTCAGTCGCGCAATCGGTGTGTTTATTTATACTTCTATTCGAGTACGGATTTTGGTGAATTTTGTTGAATGCAATCAATTTGTGGGACAATGAATATATTAGTTATAGTCTCGGTGGTCCAGCGGTCGAGCACACGGCTTCTGATCCAGAGGTCCGGGTTCGAATCCTGATACTGGCTCACACCAATGACTTTTCGAAATTGTTTTCGGAAGTTAAGTGTGATAAATATCGATGACTGAAAACTTTGTGCCCGGTATGGCAATAGGTTCGCCACGTATTCCATTTGGGACGTAAACATAACAGCGAGACGAGGCTTAACAGCCGCTGCCTACACCTTCGGGTAACAAAAGACGTGAAGTTATGTATATATAATGAATATATCATGTATACAATGTATCTTATAACTAATAAAATAAATAATGTCGAAAATTGATTTCTATGAAGATTTTTTTAGATTGTTGTCATTAATTTGCTGTTAAGTTTGCTATACATTATTAAATAGTTGTACATTTTTGTTCCTTTAATGAAGTATCTCTGGTTTACTAGATAGCTCATTAATATTACAATCTAGCCTTTCAGAGTTAATAGGTAATTTGCAAACTTATATATAACTTAAGTTGCTACATAGATTTTATAATAGTTGTACATAGAGTTTCTTATTTTTTCTTAATCTTTTTTTTATTTACTCTTCACGGTCTATTCATCTTTACATAGAGAATAAGTTAGGTAGTCGAAATTAAGAGAATTTTTAAGCGATGAATAGATGATATGGATCATCATTACCCTAGTAAAAGTTTACGTTTCACCATGTAACAATCTATACGATCTCATGTAAGTTAAATTATATTTGCTAATTGTCATTTGTTCTTTGCAGGTATGGAAGCCATTATGTCGGAGTTCTTCAATGACACCACTACAGCCTTCTACATAATATTGATAGTTTGGATTGCAGACCAGTACGATGCTGTGTGTTGCCACACTTCTATAGCAAAACGTCATTGGTTGAGGTAAGTAATGCCAGTTACATCATCATTTTATTCATCTTCGGGTGCCGTCTTCTAACGAAGGTTGGCAATAATAATGGCGGCCTGAACCTTGCGTATAGCAACACTTAAAATAGAACGTGTACTCGTATTGTAGATTTTTATTGCCAAGTTCTTCGTTGTCTCTTCTTCACATTGTGTGTTTTTGTAGAGATCTGCTTAAAAACTTAACTTAGCACGTCCATAAATTTCTGTGTGTGCTTCGATCGAAACTAATTCGCATTCGGTACATTACTGAGTCTTTGGGAATTCCATGTCTAATATATTAACTGTCTGAAAATATAATTAAATACATACTCAGAATAAAGATTTATATTATAATTACAAAAGTGTGACAAAACTTTGCTGGACTAGACTTTTTAGAAAACGGTACCTAAAACTTGTAATTAACCGAATTAATAAACGTTTTTTTATGGGATAGT
Organism: Euproctis similis; assembly: GCA_905147225.2. Taxonomy (NCBI): domain Eukaryota; kingdom Metazoa; phylum Arthropoda; class Insecta; order Lepidoptera; family Erebidae; genus Euproctis; species Euproctis similis. The sequence goes on along the minus strand of LR990121.1, from coordinate 7,445,297 downwards.
AGGGCAAACGAGCAAGTGCGTCACCTGATGGTAAGCAATTACTCTGCGGTATTCGGCGACCCTGATATCCTGGCAGGGTCGCCATGCCGTATTCGGCGACCCTGATATCCTGGCAGGGTCGCCATGCGGTATTCGGCGACCCTGCCATCCTGGCAGGGTCGCCATGCGGTGTGCGGCGTCGGGGCAGTGGCTCAATAATCAAATAGCACGTGTGTTTATGTCAATAGTTTATTAATTACTGTCTGTCATACAAGTTGATACTTATGATAAATGCTCTTACACTACAACTCACCGCCCCTGCACACCGTGGTGCGTTGCCGTCCTTTAAGGGAGTAGAAGGGGACAGGAAGGGAAAAGGAGATCGAGCCTCCGGATACCTCTCTCTCCGAATGAAACGCGGCAAAGCCACTTCACGCCGATATACCGAGAGGTCGTGGTATTTCATGGGTGAAGCCGGTCCATTCATGCAGCAAACTGCTGAACTCTACCACTGTATTGTATGGTATTGAAGTCTCAGTGGTCCAGTGGTCGAACTCTCCGCCTCTGAATCATGAACAATGATTTCTCGGAATTCTTTTCGGAAGTTATGGATGATAAATATCGTTGCGCCCGGTGTATGGCTATAGGTGCGTCATCTATTTTCCATTTGGGGCGTAACGTAACGGCGAGCGGGGGCTTTAACAGCCGCTTCGGGTGGAAAAAGGCGTGAAGTTACGTTTTGAACGTATTGTAATGATCTATTTATTAAGTTAAAATCACTGTTCATTTGTTTGATATTATTAGACCGGTCATTATTTCGACTTATGCCCCCTATGCTATGGATTTAAGCTGAATAGGATGTACTACGTAACGTGGACAATTTAATTAATATCATCCGCACACGAGGCTCGTAAGCTTAGGTCCCAGCGCTGGCATATTGGACATATTAGGTAACAAGACCTGAAACGTATATAGATTTATATTCGCTGAAACATGTTGCAACGTGTCTGAAATTTTTGGGCACCAGGACAAATCTTCCTGAATAAGTGACGCGTACTGTTAGAGCAATACTGTTTTTTTATGCAATACTGGGGCAAATAAGCAGGCGTGTCACCTGGATGGTAAGCAACTAGCGCCGCCCATGGATGGACACCTTAACACCCTACCACCAGACTACCCAGAACACCCTACCACCAAGGCGACAGTATTGAATAATCATTATAATACATAATAGATACATAAATATGACTCCAAAGAAGTCTTTAGTATAATGATAGGAAATATAAAACACAATTAAGCAAATATTTTATGTCTACTAATGATAAATATATTAACGACATATATTTACAAGTGCCTATTCGAGTACCGGCACACTTGCGTACTTGTGTATCGGTTGGCTTCTATAATAAAACTCACAAACAATTATTTATTTATATTTGCCTATATTTGTACCAGGAAATGTTTGCTGTTGGCTCATTATTTTATGTATGTTTGTTTGTTGACAAATATCATAACGTAATGTCGGTTCAAGAGTGAGTTTCTTTTACTTAACCAACTGTGCTCACTTTGAGTTTCGTGTTTGTTTCTTTGCTAGCTACTGTTTGATTATTACTTATTTATTAAATCTAATATATAAAATTCTCGAGTCTAGATGTGCGTAATTGAACTCCTCCGAAACGGCTTGACCGATTCTCATGAAATTTTATGTGCGTGTCGGGTAGGTCTGAGAATAGGACAACATCTATTTTTCATCCCCCTAAATCACGAGGGTAGCCCACCCCTCAATTTTTTTTTTAAATTTTTCGACATATTTCTGTTTCTTATTATTTTTATAAAACGGGATACAAAAATACATGCAACCCTAAATTTTCAACCCCCTACGATCAACCCCTATTTTTTAAATTTTATTTTTCGGCAAGACAACGTTTGCTGGGTCAGCTAGTAATCATATAAATATAGGGTATATTAAATAATTTTCCAATCATACTTTCTTTGAACTGTGAAAGAACGTTCCGCAACTTATTTGTATGTGAACTTCTAGAAACTGGTTATTTTGAAAAAAAAATGAGTAAAACCTTATTATAAATAAGAATCGTTTTTTTTTACTTCTTCCTCCGTGCCACTCCTCTATATGTATTTACAAACACGGTTGTTTGTTCGTACATTTTGTTTTTACGCCTACAAGCGTCGCGCCGAGCGTGTTCCTCCTTAATCAAAAGGCGTCCGGGCACGAAGCAATTTGGTCCTCCGAGCGGGCTATAAGGACTGAGCGCTATTAAAACAAGCGCAAATAAAGCAAATTGAAAACGGCACCATTTCACCCCCCCCACTCCCCCACTAGTTAAGAGGAGAAGAGTGGGTGCCCCGCGGTCCTATCGTTCGCCCTGTAAAAACAACGGCCCGGTCGTCGAGATACCCACATTGATACATCTTAATACCAAATAGTTTGTAACGAATGTTATAGAAGACCATCAGAAACGTGACTTCACAGTGTCGTCACTTGAACTATACAGAACATTAATTAAAACATAACATAACTTCACGCCTTTTGTTACCCAAAGGTGTAGGCAGCGGCTGTTAAGCCTCGTCTCGCCGTTATGTTTACGTCGCAAATGGAATAGGTGGCGAACCGATTGCCATACCGGGCACAAAGTTTTTCAGTCATCGTTATTAATCACACATGACTTCCGAAAACAATTTCGACAAGTCATTGATAGGCAATAGACAAGATACTTTTCTCAACATTTGATTGTTTTATTGATTGTTTAAAAAAAAAACTTTCTTTGATTTTTATTAACATCCATTATTTTAACACTTTCACCACACATACGTCTAAACATTATGCTACATTCAACGGTTCATTAAGAGGTCTTTGTCGTTTGAGAGGGTGACGGTTACTTGCAAAATTTTAATTGTAGGCCATATTTTGTGTTTGATATTTATAGTTTACAATGTTGTCTTGTCATTTTAACGGCATTCCCTTACATTTTAGTAATTAAAATAACAATTGGATTAGTTTTTCCCGACTCAAATAGTCATACCATACACTGCAGGTATAGTTAGTCATTAAAAATCAAATCAATGGTCCATTTGGTAATGGAAAGTGTATCGTGGCTGTCCGCGACTCCTACATCCTTTTCCAGCTTTGGGCCAATATAAACGATATCAACCTGTCCTCACTTTCACTTTTCCACCTACAAAGTTTAACACATCAAAGACACCGTTATAGATACGGTTTCCTGAAGTATAATATACACTCCCAGTTTTGTTTGGCGGTATTCGTGCGGTCGTGTAAAATTTGCCGAGAGCCGGGGGTATCCGCATAAATCTCCGTGACCGCCAATTAAGGTCCGCCCCGACACTTTGTCTACGACGCCGCCCTGATTGCTCACCCCCGCGACACATCGGACCATATCGACCACCACTCAACGTTTTGCGCCAGATTAACAAATAAACAACGATTGATATGGCGAAATACTTTCATGTAAGAAACAGCTATACAGAATGGTATTTTGTTTCGCTAATTTCAAATAGCTAGAATAATATGTCTGGTGTGGTTCCTATACCTACTTGTTATAAGTTACCCGAAATTGGGAAAGAACAAAATCGTTGCGGACATACTTTTAATCATAAGGTTGTATTATAGAGTGACTGTTTACCCTAATTGATCTCAAAATATTAACATGCTTTAAATTTGGCATAATTATTATGTTATATATATTTTAATCGTCATATATATATATTAAAATTATTATGTCATATATATTGAATTTATATTACATATTTTTGAAGTGGAACTTATAATGCGACTTGCAATCATTTAACCCCCCATGCAGATATATAACTAGAAAGATATGAACCAATCCATACAAAAGGTTGCCATAGAAATTCCTTAGGCTTTTATTTAAATTATTAATAATTAGTGTTAATAATTAGTGGTTTGCATTGTCATTACAAAAATAATCAACTCACTTATTTTTAATCAGAATACCATACGGGATAACTAGATCCCACTTATTTCTACTACTCCTTTGCGATTACATTTTGCGCAAATAAAGTTTATTATCATTATTATAGTTAGAACAGAAGTATAAACTTTAACCTGGCGAATGTAAAATGAATATTGGGTGTTCTTGATACGCGTTCAGGTGTTGATATTATTCTTAAAATAGACAGATGTGTTCACTTGAAGTCCATTTCACTGGAATATAAAATATTACTGGAAGATTTAAATGATTATTTTTTTAAATGAGAATCAAGAGATATGAGATATATTATTATAAAGTTTATTGGGTAACGATATAATCTGAGGCCGACGGTGGTGATGTGTGCAGATTTTTATTTATAGGCGTTGCGCGTGGAGAGATGACGCCGGTGTCGTTAGTGGGGTATACTTCTCATGTGTCATTTTAAGGATGTGCCAAATTGAAGGCTCCAGCGTGTCATCGTGAGGGGAGTCGTCTGATTTATGCCCCCCGGGGTCCGGGCCACCCGCGCCCCCTTCGATTAGAGGTTTATTCACTCGGTCGAGGTCAGTTTTCTTATGCCAGCTACGTCGTAACACACAGCCTTTATTACTAGGGGTACACAAAAGAAATTTAATAATATCCATCCGGTATTTGATCGAGACTTCCCGTGTCTACGATTAGGTCCGAAATGTCGTATGTTGATAAAATAATAAATAAAATTGAGAACGGTATTTAAAAAGTTTGTCAATGTTTTTAACATTTTTTTTTTTAAACGCCTACATATGTTTTTACGCGTGTAGAACATACAGGGTAATGTAAGCAGCGGCTGTTAAAGCCTCGACTCGCCTTGAATCACTAAACACTACGCTTTCTTAAAAATAAGATTGTCATTTTTTAAGAAATCATAAATGTTGTGACTCCAAAAACCCGTATCCCAGCTAGCAACAAGCGACCTTTCTACAAATACACATAAAATCGTGACAATTTTATTTCCGAAAACCCAAAATGTATACCGACAGTAAGCTCCTTAGCAAGTGACCAGATGATAATATATATATACATTTATTTTTTTCGATATAGAAAATATATTTTCCATCAGACGGTTAGTGTTTTCCAGTACGTGTTCATTGGGAACCGCTGGAGTGTAATTAACGCTAGGTGCCAGCCGTCAACGCGCATTGGAGCCAGCCGGGTGAATCCGATCGGCGGTTCCATCATACATACCTACTACCTACACACTGACACGACCCCGCTATACCACTCCACTACCAATTCCTATCCCCCATGGGGTCACACGAGCGTGAGTATTACTCGTGACTAAATTTGTCATAATTAAGTTTACTCGTTCAATAATGTTGGTAGTGTCGGTGGTCCAGTGGTCGAGAACCCCGCTTCTGAATCAAATGTTCGCGGGTACAAATCCTGGCAAAATTTATTTCGAAAGTTTTTATTTGTAAGGTTGCGAGTTCTCAAATGTGGATTGGAGACAAATCTTGTCCAATTATTATAGTTGTTCTAATAGCAGATTGAGTGCCAAATAACCAGGATAAAGAATCTGTAGTTGAAATTTCTAACCACAAAAATGTACATACAGTCCAAAAGCAGGCGTTGGAGATGATGAAAAGCAAGATGTCTTTTTGGAGAGTGACTTGAGTAACCTCGAAAACCGAGGAACGCAGTTCGCTGCATGACAATGGGATGATGATAACGATTGACTAATGGGTGGTGCAAACAAATTAAACGTACCTACCTACTGATCTGTCAATGTAATGTACAATTAAAACAGAAATGAGTGCGATCAGCGTGTAGTGAGAGTACGGGAAGCGTCGCCATGGCGCCTCGGATGGTGGCGCCGGCTGATGTCGCCCGCCTCATTTGCATCCTCACATTGCTGGCCGATTGGTACTGTACTAGTACAATTATCTCTGCAAATTGTCTACCGTACTCGACACGGTTCACATACCGTCGTATTACCGTGGTCCGTGACAGAAGTCTTAGGTTGGGATCCGGTTGACTAAATCGTGTTTGAAAATTTGGCAATAGTTTTTGTCAGGTTTGTAACGGAAAAAAGAGTGATTACAGTTCGCCGCTTCTGATTTATAAGTCGTGGAATGGCTTCCGGACTTACATCAATGATTTCTCGAAATGATTTTTAGAAGTTATGTGTGATAAATATAGATGACTGACAACTTTGTGCGCGGTGTTTGGCACAATAGTCACTATTTGGAACGTAACGGAACGATTCGGAGAATCGAGGTTTTAACATCCGCTGCCTACATCTTCGTGTAGAAAAGGCGTACCTTTTCTTAGTAACACTAAGGATATTTTGTATACCTTATAAGATATCAGACAAGTGAAGCAATCAACTTGAAATTATTACTCGGAGACTACACAAAATTATGGTCTGTTTAATAATTTCAAATACAAAATACAACTAAATTGTTCTATTTGTACATAAATTACTCGTAATTATATAAATACGTGTAGCGAATGTAATACGGTACAAACAGCAGGTGCTGCGGAGAGCTTTTTGTAAGAATATTATTTTCTTTGCTGGTCTATTTGCATCTTCGTTCGGGTGACGTTTTAGAAATAAAACGTAATAGTAATAGTTGTTTTGAAAAAAAGAATACGCGCAGCGACCTCTAGTTATCCAAGCTAGTCTTGTGTGTCTTGGCGACGGCCCAGACACACGTTCCATGATGGACATTCCATGAACATGCCCTCTCGACCCCTATCCATCCGCTTAGGCATTGTGTATATCCTTAGTCAATCTTCTATCATCCATTCTTTCCGAACTCTTGTCCGAACTATCGGACCATGCTTGATAAGTCCCTAAAAGTTCCTCGACAATAGATTTATACTCATTTGATTGGTGTACAGTCTCGGTGGCGCAGTGGTCGAGCACACGGCTTCTGATCCAGAGGTCCGAGTTCGATTCCCGATACCGGCTCACACCAATGACTTTTCCAAATTGTTTTCGGAAGTTATGTGTGATAAATACATACATACATACATAACTTCACGCCAAATCCCTTGCGGGGTAGGCAGAGATAAATGTCGATGACTGAAAAACTTTGTGCCCGGTATGGCAATAGGTTCGCCACCTATTCCATTTGGGACGTAAACATAACGGCGAGACGAGGCTTAACAGTCGCTGCCTACAGCTTCTGGTAACAAAAGGTGTGAAGTTATGTTATGTTATTTTAGTGATTTTTATACATGATTCCCAGGCTATTGTTTTTTCGGTTGATAGAGTTGTTCAACTTTTATCATTTATTTGGCTGATTTCAGAACCTAAAAATACAGCCTCTATAATCTTGATGTCACTGATTTTAGTATTTTTTTTCTTTTGGTTATTGTTATCTAAAGCCATTTTTACACATTGCTATCACAAAAGAATTCTTAACACTAAGTTCATTTGGAGGATTAGTAAAAATATACCTTTAAGTTATTCTAATGGAGTATGTTTTACATTTTTTATAAGATCTATTAGTAAGAGATCATTTTTTGACAAAATTTTTCGTAAAGTAATAATTCTTCCTAATCTCTACTGTCCCATTCACAAAGAAACCTTAAAAATTTGTATACCTAAAGTAAAATCATGATAAAAAGCAATGGATTTTGAATATCTCCTAAATTTCTATTTAAGTTCATCATATTGAATCTTCTCTAAACCCTCCTCCCTCCAATTCCTCACTGTTAGCACCATAACTTATCAGTACGGAGACAAGATTATTACCACTGTCCTACAATATTACCATTAAACTTGAATTTGAAGCAACAATAAATAAATTAAAAGCAAAAATCCTTTTTAAAGAAGCTTTTATTTAAGCGCTCTAAAAATAAGAAAATAACATTTCCTTAAAAATTTCAAGTATCAACTTAGAGCCTCAGTATGTACAATTTATATAATAATAAAAGCTTGTCGCGCGAGTTGTAAATAAACTGTACTAATTTTATAATGTCAAATCAAATCAAAATAGCTTTTTTTTCATGGGTCTTCACACACAGTTAAATATAGTCCGTAAATACAGATATTTAACTTATTATTATATTTAAAGCATAACATATTAAAACAGTCAACAGTCATTCGTCATTCATTGTGCATAACAGTCATTCGTTGTGCATAATGGCGAGCGGACGCGAGTTAAGTGCTAGTGAGGTGTCAGTTACAAATACGAACTCTAAAACGCTTAAGTGTTCGAATTGCAATATTGTGATCTCGGAGGTCCTAGCCTTTATTCGAAATAGGCAAGATGTAGTGGATAACGAGAGTTTAATAAGAATATGCGCGTCAAGTTTTTCGGAGGAGGACATAGACGAAGCTAAGAAACTGCTGTTTGTTTCGACGAAAACGACTCAAAAATTAGTTTCCAGGCGAAAGAATAAAAAACATGATCAATGTGTTTAAGACCACGGATCCTGATCAAATACCTTTATATGTGGCCTACGATCTTCATAAGTTACCGCCGATATGCTTTGATCACGTTGATGTGACAAAGTTATTAAAAGATCTGTTGGTTATGAAGGCAGATATTTCCGAAATTAAAACTAATTATGTAACAAAAGACGAACTTAATGAGATTAAAATAAGCAATAATAAATTACAATTGCCAACGGAAATTTCCAACATAAATATGAAAAGAGGAGGGTATTTACGAAATGAAAAAGAAGGTTCGCGAACGCAACTTAATTCAAATACAACGACTACACAGGCAAGAACGAGTGAAGTACCCGAGGTGCCGAGTGTAGCTTGCGTCTCGCTCCCCCGCTCACAACGTGGAGTGACAAGCGCTGAGATGCAAGGTATATCTATCCCGCTTACGCCGCTCTGCGCGCCGACAGCAACGGCAGTAGTGGTTAACAACGACAACGCTTCCACGGATAACGTCTTACCGAAACAAACAATGTCGCAAATAGTTAGTAATGGCAAATGGAATGTTACGACACAGGACAATAATTGGCAAATAGTGCAAAAAAGGAAACACAAATATCGGTATATGGGAATGACAGGGAAAGCTGTTACGAGCGAAAAAGGAAAGTTTAAGGTGGCCGAGTTAAAAATACCATTATTTATATCCCACGTTGACAAGGATACAACGGAAGCGGATATATGCGACTATATAAAAATGAAGACTAATGAAAATGTCACATTGGAAAAAATCATCATGAAAAATGAGAGGCCGTATAACGCGTTCAAGGTTCTTGTCCCGAAGCATAAAATCGATTCATTCCTGGATGACAATCTATGGCCAGAGGGGATCACCTTTAGACGGTTTATTCATCTCAGGAATGGCAGAGATAATATCTTAAATAATAATATACCTAAAGACACACAAACATAATGGATGTATCAGACATTAATGTAGTATTTGCAACATTTAATTGTAAAAATATTGTCAGATCTGCGCACAGTGTACGGGACCTATGTGAGGAGTGTGACGTCATCGCGTTGCAGGAGACGTGGTTGTTACCTCACGATGTACCGTTTCTGGGGAGCCTACATGGAGATTTCGCATATACGGGTAAATCCGCCGTTGATACATCTGTCGGTGTACTGACTGGCAGACCCTACGGTGGAGTGGCATTGTTATGGCGAAAGACTACGTTCCAGTCAGTAACGGTGGTGCCGTGTAAAAGTGATAGATTAGTGGCAATAAAAATCGACTATTCGGACCGGTGTTTACTAATATTTTCAGTGTATATGCCTACAAATTCGATAGATAATCTAGTGGAATTTACGGACTGTATGAGTGAAATAATAGCTATTAGTGAAAATAGTGGCACGGAATCGATATTTATACTAGGGGACTTTAACGCGCATCCAGGTGAACGGTTTGCAAGTGAGTTACTGTCAGTGTGTGAAGAACAGGTGTGGTCCTGCGTGGACCTGGAGCTTTTGCCTCCAGACTCTTATACGTTCCGGAGTGATGCGAACGGCGCACTCCGCTGGTTGGACCATTGTGTTGTAAGTAGTTCGGCGAGACAACTTGTTACAAGTGTGTCAGTTGGGTATGATGTTTACGTGTCTGATCATATTCCTGTACTCATCGATTGTAATTTAAATCTTATTGTACCTAAACTACAACGTTATGATAATATAGTGAATAAAGTCGTGTGGGGTGACAGAAGCGAAACTAAAATTAGTGAATATTCGAGCTACTGTAATTCTAAACTAAGATCTATAGTCTTCCCACGGGACTTTAGTGAATGTGCCCAGGTAGTGTGTTCTGACTCTTATCACTGTACCCTTCTAGATAAGATGTATAAGGAAATTATTACCGTGTTGCAAGAGGGCGCAGTGCTTACTTATGTTGGTAGTTTAAAAGGGCCTAATAAAAGAAATTATGTAGCGGGTTGGAATAAATATGTTCGTGTCGCCCATGGGGAGGCTCGGCAATGGTATCAAACTTGGCTTGCACATGGCAAACCTAAAAACGGCTATATTTATGAGAGTATGTGTAAATCTAGAAAAACGTTTAAAAGCAAACTTAAGTTTTGTCAGGATAACGCTCAACAAATTAAAATGGACATGATAGCAAAGAGTCATTCAGACAAACAGTTCGGTACATTTTGGAAAGCCACGAACAGTTTGAGCCCAAGGTCGAGCCGTCCCGTGAGTGTGGCGGGTGTAAGTGGATCGGCAAACATAGCCAATTGCTTTAAACAACATTTCATGGTTAAATCACACACCATACCTACTGATCCGTGTGACCGGGTGCTGGATGCTGGGAGTGGCGTGCCGCCTGAGAACGTTGCCGTTACATTCAGTGCTAAAGAGGTTAAAACAATAATAACAAACATGAAAAGAGGTAAGTCACCAGGCCACGACGGTCTCAGCGTTGAGCACCTGAAGCACGCTGGTGTACACTTGCCGCGAGTTCTTGCTATGTTCTTTAACCTTTGTATGTATCACAGTTATTTGCCCTGTGACCTAATGTTTACAGATGTAGTGCCTATTATCAAAAATAAAACTGGAGATGCCTCTGATGTTTCAAATTACAGGCCCATATCTCTGGCAACTGTCATCGCCAAGGTGCTGGACAGTCTGCTTGATCAGCAACTGTCTAGGCACATTAAATTACATGACAGCCAGTTCGGATTCAGACCAGGTCTGTCTACTGAATGTGCTATTATGTGCCTTAAGCAGACTGTTCAGTACTACACTAGCAGAGATACGCATGTAATAGCCTGTTTTTTGGATCTATCACGAGCATTTGATCTTGTAAATTACAATGTCCTGTGGAGAAAATTACAGCAGGAGACCACTTTGCCTCCCGAAATTATATCTCTTCTAAAATATTGGTATAACAACCAAAGAAACAGTGTTAAGTGGGCAGGGTCCTGCTCTGATGTATACAGGATGGAATGTGGGGTAAGGCAGGGTGGTTTGTCCTCGCCACGGTTATTCAACCTTTACATGAATCAGCTGATTGTCGGGCTCAGCAGCGCCAGCGTCGGATGCTATATTGATGGTGTCTGTATAAACAACGTTAGTTACGCAGACGACATGGTGCTGCTGAGCCCATCGATCGCTGCCATGAGGAGGTTGCTGTCGGTGTGTGAAGGATATGCGGTGACTCATGGGCTCAGGTACAATGTTAAGAAAAGTGAAGTTTTAATATTCAAAGCAGGTAACAGAGGGTATCAAAGTATACCCGAGGTGCTACTTTGTGGTTCACCTCTTCTAAGGGTCACCAGTTTTAAGTACCTGGGTCACTGGGTCACCGAGGATCTAAGTGACAACAAGGACATTGAAAGGGAACGTAGGTCGCTGGCTGTGCGGTGTAACATGCTGGCCCGCAGATTTGCGAGGTGCACAGAACCGGTTAAAATAACATTATTTAAAGCATTCTGCCAATCATTCTATACTTGCAGTCTGTGGACCAGTTATGGTCGGCGCGTATACAGCGACTTGCGGGTTCAGTACAACAATGCGCTCAGGGTATTGTTGGGGCTGCCGTGGCGCTGTAGTGCGTCAGGAATGTTTGCTCAGAGGTATATTGATGGCTTCTCGGCAATAATTCGTAAAAGATGTGCCTCTTTCCTCGCTCGTGTAAGAGGCAGTAACAACGGTACCCTGAGAGTATTTGTAGACAAATGGGAGTCTCCGATGATGCAACATTGGATGGAGCTCCACACTAGGTTCCAAAAATAATGTTTTTTCTTTACTAACACTAGTTTATAAGATCATTGTTACTAACACTATATGGGCTTGCCCGAAATAAAGGTTATTATTATTATAAAACACGAGCGCTTGAGAAAATTGCCTCATTGGAACAAAAACGCACGGACGATTCTGAGTTAAGGTTGTCATGAGAAGAAATGGGCAAAACACTCATGTAAATTAATCTACTAACTTTACTATATTATCTATTGCAATTTAATTACCCACTGATAGGGAGTCAAACCTCGCGACAAGCTTTTATTATTATATAAATTGTACATACTGAGGCTCTAAGTTGATACTTGAAATTTTTAAGGAAATGTTATTTTCTTATTTTTAGAGCGCTTAAATAAAAGCTTCTTTAAAAAGGATTTTTGCTTTTAATTTATTTTCTTATTTTTAGTTATAGCTGGCTAGGTTAGTGTCATTTCATTCAACGTATCATTATTGCAAGTTAGTTTACCGCTTAATTTCAAACAGTCCAGCTCTTCAATAAGGCGATCATCTTATTCAATTTCAGCCTAGAGCTTTCTTTTCCATTTAATAGCAATGATGATTTTTAATTCATAGCCATATTGTAGAAATGCATCAAAAATATGTATGCCGTCATCTTGGATGGTCCACCGTATTGTATTAAGAATGACGTCACATTATTTTTCGAGTTATTCTAAGTAGAAATGCATTAAAAAAAACAGTTCCTCTATCTTGGATGATCCGCCATATTGGATTTAGAATGACGTCATATTATTTTTTGAGTTACACTCAATAAGCCCTTTCATTTGATACCCATATTGCAGAAATGCATTCAAAATATCCATTCCTCCATCTTGGGTGGTCCGCCATATTGGATATAGAATAATGTCACACATCATATCATGCATTGTCATCCAAAGCAAACGTGTATACAAAATTTTAGCTCAATCTACCTCTACTATCTATATCTACTTCAAAATTGAGTTGCAAGATTCCACCGAACATACATACTTATATAGGGGAGGTAGGGGAGCATTGGGCACTTTTTTACATTAACGATGATAAAACTGCAATTTTTTATCATAATCAAAATTTTATTCCAGATATATCGAGTACACATATTTGGCCGTAATTATTGCTAAGAAAAGTTTTGGTATTATAATCAGTCTCAAAGTTACAAAAGATCTTTGGACACATGTCTAAAGTGCCCAAACCTCCCGGTGGTAGGGAGGTTTGGTCACCTCTGTAGGGAGGTTTGGGCACTGTATTTAATATGCACGATATTGCTTTATTACACTACTATGCTTAAATATTATATAACATTGCTATAAAAAAAATTAATACAAACATTTTTTCTTATCATAGACTTTAGAAAAATTAAACAATGTGACTTAGAATCAATACTGCACGATGTTGGACGCAATAAAACTTATCTTATATTTGGTATGACCCAGAGAGGCTTGTCAAACTTATATTTTAAACTGCCACGTTTCATCCATGTCGTTGGTGTAGGCAATTTTGTCTTTATATCCTCCAAGGGGACGCTGGCTACGTCCTCGATGTCAGGAAATATAAACGTATTTCTAATCTTACTCATTCTCATGAATTTGACAGTTGCCATGGAATGATTGACCTCTTCGATTATTCCAACATAATGATAGACAGTTTTCTTGGTGTCAAATTTAACCAACACAAAGTTATTGATCTGGAAATCTCTATCAAGAGTGACCACATCGTCTTCATCAAATTCTTCTTCCGATTCAACAGAGGCTTCGTTAGAAATTGAAACATTTTCTATTTCATCATCGCTGCAATTTTTTTTGTTTTTCTCTGCTTTGGAAGTAAATTCATCAGCAAGCTTCGGAATTGTTTTCTGTCCTATATTTTTAGCGCATCTTTGGTTTTTGTTGAGCTCTCTGATCTTATTTTTTCTTTGCCTTTCTTCTTCTTCCATTTCTATAACTCTTTTCTCAGGTGTATCCGTCAATATTCTAGTTTTTCCTTTCTTCCGTTTCACGCCTTGCAATTTTCTGGGGCCGGCCTTCGGATATGGCCTAACTAAATCAGGTGTGATATCGACAGTGCCCCTAGTCTGGCTTCTAGAGGGAGATTCCAGTTGAGATGATTCCGTGACATTTGAACTTGTATGATCCTCTAGACTTTGATTTTCTTCTATTAAAGGCTGTCCTATAACAAGTTGGTTCGAGATCAACTGTTCTGTAGGAACATTATCTTCTTCTGGCAAGCAGCGATCAGTTACAGAAGAACAAGCGAAATCTTCATCGGAGAAAATATTCGAGTTGAATGGCCATATGCCAGGTTTTTCAAACCCCCTTTGAATATTCTGCAACTTGAATGCAAGTGGGATGGCTTTTGCTACTAATTTTGGGACTTCATAAATTGTTACCGTTTTACCGGGATTGTTTACCATCCAATCTGTTACAGCAGTGTTATAGTAAGTTTTGAGTGGTCCATAGACAGTCAGGTCTAGGGGTTGCATTTTATGGCTGCAATGCGGTGGGAAAGTCATTAACACAATGCCTGATTCTTTACAAAAATCGAGAACTGGTACCGAAATATGGCTCTCGTGATTATCCAGCAGCAAAAGAACTGGCGAGGAAGGCGTTGGTTTTGCGTATTTTTCAAAATGGTGCATATATTTTAAAAAATTTGGTGCTGTCATCCACCCTGAAGGATGCGCTGCTCCGTCTGAACCAACAGGGGCCTCATTTAACATATACGTTTTGAAATTGACCCGTGGAAATATGAAAAAGGGTGGTATTGAGTTACCTAATGCATTAATACCGCAGCAAACCGTGACAAGCGTTCCTCTTTCAGCTGATGTTACCTGCCCAACTTGCTTAATGCCTCTGAGGGCAATCACTTTCTGGGTTCGTTGTACTGTTGATAACCCAGTTTCGTCTATATTGTAAATAGACTCAGGGCCGAAGCTATGCCTTTCATATACAGTTTTAAGATTTTCAAAAAAATCTCCGACATTTTTCCTGTTAAAACTTGTGGCCCGTGAGAGACTGGTAGCTTCTGGTGTCCTTATCGAAAGCTGAGGTTGTCTTTTGAAAAATCCCCTTATCCAATCTTTGGATGCAAGCTTCTTCTCTGTCCAGTTGTCTGGTATTTTTTTTTCAATGGCAGTGGCGTATTCATAAACCAATTCGCGTGTCTTCAGTTTTGATAGTCCATGGTTTAGTTTAAATGATGTTACAAGATATTCTGAAATTTTTTCTTCTTCATTTTTCGTGAATATTTGAGATGATATAAATTTAGAAGAAATATCTTTCACGACGCCGCCCTGCTTTATGTATCGCTGAAGGTTAGACCTGGGTATATCATATTTAATCGCAGTAGTTTTAATCTTTCCTCCTTTAGAAACCTCTTCCAATGCCCGCAAAATAACATCTTTAGGGATTTCACGACGCTTATTTTTCTTTTTAAATGAAAACGGCATTGTCCTAAATAAAAATAATTAACCATTCAATCCAATAGGCATAGCAAAAAAGCACAAACCATAACACCAAAATACACTATAAACAGAGGGAGCATTGGGCATGCCCATACCTCCCTCTTACCTGCGTGCCCAAAGCTCCCCATAACTTCAAATTTCAAATAGATTTGAATAAGTTTATTTTTATCAAATATTGGATCTTAATGGACAGGTAAATATAATCTTCATTAAACACAAAAGAAGAAGTTAACATAGATACTTACACTTTCTGGCAGATGTCTTTCTTATGTTTTTTCAAATTACGAACAAAATATTTACTTCTTTAAGCAACAAACCGATAACCGCATGTAACTTGACAACCAAGTGAAATGACAGCTGACACTTGTGATAAGCGGTGTTGCCAGTTATCAAACTATAGTGCTGTGGTAGAAAACAAAAATTATCTAGAATAAATTTTAAGGAATGAAGGGGTGCCCAAACCTCCCGACTGCCCAATGCTCCCCTACCTCCCCTACATACATAGAATAGAATAGAATACACTTTATTGTACAATAGATTACAGTAAATAGTACATACGAAATGTAGAGTGGGTACAATAGGCGGTCTTATCGCATGCTGCGATTTCTGCCAGTACTTTGTCTGCCAGTCTGCAAGTCTGCCAGTACATACATACATACAGTGCAAGCTAAATAAAAGCTTTTAAAAACGTCAATCTTGAATTGTGTTTTGTTAGCCCGAAATATTCATTAGATTCAAATAATTATCTTGTTAAAAAAAGCATTTAAACTTTACATCTTGATGCCGAACAGTTCCGGGACACGGATAACACATAACTTTCGAAAATAATTCCGAAAAGTCATTGGTTTGAGCCAGGATTCCAAACCGCGATTGTCTTTTATGTATACGACAGTTAGAAATAAACAGTGTTTGTATTAGATTAGATAATAACAGGGCGTTGTACATGTACTCGTCCGTATCTGTCGACAGATCGTTGACTCCTCAATTAAAATCTCGTTACACTTAATACACAGGAGATCAGCTATCAGGGAATGAGGGGGATGTCACGGCTTGTAGAATGTAAGTAGCAATGAATTACAAATTATTCTCAAATAATATTTTACAGGGGAAATACCACGACCTGTCAGAATATTGCCCCGTAAAGTGGCTCATGCTGCGTTTTGTTTGGTGAGAGAGGCATCCAAAGGTTCAACCTCTTCGCTCCTCTCTTTCTCATCTCACTTTCGATCACTTATATATCCCACTGTAAGAGTTGACAATGCAATTGTAACACTATCTGTGATCAGGTGTCCTTGTGCGGTATATGTTGCTTGCCATCGGGTAATACGCCTGCTCGTTTGCCCCCTTGTCCCATAAAAAAAAACAAGTAGTCGTAGTGTAATATTGGTGATCCAAGGGTCACACCAATAACTTCTTGGAGTTCTTTTCGAAAGATGCGTGTGATAATAATTCAAATTATCACTCACCACTCACGTGAAGTAAAAACTCGACGAAACGAGGCTCTACGACCGCTGCCTACGCCGCTTTCGCGCTATGCGTGAAAGCGGCGTTATTTCAAAGATGAAAAGAATTTCCATAGTATAAAAATTAATTTATTCTAGCTTTAAATCTAAAATAATAACAAAAATTCCGCTTTGCCGTCAGTTACTAGCGTAGTAGGTAGCTGAAGAGGCATCCGGTGCAGACGTTCATGTTGCAGCATCCTATCTGGGTCATCCATATTTTCCAGTTGATAAATAAATTTGTACAGCTCTTTGATGTAGTCAACTGTAAGGTAAGACCTTCCGTAGCAAATTATATTATAACAAACTAATTAGTTTCTGTTTTATATGGATTTCTTCATAGATAAAACAGAGCAACACATAAAAAAACAACATAATTTTACGCCTTTTTCTACCTGAAGGTGTAGCAACGGCTGTTAAGCCTGGTCTCGCCGTTATGTTTTACGTCCCAACTGGAATGGATGATGAACCTGTTGCCATACCGGGCACAAGGTTTTTTAGTCATCGATATTTATCACACATAACTTACATTATATCACTAACTTAAATTAATTTCTAAAAGTGTGAGCTAATGTAAGGATTCGAACCCGCGACATCTGGATTCAGAAGCGGGTGCTCGGCCAATGTACCATCGAGAGTGAACTGAACTGAAAACAGTGCCAACATAAGAAAATTACCAGATAATCACTCCCAAGTAAGTTAAAGTAACCTATATAGTTGTAATCTAAGGGTCCTAATACATGAATCCAATGTATTAGGGGCGTTAGGTAGTGTAGACTGCAATTATATCTTTACGAGCTGATTTCATTTTTGGGAATCTGAAGGCGTAAGATTTTGCCGTTTCCCATATATTGAGCAAATTCTGTCAAACTTTGATATCCATACTAAAATGTGAACGCAAGTTTTGTATGTTACGCTTTCTCGTTAATACATGCATACTTCCAAATAAATTAATTATAAGGAACATGTAACATATATAATTTCGACGTGTCGAAGCGTAACAGTGGCAAAACATAATAACTCCACGCCTTTTTCTACCTAGGTGTAGGCAGCGGCCGTTAAGTCTCGACTCGCCGAATCGTTATTTTACGTCCTAAATGGAATAAGTGACAAACCTATTGCTATATACCGGGCAAAAAGTTATCAGTCATCGATATTTATCACACCTAAAGAAAAAAAACTATAAATATGTAGAAAGTTCGCTGGCATTTCGAATGCTTGTCAAATAATTATTGTTGACCAATAAGTAACAGAAGATCAGCTTCATTTTTTTTGGTTATGTTGTATAGCCTCATATAAATATCAGAAAATTGTCATGAAATATGAGCGTCGTGCCACTTGAACGACGATCGGTCAAGAGATGTTTGTATGGTGGTATTGGGTGCGTTTCCGGGCGTGGCGCTGGCTGGGCCGCGCCTCTTGTTTGCTATCACTGTTTACCCTGACTTCTTTATGAATGACGACCTGCCATCGTCTTTGACGTTACTCGGACCTGGTGCCTGTTCCACGATATCGAACGCACCTTTGTTTTCTTGCAGTATTCAAATTGCTATATACTTTTTTATTATAGATGGTATGGGCATGTAATGAGGGATAATATACACGCTGCATGAAAACTGTTAAACCTGAATGTGGAAAATATAAGAGAAAAGGAAGACCTAAGAAAATATGGATGTAAGATTAAGTGGGGCGTTACTGTGGCAGAACTAAATGAAGGGGAAGTGTGTAAAAGATAGACCTGTTGTGCGCACCCCAAATAATGGGAACAGGGCAGGAATATGTTGAGTTTTTCTAATTAAACTCCTTAAATCGTACAATTGAAGAATTTGGTATCGCCAATTATGTTCAACACTCGTAACAAGTGAGCTGGTTAGAGATTTGTTTTATAACTTACATTCTGCTGGTATTTCTTCGTCTGTCCTTTTGTTTAGGCCAACCAGATGTTAATAGAAACTTTGGCACTACCAACTCTTTTAAAGAAACCTAAAATTTATAACTGAGCGTCTGCCAGACTAAAGCGTAGTTATTTCTAGCGTAGTAATATCTGGAAACATAACAGAACATAACATAACTTCACGCCTTTATCTACCTGAAGGTGTAGGCAGTGGCTGTTAAGCCTCGACTCGCCGTTATGTTTACGTCCCAAATGGAATCGATATTTATCACACTTAACTTTCGAAATTAATTTTGAAGAGTCATTGGTGTGTGCCAGAAGTCGCACCCGCGACCTCTAGATTTAGAAGCCGTGTGCTTGACCACTGGACCACCGAGACTAAAAAATATTTGGTACTTTGTCCTAAAACATACGAAATAAATAAAGTAAGAACTCGTAACAAAAGAATCATGCTGTATGTTTACCGATGTACAGCCTGATTATTTTTGTAAAAATAAACGTCCCTTAAACATTATTTCTCTCTGAGTATAAAATTTAAATCTTTCACACGTGTATCTATTGTATGAAAAAGGTATTCATATTTTACAAAAATGACAAATAAACCTCTTTGGTAATATTGTGTTATTTTACAACTTGAGGATTACGACCTTTTCGAGGGGTTCGTTAGGGTACTGCCCACTTACAAACAGTACACATGGTACCTACATACAATTATTTCTTATTATTTTTCATTTGGATATATATATCTTCGAGCCAGATGATTGTTTTTTTGTTAATCGTCTCGCGATTCTACCCTAGTGGGGTAGGACATAAGGCACGACTCTTACACGCCTAAAACCCTTCTTTAATTATTACTCTTGTAGTACATACTTGTTGGTATTTAAGGTTCCTGACATCACGCTTCGCAAGGACACGTTCAATTTGGTCCTGGAAAGTGTGTCGCATTGCTCGACTCATACCTACACCTTTCCGTGTAAATCTACTCGTCAATTTTGCTTCACCTACTCTTTCTACATGTCCGAACCAGCGGAGCAAGTTAAACTTAAGTCTTTATACAAAATCAGTTTCTAACCGGCTTGAAAAAAAGAGACAGGTTCTCAATTCGTCACTGATTACTCAAAGAATCCTGGATTGACTTGCAAAATATATATTTTTTTAATACTTCCCAGGTGTTTCCATTTTCACCAGGTCAGGATCGAATGATGGGATCCAGGACGAATAGAAGGCAATCACAAAAAGCTATGCTTGTATGGTGTTTATGTTACGTAATAGTCATGTCTTACTCAGGTATATGCTTCAGAGTGTCAACATCTAGTGCTGCTGTGCTAATAATGAAGCTATAGAACTGTTTAATGATTAGGAGTTGGAAGGCAGTACTGGAATTGGTCGACAGAAACTCTTTAATAGTGTACAGGACTAACGTGTTGCTTGTCAGGTACGCTCGAATCAACATCGGATGCACCTGTGCTGATGATAAATCTAGAAAACTCCCAGTCAGTTGTGTTGGAACACAAAGAAAGTCAATGGCTTTGTGATTTAGAACTCCACCTTTTGATCTGGGTTCGTATCCGGCTACACATCCGTGACTTACTGCTAATCTTTTCCGTCAGTTATGTGTATTAAATATCTATGACACTGTCTATCTATGACTGTACTAGATGTATCGAATCGGTTCCATATAGTTGGCAGACTAAATGAAAAATGGAAGATCGGTTTTTGTAAAATTTGTTGTGCATTCATATTTACTAGCGCTTGAATGCAATTTTTCAATATTTGCGGGTGTGACGGTAGTTCCATTCTCTATGATGTCATTATTTGTTTTCAATCAGCATTGTGAGCCACCAACACCCTCTTTCCACTCGGGATACACCTCACTCTCACCAATTCTTTCTCTCTCTCTTTCTCTCTTTTTTTGCCCCCACTTAGACCCGCGCGCACTACAATCTGAAATGAATTTTGTTTGGTTTCATATTCGAATGATGTTTATTGTTCAGCTATGCTGTAAAAAAATTGATGGTGTTTGTTGCGTTGCGCGGCAAAAAAAAGACGTGGTATTTTAACCACCCCCCGTAGGAAACAGGGTGTAAATTAACTTGTCTGTCCGACGGAGCGCCATGGAACAAGCTTTGATGAAGTTTTTGGTCGCCAAGGGGGTTACTTTTTCGTGTGGACATCTATTGTATATGTTTCTTTGACATGCTTGGACATTATTTGCTGTAAATTTGGAGCAAGTATATCTAGTCTTGAATCAACACTGTAAGATAGTGAGAAAATTTGAAAAAAAAAAAAAAATTTTTAGCTAATGACTCTCAAAACAGGCTTGAAACGGCGACTTTGTCTCAAATTGAGTGCTCCAATCGCTGAGCTATAGGAAATCCAAGCGTCTTTTATCAATATTCATTCTAAATAGACGTCAAATTATTTTGGGCTTAAGTTCCGTTGAGTGTTCACAAAAAAATATTTCTGAAAATAATAAAAACCTGTCATATATTATTTCCTTTATTGTTGCGTTGTTGTGGAGTTTTGCGTGCGTCTCATTTATTTGTAATTATTTAAAAATAAAATTGTCTATGACTGAAGAAATTGTGCTCAGCATACAAATACAATCGGCAATAGACCAACCACTTATTTTATGATAACACTCAATATCAATCATTCCTAAGAACAGGATGGTATATTAACAACAATGATAAAATATAAATATTAACCGCTGAACTGAACATCCGCTACGATTTAGCAGTATGTGTCATATAAACGCATTAACGACCCCTATATGAGGGGATACGGATTTTTCCTCTGATGACTCGTTACAGATACTGTTTCCGTTGCCAATTATTCACTCCCCCAGTTGAGTGAATAATTGGCAACGGAAACAGTGAATGTGGCACTTTCTTTGACTCGAACTTCCGCACACCTGTGTAGAAATATTATTCTCTTGATTGTTAATATTATTCATTATATAATATCAACTTCCGGTCATATATCGGTAATAAAACCTGTCCTACTTAACTTCACACGCCAAATTTCTCGCGGAGTAAGCAGAATAAACGGAACACCAAAGGACACAACTTACACACACTGTTACCTTTTTTACTGTATACGTTTGCTGCATAAATATTTTTTTTACAGTTTTTGTCTGTTTATTCCGGCTAATATCTGAAATGGCTGGACAGATTTGGACGAAACTTAACATAGGCTATTTTTTGGGTATATTTCTTTTATTTGTCAATGACTTTTCGAAATTGTTTTCGGAAGTTATGTGTGATAAATATCGATGACTGAAAACTTTGTGCCCGGTATGGCAATAGGTTCGCCACCTATTCCATTTGGGATGTAAACATAACGGCGAGATGAGGCTTGACAGCCGCTGCCTACACCTTCGGGTAACAAAGGCGTGAAGTTATGTTATGTAAATCGTTTTCCATAATATGGTGTTATGTTTCTATGAATGCGTCGATTCTTGTAAAACATTTTTTAATTGTTGATGTACACAATACGAATGTCTCGCTCTGGTGAATTGATGTGAAACCTTATCAAAACGCAATCGGCAAAGAATCCTTGTAAAAATATTCGCCACTTTTTCTTTGAACAATTTCCAAGTAAGTTTGCGCAAAGTTCATTGGCACTAACTAACCTTCCTGTAGAACTATAACTATTTTTCAAATATTCTAGAGATTTCTTGTTTTTTTTTTTAATAACATTTTGATGCGGCAGTTACATATAATAATATAAACAACTTTTTTTTATTACATTACCATAAATCAGGGACGATTTTGTGCCATCGATATTTTTAACAAATAACATCCGAAAAGACATTAATATGAACCAGGTATCGATTTCGAGACTGCTCGATCACCAGATTACTAAGACAATAGCCACATAAATGCACCTCAAGCCTCACCTTGACTTATAGACCAAGTGCCACAAGACTGTGTACTACGATTTAAATCGTAACTCTTGTCACTCTTGTCACTCACCGCCGCTCGCGTTTTTAAGACTATAGATATTGTGTTGGCCATAAAAATATCTGTAGTCACTCCCGCATCTTCCAATTTTGTCAGAGCACAATTACAACTCAACATTCACGTTAATTATGTTGATTCTGTTATGAGTCTTTTTTAAGGGCTAGGGAGGCAAAACGAGCAGGCGTGTCACCTGATGGTAAGCAACTAGCGCCGCCCATGGACACCTGCAATACAGGCAGTATTACAGTTGCCGATCTTTAAAATGGTATAGGACAGTGGTCGGACAGTGGGATGGGAAGGGACCGGAAGGGAGCGAAACGTGGCATTAGTCACTTTACGTCAATATTTTGAGTTGTAGTCGTGGTATTTCTCCGGTCGAACCGGCCCATTGAGGCAGCACACTGCGTGGCTATACCACTGATAAAAATCTCTCTCTTTTTTCTCTTCTAGTCTTCTCTCTACGTCGTATCTAAATTTAACCTTTCATTGTATATTAATCGTTGAACATTATCCGATAATGGAATGATTCTCGTGGTTAAATCCAGCAAGACTTCAATATGCACGAAACGATTGCGTCTCGGAAGCGGCGGTTCCATTAGCCGGAGTCGACATACGACAATTGTTGCCGTTTAAGGATCGGAAGTCGATAGCAATATCGATATTATCGTTTAGTGTTATGCCGGTGACAAGGAAAAGCTCTCTGGGCGAGGAGCGCGCCCCCCAGCGGCGCCCGCAGTGCCGCGCGCTGCCCACTTTTTGTACGACGACGGTTAACCGTACTTGGGGCTTTACGTTTTTATACCTTGCCCGCTTCGTACCTGACTTTTATATATATTTTATATCCATATTAATATGATATACTTTCGGTGAGATCCATCCAATTACTGCCTCGGAGAATCGGTAAAGAGACTAAATAGCAAGCAGTTGCTTTTGAACTATAAAATTAATAACTATGAATTTTTTGTTAAATAATCAATAATTGAATTAGCTAGTTGTTGGGCGGGCAGTCTCGGCGGTTTAGTGGCCAGGTTTCTGTTTCAGAGGTCTCTAGTACCTGCCGAAACCAATGACTTTTCAAAAGTTATGTATATAGCTGACCCGGCGAACTTTGTTTCGCCTCGAAATCAATAAATAGAAGATTTTATTTCTAAAAAAAGTAGTCTAAGTTACTCCAGACACACAGACAGATAGACAAAAATTGAAAAAAAAGGTAATTTGGTACATGCACCGTATATTTTGTGGTAGACAGCTAGAAACACTACCGACGGTCCTTGACGTTGTGTAAGAAACTTTTATTTTGAAATTAAACAATAAATAGTACAAGAATTTTAAATATCAGTGTGATCATTGTAAAAGACGTTTTAGTCAGAACAATTATTTAGTAACGCATATTTTGAGGACACATAACAAGAGAATAGAGAAGTTAAAATGCCCTATTTGTTCTAAATTTATAGCGGATAAACAAGGTTTGAAGTTACATATACTTGTAGTGCATAAGAAAATTAAGCGATATAAATGCGATGAATGTTTTCAGCAGTTCTATCATAAGAGTATATATGAAAACCACAAACTCAGACATACTAACAGGAAGGAATATGAGTGTGATTATTGCTCGATGAAGTTCTTTGACGAGAAATTACTTTCCGATCACATACGCAAACGCCATTTGAACTTGCTCACTTGTATATATTGTTCACAGGAAATTTCAAATAAGGTCACATTAAAAAGGCACATATGTATTTAAAAAATAGCTAAGCGGTGTAAATTCTGTGATAAGAAATTCATTTGCAAATATACAATGACAAGACATTCAAAATGTCATGCAGATGAAAAATTACACTGTGTTCATTGTAAAAATTTTTTTTAAGAATCGAGCACAAATATTTCAGCACATGACTATGTATCATAACAAGCAAACATTGGAATGTGACAATTGCGGACAGATGTTTGCAACCAAAAGACAAATACTGTCACATATGATGACATACCACAATGACATGAAGATGTAACGTCTGCTACAAGAAATTGTATTCAACCCTTGAATTAAATAAACACAAAAAAAAAAAACGGTTCTAATGTGAAAAAGTATGTTTGTGTTAAATGTAATATCTAAATATTTCACTACTTCTACCAGTTTAAAATGCCATCAAAATGTTTATATGAAAAATCGTCAGATGTTTGAATGTCCATTGTGTAAGGCGAAATATCTGAGCAAAAATAGTATTATTAGGCAATTTAGGTTAGTTCATACAGTTGTTATTACATACAGAGTAATGAGGCTGATTTTTTTTTTTGGTTTATTTGTAAGTGAAAAGTTGAAACTGCCACTGATTATAGATTTTTTTTCTTTATTTCTGTTACTGGTTTATCTTAAAACATCATTTCATTGTTATTATTATTAAAATATTGCTATTATTATTATTGATTTGTAATTGTGTTGACAAAAGCAGTAAACAATTTTACCTAATATTGTTATTGACTGTTGTGAAATCAGATTAATTAATTTTGTTAGGAAAAAAGTTTCCACGTATTTTATATAACGATTCAAAAGGTCCTTTTATAAAGTTTATTTACATTTGATTACAGTCTCGGTGGCGCAGTGGTCGAGCACACGGCTTCTGATCCAGAGGTCCGGGTTCGATTCCAGACACTGGCTCACACCAATGACTTCGAAATTGTTTTTGGAAGTTATGTGTGATAAATATTGATGACTGACAAACTTTGTGCCCGGTATGGCAATAGGTTCGCCACCTATTCCATTTGGGACGTAAACATAACGGCGAGAGGAGGCTTAACAGCCGCTGCCTACACCTTCGGGTAACAAAAGGCGTGAAGTTATGTAGTTATTTAGTACAAGAATATGTTCAACGATTTGACGTTTGTTAGAAAACCAATATAATCCCACAAAAAAGAGGATATAAATCAGAAATTTGCAATATATCGACTTACGGTACTTGTGAGCGCATCGAATACTCGGTACATAAAATGTATCTCGAGATGTTTCTTATAAAGTTCCCTTTAAATAGGTAACTATATACTACACAGTAGGGATTCTCGAGAGCCAGCTTTAGTTTCTCCGTACAAACAATAACAGTGGCGGGGTGCCCGCGGCACTCAACTCCACCATGTTTGTGTTTTCTATTTGGGAGCCATCCACAGCGGCTTCATACCGCCAGTTTAAACCTGACTCCACCTTAATAGTTTTGCCGGTTTGTGGCCAATTGGTTTACGCGGTTATTATTAACCAGGCATTTTCACACAGACGAAATAGATATAGTGAAAAGTCAAGCTATTATAAAGTATTTAAGGTTTCTTTTATAAAAAATAATTTAAAAAATAACTAAACGATGCCTTCCATTTGAAATGCGTTGCACTCGCTCATGTTGAAGTAGACTTATTTTTATATCGCCGATTATAAAAAAAAAAACTATCCGTAATTTCTTTCGTACCTTCTTTTGTTTACTACATACATACATACATACATAACTTCACGCCAAATCCCTTGCGGGGTAGGCAGAGAGAACAGAGCGCCATAGGGCACGATTCTTACACACCTCACTCGCTTCGTTGACTTTCATAACTCTTTTCATGCAAGCGCGTCGGTTTTTGAGGCTCTTAACATCACCTTCCTCCAGAACACGTTCTATTTGGTCTTGGAATGTGTGTCTTTGTTTACTATTTGAAACTAATATAAAAAGTACGCCACTTATTAGATTATCTTGTGTTAAAATAGTTCAGTTTTAGTGATAGGTCCGAAAAAATACTTAACAAGACAAATTTCATTAATTTATTTAGTAACTAGTGGACCTGGCGAGATATGTATCGCTTTAGCTAATTAATTAATAACATTTTCCCTATACTTTTTATTAATAACCAAAAAACATACAAACAAATACTCGTGTAACTGTGTATGTCATATTAAATACAATGATTCTGGAAACCGGTATCCGGTTACATGTGTACGTTGGGCGG
This sequence comes from Euproctis similis, assembly GCA_905147225.2. Classification (NCBI taxonomy): domain Eukaryota; kingdom Metazoa; phylum Arthropoda; class Insecta; order Lepidoptera; family Erebidae; genus Euproctis; species Euproctis similis. Next base: position 7,418,393 of record LR990121.1, on the reverse strand, counting down.
GCGCGGCCAAGTCAGTGACGCACCGTGGACGTCCAGCAGCGCGCCCATGCGGCGCCGCGCCCCGCCGCGCCGCGTCGATCACCGCCCGCCCATTATCCCTCCAGTATTAAGCCACTTAGCTTCAATCATGATTAATGTTTTACCGAACGCGAGACCCGACCCCGGCGGCAAATAGAAAAGTTATTTACACTGCCTCGTAATTAGGCATTCACTACGAGTCTCTGCCGCGCTGCGGGCTGTCTCCGCATCTCTCTGCCGCCGCCGCCCAGACCGGCTGTCTGCCGCTCTGAATGCGTCGTCGTTCCTGTTTAATTTCGTTCAGATATTTACTGTCATTTATATTCACAATCCGGGTGATTAAAACGGAATTGTTAATTCCACTAGTGTTGTTTGTATCGAACGTTACCTACAGCTTGAGAAGCTTTCGAGTCTTTTGCCATTTTTAATACAGTACAAGTATTTGCATGCGATCCTCTCTTATATTTTAATGTAGTGTAGGTGATATATAGTTCCTGAATCAATAGTCTAAGATTTCGCCGTTATGTTTACGTCCCAAATGGAATAGGTGGCGAACCTATTGCCATACCGGGCTAAAAGTTTTCAGTCATCGATATTTATCACACATAACTTTCCGAAAACAATTTTGAAAAGTCATTGGTGTGAGCCAGTGTCAGGATTCGAACCACGACCTCTGGATTCAGAATCCGTGTGCTCGACCACTAAGCCACCGAGACAGAGCCTACCTATAAACATACGATGATATATCTATTAATTTGTAATATCTGTAAAAGTTTGTTTTCGTATTGTTCATTTTTTTTAATGCTCTCGTTTCAATGTTTTATGATTTTTATTTTTTTGTAAATTTTTACTTTTAAAATTTGATCTCCCTAATGGAATAAGTGGCTATTCCTCGGGCACAATTTTGTAACACGCACACAACTCCAAATAACAATGCTTTAAAATTGAAAATTGGAGTACGAGCTCTATGTAGGTATGGGTACATTTTGATATGAGATTTGTGATAAAATTGTTCACAAATATTTATTAACATCCCAAAACCAGCACAGAAAAAAAAAACTCAATAAATAAAGTTGCTTAAATTTATATTTTTGAAAAACATTTTTTTTTTCTCATCAAATTATTTCTTCGTAATTCGTATACATTTTGACATCCTAATATTCCACGAAACATCAAATTATCGATATCAATTACATAGAATGAGATATAGAGGGCGTTGTGTACGTTCATATGAATTATGATGGGGACATGTTGACAACGAGACGAGTTGATACAGTAATATGACTCCCCGCTATCACTACACGTGCCACTAATTTAGACAGCTTGATGTTATATATATAGAGGATGGTTATTATGATATCTCTTTTTATGTGATAGGGGATAAACGAGCATATCGGTTACCTGATCTTAAGCGAATAGACCGCCTATGGGCTACAGTTGCGTTGCTAGTCGGATGCTAGATGGAAAAGAGAAGGGGTTGGACGTGGGATGGAGAGGGATTGAGCCTCTACCGAACAAAACGCGACATGAGCCACTTTATTACGCCGATTTTCTGTGATTTAGTGAAATTTCACCGGTCGACTCTGCCCATCCATATAGCCTATTGCGTGGTTCTGACACTTTAAAACTGTCAAGTTATATATTGTTGTACCTTCATGCCCTTATACCAGAACCTATATAGGAAATGTCGATGGGTCCAGCGTTGGCTCAGGCCTCCACCAATTCTGTTGAAGCTTGGCCCAAGGTTGAGAACCAGCACTGGCCCGACCTTATTTAAAGACTCTGATGATAACAACTTGGACTTGTTTAACAACACTGGTCCAAGGTTGGCAATTAATGTTGACCCAAGCTCGGCCCAACATTGAATAGGCTAGAACAGCCAGTATTATTCAACCCAAACCGTAGTTACGACATTATAATGTGGCAACTACGGTTTGGGTAGGTGGCACCTACTGTCTGTAAATTATTCATTCATTGATATTTAGGTCTGTAAGAATTCATTCATTTCCGTATATTTATGAATTTTATATTCCAACTATCTACCTGGTCCGGTGAGCTTTGTACCCTTAAATTGTCGTCAGTTATAAACGTGTTTGAATCAATTGATTTTAATATGCAACTAGTTGACTTGAGTATCAAAAATAATAAATAAGTAAATTTTGGATTTTACACTTTTTCTTTACTACATCATACATAAATTATAGATAAAAACCACCCCGTTGACACCCTGAAAAAAAAAACGCATCAATATCCGTTGCGTAGTTTCAAAGATCTATCTACGAATGAAAACTGCTTTAAACTCTGTCGTACTGTTTGTAAAGATGTTATGAATCTGGCTGTTCAGGCGACATCTTTTTTTTTTCATATAATGTAAACAATCAGACCAAACCTACGTCTTTTTATCAGTTCTCGTATGTCCAAACAGTATATTATTGCTTGAAATATTATACACACTGTTATTGTAAACAGTGGAGAAGAAATAAGATGCTTGTTTATTGTTTCTATGACGGTGTTTAATTGATATTTATCTAGTAAAAGTATTAATTTCTTACTAATTAGCTGATGGTCTCATATGTCATATTGAATGTTTGTTATTTGTCTATTTCTTATATTTACGTGTCGGTTGTCCAGCGGTCTCGGTCCCCGCTTCTGATTAATAAGTCGTAGGTTTCGGTAGGTTAGGCGTTTCCTGAAGTTATGTGTGATAAATATCGATGACTGACAAATTTGTGCTCTTTTCTATGATCCATTTAGGACGCAACTTACCGATTCCGTGTTTCGCGGTACAACAGCCGTTGCTACAACTTCAGGTAGAAAACGTCGTGAAGTTATGTTTCTTGTATTTTAACGCTCGCTCTTAATATCTGGAGGTTTGCCTACATCTAAATTAGATGTAGGCAAACCTCCAGAAATTCTCCATATCAGGCCCGCCTTATTAGATGATCTAATAAGGCGGGCCTGATATGGAGAATTTCTCATATAACTTTCAGTTTTCCAACAATAAGTCAAAAAGTCGCGAGTTGAAATTTGTAATCCTGTTTCACACCAACGACTTCCTGTAAGTTGTGAACTTAATAACAACATTGTCCTCCTTACATGAGAAAAAAAGAGAATTTTCCGTTAAATATCTATGACTGACAGCATTGTGCCCGGTGTATGGCATTAGGTTTGCCACCTATTCCATTTGGGACGTATAAATTCTGCGAGTCGACACTTAATAACCCGTGCCTGCACTTTCGGGTAAAAAGGCGTGAACTTATGAAAAAAAAAACCTCTTACATCACATTTAGTCTTTAACGATATTGAAGGCGTTTTTAGAATTTAAGTTTAGGACTAGAAAAATCAGCCCGCAGGTAGATCCACGCTCTTTATTCAATTGTGTGTGAAATTCTAGTATTTAAAATTATTAGATACATAGTATAGTATAAAAGAAAGTCACTTTCCGCTGTCTGTCCCTTTATATGCTTCTATCTTTAAAACTACGCACCGGATTTTAATGCGTTTTTTTTAATAGTTAGAGGGTGTCAACAGGGTGGTTTTGATCTATAATTCATATATGATGTTGTAAAGAAAAAATGATAATTTTTGAGATTTAGTACTTTAATTGCAAACGCAATTGGCTGAACCCTAAGTGATAGATCAAAACAATGTTCTACATTATTAAACACCTTCAGAAGGTATACAAAAAAGTCCGCGAGGGCATATGTCTATCTCTTAGTGATAATCCACAATGACCATTTTTATATTTTTACTTTTTCCGAGAAATAATAGCTTATTTACGAAGCGATTTTAAACATTACAGCATAAATTTTCATCCAATTAAGTGTCTTAAATAGATTGTGCATGTAATATAGATGATCCTGGCCCATTACAGCGTGCAACGAATATTTTCGAAGATATTGCAGTATTAACTTAGCGGGACAGCAGTTAAAGACGATTTTGGATATCATGAGGTTGAATTTGTGCTATACAAATTCAACCTCATGATATCCAAAATTTACTCATTTATTATGTTTGATGCGGAACAAACTTTGCCGGGTCAGCTAGTTGGATATATTTGTAAGAATAGTTTTCATAATATGTTTATTTTTATAAATTCATAACAATAATTATTATTATACAGTGAAGTTGATTACATTTCTTTGATTTTTGGTTAGTCAATTAGATTTCTGTTAGTTTTTTTTATGATTTTAGTAAATTAAAACCATATTTGACAGTGGTAGAGTTACGCAGTTCGTTACATGAAGGGGCCAGCTTAGTGAAACACGACGACCTCTCAGAATATCGATGTAATGTGGCTCACGCCGCTTTTAGCTCGGTGAGAGCAGTATCCGGAGGCCCAAACCCTTCTCCTCTCTCATGGCCCATCTCACTTCTGATCTCTTCCCTATCCCCATTTTAAGGGCCGGCAACGCACCTGTAACACAATCAGTCTTGCCTGCTTACAATTAAGTTACACACCTGCTTGTTTGCTATCCTATCGCATAAAAAATAATAATCATATCAACCTCCGGGAAATAGCAATTTTAATTATCAATTGAAAAATATGTTAATTTTCCGCTCGTACCTGACATTAACACAGACACGCATGGATATCCACCTGATCGCCCACCTACCTATAAAGCTTCTCATCTGCTCTCGTCTGGTCGTGTTGTACATAGTTTATACCTATTAGCTGCTCCACAATTCACGTCACGAACACGGGCCGTTTTGTTTGCCAGTTTCCACTCGCTTTAATACGTAATTTGAAGTGAATGCCGCGAAATTGGCACACTCTGACAGCGCCGTGACAGGACCGTGCGCTCGGTTGTATTGACTAGCCTATTTGCCGACATGCAAATAAACAGATGTATTATTTATTGTACGCGGAGGGTTATGAATGGTCGTAATTATATGTCATATTGTTTCTATGTTACGCTAACATTAAATGTATTAATGTACTAATACGGGAGAAATATAGTTTGGTTTTAGGTAAATAAGTGTCTGCTACTTTTAGTATTGACGTTTGTTGAAGTGTCCTAGTCAGAATACGTAGCTTTATTTTCAAAGGTCTCGGTGGTTTAAAAAAAGACAACGAAGACAAAGATTAATCTTATTATTTTCAATCGGCACTTGGCTAGGGGACACTTTCCTTTCCTCAAGCGCTCGATTTTAAATATGTTATATATTTAAATATGAGCGTTCGAGGAATGTGCCTCCGTGGAACAAGATAACGCGGACGCAATCACCACGAGCGCGACGATTCTAGGGTTCTCATGATAAGATCCAAGTAAGAAACTCAAATACTCTTTTCATCTGTAAATAATTATGAATAAAAATCTGAATATCGTACGGTCCTCGCTCCTGAGTTAAGAAGTTGTGGGATCGAAACCGTTACCGTTGACGTCTCGTAATTCTAATTCTCGGAAGTAATGAGTGATAAATATTGATGACTGAATTCATTGTGGCCGATGTACAGCATTAGTTTCTGCCACCTATTCCATTTGGAACGTAAAATATGCTTAAACAGTCTCTGGCCTTTTCACCTTCGTGTAGAAAAGACGTCAAGGTATAAAAAAATTACTATTTACATGTGATTACTTTCAACATGGCAAAATATTGAGGTTTTTGAAATTTAACATAACATAGCTTCACGCCTTAGGATTCGAACCCATACCTATAAAATATAGAATAATTACAATCTAGTTCGGTTTAAGTCTCGGTGGTCCAGCGGTCGAGCACACGGCTTCTGATCCTGGCTCACACCAATGTATTTTAGAAATTGTTTTCGGAAGTTGAGTGTGATAAATATCGAAGACTGAAAACTGTGCCCGGTATGCCAATAGGTTCACCACCTATTCCATTTGGGACATAAACATAACGGCGAGACGAGGCTTAACAGCCGCTGCATACACCTTCGGTTTTTTGTGGTTCGGTTTACTATTCGCATACAAGATAAATTAAAAAGCAAAAAATCTTATATCCATATGAGGGTATTGTTGTTCCAATTCTATTTCCAATACTGTCTTAAATATACAAAAGCTAATGTTATTCCTCAAACTGCCAAAAGCAGCAGTTTATCAAATGATATTGTCATATTATATGACGAGACACTTACAGAGCGCCGTGGAGGTCACTTCACTACACTTGATAATGAAATTGTATACGGGCCCCTTTTGTGCGGACTCCTGTTCGGAAGTAGCAATTTTTCCATGACATCCGGTGCCCCGCTGGGCGGCCTGTCCCCACCACTCGTTCCCCAGTCGGGTACCACCGACGCTGCATACCGTATTGTTCAGCTAATACTGTTCAACGATATGCCTCGACGCGCGCCTAATAACTTTTTATGCTTTTGAATATCTTACAGAAGTTGAGATAGACGACTACCTTCTACCGATAATTTTCATAAACACTAATTCCTCTGGATAGAAGTTGTTATCAATATGTTACCGGTATATTGTTTCCGAACTGATGCTTTCACGGGGATGGTGTTTCACCATCAGGTTATTAAAAATATCAGTAACGGGCCATGAACAAACTGAACAAACTAAAAGTATTTTTTTGCATTAAAACTATTTGTTTACTATTTTAATTGAACTTTATTTTTTCTCTTTCGTACAACTTATTTAATTCGTTTATTATCATCACCAACTGTGCTTTATTAGTTATTTTGTTTTGTATAAATCCAGTCGCTTTCTCCTGTCTGTTCCCTTGTAAAGGATTTTGAAGCGATTGTTTTTAATAGATAGAGGATGTCAACGGGGTGGTTTGTATGAATAATTCATCTATAATGTATTAGAAAAAATTGTATACTTTCGAGATTTAACACTTTAATTGTTAATGCTGTAAAAATAGTTTTGATGCGGAACAAAGTTCGCCAGGTCAGCTAGTTATATTTACAATAGTCGTCCTTTTATCGCATTCGATGTTTCCCGACTCTGATGTCTCTGCCTTTAATTTTATTAACTATATTTAAAAATAATCTCTTCAACTTGTTACCGACCTAATTTCATTGACCAAGTAATGACTTAAAAAGTTATTTCTTATTAATATCAATGACTGTCAAAATTGTGCGTGACTGCTTTTGCAATAGACTTTTTGATAATTATTTATTCGGATAAAAATAGCTCATTCGGCCTATATATTCGGATATAAAAAATAAAAAGCTACATATTATTTAATTGATTACACTTTCATGAAGTAAATATCTTTATTTATATGAACTGATACAAAAATTTGAAGGACAGTAGAGAGGGATTGAACGTTTATACATTTAAATTAATTAACCTACGATTAATCCAAACTAAAACTGTTCACCCAAATCCTGTTAATTGCTTTATCTGTATCAAGACACAATTCAAACTAATATCGCTAATAACTAACTAACTAACAGTTTGTTTTCAATTCCGAATGAAAACTTACAATTAATTTTGCTTGTTCGACAGGCCGTTTTAATAATCTACCCGGTACGTATCGACCCTTGGCTTCTGAATGTCGAATACGAATTTGCAATAATCGACTCTATTTGTATTATTGTAGAGTCAAAAACTAGATGACGCTTTTCGATTTTGTGACGGACTATCTTTTGCATCTCCAGTTTTTGCTGGAAGCCGAGTTGTAAATAAACAGCAGCACAACTCTTAAATAAAACCTCCGACGAAAGCGAATTATTAATTCCCGTTCTAGCCGGGCGTTTCGTATCGGCTTGCAAAGGTATCGCTTTCCAAATAGCCTCGCCCAAGTCTTATCCAGGCTTATTTATATAATGGATATTAATTCCCCCCTTTAATTATATTATTATCATTATTGCTCAACATGAATCTCTTGAATAATTTCTCGCTAGTGTCAATTATAGTGCTATCGTATTATCGAGCATATTGTGTACCTACCCACCTACCAAGAAAGTTGCTGGTTGTTTGTTTCTGTTCTCGGTATCCAATTTTATCGCGATATCTCTAATTATCGAAGCGGTAATTATAGGATGAGATAAAACGGTATATACATACATACATCCGGTTTCCGCGAAAACGATTGCGGATTTCCTACACTCACTCATAGACATATTCTTTTAGCCGATTTCCCCGGGAAAATTATTATGCTTTCTGGGTGTTTCGAGATTCGTGTTTCCTAGAACATATTGTTTGCCAGTATTTTGAGTAAGTAAGTAAGTAAATATCAATGACTGAAAACTTTGTGCCCGGTATGGCAATAGGTTCGCCACTTATTCCATTTGGGACGAAAACAACAGCGAGGCGAGGCTTAACAGCCGCTGCTTACACCTTTAGGTAACCAAAGGTGTGAAGTCATGTTATGTTAAGTAATTTTGAGTGATACACTATTTTTTATAGAGTTATTTATAGCTTGGTTTTAAAGGTGTTAGGTAAACACTATTAGACATATTATAAATTAGAAGAGCCTCGTGTTGTGCATTGGTAAAACTACCGACTGCAGAATCGATATTGGTGGGTTCGAATCCCACCCAAGTACAAATATTTATGACAAGCATGAATGTTTGTATGGCATCTGGGTGTTTTTCTATGTATTATAATTATGTCTTTACAAGGAAAAGTATATAATAATACCCGTTATCTAGTATCCATAGCACAAGCATTTTGTTGCTTAATTTGGAACTAGAGGGCGCTGTGTGTATTGTGTCCAAGATATTACAGTTTTCATAAGTGAATGAAAATTCTGGTACTTGTGTAATGAACAAGTCTGCCTATCACAAATAGGTATCAGTATACTGGTCAATATTCTAATGTCATTTTCGATATTATTTCCTTGGTGCAGAAATGCCTTTTGTCCCAAATCGGACTCTCTAAACCACAGAGCCATCAAGAGAAAGATGTTACTAAAAGTACAAGATGCGAATTCATGTGGTGGTTGATCACAGAGGTAGCGAGGAGGTAATCGTGACGTCACTCCACGACCTCACTCTCGTCTCTGTTATTAAGTTGCTCTCAAACAATATGCCGCAAATTGAGTTAACTCACTAATAATGGTATCGCGAATACAGAGGGCCCACTCCCATTGAGAGGACGGTAGAGGCAATCTTTCCTTTCCCTTCCCCCTGACGACCTCTAATAACCTTTTATTCGATTTGGCGAGATTAATAGCCACAACATGTGTACCCTTCTTACGTGTCTCGCGTAATTATACTTGTGTTTAAGATAGCACTCGTTTCATCATGCATTTGTATGTTGTATTTTATATTTTTGATGCGTCAACGGAATAAGCAATCGGTTCCGTCAAAAGATTACCTACTACGTGATTAGAGGACTACCTAATAAACATAACATAACATAACTTCACGCCTTTTGTTAGCAGAATTTATCACACATAACTTGCGTAAATAATTTGGAAAAGTCAGTGGTGTGAGTTAGGATTCGAACCTTTCGGATTCAGAAGCGGGTTGCTTAACCCGCTGGTCCAGTGACCACCGAGACAGGATTAGTTTTGAGGTACATTTTTTGCTTTTATCTGTTAAAAGGAACCAGAGAGTTATATTTGTTTAGAACTTGACACTACTACGTTCTATAAAATTTCGAATATTATACGAGTACAAAGGGAAGTTTTTTACGTCTAATATATAAAATTCTCGTGTCACAGTGTTAGTTAACAAACTCATGAAATTTTGTGTTCATATCGCGCAGGTATGTGAATAGGATTACATCTAATTTCAACCCCCTCAATATTAAGATACGACTCACTCACGACAAATTTTTAACTGTTGTAAATATACATACAACCCTACGTTTTGACTTGTCTAAAATCAGCACCTATTTTTATTTGTGAAAAACCCATATTTTTTTGGCAAGACGAACGTTTACCGGTTCAGCTAGTAGGTATCCCTACTTCCCTATCCCTACTAATATATAAATGTGAATGTAAGTTTGTATGTTACACTTTCACGCTATAACTACTCAACCGATCATCATGAAACTTTGTACACATATTTTTGGAGGTATTAGAAGTAACATAAGATACTTTTTTCCTCTTCTTTCTTTCTTTAATTCACATATATTTGCACCCGAAGGAAAAACATATAATATAGTCTACAAAAATACCCTACATTAATACTCTGCATTTATATCTTAAAAAAATGTTAAAGTCCAAAATTAATTATTTTTGTAACAGAGAAATATATTTTACCCTATGTTGTTGCATTTCAATTAAGAATATTGTAAGTTTTTAAACGTCATTGTATGTTGTAATTTTAAAAATTGATAATCCCAGCTAAGCAATAAAATAAAGTTATCATATTCATTCATTTCTATGGTAATGATCTTTGACACTTATTTAATGGCTTCAATGCTAGCGAAGCCGCGGGTAAAAGCTAGTATTATATAAATCTTTCTATTGCATCAATCTATTGCCTAAAACTGCCTCCGTTGAACTGCTTTAAAAATGTAAATTAACAGACAGCTATATAAAAAAATATTCTTTCTGTGCTAGTTCATGTATCTTTTCTGTATGTAGCCTTATTCAAGCGCGGTCGGGTAAAAAAAGAACATATAAATCATTAAGGTTCAAAATGGCACGCATCTCTCATCTCATTCTTCTCATCTCTCTCTCTTGCAAGATTTCAGCTATTGTTTTATAACGTTATTTCTCTTGTGTTTGTTCAGGACGAGTTCCTCAATTTTTTAACATGCACCCTTTTTGCCTCATATTTACTCGGAGAAATAGCTGAACGCAAGGGTGCGCGGCCGGGCTTCGTAATACTGATATCTTGGGTTCTGTATCGCGGCGTGTTTGAATAACTACCTACTGTATGGAATCGAATGCAGATACTCTTTACTCATTCACACCAGCGTCTGTACCAAACCACTGTGTGGAATAGGTGGCGAACCTATCGCCATACACCGGACACAAAGTTGTCAGTCAACGATATATGTTACACAATAGATCCCACGACTTCTTGGAAAACTATGACAGAATTCATATATAAATAAAACAACGTGTGATACTCCCTCAATCTCACTTTTTTTTTTTCAATTTTGTGTGGGCAGTGTGACAGTAATTACCTCAAAACCAGTTTTCCATTACCATCTGAAATCTAAATTATCAACTAATACTACATACTGAGACAGAGAACCGGTATGGATAAGAGGGCAAACGAGCAAGGGGGTCTCCTGATGGCAAGCAATTACTCACCGCTCATGAACATCGTGGTGCGTTGCCGTATTTTAAGGGAGTAGGAGGGGAAAGGAACGGTAAAGGGGATCGTGCCTCCGGATACCTCTTTCACCGAACGAAACGCGGCACGAGCTACTTTACGTCGATATTCTGATAGGTCGTGGCATTTCACCGTGGTTCTACCACTATATTTTAATCCAAAACCGTTAATGTTTTTGATGTGTTTAAGTTTTATCCCATTATCCGTTTGTCCTTTATTTCAGTATCCGGTTACATAGAAAAAGCATGTCAATCCTTTCATTGTTGGCATCTATTATGTGTGATATGGAGGAGATAATGGACTTGTCCAAACCGGTCCTTTATGTCTGAATACTTTCCTATTGATACGATGTACCAAAGAATATGTTTAGATGATATATGTATGTTTTGTAAAACAGTTACTTGATAATAATTAATATAATTTTTGGATCTTATCTTTGAAGTGTAGGCGGTTCAGCGATCGAGCTCCGATTCCAAAGTTGTGGGGTAGGTTCTGGGTTCACACCAATGTATACTCGGTATTCATTTTGGAAGTTATGTGTGATGAATGTATCGATGACTGATTTCGTTTGACCGCTTCTGCAATAATTCCCGCAATCTATTCCGTTTGAGACGTAATGATTTTTCGAGTCGAGGCTTATTAGCCGCAGCCTATACCTTCGGGTAGAAAAAGGCGTGTAGTTATTTTTATGTTTATGTATACATACAAAGGATGATATTTTTTTCACATCAGATTACAATGATAAAAAGCCTAGACCATTATTAACCTAAGTAAGGTCGGACAGTTTCTAAAAGAGATGATGCAGTCAATATTTATGGATACGAATTCCGGCCGAAGACTTGGATAGATTAGATTTTGACACAAAAATATTTGTATTATCATAAGTGAACATCACAAACTACTATTTTAATAACACATATACATTATAACTGAAAACAATCATAACATAACTTCACGTCGAGTCCATTGCGGGGTAGACAGTGAGAACACAGCGCAACACCTCACGATTCTTACACACCTCACTTTCGCATTTCATAAATCGTATCAGAAACTTTCGTCGATTTTTAATGTTGTAAAGCTTTATTTTTTATTAAAACATTAATAATCCACCGACTTTGTCTACTACCAACTATCCTGAATTATTCTCTAAGAATCATTACACAAAGTGCAGTTTGCATGCAAACAACAAGTAAAAAGACAGACGCCCACTGAGCTGAGAAATATGCGGCTTGGTGCAACAGGCTTCGCCGTCCTAATCGCCCGTTCACATCTGCGTCCAACGTATAAACTGCGTCTAGAAAGAGAAAGATTTATCTCAAAAAGTAAAGTGCAGTTTGCATGAAATATCCTCGTATCTATTACATATAAATAAATTTAAAGTGGCTGTATTTTGTAATATTGAAATAACTGCACTTACTTACTTACTACCTACTTATATTACTTACTTACTACTTATATGCAGTTCATACACGAAAATAACATTTTCTTCGATTTTTGTTTTGTTTGTCCCGGGTTATCTCTGAAATGGCTGAACCAAAACCGTCAAAATGTTGGGACTTTTATTAGCAGGTAATTAGAAAAAAATCTTTTATTTACTGCTTCCGAGTCAAAACCAAGTTAGCTGGGTCAGCTAGTTTTTTAATAATAAAAATAAGCTATTAGTTTAAAGAAAACCTTTCGACAGTTTTGCTTGAAAAGGTAAGCTGCCAGGTTAGGTACCAAATCGTTTAAATTGCGCCCATATAGTATGACAATTAGTGTGCACCTAATCCATGAGATAAAAAAAAGTTGCGTAGTAACGTTACTTGCCTTCAGACAGGCTAAATTGACGTGTTATTCTGTTATTCCCTCTCTTATCCTTAAGATGCAACAGTAGAACAGACCATGCAATTTCTTGCTATGCTATTTTTTGCTGTAGATAGTTACCAAGAAAGACTTTTAGGCAGATGCCGTGATTGGTGTCAGTATACGATTAAATAATACGTTTCTACTTACTCGCTAAATATATTGCAAAATAAGTTCAGAGATATATTAGATTCCTCGTCTGCGCTAAAAGAAAAAATAAAAACAATTATTTGTTTTAGTTAGGTAACGTAACAATAAATTTGAAACATTTTCCCTCAGCTCGGATTCTGAAAATGCTATTTATATATAAAACGAAAGCTTTATTTTATTATATGTTATGGAAATATCAACACATGTGTTTTAATACTATTATCAACATTCACATTGTATCTTCAGCTCTCTATAGTCTTCTATCAATACAATAGCATTGTTTATATATATACGTAGAACACGTGTCACAGACAGACAGACAGAGAGAATATTTTCTTTACTCGAACAACTTTGAACAAGGTTGTTTTGTTACTTACAGAATTTAAAACAGATCTGTATACTGGACCCCCGACATCACTGTGGGGGGGGGTTGTTCAAAGAATATTGTGTTGTATTTGTGAACACAATGAGAAACGGACTGTATGGACCTGTGGAGTCTGTATAATCCTTCACAGGTGTCGGTAGACGTCACCGTTCTATCTCTACATACAATACGGTCGCCAGGCGACAAATATCTGGGACGTGAGGAAAATACTGGCATCATTTTCATTTAGATATAATATAAGAACACAATACCTGTGTAAAGTTCTTTCTATTCGTCCACTAAGAAGATTGCTACAGTATTTGTTAAATATATAGAATTGTTGAGCAATCTTTCTCTCGGTGGTCCAGTGGACAAGTTTCCACGCAATAATGATTAATCGCAATGCTTTTCGGAAGTTATGTGTGATAAATATCGATGACTGACTGACAACTTTGTGTCCGGTATGGCAATAGATCCGGTACCTGTTCCATTTGGGATGTACATAGCGATTCGGTGAGTCGAGGCTTAACAGCCGCTGCCATCTCCGGGTAGAAAAAAGTGTGAAGTTATGCCATGTGTTCAATCTTTTTATTTCACCTCTGAACCTGAATCTAAACACCTAGACAGCGTTGTGTATTCTTTCATATTATTTTACTAGGTTTGCATATGGTGCCACCTGATGGTGAGCAACACACGCCGCCCATGGACACCTGAACACATATAGTGTTACAGTTGCGTTGCCGGCCCTTACAATGGGATACAGAAGTGGTTGGAAGTGGGATGGGAAGGGGAGGGGGAAAGGGGTTGGGCCTCCGGATACCCCTTCACCGAGCGAAACGCAGCAAGAGCCACTTTACGTCGATATTCTGAGAGGTCGTGGTATTTCACCGGTCGAGCCGGGCCATTCATGCAGCAAGCTGCGTGACTCTGCGCCGTGACCACTGTGATGCGAAATAAAAAAGTCTGTGGATATAAAAACGTAACACAGTCTCTGTTAAGCGGCCCAAATTTATTTCGTTTCATTAGTATGATTTCTGTTAGGTTTCATTAGCGCCATTTATAATGAGATTAAATTATTTGATACGCATTATGTGTGGTGAATGTGGTCATAATATGTTTTTGTCATTAATGTGATAATGAATGAATGAATATGATGTTAAATGAATTAAAGCCGCTCAATTGTTTAATACCCCGGAATTAGGTTTTAGGGGTTCCAAACTCGAATACTTCGGAGAAATCCACTCGGCGAGTCCTGCACTCCTGGATTTGAAACTACCGGGCGTATATTTGTATTTATTTGTAAATCTAAGCCATCCTCGAATCCTCCTAAACACACACAGAAAAATTCATTCAAATTGCTGCAGCCGTTTTGGATAAATTTAAACAAATTTTATTTATTATAATTATATTTTTTTCTTATTTCGTTTAATACCCCAATCAGTACAACGTCCATCCGGTCCGCTATATACATCTAGAGTCTATGATCGACTGTTTGATTTGAAATTTAATAAGACAATAATCTGAGATTAATAAATATAAAACGGATGTCGAAGGAAATAGTTAAGATTTTTTTTTTCTTACGAAATTCTTGTCAAGCGCGTTGCATGCGTACGGTACGTACGTACTGTGCTAGCGGCGGGGAATATCCGGTGTCCGTGGCGGGACGGACGCTCCGGGCCGCTTCGGATCCGGGAAATAATAATGCCATTTCCGATGAGGGCCCGCCGGGCGTGTCGACAACGAGATTAGGGAAAAACATGGGAATTTAATAACACACGTCTCTTACACGAACCAAAAAGAACAGCCATGTTCATCACGTGTGTTAACAACGGAACCGCCGCACCGCTCACACTGCTTACCCCACACATATTTAGAATTATTTTTTTATTTGCTGCTATTCAATAAAGAGCTGTCAAAGTAAATTTTCAGTTGACTATTGGTATGTGCTACTGCTCTAGCAAGAATGATGGCTCACCAACTCTTCTCTAACTGGTGTCTTTAGAAGAGAAAGAGTTTTGACCCGTTGCGGACCTTCTCTATGACGTTGTAGTCCTGGCTCACACTGATGTTAATCGAAACTTTAGTCTTAATATATAGTTTTGGAAACAATACACATAGCGATCTCTGGGCCCAAATTGAGCTAAGGATACTAGATAACAGTTATTAATGCCGTAATATACTTAGTCATGCCATAAATATTGTAAGAAGGAAAAAAAATTTTTTTTAATTGCAATTAACATTATATTTTATTACTTTTACAGTGTGTTACTTTAGTACATAAATATAAAACGATATAAAATATAAAAAGCTTATTCGAAGTGGTCTCCATTGGCTGCAATACAGGCTTTTAAACGTTGAGGCCAGTTATCAATAGAAACACGCACTCTTTCCATGGGAAAATTCTTCACTGCCAATCGTATGGATTGTTTTAGGGACTCTAAATTATTATGACGTTTAGAGCAAGCCGTACTCTCTAAAACTGACCACAAATCATAATCCAGTGGATTAAGATCGGGACTAGACGGCGGCCAGTCTTCAGCTCTAATGAAGTCCGAAACGTTCGCTTCCAACCAAGATTGCGTGGACCGAGCTTTATGACCCGGTGCCGAGTCTTGCTGGAAGGACCATACTTCGTTATTGAACATGGTGTTGTTAAGGGGCTTGACTACCTTTTCAAGAATGGTATCTTGATACACTTGTGCCGATGTTTTGATACCTTTTTCACAAAAATATGGCTCAGTCACTCCTTCGTAGCTAACACCCCACCAAACCATCACTGAAGTCGGATAATGCCCACGTTGCACTCTGTCAACTAATTGGGAAGCTTCAGAAATTTTATTAAAATGTTGCTCAATTGTAAAAACTTTTTCATCCGTAAACAATATTTTTCTGTGACCTCCCTTTGCGTACCGCTTCAGTAGTTGTTTAGATTTTAACACCCTAATCTTTTTTAAATTATCAGTTAATAAATGACCAGTGCGCCTCTTATAGGCTGCAAATCCTAAGTCATCTTTTAAAATACGCGACATTGTTCTAGGTGCTATCTTCATATCCCGAGATAAAATCTTTTGCTTGCGGACAGGATTTCTTCGAATTCTTTCCCTTACTGCTTTGACCACCTTTTTCGTACGAACACTACGTGGACGGCCAGGTCTTTTTCTGTCACAAACAGAGGAGGTCTCATTGTACCTATTAATAGCCCGGTACACAAACATTTGACTAATAACAAGTGTATGGAGGGTTTTAAAAATTGCATTTGGCTCCATACCTACTTTGTGTAATGCAATCACAGCGATTCGGTTCTCTTTATCACCCCACTCCATTTTAATATCGCAAAATATTGTACAATGTATTGGCGCCAAAACGAGAAAACACAATGAACAAGCGTATAAAAATGACAGATTCCAAATTCAAATGTACTATTTTTTATTTTTAGTTGTAACAGTATTTATGGCCAGACTAAGTATATATGGCCGATATGTGATTGATGGCGAAACCGAATTGTTTATATATATATAAACAATCTTAACTCCTTACACCTAAAATTAAAGTCGTGATATGAAATTTACAAGCATCGTTTTGGCTGCCACGTGAGGTGTTAGAAATAGGTGGTGTCGTCAAAACGTTTCGTTACCGCCCGGGCACGTGACCGAGGCTGCTACGAAACCTCTACGGAGCTACGAGAGTGACCAGGCGTCGATCTCATAAAACTGGTTGCTTTGCCCAAAATATTTTCCAGATTTGGTCCACGTGTTCACTAACTTGATGTTATATGTGTGGTAGTGTAGCTTTCGTATTTTTTTTTATTTTATCTATACACTAGCTGACCCGGCGAACTTTGTTCCGCATCTAAAGTATTTTTACAATCAAAGTGCTAAATTTCGAAAATTATCTCATTCTACATACCACATCATTACAGACATGAACTATGCACAAAAACCACCCCGTTGACATCTATCTATTCTATTCTATTTAAAAAAAAAACGCATCAAATTCCGTTGCGTGGTTCCAAAGATCTAAGCATATAAGGGGACTGACAGGGGAAAGCAACTTTGTTTTAATATATTTTGTAATGATATACTTATAATTGGAGTGTCCGTTTGTAATATTGAAATAAACGCTTTTTGCTACATGCATATAAATATATAATAATAATAATATCTTGGACACAATATACACAGCGCCCTCTAGTTCCAAGCTAAGCAATTAAATACTTGTGTTATAGATACTAGATAACGGATATAAATACATATATACTTTTTTTTGTAAATACATACTTATAATACATAGAAAAACACCCAGACACCACACAAATATTCATGTTTGTCACAAATATTTGTGCTCGGGTGGGAATTGAACCCCCGACCTCATTGCTTCAGCCGGTAGTTTTACCAATGCGCCACGAGGCCCGTCAATATAATCGGTACATACACCAAAATGATCACTGAAATGACTGCACCGATTTTGACGGGACATTTTAAAACTCTTGTATTTATTCGTTTATTGCTGAGTTTATTCTGAGGCGAAACAAAGTTTGCCGTGTCAGCTAGGAAATATCACAAACTGCTTAATGAGGACTGTCCCTGAGCCTATAAATTTTCTTTCTGTTTTTGTACTTTTACAAAATGTAGACTCCTTAGTGTGAGATATTCGATTAATTATATATTTTATGAATAATGATTTAGATGCTATCACACATCTGAAGAGAGTCCAATGATTGCTATTTTTTTTTAGCTTTAATCGAAAATTTTAATCCAGTCTGAATAAAACCGCAGCAAAATGTCTAGTGAAAAATTGCTACTAATTTTTTCGAAGTGTGTATAAACAGACGGAATTAAAATTAAAGTAAATTGTTAATAATAATGTAAACAGTTTTGTTTACACATTATTTTATTTATTTAATAGTTGAGTACTTTAGTGTTCTAGTTAATCATTCTAAAGAAAGGCGTGAACAAGCGATTGAATATTTATTCTATAAATATATTCAATACTTACTCGTAAACGTTGTCAAATAAACTACAATTCTATATTTGTGCGACAGAATGTTCGGCAAGTAGTATCCGCTTAACCGCATTTGTCTGGCTCGATCGTAACTTCCGCTTGCGATTAGTACATCCGACACCAACTTGCTCCCTTTATATATAAAGCCACGATCTTAATTTGTATTGTAAACTAAGTTACCACTGCGACTTCGTCCGAAGTTCCGTCACTAAGCGATTCCTCTATGGAGACATGTTTAAACACCAATACAAAGTCTATTAAAAATAGACTTTCAAATTACTTGAAACTTAAGTTGATTTTCAGTTAAGCCCAACTGATTTCTTTTTCCATTTGGAAAGCAAAACTTCGGCGAATCGAGACTTACCAGCCGCTGCCCGCTACTGCAGCCAGCACCTGCGACTGGAAAGAGGCTTGAAGTGAAAAAAAGTACGTAACATAACTTCACGGCTCTTTCTACCCGAAGGTGTAGGCAGTGGCTGTTAAGCTGCGACTCGCCGTAATGTTTACGTCCGCACTCGGAATAGGTGGCGAACCTATTGCCATACCGGGCACAAGGGTTTTAGTGATCGATATATATCACACATAACTTGCGAAATTAATTTCGAGAAGACATTGGTGTGTGCCAGGAATTGCACCCGCGACCACTGGATTCAAAAGCTGTGTGCCCTACCACTGGACCAGACTGACACAGTCTCATTGCATCTAAAATATTTGTTGAATGCATTACGGTTGTTGCCAATAATAAAATATCGCCAACAAAAAAGTTGTACATCCATTTAATATATTCGACATGTATGTGTGCCTATTCACCGATAGCTGTTATTAATAAACTCGACGGGGTGAAACCTTTTTCGTATAGGAAGCGGAGCGTACGAAATTATTGGAAAGTTGCTGTTGATATTGTCGCTGGTCATAGTCGCGAGGCGGAGCAGCACCAGCAACAGGGGAATGTTAGTGGAATTTCATTTAGTTAGCGGCGCACCCCCTAGCCGGGTTGCGGAGGATGCCTATGGTAACCGCCGCCACCGACCGCTACTACTGTACCCCGCACTTTTATAATACACCCAAATGATCAACACATTTTATTGTCTCCGCCCGAGTACTGTCAGGATTATTTGTTTAACATAGGACGTTACTCTTTAATAAAGTAAGATATTAACTACATAATACACAAACTCAGTCAGCTTGTCTCGGTGGTCCAGTGGCGGAGCTCCGGTTTCTGAATCAAGAAGTTGAAGTTGTGAGTTCGAATCCTGGCTCACACCAATGAATTTTCGAAATTCATTTCAAAGTTCTGGGTGATGAATGTCGATGAATGAAAAGTTTGTGCCGGGTATGGCAATAGGCACGCCACCTATTCCGTTTAAGACGTAAACATAACGGCCAGTCGCGTTTTAACAGCCGCTGGCTACACCTTCGGGTAGAAAAAGGCGTGAAGTTATGTTATGTTACACAAGCTAATGGTATTTCATACACGAGGAAAAAATGAATTAGATTGTCCATATATAATAATTAAGAAAGTACTAATTTAAAATATACATGGTGTTTGAGTAATATATTCTGAAATTTTGAATGTCCTACTGCCTTCAGTTTTTATTACCTATGTGATAATTAAATAGCTTTGGGACAATCATCGTTATCCGGATGTTAGGAGGCTGAACAGCGTCTGTAATGTCCAGGTGCAAACTTAATAAACTTATAATTAAATCAGTATTTGTGAAAACACAAGAAAATAAGTTTCCATAAGATGGGAGCGTTAAAAAATATCTATGTACACTGTTTAGTACATTGATTTAAGATAAGGCAATTTGTTGTTAAAAGGTAAGGTTGTATAATGTAATTGAGAACATCCTTTCATATTTTTCATCCACCCATTAGATGTTGAACTCAATAATATAATATTCAGAGGGGTGAGGGGGGTAGGCAGTACGGCATTATTTATCATTTGCATATCATCAACCGCCTGCCGGAAAATATAGAAATAACTGTAAGTGGAGAGGTTGTAGTTAGCTGAAACTACTTTTTCGAGAAGAAAGTGGTAGAGCCAAGCAGTTCGCTGCGTGAATGAGCCGGCTCGACCGGTGAAATACCACGACCTCTCAGAAGATCGACGTAAAGTGGCTCATGCCGCGTTTCGTTCGGTAAGAGAGGTACCCGGAGGCCCACCCGCCTTTCCTCATCCTTTCCTTTCCCCTGTCCCTTAAAGGTCGGCAACGCAACAGTAGCACTGTGTGTGTTGCTGGTGTCCATGGGCGGCGTTGGTTGCTTGCCATCAGGTGACACGCCTGTTCGTTTGCCCTCCTATCCAATAAAAAAAAAAACTTTCGATATATGAATGCTGAACTTAAATAGAACTGTGCTCGGTGATTTAGCACGGTTACTAGTGCCCCAAAAGATACCGGGTTCAAAATGTTGTGCATTAAATTCTTGGAAGACTTCTCAGTAGTTATTATATACCATACAGTTGTACATTATTAAGGCTGCTATTGATATTGATATATTTGCTAAACCAATTTTTAACATTGGTAGGTGTCATATAGCTGCACTGTATGTCAGTTAGCTGCATAAATGGCCCGACTCATCCGGTGAATTACCACATCTCAACAAAATTCCCTGTTTTTCGGTTAAAAAGGTATCCTGAGACCTATCCTAGTCCATCCTCATCCAACTCTACTCCAGTCACTAGTCTCTCCATCCTGTCAAAAAATCGACGTGTAATCGAAGCCTCCTTAGTCCACATGTAATAATATTCAAAATCGTTTGCTGACGCTCGCCAAGTATTATAAAGAGAGAGCGTACCGACGGCAGCCGCTCTTCATAATATTGTGTTATACCTTATCGAATTTGCATGTTTTTACTGAATAACATTCCTTTGGCGCATTCAAGATCAAAGGGCGCGCGCGGAAAGTGATTTCGCACCGAGTTAGTTCAACGGGATCCGGTATCACTCCTCGCCTCCTATCACAGCCAGCTTCTGAATAATTTTGCTGATGTAATAAGGAAATTGTAAATGTGCGTTCGTGTCGAATGTTCGTGTTTGGATTATAAGTGTTGCCACACTGGATAAAGGTATTTTTCATTGGCTATGTGTTAGAATGTCGAGTATCATTTTCACGTAAATATTTACAAACATAAATATAACTTCTCGCCAAATCACTTGCGGGATGGGCAGACAGAATAGGCAAACTGTTGATTCCTTCAATAGAATTTACATATTTTATAGTATACTAGCTGACCCGGAGAACTTTGTTTCGCCCCAGAAAAGAAAACCCACAATGAACATTTTTAATGTTCATTGTGGGTTTTCCCTAAGAGATATTTGCCATCTCGGACTTTTTTGCAGACCTTTTGAAGGTTTACAATAAGGTAGTACATTGTTTTGCTCTATCACTTAGGGTTCAGCCAGCGTTTGCAATTAAAGTGCTAAATCTCGAAAATTATCACTTTTTATTTGCCACAATATACATAAATTATACATACAAACCACCCCGTTAGTACTATGTATTAAAAAAAAAACGGGATCTAAATCCGTTGCATAGTTTCAAAGATCTAAGCATATAAGGGGAGAGACAGCGAAAAGTGACTTTAATTTATATTATGTAATGATAGAACGTGTTCTGGAGGAAGGTGATGTTAAGAGCATCAATAACCGACGCGCGTGCATGAAAAGAGTTATGAAAGTCAACGAAGCGAGTGAGGCGTGTAAGAATCGTGCCCTATGGCGGTCTGTTCTCTCTGCCTACCCCGCAAGGGATTTGGCGTGAAGTTATGTGTGTATGTATTTATGTAATGATAGAGTTAGAATTCATCATACATATGACCAACAATTTCCGACGCGGTCTGCGAAGAATCACTTCGCAAATTTTGCGCTGTGGCCTCAAAAGTAAGACAAATATGTAGTATTAGGCACAAGATACAATATTTTAATCAGCGATACCATCTGCTGTATACACCTTGAGCATTAAAGGCGTGTAGAAAGAAATATATTACAAATGTAACACCATCACTGTGATTCCATTTACATTTTAAGCCTTAACGTAATCCTCTAACAGCCGTAGTTGAAGAGAGAGAGGAATACGAAAAAAAGAATGAAAAAAAAAAATCACGTGTCCTAATCAAGACGT
This sequence comes from Euproctis similis, assembly GCA_905147225.2. Classification (NCBI taxonomy): domain Eukaryota; kingdom Metazoa; phylum Arthropoda; class Insecta; order Lepidoptera; family Erebidae; genus Euproctis; species Euproctis similis. The sequence continues at coordinate 7,395,733 of LR990121.1, read as the reverse complement.
CATTTACATTTTCCATTACAGACGCGATAAAATATTTATGTATGAAATTACATTAAGAAAACGCCGCTTGTCTCTCGGGGGTATGTATGTTTAATGCGTTGGTAATCTTTCGTCTTTTGATGTAGTTCAAAGAGGCCGACGCCGACGCCAACGCCTCTTAGCTTAGACCGACCGGCCCAGTTGGGTCTCTCACTTATGTTACTATTTTAAAATTGGTGTAAAGTCTCCGTGGTCCAGTAGTCCCATGATTTCTTGGAATTATTTTCGGAAGTTATAAAGTGATAAATATCGATGACTGACAACTTTGTGCCCGGTGTGATGTATGGCAATAGGTTCGCCACGTATTCCATTTGGGACGTAAATATAACGGCGAGTCGAGGCAAATAGCCTTCGCCTACACTTTCGGGTAGAATAGAATGGTTAGTGTTTAAAGTTATAGTAACTCGATTAAATTTAAAAAGTTATTCCTGCTACGATATTATGTCCGGGTTAATTAGTTACTTCATAAATCAATCGTCGCTTTTGCACTTTGTCTTACACCAAATGTTACATATATTATAGTAAGTTAGTGTCGCATCGAGCACACGGCTTCTGATACAGAGGTCGCGGGTTCGAATCCTGACACTGGCTCACACCAATGTCTTTTCGAAATTGTTTTCGTAAGTTATGTGTGATAAATATGGATGACTGAAAACTTTGTGCCCGGTACGGCAATAGGTTCGCCACCTATTCCATTTGGGACGTAAACATAACGGCGAGACGAGGCTTAACAGCCGCTGCCTACACCTTCGGGTAACAAAAGGCGTGAAGTTATGTTTATGTTTGATTATATTGCTAACACAAGGTCCCGCATTAAATTCTTTCATTAGTACGCCGGCATTCTAATCGAGGGATCTAGATTTATCCTTTAGCAACTAATTACAGCTGTAATGTAATTAATATGTTAATGGCCGCACCCTTTGCGCTTTACTGTGTAAACGCTGAATGAAGTGTTGTATGTTGGAGTAACATTCTCGTTATAAAAACAGCCAAGATTCATATTAAGTAAAAGATAACTTAAGAAATAAAAGTAGACGTTTCATTATTAATTCAAGTATTATAAATCTTATAATACTCACCAATAAAACCAAAGCCAAATCTTTGGCAATATGGACAGTTCGAAAAGATGACGTTGTGCCAGCCCCACTTAAAGTAGGATAATGGACCAGGAATATGGCCTGCCCTTATCCTACTTTAAGTGGTGACTATGTTGGTGGTTGATGATTTCTAACCCAGCTATCAAAAACTTATTATGAACAAAGTTTTGTTATTATTTTAGATAGACATGAGAGACTAGACATCCAACTCTACAATTGTTAGCTTGTTCCATTTGAATAATACCTTTGAAACCTGACTAAATGATTGTTATTTCCCATCGGCTAATTGAGACTGAGTGCAATTAAAGCAGTATTCAATTACTTGCAAGACAGTGTTGTTCTTTTTATACTATAAAGAAACACACATATAACTCTGTGTATATATATATATATATATTGATTTCAAATAAAATTGCAACCTTTTCAAGATAACGAGGTGACATTTCCCCTTTTTCCGGCGCCCTGTTTGTCGTCGCCTCTCTCCCCCCTCCAACCCACACTGTCGTCGCACATAAGGAATTTATCCACCGAAATAAGCAGATAACGAACCTAATGGTATCTATAGTCGAATGAATTATACGATTGGCCTCTCGTATAAAGAGAGAGAAATGTCGCTAGTATACCTTCATACAGTTGGTTGTTTTCTTGTTATCGTTTTTATTAATTTAGAGTGTTTTGTAATTACTAAATGACAAAATTCTTACGGGTTAAGAAGAACTAACAGAACGCCAAAAGACACCATTCTTACAATTATCACTGGCTTCTTCGGCTGTCACGACTGCTTAGTCAGTCCATCCACCTTCCATTCTTTATTCGCTAAGCGAGACGTACGTAGCGGGGCAGATATTAAAAATATATATTTAATCTCAACAATTTTGTTCATTTACTGAAAGGTACCGATTGATCTGACATTAATTTGCTTGTCTTATTATTGCTGTATCTACAACAGAGGTATGCCATCAGGAGGTTGGCCGTTTGTTTCTTAATTTTAATCACCATTTGCTATGAAATGTGTTTTATCTCGTTGTCCACAGATTCTTCTACTTGTATCACTTCTCGTTCTACGCGTACCACTATAGGTTCAACGGGCAGTACAGCAGTCTGGCGCTAGTCACCTCGTGGCTGTTCATACAGGTAACAACTCAACTTAATTTTACTCAGAACTGTTCGGGATTTTTTATAACTCTACGGCTTTTTCTGCCCGAATTTTTAGGCAGCGGGCTATCGGCGACAGCACCGGCACATTTTTTACAGTCATTTCAATAATTTAAAAAGTAATTATCAGATATTGAAACAGTTATACTTGCGAATTTCGTGGCTCATGCCGCGTTTCGTTCGGTGAGAGAGGTACCCGGAGGCCCACCCCCATTTCCCCATCCTTTCCTTTCCCCTATCCCTTAAAGTTCGGCAACGCAACAGTAACACTATCTGTGTTGCTGGTGTCCATGGGCGGCGTTGGTTGCTTACCATCAGGTGACACGCCTGTCCGTTTGCCCTCCAATCACATAAAAAAAAAGAATTTATTTATTTTTCTAAAAATCAATTCCGAGATATAGCCATAGTGGTCTGTTTTTTTATTGGCACTTTTACAAAATTATTTCATGTGAAAAATTACTTATAGTAACATGACTACACCCACAACAGTGTCAACGAATCCGCCGTTTAAACTGTGATCAGCCAGTGACATATGCAGAACAAAGGGTTTTATGAACATAGTTGATGTTTTTGGAATGGAAAGTCCGATTTCAATTCCGATTTCCGATTTATCGAACTACAATAGTTCGATATATGGTCTCGCGAACTTTTTTGTAGATGAACTTTTTGTATATGCCCTATTAAATTCTAGAACATTTTCTTTTTTTATCATCCATAATTTTCGCAGCGAAAGAATGAAAGACATTTTATGGCTAATTTACTTGTTATCTATTGCCATATTTTGAACAATATACACAAGATCTTTATAAAATGTGTCATTCTGATGTTATAAGCTATATTATTGTAAAGTTTAAACAAAATCCATTCAGTAGTTTTTAAGTGAAAGAGTAACAAACATACATTCTCACTCGCAAACTTTCACATTTATAACATTTATTAATAGGATATGTCTTGAATATTTGTTCTTGTTATTTATCAATATATTTTTTTATAAAATAAACATTTATACATACATAACTTCACGCCTTTGTTACCCGAAGGTGTCGGCAGCGACTGTTAAGCCTCGTCTCGCCGTTATGTTTACGTCCCAAATAGAATACGTGGCGAACCTATTGCCATGCCGGGCACAAAGTTTCCAGTCCTCGATATTTATCTCGCATAACTTCCGAAAATAAAATAAATTATTGCAAATAAGTTTCAAATATGGCAGTTGCATCTAGCGTATATGAGTTATGGTCATATGACATGTGTTTGTCAAAAGCCTTCATGTTGGTCAAAGGCCGCAGGCTGTTCGTACTCACCACCCGGTTTACTCGTGAGGCTTTATTATATGTAGTTAGTTTGTACGAGACGATATTAACTTCACTTCCGCTGCTGACATTTATACACTCGCTTTAACTTTAACTATTAAAGTATTCGTCTAATTTATGTATTTAATAATTTTGTATTTTTGTTTCGCAATGGAACACGTGGAACATAAACATTATTAAATAAAAATAAAACTGATTTATCCAAAAACAAAATAGTAATATTAGTACAAACAATGAAAATATTAAAATAATTCAATTATATATATTTAGCAGATATACAATGCAAAAGCGGATAGATGTAGGAGTCGAGGACGGCCAAGTCACACATGCCATGACCAATTAGAAAGTGTTCTGGAGGAAGGTGATGTTAGGAGCCTCATAAATCGACGCGCGTGCATGAAAAGAGTTATGAAAGTCAACGAAGCGAGTGAGGTCTGTAAGAATCGTGCCTTATGGTGCTCCGTTCCCTCTGCCTACCCCGCGAGGGATTTGGTGCATCGAAAATCGTAGGGAACATTAATATTGATGAAATATAAATAATACCCATCAGTCATTTCCACTTGCAAATAGATATCCATTATTATTGACTGAAGTTTGCAAAACTTTAAGTTTTTCAATCGAACAGTAAGTTTTATTATAAAATTAGACCGATATTAATAACTTATTTAAATTTTTCCTAGCACATCTTTTTGATATATGCTTAAAAAACAAATTTGACATGGTGGATGACATTCAGTATGCGTCCGAATAAATGATGGGTCGGAGGAGATTTCAAATTCGCCCCAGGGCTAGATGCGTCGCGCAGAATCATACATCATACCATCAAGGCACAGCTGAAACCTCAAGATATATTATTATTTTTAGATCTAAATAGAAATAAAGCTGCTTTACCCTCTTCTCTTTCTCGGGGGGAGAGTGTGATGCGCGCATTTGTCAACAAATCACGTCGCCCCCAAAGCGTTGTAGCACTTGTCATTTGTGACCCATAGTATATTTTAATGTATTATCACGGGATAATTCAAAACTATGCCACACTGGTAGAGCCACGCAGCTCGCTTGAATGGGCTGGCTCGACCGGTGAAGAACTACCTCTCAGAATATTGGCGTAAAGTAGCTTATATCGCGTTTCGCTGAGGGAGTGAGCTATCCAGAGATGCGCATGAAATTAAAATGATGATTACCGTTAACAAACGCCTTTTGGTATTCCAAAATAATGTTCATTTTTTAATACTTAAATTAACCAAGTCTTAAAACGTAGCAATTGAAAAATGTAATTTTTATTTCGCGAAGTGTATATCTAAGTAATATAATGTATTTATGTTTACAAAAATGGCGATGTTGTCCGACCAAAGTTTTGTGTCAAATATATCCCGTGACGATACGTCGTAACGCTACTGCGGCGTGCGTGTAATATTTTCCACTCGCCCACAAGAGGGACGAGACGTGTCCCCCGAATGACACATTACGCAAAGTGATTTGCAAATAGACGTAGAGACAGACCGGTTCGCTATAGTGACGGTGACACTTTTTAAACTGTCATTTAAATTTTCACTTGAATTCTCTTTAGCTGTATTGTATTTTTCTTAACGTAACTTTTCGCCCTTTTCTACCCGAAGGTGTAGGCCGATTAGTTGCCGTACACCGGGCACAAAATCAACGATAATTATTACACATAACTTCCGAAAATAATTCCGAAAAATCATTAGTGTGAGTCCGGAATCGAAATCACACCAATGACTCCTGAATCAGAAGCTAGACCACTGGACCACCGAGACTACAACCTTTTTTTAACCTCACGTAATTAATAGGTTTACTTTAAGGTGTAGGCTGTTATGTCTCGACTCGTTGATTTTCCGTCCCGAGATAGAATAGGTTTCGGAACCCATCGCTAATACACCGGGGTAATGGTATCTTCAGAAAAAACTATTATTGTAAGCCCGGACTCGATCCCACGAGTTCTTGATTCAGAAGTGGAGTTCTCGACCTTCCATCGGCCATCGAGAGGACTAACGTATGCCACTTTAAAGTTCAACTTCATGATAGTCAATTTGAATAGGATTTATATTGATCCCGCTTCTTATGTTGAAGCTGACCTTTCGACTGTTATTATAATCAATTTACTTAATAATAATACAATCATTGTCTCTAATTATCCTCGATTAAATTATTTTGATTTGTTATTATTATTATTATTTTTTATGTGATAGGAGGGCAAACGAGCAGACGTGTCACCTGATGTTAAGCAACCAACGCCGCCCATGGACACCAGCAACACATATTGTGTAACTGTTGCGTTGCAAACCTTTAAGGGATAGGGGATAAGGGATCGGAGATAGGGAAGGATGGGGAAGTGGGGTGAGCCTCCGGGTACCTCTCTCATCGAACGAAACGCGGCATTAGCCACTTTACGTCTATCTTCTGAGAGGTCGTGGTATTTCACCGGTCGAGCCGGCCCATTCGCGCAGCGAACTGCTTGGCTCTACCACTGTTAAATTCAGAGTTCCGAAATAAATAATGAATTAAGTAAACCACAGCAACAAGGCCTGTAAATAAAATAGTACAGTTATATAAAGAGCCAACTTGATAGTACGTATAGAGGAATGTGGCAGACTGTACGTCTTGGCGGATCTACTTTGGCGTCGATTTCCGGTCGCTATGTTGCACGGAAGTTAATAACACGCCGAGCGGACACGAGCCTGCCCGTCAGCGGACGCACGACCCAGACGGCATATCTGGAACTTGTACTCGATTTTGTAAACGTACATAAAAGATTCTGCGTTTACAAGTCCTTGTTGTACATTTTTAGTTATTGAAATAGAAAACATCGTTTTGTTCTGTTCTAAGAATTCAGGTCTGTATTTTATATTTCTATTTTTCTTGTCTTTGTAATTGCGAACTTCCAGATCATTAATTTAGATTTTACCATCACTATCTCGTCCTTTTCCACATCCTGACTCTGATAATCACACTATTCTGCTACCTTCTTTTTATTCTTGCGACCCTCTTTTTTTTCAACCTGGGTAACCATCCTTCACTATAAATAGATCTTCAATATCAAGAATTTCTCGATTCATTTTACTTCTCAAATATGGATATTTCGAGAGATGGAGGCATTTTAAATAATCGCATAACATTAGATTTAAAATACTACGACTGTCAAACATCGCAATATTTATAATCTTGAATCATCTAGCGCGAGTTTTTAATCGTTCAAGTCCCTTGTAAATTCCTTTACATATATCGAAATATATGTGTAGAGACAGCGAAAGCATAGTATCGTGAGTGAGTATAGAATATTTGATAGACGCCTTGAGCGAACTCGCGTAGGCTCTGTCGGATTACACACGCTGTTGGGGCGACGTCGAAAAACATGAAGCCCCCTTTGGAATGCAAAATGGTAGCTTATCTTATAATCGTCGCGCGTGTCAAGTTATTATTAAAAATCGTATTTCTCCGTGTCTATACTTCGCGGCCTGAATACGTGAAGGGACCCGAATATTACGACCAAAGCAAAAAAATCTTAATATAAATTTTAACCTATCTCGGTGGTCCACTGGTCGAGCTCCCCGCTTCTAAATCAAAAATCTGTTATCGATTCCCGGCTCAGACCAAAGGCCAAGCGTCATTAATATCAATAATATCACCTCCTAACTACGTAAAAATTTGACGAATCCAGGCTTACCAACCGCTGCCTATTTGATAGAAGTGATTTTACAAAAAAAAAACTTTAATTTGAAGCGAAGCTATTGTTTTCACAGCATATTCATTAACCTAGGGACTTGTGTCGGTGTTGTAATAGACGCGCCTCAAATTTGTGTCACGTCCTAAATCAACAGATAAGTTGACCACCGCTACGGAACACTGCAAAGTGGTCTAATCTCGCAGATCTCTTGCAAATTGGCGTTAAACTCGAGAGAAACACTCAAAAGATTACTTACTTTAATAATTACATGTAATAAATGTTGAAAATGTTCTGGCCGTTGATTGATAACAATGTTCTGGGAATATAAGTTCTTGGGAGCAGTCATTAGACTTAGACATTAGTCTAAGTCTAATGCTAAGAGATTTATGCAGATAAAAAGCCCCATCAAAAAGAGGGGTGACGCCCTGATCTGTAGTTCTTTTTGAATTTAAAATCTTTTTTCTTTTACATAACTTTTTGTAAAAAATTTACCATCTCGGTCCAATGAAAATTGCGTTTGTAAAGTGATTAAGAAAAAAGTCACAAAGTTACAAGCATTTACTTGCATATAATTTCCGATAAGTGGCGGAGTTCATAACGAAACTATGACATAACTTCACGCCTTTTGTTACCCGAAGGTGTAGGCAGCGGCTGTTAAGCCTCGTCTCGCCGTTATGTTTACGTCCCAAATGGAATAGGCGCGAACCTATTGCCATACCGGGCACAAAGTTTTCAGTCATCGATATTTATCATACATAATATTCATGACGAAACTATGAAGTTAGATATTTTTTTTTACATAACCAAAGCATCAGAAGTCCAATACATTGTTTGATTTTATTATTCTAGCGCCAACAAAACCGAAACAGTTGTAAAAACTCATTTTTTTCCATATTTCTATCGAAATTACATTCTGAATCTGAAAAATTCAATGAAACCATTTTGAAAATATATACTTAGTCTGGCCATAAATACTGTTACAACTAAAAATAAAAAAATATTACATTTGAATTTGGAATCTGTCATTTTTATACGATTGTTCATTGTGTTTTCTCGTTTTGGCGCCAATACATTGTACAATATTTTGCGATATTAAAATGGAGTAGGGTGATAAAGAGAACCGAATCGCTATGATTACATTACACAAAGTAGGTATGGAGCCAAATGCAATTTTTAAAACTCTCCATACACTTGGTATTAGTCAAATGTTTGTGTACCGGGCTATTAATAGATACAATGAGACCTCCTCTGTTTGTGACAGAAAAAGACCTGGTCATCCACGTAGTATTCGTACGAAAAAGGTGTTCAAAGCAGTAAGGGAAAGAATTCGAAGAAATCCTGTCCGCAAGCAAAAGATTTTATCTCGGGAGATGAAGATAGCACCTAGAACAATGTCGCGTATTTTAAAAGATGACTTAGGACTTGCAGCCTATAAGAGGCGCACTGGTCATTTATTAACTGATAATTTAAAAAAAGAATAGGGTGTTAAAATCTAAACAACTACTGAAGCGGTACGCAAAGGGAGGTCACAGAAAAATATTGTTTACGGATGAAAAAGTTTTTACAATTGAGCAACATTTTAACAAACAAAATGACCGTATTTATGCTCAAAGCTCTAAGGAAGCTTCACAATTAGTTGACAGAGTGCAACGTGGGCATTATCCGACTTCAGTGATGGTTTGGTGGGGTATTAGTTACGAAGGAGTGACTGAGCCATATTTTTGTGAAAAAGGTATCAAAACATCGGCACAAGTGTATCAAGATACCATTCTTGAAAAGGTAGTCAAGCCCCTTAACAACACCATGTTCAATAACGAAGTATGGTCCTTCCAGCAAGACTCGGCACCGGGTTATAAAGCTCGGTCCACGCAATCTTGGTTGAAAGCGAACGTTTCGGACTTCATTAGAGCTGAAGACTGGCCGTCGACTAGTCCCGATCTTAATCCACTGGATTATGATTTGTGGTCAGTTTTAGAGAGTACGGCTTGCTCTAAACGTCATAATAATTTAGAGCCCCTAAAACAATCCATACGATTGGCAGTGAAGAATTTTACAATGGAAAGAGTGCGTGTTTCTATTGATAGCTGGCCTCAACGTTTAAAGGCCTGTATTGCAGCCAATGGAGACCACTTCGAATAAGCTTTTCATATTTTATATCGTTTTATATTATGTATTAAAGGAACACACTGTAAAAGTAATAAATGTTATTTGCAATTAAATTTTTTTTTTTATCTTTGTTACAATATTTATGGCATGACTAAGTATATAATTCTCAAAGGAGTTAAACCCTCGAAAAGCTTAGCTACTTTTCCTATACAACACCATGCCAACGTAATTTGTTACAAACGATTTCGAAAACTGATAAAAACGGCCTCGTTTTTTATTCACGTATATTCCATCTAACAGGGCGGGCGGGCGGTAGATCTCAAAGCGCGACCGGATTTTAATGGACGCATAAAAAGGCGTCATCTCTGTCCATTAAATACCTTTTAAACGTTTGATCCTTTTTTTATGTTTGTTATGGTGATGATCCGCGAACAGATTTGGACGCAGGGAAACAGGGAGTGGAGTAGAAACGTAGCCTGTTAATTAATCCTGTGTAAAATGTACGCAATCCGTGTCGTTCCACTGACCCGTAACCTTTGATCGTATTGTACTCTCCGTTTATCTGGTATCGTTGGATTTTAAAAATAGAATAGAGGCTTCTAATCCATCTGACTGGCACAATGTCCAAAAATAAAATTCTACGTAAACAGATTTAAAGATTTTTCAAGTTATCTCTCGAAATGTTGGTTTGTATTTGGTTAACGATTGCGCGTCGACTGATCTTAAGGATTAAATACCACTCTAGTTAAATACTGGATACCTAAAAATACAACAATATTCCATAGTGTCTAGTCTTTACAAAGGACTATGCGAATAAAATATATTGCATCTTCTGAGTTGTACAAAGTAATTTCAAATAAAAGTTAATGGTTCGTTACAATTTTCTCATTCAAAGAAAGCAAAGTTTTTAAATTCAAAATAATTATTTTTGCTCTTTTACTAAAAACCTCACTATTTTAACGTTTTTTTTACTAGACAAAGCAAAACAAACATGCAATAAAGTTCGATTTTAAAATTGATGATTACGAAAATTCTTTCAATCATCTGTCAAGGACGTTGTATAACGATAATAATAAATCAAGAAGGTGTCGCAACTTGTCTCCGCCCGATAATCCGTTACACCGAACATTTGGAAAAAAAATCCAAATGAGGGGATCAGAAAATATAATTTCAAATGAAAGTTCGAGCAGGGAGCGGTCACAAGTTTCTTAATTAAAAGTTACCTCGGACGATGCGAGGGGTGGGAACTTTGATACAGAAATAAATAAATAAAAGAAGACGAGCAGAGTGACAATAACATCACGAGTCGTTCATTTAACTGTCTAAAGAGTTTTACACACCCCGCGATGCTTATCTGTCTAGTAACAGTAAAACGCTCGGAACTCTACCAGATGCGTCCGCTGCCGTGCCATCTCCGTTGCTACTATTGCCAACTTATCTCTTTACCGTTTATTTATTGCCATTTTCATCGTTTTCCCTGTACGCCATGAAATTGAAAATATATGATGCGGCTTCAGAAATAGCTTTACGCTACGTTTTGGTTATACATTAACCAGAACATAGCGTGAAGCTATTGCATTGCATGTTTTGGTTAATTTAATCACAACATCGTTTTGTTACAGCACTCCATGCTCTATTTCTTCCATCACTACGAGCTCCCTGTGATAATACAACAGGCTCAGCTACAACAGCTACTTCTGCGCAGTCATCGTGGTATGGCAGGTATGATGGGGCTGGCTGGCATCGCGGCATTAGCGAGCGGCGGAGCATACCACGATGCCCCCGGTACGGCGACACAAGCTACTCCCCCCACCACTCAGTCTACCACACAGACGGTGCAAAATACTGTTCAATCTACAACCCAAACTTCTCCTTCTGTGTCCACGGCGCAGACAAATACTACTCAAACTGGCGAATTGGTATCTAGAACGGGTGAAACAAATGCTGCAGAGACAAACACGTCTGAAGATACACAAGATACCAGCATCGCTACGTCAAGTGAGATTGTAAGAGCTTCCGACAAGGATGGTAATAATATTGGTGGTAATAAAGCCACTGTGAATATTGAAGAAATCTCTAGAAGAAACGATAATAACACCAGACCAGTCGGAGCTGGTGGTACATCCACTGATGCCCCTAATCTAATTGATGAAGTGCCATCATCAAGTGGACAAAATGAGAATGTAGTAAATGTCACAGACGAAAATAATGAAACATCTACATTAGACCGAAGACGAAGAAACAGTAACGAATCGAATTCTGAAACTGCTCCAGTCCAGGCAGAAGCGAGTGATCAACATACAGCACCAAGAGCTTCCCCCGAGGTGGACGACTTAGATTAATAAGCATGTAAATTAATTTTAATAATATCTCTTAAATACTATTGACGTGTTTAGTTATGAATTATTAATGCCGCTTTTGTGATAAAGTGAAAACGCCCACAAAGTAACTATTTATGAATTATAATACCCAGTAGATAATGTTGTCGTCAACGACTTACTTGATAGATAGATAGATTGATTAAGATCAAAATATGTCACAATAATCGTAAAAGACGGTCCTTAGTGATTCTTTAATTTTTAATGAAATGAAATAATATATAATTTTGTGTTATTATAAGGTGATTGTAGTATAAGGATTAGTCTGCCATTACCGAGAATGCTAAGTGAATATGTAAATACTTCTAAATACTCTGTGCATATTAGAGTTATGTTGTTTTGATAATATTAATTTCTTACATTGAATTTGTGCTTAGAGTTAGTAAATGGAGGTTGGCATACCTTATAAAGTGATTTAGTTAAAATAGCAATTAAATTTTTTGTTCAGATCTACTTGTTCATTATTATTCCTCCTAAAGTCTCTGCTAAATATATTCTTACCTGGATGATGGGTTGCAGGACCTGTACAAATTTTCAAGTAGACTGCACTTAGCACTACCATATGGTATGGTAATCTGTTTTGTTGGTTTACTTTAAAATGACATCAAGAAACTTCAAGATTACATAGGTTTGTATGCAATTTTCTTCAGAACATACTTTACAAGGCCTTAACGTCACGAAGGAGTTTATTTTCAAGAGAGTCTTTTGATTTGTTGAACATATCTTTCTTAACTAAAATAAATTTCACTTCTTTTAGATAGAATTTAAATACTTTATATTTATATGTAGGTACTGTTTTGTTATCTAAATCCATAACACAAGCTACTACAGCTTCCTTTAAATATAGATGGTGCTGTATTAATTGCGTCTAAAATATTGTTAAAACATCTGTAAGAATGATACCTCTCAGAAGATCGACGTAAAATGGTCGGCGTTTTATTCGGTGAGAGATGTACCCGGAGGCTCTCCCCCCTTCCCCATCCTTCCCTATCCCTTAAAGGTTGGCAACGCAACAGTAACACTATATGTGTTGTTGGCGTCCATGGACGGCGTTGGTTGCTTTCCATCATATGACACGCTTGCTCGTTTGCCCTCCTATCCCGTAAAAAAAGACTCTATTTTAATAGGAATACTCATTTTCATCAATCGTCATTATTTTCCTGCACTGTTCCCATTATTTGGGGCCGGCACACTAGGTATTTCTTATCCACACTGTAACGGAACGTAATAAATATAATAAGACTAATTAAAACTGCCTTTCAGTGGAACACCGCGACTGCATTAGACACACTTCATTTTTATTCATATTAATTTTTTCTACACTAATCATCCATATTTCAGGTTTCATCAGATTTCATCCATTCAGCTTTATTATTCTTCTCGCAACATGTGTATCATCCCTCCTCATTACATGCCCACGGGCTAGCCTCTAGCCCACTTTTTCTTATGTTCTCAGTTGTTAGCAGAACTTTCAAGCTTCCTCTTACATACTCATTCCGTGGTTTATCCATTTTCACCACTCCAGATATCCATATCAACATTTGCATCTCCGTTGCATGTATTCATCCATCCTTTTCATAACCCAACATTCTGATCATACTTCTCATATCTTTTATTCAAACTCTCAAATATTAGATCACTCTCATTATAATCAAAGTTTACGGACTTTACTTGTGTGTTGTAAAACCGAAACAATTTATTTTGTTTAGTCCCAGTCCCTTAGTAACAGTGGTAGAACCAAGCAATACGCTGCATGAATAGGCCAGCTCGACCGGTGAAGTATTGGACCTCTCAAAAGATCGATGTAAAGTGGCTCATACCGCGTTTCGTGCAGTGATAGAGGTACCCGGAAGCCCACTCTCTTTCCCCATCCTACTGCTTTAAAGGACGATAACTCAACTGTAACACTATATTATGTATTGCAGGTGTCCATGGGCGGCGCTAGTCATTTACCATGGTGACACACCTGATCCTTTGCTATCCATGAAAAAATAAGATCTTGCAATTCTGGAGAATGTCTTCTTTTTGCAGCAATATGAGGTCTAGTGGAGCCTATTGTCAACTGGGCACAAGTTGTCAGATATCAATATTTAGCACACATAACTTCCTAAGAGATTTCCAAGTCATTGGTGTGAGCACGGATACGAGCCTACGACTTCTTGATTCAGAAGCAGGGTGCTTGACCACTGGACCATCGAGGGTATATTCTTTTTTGTTTAATCTTTATGAAATTAAAGTTTATACTACCTATCTAGTTACTTAAAATTTTTGGGCGCTAGGAACCTGACCGGACCAAAGCACGCAAAATTTGCAAGTCGAGCAAGACGGATACAAGATTGTCCGAAAGAGAATTAAAGTGGCTAAGTAAATAATGCATCTTCCAATTTTTGGGATATGTGGAAAGAATGCAAGACATGTTTTATGAACACCGTTTTTTTTTCTGCCTACGCTACATGGTACTTTGGGAATATGCGTAAGTATGAGGTGTTATATTTTCCAATGTTAAGGTTTTCTTTTGATTTTCCTCCTTGATGATTTCGAGTGCAGCTTGAAAGAGTTCAGCTCAATAAGTTCTACTTGCTTATACGGCTTTTTGAGTAATTGCTGCTGCATAAACTTTTGAGTATTTGAGGTTGTGTGGGTTTAAGGAACTTAGTAAAATTATGAAATTAAAGAACATTTATACAGTTTTCTCGTTTATTTCCTCTATTTCAAAATAGAACATTTAAAATTCTCAAAAATATAGTTGCATATAAAATAAAATTACACTTTTTATTAAGCGATTCATAATACAGTTAACGGCATTTGGCTTACTAGTGCAACGGTATGTTTTCATTTTAATTGTTTATTTTGCTCAAATAATTCAAAATATAAATTTATTTTCTCGGGTAGAAGTAAAATACCAAAAATAAAATACAAATCATTGAATATAAATTATATCTTTAACAATACATTTCCTCCAATAAATATACAGTACATCATTGCACAGTATAAAACAAAGTCGCTTTTCGCTGTCTGTACCCTTATATACGTTAGATCTTTGAAACTACGCACTGGATTTTGATGCAAATTTTTAATAGATAGATGGTGTTTTTTTATCTATAACTCATGCGTAGTAAAGAAAAAGTGATTAATCCAATATTTAATTATTGATTACTTTTGATGCAGAACAAAGTTCTATCAGCTAGTGTAATATACATATATTTCTAACGCCCGAATACTGAACCGCCACTCAAATTTGACAATCAATAAAGTGCTACTTACTGCTCAAATTTCACCTATTCTGTCTTATTAAACGCTTAAGTAACGCTTATATATTTGAGTGGCGGTTCAGTATTCGGGCTTTAGTCTATTATTAAATAGCTTGTTACATTGTGTAATGTTTTAACTCTTGATTTTAATAAAATAAACCAGAAGTTAGTTTTTTTTTAATATCTTCATTATAATAAAACAAATCATTGTCTCTATGCTATTGAGCTACTATTTGAAAGTCTTTATCGAACTGTTTAATTTACTATCTATCTATTGGCCATGTTTTATTTCCGAAGAGAAATAGAAATATTAAAACAAATAAAACCCTATTCTCTTTAGCTAATTTTAATCAATCTGTCACAAAATTAATTCGATTCGATTCAATGAAATTACTACTATCGACTCAAATTCTCTACTTATATATCAATATCAACAAATTACTGTATTAGTAATAACGTAACTAATATTAGGATCTTTGTATACAGATGCAGCAGTCTTTCGGAACACTTTAGGTTGGGCACCTGCGAAAAAGAAATTTTAATGATGAATAATTACTTAGTATAAAACAAAATCGCTTTCTCCTGTCTGTCCAAGAAAGTTCTATAACATAAGGATATACTTAGATCTTTGAAACTACACAACAGATTTTGATGCGGTTTGTTATAATAGATAGAGAGTGTAAACAGGGTGGTTTGTATGTGTTATTCATGTCTAAGAAAAGTGATAATTTTCAATATTTAGCACTTTAATTGTAAACGCTGTAAATCAGAATGACATTAACAGAGGAAATAAATTAAACTATTTTTTTTTTAATCATATACATAACATAACTTTACACCTTTTTCTACCCGAAGATGTAGGCAGCGGCTGTTAAGCCTCGTCACGCCGTTATGTTTACGTCCCAAATGGAACGTAAACATGGCGAACCTATTGCCATACCGGGCACAAGGTTATTCAGTATAACGATATTTTTCAAACATAACTTCCGAAAAGAACTTCTAAAAGTCATTGGTGTGAGCCAGTGTGAGGATTCGAACCCGCGACCTCGAGATTAATTAAATATTAAATTAAAAACGGGTGCTCGACCATTGGACCCGACACTTAATATTTTTTAATCAAACGTATTGAATCAATTCATGAGTTCTTATATAATCTTTCTTTCATGGTAAAAACAAGCTAGTTAAAATAGATATTAAAAATAGATGTTAAAATAGATTATAGTACCTGTGATAGCCCAAAGATTTGCTTTACAATGATCTTGATAAATCGGACGCGTAGAAAGGTTGCACTCGAATGGCGGACTTTTGCCGCTGGAACGAAGTGCCTGCATAAACAGAATTTCAAAGTTAAATACTTAATTTTTATATATTTATTAATATTACCTTATGGAGATACATAAATATTTTCATTTATTTAATATCTATGCCAAAGAATATTATTGAATATTAATAATTTAAGATACGACACAGATTTTAACAGTACCTACTCGCTTTAAGCTGGTCTGCCGTGAGACTGACGAATTTCATCTGTTGCCTGAACATCAAGCCTCACAACCGATCAGTATAATTGCTAGGAGCTACTTATTTCTGTATTAAATATTTATGTATCTACATAATTAGGTATGAATTTGTTGGTTTTTTTTTCTTTGCATCATTCATTGCTTTTGCTTTAATACTTCGAACCGTTCCATCTGTTGAATTTCTTCTTGGTAGCTACGTGTATTCTCAAGCAATAACATCTCACAATGTGTGTTAATTCCCCAAGAATACGCGTGACCTCCAAGTTAAGAATAGGAACGGTTCATTTCTTCACTTTCTTGACCTTAGTTTTCTTTCTTCCTTCTGTTACCTTTTATAAGTCTTGCGGTCAAGTTACTAAACGATTGCATTGACTTATCTAAATACAAATCAATCGTGATAATTTAGTAAATGATCAATATCTTTGCTATCTTCTATAATAATTCATTGTCTTCTTAAATATTCGATTTCTTCATAGATTTCTTCACCATTTCCTCTGTCAGTAATTGTTCCATTACTTTGGAATCAACAAAATTGTCTTTCTCTTCTTCGTTTTTACGACTCCAGCTACATTTCATATATAAACGTCTCTGGGATTTGAAAGTAAATACTCTCGAGAGCAATGAATCCGGGTCACTTAAAGAATGTTAAAAATCTCGGAAACTAAAAATGATAGGTTAATGCAATAAATTGTATTTAATAGACAATGTAATACTCCTTAAATGAAAGTAAAAAAAATATGAGTCACCATACATTTTATTAACACAAAATTACATAAAGAAAAAATCTGCTGATCTCTCCTTAAAACAAAAATAGGAAACATGAAATTTTTGAACTTTATTACGATTTTCTTGAATTTTAATACTTCGTATTGCCTCCTCGTGCTTCCATTACTGCGTTTACGCGGTTTGGCATGCTGTACACCAAGTTCCTTATACGATTTTGGGGAATATTCTCCCATTCCTCTGTCAGAGCAATTTTGAGCTCACGAAGCGTGATTGGGGGAGGGTTTCGTTGTTTTACGCATCTGCCTAGCTCGTCCCAAGCATGCTCGATCGGGTTGATATCCGGGCTGCGCGCTGGCCACTCCATACGAGTAATGTTCATCTCTTGAAGGTAGTCATTCACAATCCTACCTGTATGAGGTCGGGCATTGTCATGCATAAATATAGCATCCTCACCTAAATTGACCATAAATGGACCAACGTGATCATTGAGGATTTCTTCCACATATCTTACGCTAGTTAAAGAGCCGTTTTCTATGATCACCAGCTCTGTGCGACTTTCAGAAGAAATTCCGGCCCACACAAGTACAGACCCACCACCGTAGGCTACTTTTTCCTCGATGCATGCTTGCTTGAATCTTTCCCCTGGTCTTCGATACACTCTGTGTCTTCCATCGTGCTTGTAGAGCATAAATTTTGATTCGTCGGAGAACATAACTTTTGACCAATCTTCAATACTCCAATTTACGTGGCTCTGGGCATATCTTAGTCTTGAAATACGATGCCCACGCTCCAGTTTAGGGCCGTTTGCAGGTCTAAGGGGTTTTAAGTTAGATTCAGCAAGCCGACGTCTTACTGTCCATGCACTTGGGTTACTTCCTCCGAGGCGTCGAAACTGATTGGTGAGTTCAGTTCCTGTGAGAAAGCGATTTCGAAGCATGGTGTTCACCAAGTATCGGTCTTCTCGTGCTGTGGTATACCTGGTTCTGCCCGTTCCTGGTCTGCGTAGGTTAGAACCAGTTTCTTCGTAACGTCGGAGAACTCTTTGTACTGTTGACAGCGACACACCAACAGTCCTGGCTGTATCGCGCTGACTCCGGCCGGTTTCCAGCATTGTAAGTATTCTGGTGCATTCTTCAGGCGTAAGCGACATAATTTCAGCTTGAATAATGAATATAGAGCACTATCAACATGGTTTGTGTACCCACATAAATGACAGATTTCAAACAAAAGCAAAACCAAATGCTGTAATTTCGTAGTTCCATCTTCGAAAGTGGCCCTTTTTCAAATTTGATTTTTTTATGATATAACTTTACAATAACTAAGAAGTTTTAATACCTTCATTTAAGGAGTATTACATTGTCTATTAAATACAATTTATTGCATTAACCTAGCATTTTTAGTTTCCGAGATTTTTAGGATTCTTTAAGTGACCCGGATTCATTGCTCTCGAGTGTAATATATATAGGTAATGTATTTATATCTAACAAAAATCTTGTCAACAAATATGTAAGTTTACTTACTGAGCCACTACTTTAGCTTAGCTTACATATACGGTACATACACAAAAGTAATATTTTTCTAAATTTTTGTCTGTCTGTTTGTTCTGGCTTATATCGGAAATGGCTGGACCGATTTTAACAACTACCTTTTTTTTAGAAAAATTCTTATATTTATTCATTTATTGTTTCCGGGGTGCAAAAAAGTATTTCCCTGGTCAGCTAGCTATTTATTACTCTGACTAATCTGTAAGAATTAGGTTATATTAGTTCCGTAATAACTGTCTTGGTGAGTGACTAAAAGCCTAATCTCATTCTCAGGGAAATAATTGGTATGCTTATTGTTAACGGACTTGTATATTAATATTTACCTCTAAACAAAATGGTGAAAACTAAAAAGTATCTCAAATATACAATAAAAAATCTAGATAAATATTCCAGCACGGAACCTATGAATTTTTAACAGTAACTTGTGAAAAAAAAAACCCTTTTGCACTATAACATGCATCGTATACACGCCATTTAAACAGCATGATAGCATTTCACAAACTTAAAAAATAAATCGTATTTTATCTCAAAATTTAGTACAAAAATTCACAAATTCAAAAATTCAAATATCAAATAATAATACAGACAAAGATCAAAATAGAATGACACGGTTATTAGGTATATATATATATATATTTATTTATTTGTTGATACTTATCTGAGCTTCATCAGGGCTTGGTGCGGATCGAATTCTCCAACAAGAAGGGCAGTGGGACTAATCACTGACTGGGTTGCGTCGGCACGAACACTGTTCGCAGGCACATCCGCACATAACCGGGTAATCCGGACAATCCGGGCGCCGGATACCCGCGGACAACCGTGCACCGGTGGATTTACTGCCAAACGAAACAGATACAGAGGCTGATTGTCAAGATTAAATGGTACATACCCCGTTTTATATGGCTTTGCTCTTGTTTGGAGTACGCTCGACGATTTATGAAAACATATCCAGAGGATATTAACGAGTATTTTGCTGTTGGTATTTATGAAATTGTCGTATTATTTTACTATTATTTTTTTATACTCTTGGTTGTCCAGCGGCCGCCAGAAGTTGTGGGATCGATTCCGGGCTGAAATCATTTCATGGAATAATTTTCGGAAGTTATGAGTTTTATATAACGATGATTGAACAACTGTTTGCCCGGTGTAAGGCAATAGGTTCGCCACCAATTCCATTTGGGACGTAACAATTCGGCGAGTCGAGGCTTACCAGCTGCAGCTTACACTTTTGAGTACCAAAAGGCGTGAATGTATTTTTATAGCTTTTTCCAAAGTGTAGTCAGCAGCTGTTACAAATTAGAAACAGAATCGATTACCATAACAATTTTTTCATCGATATTTATCACGCAAGCTTTTGAAATGTCATTTGTGTGAACCAGGATTAGAAACCGTGGCATTTTAATTCGGAAGGGGGTCGAAAGAACCTATAACAAATAGAAATTCCAATTTTAAAAATAACCCAAAAAGAAATAAAACAGCCGTCTAAAAATAATTTCAATATTATTATGTTATAAGCTACCTTTTCATAACTTCGTTTTGATCTTCTTTAGTAGCCTTGTGCTTGGGCAAAAAAAAAATTTCTATTGACATGGCATTAAGTACTTTTGATCACATCATAATAATATGAGCTTCTCACAATAGACTTGTCACAGTTTTCTATATAAAGACAGAAAGAGAGAGAAATGTGTGACACCTTTTAAGGCTCTATTTATTGGGTGACAAGGATCTTTAACCGGCAATCAGATATCAAACGGCGCTCACTCGATGGCGAAGGTTTTATCCGGCCTCAGTTGTCTAAGGGCGGCCTCTTTGATCCGGACGGCTCGCTTTGATGTTGCACGCGCCCTTTGTGCTGCCACAGCCGCGCCCGCTTCTGTCTCCACGGAACCTGTACAAACGATTTAGGTAATTTAAGAAGACTTACTATACAGCGACATTATTAATAACAATAAATCCATAATAATTCACATGTTTTCTTATATTCGATAGATTTTTTTTTAAGAGAAACCTTGCTTATAACCAAATCTCTTTTAGATTTTATGTTTCTTTAGATAAGAAGTTCATATAAAACAAAATCTTTGCCAATAGCTTCTAGCGTTTATTTGACTGCGCCAGACAAAGGTTTATTATATTTAGGCAAGTCTAATTCTTTGACAGAACTTGGGCACAACATGTAACTACTTAGCTGCTAGAAGAATTTTGGTTTGATAAATGCTGTATTACTTTGTCTTATACAAAAAATAGTATGGAATAAATTATTTTTCTACTTATATAATATATAGGTACTTTTTAAACCAACTTTTTTTTGGTATCAATTCTGTGCTCACACCGATGACTTCTGGATTCTTCTCAGAAGTAAGGTGGGAACGTTAAAAAATTATAACGTTTAAAATCTGCCTACACATTTGAGTAGAAAAATACATGTGAAGTTATAAGGCGTTATATAAATTAAATAAGTTTAGAGTTACAACACATTACTTGGAGAATAGAGTCTAGAAATAATAAGATTTATTAACTGCAAGTCAATAATTCAGTGCCTTTTTCAAGAAATAGTCGAAAGTTTTTCAAACACTTAAAGTCCACAGCAGTTTATCTTAGAAATAGATATCACTGATAGAGTCGTACCGGATTGAGAAATCTTACGTAAGTACCAAGAATATAGAGTTTTTTTTTATGGTTATGATTTTTTAAGCATATCAAATGCACTAAAATAGCAGTAATATAAAAAAATATCTCATGAAGATATAGTTGTCCAAAGATACGGTTTAATATTGTGAAATTGGTATCAATAGCCTGGTATATCCTGGGTTCGAATCCAAGTATAAAATATTCGAAATACATTAAATATCAATTAGTACAAAAATTATGCCTGAATCATAGGAACATATATATCATTCCGAAAGGCTAGGCAACTACAAAACATAAGTATGTTTTTTATGGGATAGGAGGGCAAACGAGCAAGCGTGTCACCTGATGGTAAGTAACCTGCGCCGCCCATGGGCAACAGCAACATAGCGTTACCGTTGCGTTGCCGACCTTTATGGTAGTAGGATAGGGAAGGATGAGGAAGGGGGTGGGCCTCCGGGTACCTCTCTCGCCTTCTGAGAGGTCGTGGTATTTCACCGGTCGAGCCGGCCCATTCATGCAGCGAACTGCTTGGCTCTGCCACTTTGATACTATATCATTTATTAATATTATATAGTACATAATAATTAGTTATTTTTTAATTATTATTATATAGTACATGATATCTATTTTAGTTCAATAATAATTCCCCAAATTTTATTAACGCAATTGAAAGAAATGAAACGTTAAACGGAATGCTATTTTTTAATTACCCTATACGGAGTTGCACAAATTTCGCGATACGCTCACAAAATAATTTGAACTTTAAAGTAATAGTATTAAAGTTTAATATAGTTTTTGTTGAGTAATGTTGGAAAATCCCGTAATATTTCGCAGCCGCGGTGGTGCGGTGTGTACCGATTACAATGTCGTCCATTTATCCCCCTTTTATTGTTTCAACTAAAATATTATGACATGTAACAGCATGCTCCCATTGCCTATAAAAATTCGACAATTTGTATTTAATTTTTCATTTTATCGTTTTAAACTTTGCTAACTTGTATATATTGTATAGAGTACTTTTCGAGTCTATGGTTCATATTTGTTTTGGTATTGAAATGAACATTAGATTTGTGAAGTTGTGCGAGTGGCAGAGTAAAGAGTAAGGATCGGGAGATCAAGAAGCTTCATCTTAATAATATCAATCTCCACCAAATACCACGACCAAATGAATGGTCTGTTTCATAAAGAAAATTTGCACCAAAAACCGATGCGACAATGAGATGTCTGGCTTTAGATGAGACCATTAAAAGTAGTAGAGCCAAGTAGTTTGCAGCATGAATGGTCCGGTTCGACCGGTGACGACCACGACCTCTCAGAAGATCGACGTAAATGTGCTCATGCCGCGTTTCGTTCGGTGAGAGAGCTACCCGGAGGCCCACATTCCTTTCTGAAGGCGTCCATCAGGTGACACGCATGCTCGTTTGCCCAAAATTTTATCAAAGCATTTTAGCAAAATTAAATCAAGAAGCATATCTGTGTAACATTAAAAATCCCAATAATAATCATTATGATATTATAAAAGCGGGCTAATATTATATTTCAATACACAGCACTGATTACACGATCGCTCGCAGGCATTAACAAAAGCCTTTTTGCAACAATTTTTAATGCATAGCAAAAAGAGCTTTTACACAATTTGGCCGCTTACAATTCGTCCCGAGGCGTGCGGTCGCCACAAAAACCAGTCAAAAATTAATTTTAAAATACACCAAAAGAAATTAACTTTCATCTCGTGTCTGTGCGGGGAGAAAAATAGGGGGTGAGAAAGGTGAAAGTTTCAAACGATGGAACACTCGGTTTGCGACTTAAAAATAATAAAGCAGACTTAAATGCGAATAGCGCCCGAGACAATCCCAATGTTTATTATATTGTTACTTTGTGCCATAAAAGGTTTTTGTGTTACGACTTTTTAAAGGTTTCTCTGCTATTTTTTTTTTGTTTTTTTTTCTTTTAAACAATAATGGATAGGCAATTTTCTAACGATATTTTTATATAGATGATAAAGTTATTTTTCTATAATCATACAGTTAGGGCATTTTCTGCGGTATTGCTATAGTTCCTTCCATAAAATGTGCCGGTTCGACCGATGAAATACTCAACTGCCGCCTTATTGTCGCCTCGCTAGTCATAAGTAGTCGCTAATAAGTCAAAATCATGCAAAAGTCATTGAAATTGTTTCCTGTTCGCCACAAAAAGCTGTTTTGTCGGTATAAACAGGTGGATTGTGTCTTAAACTTAAGCTTTTAAATTAAACCCATCGAGCAAAATTTAATTCTCATCACCAATTAAAATATTATCAGATTAAAAATTGAGATATCAATTCATTAAACTTCTCCCTTAAAATAAGATAATGAGGTAGAAAATTAGCAGACAATCTGTGATCCGTTAAAGACTGAAAGAGGCACTTTTGTGTTTTTTTTCTTCTTAACAGAGCAACCGTCTCATATTTCAGACGTTTTAATTTAACGCAGCCAACTCCCCGCGGCGCGCTTAAGCAGTCTGCGACATTATAGACTAATTCTTTATAGCTTTTTTTTTGTGAGTGCCAAGGATAATCGAACTGCCAATCGGGGCACGGAACAAAAGGTCTGAGAAGAAAAGTGGATTGAGATTTTATAAGTTTTAACAAACATTATCATCATATTTTTAAATCAATATTGTGTTTAAAATAAAACTAAAAACTTACACGTATATAGAACTAGGAAGTAATAGACTAATCTATTAAATTATTATACTTTCATGCTTCTAATAAAAAGATGTAAAATGGCTTTTACTAGTGTTGTTGAATTTAATATTTATAATCCTATGTAGATATATTTAATATCTTTACAACTCAGATTATTATAAGAAATTACATAATATTCCTTTCAATCATGACCAGTTAGATTTATTTTTATTGTCTGTTACAAAAGCGCCATCTCTTATAACTTTGTGTAATCAAAAATATGAGGTAAAGATAAAAGTTATTCAACCTTTTTCGTTTTATGTATAACTATGTCAATAAAAAAGTTAGCATATTGAATAGTGACACAAAAATGAGTATCAGATGGGAAAGGGGTCGCTCAGGTGGCAACCAGCTAGATCTCGCCTGACAGCTCATTAAAATGCTAATGAAGCGACGGCTCCAGCGCTTAGTCTGAAGATACTGATCCAGTGGAAAAAAGAAAAAATAAATACTTGAAAATTATGTTTCAGAATAAATTTATTGTCATTTTTATATACCTTTACGACTGTAAAAAAAACATTATGGTGGCGCTCCTATTGCTACAATAATATCGATAATATGCGAAATAGTATCTGTTAGGTACTTTCAAAACGATTATTTACTTGCATAACTAATAATTACTCTAAATTTCAATCAATGAAATAAATGGATTTAATCCCAAAGTCAGTCAAGTCATTTTTAAATGATTTTCTATTTACAACTGTAAAAATATACTCTAAAAACACGTACACCAATTAACTATTAGCATAATAACACCCAGCGTTAGTTGTCTAAGCTTAAATGTTCCCGCGACATCAAGCCTCTAAACAATTTGCCTGATCATTAATCAAACTAACTTGATTTAAATTATGCGGTGACAAGTGACTTGAAGCCGAAAACTGTTCGCGTGAGACCGAAAACGGCGGTAACCCTCCACGGCTTCTCACTTACATGTAAAAGCCGGTACTATCTACAAGCGCGCCGCGGATACACATCAAAGACTACACGCCGTTAGAGGGTTATATCAAAATAATCCCAGCTATAACTTTAAACAAATTTTGTTAATTACAATCTAGTGTTGATACCCCAAGAAATATACCCGAGGGATGGAAATATACAAATTAGCTATCAACTAAATTAATGCCGCTAGTAAGGCGTCTCAAACGTCTATCGGCTTACAGTATCCTACTAAATGACGTATTAAAATTATTGGTAAAACGTTAATTACTTGATTCGTAATTTAATAAAGATTAGTAATTTAATCTCTACACTTGCGGCGATTTAGTACTTAAATTTTGAGTGTCTTTTTTTATAACCAATTTTAAAAATAACCTACAATGCGTTATTATTAATTCATTTTAAATTTAATATATGTAGCTAGTTTACGTAAATCATAATAATAAAATATCAACAAACTTATTCTGGAGAACGGAGACTCTGAAGTACTTTAAATATTTTTTTGTTACTTCACACCTTTTAACCGATGGTGTAGGACACGGTGTAGAATCACAAACGCAAAACGTGTTGTCATACATATAGACATTATGTCATTGATAGTTATCGGAAATAACTTACTATAATTAAATGAACTGGAAATTTACAAAAAGATTAAGACCGAAAAGACAAGTTGAACGAGGATGAGTTTTGGTCATTCAGACCAAAACTCATCCCGCATTCCAGCTTTTTCATTTTAAATACGATCATTACTAATCAATATGATTGATAGAAATACTAAATTAATTATCATTACATATAATAGTATAAAACCAAGTCGTTTTCCGCTGTCTGTCCCCATATCAGCTTATATCTTTGAAACTACGCAACGTATTTTGATGCGGTTTTTTTTAATAGTTAAAGGGTATCAACGGGGTGGTTTTGATTTATAATTCACATGTGATGTTTTAAAGAAAAAATGATAATTTTCGAGACTTAGCACTATAATTGCAAATGCTGGCTGAACCCTAATAGATCAAAACAATGTTCGACATATTAAACACCTTCAGAAGGTCTACCAAAAAATCCGCGATGGTGTATGTCTATCTCTTAGGGATATCCCACAATGATTTGATGACATTTTTATTTATTTTTTGAGGCGAAACCAAGTTCGCTGGGTTAAATAGTAATACATAAATAACCAAATTTAAAACCAAACTTTTAAACTTACAAAACGTATAGTGTTAATATATTTATGTGTGAAATCCTCGCTCAGGGCGGTGTCCGGACGCTCATCGGCTCTACGGGCCGGCTAATCTTCTTCGTATGTTGACTCTACTCAATAACTAACTTCAAACATAATTATCTCCGTCGATTTCCCCCTAAAATTGGCGATTCCCTCGGAGGGATTCCCGCGATATTGCTTCGACAAATTTCTTGTGCCAATATATTGATATATTTATTTATCGAGGGGCCGGTCATTGTTTGATTATATTATCAACGGTATGATTGATACCAATAAGCCAATAATTAAGACATCACACTTCGTGACTTATTTTCATGTAATTTTTTTTATATAAACAATTTTTGCTGTTCTCGATTAATTAACTCGTTCGATAAGATTTTTGGATAAATAGATAGTACAAGTAACAAAGTTTATTAATGGTTTTCTTTAATTGTAATTATTTTAACGAAACTTTTTATTATTTTTACTAACATTCTAATAATGTCAACATATGTAATATAACATAACTGCATGCTTTTTTCTACCCGAAGGTACATACAGCGGCTATTAAACCTCGTCGTTATATTTACGTTATTTCAGCAGCGGGTTGCTCGACCACTGAACCAACGAGACAGTTTAACAGTGGTAGAGCCAAGCAGTTCCCTGCATGAATGGGCCGGCTCGACAGGTGGAATACCACGACCTCTCAGAAGAGCGACGTAAAGTGGCTCATGCCGCGTTTCGTTCGGTGAGAGAGGTACCCGGAGGCCCACCCCCTTTCCCCATCCTTTCCTTTCCCCTGTCCCTTAAAGGTCGGCATCGCAACAGTAACATTATATGTGTTGCTGGTGTCCATGGGCGGCGTTGGTTGCTTACCATCAGGTGACACGCCTGCTCGTTTGCCCTCATATCCCATAAAAAAAAGAAGTTACATGCAGCGGCTATTAAACCTCGCCGTTATATTTACGTTATTTTATCACCGGGTTGCTCGACCACTGAACCAACGAGACAGTTTAACAACATAACAATATCTAGTTGTTTAAAATCTGTTATATTAATTATATATCTAACTTATTAGATATTAAATAATATTTTATATATCAAACTCAAAGCAATTTCACGACACATCAACGTTGTATGCGATAATAAATATGAATTATGGTGCATCCCCTCCATCTGACAGTCACGCTGCATACCAAGTAAGTCTTCACAGACTAACTACAAATATATAAAATAAAAATAAAAATTGCGCACGCCTCTTCTCCCTGTTCTTGCAAACTCGTTTTCTGCATTTTATATTCATTATATGCCTGCTACTAAGATTTTATAGCATATTTAAGGCTGCCTTTATGATATAGTTTGTGTTCTATAATATTAGTTAAATGTAAATTAAATATGCTTTCACGTTATTATAACATAGCTTCACGCCTTTATCTACCTGAAAGTGTATGCAGCGGCTGTTAAGCCTCTTCTTGCCGTTATGGATACATCCAAAATGGAATAAGTGGTGAACCTATTGCCATACCGGGCACAAAGTTTTCAGTCATCGATTCTAAAAGTCATTGATGTGAGCCAGTGTAGGGATTTTTTTTTAAAGACGATATGCTACGTCACATTTTACGACGAGTCTTTTGGCTGAAATGACTTCTATATTATTACTAGACTAGTTGAAGGTGCTTTAGAATTGTATAAAATATATTAACGTTCATTTTGTAGCAGCGATCGTAGGTTGTAGCAATGTGCTACGTCGTAGCACTGTTTATCCAAACATTGCATTTTAATGTCGCTGGAATGGCTTCTGTGTTGTTAGTACAAGGTGTAATTAATATACTTGAAGTTGCAAATTAATTACCTCATCACTTTTTTATAATTGATCGTGTTTTCGCTCTATGGCGATTTGAGCGTAACTTACTTTAGTAAGTCTGTATTATTTTTATTATTATCCAAAGTCAACTAACAACCTGACCAAATCAAATTTTTCGCCAAGTTTTTTAAAAAAAATCCCAAAAACTATTAGTATGGCTTCGGTCACGCTTATAAATATGCCATCAAATTAGCTTTTCTCCAATGTCTGTAAGGAACAGTCCGTTTACAATCTTCCTACATCAATAGATGTGACTCCTATCCCATGGGACCTAATAATTCTTTTGGCAAATACAAAGAAGCATATACGTATATAAAATAATTTATTATGGACAGTACTGTCACTAATGCCCCTCGTAGAGGTCAGGGGTGATGAGAACAAATATTTGTGGGACAAATCAAGATATTTGAGTTAGGTTTATTTATAAAATATCTATTTCCTTGTTATGGGTTTTAGTTCATAATCATCCATTAATTATATTTTATATAAAAATTATTGAATAAAAAATACGAATGTAGAAAAAAATAAAAGAAGAGGAAGACCTAAGAAAATATGGATGGATTGTGTGAAGGACGATTAGGAAGGGTGTTAGTGTGGTAGATGCGAATGATAGGGAAGTGTCGATAGGTAAAACATGCTGTGCCGACACCAAATAATGGGACCAGGTTTTAAGATGATATTAATACTTCCTAATTCGTCGAGTTCGTAATTTTCGATATGCACAATAAAAACACGAAAGAGTATCACTAATCAGATATACAATGCAAAAGTGAGCGAAGTGGTCCTTGAATAAGAGATTGCCTGTATATATAGGCAGAGACTTTGGCTTTCCACATGCTACGATCCTGACACACATTTTTCGCCTCATCCACAGTCATACATCTCGTCATGCATTCACGTCGGTTTCGGATGCTACGCATTTTGCCTTTTTTAAATAGATCATTTATTTGGCCGTGGTAGCTCCCGATCCCGACCCTACCACTCACATTCACTCAACTCAAACAAAGTTTTGATAACGGATTTTCAATAAACAGTTTATATAAATGATATATGTGTAAAATTAACTTTTGATTTTCTCATAATATATTTTCTAATTTTGAGTGTCATGACAGGAGTGAGTGCGCTCGCTTGAGTGGCGTTACGTCGCCGGAGTTAAACAATATTGCTTAACTTGGTAATCCATCAGGAAACGTCGCTCTGGAGAGATCAGGCGGCAAATTTTAATTTTGAATGAAGCTCAGCGTAGGGTTCGGTTTATTGGAGGCGAACTTAATGTTTCGCGTGATACGAATACTGAGATATTATTTTAATTTTCTTGTCCTCCTTTTTTCCCCCTCCTATCTGAGGTGTCTGCCACACCAGACTTTACATATTTTTATGAAGACAAATATCTTTTGATGAAAAAAAATGAATTTTATAGTAAACATGAGCCGGGGTTAATGGATTTTTTTCGTGTTTAGTATTCAAAGTGTAAAATTGGGTTGATGGACATCAACGTTGTAGCGTAACTTTACGAAAAAATATATATTAATGATCTCGGGAATAATAACAGTGCTTAAAACTACGACTAATGTTGTAAGAGGTCCCGAATTCGAAACTTCCAAACAATGACTTGTTGGAAATATTTTGGAAAGTTATCTGTAATAAATATATTGATGACAGATGAATGTGGCACTTTCCTCTATCTGTCTGTCCTCTTATATGCTTAGATTTTTTGAAATACGCAACGCAATTTGCAGCGGTTTTTATTTTTGAATATGTAGAGGGTGTCAACGGGGTGGTTTTAATCTATAATCCATATCTGATGTGCTAAAGAAAAAGTTATAATTCCAAAATTTACTTCTTTATTACTTTTGACTTTTCTTTGTTACCGTCTATACGTAGCAATGTTCGCCGGGTCAACTAGTTGTAAATAAATCAAAGAATGGTATAAAATATTATCTTGAACCTTACGCTCATAATAAAAACATAACATAACATAACTTCACGCCCTTTGTTACCCGAAGGTGTAGGTATACCGGGCACAAAGTTGTCAGTCATCGATATTTATCACACGTAACTTTCCAAAATTTCTAAAAGTCATTGGTGTGTGCCAGGATTTGAACCCACTACTTCTTGAATCAGAAGCGGGGTGCTAGCCACTGCGCCACCGAGACTTTTAACGCTCATAATAAATACATTAATATACAATCGTAAAAAGGAAAAATATTATTATTTTTAAATTTGTTATGTTTCAATTTAATCAAATTAAGATATTAGCGCATTTATTCCCCACAAGCAGCCTGATCTCAATCGCAAGAGGTTGTCATAAAAAAAAACCGGCCAAAAAACTCATGCGCCAAATATTAGAATAATAACCAATATGCAGAAGAATAAACATGCAGACCAAAATACAGTAACATAACTTCAAGCCTTTTCCTACCCGAAGGTGTTGGTAGTGGCTGTTAAGCCTACTCGCCGTTATGTTTACGTCCCAAGTAGAATATGTGACGAACCTATTGCCATACCGGGCACAAGTCATCGGTGTGAGCCAGGAGATATGAACCCACGACTTCTTCATTCAGCACTAAAAACACAGTAATAAAATTGAATATCTACATAATTGAATGAGTAAGACGTTTATACGTTTAAATTTACAAATGTACTCGTAAAGTGATAAAGCGTCGTTAATAAATCACGTCATACGATACAAATTACATCAACACAGTAAGTTCCCGAATCATTTTCGCCTACATTTTTACGAACCTCCGCCTCCCTAGCGTCTAACAAAAAAAAAAATCTGTCTTACATAAAGGAGCGGTGTCCCCTTCGCATCAAACGCAACGGAATCAAAGGACTCGTGACTCCATGCTCTGACGAAATTTGCAACAATTTTATTATTCAATTATGGTTCGGTGGCGGGCAATATGCCGGCGTGAAAATGACACCCCCTCTGCCTACCCCCTGTGATTTGGATTCAGATTATCGCTGCGATTGTCGTATTTTATACGATAAACATGATGGTTGAAGACGATATCGTTGTAATGTAGTTCAAACTTGTTTGCCAATCAAAGTAACCAGCTAATCTAGTAGCAAGAATGTTTTAAGTTAAACTTGGATTAACTCTTATGTGTAACATAAGTAACATAACATAACTTCACGCTTTTTACTACCCGAAGGTGTAGGCAGGGGCTGTTAAGCCTCGTCTTGCCGTTATGTTTACGTCCCAAATGGAATAGGTGGCGAACCTATTGTCATACCGGGCACAAGATATTTTCAGTCATAGATATTTGTCACACATAACTTCCGAAAAGATCTACTATCTATATGCAAATTTTCATCTCAACTTTGTGCTGTTGGAATCCTATAGATGTCTGTAGTTTTTTGTTGAAAATTGTAGTCTAAATTAATAGTGCAAATCATTTCGTTCTCTACATATTAACTTTTATCTATTCCATTTTTTACCTATATCTTTAGGGATGTAGCGATTCAGCAAGGAGATGCTTAACAGCCTCTGCCTACACCTTAGTATAGAAAAAGTGAAGTTACGTTGTTGATTGATACAAAATAATATAACTATTGTTTTTCATTTCTTGTTCTAATTAATGCAAAATAATGGGGAAAATATATAAAATTTTAGTATTTTATGGAATTTTAAACTTGAACACGTGAGTTTCGGTAGCGGTTTCGGCCGAAAAACCAGTTTCGGTCGGACCTTAATTATAACGATACGTATATAAATACTACCCAACAATAATATGCACGTGTAAAGATTATAAAGAACGTTTTTGTAAACTTAACTCTCCCTACAAAGTGAACCTTAATTATATTTTTTTTTTCTGCTTATTTCCAGAGAGTTTGATCAAAACACCGGTAGTTTAGTTTGCCGCAAATAAATAAATTTAGTGAAAAGCATTTGGGCTTCTCAGTTTGTAGATTGTGATCACCTACTGGCTTGCCGCGTGCTAAGTGGATTGGTGTGGGACCTCATCTGTTCCCCGTCAGCCGGGCAGTGGGGTGAGGTGACACCCGGCTCCCCAACGGCCCCCATGCGCCTGCGAATTGCGTTAAATAAAGTCAAATTGAGCAATAAAGGCTGGCTCCCCACAGTAATGCAATAGAATCGTGGTCCAACGCCGCAGTTCGTTCTAAGCCACTAATTCACCCTGATGGTAAGCAAGTAACCTCAACTAGTAATTCATTGTGTTAGATAAGTCGTGATTTTAATTCATTGCAACACTAATAATAAACTATCTCATATAAATGAACTTAAAAAGAGGTTTTTTACATGAAGCTTTCTAATTTAAAAATACTTAAATAACAGAACTTTTCATCCGAGTTTTTTTTTTGTTTAAACTTTTTTTAATTATTCGAATGCATAAAACAAATTTACTTCTAATGTTTGTACGTTTAGATCTTTTAAACTACATAACGGATTTTAAATTTATTAATATATAAAGAGTGACTCCAAAGGAAGGTTTTTAAATAAAGTACATACAAACATACATAACTTCACGCCGAATCCCTTGCGGGGTAGGCAGAGAGAACAGAACGCCATAAGGCACGATTCTTACACGCCTCACTCGCTTCGTTGACTTTCATAACTCTTTTCATGCACGCGCGTCGGTTTTTGAGGCTCCTAACATCACCTTCCTCCAGAACACGTTCTATTTGGTCATGGAATGTGTGTCTTGGCCGTCCTCGACTCCTACATCCATCCGCTTTTGCATTGTATATCTGCTTAGTCAGTCTTGCATCAACCATTCTTTCTACATGTCCGAACCATCGGAGCATGCCCTTTCTTACTTTTACACCGACACTCTCTTTCAAACCAACTTTCTTCCTTACAACCTTGTTTTCTACGCGGTCAGCGAGAGTCACTCCGCAGATTTTGCGCAGTGCCCTCATTTCTACCGCGTTTATTCTACTTTCATGCACACTCTGCAATGTACTCGTATAAAGTATAGAGATAAAACCGAAATATTCAATTACATTACTTTGCACATAAATTAAAAAAAATATTCTTAGATTTTCGCGAATGTAAAGAATTGGAAACGTCGGGAAATAAATAGAAATTATGTTGTAAATAAACGCGATATAATCCATAAATGTTGTTTTAATGTTAAAAATATATTTTATTTAGTTTCAAAACATAAATAAATTGATATCTATTATTATAATTAGTTAGTACACAAAACTACAATCCATCTTGATACTTGATAGGTGCAAGTGATAAAATGGCAAAGTATTAAGTGAAAACAAAGTTAGCAGTGAGTGACGAGGGTAGTAGATAGTAGATACCGAGTTGTTATGAAACAACCGTTTTGATCCAAGAAATCATCGCGGCCATTATGTTGAGTTAAATATGCCAGGGTTGTCACTACAGTTCATTTCATACTGCGTTTGGGTTAATATTATTTAGCTCTTTTTTTCGTTTATTTCTGACTAGTTGACCCGCGCGAACTTTGTTCCGCTTCATAAGTAATAAAGAAGTAAATCTTGGATTTATCACGAAAAGCGACTTTGTTTTATACTACGTAATGATGATCATTCTGACAGAATTTTTCTTACACTATTCTCCTGCTAACTGTGAACTAAAGGTATTGATTGATTATTTATTCAATATAATTAGATAACAAGATTTTATAAATTCACGCCTTTTTCTACCCGAAAGTGTAGGCAGCGGCTACTAAGCCTCAACTCGCTGTTATGTTTATGTCCCGTGCACAAAGTGTCGGTCATCAATATTTATCACACATAACTTCCGAAAAGAATTTCGAAAATTCATTGATGTGAGTCTGGATTCAAGCTCACGATTTACTGGTTCAGAATAATGTTGCTCGTCCAATAGACGACCGAGACAAAGTTTATAGAGACAAGTTCCAAAAAGTCATTGGTGTGAGCCCGGATTCGATACCGCGACTTCTTCATAATTTTCCTGCCCTTATCCCACTGCAAGTGGAGTCAACACAACATGTCATCCTGCTAACTATCTATGTTGTCAAAAGTTTTGATTGTGGATTTATTACCAGCCGCCTGTCTGATATCTTAATTCTGAAGAACTACCAAAGTGTCAATCCACAGTTAGTAATTACAATTAACTGGACATGGTTTCATTATTATAAAAATAAGAATGGTGTCAACCCTTAACAAATAACCCTTACGCTGCCAGCCAGTTCTTGTTCCGCAGATTCGGGCTCGGCGGTTAGGTTTAAAACTCAATTTATTTCAATTTGTGTGTAATCACGAAAGGGGGGGTATTACGTACCGGCTTTATATTGCGCTGTAACTTGATCGCTTAGCGTTTGGGCATGGAAATGAGTCTGTTCCACGATGTTAGGGCCGTGCAATTATTTAGTCTTAAATAGTATATACCTATAATAAGAAATGAAAGTCATATGATCTCTCTTTGTTAAATATATTATATATTATTATAGATTTTACAAAAAACTAACTTAATATTATTTCATTTGATTCTCTGTATGTGTGTCTTCATGTCTTTAATAGTTCAAGATAGGGGCATAGACGTATATGCCTCGACACGTCGCATTAATTGTGTATCAAGCATAATATTCCTGGGAATCGGTCATAGCCATCAGAAAGTTCATTCATTTGATTTCATAACTTAACGCTAAATCCCTTGCGGGGTAGGCAAAAAGCACAGAGCACGATTCTTACACACCTCACCCGCTTCGTTGACTTTCATGCAACTATTTTCATGCGCGCGCGTCGATTTTTTACATCACCTTCCTCCAGCACACGTTCTATTTGGTCGTGGAATGTGTGACTTGGCCGTCCTCGTCTCCTACATCCATCCACTCTTGCATTGTATATCTGCTTAGTCAATCTTGGATCATCCATTCTTTCTGCATGTCCGAACCGGAGCATGCCCTTTCTTACTTTTACACCGACACTCTCTTTCAATCCAACGTCCTTCCTTACAACCTTGTTTTCGGCGCGGTCAGCCAGAGTCACTCCGCAGATTTTGCGCATTACCCTTATTTCTACCGCTTTTATGTACCTACCTTCCTACCTTCATGTACACTCTGCCATACCCAACTCACACTTCCATAAGTTTTTTGAACTTATTGCCAAAAAATGTTGCCACAAGTGTCCAAGATTTTCTTTTATCAAAGTTACGAAACCTAAAATATTTGAAGTTAATGAGAAACAAAACAAAAATTTCAAACAACTCAAAGCCCGTGTTGTCTTTTGAAAGCAGTTTTTTTTTAATATTTCTCAACGGTCTTTACCGCCTTTTTTGCTTTTTTTTTGTTTTTTTTTTATGGCAATCTCGTCTTGTTTTTTAAGCTGGCAAATTTGAGAAATTTTATACAAGTTGAGCGCAGTTAAGCGTTCGTAATCCCTTTTACGTTTGTCGGATTCGAGACTGATGCTGATTCTCTTCTTTTCCTGTTCTTTTTTCTTCGTTTCGTCAACTGTGTAGTGTTTGTCTACGTTATTCGCTTGTTTCGTGCCTCAGACGCGGACATTCCTTACGGATGGGTGGCAGCTCACTATGCGAGTAAATTTTTAAAAGCTACAAAGTACAGTTTCCGTTTCTATAATCAAATATTTTGTATACGCTGCATCTTAGAATTTTGTTGAATTAGTTTTATATTGCATTGAGTTTGATTGAAATTTAATAGAACCTTTGTATGTGGTAATTATCTGCTAAGCTATTAGTTGTCTCGGTGGCCCAGTGGTCCAGCACACGGCTTCTGATCCTGAGGTGTCCGGGTTCGATTCCTGACATTGGATCACACCAATGACTTTTCGAAATTATTTTCGGAAGTTAGGTGTGATAAATATCGATGACTGAAAACTTTGTGCCCGTTATGGCAACAGGCTCGCCACCTATCCCATTTGCGACGTAAACATAACGGGGAGACGAGGCTTAACAGCCGCAGCCTACACTTTCGGGTAACAAAAGGCGTGAAGTTATGTTATGTATTAGTTTAGATTTATCAATAAGCCATTATGATAATTTTTAACTCGGAAATTACGGCTATCGGCTGGAAAAATAAGTGATCGAAAACTAACTATTAATTTCGATCATCGTCATCATCAGCCTGTTGCAGTCCACTGCTGGACATAGGCCACTCCCAAAGTCGTAATAGCTTACATCAAAATATGAGGATAACGAGAATGATACAACTGCATATGAATATAAATTATGTGGAACTTCATATAAATCAAGCAGACGGAATCGTGTGCAACAGCATATATTTTATTCACTGGTGTAACTTGGGTCCATCCTCTTGGATGTGAGTTTTTAATTGAGATATGCATGTAATGTGTCATCATTACATTCATCTTTATTTGGATGCCCTCATATGGATGGAAGGTACACCGCGGACGTTGTAAGGAGAGGGGCGTTAGGAAACAGCGTTAATGGAGCGTTGGGCAAATTCCTGGGCGTAAAGAATGTTAGCCGAAAAGCCCAGCTAACTATTCACAATGCCGGAAGCGAAAGTTGGGTATGGCGGAATTTGCATGAAAGTGGGATAAGTGCGGCGCAATATTTGCGGAGTGACTTTGGTTGAACGCGTCGAAAACAAGGTTGAATGGATGGAAGTTGAATTGGAAAAGAGTTTCAGTGTAAAATTAAGTAAGGGCATGTTCCGATGGTTCGGACATGTAGAAAGAATGGATGATGCAAGATTAACTAAGCAGAAAATTCATAGAAGCGAGTGAAATGTTTAAGAATAGTGCCTTATGGCGATCTGTTCTCTCTGTCTATGAATGACAGGACCTTATACGACTTATAATACATATCTCAAATTGTGGCTCAATCATTAGTAACAGTAGGTACACTCAAATTAGTTGCTATTCAAATAATTATTAAATTACTAGCGTCAAGCTATTCACATATGAATTAACTTGATCAAGCATACCAAGCTTACTAATAAACCTATTGTCTCCAATTGAGTCACCGGTTTCGAACCCAGTATTACCATAACAAGGAGAGCTAACAAGTAATCTTAAATATAACGTTGTACAGTAATATGTACTACACACGGATATTTATAAATTATTTAAAAGTAGGGTTCGAATCCTGGCTAACACCAATGACTTTTCGAAATTATTTTCGTAAGTTACGTGTGATAAATATCGATGACTGAAAACCTATACTTTATATTATTAACCCGGTACGGCAATAGGTTCGCCACCTATTCCATTTGGAACGTAAACGTAACGGCGAGTCGTGGCTTAACAACCACTGCCTACACCTTCGGGTAGAAAAAGGCGTGAAGTTATGTTATTCAAAAGCAAATACATATCGCATAGGATTCTGTTTAGTGAAAATATGGGATGCTGCATCCAAATTAATACTTATAGTTTGTCAATTGAGAATTATAAATCAAAACTACCCCGTTGAAACCCTCTAACTATTAAAAAAAACCGCATCAAAATCTGTTTCGTAGTTTTAAAGATATAAGCATATAAGCGGACAGACAGCGGAAAGTGACTTTGTTTTATACTATGTAATGATAATGATAATTTGACTGGAATAAGAGAAAGGTATAAAACTCTCGTGCTTGCTATGATTTGCCATTTCCCATTGAAAAAAGTCAAGAAAACAAACAAAACTAAGTTTTTTTTATTATATATACGACGACTTCTCAGAAGTACGACGTAAAGTGGCTCATGCTGCGTTTCGTTCGGTGAGAGAGGTACCCGGAGGCCCATCTGCCTACCTCATCCTTTCCCATCCTACTCCCTTAAAGGTCGGCAACACAGATGTAACAGTATGTGTTGCAGATGTCCATGGGCGGCGCTGGTCACTTACCCTCAGGTGCCACTTATGCTCGTTTGGCCTCCTATCCCATAAAAAAATATGCGTGTTTGTTTGTATACCTGTTAATTTGTTACTTTTCTATTAAGTCAACAACAGTCTCGGTGGCGCAGTGGTCGAGCACACGGCTTCTGATCCAAAGGTCCGGGTTCGAATCTTGACACTGGCTCACACCATTGACTTTTCGAAATTGTTTTTCGGAAGTTATGTGTGATAAATATCGATGACTGAAAACTTTATGCCCGGTATGACAATAGGTTCGCCACCTATTCCATTTGGGACGTATATATAATGGCGAGCCGTGGCTTAACAACTACTGCCTACACCGTCGGGTAGAAAAAGGCGTGAAGTTATGTTTTGTTATGTGTTCTATTAAGTCAAGCCACATAATCTAGACTGTTTAAATGAAACCTGTTACTAGTAAAATCAATTTTAGTAATTATGAGTAAGTCAACAATCCATGTCTTTCAGTAAGAGAAGATTAGTTAGCATAGTCGGTTAGTATTTTAAGACAAAAATTTTCAAGCACTTCTTAAGTTATTTTCAATTTCGCTACTCTCAATCAAATGA
The DNA here is from genome assembly GCA_905147225.2 of Euproctis similis. Classification (NCBI taxonomy): domain Eukaryota; kingdom Metazoa; phylum Arthropoda; class Insecta; order Lepidoptera; family Erebidae; genus Euproctis; species Euproctis similis. The sequence goes on along the minus strand of LR990121.1, from coordinate 7,357,223 downwards.
TAAAAACAGCTAAAATTCTCATAAGAGTTGGTGAATTATAATAAAATCACAAAGACAAAAGATAAACACGGCACTTTCGCGCCAGACGTTACAAATTTTCTTTTTTTTTTGTTGTCGTCAAAGAGCGTCTTCGCTCTTTTAAAGAATTCTCTTTTTAAATTGTGTTTAGGTTTTGTTCTTTTTTTACGGACTACATCTGTCCTTTGGCCGGTCGTATTTTCTGAATTAATAACGTGAGTTTAATAATATTTGCAGTAGCTCCCCCTTCTTGTGACTCCACAAAATCCAGCCATTCTATTTTCCTACTTCATTTTTTATTGCATCGCCCCGTAAACTCATCCACGCGTCGTCTGGGTCTGGTCGAGTCGTTTTCAAATAAGTTTTTATCCGTTTTACTCGAAACTTGTCGATTGAAAGACAACTAGTCAATGTTTAATCATCATTAATTAATATAATATCATTATAGACATTTCTCGGTGATCATTGGTCAAGCATCAAGCTTCTGGTTCAGAAGACGAAAGTTTGATTCGGGGGTGATAATTACGGGATGATTTCTTGGAATTCTTTTCGGAGGATTTGTGTGATAAATATCAATAACTGATGACTCTGTGCCCGGTGTATGACAATAGGATCGGCACCTATTGGGACGCTCAACATAATGATTCGGTGAGTCGAGGCTTGACAGCCGCTGTCTACACCTTCGGGTAGAAAAAGGAATGAAGTTATGTTATGTTATTAATATATTACTGATTAAATTATACCAATTCAAACAATCAAATGTTTGAAAAGCCACTTCTTGTAGATATTGACATGTGTATCGTTGTTCCCTTGAGTAACCCTTGAGTGGGGTGGAGGTTCTGCCCCCGTCTGGGGGCTAGGGGGGTGTGGTGAGACTCGTATCGTGTCTTATCAAATGCAAACACTCGCGGTTCGTTCCCGCTCATTGAACGCGAACCGGTCTCGCTATTATTTTTATTTTCTCGCTTTAATACAATGTTCTGGATTAAATCGACGTTGCTTTCGCTCCTTTGGCTTGTAATGATGATAGTGAAAGGTTTTTATTGGCAAGGGTTGCGAGTGCTTTCAATCGAACATGTTACAAAAAAAAAAACGGTTTTGTTTTTTCAACTAACTAATATGCTTATACACACAGATACACTCACGCTATCGTATACGTACATACCTATATACATTTAAACACATGTAAAGACATACAAAAAGCTTCCATGTATACAGTCCAAGAGGAATAAATTTAAGGTAACATTAATTTATTAAACAATATATCTAGCAGAACAAAAACTGATGTTTATTAAACAATTTAAAGACACGCATATAAACTATTTGTATTTTTTATAGCATAAAAAATATCTTTTAAGCACTTAAATATGAATTGAAGTATTTCATTTTAGTTCTAGAATAATAAATAAACATTTCATATTCCAAAATATTTACAAAAAAATCATCGGTATTTTAACCGGATTAGAACACAAGACCTCCGAAAGCAATAGTCCACGTACACCAATCCGATATACTGTCGTAACGATTCTTGTTAATATCATTACAAAATAACCCGCATAATAATATCTAGAGAAAAAAAGTCTAAGTTCAAAATCAAATCGAGTAGCAAATTGTTCGAGTCACCTAACTGTAGCGAAATCTTTCAATAAGACATCACATTTTGAAGTTATAAATACTTCAAAGCACTAATAAACTTGTTTATATATCAGGCACAATATGAGGTGCGGCGTAACACAACGCCGAAATATCCTCCCCCACACTGTGGGGCCCGTAAAAATGATAATAAAATCCATATAATACACGTCCACCTATCTACGGCTCTATGACTCGCTACTTTTTTTTTATTATTACGAACATCAAAATATTACTTCGACGTTCTCTACGACATATGTGGTAACTTTAAGTAACATAACATTACTTCACGCGTTTGTTACCTGAAGGTGTAGGCAGCGGCTGTTAAGCCTCGTCTCGCCGTTATGTTTACGTCCAAACAACCTATGGTGGCGAAACTATTGCCATGCCGGGCAAGAAAATATTTATCACACTTAACTTCAGAAAACAATTTCGAAAAGTCGTTGGTGTGAGCCAGTGTCAGGATTCGAACCCGGACCTCTGGATGAGAAGCCGTGTGCTCGACCACTGGACCACCGAGACTTTCAGTACTGGTTCTTGTAAAGGAAAATAATGATAATAAAATTTATAGTTAGATATGTTGAGTAATTTCTGTTGAAAATGTTCAAGGCATTAGGCAGTGGTGATTGTGTTTCGATTAGGCGGAAACTAAGGCCTCTCAAAAAATCTTTAGTAGTGATTTAGTCTGGATTCGTATCCGAGACTATAGATTTGAAAGCGTAATGTTGAACATTTAAATATTTAGAGTTCAATTAATTGCAATAAATAAAGTATTAATCTAATACAACTGTGCATTTAATTGAAATAATAAAGTAAGAGGCTCAAAAACTGTCAAAAATACATCACAATGGTTTTATGACACTCTTAAGCAGCTTATACAGCAAAAGACTTGGCTTGAATCGAATATAAATAGAAAGCGAAAGTCTGGCCGGTCTTATTTTTTACTTTTACAAGTATCTATGATATTTTATCATTATGTATGTAATTAACAAAATGAAATCGTTTATAAACTCTCGAATAGAAACTTTCCGTCAGAAACAAATTCTTACTTCTTCTTCTCATTTCTAACTAATCTCCACTGAACAGCGAATTCCATTGAATTGATTGATAAAAAAAATAAACAAGCAGTCTATCATACTTCAAACTATTTAACCTACCATCAGTGCCATCAATAAAAATTAAACACACTTTTAAATATACTTCTTACAATGTATATAGCCACGCAATACGTTGCGCGAATGGGCTTGATTTTTTAGTTTGCTATACTATATTATACAAGCATCACTTATTTAATGTATATTTTTGAATTACATGAATAATAAGAAAGTCTTGTAAATTACGAGCAAAGCACCTATAAAAAGTAAATTAAGTCGAAAAAAAAAGTAATCTATCTAACCAAAATTAAACGTAAAATCCTTTTCCATACATAAAATATGACGTTCAAAAGCTTTTGACGTAAGGTAAGGTAGTAAACTAAACGAATGTTAGTCTCAGGGGTGACGACGGTCTATTTAAATTTGTTCATAAATAGATAATAAAGTGGGGGGAAAGGAGTTACCCTATGGAGGGAGTTTTGGCTGTGGTTTACTAAACTGCTTTATTCGATAAAGATTGTGCAGAAACCGCGCGACTGTACGCCCAAGTTTTCCAGTTGAGATTGAGATGGGAGGCATATACGGGCCACTGTTATTTGTCGAAGCTAATATATGTTTTTTTTTATTCCTGCCTGCTTTGATTGAAACTTTTTGAGTTTTTTTTTTTCTTTTTAGATTTGCACACGTTTTATTTTTTCAGCAGAAAAATACACGTATTTTACATGGCTCTGCTGCATATATAATAAAAGTTTATAAATATTGTTATTTGTTAATCTGTACATGTATCATGTAGAAAATGCTAAATGTGTTCTAATATACATTTTGGAAAAATTACAATAGGTTTAACTCAAAACATACAGTCATAGCGCGGCAAAAATATTGACTTGGGGATTACTGTATTAGAATCTTACTTATTGTAGTTATATCTATTTAAGAATCATGTTTAAGGCTTTTTTGCCCACCCCCTAGAGGCCAGGCTATAAAATATATTGTTAATTTGTTGATGATACTAAAACCAATGTACAAAGTTATCGATATTAGAAAAATCAGTCGAATCGAACGGCAAGCAACAATTAATTTAAAATCATTATGAACTTTTAATAACAGAACCTTTTATGTAACCACTGAGCAACCCTTAATTCGTCTCATTTATCGAGTTTACTCACTCGCATCTCGTAACTCGAAAATCGATTAGAAACTTTTCACATCTTGGTATCGAAATTATTACGACATTTAAAATTATCGTGATTCATTTACGAAACACGAAAAAAAACTTATTACGAAATTTATAAAATTTTTCTTTATGACTTTACGCCTTTTATCCGAAACGTAGAGGCAGCGGCAGTTTAGCCTTGATTCGGTGAATTATTAAGGCGGAATCTATTGCAATACCTACACCGTGCAACGAAGTTGTCAGTCATCGACATTTATCACACATAACTTCCTAAAACCATTCCATGAAGTCCGTGATCATACTCGCGGACTTCATGGAATGGTGAATTGGCCCGGATTCGATCCGGTAACTTCTCCCGCAATCTCCAGACCACAAGTCTATACTAATACTATAATAATAAAATAATAATTTAAGATTTAATTCGTCTAAGTGGTCGTATCCGAGGGGCAGGTTTAGTATGTTCCCGTGATAAACTGTTGGAGCCCCATCGACCACGGGTATTGTGTTACGAGCGAGCCTGAGGTACCTACTACACAATTTTATTTTCCGCTTTTTGGGTAATCAATAGGGAGGGGACTCCTCCAACGCCCCAAAACAACTGAAACATGGGTACACGCGGCACGCTGTGGAGTCGACTTTGATTTTTCTTTTTTCTTTTTTTTTCAATGAAAATTGATATCGACATTTATTTTTACAGCTTTACAATTTTGACATTAATATTTTATGGATTTAATAAGTGTTTTTTTATTTTATTGAATTGCTTTTGTGATAATGATGTATTTGTTTAAATAAATACTTTGGGTTATGTTATCAGCTGTTTACTGCAGTATTAAGTAGTAGAGCCTCATAGTTCGCAGAATGGTTCCATGATCTCTCAGAATATCGACGTAAAGTGGCCCATGCCGCCAATTCTGACGCCTTTCTAATCCCATTTTAAAGGCCTACAGTACCACTTTAACACTGTATTGCGGAGACCATGGGGGGCGTTAGTATTAATATGCCCTCGCGGACTTTTTTGTAGACCTTTTAGATGTGTATAATAATGTAGTACATTTTTTTGATTTATCACTTAGGGTTCAGGCAGCGTTTGCGATTAAAGTTCTAAATCTTGAAAATTATCACTGTTTTTTTACTACACTATACATGAATTATAGATCAAAACCACCCCGTTGACACCCTCTAACTATTGAAAAAAACCGTATAAAAATCCGTTGCGTAATTTTAAAGATATGCGCATATAAGGGGACAGACAGCGGAAAGTGACTTTGTTTTATACTATGTAATGATATTTAATTTATAAGTTTAACTTCATAAAATCTCATTGTATTTATTAAGATAGATAGAAGATATTGAATAATTGAGGAATCATTGTATAACTATATAAAAAATATTTGCGGCAACTTCATTTTTTTTTTTTTTTTAGAATTTTTCTGTCTGTCCGCATGTTTGTTACGGATAAACTCTAAAAGTATTGTAAAATATTGCCAAGGGCTGGGGTCAACACATAGGCTAAATATTATTACGCTATCATTAATTGAGGGTGAACAATGTTTTTTTTTTAATGAGATTAGAGGGCAAACGAGCAGTCGTGTCACCTGATGGTAAGTGACCAGTACCGCCTATGTTACAGTTGCGTAACAGTTGCGTTGCCAACCTTTAAGGGAGTAGGATATGGTAGAAAGGGTAGGGAAAGGATGGGGTAGGGGGTGGGCCTCCGGGTACCTCTCTCACCGAACGAAACGCGGCACGAGCCACTTTACGTCGATCTTCTGAGAGGTCGTGGTATTTCACCGGTTGAGCCGGCCCATTCATGCAGCGAACTGTTTGCTATTTTATGGCGTCCACGCATATGAAGTCGCGGGCAACAGCTAGTATATATAAATATATATATATATACTGAAGATCGTACAGTCTCGATGGCAATTGAGTATAGAGAGTAATCGTTCGGAGGCAGACAACGGAAAGCGTCTCAAGTGGATGATTGGACCGGAAACAGTCACAATCTCCAATATTTAATGTTCAATATAATCATACCCCACAATAGGGGTTGTTGTCTCACGATATAAATACTTTCTACAAATTGAGTTTTGGTTTGTTTGTAATATCCAATGTAATTAAATAGACACTTAAAAAATAGATTGTTTTTTTTAATTCATCAAAAGGAAATCAATACTCTGTGGTATATGTCACCAACTTCACGCCTTTTTTCTACCCGAAAGTGTAGGCAGTGGCTGTTAAGCCTCGACTCACCGTTATGTTTACGTCCCAAATGGGAAAGGTGGCGCGCCTATTGCCATACCGGACACAAAGTTTTCAGTCATAGATATTTATCACACATAACTTTCGAATAAATAAATAAATTTCGAAAAGTCATTGGTGTGTGCTAGGATTCGAACCCGCGTCCGCGATTTAGTAGCGGATGCTCGGCCACTGGACCACTGAGACTGATATTTTAACATCATAAAAAATATCCATAGTTCATTCAGCTAAACAACAATCATCATAATATACTATTCTAGAAGTCATAGTGAAACAATTTGTTCTTATTTAAGAACGAATAAATAAAATGACCTATAATTAGAGCTGACATTATCATTCATTCGTTCATTCATTAAAAGCGTATTAAAAAAAAACAGTCAACTCAGTGTAATTAATTTGGAGGACAGGTAATCCGCTAATGTGTGGACATGGTTATAAACGATAAGGGAGAGTCCTGCCGTCGACAGTCCTATATAATCGTCGTGTTTATATTAACTATCGTATTAGTGGAGTGATGTAATATAAGTCTCATGTCGTCAAAGCATTTAGTTGTTTATTTCGCTTTATAGAAGGTGTAAATTACTCTGGAATGGCATTTGTAATAAGTCCACATGTTCTATGAATAATGTAAGGTGCGGTCGCGAGTCAAACTGTAAGTGCATTAATCAATGTAAGTCTTTTGGATTGAATTACTAGTCACCTGATGGTAAGCAACTATCGCCACCCATGGACAACTACAACACTAATAGTGTTACAATTAGAGCCTCATTGCGCATTGGTAAAGGAGGTTGGCGGGTTCGATTCTTACCCGAGTACAAATATTTATGACAAGCATGCATGTTTGTATGGCGTCTGGGCGTTTTTGTATGTATTATAAGTATGTATTTACAAAAGAACAGTATATATGTATTAGTATACGTTATCTAGTATCCATAGCACAAGCATTTAGTGGCTTAGTTTGGAACTAGAGGGCGCTGTATGATTTATGTCCAAGATATTATTATTATTATAATTGCACTGCCGTTTTATGGAGTGATATGGGAAGGAAATGAGTAAGGGTGTAGGCTTCCGAATACCTATCTCACCGTATGAAACGCTACATGTGCCACTTTACGTTGATATTCTGAGAGTTCGTGTTATTTCACCGGTCGAACCGGCCCATTTATGTAGCAAACTGGCTCTATCATTCAAACACTCTTACAGGTATCCATGGGCGGCGTTGGTTGCTTTACATCCGGTGATAAGCCTGCTCATTTTATTCCCTCTCCCATAAAAAAATACGAGCTACATAACATAAATGATATTAGAGAACTATTAGCGTACATTCAATAAATTCTGAAGTATTCAAGATTTAACTTTTAACAGTATTTAAAAAAAAAAAAACAAAAAGCAGTGATTTGGAGCACTCTACTCTTGACATACTAACAAATTGGCTACACTCTAATAAATCTTCTAGCATAACAATTAATCTTCTTTCATTAGTTGAAATATTAATCATCTGCACCACCTATAAAATATGGCGAAACCTTATTTCACCGTGTTTACAGGGAAATAATTAAGAGCCACTTTTTCGAAGTCGTATTAATGAACAACCTCCATAATAATTATTGAAATTCATTTTTCCAACCAAAATCTATTTTGGAATATCATTATTTGAAAACACACATAACTTCACGCCTTTTTGTACCCGAAGGTGTGGCTGTTAAGCTTCGACTCACCAACGTTTTCAGTCATCGATATTTTTCACAAATAACTTCCGAAAAGTCATTGGTGTGAGCCAGGATTCGAACCCGCAACTCCTTGAATCAGAATTTAATCAATTCATTATTTAATTAAATGAAATATCTTAAAAACTTAAAAGTATTAAGGTTGTGTAAGAGTTATTAAAGTCAAAGAAGCGGCGAGTGATGTGTATAAGAATCATGCTTTAAGGCGCTCTGTTCTCTCTGCCTACCTCGCAGGCAACTTAGCGTTTAGTTAAGTAAGTCAATAATTTAGTGACTTGTCTAGAAAATAGAGAAATGTATTACATCAAAAGTTTATTTCTAATTTAAAAATATGTAATAGTTTTATTGAAAGATTACTTGATTAGAAACTTATATTTGTTGGCGCACCTGCTCTCTTGCAGCGACCACACATTTAAGTGTCTAAGTAATTAATTGCCCCACTGCCCTATATATGGGGGTAAACACGCACCAGCTCGTGCTTAGACGGTGTGAGGGACAGTGGTGGATCAACATAACAAATATATTTTAACCAGAATTGATAGCGGAATGTTTATTTACTATAGAGGTTCGAAACCTGGCTCACACTATTGATTTTTCAAATCAGTCGCCTATTGAGGAACTCGTTTATGAATCGAAAAGGGTCAGGTTCGATTCCTAGGTCACACCAATGACATTTCAATTTCGTAAGTTATCACGGCAGATAGCGCCTTGTTTAATAAAACTTTTAAGGTATGACAGATGTATGATAATTGTATTCAGCCAGTTGCCTTCAGTCGACATCACACGGTATATGTAATTGAAGCTTTAATCTAGACCTGCCAATATTACTGGCCAGATTATTAAAGTCATTAAATGTAAGGAAAAAAAAAGTTCGGTTTTCGTTTAAAAACTTATGCTTATTATTGTGAATTCATAAGCACTAGAATGGTTACAAATATCCGAGATTTGGATGTAAGTTGATAAAACATTACGAACACTCATAATGGATACCACCTGTGCTCCCCCCCCCATTCAAATCTCACTTTACTATGCAGTAACTTTACTAATTTAACTTTATTTTGTATCGAAGCAATACTCGGAGACTTTAATAACTTTTCGCGAACAGTTTATCGAGCACCTCTAAATATGTTTGAAGGAAATGAAAAAAATAATAATAATAAAAACAAGATATAACTGATTACATAAGAATGCTATCGAGATCGAGTGGTTGGAATGAAGGTCCGCGAGGGGTGAAATTGGAGGGGCAGGACGACAAGACGCGTAGTGAAAAGAGATCCGGCCCGGAGATGGATTATTGAATTATCAACAAAACATCGTACGCCTCGGAGAGTACACGCTTCTAATTACTTTCCACTCTATCTATCTTCCTCTCTCTTTCATTCTCAACGCCGTATCATCTTAAAATCTGATGAGATTTGACGAGTAATCGATCTTGTTTTAATTGTGAAATACCCTCAATTTATTTCTAATGTAAATACGATAATAAAAAAAAAGGCTGAATGAGTAAATTCACCATAGGCAATCATAATATGAGTATTTAAAAAAAAACTTAAAAGAAAATATAAACCCTTTTTGCAGTTAAAAGTACCGGTGGATTTTCTGTGTTGGTTTTTTTAAGCGACCCTCGACGATGCATAGGATCGGATATATACGTTTGGGCAAATTAAAAGCAGGCCATGCGTGCCCCACCCTATTGTGGAGGAAGTCCATGTTTTTATTGTCCGATTTGTCTGCACGGAGGAACACAAATGGCGTGGAGTCGGGTTAAGCACCCTGTTGTTAATGGAACATGATGTAAACGATAGCAGGCAGACAACGATTACTTGGACCTATTTATACTGTATGATATACTAGTTAAATAATATGTGTGAATAAAAAAAAACATATTTTTGTCTGTATGTTTGTTATTTTTTAAGCTGTTTATATAGCTGTATTTTATAGATCACGTTCGATTGAAAAAATATTCATACACGCAGCTCGTAATGTTTATTTTTTGTTTCATGGTCTGATGTGGGTTACCAATAGTAAAAATCATATCTTTAACATCAACTTTTTTGATTTTTATTTCCAAAAAGTGGGTGCTCTCTGTATCAATGAAAATAGATACAAAAGATTGTTTTGAACAACTACCATCTTTTTGTTCATGACTCGTGAAAATGATCTCTGTAAAGAGTTCGAAACGTCGGGAAATAAATAAAAATAAGTAATAAATAAACGCAATATAATCCTAAAAGTTGTTTTAATGTCATGAACGTGATTCGCGAAAGTCTTAGAGATAAATATGTAAAACAATTCAGTTATCTACATTATATTTCTAATAATATATTATTATTAATTCTGATCTATTTTGTTTTTTATTTAGTAACTGTAGAAATGAAACTACAAGACATACATGCATATATAGTAAGTAGTATTAATAAAGTACCAGTAATAAAAAAGAGTAAACGTAAAAAAAGAGGTTTAATTATTTTTAAAAGCCTGAAATGGTTTGCATTTGAAATTGTGTATGTAATTTTTTATTTTTATTATTGAGAACGTGGTTTGCGTATCAGCCTCGTTTGTAATCAATGTTTACCTGTCATAATAAAGAATTATTAAAGAGTTATTATTAAATTAAATAAAAAAAAATACATATTTATTTAGAGTAGGCAGAGAGAACAGAGCACCATAAATCACGAGTTTCTCCACATTGTATCTAACTCGGTTTTATAAGCAATGACACCCATGTTAAAATAAAAAGCTTTTTAACATATTTAATTAGTACTTGACATTAAAATTAATACCAAAACCCTGTAATAATTTAGCCAATGAACGATATCACATCTAAAAATTTTCGTAAAGTAATATTATAACACAAAAAAGGTGAGACCCATTTGTGTTTCTAGAATATTCAAAGGTAACACGATATCACTTTTTACACACAATAAAATATTTAAACGTAGATGTTTGGCGTTGTCAAATAAGGATGGTACGAAGGCCTAAAAAAAGAGAGGAGATGGGAGGGGTTACTCGTGTGAGAAATAGCTGCGAATATCTGGGCCGAGTATCCGAAGGGATTCCTGGCCCCCTATTTCGTAGGGATCGCCCGACGAAATGACAACAGATTTAGGGAAAGAGCCTAGCGAAGTGTGAAATGTAGCCGAGCGAGTCTCGCTCCTTATATGACACATTCTTCACATCTTCCACTTTCTAAACGTAAGCGAGTTACGAACCTATTGCCATTGCTAATCTGAGTTTTATTAAAAATTGTCATGACGAAATCTTGTATTTTTCATAACTTATATTTCCTATTTTATAAGCATATTTATTAGAATTGTCAAGTCCCACTTAAAGTATTTTCAACAATATGTCCTCGTGAATGTATTCAGCGTGAAACGGAACTGGAAAATCGCGGAAGATTTTTACATTCATTCGTTCGTTCATTCATTCTTCCGCTTGTCGAAAGCTTGACGTCTGTTTGAATATGTGATTTCGTTTCTGGGCAAATAAAGATTTGTTTCCGCACAATATGCGTCGTAGTTTCACATTTTTATCCGAATACGGCAGAAAAAGAGTTAGAGTTTTGTTGGGCGTCATCGTGTTCGTTGGATTTTAGTTTATTAAAATCATTAACATTATACAACTACCTACTTTCGTGATAATAAAAGCAAAAATATATTAAACACAGATGGACCTAATAAAATCATATCGAAAATGACCACAGATTAGAGTTTAAAAGCAAACAATTGAAATCATTTGACATGCTTCTTTTAGAAAATTTTAAAAAGTCACAGATTTTAATTGAACTCTGCCAGTATTAATTACATAACACAAACTTTTTAAAGATTCCGGTCCATTGATTAAGGCTCTATACAAGGGGGTGTAACGGATACCGCGCGACAATTGTAATTAGCTTTGTAACCGGAACCCGTTCATCCGGCCGCACCCCTGAAACGCACACGGAACCCTAATTGAAAATTAGCGATTCCATTGTTACTTCAACTGACAGCTAATAAAGTTCTCTGTTCTAACTTGATTTCATTAATGTAAGGTTCTCTTGAATATTGAGGTTGTATCCAATTTTGGGGCAACCCTAATAGGTGTGTTACCTATTTGAAAAACGTTTAAGTGTATATTTTTAATAAAGTGACCATTGTGAGCAAGCTTTGAAGATTTTTTTATATAATAGCTTAAATAGAGAATGGAGTTCAAAGTTTCAAACAATCTTATCGAACTATTTTGGAATATCAAAATAGTTAGAAATAGAATCTAATTCGAAATAGGGCTGTCCATTTCTTAATATTAATTAATTAACCATAGTGAAAATACGATACGTAAAAATTTAAAAATAGTCACCTCTGAAAGGTTGTTGTTAATTTATGTGAACCTCAAAAAAAATTAATTGTTTAAGTACTAGATTCCATTAATAATAATAATAACTATTTATTTTTCTCAACACAAAATGCATTAAAATCAGTACAAACATTAATTCTTATTTATTATTATACTTATTTTCCTGTCAAACAGATTGCCAGGCCCCCACCATGTTATTAGATACATTAATTTGCAGTGAACATAGGTGATAAGAGACATTAACATTTTTTTTCTTCAATTGATATAATTTAAAAAGGTAAAGTAAATTAGTTAATAATAGATAAACTCAGACATAAACGGAAAACCCGTCAACCAGTCGACAGCAGAGGCTGTTTTTTTTTTATGGCATAGGAAAGCAAACGAGCAGGCGTGTCACCTGATGGTAAGCAACCAACGCCACCCATGGACACCAGCAACACATATAATGTTACTGTTGCGTTGCCGACCTTTAAGGGATAGGGGAAAGGAAAGGATGGGGAAAGGGGGTGGGCCTCCGGGTACCTCTCTCACCGAACGAAACGCGGCATGAGCCACTTTACGTCGATCTTCTGAGAGGTCGTGGTATTTCACCGGTCGAGCCGGCCCATTCGTGCAGCGAACTGCTTAGCTCTACCACTTGTGCTTGCTTGATCCCAGCAAACGACCCCACCATCAACCGGCTAGCAAGTTCTCAGTTTCAGTATTAAGAAAATAAAATAAAGATAAAACAAGTTTAATATCTATAAATATCATTCATTCACAGTTCACTCATTCATTGATGAATCTATACTCAACTACACTACTAGCTAGAAAAAATCCACTATCATAGACTCAATTAAATGGTCTTTCGCAAAATTCGCAGAACTCAATATTAAATCGTATGTTTTTAATCTAAAAAACAAATTTATCAAACATACACTGATCAAGCGGTTACCTTCTTTTGAACGACTGTGGATCCTGTGACCTCTAAAGCTTCCACTCAATGGCTGCGATCAACCCTCGCACCTTCATTTAAATATCAAAACAGCGTCTTTACGCGCGGTTAACCAAATTCTCTATCTCCACCCGACTCTACCCGCAAAACAAACAAATTAATTCGAATAATGTACCTTAATAAATAGGAGCTCTGTTTACCCCATAAAGAATAAATGTTATAATAATTGGGGCAACGGCCAACAAATTCGCAGTTATGAATTCCAAATTTTGGATAGGGGTGAATTAATTTTGACGCTTACAGATTTCAAAAACAACATTGCAATATTAGTTATTACGTTATAAGGTTAATACAGGTGCATTTATAGCCTTAACTAGGCAGAAATAACAAAATTCGTTTCTTTTTAAGTATTAAAAGCGTATGGACTTAGGAGTCGAGAACGGCCAAGACACACATTCCATGACCAAATGGAACGTGTTCAGGAGGAAGGTGTAGTTAGGAGCCTCAAAAATCGACGCGTGTGCATGAAAAGAGTTATGAAAGTCAACGAAGCGAGTGACGCGTGTAAGAATCGTGCCTTATGTTCTCTCTGCCTACCCCGCAAGGGATTTGCGTGAAGCGTTATGTATGTGTGTACTGAAAGAGAGTCGTTTTATATACATTTTTGATATGATTCTAACACTATTCTATAAATATATATGTATATCTTCACGCTAAATCCACCGGGGATTGACATAAAGAAATTAATTATTTTACTACCACAAGATGCGGTATTTAAACACCTCACACCGCTGCTCTATGTAAAATATACTGTGAATTTGTTAACAGACTATAAAACTGCACAAAGGCCTTTTCAATTAAAACTTTCAATGGCGTCCTGAGCGCTAATTATAGCGTGGCCAAGGGACATCTATTAGTATAAAATAAAGCTGAAAATTGCTCCGGCGACACTGGTGGGGGCTGCACGAGGTCCACCCCACGCTCCCACCACCACCACACCCCACGCCTAAGTGAATTCCGTTAATTAAACCATAAAAACTTCAATAAATTAAGATCGCAGCCAATTCCTCCCCCCTATTCTAATATAGTCGTGGCTCGAAAGATTTTCAGATGCAAACGACATCGATACTATACAAGCGACCAGTGGGATAATGGTGACATAAATACTGTACTGCCAACCCCCCAAAACCCACTCTTTGTCGAGTACGTTTGTGGCTTCATCTAATTTTACTTATTTGTATTTGCTTGCAATGTAATCATGTGTTCTTATTATATTAAAGATCATAAATGAAATATACACAACATTCCTAAACAATTAATTAAAATGTAATAAATAAGTAAATTTTGGATTTTTCACCTTTCCTTTAATATATCACTCATGAATCGAAACCACCCCGTTGACACCCTCTATCTATTAAAAAAACGAATCAAAATCTGTTGCGTAGTTTCAAAGATCTAAACATACAAGGGGACTGACAGTTAAAAGCGACTATGTTTTATACTATGTAATGATGTCTCTGTGCTCTTTAAGTCGGAGTGACTCGCTTCTGAACCAAGAAGTCGTGGGATCAAATCAAATTCTCAACGGAACTTATGTTATATTGTCAGTCCGTTCCGTCATCTATTCCATTTGGGTCGTAAAAAATTGGCAGGATCCGTACACCTATTAGTAGAAAATTGCGTGAATAATAGCTTATATTAAAAAAGAAAACGGTGTGAATTTAAGTTCTGTGTATACAGTATGGCAATCCAAGTGATATATGATAAGGCGCACCCAACAATATGGTAATGTTCATTAGTGGAATTCGTGGTTAAGTGCTGTGTTGTGTGTGTGTGCTTTACGTAATTGGTCCGTGTGTACAACGCACCAGTTGGAGCTTATAACTCATACACTCTCTGTTGATATTGTACCAACCAATTACGCTTAACTGTTTCAGATTCTTACAATGATTATTGTAATTAATATACTGAATTTTCTAACGCCCACAATCTCGTCTGTTTCTCAATGAAGATGCTAATGTCACCAGTAAATATTTACACTTTCTAGTAGGATAAGTCATTCGTGTGAGCTAGGATTCGAATCCGAGACTTGTGCTGGACTTCCTAACTACTGAAATGGTAGTTATATTTTTTGTATGGGAAATGGGCCTATGAACAAGCGGTTCATCTGATTGTAACCAACTAGCACCGTCCATGGAAACCTACAAACACATAAAATGTTGCGGTTACGTTGCTGGTCTTTCAAGAAGTGAGATGGGAAGGGAGGGAGAAGGTAGAGGGCCTCTCTCGCTGATCCAAACGCAATATGAGCCACTTTACATTGATACTCTGAGAGGTTGTGGTAGTTAATCGTAGCCGGTCCTTCATGCAGCGAACTGATATCACACAAAATATTTTCTTAAATTGTCATAATTATAATAATTAACTTAAATATAAAAATATTGCTTGAGAATACACATATTAATTTGTAACTGAACGTGACATGTATCTGAAAGATTCCATAATTTCCACCAGGAAAAATTTTGATCCTAATGGCGAGTTTGGTTACAATTTTGTTACTCATCTCGTAAGAATCACAACTTGGGTCGAACTGGATACCTCACATGCAAAATGTACGAGTGTTTGAAAAACCTATTTCCAATAGAATCTTGCTGTATGCCATAATTTGTAATAATGCAATAGAACAATAAGCTACCAATAGCTACCGTAAGCTATCAATATAATAACTATTTCACACAAATAAACCAGTTTTCAAGTCAAAAGTCAAATATATTCAAGAAAAATAAACTAAAGAGCACTCGCTGTTCAACTCGACTGTGTTCCCATTCAAATTGAAAACCATTCTCAAACAGAAGTTTGCTACTGAAATAAAATCCTCGTGAACATCTGTCGTGGAAAGCCACCGATAAAAATCTTTTTTTCGAGAACATTCGGAACATTTCGCTCCTCGACATAACCAACAGGTGGTTTCTTTTGCCAATTGGAATGTAATTGCCGTTTTATACAGCCTTTAAAGTCTCGTATCTGAAATGGAAAAAACGGAAACTGACCGTTGGTCTGTTTTTCACATTCATTTAAA
Organism: Euproctis similis; assembly: GCA_905147225.2. Taxonomy (NCBI): domain Eukaryota; kingdom Metazoa; phylum Arthropoda; class Insecta; order Lepidoptera; family Erebidae; genus Euproctis; species Euproctis similis. The sequence goes on along the minus strand of LR990121.1, from coordinate 7,340,974 downwards.
AACTATGCGTTATTTTTTGATGTCATATATATACATATATGTGTATATATATATATATATAAGCGTAGTTTTACAAGCGGTTATTTGGATGGATAGTAAAATAACTAAAACAAATATTTGTTTTGCTGTTTCTACTTCGATCGCGGTCCGATATGATTTTTACCAATTTTTTGTTGTATTTATTGTAAAGTTTAAAGTTAAATCCATCTGTAACGGTTATTGAGAACTGTAAAAAAGCTCTTTCCCCGAATATTCGGTTTTATTCAAAAGTAAAAAAGAACCTATTCCGCGAATATTCGAATGTTCGCTTTTATTTAAAAGCAAATACACTGAATACCAAGAAATTGTAATCCACAATTTACACAATGTTTGCATTATTTTAAAAGAAATCTATTAATACTTAATGCATTCCACTGTTTTAATAACTCAATACCAAAAATTGAGATGTAATTATAAAAACTAGCAAAATAAACATAACATTGACTATCATTTATGATACAAATTAGTTCATAAATTTTCCTAACACGGCACAAAGAAAATAGAATCACAAAGACATGCCAACATGTGTCGGACTCCACACTTCAACACCTTGGCTACGTTTGTTGTTAAAAGCCACTGAGCCACTACTGTCAATCAAACTGTAAAGCCACTCCAAACTCCACTTTGTACTTCAGCACTATTATCTGTAAAGCAAGCATCTGTATCACCGTATAATCCAGTTGAAAGTCTGAACACACAAACGAAAAGCATCAAAGGAATTTAGTTATTATTCCAAACGTAGAAAGATGATAATGGCTTAATGATATTTTAGTTATTTCGAAGTCAAGTTTATACTACGCCCGCAGCGCATCGAGCCGGCAGTGGAAAGACGCGTCAAGATTTAAGTAGTTTAGCCCAGGAAGTCCAATATACTGACTTGTTTGGTCTGCTCAACTCAACTAACTCGATATAGCCACGCTCACTTTGTCTTGAAGTTTAATATCACGCCTTGCCACCGAAAGATGTCGCCTCTTATATACGCCAAGAAAACCGTTTATTAGTTTTCCGGATGCAACAAGTCGCCAACTTTTGTGTGTGTTTTCTTTTCGTCTTTCTTTTCGATTTTGAAATAACTTCGGCTATTCAACTGTTATAAAGCTCTAAAACTATCTAACTGTAAGTTCTTGAGAGCTCAGTGAAGAATAATAAATCACAGCGCGCGTCACAAAATCTATATAAATACTAGCTTTTACCCGCGGCTTCGCTCGCATTGAAGCCAATAAATAAGTTAAGTTAAGTATATGAGTATAAACCCTGAATACTGTAATACCGTCCCTCGCGAGGCATAACAGCCGCTGCCTACACCTTCGGATAGAAAAAGGTGTGAAGTTACGTTATGTTATCTAATTTACGAATACTGTAAAACTTCATTACTGAAGTAGCTAAATTTGACGATTTTTTGACAAACAATTGTTTTATCTTTCGTAAAAATTTTTTTTTTTTTTTTTAATATAAAGTACCCTATGTTACTTCTAATACCTTCAAGAGTATATGTACAAAGTTTCATGATGATCGGTTCAGTAGTTTTTGCGTGAAAGCGTAACAAACAAACTTACATTCGCATTTATAATATTAGTATAGATTATAGAGAGGAAAGTTATTTTTTGTGTTTGTCTTGACTTTCTTTGTGATTAATATCTGATATTAATGAATTGATTTTAGTGAAAATTTCACAATAAGACACCTAATTTATTCAAAATTGATATTATTTTTTTATAATATACCGTAAAAACCTACCAAAATTGTCTGTCAGACCAAAATTGTCTTTCCCTTTTAAAAAAGCATAGTTAGTAGTTATATAGATATAAATATATATTTACTTTGCTATACCTAAATATTAAATCTTCGTATTTGCACAGGTTTCAGTGAGTTTGTTGAGACAAATTAAAAAATACATATTTGATTATGCTTATTTTATAGATTTTGGCATAGCGCAAAATTAAAAAACAACAACAAAAATGGCGTCATTTGTCATAAAAAACAAATGCCGTATCACTTACCGTCTAATAAAAAAGTGAAAACAGCAAAGCAGTTGTTTTTTTTTCGTTTTTACACAGTGTTTAAGGTATAAAATCCGAATGGCTGTATAAGGCAGTACTCTGTGTAAAGCGATCCGCTTAAATTACTGTGGCCGCAATCTGGGTACACGGCATAAAACTGGCATTAAGTGCCGGCAGACTGCGAGACGAGCGGCCCCGAGTCTGTTGCGGTCCACGGGACGGGAGACAGACGTGAACGGGTCACGTAGAAAGCTGTTATTGACTGTGACTTGACTAAAAACTTTGTTTTTTCATACTGCACTATTATATATTATATTTTAAATAAAAAGTATTTTGACTTTACAATATTTTTGAATCGACAGATTCATATTATTGATATACGCGTATATTTAATTCCAAATATGCCATATCCCAATCAGACTACTTTTCGTTATTTTTTTTCGAAACAAAATAACAATATATGGCGTAACTTATTGCTATATGTATTTTGTCATTTATTTTTGGAGTCGGTGCCGGCTTTGGTAAAAGACCCTATTGTATTGAACCGACTTCAATAATGAGATCACTATAAAAATATTTGTAATTGTCATGTATTATTGAAGTAAGCGCTGGTTAAAAGTTACCCCGTATTCTATTTTGCCGTGTGACTTTGACGGCCGCGCATATTATACAACAGAACAGACTACGTTACTGAGGCTGGCACCGACTCCAAAAAAATATGACAATTGTAAATATTTTAATAGTTAAAGATATATAAGATAGTTAAAGATATAAGTATATTGTATTAAGTATACAAATTAGTAAATTTCGTATTTTATCGCTTTTTAGTTATGAAGGTACTGTTTTCATTTACTTAAAGATTTTGTGGTTTACGTTTCTAGAAGTCGGTTTAACTTTTATTTTTAAAGTAATCTTTTATCACTATTTTCTAAAAAGTCAATTATTTTCGCCATTCCTTACTACTTGGAATGACTCTCATATTTGTGTCTAGCGTTAAGGGGACTTAGGAATAGTTGTACTCGTATGCCAATATTGTTACGGCATCTGAAAACTAATATCATCATACCGTTATAACGATAAGGACAATGGCAGCCGCAGAGGGAGAGTGAGGGACGGTTTCAAAGTTACATTCACTGCACGTATTTGAGCTTAGATATTAAAATTAGGTTTTCATTATTATGAATATCATACAGTAACCACGTTAAAGTTAAAGGAGATCACTTTTAAATTCAGTCATGTTTTAATCAGGATAGTTAACGAATTAAACGTAAAATATATTCACATAATATACGTCAAAGGCCTGAAGGTACAGGCAGTAATAATTGATGACTCAAAAATAAAAATTTTTTTATACCAAATACAATAGGCGGCAGAACTTTAACCATAAATCGGTCACACTTTTGTAACTCATGGATATGTATCCAACATAACTTAAGAAAATAATTTCCAAAAATTATTGGTCAGAGTCGGCTCTGCTCTGTATGTTGAGTCAGGATTTGAACCAGAGTCGTCATCATATCTTAAAATCATGTATGCAAGATAATATGACTTGTATTTTATAATATCAATTACAGTACCGTCACCCGCCACTGTGCGGTTAAAATTCAAGCTTGATTTTGCTTTTAAATTGACCGGTTTATATATTACCATTATAAATTAATTAACCGCATGGGGGCGTTAAACGCGTTAAATCGTTTGCAAGTCGCATGTGAAGTACAACTTCAATAATATATTCTATCTTAAATCTGGTTAGAATACGTGTTCCGAAACAACTTGTTCAAACAGGTGAAAATTTAGTCTCGTCGTCAACTCAACTACCAGCTGTAGCACTTAAGTTAACCTGAGAAATAAAACAGTACGTGATACTTGTTCGTGTGATTCCGTACCCCCAGTGTTGCCAGACAAATATTTTTCCATTTTCCACATTCGCACGGAGACTCACCCCCCAAATAGGGGATTATGGAGGACGCTCTTCATTCCGGACGCTTTTGTTCTGCTTGAAAATGCACCAGAATATCGTACTTAAGTACTTATTGTTACCAAATCGTGTGTGAGACAGTTCGATGAGTTTAATTTGAATGTAAAATAGTTTAATATTAGTATTGTTATTTACATTATTATTATTATTTACACTATTACTAGTATTTGTTTTTATTTTTTTTAACATATGGATAAGAACTTATTTATGCATTTAATCCTCTATATCTGATAGTGTATGCAGTGCCAATGCTTTGTGTCACCATAAGGAATAATTAAACCCTATTGCTGCATTGGGGCATGATTTGTATAGACTTGTAAACTCTACTTAGGTAATTTTTGGACAGTCATTGATAGACCTCGTAAACAACAACCGTAGTGCTGAATAACCAGAGAACTAAGATATAAGTTTTACTATTCACTTAACTAATATTTGACTAATGTCATTACCTACTAACTGATTATTTAGGTCACAAAAAGACATTTTTTACATTTAAAAAACTTTTTTCTTTTAATGCACCTGTTATCACTTCATATGACTTTTCCTATACGACGAGGTCATATTAAACTACCAGTTTGACTAAAAGTTTGCATTTTCATTTACCAAAATATGTAAGATGTTTGGTATATGTGTTAACCTATATTTTTTTAATATATTAAAAATAGTATCACAGTATCGGGATCCACAAAAGCGGGCATATATATATTTATATATATATCGATTAGCAAACAGCGTGAGTAGCCAGGTGTCCCCTGCACGCAAACACTTCACCCTCTACGGTACCCACTCGCGCGCCGCCCCGGGCCCTACATCAAAATGACGACGGAAATCCCATATTGCCTACATTGGGGGGGAACGGAAGTACAATTTTATAAGTTAAGGGATTTGTGTCAATATTGTACTAGGATGAAACGGACCTACTAGAGGCGGTACAACTCACAAAACGGCTACATCCGTGCCTCATCTTCACAACGTCCTACAAAATCATACATAACTTTATTAATTTAATAATACTTAAATGTTATGTTTGATATGTTTTCTTAAACGTTTGTTCGTATTCTTGAACGGAATGTTGCTAAGTAAGTATTTTTGTTAGACAACCCAAACCCTACTCGTTCGGAAATTCATAAGTGGAATACATTTAAAACGGTTCCCGACTCACATCGCCCGTAAGAAAAATACGAAAATATGATCGCAAGGAGATAAAGTTCTGAGACAGAATGGTTGAGAAAGTTGGAGAGATATGTTTGTTTCATTTCTGATACGTACAGACTTCTAAGGTTCTTCGGTACGCGGTGCTCGTGAAGGATTGGTTTTGAGAGCCGTAGGCTTGATTACCGACCTGGACATGAGACAGCTCATACAGAAACTTATATGCGATTATTCGACGGGCCTCGTGGCGCATTGGTAAAAACTACCGGCTGCAGCAATGAGGTCGGGGGTACGATTCTCACCCGAGCACACTGTGGCGTCTGGATGTTTTTCTATGTATTATAAGTATGTATTTACAAAAGAAAAGTATATATGTATTAATATCCGTTATCTAGTATCCATAACACAAGAATTTAGTTGCTTAGCTAGGAACTAGAGGGCGCTGTGTGTATTGTGTCCAAGATATTATTATTATTATGAATGAAATAATAATTGAAAGATGAAATTCTCTCTCTACGTGGCAACGGGCTCCTATTCTACGGGTATGCATCTTCACGTACTAAGAGCTGAATGGTAACAAGAAATTATCACTAATTGTTAATATAATAAATATATCTTTTTAGAGTTATTTTATCTTACACAATTGACAATTATATCGAACCCGCTACTCTGGGTTCAGAAGCCGGGTGCTCGACCACTGCGCCACTGAAACGACGACCAATTATGTATTTTAGTGCATATTTAAGTTTTAAACCATTTTTGGATAACTATTATATAATATCGTAGCTATACAAAAATGATATATTTAACATGACATAACTTCACGCCTTTTGTTACCCGAAGGTGTAGGCAGCGGCTGTTAAGCCTCGTCGCGCCGTTATGTTACGTCCCAAATGGAATAGGTGGCGAACCTATTGCCATACCGGGCACAAAGTTTTCAGTCATAGATATTTATCACACTTGACTTCCGAAAACAATTTCGAAAAGTCATTGGTGTGAGCCAGTGTTAGGATTCGAACCCGGACCTCTGGATCAGAACCCGTGTGCTCTACCACTGGATCACCGAGACACAAAATGAAAATGAGATATTTAATTCTCGCTATAAATTTTTAAACAAAACTCCCATATGTTCAGTGGCTTAAAAGACTGGCAGCTCATTAAAATCTTAATAGCATCGTATCTAAATTACTGTGCATGAGTGTTGCGTTTACACATAACCTTGTAGCGATGTACATTTTACAAAGCTTATACATTCGTTGCTAATTAAATAGCATACAGGGTGTTGTTTGATTTTGATGTGATAACGTTTATTAGCAACCTTTTTTATTTGAAAAGGGGTAAACTAGCAAGCGAGTCACTTTGTAATTAGCCTATTAACATAGAATAGATATGAGGAGAGAGCATTTTTCCATCTTAAAGGCTGATGTAATGCCCCAAATGTCCATGGGCGGCGACAGTCACTTTCCATCAGGTGACCCGCAAGCTCTTTTGCTGCCTTCTGTCATAAAAAAGTAGAAAATACTTTTACTCTTTTACCGAACAATATAAGGCATGAGCATTCCATCAACTTTCTGAGAAATCCCGGAGGTAGTAGGTGACATAAAAATAAATCGTTTAAATTAAATGTACAATTTATAGTATGTTATAATGGAAAAAAGTCGTTGTTGACTTTTTATTTATTTGTAAATAAAATTTCATACTATTATTTAAAGCATCCAATGAACCTGAAATCCCGATCAATAACTATTATAGAGTTTTGTTCTTTAGCACATCCTAATAAAAAAAAACAAAATAAATTTAAAATGATCAGCCTATATAAAGGGCGCTGTGCAAAGTCAAACAAGACAGGCAGGCCCTTTAAATTATTCTTCGGAAGATTTTCTAATTTGTTCTCCCGCCTCAACCTGCGTACTTCTACGAGTAGCGGAAACCGCAAGAAGCAGAAGCATATGCGGCCGGAAATCCTTCAGAAGGGCCTATTATAGGCCTAAAGTCACCCTCATACGATATCGTGCACGTCTTTCCAAGTTCATCTTTTGTTGGTATAAATTATCAGCGGAAAATCAACTTTAACTCTGATCGTTAGGGTTCAAAATCATTGAACAATATGTTATAGCATTTAGATGTATTCGCACTGCGTATGGCCCTTTGGGTAATGTTATATAATACGCCGTGATTTTGTCAAAGGTAAGAAAATTGGTTACGGTAATAGCCAATCTTCAGTTAGTCAGGATAAATATAAAATTATTTAACTGTCAATTAATTCAGGTCATTTTTTTATGTCTGAAGGGTAGCTAGGTAGGATATTTACCCACTATTTTAAGCGAGAATTCAGGACATCCAATACAGGAATCCGCTTTCTAAACCATCGGGTTTTTGATAGGAATCTCTAATTTAGGTTATTAGTATAGATAAATTGCGAGTGAGGTGTGTAAGAATCGTTCTCTCTGCCTACCCCGCAAGGGATTTGGCGTGAAGTCATGTATGTAGGTATAAATTGCATCAAAATTTTATATCATAGCTGACTCCTGGTTTTATTCACGCGTTTTCTGACCCTGTCTGCTTATTTAAAATTTCTTAGAAATAATGTCAATGATTTTCATGAATTCTTCTTTGAAATTCTCCGACTCACCAATGACTTCTAGCAAAAAAATGTGGTGTTTCTTGAGTCCATAATTCAGGTCATTTGATTAACTCAACGACACTGTCTCAAAGCAACACACGTAGCTAATCATCTGCAGATATATCCTCACATATCTCGTTAACGTCTTCAAAGAGCCATTATAACATCGTGAGATGGAAAAACGAAGATGAGATATATCTCGTAAGATTTATGGATGGTATATGAATGTGAGATGAGATATGAGCAGTTAAAAGAGATTCTTGGTTATTGGTACTAAGCGCATAGTATGTCTTGCTTTTGCATTTTTTTCTGACGTCTAAAATGTATTTAAATGGCGTACCTAGTACAAAAACATCAATTCTCAACTTGGAATACAACATAACATACGCCTTTTTCTACCCGAAGTTGTAGACAGTGGCTGTTAAGCCTCGACTCACCGTTATGTTTAGGTCCCAAATGGTAGGAGGCGAACCTTTTGCCACACCGGGCACAAAGTTTTCAGTCATCGACATTTATCACACATAATTTCCGAAAATAATTTCGAGAAGTCATTGGTGTATGCCAGGATTCGAACCCGTAAAATCTGGATTCAGAACGCGTATGCGTACCACCGCGAATATTAATACTCAACTTGGAATCTTAATCTTTCAGCTTCTCTCTTTAATTATTCACTAATCCTATGTTAATAAACCCGATTTTATAATAACCCGGATACTATTTTTTTGCTTTCTTTCATCTCGGTGTTGTCTAATAATTACTTACATATTGGTCTTCTATTGGAAACTTTGATTTATAAATCATGCTTACTTAAAAAAAGAAAAACAAAAATTGTATACTTCACTTAACTAGTAATAAGTACATCTAAAAAATTGGTATATTAAAACATATAGTGACAAAAATACGAAAAGTACAGGTTATTGTTGCTTCCTTGGAAATTTTGGAGTATATTGCTGTCATGTTTAAAACCAACCTGGCGACACTTCTAAAGTTAAAATTTATCCAGGAGTCTATTCTATAGGGCGAGTCAATGAACTTACTAAACCATAATCCTAGTAAAAATGGGCTAAAAGTTAGCCAAAAGCTAAAAGTTATTAGTCAGCCAATATTTGTCATTACTAACATAAACATAACGTAACATAACTTCAAGCCTTTGTTACTCGAAAGTGTAGACAGCAGCTGTTAAGCCTCGTTCTGCCGTTATGTTACCGGGCACAAAGTTTTCAGTCATCGGTATTTATCACACTTAACTTCCGAAAACAAATTCGAAAAGTCATTGGTGTGAGCCAGTGTCTGGATTCGAACCCGGACCTCTGGATAGGGAGCCGTGTGCTCGACCACTGGACCACTGAGACATTTTTATTGGGTTACCAAACACCTTTAATTGGTCATCTGAAGATTAAAGCTGCACAACCCTGAAAATCGTCATTAGACCAAAAAGAAAATTAGTCCCGGTCTATTACAAAACTAACTAAAAGCTTTAACATCTTGTACTTAACCGAATTACGTACAACTGAAAGCTTTCACAGAATATCAAAGAATGAGGAGAAAAGAAGAAAAGTAAGAAAAACATCAAAAGAAAAATTAAAAATTAACAATTTAATTACATCAAGCGGGGAGCGGCGATGCCTCATTTCTGTTACGAGATGCAAGCACCCTTAGTCTCACTTCGGTTTCGTGGCCTAATTTTAAGGCCACCTTATTTTGCTCACTTAATTTGGCCTCCTCCGTGTTTGCTCTACAAATGAAGAAGAACCTTTTTTTTATTCTCACTTATTTTTCTTCTGCGGTGACTTCTTAATTGAGTGGGTGAAATTGGGGAGTGTGACTTCCCAGTCCCGTATACCGACGACCACGGTATTACTCCGGCCCTCTATAAACATTTATTGTCGCTTTACATCTCCACTACAGTTATATCTCTCTCTCTCTCTCTCTAACTCCCCCTCTCTCTTACTTTTACAGTTTTATGTCCGAAAAATTTACGCCGGAAACATTGTGCAACCTTTATTACAACATCCGGAAATTCCGCGACCACAACAGAAGCACAGTAATTGAATATAAGAGGTACTAATAACTTCTTTCGTATAACGTTGTAAATATAAAATTTAACGTCTTATTTATTGTCTCAAGCAACAATACTTATACAGAAAGGTACAGTAGGGTAATGGAATTATTTCTTTTCTCGCGTACAAATACCTAATAAAACCATACCTGTTATAAAGATACGACAGTTAGGACATTTTTTTTTTCAATGTAGTATATTGTATCTATCAAACGGAATGGCAAAGTTGTTGTTTATTTTAAACGACGTGTATTTAGACAAGAAAATGTTTATCACCAATAAAATTGGAATGCGGTGGAAGGCTGTATTCGGAGTGGCTGTTGGGGGGGCGACGAATGGGTTTAATTAATTTGAACGAGACCTGGATATAACTGCGAGTCCAATTCAATTAGTAGTTAAAAAAGTAAATAGCTTATTGATCGTAGTAACCAACCCTTGTGTTTGGTCTTATACGAGCGGTTGTATAATATTGTAATAAAAATTCGTTATATTTTCAAGATATTTTTATGTGTTTATGTTTTTTTTTTGTGAACGTACTTCAGGCCCTTTTCTACCTGATATGAAGTGGTTGTGTGGTTGAGTAACTAACATCCAATATCCATATTAAAAAATCTTCGTAGGATCGATTCCCGGCTCAAACCAATCGGAATAAATAAATATCTCGGAATCCTTTTCGGAAGTTATGCGTGATAAATATCGACATTGTACCCGGTGTACGGCAATAGGTTCCGCTGACTAAAAAAAATTTACATTTAATTTATTTATATTAATATTTATAATATTAATAAAACAGAATAGTGTAAAATACATTTCCCAAGCGGACATATTGATTTAATATTTATCAGCGCACGTGAATATACTATGTAAAAGTTTTGAAACAAAAGGTAGTAAGGCTTTTAAAATGCGCCCATTCGTTATGAAAATGTAAACGAATGTCGTATATTTATTTGCTCGTTAAAAATAATAGAGTTCTGCCCCCGTTTCCTTTGCTCTGATGCGTATTTCGATCGTAATCTGACGTTTGCGATGAGCAACCCCCCAACCCCTGCTGTATGCATTTTATATGCAATACATATATACTTTTATCATAATTTTTATGAAGTCATTAATAAAATATGTGATATTTATCATTAATTGTAATGGTTATTTCATTCAAAACAATTATTATAACTTGTTACGTCTTATTAGGAGATAGTGTAAGCAATGTCAGTTATGCAACTCGAAGTCAAACGTAAATTAGGTACAATTTTACAAGTGATTGATATTTACTATGTCTGAATAAAATTTCGATAAATTATTTGGTGTGAGCCGTAATTCCAAACTTCTGAGTCAGAAGCGGTTTTCTCATCCTCTAGGCCGGTGGCGTGACGTGAAACGACGTGAAATCATAAGTATTAATGAGCTTTTCTACCCGAAAGTGTAGGCAGTGGCTGTTAAGCTTCGACTAGACGTTACGTTTACGTCACAAATAGAATATATGGCGAAACCTATTGCACAAAGTTCTCAGTCATCGATATTTATCACACATAACTTTCGAAATTAACTTCGAAAAGTCAGCAAGCGGGTTGGTTCAGAAGCGGGGTGCTTGAGCACTGGACCACCGAGTCTGTTAAATATTTAATTCTAAGAGTAATCATTTTAGCTTATTTTAAAATAAATCCATAACATTTAGTCAATACCTTTTTGGGTGCTTTGATTTGTTTGACAACGCAATCAACATAATAAAAAAAAAACTTTTATCAAGAGTTATGACAATTATGACAATCGATTATACGAGTGAGGTGTGTAAGAATCGTGCCTTATGACTCTCTGCTCTATCTGCCTACCCCGCAACAAACTTGGCGTGTAGTTATGCTTATGTATGCTTAAACTGAAAGCATGTTATTTGAAGATTTGCCAATAGATTGCGTACTGGTAGGTTTATATATACGAAGAGTCCAATTACTGCAACAATATTATGATATGATATGCATATGGGAATACGTAATGAACGCATAGCTATGCAAGTTGTAAATCAAAACTACAATCAGAAATAAAAAAAACTAGATCTATTATAAATTATGTTTTTGTAATTTCACGCCTATTTCTATACATAGACGTAGGCAGCGGCTGTTACTCCTCGACCCGCTGTTACCATACATTAGGTACAACGTTGTCAGTCATTGATATTTATTACATATAACTGAAGAAAGTGATTGGTGTTACTCAGGATTCGTCCCACGACTGGATGGTTCAAAAATGACAATGCTTTGGCCATCTGTTTTTTCCGTTTTCTTGAATTTATGACTTTTAAAACTTAGGGGTTTAACCAGAGAGCAGAGACAGCATTCAAATATTTAATGTTTTTAAACGATAAAAATAAAGTTCATATCACATTTTTAATAACTTCAGGCCTTTTCCTACCCGATGGTGCAAGGAGCAGCTGTTAAGCCTTGACCTCCCGAATTGTTATGTTACGTTCCAAATGGAATTTCCCCCCAAAGAAATGTATACGTTTGAATCACACAAAACATCTCCTTACACAACTATAACTCAAGAATCCATAAACAAACACACAAAAGCTGGTGTTGTGTCTCAAAAAAAATAATATTATTTTTCATATATATATATAGTAAGTGGAGATCACGTAGTACCCTGCCACATTTCGTCAAGTCATTATTCCGCCTTAACGCTGGCGGCTCATCCTCGCTGTGGGCTTTTGCTTCGATGGGCCGTTGTCATGGCAACACCAGCTCAACAGATTCCGTGTCTCAAATGCGATGAACGGCATACAGATTATACCGTATTTTAATGTAGAAAATACGCTCGAGGCATCCGTTTGGCTCGAGAAACTTGTAAATAGTTACAATTTCTTGGCCATTGTTGTCACGATATATTGTCGTATGAAGACTGTTTTACCGACATACTGTCAACCTGCTTAATACTGTTCGTTTTTAAAGCTCGTAAATTTGCTTTATAGCAATAACAGTTAATGCTTTTCTAATTTAATTTAATGTTTAATTATTATCTGTTTGTCCTACTGCGATTATTTTCTCTAATGTGTTTCACCTGGGGTGGAGTGTTCAGTATGAACATGACATAGGTTATGTTATTTATTGTCTATAAAAACTATATTAACTATATTAAAATTTACGCGTTTTATTTGTTCATAATCAGTTCTTTCTTAATGTTTATGAGGTTATATTCTCAAAGTGAATTTATTTTTAATACATTCGAATTTAAACGAAATCTGTAAAACTCTAATTTCTGTTTGAAAAGTTGTAAGTAAAGGTCACAAATTACATACGTAAAACATAAACATAACTTCACGCCTTTTATTACCCAAAGGTGTAGGCAGCGGCTATTTTAAGCAACGTCCCAAATGGAATAGGTGGCGAACCTATTGCCATACCGGGCACTTAGTTTACAGTCATCGATATTTATCACACTTAACTTCCGAAAACAATTTCGGTAAGTCATTAGTGTGAGCCAGTGTCAGGATTCGAACCGGGATTCACGAATGAAATTCTCTCAAAGTCTTTCAGAAATATCAATGAATGACAAAATGGTACCGGACTTATGAAACGTATTGTCCTTGTAACTAAAGTAAATAATTCAGCTTTTCGATACATTAATTACCACTAATTACATCTTCGGATATTGGAGGTGTTTAATTCTATTTTATAAAAAAGTAATTCCAATTTCAATAATAAATTTGTAATTCATAACATCACAAGAAAATCAAAAGGCATTTTAAATCCAACTACTTCATAAGCTGCGTCCGTTTCGAATTCATTAAGAATATACAACGTAATCTCCTAACAAAAAATCCAAATATATAAAACACATAGTAAATACCGTTAAATCTCATTCTATATATATTAACAAAGTGGACTAATAAAACATTTAACCTGTGTAACAAAGAAGACGAAAGAGAGGTAGAAAAAAAGCTAGCTGAAAAAAAAGCAATTAATTCCATTGCGGCCACAACAATTGCAATATGTGGAACCATTAATTTAATTCAGTGTACGTGCGGCCCCGAGACACGGTTTTAACCTTAATTGAGATTTAAGAACATCTTGGTAAAGAGACGGGGTGAAAAGAGAAAGAGACAGAGATGTTTTTGTGTTTAGATGCTGCCTGAGGCAAGACTCTCCCTTGCTTCTTTACCGCTCCTTGGTAGTAAGCCTCCGTAAGATATATACCTCCAGCCTCTAAGCCCCGTGTATAGCTATGTATACGTTTTCGCGTTTAATAATTCTGTTCTCTGCACACCTTTGCGCACTTTCTGCTCCGAGTAATTAAATGGTAATTGACTTATTACGGCAGGAGTCTGTAAACAAATTTACAGTTAATTCAAATGAATACGTTTTAAATAGTTTTGAGGAGCAAAGCATATTTCATTTGGTACAAGTTTTTCTATATGCGTAAAGTTTGAATCTATTTACTGGTAATATAATATTGTTAGTCCATATTTAATTTTATATTTTTTATTTGTGTCTAAAAATTCACGAAAATTTTAATCTGAACTGCAAAAAAGTCATACAAATCTGTGACGTAGTCGATAATTTTCATTACCCTTTTTTATAGTAAAATGTGTCATATTCTTAGATAATAATTAAATTTAAAATGTGTTATTTTGTCTACTGTTTTATTTTATTAAAAGCTTAATATATATTTCAACTAGCTGACCTAACGAACTCAGTTCCGCACAAAAGTTTTTACAGCTTTTACAATTAAATTGCTCGAAAAACGTGCTACATCATATATGGTTTATGCATAAAAACCACCCCGTTGACACCCTATATCAATTAAAAAATAACTGCATCAAAATCCATTGAGTTGTTCCAAAAAGATCTAAGCATATAAGGGGGCAGACAGCGGAAAGCGACTTTGTTTTATATGTACTATGTAATGATTTACAAATAGTCATGTGATGATCACGATTGTTTGCTAAGTTAATTCAGGATTTAATAACAACATAATTTTGTTGCCTGGTTGTGACAGCAATAATTTGATCTGTGTAAGTATTTTTGTCTATAAATCTATTATTCTTCAATACTTAACCAATCTATGTAACCTAATTATAGATAAAAATCTCTCGATTTATTAAACCCTAACATGATTTCTTACAACATCGAAAAAAAAAAAAGAAAAAAACAAACACAAAAATGGTCTGTTTCCAATTAGAAGCTCATTCGGTCCCTCGGGCATTTTATACCCCATTCCACAAATTTCATTTAAACAGTGTTTCTTGGCAAACTTTCCAAAATGTTGTACATTGTAATGATATAATTATTATGTGTTTTTATATAACTTACAGCAACCGAAAATATAATATATAGAACATAGACATATAGAATATAATAGAATATATTAATAACATAACTTTCGTTTAAAAGCTTTTTTGCAAAACAAACCTAATATATTATTCTCAAAAGCGGCAAATGTACTTACAAGACGTTTAATATCTTTACAACATCATACAAAATTTGTTGTATCTAATTCGGGGCTTATCTTGCCATCTGTAATCTCGCCCTCGTTGCTTACTGCCAAGGAGATACCTCAAATACCTACCGTTCCTCCCGCTCACCCCGCTCCTCAACCCGCATCGTCATCCAGCACCCTTAGCCCTCGACTTCTTAGCCGGAGTTCATAATACCCTATTAGTGACTTAAACTACAGTAAGACATGCTGATTCCATGTGACTTACTGTCACGTGATAATTTTAAGCATCTGCAAATACCATACAGATCAACACGTCACTTCTACTCTTCTTTATTAAAGTGAAACTTTTATTACATCGTCTCAAACTTTTTCGTCTGCGTGTTGCATGTCGCGTGACGGTGACGTGATGGCGCTCGTCAGAGCGCCTTTCACGTCTATTATCGTTTATTTATATTAATTAATTACCCAAATATACACTTTATTTTTGTAAATAAATACCGTAAAAACATGTAGAAAAAACATGTAGAAAAACACCCCCAGACGAGGGATCGTACCCGCCCCGACCTTGTGTTATCGGTAGTGCGGTTTACCGATGCACCACGAGGGCCGTATGTATAATCGTCTAATTACCGTCCTCTTTACCAATTTCGACACATTTTCTAGGATCGGGTTTGTTTGTTTGTTTGTTTTTTACATACATACATATACGTACGTACGTATTGCAGGCGGAGAAAAAAAAAATATATTATTTATAAATTGTGTTTTTATAAATTGTGTTTTTTGAAAATTATATTTAAGTACGAATTACATACTAATAAAATAATGAAATATCAATAATATTTTTTGATCTTACCGACAGAATAATAAATATATACTAATATATACTATGTATTAACATATTATATTAGAAACATATACTTAATTTTTTGCAGTGATAAACTGTAATAAAAGCAAAGCAAACACACATTGACTTCGTGTTAGTTAACAACGCCATCTGCTGGAATAGAAATTTCATGAAAATCGTTGGAGCCGATTCCGAGATTCCAATTTTATATATATATATATATATATATACAAGAATTGCTCGTTTAAAGATATAAGATAAGATAGTGCTCTTTATATATGTATTTGTCACATTTTCATAATAAATCGAAATATCATGTTTACTGGAGGAAAAAATATCGTTTTGTTTTGTAAAGATCCTTTGTTGTAATGTTGTTAACGTTTAATAGGTGTCGCGTTATCCCTAGTGCCGTAGCTGGAATACTTGTCGATTCGGGCGACATCTATCGATATAATACGATATTACGGCAGAATCATCAATAGTAGCAACCTAGTAGCGCCATCTAGGAATTATTGTCGTGACCACGTAAAATAAAAAACATTTATTAAACCCTATTAACAAATACAAGATGGCAAGTAAATTAAAATCGTAACCAATATTTTATGGTAACTAAAATACGTGAACAGTGACTTACATTCGATTTTCGAAAAAAATAATATTTCGAAAATTTTTAGTTAAATGTCTATAATGTGAAAAAAAGTTTCACTTTTACGGTGGTTTCATAAAACCACACAAGTTTTTTCTTCTGACAATTTCTACACGCTACTATGCGGTGGTCTATGGAGTACCTAAGAGCTATTCCAAAATTTTGCTCACTGTCTGTTTATCACACCATGACGTCAATATAATTCGTATTTATTTATTTTTTCATTGTTTATAATTGTACAAAGCTTGTCTTTAAGACATCGCATCAAGATTTAATCATTACATAGTATAAAACAAAGTCACTTTCCGCTGTCTGTCCCCTTATATGCGCATATCTTTAAAACTACGTAACGGATTTTGATGCGGTTTCTTTTAATGGTTAGAGGGTGCCAACGGGGTGGTTTTGATCTATAATTCATGTATAATATAGAAATAAAAAGTGATAATTTTCAAGATTTAGAAATTTAATCGCAAACGCTGCCTGAACCCTAAGTGATAGATCAAAACAACGTTCTGCATTATTAAAGACCTCCAGAAGGTCTACAAAAAAATCCGCGAGGGCATATGTCTATCTCTTAGGGATAACCCACAATGATCATTTTTATTCCTTTACTTTTTACGAGAAATAATGGCTTATTTACGAAGCGATTTTAAACATTACAGCATTCATTTTCATCCAATTAAGTGTCTTAAATAGGTTGTGTATGTAATATAGATGATCCTGGCCCTTTACAGCATGTAATTTAAACGTATATTTACGAAGATATTACAGTATTAACATAGCGGGACATAGCAGTTGCGTTCCGCGCCAAAACGCGTGCCGTTAAATAGCATTTTGATGCGGAACAAAGTTCGCCGGGTCAGCTAGTTTTAAATATTTTTTTTTTACCTAATTGCCATCCAAATTTTGAACATAAGGTAAAATGTTAATGCAGAATATTAAATAATCGCCAATATTACTCCAATATATTTACTAGCTATTCTCTTCGCAATAATCGCAAAAATCTTTACAAACTTTATTTTACTGATACTCTATTCGATATGACCAATTATAATGATAATATAATTGATGTCGAAAAACCCAAAACGAATTGTAATAATATATTTTTATAAAAATACATAACAAACAAGGTAGAAATCTTACGCTCGGTACAAATGGGTAAGTAATATCTCCCGCTGGGACCAAATTCACTGGAGCGACTAATAAATCTGTTGACAATCTTTAATTCGTTCTCCTCTCGTCAGTCAGAGAGAGAGTCTTCATAAAAATGAAAATCACCCTCTTGGATACAAACCCCCCTCATTTGTACATTGTTTAAAGTTGATTCTATGGAATTATCAAATATTACGTAATTAAGATTCTGTTGCGACTTTACGCCTTTTTATATTTGATAACGTAGGCAGTTAGAACTTGTGTGCACCAAGAAACGAAAATGAGACTTTTTTGACCACCATCATTCACCAAATCATTGTCATATTACGGATTTGACTAAATATTTTCTATCAGAATATACATACATAACTTCACGCCTTTGTTACCCGAAGGTGTAAGCAACGGCTGTTATGCCTCGTCTCGCCGTTATGTTTACGTCCTAAATGGAAAAGGTGGCGAACCTATTGCCATACCGGGCACAAAGTTTTCAGTCATCGATATTTATCACACTTAACTTCCGAAAACAATTTCGGAAAGTCACGGGTGTGAGCCAGTATCAGGATTCGAAGCCGTATCTCTGGATCAGAAGCTGTGTGCTCGACCACTGGACCACCGAGACTTAAATAAACTATCAGAATCATACCAAAATACTATCTAACTGCCATCAAAAGTTGTGAATTTATTTTAAAGCTATTAGATCAGGATCTGCATGCAACAAATGTCCCATACAGTCGGACTAATGGTATCGTATAAAACGCAGACTGCAGTTAAATACACGTGTTGCTTTGACAACTGCTCGTTGACTACTGGCTGTGTCCGGCGACGCTCTGCAAATTGTAGCCTGCGCCTATTGAGGGTAGACGTACAAAACCCGAATTACAGCAAAATGTACGCTCTAATTTCTGCATCAGACTCGGCTGAGAGAAATTGCTCTTTGAACTAAATGGGGTGACATTGCTCACCGTTAGTTAAGTGTTATGTTGAGAGAGGAAAGTAAATAGGTTCTTAGCAATCAACTAATGCTGCTGAGCTGACTTTTTTTGTCGACTTTTCATAAATAATTGCATATTTGTTGAACTATGATACTCAATAATCATTTTGTTTAAAATTATTATTTGTAGGGAGAAATAATGGCGCAAGATTTAATAAGGAGATATACAATGCAAAAGCAGATGGATGTGGGAGTAGCAGACGGCCACGACAAATCTTTTATGACCAAATTGAACGTGTCCTTGCGGAAAATGATGTTAGTAGCCTTAAAAACCTACAAGCGTGTATTAAAAGTTATAAAAGTCGAAAAAGAGAACGAGGTATGGATGAATTTGGACCGTATGGCGTTCTAATCTCTCTGCTTACCCCGAAAGGAACTTGGAAGTATGTTTTCTGATGCTTCTCCGATATAGGGACTATAAAAGATATTTCTTTTTATGAAAACTATATTTGAAACGCTCAAAAGTTTGATATATTAAATAATTTAGCATCATATTCTCTTGGGGGTTGCACACGGAAACTAAATAATGTCTTAAAATGGGGAAGTTTTTGAACGCGAACACCGTGGCGTGGGTCCCGGTAGACCTGACCGAAACTGTTGGGGGTGCAAGTAGTTTCATACAAAGTTATTTGCCGGCATCCCCAAGTGCTACGTCACAGCTAGGTGTTCAGAGCATTCTGTCAATATAGATGCATTTTTAGATTTATTATTTTTGATCTTAACAGATATTTAACTAAGACCAAAAATTTTGGTTTTACTGTCTGTTTTAGTTTAATTCCAATAAATATCCTATGTATTAAATGTACATACTTATATGTATTTACAAAAAGTAGTATAGTATCAATAAATAATACATAGTATCTATGTATTCATGTCCGTTATCTAGTATCCATATCACAAGTATTTAATTGCTTAGTTTCAAACTAGAGGGAGCTGTGTTGTGTCCCAAATAATAATATTATTATATTTATTTCTTAAAGATCTATCATTTTTATCGTCTTCAGACTTACTATACTATGATTAGGCTGTCACGATATATATATAGATCAATATAATTTTTGGGCTTATTTAACATACCTTATTACTGTAGTCTTTTACAGATGTGATATTTGTAAATATTATTAAACTCAAGTTACACTCTTTTTATGAAATATAGAAAATGGCATTGATTGCTCAGTTTCGTCATCAAAAAGTCTGATTCAAGCGAAGCAATCACATTCAATGTAAACATCATACAAACTTTGAATTCGTTTCAAACGGCATGTCTAACCAAAATAATATCGTGTTTAAGCCAACAAGGAAACTGCTCACTGCATATTAAATTTAAAAAACTAATTTTATAGAGTTTCAAAGCTCTATGTCCACATATCTGAGCTTATGTCGGCTGATGTATTTATTATTTATTTGGGAATTCGTCGAGCGACCGCCAGCGAGGGTATCTACACTCGGAATTATGGAGAAATAACTCATCTCCAACGACATATTGACTTCGCCCACAGACAGGGGATATAGAGAGGCAGACGGTACCATTCGGGAATTGCATCAACCCATCTCGTTACTATGCTGATATTTGTTTCTTTTTTTTTCAATATATTAGCTGTAGCTTTAGAACGTGGGTACTGACTGTAAAAATTGGAAAATTTCAACATATACTTTTGCGCCATTATATTTTATCAATTGAAAGGAAATAAAGGGTATTATGCTATTGAGTTTTAAATATTTTTTGTTGGTCCTAAAGAGACAATGTTTTGTAGTTTTATTTTTTAGTTTTCGTGTCTATTTTTTCTTTAGTTAGTTTGGTAGTAATTTATTTTGAAAATAAATCGCATTTTTTTGCAATGGACTGATGGTTTATAAATTCATGTTTATATTCTAAACATGAATTAGGGGTGTAGGGGTCGAGGACGGCCAAGATACACATTCCGTAACCAAAGCCAAAGTGGTAGAGCCAAGCAGTTTACTGCATAAATGGGCCGGCTCGACCGGTGAAATACCACGACCTCTCAGAAGACCGACGTAAAGTGGCTCATGCCGAGTTTCGTTCGGTGAGAGAGGTACCCGGAGGCCCACCGCCTTCCCCATCCTTTCCTATCCCCTTCGCTTAAAGGTCGGCAACGCAACAGTAACACAGTATGTGCTGCTGGTGTCCATGGGCGGCGTTAGTTGCTTACCGTCAGGTGACACGCCTGCTCGTTTGCCCTCCTATCCCGTAAAACAATAAATAATATTTTTTTTTATCACCCTTAAAAATGGACGCGCGTGCATGAAAAGACTTAGGAATGGCGTTCTGTTCTCTGTGCCTACCCCGTAAGAGATTTGGGGTGTGAACTTATACATATGAACTCAATTAACTAAATTCAAACGCTATTCCGGGAATAATATAGAGATAGTGTCTTATTAGAGATTCTAAAGTGAATTTGAACACGTCTTTTGCAGCAACCAGAATCGGTAATAGTGTTCTACTCGTCCTTTGAAGAATATTAATCAATGATTAAATGTAAGTTAGTTAAACATTACAAGTTCCAATTTACCCTTGTTTACAATTTATCTATAAATACCCTCACACCAACCGGTGGTAGGTAGAAGAAAAATCAATCAATTTTATATCCACTACATTTTTCGGAAAAAAAAAATGTAAAATTTCCCTGTAAATCACTCATCGTTATCCAGGCGTCGAGGTCCTCGCTTCTGATTCAAAAGTCGTAGGATCCATACCAATGAATCTTCGGAATTCTTTTCAGATGTTATGTGTAATAAATATCAATGACTGACAACATTATATCTGGTGTATGGCAATAGGTTCTGCCACCTATTCCATTTGAAACGTAACGATTCAGCAACTCGAGGCTTAAAGCAACCTCGACCTTTTGGTTGGAAAAGGCGTAAAGTGATATTCCTAAGTGAAATTTGGAAACAAATTTTGGAAAAATCAGAAATGAATCAACTCCAGCAATATCTACAGCATCATAACAACAATCAGAGCAACAGCGGACAATACCCAGAAAGAAAGAAAGAATGAATGAGAATGAATGAATGAAAACCATTTTGAAAAGAAACGCAAATTTCAATTCAACAGACGACCTTTCAGTCAAAAAGTCTTAATATTTTTATAACACAATAAAATTTACTATAGACTGAAAGTTGATGGGAACGATCTATTATTGCTATCGTAATAGGAGGGTAAGGGTTATGGTACGCCATATATTGAGCGCGAAAGAATGAAGTTATGAACTTTTTTAAATATTATTTCTCTACTTTCTTTCAAATCTTAAAAATCAATAGTAGCACTCTCCTAGTGCCTTTATCTGTAACTGTGATTGTCATAAGTTTGAAGTCGATAATTATCTGTTTCTTATCCAATAAAAAGAGTCTTATGGCACAGTGGCTAACAGTACTGGCTGCTTTTTAAAGATTAACCAGATCGATTCCTACCCGTGTATGATCATGTGACGAACTTGGAGTCAATAGGACCATCACCTAATTATTCCATAGACCAAAAATGTAGAGAATGTTTAGAATATTTTAACTGTCGAGAAAAAGCCGAAGGATGTTGGAGTCACTGTTTCCAATTACCTTAAAATAAGCCAAGGCCTTAATAGACCTTAAAATAAGCCAAGGCTTTAAAACTGATGAGCGTATATGACAAGAATTATGAAAGTCAAAGAAGTGAATGAGGTGTATAAGAATCATGTCTTATTGCGATCTGTTCTCTCTGTCTACCCCGCAAGAGACTTGTCTTGAGTTTATTATTATCTCTTTTTGTGACAACCAATTCTAACTAAAAGTATCAAACATTTTTATTGCAAATTTTACGACAGGAATCGAATCTAACTAAACTCATTAACACACACTATTAAAAACTAAAATGCAATTAGTGGCATTCACGAATCGTGAAGTTTTAGATACTAAGTTCCGTCTCGCAAACGGAACTTTCGAGAACCTCTTAAAAACTTTCAACCCGACAAACATCACATTCAGCATTAAAACTAAAAACTTGCAGTATTAATAAAAACTCACCCCTAAAACGTGGGGATAAAATTTTATTCTTGAGATTAGACAGTTGCGGATGATGCCGGATCATAAAAGTTAAAGATAAACAGTGTCAGTCAGACGCAGGCTT
Organism: Euproctis similis; assembly: GCA_905147225.2. Classification (NCBI taxonomy): domain Eukaryota; kingdom Metazoa; phylum Arthropoda; class Insecta; order Lepidoptera; family Erebidae; genus Euproctis; species Euproctis similis. The sequence continues at coordinate 7,317,943 of LR990121.1, read as the reverse complement.
TAAACTATATTCCATGTCAGCGAAAGTATGCGTTCAGGTACGACAAGTTTATGATCCAGGGGACCTCGGTGCCGTAAAGCTGCGAAGATACGCATCGCAGCACCAGCGCCAGGTGATAAGGTACATCTTGATGTTGGTAAATTTTGATTGCATTTTAACGTGAACTGTTTTGAATTATTTAAACAGCTTTTGAGAAGGTTGTGTGGAAAGAATATTGCAGAATACACTTGGCTATCTGAAAGCTTGAAAACCCAATGAATGCATTTTCAAGACTTTTTGTTTTTTAGTCTTGTCTTTACGTCTTTTAGTAGTCTCCGCAGTCGAGTGGTCGGCCTCTCCGCTTCTAATTCAAAAGTCGTGGTTTCGATCCCGGACTTACACCAATCATATCTCGGAATTATTTTCGGAAGTTATGTGTGGTATATGTCAATGACTGACAACTTACTTAATGCCTGGTAACGTAACGATTCGGCGAGTCGAGGTATTAACTGCCGCTGCCCACACCTTTAGATAGTAAATTTGTCAAAACAAACTAATATTTTTTGTCTTTTATGTAATAGTCGGTTAACAAACACGGTTACCTGCAACACAAATAATTACAGTTGCTTTGCCGGTGTCTTATATGGGACAGAGAAGGGATGGCCCTCTTATACCGTGCCCACCTAACTTCATGGCTCTACCGCTACAATACTGCGACATCGAGTTTCGCGGGTTCGATCCCAGCTCGAGTACAAATATTTATGACTGGGATGGATATTTGTATAACATTTTAGTGTTTTCCTATTTATAAATATGTATTTACAAAAGAAAAGGATATATGTATTAATATCCGTTATCTAGTTTCCATAACACAAGCATTTAGTTGCTTAGCTTGGAATTAGAGGACGTGATGTGTAAAAAAAAATAACTATAACTTAAACTTATTATTATTTTATATGAAAACAAAAGCCATGTATATTTCATACAAGATAATGATTATGTTTTATTCTATTCAATTTCAAAGTAAAATATCGTGTTTTATAAACGTAGTTGTAGGTACATTTGGCTTCCCACCGGCGGGCGATATCCGCTCACTCTGGACTCTATTTCCGGCCTCCTTCGTCCGTCTCCAACTAGTTTTCTATTGCCAATATGGCTGAGTTGTATTTCTTTGTTATATACGAGGGCATACTTATAAATTCATAGATTTATCATATAGACTTTAGTAGATGTTAGTAAAAATGTACTACTAATCATCATTGACAGCGCGACCGCGAGTAAGCGATTCTCAGGATGGATATAATTCAACACATGAACAATAACTATGTAAAAGTTGACACTTGGAAGCAGTTTTTACGCACACATTGATAAGTCAGTCCCACATCAACAACCCATGGTCTCGTTGTTTGGGTGACTATTGCCGATCTATTAGTCTTATGTATATGTACGAGTATAAGGTACTCTTTTTCCCCAAAAAAGATTTATACCAAAATAATCCTATTTTAATTTGATAGAAATTGATGGTTTTTTTTTAATTTATGCGTGTAATATTCTCTTCTTTTTCTTCTCATTTTCTTAGTCAAGCCGACTTTTCTGTGATAAACTTACGCGTAATACATAAACCTATTACTGTATCTTGAGCACAATTTCCTCTGTCCAAAATATTTATAACGCTCTTTCGCAACGCTCTCCCAAAAAAACTCATAGTTATATCAGCCGAATTTGAATCAAAGACTACTTATTGAGAAGTGAAGTGTGAGTCCACCGAGCATTCTCTTCCGATTATTTGGGATGGGCACAGCAAGTTTTTCTCTTCCACACTCTCTTCTTCAACACCCTTATTAATCATGACGTCCTTCACACAATCCATCCATATTTTCTTAGGTCTTCTTCTCCTCTTATTTCCTTCTACATTCAGGTTTAACATCCATCCCGCGACATGTGTATCATCCCTCGTCATTAGATACCCATCTGTTTCCAAATAAATAAAAGAAATCTCAAAAAGAAAAAAAACCCTATTGAATATTATGTGAAGGAATAAAACTAGTCCTCTGACAATGTCGACATAAAAAAATACCTCCATATTAATAATAATGTATCTGCAACTTGTAACACAAAACTTCGCTACCTCGGAGGGCCGGGAGGGCTCCGAGGTTCGGAAGGGTCCCGAAATATTGCCACCAAGATACATGAGGAAACCGATCTCATGCCTGTTGACTTTGTTTTCGAGTAGTTCCTCTCATATAGTCCTGACCCATAGTTTACCCCACTTGACAATAAAAAAAAATGAATAACACAAAAAACCCTATACTTTATAACAATGAAAAATCTTTAATTTCGGGAAAAGGTTCTTGTCAAATGTGATTAAATTAATTGGGTGAGTCATTTGAAAGCCTCGCTCGTATCATTGTTGTGTTTCCTCTCAGGTAGAAGCCTTCAGTATGGTCATATTTTAAGAACCTTAATTTTATAAAAAAATATAGTAAAAATCATTGTAGTTTGTTTATTTTATTTGAAATTATACAGGCGTATTAAAAAAAACAAATACACTAGTAAAAGAAGGCTTGAGCAGATATATTTGTATGCGAAATGGAAAACTTGTCGTTTAAATTATTATATTATTTAATGTATAGAAATTAATGAGTAAATAAAACATTTCATATGAAGACCGATAAAATTGGGAACACAACGGGTAATAATAATTGTCCGTAGGGTTCTTAAATTGCTTGTTCAGACTTGTAAGACGTTACAGTGATATTTTTCAACTGTGAAACAAATTCATATTTGTGAAATGACATTTTAAAGTAACTATCATTGGCCACATTTTGACGGGCCTCGTGGTGCATTGGTTGAATCGAGAGAGAATCGAGGTTGGCGGGTTCGATCCCCACCGGAATACAAATATTTATGACAAGCATGGATATTTGTATGGCGTCTGGGTGTTTTTCTATGTATTTCCAAAAAAAAAAAAGTTTAAACTATATTTAGAACGCGCGAATCGTATTGTGTCCAAGATATTATTAAGCTATTAAGAATTAGAACTTAAGACCTCTGAACTGGCAGTCGGTACTCGGTATTTTACCAAAATATGTTACTATATTTTTTATTGCTTTAGGGATTTATTTTTTTATGCTTTACGGAAAGGAAATTGGATCTCCATTACGTATGTATTAGATGGGGTTTGTGTAAATATAAATAGACGATAAAATAATACAAGTTAACATGAAATAATTAAGTTCTACAAAGTTGTTCGTATTATTTCGGGGGATATTAAACCGGAGGAATTTAGAATTTAGAAATATATGGCGCATTGGTAAAACTACCGACTGCAGCAATGAGGTCGGGGGTTCGATTCCCACCCGAGCACAAATATTTGTGACAAACATGAATGTTTGTGTGGCGTCTGGGTGTTTTACTGTGTATTAAAAGTATGTATTTACAAAAGAAAAGTATATATCTATTAATATCCGTTATCTAGTATCCATAACACAAGCATTTAGTTGCTTAGCTTGAAACTAGAGGGCGCTGTGTGTATTGTGTCCAAGATATTATATTATTATTATTATGTTTTATTTATGTTTAAATTTCACATACAGAAACATAACATACTTATTTAGAAAACAATTGAATTGTCTTTGAAAGAAAGTAATGGTAGAGTCAAGCAGCATGCTGCATGAATAGGACTTCTTGAACTGTAAAATTCATGCCGCATTTCTTGTCACACTATCTGTGGTACACGTATCTATAGGCGTCGCCAGTCGCACTTCCTCTTTGCATCCTATCCCTTAAGAAAAATATTAAGTTTCGTAAAATCTATCCCACCGATTACTGTAGAGGGCATACTAAAGCAGTACACTCCAAAAAAACATAAACTTCTTTCATGCGCAGTCGGATAAATACTGTGTATTTCCAAGCATGAATGTGTGATTGGCTTCACTCAATACTGTAGTCCAATATCGTCATGCATCATGATAAGAGTATTGATTTTTGATAAATACCATTTGATATAGCAACGCATAAATTTGTAAGGCCGATGCATTTTGACCATTCCGTATATTTAACTACAAGTGAATGATTTTTTTAAATTGTCTATAGATATTATTATGTTTGTTTGTCCCGTTTCCTATGCAAAAAGAGATGCCTACAGTTTTAAGGCATTCTTCTGCCTCTTCCCCTGCCTCTACCCCTGCTTCTTCCTGGTTCTTAAGTTGTATTTACTGTGTGTGAGTATGTACCTGGTGTGTTGTCTATAGATATATTATGACTGTCAATGTAACAAGATTTGTTATTTTGTTATGCCTCCATGCCCAAAACTACGCAACCGGTTATCATGATTATGATTATGACATATGTTCTCAAAGCAAGAAAGAGCATGCTAGAAAGAATGGATGATGCAAGATTGACTAAACAGATATACAGTTCAAAAGCGGAATGATTCAGAAGTCGAGGACAACCACGACACAATTTCCATGACCAAATAGAACGAGTCCTGGAGGTAAGTGATGTCAGGAGTCGTAAAAATCGACGAGCTTGTATGACAAGAGTTATGAAAGTCAATGAAGCGAGTGAGGCGTGTAAGAATCGCGTCTTATGGATCACTGTTCTCTCTGCTTACCCCATAAAGGACTTGGCGTTTATTAAAAAAAAAGTTATAAACGTGAAAGTAACAAAAATATTTTAGTCGATATGTTTGTACTTCAAAGAACTTGAAAATTCAGCAAGGTTAACGCCATCTACCGTTTAACTTGAGTAAAAGAACTATAATATAATTAACCTTACCTTGGAGTTTAACTTACGCTTTGTTTTATTAAAAACTCTCCCCAAAAAAACATACAAATCATCTGGGCAAAGTCAAAAATAAAAAAACATATTACCGATAACCAAATTACGTCGTCTTTGGTATATCTACGTGATACAGGAACTAATATATCACCTTCATACGTTCGAAGGCTTGAAGGGAGCGTCGTATCACGTCACAATTCAAACACACACTCGACATAAGTGAAATGGGTAATTCAACACCTCGCCGATATATCTTGAGTGAGCAACTTGGTGAACTCCACAACCCTTGGGGGGTGTTCTAACCCCCACAAATTTCATGTCTACTTGTTGTAAAGTCCATCAATCATCTCCCGCGGACGCAGACCGTTCATCGGTTGAACTCTTTCATTTATCTAATGAGTTTTGTTACGCCGACGCCCCAAACGTATGTTGCTTATCAAGGGCGGGGTTGTGGTCCTTCAATATCGTCTTGATACATGATAAATTAACTACTCGGAAACAACTATCAAATACGCAACCTTCTCAAATAATATTTGGTTTTACTAACAAACTAGCTGACCCGACGAACTTTGTTCCGCATAAAAAGTAATTTTTACAGCGTTGAAAATTAACACTTTTTATTTATTACATTAAACATGAATTATACAGAAAAACCACAATTTTAACACCCTCTCTATATACTAAAAAAACCTCATCAAAATCCGTGGCGTAGTTTCAAAGATCTTAGTATATAAGGGGACGGACAGCGGAAAGTGACTTTGTTTTATACTATGTAATGATATAAAAACAGCTCATATTATTCGAAATAGCAATAAAAACGTATACTACACATTGAGTAGAAAGTGCAACGTCTTATCTCACAGTCAGACCTTACCTTAGATTCAGGCTTAACCAGATCTGTAATGCTCCATAACTTAATGCACTTAAAATAAGTAACAACCATGGTAATGTTCTGCAGCAGAACTTGACGTTTCTTATTAAAATACTTTTAAAAGATATTGTACATGTTATTTAATAAAGTTATGCATTTAAAGGGAAATGTTTAAATGTTTAGTAGATAATGTTAAGACCTTTTTTTATGGTATCGGGAGGCAAACGTGCAGGCGTGTCACCTAATGGTGTGCAACAAACGCCGTCCATGGACACCTGCAACACAAATAGTGTTACAGTTGCTTTGCCGGTCCTTACAATGGGATATGGTAGGGGTCTGAAGTGGGATCGAAAGGGGATGGGGGAAAGGGATTGGGCCTCCGGATACCCCTCTCACCAAGCGAAACGCGGTAAGAGCCACTTTACGTCGATATTGTGAGAGGTCGTGGACTACAAAATAGTGTAGTTCTTGAGGAAACTCAAAGTTTTTGACAGCGGTATTTTGTGTAGCCTACAGAAGTAATTGGTCCTATGGAATAGTTGGTCATAGAATCACTCAACGTCGGGATATTTTTTTTTAAGTCATCGAATTTCAAAATGAGTAACATTTAAAATTCTTGTGTCACAGTGTTAGTTGCTGCTGCAACGAAACGGCTGGACTGAATCTTATGAAATTTTTTGTGCGCATCGGGTAGGATCTGAGAATAGGACAACATCTATTTTTCATCCCCCTAATATTTTTTAGTTATATACTCCATGCTTCAAAAAGTGATTAAAATGAGTTTTATTTCAAAATGTAATTCCAAATGGCCAAAAGTTAAAAATATGCTACTAATATTAAGCGCTATCATCTAATATAAATCGGATTGTGGCGGTTTACGCCGAAACTACTGAACCGAATATCAAAAGAAATCATTTCATTTTTTCAGAATTTTAGTGTTTCTTTGTATTAAAGATTAAAAGGTATAATGATTATGAAAATACTAAAAGTTAAAATTGAAAACTACCTGAGTTTAGTGGTTTTTGCAATACATAGACGTTTGTCGTAGTTATAAATGAAATTAGTTTTGTGCTGAAACTACCAAAGTTGGTTGATATCCCTCGGGTACAAAGCGATTTAGTGAGTTGTGTATCTCCTGCAGTTAAAAGCGTTTCGCTCCTGGCATAAACTTTCAATACTACTAATTGAACTTTAAACTTGAAGAAGTATTGTGGCTTGTTTTATACCTGTCCCGGTTCTTCTCATGACAGCACCTTCTTCCTGAATTGGGACGCTTGAGGTGAGGAGATCTAACTACGGTTCACTATCAATTTCTTTTATAATATTATTTTCTACCACCGTACCTATCTATTAATATCCAATATAAAAAATTCTCGTGTCACGGTATTTGTAATTGTACTTCTGCGAATCGGCTCGACCGATTCTCATGAAATTTTGTGTGCAAATCTGGTGAGTTTGAGAATAGGACAACATCTATTTTACATCCCCCTAAATGTTAAGCGCTAATTTTTTCGATAAATAATTGTTTTTTTTTTACTTTTTTTCTCATACTCACACATATATTTCAACAACATACAAAAATGTATATAATCCTCAACATATAATTAAAAAAAAAACATAACTTCACGCCTTTTGTTACCCGAAGGTGTAGCCAGCGGCTGTTAAGCCACGTCTCGCCGTTATGTTTACGTCCCAAATGGAATAGGTGGCGAACCTATTGCCATAACGGGCACAAAGTTTTTCAGTCATCGATTTTTATCACACATAACTTCCGAAAACAATTTCGAAAAGTCATTGGTGTGAGCCAGTGTCTGGAATCGAACCCGGACCTCTGGATCAGAAGCCGTGTGCTCGACCACTGCGCCACCGAGACATCTAACTAACTATATAATCCTCAATTTTAATATCTAATAATATCTTGGACACAAATCACACAGCGCCCTCTAGTTCCAAGCTAAGCAACTAAATGCTTGTGTTATGCATACTAGACAACGGATAATAATACATATATACTTTTCTTTTGTAAATACATACTTATAATACATATAAAAACACCCAGACGCCACACAAATATTCATGTTTGTCACAAATATTTGTGCTCGGGTGGGAATCGAACCCCCGACCTCGTTGCTGCAGCCGGTAGTTTTTTACCAATGCGCCACGAGGCTCGTCAAATATTTTTTTTCTTTTCAAAATTTTCTTATAATAATAATGATATAATATCTTGGACACAATATACAGAGCGCTCTCTAGTTCCAAACTAAGCAACTAAATGCTTTTGCTATGGATGGTTGACGGATATTAATACATACATACTTTTTATATAGGAAAAACGCCCAGACACCACACAAACATTCATGCTTGTCATAAATATTTACACGCGGGTGGGATTCGAACCCGCCAACCTCGATTCCACTTTTGGTAGTTTTACCAATGCACAACGAGGCTTGATTTATATATAGTTAAAATACTATCAAACACTGGTGTCGGTTTACTAAGGAATTTAATTTGACAAGTTACAATAGGTTACCCCTGTAGACCCTTTACGAGGTCACATCAAAGGGTCTCCTACATTCATAGATATATAATATTTTATTCATACGAAAATGAAAGTAAAGAGTTAACAAATTATTACTAACATACTATTTAAATGTACTAAAACTTGTTTCATAATAATTATAACATAACTTCACGCCTTTTGTTACCCGAAGGTGTAGGCAGCGGCTGTTAAGCCTCGGCTCGCCGTTATGTTTACGTCCCAAATGGAATAGGTGGCGAACCTATTGCCATACCGGGCACAAATTTTTTCAGTCATCGATATTTATCACACTTAACTATATACTCTCGAGAGCAATGAATCCGGGTCACTTAACCTTCCTATACTCGCGCGTTGGTCTGTGAGACCGACGAAACACATTTTCGTAATTATTTTTATGCAGGTAAATCCTAAGAAGTTGAGTTCCTTGCTAGCTGCCGGATTTGTGGCTAACTTCGTTTTAGTGCACGCCGGCGCCGCGCGTTCGGGCGAAACACACGTGTTGTAGCACTCGTCACCAATCGGTCCACGAGACCGACGCGAGTATAGGTGTAACTTTTTGTGTAAGTATTAATATAATTTATTTCGTGCATTTGTATATTTTTTGCGGACTTTGATTACTTTATAAAGTATATATAGTAAAATATATGTATGTATGTTGCTCTATATTATATTTTGACCAATTTTATCATTCTTTTTTAGGTTTTAATCCATATCAAAATGGACGATGATCACATCAGATTGTTGCTGGAAGAATTAAGTTCTAGCTCAAGCTATGAAGACGAAAATGACAGTGAGGTGGAAGATAACGTGGAGGTACAAGAAGAGACATATGATACCGAGCAAGACGATGACAATGACGAGATATCTGAGGAAGAACATAATGAACGATCCCATGATTTTTACTTAGGAAAAGATGGACAGACAAGGTGGAATAAATCTCCTGCCTCAAACCCAACTAGGCGACGTGCTAGAAATATAGTTACTCAACTTCCAGGCGCTAGAGGAGAAGCTAGAAATTTGAAGGAACCAGGTGAGCTGTGGCGGCTTTTTTTTTCGGAGGGCACTATCAGCCTGATAGTAAAGTACACTAATGAACAAATTAATCGCATGAAGCATAATTTCACAAGAGAGAGAGACTGCGCCGATACAGACAATATTGAAATTGAAGCTTTTTTAGGCCTTTTACTATTTGCTGGAGTCAGAAGGAACGCTCGTCTAAATGCCAAAGATTTTTTCAGAACTGACGGGTCATCCCCGGAGATATTTCGTTTGACTATGGGATTATCCAGGTTCTTTCTATTGATGCGTTGTCTCAGATTTGACAGTAAAGATACACGAGAAGAGAGAATACAACTGGATAAACTGGCACCTATTAGAGAGTTGTTTGATATAGTTGTGGGAACGTTCAAAAAATATTACAGCGTGTCTCAGTATGTTACAATTGACGAGAAGTTAGAGGCTTTTAGAGGACGTTGTAACTTTCGCCAGTACATTCCATCAAAACCCAACAAATACGGAATCAAAATTTATGCGTTGACAGATGCCAAAATGTTTTATACCCATACCATGGAAGTTTATGTTGGGAAGCAACCAGACGGTCCATACCAAGTTGATAACTCCGCTTTGGCTTTGGTTTTGCGATTGAGTGAAAATATTCACAATACTGGGCGTAATATCACATGTGATAACTTCTTCACTAGTATTCCATTGATAGATAAGCTTGAGTCTCAACACAAATTGACAGTTATTGGGACAATTCGTAAAAACAAACGAGAATTGCCTAAAAATTTCACGGAAATACGAGGAAGAGCCGAAAAATCTAGTTTATTCGGGCACCGTGGCAATTGCAGTCTTGTATCCTATGTACCAAAAAAAGGCAAAAATGTCCTTCTCGTATCCAGCATGCACGATGATGCCCAGATCAATGAAGATACAGGTAAACCGGAAATTATAATGGACTACAATAGAACCAAAGGTGGAGTAGATACCGTAGACAAAATGTGTGAGACTTACAACGTCGCACGTGGGACAAATAGATGGCCAATGGTGATATTTTATAGCCTAATGAATGTAGCGGGTATAAATACGTTTATAATATACCTGCAGAATAACCCTAACAAGAAAATTAGCCGTCGAGTCTTCCTTGAAGCCTTAGCATACGATTTGATCAATCCGAAACTTAGACGACGGGCTCTCATTTCATCCTTGCCGAGAAGCATAAGACTCAGGCTCACCGAAATATGCAAATTAGATGGACCCGAGTCTGCAGCAACATCTTACAATAATAAAGTAGGTCGTTGTGGATACTGCTCTTCGAAAAAAAACCGCAAGACACGTTACAACTGTGCCACCTGCAAAAAATACTTTTGTTTGGAGCATGCTGTAACCGTATGCCCTGATTGCTATGGCGAGGCTCAAAATTAAGTCAAACATAGATAAATATGTTTATTGATATGTTTGTTGTTATTAATAAGAAGTTTAATTTGTTTTTAAAAAGAAGTTCAGATTTTATTTTAATTTTTTAGTACTTAAGAAAATAATCTCAAATTTTAAGACTGATTTGTGATAAAACTATAAGTTGGTAAAATAATTAATAAAATAACTTTTAGTTATACTGTTTTGTTTCATTACATCCTAAACTTTAAAATAATAGTAATACTTTATGTGTTTCTTGTTAAAAAAAATATGTTGTAGGGGTACAAACTATCGGTCTGTGACACCGTGCGCGAGTATAGGTGTTACAAAAATTGGCGCGAGTATAGGAAGGTTAAAGAATGTTAAAAATCTCGGAAACTAAAAATGATAGGTTAATGCAATAAATTGTATTTAATAGACAATGTAATACTCCTTAAATGAAAGTAAAAAAAATATGAGTCGCCATACATTTTATTAACACAAAATTACATAAAGAAAAAATCTGCTGATCTCTCCTTAAAACAAAAATAGGAAACATGAAATTTTTGAACTTTATTACGATTTTCTTGAATTTTAATACTTCGTATTGCCTCCTCGTGCTTCCATTACTGCGTTTACGCGGTTTGGCATGCTGTACACCAAGTTCCTTATACGATTTTGGGGAATATTCTCCCATTCCTCTGTGAGAGCAATTTTGAGCTCACGAAGCGTGATTGGGGGAGGGTTTCGTTGTTTTACGCATCTGCCTAGCTCGTCCCAAGCATGCTCGATCGGGTTGATATCCGGGCTGCGCGCTGGCCACTCCATACGAGTAATGTTCATCTCTTGAAGGTAGTCATTCACAATCCTACCTGTATGAGGTCGGGCATTGTCATGCATAAATATAGCATCCTCACCTAAATTGACCATAAATGGACCAACGTGATCATTGAGGATTTCTTCCACATATCTTACGCTAGTTAAAGAGCCGTTTTCTATGATCACCAGCTCTGTGCGACTTTCAGAAGAAATTCCGGCCCACACAAGTACAGACCCACCACCGTAGGCTACTTTTTCCTCGATGCATGCTTGCTTGAATCTTTCCCCTGGTCTTCGATACACTCTGTGTCTTCCATCGTGCTTGTAGAGCATAAATTTTGATTCGTCGGAGAACATAACTTTTGACCAATCTTCAATACTCCAATTTACGTGGCTCTGGGCATATCTTAGTCTTGAAATACGATGCCCACGCTCCAGTTTAGGGCCGTTTGCAGGTCTAAGGGGTTTTAAGTTAGATTCAGCAAGCCGACGTCTTACTGTCCATGCACTTGGGTTACTTCCTCCGAGGCGTCGAAACTGATTGGTGAGTTCAGTTCCTGTGAGAAAGCGATTTCGAAGCATGGTGTTCACCAAGTATCGGTTTTCTCGTGCTGTGGTATACCTGGTTCTGCCCGTTCCTGGTCTGCGTAGGTTAGAACCAGTTTCTTCGTAACGTCGGAGAACTCTTTGTACTGTTGACAGCGACACACCAACAGTCCTGGCTGTATCGCGCTGACTCCGGCCGGTTTCCAGCATTGTAAGTATTCTGGTGCATTCTTCAGGCGTAAGCGACATAATATCAGCTTGAATAATGAATATAGAGCACTATCAACATGGTTTATGTACCCACATAAATGACAGATTACAAACAAAAGCAAAACCAAATGCTGTAATTTCGTAGTTCCATCTTCGAAAGTGGCCCTTTTTCAAATTTGATTTTTTTATGATATAACTTTACAATAACTAAGAAGTTTTAATACCTTCATTTAAGGAGTATTACATTGTCTATTAAATACAATTTATTGCATTAACCTAGCATTTTTAGTTTCCGAGATTTTTAGGATTCTTTAAGTGACCCGGATTCATTGCTCTCGAGTGTATATATAGTAAATTTACTATTGCAGAGATTTTTCTTTTTATAATATTAATATTTAATAAAGATTATTAATCGTTCGAATCGTCGTTCGATTAATAAGTTATTTTTATTACTTTAAGTAGTCATCTCTCTATGTGGAAATGGCACAATATGTCATCCTTTCATACTATACATGCTGTCAAAAAATTTGGCTATGGTTTTACCACGGGCCGCCTGTCTGACGCAACCCTCCTTAGTGAGGATGGAAATACTTTAAATGTAAGAACTAATATTGGTTTTCCAACTGCTGGCAAACCAAAGAGTTTCATACGCCCAATATAAGTAGTTACAGATTCGTATCCCGTGCGAACCTTATATGCACTGGCAGTATTAAAATTTTGAACAATTCAAACTTACTTATTCGCTCCTAATGAAGTTTTATTACAGCTGGAAAGTGGATGTGAAATTTTCATATAAGTCCTAAGTTCTAATGAACACCGGTCGGCAAAGTTGGACTGACGTGGTGGAGATTGCACATAAAATTCTCCAGCCCATTCACCAAGTGAGGAATAAGGAAGGCTTTGTTGTTCATATTATCTAAGAAAGTAATTAATGAAGTACCTATATACTGATATTTGATATTTTAAATCTATAACATAACTTCACGCCTTTTGTTACCCGAAGGTGTAGGCAGCGGCTGTTAAGCCTCATCTCGCTGTTATGTTTAAGTCCCAAATGGAATTGGTAGCGAACCTATTAACGAACCTATTAACGAATTAGTAACCTACCGGGCACAAAGTTATTCAGTCATCGTTATTTATCACACATAACTTCCGAAAACAATTTCGGTAAAAGTCATTGGTGTGAGCCAGTGTCTAGAATCGAACCCGGACCTCTGGATCAGAAGCCGTGAGCTCAACCACTGCGCCACCGAGACTGCTTATCGGACTTGCGGACGGACTTAAATCTATCATGTATTAAATTTTAAAACTTGCTTAATAGTCTAGTGTTTGGACTTGCGGTTGTGAAGTTGCAAGTTTAATATGCATACTTAATTTTCTATTCGACGAAATCATTACATAGTATAAAACAATGCCGCTTTTCGTTGTCTGTCCCCTTATATGCTTAGATTTTTAAAACTACGCAACGGATTTTGATGCGTTTTTTTAATAAATAGAATTTGTCAACGGGGTGGGTTTTTATCTAGGTATAATTCATTTATAATACAGTAAAGAAAAAATGGTAAATCCAAAATTTACACATTTACTACTTTTGTTGCGGAACAAAGTTCGCCGGGTCAGCTAGTATATAGTTATTAGAACGTAATATTAAATTAGTTAAAACATAGGAATTTCCACAGCCAACGGAAGTAGAAACAAAAGTATATTTTTATATAGTTTTTGCCTGTCTATCTGTATGTACGGTTGTAACTGGCTTAAGTAAAAACTATTAGAGATTAGTTAAATGTTTAACCTTTAATATAGGTATCACCTTATACCGTAGGAATAGAGTTTTACGATCTGAGATGAAATTGTAAATCTTCGGAACTATTCACCACAGAAGCGGAGCATCAAATTGTTCATTTTTTGTTTATTTTATTGCGTATATTTGCAAGTATAATAAACATTTATTTGAGACTTACAGCGATATAACTAATATAAAATTGAAAAAATCTGTAGGAATAGATAACATGTTTTTATAACTATCTTTTCGGAAAACTTTCACAATTACGGTTCAAGCTTAGTAGTTTATTTTACACATAAAAATAATCCTCCTTCGGACGGAGTAAATATTAAAAAGCTTAGTTCCTGAAATTCGTATTTTATTACTTTTGATTCGCAAATGGTACGTACTAAATATTCGTTTGAATTAATACAAGGAAACTCTGGAACTGTGCCCACTCTCTTAATGAATAGCGTGAAGTTATTAAAACGATATTTTGAAGTGAAAATTAAATTAAAAACTGATTCACACCATAGCAGCACTTATTTAGGGAAACGAACCGTACATATATATAAAATTTTTGTCACCTTCATATTTAATTCAGAAAAGGTTGTCTCTTAATGTCCGTTTGAGTCTTGCATTAAAAAATGTGTTACCAAAACATTCTTCGTCTCCTTTACTTTGATGAATTTATTTTCTCGCATTTTTTTAAAATAAAGAATGATGTCTGAATATTTTTTTCTTACAACTGACCGACTTTGAAAATATTTTAAATTTTAACTGCCTTTTTTGTACTCTGTAATTTTTTATGGCCGTGAGAAAGAAAGGCACGCTTTCTTCTTACATTCAATCCTCTACAAATTTCTACGATAGCGTAATTACGCATGAGGACATTTCTCTAAAAGGTGCCAGATACCAATACGAGCACACGCTGCCATGGTTTTTTTTTTGGTCATTTTATTGGAAGGTAACATTTTTATAAATGACAACTAAATGAGCTACCCAAACTAAGGGTTCGCTTTCACATGGGATCAAATATATCATCCGCTGGGATAATAATCCCTACATACCTAAACACCTGTTAAAGGTGTGAAGATATTAAAAATTATGTATTTTTCACAAATACGTTTCTATTCATTTACTCTACTGCGCAGAATAAATTTAAAATTCTAAAATGGTCATATTTATAACATTAAAACAACTTGTTATGGATTATATCGCATTTATGTCGAACTTATTTTCTAGAAAAAAATAAAAAACTTTTCTAAATAATAACTCTAATATTTAATTGTTCCAGTGTTCTAGCATTCGAGCATCTAAATCAAGAGGTCGTGTGAAAGAAGCCTCACTCACTCACCAATGACATTTCGAAACTATTTTCGGAATTTATAAGCGATTAAAATCAATGACAAACAGCATAGTGAGTATGGCCATCGATTCCGTCACCTATTTGGGAGTTGTAAAATCGCTACGAATACGCTAATACGAAAGAGTATCCTACTTACATTTTCCGATAGAAAAAATCGTGAGGTTACAAAAAAACAATAACAGTGGTAGAGCCAAGCAGTTCGCTGCATGAATGGGCCGGCTCGACCGGTGAAATACCACGACCTCTCAGAAGACCGTCGTAAAGTGGCTCATGCCGCGTTTCGTTCGGTGAGAGAGGTACCCGGAGGTCCTTTCCCCCCTTCCCCATCCTTTCCTCTCCCCTATTCCTTAAAGGTCGGCAACGCAACAGTAACACTATATGTGTTGCTGGTATCCATGGGCGGCGTTGGTTGCTTACCATCAGGTGACACGCCTGCTCGTTAGCCCTCCTATCCCATGAAAAAAAAAATATATTATTTTTTAAATTTACTCCATAAGTTTTATTAGCACTCCATACACAGTATTTAGCCAGTATGTGGGCGAGTGTTTAGCCTCTAAGCGCCCGCATGATGGTCTTATCGTAGTGATACGAGACCTGACTTGTTAATGAGGTGGATCGATAAAAGCCACGTCTTATCAACACTCCAAAACTGTAGTTATGAAACTAAAATGTCCCCTCTATATAGCTATATTCAAGCCCTCCATAGGAAATGTAGTACGATGAACCTAAACCGCTGCATGGATATTGTAAAAAATATAAACTAAATGAATATTTAAAATTGGAATATTTTTGAATGTTTCGTTTTTTTTTTGCATTTAATCTGTCGATCCTTTATTTTAAGCCAGTGGTTTTTTTTCTAATCATTTTATTTTTTTAATTATAACTGATTCGTAATTTTGGAATCGATTTTAACTGTCATTAACACCAATTTTGCATCCGTGCCAACCGGTAAAGCTACGTAAAAGCGTGTAGGTTGTAATGTACCCTCTTCGAAATATTGGAATATATTATTTTTAATAAACCCGTTACCTATAGTTGCTACAGATTTAATTTTATTAGTTAAAAAACGCGTTACGATTATTATAGATTGAATTTTCTTTTTAAACTTTTTACCAGTTTGAAATTTGCTATTTTTAACCGACTTCGAAAAAAGGAGGAGGTTCTCAATTCGTCTGCATATTAATTTTTGAGCTTTAAAAATTAACACTACGGTTACAGTTGGTAATGAACAATAAAATACTTTAGTAGTAGTTCGATTCTAAACATTTTACTATATTTTTTTTTTCTCTATTTCCCGGAATTATAATAATCCGCAAATCTTATCTTTTAAAGTTTTCTAACACATCTTCCAAGAAAATATCTGTGAGATTAAACAGAAAAAGTGTTTTTTTTTTACTAAAATAAAGCATCCTTCAACTTGTCACTACGAAAATTAAATTTTGAAAGAAAAATCTTGCTTCAGTTCAAAGTCCGATTTTCATAACTTAAACGAAATAGCTTTTACAATACTTTACGTCATTTAATAAATAAAAATAACTGTACTTAAATTACACGAACACCTAAAAAGACTTTTCTGTATAAACCGATCATTATGTATTTACAAGAACCAACGAAACTTACTTTATCAAAACAACGACATTGTCCACGCAATTTATAAATAATATCCCGTTTTATATTGCATAAATATTTCAGCGGAATTTCTTCGTGGAGAGTCGAGAAATTTAATATTACAAGGCTCTTGTCGCTAATTAGCGCCAAAAGACCATCATCCGGGGTGGTGTTTATTAGCAGTTAATAGAATCGTGGAGCAGGCGGTAGATGGTCCCGGTTCCGCGCCCGACGCCCGCAACCTCGCCAACCTGTTGCCGACGGGACCGCCTTCCGCCCGCCCCACACAGCCTTTCAGCATTTTACAGTTGACACTGAAAAAATAAACCCAAATATACACTCACCATATTCTTGCAAGTAGACCTCGCCGAAGAACCGCTACGCTGCCGTTGTACTCGTACGTTTTGTTTTTTACACAAAAATAATTAACTAACAAAATTAATCAGAACGTATTTTTTATTTTATTTCAATATATATATTTTTTTTCTTAAATCATTATTTTTTTAATAAACTCAAAAATATAATAATATATCACTACAAATAAATCGTGAACAGATAGAGAATCAAAAGGAAATTAAAAAAGAAAGAATAATTTTTTTTGGTTAGCGAGCGGCGGCAGAGTTCGGAGTTAGTCAGAGTTGTAGTCGAAAGAGATACCAGGGTATCAGGATACTGGGAGAGGTGGCAGTTCGAGGCGCGTTGCCGCCGCCACGGCTGACTACAGAGTGTTAGCGGGCTGAACGACATCGGGCCCCACCCCTAACGCAGGCGCTTTTCAGCCACCCCACCGCGCATGACCGACATCCTACCGAAAAGTGGAAAAGCGACTCCTCCATCGTAGATACACCATTATATACTAAATAAATATTCGTATCTTAATAGATGTCGCAATCTGTACATAATTTTGACCTAGTTAAATTTATTTTTATTCGCAATGCGTTGCTCAAGAAAAAAAACTTCAACCAACTTTGTACACTTAGGTACGCGTTTGAGACAATTTTCTTTATACTTCTACGCGTTATATACTTGAAAATATACGCCCCGTTCATACACATATAACAGAAGTATACAGTTGAAAGCCAAATTAAAGTTACATTCAAAGATGGTGTTTAGTTGTCGTTGAGGTCATATTGTCGAAATTATATTTCTTCTTGTTAGTAAGTACGTTGTATAGTTCTTTAATGCCAGTAAAATAGCCATTTCTTAAGGAGGTCTCGTAGCCCCGCGGCAATGTTTGGAACATGGACAAAATACGGTTATCAGATTCGAGAAATACACGCATTTCGAAAGATAACGTTATGCCCAGGTTGTAAGCGTAGTCTACGCTGTGACCACAATGCGCTTGGCCTTCCGCTTCGAAGATGGTATTATTCGAAAACAATTGCACACCACCCGTTCTTTGATTCACCTTTAAAGCTACTTCACCAGCTACTTTAGTCAATATGCTTTCATTATTTGGCTTAATATTCGAGAAAGCGTATGGATAATTTAAAGAATGACCGTTACGTCTTATAGATAAATACATTTTAGCATATTTCCTGTGTTTTCTTAGTACGTTAGTTATAAATACTGTTTCCATTTCTGATGAGGCCATAGGACCTGGATACGTTTGAGAGAATCCCCATTGCACAGGACATGCACCCCAGTTGCTCTCGAAGTTACGCGTTATGTCAACACCGAAACTGGCATCCCCGATGGCCGGTCGTGAATTCTTCCTCCATGGTATGGTACTCTAAAAATCATAATGAAACAAAAACATAGTTTTTTTAAGTATCTGCATTTTTATATATATAATTTGCAAACCAATTAGTGTTAGGAAATGGTTTCTTGTCTTTGCTAACAGAAGCTTCGTCTCTCAATTCTTAGATTGTTATCTACTTAGGGTTAGCTTTTTAGGAATAACCATGTCCTTCAAGTTTATGATATTATGAGACAAGGCAACGTCCATGTCGAGAATTTTTCCAAAATTTTAAGTTTTTTTAGTTAACCAAATATATTTTTTTATCAAATATTTAATAGATATTTTTTAAGTTTGAACAATATTATTTAAATCTGACGTCCGATTGATTTGCGATTTAACTATAAAAACAAAAACATTTGGTACGGATACAGAACGAAGATATAAGAAAAATATGAACCTGTCACAAAAAATGCTAAAATTTCATCAGATTAACTTACAATTTGAGAGTATTCCTGCCCATCCGGGTTGGTGGAAGGCAATATTACCCATCGAACTCTATATAACATCCAATCATTCTCCTCACAAGCTACCAATTGTTCTATCAGATACAATGCCAACATGACAGACTCTCTGCCACCTTCTTGTCCAGCATCTATGATAAATATAGGTACCGGCTCTTCTTGCCTTCTATCAGATCTTAAAAAAAATTCATCCTTCTGAAGATGCGTTAAATGTACCTGTATTCATGTCATTATAAATTAAATATACAATATAAATAATAAGCAAAATATATACTGTCCCGGCGATCTATGTTTTTGGTCAGAAGCAATAAATAAAAGAATTTTCAAAAAAAAGTAACGTTATTTCCTAATACACCAACTACCTGCCGATACAAGTCTTGTGACTGACAAACAGACAAAATTTATATATGATATTTACATATAAATGTAGTATAAAGCAGTTATTTCAATGTTACAAACAGACACTTGAATATTATGTATATGTAGAGATGAAATAAAAAATGCGAATTGGGAAAATTAAAGAAAAAACGAGGTTTCCACTGAATAGATATTTCTCTGGTCATTGTGATCCTGTCTTTTCTGTTTACCATCAACAACCAGACAGAGATACAACATGAAGCCATTCTCTTATTAATTGGCAATCATCTCCAATAACCTAAGCAGTCGCGGGTTCAAATCAGCTCACACCAATGACTTTTCAAAATTCTTTTCAAAAGTTAAGTGTGATAAATATCGATGACTGAAAACTTTGTGCCCGCTATGGCAATAAGTTCGCCACCTATTCTATTTGGGACGTAAACTTAACGTTGAGTCGAGGCTTAACAGCCACAGCCTACACCTTCAGGTAGAAAAAGGCATGAAGTTGTGTATGTATGTGTAAATACGATATCAAATCTTGAATTTTCAGTAATGACGCATTTTACAACATAACAGAAGGGAAATTGTATTTAAAAATTGACACGGAACTTCATTTATTGGTGGAGAACATGGAGAAGAATAAAAATAAAGTTCCTATTCACAATTTAAACACTGTAATAAATGACACTTATTACTAAACATTATTATGCTCCTGGGCCAATGTTAAATAAAAAAGTAATACGTATTTGGCAGTAGGCAGTTCCCTGTATGAATGGAGTGATCCGACTGGTGAAATATGACGATCGAAAATCGACGTCAAGTGGCTCATGCCGCGTATCGTTCGGTGAGAAAGGTATCAGAAGGCCCACCCCATTTAGCCTTCCTTCCTACCGAAAGGGAGAGTGCTCTCCCTATCCTGTTTTAAGTACTGGCAACGCATCTGTTTCACTATATGTGTTGCACCATGGGCCACGCTAGTCACTTATCACCAGGTGTATCTCGGTACCCCCCTATCTCCTAAAAAGGATTCAATTTTATGCATTTATTATGAACTTAAAATTAAGTAAGTAAGTAAAATAATTTATTTGTAAAAAAATATATATATTTTTTTTTTACTTTTTATATTTCATATTCGCCTCTGGAGCAATAAATGAATAAATAAGAGATTTCTTCCGTAATAAAAGTAGCCTAATTTTACACCTTACTAAATCAGCTACCTGCCAATAAATGTCCCGTCAGAATCGGTGCAGTCATTTCAGAGATTACACGGATCAAACATACAGACAGACAAAAATTGTAAAAAAAATAATATTATTTTGGTGTATTTACCTACCGTATATTCACATGAATGTAATAGAAAGCAGTTATTTCAATATTACAAACAAACACTTCAATTTTATTTATATGTATATATAAATCTATATAGATTTAGGTATACAACTTACCTCATAAAGACCTCTTCCTTCGTAAGTCATGTGTTTGACACGATAATCAACAATTTCGGGACAGTACTGTTTTAATGCTTTTAGGAATATTGTTAACTGAAAAAAAACTATTTGTCAATTTACTAAGTTATATGTATTAAAAAAGTCAAAGAATGTAGTAGTCGAGGATGGCCATTACACACTTTTTATGACCTAATTCGACCCGTCTTATTCGAAGGTGGCATCTTAAAAGTAGAACCTTATAACCGACGAGCATGTATGACAAGAGTTGTAAAAGAAGCGAAGCGAATAAGGCATGTAAGTAGGAATCGTGCCTCATGGCGCTCTGTTCTTACTGCCTACATGGCAACGGACTTGTCGTGAAGTTAATTGAGTAAGTATTAGAATAAGTATTTGATTTTTTCCAATTGATCTGCCAACTGACCATTCAAGGAGTGCAAAAAAAACCGACTATTTAATTCTTAAACATACATACATAACTTCACGCCTTTTGTTACCCGAAGGTGTAGGCAGCGGCTGTTAAGCCTCGTCTCGCCGTTATGTTTACGTCCCAAATGGAATAGGTGGCGAACGTATTGCCATACCGGGCACAAAGTTTTCAGTCATCGATATTTATCACACATAACTTCCGAAAACAATTTCGAAAAGTCATTGGTGTGAGCCAGTGTCTGGAATCGAACCCGGACCTCTGGATCAGAAGCCGTGAGCTCGACCACTGCGCCACCGAGACTTTAATTCTTAAAAATATTACTTTAAGCTGTCTCTACTCTTATCTTAATCAAGTTAAATATTGGAAATTGAACAGCAATCTTGATTCAGCATTAGAAAGTACAAACAAGCAAATTTTATTTTAAAAAACGTTTGAATAAATATACCACAAAGTTTTTATATGCTAATTTCTTATTTCAATGATAAATATTGAGTCTCGGTGGTCCAGTGGTCGAACACTCCGCTCCTTAAGAGGACACGGGTTCGAATCCTAACTCACACCAATCACTTTTCGATATTAATTTCGAAAGTTATGCGTGATAAAAATCGATGACTGAAAACTTTGTGCCCGGTATGGCAGTAGGTTCGCCACCTATTCAATTTGGGACGTAAACATAACGGCGAGTTGAGGCTTAAAGCCACTGCCTACACCCTCGGGTAGAAAAAGGCGTGGAGTTATATTGTGTTATGTAATATTGAGTCATCTCTCTGATGTGGAGATCGAGCACCACCACTTCTGAATCAAGAAGTCTTTGGTTCGAATCCTAGCTCACACCAACAACTTGACGAAATTATTGTCGGAAGTTATGTGTGATAAATATTGATAACTGATTAAATTGTGCCACACCACCACCTGTTTCTTGTTCACACGTAAATATTCGATGCGACAAGTGTTAGCAGCCGCTGCTTACACTTGTGGATGGAAAAAAGCGTGAAATTATAACAAAAAGTAATCTTAAAGTTACTTATAAGTCTCGGTGGCGCAGTGGTCGATTACACGGCTTCTGATCCAGAGGTCCGGGTTCGATTCCTGATACTGGCTCACACCAATGACTTTTCGAAATTGTCTTCGGAAGTTATGTGTGATAAATATCGATGACTGAAAACTTTGTGCCCGGTATGGCAATAGGTTCGCCACCTATTCCATTTGGGACGTAAACATAACGGCGAGACGAGGCTTAACAGCCGCTGCCTACACCTTCGGGTAACAAAAGGCGTTAAGTTATGTTATGTTATGTTAAAGTTACTTACACTACTGTAACCAATTTCTGCATCTTCAATACATGGCACTTCGTCTCTGTCGAGTAACTCCCCCAGCATTCTTTTATAACAATATCTCAATGTCTTGCAACTGCACACAATTTTTACATATTATTTATTAATTTACTGTAACTTCATACCTTCTATATGTGATGGAGAAGGTTGCGGAAAATATGGCCGCAATAGCGCGGATTAATTTTCTATCGCCAATTGTCGTACAAATGTTTATGAATGTTTGTATGGCGTCTGGATATTTTTTTTTATATATATTATAAGTATGTATTTACAAAAGAATAGTATATACGAATTTCCATAACACAAACATTTAGTTGCTTAACTAGGATCTAGAGAGCGCTGTGTGTATTAATCCAAGATGTTATTATTTGAACACAATTTCTATGGTATTCGATATTTATGACACATTTTTTTCCGGAAAATCCTTAACGTGACTCTGTATTCGAACTCAGGACGTATCAGATGGTTCGTATCAGCTTGAATGAAATTATAAACAAACTTAACAATACTACCACTCCTAAACTAAAATTTGTTTATTTATAACTAATACTAGCTGACTCAGCAAACTTTGCCAAAAAATAAGAAAAAAGAAACAAAATAAGAAAAAAGGAAAAAGGGTTGAAAATTCTGGGTTGTATGTATATTCTAATGCTTTATCACAAAAAAAAATCTGAATAATAAAAAAAAACATACGCCCGAATACTGAACCGGCACTCAAATCTGACAATCAATAAAGTGCTACTTACTGCTCAAATTTCACGTATTCTGTCTAATGTGACAGCTACTTAAACGCTTAAGTAGCGCTAATATATTTGAGTGGCGGTTCAGTATTCGGGCGGCAGACCGTTAATATTTAACGGGATGAAAAATAGATTTTGTCCGATTCTCAGGCCTACCCGATAAGCACACAAAATTTCATGAGAACCGGTCATGCCGTTTCGGAGGAATTTACCACAAACACTGCGATACGAGAATAATAATATAAGAATATAATATATAGAATAATATGATACTCACCCACATTTTTCTGCTTCACATATATTAACTATGACAAATAGTAATGATAATTATCTTATTATTTTTAGGTAATTTAATACTAATTTATGTAATATAAAATACTAACATAATAGTTTACAAAACAACTAACCCGTAATTGCAATAATGATAATAATAAAAAATGTATCGATTTTTATCATAATCGAATGAAAAATCTTCGTTTTATATCGATTATATATAATAATATTGTTAAAAAATTTACACAATCATGATTTAGACATTTGGAACGTGTGCGTTCAAAAACCTACTCGTAACAAATTCATATCATTCAACACAATTCGTTCCAAATTTAAATTTAAATTTGAATTTTATTCGATTGAATAATAAAATAAAAACTCTTTTTTTATTTTTATTATTTTTTTATTATTTCATCAATTATATCACAATCTTTCGTTCAGTCTTCAGTTGTTCTTCGGATTCTTCTGTTTCCGAATCGTCAGATAATACTCTGCTCTCTCTGAATTCGTTCTTTATATGAGTACCGAACGTCCGAAAACCCTCGTAAAACTGTGGTAACACCTTTTTTAGTTCATATTCAGGGAACAAGAATTCATAACCGTCAGTCAATTCCATTGTATATGAATATGGGATTCCTACCACTCCGAACGCATAGTCATCGCTGCCACCAGCGGCTGCATACCATTTACCAGCGCTGAGTACTCTAAAAGGATGACCACCAGCTCTGACCACTCCGTCTGAAACTTTCCTCGCTAATGTGTCCAATTTCCTCCACTGTCTTGGAAGTACAGCTCCTGTATATCCCCAAGGATAGACCAAATACTGTCCATAAGAGTGTAGAGACACGTACAGTTTGATTCGTGCGGCGTTTTCCATCATGACATTCCTAACCATTTGTGTCTCCACTTCCGAGAAGGCTTTTGGGCCGGCATAAGTTTCCGCATGGCAAGGGTTGAAGGAGACACCGCTGACACCCCATTTGAAACCGTAATTCCTATTGCCATCAACTCCATAGCATTCTCCATTTTTTGATCTTGTCTTTCTCCACATACGATACTGTAATTAAATTATTATACGCAAACTATATAAGTAAATTATTAAAGAAGCTTCGCCTCCGGATAACTCTCTCACCGGGCGAAACACAGCATGAGTCACTTTACGTCAATATTCTCAGCAGCGGTATTTAATCGGTCGAGCCGGCCCATTCATGCAGTGAACTGCGTGGTGCTACTAATATTCAAATAAAAATATACGTGAACTACATAGCTCTACATGCAGTTCCCGTCTGGTGAAATATCACGGCCTGTCAGAATATTGACGTATACTACTCATGCCGCGTTTCGTTCAGTAATACAGGCCTCACTCAAAGGTCGGCATTGCAGTTGTCCATGGTCGGTGAAAGTTACTTACCATCAGGTGACCATAAAAAAAACCATATTATATGAATACTAACATTTTTAGATGACCGAGTGTATTCATAGCCGTCGGGGTTAACAAGTGGTAGTATATACCAGTCTATCCCATCGAGTTCACCACCTTCCTGCCTGGCCTTACGGTTTGTGACAAGACGGTTTATCAGGTAAACAGCCATTGCTGGTGCAACCCACTCTCTACTGTGGATACCTAAAAAAATAACAGTATTATTGCATTTGTATTTTTTTGTCACTTCACACTTTTTTCTACCCGAAGGTGTAGGCAGTGGCTATCACATACAGCTATTCATCTGCCAGAATCATGTCAGACAAAGATAGTTATCACACTTAACTTCTAAAAATATTTTCAAGGGAGACAAAGAAGGCCTTACCATGATCACATCAAGGGACTGTTTAAAAAAGGCAAAATGCATAGTATCCGAAACCGACGTGTATGCATGATGAGATGTATTATTGTAGACTAGCTGACCCGGCGAACTCTGTTTCGCATCAAAAGTAATAACTGCTGCCCCGCTATGTTAATACTGCAATATCTTCGACAAATTTGAAGTCGATAGCAGCTATAGGTTAAAAATGGGAATTTTCCATTGTTAACACCCCCGCAACCCCCCTTGTGGGTGGAATTTCGTAAAATCCGTTCTTAGCTGACCTCTACTCGGCGAAAGGAATAATCCTACCAAATTTCAAGTCGCTACGCCTTATGGTTACGATATATTATTTTCCATTGTTAACACCCCCGCAACCCCCCTTGTGGGTGGAATTTCGTAAAATCCGTTCTTAGCTGACCTCTACTCGGCGAAAGGAATAATCCTACCAAATTTCAAGTCGCTACGCCTTATGGTTCCAGAGATATCGTGATGAGTCATTAACACCCCCGCAACCCCCCTTGTGGGTGGAATTTCGTAAAATCCGTTCTTAGCTGACCTCTACTCGGCGAAAGGAATAATCCTACCAAATTTCAAGTCGCTACGCCTTATGGTTCCAGAGATATCGTGATGAGTCAATATATAGATAGAAATCTCTTATATTATTGTAGATGAGACGAAAGAAGTATGTTAGGATCGTAGCTTATAGAAAGACAGAGTCTCTGCCTACCCCTAAATAGGATAAAGGCGTGAGAACGTATTTTCAGTAATTTCATAACCGCGATGATTTATCTGGTGATGTGTACCTGCATCTATAAATATGATCGGATTTCCTCTATTGGGCTGGGCTGATATCTTGACGAGCTTCAGCTTCCGTCCTTGGTACGATTTGCCTAAGGTCTCCAAAGTCATCACATCTGGGTTTGATGCCGCCAACGACTCTATAAAATCTTGAATCTAAAGCAAATTAAAAATGTGAAATGCATTGGATAATTCATATTATTACATTTTCTAAAGTCGTGATTTCGAATCGGGGCTCAAGCTTTTTGACTTTTATAATAATAATTTTCGGTAGTTGTGTGTGATAAATATCGATGACTG
Source organism: Euproctis similis (assembly GCA_905147225.2). Lineage (NCBI taxonomy): Eukaryota > Metazoa > Arthropoda > Insecta > Lepidoptera > Erebidae > Euproctis > Euproctis similis. Next base: position 7,291,383 of record LR990121.1, on the reverse strand, counting down.
AAAACTTTGTGCCCGGTATGGCAATAGGTTCGCCACCTATTCCATTTGGGACGTAAACATAACTGCGAATCGAGGCTTAGCAGCCACTGCCTGCACCTTTGGGTAGAAAAAGGCGTGAAGTTATGTTACATTTGTATAAATTTATGTGTCACAGCAGAAGGTGATGTCAGGAGCCTTAAAAACCCACGAGCGTTGACAAGAGTTATGAAAGTGGAAGAAGAGAGTGAGGTGTGTAAAATTCGTGCCTTATAACGCTGTATCCTTTCTACCTACCACACAACAGACTTGGCGTGAAGTTATATGTATATAAATAGGTTTCTCTGTGCACTCGATAACGTGACTATACGCTTAGTTGTGACGGTAAGAATGATTAAAAATTACATCCATTGTCTGATTTATTAATTGGTATTAATAAATCATTACATGATACAATTATTATTTTTCTGCTTTTTTCCCATTGTCTGGGGTCGGAAGAACAGGTTTTTTTAGTCACACTTCCCTATTATCCGGATCTTCCACACTGACACCTTTCTTAGTCATGTGGTCTTCAACACAATCCATCCATATTTTCTTAGGTCTTTTTTTTACGCGAGGAAATGCTTTATGCCCACCTCCCGCCTGGGGTCGGCAGGGTGTGGAACTCCCAAAGACCCACTAAAACCTCGCGGCGGCCTTCCTCCGGCGTTAGGGTGGTCCAGTATATGGTTAAAGTTCTTATGTCTACCTCTTCTCTTATTTCCTTCCACATTATGGTTTATGATATTACGTGAGTTGGAATTTCTTTACCTGGGCGTAAGAGTGGTATGAGTATACAAAGTGATCGTTTACTCTTCTTCTCCCACTGCGTTCTCCTGACACCTCTTCGAATCTTCTGTTAAGGTGAAAAATATTTAGACATATAAATTTATATACACACATTTTATAAATAAGTATTTCTTTATAAGGGGATACAAGTATACAAGCAAGTAGATGATCTGATGATAAACAACTGGCGCCATCCAGTTGCGTTACCAGCCTTTCTGGGAATTGGATAGGAAAGGAGGATGTGCCTCCTCGCAACTCTTACTGAACCAAACGCTACGTTACTTCCTAAATGGAATAGGTGGCGAACCCATTGCCATACACCGGGCACAAAGTTGTCAGTCATCGATTCGATATTTATCAAGCATAACTTCCGAAAAGAACTCAGAGATATCTTTGGTATGAGTCTGGAATCGAACCCAGGGAGCTTGAATGTGGAGGAGGAATTCGAGGAACTGAACCACTGAGACTACTATTTGTTTATTAATTTTGAATATGAAAAAAAATATATCACCTTCCATATTTTTTTTTAATTTCGCCAAGTTTCAAACCATTTTTCTTAGCGAATTCATTAACGAATCGCAATCTGTTCGGTGGCGTTAAGACCTGGAATGTGTCGTTGATACCGCGACTGCTCTTGATGACTTCCACTTGATGTTCAGGGTCTTCAAAGTTCAATGTGACATTAAGTTCGTGCTCGTCAGTTGTAATTAAACTTATCAACGTGTAACTGAAAAAAATAAACTTTATTAAAGCGCCTTACGTATATGCAGTCGCAATAATATTATCAGCAGAAAAATGTATGGGTGTTTTTAGGGAATAGGAGAGCAAACAACAGTGGTAGAGCTAAGCAATTCGCTGCATGAATGGGCCTGCTCGACCGGTGAAATACCATGATCTCTCAAAAGATTGACGTAAAGTGGCTCTTGCCGCTTTTCGCTTGATAAGAGAGGTATCCGGAAAGTTTTCCGTTCCCCTTCCCATCCCACTTCCGACCCTTTCCATATCCCATTGTGAAGGTCGGCAAAGCAACTGTAATACTATATGTGTTGCAAGTGTCCATGGGCGGCACTGGTCACTTACCATCAGGTGACACGCCTACTCGTTTGCCCTCCTATCCCATTAAAAAACAAGCAAGTGGGTCACCTAATGGTAAGCAACTACCGACGCCCATGCACACCTGCAACACAGATAGTGTCACAGTTGCGTTGCCAGTCTTTAAGGGAGTAGGATGGGGAAGGGTGGCGAAAGAGGGTGGGCATCCTTATACCCCTCTCAACGAACAAAACGCGGCATGAGCCAGTTTACGTCGATAATCTGAGAGGTATTTCATCAGTGGAGCCGGCCCATTTCAGTGGAGCAAGCATTTATGACAAGTTATGAAAGTCATAGAAGCAAGTGAGACATGTAAGAATCGTGCCTTATGGCGCTCTGTTCTCTGTGAATACCGTGCAAGGTACTTGGCGTGAAGTTATTTTTGTATATACGTGTACAATGTATGAGTGTTTTCTTTTATTCCAAAAGTCTTGAATGGCAGTGTGTTATTAATCATTAATTTATTGATATAGATTAAAATTAAAATAGTATGCGTATTTGTTGTGTCTCTATATCATAATTCAACTCTAAAATTACTATTTCCGTTTACATACCTATTAAATAATATTAAGTTGTTTATAATATGCAATAAATTTAACTATTTCTAGTTGATAAGTGAAATATTTTTCTTTACGATAAATTTCTATAGTTTTTATTACTATACTCGCGTGTAACTTCACGCTGATAACTGCCGAAGTTAGGGTTGCATACTTAATGTCTACCATTTTTGTCTGTACTAGTCTACAAAGAATTTTTTTAATATATTTGTATAAAATATTTGTTTAAATAAACATGCAGTTATTACTGACGAAAAATGGGGTTTGTGTCATATAGTAAGACTTTTATGTTATAGGGAAGCAACCGATCAACAGACGCCACTCATGGACACCTGAACACATATAGTGTTACAGTTGCGTTGCCGGCCCTTACATTGGGACACGGTTGGGGTCAGAAGTGGGATGGGAAGGGGAGGAGGAAAGGTGTTGGGCTTCCGGATACCTCTCTCGCCGAGCGAAATGTGGCAAGAGCCACTTTACGTCGATGTTCTGAGAAGTCGTGGTATTTCACCGATCGAGCCGGCTCATTCATGCAGAAAGCTGCGTGGCTCTAACACTGTTAAGGCTAAGGGAAATCGATAGAGAAGCAATAGTAAGAGAGTCAGAATAGTATTATTTACTTACTCATCATATTTGTTGCTGTGAGCACCTTCTACGAGAAGACCAATAATTCCTGGAACAATTAAAAACATTTGATTTTTCAGCTCCCTAGTTCTTCTTGTTTCATGCTCATTGATATATAACTAGATAATAAAGCATAACTTCACAGCTTATTCTACCCGAAGGTGAGTAGTGGCTTTTAAGCCGTCACTAACCGGTATTTTTACGTCCCAAATGGAATAGGCGGGCACAGATTTTTCAGTCATCGATATTTATCATACATAACTTCCGAAAAGGATTTCTAAAAGTCATTGGTGTGACACGTTATCCCATTTTAAATGCTGCGCAACGCAACTGTAACAGTATATGTATTGCAGGTGTCCAGGACGGCATTAGCTGCTTACCATCAGGTGACGCGCCTGCTCGTTTGCCTCCGTATCTCATATAAAAATTAAGAGTGAGAAGGTAATGTATCTTGTATCGATTTGGTTTTTGTTATTGTGAAGTACGGAAGGCTATAAATGTTGGCCTCATCAGGAAGCTCAAGGTCGCTCAGCGTGCTATGGAGCGGGCTATGTTTGGTATGTCTCTACGGGATAGGATCTGAAAAACGGAAATCCGTACAAGTACGGGATTAACTGACATGGCCCGTAAAGTTAGCACGCTTAAGTGAAGGTGGGCAGGCCACATCGCTCGAAGAACCGACGAACGACGGGGAAGAAAGGTTCTAGACTGGCGACCACGGACTGGACTGCACAGCGTAGGCCGTCTCCCCACACTAGAAGGACCGACGACCTGGTGAGAACTGTAGGAAGTCGTTGGATGTTGGCGGCCCAGGACCGAGAGTTATGGCGTGTTGAGGGGGAGGCCTACGTGAGCAGTGGACAGATCCGGGCTGATGATGATGAATTTTTTTTTTAATTCCATTTAGGTAATCTATGTTTCATTCCATATTACTAAAGAACTAATAGATTTTATGCTGTTCTACTTAAAAGACTATGAAGCCCTAGATTCAAACCCTAGCTGTCTCTGAACTAATTATGTGTCAAAACTTTTGCCACGTGTTCTAAAGGACCAAACATTTCTTTCGCCGAAACCAGTTAAAGCTGCCTACTACTTTGGTATAAAAAGGGCGTAATGGTACAGAATTTACATAGCTCTCCAAATAATATGCAATACGTCTTTAATTTAAATAATAATATAATTTTCATGCCCTTATCCCACACTATGTGGGATCGGCACAAGACGCCATCCTTTTCCATTCTCTTCTATCACTCGTCTTCTCTACACTTACTACTCCCTTCATATTTATATCAACTTTTATACAGTCCATCCATCTCTTTTTCGATCTTCGTCTACGAATGTAGAGGCGATTCCTTTCTCATATCATGTCCATATCTTCCAATCTACCACTTTCACAATTTCTATAATTGGTGCTACTTTTATGCTTCTTCTTTTGCCTATACTCATTTCTTATCCTATCCATTTTTATCACATCACACATCCATCATAACATTAGCATTTCTGTTGCATATTAAAAAAAAATATTTTAGACACCAGCGCCATATAGTTTAAGGAGCAACAAACAAACTAAATAAACCGACACCGAATGCAATTCTTATTTTATTTTTTTGTAAATCGATGTTCATCCCACAAATTATCGATTCATCATCTCATATACTTCACGCCGAGTCTCTTACTGGACAGGCAGGGATAACAGACTCACGATTCTAGAATTCGTTGTTTTTTTTTTGCGGATTGTTAACTGGGCTTTTCTGCTCATATTTTTTGCACGCAGAAATCTGCCCAACGCTCCATTTACGCTATTTCCTAACGCCACTCTCCTTTCTACATCCGCGGTGTACTTAAAAGCGTATCCAAGATATACAATTTCATTCGCCTGCCTAAGTCTAAGTTGATTACAAATACACAGTCTTACTCATTAACGCAATTTTGTTTGATTCTACTAACAATATCAGAGTTTGTGAAGAATCAAAATTTAAGTGCGCACCTTTGCCCCATATGACTCTATATCTCGTCATGCATTCACTTCGGTTTTGGCTACTACGCAGTCTTCTTCTTTCAAACAGACCATTTATTTTGTCGTCGTAGCTCTGTCTTGGTCTCCCGATCACGACTCTACCGCTCACATTCCCTTCGTACAGTTTTTTAGTGAGTTGGCTTTCATTCGTTCTCTCCACCTTGGTCACAACTATCATTCTTCTACTTGCATTTCTCCCTTAAAACGCTATTTCCCATTCCATACATAATTACACTGCACACATAATGTCTTGATCTTCATATTCCTCTTTATAGAGTGGTAGAGTCACGCAGTTCGCTTCATGAATGGGCCTGCTCGACCAGAAAATACCACGACCTTTTAGAATATCCACGTAAAGTAACTCATGCTGCGTTTTTCTTGGTTTAAGAGGTATCCCCCTCTCCATTTCAAATCCTACGTCAGACCCATTTCTCTTCCTCCTAAGGCCCGGTAACGCAACTGTAACACTATATGTGTTCGGATGTCCATGAGCGGCGTTTGTTGCTTGCAATCTGGAGACATATCTGTTCATTTGCCCTTTAAAAAATATTAAGTATTTACGTGTATGTATAGGAAAATAAAAAGCAAAATGATCCATTGCTCCTCATAAACAAGTGTATCAAAGCCGCCCCCCAAAATGTGGAAAATTCCGCGATATTTGTGTCACGTCCCACTGGAGAGTACATTTTATTTGTGCGCGAACGATTCTTTAATTTGTCCCCGACATTTATCGTGTTTTCTTTGGCTTCGATGTAATTGATCTCGCCCTTGCTGTGGCGATGTGATCCGGCTTCGAATCTTGGTACCAATTTTCGTACCGATTGACATCATAACAGGTTCCACTTTGATCGTTGAATCCCCACTCGTTTTATTAATTTAATAATGTGAGGGGTATTTCCTATTGAAATTAACTTCACTGATCGTTAACAAATCAAAATTTGTATAGAAAGATTTTCTTTGATAATATTATTAATTTCTTCGATATCCAATTAGCGTGGAAAAAAATATAGTCTTGCTCGTATTTAAAAGTCTTCTCTCTACTTGCCTAACCTTGTGGTTTATTATTTATTAAAATATTAAATTTTCCATATGTATTGCCAATACATAAGTTGTATCTATAGTTATTCAGTCCAGTCCAGCTTTGTTAGTCTTTGTATTTAATTGTTTAGGTCAGAAAACTAGAAAACACTGTTCGTCAAAAGTCGTTTTTCGCTGTCTGTGCCCTTATATGCTTAGATCTTTGAAACTACGGAACGGATTTTGATGCATTTTTTTCAATAGATAAAGGGTATCAACGAGGTGGTTTTTATCTATAATTCATGTATATTATAGTAAAGACAAAGTGATAATAATAATGCGGCACAAAGTTCGCCGGGATTATAAGAAAGAATATGTCATACATTCACGCCAAGTCCCTTGCGGAGTAGGCAGGGAGAACAATGCGCCATTACTAATTGGTTCCTTACTATTTTTTTCGATATGTCATGTCATATCGATGCTTAAAGCGTGATAATATAAATAAAGATAAGGAAAATATTAAGAGTCAAAATTCCAGTATTTTTTAATAGATTAATACTTTTATTATTGTGATAAGGACGTGCTAACTAAAACGTTCTTGGAGATTTTGAATTTATAATTTAAAAAAAACTTTATTTTATCTGTATCAAATTTCTTGTGTTAGATAAAAAACTGTTTGTTACTTTATCATTTTTCAAATAAAGACTTCACAAAACATACAAATAAAATATAGCAACACTACTTATTAATATTTTCGGACATGTTAAAGGACTTTAATCCACTGCCCTAAAATACCTTAAAAAAATACAACCGTAGAATCCTGTGTATTGTAAATAATATTATTTGTAAAAAAAATATTCCATTTTTAAAAATTACATGCTGCAAAAGAAAATCGAATTTGAAATTTGAATTCGATTTTTTCAACCAATTCAACGCATCGATTCCTTCTCCATCCCGATATCAAGAAATACGTAACACGCTAGTTAGACAATTTAGGAACAGCAAAGTAAATATATTTTTACTTTATTTTACAATTTGTAAATATAGAAGAAATATAAATGTTGCAATACTTCACTACTCACCGAAAACAAGTAACAATCTTTGCATAACGACACACTTCATTGCATATATTCACGAGACTGTGAAGATTAATTAAAAAAATAAACACAGTTTGAAACTTTTTAGTTTTTATACACAAGAAATGCGCGTGCGCACATCGGAAACGTTCCGAGTTTACTGCGCTTGAGATCATTCACCGTTGGCGATTAGGTCCATAATAATATTAATAATCCAAGCCCAGCATTCTCTAACCCTTAATTCAATACAAAGAAACCTTTCTCATTTCTCTAACCTGATAATAACTAATAATACCGTTCCTCGTTAATTTAAGACATTTCTGTATGGTGCGTTAGTTGGTTGCTACCGGTTGTCTATGCGCTATTTATTTTTTTCAATAATTTAAATTAAGAACTGTTCAGTGTTTCCTTTTTTCTATTTGGATATAGAGGACAGTTACATAACCTGTGCTTGTGATATTGATTATGTTATTAAATTTTATTTTATTTTAATACTGGACTGTTACGAACCATCTCTAGTTCCACAACTCTCGATGATTTAGTGGTTAAATACTCGGACTTGTAGGTCAGAAGTCTGAACTGGTTTACGCCTGTCTACCTATTTCAGTAATAATGGTATCTAAAGCATGTATAAATTATTTTTACCTAATGATTTTTGTTAGCTTATTTATTTAAGAAGGCATTCATTCGTGAGAAATGTTGTTATCTTCCCCATATATCTTTTAGATCAGTTACAATTAATCATGTGAAACAAAGACTTACTTGTGAGAACTGTTACATATTATTACCAAGAGTGTAATGAACCTGGAACATGCCGCTGGAACACACCCACACAATGCTAACGGAATCTATTGTCGCACGCAGCAGTATAGATGTCACTCGAAAAAAGCACAAACAAAAAGCCACTACTTCTTAATACCAATGAACTACTAATGACTTGAAAACGGTACTCGTTGAGTCATCATTCTCGTAGTGATTATGACACGTGGAAAAGACTGCGGAACCCTAATATTGAGCTGGATTCAACACTCCGCTTGTAAAGCCAAAGTTTGGTTTTTACGATTAAAAAAATAATGATTAACAAGTCTGGCCTTAAATACAATTAAATAAAATTTTTTCTTTTTTATTTTGAATTTGGAACTCGTAATTTTTAGGGATTTCGGGCCGATATTTTTTCGTATTCATTGTCATATTGTCAATTATAACATGGAACGTTCAAGAAAATAAATAACATATGTAACAGAACTTGTAGATGGAGTGGATATAAGTTTTAAAATACATACTATAGTTTAGCTACGACATTTTATAAAGCCGAGGTATCAAAACCGACTGTTTGAATTCGAGCGAGTAAATTTTCTTTCTGCCCTACCGCTGTGCATTAGAAGATTGAAGATTATTCTTTATTAAATGTGTGATACTAGTATCATAATATGTTAATCTTTAATCTCGCAGCAAAACTAATGACCTCTTGAATGTACGTTAAAATGTGCACAAAAAATTCAAGTTAGTACCTGACTTAATCACTGGCTTGTTTACGAATTACGATTACGATTTCATATGGGTTTTTTTAATGATATCGTTTAATATTTAAACCTAAACATTATTGTTTTTTAGAATTTGGAATAATTGGAATATATTTTTTATATTTATTATATAGTAGTTCTCGATTGTCCAGTGGTCTAGCAACCTGCTTCTGAATCAAGAAGTCGCTGGTTCGAATCTTGGCTCACGCCAATGACTTTTCGAAATTGTTTTCGGAAGTTAAGTGCTATAAATATCGATGACTGAAAAATTTTGTGCCCGGTATAGCATTAGGTTCGCCACCTATTCCATTTGGGACGTAAACATAACGGCGAGACGAGGCTTAACAACCGCTGCCTACTCCTTAGGGTAGAAAAGGCGTGAAGTTATGTTATGTTAATAAACCCCAAAAAAATTAATGAAAGATAAATATAAATAAAAACCAAGATATATCTCTTAGATAATTAAATCATGTGAATAAAAAATCGATTAACGGTCCACCAGGATACCGTAAAACAAAAAGTGACACTATAATACCAATACCAATTTTAAACACAAAAGTTTTACGCTCACTTTCTTTAAACACTCACATATGTATTTCTTTGTATGCACAACCTGTTACGACCGACAACAGGCCTGAATCGGCCCGACATACTTTCCGACACGACCTCACGTTTCTATACAATCAACGAATAAATGTATACATTGACGCATATGTACATAAACTTATTAATAAATAACGTAATAAGCGTTCAATGTATATGACGCTTTAGTATTTAATTGCTACGTTCCAAATATAGTGATGAAATACATTGACGTTTTATATGGAAATTTCGAGAGAAAGTGCCACACTTTCCGGTTAAGTTATGTCGTATAACTTAAGGTCATATATTTTTTTTTAGTTTTATTTAATTATGTGTTCAATTAAGTCTCGGTGGTCCAGTGGTCGAGCACTCCGCTTCTAATATCAAGGGTTCTAATCCTTGAAAGTGCTTTTCGAGAGTTATGTGTGATAAATATCGATGACTGAAAACTTTGTGCTCGGTATTACAATAGGTTCGCCACCTATTCCATTTGGGACGTAAACATAACGTCGAGGCTTAACAGCCACTACCGGTGGAAAAAGACGTGAAGAAGTTTTATGTTTAATTAAGTATGTATAATATATTATGTAACTAGCTGACCCGGCGAACTTTGTTCCGCATCAAAATGCTATTTATCGGCACGCGTTTTGGCGCGCAACGCAACTGCTATGTCCCGCTATGTTAATACTGTAATATCTTCGTAAATATACGTTTATTGCATGCTGTAAAGGGCCAGGATCATTTATATTACATACGTAATCTATTTATGACACTTAATTGGATGAAAATGAATGCTGTAATGTTTAAAATCGCTTCGTAAATAAGCCATTATTTCTCGTACAAAGTAAAGGAATAAAAATGGTCATTGTGGGTTATCCCTAAGAGATAGACATATGCCCTCGCGGACTTTTTTGTAGTCTTTCTGAAGGTCTTTAATAATAAAGAACATTGTTTTGATCTATCACTTAGAGTTCAGCCAGCGTTTGCAATTAAAGTGCTAAATCTCGAAAATTATCATTTTTTATTTACAACATCATCTATGAATTATAGATCAAAACCATCCCGTTGACACCCTCTAACTATTAAAAAAACCGCATCCAAATCCGTTGTGTAGTTTTAAAGATATAAACATATAAGGGGACAGACAGCGGAAAGTGACTTTGTTTTATACTATGTAATGATAATCTATATAAAAAATGAAATATATATTAATTACTAGTTTTTTTTTAATTAATAAATATAAACATTGCTACGTATTATTGTAGCATTGCCATTCAGCGTGGAAATGCGGCCAGTCTTCTGGGCATGCTGCCAGTAGACCGAGATGCGGAGAAATTTGATTTCAGGTAGTTTTTTAATTGTATATATTGTAAATAATGTAATTAATTTATTTGTTCTTATTATTGTAAATAAAAAATATAAAATTAATAAATATTGATTATTAATAAATATTTTTCATTGGTTCGTGTGAAAATAAACTAAAAATATGAAATGATTTGAAAAATATTATTCTCACGGTCAGATCATGTGACGCCATTAGCTGGTCAATATTTTTTTTTCGCGGGATAGGAACAAACGTGCAAGCGTGTCATGTGATGGTAAACAACTAATAGACACCACCCACGCCACCCATAGACACCTGAACACACATATTGTTACAGTTGCGTCGCTAGCCTTTGAGAGAGTGAAATGTCAAGGAATGGGGAACGGTGATGTCACAGAATGAAACGTGACATGTGCCACTTTACGTCGTTACGTTTTTAAGTTTACCTATGAAAATAAAACCTTCTTCGACTCAGAACTTGTTTCGTTTTCTTTTGTTTATTAACTGCGATGCGTTTGTTTTCTACGAATCCCTGTCTCGCTCTAGCATCGTTCAGTAAATTTCAAATTTTGACCATTTGCGAACCTTCGCTTTCGGATAGTTTTGGCCAAAGCCGAAGATCTGGGCGAAGTTGGCCGAAACCGAAGCATCGATCGGACACTACCAGTAAGTATCTAAAAAAATGTAAGGCCTAAAGCCGATATCTATTTAGAGTATTACCAGCTCTACCAGAAGAAGAACTAGAAAACAATCTCAATTCCCTTATTGAAAGATATACACAAATGCAGGGAATCAGGTTTTCATGGTCTTGAGTGGTCTTGGTGGTCTAAGCAGAAATGAGGTTTCTGAATCAACAAGTCCCAGATTCGAATCCTCACTCCATTGACACAGTTACTTGTGTTTTTGTTTTAGAAGTTCTTTATTTACAATAATAAGAAGAAATTAATTAATTACAATAGATACAATTAAAAATCTACCTGAAATCAAATTTCTCCGCATTTCGTTCTACTGGCAGCTTACCCAGAAGACTGGCCGCATTGCCACACTGAATGTGAAAAAAAATTATCACTTGTGTTTGTGTAAATATCGATGATTCATAATCTTTTATCCAATGTATAGGTTCTATTTGGGACGTAAGAATTCTTTTAGTCATCGCGTAACAGCCACTGCCCACACCTACTAGTATTTTTTTTTATGGGATAGGAGAGCAAACGAGCAGGCGTGTCACCTGATGGTAAGCAACCAACACCGCCCCGCCCATGGACACCAGCACACATATAGTGTTACTGTTGCGTTGCCGACTTTTAAGGGATAGGGGATAGGAAAGGACGGGGAAGGGGGTTGGGCCTCCGGGTACCTCTCTCACCGAACTAATCGCGGCATGAGCCACTTTACGTCGGTCTTTTGAGAGGTCGTGGTATTTCACCGGTCGAGCCGGCCATTTCATGCAGCGAACTGCTTGGCTATGCCACTGTTGACGTAGAAAAAAGCGGGAAACAATTATCTAAATCGGCTCATCACTTTCACGGTTCAGTTTAATTACAAACAAAGCAATATTCTATCTTTATTATATTAATAGTATAGATTATCTTACTCTCCTGTCTCTCTCTCTCTCTCTCTTTTTCTCTCTCTGTCTCTTAAACTCCCGCTGCGTGTAATTAATATTTCTTTATTAACTCTCGTTACTAATGTCACAATAATTATTTAATTGAAAGTAATGATGTTATCAACACTGTAATGACTAGCTGATAAGGAGTGGCATGGTTTTTTTTTCATTACTACTTCACTACTTCTACTAATATATAATTTACGTTAAATGCCTTGCGGGATAGGCAGAGAGAACAGAACGCCACAAGGGACGATTCTTACACGCCTTACTCGCTTCTTTAACTTTCATAACTCTTGTCAGACGCGCGCGTCAATTTTAAGCCTCCTTTTTTTTATGGGATAGGAGGGCAAACGAGCAGGCGTGTCACCTGATAGTAAGCAACCAACGCCGCCCATGGACACCAGCAACACATATAGTGTTACTGTTGCGTTGCCGACCTTTAAAGGATAGGGGAAAGGAAAGGATGGGGAAAGGGGGATGGGCCTCCGGGTACCTCTCTCACCGATCGAAACGCGGCATGAGCCACTTTACGTCGATCTTCTGAGAGGTCGTAGTATTTCACCGGTCGAGCCGGCCCATTCCAACTCGTTTTATTTGATCATCAAAGGTGTGTTGTGGCCGTCCTCGACTGCTATATCCTTCCGCTTTTGCATTGTTTGTCAATCTTGCATCATCCAATCTTTCTACATGCCCGAAGCATCGGAGCATGCCCTTTCTTAATCTTACACCGACACTATTTAAGAACCTACCTTTCACCACCACCACCTATCATCCACTCCCCACTTCCCATCTTAAAAGTTTTCAACGCAACTGTGACCCTATCGGTGTCGTAGATGTTTTTGGGCAGTGCTACTCGCTTACCATCAGGAGGCTAGCTAGCGCTTTTGCCTTTAAAAAAATATTAAAGAACGAAATTGCGTAAATTAACAATTACATGTATTCTTAGACTATGATATGTATAAGTATGTATACTTACTTTACGATAGGATAGGAAGTGGGATAAGATGTTAAGGAGAAGAGGGTCAGCTCCCGGATACCTCTCATAACGGAAGTAACGCAGCATAAGCCACTTTACATTGAATTAAAAATTTTAGCCTTTTATTTTTTTAGTAAGTTAAAATAAAATATCAACAAATTTAATTGTTTTCTAATCAGTATCGTTGCAGGTGTAAGGAATATTACAATTTCGCGTCCTGCACACCGTTGTTTGAAACCTTCCAGATGTAATTGAAGACGACATCTATGATGCGACTCCAGACCTGGGTCAAGGCCTTGTACTGCATCATCTGCTCTTTGTCCGTAACCCACATGTTAGTGTCATATAGTTGCATCACAAACTCCATTGCATAAGGAATACCGTATACCTGTTAAAATAAGTTTTTTTTTTTTTTAAATAAACGTAACGTAACTTCACGCCTTTTTCTACCCGAAGATGCGGGTAGAAAGGAGAGTCGGTTGGAGAGCGTCGACTCGCCGAATCGCTAAGTTACGTCCGAACTGGAATAGGTGCCGAACCTATTGCCAAACACCGGGTACAATGTGGTCAGTCATCGATATTTATCACACATAATTTCCGAAAAAATGCCGAGAAATCATTGGACTTCTGTAACATCACTGCTTTTAATACTAGAAGGTGCAGACAGCCGCTATAGTGTAGTCCCAAATGGCTAAGGTATACTGAAACTGTAACACAAACCTTTAAAAAACGAGGTTCTATTGTGAGTCATCGATACTTATCAGAAATAATTTTCGGAAAAATATTTATTATATTCTTACAACTAAGAGTCTGGTTTTCCTGATTTTTAAAATAAACTACACATACATAAATACATACATAACTTCACGCCAAATCCCCTGCGGGGTAGGCAGAGAGAACAGAGCGCCATAGGGCACGATTCTTACACGCCTCACTCGCTTCGTTGACTTTCATAACTCTTTTCATGCACGTGCGTCGGTTTTTGAGGCTCTTAACATCACCTTCCTCCAGAACACGTTCTATTTGGTCATGGAATGTGTGTCTTGGCCGTCCTCGACTCCTATATCCATCCGCTTTTGCATTGTATATCTGCTTAGGCAGTCTTGCGTCAACCATTCTTTCTACATGTCCGAACCATCGGAGCATGCCCTTTCTTACTTTTACACCGACACTCTCTTTCAAACCAACTTCCTTCCCTACAACCTTGTTTTCTACGCTAAAATAAACTAAAATAATCAAAATTGTTTCATTAAAATTAATTCAAGTTAAGAGACATTTCTAGAGCCCTGTTTCCAGAAAAGATAAAAAAGTAGTAAAAATAAACGTCTAACCTACTAAAGAAATAATAAACCTACCAAATAGGCAATTAGTATCAACTAGTAGTGGAATAGGTGTACGAACCTATTGCCATACACCGGACACAACGATATCTGTCATCGATATTTATCACACATAACTTCGGAAAATTCATTGGTGTGAGCCAGAATTCTTTCCCACGACTTGTTGATTCAGAAGCAAGGTGGCCACCAGAGCTTTGAAACTTACAGGAGGAGATGAGAGTAGGAGCTTATAAAAGGTGAGATGAGAGATAATAAATGATACAATTTACCGTAGAAGCATAATCAACGCTGGTCCCAGACACTTGTCCATACCAGCTGTTCAGGGTGTCCACTGTGACTGATGGAACTGGGAAACTGGCGTTCCTGATGCTTTCATCGATTTCACCTTTCAGATCTATATAATTGTCATCATCTGTCTGAACATCTGTAAACCCTCGAGGGTATAATATGGCATCTCCCTGCGGAATTATTATATTAAGTAATTAGTTTATTTCTCAAATGGTTATTTTTATAACTTCACACCTTATCTACGGTGAAGACAGTGGTTGTTACGTTGTTACGTATTACGAAGAGTTTTAAGGTTTTAAATGGAATAGACCTACCTATTGCCATAAATCGGGTGTAATGTTGTCAGTTCTCGATAATTATTTCATATTACTTCCGAAACGACATTGTTGGGACATGGGATTCGAACCCGCGAGCAGTGCACGTACTGATTCTTGTACTCTCAAAAAAGGAAGAATCATGCATAACTTGGAATTAAAAACTAAAATATATTAATGCTCTACTACTATAGATTATAACCTGATAAAATATAACTCAAAGCTTTTCTTGATAAATCTACAATATACAATTGAAAAATAAAATATTTGGAACAGTAATGAGCGCGTTCAAACAAACAAATTTATCAGCTTTATAATACAAAATGCAGATATGTACCACGAAGTACAGAAACACAGGAGTCTAAACGTAATGTTGGAAGAATAGACTAGAGACTATAGACTATATTTAGAGGAAATAGTTCACACCAGTAGAGGGCGCCATCCTTCGAGAGGCAGTCGTTCAAATCCTTGCTCGGGAAGTTTTGTCGATATTACAGATCTTTTTAGTAAAAATAGAAATAGAAAGTAAACATTCTTAATAAAAGTAGAAATTCTTGCGGAACCAGTGGCAGAAAAGAGAACTAAGATCTCCGTTTATTATTGTGCACTATGGATATTTGGACTAGTCCTTGTATCTATACTCCGTGATTCTACTTCTGTAATTGGTACCTTCATCGTATCAGCGGTATAAGTTCCCGCATGGACGTGGATGTATGCGGCTATTTTCCGGCCATAAAGGTGGAGAACATCTCGAACAGCTCTGGACTCCGCCTCAGAAAAAGGTGCAGGCCCAGGATAAGCCTGACTGCAAGAGCTCAACACCTGTGTTTTATTCCAGGCCACGTCGAAGTTACGATCCAACATTACTCCAGGACAATCAGCTTGGGGCGCTTTGTTTTTGTTCCACATGGTCTGCCCAGCAAGGCCTATGGACAACTGCAACACCCAGAGGTATATAGTTGTGTTGCTGTCCTTTAGGATGTAACAGCAAAGGAATGGTAAAATGGGTGGGCCTCCAGCATGAGCTATTTTACGTCGATTTTTGAAGGGATTGTGGTATTTCACTGGTCGATCTGGCCTATTTCTGCAGCGTACTTCTTGGGACTACTACACTAAAATTTAGTTCATTTTGACCAATATTAAATGTGAATTTGTGTGTCATTTTGAAATTCGTTATGGGCGTAACTTAAAAATTGGGAAGAAACAAGTCCATCACATTTTCTTGCAGTTTTTCATTTGGATCACAGTCTGTAAAAATACTTATAAAGAATAACATCAAAAGTAGCTACCAATTCATTTGTATAATATATATCTTGACACGTTGTTACTCCTCTGTGGACTCCAAAACTACTGAACCGATTTCAATAGGATGAAAGTTATCCAACGTGAAAGAAAGTGAATTTCATTTTTATTCAATTGATCACTATTTACTATTATTACAAAGTAGTGTTGTTGTAAAAGCCTAGCAGGGTATATTCTATAGAAATGTAGAAAGAATGGATGATGCAAGACTAAGCAGATATACAATGCAAAAGCGGGTGGAGGTAGGAATCAAGGACAGCAACTACACACATTCCATTGCCAAATATACCGAATCCTTAAGTAAGGCGATGTCGAGGGCATTAAAAATTATGACAAGAGTTATGAAAGTCAAGGAAGCGAGTGTGTAAGAAATAAGAATCGGGCCTCGTGACTCTTAATGCTCTCTGCCTACCCCGTTGTGTGCCATTCCGGCAGCTGGTAACTTATCATAATACTTACACTAGATCTGTGTGCTGTAATATAACCATCAGGGTTTGCTAATGGTATGAGGAATATATCAAATTTATTTAGGTGCGACAAATAGTATTCTAGAAGTTTCGTGAGCTGATACTCTTCTTTCAGCGGGCCCAAAGACGATATCCCCATGACAGTCAGACCGTGAACAATAAATATGATCTTCTTCTCCGGTTCTTCCTCGGCATATATATTGTTAGTCTTACTCCGTAAGTATATTTGTACGGCGTTGACTGAGTTTATTTTGAACAGTACGATGTCGTTATATTCCGCTGTTCTACCCAATATCTCCGTGCTGTAATTGGCGTGTTTGAAACTGTCTAGGATTCTTTTCATTTGATTCATTAGCTGAAAAAAAATATAATATCAAAAAAATAATATGATAGTGAGTAAAATATACACTTGCAAAAGTTGTAATCATAATCCACCTTGAAGAAGGATGTTAGGAGGTCTTAAGAATCGACACGCGTGTATGACAAGAAATGCTCCTCGAAGCTCCAACGGACGTTCAGGGTGAGGCTGTGTCACCCACCTGGATCCGCGAGGCTGGCGGTTCTTGGCCTCGAGTGAGGCTGTGGAACCACAGCGCCATTTATGAGACGCTATCTCCATGCACAGCCCGCGGATCCGTCTGACGTCGATTGCAACCCTCAACTCAGCGAACCTAAGCGTACTCTCCGTGGCGACCACCAGAGTATTGCCTGCGTAGCACACGACACTTACGCCACGCGGCAGACTGGTGCGAAGGACGGATCGTAGGCGAGGTTCCACAGCTGGGGCCCAAGCACGGACCCCTGTGGAACCCCGCACGTCACCTCTTTTCTTTTCTTAATCCCGTTCCGGTCGACATAGGCCATCCATCTCTCCTGCGGATAAGCCCCGATTAGGTAGGGAGGCACCTCGTGGTAAACGAGGACCTCCCTGATGGCTGGCCAGGGGAGGATACCGAAGGCGTTTACGATGTCTAAAAATAACACCAGCCTTTCTAGAGCATAACGTAACTTCACACCTTTTTCTACCCGAAGGCGTAGGCAGCAGCTGTTAAGCCTCGACACATTAATGTTACAATTGCGTTGCCGACCTTTATGGGAGTAGAATGGGAAAGGATGGGCAACCTCACCGAACGAAACGTGGCATGAGCAACTTTACGTCGATCTTCTGAGAGGTCGTGGTATTTCAACGGTTGAGCCGGGCCATTCATGCAGCGAACTGCTTGGCTCTACTAAGTTTCTGCAAGACTCTGCATCAATTCTTTCAAATCTTTATCAACATTAAGTTAATAATTCAATACTTACATCGTAAGGAGTGAGAATTTCCGAGGACTTTTCTGTGTTACTAAAATTTAATTAATTTTGTATGTATTAAATCATGCAATGCACATATTATAAATATAAATAAAATTAAAGTGTCTGTTAGTAATATTGAAATAAGCGCTTTCTTTAACGTTTATATGAATATAAGGAATATACGTTTTTTTTTTGTACAAACACTAAAATAACATTTTATTTAATTTTTTTGGTCTGTCTGTTTGTTTGGGAAGTTGTAATAAGGAATAACTTAGGCTACTTTTATTGGACAAAATAATCTTTTGTCGACTAATTTATTGCTTTTGAGGCGAAAAAAAATTTCGCCGGGTCATCTAATTAAATTATCATTGCATCATTGGACACAGAAGGACGAGCAGAGAACCTTGACATCGTTGACTTTTCAGAAGTTATTTGTGATATTTGTGGAATTATTTTGTAAATTCGGTAAGTTAAGGAGTAACTGCCGCTGTTTACACCTTCAAATACAAAAACGCGTGAAGTACAGGTTCCAGCAGGTCAGTAGCGTGCACCAAGATTAAGAACTCATAACCTCTGACTTAAATTTCAGAACTGGCTATCGAGATGGACGGCTATGGAGCTGGTGACAAAGATAATGAGCATCAGGTAGAAAGAGTACTTGGTAACTTCTTTCTTCTCAACGGCCTTCTCAGTTCTTCTTTCTAATAATGGAGCATGTTGTGTTGTTCCATTGCCTTTTGTTTTCGGAGTACTGTTGGACCTAAGTAGGAAAATCACAATTATCGACTATTTATTGCAGTATAGGACCTTCTATCTACCCCTGACTCCCTTCCCTCCCCATTCCATTTCCAACCCTTCTCCTATCCCACGCAGGCGGCCGGTCATAAACCACAAGCAACCACAGCCAAATCTTTTGGCCAACATGGATAGTTTGAGAGGATGACGTGTTGTGACCCTTTAAGTGGGGTCACTTAAAGTTTCTAGCAATAAGACAATATATCTCAATATATGAAATAAATCGATAAAATGAATGTAACGGAGTCTGTGTTGCGGAGTGTCCATGGACGTCTCTAGCCACTTTCCGCCATGTGACCCGCTAGCTCGTCAGAATCGGTCAAGCCGTTTTGGAGGAGTTCAATAACGTACACCGTGACACGGAAATTTAATATATTAGATAAAAAAAATGGATTTAATGACGTGCTCAATAGTATGACTCAGATTGGCGTGGTTGATGAGCAGAACTCAACTCACTGCCACTGTTTTGGCAAATGAATGACTGAATTTGTGGGTAAGTAAGAGTGTACCAAATTGTGGTTACTATTTACTATATATCGAATGTACTAATATATTATCAGTGAATTAATTTACTAAATGATACTGTGTATCGATTATTTAAAGCAACATACATACATAAACTCGCACCTGTATCCCATAGGGTAGGCTGTGACTTTGGCACACCACAAGCTACGATCCTGACACTAATTTTGCTTCATCCACAGTCATATATCGCATCACGCCAGTTACGGGTATTTAAAAAATATATATTCAATAATAACTTACCGAACTGATTTCGCGTGTATGGCATTGGATTTTTCTGAAAATACGGCAATGGCTCATGAAAAAAAAAAGAAAACATTTACTTTTTTGTATAGGTACAACTTAGAATAGTTAAGGAGATGGCAAAAAACTCTTATAGAACCTTTCTGCCCTTATGTATGTTATTGAACTAAATTTTACAATCACAAGGCACATTTTTTTCAGATATAAGTCGGGTTAATAAAAGTTTAACTATTTCAGTTGTTAATTCATTCTTCTAATTAATTCAGTCTTCTTGTTTTATTAACTTTTCGTTGGTACATTGAGACGTTCCTTCAATATTATCTTTACATTCACTAACGACAACTCTTTTAACCAAGTGCTTACAGGTTACAGTTTCTCTTGGTAAAAGTAAACGAAATTAGATAGAAGTTCCCGAAACTTATTTATAATTTCGTTGTAGCAACAATTAAAAAAAAAAACAATTATAATTATTTTAAGATTAACCGCAAACAAATTTCAACAAGATTCCACCCTATCAATCATTATCATTACATAGTCATTACATAGTATAAAACAAAGTCACTTTCCGCTGTCTGTCCCCTTATATGCTTATATCTTTAAAACTACGCATCGGATTTCGATGCGGTTTGTTTTAATAGTTAGAGGGTGTCAACGGAGTGGTATTGATCTATAATTGATATATGATGTTGTAAAGAAAAAATGATAATTTTCGAGATTTAGCACTTTAATTGCAAACGCTGGCTGAACCCTAAGTTATAGATCAAAACAATGTTCTACATTATTAAACACCTTTAGAAGGCCTACAAAAAAGTCCGCGAGATGTGCTGTTAGGGATTACCCACATTGACCAATTTTATTTTTCGAAGTGTCTAGTCGTCCGATAATCGGATGATTAGCATAGAGTTAGTCGTCCGTAAATTTAAAAATAACACGCGTGTACGTCTACTTTTTTGTTAAAAATAATGTATGTAATGCATGTAGGTATTCATAAAAAAAATATAATTAAAAACAACTTTTTAAAAATAACATAACATAACTTCACGCCTTTGTTACCCGAAGGTGTAGGCAGAAACTACAAACTAAATAAATAAATACTAAACTAACCCGGACCTTCGGATCAGAAGCCGTGTTAAATTTTACAGTATTAAATTTTTCCAAAAAAATAGGTTAGTTAGGTTTTTTTTTTTAATTTTTGACAACATCTCAGCGATAAATAAAAACGATCATACAAAAACTAACAAACCCGGACCTTCGGATCAGAAGCCGTGTTAAATTTTACAGTATTAAATTTTTCCAAAAAAAAAGTTAGGTTAGTTAGGTTTTTTTTTTTTAATTTTTGACAACATCTCAGCGATAAATAAAAACGATCATACAAAAACTAACAACAGTAACGACTGAAAGTACACCAAGAACGAAAAAATTGAAAATATTGCATTGACTTGTATAGGTTTCTTAATTCATCGAGATATTGTCCAACATTGTCGTTCAACCTGCGATTAAAAGAAAAGGGAGACCTAAAGGTACTAATAACACCGATTTCGGTGTTAGTATCGGTAGGAGAATAAATAATAATAATGAAAAAATAACAATTTGATTTTATGTCAATGATTTTATTCATCTGATTATCGGACGACTAGACACTTCGTTTATTCATCCGCTTAGCGGACGACTAGCAACGTACACGCGTGTTATTTTTAAATTTACGGACGACTAACTCTATGCTAATCATCCGATTATCGGACGACTAGCAACGGCCTTTATTTTTTTATAAGAAATAATGGCTTATTTACGAAGCGATTTTAAACATTACAACATTAATTTTCATCCAATTAAGTGTCTTAAATAGATTGTGCATGTAATATAAATGATCCTGGCCCTTTACAGAATGCAATTAAAAACGAATATTTTCGAAGATATTGCAGTATTAACATAGCGGGACAGCAGTTAAAGCCGATAAATAGCACAACTTGAACCTCATAATATCCAAAATTTACTCATTTATTACTTCTGATGCGAAACAAAGTTCGCCGGGTCAGCTAGTATAAAATAAAATCGCTTTCCGCTGTCTGTCCCCTTATATGCTTATCTTTAAAAGCACGCAACGGATTTTGACGAAGCTTTTTTAATGGATAGAGGGTATTAACCGGTATATATAATTTAATTTAGCACTTTAATTGCAAACGCTGTCTTTTCTGTACTTACAATTTACTTATTAACTTAACGCCAATCGCGGGGTAGGCAGAAAAAATAGAGCGCTTTAAGACACCTTTCTTACATACCTCACTCGCTTCTTCGACTTTCATAACTTTAGTCTTATAAATAAAATCTTACTTATCATCTGTTACTAAGAAATTTTGGTGACTAACTAATTTGGTTGGTCTGAATTATCCTTCCTCGTCAACATATTTAGTCAACTTTCTACCGAATTCGAGGAAATTGAGATTTTTTTTTATTATCTGACTGCGCATATATTTGATATGACTCGCCAGATTTACACACTACAATGCAAGTATGATTTAGTAAAGAAAAAGTCCAAAAATTTACTTATTGATTACTTTTATTGGGATACAAAGTTCGCCGTGTCAACCATTTATATTAATGCTAGCTGACCCGGCGAACTTTGATATCCGTATCGCAGAGTAAATAAGTGAGTTAATTTTGGATTTATCAAATTTTCTTTAGTGTTGACATCCTGTATCTATTAAAAAAACCCGCATCAAATCCGTTGCGTAGTTTCAAAGACCTAATCATATAAGGGGACAGACAGAGGAAAGCGACTTTATTTCATACTATGTAATGATAAATAATTATATATTTACCAGTTAAAATTCCCTTCCAGAACACTGCAAAAACTATTGTGAATAACACTATTGATTTTTTATTATAAACAAATATAATTAACATTACTTGTTTCAATTGGAAATTCCATATAAAAATAACGATACGAATTGTGCACAAGAACGCCGAATAAAATTTATCGCTTCCTCATATTTTATTGCGTCTGTATAATAATAAAAAAAAAAAACTCAACCAAAAACTGTACTGAGAATATGAATTTACTTTACACAATGGCGTCTCCGAATGTTACAGAAATGCTGTTATTAATTTTTCTTTAATATTTCAACGTTGCGTTTGAAAGGTCCCGAATATTTGATTCTTAATATGGAATAGAGTGGCAAACTAATGTCCATCTGCAATACCTGACCCTTGCAACATTTGCAACTAAACACGGCATGAGCCACTTGGTGTCGATTTTCTGAGAGATCGTGGTGATTCACCGGTCGAGCCGGTCCTTTCATGCACCGAACTGCGTGGCCACGAGCGCATTAAAGTAGGATTAACGCGGTAGATCATTTCTACCGCCCAATGAAGTTATGTATGTTTGTATGTTTGTTATAGGTAGGTGTGATGTCAGATTATAAAGTTATTTTGTTTCCTTTTTATAATTTTATTATCCAAATTGAATAAACTTTTACGTAACAAAACATAACTTCACGCCTTTTTTACCCGAAGGTGTAGGCAGCGGCTGTTAAGCCTCGACTCGCCGTTATGTTTACGTCCCAAATGGAATAGGTGGCGAACCTATTGCCATACCGGGTACAAAGTTTTCAGTCACCGATATTTATCACACTTAACTTCCGAAAACAATTTCGAAAAGTCATTGGTGTGCGCCAGTGTCAGCATTCGAACCCGAACCTCTGGAATAGAAGCCGTGTGCTCGACCACTGGACACCGAGACATACATAACTATGTTTACCAAGCTTACGAAAATATCTTTATACGTACGCCTCTTAAATCTTGACCGCGAGGACATTAAAATTTTCACGATCCCTTTAAAAGTGTTGTTTTACTCTTCACGGCTGTTAAAATAGAGGTCTCAAGTTCGTGGTCCAAGTCCACAACATTTCTTTGTTCATTTATATTTGTTGTCAGCGCGTTTTATGTGACTGAACTTCGAAGCGACTGGGTCAATTACGATAAAATTTTAATTATGCAAATGGGTGATAGGTATATTGAAAAGTTTAGATCTTCATTTAACAAATATAGTTTTGTGTCCAAATTTGAGTTATGAAAGTCAACGAAGCGAGTGAGATGTGTAAGAATCGTGCTTTATCGGCGTTCTGTTCTCTCTGCCGACCCCGCAAGGGATTTGGCGTGAAGTTATGTATGTATGTATGTATTATTTACCTTGAGTAGCTTGACGTTTCGGCCAGGTTGTACTGGCCGTGGTCACAAGCAGTTTAGTTCTTACCGAAACGTATGGCATTTTATTTATTTTAATTGTCTTCTATTGGAAAATTGTTTCGTCTCCGATATTAGAAATATTTTTCCCCTAGTTTTGTAGTAGGTACCTATACGGTTTAAGGATTTCAAAATCCTATCGCCCACTCCTGTACTTCACGCCGCATCATAAGATCGTAAAGGCACCACAAGATTTACAAGTACACAAAAAAACTGTTAGCAGTGCCGACTGGATCTTGGTACGCGGAGACCGAACGTAAATCGGACCATCATTTTAAACGGTTACTAAGGGTAACCAGAAACTGGCACTTAATGCCTCTACCTTCCATTAGGAGATTGTTGTATGATATTAAAAATCCACGTAACATCACGCCTTTATTTACCTAAAGGTGTAGGAAGGAGCTGTTAAAGCCTCGACTCACCGTTACGTTACTGAGACTTATTTTTTTTGTTTATGGGATCATAGGGCAAACGCGCAGACGTGTCACCTGATGGTTATCAACCAGCGCCACCCATGAGCACCTGCAACACATATAGTGTTACTGTTGCGTTACCGACCTTTAAGGAAGGAGGGTGGGCTTCCGGGCAGCTCTCTCACTGAACGAAACGCGGCATGAGTCACTTTACGTCCGTCTTCTGAGAGGTATTTCACCGGTCGAGCCGGCCTGTTAATCTAATGAACTGCTTGTTGTTGTAATGTAATGAACCGCTGTTAAAAAAAAAATTTAAAATAGAAATTGGATAAACCATAATACAATTCACTGTCTATTATGTGAGTATTATTTGAGAGGCCTCGTGGTGCATTTGTGAAACTACGGATCGCTGAGTGCAAGTCTACGGGTTCGATCCCCACCGATATACAAATACTTATGATGAGCATGGATGTTTATCTATGTATTATTAATGAGGGCAAGCGAGTCACCGATCGTAGGTTGCTAGCGTCCCGCATATACTTACATCTGCAACACCATAGGGGTTTGAAGTCATCTGCGTTGTCGGCCCTTCGAGTAGGAGTACTAACGAATTATAGTTTATTTGTAGTATCTTATGTTATATTTCCAAAAATGAAAGTATTTTAGTAATTATATCCTGCTAATATATATAATTATATATATTAGCAGTTTCTTAGCTTGATAAAACTAGATGGCGCTGTGTGTATAATGTCAAAAAAAAAACAATGATAGTCCAACATTATAGAAGGTCTTTTAATAATC
Source organism: Euproctis similis (assembly GCA_905147225.2). Classification (NCBI taxonomy): domain Eukaryota; kingdom Metazoa; phylum Arthropoda; class Insecta; order Lepidoptera; family Erebidae; genus Euproctis; species Euproctis similis. The sequence goes on along the minus strand of LR990121.1, from coordinate 7,266,162 downwards.
TTATCATACTAATAAATTAACATCATGTAGAACAATTAATTATTGCGTAAGTAATTACTTACACAATGGTAGGTATCGTAAATTAAAATAAATTTTATTACGTGTAGATTGTTATAACACCCGACTGGCAAGAATGTAGGTTATAAACACGTGCAATAGTGGCAACATTGTAAATTTTTACGTTCAAATTTACAAGCCACTAAATCTTACAAAGTGAATATAGTCACGGAACGCGAACGATACGTGCGAACTTCGCTTTGACAAAATATTACCTATACGATATGACGGATTTTATTTAATAAATCTTTCTATATATTTCAAATTGGAAATTCCCTCTCACATACACTCGCATTGTGAACTTGTAATATAATAAATTATGTAGAAACTGGTCTCAATAAATATAATCTACACTAATATTATAAATAGGGAAGATTTTTATTTTTGTATGTAACGAATAAACTCACAAAGTACTGGACGGATTGTAATAATATTTTTTTCTTTAGAATGCTACATTATCACTGAGTAACATAGGCTATGTGTAATCATCGTCGTCATCGTCATTTGGTTTGTACGCGAGTAACACCGTGAGGCGGGAAGCTACATACAATATAGTCTTATACAAAAAAATAGATATTATAACTCTTTTTACAGTATTCTGAAATGAATAAAAAAAAACTGTATGTCAAATTTGTATTTTGTTTTCTATTAATTTAAAAAGAAAACATACATACATAACTTCACGCTAGGTCCATTGCGAGGTAGGCACAGATAACAGAGGCACGCGACACTGGCTTCTTTGACTTTCATAACTCTTGTCATTACTCGTCAATTTTTTAGGTTCGTGACATCACCTTTCTCCATGACTTGTTCTATTTGGTCACGGAAAGATTGTCATCCGCTTTTATACTGTATATCTGCTTAGTCAATTTTGCATCATCTTTCCCTACTTCTTTTTCTTTATTCTTTATTTTACACAAATTTTATGACGTTTATTACAATTGTTCATACAATTGGTACAAAGGCGAGTTTAACCTAAAAATAAACATCAAGTGGTGGCGCAGTGGTCGAGCACACGGCTTCTGATCCAGAGGTCCGGGTTCGATTCCAGACACTGGCTCACACCAATGACTATTCGAAATTGTTTTCGGAAGTTATGTGTGATAAATATCGATGACTGAAAACTTTGTGCCCGGTATGGCAATAGGTTCGCCACCTATTCCATTTGGGACGTAAATATAACGGCGAGACGAGGCTTAACAGCCGCTGCCTACCTTCGGGTAACAAAAGGCGTGAAGTTATGTTATGTTATGTATGTATGTACATTAATAATAATTTATTCTACATTAATAATATTCCTCTCTTATTTTCGACTCTGTCAGCGAGAGAGAACCGAAATGTGGGCCATTTCGATCTGCATTCATGCACACTCTGCCATACCCAACTCTCGCTTCCATAAGTTATCGTTGGTATAAGTACCGCATTCTGATTAGTTTGGTTTTTCTGCTAACAGTCTTTGCGCCCAGGAATCTGCCCAATGCTCCATTTACAGTTTTTCCTACCGTCACTTTAATTTCGAAATCCGCGACGTACCTACTAGTAGGTACTGCTACTGCGTTTGCTGATGTGTTGACTTTTATCTTTATGAGAGTGTACTATCATGTGGTGCTTTTGTATATTAAGTACTTGTTGTCTGTTGTTGTCTGTTTTTTTAAAAGATTTCAACACTTTTGTTTTGTTACTAGACTAAAATCAATTCAGATCCTTCTGTAAGCTCGAAAGTTACTTGCATCTTACTTTAAGTTCTCTCTCTTATTCAAACGCAAGTAAAAACTAATATATTTTTCATAAAATGCATCAACAGTTCATGGATCACTACTTACTAGGAATTACTTACTTACTTACATTTCTTACAAAAAACATTATTGAACTTGAGTTCCGTTCCTTCTAAAAACATCAACATTAACTAGTTTTTAACTTCATCACAATCTTTGTGATGAAATTTGGTGATCATTGTGTTAAACATCAAGATGTTATTAAATTTTCGATTAAAAAACGGTTGTACTTTATAAGTAAGTTACATCTCACCCTTCGCACCACCCCTTGACAATGGGAACGGCGTTCCATAATGGCTATTCGAGAAGTACTCAGTATATTAACATCAAATTTCACTGACAATAAAACAGTAGGTACGCTATAAGCCCTCAATTTGAAGGCTTCCATCATAAAACACTTGGAACTAGGGCATTATTGATGCATATATTACACTAGCTGACTATCACATTTACCACATTTGCTCCGCTCCTATGAGTCATAGCGTGATGATATATAGCTTAAAACCTTCCTAAATAAATAGACTATTCAACACGATTTTTTTTTTCAATTCGTACCGGTAGTTTCTGAGATTAACGCGTTCAATCAAACGTAGTCTTAAACTTTATAATATAAGTATCGATGAACTTATCTAGCGATTCATAATCACAATTCATGGCTTTTAAATGTAGTGTTTGAAGTCTCGGTGGTCCAGTGGTCGAGGTCACCGTTTCTGGTTTAAAAGTCTTGGGTTCGATTCCGGATTCACACTCATGATTTATCGGTACTCTTTTAGGTAGTTATATGTGATATATATCGATATGTGAAAAACTTTGTGCCCGGTCCCTACACGTTCAGTTATAAAAAGGCGTGAAGTTACGTTAAATGTAGAGCGATACCCGATTACTTATATTTGTAAAATAAAAATGTAGTATAGTGTAGTAAAACTCCATTATTTATTTGCACGTCATGTCTAGTTCCTATAAATAGATACAACAACAAGTAGAAAGCAAAACTTGGAAAAGAGGTAACTTCATGTAATTTTATATATACGTTCAACCGAACGTATATAATATGAAATTACATATATTTTTTTGTGTGACTGTAACTTTACGGCTTTAACAGCCGAAGGTACTGGCAGCAATTATGCCTCAATACGCCGATTTCACTTTCCAATACCTAATTCGTATATCGGTCAAATTACTGGTGCTCCAAACTAGAAGGACAGAGTACTGAACTTATTAGGCCATCAAGACTCCTTTTTTTCTTATTCTTCGCCTATATGGGAATAGAGCCGCTCTGTTTGCTGCATGAATGGGCTGGCCCAATCTGTGAAATACCACGTCCTCTCATATACCACGTTTCGTGTGGACAGACACGAACTTCTCCTTCCCCTTCCGTCCCATCCCTCTCTCTTAAAGGATGGCTGTTACAGAATCTGACTTGCTGGTGTCCATGGGCGGCGGTATTTGTCTCGTTTATCCCTTATTCTATAATGAAAATTTAAGATGGTAATGAATCCTGATACTTGGTCCACGAAAGGAACGCTACATTAGTCACTTTACGTCGATATTCTGAGAGGTAATGTTATCTCACGAGTCGAACCAGCCGAATCGTGCAGCGAACTGCGTGGTTCTACCACTTTTGTCTTTTAATAAACTTCTAGAACGCTCCTTTGGCTCGTCCGAGCCATTATCCGACTGAGTGGACTTAATTCCTCATTCTTTTATTTCAACTTTATTTTCATAACTGACAATAAATGTCAAGTCATTGTTGTAATAAAGTAAGTGGGACTCGGTTCACCCTTCCACGCGACGTGTTGTCGCCTAACCCCACCCGCCAGTCCAGTGAACACTCACCCCACAAAACAAGTATAGTTGAAATTATTGCACGAATATATTAATTGAAAAAAAAAAAACAAAGCATTTGGGAACTTTATCGTATCAACAATTACTACGAAACGTATTATGACTTTTTTACTTTTGGATTTTAACTAACATTAAATGGATACAAAGTATTCACATTTATTAATGTATAGGATTTTTTTTTAAATGGATAACTTTTTCCATCATCGGCTATAGTATATTGGGCATTATTTAGTCAGTCATCAAAATTTATACATATACCTCTGAAAATAATTTCAAAAAGTTCTTGGTTTGAGTCATGAATCGAATCAAAGACTTCTCGATTCGATTGAGAAGTGCAATGTTTGTTTGTGGAATTTAAATACTAGATTTGTCTGAAAACATAGACAAAGGACAGTTAAAGGTTTATTATTTTTGTTATAATTTATTTTATTTACTTTAATTTCCGTCAAGAATGTCCATCCCGGTTCAACGTTACACAATGCTGGTGATAGGTAAAATAGCTGTCAACACAAATGACGAACATATAAATAGGATTAAAACAAAACGTTGTTCAATGAAGTAATACTGAAATGTTTCTGGTTTGGTTTTTATAGCCGCTGAAGGCTATCTAATATACTAATACGGATGGAACTAAATCTCTGGAGGACACATCTGGCCTTCCAGCCGAGAGCATCGCGTGAAATAGCTGCTTAGACTTTAGAAAGATATTGTTTTGAGAAATTTTAGTCGTTGGTAAAGATAAATATTACTGGCAGTATTTTTAAATCAATTTCTGTCGTTGTGAGATTACTTTATCTACAAACAAATAAATATCTAGGTAGGTATGCAATACCTACCTAGATATCTATCTGTTTAGTAGTAGTTAGTAGTAACGTATTATGTAATTTTATATTGTTATATTAATTTCTTCACGAATAGGTTTTAATCAGTGGGTTTTAATTATCATTAGGTAACCCACTTAACTTTTAATCAGTTGATAAATAAATCATTTGGCCGCCTCCAAAAATCCACTTGTAGTGAATAGATTCAATAGTCGTGGGTTCGATTTCGCACTAACACCAATAATTTCTCAGAATTCTTTTCGAAAGTTGTGACTGACAACTTTTGAAAACTGTAATGGCGATACGTGCGCCACCTACTCTATTTGGGACGGAACGTAACGATTCAGCGAGCAGTAGAGCTGCCTAAACCATCGGGTAGAAAAAGGTGTAAAGTTACGTACGTAAATAGAAATACAAGTGAAAAAAGCTTCAATTTTCTAGTTGAAAGCATCAAAGAATTCCAATCAGCATCTCACTAAGAACCCGTACAAATGCACACGGTATTTAAATAAATGTTGGACCCTTCTTCAAACGAAGCGTTATATTTGAAACAATCTTACTGTCAATTACATTAAGATATTCCTCCATCGGGGAGTAATATACATATATAAACAAATACTTTTATATTTTATATAAGAAGATACCTATGTGAGTGCACTCGGCTTGATTAGTGCGGTCTTGAAATGACGAGAGCAGAACCTCTGGGCACCTCAGGAACGACTTCATCTCTTTAAACATATCCCATTTTCTCCTGAAGGATAAATTGATTCTAAAAGATTGGAGACAAATGGTTTCAAAATGGCGATGTGTCAACAAGGAGGTCGAATCGGTCAAGAACTTTTTTTTAGTAAGATACGTTTGACATTGTTTTTTTTTCTGAATTCTATTTTTGATATTTATTTCTAAGACTTTCGCGAATCTCACTCATTGATTAAAACAACTTTTAGGATTATATCGCGTTTATTTCTTACTTATATAAATTTATTTCCCGACGTTTCGAACTCTTTACAGAGATACTCGTGAAAATGATCTCTGTAAAGGGTTCGAAACGTCGGGAAATAAATTTATTTAAGTAAGAAATAAACGCGATATAATCCTAAAAGTTGTTCTATTTTTGAATAAAAATAGAATTATTATTTTTGAACGAATAGAACGTGTTCTAGAGGAAGGTGATGTTAGGAGTTTTGTAGCGTCAAATATCGACGCGCGTGCATGAAAAGAGTTATGAAAGTCAACGAAGCGAGTGAGGTGTGCCAGAATCGTACCTTATGGCGCTCTGTTCTCTCTGCTTACACCGCAAGGGATTTGGCGTGAAGTTATGTATGGATATATGTATTTTTGAATAATAAAATACCGCAAATCAGAAAAAGAATCTTCTGAGATTAAAGAAGCGGGAAAAAAATAATAATAGATAAGCATTTATGTCATAATAGAATGCAAAGGTATTTTATGGTTGATTCTCTGAATCAATAAATCCTGGGTTCCAATCCTGGCTTACACCAATGACATATCGAACATTGTTTTCAGAACTAATGTGTGATAGATATCGATGACTGAAAACTTTGTGCCCGGTATAGCAATAAGTTCGCCACCTATTCCATTTGGGACGGAACGTAACGTTTCGGCTAGTCGAGCTGCCTGCAACTTCGGGTAGAAAAAGGCGTAAAGTTATGTTATGTTATACATAAAAGTTTATAATTATATTCTAGCATATACATAGTGTAAGTTTTTGATACTTTTGGTAAGAACAGCGATAAGGCAGCGTTCTCATCAGAGTTGTGAGAGGTGACTGCACGTTGTGGGTATGCATAAATAAGGGTGTGTTATTGTTTAGTAGTGTCCGACCGACGCTTCGGCTTCGGCTTCGGCCACCTTCAGCCAAAAATCCATCTTCGGCGAGATCTTCGGCTTCGGCCGGATTCTGGGCCGAAGCCAAAGGTCCGAAAACAGTCGGGATTAAAAGAACTGTTACGATAGAGTGAGTGAGTAACTGACGGACCGGACTGCACTTAGTTCAGTGCGGATACCTCTATCACCGAGAGAATCCGCCGATATTCTTCTTTAGCTGTGATAATATTGAAGAAAATTATTAAATTACTAATATTTTATAAACCTTTGGCTTCGGCTTCGGCCGAAGGTTGTGGAGATTGCCGATTAATCGGCTTCGGCTTCGGCCAAAAATAGACCTTCGGTCGGACACTATTGTATAGTTTTACCAGTTTAGACTTGCGGCTTCACTCGCGTGGTTGGTTGATAATGGCCGTAAGATAGCAGTAGATATTTAAAGACAAACAATCTCACGATCAATTATTTACTTCCTGTAACTAAATAGGTACGCCAGGATCGGAGAAAATGTACAAGTTTCAAGATTCTTTGATACTTACTGTTTGGTATGTAATCAACAAGTTATGTTCATACATACTTTTTATAAATTGTAAATAAGTAAATTTTGGTTTTTATTAAATTTAATTTGCGGCCGATACCGCTGTTTTGTAGACCTTTCAATTGGGTATAATACGTGATGTAGTGCATTGTTTTGATCTATCACTTGAGATTCAGCCAGTGTTTGCAATTAAAGTGCTAAATCTCGAAAATTATTATTTTTTCCTTAAGACATTATAGGGATTTATTTAAAGCAGACAACGGAAAGCGACTTTGTTTTATACTATGTAATAAATAATAATTAAATAATGATAATGATACATATATACAATTACCCATATAATTTATCCATGGTGGTAGGCAGAGATTATTTTTTCCATTAACTACGATCCTGCCAAACATTTCTTGCTTCTTACACTCTCATTATCGCTTTCATATATGCTTGTCGGTTGTGGCCACTCTTGACCTGGTCTCTCACCAACACTTCATTTATTTTGATGGTGGTAGCTTATCTTTCACACTCTTCTGTCTTTTAAATGCGTTTACTGTCAGTCTTATAATCGGTATGTACCTATCAATATAATCACTGTAGAATCTAAATTATATAAACATTATAAATATGTAACAATATTGGAGAAATAATATTATTAAACGGCAAAATACATTAGCAAAAGTTTTGCCGTTGCCCGAAGGCAGCGTATAATACATGTAAACAAACATACGTATATTAATGCTTACAACAAAAATAATATTGTTCTAATAGAATCTATTAATACTTCAAGCGTATTATATTGGATACCTGTTTTACCGACGTCTACTCGAGCAGTGTCACTCTATCCGTCTATGGCTTGTTCTAGAATAATATCCGGGGAACTGTATCATTTGCATGCCCTTTTTATAGTCAACTATAGTGATGAGACGACCCGCATTTTATCAGCTCATAATAAATTTCAAAGGATTTCATACTATATTGCTATATAAATAAGGTGGAGAATGTATTTGTATTTAAATGGAAGTTATATCGTTAAGATTTTGTTTTAAAATAATAGCCATGTCAGATACAGCGCTGACGCGAATTCTTTCCGACTGCTTGGCTTTACTTTATCGCGCATGTTTTAATATTAATTGTAAGTTTTCTGCACCAATGGCTCGTCTACAACGACTTAATGCAAATGTGTACGCCTGTCATAACGTTTAACACGATGGGTGGATATACATGGCAGCACCTAAGTGCTACCTACAAATATTTAATAATAATAATAAAAAATCTCGCACAATTTCGTTCTTGTTAAAAGTACCTAAAAAAATAGATTCCGTATAAAATGGATTGTTTTACCTTAACTTTAACGTGTAGGTACCCGGGTGAGTTTCAGCGTTGACAATAGATGAAAAGTTTTTTAAAGGAAAATTTATGACAAAAGCCGGATAATAAGGTGGAAGCTGCCGGTGTGCGGGGTGTGGGGTGGGGGATTCCGTATAACCTGTATCGCTCTCCGAGGCACGTGCGAGAATCACGTGGCTAATATCGATATTAACGCACACTAATATCGATGTGATCTTTACAAATTCTCGATAAACCCTGGTGTTTATATTATTGGTTAACTCGTATTATGAAATAAACCTGAATTTGGTGGGATATGAGAGAACAGGAAGAACTAAAAAATCGATGGATTGTTTGAAAGGCAGGAGATTAAATGATGTATTAAAAGCTCGGGTAGAAGGCGAAAGTGCTATCGTTTTTTTTTTTAATTCATAAAGAAACTACCATAGACAATATGTTTCATATTCTTTTTTCTTCTTTTGCTGTTTGTCGAATAACATTTTTTTATCTGCGTAAATATCCAAATTACTTATTAAGTTTGTTCATGGGTTAGTACTAGTCATGGTTAGATATAAATACCTGTAAAAATAAATATACAGAACTATAAGTGCACGTAAACGACTCGCACTTAGCCGGTTTTTACATCGTCTCGTTCAGAGATCAGGAGAACATAATTAAATGTATTTTGGATAAAATAATCTTGGATAAAAATAATAATATAGTTTTTTTAAAACAGTATTGTCTCGGATTCATTTTAAGGCTGTGTAAGCCTAATTTCAAATGGAAAAGCTATTTTTACCCGTAAATGATTACGAACTCACAGTGATTAGATTTGAAAGAAACAATGCCCAGATACGTTCTTAGGCAAGTTTAGTAAATTTAGAAAAGACCGAAGGTAGTCTATTCAATAGGTATATTATTGATGTCTCGAGGAGTGCAAGAGAAATAAAAAGAAAAAAGAAACATTAAAAGTACGCATTATAGACGCAAAATGGCTCATGCCGCCTTTCACTCGTTGAAAGAGGTATCCAGATTCCCAAGCCCTTCCCTTCGCCTCTTTTCATCTCACTTCTGACCCCTTCCATATCCGTATGTCCGGATTCCCAAGCTCTTCCCTTCTCCTCTTTTCATCCCACTTCTGACCCCTTCCATATCCATATGTCCAGATTCCCAACCCCTTCCCTTCTCCTCTTTTCATCCCACTTCTGACCCCTTCCATATCCATATGTCCGGATTCCCAAGCCCTACCCTTCTCCTCTTTCCATTCCACTTCGGACCCCTTCCATATCCATATGTCCGGATTCCCAAGCCCTACCCTTCTCCTCTTTCCATTCCACTTCTGACCCCTTCCATATCCATATGTCCGAATTCCCAAGCCCTTCCCTTCTCCTCTTTCCATCCCACTTCTGACTTCTTTCATATCCATATAAAAGAGGAGAAGGGAAGGGCTTGGCAATCCGGACTGCCAAGCCCTTCCCTTCTCCTCTTTTCATCCCACTTCTGACCCCTTCCATATCCATCTGTGACACTTGGTTTGCTAGTTTATCCCTATATCTAATAAAGTAATTTATTACTTTCTTCTACAACGTCATAACTTCATCCCAAGTCTTTTTCTGGGTGGGCAGAAAATTAAGTGATATAAGACAAGACTTACTTCACTTTCTTCTCTGTCATTGATTACCATTGAAAAGTCATCTCGGTGGCCTGGAAGTGGATCAGCGATTCTTAATGATGAGGTCTTTTGAAAAAAAGGGCGAGTTGGTAGCAATAGGTTCTGTCAACTCTTCGATTTGGGACGTAAAAATGCGAGCAAGTCGAGGTCAACAATAACAGCCTAGACTCTTTGTATAGAAAAAGAGGTGAAGTTACACTACATGTCTTTTTTACACGCTCGTCGATTTTTAAGGGCATCATTTAGTCATATATCGAGCTATTAAACATCTTAAATACACAAAGACAAATTATATTGTACTAAATAAACCCCGTGAACTTTGTTTCACCTTAGAAGTAATAAAAAGAAATAAAAATTGTGGGTTATCCCTAAGAGATAGACATACACCACCACGGACGTTTTTGTAGACCTTTTGCAGGTAGTACATTGTTTTGATCTATCACTTACGGTTCAGCCAGCGTTTGCAATTAAAGTGCCAAATCTCGAAAAATAACACTTTTTCTTTATTACAATTAATTAATACATGAATTATACACACAAACCATCCCGTTGAAACCCTCTATTTTATAAAACTCATCAAATTCATTGCGTAGTTTTAAAAATCTAAACATATAAGGGAACAGGCAGCGGAAAGCGATTTTGTTTAATACTATGCAATAATAATGATAAATGCAATAACAAAAATGTCATTATTATTTAATAATGTAGGATATTAATGTGTATATACATTATTCTCTAATAGACATTTAAGATTAAAATCTCGAAACAAATAATATGACGGGGTGGGCTCCCGTCATATCCCGCTGAAATAGATAAAGCCCAAAGATATGCTGTCAACGTCGCCGGTGTCAGAATTGTGTGACAGGTCGTTAAAACCACAACGCTGAGCGAACACGCCCAGCTTTGGGAATATCGCCATATGACAGTGTAATAAAAAAAAACAATACAATTTTTTTTGTAGCGATTCGATGAAATTATTGTGTTATGTATGGACAGGCTTTTCGGATTGTTGTCATCGTCCCGGTCCAGCAACACAATAGTAGTATAAATGTTCATCATCATCATCAGCCTATTGCAGTCCACTGCTGGACATAGGCCTCTCCCAATTTGCGCCACAACATCCGATTCTCTGTCTTCCGCATCCAATCTTTTCCAGCAGCCTTTCTGAGGTCGTCTGACCATCGGGCTGGTGGGCATCCTACACTACGTTTACCAAGACGCGGTCTCCAATGTAAAGTCTGCGGTCGGACGCGGTCTGCAAAGTATAAATGTTATTTGTTTTAAAGGTAGGTAAGGTAAGGCATTTTAAAGGCTTATAAATTTTAAAGGTATACTAACGCTATTTTTCGTTTATTACAAAAAATATTCCTAATTAATTGTACGTTTTCCGCTTAATAATCATTTGGAAGATATAATTATAAGAATAATAACATAACTTCACGCCTTTTTCTACTCGAAGGTGTAGGCAGTGGCTGTTGAGGACTCGCCGTTATGTTTACATCCCGAACCTATTGCGATACCAGGCACAAAGTTTTTTAGTCATCGATGTTTATCACACATAACTTTCAAAATTAACTCATTTCGAAAAGTCATTGGTGTGTGCCAGAATTCGAACCGGCAACCTTTGTATTCAGAAGTCTTATGCTTGATTGACTACTGGACCACCGAGACTTTAAATTTTAAATAAATACACTTTTAAAAATATGATATTAGTTCTGGAGCTACTCGTTTTTAGTATGGAAAAATCTCAGTCTAGATTGTTTAGTGGAAATTTTACTTGGAAGGTCCCAGATTCGAATTCCGTCACTTGTTAATTTCGAATTTCTATGACTTGTGACTTGACAGTTGTGTCTGATTTATTATTTAAACAATCGCCATCTGCTTTAAGGCACAGAACATTTCGTTTAGTGCGTATGAGGGCGCACTTGCTACACTTAAATAATTAAATAACTATAATGAAACAGAGTTAATATATAACCCAGGGAAATATTTTCCTTGCCCTACCTTCCTCCCAATTCGTCTTTCAATAATTTGCTTTTTATATCAATACTAGCTGACCCAGCAAACATTGTTTTACCAAAAAAAAATTGATAAACAAATAAAAAATAGATGATGACCAATCTCTCGAGCCTCGTGGCGCATTGTTAAAACTACCGGCTGCAGTACTGAGGTCGGGGGTTCGATTCCCATCCGAGCACAAATATTTGTGACAAACATGAATATTTGTGCGGCGTCTGGGTGTTTTTCTATGTATTATAAGTATGTATTTACAAAAGAAAAGTATATATGTATTAGTATCCGTTATCTAGTATCCATAGCACAAGCATATTTAGTTGCTTAGTTTGGAACTGGAGGGCGCTGTGTGATTTGTGTCCAAGATATTATTATTATTTGTTTATCAAAAATTCTTTTAGAGTACAGGGGTGAAATTTTAGGGTTGTATGTATTGTATGCTATTGATACTAAACAAAATGAGGATGTTGTGGCGCAAACTGGGAGAGGCCTATGTCCAGCAGTGGACTGCAATAGGCTAATGATGATACAATATAAATATTCAATATTTTATTTTATAGAATATATGATGGTAAGCAACTAGCTCCCCCCATGGTCACCTGCAACACAGATAGTGTTATAGTTGCGTTGCCCGCCTTTAGGAGTCTGAGATGGGAAGGAGAATGTTCCTCCGGATACCTCTCTAATCGAACGAAACGAGGTATGTGCCACTTTACGTTGATTTACTAAGAGATCGTAGTATTTCACCAGTGGTGCCGGCCCATTCATGCAGCGATTTCCATGTCTCTACCATTGTTAAGGATTCGTTCTTTAGTTTAAAGTATAATTAATAAATTTTAGTAACAACATGACTACGTACATCGTCATGGTAAGCGCTGATTCTAATTAATTATAAACGTTATTTATCTAAGAAATTTATTATGCAAGTAATGCCATCTAGTTTTGAGCGTAAGTTTAATGAAATCTTCCATATTATTATTAGTACATACTTAATAAAAATTATTTTTATCGCCATCTTGCGGATTGAGTCTATAAACATAGCTTATGTCTGCCATCTAGTGGCCACAAAAACAAATAATAACTAACGTTGATAACGATGCTAGTAATGCTACTACCTCTTAGATGGCAGGTTAGCTTCAATTAATGACGTCCTTGATATTTTGAAATCATTCACGAGATGTCACTATGAACGCTAGGGGAATCAAAAAAAAACCTTTAAGTATGTATGCACATCTGAGAATGATCAATTTAAAAACCTGGCACTGCCTACTTTTTCTCGCCTTTGCCCTGCCCTGTCTAAATAAGAACATACCTTTAATTTATACGGCAAGTCTCTAGCGGGATAGGCAGAGAAGCCATAAAGTTACTGCTTCCTTGACTTTTATAACTCTGCGTACACGCTCGTTGATTTTTAAGACCCCGGCGGCCGGAGAAAGGCCGCTGGAGATTACTGCTTTGGGAGTCCTACAATACTCCCTGCCGTACCTAGGCGGGCGTAAAGAATTTCCTCGCGCTAGGAACAAAATAAGAAAAAGAAGGTATCTACCGAACGCTCCAACGCTACTCTACTCTTTACATCTGCGGTACACTTACTATCCCTACTATATCCACTAGATACTAGATCCAAGATTTATCCACATTTTCATCCACCTGCTCCGGCACTTCATCATCAACTAATGCAGGAATACGGTAAGCCATTTCACACAACCATATTTCATCATTGTGACTAATGTTTACAGGTCCGACGGCGATTAATTAGAAAAAAAGCATTGTGAAATAGCAATAGAAATAAAGTTTATTAAGTGGTATATCGACTATCTGAGATCTTTGAAATATTTAAACCAGCATCGTGGTTAATGCAAAAAATTATAATAAAAATTACCATATAGCTCACTAATAACTCACTACTAAAGGTAATCAAAGTGCTATGAAGAGAAAATTGTTATGAGAGTCTAATACCATGTGATTATTACAAACATACACTAAAGGCTGCACAAGAATGGTAGGTAAGCCATCTGTAAATAACTAACGTCCTTAGTTTAATGGAAGATATAATATATAAACACATTATATTAATAAATACTTGGACCTTTCAATGCTTCAATCATTTTGGCTCAAGGACTTGGATCCACTGCTTTCAAAAAGTTGGAAAGTCCTTTCTTGGTTGTATTGTCAATGGTTGATGGTTGTTAATCCGGCCGGGATTTGGGATCGGCCAAGTTGTTCGGGAGTGTAAAGTTTATTAGAATTGTGGTTTTAGTGTGATTGTCGATTTTATTTAGTGTTTTGTTTTTATTTTTTGTAAACTGTTTATTTTTCACCATCGAAACACATAAACTACAAGGTAAGTGAGTGAAGTTTTTGTCACACTAGACGATGTGGAGTCATGTGAAAATTATTAGTGAGATCATGAATAGTTGATTCTATCTGAAGTATTTACAGCTGCATATAAAGTTAATGGTATGACACAAGTTAAATTGTTTTGTCCTGAATTTATGTACTCACCATATTTATTTTAGTGATGATTTCATTCATGAATGCGTCAATATTTATCTAGAAATTCTTAAACATTCGAAGGGGCAAATTATCTAAATACGACTTTCGTCTAAGAATTATTTAAAATGTAGCAATGAAAATATCAATTCAAACTATTACTTTGGAATGTTTCTATTGAAAGAACAGGAAAATCAATCTATTAAACATCATTAACTTAGATGCTATTCTTTAAAACAGCCGTAAAACAACTCTTGAGATGCGACTCTTTTGATGACTAATTACTAATAAAACTTGTGATAATAATTATTTGCAATTTTGTTAAATGTGATAATACAAATGTGAAAAAGTTTTTTATGTTCTATCATAAATTTATGTAGGTATTCATTCATTGTAAAGTATTCAATCTTCTAATTATTTAAGAAAGTTTCTATCGCTAACTTCATCTTATTAGCATTAAATAACTTAAGAACTAAATTCATGATATTTACACAGACAGATAACAATTAATGGATAGTTATAAACCTTTAACACTTTCAAATGAGAAACACTTGGCGCTTTTGAATATGAGCCGCAATGAAGAGTTTTAAGAATTTATGATTCTCTATCAAAGTGAATCTTTCTTTAAAATCAATTCTAATATCATCCAATATTTCAGGAATCTGTGTACTTTTGGCATATGTTTTATGAAGTAGTTAGAAACATTTACTTTTATCATAGCCATATATAATTAATTTTCCTTAATTGTATTGTAATCATTTAATTAATTTATCATTCATTCAATACAGTTAAGGAAAATAGAATATTTATGCCAAATTATTAATAATACATTGAATATTAATAAACAGTTTATACAGAATGAGTAATTTCAAAATTTTAATTTCATTTTTAAGTCATATCCATCCTTCAGTTGGATAACAACTTGCATCTGAACTTTAGTATTCTTTAGTTTTTATGTGACTGCTCATATGACACCAATATTCAGACACGTTAAGAGTTAAAAGGTAGTTTTGTGTTTAAAAATAAGCTATGTAACTTATCCTAGTTAATTCAATAATATGTTAGCTTATTACATAGACAATGTTTAATATTTAGACCATTAAAACATAAGAAATTGTAACAAGTCAAATATTTCATAGAAGAAATGGTTGCATTATTGCTAAAAGCTATTTCTTCCAGGCAACTTTTTATAGTTATTTACAATGTGTAAACAATTCGTCAATGTGTAAACAACCGTCCTCTGCTGGACATAGGTCTCTCCTTTGGCACGCCACTAAGCTTGATTTTCGGCCATTCTTTTCCAACCACTGCCAGCCACTTTTTGTATATCGTCGCCCCACCAAGCCTGACTGCGCACCACACTACATTTTACGAGATGCGTGGAGTGGATACCACTCCAGAGCACATTTTCTCCATCAGGAATCAGATCTGCGACAAATGTGACCTGCCCACTTCTTTGGGCTATGTCGATGACTTTAGTTCTTTGTTGGATGTCATCATTTCTAATCTTATCCTTTATAAACTATACCCACTCACAATTATATTAGTACATCAGTTGTTTATTTTTATCACTTACTTTTAATTATGTTGAAGCAATG
This sequence comes from Euproctis similis, assembly GCA_905147225.2. Taxonomy (NCBI): domain Eukaryota; kingdom Metazoa; phylum Arthropoda; class Insecta; order Lepidoptera; family Erebidae; genus Euproctis; species Euproctis similis. The sequence goes on along the minus strand of LR990121.1, from coordinate 7,250,185 downwards.
AATGTGAATGTTTTTAGAACACATAGTAATCTTTCTTTTAGTTAGAAACAAAGTCCTGTCACATCAGTCATGATAAAAGATAATTGTCCTAATAAATGTAGTAGTAATAAAACCTTTTTACCCGATTCTACCCTCTTTAGGTCTAAAAATATTATAGACTGAGTAACTGGTGGGTTTGAAGTATTTAGTGGTTGTTTTAAGAATGTTTGAAGAAATAACTTATGCCTAGGTCTAAGTTAGATTTATAGCAACAGAATCCTAGTGATAAGTTATTTTTTTTCCATTAAAAATCTAAAGCTTTTCTCTCTGAAAAAGTAAATTTATCTTCTCTTAACAACATATCTGTTCTATTTCTCTCAATGCAACTGTGACATTGTTCCAGATGCAGGGTGATTGCTAATTTGCCTCATTTAGGCATAAAAAATATATCATTTGTTTATTTAGTTTATAATAATGAAATCTAAAAAGACATTTTTTAAAACCATCAAACTTAGATGGACTATCATGAGAAGAACAAAGTGAATAAATTGTATGCCAAATACTCTTTCTGTGTTAATTTCATAACAATCTTATTGTTACTGGATATGTAAAAGTAATCAAGTGCACATGACCAGAATTAAATAGCAGTTTTACTAGAATTAGCAGTGGTAGACCCACGTAGTTTGCTAAGTGAATGGACCGGCTCGACCTATAAAAATCACTGCCTTTCAGACTATCGACGTAAAGTGTCTCGTGCCGTGTTTCATTCGGTGAAAGAGGTATCCGGGTCCCACCCTCCTTCCCCTTATCTCCCCCATCTGACATCCTTAAACGCCTCCAAACTACTCGCGAAGTTGAACGAAGTTAGACAAATACGATAGTGTAGACTGGCACTTCGGACTTCGCCGGAATTTGGCGAGGAACTTCGCAAGTGTGTGGAGAAGACATAATACTATCTGTTTTGCAGATGTCCATGGGCGGCGTTAGTCACTTACCACCAGGTAACCCGCTTGCTCGTTTGCCCTCCTATACCATAAAGACAAAAGAATCGAGTGAACTGCATTCCCCTATTACCCAATATTACCCACGCATAACGCCCGCCAGGATTTCCAATTGCGGAGTTAGTTATGAGTTTGTTGACCTCACCTGAAATATCAGCCTTGTACAGTGTTACACCATGTGTTTTACAAATGTCAGTGTTCGGAAATAGGTCGCGCTAATATGAAATACTAGATTTCCGCCTCGCAGTGTTACTCGCGTACAAACAAAATGGCCATAAGGATGATGATTAAATATAGCTTAAGTTACTCTGAACGAATGCAGCTTTCCATTGTTGAAAGAATTTTTGAAAACGGTCCAGTAGTTTTTGAGTTTATTCGTTATATATACAAAAATACAAATCTTTACTTTTTATATTTTATGAACGCTGGTTGGTGGCTGCAGTTTTTATAACCGGCCAGTATTTGTTAATGGTTGTTTATATTGCAACTAAAATATACGTTTAGTTGGAGTAGTTTTTAGTTCTTTACAGTAGCCAAGCCACGCAGTTGGCTGCATGAATGTGCAGGCTTGACCGGTATAATATCACGATCGCTCAGGATGTCAACGTAAACTGGCTCATGTCGCGTTTCGTTCGGTGTCAGAGGAACTAATAGGTTTCAAAATACGCCATTATATTCCTGTGAAAAAGATTATCGTCATTAGCTGTGGGCTACAACTAGTGGTTGATAAATATTGTTATAAAACAGTAAATAAATAAAAATACACTAACTCTTTGTCTCAATCTATTTGAAGCGCGTGATAACTTTTCGATATAAATGTATGTCATTATAAAATATAAGGGTAAATTAGCATTATATTAAAAAATTGCGCCAGTCATTTATTTTATTTAAATCTAACTTCTTGATGTGATTTTAAATACCTGTAACTATTACAAGGCAGAGAATCGGATGTTGTGGCGCACATTGGGAGAGGCCTATGTCCAGCAGTGGACTGCAACAGGCTAATGATGATGATGATGAACTATTACAAAGTAAAGCTTTGAGCTTAGAAGCGTTATTGTATGCAAATGGCTTCTGATCCAGAGGTCCGGGTTCGAATCCTGATACTGGCTCACACCAATGACTTTTCGAAATCGTTTTCGGAAGTTAAGTGTGATAAATATCGATGACTGAATACTTTGTGCCCGGTATGGCAATAGGTTCACCACCTATTCGTTTGGGACGTAAACATAACGCGAGACGAGGCTTAACAGCCGCTGCCTACACCTTCTTTAAAATCGAGGTACAGAAGCAGTGTAGATATACCACGACCTCTCAGAATATCGCCGTAAAGTAGCTCATGCTACTTTATTTTTTGATAAGAGAGGTATTCTGAATCCCATCTCGCTTCCTCATCCTTTCCCATCCGACTCCTAGGCTTTTTGACCTGCAACGCAACAGTAACATAAGTTGTGCTGTAGTTGACTCGCTTGTTCGTTTGCTCGCTGTCCAATAAAAAAAAACAGACACACCGGTGTCAAGATTGTCCAGTGTCATAATTTCAATACTTTGTCTGCAGTTACAAACACAAGATACTAACATGATGTTTGTATATTTAGAAAGTTCAAATAGTTTCTATAGAATACACAATAATATAGAATAATATCTCTAGTGTGTCACTAGTTGATAGCAATGAAATGTTGTCACGCGCTCCCCAATACTTATTCTAACCGTTATCTATACTAACATTGTAATAAGAAAAGAGTCATCTGCTTGTAAATGATAATATTCAAACGTAATCAAGTAATATTATTCATTTTTCACTTTAAGAAAACTGTATTCGTAGTAACATAGGCATATTTGTTTTTTTCCTTTTGTTCAACAAATGACAGTTATTTTTTCATTTTGACATATGTCAAAGATATGTGACAATATTCACTTCGTACGTAAGTTAAGAAATTTCTATACATGGTGATATTTTTTTTATTTACATAAATAAACAGATGCCTTGGTTGGTACGACTGTCAACATCAGCCATATCTGACTATGACTAATATATTTAACCATATGTTTGTCAGTCGTGTCTGCATTTTTTATGATAAACATAGCGCCATCGTATTTAAATATCTCATGTATTATTGTTGACACACAATCGTTAGTTTTGGTTCGGGTTAATATACATATAAATATATTTCTGTAAAAATATTGATTTTTTGCTTAGTCGGCTTAATACTTCAAAGGCTTGTTATTTTTACAATCTGAAGTGCAAGAGAATCTTCAAGAATAAATTAAGACTTGAAGAACTTGTAGCACAATTCTTGTGCGTTCGAAGAAATTTCGAAGTTTGAAATTGAATTGAAATTTTGTTGAAATTGAAATTCGGCCTCTCGGATTGTTGGAAAACAGTTTTTACCGAAATGGTCCCATTTTGATTGCGTGAAGATTATAGTAGATATAAGTACAATTTATAATCAATCAATTTATAATCCAACAGTTCCACTGTCTCGTGTATGTATCATATGCTTTAACTTAACCAAAACCTTGAATTTTCGTGGCTTTCTATCCTAAATATCGATATGCACAATGGCATATGCCAGCAGTTCTAACACCTATTATTACAAGGGATCAAAATATAACAAGGGACCATAATACTACTGCCATCATTCAGTAGCAACCCTTTTCTATAATAAAATTACAATGCATACATTTCTATATATACCGACAATCTATATAAAGTTAATCTGTACCATATTTATTTTTAATAACGGAGCATCTGCTGTATACTCATTTTAGTTCCGTGTTTATTTTTGAATGTTACTTAAATTTCACGAATGCAATTGGGTCTGGACAAACTGTCAATTAGCCAACGCGTTCTGAAAAGAAAAATATATTTGTCTATGTTTGACTCGGCCATATCCGTTTTAAAAATGGAACACGCAGCATTTCAAACTTCAAATTTGACAGACTATTTGCGCGCTCTTCCTTTAGTGATTTCGGTGAAAGAAGAAACAATATTTTAGATGTTTTTACATTTCTTACAACAGTTCGAATTGCATGCGTAAGTCTGATGAACGCCCCAGTTTCATTATAATAGATTTGGCCGCACATATTGCCATCAATACAGGTCAATGCGGCCAATAAAGTGATTAATTCAACCCATAAATGTATACCGCCGATCTATTCCGAATTAGGGTCAGTGTTGCCACAACTTGCCCGCCAATTGCCTCTGGAATTGAGTAGTTTATGGATATTGTTGCTTCTATATTGAATGCGTTTATTGAATCGATAGTTTGTCTTTAGGTGTGTACTTAAAATGTAATTTATTAAATGTATTGTGATCACAATGTTCTATTTCAAGTTTAATAATTTTCTTCTTTCCGTTTGTGAGGTTGGATATAATATAACAGTCTCCAAAAAGTGATCCAAATAGTTGAACAATTCATAAACCATAGACAATAATAATTAAAAAAAAACCGTCCCAATTTCATCTAGGCTGAATTAACTTTAATGCTTGCCAGTTTTCAAGCCGTCTGCCAAATTTTTGTGTATAACTTAAACAAACATTTTCCTCACAGATTTTTGAAATTCGAAACTTTATCCATCTAATTAACGACCTATTAATTTATCTTAAGAGTAATTTCATCTAAATTTTATATGGAATGTTCCATTTAGGTATTATATTTATTAAGCAAGCTAGGGTAATAATTTTGAACGATTTCCTGCACTAATTACATATCTTTAAACGAGTTTGATTTCCTTGTCTATATGACATCTAATTACTTACTAGTGTCCGAACGAAGCTTCGGCTTCGGCCACCTTCGGCCAAAAATCCATCTTCGGCGAGAACTTCGGCTTTCTTCGGCCGGTCCCACCGAAGGTCCGAAAACAGTCGGAATTAAACGAACTGTTACGAAAGAGTGAGTGACTGACGGACCGGACTGCACTTAGTTCAGTGCGGATACCTCTATCGCCGAGAAAAAAGCGGCAAGAGCCACTTTACGCCGATATTCTTCTTTAGTTTGTGGATAATATTGAAGAAAATTATTGAATTACGAATAGTTTATAACCTTCGGCTTCGGTTTCGGCCGAAGGTTGTGGAGATTGCCGATTAATCGGCTTCGGCTTCGGCCAAAAATAGACCTTCGGTCGGACACTACTAATTATCAAGATATTATAAAATACTTTAGTAGTTAGTATATATCCGAGTTCTGCATAACAAGAAACGGGATTACGTTATATATAGATAGATAATTTCACGCCAAGTTCCTTGCGGGGAAGGCAGAAAGCGCACGATCCTTACAAACTTCTCTTGTTTCTTTGACTTTCATAACTCTTGTCATACACGTTCGTTGGTTTTAAGGCTTCTGACATCACCTTCCTCAAAATGACTTGTCCAAATTGGTCATGGATCGTGTATCGTGGTCGTCCTCGACACCTACATCTTTCCGCTGTTTCTTAACGCTACTCTTCTTACTACATCCATGGTGAAGTTACCATCTCTGCTGAATGCAAGATATAAAATTTCATACCTCTGCTCCAGCATTATCAACCAATATCCTTGCATCCGTCCGGGTTTCTTCCCTTTCAAATACGGATTACATCATAGCATATTGCTTACTACATTTCACCGGTAATCTGATAAGATTAGTATATGTACTAAGAGTCTTTACAATTTCATCTAATGTCTAAATTGAAATGTTATCCTAAATAGTAGAGGCACAATGCATGGATGGGCTGGCTCGACCGTTAAAATATCACGACCTCTCAGAATATTGACGTAAAGTTGACGTTGCCGCGTTTCGCCCGGTGAGAGAGGCATCCGGAGGCCCAATCCCTTTCCTCCTCCCCTTCCCATCCCACCTTCGACGCCTTCTATATCCCATTGTAAGGGCCAACAATGCAACTGTAGACTGTAACACTATATGTGCTCAGGTGTCACGCCTGCTCGTTTGCTCCCATAAACCATAAAAAAATTAAAATATTGATTCTTTAATATTCAACTAATTAGAAGTTAACTGAGACTTCCCGTTTAGAGTTATCAAATAGGCGTCTAGAAGGGGATCTCATATCTTGGAGCAAAGGCAGATTAAAATGTCTTAGGTTGCTGTGTGGTTGCGACACCCAGCTGATGTGTGTTTTCTACTTTTCTCATATTAACTTATCTCTTATCGTAGTAAGTGCAATGAACTATGTGATAGTTTTTGATTAAGCAGAAGAGTCACGACGATGCAAGAGATTGTCACGGAAAATATTTGCATCATTAAGTTTTTGACTTGTGTTTTGTTGTATGGCAGTATAATAATAACTGGATGCGTAGATGACGGTTCTCTTGGGATAAAATTACATAACATAACTTCACGCCTTTTTCTACCCAGCGGCTGTTAAGCCTCGACTCGCCGTTATGTTTACGTCCCAAATGGAATAGGTGGCAGACCTATTGCGGGGTGCTCGACCGCTGGACCACCGAGACTTCAATAAAACAAAATTACATATTTAGTGAAATTTTAATAAAAGAACACGTTCTACCAACCAAATAGACCAAATAGAACGTGTTCTGGAGGAAGGTGATGTCAGGAGTCTCAAAAATCGACGCGCGTGCATAAAAAGAGTTATGAAAGTCAACGAAGCGAGTGAGGTGTGTAAGAATCATGCCTTATGGCGCTCTGTTCTCCCTGCCTACCCCGCAAGGTATTTGGCGCGAAGTTATGTATGTTAATAAAACATTAAATGGCCTTTACCCTCAAACATACAATACTCCCAATGATGCATTCCTCAAGGGAAATAATATCCCTTACATGTTTTTTTTTTCAATCTATTCGATTTTCGTATATATGCAAATAAGTTTTTTTATATTTATAAAACAATTCATTGGGATAAGGCTCTTACGTGGTAGACAGAAAGACAAGAGCAGCTTAAAACCAGATTCTATAATAATTATAATTACATTATTTACAATATACACAATTATACACACACAATAAATACACAATTTAACAGTGGTAGAGCCAAGCAGTTCGCTGCATGAATGGGCCGGCTCGACCGGTGAAATACCACGACCTCTCAGAAGACCGACGTAAAGTGGCTCATGCCGCGTTTCGTTCGGTGAGAGAGGTACTCGGAGTCCCACCCCCCTCCCCCGTCCTTTCCTATCCCCTATCCCTTAAAGGTCGGCAACGCTACAGTAACACTATATGTGTTGCTGGTGTCCATGGGCGGCGTCGATTGCTTACCATCAGGTGACACGCCTGCTCGTTTGCGCTCCTATCCCATAAAAAAAAATAATAATATTCAAAACTACCTGAAATCAAACTTCTCCGCATCTCGGTGTACTGGCAGCGTGCCGAGAAGACTGGCCGCATTGCCACGCTGAATGGCAATGCTAATCCTCTGTGCGAAGAAAAGATAAATATATAAATAATAGATAAATATATAGTTATAATTATATAAATATATCTCCTAGTTTTTGACATACTTATAAAAATACAGGCACCTTGATTTTTTTTAAAATTTAAATAAATAAATCTGGTAGGTTCTTTTTTGTATTAGTATTCTGATGTATCGAAATTTTGGTAAAAACACTTTTATCAAACAATTCTCCTTATGTTCTCTCATTTCTACATTGGTGAAGTAGTCTTCGCCCACGTGTACTGCATTGGTTCCCAACAGGTTATTGCATATAGGTACCTATCTACCTATCTTGTGTCATTCCAAGCTTCATACATTTTCTGAACGAGATACTTTACCAAATAGAATGTCTTGTAATTTTTCTACTAGTTGGTAATTCGGGGTATAATCAAAGTTATTATCACTCTAGCAGTTATTGAGGAATACAAACGCCCGAGCTGAAATCCATTAATTCCCAAAATCATAATCTTCCACCTGGAGCGATCGGGTCAAACGTGAAGTTATTCAAGTTCAAGCTCCCGCTACTAATAATTCCGATAGTTAATGTCGGTAGCGCAGTCTCGGTGGCGCAGTGGCTAGCAACCCTCTTCTGATTCAAGAAGTAGTGGGTTCAAATCCTGGCACAACCAATGACTTTTCAAAATTTTCGGAAGTCACGTGTGATAAATATCGGTGACTGGCAAATCTGTGCCCGGTATGGCAGTGGGTTCGCCACCTATTCCATTTGGGACGTAAACATAACGGCGAGAGGAGGCTCAACAGCCGCTGCCTACACCTTCGGGTAGAAAAAGGCGTGAAGTTATATATGTATAATGTCACCAGTCACCGAGTTCCACTCTCCTAACTATAATTTTCAGGTTAGAAATAAAGAAATACTGCATACAAAATGAAATATGTAACATTTTCATTCTCGTGCAGTTGGGTGCTAGCCTGAACTTTACTTTCGAAGTGGTATAATAAATAGGTGGTGGAACCTATTACCATACATCGAATACAAAATGCTCTTCTTGATTCAGAAGCGGGGTGTTCGACCTCCACGCCAGCGAGACTAGTTGCATATAGATAAGTTGCATATATACAAAAATGTACTGTCACATTTTATCTTCAAAGGAATGCGTTAACTAATCTTGGCGTCAACAAACATACATACATTTCTCTCTTGTTTATCATTGGAAATTTGTACGTAAAAATTATAACTCAGGATAAATAGCTAAATGACCTAATAATATCTTGGACATAATACACACAGCGCCATCTAGTTCTAAGCTAAGCAATTCAATGTTTATGTTATGGAAACTAATATTACTACTTTTGTTATTTTTTTTTTTGTAAATACATACCACCCAGACGCCATACAAATATTAGTACTCCGGTGGGCTTCGAACCCGCCAACGTCGATTCTGCAGTTGGTGGTTTTACAAATGCACCACCAGGCCCGTCAATGCTTAGTTGTTATGATGTTTAGTTGAAACGTTTAGAATGACTACTAAAAAAATCATTAATTTAATTTGGACTAACAGGAGACCAAAATTAAAAATTTAAGTCCATGGAGATTTAGAGTCCTTGGGGAAAGTGGTGTCAGGAGCCTTAAAAACCGACAAGCGTGACAAGAGATATGAAAGTCAAAGAGGTGGATGAGGGTTGTAAGACTCGTGTCTTATGGCGTTTTGTACTCTCTGCAATAATTTGGACTAATTAATTGTTTTACATTCCGAAATGTGTCTTGGAAAATTTATAGCGACGCCATATTTCTTCAGTGCAGCTTATATTTTATCCCGGTTCCCTTACCCAGTCCCCTCGTTATTGTCAACGTGATGGTATCTGGGTTGCGTCACAGACTAATGAGAAAACACGAAGGCTGGTCCTCTTTGTTTACCGATTTTAGAATAATACCGCAAAAGGATCTGAGATATCCTATGTTTTCTGTGATAAATGCTGATGGGTCTCGATGGTCAGGTGATAAAGCTCTGAATCAAAAAGATTCACACCAATAAATAACTTTTGGGAAGCTATGCCTGATAAATACCGATGACTGGCAATCATTGTGCCCATTACTACTTCTAGTAAAAATTAAGCGACTACTAGCATAATTTACCCCTGCCTACACCTTCTGGTGTAAGCGTAACTTAAGTTTACTAAGTCGTAGGTATATTGAAGTGAATAATATCTGAAGTTTATGTGTGTATAAATATCGACGACTGACAACTTTGTGCCCGGTGTATGGCAATAGATTCGGCCACTGATCCCGTTTGAAACGTAACCTGACGATTCGGCAAGTTGTGGCCTAACAGCCGCTGCCTATACATTGAGGTAGCAAAAGGCGTGAAGATTATTCTTTGTCAATTTATTGATAACTACCTTTTTTAGATACTTGTTTTAATCATGCGTATTATATTCTAATGCAGTTATAAATATGATGCTTTCATTGTTCTGGTTACACTCCAACGGTCTCGTTAATTATATTATATGCGTAGTGAATGAATTGTTGCTTTATTATTTAGCTTGGTATATAGAACCTTTAGTAACATACTTAATAATAATTGAATTATATAGTGTAGCCATTTAGCATATATTTATAGGTACCTTTGTCCTAATTTCGAATCAAAATCATTACGGATATTGGGAATTCACTACCTAAATCTTTGCGTTATTAAAACTAGATAGATACTTCGCATGAACCAGAGACCAGGTTTAATTTGATTTTGTTTATTAGATTATTAATTTTTGGACACGGAATGATCGGTGTTAAATTTTGAATTACCGTTTATAACTTCACGCCTTGTCCACTCAATGTCGATATATAAATACCCGATGCATGCAGACAGCTGTTAAGCCCCAAACGGAAGGAATAGATAGTGAAACCTACTGCCCTACACCAGGCACGAAGTTGTCAGTCATTGATATTTATCAGACAACTACTGAAAATAATTCCGAAGGACTCGATTGCTACAAGCCTGGATTCGATCTTTGTCCAGAAGCGGGGAGCTCGACGTCCAGGCCACCTTTAATCTTTCATAAGTTGATTACTGGCATCATTCGGGAATATTTCTGAACTAAAGACAATATTAAATTTAAATACAAATCTAATTAGTGAATGTTGTGTATCAATTAAAATCTTTGTGTCCCATGTCTCACCAGCCAAAGCCGAGTACATTCATTAGATTAATTAAAACCAAATTTACAGCATTTTTTTCAGGAGAATTCCACATACTTCGTAAAATATGTACGCCATAATGTACCATTGTCATTAAAAACTCTTTTTTTTTCTTTTTCATTTCTTTTTCGCGTGAGACGGAACAATTTACGAATTTTATCGTTTTACACGATCTGTGTTAATAACTTGGGCTGCCTTTTATTTGGTGGATATATTTAGTGGTTTGTCGCGACTTCGTTTGCCAGAATTTCTATCCCGTAGGTGATTGTGCAGTCTTTTGCATCCTGCAATTTATTTCTCTCTGCATAATGCATGGGCGAGTCTTGTGGCTACCCATCTGTTAACAAGACTGTGACTGTGCCATTTACCTCAATAACAAAGATTGATAAGAACAACCTCGGTGCTCCAGTGGTCGAGCACCACGCCTGTGAATTAAAAAGTCGTGAGTACGAATCCGGGCCCACCCACTCTTCCATCCTTTCTTATCCTACTCCCTTAAAGATCGTGTTCCACTATATGTGTTTCAGGTGTCCATGGGTGGCGTTAGTCAACCATCACGTGACACGCCTATTCATTTGCCCTCCTATACCATAAATAAAAAATAAACAACAGCAAAATGGTAGGAGATGAAGAAAAACGAGGAGAGAAGCTATGTCTCTTAACGTGTATATAATTTGTCTCTAAAAATACATAAAAGTGAATAACTAATAATTCATGCGGAACTACACTTTCGACGGAAGAAATTGCAAACGTTCATTGCTTCGAACGCCGTATGAGAGTTTATTACTGTTCGGGATTTGATACTTTCTCATTATGAGACAAATATGTGACAAATAGAAGTGGTCGAGCACGCTTCTGAATCAGAAAGTCGTGGGTTAGAATCCTGGCTCACACCAATGACATTTCGAAATTCTTTTCGGAAGTTATCTATACTTATATTATAAAGCGGAAGAGTTTGTTTGTTTGTTGGTTTGAACGCGCTAATCTCAGAAACCACCGCTCCGATTTCAAAAATTCTTTCACTGGTGTATAGTCCACTTATCGAGGAAGGCTTTAGGCTATATTATATTTTCAAATAAATTAGGGATCCTTACTATAAGCTCAATAATGTAACCCAAGGTGTAGGAAAAAGGCCCGAAAAAAATTCTTAAATCGCGAACGCTGCAAAAACTATTGATTATAGAACAAAACAATGTACTACACTTTCATAGAACATCTGACTGTCGACAGAAAAGTCCGCGACGCCATATGTCTAACTATTGTAGTTATCGCACAATAAGTGTTTTTTGAATTTTTAAAAATAATTATAATGAGGTCGTTTTAAAAGTTCTTTATTTTGTACTTTGGTATTAACTCTACTCAAAATAAATTTACTTCAATATAAAGATAGATTCAATACCTTTCTAGAACTTTTTGAATGATTCAATTCGGACATTTAATTCAATAGATATCGCAAAATACAAAATGTACAAAATACAAAAGTATTCGTTTCTTAGGCAAATATTCCGCGCACATATTGTTGATCGGGAGACCCGCCCGACTCGGTCATGAGCGCCGCTCATAGCTGGCAGTTAATTTTTATTTTATATTTCTTAGACTTTTTTTTTGTTTTTGTCCGAAAATTAAAATTAGTTTGTAGTAATTAATCGTCTTTTGGGGTATATGTATATTTATTTTGTAATAATTAATAGGTGATGTGAACCTGTAACATCTGTGACCACGTGTCTATTTTGACACATTAGAATAGAATTTGATATATTTAAGACTATAATAAAGGGGAAATACAACGACAAGTGTAGGTAAACAAGTTTTATTATTGGCTTGACGTTTCGGCCTGGTTGCACAGACCGTAGTCACAAGCAGACAGATAATTTGTTTACCTAAATGTGTCGCGTTATTTTCCGTTCATTATATTTATGTAATATGGAACGCGAATATTAAAAGATTTAAAAATATTTTCATACTTAAGTAACCAAAGTCATGGGTCAAAGCTAGAGTTAGTTTACAGTTAGTTCTTCACGCAGATATTATAATATACTACTGGAAAAAATTAAGGGATCAAAAAAAAATTCCATATTTTTCGGTAGTTTTCAACAGGCCGTAACTTTGAGAGAAATGGTCGTACAGGAAATAAAAAAAAAGGAAATTGTAGCTCCAAGTGTCTAGTTTTTGGATTAGAACTATAAAGTTTTGTAGCCTCCGCAGTTTCTGAGTAATCGTAGAAAAACCAGCAGCAAAAAAATTCTCAAATTTTTTTTAGTTTTTTTTTTGGTCTACGGGCGTGGAAAAAATTTTTTTAGCTTAACCACCATAAAGATCGGATACTTTGTTCAGTTAGCTTTAATTTCTTTTTTTAAACACCCTGATACGTCCACTCCTCGCTGAGATATCGGTCTTCAAATGGAAAAGGATCTTTTTGGCTTTGATTATCGATATCTCAGCAACCAATGATCGCACAGAAAGTTAGAGGTGGGTTTCAAGAACTTAAATGAATTTCCCTTAACAGCTGTCCATTGTTTTTTCGAAAAAAAAATTTTTTCGTTCTGTCACATGAATTTGAAAATGCAACAAAAAAAGGGCTTTTAGTGGTTTTTTGGAAAATCAAGCGCTGGATCGAAAATATTGAGGAAACCGCTAATGTTAAGTGTGCCTTTTACAGTTCAATATGTCCACAAAAAGCCTACAAAGAATCAAATTAATCCAGCCAGCCGTTTTTTTGTTTCACTTGATCGAATTTATGAAAAAATTAAAGGATCACGTTTGCTCTGAAAAGCTTATAATTTTTAAAAATGAGAAAAAACAATTGTTTTTTTCGAGCTTTTTCCACATTATCGTTTCAGATGGACAGCTGTTAAGGGAAATTCATTTAATTTCTTGAAACCCACCTCTAACTTTCTGTGCGATCATTGGTTGCTGAGATATCGATAATCAAAGACAAAAAGATCCTTTTCCATTTGAAGACCGATATCTCAGCGAGGAGTGGACGTATCAGGGTGTTTAAAAAAAGAAATTAAAGCTTACTGAACAAAGTATCCGATCCTTATGGTGGTTAAGCAAAAAAAATTTTTCCACGCCCGTAGACCAAAAAAAAACACTAAAAAAATTTTGAGAATTTTTATGCTGCTGGTTTTTCTACGATTACTCAGAAACCGCGGAGGCTACAAAATTTTGAACTTCTAATCCAAAAACTAGACACTTGGAGCTACAATTTCCTTTTTTTTTATTTCCTGTACGACCATTTCTCTCAAAGTTACGGCCTGTTGAAAACTACCGAAAAATTTGGAATTTTTTTTGATCCCTTAATTTTTTCCAGTAGTGTATTATCTATAATTCTTTACAATATTGCAACTTCATATAAATGGACTAAGCGCAAGATATGCCTACGCACCTCAATCTTGGCGTCTTTTGCTAAAATATAAAGACTTAGCGAGTTTGTTACACGTCTGCATACCACATAGTTGCCCATCTATATAATAGGTTGGGGAAAAAGTATTTTCGTATTTTTGTATGAAAAGTCAAGACATTTTTTTCAAAGTTTATTTACATTTATTTACAATATATATGTACCGTTTTGGTCAATAACTTTCTGCCATTTTGTGGGCAGAGACATTATCCCGTTACTGTAGAAACTTTGGGACTTCTGATCAAAAAAACGGGACAAATAGTTTTGGCAGTCCTCTCTTGAGGTCAACCTTACAGAACCTAAAGAATTCTGAAGAGACCGAAACAGGTGAAAATCTGAAGGCGCAAGGTCAGGGCTATATGGTGGATGCACTAGGACCTCCCAGTCGAACTCTCTTAATTTTTGCTGAGTGGCTAAAGATGTGTGTGGTCTAGCGTTATCGTGATGAAAGACCACACCCTTCCTGTTGATCAATTCCGGCCGTTTTCTCTCGACTGCTTCCTTTAATCTCATCAGTTGCTGGCAGTAAAGATCAGAATCGATGGTTTTGCCGGACGGTAAAAGCTCATAATGAACAATGCCCTTCCAATCCCACCATACACACAGCATCACCTTATTTCGTGTTAGGCCAGGTTTGGCCACAGTCTGTGAAGCCTGGCCAACTTTCGACCACGACCTTTTTCGCACGTTCTTGTCGTACGTGATCCACTTTTCATCGCCAGTTATCAATCTCTTCAAAAACGGCTCGGTTTCATTACGTCTCAATAATGAATCGCAAATGAGTACACGGTTCATTAAGTTTCTTTGAGTGAGCTCGTGTGGCACCCAAATATCGAGCTTTTTTGTATAACCAGCTTTCTTCAAATGGGTCAAAACTGTTTTGTGGTCAATTCCCAGTTCTTCAGCTACATCGTAACTACTAATATGCCGATCTTGCTCCACTCTTTCAAAAATGGCGTCCATTTTATTCGTAACAGGGCGACCAGAGCGAGGTGCATCTTTAACATCAAAATTTCCGGACTGAAAACGTTTGAACCAAATTTGTGCTACTCTTACTGACACTGCATCAGGTCCATAAACATCACAAATTTTTTTCACTGCTTGAGTTGCATTTTTGCCTTTTTTATAATAAAATTTTAAAATGTATCGAATTTCTTCATTAGATTCACTCATTTTTACGGAGAGAAAAACAAATGAAAAATAGCGGGAAACAACTTTTTTTTATTTTTTTCATTTCTATATAATGTAACCTTTTTAATGTTACCAAAACCAGCCAGACACAAATAGTACAGTCAAAGAAATTTTATAATAAGTTTATACCTACGTTATGCGAAAAGACTTTTTCCCCGACCTAATATATTTACATTTTTAATATCGTGATCTCTTTTAAAAGTTAGTGAATTTATTTTGATAAGAGTAATACCAAGGTGCCAAATCAACATCATTTAAAATATAAAAAAAACACTCATTGTGAGTTAGCCATACTGGTAAGAACATGTGGTGACCAGGTTTTTTTAAATCGACGACAATGACCAATTAAAAAAAAGGTTCAAGTGTATTAAAAAAAACCAAAGATTGACAAAAAACTTCTGACAAAGTCCCTGGTATTGCTATTGATTGAGTTGATAATATTTTTTTTATGGGATAGGAGGGCAAAGGAGCAAGCGTGTCACCTGATGGTAAGCAACCTGCGCCGCCCATGGATACCGGCATCACTTATAGTGTTACCGTTGCGTTGCCGACCTTTAAGGGAGAAGGATGGGGAAGGGAGGTGGACCTCCGGGTACCTCTCTCACCGAACGAAACGCGGCATGAGCCACTTTACGTCGATCTTCTGGGAGGTGGTGGTATTTCACCGGTTGAGCCCATTCATGCATTCATTCAACTGCTTATTATTTTAACTGCCATTATTTTCATCATATCTAGGTTGTTAGTCGCTAATATCAAAAGCTAAGCAAGTAAGGTGTGTAATAATCGTGCCCTATGACGCTTTGTATCCTTTACCTACCCCGCAAGGGATCAGACGTGAAGTTATGTATGTAAGTATCAGGAACTTGAATTGAAAAAATAAAAAAGTGTTAGATAGTCCATTTATGAGGAAAGCTTTGGGGTATTAATATGATCGCGGCAATAATCTTTTTCCCAAAAAAAAGGCTTAAAAGGAGAGGCCTATGTCCAGCAGTGGACTGCAATAGGCTAATGATGATGAATTATGAATAATCTTTTTAGTGGAAAATGTATAAAATATGGCGGTACGAAGTTCGCGCGGTCTGCTAGTATGTGATAAATGTCGATGTAGTATGGCAATAGGTTCGCCACATTTGGGAAGTAAACATAACGGTGGGTCGAGGCTTAACAGTCACTCGGGTAAAAAAGGCACGAATTTATGTTATGTTATGCAGGTATATTTCTTATTGTATCGTGTTTAGAAGGACCAAAAATTCGGCAGTAGTACTAAACTTTCGCCACCTAGAACTCCAGATACTAAGGAGAATTTTATTTAATAAGTATCCATACTTAACGACGTAATCAGACAAGAAGTAGGAAAACCGAAATATTAATGATTATAAATCCAAATATTTCTCTGAACAAAGTAGCATTTTACTGCCGACGAAACTATTTTCAAGAGTATTATTGACGAGTAGTCGATTGTGAATATTGGTATACGAAAAATGACTAAGCAGATATGCATAGCAAAACCAGGCAGGTGGTAAAAGTGGAAGACCAATTCGACCGCATTGTACTTCAGTAGCCTGATAAAACTAGAGCAAAAGAGTTCTATCTCTATCCCTATCTCTTTAGTATTCTGCTTATCGTGCGATATAGACTTAGCGTGAAGTTATCTGTGTATTACCAGTTGATTTACTAGTTTGTAACTTTAAAATTACTATGCACTTGCAGTAATAATAACAGGTGATGTTTAATTACATATGTTTTCACTTGGATCAATAAATTACGTGTAATTTCTTGTAAGAGTCGAGTTTTATAGTTATCGTTCGAAAGATGTGATGTGACGTTGATATTGTGTTTCTACTTTTATTAGAGAGTGTCGTAAAATGAACATAAACATATATAAACATGACTTCACGCCTTTTCCTACCCGAAGATGTAGGCAGCGGCTGTTAAGCCTCGTCTCGCCGTTATGTTTATGTCTCAAATGGAATAGGTGGCCAACCTATTGCCATACCGGGTACAAAGTTTTTAGTCATCGATATTGTTCACACATAACTTTCGAAAAGAGCTTCGAAAATTCGAAACCGCGATTTCTAGATTCAGGAGCTCAACCACTGGAACACCGAGACCTCAAATCATGAAATTAAATTTTTTATAAATTTGTTTTATCAAACATGATTGATCAACCTGACCTTTAGGTTTTATTAAAGACTAGCTGACCCGGCGAATTTTGTTTCGCCTCAGAAGCAATACATGAATAAATATAAGATTTTTCTAAATTAAAAGTAGCCAAGTTACACCCTATTACATCAGCTACCTGCCAGTAAAAGTCAGGTTAAAATCGGTCCAAATGATCTCTGTAAAGAGTTCGAAACGTCGGGAAATAAACAGAAAATAATTAATAAATAAACGCGATATAATCCATAAAAGTTGTTTTAATGTTATGAGCAAATTTATGGTGAAATTTCTGTGAATTGGTAGTGTTTCAACGGTTGAGCCGGCCCATTCATGTAGGCCCATTTTCAACACGTCGTGCATGCACTTTGGTAAAGCACGTGCCGTTTTAAAACTTGTCCTTCGAGGGTGACCCTCCGATATACTAGATAATGCGACTTTGAACGAGTGATAGGGTCTTTTGTTGAACACGTTGTAATCACTTAGATAATCTTCAGATTTATATCAGGAAAGTAAATAATCTATGAGTTTTAGTATCTCTCTGAGGACACGCTGCTAGCACCAAATCCCGTTTACTACTTTTGAAGTTCGTACCATTGCCGTCAAATTCAAAAATATATCTGAATTTTTCATCAACTGTCTTTGTGAATACTGAGTGTATTATTATGCTCTGTGCTGATACCGTCAATAATAAAACAAGGATTGAATGTAATATTTCCAATGTATCAAATGCATAAAATCTTTATGAAGATATGTGTATTTTGAATATTAAAAAAGGCTGTATTAGACTATATTATATTACTTATAAATAGAGGCATAACCAGATTCGAACTCAAGATGGGAAATGCTAAACCATTATGAAACTGGGGGTTGTCCATTTATTACGCCATGATTGGTGATATTCTTATTTGACATTCAAGACAAATAAAAGCTCGTTGATTATTATCAATGCTGGCATAACGTCTATATAAATGTGATCTAAAGCGAAGCGTGGCCGAGTTTAGAAGTCAGCACACGAGCGAATTGTTGTAATGTCTGCTTTATACAATGTTATTATTCATTGTTTTTATAACTCATTTGTAATAACAAAGGGAATACTGTGCATATGTAGCGTTTAGTTAAATATTATTCCACCCCCAATTCCGCTTTCCAGACACAGTTTCTTAATGAAAAATGAATGGTACAAGTTATTTCTTCGCCGTACAGTACCTTCGTTGGTACGTGCTGTGACCTATAATCGTTGAATTGTACCAAATTCAAGCACTAACTTAATCGTTGAATTGTACCAAATTGAAACACCAACTTTTATGTATTTTTCTTTTTACGTATAACATCATAAATCACGTAACAAAATAATAATTACAAATGTTAGTACTCTTAATATTTGTTTCTGTTACTTCACGTCTTTTTCTACTAGTGAATGTAGGCAGCACCTGTTAATGCCTCGACTCGGCGATCTAAAACAGTTATTAAAATGCAATATTTTAAGTTGTTTGTTTTATTTAGAGCATTTTCCGTTAAAAAAATTGAATTTGTTTTATACTGAAGTATCTTAACTTGAAGATGATATTTATATGAACTAATATCATACACTAAATAACTCGCCTGAACAATTTAAACTAGCTTCAGCTTCAGGAATGTGATCATTTACACTAATATTATAAAGAGGAAAGATTTGTATTTTTGTATGTAACGATTAAACTCAAAAAGTACTGGACCGATTTTAATAATTCTTTTTTGTTTAGAAAGCTACATTATCACTGAGTAACATAGGCTATATGTAATCATCGTCATCATCGCCATTTTGTTTGTACGCGAGTAACACCGTGAGGCGGGATACTAGTGATGTAACGAATATTCGCATTCGCATTCGCGAATATTCGCATGTTTTTGGGTATTCGCATTCGCATTCGCAAGAAATATTGCGAATGTTTGGCGAATGTTTTTAATAACAAAAAATAAAGGAATTATTAATAGCAAGATGATACGAAAAATGAGCTTTATATTTTGTTTAATATTTTACCCTCCTAGATTAGTATAAAAAGTATATATATTATGGTATATATTATGAATCAGCCATTAGTTATTTAAAAAAACTTGAGAGGTGTCAAGGGACACCCGGATGGAACGAACTTCCTTTCGATTAATTAATGAAGGAATTGTAATAAAATTTTAGAACTAAAAAAAACATATATAAAATAGGAAAACATGGAAAATAAAACTTCAAAAAGAGTTCCGATACCGGGATTCGAACCCGAGCCCCCTGTATAAGAGCAGGGTATCGCAGCCACTAGACCTTTTGGGTGGTTATACATTTTTCTAAATAAGCCGATACTTGAAAGTGCCCTAAACATATATAAAATATGAAAACATGGAAAATAAAACTTCAAAAAGAGTTCCGATACCGGGATGCGAACCCGAGCCCCCTGTATGAGAGCAAGGTATCCCAGCTACTAGACCATTTGGGTAGTTATACATTTTTCTAAATAAGCCGATACTTGAAAGTGCCCTAGTTTGGCATGGAAAAGTGTCGTGACAATTTTTTCCGTCTAGCCCCCTTTCACAACGCGCGATAAGGAACTTCGTTCCAATAACTGCACGTTAAGTCCCTTGCGGGGTAGGCAGAGAGAACAGAGCGCCATAAGGGACGATTCATACACGCCTCACTCGTTTCTTTAAGTTTCATAAATCTTGACATACACACTCGTCGACCTTTAAGGCTCCTGACATCACCTTCCTCCAGGACTCGTTCTATTTGTATTTCGTGGCAGTCTGCGTATTCTACATTCATCCGGTTTTTATTGTATTATCTGTTGGCTCAATTTGGCATCATCCTTTCGTTCTATATTTCCGAATCATCGGAGTATGGCCTTTCTTACTTTAACATCGACACTCTCTTTCAATACTTCTTCCTTCCTCACAACCTTTTTTTCGACGCGGTCAGCGAGAGTCACTTCGCAGATTTTGCTTATTTCGACTGCGTTTATCTTTTCGTGCAAACCCTGCCATATCCAACTCAAATCGATTTTTATCAAATTTTCATACCGTATGCAGTTTGATCCAACTTAACAATTTCATTTCATTTTTTTTTATAAAACTCCAACCGCAAGATTGAACACGAAATCGTTACATCAGGAAATGACACGTGTTATTATGTATGAAACTTTTTCAAAATATTTTTCTACGAGTGGTATTAATAATTAAATAACTGCACCAATATGGCTTGACCGATTTTGATGAAATTTTGTGTGCATTTTAGGTCTGAGAATCATTCGAATGCGTTTGCGAAGGCTTAAAAGAAATATTCGCATTCGCGAATGTTTTTAAGAAATATTCGTATTCACATTCGCGAATGTCCAAAATCCAACATTCGTAACATCACTGCTACATACAATATAGCGGTACGAAGTTCGCGCGGTCTGCTAGTTAATAATAACCCCAGTTCTTACGGTTTCTTAGATTGGCTTATCTGGCATCTGCTAACTCATAAACAGATATTTAAGTATCCGTTACCATAAACGTGTTGACCACAAACAATATGATCGAAACAAATATTTGTAACCGATACTTAATATTTTGTGTGTTTTTTACATATTTTCCAAGATAAGAGTTGGGTTTCAATACAAACAATATCCCGGTGGAGACCACACGCGATGGTTTCTTCGTGTGGCTTGTAAATATTATAAATAACTTATACTATAAATTAATTGTATTAACATAACATAATACGCCTTTGTTATCCCAAGGTGTAGGCAGCGGCTGTTAAGCCTCGTCTCGCCGTTATGTTTACGTCCCAAATGGAATAGGTGGCGTGGAATGAGGTTGGTATTTATCCTCTCACTGACGGAACAAAATGTAGAAAGAATGAATGATGCGAGATTACATAAAAAGATGTAAAATGAGACACACACTTTACATCACCAAATAGAACGAGTCCATAAGAAGGTGATGTCAGGAGCCTTAAAAATTGACGCGTGTGTATGACAAGCGTTATGAAAGTCTAAGAAGCGAGTGAGGCGTGTAAGAATCATACCTTATGGCGCTCTGGTCTTTCTGCCTACCCTGCAAGGGACTTGAATTGAAGTTATGTATGTGCTATAAGTATAAGCTTCGTGTAAAGAGTTATTTATCACCATTAGTAGTCGCAAGTGGGCGGTGCCGCGACCAGTTACTAGTTTTACGGCAAAGTTTTAAATGAATGATAATTTTAACTCAGGTATGGCGTGTTCGCTGGTCACCAACTGATTTTCATTCTCCACTACGGCGTAGGCACTTAAGTCTTGATCCTGCATTAGCGTGATGAAAAAGTTTTTCTATAGCCCATAGTCGACATGCAATCGTTATAGTTTTATGTGGATGAAGTTTAACTCCTTCCCCTATAAAACAACATAACTTCACGCCAAACCCCTTGTGGGGTATGCAGAGAGAACAGAGCGCCATAAGGCACGATCTTACACGCCTCCGTCGCTTCTTTGACTTTCATAACTCTTTTTATACACGCGCGTCTATTTTTAAGGCACGTCACCTTCCTCCAAGCACACTATTTGGTCATGGAATGTTGTGTATTGCCCACTGGTCGCGATTCTCATTGCTACATTTATCCACTTTTGCATTGTATATCTGCTTAGTCAATCTTGCTTCGTCCATTATTTCTACGAGTACATGTCCAAAGCATCAGAGCATGCCCTTTTTTACTTTGTCACCGACATTCATTCAATCTATAACTGAAATAATTATATGGGTTTTATGTAATACTCAGTACTTTCGCGACTTTCTCCCTGTGTTAAACTCAGCAGCATGTAATAGCATGTCGCATATGCAGCCTATACTTCGGCTCTAGATACCTAACACCTTTCATAAAACCCCCCCAAATTTAATTTAAAACTACATAAATTTCTGTAATCTACATAAATTTATGTAGTTTTATATCCCAAATTGAATAAATGACACTAGCTGACCCGGCGAACTTTGTTCCGCAGCGAAAGTAATAAACAAGTCAATTTTGCATTTATCACTTTTTCTTCACTACATCATACATGAATTATAAATAAAAACCACCCCATTGATATCCTCTATCTATTAAAAAAAACACATCATAATCCGTTGCGTAGTTTCAACGATATAAGCATATAAGGAAGCAACTTTACATTCATCATTTCATCATCTATCTTCTTATATATATATATAAGAGATTTCCACCTATATATTGACTCATCACGATATCTCTGGAACCATAAGGCGTAGCGACTTGAAATTTGGTAGGATTATTCCTTTCGCCGAGTAGAGGTCAGCTAAGAACGGATTTTACGAAATTCCACCCACAAGGGGGGTTGCGGGGGTGTTAACAATGGAAAATTCCCATTTTTAACCTATAGCTGCTATCGACTTCAAATTTGTCGAAGATATTGCAGTATTAACATAGCGGGGCAGCAGTTATTACTTTTGATGCGAAACAGAGTTCGCCGGGTCAGCTAGTATAGAATAAGTAAAAAAGCAATATTCAAATCATTATTTTTTTTTGTTTCATGAAATACTAAGTCATCATCATTAGCCTATTGCAGTCCACTGCTGGACACAGGCCTCTCCCAATTTGCCCCACAACATCCGAATCTCTGCCTTCCGCATCCAGTCTTTTTCAGAAGCCTTTCTGAGGTCGTCTGACCATCGGGCTGGTGGGCGCCCTACACTACGCTTACCAAGTCGGGGTCTCCACTCTATGAGCTTCTTGCTCCGTCTAACATCGGTCCTTCCACAGATGTGACCAGTCCGTTGCCACTTCAGCGAGCTTATTCTACAGCTATGTCGGTTACTCCAGTTCTCTGTCGGATATACTAATTTCTGAGTTTATCCTTCAGAGATACCCCAAGCATAGCTCGTTCCATAGCTCGCTGAGCGACTTTAAATTTGTGGACTAGCCCCACCGTAAGTGTCCACGTTTCGGCACCGTAGGTCATTACTGGTAGGTCGCACTGGTCAAAGACTTTGGTCTTCAGGCATTGCGGTAAAGGCTTTATCTTAGGTAACTTTATAATATACTATGTAATTATAACTTCCGGAAAGTCATTGGTGTCAGCCAGGATTCGTTCCATTAACTTAATTCAGAAATGCGGTGCTCGAACTCCGTACCACCGAGAGGTCTAAAGGTAGTCTAATCACCTTTAAGATTTTATCAACGGTCTTGGGTTTATCTGGAACCTCGATGTCTCTCCAATGAAAGGGTTGGTTTCGGTAAGTAGATAATCAAAATAAACATTTGACCTTTTTGATGGCGTGTAAAATACAATGTTTTAAGTATATTAACCAAGTTGAATTAATGTACAAGCAAGGTCTTATTTTCTAACGTTACGTGCTAGATATCGTTTGTAGGTTTAAGTATAAGTCTCTAAAAAAATTAATTTGTTTTTGTTAATTTTAACATAACATAACTTCACGCCTTTTCTACCCGAAGGTGTAGGCAGCGGCTGTTAAGCCTCGACTCACCGTTATGTTTACGTCCCAAATGGCACAAACGATATTAGATGGTCAACGATATTTATCACACATAACTTCCGAAAACAATTTCGAAAAGTCATTGGTGTGAACCAGTATTCAAACCCGCGACTCCTGGATTCAGAAGCGGAGTGCTTGACCACTAGGCCACCGATACCTTAATTTTAACATTTCATAAATTTGTTAAAATCATGTATTTTTTTTGGCGTACATATATTTTTAAACGGATCTAAGTGCAACGCAAGTTTACTTACCAATATGATAACTACTTTTATACCTTCTATTTTTAAAGCCGTGAAGTTGCTAATTACGTATTAATCAAAATAATAATAAAGTAATAAATTATTATAGGAATGGCTATTTTGATAACATTTTAAGGAAAACCTCATTAAGGAAGTACATTGCAATTATTATTATTAATTGAATAAAATTATACCTATAACATAACATACATAACTTCACGCCTTTTGTTACCCGAAGGTGTAGGCAGCGGCTGTTAAGCCTCGTCTCGCCGTTATGTTTACGTCCCAAATGGAATAGGTGGCGAACCTATTGCTATACCGGGCACAAAGTTTGTCAGTCATCGATATTTATCACACATAACTTCCGAAAACAATTTCGAAAAGTCATTGGTGTGAGCCAGTGTCTGGAATCGAACCCCGGACCTCTGGATCAGAGGCCGTGCGCTCGCCCACTGCGCCACCGAGATACCTATAATGTAAAAATAATGTTTATTTCACTGCCAATATTAAGATATTATTATATTAAATAAATAAAGAAGGTTTATACTTAACGCCAAATACTTTGCGGGGTAGACACAGGGAATACAATCAAATCAAATCGCTATAAGGCACGAACGTAGAGCCGCGAACTGCGTGGCTGCGTGGCACTACGTAACTATTACCTAGAGCCACGCAGTTCGCTGCATGTATGGACCGGCTCGACCGGCGAACCTACCACGACCTCTCAGAATAATGACGTGAAGTAGCTCATACTGTGTTTCGTTCGTTTAGATAGAATTATCCGGAGGCCTATCCCTCCCTTTCCCATCCTTATTTCTTAAGGGCCGCAACTGTTGCTCCATCTGTTTTGCAGATGTTCATTGGCGGCGGTAGTTACTTACCATCAGGTGACTCGTTTGCCCGTGTGCCTTTTTACTCCATAAAAAAACCTGTTCCATTATGAATGAATGTATGAATAAAATACAATTTTCTTGCAAATAAAAAGATTTATTTCCTGTAAACTCCTGTTTGATATTATTATTCGTGATATAGCACTGTAGCTTTATAATTTAACATTCAAATTCATGTAAATTTCTTCATAATTTTGTACACATGTATTGAACCCGCGACCGTTGCGTAGAATCAATCCATTCTAATGAGTCGATTTGATTAATTTACTGTAAAATACATACATACGCCATTCACGCCAACTCCCTTGCGGATATGGCAGAGAAAACATAGCTCCTTATGGCTATTTCTTCTTACACGCCTCACTCGCTTCTTTGACTTTCATAACACTTGTCGTACACACTTGTCGATTTTTAAGGCTCCTGACATCATGGAAAATGTGTCGTGACCGTCCTCGACTCCTAAATCCATCATGCAGAATGTATGCAGAATATTCTAAAGATGGACAGTTTGAACAATCGCATGTTGGCAACAGTATCGCGTGACCCACTTAAAGGTAGATAGCAGTGAAGATAAATGACGCTGCTCTCTCTCTCTCTCTCTCTCTCTCCCCACAGTATCTTCCTTCATTAATGAATGAAGAAGAAAACTCTCGCTCTGAAATTACATAACGATCTCTTAAGACTCTTCAGACAATATACAATATTATATAACAAGTCTTCTTACTAAGTCGAGTAAGACATTGAAAAGTAATTTGTGTGAGCCAGGATTTGAACCCGCGACCTCTTGATTCAGAAACGGGGTGCTCAACCACTGGATCATACAGCCATTTTTTTGTTTAGTGTTTGGGTTTTTGTTTAGGCACCAGCAATTCAGGATGTATACCATAATTGCGAGCGTGCTGCCTACGGCCTACATGTTGGGCTATTGCGTGTGCGGAGGTACAGGGATTATAAAGTTCAATAGGTGAACCGGCGCAAACTTCTTATGGCTTCAGAATCAATAAATTTTCTTAAATATACTCTTAATCCTCGTCCTTGCTTTTTTTTTTACTAATGGGACTTGTTGTTCCCGAGATTAGGCGCACTAAAAACTATCTGATTCCTTAACTTTGTTTATGGAAATGGAGAAGGAGTAAAGGCGTCTTACCGTACGAAAAGGGCAAAATCCATTTTTTTTATAGAATGGGAGATCAAACGAGCAAGTGGGTAACCTGGTGGTAAGCAACTACCGCCGCCCGTGGACACTGGCAACACAGATAGTTTTACAGTGGTGCTGCCCGCCTTTAAGGTAGTAGGATGCGAAAGGAGTGAAAAGGGTTCTGCCTCCGGATATCTCTCTCATCGAATGAAACACAGCATGAGCAACTTTACGTCGACATTCTGAGAGACCGTAGTATGTCACCGGTCAGGCCGATTTATGCACTTTTAAGTGTGGCAGCCCTGTTAAAACTAATAATTACGGGTTTATAGAACGCAATTAATTA
The DNA here is from genome assembly GCA_905147225.2 of Euproctis similis. Taxonomy (NCBI): domain Eukaryota; kingdom Metazoa; phylum Arthropoda; class Insecta; order Lepidoptera; family Erebidae; genus Euproctis; species Euproctis similis. The sequence goes on along the minus strand of LR990121.1, from coordinate 7,223,811 downwards.
TTATAAAACCAGTCTCGGTGGTCCAGTGGTTGAGCACCCCGCTTCTGAACCAAAGAGTCGTGGCTCACTACAATGACTTTTCAGATGATCTTTCTTTTTAGATGTTTGATAAATATCGATGACTGACAACTTTGTGCCCTGTGTATGGCAATAGATTTGCCACCGGTTCTATTTGACACTTAAACATAAAGGCGAGTTGAGGCTTAATAGCCGCTGTTTGCACCTTCGGGTAGAAAAAGGCTTAAAGTTACATTATGTTTTATAAAATTTAGCTCCGTACAAAATATTCCTTAGGGACATATTAGAATAAACTATACTTTAACAAGTTTAATCACATAAATTTTCATATATTTTTTAATCGTATTATTAATTTTAATGGCTACTCGAAGCTCGTTACGTCTCGTGACTACCACAAAAACTTCATAATTAAGTTTTTTTCGCTGAATATTTTTCCTGGAATAAATTTGATAAGAATATTAGGTAGGTATGTAATTGGTTAAATAGTAGATATTTTTTGACAGTATATAAGTCCATTGTTATTTGTGCCAATCGACGTTTGGTGACCAAAGTAAATCATTACATAGTATAAAACAAAGTCACTTTCCGCTGTCTGTCCCCTTATATGCGCATATCTTTAAAACTACGCAACGGATTTTGATGCGGTTTTTTTTAATAGTTAGAAGGTGTTAACGGTAAAAAAAAGTGATAATTATCAAGATTTAGAACTTGAATCGCAACCGCTGCCTGTACCCTAAGTGATAAATCAAAACAACGTACTACATTATTATGCACCTTTAAAAGTATATATAATATATAATAGTCTCGGTGGTCCAGTGGTCGAGCACATGGCATCTGACTTCAGAAATCGCGTCTTCGAATCCTGGCGTAGACATTGGTGGGTGCCAAGATTTGATTCTGCGAAAATTTCGAAAATTATAAATATAAATATCGATGACTAAAAACTTTGTGCCCGAAGAAAAGGGCGTGAAGTTATGTATGTGAACAGACTCAGAAATCTATAAAAAAAATATATGTTTTGGATTTTTTTTTCACATTTCAAACTTTATTTATTATTATATTTTTTAACAGCTACAAAAAATATTAATATATTTTTAATGTTTTTCTTTTACAGGTCAATTAATCAACAACCTGAACGGTGAGGGTTCCATTATTTCATTGTTGTTTTAAGGTAAGATAGTCCTAATTGCCTTACGCCTTTGTACAAAGAAACGACCTCGGACATATAAGGAATCTCGTTCCGACAACGGACAAAAAAAATAATTCGCAAGACTTTTTATTTCTCTTAGAAAAATATTTATTTTATTTCTATATCTGCGTAGTGACTGTCGGATGTCGGTACCGTTCAGACCAGACAGTACTATAGGAGCATGCCCTTTCTTACTTTGACGTCGACACTCTCTTTCAAACCAACTTCCTCCGTCACGACGTTCATTTCTTCACCGGGGTTCGTGTGTCACACCAGATTTTAATCTTTGACAAGTGTTCCGCAAAAGTTGTGGAAAATAAAAAGGCACTCGGCACAAATCTGACGTTTATAATATATACATACTTATATAACTTCACGCCTTTATCCATAATCATCTGTTAAGCCTCGTCTCGACATTAACTTTACAAATGGATTAGGTGGCGAACCTATTGCCAAACCGGGCACAAAGTTATTCACGCATCGATATTCATCAATAATTCAATAATTTCGAAAAGTCATTGGTGTGAGCCAGAATTTGAACCCGTGACTTCTTGATTCAGAAGCTTGGTGCTCGCCCACTGGGCCACGGAGACCTTTACATATATATATATATATTTGTATTATAAGACCTTCATAAAAAAATAAGACCTAGAATTCATGGGATCAAATCCGGGCTCAAACCAATGACATCTCTGTTTCGCCGTCTTAGTTTCCGCATTTACGAGTATGTATAGCAATAGTTTCCGTCCATTTTGAGACGTAAGGAATATCGGGTGGGTTAAGCATTAACGGCTGCCTCCACCTTCGGTTAAGAAAAGGTGTGACTCATCATCATCTTCCTGCCCTTCTCCCATCATGTGGGGTCGGCACAACAGGTTTTTCTTTTCCATGCTTCCCTATCATTCACTTCTTCCACCACAACACCCTTCCTAATCATATCATCTTTCACACAATTCATCCATGTTTTCTTCGGTCTCCCTCTTCTCTTGTTTCCTTCCACACTCAGATTCATCATTCTTTTCACGACATGTGCATCATCTCTTCTCATTACATGTCCATACCACGCAAGGCGATTTCCTCTTATCTTCTCAGTTATAGGCGCAACTGTGATTGTATAAAATAAACTACCTACGTTATTCCTGTTTTATATCTCTAAACAATATTTATTATACGCAACCAAATAGGGATAAATTCAATAGTTCTATTTGCCACCAAATGAACCAATGAATTCGTACCTACAGTCCATAAATCTTAGGAAACCGACCGCGTAATGACTAAATAACCATTGCGGTTTATAGACCACAATATTATGCCTATCGTTTTATTTAAATGTATAAAATAATATTTATTATTATTAATATTTTTATAATACCTATTTACTTGTGTAAATCTGATATTCTCGTGTCACGGTGTGCGTCATTGAACTCCTCCGAAACGGCACGACAAATTCTTATGAAAGTTTGTACATTTGTAAGTTTTGTTTGAGACGAACATATCTCATTTCATTATCAAAATTTACACAGATACAATATATGACGGGCCTTGTGGTGCATTGGGAAGACATTCGACTGACGTAATCGAGGTCGGCGGATTCGATCCCCACCCGAGTACAAATATTTATGACAAGCAAGACAATAAGTGTATATTTACAAAAGAAAAGTATATATTATGTATATCCGTTACCTAGTTTCCTTAACACAAGCATTTAGTTGCATATCTTGTAACGAGAGGGCGCTGTGTGTATTGTGTCCAAGATATTAGTATTATACTTTTTTATACGCAGTCTTAATGAGCAAATCCATGCATAGGGATGCATGCAAGATAATTAAAGATATCGATATATCCACTGAAGTTGAATAGTCGATATATCGACTAGTGGGCTGATATTGATATATCGATATTTTGTGGTAATCAGCGTACGATTTATCGAAAATTACGATATTATTTATCAACTTTCCGATATATCGTTGCAACCCCATCCATGCAACATATGACCTGATTGTTATTATCTGTGCAGCCATTTGCGCACTGTGATAAGTGTGGTCCTTTAGGTTTGTCTAATTTCAGCTCATGAAAAGGTCAAATGTATTTTGGTGTCTGTGTACCGTTTTATTTATGGTTTCTTGGAAACCACTGGCAACATTACAATAGATGACGTAAATTGTCTTGCTTTATGAAAATGTCAAAATCAAATTGGGTTTCAGCGAAGAATATTCATAACTACCTGACCCGGCGAACTTTGTTTCGCCTTTGAAGCAATAAATTAATATAAAGCATTTTTAGAAACTAAGAAGGTAGCCAAGTTACTCCTTATTAGATTAGCTACCTGCCCGCAAAAGTCTCGTCAAAATCGGTCCATCCATTTGAAAGATTAGTCGGAACAAACTGACATACAGACTTAATTCAATTTATCAAAATTGAATGTGTTAAATGTGTCAAAATCTGATGCTGCGGGGCTAATGATGAAGCTCACAGAACTCCTTAACGGCTAGGAGTTGGGAGACAGAACTGCTATTGGTCGATAGAAACTACTTAGTAGTATGTAGGGCTAAATTGTTGCTTGGGACGTATGCTTGAATCAACATCTTGAATCTGCTTGAATCCTGATGCTGCTGTGCTGGTGATAAGACTACAGAACTCCTTACCGGTTAAGAGTTGGGAGACATTAATATAATTAGTCGATGGAAACTATTTAGCAGTAAATAAACGATAGTTTTTAAATTGTATAAATTGTAAATAATGTAATTAATTTATTTCTTCTTATTATTGTAAATAAATATTTATTATCTAAAATTTTATTTATATGGTTTAGAATTTTGAATTGTTACAATTTGTATTTGATTAATATCAACATCCATAACTTTTACTTTTGCCAACTTACTTACTAACTAAATGACTTATCATATTTGTCTTCCTTATCCCACCCTAATGGGGTGGGCGCAACATATCATTCTTTCGAACTAACTATGGATCAAAAGTTTTGGCTGTGGTTTTATGCTCGGCCGCCTGCCTGACGTCAACCCTCCCTGAGAATGTGTTTGTTGGTGGTTTATCGTTCACTATGAGTGAAATGCAGCAACAAATGAACTTGGCCTCCTTTCCCTAATTATCATAAATTGTCGTAATAATTTCGAACCTGTTTACCAGGTTGCTAGGTTCAATACCAGCATATAGCACTAATGAAGCATCTCCGTTCCTAGTAGTTCCTACCAATGAAGTACAGTGACGGGACTGGTACAAATTCATGAATTCCTGCGAAATGTGTGTACTCGTAATTTATTGATCCGCTCTTGAGTTTCACGATGAGGAAGTTGGACTGATCAGAGAGACGACTCACCACATCTATTTCATCTATAGTGGATTCTATCGCCATAGATAAATCATTGTCACCTTCAACAACTTACCCGATATGCACAAAAAATTTCATGAGATTCGGTCAACCGTTTCGGAGGAGTATGGGAACGAAAACTGTGACACGAGAATTTTATATATTAGATCTAGCTAATACCAAGTCTCGGTGGTCCAGTGGTCAAGCACCCCGCAAAATTCTTTTTGAAACTTATTATGTGTCTTAAATAACGATGACTGGAAATGTTGTTCCCGGTATGGCAATAGATTTGCAACCCTATTCCATTTGGGACGTTATCATAGCGGCGAGTCGAGGTTTAACAGCCTCTACACCTTAGTGTAGAAATAGGCGTGAAGTCCATGCCGTATTCTCCAATCCTGGACAAAATAATATCTGATGGCATACACCGTTATCTGTTCCTGCGTTAATTACGGATAATGACTCTTTGTAAAGCCGCGAAGCCTTAATTATGTAGGAAACTTTTCCATAGTGGGCCACACTTTAATAAAACCTACTTCCAATTTAAGTTAGTTCGTAAGTTGGCGTTATAATGTAGTTTCTGATATTAAATGATGTCTGATACTGTTTCAGGCTCCATTGCTTTAATGGCTACTAGTTTTTTGATATGGAGAGTTGGATATGGAGGCAGACGAGCAGTCATGTCACCTGATGGTAAGCAACTAACGGCGCCCATGGGCGCCTGTAACACAATTAGTGTTATAGTTGGGTTGCCGTTGGGTTGAGTTTTGGAATGGAGAGAAGGAAAGGCGTTGGAGCTTCCAGATACTTCTCTCACCATTTGCCCACTTGCTCGTTTGCGGTCCTATCCCATAAATAAAATCCTGCTCACACCTACAGATAAAATGGGTTTGAAGGTAAAAAATAACATTGTTAGTGTGTTATAGAATATCTCTTTTTCGTTTAAACTCCTTTCAATTTAACTGGCATCATAAAAGTCGTTCCTATCTATAGATACTGATTATGCCAATCAAGAGATTGAAAAAGGACGGAAAGTAATGCAGGAAAAATTATCATTCAATTTATTGTTGTTATAATATTATTTTTGTCGATCCACAACCAAAAAACCCGAATATCAATTGGATAACAAAAAATATTGCTAATTTTGATAGTCGTAGAGCCACGCAGTTTGCTGTATGAATAGTCCGGCTCGACTGGTGAAATACAGGCCTCTCAGAATATCGATGGCTCATGCCACGTTTCGTACGTTGTGTGAGGTATCCAGAGGCCCACCCCCCTTCGCCCACTCTCTCATCCTTAAAGACACTCCTACAACACTATCTGGTTGTAGGTATCCGCTTGCTCGTTTGCCCTTTTATTCCATAATAGTAATAAAAAACACGGAACTCTAATTTCAGAATTCCTCAAACGTAGTTAAAATATACATTAGCTTCGTGTTTAATTACTGTGAAGTCTCCACTGAAAAGTTTGTCAGAATGGAGGGAGGAGGACATTAGAGGAAATTGCATTTCATATAATAAATCGAGAAATTCCTCGCTCGAGTTGCTGACGGCGACGTTAATGCGCTGACATTTTTTAAATTATGTATGTATACAAATTTGTATATATTTTTTATTTCCTTTCGAGCCTCTGCGGAGCCTTAAAATTAAATTTATATAAGTATGTAGCTTCAGGTTTTTTTCACCGGAAGGTATTGACAGCAGCTGTTAAAGCCTCGTCTCGCCGTTATGTTTACGTCCCAAATATGGCGAACCTATTGCCATACACCGCGCACAAGCTTGTCGGTTGGCATATTTGTCACAGATATCTTCCGAAAAGAATTCCAAGAAAGCATCAGGATGAGCCCGATCCTACGACTTCTGAATCAGAAGATGGGAGCTCGAATACTAGACCATCGAGACTTCTGACTTACTTTTTCAGAATTAATGTTTCGCTATCTTAAAAATCTTATGGAAGTAATTCCTACCTAACTTAACATAATTTCTAATATTTTATAAAATAATTGGTTCATTAATATTTATTAATATTTTAGTTACATCACTAGTTAGACTAAGTTGGAAAGAAAAAAAAACGGATACCAATGTCCCTTATGCTACGATTCAGTAATAAGGATTCAACATGTCGATAGCAGTCTACATCTAACATCCGTATAAGGACTTAGTAGCCACTTAGTTGCAAGTAAGGCAACAAAAAAATAGGTTCATTATACGCATCCGATTATAAGTTTAAAAATCAATGACAGTATTTATTTACTTAATCCATCTACAATTGTACTGTTCTTACAAATAATTCTATATTAATTAATTATTTTATCCCGGGGCTTACGATTGTTTTTTGTAGGTTCCTAATGGAAGTTGTAAAATAGCTGTTCTGATTTTGTGAAACTTTTGACTTTTATTAACAATAGTTGTGTTTACAGCAGACATTAATCAGATTTTTGAAACTAAAAGAATAGTCGAGTTCCGATACAGAGGTCGTGGGTTCGGACTCACTCCTTTTCGGAACTTATGTGTGATAAATATTGATGACGGGCAACTTTGTGCCCGGTGTATGGCAATAGGTTAGCCTCCTTTTCCATTAGGGACGTAACGTAACGACTCGGCGAGTTGGGGGTTTGACATCCGCTCATCCTTCGGGTAGAAACAGGCCGTGAAGTTACGTATTTTACGTTAAGTGTCAGTTTAGTACAAAGATATAAGAATAATAGATAGGCAATAGTCACCCAAACGAGACCATAAATGGGTTGTTGATGCGTAAGGGCGCGTTCAATTTGGCCATGGAAAGTGCCATGCAAAGAAAGAAGACTTCTGCATCCTTCCACTCTTGCATATATCTACTAAGTCGTTATTAAGGCATTATCCATTCATTCTTAAACAAATGTAAAACTTTTGCTTTCAAAACATATTTATTATTTACGAGATCGAAACAGTATGATTCTCTTATAAGGTAAATCTAGGGCAAAACCAATATCATTAAAATAAATATATATGAAGTCAAACATAAATATTATTATCATAATAGGTTGGGGAAAAAGTATTTTCGTATTTTTGTATGAAAAGTCAAGACATTTTTTTCAAAGTTTATTTACATTTATTTACAATATATATGTACCGTTTTGTTGAATAACTTTCTGCCATTTTGTGGGCAGAGACATTATCCCGTTACTGTAGAAACTTTGGGACTTCTGATCAAAAAAACGGGACAAATAGTTTTGGCAGTCCTCTCTTGAGGTCAACCTTACAGAACCTAAAGAATTCTGAAGAGACCGAAACAGGTGAAAATCTGAAGGCGCAAGGTCAGGGCTATATGGTGGATGCACTAGGACCTCCCAGTCGAACTCTCTTAATTTTTGCTGAGTGGCTAAAGATGTGTGTGGTCTAGCGTTATCGTGATGAAAGACCACACCCTTCCTGTTGATCAATTCCGGCCGTTTTCTCTCGACTGCTTCCTTTAATCTCATCAGTTGCTGGCAGTAAAGATCAGAATCGATGGTTTTGCCGGACGGTAAAAGCTCATAATGAACAATGCCCTTCCAATCCCACCATACACACAGCATCACCTTATTTCGTGTTAGGCCAGGTTTGGCCACAGTCTGTGAAGCCTGGCCAACTTTCGACCACGACCTTTTTCGCACGTTCTTGTCGTACGTGATCCACTTTTCATCGCCAGTTATCAATCTCTTCAAAAACGGCTCGGTTTCATTACGTCTCAATAATGAATCGCAAATGAGTACACGGTTCATTAAGTTTCTTTGAGTGAGCTCGTGTGGCACCCAAATATCGAGCTTTTTTGTATAACCAGCTTTCTTCAAATGGGTCAAAACTGTTTTGTGGTCAATTCCCAGTTCTTCAGCTACATCGTAACTACTAATATGCCGATCTTGCTCCACTCTTTCAAAAATGGCGTCCATTTTATTCGTAACAGGGCGACCAGAGCGAGGTGCATCTTTAACATCAAAATTTCCGGACTGAAAACGTTTGAACCAAATTTGTGCTTACTGACACTGCATCAGGTCCATAAACATCACAAATTTTTTTCACTGCTTGAGTTGCATTTTTGCCTTTTTTATAATAAAATTTTAAAATGTATCGAATTTCTTCACTAGATTCACTCATTTTTACGGAGAGAAAAACAAATGAAAAATAGCGGGAAACAACTTTTTTTTATTTTTTTCTTTTCTTTATAATGTAACCTTTTTAATGTTACCAAAACCAGCCAGACACAAATAGTACAGTCAAAGAAATTTTATAATAAGTTTATACCTACGTTATGCGAAAAGACTTTTTCCCCGACCTAATATATTGGAGGGAATACAAGTTCGTAATCTTACTTGTTAGGTTACATATTAGAATTATAGGTATTTTATTTTTATGATAATACTCTCCTAATAAAATATTTGTTCTACTGCCACACATTGATCACATTTTGTCACTTGTCAATTTCAGAAACTTGAAAATCTATCGACGATAATAAACCATAGATTTAGCATAGACTGATGGCACATGTCAGGAAAAATGTACTAATATTCATCACTGACAGCGCAACCGCGTATATTAGATTTTCAGGATATTTACATCTCAACACATGAGCATTAATTATGTAAAAGTTGACACTTTGAAGCGCTTTTTACGCACACATTGATATGTCACTCACACACCAACAAACCATTTTTGGTCTCGTTGTTTGGGTGACTATTGCCGATCTATTATTCTTATATCTATAGTATTATTAGTACACATACATAACTTCACGCCAAATCCCTTGCGGGGTAGGCAGAGAGAACAGAGCGCCATAAGGCACGATTCTTACACGCCTCACTCGCTTCGTTGACTTTCATAACTCTTTTCATGCACGCGCGTCGGTTTTTGAGGCTCCTAATATCACCTTCCTCCAGAACACGTTCTATTTGGTCATGGAATGTGTGTCTTGACCGTCCTCGACTCCTACATCCATTCGCTTTTGCATTGTATATCTGCTTAGTCAGTCTTGCATCAACCATTCTTTCTACATGTCCGAACCATCGGAGCATGCCCTTTCTTACTTTTACACCGACACTCTCTTTCAAACCAACTTCCTTCCTTACAACCTTGTTTTCTACGCGGTCAGCGAGAGTCACTCCGAAGATTTTGCGCAGTGCCCTCATTTCTACCGCGTTTATTTTATCTCGCTTCCATAAGTTAGCGTTGGGATCAGGACTGCATTGTGGATTGCTAGCTGGGCTTTTCTGCTAATGTTTTTTGCGCCCAGGAATCTGCCCAACGCTCCATTTACGCTATTTCCTATCGCCACTCGTCTTTCTACATCTAATACTGTTATTAGTATTACATGGTATAAGTCAAAGTCGCTTTCCGCTGTTTGTTCTCCTTAAGGTATGCTTAGATCTTTTAAACTACGCAACGGATTTAGATGTTTTTTTTATTTAAATAAGGTTTCAAGAGCGCGGTTTGTAGTAGCGACAAAATATAATTTTCGATGTTTGCAACTTCTATAAAATTCAAACGCTTGCTGAACCCCTGAGTGATGAATCAAAACAATGTACTACATTATTATACACATATACCTAGAAAAACTCAGCGATGGTGTATGTCTAAAACACCATAATTACATAGTATAAAACAAAGTCACTTTCCTGGCCCTTTACATCATGCAATTTAAACGAATATTTTCGAAGATATTGCAGTATTAACATAGCGGGACAGCAGTTAAAGCTGATAAATAGCACAAATTGAACCTATCCAAAATTTTCTCATTAATTACTTTTGATGCGGAACAAAGTTCGCCGGGTCAGCTAGTTAAATAGTATAAAACAAAGTCGCTTTGCGCTGTCTAACCCCTAATATGCTTATATCTTTGAAATTACCCAACGGATTTTGATGCAGTTTTTTTAGATAGATAGATAGAGGGTATCAAGGGGGTGGTTTTTATGTATAATCATGTATACTAGAGCAAATAAAAAGCGTTATTTCTTAGATTTAGCACTTCAATTGAAAACGCTGGCTGTACCATAAGTGATAAATCAAAACAATGTACCACAAGGTCCAGAAAGTCTACAAAAAAGTCCGCGATCGCATATCTATACTTCTATACTTATATTATAAAGCGGAAGAGTTTGTTTGTTTGTTTGTTTGTTTGAACGCGCTAATCTCAGAAACCACCAATCCGATTTTAAAATTTCTTTCAATGGTATATAGTCCATTTATCGAGGAAGGCTTTAGGCTATATTATATTTTCAAATTAATTAGGGATCCTTACTATAAGTCCAATAATGTAACCCAAGGTGTAAGAAAATGACTCGAAAATAATTCTTACATCGTGAACGCTGCGAAAACTATTGGTTCTAGAACAAAACAATGTACTACACTTTTACAGAACATAAATTTGTCTATACAAAAGTCCGCGACGCCATATGTCTAACTATTGTAGTTATCTCACAATAAGTGTTTTTTTAATTTTTTAAAATAATTAAATTGATGTCGTTATAAAAATGCTTTATTTTGTACCTTGATATTAATTCTCCTTAAAATAAATTACTTCAATAAAAAGATAGATTCAATACCTTTCTAGAACTTTTTGAATAATTTAATTCGGACATTTAATTCAAAAGATATCGCAAAATACAAAATGTAAGTATTCATTTCATAGGGAAATATTTAGTTAGTTCGTTACACTACGCATGTATCTGACTCGGACAGCTCGGACCGCGACAGCTAGCAGGTAGATTTTTTTACGTTTGTTTCTTGCTAAAAGGTATCGGTGGTCCAGTTGTCGAGAACCCCACTTCTGAATAAAGTAGTCGTGGGTTCGAATTCTGGCTCACACCAATGACTTTTTGAAATTGTTTTCGGTAGTTATGTGTATTTAGATATCGATGACTATAAACTTTGTGCCTGATATGGCAATAAGTTCGCCACCTATTCCATTTGGGATGGAAACATAGTGGCGAAACGAGGTTTAACAGCTGCTGTCTACACCTTCGAGTAGAAAAGGCGTGAAGTTATGTTGTGTTGTTGTTTCTCTCTTTGTCATCATATCGTTTAATACTTTAATTAGAATTTAAAATTTGTAGTATTTAATCGTATTTTGTGGTATTTTTATTTATAAAAGTTACCAGCTTTTACCCGCGGCATCGCTCGCATTAAATCCATTAAATGGGTATCAAAGATCATTACTATAGAAAGTCAATCAATATGATAACTCTGTTTTATTGCTTAGCTGGAATTATTAATTTTTAAAATTACTACATACAATGACGTTTAAAATACTAACAACATTTTTTTAACGTAAAATATATTTCTCTGTAACAAAAATAAATAATTTTGGACTGTAACAATTTTATAAGAGTATGTAGGATATTGTTTTAGACTATTTTATAAGTTTTTCCTTCGGGTTCAAATATATGTAAATTACCTCAAAGAATATGTGTTCAAAGTTTCATTATGATTGATTGAGTAGTTATCGCGTGAAAGCTTATCACACAAACAAACTTACATTCACATTTATATATTACTAGCTGAGCCGGCGAACGTTGTCTTGCCAAAAAATAAAATTTAAAAAATAGGGGTTGATCGTAGAGGGTTGAAAACTTACCCGATATGCATACAAAATTTCATGAGAATCGGTCAAGCCGTTTCGAAGGAGTTTGGGAACGAAAATTGTGACACGTTACATTTATACATTTTTATTGAATAAGGGGCAAACGAGCTTATGATAGTTACAAACCCCGCCCATGGCCACCTCACCACATGGAGTGTTACAGTTGCGTTGCCGGCTCCTACAATGGGATATGGGTGGGGTCGGGAGTGGGTTTCGGAAGGGGAGGGGGAAAGGGATCGGGCCTCCGAATACCTCCCTCAGCGAGTGAAACGCGGCTAAGGCCACTTTTCAGCGATAATCTGAGAGGTCGTGGTATTCCACGGGTTGAACCGGCCCATTCATGCAGCGAACTGCGTGACTTTACCACTGACAAGGTGTGACTGATGTGACTAATTTATAATACATTAGATATATGTTATAAACTTTACATTTTTAAGATCGTGATATCTTTTAAAATGTAGTAAATTTATTTCGATAAGCTTAATCGCAAAACCGACATCATTTGACTTATAAAAAAAAACACTCATTGTGAGTTAGCTACCCCGGTTTGAACATATGGTGTCCCGTTTTTTTCGTTTAAGTCAACAATAGTGACCAAATAAAAAAGTTGTTTATGTAGTATTAAAAAAAACTAAAGGTTGACAAAAAACTTGGGACAAGTTCATTGCTATATTCATTGTTCATAAGTGGTATTCATCATTGTTCATAGCAATCTAATAAAGCTTTCATTGAAGTTGTAAATATCATCAATGTCTTGGTTGTCAGTACATACTAGCTAAGCGAGTGAGGCGTGTAATAATCGTGCCTTATAGCACTTTGTTCTCTTTGCCTACCCCGTAAAGAATTTGGCGAGAATTTATGTATGTATGTATCAGGAACTACAGGTTTGGATTGAAAAAAATATTTGTTTTAGAGAGTCCATTTATTGAGGAAAGTTTAAGTTATTAATAAGAGTGGGACAATAAATTTTAGTTATAAATGTATATAATATGGCGGTGCATAGTTCGCACGAGAACAAAGTGCTATACACTTTGTTCTCTTTGCCTACCCCGTAAAGAATTTGGCGAGAATTTATGTATGTATGTATCAGGCACTACAGGTTTGGATTGAAAAAAATATTTGTTTTAGAGCAGCTATACTCTAAGTGTGTTCCGCGGAACCCTAGGGTTCCGTGATACCTCTGTCGGGGTTCCGCAAGAATTTAGAAATAAAAAAATCAAAACACCTCTCTCTGGTCGCTCCGCGGCTGTGCGGACTCCGCGGCCGCGCTATGAATGTTATTTAATTATTTATTTGTATTTGTATAAGCTTGTGTTACATTAGCTGGTACAATCTATACTTATATTATAAAGCGGAAAAGTTTGTTTGTTTGTTTGTTTGTTTGAACGAGGTAATCTCAGAAGCCACCAGTCCGATTTCAAAAATTCTTTTAATGGCGTATAGTCCATTTATCGAGGAAGGTTTTAGGCTATATTATATTTTCAAATAAATTAGGGATCCCTACTATAAAACCAATAATGTAACCCAAGGTGTAAGTACTTGACCCTTACATTGCGAACGCTGCGAAAACTATTGAGTACAGAACAAAACAATGTACTACACTTTTATAGAGCGTATAATTGTCTACGAAAAAGGTCGCGAGAGCATATATCTAACTATTATAGTTATCGCACAATAAGGGTTTTTTGATTTTTTAAAATTAATTAAAATGATGTCGTTTTTCAAATTCTTTTTTTGTACCTTGGTACTAACTCTCCACAAAATAATTTGCTTCATTAAAAAGATAAATTTAAGGCCTTTCTAGAACTTTTTGAATGATCACATTTGGACATTTAATTCAAAAGATATTCACCGTATACAAAATTTAAGTATTCAATTTCTAAGACAAATATGTTGCGCGGGGTCATGAGTGGATTTTTTTTACCTTTTTTAGGCGATACGAAGTTCGCGCGGTCTGCTAGTATCTCATAAGTTTGGTCTCAACAATTTTATACTTGTACAACGCGTTCGCTCTAAGTTTGCCGGTCTGTGGAATGCGCGTACCCTCCCCCACGTGACAACAAAACTTATAATGTGTCATAGTTTTACCCAAATATCTAACGTACACAATTTTTATTGTTACAATTAAATAAAAAATTTCGAACGTCATACACTCATACCTATCGCCAGCGGCAAACTTAAAACGAGCGGGTAGTATACTTGTAAGCGCTCAGTCTCTTTGATAAAAGCCGCCTCTGAATTAGACGCTATAGTTGTCAACAAGCGACTTTCGTCTCTAACTTCAAAGGATAAAGTCGATATTGTTTACAACGCTATTTTTAAATTTCTGTTTTTATTTTTGCTTTTTGTTTATGAAAGGTGCCGACTCGAGTATTTTCGAGAATATTTGAGATCGAGTCTAGGACTAAGTATAAAAGCGGCGATCGCGCGTTGGCGTCGTCAGTTGATGATTAGCGTTCGGAGCGATAAGTTACTACCTACTTACAAGCTCGCTAGCGAGAAACTAGTGTCCATTGTTTTACTGCCTGCTGTATTCTGTTGTCTCAGTTTTATACATTTCTTCCCTGTAGGTTCTAAATTTAGTCTCTTATACGCAGTAACGATTGTGCATTATTTAAACCCCACTATCCTGACTTGTAACATTATAAATAAAGAAGAATGGAATGTTGGCTTAAAGGTGTTAAACGTGTTCCAACAACATCTTCTAATGACGCTGAATGTTCAAAAGCAATGCGCGCGGAGAATTTAGCAATCACCGATCCAGAAGATGATGCCACGAGTGCCACGACGTCAAGCTCGACGGTTTCAAAGACGAAAAAAAGGAAGTATGATGAATCTTATATCAGTTTCGGATTTGTTGATTCCAACGGCTCACCTCTCTGCATGCTCTGTAGTAAACTGCTTCCTAATAGTTCCATGGCACCTGCCAAATTGCGTCGACATTTAGAAACCGTACACCCCGAGACTAAAGACAAGAATAAAGAATTTTTTTGTTCGCAAAAAAGATCAGTTATTAGAAAGTCAAAAAAATATGATGCATGTAACACAAACTACCAACGAAAAGGCCACGGAGGCATCATATTTAGTTAGCTATCGCATTGCACAAGCAGGTGAAGCGCACACTATCGCTGAGAAATTAATAAAACCATGTGTATTAGACATAACAAAATGTATGCTTGATGAAAAATCTGCAAAGCATCTTTCTACTGTTCCGCTATCAAACGATACTGTTTCACGACGAATCCATGATCTGGCAAGCTACGTCAAACAAGAACTAGTTACACGTCTACAAAATACACGATTCGCTTTGCAAATGGACGAGTCGACTGATGTCGCTGGTTTGGCTATCCTGCTGGTTATTGTGAGATATCCATATAAAAGTTCTTTTGAAGAAGACATGCTTATGTGTTCATCGCTGCTTACAAACACTACCGGGGAAGAAATTTTTAATAAAATAAATATATTTTTTGAAGAACATAATCTCAGTTGGAACAATTGCATTGACATTTGTACAGTATTATATGCTCTGTGATGGGGCCAAGGCGATGACAGGTAAAACAGCAGGAGCAGTGTCACGAATGAAAAATAAAGCGCCTAATTGTAGTTCCAGTCATTGTATTCTGCATAGACAAGCACTTGCGATGAAGCAAATGCCGTCTAATCTAAAATTAGTTATGGATGAAGCGGTAAAAATAATTAATTTTATCAAATCACGACCACTACAATCCCGATTGTTCTCATTATTGTGTGAAGATTATGGCAGGAAACATAAAACACTGCTGCTCCATACAGAAGTGCGATGGCTGTCTCGGGGAAAAACTTTAACAAGGCTATTTGAACTTAGAGCCGAGTTACAAATGTTTTTTTCAGCAGATCATCATCATCATCATCATTAGCCTGTTGCAGTCCACTGCTGGACATAGGCCTCTCCCAATGTGCGCCACAACATCCGATTCTCTGCCTTCCGCATCCAGTCTTTACCAGCAGCCCTTCTGAGGTCGTCTGACCATCGGGCTGGTGGGCGTCCTACACTACGTTTACCAAGTCGCGGTCTCCACACCATGACCTTCTTGCTCCATCTACCATCGGTCCTTCGACAGATGTGACCAGCCCATTGCCACTTCAGCGAACTTATTCTGCGAGCTATGTCGGTGACTCCGGTTCTCTGTCGGATATACTCATTCCTGAGTCTATCTTTCAGAGATACTCCGAGCATAGCTCGCTCCATAGCTCGCTGAGCGACTTTAAATTTGTGGACTAGCCCCACCGTAAGTGTCCACGTTTCGGCACCGTAGGTCATTACTGGTAGGACGCACTGGTCAAAGACTTTGGTCTTCAGGCATTGCGGTATAGGCGAGCCGAAAACTCGACGCAGTTTGCCGAATGCGGCCCAACCCAGCTGAATCCTCCTGTCGGCTTCCTTCTCGAAGTTTCGTCTACCTAACTGGATTGTTTGGCCTAGGTAGACGTATTTGTTTACGACTTCGAGAATTGACCCATCGACATTTATCGGTCCGGGCACGACATGTTCGTTGAACATGACCTTGGTCTTGTCCAAGTTCATGCCCAGACCGACACGTCGAGAGGATTCGTCTAGGCTGCGCAGCATTCCGCTTAACTGTTCCAGCGACTCTGCCATTACAACGATGTCGTCGGCGAACCGAAGATGCGAGATGTACTCACCATTCACGTTGATACCCTGTCCAGTCCAGTCCAAGGTCTTAAAGACGTCCTCCAGAGCATTGGTGAAGAGTTTGGGAGAGATGACATCTCCCTGTCTTACACCTCGATTCAGCTCGATGGAGTTCGTCACTTGATCCTGGATCTGGACAGCCATCGTGGCGGTGTCATACAAGCATCTCAACACCTCGATATAGCGCCAGTCGATCCGACATCGCTGCAATGCATCCAGAACTGCCCAAGTTTCGATGGAGTCGAAGGCTTTTTCGTAGTCCACGAATGCCATACACAGCGGCTGATTGTACTCCTCGGTTTTCTGTACAATCTGCCGAACAGTATGGATGTGGTCCACGGTGCTAAAGCCTTTTCGAAACCCGGCCTGCTCCGGAGGCTGGAATTCGTCGAGTCTTGCAGCGAGACGATTCGTGACGACCCTCGAGAACAACTTGTAGATATGGCTCAGGAGTGAAATGGGTCTGTAATTCTTCAGTAAGGTCTTATCACCTTTTTTGAAGAACAGCACCACCGCACTCCTGCTCCAAGCCTGTGGTGTTATGCCCTGGTGTATGACGGAATTAAAAAGACTTGCTAATTCCTTGAGTACCGGAGTTCCGCCGGATTTTAGAAGTTCTGTAGTAATTCCGTCATCACCGGGTGCCTTGTTGTTCTGAAGTTGCCCGAGAGCCGCCCTAATCTCGCTTTCTGCAATTTCGGGGATGTCCTCACTATAGTGACGCGTTAGCGGGGCTCTGTGGTCATCATCGCTGTGTCCCGTCGGCTTGGTCATCCGTGTGGAATAAAGGAGCCCATAAAAAGATTCAATCTCTGCGAGAATCTCGGGCTTAGAGGTGACGACACGTCCATCCGCAGTTTTCAGCTTCGTCAGATGGGGCCTTCCAAGCTGCTGAGCGAACACTTTCGACCCTTTGTTGCGGTCGATCGCGTTCTCGATCGCTCGAGTATTCGACCGACGAAGGTCGCGCCGCATCAGCTTTCTAATTCGCTGGTTTAGGCTTTTCCATTCTGACGAAGACAGCTGATTGGATGGAGTTTCTCGCCTTTGCCTCATCAGCTCGAGCGTCTCAGCAGAGAGTTTGGACTCCTTTTTCTGCGATCTCGGGAACAACCTTTCAGCAGATACTTCTTTTAATTTGAAGGACCGTTTGTATGATAAAACTTGGTTGTTCCGATTGTCTTTTATGGCGGATATCTTTCAAAAACTTAACGAATTAAATTTATCGTTGCAAGGTAAACAGACAACAGTGTTTCAGGCCTATAATAAAATAACTGCTTTTAAAAGAAAATTAGATTTTTGGATCATTTGCATTGGTAAGAAAGAAATAGAAAGTTTTACGTTACTCAGTGAGTTTGTTAGCGAAAACGACTCCGAAATGTTTGAAGATAATGTGTTTGAAGAATTGGTCCAATATCTCAGTTCGATGCGCGCATCTTTTGAAAAGTATTTTCCCGAAGAACACAATACAAAAATTAAAGTGAACTCCTGGATTCATAATCCTTTTTTACCCAACTTGGAAAAGCCTGAAAACATGTCAAATGAGATATATGAATCTCTTTTAGAAATGTCATCAGACACAAGTATGGAGTCATTGTTCAAAACGACGCCTCTTAATGATTTTTGGTGCAGAATCCAAGATGAATATGCAATGCTTGGCCAAATGGCTCTGGATATTCTTCTCCCGTTCCCAACTACATATTTGTGCGAAACAGGATTCTCTACCTACGCAGCCACGAAAACAAAATATCGCAATAGACTGGACGCCGAAGCTGATATGAGACTCCAACTTTCTTCCATCAAACCTGATATCAAGCAATTGATGAAAAATAAAAAACAGTTTCATACCTCCCACTAGTTAGATTTTTTCTTTTTTAATGTTTTCTATTATTGTCCTTACCAAGTGGTGAAGTAAACAATAATTAGTAACTGATACATTGTACTTTTATTATGCTGATTAATAAAGAATACACTTATAAAAATAATTGTTTTATTGTAGGGTTCCATCAAGTATTTTGCTTCCCAAAAGGGTTCCGTCATTTAAAAAGTTTGAGAACCACTGCTTTACAATATTGCAACTTCATATAAATGGACGAAGCGCAAGATATACCCACGCACCTCGACTATTTTGCTAAAATATAAAGACTTTACGGTCTTCAGCATACCACATAGAGTTGCCCTCTATTTACATTTTTAATATCGTGATATCTTTTAAAATGTAGTGAATTTATTTTGATAAGAGTAATACCAGGGTGCCAAATCGACACCATTTAAATTATAAAAAACGCATGCTGGTTAAAACATGTGGTGACCCGGTCTTTTTTTGTAGAAAGACAATGACCAAATAAAAAAAAGGTTTAAGTAGTATTAAAAAAAAACTAAAAGTTGACAAAAAGCTTCGGACTAAGTCCCTGACATTCTATTAATATGACTTATAAAGTGTTGGTTGAAATTGATAATATTATCACCATAATATATCTTGGTTGTTAGTCGCTAATATCAACAGCTAAGCAAGTGAGGTGTGTAATAATCGTGCCTTATGGCCCTTTGTTCTCTCTACCTACCCCGCAAGGGATCTGGCCTGAAGTTATGTATGTATGTATCAAGAACTTGAATTGAAATAAATATTAGTGTTAGATAGTCCATTTATGAGGAAAGCTTTGGGGTATTAATATGATTGCGGCAATAATCTTTTTAGTGGAAAATGTATAAAATATGGCGGTACGAAGTTCGCGCGGTCTGCTAGTGTCTAATATGTCTATCTCTTAGGGGTAACACAATGACCATTTTTATTTCTTTTCTAAGGCGAAGTAAAGTTCGCTGGGTTAACTACTAGACTTAGGGATAAATAATAAATAGCTCAGGGCATGATGATGATTGAAATAAGCATATGAAATGCGCTAAAAACAAGCAGGTCTGTTCTCATTGGTTTTATTAAATTCTGCCATGTAACTTGAGAACGCAGAAGTCTCGAAGCATTCGTCAGAACACAAGGGGCCGCCGGACTGTATTAGGCATTGCGCAAATTTAAATGTACTATTGTGTTGAATACTGTTTTATTATTTACAATCCCTATTTGTAGGGAACGTGATCGTTATATTTATGGGAGGTAATGAAGTTTACCCAGAGTCTTTGTTGGGGAATGTGTTCATCGATCGGTTTGAAATTTAATTATTATTTTTTGGAATAGACTACTGGTGAAATACTACCTGATAGTAAGCAAATAAGGTCGCCCATGGACATCTGCAACACTTTTAGTGTTACCGTTGCGTTGCTGGCCTTTCAGATGGAATAAGGAAGTGGTCAAAAGTGGAATGGGGAGGAGAGAGAGGAACGAGTTGGGACTCGGGATATCTATCTCTAACATCGAGCAAAAAGCAGCATGAGTCACTATACGCCGATATTATGAGAGGTCGTGGCATTTCACCGGTCAAGCCGGCACGTTCATGCAACGAACTGCGTGACCACTGTAATTTTACAACTACTCTATTAGCTTAAGCAGATGTTAGAAATCTATTTTTGCATTTTGTAATAAACTCTCTTACAGGTTGTTAATATTGTGATAAGTTCTTTATTGAATGGAATGGTGGAAACATTAATTTTTAACTGATTTATTATTTGTTTAAATGGGGCTGATTGGACCAGACACAGCGTATTGATTAATTGTAGCTGGCAAAAGAAAATTACAAAAAGAAAGTTTTGCTTCTGATTAATTTCTATTAAAAATATTAGTAACAGACAAAACACAGTTATGTTTTGTCTGAAGGGAATCTTTTAATAACATTCATCAAAGACGTAGTTTCCGTTTCCTAAAGAAGCTTACAACAACTTATGTAATAACAAATGATAAAAATATTGAATGTCGGCCGGAAACAAAGGCGTCTTCAGAGTTTGTTGTTTGTATTGTTCACTTCAAACACGAATTCGTATCTACATCGCTCGGTATTGAAAACAATATTTGTTTGTTTGAGTAATACATTGCTAAAGTTACACACACATACATAACTTCACGCCAAATCCCTTGCTAGGTAGACATCATAAGGCACAATACAAGGTCGAAAAACCGACTGACCTGTGTAACAGGTCAGTCGGTTTTTCGACCTATATATATTTTGTTTACTTGTCTCGGTGGTTCAGTAGACGTGCTCCTACTAAAAGGCCGGCAACGCTGATGCGACGTCCCTCGTGTTGCTGATGTCTATGGGTGGCGGTGGACACTTTCCATCAGTGACACGCACGCTCGTTTGCCCCGTTTTTCTTATAAAAAAAATATTTAGCGATTTGTGAAGTGCTTACTTAATATGACATAACTTCACGCCTTTTTCTACCCGAAGGTGTAGGCAACGGCTGTTAAGCCTCGTTTCGCCGTTATGTTTACGCCCCAAATGCTTATTCCATTTGGCGAACCCTTTGGCATACCGGGGACAAAGTTTTTATTCATTGCTGTTTTTCACACATTACTTCCGAAAAGAACTTCGGAAAGTCGTTGGTGTGAGCCAGCTTACTTGTGTGCCAAAAATACTATATCTGTAATTATTCTAGTTCTGCTTAAGTATAATTAAATCACAATGAGTCTTGTACGAAGACAAAGGCACATCATCATATTAAGGCTGGGCATTGTTGGAATCTGGGCGTCGGAGCAATCACTGCGTCCTAAATACCGGAGGGGCACTATTGCGCTTCCAACCTACCTACTCACTGCATTATTATCTTGGCACCAATCGGGATTATCACCAAGGTATATTTTTTTCTGAATGGAAAAGTCGTGAATTCGAATCCGTGTTCACATCAATGACTTAGGAAGTTGTGCGATAAATATCGATGACTGACTAACTGCCCGGTGTATTTTTTTATGGGATAGGAGGACAAACGAGCAGGCGTGTCACCTGATGGTAAGTGACCAGTGCCGCCCATGAACACCTTCAATACATTTAGTGTTACAGTTGCGTTGCCGACTTTTAAGGAAGTTGGATATGAAAGGATGGGGAGGGCAGGTCGGCCTCCGGGTACATCCCTCACCGAACGAAACGCGGCATTAGCCACTTTACGTCGATCTTCTGAGAGGTCGTGGTATTTTAGTCAAGCCGGCCCATTCATGTATGCTTGGCTCTATCACTGTATAGCAATAGGTTACGTCACTAATTCGGCAATTCGAGTCTCAACACCCACTGCCTATTCTTACAAGTAGAACAAGCGTGAATTTAAAAAAAAAACGAGTAATTAATATAAGTGTATAAATGCAACGCAGTGTTGTAAGCGACGCTAGTTGTATAGTGGTTTGTGTCAACGACCTCAGCACGAGTGGTCCGCGATCAAATTGATTAAGGAGTGTTGGACGAGCTGATGATGCACTGCAATTGGTCTAATTGGATCAACAATACCAGAAGCTTCTCTAAAAACGCATACCGATTTTCTTTTATATATGTATGGTTTTTTTTTCGTCAGTATTTGTCAGCCTTTCGTGCTAGAATGCTGAGCGTTTTTTTTTTCTTAGCGTGATATGATGACCGCGTGATAATATTTTTTTATAGATTGAATGTATGAATCAATTTTTTTTTTCGTCTTGATTGCTTGATTTATGAGATATATATGACTAGTTGTCTCAGCGAAGTTTGATTTCGCCCCTTCTGTAATAAGTGACAATAATAAAAATGGTCGTTGTGGGTTATCCCTAAGAGATAGACATATCGTCGACGATACTGCAAAAGCGCTAATCTACTATTTGCAATAGTGCGTAACTACAAGGTTGACTACTTTTCAGGAAATAAAAAAAACTTTCTAACTTGAATATTTAGAATGACAGAGCTATCTTACTGAAATATTGGGTTCTTAGTGCACTAAGCAATCAGTCAGTGGTAAAAAAAAATGCGGTTTTTTTATTTATGCGGGTGTTGCGGCGCTTACGCGGTTTTATAATGCCAATATAGCTTCAAGATATAACAAAATTATTAGATACGCGTAATTGAAACAATCATAAAAAGTACAAAACTATTATTTATTCATCTTAAACACTAACTAATGGCACTTTTTAATCACATTAATATGGGAAACAAACTTTTTTAAACTTTAACAAAAAATAAAACCTATTAGGTACCTACAACACTCCTATAAACTGATCAGTCTTCATAATACCCGTATCATAATCACAAAAAACTAAAATCTTTAGTAAAAAAAAAAAAACTTAATTACTCGAAACAGTAACAAAATTATCCTTAATCATATTATCACCAGGAACATATAAATTGCTGAATTACCGAACATTTTAATCATTAAACAATAAATTATTATAAAACTCGTGGCAATCTGGCGGTATAACAGATTTCAGTTCTTGTAGATGATTAAATTTCACTTTAGTAATTTTTTGTGGGCCATCATGTAACTGTGGTGGTTCGGGTAAGAGAGATTCTATTGGTTTCGCACGCCGAGGTAAACGCGTGTATTCATCTGAGTACATTAATTTATAATCAATAGTATTATTTGTATTGTACCTTAACACCCTTATATCAGTTACACATTTGTCTCCAGTAACTCGTCCCGGTCTTATAGACTCATAAACAAGATAGTCTTTACGGCTGTAATCCTTAAAGAATGTATAATCAGGCATCACCACGTCATAGGAAAAAGGTTTGAGTCTGGCTTCTTTTGCTATCGTAGCATACTGGCTCGGCAGGTGAATCTCGCGATTTTTCAATTTTCTTTCTATTACTGAATGCACCGAGTCTACTTCCATTTGCGTGTGACCCTTTTCTAAAAACTTCTGGGTGATCGTTACATTATATTTGACGGCCAATCGCAAGAGAGCATTTGAAACCACATTATTTCTATTCTGCGCTGTACAACCATCTGTGTAAATGATCACCTCTTTCGGATTATTTTCAAGTAAATTCGAGATGTAGGCAACAAAGAAGGAAGCATACGTGGTGGCTCTCAAATCTGTGACGGTTTCGTCAAACCAGTAGCACGTTGCTTGATGGTTACTCAAATTGTAAACTGTAAAGTTATGTACACAAAGCTTTGTTTTGAAGTATAGTGCACTAGCATTTAGGTATGGGCACAACATTACGGCCTGCAAGTCAGCAGTTATTGCGTGAACTTCTCCTTTTATCGCTGCTTCTTTGTCCTTATTTTTCTCTTGACGAGCTGCTGTTTTTAGAGCCAGATGTACTTTGTGCTCCTTATCACTTAGATTGCCGGCCTTATGAGCACAACAAGTATCACATTCATCCTTCTTTGGTTTAAAAAGAGAAATATTTTGTTGTGATAGCAAATCTTCAAAAAACTTTCGACCTGCTACAGGAGAGGAGTGACAATTAGCACGCTTAGCATATAAACGGTAAAGATGGGCCTTTGATTGAATAATGGGTTCTAAATACAGTTTTTGGCTCGATTTTCTGCAATAATGCGATGGAAGTTTGGGGATTTCTCGGAGGAAATTTAAAACTGAGAGTTTTTTTGTTAATTGATCATCCTGTCCACCTGCCTGAGCTGAAACTTCTTCAGAATTCCCTTTTCTTCCTCTCTCGCCTAACCAGTATCTGCAAGTCCATTCCTTGATACCGAGCGTACCCAAAAACATAGTTTGGCACACACGTACTTTACTATTGGCAGCTTTTAAGTGGTAAATCTTGCTTCCACTACGTCTACTATTACTACCGGCACCTTTAGTCTTTCGCTGTGTGTCTTGGGTGTCAATTAGGGTCAAAACGTAAAGCTTTTTTTCCTTCCATGTCATCGCCCAAAATTCCTCAAATATTTTCATCCGCATTTCTTCAGTAAAAAGGTTGCAATAGAAAATTTCACGATAGCATATTATGCTATCGTGGATTTTTTTGTAGACCTTTTGAAGGTGTATAATAATGTAGAACATGGTTTTGATCTATCACTTGGGTTCAGCCAGCGTTTGCGATTAAAGTGCTAAATGTAGAAAATGGTTACTTTTTCTTTACCACATACAAACCACCCAGTTGATATGCTCTATCTATTGAAAAAAAAATTACACCAAAATCCGTTGCGTAGTTACATTAAGGGTACAGACAGCGGAAAGCGACTTTGTTTTATAATATGTAATTATAATCATATTTATTACAAAGGAATGCAGAAAAGTAATTGGTATGAACCAGGACTCGATCGCTGGACCTCTTGGTACAGATGCGGGGGCTCAACCTATAGGGGACTGATGAGATGAAATTACTCGTGATATTATAATATGAATACTTTAAAAAAATGCTTACCATTGCAAATTTTTAAATAGTGATGACTGGCAACTCTGTGTCCGGTGTAAGGCAATAGGTTCCGCCAACTTGATCCATTTGTGACGTCAAAATTCGGCGAGTCGAGGTTTACAGTCGCTGTCTACGCCTTCGCATAGAAAAGGGCGTGAAGTTTTGTACAACATATTGATTTGCCAAAACAATATTATATCAAAGAGTTTATTTTATGACTAAGCACATAGTTATATAATAATATATTGCGAGTAGTTAGTTTATCAGCAATGAGAATGGAACATGGTCTCGCTCTATTTGTGGACGACAAATTAAACGGCACGGTGACATTGTCGACTGAAATAGAGGGATTAGTCACTCAAGTCGATAACAATTAAGTCATTGTTGGTATTGTACATTATGGGCACGAACCGGTCTGGGTGGGTAGCGAACTTTATTTTTATTAATGCATCATGCATTGCAGTGTAGTTAAGTAATGGCTGTCCTACTAAGTTTTATATAATAGGTGGCATTAATAATAATAATATTTTGAACAGAAATCACACAGCGCCCTCTTGTTCCAATTTAAGCAAATATATATGCTTGTGCTAGGGATACTAGATAACGGATAATAATACATATATACTTTTCTTTTGTAAATACCTACTCCTAATACATAGAAAAACATCCATACAAAAATTCACGCTTGCCATAAATATTTGTACTCGGGTGGGAATCGAACTCGCCAACCTCGATTCTGCAGTCGGCAGCTTCACCAATGCGCCACGAGGCTCGTCGAATTTGTGGCACTCTCTGTCAGAAGAATCTAAATTTCCTTAAAAGGGGGTAAATGAACAACGAGCTACTTGGATGGTAAGCAACTTGCGATGCCTATCTTTGATATGGGATGGGAACGGTGGAATGTATGGTCCTCCGGATACCTTTTACACCGAATGAAAGGCAGTATTAGCCTCTTTACGTTGATATTTTGAGTGATCGTGGTATTCACGTGGCAAGCTTCTAACAATACGCGTCTTAACGTTATGTGTCCGTTCTTTACAGACACTGGGTCAATATGTGTAATTGTGTCGTATCTAAGTTGGGGACGGATGGATATCGGTCTATATAACCTAAAAAAAACTAAATAACAATAAAAAAACTCTACCGTCTCCTTCCCTTTTAAAGAGATAAAATTATCTGCGCCTACGACTTTGTCCGGGTGGATGTTTCCACTATTGAAATTGGATTGTTGAAACAAAAGTTTTAAAAAGTCTATGTATGTGACTCTTTATTACATAAATCTACCAGTTGATATTGGACATCCAATTTTTTTCATGTGATAGGAGGGCAAACGAACAGGCCTGACCGACGAGCAGACCTGATCTGATGGTCAGTGATCAGCGCCGCCCATGGACACCTGCAACACATATAGTGTTACAGTTGCATTGCTTACATTTAAGGGACTAAGATAAGAAAGGAAGGGGAAGGGGGTGGGCTTCCGGGTACCTCTCTCACGTAACGAAACGCGTTACGTCGATCTCCTGAGAGGACGTGGTATTTCACCGGTCGAGCTGGCCCATTCGTGCAGCGAACTGCTTGGCTCTACCACTGGTCCAACAGTTTCATAGATTAGCCAGCCGGAAAAAGCCTTCAAACCCACTGCTTAATAGCAAATAAAGGTTATTCGAGTATCGTATGACTATGTACCGCGTACCTATACAACCATGCATTTAGTAAAACGAGGTTATATCAATACACATTACAAACAGACGTTTTATTTTCTTTTTTTATAGATGTAATCGTTTTTACTAATTGCTCGTATGTTTGGCGATTTCATGTTATTTTATTTTATTTATGTTTAATTGAAAACGAGAACTCGTCCAGCCGTTAATTTAATAAGTGGTATGCAGGATCTAATTGGCTCAACGATTTTATTGTACCGATAAGGGTCCTGACTGAGAGCTACAAATTAATCTATTTTAAATGTGGTTTAAATTACTCTGAAAGTTTTAGAATTCATTTCACTTAATAATCTAATATGTTTTGTTCTAATTTCACGCCATTGAAAATGAATTCAAATTCAAATTAAAATTCAAATATTTATTTGCTTAAAATGTAGGTTACAGAGGTGTAGTTATGTTTATGTCATTAATAGTAAATCCCAAATACATTTTACCGTGCAACGGCATGCAAATTACATTATCGTCAATAAATTAAAGTATACTTTAGAAATGTCATAAACAAGGTAAATTAAAATTCTAATAAATAAAAACAATTAAAAAAAAATGATGAAAAAAACATCACGTGATTAATGGACGGCCCCAATAGGAATATTATTATGTAGTATAGATATATACGATACTTTCTAAAGAAAAGTTTTCGGTCTATCTGTATGTAATGTATATTTATGTAAGAAGACGTTGTTGTAATTTGTAAACCGCCCTCCACTCGGCACACTTGTAAAATAATCTCAAAGTATTGTATGTCTATAAAACATCAAAAGTAAAATAAAATAAATAACGAAAAATGTTTTTGTTATTTTACCTTCAATATGTATTTTCGAGTTTTATTGAAGAATACGAGGGTATTATTTGATCGTGTTTGAACACGATATCACATGTCTAGTGTCAGATGTCAGAATTTGTCGTTAACTCGGTGAGAGAGGTATCCGGAGGCCCAACCCCTGCCCCTCTCCCTTCCCTATCCCACTTCCAACCACTTTCCTATCCCGTTTTAAAAGCCGGCAATGCATCTGTAACACTATTTACTATTTGTGTTGCAGGTGTCCATGGGCGGCGTCATTTACTTTCATCAGGTAACACGCTTGCTTTTTTCTGTATGTAGGCTGAAACAGCATCTTTTCATTTGCTAGGATTCTGACTCTCTCTCGCTTCCTACTTCTGGCCTTCATACACTCTCCTTGATTGTGGACCCTTTGGACCTGATCTTTCTCATATAATTTTCTCTAAAAAGTGCTTACCGATCTTTAATCAGAATTTGTTCGTCCGCAATTCTGGGAGCCCTCTTCTACGGGGAGAATACTTATTCTTAGTAGAAATTAAACTTATGATACTGTACAGTAATTGCTTGTTTTACGTTTTCTGACGTCCTCAAAATGTTAAAATTACTTACAGCAAAGACTGGAGTTGATGCCTATTTGAGCAAAATTTTAAAAAGTTCCTTTAGTGTAAAAATCAAATGTAACTTAACGCTTTAAACACAAGTTGTTGTAGTTAGTGGCAATTATGCCTTTGACGCGCCGTATTAGTTTTCTAGTCCAAAATTTAATAGGTAGCTAAACCTATTACCATATTTAGGCCACGATTTTGTTAAACGTTACTATGATATTTGTCGCACCTAACGAAAAGGTATATAATTTGTTTTGTTTTAATTTCGTATATATACACATACATTCATAACTTCACGCCAAATCCCATGCGGGGTAGGCAGAGAACGGAGCGCCATAAGGCACCTCACTCGCTTCGTTGACTTTTATAACTCTTTTCATGCACGCGCGTCGATTAATGAGGCTCCTAACATCACCTTCCTCCAGAACACGTTCTATTCGTTCATATATATATATATAGTGCAAAGGCGGATGGATTTAGTAGTCGAGGACGGCCATGACACACTTTCCATGACCAAATAGAAAGAAGTCTTGAGGAAGATGATGTAAGAAGCCTTAAAAATCGACGTGCATGTATGACAAAATTGATGAAAGACAAAGAAGCGAGTGAGGTGTGTAATAATCGTGCCATATGGCGTTCCGTTCTCTCTGCGTACCCCGCAAGGGCTTTGGCATAAAGTTATGTTTGTATGTACTTTTGTATTTTTTTAAAGACTTGCAATTGTATATTAAGTTACATTGTATTACGTGATTATTCTTAATTTAGCTTGAAGAAGTAGATAATTATTTATCAATTCCCTTTTGCTAATGTTCCAGTATTCCGCGTACGATATATTATATACCAAGTTGACATTGATGAATCACACCCTTATAGACAAAAGTGTCTGTCTAGATAAGCATAATTTATTATCATCGTATATATACATACTTATATAGTAATTAAATCATATCGGCATCGTTAAGTGGCTAAAGATTACCCTCATTTACTAAAAAAAACTATGCCAAGGTCTCTATCAAAAATGATGGTAAATTTCTAAAATAAAGTATGAATTTTATCTTTGGTATAACGTAATACGGTCTCTTTATTCTATGCAAATATTCTATCTTATCTTATTTGGTTGGCAAACTAATAATTTATAGGTCAATTTGTATTTGGACGTTTTGAGAATTTATTACTTCCGGCCCGATCTGTCTACTGTCTACCCCCCTAATAACATACCTACATAAATATAAAAATGGAAACCGTTAGTCTTAACAGGAAATTTCAAACGATACACACTATTATAAAGATGGCGCACTCAGTGTTAACAAAATTCTTCCAAAATAACCGCAATCATTGCACCATATTTGCTGATCCTTCCATAATCATATTAAAAAAAAACATTTATCCCACTCCAAGTTGGACAGGCGCATAGAATCTTTTTTCTATTCTCTCTTATCATTCGTTGTCTGCACGCATAACTCTATTCATACTCATATCAATAGTCAATCCATCTCTTTTCGGCCTTTTTCTACCGATGTGCCCAGCTACAGTCATTCTCATCACTCTCTTGTTAAGACGATTTTCTTCTCTACTGATCATGAAATAATACATTCTTTGCAATCTGTTAATAGCGAGTCAAGAAGTCTGATAGCATAACATAACTTCACGCAATTCTACCCGAAGGTGTAGGTAGTGGCTGTTAAACCTCGTCTCGCCGTTATGTTTACGTCCCAAATGGAATAGGTGGCGAACCTATTGCCATACCGGCCACAATGTTTTCAGTCGTCGATATTTATCACACATAACTTCCGAAAATAATTTCGCAAAGTCATTGATGTGAGCAAGGATTCGAACCCGCGAACTCGATTCAGAAGTGGGGTGCTGGACCACTGGACCACCGAGACTGATAGCTTACTTGTATATCAAAAGAGGCGCTGTCTATCTGTGATCGATGTGATCTGAAGTCAATATATATGTAGCAGTGTCTTTATAGGACCTTCCAATCTGAGGTTTGATCATTTGCTCTCAATTCGTCTGCGTTTCGGACACAAATTGATGTTGGTTTTTTTTTTATTTGTCCCTTTAGAGGCCTCGCTGACCCAAAAAAAGGATGGAACTCTGCGCTTTTTTTGCATTGCGATAGTGAAGGAATGCAAACGCATGCTGCCTATCTTATATAGCGCGTGTAACTTTATATTTCGCATTTAATTCTTTGTTATAAAAGCAACTTATCTATACATATAATAAAATTGTAGAAAAGTCAAAACTGTACATTGAATATTTTTTAAAAAGAATACTTGGTGTGTGATCTGCAATCGATACCGAAGCCAAAAATATACTTTTTAGAATTTTTGTCTGTTTGTCTGTTTGTCTGTTTGTCTGTTTGTCTGTTTGTCTGTATGTATGTCCGGGATAAACTCAAAAAGTACTGCATGGATTTACTTCAAATTTGGCACGAAAATTATTAAGAAGTCGGGTCAACATATAGGCTACATATTATCACGCTATCACCTACGAGGAACGAGCAGTGAACCTTTATTTCTTCAATGTATTCTGTAGCAACGTGTAATCTAACGACGCATATTTGTATGTTGTTATGGTGTTATTATGTTAATAACCATGCTTTAATCTATACATATAATAATAATAATAATATAATATAAGTTAGCTTCACATTTTAATTAACTTATGCCGTTAAACATAACAGACAATTTTAAAACAGTGCCATCTATGAGATTTACAAAACAGAAAACATTAAGTTGAATTACACGTGTAAGCACTTTTTGGTTTTAGATATAAATAAATCTTTGGGATTTTAAAAACATCAAGTCGAATTACATGTTTAAACACTTTTTGAATATAAATAATTGAAATTTCATCATGCGCTTGCGGTCAATAGATGTTTTTAAGAGTCATAGATGGAGTTGTGCATTTTCTTCTTTAAAATTGTATCGTTAATTCTTTTCAGAGATGAGCAAGACAATTAAAAAAATGTATTTGTATATGCTAAAAACTGTTAATATTTTTGTTCGGTATTTATTGGTGTAATGATTGCTTCGTAATTTTATAATTTTACACCATTAAAAAAAAATGTTTCCTATTCGCTAACTAGATGGCGTTGGCGTCGAATTAGATCGCGCTATAATTTCGTTCACCAAAAGTGATGTTATGAGTACGGATGTCGCCGCGACAACTCATAGAAACTGGGGTTACCTGCGTTGCTATAAGTTATCGTGTGCTTAGTCGAATTTAACGTGAAAACTGAAAATACTTTCCTGAAATATAATTAAAAAAAAAAATATTTACTTAAATAAACTTCATTCGGAATCGGACTACTGCTTACTGCTTAGCTATCATTATCTGTGTGTAAATTCTCAGCGTGTAAATTATTTTCTGTTATTTTTCAAACTTAAAATAATCAAAATGCCTAGAAAACGGTCTAATCTATCCCAATCCTCAAACGATAGTCGAAGGAAAAGGTTAGCTCGATCTCTTGAAACCACCATTGAGCGTGAGGCAAGGATAGCTACTCTTCGAGAACACAATGCGGAAATTCGAGATGGAGAAAGTAGTACGTCGCGCCAGTCCCGATTAGATACTATGCGCACTCAAAATGCATCGTTGCGGTCTCTGGAAAGTATAGAAGCATACGAAATGCGGCTATTAAATGATCGGAAGCGCCATGCTGAGTCTCGCGCGTCAGAGACATACACGCAACAAGAGACAAGACTGAGTTTGCAGCGCAGCCGCACTTATGCCGCTCGATCGTGCGAGAGTGCTGAAATTCGAGAAGCTCGATTGGAAAGCGACCGGGAGCGTCACGCTGAGTCTCGCGCGTCAGAGACGTACACGCAGCTAGAGACGAGGTTGAGTTCCCAGCGCTCTCGCACAGATGCAGCTCGATTTTGTGAGAGTGTCGAAGCGCGAGAAGCTCGACTGGAAAGCGACCGGGAGCGCCACGCTGAGTCTCGCGCGTCAGAGACGTACACGCAGCTAGAGACGAGGTTGAGTTCCCAGCGCTCTCGCACAGATGCAGCTCGATTTTGTGAGAGTGTCGAAGCGCGAAAAGCTCGACTGGAAAGCGACCGGGAGCGCCACGCTGAGTCTCGCGCGTCAGAGACGTACACGCAGCAAGAGACGAGGTTGAGTTCCCAGCGCTCTCGCACAGATGCAGCTCGATTTTGTGAGAGTGTCGAAGCGCGAGAAGCTCGACTGGAAAGCGACCGGGAGCGCCACGCTGAGTCTCGCGCGTCAGAGACGTACACGCAGCAAGAGACGAGGTTGAGTTCCCAGCGCTCTCGCTCAGATGCCGCTCGATTTTATGAGAGTGTCGATGCGCGAGAAGCGCGACTGGAAAGCGACCGGGAGCGCCACGCCGAGTCTCGCGCGTCAGAGACATACACGCAGCGAGAGACGAGGTTGAATTCGCAGCGGAGTCGCACTTCTCTTTCTCGGTCGATCGAAGATCATGAAGAGCGGATGACCCGGTTAAGAAGAGATCGTTCTCAGCATGCCCTTTCACGGTCGTTAGAGAACGATGAGCAGCGTGAAGAACGTCGTGCAGCTGCTCGGCAGCGGTACCACGACGTGTGTGGCGATACGTCTGCTCATCTATCGCTAGAACGGGATAGAATTCAAGAGTTTCGAGGATCTTGGTCGGGTGAACAGCGTGCGGCACAACTAGAACTAGATCGTCTGCGGCGTAGCATGAATCAACTTTCAACATCTGACGATGAATCCATGGTTTACGATATCGAAGAGCAATCGTGGCTAAATAAAGAGGGAAGTGGATTTATGTACAATGTTGCGATTAACTACGCCGCACACGGAGATATTGGTGTCTTAGAAGAAGTGTGTGCCCACTGTCAAGCCCGCAAATGGAAAGGAGAGCCCAATGGGATGTGTTGTGCATCTGGTAAGGTACGCTTGGAGTCTATGCAAGACCCACCAGATCTGTTAAGAATCTTACTAAATGGCGAACATCCGAAGTCCAGCCATTTTTTGAAAAACATCCGAGCTTATAACAGCGCCTTCCAGATGACTTCGTTTGGTGCAAATCAAATCGTTGAAGCAGGTTTCATGCCGACATTCAAGGTCCAGGGGCAAGTTTACCATCAAATCGGTTCGCTGCTACCTACAGACATTCCAAAATTTTTGCAAATTTATTTTGTAAGTGATTTTGAAGAACAAGCAAACCTACGAAGTAGACACATCCCCAATTTGGACCCTGTTCTGGTCAGAGGATTGCAAAGTATGTTGCATAACGTTAATCCGCACATTGGCAACTTCAAAGCCGCTCTGGCGTCGGTGCCTGAGAACGAGCGCAACCGCTTTAAGTTTGTCATCAGTGCAGATAGAAAGCCGATTGCAGCCCATCCGGGACGATATAATGCGCCAACGACGAATGAGGTCGCCGTTCTCTTAGTCGATCAGGAGTGTGATAAAAGAGATATCGTCTTACGCACGCACGATGACCGGCTTCAAAGGATCAGCGAAACTCACCGCGCGTACGATTCTCTTCAATATCCGCTCATGTTTTGTCGCGGAGAGGATGGCTACCATTTCGCCCACTATAATGTAGACCCCCAGACAGGCTCCCCAAATTATAACAAAAAAACGTCCGCCATGCAGTTCTACAGCTTCTTGATCCAGCTGAGGGTGAACAATGGCTCTTATCTCCACCATCATCGTACACTCTTTAGTCAGTTTCTGGTGGACATGTATGCCAAAATTGAGACAGAGCGTTTGGTATTTATAAGGTCCAATCAAAGAAAGCTGAGAGCTGAGAACTACGTCCATCTCAGAGATGCCATGCAGAATGATGCCAATGCTCAAGATGTAGGAAGGATGGTCATTCTCCCCTCCACCTTCACAGGAGGTCCGCGGTACATGCACGAGAGGACCCAAGATGCATTTTGCTATGTGCGAAAGTTTGGTCGCCCGGACCTCTTTATTACTATCACTACCAACCCAAAGTGGCCTGAAATAACAGCTCAACTCCTTGCAGGACAGGTTTCGTACGACAGGCACGACTTGATCTCTCGCGTATTCCACCTGAAGTTGAAATGCCTTATGGATCTTCTAACAAAGGCAAAAGTGTTTGGTACAGTCCGATGTCATATGTACTCCGTGGAATGGCAAAAACGCGGCTTGCCACACGCGCATCTGCTTTTGTGGTTGGAAGAAAAGATCAGGCCTATCCAGATTGATCAAGTCATAAGTGCAGAGCTTCCGGACCCTGACGTTGATCCTGTTCTGCATCAAATTGTTAAAAGTCACATGGTGCATGGCCCCTGTGGCACGTTAAATCCAAGTTCCCCTTGTATGAAAGACGGACGTTGTACAAAAAGATTCCCAAAAAAATTTACCAACGAAACCATTACTGGTGAGGATGGATATCCCTCATACCGGCGCCGATCACCAGCAGAGGGCGGGCATTCCACTGAGCTGAGCGTGCGTGGCCAGGCGCGACCGGTCGATAACCGATGGATTGTTCCTTACTCACCAGTACTGTCCAGGACCTTCCAGACGCACATCAACGTCGAGTCATGCACCAGCGTCGGGTCGATCAAATATATCTGCAAATACGTGAACAAAGGTAGCGATCAGGCGACGTTTGCTTTACAGAACACTGACAGAGACGAGGTGACCAAGTATCAGTCCGGTCGCTACATCAGCACGTCTGAAGCAGTTTGGCGGATACTGGCGTTCTCTATACATGACAGGCATCCTGCCGTCATGCATTTAGACGTCCACCTAGAAAACGGTCAGCGCATATATTTTGATCCCAACAACGTTGCTGAGCGCTTAGAAAATCCGCGCCAAACAACTCTCTTGGCATTTTTCAGGCTCTGCGAAATCGACCAGTTTGCGAGGTTCCTTACGTATGACGAGGTGCCTTCATATTACACGTACGACAAGCAAAGGGGAATATTTAACCGACGTCGAAGAGGAGGTGCTGCCGAAGGTTTTCCGGGAATTTTCAAGGACACCGTATTGGGTAGAGTTTATACCGTGCACCCGAATAATGGCGAATGCTATTTTCTGCGGTTATTACTTCACACGATCCGAGGCCCAACGTCTTTTGCCTTTCTGAGAACATTTGATGGCGTGGAGTATCCCACTTACCGCGCAGCCTGTGTAGCACGTCACCTTCTCGACGGTGACCAAAACTGGGATGACACCCTCGCGGAGGCGAGCGTCAGTAACAGCCCCAGCCGTATGCGTCATCTGTTTGCCGTCATCTTGGTGTTTTGTGGAGTCACGAACCCGGTAGCTTTGTGGGAAAAATATCGACATCATCTATCTGAAGATTTTCTACGAGCTTTGAGGCGTGCTACTGGAGACGAAGTCGAAGTAACTGATGAACGCGTGCTGAACACCTGTCTTAGTTCACTTCAAGACGTGGTCATTTCCATCGGCGGCAATCCATTGGTCGAATATGGGTTACCAGCTCCCCAATCATCACCGCATCAAGACCGTGGAAATCGAGAGTATAACGCTGAGACAATTTACGATCCGAGCGAAATGACCACCATACGAAATCACCATGTCGCTTTGTTCTCTTCAGAGCAAAAACAAATTTATGACACTGTTCTTAAAAGCGTTGGGCAAAACCAGGGTAAAATGTTTTTCTTGGATGCTCCTGGTGGAACAGGAAAAACATTTGTTACCACTGGCATACTTGCAGAGGTCAGGAGGCAAGGCAAAATTGCCATTGCTGTAGCGTCGTCGGGAATCGCTGCCACACTGCTTCCGGGTGGCAAGACAGCACATGCCATGTTTAAAATTCCCATCGATTTAGAGAGCACCGAAACGCCTGTTTGTGGTGTGTCACGCAATAGTGATAAGGGACACGTGCTGAAGGATTGCTCTCTGATCGTATGGGATGAGTGTACGATGGCCAATAGAAAAGCAGTTGAGGCCGTGGACAGAACCCTGCAGGACATCCGCAGGAACGAACACTTGATGGGTGGTGTCACAGTTCTATTCAGTGGCGATTTCCGACAAACGCTTCCCGTGGTGACGCGGGGATCGAGGGCTGACGAGGTGAATGCTTCGTTGAAACGATCTTCGCTGTGGTCACGAGTTCGTACGCTGCGCTTGACCATTAATATGAGAGCTCGGCTCGGCGGCAATGCACGTGCTCAAGAATTCTCCGATGTTCTTCTAAGTCTTGGCGAAGGCACTCTACCAGAGGAGAGAGGTGGGCAGGTGGTGCTTCCAGAGTCTCTCGGTAGAGTCGTATCCAGCTTAGAAGAACTCATTCGCTGTGTGTACGGGGACATCAGTCATATACCGCACCAGCAGAATTCTTGGGTATGTGAGCGGGCAATTTTGACGCCCAAAAATGGTCAGGCTGAAGCAATCAACGAATGCATTCTCTCGAAAATTGAGGGGAATGAAGTGGTTTACACCTCTATAAACACTGTCATCGAGCAAGATGATGCCACACATTATCCCGTGGAATTTCTGAACTCTCTGTCAGCAAGTGGACTTCCAGCGCATACTATCAAGCTGAAAGTCGGTGTCCCGATTATGCTTCTTCGGAACCTATCTCCTCCGAAGTTGTGTAACGGGACCCGCCTTAAAGTCATCTCGCTCCACAGACACAGCATTGAGGCGGAAATTCTTACGGGTTGTGGCGTAGGCGAGGCAGTATTTGTACCACGCATTCCCCTCATACCTCATAACTTCCCGTTCCAGTTCAAGCGCGTACAGTTCCCCGTGAGTGTTTGCTTCGCGATGACCATCAATAAGTCGCAGGGGCAGACACTGAGAGCAGCGGGTGTCGACCTCAGGACGAGCTGCTTCTCACACGGGCAGCTGTACGTCGCTTGCTCCCGCGTCACCAGTCCTGACTCTCTTTACATTTTGGCTGCGGAGAGCCAAACCAGCAATGTTGTTTATAGAGAAGTTTTATAAGTATATATTTTTATCCTTTTCTATATTTATATTTTCTTATTCATTATTTTCTACATTTGCTTCAGTCGCAACTTATTACTTAATTCAGCAGAATCACCATAAAGTCATTTATTCAAAGCAGACTGAAAATCAGCACTTTTGAAGTTCAACAATTTTACAAAAGACAGTCTCCCTCTGTTACTGTACTTTCTGTATTTATGAAATGTAAAGAAGTAACGGGTAAATAAATGTTATTTTAAAAGGTATAATCGTAGGTATTTTTGGTGCTGTATAGCGTTCAGGCAGATGACGTCGCGGGCTACAGCTATACTACAAAAATTCCTGTTAAAATGAAAATAAACAATGCGGGCAACAACCATTGCTACCGCAATCTGTACTTATCCTACCAGTTACAATTTCATTTTAGAGGTAATTACTTCTCAACTGTCTATGTAAAAATATAGCTATCTGATCACAAATTCCACGCGTACGAAGTCGCGGGCACAGCTAGTTTATAATAAATTGTTTGAACCGGCCAAGATAAGGTTTTATTCGGATTAATAAAATAAATAACAACGGTACATTTTATTATTGGCAACTATCCAATAATAAAGAGTTGGGCCTCTAGATACCTCTTTCACCAACTGGTGAGAGTGTTATCCGGGTATCCCATCCCACTTCCGACACCTTCCATATTCCATTGAAAAGGCCGGCAATGCTATATGTTCCGATGTCTATGGGTGTCGTTAGATGCTCACCAACAGGTGACATGCCTGCTCGTTTGCCCCCCTATACCTTAAAAAAGTATTGAATTGATTTCTATCAAGTCACCAAATCGTAGCCATATTTAAAGTCACAATGGTACAGGCAGAAAAGCAGTGTTATAAAGAAAACTAATAATACCATAATCAACAATCAAAATTAATTTGACGAGTTGTCATCGCATCTCATTTGTGCACTGAACTTTCATACTGGCACAAAAGACATTTGAAAAAAGAACGAGATTTTATTAAAGTTGTTTTTTTTTCAAATTTCGGTCGGTGGTCTCGCGTTTGTAGCACATGAATATCTACAAAAACATATTGAAAAAGTATTTGAAGGGTAGCGAGTATTGCTGTACGATACAAAATTATTGTACATTGATAACCTTGTTGACATGTAAACGAGATGATGGAATGTATTTCTTAGTAGATGCGTTGAGAGACGTAGACCAGAGGCTGTCCGGAGAACGCATCCAGCTATTTTTGGTGTGAAGACGTTGACCTGCCGGTATCTTCTTTTGGATAAGCATTCATCGTTATTTAAATTTTAATGGAGCATTTATATTAGCGAGTATTATTCGTCCCTTGAAATGTTTTAACAACTATCGTTTACTATAAGGCGCCGATGACATTACCAATATGGTTGGTACTAGTATTATTATTACGTGGATAAAGCGCTAGGTAATACGAAAGTTTGGTTCTGAAGCCAAAATAACAAGTTTTTAGTATTTTTGTGTGAACTTCTTATAATTCTATTGAACCGGCGGCACGCACGAAAAAACATGATTCATGAGGCGTCCTCGCTGCGGCGTTACCTGATGCGTTCCATTTAGGAGTGGCCAGTACCTAATTTAATTATTTTTTTCTTTTTGTTAATTGCCGCAATTTAAGTAAAATTTTCTTTTGAAAAATAAACCATTCCATCAGTATTTTCTTATGACGTTGTCACGTTTATAGTAAACCGACTTTACAGACAACCTATTTTTGTCCATCTCTTATCACGCTGAAACGACTAAGGAGGTGTAATCATTACATAGTATAAAACAAAGTCACTTTCCGCTGTCTGTCCCCTTATATGCGCATATCTTTAAAACTACGCAACGGATTTAGATGCGGTTTTTTTTAATAGTTAGAGGGTGTCAACAGGGTGGTTTTGATCTATAACTCATATAGTATAGTATAGTAAAAAAAAGTGATAATTTTCAAGATTTAGAACTTTAATCGCAAACGCTGCCTGTACCCTAAGTGATAAATCAAAACAACGTACTACATTATTATACGCCTTTAAAAGATCTACAGAAATGTCCGCGAGGGCACATGTCTATCTCTTAGGGATAACCCACAACATTTTTATTTTTTTACTTTTTACGAGAAATAATGGCTTATTTACGAAACAATCTTAAACATTACAGCATTAATTTTCATCCACATAAGTGTCTTCAATAGATTGTACATGTAACATAGATGATCCTGGCCCTTTACAGGCATGCAATTTAAATCAATATTTTCGAAGATATTGCAGTATTAACATAGTGGGACAGCAGTTATTACTTTTGATGCGGAACAAAGTTCGCCGGGTCAGCTAGTTTAAAATATAAGCAAATAATCACAATTATATGGAGCCGCGTGGAACAACTAGTGAATTAATAAATAATAAAATATAATGTGAAATTAAAACATTTTAATGACTTGTAAAAAATTAGAAAACTGTTCTCATCTCGTA
Organism: Euproctis similis; assembly: GCA_905147225.2. Taxonomy (NCBI): domain Eukaryota; kingdom Metazoa; phylum Arthropoda; class Insecta; order Lepidoptera; family Erebidae; genus Euproctis; species Euproctis similis. The sequence continues at coordinate 7,184,291 of LR990121.1, read as the reverse complement.
ATTTGCTATTTAAACTATAATTAAATCAACACTTTTACTTAATATACATTCAAAACTTAAAAACTATGTATGTTTTTATACAGAATTTTAATAATTGCATGTAACTATTCATTTAATTTTTAAATAAATTTGTTATTATACTAATTACCAATTTTAATATATTATAATTTGTTACTTCTATTTTATAAATGTATTTAAAATTGTGATTGTGAATACTGCTGAAACTAATAAGATACATTTTGAGTATTTTATTTGAGGAAATAAAAGCCGCAACAATCGCTGTTACATCTTCGAATAGGAAAAGGCGTGAAGTTATAAAAAATAATACTTATTGATGTTATTTAAAAAACTGTGAGTCGCATGCATGTTTAGTGATAAGGAGATAAAGCCAAACAAACAATGTAGTCTTAAGTTTAAGAGGTTATAAATATGAAGTTTTGTGTCTGTGGTGTGTAACCGCCAAGCATGTTCTAAATTTAAATTTACAATTCTAGATGTCGCTGTGCAAATCACGTCGGCACGTTACTGTTGCATTATTTAGCGGGCGGGGTCATTACGGTTTACAATTTAGTGGGTAGGTAGTTACCGTTTGTAATAAATCAGATCCATGTCGTCGTGTGGCATGGGTCGCCTTTGGTCTGGTTGCTATTTGGCCAATTGTTCGAGTACAATGCTCCACGTACAATTGTTTGGAATAATTTATGACGTACACTTGTACAATGTTTTTTTATTGAAATCTATCTGGCATGGATGCTGTGGTTATTGAGAAATATGGTTATCATTAGCCGATAGTACGCGGTTGATTTTTTTTCTTTTTTTTTTTCAATAATAGTAGTGTAAATTTGTAAAAGTTCTTTGGGAAAGAGATAAATTAGTAATACAACTGATTGGCTTCATTGATTGATTGATTAATTATTATAAAAAACTGCACATTATATACTTTATTTTTAAATAAATGCAATAATACCATTCCATTGGCCAGTAAACCTATTTGAAGTTGCTGACTGGACGCCTCGTGGCCACCATCACCTGACACCGGACGACGGCATCGATTTGCACTTGCATTTTCTATTTTGTAATACCTATACTCTTAGTTTTCGCAATTGGAATAATATTAATGTTCTAAGCAAATTTAACTGCGATAGAGCCACACAGTACGATGAGTGAATGTTGAGATATCACTCTAAATAAAATCGCTGTAAATTGGGGTATGTCGCGTTTCGTTTGCTGAGAAAATCTTATGATAAAATCACGAAATATTAAAAATGCTCAAATAATCAAGATCACGTGGTGGACCCCTAAACTGCAATTGTTGTGGCAACAGTGGATATAACATAACTTCACGCGTTTTTCTACCCGAAGGTGTGGCAGTGCTTGTTAAGCCTCGAGTCGCCGTTATGTTTACGTCTCAAACGGGATAGGTGGCGAACCTATTGTCATACCGGGGACGAAGTTTTTAATCATCGATATTTATCACACATAACTTTCGAAATTAGTTTCGAAAAGGCATTGGTGTGTGCCAGGATTCGAAGTCGCGACCTCTGGATTCAAGAGTCGTGTGCTCCAACCACTGGACCACCGAGACTATAAGTGACTATATATAGTACAGCGGATATGCTTAAGTTATATTTGTTTCATTCACGAGTGCAAGTACTGCAGCGGACCGCTGGCACAAGTTACCTGGTCACAGGTGGTTGTACTGACCGAACACTATTGGATTACCTATTTAACACAATGGAGGTTTAATTTCAGGAAAACCACAGCGCTCACAACACACGTTCTAGCCTAGTGGTTTCAAGAACTTCGACTTTTAATTAGTATCCGTATAATTTTCTTATCCGTCAATTATATTAGTCGTAAATCATTGCAGAAGTAATTCTGACAATTGCTGCTGCATACACATATATGCAGTTCACTGCTTGATTGAATCGACTCGCCCAATTAAATACCTTTCAGAATATCGACGTGAAATTTCTCATGCCGCGTTTCGTTTGATGTGACGGGTCTCGTTAAGCCACTCCTTTAACCCCTTTCTAACCCCAACCGTCTCCCTATTCTATTACTAAGACCAGGAACGCAATCACGACACTGTCTGTGTTGCAGGCGTCCGTTGCCGGCAGTTGTTTCCATAAAAAAATCCGACTTAAAGCTAAATTGTTACACGCTTTTCTTGATAATATTTTGCGCAATTCTCTTGTTAATTATTTCACATGTATTTGCTTCCACAAGATCCCTATGCGGTAGGAGGTACGTAGGTTCGTACCTACATCTGACAATATGTCTCGTACGCGTTCTCTTCCCCGACCTAAATGTTACAGAGTTTGATAATGAAAAAGCTGCCTCATTCTCAGCAGACACGTTTTGTAATTTCACTTCAAGCTAATGTTATTTTATGTAATTCGTTGTGAGGGGTGTGTTAAGGAGTGGGGTGGGATGAGTAGGTAACTAGGTTTCTCTAAATAGGTCAGTTTATCGTTTATCCGTGTTTACCGTCTTAACTTTAGTCAGAGTCACCTTGTGGCAAGCGAGTAGTATCCTATGGAAAAGTGTAAATCTCTTAAAAATGCATGGATTGTGTTAAGTTTTTAATTTTTGTTTCACTAATATTATATATGGAAATATTTATATGGTTCAAATTCTAGTAGATAATATAAAACATAGGGCCGTCCATTAATCACGTGAGGTTAGAAAGAGGGGGAGGGGTCTAACAAAAATCACGAAATATCACCAGGGGGGGAGGGGGGTGTAGTAAGATATCACGTGTATTTATTTTTCCACCTTATTATTAGAATAAAATAGATTGGTGTGAGCCCAGAATCGAACCCACGACTTTCTGATTCAGAAGCAGGCCGCTCGAGTACTCGACCAGCGAGATTGATGATGAATTCAAAATAATACTTTAAAACCTTTATGATTCTTTGTTTGTACTAAAAATACACGTGATGTTGGATGGGAGGCGGGGGGGGGGATAGTTTTAAATATCACCACGTATCACCATGGGGGAGGGGGGGTCAAAAAATGATGAAAAAAACATCACGTGATAAATGGACGGCCCCATATTATTATCAAAATTTCTCAATTACTAATTATACTTCGTTGCTCTCCTTCATGGGGCATTGTCAAATTTGTGTCATTTTGTGCGGCAGGGAAAAAATATTTGCCTAAATTTGTACGACTCTTCAATTGGCCCTGTAATGTTTTTAAAAGCAAAGGAGCAAATATAAAAATATTGTTTTTCTTTTATATATAAATAAATACGGCTCAAATAAAAACGGGCGCAAAATGGGTTTTTTATTATCCTGCTACAAATGTGTATCATGCCTTCGGGGTTGACTTACTGAAAGCGTGACCGCATTTTCAATACGGTCATATTTTACCGCCCGCACCTAAATGAAATCGGAGTCATAATGACTACGTCAACAACACAACCTAATCCCTAGCGTGGTAGGCAGCACAAACTGAGCTTATTTATTCAATTGATAGTGATTATATATCAAACTGTCACAAAATATAGGTTTTTTTTGTATATATTTTTCGATATTACCATCTTTCTGCCCTGTTCACAATATTTTGGAGAGGCACAACAGCTATTTCTTTTCCATAGTTTACTATCAAACGCGTCTTCCACACTAATATACCCTTTTTAATCATATTCTATTTCACACAATCCATCAATATTTTTCTAGGTCTTCCTCTTCTCTTATTTACTTCCACATTCAGGTTTATAATTCTTCTTGTCTTCTTGAACATGCGTATCATCCCCTCCTCATTACACGCCCATACCACGCAAGGGATTTCCTCTTACTCTCTCAGTTATTGGCGCAACTTATATTATTAATAATTATATCTATCGATAAGATAAGCTAATTTGACCGTATTAAACTTCAATTCTTAAGCTTCATACAAATCACTACATAGTATAAAACAAAGTCGCTTTCCGCTGTATGTCTCATTATATGCTCAGATCTTTGCAACTACGCATCGGATTTGGATGCGGTTTCTTTTAATAAATAAAGGGCTTCGACGGGATGGTTTTTGTGTATAATGTTGTGAAGAAAATTGATAATTTTCGAGATATAGCAGTTGTAATCGCTGTAAAAACTTCTTTTGATGCGGTACTAAGTTCGCTGGGTTAGCAAGTATCCGAATAAATAAAAGCTAGTTAAAAATGGCCATAGTAAATATAAAACATGTAATATACGTTTTGGTAAAACTTTATATTCATACTCCGGCGTTAGTTCATCCCGAGCCTATCGGATATAGATAAAACGTTATCTACCTTTTGCTCACTACCATAGATTAAGGTCCATCCGCTTAAAGGGATCTCCACAAATCTTCCTGTGGTCACTCACACAGACTCAGCTCGATTAGCTCACAAACTCCCCTTTCATCTTTGAAATTTATTACCACGTATTGTAATATAGAATTTATGATTGTAGCATTTTTGTAACTTAACACACGCCGACCTTCATGAAGGTATAAGCAGCGACAATTATGCCTTGAAAAAGGTTTCTGAAGAGTCATTGGTGAAACGCCACCTTAAAAAATGGTATTAATCCATATTTTAATGTTTTTTTTTATAATAACAAGCGTATGAATCATGTCAAGTCGTCAAATAAATTAATATGTTTAGGTATTTTAAAAAAAACTTGTTTATATTGTTGAAAATCAAGTAGTTTCCTTAAATATTTAACTTTTTCTCGTTTTCAATATTTGTTACAGATCCATCAAAACCACCATCTTCCTGTTCTTCCTTATTCCCATCATTTGGGATCGACACCACAGCTTTTCCATTTTCCCCTCTTCCCTTTATTCGCTTCTTCCATACCAACATCTTTAAGCTGTCAATATATGCGTACAATAATTTAGTTTAGTTTAATTTAATTTACAATACTCGAAAAGTTTAAATACCTCACACAGAATATTGACTTTCCATGACCAAATTGTACAAACGGTGATGTCAGGAGCTCTAAAAATTAACGCGCGTGTATGAAAAGAGTTATGAAGTCAAAGAAGCAAGTGAGATGTGTAAGAATCTTGCCTTATGACACTCTGATCTCTGGGTCTACCCCGCAAGGGACTGGGCGTGTATCTATAAACAGTCTAATAAATTCATGGCTTAATACAAAAACACAGCTGATATGCTCTCCCTATACCAGACGGATATGAACTAAGCTTCGGTGCCGGACTGCCGGCTGACTCACTCGATGCGTTTAATAAAGGTTTAGTTCAGTCAGTCTGTTGTCTCGCTTCGGCGCTGACGGTCGTTGCACCCTGCTCTCCACGATTTTAATAATCTTGATACTTGCCTCATAATTCATAAAAAAATAGACGTGCGCTATTACTAAAAGTGTAATTGATGAGAATAATTTATTTCTAGTGTGTGTTATTGTGATTTGAAAAACGTCGAAAGTCTTGTGTTTGTTTTCTTTTGACACAGGTGCACATTAATATTGGACTCGGACTGCAACGATTCGAGGTCTAACTAGGAAATTATACGGTATGTTGTAATGATGTTATCTGGCTGAATCTTTGACAATCTTGTCTTTAATTTAAATTTGTTTAAAAGTTACAATAGTGATATGTGTTTGTTTGATGATATGTGGTGAAGCCTTGCTGATGACTCTGCGAACTCTTTTGATCTTCCTCCTGCCCTTTTCCCATTATTTGGGATCGACACATCAGGTTTTTACTTTTCCACACTCCCTATCATTCGCATCTTCCACACTAACACCCTTCATAATCATGTCGTCTTTCACACAATCCATCCATATTTTCTTAGGTCTCCCTTTTCTCTTATTTCCTTCTATATTCAGGTTTATTATTCTTCTCGCAACATTTGTAATATGTGTATCATCCCGCCTGATTACAATCTATGAACTCTTTTGATATTAACTTTAAATATATCTAGTAATAATTTTCGTTGCCATCATAATCTATTCCAACTAAAGCTAAGTTTTTTTATTTATTTTTTTGCTAAAATCCCAACGCAATAGCGTAACTAACATGACAAAATCAATTATTGTTTAAGAAATTTCCCCCATATTATTATAACATAGTATAAAACAAAGTCACTTTCCGTTCTGTCCCCTTATATGCGCATATCTTTAAAACTACGCAACGGATTTTGATGCGGTTTTTTTTAATAGTTAGAGGGTGTCAACGGGGTGGTTTTGATCTATAATTAATGGATAGTGTAGTGAAAAAAAGTGATAATTTTCAAGATTTAGAACTTTAATCGCAAACGCTGCCTGAACCCTAAGCGATAAATTAAAACAATGAACTATATTATTATACACCTTTAAAAGGCGTACAAAAAAGTCCGCGAGGCCATATGTCTATCTCTTAGGGATAACTCACAATGACCATTTTTATTTTTTTATTTTTTACGAGAAATAATGGCCTATTTACGAAGCGATTTTAAACAATGCAGCATACATTTTGATCCAATTAAGTGTTTTACATAGATTGTGCATGTAATATAGATGATCCTGGCCCTTTACAGCATGCAATTTAAACAAATATTTTCAAAGATATTGCAGTATTAACATAGCGGGATAGCAGTTATTACTTTTGTTGCGGAACAAAGTTCACCGGGTCAGCTAGTTTAAAATATTATACATTTCACACCTTCGCCTACCCGAAGCTGTAAGCAGCGGCTGTTAAGCCTCGCCAAATTATTACGTCCCAAATGTAATAAATTGACTTAAAGAACTTAATACATTTTTATGGAATTTTTAACCGTATATTATAGGGCTCTAGTATTACGTAAATAGGTAGTAATCAAAATATTTAAATTTAAAAAAAAATGGTTTGACACGAGTGTTTGACACATACTTTTTTAATGCCAAATTTCTTTTATTGGCATCCATAAATAATATAAAAAAGGTTCTGTACGAGAGAATCTATTGGTTCTTAACCCTAATAAAAATCATTTATTGAGAGCTACCCCATTCACATATCAGGAGAGGGTAGCTGAGGGGTAACTCTCGTATATAGTCGGCTCGGAGTTTATTTTATACCCTTCCAGATTACTCTGAACTTCATACAGATTATGCTGTTCATGTTATAGGCAGGTGATTAATATTAAAGATTTGCATTTAATGAAATGTATTTTTATGGCAATATGTATTAATACAGAGTTCACTAGTATTTATTATTAAGTAGTTGACCCAGCGAACTTTGTTTCGCCTCAGAGGAGAAATAAAAATGTTCATTGTGGGTTATGACCTTTTTTTTAGACCTGAAGATGTATATAATGTAGTACATTATTTTAATCTATCACCTAGGGTTCAGCCAGCGTTTACAACTAAAATCCTAAATTATGAAAATTTTACATTAAACTTGAATTATACGTATAAACCACCCCGTTGACGAGGTTTTTTTGGTGTATAAAAGGCTCTATACATCAAAAAACCTCATCGAAATCCGTTGCGTAGTTTCAAAGATAGCCGCAAGCGACTTTGTTTTAAACTATGTAATTATTAGCATATCTATGTGATCTATAGTATACTACGATATAGGCAGTGTTTTTTTAAGAATTTATAACACAAATATTTGTATATATGTAGTTGGATAGAGTTCTTGAATGAAGGAGTGTCGGGTTCGGATCCTGGTTAACACAAGTTATGCTCGATGTATGGCGATATTCCGCCACATATTCCATTTTGGGACGTAAAATTTGGAGACAAATGTTTGACAACCGCTGCCTTCTTGTAGAAAAATACAAGCGTAATTAGAAAAATAAAACTTCCGCGGTAGGTTTACCCTTGAAAGAAATGTAACTAGCTCGTAAACTTTTATTGAACAACTAGTTGTGGCCTGCATCTCTGACCGCGTGGCCAAATTGCCTTAATTAATCACTTATTCCAAGTAAAATTGAAAAAAAAGCATCATGATGAAGTATTTATTTACAATTATTTTTTCGATTTATTTAAAAACTGATGTTCATTTTCAGAATATATTACATTTTTATCTAAAAGTAAATGATATTGGTAATAGGGTCCAAAAATTCTAAGGGACTGTCCATTAATCACGTGATCTTATTTTGAAGTTATGGAAAAAATAAATACACCTGATATCTTTGTAAACCATTTCATTAGCCAGTACAACTAGACAGAGAGACGAAAATTGTAAAAAAAAGAGAAGAAGTTAAGAAGAAGAAAAGAAAGAGAAAGAAGGCAGTTATTTCAATATTACGACCAGACATAACAATTTTATTCATATATGGATTTCAGTTCATTTATTAATAAAAAAAAACTAGTCTTATCGCTTTAGTTTGTTATTTATGAAGCGAACGTAAACTTGGAGAAAATACACTTTAAATGAATTGAGGTTTGTTTTTATGGTTTCAAGTATTTTCGGTAAAAGGTAGTGTTACAAAGTTTTTACCCTGCACGCGCGCCGAACGCCCATCCCTAATCGAAATTCAATACATATCTGTACTCCCACAGTTTCAAAGCAAAGGTGGAGTATGCAGAAATGACTGTGCGCTTCCAGTGTCGTTTATTTATATTCTAATAAAAATACAGGTTGATTTTTTGAAGACTCTTTATAACGAGTATCGAATGTTTTTTTGTTAAAGTTATTAAGGAATAGCTCGGATTTGTGAAAACTTAGAAGTAGTATAATAATATTGTCTTAATTAATGTCTAATGAATTCTGATGCTGGCTTCTGAAAATGCTACGAAAAATTTTATTTTTTTATGAGAGACGCGGCAAACGAGCTAGCGGGTCACCTGCGGGAAAGCAATCACCGCCGCCCATGGCGTCTGTAATAGGGGCATCACATCAGCTTTGCCGGCCTTTCACATGAGAATAGGCTCGTTTCTTGAAGGTTCCTAGGTCGTAGCGGTCCGGAAATACCGTCGCCGGCAACTGGTTCCATGAAGGAACAGTGCGCTGCTAGAAGTGCCTGTTGAAACGCACTGTTGTCGATCGCCAACCATTCAGCCAATGCGGGTGGTAGCGTTGGCGCGTAATAATAATAATTTATAATTGATATAATAGGTTGGGGAAAAAGTATTTTCGTATTTTTGTATGAAAAGTCAAGACATTTTTTTCAAAGTTTATTTACATTTATTTAATAAAATAAATTTTTTATAATAAAATTTTAAAATGTATCGAATTTCTTCATTAGATTCACTCATTTTTACGGAGAGAAAAACAAATGAAAAATAGCGGGAAACAACTTTTTTTTATTTTTTTCTTTTCTTTATAATGTAACCTTTTTAATGTTACCAAAACCAGCCAGACACAAATAGTACAGTCAAAGAAATTTTATAATAAGTTTATACCTACGTTATGCGAAAAGACTTTTTCCCCGACCTAATATGTATTGAAACCATAAATCTTGCTGAGCTAATTAAATGTAGAAAATATTAAATTTACTTTTAAAGCGTTCTGTATTAAATAAGGTTGGCGTGATATGGACATGTCTTGAGAGGGAAAAAAGTCATGTTACACGGAGAATGACTGTGGATGTACATATCGGTAGAGGAAGACCGAAATAGATATGGATGGACTGTATAAAAGTTTTAGTATGATGTAAGTGTGGATACGACGAGTGGTAGAAGAGAATGGAAAAGGGTGACATGTTGTGCCGACCCCAAGTGGGATAAGAGCAAGGAAAATGATGATTCTGTATTAAATGAATGATCATATTATTTTTCTGATCAATTTCACAAAAGGAGGTTGGTAGGCAGCTGATATATTTATTTATTTTTTGCCACTATTTTAAAATTAGTAATCTATATTGATGTTTGGAAATCATGTATTCTCGCTAATCGTTTGCTCCTATGTCTGTGGTACATGTGATTGTATTTAACTTATAATAAATACATAGGCCATTCGCCAGTTCTTTGAATGAATGAATGGATACATGGGGTCCTTTGTCCCAATTATGGTACGCCATGGTGCGTTTTTATACTTGAAGTAGCAGACAGGCGCTGTTTAACCTCGACTTGTCGAAGTTTTACGTCCCAAATGGAATAGGTGACGAAACCTATTGCAATACACCGAGTGCAAAATTGGCACCGACACGAGTTAAATATTTCTTTTGAATTATGTATTATAAAAAAAAAAACAAATTTAGCTAGATTAACTCAGCAATTATTATCAAGACTACACACCATAATTGTTACATCAGCTAGAACTAATTATCAACACGATATGCCTACTCTTATGACAGGAGTCAACATATTTTCATAACATTATTTACCTGATAAAGAAACCTGACTAAGCAGGTATCCGATTGCATTGAATTAAATCTGAGTAGGCAAAATGTTTATTGTTTAATTAATTTCACAATTTAAAATAACATAACTTCACGCCTTCTTCTACCCGAAGGTGTGGGCAGCAGCTGTTAAGCCACGTCTCGCCGTTATGTGTATGTCCCAAATGGAATAGGTGGCTAACCTATTGCCATACCGGGCACGAAGTTTTCAGTCATTGATATTTATCACACATCGACTTCCGTAAAAAAATTTGAAAAGTCAGTGGTGTGATCCAGTATGAGGATACGAAACCGGGAAATTCAGAGGCGGGGTGCTCGACCACTGGACCACAGAGACCTTAAATTTCATAATTTGTAAAGGAAACTTTTGTCTTAGTACGTTTTCCTTGTAAGTTTAAAAAAAGGCACTTTATTTATGGTGGATAGGCGGGCAAACGAGCAGGCGTGTCACCCGATTGTAAACGACAATCGCCACCCATGGACGCCTGCAACACATCTAATCAGGGGTCCATAGGCGGCCCTGGTCACTTACCATCAAGTGACACGCCTGCTCATTTGTCCTCCTATCCCATAAAAAAGTAATGCACGTAGATGATGGTTTAAAGTTGTATAATATGGACAAAATATTAAATTAACAACTGTTACATTTTAATAAATTGACTCATAAAAAATGCATTTTACTGTTTTAATTATATATATAATTGTATATATCTTGCGTGTTTATGCATATATATAATAATATTTATGTTCATTTCATGGTCTGTTGAAGGCATATTAGTGCATATTCATAATTTAATTATCAGATAACTTAATAAATTATGATCTCGAATCTCTTTTCTATTTTATTTTATTCTATAATCTAAATAACATAACGTTACGACTTTTTCTACACGGAGGTGTAGGCAGTGGCTGTTAACTCGCGACTCGCCGTTATGTTTACGTCCCAAATGGCAAACCATAATGCCATACCGGGCACAAAGTTTTTCCGTCATCGATATTTTTTTAAGCATAACTTTCGAAAAGTCATTGGTGTGAGTGAGCCAGGATTCGAACCGGCGACCTCTTGATTCAGAAGCGGGGTGCTCGACCACTGGACTACCGAGACTTAAATCATTACAGATGATTCTATTAATATCTAGTAGATATGTATGTCGTAGTTTTAAATAGGTTCGTCTAACATAACCTTAAATTATTAACATTTTGCTCTGGAACCATTATATTATGTCATGCAATAATAACAACTAAACACTTAATGATATAATTAACTGGTCATTTGTGTTATCTATGGATAATTATTTCTATAACAAAATTAGTTCAAGCCCATGCAGGTCCGTCCGATTGTAAACCATATTGAAGACGGCGCAGTTCTATTATGTGATGCGCTAACAGACATACAAATAGATAAGCAGACAAAAGTTTCAAAAACTTCCATTGGCGTCCTAAGTTCTTTTAGAATATTTTTACCTTTAATTTTGCATATGACTATATTACAATGTTATAACAAGTATTCATTTTGACAGAAGTTCGAAAGAAAATCTATTAGAACAGCATGCCCCAAAACAGTGGTAGAGCCACGCAGTTAGCTGCATGAAAAGGCCGCCTCAACAGGTAAACCGATATTTATAAAAACTTTGTTTCACATTTCCACTAACAATTTCCATAATACGAATGCGTATCAATAATGCTGTATACCGTTTGTTGCTGTTGCCGCTCGATGTGAGAAAAATAAAAGAAAAAAAATAAAATAAAACGGCCGTCACCCACTTTCGATAACCGTTCGACCGTGTCCAAAGAGTTTCTGCTGACAGTTGCCATGGGGCTTTTGGGACGGATTTTGTATTTACAACTTTACACTTTTTCTTCTCGAATTGTTGACTGACACCGGGCCCAATGTTGTCAGTCATCGATATGTATATCACCCGGTGTACAGTGGTAGAGCCAAGCCGTTCGCTGCATGAATGGGCCGACTCGACCGGTGAACTACCACGACCTCCCCGAAGATCGACGTGAAGTGGCGCATGCCGCGTTTCGTTCGGTGAGAGAGGTACCCGGTGGCCCACCCCCTTTCCCCTATCCCCTATCCCTTAAAGGTCGGCAACGACACAGTGATAGCATACGTGTTGCTGGTGTCCATAGGCGGCGTTGGTTGCTTACCGTCAGGTGTCACGCCTGCTCGTTTGCCTTCCTATCCCATAAAAAAACGTAACTTCCGAGAGGTCATTGGAGACGGGAATCGTTCCCACGACTTCCATTGGACCACGGAGATGACCCAGGGCCGTTAATGTTTTCCGTAAACGTCTTACTCAATCAGTTCAAACACGAATCCTATACCGTGCAGGGAAGACATCTGAAGAATTCCACACAACCATACATCGAATGCGTCTTGAATACTATTATCCTTATTTTATTTCAGTAGGCACAGGCGGCCCTATTTGTTTATTCATGTTCCCTACACAATACAAAAGATTCCTTGGATTTCCTCTGGAATACATTTATCGGCAATGATTTAAAGGTTTAGTGATCTGTTTGACTGATAACAAGAATTGAAAGATATATTGATTTTAAACGAAAACACTTTCACGCTTGACGTGCGAAGGTGTAGTCGGCAGCGAGATATTGTCTCAACACTTAATAACAAAGCATAACATAAGTTCACGCCTCTTTCTACCCGAAGGTGTAGACTCGACTACATGCTGTAATGTTTACATCCCAAATGGAATAGGTGGCGAACCTATTGCCTTACCGGGCACAAAGTTTTTACACTTACATCGAATTGTTAATTAATATTACTGTTGTAATCATTAATTAGTACATAGTATAAAATAAAGTTGCTCTCAGCCGTCTGTCTCCGTCTATGCTTAATTCTTTGAAACTACGCAACGCATTTTGATGCGGTTTTGTTTAATAGATAGAGGGTGTCAACGGGGTGGTTTTTAGCTATAATGCATGTATGACGTAGTAAAGAAAAAGTGATAAATCCAAAACTTATTTATTACTGTTGATGCGGAACAACGAGTTATAGCTATAGCTGAAACAGTTGAAGACTTTTAATTAAGCACCTTTTTCCACATAAAAATAAAAGCTTTTTATTAATAAACGCTTCACTAAAATTAAAACATCTCACAACGAAAGCCGTAGTAATATTCTCCTGGCTTATAACAAACTTAATACCTAGTAACATCAGCTGCCTACTAAGGAATTATTAGTGTCTAGTTACGACTTGACGATCTACACTTCAATTTGAGACTTACCTTGGAAACTCAATACATTATTGATTTGGAACAAAGCTTTCATGTCTTAGCTTTTAGTTAACAATGAACGAATGAGTCAATTTTGAATGAATGAGTGATTTTTAAAAACGTAAAAGTGGAACAACTGTCCCTGGGGAATGCATCGCCGGGATTAAAGAAGAATTTATGGTCAATATCATTTCAGAAGTAAAGTTTTGTTGAAAAAACATTGAAAGTTTGAGTATTTTCCCGTTATTTGATAGGGACGATTAATCTAGTAAATGAACATGCTAACATTACTTCACGCCAAGTTCCTTGCTGGGTTAGCATTGAGAGCAGTGCGCTATAAAGCGCGAGTCTTACACGTCTCATTCGCTTAAAATTTCATCTATAGATGTTCCAATTTGCATATAATTTTGTTCAACGGTTGACTTGCGATTGAACTGCGAAACACCTTCACACACTTTTGTGGAGAAATTTGTTCCGGATTAAAGTAATAAAGAAACATTCATCACTTTATCACTTTTTCTTTCCGACATCATATATGAATTATAAATAAAAAACACCCCGTTATCACCCTCTATCTATAAATGGAAACCGTATCAAAATCCGTTGCGTAATTTTAAAGATATAAGCATATAAGGGGACAGACAGCGGAAAGAATCCGTTGCGTAGTTTTAAAGATATAAGCATACTTATAAGGGGACAGACAGCGGAAAGCGACTTTGTTTTATACTATGTAATGATTAGTATGATAAGATAACGCTTTATTACTTGACGCATCAATTCTTTTTCAGAAGTCAACGCGCTAATTAGTAGCTTGCAGAGCGATCTTGACTAAGCGCCTTAAATGCCTTGCTTTTACACATAGATTTATCATAGACGTAGATGGCACATGTCAGTAAAAATGCACTAATAACCATCACTGACAGCGCGATCACGAGTAAGCCATTCTCAGGATGTTTTTAATTCACAACCTTATTCATGTGGCTGGCTACGTACTGAGACTTTTTTTTTAAAGTCAGGTTCGCCAGTTTTTATTTTGGGCCAGTAATTACTTTAAGTATATTTTTTGGCATCTAAACTGTATGTAGCCTTAATGGCTTAGTCAATTTTAGCTTTAGAGTTCTTGTTATAGTGAATCTGTACTGCAAAAGTGACTCTGGCTACTCTACGTGTGTACGTAATGTTTTTAAAGATAAGATAGTATATTTGTTTACAGTATTTTTTTTTTGTTTTTTGGTAAGCAACCTTCGCCGCCCATATACACCAGCAACACATATAGTGTTACCGTTGCGTTGCCGACCTTTAAGGGAGTAGTATAGGAACGATTGGGGAAAGGGCCTCCGGGTACCTCTCTTACTGAATCGCGGCATGAGCCACTCTATGTCGTTCTTCTGAGAGGTCGTGGTATTTCCCCGCTCGAGCCGGCCCATACATGCAGCGATCTGCTTGGCTTTACCACTGTTTAATAGAATCTATTTAACCTTCTTAATATGAAGATGTCATGTTCTCTAATCAGAAGTTTGTCTATAGTTCTCTTTCATAAAAGTTTAGTAATTTTGTAAGTTTGTAAAACCGTTTCAGAAAGAAATAGTATGAACTACTAACTATGTATGTATGATGAGTATGAATGATGCAAGACTGACTAAGCGGATGAATGTCGGATTCGAGGACTGACTTCTATTTGGTCATGGAATGTGTGTCTTACACATTCCATGACCAAATAGAACGTGTTCTGGAGGAAGGTGCTGTTAGGAGCCTCACAAATCGACGCGCGTGCATGAAGAGTTAATGAAGTCAACGAAGCGAGTAAGGCGTGTAAGAATCGTGCCTTGTGGCGCTCCTTTCTCTCTGCCTACACCGCAAGGGATTTGGCGTGAAGTTATGTGTGTATGTATGAACTTATATCTATTAACCTCCTCAAATTTAAAACTATTATCTAATTATGCCTGCACGTATATTTATTTAACCGGGCATGGCATACAATTCGTTATGCACATAATATCTACCGGTTAGTTTCAGTAATTAATGCTAACCGGTCATTGACTTGCAATTTTACGCTGAACTAACCTATCTTATATGGCACCGTTTCAAATTAGTTATAAACTTCATTTTGAACACCATATGATGACTTTTGTAACATAATAAAATTTTAATTCACATATCATCCATTTCCAAAGAGGGTTGTCGTCAGGCAGGCCGGTCATAAAATTACAGCCAAAACATTTGACAACATGGGTAGTTCGAAAGGATGACATGTTGTGCCGACTCCACTTAGAGTGGGACAACTGAACTGAGTTATTTAATATAATATTTGCTATTGACGGCCTTCTTCGTACAGAGTTTAATATGTTGGCTTCTAAGGACAGGTCGGCGTGTGTGATCAACAAGATTCAAGCCCTTAAAGCTCTTAGGTGTAAGCAGTGGAAATAGTGTCCCTACACGCCATATTAGTTGTATATAAGAAAAAGGCGCAAAGTCAAGGAAGCTTTATTTTTATTGGTCTTATCAGGCACTTGAAAAAAGTCAAATAATCGATATTTCCTAGTTCTAAAATGACATCGGTTGGTACCACCGATGTCAATCACTCAATCAACCAATACTAAACCGCTCTGCCATCGTATTGTATATAGAAAAAAAAATCTGGTTGCCTGTAAAGTCGGTTTTACGGGCGAAGATTTTACGTGACAACGTCTTTTTCTC
This sequence comes from Euproctis similis, assembly GCA_905147225.2. NCBI lineage: Eukaryota > Metazoa > Arthropoda > Insecta > Lepidoptera > Erebidae > Euproctis > Euproctis similis. Next base: position 7,168,121 of record LR990121.1, on the reverse strand, counting down.
GGTAGAATATTTATTGATATGAATATAATTAAGTTGAAGGCATTTGCTCGTCCGTTTCCATTGTTTTGAGAGTGGTGATTCCTGTTGAACATTTGAAATTGAATGGATGAATTTTTAATTTTAAAGAATCAATTTGAAAATCAAAACACTTATTCAGATCGAAGGTTCAAATTTTTGCTAAATAAATTTGAAATTAATTAAAATTTGTAATTGTAAATGATGAAGTTGAAAATTAAAACATTTACTTAAATTAGATGTTAAAATTCTTGCTCAACACAGTTTAAATCAAGTTTTCTTATATCTGCCACTTTTTCTTAATATTTGTAATTTTAAAGAATCAATTCGAAAATCAAAACATTTATTCAGATCGAAGGTTCAAATTTTTGCTAAATAAATTTGAAATTAATGAAAATTTGTAAAATAATAATTAATTAATTAATTAATTTTAAACTAATAATTTACTTAACACTATCAACATTTATCAATAGTATGACATAACCTATAAACTCAGTTTCTCAACTTTTGTGTCAATCTAACAATTAATCAATCAATCATAGTTTACGATAATGAAATATCAGTGTACAATTATTTACCTTTATTGTTGTAGTTGTTGTAAATGACGAATCTAAGCACTCCACATTTTCACTACAGACACAGCTGACGATACTTTAACCACACGTGTGAACTTGTATTATGACGCTTTCTTGTTTTTCCAACGCCAAGAACGTTCGAGAAAGACAAAGACAGAGACACAAGCATGCGCCGATTCAATGCGCCTAATTCTCTAGTGCTGCGCGCGCGGCAGACCGATCATAGTTGAGTGGGAGAGAGACGCAAGGCATTCGGCGGGCCTCTCTCTCGTTCGGTGACTCATCGTAACGTTACCGAGCGTTACACTTTTTCATAAGTGACTCCCAGCCGCAACCTAATTTAAGACGTTGTCACGTCAAAAACAAAATTATAATTGGTAGGGGTACTCATAAAATTGTCATGAATAAACTCGAGTACATATTCACAAAAGTTTGTATTGCCCGGAGGCAATTCATATTTAATTAGAAAATTATTCATAAACAAAAGATATTAAAACATTTTTTTCCTCGTCTTCCCCTAATTACTGGGAACTCTCTTGTACCAAGAGTTTGTTCGTGCCTACTTGGAGTATCTCACGATGTTATTTTTTATTATTCAACATTTAATTTTGTTCTTTGTTGACCATCAAAATTTACATTTTGATTTGCCCGAGAGATAAACATAACATAAGTTCACGCCTTTGTTACCCGAAGGTGTAGGCAGCGGCTGTTAAGCCTCGTCTCGCCGTTATGTTTACGTCCCAAGTGGAATAGGTGGCGAACCTATTGCCATACCGGGCACAAACTTACAGTCATCGATATTTATCACACATAACTTTCCAAAAACAATTTCGAAAAGTCATTGGTGTGAGCCAGTGTCAAGATTCGAACAAGGACCTCTAGATCGAAGCCTTGTGCTCGACCACTGGACCACCGAGACCCTAGAGATCTTTATAAATATGTCTTGCTGGGTAGGCAGAGGAAATACAGTGCCATATGGTAAGATTCTCACACCTCGCTCGATTATTCTGATGACTTTTATGACTGGCCATACACACTCGTCGGTTTTTAAGACTCCTGACATCACTACAAGTTCGTAAAAGCGTGTCGTGGTCGTCCCCGACTGCTACATCCTTGCGCTTTTGCTGTATATGTATCTGCTTAATCAATTTTGCTCGCTTGATATTTATAAAGACACCTTAATATCATAGGGTGATAGACACGCGCGGTCAAAGGGCAAACGATATAATAATATCCTTAGCGAATGCGCTTTGCGTGTTAACAAAGCATGTAGCAAGAAAAAGGTCAAAGTTCTTTATAGTAAAGCATAATATAATCTGTATTAAGAATTGTTGTTTCCTAACAACCTACACGCATGAAGTATGGATACATAGGAGTCTGAACGTAAATGAACGGATAGTCTCCATATAGGGGAAAGAATTTTAGCCGGTAGAGGGCGCTTTTTTTGTAAAAAATCATTGCGCGGGAATTTTTTTGCTGATGATAACTCTGACTAATACTGAAGGCGAGTTGATGTAATTAAAAATCAATCGCAGCCAGTGGCAGAAAAGAGAACTAAGATCTCAATTTATCATTGTGTACATTAATACTGTGGATAAACCGTTCGGACTCCTTGTATAATCTATATTATTATATATATACAGGGTGCTTCACAGACCCTATTCTAACCACTTATATCTAGAATCTAGACATGCTTTGAAATCTAGATATCCTATAGAAAGTAAAAAAAGGCAAAAAAAATTTTTTTTTACTTTTTTTACAAAAATTATCCCGCAGAAATATGAACCATGATCACCCTACTTATGACCTACGACAACTGAGTTCATTGTGACTACTCGCCTAAAGTATTTCATTCATTTTTCCATTTCGATCATCAATAGGGTTGTCATCTCTAATTTTTAATAATTATGTGAAGTTACAAAAAAAATTTAAGCTGGCTACATTCTGATCTTCTTTCTAATCATTCTTTAAGAAACCACATGGAATTACCATGAAACATAATCAGTAAATAGTTTTCCCTGTCTACACTCTCATGTATTTGAGGCGTGAAGTTACACAAAAAAAGCTATCTGTATTCGGTTCGCATTAAGAAATCTTATAAAATTACTATGAAACATAATCAATAAGTAATTTTCGCTGCCTACACCCGCATGTATTTGGGGCGTGAAGTTACAAAAAAATTTAAGCTGACTACATTCTGATCTGTTTAAGAAATCATATGGAATTACCATGAAACATAATCAGTAAATAGTTTTCCCTGCCTACACACTCATGTATTTGAGGCGTGAAGTTACACAAAAAAAGGCTATCTGTATTCGGTTCGCAATAAGAAATCATATAAAATTACCATGAAACATAATCAATAAGTAATTTTCGCTGCCTACACCCGCATGTATTTGGGGCGTGAAGTTACAAAAAAATATTAAGCTGACTACATTCTGATCTGTTTAAGAAACCACATGGAATTACCATGAAACATAATCAGTAAATAGTTTTCACCGCTTACACTCTCATGTATTTGAGGCGTGAAGTTACACAAAAAAAGCTATCTGTATTCGGTTCGCAATAAGAAATCATATAAAATTACCATGAAACATAATCAATAAGTAATTTTCGCTGCCTACACCCGCATGTATTTGGGGGGTGAAGTTACAAAAAAATATTAAGCTGACTACATTCTGATCTGTTTAAGAAACCACATGGAATTACCATGAAACATAATCAGTAAATAGTTTTCACTGCTTACACTCTCATGTATTTGAGGCGTGAAGTTACACAAAAAAGCTATCTGTATTCGGTTCGCAATAAGAAATCATATAAAATTACCATGAAACATAATCAATAAGTAATTTTCGCTGCCTACACCCGCATGTATTTGGGGCGTGAAGTTACAAAAAAATATTAAGCTGACTACATTCTGATCTGTTTAAGAAACCACATGGAATTACCATGAAACATAATCAGTAAATAGTATTCACTGCTTACACTCTCATGTATTTGAGGCGTGAAGTTACACAAAAAAAGCTATCTGTATTCGGTTCGCAATAAGAAATCATATAAAATTACCATGAAACATAATCAATAAGTAATTTTCGCTGCCTACACCCGCATGTATTTGGGGCGTGAAGTTACAAAAAAATATTAAGCTGACTACATTCTGATCTGTTTAAGAAACCACATGGAATTACCATGAAACATAATCAGTAAATAGTTTTCACTGCTTACACTCTCATGTATTTGAGGCGTGAAGTTACACAAAAAAAGCTATCTGTATTCGGTTCGCAATAAGAAATCATATAAAATTACCATGAAACATAATCAGTAAATAGTATTCGCTGCCTACACTCTCATGTATTTGAGGCGTGAAGTTACACAAAAAACTGTGAACCCTACTTAATGATTCATTTGTAGGTCATGTGTATATGTGCTGTGTATATGTGTGCACCTCTTACACGTGCTGTGACCTGTTACACGCGCCCGAAACTTCCTTTGAGAATTGCCGCCTGCCTTTCGGCTCGCACAAGGTAACCTTGAACTCATCAGGCGGCATTTATAAAAAGAATTTGTCGGCATTTCTAAATTTACAGTGAAATATTTTGAAATATTAATATTATTTATTATGGGTCCGTATAATTTTAATGTACCAACGCAAATTAATAAAGTATATTATTATTATCATTATGTTGCATAACACGTGAAAGCTTAAAAAGTATTACGTAGGTAAATCCTAGGAGTCTCGGTGGTCCAATAGGAGAGCACAAGGCTTCTGATCCAGAGGTCCGGGTTCGAATCCTGACACTGGCTCACACCAATGACTTTTCAAAATCGTTTGCGGAAGTTAAGTGTGATAAATATCGATGTCTGAAAACTTTGTGCCCGGTATGGCAATAGGTTCGCCACCTATTCCATTTGAGACGTAAACATAAGGGCGAGACAGGGCTTAACGGCCGCTGCCTACACCTTCGGGTAAGGCGTGAAGTTATGTTATGTTAAATCCGGTATTCGGTATTGTGCGTATTATTACTTAGAATTTAGAGATTTTCTAAAATACTATTCCAATTTGCTTTGGATGAGATTTGAGTGAAATTAAAATATCTAGTAGACTCTGTAGTACAGCGACTAGTATTTTTAAAGTTATTATAAAAAAATAAGTTATCGTATAAAGGTTCCGTATTTTGGTATAACGGTACCCTAAGAAATTAAAAATGGCAGAGACACTAGTATTTAGGAATGTGACATTAAACATAAGAAAACGATTTTTGATTAAACGATTAATTTATTACAATGAAAAAATCGATAATTAATAATCGTATTTATTTAAGAAAATAATCGATTTATTTAAATTAATGGATTTTTAAATTTTTGGGCAATATGTACAATTAGTTTTAGGGGGTCATGTCAAGAGCGTGCACGTCGCGACCCCTGCCGTCCCAGTGGGACGCAATCTTGACCGAAGCAAACTGAGCCGGACGGGCTGCTCCGGCGTGCCCCGGAAGCGACGGGCACCGATTAGCCCCCGTCGGTGCGGCTGCATGCGCATGCGGCGAAGGGGGACGCCACCCTTCACGCAGCGCCACTCCTGGTGGGACGAGGAGAGGGGAGAACTTCGAGGCGAATAACAAACTCTTCTGGAGGGAAGTTAGAAAGTCTCGGGGTTCTTCGTCAACATCCAGAATGGACAAAATTATGTCTAAGGCTGGTGACATTCTTGCAAACCCAAGCGATGTATTGGGCAGGTGGAGTGAGTATTTTGGGGAAATGTACGAGTATGTTCCTGGTATGTTTCTATGTTTCTGGCAAGGCAGCTGGAATTGATATGATGTCTGCTTAATGATCAAATACGGTGGAACCTGTGCCCGGGACTCTTTCCTGACCTTGAGCAATCTGTGCTGGAGGTCAGGTAAGGTTCCCACGGACTGGAGGCGCACTGCATACGTGCCGGGATCACGTATGCAGTGCGCCAGTTACAGGGCCATCAGTTTGATCAGTTTAGCAGCAAAAGTGTATGGGAAAATTATTGAAAGGAGAATGAGGGTGATATCTGATGGAGTGTTGTGGGAGGCTCAGGGTGGTTTTAGAAGCGGACGAGGGTGCATGGATCAGATTTTTTCTCTCCGCGACATCGTGGAGAAACAACTGGCTGTTAACCGGAAGGTTTTCTGCGGTTTTGTGTATCTGGAAAAAGTGTTTGACAGAGTGTTACGAAAGGATCTGTGGGATATACTCCCGGGCTACGGGGTGAGCGGAGCACTGCTGCGCGCTGTGCAGTCCACTTACGAGGACTGCACAGCGTGTGTGCGTGTTGACGGCGGCTTGTCCCCCTGGTTTGACGTCAATATCGGCGTCAAACAGGGTTGCGTGCTGTCCGCTCGACTGTTCATCCTATACCTGGACAGTTGTCTCCAGAGAGTGAGATCGATGGATGTAGTGATGCAAATGGGTGACCTAGTTGTGAGCTGCCTGCTTTACGCAGATGACGCCGTGCTTCTGGCCGAATTGCCGTCGGACCTGCAAATACTAGTCACTACTATGAAAGATGATTGCATGATTAAAGGCTTGCAGTTGAATGCGACGAAAACGAAAGTTATGGTGTTTGAAAGGGAGGAATCCAGAACAGATGCAAGGATAATGGTTGATAATGTAGTGCTGGAACAGGTGAATGAAATAGTATATCTTGGATGCGCTTTTAGCAGGGATGGAAGGTACACCACGGATGTAGAAAGACGAGTGGCGATAGGAAATAGCGTAAATGGAGCGTTGGCCAGATTCCTGGGCGCAAAAAACGTCAGCAGAAAGCCCAGCTAGCAATCCACAATGCAGTCCTGATCCCAACGCTAACTTATGGAAACGAGAGCTGGGTATGGTAGAGTGTGCATGAAAGTAGAATAAACGCGGTAGAAATGAGGTCACTGCGCAAAATCTGCGGAGTGACTCTCGCTGACCGCGTAGGAAACAAGGTTGTAAGGAAGGAAGTTGGTTTGAAAGAGAGTGTCGGTGTAAAAGTAAGAAAGGGCATGGTTGGTTCGATGGTTCGGACATGTAGAAAGGATGGATGATGCAAGACTGACCGAGCATTTGACACGATTGACCAGATATACAATGCAAAAGCGGATGGATGTAGGAGTCGAGGACGGCCAAGACACACATTACATGACCAAATAGAACGTGTTATGGAGGAAGGTGATGTTAGGAGCCTCAAAAACCGACGCGCGTGCATGAAAAGAGTTATGAAAGTCATCGAAGCGAGTGAGTATCCATGTAACATAACATAACATAACTTCACGCCTTTTGTACCCGAAGGTGTAAGCAGCGGCTGTTAAGCCTCGTCTCGCCGTTATGTTTACGTCCCAAATGGAATAGGTGGCTAACCTATTGCCATACCGGGCACAAAGTTTGTCAGTCATCGATATTTATCACACATAACTTCCGAAAACAATTTCGAAAAGTCATTGGTGTGAGCCAGTGTCTGGAATCGAACCCCGGACCTCTGGATCAGAGGCTGTGCGCTCGCCCACTGCGCCACCGAGACTTTTAAAAAGTATCCATGTAATATTTAGTAATTTGGAAATATACAATAAAAGAGAACATATCAACCAAATGTCGGCTGATAAAATTGTATTATTCATCGACTCCATCTAGTGAATATTGGAATAAATAAATAACTAAACTGTTTCAAAGGTATAGAAGGAATGCGGTCATTGATGGCGTTAAAAATAACATTATGGAAAAAGTATTCTTTAGTAGTTTTCGTTCCGGGCCAAACTTAATATCGGGGCGTTGCAGATGAAATAAAGTCGGTAATATGTAATTGAATGATTAATAAAATAATCGGTTATTAATCGATTAGTCATATAAAAATAATTACTAAATTTAATAGATTTTTTTACTTTTAGATGTTGATTTTTAATCGATTATTTCAATAATCAATTATTTTTTCACATCCTTACTAATGTTCGTTAGTGATTATTTTTTTAGACGCTCTTCATTATTGTTCGCTTGTTCTATCGGTCAGTATCATATATCGGTGTCAAGTTAGTGAAAGTGCTTTCGTTATTTCGTAATTTTATAATGGCGGAGTATTCAAATGCAGAGTACTATGATATGATTATGTGTGTGGGTGCATCGGAGGGAATCCTTACTGCAGCGCGCGAACTTTATCGACAACGTCACATTGATGGAAGAGAGCTGGAGAATCAGCGAAGACTTCCTTCTTATGCATGCTTCAGGAGGCTGGTCAACCGTTTGCACTCAAACGGTTCTTTCCACAGTCCAAACTCTGAAGGACGATCGAGTGACCGTGCGGATGCTCGTGTGGAACAGAATATTTTGGATCACTTTGCTGAAGATCCAACTAGAAGTACTAGAAAAGCCTCTGTCGTATTAGGTGTGTCTAGAATGAAAGTATGGAGAACTTTAAAAAAAGATAATCAGCATGCTTACCATTACCAGCGCACACAACAGCTGACAGAAGCAGATTTTTTATTGAGACTGCGATTCTGTGAGTGGTATCGTAGTCAGGTTACTGCTGACCCTATGTTTTCGTCTCGGGTTCTATGGTCTGATGAGGCTACCTTTACTCGTTTTGGACTATCCAATAGCCACAACGAGCACTACTGGTCCCATGAAAATCCACATGCTTTTCGTCAAAGCCATTTTCAGCACAGGTGGAAAATTAATGTGTGGGCCGGTATCATCGGTGACAAATTGATAGGCCCTGTATTTTTGCCGGACCGGTTGAACGGTGAAATCTACTTGGAAATGTTGAGGACCACCTTGGAGGAAGAACTTGAAGGCCTTCCTTTGTTAGTTTACCGCGACATGATTTTCCAGCAAGACGGCGCGCCAGCGCATTACACTCGTTCTGTACGCGAATATCTGGACGATCGCTTTCATGCGTGGATTGGACGTTCTGGAACTGTTCCATGGCCACCACGGTCGCCCGATTTAACGCCAATGGACTTTTTTTTGTGGGGAAATTTGAAAAGTGTGGTGTATGCTACGCAGTGTGAAACTGTGAATGATATGCGTCAAAAAATTGTGGAAGCTTGTGGTACTCTAACACCGGAGTATCTGAGCCGCGCCACACAATCTGTATCGCGGCGTGTAAACCTATGTGTTACGAGAGGAGGACAGCACATTGAACCTTTTTTGTAGTCACACTGAGAAATGGTAAGTGTTCACCATAAATCTTAAACGAAAAATCTGGTTAGATATGTATTAAACTATGAATGAATTTTATTTAATCAGAATGAAATACAAAATTTTTATTTTATATCTCACCATAACTTAGCAATATCGGCTCTACTACTACAGAATAAGGTCTAAATTTTTATATCCGTGTTGTAGGTACACAAGAAATTGCACCATATGTTACGATTTCTTGTGTATGTGTGTATGTGATATCAATGAAAGTCTTTATAGTAGGGTGACCATGTCAAATATTATTATTTGCGGACTCAGTAGGAATTTTTTTTTTTTTTTCAGATCTAAAATTTCGACTTATCACATTTTAAATATAGCCATCCGATAGGCAATTCCATCCTGTATTCACCCATCGCGGCTTGATATACCCAATGTGGGACACGCTGTATATAAGAGATTTCCACCTATATATTGACTCATCACGATATCTCTGGAACCATAAGGCGTAGCGACTTGAAATTTGGTAGGATTATTCCTTTCGCCGAGTAGAGGTCAAGCTAAGAACGGATTTTACGAAATTCCACCCACAAGGGGGGTTGCGGGGGTGTTAACAATGGAAAATTCCCATTTTTAACCTATAGCTGCTATCGACTTCAAATTTGTCGAAGATATTGCAGTATTAACATAGCGGGGCAGCAGTTATTACTTTTGATGCGAAACAGAGTTCGCCGGGTCAGCTAGTAATCTATATTTCATACTACACGTTCCAGACATTGCTGTTTAATTGACTACGTACGGTATGCTTTTCTTCACATATCTGGACAAACTTTGTGTCAATATTGTTTATAGAAAAATTTAAAAACATGTACATGGATTTAAGAGTCGAGGCCTGCCACGACACACTTTCCATGGCTAAATAGAATGAGTCCTGGAGAAAGATGATGTCAGGAACCTTAAAAATCGACGAGGGTGTATGACTCGAGTTATGAAAGTCAAAAAAAAGCTTTTCCTGAGGATTAGTGGCGGATAGTGAAGCGCGTCACCAACTCTTAATTGGTAACCACGACCACTCCGCCAAGGGTGTAACGATTTAGAAGAAGGAGAGGAATGAAAGACAAAGAAGCGAGTGAGGTTTGTCAGAATCCTGCCTTATGGCGCTCTGTTCGCTTTGCCTAGCCCCGCAATATATGTATGTATGTAAAAAAAAGAGTTCAATTTATTCCGTCTTTCAAGCAAAATAACGAATTGTGTAAAACGCGTAAAAATCTATTGAATGGTTTCGGGAATTCCCCGATATGTCCTCTGGGAGTTTAGTATTGTTGGCTGAGTAAAATGTATTTTAAGTTAGAACTGTAACTCTGTCTGTCTCTTTCAACAGTGGTAGAGCCAAGCAGTTCACTGTATGAATGGGCCGGCTCGACCGCTGAAATACCACGACCTCTCAGAAGACCGACGTAAAGTTGCTCATGACGCGTTTCGTTCGGTGAGAGAGGTACCCGGTGGCCCACCCCCTTTCCCCTATCCCCTATCCCTTAAAGGTCGGCAACGACACAGTAACACTATATGTGTTGCTGGTGTCGTTGGTTGCTTACCATCAGGTGACACGCCTGCTCGTTTGCCCTCCTATCCCATAAAAAAAAAGTATTTCTGCGAGAACTACATCAAAAGCGGTGCAGTAGTCGTTATGTGAATAGAATACGAACAGGCAGACAAAGTTTTCGTAATTACTTGACGAGAATACAAACACAGATAAAAAATAATAATATGATGTTGACATTGACGTCTGGTGTTTCTTTTTTTTAATTTAGTGACATGGCTACACAATTTTATTAAAAGTAATATAGTACTCGTAGATTAAATGGATATAAGTGTAATACAAATTTGTTTGTTACCATAAATTTTCATGAAATATCGCCCAACATAAATAAAATCTTTATTAACCTCATTAATATTTAAGTTTAAGTATTTAGTTTATTAGCACACGCAATGTAATTTCAGTACTTACATCTTTGTAAGCAATTGTTGGAAGAATACAGTAGTGTTATTACAGTATTTTCAAAGGTAGAAATAATTTTATATTTAATTAGGGTCAAGCTTGTTTATTTGGCCGAGTAAGTAGGCTGGTTTAATTTTTTTAATACCTATACGATTTTATGTATAAACTAGCTGACCCGGCGAACGGTTTTGCCTCAAAAACAATAAATAAAGTATCTTTTTCTAAATAAAAACCAGCCTAAGCTATCATAACAATGAAATCCCGTCAAAATCGGTCGCGCCATTTCAGAGATTACCCGGAACCAACAGACTTTTGGTGTACCTACACTAATGTACCGTATATTTATATTCATATGAATATAGTATAGAACGCAGTTATTTTAATATTACAAACTGGCACTTCAATTTGTCAAGAGATATAACTTGAATTTGGATAAACCTTAAGCTGGCAAGTGTTGTTACTTGAAGAGTATCTATCGTAAGAAAATTAATATATTTTTTTTGTATAACTTCACGCCTTTTTCTACCCAAAAGTGTAGGAAGCGGCAGTTAAAACTCGCCTAATTGTTACGTCACAAAACCAAAGAGGTAGCGGAACCTATAAATTTATACACTTGGCACAATGTTATCAGTCACCGATATTTATGTCGTTGGTGTTAGCCTGAAATCGATCCCACGACTTATTGATTCGGAAGTGGAGACCTCGACCACTTTTTAAAAATTTTAATCAATCTTTAGAGTGTTCTAATATTCATGTGACTTTTGAGTGTAGTAAATAGAGCATACCTTTTGTGATATAGGTAGTCGGAGCCGTTTGAGACAGATACATGAAATATAATATTAAACAAGGTCTCAAATATCTCCTACGTATTGTAGCTATGTATAGTGTATATTGTACCAGTACCTACGTTTATTATATAGTTAATAGTATCGGTGGTCCAGTGGTCGAACACCCCGCTTCTGAATCAAGACTTTTAGAAATTGTTTTCGGAAGTTATGTGTGACTAATATCGATGACTGATAACTTTGTGCCCGGTATGTAAAATAGGTTCGCCACCTTATTCCATTTGGGACGTAAACATAACGGCGAGACGAGGCTTAACAGCCGCTGCCTACACCTTCGGATAGAGAAGGCGTGAAGTTATGTATGTGTGTATATTGTATTAAACAGGGAATGCAGTTTCTGAATTTTGAACAGACTATAGATAAATTGATACAGGTTGTATTTTTTTTAAAGTTATATATAAAAGAGAACTTTTGAGCTTCGAGTTATTTTAAAAGGTTATAACAAAAATATTTTTGCGTTGAACATTTAGCATGTTTTTCTCGTTTTATGCATGCGTATACTATTTTTGACTTTACAATAATCTCTGATGGAGAGGTTCCAGATTGCTTTTTTTTTTTAATTTTGTTATGCACCTAAATATATAACATATAGTAGATACAGGTATTATTGTGTTAAGTGGATAGCACAAACCTGTCCATGTGTCTCGACAAATGGTAGTGTCGCGACGGAGCTGATGACATCAATACGTACACTGCCTTATCACAGTAGTTCGACAAAATTAAACGTCCTGTATATCTTTGAAAAATCAAAGAATATTCTTACTGGCTTACAAATTTGCTGCACATTTAATTGACTGCCCCAACCGTCAGCTTTATTTTGTAACTCCATACCGCAAGACTTTTTAATGGTAGGCCGATATATGGCAATAGGTTCCGCCACCTATTTACCGATTTTAAACCAACCCAACCTATATTTATATCTATTATCAATTTCTTTTAAATTGGCCCTTACATTCATTACAGTAACAGCTGCTAGCTATAAATTTACGACGCAAATAAAACAGTGTCGATTTATCGATTGGATGTGTAAAGTTGAATACGATAATAATTTATTAATTTGATTGTGGTAGACCCACGGAGTTCGCTGCATAAATGGGCCGGCTCTACCGGTGAAATATCACGACCTCTCAGAATATCAGCGTGAAGTGACTCATGCCGCGTTTCGGTCGGTGAGCGGGGTAAACGGAGGGCCAACCCCTTCGAACCCCGCTGCCCTTCCCAACCCATTTCCGACACCTTCTATGTCCCATGGTAAGGGCCAGCAGTTCAGGTGTCTATATGCGGCGTTTGTTCCTTGCCATCGGGTGATAAGCCTGCTCGTTTGCCCTCCTATCCCATGAATTAATTGTTATCAATATCTTTCCATGTAATGTGTCTCGGACAGTCTTGGTAGTACGGTGGTCGAGGTTCGATTCCGGACTCACACCAATGATTAATTTGATGATGTACAGTTTCGCTACATATTCCATATCGAATGTAACGTAACGATTCGGTGACTCGAGGCTTAACAGCCGCTGCATTATCGGTTAGAAAAAAAGGCGTGTGAACGTTAATACGTTGTGAACTTTTTACAGTTTTTGTACTGAATATGTTCTTTGTTTCTCACACATAACATAGCTTCACGCCTTTTGTTACCCGATGGTGTAGGCAGCCGCTGTTTATTTATTATTATTATTTCGTGTCCAAGATATTATTATATTTATCACATTAAACTTCCGAAAACAATTTCGAAAATTCCTTGGTGTGAGCCAGTGCCGGGATTCGAACCCGGACCGCTAGATCAGTAGCCGTGTGCTCTACCACTGGACCACCGAGACCGTTGAGATTTCTCATTGGAAAATAAAAGGAGAGTGTAGTCCCTGTATAGGTCCTAAATTATGCCTCAACATGAATCTGCCCGCAGTTTAGCCCGCATCATAAAAATACCCTCATCAAAATATTAATTAGATCATCGATACATACCTACATGTTTTTGGGGGGTTTTAGTTATTTTTTGGGCGGATCCCTAATTGATTTTGATATCAATAACAAAACTCCGAAAGTGTTAACAATATTCCGTATTTATATGTAAAATATGTATCTAGTTGTACTGTGTTGTCAATTGTCGTCACGGTGGTCGAGAACATCGCTTCTGGATCAAGAAATCGTGGGATCGATTCCGAGTTCACACAAATGACTTATCGGAATTCTTTTCAGAAGTTATGTGTGATAAATATCGATGACTGACAACGTCATACCCGGTATATTGCAATAAACCAAGTAAAAATCTCAGTACTATCCATCTATTTCATTTGGGCAGTGAAAATTCGGAGAGTCGAGGCTAAACACCTGCTGTCTACACCTTCGGGTAGAAATAGGCGGGAAGCTATTTAATAAAAAAAAATAGTTTTCAGATTATACCTATAAGATAAAACTTGACCAATGAATAACCACCGGTCAAAGTGTTGTGTTTTGTTATGCGGTTATGCAAATAATGATTCACAGTTACTGTATGCAATGAAGTCATAGCTAGTATTGGTTAAGACTCGTCTCGAAGGTTTCAGACGCTGTTATTTATCATAACCATACTAAGAATAGAAGGTTATGTAAATAAAGTTTAAAAAAAAAAGATACTTTTAACACGTATTTGCGTAAGAAATCTTGCCTTATGGAGCTCTGTTCTCCCTGCCCACCCCTCAAGGGACTTTGAAGTGAATGTGTGTATGCTTGCATAAATAAAATTTTGAAATAAGAACGTCTGTTACGCATTTGACGCTTATTTAAAGCGTTGTTTTTAAAAACCAGCGACTCACGTGACAAATTTACGATGGTACTAACTGTGTTTCCACAGCACAAGCATTTAGCTGTTTAGTTTGGAACCAGAGGCCGCTGTGTGTATTGTGTCCAAGATACATACATAACTTTACGCCTTTTGTTATCTGAAGGTGTAGGCAGCGGCTGTTAAGCCTTGTCTCGACGTTATGTTTACGTCCTAAATGGAATAGGTGACGAACCTATTGCCATACCGGGCACAAAGTTTTCAGTCATCGATATTTATCACACATAACTTCCGAAAAACAATTTCGAAAAGTCATTGGTGTGAGCCAGTGTCAGGAATCGAACCCGGACCTCTGGATCAGAAGCCGTGTGCTCGACCACTGGGCTACCGAGACTGTTCCAAGATATTATTATTAATAATCTAATACATGGAAATCCCTTATATTATAGGCATAAAGAATTTGTTTTAACATTTTATTTTCCTTTGAGTTCCTCATTATTTTCTTTGTTATCCTTAAGAAGGACAACATGACTAATGGTTGCATGTTAAGGGACAACAATTAACTCGTTCATATTTTTGTAATAAGTATTTGTTTCGTCAAAATTTACTTTAAATTGACCATGGATGGATCTAAGAATCTTATTTCATTTCTGCTCACCGAAGTTTTCCCATGCAAACTCTTTCTGATAAAAGGACTTGCCTTTTTGTGGAATAGGGACGCAAATAAATAGATAGGTAGTATTACAGTTGCGTTGTAGCCCATCATAATGGGATAATGAAGGAGTCGGAAGTGGGATGGGAATCCGGATACCTCTCTCACTGTGCGAAATCTATCACTTACTATTAACTAGCAAACGATATTAACATTACGTAGTATAAAAAAAGTCGTTTATTTGCTTAGATCTTTGAAATTACGCAACTGATTTTGATGCGATTTTTTTAATATATAGAGGATAATATATTAAAGAAAAAGTGATCATTTTCGGGATTTAGAACTTTAAATGGAAACGCTGGCTGAACCCTACGTAATACATTATTAAACATCTTCAAGAGGTCTACAAAAAATCCAGGATAGCATCTGTCTCTTAGGGATAACCCAGAATGATAATTTTTATTTCTTTTTGAGGCGAAACAAAGTTCGCCGGGTCAACTAGTAATATATATATTTGTTTAGTACGAATCGGTTGATTTCGAAATTGGGTCAGGCCAGGTGTAAACGTTGGCAAATGAACGAATCGAGGGCTTCAAACTCTTTTGCCGACGAGGCTTGCTATAGAGCGTTCGTATTTATACTTAAACCAGCTTTCCGCCTCGCGGTTTTACTTTTGTTTTTTTTTATGGGTTAGGAGGGTAAACGAGCAGGCGTGTCACCTGATGGTAAGCAACCAACGCCACTCATGGACACCAGCAACACATATAGTGTTACTGTTGCGTTGCCGACCTTTAAGGGATAGGGAAGGGGGTGGGCCTCCGGGTACCTCTCTTACCGAACGAAACGCTGCATGAGCCACTATACGTCGATCTTCCGAGAGGTCGTAGCATTTCACCGGTCGAGCTACCCCATTCATACAGCGAACTGCTTGACTCTACCATTGATACTCGCGTACAAACAAAATGGCGATTACGATGATGATTAAATATAGCAAATGTTACTCTGGACGAATGCAATTTTCCAATGGTGAAAGAATTTTTGAAATCCGTCCAATAGTTTTTGCGTTTACTCGTTACTTACTACTACTTTAACAGTGGTAGAGCCAAGCAGTTCGCTGCATAACTGGGCCGGCTCGACCGATGAAATACCACGACCTCTAAGAAGATTGATGTAAAGTGGCTGAGGCCGCGTTTCGTTCGAGAGAGAAGTACCCGGAGAGTCCCCTTCCTCATCCTTCCATATCGCCTATCGCTTAAAGGTTGGCAACGCAACGCAACTATATGTGTTGCAGGTGTCCATGGGCTGCGTTAGTTGCTTACCATCAAGTGACACGCATGCTCGTCTGCCCTCTAATTCCATAAAATAAGTTACACAACTTTCCTCTTTAAAATATCAGTACAGATTACGTTTTCAATGTTTTAATAAGAAAAGCCCCTTTTAATGAGTGATTAAAAGTATTATTGTGGATCAAAGTGTTGTTATAACTTTTGTTTGTGTATTTTTGGTTCAATAGTAATTACTTATAAGATTATTTGAGATTAATTTTCAATAAATTTATTGCAATAATCTTATGTTACTGTATAATTAAAAAACGTAAATGATTGGCTATACAAAGGAACTAGAATTTGTTGATTAGATGATAGTATTTAATACGTCAGCTTGCAAAACCTTTTTTCTATACTGTTTTATGTTCATTTTGAGCATGTCGCACAATTTGCTCTGTCATTGACAACTGTGAGACATAACTGTTGTCATTAATAGCAATTCCAATCTTGTATCCACGCCACAGAAGCTATTGCATCAAGTAATTTTTAAAGAATATCCTTAGAAGGTATATTTTTAAAATAATTGACGAAATGACAAAATTGTTAATGTTTTGATTTTCTTCTTTTTCGCAGGTTAAATAGTTCCTGTTGCGCCGTCCATTACGGCTTTAATCGAACCAAGTGAGTTTAAACATGATTTTTGTATAATATATGTCTTCTTAAGTAAAAAAAAAAAACAAATTTACCTTTTCTTGGGCACAATGTTCCAAAACCATTCCCACACAGCACCATTAGCATTTAATGATCTCGACATTTTAACATAACATAACTTCACGCCTTTTTCTACCCGAAATGGTAGGCAGTGGCTGTTAAGCCTCTAATCGCCGTTATATTTACGTCTCAAATACAATAGGTGGCGAACCTATTTTATAATAATATAATTTGTCACACATATATTTTTGCGTATATTTGTCATACATAACTTTCGAAAAGGTATTGGTGTTAGCCAGGATCCGAACCCGCGACTTATAGATTCAGAAGCGGGGTGCTCGACTTCTGGACTACCGAGACTAAATCATTATAATTATATGTATGAATGTACGCTTAATTTTGCATTTTATAAATATAATGAGCTGCAGTCGAACTGACAGTGTACCTCGAGGCATGGATTTAATAACAGCGACGTATATGTGCGCCCACGCACGACGGTATACGGTATATACGGTGTATACGGTTGTCATGTTATGTGGCTTTTAAAATTTCACTATCCAACATATAGTTCTCGAGTTAACTTCATACAAACAAATTTCAACGTAAACAGTAGGAAAAAACTGAATTAAAAACAATTTATCTCGGTCACGGTGGTCCAGAGGTCCCAAGCACCGCGCTTCTGAATCAAAAAGTTGCGGAAGTAATAGACATTATCTCATTCGTACCATTCAAACGTTATTTAAACCGCGAAATATTTATGCATTTTTTAATACAAGCTATGCAAACGATTTTTCGATGGTAAGCAAAAAGTATTTATCTGTAGTCTGAAAGTTCAAAGCCTTGTGTCTAGACAACGGACATTGCACCACGCTAAGCAGCCAAAACGTCTCCCCAATTCCTACTTATATTTCATTTAACTTACCTACCAGTAACTGACTGGACTATGGAAGTCTTTGTCTTACGGCGACCCGTCCAACCTCGACTTGTTATGAATAAATATTTGACTTAAATATACAAATATAACGGAAACAACGCCTTACTAAGTAAGTATGAGTTGAAATATCTCTGAAGACGGAAATTACTTCCTATTAGGAAATTATAATATATAAATTTATGTTTACATGCTTTGAACGTTATTATAGATAAGAGTATGTTATTACTCCATTTAATAGAGTTTTCCGTGGACCTGTAAATTAGAACATAACTTAAAATAACTTCCCGCCTTTTTCTACCCGAAGATGTAGGCAGTGGCTGTTAAGCCTCGACTCGCCGTTATGTTTACGTCCCAATGGAATATGGATATTAATTTCGAAAGTTATGTGTGATAAATATCGATGACTATGAGTTTGTGCCCAATGAGTTTGGCAATAGGTTCGCCACCTATTCCACCTTCGGGTAGAAAAAGGCGTCAAGTTGTTTATGTAGTAAACAACTTGACGCCTTTTTCTATAAATATCTTTTCTATAAATAGCTTTATATCATAAAGCATTAGAAAAATTGAAATAAATAAGTTGTATGTGATTCTAACATTCTATTGGTATGTTCGTGATAACTGGTCGTGTATTAATTACCCGCGATGTTATTACTACGCGTCCACTTTCATTTTATAAGATTGCAATGAGACATTTTATTTATGCGTAAATATTTCAGTTGCAATCATTTAACGATACAATACTTACGCCACGCAGTTTATGCGTAAATGGTCAGAGCCTGACAAGTGAAATGACACCATAGTTTCCTTCTTCTTCTTGCTACTTCCTTCTCTGTCTCATCCGTATCGGTGTTGGATATGTCCATGGGCGGCCCACAAGGTGACATGTTTGCTTGTTTGCCCCCAATTTCTCATAAAAATATGGCCATATGAAAACGCAATCCGTGCAAAAGAGTGAAATTAATTTGTTAGTGTTTACCAAAGATTTAAATATTTCTGCTTTTATACATTTATGATGTCTGCTTCCTGAATTGTCCTGGACACTCCTGCATCTCATCCAACCTCATGGATTTTACCATTGACATACATAGGCCCGTAAGATCAATCATAGTAAAAACTGTCGATTTTCTAAACTATAGTCAATTTTAATCTAGAGTTTAAACCTGCCTCGTAAGATCAACAGCGAAATGGACATAGATTACGTAAACTAAGTTTAGTTTTCGACAGATGGCAACATTTGGTTATTTAATATCCATATTTCGCTCATCATTCACTCTTTTGTACATTGTCTGTGGCATATTCCGTGAAAAAAAAACTCTTTTTCTCTTTCTTTTATGAAGTTTTATAGTGTGACCATAGATTTAAGAAAAATAGATCGGCAATAGTCACCCAAACAACGTGACCAAAAATGGGTTGTTAATGTGTGAGTGACTTACGGGGCTCGTGGCGCATTGGTAAAACAACCGGCTGCAGCACTGAGGTCGGGGGTTCGATTTTCGCCCGAGTACAAATATTTATGACAAACATTAATATTTGTGCGGCGTCTGGGTGTTTTTCTATGTATTATAAGTATGTATTTACAAAAGAAAAGTATATATGTATTAGTATCCGTTCTCTAGTAACCATAGCACAAGCATTTAGTTGCTTAGTTTGGAAGTGGAGGGCGCTGTGTGATTTGTGTCCAAGATATTATTATTATTATCAATGTGTTCGTAAAAAGCGCTTCAAAACGTTAACTTTTACAAAGTTAATGTTCATGTGTGGAAATGTAAATAAAATATACGCTGCTCCCAAAATCTAATATAAGCGGTTGCGCTGTCAGTGATTCGATGCTATTAGTAAATTTTTTTGACATGTGCCATCTATTGTAGTCTATGCTAAATCTATGTATGAACCCACAATCGTTGTGTCAGATGTCAGCTGATAAATGACCGCCATTTTTAAACTAGGCAGGACCATGGTTTAAACGGCAAAATCTCCTGGTGTAAGCTAAACTATAGTTTAAACTGTTATTGGAGGTTTATCTAGCATTGATCTTACAAAATAAACGACAGATGAAGTTTAAACTAGGCAAAATAGTTTAAACTGTGATTGATCTTACGGGCCATAGTGATGATGAGTGATACATAGTGTACAATTTGTAGGATTTAAGAGTCGAGGATGGCCATGATACACTTTCCATTACTAAATTGAATGACTCCTTGGAGAAGGTGATGACAAGAGCTTTGAAATTCGAGGGTGTATGACAAGAGGTATAAAAGTCAAAGAAGCGAGTAAGATGTGTTAAAAACTTATCTTACTGTGATCTCTTCTTTCTGCCTACCCCGCAAAAGATCTTTGCGTGAAGTTGTGTAAGCCGTTTAAAACGCCCACATATGATATCAACATAACTTGTGAGAATGTCTAACTAGCTACATTCAAATGCAAAAATGAAATCGAAATGGCTTGGCCATATATGAAAGGTTTTTTTTAGCACCAACGCCATGCCGGTGGTTAGTAAATCAGGCTGAGGTTGCCGTGCCTGCTGGCCATTTTATACGCAGAGGCAGTAAAATGAAAATGGCGTACGGCATAAAACACGACAGCACATTGTAATTACAACATACTGTTCAATATATACGGCGCATTGGTTAAACAACAGACTGTGGACGTGGAGGACGGCGATTCGATTTTCACCACTCGGTACCAATATTTACGGAGTATGGATCGATGATGTTTAAACGGCAAGCTGACCCGGCGAATTTTGTTTCGCCTCGGAAGCAATAAATGAATAAATAAAACAGCTGTTTTAAAATAAAAGGAGGGGCCTAAGTTACTACTCTTTATTACATTAGCTACCTGCCAATAAAAGTGCTGTCAAAATTAGTTCAGCCATTTCAGAGATTAGCCGGAATAACAGACAGACACGAAAATTGTAAAAAAGGTTTTATGAATGAATTGCGGTTATTTCAATAGTACAAACTACACATTTATATATAAAGATGAGCATGGATGATGCACTAATCGTATAATATACGTTGTCCAGTTTCCATAACGCAAGCGTTTAGTTGCTTAACATGTAAAACTAGAGGGCGTTGTGAATGTGTTTTGGTATCTTAAACATCTACCCACATATTTCGACGAGCCTACGTATCTTAGTAGAAAGCTGCGAGGCTCTAGTGTGGAACAATGATGGCCAGCCATAATACTTAAAATCTCTTGAGTACACACTCGAGTCTGCTCACAAGTAAAAGTTCGCTTAACAGACAACTTTTACGAGTTACGACTCTAGTCCACCGAACTTTGGAGGAATAAAAACTTTTTAATAACCATCGTCGCCTAGCTATTTATAAATATAGAAAAAAAAATTAAAACGTTCGAATTTTAAATATATGAAGGTAAGTTTCAGTTAAAGAAATAAAATATTAAGAAGGTGTTCGAAAAAGGAATGCAAATTTTTGTATTTGAATTTGTGTGATTATATTTTAAAGTAAAACACAGAGAGAGAGAGATAGCTTTGCGAGTTTGTCTGGAAAAATGGCTTTGCAGTAAAGCTTTGGCTACATTAGCGGGCTATGGCCACTATTCGTGTTAACGCGATAGATGTGCCCGGGTTTATCGTGTAGTATTCGGGCCAAGACGATGTATTATCGGGGAGCTGTCGGTAAACTTGCACGAATCAAAGGGATTCGTCGCGCGAATATTCGCTTAGGTGGCTACATTTGCGGCAATTCAGTGTCGTCCAGACTATGAAGCGAGACGGACGTGCATATAATCTTTTACACTATGGAATGGAGTAACGCAAAACGTGTTAGAATGCATTAAATTTTATGAAACTAACTATTGAGCATATTTTTATTTCGAATCCACGCATCGTGGTCAACTGATTGCCCTGAGTACAAGCAATGAAGAAGAAAAAAGATTCAATTGATGGCATACTACAGATAAACTGAAGAACCCAATCCGGCACGCTACATCGCGTCAACTCGACACGAATATTCGCCCGCTAATGTAGACATGAACATCGCCTATAGGCGACGATGTTTTTATCGCGCTAACACGATACGAATATTCGCCCGCTAATGTAGCCGTAGTATATTAATGATGAAAAACTTGAACATTTCGCTCAAAAGTCTTATTATCTTATTTTCACTTAATTATTAATTTGTGTTAGCTGTTTCTACATAGCATAGATATCTTAAATAAACAGATTAGTACTGTAATGTACCGTAACTTGATACGTGCACAGTCTTAAGTGGCCAGATCTTCGCCCTTCATTTGGTGCAGTAGCTCATAACATCATATTGACCAGGGACAACTTTGATTAAATCAGCGATCAGTGCTCTTTGCCTCTTTTTTGCCCAAATTTGGCCTCCTCTAAGATCTCTTGCACAGAACAGATTTCGTCGCGTGCCATTTTACGATGATTTTCTGAGATATTGTGGTATTTCACAGATTGTGGAGATAATACAGCACGGATCTATAGTAATATGAAAGAATTAATATCAAGGAGAGTCAACTATTTTATGTTGAACGCGATATTAACTCGGTAACCAAAACCTAAACTACTGAACCGATTCTGATACGATTTGCAGTGGAGACAGCATAAGTCGGTCCAAGAAAGGAAGATTAGTATTACAGAAATCGTCCCTTAATTGAACCGAATCACAATTGTTTTTTGATTGTTGCTTGTAAAAATAAATGTTTTTATGAGAGATACATTGGGTTATCCGTAACATGTTCCGAATTGTCCAATTTAATACGATTGTTTATAGCTCCAGGAAAAAGAAAATATAACATAACTTGTCTAACATACACAACTTCACGTCCCAAATGGAATAAGTGGCGAACTTATTGCCATACCGGGCACAAAGTTTTCAGTCATCGATATTTATCACACATAACTTTCGATAATTAATATTGAAAGGTCATTATTTTGTGAGCCAGGATTTGAATCCGCGACCTTTTGATTCAGAAGCGCGGTGCTCGACCACTGGACAACCGAGACTTTTTAATTGTTTAAAATGTTGAGATTATCGAAGAGATCGAAAAAATAATCCCAATGTACCTTCTTTACTAAGGTGTGCAGAATTTCGTGCACTCCACGTTACAGAAAATGCACCGAGCTTCTCTTATGAAGCGAGGAAATTAATCATCATTCAGTCCACTGCTGGACATAGGCCTCTCCCAATGTGCGGCCTCTCAGTCGGCCGTGAGCGAAAGAAAAACATATGGCTGACAAGCTTACACAGCACAACTCCGAAAAAATGGCGGGATAACCATTCTTAAATATGGGTCAACCTAAATATTCTAGGTGGGGGCGGGCAGGAGCGTCCCTATCCACAAGAGGCTTACCCCTGCGGTCTCCAACCCGTTTGCCCAGCGTGGAGACTATGGGCATAAATGTCCCGATGAAAAGAGCACGAATATTGTTTACATAATATTAATTAATATTGTTTACATTATATTGCACTTTACAAAGAAACTATTTTGCGAATGGGAATTTCTGTAAATAATATAAATAGGTGTCTACGATATTCACACGTTCTAACTGTGGTATAGTCACGTAGTTTGCAGCATGAATGAGCCGGCTCGACGCCCTTGACAAAGACCTATCAGGATGTCGACGTGAAGTGGCTCATGTCGCGTTTCGCTCGGTATTTGGAGGTGAAACCCATTCCCCATCTCCCCTCGCTATCCCAATTCAGATTCCTTCGTTATCCCCGTTTAAAAGGCCGGCAACGGAACTGTTATCAGTATCAGACAGACAAAATTATACCTGATGCATCGAAGCAATAGGTTCCGCATTTGAGACGTAAAATTCGGCATAGTCGAGTTCGCTATTCCTTGATTCTCGCTGATTAATTTGTTTTCGCAAAACTTGCTTTAAAATACCTATTAAAGTCTATATAGCACTTTTTACTACCTTGCCGTGTTTATAAATGTTACGTTGCCGGGTATAAAATAGTATAAATATTCGTACGCGTTTGTGTGCCAACAATAAACAAAGAACATCAAAAAAGCAAAACTACGGTGAAGACGCTACCGATGATGATTTACAACCCCACTAGTCCATAAAACTGCGAGAGTCAGAAATAGATCACCCGTTTTTATGTTATGATCTGTTTGCAAGCAGAAATTACAATAAACATTTTTTTTTTTTATTTGTCCATTATTGGACAGGCTAAAGCTTTTAAGCCATACTGCCTTGTCTGACGTTATTTTTTATTATGAAGTAATGATGATGAAACTTAAAACTAACCTAAACTAACTTAACCTAACCTAACCTAATCCTCCATAAAGTCGTGGCACTTTATGCATGATGTTCCGAGGGAGTTTTGACGACAATGTAGAAGAGCACACTAAACACGATATTTACACCATTCCTCACATTTGCACTCATATACGAACACTTATCAAATAAAACGCTACGAATTTTATCCAATAATATACATTGAAACACAAATCTGAGAAAATAATGCAAAAACGGACATGACTCTTCCACAGTCCCGCCAAAACTCTTACAATAATCAGGTATGATGAGCCATGTGCCAAACAATAAGGCCAAATAATACTTAAAAAGGATTTAAATTTTCTAAATTAAGTGGTCCAAGTTATTCCAAATGTGCCAGGAAAAGTCCCGCCAAAATCAATCTGAAAAATAAAAAATAAAATTCTTTTTCATGGGTAATAAATGTAATCACCGCATGGTACTGTATGTACTGTTAATAAATATGCATTTTACTTTTTAACAGCATAGATGATATATACATTACATGTAATGCGTATGTGTTAAGTACATTTTAAAATTAGTTACAATAGTTCACCCAGCTTCTGAATCTAGAAGTCGTGGGTTCGAAAACGGACTCACACCAATGACTTTTCGAAATTAATTTCGAAAGTTATGTGTTATAATTGTTATAAATATCGATGACTGACAACTTTGTGCCCGGTGTATGGGTATAGGTTCAATATCTGCTCCATTTGGAACGTGAACATTACGGCGAGTCGGCTTAACAGCCGACACCTTCGGGTAGAAAAAGGCTAAGGTTATAACTTATAAGAACCTTTCCGGAATATTGAATTCATTTAACTCCGATCTCTATTTTGTAACTCACCACCTCTGCTCAGATATCATGTCTCTGAGGAACATTGTCCCGTACACTTTCGGGTATTGAGGCATAAAAAGAGTATCAAGATAGCAGTGGTTAATTATGAATGCAAATTACAATGTAGGTTATAATATTCACGTTCAAATTGAGGTTTTACTTGAAATACAATTTTTAAAAATGGTTTTACTTTATTTAAACCAAAATAGCCATAGAATTGACGAGCCTCGTGGTGCATTGGTAAAAGTACCAACTGTAGAATCGTGGTTGGCGGGTAAATATTTGTATTGAGTAAATGAGTAAATATTTGTGACAATCATGAGCATTTAGTTGCTTAGTTTGGAACTAGAAGGCGCTGTCTGTATTGTGTCCAAGATATTATATTTATTTAAATCAATAGAATAATTTTCCGAATTAAATGAAATTTATTATAAGTGCTGTAATATTTATTATGCCTAATATAGAAAAACTGGCAACATTGCCATGCAATATGGAAATGCTAATCTTCCGTGCCAATATAAACCATTCTTAATGATCACGAAAGTAAACATTTTATATTATTTATTTAATGTACTTCAGAAAAAAAAACAATCTAACCGTATTTTATGAATTAGATCGTATTAACTTTATCTTGATTTTTTTTTGCTTACAAACAATAATAACCTTTTGTAGTCTTTGAAACTATAGACAATAGAACAGTGTCTTGGGTGGGCGCTGATAAATATCGACAGTTCTGAATGCGTTCCTCAATAATACGGGTATAGACAGACAGACATGTTTAAAAGCGCCTCAAATACTCAGAAACTATAAGCATTATAAATGCACATATGGCTCGAGTGTGGCACGTGACTTCCGCCGTCGAAATAGACGTGAGTCTCTATTCGTGTTCTGATACATCTTTTTATGTAGAGACAGTTAGACAGATTCTTGATAAACGGTTGCAGATGCGTATTCAGCTTCCATTTTACCGGTGCTGTGATAGTTGTCAGAAATACCGTTCATGTTTTTGACAGCCATAATGTCGTCATTATTTATTGACTGCACTGAAATTTCGCATATGCCGTTTCGCACATTTGCTTTTTGTCTGCCACTCGTTTGATTTTCGATTTTGAGTTTTTCGTTTTTTTGTTGAAATTTATGTGATAGCTTTTATTATTATTTTTCATTCCTGTTCATAGTATTTTTAGTACAGTTTGATGGATAATTTTTTGTAACGAAATTCAGATGTCACAGAAGTTTATACGTACCTACTTAGTTTTTTGTCGAGTGAATCTCGGATAGATTTCAAATAACCTCATCTTTATCTGCATTAATGGGCTGGCTAGACTGATAAAATACTACGATTTTTCTGAACACGAACTCGGCGTAAAGTGGCTAATGCCGACCCAGTAATGTGCTAGTCGCCTATCACCAGGTGCCTAGGAACCACCCGCATGCTCGTTCGCTTCCATACTAATAAAATCAATCCTGTTACATTTAATGTGATTTCGGAAAAAAAATCCAATGGTCTCCGATAAACTTAATGTCCCAGGTGTTGCAGGCTTCGACAGTAACGATTATAGATTACTATCAAGCGGGCCATACGTTCTGTCAAGCTCGTACGTGTTTAGGTAGAAATGTTGCCCCTATTTGTACGTGAACATAATAATATTATTTTAATAAATAACCAGATTATTTTTACAAATTTTCATGATAGGTGTAAACAGCATGTAGGATGGATGTAGGAGTCGAAAACGGCCAAGACACACATTCCATGACCAAATAAAACGTGTTCTGAAGGTAATGTTAGGAGCCTCAAAAATCGACACGCGTGCATGAAAAGAGTTATGAAAGTCAACGAAGCGAGTGAGGTGTGTAAGAATCGTGTCTTATGACGCTCTTTTCTCTCTGCCTACCCCGCAAGGGATTTGGCGTGAAGTTATGTATGCATGAACAGCATTATCTATCAAAGAAAAAACTCTGTAAGTGAATTACCGACAGCAGAGTCTGGTACCATTGTTTTATGAACGAAGTATAGATACGCAGGAGACGGAACGATCTATAACGATCGTTTTTCCATAGTATTAATTAATGTACACAATAAAACTGACATCTTAGTTCTGTTTTATTCCAATGGCTGCGCTGGAATTTCGGATGATTACGTAGAGTAAACACGCATTGTATAGTTGAAAAGTCGAGTGCTTCTCGAAGGATGAGCCCCCTACCGGTGTTTTCCCCTGAATGTAGACCATTCGTTCAACATAACGTTCGGACGCCTTTGTGTCTATACGTCGTGGTTATATAATAATAATAAACAAAACTTCACGCCTTTGTTACCCGAAGGTGTAGGCAGCAGCTGTTAAGACGCGTTTCGCCGTTATGTTTGTTTACGTCCCAAATAGGTGGCGAACCTATTGCCATACCGGGCACAAAGTTTTCAGTAATTTTCAGGTGTGAGCCAGTGTAATAATAAGAATTGGAAATTAGCTATCACTATTGTCTATGCATTCGCATTGCGCTATGGAGTGTAGGTATTTGTCGAATGTGATTTTGCGTTTGCAAGTAACAGTTGATCATTAATATCGATTGTACGCTTAAATCGAATACATTCGAAAAGTTATAAAGTGTAGTTTTTTTTTCATTCTTGGCGCACTCGGTTTGCGTATTATCTACAGTCAAAAATTGTGTAAGTCTTTGATAGATGACTATATGAATATGGTATATATGGTCAAGTTTCAAATCCCAAATACATTTTATCTGTAGTCACAATATTTACCACAAACGTTACAGTAATTTATTAATCGAATACAAACATAATCTGATATGCCATTGTAATAGTAACACCCTAAATAGAGGGGAAGATTTCTTTTCAATAATGATCTGATTTAACCCCCCTTTCAATGTTCTCCCTTCTCTTGCTATAATAATATAATATTCATTTAATTCAGCAAGCTTTTACATCTAATAAAGACTGTTTCATTATCGATTTTTCAAACCTTATTTGCATCGATATTTACGAAGTAGATAATTTCTTGTTTTGTTTCTTGGGAATTGGGACCAAGCAATATAATCTACTTCAGGTAAATCTAACCTACTCTCTAAGTAGAAGGTTCCGAGTTCGAATGTGGGCTTAAAAAAACATTGCAGATTGTACGTACATCCTATGATAGTACTGTGGCGGATGCACATACTGATACACTCCTCACTCGCTGCTTTGACTTTCATAACTCTTGTCATATACTCTCGTCGATTTTTAAGGCCCCTGAAGTCACCTTCCTGGTCCTCAATTCCATCATTCTTCTCCTTTTTCACTTACACATGTGCTTTCTACATGTCGAACCATTGGAGAATTTTCGTATTTTTACAGTGTAGCAATATTCGCCCAAACTAAGGTCTATATTCACGCAGAAATCTATTTGATATTTCCCCGATCCATGTTTGGTTTAAACTCTGCTACCCGGTATCGAACACAAACCTCTTAGCTTAGCACATAGTACCTATATAATGCAGACGGGATTTTGCCGAGGGTTGAGATCCATTGTGGTAACCCTCTTGCTAGTTAGTCCCCTTCCTACAGCAGGGGAGGGTCGCGAGAGAGGTTCGCTGCCTTCAACACGCTTGGATACTTGAAACGAGTAGATACTAGAGATGTATCTAAAAGAAATTTGTAAGGTATCAATGTTATATAAAATGTTCTCCTTTAGTCATCTAAACTTGTTCAGTTTTATTTGGTATTTTTGCAGAAAATACACATGTATTTGTATATATACGTTGGGGTATTGGAGTTTCTTCATATTGG
Organism: Euproctis similis; assembly: GCA_905147225.2. Classification (NCBI taxonomy): domain Eukaryota; kingdom Metazoa; phylum Arthropoda; class Insecta; order Lepidoptera; family Erebidae; genus Euproctis; species Euproctis similis. Next base: position 7,139,365 of record LR990121.1, on the reverse strand, counting down.
AGTAGAGATTTCAAATACTAGATAAAAAATAATTAACATATCATAATTTCACGCCTTTTTCTTTCTACTCGAATGTGTAGGGCAGCGGCTGTTAAGCCTCGACTTGTCGTTATGTTATGCCGGCGAACTTATTGCCAGGCCCTGGGCACAAGGTTTTCAGTCATCGATATTTACAACAACTAGCGTCCAAAAAGGATTTCAAAAAGTCATTGGTTGGTAGTATCGGGGTGCTTGAACACTGAACCAGCGATACTGTTTTTAAAAATTATTAATTTGAATTATTAATATACAAGTTGTGTCGAAATAGGCTAATTAACTGAAATATGCTAGAATCATGACGCCAAAATCTCTGTACTCTGCCTACCCCGCAAATATTTTCTATCCATGCGACGTGTTTCAACAAAAAAGTGTTGCTAAGATTATTATTATTTATTCCGAGAAAAATCTTTATCCATACATTGCATCTAAGTTTAAAAACCATTAGGTACCATTCTTCGTGTACTATCGGAAAAAATAAACCTAAACTACATTTCAAAAGGCAATTAGGGTAACCATAACAAGAATTCTTTATAGCGGAATTAATTAATTAAAAAACTCTTAATTCCGTTCTTGAAATAATAAGTACCAACAAAATATTTAAAGAATTCGAGGAAAATATTCTTAACGCTGTGGAAGTATCCGTATCCGTAAGTCCGTGGAAAATTTTGTTTTTACGGAACTTGATATCTTGAAAATATAACCTTAGTCTTAGCATTTTTAATTTCTATCACATTTAAAATAAAATTATAAAATATATTTTCTTTTTGACAACTAGAACCTATTACGTAAATGCTTATCTTTATAATATAACGTACATTTGCTGTATGAATCGACCAGCGAATTACCACGACCTCTCAGAATATCTACGTAAAGTGACTCATGCTCCGTTCCGTTTGGTGGTCCCGAAAGGGATAACTTATCCTCCACCTTACCGTTCCCTATCACATCCTAAAAGGTCGACAATGCAACTGTAGTAACCCTCTATGTATTGCAGACGCTTGTGGGCGGTGCTAGTCGATTACCACCAGGTGACACGCTCGCTCGTTTGCCTCTGTTTCCTATAAAATAGTAAAAATATACTGGCTTAATATAAATGTACTTTCTTTGCAAGTTTTAAAATTGATGTAGGGGTCGAGGACGGCCATGGCACACCTTCCATGACCAAACAGGTGATATAAGAAAGAAAGAGGTGATCTTAGGAGCCCTAAAAATCGACGCGTGTGTATGAAAACAGTCATGAAAGTCAAAGAAGCGAGTGTAGCGTGTAAGAATCGTGCCTTACAGCACTCCGTTCTCTCTGCCTATCCCGCCGAGAATTTAAGCGTGAATTTATCTATGTATGTGCAAATTTAAAAATAGCAATAAAACTATTCCTTGCAAATGGTTTTGCGACAAACATGCCAACACCAAAGAAGGCGAAGAGTGTTCGAAGGTACATTCTATTTATGGCCAATCATTATGCGTCAACACGCGCCTCTAACTGTGTAACAGTGACCGGCTCGTTTCCGTTTGGTCTCCCTCCATTCTTCCTCTTAGGCCCGTAAGATCAATCATAGTTAAAACTGTCGATTTTCTAAACTATAGTAAATTTTAATCTAGAGTTTAAACCTGCCTCGTAAGATCAACAGCGAAATGGAGATAGATTACGTAAACTAAGTTTAATTTTCGACAGATGGCAACATTTGGTTATTTATTGTCCATATTTCGCTCATCATTCACTCTTTTGTACATAGTCTGTGGCATATTTCGTGAAAAAAACTCTTTTTCTCTTTCTTTTATGAAGTTTTATAGTGTGACCATAGATTTAAGAAAAATAGATCGGCAATAGTCACCCTAACAACGTGACCAAAAATGGGTTGTTAATGTGTGAGTGACTTCGGGCCTCGTGGCGCATTGGTAAAACTACCGGCCGCAGCACGGAGGTCGGGGGTTCGATTCCCACCCGAGCACAAATATTTGTGACAAAAATGAATATTTGTGCGGCGTCTGGGTGTTTTTCTATGTATTTTAAGTATGTATTTACAAATGAAAAGTATATATGTATTAATATCCGTTATGTAGTATCTATAGCACAAGCATTTAGTTGCTTAGTTTAGAAGTGAAGGGCGCTGTGTGATTTTTGTCCAAGATATTATTAATATTGTTATCAATGTGTGCGTAAAAAGCGCTTCAAAACGTTAACTTTTACAAAGTTAATGTTCATGTGTGGAATTGTAAATAAAATATACGCGGTTCCCAAAATCTAATATACGCGGTAGCGCTGTCAGTGATTCGATGCTATTAGTAAATTTTTCCTGACATGTGCCATCTATTGTAGTCTATGCTAAATCTATGTATGAACCCACAATCGTTGTGTCAGATGTCAGCTGATAAACGACCGCCATTTTTAAACTAGGCGGACCACGGTTTAAACGGCAAAATCACCTGGTGTAAGCCAAATTATAGTTTAAACTGTTATTGGAGTTTTATCTAGCATTGATCTTACGAAATAAACGACAGATGAGGTTTAAACTAGGTAAAATAGTTTAAACTGTGATTGATCTTACGGGCCTTACTCGACTATCTTTATAACTTACTAGCCGACTGGGAACTTCGTATACCGAGATTATATACCTTTTCCACTATAAAAGATCACTGCTCCTCTCTTATCGGTGGGAGCGTGATATTGTATAAGCAAAAACCTTCCTCGATAAATGAACTTCTGACACAAAAATAATTTTCCAATTGGAACCAGTAGTCACTGAGATTAGCGCGTTCAAACAAACAAAAAACTTTTCAGCTTTATAATATTAGTATGGTTTCAATGTCTATATTTAATTTATCCTTTTTCAAGATATGGCGTCATTGCCACGCTTTTGCCAAAATTAGCTTCTTCGGCTTTTCTATTTCGCTTTGATCCACCACCACTCTCCGGGCGTGGTATTATCCGTGAAGGCGTAAAAATTTTGACGCAAGCAGCATCCTGATCAAAATATTCACCCTACACGAAATCCTAATTACCTATACTTGTATATTATAATATCAGATATATTTTGGGTACAAAAGATATTGCCAATATCAGGTTTCATGTGTATTTTTATTGCACACATAATTTGAGTTCCTTCGTAATGTTTTAAACAGAAATATACTAAGACACGATAATTAATTCATTAATAATGTTGCTTCCAGAACCTCCAAAAATCGTTAAAAATTTTAACGATTTTTGGAGGTTCTGGAGGGTTCTGGAACAGGTCTGGATGTATATTCTCCTTTTAAAGAGAATCGGCACCCTTTCGGCACGTCGGCTGATCGTAACCACTTGGGACTTAGATGGTTTATATTACACAAAGAACTTAGCATCGCCATTCACCATAGCAACGCCATCAGACTTTAGTACGGAATGTAATCTAGTCTTCAAATTAATTATGTTGGTAACGTTTTAAAATATCCTGTAACTATATTATGCAATAAGTTTTAGATAATGTTTGTAGAAGTCACACCATTTAAGATTTGGCGCTGTGTGAATCATTGTCCTGAGCGTCCTCAATCATCCTCTCCAGACCACCGATACTATTAATAGTGCCCAAATATTGTTTTGACTGCTAAAACTTAGATGATATTAAAATGTTTATATGTTGTCGACAGATGATGAAGATAAGTTTATGAGACTGCGGCGTATTCCCGATTCGAGATATCGACATGAGAGGAGCCCAATACATTGCGTGCTCGCTGCTACTGCTGTGCCCACTGGCGCTCACGAGGCTCGATGACGACTTCGCCTTCGACAGTGATGAGTTCCAGGTCAGTGCACTTCCTTACAGCGCGCATACGATCATGATATGCATTTTGGAATATTAATGGCAGATTACCTCATATGCCCAATGACTAATGCTTCTATATTCACAGGCAAACTAAATTTACCGTTTGATACTTATTGTACTTCCTAGCTCTTGCCGCTGACTTTGTTAATATGGTGTGTACCATACCATATTTGGATTTTCCTTCTGCTATCCCACAATTGAAAGTATCTTAGTTTCGTGCAGAATAGTCCCGCTGAAAAAAAGCATAACTTAGTAGCAGCGTATTATAACGATGTTTCAGCTTTTGTGAGAATTTATATTTAAACCCACGACCTGTGAATGACGAACTTATCCCACTGTAAATGGGTTGGCACAACACGTTATCCTTTCGAACTATCCATGTTGTCAAAAGATTTGGCTGTGGTTTTTTAGCGCTCGTCTGCCTGACCTCAACCCTCTTTGGGAATACATTCGGAGGTGATTTATTCCCCTACCAGAGATCGGTACTACAAGTTCAGTGCTATATTAACTGGGGTCATTAATAATTAATTGACGTATTAATAGCGCCATCTATTAATATTATACAACATATGTTTTATAGTCGAATTATTTTGACGTTACATATATTTGTTTAATTAAAATAAAGGTAAGGTAATAACTTTCATACAAAGCTATATTTAAATGATGAAAAAGTATCGATTCAATAATGGCTAGATCTTACTTATCCTGTCACGCAGCCATATCTGTTACAAGAATAAACCCGTAATAGATTTCAGCAGCAAAACTATTATAGTCGTACCTTTGAATTTATGTCCAAGATTTTATTATTATTATGAATTTATTATTTAGAACATTGACGGAGTAATCCGCGGAAACGACCTTAAATAAAATTTTATGGAGTTATAGAAAATACATATTATTATAATGAGTATGGATGATACACATATCAATAAAATAATGATAAAATGAATTGAGATAGAATTGAATATGGAGGAATAGAGAAGAGGAAAATACCGGTGGATTGTGTGAAAGACGACATGATTAAGACGGGTGTTAGTGTGGAAGATGCGAATGATAGGGAAGTGAGAGTTAAAGAAAAACAATGATATCCATCAATTAAATTTAAGAAACAAAAACAGACTCGCTGTGTACACTACTAGGCTCCATAAAATCTTTAACTCGTTTCCAGGTCAATGTATACGCTTCTACAATAAACTTCCAAACGACGCGGTTGAATTATCGATGGGTAAATTTAAGAAATATGTTAAAACTAGACTACATCAAAGGGGTTACTACTGTATCTCAGATTACATAAATGATGAAAACGATTGAAATTTAATTGCTCCTTTTGTGTTATGTTGATTGTATTTACTATAGCGAATATTGTCAAACTGGCGATTGAAACGAGTCGACCTTGAGTTTCCTGCCCAGTTCATCTCAAGAAGCCCTGATGCCGGCTTGCACTTGGATTCGCTTTCACACTCAATACGTCGTGAAGGAAGGGAATCTAAGCTCCGCGTATTTTATATAGATACTAGCTGACCCGGCGAACTCTGTTTCGCATCAAAAGTAATAACTGCTGCCCCGCTATGTTAATACTGCAATATCTTCGACAAATTTGAAGCCGATAGCAGCTATAGGTTAAAAATGGGAATTTTCCATTGTTAACACCCCCGCAACCCCCCTTGTGGGTAGAATTTCGTAAAATCCGTTCTTAGCTGACCTCTACTCGGCGAAAGGAATAATCCTACCAAATTTCAAGTCGCTACGCCTTATGGTTCCAGAGATATCGTGATGAGTCAATATATAGGTGGAAATCTCTTATATTATTTAAATAGATTATTATTTTAGATTGAATATGTACTTTAGTTGCATGGCGATTGTAAGTGCTTTGAGAACTCCAATGAATATAGTTATTTTAAACATAAATTGTGGAAAAAGTTGTTGTGATGAGACCCCAGATGAGGGAAATGACTCTATTTTTTTTATGGGATAGGAGGGCAAACGAGCAGGCATGTCACCTGATGGTAAGCATTGCTTGCTTACCATCAGGTGACATGCCGCCCATGGACACCAACAACACATATGTATTACTGTTGCGTTGCTGACCTTTAAGGGATAGAGGATAGGAAAGGAAGGATGGGGAAGGGGGGTGGGCCTCCGGGTACCTCTCTCATCGAACGAAACGCGGCATGAGCCACTTTACGTCGGTCTTCTGAGAGGTCGTGGTATTTCACCGGTCGTGCCGGTCCATTCATGCAGCGAACTGCTTGGCTCTACCTAGAAAATATACTTCTTATGCATTTTTATTGCAATAATATATTGTTCTATCTTCAGGTTGATCTGGCAGCGAACCATTCAGAAATTACAAAAAATGGCCTAAGAAGATTATGGGGCGTACCGGACACTTCGGCCTATGTGGGACACCTGTTCAGAATGGAGATCCCTAAAGGAGCGTTCTCCGGAAAAGTAATAGCTTATAAGGTGAGAAAATATGCACTCAAAAATAATACCTTCTCTCGACCAGTGATATACCACGACCCCTCAGAATGTCGTGGTATATTGGCTCAATCTGCGTTTCGCTCTGTTAGGTGTTCGGAGGCCATCCCCATCCCCATTTTAAAGGTCAGCAATGCAACTGTAACACAATTTGGTCGCCATTAGGTGACACGACTGCTCGTTTGCACTCCTATAAAAATCAAGCTGTCTAGGTACCACTACAAATGTTAGCCATTAACGCAACTCTTGTTTTAGAGTATGTCATGAATGCAAGCGATAGGTTACAGCAGGCAGAATTAATATAGCACTCGTATTCAAAGGACCGTAGCGAGATGTAAACCATACTATTATCTTATTAACAGTTGTAGAGACAAACAGTTCGCGGCGTGAATGGGCTTGACCTGTGAAATACCATGTGATATACCAATGAGCAACGCAACTGCAACACTATGTGTTGCAGCTGTCCATTGGCGGCGCTGGTCGCTTACCATCAAGTGATACACCTGCTCGTTTGCCCTCCAATCCCACAAAAAACCGACGTACTTTCTATGCCCTTGATTTTTACCTACTGTTCAAATTCTCACGGTGATTGCTCGAGCAGTTTCGACGTTAAAGCGTAAACAATAAGTAAAAAAAACTCGCATTCTCATTGAGTCCATGCATTATATTTAGTTAGGATGAATGATGAAAGCACACAACATCCAAAAGGGGACTTGAAAAGCTTCAACAGTGGGCTTGTTTTGTTTTTTTATTTTGCATGTAATGCATACAGAACGGAGAGTACATAATGCTGGCTTGCTTTGTAATAATTGCCTCTGTGCGACTACAAAGTATTTAATATGTTCCAAGAACATAACGAAGAAGAACATAATACAAGTACCATTCATTTACAAACATATATAACTTCACGTCAAGTCCCTTGTAGTGCAGGCAGAGAGGCCTCACTCGCTTCGTTGACTTTCATAACACTTGTCTCATACACGCGCGTCGATTTTTGAGGCTCCTAACATCACCTTCCTCCAGAACACGATCTATTTGATCATCGAATGTGTGTTTAGGCCGTCCTCGACTTCTACATCCATCCACTTTTGCATTGTATATCTGCTTAGTCAATCTTGCATGATCCATGCTTTCTACATGTCCGAACCATCAGAGCATGCCCTTTCATACTTATACACCGACGAGTTATTTTAGGTGCATAGTAAAATGGTTACACTACATACATAAAGCGCAATGTAACTCACAATAACTTTTAGCGTCTGGGTAGCCGATTTATAAATAGCCTCGCCCCCATTTCCCGTGATTGGGGAACCATAAGTATATACAAAGCGTATGAATGTATGATGAATACGTATAAATAACCATTAAATTGTATCGTGGTACAAGTCGTTGCGAATACATTGCGCAGTATGTATTACACTATTAACATTCCTTCCGTCTCGAAGCGGCGATGGTTTAGTTATGTTTACCGAAGGAGCACGATTATAGACTGCAATGAATTTAGTTCCTGTTATTTTAGTGAACGCATCATATATTTACTGGTACCGGTACTCTTTTGAATTTTATACAATAGAAAATATGTACTCTGGATCTTAAATGCCGGTAACGTAGATGCTGCAGATATCCATGGGCGGCAGTAGTTGTCTTCTACCACGCACCCTCGTTTACCCACTTTTCCAAAAAAATAAAATAAAAATAGTCTCGGTGGTCCAGCGGTCGAGCACACGGCTTCTGATCTAGAGGTCCGGGTTCGAATACTGACACTGGCTCACACCAATGACTTTTCGAAATTGTTTTCGGAAGTGTGATAAATATCGATGACTGACAACTTTGTGCCCGGTTCGCCATCTATTCTATTTGGAACGTAAACATAACGGCGAGACGAGGCTTAACAGCCGCTGCCTGCACCTGCGGGTAATAAAGGCGTGAAGTTATGTTATGTTAAAATAAAAAAATGCTATCCAAATAAAACTGAAAAGCTAATCACGCCTCTCAAGCTCCAATCTATCAAGCTATGCAAGCTATACACAAATAGCTATGGAAACATAAGAGATTATGTGCGTCTTTTGGGGGCCTAACATGAGCTCATAATTCCAGCCAGCTAACACTGACTAAATGGAATTGGTCGTTGATAAATCGAATTTGACAGTGACCACTCGTCACCGACTTAGTCGTTGTAAATACGAATTAAGAGTTCATAATACGCCAGCTGTTTTTTTTTACGCAGTCTGGCAAAATACAATATTAACGCATCTAGTAATCAAGTAAGTCCACTTTATATTCTGCTGGTTTGCTAGACCATGCTTCGGTGAAATGTCTGTCGTGACACTTATACGAACGCTCGGCTGAGCAACAAGATGAGTAAGACTTCGCATCGGCAACGTTGTAAATGCGACCTGCCTACTAAAAGCGCCAAAGGTTGTTTAAAATAGACGACGGATTACCAAAAAAAAAACACGCAAACATTTCTGCTCCACGAGTCTCTGTATTACGGTTTTCTTCATATTTTATATGATTGGCTTAAAAGAGGTGTTTTTTTATGGGATAGGATGACAAACGAGCAGACGTGTCACCTGATGGTAAGCAACCGACGCCGCCCATGGACACCATCAACACATATAGTGTTACTGTTGCGTTGCCGACCTCTAAGGAATAGGGGATAGGGAAGGATGTGAAAGGTAGGTGGGCCACCGGTTACCTGTCTCAACAAACGAAACGCGGTATAAGCCACTTTACGTCGATCTTCTCCACGGTCGCGGTATTTCTCCAATAAAGCTTATTACTGGAGAAATACCGCGACCTCTTGTCATGAATGTGTTGCCATTCATTCAGTGAACTGCGTGTCTCTATCATCTCACACGTAAACATGAGCGAAGCTGTGGGTATAAATAAACTGGTCTTAATATACAGTGACAATATCTTGCAAAAAAAACTATTCGCTGTCGTATATTGTTAGTACCCAAATATAATCTTAAATCTTTATCTAGCAAGTCAAAGGTGATTTTTTTTTTGCTATATGTGCGTTTGTCATATTATCGTGTGTATATAAGTATATGTATATTGTATAATGATGCAGCTCCGGTGTCACACAAGGTTATCGCTAGGTCCGAAAGAATCTTGAATAACAACTGAGAAAACTATATTTGTATATCTTTTTATATTGCTTATATTTTTATACTATCTAAAGTATGTGAAGTAAATCTTAAGTGCTAGCACGGAGGTCGCTGGGTTCAATTCCCACCCGAGTACAAATATTTATAAAAAGCATAAATATTTGTATAGTGTCTGGGTGTTTTTATATTTATGTATTTACAAAAGAAAAGTGTATATGTATTGATATCCGTTATCTAGTTTCCGTAATACAAGCATTTAGTTGTTTAGCTTAGAACTAGAGGGTGTTATATTTATTGTGTCCAAGATATCATTATTATGTATGTATATTTAAGTTAAAAATGTTGTAAGTATGTATGTAAAAGCAATATTGTTGTAGAAGTCTTCGATGGAAACCAGCGTGAATGCATGATGAGATGTATGACTCTGGATGAAGCGAAAGAAGTGTGTCAGGATCGTAGCTTGTAGAGAGCCAAAGTCTCTGCCTACCCCTATGGGATACAAGCGTGAGTTTATGTATGTATGTCTTCAGTGGCTTTTATATCTGTCTGCTCTTATCTCTTCATCTCATCTCATCTCATCTCTTCTAAGAATGATGAGGTTTATTTAGGTGTGCATAATGAGATTCAAGATATAAGAGGCATCGTCCCATTAAAACCTAACTTATATATCCAGGTTCGCAGCGACGACGGTCGACATATGCCGAACTGGATGGTTGTGGACACGAAGCACGGTCTCATCAGTGGAGTGCCGCAGAAGCAAGACCTTGGCGCCCAAACGTTCACCGTCACAGCCCACGGGAACAGGCATGATCTAAAGGCGACAGATTCTTTCACTATTGAGGTATGAGAAATTCACTTTTGAGAAAATCGCAAAGTATGCGCATAAATACTTGATGACTTCGTTAGGGGAAAAGTTAGTAAATTCAAATTGTTATATTAACTGGGAATATCTTTTTCAAAATATATCATCATCAGAACCTATTATAAAAAAAGTCCCTTCCTGCTGTCTGTCCACTTATGTGCTTAGATCTTCAAAACTACAACTACAACAACGGATTTTGATATGGCTTGAAAGATATATGTACAGGGAAGTAGAGCAGAATTTTCTACATTCCTTATATGGATGATGCAAGATTGACTAAGCAGATATACAATGCGAAAGCGGATGGTTGTAAGAGTCGAGGACGGCCACCACACATTTCTATGACTAAATAGAACGAGTCCTGATTGATGGTGATGTCAGGAGGCTTACAAATCTACGACCGTGTATGACAAGAATTATGAAAGTCAAAGAAGCTAGTGAGGCGTGTAAGAATCGTGCCTTATGGCGCTTTGTTCTCTCTGCCTACCCCGAAAAAGACTTTGTACTTAAATGTGTATCTTTGATGATAATTTATTGACGAGTCAATCTATATGTCACTAATTGAAAAATCTGTTTTACCCATAGATATAAGAATAATAGATCGGCAATAGTCACCCAACAATGAGACCAAAAATGGGTTGTTGATGTGTGAGTGACTTATCAATGTGTGCTTAAAAAGTGCTTCCAAGTGTCAACTTTTACATAATTATTGTTCATGTGTTGAATTATAAGCATACTGAGAATCGCTTACTCGCGGTCGCGCTGTCAGTGATTTGTAGTACATTCTTACTGACATGTGCCATCTACTGTCTATGATAAATCTATGGTTTAACCTCAACAATTTTTAAAACATGTACTCATAATTAAACGCTATATTAATTAAACTAATATAATATACATTCAATATGATTTATTTCTAAGTCGACAATAAAATGAAAATTGTACAATTGTGGTTTTTTCGTAACTACCTACATATATCTACGGAATTACTTGAGTGCGCCATCACACACTCGCCGCCGAGGGGCGTGCCGTACAATCAAGCCGTATCACGTACACATCACTTTTGATACGGTTTTATGAGTGCCAAAGGAATAGACTACAAAAACTCAATCTAAAAGAAACCACCGCGATAGATAACTTTTATCTAGGGTTCATGAATTCTCGAACTTTTCAATTTCTCGGCTTTCGAGAATTTTCGATTTTTAGTAGGTACTCGAGAATTCACGATGTTCCATTAACGTCAACAAATTAAGTTGTTATCCTCTCATACAGAACTTTTATTGATTAAATTAGTGTTTTTTGTTTTAATACAAAATAATGTTATTCAGATTCATAGTAATAATGCACCACTACTTTCAACTGGTTTTACAGAAAAAAAATCTTACAACTTATAAACAAAAATAGCACCTAAAAAAAACTTTTATAATCTAATATATAAAATTCTCGAGTCTAGATGTGCGTAATTGAACTCCTCCGAAACGCATTGACCGATTCTCATGAAATTTTGTGTGCGTGTCGGGTAGGTCTGAGAATAGGACAACATCTATTTTTCATCCCCCTAAATCACAAGGGTAGCCCACCCCTCAATTTTTTTTTAATTTTTCGACATATTTCTGTTTCTTATTTTTTTTATAAAACGGGATACAAAAATACATGCAACCCTAAATTTTCAACCCCCTACGATCAACCCCTATTTTTAAATTTTATTTTTCGGCAAGATAACGTTTGCTGGATCAGCTAGTATTTTTATAATTTCTCGAGTTCTCGACTTTTCTCAAGCCTTATTTTCCGCGGATCAGACCCCCAATGAATTGATGGCGCACTTAATGCTAGTAGGTGTAGCCAGTGTGACTTCGTGTAGACGAAAAAAATGTTTAGGGCTATGGAATAGGTGAAATTGTTTTCCAAGATCAGGCACGTTTTTATCCCTTTATCTATATTTATCGGAAAAGGATACTAAACAATCATTCGAACCCGAGACTTCTTTGATTCAAAAGCGAAAGTGTTTTTTAACCTTAAAAAAATATTGACTATAAAATAATTCATATTCTTTGGAAATGGGATATTATTCACCAAACTGTGCTTCTTCGCAAATTTTTCAATGACGGTAATTGTAATTTACGAATTCCCAGAGAGATTTCATCTTAACGATACTGACTTATAAATGTGCAAAAAAAAGTAATGATATTCGATACGTAATTGCTGATAGGATCAATGAAAAAGTTGTTTGTTTTTTGAGGTCAGCAGCCGTGAGCAAGTAACATACCCTCCGTATCGGTGTAGATACCGTTGTAATATAATTTTTGCTGGAAACAAACCGGCTTAAATTATAACAATATACTTGAAAAAGATAGAGCCACGCAGCTAGCTGCATAAATAGACAGGGGTCATCCTGGTGAAATACTACAATCTTTTAGAAAATATGAAGTAAATTGGCTGATGCCTCGTTTCGGTAGGATAGTTACCCGTATGACTAACTCCTTCTTCCTCCTCGCTATTACACTTTCAATTCCCTCTCTGACCCATTTTAAAGGTCGGCAACGTAACTGCATCAATATCTGTGTGGCAGGTGTCCATGGGCGACAAACTTAACACTCATTCTAACGCAGACGGGTAAACAAAAATCAGCATAACAGTCCTCTATGAAATTCTATCGACTAAATCAAAGTCCAAAAATAAATTTTTCATATTGACCGCGTGGAAAACAAGGTTATAAGGAAGTCGGATTGAAAGAGAGTGTCGCTGTAAAAGTAAGAAAGGGCATGCTCCGATGGTTCGGACATGTAGAAAGGATGGATGACTAAGCCGATATACAATGCAAAAGCGGATGGATGTAGGAGTCGAGGACGGCCTAGACACACATTCCATGACCAAATAGAATGTGTTCTGGAGGAAGGTGATGTTAGGAGCCTCAAAAATCGACGCGCGTGCATAAAAAGAGTTATGAAAGTCAACGAAGCGAGTAAGGTGTGTAAGAATCGTGCCGTATGGCGCTCCGTTCTCTCTGCCTACCCCGCAAGGGATTTGGCGTGAAGTTATGTATGTATGATTCCACATAGTTCATTGTACACGGCCACTTAGCAATCAATTGACGCAATAAACACTAGTATTATAAGTACTGACATCATCAAAGTGAGTGTGCCTGATACAGTTATCGATTTATTATAAACATATGAATAAATCTAATTGCTTCTCATTCATTAAAAGCAGATACATATATACATAACTTCACACTAAGTCCCTAGCGGAATGGGCAGAGAGAAAAGAGCGCCATAAGCGTCGATTCTTACACATCTCAATGGTTTTTTTCGACTTTCATAAATCTCCTTACATCACCTTCTACAAGGACACAGTAATTTTGGTCATGGAATGTGTAACTTGGCCGTCCTCGACATCTACTTCGCTTTTGCTCTGTTTATTTAATAATATACTATTTAAAAAAATAGGCAATAGGTTTCGCCACCTGTTCCATTTGGGACGTAAACATAACGGCGAGACGAGGCTTAACAGCAGCTGCCTACACCTTCAGGTAACAAAAGGCATGAAGTTATGTTATGTTATGTGTTAGTCTCGGTGGTTCAGTGGTCGAGCTCCCCGCTTCTGATTTAGAAGTCGCAGGTTCGATTCCGGGCTCACACCAATGGTTTTTTGAAAGTTATGTTTGATAAATATCGATGACTAACTTTGTTCATGGTGTATGGCAATAGTTTCGCCACCTATACCGGTTCGGACGTAACGTAACGATTCGGCGAATCGAGCCTTAATAGCCGCTGCCTACACATTCGGGTAGATAAAGGCATGAAGGTATGTAACTACGTATTTGATATAATAAATATAGCAGACAAATTTCAATACGATGAGTCGTAACTTTTATCATAAAGATTCTTGTATAGTTAGAAATGAATGTTTGTTTTTTTAATGGTTTTACAGGTGAAGAAAGCCCAAGAGAAGCCGCATTCCAAATATGGCACGTGCACAGGATATGAGAGCAGACTGGTGCTGGCCATCCTCGTGGACCAACCCTTCCATAGCATCTCCTCAAGGCAGCGTACACGTGCACTCATGAAGCTCGCCAGCTTCATGGCATTAGATGGGGTAATGTATTTTAAACTAGTTGTTCACGCGAACAGTGTGAAATTCAGTGTAATAAATACCTAAAAAAAGTGAAAGCCTTACTATATTTCTTTTTTTTGGGATAAGTGTCACAAGAACGAGCGGGTCACCTGATGGTAAGCAACCAGCGATGCCCATAGACTGCAACACATACAGTGTTGCAGTTGCCGGCAAGCTCCTCCACATATTTTCTCACCGTATTACGTTAGATGCGGTTTAGTATCCCTCCATTTCTATAGATATTTCAAAAGTTCAGATGCTTCTACAAAAGTCAGTTAACATATTAGAAAATTTAAGTAATAAACACATAACTTTACGCCTTTGTTACCCGAAGGTGTTGGCAGCGGCCTTTAAGCGTCCTCTCGCCTGTATGTTTACTTACTTACTTAAATGGAATAGGTGGCGATGTGGCGAACCTATTGCCATACCGGACACAAAGTTTTCAGACATCGAAATTTATCACACATAACTTCCGAAAACAGTTTCGAAAAGTCATTGGCGTGAGCCAGTGTCAGGATAGGAAGCCGCAACTCTGGATTTAGAAACCGTGTGCTCGACGACTACTCATTTACGTATATAATATATTTTCAGGATGAGTTTTGGATAGAGCCATACAAGTATGAGGCTAGATCTGACACCCTGCTGAGTGGTCCGGGCTCCTCAGAGCGTGCTAGCGGAGATGCCACTACTGCCATCTATGTCAATGTAAGTCTTTTTTTTCCTATTTTGATATTATAGGCGCTGACTGCTAGGAGAAAGAACGTCTGGATACTATGTGATGACACAACCCCTAATAAATGTGTGGGATTTGGGGGATGGGTTCCTGAAAGATTTTGTATGTTATTAAGCACAAATACTCCACGCCTTTTTCTACCCGAAGGTGTAGGCAGCGACTGTTAATTAAGCCTTGACATTTATAGATATTTATCACACATAACATCCGAAAAGAATTTCGAAAAGTCTTTGATGTGAGCCCGGATTCGAACCCACGATTTCTTCATTCAGAAGTGGGGTTCTCGACCACGATGACGAGTATAATTATGACGAGGTTATAATAACCACAGGTGGGTTGTGGTAACAAGTTGTGGAGTCACCACAAAGTGCTGGTGGCCGGTCTGAGGGAGCAGTCCCGCGACGGCACTGTCGCCAACGAGATTCAGTTGCCGGTCATAGGTTGGAGGTTACTTGCCAAGCAACCTGCGCCCAGGATCAAGAGACAGGTACTGTACTAGATTTAACATAGGATAAGTTAGGGCCTAGGTTGAAAAAGCTTGTATTTGTGTTTGAAAAAGTGTCTCAAACTTAATTCTAGACTGACTTAAAGACTGGATAGACTATGATTCAAAAGTTAATAGGAGGCAAAAGCAAATAAGCAAAATGATACTTAAAATCTTATCTGCAAGATAATGTTACATCAGTTTGACACTAAACCAAAATCAGTCAGTCTAGTGTTAAATACGAGATGTGTGTTTGATTTTGTGCCCAACGTTGGGCTCTTATTTTTTCTGCGAATTAAAGCGAACTGTAGTATATTTTATCTACATTCATCTTTAATATACAATGTAATAGGTTTTAAAATTGTTTGATTATTATTCAAATTAATTCACGTGATGTCATTCTCTTCTAATTTTCATCCAATCGAGTAGTCTATTTTAAAATAAATGGTTATGGATACTATTTCACTACCATTCGTAATATGAATTTAAAAAAAATATGTATCATTCCTCTGTGCATATACATTTCATTATCATACATACAACCCGTACATAATAAAATAATCGTGTGATATTGATTTACTAATAATAACATATGTATATAAAATCACATTCATGCTTCAGCCGTTTACGTATTACAAATGATCATACAAAAATTACCTTCAATACACAGACAGACAGACAAAAATTAATCAAAAAGCGTTAAGAGTTGACGTTTGCGTTATAAATTCAAATAAAATTAGATTAAGCTTTCAAAAAACAAAAAAAAACTTTTTTTTTATTTTGGCCAATTTGGACAGGCTTAGAAGCTAATACTGCCTTCTCTTGTAGTATTAGTTGCATTTTCTTGTAGTATTACTTGCTTTATCTATGGTTAAAATAGAACCAAAAAAACGATACAGATTACATAAACACAGAATACACATACAATGATATAAAAAAAACAGGGAATATATTCATAATACGATGAAGTATACTTTTTGAAGTTTTGTAAAAAATAATGGTCGACAAAAAAAAAACAAACGGTTGTATACGTTATTATCAGCTGGATGGGTCCGGTGATGATGCGTTCGATGCCGAGTACGGTTCCGAAGACGAAGACGACCCCGAATACAGCGGCTACGATGATGAGGAAGACGAAGAGTATACCAACCAGGACGTAGGATTCACCGATCCGGTGAGATATATTGACATTTTTGTATATAGTTGCCAAAAGTTTAAATCGATTTCATGGCACATGGTCGATTATTATTAACTATTACGATCTAGTTATAAATTAAAAGAAATTAATGTCATTTAAGTGTATACTAAATAATAATATACTCGACATTGATTTAGTCTTATAAATTGTTGAGTTGGGTAAGTTAATCATTAAAGATATTACTAAATATATAATTTATAACAGACGTAGATTTGATCAGTATTGGGAACATAAATCATAGATTTAGCTTAATTCGTCTTCAATTATATTGTCACCGGGGCTAATGTGACCATGCACATGTTATAATATTAAAAAAAAATATTGCTTTACTTGTGCTTACTCTAACATACCGAAAAGGGAACATAATACTTGATTAGTAGGTATTATGAAATTAAATGTATGTTTATGAAAATCGTTTCTTGGGTAAATCTGTCACATCTTTGTTTCTTAGTATTTATGCATCACTTTGTTTAATCAGTGGAAAATATAAATATATATATGAAATGTTTATTTTGTTGAACGAGTTCTCAATTAGTTAATAATTCAATTAGTTAAGTAATTCAATTCATGCTAAACCCTGAATTATTTTTTTTGCATCGGTATTGTAATCTAGCGTGGTACGATAAATTTTTGATGTCACAACCAACAAAATAAGATACGAAAGTTATGCGGCAATATTTATTTTTATTTATCAACCAGAAACAACGTAGAAAGAAGCCACAGAAATAGATCTAGAACGGCCGCGATGGCATATTTCCATACATTTCGAGCGTGTCACTTTTTTGAAAAACCACGCCCTCAGCGTGACGTCATTTTCATTGTGCCCATCTCTAACATTCGAATCACAGCGATCAACAGACACAGCGATCAACTGGCAGGTGTATTGTGTATTTCGTTCGATTCGACGTACATTACGCGTATAATTTATACGCGCAATGTTTTTGTATACGAGCGTTGAATGCGAACAGCAATGGATATTTATCATAACGAAAAAATATACAACTTGTGATCGTAATTATTGAACATAGTAAAAGTAAAACAATAATTTATAATCTCAAAAAAATACTTTCTACTGATTTTCTGTACTTACTGATCATACGAAATATTTCCTTTTTTCATATTTGATTCACTACTTTTGTTTTTACAATTTTTTCCTGAACGCATGGCAGGAACACTCGTTGCGTAATGAGAGCGAGTTTCGAAAAGCATGCAATATAGTGCAGGGTTTTGGCACGCTTGCCACGCCTATTCGCCGTTCTATCTTGATTTATTTCTGTGGTAGAAGCTCTTATACTTTGTGGTAAATAAGACTTTATATAATAAAAAAAGAAAATGGAGAATAACATAAATATTCAGAGAGCATATCTTTGATCTTTCATTTAAAAGTTTCTATATTTATATTTTCCAAATCTTCACCCATGTTCATATCACTGAATGCCATTGCGTATCCTAGCACTTTATGTCCATCACATTATATCATAGAATTCGTATTCGTACTTGGGACCACTTAGCATGGAATGTTTGTATGACATATACCCCGATTCGTTGTTGACTGTTTTTGGCGCACTGACGTGTCACTCCTTTTAATTTACACCCTCTCTTCAAAAACATTCACATACAATTTTATTTTTGCTATCATCATTAATCAATTTAATTAATATTCACTATATTGACATTTAGTAAGACAGGGTTCAGAATAATAGGGTTATTTTTTAAAACATTAAATAGTTATAACACCATATTGTATGCTTTGTGTGTGGTTATAACGTGTTGCTGTGAAAAAGACCTAGGCTATGTTTAAAAAATAAACACTGTATATAGAAAATTCAATCTAATTAACAACCTTATTTTTTTCCGTGGACTGGATATGTTAAGGCTAAACACTTGTATATTATATGGAATTATTTTATTTAATATTCCTACAAATGGAGTACTATAAACCCCGGTCTCCTCCTTATTCAGCATGCACGTCACATTCTATACTTTTGGTTCTTTTGATAAAATATGCACTTTTAGATATTTATTATGATATTATTAATTAAAGAGATCAGCCTTAATATACGAGTCCAGCTAATCGAATAACCACAGACAGAGCGCTGAGTGACGTTAGGGTACGGAAGGGTGGCAATACTAACGTAGTGTGTGTCGCGGCGCGCGCCGTTAGGTGGAGCCACTAACCCCCGGTCCACATCCCCACCGCCACCACCACGGGGAGAGCCCCACGAATGTAGATCCCATCACCCCCGGCGCGCCACACACAACCACCGACACGTTTCAGACCGAGAGCGCCGCCCCGCTGCCGACTCCAAACTCACCCATACCAACACCTATTACTGATAAACAACCCACTACTTCCACTACCGTCTCCTTTACTCTATCTACCACATCGACGACCGAAATCCCCACAGTGACGGTTACGGAGCGAGCGGCCTCCACCGCTGAAGATACCACTCCTGACTCCGCAACTTCTAATATTTATACCACGGAGGTTTGTCAATCGGTCTGCCGCTTTACGTGTCCAATGCATGCTTATGTCGTGAAAGTTTATTTTTGCGTAGCATGATTTACAGCTTCGTATAAAACGTGTTTGCTATTTATGGTCTTGCTCGATAGTAATATGTATATGCCGACCGCTGATCGTATATATGTTTATGTCCTACTCATAATAATAGGTTGTAAAATGATTTTTACATAACATACGTGCCACAGATCCTTTTCTATCTTTACGCTTTTAATAATGTTACACAAAACTCTCTAAAAGGTCGTCGGTTTGTACTGGGCACAAAGTATAGATAGATAGGAGCCTGGACGGTATAGGTTTTGCCATAGTATTATTTTTTACAATAATAAACTGAGATCTCAGTTCCATTTTCTGCCACTGGATGCGCTAGAATTTCGAACAAACCTATGATTATTATTAGTACACGTGAACAAGTATTGAAAAAAATCCAATAGTACTCGAAGGATGACGCCCTCTGCCGGCGTTCATTCGACTAAATGGAGACCAATTGTTCAACATTAAGTTTACCAGTACGCCTGTGTATGTATTCTTCGTAGTACTGGTCTTCAAACTCAAGTTTATCGAGATGAGTATTTTAGACTGTTATGACTCCCAATTCCCGAAGTTAAATTACTTCCGTGGCATATCTGGGAATGTTCACATTTGTTGTTTTTTTTCTTTTGCGTTTCGTCGTTAATTCTGTTAATACGAACTATTATATGAAAAAGTTATTGCATTATTTGTTCAACAAAATTGTGAGACTACCGCTTTTTTGGTATTCTTTTAGAGCGTCTCTGTTTTTTAGTAATTTTTAAATTGCCAAATAGCTCGCCTCAGTGTTGCCAATTATAAATACTTTATTTAATTTATATTTAGTTTATGGTAGATTAAAATATTAAGGGTGGTCCATTAATCACACGATGTTCTAAGCTTTAGTTGCCAGTACACGGCTTAGATGTGACGTGATTAATAGAAATATCACATTATATCTATTTCTTCCTCCTTGGGAAACCGTTAATTTTTTAGCCTAACATTATCCATAGACAAATCCTTATTTATATTTATTATTTAAATATTATACTTAATTTGATATTTCAATAACCATACTTGATGCTAAGTATATATTCGTAAACTCGTCTTTCTTTTAGTAGTTTGATTTTAGTAGGTTGATGTCTTGATTTGATTCCTGTCAACGAATTTCCTTTAGTGCATTTTTATGTGTAGTATGTAGATTGTGGACTAGAATAAATATTCTAATACGTGGCATGTATGTTCTAGTTAGATTTAGTACTGTTAAATAGAAAATTTAATAAGAAAAAACTACGACAACAGATTATGAACAGATTAACAAAAATACTTTAATTTACTACTTTACCGACATTAACCAGTCTATTGTCGGTAAATGTTTCAATAAAGTAATATATAGTTTCACATGTCCAACTACTTAACTAGACCACACACAGACTTAACATTCAATGGCATATAAGAAGACACACCAATTATAAGATTTAAAAAAAGCAAAAAATACTAATACTATATTTAATTGACATTACATTTACAGGATCACAAAGTAACAATAACTGAAATATCGGCATCACCATCAGAAACGAACAAACTCAACTTCTCAATAGTACCAACACTGGACAGTAGTCCGAGAAGATTAGAGCCATCTGTCGACACTAAATTGGACTATCCGGACACAACCACTTTGGAACCAGAAGCGGTAAGGCTAAATATTACAAATTAACAGCTTACATTATTAATCTATCACTTGTACAATATTGATACTAATCTTGTTTTTGTGTGTGGAAATTGAATTTAAATTTAATATTTAACAAAGGGTATTTATTTGACAATCACATGGTACACAAACATTGGGTAGAAAGTACTAGAAAGTAACTTTTTATGTAAATATCAGTAATTACTAATATGCGACGTAAAGACAACTGTACATTACATATAGTTTTATTTCATAAATCTTTAATTAAATAAGGAAATATGCCAACTATTTACTGTCCATAATTAACTGTAACGTTTCGTTATGATACGCGTTACGGCATCAGTTTATCTAGCTTCCTTTTCTCTCATGCATACGGCAGCAATAGGCGGGCTCATCGCCTCTCTCTGTCTCTAACGTATACCGCTAGCCGTGTTTCGAGCAGAAATTTGTCCTTCTGAGAGTGTATATTGTGTGACAAATTGATCAATTTAGGTTAATTTAAGTTATCACTTCTATCCACTTTCCGAACCGTACGTGTTTAAAAAAATAAATTTGCTTACTGTATCCTTACGCGACATTTGTGGGCTTTTCAGAGCGTCTATAAGAACAGGGGGCAGACAGAGATATTTAATGTCATAGTCTCCCTTTAAAACTTGGACGGTTTTGTTTAAAAAAAGCTTTAGATTGATTGTAAACTTTTCCTTACTTTGTATAAGTCCTTAGTCATGCCATAAATATTGTAACAAAGAAAAAAAATTTTTTTTAATTGCAAATAACATTTATTACTTTTACAGTGTGTTACTTTAATACATAAATATAAAACGATATAAAATATAAAAAGCTTATTCGAAGTGGTCTCCATTGGCTGCAATACAGGCCTTTAAACGTTGAGGCCAGTTATCAATAGAAACACGCACTCTTTTCATGGGAAAATTCTTCACTGCCAATCGTATGGATTGTTTTAGGGACTCTAAATTATTATGACGTTTAGAGCAAGCCGTACTCTCTAAAACTGAACACAAATCATAATCCAGTGGATTAAGATCGAGACTAGACGACGGCCAGTCTTCAGCTCTAATGAAGTCCGAAACGTTCGCTTCCAACCAAGATTGCGTGTACCGAGCTTTATGACCCGGTGCCGAGTCTTGCTGGAAGGACCATACTTCGTTATTGAACATGGTGTTGTTAAGGGGCTTGACTATCTTTTCAAGAATGGTATCTTGATACACTTGTGCCGATGTTTTGATACCTTTTTCACAAAAATATGGCTCAGTCACTCCTTCGTATACCCCACCAAACCATCACTGAAGTCGGATAATGCCCACGTTGCACTCTGTCAACTAATTGGGAAGCTTCCTTAGAGCTTTGAGCATAAATACGGTCATTTTGTTTGTTAAAATGTTGCTCAATTGTAAAAACTTTTTCATCCGTAAACAATATTTTTCTGTGACCTCCCTTTGCGTACCGCTTCAGTAGTTGTTTAGCCCTAACACCCTATTCTTTTTTAAATTATCAGTTAATAAATGACCAGTGCGCCTCTTATACGCTGCAAGTCCTAAGTCATCTTTTAAAATACGCGACATTGTTCTAGGTGCTATCTTCATCTTCCGAGATAAAATCTTTTGCTTGCGGACAGGATTTCTTCGAATTCTTTCCCTTACTGCTTTGACCACCTTTTTCGTATGAACACTACGTGGGCGGCCAGGTCTTTTTCTGTCACAAACAGAGGAGGTCTCATTGTACCTATTAATAGCCCGGTACACAAACATTTGACTAATACCAAGTGTATGGAGAGTTTTAAAAATTGCATTTGGCTCCATACCTACTTTGTGTAATGCAATCACAGCGATTCGGTTCTCTTTAGCACCCCACTCCATTTTAATTTCGCAAAATATTGTACAATGTATTGGCGCCAAAACGAGAAAACACAATGAACAATCGAAAAAAATTACAGATTCCAAATTAAAATGTGATATTTTTTTATTTTTAGTTGTAACAGTATTTATGGCCAGGCTAAGTATAAAAAAAAAATATCCAGGTATTTTCTTGAATGTAATAAAATTTGGTGTAGCATCAATGTTGTCTTTACGTCTACAATAATCACAACACCTAGTGTGAGAGTCCGCATGGCACATTCCAGCAAACGGTAATAATTCGCGAGTCCAACGAAGTACCACTCCCCGCCACGTCCACGGAACGGGAGACGTCCGCGACGTCACCATCTCCATCTCCATCGTCGGAGATGCCGACACAACCGACGCTGCCAGTAGTTATACCGACAACTACGCCGACACCGACAACCTTGCCGACGCCAAGTTCGACAATGGCTACTACGCCGACAACATTAGCCGTCACCACTACGCCAGCTCCCATCGTCATCACTGCGCGAGTCCCAACCACAACAACCAATACCATGCCAGTCCCTGAAACAACACTGCAGGAAGTCTACAAGGTCCGTAATTGAATTGCATTTTAAACGTGACGATATTTTTTCACAAACGAGTAAGTACTTCGACACCCTTGTACCAATCACACAGATTAGTTTGCATCATATAGTGTAGTTTGTTTCATACTGTCTACTAACTTTTCTTAAAACTACTCTGTTTATTTTATGGACTGGAAGATTTAAAATTTCTTTGGTTTTTTAAACATAACGAACTTTTGTAAATTTTTCGAAGGCATTTCGACTATAATAAATTTGAGGTTTAAATTATCTTGAACATATTGTATAAACTCGACTTTGTAAAATTTATTTTCTTATAACTATATTGACTATCCTTGGTGATAGATAAAGGTATGAAGGTGTTTTTATATTTTAAATGAATATGTATTTTATGTATATATTTTTGATGAACTTGGATGTTTGTATATACGAAAAGCAGATATACAATGAAATAGCGGATATATGTAGGAGTCGAGGACGGCCTAGACACACATTCCATGACCAAACAGAACGTGCTCTGGAGGAAGGTGATGTTAGGAGCCTCAGAAATAGACGCGCGTGCGTGAAAAGAGTTAAGGAAGTTAAAGAAGCTAGTGAGGCGTGTAAGAATCATGCCTTATGGCGCTTTGTTCTCTCTGCCTACCCTGCAAGGGATTTGGCGTCTAGTTATGTATGTATGTAATATGTATGATATCTGTTTTAGACACTATTTTCAAGAGTGTTTATTATCCCCGAAGGTACAGACAGCGGCATTTACTCAAATGTAATAAATAGATGGCCCAATATTGTCAGTTGTCGATATTTATACACATATGTTTTGAAAAATCATTCGTGTGAGCCAGGATTCTAACCCGAGACCCTCAACATCTAGATTACCGAGACGATTTTGAAATCTAAATGATGGTGTGAATTTTTGCACATCCAACTGATGCATGATCGAAATAGAACTGGTAGAGTTTTTATAAGACCTGGATAATATTCTTAAACACCTGGCGAATAATTACAGGAGGTGACCGAGGGTAGGAACACAATAACTGGTCAGACCACGGAGACAGTATCGGTGATCACGTGGGCTATGCCAGTCAACCAGCCGCCCACGCTGAAGCACCACATGAAGAAGTTGGGCCTCACTGCTGGCAAAGCGTTCAGGTATAACATTTTGTAGTGATTCTTTTGGCCTTGCGTGTCACCTGATGACAAGCAACAAATACCGTCCATGGACACCTGAACACAAATAGTGTTGCAGTTGCGATCCCGGCCCTTGCAATGGGATATAGAAGGGGCCGGAAGTGGGATGGTAAGGAGAGTGGGCATTGGATTGGGCCTCCGGATACCGCTCTCACCGCGCAAAACGCGGTATAAGCCACTGTATGCGGATATTCTGGAAGGTCGTGGTATTTCACCGGTGAAGCCGGCCCATTCGTGCAGCGAAATGCGCGACTTTTAACACTTTGTCGTGTATCACTCTATTCCTACTGCCTATACGGCAAGAGAATGGCGTGAAATTAGTTAGTTAGTAATAATACATAACATAACTTCACACGCCTTTTGTTACCCGAAGGTATAGGCAGCGGCTGCTAACCCTCGTCTCGCCGTTATGTTTACGTCCCAAATGGAATAGGTGGCGAACCTATTGCCATACCGGGCACAAAGTTTTCAGTCATCGATATTTATCACACATAACTTTCGAAAAAAAAATCGAAAAGTCATTGGTGTGTCAGTATCTGGAATCGAACCCGGACCTCTGGATCAGAAGCCGTGTGCTCGACCACTTTGCCACCGAGACTGTAGTAATAATACGATACCGTTTAATGCCGTTTCAACTTTATGCACGGATTTGAAGAGGGAATTTTCAAGTACACCAAAGACGAGGCGACAGTATAATACTCGAATATTTAATGACTTTCCGGGGTAAATGCATATTAAAAGGTTAGTTTAATGTACATAATTGAGATAAATAAAAAATTAAAATTGTATTAACGGCCATTTTATTTGAAACACCAACCGCAACTCATGACGTAACGGTTTCGTAAAGTGAGTAGTATCACTTCAGGGTTCCAACTTATGGGTGTTTTCCCCAAATTTAGGGGGAATAGTGAGATATATGGCTTTTTAAGGATATTATATTATTAGTTATAGTCTCGGTGGTCCAGCGGTCGAGCACACGGCTTCTGATCCAGAGGTCCGGGTTCGAATCCTGATAGTGGCTCACACCAATGACTTTTCGAAATTGTTTTCGGAAGTTAAGTGTGATAAATATCGATGGCTGTAAACTTTGTGCCCGGTATGGCAATAGGTTCGCTACCTATTCCATTTGGGACGTAAACATAACGGCGAGACGAGGCTTAACAGCCGCTGCCTACACCTTCGGGTAACAAAAGGCGTGAAGTTATGTTATGTTATGTTATCTTTAGATGGGGAATCCCGAGTAACTGTGGGAATTTTAAGGGTTTCTAATTGGGGCTTTCTTGGCAGTTGGGAACATGCGAAATTGTAAAAATTCGTTTGAGTTACCTATATATACCGGGTAAACATTGATATGCATTTAGTAAAAACAGTTTATTTTAATATAACAAACAGACACTCCAATTTTATTTATATGTACATATTTAAAATATTTATGCTCGCTAATGAATTAGTATTTTATATTCATTAGCGATATCGCTGATTAAAATGTACAAAAATAAATGGTATTTTTTTTTAGGTATATAATCCCAGCGGATCTGTTCATGGACCCGGAGGAAGGCAGCAACTTGACGTTCACCATGTACGAGGCGGAGAATGTACCTCTCAGCAAGAACTCGTGGATACAGTTCATACCGTCAGCGCGGGAAGTATACGGACTGTAAGTATATGTAATACTGCTGTTTTATTTTGGCACAGCTCTATTTCTAAATAATATATAATACTAGTTGACCCGGCGAACTTTGTTTCGCGTCAGTAATAAATAAGTAAATTTTGGATACATAGATAAAAACCGCTCTATTGACACCCCGTATTTATTAAAAAAAAACCGCATAAATCCGTTGCGTAGTTTCAAAGATCGCTGAGCATTTATGGGGACAGACAGCGGAAAGTGACTTTATTTTATACTATGTAATGATACGACCCGCCCCGTCTTCGCACGGGTCCAATGCTGTTACAAAATACACTACAGAAAAACTGTGATGTTATTATATATATAAACTTTCCTCATCAAACAGTCTATCAATGAAAAAAATCGCATCAAAATCCGTTGCGTAGTTTTAAAGATTTTAGCATACATATGGATATAGGTATAGAACAAGCGACTTTGTTTTATACTATGTAGTGAGTAGTTTAGTTAAAAAAGCTATGCCATATTAAATTTATTTCTATATTTATTTGAGATTAACTACGAAAATATTCATTTTCAAACCCATTCAGTTTTTTTTTTCTATTATTATTTAATCTGCTTCATTGATTCGTTTTATGTAACTGTTATTGCTGACCCAGTAAAAGAAGTCTTCTTAAAAAAATAGGTTCTCAAAAAATAAAAAATAGGGGTTGATCGTACAGGGGTGAAAATTTTAGTTGTATGTAAGGTAGAGTAAATGTTTTATTAGATTTTAACAATAGAATTAGTTTTAGGTACCAATGAATTGCAATAAAAATATGTGGATGATCTAAAAAAATTTTTTTGCATACTGAGTTCTTACATTGTCTCAAATTGAATCCGTAGGCCGCTAGAAGCCCACGTATCTCGCTGGAACTTCATAGTCGAAGCTCAGGACAGCGAAGGACTGGTGGCTCGCGGACCCCTTGACATCACCGTCCAGCAACACAAGAGCGGGCGCACGATCAATCACCAGTTCATCATGGAGTTCAAGCTGAACAAACAGTACAACAGTCCCATCGACTGGCAGATACGAGCGCTCGAGGGCATCGTCAACCTGTTCAGGGACACGGATATGCATCACCTCACCGTGCTGAATACCACACGCCACGGGGATATGTGGGAGTTCGTCTGGACCAACGACACGCTGCCCAAGGATCCCGCCTGTCCCATGGACGACATCAGCCGCCTGATGAGAGTACGTTAATGATTTCTTTTCATTCCCCTGATATGGACAGGCTAAAGCTTAGAACTCATACTGCCCTTTCTGTGTTATTAGTTGTCAGCTCACCTTATTATATATGTTTTATACCCCAAGACATGGGGCCGACGCCGGGTCTTCAATAACCGACCTACCGACCGTAATCCCATAAAAAAAAAAAAACCTGTCTCACCCAACAATACCCGACTTGTGCCACTAGTCTAGTGGCACAAGTCGGGTATTGTATATACCTATATTCTGGGCGGTCATGGTATTTCACCAGCCAGGCCGTATATGTATTTTTTTTATTGGCTAGAAGGGCAAACGAGCAGGCGTGTCACCTGATGGTAAGCAACCAACGCCGCCCATGGACACCAGCAACACGTACAGTGTTACAGTAACACTGTAAATGTTGCTGTAACTCACTGCTGTATTCACTGTAACTGCGTTGCCGACCTTTCACGGATAGGGAAGGATGGGGAAGGGGAGTGGGCCTCCGGGTACCTCTCTCACCAAACGAAACGCGGCATGAGCCACTTCACGTCGATTTTCTGAGAGGTCGTGATATTTCACCGGTCGAGCCGGCCCATTCATGCAGCGAACTGCTTGGCTCTACTGTATATGTAATTTGTAATAAGTGTCGATATATGAAGTGTGTTCTGTGCAGATCATGGAGTCGGAGTCGAACCCAGGTTCCCCGTCGGCTGCCCTGGTGCGCGCCATGCGGCCCGAGCTGGAGGTGGCGAGAGTGGCTGGCCGCGGCCTGGGTCGCTGCGCGCCACCCCCTCCCCCGGCCCCGCCTCCCGACACGTACCCCCCTGTCACGCGCAACCAGGTGGACCACCTCACTGCCACCGTGGGACACCTGCTGGTCTACAAAGTGCCGGAGGTAACACTACACATACTACCCAAGTGTTCCCCCTAACACTGGATTATTAAAACAGCATATTGGGTCATAACTGTGATGGTCGAGTATTCTGGCTGCTACACCTTTTATGCACGAGCCTACTGCTATGTTTTCAGTAGCGATATTAATACTATTGTATCAATTTTAAATGGTTTTGAAAAGAGTATTTGGCACATGAGTTTCGTGCCCGATTCTTCTCATGATAGCCCCTACACTCGGAATCGGGCCGCTCGTGGCGATTGCGTCCGTGTTTTCTTGTTCCACGGAGGCACTTTCCTCAAGCGCTCGTGTTTAAGAATTTTAAATATTATTTTAATCTTAACTACTTTTGTACTTTGATTATTTTTAAGTGTCATTTATAAGGCCTATAAAAATAAAGCCACTTTGACTTAGGAGTTTTATTATGCCTCTTTTTTTGGTTATACCTGTGCAAACCTTTAAAGATGTACCAATGTACCCTCAGAGCCTTTCAGTAAAATTTCTTGATTGATGTTTTGATTTTGAATGCGTATACCAAATCTTTTTATGCACATGAGCACACGGCTTCTGGTCCAGAAGTCCGGGTTCGATTCTTGACACTGGCTCACACCAATGACTTTTCGAAATTGTTTTCTGAAGTTATGTGTGATAAATATCGATGATTGAAGACTTTGTGTCCGGTATAGCAATAGGTTCGCCACCTATTCCATTTGGTACGTAAACATAACGGCAAGACGAGGCTTAACAGCCGCTGCCTACAACTTCGGGTAACAAAAGGCGTGAAGTTATGTTATACCAAATTGTACACCAATGCGTGTACTTACGTATGATGGCGTATACGTTGGGGTATAACTCGCCATATCTGAACAGTCTAAATTATTAAGAGAAAACTTGAACTCCAAAGAACTGACTCTGAGTGTGTATTTATGTTTATTAATGGACATAAAATAACTTTCTTACAGGACACGTTCTTCGATCCAGAAGACGGCGATACACGTCACTTGACGCTGTCTCTCCGCTACAGCGATCGCACAGAGATACCTGCCGGCCACTGGTTACAGTTCGACACCAAGAATCAGGAGTTCTACGGTCTACCGACCTCTATGGATGAAGGAAGTTTGTCTTATCAATTGGTGAGTGAAAATCTTAGCAGAAGAAGTTTGCCCTTAAGGCATATTTCGTTTCATGGAGTAGAAAGACTGTACTCACTCGTACATAGATCATAATTTATTCAATTGCCAATAATAATTGCGCGAGCCAGGATTTGAAGATGGTACTTTTGTTAAGCAATCTTTATCTATGTACCTACATTAGTACATACTAGTCTTAAGAAAAACATTTAATATCGATTATTTCATATCTCCAAGGCACTCGTTGCATATTTGCTTATGTAAACCGCTTTGTTACGTAACGCGTTACGTCGTTAGTATATCTCGCTTCCCTTTCTCTCACATACTTATCCCCCCACCTCTCCCTCTCTCTCTCTCTCTATTCAGTATTTAGTGTGTAATTAATCATTTTCTTTCTAAAAATGTGACCACCATTATGTACTTAATGTATCTAACTCCAGATTGCTGAAGATTCAAGTAAGAAGAGCGCATACGACAGTCTTATAGTGGAGGTTGTGAAGGCACCCACCATCAGACCGACAGTTGAGTTCCAAATGACCATGGAACTACCAAGTGCAGGGAATCAAGTTCAGACTCTTTTCGACGCCAGCAACAAACGCAAGGTGGTCGAGAAACTGGCCAAACTGTTTGGGCAGAAAGAGACAGACAACATCAGGATAGACTCTATTAGTGATAATCCTTCTACTGTCATATGGTAAGCTTACTTTATAATTACATACGTACTAAACTTCACGCCAAGTCGCTGGCGGGGGAGGCAGTGAGAACAGAACGGTTTTTACATACCTCACTCGCTTCTTTGACTTTCATAACACTTGTCATACATGCTCGTCGGTTTTTAAAGCTACTAACATTACGTTCAAGTTTATCATTTTGGTCTTATAAATTAATACCAATGTTATACATGAAAAATTCAGTTTGTTTATTACAATTTCACGCGAACTACTTACGGTTTAAATGAAACCCATATATAAATATTCTCAAAGGTACCAAAGTACATAATTTTGTTTATTTTTTCTAACGGTTCGTTATGGTATCTTCAATATATCATAACCATCGCCACTGTTTTAGCTCGAAACCAGAGTTATTTGAAATTCATATTGTGAAATGAAATTAATTTGCAGGTACAACACCAGTCTGCCCATGGACCGTTGCCCCAAACAGGAGATCGACGAGCTCCGCAAAATGGTGATAGCCGACGAGAGAGGCTCCAGGGGCGGCGCTCTCAAGGAGAACGTGGACCAGGTGTTCGACAAGGATATGAAAGTGATGTCCTTTAGACTGATCCCACTCGGACTCTGCGCTGAACAGAACACGAAGATATCCAAGGCAACAATACTGACGTTCCCGGCGACACCCAACTTGCAGAACACCAAGACCACGAATATAGCTGATCAGACATATCTGGTCACCTTCATCATACCGGCTGTGGTGATCGTCTGCATGATACTGATGGCTGGAGTCATCGCCTGTGTGCTGTACAGGAGACGAAGAACAGGTATAAAAAGTTTTTTTTTTAGACTATCGTATCCGAAAAATGGCAAAAATGGGACCCTAATAGCTCAGACTCCACCGTCTGTCTGTCTCTCAGTCACATACTAGTTAAGGAACCGTGATAGCTGCACAGTTGAAATATTCACATTTAATATATTTCCGATGCCATTATGACAATACTAAAAACAAGTTTGATATTGCAAAGATAATGATACTGAATCTTTCGTCGGCGAATCTGACTCGCACTTGACTCTTTCTTTTATGCAACTAGGTCATTTACGCCCGAATACTGAACCGCCACTCAAATCTGACAATCAATAAAGTGCTACTTACTGCTCAAATTTCACGTATTCTGTCTAATGTGACAGCTACTTAAACGCTTAAGTAGCGATTATATATTTGAGTGGCGGTTCAGTATTCGGGCTTTAGTTTTATTTATCATTGATCTGTGTACAATATTAAACATTCTGTCAGTTTAGCATAATAAGGTTAAATTATATCCAGACACCAATAACAGTCCTTTGGCTAAGGACGTATAGAATGACTAATTTTGAAACATTTCAATTCTGTAGATGGTGACAACTCTGAGAATGAGAACGCTTGATCATTTAAAAGGTGGCCTAAAAACAATCTTATGACACTTGTTATAGAGATCACTTTACCACGTAGACATTCACGTGATACAAAATAAATTATTGTCATACACACAATATCGCTTGTCTTCACATAAAAAGTCCACTTGTATTATGAAAAGGCAAACTAAAGTTATTGGCCTTAACTTGAATTAAAAGTGTTAAATAAAAGTCTCGGTGGTCCAGTGGTCGAGCACCTCGGTTCTGAATCAAGAAGTCGCGGGTTCGAATCCGGGCACACACTAATGACTTTTCGAAATTCTTTTCGGAAGTTACGTGTTATAAATATCGGTGACTGAAAACTTTGTGCCCGGTATGGCAATACGTTCGCCACCTATTCCATTTGGGACGTAAACATAACGGCGAGGCGAGGTTTAACAGCCACTGCCTACGGGTAGAAAAAAGCGTGAAGTTATATATATACAACAATACCAGATTCTATTCATGAAGGGAAGATAATAACTCCTTTTTGGTTACCCGCATACAGTTGTCGTGAATATATACTTTTAATATGTATTTTCAATATACAGATCCAAGCTAGTTCACACAGACACACACCACACAATATATAAAAATAGCGTGATAAGGGAGAAATGCAAGCTGAAGGATGATATGGTGACCAAGGTGGAGAGAAGTATGTTGAGATGGTTCGGTCATGTTGCAAGAGTGAATGAAAGCCGGCTGACTAAAAGAGTATACGAAGCGAATGTGAGTGGCAGGGTCAGGATCGGGAGACCAAGACGGAGCTACCACGACCAAATAAATGGTCTCTTTAAAAAAGCCAATATGCGAAGTACCCGAAACCGGCATGAATGCATGGTGAGATAGATGTGGATGAAGCAAAATAGGCGTGTCAGGGTGTCAGGATCTTAGTTTGTGGAAAGCCAAAGTCTCTGCCTACCCCGATGGGATGCAGGCGTGAGCCTTTGTATAATATACCCAATTATTAAAATACATGTTTTTATTTTCCTGATAAAGTTTGACTCGCATCTGATGACCAACACCGCTCGTAGATCAACTGTAATAATATCACATGCACTGCAATATTATCAATTCTAAATTGAATTTACTTGTTTGTTACGCTTCCACAATTAAACAATCAAAATTCCGCACACAAATTATTGGTGATACAAAATAATTATTTAAAAGATACCGTTTTATCTCGTCACTATGAGTGAAATAAACATTACAATATGTACGAATAGTTCGTAACTCGTACATTTAGGTACTGTATGTTGAAGTTATAAGTGTCAGTTTAGCTCTAGATGGCGCTGTTACAATACAGTGCCACCTATGACGTTAATTTCGAAATATTTTTTTTAATTTAATTTTGAGACCTCTTAACCGTTGTTGGTTTCTTATTTTTGTTACTGTTTGGAGTTGTTCTCTGGAGCAGTTTACTGCAACATACTAGTTTCGCTAACATCTTACTAGCTATCATGCTAATATAGTATAAAAGTGATAAAGAGTAAAATAAAATTTAGGTGTTCGTTAGCTATCTCCTGTCATTAACTTTGAATTAAAGATGCACGCCACTGTTCTAGTTCATCTTTGGTAACAATTTATATTTAACTATCGCAGGTATTTCAGGTAAAATGAGTATGGGTGATGAAGAGGAGCGGCAGGCGTTCAGATCGAAAGGCATCCCGGTGATTTTCCAGGATGAGTTGGAGGAGCGTGGGGATACAGAGCCGGTACACAAGAGTCCAGTGATTATGAGAGAAGAGAAGCCACCGTTGTTGCCCCCTGCGCCTGATTATCGCGCGTCGCCCCCCGCGTCCCACGGGCCCCCAGTGCCAGACGATGCCCCCTACCGCCCCCCGCCACCGTTCGCCGCCTCCCGAACACCCCCTCGTCCCAAGGCCACACCTACTTACAGGAAACCACCACCTTACGTGCCGCCCTAATTCCAACTTAACTATTAACGTCTGCCCACTTGCTAAATATTATGATTGGGAATTTGTAATTAGCGAATATATTTCCACCACACCATTACTTATGTATTATATTTGGTAAAAAAAAAATCTAAAAGTTTTCATACGAAATAATAAATAAGACTAACAATTGTTTGATGTTACGGTTCCAATACAAAACTGCATTTACAACGGCGTTTAGATGGCGTCTCTGGTTGTTATCGAATGGCTCACTCGAGTAGTGTTGTAAAGATTTGAATATTCTACGTTCAATTCTTTATTTTTTTTTTTTTAATAACAAACAATAAAAAGTGTAATTTTAATATTTCTTTTTTATTCTTAAACCATAAAGGTTGATTATGAATGACAACAAACAAACTTAATTACGTGCGCTGCGACTCAACTAGTCGATGCGCTTTTGCAATTTTGAGAAGTGTATTTATTTTTATTTAATATTTTTTTTAGTGTTGCCATGTACCAGATTTTTGACGCCATTCATTAAGTGTTTAATAATATGTATGTGTATATAAATTTATCGCCAGGAATTGTGCACAGAGTAGGTACACTAGTAACGTATTCCTCATCGTAAACGATTATCGAGTTTAATGACGATTGACGATGTTTCAATTATATAAAACTGAGGTATACTTAACGAAGTACTCGGTATTTATTGTTGAAGTAGATCATGTTACATTAGCTATTAGAATAAGAGGCAAATTAGATGAAACCTTTTTGCTAGGTTTCATATTTTTAAATTTAAATCGTACGCACTTAATTTAAAAGGGGCGCATTCCGCATAACGTAAAATAATTGAATGGTGTTAATTCGATAGGTATCTCGTTAAAATTAAGATGGTAAATTTGTTGTTTAATAATTAATGGATATGAACGCAGCCATGTTAACTAACTAAATAAGATTTACATACAATAGTATAGTGCATTTGTAATATTTAAACCGGTCTTGCAATTAATATGAGAGGGGTAATAGCTAGCCAGACTGCCCTAACCAAAGATATTTCGATTTAATTTTATTCGATTCTAAATTCAATAAATCGATTTTTTATTTTTGTTGTTACATGAACAAAACTTTAAAAAAATTTAATGTGACCACTTATTTATTTGCTAAAATACCAAAATAATATTTAATTAAACAAGCATTCGGCTAAAAATGTGCCATTTTACTGACAGTTGTTATTTAATGTAATTAAAAATAAAACATATCGAAAGTGTAACATTTTAGCCTTTAGCGTAGATCTTCCATATACTTTATATATATATATATTTAAATATGTAAGTAGTGTGTGTGAATGTGACTTTATATACATGGGGGTTTCTTTTTTAACGGCCTACTCACAAAAGCAGTATCATTTATACTGTCTGTGAATTGTATATCCGTACCTGCATGCCATCAGATATTATCTCTTCACTTCATATACGATGTTATACTTTCTGTAGAGAGAAAAAAGATAAAGATAAAATGTCGAAATGGACCAATGGCGCCGAAAGATGCCCTTTGTGACCTATAAAATTGAGGTCTTAAAAAGAGAGTGTTATAGGATGCTCTTCTGTGTGTCGGCCGTAAAGCATCCCCCTACTGCCACGACCTGGTGGAAATTTAACGAATCGCTGTTAGTAACATATAAGTTGGTGATATATAACCGTGGTCCTTGTGTTTAGATATGTGTGTGTGTGCGTGTGTATGTACACAATGAATTACTACAATTAACTTATATTAAATAATGTTATAAAAACTGACTATCTAGTGGATAGGCTACGAAAATATTATATAATAAGAATGGAATATCATTTTGTACTTGTCTAATATTATTATTATTATATACCATAGATTTAAGGTTAACAAATTGTGTAAACTTAGGGACTTGAACGAAATGAGCTACTAATGTACGAGTAACTTTTTATTTGGATGTATTTTTTTCTACCTAACTCGTTTACGAGTTTGTGCATTTATAGATAGATCTTTTTAGTGTTATTAAATATACACACGAATATAGGCCAGAGACAATTGGAATTATACTGAATACTTTTTTTAATAGTTGTACTTAATGACTTTTATCCGAATCGTATTTATAATTGGGTTTCTTTTAATCCATAGTAACATTTTTTTTTAACTTTTTTAATTATATACGCACATTGTTTATGTAATTAATGAGCTTTTTATTTTAAATAAATAAAAATTGGTCTAGTTATACTGGTTTTATTTTGAATGTCGAGTGAACTATCCCCTCATTAATGGTCTTGACGATGGACTGATTTTAATACGGATTACAGTGCCGTCAAGTAAATTTACTTTGGTTGGTATTTTTGCTGACGGCATGTGTAATCCCACGCATAGAAGACCAACGTTTTGGGGAATAACTAAAAGACGAGTGTTCACTTCAGTTCCTCCTCCCTCCACCCCCGTGCTCTTAACGATTTGACAGCAAGTGCTACGGCTTCTATCGCGAGGTTTCGACTTCGACATACCAGTAATTTAAAGGCCGGCAACGCCGATTGTTTCAGATGTCCATGCAAGATTGTTCTATGAAAAGTTATTAAATACACATTATGTCGTTAGATATTCTCCAGGGACACCTGACTTGCGTATTTTTTACTTTACTTGTTTTTTCACTCATATGTTTTCGTAATCGATTCTGGCGGAATACCTAGTATACACTTTTTACATAGATTCTTATTTCATGGCTGTACGACGTACTTCCATTGCGCCAAAGGTTTACAAGTAAAATTAACTCGAACATGTCAGTGTCACATTCGAAGTATTCGAACCAAATCTGACAGATGACAGCAATGAACCTGAGAGGTTTTATTTTTATTTTCCCCTGTAGAGTTCAGTACAAATCTACATATTAGAAATAGTACGATTAATTATGTTTACAGTAGGTTATTAGAGCTATTGAATATTAAACTAGTGGCAATGGTTGAAACACGGAAAATGCGTATACCAAAGTTTAATCTTAGAAGTCTTCGTATTTCTTTGCGATATCGCCCTGAAATATTAAAACTTGTTTTGAAAATGAGGCAATGCATCAGAAACAAAAATTCAATATTAATAAAGTTCAGACACAGGATAAAAGAAATGGTATATATGATATTTTAAATCTTTACGTAGGTAATCAAAAATACACCAATCCTTAGAGCCTTCGAATTCGTCTTTGGGTCAAGTTTTAATGCAAATAGCTTACGCCCTTATAAATCTATGTTATTCGTAAAGGAATACAAGTCTATAGATATATCCCGACTATAACATTATAGATAAAAAAATATATACCTTAGCTCCCAGTTTTTGCAGCAACAAACTTATGATAAATTAATTTCAGGAAAAGTTAGTTGAACAGCAGTTATACCAAGAACATAATAATGTTATTAAAGAGGTACATACAGAATCAAAAAGAAATGAAAAAGTTATGTTGGAAAAGGCTACTGATATACCTTCTAATCCTGTCTCTGAAGATGGCAAAGAGAAAAAGAATACTGAGACTAAATCAACACAGACTGACTGTTACAATGATAATGCAATTGTTCCTAAGACAAATGAGACCATAGTAAAGTCTGTAAATTCTGGTTGGGATATTAATGAAGACAGTGAAAAAAAAAGCATTGCAGAACAAGTGAAGGAAGCTGCACAAGATGCCATAAAACAATCTGGCATGGTGTATGTAGAATCTGCTGGCATGTACTATGATTACAAAACCGGATATTATTATAATTCTGTAAGTTGTGCATTAGTTTAGTATAAACTTTGATACTATCTGTGTTGTAGACATGGGTTTTGCGTGTCACTTACCACCAGGTCACTCACTTGTTTGCCCCTCTATCCCATCAAAAAATATAAAATTTGATATGTTTTATTAACTTTTCCATTTTTTAAATGTTTTGAGCTGTGGCTGCAATCTTATAATGATATATATTCAAAATTATATGGGAAACAAGTTTCACCGTTATGTTTACATCCCAAATGGTACAATAGGTGGCAAACCTATTGCCACACCGGGCACAAAGTTTTCAGTCATCGATATAATTTTTTTAAAAATGCTGTAATTACCAATGTATCCTATGAACTCTAGCAAAAACTAGACATTTTTATTTGTTAAGAAATATTTTAACCCTATTTAGCTAAAATATGCTTGTGAATTTCAGGAATTGGGTCTGTATTATCATACAGACACAGAATGTTACTATTATTATTCAGATGAAAAGCAGTCATTTGTATTCCACTCGTATCCAGACAGAAGTTTGGCAAACGCTCAAGCTGCATTGTTAGCTCATAAAAGGAAAAAAGCTAAAAAGCATAAAATGGTATGTATTAGAACTTTTTTGGAGATGTATAAGAATTTTTAGTACTGGTTTGAATTTATATTAGAGCTATCTCTAATATAAATTCGTTATTTCTGCCTACCTTAACCAATATTCTTTTATTTAACCTAACTCTTTAATGCCATCTTAATAGCAATAATAAATTATGGACAAAATTTGCATCGGTGTACCAAACAATGTACATGCATACTTTTTCTTATTAGATTCTTTTTTGATTATTCTTAACATATTTAAAACTAGTTGACCCGGCGAAGATTGTTCCGCATCAAAGTAATAAATAAGTAAATTTTAGATACTTCACTTTTTATTAACTACATGATACATAAATTATAAGCAAAAACCACCCCATTGACACCCTCTATCTATTAAAATATGCCGCATCAAAATCCGTTGCGTAGTTTCAAAGATATATGCATATAAGGGGCCAGACAGTGGAAAGCGACTTTATTTTTTACTATGTAATGATAAGAACCAGCATAGTATCTGTTTATTCATAAATAGTATCCATAAAACCAGCATCAAATAAAGAAATGAGTCTATATTAGTAATGTGTATTTTGTTTTTTTTTTACAGGAAAGAAGAACTGATGAAGACATTGATAACCTGACAGAAAATCTATCTCAGGTTTCACTCAGAGGCCAAACAGCCTTAGGTAAATGAGTTGATGAGTTCTTGCCCCAATACCAACATTCTCAATGTCTATTACAGGGTGGCGATGAAGATGCCAAGGATGAAAAGAAACCAAAATGTAAGAAAATGAAAAAAAATGATAATAAGACCATTGATTTATCATCGGATGAGAAAAAAGATGATGATATTTCTGAACAAAATTTAGAAGAAAATAACAAAGAAGAGAGAAATGAAGAACAAAAATTGGACCTGTCAAATTCTGAGTTGAAAGAGTTAGAAGACGGCGAATGCTCAAGCTCTGATGAAAGTTCCATGGATGAAGAGAAACCAGTTAATCATGATAGTGTATCTTCGAGTAGTGATGATGGTAAATTTATAGTTTGTTGTGCAGATTAATACTTCACTTGTCATGTCTTGATTGTGTTTAAATAAAAAAAAATATGATATAGAAAATTTTGTGAACATAACGGATCCCACAACCACTTTTTTTTTACTGTAAAGAATACAAAACATTATTTCTTATAATTTATACCCGACAATGTAAGCCTTTAGGCTTCAACTATCCGAATTTATAGATTTTCCAATATGTTAAAATTGTTCTCCAAAATTACCCGAATGTAAATTGCATTCTGTATTTTTTTCTTATTTAAATTCAATTTTTTCATCAACAGAGTCAGTAGCAAGTCATCATCCGCCCTGTATGCGAGTGATTGTACGCGAGACGAGTCTGCCTAAGCTGCGTGTTGGCACTTTGTTCATCGTGACTAAAGATGGCGGCACTGTCGGTCGAGAGGGTGACCACCATACAATACTGCTCAGAGACAATAATGTATCTAGGGTGAGTTTTACAATTTTATCTGATAATTAGGGCTGTCATTACTAGGGGTTTTGTTTGTATTACAGGGGCTAAGAAATTACATATTCTTATAATTATTTTATTGCATGGTTTAAAATAAAATCACTCTCTGCTGTCTGTCCCGTTACATACATCCTTGAAACTAGGCAATGGATTTGTTGCTTTTTTTTTTAATAGATAGAGGGGTGTCAACGGGGTAGTTTGTTATATAATTAATTTATTTATATAGTAAAGAAAAATTGACAAATCCAAAATTGATTGATTACTTTCGATGTGGAACAAAGTTCGCTGGGTCAACTAGTAAGTTCCTCCGTCCCACTCGGACCACACTCCGTGGTCTGATGAACTGGAGGTGACGGAGGACGAGCTCGGGCGAGCCGTCGCACGGCTCGCCTCCCGCAGCGCCGCTCCCGGCCCGGACGGAGTTCCGGGCCGGGTCCTGGCGCTCGCTCTGGGAGTGTTAGGGAACAAGGCGAGGCAGCTGTTCGCCAGCTGCCTCCGCCGCGGGGTGTTCCCCCTCGACTGGAAGTCGGCGAGGCTGGTGCTCATCAGAAAGCCAGGGAGGACCGGAGACGCTCCGTCGTCGTTCCGGCCGATATGTCTGCTGAACGAGGCGGGGAAACTCTTCGAAAGGGTTATCTCCGCCCGTATCAGCAGCCACCTGTCGCAGGTGGGCCCGGACATATCGGACTGCCAGTTCGGGTTCCGGCAGGGGCGCTCCACAATCGACGCGGTGCGTCGTGTGCGGGCCCTGTCGGAACCGGCAGTCCGATCGGGGGGGGGGGGTCGCGCTGGCGGTGTCGCTCGACATCGTCAACGCCTTCGGGACCCTCCCCTGGCCGGCCATCAGGGAGGCCCTAGTATACCACGAGGTGCCTCCCTACCTAAGGTCGGTCATCGGGGCCTACCTGCAGGAGAGACGGGTGGACTATGTCGACGGGAACGGGACGGAGCAGAAGAAGGAGGTGACGTGCGGGGTTCCGCAGGGGTCCGTGCTCGGGCCCCTGCTGTGGAACCTCGCATATGATCCGGTCCTCCGCATCAGTCTGCCCCGTGGCGTGAGTGCCGTTTGCTACGCAGACGACACTCTGGTGGTCGCCACGGGGCCCGACTTCGAACGGACGCTCAGGTTCGCCGAGCTGGGGGTGGCAATCGTTGTCAGACGGATCCGCGGGCTGGGCCTGGAGGTGGCGCCTCACAAAAGTGAGGCGCTGTGGTTCCACCGGCTCACCCGGGGCCGGGAACCACCGGCGCCGCGGATCCAGGTGGGTGACACGGCTGTCCCGGTGGGGCGGTACATAAAGTACCTCGGCCTCACCCTGGACGGCCGCTGGAGCTCGAGGAGCACTTCGTACGGATAGTCCCCCGAGCGCGACGGGTGGCAGGCGCGCTTCATCGCCTGCTGCCCAACCTCGGGGGACCGGGGGAGGGAGTTCGCCGCCTCTACGGTGGCGTCGTGCGGTCCGTGGCCCTGTACGGGGCCCCCGTTTGGTCGCGAGTACTCGCGGGGGCCTCCCGCTCCAGGGCTCTGCTGAGGAGCCTGGAGCGGATCATGGCCATACGGATCGTACGGGGCTACCGTACCATCTCGTACGAGGCGGCGACGGTCCTCGCGCGTTCCCCCCCCTTCATCATCCTGGCCGAGATGTACGCAGCCGCGTACGATCTCGGCCGGGGAGGGGGGAACCCGGACGCGCGGGGACGTGAAGTGCGGGGGCGGGAGGCCTTCCGGCGGGTCCTATGGGACTGGCGCGACGCGCTGGTCCTCCAGGGCTCTGCGCGTCCACGCGCCGTCGGAGCCGTCCTGCCCCACCTCGAGGCCTGGGTGGCCTCTTTATAGCGCGCGG
Source organism: Euproctis similis (assembly GCA_905147225.2). Classification (NCBI taxonomy): domain Eukaryota; kingdom Metazoa; phylum Arthropoda; class Insecta; order Lepidoptera; family Erebidae; genus Euproctis; species Euproctis similis. The sequence continues at coordinate 7,098,111 of LR990121.1, read as the reverse complement.
TCGGAGCTGCCCCGCCCGGGGGAGACTCTCCGAGGCTCCCCGAGGATGAGCACCCCCTCGTAACAGAGGGGGGGCGACGGCGGGGTGGACCAGAGGGGTTTATCCGAATCCTGGACCACCCCAACGCCGGAGGAAGGTCGCCGCGAGGTTTTAGTGGGTAACCCTAGGATTGGATTGCAGTTTACTGTTTTGGGAGTCCCACACTACCCCCTGCCGCACCAAGGCGGGGGGTGTGCATAAAGCATTTCCTCGCGTAAAAAAAAAAAAAAAAAGGGTCAACTAGTAAGTACTTACTAGTTGACCCAGCGAACTTTGTCAATTTTTCTTTACTATACGAGTATAAATAAATAAATTATATAACAAACTACCCCGTTGACACCCCTCTATCTATTAAAAAAAAAAAGCAACAAATCCATTGCCTAGTTTCAAGGATGTATGTAACGGGACAGACAGCATTTAACCATCAACACATTTTTTTTTTATGGGATAGGAGGGCAAACAAGCAGGCGTGTCACCTGATGGTAAGCAACCAACGCCGCCCATGGACACCAGCTACACATATAGTGTTACTGTTGCGTTGCCGACCTTTAAGGGATAGGGAAGAGGAATGGATGGGGAAAGGGGGGTGGGCCTCCGGGTACCTCTCTCACCGAACGAAACGCGGCATGAGCCACTTTACGTCGACCTTCTGAGAGGTCGTGGTATTTTACCGGTCGAGCCGGCCCATTCATGCAGTGAACTGCTTGGCTCTACCACTGTAAAAATTAGGGAAAGGTTGTAGTAATAGTTGGTTCTTGTGGTTTCATTTGTTTACCCAATGGGTTTATAAAAAAAAATGGAGGTCATGTGTGATAATCTTGCTTCTCTCTAGTATTACCTGCGTAAAATAACTGAAATACCTATATGGTTAATCGACGAAACATGTTAAATGGTCAATTCACTAATAGTTAAAAAATATAAATAATGTTTCAATAAAAACTTGAAATTTCACTTCTAACTTAATATTATTTTTAAATAGTTCTTATTTATTTCAGAATCACATGGTGATAAGATACGACAGCGTGCGTAAGTCGTACATGGCGACGGATCTAGGTTCCAAAAACGGAAGTATGTTGAATGGCAGTAGAATGTCTGAGAGCCAGATACCTAGTGAGCCCATGCAGGTAATTTTGTAGACAATTTCACAATGTATTTAACAAATAAAAAATGTTTTTTAATGCTCTGTCACATTGCTGGCCCTTGCCATTTAGGGATTTGAAAAATAGATGTTGACTGATTCTCCGACCTACCCGGTTTGGAAACAAAATTTCATGAACAGCGGTCTAGCCTTTTCGGAGGAGTATGGGAACAAACAACGCGACACGAGAATTTATTATAATTTATATGTATGAATTTACATTTGAGTGCAAAACTTCGTTTCAAAATTTTCGATAGATGGCGCTATTATTAACAATGCCTAAATCGCTAAAAACATGGAAATGACGTTTGGCATCTAGTAAGAAGTTTTGCGGTAGCTTGTTGGTGCCATTTTACTTTTTTTTTTTTAATATATTTTGCATAAGGTTTTTATGATCTTTTTTTTATTATTAAAAATATACGTACGTTTATTTGTTTGTAGATAGTACACGGCAGCACTCTAGTATTGGGCGAAACTAAACTTTTGTGTCACATACATCCCGGCACAAACACTTGCGGACATTGTGAGCCTGGACTACTTATAGAAGGTAACTATAGTCACAAGCAAGCAGGTCACCTGAGGGTAAGCAATAACCGCTGCCCGTGGACACCTGCAACATAGATAGTGCTATAGTTGCGTTGCTGGCTTTTAAAGAACTAGTATGGGAAAGGAGAGGCAGGGGCGTCGGCCTTACCTTGTTACTTCTCTCACCGAACGAAACGCGTAATGAGCCACTTTACGTCGATATTCTTAGACGCCGTGGTATTCACCTATCGAGCCAGCCGATTCATGCAGCGAACTGCGTGGCTCTACCAGTGTAAATTAATGGTTATTTTAAATAAAAAGATACTCTATGTCGTTGTTCACTAGTATTTTGTATTCTTCTAGATCAGGAAAAAGAGAAGAAAGTTGCCTACACACGCACGTGTAGCGTGAAGAAGCAGCACGAGCTGGAGCTGGCGAGGCTGAAGAACAAATATGCTCCCAAGCCGCTGTTGGCCATCGAGGAGTCGGCGTACCAGGACAGGGCCCAGGCCAGAAGAGACGCTGTCGGCTCCTCACATTCCTCTGAGAAGACACAGTCCAGTGATATCGCCACGTTAGTATATTACCTAACCTAGTAACTTCACGCCTTTTTATACCCGAAGGTGTTGGATGGGCCGGCTTGACTAGCGAAATATCACGACCTCTCGGAATATCGACGTAAAGTAGATCGTTTGGTTCGTTGAAAGCGATCCGCTATCGGATATAAGAAAAAAAAAAACATCTTACATCAAACGATTTACGGGGTAAGCAGTAATAAAATAACGCCAAAACACGCGATTCTGTTATCAAAGCTTCGTACTATAATATACTAAAGTATTAAAAAAACAACCAATTAATATTACAATAATAATTACAAGTTTAATTATGATAGGTATTTATTTTAATAATCGTCTCAATTTTTAAACATTACCATTTCTACTCTTAATGGACGAGTTTTCTAAACTCGGCCTCGTTTTTATAAAACTAGCGTTTACTGTAACCATTTGAGAAATATTTTTTTTTTCTATTAAATCACATATTAAAAAGTATTTACTATTTAGCTCGCTTCTGAACCAAGAAGTCGTGGGTTCGACGCCTGGCTCATTGGTGTGAGCCGGGACTCTTCGAAATTCTTTTCGGAAGTTATGTGTGATAAATATCGATGACTGATCGATGAATTTTGTGCCCGGTATGGCAATAGGTTCGCCACTTTTTCCATTTGGGATGTAAACTTACTTAAAAATACTTTGACGTACCTCGACGCGGAGGCTACTCTTAAATCCACTACGGTACCGAGACAAAGAACTTAATGTTTTTGCTCAAACCGCAGAAAAAGATTCACGTTCATACGATTGTATTGACAGGTCCATACAGGCAGACAACAAAGGTTTCAAGTTATTGGAGAAGATGGGCTGGCACGAGGGTGAAGGACTGGGCAAGGACAGCCAAGGTGATACGGAACCGGTGAGTGCGCATCAATGAGTTACTGTTACAAAAAATAACCTCTTAGGATTGATTAATAAATGACATGTGCAAACATTATTAGATATTAAAATTATTTAAATAATAGGTTGGGGAAAAAGTATTTTCGTATTTTTGTATGAAAAGTCAAGACATTTTTTTCAAAGTTTATTTACATTTATTTACAATATATATATGTACCGTTTTGTTGAATAACTTTCTGCCATTTTGTGGGCAGAGACATTATCCCGTTACTGTAGAAACTTTGGGACTTCTGATCAAAAAAACGGGACAAATAGTTTTGGCAGTCCTCTCTTGAGGTCAACCTTACAGAACCTAAAGAATTCTGAAGAGACCGAAACAGGTGAAAATCTGAAGGCGCAAGGTCAGGGCTATATGGTGGATGCACTAGGACCTCCCAGTCGAACTCTCTTAATTTTTGCTGAGTGGCTAAAGATGTGTGTGGTCTAGCGTTATCGTGATGAAAGACCACACCCTTCCTGTTGATCAATTCCGGCCGTTTTCTCTCGACTGCTTCCTTTAATCTCATCAGTTGCTGGCAGTAAAGATCAGAATCGATGGTTTTGCCGGACGGTAAAAGCTCATAATGAACAATGCCCTTCCAATCCCACCATACACACAGCATCACCTTATTTCGTGTTAGGCCAGGTTTGGCCACAGTCTGTGAAGCCTGGCCAACTTTCGACCACGACCTTTTTCGCACGTTCTTGTCGTACGTGATCCACTTTTCATCGCCAGTTATCAATCTCTTCAAAAACGGCTCGGTTTCATTACGTCTCAATAATGAATCGCAAATGAGTACACGGTTCATTAAGTTTCTTTGAGTGAGCTCGTGTGGCACCCAAATATCGAGCTTTTTTGTATAACCAGCTTTCTTCAAATGGGTCAAAACTGTTTTGTGGTCAATTCCCAGTTCTTCAGCTACATCGTAACTACTAATATGCCGATCTTGCTCCACTCTTTCAAAAATGGCGTCCATTTTATTCGTAACAGGGCGACCAGAGCGAGGTGCATCTTTAACATCAAAATTTCCGGACTGAAAACGTTTGAACCAAATTTGTGCTACTCTTACTGACACTGCATCAGGTCCATAAACATCACAAATTTTTTTCACTGCTTGAGTTGCATTTTTGCCTTTTTTATAATAAAATTTTAAAATGTATCGAATTTCTTCATTAGATTCACTCATTTTTACGGAGAGAAAAACAAATGAAAAATAGCGGGAAACAACTTTTTTTTATTTTTTTCTTTTCTTTATAATGTAACCTTTTTAATATTACCAAAACCAGCCAGACACAAATAGTACAGTCAAAGAAATTTTATAATAAGTTTATACCTACGTTATGCGAAAAGACTTTTTCCCCGACCTAATATACAAAATGGAATTTAGAAGAAGGTTAGTGATATTCGTTAAAGCATACCAAATAATAAAAAAGTAATATTTTGTTAATGTCCCCTGTTCTTGTCTCGGGTTCGAATCCTCGCTCTCGCCTATGAGCATTGGCAAAATGCGCTGGATGGCTACAGCCGCTGCCTACACCTTCGGGAGAAAAGCATGAAGTTAAAAAAATCATTTTTTATAAATTTGGACAACAGATATCATACATCACTTATTATCATACTTTAAAAAAAATGAATGGGGCGGCTTGCCCGTTAAATACCACGATCTCTCGTAATATCGGCGTGAAGTGGCTCGTGCCGCGTTTCGTTGGGTGACAGAGGCCCGATCCCCTTTCCCCCTCTTCCTTCCTCATCACACTTCCGACCCCTTCCCTATCCAATTTTAATGGCCGGCAACGCAACTGTACCGCTATCTGTGTGGCATGTGTCCATGGGCGGCGCTGCATACCTTCACGTTTGGCTCCCCTCCCCTATTCCATGAAATAAAGGATGGCCACACACTATCCACTAACAACTAGAACGAGTCCTTGAGGAAGGTGCTGTGAAGAGCCTTAACAATCGACGCTCGTGTTCGACAAGAGTTATGAAAGTCAAAGAAGCGAGTGAGGCGTGTAAGGATCGTGCCTTATGGCGCTCTGTTCGCTCTGCTAATTAAAGGCGTTACTTGAAGTTATGTATGTATGTTATATGTCCAATTTACGGCGATATTCTGAGAGGTCTGGTTAAAAAAGAAGAATACGAACAACTCTATCTATCCTTCTATCCTTATATTCGCAGACATTTATAATAACCGCTTGTTATTTTCGTATTCGTATGAAAAATGTTTACAAAAATGTTCATAAGTCATACGGTTACTCTAAAAAGTCGTGAGATGTTTTTTTGCTCGTTTTGGGCAATAAGCGCTCGTCTGTAGGTCAGAGCGCGGCCTACCTGTTCATTTAAAACAATTTGCGCTTTAGTGATGTGACACGAGTGAGTGATATCTTTATCTGTCACTCGAGTAAATATATATATTTTTTTATTTGCGTCATTTGATTTGTATATTTCTCCAGATTTACTCGAGTACGCCAATGTGCGAGAATAGGTTTTTTTTTAAATGTAATAAATCTATATTAGGCAGCAATAAAATATTTTGATTACATACTTGTATATAAGCCAAATTTTCTCTTGCATAATTTATTGGTTTACTTATTGTAATAAATAATAATAATGTTTTTTTTTGCCATTGAAAAATCGCTGTCGCAACGGAGACACTGATTATTTAAAGTTTGTTTACGCAGACTTTAATCTGTAACTCGCAAGCAGGCTTTTTGCATGAATTGGTCGTCTCGACTTTAAAAAGCAGCTCATGATTTCGTTTGATGATTGACTACCCCTTTCCAACCACTCTCCCTATTCTATCTAAAAGCCGGCAACTGTAACTCTATCTTTGTTGTAGTTGTCCGCTGGCACTAGCCGTTTACCATCGGGTAACCAGCATAAAAAGGCATCAGTTGATTTATTTTTACTCGAGTTTGATCTGAGACACTCGATTGAGACCTTCGCCCCGCTATCGTGCACTCGTTTTATTTGCGGTCCCAGTATTAGCGCTGGCCGAATGATGGTCCTGCCATTATGGACCTCAGACGGTCTTGTATATATGTATACCTACATTTCTACATATATATTAACTTAAATATTATAAATTTTGGAAGTACCTGATGATCACATTCCGAAAAATTCCGATTTATGCAATATTTTTATCGAATCATCGAACTTTGTTTCGCCTTAGAAGCAATAAGAAGAAATGAAAATGGTCATTGTGGGTAATCCCTATGAGATAGACATACACCATCGCGGACTTTTTTGTAGACCTTTTGAAGGTGTGTAATAATGTAGTACATTTTTTGGTCTATCACTTAGGGTTCAGCCAGCGTTTCTTATTAAAGTTTCGAAATATGGCAATTATCATTTTTTTAATTACATTATACATACAAACCACCCCCAACCGTCCTGTATCTATTAAAAACTCGTCCAAATCCGTTGCGTAGTTTAAAGGTCTAAGCATATTTCTCAAAATTATTTTCAGAAGTTATGTGTAATAACTTCATGTACTTTTCTACCCGAAGGTGTAGGCAGTGGCTGTTAAGCATCGATTCTCCGTTGTTTACGACCCAAATTGAATAAGTGGCGAACCTATTGCCATACCGGTCTCAAAGTTTTCAGTCATCGATATTTATCACACATAACTTTTGAAAAGAATTTGCAAAAATATTGGTGGTAGCCAGCAACCCGCGACATCTTGATTTAGTAGCAGGGTGCTCGACCACCGGACCACCTAGACTTTATTAACATTTTTAAAAACATTAAATGTAGCATTTTGTAGTCGTGCCTTGCTATTTAATGCAAATAAACGATGACGGTAGGTGCTACGTGTCAGGGATCACTCCGAGATCGTTCGACGTTACGACGGGAAGCAACACGATTTGTTTTCGCAATTGAAATCATTTATTCTACTAGCTGACCCAGCGAACTTTGCTTCGCTTCAAAACAAAAAGTACTAAATGAAAGAGTATTTCTCAACTAAAAGTAGCCTAGGTTATTCCTTTTTGCAACAGCTACTTCCCAACAAAAGTCAAAATAGGTCCGGCCATATCAGTGATTAGCCGGAACAAACAAACCGACAGACTGCCAAAAAAAAAGTTATTTTGGTGTATATATCATATATGCATGTAGTAAAACGCGATTATTTCAATATTACATATTGAAATAATCGCTTTTTACTACATGCATATTGAGACTACAATTTTATTTATATGTAGCCCATTAGCTGTCGTGTTTTAAACATTAATTTTAGAAATAACTAGCTGGCCCGGTTCCGCATCAAAAGTAATAAATGAGTAAAATTTGGTTATTAAAAAGTTCAATTTGTGCTATTTATCGGCACGCGTTTTGGCGCGCAACGCAAGTGCTATATCCCGCTATGTTAATACTGTAATATCTTCGAAAATATTCGTTTAAATTACATGCTGTAAAGAACCATATTGATCTATATTAAAAGCACAATTAATGCTGTAATGTTTAAAATTGCCTCGTAAATAAACGATTATTTCTCGTGAAAAGTAAAAAAATAAAAATGGCCATTGTGGGTTATCCTTATGAGATAGACAAATGCCCTCGCGGACTTTTTTGTAGACCTTCTGAAGGTATTTAATAATGTAGAACATTGTTTTGATCTATCACTTAGTGTTCAGCCAACGTTTCCAATTAAATTGCTAATTCTTCAAAATTATCTTTTTTTCTTTACAACTTCATATATGAATTATAGATCAAAACGTTGACACCCGGTAAGTATTAAAAAAACCGCATCAAAATCCTTTGCGTAGTTTTAAAGATATACGCATATAAGGGGACAGACAGCGGAAAGTGACTTTGTTTTATACTATGTAATGACTATGTAATGATTTAAAGCTACATCACCACACATTATTTTATTTTCGTTTCAGTAGCTGTTCTCAAATTATGAAAAGACTGTCCGTCTTTTCATAATTTGAGAACAGCTACTGATACGTTGAAACCGTTTTATGGCCGTTGACAGCTCCATTTAATATTCTAGCGCAGCCAGTGGCAGAAAAGAGAACTAAAATATATTATTGTCGGTATATTATGTGTACATTAGTACTATGGAAAAGCCTAGACCGTGCGTGTGATATTTTTGAACGTTAGGTTCAAATGTAATAAATCAAATACAGAATTCAATCTTGCCATATTTTGTGTTTAGTCAGCCGTTTTATCACTTTCAACGTTGATGAAATATCGTCGGTGATTTCGCACGCTTGCATGTCATTATTAATTATTCGAGGTGACAATGACTCGGGAAAACTTTGGATATACATAAACAAATTAATAAAAACGAAATGTCTATTTTTAACCTCGACCCACGTAAAAGAATCGACTTTAATTGTAAAATATGGCAATATTTTTATAACCTTCCGCCCTTAATACCGCAAGGGGCAAGCTATTATGCCTCGATACGTGGTTTTTTTCCGATACTTCTCGCACTTAACTTCTAAAAAATAAGAAGTGTGCAATTCGTATTCCATTCCAACATCTCTGATCATTATTATGAGAAGCGCTAGGCCTTCGAGAGTCTATGCCTATTACTGAGAGAGCTAGGTATCAGGAGGCTCAACTCTTTCCCCTCTTCCCTTCCCATCCCACTTCTGACAGCATCCCTATCCTATTTTAAAGACCGGCAAAGCAACTGGGACATAAAACAAAAAAAAAACAGTACATCACTTTATAGAAAAGCATTTAAGGAATAAAATCATGGTCACCGCAGCCATATATCAAATTTTAAAAATAAAAGACAATGTTACCGTTATGGGTTCCGAGGTAATTTAGTCATTTGTCGAGTGTCCGCCGTGGGGTATGTCTGAGATGTTGCAGCGTGTCTGTCTGCCCGCGCCTTACACAATGTTGCAACAATGTAACATAAGCCTACAACCCGTCTTCCACACGTCGTAAATTATCTTACCGACGAGCTAGTGACGTGCTATACATTATAAATATATGTTATATTTTATCGATAATTTTAGAATTCATAAATAGAATGTCTCATGCATTTGTAAAGGGATTTACAGCGAACCACGTGTTCTCACCATGAATGAAGTGTAGTCTACGATAAAGATAAAACATTTTGAGATTAATAATTTAGCTATCAATCAATTATTTATTCACATAGTTTTGGGTGATAATTTAAATAAAATTTTGAAGAGCCTATTTCCTCCAACGAAAGCCGTGAATCAATGAGGCGTCTTGTTCTTACAGTCAAGTTAAACGCTACACAAATGGATCTACTTTCGAATTCGCGTATGCATGCGTAACGACTTGTTACATTCATATACAAAAAAAAAACATATTATCTGAGAATTTTTTCATGAGCACGAGAACAAATGCGCAAGCGAATCACCAGATAGTAGGCGAGTAACGTCGCCCACGAACATCTTTAATACTGAGGATAAAATAGGAATATGCCCTAGTTCTTAAGTCCTATCGATCGGGATATACTGCTGCCATATATTTAATAAAGATGTACTATTTATGCGGATTGCTGTCATTGTTGTGTAACAGTTGACAAGTATCGAATACGTTTATACGTCATAATTACTATAGAAAAGTATCGATAAATTATATACTTGTACAATGCACTTAGCAACACTATTATTATACAATAGAGATTATATCTAATTTATATTAAATGCTATTGGGCACCCGGTATTATTGATTACAGGCTCTACATGATTTTGTGAAATTATATAGCGTTTAGTTGAATTTCAATTTAAAATTTAATTTACTAGGTATACCTTCTGTGTACTAAGTATCGGGAATTTGTCAATAAAACAAAAAATACAAATTATTCATCTAAATTTATTTTATCGCCTTCAAAGTAGGCCCCATCGCTTGCAATACAACATCTCCACCGCTTCACCCAGTCTTCCATACATTTTTCATAGGCTATTTGCGGTATCGCTCATTCAGCGAATTTTCTTTTATGGCTTCTATTGACTCAAAACGTTTTCCTCGAAGTGGTAATTTTAACTTGGGAAATAAAAAAACGTCTGACGGAGCCATATCAGGTGAATAGGGTGCTTGGTCGAGAACGTTTGTTGAATTTTTCGCTAAAAACTCTTTCACTATAATGGCTGTGTGTGATGGTGCATTATCATGGTGCAGCATCCATGAGTTGTGTCGCCACAAATCTGGACGTTTTCGGCGGATACTCTCACGCAAACGCTTCATGACGACTAAATAATATTCTTTATTCACTGTTTCTCCCTCTGGAAGGAATTCGGAGTGAACCACACCACGGTAGTCAAAAAAAACTGTCAGCATCACCTTGATTTTGGTGCGACTTTGCCGCGGTTTTTTGGGTTTCGGCTCGTTTTCGAGACGCCATTCTGAAGACTGTTGGCTTGTTTCCATGTCATAGGTACTCATAAACCCATGTCTCGTCGCCAGTTATTATACGTTTCATAAAGGTCGGATCCGTAGAAGCTCGGGAAACCATGTCTTCAGCGACATGCTTTCGCTGCCCTTTTTGAACAAAATTGAGCTCTTTTGGAACTAGTCGAGCGGCGACGCGTTTCATGCCTAAAATGTCAATGAGAATATTGTGGACGGACTTAAAAGATATGTTCACCTCACTAGCCAACTCTCTCAGACTCATACGTCGATTTTCGAGCACTAGCTTCTTGATTCTGTCGATGTTTTCTTTGGTCGTAGCTGTTGAAGGTCTACCAGAACGAGGCAAGTCTACTACTACTTCTCGGCCTTCTTTAAAAGCCTTATACCATTCATAAGCCCTTGTTTTCGATATACATGATTCGCCGTAGGTATTTCGCAACATTTTTAGTGATTCACCACATGAAATATCATTCGAAACACAAAATTTAAGGCACACTCTTTGTTCAACAATATTTTCCATGGTTAAAATCGCCGAGGACTCAAAACTATGACCAACAAAAAGTTTAGTTTAAAACAAATTAAATGACAGATCCCGTTCAAATTTTGCGCGCTAAACCAGTACAGTGCTACCAACATGCAGTAAAAAAATTAGAACGACCTCTTTTACGCGGGTCTCTTTATTGACATATTCCTGATACTTTTTACACAGAGTAGTATATATATCATCATCATTTCATCATTAGCCTTTTAAGGTCCACTACTGGACGTAGGCCTCCCCCATAGAGCACCACAACTGCCGGTCCTGTGCAATCATGGGGGGTTTTTGCCATAATCGTCAGGCGGATTGGCGATCGCAGTAGGCTGTATTTTGTTTAGAGAGAATGCTGCTGCCCAATTTTCCAGCTTTTCCCTTAGTCGCCTTTTACGACACCCACGGGAAGAGATGGGGTGGCGGTATTCTAAGCCGCTAAGCCTAATTTAAAATAAATTTCGCCTTCTCGGTGGTCCGATGGTTGAATCAAGAACTCGTGAGATCGAATCCCAACTAACACTAATGATTTCTCGAAATTCTTTCCTGAAGTTATGTGTGATAAATATCGATGGCTGACGACGACATTGTGCCCGGTGTTTGGCAATAAGTACCGCCAACTGCTCCATTTGGTACATAACGATTCAACAAGTGGAGCCTCAACAACCGGTGCCTACACCTTCGGGTAGAAAAAGGTGTGAAGGCATAGAAAAAATATAGCTTTTTTTCCAAAGGTGATTAGGAAATTTTATTATTAAAACAAATTGGGAGATACCATTATTGAAGCACACGCTTACATTTTAGAACGATTGATCTGTGCGGTTTTGTGAAGAGATTGATACCTTCACCCACCTGGTACCTGTTTGTAAGCAGTGGCAGAAAGGGGAACTAAGATCTCAGTTTATTATTATATACATTAATACTATGGAAAAGCCTGGATCGTTCGGACTCCTTGTATCTATTGTTGTGAGTTTGTTACAAGTTAGTCTGTAATCACCACAAGTCGACATTCGCCGTGCAAGTCAACTATCGAAAGTTCAAATAGCTCTCAAAGACAGAGTCCACATGAGGATAAACAAATTATTTGCATAGCATATTGGCAGACCACTTGTGCTTGTATGCGTAGCGAGACAGTTGATTATCTGCACCCCATCACAGAGACCCTTGAACATACCAGAATACCTTCCAAAATGGACCGCTTCACGACTGTTAAGCCTCGCCTCGCAGTTTTGTTTACGTCCCAAATGGATTAGCTGACGAACCTATTGCGATACATACCGTATTCGAATCCACGACTGAAATAAAAGGAGCGGGAACTCATGACTGAAATAAAACAGGCGGAATGCTCTACCACTGGACCACCGAGATTTATTAGAACTACTAACTAGATATATTTATCGAGGAAGTAAATTTAGATTTGCTTAAAATTCAACACGCAAAAATCTGCGTCGTATAGGTATTAGTATAGGTCACTATAGGTGATTATTCAAAAGCCTCAAAGCGGGCGAAGCAGTGTATAAAATCCAGTATAGTGAAGTAATGGATGGAGTCTTCTTAACTTTTTTTTTTCTACGCTGTTGTAAAATAAAGAAAATTTAGTCATCTATAATTATTTAATTATATCGTTAACTATAATTATCTAATTATTTCGATAAAAATAAAAAAAATAAACTGACTTATTAACTGCAGTTGAAAAGTTTCAACTTGACGCGTAATTATTATCAATTAGAAGTAGACAAACAGTAAACTGTATGCATTAATAATAATAACACAACAGGGCGTCCGTTCTTCGGAGTGTAAAATTATTTAAATTAGCTAAACGGTTCGTCATTAATAAGCCTCGCGTTACTTTGTAACGGCCCGTACAATGTTGCAAGGATCGTCGTGTCCAATATTACCTCTCATGTCATGAAAATTGGACTGACATCGGAAAGGATGGTGTTTTTTTTTTCTTTTTTTTGAAAGGTCGCCGGTTTCTGCCCACGCCGACAGATTACAATACACTTTAATTTTGGAAGTCCACAGTATGAGTAGTGTTTAAATTGTCTGGTTTTTTTTTATAAATACTTGAAATTGAACACCTCGCGACCGATCGGAAATGCTGCAAAAATTAAAAGATAAGATACTTAAACAGTTTCATGTGAGTTTGACATCAATCTGGAAGGGATGTCGAGTTCACTCACAGCATTTTGAAAGGAGTCACCACAGAAATAGATCAAGATAGAACGGCGAATAGGCGTGGCAAGCGTGCCAAAACCATGCACTATATTGCATGCTTTTCGAAACTCGCTCTCATTACGCAACGAGCGTTCCTGCCATGCGTTCAGGACGTAAAAAAATAGATAAAACATCACATATATGCCTTATTATGCTGTGGCAAATTGTAAAAACAAAAGTAGTGAATCAAATATTAAAAAAGGAAATATTTCATATGATCAGTAAGTACAGAAAATCAGTAGAAAGTATTTTTTTGAGATTTTAAACTATTGTTTTACTTTTACTATGTTCAATAATTACGATCACAAGTTGTATATTTTTTCGTTATGATAAATATCCATTGCTGTCCGCATTTAACGCTCGTATACAAAAACATTGCGCGTATAAATTATACGCGTAATGTACGTCGAATCGAACGAAATACACAATACACCTGCCCGATGATCGCTGTGTCTGTTAATCGCTGTGATTGGTCTTCGAATGTTAGAGATGGGCACTCCATGTATCGTTGAGTCTTAGGACTTTTCGATAAATTAATTCAATAATAATTTGAGTATCAGCTCATGTCTTGCTTTGTCCCTACTTTATTCTAACACCACAAATTTCAACCAAAGTGCTTCGTAATTACATTGGCAGCAGTTTATTTGACAGTATAAGTTTTCACCAATTTGACCAATCGCCGATGGAAAATCATCTCGTTCTTCTCAAACGGGCAGTAACCGAGGTATATGTAGACGTTCGGCTTCGTTATTTAACCAGGACTGTGAGGCCAACCCTTACAAAAAGGCAAATATTTAATAAATATGTATAGTTTCAAGGACAGTAAAATATTTATAATTAAATTTTATATACTATTGGAAAAATATGTTTTAGGTTTTAATATGTCGGATTAAAGTATTTAACATGTTTTACTTTCTATGATTATCGTTACACAAAATCAATAAAATTAGTAATATAAAAATAATAAAATTAACACACGTTTCCGATATTAACATCGATAATCTAATGTGTGTGTCTCCTAACTAGTGCCCCGCTCACAATGAAAATGACGTCACGCTGTGGGCGTGGTTTTTCAAAAAAGTGACACGCTCGAAATGTATGGAAATATGACATCGCGGCCGTTCTATCTTGATCTATTTCTGTGGGAGTCACCGTATAAAAAAAAATTGAAAATGTTACAACTGGCCGGTGACTTAATTTGAAATTACGAAAATAAAAAATAAAAAGTTCGGCTTTATAATTTTGATATCACGGAAAAAATTGGGCGCGAATGCAATTTTGTAGATTTAAGTGGAAATATTGCATAATAATGCCTAATAAGTTTTTTTTTTAATCGTTTTGGGACAAAGAATTTGTTTTTAACGGTAAACCACGAAGGTACTACCATTATCGACTACTGTTTAAAATTCTACCGTAGGAACACGTGAGCCATGTCACCTAATTTGTCATTTACTTGAAGAATAGTGTCAGTTGTCCAGTGGTCAAGCACCCCGCTTTTGAATCGAGAGGTCGCGGGTTCGAATCCTGGCTCACACCAATGACTTTTCGAAATTAATATCGAAAGTTATGTGTGATACATATCGATGGCTGAAAAGTAAAAAAAGAACTCTTTGTGCCCGGTATGGCAATAGGTTCGCCACCCATTTGGGACGTAAACATAATGGCCAGTCGAGGCTTAACAGCCACTGCATACACATTCAGGTAGAAAAAGGCGTGAAGTTACGAGTATGTTACTTGAAGGACCTATCCTAAGGGTAAATATATTTTCCATGGGCCTCCATCGCACGTATCATGCTGCACCTCTGCTTATTTGTCTCAGATGGAATTTATTAAAAGCTTTTATTTAGCTTGCACTGTATGTATGTGTGTATGTAAGTATGTATGTTCGGTGGAATCTTGCAACTCAATTTTGAAGTAGATATCTTCAACCGATTGAGCTGAAATTTTGTATACACGTTTACTTAGGATGACAATGCATGATATGATGTGTGACATTATTCTATATCCAATATGGCGGACCACCCAAGATGGAGGAATGGATATTTTAAATGCATTTCTGCAATATGGGTATCAAATGAAAGGGCTTATTGAGTGTAACTCAAAAAATAATATGACGTCATTCTAAATTCAATATGGTGGAATATCCAAGATGGAGGAAAACATAGTTTAAGCTTCTGAACAATATGGATATCAAATGAAAGGGCTCATTGAGAGTAACTGAAAAAATAATGTGACGTCATTCTAAATCCAATATGGCGGATCATCCAAGATAGAGGAACTGTTTTTTTAATGCATTTCTACAATATGGGTATCAAATGAAAGGGCTTGTTAATAGTAACTCGAAAAAAAATATGACGTCATTCCAAATCCAATATGGCGGGAAAAATATTTGCGTTTCTACAATATGGGTATCAAATGAAAGGGCTTGTTAATAGTAACTCAAAAAATAATATGACGTCATTATAAATCCAATATAACGGATCATCCAAGATAGAGGAACAGTTTTTTTTAATGCATTTCTACAATATGGGTATCAAATGAAAGGGCTTGTTGAGAATAACTCGAAAAATAATGTGACGTTATTCTAAATACAATACGGTGGACCATCCAAGATGACTGCATACATATTTTTGATGCATTTCTACAATATGGCTATCAATTAAAAATCATCATTGCGATTAAATGGAAAAGAAAGCTCTAAGCTGAAATTGAATAAGATGATCGCCTTATTGAAGAGCTGGACTGTTTGAAATTAAGCGGTAAACTAACTTGCAATAATGATGCGTTGAATGAAATGACACTATATAGCTGGCTAGGTAGCCAGCTATAACTAAAAATAAGAAAATAAATTAAAAGCAAAAATCCTTTTTAAAGAAGCTTTTATTTAAGCGCTCTAAAAATAAGAAAATAATATTTCCTTAAAAATTTCAAGTATCAACTTAGAGCCTCAGTATGTACAATTTATATAATAATAAAAGCTTGTCGCGAGGTTTGACACCGATAATATAGTAAAGTTAGTAGATTAATTTACATGAGTGTTTTGCCCATTTCTTCTCATGACAACCTTACACTCAGAATAGTCCGTGCGTTTTTGTTCCAATGAGGCAATTTTCTCAGGCGCTCGTGTTTTAATATGTTATGCTTTAAATATAATAATAAGTTAAATATCTGTATTTACGGACTATATTTAACTGTGTGTGAAGACCCAAGAAAATAAAGCTATTTTGATTTGATTTGACATTATAAAATTAGTACAGTTTATTTACAACTCGCGCGACAAGCTTTTATTATTATTAGGTTGTTGCAAAATATCTGTCGTATTTCGATCGGTCAAATTCGAAATAGCATTTTTTTTTTGCGACACTTTTAGAGCCATGTGGTTATTCCTGTCGCCTAGTGTATTTACTTGCGTCTCTAAAACCGCGTGTTATTAAAATTGCATCTAGTAATTTATAAAATTTGAGTCCTTAAAATGGAGGTTGATAAAACTTGTCTTCGACATTGCATACTCTATGAGTATCAAAGAGGCAGTAATGCAACTGAATGTACCAAAAATTTGTGCAGCACCTTCGGGGAGAACGTGGTAGATGTTAGAACGGTTCAAAGGTGGTTTTCAAAATTTCGAACTGGAAATTTTAACCTTCAAGACGCACCTCATACCGGCCGACCCTCTTCTTTTAATGAAGATGAATTAAAGGCCATTATAATGGAAGACCCATTTATAACTAGCAGAGAGATAGAGGGAAGAATGGGTTTTGATCATACAACAATATGTCGACATATTAAAAAATTAAACTTTTATTTTCCTGCTAAAATACGACATAATTTATGCAACGACCTATTATATAAATTGTACATACTGAGGCTCTAAGTCGATACTTGAAATTTTTAAGGAAATATTATTTTCTTATTTTTAGAGCGCTTAAATAAAAGCTTCTTTAAAAAGGATTTTTGCTTTTTATTTATTTATTTATTGCTTCAGAATAATTTAATCGAAGTGTTAAAACCGCGAGAGAATTTGTTTTGGAGACACTTGATTGTACCGTCAGAGTAAACGACAGTTCGGCTGTGATCTGTTGTCTATATACATGTCTTAGGCGAAATACTAGCTTCATCATCATCATTCATCAATTAGCCTTTTGAGGTCCACTGCTAGACATAGACCTCCCCCATAGAGTGCCACAACTGCCGGTCCGCTTAATCATGGGGGGTTATTGCAATAATTACCACGCTTGGCAGGCTAGTTGGCGATCGCAGTAGGCTGTATTTTCTTGAGAGAGAATGCTGTAATGTGTAAATAATTGTAATAAATCTGCTAATATAATACTTGAACGACCCCTTATTGACTAGCTGACTCGGCGAACGTTGTTTCGCCCCGGAAGCAATAAATAAAAATCAAATAAATTAGTAAAAGATTTTTTCTAGTAAAAAAAGTAAGTACTCCTAATCATGCCAGCTATCTGCCAATAAAAGTCCCGTCAAAATCCTTCCGGCTATTTCAGAGATTACCCGGAAAAAACAAATAGACAAACAAAAATTTGTAAAAAATGTTATTTTGATGAATGTAAAAAGCAGCTATTTCAATATTACAATATAAGACACTTAAATTTTCATAATATGTATATATTTATACGCTTCGAATGCTTTCCTTACTTTTCCGTTTGAAATGTCACTACAAAAGTATTTCATTGCAACGATATTTGGTCGCGAAAGCATAAGAGGTAAATAAAATTGAAATACCAAAAAAAAAAATGCATTTTGTACTGCCAACCTCTGTCATGTTCGTCGGCATAGCAGTGGTTTCATGTTCTAGTACCTGATATGACAAGTAAGAGTAGCAAACCACGCAATTACAAGAGATTTTTTTTTCTTTTTTTTCAAAGCCAACAATGTAGTTACACATATTATGATAAATTCGATTGCATTAAAAGCGCCCCGTCAAGATACACTTTGAATAATTGTACGCGATGTTGTGGGCGCACGAAGCCGACAATGTCAAAAAGATATAATATCATGAACTGACAGTGACGCTGCACCATGGTGTATTTCTGTTGCGGCATTTCGTTCCATTTTGTAGCATAGACTGCAACAATGTTGCACTCGTGATCCGCGACAGGCAGTATTCCTGATCAATTAGTGATAAACGTTTTATTTATTTGAATCGATTTGCTTTTATAAAACAAACGGATTCCTTTTTTAAATTTGGAAACCATTCGTCCAATATATGCAAAAAAAAAACTATTACTCATTTTTATTCTGTCCGTTATTCTTTTTTTCGTACCGGTCAGGGACAGTTGGATTATATTTTATAAATCACTGGCCAGTAGTAAATATTGTAACGAGTAAAACTGGCTAATAATTTTGTGAGTCATCGATATTTATCACAAAAAGAAAAGAAATCTTGAAACTTATTTTAAAAATTCAAAATTGGAATGCATATTATTAGTTGCAGACTGATCTTGTTCGTGTCATATAGCTCTGTAATAGTTCGCCAGTTACAATGTAAGTTGTCCAGCCAGTAACTATAGGTAATTGGTGTGGGTACTGCTGCTACCTCTCTGGCATATTACAAATCGCCCCCTCCAGACTTCACAATCTTTACACGCTTTCAACTATCTACCTCGCTCCGTCCACATTGTTCGCAAGCTTTAATAGGATACCATAATTCTCCTGTCAAACCCGCCACTTTAATGAACGCAAGCAGAATTGACCGCTCTCTGATGCACATAACTCGAGACAAAACCCCAATAACCAGCGCTTGTTGGGTACACTCATATTAAATTAAACCAAACCGACACGTTTTGTTTGTATAGCTCTGATTTGATAACTGCACATTGTTTACTAGCTGTAATAACTCGCTGACAACTCGCTACCCTTGTATTAATAACTTTTTGTTTTATTTAAATCACTGTCTGGATATACAATCACATTTATTGACGTGACAGCGTGTTTTATATCGATGGTTTGCGGCGTTACCTAAATGCGGTGTTACCCCGATGCGCCGTTACCTCACCCTGAGGTGTTCCAATTAGGAACGCTAGTAATTTAATCTTTTTTTTTTGTTTTTTTTTTTTTTATATGAAACCATTTCATGAGTATTTCCATATGACGTTGTCACGTTCAACTATCGTCAGTAAACCGACTCTACAGACAATCGACTTAATAAAAAAGGGCGTAATCCAGCTACTTAGTTTGGGACCTGGTGGTAAAAGATTAGCGCTGTCCGTGGACATCTGCAACCCCGACCGGCTCACAATTACGTTGCCAGCATAAAAGATGGAAGGGAAGATATTGGGCCTCCTGACACCACTCTTCCTGAACGATACGTGGCATAAGGCACTTTACGTCGGTTTTCGATCCGTCGAAACGTATAATACAAATTGCTGAATCACCTCTTACGACACCCACGGAAAGAGATTGGCTAACACTATTCTCTGGGGATTCTCTATATTAAAAGTTAAAACTGATTCAAATCTCAAAGTTATAAAAAGCTAGCTTACATGACTATAAACGTTTTATGTTTCAGTATTACCGTATTTTTTTTTTAAACTTACTATCATTATAATAAATTTTATTTTATATTACGATATTCTTCGGCAACATTATATTATATATTATTATATTTTATTCGTCCATAATAGGCTTGAATTGTAAAATCGAAGCCTTATGACGTGACGCTATTACCATTTCAATTTGAATTTATTTTTTACTAGCGCTTGTACGCGGCTCTCCCCGTAAAATTTCGTGCTAACTCACATACGTCGACACGTCCTCACAGTCTGACCTCATCAAGTTTGATTGACTCAAAATTGTTTTATGGGATAGTTGCCCCTTATCCCATAAAAAAAAACAATTTTGAGTCCAGAGCAAACGGATCACCAAGTGACCAAAATTGCCTATGAACCCCTGCAACAAATATGGTGTCACAGTTTCTCTCACGGCTGTTACGGCAGGATAAAGATGGAGATCATGTGTGGTATGGTAAGAAGTGGATGAAGGGGAGTGGGCCTCCAAATACCTCTCTTACTGAACGAAACGCGGCATAAGCGACTAAACATCAGTATTCTCCGGTATTTCACCGGTCGAGCCGGCCCTTACTTGCAGCGAACTGCGTGTTTTTAAACTAATGCAGTTTTAAAATAGTTGATTTCTTCTTTTTAACTAATTCAAAAAACATATACCATCTCCATAGTCCATATAGAAACTGCCATCTAATACGATTTGAACAGACAGACAGACTGTGGCCATTTAAAATTATCAGTAGGGATTTTTTTAAAAACGTACTGCCAGCTACACTTGGCCGAGAGCCATTTAGTAAAAGGCTTTTAGCACATCCGCCAGCTCGTAAGCGGATGAAGGCCGACGTCTGCAACGTTCAGCTTGCCTCGGTTACATACTATATATATATATATATATACACTTGAATTACTAAAATTGAAACTTCAATTACACATTTTATAGTATATTTGTACGTTTAAATGTATTAAAATACCACAGCGGGACAAATAAGGACTGTTATGTGTGGCTAGATAAGATTTTATTTGTATATTTTTATTGCCGTATCTTAACACCTACAGTCGGGCCATATCTGTTGGCAATTGCCACGGTATTGAATTTTATATTTTACTGATGATGACAAGAAACGTAATGTACTCAATGTTATTAATAAGTGCTCGCTGGAGATCTTTATGAATTTTTTTTTATTTGTACCTACCGCAAGGGGTACTAATGTTGGAAGTTGTGTTGCCGTTGTTTCGCTATTTTTTATATATCTAATAATATTTCGTGAGTTAATTGTTTAAGGTCTCGGTGGTCCAGTGGTCAAGCACTGCGCTTCTAAATAAAATGGCTCACACCAATGACTTTTCGAAATGATTTTCCAAAGTTATGTGTGATAATTCCCGATTACTGCAAAAATTTGCGCCCGGTGTGGCAATAGGTTCGCCAACTATTCCATTTGAGACGTAAACATAACGGCGAGACGAGGCTTAACAGCCGGCGCCTACGCCTTCGGGTAGAAAAAGGCGTGAAGCTATGTTATGTTATTTTGTAAGATATTTGTTGGAGTTAAATATACTGCGTCTAGATGGTCTGGTGGTCTGGCGCTGTTCAAAACACCGATTCTGCCATGCCCGATCGAAAAGTAGATTCAAATCAATGACTTCGCAATTCTTTTCAGAAGTTATAATCATTTTTCTGCCCTGTTCTCTGCACTGTTGTGGTCGGCACAACAAGTTTTACTTTTCCACACTCCCCTATCATTCGCATCTTCCACACTAACACCCTTCTTAATAATGTCGTCTTTCACACAATCCAGCTATATTTTCTTAGATCTTCCTGTTCTCTTATTACCTTCCACGTTCAGTATCATCATTCTTCTCGCAACATGTCTATCATCCCTTCTACATTATATACCCAAACCACGCATGGCGACTTCCTCATATCTTCTCAATTAATGGCGCAACTTTCTTTGTGACGTCCATGTATGACAAGAGTTTTGAATGTCGAAAAAACAAGTCAGTGTGTAAGTATCGTATCATACGCCGGTGTGTTTTCTCTGTCTACCCCGTAAGAGCATTGTCGTGAAGTTAAGTAACTACGACTATAGTTTTTGCTGATTGCATACACTTTTATGATAACTCGACGATACGATCAGCCAACCTATTCTTATAATAAGTACTTGCATGATGTATGCAGAATATTCTAGATGATATTTTATATAGTATCATTTACTTGATCAGTCAAAGTTGCTGTGTTGACTGACTGTTGACATCTCAGTATTAAAATAAACTAAATTCGACCATTTACAGTGCGGTGTAAAGTAAGTCTATAGACTTACTTTTTTATATTTTGACGCTTTTTACATGATTTTTTTAAGCCTACCCACGATCCCACGTCACTCACATCGCAATTGGAATAGGTGGCGCAACCTATTGCAATACATATTATCGATTATCTATTTTTATCACACACAACTTTCGGAGAGTCATTTGAATGTGAGCCGGGATTCGATCACACTATTTCTTGATTCAGATGCGGGCAGCTCGAATTGATCATTAATGTTTCTCCGCGTAAGGATTTCACATGTTATGAAAAGGGCAGAGCAAACAAGTTTGGGCAACGGTGCCACCGAACAGGCCCAGAGGCGCTGCATGAATAGGCGGGCTCGATCTGTAAAATACCGCTTCCTCTCAGAAAACCTGCTTAGATTATGCTGCTTTTCGTTCAGAGCCAGAGATCTTCGAAGGCGCACCACCATTCCCAATTTCCCTCCCCACTGCCAATTCCATCTTAAAGACCGATAACACTACTGTAACTCTACTACACAACATATCTGTGTTGCAAGTGTCCATAGTCGACAATAGCCGCTCACCACCAGGTGATCCGCTAGAGGTTTTGCCCCCGATTCCATTCCATTCAATTTTTTTATGGGATAGGAGGGCAAACGAGCAGGCGTGTCACTTGATGGTAAGCAACCAACGCCGCCCATGGACACCAGCAACACATATAGTGCTACTGTTGCGTTGCCAACCTTTAAGGGATAGAGGATGGGTAAGAGGCGTCTGCTTCCGGGTACCTCTCTCACCGAAAGAAACGCGGTATAAACCGCTTTACGGTCGATCTTCTAAGAGGTCGTTGTATTTCACCGGTCGAGCCGGCCCACTGCTTGGCTCTACCACTAAATAACACACACATATCTCTTTTTGGTTGGAGCTTACTAATGCGTTGTATTCGTACAGCTTGAGTAGTCGTACAGTGCAGCAATGAGAAGCAGTGCATCAGTCGTTGCAGGCGGCTATCTTAACTGCATCAGTGTCCTGCACCCATGATGATGCATAGTTTACCTGACTGATACACAAGGCACGTAATTGTCCTTAATGCCCATATCAGGTATATCTCATACAATATGCTGAGCACATATTAACAATATTACAAACCATAGATAGTAAAATTAAATGCGTCGTTTAAAAAAAAAACTAATGTTTAAAGGAAATATTAAGTGCGGTAGCAATATTTATTAGTACTTTTGTCCATTTTACATATGAATAACATAACTTCACGCCTTTTTCTATCCGAAGCGGCTGTTAGCCTCGACTCGTCGAATCTTTAAGTTACGTCCCAAATCCCTGCCGAATTCCACCCCGTTTCTGAATTAATTCCGAAAGTCATGTGTGATAAAATATCGATGATTAAAAACCTGTGTATGTCAATAGGTTTCGCCACCAATACCATTTCGGAACAGAACATAACGCTTCGCTAAATCAAGGCTTTAACAGCCGCTGTCTACACATTCTGAAAGAGACAGGCGTGAAGTTACTATGTTCAAAATACATATTTAAATTACACTATGCGCTATTTTCCGTCATGAGATATGACTCTATATTGAGATACCACAACTTATGTTATAAGTAAGTAGTACCCCAAGTGGTTGGGTACCAAGGCAACATTGTCTCGTGGGATTATCACCAGCGGTTCACCACATAGGTGCTCCGATGGGATAATGTTTCTGTGGTCGAACAACACTTTCAACGGTATTAGAATAATGTGCACACGCTCATATCATGGGATGGGGTGGACAGCAGTTTATATCTTTTTATACCACTCTTGCAGTTTGATTTTGCGCGCTCTTTTTTTTAAGATAAAGCTACCACTTATATTTATTTTGCAAAGTTTTTTTATCAAAGAAATAATGTAATATTTATAACTTAACATAACTTCACGCCTTTTTCTACCCGAAGGTGTAAGCAGTGGCTGTAGAGCCTCGACTCGCCGTTATGTTTACGTCCCAAATGGTGGCGAACCTAATGCCATACGGGGCGCAAAGTTTTTTAGTCAGCGATATTTATCACACATAACTTGCGAAATTAATTTCGAAAAGTCATCGGTGTGTGCCAGGAATCGTACCCGCGAAACATTCTATAATATTATTTGTAAAAAGTTTGATTTTAAGCTAAAAAGAGTGGTATAGAAGAGAATATACAAAACAGACATGTGAAAAAACGTCTGTCTGTATTTTTGTTTGTTCTAAAATAAAAATACACAAGTCAGTCTTTAAATCAGCTTTCTTCCCGTGAAAGTCTCGTTAAAATCTCTCCAGCCGTCTCAGAGATTGCCTCAAACAAACATACATTTTTTTTAAAAAACTTTCGGTCAAAATAGGTTATTTCAAAAAGATACTGCGATTATATATTATTTACTATCAGTATCATAATATTGAATACTCATTTCATTCTCGTTTCAACTTAGTTATTCTAGCTGAGTGCCCAGTAATGAAAACTAGTTAGCCAAATGCAGTGTTTGTATTTTTTTTGTACTACTCGCAAAAAGTAGTCTAGCCATGCATTGACCGGCATTGAATCGACTATACATGGTGTTGTTTGGGTGCATGCCCGTATGCCTTCGCCACAAGGAGGCACCATACACGTTCTAGCCAGTCGTCTCTCTCTCGGGCAGGAAATCTGGACTTCCGCTCGTCTAGGATATTAACCCGGCTAGACAATGAGTCGTTAAACGCATATTGTATTATGTATCTTGATGTATTATGACCACTATGTCATACATGTATGGTCTAAAATGACTCACGGATAGTTCTGTATCGATTTTATTATTTCCAAATCGATAATTCGTCGATAGATCTTTGATGAAACTAACTCTTGGTGAAGGTACAATAAAAATAAAACTAATCTTCTGTTTGTTTTAGTTCCATGTTTACTTTTTTTTTATAATTTATTACATTACCAATTTTTTAATCCGAAGACGTTAAACCTTCACCCGCCGAGTTTGGACGTCCCGAATGGAATAAGTGGCAGAACCTATCACCATACACCGGGCACGATGTTTGTCACACATGCCTTCCGAAAATAATTCAGAGCAGTCATTAGTGTGAACCCAGATTCGATCCTACGACTTCCTGATTCAGAAGGATGATCATCGTCCGCCAGACCACCAAGTGACACCCGATTAACACTAAATGGAAGGAGTTCTAAAGTAACTTCTAAAGTAAATCTTGGACACAATACACACAGCGCCCTCTAGCTCCACACTAAGAGACTAAATACTTGTGTTATGGATACTAGATAACGGATATTAATACATGTATACTTTCTTTTGTAAATACATACTTATAACACATATTAAAACATCCAGACGCCACACAAACCATTCATGCGTGTTACAAATATTTGTACTCGGGTGGGGATCGAACACGCCAACCTCGATTCTGCAGTAGGTAGTTTTGACACGGTCTTGCCGTTATTAAATATGTAATTGTATTTATTGAAAAAAAAATGTTTTTAAAATCTGCTTAGTTTTCAACTGATCCATATTTTACTATGTAAATAATAAATTAGATTCCATATCGTTACGTTACGTACTTGTTAATTTTACAGTAGGTCATGTCTGGCGGTCAAAGAGTCCGTCCTCGTGTGCTCTGTAATGCAAATACAAGAATTTAATTAATATTTTTAATTATAAAGTCTTGCGTTCGAATCCTGGTAGGCACGCCACCAATTAATTTCATTGTTTCATGAGATAACGAGTAGAGGTGTCGCCTGATGGCAAGCAACTGACGCCTGGCTACACCTGAAACACAAATAGTATTGAAGTTACGTAACACGACATTGAAAATGGGATGCGGAATTAGTCGGAAGTGGAATGGGAAATGGGTCGATATTATGAGACGTGATATTTCGTCGAGCCGGTCCATTCATGCAGCGAACTGCGTGGTTCGACCGCTGTTTTGTTGTAAAATGTTTTAGAATTGTCTACGATAGTTGAACAAATATTATTAAATATTTGACACTAAGTTAGCAATAGGACCCAGACTCTCATCAAATATTTTTATATTTGATATATATATATATTGACCATTCTATTTTATGTCTGTTAATCACATTCTATTTGAAGTGCCATGCCTTTTATAATTTACATTTCAACACATTATACTTTTCAAAGTTCAAAGTGATTATTAGTTTTACTAGTGATGTAATAATACCATTAGGTTACACCAACTCAAAGTTAAATTAAAATACTAGTTATCATTCCAATTTTTAATAGTACCTATATAATAATACCTATATAATTAATAGTCTCTGGTCGTGGGATCGATTCCGAGCCAATGATTTCTCTGAATTACATGATAGGTAACCCATGGTAAAAATTTGAGATTTGGATAATTCTCCACTCGAAAATGATAATAACAATTCAATTCTTAGTTTTTTATGGGATAGGAGGGCAAACGAGTAAGTGGGTCACCTGATGGTAAGCAACTTGACACCGCCCATGAACACCGTGGCGCGTTGCCCTCCTTTAAGAGAGTAGGAGGGAAAGGGGCTCGGGCCTTTGGATACCTCCCTCACCGAACGACAAGCGGCACGAGCAACTTTATGTCGATATTATTATTCGAACCGCATGGATCGAATTTTTCATTTTGCAATGTAGTATGTAGTAATATATATTATGAATGTAATAAATATGTATTACGTAGTTCTTGATCTTACGACTCATTTTTGAAGTTTTTAAAAACGCTAAGGATGATATTATTAACAGTCGAGGAGCCAAGCAGTCCACTGCATGAATGGGCTGGCTCACCCGGGAAATACGAGTACCACTAGCTGTCATTCACAGATAGTTTTAATGCTTTTTTGGGTCTCAAATAAAAGGGCTTATCAATAGTATCTTGAAAAATGTGACGTCATTATAAATTCAATATTGCGGAATAAGTATTTTAATGCATTTTTACAATATGGGTATCAAATGGGCTTGAGTTTGGGGGAGTACCTAAATCAAAGAACAATGCGACGTTGAATATGGCGTTACCTCTTAAATAGAGGAGTAATTACCAAATTCTACTAAGACCCATATTAAGATTTATACTCGAGTGGGGATTGAATCCGCTAATCTCCGTTCTATATTCGATTTTACCAATGCACCACGAGGCCCGTCGTAATGTAAATAAAATGTGCTCAAAGTTTCACATCCATAGCGCGGAGGGACTCCGCGCGAATTTCTTATGTTTTTACTTTTTACGAGAAATAATGGATTATTTACGAAAAGATTTTAAATATTACAAAATTAATTTTCCGCCAATTAAGAGTCTTAAATAGATTGTGCATGTAATATAGATGATTCTGGCCCTTTACAGAATGCAATTTACAGGAATATTTTCGAAGATATTGCAGTATTAACATAGCGGGACAGGTGTTCAAGCCGTTAAATAGCACAAATTGAACTGCATGATATCCAAAATTTACCCATTTATTACTTTTGATGCGGAACAAAGTTAGCTTATAAATTATTGCGGTATCATTATATTTATATATTTAAATGAACTAGTCTAAATATATTTATTTCTAAGATTTTCGCGAAACTCACTCATTGATTAAAACAACTTTTAGGATTATATCGCGTTTATTTATTATTTATTTATATTTATTTCCCGACGTTTCGAACTCTTTACAGAGATCATTTTCACGAGTGATGAACAAAAAGATGGTAGTTGTTCAAAAGCTATTTTCCCAGAAATCATCACAAAAACCGAGTGAAGCAAGCCACAGTTGAGCGCCAACCTGCCATCTTGCCGTACATAAAGGGAATCACTGACAAAATTGGCTATATTTTAAAACGTGCTTCAATTAAAACATACTTTAAGCCATCCAAGAAAGTTAGTCAATTTCTACCATCTGTCAAGTGCCACATCCCCTTGCAAGACCCAGGAGTATATAAGCTGGACTGTGATTGTGGATTCTCTTATATCGGACAAACAAAGAGGTCCATTAAAACCAGGATCAAAGAACACATAGCGGATGTGAAACACAACCGCTATAATAAGTCTGCTGTTTGTTAACACTGTAGGGAGGGCTCAAAACACTACATCAGGTTTGACAAACCACAAATCCTCGCCAAAGAACAACATTATCGTCCCAGGATGATACGCGAGGCTATTGAAATCAAAAAACATCCAAAGAATTTCAATAGAGAAGATGGCTGGAAACTATCACCTAGCTGGAACCCAGTCATAAGTCTCATCAAACCTAGCCCACAATCAAACAGCTCAAGACAGCGAGATACTATTAGTATAGTTTGCAGGTCAGACCCACATCAAGAACCAAAATAATGTAGAATTTTGAGTAGTGCAGTATATAATCAAAGCAAAATAATTTTAATTTAATTTTTATTAACCTAGAAACGAAAAGAAAGTTTTTGAGAAAAAGAAAGGGACTTGCCCTTTCTTTTTCTCAAAAACTTTATAATTATTAGCAACATCAATAGCCCGTTCAAAATGAAATAATAATCAGTTTTGCAGAACAGCCGCTGAGTTTTCTTGCTGGGTCTTTCTCAGGACTGGCCGCGTTTTTTGACCCAGTGGTAGATTTTTAATAAACACTTTACCTTTTAATTTAAAATCAATGAATATTTAATAATAGTCATATTTTAATCTCAACCAACTTAGAAAATAAGATAATTTGTAATAATTTAATAATAACAACTTTCACTTATTAAATCATACAACAAAGGATCTTTAGAAGCAGGATATATGAATGCATCTTATAAATAAGTATTTAACTTTTGTTCTCATGGTCTGATGTGGGTTACCAATAGTAAAAATCATATTTTTAACATCAACTTTTTGATTTTTATTTCCAAAAAGTGGGTGCTCTCTGTATCAATGAAAATAGCTTTTGAACAACTACCATCTTTTTGTTCATCACTCGTGAAAATGATCTCTGTAAAGAGTTCGAAACGTCGGGAAATAAATATAAATAAATAATAAATAAACGCGATATAATCCTAAAAGTTTTTTAATTTAATTTTTTTAATCAATAGTTTAAATATTTAAATAAAATAGTATTGTACCATTTTATTATATAACTTCACACCGTTCTACCCGAAGGTGGAAGCAGCAGCTGTTGATCCTCGACTCGCAAAATATATATGTCCCAAATGGAATAGATGTCGGAACCTATTGCATTAAACCAGGCACAAAGTTGTCAATAATCGACATATATCACACATTAGCCCGGAATCGATTCAAAGACTCCTTGATTCAGAAGCGAGTCGCCACTGGACCACCGAGACAGGCAGTCCAGTGTTACCACTGAAACTCTTTAATACAATATTAAGGGTTATAATATGCTAACTACGTAACTGCTATGTAGTCTCCTATGAACATCTAACTCTATCTATCTCTGTATATCCAGTTAATCATCACGTAGTCTGAGCTATCCGTTTTAATTGTTGCAGGTACCTTTAATCTCGAATGAAGGTAAGACAGGTCTGGGTGCAATACCAACACCAAACAATCCAGCCAATCACCTCGGTCCAGCAACCATCAGATTGGCAAGCAGAACGAAGATGTTGAAACCGCCGGCGAAAGCTTTCCAGGGTACTTTCGAAGAAGATTCCGAATAATTATTCTTTGAGGCATTAACTTTAGACACGAAGCAGAGAAAGAAAGCAGTAGATAGAAAATGCAGAAGAATTTAATAAGAGATATATTGTCATTTTAAGTTGTAACACAGGCAATACATGGATTACAATACGAGTACAGTATATTTCGAGGAAGATGCATTGCTATATAACAAAATGGACGAAATTGCATGGTCATTGTGTTAGAGTTCTTTGAATCAGAAATATCTTGGAATTATTTTTTTAACGTAAAGGTCAAAATGTATCAAACCTAAACTTAAGCTATACCTGTTACCCACATTTTTTATGGTATAGGGGCAAATGAGCAGACGTGTCAGTTGACCCTGATGGTGAGCAACAAACGCCGCCCATGTACACCTGAACACATATAGTTTTACAGTTGTTTTACAATAGAATATTGATGGGTATCGGGAGTGGGATGGGAAGGAGAGGGAGAAAGGGGTTGGGCCTCCGGATACCTGTCTCACCGAGCGAAAAGCGGCAAAGGCCACGTTACGTCGATATTTTGACAGGTCATGGTATTTTACCGGTCGAGCCGACCCATTCGTGCAGCGAACTGCGTGACTCTACCACTGACACCTAGATATTTAAATCATATAGCAATATTTTTTGATGAGGAAAAAATTGTAATGCGACCTCTATCTTGACGACAAAAATGTAGGTAATTTGTCATTTTATAAATATTTATAAAGTTAGTCGATTTCAATGCCAATTTCGCTTACTTCCCATTTATCTGCCACCGCCAAAAGGGTAAATATAACAAGTAAGTTAAGGATATAAATACAATACTTAAATAAAATTATCATCAAGTTTGCAAGATTGACTAAGAAAGAAAAACAGTGCAAAAGCGGAAGGAAGTAGGAGTCGAGAACGGCTAAGACATACTTTCCACGACCAAATAGAATGAGTCCTTGAGGAAGGTGATGTCAGGAGCCTTAAAATACCGACGCGCGTATATGACAAGAGTTATGAAAGTCAAAGAAGCGAGTGAGGCGTGTAAGAATCGTGCCTTATGGCGCTCGGTTATTTAATATTTAAGACTTCTTGACGTCTTGATCTAAAATTTTGTGATTTAATAAATTTTCATTTAGTTAAGAGAGGACTTATCGCTAGGGAGATTATCAAAAACTGCTCTGTGCGCGGCTGATATTAATCTATCTTTTTCACTTAAACTCTGTCTACAAGTTTTTATGCACTATTTTCCACCATCATTTGCAGTTGCCAATTCTTTATCTTTATATAGTTACCAATAATAAAGCCTTATTTACCACATAGTTTTGTATAGTCTATTTTCATACAGTTTTAGCTTATATGTGTGTGTAATGTCACGGTGGTCAAGTGGTCGAGCACCCCGCTTGACCCCCAATGACTATTCGAAATTAATTTCGAAAGTTACGATAAATATCGATGACTGAAAACTTTGTGCTCGGTATGGCAGTGGGTTCGCCACCTATTCCATTTGGGGCGTAAATATAACGGCGAGTCGAGGCTTAACAGCCACCGCCTACACCTTCAGGTAGAAAAAGATGAGAAGAAGTTATGATGACACTTAATTTTTAAGTACTGGACCAATAACTTGTTACATTTTGGTGGTTGTCCTGCATTCTTTTTTTCCTTTCTTGATATAACCTTTTATAACTCATATAAACAAACTTCACGCCTTTTTCTACCCTATATAAAACTACTACCTGACCCGGCGAACTCTGTTTCGCATTAAAAGTAATAACTGCTGCCCCGCTATGTTAATACTGCAATATCTTCGACAAATTTGAAGTCGATAGCAGCTATAGGTTAAAAATGGGAATTTTCCATTGTTAACACCCCCGCAACCCCCCTTGTGGGTAGAATTTCGTAAAATCCGTTCTTAGCTGACCTCTACTCGGCGAAAGGAATAATCCTATCAAATTTCAAGTCGCTACGCCTTATGGTTCCAGAGATATCGTGATGAGTCAATATATAGGTGGAAATCTCTTATATATATATATAGATTAAAAGTCGATCGCGCCTCCAAGAAACGGTCCAGATGGGTATAAGCCAGCATCGGTATTATTAAGATTAGATTTACCATGAAAACAAAATGGCGGCAAGCGGTTAGTGTCGAAAATTTTTTGTAATTCTAAATGTACAAAGACCTGACCTGTGTATTTGTAAATATAATTTATTTCGCTCATGAAATGAAAACAGATGATGTAATATGAAAATTATTTTTTAGTTTGACTAAGCAGATATAGCAGTGTACATTACATGATCAAATTGAACATGTGTTATTACAAAGGTGACTTTGGAAACCTTAAAAATGAATTAGCTTATTCAATAAGAATTACGAAATGAAAACCGAGCCATGGTAAATAAGAATCATTTCTTGTGTAGCTGAGTTCTCTCTACCAACCCCGCAAATGTCAATGCGTGACGTTATGCTGTTGAACTAAATGTATGAAATAGAAAAATGAAGATTTATATATAAATGAGAAAACGATAGCAATATGTCAGTTAAATAATAAGTCTTTTTTTTCTCCCATTTCAAACAGGTTAAAGTTTAGACGCCATACTGCCTTTTAACACTTAAAAAAAAATTGATATATTTATTATAATGGAAATATCTAAAACGATAATTTGGCAACACAACACATTGATAACTCGTATAAAATTGTTTACGAATGAATGTACGTGTACAATTTCGACGGAGAAGTGATCAAATAAGATTTAGGGTGTACTTTAGCACAAGTACATTTGCAATTATTACTTGTAATAATAATTAATTTATTCAGGCGTACTACAACAACTATTACACGTTTTGTGACTGCACCAATCTCTCTAGTTTGTTAATATTATGTAAATTGGGGGATCAAGGTTCGGTTCCACTCTAACCGTTGTTAGTTAGTTAGTTATTAAGCAAGTTTTGTCAATAAAATGTGTTTTATTTATTTGTGATATTAAATAAAGCTGTGTTATCTATATTTGTGCTTTTTTATTTTTATTTAATAATTGGATAAAACTCAAGATTATCAGTTCTTTTACCAAATACTTCGGCTGCTTGAAAATTGTTACAACTTGTCAAATGTCTCAAAATAAATATACCTAACGTAATCATCTTCCTGTACCTTTTTTCTTTCATTTAGGGAGGGCACAAAAGGTCTTCTCTGGTGATACATACCTAAATCTTATCATTCGCTTCTTCCACACCAAGTTCCTTATCATATCGTCTCAATTTAATTCTCTCAAATCAAACCGAATACAATTACAAACTTGTATACCTATTTATTTCTTAGATTTTCGCGAATTATATTCATAACATTAAAACAACTCTTGGTGTATTATATCGCGTTTATTTAGAACTTATTTTTATTTATTTCCCGACGTTTACCTAGTACAAATGTACAAAGGATGTACCTATAATACTGACCACAAACATTTTTTTTTTTTACTTTTCAACAACATCCATACAAATATAACCATATTCATCAACAATAAAACAAGTGCAATATCAAAAAGAAAAAAAAAAGCAACCGGCAATTCGAGAGGAACTTAAGACATAAACGTTTACTTGGTACACGTGATCGATTTCAAACCAGTGTGCGAGCCCTTGGCAGTTTCTACAATTACCAACAACAATTTGTGTCGTTCATAACTAACCTGTAAAGGAAACGAACAATCATATAAATAAATACACAGACTATACACCGGTCGGGCAGTAGTTAAGTTATTGATGTTATTTTACAACTGGCAACACCACCGTATCATTTGAACATCACATTAAATATTGTTGATGTATAAATACTATATATTTCACGTCTCAATTGAGGAAATTGCGCATTAAAGTCGCTTGGGTAAGTAGATACTGATAGGTAACAATTAATCTAACTCACAGACGAGTCTTACAAAATGACATGCGAGCTGCGTTTCCAATGAGTTTCCTAGAAGCGACCGCCGAGTGGCGTTCTGTTAAAATCAGCGCACCGTAATTTTGTTTACAGTAAAAAAAAAACGTTTGACAATGTCATGTCTATGCTGTCAGGGCCTAGGGGTTCTGTATGCTTATTTTATAATTGCGCGCCGAAGAATGATGAGCCCTACTTCATTTCCTACGCTGGTTGATGTCCTCCTAACCGTGCATATTCTTCTGTAATGAGCGTTCTCATGCAGAAAGTGGCTTGGTCGCTTTATCTGGGATGCGAAGACATAACAAGAAGTGAAGTAAAGTAATTTGTAAGATATTCCAATTACACCATTCATATTCCTTGTCTTTTTAGCTCATTGGAAATGTTATGATACGGACATTGGAATAATGGCAGCAAATGCGCACCTGCAGCCATAAATCAAAAATCTACTATCTACATAATAAAAAAACGAGACACTTAAAAAAAAGTATTGCGACGTTTACATAACACATAACTTCACGCCTTTTGTTACCCGAAGGTGTAGGCAGCGGCTGTTAAGCCTCGTCTCGTCGAATAGGTGGCGAACCGGGCACAAAGTTTTCAGTCATCGATATTTAGCACACATAACTTCCGAAAACAATTTCGAAAAGTCATTGGTGTGAGCCAGTATCAGGAATCGAACCCGGACTGGATCAGAAGCCGTGTGCTCGACCACTGCGCCACCGAGACGTTTACCACTTATTATTGGCCAAAAATGCTAGTAAGATCATAGTGGCCATTAAAAAATATAACTGAACTAGTAGGAGTTCGTGTTTTTTTACTATTAATTTTCTTCATTCGCACCATTTGGAAAGTTAGAAGCTAAAGCTTAGAAGCTGCCTTTTCTATGGATCTTACCACTATCTGACCAAGCCGGCTCGTCTTATGATACATGTTTTATATCGCAAAGGGGAATTTATATTAAATATTAAAACTAGGGTGGTTGAATCGAAGAGAAAAGGTACCTTTCAGACTAATTCAAACGAATTAGAATCAGTCCGTCCATCCGAATTATTTATCAACACCCATATAAGAAATGGCGATGGGCCCAGCGTTGGCCCAGGCAACCACTTATCCTGTTCGAGGTTGCTTACCACCACTAGCCCAACCTTGTTTTAAATCTGGGATGATAGGTAAGGCCTAGACTTGGTTTACATCACTTAACAACAGGGCAAACCCAGCAATTAACGTTGGTCAAAGCTCGGCCCAAAATCAAATAGCCCAGGTTCTTGCCCAGAGTTGGTCCCAGCTTGGCCCCATCGTTTAAGACTGGCAGTTCTTAGGTACATGGAATATAACATGAATTATTCCAAGGCAAACTAATTTTAACTGATTTCTAATTTATGAAAACGTGGAGACATTCTGATACTGTTATCGAAAGGCTTCGATGCTTCACAGACATCGTAGTAATTTTAATAAAGTATCAGGTATATTAATTAAAATTCTTGTCATTAAAAAACTAATTAAAATAATCATCGCGTTCGTAAACTTTGGAAAAAACCCACAGATAACTTATGTTACATCGACTGTTAAATGAATACTCGATTATTTTGGGGTGCATCGTTAAAATTACAATCTCAAACATCAATTATATTATATTATTAGGTGTTATTAAAAGCTTAAGAAAAAACAGGCAATCAATTTATTTTTATTTATCATTCCTTTTTCTACCCTAAAGCGTTGGCAGCGGTAGTTAAACCTCGACTCGCCGAATTCTCAAGTCCCAAATGGAATCGAATAGTTGTTTGAAGGAACATATTGCCATACACCGGGAGCAATATTTATCGGAAATAACTTCCGAAAATAATTCTGAGAAGTCTTTGGTCTAAGAGATAATTGATGCCACTACTTTTTAATTAAGAAGTGGGGTGGTCAACCACCGTGAGATGACAAAACTGTTACCACCAAAAAAAGTATAGGCAATCTTATGTTATATATTCAAATAAATACTCAGGATGCTTGAAATTAGATTATAATTATTCATAATTAATTACATATCATAAGTACTGTTTTGAAAAATAAGACAATCATTTTTGAAATAGATTTTTTTTTTCTAAGTTTTATTTTCATTAGTTTGAAGTTGTATATTTTTATTTAATCCTATTACTAACTTGTCGTGTAGGTATATTTATTATTGTACAGTTAATTTAATAAGTAATTACTGAACATAATTGTGTTAGAATCACAGTTCAAAAATGTTTATAAATATTCAAATAGTCTCGGTGGTTCAGTGTTCGAGCACTCCGCTTCTGAATCATGAGGTCGCGGAGCCGAATCCTGGCACACACCAATGACTTTTCGAAATTAATTTCCAAAGTTATGTGTGATAAATATCGATGACTTAACTTAACTTTAACTTTGTGCCCGGTACGGCAGTAAGTTCGCCACCTATTCCATTATGGACGTAAACATAACGGCGAGTCGAGGCTTAACAGCCACTGCCTACACCTTCGGGTAGAAAAGGACGTGAAGTTATGTTATGTTCTGAAGATTCATTGAATGGCCCCGGATTCCCTGATTTTACAGTTTTTATGCGTTACGACAATCCACTATTTCGTTAAACGCTCACAAATACAGGTACGACTATTAATTACCATAGCAATTGATCAAAATTACACTTCTAATAAGCAAGTAGGAAGTTTGCGTGCTTCATATCCAATGGTCACCTGTATAATGCAGTTTCATAGCCACCATTAAAAGGCGAAAGAAACGTTCAGCTCCCAATAGTGGCGTGCGAACACGCAAATAGGTCTGGAACGTCTCGTAAAAATTGCCATATAAGTTTGCTATTGTTAGTTTTCGATACCACAACTGTAGCGTTTAATTCACATCTTTTAATACAAGCAAGTATAGGAAGCGACAATTGTGTTTCGACATTAATTTTCCAAATTTTAATTTCCAAATAGATCTCACACACATTTTAAAAATAGCCAATAATTAGAGGAAAGTGCCTCCGTGGAACGATTTCACACCGACGCAATAGCTACGATTATTAGCGGGGCGATTCCCAGTGTAGGTAGCAGTAGTGTAGTGCTGTCATGAGAAGAATCGGGTAAGAAACTCATGTGCCAAACACTCTTTTCATATAAAATATGTAGTTTAAAAGTAGATATAGGTGTCTCGGTGGCCTAGTGGTCGAGCACACGGATTCTGAATCCAGAGGTCGTGGTTCGAATCCTGACACTGGCTCACACCAATGACTTTTCAAAATTGTTTTCGGAAAGTTATGTGTGATAAATATCGATGACTGAAAACTTTGTGCCCAGTATGGCAATTGGTTCGCCACCTATTCCATTTGGGACGTAAACATAACGGCGAGACGAGGCTTAACAGCCGCTGCCTACACCTTCGGGTAACAATGGCGTGAAGTTATGTGTAGTGTACTACTATTATTCATATTAAATAGTAAAGTAACTATTGAAGGGTGAAGCAACGGTATTACCCCAAGGACTCGTTCAATTTGACCATGAAAAGTGTGCCAAGGCCGTTTTGGATTCCTACATTCTTCCACTTTTGCAATGTATATCTGCTTAGTCACTCTTGTGTCATTTATTCTTTTCACTTGTCCGAATCATCGGATCCGGTCCTTCCGTACTTTAATATTATTATATACATCTGTTGCAAAACCAATTGCGTTAGGTACCCCACGTAAAAAAAGTTCATTGACGGGGAAGTCAATATTCGAACCCGGAACTTACGATTCATAAGACGGATGAATCTCCAAACCATCGAGCATCGAGTTCCAAGCTAAGCTGCTAAACGCTTGTGTTATGCAAACTAGATAAAGGATATTAATACATAAATAATTTTATTTTGTAAACACTTATAATGTATAGAAAAACACCTAGACGCCATACAAACATGCATATATTTGTACTCGGATCGGACCGAAACCGTTGACCTCGATTCCGCAGTCGGTTGTTTTACCAATGTACCACGAGGTCCGTCAATGGTGACAAGCATCACACCTTGAGTATAAAATCATAAACATCGTGTTTTATGCCTTCGAGGACCCGGATTCGAAACAAACTATATTTATTTAATTATAATTAAATAATTATTATTTATCAGCAAATGCCACGAATATGTTCTCGGGACAAATCATTTCGTAGAAGGATTATTCAGTTAGTCATTAGCTGACGAGATGCATTTTTATAAGTACATATGTTGAGAAACAATCTGAATATGTAAATACATTCTCTATGGACCAATGGTTCAGTATATTGCTTCTAATCTAGACGTCTCGTGCACTTATCCGATTCATCAGCAATGATCTATTGCAGTTCTTTTCTGGAGATAAATGATAAATATCGATGGCTGACTAATATCAGCCATATTTCTTTGATATCTAAAAGGTGTAAGGCAGCGGGAAAAGACTCTCGAAAATCCGAATTACTTTTTCCTATATAATAGATGCAATAATTTTGTTAGTCATTTCTTACTTACCATTATTGCAAATATTTCAAACCCAATATCTCCGATTCAGAACGAGATTTCTGAACCACTAGGCTGTCTAACATTATGTAAGTAACATAACATAACGTAACTTTTCTACCCGAAGTGCAGGCAGTGGCTGTTAAGCCTCTACTCACCAGACCGTTAGGTGCGTTAGGTCCCAAAAGTAATAGGTGGCGAACCTATAGTCACACCGGGCACAACGTTATCAGACATCGATATCTACCACACATAACTTCCAAAGATACTTCCGAGAAATCATTGGTTTGATCCCGGAATCGATCCCACGACTTTTGCATCAGAAGCGTGGAGCTCGACCACTGTACCACCGAGATTTATTTACGTAAATATTTTAGTATTAAGTTACGTACAGGCTTTCCATAGCTAATGTTGCCGCTTTTCCACCTGAACAGGGTAAGGTCAGGGTGACCTGTGCGCCGGCAGGTGGCGCCTCTGTCGCACATTAGTTATGCGCCGCCGGCGGGTGCGCCGTCTGCCACGTTTCCGGTGCAACCCCGCGCCTCTCCACCCATGCGGCCGGCGAAATTTCATCTGCTATTTTTACATCACGAAAATTAATTACTGTAGTACCTATTGTTGTTGAATAAACTTGATCATATAAATTAAAAATATAACAACGAAGAAACTATTTAATAATACAAAGATATAATATTATTAGGCCCGTAAGATCAATCATAGTTAAAACTGTCGATTTTCTAAACTATAGTCAATTTTAATCTAGAGTTTAAACCTGCCTCGTAAGATCAACAGCGAAATGGACATAGATTACGTAAACTAAGTTTAGTTTTCGACAGATGGCAACATTTGGTTATTTAAAGTCCATATTTCGCTCATCATTCACTCTTTTGTACATTGTCTGTGGCATATTTCGTGAAAAAAACTCTTTTTCTCTTTCTTTTATGAAGTTTTATAGTGTGACCATAGATTTAAGAAAAATAGATCGGCAATAGTCACCCAAACAACGTGACCAAAAATGGGTTGTTAATGTGTGAGTGACTTACGGGGCTCGTGGCGCATTGGTAAAACAACCGGCTGCAGCACTGAGGTCGGGGGTTCGATTTTCGCCCGAGTACAAATATTTATGACAAACATTAATATTTGTGCGGCGTCTGGGCGTTTTTCTATGTATTATAAGTATGTATTTACATATTTACAAAAGAAAAGTATATATGTATTAGTATCCGTTCTCTAGTAACTATAGCACAAACATTTAGTTGCTTAGTTTGGAACTGGCGCTGTGTGATTTGTGTCCAAGATATTATTATTATTATCAATGTGTTCTAAGGGAAAATGGAAAAGCTAGAAGAATGGGCAGCAGCATTCTTTCTCAAGACACTACAGCCTACTGCGATCGCCAACCCGCCTGCCAAGCGTGGCGATTATGGCAAAAACCCCCCATGATTGCGCGGACCGGCAGTTGTGGCGCTTTATGAGGGAGGCCTATGTCCAGCAGTGGACGTCAAAAGGGCTTATGATATGATGTGTTCGTAAAAAGCGCTTCAAAGCGTTAACTTTTACATAGTGTTGGGTGTAATGTTAATGGGTGGAAATATAAATATCCCCAAAATCTAACATACGCAGTTACGCTGTCAGTTATTCGATGCTATTAGTAAATTTTTCCTGACATGTGCCATCTATTGTAGTCTATGCTAAATCTATGTATGAACCCACAATCGTTGTGTCAGATGTCAGCTGATAAACGACCGCCATTTTTAAACTAGGCAGGACCACAGTTTAAACGGCAAAATCTTCTGGTATAAGCTAAACTATAGTTTAAACTGTTATTGGAGGTTTATCTAGCATTGATCTTACCAAATAAACGACAGATGAGGTTTAAACTAGATAAAATAGTTTAAACTGTGATTGATCTTACGGGCCAGTGAATTATATTAACCCTATGAACTAACGTCAAGTTAGTTTATTATATATCAATTAATTTGATTATTTGTTCAACTATTCAACCTAACTATCTTTAGCCAGTTGTTTTCTTATTAATGTGAATAATAACAACACAACACGTAACATAACTTCAGGCCTTTTCTCTATCTGAAGGTGTAGGCACTGGCTGTTGAGACTCGACTCGCCGTTATGTCTACGTCCCAAATGGACACGTGAATAATAAATAGTACATAGTTTGAAAAGTCTATTTGAGACCAAGACCCATTCTCGATATGAACTAGACACCCAGACTAGACTGTTTTGACCCTTTATGCCCAGAATACCTAAGCTTGTTAAAGAAACTAAACAGCTTAGCTATGCTGCTTATGTCATCGATAATAGCACTCATATCTTTTTAAAAGATGTCCAAATCCTTTGGCGCGTACTAGGATTCGAACTCAGGACATTACAAACAGTTGTTTGCTGCGAAACCGTACTTTGTCAGGTTTTAAGCTAGTGCATAGTTTAACAGAACTTCTGATTCCAGAAGTATTGAGTATGATTCCACATGTTTTTTTAATGGGATAGGGGTAAACGGGCAAGGGGGTCTCATGATGATAAGCAACTACCATCGCACAAAGACACCTGCAACACTGATAGTGTTACAGTTGCGTTGC
The DNA here is from genome assembly GCA_905147225.2 of Euproctis similis. Classification (NCBI taxonomy): domain Eukaryota; kingdom Metazoa; phylum Arthropoda; class Insecta; order Lepidoptera; family Erebidae; genus Euproctis; species Euproctis similis. Next base: position 7,057,458 of record LR990121.1, on the reverse strand, counting down.
CGGCCTTTAACGTGGTGGGATGGAATAAGGAGGTGGGCCTAGGAAAACCTCGCTAAACGAAACGCGGCATATGCAACTTTACTTCGATATTCTGAGAGATCGTTTTCATGGGTCGAGCCGGTCCATTCATGTAAAAGGTCGTCTTTTTATGGTTAAATCATTTATTTCACTCGAGCATGTGGAAACAAAACAAAGAGCGGATATGAAGAGAGTATATACTTTTGATAGTAAGCGGTAATTGACATCCTTAACTTTAAATCTACCGCTGTTAAGCAAATACTTGTAGGAACTAAGTAGGTTTCGCAATCTCATTTACAATCTTATTTACAGTAATATTATTATTATGATAACATTTAGAGTGGTCTCGAAAACTCAGTGATTCAGTACTGCCAATTGTGAATGGGAAGTCCCGAGTTTAATTATTATTATACCTGGGATTTTTTAGGTAAGATAAGTGTTATAAAGTTGTGGCCGATATATTAAGCAAATGTGGAATTTGCTCCACCATACGAGTACGGCGTATCTATGCATAATTACCGCTGCTTACACCTTTGCGTAGCAACGGTGTGAAGGAATAACCACAATACAAAACCGTAATGAAAATCATACATCACTTGTCTTAAAAGATGACATTCAAAAATTAATATTAAAATAAATCATCTTTTATATTTACTTAGTTAGAGTAGGACTCTAGTATACAGATACACATAAATATATTTAAAAAAAAAATGTCTAGACTAGACGTAAGTAAGTAAAAATTATTTTTAATAAACTAAGAACGTGTGTTCGGCAAAAAACACATACGAGTGTTTAAAATAGCAAAAAAAAAGAAAATAGAGTTTATGGTCTTAAAAATAGTTCTTATACCCTAAACTAAACATAGACGGATGTAACGTTAAACAGTCCTGCGCGACCTGACAATGTTTATACACGTCTCGAATACGTTTTCTTTGCCGACAGACATGTGTATCTCACGGATTTACCAATTGTTTACATTATACTAAACACTTTTAAAAGAGTTATAATAGACTTTTTTAATGTTGAAAAATAAATAAATCCCTCTTACATTACATTACATGTAACAGAACAGCATAAATACAAATTTCTTAGAAATGTTAACATGTGCAAAATATTTGTGTGCCCTTACATAAATAGTAGGTTCATTAATAGACCATAAACAAATAAGTCTATCTTTGACGTGACTAACAATTCGTTCCCGACTGATGAGACACACTGGCGCTGGATGTTACAGCGACGTGTTAATTTTAAGAAAACACTTTTTACGCGTTAATATTTATTTATTTAAACACGTTTAATATAAAAGTGTGTAGGCAGAATTTCGCAGTATTGCCAAATTAAATATTAGTCTTGGAGTGAGCCGAGTGCTCTATTGAGGGCAGAGGTTCTGATGCTTAACTTCTTGACTGTAGAGGTTAACTGATCTTCTGCAGATTGCAAATTGACCATTTGTTAAGTCGATGTTTAGAAGAACAATCTGTCTTCCTACATGTCGCCTTCCTATTTGTATTCTAAGATTGAAAAGGTCAAGAATTTTGAAAATACACTGCTCAGGCGAAACACGCTCTTTATAAACATTTCAGAAAATAACATATTTTAGTGAATAACATAACAATAACTTCACGCCTTTTTCTACCCGAATGTGTAGGCAGTGTCTTTTAAGCCTCGACTCCCCATTATGTTTACGTGCCAAATAGAATAGGTGGCGAACCTATTGCCATACGGGGTACAAAGTTTCCAGTCATCGATATTTATCACGCATAAAATTAATTTCGAAAAGTCATTGGTGTGAGCCAGGATTCGAACCGGCGATCTCTTGACTCAGAAACGGGGTGCTTCATCACTGGACCACCGAGACTTAAAAATGCAAAACTTTAGGTTATCTGTCAAATATATATTCGTTAATCGATTTTTGAAATCCAACACTTTACAATTGAAAATCTGCTACGTCATCAAGTCATCACTCAAAGCCAGAACAGTATTCGACTTTTATAATTGAAAATGTGCCGTGTCATCAGTCAAAATAAAATCATCTGTCAATTTTAAAATCCGCCATCTTACAATGGAAATAAAGAATTTATTCAACATTCTGTTTACATATTTGTTGATTCTTTGTTCCAACTTATGTGCATCCGGGCGTGTTGCACCTAATTCCCAAGTGAGTATTTCCAAGGAGCGTACGCAACAGGTGCAAGCGAGGTCGTTTGTATCATTTCAACTCACCTCCGGTTCCCGGAGCTTGAGAAGTCGACAGAAGTTACATGTACTTAGCTTCTACGTAACCCTGTATATACAAATGTACTCTGTGGTTTTAATTTAACCTTTTTTTTTACATACATTAATGAAAGAGGTACTCGTATAAAAATTGTCACAATATTTGGAGAAATATCATAACCATATACCTATATTAAAGTTGACGAGCCTCGTGGTGCATTGTTAAAACTACCGATTGCAGAATCGAGGTTGACTGATTCGATCCCTACCCGAGTACAAATATTTATGACAAGCATGAATGTTTGTGTGGCGTTGGGTGTTTTTCTATGTATTTTATGTATGTATTTACAAAAAAAGAACATATGTAATAATATCAAGTAGTATCCATAACACAAGCATTTAGTTGCTTAGTTTGGAACTAGAATGCTCCGTGTGTATTGTGTCCAAGATATTATTAGGTAGATATTGTTAGGTAGTATGTAGTATTATTTTGATATGGAAGGATAGTATATATTGATAGGGAAAGAACCAAATTGATTCCATGAAATGATGACATGCCTATTACAATTGGGCAGTCAATTATAATTATTATTTTAAATAACTTTTCAAAATTCATTGGTATTTTTATTATGTCATAACAAATATCACATAAACACAGGCACTTATACTAAATCAATAGACTATTGAGACGCAACAAAAGAAGAAAGATGTTTTTAAATGATAATTATCTGCTCGGCTGTCTGGATGGAACTGTTGGAGGCCTATTGAGACCCTATAATTAACTTCACGACTGGACCGAGACTCGTAGCACGCTGTCTGTCACTTCACTATCTTGAAATACACCTGTTCTTGACCTGTTTCTGTTTAATTTTTCTTTTCCTTTTTGTACTCGACGTCTCTAGAAGAAGGTTTCAATATTTTAGTTGTTTTTTTTATAAATATTTGTTTCCAGTCTTATATATTTGATTTCGAACAAGTAAAAGATAAATAATATTTAGAAAAGCACATATTTACCAGTCCTTAAAAGGTTTATGTAAAATTTGTACCTATATTATCGGCTTTAATATTGATATATCCATTTCTGTGACGGCATCTAAGTAAATTTTCCATTTTATTAATATAAAAAGTACCCAGTTATTTTCCAATTCAAATTATATCCATTAAAATGGCAAAATAATCACCAATTTACAATCGCCGCTACAAAATTGCATGAAAATGTTCCACGGAATATCGTCAGCCTGTCCAATAATGATATTTTTTATTAGTGTTTTTTTTTTCATATTGGTCACGTCAATTAAACGTTGTGATAACATAATTTCGCAATAACGAATAGATAAATATTACTCGGAATTTTATGATTAGATGATTTGAAAAAAAGAACATATCAAATTAGTGTTTTTTTTTTCTGTCTCGTTCTTTAGAACTTTATGTCAAGATGTCGATTTGAGAGCAAAGAACATTGTCTCCAGCTATATTATTATAGTAATTTGTCTCGCTTGTTTAGTACTATCAGTGTGTTTATCTAAGCATTGAGCAATCAGTGTCTTTGTGCTGTGCTTCTATGTCTTTTGTAAATGTATGACAACTATGTATTTGCATAGTTACATGAGAGCAGAGCATACACTTCGATGTTTAAATAAGTTCACACGCTTCGATTTGGACGAGTTATCCACTTACTTTTTTATCTTTTGTTTTTTAATATAAAAATGTATAAAATATCAGTCGTCTCGATGGCCAGCTACAAACTCTACCGATGACTCTTAGTATATTTTTTTTTTTAGTTACGTATTATACTGATATTGTACCTGGTTAAAAGAGAACAGAAACCGTTATAGTGTGAAAATGAAGTTTGTAAATAAAACATTTTAAATGATATTTATATTATAATGAAGATACTCTGTCCGAATTAATACCAATTTATAAATACTTATTTATCTTCAATTTATTCTCATAAGCTATTTTCCTTTAGAATAACTAGCCTCTTCGACAGTTACTCTTGAAAACTTGGTAGGGACCAAGTTTTCAAGAGTAACTGTCGAAGAGGCTAACTAACTAAGCGAGTCGAGGCTTAGCAGCCATTGCCTTCAACTTGGGGTAGAAAAAGGCGTGAAGTTATGTTATGTAAATTTTAATATTACCTATTACACAAATCGATCATTGTAATAGATTAAGAATTAATATTCCAATATGGTGCATGATGCAGGTCACACATTGGCGTGTTCGTTGCTCTGTGTGATTCATATACGCTGCCAGACATGCACTTAGCATGTTCGGCCGGTCGAAACGTGATCTCGCAAATCGCAATGGCGTGTCTAGACACCGGAGGCCGTCTGTCTGGCCTAGCTAGTCTGATGGTCCATACAAAGCCACCAATTACCAAAACCAGTAGCCGACGCTAATAGCTCTACGAGTATTGTTCATATTTCATCAGCTCGTATGTGTACGTTTCTGATGCTACCACTTTTAATTAACAGAGATTTTTTTTATCAAAACAAAGCCATATCAAATATTAATATTAGTTTGGTCCATAGTGCTTTATTTGTAAGGCAAAAAGTTTTCATACCGTGTTATTAAAACCTTATTCTTGAAATTATTTTAACAATACTTTTTTTTAAATGTTAGAGAAGTCAAATTTGGAATTCTAATTCGATTATGTCATGGACGTATATCGCTACAATTCAAAAATAATTACACAATAACCATAGAATAAATACGTACCTAAATTGTTCACACACAGACGGACATGTGTAATGAACGAACTCTAGCGCATGACTAACTCGACTTTTTATACATAGAACAGGATACGATCTAATATTTAACAATGTAATAATATGATCATTTATATCTATCTACCAGCTACTGCGATACGCACAGTGATTTTAATACATTGGACGACGACGACGTGTAAACACAGATGAGAAGCCAGACGGTCATCAATCGAGACACGAGATTGATCAGAAAAACATTAAAAAACATAGAGTAGTATTAGTAATGAGTGGGGTGATGTTGATGTGTGAGTGGTGAAAAAAAAAACTAGTTGCATCGATCAACTAGCTCGCCAATCGCACAGAGTACTTCGCCGGCTCACTGCGTATGCGCCGCTGACCGATAGACCGTCTCGCCGCACTTCCTCGAGGACCGTCTCGCGCGCATAAGTTGTAGCCTGTCTAGCAATTACGAATATTTATGAGTTTTGTCAGACGATTGGCGGGAATTGCGTGACATTTTGCACTTTTGCAGTTTTACACATCGTCAATGGAACTGCTATAGTGAACAATGTATAATTACCATTTATAAGAATTTATAAAGAGCATAGAATATAGAACGTGTTCTGGAGGAAGGTGGTGTTAGGAGTTTAGGAACGTCAAATATCGACGCGCATGCATGAAAAGAGTTATGAAAGTCAATGAAGTGAGTGAGGCGTGTAAGAGTCGTGCCTTATGGCGCTCTGTTCTCTCTGCCTGCCCCGCAAGGGATTTGGCGTGAAGTTATGTACGTATGTATAAAGAGCATTGAATTTGAACTCAAATCTGTTATTCTGAACTGACAGCTAATCTGGGCGATTACGGAGTAAGGGTTGAAAACTAATTTATTAATTCCCAAAAATGTGCGCAAATCCAGTGTTTGAAATCACTTTTTTTTTCGAGTCGTATCATGAAATGGTGCGATATGTCTACATTTAATGATTATATTAATAAAATCATTTATGAACCTATTCGCCATTTCCAAAAAAAGTTCTAAATAATGTTTTATATCAAATGCTGGATGGAGGTAGTATCCATCATTTCATCATTATCAATCGGATTTGAATTTATAAAGGCTTTGCTCCCAATTGCATGTCCCAGGATTAAACTAGATTATTGATACTATTTAACTTATAACTATGTATTTAAAAATCCAGTTATAGAACATATCCAAATAGCTACTTATTCATTTATAGGTTGAGGAAAACAAGCAAAGGTAAGCAAGCTTACCTGCTGGTAAGCTATTAACCCCGCCCATGGACATCTGCAACACAGAATATATTACAGTCAGATTGTCGGCCTTTAAGGGAGTGGGATGCAAAGAGGAGTGGGTCTCCGGATACCTCTATCTAAAACGCAGCCTGAGCTACTTTGTATCAATAATCTGAGAGATTTTCACTGATCGAACCGGTCCATTCATGCAGCGAACTACGTGGCCTCTACCACGTTTAGAACTCTATCTCTATTCTCTGTACAAAATAAACGAGAAGCTATCGTGCATTTAGAAGTAAACACCCAATAAAGTGTCTATCTAAATTGCGCCAATCATGTCACTGTCTACCCGGTCAACCATTAACAAGTATTTATTGTTTGATAATATGAATGCATGAGTAGCTTTTAGATAACTACAACAAACGGTTTGATGTGCTCAATGCGTTGTTTTATCTACTCAAGTGCAACTTCGAGAGGCAACTATAATATGAATAACTTATAAGTCATCATGATTTTCTTGCCCTTATCCTACTTTAAGTGGGGTCGGCACAATATGTCATTATTTCGAACCATCCATGCTGTCAAAAGCTTGGGTTGTGGTTTTACGACCGAACACCCGCCTGACGTCAACCCTCTTTTTGATTTTTTTCGTTGGTGGGATAGGGAATGGGTTAGAAATTGGATGAGGTAAAGTACATTTTTGCAAAAATACACAATTAATGGCCTGTGTGTGTATTTTATCATCATTGCCTTTTCTTTTTATCTCTATGGGTTGGATCAATTTTAAACTTCGTCTAGATATTTACCCTGAATACAATAATCATATACCACTAATCATCTGCCTGCGCTGTTCTTTTTACCAGGAGTAGGCACAACAGGTATTTCTTTACCACACTTCCCTATGATTTGATTTCATTGGCTTCTTCCACACTAACTAATTGTGTGAAAGACGACCTGATTAAGAAGGGTTTCTTAATCAGGTCGTCTTTCACACAATCAATCCATATTTTTTTACGTCTTCCACATTACTTCCAAATTCAGGTTTATCATCTTCTCGCAATATGTGTATCATCCATTTCGTAAAATTCGAAAAAAAATCTAAAATTCATTGGTGTGAGCCAGGATTCGAACCCGCGTCTTCTTGATTCAGAAGCGGGGTGCTCTACCACTAGACCACCGAGACTGACAGTCCAGAAAAGCAACTGTTATACCAAAAAATATATCATAAATAATAAAAATCGTTTGTGAATTCCGTGAATGGGAAAAACAATATATAAAAGGTCTGAATCAAAGTTGTTGTTGCTTCCTGCTTGTTTCGCTTCTTCTATGGAAAAGGGGCAAACCAACAAGGGCGTCACCTGGTGGTAAGCGTCTAGGCCTGCCTATAGACATCTGCTACAGAATTGCTCTGAAGGTCTATAAGATACGATAGGTAGTGGGATACTTCTTCCAGCGAACGAAACGCCTTATGAGCCACTTTACGTTGATTTTCTTAGGTTTTTTTTTATAGGATAGGGAGGCAAACGAGCAGGCGTGTCACCTGATGGTAAACAACCAACGCCGCCCATGAACACCAGCAACACTTATAGTGTTACTGTTGCGTTGCCGACCTTTAAGAGATAGATAGGGGATAGAGGATAGCGAAGAATGGGGAAGGGGGTGGGCCTCCGGGTACCGAACGAAACGCGGCATCAGCCACTTTACGCCTATCTTTTGAGTGGTCGTGGTATTTCACCGGTCGAGCTGGTCCATTCATGCAGCAAACTGCTTGGCTCTACCACTGTTCAACGGTCGAGCCTACTCATGCAGCTATTATCTAGCCTAAAGTCTCCCTCAATCAATGGACTACTCAACACAAAAAAAAATCAATTAAACGCATAATTCCTGAGATTAGTGCGTAAAAATAAACAAAGAAGTTTTTAACATTAAAACAACTGTTTATGGATTTCAATCGCGTCTATTTAGAGACTCGTGAAAATGATCTCTGTAAAGAGTTCGAAACGTCGGGAAATAAATAGAAAATAAGCTCTAAATAAACGCGTTAAAATCCATAAACAGTTGTTTTAATGTTATGATTGTGATTCGCGAAAATCTAAGAAATAAATACAAAGAAGTTTTATAATTTTGGTATAGTTTTGTCAGTTGTAGATCGCTAATATTTTTCACTTAGCAACACATGATATCATTTTTAATCATCGGGTAACTTTTTCTGGCACCGTTTTTATTGACATCAATAAGCCAGACAAAAAGTGCCAAACAACACTGGTACCTATAGTTTTATATGACGCACTTGTAACTTGTTATACCCTTTAGGAGTTACTTAAATTAAGTATCTATATTATACACGTATGAATTATTTAAATCGGTGGTATTTCACTTGAAATTCTGCTTGGGAGTTTTCGAGTTCTAATGGCACGGTGAAAGATTCATTCGAAGGAACAGCCCTTATACTTCTCCTTCCTTTCCCTCTCTTTATCTCATCTTAAAGGTAGACAATATAACTTTAACCTAACGGGGTTGCAGGTGTCCATAGGCGGCGTTAGTCTCTCACCTTTCCCATTAAAAAAAAAAGAATTTGCCGCCCTTTTTTCGTTCTTTTTACAAATCTCCCGCTCATTTCTGCTCTACATTCTGTTGTATTATTACGTAATAATCTGATAATAAGTATACACATTTTAGAAGATACATATCTTGTGAACCAGGTAAGTGATAGATTAAAATAGCAGGTGATAGAATAGTAGCGATTGAGCCGAACAGATAAGCGGCTTTAGACCGTTTTGTTTTTTTTTTTTACATAAATGTCTACCTATTGGTGTTAATAGGCGTTTGGACATTACAAATTTATTCGCATTACAATCGCTCAGCAAAAATAACAGGGAGAATATAATATTCTTATATTTTAATAATATATATGTTACATTGTGTCAAACGCTTTTTATTTTGTCTCGATCCAATATAACAGAAATGTTGTTAATTCCTCTCTAGTTTTTACTCGTTGCTTCTTATGGAGTTTTCTTGGTCTGCATCCAATTATGATAAAACACCGTTTCAATAAACGATTTATAGAAATGTAAAAACTGCATGAAAATCTGTTGAGTTGTCTTTGAGATACTGTCAAATTTAATTTTATGAAACGTCAAACTATATTATGAATGAAAACTATAGATTAATGATACAGTAGTTTTGATGCAATGCGTATATAAATTGTATTTCTTACTTCTTTCTTTTCTATCCAAAGGTTTACAAATAATAATACATACATACATAACTTTAAGCCAAATCCCTTGCGGGGTAGGCAATAATGATCTAAAGATAATTATTATGTTCATTAAACTGGTCTTATGATAAATAATTTTCGCTAAAAAAGAAATACTCTCAAACAGATATTTTTTTAATGAGAAAATGTCACCTGATGGATAGCAACTACCTCCGTCCATGGTCATCTGCAACAGACAACCAGAGGTGTTTCCGGCCTAAAAAGTACGCTCGTTTAGAAAGCGCAATTTAAAAAAAATAACTTTTGTGACAATTTGGAAACTCTATAAATTTCGCAAATGCTTTATTGCCAAGTATTAATTTTTGACATTATTTAATCACCATACATTCAATAGATTGATACATACGAATAAACATTAATGTTCAAATAGATATTTAATTATTATCTAACTTTTAACCATTCATGTGCTGACAGCATACGTACTAAAAACTGATGAAACAGAGTTGCATAGCTATACTTGTTTAAAATAATATAATGCCCCAATATCGGTATTCAATCGATAAATAAAGATAAAAAAATCGCTTTGCAAATTTGCATAAATAGAACATATTCATCCAGACCTCCATTTATTTGAATTTAGAATGTGGATCATTGTGGACTTTCAAAATTCAAATAAAGAATGAACAGTCAAAAAGAAAAAAATGGAATGGAAAAAGTTTGCGTTCTATAATTAAATATTACTGTCGAAATATTTATATTATTGCCAATTAATAAAAGCTGTTTATAAAATTCGCCATAAAAAAAGGAAAAAACGCACCACAAACAAATATCAAACAACTATTAAAATTCACAACGCAATAATACCGGGTAAACGTCCCACGCCGACATAACATCACCGTGGAGTTTTGTAAATAAGTTTCTATAAAGACGGCGAGTTTCCAGGACAACGGGTTTCTTACAAATAACAACACATAACAATATCTTGTATTACGTATAATGGACTCATTCAACACACGTGTATCAGATCGTTTACATTGGTGATAGTGTGTGCGTTAATTGTTAAATAGGGTTGACACTATTACAAAGACAAACCCTGGAAATTTAGCCGCAGCCGCGCAGTTATGTCGGCTTTAGTACGACAGTTTAGTTTTCAACAGTTTCTCTCATCATTCTTCTCACATCTCACAAAATGACAGATTACCGTTAATTATGAAATATAGAAATATTCTATAGTATTAATGTACATAATAATACATAATTGAAATCTTAGTTTTTTCTGCCGCTGGCAGCGTTAGAATTTCGAACGCATCGTCGTCTATGTAAGTTTGTTACAACTATCAAACAGAGCTGTCAACGGCGACAAAATTTCCCGCGTAAGGATTTGAACGAATGCTTCTCGAAGGCGCCCTCTTTCAGCGAAAATTATTTCCTCTAAATAGACACCATTCGTTCAACATTACTTTCGGACTCTTGTGTTTCTATGCTTCGTGCTCTGAATATATGGGCTTAATATAGCAGTGTACACAAAACAGGTATCAATAGTTTTCTACAGTTTCCCAGCACTCTAAGATCTTTGTAAATGTCAAAAAGTTTTAACTTGACGCTTTTTAATTATCTTGAAGGTTTAGGCAATGGCAACACCTGAAACGCCAAATATTTTTTATAACGTTTCGACATGCATTGGGCACAAATTACTCAGTCATCGATTTTTTTTACTCATAACTTCCGAAATGCGTCGAATCAGCCTCTATGCTTCGAATTCGAGGATATGAATATTCTAAGATATGTTTTAAAATTTGTGTGCCCACCCTCTTTGTTTCTACTTCGAGATTTCACCAAGTGAAACTGATATCAATTCTAAGGAAAACGTTACACCTGTAAAAAAAGAAATTTGAAATCCTACACTGAAAGACAGTTTGGGGAATGCAACAGTAGTAGAGTCTTGCAGCTCGACCAGTGAAATACCTCTAGGAATATCCACTTGAAGAGGCTCGTTCCGTGTTTCGTTCGGTGAGAGAGGTATCCGGAGGCCCGATCGCCTTTCCCCCTCCCTTTCCCCTCCTGCTCCTTTAAGGACGACAACGCACTACCGTGTTCATGGGCGGTGAGAAGTTACTTACCATCAGGTGACCCACTGGATCGTAAGCCCGCATATCCTATAAAAAAACCTAAACCGAGGACATGAGTTGATTAATTCTGAAGTCTGGATTGATAAGAACTGAAAACTTATTTTCTAAACACATTATCTTGTGGTACATAAATGTGCGCACAAGTTGGCTGTTTGACAGTTCAACACGTGTGATGAACATTACTTTTGTTTTCTTTTTATTTAATACTGTCGCTCATATTTTAAAAAAGAATTATAGATGCACGTATTAATATTCCTTTTGTAGAGTTACAGTTTGAATCATTAATCAATAAGAATTATTATTTCTTATTATAAATAAAAACTCCCTTCTTTTCGGAGATCGTAAATGAGAATTAGTGATGAATTTAATAAATTGTATCTGATATACACTTTTTTTATGGGATAGGAGGACAAACGAGCAGACGTGCCACCCGATGGTAAGCAACCAACACCGCCCATGGACACCAGCAACACATATAGTGTTACTGTTGCGTTGCCGACCTTAAGGGATAGGGGATAGGAATGGATGGGGAAGGGGGTGGGCCTCCGGGTACCTCTCTCACCGAACGAAACACGGCATGAGCCACTTTACGTCGGTCTTCTGAGAGGTCGTGGTATTTCACCGGTCGAGCCGGCCCAATTATGCAGCGAACTGCTTGACTCTACCACTGTTAAAATAACATATATGTTAAAGTGAACTGTTTATTTGTTATCGCCACGAAGCCACGTTATTTGTATCTTCTACTATACTAAATAAATAAGTTAACATAATCAAACTGATTTATAATATGTATTGACAATGTCAACCCTAATATTTGTTTTTCTTTTCTAGTAATTTTATTACCTTAGAAATGAAAGGTTTTGGCGGCGCTAATCCTCAACGGTCAATTCGCGGCACCTAAATATTTTATTGAGCATACGAACTAACGAGTGTGGCTCAGTGGAGGAATGGAGGTTCACACCCCGCTAGTCGTGAACAATTGTAGCAAAAAAAAACAGATGATATTATCTGTTAAGTACATCCGGTATCGTGTAAACAACTAAATGACGCCATATTTTTCTAGTGAAAACCAAATTCATATGTTGAATTAAAACTTAATACTTATTATAACTTCATTAGCTGATAAAGAATTCCATTGGTAAATTTAACGGCAAGTTGTTAAGATTTTTAATAATGACTATGATGATGCAAGATTGACTAAGCAGATATACAGAGCAAAAGCGTAAGCATTATACTTTCTGTGACCAAAGTGAACGGGTCCTTTCTGAATATGATGTAAGGTCTAAGGAGGCTTATAAACCGGCAAGACGGATGCTAGGATAATGATTGATGATGTAGTGTATCTTGGATGCGCTTTTAGCAGGGATGGAAGGTGCACCGCGGATGTAGAAAGAAGAGTGGCGTTAGGAAATAGCGTAAATGGAGCATTAGGCAGATTGCTGGACGGAGAACGTTTGCAGAAACGCCCAGCTGCATCCATAATGCGGTACTAATCCCAACGCTAACTTATGGAAGCGAGAGTTGGGTATGGCAAAGTGCGCACGCAAGAGGGATAAACGCGGTAGAAATGAGGGCACTGTGCAAAATCTGTGGAGTGACTCTAGCGACCGCGTTGAAAACAAGGTTGTATGGAAGGAAGTTGGATTGAAAGAGGGTGCCGGTGTAAAAGTAAGAAAGGGCATGCTCCGTTGGTTCGGACATGTAGAAAGAATGGATGATGCAAGGTTGACTAAGCAGATAAACAGTGCAAAAGCGGGTGGATGTAGGAGTCGAGGATGGCCAAGACACACATTCCATGACTAAATAGAACGTGCTTGAAAAGAGTTATGAAAGTCAACGAACCGAGTGAGGCATGTAAGAATCGTGCCTTTTGGCGCTCTGTTCTCTCTGCCTACCCCGCAAGGAATTTGGCGTGAAGGTAAATTTATACAATGCTATGTTCTGGGTGCGGCGCGCTGTGACTCGGCTTGTGTCGGGGCCGACGCCTAGCTAAAGTAAATATGGTGCCATTATTGTTTGCCTACTGGCTAGACGCGATGACATAATGATAGTCTGTATATATACTATACACGCAATATATATTCTATCAACTACTTAGTCTGGCCATAAATACTGTTACAACTAAAAATAAAAAAATATTACATTTGAATTTGGAATCTGTCATTTTTATACGATTGTTCATTGTGTTTTCTCGTTTTGGCGCCAATACATTGTACAATATTTTGCGATATTAAAATGGAGTGGGGTGATAAAGAGAACCGAATAGCTGTGATTGCATTACACAAAGTAGGTATGGAGCCAAATGCAATTTTTAAAACTCTCCATACACTTGGTATTAGTCAAATGTTTGTGTACCGGGCTATTAATAGGTACAATGAGACCTCGTCTGTTTGTGACAGAAAAAGACCTGGCCGTCCACGTAGTGTTCGTACGAAAAAGGTGGTCAAAGCAGTTAGGGAAAGAATTCGAAGAAATCCTGTCCGCAACCAAAAGATTTTACCTCGAGAGATGAAGATAGCACCTAGAACAATGTCGCGTATTTTAAAAGATGACTTAGGACTTGCAGCCTATAAGAGGCGCACTGGTCATTTATTAACTGATAATTTAAAAAAGAATAGGGTGTTAAAATCTAAACAACTACTGAAGCGGTACGCAAAGAGAGGTCATAGAAAAATATTGTTTACGGATGAAAAAGTTCTTACAATTGTAAGAACTTTTTCATCCGTAAACAACATTTTAACAAACAAAATGACCGTATTTATGCTCAAAGCTCTAAGGAAGCTTCCCAATTAGTTGACAGAGTGCAACGTGGGCATTATCCGACTTCAGTGATGGTTTGGTGGGGTGTTAGCTACGAAGGAGTGACTGAGCCATATTTTTGTGAAAAAGGTATCAAAACATCGGCACAAGTGTATCAAGATACCATTCTTGAAAAGGTAGTCAAGCCCCTTAACAACACCATGTTCAATAACGAAGTATGGTCCTTGAAGCAAGACTCAGCACCGGGTCATAAAGCTCGGTCCACGCAATCTTGGTTGGAAGCGAACGTTTCGGACTTCATTAGAGCTGAAGACTGGCCGTCGTCTAGTCCCGATCTTAATCCACTGGATTATGATTTGTGGTCAGTTTTAGAGAGTACGGCTTGCTCTAAACGTCATAATAAAGAGTTATTTTACATTAGAGTCCCTAAAACAATCCATACGATTGGCAGTGAAGAATTTTCCCATGGAAAGAGTGCGTGTTTCTATTGATAACTGGCCTCAACGTTTAAATGCCTGTATTGCAGCCAATGGAGATCACTTCGAATAACCTTTTTATATTTTATATCCTTTTATATTTATGTATTAAAGTAACACACTGTAAAAGTAATAAATGTTACTTGTAATTAAAAAAAATATTTTTCTTTGTTACAATATTTATGGCATGGCTAAGTATATTTAATAATATAAATTATTATAATATATACAAATATCATTTACTTAACTTCACGCCAACTCCCTAGCGTGGCAGGCAGACAGAACATAACATAAGGTACTATTCTTACACACTTCACTCGCTTCTTTGACTTTCATAACTCTTAAGAGCCTTAAAAATCACCTGTATGGTGATTTTTAAGGCTCTTAACATCACTTTCCTCATGGACTTGTATTTTTGGTCATGAAATGACGGCTGAAGCGCTCAGTCGTTCATGGCCAACATGGCATCATTTTTATCGCTTTGCAAAAATATATTCTTAGCTGGCCTGTATCAGATAGATCCATGACTTTTCCAACCGCAAAAGCTCCAAATGTTGCGGAAAATTTATCAGCGATAAGAGAGTCATCTAGTAAAAGTGAGACAGAAAGCAGATAGTTTTACTATTAAATGTCTTATAAATTGTGTCAAGAAAGTTGTTCCACTTAACAAGGAAAACTGCCAACGTCGTAATTATTGTAAGGATTGAAAATAAAACGAGCGTCTGTCTTCACAATATTATTGCGCAGTTTATTTATGTTTACACAGAGACAGACAGCGTGGATTGTTATTTGGTTATTGATATATATATACTAACCAACCCAGCAAAAGGTTGACTTGCCTTTAAAAAATTATAGTTGGAGATCAAGAAATAAAACATAGGGGTTATTTGTTATAATAATTAATTAAAGAAACGTGGTGGCGCAGTAGCTAGCACCCCGCTTCTGATTCAAGAAGTAGTGGGTTCAAATCTTGACACACCAATGACTTTTCGAAATTTTCGGAAGTTACGTGTGATAAATATTGATGACTGACAACTTTGTGCCCGGTATGGCAATAGGTTCGCCACCTATTCCATTTGGGACGTAAACATAACGACGAGACGAGGCTTAACCGCCGCTGCCTACACCTTCGGGTAGAAAAAGGCGTGAAGTTATGTTATGTTAAAAAAATTAAAAATTAAAAAAAAAATTGTGTACCCTTAGCATTTGGAGGGATAAAAATAGATGTCCTATCCTCAGACCTACCCGATATGCACACATAATTTTATGCGAATCGGTTTAGCCGTTTCGGAGGAGTATGGTAACTAACACTGTGACAGGAGTATTTTATACATATTTTAGATGATTATACTTATTTAATATATTTAATAAACATCTATATAAGATACGTGTTAATTATATTTATACATCTTTATATAATTTTTGTCGATGCCTTGTGGTTCGGCATCACAACTTCTGGCTAGCAGAAGCTGAGTTTCAATGGTACAGACCAACAATTTTTGATCAACTTTTTGAAGAAGCGAAATTAACACTGGTAGAGTCGGCTCTATGAATCGGCTCGATCAGTGAAATACCACAACCTCTCGGAATATTAGCGTGAAATGGCTCGTGCCGCGTTTTGTTCGGTGAGACAGGTACCCGGAGGCCCAATCCCGTTTCCCCTTCCTACTCCCTTAAAGAACGGCAACGCACCACGGTGTTCATGGGCGGTGAGAACTTACTTTCCATCAGGTGACCAACTTTTTTTGCTCTCTCATCCCATGCAAAAAGTTATAAATTAGCCCCTAAATAACACACCGTGTCCAGATCTAGGAACTAGTAATCACTGGCTACAATTGCTTTCGCATAGTTTCAATTCCAGCTTCTATTGGTTCCAAGGCAATTGATAGCAACTGGCGTAATCGTCGTAGCAAAGAGTGACCAGCAATCTACTCGTAAATACCTGATTGCTTAAAGATACGTAATAAACCGATTAATAATACCGTATTTTCTTCACAAGCCACAAAAAGTCTCGGTGGTCCAGTGGTTGAGCACACGGCATCTGATCCCGAGGTCCGGGTTCGACGAATGACACGGACCAATGAGTTATCGAAATTGTTTTCGGAAGTTATGTGTGATAAATATCGATGACTGAAAACTTTGTGCCTGGTATGGCAATAGGATCGCCATCTATTCCATTTACGACGTAAACATAACGGCAAGACGAAGCTTGACAGCCGCTTGACAACTTGAAGCCGGCTTGACAGCCGCTTGAATAGTTCCAGTTTGGAAGACATTCTAAAATATTTCGATAAAGAAAATTGGAATTTTTTGAAGCTAGTTTTTAATCAGTATTGTGTAATATTAATTACACATCATCATTACATAGTATAAAACAAAGTCACTTTCCGCTGTCTGTCCCCTTATATGCGTATATCTTTAAAACTACGCAACGGATTTTTCTACGGTTTTTTTAATAGTTAGGGGGTGTCAACGGGGTAGTTTTGATCTATAATTCATATAATAATATGATGTTGTAAAGAAAAAATGATAATTTTCCAGATTTAGCACTTTAATTGCAAACGCTGGCTGAACCCTAAGTGATAGATGAAAACAATGTTCTACATTATTAAACACCTTCAGGTCTACAAAAAAGTCCGCGAGGGAGTCCGATATTCTATCTCTTAGGGATAACCCACAATGACAATTTTTATTTTTTTTACTTTTTACGAGATATAATGGCTTATTTACGAATCGATTTTAAACATTACAGCATTAATTTTCATCCAATTAAGTGTCTTAAATAGATTGTGCATATAATATAGATGATCCTGGCCCTTACAGCATGCAATTTAAACGAACATTTTCGAAGATATTGCAGTATTAACATAAGCCGATAAATATCACAAATTGAACCTCATGATATCCAAAATTTACTCATTTATTAGTTTTGATGCGGAACAAAGTTCGCCGGGTCAGCTAGTACTGTTTAAGAGAACTCCTTTATCTTTACAAAGAACAATCCACTAGTATACTCATGTATTGTCGCTATACATACATACATAAATTCACGTCAATCCCTTGCGGGGTAGGCAGAGAGATCAGAGCGCCATAAGGCACGATTCTTACACACCTCACTCGCTTCGTTAACTTTCATAACTCTTTTCATGCACGCGCGTTGATCTTTGAGGTTCTTAATATCACATTCCTCCAGAAAACGTTCAATTTGATGATGGAATGTGTGTCTTGGCCGTCCTCGACTCCTACATCCATCCGCTTTTGCATTGTACATCTGCTTAGTCAATCTTGCATCATCCATTCTTTTTACATGTCCGAACCATCGGAGCATGCCCTTTGTTACTTATCTATACATACGAGTATAAATAAAATTGAAGTGTCTGTTTGTAATTTTGAAATAACTGTTTTCATATTAGGTCGGGGAAAAAGTCTTTTCGCATAACGTAGGTATAAACTTATTATAAAATTTCTTTGACTGTACTATTTGTGTCTGGCTGGTTTTGGTAACATTAAAAAGGTTACATTATAAAGAAAAGAAAAAAATAAAAAAAAGTTGTTTCCCGCTATTTTTCATTTGTTTTTCTCTCCGTAAAAATGAGTGAATCTAATGAAGAAATTCGATACATTTTAAAATTTTATTATAAAAAAGGCAAAAATGCAACTCAAGCAGTGAAAAAAATTTGTGATGTTTATGGACCTGATGCAGTGTCAGTAAGAGTAGCACAAATTTGGTTCAAACGTTTTCAGTCCGGAAATTTTGATGTTAAAGATGCACCTCGCTCTGGTCGCCCTCTTACGAATAAAATGGACGCCATTTTTGAAAGAGTGGAGCAAGATCGGCATATTAGTAGTTACGATGTAGCTGAAGAACTGGGAATTGACTACAAAACAGTTTTGACCCATTTGAAGAAAGCTGGTTATACAAAAAAGCTCGATATTTGGGTGCCACACGAGCTCACTCAAAGAAACTTAATGAACCGTGTACTCATTTGCGATTCATTATTGAGACGTAATGAAACCGAGCCGTTTTTGAAGAGATTGATAACTGGCGATGAAAAGTGGATCACGTACGACAAGAACGTGCGAAAAAGGTCGTGGTCGAAAGTTGGCCAGGCTTCACAGACTGTGGCCAAACCTGGCCTAACACGAAATAAGGTGATGCTGTGTGTATGGTGGGATTGGAAGGGCATTGTTCATTATGAGCTTTTACCGTCCGGCAAAACCATCGATTCTGATCTTTACTGCCAGCAACTGATGAGATTAAAGGAAGCAGTCGAGAGAAAACGGCCGGAATTGATCAACAGGAAGGGTGTGGTCTTTCATCACGATAACGCTAGACCACACACATCTTTAGCCACTCAGCAAAAATTAAGAGAGTTCGACTGGGAGGTCCTAGTGCATCCACCATATAGCCCTGACCTTGCGCCTTCAGATTTTCACCTGTTTCGGTCTCTTCAGAATTCTTTAGGTTCTGTAAGGTTGACCTCAAGAGAGGACTGCCAAAACTATTTGTCCCGTTTTTTTGATCAGAAGTCCCAAAGTTTCTACAGTAACGGGATAATGTCTCTGCCCACAAAATGGCAGAAAGTTATTCAACAAAACGGTACATATATATTGTAAATAAATGTAAATAAACTTTGAAAAAAATGTCTTGACTTTTCATACAAAAATACGAAAATACTTTTTCCCCAACCTATTATGTATTCAAATTTCATATGAATACAATATACATTCGGTACAGAGGTATATACGGTACAACACCAAAATAGAATTTTTTAAAAATTTTGACTGCCTGCCTATCTGTTTTTGGTAATATCTGAAATGGCTAGACAAATTTTGAAGGGACTTTAATTGACAGGTAGCCTAATCCTTTATTTATTGCTCCTGAGGCGAATCAAAGTTTAACTACTAAATTTAAAGGTTAACTTGTAAATTTAATAAGAATTGTGTGGACACAAGTCACCGGTTACGTAAAGGCGCTTGGTAACATTTTTTTACTACTCGCCTTGTACACAGTGAGGCCGGGCAGATCGTAAAAAACAAATGGGTGCGTGCGATAATTAGCTAATCAAGAATTTAACGCAAGAAATTAAGTATGAAGATGATAAGAGTTATCATAGACAAGTAATAGTTGTTGCGTCTAAGTTATCCAAATCAGAAATCATCTGCAAATTCTGTTAGTTTTTTTTATATAACTTCACGCCTTCTACCACTTGAAGATATAGGCAACGGCTATTAAGCGTCGACTCGCCGAAATTTTACGTCTCAAGTGGAATATATATGGCGGAACGCATTGCCATACACCATAACCTAACGGTATTAGTCAGACATAATTTTTTAAAATAATTCCGAAAAGTTCCCGACCGACTTCTTGATTCAGAAGAGTGTGCGATTTCCAGAACAGCGAGACTATTAAAGGTTCTTGAATAAATGTCCATTTGGGTCCTTAGGAAGGTGTCTTATAGTTTGGAAAGACCTACCATCATTTAAGTTATCAAAAGCTACAATACCAGCATATACTCCATATCACCAGGTTCTTAGAAAGCCTGTTTAGTTTACATAACTGAGGAAGCTGTATTAAGTTTTTAGCGTAATGCCTGCCGTAGCTAGCTTTTATTGGTCATGAGCTAGGTTAGTCGATCCATGTATGTATGTATTATTGTAACTATCATCATCATCATCATCAGCCTTTAGAGGACGTAGGCCTCCCCATAGAGCGCCACAACTGCCGGTCCTGTGCAACGTAATATTTGTTTGTTCCATCGTGGGGGGGTTTTTGCCATAATCGCCACGCTTGGCAGGCGGGTTGGCGATCGCAGTAGGCTGTATTTTGTTGGGAGAGAATGCTGCTGCCCATTCTCAGCCTTTTCCCTTAGTCGCCTTTTACGACACCCACGGGAAGAGATGGGGTGGCGGTATTCTAAGGCGGTGTCACACAGCACATTGTAAATATAACCTTACGCATTTAATATCCGAAGGTCTAGGCAGCGGCAATATGCTTATTAATAAATTAAAAAAAAAGTCTTCACATTTAAAAGAAATATCCAGTCGCGAGCTCGAATCCTGGCTCACACCAATGACTTTTCGAAATTGTTTTCGAAAGTTATGTGTGATCAATAAATATCGTTGACTGAAAACTTTGTGCCGGGTATGGCAATAAGTCCGCCACCGATTCGATTAGGGACGTAAACATAACGACGAGACGAGGCTTAATAGCCGCTGCCTACGGCTTCCGGTAAAAAAGATCTAAAGTTATATTATTATGTTTTTATTCAGACACACAAAAATAAATACTGTACACTCACCCGTCCTGATATCGGGAATGTCGATATATTATCGAAATTTATCAGCACGCCAGGAAAAACCGCAGTAAATCGGTTGTCACAAGTCACCTTCAATATACACTGTCAAATAATCGTTTAGTCGTCTTCACCGACCTGTATCATTGGCAGAGGTTGAATGTGTCCAATCAGAAAACTATAAAAATAACGAGAACCAATTTTCTTGAGTCTTTATTTGTAGTAATTATACAACCAAAATTGGGTACAGACGGAACGACATTGTAATATGTTCGTGACAGTAAAATACATACATACATATACATATATACGATTATAAGAAAAATAACGACTAGAAATAAACAAATAATGACAAGCAAAACAAACTCAAATCAACGCGTCTTATTAGATGCGTTGCTTATCCAGCAGGTTTTAAAGTTTTATAGAATCCATGTCACTGGCATATAATGGTGGTGAGCGACTGAAAAATTCGAAAAAAAAATCAAACTTTTCTCGCACCAATTATAAATTAGGATAAAAGTGAGTTTTGGAGGGATTGTAAAGGAGGCATGTCCGTTCTTTGCATTCTTTTCTAAAACTAGTGTTTCAATAGTTATTATTCAATAAAATTGGTATTTTATTTAATAAGTGGTCGTATATGTGTGCAAATGTGGAAAATAGTAAAATATTGTGTGGTGTGCTCTTCCATATTGCCATCAAAACTTACTTTTGAACGCCTAAAGTGAGTTTCTACAGTAATCTTGAAAGCTATTAAATTTCTTCTAATGACGGCGCGCATGGTCAATGGCCAGCAAGAGTAAAAGTTCTCTATTACCTAGAACCAAATTACATAATACAATTATTTAAAATTTATTACAAATACTCCTAACAGATTCACGCCAAGTGCGGGGCAGGAGAGAGAAGAGAGCGTCCTATAGCAATAAAAACTACTAATTATAAAAATAAACAAATATAGTTAATAGAACAAAAACTGGGGAAAATATAAACATCGAAAACACAACCATATTTACTGATTTACCTGTGATATTTATTTATAACTCTGTAGATTTTTTTTTTGTTATGGTTACTCGACCTAGATAGGGAGGTACACCATCAAAATCACAATCTAGCTCATAGAGGCTAATAAGCAATATTAATTTAACTATGTAGATGATCCAGGGAACTTTGTTTCGGCTCAGAAGCAATAAGAAAAAACAAAAATTATCATTGTGGATTAACCCTAAGAGATAAACATATATTCACCATCACGGACTTTTTTGTAGACCTTATGAAAATGTATAATATAGTAACTACATTGTTTTGATCTGTCACTTAGACTTAGAGTTCAGCCAAAGTAAAAGTAAGCAATTAAAGTGCTAATTGTCGAATCTCATCACCTTATTACGACATTATACATGAATTATACATTTAAACCACCCCGTTGACCTCCTCTATCTATTAACAAAAAACCAATCAAAATCTGTTGCTTGTTGTAGTTTCAAAGATCTAAGCATATAAGGGGACAGACAGAGATAAGCGACTTTGTTTTATACTATGTAATGATAATAATTATACTTAGAGCGCTTTTTACTTTTGACAATATAACAATATCTTGAAGTGAAATCTCATTTTATTGTACCTCAATTTAAGCTAGTCATTAAGTATATGTTTAGTTCCTACGCTAACAGTACTTCATTTCTACATTATATTTTCCATACGAAAATAATTTAGGTCTCACGGCCGCTGGCTCTTAGACTATTAATATGGGTGCATTCAGAAATAACTGTTGAGGCGAGGTAAATGAGTACCTACCGTGTAGAGTAGCCGATTCGACCAAATTCTTGGCATCGCGCGCGCACGACGACATATTTCTGCTCTTAACTCCTGTACTGCTATTTTAATGGTCACTATTAAAACAGCTTACGTTGGTTTAGTGAATGGTTGTCTGATAGGTGATCAGATAGATCTTAAAAAGTATAATTTAAAATTAAAGTTAAAAAAAACTTGGAAATATTATTCCAAGCGCACACATTTAATTACCAGGATGAAAACTCAAGCCAAAAGAAAATTTTCTACTATGTGGTAGAAAATTTTGTGGTATAAATGTTAGTGTTCCAATTTTAATTTAATTCTGTTCAACGTTTATATATAAAACACCCAAACATTTTTTTTATATGAGATAGGGGGGCAAACGAGCGTGTCACCTGATGGTAAGTAACCAGCGCCGCCCACGAACACCTGCAACACATATAGTGTTACAGTTGCGTTGCCGACCTTTAAGGGAGTAGGATAGGAAAGGATGGGGAAGGGGGTGGGCCTCCGGGTACCTCTCTCACGCGAACGAAACGCGGCATGAGCCACTTTACGTCAATCTTCTGAAAGGTCGTGGTATTTCACCGGTCGAGCCAGCCCGATTATGCAGCGAATTGCTTGGCTCTACCACTGTTTATAAAATTTCACATTCAAGTTAATAACACGTACATATATCCCACAAGAACTCCCACATAAATGATTGAACAGATCTTCATAAAATTTTGCACATGATGTGCAACAATGTGCAAGCGTTTTTTTTTTCTAATTTGATAGATTGTGCATAGTGGTAGATTCAACCAGTTCGCTGCATAAATGGGCCGGTTCGATCGTTGAAATACCGCGTGGTAAATTGTCACGGTGACCTCTCAGTATACCGTCGGAAAGTAGCTCATGTTGCCTTTGGCTCGGTAAAAGATGTATCCGGAGGCTCGTTCTCTTCTCCCAGTTGTTGCTTACTTGTTTTGTTTGCTGCTTGCTTTCCATCAGATTGCACGACTACTCGTTTACCAACCTATAACATAAAGAAATCGAAAGATAGCATATTTTATGTATTTATCTATTATTTACTCTTAAATATTTACAGAACGATATATGTCCGCGCCTACCTTCCATATTATTAACTGTGGAACGTATTTTCTGACAAATTTATCACTTATTAATACAGTAATTCTAACCATATAACCTGCGTAAACGCACAAACAGCTTTCGAGAAATAATCGAGAATTAATTATGTATTGTTTTATGCATGCAATGCAATTAAATGCAATGATAATTTAAGATGAACACAATTACATAAATAATTTAACTACCTTTTTAAAATAATGTAGTACTATTAAATATAGTACTACATTATTTTAAAAAGGTAGATTTATATGACGGAAAATGGATTAGAACCACGCAGTTCGCTGCATGAATCCGTCGAATCGACCCGTAAAATATCACGACCTCTCTGAATATCGATGTAAAGAGGCTCCAGTCAAGTTTCAGTCGGTGAAAGAGATATCTAGAGGCCCAATAACGTGCCCAATTTATGGCAATAGGTCCAATTCGGCGAGTCGAGGCATTACAGCCTATGCATTCAAGTATAAAAAGGCGTAAAGTTATGTTTTATGTTATGATAAATGAAAAATAGAGTCCGATCTTAAAGGGGTTGAAATTGGATGTATTTTTGTATGATGTTTAAGAAAAATAATAGGGTTGGAATGCCCTTAAAATTTAAGGGGATAAATAAGATGTAATTTCATTGTCAGATCTAGCCGATATGACTACAAAATTTAATGAGAATCGCTCAAGCCGTTTCGGAAGAGGTCAGTAAAAACGCACAGCGTGATACGATAATTTTATATATTAGACTATGTATGACTCAGTCATGCAGATACAATAATATTTGTTAGAAGATATTCAGGTTGGTAAATACTAGTGGGTATTATAGTTCCCAAATAATTGTTACTTATCTCCAACTATATAATCTTAATTAAATCATCAGAATTGTTATAATTGAGATATACAGGAGGTTCATTAAAATTATTCTCATCTCAAATTCCCGGTTTGAATTAGTTTTATTAAAGTGGAACTTCATATGCGACCTGCAATCGTTTAACGCATTTAACTCCTCTACGCGGGTATAATAAGTACCATATAACAGTAGAATCTACCAGTAGTAGAGTCCTGCCTACTAGCAGTGGTAGAGTCTTGCATTTCGCTACATGAATGGGCCGGCTTGACCGGTGAAATACCACGACCTCTCGGAATATCGGTGTGAAGTGGCTCGTGGCGCGGTTCGTACGGTGAGATAGGATCCGAAGGCTCGATCCCCTTTCCCCACCTACATCTCTAAAGGACGGCAATGCAGCGTGCAGTGTACATGGGCGGCGAGAAGTTACTTACCATCAGATGACCCAATCGCTCAACCTAACCCATAACAATAAAAATAATTTATACCGGTCAATATACTAACCAAGTAAGAAAATTTGCATAGCGTAATTTAATTTTATTGTAATAGAAATTTTATAGACATCTAGTAGCGGGTGGTGGTACTATACAACTCATAATTGATATTACAAATGTGACTTTGTTTTATACTACGTAATTAAAAGTATTGATGATGGAGTACTAGTTAGTATATCGGTAAGTGAGCTTGATATGAGTTGCAATTTGTTTTTTAACTGTTATTTTTATGTTAGTATGTTTATTCTAGTGAATTTTTGAACTAACTTAGTATGAGTGTGTGAAAGATGAGATGATTAGGAAGGCTGCTAGTGTTGTAGAAGCGAATGACTGGAAAGTTTGAAACAGTGAATACCTATTGTGCAGACCCCAGAAAAATGGGAACCAGGCATTCCTGTCCTGTCGTGTATGATGTATTAATCCAGCTATAACTTCCAGGTGATATATATTTACAGCGTAGTATGTGCAGGTGGCTAAACACTATATAAGGTTTGGCGGCACGCCCGTATAATGCTAAGTGGTAACCGGTGTTCCCGGATTTAGCAATAGATGATAATGATCTATCAAATTGTTGGCAGTCAATAAAAATATAAAACAATTATAAAATTAATTCCGAATACCCATCTAATTCAATATTACAAACGTAATTCTACATAAGTAAGACTCTCGGTGGTCCAGTGGTCAAGCACCCTACTTCAGAATCAAGAGGTTGCGGGTTCGAATCCTGGCTCACACCAATTACTTTTCGAAATTCTTTTCGAAAATCATGTGTGTTACATATCGATGACTGATAAACTTTGTGCCCGGTATAGCAATTTGTTTGCCACTTATTCCATTTGGGACGTAAACATAACGGCGAATCGAGGCTTGACCAGCCAGCCACTGCCCACACCTTAAGGTAGAAAATGGCGCGAAGTTATGTTTAAGTATGTATGTAAGACTGACAGTTTCAAAAGATTTAGCAATTGAAGCCTGTTTAAAAATTTATCTGCATTTCAATTCTAGATTCAACGACATTTCTCTTAGGTTTTTATATGACATTAGGGGCAAACAAACAAGCCCATCACCTGGTGGTAAGTGGCCAGGACCGCCTATGGACACAGTTGCGTTGCCGGCCTTCAAGATAGCATAGAGATATGGTCGGGAGTGTGGAGTGGAGGAAAAGGTATGGGCCTCCAGATACCTCTCTCATCGAACACTAGAAAACACGGCATGATATTCTTCTTCTTTGCGTCGATATTCAATGAGGCTGGGGTATTTCACCTTCAAGCTGGACCATGCAGTGAAATATGTAGCTCTACTACTATTAAAAGGTTTCAGATTTTTAGCTTTTGTGAATAATATTTTTTGTTCACTTTTTATATCGTGATGACGTGCTTGAGCGATTGTCTGCGCTTGTTTTAAAGTTATTTCGGAATAACTAATAAATAATTGTTCTAACTCATCAACATGAGACAGTGTCTGTAAATAAATTCTATATCGTTCAAATCTAGATTCTAAAAATACACACAGTATTCTAGATCACCCAGTATTCTAGATCATCCTGTATAAAGATTTTTGCTTAGAATATTATAATAACAGTAACAAATTATCTAGGTGTTTAAAATTTACATATAATGATCAGCAGCCAGACACCTACTTACTAGATATCTAGACTAGACATGGCGTCATAGAATCTTGTTTTTTTTTTTGCTATGATAATCTAGATAACAAGCTCAGTCTGAATCATAGACTATCCTAGTTTTCCAATTACAGCATTATATCGCATTTTGCGGCATAATGCTAAACATTGATGTTCCAACTACAGCATCGCTACGCACAATCGGGCACTCGAAAAAGTAGTAGTGCTTTCGCATGTTGCGTGCCATGGATACCAACATTACCAAGTGTTAAAAAAAAGTAATATAAATATGGATGAAGATACAAGCGTTGACTTTTTTTATTCCAACATTTATTGTGAACACTTAACTTAGCGCAATCTACTAGCGCATTTTAATACCAATTCGCGTTCCAATTAGGCTTCAGCACAATTCGGCATTGTGCGGCACTGAGTCACATAATGCTATGTAATTGGAAAACTAGATATATTATCTAATAATGATTTGAATAAATACAAGCATTGTTGTTTATTGATTGAATTATCTATATTTATTTATGTTGTCTGCATATAGAGCGTGAACAAGGACATAATATTATGACTTTGTCATCGCAATTAATATATGTTAAGAACTATTCTAAAATATTTAAGAAGGTTTGCTGTGCTGCTAAATCAAATTATTTAAGTAGGCAGATCCAACAATCTCGGAACAAAATCAAAGCAACTTGGAATATCATTAACAATGAAACAGGTCGTACAAAGAGACATGACGATAATATTCAGCTTATTATTAATAATAAAATTATTAAAGAGAAATGTGCCGTTGCCGATGCATTTAATGACTTTTTTGCCATAATTCCGAGTACTACAACGTCTGCGTTACATTCATGTCGCGCGAGCATAGTGTGCGCGAGTGGAACGTTTCTTTTAAATTTGATCATGTCGACTCTTACGAAATTATAAAAGTGTTCAAATTATTAAATTCTAAAAAAACTGCTGATCTATGGGGCATTTCCGTTAAATTGATAGATTCTATTATTGCCGTCATAGCTCCAAGCCTGGCTGTGCTTTTTAATAAATGTGTAGATGCGGGTGTGTTTCCTAACTTAATGAAACACAGCAAATTGATACCCTTATTTAAAAATGGATGTAAAAATGATCCAACCAACTTTCATCCTATTTCAATTCTACCGGCACCTAGCAAAATTTTTGAAAAAATTATTTCGCGACAGTTGCTAGACTTAAATAATCTTTTCCACAAAGAGCAATACGGTTTCACTTAAGGTCGTTCTACGACTGATTCTGGGGCTGTTCTTGTAAAACATATTTTCGTTGCTTGGGAGAACTCGCAGGATGCAATTGGCGTATTCTGTGATCTCTCCAAAGCTTTTGATTGCGTGGAGCATAACACACTTTTACGTAAGCTTAGTCATTATGGCATTAATAACGCGGCACTTAGGCTAATTGCATCCTACTTAAGTGACAGGTTGCAGTTTGTTGATATAAGTGGAGTGAGATCATCTGGATCATCGGTGACTATGGGCGTTCCCCAGGGTTCGATACTCGGCCCCTTATTATTTAATATACATATTAATGACTTGCCTTTTTGCGTACAGAAATTTTGTAACGTTGTACTATTTGCCGATGACACATCACTTCTCTTCAAGGTAGACCGTAAAAAGAATATATTTGATGATGTGAATCGTTCTCTCAAACAAGTTCATGAATGGTTCACGGCTAATAATTTAGTTCTAAATGCGAATAAAACTAAAATAATAAAGTTCACTATGCCTAGTGTTAAAGGTCCGGATATAAGTATAGCTCTAAATAATAAAATTCTTGACACAGTGAAGTCTACTGTATTCTTGGGTATTACCTTAGATAATACGCTACAGTGGGGCCCACAAATAAAGTCTTTAGCGGGAAAACTTAGCTATGCTGCTTACGCGGTTCGAAAAGTTCGACAGCTTACCGATATTGTAACCGCCAGAATAGTTTATTTTAGTTATTTTCATAGCGTTATGTCATATGGTATATTGCTATGGGGCAGAGTAGCTGAGATTCAGTCCATTTTCGTTATTCAGAAACGAGCAATACGGGCAATTTTTAATTTGGGTGCTAGGGTCTCCCTCAGAGAACGTTTTAAGGAAATTGGCATTTTAACAGTTATCTCCCAGTTTATATACGAGAACATCATGTTTGTGAGGAGAAACTTAGATAAATATACAAAACATAGCGATGTACACAATTTTAATACTAGAGGCAAGCATAAGCTTGAATTACCGTATCATCGCCTTCACATGGTACACAAGTCTTTTTTGGGTGGGAATGGTTGTACAGTTTTATAATAGGATACCTGCGCATATTCTGGATTTGTCTAATGGTCGCTTTAGGCGGGCTGTGAAGGGTCGTCTCATTGGTGGTGCATACTACACCATCAACGACTTCATGACTGACAAGTCGGAGTGGGACCATCAAATTGCTTGCTCAACGCGGATTTTGTAGTTTGTGTATTGGAATTTTTTCACTTTTTCGGAGTGGAGGCGTTCTGTAAGAATTTCTGATAGCTTTTTAATTTTAAATTTGCCTTGATATTGTGTTCAATATGTGATACTTAAATTTTATTATTCGCCACAATTTTTGCACAACGTTACCACTCTAATTAAAAGATGTCGCGTCAGTTGTGCTCGACTACTGTGATCGCATAGAATTTCTTAGTTAACATGTAGGACGTTGATTTTAATTTGGTTGGATCTTAATTGTGATTGTCAAGTATTCTGTTTGCTACACCTTTTATTCACCAACCTACTGATTTGTTTTCAGTAGTTATAATAATAATGTTATTTATTTCAAATGGTTTGAAAAGAGTATTTGGCACATGAGTTTCTTGCCCGATTCTTCTCATGATAGCCCCTACACTCGGAATCGGGCTGCTCGTGGCGATTGTGTCCGTGTCTTTTTTTGTTCCACGGAGGCACTTTCCACAAGCGCTCGTGTTTGTATTTAATTTTGTAAGTGTCTGTGAAGACCTATAAAAATAAAGTTATTTTAACTTTGACTTTGAAAAAAAAAAAAATTTTGCTCGCTACGGCTGGAAAAAAAAAATGTCTATAAGAAAGAGCCAGTAATTCTGATACATAAATTCATGACCGAACTTCTCTCTTGCGGGGTAAGTAGAGTTTCACACTACTTGCTTCTCTACTCTTGTCATAAACGCTTGTCAGTTTTTAAGGCTTCTGACGTCACCTTCCTCAAGGACTCGTTCAATTTGATCAAGGAAAGTGTGTCGTGGCCGTCCTCGGCTCCCACATACTTTCGCTTTTGCATTCTATATCTGCTTAGTCAGTCTTGCATTATCCATTATTTCTACATGTTTTAATATTAACTATAAGATATATGGTCACGAAATGGAAAGGTCCAGAAGGCAAGAGAGCCAGGGGTAGACCGATAGACCGTTGGTCTGATGACCTACGAAAGATAGTAGGAGACAATTGGATAGAGACAGCAGGAGATAGAGAACGATGGAGACAGTTGGAGGAGGCCTACACCCTAGAGGGGCCATGACTTAATATTGTGCTTATCAGCAATCTTTTTGCATATCTTTTAAATTTTATTGTACATATTTTGTAAAGTCAAGGAACAAATAAAGGCTTATTATTATTATTATTATAAGATATATTGTTTTCCCCTTAAAATGTTAGTTTAAATAAATAAATATTTTTTTAATATAATATATCTACTTCTGCTTGCCAAATTAGTAGCCCCAAGCTATTAATATTAGATTTTGTAACAGTACACACAAGTTTTTGGATTTTTTTTGTCTCGGTAGTCCAGTAGTCGAGCACGCCGCTTCTGAATCGAGACGTCGATTCGATGACGCGATTTATTCGAATTTATTTACGAAAATTATGTGTGATATATATCGATGACTGAAAACTTTGTGCCGTGTATGGCAATAGGTTCGCCACTTATTTGGGACTCTCAAACATAACGGCGAGACGAGGCTTAACAGCCGCTGTCTACACCTTCGGGTAGAAAAAGACGTAAAGTTATGTTATATTAAATTAAGTTCTATCTATAAAATAAACCATAGATTTAGCATAGACTATTATAGATGGCGTATGTCAGGAAAAATGTACTAATATTCATCACTGACAGCGCAACCGCGAATATTAGATTTCCAGGATATTTACATTTCGACACATGAACTTTATCTATGTAAAAAGTTGACACTTGGAAGCGCTTTTTACGCACACATTGATAAGTCACTCCCACATCAACAACCCATTCTTGGTCTCGTTGTTTAGGTGACTATTGCAATCTATTATTCTTATATCTATGAAATGAACAGATTTGTCCTTTAGGATATCTGATGACATTGATAAGTCATTCAGTACCTACTCGTCTACCAACATAACGACATGATTATTGATGAAAAGAAATAAATTAAAAATTCAAAGAATATAAATATAAAAAAGAAATATGTGCCATTATTGATGTTGATATATTACTAACGATTTAAATATTCTTTATTTGCTATATAAAATCTAATCTTTTTCCTCTAATTAGTCAAGGGTTGACACGTATAGGTACACATATGGACTTAATGTGTCCTCATTGGATGCATGACGGACGTTCCCGATGTCTGCACAATTATTGCACGAAAAAAAAACAATGACATTTGAATAGAGTGACCGATTCTTGCGAACTTTTTTTTTTTTAATTTGACATAAACTAATGGATTTACATTGTCTTCGCTTCTTGTTTCTAAAAATTGTTTCGTGTAGGTATTGCAAATGTTATGGTCTGGGTAACAAGACTTATTTTACAATTAAATATATATTAAAAAAAGTACAGTCTCGATTGGTTTTTTGTATGAAGACCACGGCAAGCACGGCACCGCACAAATAAACGTACGATTAAGTTCATTATATATTTTTTTCATTCTGTAAATCTAAATGAATAAAAGCATAGATTTATTTTATTGATATTTTATTGAAAAAGAATATAATGTTTTGTTCGATATTTTCATACCTGTATACATATCAAAAGTGGTAGAGCCATTTCATGCAGTGAAAAAGCCGTCTCGACCGGTGAAATACGATCTCTAAGAAAATGGACGTAAACGTAAAGTGTCATTCATACCGCGATTTGGATTTCGATTTCCAGGAAAAAGGCATCCGGAGGCCCATCGCCTTCCCATTCTCTCTCCTGACCCCATCTTAAAGGCCGACAACACTCATAAAAAAATAAAATTATGTATACAATTACGAGAATTGAAGAGGACCGCTGCAATCAATGTATTTAATTGAAATCATTACCGCCAATAATATAATTGGTCGACCGCTACCGTTGCGTTTTTAAACGTAATTACACTTGGATATTAAAGTATTAAAACTTCGAATGAATGCTATATTTTTAATGTGACCATTCATGAACTAAATATATTATAGTAACTAATTATTAATTATGAAATGTTTTAATCTCAATTCGGTACAATACGTTACCGGTAGTTTTCACAGACGTGGATCAAGCAATGACTAATGATGATTTTTTATTTAGATTTTAACGAGTCCTGGACTAAAAAACGTTTTTTAAATCTATCCCTTGAATACGGCAAGAAATCTATGACTAAGTTTTGAAGTACATAAAGACAAATTCAGACAAAATCTCTTTTTGAATATTCCACATGTATTGAATTGATAAATTTATTAAATAAATAATAAATTACATAATAGAAAACCTACCTTTATGATGTAGTGGCTTAAAATAATATAGAAACCATCGTTAAATTTACACGTCGTTAAATATAATCGTTGCTAAATTTCGTAAATATCTATTGGCGTGAAATTTAAAGCTTAAAAACTTTATTTTTAAATAAGAACATTGTTTTTTTTTAATTCATGTCAGATAACATTTTGAACAGATTTTTTATTTATAATCTAAACAAACGACCTCGTTTAGATTAGATCACTGTTTTGTTTTGTGTCCACTAGCCTATACTAGGACCATGGTTTTTATATGGCATATATCTAATATATAAAATTCTCGTGTCACAGTTTTCGTTCCCATACTCCTCCGAAACGGCTTGACCGATTCTCATGAACTTTTGTGTGCACATCGGGTAAGTCTGAGAATAGGACAACATCTATTTTTCATCCCCCTAAATCACAAGGGTAAACCCACCCCTCAATATTTTTTTTTTAAGTTTTCGATATATTTCTGTTTCTTATTTTTTTTATAAAACGGGATACTAAAATACATACTAACCTAAATTTTCAAACCCCTGCGATCAACCCCTATTTTTAAAATTTTGTTTTTCGGCAAGCCAACGTTTGCCGGGTCAGCTAGTAACCAATAAAATTTAATAATAAAAGTACTACTTGTAATCTACGTTAAAATAATTTAATTTCTACGATTGTTTTGTAGAGATCGAAATGTTAACCGTATTAAGTGAATCACAATAACAAATAACAATTATGAATGTATTACTAAATAGACAAAAATACAGCGTGCTATACAACAATAAACTTGTTAATTTAAGAAATGTAATATTGTAATAAGCGCCCTTGAAAAGACTTCAACGCTTTACCGACCGCCGTCGAAGTTCATTGATCCAAACACTATTATTGAGTATGCTCTAATCAGATTAATTTATATACAATTATATGTATATATTTATAACTATTGGGTAATATATGTAATTAATTATTCAAAACATAATATACTTTACATATTCAATTGTCATTTACTTATATAGTTTAAAAGTTGAAGTGTGTGTTTTAAAAATAAAATAGTGATTTGTAATACATAGATGATTGTCGGATGTTTTTCTTGGAATGTCCGTTTTGGCGGGAGAGGTAGCGGCAGCGGGAGCTGGAGAGGTGGCGATAGCGGGAGCGGGTCGTTGATACGGGTCGCAAGTCGCACGCTCGGTGCACTTGCAGTCGCGAGTCGGGCCGGTTGTCGGCGACGGCGGGTGTCGGCTGGCCGCGCTCAGCGCTCAGTCTCGATCTGTCAGTCCACGTCGACTCACCGATAGGACAACACCGTGGACGGGCGTCGCTCAGCGTGTCGTGTGTGTGTCGCGGCGTGTCCGAGTGCGCTCACTTGTTGCAGCAGCAGGAGCGAGGTGCGGCAGGTGGGTGTGCGCGCACGTGGCGGCCGCACACTCGCCAGTCGCCACAGCGGCATACAGCCACAGCGACACACGTGCAACACGTGTCACACGCGCCACACGCGCTGCCATGCCACGCTAAAAGGATTATGCAGCTGCCGCTGCTCACGCTGCTCGTGCTGCCGCTCGTGCTCGCGCGGCCTGCAGCAGGTGAGCATCAACAAACATACACTACATTTGAAAATAAATACTTCATTCACCTACTAACCGGCAACTGAATTAAAAAAATATTGTTCTTAATTTAAAAAAAAGTTTTTAAACGTCAATTATCGCCAATTGACAATCTGTTCCATATTTAAAAATGTTTAGGTACACCTATTGTACCTATGTAATTTAAATTATTGGTTTTTTTCTAAGAATATTAATGAATTATAAATAGCGTGGATTAATTATATTATAAGATTATTAAAACATTTCTGAATAATATCAATCGTTAGTAATAGTTATCAACGCGACTGATAAGTGGCAGTCTCTCAGGTCTGCAGACCGGTAGGACAGCTTCCGCGCGGAGTTACACATTGTGTTACTAAAATACCGGCAAACCAACTTATAAAATTATGCATGCAACCTCATCGAAAAGTTCACGGCTTGAATTTTAAGTTAAAAAAAAATATCTTTTCAATGGTACACTACTAAGAAAGTTAGATATAAAAATTAAAGCTTCCGTTAAAAAAAAAGTTCAAAAGTAAGTACTTACACAATTTGTTACATATACATAGAATGGGTCTGGGATATAAATTAAAATGTATAATTAAAAACTTAAATTACATATATATTATCTACCTATTAACTAACCATTGTAATAAATACTTGTGATAAGCGAAGCGTAACTTGCTTACATTTGTTAGAAGTAGATAATAACATTGTGTTACAAGTATGTGTTTTAGAAAAAAAAATGTACATGACTCTGTGGTCTCGAGGTCGAGCACCTCCTTTCTGAATCAAGAAGTTTCGGATTCGAATTCAAATATTGAAGACTGATAAAATTATGCCCAAGATAAGGGCAACAGTTTTTCCCACCTATTTCATTTGTGAGAAATTCGGCGAGTCGACGCGTAATTTCCGCTACCTATATCTACGGGTATCAAAAAGTCTGAAGTTACTATGTACTTAAATGATTATTTATATATGTAAAAATAAACCAACTCTTTGGTCTGTTTATCTTCCTCCTTTAACACTGAATAAATAATTTTTAATCCCATAAGATAGGTAGCAGTACCTATTGTCATAGGTAGGGCATAATTTTGTAGGTTATTACTATTTAGTTACACGCTAATATTTCCCCTTAAAAAATTCACTAAACCCGCCTATTTCCTCAGCGTTTTATTTCTTAAACCAAAAATGTTTATTAATATACAGGCTGGCGGTGGCCAAATTTAAATATACATCGACTGTCATAAAATTAAAAAAAGTTTAGAGTAAATTAAAAAAAAAGTTTATAAAATACTTTTTTTTAAAAGAATATACGTTTTTCTTCTATGTTTATTCCTCATATCCTCGTAAGTATATTAACGAAATCATTTGTCAATCAATTTTACTATGTATTTTACAAATCCACGAAGAGTTTGTTTTATTTAAAAAAAAAACAATGTTTAAACATCGATAACTCTTAAGCAAATATCCATTATATAATAATAAAAATAATTTTATTAAAGATCAAATAAGCTGCATTATTTATATACAGTGCCAAATTTAATAGCTTTCGTAATCTATTTTCATAAATCAGTCATATTTTTGTGAGACATCGATATTTATAATTATGTATTAAGATTTCTTAGGTAAGAGTCATAGGTCCGAATCCGAATTCATGACCACTGAATCATAAGCCAAGATAATATTACTTGATTTTTCTCTCAGATTTTCACAAAACTGAACATAAACCTACCTACTATAACTTCCAAGAAATAAATTAGTCAATCTTCAACCTGCAATTTAAAGAAAAATTGTAATATTATATTTTTATTTCAGTACTAGGTAGTATCTATATTTGTCATCCAATTAAAATTATATTTTACCAATACCCATTTTTTTACCCGAAGGTGTTGGCAGCGGCTATCAGCCGCGACTCGCCCAATTTTTTCAACCAAATAGAATATGAGCTGAGCTATTGACATTACACCGGGGCACAAAGTTGTCATTCATCTAGATTTATCACACATAACTTTCGTGAAGACATTGGTGTGAGCCTGGGATCGATCCTATGACTCCTTGATTCAGAAGTGGAGAGCTCAACTACTGAACTACCGAGAGAATTAAACAACGTACACTCTTCGCGAGGGTGTCGTAAGAGACGACAATGGGGGCTTCATCTGATGCATTCTATCCTCGGTGTCAGAAGTATTGACATTCAGCAGAGTCGTTCAGCACTTGGAATTCTAGTTCAGAAGTGGGCGAGCACGATTTCTGGCTCATACCGATGACTTTCCGGAAGTTATGTGTGATAAATATCGATGACTAACAAAATTGTTCTCGATTTAAGACATTTATTATTACTAATTATTAGATATATATAATAATATATTTAAAAAATGCTGTCCGGAGTTCTGAGACATAATTAGCTACTTTACATACATTCGGGAATAGCGAAACCGCTAATCTACGATTCGTTTAATTAAAAAAGACTTCTGTTCGCTCCTCTAGATAAAATCGTGATAATATATAGTCTGTGGTCTTCCATAATAAATGGATTATCTAAGCAATACATTTTTGTCTAAATTCTGGATACCTATTTATAATAATCCACAAGTTTTTGCCATCCTATGTGTATAACTTTTTAATGGTAACTGCATGGAAATCTGTTTAAAATAACATAACGCAACTTCATGCCTTTTTCTACCCGAAAGTGTAGGCAGCGGCTCTCGAGCTTTGACTAGCCGTTTTTAACGTCCCGAATGGTGGAGAACCCATTGCCATACCGGACACAAAGTTGTCAGATATTCAGATATTCATCACACATAACTTTCGAAAGTAATTTCGAAAAATCATTGATGTGAGCCAGGATTTTAACCCACGACTTCTTGATTCAGTAGCTGGGTGCTCGACCACTGGACCACAGAGACTTTTAAAATAATTTCAGGGATTGTCGATTTTTCCATGGGACGAAATGATATTGCTGAGAAAAGTGCTCTTTGTTTAGAGGGGCATTACTTATAAACATAAAACCACCATATCAAAGACTTATGCATCAGCTTTTGGGCGGATTCTAAAAACTTTTATTTCAACTTCCATAACTCTATGAAAATTATGGGTGCTTTAATAACCCATATAATAATTGTAATAGATAGATAATACATTAAAAGAAAATGATCTAGTCTTGGCACAAACTTATGTTAAACAAGTTAAAATAGTTCGATTTTTTTTTTGTTTTTTTTTTGGCGGCCACACCAAATAGTTTCATTGATGCGAAACCGCAGGAGACACGTATGACTTCATTCTGCTCGAGAAATTCATTATTTGTCGTCTCCGCCGTCAAAATCTATCACGCAACGTTCAGCTATGCGAAAAATATATTTATTTTTATCTGTTTAAACTTCTAATATCCTAAATTATTTATATGAATGAACTTCCAAAAAGTTTTTCATCATTTTATATGTGTGCATAAAATAGTGGCAAACAGGTAAATCTAGTGACACATTATTTGAATTAAGAATTTTTTTTAGGTATTCTTTTTTTGAAATACAAAATTTCCTTATTTATCATGTTGGTATATTAATTTAACTATTACGCTTAAGTTTCGTGAATATAATATCGAGTTAAATGAAAATTAAATAGAAAAAGCTTTCAATATCGATATTCCATTAACGATTTGGAAACGAAACTTATTTTTATACACGCAGAAGTTTAAACGTCGTAAAATTTTACGTATCCGCATATTGCAATCCTAAAATAAAATCGAGCAGACAGATCGAAGTTCCTAAAATTCGGTTGCATTTTTATTTTAATCTACCTATACACAAATAAATAAAAGTGAAGTGCCTTTTTGTATTTTTTTAAATAACAAGTTTGTTTTTATCTCTAATTGAAATGTGCAATAAAATAAATATTTAATACCTAATAACAATAAAACAAAAATATGTTTGTTTGTTTGTCGAATATGCACGAATGAGTGACGAGTCTACTTTTGATGAATAAATCACCACAATTGGTTTAGCGATCAAGAATTATCACATATAAAAGATTTCCCAAAATTCATTGGACTGTGTAGAATTCGAACCCGAGACCTTTAAAAAAATAAACTAACTATGGATTAGTTAGTTTATTTGTTTTAAAGGTCTAGATCAATTTTAGAGTCTA
Source organism: Euproctis similis (assembly GCA_905147225.2). NCBI lineage: Eukaryota > Metazoa > Arthropoda > Insecta > Lepidoptera > Erebidae > Euproctis > Euproctis similis. Next base: position 7,019,086 of record LR990121.1, on the reverse strand, counting down.
TTAATTAATATTACTAATACATTACTACTCATTAATAATACAAAACACATCAATATTTTTATTATGTCACAATATTATGTGAGTGTGGGTGTAAAAGTAAAGAAGGGCATGGTCCGATGGTTCCAACGTGTAGAAAGAATGGATGATGCAAGAATGACTAAGCAGATATACAATGCAAAAGCGAATGGATGTAGGAGTCGAGGACGACCACGACACACCTTCCATGATAAAATAGAACAAGTTCTGTAGGAAGGTGATGTAAGGAGCCTTAAGAATTGTCGTGCGTGTATGAAAAGAGTTATTGAGGCGTTACAGAATCGTGCGTTATGGCGCTCTTTTCTCTCTGCCTACCGCAAGGGATTTGTAGGTATACATACATAACTTCACGCCAAATCCCAAATCTATGTACTTTTTATAACCATTTTAATTCTATTTGACATTACCCAATAGAGTTGACAATAAACTTCTCAATATCTAGTAGAATTATCACTACTATATGTAAAGCATTCATAATGAAATATCGGAATTTATCGCGTAAATTACGCTTGTATAAATGTATAATATGCGTAATAATCCCTTAGAATATTCGCGTAAACATAATAAGTTATTGACCATTAAAATAACTCTCAAATATAATGCCAGATAGCTTTATAATTACTTAAGTTCTGAGTACTTAAGATTATTACTTAAGTTCAGTTATAACTTAATTAAACATATATTTAACATCCCAGTTACTGGCTGAATAACATAATGTTTTCTGTCTGGATAACATCCGCCGTTCTAGGCAGCCTAGACAAGCGGTTTGCTGACCTGGTACTACAGTATAGAATATATAGTACTTGTGTATAGGTACTAAGTACTCACCACATACGTTTCATTACCACGTGTTTCATAAATGAATATGCTATTGACAAAATTTAAAAAAATATCAAAAACGTAACCTTGTCTCGACGACTAGATATGAACTAAAATGATATTATTTATTCGAGAACATTGCTAATTCAGCGACTATACCCCAGGATATTAAAGGTATTGAGTAAGAGTGTCGCAAAAGCAAAATCGGTGGTATAACCCATGAGTGCGCTGCCATGAAAGATTCGGACTGATATTGTTTGATAGACATTTTCATAAAACTAAATCTACACCACGGGCACAATAAAAAAAATCAAAATGACAATTTTTTTAAACTGACGTCTCTGTCAAACATTTAAAATTTCAAACGTAGTTGAAGTTGCGTTCAGAATAAAAGCGTATTCAAAATGACAAAATTCTGTCACTGCGACTTGTGATACTAAAACTATATTTGGCTTGGGTAATAAACTCTCTAGTATGCATATGTTGTATAAATAGCACACTGAGTAATAATCAAAACACATGCCTTATTAACAACAACAAGGTCATCAAAATGTCAGTATAGGTGTCAGCAGATCTTTTTAAAAAAAATTCTCTAGCATGTGTTATGTGCAGTTATGATAATATTCTAGACGAGTCTCTGAGCAAATTTACATGTGTAAATAAATATTAAATAGTTTTGGCAGTCGGTTGTGGAGAACGTAACAGTGCCGTGGCGTCGCGATCTTATGAGAGGAACCACGTTTTGTTCGGCCACCTGCGGGCTGGTGATGTACGCTAACGTTATCGATATTATATTAACTAAATATATATTCTTAATTTAATTTATATAAATATTTGAATGTTTTGTTTCGATATAGTATTACTATTTTGTATGTTTTCAAATCAGCTCACTTTTTATTACGTAATTTAATTAAATCCCATTGTTAATTAAATCATCTATGTTACTTATTATGGTAGTTGAAATGTTTTCAGAATACCCAACATTGCATATCATATTTAATATTAAAATTATCTAGTCCCTATGGTATGTCGCACTTTCTAGTAAATAAGTTTTACTAAGATTGCCAATAGCTGAAGAAGTGAACTGAACTGACTTTACTTTGCTGAAAGCACTAATTAAAATGTTAAAATATAAGAAACTATAAAAAAGGAAATGAAAAGAATACTAAATTTACATATAGTCTTGTAACTATACTATGGTTAATATTCGAGCAGTCATCACATTCAGAAATATGCACGTTGCATCTCTTATAACGGGCGTATAGCTTTGAAATGAATGCGTCCGTCTGCATGCCAAGTGGCGATACCTGGTGATCGTCCTCTTGAATTATGCGCGCAGGCACGCTTACACGTTTGCGTTACAATCACCTCACAAGATTTATGTGTGTCCAGTCTGTTTGTCACACAACTACTAATATTTCCTCGAACTACGATGCGAGAAGTCCCCGTCCGAGAGCTTGAAGCTCACCACCGCTCAGTGTTAAGTGTGTCTGCTTCATGTTATTACTTTACAGCGAAGTTGACTCTTCAACTCTAGATCTGATTAAGCTTTACTAATTTAAGTTTCTAACCAGATATTTTATTATTATCTACTGAATGTAGACTGAGTTCTTGTTACCATCGATACATTATTTTCTGAACACTGTGGCTGTCCTTATGTTTTTTAACTTCACGTCATTTTCTAACCACATGTGTTTTTCTAATCATAGCGATATCTACACATCGTACATTATCTAATACATCGACCCGCCAAATTTTACGTCCGTAATGAGTGGTGGAACCTATTACTATACATCGGGCACAACATTATAAGTCGTGGATATTTATCGCATCTAACTTATTAAAAGTAGAGAACCCAGCCCGCAATACCATTATTCAGGAGCAGGATGCTGGAACTCTGAGACCTTATATAATTTCTTAAAACATATACAACATATATTTCGGTTGCTAAAAAATCTATAATTTATTATTGTGGAGTACAGAACAAAACTAGTAAAGCATAATGGTATTGTAATTTTTTTTTTATGTAGGCAGTGACCAAACTGAAACCTCTTTCTATAAATAATGGTAATAGATGTAGACAGATGTAGGTTTGAACGAATGATTTACATTTTAACATTCGGCTCGATTGCATTTAATTTACATTATAAAAGATTTAGCGTATTAAAAAGAGTTCGATACGAATAAATAAAAGTAAATTATGTTAAACGTGAATATCTATTTCAATCAAGCTACTTTTTCGCGGTAGTTGTCACGATTATTCCGCTTGTTCAACCTATAACTATGAACACATAAGGCATGCAGAGCAAATAAACGCAAATTTTATCCAATAAACAAAATTTATTTACTGTAATTTAATAATCCAAGTTTACAGGCAGCGTTAATAATGCCTTTATACTTCGATTTTTTTATGATGACAAGACTTATGGCTATCGATATAATGGTTCTGTGTATATAGCTTCAGAAAAAAACCCTCGAATTTGGACTTGTGCTCGGTGATCGAATCGTAAGAAGAAAACCAAATTATTACACCACTGAGACCGTTGGATATTATAACCACTGTACGTCTTAGTTAATACACAAATCTCAAAATTTCAACATTGTTTTTGTTTTAATCTTTACTTAACTTATAAAATAGATATAAATTAGACGGTAATATCATATTATATACACATACAACGTAATTTTATTGCGTTATTAAAATTTATTCATAGTTAAATAAACAGATAACTTTCAGCTAAACAAATTAATATATCGATAATCGATATGACAACGTAAAAAAAACGTATTTAATCTAACTGTGACATCACTAGTTTGAATGCACCGCGCGGTGCAGTCAACATCGACAGCGCGATCGCAGAGCAACTCGTCCCTATTGTTTGAGGGAATTGAAAAAATGGCGCGCGACGACCTGCTAAACCGGAGTATACAATGTACTGCCGTAACAACTCATTGTTCTCTCTCGTTAATTAGACATTACTTAATAAAACCAATTAGAAATGTATATATAGGTAGATAGATTCTTGTTTAATGGCTGTAGAAAGATGCAATACACATTATTAACGTTCACGTTAATAACTGATTAGTATTTTTTTGCGTCACATGTTTTAAGTTTATGCCACTATAACAAATTGATATTGAAATATTAAAAATATACTACTAGTATAAATATCATACATTGAATAACATTCCTTTTAGTGCAATTGGGCTGTCGGAAGTAACAACATTCGTTTCATTTTTTACCCGTGATCCGTATATGAACTTACTCGTCCTTAATTTCTGCCTCGTCTACTTAACTCGAGTCATATATCTATATACCATTCTAACGTAAGCTATATATAAAGTGTTCCTTTGAATTTATTACTCTTAAATAGCTATAAATGATACTTAAATTTTCACTCACCTTTTCAATCCCTTGGCAACTGCTTGGTCTGAGGGAAATGCATTTCTAGGTCACCTATACAGCTACTGCCATACATAATGTAGATACAACACATCGCACTCTTATACAAGCACTGTGAGATGACAAATGCTATAAAAAACAGTGGAAAACCCGTGATTTTAGGCGGCAATACCTCAAACACAGGTTTTAGTTGTAAATTGGAACGTGATTATTATGAGTTTTTTTTCAGTTTTTTGTAATACATAGAGCTAATAATACCTTTGTCGTTTAAAACGTATGAGGTTCATAACTAAGATATAGAGTAGATGATACCACAGTTCATATTATTAAATCCCGTTCTATTAGGCCACTAAAGTAACATAACCTAACTTCACGCTTTTTACTACCCGAAGGTGTAGGCAGCGGCTGTTAAACCTCTCGTCTCGCCGTTATGTTTACGTCCCAAATGGAATAAGTGGCGAACCTATTGCCATACCGGGCACAAAGTTTTTAGTGATCGATATTTATCACACATAACTTACGAAATTAAATTTAAAAAGTCATTGGTGTGAGCCAATGTGAGGATTTGAACTCGCGACCTCTGTATTCGGAAGCGGGGTGCTCGACCACTGGATTGCCGAGACTAAACTAAAGTTAGTTATTAATAAGACCTTTTCTTTTTTGATTGATGTCAATCTATCAATTGCCAACTGTAAAGCAAAACTAAGTTTATACTTCGTCCAAAATTGAGTCTCCTATCTATTTTATTATTATTATTTTACTGCTTTCTGAGTATCCCTGCTAGTAAGGTTTCAAGTAAAAGCTGTTCACCTACATACATACATAACTTCACGCCAAATCCCTTGCGGGGTAGGCAGAGCGAACAGAGCGCCATAGGGCACGATTCTTACACGCCTCACTCGCTTCGTTGACTTTCATAACTCTTTTCATGCACGCGCGTCGGTTTTTGAGGCTCTTAACATCACCTTCCTCCAGAACACGTTCTATTTGGTCATGGAATGTGTGTCTTGGCCGTCCTCGACTCCTACATCCATCCGCTTTTGCATTGTAATAGGTTGGGGAAAAAGTATTTTCGTATTTTTGTATGAAAAGTCAAGACATTTTTTTCAAAGTTTATTTACATTTATTTACAATATATATGTACCGTTTTGTTGAATAACTTTCTGCCATTTTGTGGGCAGAGACATTATCCCGTTACTGTAGAAACTTTGGGACTTCTGATCAAAATAACGGGACAAATAGTTTTGGCAGTCCTCTCTTGAGAGAGAAAAACAAATGAAAAATAGCGGGAAACAACTTTTTTTATTTTTTTCTTTTCTTTATAATGTAACCTTTTTAATGTTACCAAAACCAGCCAGACACAAATAGTACAGTCAAAGAAATTTTATAATAAGTTTATACCTACGTTATGCGAAAAGACTTTTTCCCCGACCTAATATATCTGCTTAGTCAGTCTTGCATCAACCATTCTTTCTACATGTCCGAACCATCGGAGCATGCCCTTTCTTACTTTTACACCGACGCTCTCTTTCAAACCAACTTCCTTCCTTACAACCTTGTTTTATACGCGGTCACGTCAGCGGCGGTTCACCTGCTACAGTGTATTTTAACAGTCGAAATAAGTTTAGGACTCGGTGTTTAACTTCCCATTAGGTCTTTCGGAATTTTCACCTAAAGAGATATATATATTACAACATTAATTAAATATATAACAATTAATTTAATTTTACTAATATCTTGAGTCTCGGTGTCTCGGCGCAGTGGTCGAGCACACGGCTTCTTATCCAGAGGTCCGGGTTCGATTCCAGACACTGGTTCACACCAATGACTTTACGAAATTATTTTCGGAAGTAATGTGTGATAAATATCGATGACTGAAAACTTTGTGCCCGGTATGGCAATAGGTTCGCTACCTATTCAATTTGGGACGTAAATATAACGGCGAGACGAGGCTTAACAACCGCTGCCTACACCTTCGGGTAACAAAAGGCGTGAAGTTATGTTATGTTAATATCTTGGACACAATACACACAGCACCCTCTTGTTCTAAGCTAAGCAACTAAATGCTTGTATTATGGATAGGTACTAGTTAACTAATATTAATACATATCTCTTTGTAAATAACTAAATACATAAATATAATACATAGGGAAACACCCAGACGCCATACAAATATTCATGTTTGTCATAAATATTTGTACACGGGCGGGGATCGAACCCGCCGACCTAGTTTCCGCAGTTGGTTGTTTTACCAATGCACCACGAGCCCCAGCAATTCATTTAGATATGTAATATCTTACAGTGAGATAGAGGGGTTGAAACACACACAAACGGGTCACCTGGGGTTAAGCGACTAGCGCCTCCCATTGGTATCTGTTACCAGGGAATCACAATCACCGGCCTGTAAGATAGGATGATGAAAAGGGGAGTTTCCGAATACCTTCTTGACCCCATATGTCATGAACCATTTAACATAATTGGAAAAAAATATTTGGCATGAGTTTCTTGCACGGTTCTTCTCATGATGGCCTCTACGAATGCGTGGTTAGTTACTTGGTTACATGTGCCACGGAAGTATTTTCCCTAAACGTAATTTCAATAATTAATTTGTTAAAATATTATTTAAATTTTAAATATTCATCACGACCTGTAAAATTAAAAAATATGTATTTATTCAATTTTATTGAAGAAAATCGACTACATATTTCTGATATGACCTGAAAAATGTCCAGATATTCCTTTTTTACACATACATAAGATATAAATTCAAGAATTTCAACATAAAATTTTTTCCCGTGCTTCGACCTAGATATCTTCAAAAACACTTGAGCAGCTCTCTCTATAAATAGTCGTAGATTAGTATTATGTAACTAGCTAAAAGGCTGTGTTATAAACTAACACTTAGCAACTGAAACTATAAATATTAATGATCTATAAAATTTTACCGCCTCAGTTTCAAGTGTCTGAATTGAGAGTCCTAGACGACAGGCCGTAAGCAGCGGGGCTTAATAAAACTCTCAAGCTTACATTTATCCATTGACTATGGATATTTAAATGCATGTTAGTATTGCAAAGTCTGTCTGCTCTTGTAAGGGTATCTAATTTGAAATTGTGATTGTCTGGCAGCCTTCAGATGACCTAGATTCAGTTGCTGGGACAAAAGGAGGGCAAATTTTAAACGGACCAGTGTCTGGGCTGTGAACACCATTTAGCATAATATGATAAGTCGTTGTCTAGTCGTTTTAAATTAAAGATATATTTTATAATAAAATTTAATTTAAATTAAAGCAGTTGTATGATAAAATCGGGTCGTAAATCATAACGGCCGGCGAAGTTTCTGGAATGGTAGAATCCACGCCCAATAATTTCCAGAAGTTTTGTTCATATTAAAATGTCAAACGCAAACAACTAATGTTTTAAGTTTTATTATCTAGTTGACGCAGCGAACTTTGTTTCGCCTCAAAAAACAAATAAAAATGGTCATTGTGGGTTATCCCTAAGAGATAGACATAATTATGCTATCGCGGACTTTTTTGTAGACCTTTTGAAGGGGTATAATATTGTGGTACTTTGATTGATATTGGTTTGATCTATCGCTTAGGGCTCAGCCAGCATTTGCATTTAAAGTTCCAAATCTAGGAAATTAACACTTTTTCTATACTATACATGAATTATACACACAAACTACCCTTTCGACACCTTCTATCTATTAAACAAAACCGTATCAAATTCCGTTAAGGAGTTCAAAAGATATAAGCACATACGATGTCAGACAGCGGAAAGCGACTTTGTTTTATACTATGTAATGATTAAGATCACTTTAGAAATAAATATAAACACTTCTAAAAATATATATACATAGTATAAAACAAGATTACTAAAAACTTCCATTGATATGTAACATAATGTTACATGTTAATAGCTTTCGGAAATTTTAACTTTTAAACTTAGTGGAGCCATGTTGTACAATGCATAAATGGGCTGGCTTGACAGGTGAAATACCACGGCTTCCCAGAATATCAATGTCAAGACTTCAACATGAATACTAGCAAAATAAAAAGTATAGATAAATTAAAATCATCAACACTAATTAAATGTATAAAACGAACGACATTTTTTTTTTAATTAGAAATAGGTGACAAACCTATTGTAATATTTCTAAATGCCAACATATTTCCGTTCTATAAACTTAAAGTTCCGGTTGTATGGAATTTTGTGCCAAAATTAATTGCTTATATATTTACACTCAAGAGATATATTCTGACGTAATCAAATTAAACATATACAGTTCAATGGTTTTTTAAATATTTAATTATAATTCAATTAATTCATATCAAAAGGATGAATGAAATTAGACGCCATAGTCTATTGCTATTCATCAAAAAAAAAACAAAGTAGGGTTTGTACGTTTAGATAGCTCGGTCATTATATAATAATTCGAGCATGTGTCCAAGATATAATAGATATCTGCAACTAGTTGGTTATGAGTAGTCGTGACACTTCTAGAAAGATTTTTTTAGAAGAATGTACAGGGTCAAAGCAGTTTCCTACTTCATCACTAGACCCTGACCAGTTTCTGATCTTTTTATTTAACCAGTTTTAACTGGCTGTCAAATAAAGTTTAAAATAAATTCACTGAAAACTTCCATTGACATGTAAACTTATGACGCATTAAAAGTCGTTAGTCTACCGAGCTATTATTTTAACAGTAGTAGAGCAACGCTGCATGAATTGACCGGTGAAATACGACGATCTCTCAAAATTTCCAAAGGCCCAAAATATTTGTATAACGTTACATATAACTTCACGTCCCAAATAAAATATGTAATAATCATTATGCACTGAATCGATACCACGGCTTTTGAATCAGAAGCAGGGAACTCGACCAATGGACCAGCGAGACTGTAAAGGTAACATTGAATGAATTATTAAATCGGCTTCATACAGAGTGTGTAAATTACAAATAAATTATTTGATTCAAACGCTAGTTGAAAAAAATGGATGGATTTGAATCAAATATTGTTGTTCAGCCAACCCTGTCCCAAATTTATATCTACTGTATATTGTTGACGCCAGTGACGTATCACTAATCTATTTAAAACGTTGCCCGCACTTGACTCCAATCATATTTGTTTTCTGTTCAAATTTAGAATTCTCGCGCTAATTGATCTAACAATATTGTTTGTGGTAACATAAATATTATATTTTGAATTTGAAATACATAACAGTATACTTACAAATAATTATTTTATGTTATTTTTTTCGCAAATCATCTAAAAATGATTTTTTTTAATATCTGTCCTATTACCTATTACCAATATTAACTGCGACTCTAAATGTAAACTTTTATTGTCTATATTTAAATTCACAATCGGGAAATATTTCCTTCGGGACGGCAATGACCTCATCCTTCTTCCAATCTATATAAAAACGATTTTATTTATAATGAGGTGACACGTGACGCTATTTTTCTTCAACAACAATACTACTTAACAAATTTTCTAATCTAAAAACAAACTATTCTATTTATTATGAATCCGATCATCAAATCAAATCAAAATTTAATCTATTTTAATAAAATCAAAATGGCAAATCACAAAAACATGTGATCAACGATGATACACAAGAAATATACTCTATATAAAAATGTCGACGACAAAAAACACTTAATATACACAATGTACAATTATAAAGCAGTTTATTTTTTTTCTCACACCTACACGGTTATAGCCGGATCTGAGTAAATAAAAATTGTGGCGCCAGAGTTGACAAAACATCCAGTAATAGCGTACATAAGGAGCATGTTTCCATGCCAGTGGAGTCAACGGCCGCCGTGGCCACACTAAGATCATATTCGATTGTATATTTGCATTTCTTTCAACATGCGTTACAACTAACACTGCCAAGTACCAAATACCAAGAACTGGTCAAGCGCGTTCCGATCATTTAACTAGTTGTTTACCACCTTCTCGTTCGTCCTGTGAATTTTTATTTCAGAACCTGCGAACCCAATATGAACTCTTAATTCCAGCCAGCGCTGCCTTGCAAATTCGTATTTTCAACGACTAATTCCAGCTAGTCTAGACTACTCATCACTGTCTAGCTGGATTTGTTTATGGGATAGGAGGGCAAACAAGCCAGTAGGTTGTTTGTATTTGCTGTCGCAAAATATTGTTAATCTGCTAACTAAACATTACTGTTAATTAGTAAGATTGTGTGCAATATGACGTTTCTCACCGGGCAAGCTTACTAATTTCTTTTTTTTTGTCTGGGATCTTGAATAAGTCATGCTCACTGAAAGGTCCTTGCTTATGGCGGCGTCGTTAATCGGGTCGCCACCTTCCCTAAAATATGGCGAGGGAGGCGATGGCTGAGATATGGGTCATGCTCGTGAACGGGTGCTGTTTGTGGGGACTGATCTGTTCAAGCGTCCAAAGAATATTAACGTACTGTGTCCTAAGTTTGACGCGAGGAACCTCATTTTGCTCTATAAATTATCCTAATAATTTGTAATTTAGTTTACTTATAATTAAGTAAAAACAAAAAAAAAGGACTCCCCTGAGTTTCTTGCCAATTCTTCTCAGGACGTGAGTAATCGAATTGGCGGATTGAAAATATTGACCTTCATAAGTGTCTTTAATGACCTGAATTGAATAAATGAGATTTTGATTTTGATTTTTGATTTTTAGGGCAAACAAGCCAGTACCTGATGGTAAGCAAATACTCACCGCCCATGAACGGCGTGGTGCGTTGCCGCCCTTTAAGGGAGTGGGAGGGGAAAGGAGATCGGGCCTCTGGATACCTCTCGCACTGAACGATAAGCGACACGAGCCACTTCACGCCGATATCCCGAGAAGTTGTGGTCTTGTTAAATTACCACTGGTAGTCGTTGGAAATATGAATTTGCAAGGCAGCGCGTAAGCTGGCTGGAATTAATGGTTCATAATAGATATATGACAATACGCTCCCTTTAAACTTTAAACATTATGAGTGTAATTTAAGATGGGACAGTGTTATCTAATGAATTAATAAACACAAAATTAGTTAGTGTGACTGTAATATTACGTTTTGGGAAAATGCCAGGTTAATTTTCAAGTATGTTTATCCCCTTGGCTTCCACGATTCATAATATTTATCCAACAATCCAATAAAAGCAAACAAATATATATTTCCTTTTATAATATTACTAGCTGAATATACGTACTCGGTACCGTGAAGTACCGTCATCATTACATAGTATAAAACAAAGTCGTTTTCTCTTGTCTGTCCCTTTATATGTTAAGATCTTTGAAACTTTGAAACGGATTTTATAGTGTTTTTTATTTAATCGATGGAGGATTACTGATTTTTTTTTTATGGGATAGGAGGGCAAACGAGCAGCAGGCGTGTCACCTGATGGTAAGCAACTAACGCCGCCCATGGACACCAGCAGCACATATAGTGTTACTGTTGCGTTGCCGACCTTTAAGGGAAGGGGATAGGAAAGGATGGGGAAGGGGGTGGGCCTCCGGGTACCTCTCTCACAGAACGAAACGTGGCATGGGCCACTTTACGTCGGTCTTCTGAGAGGTCGTGGTATTTCACCGGTCGAGCCGGCCCAGGATTTTAATTGCAAATGCTGGCTGAACTCTTATGCGATAGATCAAAAAATTGACCAAATTAATATACACCTTTAAAAGGTCTACAAAAAAGTTCGCAAGACGCAGCAAAGGTCGCTGGGTCAACTAGTAATAAATATTTTTACCACTAAAAAAGTCAATACTCCACTCCTATTGGTCGCAGCGTCCTGTGACTTAACATAAAAATAACTTGTGAATTGAAACCAGTAGTTCCTGATATTAGCGCGTCTATGTAAACTAACTCTAATATAAGTATACGATACTGTATTACTACTATATGTATGTATATACATAAATTCACGCCAAATCCTTGCGGGGTAGACAGAGAGAACAGAGCGCCATAATGCACGATTTTTACACATCTCTATCGCTTCTTTGCCTTTCATAACTTTTTTCATACATGCGCTTCGATTTTTAAGGCTCTTGACATCACCTTTCTCCAACTAGTTCTATTTGGTCATGGAAGGTGTGTCGTGGCCGTCCTCAACTCCTACATACATCCGCTTTTGCATTGTATATCTGTTTAATCAATCTTGCGTCGTCCATTCTTTCTACATGTCCGAACCAGCGGAGGAACCCATTACTAATTTTGGTCTTATTACTATAGATGAATAAAGTAAAATATTTAGAGATGCAAACAAACGGAGTTATTTAATAATAGTATAGGAAATAGAACAGTTCAATATTATATCGATATAAGTAATAAAAATTGATGTACAATTGCGTCACAGTCTGAAAATTTGTTATGCACTATACCTGCCAAACATTTTGCAGCTCATATTTTGCACACCCACACAGATATTAGAAAGACGTGAGTTGATTTAAAAAAAATAGTACTCAAAAATAATTGATATGAATTACATTATCTGTATTACATTCAAGATTAGCCTACATTATGTTAACGATCATACCACATAGGCATTACCAAAAATCCAACCGTATATAAGACTGATCTTATTATTTTCTAAATTCTTGTTAGAGACCGCGGCGATTGGGTTATACCTAGTGACTAGTACGTATCGCAAAGATCACAGGCTAATATGTTTAGTGTAAATAACATTCCGAGGCCAAAAGGCACTTATCTTAACATTAAAACATCCTTACCCTAACTGACGCACCGGCACAGAATATAGATTTTCGAATTTTAAATTTATTTAAAATTCGAATTAATTCGCCATTTAACAGATCGGCCATTATTTAAATATATAGCTGTTATTTTTTTTTACAGAAAGGCCTAGTCAATTTAGATGTATATTATGGGACTACGGGAGGACTTGAATGGGATAAAACATCACGAATTGATTTTTCTGTCGAATTTTATTTTATTTCATTTACATTGAGATATCCCTCTAATAAGAGATATGGATAATTCGAAATCAATATAACTCCAAAACAAGACCCTGGAATATCTAAAGATTTAACCGGACCGTAAAGCACAAAAAAAAATAAAAGACCTGAAATTCTAGACGATGTTTGCTTTTTATCACAAAAAAAGCAAACATTGTCTTGAATTTTTTTATGTAGTAATTTTTCTTTTTTTCTCAACATCTAGATTCTAGAGTATTCTTTTACAAATAAAACACTTCACGATGGGACGTTCGTATCACATCCGATAGATTGCGATCAATCACAAAACTGTTGTTTCCTCATCAATCATTATCAACATGGAAACTCTATACTTAAATATAAAATTTATGAGTTTACTTTGCCAGTGTCTAGTAGAATCGATATTATATCATCGATTTTATACTACATACATAAGTAGCTTCGTGTATATATGTATGGCATGGTCCGTGTGGCGCGTCGTCTACTGAGAAGCACGCAATGAAAAATAGTGTCTGGCGAACGTCTAGCGGCATCGAGTAACCTGCTCTTGCAACGAGAGTCGACAACAACTTACCCAAGCTGCCCCTGTGACTCACGCGCAGGAATCCAACCGAATACGGCGCAACGTTTTTGTATGTGCTTGTATAAGGATATATTACGTAGCTCACGTTCAACTGATAATCTGTCTGTAATTTTCATTTAGTTTCTTGTCTTTTTTTTCGTAGAATTAGGTACCTACGTAATAATTCATTTTGTGATTCATAGACAACGATTTTTTTTTTCAAATTTCGAACGGGACGAACGACTTACTAATTATCTAAAAATGAGCTTCGTGATTTCACTTTATCGAAAAAAATATTGTATTTATCCCGAGGTTTCCCTTGCAATCTATCTAGATTGGCATCTAAGGCATCTGCCTTACAACGTCTATGTTCAATAGTTCATTGGTGGTTTTATTGGTAGATTATTTTAACAATTAAAAAAAATCCCGACACTGAAGGAACAATTCATAGGTTACCTTTATGAGTACACTTTTAGAAAAATTCGAGTGAAAAAAAAAACAAATATATTTTGTGTACCTCTTCTTCTAAAATGTCTACTTATTAACATTAGGTTATTACTTTTTATCTTTTTTAGATGACAAGGAAGTTATAAATCATTTACACATTTAAACTAATGCATACGGTTGAGATAACCTTTAAAAGATTGTATGTGCAACGGATATGGATAGATATTAATAATTATGTAATTTGAAATGTATTAGATATTACTAATTACCCACTCAAAAAACAGTAAGGTACTTATATTAATTATTTTCACGCTTTTATAAGTCGCGTCGTTGACTCCTTTTTTTTCTTTAATACTGTGCTAATGCAGTGAACGCATACGATCTTTTTAGAATTAATTAATCCGAAATGTTTTGACTGATTTTACGAACTTCTGAGTTCATATTGGGTAGGTTAGAGTAAATGTTGGCTGAGAATCAGCCAACATTTATTTTTCATACCCCTGAATTTTAAAGGTGATCCACCCCTTACTTTTTTATTTTTCAGACAGTTCTTTTTTGGTTTTTCTTTTCCAAATAAACTCACAGTCCGTAAAAGTTAACTTTATTTTTTAGGCAAGATTTCTATTTTTCGAAACAACGTTTGTCGGGTCAGCTAGTTTTGTTATAGTTTTGTGACTACCTTTAGAAATTACACAATTACCTGCAGGCGGCAATAAGTAAAAAAATACATACTTAGTCTGGCCATAAATACTGTTACAACTAAAAATAAAAAAATATTACATTTGAATTTGGAATCTGTCATTTTTATACGATTGTTCATTGTGTTTTCTCGTTTTGGCGCCAGTACATTATGCAATATTTTGCGATATTAAAATGGAGTGGAGTGATAAAGAGAACCGAATCGCTGTGATTGCATTACACAAAGTAGGTATGGAGCCAAATGCAATTTTTAAAACTCTTCATACACTTGGTATTAGTCAAATGTTTGTGTACCGGGCTATTAATAGGTACAATGAGACCTCCTCTGTTTGTGACAGAAAAAGACCTGGCCGTCCACGTAGTGTTCATACGAAAAAGGTGGTCAAAGCAGTAAGTAAGTAAGTAAAGGGAAAGAATTCGAAGAAATCCTGTCCGCAAGCAAAAGATTTTATCTAGGGAGATGAAGATAGCACCTAGAACAATGTCGCGTATTTTAAAAGATGACTTAGGTAGGACTTGCAGCCTATAAGAGGCGCACTGGTCATTTATTAACTGATAATTTAAAAAACAATAGGATGTTAAAATCTAAACAACTACTGAAGCGATACGCAAAGGGAGGTCACAGATAAATATTGTTTACGGATGAAAAAGTTTTTACAATTGAGCAACATTTTAACAAACAAAATGACCGTATTTATGCTCAAAGCTCTAAGGAAGCTTCCCGATTAATTGACAGAGTGCAACGTGGGCATTATCCGACTTCAGTGATGGTTTGGTGGGGTGTTAGCTACGAAGGAGTGACTGAGCCATATTTTTGTGAAAAAGGTATCAAAACATCGGCACAAGTGTATCAAGATACCATTCTTGAAAACGTAGTCAAGCCCCTTAACAACACCATGTTCAATAACGCAGTATGGTCCTTCCAGCAAGACTCGGCACCGGGTCATAAAGCTCGGTCCACGCAATCTTGGTTGGAAGCGAACGTTTCGGACTTCATTAGAGCTGAAGACTGGCCATCGTCTAGTCCCGATCTTAATCCACTGGATTATGATTTGTGGTCAGTTTTAGAGAGTACGGCTTGCTCTAAACGTCATAATAATTTAGAGTCCCTAAAATAATCCATACGATTGGCAGTGAAGAATTTTCCCATGGAAAGAGTGCGTGTTTCTATTGATAACTGGCCTCAACGTTTAAAGGCCTGTATTGCAGCCAATGGAGACCAATTCGAATAAGCTTTTTATATTTTATATCGTTTTATATTTATGTATTAAAGTAACACACTGTAAAAGTAATAAATGTTATTTGCAATTAAAAAAAAATTTTTTTCTTTGTTACAATATTTATGGCATGACTAAGTATAAACAAATTAGTTTGTTTATCTCTTAAAGTAAAATTATGTTTGTGATAATTATTTAAATTGATGTTGTCAGCTCGAATTAGTTTCTTGCACTGTTCTAAACTTATCAGCGGAGGTCGACGAACCCATATGCTACAAGAATCAGATGTATAAACCTATATCCTATACCTATATCCTCAGCGCGACACATGACGCAGCTATAGTAAAAAAACGAAAATACTAAAAGGAAAAAATATTTATTGTTAAAAAATAAACCAATTAAGTTCACTGCATGAATGGACCGGTGAAATACCATGACCTCTCAGAATATCGTTGTAAAGTGGCTCATGTCACGTTTCGCTCGGTGAGAGAGGTATACCGAGGCCCTCTCCCCTTAACATTTTACTTCCGACCCGTTCCATATACCATTTTAAAGGCCGACAACGCAACTGTAACAGTTAACAGTGATAGATTCTTGCAGTTCACTGCATGAATGGGCCGGCTCGACCGGTGAAATATCACGACCTCTCAGAATATCGACGTAAAGCGGCTCGTGCCGCGTTTCGGTCGGTGAGAGAGGTATCCGTCGGCCCGACTTCCTTTCCCTTCCTACTCCTTTAAAGGACGCCGACGCAGTACGATGTTCATGGGCGGTGAATAATTGCTTACCATCAGGTCCAGTCAGGACCCACTTGCTCGATTTCCCTACTATCCCATAGGTGTCCATAGGCAACGTTACTTCCTTACCATCAGGTGACACGCCTGCTCATTTGCCCCTCTTTCCATATATTCTCAACTATATAATATGATGATATTACAGTATTTTTAAAACTTTACGTCTTTTTTTTAAGCAGCGGCTGTTGAATCTCGTCTCGCTAAATTTTTACGTCCCTAATGGAATAGTATGTCGGAACCTATTGTCACACACCGGGCCCGATGTTGTCAGTCATCGATATTTATCACACATAACTACTGAAAAGAGTTCCGGAAAGTCGTTGTTGGGCTCACACCAATAACTTTTCGGAACTCTTTTCGTGAGATTTGATACCACGACTTCTTGATTTAGTAACGGTGTGATCCACTTGCAGCTCAATTCTACAGACTTTTTTTTTAAATATTTTTTTTTTTTAAAACATTGTGTTCAGTATGTATGGCAATAGGTTCGCCATTTGGGACGTAAACATAACGGCGGGACGAGGCTAAACAGCCGCTGCCTACACCTTCGGGTAGAAAAGGCGTGAAGTTATGTTATGTTAGCCAAACACCAGCACTCCACAAGGCCAAACTATGCTCAATAGTTATTACAACTCTTTCTCAATTTTGTTTCTCTTGTGTGTCCAGCCGGGATCTGTTGGGCGGGAATGGAGCGCGAAGGTCGCTGCAGCTCGGTGGTGGCGCTGCGAGTGAGTCGGGCCGAGTGCTGCTCGGGTGCTTCGCGCATACCGGCAGCTTGGAGTCCAGAGGACCTTGACAGCGGAAAGATATTCTTCTACAAAGTACTGTCAGATGGTGTACCGTGCGTCGCTTGTGAAGGTAACTCTCAACTATAACTCGTATTGTACAATTTTAAACTGATAAATATAAGTTTTTTTTTTCGTAACATAACATAACATAACATAACTTCACGCCTTTTGTTACCCGAAGGTGTAGGCAGCGGCTGTTAAGCCTCGTCTCGCCGTTATGTTTACGTCCCAAATGGAATAGGTGGCGAACCTATTGCCATACCGGGCACAAAGTTTTTCAGTCATCGATATTTATCACACATAACTTCCGAAAACAATTTCGAAAAGTCATTGGTGTGAGCCAGTGTCTGGAACCGAACCCGGACCTCTGGATCAGAAGCCGTGTGCTCGACCACTGCGCCACCGAGACTGTTTTTTTTCGTAAAATTATATTAAAATATATATATATATAACTTCACGCCAAATCCCTTGCGGGGTAGGCAGAGAGAACGGAGCGCCATAAGGCACGATTCTTGCACACCTCACTCGCTTCGTTGACTTTCATAACTCTTTTCATGCACGCGCGTCGATTTTTGAGGCTCCTAACATCACCTACCTCCAGAACACGTTCTATTTGGTTATGGAATGTGTGTCTAGGCCGTCCTCGACTCCTACATCCATCCGCTTTTGCATTGTATATCTGCTTAGTCAATCTTGCATCATCCATCCTTTCTACATGTCCGAACCATCGGAGCATGCCCTTTCTTACTTTTACACCGACACTCTCTTTCAATCCGACTTCCTTCCTTATAACCTTGTTTTCCACGCGGTCAGCGAGGGTCACTCCGCAGATTTTGCGCAATGCCCTCATTTCGACCGCGTTTATCCTACTTTCATGCACGCTCTGCCATACCCAGCTCTCGCTTCCATAAGTTAGCGTTGGGATCAGTATTGCATTGTGAATTGCTAGCTGGGCTTTTCTGCTCATATCTTTTGCGCCCAGGAATCTGCCCAACGCCCTATTTACTTTATTTCCTAACACTACTCTTCTTTCTACATCAGCGGTGTACCTTCCATCCCTGCTAAAAGCGCATCCAAGATTTCTCCCTTTCAAACACCATAACTTTCGTTTTCATCACATTCAATTGTAAGCCTTTCATCAAACAACATCTTTCATAATAGTGACTAGTGTTTGCAGATCAGACGGCGATTCGGCTAAGAGCACGGCGTCATCTGCGTAAAGCAGGCAGCTCACAACTAGGTCACCCATTCGCATCCCTACATTCGTCGATCTCACTCTCTGGAGACAACTGTCCAGGTACAGGATGAACAGCCGAGCGGACAGCACGCAGCCCTGTCTGACGCCGATATTGACGTCAAACCAGGGCGCCAAGCCGCCGTCAACACGCACACACGCCGTGCAGCCCTCATAAGTGGACTGCACGGCGCGCAGCAGTGCGCCGCTCACCCCGTAGCCCGGGAGTATGTCCCACAGATCCTTCCGTAATACCCTGTCAAACGCTTTTTCCAGATCCACAAAACCGCAGAAAACCTTCCGGCTAACAGCCAGTTGTTTCTCCACGATGTTGCAGAGAGAAAAAATCTGATCCATGCACCCTCTTCCGCTTCTGAAACCACCCTGAGCCTCCCACAACACTCCGTTAGATATCACCCTCATTCTCCTTTCAATAATCTTCCCATACACTTTCGCTGCTAAGCTGATCAAACTGATGGCTCTGTAACTGGCGCACTGTATACGTGATCCCTTACCTTTATAAAAGGGCACGATGACAGCACGCCTCCAGTCCATGGGAACCTTACCCGACCTCCAGCAGAGATTGCTCAAGGTCAGGAAAGCATCCCGGACACAGGTTCCACCGTGTTTGATCATTTCAGCAGCATACTCGTACATTTCTCCAAAATATTCACTCCACTGACCCAATAAATCGTTTGGGTTTGTAAGAATGTCACCAGCCTTAGACATAATTTTGTCCATTCTGGATGTTGACGAAGAACCCCGAGACTTTCTAACTTCCCTCCAAAAGAGTTTGCTATTGGCCTCGAAGTTCTCCGTCAACCTCACTTCCTCATTTGCAACTAATCTTTCACGCTTCTCTTTCACTAAGGCTTTGGTGACATTCTTGCAGCGGCGGTAGCTCTCATACTTTTTCTCTGTCATACTATCATTCTGATTCAAACTTGAGATATAATCCAACCATGCTTTTTTCTTTCTTTCGACGCTGGATTTTACATCCGCGTCCCACCAGGCATCACCTCTCAGAATCTTATGTCTCTTTGCACAACCACATACTTCTTTTGCACTATCCACTATACTTTCTTTCATTCTTTCCCAGCATTCTTCAACACCTAAGTCAGAAAGCCTCGCGTCATTGAGTCTTTTGCTGACTAGGTCTACATACATACTCCGTACACTTTCATCTTCTAATTTCTCACACTTTATCCTTTCAAGCTCTTCGAAATGGGTACGCACACGCCAGTGCCTCCACTTCTTGAATAGTCCCACGAGGCTGGTTACCACCAGGTAGTGGTCCGTATCAAGAGTGGGGCCTCTGTAGGCTCTTGTATCCCGTAGAGTATTTCGGAGACGACTATCCACCAAAATGAAATCAATCATACTCGTTTGATCATTCCGTCTCCACGTATACGTGTGAATATCTTTATGACGGAATAATGTGTTAGACACAAGGAGGTTCCGTTCCAAGCATACGTCCAAGATCGGCTTACCAGCATCATTCACTCTCTTGTCACCATTCGGACCAAGGACAGCCTCAAGGCCATCTCTCTTGGTTCCGACCCATCCATTAAGATCACCACACAGAATTATCCTTTCATTTCCTTCAATCAAATCCAGAATATCCCTAACAGTTTCCCAAAACTCCTCGAGTTCTCGGCGGAGCTGACGGGAGCATAGGCTGCTACCAGGAAGACCCGCGTGATCCCCAGTTTTATACGAACCCAAAGGTGTCTTGGGCCTACCAGCGCATAGTCTTTCACTCCAGAAGCAAAGCGAGAGGAGAGAACGACCCCACACCCCCGCTGGCACGAACGTCCAGGTCCACTCCGGACAATAGGGCAACCATGCCACCTGGGAGGTCCTCGGCCTCATTCCCCTTCTGCTTCGTCTCCGTCAAACACAAGGCATCCAGGCATCTCTCATTTATTACATCCATCATCTCATTCATCTTTCTTGTCATACTACTTTTACAAAATATAATCCTAAAATAATCAATCTAATGTAAATTAAAAGTAGTATGTAATTCAGTAAGACCAAACACGACAACACTTGCAGAACATTGACGAGGAATAATATAATATAATTTCACGCCTTTTTCTACCCGAAGATGTAGGCAGTGGCTGTTAAGCCTCGACTCACCGTTATGTTTACGTCCCGAATGGAATTGGTGGCGAGCCTATTGCCATACCACAGACAATTTCACTATTTAATAGCAGAATATTTTCACCCATTTAAATAAATACTAATAAATTGCTTCACTGGAATCGCAATTCCTCGTAGCCAGTAAAATCGCGCAATTTTCCAATACTCAGAATACCACATCAAGTTTCGCAAACATTTTTTATCCGATTATGAGAGCTATTAACTTAGGGCCCGTCCATTAATCACGTGATATTTTTTAATAATTTTTAACCCTCCTAACCTTGTGATCTTAAAATTTAATACATCATCAATCATCAGTCTTGGTGGTCCAGAGATCGAGTACTCCGCTTCTGAATCAAGAAGTCCTTCCTGAGTTTGAATCCTGGCTCACAATAATGACTTTTCGACAGTTATGTGTAATAAATATCTATGACTGACAACATTGTGCCCGGTGTATATGGCAATAGGTTCGCCACCTATTTACATTTGTGACGTAAAGATACAGCGAATCCAGGCTTAACAATCGCTGCCTATAGCTTCGGGTAAAACAAGGCGTGAACTTATCATTACATTGTATAGCGCTATTTTCCGCTGCTGTACCCTTATATGCTTAGATCTTTGACACTACGGATACCTCTCTCACCATACAAAACGCGGCATGAACCACTAGACGTCGATATTCTGAAAGGCCGTGATATTTCACCAGTCGAGCCGGCCACTGTTAAAATTTATTTATAGATTCTTTATACACGTTACTACTTACTAGTAAGTATAATTATGTTACATTACTGAAATAACGTACAGCATTCTAGGAATACGCAGAACTGATTGTAATTCAAGGAAGGTTTTGTTTTTGAAGTCGGAACGGACGTGTGACGTCAAAAAAAAAACTATAATATCCTGGTTAAAACATATAACTTATATTAAACATGTTAAGTAGTAATTCCAGTTAAAATTTTAACAGTGGTAGAGCCACACAATTCGCTGTATTAATGGCCCGGCTCGACCGGTGAATGGTGACGTAAAGTGGCTTATGCTACATTTCAGATGTTCATGGGCGGCGTTAGTTGCTCATTCCCCCCCCCCCCCCCATCCCATAAAAACAATCTTCGAATGAGTGACAATAATTTTTATACTCCTCTCTCCTCTGATATAGTTAAGAGTATTTTAAAATTTTCTCTCCTTTTTCGTAACAACTTCTACATCTTGTGCCAAATTTAAATAACATATCATAACTTCACGCCTTTTTCTACCCGAAGGTGTAAGCAGCCGCTATTATGCCTCGACTAGCTGAATCGTTATGTTACGTCCCAAATGGAATAGATGGCGAACCTATTGCCATATACCAAGCACACAGTTGTCAGTCAGAATTCCGTGAAATTATTGCTGTAAGCCCGGAATCGATCCCACGACTTCGGAAACAGACCACCGAGACTTAAAATATTTCATTTTATTACTTTTATATTTCACATATTGAAGATTTTTATTTATTTCAGAATCGTGTGCTGGAGTATCGTGTGGCAATGGTCGGAGATGTGTGGTTAAGGATGGCAGGGCACGCTGTGTATGTGCAGCAGCCTGTCGCCGAGTAGGCGCTGTCTGTGGCAGTGATGGACGTACTTACCCATCCCTCTGCCGGCTGAGGCGGCGAGCTTGCCGCAGACCCGCCAAGCATCTGGTTCTGGACTATCCTGGACCCTGCCAAGGTATGATTACCTGACTTTACTGGCTAAACTCTCACTGTAGAGTGATTAATAGGCTTTTTTTTTACCTGGTGGTAAGTAACTAGCGCAACCCATGGACAGCTGCAACACAGATATAGTTGCGCTGTCGGCCTTTAAGTTAGTCGGAATGTAAAGACGGTAATGGGGTTAGGCATCCGGATAACTCTCTCACTGAATGAAACGCACCAAGAGAAGGCGATTTTATGTCGATATTCTGAACGGTCGTCATATTTCACCGGTCGAGCCGGCTCATTCATGCAGCGAACTCCGTTTCTCTACACTGTGTATAGTGTAGTACATACATAACATGTTTTCACAATTACATTATTATATACGATATACGGTCTCAGTGGTCCAGTGGTCCAGCACCCCGCTTTTGGATCAAGAGTCGCTGGTTCGAATCCTGGCTCGCACCAACTGATTTATTGAAATTGTCTTCGGAAGTGACGTGTGATAAATATCGATGACTGAAAATTTTGTACCGGGTATGGCAATTGGTTCACCACGCATTTCATAAACATAACGGCGAGACGAGGATTAAACAGCCGCTGCCTACACCTTCGGGTAGAAATATCCGATATTTATTAATTATATTTGTTATTAAATAGATACCTAATGGAGAATTACATTTGCTTTTATGTTTGCATACATTTGCTATGTTTTTTTTAAAGTTTCAAATCGACGTCTTCAAAACTTCGTAATAGATAGATGTATTGAACTCTAAAATAAGTAAACCTTTTAAATACCTTCACGCATTTTATTTCCTAAGATTAGGATAGCGACGATTATGTTCATAGACTCCCCCTGAATTATCTGGTTAGACAATAAAGCGCGGAAATTATTGCCTTGCATCAACAACAATTCTTGTTATTATTATTTATCACAGATATAAAGAGACTTTCGCCCGAATACTGAACCGCCACTCAAATCTGACAATCAATAAAGTACTACTTACTGCTCAAATTTCACGCATTCTGTCTAATGTGACAGCTACTGAAACGCTTAAGTAGCGGTTATATATTTAAGTGGCGGTTCAGTATTCGCGTATTTTTTTTTTATTTAAATTAGAACTCAACACTTCCTAACCAGAAGATTAATAGAAGTTTAACAGTGGTAGAGCCCAGCAGTTCGCTGCATGAATTGGCCAGCTCAACCGGTGAAATACCACGACCTCTCAGAAGATCGACGTACACTTTACGTCGATCTTCTGAGAGGTCGTGGTATTTCTCATGGGCTTATGCCTCGTTTCGTTCGGTGAGAGATGTACCCGGAGGCCCACCCAATTCCCCATCCCTCCTATCCTACTCCCTTAAAAGTCACCAACGCAACTGTAACACTATAAGTGTTGCAGGTGTCCATGGGCGCCGCTGGTCACTTAACATCAGGTGACACGCCTGCTCGTTTGTCCTCCTATCCCATAAAAAAAGTGATGAACCACTAGGTCATACTAGGGATAGTAACAATGGTCGGCTAATATAATAGCTGACCACAGACAATTTCACTATTTAATAGCAGAATATTTTCACCCATATATATAAGTGCTATTAAATTGCTTTACTGGAATCGCAATTCCCCGTAGCCAGTAAAATCGCGCAATTTTCTAATACTCAGAATACCACATCAAGTTTCGCAAACATTTTTTATCCGATTATGAGAGCTATTAACTTAGGGCCCGTCCATTAATCACGTGATATTTTTTAATAATTTTTAACCCTCCTAACCTTGTGATCTTAAAATTTAATACATCATCAATCATCAGTCTTGGTGGTCCAGAGATCGAGTACTCCGCTTCTGAATCAAGAAGTCCTTCCTGAGTTTGAATCCTGGCTCACAATAATGACTTTTCGACAGTTATGTGTAATAAATATCTATGACTGACAACATTGTGCCCGGTGTATATGGCAATAGGTTCGCCACCTATTTACATTTGTGACGTAAAGATACAGCGAATCCAGGCTTAACAATCGCTGCCTATAGCTTCGGGTAAAACAAGGCGTGAACTTATCATTACATTATATAGCGCTATTTTCCGTTGCTGTACCCTTATATGCTTAGATCTTTGACACTACACAACGGATTTTGATGCGATTTCTTTTAATAGATAGAGGGTTTCAATGGAGTGGTTTGTATCTATAATTTATGTACAATGTAGTATAAGTGATAAATCTAGAATTAATTTATTTGATGATGCGGAATAAAGTTCGCCGGGTCAGCTAGTAAAAAATAATATAGAAATCATTCCGTTCAATCTTGAATCTGTACCATCTGCATTCGCGTCAACAAAACGTTCAATTATAAATAGCTTTCAAAGATCATTAATATTTGTCGTTCACTCATTCATCATTCGTATGCAATCATTAGCTCTTAGCAACAGCTCCAGTCGGCTGGATAAATATTAATGCAGTTGGGGGGGGGCATTAAAGACCCCCATCGAAGCAACTTATGGTTACTGAAGCTTGACTATTTAACTACATACCTACTAAGCTGTATCTGCTTTTTTATCAAAATATTCTTTACCTAATAGTCACGGTTTCAAGTGGTCGCGGGTTCGAATCCTGGCACACACCAATCACTTTTCGAAATTTATTAATTTCGAAAGTTATGTGTGATAAATATCGATGACTAAAAATGTTGTGCCCGGTATGGCAGTAGGTTCGTCACCTATTCCATTGGGACTTAACGGCGAGTCGAGGCTTAACAGCCACAACACCTTCGGGTAGAAAAAGGCGTGAAGTTATGTTACGTTTTAAGGTATGTTTATGTTATGCTATTCTTTACCGAAGTGCTTGTTTTAATTTTTTTTATTCTATTATAGCAACTTTTGAAATTGAATTATATTTTGTGACCATCACGCCATTAAGAACCATAGGTAGGCACGATAGCGACATTGACTTGAAACGCCGGATTCAAGTCTCAGATTTGCGGTGGAACCTATTGCCGTATATCGATCACAGTTCTATATTCTAAACATTATATCTAAGTATTTATTTAGCAAAGAAACGTAGCTAAAATTAAATGTATTATTATCGGCCTTTTATCTATTTTCCACAACACAGGCATTTATTTTATCAGATTGGAAAACTAGAGGGCGCAGTGTGTGTTGTTCTCGAAATGATTATTATAACTATCGATATTACCTCACAGAAAGTTATTTTGAACCTGACCTGACTAAGTCGTAGTAGGATTTTTTAAATTTGAATTTGGATAAAATTGTACACGGTTTGCCAAATTTTATTTTCAAATAGGTTCAATAGTCTAAGAGTCCATAGCCGACAGACAACGTCACATGTAAATTCATATTAAAACAGGATAATTTTGTTTAAATTAAATACCGACTTATGAAACAGATCAAATATTTAATTCAATACTTATATTCGCTTGAAGTTTGCTCGTAACTTACCTATATATAAAAAACTAAACATATTTATGTATATATCCAAGAGTATCTAGGCCTCCGGCGATAGTACAATCGCGTATTGAAAACTCAAGCTACTATTTTATTTGCATAAGTTTTGCTACAATTTCTCATGGGTATATCACAAAAGCAAAAAGTAATACAAGTTCCAGTATCCACATGTATTAATCTTGAGTGGCGTAATGACCGGACACTCCCCACTGGTACTATCTGTCTATAGTAAATTGTACGCTTCCACCAAGAAGGTTGTGGCTACATCTCCATTGGCATCGGAACTCTTTAATGGTTCACGACATATCTGATCGTAACCGTCCCGCCCCAGGTGCATGAATGGGAATATCTGCTCTACTAACCTCACTCGAAACGAAAGCGAAGTGAAAAACTTGTGACTTTGCTCTCATATTTTCTACTTAATGTAAATAAGGCGTGGAAGTCGAAATTATATCTTAAAATAAATCTTTTTGTATGGGAATGAGGACAAACGAGCAAGACCGCCTGGTGGTAAGCGACTAGCGAAAGCCATGGACATCTGCAACACCGAGGACTATCACAGTTTTGTTACCGGAGCGAAAAAGTGGGATAGGGAGAGGAATGTGAAGGAATAAAGGTGGGCTTCGGAACACCTTTCTCAACTAACGTAATAAACGATAAGACTAAGCGATTTTCTGAGATGTTATGGCATTTCATTGGTCGATACAGCCCATTCATGTAGGCTTTACTGTAATTTTTTCTTTAATCTTGAAGGATTGCCATCCTTGTTGTTGTCAATTCATTGACAAATTGTCAATTCATTGACAAATTGTCAATTCTTTGTTAATTCAAGGAGTGCATGCCTCACGGGACTGTTTTTTATCATCGACAAAGACACATCATTATTCTAATAAAGCACTTCCTCACGTGTCGGTGGTCCTGTGGTAGAGTTCACCGCTTATGAATAATTATCAATCAAGATGTCGATGGATTCATGATAAATATCAATAAATGAAGGAGGAAGGTGATGTTGAGTGATCGTGTATGAGGAGTCTCAAAAATCGACCTGCGTGCATGAACAGAGTTATGAACGTCAAAGAAGCGAATGAGACCAGCAAGAACCTTGCCTTAAGGAGTTCCGTTCTCTCTGTCTAATCCGTGTACATTGTTCCCGGCGTATGGCAACAGTTTTGACAAACAAATTCCATCTGGCACGCAAAAATGCGGCGAAACGAAGCCTAAAAGCAAAAATTTAAAGCAGCATTTTGAATTGATTTTGAAGTTCTGGATATTCGAGAAGTGAAGTCGTTTTCTATTTCCCTCACAAATAATTCGAGAGTCCATAGTAATGCTGACCATACTACTGACGTTATTTTCTGTTTGGTCTCGTATCGCCCAAGGCAACTAATAGCAGTGTTACAAGTAAATTGTGGATAAAAGCTGATGTAATTGTGAATTTGTGCTAACTTACTATTATTTAATCCTTTTTGTTTTGTTTTTATTTAATTTGTTTACAAACTCATGTAAATGTCTAGCTTCTATACGGTCTTTGTTAACACGAAAACGTGTTTTTTTTTAAACGTGTAGATTTATTATAAGTATAGCGAAATAACTGTATTATATTTGAGAGTTATAAGGAAGGTAAAAGTAAGGATCCTTAATCTTTTTAACACACTGAGATCAGTGTTTTAAAAAGTGTCCATTGAAAGGGAAAAGATTTTAGGTAGCGCTTTAGTAGCAAGTGGAAGAATTAAAAAAAAAAAGAGTGCCACAAATTATTAGAGTAGGATACTAAGGGAAATTAAAAAAAAATAAAAAAGGAAAAAAAACTTTCGCCTTCTTTCAGCACTTCTTTCAAAATGCGTTTTGGAAATGTCCAACTTTTATGAAATGTGTGACTGTTAGCATCGTAGGCACCCGGTCTAAAAATAAACTACATAATCGTTAACCTCAGCGATGTTGTCAAACGACAAAGTCGGGGAGATGTCCTCATTGCATATTATAAATAATTTCAAATATAGTCAATATTAGTCATGTATTAACACTTCATTTTCTACAAGCTAACAACCTCACCACTGTAAATTTGGCACTTTTTTTAAATATTTAAATTATATATTAAATTATTTTTCTGTCCAGAGGTTTGCCTCCAATTCCTTTTGGGATGTAACATAATGATTTCGCGAGTCGATACTTAGTAGCCGCTGTCTACACCTTCCGGTAGAAAAAGGCGTGATGTTATGTTACATTGATATAAATCTAAAAATAGTATCTCGATAACAGGTTGCTTCTACAATTAATCTCGTGAAAGTTTTTCACCGGTAATGCGATACTATCGATTTAGGTGCACTTTCGAGCATCAGTATCTAGGTAGTACCTATACTGTACTACTATAGTCGGGTCAATTTAATAGGCAACATTTGACGTCTGTCAATTTTATTATTTTCTGTCTGTCTGTCAATTTTATGTATAAAATGATCTGCACAAAAACATCGATTTTATAGTGAATGTGTTTTTTCCGTCACAATATTATGTTTTCTTTCATTTCTAAGGATTAGGAGTGATTAATTGATCAATGTCCAACACTGACCACAACGTGATTAAATTTAATAAAAAAAAATGACAAGTAAAACAAATTGTGCAATTCTAACAAAACGAAAAAAATATTATTTCATGCCCGCCGTTACAAGCTAACGTTGTTGAATTTTGATGAACTGTCAAATGTTGCCTATTAAAATGACCCGACTATAGTATTGGTAATAGACGTAACTGATTTTCTGACTTGCATATTCGAAGCTGAAAATTCATCTCAATCGGTCGGTCGAGCACCTTGCTTCTGAATCAAGAAGTCGTGGGATCGAAGCCGGGCTCACACCAATGACTTCTCGGAATTCTTTTCGGCAGTTATGTGCGATAAATATCGATAAGTGACAACATTGTGTCCGGTGTAGAACAAGATATTCCACCATATATTCAAGTGACCCGCTAGCTCCTTTGTCGTCTTCTCTTATAACAGGGGTAGAGTCTTGCGGTTCTCTGCATGAAAAGGCCGGTTCGACCGGTGAAATACCACGACCTCTCTGAATATCGGCGTAAGAGGTATCCGGAGGCCCCGCCACTTTCTCCTTCCTTGTACTCTTTTTAAGGACGGCAACGCACCACGAAGTTCATGAGCGGTGAGTAGGTAGTTGCTTACCATCAGGTGACCCACTTGCTCGTCAACCTATACAAAAAAAATAAACAAAAACTGGGTGGCTCTAACAGGTCTCAGTGTGCTAAAAGTGTATTTGTTCCAGAGGGCAGTTGCTCGGGCGTGCGGTGCGGCGGCGACAAGCGCTGCGTGCTGGACGCGGAGCTGGGCGCGCACTGCGTCAGGTGCGGCGCGTGCAGCGGCGCGGGCGCGCCCGTGTGCGCCGCCAGCGGACGGACCTACGCCGGGGTCTGCGCCCTGCGCCGCGCCGCCTGCGAGCAGGGGCGCTCGCTGCCCCTCGCCTACAGGGGGCCCTGCATAGGTAACTATATGATCTAACGGACCTACGCCGGGGTCTGCGCCCTGCGCCGCGCCGCCTGCGAGCAGGGGCGCTCGCTGCCCCTCGCCTACAGGGGGCCCTGCATAGGTAACTATATGATCTAACGGACCTACGCCGGGGTCTGCGCCCTGCGCCGCGCCGCCTGCGAGCAGGGGCGCTCGCTGCCCCTCGCCTACAGGGGGCCCTGCATAGGTAACTATATGATCTAACGGACCTACGCCGGGGTCTGCGCCCTGCGCCGCGCCGCCTGCGAGCAGGGGCGCTCGCTGCCCCTCGCCTACAGGGGGCCCTGCATAGGTAACTATATGATCTAACGGACCTACGCCGGGGTCTGCGCCCTGCGCCGCGCCGCCTGCGAGCAGGGGCGCTCGCTGCCCCTCGCCTACAGGGGGCCCTGCATAGGTAACTATATGATCTAACGGACCTACGCCGGGGTCTGCGCCCTGCGCCGCGCCGCCTGCGAGCAGGGGCGCTCGCTGCCCCTCGCCTACAGGGGGCCCTGCATAGGTAACTATATGATCTAACGGACCTACGCCGGGGTCTGCGCCCTGCGCCGCGCCGCCTGCGAGCAGGGGCGCTCGCTGCCCCTCGCCTACAGGGGGCCCTGCATAGGTAACTATATGATCTAACGGACCTACGCCGGGGTCTGCGCCCTGCGCCGCGCCGCCTGCGAGCAGGGGCGCTCGCTGCCCCTCGCCTACAGGGGGCCCTGCATAGGTAACTATATGATCTAACGGACCTACGCCGGGGTCTGCGCCCTGCGCCGCGCCGCCTGCGAGCAGGGGCGCTCGCTGCCCCTCGCCTACAGGGGGCCCTGCATAGGTAACTATATGATCTAACGGACCTACGCCGGGGTCTGCGCCCTGCGCCGCGCCGCCTGCGAGCAGGGGCGCTCGCTGCCCCTCGCCTACAGGGGGCCCTGCATAGGTAACTATATGATCTAACGGACCTACGCCGGGGTCTGCGCCCTGCGCCGCGCCGCCTGCGAGCAGGGGCGCTCGCTGCCCCTCGCCTACAGGGGGCCCTGCATAGGTAACTATATGATCTAACGGACCTACGCCGGGGTCTGCGCCCTGCGCCGCGCCGCCTGCGAGCAGGGGCGCTCGCTGCCCCTCGCCTACAGGGGGCCCTGCATAGGTAACTATATGATCTAACGGACCTACGCCGGGGTCTGCGCCCTGCGCCGCGCCGCCTGCGAGCAGGGGCGCTCGCTGCCCCTCGCCTACAGGGGGCCCTGCATAGGTAACTATATGATCTAACGGACCTACGCCGGGGTCTGCGCCCTGCGCCGCGCCGCCTGCGAGCAGGGGCGCTCGCTGCCCCTCGCCTACAGGGGGCCCTGCATAGGTAACTATATGATCTAACGGACCTACGCCGGGGTCTGCGCCCTGCGCCGCGCCGCCTGCGAGCAGGGGCGCTCGCTGCCCCTCGCCTACAGGGGGCCCTGCATAGGTAACTATATGATCTAACGGACCTACGCCGGGGTCTGCGCCCTGCGCCGCGCCGCCTGCGAGCAGGGGCGCTCGCTGCCCCTCGCCTACAGGGGGCCCTGCATAGGTAACTATATGATCTAACGGACCTACGCCGGGGTCTGCGCCCTGCGCCGCGCCGCCTGCGAGCAGGGGCGCTCGCTGCCCCTCGCCTACAGGGG
This sequence comes from Euproctis similis, assembly GCA_905147225.2. Taxonomy (NCBI): domain Eukaryota; kingdom Metazoa; phylum Arthropoda; class Insecta; order Lepidoptera; family Erebidae; genus Euproctis; species Euproctis similis. Next base: position 6,987,713 of record LR990121.1, on the reverse strand, counting down.
GCCCTGCATAGGTAACTATATGATCTAACGGACCTACGCCGGGGTCTGCGCCCTGCGCCGCGCCGCCTGCGAGCAGGGGCGCTCGCTGCCCCTCGCCTACAGGGGGCCCTGCATAGGTAACTATATGATCTAACGGACCTACGCCGGGGTCTGCGCCCTGCGCCGCGCCGCCTGCGAGCAGGGGCGCTCGCTGCCCCTCGCCTACAGGAGGCCCTGCATAGGTAACTATATGATCTAACGGACCTACGCCGGGGTCTGCGCCCTGCGCCGCGCCGCCTGCGAGCAGGGGCGCTCGCTGCCCCTCGCCTACAAGGGGCCCTGCATAGGTAACTATATGATCTAACGGACCTACGCCGGGGTCTGCGCCCTGCGCCGCGCCGCCTGCGAGCAGGGGCGTTCGCTGCCCCTCGCCTACAAGGGGCCCTGCATAGGTAACTATATGATCTAACGGACCTACGCCGGGGTCTGCGCCCTGCGCCGCGCCGCCTGCGAGCAGGGGCGCTCGCTGCCCCTCGCCTACAAGGGGCCCTGCATAGGTAACTATATGATCTAACGGACCTACGCCGGGGTCTGCGCCCTGCGCCGCGCCGCCTGCGAGCAGGGGCGCTCGCTGCCCCTCGCCTACAAGGGGCCCTGCATAGGTAACTATATGATCTAACGGACCTACGCCGGGGTCTGCGCCCTGCGCCGCGCCGCCTCCGAGCAGGGGCGCTCGCTGCCCCTCGCCTACAGGGGGCCCTGCATAGGTAACTATATGATCTAACGGACCTACGCCGGGGTCTGCGCCCTGCGCCGCGCCGCCTGCGAGCAGGGGCGCTCGCTGCCCCTCGCCTACAGGGGGCCCTGCATAGGTAACTATATGATCTAACGGACCTACGCCGGGGTCTGCGCCCTGCGCCGCGCCGCCTGCGAGCAGGGGCGCTCGCTGCCCCTCGCCTACAGGAGGCCCTGCATAGGTAACTATATGATCTAACGGACCTACGCCGGGGTCTGCGCCCTGCGCCGCGCCGCCTGCGAGCAGGGGCGCTCGCTGCCCCTCGCCTACAAGGGGCCCTGCATAGGTAACTATATGATCTAACGGACCTACGCCGGGGTCTGCGCCCTGCGCCGCGCCGCCTGCGAGCAGGGGCGTTCGCTGCCCCTCGCCTACAAGGGGCCCTGCATAGGTAACTATATGATCTAACGGACCTACGCCGGGGTCTGCGCCCTGCGCCGCGCCGCCTGCGAGCAGGGGCGCTCGCTGCCCCTCGCCTACAAGGGGCCCTGCATAGGTAACTATATGATCTAACGGACCTACGCCGGGGTCTGCGCCCTGCGCCGCGCCGCCTGCGAGCAGGGGCGCTCGCTGCCCCTCGCCTACAAGGGGCCCTGCATAGGTAACTATATGATCTAACGGACCTACGCCGGGGTCTGCGCCCTGCGCCGCGCCGCCTGCGAGCAGGGGCGCTCGCTGCCCCTCGCCTACAGGGGGCCCTGCATAGGTAACTATATGATCTAACGGACCTACGCCGGGGTCTGCGCCCTGCGCCGCGCCGCCTGCGAGCAGGGGCGCTCGCTGCCCCTCGCCTACAGGGGGCCCTGCATAGGTAACTATATGATCTAACGGACCTACGCCGGGGTCTGCGCCCTGCGCCGCGCCGCCTGCGAGCAGGGGCGCTCGCTGCCCCTCGCCTACAGGGGGCCCTGCATAGGTAACTATATGATCTAACGGACCTACGCCGGGGTCTGCGCCCTGCGCCGCGCCGCCTGCGAGCAGGGGCGCTCGCTGCCCCTCGCCTACAGGGGGCCCTGCATAGGTAACTATATGATCTAACGGACCTACGCCGGGGTCTGCGCCCTGCGCCGCGCCGCCTGCGAGCAGGGGCGCTCGCTGCCCCTCGCCTACAGGGGGCCCTGCATAGGTAACTATATGATCTAACGGACCTACGCCGGGGTCTGCGCCCTGCGCCGCGCCGCCTGCGAGCAGGGGCGCTCGCTGCCCCTCGCCTACAGGGGGCCCTGCATAGGTAACTATATGATCTAACGGACCTACGCCGGGGTCTGCGCCCTGCGCCGCGCCGCCTGCGAGCAGGGGCGCTCGCTGCCCCTCGCCTACAGGGGGCCCTGCATAGGTAACTATATGATCTAACGGACCTACGCCGGGGTCTGCGCCCTGCGCCGCGCCGCCTGCGAGCAGGGGCGCTCGCTGCCCCTCGCCTACAGGGGGCCCTGCATAGGTAACTATATGATCTAACGGACCTACGCCGGGGTCTGCGCCCTGCGCCGCGCCGCCTGCGAGCAGGGGCGCTCGCTGCCCCTCGCCTACAAGGGGCCCTGCATAGGTAACTATATGATCTAACGGACCTACGCCGGGGTCTGCGCCCTGCGCCGCGCCGCCTGCGAGCAGGGGCGCTCGCTGCCCCTCGCCTACAAGGGGCCCTGCATAGGTAACTATATGATCTAACGGACCTACGCCGGGGTCTGCGCCCTGCGCCGCGCCGCCTGCGAGCAGGGGCGTTCGCTGCCCCTCGCCTACAAGGGGCCCTGCATAGGTAACTATATGATCTAACGGACCTACGCCGGGGTCTGCGCCCTGCGCCGCGCCGCCTGCGAGCAGGGGCGCTCGCTGCCCCTCGCCTACAAGGGGCCCTGCATAGGTAACTATATGATCTAACGGACCTACGCCGGGGTCTGCGCCCTGCGCCGCGCCGCCTGCGAGCAGGGGCGCTCGCTGCCCCTCGCCTACAAGGGGCCCTGCATAGGTAACTATATGATCTAACGGACCTACGCCGGGGTCTGCGCCCTGCGCCGCGCCGCCTGCGAGCAGGGGCGCTCGCTGCCCCTCGCCTACAGGGGGCCCTGCATAGGTAACTATATGATCTAACGGACCTACGCCGGGGTCTGCGCCCTGCGCCGCGCCGCCTGCGAGCAGGGGCGCTCGCTGCCCCTCGCCTACAGGGGGCCCTGCATAGGTAACTATATGATCTAACGGACCTACGCCGGGGTCTGCGCCCTGCGCCGCGCCGCCTGCGAGCAGGGGCGCTCGCTGCCCCTCGCCTACAGGGGGCCCTGCATAGGTAACTATATGATCTAACGGACCTACGCCGGGGTCTGCGCCCTGCGCCGCGCCGCCTGCGAGCAGGGGCGCTCGCTGCCCCTCGCCTACAGGGGGCCCTGCATAGGTAACTATATGATCTAACGGACCTACGCCGGGGTCTGCGCCCTGCGCCGCGCCGCCTGCGAGCAGGGGCGCTCGCTGCCCCTCGCCTACAGGAGGCCCTGCATAGGTAACTATATGATCTAACGGACCTACGCCGGGGTCTGCGCCCTGCGCCGCGCCGCCTGCGAGCAGGGGCGCTCGCTGCCCCTCGCCTACAGGGGGCCCTGCATAGGTAACTATATGATCTAACGGACCTACGCCGGGGTCTGCGCCCTGCGCCGCGCCGCCTGCGAGCAGGGGCGCTCGCTGCCCCTCGCCTACAGGGGGCCCTGCATAGGTAACTATATGATCTTACGGACCTACGCCGGGGTCTGCGCCCTGCGCCGCGCCGCCTGCGAGCAGGGGCGCTCGCTGCCCCTCGCCTACAAGGGGCCCTGCATAGGTAACTATATGATCTAACGGACCTACGCCGGGGTCTGCGCCCTGCGCCGCGCCGCCTGCGAGCAGGGGCGCTCGCTGCCCCTCGCCTACAAGGGGCCCTGCATAGGTAACTATATGATCTAACGGACCTACGCCGGGGTCTGTGCCCTGCGCCGCGCCGCCTGCGAGCAGGGGCGCTCGCTGCCCCTCGCCTACAAGGGGCCCTGCATAGGTAACTATATGATCTAACGGACCTACGCCGGGGCCTGCGCCCTGCGCCGCGCCGCCTGCGAGCAGGGGCGCTCGCTGCCCCTCGCCTACAAGGGGCCCTGCATAGGTAACTATATGATCTAACGGACCTACGCCGGGGTCTGCGCCCTGCGCCGCGCCGCCTGCGAGCAGGGGCGTTCGCTGCCCCTCGCCTACAAGGGGCCCTGCATAGGTAACTATATGATCTAACGGACCTACGCCGGGGTCTGCGCCCTGCGCCGCGCCGCCTGCGAGCAGGGGCGCTCGCTGCCCCTCGCCTACAAGGGGCCCTGCATAGGTAACTATATGATCTAACGGACCTACGCCGGGGTCTGCGCCCTGCGCCGCGCCGCCTGCGAGCAGGGGCGCTCGCTGCCCCTCGCCTACAAGGGGCCCTGCTTAGGTAACTATATGATCTAACGGACCTACGCCGGGGTCTGCGCCCTGCGCCGCGCCGCCTGCGAGCAGGGGCGCTCGCTGCCCCTCGCCTACAAGGGGCCCTGCATAGGTAACTATATGATCTAACGGACCTACGCCGGGGTCTGCGCCCTGCGCCGCGCCGCCTGCGAGCAGGGGCGCTCGCTGCCCCTCGCCTACAAGGGGCCCTGCATAGGTAACTATATGATCTAACGGACCTACGCCGGGGTCTGCGCCCTGCGCCGCGCCGCCTGCGAGCAGGGGCGCTCGCTGCCCCTCGCCTACAGGGGGCCCTGCATAGGTAACTATATGATCTAACGGACCTGCGCCGGGGTCTGCGCCCTGCGCCACGCCGCCTGCGAGCAGGGGCGCTCGCTGCCCCTCGCCTACAGGGGGCCCTGCATAGGTAACTATATGATCTAACGGACCTACGCCGGGGTCTGCGCCCTGCGCCGCGCCGCCTGCGAGCAGGGGCGCTCGCTGCCCCTCGCCTACAGGGGGCCCTGCATAGGTAACTATATGATCTAACGGACCTACGCCGGGGTCTGCGCCCTGCGCCACGCCGCCTGCGAGCAGGGGCGCTCGCTGCCCCTCGCCTACAGGGGGCCCTGCATAGGTAACTATATGATCTAACGGACCTACGCCGGGGTCTGCGCCCTGCGCCGCGCCGCCTGCGAGCAGGGGCGCTCGCTGCCCCTCGCCTACAGGGGGCCCTGCATAGGTAACTATATGATCTAACGGACCTACGCCGGGGTCTGCGCCCTGCGCCGCGCCGCCTGCGAGCAGGGGCGCTCGCTGCCCCTCGCCTACAGGGGGCCCTGCATAGGTAACTATATGATCTAACGGACCTACGCCGGGGTCTGCGCCCTGCGCCGCGCCGCCTGCGAGCAGGGGCGCTCGCTGCCCCTCGCCTACAGGGGGCCCTGCATAGGTAACTATATGATCTAACGGACCTACGCCGGGGTCTGCGCCCTGCGCCGCGCCGCCTGCGAGCAGGGGCGCTCGCTGCCCCTCGCCTACAGGGGGCCCTGCATAGGTAACTATATGATCTAACGGACCTACGCCGGGGTCTGCGCCCTGCGCCGCGCCGCCTGCGAGCAGGGGCGCTCGCTGCCCCTCGCCTACAGGGGGCCCTGCATAGGTAACTATATGATCTAACGGACCTACGCCGGGGTGTGCGCCCTGCGCCGCGCCGCCTGCGAGCAGGGGCGCTCGCTGCCCCTCGCCTACAAGGGGCCCTGCATAGGTAACTATATGATCTAACGGACCTACGCCGGGGTCTGCGCCCTGCGCCGCGCCGCCTGCGAGCAGGGGCGCTCGCTGCCCCTCGCCTACAAGGGGCCCTGCATAGGTAACTATATGATCTAACGGACCTACGCCGGGGTCTGCGCCCTGCGCCGCGCCGCCTGCGAGCAGGGGCGCTCGCTGCCCCTCGCCGCGCCGCCTGCGAGCAGGGGCGCTCGCTGCCCCTCGCCTACAGGGGGCCCTGCATAGGTAACTATATGATCTAACGGACCTACGCCGGGGTCTGCGCCCTGCGCCGCGCCGCCTGCGAGCAGGGGCGCTCGCTGCCCCTCGCCTACAGGGGGCCCTGCATAGGTAACTATATGATCTAACGGACCTACGCCGGGGTCTGCGCCCTGCGCCGCGCCGCCTGCGAGCAGGGGCGCTCGCTGCCCCTCGCCTACAGGGGGCCCTGCATAGGTAACTATATGATCTAACGGACCTACGCCGGGGTCTGCGCCCTGCGCCGCGCCGCCTGCGAGCAGGGGCGCTCGCTGCCCCTCGCCTACAGGGGGCCCTGCATAGGTAACTATATGATCTAACGGACCTACGCCGGGGTCTGCGCCCTGCGCCGCGCCGCCTGCGAGCAGGGGCGCTCGCTGCCCCTCGCCTACAGGGGGCCCTGCATAGGTAACTATATGATCTAACGGACCTACGCCGGGGTCTGCGCCCTGCGCCGCGCCACCTGCGAGCAGGGGCGCTCGCTGCCCCTCGCCTACAGGGGGCCCTGCATAGGTAACTATATGATCTAACGGACCTACGCCGGGGTCTGCGCCCTGCGCCGCGCCGCCTGCGAGCAGGGGCGCTCGCTGCCCCTCGCCTACAAGGGGCCCTGCATAGGTAACTATATGATCTAACGGACCTACGCCGGGGTCTGCGCCCTGCGCCGCGCCGCCTGCGAGCAGGGGCGCTCGCTGCCCCTCGCCTACAGGGGGCCCTGCATAGGTAACTATATGATCTAACGGACCTACGCCGGGGTCTGCGCCCTGCGCCGCGCCGCCTGCGAGCAGGGGCGCTCGCTGCCCCTCGCCTACAGGAGGCCCTGCATAGGTAACTATATGATCTAACGGACCTACGCCGGGGTCTGCGCCCTGCGCCGCGCCGCCTGCGAGCAGGGGCGCTCGCTGCCCCTCGCCTACAGGGGGCCCTGCAGAGGTAACTATATGATCTAACGGACCTACGCCGGGGTCTGCGCCCTGCGCCGCGCCGCCTGCGAGCAGGGGCGCTCGCTGCCCCTCGCCTACAGGGGGCCCTGCATAGGTAACTATATGATCTTACGGACCTACGCCGGGGTCTGCGCCCTGCGCCGCGCCGCCTGCGAGCAGGGGCGCTCGCTGCCCCTCGCCTACAAGGGGCCCTGCATAGGTAACTATATGATCTAACGGACCTACGCCGGGGTCTGCGCCCTGCGCCGCGCCGCCTGCGAGCAGGGGCGCTCGCTGCCCCTCGCCTACAAGGGGCCCTGCATAGGTAACTATATGATCTAACGGACCTACGCCGGGGTCTGCGCCCTGCGCCGCGCCGCCTGCGAGCAGGGGCGCTCGCTGCCCCTCGCCTACAAGGGGCCCTGCATAGGTAACTATATGATCTAACGGACCTACGCCGGGGTCTGCGCCCAGCGCCGCGCCGCCTGCGAGCAGGGGCGCTCGCTGCCCCTCGCCTACAAGGGGCCCTGCATAGGTAACTATATGATCTAACGGACCTACGCCGGGGTCTGCGCCCTGCGCCGCGCCGCCTGCGAGCAGGGGCGTTCGCTGCCCCTCGCCTACAAGGGGCCCTGCATAGGTAACTATATGATCTAACGGACCTACGCCGGGGTCTGCGCCCTGCGCCGCGCCGCCTGCGAGCAGGGGCGCTCGCTGCCCCTCGCCTACAAGGGGCCCTGCATAGGTAACTATATGATCTAACGGACCTACGCCGGGGTCTGCGCCCTGCGCCGCGCCGCCTGCGAGCAGGGGCGCTCGCTGCCCCTCGCCTACAAGGGGCCCTGCATAGGTAACTATATGATCTAACGGACCTACGCCGGGGTCTGCGCCCTGCGCCGCGCCGCCTGCGAGCAGGGGCGCTCGCTGCCCCTCGCCTACAAGGGGCCCTGCATAGGTAACTATATGATCTAACGGACCTACGCCGGGGTCTGCGCCCTGCGCCGCGCCGCCTGCGAGCAGGGGCGCTCGCTGCCCCTCGCCTACAAGGGGCCCTGCATAGGTAACTATATGATCTAACGGACCTACGCCGGGGTCTGCGCCCTGCGCCGCGCCGCCTGCGAGCAGGGGCGCTCGCTGCCCCTCGCCTACAGGGGGCCCTGCATAGGTAACGATATGATCTAACGGACCTGCGCCGGGGTCTGCGCCCTGCGCCGCGCCGCCTGCGAGCAGGGGCGCTCGCTGCCCCTCGCCTACAGGGGGCCCTGCATAGGTAACTATATGATCTAACGGACCGACGCCGGGGTCTGCGCCCTGCGCCGCGCCGCCTGCGAGCAGGGGCGCTCGCTGCCCCTCGCCTACAGGGGGCCCTGCATAGGTAACTATATGATCTAACGGACCTACGCCGGGGTCTGCGCCCTGCGCCACGCCGCCTGCGAGCAGGGGCGCTCGCTGCCCCTCGCCTACAGGGGGCCCTGCATAGGTAACTATATGATCTAACGGACCTACGCCGGGGTCTGCGCCCTGCGCCGCGCCGCCTGCGAGCAGGGGCGCTCGCTGCCCCTCGCCTACAGGGGGCCCTGCATAGGTAACTATATGATCTAACGGACCTACGCCGGGGTCTGCGCCCTGCGCCGCGCCGCCTGCGAGCAGGGGCGCTCGCTGCCCCTCGCCTACAGGGGGCCCTGCATAGGTAACTATATGATCTAACGGACCTACGCCGGGGTCTGCGCCCTGCGCCGCGCCGCCTGCGAGCAGGGGCGCTCGCTGCCCCTCGCCTACAGGAGGCCCTGCATAGGTAACTATATGATCTAACGGACCTACGCCGGGGTCTGCGCCCTGCGCCGCGCCGCCTGCGAGCAGGGGCGCTCGCTGCCCCTCGCCTACAGGGGGCCCTGCATAGGTAACTATATGATCTAACGGACCTACGCCGGGGTCTGCGCCCTGCGCCGCGCCGCCTGCGAGCAGGGGCGCTCGCTGCCCCTCGCCTACAGGGGGCCCTGCATAGGTAACTATATGATCTAACGGACCTACGCCGGGGTGTGCGCCCTGCGCCGCGCCGCCTGCGAGCAGGGGCGCTCGCTGCCCCTCGCCTACAAGGGGCCCTGCATAGGTAACTATATGATCTAACGGACCTACGCCGGGGTCTGCGCCCTGCGCCGCGCCGCCTGCGAGCAGGGGCGCTCGCTGCCCCTCGCCTACAAGGGGCCCTGCATAGGTAACTATATGATCTAACGGACCTACGCCGGGGTCTGCGCCCTGCGCCGCGCCGCCTGCGAGCAGGGGCGCTCGCTGCCCCTCGCCGCGCCGCCTGCGAGCAGGGGCGCTCGCTGCCCCTCGCCTACAGGGGGCCCTGCATAGGTAACTATATGATCTAACGGACCTACGCCGGGGTCTGCGCCCTGCGCCGCGCCGCCTGCGAGCAGGGGCGCTCGCTGCCCCTCGCCTACAGGGGGCCCTGCATAGGTAACTATATGATCTAACGGACCTACGCCGGGGTCTGCGCCCTGCGCCGCGCCGCCTGCGAGCAGGGGCGCTCGCTGCCCCTCGCCTACAGGGGGCCCTGCATAGGTAACTATATGATCTAACGGACCTACGCCGGGGTCTGCGCCCTGCGCCGCGCCGCCTGCGAGCAGGGGCGCTCGCTGCCCCTCGCCTACAGGGGGCCCTGCATAGGTAACTATATGATCTAACGGACCTACGCCGGGGTCTGCGCCCTGCGCCGCGCCGCCTGCGAGCAGGGGCGCTCGCTGCCCCTCGCCTACAGGGGGCCCTGCATAGGTAACTATATGATCTAACGGACCTACGCCGGGGTCTGCGCCCTGCGCCGCGCCGCCTGCGAGCAGGGGCGCTCGCTGCCCCTCGCCTACAGGGGGCCCTGCATAGGTAACTATATGATCTAACGGACCTACGCCGGGGTCTGCGCCCTGCGCCGCGCCGCCTGCGAGCAGGGGCGCTCGCTGCCCCTCGCCTACAAGGGGCCCTGCATAGGTAACTATATGATCTAACGGACCTACGCCGGGGTCTGCGCCCTGCGCCGCGCCGCCTGCGAGCAGGGGCGCTCGCTGCCCCTCGCCTACAGGGGGCCCTGCATAGGTAACTATATGATCTAACGGACCTACGCCGGGGTCTGCGCCCTGCGCCGCGCCGCCTGCGAGCAGGGGCGCTCGCTGCCCCTCGCCTACAGGGGGCCCTGCATAGGTAACTATATGATCTAACGGACCTACGCCGGGGTCTGCGCCCTGCGCCGCGCCGCCTGCGAGCAGGGGCGCTCGCTGCCCCTCGCCTACAGGGGGCCCTGCATAGGTAACTATATGATCTAACGGACCTGCGCCGGGGTCTGCGCCCTGCGCCGCGCCGCCTGCGAGCAGGGGCGCTCGCTGCCCCTCGCCTACAGGGGGCCCTGCATAGGTAACTATATGATCTAACGGACCTACGCCGGGGTCTGCGCCCTGCGCCGCGCCGCCTGCGAGCAGGGGCGCTCGCTGCCCCTCGCCTACAGGGGGCCCTGCATAGGTAACTATATGATCTAACGGACCTACGCCGGGGTCTGCGCCCTGCGCCGCGCCGCCTGCGAGCAGGGGCGCTCGCTGCCCCTCGCCTACAGGGGGCCCTGCATAGGTAACTATATGATCTAACGGACCTGCGCCGGGGTCTGCGCCCTGCGCCGCGCCGCCTGCGAGCAGGGGCGCTCGCTGCCCCTCGCCTACAGGGGGCCCTGCATAGGTAACTATATGATCTAACGGACCTACGCCGGGGTCTGCGCCCTGCGCCGCGCCGCCTGCGAGCAGGGGGCTCGCTGCCCCTCGCCTACAGGGGGCCCTGCATAGGTAACTATATGATCTAACGGACCTACGCCGGGGTATGCGCCCTGCGCCGCGCCGCCTGCGAGCAGGGGCGCTCGCTGCCCCTCGCCTACAGGGGGCCCTGCATAGGTAACTATATGATCTAACGGACCTACGCCGGGGTCTGCGCTCTGCGCCGCGCCGCCTGCGAGCAGGGGCGCTCGCTGCCCCTCGCCTACAGGGGGCCCTGCATAGGTAACTATATGATCTAACGGACCTACGCCAGGGTCTGAGCCCTGGCAGCGCGGCGCATACTAATACTTACGAGCACACGTAGTTCCATGAAGCTTTCAAAATATTATAATATTATAATGAAGGCACATTTGCATTCCAATATTGACTGTTTGCTTCATTTTTTAAAGTTTCCCCATCCCGAAGGACTATATTATACAGAATTGACCGCTTGTTACAATCATAACTGCTTTTTAAGAAGTTTTTTATCATTGATCTGTTCTGAATAATTTTAATTAGTATTAATGAATAAATGCTTAAAACTATGAAATTACTAACATTACTCGTATTAAATAATTTAATTTAATTTTAAACATTTTTTGTGCAGCGAACGCGACGTGCGAGTCAATAAAGTGCGGCCCAACCCAGAGATGCGTGCTGGGGGGCGCTTCAGGGGCGCGGTGCGTGTCGTGCGGGCCATGCGGGCGGGGGGCGCGCGGCGCGGGGGGCATGGGGGCGGGGGGCGCCCGGGGGGCACGCCCGCTATGCGGCTCGGACGCGCGCACGTACTCGTCCTGGTGCCGGCTGCAGCGCGCTGCCTGCCATCTGGGCCGCGTCGTAGACCCGCTGCACCCCGGCCCGTGCAAAGGTACGTATTTAATTATTCAATATACCACCACCGAACATACTAAGTAATTACTGATTTCTTGAACAAAACTATTTTTATTTAACAACTAGCTGACCCGGCGAACTTTGTTCGATTCGACGCGGTCAGTGAGAATCACTCCGCAGATTTCGCGCAGTACACTCATTTCGACTGCGTTTATCAACTCAAATTGATTTTAATCAAATTGAAAACTTTATTAAAATTGCAGTTTGATCCAACTTAAAAGTTCCAGTTCATTTTTTTTAATAAAACTCTAACCGCAAGTTTGAACACAAGAGCGTTACATCAGGAAAAGACACGTGTTATTAAGTATGAAAGTAGTAAAGTAAAGTATTTTCAAAATATTCTTCTACGAGTAATATTAATAATTAAATAACTGCACCAATATGGCTTGACCGATTTTGATGAAATATTTTGTGTGAAATTTTAGGTCTGAGAATCATTCGAATGCGTTTGCGAAGGCTTAAAAGAAATATTCGTATTCGCATTCGCATTCGCGAATGTCCAAAATCCAACATTCGTAACATCACTAATATATATAAAATATATATACCTGCTGTATCATCCCTGAGTGAAAACTTTAAGAGTTATATTTATTTGCAGGTCACAAAAACGTAACTGAGAAAAAAGTGATCAACCATAAAGGTAATCACCACACTACAACTCTAGTCAAAGACTAGATCGGACGCAGACCTTCAAGTGGTTCTTCGATATTATACAGAGATCAGCAGAGGGAACTCACTCCCACATTTCGACATTTTATGACATATCCAGAAAGAAAACCTGTCAGCCACAATTTCTCCATGGTAACCCCAGATTTACGTCATTAATTGTCTAGAACACAATTTAGCTATTATCTTCGTAGAATAGAGAAGATTTGTAGCTGACAGAAGCTGCTGATTCTCCCACTCAAGCTCCGCGTTAATGTGCAGTGGATTAGGATTTTTTTAATAATACTTTTTAATATCATTATTGTCCTATGATAAAAACAATAATATTTATTAATATAACAGAAACAGAACTGTAATAAGATACTTAATGTCACCATATGTAATTAAGAATTTATAGTTTGGGTTTGAATCCAATAAGTACCAATAAATACATATGCTACTCCACATCATGGAATGTTATATCGCCAAGGTAGTCATGAAAAAGTGGGACCCAAGTGACAACCTTGTGAAACACTTTTTATTTCATATACCAATTGTATTTAATTTTCAATTAAAAAAAATCTTAGTAATGTTAATATATTAAATAAATAATTGTTCAAGTGGTTTAGTACTATATACATCTAAACTGAGGCACATTTCAGACTTTGTAGATAAAATAAATACATTATGCTTAGTTTTTATTAAAATAATAAAATATAACACTAACATTATTAAATTTGAGCACCAAATCGTACTTAATATTTTAGTCAAAATATTATTATAGGAAAATGTAGTTAGCACAATATTTTGGAACTTAGGTACTTTTCTATATTATTATAATAAATTGTAATTGTACTCTCCGTCTTGTTGTTGAATCTGTAGCTACTGAACGATACTTTTCTTATTAGGATGAAAAATAACTTAATTTCATCGGACTGACATTGTTCTTAAAAAAAAAATTAATTAACTCTATTAATTATTATTATAATTATTAACTAGAATTAAAATAATTTTACTTATGATATTATGTGGTTATCGCTTTATGCAATATTTATTATAAGTTAAGTATATTATGAAGTTTAGTGCAATAATTTTATTGAAAATTGTATGAAATTTTTATATTATATGTTTTTTTTTTTGTTTGTTTTGTTTATCTTTGAACATATGGATTGTGAATAGTGATGTGAGTGACATTGCGTGCACGTATACGCGTGCACGTGTACGTGTACGCAGAACGCATTTTCGTACATGCATCTAAGAAGGGTGCAGTGATATCACAATAATAATAATAATAAATTCGGACATGTTTTTAAAGTGTTATTATAAAATACGTTTTCAGTATTATGTGTATTGTAAGAGTTTTTAAGACTATCGTTATTTTCGAAAACACGTTTACATTTGATGAAAACTAAGTGATTTTATAGGCTCTATATAAATATATATACATGAATAGATAAAAAAAAGTAATTTATTGTTACTTTTAAATAATTTCCAAAAATAATAATAATAATACGAATATTTCCAATACTATTTTTTCTATGTGAGGTTTTAATGATGACGGTTTTTTTTTTCATAGGTATCAAAGCAATATGTGATGAGAAAGTAGTAAAAACCATTTATTATAGTCCCTTCTAGCTTTAAATAGTAGTTTTTTTAATACATATTCATTCTATATCTGTCTAGTTCGTGTAACAGGATTTTAAGATAGATAAGCTTTAATTCAAATTAAAAAATTGATCAACTAACTTAAACTACTGTATTCTCTCTACCTACCCCGTCAGGGACTTGGCTTTAAGTTATGTAACTTGTCGACTATCATCGCCATACGTATTTATCTACATTTACGATATATTTTTTTAATAATTTCTAATAAAAAATCTATACTGTCAGAGTCATAGATATTAAATTGATTTTTTCCTTTTAATATACGTACTTACTTCACATGTATGGTACAGAACCATACGTTATTTAGTTAGATCACTCTTGTCAATTATTTCATAGTGCTAAACACATTTGTTGATGTCTGTCTGTTTATATTTAAATTATAATAGTAATAATAAAAAAAAAAACTAAATTGTCGTTTGTAGTCAAATTCATTACAAACATTTGTGTATGATATATATATTTGTCTTTGTTTCTTCATAAATATTTTACACTGCAATCTACATTCTTTTATTTAATACTTTCAAGAGTAATAAGAAAAATATTATATTACCCAACTGTGATGAAAGAAGGATTGCCCTTTTTTATGTGATAGGATGGCAAACGAGCGAGCAGGTCACCTGGTGGAAAATGACAACCACCGTCCATGGACACCTGCAACACAGCCCAGCCTTTAAGAGAGTAGGATGGGATAGGAAGAGGAAGGGAGTTGGGCTTTCGGATACCTCTCTTACGGAACGAAACACGGCATGAGCCATTTGGCTCTAATCTCTCTGTCAAACCCTCAAGGGAAGAAGAAACTAATTTTTGATATAACTATTTTAATTTAATGTTATTACCTGAATTATTCATAATATACAGTACATCATTTAATGAATTTGTTGTATGGTGGTCCTATTGAAGAGTTCCTGTGTGAGCGCTCCCAGGAACATTGGGATGGAGCCGTTGTTGTGCAAATGAAGGTCCACCAGGTCGCCCAGGGTGCTGGAGTAATCCGTGTGCACCATTTCTATGCCCTCGTCAACTAGTGTGAATGTCAAGTACTCGTCTGGTGACTCCGCATACATGCTGGACAACCTAAAATAAATAAATATATATGATTTTTATAAATATACTAGTTGACCCGGCGAACTTCGTTCCGCATCAAAAGAAATAAATTAGTAATATTTGGATCTTAAAAAGTTCAATTTGTGCTATTTTTCGGCACGCGTTTTGGCGCGGAAACGTAACTGCTATGTACCGCTATGTTAATACTGTAATATCTTCGTAAATATTAGTTTAAATTACATGCTGTAAATGGCTAAATTGATCTATATTCAAAGCACAATCTATTTAAGACACTTAATTGGATGAAAATTAATGCTGTAATGTTTAAAATTGCTTCGTAAATAAGCCATTATTTCTCGTAAAAAGTTAAAAAATAATAATGGTCATTGTGGGTTATCCCTAAGACATAGACATATGCCCTCGCGGACTTTTTTATAGACCTTTTAAAGGTACATATATAATAATGTAGTACATTGTTTTGATTTATCACTTAGGGTTCAGGCAGCGTTTTCGATTAAAGTTTTAAATCTTGAAAATTATCTTTTTTTTTTCACTACACTATTCATGAGTTATAGATCAAAACCACCCCGTTGACACCCTCTAACTATTAAAAAAAACCGCATCAAAATCCGTTGCGTAGTGTCAAAGATTTAAGCATACAAAGGGACATAGGGAAAGAGAAAGCGACTTTGTTTTATACTATGTAGTGATAACAAGTAACATAACTTCACGCTTTTTTCGTCCCAAAGGTGTAGGCAGTGGCTACAAAGCCTTGACTCGCCGGATCGTTACTTTCCAAATAGAATAGGTAGTGGAACCTGTATTACATACACCGGGCACAAAGTTATGTGTCATTGATATTTATTACACATAACTCTCGAAAAGTCACCGGTGAACCTGGATTCGAACCCGCTTCTTGATTAAGAAGCGGGGTGCTCGACCACTGGACCACCGAGACGGCCAAAATTTCAATAGTAGGTAATTGTTTTTAGAGTTTTTTTTAGAAATGTCTTAAATTACAACAGGATCAGAGTGTCTAATTTATTTGCAAACTTAGTGAAATAGGAAAAGGATAAAAAATAGTATGATATCTGAAAAACGAACACACACAATACTTACTTGTAATTATTGTGGCCAGTCCTATCTATCTTATAACCTAACAGCATATACACGACGTCTCTATACTCCTGGGATGCTGTCGTGAACTCCTCTTTCATCCTGGAATATTAATAAACAATACTAAATATTACTTACTCCAAAAATTCTGAATACATTTAAAATATATTTGTATGTGCTAAATATTTAAAAAAAAGCAACTCATAATCAAAATTGAAATTTAAAGTTTCCAGCCTACATAATATATTCAAATTTAAAAAGCTAACTGCTGTCTTTTCAGTAATATTGACGTAAAGTGGCATATGTCGGGTTTCGTTGAGAGTTGAGTTAGCTGAAAGCCCAACCCCTTTCCTCCTAAATCCTTCCAATTTCACTTCCAATCCCTTATAACATAAAGGCCAGAAACCAACTGTAACACTGTACTAAAAGTTTCCATAGGTGCTGGTTGCTTACCATCAGTTCACCCATTGCCCATAAAAAAGATCATTATCTGAGTTGAAACAAGGTAACTTTAATCTACAGCAAAAATGCTGTATTTTTTGCTTGCAAAGTTATGAATTTTCATCATTCATAGAAAACAAACCTTCTCAACTTGATGCGACTACTCTCTAGCTGAGCTGTTAGCTTCTGCACCTCGTCTGAACTAAGACTACCCTTTTGCGCTGGTGCTAAGCTCTTTTCCAATTCAGCCTTCAGTCTTTTTATCTATTAGATAAATTGTAAAAAATCATTGCAGAAATTGATAAACAACAAAAAAAAATAAAAAGCAACTGAACAAAACAAGCCGGATATTATTTTTAATTTGTTACCTCTTCTTGAGCCGACACGAGATCCTGTTGCACTTGTTTTTGCGCCATCGTGGCAGGATTATCGGCCAAATGGAGTACCTGATGACAGTCGATACATTGTTTGTTATTAAAAATATTGATAAATAATGTTTTGGACTCAATACACACACCCACACAATGCTCTCCTACTATTCCAAGTCAAGCAACTAAATGCTGGTGATATTAAACATACTTTTTTGAAGTGAAACTTCTTATGCAACGTGTTTAACGCATTTAACGTCCTGCAGATGGCTGTTACAATTTTGTTGTTGTTTTTTTTTAGTGATAATAATTTTTTTATGGGATAGGAGGGCAAACGAGCAGGTGTGTCACCTGATGGTAAGCAATCAACGCCGCCCATGGACACCAGCAACACATATAGTGTTACTGTAGCGTTGCCGACCTTTAAGGGATAGGGGATAGGAAAGGACGGGGAAGGGGGGTGGGCCTCCGGGTACCTCTCTCACCGAACGAAACGCGGCATGAGCCACTTTACGTCGATCTTCTGAGAGGTCGTGGTATTTCACCGGTCGAGCCGGCCCATTCATGCAGCGAACTGCTTGGTTCTACCACTGTTCAATAGTACTTATTACAATGTTTTTAAATATTTTACCCTAACAAAAACGGTCCACCATCCATGTGCTTACCACGGTTAACGTTGCTTAACTTTGTGATCGGTCAAGTTGGTTACAAAGGCAATAAATTAACCAGCCAATATAATAACCAACTAATTTAAAGTATAGCCATCTATTTCCATAAGGTAAAACAACTGTAAAGATGATTGATGTAGATTTGAACGACTATTATCAATTTAATTTATATCAACATAATTTAATAATTTATAACTTCGCGCCAAATTCGTTGCGGAGTAAGCATAGAGAACAGAGCGCAATAAGGCACGATTCTTAAACGCCTCAATCGCTTCGTTAACTTTTATAAGTCTTTTCATGCACGCGCGTCGATTTTTGAGGCTCTTAACATCACCTTCCTCCAGAACACGTTTTATTTGGTCATGGAATGTGTGTCTTGACCGTCCTCGACTTCTACATCCATCCGCTTTTGCCTTGTATATCTGCTTATTCATTCTTTGTATCATCCTTTCTTTCCACATGTTCTTCCTAGACACATCTATTTATAATTATTTATTTTATTATTAATCTCTAAAATCTAAAAACCTTTAGTATTAATTTTAAAAATGGCAGTAAACGATGAAAAGGTACCTTGGTGGCTGCTTGAGCCCCGATCCTCTCGAGATGTCCGTGCAGCGCGTCCCTCTGGGCGCGCAGCTTGGTGACGTCACTGCGCAGCGACTCCGCCTCCTCGCGCCACTTGGTACACTCCGCACGGAGGCTCTCCACCACTGAACACCAGAAAGGACAAAATATTTCACAAAAAGAACACTTCAAGTCGAAATAGCATAACTGGCACCATTTCTAATTCGGTGGTCACGAATTCCAAGTCCAAGCACCAATTACTTTTTAGAATTTGTGTGATAAATATCGATTGATAACTAAATTATATGCCCATTTTATTGGCAGTGAGTTGTTTAGGAATAGACCACATTTCTAGTACTTAGACGAGGACTTTGCTGAACATTTAAACGCGTTCTTCTGTCTGAGAGTCTAACTAACTTCTTCCATCTATTGTAATTTTATTACATCACTAGCTGACCCGGCCAACTTTGTTTCCACATCCAAAGTAATTTTTACAGCGTTTACAATGAGTGTGGTAAATTTCCAAAATTATCGCTTTTTCTTTACCCATTAAACATGAATTATACACACAAAACCACCCCGTTGAAAATAAACCCGCATCAAAATCCGTTGCGTAGATTCAAAGATATAAGCATATAAGAAGACAGACAGCGGAAAGCGATTTTCTTTTATACTATGTATTAATGGTGTAATTATTACATATATTATACTATAATTACATTCATGAGTTTTGGGACATATTCATTTGGGACGTAAACATAACGGCGAGACGAGGTTTAACAGCTGCTGCTTACACCTTCGGGTAACAAAGGCGTGAAGTTAGGTTATGTAAGTAAACTAATAGTAATAATAATTTAATGCTTAATTTCAGTTAATATCTAATAGCAAACTAAGTTGGCTTAATAATCTCTTTAAACTTTACGTCAATATTTCGAAAGGACGTGGTATTACACCGGTCGAGGCTGACCATTAATGCAACAAACTGTGCGGCTGTTATACTATTGATTTCATATCCTACGTCACCAGTAGAATCCCTGATTAAATTATTCAGTAAACGTTTACAAAACACCCTGTATATGTATACAGGTTGTTTGTAGATTTAAACACGTGTGCATAGTTACACTTGTTGTGGTGCGCGGGGTCGTGCGCGGCCACGAGGTCGCGGTACCCCTGCAGCGCGCGCTCCAGCTGCTCTACGCGTGACGCCGCACCCCCCGCGCCCCCGGCACCCGCGCCGCCACCATCCCCGCCCAGGGACATCGTCAGCTCCTTCTCGTAGCAGTCCAGTTGTTGTCTAACGAAACATACAGCAATATAAACATATATCTTACTTGCTGACCTGGCAAACTTCGTTTCGCTTCGGAAGCAATAAATAATATAGAATATTTCTAAAAAAAAGTTAGCCTTATTTCACCAGCTACCAGCCAATAAAAGTTCTGCCATTTCAAAGATTACCCCGAACGAATAGACAGACAGACAAAAATTGTAAAAAATGTTTTTTTTTGTGTATGTATATTCATATGAATGTGGTAGAAATCAGTTATTTTAATATGACAAACGCACATTTTTTTCATATGTATAGACTAGCTGACCCGGCGAACTTTGTTCCGCATCAAAAGTAATAAATGAGTAAATTTTGGATATCGTGAGGTTAACTTGTGCTATTTATCGGCTTTAACTGCTGTTCCGCTATGTTAATACTGCAATATCTTCGAAAATATTCGTTTAAATTGCATGCTGTAAAGGGCCAGGATCATCTATATTACATGCACAATCTATTTGAGACACTTCATTGGATGAAAAATAATGTTGTAATGTTTAAAATCGCTTCATAAATAAGCCATTATTTCTCGTAAAAAGTAAAAATATAAAAATGGTCATTGTGGGTTATCCCTAAGAGATAGACATATGCCCTCGGGGACTTTTTGTATACCTTTTGAAGGTGTTTAATAATGTAGAACATTATTTTGATTTATCACTTAGGGTTCAGACAGCGTTTGTGATTAAAGTTCTAAATCTTGAAAATTATCACTTTTTTTACTTCACTATACATGAATTATAGATCAAAACCACCCGGTTAACACCCTCTAACTATTGAAAAAAACCGCATCAAAACCTGTTGCGTAGTTTTAAAAATATGCGCATACAAGGGGACAGATAGCGGAAAGTGACTTTGTTTTATACTATGTAATGATTATCTTTTTTAACTAGTAAGCAGCCCACCGATGCATACCTCTTTGAAAAGAGTTGCTGAATGCAAACTTGTGAGAAGATTGTTTATAGTAACAACTGAAGGGAAACATCTCTATCTTACATTTACATCGTCATACCTGTAACTATCTCTCTCCCTGGTGACGAGCTGCAGCCTCTTGTTCAGTCTGTGTATGAGGCTCTCTTGATTCTTGCGAACAGTCTGTATATCGTTCAACTTACCAGTCGCCTTGTCGCGTTCAAACTTTAGAGTGGCGACTTCCTAGAATAACAATGTATTTTATCTAATAAAATAATCTGGAACGCTTCAACTTTGGTCATCCAAAATATAACATGTATACTAGTTATAGTCCGCAGCTTCAGTCGCGTGATATTATATTCCCAAAATCCTCCAACCATAATACAACCTATTCTAATTTGCAATTTGTGTCTAGTTAATGATGTTCCCATGGGGAAAAATCCCAATATTCTAAGTTTTGATTTTCTATTTTGTTCCGTTTACAGTATCTTAACATTGGTATAGTAAGTAAGTAAGTAAGAGTTGACGGTCAAAGTTTTTTTTTTTATGGGATAGGCGGGCAAACGAGCAGGCGTGTCACCTGATGGTAAGCAACCAACGCCGCCCATGGACACCAGCAACACATATAGTGTTACTGTTGCGTTGCCGACCTTTAAGGGATAGGGGACAGGAAAGGATGGGGAAGGGGGGTGGGCCTCCTGGTACCTCTCTCACCGAACGAAACGCGGCATGAGCCACTTTACGTCGATCTTCTGAGAGGTCGTGGTATTTCACCGGTCGACCCGGCCCATTCATGCAGCGAACTTCTTGGCTCTACCACTGTATTAGTAATTTATTGTTGTATTTTTCTAGTCTAACTAGTCTAAACTATATTTTCATAGGTCTTCACAAACACTTCAAAAATAGTCAGTAAGTACAAAGAATAGTGAAATAGTTATACATGAGCTTTTGAGGAAAATGCCTCCGTAGTACGAGAAAACACACACGCGTTCGCCACGAATGGCCCGATTCCGAGTGTAGGGGCTATCATGAGAAGAATCGAGCACGAAGGTCAGATATGTACCTCAGTGAGAAGAGCCAGCTGTGAGTGTGCGTGGGACGTGGCGGTCGTGGCTGACAGTTGGGTGTTCAGAGCGCTTTCAAGTGCACTCCCCAAGGCACTGGCTCCCTCTACACCAGCAGAACGAGCAACTGCTGCATACTTCTCGAGTGATGACTCAAGACATGAAATCTTCACCTGTACACAAATTAATAATGTCTATTTAAAATACTAGCTTTCCGCCTCGCGGTGTTACTCGCGTACAAACCCAATGGCGATGACGATGATCATTAAATACAGCCCATGTTTCTCTGGGATTCACCCAGAGAAACATAGGCTGTATTTAATGATCATGCAGCTTTTCAATTGTGAAAGAATTTTTAAAATCGGTCCAGTAGTTTTTGAGTTTAATCGTTAATAACAAAAATAGAAATCTCTCCAATTTATAACATTAGTATATATACTAATAGTGGACGGCCATTGGGCTAAAGACTGCAAAACATAGGAACCGAAGGCCAGTCAATGGATCTTCATACAAATATTTGAAATGTATTTCTAAAAGGGTATAGAAAAATGTTGACAAAAAAAATGCCCGATCGCAATTAATTATTAAAAAACAAAAGTCGGCCCTTTCTTTTATTTTCCTGAGTTTACAGTTATATTTCGAAAAAGAGAACTAAAATAAACTTGTCCTTGGGATCTCAAGGGACTGCTGTTACTAAAGTGAGGGGTGGGTGGAATTTTAGAAGGGACAACAGCAGCGCCTAACTACTGTATAAATAACCTGGTGAAAGACGAGACAGAACAAAAGCAAAGAACAATATTTATTGAAAGGTAAGGCTTTGTTCA
This sequence comes from Euproctis similis, assembly GCA_905147225.2. Taxonomy (NCBI): domain Eukaryota; kingdom Metazoa; phylum Arthropoda; class Insecta; order Lepidoptera; family Erebidae; genus Euproctis; species Euproctis similis. The sequence continues at coordinate 6,965,745 of LR990121.1, read as the reverse complement.
AATAATCAGATGATTTTTGAGCCGATAAAGTAAACAAGTCTATGTGCGCAGATATTCGTTGTTGGCACGTTATATACCTACGTTATTTAATCTTAATGAATTATACTTCAGGCTGATTTTTTTTATTCCTAACATATAAATAATCACCATTAGATCCCTGATTTCATTATTCGGGAGTACTATAAATACACCGTGTATACATATGTAACAGCATAAATTATTACAAGTGTTTTAATTTTCATGAAATAATCCCTTGTATAATGTCCAATTTAACACTTTTAGAAAGTGATTATTAAATGAATACATGAAAAGAAAAAATATATTCATCACTGTTTTCGAATATGTTTAAAAGGCTTTTTACTTAGCATAATAAATCAACAAACCTTGGCTTCATGTAGCTCTTGTTGTACAGGTTGTAAAACGTCGACCCTGGACTGGAGCTGGTGTACCTGTTCCTCTAACAATAATTTATTGCAGACTGCGTCTCTTAAAGATCTTTCGGTGGCACGAAGACGCCCCACCTCCTTCTCCAATTCAGCCATGTTGGATAACCGTTTCTGTGCTGTCTTTGTGGAGTATACAAAACACATATACAATAAAAGACATATACAATAAAGAAATTTTGAAACTAATGTAATTTAAAGATTTCTTACCTTAGCCTGTTGCTGCCAGTCTTTGATTGAGTCTCTCTCATACTCCAGTTCTTTAAGTTTACACGTGACTTGCTGAAGTTCAAACGTTTGTTTCTCCAGCTGCGTCCTCATTGTTGTACATTGTTCTGCCCTGCTAGTCTGTTTTGCCAATTCATTCTTCAACATTTCTACCTCAGACTGGGCACCTTCTAAAGCCTAAAACAAGTTATCATAATACAAGATTAATCTGATTGAGATTAATCTCAAAATTATTGATTTAAAAAATATTAAATCCTAATTATTTATGCATTACAGATGCTATGAAACCAATGGACAGGCAACCCATACACAGTTTCAGAAACTTGATTCACCACAATAACGGAAATTAAGCAAATAGGTATAAATATTGGTGATTATCAAAATCTTTAATCATTTAACAATACAACATACTGATCTTGGCACTTGGAGTTTTGATGATACACACATTTAGATAATGTAACCTGATATAATTGTAAGCCTGAGCATATTGGACACGGCCACCTCGACCGATCGCAAAATGAATAATGTCGGGCGTAGTAAGTACTTAGATGACTGTCCGGAAATTGAAATTTTTGTTCGGGTAACAGAATAAAAACAAAAATATTTCATAATATTCAATTAATTAAATAAGATAAATATGATTGCTTCCAAAAAGAAAAAACCAATTGTTACAACCATCTAGGATGTTAAATGTGTTAAACAGTGGAGATCTAATGGAAACTTATGGAATTAAAAAAAAATTATTCAATCAATTTTCAGAAAGTTAGATATTCTTATGAATATCCATACATCCATAGTACACAATATAAATTAGTAATAACATAACATAACTTCACGCCTTTTGTTACCCGAAGGTGTAGGCAGCGGCTGTTAAGCCTCGTCTCGCCGTTATGTTTACGTCCCAAATGGAATAGGTGGCGAACCTATTGCCATACCGGGCACAAAGTTTGTCAGTCATCGGTATTTATCACACATAACTTATGAAAACAATTTCGAAAAGTCATTGGTGTGAGCCAGTGTCTGGAATAGAACCCCGGACCTCTGGATCAGAGGCCGTGTGCTCGACCACTGCGCCACCGAGACTATATATTTTAAATTAGTAATAATGAAATTAAATTAAAATTGGAATATTACAAATTAAAATGTTACCTGCAACAGTTCGTCCATGTCTTTTTTCATTTCAGATATTTGATCTTTGCTACTAACGTTTGCTTCTAAAAGTTTATCCTTTAGATCAGCTATTTGTTTGTGCAGCTCACCCTTCTCTTTGTCCCAATTAGCTTTTTGCTCCTTATGTTCCTTCTGAGCCTGAACAATTTAGATTGTTGCACACTGTTTAATAGGCCAATCAGTTTGCTGTATAAATCGGCCCATTTGATCCGTAAACAACCATGACCTCAACATAAATTGGCTCTTGCAGAGTTTCATTCGGTGAGAAAGATACCCGGAGGCCCAACCCCACACCTTTCTTTCCTATCCAACTCTCTTTTGAAATCAACAACACCATGGTAACACTATATATATTACGGCTTGCGGTGTTGGTCGCTTACTATCAGATGACACGCATGCTCATTCCCCTCCTATCCCATAAAAAAATAGCCTTCATGCTTGGATTCTTGCCTTATCTCAAATTTAAACAATGTAATGAAATTATATAACATCATTCAAGCCCACTAGTAACTTATGGATGCATAATCAACTTAGGAGATGGTAACTAGCAATAATCTTTATCTCGAGTAATAAACTTAACTTTTAAATACTAAAATCACTTTAATTTAGAAATTAAATATAGGAGAAATTTCAAAATTAAATTTAAAATGTCATTCAATATATGGCATTTTGTACCTCATTAAATTCATCTTTGAGTTCCTGTTCTCTTCTGCGAACAACTTGCAATCTCTCTTCCATATCAGCAAGGGCTCTCTCATCCCTCTTGTGTTGTTCAGAGAGTGAAGCCTTCTCCTCTTCAAAGAGTATTTGCATCTCTTTACGTATTGTGTGCTGATGATTGATACGAGATTCTAATTTGGTGATCTGTAATATTATAATTCAATAGATTATATTTAACTGAACATTTATGATAGTAACCTAATAATTAACAAATTATTTTCTATACCTGAGCTTTAGCAGCAATTAAGTCTATCTTTAGCCTTTTGGCTTCCCATGGAGAAGTGGGTGCCGAAGGTGTCGTAGATTCAATCCGGATCCTCTTTTCTGGTGTACAACGATCTGCTAACCCCATACTAGACTTTCTTTTCCGCTCTGACAATAGGTTAGTAATTCCTAAAAACATAGTAAGCAAATAAATACATTATGGAGTATTATGCGATGTCAAAAGAGATATAGATATAGAAAATGTGTACCCTCTTTCAATGATTGATTACTATCAGAAAAATTTAGTTTTGAAGCAGCCGACAGTTTGTCTTTCGGCGGTTCAGTGTTTATCACTCGTCTAAAGGGTTCCAACACGTCGTTGAATAAAGACATATCGCCGTCCTTCGCCATTTTATCATAGGTCAATTAACACAGTTAGTTGATATTAAACGAATATCCTTTATCACATCACGGAATGGAAAAGAAATACACAAAACATTTAACAATCTATCGCGAGGCCCATCGCGATCGCGTCCTGTGCATTGTGCAATGACAGTTCTCTTTGACACTTCAGTTCACTTGACAGCTAGGTGGCTACATTAAAATGGGTACGTTCCACTAAACGCCCGCAACGCCGCGAATCGAATACGACTGCTGGAATTGCCGTTCCACTAACAAAAAAACGCGGGCGTTGTTCGCGAATGTTTTAAGGTGGTACGCACAACTTAGGCGCTGTGTGCTAGCAATATGACCGCATAGTGAAAACTTGCAGCAGGGTTGTGAGTAAATATTTCGCATGAATATGTAGTATTCATTAGTATTACATTAGTGTATTTGCGTTTTTGATAAAATGACTGAGAATTGACTCGGAAAATTCAACAGATTTCTGATGCAGTATGCCATTTTTGGAATGCCCGCCACTTTATTGAAAGCCCACTCGAACCTACCAATATTTTGTGGGCGAAGTGGCAACTATTGTAGCACTCTCTATATCGTTCCACTCATGCCGATCACAGGCCAGTGGCAGCCAGTGGCGGTAATTCCATAAATGACATATTGCATCAATACAACCATGCTGCAAGTTTTCACCATGGCGCCACACAGCCCCCAAGTGGTTCCGTGGATCGTTTCACCTGTAACATATGGCAACAACGCCCAACCTTTGCCCGCAACGTTGTCCAGCGGCAATTCCAGCGGTCGTGGTGAATGGCGTTGCGGGCGTTTAGTGGAACGTACCCCAAGTGATTCGGTGAATGTGACTCATTCATTACCTATCACATCACTCATACAGTGCCAACACGCGCAATTCATTCAAAATTCAAATTTGTCGATTAATTACGTTAACATATAGGTTATGTATCAAATAAAATTGTTCAATGTAAAATAACTAAATACCTAGTCTACGAAAAATGGATATCGATATAGATCAAACAAGTTATTTTTCAAGTTATGAAGATTTAGAGGTTGGTACATAGTTAATTAATGCATACCCTTACTATATAACTTTTTAAAAATATACATTAATAACGCTTTACATAGGATTAATTAATAATGGTGTAACACCGATCTGATCAATAGAAACTGAACCAGCCTACTACTGAGTCCTGATTCATATTTTATTATATACCCAAGTATAAACAACTCAGTCAGAACCCTCCAAAAAATTATCATAAATCGACTGCAAATGCTGCTATATAATATTCATTATTTCTACATATGAGCACATCTGTATGTTGTGTTGAAGCTTTGTTTTTTAACAAAAATATATCTCAAAAAACTATTTATAATTTTCTAGGTACACAAGTTAATGCTAGAAGATGAACCAAGAACACTGGCGTATAGGAATGCCATATTAGAAAATAAATCATATTTCAAAGATAAAGTTATAATGGATGTTGGTTGTGGCACTGGAATATTATCATTGTTTTGTGCTCAAGCTGGTGCTAAGAAAGTCTATGCTATTGAAGCCAGTAAACTTGCCTTTTTAGCTGAAGAAATTGTGAAAGAGAATAACTTTGAAAGTGTAATAGAGGTGGGCAAATAATCTCCAAGTATATATTTCAAAATGAAAATCTTAATAGCCTTTATTTTAAGGTCTTCAGAAATCAGGAGCATTTAAAACTTATGTGTCCCTGACGTGTCTTATTGTAAACTCGTTGATAAATTTTGTTCCATTTGGAAATATTGGTTGAGATTTGGAAGAAAATACAAGTTTTATTTTTGATTTTCCGTCTAAAGTAAAACATGAGGATTAACATTTACTTTTTTCAGGTGATCCATAGTAAAGTAGAAGATGTGAGCTTACCAGACAACTTAAAAGTGGATGTGCTTGTGTCAGAATGGATGGGCTTTTACCTCTTACATGAAGGTATGCTGGAGTCTGTACTTGTGGCCAGAGACAAGTTCCTCAAAGACGATGGCTATATGTTCCCAGAAAGTGCCGCTCTATATGTTGCCCCATGTAGGTGAGAATTATGATTTGATAGCTTAGTTTATTCCACTGTTACCCTATAAGCTATTATGATTTATGCAGTTTAATAGAGGTATTTACATACCCATGTAATAATTAAATAAATACAAGCATGGCATATAATACTTTTGACCAAACAGGTATTAAATCTGTTCACCACTTCTCATACTTAGAAATTTCCTTCCTTTCCTCATGTGATCAATCCACCTCATTTAAATTTACTTATTGACAATTTCAGTATTCCATCCTTATATCAGAAATGGAATGATGTTTACGGTATTAAAATGACATCATTGGCTAAAAAACTCAGAAGCAGTAAGGAAAATAAGCCCGAAATCCTAAACTTACAACCAGAAGACATATTGGGAACAGAAGTTATACTTTGTTGGCTAGATATGAAAGAAACCACAATTGATGATTTAGAATCGTTTAGCATAAAGCATGTTGTTGGTAAGTTATAATTTGAATTCTAACACCCAAACTCCTTTTTATAGTAAAACTAGTTGACCTTGCGAACTTTGTTCTGCTTCAAAAGTAATAAAAAAATAAATTGTAAATTTATCACTATTTCTTTTCTACATCATTCATGAATTATAGATATCAATCAAACCATCCTGGTGACACCTGCTATCTATAAAAAAAAAAATGTATCAAAATTCGAAGCATAGTTTCAAAGATATAAGCATATATGGGAACAGACAGCAGAAGGGGACTTTATTTTATACTCACCGTTCAGACTCCTGTTTCTATAGTTTGTAGGTAAAAACTAATATGCAATAGTATTTTCCATTATATCCTTTCTGGATATATTGCCTCAAGATGAGTATTAGCATGGTAGGTAGTTAAAAATCAGTGTTCCCGTATTTAAAGCACACCACATCAGTGGTTATTAAGCCTCAACTCGCCGTTATGTTTACGTCCCAAATGGAATAGGTGGCGAACCTATTGCCATACCAGGCACAAGGTTTTTAGTCATCAATATTTATCACACATAACTTTCGAAACATCAATAACCAATTATAATTTGTTTAGGTGCAAGTAAAAGTGGCAGATACCAAGGACTTTGTATATGGTTTGAATGCCATTTTCCCCATTCACCTGACAATAAAGGGGATAGTCGTGTGGTACTTGACACCAGCCCTAATAGTCCTCCCACACATTGGAAACAAACTGTTATAGTCTTTCCACAGGAGCAAGAAGTGGAAGAAGGTGAACCTATAGCTTTCCAATTGGATATTAATAGGGATCAATGGAATAACAGAAGGTAAGTACTGATCTAGTACAAATGTGGCAAAATAGTTTAAAAACTCATTATATAAACACTTAATGATCTGATTAGTGCTCTTCAATTTTATAAAATCTGTAAATATTTTCTTGCATTTTCTACCCGAAGATGTAGGCGATGCGGTATTAAGCCTTGACTCGCTGAAACGTTATGTTACGGAGTCTCTGGTGGGATAAGTGCCAAACCTATTGCCATTACACTGGGCACAAAGTTGTCAGTCATCAATATTTATCACCCGTAACTGCCAAAAAGAATTCCGCGAAATCATTGGTGTAGGCTTGGAATCGAACCCATGGCTTCTGAATCAGAAGCGTGGTGCTTGACCACCAAAACGATTTTTCCTTAATTAAAATATCTGATTATTTTATAAAAATCTGGAAATTTATATTATTGTATGTATATTCAGTTAAATGAATCTGGCCAAGCAGACTACAATTATTCCTTTACACATTTCATTTTCTTATAGATACAATTTACAAATGACCATGCTGGACCTGGAGGCAGTGGAACATCCCCAGCCATGTTCTTGTTACATGACAAAGTGTATACTGGTGAAGACGTTCCTGAAGCAACAAGCTGAACATGCCTTGGAACAGCTGGATTCTAATAACTCTACTAATAATATATTACAAGATGAAGTTATAGAAGATTAATTAAATAAATTGTTAAAAGTTTAAAACATTTTGTTATTCCTTTAATTAATGAGATTATATCTTATTTAAATTTGACATTTTTCATTCAGCAATTTTCACATTAATAAACAATAATAAATATAATCTGACTAAGTTAAGTAAAGTTCACAGGAATATTGACAAATAATTTCATGTAATATATAATAATATAATGTAATAAAATAACTTAATGTCCATGACTTAAATGCATTTATTAAAAAAGAAATGTAATTATCCATTCTGTTAGCTAATAAAAAAGTGAATTCTTAACGACAAAGTATATAAGCACTCATATCAGCACTGATCTCTGAATCAGCCGAGATACAATGCATGACACATATTTATATGGATCTGGTGTGTCAAGGCAACAGTTAAATCTGATGTTTGTGATGGTCTTTCGAAGAGTCTAATATGAGTATCACAGCAGTAAGAAAGTGTTGCTGTCAATATCTCAGCATGTTGGTGACGGACTGAGTGAGCTGCGCCTCCCCGCTGAGCCAGCGGTTGTAGTCCAGCCTCATGAGCAGCCGCGCCAGGTGCACGCCGCACGGCCGGTCGCGGAGGGACACCAGCAGGTGCATCAGCTGCTTCACCAGCTTGTTGAACCTGCCAACAGATGTTAGGCAATTACCAGACCTTGAAACTAGAAGACACTGTCTAGTTCAGAAGTTTATATGGAACCCTTAGAACGTCAGGCCCACATTAAAGCAGTTTTCACTTGCGAGTAATACAAATCCAATTGTTTTGGATTTGTATTACTCGCAAGTGAAAACTGTAGCTGGAATGCCTCCCTCCGCCCATTACCCCTATGACTACCCCTCAAGCTCTCGTGTTGTACTGTAGGCAACGCAATTTTTTTAATAACTGAAATATTTGACAAAATTTTTGACTTTAAAATATTTATGAATCAATCTGTACGCTCGTAATAGTTTAATAACATAAAAAAACAAATACTCACCTCTCGGAATAACCTCTGATATAATAATCCTCGTCCGCCTTATCCTCAACTGCCTCGTTCATGTTGCAGAACGAGTGGCACAGTTTCAGCAGGTCCATGATGTTGCAGAACACGGGATTGTTAAATGTATCACCGGTATCCCCGGAACATACACTTACAGCTGACTGGAAAATAATTTCATTCATTCATTTCCATCGTTCATTCATTGATGGCTCAAACTGGAAATAAAAACGCGTGTTCTCGTAAAAATTTCGAAAAACATTATGCATTTTACAGTAATTCTTCTCACAAAGTATAAATACACAGGAATCCGAATGTAATATTGAATAAATGTCTCCATTCTCGGGAAAACCGTTCACCGGTAGAGGGCGCCAGCCTTCGAGAAGCACTCGATTTTTCAACGCATGATTACGTGCAATAATAATAATCGTACTTACGTAATCATCAGTACGTCCAAAATTCTAGCGCACCCTAGTGGCAGAAATGAGAACTAAGATCTCAGTTTATTATTGTGTACATTAATACTATGAAACAGCTTACACCGTTCGGATTCCTGTGTATCTATATATAGTTTGTGAGTCCACTAGTCGCCTTATACACTTTGCACTCGTAGCTAAAAGTTCATCTAGCTGTTTATTTTTTGTAAAGTAAGTCTTAAGCCTAAGTTACTCCTTATTACATCCTTTACTGAATACCTGACCAAGTAGCCTGACCAGGCAGGCAGATTAAAAAATTGTAAAACTGACATTCATAATTAAAAGAGATTATTTTACTATTACAAAGAGACATTCCCAATTTTATTAAAATGTATAGATAAGAACTCTACTCACAGTAGTGACAGTCAAGAACGATTGGCTGAGTATGTCAGCCAAGAAGTTAGCGTGATACTTTTTGAGTTTCTCAAAGTCGTTCGTCTTGGCCACGGCGTCCATCAGCCGAGAGAAATTCGTCTCCAGAACATCGGCTTGCATGTAATGTTGGAGATTGTCCATCAGGAACATTAGTTTGTTATGCAGTTGGCACATTGGGAAACTGTAAAATTAATATATCAGGTATATTTTTTTTATAACTTCACCCCTTTTTCTATTCGAAGGTGTAGGCAGCGGCTGTTATTAAGCCTCGACTCGCCACTATGTTGCCATACACCGGGCACAAAGTTTTCAGTCATCGATATTTATCACATAATCATATTATCATAGGTGTTCACAGATACTTAAATAGTCAAAGTACAAAAAAAATAACTTATTATTTAGAATGAAATCCTTAAACACGAGCGCCTGAGGAAATTACCTCCGTAGAACAAGTTCACACGGACGCAATCGCCACGAGGGGCCCGTTTCCGAGTGTAGGGGCTATTATGAGAAGAAACAGGTAAGAAACTCATGTTCCATATTGCTACTGAAAACATAGCAATAGGCTAAAGGTGTAGCAGCCAGAGTACTCAACCATCACAGTTAAAACCCAACACCCAAAAAGTCATTCGTGTGAGCCAGGATTTGAACCCACAACTTCATTCAACCACAACTTTGATTCAAAAGCGAGGTGCTCGACCACTGGACTTCCAAGACTTTTGAATTGGAGAACCAATTGACAGAAAATAAATACAGACTTCAGAAAGAAAATGTTAAACATAAACCAAGTTTGATAAATCTCTTTAAATAAAAATCACTATGATTGATGGTAACACTTAGAATTAAAGGAACATATTCCTCATCTCATCTCCTAAAGTCTGAGTGGTCCAGTTGGTCGAGCACCCCGCTCCTGAATCAAGAGGTCGCGGGTTGGAATCCTGTCTCACACCAATGACTTTTCGAGATTACTTTAGAAAGTTATGTGTGATATATATCGATGACTGAAAACTTTGTGCCCGGTATGGCAATAGGTTCACCACCTATTTCATTTGGGACCGAAAACATAACGGCGAGTTGAAGCATAACAGCCACGGCCTTCACCTTCGGGTAGAAAAAGGCGTGAAGTTATGTGATTATTAATCAAGCGCCTTCACTTTGATTACCAACCTGGCAGACTGCTTGTATGTCTTCCACAGCGAATGCAGGTCATGTTGTGTCTTCTTTATGCTGAGCAGCAGTCGAAACATGTCGTTATACCTTGCCAGCACCTCTGGTGTGAACAGCAGGTGGAGTGGCCATTTGAAGTCATACTTCAATATTATTGTCGCCCATCCGTCTGATGCTGGAATTATTAAAGTCGATTAAAAATAGGAAATAAGTAGACTTAAACCATATAGCTGATATAGCATCATCTGACATAAATTCTTAGCTTTTGATAGCAGAGTTTAAATTTAAAGGGTCGTCCAATAATCACGTAAAACTTATAACTGCAGTCCCCAACAAGCCTTTTAGTAATCCGCATCGAGGAGTGTTTAAAATATATATATTTGATATTTGGTAACCGTTAACCAATCAAAATCAACTCAAAAAAAAACAATAACGCAAACCACACGTTATATATGGACGTACCCTAATTATTTATTCAAAGAAATTAATCTAAGAGACAATTCATAAACATACCTACACTACTATCCTCGTTGTTAGTGGAATTATTGGTAGAATTATTTGGCTTCACATAAGGCAACTCAAAACTGAACTTCTCTATATCTGTATTGTTACTCAACAACACTGCTCGTGCTGCTAATTGGAAAGCGTGATTCATATCTGAAAACAGTGTCATTAGAAGTTATCTCTTTTTATGGGATAGCTGGGCAAACGAGCAGGTCTTGCGTTGCCGACCTTTAAGGGTGTAGTATATGAAAGGATGAGGATGGGGGTGGGCCTCCGGGTAACCCTCTCACCGAACGAAACGCGACATGAGCCGCTTTACGTCGATCTTCTGAGAGGTCGTGTTATTTCACCGGTCGAGCCGACCCATTCATGCAGCGACCCGCTTGGCTCTACCACTGTTGCAATTGTCGCAATTGCCATCTGTCCGAATTTCCATCTTCCATCATGAAGGACCACGTTAGGGCTTCTAAATGTTAGAAAAGACAGCAGTTACTAACTTAATTATGCTAGGTCCATATGCTGCGCTGAAAAGGCATTATAATTAAAGAATCTGACTATCTGCATATCCAACTTACACACAGCGCCCTCTAGTTCCAATCTAAGCAAGTAAAGGCTTGTGTTATGGAAACTAGATAACGGATATTAATACATATATAATTTTCTTTTGTACGTATTTATAATACATAGAAAAACACCCAATCGCCGTACAAATATTCATGCTTGTTATTAATATTTATACTCGGGTGAGGATCGAACACGTGGAACTCGATTCCGTTGCCGCTTGTTTTACAAATGCACCACGAGGCTCGTCAAAATATCAGCTAGGTGGCTAATTACCATATAACTACTGAAAAGTCATTGGTGTGAGACAGTATTCGAACCAGCGACATCTAGATTCAGAAGCGTATATTCCTATATCTTCAAAGTAAATGGAAATTCATGATTAATAGCTCCTAAACGGTGGTTAGTTCAGAATATTTTCCATTAGGTGTAATGTTCTGTAATTTGACAGATAATCCAGGCTACAGCATTCCATAGTTCAACTAAGTAGATAGCTTCAGTAAATAAAATACCTCTAGTTGATGTCCATGTTGTAGGTTTATCCAGCATGTGCGCTGACAGTCTTAACAGTTCCAAGAACAATTCTCCTCGGCCAAGCAGATAGAAATCCTTCATAAGCTTCAACTCGTGAATCAATTGGGCTTCCTCCACGGCGACAGTCCATAGATGCTGTGAAAAGAAATCAAATACATAACATAACTTCACGCCTACCCGAAGGTGTAGGCAGCGGCTGTTAAACTTCAACTCGCCGTTATGTTTTCGTCCCAAATGGAATAGGTAGCGAACCTATTGCCACACCGGGCACAAAGTTTTCAGTCATCGATATTTTTCACACATAACTTCCGAAAAGAACTTCGAGAAGTCATTGGTGTGGGCCAGTGTGAGGATTCGAACGCGCGACCTCTAGATTCAGAAGCGGCGTGCTAGACCACTGGATCACCGAGACTATAAGTCAAATACATTATATATTTTTTTTGCCTCATGGTAAATTGGTAGAAGTGCCGTGTGTTAAATTGTTTCCCAGGTTCAATCTAGAGTAGTACTAACATTTTCTGCACTGATGAGGGTTGTATTGTGTGTTTTTTTGTGTCTTTTTTAAGCATTGAATGTAAGAATTTATTGAATGTAGAATTTTTATCCGAAAAATAACAACCTTCCTTTATATTTAAATTTAAAAAACCCCAAAGTTTAAAAGCAATACTAAATTGACAAATAGAGCCACGCAGTTCGCAGCATGAATAGGCCGTCTCTACCGCTGATCAGCGTAAAGTAGCTCATGTTCCACTTAGGGCTTGTGTAGATGTTTTTCTAATCTAATTAAAATTCTTGATAAGAATGATCTGGTTTCACTGTGTACCTTAGTAACGCATTCTTTGATCTCCTTGATAACACCTCGGAGATTGCAAACTTCAAACACTTCGGGACTCTTCAATTTCTGCAGCTTCTCGTGGAATTCTGCCTCCTTGTCTTCCCATATTGTAAATCTGCACACCGGAAAAAGGAGGTGGGGGGGATAAAATAAAACAAAGAAAAATACTAGTACAAAAGTGAAGTTTATAATAGAGTAAAAAGGTGATTGACACAATTGAAATTATAGAGAAATAATATATTGGGCCTTGTGGTGAATTACTAAAACTTCTGATGAAAGGTCGGCGGGGTCAATACCCACGCCAAAACAAATATTTTGCATGGCGTCTGGGTTGTTTCAATGTAAGTATAAAAAGTCGTTTCGTTGCCTTCTAGCTTCGGCATTCTGCTTTAGAATAGATGAAATGTCTCTGATTCTAATCCTGGCTCACACCAATCGTGACTTTTCGCCATTATTATCATTCAATACTGTTGTAGTTGTAAGTATCAAGCGGGGCTAAAAAACATTCGGCCGCTCGATGCGTAATAGGTGCTGTATTGGGCAGAAACTAACAAAAAATCTTTTATTTACCTTCTAGACTCCACCCCACAGTTTTTCAACGGCATTAGGGTTCCTTTACTAATAAACGAACTACTTTTCTTCGTCTTCTTAGGATCAAAACCGAAGAGAATAATGGTTCTACCTATAAATAGTATCTCCTGGGCAAGTGATAGAGGCACAAAGTAAGGTATCATATTTGGGTTTAGTGCGTAACCACATTCTAGACTTGTATCTTGTAGCTGAAAAGTAAGAAAAAAATATCATTCAAATTTATTTTACTAACTAGAAAATGATGGAGTGAGTTTAAAAAATCATGAATTAATATCAAATAAAATCAAACAGGGAGGTGTCTTAAATATCATGTGTATTTATTTATTCGTCAGACGCGCGATTTCTTTACCAATAGTGGTGTCTAGCCTGGATTTTTTTAAGATTCTCTGTATCTACTAAAATACACGTGAATTGGAGTTGGGGTGGGGTGTAGTTTTAAATCTCACCACGTGTCACGAAGGGAGAGGGGGTTAAAAATGCTAAAAAAAAAAAGATCACGTGATTAATGGACGGCCCCTTAATTGATTTCAGAAAACAATGATAATTAGAGTTTCACAGAAAAAACCATTCATACCTATTGGTCTTATACTCACAGCGGACACTAATGATTTATCACAGGCAGTGTTTGACGCAGAGGATAATATTGTATCTGAATGATCACCAGCCTGATTAACTATGAAGAACTCTTGATATGGATCCTTTAGCTCACCATAAAGTAGCCAGGTGCATAGCTGATTGACAAACACCTCGTTGATACACGCAAATATCCTGGAATTATACTCTGTTAATGAGGCTAATATTTTAACGTTCAAAATTCTATTAGTCCAACGGCTCAGGCACGTAGAAAGAATGGATGATGCAAGATTGACTAAGCAGCTATACACTGCAAAAGTGGAAGTATGTAGAAGTTGAGGAAGTGTCGTAACCTTCCTCAACTTCCATGACCAAAATAAATGAGTCCTTGACAGGAGTCAAAAAAGACGAGCGTGTGTCATACACGCTCGTCTTTTTTGACGAAGAAAGAGGTATGAAAGTCAAAGAAGCGAGTGAATTGTGTTAGAATCGTTCCATATGGTACTCTGTTCTCTCTGCCTATCCCGAAAGGGACTTGGCGTTGAGTTATATATAATAATAATAATATATTGGACACAAATCACACAGCGCCCTCCAGTTCCAAATTAAGCAACTAAATGCTTGTGCTATGGATACTAGATAACGGATACATATATACTTTTCTTTTGTAAATACATACTTATAATACATGAAAAACACCCAGACGCCGCACAAATATTCATGTTTGTCACAAATATTTGTGCTCGGGTGGGAATCGAACCCCCGACCTCAGTGCTGCAGCCGGTAGTTTTACCAATGCGCCACGAGGCCCATCGAATATGTATGTCTGACATATAAAATTCTCGAGTCTAGATGTGCGTAATTGAACTCCTCCGAAACGGCTCGACCGATTCTCATGATATTTTGTGTGCATATCGGGTAGGTCTGAGAATAGGACAACATCTATTTTTCATCCTCCTAAATCACAAGGGTAGCCCACCCCTCAATATTTTTTTTTAATTTTTCGACATTTTTCTGTTTCTTATTTTTTTTATAAAACGGGATACAAAAATACATACAACCCTAAAATTTCAGCCCCCTACGATCAACCCTTATTTTTAAATGTTATTTTTTGGCAAGACAACGTTTGCGGGGTCAGTTAGTATGTATGTATTATTCGTATATAATAAACCAGTGCAGACAAACCCACATGGTTTCCATCGATCTCGAAAAGGCTTACGATTGTGTGCCTCGAAAGGTTTCGTGGTGGGCCCTAAGAGAGAAAGCTGTGCACGAGAAGTACGTGAAATGTGCACCATGTACCTATGTCCGGTCGGCTGCTGGCACCCGACAGTTATCTCGTTAATTATCCCGAAATTTCGTTACTGCTGCGGGTTTGCATCAAGGGTCTGCTTTGGGCCCTTATCTCCTCTGGTTAATGGGATGCTTTGACAGGAAAAAGCAGTCTGGTTCATGCTCTTTGCGGATGAAATCGTGTTCATTGGTGAAGATAGGCAGGGTGTACACTATGTATAGGGCAAAGTAGTGAAATGAAAACAGATACTGAAGAGTTTTGGTTTAATCTAATCAGCATAACCAGTAGAACCAAATCCAAATTCTTGTTCTGCAATCTTGGCGGTCTCTTCAGTTCTGCTGCCATAGCGCTGGCCGGTGTGTTGTTGCCAGTTTGCTCTGACTTTAAATAACTGGGATCTAAAGTGCACAGCAATAGTGACATTGACAGTGACATATTGCATAGAATTGACGTTGGATGGATGAAATGGCGAAAGGTAACGGGAACTATATGCGACTCCCGAATGCCTCTCAAGTAGAAGGGTAAAACATACAAAACCAGTATCAGACCTTTTGTAACATATGGATCAGAATGTTGGGCCATGTAAGGAATGGATAAAAGAAAAATATTAAACCTGTTGTGCCAAATAATGGGAACAGAGCAGGAAGATGATGAAGAGCATGGCATAAATAAAAATTGTGGCAATAAGAGCCACAAAAAAAAAACTGTGTTTTTTTTTATGGTTATGGATATTACAAAGTGTGGTTTACTCTATACAGTCTAGACACTAAATAAACTATTTATCTCAGTAAATATTAAATAAAGTTACCTCAAAACAGCTTTATGCACTTTTTCATCGCCAGTCAATATATGTTGATGAAGCAAACTTAATATCTGACAACCCGTCAACCTCCTTTGTTCAATTGTGGTTATTATTTGATTCAAAACTGTAAATAGTCCTCGATATGACTCTACATAGCTGTAGATAAAGGATAATGTGTAATTGTGATTGGCAATCACCAGACCTTCCACCTCCATCAATGTCTTCTTATATTCTTGTAACACTCCAGATATCCCTTCACTTAAGGCTTGAAGGTAGAGGCCCCATGGCTTCAATGTTGATACTGGAATTAATATTACGTAATGATGATCTTGGTCGAAAGACATGACACAGTATACAAAGAATGGCATAAGCCCGAAATTTATTCTAATTCTTGCCGCTTTTCTTGAAGCTATTTGAAATTGCTATTTGCCTATTTAAAAAAAATAGCTTTTTCACTAAATTAAATTAAGTTAAAAATTTATCAAACCTTCTGAAATAAAAATGTCTAACTTGTGTAATTAGACTGTAATTCTATTAAGTGGAAATAGAATTACAGTTACCTTAACTAGTACAGATAACACAAGTTTTCCCATTTTAAATAGGCACCAGTAGAACATTACATTATTTCTTTGCTAGTTTTCATACCCACTTAAGCTAATGTCAATAATTATAATACTAAAAAGATAAGAAATTTACCACTTTGAATTTTTCTAGCACGGAATCCAGAGGAAGCTACAAATTGCTGAATTTTGTGATGGCTCTGTGCTATCTCATTGATTCGTCCAAATATTTCAGAATCGCCTTGATTACAATATTTTTTCTAAAAGGAAAGAATTAAATCTTTACAGGATATAGGTACTATTCTATCCATTATACCACAGTAAACGACAGCACGAAAGATACACCAGTAATAAAACGTATTTTGTACGTATCTATAATAAAGTATCAAAAATAATACCTGTTCTACTTGCATGCCCTGTGAACAATCCCACAGCATTAATAAGGCGTCATGTATCATTTTAAACAGGTCAAGATATTAATTATGAGAAACTCAACAACAGGTGGATTTAGTTATCGGTGTAAAAGTTTGGGTAAGATAGTTTGGGTGCAATCCCTGCAATATTAATATAGTTAATATCTTCCTTCCTTTTGGCCCAGATTACCAAAGTAAAAAAGCTCATTCAATAACGTTTTCCAGATAGAATCAAGCGACAGAATATTCATTTATTTTAAGTAAACAAAAATTTAAAAACATGCAATTTTATGACCACAGATTAATAAAAATAACAAAAAAATAAAGTCACAGACCAATACAGTGATACTACGTGAATATCACAAACTATTAGGTGATACTACATATTTTCTTTGCATAACAATAAAATATAATTCCCTGGATCGAATTGATGAATGGTAATTAAACTAATTAGACATGAGCAACTTATTCTTACAATATCTAAAAACCACTCACTGGATAGTCCAAAATCTGCATCCTACAAAATATCTGATATTTGGATTTGAATTTAAGCATTGTAAATAAAGAATAAATAACGATAATAAATTTAGTAGTAATTTAAGTACATATAAGATTTTTAGCCGCTGTATAACATAGATTAAGATTTTAATTTTTTTTTATTTAACGGATAGGAGGGCAAACGAGCAGGCGTGTGACCTGATGGTAAGAAACCAACGCCGCCCATGGACACCAGCAACACATATAGTGTTACTGTTGCGTTGCTGACCTTTAAGGGATAGGGGATAGGAAAGGACGGGGAAGGGGGGTGGGCCTCCGGGTACCTCTCTCACCGAATGAAACGCGGCATGAGCCACTTTACGTCGGTCTTCTGAGAGGTCGTGGTATTTCACCGGTCGAGCCGGCCCATTCATGCAGCGAACTGCTTGGCTCTACCACCGTTCAGATCAATCAATTCTATCAATTCTATTAAATTAAACTTCCAGAGCAAGTGGCTCACCTGATAGTAAGTAACTAGCGCCGCCCATGGACACCTGGTAGGCTTGCTACACCGATAGTATGACAGTTTCGTTGCCTTTAAGTGAGTGAGCTTTTTATAGGGGAGGTAGTAAGTAATCTCTAGTCTACATTGCGGATGTGTGACGTTAGAAAATAGTATGGAGCGTTGGACGGATTCCTGGGCTTGAAGCCCAGCTATACCAAGACTAACATATAGAAGCGAAATTTGGGTATGAGTGTATGATAGAGCATGCATAAAAGTATGAGAATCGCGGTCGAAATGAATAGAAAGTTATACGTCGAGGGTAGTCACGGCACACTTTCACGGGTCTGTTCTCCCAGCCGACCTCGCAAATGACTTGGCGGGAAGTTATGTATGTAATATAATTTGTTAGCCGGGAACAACAACAACAGCACGAACAAATTATGAACGTTGAACGTACATGGTACTCATGGTAGTAAGTAGCTACGAGTACTATAGGATGTTACCTGCACAAATTTAGCACCCCATCACCTGCACAAATTTAGCACCCCATCGAAGGATTTTTGAACTCAAAATGACCTTAATCGATAGGTCTACGTTAGGTCTGTATAGGTCCACCATCATTTTTGTTAGGTCACCTATAGTTTTTTTATAAATAATTTTTTAAATTTTGCAAAAAAAAAATTACATCTTAGCATCTCATTTAAACGGAAACTCATTTATCTTTATATTTCTGCATTCTTTATCGTTAGGTCAGTATTGGTCTATAGTTTTTGCTTTTATATTATTCATTTAATTCTTTTTATTAACAATTATAAATAATTTATCACTGGCGCATGCGCTCAACTTGTCAATTAAATTGTCAAATGTCAAATTGTCAATTAAACTAGAAATATAAAGTTAAATGAGTTTCCGTTTATATGAGATGCTAAGATGTAATTTTTTTTTTACAAAATTTAAAAAATTATTTATAAAAAAACTATAAGTGACCTAACAAAAATGATGGTGGACCTATACAGACCTAACGTAGACCTATCGATTAAGGTCATTTTGAGTTCAAAAATCCTTCGATGGGGTGCTAAATTTGTGCAGGTAATCGGGATTGATTTATTGACATTGACAAAGTTTAATTGACAATTTGACATTTGACAATTTATAAATAATTTTTTAAATTTTGTAAAAAAAAAATTACATCTTAGCATCTCATTTAAACGGAAACTCATTTATCTTTATATTTCTGCATTCTTTATCGTTAGATCAGTATTGGTCTATAGTTTTTTGTTAGTTGTTAGATGGGGTGCTAAATTTGTGCAGAATCAGATGTTATTTAATGAATATCAGTGATACATTTTGATATCGATTCTGCTTTTGGAAGTGTTGACGACCAATCCTGAATTCGCGTATTAGCTATTTATTTGGTGTAAAAGGCCTTTTTGCTTAGATTTTTATGTCCGATTTGATTAATATAGTGTGTTTTAAGTTGTGATAGTAATATTTGTGTTTTTTAGTAGCAGTTATCGGTAAGTTTTTATTTTCATATTTTTGACATAACGTCCATGCGTATTTGAAATTTTTCTCAAATATGCAATCTGATATTTGGGATGATGCGCTGGCTCGGCCGCCTCCTCCTGATCCTCCTGATCCCTCATTGATGGTGATTGGCGCGAGTACATCGTGCACTGCTATGAAACGACGACTTGAGCCAAATAACAATAATCCTATTAAAAAACAAATTATATCCCCTGATTCAGCTACCCCTTCGATACAAACTGTTTATTCTGACCCATCATATACTGTAGGAGCTATCAATAACTATTCTAAATTAGACAAAGGCCCCTTTATAGTTCACGTATCTCGTTCTTCTCCTGATCCATCAGCTGGTACATCTATCCGTCCCATTAAATTTGGTCAATTTCTTGTCACCCACAAAGTGAAAAATGTTTGTGCAGATGGTATTAAGAGAGTCGGTCGAAACAAAATTTCAGTCCAGTTTAAATCTGCTGAAGATGCTAATGATTTTACTACATCTCCCATTCTATTACAGTGCAAATACACAGCTACCGTCCCTACTTATAATGTTACCAGGATGGGATTAGTCAGGCAGGTCCCCACTGATCTTTCCATGGAGGATTTTGTGAAAGATGTGAACCTTCCTACTGGCTGCGGCAAAATTTTAAAAGCTCGTAGGTTGAATAGAAAAAAAATAGATGAAGGTCAAGTTACTTGGGTCCCTACACAATCTGTGGTGGTTACCTTTCAAGGACAATCCCTACCGTCTCGAGTTTTTTGTATTATACGTCTCTCCCTATTGAAATTTACCTTTATCCCACCATTCAATGTCATTCCTGTTCGAGATATGGTCACACTAAGGCCCAATGTAGGTCGAAACCCAGGTGCTTCCGCTGTGCTAAAGAACATCTTGGGGATAGTTGTGAAGTCACTGAATCTAAATCCTCTTGCCTTTTTTGTTCTGGTCGGCATTTCGCCACGAGCAATGCCTGTCCGGAGCGTGAAAGACAGAGGTCAATAAAACTTGTAATGGCCCAAAACTCAATTTCATACGAAGAAGCCTCGTCACAATTCCCTGCTGTTTCTCGGCCTTTTTCTGAGGTAGTTAAAGATTTACCTTCATTTTTCCCCATCTCCAAAGCTCAGCAAGTTTCTAGGCCTGTTCATTCAACTCCTCAAAAATCCCGTTTACAAATGTCATCACCCTCTTCTTCTCACTCTAGAATCCCAATGGGTAAACCGTATGATAGAGTTGCTCATCAGCAAATTACCGCTCATCCCTCATCATCTATGCCAAACGGTTGTGCTTTAAACAACCACCAACTTCTTCCTCAAAGAGAAAATATTTTAGAAACTCTTTTATCTTTATTAATCGATTTTATTTCTTCAAATCCTCACAATTTACCGTCCAACGTTGCCTCAAAACTCACACATCTAGTATCCCTAACCTCTCAAAATGGATCCAGTGATCCTTCTACAATGGAATTGTCGGAGCGTGCGAAATAAAAAGCATGAACTGGCACATTTAACCAACAATCTTTCTCCATCTGTCATTGCCGTCTCGGAGACATGGTTGAGGCCTGGATTCCGTTTTTGGCTTCCAGGTTACTCCTGCCTTCGGGATGATAATGTGGATGGCTATGGAGGTAGTGCTTTATTTATAAAACGCTCCCTTCCCTTCAATCAAATATTTCTTCCCTTTCATCCTCCAGGTTTCAATATCGTTGCTGTCAATTCTTTGGGAATATCTTATGTATCCATCTATATTCCTCACGCTAATTCCGCTTTAATCCCTGATCTTCTTCACCTCCTTTCCTGTATTCCCTCCTCTATGGTAGTCATGGGGGATTTCAATGCCCATAATACTATATGGGGTCATAGCCATTCGGATCTCTTTGGCCATTCCATTATGGACGTAATTGACGATTCTCAATTATGCCTCCTCAATGATGGTTCGCCGACCCGCAGGGCTCTCCCCTCTCAAGATCCAAAAAGTGCAGTGGATCTTTCTCTTTGTTCTCCTTCTCTTTTCCTGAATATGACTTGGAAACTTCTTCCCCTTACTTACGGAAGTGACCATTTTCCTGTCGTTCTATCCTTATCTCCTCACTGTCGTGTATCTCCTCCTAGAAATTCATCTCCTCTTCGTAGATATAGGCTCTCTAGTGCTGACTGGGAGTCCTACTCTGCAACCCTTGACAGACAGCTAGATTCTCTTCCTCGTAATATAAAAGAGTCCCCCTTTTCCTGCTATAATGCATATACCGAGTGTATAGTTTTTTCTGCCTCACTCCATGTCCCTCTTAAAAAGGTTGCTAGAGATTTCAAAGTCTCCCCCCCGTGGTGGGACTCTGATTGTACTGCGGCTGTAGCGGAGAGAAGGGAGGCCGAGAAGGCTTATAATCGGGCTATGTCTATAGAAAACTTCCTTAGATACAAACATGTTGCAGCTAAATTCACTAGGCTTGTTAAGAAAAAAAAACGCCTCGGTTGGATTAACTTCTGTAAATCTTTATCGCCTACAACTCCTTCATCACTTATTTGGGATCAAATAAGACGATTTAGAGGTTCCTATAACATCCAAAATATTTCAGCCAACGACCCTTCAACTTGGATTGACGCCTTTTTGGATAAACTTGCCCCTCCATCTGCTCCCTCCTTGGCGTCCTTGCCAACAGCTCCTATATTTTTTCCCTCTCGTGACGATTTTGATCATCCCTTTTCCTCTAGTGAACTCTCTCTCGCGCTTGACGGACTGACAGACACTTCTCCTGGTATAGATGGTATTCCTTACTCCTTCCTTGCTAAGTCATCCCCTAAGTCTAAAGATATATTCCTTTCCTTAATAAATTCTTTTTTTGATAATGGTGCTATTCTTAGTCAATGGAAATCTCAAATTATTCTTCCAATTCATAAGCCCGGTAGAGATCCTCTCCAAGCAAGTAGCTACAGACCTATAGCATTGTCTTCTACTTTAGCTAAGACAATGGAGCGGCTCATCAAACATCGTTTAGAATGGCTGATTGAAAGCAGGTGTTTATTAGCTAAATCTCAATTTGGTTTTAGAAAAGGAATGAGTACGTTGGACAATCTAAGCCTCCTTACTACAGAAATCCAAATTGCCTTTAAAGAAAAGAAATATTTAACGGCGGTTTTCTTAGATCTAACGTCAGCATATGATGATGTTCAGCTTCCGGTTCTCAGAAATAAACTTTTCCAGCTTAGAATTCCCGAGAAGTTGTCTAGATTTACTCTTAACTTGTTAGGGGAGAGATCAGTTGTAGTCAAGTCCAATTTTGGCAATCATCCTCGTAGGTTTGTCTGGAAGGGCTTACCTCAAGGCTCAGTTCTTAGCCCTCTCCTATTTAATTTGTATTTACATGATCTTGAACTTGTTGTTAATTCATTCTGTCACATTCTTCAATACGCCGATGAATTTGTTCTTTACATAACGTCTTCTTCTATAGAGGATGCAACTGATCGCTTGAATAGGGCTCTCAGCTACATGAGTATCTGGTTAGCTAACCATGGCTTAAGCCTTTCTCCATCAAGCTCAGTTGTAATTTTCACCAAAAAAAGAATTATTCCCCATATAACTATTTCAGTTGAGGGTGAGATAATACCACAATCAAATGTTGTTAAGTTCCTCGGTATATTATTGGATTCTAGAATATCTGGTTCCCCTCACTTTTCTTCTTTAGTACAAAAATGTGAAAAGAACATAAATATTCTCCGCTGTCTTTCAGGAGTTTGGTGGGGATCTCATCCGTACTCTCAAAAGCTTCTGTACAATGCTATAATACGCAGTCAATTGGACTAGGGTTCTTTTCTTCTGAACTTCTGTAATAAAACTAATCTTGTTAACCTCCTTAAACTCCAATCTAAATGTCTTCGAATTATCCTGGGAGCAATGAAATCCTCTCCCATCAATGCCATGCAAATTGAATGTGGTGAGCCTCCCCTGGATCTTCGACGACAATATCTCTCTGATCGTTTTCTTTTTAAATTAGTTCAAAACAAAAATCACCCACTTATTCCAAAATTATATTATCTATTAGAACTTTTTGGCAATTCTGAAAACAAATTACCTTGTCTTCTCCATAGTCTTAGAACTCTCATTCAACTCCCCAACCCTATAAACCAGTTTTCTATGAATCCAATATATCTTACTCCCTACGACGCGTTAACCCTCAATCCCCATATCATTCTTAATTTTGGAATAGTCAAAAATGCCCCCGGTGCCGTCTGCACCTTTCATGATAATTTTTTTCGTCACTTTTGTGGGTGGCATCAATTTTACACTGATGCATCAAAATTATCACCAGATAGCTCCGTAGGTGTATCTGTATGGATACCCTCTTCCAGAATTTCTCTTAATTATAGATGTCCTTCTTCTGCTACTGTTTTTACTGGCGAAGCTCTGGCAGTGTTGGAAGCTATCATTTTCATCAAATCGCATAACATTAATAATTCCATAATTTTTTCCGATTCTAAAAGCTGTCTTCAATCTATTCTCTCCAATCCTTTCCGTTCGAGATATCTTTCTCCCGTAATCCTTAAAATAAGACAAAATCTTCTGGAGTGCCATCTACTCAATATAAAAGTCGTACTTGCGTGGATCCCGGGTCACTCTGGAATCCCTGGTAACATTAATGCAGACTCTTGTGCCAGATTAGCGGTACAGAATGGCACTCTGGAACATTTTCAAACCTTTTCACAAGACCTATGTCTACTTGCTAAGTCCCTGCAGTATAAATCATGGACAGTTGCCTGGAACACATCAAAATTAATCAAAGGTAAGTATTACGCCGATGTCCAATCCGACATTCCCTCATCTCCATGGTTTTTTAGGTCCTGCAAAGCTGACAAACGTACAGTTTCCACTATCTGCCGCCTTAGACTTGGTCATTCCTGTACCCCTGTGTTTCTTGCTAAGCTCAGGATCAGGAATTCATCTCTTTGCGAATGTGGCCTGGATGAGGGAAATGTCAATCACATTTTTTTCTCATGTCCGAGATTGCGTCAATCCCTCTATGATGTCCTTCCCTCCGAAATTCCTCGTCCTACATCTATCAAATGCCTACTCTCTCTCATTTCTTTACCTTCAGTGCGGTACATCTTATGTAAATTTGTTAAAAAAAACAATATTTTCTTGTAGACTGTAGTAGTAAATAATTATAATATTAATGTCGCTAGTTTTTAAATTCGTATTTTTGTTTTTATAAGTGTCTTGGTAGTTATCAGTAATAGTGTTTGTATTTTTTTGTTTTAGGTAGAAAGTAGTTGATTGTTTAAATCATATAGGTCATAAAATACTCAATCGAAATTATGTTTATTTAATTTCTTTCTTCATTTGTTTCCTCTGGTTTATGACATCAATGCAACTAAGCCTGGCAGAATATAAATAACAACCAGTCATTATAAATACGCGCCAATTAAGGAGGACTCCGATTTCATTTACTACGCTGGTTGAAGAAATCCTGCGGTCATCATAACTAGCCAAATTCTCCTCCTTACCGTGCAAATTCTTCTGTCTGAAGCTTTTTTAAGTAGAAAGTGAATAGAGTGGCTAAGTCGCATTAGCTAGTATATGCGAAGCCAGTATCAAGAAGTGAAGTGAAGTGAATGAAGTATCATTTTGATATCGCACTGCGGAGGCTTTGTGGGTACTGTGTAGTACTGACGGACGATATGGCTTTTATGATATCCGGCCGGCAGCTTTTATCACTGTGAAGCAACGCACGCAACCTGAAAATCTCATTGACAATTTGTTTTGTTTGTTTGTGACTGTCTGTACTTTGAAAGCTTGAGTTGACTGTTATTGAAGAATATTGAAAAGTTTTGAATTAAATGCCGTACTAAGATCGCACAAGTCTATTCTAAACTATTAATATGTGTTATTAAAGCATTATTTTAGAATGGCGGAAGCTTGTAGTATTGGAAACCAAAACACAGAGATTAAGTCTAACAGTCAAGATGAAAATTATTATATATTTCACGTTCTTTGTGTTTTTATATCTCTTGTGACTATTCTGGCTGATTTAACAACTGGTTGGTATTACTAATATTATTATTCAGAATTATTTGCCTGTTTTATTTTGCACGTTATATTGTTGTGAGACCTAATTTTGAGATTTTATTAGATTTTTTTAGGAAAATCATAAAATTAGCATTATATATAAATATATATATAGTTAGTGTAATTGAACTGCACTTATATTAAATCATTGATAACGGAATGATATTACTTATATTAAAACAAAAGTTTGCATTTTATTGCGACCTAAAGAAGTTCGTAAGCTTTTCAGCGTCCATACACTATAATAAAGTAGGTAATTTAAATTATACGATCTATTCAGAATTTTTGAGTGATATTATTTTTAATAACTTAAAATTAGAACGATAATCAAATAACAACTTAATTAAATTCAGTGAAGTTTGTGTTAATAGCAATAGATACAGTTATTTTAGAATCCTGAGTAATTTGTATGGAGTGTAGTTATAAACAAGTTCATAATACAATTTTTGAACTCTATTAAACTATAACTTTTTTATTTGTATAAAAATTGTAATGTGTGTGTGTAATCTGAAATAAAAACTAATTAAGTCTTCTGTTTTATTTCCAGATATCATTGTATTTGCAGAGTATTGTAAAGATGATCATTTTTATTGGGCACTTGCTACACTAACGTTCATAGTAACACCTAATATTCTAATAAATATATTCTCTATGAGATGGATTATTACTGATCAAAAGTCAAGTTTAAGGCACTGGATAACACATATAAGTCTAGTGGGATTACTAGAAAGGTGTTTAAATTTTATTTAGAAATTTTTCTGTTCAGTTTTAGTTTCTCCTAAATTGCTAGGAATCATATTTACACCACTTTTTATTGAGTTTCAAAAATGTTGTCCTGTTTTTAATTACTTGGGTGTTAATAAGAAGTATATACTCATTATTTTTTTGTTGATTATTGAATTCTGACTACTTTCCTTATGAAACTTGGTAACATCTAACTTATCCTATTTTTTGTTTAATTTATTTCAGATATGTGGTATTTTTACATAAGGTATTCATATGCAAAAATTTGGAATCAATAAAGACTGCGAAAATATTATCTCAAAGGAATGATCTGAGCTTACTACACTTTTTATATATTTTCATTGGCACAGTGCCACAGATAATATTACAAACTTACGCAATTATTACTTTAAATGGTAACTATTACACGAAAGGTAAAAGCAAAACTATTATTATTTCATAAATTAACTAATTTATGTAATTTATATGATTACTAGTTGTCCCGCTGAACTTCATTCCGCATCAAAAGTAATCATTTATTACTTTTGATGCGGAATGAAGTTCACCATAGGAAGCAACTAGCGCCGTCCATAGACACATGCAATATAGATAATTTTACTGTTGTGTTGTCACCCCGTTGTTGCAGGGTAGGCCAGATAACTCAACGGTTGCAATGTGGCATGAGCCACTGTATATCAATATTGTGATAGGCCATAGTATTTCACCAATAAAACAGGCTCATTTGTGTGCTTACCCTACCACTCAAAAATGTTATATAATTAATATATTGCATTATGATTTTGTGTTTTCAGTATTCGCGTTGACAGCTTCCATTGCCTCTGTTGTATGGGGATGTTCCACATATATCTATAGTTTGACAACCCTTAATAATGAAAAAGTTAGTTGGTATGCTCTGTTTTTGAAATTCCTATGGCACTTTGGTATGCTAATAGGGAGAATTTCCGGAATATTACTATTCGCTATAATATTTGGAGTCTGGACACTAATTCCTCTGGGTGAGTTGAGTTTAATGTAAATTATTATTGAATTTGTACCAAGTACTAAGTTATGGATGAGAGATAAGGTATGGAAGAGCGGTAAGGTGCGCTTGAAAGTATAACAAACGCGGTCGAAATCAACTTTTTTTATGGCATAGGAGGGCAAACGAGCAGGCGTGTTACCTGATGGTAAGCAAGGAACGCCGCCCATGGACACCAGCAACACACATAGTGTTAAACCTTCAGCTAGAAAAGGCGTGAAGTTATGTTAAAGCAGTAAGTGGGATTGATAGTGGCTGTGTTAAAGTAAAGAAGGGCACTGTCCACTGGTTCAGACATAGAAAAAATGATCTTGCAAAGTTTATAAAGAAGATATATGGTACGGAGTATAAGAGTATAGAGCAGAAGCGTGTGGCACTCAATGACTGCCACAATAGACTTTCTATGCCCAAATTGATTGGGTTTTTGAGGAAAGCGATGTCAGGAGTCTGCTAAAAATGAGCTTGTATGATAGCTATGAAAGTCGAAGAGGGGAGTGGGCTGTGTAAGAGTCATCTTTAATGGCGTTTTCTCCTCTTTGCCTAATCCGCTAGGAACTTTACATGAAGTTAAGTAAGTACAAATATTTTTGAGTAATAATATTTCTTTTTTTAGGTTTACACTGGACTGCAATGACTTTCTGGATTGTGACACAGAAAACAACATTTTGTCCAAATAAAATTGAAGAAACCCTGTACAATGTTGTTATGGGATTTGTATACTGCTTCTGTTATATTAACTTGAAAGAAGGACCCACAAGATTCCGCTTGATATTATTCTACACATTTATGGTATCCCAAAACATTGGAAGTATTCTTCTGTTTTTATTGATATCAGATTCAGAACAGCAGACTAAGCCATGGTCGATTGCTGCTATCATATGTATTATTTTGGGCACAATATTTGGTATGATACTATGTATTTGTATTCTACTACTTAACTACTTTCTTTCTTGTCTAATTGCCAAACAAACCAATTAGGTTTGTTTGGCATTGCTAGAATTTCAAAATGTATCTAGATATAACTGAACCATTTAAATGATTGAATTCTTCTTTCAGTTATATGGAAAATTCAAGTTAATATGATCACTTGAACATTAGAAATATTAAATATTGTTTTATTTTATTTTAGGAATTTTGTCTATGGTATCATATTATAGATATTATCATTCAACTGGACCGATTCTATGGAAGAATGGCGCTGACGATATGGAGTTAAACAATAAAATCTCATTGCAGGAGTTAAATAAACCGAGAAATAATGGTATCAACTATATGAGAGCATTCAAAGGTGCCTGCCAAAGTGAAGTTGCTGTCACTAGTTCTGGGTATGATTTTCTAGCGAAACATACTAATATTACCTTTAAAATACTTAATAAAGAAATAACAAAGAACCTAGTTTCAGAAAATATACTGATTATAAACTTTATGATGTGCGATCTTGAGTTCTTAAGATTCCGAGTAAAGTAGTCAATTAAATAACATGGATAAGCCTTTTGTTTTTGCATTGCATTTTATTTGATTAGCATGGTATGCATTGTAGAGATATAGGTTTTATTGGGTTAGGGTAGTACGCTGTCATTATGATTTCATCGCTTTCAAATAAAAAAATATTAAACTTAATAGTGTTGCCAGAGTTATAATTTTATGAATGTTAAAAATTTGCTGTTAATATGTAAATGTTTATATTTACAGTAAAGAAATATCAACAGAGCCTATTCCAAAGCAAGATAGCGAAAATGCGGATAAAAAGTTTCTATTGGACCATTGGATCGCTAGGGCGGGAACGCCTACATTCACATCCGCTCCTATTGGCGATAATAGTATGGATGTATCTAGTATAGAATGCTATACTATTGAAAATACACCACAAACTGTTTTACGCGATGATGATCATAAACATCATCATAGGAATAACAAAAAGAAAGCAATTTGTTCCCCAACAGAATTAACACTAAAATTGACATCTATAGATAGTGTGGAAAGTTCTATTGACGAAATCACCTCGGGTAATATAAATTTACACAAACGCAGGGGTATTTGTTCATTAGACGTTCTGAGGGATGAAATTGCAAATTTAAAATTGAACGTGTGCAACATTGTCAATGAAGAGTTTATAAAGATACTCAAAACTGATAGTTCAGAATTTAGTCACGACACCGATAGTTCCAATAAAAAAACCTCGTCCGATTCAATCGATATGGATTTGGACTTGAGTTTTAGTGATATTAACAGTTCCGATATAAATACGTTTAACGAGAATATAGTTCAAAAATTGTGTTTAAGTGCTCTTAAAAATATTAAAGTCGGCAATCAAGATGCAGATATTGAAAATATTCAAAGAATAGCCTTGGATATTCTGAAGGAGATGTATGCTAAAAAGGATAAAAATAAGAATGGAGTAGGCATGGACCTGTTTCCATCTAAACCTCGTGAATTAGATACACCTACTGAAGTATTATCAGTTCACGATTATGAGAATATATGTGCTGTAAATATAGCCAGGGAAGCCTGGGGTCTAAGATCATGGAATGGGTATTCCGATATTGAAAATTGGCTCCATGACGGTAGCGTTGTAAGAGATCGGAGAAGAGATACTTTAACCTCTGGTAGTTCAGAAATAAGTAGCTGTATATCACAAGACCTGAAAAGTGCCATACTATCAGCCCCACCGTTTCCAAGGAAACCGCATACATACTCAAATGTATTTGTTAAATTTGACAGAACTAATCAAGAGGATTATGGTAATACATTGATTTCGCATGACGATACGTACTTAGCGAAACCTTGCATCGCTGATGTTAAAGATCCTAATCATTTAGAACCAATTATAGAGGAATTGGATGATCTCGGAGACATAGAGCAATCTAATAAAAAGAGACTTAATTCTGAGAGTTCCCTTGTCGCTACAATAGATGAAATTCGAAAGTCGACAGTTACAAATTCACCACGAAATTTATATTATAGACGGGAACAGCTATGGGACTCTCCCCAATTTCATGGGACCAACAAAATCGATCATAATTTGAAGCAGGCACTTTGGAAAGAACCATCAAAATTTGATTCAATCAACATCATGGAATCATTGCCGGAGAAGGAAAACATGAATATGTCCCATAGGGGAAAATTTCAGATACCGAGAAAGGAACTAGCACTTCCATCTCCTCCGTCAATAGACGCAGTAGTTAGTAATGAGAATGATGGGCCATATTATAAAAACACTAACAGCAGGAGACGTCAAAAGATCAATCCGAGCAGTATTAAACTCGAAAGTAAAAAGAGCAATATCAAACCTATTCAAATGCAAGAGGACACTGTTAATAGAAATATTGATTTTCTATGGCAATTAGTCACGGAAAACTCTGCTCCAAGTATATCAACTGAAGACATGTCTTCAAACAAGATATCATCTTCCATGCAGTCCTTGATCCAAGAGGATACTGCAATAGTAATGCATGCGCAAACTTCAAAACTGTCGAATGTTAAAAAGGTAGCAAGGAGTAGACCTAGACGTAAATTTTCTATTCTAAGAGAAAGATTTGAACCTAGACTTAATCTTAATTCTGATGAAGAGATACTATATGGATCTTGCGATATAAGTCAAGCTCAGGCCGTTAAAAAGGAATTTGATGCCAACGAGGGTATCAGCACAATACCTAGACAGCACAAGTATTCTAATTCAGCTTTTGAAAGTGATGAAAAACCACATTCAGCTGTTGATTGTGATCTAGTTATGTCGGAAAATATCAAGGAGAAACGATCATTATTTATGAAACAAGTATTAAGCCCACCCAAATTTAATACTAAATTAAGACATAAAGTGTGAGTTGGTATTATTTTTTTTATAATATATTTTTAATGAATAATTTGTTCCTAGCTATATTGCCATTATTACTACACCAGGAGAATGAAGTCAATGTAAACGTGGATCTCAAGATGTATGTAGTCATATTTTTTTTACTACAAATAAGTAATTATTCACGATATTTTTTTTTGTTTAATGGCAACTCACAAACGCCAAAACATCCGGGACGTTGGAGTCTGTATTAAAAAAAGAACCGGAAGTACGGTTGATGTCTATACTTTTAGTTTTCATGTGCACATTATTAAACTCAGATCTTAGTTCCCTTTTCTGCCACTGGCTGCGCTAGAATTTAAGTCGTACCAACGATTACGTTAAGTACGTACGATTATTATTATGACACGTAAACGCGCGTTGTAAAGTTAAATCTAAAAAATCTGGAAATATACCAAAATACTCCTTTAGTATTAAACAAAGTTGTCAACAGCAACAAAACTTATAAGCGTAAGGATTTCAATGAGTACATCTTGAAAATAGCGCCCTCTATCGGCAAAAATTATTTTCCGTAAATGGAAACCATTTGTTCAACATTACATGATTTCGATTTATTTGCACTAGTGAGGCGTCAATGAGGCGGCAGTTGACTGCTGAATTTTTCAAATCTTAACTTTCCTCTTTCTACACTTTGATCGTTTCTGTATTTAACCTTAAAATCTTTTTATTTTGTTTTACTTTACTGTCACTTATGTTACTGCTATTGTTAAGCTCACATTTTCTTATTTTTAAAGTATGTTTTTATTCCTGTGAACCTTTATTTGGCTCTGTATAGCATAACTTGTGAACTACTGTATCTAAAGCTGTTGGTTCACCATAAATAAATAAATAAATTACGTTCTATACTTCGTGGTTACTTTGACGACGAATTCTTGCAGGTTAAAACCGCGTCAGTTTCTCCGTTACAGTATCTAACTATTGCGGATTTAACTAGATTATCACGACTTAGCTACTATTAGAGCTTTTAATTAGATTAGATGGATAGATTATTATCCTTGGCGCAGCAACAGCCAGGGCCAAATTCATCTCCCAAGTAACCGATAGCTAGTTCCGTACAAAAAAAAACTAGATCCTATAAGTTGTCATATTTGCTCCATGAATGGACCGGCTCGACGTGGCCCATGCCGCGTTTCCTTCGGTGAAAGATGTATCGACAGAGTGGAACCCATCCCACAACCTTGAGGACGGCAACGCACCTTTAGTAACTGTCTTCCAGTTGTCCATAGGTCTACTTCTAGGTGACCCGCTTGCTATTTTGCCTACCCCATAAAAAAAAAAAAAACATTTTTTTGTAGGTATGTGAGGGTACTGACTGAATATTATTTTTAAATTTTGATCTGATATTTCGTATTGTCTTTTTTGTTCATATGGGTTGTTATGTAATAAGGTGATTACCTGTCGCCTCATATTGGTGTTTTTTAATTTTGTGATGATCTGATTATTATTATAAGTCTTCCAACATGTGATGGTAAGCGTCAATTGCATAAAAATAAGGTGATATAGGTATTTTTGGATTAGATTTTATATGTATTTGTGATACTTTACTAATGATATTATTTTTAATAGCATGTGCACATAGATATTTAAGTACTTGCCTTAACTAGTATTTTAGTTAGTATTAATTATACAAAAAATAAATAAAATTTTTGTACATTATTTTTAATGATGTATTTTATTATAAAACACCTCTTTTATTCTGTTTTGCTCACTTGTTAATATTTTGTATGGTTCAGTTCTGGTGTCAATTATATTCCTTAAGAATATTCTTCTTTAAAATTAGAGCATCAGATTTCCGTTCTACAATGGATATTTATTTGTATTTCATTTTTAAAATGAATATCTAAATGCAGTATAAGACATTTATCATTTGACTCATGACACGCAATACCAGAATATTTTACTGACAATGTCAGCTGTTTCATTTCTTGAAGTTAAATTGTATGGTAAGTCATAAAGTATGAGTGATATGAGTAATAAAAATATAATGTTTAAAAATTTTTATTCATACAATGATAAAAAGTTTACAAATATAACTTAACAGCATTTATAATGCTATGTATATATAAATAGTGTATATTAATACATATATGGAAAATATATTGTCTCAATTATCACATGACCATTACAATAGCTTACTAAAATTTTCAAAATTTCAACCACAACAGTTTTAAAAAAATATAAATTGGCTCATAAATATCAATCTCCTTTACTTAATCAATCTAGCTTAAATAATATAAAACTGATTAGAAATACTTTTCAACTGCAATCTCTATATAATACAAATAAATGATAATATCCAATTTGATATGCTATATTCCAAATAGATGTAAAATAATCTTATATGTAGTTTTTAATAATCTCTTAATCAAAACATCGTATAATCAAAGATCAGTTGTCATAACATTTGTTATCATGCGAATACGATGAGCATTGCAATTTCGACACAATAAATGACCATCAAGAGGGTAACATCCCCTGCCTTCTGTCTCTGATGACAGCACAAGACCACAATCTTCACAACGGTAGCACCTTAAATGGAAGCTTCTATCTAACGCTACAACTCTTACTGTCTCTTCCACACCATTTTCAGGCATAATTGGAAGCTCACATACACAACAGCGAGGTGCAAACTTTTTATGGAAATCTTCAATACAGTGTATTTGATTCATAGCATCAACAGTAAACGGTATTCCATCTAAACTCTTGCTGCATACCACGCATGTAAAACAGTTGGGATGATATGGTTTGCCAGTGGCACGCAAAATTCTGTCTAAAATCGGTTTATTGCATACAGAGCATTTTTCTAAAGTTTCATAATAATCTGCTTCACAGTACGGTAGCCCTTCAACAGCATAAAAAGGTTTTCCTTGTAAATTTACATTACATTGATGACAGCAGAAGCAAGTCACATGATACATATTTCCCATTGCTGTGCAACCAGAACTCTCACCTATTACCTTTCCATCACATTTTACACAGATTCCAAATATATCCAAATCTTGGCTGTCAGTAATAGATTTCACAAGAAGATTTGTGAGCGCATCAACCTCTTGTTCTTTGTGAAGTGGTGATTTCCTTGTGTTGGATGGATTATTGGCAAAATTATGAACAGAGTTAGTTTGAGACATGTTGCTTTGTGGCCGAGGGTTAATCGGCTCATACAACGATTCATAATTTGAAGATTGTGACACTCCATACTCAGGAATTTCATTTTGATAAATGGGTGGGTACCCTGATCTTTCTGTGTTGAAATTCAGATTTGCAGTTGCTCTGACCAATTCACTATAGTTTGAACTGACAGGTGATGGTGGTGGTAGAAAATCATCTGTGGTTTGCACCAAATTATAGGGTTTTGATGATGAAATTGAAATCGATGGAGGTGGAGGTGGTGGAGGAAGAGGTGGTACAGGTGGCAATGTTTCGTTACTCCTGTATGGAGCTATATTACTGTACATATGGTTATAGGTCTTTGATGGAGTTGGTACATCATGTCTGTAGTTATGGTTATAAGAAAAATTTAATTGATTAACATTTGCATAATCTCTATGTACATGACGCATATTATTTGCTAATGTATCATTATATGTGTTATTATGATAATTGTTAGGTGTTATCAACGACGAGTAAGACGGTTCTCTCAGAGTACTCACGACAGCACTATGTGGAACTTGTGGTTGAGCCTTCTTTTTTGGCGGCACGGCTGGTGGTATCTTCTTTATTTTCACTGAGTTATTTCCATCACCAACCATTTGTAAATCAGCTAATTGCTTTTCTATAGCGTCAGTGTTATCAATTCGCGACATTGTTCAGATGATACTGACTAGATTAGAAATATAGATATTGGTGCTTGCAAAAGTAGTACACTACATTTCATAATATTTTTTGTTGCCGTTGTATTGTTGCTGAGATACTTAATTATGATCCGTCCATTGATAAACTCTCTTCGTGTTAGAGATGAATAATTTATCGTACTGGATTTAACTGGATTGAATGGATTATTGAACAAAATAACGAAGGTCGACTCTCGACCGACACAGTTCACACTCACACCAAAGGTTCACACCTGGTTCACACGACTGCACAGTGCACACGCACGACCTTTGTCATAGTTGTCAACAATGAACAAATGGGCAACAAAGAGTATATAAATATAGGGTGTGGTGTTCTGTGGTCAAGACCACAGAACACGATGAGTGCGTTCCACTTATAGCCCACAAAGACCGCAACCGCGACCGCGGAAATTGCCGTTCCACTTACGTAAAAACGCCGCGGGCGTTGTGGGCGAATGTTATAAGTGGAACGCAAAACTTGAGCGCTGTGTGCTAGCAATATGGCGGCTCGGAAAATTTATCAAGTTCTGATGACATATGTCATTTTTTATTGAAAGCCCACCAAGACCTACCAATATTTTGCGGGCGAAGTAGGCGCGATGCGGTCGCGAACAGTGACGTCATCTATGACGTCGAGCGACCGCTCGCAACGACCGCGGGCTTTATGTGGAGCGCTACTGTGGCCATTACGGTCGTTGTGGGCTTTATGTGGAACGCAGCCGATGATCCTATGGTCGAGACTCTTAGCACATCGGGACACAAAAGCATGCTATTGTCGCGCAGTTGCTGGATAGTAGCATGTGTGTCGCTAACTTGCTAATAATTAGCATGCCTTATGCTGCATGGGTGAAAGGGGTGTGCTTTTTGAGCATGTGAACAGGGTTGCATATTATCGAGCAATCGTTCTTTATAGCGCTCTCAATTTTTGAGAGTAACTTGTCAAACTGATGCGTAAATTATTTTTGACAGTATCACTATCTGCTGCTCGCTTTTTTACTAGTATTCGAGTACTTGCTCCAAGTTCTTCTCTTCAACAAAGCCAATCACGGATCCAAATTTTCCTTTTTTTTTTCTTTTCTTAGCTAAGAGAAGGTTTCGGATGCATTGCATCACCAGCAAAAGAATTATTTTATTCAGCTTCATACAAATGGCTTTTGATTGAATGGTTTGAACTGATATGCATGCTACAAATTGTCATGTGTATCGAAGTGTTTGCTTTGAGTATGTTTGATAATAGGCATGCATAGAGCATGTGTACCCATACTCTATTCTTTCGTTTTTAGGTATGTTTAATCATGAAGTATTAATTAAAGTATAATGTATGAATTATTGTTTAGAACTAGCTTCATCTTATACCTATACGTCAGCCTTATTATATTTTTTATAGTTAGATGGCTGAAACAAGTTCAGACGATGTTTGAAGATAATTTAAGCCAGCGCAAGATAATAAAAAAACAATGTTACTTTCTTATTATAGATTCGATAAATGTTTTTTTATTTTATGCCAGTGCTTGATACTTCACACGACAGTGAGTGTGAGGACTGTTACATACGCTCATTATTAGCATGAGAGCATGCTCTGGATACTTGCATGTGTGTACAGACCTTGAGCATGCTAGTTTCGAGCATGCTCGAAAATCGACAGCCATGTTAATATCGACCATTTAATTTAGGACATGCTTGAAAATAGAATGCTTATTGACAGCCAATGACATAAGCATGCTCATAATGAGCTTGCTTTTTATTAGCATGTGTAACAGTACCCTGAGGTCGTTGGTGATAAAGCACATTGATCTGTCAAATACCGCGTATATCATTTAATTCTGTCGACTTTACATATTTTTTTTTTTTTATTTAATTTAATTTATTCTGGATTTATTACAACAACAATTTAAATAGCAAAACATTTCTTGTTATAAAAAGAATTCTTTGTCTTTACACAATTAAAAATCAGATGTTACAAGACAGCTATACAATTCAATATCTGGATCATGTAATGAAAACCTTTTTTCTTATGAGAGTTTTAATAAATAAGTTTGAACAGTTGTTCTGGAATGAAGATTCAATGAGACCATTTTAATTATGGTTTTACACTTGTATGCTAAGTTATAAGCTGCTTTTCAAACTAGTTGCAGCAATTGTATATTTCATAAAATTAATCAGGGTCTGTTGTATTAGGTGTACAAGAAAAAAAAAAAGCCAGTAATTTGATAGAACACCTTACATGTCATATTAGAAAATGAAATTTACAAGATAATATTCAGATGGTGTAGCAGACTCTTGAAACAGTTCTATTATACATTAAATCTAAAGCAAGAACAGCTGCACAAAGCGGATTATCATCACCAATAATCACTACAGATATTTTTATTTTTACATAAATTGCTATTGTAGTTTCGTATCTTCGTTCATATATATTGCCCAGCTAAAAGATACTAACAATAATATATGGAAAAATCAGACCTGTATACAGTAAACAAAGCTATTACAATGTTTAGTAGACATATTTTACTTTTATTTCAACTTGACATTGGTTTATTATATAAGGATAAATTTAAAATTAACCAGTAATAAACGAATACATATTACTATACATAATAGGTTGGGGAAAAAGTATTTTCGTATTTTTGTATGAAAAGTCAAGACATTTTTTTCAAAGTTTATTTACATTTATTTACAATATATATGTACCGTTTTGTTGAATAACTTTCTGCCATTTTGTGGGCAGAGACATTATCCCGTTACTGTAGAAACTTTGGGACTTCTGATCAAAAAAACGGGACAAATAGTTTTGGCAGTCCTCTCTTGAGGTCAACCTTACAGAACCTAAAGAATTCTGAAGAGACCGAAACAGGTGAAAATCTGAAGGCGCAAGGTCAGGGCTATATGGTGGATGCACTAGGACCTCCCAGTCGAACTCTCTTAATTTTTGCTGAGTGGCTAAAGATGTGTGTGGTCTAGCGTTATCGTGATGAAAGACCACACCCTTCCTGTTGATCAATTCCGGCCGTTTTCTCTCGACTGCTTCCTTTAATCTCATCAGTTGCTGGCAGTAAAGATCAGAATCGATGGTTTTGCCGGACGGTAAAAGCTCATAATGAACAATGCCCTTCCAATCCCACCATACACACAGCATCACCTTATTTCGTGTTAGGCCAGGTTTGGCCACAGTCTGTGAAGCCTGGCCAACTTTCGACCACGACCTTTTTCGCACGTTCTTGTCGTACGTGATCCACTTTTCATCGCCAGTTATCAATCTCTTCAAAAACGGCTCGGTTTCATTACGTCTCAATAATGAATCGCAAATGAGTACACGGTTCATTAAGTTTCTTTGAGTGAGCTCGTGTGGCACCCAAATATCGAGCTTTTTTGTATAACCAGCTTTCTTCAAATGGGTCAAAACTGTTTTGTGGTCAATTCCCAGTTCTTCAGCTACATCGTAACTACTAATATGCCGATCTTGCTCCACTCTTTCAAAAATGGCGTCCATTTTATTCGTAACAGGGCGAGCAGAGCGAGGTGCATCTTTAACATCAAAATTTCCGGACTGAAAACGTTTGAACCAAATTTGTGCTACTCTTACTGACACTGCATCAGGTCCATAAACATCACAAATTTTTTTCACTGCTTGAGTTGCATTTTTGCCTTTTTTATAATAAAATTTTAAAATGTATCGAATTTCTTCATTAGATTCACTCATTTTTACGGAGAGAAAAACAAATGAAAAATAGCGGGAAACAACTTTTTTTTATTTTTTTCTTTTCTTTATAATGTAACCTTTTTAATGTTACCAAAACCAGCCAGACACAAATAGTACAGTCAAAGAAATTTTATAATAAGTTAACAACGTTATGCGAAAAGACTTTTTCCCCGACCTAATATATAATTGAGAAAAAAAACAGCAGATGAACTAGTGCATTGTTTACAGCAATTGAAAAAGGTGTAACTTTGAAGACGTCCCAACATTATTTCTATTCATCAATTTAAAATTTTGATTAATTTTAATGGCAAATAGTTAAGTCTAGTGAGCTGTTAAGAAAACCTCTTAACATAGCTAATCTACGGCAGTGAGTTATAGTTTCATTGTAAACTTTGTCACCAGGTCATAAAATTATATTAAAAAAAATTCATTGTAAACAAAATTAATCTGTGGCAAATTGGAATTCCATGTTCCATGCATCCATCCATGGCCATGCTATATTTATATGCTCTGTGATGCTATATAAATGCTCTGTGATCCGTGGCGCTTGATTGAAATAAATATTGTTTTTATTACTCGCAAAAAAACTATTGATTGTACAATAACTCCAAAAATTGAATTACTAGGTAATTATGGCTATGCAGTGTCAACTATGGATGGGAAGTGTAAGTATCTACATAATTACTAAATATATTTTTTATAAATTTATTTAGTATTTTTTGGTCATTTATTAGTAAACTATTTATAAAAAATAAATAATTAATTTTGTCATCAGTCACTTGAACCAGTTACAATTTGAAATTCACTTTGTTTGTGACACTTTGTCGCTTTAAACAATGTCTCTGAAATAAAAATCTTCATTTGCAGCTGGAACCCAACATGACTGAGAGTTTCATTATGGCTGCATTTAACCGAATGGGCCAACGCCCGCTGACTGTTAAAGTAATGAGGAACAAATTTACTGGAGAACCTGCAGGATATGCCTTTGTACATTTTCAGGTATTGTTACTATAAAAAACAGTAAAAAACATATGTAA
This sequence comes from Euproctis similis, assembly GCA_905147225.2. Lineage (NCBI taxonomy): Eukaryota > Metazoa > Arthropoda > Insecta > Lepidoptera > Erebidae > Euproctis > Euproctis similis. The sequence continues at coordinate 6,926,162 of LR990121.1, read as the reverse complement.
TTTGGGATGTATAATTTTCTGTAATTGTGAGAAAAAATAATATAAATCTATTCACAATTTGGTCAAAACGTGTGGTATAGAATTGTTAATTTGGTTATAGTTGGGACTACAATCTCAGCAGTCTAATATCATAGTGTAAACTCATTTCAGACTGATGAGGAATCAATAGACGCTATGCACAAATTGAATGGGAAACCTATACCAGGCACATTCCCAGTGGTGAGATTCAGACTGAACACAGCGTCACGAGAAGCACGTGCCAATATGCAACAAGAAAGAGAATACTCCGTATGGGTCGGTGATTTAAGTCCCGATGTTGATGATTATTCACTGTACAGGGTTTTTGCAGCTAAATATTCTTCTATAAAAACTGCGAAAGGTAAGCATAAGTTTGTAAAGTTCTATTTTATGGGATAGAGGGCAAGCAGGTTCAGTATTATGTAAGCAGATTTATTGCAATTATTTACCTCCCCACCCCCATGTCAGCAAAAGTTACCAAAGCTCTAACCCCCTCCCCCGTAATTATACACATTTTTCAAAAAATAATTCTCAAGAAGCCATCTACAAGATTAGTTCAAGGGCTTTTTTTGGAAAATTAAATAACTACTGATGGCATAATCATCATCTGAACTCCCCTACTCCCCATGTCATCCAAAATAAGCACAGCTAAGACCGCACCATACGTAATACTTGAACGGGCCCCTCACATCATTGTAAGTGACTTGCGCCATTCTTATACAGTTCGATCTGGTTTAGGAATGGAAGAAGAGGTTGAAAAGAAGTGCTAGTTTTTAACTAAATCCTTACTTTATGTAGGCTATTTACTTATCCAAGTAATGTTTAGAATAAAACAAATAAAACATCATAGTCATCAACTTGCATAAATTTGAATAGCTAAACCAGTATTTCTTGGGTTAACTCATATTTTTTCGTGCTCACTAAGTAATCACATTATATATTTCATGTTCTAGTAATACTGGATACTACTGGTTTCACAAAAGGATATGGCTTTGTTAGATTTGGCAATGAAGAAGAGCAAAGAAACGCTTTATATGCTATGAATGGTTATACAGGCCTAGGTTCAAAACCATTGAAAATTTGTACAGCAGTACCGAAACCAAAAGGACTTACTCAAAGCCAAAACCCAACATCGGGCACTGCACAAACAAACCAAGGATACAATAATGGAACGGTATATTTACTTTGTAGTCAAATTACATGTATCAGAAACTCCAAAGCTTTGTTATTAAAAGCTTTTGAACTACTTTTAGTGTGATTTGGTTGAAAATGCTAATTTACAGCATTTGCTTGCTTCAAAGGCTGTTATACTATTGCACTATGCCAAATTGGACTAATTTATTTCAAATTATATCAGCTATTATTTAAACTCTATAACACTTTAATTATTGTTTTTTCTCACCTGCATTCATAAATTTAATAAAAAATCTATTAAACTACTGAAGCTTCCTTTGCTTGTTAGTTGTTAATTATTAATTAATTGTTAATTATTCTGTGGCTTTGTTTAAAAACGAAATTTAGATACAAACTGTGGCATACAAAAAAAAATTGAGGTTGATTTTTGTTTCAAAGGATTTCAACCAATATTATGATCCGTCGGCATATTGGCAGAATTATTCAGCATGGTCCGGATATTATGGACAAGGCGATATGAATCAGACACATGTGGCAGCTGCACAAACTGAAGCTACACCGGCTGCAGCCAATGCTGCCACCGCTGCAGCAGCTGCAAGTACTAAAGCGCATACTGACGAGTTGGCGTTAGTAGGTGAGAGTTTGGAAATGTGTATCCATAATCATATCATATCTATCATCATGCTATTACTGTAATTTTTTTTATGGGATAGGAGGGCAAACGAACACGCGTGTCACCTGATGGTAAGCCTAACGCCGCGTATGGACACCAGCAACACATATGTATAGTGTTCCTGTTCTGTTGCCCATCTTTATGGGATAGGGGATAAAGAAGTATGAAAACTTGGTCATCTTTGTTCTAACTTCACGGCAATTAGACCTCGCGGTACACATATAGATACTTTTAAAGAATGAAATGAGTTAACACTGCCTACACCATAGAGAATTTATTCAACCACTACCTAAAGACTGACGACGTCAGGTCGTAAAACCACAGCCAAATCGATTAACAGCATGGATATTTCGAAAGGATGACATGCTGTGCCGACCCCACTCAAACTGGGATACGGGCAGGTAATTGATGATGTCATCTGGTATCCATTAATTAATCAAAGTTTTTTAATTTTCACAGAACACAAACGAGTTATAGACGTGGATCAAATGAATCAGGAGTTTCTCGATCCTGCACTATCATTGTGGGACAGTTTGGAGGCGTCCCAATGGTTGCCCAATGAAGTTATTGAAGCACATTGTTGATTTGAAATAATATTTTATATAACAAGACTGTAAATAAATTTGACATATTTGAAAATATAACAAGTATTTACTTTTTCCTGACTCCTGTTTTAGAAACATACGTATTTGCACACATAACTTCTTACCTTTATTTCTACCACAAAGTGTAGGAAGCAGCTAACATAACATAACATAACTTCACGCCTTTTGTTACCCGAAGGTGTAGGCAGCGGCTGTTAAGCCTCGTCTCGCCGTTATGTTTACGTCCCAAATGCAATAGGTGGCGAACCTATTGCCATACCGGGCACAAAGTTTGTCAGTCATCGATATTTATCACACATAACTTCCGAAAACAATTTCGAAAAGTCATTGGTGTGAGCCAGTGTCTGGAATCGAACCCCGGACCTTTGGATCAGAGGCCGTGCGCTCGCCCACTGCGCCACCGAGACCAAGCAGCTAATAGTGGCGAAACCTATTGTCGTACACCTGGCATGAAGCAAATGATTATCAACCTACCTCCGTCCACTGCTAGACATAGGTATCTCTTTTGACACGCCACTGAGGTCGATCTTCGGCCATTCGATGGGTACCGTCGCTCCACCTAGCCCTAGGGCGACATCTAACATTCGAAAAGAATTGCAAACACTCAGTAGCAGCGAGTTTGACCACTGGACACAAGACTTTATTTTAAAAGCCGATAAAAAGTTTAAAATGCACAGCTACATCTTTTTATTGAAGTGGAACTTCTTATGTCTCTTGCAAATGTTTAACGCTTTTAACGCCCCCATGCGGCCATATAATGTATAATATAAACCGGTCAATATATAAGCCAAGTACGAAAATTAGTTAAGCGGTTAAGCGTGCTTTTTTACCCAGTGTGGTTTACAGTGGGTAAAAAAGCACGCTTAACCGCTAAACTAATTTTCGTACTTGTTGTAGGTACTATCAGTTGTGGGCGGTACCGGTGGTTATGCTTGAATCTACGTCCCTCCTAACCCCTAAAACCACTGGGGTGTTCGTTCTCACCACATGCGCGGGAATGGTGTTATTTATGTGAGTCATACTTTTTTTTAAAGAAACAAAAATAAATTAACTCAGTTGAACTATTTTTAACTATTTTATTAAAATGGAAAGTAACAGATCGTACTTAATAAATAAACAAATGCGTTATTTCTATCAACATCGCACGTATTTCTAACAAACTGGCATTCTCTACAGTGAAAAGGGTAGGTCCATTATATACGTAAATATTATTTGCGTGATTAAGTGCATTAATCACGCAAATAATATTACGGGGAATAACAAGAGCCTTTTTCAAGCATAACAACCATACTTGGATTCCATACTTTTTATAAATTAAACTTAATTAATATTAGTACATATATACAAGTCTTAAAAAATCCTACGTTTTAATAGGCTGTATTCGAGATGATATATAAACGGTATATAATGTAAAGAACATTTTAATTAGGGCCCATTCAAGTAATAAGTAAGCAGATTTATGACAATTATTTACCCCCCCCCCCCCTTCCCATTCCCCTTGTGAACAAAAGTAAGCAAAGCTTGTACCCCCTCCCCCCATAATGACGTAAGCATTTTTAAAAAAAATAATTCTCTAGAGATACACGATTGGACTAAGCTACCAATGACGTAATCATCATCTTTTATTCACCAACCTACTGATTTGTTTTCAGTAGTGATAATAATGTTGTTATTTATTTCAAATGGTTTGAAAAGAGTATTTGGCACATGAGTTTCTTGCCCGATTCTTCTCATGATAGCCCCTACACTCGGAATCAGGCCGCTCGTGGCGATTGCGTCCGTGTCTTTTTTTGTTCCACGGAGGCACTTTCCACAAGCGCTCGTGTTTGTTTTTTTTTTTTAATTAATTTTAAATCATAATGTTATCTGTACTTGTTGACTATTTTTAAGTGTCTGTGAAGACCTATAAAAATAAAGTTCCCAAAGCTCCCCCACCCCCTATAGTGCTTACGTAATACTTGAACGGCCCCTTAAGTAAACTTTTGTTGTACAAATGTGTCTTAAAACACACTAGATATACATATGAGATCAATAAATAGATTAAAATAAAACAGGTATACATAACACAACTTTACGCTACTTTCTACCCGAAGGTGTAGGCGGCGGCAGTTAAGCCTCGACTCAAGGCTATGTTTACGTCCCAAATAGAATAGATGGCGAATCTATTGCCACATACCGGACACAAAGTTTTCAGTCATCGATATTTATACAGACACATAACTTCCGAAAAGTTATTGGTGTGAGCCAGGATTCGAACCCACGACTTCTTGATTTGCAAGCGGGGTGCTCGACCACTGGACCACCGAGACCAAGTTCTCCTTTCTACAAATGTATTGATTAAAATTATACAACAAAAAATATCTAAATAATATCGTAATATCGAGTGATGTGTGTAAGAATCGTGCCTTGTGACGCTCTGTTCTGTCTGCCTACCCCGCAAGGGCGTGAAGTTATGTATGTATGTTAAAAATATCTAACACATATATACTATGAGTATAATGTATCTAGTTATCTATAAAAGGAAAAACTTAAAATTAATACAACAATATTTAAAAAATTAAACAAAAACGTTATTTTCTTGGAAATTCCAGAAAATAATGCAAGCTCATACACATACAGTTAAGCTTAAATATTTTACAAGTTCAGTTTAAAATACACCAAGACTCAAACACATATTATGAATACTATTACACAGGGTTTAAAAGCATAATTCTCACTCTAGCGAAGTCGGGTAAAAAATACTTTTTTTTTATTTTATAGGAGGGCAAACGAGCAGGCGTGTCACCTGATGGTAAGCAACCAACGCCGCCCATGGACACCAGCAACACATATAGTGTTGCAGTTGCGTTGTCGACCTTTAAGGGATAGGGGATGGGGAAGGGGGGTGGGCCCCCGGGTATCTCTCCCACCGAACGAAACGCGGCATGGGCCACTTTACGTAGATCTTCTGAGAGGTCGTGGTATTGGACCGGTCGAGCCGGCCCATACACTTAAATCATTCTTATCATATACATATCTCTATATACATACCTTATGGGAATAACATCATGTTTTACCTGACCGGTTTTTTTATATCACTTTTTACTGGCAATAAAAAAGTGACATAAAAAAAACCGGTAAGGATATGTCATGATTGAAGATGGTATACAGGATTTCCTCTTAAAAATTAGTATCCATACTAATAATAGTACAACATACATTGTAAAAAAAATGCTTAACCAATATGAAACAACCGGCCATAAAGTTTCCAGGCTCCTTCCAGCAATACTCAAAACAAAATTGGTATATTAAAAATTGATGGATTAAAAAAATTTGGGAATCAGTTTTTCAACAAAGTTCACGCCTTTTTCTACCCGAAGGTGTAGGCAGAGGCTGTTAAGCGTCGACTCGCTATTATGTTTACGTCCCAAACGGAATAGGTTGTGAACCTATTGCCATACCGGGCACAAAGTTTCAGTCATCAATACGTATCACACATAACCAGGTGTGAACCAGGATTCGAACCCGCGACCTCTTGATTCTGAAGCGGGGTGCTCGACCACTGTACCACCGAGACTTCATTAGCTTTTTAAAATATTACACTAAAACACAATCACAGTTTTCACACTTCACTAAAGCTGAGTGATAGTATAGGAGCTATGTCTTTGCCGTTTAGCTGGACTTGGAATGATGACACCGGGAGTGGTACTCCTACTTTCATGGCTAATCACACTACTGGGAGAAGAAGCGTCAGACACTGTACTCTTGGGTGTACCTTTCTTCATATAGGAGACAACAGAATTCAACAAAGACGGTGGCAAAGCGACAGGAGTTAGTTTGCCTTCCCCATGGGCTATATAAGTCTGCAACATCTTCTTCGTAGGTGATTTGGGATCGTTCACCGTCAACACAACCAAAGATCCAGCTTCGATATTTGCCGGCACTGATGGTGTTCCAACTTCTGGTGACTTGATGGCATTCATCCTTCTGAGTGTTGCCATATCTAGGTTAGTGTTCATGGGATCTTCTGTTTGTTTGTTAATCAATGTCAACTTCGCATTTAGTGAGTTATTTGGTGTCGCTGGCTGAATAGGCACCAGTTCTGGTGTTATAACCCGAGGACCTTTCGGCTTTCTCATTTTAGCTGCCGTCTGTTGTGCCTTGGCTTGGAGATGCCGTCGAATGAAGTCGTCACCAGTGAGCGCGCTGCCTTGGTTCTCGTCTGGCAGTATCGATGTCGACATCACTCTGGCAGCTTTACCTGACGGACATTAGTTAATTTTAACACATAATATCTGGATGACCGAGCTTTGCTCGGTATTTTCTTTTTTTTTATAAACAACGCCATCTGCTGGAATAGCTTTAGTGTTGTTGTCGTTAAAGCAAGTTAGTTGCTCACAATTTAAAATAATAATAGCATTCGCCAATAGATGTCAGGAATTCCATGCTCGGTATTTTCTTTTTTTTTATAAACAACGCCATCTGCTGGAATAGCTTTAGTGTTGTTGTCGTTAAAGCAAGTTAGTTGCTCACAATTTAAAATAATAATAGCATTCGCCAATATCGGAATTCCAATAAAAAAGTAAGTTGATGTTTAAGTTGATTATCGATAAAACACGATAAAATGAAATTTTCTAAAAATGATTCCTAGCTAGATCGATTTATCGCCCCCGAAACCCCCTATATACTAAATTTCATGAAAATCGTTGGAGCCGATTCCGAGATTCCAATTACATATTATATATATACATATTATATATATACATATATATATATACAAGAATTGCTCGTTTAAAGATATAAGATAACTTAAAGATAATTTGTAAAGATAAAAATCTTAATATTTTGCGTCGGACCCAGCAAACTTTGTTGGAAGCAATGAATATAAAATATTTTTTTTGGAAAAAAGTAGCCTAAGTACTCCTTAATACACCAGGTATCTGTTAAAGTTCCGTCAAAATAGGTCCAGCCATTTCAGAGATCACCCGAAACAAAGAAACAGACAGACAGACAAAAATTGTAACAAATGTTGTTATGGTGTATGTACCGTATAGTCATATGAAAGTACAAGAAAGCAGTCATTTCAATATTACAAACTGGCCGTTCAAATTTATTTATTATATAATACTAGCTGACCCGGCGAACTTTGTTCCGCATCAAAAGTAATAAATGAGTAAATTTTGGATATCATGAGGTCCAATTTGTGCTATTTATCGGCTTTAACTGCTGTCCCGCTATGTTAATAGTGCAATATCTTCGAAAATATTCATTTAAATTGCATGCTGTAAAGGGCCAAGATCATTTATATTACATGCACAATCTATTTAAGACTTAATTGGATGGAAATTAATGCTGTAATGTTTAAAATAGCTTCGTAAATAAGCCATTATTTCTCGTAAAAAGTAAAAAAATAGAAATGGTCATTGTGGGTTATCCCTAAGAGACATATGACCTCGCGGACTTTTTTGTAGACCTTCTGAATCTGTTTAATAATGAAGAACATTGTTTTGATCAGGGTCATTTAGGGTTCAGTCAGCGTTTGTAATTAAAGTGCTAAATCTAGAAAATTATCATTTTTTCTTTACAACATCCTATATGAATTATAGATCAAAACCACCCCGTTGACATCCTTTAACTATTAAAAAAAAACGCATTAAAATCCGTTGCGTAGTTTTAAAGAGCGTATTTTAAAAAGCATATAAGGGGACAGACAGCGGAAAGTGACTTTGTTTTATACTATGTAATGATAAATAATGTATATACTTTGTCGGCTTCGCAGTTCCTTCGCCAGTTTAATCTTGTCTCTTTCCTCTTTAGCTCTCTGTTTGATTCTCTCGGCCTCGGCCTTGGCTGAACGTTCTGCTTCCACTCTCTCGGCGGCGAACTCCTGTTCCAGTCGGGTCGCGTCCCATTTGGACGCGGTGCGCAGCGCCTTGTCCACTTGTGATGGATTTACGCGTTCCTCTTTCTTGAACTGCGTACGAGAAAATTGTATTTAAAATATATCTGTTCAGAATTTATGTGTAATAAATGTTAATTATTGATAAAATTGTGTAACAACGGCAAGGCAAAGTCGCCGCTGTCGACACATCTTCGTGTCGAGAGCGGCGACTTTAAAAGTCGTGACGTCACAAGACACAAGTACGGTATACAAAAAAAAATATATGTAAATTATAAAAATTTGTTTTTTTTTTTAGTTTTTGAAAATAGAATTCAATGTAAATTTTAAAAAAGAACAAAACATGTGTACCCACCTTCAGTTTGAGGTCGCGCCTCGTCCTGTCCGGGAAGAGGCGCTCCATGAGCATGAAGTCTGTGCCGAGCGCGGCGAGCGCGCGGTAGAAGCGTACAGTCTCGGGGTCGGGCCAGTCGGCTGTTTTCGCGGCGCGGCGCCGGCCCCCACCCCTCCCCCCACCCCACGCGCCCTCCACTACCACTGACGTCAGCGCGCGGTGCCCCGACTGCTTTATCACCTGTATACCAGATAGGGCCCAGTCAAGTATAACGTAACATAACTTCACGCCTTTACTACCTGAAGATGTAGGCAGTGGCTGTTAAGCCTCGTCTCGCCGTTATGTTCACGTCCCAAAATGGAATAATAGCGAACCTATTGCCATACCGGGCACAAAGTTTTTAGTCATCGATATTTATCACACATAGTTTCGAAATTAATTCATTTCGAAAAGTCATTGGTGTGTGCCAGGATTCGGTCCCGAGACCTCTGGATTCAGAAACCGTGTACTCGACCACTGGACCACCGAGACTATTAACCTCTCGTGCTGTCCACTACTTAGCTAAAAGTACGTAGTAAGCAGCGTTGCTTACTACGTACTGCCACACTGTATGAATGCGCTGGGTAAACTAGTGAAATATCATGACCTCTTAAGAATATCGGAGTTAAGTGGCTCATGCCGCGGTTCACTCCGTGACAGAGATACTCGGAAACCCAACCCCTTCCCTATCCCACCAACGAAAACATTCCCGAGGAAGGTTGACCTCAGGCAAGCGGCCGGTGGTAAAACAAAATCTTTGCCAACTTATTGACAAAATCTACAGGAAAAAAGACTTATTATGTTAGGTTATATGTTAGACATAAGTTCGCGATATACCAAGCTCTCTTCGTCCAATATAATCTCGCCGTTGGCGCCCAACTTGATCTGCGGCACTGGTGCCGCGTCCGATGCTGGGGGGTCGTCCGGATTATCCTCTGCCTCCGCAGTCGATCTTCGTATTGATTCAGCTTTCTCGTTAGCATCCTTGGCGAGCAGTTCATCTGGGTCTGGACTATAACATCACATCAAATATTACTCCATACACATATAAAAAAAGTAAGTACAAAGTTACTCATTATTACACAAGCTACCTGCCAATAAAAGTCCCGTCAAAATCGGTCCAGCCATTACAGTGAATACCCGTAACAAACACAGAAATTGTAAAAAATATTATTTTGGTGTATGTACCATGCATGTAATAAAAAGCGATTATTTAAATATGACAAACAGTCACTCCAATTTTATTTATATGTATAGATGATTATAAATTGGGTTTAACTTACACAATTGGGTTTGTGGAGGGGTTGTAGAATATAAGATCGTACATGGTGAGTGCCCCGGATTTGGTTGTGTCTCGACGACGTCGCATATTCGCCATACGACGTGACGCCATCTCTTGACGGCGAGACCTTAACATATTTTCAATATTAAAAATAAAAACATTTTATGCACTAATTTAAAAATTATATGTAAAAGAAATAGTGGGGGGTCATGTCAAGAGCGTGCACGTCGCGATCCCTGCCGTCCCAGTGGGACGCAATCTTGACCAAAGCAAACTCAGCCGGACGGGCTGCTAGGGCGTGCCCCGGAAGCGACGGGCACCGATTAGCCCCCGTCGGTGCGGCTGCATGCGCATGCGGCGAAGGGGGCCGCCACCCTTCACGCAGCGCCAATCCTGGCGGGACGAGGAGAGGGGAGTGCTGTATAGGCACGTGGAATGTTAGAGGTAGCATGGCAAGAAAGATGAATGAGATGATGGGTGTATTAAATGAGAGATGCCTGGATGCCTTATGTTTGACGGAGACAAAGCGGAGGGGGAGAGAGACCGAGGACCTCCCCGGTGGCGTGGTAGCCCTATGGTCCGGAGTGGACCCGGACGTCCGTGCCAGTGGGGGTGTTGGAGTCGTTCTCTCCTCCCGCTTTGCTTCCGGAGTGAAAGATTATGAGTTGGTAGGCCCAAGACATCTTTGGGTTCGAATAAAACTGGGGATCACGCGAGTTTTCCTGGTCGCAGCTTATGCTCCCGTTAGCTCCGCGGATCCCCGCGAACTCGAGTAGTTTTGGGAAACTGTTAGGGATATTCTGGATCTAGTTGAGGGAAATGAAAGGATAATTCTGTGTGGTGATCTTAATGGGTGGGTCGGAACCAAGCGAGACGGCCTGGGGGCTGTCCTTGGTCCGAATGGTGACAAGAGGGTGAATGATGCTGGTAAGCCGATATTGGACGTATGCCTGGAACGGAACCTCCTTGTGTCTAACACATTATTCCGTCATAAAGATATTCACACGTATACGTGGAGACGGAATGAGCAAAAGAGTATGATAGATTTGATTTTGATAGATAGTCGTCTCCGAAATACTCTAAGGGATACAAGAGCCTACAGAGGCCCCGCTCTTGATACGGACCACTACCTGGTGGTAAGCCGTTTCGTGGGCCTTTTCAAGAAGTGGAGACACTGGCGAGTGCGTACCCATTTCGGAGAGCTTGAAAGGATAAAATGTGAGAAATTAGAAGATGAAAGTGTACGGAGTATGTATGTAGGCCTAGTCAGTAAAAGACTCAATGAGACGAGTCTTTCTGACCTAGGTGTTGAAGAATGCTGGGAAAGAATGAAAGAAAGTATAGTGAATAGTGCAAAAGAAGTATGTGGTAGTGCAAAGAGGCATAAGATTCTGAGAGGTGACGCCTGGTGGGACGCGGATGTGAAATCCAGCGTCGAAAGAAAGAAAAAAGCATGGTTGGATTATGTCTCAAGTTTGAACCAGAATGATAGTATGACAGAGAAAAAGTATGAGAGCTACCGCCGCTGCAGGAATGTTACCAAAGCCTTAGTGAAAGAGAAGCGTGAAAGACTTGTTGCGAATGAGGAAGTGAGGTTGACGGAGAACTTCGAGGCGAATAACAAACTCTTCTGGAGGGAAGTTAGAAAGTCTTGGGGTTCTTCGTCAACATCCAGAATGGACAAAATTATGTCTAAGTTTGGTGACATTCTTGCAAACCCAAGCGATGTATTGGGCAGGTGGAGTGAGTATTTTGGGGAAATGTACGAGTATGTTCCGGATGTGGGCGCCGCGAGTGAGCCTACGGCTGACACCGCTGCGCCAACATCTGATGAGGACATTACTATGGAAGAGATTGAATGGTCGATACGAAGTATGAAAAATGGTAAGGCAGCTGGAATTGATATGATGTCTGCTGAAATGATCAAACACGGTGGAACCTGTGTCCGGGACGCTTTCCTGACCTTGAGCAATCTGTGCTGGAGGTCAAGAAAGGGCATGCTCCGATGGTTCGGACATGTAGAAAGAATGGTTGACGCAAGACTGACTAAGCAGATATACAATGCAAAAGCGGACGGATGTAGGAGTCGAGGACGGCCAAGACACACATTCCAAGACCAAATAGAACGTGTTCTGGAGGAAGGTGATGTTAAGAGCCTCAAAAACCGACGCGCGTGCATGAAAAGAGTTATGAAAGTCAACGAAGCGAGTGAGGTGTGTAAGAACCGTGCCCTATGGCGCTCTGTTCTCTCTGCCTACCCCGCAAGGGATTTGGCGTGAAGTTATGTATGTATGTATGTATGTAAGAAATAGTGAACGTATAACAGAGTTGTGAGCTTGACTTACTTATTGAAATATTTCTCTTTGAGCGGCGATGCCAGATTGGGTGTTTGATTGACCACCTGACTGACATTCGAACAGACAGAGTCATTTCTCACACGACTCACATCTCTGAAAATAATATATTGATGGTTAATCTGCAAACACTTATATTTCTACCTAGCTGACCCAGGGAACTTAAGTTTTTTTTTTATGCAATAGGAGGGCAAATGAGCAAGCGTGTCACCTGATGTTAAGCAATTTGCGGCGCAATTTGGATGGCAAAGGATGGGGAAGGGAGGTGGGCTTCCGGGTACCTCTCTCACCGAACGAAACGCGGCATGAGTCACTATACGTCGATGTTCTGAGAGGTATGGTATTTCACTGGTCGAGCCGGCTCATTCATGCAGTGAAGTGCTTGGCTCCACCACTATTAATTAATAAAAAATATAATCATAATTACCTTATAGGCAGGGAATGTGATGTGCTGATTGAGGTATAGGATTCAGTCCTCTTTCGTGAGGGCACAGGAGTGCCAGGTGCATTTAACAGTGCCCGACGAGTTTCATCCTCAGATTCACTTGCGCTACCCTGAAAATAGACAGTACTAGTTAGACAAAAAGTCTGGATCCCTTTTCACAATACGGTACTGATACCAATGCTAACTTATCGAAGCGAGTGTTGGGTATTGCAGAGGGTGCATAATGTGATATATAAATGCGGTCGCAATGAGGGCACTGCACAAAATCTGAGTGACTCTTGCAGACCGCGTCGAAAATAAGATCATACGGAAGGAATTTGGATTCACCTGCGCTACCCTATGTGTGATAACTATTGATGACTGAAAACTTTGTGCCTGATAGATGGCAATAGTTTCGCCACCAATTCCATTTGGAATATAAACATAAAGGCGAGTAGAGGCTTAACAGCCACTGCCTACACATTCAGGTAGAACAGTTACAGGTGAAGCTGAAGTTATGTTCTAAAACTTACTTGTATACTATTTCTTCGTACTGGATTAAGCCTTGGCACAGGTTTCAGTTTTGGCCTTACTTTACTTGGCGATGGTAGAGGCACGATTGGATCAAAGAGCACCTCTGCATTCTCAGATATAATTTCATTTTTCAATAAAGCAATAGGTTTTGGTGCATTTGTAACAGGTTGCAATGGTACAATACCATCCATACAATCTTCAGTAAGACTTTCAGGAACACTTGGCACATTGTAATCTAAATAAATTCATAGAATAAACAAAAAAATTATTAAGTGATTCTATCAGACCTCAAATACTTCTTTATTCCTTGGACTTCACAAACTACTTTCAATCATCATACAAAACTGTAAGTACTTATATCTATGTACTATCTAAAATCTGTTGTGCTTATAATCCCTTTCATCATACTGTACTAAATATGAAAGCAAATCTAAATACCAGTTATGATATCAGGACTTCTTAAAAAAGAAGAAATTGGCAGTCAGTAGCTAATAAAATAACACTATCCTAGTCAGAATATTATATAGTGTATATATAGGTCATACATACCATCTAGAACTTCAGTAATAACAGAACTAGCTAAGTTCCTATCCCTGTGTTCAGTGCTTGCAGAATTACAATTTTTAGATTTTAGACTTTCACTGGCTTTTTCTATGGTTTGTACTGTAGTTAAACCAGTCTCTGGTCTAGGGGCTCTTGGTGTCACTGTAGAAGGTTTTTTAATAGGGCTAACAACACAGTTTGGCGATAAAAACACAGGCCTGACAGGAGTGGTGATGGTTGATACTTTTTCTGGTGATTTTTCAGTATTTATTACATCTGTAGTTGTTGATGCCGATGTTAGAGAGTCTGGTGGGTTGATAACATTATTTTTACTTCCTTGAGGTGATTTCAGAGGAGATTCAGTCTTAGATTTAGGTGAATGCCTATCCAAGCTTTCTTGAATTTTGAGCAATGTCCGTGGCGTTTTAGGGCTTTTGATTTCGTTTTCAGCTTCATTTTTTGATATAGTTGGTTTGTTTTTGTCGGCATTATCGTGGTTTTTTCTTCGTGGAGGCAGTGAAGTAACAGCTTTGATACGAGCTCTTCTTGTTGACATTATTGTAAAACTCTACAATATAACGAATTAGTAAACTAACATAACGTAGTATTGACAAGTAATTGTTTTTACTGAAATAGTGAATGTAATATATTGAACATCCGATTATTCGACTCCCGAGCACGCTTGCAGAAGCCCCGTTCCGTTCGTTTACTTACGTTCACGACGGTTTACGAAAATACAACTGTGATAACACTGACACTGGCTGTCATTGACAGCAGTGACAGGCGACAGCTGATTGTTGTTAAAATATCGATTTAAATATATTCTGCAAACTGCTTTATGGATCGTGCGTCTAGACTTTTACGCCAACTAGTGGCAAGCATCCGAAACAGTTGGGATCATGTATTCAACGTAAACATATGTGATTAACTTTTAAATAATTATAAATAAAAAATAAAACATTTTTTTAAACAATGCCTGCTTCGAGAAAAATATGTTGTATTCTAGGATGTAATAATACATCACGTCGAGAACGTGGATTTGGTGTGGAAGTGAAATTTTATAAATTTCCAGAGAGCGTGTTAGGAGCCTCATGGAAAATATTAAAACGTAAACAGTGGATAAATGCAGTGAAAAATTACGTGTAAGTACAATATTAATTAAAATTTATAAAATCGAAATGCACCATTCAGTAAAATTATAACATTTAAAATACGACGTATGTAATAATTGATCATTTAATTGATGAAATTTCAAATATTTGTGACATTTATTTTATAGTTATGACTTAACCATTTACCTTTCTCATCATTCCGGCCATGTATTATATTATTGACTACAGGTTGAAATCCGTATTTTATGATTTTTTCCATTGTTATAACTTTTTTTAATGTTATTAAATGTTTGTTTTGATCCCACTAAGTTCACGAATAAAACACCAGAGAGCGCTAATTCTGACAGTAGTGCTGCCTCTATGTTTCACGCACGATCCCTGCAGGCAAATTAAAAAAAAAAAATCTGCAAAATATCAAATAATCGATACAAATTCGTAGATATATAAAGATATTTATTGCCAATACATATTTGGACTATTTATCAATAATTAGATTTTTTTCTCGTCACAATTACATAAATTAATGCATCATCGCAAACTTATTGGACTGTACATATTTATACTTTTTTTATGCTATAGGAGGACAAACGAGCAGGCGTGTCACCTGATGGTAAGTGATGAGCACCGCCCATGGACACCTGCAACACTGCAACTTTAAGGGAGTAGGATAGGAAAGGATGGGGAAGGGGGATGGGCCTCCGGATACCTCTCTCACCGAACGAAACGCGGCATGAGCCACTTTACGTCGATCTTCTGAGAGGTCGTGGTATTTCACCGGTCGAGCCGGCCCATTCATACAGTGAACTGCTTGGCTCTACCAAATCAATCTCATTTTAGTTTATTGATTTGTATACTATTAGAAAACAACATGTATTTAAAACATGTAAAAAAATCGAACCGAGCGCATGGTCGTTACAAAAAAATCTATATATATATTTAAACATTAGAGTAAAAAATTAATATTATATTTGCCCCGAATTTTAAATAAATTTAATAAAACTAATTAGTATTTTAGTTTACCGTTATCGCACCTATTATGAAAAGCAGCTGAAGTATTTCTTTGGATTACTAAAATAATCGAGGCCAACAATGGATCTCCACGAATGGTCATTTCATGAGATCGAAAATACAGGTCCGATACCAGCAACCTGGTGAGTTATTTGAATAACGTTTTATTTTCAAAGTTTGGGTTTTCTGCAACGGTTGCACTGTACTATGCGTAAATACTCCCATATATTAATATACAACGATTCTGTTGCATAGTTCTCTAATATGCTATTTAATACCGTTGTGTGATGGGTTTGTTCCTGTAGGTAGACTCAGTTTATGGTGATCTTAATTCACAAAATTTTAAACCAATTTCGTAATAATTGTAGTTAAAGACATTGTCCTACGACATGTTACATAATTTGTGTGTGAAAAATTCTTGGACTGTACCCGCACCGCAAAAAAATGACTATAAACTTCATCAAAGTCGTATTGAAGTTGGCCCTACGCCTACTATCAAATCCATTTATGTCATAAACAGATTTCAAGGATTTTTAGTATCAAATTATAATAATTCGTCGCAGAAAAAGGGAGGAGTAGAGAATACAAAACAGAGAACATTGCCTCCGTTCTACAAAAAATAAAATAAACCACCGTTTTTGAATCTACCCTCAGCTGAATGAATGTTAATAACGTGTTTTAAAATACCATATAACAAGACACCGAGATGGGCTTTGAATATTTTTGACGTTAGAACAAAGCGTCACGCTTTAACGTCATTATTTCATATCAAGCAAATATCAAATCCTAATTAGGTGAAGTCTCGCAGCTAGCCACCTTTACAACTTATCATCCAGAAGAGTATGCAGTGGAAGTTATGCCTATATACAACATATTTTTATTTTCCGCGGTCACATTACCTAAATGGATGAAAATTGGATGACGAAAAACGAAAGATATGGTGTTTGAAAAGAAAGATACTGAACGAATTCTATTTAATACGAATGAAACGTATAAATTTATTAAAATGGTTGATGAAATAGTGCTGGAGCAAGTAGATGAAATTCTATGTTTAAACGCAAAACTTGCGGATATACTCGTAGATACTGATAACTACATTAAACAATTTTCAACTATTTTTAAAAGAACTTGCGGTTGTTCTTTTAAAATAAAGCCTAGAAAATATAATATAATATAGTGCATGGAGTCCCTCCGCGCTAAGGAAGTGAAACTTTATAATAAACATACATAGTTACATTTATAACTTACCTACTAAATGGAAAAAGAACACACCTTACTTATATTGCAAGGGGCCTGGTGATGTATTGATAAAACCACCCATTGTTGAATCGAGATTGGAAAGGTTCGATCCCCACCCTAGCATAAATATTTATCTGGGCCTGGGCAGAAACTGATAGAACTCTATTTTGGATGTTCTGCCATATTGGATCTAAAATGTAACGGGTAGTGTTACTGGAGTCTCTTCTTGTGGATAGTAGATAGTATCGTGACGTGGTGGTTCTTCGCCGATGGTGGATGAGCGGTCGATTAATGAAAGACTTAATTACGATCTTGTCATCTTTATTTGTGTCAGCGACAACAGTCTGTCGCTGCACACCGACCACTGCCGCATATTGTGCGTACAGTATAAATAATAGTAGCCAGCAGTACTACGCATGGCACGTACATTAATATCCCTTAGAGCACTGTTACATATGCTAATTATTAGCATGAGAGCATGCTAGTATCGAGCATACTCTCGATACTAGCATGTGTGTACAGACCTTGAGCATGCTAGTTTCGAGCATGCTCGAAAATCGACTACCATGCTAATATCGACCATATACCTTCTGTGTACTAAGTATCGGGAATTTGTCAATAAAACAAAAAATACAAATTATTCATCTAAATTTATTTTATCGCCTTCAAAGTAGGCCCCATCGCTTGCAATACAACATCTCCACCGCTTCACCCAGTCTTCCATACATTTTTCATAGGCTATTTGCGGTATGGCCTTTAGCTCATTCAGCGAATTTTCTTTTATGGCTTCTATTGACTCAAAACGTTTTCCTCGAAGTGGTAATTTTAACTTGGGAAATAAAAAAAAGTCAGACGGAGCCATATCAGGTGAATAGGGTGCTTGGTCGAGAACGTTTGTTGAATTTTTCGCTAAAAACTCTTTCACTATAATGGCTGTGTGTGATGGTGCATTATCATGGTGCAGCATCCATGAGTTGTGTCGCCACAAATCTGGACGTTTTCGGCGGATACTCTCACGCAAACGCTTCATGACGCCTAAATAATATTCTTTATTCACTGTTTCTCCCTCTGGAAGGAATTCGGAGTGAACCACACCACGGTAGTAAAAAAAAACTGTCAGCATCACCTTGATTTTGGTGCGACTTTGCCGCGGTTTTTTGGGTTTCGGCTCGTTTTCGAGACACCATTCTGAAGACTGTTGGCTTGTTTGCATGTCATACTCATAAACCCATGTCGCGTCACCAATTATTATACGTTTCATAAAGGTCGGATCCGTAGAAGCTCGGGAAACCATGTCTTCAGCGACATGCTTTCGCTGCCCTTTTTGAACAAAATTGAGCTCTTTTGGAACTAGTCGAGCGGCGACGCGTTTCATGCCTAAAATGTCAATGAGAATATTGTGGACGGACTTAAAAGGTATGTTCACCTCACTAGCCAACTCTCTCAGACTCATACGTCGATTTTCGAGCACTAGCTTCTTGATTCTGTCGATGTTTTCTTTGGTCGTAGCGGTTGAAGGTCTACCAGAACGAGGCAAGTCTACTACTACTTCTCGGCCTTCTTTAAAAGCCTTATACCATTCATAAGCCCTTGTTTTCGATATACATGATTCGCCGTAGGTATTTCGCAACATTTTTAGTGATTCACCACATGAAATATCATTCGAAACACAAAATTTAAGGCACACTCTTTGTTCAACAATATTTTCCATTGTAAAAATCGCCGAGGACTCAAAACTATGACCAACAAAAAGTTTAGTTTAAAACAAATTAAATGACATATCCCGTTCAAATTTTGCGCGCTAAATCAGTACAGTGCTACCAACATGCAGTAAAAAAATTAGAACGACCTCTTTTATGCGGGTCTCTTTATTGACATATTCCCGATAATTTTTACACAGAGTAGTATATTCAAGCGCATGGTTGAAATTAGAATGCTTATTGAGCATGCTCTTTATTAGTATGTGTAACATGACCTTTACATCGATATATTGTTTTTCGAGTTACTCTTAATAAACCCTTTCATTTAATACCCATATAGCAAAAGTGCATTAAAAATACATATTTATTCTGCCTTAAGGGATTTAGTATGACGTCACATCATACATACATAACTTCACACCAAACATTGCAAGGATCAAATCCAACCAAATTTGGTAGGCAGGAAGAACAGAGCGTCTTAAGGCTTACACGCCTCACTCGCTTCGGTGACTTTCATAAATCTTTGCATGCATGTGTGAGACCATGAGCGGTGAGAAGTCACTTACCATCAGGTGACTTACTTGCTCGTTTGCTCTCTATCCAATAAAAATAAAACCTAGAATGAGCCTTAGGCCAAAAGGATCTAATTATATTCACCGCTATTTCTATGCTACTTATATACAACTACATGCATGGCACAACGAGTAAAGAAATAAACGTAGTTGACATACAACTCGGCGATGTTTGTAACGTTCACAGATAACATTCTAAGAAATACATTGTATTGAAAGAGAATCTTGGTGTCTGAGACAAATAAATAAGTCATACAGGTGTACCGGAAAGTCGTTATCGGATTTTTTTAAAAATAATCTACAATGTAATCCAAGTAATTTTCCCCATTTCATCCTAATCAGTTGCTAATCTTTCTTGAGCTACATTTAACGCTTCTGCCAATTGTTTTACGTTTTGGGTTAGGTCTTCTTCAATAACTTCTGAACTTTCTCATCTTTAAACTTTTTTGATCTACCAGAACGTTCTTTATCTTTGACATGGAAATGACCACTTTTGAATTTTCGAAGGTTAGAGCAGAGCTCGCTGGTAGTTTCTACCAGGAAATGATGACTTTCTGCAGTTTTTTTCTTTTGATTATATGTGAAAACTAATGCGTGCATCGAATGCACGTTTTCAGGAACGACAAATGACATTTTCAAAGAGGTATAAATTTATGACGTTGTTACTTTCACAAAATAAATAACGTATAGCTTTAAACCGTAATGTGAGTAGAATAAAATGCCTGGGTTAAATCATAACATAACATAAATTGACGCCTTTTGTTACCCGAAGGTGTAGGCAGCGGCTGTTGAGCCTCGTCTCGCCGTTATATTTACGTCCCAAATGGAATAGGTGGCCTATTGCCATACCGGGCACAAAGTTTTCAGTCATCGATATTTATCACACATAACTTCCGAAAAACAATTTCGAAAAGTCATTGGTGTCAGCCAGTGTCAGGATATAGCTGGTCAGTTGGTTCAGTCATAAAATTGCATATTTATGCCTAGAAAACATAAGTTAGGAAAACCGGTAATGTCTTTTCGATACCTCTGGTAAAACTGAAGCACTTAGGAGTAAATATACAACTCAGGAGTTAGTAGTACGCCTTACCAGTAGTAAGGAGAATTTTAAGAAAATTGCGGTCTAAACGTGATTTTTAATGACATCTTATTAAGATAGGTAAGTAAGTATAGCTACTAGACGAGATAAAAATTATAAACAAACGGACCTTTACCGAATTATCTTGCGACAGTTAGCGATTGACACTAATATCCGAGCGATTGATATCTCTGTCCTTGTTACTCTTAAGCAGTAAAGACGTCACTTAGTTGCAAACAGCTATCGTTGCGTACTTCGTGGTACCTACATGATAGCAGTTGATACCGTGGTTGTCAACAGCTGGTCCGCAATTTTACTGACAACTATTATCAAGTTCATTCCTGTATGAAAATCGTTCTAAGTGACTCGTATTTTCGTTTTCCGTACTTGGTTGTTTTATTCTTATTATTAATCCGTTACTGTTTTAGTCCTCATGTTAATTTATGCTGTTATTTGTACTAATTAGCTGTTGATTTTAATCATGGAGGAATGATAAATGTTTTGAACCCCTAAAACTTTGTTTATATTTTTTATCTCGTCATGTTGGCCTTTAGACAACTTTATGGATGGCGTAAGGAGCATAGAGGACTGTTTTCTTTCGTGGCTTTTATAATTTATTGATTAAAGTTATATATTTATTGAATATTGTTATATATTAAAGAGGCGTATCTACGATAACATTTGCAAGGCGTATGTAGATTAATTATTCCTACAGGTAATAAAACGAAGACACGGTTTTCTTCATTCTTTAATGCATTTTTCACTAATTTTCTTGACAGCGATGAGCACTTTTGGTGACAATAGTTACCAGAAATTATTAAAATATATATATAACAAATAACAGTTTCAGATTAATAAGAAATAAATTTCATTAAATGTTCAATTTACTTACATTCATTAGATTCAACTTCACAATAAAAATAGATCTCTTCTATAAAATTTATACAATTTATAAAAGCGGATAATAATGTTCAGATTGATTAAAAACAACAACATTAACAAATAAATGCCTCTGGGAATGGAACGCAATTTATAATTTTTACTCTGTGGTTAAATTGACAGATGTCACTCTGATAAATACCAATTTCTTGTATATAAATATTTAGTAGTATAAAGTACGTGTTGGTGTTTATCGCCAAAAAACTGAGAACTATGCTGCGTTCATCTACATTATAAGCTACTGCGTATTGGTTCGTTCATTCATTTATCTATATTTTGGCTAAAAAGTCAACATTTGCAAAAAACCATCTGTACAAATTGTCATGACAATAAGAATTAGTCAACGATGTATCGTACCATTGCGGCATCGGCGGTGTAATCGACTCGGCTATCTCTAACTAACTGAGCCTCGCTAGGATATGTCGCTCATTTTATAATTAAATATTTAAAGAATTATCAAATTTATACAGGACAATCAAAATGTGAGTTCAGTGCACCAGATAAAAAAAAGCTTCGTTTTTTTACATAACTAAACTCTGGCAATCTGGTTGGTTCATTTCAGTAATTATACTCTGTCCACATTATGAATGGTTTTTTCACAGGCCGCCAACTGACAAAATTGGTGATGACCGAAAGTAAGATCGTTCGTACTATTTAACCGATTTATTAAATCTTATTTAATTACACGATCAAGCATTTTTTTGTCGTGCATCGATGACGATTTTATTTCAAGGATAATGTATGTATTAGAAAGCAGTTATTACGATTATAAACAGACACTTTTAGACAATTTTATTTATATATATATATAGATATCAATAAAATTGTTAAACTAGCATTTATTTCTATCGATTACATACCGATTATATATTTCTGTGGCATAATTTTAGAAATTGACTGGTTGTTGGCTCATCACTTTTTCCTGAAGTAATGTACTTCAGGAAAGGGTACTTATTAAGTGGTATTTAGTAAGGGTTTTTATTTTATTAAGAATTATTAAGAATTTTAATGAAATTTTTTCCGACACAATACGAAACTTCATGGGCATGAGCTGTCAAAAAACCATTCTTATCGTGGACAGAGTATAGGTACCTAACGTGAGTGTGATACAAACTGGAACGAATGTGCTTACATGTCGACAACGCAATTTGAATTTAGAATCGAGTTATGAAAATGATTAGTTAATATCCTAATTTTTTATCTAGTACATTATATTATATTTATACATAACGAGAGTCTTGTTTAAATTTGAGTAACTAATTTGAGTAGACCTACCTAATTTAGTCTAATGTTAATCAAAAATTCCCAAAGCGTCTGCGTAAAGCCATTTCTTCGCTAGAAGTAACTAAAGTGACTATCGATATCTTCGATTTTATAAGTCAATAAAAATAGATCATCAAAATTCATGCACACCTAACTGAGCTATCTACTCGTTCTACCGATCGCCGAGTCGAGTACGCCCATATTGCCAGACGCATACCGCTGCCCTATCACATTACGTAATTCGTCCGAATTTGTTAACACACCGGCCTACTTATCTCTACGAAATGATCACTATATATAATAAATAATTATTTCACCTACAATTAAAAACAATGTATGAAGTGTAGTAGTGCATCGAGAATCGAGAAGTCACGGAATAATTGACTGGACCGCTCGATCGAGCGCCCTCTACCCGCGCTAAGGCAAACCTCGATATTACAAATATTTACATAAAGAAAAAACTCTCAAAAAGATTCGAAGCTCTACTGTACCATCTCTACCTAGAGAACTGAGATAATTTGTTTGCACTAATATGCCGATTATCTGTAGTTATTCTACTTATGTATTAAATGAAGAAAGCGTCTTGTGTACGCGTGAGGCTCCGTTAAGTTGTGCGTCGTTTTGTGCAGTCGTGAGATGTTGTGTTCCCAACTTGTGACGTCACCCACGTGTTGGATCGTCGCTGTGTGACGTCACCGTTCGGTAACACGCTCGCGGCCCACTTCACGTACATCGTTATTACGTCACGATTCAATATTTATAAATTGCTATAAATAACTTCGAATATAATAATCTCTGAATCGTGATAGTCAGGAACGTTTACATTTTTACATACTTAACACCACAATCGACTCACTCGAAATAGATGTCTATGTCATACGCCAACAAAGCATAAAATAGTGATATATTTCAGTCTAGTCTATATAATTATTTTTTTCTCTTTTATGGCAAGGTATCTCTATAAAGATTCAATAGTATCATTCATCAATATATAACAGATATATTACCTATACAATCGGATACGTCACGTATTCGATTCCTCACAGCGTCAATGATATAAAATTTAACCTAAATTATAACACAGGAGAATTAAGTATAAGATCACAAAATGAGATTCAACGGGCGGCGTGGTCGCCCGGCGAAGTCGCAGCTATAATACTCTTGTCTACGCTACAACTATGGAACCGCGCGCTCGCTGCGGGCTGGCGGCTCGCACTAAGCCTAGTATTGCTCTCGTGACTCGTCTGTCGGCACTCAGTGCCCCCCACTGCCTCCACTGCCCCCAGCACCTCCCAGTGCCCCGCACTAGCACAGGGTGCGGCGTCAGGGCGCGATGCCCGCGTCCGACTTGTGGAAGGAAGCGGGCGCCGCCGACAGCGCCTGCGCCGAGCTGAAGTCGTGCTCCGACTTGGGCCGCGGTAGGGCTGCCGCCGCCACCCCCAGCCCCGGTAGCGCCACTCCCGCCATGCGACACGACGCTGCCTGTAGCGGTTGCAGTGCCAACCCTAGCGAGCGTTCCGACAGTCTTGCCACGCTGTCATCTGACAAACTGACATGTTCAGCTTCAGCTGCTAGCGCATTCACCACTGCGTTGATAGTGTTCCCCTCTGAGGTGGTATCGTCCTCTCTGTGCGCCACTAGGTTCGGGTTCTTCCCTATCTTGTTCAGTCGTTCCGCTGCCACACTCTCCATCGTACGCCGCATCAGCGGATACTGGTCGAGTACCGCGTTGAAATGGTCCACAGATAGAGAGAATAAGTTGCAGTAAGTCTCTGCGCGGACAGAGGCAACTCTTCGAGCGTTGGTCAGCAAACAGATTTCACCAAAGTAAGAACCGTCCGACAAACTCGTAGCCACTTCCCCGTTGGCCATCACGATGTCCACGATGCCCTCCTGGATGAAATACATTTTGCTACCGATTGTTCCTTCTTTGATAATGATGTCACCTGAAACACGACACAATTTAGTTAGTTTTATTTGGCAGGCATAGGTATATAAGTCATTAAAGGTATATTAACGTTTAACAACATAGTAGTCATTCAGATCTACTACTAACAATGCACCACAAGGAGCTTAAATAAAAATGGGCAATTTTTAATTTTATGTCTCCGCAAATGGATTAGTGGATCAAACAAGTGCCCAAAAATATCCAAAAGGCTTACAGCAACTGTTATCGTAACAAACTTACCAGGTTGGAAGACTTCGTAACGTAACTTCGTCACGACGTCCGACACGAAATTGGAGTCCGCGTTGGCGAAGAATGGCACAGAAGCAACGAGTGAGCGGCAATTATAGTTGATAACGTCTTCGCGTAGCTTCTCACTCAACTCGCCCAAGATAAGTTCCTCGTCGAAGAACTTGCCCTGATACCTATGCTCGAAATACTCGGTGATACGTTGCCTCATCTCCCTAGGTAACTTCCTATAAGCCATGTACTCCTCCACTTGTTTTACCTGTAATACGTACACATGAAGCTTTAAAAGAAGCTCAAAACATATCACAAGTCGAACAAACGCCTACAGTAAAAAATAATACATGCATCTGTACCAAAATCCAATTTTTGTTAGAGACAATATTGACTTTACACTCAAATACGACAACTACACAACTTACAAACAACATTTTACACTGCAATATATTAAACCCTATCGAAACAAATATGTCCAGCGGTTAGTTATGCCCATGGAAGTAAATTGTTATGAACACCCGTTAATTTAGTGATGTTTATGAAAAAAAAATGATATTGGTTAAAATGACATTGACGTGAATGACATTGACAAGAATGACAATGACACGTGTTCCAATGTGCACTTTACTGTGTCCGTAAAGAAAAAAAAACAAGTGAACCATAAAACAAACATTCATGTTGTACTCACGTCTAATCTCTGAAACAGGCAATGATCGATTTAGTGATCGATTTTACTAGATTGTATTTAATTAGTACCTTATTACATGCGGAACGAGATATTATTGTAAAACATGTGTGTGAGTATGCGTATTACCTATATGTCAAAGCTTTTGTAATATTTATATATATATATATATATATCTTCCAATCTTTTTGTCTCATGTAGTAAAAACCCGGGTGTTCATAACTATTTATCTTCGAAGACGTTGGGATTTATGAATGAGATGGGATGTACCTTTTCACGGTATTGCCGCCGTGAAGAGTCTAAACTCTGGATGAGATTGGTAGCGTGACCTAGAAACAGTGCGTAGCAGGTAGCACCGGATATCATGGACAGCATCGTCAGCCACATATCGGTGAGAGATTGTGGAGGGAAACGGCCATAACCGATGCACAGCATGTGAGACATGGCCTTAAACAACGCCCACGAATACTGTTCCAGCCAAAATGCTTCCTGAAAGTAAGAATATTGTGTGAAAATTTATGAAGCGAAAAAAGAATGGGTTGATTAAAATGCATAGGTTGGTGAGAAATAGACGAACAAAATTTGATAAAACTTACAACAGGTGTTTATAAGGTCACTTTATCAAGTTTATAAATTAAATAATACTAACCTGTAATTCATTTATTGCCACCCAGGAATTAGGTGGGAATCCCTGTAACATAGGAACGAGGAACTGAAGACAACCAGACCAATGGCCTATTAGCAACATCATGCAAATCAGGTTGAATATTCGCATGAATACTGAAGCCATGTTGAGGAACTGAAAAAAGAACAAAATATATTAGTAATGAGGTATGCTAATAGATGTCGCCTCTAAAGGAAGCCGTGCGGACTGCGCGCGACAAGGACGCTCGAATTCAAGCATCGCGATGATTCTCTACCAATGGATTCGTAAAGAAGTGAGAAATAAAATATGAACGCGTGAGACGAGTTGTCGAGCGAGCATGCGTGGGCATGCGTGGGCAAATGGGGCTGGTGGGGGTGCGGTGAGCGGTCGCGGGGCCGCGGCCGCCACGCGGTCACGCGACCCTCACCCCCCGGGCGCTTCAGCCCGCGCGGCCGCCGGCGGGACGAGGGTCGGAAACAGAAACGCCAAAGAAAGAGAGAAGCGAAGCGAACGAGCGCCGGCAACATGCTAAGCGGGCGAACGAGCACATGCGCGCCGGCTCGTGCCGATCCTGGTTACCTTGAAGATCAGATTGCTTTTGGTGTCACCCTTCTTTTTGGCTACGTCGGAGCCGAGCCGTCCCCTCCGTTCGGTGCGCTTTTTTTGTAGATTCTGCAAGATCTAGAAAACAAGCGAGAAACACGAGATAGTAGGAAGAGAGGCAGGCGCGCCCGAAGCGCGGATGGTTTGGGCGGGCTGTAGGTGTCCGCGAGGTGTGCGGGGCGGGGCGGGGCGCGTGCAGCACACACACAGGATGCACTAACATCGAGAGCGAGTACGGGCTAGGCCCCTAGAGCTACGGCTAGTGGAGCTAGTGGAGCTAGTGGCGCGACATGCGGCACCTGCGAGGCGAGGTCGCGCGATCCTCCGTCCGCGTCGGCCGGCTCGTCGCGCGGCTGCGGCGCGGGGCTCATCTGCACAAACACCGTCACTGCCGTCTGCACTCTGCCGCCAACACCCGAACACCACCCGCCCCACTTCTCACTGACTCTCCGCTTCATACGAGTATATCCGTCTAGGTGTACCCCACCTCACTCCCCTAGCTTTACGTAACGCCAGTTCTAACTTTCTAAAGTGACTATGTTATATTTCGGCTGCTTATCATTCGTTCGTATCTCGTGATCAGTTTCGTATCACGCAAAATGTAAGATAACGTCATTTTTCTTTGTTTTATTCGTTTTAAAGTTTTGCTTACATTTTATTTTTAAACTACATGGCATTTGCACCTAATTTCTGTACCTATACATGCTCCACATTCTTAAAACAGGCAATGGGTTTATTTAATGAGCAACTTGATTTATTAATTAATCGCGTCGGATATTTTATAGATTATGTAAATGTGATAGGTGTAGAAGACTATTCTTCCTTTATATTTGTTGGTAGTCAGCGCACCAAAACTCTATAGGCACCGTAAAAGCGGCAACATAACATTAACAATCCGGCAAATAAAACATATCTTGTCGTGGGACGGTTCTCGGGCAGTAGATGTGATCGCGGCGCGGGCGCAGAAACAAGAGACAGATTACGACACGAGTGAGAGCGTGCTCAGGCAGAAAGAAGCTTGCAGAGAAGCAGTAGAGAAGTGCAGAGCGGGACGTGGGGCTGACATACAGTGGGGTGGGGGGCGGGATCATTGGTATAATACAGGAATATAACAAAACTCCATAATTACGCCATCAGAACCACTACACACTAAAACCTTTCATATAAATTCAGCTTAATTAATCATCATCATCAACATCATCACCAAATTTTGATTTACACTTATATATAAATGCAGGTTTCTTGTTACATCTCAGAGCATAATATACAGGTAGGAGCTATAATTTCATTCTTGAGAAGATGCATTTAATCAATACAATAAATAATAATATTATGTAAACATTTCATTTTGTTATTGGTTAGTAAAAATATAATGTGAGCGCAATGTGAGGTTAGAGCAGTGTTATTTGTTGGGTAGTATAGTTGGGCAAAGTAAACCCGTATGTGTGGGTTCATATAGGGATGATATCTTACATATACTTCCTCCCATTGGGACACATAGCGGACCAGACGTGAAAGTCGCAGCAATCTCACCAATGACAATAGTTTTGCTAACCGTAGTATCCTTAGAGCACGGCCAGCATGAAGAAACTGAACGCTATCGCTATAATCCTGAAAACATGACAATAGTTGGTTAAAATAACTGGACTCATTCTCCTGGTGCTCGGCAATTTACTAAAGACTATAGAGCATAAAGCAACTATATCTTATTATTGAATAATAATTTGAAGTGTTTCATTTGATTCATGCATTTTTGCATTGCAATATTTTTAAAAGATATTTTCAGCCAAAGAAAAGTGCTGAAGCGCCAAGAAACATGTTATAATGATGTTTTTTTTTCGTAAATTGACAACATTATTATAGTATTTTTATGTGGATATATCGCCAAAATGTAATTTATTTAGTGTAAGCTGTATTTGTATGTGTTTTATTAAAAATGCATAGTAATTTTTACACAGTGATCCCTTAAACTATTGTATTTGAACTAAGTAATTTATTAATAAATATTTCAAACTGTGTATAAAATATTATTATAAATATTACAATTTGATCGTGTTGCTTTAAAGTTTAATTAAAACGAAAGAAAAAATAACAAAAAATTTTCAGGCATATCGTATAAAAAACGAGATAAAGGAAGAAGACGTAAAAAGACCGGTGCTTGTTATAAATAATTTTGATGAGAATAATGATTGGAAATTACAAAGAAACTGACGTGCAGGTGTTCAATGAAGAGTTTGTGATAAAGAAGACATGAGAAGAACACAAAGTTACGGAGTAATAAAAATAAAGCACATAAGTTAACTTCAGGGTGACACAGTGTAATTTCAGTAGCAGAGATTATAGTGACATAGTGTAATTGTTTCAATAGCAGACATTATCAAATCAGTAGCTGGTGCATTTATTCGAAAATAGGTGCTCATTATTTACGAATAAGATAGAAAAAAATGTATTAAAAACCATACAGACTACGTCTAATCGAGATGACAAACATCGCTTACGAATCGGAAAATAGAATAATATTGAGAAACCACAGATTGCGTGTGAATTTAAAACTAATTATTATACAGTAGGTGATGAAACATGTAGAATGATGATGTCAGAGAAAGAGAGAGCAAGAGAGAGAGAGATAAAAAACATTCAAGTCTCTGATGAAATGGTTTTGATATGTTCAATCAAACCTTTGTATTTTTCTCATAGAGCCTGATATTACGAGATAATAGATCGGACACACGATGACACACAGGTACACGTGGCAGTTGCTAACAAGTTCACACAATGAGTAAAAACAAAACGAGAAAACAAAATAAAAAAACAAAATAACGTCATCTATAAAAAAAAACGAAGACTCAAAAGCTGAAACAGAATGTTTTGTAAAAAAAAAAACAATAATAAAAAAGACAGGATTAAAACTATTTGAATAAAAACAACACGGACAAATTGCAACGTACGTTTACCTGATTGAAGATCAAAAATATATAGTCTAGTGGTATACTAGAGATAAGGTCGAGGAAGAACCATGTTCTTAAATAATGCTTCGCTATTAACTTGGGATCTAATATCACTTGTTCCGCATTGTCTTGCTGCATAATTCCTGGAAAGATAAAATATGTTTTTAATGAAGAAACTTTCATCATCTTCCTGCCCTACTCTTACGCAATTCCCCTTCAATGGCTTCTTCCATACGAACACTCTTCCTAATCATATCATTTTTCACCCAAACTATCTATGTTTTCTAAGGTATTCCTCTTCTCTTGTTTCCTTCTTCGTTCAGATTTATCATTTCTCGATATTTGTATCATCCCTGCTCTTTACTTGCCCATACCGCTCAAACCGATTTCTTATTATCTTCCCAGTTATTGGCAACTTTCAACCTTTCTCTTACAATTCCATATTTATAGAACCTTTATATTATTTACCTGTTCTAAAATTAACAACGATATCTATAAGAAATATGGTGTCAGACAGACAGTTGAAGGCTATCCAGCGCGTGCTGAGATCGTCGTTGAAGAATGAGATGGCAACTGGCAGGATGATGAGATTGGCCACCAATAGTAGTAGCATGCACAGGTCCCAATAGAATCTGTAAAGAAGAAAATTAAAAATAAATAAATCAAATGTCTATCCACTTCTATAGAAGAAATTAATTTTTCCGAGAAGTAGATCAAATAAGAACGTCATGTACCAACTGAAATGGGTGGCCTGAACCTATTGTGATGAATAGTTTCTTAGATACGACAATTATCAGACAGACAGACAGATTACCAAGACTTGGTACAATAAACATAAAGTACCTATTGCCATTAACCGGGCACAAAACTGTCAGTCATCGATATTTATCACACATAACTTCCGAAAAGAATTTCGAAAAGTCATTGGTGTGCGTCTGGATTCAAAGAAACGACTTTTTGATTCAGAAGCGGGGTGCTCGGCCATTGGGTCACCGAGACTATTAAAACTACTTACAGTATCTATGCAAAAAATGTGATTGATCGATGCCTCTCGTGACCAGAGAGCTTAGTTACACTATGCACAAAGGATTAGCATTGCCATTAAATTTGGCAATGTTGCCGGTCTTTTGGTCACGCTACCAGTAGACGTGAAGCGGAGAAAATACACTATTGTAGATATGTATTGTATCTAGATGTATTTGAATAAATTATATTTACTAAGATGATTCCGTGTTTATATTTACAGTGATAGAACCACGCACTATGCTGCATGAATGGGTTGGCTCGACCGGTCTAATAAACGCAAACGTAATTTCACGCCGTTTTCTACGCGAAGGTGTAAAAGAAGCGGCTGTTAAATCGTCGACTAATCGAATAAGTTACATTACGTCCCAAATGGAATAGGTGGCAAATCTATTGTCATTACAGAAGGCAAAAAGTTGTGAATCATCCATATTTATAATACAACTTCTGAAAATAATCCGGAGAAATCATTGGTGTGAGTCGATCGAACCCACAACTTCCGAATCACAAGTTGAAGTGACCACTGGACCACCGAGACAATAAAAATAACACAGCCTATAAAAAATGCACGTTCGTCGATTTTTGAGGCTCCTAACATCACCTTCCTCCAGAACACATTCTATTTGAGCATGGATTGTTTTTCTTGGCCGTCCATGACTGCTACATCCATCCGCTTTTGCATTGTATATCTGCTTAGTCATTCATCATCCATTCTTTTACATGTCCTAACCATCGGAGCATGCCTTTTCTTACTTTTACACCGACACTCTCTTTTAATCCTTCTTCCTTCTTTACAACCTTGTTTTCGACGCGGTCAGCTCACAAAAACATGAAAATACATTTGTATTCAATTATAGACTCACTTGGATTGCAAGTAATTGATCTAATCATACAAAAGCAGTTATTTTTAATTGTAGGTGGCGAGCAGTGCAAATTACGTATGACTGCGTATTACCCATCTGAGGTAGGAGGTGTATAGGTACAATTATCTCGTTGAGAAGCGTTGGAACCAGCGAGCTATTGAGAAATAAATTATCTAATTTAAACATCTATACAACCTACACATACTTCCCGCCTTTAAGATCTAAAAGTATAAGCAGAGGAAATTATGCCGAATAAATTTTTAGTTCGAAATGAATAGTAACAAATTTTGTTTGTTACTACTAATTTATAATCTAGTTAGTAGTTACTAATAAATAGTTTAGAATGTTCGAAGTTTAAATTTAAAATTAAAAAAAAAGTAGAAATATACAAATGAAATAATATGTTACGATTAACTTTAAACATGATGTTCGAAATTTAAATTCAAAATAAAAAAAAATACTGAACTACATTGTACTTTTGGGTTACGCTTTAAATTGTATTACTTTAAGTGGAGTGGTTTCTTTTCGAGGCTCAGAGAGATTGCTATAGAAAATCCAACGATTTCGGTGGCAGCTGCGGCTCTTCAGAGTGAGGTAACTTAAGATAATGTCCAGCAATAAACAAGAAAAATCGCCAACAATAACTTCGGTCGCCGAGGTTTTTTTTACGCAATTTTTACGGCAACTTCAACGCGAAAAAAGGTTTTAATACCATAAAATACAGGCATAGCAAATAAATTTAATGAGTTTTTTTTATTAATATACTGATAATAATCGTTTCAATTGGCAGATATTAATAAATCTGCTTATGGGAAGGTCTGGTTTAAGGTCAAAGAAGATTTAAATTATATTAAATTATAATTTTTAGATATAAATATTATTATGGGATTGATATTTAGAAGTAGGTTTTCAAATAGATATTATGTGTTTTTTATAACATTCTCACAAGATACAAACTTTCGCTTTTATAAAATTAGTAGGATAGTAAAATTATTACTCTTATTTTTTACTGTGGTAAAGCCACCCAGTTCGCTGCTTGAATGGGTCGGCTCAAACGGTGAAATACCACGACCTCTCAGAATATCGACGTAAAGTGGTTAAAGGATAAAGTTATCCGGAGGACCCAATCTCTTCCCTTCTCCCCTTCCCATGCCACTTCCCTATCGCATTTTATAGGGCGGCAACTTAACTATAACACTTTGAAAACTTTCTGTTTGTGTCTAGTAAGGTCTCTAGGTTGGGTAAAGACTTTTCGGCTAGAAAGACGTCCAACTAAAAAAGCATTCGGTAAGTGATACTTTGGATATAGTGTCAATTTCGGGTACAGCGACTTGTTTTTAAGAACCATTTATGACAGATGCCCAGAAATACATTAAGGATATTGCTATTGAGTCGGCAAAACACCTACCAAAAAATTATAACAATATTTTCTGTGCAGTTAGTGCTGAGACATGGTGCGATAAAAACAATCCCGCTGTTAGCTAATAGATGTCTATATAGTATAGTTATATATAGTTTATAAATCGCGCTATGCAAATTTTCTTACTTGGTTTAGTTTCTACTGCTTTATAATACTTATTTTACCCGCGAGGAGGCGATGAATTCGTTAAACGATTGCACGTCGCATAAGAAGTTCCACATCGAAAAATAGAACAAATATGACAGATATTTTTTTACTGAGCGGGAATAGAATCCCTGCCAACTGGGTTTGAGATAACTTTTCGATGTATTGGAAAAAGTTACACTTATACTATACTTACTTTACTTATACACAGTTATATTTCATTGGGAATAAAAAAAAATCCGTCACTCAATGTGTAAGTGCTTACAACTTTAGTTAATATATAATCAGTCTGTTATTAGACTGCTATTTTAGACACCTTTGCTTATTAAACATGTCTAAAACAGACTAAAGAATGAACTCGGAACAGTTTTCAAAACAATAATAACATAACATTCGCTGTTACATTTAAATCTTACACAAGTCTACATTTAAATGTAACTATACCATTATATTTGCAAATTGTCCCTGAAATTCTGCATTTGTGTTCACGAATAATATTCCTAAATAATGAATACAAATGTTCGGAATTTATCGCGTTTATTTAATTTAGTTATCTCGTTAACGGAAGCTTCATAGCTAAGGAGATTGGCCGTACCTAAGGCAATACATCATGGTAATACAAATTTGAAATCATTGTAAGGTCATTTGTTTTTTTAAAGGACTCTCAGGACGCAAGAGCATATTTTTCAAACAGCCATTTTTTTTGAAACAGCTAAATAAAATTCAGCGAATCCTCAAGAATTCATTTCATTAATGTGCTCTTAATGTGTAGGAGTACGAGAGCACTTTCTTCGACAAAACACCGCGCATTAGCTAATCTCGTCTCATTGTTAGCAGGCACAAAAGATCATAACGAACACAAAACAACGGACATTCCCGCCAAAATTAACAACGCCCACATTAGTTAACGTGTTTCTGCACATTTTCTTTTGTTAACAATTAAATATAACATTGAGTTAAAACTTATTTTAATTATAAATTGCAGTGAATTGAGAAAAGTACATTAAATACCTACATTTCATCTGTGAATAGGTAAATAAAATAAAATCCAGACATAAGACTCCATGTTTATCACACTAATGTCATTACTTGGGCGAGGATTGAACTCGTTAACCTATTACGCAGAAAATTAACAACATAACATAACTTCACGCCATTGTTACCCGAAGATGTAGGCAGCGGCTGTTAAGCCTCGTCTCGCCGTTATGTTTACGTCCCAAATGGAATAGGTGGCGAACCTATTGCTATACCGGGCACAAAGTTTTCAGTCATCGGTATTTATCACACATAACATTCCGAAAACAATTTCGAAAAGTCATTGGTGTGAGCCAGTGTCAGGATTCGAACCACGACCTCTGGATTCAGAAACCGTGTGCTCGACCACTAGACCACCGAGACTTATAAAGAGAAAATTAAATCTAAAAAAATCAAGTGTCTTTAATTTATACTAATTTTTTAGCTCTCTATCATCACTGTCATGCAATGTGAAGTTCGCTGGACTAGCTGATTAACTAGTTAAAGAAATATTTCAGAAATATAATATGTCTCAAAAAAATACTCATCGAAAATATTTCTTGGTTTTGACTGAAATTTGGATACATTTTCATTGATTGCTTAAGAAAATAGTATCATTAACATTACATAGTATAAAACAAAGTTACTTTTCGCTGTCCGTTCCCTGTATATGCTTATATCTTTAAAACTACGCAACGGAATTTGATGCGGTTATCTTTAATAGGTAGAGGGTGTTAACGGGGTGGTTTTGATCTATTATTCATATACGATGTTGCAAAGAAAAGATGATAATTTTCGAGATTTAGCACTTTAATTGTAAACGCTGGCTGAACTCTAAGTGATAGATCAAAACAATATTCTACATTATTAAACACATTCAGAAGGTCTACAAAAAATCCGCGAGGGCATATGTCTACCTCTTAGGGATAACCCACAATGGCCTTTTTTATTTTTTTACTTTTTACGAGAAATAATGGCTTATTTGACGGGCCTCGTGGCGCATTGGTAAAACTACCGGTTGCAGCAATGAGGTCGGGGGTTCGATTCCCACCCGAGCACGAATATTTGTGACAAACATGAATATTTGTGTGGTGTCTGGGTGTTTTTCTATGTATTATAAGTATGTATTTACAAAAGAAAAGTATATATGTATTAATTTCCGTTATCTAGTATCCATAACACAAGCATTTAGTTGCTTAGCTTGGAACCAGAGGGCGCTGTGTGTATTGTGTCCAAGATATTATTATTATTTACGAAGCGATTTTAAACTTTACAGCATTAATATTCATCCAATTTAATAATAATAATAATAATCTTTATTTGCCTTTAAGAAGTAAGTTAGTTAGTAACACAAGTAATTATTGCATAAGAGTACTTTCAACATGTATACATAATATGAATGAATAAACGATTAGATTGATTACTTTAAATTACCAGTGAAGTTTTACATTTTGGTTTTAGTAGGTATAGATAGGTTTAGCGATGGGTCCCAAACTAGGCAAAGCCTGTATCTTGGTGACCCTATAACATTTTACAAGTGGAGGTAGGTACGTCCTTTAAGAACTATACTGACGAAGTTAATTTTCAGCTCAATAACACATTACATACATGTGGGTACATATGAATATAATATGGGATATGAGTATTACATAAATATATCAATCGAACAAATTAACATGCAAGAAAACAACAATTACAAATATACAGATATAAATACAAATATACTGATATAGATTAAAATGTCAAGTATTAAAACAACATTTAGAGTCAAAAAATATGATGAATGATATTATCATAAACACATTCGTATATAGATTATTATACAATTAGTGCAGATAATTTATAATACTACTTATTTAAATAGAGCAGCGCAACAAATCAACATACGAGAAAACAGTGATAGTAATTTCAAATTAAAAATTCGTTAGCCGTGAAATACACATATTGTTGTATAAATAATTATAATGTAAAAATAAATAATTAATGTATTGGATGCTATGTCAAAACATGTAAAATAATATCAGATGTCAAAATTATATAAATAAATAAAAAACATAAAAACTAGTTGGTAGAAAGTGCTTTGTCCGTGTTTGCCTTATAGTGTAAACTAGTTCTACATAGAAGTGCAGAGCAAGCCCTCAGTCTCGTCATAAGAACGCTCCAGCATCCACTCTTTCAGTTTGGTTTTGGCCTCATGATAGTTCATAGGTATAGTTATAGATTTGCTAATATTGTTGAATATCAGGATTGGAAGGAATGAGGATAAGCGGGCGGAAAAGAGGGTTCTAACCTTTGGCAACGGAATCCTTTCAGTTAATCGTCTTCCCCTACCACTTTGTCCACGCCGGGTTATATTTAATTTCATAACACCCAAAACTGCCCTTAGAATAAATATCTGACGTACGCGAAGAACTCGTGCTTCTCTGTAGAGTGTGTCCGTAGTAAATCGACGCGGCTTGCCTAGGAGCACCTTGAGTACAGCTCGCTGAGCTCGCTCCAGCTCTATTAGATGTGTCTTAGCAGAGCCACCCCAAACACCGATGCCGTACTCCAAAACAGATTGGCAAAGGCAAGTGTAGACCAGCATACGGGTATCAATTGGAGCACTTGTGCGTAAAAGCCTTGCAACGTATATGAATTTTCTAACTTTTTTTGAAAGAGCTTGAATGTGTGGTCTAAAAGATAAATTCTGATCTATTATAACCCCGAGATATTTGATAAAATCTACTCTTTTTATTGCGTCACAGCTGCAGGTGGCAGTAGGTGTGACATTTGCCACTCCACAACCATGTCCGTGTATTTTTAAGGTATCTATATTTGGTTTAGAATAACGCGTAATATGAAATGTCATAAAATTTGTCTTTTGGAAGTTCATCGTTAAAAGATTACGTTCAAGACAGGATCTTATAATAGACATCTCCCTCTCTGCCACAGCCATTGTATCCTGCCAATTAGCGCCGCGGAAAATTACAGCTGTATCGTCAGCATAGCAGATAACTTCAGCTTGGGTCAGTTTAAGTCTTAAAATTTCATTCATGTATATGGTGAATAGAGTAGGGCCTAAAACACTGCCCTGAGGTACACCAAAAGTAATAGGACAGCTTGCACTAACGGCGTCTCCGATTCTGACCACCTGATGTCTATCATTTAGGTAACTGGTGAACCAGTCCAAGGCTACGCCTCGAATTCCCTTAGATTCAAGTTTTCTGAGCATGGTTGGAATGCAAACAGTGTCGAAAGCTTTAGCGAGGTCGAGGAACACACCAGCCGTACGGTAACCCTTATCCATATTTGAGGAAATTATGGTAGTTAAGAGAGCTACCGCCTGTTCGGTGGACTTACCAGGTCGGAAGCCAAATTGTCGGGGGTGAAGTAAGTCGTTTTTGTGTAAGTATTGAACGAGACGCTTGTTAACCAGCTTTTCCAGAACCTTAGACAGTACAGAAAGTAAAGATATAGGTCTGTAGTTTTCTGGAATTATTTTACAACCACTTTTGTGGATGGGAATTACGACAGCTGTCTTCCAGCATAGGGGCACAGTTCCTGTTAGCATGCTTAAATTAAAAATATGATTTAGAGGCTTAAGTACATAATTCTTAACGCGTTTCAGAAGTAGTGGTGTGAAGGCATCAAGTCCTGGTGAGCTGTTGTCTTTAAGACCGTCTATTATGTTACTAATTTCTTGGTCATTAGTTGGATACAAGAACAAAGACTCCTTAGGTGAGTTTATTTTTTCAGTGTTGTAGTCTGGCGACTCCTCATCTGCACTTTGTTCTCTGAGGATATTGCTAGCGAGTTTCTGACCTATGGACGCAAAACGCTCATTACACTCGTCAATGGGCATATTCCTATCGGACTTATAGTTCAGTAAACCTGAATTATTATTTGTTTGTTTCGGTAGCTCACAAATTTCTTTGATAGTTGACCAAAGTTTTTTTGGATGTTTTTTATATCTTTCCAGTTCATTTTTCTCATAATTAGACTTACAGTTCCGAAGAATCTTATTACAAAAGTTTCTATATCTTAGAAAAATTGTTTTATGGATTTGGTTTTCTGGTTCTTGTTTCATACGAGAGTGGAGTTTGTCTCTATGCCTTATGCATCTTATAAGACCAGGTGTAATCCAGGGTTTAATACCGTAACAGGTTCTACTTATTGTTGTTTTCACGGAGTGTCTGTGAACTATGTCCGATAAGGATTTATTAAAAAGAAAGACTGCTTCTTCGACATTTGTGGCAGAACTGACATCTTTCCACTCCAGTTGACTCACATCCTCAGTGATCTTAGAATAGTCCATCCTTATTCGGGTTCTATTTGGTGTCGTTCTAAGAGTAGACTTGTTGATTCCCAGTAGTACAAGACTGTGGTCGGTTATAGAGGTCTCGCAGACCACTCCCCGGGCATCAAACCCCCTAAGTTTTATGTAGGCGTGATCAAGACATGCTCGGTCCCTAGTAGGGTGTGTGATTGCTGCCAGCAAACAGTGTTCTGCCATCAAGCACTGATACTGGGAAGAATTAGGCGAACAGTCTAATAAGTCTATGTTGATGTCACCTGTGAGTATCACGCAGGGGTCACTCTTTAGGTTCATCAATAAGCGATCCAAGGAACAGAGAAATGGTTCAACGTCAGTAAAGGAGGGAGAACGGTAAATGCCAAGTAGTGATAGTTTGTTGTCAATTATAATCTGCATGCAGTTTGCGTCATCAATTTTGGGCTCGAAACCCGTCGCAGTCCATACATCTCTGACGTAGACTGTGACTCCTCCACTTTTGTTTATTATTTTCTTGGTGTGGAAGCTTACGTATCCAGGGAGTTGATAAATTACAGAATCCTCCTTCAGCCAACACTCAGTGAGGACAATTATATCAGGCTTGAAATCTAATCGAGACAGAGTTACCTGCAGGTCGAGGAAGTTTTTTTGCAGACTTCTTATATTAGCCGTCAAGATCCTGAAGTCGTGCTTGGTGAGTAATTCTCCGCAAAGTTCCAGCTTACTTACAGTGCGGCAAGTCAGGGTTAGGGTCTCGTCAATGTCAATAAAAATATCTGTGTTATCCATTAATTTGGGCTAAGTTAAGGAGATCAGCAGACGAGTGTTGATTTAATGCCGCAAAAACACAATATGAGGGCCGGAACATACTCCATCTTCGTACTAGTAAACAGAAGCTGCAAGATGATTTGGTTCTAGTACAGATCAGATGAGGTGTACTGATTGTACCTGTGCTAGGTGTTTTCGTGTTAACATATTCTTGTGTTAAACCCTGAGTAAGGGTGAAGAGGTTTACTTGTGAGGTCATTGTTAGTAAGATACCAATAACTGTGATATATTTGCCCGTGACAATGTTACTGTATAGTGTTATTATCAATCTGCAGCGCTGCAATATATAACTATGAAAGGAAAAACGATTTCTATTATATTCTAACAAAATGAAAACAATACATATTTCAAAACGTGTTTTCGCTTTAGCTAGTCGAATGCGGTGATGTATTACATGTATTATTCGCCTGTAGCAGAAGATCCAAATCTTGATTATTTTTAATGGTGATTGCTGGTTTTCCCTCAGCCTTTAAGTGCCAATTAAGTGTCTTATGTAGATTATGCATGTAACAGATGATCCTGGCCTTTACAGCATGGAATTTAAACGAATATTTTCGAAGATATTGCAGTATTAACATAGCGGGACAGCAGTTAAAGCCGATAAATAGCACAAATTGAACCTCATGATATCCAAAATTTACTCATTTATTATTTTTGATGCGGAACAAAGTTCGCCAGGTCAGCTAGTAGGGAATAAATTAATCTTAACAATGGCTTCAAATAAGAGTCAAAATTACTTATTAATTGTAAGAAATCTCCGATGATTCGGACATGAAGAAGAAATGGATGATGCAAGATTGACTTAGCCTGAGAGATTGAGATATACCATGCTAAGGCGGAAGAATGTCGGAGTCGAGGACGTCCACGACACACTCGACCAAATTAAAGGTGTCCTTGTTGAAAGTGATGTCAGGAGCATAAAAACTAACAAGAGTTACGAAAGTAGAAGAAACGAGTGAGGTGAGTAAGAAGTGTGTCTTATGGCGCGCTATTCTCTCTGCCTACTCCTCAATGGACTTGATGTGAAATTATATACATATTTTTGTTCTAATTATTGAAATCACAGAGTTGTCAGTTAATAAATGTAAATACAAAATATTGATACGGATCGATTCAAACTCATACTCATATTTATTCCAATTTAAACTCTTGTTACAATAACTATAAAGTTCAAAATGCTTTAAAGTGTAATATCACCGCTACAGTTAATACTCATTGTTGTAATTAACCTTAATTTGATGCACTTACCTATTGTACTAAATTGCGCAATCACATTGGCGCAACTAAATTGACAGATTTCAATTCTAATTCAACGAGTCATAATAATCATGCTAATATTTATTTAGATTTATTTTGAAGTCTAGGTGGTCGAGAACCCCGTTTCTGAATCAAGAAGTCGCGAGTTCGAATCCTGGCTCACACCAATGACTTTTCGGAAATGTGTGATAAATATCGATGACTGTAAAACTTTGTGCCCGGTATGGCAATAGGATCGCCATCTATTCCATTTGGCACGTAAACATAACGGTAAGACGAGGCTTAACAGCCGCTGCCTACACTTTCAGGTAGAAAAAGGCGTGAATTTATGTACTCTAACAAAACTTTATAACTAATTTATTAGAGCTTATATTACAGTGGACGCTAAAATTTTTTTTAGAAGTCTTTAGAATTCATGTTTGGCTGGCAAAATGTAAAAACTATGGCATCATGTTTGATATTTAAGTAGCTTTCACTGTTAAACAGCTATCTTATAATGTAAAAAATAAAGTTTGCTGCAAGAATTTAATTTAGTCTCGACTAACACTAACTTAAAATAAGAAAT
Organism: Euproctis similis; assembly: GCA_905147225.2. Lineage (NCBI taxonomy): Eukaryota > Metazoa > Arthropoda > Insecta > Lepidoptera > Erebidae > Euproctis > Euproctis similis. The sequence continues at coordinate 6,884,976 of LR990121.1, read as the reverse complement.
TTATTTATAAATAAAACTAAACCGAAACACGAGTCCCTCGTGAATTCATAAATGTAAAGACATCTTGTTTTAAACAAATTTTCATCTGCATTTCGTCTTTGGATTTAAATTCTGACGTTTCAAGATGGCGTTCCATATTCAAATAACTTGACATTTGACATGAGTGTTGCAGTGTTGGTTTGCTTAAAATTTATGGGTTACTCCCACAGAAATAGATCAAGATAGAACGGCGAATAGGCGTGGCAAGCGTGCCAAAACCCTGCACTATATTGCATGCTTTTCGAAACTCGCTCTCATTACGCAACGAGCGTTCCTGCCATGCGTTCAGGACGAAAAAAAATAGATAAAACGTCACATATATGCCTTATTATGCTGTGAAAAATTGTAAAAACAAAAGTAGTGAATCAAATATGAAAAAAGGAAATATTTCGTATGATCAGTAAGTACAGAAAATCAGTAGAAATCGTTCTTCTCAAATGGGCAGTAACCGAGGTATATGTAGACGTTCGGCTTCGTTATTTAACCAGGACTGTGAGGCCAACCCTTACAAAAAGGCAAATATTTAATAAATATGTATAGTTTCAAGGACAGTAAAATATTTATAATTAAATTTTATATACTGTTGGAAAAATATGTTTTAGGTTTTAATATGTCGGATTGAAGTATTGAACATGTTTTACTTTCTATGATTATCGTTACAGAAAATCAATAAAGTTAGTAAAATATAAAAATAATAAAATTAACACACGTTGCCGATATTAACATCGATAATCTAATGTGAGTGTCTCCTAACTAGTCGCTCCGCTCACAATGAAAATGACGTCACGCTGAGGGCGTGGTTTTTCAAAAAAGTGACACGTTCGAAATGTATGGAAATATGCCATCGCGGCCGTTCTATCTTGATCTATTTCTGTGGTTACTCCTAACTAAAAAAATAATTAATTGATATTGGTATGGAATATTTGTAAGTATGTCACATAAATAATTAAGTTAAAAGATCCCTTGACATCTTGCGATAAAAACATATGTATCATAAGGTGAGTAGGCTTAGTCAGAGATTGTTCTATTCTAATCATATAAAAGGGGCCGTTCAAGTATTACGTAAGCAGATTCATTACAATTATTTACCCCCCACCCCCCTTGTCAGCAAAAGTAAGCAAAGATCTTACCTCCTCCTCCATAATTACGTAATCATTTTAAAATAATAATTTTCAAGAGACCATCTACACAATTGGCCTATTCACATATTTGTTAGTATTTATAAAGAAGCCTGATAAAGATTTTATTTAATGCAATCCTGTAGTTCAGTGCTATACAAGTTCTAGTTTAAAGTTCCCTAGTTCGAATCCTCTCTTATACCACTGACGTTCCAGAACGTGAAAAAAAAGTAGATAATTAAAAAAACTTCCGATTTATAGCAATAGGTTTCGTTGTCACTAACCATATTTTCCATTGCCTACATCTTTGGGTGTTATGCGCGTGAAGTTACAATTAAAAAAGTAATGAGGGTAGTATTATCGGATAGCTATTAACAGACACATTTTGAATGACATTCATGATATCACGTATTTGGAGAATTTTTAAAGACATTCTTGTTAATGTCTGGTGACTTTAATAGGTCGTTATATTGGAATAGGTCGTAACCACCTACTGTAATGTGTTGCCATCAACATATATTACTTAAGTACTAAGGGTATTTTTACCCTGGCTACCACTAGGAACCGACATTTCATTTCTTATTGCGTAGTTCTCAGAGACGTTTTTCACTGTACTTCTCTTTTTCTTAACATAACACAACTCTTGTCTACTCGAAGGTGTAGGCAGCGGCTGTTAAGCCTCGTCTCGCCGTTATGTTTACATCCCAAAATGGAATAGGTGGCGAACCTATTGCCATACCGGGCACGAAGTTTTCAGTCATCGATATTTTAGTCACATAACTTCCGAAAATAATTTCGAAAAGTCATTGGTGTGACCCAGGATTCGAACCCGCGACTTCTTGATTCAGAAGCGGTGTGCTCGACCACTGGACCACAGAGACCTTTCTGTTTTTCCATGTGGTTTAATGTCTTTTTAGTCTTAAGAATGCTCTAAAATTCCTGATATGTTCCGTTATACCGGCAATTTTTTACGAGATATGGGGGTAAACTAGCAAGCGGATCTCCTGAAGTTAAGCGACTATCTCCAACGATGGACACCTGCAGCACAGATAGTGTTACAGTTACGTAACTAGTCTTAAATATTGAATAAAGAGGGGATCTAAAGTGTGATGAGGAAGAGAGGAGGGCTATTTATGGCATGAATCCGTTTACGTCGACATTCTTAGCAGTCGTGGCATTTCACCCGTCGACCTGGCCCATTCATGAAGCGGCTTTATGTCATAAATCTGATCAATAAAATAGTATACCTAAAGATACATCAATATGGTATGTATGTATCGAATCAGATTCATAGGAGCGTTATAATTAAATGCGATATGCGTGTTCGATGGCCCGTACTAATTGCTAATACCTACTAATTAATAATATGATCATATGTTTTGACGTGTATCTGTATTTGATACAGATTGTTCGTGCTAAACAAAAGCTCCAGTGTATATTGGAATTAAATTAAGTCAACGGAGCGAGTGAGGCGTGTAAGAATCGTGCCTTATGGCGCTCTGTTCTCTCCTACCCCGCAAGGGATTTGGCGTGAAGCTATGTATGAATGTATTATTAAGACACTTGGGACTTCTATAGGTAGGTGGGTTTAAAAATTGTTCTAGCAAGGTTTAAATTAACATTTTAGTAGATAACTAAGCTTTAAGCTCAGTAGAGGTCTGTAGGGACCTAAACATTAAACTATACGACCTTACAATATTACATATATGATATGCTTGATCTGCATACAATCTCACATGGCGTGGGTTCTTATTCAAGACTTAAATGGTGTTTATTTTGAGATGGAAGGCATGTATTAAATAATCAATTTACTAAGGATACTAGTACTACAAGTATTTTTTACTAATCTGATTTCTCCTATACAGTATAGATGTAATAAAAGGTTAAGTAGGTATGCCTCAGTGGCCAAGGTTTAAGAGCCGGCAGAACGCATCTCGTAGTTCTGATTTTGGACAGTTGCATAATTTATGCAAAAAACCAGTATCCCAAGTAGATTAATAAAATTTGATTATTATACAATGCTTTGATGTATGTTGGCTTGATTATTAAATATATATATATTAATATAGCACGCTGAAGTGGAGCTGGACAGGCCACATCACTCGAAGAACTGACGACCGCTGGGGAAAAATGGTTCTTGTCTGGCGACCACGGATTGGTCTGCGTAGCGTAGGCTGTCCCTCCATTAGATGGGCGTACAACCTAATGAAATCAGCTGGCAGTCGATGGATGCAGCTGGCATCGGACCGCGAGTTCTGGCGAGCTCTTGGTGAGGCCTAAGTTTAGCAGTGGACAAGTGTGGGCTGATGATGATAAGTACTTCGTATTCTAATTGAGAAGTACCGAATTAGGGAAACGGGATTTAAAGAAAAACAGACACAGTTAATGGTTATGTGTGATAAATAAAATTGTTCTGACAGTAGGCTCCGACACCTACTATATTTTAAGAGCCATTATTATATAAAATTATTACATACTTTGTGCCCGCTATGGCAATAGGTTCGCCACCTATTCCATTTGAGACGTAAACATAACGGCCAGTCGAGGCTTAACAGCCACTGCTTACACCTTATGGTAGAAAAAGTCGTGAAGTTATGTTTGTTATTATTACATAAATTAGTAGCTTACTAAAAAAAATCACTAATAAATAAATTGGCGTACATAAACCAGTATCTCGTTAAATTATAATTTGCTTAAAAAAACTTTATGTTTATTGGTTGTGTGTGCAATATTGTATCTCCGTAACACATTAACTGTTTATGACCGAATTTGATGTTAGGTAAGTAACGTTTGCAAATACCGCATCTAAAGATTTTATATTCACAATACCCTTTTTATGTAACTTTACTCCATTTATGTCCCGAATGTATAGGCAGCGGTAATTGTGTCTTGATTCGTTCTAATTTAATCTGTTGTTATGCATTGTACATAAGTTTTATAAGTTAACGATATTTATCACTATCGGCGAACTAACGATTTATCACTTCTTCTTAACTACATTGAACATGAATTATACATATAAATCACCCCGTTAATACCCTCTATCTACTTAAAAAACACGCATCAAAATCCGTTTTGTAGTTTTAAAGATACATAGGGATATAGAGTCAGAGAAAACGACTTTGTTTTATACTAAGTAGTGATAATTTTCAAAAAGTAATTGGTCTACTACTCAGTACTACGAACTTGCGTTTGAACTGGATTCTCCATAATTGAAAGCAGGGTTCCCTCGATTCTATACTCGTGTGCTCATATTACATATTAATTAAATGAAAACAGGTAATAGTCAGCAGAGCTAAGGCAGAATATTTATTATCCATCCTTAACCACCATTTACGTTCATTAACCATCTTACCTTAGATTTAGATTAGTCTTCTCCTTAGACCATCTGTCTAAAACATCATGTAATAAAAATAAATAGTAACACAAAGTACGTATATATATTTTATGTGAACTTTCCTTCTGTAATGGTAGCTTAGCGTGAAAGGTTACTGTTAAGTGTCTAGGTATACTTAAGAAATACGGGAAGACTCAATGGACACTTTCAAGTACTCTTCCATTGCCATATCATAGACAAGGAGCAGAGTGACGTAATATTGAACTTAATGTAACCTCTTTTTAATTATTCTTTTTTCAAAAATTTACTTTTTATTTCAAGCATTCTTTTTTTGAATATTATATTTTTTAATTGAAGCTAAGATAGAAATGGCGCTTTAATGACATTTATGGCATGTAATTAATTTTTTTATTTTTTTTTTTATTTTGAAGATAACATGACGTTTTATTGAGGTTTATGTAATTTCGCTATGTCTCACAATGCTAATGATGGAGCTGTATACCATCTCTAGGGGTGACGTGTTTCCTGAACTTCAGTTTAATGTCGGATTAAGAATAATAATCTCGCTGGATCAGCTGAAATTATTACTGAATTATATATTTTAGAAAACAGGGAATCCGAATTTTATAAAATATTACAAATGAAATTATTCTTACATGGTTTTTTTGAGACATAATTTAATTTTTACAGTCGGAAGTCCACACTAAGAACTTCGATGATTTGTTGGAAACCGAAGGTGAAAGGTGAAACCTGACTACAATCTCTGTCGTTTGATCAAAGTGTCTGTCACGTGTCATTGGACATCAAAGGACATCTTGGATTTATATTATAATCTGTTAATTATACCAGCAATCAAGCATCAAATCATACATATCATAGGAAAAACATAATCAAACATAATCAAACATATAATAATGTTTTTCGTCGTACTAAGAGTTATCAAGAAAATATTAAGGTTATTTAGTTAGGTGTTATACATTTTAACAGAAATTTATTAGTTATAGTTATAAAGATTGACTAAGCAGATATACAATGCAAAATAGGATGGATGTAGAAGTCGAGGACGGCCAAGACACACATTCCATGACCAAATAGAACGTGCTCTGGAGGAAGGTGATATTAGGAGCCTCAAAAATCAACGCGCGTGCATGACACTGCATGAAAACAGTTATGAAAGTCAACGAAGCGCAGAGTGAGGTGTCTAAGAATCGTGCCTTATGGCGGTCCGTTCTCTCTGCTACACTGCCAAGGGTTTGGCGTGAAGTTATGTATGTATGTAATTATACAAGCATTCATTTATCAAAGATTAAATTTTTATTTAATAATTATAATAATTTTTAATAAGCGATCTATAATATGCTACAATAATATGATTATAACTGCTAAATATTTGTATTTTTTTTATTATTATTTTATTATTATTTTTTCAAAATTTTTGAATTTAGAATACAAATATGTTTATAAATGAAAGTTACTCTGTATTGTTTGCAAAGAAAAATATGTCTTCTTCACTGTTTGTCCCTCACATTTAAACGATGAAAGTCAAGGAAATATCACTGGCAACCTATAAGGTCATGGTGAGTATTTGGAGCCAAATTGCCGTTGTAAAAAAAAATAATATTTGTCAATAGAAAGCCTATTACATTTATTCGTAACTAGCTGGCCCGGCGAACTTTATTCCGCCTAGGAAGCAATAAATATGTTTTTATTCAAAAGAGCTCATGTTACTCCCAATGCTATTACCTGCCAATAAAAATTCCCGTCATAATTTCGCCAGCCATTTCAGAGATTACCCGGAACAGACTGAGAGCAAAATATATATATATTATTTTGGTGTATGTACCGTATAAATTATATTCATACTAGCTGACCCGGCGAACTTTATTAAATTTTGGATATCCTGAGGTTCAATTTGTGCTATTATCGGCTTTAACTGCTGTCCCGCTATGTTAATACTGAAATATCTTCGAAAATATTCGTTTAAATTGCATGCTGTAAAGGGCTAGGATCATCTATATTACATGCACAATCTATGACGTTTCTATCTATTAAGTTTCTATCTATTTAATCAAAAACGAATCGCTCATTCGTTTTTAAGTTCGATTAAGTCAAAAATAAGATATAAATAATTGAAAAAAAAAAATAAAAAGCCATCGTAAGTTTATCTCTGTATAAATCGCACACTAGGCTTATTATAATTTTTTCAAAAATATCACGTTCAATCAGTATGATTAAATAAAGGAGAACCAAAAAATAATTCAATGAGTCCATTGTCGAAAAATAACAATACTTATTCCGAATTGAGAATACAACATCAAATTATTGGATTCGTATTATCTAAAAACATTCTATTTTAAATAAATTTATTTTATTTGTTTTTGAATATGAGTAAAATTTAAGACCTGTTTTTAATATTGAAATATCTACTTTCTACTGCATTCATCATTACATAGTATAAAACAAAGTCACTTTCCGCTGTCTGTCTCCTTATATAATTATATCTTTAAAACCACGTAACGGATTTTGATGCAGTTTTGATCTATAATTCATATATGATGTTGTAAAGAAAAAATGATAATTTTCGAGATTTAGCACTTTAATTGCAAACGCTGGCTGAACCCTAAAGTCATAGATCAAAAAAATATTCTACATTATTAAACACCTTCAGAAAGTCTACAAAAAAGTCCGCGAGAACATATGTCTATCTCTTAGGGATAACCCACAATGACCATTTTTATTTTTTTACGTTTTACGATAAATAATGGCGAAGCAAAGATTACGAAACGATTTTAAAAATTAATTACTACATTAATTTTCATAAAAGACTGAGAGAGAGAAAAGAGAAGTTTTGCTGCAGACTTAAGCCATTTTTATTTCATTTTCTTGATTATTTTACTTTTAACTATTACAAACACTAATTATATCTAATATATAAAGTTCTCGTGTTACAGTTTTCGTTCCCATACTCCTCCGAAACGGCTTGACTGATTCTCATGAAATTTTGTTGTGCATATCGGGTAAGTCTGAGAATAGGACAACATCTATTTTTCATCCCCCTAAATCACAATATTTCAATATTTTTTTTAATTTTTCGATATACATTTCTGTTTCTTATTTTTTTTATAAAACGGGATACAAAAATACAGACAACCTTAAATGTTCAACCCCCTACGATCAACCCCTATTTTTTAAATTTTATTTTTCGGCAAGACAACGTTTGCTGGGTCAGCTAGTTAATATTATAATATTATGCCATAACCCATTGCAAGGAATATTTTCTTATACAAACTTTCAAAAATTAGTAACACTGATAACTAAACATATACTATGCTATTAAAAGAAAAATGTTTATGAGAGTAAATAAAAACTAATTAGTTAGGAAATATATATGCGCAAATAATTTTCTCTAATCCGATTTATAGGTAACCACAAACAAACAAAGCATTTCCATACACATGCATTATTCTGAACGCAACTGGAATTTGCATCGGATCGTTGAATTGTTATACTCTACAACTACACTGTGTGGCCAGCAATATTACTCTATCCCTCTTATGGAGCATAATCGGCGCAATAGGGGGATGAGGAATGGTGTGGGAAATAATTGTGCATAACATGTACCTACACACATACTATACTAAACTCTCGTCAATTGAGTCGCAATGTCCGCTTTTAAAGCTTCTGCTTAATACGATATTACGCAACTAGCAACTCTTGTACAAAGAGATTATAAAGAGAATATCGAATATTTGCATTTTATTAATCTAAAACTGTTTTCATTATTATATATATAATATAGAAATTAAATTAATTTTGAAACAATATATCGTGTTCTGAAGGTTATGTGTCCCGTATCTGAATTAAGAAGTGGGATAGGATCGAATCCTGGCTCACACCAATGACTTTTTGGAAGTTGTGTGTGGTAAATATCGATGGCTCACAGCATTGTACCCGGTGTATGACAATAGGTTCTGTTGCATATTCTATTTAGGACATAAAATAGACCCAGACGTTACGTGACTGCTGCTACCAAAAACTTCGGGTAAAAAGGCGGCAAGCAAATATTTATTAAAAAAGTAATTCCAGTCTCATTATTAGATATCTAGTACTATATGTGTATATTACGTTATTTCTCTTCTCCCATCCAAGGTCGATACAATGTACTAGAGGATTTAGCTTTGAATAAAACAGTGAGGTATTGATGAATAATCAAGAACGTATCGAGGTGAGAACCAGATTATCATATACAATACATGCAAATATTTGATTATATTATTGATATATATTACCTGTTATTTGAAATATCTCACTAAATTTACTACCGATATCTTTGATGCAACTGGCGATTAGCAAAACCGTTCGACGCCACGAGAAAAAAAAAACGTAGTGAAGTATTCGAGAAATCAGAAATGTGGATGTTACTTGGTTACGTAATATCTTCATGCCGAGTTCCGTGCGGGGTAGTCAGAAATAAAGGAGAAGAATAAAATTATAGTTTTTTGAGAAATATAGATTAAAAAAATGATAAAAACATGGTTCATTATGAGACGGTTTTTACCACATTTGCTTGTTTGACTTTCATATCTCATGTGAGTTTTTTTACAGATTCTGTTATCAAATAATTAGACGATTTTTAAATAATTCATTATTAGAAAAAAACATAAGTTAAATATAACTGTGGCTTATGCCACTACGAAATACTGATTCCAAGTGGACCACGATAAAGTGTAACCAGGTTAGTTCCATTTGCAAGTAAGTAGGGTACGTAATTATTATAAAAAAATAATAATATAATATTTTCTTGATCACATAAATAAATAATGTACACTATTTATCATCTGTATAACTATTAAGACAGTTGTTATTATAAATTTTTATTACATCAATATTTAAGTTATGTATGTTTTTTTATAATGTAGGTTAGGTACATAAATAACATAATAATAGGTTGGGGAAAAAGTATTTTCGTATTTTTGTATGAAAAGTCAAGACATTTTTTTCAAAGTTTATTTACATTTATTTACAATATATATGTACCGTTTTGTTGAATAACTTTCTGCCATTTTGTGGGCAGAGACATTATCCCTTTACTGTAGAAACTTTGGGACTTCTGATCAAAAAAACGGGACAAATAGTTTTGGCAGTCCTCTCTTGAGGTCAACCTTACAGAACCTAAAGAATTCTGAAGAGACCGAAACAGGTGAAAATCTGAAGGCGCAAGGTCAGGGCTATATGGTGGATGCACTAGGACCTCCCAGTCGAACTCTCTTAATTTTTGCTGAGTGGCTAAAGATGTGTGTGGTCTAGCGTTATCGTGATGAAAGACAACACCCTTCCTGTTGATCAATTCCGGCCGTTTTCTCTCGACTGCTTCCTTTAATCTCATCAGTTGCTGGCAGTAAAGATCAGAATCGATGGTTTTGCCGGACGGTAAAAGCTCATAATGAACAATGCCCTTCCAATCCCACCATACACACAGCATCACCTTATTTCGTGTTAGGCCAGGTTTGGCCACAGTCTGTGAAGCCTGGCCAACTTTCGACCACGACCTTTTTCGCACGTTCTTGTCGTACGTGATCCACTTTTCATCGCCAGTTATCAATCTCTTCAAAAACGGCTCGGTTTCATTACGTCTCAATAATGAATCGCAAATGAGTACACGGTTCATTAAGTTTCTTTGAGTGAGCTCGTGTGGCACCCAAATATCGAGCTTTTTTGTATAACCAGCTTTCTTCAAATGGGTCAAAACTGTTTTGTGGTCAATTCCCAGTTCTTCAGCTACATTGTAACTACTAATATGCCGATCTTGCTCCACTCTTTCAAAAATGGCGTCCATTTTATTCGTAACAGGGCGACCAGAGCGAGGTGCATCTTTAACATCAAAATTTCCGGACTGAAAACGTTTGAACCAAATTTGTGCTACTCTTACTGACACTGCATCAGGTCCATAAACAACACAAATTTTTTTCACTGCTTGAGTTGCATTTTAGCCTTTTTTATAATAAAATTTTAAAATGTATCGAATTTCTTCATTAGATTCACTCATTTTTACGGAGAGAAAAACAAATGAAAAATAGCGGGAAACAACTTTTTTTTATTTTTTTCTTTTCTTTATAATGTAACCTTTTTAATGTTACCAAAACCAGCCAGACACAAATAGTACAGTCAAAGAAATTTTATAATAAGTTTATACCTACGTTATGCGAAAAGACTTTTTCCCCGACCTAATATATGACTTTATCATTATATTTCGATATTTCGTGTCATTTAGGTACTTTTTTGTCAGGCGTAAATATTAAAAACTTTTTTGAAAAATTAAAAAAAGAACGCGCCTTAGATTCTGACACACTCTGAACTGAACATGCATTGGAAGTTTTGGCGGGACTGTGGAAGGATCATGTCCGTTCTTTGCATTATTTTCTCATATTTGTGTTTCAATGGATATTATTGTTGAATAAAATTCGTGGCGTTTTGTTAAATAAGTGTTCGTATATGAGTGCAAATGTGGGGAAAGGTGTAAATATCGTATTTGGTGTGCTCTCCTACAGTGTCGCCAGGACTCCCTCGGACCATAATGCATAATGTATGATTAGGTTAGGTTAGGTTAACTTAGTTTTAAGTTTCATCATCATTACTTCATAAAAAAAAATAAACGCCGACAAGGCAGTATGGCATAAAAGGTTTAGCCTGCCCAATTATAGACAAATTAAAAAAAATGAACATGGATTGTTTCAGACACGATTCGGTATAGGCGTTGTCCTATAAAAATTTGCCTTCCACAAAAGGTTTTTATTTGATTAAGTAAGCGGAATTTTGCTGTTGTGAAAATTTCATCGAAGTGCCTCAAGGGGCCTCGACGAGGACCGAGCAGACCGGAGAGTCTCTTGTGTCAGGAGCGATATGGACGTGACGCCACGTTTGTCTTTTTTTCACCATTTTAATTTCAAGCCATTGTTTAGACATGTCTGAAATAGAGGTAGTTCTTAATTTCCACAGGGACTATTTAACTATGTATTTTGTCTGTCGAGTTTTTACTTTGTAATTTAAGATTTTCCAGTTCCAAACAGAAACAAGCTGAGCTGTGTACATTTCGTTTAAAAAATAAAAATAATACAGTAATTTAAAGTATCAGTAGATGACACATCAAGATATCTGTAGTATGCAGATGTTTTGTAAAAAATAAATTTCAAATCTGCAGATTAGATTTAGAAAAAATAAAGATACATTTATGTCAAATTCCACAAACATTAATTTTGTTTCCAAAACACAATGTCAGCGATGTATCTTTACGTAAACTATTACTCCATTTATAAGAATATCTACATTACTTAAAATAATGTAGGCGTTACGGTAAATATTTCAATTAAAAAGTGACTTTATTTATTTTAACAATATCCAATACGAAAATTAATGTGGCTGTTTAAATTTATTTGGCGCGAAAACAAGAAAATAGATGAGGATAAATTTTATACAGAGCATTTTGTTTACTCTGCACCTACTCTGTATTAGCTTCTCGCCATAAATCTACTAAGTTTGAAACTGTCCCGCGTGGGATAAAACGAGAATAATGGCCAAATAATCTTGATGAAAACAATGTAGCTTACTGTCGGTATATGAAATGGGTGACGTATATTAAGTTTATGTATAGTATTTGCTATAATTTTCATGTATTTATTCTGTATATATATAGGTTCCAGCAGCTTAGTGGTTAGCACTTCGCTGCACTATAACTTTCCAAAGAAAAGTTCTTTATATATCAGATCAAAAATATTCGGGGTACTGAAATATAATATCTCTGAAGATATAGATATCGCAAGCATTGATAGCATCAGCAAATAAAATATTTTATTTAAACACATGCTTGATTAACTATTCACACATTACACACATTAAAAATGCACAAAGTATATTGTAATTAAATAATAATGTTTACGTTGTTAGTACACTTGGAATTATTTAAATAGTTTTATATAAATGATTGTATTATTGCATAAACATAACATAACTTCACACCTTTGTTACCCGAAGGTGTAGGCAGCGGCTGTTAAGCCGCTTCTCGTCGTATTGTTTACGTCCCAAATGGAATAGGTGGCAAACCTATTGCCATACCGGGCACAAAGTTTTCAGTCATCGATTTTTATCACTGTGAAAACTTTGTGTTTTTATTGCATTTTAATATATAATTATACGACTAAGAAAACTATTTTTTGGGACAACCCAATTGGGACTCAAACCTTCTACCTTCTCCATCAGCCGAGCTGCTGGTCGTACACAAATTGTTTTTAAGTATCTGTACTTAGGTAACTGTAATAATGTATTATCTAGAAAGTAATCTAAATTAAAAAAAAAAGGTCACGTAGCATAGCAACATAGCTCCTCTTCTTACGTCAAACGCAAAGAAAAAATACAAAATATCCGTTCGACACTTGTTTTTAAGAACGTGTTTAAAATTGAAAATAGAATAGTTGAATAGACAACAATAGCCATTATTGGCAAACATTGCTCAATTTTTATTGCCTATTTCTATGCGGAGGTCCGCTATCGATCACAAATATAAAATTTTATATTCAAATCGGCTTTACAATCTTTACGTGTACAACATTACTCAAGCGAACCAGGTGTTCTAAAACATATTAAGTTTTTAGATAACAAAATCTTAGAATTCCGATCACAATTATATATATATAAATATATTAGCATGTATGTACGTTCTTCACATGCTAAAAGCTAAGAACAAAAAGAAAATTGTCATAACAAATATGACATGACCAATGACAATGACGGTTTGATAAGATCGATTGTCTTGTCTATGGAATACTTTACAAGATTTGTGCGAGTGATAAATTGTAGTTTGAAGTACATATAATAAAGTAAAGATTGATTCATATTGTTGGAAAATTTAATGTATAAAAAACAGTATAGTGTCGACTCTATGCTGGATTTTGATAAAAATATCGGTGAGTTCTTTTAAGAAACCCTCGTTTCTTTGAATTATCATGATGCCAATAGTTAAACTATAAATTTATATGGCTGCAATTAATCTTATTACAGTATACGTGGTTATTTCCAATATTTGCCTTAACTCTCTTGGGACGTGATTTTATTTCAATACCGAGGTTATTTATGTAGCCTTGATATTTTACGGTCTACGCCTGATATTAAAAAAGGTAACATAACATTTATTGATAAGATTTTATCAGTTGTCTAGTTTCCATAAAACAAGTATTTAGTAGCTTATTAAGTAAATATTAAATGTTATACAAATATTTTGATAAATAAATATAATATTGTTGAAAGTTGGTCTCGGTGGTCAATTTCTGAATGGAGAAGTCTAGACTTCAAATCCGGGAAATAATGATAACTGATAGCATTGTGGCAACATTTTATTTCATTTCATTTCAGATATGAAATTCGGCCAATCAAGACGTAGCTGCCTGTATCTTAGTATAGAAAAGGCGTGAAGTTACACAATAAAGTTAAGTAGATGTATTAACATAATGTAAACTATAGTTAAAAGGCCACTGAGTTCCACCTTCCATAACTGTGGTAAGCTGAACAATAGTTTGACATAAATCTCGTGGAAACTGTACAACTATTGCGGTGCACCGCAAAATAGGAAAACGTAAACTACTCTGAGGTTTCGCTCTTGCAAAAAGGGAATAAAAAGTGTGTTTTCCGTTTGTTGCTAAATAAAGCCATTTTGTTTTACTAATTTGCTTTTATTACTGTAGCGAGTTGAATTCATTTTTTATTTTTTCTATTCTAAGTTAGGTATTATAAGTGTAGAGTGAGTGAAGGAAAAAAAAGCTGAGTGGAGAGTACTAATTTATGGAAGCAAAAATTTAATTTGACGGTAACTTCAATTTGAACAATCCCATATTCGTGTTCTCGATTTGCGATAGGAGAAAATACAGCTAGCTGCTGCATCGGGTTCAAAAGGCGAGCTACACAGAAGTATAAACTAAGTTGCGCTGTAGTTAAATAGCAATGCAAAAATATCTATATTTTTTTCATCTCTCTGTCATTTTTTAACGATCACTTAACGTTTGATAGAGTACAAAATATCATAAGTAGTTAAGTGCCACTAAATGCGAATCATATTTAAAACACAAACCGGGCATAATACGCGAAGTTGGCTCGTAGTTGCACTACGCTTTCAAAGGCTGATTGCAGTGTCAATATTTAAGCTCAACTTGCTGACGCTCAAGCTTAAATCTCATGGGTATAAGTGACCCGACTCGCTTCACTTCATGCTTAATTCAGCTTTTAGCACACACGAGATAATGGCAAAAGGTGCTCCACAAGTCCACACATAAGGAGTTAAGACGTATTCAATCAAATAATAAATAAATTTTCAATATTTACAATAAATATGTATTTATATTTTTTATATGATCCCTACATAAATAATCATAAATAGTTAATATGAGAGATAAATAATAAAATCTTATTTTTGTCCTGCAATAGCCGGTCCTAAATTGTAAGATGTATCTTTAATAAAAATACGAACTTATTTTACCAGTGATATACGAGTATTATACTAGCAGGCCGCGAGAACTTCGTAACGCTATATTGTATGTAGCTTCCCGCCTCACGGTGTTACTCGCGTACTAACAAAATGTTGATGACGACGATGATTACATATAGCCTATGTTACTCAGTGGTTATGTAGCTTTCTAAAGAAAAAAGAATTATTAAAATCGGTCCAGTACTTTTTGAGTTTATTCGTTACATACAAAAATACAAATCTTTCCTCTTTATAATATTACTATAGATGAGAATATCTTCGACATTATTATTAATGTAAGAATGTATGGTAATAACTTTATTTTGCCCTCGAATTCAACGTCCCCATTTCACAGAGTACTATAACATGAACTCGTAATGAGGGTTCGTGAAATCAGAAAAGATTCCAAACATTCTTGAAGTTTTATACCGGGATTTCTTTCTTACAACACCGTGGCCCAGATTTATTATTAATTAAAAAAAAAACAACACCAAAGAAATTTATTGTTCTATTTTTTTTCGAAGAGGTTTTCAAACATGACGTATTAACATTTCTTTAGCGAGTCATCATTATATTAAATACGAAAGTTTGCGAAGATGTTTGGATGTTTGTTACTCAATCACAAGTCAACTGTACAACAAAATTAAATGAAATTTGCCAATAAGCCCTTGGGACAATACTCCAATCAACTATAATGTTATTTGAATAAAACTCTACGATGGTCAATGTCATATTGACCATAAAAAGTACTTTCAATTCAGTTGACGCATATCCCTGGGATATAATATTTATACTTTTATTTCTTTTTAATTATCTTAATACGAGTAGGTATCGAGTACATGTTATTATAATTTATCAAGGCTTCGAGTAGAAAGTAATAACATAACATTACATAACTTCACGCCTTTTGTTACCCGAAGGTGTAGACAGCGGCTGCTAAGCCACGTCTCGCCGTTATGTTTACGTCCCAAACGGAATAGGTGGCGAACCTATTGCCATACCGGACACAAACTTTTTTCAGTCATCGATATTTATTACAGATAACTTTCGAAAACAATTTCGAAAAGTCATTGGTGTGAGCCAGTGTCTGGAATCGAACCCGGACCTCTGGATCAGAAGCCGTGTGCTCGACCACTGCTCCACCGAGACTTGAAATTAATGTTTAACAATTATTGGTAACTTACCAAGATACATCTGATTTATGGCAACGGACTCGTCAGAATAATGATGAAATGAACGTAGCTATTCGCTGAAGCGTTGCTGCGATGCGAACTAATCCTTTTACATATATACCTAGACAGATATAACTTCACACCAAGTCCCCTGCGAAGTAGACAGAGTAAACAGAACGCCATAAAGCATGACTCTTACATGTGTAAGAGTCATGCTTTATTCACTCGCTTTTGTGACTTTCGTAACTCTTGTCATATTTTATTATTAAATTTTTTTTTAACTTGGACACACAGTACACACAATATACGTTCTTCAATTTTTAAGGCCTCTTTTATTTTATATTACTATTTTTAATTAATATCTAAAGATATAGTTCTTATATTCAATGAAACTAATAAACTCTTCTTCGTGAGATAAACTCTCTCTTTTCTCATCTGATCATAACATTTATCCATAGATAGATAAATTCTTCGTGTGTAAGCTTTTAATTAAAACTTTCTTCCGAAACAACATTGTTTAGTTCGTTTCTTGTCTATGATATTTATTAACTGTTTCTATATACCTATATATATATATATTTGTCTGTTCATATTTATTTGTAAATTGTCCGTATGTATTTTTATTACTTTATTGAACCTTTCGTAGTTCTGTTAGTTAAACTTTATTATGCAAGTAATCGTTAACAGATATCATGAATTTTCATTTCTAAAATATTTTCACCTAAGTGTGTGTTGTTCAAATCTAAGGGAATGAGTAATTTCCTTGTATCATCCGTCATCATCATTTTTCTGCTCAATTCCTATTATTTCAGGTGGGCACAAAAGGATTCCCCTTTTCCGTACTTCCGTTTCATTCGCTTCTTCCACACGTACACCTCTCCTAAATATATCTTCATTCGCACAATCTATCTATGCTTTATTAGGTTCCCTCTTTTATTGATTCTTTATTATTTTTTTACGAAACGTGGCATGACAAAAGAGTGTCGTCTCTTTTGAAAATTGCTAAATATATCAGTCATTTTCTGAATAATGACTCGATTGCTCTTTAATATCGATATTTCGATATAACAGTACCTATTGAATGTTGACAGATGGCACAGAGTAGTGAACAACGGGCGGATGACAAGAGCGGCTCCAGTCACCCATTATTACCAACATTGTTAATAACAGCATAATAGTGTATGTTGAACTGGTCGTGAATCAACATTAGTGTTTAATAATAGTAGCTGAATGGTATAATGCAGTGAATAAAGCGGGAACATTTCAATTATAAAACATATATAGGTACTGCCATCTGTATAGGAACTAACTTTTACGGACTTTTACCTATATAAAAAAATCAACGCGCGCGATTCTTGCAGATTTGATTATCGAAGGTCTTGTGATTTTTTTTAAAATTTTAAATGTCGATCTTAAATATGGCTTGGCTGCCAGTATGACAACTAATGGAACATACTCAAAATCTAATAGCGTGCTCGCATTGGTCAAATCAAAAATCGCGCGCTATTCGGGTGTTTTCTGCCTCATTTATTTCTCTTTACACGAAACTTTAATAACCGGCGGGAAAACTTATCAGTTCTTCTGACGCTCTCTCATGTCAAGCTTTTAGAATTTACTTATAAATATTTATGTTTGTTACATGTATATTTAAACATACATTTATAACGTGTTTATGATTTATATATAATTAATAACTCAAGTCGTATAATACTATTATTTCTCAGCATAATCCTGTAATAAATCATTATGATCATACATTTTTTTTCTTAAAAGAAAAATGTAATAATCTTTTGTATCATTCATTCGACATGAATGAACGAAGCACGGAACAGAAAATGAGCATGTTGTGAGTTTTTCTTTTTTTTCTATTATAATTAGTAGAAACATTGATTGTATTTATAATTAAAAGAGAATAATTACAAACGTAAATGTGAATAAGGAACTGTATATAAGACGACTTGCTTTGATCTACCGTATACTACCTTACCCGGCGAAATTTGTTCCGCATCATAAGTAATTTTTACAGCGTTTACAATTGGTGCTAAATTTTGAAAAAATGTGACTATTTCTTCACTAAATTAAATATAAAAACTACCTCGTTGAATTAAAATCCCTTGCATAGTTTTAAAGATCTAAGCAAATAAGTGGACAGACAGCGGAAAGCGACTTTGTATTAAAATAAAATGATTTAGGCTGGAATTCTTGGAACTTGGTAATTGTTAAGATCCAGGTCATCTTATATCTATGGTTTCGATCATCACCATCATCATCCTACCCTGTTCCCATTATTTGTGATCGGCACAGCAGGTTTTTTTTTCTCATTCTGTATTTTATCCATTTTCGTCACTCCACACATCTATCTCAAACATTCGCATCTCTGTAGCACGTATTCTTGTTTCATCCATACTTTTTCTAGGCCATCATTCTGATCCATACGTGACGACAGGTCCGATTAAATTATCTTTAAAAATAGCTGTTGTAGGGAACGTAACCTCTAAATTAATCATTTAAGTTCAGTGAATAGTGGTGTCGGTATACGACTATCACCTTATACATACATTGATATATACCTTTAATCTGTTAATTTCCGAAGGTGTAGGCAGAGCTTAAGTCTCGTATGATGTATGTTTCTCGTGGAATATGTGGCAAACGTGTAGGACAATTTGATCATTCATAAATATTTCCCATAGCTTTCCAAAAGACTGGAGTTTAATCGTTTGTGCCATTTTTTGTTATTAATACCCGCATTTGTTTTAAATATTTAAATTTAAATGCCATTGCCCTTGAAAGTACATGAGGGCGTTTCTCGATATATATATTGGTTTGCATTGAATTGATATGCTAATTTAATGGATTTAATTTTTTTTTATGGGATAGGAGGGCAAACAAGCAGGCGTGTCACCAGATGGTAAGCAACCAACGCCACCCATGGACACCAGCAACACATATAGTGTTACTGTTGCGTTGCCGACCTTTAAGGGATAGGGGAAAGGGGGTGGGCCTCCGGGTACCTCTCTCACCGACCGAAACGCGTCATGAGCTACTTTACGTCGATCTTCTGAGAGGTCGTGGTATTTCACCGGTCGAGCCGGCCCATTCATGCAGCGAACTGCTTGGCTCTACCACTGTTAAATGATTTTAGAATGTTCCTATGTAATATTGCTTAAAGACTATTCGTCTATATTTGTTATTAATTCGTACCTTCTGTACAGAAAAATAAAGTAATACTACTAATGATAGGTGTCATACAATTCAAAATTCTCATACTTTGCGTTAAGTTCTTACACAAACTACAGACATATCATATCTCTTTCATCCTACTCTCCCACTGTTCTCTTCTCTTAATAACCTTTAATAATATTAGGTCGGGGAAAAAGTCTTTTCGCATAACGTAGGTATAAACTTATTATAAAATTTCTTTGACTGTACTATTTGTGTCTGGCTGGTTTTGGTAACATTAAAAAGGTTACATTATAAAGAAAATAAAAAAATAAAAAAAGTTGTTTCCCGCTATTTTTCATTTGTTTTTCTCTCCGTAAAAATGAGTGAATCTAATGAAGAAATTCGATACATTTTAAAATTTTATTATAAAAAGGGCAAAAATGCAACTCAAGCAGTGAAAAAAATTTGTGATGTTTATGGACCTGATGCAGTGTCAGTAAGAGTAGCACAAATTTGGTTCAAACGTTTTCAGTCCGGAAATTTTGATGTTAAAGATGCACCTCGCTCTGGTCGCCCTGTTACGAATAAAATGGACGCCATTTTTGAAAGAGTGGAGCAAGATCGGCATATTAGTAGTTACAATGTAGCTGAAGAACTGGGAATTGACCACAAAACAGTTTTGACCCATTTGAAGAAAGCTGGTTATACAAAAAAGCTCGATATTTGGGTGCCACACGAGCTCACTCAAAGAAACTTAATGAACCGTGTACTCATTTGCGATTCATTATTGAGACGTAATGAAACCGAGCCGTTTTTGAAGAGATTGATAACTGGCGATGAAAAGTGGATCACGTACGACAAGAACGTGCGAAAAAGGTCGTGGTCGAAAGTTGGCCAGGCTTCACAGACTGTGGCCAAACCTGGCCTAACACGAAATAAGGTGATGCTGTGTGTATGGTGGGATTGGAAGGGCATTGTTCATTATGAGCTTTTACCGTCCGGCAAAACCATCGATTCTGATCTTTACTGCCAGCAACTGATGAGATTAAAGGAAGCAGTCGAGAGAAAACGGCCGGAATTGATCAACAGGAAGGGTGTGGTCTTTCATCACGATAACGCTAGACCACACACATCTTTAGCCACTCAGCAAAAATTAAGAGAGTTCGACTGGGAGGTCCTAGTGCATCCACCATATAGCCCTGACCTTGCGCCTTCAGATTTTCACCTGTTTCGGTCTCTTCAGAATTCTTTAGGTTCTGTAAGGTTGACCTCAAGAGAGGACTACCAAAACTATTTGTCCCGTTTTTTTGATCAGAAGTCCCAAAGTTTCTACAGTAACGGGATAATGTCTCTGCCCACAAAATGGCAGAAAGTTATTCAACAAAACGGTACATATATATTGTAAATAAATGTAAATAAACTTTGAAAAAATGTCTTGACTTTTCATACAAAAATACGAAAATACTTTTTCCCCAACCTATTATTAATGCAAGTTGGCAACACTAAATACGAACGGAAAGTGTGTGGCTTTAAGGAGTAGAGTTCAGTGCTGCAAAATAAATTATAAAAAAAATATCGGATAGCTGTGGCTGTGGAAACGGCACGGTGTACATCGCAAGGTACAATAGTAACATTGTTCCACAACTGTGTTCATTGTCCCGCGAGTTCATACGGCTAATGTTTATAAAACATACAGTCACATCATCGGTACGTACACGAAACATTAAATCGATAAGCAAATATCTTCATACTGCAATAATTACAATGTTCTAGAATCACTCTCTGAAATATATAAGTAGCCTGTAATTTATACGAAATGAGATATGACATTTGGTCACAGACTAATAATTGTAGGTATGTATGTGTATTGAAAAAAAAAATCATCTTTGCTAGTATTCAAAATTTGCCTAATCGAAATATAACTTTGGACTGGACTGGACCAGACAATAACATCATGAGTCATGAGAATAATCAAATATTTTAATGTAGAATTCACACATATTTTAAAACTGGAAGTTATCTGTATCTTTGAAAAGTATTCATTATACATGGATCTTTTAAATAATTACAGACCATATAATCTCAAGTTAACCATAACATAGGTTATTCAGGTACGAAGTATCGAGTGTATCAATACTTTTATTCAAAATTTTTGTGAAAAAATTTTTGACGTGACAACGTCTTAAATTAGGTTGCGGCTGGGAGTCACTTATGAAAAAGTGTAACGCTCGGTAACGTTACGATGAGTCACCGAACGAGAGAGAGGCCCGCCGAATGCCTTGCGTCTCTCTCCCACTCAACTATGATCGGTCTGCCGCGCGCGCAGCACTAGAGAATTAGGCGCATTGAATCGGCGCATGCTTGTGTCTCTGTCTTTGTCTTTCTCGAACGTTCTTGGCGTTGGAAAAACAAAAAAGCGTCATAATACAAGTTCACACGTGTGGTTAAAGTATCGTCAGCTGTGTCTGTAGTGAAAATGTGGAGTGCTTAGATTCGTCATTTACAACAACTACAACAATAAAGGTAAATAATTGTACACTGATATTTCATTATCGTAAACTATGATTGATTGATTAATTGTTAGATTGACACAAAAGTTGAGAAACTGAGTTTATAGGTTATGTCATACTATTGATAAATGTTGATAGTGTTAAGTAAATTATTAGTTTAAAATTAATTAATTAATTAATTATTATTTTACAAATTTTCATTAATTTCAAATTTATTTAGCAAAAATTTGAACCTTCGATCTGAATAAATGTTTTGATTTTCGAATTGATTCTTTAAAATTACAAATATTAAGAAAAAGTGGCAGATATAAGAAAACTTGATTTAAACTGTGTTGAGCAAGAATTTTAACATCTAATTTAAGTAAATGTTTTAATTTTCAACTTCATCATTTACAATTACAAATTTTAATTAATTTCAAATTTATTTAGCAAAAATTTGAACCTTCGATCTGAATAAGTGTTTTGATTTTCAAATTGATTCTTTAAAATTAAAAATTCATCCATTCAATTTCAAATGTTCAACAGGAATCACCACTCTCAAAACAATGGAAACGGACGAGCAAATGCCTTCAACTTAATTATATTCATATCAATAAATATTCTACCGAGAAAAAGACGTTGTCACGTAAAATCTTCGCCCGTAAAACCGACTTTACAGGCAACCAGATTTTTTGGCTTTTTCGGTTCTACGAGTATTATTAATATAGGCAGTCTCGATGATGAGGCAGCTTGTCGATAGGGAAATAGGGATTAGTTTGAAATTAAACGATTGTCTCTTTGTTCCTGTGATGAATCTGATGAAACAATGAATACTTTTTTGTATTGACAAATTCCAAATTCAAAATGTGCCGAAGTTTTTATTTTACATTCACCATTCGCTCGTGTTATTTTTTTTGCTAACTAATGTGGAGAGTGTATTCAGCCAGTAATAAAATAACAAACGAAGGATCTCTCGCCACTGGCCATATTTTTGTCCGAAACAGACATGAATTTCAGTTTTAACGCGAATCGGCCCGAATAATTCGACTCGTTAAACAATCCGATGAAAAATCAATACAGACTTGTTTGTGAAGACCAATACAAATGTGCGAGGCAACTTATTCTTTTTTAAAAATTTTTATTTGAGTTTTCATTCCAATGAGTCCACATAATTTGCTTTATATTCTGTAATATAATAAATACTGACTACATTTTATTTCGATACCACGATTTACCGAGAAAACGAAAGAGATGGCTTTTAGTAACAGTATGTTTCCAAGCTCATATTTTACCCAAGCCATAAATATTGCATACATATTTACTTTACATGGAACGAACACGCTTGCCATTGTTCCATAACTACACTGCAATAGCTTCTGATGAACTACATTGTTACTTGGTGGGTTTTATTAATGGAATTGTGCAGTTCTGAACGTTCTGCCTATTAGTGCCATTATTGGTGTGTGATTTCTCCACTATATTTTGTTGAACTACTGAATGTAAACTATTTAAATGTCAAAGCGTTTCAAATGTTTTACAATAGTTTACGAGATTAGGCTGTCAATTGCACTTTCTGTTATTTAATTGTTTTTCTTGTTTATAATAGCAAGTATTTTTTTTTTAAGTTTTAAAAGGATTAATAACATACATAACATAACTTCACGCCTTTTTCTACCTGAAGGTGTAGGCAACAGCTGTTAAGCCTCGTCTCGCCGTTATGTTTACGTCCCAAATGGAATAGGTGGCGAACCTATTGCATCCTATTGATATATATCACACACAACTTACGAAATTAACTTCGAAAACTCATTGGTGTGAGCCAATGTGAGGATTCGAACCCGCGACCTCTGGATTTAGGAGCGGGATGCTTGACCACTGGACAACCGAGACTTTTTTGAAGGAAATAATAAATAGAAATAAAAAGGAATAATAATGGTTTCATATTATCATTATGGCGGCAACGAATGTCGTTAGGCTTGTATAATGTCAGACATCTTGAATAATAAGGCAGACGATAGTCCCGTGTGATTTCATATCGAATATCCAATTATTGCGATCGATACCAGAGATGAAGCTAAACGCGACGCGACAACGCTATATCTCTATCGGAAGCTGTATCAACAGACGACATTTTTTTTAGCATATAATTTACTATTACTGACAACAGATTTCACTTCAACTAATGGACAGACACTTATCTAAACAAGACTAGAAAGTCTATCTGAATATCACCTTTTCGTAGGTGCCTACTTACAAATAATGTACTCAGCGGTAGTCCTTTCACTTCTTATGTCAGTTTCAACTGACATCTATGCGTAAGTCAATAAGAAAATTGACAATATCTTTTTTTTATCTTAGGTGGCCAGTATTAATGAGACTTCATTTCGTAACATGTTAACTTAATGTTTGTAGTTGTTTAGATTAATGTTTGTATTGAATATGAATAGCTGTTGTTTTTACTTACAATAATTTATATTTATCGTATTTATCATACAATAATTTATAATTTACATAATTATGTTTCAGTTCTTAATTCTCGATAGCTAATTGTTATAAATATCGATGACTGAAAAAGCTACTCAGATTTTTCTACCGGGCACTAGCCCGGTATGGCAATAGGTTCGCCACCTATTCCATTTGGGACGTTAACATAACGACGAGACGAGGTTTAACAGCGGCTGCCTACACCTTCGAGTAGAAAAAGGCGCGAAGTTATATTTTTATATTTATGTAGTACCTTATTCCTTCCATGTGTGTGTAATAAATAACTTTATAATCAATTGTAATGTAATTGTACAAATAAACTGGTAATATGTATAAAGTGCAAAAATAATAAATGCAACCACTTGACACAGCACCATCTAGTATCAAACTAAGCAAACACTCGTGTTAGAGTGTCTACAGACAAAGGAATAAAAAATAAAGTATACAGAGTATACTATACAGAGAGTATAAGTTTCCATAGAAATTTACTTCACCTATCTAGATTTTAATCTATTTCGTAGTAGTGGTATTAATTTAATAAAAGTATGAACCGACTCCTGACTATCAATATATTAATTTCAAAATCAAAATCAAAATCTCATTTATTCAGTTTAGGTCATTAAAGACACTTATGAACGTCAATAATTTCAATCCGCCAATTCGATTACTCACGTCCTGAGAAGAATTGGCAAGAAACTCAGGGGAGTCTTTTTTTTCTTTTTACTTAATTTTAAGTAAACTAAATTACAAATTATTAGAATAATTTATAGAGCAAGATGAGGTTCCTCACGTAAAACTTAGGACACAGTACGTTAATATTCTTTGGACGCTTGAACAGACCAGTCCCCACAAACAGCACCCGTTCACGAGCATGACCCATATCTCAGCCATCGCCTCCCTCGCCATATTTTATGGAAGGTGGCGACCCGATCAACGACGCCGCCATAAGCAAGGACCTTTCAGTGAGCATGACTTATTCAAGATCCCAGACAAAAAAAAAATAAACTAGTAAGTTTGCCCGGCGAGAAACGTCATATTGCATACAATCTTACCAACAACAGTAAAGTTTGGTTAGCAGAATAACAATATTTTGCAGCAAATACAAACAATATAACACAAAAGAAGCAATTCAATTCCAAACGGTTTTATCATTGATATAATCTGCGATACAGTATTAAGCTCTTGTATATAGTCTACTTTTAACATATTTCTTAAACTTACCTAACGATAATTCAACCGCGTCGTTTGGAAGTTTATTGTAAAAGCGTATACATTGACCTGGAAACGCGTTAGAAATTTTTTGGAGCCTAGTAGTGGACACAGCAAGTTTGTTTTTATTTCTTAAGTTTAATTGATGGATATCACTGTTTTTCTTAAATTTAGTTATATTTTTATGAACATAGATTAAATTTTCATAAATATATTGTGAATGTAACGTCATTATTCGTATCTCTTTAAATTTACTTCTCAGTGTATCCCTGGGACTCATCATATAGATAGCACGAATAGCTCGTTTCTGGAGCACAAAAATCGAGTCTACATCCGCAGCACTACCCCAAAGTAATAAGCCATATGACATAATGCTGTGAAAATAACTAAAATAAACTAAACGTGCAGTATCAACGTCAGTCAATTGACGTATTTAAATTTGAAAGTGCAATTAATTCACAATTCGCTGGAAAGCATATATAGGTATTTTGTTTCACTTGACGACTTTTCTGTTTTTGTAAAACAGAGATTATGAGTATGTAGCGATACTTTTGGTAATCACTACTCAATTGACATAAGGCCATCCAGTCTTAAATTAGGCAGTAAAAATTGCGTGACATAATATTGTGTATTACGTAACGTATCATAAAGAATCCCACTTCTAATCAACTTACCTAGTCAAACGTCTCTAACAAATTATACATTTAGTAAAGTCTGCCATGGTATTCCGCGACTCTGCTCAGTTACGCTTTCTTTCAGAAAATTATTTAATACATGTTAAACTTATGTCAAATTTTAATATTAGCAAATTGAAAACACGTGAATATTTTTATTTATTCAATTTGATGAAAGTTCTAGAAACATAGCAATCGATTTATGCAATGTCTGAGCGCCATTTGAATTTTGTAAATGTCACGCTAGTTTTTTTTTGTTTTATTGAGACATTGGCATAGCGATCGGTCTAACTAAATGTCACGCCAGTGTATGTGACCACAGATCACATAAGTGTAGGCGGGTACGTGCAAATTGTTCACAATGAGATAACCAAGCTGTAATTACAGAGCCCCAACACTTGTATATAACTCACGCTCCGCTGAATAAAATGATCGGACATTGTGAATAATCGCTGCATTTACCAGCCACTATAACTCTTTATCATTATGAATTTTATTTTCAGCTTTACATATAGGTCTTCTCCTCCTCACGTCGTGCTCCTCATTACTGAGGGTCGTGATTCCTCTGTAGAATCATTCTCTCCCTGACTATAGTGTGCCACTTGCTGCGGTCTTTTGCAATGTGGAGAGCATCATGCAGTCTGATATTAAGAGCGGTGCGTACTTGATCTAACCACCTCATTGGACAGCGGCCTCTCGGTCGATGGCCATCAACCTTCCCAGTGACCATTAATTTTTCTATGTTACCGTCATCTTTCCTAGAAATATGGCCGAAGAAATCGAGTACTCTGCGGAGACATGCTGGAAAACGTTCGTGCGTAAAGCAGTCCAGGAGATCCGCAGCATCCTCCTCCAGCACCACATTTCAAAGGCGTCGATACGTTTTCTGTCAGCTTTTTTCATGGTCCACGTTTCTGCCCCGTAACTGAATATGGAGAATATCAGTGAGTGAACTAGTCTAGTTTTAGTTCTTCTTGAGATGTTACGATCTCATCATATTCGATGCAATTGTGACATTGCGCTTTTTGCCATACCGATACGTCTCCTAATTTCTTTCTCGCATGACCCAGAGTTGTTAATATTGGAGCCCAAATAAACAAAGTCCTTGACCGTTTCGAGATTAAGTGCACCTGTAAGCTGTAATTTGCTGGCATGATCCACCACCATAAGTTTGGTTTTGGTGTGGTTTATTTTGAGGCCTAGCTCTAAACTGATGGTCTGTATTCGGTGTAGGAGACAGGCCGTTTCAGATTCATTAATATAGGTAAATTTAAATATATACAACTCATATCTGTCACAAATTTTAAAACATATTTGTGAAAAAAAAACAAAACATTTTCAAAATTGGAATACTCGAATGTTGTAATTCTATTTTTTAAAAATAATCTCATTCCATTTTAATACTTTTTTATTTTATTTGAAATCGCTTAGAGATTATATTTTAATTTTGACTTATTTTCTTCCTATACTTAGGTATTTCTAATCGGTTATCACTAATTACTGTATGGCTATTTATACTAGTAGTAGAATTATGTTAAACTAGATACATAATATCAATTTCATACATCAATTCTATGACAGCAGAACTCATGAATTGTTCACAAATGAGAAATCAAACTGCTAGTTGCCTAATTTAGCTATAATATTCAATAGATAATTTTTTACTAGTAATACCAGTTTATACTATAAAAAAAAATACGATTTTATATTTATTTATTCTTTACAGATTTATCATAAAGTATTATTTTTACGATCATTCAACCGCAGACATCAAAAACATTTTACAATTTGCAATTAAGATTTGTTTTTTCTTTACTCTGTATAAATAATTAGTAAGTCTTTTTCTTTTGTTGAATCTTATTTGGAGTTGCTTTAAATATCTTTTGTTAAAATTCACTTTGTTCATTTCGTTGAGCTTAATGAGATTTATCTTATTTCCATGTTTAGTTTTTTTTTCAGTACTTAAAACAAATTAGTCTTATTTTGTTTGGGGTAGCTGTTTTGGTTTTACAGGAATGTGTTTTTACATTTTCAGTGTGTACTAATTAATCAATAAAATCATATAATTTTGAGAATAAAAATGATGTTTATCTATGGAATTTATAGTATTGTTATATTTTGTATAAACAACTAGCTGACCCGGTGAACTTTGTTCCGCATCAAAAGTAATTTATACAGCGTTTACAATTAAAGTGCTAAATCTCGAAAATTTCTTTACTATATACATAAATTACAAATACAACCTACCCCGTTGACACCCTCTACCTACTAACAAAACCGCATCAAAATCCGTTTGGTAGTTTTAAAGCTATACGCATATAAGGGGACAGACAGCGGAAAGCGACTTTGTTTTATACTATGTAATGATGATTACTTAGTCCGATAGTTCAATTATTAAATTAATATTACTAAGGGGATCTGCGTTCATTAGTCATAATTAGTAGGTATTTTATTGAAGTAATGCGAACCTCAGATTGTGTATAGTTCGGACAATTTAATTCAATATAATATTATTTTCTCATTTATTATAATCTAATATGATTATTTTAACAGTCTCGGTGGTCCAGTGGTAAAGCACACGGCTTCTGATCCAGAGGTCCGGGTTCGAATCCTGACACTGGCTCACACCAATGACTTTTTGAAATTGTTTTCGGAAGTTATGTGTGAAAAATATCGATGACTGAAAAACTTTGTGCTCGGTATGGCAATAGGTTCGCCACCTATTCCATTTGGGACGTAAACATAACGGCGAGACGAGGCTTAACAGCCACTGCCTACAACTTCGGGTAACAAAGGCGTGAAGTTATGTTATGTTAATAAGATTTTACGAGAACAATCTTAAAGAGAAAAAAAAACAATATCTTAAGATACAACCGAACATTGTTTTAATAAACAAAATACTATTTATTTAATATAATCATCAAAACTATAAAATAATGACAATTATAATTTACTTGCAGAACTTGAAAAAAAGAGAAACCAAAAAACAGGCCGGCTGCGAGTGCGACTCACGCACTAAGGGTTCTGTATCAAAAATTACTAGTATAATTAAAATAAAATAATGAATTATATTTGAAGTGAACTAAATATTTTGCGAATAGATAAAGCTTTCATAGATAATAGTATCTAACAAGAAACGTTATAAAATTAAGTTTATTGTATGGGCGCCGCCATTAATATATTATATTTATAAAAGTATGTGATAATATAGCGGCAATAGACATACATTTTCTGTGAAAATTTCAACTCTCTAGCTATCACCGTCCATGAGATACAGTCTGGTGATAGACGGACGGACATCGAAGTCCCAGTCCCGTTTTGGATTCGGAACCCTAAAATTCAATTGGCACATTTGACATTACCCAGAACTCTTTTACCGTCACATAATTTCTGAAATTACTAAACAAAAAATTGGCGGGAAAAAAGTGACATTGAACCACAGATAATACGCAGTAGTTACGTTTTACGTCAAAAAATTGCGACCTCTCGTCAAAGTTGTCGAACTTAAAACAAATAAATTAAATTAAAGTTATTAAATGCACGTATGCATGCGTGGTTCCTTATCTCGCTGCTTATTGTAGTAAATCGTATTAATAATGTGCACTAGTTCAGCGTTTTAATTATAAACAGAGTTTAAGAACACGGCAGTCGTATACACATTATGAAAAATTTATGCGAAATTGCCTGGCCAGTCCCAGTCACCTCATTAGATAAGGGCGCCCTTTAAAATTATATTAAAATGACCCCTCGACACCTTGCGAAATAACATGTATCATAAGATGAGCAGGCTCGGTCAGACAGGACCATTGAAAAGACAATTTTAATACTACACAAAAGGCAGTATGGCTTCTAAGCTTTAGCCTGTCAAAATTGTGCGATTGAAAAAGAAATCGAGTTTATCTAGGCAGTTCATAAATCGATTTTTATATCTAAGTACCTACACAACTCAAAATAAAGATAGATTTCCGAACGTGTAATAATTTTTTTATTCTAATTCAATATATTTAACACTAGATACTCAATTATATGTATTGCACATACATTTCTCGGAATACTCACAATATAAGGTATTGCGTAGTTATATAAACAATTAATTGATAAAATGTTTATTTAGCACCGATATATATTACTGCAATGGAAAACACATTTATTTCTGCAATTGCTCAGTATAAAATAAACAACCACCCATATGTCTATAAAACGTACATAATACGTCTTAGGTAACTGACATAATTGTAGTCAAACATGTATTGAAAGTTTATCCATATATTGTTTTATTGTTTTTTTTTTTCAAAAATTACCACAGTTTATGTCAAACCTAGTATTGAAAATTATTTTTGTTGCTTCATTAAATTAATTATCAAATAAGAAATTGTGTCCTATTTATCGCAATTCGACTAATTTCTTGGAACCTAGTTAGTTATTTGCCAAGACCAACTTTGTATATTAATGGCGGGAACATAAAATAATAACGTATACTATAAATTACTTTTATAAATGTAGACAATAAATATCTAAACATTTTTAGTGTCAAAATAACCTAAGACGCGTAAATCTGCCAACGTCTCATCTAAAAATTAAGTCACGTTTCATAAGCTATGTCTATTTCAACTACAAAATAACTCTGTACATACCTACATAACTTCACGCCAAATCAAATCCTTTGCGGGGTAGACAGAGAGAACTGAGCGCCACAACGCACGATTCTTACATGCCTCACTCGCTTCTTTGATTTTCATAACTCTTTTCATGCACGTCCTAACATCACCTTCCTCCAGAACAGGTTCTATTTGGTCATGGAAGGTTTGTCGTGGCCGTCCTCGACTCCTACATCCATCCGCTTTTGCATATATTGCTAATTTTAATTGTCAGTGTATTTGTAACAGAAAATAACCCTATACTCAGTATATATATTTAATCCTCCAAATTTTTATTTTTATTTTTTTGTCAAATCTTATTCGAACTGTATATCACCGTACATTCCTTATGCATGACATGTCATATGACAACACTGTCATAATACAATTATAAGGGTCTTGTATGAGATATTGGACGTGAATTGGCTTGACATGAAAATTTCTGTTAACTTGTTTTTCTTTATTTTTATGAAATCAAACTTTTATTTTATCATATTATGCAATATAGTAAAATATAAATGAAATACTAATGTATAAATAATGCTTTTGTAGATTATGGTCTCGTTGGTCTAAAAGTCGAGCACCTCGCTTCTGAATCAAAATTCTAGGGTTCACACCCAGTGAATTATCAGAATTATTTTAGGAAATTTTATGTAATGACTCACAAGGTTGTAAAAGATGAACAATAGATTCCGTTATCAATTAGTACTTAAGAAAGAAGAAAAAAACTGTACTGATATAACCTATACAGGGCTTGAATTATAAGCAGCTTCACAGCAACAATTTCAATTAAGCGTCAAATCAAAATTGTTTTTTAGTCAAACGCGTTGGGAGTACTCAAAGAGCTACACCTGCCTACTGTAATTTGGTTTTACCAGTTTTAAAATAATCATAGTACCTAAATATAACGTAGCCATGGGTATTCCGTCACTAAACAATGGGTAAACCTATCTATGGGTAGCGCTGGTATAATGCTGCCAGTCACATTGGTGTGAATTGAATTGAATTGGTGTAAGAATTCTTAAAGAGTGATTATTATTATTTAGTTTTAACCAGTTTAAAAACCGACAAAATAACATTGCCCAATCTATCTATATTATTACAGTACTAAAGTTTGATTACATTGAAGTAGATCACGATCAGAAAATAAAGACAAATGGCACTTACCTGAAACTACTGCACGGATGTATGACCCAATGTCCAGCCGCTTTCTGCCTGATACGCTCTTTCATCAAAGCTTTCTTAGACCCGAAGAGTTTCATGGCTAGTTTGTTGTCGGTGGGTTGGAAGAGTGCCTGTAGTTGGTTGCGGAGGAAGCCTTGTTTGGCGTCCGGCGCTGGTGGTGCTGGTTCCACTGGTGTACCGTATAAGGATACATCATCCAAACCACCGAAATGCACTTTGCCAGTGCCGCTGCCCTGTTTCAGCGACATGTCGGCGTCGCCTGTCAACAAAAATTCTGAATCAGAACTTATACTTTATGCTCGTGTTAGTAATTACATAAATTTAGTTAACAAATTACTTTTTATTAATATTTTTGCAAAGAAACCAGTTCTCTTTGAGAGTTATTTTATTAATTCTAATCAGTATTTGAAGTGATTCATTATACCAAAAGGTTAAATAAGGAATATGACTAAATTTATAATAGGTTGATTAAGTTGCATAAATGGGCCGGCTCGACCGGCTAAGTACCCTAGAAGTGCCTCTAAGAATATCGTCGAAAAGTCGCTCATTTCGGGTTTTAGTTCGGTGAGAGGTAAGAGGTCAGAGTATAAAGCCCCAAATGCTTATTGCCGTAAATTTAGATAACAATAATTATCCAGAACCAGAGTCGATGCCGTGAGTCGCGGGACGCTCAATATGGTGCCGACTCTCAGAACAAATGCAAATTGTATTGTTTCATACAGCCGTTTTCTTTTTATAAATACATCTGTCAAGAAGATTAAACAAAACCTTTTTAAGATTAGAACTCTTTGTATATTTATAAGCGTCTATCTATCCGAGTCTGTTTCGATTCATTGGAAGTGATGACTGATTTGATACGAGGTCAGAACAACTTAGTGTAAGATAAAAATGATTCATTATATTGTATGACTATGGAAGTTTTTTTTTATATTTTGTTGCAACAAATTAATACAATAAATATTTAAATTAACATAATAGATAATACAGGATCCCTAGAACATTTTAAATAAGTCATTACTACCAAGCTGAATATTCGTGAATAGCTACGTTTCGGTGAGATATATATTAAAAGTAGAGATGAAACGGATATCCGCTAACTATCCGGTATCCGACCTATCTGGCGGCCTTAATACTATCCGGCCGAATACCGGATAATTACTATTTCGCCGGATAGGTATTTTTTTTAAAACATAATTAGTTTCAATTCTTAATCACACAATTACAAAATGAATATAATAGAAAGGAAATTAATTAATTAGTACTCATACTACAACTAAGGGCAAATTATCGTGAATAAATACTAATTTCTCTGCAATATCTGAGATGTAGCAAGCGGAAAATGTCTTTCGCTGTACACACTGCTGCAAGATGCTGAAAGATAGATCTCGGCAAACTTTGTTAAATTTGGGTATTGTTTGCTATTAGCTGCCCACCAAGAATAAGGGTCACGATTGCGATCAATTTGCACTGACTTGAGATAAAAATCCAGCTCACAGGTTATCTATCGTGTATCTTTCTCACGAAAAGACCCGAATCTAACCGAGTCCACCCGATCGTTCAAGCGCCGCCTACGCAAATGTGCAATGCACCAAACGGCTAAGTTTCGCCGAATATCCGTCGGCCGGATATCTGGCTATTCGGCCACATGGTTGGCCGAATATCCGGTATCCGGCCAAACTATCCGTCACATCTCTAATTAAAAGTCTCGGTGGCTCAGTGGTCGAGGACACGGCTTCTGATCCAGAGGTCCAGGTTCGATTCCTGACACTGGCTCACACCAATGACTTTTCGAAAATTGTTTTCGGAAGTTATGTGTGATAAATATCGATGACTGAAAAACTTTGTGCCCGGTATGGCAATAGGTTCGCCACCTATTCCATTTAGGACGTAAACATAACGGCGAGACGAGGCTTAACAGCCGCTGCCTACACCTTCGGGTAGCAAAAGGCGTGAAGTGTTATGTTATGTTATATATTAAAATTAATTTCAGCTAATTTATTATATAATCAGTTTCGGAAACTGATAAGAATTTAATTTGACCAATTATATTATTAAATTTGGTAACAATATCAATATGGTAGTTTTTATTATTATTAGGTGGTACGATTACCTAAACATTACCTTTAAACTAACAGTAGAACTTTTTCATTATAAATTACATCTTCAGTAAATTGTAATAATATTTAAAAAAAAAATATTAAAATTCAAATTAAGAATCTTATTCATTTTTATTTTTGAAAATAAAAAACAAACCTCTTTGGAATAGATAAATCGATAGATAAATTTGGAATCGAATTTAATTTTTTTTTTAAATTTTGTTTATTTTTCGAATTCGTTTTTTAAACGATAGCGTTCATTGAATCAACGCATTCATGAGCATTGAGCATCTCGAGTCTCGTCTGATATTCATTACAGCTGATAAAACAAGACGATTAAACAATGAACCAATGGCGGTACGTTCATATAAATGATATCAAAACTGTAATACTATACGTCCAATCAACAATGGGGCAATTTGTAACTACACTATCGCAACACCTACCCTAATAGTAAAATTATTATAATGACTTAGATACTTGTCTTGTCGCTGGTTTCTTTATATGGCATTAATTAAATACTCATCTTGTTATTTTTTTTTAATACTTTTATGTATTTTTACTATTCAATAGTAGGTATGTAGACTAATATTAAGTGATTGAATATTTTTTTTACTGGCACATGGTACAGACTACAGAGGATAGTGTGTCACGTCATGGTGAGAATGTCGTAAGAGGTGATTTTAAGTGTTTTCGAAGAATTTTCTGAAACCGGTCATGACTCGTATTATGTAAAGTATCTCTAAAGTCCCGAGTTCGAACACTGGCTTACACCAATGATGTCAAATTTAGGCTAAATTTCCCCAGCCCACACTACTACTTCCGTGTATTAAAATTGTGATATAAAAATGATGTGTGGCTAAACTTATTAAACTTACTCGTATTATTCCCAATTCACTCCTTTGATTATTGGAATCACAGGAGTGAATTGGTAATAATAAGTTGTATACAAATCTGATTGTTAAATTGTATTAAACTAGATAACCCAGCGAACTTAAATATAAAAATGGTCATTCTAGTTTATCCCTAAGAGACCTTTTGAAGATGTTTAATAATGTAGTGCATAATTTTGAATCATCACTTAGGGTTCAGCCAGTGTTTCCAATTAAAGTGCTAAATCTCGAAAACTATCATTTTTTATGCTACCTTATACATGAATTATACATACAAATCACCCGTTGACACCCTCTATCTATAAAAAAACACATCAATCCGTTACGTAGTTCCAAAAATGTAAGAAAAAAAGTGGACAGACAGCGGAGAGCGACTTTGTTTTATACTATGTATCTAATGATAATTATGATATACCCACATTGAATTAAACAAAAATTATAATCGCCCGCTCTTCAATCAAGAAGTCTCGGTTCAAATCCTTGGCTTTTCGAAATCATTTTCGGAAATTATGTGTGATACCTAAATATCGATAACTGATAACTATTTGCCCGATGTATACATTGTAAGGCGTAATCAGGTAAATAAAACGTGACATTAAAAAAAATATATGAAATAGATCCATCATAAAATTCAAGATTTTTTTTACTAATAGTAAGCTTAACTAGAAAAAAAAGAAATGAGTGAAGGCTCTTTTTTAGTCTTTAAAAGTAGTTAAAATTATTTTATTCATCAGGAAAGTGTGGCAATGACCTATCCGATAGTAGTCAGACAAGCAGACCAACTGTTACGGTATTACTCTATTGATGAGTTGCCCAATTTTCAGAGTAACCATAGTTGATGAGCCCATTGTCATACCTACTCTGTGAACAATATGTTCTGATTTCGTTATTTTGATATTAATAGGTAACTCCAACTACCAGGGTTTGAACCAGTAACTTTTCAAACACAAGTCCACGTGAACCAGCAGGCTATCAATAGGACTTCTACTTATAGTATGTGTCTTCTATGCAGGTTTTGGTACTCCCCTGTATTTACATAGATAACTTTAAAAGTAATTCCTTCATAAATCTAAACGGTAACCTCATTAATCTACCTTTTTTTGAAATATTTAATCTAAATATCACAGATATTTATTACGCATAGCTTCCGAAAAGTTATGGGCTTCTCAATTTGAAGTCGCTCTGTTCAGCCACAATACAAGGCTTTTGAGACAAAAAAAATGAGTGTCGTGATGTGTTGAAATAAGTTTATACAGATTACACCTGGATTCTATAAGATAATTAAAAACATGGACATGTGACTCACTTTTAATTGCATATTTCAAACATTATTAGAATTATTGTATTTGTTTGATTATTGCGAAGTTTGTTATGTGCAGTTGACGTTAATAGTTTAGCGGCAATTATGTCACGTGACTCGGACACGTGAGCAATCTCCATCAGAAGATTTTACACATTTCATAAAATTAAAACACTTAATAAGCATGGAATAATTAAGTAGGTTTTGTCATCGTTCACAATCGACATTATTGCATTATAACTTTTCTGTAAGCGTGCGTTAATAACTTAAATATCTGTATGATTTTTGTTCCCAATGCTATTACGATTGTAAAAAAAAATTGCCCCATGTGCTCAGCACCTTGGTGTCAAATTGTCAAAAGTGTCAAATTGAATAGAGATTGGGCGATACAATTAAAAAAATATACATTTATGAATATAGTAACTAGATTAGTTAAATCATTAAAACGTGTCTTACACTAATGGATACCTAAACGTTTTCAAATTAATAATTAGTAGCTATTGAGATTGGCGCGAGTTTTAGTCGGCTTCTTTATGATCGAATTTAAATATAGGTAATGAATCATGCCTGCGTTATATTATAAATCTATTTTTTTGAATTTATGTCAAATGTGAGTGTATTTCATAAAAACAAAGTGGCTAGTATTTTTAAACATGATTTTTTTTTAAATAAAATTAATCAAATAAAATACTTTATATGGTATCACTGATAAACCACATCGGAAATACGGACCCACGCTCGACGATATTATCGAATTAGAACCGGATAATGTAGGATGGTTGATAACTAGGCTTTAACACTCTTTTAAAGCATAAAACGTACTTAACAACCATAGATTTAATTCCTTATTTATATATAAACTTACCTTTTGGCATCTTTAGTATATTTACAGTTCCCAGTAAATTCCTGTTTCTTTGTTGTTAGCTATTTGTTAGTTATATATATGATCCATTTGCAGGTCCATGCAGTTGATAAACATATTCATCACAAAAAAATAAATACGCACACATACACATTGAAGTACAACACACGGACACATACACGGCTTTGTTACAATATTATTATTACTTTTTAAACTATATTCGTTATTTGTATTCTCATCACAGTGACTAAAAGAACCTAATTGACTTATCTCGTTTTGAATTTCGAATTTGGCTGAAATAAATAAAAAAAAGTTATTTATGGTCGATTGTTTTTAGGCGGGAATAATTCAATCTGACGGTATCGCACACATCGTGTGACAGGTTTTTTTTTCTTTAAACGAACATCACTCAATTTGAGTGTCCGGTAACTACATTAGTTTTGTCATTGTGCCGGCTATTTGAGCGTAATACTTTTTTAACACAAAGCACTGTTAAGGTGCAATTTGACTGTAGATAAGTGTAAATTGGTATCTGAGAATAGAACTGAGCTGAAGACGTCCCCAGCAATTACCGGCCAATTGAAGCAAAAGGATAATGTTTGGCCGTCGTGTCAAGGTCATTGTTCAATTGAAGATAAAATGATTTATTCATTATTTTTAACTAGCACATGATATAAATACATGTTATAAATTTAATATTCACATATTATATATGAAAAATGTTTATTATTAAAAATGGCAGTTGTACTCAGTGTCTGGTACTTAACGGTCCTATAGGAAGTACTTAATACTTTTCAGAAAATTATACCCATTCATGTAAAATTACTTTGACTTGAAACCTAAACGTTATGATTGTAGTGCAAATGTAACTTTGACTAATAATTTTCCCAACCGGTTCTTCTCATGAAGCCTGTACTTTAGGAACTCTCTCGCCACACCATATTAGTCTGTGTGATTGCAACTGTGGCACACTTTCCACGGATTCAAAGATTTCAAATGCACAATTCTAGTTATTTGTTTAAGTATTTTTTTTTTACTACTGTAAAACATAAGTGCTTGTCCGTTTGGACACCGAATTAGTAGTTTTCGATTTGAGTTTGAAGTTATTGCAAAGATAAGACATGTAAGTAGAAAGTACACTAATGTTGTACGTACTTAAGTAATTTACAGAAATATGTTATTTTTAGTGTCTGCCAAAAGACTCAGCGTTGAGTAAAATTATTGTTGGAGAAATAATATAAATTTACTTCGAAGTTTATAAACATATTTTGACATTTATTATTTTATTGTAAGTAGTTAAGTATTAAAAAAAACAAAGTATGTATTGTCATCTGTGTTATCATTTGTACGGATACGAACGGTTTTATTATCACATGTCGGCGGATGTTTGGGTCAGTAGCAAAAATAATATGAAAACAATAATTAATTATTATTAGGTACTACTTATATACTACTTATATTGTAATAAAATTTATACCTAATTTGATAGGAGTGCTATTTTAAAATTAAACAGTGCTGTCTGTTTTAATTGTTTTACTACAATTAAATACTTATATAACAGTGACACAGTGAGTCATTATTTTAAAGATTATTATTCGAAGCATAATTTATAATAATACGAGTTGACCGGCGAACTTAGTTCCGCATCAAAAGTAATAAATAGTAAATTTTGGGTTTGTCACTCTACATCATACATAAATTATAGATAAAAACCAACCCGTTGACAACCTATTAAATAAACCGCATCAAAATCCGTTGCGTAGTTTTAAAGATATAAGCATATAAAGGGACAGACAGCGGAAAGTGACTTTGTTTTATACTATGTAATGATGATAATGACTAGCTGACCCAGCAAACGTTGTCTTGGCAAAAAATAAAGTTTTTGACCAACAAATAAAAATAGGCGTTGATCGTAGTGAGGTAAATATTTAGGGTTGTTTGTATTTTTGTAGGCTATTTTATAAAAAAATAAAAAAATGGCCCGGGCTAACCTTAACGTTTAAGTGAATAAAAAATAGATATCCGATTTTCAGAGCTACCCGATATGCACATAATATTTCTTGGGACTCGGTCAAGCTGTTTCGGAGGAGTATGGTAACTAACATTGTGAAACGAGCCTTTTATATATTGGATTATTTTGTTAATTTCATAATAATTGCATAGATCATGTTATATTTTGTGTGTTAAGTTTAAAAATAAACAAATTAATATTGTCGCGCGAATATTTATAGTCTAGAAAGTTGCCTCGGGGTCATAATTACGACTGTATTATAAAATAACCGGTTTTTGACACATTAAATCACAAGTAAAACGGTTTTTATTTTTTGTTTTTTATCAAAGCAGATTAATAAAGTAACATCAAATTACAATTAAAGTTATTATTTAAATCAATCATTTTTTTTATAAACTTGAATTTGGAATTCTAAACTTGAATTGTGTTTTTTTTTTGTTCAACCAACTGGCAGGTTATGGGAAAGAGGCGTTACATCTGATTCGTCGTTAGAATTGTATGTAAATATAAAATAGTTTTAAATTTTATATCAATTTATGAAAACACACGCAACACACGTAAAAATCGTATTTCTTGTGTTTATTAAACGTACACTGTGCAGTGTTATCTGAGTTTAATTTTAGATTCGGGAACACACAGACACGGTATATAATTCTTAATATGTGAGTTGAGTTGAGTTGAAATCGACTTCGAGTAGGTACACATGATTTACTTACTTTCGCGGCTGGCAAGTCCACATGTGTACTTCACAACACTACGGAACATGTAGCTGGTGAATCTGGCACAACTCATTGTTAATGTTTTTTTTTTATAATTATTAAACTAACGTCAATGTATTGGAAATGTCATTGTGTTGAGCGAGCGACGCGGGCGGCGGTATCGTGCGGCGAAGTGGTCTCGACTGTTTGAAACACAACACTAGTAGTATTAACTTTTGACTCTGTGGTAGTAGGGCTTGCGTTCAACAAGATTCATGACCCCTATAGGGCGACGGAGGCCCTACAAATATTCACTTACGAGCTTTTAAATCAAACATTACTGAGTGTAGAGCGGAAATGATCGACGCCCGTCCGTTCAGGCATCCAATCATGCACTGATTAATTCTGATATATAAAGAGCAATTAATGCCAATGGCGGACAAATCACAAGTTGATCAGCTGTTATGTTACAGTTGTGCGGTTGATAGGCGTTTTGACCGACTTAGAAGAAAAATGCGGGCGTTCTCAATTCGAATGTATTGATTTTGTAATGTTTGTTATGGTTTTTGGGTGAATAATAAGTTATTGACAACTGAAATATTATAAAAAATTCATACTCGACTATACTAAAAATCGCTTTCGGGCTTTACGGGAACTTTCCGGAAATATTTTGGCTTAATATTATTATCACGGTCAAGAACTCTCAAGGTAAGACTATATCGACCGTTTACGCTTCAGCCAAAGAAATAAACATAATTACTAGAAAAAACAACTCTCCTAGCATAAGCTTCTAGTTCAGTCGGGTAAAAATGACTCATACAGTTTAAAATATAGTATGTGAATGACTAAAGGTAAGTTGTTGTTTTTATTTTATTTTAAATAGGTAATATTTTAACCAGCAAAGAAAATGTAGCCACGAGTCTTGAGTAACCTTGCTGATAAGGTTTAGTATTTTGTTGTCTAACTTTTTATTCTACCCAACTTCACTTCATCGCATCTTTTACATTACGTTACATAACTTCACGCCTTTGTTACCCGAAGGTGTAGGAAGCGGCTGTTAAGCCTCGTCTCGCCGCTATGTTTACGTCCCAAATGGAATAGGTGGCGAACCTATTGCCATACCGGGAACAAAGTTTTCAGTCATCGATATTTTTCACACATAACTTCCGAAAACAATTTCGAAAAGTCATTGGTGTGAGCCAGTGTCAGGATTCGATCCCGCGACTTTCGGATTCAGAAGCGGGGTGTTAGACCACTGGACCACCGAGACATGGATTTAGATATTTATAGCAAATCAGAGTGAAAAAAGTCAGTAAAATCTAAGAACATTGTCCTTAACTTTAAATAAAAATTAAAATGAAAAAAAAATACTTTAAAGCAAATTATCCTTATTTTTTTAAGATTTTCCCGTCATCCTAAAGACTATAAAATGTCTGGCCACGTTAAAAGATAACGATTAAAAATATTTTTGATGTTATGTATTGTATATTTATTCGGATTTGAACCTAAGACCATCACGTGAATCGAACCTCGGTGGTGTATCCATCTACTTTTTACACTCGAGTAATTATTACTGACCAATTCCTGTCCTATCTAAGGCAGTATGCTCGCCATAATATTTCATTCAAAAACGCGAGAATTTACCATATTAAAGGCGTATAGGTTTTTAAAAATTCTTTATCTGATGATGAACGACACATATTTGAGATTGTTAAATTTGTTAAATTTCAATTTGTGTTACCGATAAGGTAAGTCCCAAATGGAATTAACTTATTGCCATTGCTCATAGCTCATTGCTTACGCCGAGGCACAAAGTTGTCAATGATTGATATTTATGACAAATAACTTCTGAAAAGAATTCTGTGAAATCATTGGTGTGAGCCTAGAATAGATCACCCGGCTTCTGAATCAGAAGCGAGGAGCTCGACCACTGGACCATCGCGACCATTTTTTTCTATACTCTGAGTAATCTGAGTGGGCTGGTCATATCTGCCGAAGGACCGACGGTAGATGGAGCAAGAAGGTCATTGAGTGGAGACCGCGTCTTGGCAAACGTAGCGTAGGACGCCCACCAGCCCGATGGTCAGACGACCTCAGAAAGGCTGCTGGAAAAGACTGGATGCGGAAGGCAGAGAATCGGATGTTGTGGCGCACATTGGGAGAGGCCTATGTCCAGC
The DNA here is from genome assembly GCA_905147225.2 of Euproctis similis. NCBI lineage: Eukaryota > Metazoa > Arthropoda > Insecta > Lepidoptera > Erebidae > Euproctis > Euproctis similis. The sequence continues at coordinate 6,842,926 of LR990121.1, read as the reverse complement.
AGTGGACTGCAATAGGCAAATGATGATGATGATGATGAATGATGAGTAATCATTACATAGTATAAAACAAAGTCACGTTCCGCTGTCTGTCCCCTTATATGCGTATATCTTTAAAACTACGCAACGGATTTTGATGCATTTTTTTTAATAGGGTGTCAACGGGGTGGTTTTGATCTATAATTCATGTATAGTGTAGTAAAAAATGATAATTTTGAAGATTTAAAACTTTAATCGTAAACGCTGCCTGAACCCTAACTGATAGACCGAAACAATGTTCTACATTATTAAACACCTTCAGAAGGTCTACAAAAAAGTCTGCAAGGGCATATGTCTATCTCTTAGGGATAACTCACAATGACCATTTTTATTTCTTTACTTTTTACGAGAAATAATGGCTTATTTACGAAGCGATTTTAAACATTACTGCATTAATTTTCATCCAATTAAGTATCTTAAATATATTGTGCATGTATTAAAGATAATCATGGCCTTTTACAGAATATAATTAAAACGAATATTTACGAAGATATTGCAGTATTAACATAGCGGGACCGCAGTTATGTCGCGCAATAATACCGGCCAATATCCAAAATTTACTCATTTAATACTTTTGATGCGGAACAAAGTTCGCCAGGTCAGCTAGTTTAATATAATTTTAGAAAAGGTAATTTATCTATTTATAAGTAGATATTATTATTTTAAAGAAGCCTGGAAATCAAGTACATAAATAATATTATTATTAAAATATAATTTTATCTGGCGAGTTTCCTGTTGCTTTTATATTGCTGTTCATGATTTAATTCAGAATTAATTGATGTTTTAAAGGAAAATAAACATAGTTAATAAATATTCATATGCTGCATACCTATTCGTATTAAATGGTTGATATTGGCAAGTCAATGGTCTGATGATTTAATTATGGAAATTTTTGATTGATAAAACTTCTAATGTTTTTAATTTTATTTTACTCGTAATTTTCAGGCCATTAATAGTAGAAAGTTTAAAGAGATAAATTTGCCTCGTCTGCTTATAGTAAAAAAATCGGAATTATAGAATAAATGGTAAGCCTATATAACGCACACAATTTGATCGATAATCGGTTAGTTTATCGATAACAAATGAAAACAACGACATAAAAACTTTAGAAAAAAACGAAAAAAAAAGATCCCATTGTGAACATATCAAACCAATAAGATCAATACGACGACGAATATTTCTTTGTACATTATTTGTATCGCGTATCTAGAATTAGTTTTTACTGCTTGACATTTTAAAAACAAACTCGGGAAGAATTCTTCTTTTGAATAGTTCTGAACAATTGGTGTGGCGCATTTGAATGATATTACACTCGTAATGAAGCATTTTTTTGTTTCACCAAATTCTTGTTTCTCACGTTTTTGTCATACCTAATTATGAAAATTCTTAGAACAAGATGTACAGTGTCGTGTTGAGGCCTTCCTCGAGTCCATATACCTTGCTTCTAACATTCCTTCCACATGTCCGAACGATCCCAGCACCACGAAGTGCAGAAAAAAGGAGACAGAACGTAATTAAGAACGCATGGTCTATATTTTCGCCGGTAGAGGGCGTCAACCTTCTAGGAGTACTCGTTCAAATCCTTACGCTAGAAGTTTTGTCGCCGTTTACAACATTATTTAATACTAAACTAAGATCTCAGCTTATTATAGTGTTCATTAATATCTACCATTTAAAAGCCTTGACAGTTCAGAATCCTCTATATTTCCGCATGCGTCCGAGCATGACCTTTTGTTACTTTTTCAACTGACATTCGCTGTCATTCTAACTTTTTCATTTTCGCGTGCGTTGCCTCAAGTCCTTAGGCACTTAAAACCGGGAAGGTATAGTACACCCTTACACGTGTTTATCAGTAGGTACCTAATAAATTTTCTGACGTTAATAAGTCAATAGACTTTTGGCACGTGTAAATATCTTCTTGTGATTCAATAAAACATATTAACAATAGTTCTACGTATACAGAGTAGTTTAAAACACGTTATAGAGTAGGTAGGTACATAATATTGAAATTGGTGGCGTGAAGAATTTTGTGTCTTCTTTCTGCTTTGAAATCGTTTAAACATTCTTTATAAAATGGTTTCGTACGTAACTAATTTTATTGTGTATACAATAATTTATCAACAATCTTTTTCTGTTTCTACTTAATATTTTAATAAATAAATTTGTTGTAAATTTGTATATATAAATGTATAAAATGGATTTATATTTATCGGAAAATTATTTCACACCAATAATTTTCGGGAGTTCTTTTCGGAAGCTATGTGTGATAAATGTCGATGACTGACAACTTTGTGTCCGGTGTAATAGGTTCGCCACCTATTTCATTTGGGACGCAACTTAACGATTCGGCGAGTAGCGGCTTCAAGAGCCACTGCCTACACATTCGGGTAGATAAAGGCGTCAAGTTACTTTTTTTAGGTCTTATGGACATAATCTATACATATCATACAATTTTAGGAAAGTTGAAACTGTACATTGAATATACTTTTTAGAATATTTGGGACATGATCTACAATCGATACCGACACTAAAATATGGTTTTTCGAATTTTTGTCTGTTTGTCTGTATGTTTGTTACGGATAAAATTTTGCATAAATATAGCCAAGAGCTCAACACATGGGCTAAATATTATCACGCTATCTATATTTGATGTGAGCAATGAACCCTTAAAATGGCATAGGCATAGGCATATTTTTGCTGCTTTATGGCGCCCACGCAAACGAAATCGCGGGCAAGGGGCTAGTATAAAATAAATGACTTACGCCCGAATACTGAACCGCCACTCAAATATATAAGCGCTACTTAAGCGTTTAAGTAGCTGTCACATCCGACAGAATAAGTGAAATTTGAGCAGTAAGTAGCATATTATTGATTGTCAGATTTGAGTGGCGGTCCAGTATTCGGGCGTAATTCTCATAACAAACATTCATTTTGATGGATGATACTGAATTGAACTCATCATTGAATGAAGTAATAATATTTGTCAATAATATAATAAAACGCATATGCAAATATTTTAAATAAATAAGTAGGTGTACTTAGTTACTAATGAGAATGAATTACATTGACGCTACTGACGTACGTGAGTAGACATTTAACACGCCGAAGTTAACAGTAATGACATTCGAATAACTAATTGAATTGAAATGAGTAAATATTTTAAATGAATAAAACCACGAAGTATAGATACACTGGAGTCCGAACGTAATGTTGAAGGAATTGTCTCCATTCAGAGGAAAGAACTCTTGCCGGTAGAGGGCGACATCCTTCCAGAAGCACTCGATCTTTCAACTTTTAAACGCATGTTTACTTATAATAATAATAATCTTGCATGATTACGTAATCGTAGATGTGTCCGGCGTTCCAGCGCAGCCAGTGGCAGAAAAGAGAACTAAACTCTCAGTTTATTATTTATTTTATTAATATTAAGGAAAAGCTTAAATATACCGTTTGGACTTTTTTTTAATATAATTTAACGACCTGGTTGCTAGGACCTTTAAGTCGAGTGTTTTTATTACAATTAACTTCTTAATTGTTAACCTAAACTAATCTTAACCAAACCTAGCCTAAGCCTACAGCTTAACCTAACCTAACCTAATCATCCATAAAGTCGTGGCACTTTATGCATGATGTTCCAAAGGAGTTTTGACGACAATATAGAAGAGCACATTAAACACGATATTTACACCATTTCCCACATTTGCACTAATATACGAACACTTATTAAATAAAACGCCACGAATTTTATTCAATAATATCCATTGAAACACAAATCTGAGAATATAATGCAAATAACGGACATGTCTCTTCCACAGTCCCGCCAAAACTCCACCGTTTGGACTGTTATGTATTTATACTCTGTGAGTGAAACAACATTCAGAGAAATTACTTTTATGATGTTTTTTTTTTTTATTTGGGTGTGAGTGGGTTGCGCCGCTCATGGACATTATGCAACACTGGGAGAGTACCAGTTGCGTTGCCGGACTTTAAGATGGGACAGGGAGGGGCAATGGAGGATTAAGATATTTCTATCACCTAATGAAACGCCACATGTGATCCACTTTAGGTCTCTTTACTGAGTGGTGAATTTTGAGAGGTCCAGCCCATTCATGCTACGAGCTGTGTGGTTCTACTGCTATAAAAAATCTCTTTCATGTGCTCAATCGTAAATGATGATCGCGTGTATTTTTTGCTCTTGGTTGTCCTTGATCACAATTATTTTTAAATAATTTTCATGTCATTTATGTCATTAAATTCTCTTCTGTGCATTCATTTAGGCGAAGTTTTCAGTATCTGCTTAGTTATTAGCTTTTTATACTTATATTATTTACATACATAACTTTTTATCTCTCGAGTTAAGCAGAAGGTTGGTTCTAATTTTGATATCTATAATTAACATGTCTGCATAATTAATCATTGTAATTATTTTCGCTTCTATTTTAAGTTTTGTTTTCTTCGTACAATACTCAAATCCACTCTAAATTTCTTTGGGATTTTTGGCTAATAGGTACATAAATTTTATCATCTAATTTTGATTAGCTTTTTAACTTCATGGAGCATCACCGGTCTGATACATGTTTATGGCTCCGAGTACCATTTGGTAATAACGTTTTTTCACCTCGATATTTATTTCATATTTTATGCACAAAAATGGTTTTATTATATAGATTTTTAGCTATGATTTCAAGCGTTAGAAGGTGTCATCGAAGTTTTCACGAATCCAATTGTATTGAGATTAGATATTGATGACACGATATCTGAATAACAAAGTTGAGCCGATAGATACCACACTCCTTCACTTCCTATCCTAGTCCCATCACTTCCTATCCTAGTCCCTTAAATGGTAACACTATATGTGCTGCAGATGTTAATGGGCGGCGCTGGATGCTTACCATCCAGTGACACGCCTGCTCGTTAGCTTTCCTATCCCATAAAAAGGGTTATTTCGGTTCGGTTATTTTTGACAGTCTCGGTGGCCCAGTGGTCGAGCACACGGCTACTGATCCAGAGGTCCGGGTTCGATTCCTGCCATTGGCACACACCAATGACTTTTCGAAATTGTTTTCGGAAGTTATGTGTATGGCAATAGGTTCGCCACCTATTCCATTTGGGACGTAAACATAACGGCGAGACGAGTCTTAACAGCCGCTGCCTACACCTTCGGGTAACAAAAGGTGTGAAGTTCTGTTATGTTATCTTTATCTCGCCTCATTAGAATTCTCTATAAGAATGAGGGCATTCGGGCAGCATTATGAAATTTTCAAGTTAATCATTTTCAATTGCACAATTTATTCTCAAAATCTTAATTATTTTTCTTTGGCTAAAGTCTATCTTTTGAAGTAATTAAGTTTATTACTTCATATTATATCACTGTGTTACAATTATGATCTTATCCTTTTAGTTTGATAGTTAACATGACATTTTTAAATGTTATTACTATTTCGTCACTAGTAAAGTTTTTATGCATACATTAGTAGAAACAATGTTATCAAACTCTTTTTCTTTAATCTTCTTAATTCTTATAGTTCAGATCTTCTTATATATTCGCTGCATTGGCTTCTGTTCTATGTCACACCATCTTCGTGTCGTCACCTATTGCCATTCAGTTCTTCCACTGTTCACAACTAACACCCTTCTTAATCATGTCGTCTTTCACTCAATCCTACCATGATATTTAGCTCTTCCTCTTCTTTTATTTCATTTCACAATCAGATTTATCATACTTTGCGTGACATGCCCATACTTGTTAATATTTCATCATTATCATTAGCCTGTTGCAGTCCACTGCTGGACATAGGCCTCTCCCAATTTGCGCCACAATATCTGATTCTCTGCCTTCCACATCCAGTCTTTTCCTACAGCCTTTCTAAGGTCGTCTGACCATCGAGCTGCTGGGCGTCCTACTTTACGCTAATCCAGTCGCGGTCTTCACTCTATGACCTTCTAGCTCCATCTACCATCAGTCCTTAGGCAGATATGATCAGCCCATTGCCACTAATATTTAGTTTCATTATATTTTCTTATGCTAAAAGCACTTTATCTAACATTTTAAAAGAATTTTAGCTAACAGCAAACAGAAAACTATGTCTCTAATTTGACTTTTTAATTGGTTTTATAATATATATATATTTTTATTAAATAGGTTAGGAAGTGGAATTTTTCCACTTACTAACCTATTTTAATATTTCTGATTCCATTGAGTCATATGCCAAACAGTGGAATCACTCTCGACTGACATAGTTGCTAGTGGTTATGAGTCATTTTGCCGTAATTCCCCTCAACATTCCTAGGAACTATTGAGATCTATTACGCATTGTCGATCTAAAACATTATGAATCTTCGATTGAATAGTTCAATTTTTATATTATCATGGACCCATCAAGTCTAATTAATAATATTATTGTTCTACCTTCATAATGTAACCAATTGATTAGTATTGCCCGTCAAATGCAATTATGAATTGTATAAACAGCATTTCCAGAATCTATATATAGATTCTTGAATCTTACTAAAACTACATCAAGATTAAACTATTTAGTATGTTTGTATATATTCGATCTCGGTGGTCCAGTGGTCGAGCACACGGCTTCTGATTCAGAGGTCCGGCTTCGAATCCTGACACTGGGTCACACCAATGACTTTTCGAAATTGTTTTCGGAAGTAAAGTGTGATAAATATCGATGACTGAAAACTTTGTGCCCGGTATGGCAATAGGTTCGCAAACTATTCCTTTTGGGACGTTAACATATCGGCGAGACGAGGCTTAACAAACGCTGCCTACACCTTCGGGTAACAAAGGCGTGAAGTTATGTGATAATATGTTATAACAGTACCTACTAATATCATCCAGATTGCTAGACATTTGCAGTTCAAATGGCAACATCTAAAATAGAATCATTCAGTCCCATATTGCAGACTTTATTTCTTAATCCATTCAGTATACAATTGACTATTATAGGGCCATTGTTATGAGCATTTAGGATTTAGATCGCTGTACATTTATATGTCCATGACGAGAACTGATGAACAACATAACGTTATAACTGCACGACGAGTTTTTTTGCTTGGTAAGCAGAAATAGCTTTTTTTTATGGGATAGGAGGGCAAACGAGTAGGCGTGTCACCTGAGGGTAAGCAACCAACGCCGCCCATGGACACCAGCAACACATATAGTGTTACTGTTGCGTTGCCGACCTTTAAGGAATAGGGGAGAGGAAAGGATGGGGAAGGGGGGAATGGGCCTCCGGGTACCTCTCTTACCGAACGAAACGCGGCATGAGCCACTTTACGTCGGTCTTCTGAGAGGTCGTGGTATTTCACCGGTCGAGCCGGCCCATTCATGCAGCGAACTGCTTGGCTCTACCACTGCCAAATTATAGCTGTCATAATATACATTCTTTACACGCCTAGCTCGGGTTTTTGACATTAATAAATAACTGTTGTTGTGCCCACGCTAGTGAATTTTTTAAAATCATTCATGTGATTTCTTGATAAGTAACTGCCATTTCGGTTTCATACTCATTATTTCTTTCATTTATCTTCTATTTTTTATGTCTCTTTTTCAATCTACACATGTTTTTGTCTATGTTTTCAATTTAGCATTATATTTAAATGAGTTCTTTAGTTAACTGCGTACTGAAAAAATATATATTATAGCTTCAAGCATTTTTCTACCCAAAATTGAAGGCAATTAAGTCTCGACTCGCCGAGCTATCACATCCCGAATCGAATAGGTGGAGGAACTTATTGTCATACACCAGACACACAGCCAGTCATCGATATTTATCACACGTAACTTCTGAAAAGTCATTGGTGTGAACTAGGATTTGATCCTACAACTTCTTGATTCAGAGGGAGGATGCTTAACCTCCAAACCAATGAGACGATTAAATGATGACGTATACTAAAAATAGTATTACTTTACAATTGACCTCTGAGCAAGGGTTTTAATTGTATCCATTACTAGCTGACCCGGCGAGCTCTGTTCCGTATCAAAAGTAATTTTTACAGCGTTTACAATTAAAGAATTAAATCTTGAAAATTATCACTGTTTCTTTACATGAATTTTACATACAAACCACTGTTGACACGTCTGTCTATTAAAAAAAGGTTCCTTAAAAATAGATCAAAATATTTTTTTTATGGCAGCCATAAAATACGGCCATTGGGCTGATAATCAATTTGGTTGCTTCTTTATCACATAGGAAATAAGCAGTTTGTCAGTAGTAAATGTTTAATATTAAATGTAATGGTATATGAACATTATAATGTCGATAAAAATTAGGATTATTTTTAGACTCACAAAAATCGTTAGTTTTATTTTAAGATTTTATTGCACGCCTCATTCTTTAGCTATTGGTATGAATGAAAACGATGACGACGATGATGACGACTAGTTACCAGGTATCATAAGCTAAACATCATACCCCTTTTAATTATGAATTGTACATTGCAATGAACATTGAGATAAATGAAAAAAAAAACTACATTTAAAATGTAATTTATTTCTTAGATTTTCGCGAACAACACTCATAATAAGGAAAAATAAATAAATTACATTATTTACAATATATACAATTAAAAAACTACCTGAAATCAAATTTCTCCGCATCCCGGTCTACTGGAAGCGTACCCAGAAGACTGGCCGCATTGCCACGCTGAATGGCAATGCTAATCCTCTGTGCGAAGAATAGACCAGCTTATTGGTCGCGAGAGGCTTCGATCAGCCTCTTTGCAAGATCTTTGTAAAGTGCACGAGCACTCGGACCCTATGTCCCCAAAGTCTCAACCCGAAACGGCTCAAATACATAATCACCTACAAAGTTTCTGTATTTGTGCCGCTTGAGATTTTCTGCCGAAGCAGCAGCTGCACCGGCCACCTCTACCGTGCTTGGAAGATGCGATGGCTCAAGGGTGTCGACGCAAGTAGCGTCCCACACCAAAGGCCTACCCATCCTCCAAGGCAAAAGAGACATCCCGTCCGGTCTCTTGCCATCATCGCGCACCAAACCGTTCGGTTCCAGAACGAATGGAAGAAGAATGAAGTGAGCCAAACCTTTCTTGATTCCGAAGCAGTACTCGATATTCAGACTATCTAGCATGCTGATATTAATCAGGTTATTTTTTTAATTATCCCGACGCAGGCTCACACCAACGACTTTTCGAAATTGTTTTCGGAAGTTAAGTGTGATAAATATCGATGACTGAAAACTTTGTGCCCAGTATGGCAATAGGTTCGCCACCTATTCCATTTAGGTCGTAAGTATAACGGCGAGACGAGGCTTAACAGCTGCTGCCTACACCTTCGGGTAACAAAACGTGAAGTTATGTTATGTTATGTTTTAATTATTATTGAAACTTTATGTGCACATTGCACGTAAAATTAATAAGAAATAGGTCAACATTTATTTTTGATACATATAATAACCGCTTACTGCGAAAGTAGAACTAATCAGAAGGTGAGGTCAGGAGGCTTCAATATTTAGGAGAATGTAAATAAGCGTACAAATTATAGTAACTCTTTCGATACAAGTTCTAAGAAATGTCAATAATAGGACATAAACATACACCTAACTTCATGCCTTTTCTACCCTAAGGTGTAGGCAGTGGCTGTTAATCCTCGATGTTTACGTCCCAAATGGAATAGGTGGCAAACCTACTGCCATACTGGGCGCAAAGTTCAATGACATTTATCACACATGACTTTCGAAAAGAATTTGGAAAAATCATTGGTCAGGCCAGGATCAGAAACCGCGACCCAATCCAGAAGCGGGGTACCACCGAAACATTAAACTTATTATTATTATAATAATAACATAACGCGTTTGTTACCTGAAGGTGTAGGCAGCGGCTATTAAGCCCCGTCTCGCCGGTAGCGAACTTACCCATACCGGGCACAAAGTTTTCAATCATCGATATTTTTCACACATATCTTCCGAAAAGAACTTGGAACTCGAAAAGTCATTGGTGTGTGCCAGTGCGAGGATTCCAACCCACGAACTCTAGATTTAGAAGCAGGTGTTCGACCACTAGACCACCGAGACTGTATAAGTAAATAAAATGTTTTTACTGTCGAAGAACATTATTGCATATAGTTTTAATGAAATAACGAATAAAAATGTAAGAATATCACGTATTTCAATGAAAATACGTGTTTAAGAATATATCAAGTATTTGTTAGATCGTAATACTAATTGCGTACTCGAAGTAACCAAGTAATAAATAGTGTTATTATTTATTTAACAATTTAACACCTGTAATTATTATTACTTAATAGTAAATTGTCTGTTGTTGAAAAATTAGTTGCGAATTAGGAAGTGAGGTTGACGGAGAACTTCGACGCCAATAACAAACTCTTCTGGAGGGAAGTTAGAAAGTCTCGGGGTTCTTCGTCATCATCCAGAATGGACAAGTTATGTCTAAGGCTGGTGACATTTTTGCAAACCCAAACGACGTATTGGGTCGGTGGAGTGAGTATTTTGGGGAAATGTACTAGTATGTTCCGGATGTGGGCGCCGCGAGTGAGTCTACGACTGACGCCGCTGCGTCAACATCTGACGAGGACATTACTATGGAAGAGATTGAATGGTCGATACGAAGTATGAAAAATGGTAAGGCAGCTGGGATTGATATGATGTCTGCTGAAATGATCAAACACGGTGGAACCTGTGACCGGGATGCTTTCCTGACCTTGAGCAATTTATGCTGGAGGTCGGGTAAGGTTCTCATGGACTGGAGGCGTGCTATCATCGTGCCCTTGTATAAAGGTAAGGGATCACGTATGCAGTGCGCCAGTTACAGGGCCATTAGTTTGATCAGCTTAGCAGCGGAAGTATATGGGAAGATTATTGAAAGGAAAATGAGGGTGATATCTGACGGAGTGTTGTGGGAGGCTCACAGTGGTTTCAGAAGCGGAAGAGGGTGCATGGATCAGATTTTTTCTCTCCGCAACATCGTGGAGAAACAACTGGCTGTTAGCCGGAAGATTTTCTCTGGTTTTGTGGATCTGGCAAAAGCGTTTGACAGGGTGTTACGAAAGGATCTGTGAGACATACTCCCGGGCTCTGGGGTGAGCGGCACACTGCTGCGCGCTGTGCAGTCCACTTATGAGGGCTGCATAGCGTGTGTGCGTATTGACGGCGGCTTGTCCCCCTGGTTTGACGTCAATATCGGCGTCAGACAAGGTTGCGTACTGTCCGCTCGACTGTTCATCCTGTACCTGGACAGTTCTCCAGAGAGTGAGATTGACGAATGTAGGGATGCGAATGGGTGACCTAGTTGTGAGCTGCCTGTTTTACGCAGATAACGCCGTGCTTCTAGCCGAATCGCCGTCTGATATACAAACACTAGTCACTATTATGAAAGATGATTGTCTGATGAAAGGCTTACAATTGAATGTGATGAAAACGAAAGTTATGGTGTTTGAAAGGGAGGAATCCAGAACGGATACAAGGATAATGGTTGACGATGTAGTGCTGGAACGGGTGAATGAAATTGTTTATCTTGGATGCGCAAAAGCGCTAAAAAGCAGGGATGGAAGGTACACCGCTGATGTAGAAAGAAGAGTGGCGTTAAGAAATAAAGTAAATCGGGCGTTGGGCAGATTCCTGGGCGCAAAAAATATTAGCAGAAAAGCCCAGCTAGCAATTCACAATGCAATACTGATCCCAACGCTTACTTATGGAAGCGAGAGCTGAGTATGGCAGAGCGTGAATGAGTAGGATAAACGCGGTCGAAATGAGGGCATTGCGCAAAATCTGCGGAGTGACCCTCGCTGACTGCACGGAAAACAAGGTTATAAGGAAGGAAGTCGGATTGAAACAGAGTCTCGGTGTAAAAGTAAGAAAGGGCATGCTCCGATGGTTCGAACATGTAGAAAGGATGGATGATGCAAGATTGACTAAGCAATGCAAAAGCGGATGGATGTAGGAGTCGAGCATGGCCTAGACACACATTCCATGACCAAATTGAACGTGTTATGGAGGAAGGTGATGTTAGGAGCCTCAAAAATCGACGCGCGTGCATGAAAAGAGTTATGAAAGTCAACGAAGCGAGTGAGGTGTGTAAGAATCGTGCCTTATTCGTAATCGTGCAAGGGATTTGGCGTGAAGTTATGTATGTATGTATAACTTTCGAAATCAATTTCGAAAAGTCATTGGTGTGTCCAGGATTCGAACCCGCGACCTCTGGATTCAGAAGCCGATCACTGGACCACCGAGACTATTGAGACATCCAATAATTATTAATTGTATGAATTTATCACTTTAGTAGATTATGATCAGATATATTTACAAGGCTTTGAACCTTGATGTTGAACTCTTCCGCAACATGTACGAACAGACATAAAGGTTGTTTTCATATTATTAATAATAATTACAGATGGTGAGGTCGTTAGCCTCTAGCCAAATGTATATACAAATATCAAATCATATCAAATCATAACTAGCTGACCGGGAAAACTTTGTTTCGCCTTGAAGCCAAGCAAGCGCCTTGAAGCCAAGCTTGAAGCCAAGCAACAGTGGTAGAGCCAAGCAGTTCGCTGCATGAATGGGCCGGCTCGACCAGTGAAATACCACGACCTCTCAGAAGATCGACGTAAAGTGGCTCATGCCGCGTTTCGTTCGGTGAGAGAGGTACCCGGAGGCCCACCCCCCTTTCCCCATCCTTTGCTTTCCCCTATTCCTTAAAGGTCGGCAACGCAACAGTAACACTATATGTGTTGCTGGTGTCCATGGGCGGCGTTGGTTGCTTACCATCAGGTGACACGCCTGCTCGTTTGCCCTCCTATCCCATAAAAAAAAGCAATGAATAAAAGCAAAGCAAGCTACCATCCAATAAAAGATCTGTCAAAATAGGTTCAGCCATTTCAGAGATTACCCGGAACAAACAAACAGACAGGTAGACAAGAAATGTAATTTTGGTGTATGTACCGTATTTCAATATTTATAATATGAATGTAGTAGAACGCAATTATTTCAATATTACAAACAGACCCTCCAATTTCATTTATATGTATAGATAAATTTATCTTCTCACTGGTATACCGGTCTGGTCCCCACTTCTAAACTAAAAAGTAGTGGCATTCATTCCGGATTCACACTAATGACTTCTCGGAGTTTTTTTTCTTAAGTTATGTGTGATAAATATCGATGACTGAAAACATCGTGACCGGTATGGCAATAGATTCCGCCACCTATTCCATTTTGGAACTTAACGGGCCTCGACGGGCCTCGTGGCGCATTGGTAAAACTACCGGCTGCAGCATTGAGGTCGGGGGTTCGATTCCCACCCGAGCACAAATATTTGTGACAAACATGAATATTTGTGTGGCGTCTGGGTGTTTTTCTATGTATTATAAGTATGTATTTACAAAAGAAAAGTATATGTGTATTAACATCCGTTATCTAAGCATTTAGTTGCTTAGCTTGGAACTAGAGGGCGCTGTGTATATTGTGTCCAAGATATTATTATTATTATTAACAGTTCGGCGAGTCGAGGCTTAACAGCTACTGTCTACACCTTCTGGGAGAAATAGGCGTAAAGTTATAAAATTACTTAATTGTAGAACGGATAAAGCAAGATTGACTAAGCAGATATACAATGCAAAAGCAGATGGATGTAGGAGTCGAGGACGGTCAAGTCACACATAAGTCAAAGTCAAAGTCAAAATAACTTTATTTTTATAGGTCTTCACAGACACTTAAAAATAGTCAACAAGTACAGATAACATTATGATTTAAAATTTAATAAAAAAAAAAAAACAAACACGAGCGCTTGTGGAAAGTGCCTCCGTGGAACAAAAAAAGACACGGACACAATCGCCACGAGCGGCCCGATTCCGAGTGTAGGGGCTATCATGAGAAGAATCGGGCAAGAAACTCATGTGCCAAATACTCTTTTCAAACCATTTGCAATAAATAACAATATTATTATTACTACTGAAAACAAATCAGTAGGTTGGTGAATAAAAGGTGTAGCAAACAGAATACTCGACAATCACAATTAAGATCCAACCAAATTAAAATCAACGTTCTACAAGTTAACTAAGAAATTCTATGCGATCACAGTAGTCGAGCACAACTGACGCGACACCTTTTAATTAGAGTGGTAACGTTGTGCAAAAATTGTGGCGAAAAATAAAAAAAAAAAAAATTAAGTTTCTATTATATATGTGAACACCATATCAAGGCAAATTTACAATTAAAAAGCTATCAGAAATTATTACAGAACGCCTCCACTCCGATAAGTGAACAAATTCCAACACACAAACTACAAAAACCGCGTTGAGCAAGCAATTTGACGGTCCCACTCCGACTTGTCAGTCATGAAGTCGTTGATGGTGTAGTATGCACCACCAATGAGACGACCCTTCACAGCCCGCCTAAAGCGATCATAAGACAAATCCAGAATATGCGCAGGTATCCTATTATAAAACTGTACACCCATTCCCAAAAAAGACTTGTGTACCTTGTGCAGGCGATGATACGGTAATTCAAGCTTATGCTTGCCTCTAGTATTAAAATTGTGTACATCGCTATGTTTTGTATATTTATCTAAGTTTCTCCTCACAAACATGATGCTATCATATATAAACTGGGAGACAACCGTTAAAATGCCAATTTCCTTAAAACGTTCTCTGAGGGAGACCCTAGCACCCAAATTATAAATTGCCCGTATTGCTCGTTTCTGAATAACTAAAATGGACTGAATCTCAGCTGCTCTGCCCCATAGCAATATACCATATGACATAACGCTATGAAAATAACTAAAATAAACTATTCTGGCGGTTACGATATCGGTAAGCTGTCGAACTTTTCGAACCGCGTAAGCAGCAGAGCTAAGTTTTCCCGCTAAAGACTTTATTTGTGGACCCCACTGTAGCGTATTATCTAAGGTAATACCCAAGAATACAGTAGACTTCACTGGGTCAAGAATTTTATTATTTAGAGCTATACTTATATCCGGACCTTTTACACTAGGCATAGTGAACTTTATTATTTTAGTTTTATTCGCATTTAGTACTAAATTATTAGCCGTGAACCATTCATGAAAGTAAACCATATCATAACCAAATAGAGGCAGGTGATGTTAGAAGCCTCAAAAATCGACGAGCGTGTTTGAAAAGAGTTATAAAAGTCAACGAAGCGAGTGAGGTGTGTAAGAATTGTCGCTTATGGCGCTCCGTTCTTTCTGCCTACCCCGCAAGGGTTTTGGCATGAAGTTATGTATGTATGTATGTAATTATTCAATTACTCAATCTCTCATGTCACCTTGTACTTGGCATAACGGCCTTGTGGGATCTTGTTTAACTGCTGAGATAAATTATATATAGTATGCAGTTATTATAACTAATTTGGGGGGCGTAATATAATTTTTAGTTCATTGATTCATTTAGATCATCCTTAAAAAAAACCTTAAAAAAAGGCGTGCATACTTTGTCGCAATATCTCTGAAACTATGCGAACGAGACGTAATTTGTAGCAAAGCAAGCTTTGCGTACAAATAAGTTAGTACAATAAATGCAATAAATTTTAAAATTAAAGAAATTATAAGCAAAAACGTTAGAAAATTTCCATGAAAAAATATTTTCATTTCCGAAAAGGATATATCGCATTTCTATTTTTTCCTTTTGTCCTGATGATACATACATTGCCACGCCATGTCCCTTGCGGGGGAGGCAAAGGGAACAGATATCATAGATGCGATGATGGAAGCCGATAAAACTTATCTAAAACTTACACTATTTTAACTTAACGAAACCGGTTATAATATATTATATATACATCGATATCTTGATATTTATTGCGTCAAGTAAGTACTATACTTGCAGAAAGGAAGGAAGTAACCTTGAAAAGTCACTCGACCCTGACTTTTTACAATTTAATTCACTAAGTCAGTCGTGAACTGAACATACACCCAGCCCCAGTCGAACGATGTGTCAGAATAGATAAAATCTAGCACTGTATGCAGTTTGGACAATGTAATTTATCATTAAATAAGATAATATATATCATACATTTGGTTCAATTTAAAAAGTGGTTCAAGCACTTCATTTAAGTATAATCAGATTTGGTCATAAAGAAGCTAGATTTTATCAGCGATAGAAGCACGGAGTTCGCTTTATTAATGGGCTGGCTCGATTGATGAGAGCCAATGTAATTGCTCAAGCTACATTTTCGGTGAGAGTGGTATACAGAAGCCGTCTCGCTTCGAAATATACCAAGCGAATGCAAGTGGCAGAGCATCCGAAACCGACGTGAATGCAAGCAAAAATGGTGGACAGAATGCAAGCTTGTATTATCAAAGTCTCTGCCTATCCCAACGGAATACGAGCGTGAGTATATATATGCTAAATTTATGAGAAGTCTCATAAGAATTAAGAATTGAAGTATAAAATACTTCTATATTTACGTCGCCATAACCCGATCCACAAGTCTCCATAGGTTGAAAAGGCCAAAAGCCGTTTTCGCTTAGCACTAAAATAACCAAGCAGATATACATCATTTATTCGCAAGATGCGATACCACCAACTGTAGTACGCCAGTGAGCAAACAGAGATCTTAATTATTCAACATTCAAAGGAGAGGAGGAGGGGTTCTGCGGTAATCAGGTCAGGTAGACGGGTTTATTCTATTAGCGAACATCACTCATTTTCACCTTAAGATTAACTCCTGAGGATTAGTTTGTTAAAAATTTATTCTGAATTAGCTCAGTATATATATAATAGGATTTTTTCTTAATTAAAAAGTGTAAATTATATAATTCGTAATGAAGAATTCGCAGAATGGAGTCCGGCTCTGGTTAGTCAAAAGTGAGAGAGGTATCCATCAGTCCAACCCCTTCCCCTCTCCGCTTCCGATCCCTTCCATCTTCATCACCCATTGTAGGGGCCGGCAACGCAGCTGTAACACAATCTGTATTCAGGTGTCCATGGGCGGCGCTTGTTGCTTGCCATCGGGTGCCACGCTTTGTTTGCCCCCTATCCCATAAATAATAAATAAGTTATCTAACCACCGGAACATTTAAAAAATAAAAACCTTATTTCAAGCGTAAGACTTGTAAATGTTTGAAACAAAAAATAATATCTATCATTGCTACATTCTAGTTTTATAAGAATGACTGGAGAAGTAGACGATGAGCGAAGGAGAAAATAAAACACGGAGGAGATAGAAATGAGTACTAATGGAAATTATCTTAGACAAACAGAGAATGTAAGATACTAGTTATCAAATTATTCCATAGAACTCTGCATACAATATTGCTAGCAACAGTAAAGTTTTAAAATCACAAAACTCCTTGGATAGATAGTAGGTACCTACCTCGCGACCAAATACACGGGCACCAGCTATTACTAGCAATATTATTGAACAAACATTCAAGCTACATTGTGTAGCGGAACGTAGAAAGGACCATATATTGCAGACTTGCAAGCTGTTACGGTTTCTTGAATATTGAAGATTTTTCACTGTAAATATACGAGCTAAAGTTGGAAACCAGGAAATTGCTTCCTATTTGATCCTATACATACGTTGTATGCAGAATTTTCAAAATTTTATTTTTAAAAACAGTAATAACTCAAAATAACTAATATGGTCAGTGCTAAAGGTGAGAGTGAGACAGAAGGCGCCTACATACCGTTGGTGTATGCGCGAGAGAAAAGGAGGCCAGACATACTGATGCCGTAACGTAACGTACGGTAACGAACGAAGCACTTTACTTCAATAATAATAACTATTATTCATGTAACTATAACTTCACGCCTTGAATAACTGATAGTGTTAAGAGGGACAGTTTGAAAACAGTATTTAGGTACAGAACCCACTTAACATACATAATATGGTCAAAATGTTTTAGAGTTCCATAAATTTTTGAATACTCGTGATCCAATTTATAAAAACTTAATTACAGGCTGTTGATATCATGTCAGCCTCAATCAACTATCAAGCAATGGTCTAAAATTCCCTATATATTTGACCGAATGACATTTTAAAGCCGCTTATTAAACTTTAAAGTAGTCTGTGATTGAAGAAAAAGAAATATCGTTAGAATATTACACAGTGTAATTAGAAATGTATTCCAGTGACATAGAAAACTAAATACAATGTGGACTACTTAAATTTTGGTAACTCCATGGTTGTAAGAAGCTTGGTGATTTGACTAAAACGGAGTTCACCGACCAGGTCTGAGGTCAATTCATGTGACTCAATTGGATATATATGGATATTGATATAGATTATTAATTGATATTTATGGATGTCAGTAATGTCAGTCAGATTCAAATCCTGACTCACACCAATGACTCTTTGAAATTCTTTTTGAAAGTTATGTGTGATAAATATCGATGACTGAAAACTTTGTGCCTGGTGTATTGCATTAGGTTCGCCACCCATTTCATTTGGAACGTAAACATAACGGCAAGTCGAGGCTTAACAGCCGCTGCCTACGCCTTCGGGTAGAATACAGCGTGAAGTTATACTATCATCTATATATAACGAAACAAGAAGAATATTAAATAGATATCTATTTAATATTCTTCTTGTTCGTTTATAATAAAACATGTTAAATAAAATATTATACTCAGTGTAGTAATCACTTCATTTTTTTAAAGATAACAATGAAAACTATGTCGTGCCTTAAAGCAAATCACATAAGGAATACGAAATAAAATCATATCATTTTCTTGAATAACATCAGCCCAATATGGATTTACTGCAAACAATAATCGAGTAAAATGAAAAACTCTATTGATTGTCTATTGACTGTACCGATTAAAAACAAAAAAAAAATAAACGTGTTCTAAATTTGAACAATATATGAAGAATTAAATTTGGAACGAAGAGAAAAAAATCAACTCGACATTATAATTCGCAACATAGTCTTTTGGATAGTTTCGTACCCGGCTGTGATCAATACTTTCTTGTACCTAAACTTATGGCCTTCTGTCAACCTGGTGCGGCTCTGCAGTGGAGCTTATGTTATACATACATACTATACTATACTACGCAATTGTTTATCTAGTAATAGACAGTGGTAGTAAATCTTTATAGTTTTATGCGACATTTTGAGTATTACGCTACATGAAATGTTACCAAGAGTATGTTGAATTTAAGGCTCAATTTGTATTGTACCTTTCTTTAACCCTCTCATGGTACGATGGTGTAGGCAGCGTCATTATATCACGAATAAAATATATTTTAATATTCCAGTATTATAATAGATCTCTATTTAATTCACAACTATGTTATCACAGAAATAGATCAAGATAGAACGGCCGCGATGGCATATTTCCATACATTTCGAGCGTGTCACTTTTTTGAAAAACCACGCCCTCAGCGTGACGTCATTTTCATTGTGAGCGGCGCGACTAGTTAGGAGACACTCACATTAGATTATCGATGTTAATATCGGCAACGTGTGTTAATTTTATTATTTTTATATTTTACTAACTTTATTGATTTTCTGTAACGATAATCATAGAAAGTAAAACATGTTAAATACTTCAATCCGACATATTAAAACCTAAAACATATTTTTCCAACAGTATATAAAATTTAATTATAAATATTTTACTGTCCTTGAAACTATACATATTTATTAAATATTTGCCTTATTGTAAGGGTTGGCCTCACAGTCCTGGTTAAATAACGAAGCCGAACGTCTACATATACCTCGGTTACTGCCCATTTGAGAAGAACGAGATGATTTTCCATCGGCGATTGGTCAAATTGGTGAAAACTTATACTGTCAAATAAACTGCTGCCAATGTAATTACGAAACACTTTGGTTGAAATTTGTGGTGTTAGAATAAAGTAGGGACAAAGCAAGATATGAGCTGATACTCAAATTATTATTGAATTAATTTATCGATAAGTCCTAAGACTTATCGATAAATGGATAAATCGACATGGAGTGCCCATCTCTAACATTCGAATCACAGCGATTAACAGACACAGCGATCAACTGGCAGGTGTATTGTGTATTTCGTTCGATTCGACGTACATTACGCGTATAATTTATACGCGCAATGTTTTTGTATACGAGCGTTGAATGCGGACAGCAATGGATATTTATCATAACGAAAAAATATACAACGTGTGATCGTAATTATTGAACATAGTAAAAGTAAAACAATAATTTATAATCTCAAAAAAATACTTTCTACTGATTTTCTGTACTTACTGATCATACGAAATATTTCCTTTTTTCATATTTGATTCACTACTTTTGTTTTTACAATTTGCCACAGCATAATAAGGCATATATGTCACGTTTTATCTATTTTTTTACGTCCTGAACGCATGGCAGGAACGCTCGTTGCGTAATGAGAACGAGTTTCGAAAAGCATGCAACATAGTGCAGGGTTTTGGCACGCTTGCCACGCCTATTCGCCGTTCTATCTTGATCTATTTCTGTGGTCGTGATGTAGTAAATGCGCTTTATTTAATCGACTTATAAACAATAGTAACCAGTTCTTTACTAAAATATTTATAATTTAGTTTCGGTGGGGTGGAGGCTGAGTATACAGTTTCTGAATCAAATAGACGTGGGATCCGATCCGGGTTAACAGCAACCACTTTTCGTTAGTTATTTGTGATAAATATCCATAACTGACACCACTGCCTGCGCCTTCGCGTAGAAAAGCTTTAAAACATCTTAAATCTAGGGGTGTAGCAGAGTAAGATGTCTCCTCATCAATATTGGGAAAGCCAAGCTGGCAAATTCCACGGTGTAATGAAGACCACAGTAATATAAGAACAATCTTTTAATATAAAATAACTCCACGCCTTTTCTACCCGAAGGTATTGGCAGCGGCTGCTAAGGCTCGTCTTATTGTTATGTTTACGTCCCAAATGGTGGCAAACCTATTGTCATACCGGGCACACAGTTTTCAGTCATAAATATGTATCACGCATAACTTCCGAAAACTTTGGGTAGCCTACCAGTAATCGATTAGACGCTAATATGTTTACGGGATTCCACAAAAACTTGTTGGAACTAATTAATTAATGTTTGATGTCTCAGACCCTAATGACTAATGAGTCCATAGGCATCGGTAGCAGATCTTACACAGAAATAGATCAAGATAGAACGGCCGCGATGTCATATTTTCATACATTTCGAGCGTGTCACTTTTTTGAAAAACCACGCCCACAGCGTGACGTCATTTTCATTGTGAGCGTGGCGACTAGTGAGAAGACACACTCATTAGATTATCGATATCGATATCTGAAACATGTGTTAAACTTTATTGATTTTGTGTAACGATAATCATAGAAAATAAAACATGTTAAATACTTTAATCAGACATCTTTAATATCACATAAGTATGTAATTCACAATTCAAAATTCAAGCTGAGTATATTCAAATCAAAATCAAAATCTCATTTATTCAGTTTAGGTCATTAAAGACACTTATGAACGTCAATAATTTCAATCCGCCAATTCGATTACTCACGTCCTGAGAAGAATTGGCAAGAAACTCAGGGGAGTCTTTTTTTTTTTCTTTTTACTTAATTTTAAGTAAACTAAATTACAAATTATTAGAATAATTTATAGAGCAAGATGAGGTTCCCCACGTAAAACTTAGGACACAGTACGTTAATATTCTTTGGACGCTTGAACAGACCAGTCCCCACAAACAGCACCCGTTCACGAGCATGACCCATATCTCAGCCATCGCCTCCCTCGCCATATTTTAGGGAAGGTGGCGACCCGATCAACGACGCCGCCATAAGCAAGGACCTTTCAGTGAGCATGACTTATTCAAGATCCCAGACAAAAAAAAAAATAAACTAGTAAGTTTGCCCGGCGAGAAACGTCATATTGCATACAATCTTACCAATAACAGTAAAGTTTGGTTAGCAGAATAACAATATTTTGCAGCAAATAAAAACAATATAACACAAAAGAAGCAATTCAATTCCAAACGGTTTTATCATTGATATAATCTGCGATACAGTAATAAGCTCTTGTATATAGTCTACTTTTAACATATTTCTTAAATTTACCTAACGATAATTCAACCGCGTCGTTTGGAAGTTTATTGTAAAAGCGTATACATTGACCTGGAAACGCGTTAGAAATTTTTTGGAGCCTAGTAGTGGACACAGCAAGTTTGTTTTTATTTCTTAAATTTAATTGATGGATATCACTGTTTTTCTTAAATTTAGTTATATTTTTATGAACATAGATTAAATTTTCATAAATATATTGTGAATGTAACGTCATTATTCGTATCTCTTTAAATTTACTTCTCAGTGTATCCCTGGGACTCATCATATAGATAGCACGAATAGCTCGTTTCTGGAGCACAAAAATCGAGTCTACATCCGCAGCACTACCCCAAAGTAATAAGCCATATGACATAATGCTGTGAAAATAACTAAAATAAACTAAACGTGCAGTATCAACGTCGGTCAATTGACGTATTTTCTTTACAGCGTAAGCGGCTGAGCTAAGTCTACCAGATAACGTCTCTATATGTGGGCCCCATTGTAGTTTAGAGTCTAATGTTATACCAAGAAAGACAACCTTATTGACCAATTCCAGTCTCCTATTGTCCATCACGACACTGGTTATAACTTGTTTAACATTTTTAGTAAAAAATCTAACATATTTGGTTTTGCTACCATTTAAAAGCAAATTATTAGCACTAAACCAGTTTACTATCTTTGAAAGAGCATTGTTTACATCGTCAGTTTATTAATAAATATTTTAATAAACTTTATTAATAAATATTTTATTGTCCTTGAAACAATACATATTTTTATCTCTAAGACTTTCGCGAATCACGTTCATGACATTAAAACAAACTTTAGGATTTTATCGCGTTTATTTATTACCAATTTTATTAATTTCCCGACGTTACGAACTCTTTACGGAGATCATTTTCACGAGTGATGAACAAAACGATGGTAGTCGTTCAAAAGCTATTTTCATTGATACAGAGAGTACCCACTTTTTGGAAATAAAAATCAAAAAGTTGATGTTAACAATATGATTTTTGCTATTGGTAACCCATTTACGACCATGAAACAAAAAAAATAATATTTATTTATAAGATATATTTGGTAAAGGAAAATTTTTGTTTGTAAAGATCCTTTGTTGTATGATTTAATAGGTAACAGTTGTTATTGTTAATTATTAGTTATTTATCTTATTTTCTTAATTAATTTTGGTACAATAACAAATTGACTGATTGACAATTCACTTATATATATATGTAAATATTTTTTTAGTTTTATTAAAAACTTTACGCAACACGCTTATTAATGTTGTTGGAATAAAGGTAATATTGAATTAATTCATCGACAAGACTCAACGATACACGGAGCGTCGCATCTCTAAATCTCT
The DNA here is from genome assembly GCA_905147225.2 of Euproctis similis. Classification (NCBI taxonomy): domain Eukaryota; kingdom Metazoa; phylum Arthropoda; class Insecta; order Lepidoptera; family Erebidae; genus Euproctis; species Euproctis similis. The sequence goes on along the minus strand of LR990121.1, from coordinate 6,819,538 downwards.
CGTTGCAAGCACAAAGACCAATCACAGCGATTCAATGACATATGACCTCTAAGTTGTTACTGGTGCAGTGTATTGTGTACATTGCGCTTACAATATATGCGCGCAATGTTTTTGTATACAAGCGTTGAATGTGGACAGCAATGGATATTTATCATAATGAAAAAATATACAACTTATTATCGTAATTAATTAACATGGTAAAAGTAAAACAATTATTTAGAATCTCAAAAAAATACTTTCTACTGAATTTCAATACTTACTGATGATATGAAATATTTCCTTTATTCATATTTGCTTCACTACTTTTGTTTTTACAATTTGCCACAGCACAATAAGGCATATTTGTGAAGTTTTATGTATTTTGTTACGTCCTGAACGCAGGGTAGGAACGCTCGTTGCGTAATGAGAGCGAGTTTCGAAAAGCATGCAATATAGTGCATGGTTTTGGCACGCTTGCCACGCCTATTCGCCGTTCTATCTTGATATATTTCTGTGTATGTTATCCATATTTTGATCATAAATTGATAGCATATTGATTGATAGCGTCTTTTTAAATGGGGTCTCGTGTTCGCATACAAGTCGATTAAAATTAATGATTTATAAAAGTAAACAAAACTAATCAGAAGGCTAAGAGTCTTAAAAACGACAAGTTTACTGTAATTGTTTCGACCTACGCCGCAAGGAATTTTGCAAAAAGTCGTGTTTTAAGCTAATCAATAAAACGTAGATTTATCTTCTTCTTCTTTCATTATTGGCGACTATGACCCTACTAGTCACTTTTGGCCATTAATAAACGATTAACTTCACATAGATTCATGGACACAAAGATAAATATTACAATCTAATCATATCTGGCATTCTAACTTTGCAAATGTCAATATTTTTTTTTCTATTCTGTTTCAAAATTGCTAATAAAAAAAATTAACATCATAACACAATGAGTCCTGAAACAAAAAAAAGTTTAGAGTTTAATGTGTTTGTTGAATTGATAGCAAGGGCTTTGACGTCGGGTGATTTCAATAAAATAATATATTATGTTTGTTTAGGACATTATTATAACAGAAGTATCATGATGCTGACCGAACTTGGTTCAGTTATGTTGACCGTGTTTGTTTTCTTTGACCGGAATAGCAATTTTGATACTAATGATCGGTTATATTACTGGGCTTCATTAGACACGAATACACTTTCGGGTATAAAAAAGGCGGGAAGTTACAAAAAAAAAATAACGAAGATGTCAATTATGGCCATAAACAATTCAAGAAAAAGAAAAAGAGAAACACGAAATGGAAAAGTTAAAAAGTGTTCTTTTTTTTAAATATATTATGTATTGTTATGCAAATATCTCGATTTCGTCCTGATGGTCTGGAGTTCAATTTCGGGTGCACATCAATCAAATTTCGGAAACCATTTGTGATTAATATTTATAAGTGACAAAGTTGTATGTCCGATTTATTCTAAATATTATAATGTAGCATATCAGTTTAAACAATTTAGCGGACAAGAGTGTATGACAACAGTTATGAAAGTCAAAGATGGCACTCTGTTCTCTCTGCCTACCCCGCAAGAGAATTGATGTTATGTATTTATAGACAATTTTGGGCATTATGGACGTAAAGGAACAGCATAATAGCATTGTTCGTTATGCTCTATGGTCAAAAGGTCATAGCGTAAATAATAGTGTATTGAAACCTTTTCCGTAAAGATTGAAATACATTTTACATGTGCGGTTTCCATGTCACGCAAAAGTGGAACATCAAATACAGTATGTGTATATTTTTGATGACTTGCAATATCGATATCCAATATTTTATGAATGTGATTCTGATAAGTAACAGTGTCTTTCATGTTTTGGTTTTTATTTGAATTGAGAATCGTGTCGTGGCATATATCGTATACTGACTTAATCGATATTGAGAGATAAATCGATTTTTAAGATACTATTAATATTTATTGATACCCTAAGTCTCGGTGGCGCAGTGGTCGAGCACACGGCTTCTGATCCAGAGGTCCGGGTGCGATTCCTGATACTGGCTCACACCAATGACTTTTCGAAATTGTTTTCGTAAGTTAAGTGTGCTAAATATCGATGACTGAAAACTTTGTGCCCGGTATGGCAATAGGTTCGCCACCTATTCCATTTGGGACGTAAACATAACGGCGAGACGAGGCTTAACAGCCGCTGCTTACACCTTCGGGTAACAAAAGGCGTGAAGTTATGTTATGTTATGTTATTGATACCCTAATGTAATTTGCAAACCTAATAACTCCACTTTTTCACGAAAATGACAATTTGATACCGGCAGAAAATAGACATTGTCTAGACATTGTCTAGTTTCTATCACGTGAAAAAGTGGAGTTACGATATATATAATTCTGAGAACAAAGAGATGAAGAGAGAGAAAGAGAAAGAGAATGAAGTTAAACAGAATGGTATGTTATTTTTTATAATTATATTTTACTTAATGCCATTAAACTGTAACATATTGAGAGCAAAATTCGAAAATATCTCTGCATTTATTAATAGTTTTTTTTGTCACTTTTTTTTGCTTAACTATGGTACTCGTATATCCGTGTTCTCTCGGTTTTGTATATTTATAAAAACAGTTTATGCTTCAGTTCTATATCCGTTTCAAAGAAATCAATAATAGCAAAGATCGAGGCAAAAGCAGTATTTGTAGTGATGCCAAGACTAACATTTGGATTAAGAATCTACATAAAAGTTTGTATCATTTATTAGATTTCACTTTAAGATTTCCATGAATAATATTTGATGAATGGAAAGCGATCACCGCCGGCCATGGCGTCTGTAACACAAGAGAATGCACTCATTTCTTGAAAGTTCCTAGGTCGTAACGGTCTGGAAATATCTTACCTATGGGTTTATTCTACTGTATAGCATAGAATGTAATAACTGTAAGTAAATGAAATATTTACAATCATTACTTATTAATACATAAAGCGTGGTCTAACAAGTCTATTACGTTCTACGCACAGAACACGAAGTGTAAAAAATACAGGAGTTCTTAGGTAATGTGGAACTTATTGTCTCTATTATGGGGAAAGAATTTTCAATTGTAGATGGCGCTCTCCTTCGAGAAGCACTCGTTCAAATCGTTTAATACAGCTCTGTTAAATACTAAACGCAACGTAATTATCATCATTTATAATTTGCCTTTTGAGGTCCACTGCTGGACAGGCCTCCCCCATAGAGCGCCACAACTGCTGGTCCGTTCAATTATGGGGGGTTTTTGCCATAATCGCCACGCTTGGCAGGCGGGTTGGCGATCGCAGTAGGCTGTATTTTGTTGAGAGAGAATGCTGCTGCCCATTCTTCTAGCATAATTATCGGTGCGTCCGAAATTCTAGCGCAGCCAGTGGCAGAAAAGATAACTAACATCTCAGTTTATTAATGTGTACATTAATACTGTGGAAGAGTCTAGACCGTGCGGATTCATATGTTACTATGCATCGTGGCACGGAACATGGTAATTAAATTTTATTTTTTATTTTTTTTTTTTCGTTTACACTCGATTTGGATATATGCCAGTATCAAGTTTCGAATAAAATTTAAAATGTTCCGGTAGGTAATTTGGGCTAATTTGTACAAACTACTGAGGCGCGAAATGATTATGCTAAATTTAATTGTACATTTCATTATGTTTACGGATTCAGGCTTTCACAACCTGAAAGGGCAAGCGTGTGTGTGTTACATTAACCACATTTCGTGAACATTGTATTGTCACACGTAATAATGTGGGAGAGCTTGTATCTCACACTCTCACTCTCCTGTCATGAGATATATTATGAGAGTAAGAATGTGTTGTTTTAAAATTAATGATTATAAGTGATAATAACGTGTTTCATTCAACATATTAATGAGCATTTAATTTTGTTAACGTTATATATTAATACATATATGTTCTACTCTATTTTCGGAAAAAAACTTTACATAAATTATTTGTGATGTTAACGGTAATTGCTACTCAAAGGGGCCATTCAAGTATTACGTAAGCAGATTTATTACAATTGTTTACCCCACCCCTCTTGTCAGCAAAAGTAAGCAATGCTCTTACAATTACATATACATAAACCCCCCATATACCCAATAAATATTTTTCAAAAAAATATTCGCAAGAGACCATCTACAAGATTAGTCCAAGGGCTTTCTTGGAAAATTAAATAACTACTGATGACTTTCATCATTATCTGGACCCCCCTACCCCTCATGTCATCCAAAATAAGCAAAGCAAAGACACCACCACCCTATAGTGCTTACGTAATACTGGAACGGCCCCAAAATTCCTGCCTGGTATTACGGATATTAATGCCGTGAAAGTATTGAATTCGCATATTTAAATCGATATCTCACAATCATTATTATAGAGATGGGACCAACCTCCTTCAACTATTTTTTTTTAATAGAAATAGTTCGCTACGTACTGGCCATTACTTGTTTAGGTACATAAGTGCTTATGTACCCAACATGTCTACAAACTTCTAAGCGAGGTTACCAATTTTCGTGATTACCTTCACAGTTAAACAAAACACAGCTGTTTATATTTAAATGTCAGGTGTTATTTATAAATTTAAATGAGCCGATCTGGTAATCGATGGAGTTAAATAATAACAAAAATTACGTTACCGATAGAGTTAATGAGATAAACAGTTGAAAATGATTGTTGTTTTTTTCGACGCGGACTGATGGAGCGAAAAAAGTTATAAATTGAATTCGTCGACGTCTTAACAAAACAGCATGAGACGATGTTGCTGCTATCACTAGGATTTTTTTGATGCAAACCAAGTCGTAATAATTACAAAACAAAAATATACAAAAATAATATGAATGAAAAAACAAAACAGAATCTGTGAAAAACAACAACCTCTCCTCCTTTTATGAAGACTCTTAAAACAATAGGTATCTATTTTTAATTCACTATGCAACTAAATTTAAAGATGTTACTTATTTTGTTTTTTTTTTAAATTTAAAACGGTCGCGACCTAACACGCTTCTACTGTGGCTAATGAAGGTACTATTTAACCTATGCCTTAAGTCATAATTCTTACACACCTTACTCGTTACTTTGACTTTCACAACTCTTCGACATACACGCGCGTCGGTGATAAAGTTTCTGACACCACCTTCTGCAAGGACGTACTCAATTTGGTCACGGAAGGTGTGCCGTGGCTGTCCTTGACTCCTACATCCTTACTCATTTGCCCTGTATATCTGCTTAGTTAATTTTACAAGATTTTAAATTTCGAATGACTTGAATTATAAAACGATTACTCTAGATTTAACGCTTGAAGCTAACTTTACGGCAATCATGTACGATTTGGTCACAATGAAATGGTTCTGCCGTTCCTAAATGAGGCGTATACATGTGTTCATATATATAAATATAAGTGTGTTGTACGTCATACAATCAAATTTTATCTGTCTGTGTTAAGATCAAGGCGAGACACGATTATGTTCAAAGTATTGTATAAAGAGTGGCGTGCGATGTATTGAAGCGATGACAATATGAGCGGGACGGCCGCGTTGTTTTGAACGTTGTCAAATGGAACTAACTTTATCTGTCAAATTTGTCACGACTGTCAAATATATTTGCAATTTAATGAGCTCTTTGCAAATGTTTCATAATATTAATATTCAATTTTTTTTTCTTGGTTATGATATGTAGTGTTTGCTTGTAATGTTACACTTGCGTATTTTATGAGTTTTTGAAAAAAAAATATATTTTTTACCCGAATTAAAATCGATAATGTTTTTTTGAGTCGCTATTTTTCGTCATCGGCCAGCATTTAAAACATGTCGATACTAAGGACAATGTTTACAGGCGATTAATTTTATAAACTACCGGGAAACTGCCAGCTTACGAGAAAAGATAAAGCAAAGCGTCGTTTAGTTGTATTTTTATTGTTATACCATAAAACCTTAATAGACAAAGTGGCTTGTAAATCTATAGTAATAAAACTACGATTATAGTTGACATATTATCAATAAATAATATTAAACAGAAGCGTCTAACCATTTAATAGTGTTGTTGACTATTAAATTCTAGTTTATCACTGAACAGGTTGCATACGTTAAGTGTATAGTGAGTATACACTCCTCTTACTTCCGTTTCCTTAAGGAAAATAATCTAATTATTATTTATATACGGCAATTGTGGTACGATGTCATATGACATAGCCTCGTGGTTTAGTGTTTCCTAATGCGCACAGGTCTATGATTCGATTATCACGCAATATTTATAATGAGCGCCATCTACTTCCCAGGCAAGTAAGTAAATAAATGGTAAATAAATAATACTTAAAATATATTTTAAAATGATAATAATCTAATATTTCCTACTCATCACACAGATGTTTGTACAAGGGTTGATAACGAACTTGCCGACCTCAATTTAACAGCCTGTCCTGCTACTATTGCATAACCAGGTCTGACAATAACTGAAGTAGTTTAATTTTTATTGCTATATAAACTATTAAATGCTAGCTTTTTTTATACCCCCATTAGTCTAGAATCACCACATAATAATATTCTCGCGTATATCACAAAATATATGAAATACAGTTGAAAACTATTTCAAAATTCAATTTTAAACGAAACTCTGTAAATTTTACCATCCATTTTGTAGCTTAACTGTTATATAAAATTCTCTTTGAGACACGACTTAGACGAATGTTCGTAATATGATTATAATTTTGGATACATATCACTACTATGGACGGAAAAAAAAGAAAAAATAAAACGTCAGCTGTAGAAAACCAATGAATTAACTGATTTTTTCTATTGTATTGTATTTGACCTCTGTATTCTCTGTTACTTTTAGTGAAAGAAAACTCTACCATTGCTGAAAAGCTGTACAGTTCCCGGATCCCGATAAGGCTTTATGGAACAATTCTTCTGAACACTCGGCACACAATAGATTTAGTAGATTCCTAGCATTTTATATACTATAAGTTTGTTTTCGACTGCTTTAAGCCAATATGTTTTTACACACAACAAACATAGCATCACGCCTTCTTCTACGCGAAGGTGTTGGCAGAGGCTGTTAAGCCTCGACTTGGCATGTTTATGTACCAAATGGAACAGGTGGCGAACCTATTGTCATACCGGGCACAAAGTTTTTAGTCATCGGTATTTATCACACATAACTTTTAAAATTAATTTCGAAAAGTCATTGGTATGAGCCGGAGCCGGCAGGATTCGAACCCGGGACTTCTTGATTCAAAAGCAGGGTGCTCGCCCACTGGATCATCTAGACTTTTAACCCAGCATTAAAGGCTTAAACCAAAATGGTTGGTTCCGATGTAATAGGCAATGAGTTGCTGCCTCGGCTAAGAATGAGCAGTCCCTTCCGGTGACATGGGTGCCGTAAGAGTCGGCTAAGAAACATTAAGGGCCTACATCATCTATTACTCCTGGAGTGTGAGAAACCACCAACGAAAATATTCCCAAGGACGGTGAAAGTCAGGCAGGCGGCTGTCCATAAAACCATAGCTAAATCTTTTGACAACATGGATAGTTTCAAAGTATGACGTGTGGTGCCGACCCCACATAGAGTTGAATAAGGGCAGGAAAATGATCGTTTCCATGATGTACATTGAAACCAAATATACCACTAATATTCAAAGTCTAAATCCATACGAGTCAGTTGTACGTACAGTTATTGTATTTATGACATGTTAAGTCGTATTTCAGTGGCTCATTTCAGATTAAGTTCTCCAACTAAACTGACAAGGGCGTGTAAAACTGACGAAGCTATTTTTTTATAAATAAGTATATTATTTTGAAACATTTCTGACTTGATCCAAAACGTCGAAATCTTTGTGATAAATGTTAATGTCTGAAAAAATTGTGGTCTGAGGTCGTATTCCAAAAGACGCTTGTCACTAGTCACGTAAAAATAAATTCAATCTACGCGGATGTATATTGACCACTGCCTACACCGTAGGTTCTTAAATACATGAAGGTACAATAATAATACTTAATTGGTATTGATATTGGTTTGAAATAGTTTTGTAAATTGTTTATTTTCGTAGTGGAAATAAAAAGCGTTTTTAAGAGTTGACTTATAACATTTTAGAATTTATGATTTCAATGAATGTGGAAAACATGTTTAAAGGTCTTTAGAAATCGAGGAGAGAAAAGAAAATATATTTATATTTAAGTTGGGCGACATTGAGTGACATTTCTGTTTGAAAGAGAATCGTTTGGCTATCAAAGTACTGAATGTTTTTTTATGAGATAGGCGGGCAAACGAGCAAGTGGGTCACCTGATGGAAAGTAACTTTCTCACCGCCCATGAACACTATGGTGCGTTGCCTTCCTTTAAGGAAGTAAGAGGGGAAAGGAAGGGGAAAGAGGATCGGGCCTCAGGATACCTCTCTCACCGAACCTGATAGTTTCTTAATTTACCTTAATGCGCGGGAAAAAAAAATGTCAGTTTTTAAAGAGGTTTAAACCATATTAAACTTTATATATATATATATATATATATATATATATATATATATATATATACCACTAGCTGTTGCCCGCTACTTCGTCTGCGTGGAGGCCATAAATCAGCAAAAATACTGTGCCTGTGCCATTATAAGGGTTCATTGCTCACCCCTAATTAGTGATAGCGTGAAAATATAAAGCCTATGTGTTGACCCGACCCCTTGGCTATATTTATGCAAAATTTGGCGTGAAAAAATGCAGTACTTTTAGAGTTTATCCGAAACAAACATACAGACAAACGAACAAAAATTCTAAAAAACATATTTTTGGGTCCGGTACCGATTGTAGATCATGTCCCAAGTATTATAAACAAAAAATATTCAATGTACAGTTTCAACGATTTTATTATAATATATGTATAGATTGGAACTTAGACGCCCGAATACTGAACCGCAACTCAAATCTGACAATCAATAAAGTGCTACTTACTAGTTAAATTTCACGTATTCTGTCTAATGTAACAACTACTTAAACGCTTAAGTAGCGCTTATATATTTGAGTGGCGGTTCAGTATTCGGGCTTAAATGTTTGAAAGTATTTTGACGTAATTCTGTTTGTATAATATTCGAAAAAAAATGCAAGGAACTAATGGTTCCTAACTAAAGGCTCCGCAGGAACTATAATAATGACTGTTGAATTGTTTTCAGTATTACAGAAATATTCTAGAACAAAATTAATTTAGCAATAAGCTTTCATACTGCCAAGCAAAATCGCATAGTCTGTTTCGAAAGAAAAAGGCTCGCGGATAAAAGTAATAACTTCAAAAACAAGGGTAAAAGTAAGGGTTAACTATATTTATATTAAAGTTTCTTCCTCTCTCTTCTAAATCCTGGATAAGACTGTAATACCTATTGATCCTTTTCGTAATGAACATTTATTATTAAAGTGTACATAGGTAGTGAACATCTTTAAATATTATTTTCTTAAAATATATATAATATATCTGGGATTTTCTAGATTTCGTAATAAAAAATTGGGTATACAGATATACCTATTTTTTTCTAGACTAGAAGCTGTATTGTGTTTGTTATTTTATGACCTCTAGATAATAGGCCTTTGGCAAAACATATTATTGGTTATTAGTTTCTAGACTTGTAATAAAATACATACTGGGCAAGATTTTTCATTGCGAAAATTGAAAAAAAAAAAAGAAAATTCTCTCAGGAATGTACACAAAATTGTGGCTGATCTGAAATCTGAATTAGGATCTAGTCGGGCAATTACCTGCCTTCTCGAGTTATATATAAATAGACATGCACGTAAACAAAACTTACAAAAATGAAGAATTGATGCTCAATCCTAGATAAAGTCAAAAGGAAATATTTCTGATTTGTATTTTCTAGTATACAAATTGTACCTGTATAAGTTAGTAATTGTATATTTAAACTTGAAAAATACCTAATTGAAAGTAAGAATAGAATACCTAAATTTCTAAAATAGATAACACGAAAATTGACTATTATATACTAAATAAATTGTACCAATGTCAAACCAAACCAAACCAAATGCCAAACAAACTTGCTTTTTTAACTAAATAAATAATTGGAGAATAATAATTTAAATGAATAAAAATAATTATTCAGTAATTTCCGTACCTTCATTGACTTGCATCTGGATTAGAACTCAAGACATTTAAAATAGAAGTCGTGAAACTAGACTAGACCCTGACTTTCAGAAGATAAGACAGACAATAAGACTATATAATTCATCCATGACCCGCCTTTCACCTAACTCGCTTCACGATTGACATTCAACTAATTTACAATTGTAAGTAATATGGTAGGTCTTTGTTTTTAAAAAATCCAATACATATTTTTTTAAAATGTACCACTTTCTTCTAAAACTCGTTAGTCAAAGTCAATTTATACATATCTTTTTGTATTGTGTAATTTCACACCCTTAATAGATGTAAACGTAGGCAGTGTATATCAGTACAATGAAATATATATTAGCATATATTATAACTATCAAAAAGTTTCACCAGAAATGTAATTATTGTGTGAATTTAAAACTAGAATCAGCTCACTTGTAATTCCCATAAAAAAACCACTAGACTATTGAGGTGAGGAATAATGGAATATTTTATTCATAATGTCATTAAAATTACTTAAAACATCACAAAATACAAAAAAGGCCTTTTGACCATAAAATGTAATTTACAGAACGCTTTAATCTCTCATTATTGCAACAGATAAAAAAAAACAAAAACGAAAACAATTCTTACTTGGGGAATATCCACATCGACTTCTCATGCCAAAGGACAGATTTGTTGAGTGCCTTTTTAAAAATGGATTCCGCCAAACTGTCAAAAAACCCATAATGGTAAACTCCTACAGCACGAAAATATATTAAAATAGCAAATAATAGTGCAAATAAATATAAATTCATTGAAACACGACATGCTTGTTGCAAGCATCAAATAAAACTGACATTTATCTGTATAGAAATAGGTACTTTATTTACATAGTATTATTAGGTTTTTTTTTTAAATTTTTCTTTAACAATAATTTTATTTAAAATGGCGTCAAATTATAACCGGCTTAACATCAACGCGTTTAAGATTATTTTATTGTAAACATTATCGATTTTTCTGAATATTAATTATTTTAATATTAATATATTAGGTAAATAATATTTATTGACTCGTTGCCAAGCACGTGGTCTTCTGTTTAAAGAGTTTATAGGGGATAATAGTTTAAGAAAATATGTATGTTAACTACCGATGATTGGATAATTTTTTCTCCATTCCATAGAATTGAAAAATATTGAAGCAGTTCGGTGCACGAATGGGCCGACTCGACGAACTCGCAAACAGTGAATCGCCGCAAATTGGCTCATGCAACATTTCATTCGGTGAGAAAGGCATCTGAAAGTCCAACACTCCTCTTCCTATCCCTCTCCTCCTCCCGCCTTCTATCTCAACTTAAAAGACTCGACTCAATTCCGTTTTAAAGCATAAATACATTCCAAACACATATCTACCTAACTACATTGCTCCGATAGGTGACGCAAGATTGACAAAGCAGATATACAATGCAAAAGCGGCTCGATAAAGGAGACGAGGACGGCCACAACGCACTTTCCATGACCAAATAGAACGAGACCTTGAGGAAGGTTATAAAAGGAGAGTTATTAAAGTCAAAGAAGTAAGTGAGGCGTGTAAGAATCGTGCCTTATGGGGGTCTGTTCTCTCTGCCAGCCACGCAAGGGATTTGACGTGAAGCTATGCATGTATATATGTACATTTGTAATGAGATACTCGCGTGAGGAACCGCATTCCCACAATTGACATGGAACGGATGAAAATGGCTCGATCAGATTCAATAATGACGAGGTTTTGTAGTTACCGCTAATTGTGGAAATGACAAACATCCTCTCCAACATATTAACGTATTATACTATACTACGGAGATATTAAAATAATCTCCGGCATTGCGTGGATTTTGTACGTACAACAGTTACTGAATTGTGGTTCTATTTATTTACTAAGTAGTACAAAATTGATCTGCGTGTTAAAGAATAAAGCATATTTTGTTTCTCGGTGGTCCAATGGTCGAGCACACGGCTTCTGATCCCGAGGTCCGGTATTGAATCCTGACACTGGCTCACACCAATGACTTTTCGAAATTGTTTTCGGAGGTTATGTGTGATCAATATCGATGAATGAAAATATTTGTGCCCGGTATGGCAATAGATTCGCCGCGTATTCCATTTGGGACGTAAACGTAACTGCGAGACGAGGCTTGGCAGCCGCTGCCTACACCTTCGGGTAACAAAAGCGTGAATTTATGTATATTTTGTTCCGCGCAGGTTTATTTAATCATAGGGAATTGGGGACAAACGTGTTAACTAATGGTAAACAACAAGCGCTGCCCATGGACCTTGACAATACGGAAAGCATCGGTGGAAATCTGTAAGATGAGATTGAGAAGGGAAGAATAAGGGATATTTGCCTCCGGATACTGAATTACGTCACTTTTCTGTAAATTGTCGTTCAAATTCTCTGTGTTTTAATGGTTTTCGGTTTTCTTTTCTTAAACATTCACACAGCGTAGAATTCGTTCCGTTCAACAATTAGTCGTCTCACATTTAATTCAACGGTAGGTGAGTACCTACAGTTAATTTGTTTAATAAACATGAATTAGTCCTAATGGTGAGTACGGTCTCGCCACGTGACACCCGTCTTGTAAATAAATATCGGCTTCAGTGTCATGTAGTCATGAAACAAGTGGCCTGTAAGAAATACTGTCATATTTCCTATCTTTAATCATGGTTAATAATCGTCTCAATGATTAATGCAGAGGGATATCGATGTTGACAGATGCATTCTGTCAAACGAGATCGACTTGCGTACAATTTTGTAAATAATACTCCTGGCCATTTACAAGACTACGTTTAAAAAAAAACAAAGTATAACAAGGAGTTCCAATATGAAATCTGATCCATTCCTAAATTAGTTAAAAAAGGAGGTATAGACTTATATTTTTTTGACACTGGCCAGAGAGACACAGATTAAAAAAAAATCTCAATGACAAAAGAGATATTTAAATTAGTGTTATTTATTAAATTACCTCAAATGCTCTATATAATCAATTGTAAATGCCAAATAATAATTGAAATATAATAAAACATAATTTATTTGTTTTGAGTAATAAAATATACAAATGTGTATTTTTACTTTTTTGTGTTGACATTATATTTTTGAATAATTAACACTTTGGACTCAATATTATTTGGAAAGATAACTGTAAGTTCACTCCATATAATAATCAAGGTGTAGGCTGCAGTAAATAATGCATTGATATTGCAGATTAATAGTCTAGTCCCAAATGCCGTACATGCCATATAGCATTTGGAAATATTACGAATTTAATAGAGGGAAAATTGACAAAATTGGTATCTATGGTGAAGCCTTTTCTAGGCCATGTCGTCGAATAGGGAAAAACTCAGGTCATTTCAACTCAAACAATACCCAAGTTTGCACGTAGAGATATAGGTACAGCTTAGAAGGAATTAGGCGACTTTTGATGAGAAAAATGGCTCGTGTTTTAAATGCATAGTAGAACTAGCATAATGAAAAGCCGCAAGTAGCAACTTTGTTTCTTATAAGAACCCAGACTAACATCACTACTGATTATTGATTAGTCTCTTACAACACTAGTTATAATTCCCAGTATTCTGGAGCCCATCTTTTCTGAATTACGAAGTCTTAGGTTCTTATCCTGGCTCACACCAATGACTTCGAAATAAGTAGTTGTAGTGTGATAAATATCGATGACTAACAACATTGTGAGTAGTGTAGGGCAATAGCTCAAGCCATCAATTGGGACGTTAAAATTCAAGGAGTCTAGGCATAACAGCCGTTGCCTACACCTTCGAGTTTTCATAGGTGTGAAGTTACAAATGATTATCATTAAATATCTATATAAAATAGTATATCTATATAATTCATGTATGATGTGGTAAAAAAAGTGATAACTTTCGAGATTTAGCACTTTAATTGCAAACGCTGGCTGAACCTTAAGTGATAGATCAAAACAATGTCCTACATTATTATACACCTTCAAAAGCTATACAAAAAACTCCACAATAGTATATGTCTACAGTCTATCCCTTAGGGATAACCCACAATGACCATTTTTATTTCTTCATTATTGCTTCGGAGCCGCAACAAATTTCGCTGGGTCAACTAGTTGGTATACATAACATAACTTCACGCCTTTTTGTACCCGAAGGTGTGGGCAGCGGCTGTTAAGCCTGGTCTCGCTGTTATGTTTATATCCCAAACGGAATAGGTGGCGAACCTATTGCCTTACCGGGCATAAAGTTTTCAGTCATCGATATTTATCACAAATAACTTCCGTAAAGTATTTCGAAAAGTCATTGATTTGAGCCCGGATTAGAACCCACGACTTCGGGTGCTCGACTACTGGCCACCGAAATGTTAAAATATTAATACAGTGTCCTAATTTATGTAGCAGATGCACTTAAATATTTGTATCCCTACAAATGCAAGCTGTACTAATATAAGACGTTCTCAATTTACTATTTAATATAGAGCAGTTTGCATTGCAGAGACATTTTGTATTCATCTGTGTCCCAAAACTGACGAGCTTGTTTTAACAAGAGTTGTGTAAGTCTAGGAAACTAATAAGATATGTAACAATAATGTTTTGCTTACCCCACAATTGATTAGGCGTGAAGTTTTATTGTTGTGTAATATTTAAATTTAGTTGTTGTTTTTTATTGTGAAGCTTTCATATTGGATATTATATTATTTATACTGAATTGTCTACACTAATATTATAAAGAGGAAAGATTTGTATTTTTGTATGTAACGAATAAACTCAAAAAGTCACCAATCAACTGTACTATGCAATGGATATTTTAAAGTTTATGATTTGCCTAAAATTTTTCCATCATTTATTTAGAAAAGTATACATTTTATTTTCATATTTCAGGAATTCGGTCTCCAAAAAAAATAATCTTGACCATATAAAATAATGGGAAATATATTACAATGTGACAATGATATTCCTGAATCACAATTACCGAAGCCAGTTAGCCTATATACAAGCCAGATGTTTTATATTTTGTGGTCAAAAATCCGTATTTTTCAAGTTCTTATTAAGGGAGATATTTAATGATATTCGTTATTACATAAATAACTTGTCACTGCAAAGTTTTAATGCATTTCTTTTCTATAATAAGGGGAAAAAGATATTTTCGGTGCCCACAGTGCAGCACTTCTCAATCACATGTCTTCAATGTCTTTTCGTAAGTTACGAGCGACTGAAAAAAATGATTACGCTTACGTCCCCAATGACAATTGGTTCCACAAGCTTAATCTGGCGTGTCAAATGTATACCTAGTTGTCGCTGTCTACACCTTCGGTTTTTAAAAGTCGTGAAGTTTTAAAAAATGGACTATATAAAATAGTAATTTCTGGAAACCAGAACAAGAGATGGCACAAGGCCGTGCCGCTCCGGTGTTGCAATGTTTGTTGGCACTACCAATGATCCGATTCTGAATTAACCTATTTCTACATTTATTCTGGTTAGTTATAATTTAATATTATATATTTTTTAGTAAAAAATGCTTAATTAATTCTATATTTAAGCGATATTGTTATTTATTGGTATAAGCGTGCGATAACGTCAGTTGAAAATATTACAAAAGCGTTAATTTAACTATGAATAATCACAATATGTTTTGTTTTATTTGCTTATTATATTTATCATAATTATTATTTATTCTCGTATCCGGAAATTGTGACATAACTATCTCTTAAATATATTATTTTGCCTCCAACAATGGCTTGCTTCAAAATCCTAAGGATTACCTAACAAATCACGCTAGAATATTTTCTTATTGCTTTTCAATTTCTTAATACATTTTTGAATAATTATGACAATAATAAAAACATTTTATTCGATTGTTAGTATTTTAGTTAAATCTCAATTGAACGGACATAAAAATATATATATATTAATATATCCTAAATAAAACATTAAAGACATTGACAACATTTAAATTGCAATAAAAAAAAGCTTTGACACTGATATTCAAATTTATCTACGAACGTGAAAGAATCCCCTTCGCGACATTTTTTTTTATTTTTCAGCAATCAAATTGTTAAACGATGAAACAATTCCTTATAATCAATCACTACACACGCGACGCGCGAATTTTTTTTTTTCTATTTACGTTGAAAGCTTCGGTCGCAATCGTATACAGCTTTTTTGTGTGAGGTCTTTAGCGCGGCATGTCATCGCGCACGGCTGGGCGATGTAGGACTGCACTGTACCGCTTAGCGACTCACCAATGTCCGTACTCTATACCCGAACCATGCGCACCTTACCTTGCCTTCATACTCCACTCATACCCAAAATTCATGGTCAATGTTAAACTGTTTTATAGTCTGTTCCTCTTAATTTAACTATACAAAAATCGTACATACAATGTTAAAATCGCTTGAATAACTTCGATCAAATGAATTACTGATTGGAAAATTACACTTGTTACAAGATAAATTGGCTTTTTAAACGTTTACAACAATATTATGATTCTTATACAGATAGTGATCTTGATTGTTGTAAAATAGGCAGGAATCATTGTTTTACAAGTTTATTTCATTTAAAAGTTAAAAGCAGAATGTAAGTTTAATTTTATACACTTACGTTACTTTAGTTTTTTTATGGTTACATATGATAAATATTGATCATTGACAAATTGGTGCGTATTTTCAGTATTTTGTGAGAGTTCTCGTATGTCACGGGCGTTATCGGGAGAAAAAAAATATACAGACGAAAGAAAATATTAAGTTATTAAAATAATATGAATAAATCTGTGTATTAAATTATTGCGTGGGAATGAAGATATTAGAGGAGATATAAAATGTTTAAATAGAGATAAAAAGGGCGATTTATAAATAGGTCACTAAAAGGTTAGGATAAAGTTGTATTTTTCCATCTACACACTTTTCAATTTGTTTTGTTGGAAAGCGTAGGAGTTACCGTTGAATGTTTTAAGCGTAGTGACGCGTCGGAAGAACGGCAGTCAGCTTTACAAATTTAATGTCGGCGCAGATTAATTATTTCAGGAAATAGCTTTCGTATCTGCGCGTACCAACATAAAGGCTCACATTACATTTTTGTTTCTTGCATTTACAAGAATATGTTTGTAAAAACTTTACATAGGTAAACAAATTTTGTAAATCTGTTGATGCAGTTTATTATACTATTTATACTATTCTGATTCACAACACAACAATTTTCAACAAAGTTCTTCTCAAGAAGCCTTGACGCCGGAACTGGCACTTAGATTCGCTTTCACATTCAAGATAGTGTGATGAAAGGGAATCTAAGCTCCGCGTATTTTAGCTTGTAGTTGTGTATGACGATTGTAAGCACTTTGTAAAGTCTAAGGAATAAAGATATTTTGAATTTGAATTTGAATTCATTAAATACGGAAATACGAAAAACGTTAAACATGATCTTTGATTAAAACTGATTTAAATGAATGCTATGTTTTCTGCATATTACTTAACCAATCAATTCATTATTTATTTTATGTATGTTTTTAGCATAAGCCATTCCATATTTTTTATTATAAAACATTTCAAACGAAATTGTCCTATTTTAGGTCTCAAAAAAACTAACAAATTGCTGAAAATCAACTGTGATTACTGCTGTCACATAAATATGATTTATTTACTCAATCACACGGCAGAACATTTCATACCAAATGTATTTGCTTAGTTGTTTAAAATAGACCTGTGAGATATTTGCAAACAAAATTGTGTGTCAAACGTGAGGTTCAACGAAGAGGTGAATTCCCGTTAAGTAAATAAAAATAATCTTTTTGCCTTTTTCCTCTATAAATAAATATATAGACACAACATTTGAGTGACTCATGATAATATATGACTTGATAAAGTTCTTGGTAATTTATCAAATGTATTACAGAGAACTATTAAAATCATAGGTACTTAGACCTATAATAATAGTACCTAACATCTGACACCTCAGGCGCTATAATCTGTGGAGTTTTTTTTTGTCCATGACAACTAACTATTTCGTAGTTTTAGCTCGACATATTTTTGATTGCCTATGAATGGTATAAAAATATTATAGAGAATTGTGAATATTCTAAAGATGTTACTGAATTATCAACGCGATGAAGTTAGAGAGGATTTGAACGATTTAGTGATACTCAATAGGAGTGAAGGGTCGATTTAGTTTCGACCTGGTTCTAACCGATTGCAGTCCGTCTCTACAAGATCTTGTAATCGAGTCAGTTTAATCTGACCTACCTAAAATTGTGCGCTGTATGAATGTCAGATTGAGGGATTATAGTATTTGAAATACTTTATTATAGTATTGGTCGAAACGAGAATCAATTATTTATATTAATGACGCCAAATTTCAATGATATTTTAACACATGAAGTATAGATTCAAGGAGCCCGAACGTAATGCTGAACGAATAGTCTCCATTTATACGACCGAATTTTCGCCGCAAGAGCGCGCTATTTTTCAAGAAGTACTCGTTTAAATCCTTACGCGGGAAGATTAGTTGCTGTTGACAGCCCCGTTTAATATTAAACGCGAGTTAATGTAATTTTAATTTTTTTCCAATGTACAATGTGTAATAACAATAATAAAAACATCGGTACGTCTAAAATTCTAAAGCAGCCAGTAGCAGAAAAGAGATTTAATATCTGGATTTATTATTGTGTACAATAATACTATGGAAAAGCTTATGCCGTTCGGACTCCTTGTATATTTACTTCGTGGGTTGAAATATCATTGTATTTATAACATTTCTAAAACTAACAAAAAGAGAGATGAATCTTCATAACTGTAATTTACCATCATTATTATAAGAAAGTGAAGGCGTTAAAGTATTTCTCGACTCTCGTTTTTACACGAAACTTCCGGAAAGTCATCAGTGTCAAATTCAAATTTATTATCTATATCATCACGACCTTAGTAACTGAATGTGTAGGCAGCGAATAGAAATTAATAATACATAGGTATTTCTATTTTTAAATGTTGCGTACGAAATTCACGTAAGAATATTGCTAAACGAAACCTCTTTGCTTCTCGTATAAAAAGTAACTGTTTTTAAGAAAAAAGAATTACGTGAGCAGTTCTATCAACTGCCAGTATTTTTTTCTTCTAATTGTTGACATGAATCACTGTTCATTGCGACATTTGTCCTCATCTCATTACATTGACCTCTTGCAACATTTTTGACCTTAATTTTGTATCTAGTATGAATATTATACTTTCGTGCCAGAATTATCCAGGAATATACCAGCCTTGCCCTTATTATAATTGGCTTCATAGTATAGGTAACAAACCCTGTTTACATATATCAAGCAACAATGTTTGCCATAGATACTTGTCACATATATTTTCAGAAAATATTCGAAAAATCATTGGAGTAACTACGGATGGAGACTCTAAACCTCTGAAACTCAAAAAAAACGTGCCCTCAACCTCTAAGCAATGATGTCTATGTGTATTTTTTTTCTTCCCAGTCTAAGCTACTAAACCATTTATCATAAAATTCGAATTAATTTCATTTTGGAAAAGTTCAGATGCGGGCCACTGAACAATTACGTATAACTAGATTTGCAATGAAAGTAAATTCTAAAAAAAAACTTTTTTTTTTTTAATTTTTGATGCCTGGGTAGAGAGAGTCGAGGGCAAACCCATAGTACTTACAAGACTGTTGCGAAAGCGTTTGCGGTCAGCGATTATTATTGGAATTAAAAAAAAAGTAGGGATTTCCAGTTAACATTACGTAGAAGTGTTTACGTCAACTAACTTAACTTGTGAAACTTAGATCTTCAAGTGTTATGTAAAGTCCTGATTCGGCAATCGGACAATTCACGTCTATTTGCTCAGCAAGAAAACTGACAATTGGTGTCGGTAAGTAGCTTCCTGTTCGGACTTGATGAGTCCTGCGTGAGGTATTCGTATAATGGACAATATGAGTTGACCTTTAAGGTCACTATAAAACTGTGGATCCTCGAAATTGGGCTTAAACTTACCATTAGAATATTTAAGTTTGACCGTTTGAGATTGAAGTTATTGATAAGTAGTAATTGTTGACTGTAGGGTATGTAGGCACTACGGCAACATTTTAATAATTACGTTATAGTCTTTAAAATTATTGGACTCTCATAATATAACTTTTCGTAAACTTATTCTCATACTTAAGGGTGATTTTTCTTAATAATTTAACTATAGCCAAATCAAATTTCATCTAAATTAGATTGAGTACAAAGATGAAAGAGAGCCTCCTGGTGCATTGGCAAAGCTACCGACTGCAGAATTGAGGTTGGCGGGTTCGATACCCACCCGAGTAGAAATATTTGTGACAAGCATGAATGTTTGTATGGCGTCTGGGTGTTTTTCTATGTATTTTAAGTATGTATTTACAAAAGAAAAGTAGCTATGTATTAATATCCGTTATCTAATATCAAGCACAAGCATTTAGTTGCTTAATTTTGTCCAAAATATTATTAATATAAGATATATATAGTTACTTTTGCATTTACCATATATATATAGGAATATAAGTCTCGGTGGCGCAGTGGCTAGCACTCCGCAAGAAGTAGTGGGTTCAAATCCTGGCACACACCAATGAAGTTTCGAAATTTTCGGAAGTTACGTGTGATAAATATCGATGACTGACAAATTTGTGCCCGGTATGCAATAGGTTCGCCACCTATTCCATTTGGGACGTAAACATAACGGTGAGTCAAGGCTTATCAGCCGCTGCCTACACCTTCTGGTAGAAAAAGGCGTGAGGTTATGTTTATGTTTATAATTAATCTATTAAGTAATTGTAAAAAAAAAAAACAAAAAGACTTGACACAAATATGTAACTTAAAAAAATAGTTATTTGATTTTCAGCGATTGTAATTAATAAGGTTTTTTATTCAAATCCAGATGCTACACCTTTATGGCTGGACGAAAATATTTTCGGAAATAGTATCTATGACAAACAAAATTTGAGCCAAATATAAGTATGGCAGTAGTGAATTTGCTTATAATAAAAAAGATATTAGTAATGAAAGTGGTCTTACAGTAGTTACCTAACAGCAATGTCTCGTCGTCCAGGGCGGTGACGAGCGAGTCAGTGCAGCAGGTGTTGGTGTTGTCCATGGAAATGCGCACGGAGGCGCAGTCAGCTGGCGAGTGGGGCAGCTGCTCCGCCGAGTGGGCTGCCACACGCCCATTGGCAAAGCGTAATGATGCCGTCCTCCCGCCAGTGCCTGTCGCTGCGCCGCCTCCACCATCCTCGCATCTGGACACAAGGAACCACTCATCATTTACTGACCACTATTGTTTATTACCTAACCTAACCTACCACTCTACACTAGGTGACAGGAAATTATTTATGACTGATATTTGAAAATTCCCTGGATTGATATAAGCTAGTTTTCGTCCAAGTAATATGTTCCCTTTATTTCGACTTTAGTGCGTACATGTGTGAAGTCGCGGATCAAAGCTAGTACTCTCTTCTACACTCCATTAACTACACCATCTCTTTTCGTTTTGCCTGTGACCCAGGGTCTACTAGTATCCATATAAAGTAGGGTAAACTTTACATGGATACTAGTAGCCCCGCGAATTATGTTCCGCGTAAAAAGTAAAAAAATAAATAAGGCCATAGTGGCTTATCCTTAAGAGATAGACATATACCGTGCGGCACTTTTTTGTAGATATTCTTAAGGTGTATAATAATGTAGTACATTATTTTGATCTATCACTTAAGGTTCAGCCAACATTTGCAATTGAAGTCCTAAATCTCGAAAATTGACATTTTTTATATAATACATTATACATGAAATATAGCTCGTCTCATGTCCTTGTTTAAAAATAAAGTCCCCGTAATACCTATTTGGTTTATATACTTATTTGTGCTGATCATGACTTCAAGAAGTTTATCCCCGTAAAATGTGTCATCATTTTTAATAGTCACTATAACTTATCTTAAGTCACTCTTGAGATTCTAATGTTTCATGGTTTTTGAGATGCCCGCTTCTGATGTGCCCGGTGTATGACAATAGGTTCCACCTCCTATTCTAAGTGGGACTTAACACTTCGGCGAGTCGTTATTCAACAACCGCTTCTTACACCTTCGGGTAGAGAAAGGCGTGAAGTTATAAAAAAATCCAATTATAAGTCCCATGAAATTTTAAGCAAGTTAGTTAGTTAAGTTTTGAGTAATTCTTATGTACACATCTGTTTCTAGTTCACGGTATTGTTTTTAAGCAGTAGTTTTTTATTAAGTTCATTGAACCAACTCAGTTGGTTGTTTTTTTTAATGGTATTGATTTATAACTGTAAATTTTTTTAGAACAAGTGTTTGCTCTCACATTTTGATATTAATGATATTATTTACTTAGGTCTCGGTGGTCCAGTAGTCGAACACCACGTCTGAATCAACCGGTCGCGGGTTCGGATCTTGGCTCACACCAATGACTTTTCGAAATTAATTTCAAACGTTATGTGTGATACATATCGATGACTGGAAAACTTTGTGCCCGGTATGACAATAGGTTCGCCACCTATTCCATTCGGGACGTAAACATAAGGGCGAGTCGAGGCTTCACAGCCACTGCCTACACCTTTGGGTAGGAAAAGGCGTGAAGCTATGTTATGTTATGTTATTTACTTGTAATTCACTATTTCAGTACTACTTATTGGTACAAGTTGTTATTAATTTGATTGAATATTTAAGTTAGATGTTGTAAAATGTATTAATAATAGAATTTATTATATTTGATACAAAAAGTTTTTGAAATAAAATATAATATAAAAAATATATATACAACGACGAACGGAGCGCTTATGGCGCTATCTCTCTGCCTACCCCGCAAGGGATTTGGCGTGAAGTTATTTATGTATGTATGTTTATAAACACAGCGTTATTTAGTTTTCTAAGTTAAGAAACCAAAAGCTTATGTTATGAAAAGTTGACCACAGATATCAATACATAATTACTGTTGGTTAGAATCGCTAAAACTCGATAAAGGCTGGATTGATTTGGTTAATATTTATCTTGAATTATTTCTAGAAGACGTTGACAGATAAATAAGGAAAAGTCGCAGGTGAAACATTAAAACGTCCTAATTACGGAATCTTTTTGTTTAGTTTCAGTTTAATTTATAAAAAAGTTTATTTCGTTTTGGAATAAGTGAATGATATGGAAGTGTGGAGAAGAAGAACCTGATGTACGGACCCCAAGTAATCGGAAGAGGAAAAAAGAAACGAAAAAAAAAACTTGTGTGGTTTTATGAAACCACCGTAAAAGTGAAACTTTTTTTCACATTATAGACATTTAACTAAAAATTTTCGAAATATTATTTTTTTCGAAAATCGAATGTAAGTCACTGTTCACGTATTTTAGTTACCATAAAATATTTCCTCCAGTAAATATGATATTTTGATTTATTATGAAAATGTGACAAATACATATATAAAGAGCACTATCTTATCGCTAATAAATTGACGAACATAACTGTGTCACATATATGTAGTTCCGGTGGTCCAGTGGTCGAGCACACGGCTTCCGAATCGCATAGGTCGCGTGTTCGAATCCTGGCACACTTTTTGGAATTGGAAACTTAAGTAAAGTAAGAAAGGCGTCAGTCTGCTTCCTCCACTAATTCGTTAGTTACAAGTCAGTGGCAGTTTTGCAAAGAGAGAGAAAACTAGTTTAATTTGAAATCGAACCGGACGTCACCGGCTTTCAGGGGATTGTGCGATAAGGGCGATTTTAATTTAGTTGCCATCTTGTATTTGTTAATAGGGTTTAATAAATGTTTTTTATTTTACGTGGTCACGACAATAATTCCTAGATGGCGCTACTAGGTTGCTACTATTGATGATTCTGCCGTAATATCGTATTATATCGATAGATGTCGCCCGAATCGACAAGTATTCCAGCTACGGCACTAAGGTTAACGCGACACCTATTAAACGTTAACAACATTACAACAAAGGATCTTTACAAAACAAAACGATATTTTTTCCTCCAGTAAATATGATGTTTTGATTTATTATGAAAATGTGACAAATACATATATAAAGAGCACTATCTTATCGCTAATAAATTGACGAACATAACTGTGTCACATATATGTAGTTCACTTTTTGGAATTGGAAACTTAAAAGCCTCCGTCGTTTACAATACATACGAATTTATTATAATTATAATATATTTTTTTTTTTCTCCGCCTGCAATACGTACGTACGTATATGTATGTATGTAAAAAACAAACAAACAAACAAACCCGCTCCTAGAAAATGTGTCGAAATTGGTAAAGAGGACGGTAATTAGACAATCATTCATACGGGCCTCGTGGTGCATCGGTAAACCGCACTACCGATAACACGAGGTCGGGGCGGGTTCGATCCCACCCGAGTGCAAACAAACAAATATATTTATTGTGTTGTTTGTACGGCGTCTGGGGGTGTTTTTCTATTCTACATGTTTTTACGGTATTTATTTACAAAAATAAAGTGTATATTTGGGTAATTAATTAATAATAAATAAACGATAATAGACGTGAAAGGCGCTCTGACGAGCGCCTTTCACTTTATCCCTACTCCGCGGCCGACCGTCACGCGACATGCAACACGCAGACGAAAAAGTTTGAGACGATGTAATAAAAGTTTCACTTTAAAAGATCAAACATGATAAAAGAAATCGCTAATTTTTAATGGACTTTCACCACAAGATCTGACGATATATTCCACACGATATACGCAACACACCTTATCGCGAGATTGATTTGAGTTAGTAACATTTTTTTATTTAAATTAGTCTCTTTTGCATTATAATATATATGTATTTAATTTCAATTATATTGAATTATTTGTTAAGAAAATAAGAAAAAAATAAATACATAAAGCTCTTTTACACAATTTTACGTCATGTACAAAAATAAATTTATATTAGAAATATAAATTAAAAATAGTAGCCGACAGAGAAAACTGGGTTGATGAATGCGATGCGGTTTTAAACGTTTTGCGGTGATAATTAATTTGCGTACATACCTATCTGTACCTACGATTTTTATTGTAAGCGTTAATATATATTTGAATGATTTCTTTGTATATATTTTGTTACAACAGTTTTTCTTGTGTGCTGTAAAGCTTAAATACATTCCTTAAACATATGTCCACCTAGATTGCTCCGATAGATCAGACGTGTAGAATGCAAGATTAAGTAAATATTTTTTTTACGAGATAGGAGAGCAAACGAGCATGTGTGTCACCTGATGGTAAGTGACCAGCGGTGCCCATGGACACCTGCAGCACATATAATGTTACAGTTGCGTTGCCGATCTTTAAGGGTGTAAGATGGGAAAGGATGGGGAAGGGAGGTACCTACCTACCTACCTATGGGTACCTTTCTCACCGTACGAAATCCGGCATGAGTCAGTTACGTCGATCTTCTAAGAGAGCGTGGTATTTCACCGTTCGAGCTGGTCCATTCATGCAGCAAATTGCTTGGTTCTACCACTTAATATACAATGCAAAAGCGGATGGATGTAGGAGTCGAGTTCGGCTACGGCACATCTTGCATTATCAAGTAGAACGAGTGCGGGAGGAAGGTGATATCAGGAGACTTAAGGATTGAGGTATGTGTATTACAACAGTTATGAAAGTCATCGACTACCGTAGCCCAAGGACATTTGCAATACTGAGAGGGTTACAGTAGCATTGGCAACTTATAACATGGGATAAAAAAGGGATTGGCAAATGCAGGATCTTCGCATACTCCTCTCACCGAATGAAACGCGATAATCTTTTCCCGCGGCACTTAGATCCTATTTGAAAGATCTTGATATAGGTACCACCGATCGAGCCGGCCGCTGTTTACTAAATTTAAAACATAACATAACTTCACGTACGTCGCAGTTATGTTATGTATGTTATGTTTTGTAGGCATGTGGTGTAGGCAGCGGCTGTTAAGCCTCGTCTCGCCTTTATGTTTGTGTCCCAAATGGAATAGGTGGCGAATCCATTGCCATACCGGGCACAAAGTTTTCATCCATCTATATTTATCACACATAACTTCCAAAAAGAACTTCGAAAAGTCATTGGTGTGAGCCAGTGTGAGGATTCGAACACGCGACCTTCTAGATCTAGAAGCGGGTGTTCGGCACCGAGACACTTTAATAAATTTATTAATATAAAATTAATTAGCCGTGTCGATCCATAATTTCCATTGTCTATGCGAAATTAAATTCGTACACATATGAAGGTATCTCAAACAATTTGTTAATTACGCGCCCGCATCCCTTGTCCCATCCCCAAACAGAGGCGCGAAACAAGACTCATAATTCAGAGAAAATGAGATCAAAACAAACTGTAGGTTTGTATTTAATATGTTTTGTACACATATAAATATATTTTACATTATTATCTTTATTATTTCTTGTGTGCGTGTGTATGTCACTAAACTCCTCCTAGACGACTTGACCGATTCTTATGATTTTTTTTGTGTGAGTTCAAGGGGATTCGAGGATAGTTTAGATTCAGAAATAAGCCCGGCAGATGGTGCAACAGTCGGTATCTTGGTTATTTATCTATACTACATGTAAATTGTCGGGCTTATTTGTGAATAGAAAAAATATCAACAAATCCTCTTGAACACCCATAGAAAAAAACATTTTAATCGCTCCAGCGGTTTAGGATAAAATGAAACCAACATTACTGATCGACAAATTGTTTTTAGAAAAAAATATGTAATCTATTCATATAAATTAAAGTGTCTGTTTGTAATATTGAAATAAATATATCATAACATTTAAACAACTTTTTATGGATTATATCGCGTTTATTTACAACTTATTTTCTATTTATTTCTTTTTGTTATTTACTCGTGAAAATGATCTCTGTAAAGAGTTCGGGACGTCGGGAAATAAATAGAAAATAAGTTCTAAATAAACGCGATATAATCCATAAAAAGTTGTTTCAATGTTATGAATGTGATTCGAGAAAATCTAAGAAATAAATAAATATATTATATGTTTTAACAAAGTTAATATATGTTATATCTAATTGGCTTCGTGACGAAATTCTTTGTCTATTGTATGAATCTTTAACGACGCTAACGTCAATCGCTTGTATTCCACTTCGTTATGCCCAATAAACTTTGTGAAAACAATATGGACATATATTTATATATTAAGCCGTTGTATTATTGTGTGTTGAAAATATCGTCTTCATTATAGCCTAGTGGTTTAGCGTAAAGACTTCTGATTGATAAGCTCCGAGCTTAAGTGGCCGGGTATACTACACACTACTTTTAGGTTTTTTTGTCATAGATCGAAATGAGGGCACTGCGCAAAATCTGCGGAGTGACTCTCGCTGGCCGCGACGAAAACAAGGTTGTAAGGAAGGAAGTTGGATTGAAAGAGAGTGTCGGTGTAAAAGTAATACAGTGCATGCTCCGATGGTCCGAACATATAGAAATAATGGATGATGCAAGATTGACTGTGGATCTGTGATAGATGTAGATGTCGAGGACGACACACGACACAACTTCTATGACCAAATAGAACGAGTTCTGGAGGAAGGTGTGGTTTGGAGCTTTACAAAATGACGCGCGGGGATGAAAAGAGTTATAAAAATCAAAGAAGCGAGTCAGGCGTGTAGAATCGTGCCTTATGGCGCTCTGTTCTCTCTGCTTACCTCCCAAAGGGATTTAATGTGAGGTTATGTGTGTATATTGTCAAAGATTGTGGCTTTTAGACTCAGTTTACCATTCTAACAGAATAAATAATTTGATTAGCGTATCTGGTTAGCAGTTATCTTTGACTTTAGACATCTGCAACACCTGGGCATCGAATGAGCATTGCTGATTCTTTAGGGACCTATTCTTGTTTAAAAATAGTTTTAGAGAGTGACAAACTGCTTGTCACCCATACCATGAAACAAAATAAAAAGATATTCCAATCAACATCAAATAATATAATCTCGATTTGAATCTTGGTGGGGATCGAACCCCCTGACCAGTTGCTGGCAGTAGCGCAGTAGCCAATACCTAATAGACAAAGAATAAAAAATGCAAGTTTAAATTTAGAAAACCATTGAACACCATCAACTGAAACACTTGTGCCCTATATTCAGATAAATGTCAAAAGGCTGTTATTCCAAGCCTCGCGTTTATTTTTTTTCTTTTGTTCTTTCAAACAAAGTATTTCAAAGTACAATAAGTAGGTATATATACTTTCAAGGCTTCTTGGCATTATGAAATCGAGATTTTTGAACTTAAGTAATATATAATTTGACGGTTCCATTTTAATGGCATATTAAATAAGAACCCTAATATTAGGAAAAACCAATATATGCGACCAATAAATTAATTATAATTATGTCGAGCGCAAGGTTTCAGAATCCAGAGGTCGCGGGTTCGAATCCTGGCACACACCAGTGACTTTTCACATTTAAATAATTTCGAAAGCTATGTGTGATAAATATCGATGACTACAAACTTAGTGTCCGGCATGGCAATAGGTTCGCCACCTATTCCATATGAGACGTAAACATAACGGCGAGTCGAGGCTTAACAGCCACTGCCTGCACCTTCGGGTAGGAAAAGGCGTGAAGTTATGTTATAATTATAATTATGTGTTGTGTTAAATGTCTTAGGGGAAGGCAGAGACTTTGGTTTTCAACAGAAAACTATCCTGATATTCTTATTTCGATTTATAAACAGTCTCCAAAGATTTTTTTTTTCCTAAGGAATGGTTGGCAAACGAGGAAGCGGTACCCCGCTACTTTATAATTAGCAACCACCACCGCCCGTCGATACGTGCAATACAGATAGTGTTGCAGGTTGCGTGGCCAGCCTTTAAGGGAGTGGGATGGGATGGAATGGAGAAAGAGAGTGAACCTCTGGAGACCTCTTTCACTAACCGAAACGCGACATGTTTTGTTCAAATTATTTCGATTCATCCACAGTCATTATACACATAATATCAAAGACATAAATAACTAGACAAAACTAAACTATTCTTAGAACTAAAAACTCAGCAGCCATATATACATATTCTCAAAATTTATTCATATCTTGGCACAACTGGGAGTCGTTAATCACAAAATGGCCGACTAACAAAATTCGTTTCGTTTTAGCCCTCGTACGGAACATAATTTATAATAAAGTGGCACGTACCTACGCTTAAAGACCCCGGAGGAGCTTGACTGCACTTACTTTAAAACGCCTTGCAAAGTTGGCACTTACATAAGTACTGCTTTATTTTAGTTAATTTAGGTGAAAAATTACTCGTCCATTACTAGAAGTGGTGTATGTTTTTGTTAAATTACTGTAACAGTGGTAGAGCCAAGCAGTAAACTGCATGAATGGGCCGGCTCATCCGGTGAAATAGCACGACCTCTCAGAAGACGACGTAAAGTGGCTCACACCGCGTTTCGTTCGGTAAGAGAGGTACCCGGAGGCCCACCCCCTTCCCCATCCCTCCCTATCCCCTATCCATTAATGGTCGGCAATGCAGCAGTAACACTATAGGTGTTCCTGGTGTCTATGGGCGGCGTTAGTTGCTTACCATCAGGTGACACGCCTTCTCGTTTGCCCTCCTATCCCATTAAAAAACAAAAAATATTATTGAATTAAAAATATAATGTATAAAATAAGTAAAAATTTATAAATACTTTAAACTAACAAACCAGATGCACAAAAAATTGTGATTTTTATTTCAGGAAATAATCGAATAAATAATATAGTGAGAGAAGATGAATGTAATAATAATAATAATAAAATCTTGGACACAATACACACAGCGCCCTCTAGTTCCAAGCTAAGCAACTAAATGCTTGTGTTATGGATACTAGACAACGGATAATAATACATATATACTTTTCTTTTGTAAATACATACTTATAATACATAGAAAAACACCCAGACGCTGCACAAATATTCATGTTTGTCACAAATATTTGTGCTCGGGTGGGAATCGAACCCCCGACCTCATTACTGCAGCCGGTAGTTTTACCAATGCGCCACGAGGCCCGTGTAATGAAAACTATAACATTTTTTTTTATGGGATGATGGTAAGCAACTAATCATCGCCCATGAACACCGTGGTGAGTTACCGTCCTTTAAGGGAGTAGGAGGGGAGAGGAAGAGGATAATTATACCTCTCTCACCGAACGAAACGCGGCACGAGCCACTTCACACCGATATTCCGAGATGTCGCTGTATTTTACCGGTCGAGCCGGCCAATTCCTGCAGCAAACTCCAAAACTCTACCACTAATAAAATCCATTAATTTGTCTAACCTACAAAATACGCCAAAGAAATAAACATACAAACCCATTGGAAAAAATAATCTTTCTTCAAGCCCAGTCAGGTAAAACTCTTACAAAAAAAAAATGGGATATTAATTACAGCTTTACATAGTGTATGTGTGTGTGTACGTGTTATACATATAAATAAAATTGAAGTGTGTGTTTGTAATATTGAAATAATTGCTTTCTACTATATTCACATGAATAAATATACTTAATACACCAAAATCAGATTTTTGTCTGTCTGCCTGTCTGTTTGTTCCGGGTAAACTCTGAAATCGATGAAACGATTTTAACGGAACTTTTATATGTAGGTAGCTGGTGTAATATACAGAAATTTAATAGTATATTTTATTCAGAAAAAAATGTTTGTTTATTGATTAGCAAACAAAGTTCGCCGGGGAAGATAGTACTCAATATAAAAGTAACTTCTTGTCTTATACTGCTCCCACACACTATTCGCCGTTCGCGTTCGCGTTGCCGCGATGTTGTCATCTCTGGCCACACACTGGTCTACTCGCGCAAATATTTGCGACGCGCCGAACTTGGATATTAGGGCTGTCGATATTTTACAAAATATCAGTTAGTCGACATATCGATATTTTTAAATATGTCAATTTCGGGCTTTGATGTATCGAAAAAATTCATAAAAATCTAGGAACAAGTGGTGGTACTTATAATTGATTACAAATTTAATAAACTCAATGATTTTCATTTTGCATTGTATGTCCGTAAGTGTGTATGTTCTGTAATCTTAGAACTTAATTTTGAAGTAGTTATCTTTAAAAGACTAAGCTGAAATATTGTATACACGCTGAGTTTGGGTGATAATATTATTAGTGGTACAGCCACGAATTTCGCTGGATGAATGGGCTGGCTCGACTAGTAAAGTACCACTACGTGTCATCCGAAGATATTTCCAATGCAATATGGGTTTTAATGAAAGGCTTATTGTAACTCGAAAAATAATATGACATACCTTTTTATTTAATATGTCGGAGCAGATGTTTTTAAAGCATTTCTACAGTATGGGGATCAAATTATAGGGCTAGTTGAGAGTAACTTGAAAAATAATATTACGTCATTAGAAATTAAATAGGGTATATCATCCAAAATATTCTTTAGATCTTTTAGAGATTTTTTTTTCTAGACTCTCCAGACCAGGAGAAATGTTAATACTCGAGTGGTGATCGAACCCGCCAATCCCGATTCCACAGTTGGTAGTTTTACCAATGCACCGTCGTAATGTAAGTAAGATTTTATCTATAGATTTATATATTTAAAAATATCGGTATGTCGAAAATCCGATATTTTAAACAGCCCTAGCCGACTGCGCTGCGATCGCGCGAATAATGTGGTCAGCCACTCGCGTTCACATTGCCGGAATGATTCGCGGCATGACGAGTAACGTGTCCACACTACGTCCCTGCCTCTTTCCCTCGCTATTCGTCGAACTATTCGTCGAGTGTATGCTAGCGGTATTATATATATCAAATCCGCGGCCTCGTGGAAGTATCACGTTCAAATCTTTTCAGTTAATAAATAGACTTGGCTCGTAGTTACAGAATTGATAAGGGAGCCATGACGTCAGCACACCCTGACGACCCTCCTACAATTTCAACAAAACTTTTAATCTAGCATTAAGTTCCAATTCAATTTCTATTTTCGTTTTACGTAAATATGTCGCAGTTGGAAAAGTTACAAGGAAACAACCAAACAACTCAATAGATATACTTTTGAAACTTACAACAATCACTTATATAGATAATCAACTCGCATAAGTAATTAATATATTTTTGAATTAATATATACATATATTTCGTTAGCCGCTGTTTTAAATTTCGAAGGGTTTTTTTATGGGATAGGAGGGCAAACGAGCAGGCGTGTCACCTGATGGTAAGCAACCAACGCCGCCCATGGACACCAGCAACACATATAGTGTTACTGTTGCGTTGCCGACCTTTAAGGGATAGGGGATAGGAAAGGACGGGGAAGGGGGGTGGGCCTCCGGGTACCTCTCTCACCGAACGAAACGCGGCATGAGCCACTTTACGTCGGTCTTCTGAGAGGTCGTGGTATTTTACCGGTCGAGCCGGCCTATTCATGCAGCGAACTGCTTGGCTCTACCACTGTCAATCCAATATCGTTCTTTTTTTCATCATTCGTCAGATTTGGACTGGCTAAAGCTTAAAAGCCATACTGCCTTTTCTGTAGTCCAGTTAAGTTAGTATTTTTTATATTATATTTAGTAGTACTATCATAACCTGACTTAATCATGCAAAAAGACGTGACACTTTATGCCGGATGTTCCAGGGGAGTTTTGACGACAATATAGAAGAGCACGCTACTTATGATATTTACACCATTTTTCACAATTTTCAAACAAAACAGAACTTTAGAAAATAATGCAAAGAGCTGACATGACTCTTTTAAATTCCCACCAAAAACTGTCGTTTACGACTTTAAATTACGAACGAAGATTTTTTTTCTTTTTTCAATAACTTAGCAAAAGTAACCATGATGTTAATGCCAATAAGAATTGTCTAAAAATACTGGAGTGAATACTCTGAGTACTTATGTTAGCTTACTGACGGTACGATGGCCAAAGTTGAGTGTCTCGAGCACGCGGCTTCAGTTTTCTTTGAACACTTCAGTATTGTAAAGATGCGAAGGTTTTTTTTTGATACCGGGGTACTTAAATAACAACCTAAATTTCAGTGAAGGTATTGAAGTATTGAGAAGTGTAAAAGATGAAAGTCTTTATAATTTTTAGGGTCAACAATTCAGCACCATTTTGGTAAAGGTAAGTGTGACAAATATAGAGTCTCGAGGCATAATTATACCGGTGTCTTATACCCAAGGAAAATAACGATTACCTTTGATAATGAAATTATGCCCTATGTGACAATAGGTTTCAGCGCCCATTAATTTGGGACCAAAACAAGTGCGAGTCATACCGTAGTTGCTGCCTATACCTTCGACTATAAAAAAGCGTCATATTACTAAAAGGACCAATTTTGAGCTCAGTAACAACATTTAAAAATAATAAAATAATTTGATAATAAAAATGTCGTGTTGGTTAGGTTTTTTGGTGGATATTAATTGGATAAACTAAACTACTATTCACAAAGATCCACGAATCTCTAATACTAATATAGGTCTACTTAACATTCAGAATAAGAAATTAAAATACTTAGGTTAAATATATAGTTAATAATGGAATTAATAATAATTTCACCTATTTGCAATTTAAGTGTGACCTGTTTAGTTATTCGCGCCAACAATACGACCGAATTACGAATTACAATAGATGTTAAGCCACCACCAAAATCCTATCTAACTTTTCAAATTGGTAGTATTACTTTAGACGGTTTTGTTTATAATTAGGTATTGGTATTGTTTCCTAATTAAAATCTTTGTTAGAACCTTAATATTTTTTAGTAGAGCCTTTGATATTGTCCAAATTTTATGAAAGCGCAATCTTGTATTAATGTTTGTCAATATTAATTTTGGATTTGCTATTTGATTAACGATTTAAATACGCCACAAGTGACGCGGTATTTGTTACGCTCAAAATTTATTTTGAACAATTAATTAATTTTGTCTTCTATTCAATCGGTACAGAATGAAAGGGGGAGAATTCTTCGGAGATATTTTTTTATCCGTTATCTATCTCGGTGTGACCAGAGTAAAAAAGTCACTACGTGATTTTAAAGAGATAGCCACCTCCTTCTATAAATATACATATTAAATTATAGTGGTTTTTAAGATTCCCTATTTCCTCATGATAGGGACTTATATTACGTTATGTCTCATTGGTGGTGCATACTACACCATCAACGACTTCATGACTCACAAGTCGGAGTGGGACCGTCAAATTGCTTGCTCAACGCGGATTTTGTTTTTTGTGTGTTGGAATTTGTTCACCTTTTTGGAGTGGAGGCGTTCTGTAAAAATTTCTGATAGCTTTTTAATTTTAAATTTGCCTTGATATTGTG
This sequence comes from Euproctis similis, assembly GCA_905147225.2. Lineage (NCBI taxonomy): Eukaryota > Metazoa > Arthropoda > Insecta > Lepidoptera > Erebidae > Euproctis > Euproctis similis. The sequence goes on along the minus strand of LR990121.1, from coordinate 6,785,178 downwards.
TTCAATATGTGATACTTAAATTTTATTATTCGCCACAATTGTTGCACCACGTTACCACTCTAATTAAAATATGTCGCGTCAGTTGTGCTCGACTACTGTGATCGCATAGAATTTCTTAGTTAACATGTAGGACGTTGATTTTAATTTGGTTGGATCTTAATTGTGACTGTCGAGTATTCTGTTTGCTACACCTTTTATTAACTAACCTACTGCTTTGTTTTCAGTAGTTATAATAATATTGTTATTTATTTCAAATGGTTTGAAAAGAGTATTTGGCACATGAGTTTCTTGCCCGATTCTTCTCATGATAGCCCCTACACTCGGAATCGGACCGCTCGTGGCGATTGGGTACGTGTCCTTTTTTGTTCCACGTAGGCTCTTTCCACAAGCGCTCGTGTTTGTATTTAATTTTAAATAATATAATTGTACTTGTTGACTATTTTTAAGTGTCTGTGAAGACCTATAAATATAAAGTTATTTTGACTTTGACTTTACTTACTATAATAATAAATATAGTTTAAATTAAACCTCTTTAATATTAAAAGACTATAGAGGACTCTTCACATGACTGAAGTACACACATAAAAACACACAAACAAAAGGTAAAATGTCCTTTCTGTTTACATCATTTATCCTCAAAAGTTTAAAATTTAAATTATACCTTTAAATTTAAATTAAATTTTACAATTTCATGTTACAGCTACAGCTGCTCCGAAGCAATAATTAAAAGATTTTTGTAAACAATGTTAATTGAATGTAGTAGAAAGTCAGTTAATTGAATATTACAAACAAACACTTCAATTTTATTTGTATGTATATTTAAGTTAGATATAATTACAAATTTAATCATAAAGAATTTTATTGTGATGTGCTTATATTTTTAAATGTCCAACGAATTGAATTGTGAAAATGGGTAACCGCGATAACCACAGATGGGAATCCCCACAACCCACAACCACAACGTGTAACGGTAATAATATTTCAACAGACCAATTGCCCAATGTTAAATTGGGCAGTTGGGCTGTTTTATAGATATCACTATATAAGTGATATCTATAAAAGCGTTAAATTCCATCTTTTAACAAGCTAGCAGACAAGAAATAGTTTGGTAAATGAGTATATTGTCATTTGTGAGATTAAAATATTATATAGTTATATCTAGCAACCCACCCAACCCCAGTTATGGTAAAGAAAAACAGTTCTTTGTATGGATGGGCCGGGTCTACCGGTGAAATACCACGACCTCTCAGAATATCGGCGTAAAGTAGTCCATGCCGTGTTTCGCTCGGTGAGAGACTCATCTGGATCTGGATACCCAATCCCTTCCCTTCAACCCACCACGGGGTCCATCAATGAGGTTTGACATCAGGCAGGAGGCTAGTCTTAAAACCAAAGGACAAATCTTTTGACAGCATGGATAGTCCGAAAGGATGCCATATTGTGCCGACTCCACTTAAAGTGGGATAAGGGTAGGATGATGATATAAAATTCCACTTCTGAGTCAAGGAGCCGTCGGGTCGAATGCGGGCTCACAACAATGACTTCTAAGAATTCTATTTCGAAAGTTATGTGTGATATATAGCGAAAATTTAAAACATTGTGCCTAGTATGTGACGGTAGGTTAGGTGGCCTATTCAATTTCTGCTGCTGCTGTCTACACATCCGAGTGGGAAAAGGCGTGAAGTTACAAAAAAACATTGTATTATTAACTATGTTTTCAAATACTAATGTGAAATAGCCGCTCCAAAGAGCGTGATCCAAACTATTAGGTTGAGTCATTAACTAATTACGACTAGAGGTGACATGCAATATCTTAATATATTTTTTTTTGAGTTCTGTGTAGGTGGATGTCTAAAGTCTGTATAATACCTGAATGATTAGGCATCAGTATCAGACTTCCACTATAATATGAGACTTAAAAATAATTCTATAACTTTATTTAGTAGACCAAGAGCTCGATGGACTGAGGAACTAGAAAAAAATAGCGGGAAAAGATTTAATGGATGTCGAGAAAGACAGAGAAAGATAGAGGCAACTGGAGGAGGCCTATACTCAAGAGGGGCCATAACGACGCTACATAACCTATATTATATACTTATGTATAATTTTAATATTTCTCTGTAAATGTACATATTGTTATTGTCGTTGAAATAAAGAGGCTTATTATTATTAACTTTATTTAGTGTTGAAAATCCCTGGCAATATTTTTGTGTTGCATTATTACTACTAAAAGAAAATCAATGGTTTTAATTTTCGAATCAGTAGGTTTATACAATAAATTATTAGCGTGATTGTAATGCTTATTCTTAGATCAACTAAACAGAAACGTTTATATTATTAATTATAATTTAAAATTTAGATTCGCGCCACCTAGTGTTAAATAGCGGCAGCTCCATTCATTGTAAAAAGACCTCTAGAGTTTACCGTTGGAACTATATTCTTGTGCTAAAGATACATTAAAATGACACATAATATAATGGCGCCACTGTACTACTCTTTGTTTTAGTTTTAAAGAAAAGTCAATTTTACCCAAAGTGAATATAGTTAATATAAGCTTACTAGCTGACCCGGCGAACTCTGTTTCGCATCAAAAGTAATAACTGCTGCCCCGCTATGTTAATACTGCAATATCTTCGACAAATTTGAAGTCGATAGCAGCTATAGGTTAAAAATGGGAATTTTCCATTGTTAACACCCCCGCAACCCCCCTTGTGGGTGGAATTTCGTAAAATCCGTTCTTAGCTGACCTCTACTCGGCGAAAGGAATAATCCTACCAAATTTCAAGTCGCTACGCCTTATGGTTCCAGAGATATCGTGATGAGTCAATATATAGGTGGAAATCTCTTATATACTCGTATATATAGATTAGCGAATCATGCATTGATAATTTCTATTAATGCACTCACAGAAATTCCCGCCTGTTTATTGTATTTGGGTAGTTTAACAACATTGATAATTTTTTAATAGTTCGGTAATAAAATAGAAATAATTTATCATCCGTAATTAAAGGGTATCTGGCACATGAGTTTCTTGCCCGATTCTTCTCATGATAACCCCTACACTCGGAATCGGGCCGCTCGTGGCGATTGCACCCGTGTTTTCTTGTTCCACGGACGCACTTTCCTCAAGCGCTCGTGTTAAGTAATTCATTTGAAATAATAAGTTAAATTGTACTTTTTGACTATTTTTAAGTATCTGTGAAGACCTATGAAAATAAAGCTTATTGTGACTTTGACTTTGATTAGATTATACTCAATAATCGAAGGTGTAGGCAATTATAGTTATGCCTCAACACGCATATTTAATTGTCTATGGAAATGTTTTTTGATAATTAATGTTAATTATTAATGCACAATATAAGAAACTAAACGAAACTTTTATGGAGTTTTTTTTTTGTATAGGCAATGATTTGCATAAAATTTTACAAAAATTAAATTCAATTACACAAAATTCAATATAAAAATTCAATCAACTTAACATTTGTATTGTGGCCATTTACAATTTTAATCATACAAGAAGCTCTCAATAGTCAATTCACCGTAATTGAGAAAGTTGAATTCGGCAAAATAATAGGATTTATTCGGGCCTCGCTAAATTAGTCCTTGAGAGTGTATAGGCCGCATAATATATTTTAATATAGGAATATTATTAGGTATTTTAGGGAAGGTGGAGAAGTAGGGCACAGAGCTACTGACTTTTCGGAAGTACTTTTGAATTTATCTTGCTTAATTAAATCTAGTAGTCTCGGTGGTTGAGTGGTCGAGCACACCGCTTCTGAATCCAGAGGTCGCGGGTCCGAATCCTGGCTCACACCAATGACTTTTCGAAAGTAATTTCACAAAGTCATGTGTGATAAATATCGATGATTAAAAACTTTGTGCCCAGTACGGAAATAGGTTCGTCACCTATTCCATTTAGGACGTAAACATAATGGCGAGTCGAGGCTTAACAGCCACTGCCTACAACTTCGGGTAGAATAATGCGTTATTTAATTTAATTATCTTCACATCAAGTACATTGCTGGGTAGGCAAAGAGATAACCTCCCTCGCTTCTTCGACTTTCATAACTCTTGTCATGCATGTCATGGTTTTTATGGCTCTTGACATTACCTTACCTTCTTCCTTCCAATTTCAATTACGCAATGAAAAGCGTATCGTTGCCGTTTTCGACTCTTACATTCTTCCGCTTTTGCATTGTATATCTGTTTAGTCAATCTTGCATCATCCTTTCCTTCTACATGTCCACTTTCATAACTCTTGTCATGCATTTCATGGTTTTTATGGCTCTTGACATTACCTTACCTTCTTCCTTCCAATTTCAATTTCGCAATGAAAAGCGTATCGTTGCCGTTTTCGACTCTTACATTCTTCCGCTTTTGCATTGTATATCTGTTTAGTCAATCTTGCATCAACTACACATGCATACTAAACATGCATACTTTTCCTTACTTTTATACTGAAAGTATTTCTGACTCACATATTATTCCTGAGGTGTAATAGACTCCCATCTAGATAAATCATTCGACAAGACACCTATTCCATTTGGGACGTAAACATAACGGCGAGACGAGGCTTAACAGCCGCTGCCTACACCTTCGGGTAGAAAAAGGGCGTGAAGTTATGTTTATGTGTTTATATTGTAAATAATGTATTTCTTTTTGTAAATAATAATAATATTTGTTTATTTTAATATTTGTTATAATATACTTGATGTTTTAATTAGAATATAGTAACTTCTTTAATACATATTACATAAGGCAATTATTAAATACTGATATTAAATATGCCATAATTATTTGTTTCCCAGTAGACAGCATGGCGGGGTACATAAGTGATGTATCGGTTGTAAACGTTGTGTCCCAAAGATGTATACTTCATTGACGTATGTATTTACTCGGGCTAAATATAGATTGGGTCAATATTGTCTTGCGAAGTCACACGACAACTACGCTCAGGAGTTCAGGTCAGACTATATTTTTTATGATATAAGGAGGCAAAACTATCAGGCGTATCACCTGATGGTAAGTGACCTGCGCCGCCCATGGACACTTGCAATACAAATAGTGTTAGAGTTGCATTGCCGGCCTTTAAAATGAAATAAGAAAGGGATACCTCTCTCACAGTGCGACATGCTGCATGAGGCACTTTACGTCAGTATTCCGAGAGATCCGTGCTATTTCACCGGTGGAGCTTAAAAATCAATGAGTATGGATAACAAGAGTTATGAAAGACAAAGAAGCAAGTGAGAAGTTTAAGAATATAGAAGAATTCATGGCGCTCTGTTCTCACTGCCTACCCCGCTAGGGGTTTGGCGTTAAGTTATGTATGTGTGTCTATTATTTTAATTACGCTGGTAAATCAATATAATTTTCACAAAATGGTACAAGATTTTTTGACACTAATTCTCTAAGCAAGGTTGTTTTGACTGCAATGTAGCGATGTCCATAAATAGATGAAGGTTGTATGAATTACCATGTGTCTGATTACCTAAATTACATAACATAACTTGAAGCCTTCTATCCGAAGCTGTAGGCAGCGGCTGTTAAGCCTCGTCTCGCGGCTATGTTTACGTCCCAAATGGAATAGGTGGCGAACCTATTGCCGTACCGGGCACAAAGCTTTCAGTCATCGATATTTATCAAACATAGCTTCCGAAAATAATTTCGAAAAGTCATTGGTGTCAGCCAGAATTCGAACCCGCGATCTTTTGATTTAGAGCGGGGTGCTCGACACTGGACCACCGAGACTATGAAATTAAATTGTGCCTAAATTAAGTTTGAAAAGTTATTTAGGTAGGCTTCGTAGTGCATTGGTAAAACAATCGGTAGCGGAGTTTAAGACGCCGGATTCGATCCCCACTCGAGTCCAATTTTGACGAGCTTTTTACTTGTGTGGCGTCTGAGAGTGTTTTCTTCTTAAGTAAATAAATAAATTATAAATAATGAAAAAAAAAACATAAAAATAGCCTTACTTAAATTACCTACTATTTAACTTAATATAACTTCGTCCAAAATGGAAAGTTGTCAGCTATCCATATTTATCACATGTAACTTACAAAAACTTTAACTGTAATTGACCTGAAAAGCGGCTACTTTTATAGCCTCAAATTATTACATAGTATAAAACAAAGTCACTCTCCGCTGTCTGTTAAATGCTTAAATCTTTAAAACCAGGAGATGTATTCTGCTGTGATTTTTTTAATAGATATAATATGCCAAGAGGATGGTTTGTATGTAATATAGGAAAGAAAAAGTGATAATTTTCGAAATTTAGGGCTTTAATTGCAAATAGTGCCCTTAGTGATAGATCAAAACAATATACTAACATAACATAACACATAACTTCACGCCTTTTGTTACCCGAAGGAGTAGGCAGCGGCTGTTAAGCCTCGTCTCGCCGTTCTGTTTACGTCCCAAATGGAATAGGTGGCGAACCTATTGCCATACCGGGCACAAAGTTTTTCAGTCATCGATATTTATCACACATAACTTCCGAAAACAATTTCGAAAAGTCATTGGTGTGAGCCAGTGTCTGGAATCGAACCCGGACCTCTGAATCAGAAGCTGTGTGCTCAACCACTGCGCCACCGAAACTATACAATATACTACATTTGCAAAAAGTCCGCGATGATGTATGTTTATCTCTTAGGGACAACCCATAATGACCATTTTTATTTCTTTTCTTTTTACGAGAAATAATGGTTTATTGATCAAAACAACTTTTAGGATTATATCGCGTTTATTTATTATTTATTTATATTTATTTCCCGACGTTTCGAACTCTTTACAGAGATCATTTTCACGAGTGATGAACAAAAAGATGGTAGTTATTCAAAAGCTATTTTCATTGATACAGAGAGCACCCACTTTTTGGAAATAAAAATCAAAAAGTTGATGTCAAAAATATGATTTTTACTATTGGTAACCCACATCAGACCATGAGAACAAAAGTTAAATACTTATTTATAAGATGCATTCATATATCCTGCTTCTAAAGATCCTTTGTTGTAATAATTTAATAATAACAACTTTTACTTATTAAATCATACAACAAAGGATCTTTAGAAGCAAGATATATGAATGCATCTTATAAATAAGTATTTAACTTTTGTTCTCATGGTCTGATGTGGGTTACCAATAGTAAAAATCATATTTTTGACATCAACTTATTGATTTTTATTTCCAAAAAGTGGGTGAAAATAGCTTTTGAACAACTACCATCTTTTTGTTCATCACTCGTGAAAATGATCTCTGTAAAGAGTTCGAAACGTCGGGAAATAAATATAAATAAATAATAAATAAACGCGATATAATCCTAAAAGTTGTTTTGATCAATGAGTGAGATTCGCGAAAATCTTAGAAATAAATAAATAATGGTTTTTTTACGAAGCGATTGTAAACATTACAGCATTAATTTTCTTCCAGTTAAATTATATAGATTGTGCATTTAAGATAGATCAATATGGCATTTACAGTGTGTAATTTAAATGAATATTTTCGAAGATTTTACAGTATTAATTTATTTTTACACAGCGGGTTCGTCGCGCTGCAGAATCGGCTACGCGTGCCGACCAATAGCGCCAATTGAACTTATAAAATACAAAATTTACTCATTCTTCCCTTCTGAGGCGAAGCAAAGTTCGCAAGATATCTAGTGTATGAATAGATGACAAAAGCTTGTTCCACACATCATCAGGCAAAGTTAAATTTACAACTGACTAAGCAGATATAGGTACAGTGCAAAAGCTTAGGAATGTATGAGGACGGGCTGCACCTTTCCATGACGAAATTAAACGTGTCCTTGCGGCGATATATCGGATATATGCGGAGAAGGGAGTTAGGTGTGTGAGAATCGTGCCTTATGGCGCTCTGTTCTCTCTGTATACCCCGCTAGATACGTAGCGTGAATTAACAGGTACAAATTTTCAACGAACTATGTAAATACTGATATTGATTGTGAACTAGTCTAGTGCGCAAATAAAGCACTAATTCTCATCACTGTGTGACAAAGGGTAGTTCGTAAACGTTGTTTATCACGATTGCTTCAGTATATTTACTTTGCCAGCTAGTTGCCTATTTGTTCACAAGTGGAGCACACCTATCTAATCAATAGAACGACATTTTTGCTTGAACAAATTGAATGGAAACGGAAGACGACAGAATGACTCGTGATTAAGTAATCTGATTATTTAAAATATCTTTTATCGAGATATTAGAAATATTTTACTGCTATTTATGTACATATATACATAGTAATTTCAGGCCAAATTCCAGGTAGGCAGAGAGAACAGAGCGCCATAAGGCACGATTCTTACACGCCTTAACCGCTTTTTTGCCTTTCATAACTCTTTTCATACGCGCGCGTCGATTTTTAAGGCTCCTGACATCACGGATCATCATGGTTATGGAAGGTTTGTCGTGGCCGTCCTCGACTCCTACATCCATTCGCTTCAGCATTGTATATTCTACTGACTAAGCAGATGCTAGTCAGTAGTCTTTGTTTAATTATTTACGTATGTACTAGCTACTTCGTCCGTGTGGACGCTATAAAACAGAAAAAATACTATGAGTGTGCCATTATAAGGGTTTATTGCTCACCCCCAATTAGTGATAGCGTGATACTATTTAGTCTATGCGTTGACCCGACTTTTTAGTTATATTTATACAAAATTTGACGTAAAAGCATGCAGTACTTTTAGAATTTATTCGTAACAGACATACAGATAAACAGACAAAAATTCCAAAAATCATATTTTTGGGTTTGGATTCGATTGTAGATCATATCCTAAGTATTCAGTTCAGTTTCAACTTTCCTACGATTTAATAATATATAAATTAGATATTAATATTATAATTGATGATCCTATCTTCTGAGATAGCTACGCAGTTCACTGAATTGTCCGGCTCGACACGACTTCTCAGAATATGCGCGTAAAGTGGCTCAAGTCGCGTTATGCTCGGTAGCAGAGGTATCCTAACCTCTTTCTTTCTCCCTACACATTTTAAAGGGCACCAACGCGACCGCCACTATCTGTATTGCAGGTGGTGATGGGCGGCGTCAGTTGCTTACCATCAGGTGACACACCTGCTCGTTAGCCTTCCTATCCCAAAAAAAATTGCCTTCGCGAGCTAAGCCTCGTTACTAAGTTTAACCTCGTATATATTTATAGCAAGCTTATTAAATAATTAAAATTGACATAACCTTGTCACAGGCAATTAACGAATACAAGTTAAGTCGATACGATGCGTCAGTATATTGTAGATAATTAATATACATACATTACGAACCCATCGTATCCCTTTAATTTATCTGTTGTTTATCTTTCTAATCATACAAAACTAGCGAACTTATATAGGATGCCTATAACAAAGTAATCAAGACTGGCTGGTTGTTTTCACTTTCCATCGCGTGTGACCTCGGCGTGGTTAATAGTTAGAATCAATATCGGTACCCCAACACCTTGGAATCGCAACCTTTTTAATACGATAGAAGCCTTAAGTTTGAATTTCGAATTTTGCTTTTAAATTCCAAACTCACAATAAAGCTTCTGTATTTGACACAACTGCCATGACCAAATAGAACGAGTAATGGAGAGGCAAATGATGTCAGAAGCCTTAAAAATCGACGAGCGTGTATGAAAGTCAGAGAAGCGAGTGAGATAGATGTGTAAGAAACGTGCCTTATAGCGCTCTGTCCTTTCTGCCTACCCCGTAAGGGACTTTGCGTGTAGTTATATATGTATGTATGTAAGTTCTATATTTAAGACTGGACACATGAAAATGGTAATTTATAATTAGTCGTCTCGGTGGTTTGGATGAAATTCCGCTTCTGAATAAAAAAGTGATCAGGTTTTTCGAATTATTTGCGATAAATTTCGATGACTGACAACGTCAGTATATGACGTGCCTAGTGTATGGCAATAAATATCTCAATCTAAACTACATGGGACGTAAAACTCGGCTAGTCGCTGATAACAACTACTGCCTGTCCCTCTTTGCGTAGAAAAAGGCGTGTACTTACAAAATATAAATAGTTTTACGCGAATACATGTTTTCTATGAATTCATATACCTACACATCAGTATAAGACTTAATGCGAAGCCTACTAACGCTAGACGCCTACATAATAGCTCGTAGCGAATTGCTACGTGATTCGTATGCGTAATTACGTAGGGAAATCATATTTCAATTTCCTACTAAAATGTCTGTATATATACGTTTACGAGTAAATTATTATAGAACATTAGTTGACCCCGAGAAATTTTTTTCGCCTTCAGAAGAAATAGAAATGCTCATTGTGGGATATCCCAAAGAAACAGACAAACATCAGCGCAATTTTTTTTTGTAGACCTTTTGAAGGTGTACAATAATTTAGTACATTTTTTTATTTTATCACTTAGCCAGCGTTTGCAATTGAAATGCTAAATTTCTAAAATTATCATTTTTTATTTAATATAGAATAAAAATCTATTCTATTCAAAAAACACATGAAAAACCGATGGGTAATTTCAAAGATCTAAGCTTATAAGGGGACAGACAGCGGAAAGCGACTTTGTTTTATACTATGTAATAATTAGAGTTTAAAATACTACATACACATTTATACATAACTACCCTCTAAGTATCTTGCCGGCTAGGCAGAGAGAAAAGTGCGCGATAAAACACATGAAAAACCGATGGGTAATTTCAAAGATCTAAGCTTATAAGGGGACAGACAGCGGAAAGCGACTTTGTTTTATACTTTGTAATGATTTCCATCTTACTCTATACATATTATGAAGCGGAAAGGTTTGTGTTTTTGTAGTTTTGTATGTAACGAATAAACTCAAAAACTTATGGACCGATCTCAAAAATTCTTACATCATTGGAAAGCTACATTCACCCAGAGTAACATAGGCTATATTTATTCATTATCGTCATCGCCATTTTGTTTGTACGCGAGTAACACCGCGAGGCGGTAAGTTAGCTAAATATAAAATATTTCTGTTAGCTAAATATATAGTATTTCCTTCCGTTTCCTGTTCGTTCAGATCTTTTCAATTACTCAAGGGATTTTGGAAGAGGTTTTTATGTTTTTTCTTTATATTTGAGTGTGATTCCATAGATTTTCTTACTTTAATTTTAAATACTTTGATATACTTATAATTACGATATTATAGCTCCAAAAAGCTCTAGTTCTATTTTGTTCAAATATAACTAATACTGGGACTCAGCTGACTAAGAGGGAGCTGAAAGATAAAGAATTATAAGTAAGAAGATAACTTCACGCCTTTTAGGTAGCGGGTGCTGAAGCCTCGACTCGCCGAATCTTTACGCTACGTAACAGATGGAGTAGGTGGCGAACCTATTGCCATACACCGGGCATAGAGTCAGTCATTGATATTTTATAACTTCCGAAATGGAATGGTCTACAATCGATACCGAAACTAAAAATATCAAATATTAGAATTTTTGTTTGTTTGGCTGTATGTTTGTTACGGATAAACTCTAAAAGTACTGCATGTTTTTACGCCAAATATTGCATAAATATAGCCAAGAGGCCGGGTCAACACGTAGGATAATTATTATCACGCTATCACTAATTGAGGGTGAGCAATGAATCCTTATAATGGCACAGGCATAGCATTTTTGCTGCTTTATGGCGTTTACTCAGACGAAGCCGAGGGCCATATCTAGTCTTATATAACCCTAAATACACATATGTAATATCTAATAATCCTTTCGGCTTCTATTTCACTTCCTTATTTGTTTAGGCTCAAGCTGTGACAGATAAACAAACAGATAATGACAAGGGGCTTTACATAATACGTCTAATTTCGTAGCTATATGTATGTCATATATGTTTAGGACTTAACTGGATAGTAAGTGGACTGGCTTACCATTTTAGAGATAAAACTTGATTTTTCAGGTGGTACAGCTACTTAATGAATGGATGATGCAAGATTGAAGATTGACAGATTTAGGAGTCGAGGACGGCCAAGACACACATTCCATGACCAAATAGAACGTGTTCTGAAGGAAGGTGATGTTAGGAGCCTCAAAAACCGACGCGCGTGCATGTAAAGAGTTATGAAAGTCAACGAAGCGAGTGAGGTGTGTAAGAATCGTGCCTTATGGTGCTCCGTTCTCTCTGCCTACCCGCAAGGGATTTGGTGTGATGTTATGTATGTATGTATATATAGATACTTAATTCACTGCATGAATGGGCCGGCTCGACCGGTGAAATGCCACGGCCTCTCAAAATATCATAAAGCGGCAGTCCGAATTTCCGGATGGTAACGAGATTTTCTTAAAAGAATATTTTTTTAATGGTTGACAGCTATGACAGTTGAATTGATATCGTAATTTTAATAATCTGTGGTCTAGTCTACAATTCCTGGTCTTCAGACACCAGATCAGCCAGGACTAGTGGAAGAAGAAACCAAGACTTCTCATTCACAGGCTCATTTTAAAGCTATTAGACTATACTTTAATTATCTTATTCCACACGAAAGGTGTAGGCAGCACCTATTAAGCCTTGACTCGCCATTACGTTTACGTCCCAAAATGAATAGGTGGCGAACCTATTGCCATACACCGGGCACAAAGTTGTCAGTCATCGATATTTTTCACACTTAACCTCCGAAACCGAAAGCGGGAAGCTCGCTCACTCGACCACTGAGATTATTAAAAAAAATGTTTTGACTTGTAATAATAAATGACGTATGTGTATTGATAAAATTACTATATTTAGTTCCACATTTCAAGATATATTAAATGTCGTAACTAGGTTTACGGATTGTAAAGAACGCGAAAGTCTCTTGTACGTGATACTTATGCCAATGACACTTCTCCAACCTACGCTTCACGCCGACACGCTAGCACTGTGCTGAACTAAAAGGCTTTTTATAAACCTACAACATATTATATAAATATATAACATACTATTACAGGGTGTGCTGTGTGACGTCATACATATAAAAGCCTCTTCGTATGTAACCTGTATTTTTAAATTTTAATATAATTAAGAGTGAAATACATGATAATACTTAGAGGTTGTTTTATGCCTCCCATAGACACCTGAATACAGATAGTCTTACAGTTGCAATGCCGGCCCTTACAATGGGATATGGAACGGGTCATACGTGGGATGGGAAGGGGAGAGATGGAAGGAATTGGTTCTCCGGATACCTCTCTCACCGAGCGGAACGCGGCATGAGTTACTTTACCTCGATATTCTGAGAAGTCATGGTATTAAGATTAAGAAATAAATTTATGCCCATGGCTAGTAATAAAATCATATTATAAACAATAGGTTTCGGCTATTTATGCGTCTAGAAAATTAAACATGCGTGTAGACGAGTAAATTACTTCTGCCTACTCGTTATGGATTGATAAGTTCATAGTTCATAGAAAACAACAACTTTAGCTGCGACCGACTTATAAAACTTTGATTAGACGACGAAAATAGAAAAAAAAACTATTAAAGTTGATTTTGTGTTTTAATTTACATACTTTTTTTATGGAATATGGGACGAACGAGCATGCAGGTCACTTGATGGTAAGCAACTAGCGCCGCTCATGGGCACATGTAACGCTGATTGTGTTGCAATTACGTTGCCAGCATTTAAAGCAGAGGGAAATTGATGAGGATGGGGAATCTCCGCACACCTCTCTCACTGCACGAAACGCGGTACGAGTCACTTTACGGCTATATTCTGATAGGTCGTGGCATTTCACCAGTCGAGCCTGCCCATTCACATAGGAGACTGCGTGCCTCTACCATAGATAACCTCCCATAACTCCTAAAGGGAATAAACTCATTTTCTACGTATTGAATCATTGGACACTGTATTATGTTATAGAATTATTTATAAATCAATATACATACTATTGATCTTGTATGTCGACGCCCTTATTTTGTCCTACATTGTGTGTGTGTACAGCATTACATATAAATGAAAGTAGGAGTGTCTGTTTGTAATATTAAAATAACTGGTTTTTACTACATGAATACGGTAGATACACCAAAATATTGTTTTTGTCTGTATGTCAATCCGTTAGTTTCGACTGATTTTTAAAATGGCTGGAGTAACAAAGGCTACGTTTATTTTGGAAAAAATTACTTTGGACGTGAAACAAAGTTCCCCGGGTCAGCTAGAACGTAATACGCAATAATTCATGTGGTAAACCAGTAAAAAACTCGTCTCTGAATAGTTAAAATAATTGGCCATTAGTAGAAGCCAGTGACGGAACTTAATAGAAAAGAAAACATTTTGTATATAGTCTGTGGATTTAGACGCCGTTGGATGAAGATCTTTGCGTCTTTTGAAGATTGATTAAGCTTAGAGAGTGAGCTTTGATGTATTGCCGGAGTTTTAACATAGACTCGAATTTAATTAAGGATTTACATTTTAAATAATAGTATTTATATAATAATGTTTACATCGGACACAGCGCCCTCTAGTTTTAAATGGTAAACAACTAAATGTTAGGGAAACTAGACACGGTAATTACAACACATATACTTTTCTTTTGTAAATACATATATCCATGCTTATCTAAATGCTGCAATCCTGACACTGGCTCACCAATGACTTTTCGAAATTGTTTTCGGAAGTTAAGTGTGATAAATATCGATGATTGAAAAACTTTGTGCCCGGTATGGCAATAGGTTCGCCACCTATTCCATTTGGGACGTAAACATAACGGCGAGACGAGTCTTAACAGCCGCTGCCTACACCTTCGGGTAACAAAAGGCGTAACGGGCATAAGTTTTTAGTCACCGATTTGTATCACACATAACTTTTGAAATTAAATTTTGGTAGGTTATTGATGTGAGCCAAGATTCGAACGCGGAACCCCTTGATTCAGAAGCGGGGTGCTCGACCACTGGACCACCGAGAACTTAGATATGTCTAGTTAGTTACACACAGTCGTTAAAACAAGTTTTCCTTCGCTGAACTACAGTTGAACATTGCTCTAGTTTCAGTCATATATTTGCGCTAAAAGGTTTTATAATTATGAAAGTTTTCTCAATTTTATAGGAAAACTTACTTTTATGCTTTCAACATATTTTCTAAAGAAATGAAAGTGTTATTGGTGTTATTCCCACATCTATGTAAGAAAAATCTTAAAAGTTAGATTGTGTAGACATTATTGTGTAATTAAAACGTAAGTTATATCGATGACTGAAAAACTTTGTGCCCGGTATGGCAATAGGTTCGCCACCTACTCCATTAGGGACGTAAACATAACGGCGAGACGAGTCTTAACAGCCGCTGCCTACACCTTCGGGTAATAAAAGGCGGTGAAGTTATGTTATATGTTATGTAAAACGCAAGTTCCCACCATCGATATCTAAGGTGCAGGCAGCAGCCTTTTCTCAATATTCATTGAAAAAATGAACTTCTGTAGAACCTTGGCATCTTTCAATTAGAAGTTGAACTTGGCATTAATATATCATAAAGAATATGAATAAAATAAATCGTACTTTCTCTACGTATGTATGTATGTATGTCTTAGTCAGACAGAAAAAATCAACAGAAAATGACTCATACCGCGTTTCGTTCGATGAGAGAGGTATCCGAAGTAAAACTTTCTTCCCTATTCCATCTTAAAGGTTGGCAAATGTGACGTAGAGGGACATTTGGAACACCTAGGGCGGCACTAGTCACTTAACACCAGGTAACACGCTTGCTCATTTACCCACTTTCTCATAATACATGTTGCACATCTACTCTCCATATAGCGAGATATTTCCTTATAATTAACAGTCAATAAATTTTCAGATAAGCCTATTTCATGACCATAAGTAAATAGCAATAAATATACAAGACTGACTAAGCAGATATACAATGAAAATGCAGATAGGAGTTGAGATCGTCACTTTCCATGACCAAATAGAACGGGTTCTAGAGGAAGGTGATGTCAGGGGCCTTCAAAATCGATGCGCGTTTAAGAAAAGGGTTATGTCGGTCAAAGAAGCGAGTGAGGCGTGTAAGAGTTGTGCCTTATAGCGCTCTGATCTTCCTGCCTACCCCACAAGGCATTTATATAAATCAATATAATATTAATATTTATTTATTACAACCATTTATATTATAGATAGTTGTAGGTGTCCAATTCTTTATTATAATACAAGGCTTGCGATCTATCATTTGAGTTTTGCCAAGTCATCATGTTCAGGCGCGATCTTTAGGTGAAGTTCTGGTCAAGGTTAGGACAAGGGCTGTATAGTTTTTGGATATTTTCAGCTATATATATATATACTAGTTGACCCAGCGAATAGATTAAAACAGCTTTAAGGATTATATCGCGTTTATTTATTACTTATTTATATTTATTTCCCGACGTTTCGAACTCTTTACAGAGATCAGTGAAAGTTGTTTTAACCTATGGGTGAGATTCGCGAAAGTCTTAGAAATAAATATGACCCAGCGAACTTCGTTTCGCCTCAATTAGAATTAATAATAACAAGCTTTCAACCCCTATTTCATCCCCTCACAGGTTGAAATTGCAAAACCGCTAGAACTAATGGTTAATTATTTTTTATCAAGTGTCAAAATATAAAGTTTCATGGTTTTATCTTTTAAAATTAAGAAATCACATACAAACTTACAACCTCTATTTTTACCCCTTTATCACTTTTTACCGCAATAGGGTCTAAAGATTGTCTGTGCCAAATTTCAACAAAATCAGTTGAGAGGTTTAAGCGGGAAAGCATAACAGACAGACAGACAGAGTTAATTTCGCATTTATAATATTAGTAGGGATAAGCTAGGTCGACCACCGAGCTTGTGAATCAGGAGAAGTATTTCTTGAGTTCGAAAAAAAACCAAACATTTGTTTTTTTTGCGAATAAGTTGTGTCAACTATTTAATCTCAAGAATTTCAAGCTGAGGCATAACAGTTGCTGCCGAAGTCTCAAATAGATATAAAGTTATATTATAAACATAACTTCACGCTTTTTTCTACCCGAAGGTGTAGGCAGTAGCTGTTAAAACCTCGTCTCGCCGCTATATTGATGTCCGAAATGGAACAGGTGGAACCTATTGCCATACCGGACACAAAGTTTTCAGTCATCGATGTTCAACACATCTTCCGTAAATGATTGCGAAAAGTAATTGGTGTGAGGCAGAATTCAAACACGTGACTATTTGATTCAGAAACGGGGTGCTCAACCACTGGACCACTGTAACTTATAATTATAGACATATATTTCAAATATTATATTTTTCTAGCTGACTCAGTAAACGTTGTCTTGCCAAAAAATAAAATTTAAAAGTAATGGTGTTAATCAGTTAATATAACAGCCTAAATAATTCTTCTTATCGAGTTCCGTCATATGCTGATGGGTTAAAAAATTGTCTTTACGATTCAACAGATTTTATACATGGCCACATCACTCATGCCCAATTAAAAGAAACACCATACTGTCACTAAGGCAAATGAGTGAGAATATAAAAAAGAAGAATAGCGCAATTGGAGGGTCCCAGGGCCGTAGAATTCCAGGGAAAGGTCGCAATGAAATCGTAATATACCTGACGAAGTAGCGACGTTATGGCCTTGCGCTGATTTTTCGGTTTCATTTCAAGGCCTTACCAACGTTCACATTAGATTAATTTTGTTTTTTGTTATCCAAATTACAGTTACAGATTCATATTACATAAACATCGCTTCACGCCTTTTCTACCCGAAGGTGTTGGCAGCGACTGTTAAGCCTCGTCTCGCCGTTATGTTTACGTCCCAAATGGAATAGGTGGCGAATCTACTGCCATACAGAGCACAAAGATTTCAGTCGTCGGTATTTATCTCACATAACTTCCGAAAAGAACTTAGAAAAGTTATTGTTGTGAGCCAGGATTCGAACCCGCGACGTTATGGTCCAGTCCAGTCCAGTGGTCGAGCACCCCGCTTCTGAATCTAGAATTCAGAATCTAGATTCAGAAGCAGGGTGCTCGACCACTGGGCCACCGAGACCTTAGGTTCATATTAGCAGATTATTTTAGTCAATCTAAAACATTTGTTAATAAAAACCAACACGTCGAACGTACGAACAGAATCAAATTAATGCGTCAATAATCTATATATATATAAGAGATTTCCACCTATATATTGACTCATCACGATATCTCTGGAACCATAATGCGTAGCGACTTGAAATTTGGTAGGATTATTCCTTTCGCCGAGTAGAGGTCAGCTAAGAACGGATTTTACGAAATTCCACCCACAAGGGGGGTTGCGGGGGTGTTAACAATGAAAAGTTCCCATTTTTAACCTATAGCTGCTATCGACTTCAAATTTGTCGAAGATATTGCAATATTAACATAGCGGGGCAGCAGTTATTACTTTTGATGCGAAACAGAGTTCGCCGGGTCAGCTAGTATTTTTATATAAAAAAAACATTGAAAGAGTAATGTAAATATGTAATTTGTCAGCAGTAGAGTCCATTTATCAAAAAAATTAATACAATAGTCCCACGTTGGGCGCCATTACGTAAATGACTTGAGAATACCGTGGGCGATGTGATGAACTGTGTTATTTAGGTATTGCACGTGCTATTAATACATCATCTAAACATCAAGTGAACCAATATATAACTACAGTAAGCTAACATTTATAACAACATTTCTGTATGTGACATCGAAACGCAAAATAAAACAACATTTATTATTGCATAGTTAACATTTATTATGGCAAAAGCGTATTTTATGTTCCACAATGATAACAGCAGACTGGCACTCGCAGATACGATGTGAAATGAAAACTGTAAGCATGAAGCTCGTGAACAAATAGCGTTAGATACTAAAAACAAAATGACAGTCAACAAAATCTGTTATAACTGACAAAATAAAAAAATAAAACATAGTCAAAAACAAAAATGAAACTGTAAGTTTAATGTCTGGTGAAAGATAGGAAGTAACCAAAGCATTTGCAAGACAGACAATGGGCGTTGAAGATAGATAGATTTAGGAAGAAACGTACAGATGGTTGGTCTGTTCATGGTCATTGTTGTCTTGTGCAGGCTGGGAGCCAGAACGCCGCAGTCTCCAGATGGCGTGGCGAGCTGCCACCAGTCGAGCGAATCCGTGACGAGCCACTATCGAGAGCGCTACGCGCGCATCATCACCTCGCGATCAACAAGTTCTCAACAAATAATTATTAAGAATCATATACCCACCAAGTGCTCACCATAAGACTCGTAGGAACAAGGATAAGGAACAAAACAAGGATATAAATCACGTTCAACAAGTTAAAGTTGACAGAAAAGAAATGTCACACAGATTTTTTATGTAAAAAGAAACGGCGGCATAAACGTCAAACGACTCCGTCACAATAAATGGAATCAAACGGTGCAATATATATAACAAATATCACTATTAAGTTATTTTAAATACACTAAAAGCAAAAGCCTGGCTTGAATATATTTAAAAATACATATATTTAATTTATTTATCACAACCGATTATCACAATAAGCGGAGGCAAGCGAAGCTTCACGGACGGCGGTGCCTTACGTAACTTTACTAGTAGACTAAATAACTAGAATGCATTTATAAACGTGCAAAAATATATTGATCACAGAGAGAAGCCTTAACACTATGAGATTTTAACGTGCCCTTTGGGTGATGTTATGTAACGGAGTCGCGTTCTGTGTGATTTTTTTTATATGGATGTTATTGTCGTAAAGGACATGCGCACGGAATGGGGGCCGGGCGAGCACTGGAAGCGCGTCGGCGGTAGCAGACATAACCCTCACCCCCTCTTCGCCCGCGTCCTCCACCTGTCACCCCCAGACAGCCGTTCCTTTTCACGCACATCCTCTTTTTTTACTGTTTTACTTGTGTCTATGATATCCGTGTGCTTTTAGCCACCTGAGTTCAAACCAAAACTATTTCAATGATCTTGGATGAACGCTGATTAGTACAGAAAAAATAATACTGTAAAGTGTCTTCTGTCTTCTTCTCGTTAAATTGGTGATTTGCCGTTATAAAGTTTGATTTTTTTATTAATTTATGAAATTTACCCCCTAAATGAGCAAGCGTGTCACCTGATCATAAGAAACAATAGCCGCCCATAGACACCTGCATCACTTTAAGGTAGTGGGATAAGACCAGATGGGGGTAAGGGGGCGGACCTCCAGAGATTTCTCTCACTAAACGAAACGCGTTGTATGTTACTTTACGTGGATATTCTAAAAGATTCATGCATCGAGCTGCGTGGTTCTACCACGTAAGAATATGATTGATCTGTTATCGGGTTTGAACTTGGGACTATCAGAGAGGTCATAAATCCTCTACTTTAAAGACTTTTACTTGATAAATAAATTATTAATCTTATATTGAAAAGCGCAAAAATAATTAGATATTCATATTCTGGATGGTCCACCTTATCATGCACTGGTTTATTGATGTAGCCATGGAAGAAGAAATACAGACTTGAAAAAATATTTCACACATTACTTTCATGCCCGGTTAATCTCCTTAGGATATCTGCTAAATGGGACATTCTACCCTATAGATAGAATGAGATGAACCTTTGCTAGACTCCGTTACGAGAGCTAGCTACAAGATACCGCTACGAGAGCTCGATACAAGTGGTCGCTACGCGAGTCTACGTATGTCTTGGAACTGGGACTTTCGTAGCGATTACGTCCATATTATCTTGTTCCACAGAGATCATTTCCTGAATCGCACGTGATAATATATAATTTAAATTCAATAACTGATGATTAAAATTGGGCATTTTTAAACGTTTGTTGCCTATTGCTAAACATAACGAACACAACATTGTCCGCAATAGGTTCCGACACCCATATGGGTCATAAAGAACCAATGAGTCATGGCCTAGTATCCGCTGATTTAATCCTTCAGGTAGAAAAAAGGTGTGATCTGATTAAAAATATGGTGATTTTAACTTTGTATAATAACTTTGAGAGAACAAGTATTCGGTACATTATGTTGTAGTCATTTTTCTTTATACTCGTATTAAATAAGGTGAACAAAACAATGATTTTATTGCGTAGAATATGTAAAACCTATTTTTTGACAGTCATTATTAAAAAATAAAAGGGACAAATTACATCGCCATCTATTAGCAGACAACATAACTACATCAATCCGAAATTCTCTTCCATAGTCAAGTTGTCGATAACACGGCCACTTCAGGTAGGCAAGTGGAATTTGGGTCGTCGGGTAATCTGTTATATCAGGCCACTACACGAGGTCGCCCTTGAACACTGGCCTTTGTGGAATGGACAAAAGAAATTCTTCTTTGTAGTACACAGGCTAACAATCTCTGGGCATTCATTATACCCTGGTTTCTTCGTTCGTTTTGTTGAACGACATCCGGATAGCTTTCAATACAACGGACTAAAGAATGTTGTAAATAATGAATAATACACATTAGTAAATATATATATTATTCATAATTTAATCGAGTCGTACCTATATAGGTAATTTGAAGTATCGATTATCAAATGTAATTTTGATAATAAAAATAACGATTATGTCTTAATATTTTCATAACTTAACTAAAATTATTAATTTAAATTTAAGATTTATCACTTGATTTTTACACATTACTTATGTTTTTTTAAACAATAATATAGTAATAAAATGTAATACAAGCACGAGCTAAGGAGCTGTCTACTTCTAACTAAGAATATTGAGCAAACAAAATAAACAACTTCGACTATTTATTAGTAATCTAGTAGCCTAGACTAACAAATTGTCTACAGGCTTTGCTACGCTACGGAAAATTGTGGAACTAACAATAATATGAGCTTTTCATTTAGCTGGCTACTTGATAACAGATGGCGTTAATAAGAGTTATAATAATTATAAGAATAGGTGTGAAATGTTTAGTAAAACATAATGATACTGGAAATAGATGAAATACATATATACTTAGTCTGGCCATAAATACTGTTACAACTAAAAATAAAAAAATATTACATTTGAATTTGGAATCTGTCAGTTTTATACGATTGTTCATTGTGTTTTCTCCTTTTGGCGCCAATACATTGTACAATATTTTGCGATATTAAAATGGAATGGGGTGATAAAGAGAACCGAATCGCTGTGATTGCATTACACAAAGTAGGTATGGAGCCAAATGCAATTTTTAAAACTCTCCATACACTTGGTATTAGTCAAATGTTTGTGTACCCGGGCTATTAATAGGTACAATGAGATCTCCTCTGTTTGTGACAGAAAAAGACCTGGCCGTCCACGTAGTGTTCGTACGAAAAAGGTGGTCAAAGCAGTAAGGAAAAGAATTCGAAGAAATTCTGCCCGCAAGCAAAAGATTTTATCTCGGGAGATGAAGATAGCACCTAGAACAATGTCGCGTATTTTAAAAGATGACTTAGGTAGGACTTGCAACCTATAAGAGGCGCACTGGTCATTTATTAACTGATAATTTAAAAAAGAATAGGGTGTTAAAATCTAAACAACTACTGAAGCGGTACGCAAAGGGAGGTCACAGAAAAATATTGTTTACGTATGAAAAAGTTTTTACAATTGAGCAACATTTTAACAAACAAAATGACCGTATTTATGCTCAAAGTTCTAAAGAAGCTTCCCAATTAGTTGACAGAGTGCAAAGTGGGCATTATCCTACTTCAGTGATGGTTTGGTGGGGTGTTAGCTCCGAAGGAGTGACTGAGCAAAATTTTTGTGAAAAAGGTTTCAAAACATCGGTACAAGTGTATCAAGATACCATTCTTGAAAAGGTAGTCAAGCCCCTTAACAACACCATGTTCAATAACGAAGTATAGTCCTTCCAGCAAGACTCGGCACCGTGTCATAAAGCTCGGTCCACGCAATCTTGGTTGGAAGCGAACGTTTCGGACTTCAGTAGAGCTGAAGACTGGCCGTCGTCTAGTCCCGATCTTAATCCACTGGATTATGAATTGTGGTCAGTTTTAGAGAGTACGGCTTGCTCTAAACGTCATAATAATTTGAAGTCCCTAAAACAATCCATACGATTGGCAGTGAAGAATTTTCCCATGGAAAGAGTGCGTGTTTCTATTGATAACTGGCCTCAACGTTTAAAGGCCTGTATTGCAGCCAATGGAGACCACTTCGAATAAGCTTTTTTATATTTTATATCGTTTTATATTTATGTATTAAAGTAACACACTGTAAAAGTAATAAATGTTATTTGCAATTAAAAAATATTATTTTTTTGTTACAATATTTATGGCATGACTAAGTATTTTGTCCGGTCAAATTAGACCAAAAAATAAGAGTAAAGTTACCTAAATTCCCACCAAGCGGGTGGAAAATCGGTAACATACATACATGCATAAGTTCACGCCTGTATCCCATGGGGGTAGGCAGAGACTTTGACTTTGGGTTTCGGGTGCTACGCATTTTGCCTTTTTTAAACAGACCATTTATTTGGTCATGGTAGCTCCTCTTGGTCTCCCGATCCCGACCCTGCCACTCTCCTTCGCTTCGTATACTCTTTTAGTTAGTCAGCTTTCATCCATTCTTGTAATATGACATAACCATCTTAACATACTTCTCTCCACTTTGGTCACCACATCATCCTTAAACTTGCATTTCTCCCTTATCACCCTATTTTTCATTTGATCCGCAATGGTGACTCCACACATACTTAATCGAAAATCGGTAAGATTGTTTAAAATATCATTAAAACAAAATTTGAAAGTTCCCGTAGTGGAAATTTAGGTAACTTCGAATGTCCAACTTGACCGGACTAATTAGCATAGCAGTGACAGTCTAGAAGCCGGGATAGGCATCGCAACTTTTTTTTACGAAGCCAGTTAACAATATATATCATTATCATTACATAGTATAAATCAAAGTCACTTTCCGCTGTCTGTCTCCTTACATGCTTATATCTTTAAAACTACGCAACGGATTTTGATGCGGTTTTTTTTTAATAGTTAGTAATAACGGAGTGGTTTTGATCTATAATTCATGCATGATGTACTAAAGAAAAATGTTAATTTTCGAGATTTAGCAATTTAATTGCAAACGCTGGCTGACCCCTAAGTGATAGATCAAAACAATTAAAATTACTAAACACCTTCAAAAAAGTCTGCGAGGGCATATGTCTATCTCTTAGGGATAACCCACAATTATCATTTTTATTTTTTTACGTTTATTCGCGAAGCGATTTTAAACATTACGGCATTAATTTTCATCCAAATAAGTACGCTGACAAAGTACGCTGGGTCAGCTAGTACTTAGTCTGTACTTACTGTACTAGTCTAAGTATATATATATCTAAGTACTGCAGTTTTTATTTTTTTTTATATATAATTCAATGACCTGGTTGCTAGGACCTTTAAGTCGAGTCTTTTTATTTTCATTCTTAACCTAAACTAATCTTAACCTAACCTAGCCTAAACCTACAGCTTAACCTAACCTAATCATCCATAAAGTCGTGGCACTTTATGCATGATGTTCCGAGGGAGTTTTGACGACAATATAGAAGAGCACAATAAACACGATATTTACACCATTTCCCACATTTGCACTCATATACGAACACTTGTCAAACAAAACGCCACGAATTTTATCCAATAATATCCATTGAAACACAAATCTGAGAAATAATGCAAATAACGGACGTCTCTTCCACAGTCCCGCCAAAATTCCCTGTAGTTTTTAAATTTTCGACTTTTCCGCAGGTAATTTTACGTTCATTTGACAATTCGGAGATTCATTTACAGGTCAGACTGAATCGACAACTGTAATAGAATCAATTGTGAGGAAATTTGATATGGAGATAGATTAATCAATCAAGAAAATGTTAATGAAGATTCATGGTTCAGCGAATCTAACATTCACAAAACTTTGTCATAGACAACAGCGGTAGAGATTGCTATATGAACGAGCAGGCTCAACCGGTGAAATACCATCTCTCAAAATATTGACATTTTTTTTAATGTGATAGAAGGGCAAACGAGGGGACACCAGCCGCCCATGGACACCAGCAACAACTATAGTGTTACTTTTGCGTTGCCGACCTTTAAGGGATCGGGGATAGGGAAGGATGGGGAAGGGCGATGGGCCTCCGGGTATCTCTCTCACCGAACGAAACGCGGTGTGAGCCACTTTACGTCGTTCTTCTGAGAGGGCGTTGTATTTCACCGGTCGAGCCGGCCCATTCGTGCAGCGAACTGCTTGGCTCTACCACTGTAAATGTCTAAACTGTCATAAAGCGGTTCATGTTACCTTTCATTCGATGAGAGAGGTATCCGGTGTCACTCGACGGGCCTCGTGGCGCATTGGTAAAACTAGCGGCTGGAGCAATGAGGTCGGGGGTTCGATTCCCACCCGAGCACAAATATTTTTGACAAACATGAATATTTGTGTGGTGTCTGGGTGTTTTTCTATGTATTAAAAGTATGTATTTACAAAAGAAAAGTATGTATTAATATCCGTTATCTAGTATCCATAACACAAGCATTTAGTTGCTTAGCTTGGAACTAGAGGGCGCTGTGTGTATTGTGTCCAAGATATTATTATATTATTATTATTACTCTGCTCTCCCCCTTCCCCACTCTCAATCCTATCTTAAAGACTGTATTTTGCAGGGGTTTATGAGCTACGCTAGTCGTTTACGTCCAGGTGATCTTTTTGTCTGTTTGGGAAAAGCCCATGAATAAATGTACTTAAAACAACTTCTAAAGAGTATTAAATACCTTAGTGTAAATAAAAATAGTTTTATAAGCAGTCGCATCAAATTACAATGTAATGTGCCTGATGTGTATCGTACATGAAGTTCCCCATTTGAGAACGTTCGTCGTGCCTATCCCAAAACAAATTTGGCGTCAAAGGCAACCCACCTGCCCGTTTGCTACCTATCCCATAATGAAGAGCATCAAATAGCTTCAAATTGACTAAATATGAACGCAGAACCACTAAACTATGGACAAATATTCACGCCAAACAAATATCCGGATTCCGAATCCTCTAGCGAAAAACAGTCTTAGTAGTACAGCAAGATCAAACTAAACAAAGAACTAACCAACTCCAACAAAAGCAACTCAACAATTGTAACAAATTTGTTACGAGCACGAATATTGTTGTGTACATTGTCGCGAATCCAAGCGACGACGGAATATTTGGCTGACACATTAAATTGCATTTCTGCATTGCACTACGTTGTTCAAACTGCAATATTTCTTTAAGTTTTGTGAACTAAATATACGATATAGAGTGTTATTAATAAACGTACTGTTGTTATAGTAACATGAATAGTTTTATTAGATGTTGCCTGAGAAATATTCAAAAAATTATGTGGATTTTACACTGGGCACTTTTGGAAAATGAAGGAGGACTAGGTTATTCCACAGTAGGTATCTATGTTTGTTGGTGCGTATGCTTATAGAAGTTGTAGTTCCGAATAGACTTAATCGTCTTTTATAGCCATGAAAATAAAAATAAATAAAATAGAAATATGAGTGACAATACTGCTCCAGATGTAGGGCTCCAATTGGTTACGTCATTTATTCCGTTTAAGTAGCGAAAATTCGGCGAGTCGAGGCTTAACAGGTACTGCATACACTTTCCAATAAATTAAAAGGGTGAACTTATAAAAAAATATATATTACAGTTTGTACGTCAAGTCTTATTTATCCACTCCTCCGTATAGTATGTAGGCGATTAGAAGGTACTTTTTTACAACTCACCAATAGATAAATGAACAATATTTGATCTGTATGATAAGATATGAAATTCTAATATATAATACAAACATAACTTCACGCCAAACACTATTCTTACAAGCCTCACTCGCTTTTTTGACTGTCATAACTCTTTTTATACACGTGCGTCGATTTTTAAGGCTCCCGACATCACCTTCCTCCAGAACTCGTTCTATTTTGTCACGAAAAGTGTATCGAGGCGGTCTTCGACTCCTGAATGCATCAGTTTTTACATTATATATCTGCTTAGTCAATCTTGCATGTCATTTCTTACTTTACTTTTACACCGACACTCTGTTTCAATCCACCGTCCTTCTTTACAACCTTTTTTTAGACGCGGTCAGTGAGATATAATAAAATCATACATATATATTGAAATACTAACCTATATAATGAAATTTAATATAACTAGAAAATAACTTATAGAAAATAAATTGTCAAAAAATATTTCAGAATAAATTCAAATTCAAATAAATTTAAATTTCAAAATATTTCAATCAGACATTAGGTAATAAAGACAATATCCTCACTATTCCTCAAACGAGTCATAACCTCAAGTAGTAAGCTGATATGGCATTTCACCCTCTATGTCCCCACCTCTCGTGTCCCCCCACAACCCTTACTCGTCAATCATCTGGGTTAAGAACTGTCTCAACTCTTTTTGTGCTATTGTTTTGGCACCGTACGATTGATGACGTTTACCTAAAAAAATAAGGTATTCTTTGTTAGTACTCGGTTCTACGAATCATTGCTAGTAATTATAGGGAATATTATATTTGAAAGCTTACCGCTTAAGTCTCCTTGTCTGTAACTTTTTTTTATGCGATAGGAGGGCAAACGAGCAGGCGTGTCACCTGATGGTAAGCAACCAACGCCGCCCATGGATACCAACAACACATATAGTGTTACTGTTGCGTTGCCGACCTTTAAGGGATAGGGGATAGGAAAGGATGGGGAAGGGGGGTGGGCCTCCGGGTACCTCCCTCACCGAACGAAACGCGGCATGAGCCACTTTACGTCGGTCTTATGAGAGGTCGTGGTATTTCTCCGGTCGAGCCGGCCCATTCATGCAGCGAACTGCTTGGCTCTACCACTGTTAAAAACCAACTTTTAAGTTCACAAATTTATTTGATAGCAAAGCACTCTAAGTTTGAGTCCTTCAGGAATATACTTTAGGAAATATCCTTACATAGTAGGTATGTATATAATAAAGTCGCTTTCCGCTGTCTGCCCCCTTATCCAGCTTAGATCTAGCATAGATCTTTGAAATTGCGCAACGGATTTTGATGCGGTTTATTCTAATAATTACAGGTTGTCATCGGGGTAGTTTGTATGTATAATGTTGTAAGAAAAAGTGTTAATTTTCAGCAAGTATGTAATAAGTCAGGCGTCTTGTCGCACAATCATTGTCTGCGCCTTTAGATCTTAGAGGCGTGAACAAATAGAGCAATTCAGCGTGAACGTACTGCCTTGAGTCGCCGTTACGTTACTTCCCAAATGGAAAAACTATATACATTGCCATATACCGGACATAAAGTTGTCAGTCATCAATAAGTTTCACACATAACTTTCGAAAAAAAATTTGAGATATCATGTGAGCCCGTAATCGAACCCTTGACTTCTGAATCAGAAGCGGGGAGCTCAACCACCGAGATAATCGTAATAGTCTCAGTAGACGAATATAAGCTATTTATTTATTCATATCATTTGCGTTTCCTAAAAAAAGGCAATATGCGTAGCACCCGAAACCGGCGTGAATGCATGATGAGATGTATGACTATGGATGAGGCGAAAGATGTGTGTCAGGATCGTAGCTTGAGGAAAGCCAAAGTCAAGCCAAGTCTCTGCCTACCCCTATGGGATACAGGCGTGAGTTTATGTATATATGTTCTCATAATATTAAAGAACTACTTTGTACCTTAGGAGTAAGAAAGTAATTTAGTTTATTGTGATTAATATGTATTAATTATGAAAATTAGACAATAATTTTCCTATGAAACGTGTTATTAACCCCGTGGGTTTATTCCATTCATGGATGTAATCAACTTGAATAGGATATAATTCTCAACACGTTTCATCCATCCCGGGACTCACAAGTTTATGTTTGATAAATTGTCACAGCGTGTTATTTCGAAGATATATAAGTAGGTATATATTTTAATTTCACGGACGCGTTTTAATGAAAACTCGGTTTAGAAAAGTAAGTGAAGTACAGTGTAGTCGTGTGACTTCTATTTTAGAGGAATTCATATAAGATTCATTCAATAACAGTGGTAGAGCCAAGCAGTTCGGCTCGACCGGTGAAATACCTCTCAGAAGATCGAGGTACAGTGGCTCATGCCGCGTTTCGTTCGGTGAGAGAGGTACCCAGAGGCCCACCCCCTTTCCCCATCCCTTCCTATCTTACTCCCTTAAAGGTCGGCAACGCAACTGTAACACTATATGTATTGCAGGTGTCCATAGGCGGCGCTGATTACTTAACATCAGGTCACATGCCTGCTCGTTTGCAATCCTATGCCATAAAAAAATTCGCTTCAAATCCAGGTACAAATATCTTTACGGATCTGTTTTTTTTATGGAAGAGCAAGCGAGCAAGCTGATCACCTTGTGGTAAGTGATCAATGCCACCCTCTCTTCGATTAGAATATAATTTAGATGCCTCTCTCAACGAAAGAAACGCGACTTGAGCCGTTTAACGTTCATTTTATGAGAGGTGTCTAAATTACCATTCGTAAAACATTCAGTTCCATGGTTCTACCAGAGTCAAAACTACGTGTTGAAATAACCATGACTCATCATCTTCCTGCCCTGTTCCCATCATTAGGGGTCGGCACAATAGGTTTTCCTTTTACACGTTTACCTATCATTCGCTTCTTCCACAGCAACAATATTCCTAATCATATCATCTTTCCCACAATCCATCCATGTCTTCTTTTCTCTTATTCCCTTCCACATTCTGATTCATCACCTGTTCTCGACGTGCGTATCATTCCTCCTCATTACATACACATACCAAGCAATGGTGATTTCCTCTTATCTTTTCAATAATTGGCGCAACTTTGAAGCTTTCTGTTACATAAGCATTGCTCGTTTTATGAATTTTTGTCACCCCACTTATCCATTTCAGCATTTGTATCACCGTTGCATGTTTTTTTTTATTCGTCACTTTTATTGCCCAACATTGTGATCCATATTCTGACAATAGTTTAAAATAACGATAACTGATGTAAAAAAATATTAAATTTAGTGATGCGAGGCTACACGAGGCATGTCCGCTGCCTACACCTATAGGTTGCACCTATAGGTACACCTGTAAGTTACAGTTTATATAATAAAAATGATGATATTTTAAATATTTTACGTTATTGGTTGCTATTATTTTTCTAAATAAATCTATATATTATTTATGTATCCATTTCGTGGGGCTGATTCGATTCCAACTTTAGGGTCTAAAAAGCCCCTTATCATGGAGGCATAAGTAATTTATATTAATCATTCAACAACAACGCCCTCTGCACGCGTGTTAACATGACATGTTACTAATTATCTGGAGAAGTTTATCGCGAATTATAAATTAAACATTACACGAAAGGAAATTCTCGTCAGCGAAAATCATAATTAAAATAACATAACTTCACGCCTTTTTCTACCCGAAGGTGTAGGCAGCGGCTGTTAAGCCTCGACTCGCCGTTATGTTTACGTTCCAAATGGAATAGGACTTGGAGAAACGAAGCTTAACAGCCGCTGTTTACAGTTTCGGGTACAAAAAGGTGTGAAGTTATTAAAAAATTTAGCTATAAAAAAATTATCATATATTTTAATTATTGTTTTAATAGTATATATAGTCTCGATGGTCCAGTGGTCGAGCACCCCGCTTCTGAATCAAGAAGTCGCGAGTTTGAATCATGGCACATACCAATGACTTTTCGAAAGTTATGTGTGATAAAATTTCGATGACTGTAAACTTAGTGCCCGGTATGGCAATAGGTTCTTCACATGTCGAGTCGAGGCTTAACCGCCACTGCCTTCACCATCGGGTAGACAAAGACGTGAATTTATGTTATTGTATTTGTAACAGATATTTTAGGACACGTTTTTTTTATTTATTTGTCATATGTTAGTTACGAGTATATGCTTGTATAATGTGTGTAAGTTGTATGTTCTCATTTACTAGACGCAGAAGTAAATCAAGTGGGTGAGTGTTGGCAGTGCCGCAAAGAAAGCACTCGTGTAGCTCTCCTCTCGTCTAGGCCCATCCCCTGAAGACTCTTCATCTAATTAATGCTAGGACTGCACAACTACGTTACACTCAACAACATTTAGCAGCGAAATATATTGTTTTCTTCATATTATTTAGTTATCAAATCTTATGTTTACATATAAAACTTCACGGCAAATCCCTTGCGTGGTAGGCACATATAGAAAGATCGCGATAAACGGTTCTTACACATTCACCTCGTCGAATTTTATTACTTTTGTCATACACGCTTGTCGATTTTTAAGTTTCTTTACATAATCTTCTACAAGGAAACTTTGAATTTAGATATGGAAAGTGTGCCGTGACCATTCTCGACTTCTGCATCATTCTGTTTTTGCATTGTATATCTGCTTAGTCAATATTGCGTCATCGATTCTCTCTACATGTCTGAGCGTGGTCTTTCTCACATTAATACCGACACTGACTTTCAATGTATCCACATCTTTATCATTACATAGTATAAAACAAAGTCACTTTCCGCTGTCTGTCCCCTTATATGCTTATATCTTTAAAACTACGCAACGGATTTTAATGCGTTTTTTTTAATAGTTAGAGGGTGTCAACTGGGTGGTTTTGATCTATAATTCATATAGGATGTTGAAAGAAAAATTGATAATTTTCGAGATTTAGCACTTTAATTGCAAACGCTGGCTGAACTCTAAGTGATAAATCAAAACAATGTACTACATTATTAAACACCTTCAGAAGGTCTACAAAAAAGTTCACGAGGGTGTATGTCTATATCTTAGGGATGACCCACAATGACCATTTTTATTTTTTTACTTTTTACGAGAAATAATGGCTTATTTACGAAGCGATTTTATGCATTAGAACATTAATTTTCATCCAATTAAGTGTCTTAAATAGATTGTGCATGTAGTATAGATGATGAATTACAGCATGCAATTTAAACGAAAATTTTCGAAGATATTGCAGGATTAACATAGCGGGACAGCAGTTAAAGCCGATAAATAGCACAAATTGAACCCCATGATATCCATCATTTATTACTTTTGATGCGGAACAAAGTTCTCCGGGTCAGCTAGTATTACATAAATTATATTATTTAATACTATTTGACCCTGTGAACTTTGATTCGCCTCAGAAAAGACATAAAAATTGTGGGTTATCTTTAAGATAGACATATTCCAACGCGGACGTTTTTAAAGACCTTTTAAAGGTTAAAATAATGTAGTACATTGTTTTGATCTATCACTTAGGGTTCAGCCAGCGTTTGCAAATAAAGTGCTAAATCTCGAAAATTATTACTTTTTATTTGTTACAGTATACATGAATTATACATACAATCCACCCTGTTGACACCCTCTATCTATTAAAAAACCCGCATCAAAATCCGTTAAGTAATTTCCAATATCTAAGGGGATAGACACTGAAAAGCGACTTTGTTATACTAGGTAATTAATAAATGATTGTGTTTTTTTAAAAAATATCTTGGGTCGATGGCGTTTACGATTGGAATTTGGAATTGGAATTTACGATTATACTTTGGATACGGGCTCTAAAAGTGAGTGTCTGACTGATGCTTCACCATCGATACTAAATAAGGGCATTACCGTAGGAGAGATTGAATGGAAGTCTACTGAATTTAACAAAATACGTAGATAAGAGGCTAGATGCTATCAGGACACTATCGTGCATTGAGGATATGTACATTACATAATTAGAGGCTTGATCGCACTGAAAACATATTTCTTAGATGCAAAGTTGTCCTGAAAAACAGTTGGTTTTAAAACAAGGACAAACATGCAGCGATAGTTCGGCTGTGCAAAAAGCATGGAAGGTGTAAGAACTACTAAGCAGATATATAATGGAAAAGCGGAACGAAACAGGAGTTGAGGATAGCCACGTCTTATTTTCCATGATTAAATTGGCGGTGACAAAACCAAAAGTCCAAGAATCGTATTTAAGGGCGTCTTCTTTCTGCTAAACTTGCAATGGACTTGGAATGAAGTTACGTAATTGTAGAAATCTATTAGTAAAAAGTTCCCGGTATGGCAATAGGTTCGGTCACCTATTCCATTTGGGACGTTAACATAACGGCGAGACGAGGCTTAACAGACGCTGCCTACACCTTCGGGTAACAAAGGCGTGAAGTTATGTTATGTTATTAGTAAATAAAAATAGGTATATAATATTGTAAAGTATATGACATAAAACAACTATATAAATTTCAAGTATTATTCTCTTTGTTAACGTCGACTAATGACTATCACCGGATATAGCGTGTCACATCCGGTGTCCAGACACTGGATGTGATCCCAGGATCAAATTGACAATACCTCGGGTATACATCCTTTCTACAACTACCTACTGTAATAATTAATTATTAAAAAATTCATATATATTATATTACGCATTAAAATAAATCATAAAATCCTATTCTAAATTAGTGTGAATCAAGATACGAATCCGGCCGGCGGAAAAAATTCAGAATTTAAATAACGTATTTTTATTAGATTAGACCAACAAATAATCCTGTCTTACTCCTTAATTTAACTGGCGTTAAAAATCATAGTGCCAAGTGAACGCTACCGCTGAAAAGGAACTTCAGTAAGAAGATAGAAGTCAAGCCGATGTAAGCGCAAGAAATCTCTTAAGCCTGTCCCAAGTAATCTTTAAGTATTTCATTCCATAAAACTGCCAGAGTTGTTCGCTCACGAACCAAGAGCGTAGGAACTTATTTCAGAGCAAAGATTTATCATAGACTGTAGTAGATGGCACATTTCAGTAAAAATCAATGAAGAAGAAACCTATGGAAGTGGTATATCAACAGAAAATTGAAGCCGGGTGTGACGTCATGTGGCCGCATAAAATGGCGGTTTAGTGCTGCGCAAAAGATTTTTATTAATCGATAAACGTTCTTTTTGTTATTTTAATTAATGTTGAGTATTAATTATTTATCGAATTAATACTTATATAGAAAGTAAGTATATTGTTATGCTAAATATTCAGTTTTGGATGCCAAAATAAGAGTAGGTACATGTTTTTCTTAGACCACTTACCTCTATTTTAAAAATTATTTTAATTAAATTGCTAACTTTAAAGGAAGTAAAACACTACTGCAACATACCTCTAGATAGGTGAACCCCATAGTAAATGAGAATGGTTCAAATTTTAAACTTATAAAGGTACCTTTTTTTATTAGCTTTTTATTAGCTTCACCTGTATGTTTGTATGTTTGTAACCGACTTCTTTGGGCGCGATTTTGACCCACTTTAAACGGCCAGATTTCGTTCAAACTTTGTAGATTTATTGAGGACCGATGACAATACACTAATTTGATAAATTTATTCCATTTTTCAATTTGCAAAATATGATTTTTGTTAATTTTTTAGTGTTCATAGTTCACTTCTCGCACCATCTAGTGGCAATCAGCGGAAAGTCTACGTTATCAACTTGAAACGAGTTCCTTGTATAAGTCACAGATGGCGCTATTCCTCAAATTCGGTTTTGATATCCGTTGTTAGCACGCTTTAAAATAGTTAAGCAATAGTTTAAAAAACTAATAAACGCGCTTGTTATAGAAAACCGAACTAAAAAATATAAAATAAATAATAGTTTTAACATTTACGGGAGTTAAAGAATAAAACGTTATGAGTTTGAACTGTTTATTCTCCCGTAATCCGGTCAACATAAACGATGTTAAACAACACAGTACATCGAAATCCTTAATCACTACGATCGCGACAAGATGACGAGCGGAACAAACTCTGTAATTGACAAAGGCGCGTATACGCAACCCTGTTCAGAGTTTCAGGACCGACTGCCGGCGCAGCCCGGGCGGGCGAGAGCCGGCGTCTGCGACGTAAGGTCGCGGGAGGTGGGGAAATACAGGGACGCATTATACACAGGGACGGACTGCACGCTACATACCCCCCCTTTTGACCAAGAGGGAAACCTCTCCCGAATGGTCAAACCCTGAAGGAGAAGCTCTAGGTACGGATTCTGCGTGGACGGCCTCTACGACGTTTCGGTGCGACCGGCTCCGGACAACCAGAGTCCCTACTGTGATACCTACATAGATCTGAAACATGGTATTTACCCACAAGCTCTCCAGACTTTTGACAGGAAATAATATAAGTAGTAGGACTCACCTTCTTAGAGACAACGTAAGGTCCGTCCCTTTTTGGGACAAACTTTGAAGTAACTCCCTTCGCAGCATTACTGAGCACATGAGTCTTCATCAAAACTAGATCACCCACCTCGAACGGGACCAAATCGCGACGATTAGTATCAGCTTCTTGCTTGCGTAGATCCTGGTTTCGCTCTATGGTCTCTTTAGCTGTGGAAATAGAGTCTGCAAGCTTAGTAAGGTAGGGTGTGATCTGAGGGACAAAGTTTTCAGATTCTATAATAGCCCTTAGATCGGCTCGAACAGACAATGGCGAACGAAGTTCACGACCAAAGGTTATGAAAGCTGGAGTATGTCCAGTGGAAACAGTAAAAGAGCTGTTGAGAGCGAAGCGAACAAAAGGTATAACCTCGGACCATTGGTTGTGATTTCCCCCAACCAGAATGGCGAGTTGAGCCTTGAGGTCCCGATTCTTTCTTTCTACAGGATTTGCCTCTGGATGATAAAGCGGAACCAAATTCTGCTGCACGCCCAGGACAAACAAAGCCTTCTGCATAACATCGGCAACAAATTGAACGCCATTATCGGAGATCATACGTCTTGGAAGACCGAATCTCATAAAAACTTCCCCTACCAGAGTTTTTGCACAAGCTTCAGCCGTAGCTTCGACTAGAGGGAAAAGTTCAACCCACTTGCTAGCAGTGTCCTCCACAATCATGATCCACCTTTCGCCCTGGGGACCTCTTGGTAAAGGACCAAAAAGATCTACTGCAATTATCTCGAACCGTTGAGAAGGAACTGGAGTCTGAAGCAAACCGGGAGGTTTTGTGTTAGACGCTTTATACCTTTGACACTCAGTACAAGTTTTTAAGTAATCCATAATGTAACGTCTCATACCTGGAAAATAAAATCGTTGTGCTATACGATGTATGGTACGCTGTACACCGCCATGGGCAGCGGTCGGGGCATCATGACACTCATACATGACTTCGGCTCGTAAGCTCTCTGGAACGACCAATTGAGGTTCCTCGGAGTCAATGTTGTCGGCAAACCTATACAGTACACCTTGGGTTAGGAGATATCCTCTCTCTGTCCATCTATGTATAGATAATTCATCCAAACTTTCCAAATCATTAAGTATCTTTGCTACCTCGGGATCAGCCAGTTGGGCTTCGCGCGTGGATGAAGCATCCCAACGTGGAACATCTATAGTTACCGGACAAGCTACACACTCAGACAAGGAAGCGGTATCTGTGACTGGGCGACTGAGTGTGTCAGCCACTACGTTAGCCTTACCAGGAGTGTATTCAATTTGTAAATTGAAAGATTGTAGTTTCAAAGCCCAACGAACAAGCCGGCCACTTGGAGTTTTAAGCGAAAATAACCACTTCAAAGGTTGATGATCACTCCTCACCAATACCTGATGACCGTCGATGTAACCACGAAATCTCTCTACTGCCCAGACGACAGCCAACGCCTCTCTCTCTGTGGTCGAGTAATTACGCTCGGCTGGAATGAGAAGACGGCTTGCATATTCAAGCGGGTGTTCATCATGGGGAGAATCACCTTGAAGTAAAGCAGCACCTAAAGCAAAATGACTAGCGTCCGTTCTTAATATAAATGGTCTGGAATAATCCGGTTGAGCTAAGATGGGCGGTGAGACTAAAAGCCTTTTCAGCTGAGTAAAAGCACATGCTTGCTTATCTGTCCATATCCAAGGCTGCGTCTTCTTAGTAAGACGGGTAAGTGGTTCAGCCACTTCTGCGAATTTAGGAATAAATTTACGGAACCAAGAACAAGTCTGGAGGAAGGTACGAAGCTGTTGGGTGTTGCTTGGCTCCTTCATATCAAGAACAGCACGCACCTTATCCTCATCCGGCGAAATACCTTGTCGGGAGATCACGTGGCCAAGATACTTGAGCCGGTCACGGGCGAAGACACACTTTTCACGATTCGCTCGCAGCTTGAACACCCGGAGCCTCTCAAACACGGCACGGAGATCCTCGACGTGAGATCCAAAATCCTCTGAAATTATTAATAAATCGTCTAAGTACCCTAGTATAGTTTTTCCACCCAGGGTGGGACCTGACCTAAATCGGTCTATAAGCCTTTGAAATGTTGCTGGTGCGTTCTTGAGACCAAATGGTAAACGTTTGAAACGGAAGACACCAAAAGGAGTCACAAACGAAGTTTTGTCTCGATCAGCCGTTTTTACCTGCCAGTAGCCACTTCGAAGGTCTAAAGATGTCATGATACAGCCCTTCTTAGTAGACTGTAGGAGCTCATCTATGCGGGGCATAGGGTAAGCATCTGTTTTAGTAACAGCATTGAGCTTACGGTAGTCCACACAGAATCGGTATGTGCCATTAGGCTTAGGCACCAATACACACGGTGCAGCCCACGCAGACTCGCACTCCTCTATAACATCTTCAGATAGCATCCGGTCCAACTCAGTGCGTATAATCTTCTTCTTTGCAGGTGTGACCCGATAAGGGGGCACAGCGATTGGTGGGTGGTTACCAGTGTCTATGCGATGCTCAGCGAATGGAGTTGGTTCTCCTACCATATCAAAAATGTCTGAGTACTCACATAATAAAGTCTCCAAACCAGACCTCTCCGACTCTGACAGCATAACGCCTTCATCCTCCCGCAACACATTAACCGATGCACACTCAACGGGGCCTTGTTTACCTAAAGTTTCCCACAGCAAGGGGTGAGACAACTGTGGTTGGTCCGCTGAGTGCCATGTTAAACTAGAAAAGTCAATAATCATCTTAGCATTTAGAATAAAATCTATGCCCAATAGAGTTTCATTGTTAACCGCATCTGGTAATACAATAAACTCAACAGGTGTAGAAAACTCAGCGAGTCGAACACTGGTTACTGTCAGTAACACCTTAGTATGTCTCATGGTACCATCTGCGAGCTTCACCAACATAGCTTGAGAACGGAAAGGTAACCCACTACGCTTCAATAAACTATAAAGTGAACTACTTGCAATACTACGTCGAGCAGCCGTGTCCAATAATGCAGTACCCGTATATCCCTCAATACATACTTGTACTAGAGGTCGGCCCTGCAAGGAGCTCGACTGATCATTTATAAAAACAGATGAGAATACATTTTCAACCTTAACATTATCACTGACATTTACATTGCTAGTGCTTTCTTTACATTGAGGGCAATTTATTCTAATATGTCCTTGTTTACCACAACTATAACAAAATGTACCTGAGGGTGTCTTTTTATTCGTTAGCTTTTCACACGAATCACGTACATGACCCCGCGTCTTACAGTATACACAGAACAATTTATCACTTTTGATAGCACCTGATTGACAGTTCTTGTCGTTTCGCGTTGGCGCTGGCGACAGAGGCGACTGGATACGAACGCGCGACGACTGGGTGGCACCATCCGCTCGTTGTAACGCCGCACCCGAGCCCGAAGTATTGGCATGTGGCACTCGTTCACTCGACTTGCATGATGACGTCCCTGACGACGAGGGGCACGGCTTGCTTTCCGAATTCTCCGATAGGGACTCTTCTATAGACCTCGCTCGCTCTATTAACGTCTCGACGTCATTAATAGCGTCTCTTGGCAGACGTTTCCTAATCCGCTTATGCAAAAGGCCATAAATAATATCCAGTTTCGTTTCTTCCAATAACTTGTATGGTAGTTTCGCCAACGTAGCTCGTATTTTCGTGATAAATATATCCGCACGTTCCAAGCTTTGTTCAGTCGCGAAGATATCCCGGAACAATTTGTACGCTGGGCGTGGTACTCCGTACATCGAACGAAGACGTTTCAACGCTTCGGGCCACGATGTTATCTCCGCCCGGATGCCTCGCCACCATATTGCTGCATCTCCATGAAATAGCACCGGAAGTCCCCGAAGTGACATCTCGTCGGTAACCGAAGCACATTCTTTATAAATTTCAATAGCATCGATGAAAGCTTCTACCGCTTCAGGATGTTGTGATGAGCCGTCAAAACGTGCAGTACATTTTGAGAAGTTTCCAGACACCGATGACTGAGCTTGCGACTGCGAAATTCTCGCCGTGTCGGCAAGTCTAATGTCCGACGGCGCCAAATGCGATGCCAGAAGAGACTCCAACAGCTTTTGATTCGTCTCTGCCTGCACTTTCGAGAAGGCGGCCAAGAGAGATGAAAACTGGTCTCCAGACATGAGCACAGGGTTTGTCTGCATAACCACCGATTTAGCAGACTCGTCGTCACTCGAAGGATTCCCGGCATCGTCCTTTCCAACAGGAATTTTCCGCGGCGGCATTGTCACGCGTGTAGGTAGGTTTTAACTGGTTATAACTGGATTTCAGTTCGGCCACAACGTTGGGACGCCACTTTAACATTTACGGGAGTTAAAGAATAAAACGTTATGAGTTTGAACTGTTTATTCTCCCGTAATCCGGTCAACATAAACGATGTTAAACAACACAGTACATCGAAATCCTTAATCACTACGATCGCGACAAGATGACGAGCGGAACAAACTCTGTAATTGACAAAGGCGCGTATACGCAACCCTGTTCAGAGTTTCAGGACCGACTGCCGGCGCAGCCCGGGCGGGCGAGAGCCGGCGTCTGCGACGTAAGGTCGCGGGAGGTGGGGAAATACAGGGACGCATTATACACAGGGACGGACTGCACGCTACATAGTTTAAAAAAACTAAAAAAACACGCTTTTTATAGAAAACCGAACTAAAAAATAGAAAATAAATTTTAATGAATTTAAATTAAGAAAATAGTGTTAAAAATTTCAATGAATATAAATTAATAATAGTGTGAATAAAAAAAAATATTTTATTTAAAAAAAAGCGTGGGGTGCTTATTAAGATATTATCGAAATGATAATCACTCTACTCATATCTGTCAATAAAATATTTATAACTATTGACACCATGCACCCCACGCTTTTTTTTAAATAAAATATTTTTTTTTTATTCACACTATTATTAATTTATATTCATTGAAATTTTTAACACTATTTTTTATTACGCGGTCCATTTCCAGACTTCCAGTCTGAGATCAGTTCATTATTACATATTTAGCGAATTTACAATAGGTTTTTACTCGTTACGAAATAAAATTAATATTTAGATAATTCCGCAAAGAAATTTTGCCGGTAAAATTTTTCCCAACATCTTTTTACCGGCTGAACTGACAGAAAAGCCGCCTTGCTTTGCGGAATTTTGGCGTCAGTGAGGTATTTAGGTAAAATGTTATTTCCGTATTAATTCACTTTATGTAAGCACTAAAATACTGTCAACAGTGGTAGAGTCAAGCAGTTCGCTGCATGAATGGGCCGGCTCGACCGGTGAAATACCACGTCCTCTCAGAAGATCGACGTAAAGTGGCTCATGCCGCGTTTCGTTTGGTGAGAGAGGTACCCGGAGGCCCTACCCCCTTACCAACCTTTCCTATCCTACTCCCTTAAAGGTCGGCAACGAAACGGTAACACTATATGTGTTGCTAGTGTCCATGGGCGGCGCAGGTTGCTCACCATCAAGTGACACGCTTGCTCGTTTGCCCTCCTATCCCATAAATAAAAAAAAAATATATAAACAATTGTACAATATGTCTCGTCAATGGTTAAAATGTACTACTAATCATCACTGACAGCGCGACCGCGAGTAAGCGATTCTCAGGATGTATATAATTCAACACATACACAATAATTATGTAAAAGTTGACACTTGGAAGCAGTTTTTACGAAAACATTGATAAGTCACTCACACATCAACAACTCATTTTTGGTTTCGTTGTTTGGGTGACTATTGCCGATTTATTATTCCTAGATCTATGGTTCAGTGAGTTCCTATTTTTTTTAAACTCCATTACACCATTTCCTGAACAAGGAGTATCTTTTGAGTCAGCTTAATATATGTGTACGTATGCTTATTTAATTAATCCTAACTACGAAATTACCAAGCAGATTTGGACTTATGAGTAAACTATTTATCCCTATGCCTATGGTTTGCCATTCAAATAATGAAGGAAACAACGATTTCATGAAGCTATAAAATATATGTATGGCTTGAATTTGAATGATAATATGAGTAAATAAATCTTTCTTA
The DNA here is from genome assembly GCA_905147225.2 of Euproctis similis. Classification (NCBI taxonomy): domain Eukaryota; kingdom Metazoa; phylum Arthropoda; class Insecta; order Lepidoptera; family Erebidae; genus Euproctis; species Euproctis similis. The sequence continues at coordinate 6,744,066 of LR990121.1, read as the reverse complement.
CTGATGGTATAAGAATAGTTTAGGTAAATTTGTCAGTTATTTTGATCAATATATAAATAGGACTAGCAGACCACGGTGAACTTGGTTCCGCATCAAAAATAATAAATAAGTTTTGCATTTATCACTTTTTCTTTTTTTATATCATACATGAATTATAGATAGAAACCACCCCGTTGACACCCTCTATCTATTAAAAATCCGTATCTAAATCCTTTGAGTAGTTTCAAAGATATAGCATTTTAGAGGGCAGGCAGCGGAAAGCGACTTTATTTTATACTAGGATGTAATGATAAGAATTTTTGACAGCACATAAATCTCATTCACGAGAGAAGTTTTGAGTAAAAATACAGACCTAAACCCGAATACTGAACCGCCACTCAAATATATAAGCGCTACTTAAGCGTTTAAGTAACTGTCAGATTAGACAGAATGCATGAAATTTGAGCCAGTAAGTAGCACTTTATTGATTGTCAGATTTGAGTGGCGGTTCAGTATTCGGGCGTTAGTCCTGTAGACTAAACATCTGAAAGCAATTCAGAAGTCAAAAATTCAGAAGGGCTGATGAGCTGAATATTATCATAAATATCAAGTCACATTTGAAAAACACAACCCTCATTCTAACGCCATAGGGCAAAATTTATAAACTTGATCACGTTTCCCCATTTAACTAAATCCATATGCTCTCTTTTCCAATTTAGTAAAAGATGAAGGATAGCAACTCTAATTTCCTGTTAGCTCGAGTTCAACATCAATTTACCGCTTCATATACTAGCAATGATTTCTGCAAGAGTTATATGCTTTTTATTAATCGTAATTATTATTAAAAGGTCATTATAATTATCTAATATATAAAATTCTTGTGTCGCGGTGTTTGTGGTTAACCTCCTCCGAAACGGCTTGATCGATTCTTATGAAATTTTGTATGCATATTGGGTAGGTCTGAGAATAGGACAAAATCTATTTTTCATCCCCCTAAATGTTAAGGGTAATAATAATATATTTTTTTTAACTTTTCGATATATTTCTTATTTTTTTTTAATATAAAACGGGATACAAAAATACATATAACCCTAAATTTTCAACCCCCTACGATTAACCCCTATTTTTTAATTTTATTTTTTGGCAAGACAGCGTTTGCCGGGTCAGCTTGTTATTATTATATTGACGTACCTTTACGCCTTCAATGCGGGAAGGTGTACACAGCTGATTAATACGTAATATATTAATACGACGAGCCAAATATACATGTATATGAAAATCTATAGAATTAATAATGATAATATCTTGGACGCAAATCACACAGCGCCATCTAGTTTCAGATTAAGCAACTAAATACTTGCGCTATGGATACTAGATAACGGATAATAATACATATATACTTTTCTTTTGTAAATATAGTAGAATCCGGTTATAACGACGGCCAAGGGACAAGGGTGATATTACGTCGTACTAACAGGACGCCGTACTAAACGAACAGACATTTTTTTTATTAATCGCAATAAGTATGTACATACTTATGTGTGAATATTTAGGTGACTAATTAAAACATACATATTTAAATTAAAGAAAGTATTTATTTCACATTGTAACATGTTTGTACATATGTAACTAAGAATGAAGACATCTAGTGGATAAAGTCTGTAATTTTTTATTGTTTTTGGTATTTTGTGTTTTTATAGTAGGAAGTACGGACTGCATTATGCAAACGAGACATAATACTTATGAGGAGGTCGCGCGGGAGGAAGTTAGCTTCTTACCTACGATTTATTTGTGCACATGTCAACGCTCGTCGTTGTAACAGGACAATTATTTGTGAAATTGCGGTCGAAAAGCGGTCGGTCGTTGTAAGCGGAGTCGCAATAAACGGATGTACTTCCATGGTTGCTCATAACAACACCAAACGTATGCCTATACTGACGTCGCTATAAGCGGTCGGTTGTTAAATGCGAAGTCGTGCTAAACGGACTACACTGTACTTATAATACATAGAAAAACACCCAGACACCATACAAACATTCATGCTTGTCACAAATATTTGTACTCGGGTGGAAATCGAACTCTCCAACCTCGATTCTGCAGTCTGTAGCCTTATCAATGCACCTGGAGGCTCGTCATTAATTTATATACATACATAAGTTGACGCCAAGTCCATTGGGAGGTAGACAGAGAGAACAGAGTGGCGTAAGGCGGTTTCTTACACGCCTCATAACTCTTGTCATACACGCTCGGCGATTTTTAAGGCTCCCGTCATGACCCGGACTTTCCAGTACCAAATAGACGTACCATTTGATCATGGTTTAATTTATTTTCATGCAATATATTTCAACTTTTCCAAATATTTCTATCAATCTAATAAGAGGTAAAATATTATTATTATTTGTATTTTTTTTTATGGAATAGGAGGGCAAACGAGCAGGTGTGTCACCTGATGGTAAGCAACTAACGCCGCCCATGGACACCAGCAACACATATAGTGTTACTGTTGCGTTGCCGACCTTTAAGGGATAGGGGATAGGAAAGGACGGGGAAGGGGGTTGGGCCTCCGGGTACCTCTCTCACCGAACGAAACGCGGCATGAGCCACTTTACGTCGGTCTTCTGAGAGGTCGTGGTATTTCACCTTTCGAGCAGGCCCATTCATGCAGCGAACTGCTTGGCTCTACCACTGTTTTAACTGAACTATGAAATTGGAAAATACACAGTATTATTCAAATATCTAAGTATTAATCAAAAATGTATGTACATATTTCTTTTTTCTTATGGGTTAAGTAGAAAAACGAGCAGGCGTGTCACCTGACGGTATACATGTAACACACATAGTATTACAGTTGTGCTGCCGGATTTTAAAATGGGATAGAGACGGGGTCAGAAGTGGGATGGGAGAGGGGAAGGGGTTTGGCCTCCGGATACCTCTCTCACCAAGCGAAACGCAGTTTGAGCCACTGTACGTCATTACTCTGAGAGGTCGTGGCAATTCAGCGGTCGAACCGACCCATTCATGCGGCGGATTGCGTGGATCTACTTTTAACATATTTACACTATTTTTGTTACATATTCCAATATCTTTCCTCGTAAAAATAATGTTAGTGTCTCTTGTAAGGAATCTCGTTACGATATCTCTTTGTTAATATTCCGCTATGGAAGCTTATTATTATGCCTTGGAGGGGGAAAAAGGGGGCAGAGATTTGATTAAACATTGCTATAGTTAGTATTAATTATGTCTGACTATAATGATTGTGTCCCACTGAACGGGTATTCCTCCAATTAACCTTAAGAAATACGATGTCTTTCATTGTAGTTGTTTGATATTGATTTTATCTGTCTGTGTCTATAGGAGCTATGTAACCAGACAAATGTTTGTGCCTAACTCCAATTTTCAAAACATTTCAAATGAAAGATATAATAATAACAATAATATCTTGGACACAATACACACAGCGCCCTCTAGTTCCAAGCTAAGCAACTAAATGCTTGTGTTATGGATACTAGATAACGGATATAAATACCTATATTCTTTTGTAAATACATACTTATAATACATAGAAAAACACCCAGACACCACACAAATATTTATGTTTGTCACAAATATTTATTTGTTCTTGGTTGGGAATCGAACCTCATTGCTCCAGCCGGTAGTTTTACCAATGCGCCACGAGGGCCGTCAAATATTTGTGTTTGACACAACATAACATAACTTCACGTCTTTTCTACCCGAAGGTGTAGGCAGCGGCTGTTAAACCTCGTCTCGCCGTTATGTTTAGGTCTCAAATGGAACGGGTGCGAACCATTGCCATACCGGGCACACAGTTTTCAGTCATCGATATTTTCCTAGCATAACTTTCGAAATTAATTTCGAAAAGTCATTGGTGTGAGCCAGGATTCGAACCCGCGACTTTTTGATTTAGAAGCAGGATGCTCGGCACTGGTCAACGAGACCTCAATTTGTATTCACGTGTTTTTATGGGATAGGGGACGAGTAAGTGAGTAACTTGATGTTAGGTGCTTAGGCGCCGCCTATAGCCACAGATGGTGTCACAATGGAAGCAGAGGTCAGAATTGGGATGGCGGGAGGAGGAACGGGTTGGCCTCTGGATACATCTCTGACAGAATGAAACTCGGCATGTCCCACTTTACGTCAATATTTGAGAGATCGTTGTATTTCACCAGTCGAGCTGGTGTATTTATGCAGCGAACAATGTCAAGACATCATCAATTTCAAGACCTGAGATTAAATTTATTTATTAAAAATAATGTGCAGTCAAACAAGCAGTAGCTCAGTTGCTGAGAGTGATGCTGTGCCATTGTTTGACAATGCGAATGCAGTTTCAGGTGGTATCTGGGGTATCTTTATTCATTTTTTACCCAGTTTTATTGTAGTTTATTTAGTTATCTAAAATTAGTAGAAAATTTGGGTACATGAATAAATTTTAGCAACAGAACTTTCAATCTAATATTAGTTACTTGTAAAGCTATATGAGATCGTTCCGCTTTAGCCTTAAAAGCTGTATGAAATTGTATTGATTTGTTTACTGCCTAGCCTCAAATCAATATCATAAACAGATACCATGAAGATAAAAGCAGCCGTTTCATTAGTTTAATGGTGGCCCCACCTCCCACCACTTTCAACATTTGTTGGCTACAATTCTTGTAAGGAAATTATGCGTTTGACCATTTATTGCTTGTATAACTAAAAATGTTACTATCCACTGTATATTTATCTCTTTTCTAAGCCTTATACGGGTTGTATAATATTAGCCTTTATGAATAATTGTCCCAGACAAGCTTTTAGTTCAAAATATGGAGAGTAGAAGCAAAGGACCATCTTAGTGTGTAAAAGTGTCCATTGAAAGGGACCAAATTAAGGTGCCGCTGTAGTAGCAAGAGGAAGGATTTTCAGTAGGATACTAAATTAAAAATAGAAGAAGAAATATAAGAATAAAGGCAGATTTTAAGAAATAGTCGGTGTTAAAGTAAGAAAAGGCAATGTGTTTTACTAAAATTGTTAATAATATAACATAGGAAATTAAGACAAACTTCCGCTTTGTTTTTTCAAACCATTTGTACATTTTTTTTTTGAATATGTTGTTCTATATGTAAGATTGAATGAGAGTGAGATTTCAAATACTGCATATTTCTTAGCTACAGAAGTCAAGAGAAATATATTTTTTTTCAACTCATCACTTCAATTTGTTTATAAATGCTACATTCATGTCATTTCCACTATCTACACTAGCGCTATTTCGGAGCAATTATTTACTGTTTACAAGTGGACGCTTTTTGGGCTATTGCCCCGTACAAGATGGTTCTCCTTACTTCTACCCGCCATAGTTCAAAAACAGCAGTCGGGGAGTGACATGTTATTTTTTTCTAATTTAATAATTTTTAAACGAAAAAACGTGAAAGTTCTCTCAAGAGGCAGTGACAAATTTTTAATGTGAGTAATTGTCTATCTTTACTATTACCTTAATATTTTGAGCCTTTAAATTAATATGTTCTTAAAAAACTTTGTGATAAACTCTTATATTTCTTATTATATATTCGTTTTTAATTTATATATATTAGTTTTTTTCTAATTTAGAAATTTTGATTTCGAATATTCTGTACATACTAACATAGTATCGAATATACTAACATAGTTGCACTTTAAATAGTTTTTTTTTTCTTTTCCGTAATAAAAAAGCAATCGAATCCACGCAGGTCGTATACCTGAGCTGAGGGACCGATAAAATGTTTGTAATCTGTGTAGATCAACTTTTATATCTTCGAATGGAATAGTTGGCGTCTGCAAGTATGTATTTACAATTACACTTTGTCTTACGATCTAATAAAGTCCTTTGGCGGCGATCTTTAAAATCTTCTCGTAAAATTTTATATGTCTTCTACATTGTCGGTGTTGTGGTAACTGGCCTCATATTAAAGATTACAAAATTAAACTCTCCTCTAAAACGTGTTGTAGTTACATTTTTGGCACCAAATTAATGCTTGCATATAGTCTTTGACAATAGTTTTATAAAGAGGAAACATAAAAAAACTCACAATAAAGTAATACAACTCGATAATTTTAATAATCAAATCACCATTAGATAGTTACTCTATTCATAAGTAGCACAGACTATATCAGTATTATTTGAATTTAGAATACATATTTAGATGACGTTGTTTATTATGAAAGCCGGGATTTAAAAACAAGGTTGAATTGTTTGTTACTTAAAAAAAAAAAAAACATTTTTTGAGTTATTTCTCAGATTTAATGTTATGAAAAGAAACATTATAAACAACATTTTAAGGTGATTTCTATGCTTCATTTAATATCCATATAATAAAGGGTCTTTGATATGATAAAAGGTTTTCACGGTTAAATGGTTCTTGTGTAAGTTTACAAATTATTGGGAATATTTGGAGCAAAACTGTTCATTTCCAGTAAAACTATTCGCATGGTTTAATTGGTATATCTATTCCATTTTGATAGTTTTGTATTTTACATACATGCATAACTTCACGCCAAATCCCTTGCACGGTAGGCAGAGGGAACAGAGCGCCATAAGGCACGTTTCTTACACGCCTCACTCGCGTCGATTTTTAAGGCTTCTAACATCACCACCCTCCAGAACACGTTCTATTTGGCCATGGAATGTGTGTCTTGGCCGTTCTCGACTCCTGCATCCATCCGCTTTTGCATTGGATATCTGCTTAGTCAATCTTGCATCATCCATTCTTTCTACATGTCCGATTCATCGGAGCATGCCCTTTCTTACTTTTACACCGACACTCTCTTTCAATTTTACAATGTAAATAACTATAATAAAACATAAACATAACTTCACGCCTTTTGTTACCCGAAGGTGTAGGCAGCGGCTGTTAAGCCTCGTCTCGCCGTTATGTTTAGTCCCAAATGGAATAGGTGGCGAACCTATTGCCATACCGGGCACAAAATTTTTCAGTCATCGATATTTATCACACATAACTTCCGAAAACAATTTCGAAAAGTCATTGGTGTGAGCCAGTGTCTGGAATCGAACCCGGACCTCTGTTTCAGAAGCCGTGTGCTCGACCACTGCGCCACCGAGACTAACTATAATGTTGTGTTAATATTTTATATTGAATCTGAGTTTTCTTGTCTCAAGGAAAGCTATAGAATAAAAGCTTTCCTTGAGACAAGAAAACTCAGATTCAATAGCCTTAAGACGTGTGATTATAAGAACCAGTCTATCAGACACACGTGAATGTCTTTTTCCACAAACACGTAAAAAGTGGAGTCATAATATGATAGTGAATAAAGATTAAATAATAGAACAGAAAATAATAATAATATCTTGGACACAAATCACACAGCGCCCTCCAGTTCCAAACTAAGCAACTAAATGCTTGTGCTATGGATACTAGATAACAGATACTAATACATATATACTTTTCTTTTGTAAATACATACTTATAATACATAGAAAAACACCCAGACGCACAAATATTTGTGCTCGGGTGGGAATCGAGCCCCCGACCTCAGTGCTGCAGCCGGTAGTTTTACCAATGCGCCACGAGGCCTAATGAATAACGTGATAAAATGTGAAATAAAACTATGAGTAGACGAAATTGTACATACATACATACATAACTTCACGCCAAATCCCTTGCGGGGTAGGCAGAGAGAACAGAGCGCCATAGGGCACGATTCTTACACACCTCACTCGCTTCGTTGACTTTCATAACTCTTTTCATGCTCGCGCGTCGGTTTTTGAGGCTCTTAACATCACCTTCCTCCAGAACACGTTCTATTTGGTCTTGGAATGTGTGTCTTGGCCGTCCTCGACTCCTACATCCGTCCGCTTTTGCATTGTATATCTGCTTAGTCAGTCTTGCGGCACACCTCACTCGCTTCGTTGACTTTCATAACTCTTTTCATGCTCGCGCGTCGGTTTTTGAGGCTCTTAACATCACCTTCCTCCAGAACACGTTCTATTTGGTCTTGGAATGTGTGTCTTGGCCGTCCTCGACTCCTATATCCGTCCGCTTTTGCATTGTATATCTGCTTAGTCAGTCTTGCGTCAACCATTCTTTCTACATGTCCGAACCATCGGAGCATGCCCTTTCTTACTTTTACACCGACACTCTCTTTCAAACCAACTTCCTTCCGTACAACCTTGTTTTCTACGCGGTCAGCGAGAGTCACTCCGCAGATTTTGCGTAGAGCCCTCATTTCTACCGCGTTTATTCTACTTTCATGCACACTCTGCCATACCCAGCTCTCGCTTCCATAAGTTAGTGTTGGGATCAGGACTGCATTGTGGATTGCTAACTGGGCCTTTCTGTTAATATTTTTTGCGCCCAGGAATCTGCCCAACACTCCGTTTACGCTATTTCCTATCGCCACTCGTCTTTCTACATCCGCGGTGTACCTTCCATCTCTGCTAAAAGCGCATCCAAGATATACAATTTCATTCACCTGTTCCAGCACTACATCATCAACCATTATCCTTGCATCTGTTCTGGATTCCTCCTTTTCAAACACCATGACTTTCGTTTTCGTCGCATTCAACTGCAAGCCTTTAAACATGCAATCATCTTTCATAGTAGTGACTAGTGTTTGCAGGTCCGACGGCGATTCGGCTAGAAGCACGGCGTCATCTGCGTAAAGCAGGCAGCTCACAACTAGGTCACCCATTCGCATCCCTACATCCATCGATCTCATTCTCTGGAGACAGTTGTCCAGGTACAGGATGAACAGTCGAGCGGACAGCACGCAACCCTGTCTGACGCCGATATTGACGTCAAACTAGGGGGACAAGCCGCCGTCAACACGCACACACGCTGTGCAGCCCTCATAAGTGGACTGCACAGCGCGCAGCAGTGCTCCGCTCACCCCGTAGCCCGGGAGTATATCCCACAGATCCTTTCGTAACACTCTGTCAAACGCTTTTTCCTGATCCACAAAACCGCAGAAAACCTTCCGGTTAACAGCCAGTTGTTTCTCCACGATGTTGAGACGTTGATCGTTGAGACGAAATTGTAATAGAGAAATTGTATAAGAAATAAATTATATATGTTACCAGATACGCAAAATTGTACACATTTTATTTACCTATATTTTGTTTATTTTTTTGGTATTTTTTTAGTTTCACTGCACCCATTTTGTAGCTGAATTAATCGCAACGTTTGGTTCGACCTACAAGCTGAAGCGAGAGCTGGAAATATTCTCGGAAATCGTATTTCCTGTCACCTTTAATTTAATGATATCCTACTTAAAAACCCTTTAATAATATTAAATGTAATAAATACAGTATCCAAATTAATTTCTTGTTGAAAACAATAAATATAGGTACTGGCTGTATGTGTATAGCAACATCTAAAGTTAAAAAAAAGAAAAATATACTATTCAAACTTTTTGACACATTTAAAAAGATACATAGTCAAATTAAAAATTAGAATTGTGTTTAAATTTAGAACACTGAAGTTCGTCGCATAGATGTGTTGTTTCTGAATTATGTAGTTAGAGGCAGGCCCGGAGGCCTGTTCGCGTGTCGGCCGTCATGAAGTGTAAGCTCGCGTGACGTTGATACAATGTTTACGAGCGTTCATGTCGTTTCAGTGTTGTACTGCGCGACAAACATACTCTCATTCGACACTTCCATCCGTCCCGGATATTATTATTATTATTAACTAGTTTACTTTATCAGATCTTCCACATATTTCACTCTAATAAACTTCACTAATAATAAACTAACTTCACTTTGTTCATTAATACTCCTTTCATTTCCTGTTCCTGTTAAGATATGTTTTAGTTTGAGCAAAGTTTTGTCAAGATTTAATGAGTTAATTCCTCGTATAATGTTAAAATATTTTACACTATTAAATAAATCTATTTAATAGTTCCGTGTAATGAGGCACCTTTGACATCTGAGTATCTGTACTTATGAAGAGGTTTGAGTGTGAAGGCAGTCACTATAATATTAAGTAATATTGTCCATGGCCTAGACCTGGAAATACTGGTAACCAAACAAATTGGTTAGTCAATATAACTTTTGAAATAAGAATATCAGTTAAATATTTTTAGATGTTAGCGTGTTCAAGCCAAAGAAAATTTGCGTCGTAATAATGGAATTTTGGAATTTTGACAGCAGTACATTGACAATCTGTATTTTTTCCTGATTGACATACCTAATACTTAAACGTATATTTACTAGCTTTCAGATTCTCCATTTTCAGATCTATTTCCGAAATATTAGTTATTGACAATTTAATAAACAATGCAGGATGAATGATCATGAGCTTCCTACCTATTTCTTGATTATTTCTGAGCAGGAAGCAAAACGCTGTTTATAAATTCAGCTATTGAATGCGTAAAAAGCCTATGTTCAGTGAATGTTAATGTTCATGATACTATTAATTAAGAATGTATGTAATAAGAATGTATACAATACCAGTAATAAGAGAAAGATCTCAATGGCAAAAGACGAATTATATTACTTCTCGAGTGCGTATAACTTAAGAGTCTAAGCTCGTTTTGTGTCAACATTAAAACCGGTTAGTAAATATTTCGTTTACAAAAGTGTAACTTATAAGATCAACAAATATTCCACCTAATATTATATTCAACCCTCAAGGGGTAGGCACATTTGTCAGTTAGTTGCCCAACTGTAAAGTAAACAATGAAATTAACTCTACATCTATTTAAATATTCATGCTCACTTCGGAATGCACAACTAGCCTCAAGGGACACTCGTATAACGTTTAGAGCTAAAAAAAACAAAGATACTCACAAAACGCAGTCGAAATGTGAGGGCACCGCAAAAAATCTGCGGAATGACGCTCACGACGTCGAAAACAAGTTTATAAGGCAGAAAATCGGTTTGAATTAATGTCGTTGTTACAGTGAGATGATAATAATAAGAACATAATATAACTTCACGCCTTTGTTACCGAAGGCGTAGGCAGAACTGTTATACCTCGTCTCGCCGTTATGTTTACGTCCCAAATGGCGAACCTATTGCCATACCCGGCACAAAGTTTTTCAGTCATAAATATTTTTCACACATAACTTCCGAAAACAATTTCGAAAAGTCATTGGTGTTAGCCAGTGTCAGGATTTGAACCCGCGACTTCCGGATTCAGAAGCGGGGTGCTCAAACACTGGACCACCGAGATTACATGAGATAATAAATGTTCGAGTAGTACATTAGTAGTACTTTTAGAAATAATAGATAAGGGAGATTGACTAAACAGATATACAGTGTAAAAGCGAAAGGATTTAGGTGTTGAGGACGACCTTATATTTAAAATTATCATAATGTAAGAAACATGATGATTATGTTATCAATAAAATGAAGACAAAAGCAAAAGCCTCGGTGGTCCGGTGGTCGAGAATCCCGCTTCTGGAGTTAGAAGTAGCGTGTTCGATTCCTGGCTCACACCAATGACAATTCGAAATTATTTTCGGAAGTTATGTGTGATAAATATCGATGACTAAAAACTTTGTGCCCGGAATGGCAATTGGTTCGCCACCTATATATACCATTTGGGACGTAAATATAACGGCGAGTCAAGGCCTAACAGCCGCTGCCTATACCTTCGAATAGAAAAGGCGTGAAGATAAGTTATGTTAAAATGAATATTTTTTTTTGTTGCGCGGTAAACTTTTGTGGAATATTGAAGGTGAAGGTTTAAGCAAGGTTTATCATGTTATATTTTAACGTTGGAAATGTTCGTCTGGTTTTTGCCGATACATTATTTATTCAGAACATCTCTCACCTCAACTGTCTAGCCACACGATAAAATTGTAGATACCAAAGAGGTACGCTCGTTTCAAAGTCCGAACCTCTTATTTGGGTACTTACAAAATGGCATAAAGGCATATCTAGACACTTACTAGTTTTAAATATTGTTTATAGAGAAGCTCTACAATAATCGCTTTAGTTATATATTTTAAAACAATTGGTTGCACTTCGGGACTGTCAGCAGAAGTGAAAACTTAGTATTGATTACATTTAGATATTTTCATCATTAACAACTTTAACATTCACACAAAGACAATCTATACAGCCTGCCAATAACGACTACATCGTCGATGTTAGTGTCGGTGGCTATGAATTGACCTGGAAATCCTTTTTCTGTCCGTGTCTTTCCTGGGTAGGCTTCTTGCATCAGTAACCTATATCCACGTGGGCGGAGCAGCGGGCGACTACTATCTAATAGATAAAATTATTTTACGGTGTTTGTTACAACACTCTTCCGAAACGGCTAGACTGTTTCTTTTGAAATTTTGTGTGCTCTGAGAATAGGGCAAAATTTTTCATCATCTAAATGTCAAGGGTAGTCCACTCCTAAATATATATTTTTTAAATTTTCCATGATTTTAAGGATTTTATTTTTTTTATGAAACAACATACAAAAACGCATACAACTCTAAATTTTCACCTCCCTACTATCAACACCTATTTTTAAACTTGTTTTTTTTTGGCAAGACAACGTTTTCCGGGTCAGCTAGTTACATAAATATAATGAACGGAAAATAACGCGACACATTTAGGTAAACAAATTATCTTTCTGCTTGTGCAACCAGGCCGAAACGTAAAGCTAATAATAAAAGTAAGTACTTGTTTACCTACACGTGTCGCGTTATTTTCCGTTTATTATACTCTTAAATAGATCAAATTCTAATCTATGTGTCTAAATAGACAAGGGGTCACAGATGTTACATGTTCACATCACCTATTAATTATTACAAAATCTATATATATAAAAGAAAGTCGTGTTTGTTACAACACTTGGCACACGATTTGGCTGAAAATTGGTGGAGAGGTAGCTTAGAGCCAGGAATAACACATAGGATAGAGAAAATAGGGATAAATTGCGAGTAAAATACAAAAAAATACAATTTAATTTTCCCATACAAGCGATCTGTAACTATGGAAACTGCAAAACAATGGGATGAATATTGATATTACACTTTTAATCAAATGTCAAAATTTGTTGTGTCATCTCATATGTTTGAAGGTTTGCAATTTTTAATTATTATAGTCATGCAAATATTTGAAAAAGTTATTTTTGAAGTAATAAAACTGGAATAAACTTTAAATAATGCATTGGTTTCGAGAGAGCGTCGCAGTGGCGGTAACATTATCAAGCAACGGAATGCCATTTTTGTCTAAGTTGTTGAAGGTTACCACGAAGAAGGTGACGACGATTTATCAGTTCAGATGGCATCCACTAAGATGAAAAAGATGTGGTGAGTCGTCTCTCTCTGATCAGTCCAACTTTCTCATCGTGAAATTCAAAAACGGATGAATAAGTTACGAGTACACACATTTCACACAAATTTATCAATTTGTACCGATACCGTCAATACCGATACCGGAATGGTACTCTCTAAGAAGTGTTGTTTTTAACATAGCAACCTGGCTACTAGGATCGTCAGGATACTGGAAGACCACCAACTATTAGGATAATTAGAAGGAGCCAAAACTTTTGACAACATGGATAGTTGGAAAGAATGACATTTTGTGCCGACCTCACTAAGAAAAAAGGGCAGGAAAATGATGATGAGTTTGTATGGGAAAATAAAAAGTTATGAATATTGACATTAGTCAAATTTTAATTAAATGTCCGAATTAAATCATTCAAAAAGTTCTAGAAAGGTATTGAATCTATCTTTATATCGAAGTAATTTATTTTGAGGAGAGTTAATACCAAGGTACAAAATAAAGAACTTTTAAAACGACCTCATTATAATTATTTGTAAAAATTCAAAAAACACTTATTGTGCGATAACTACAATAGTTAGCCATATAGCGTCGCGGACTTTTTTGTCGACAATTATATGTTTTGAGAAAGTGTAGTACATTGTTTTGTTCTATAATCAATAGTTTTTGCAGCGTTCGCGATGTAAGAATTTTTTCGGGTCTTTTTCTTACACCTTGGGTTACATTATTGGACTTATAGTGAGGATCCCTAATTTATTTGAAAATATAATATAGCCTAAAGCCTTCCTCGATAAATGGACTATACACCAGTGAAAGAATTTTTGAAATCGGACTGGTGGTTTCTGAGATTAGCGCGTTCAAACAAACAAACAAACTCTTCCGCTTTATAATATAAGTATAGAAGTATAGATTATAAAGAGGTAAGGTTGTGTGATTTTGTGACTTGTTAGGGATAATCTCTAAGTCTACTGAAACTCTAAAACTACTACCACGTTATTGTGGTGTGTCATAAACAGGACCTCATCACTGCTGGTAAGAGTGCGCTCAAGTACCAATAGCATCCTGAGGACGTTCGCGGATAAATTTGATACACCCATGTTTGTACATTTTATGCGAGTGTTAGTGAGATCCTAGCCTTAAATATAATTAAGAGTTGTTATTTTTATTATTTATGTTTTTCTATATTTTGTTTACTAACATAGTTCATAAGCAAATGTAAACTAACAAGTGGGCCATTGCAGTCAATAAATAAAAACTTATTAAATATTATTAAACAGGCTAAAACAATAATGTTTATTACTTATAATTGAATGATGTAATTCAAGTTGTAAACAAATTGCGTATGCTTCGATAACTATTGACGATACAACTAAGCTATGTACTAGAATATTAAAAAAAACGTATGTAGGACCTTTAAAAACATAACATACATACATAACTTCACGCTTTTTGTTACCCGAAGGTGTAGGCAGCGGCTGTTAAGCCTCGTCTCGCCGTTGATGTTTACGTCCCAAATGGAATAGGTGGCGAACCTATTGCCATACCGGGCACAAAGTTTTTCAGTCATCGATATTTATCACACATAACTTCCGAAAACAATTTCGAAAAGTCATTGGTGTGAGCCAGTGTCTGGAATCGAACCCGGGCCTCTGGATCAGAAGCCGTGTGCTCGACCACTGCGCCACCGAGAGTTAAAAAGGTACTTCGAAAAAATGGTAAAGCTCCGATTTCAATCAATCTTTAAATTTTAGGAAAGAGTTCATAATGTAAATAGTTGGCGATTTAGTAAGATTACACACATATATACTAGCTGACCCGGCGAACTTTGTTCCGCATCAAAAGTAATAAATGAGTAAATTTTGGATTATTCACGTTTTATTTATTACATCATACATGAATTATAAATACAAACTACCCCGTTAAAACCCTCTAAAAGCCGCTCGTGGCGATTGCGTCCGTGTTTTCTTGTTCCACGGACGCACTTTCCTCAAGCGCTCGTGTTAAGTAGTTAATTTAAAATAATAAAGTAAAATTGTACTTGTTGACTATTTTTAAGTGTCTGTGAAGACCTATGAAAATAAAACTTATTTTGACTTTGACTTTGACTCTATCTATTACAAGAAACCGCATCAAAATCCATTTCGTAGTTTCAAAGATATAAGCATATAAGGGGACATTTAGTCAGTGGTAGAGCCAAGCAGTTCGCTGCATGAATGGGTCGGCTCGACCGGTGAAATACCACGACCTCTCAGAAGACCGACGTAAAGTGGCTCATGCCGCGTTTCTTGCGGTGAGAGAGGTACCCGGAAGCCCATCCCCCTTCCCCATCCTTTCCTATCCCCTATCCCTTAAAGGTCGGCAACGCAACAGTAACACTTTATGTGTTGCTTGTGTCCATGGGCGGCGTTGGTTGCGTACCATCAGGTGACACGCCTGCTCGTTTGCTCTCCTATCCCATAAAAAAAAAGATAGCGGAAACCGACTTTTGTTTAGTATACTATGTAATGATGATATATACAGACACCAGACAGACAATTAAATAAATTGTATACTGTGTGAATAAACTATATAGATTAAGCAGAAGGGGATAATCAAACGAAAAAGGATCTTTTTTGATCTTATTTATTTGGTACCTACTTAAAAGCAACAGGTTTCAAGCCTTTACTTCTTACTTAAAGAAAAAAAAGACATATTGATTTTAAACTTTACCAATTTACCAGAGAGTGGGCCTTCGAAAGAACTTTCTAGAAGTTGGCAAAACTCGTCGTTACTTTTTTGAGTTTGTAAAATATTTTCATATAAAAGACTCGAAAAAATTGATTATTTTAGTGAGTAGGTCATGGAATCAAACTAATTTGTGTTCAAATAGGTTAGAAAACGTTTTGTTTTACTGTAATTGCCTCAGAATATAAATATTTCTCTATTAATAGATTATATTCTTAAGGTTTTAATTTATTAAATTTATAAAGATCTCGGTGGTCCAGTGATCGAGAACCCCGCTTCTGAATCAAAAGGTCGCGGGTTCGAATTCTGGTTCACACCAATGACTTATGTGTAGATACATATCGCCATCTATTCCATTTGCGACGTAAACATAACGACGAGTCGAGGCTTAATAGCCACTGCCTGCACCTTCGGGTAGAATAAGGCGTGAAGTTGTGTTTATATGTTTATGTATGTTGAATAAATTATATTCTTAAGGTTTTATATAATTGAATGGTGCATAATGTACCTAAAATCAGTGCAGCAGTTTAGACCACAAGATATGTCAAAACAATATACAGACACACAATCGAAATAAAAAACTTCAATTTAGCAAAGTCATCCGACATTGTAAACTAAAAAAAAAATAACAGAGAACTAAAATTTACACTTAAAATTAACTAATACAGGCGTAAAATCAATTTTGATAGAGGGTTTTCACAAACGCTACCTTCAAACAAAAGTAGTCTTAATTTAATGGCTAGCTTTTGTTACAATCGTAACTTCAATGTGCATTCTCGTTAGTTCACTTTGAGATTCATACTATTATTGAAGTGAATATAAGTTAGTTACTTAGTTATATTGTCTATTTAGTCCTATGAAATAGGTGTTCAATAAACTACACAGATTAATACAAAATACAAGCAGATACGGATGATTAAAGCAGATATACAATGCAAAAGCGGATGGATGTAGGAGTCGAGGACGGCCAAGACACATATTCCATGATCAAATAGAACGTGTTCCGGTGGAAGGTGAAATCAGAAGCCTTAAAAATCGACGAGCGTCTATGACAAGATTTATGTAAGTTATCGAAGCGAGTGAGGTGTGTAAGAATCGTGCCTTATGCGCTCTGTTCTCTTTGTCTACCCTCAGAGACTTGTCGTGAAGTATATTATATATTATTATTCAGCGGCCGTTAAGCATTGAATCGCAAAAAGTTTAAGTCCCAAATGGAATAGGCGGCGGAACCTATTGCTATACAACGGGCACAATGTCCTCAGTCCTCGATATTTATCACACATAACTTGCGAAAAGAATAGTTAATTAAGTAAATAGTCAAGTAATGTTCCTTAATGTTCGATTAAATGGAATCAAACTTTTGAATATATTTTAAAATAAAAATTAATATAAAAGCCTATCCACAATTGACAAAGACATCATTGGCCACATTTGAAAAAAAAAATACATCGGAACACCTTATCTTTTTTTGAAATCGCTCAAAAATGGAACGTGTTTCTGTCATATTGCATTAATGTTTCGCGCGAATACAAATTGTTGTCTATGGGTACGTAACATATTATAAATTTAGACTGTAAATTATGGCGTATGTATGTGTGCAAGACATAGATGACGTCATAAGTTGTGGTGTTGGAAGACTGCCATTTAACCACACACGTAACATTCGTATTAGACTTTGAACAGGTTACTTGGCAGCTCACTCTTTCTTACTGAAATATTTGAGTGACAGACATTTTGTTTTTTTACAAATTCGTTTTATAAATACGATTAACTTGCGCACTCTGTACCGGCATATTATATAACCGTTGCTAACAAAAAGGTTAAGTAGGTACCCCGCTCTTTTTGGTTTTAGCATGATGTTTTGTCGATTCGAGTAATTAGCCTAAAAGTTTTTTTCAGATCGCTTCAGTGGCCTGAGAGTGGAATGTTCAACCGTCAATTAATATAACCAACATTAGTATAACTTAGTATGATATTATTTATGACGAATATAATTAGTAGAAGAACTGTGGCTGTGTGTGTGCTCGTGTGTGTTAAAGAGTGCAGAAGAAACCATCTATCGTTCAACTGTCCTCATTTGAAAAATTAATATTTTAAATTCATAGACAAAAGCTCTACACCGCTTTTTATACATGCAAACATATCTTCTTGGTACTTGTAAAAAAAACTGAGGACTATAAAACATGATTGTGGGTAATCTCACTCAAAAATAATAGTTTCATTTAACGCCATCTATCGGAAGGAGCTTGTATCACTTCATACTTTCAATACTTACTCGAATACTATTTATAACAGTAATTTGTTTCCGTAGGTATGTAGGCTAAATCCATGATGTGCTTATCCTATGTGTCCATCAAACCAGGCCCATTATTATCTGTGGCATGCTAATGTAGAACCTATCTAACCACTGATGCACAAATAGAGTGGCAGTGTTATAAAACAGACACACGTCAATTACGATGACGGCAACGTACGGAATATAATGGAAGCAAATTTGCAACATTTGTTTTTGATTAAAGGATAGACGATAGTATTAAAATAATTTGTTGCGTAATTAACTTATTTCAGTGTTAATTATATTCTTTAACGTTAGTGCAAAGTTGTAAAATTTTTACCGGACGCGGCTTTTACCCGCAGATTTGCTCGCATTGAAGCCCATAAAATTTTTTACTACTTTTTTGGCTTATGTGTTAGGGGGCAAACAAACAAATGGGTCATCTGATGGCAAGCAACCAGCTTCGTCCATAGACGAGCACCACAGATAGTGTTACAGTAGCGTTGCCAGCCTTTAAAAGTGTGGGAGCGGAAGGGAGGGTGAAGGCGTGTGGGCTTCCATACTCGTGGTACTTCTCCAGTCGAGCCTGTCCATTCATGCAGCAAGCTGCGTAGCTCCATCACTGTTAATCTGTATCCTATGTCCTATTTAATATATTTACAAAGTTTCATGTCTTTTAGTTAAGTAGTTATGGCGTGAAAGCGTAACGAAACAAAGTATATTTTTTTATTGATTTTTGTCAAGTTTTGTAATTTAAAAACTGCTGTATGGGTTTTAATTTACCTTTGCAATGTTTATTGTCTGAAACATAATATATAATATGATGGTATATGGTTACCCGGATAAGCTTATACTTTATAATTAAACGTGTTGGGTTATATCCGGGTATAACACTAATGGCGTTTGCTGTTAGGTTTCATTTGGATGTATCACGTTTTCCTATTTTAGCATGTTTGTTTATAATTAGCTATTTTTAATGGGGTATGAGGAAAATGAGCATTTGTCTCATGTGGTGGCAAGTGACTAACGCCGCCCATAGACACCTGTAATATAGATAGTGTTACAGTAGCGTTACCGATCTTTATGTTAAGATAAGATAGGGAGTCGGATGAGAAAAACAAGTGAAATGGAGACGAGTTCCCTGGGAGTTAAGGGCACAAGGAAGAGGCACTTTACGTCAATATTACGAAAGGTCGTCAGGCCACCAGTCAGGCTATCTCATACAAGCTGTGAACTACTTGGCTCTATCATTTTTCGAATTATTTAAGTATGAAAGTATTATTATAGCTATAAATGCTCTACGATTATGATATTGTAGCAGAAGATGAAGTAGGAAGTTACAAGTTATATCAGCGAAAGTCTATTATCAAAACTCGTTTAAACTTCGCTTCCGGAGAGTTGTCACCTAACTAAAACGTCTAAGCGGATTCACAATAACAGCCACGTGTACCAAACTTTGAACTAGTTCAGAAATCAAGACACACCTCGGTTCCACAGTTTCATGATCTAATTTCATAAGTTAAGTGACAGTTTGTACATACTGAACTGCACGCTCTTAATAGGACATATACATATTTCGTTTGTATGTATTGTGATCGCATTACCAATCAGAAATTCGTATTAGTAATATTCGAAGTTAGGCAGCGAAAATTATGGTCCCTCAAACCGGATAATTACCAGTGCTCAATAATAACGACCCGTATCTCAAAGAAGATCTTATCCATTTCAATACAATGAGATTAATTTTAAAACTATTCACAAAAAACAGCAATAGCAAAAGCTATTTGCAATAAATAAAGTTGGAGCGAGAAACATCTGTTGTTTGAAAAAAAATACAATTAAACTATATCATATATATTTGCGGTGCTGACGGCACAGTTTTAGTTCTAGAACAATTATGTAGTCTAGCAGTATGTGTAGAGCCAATTTGGCTGTGGGCCAATGGGAACACGGTCTCGATAACTGAATATGCAAGTGGACACAACGTGCTGAAAGGCTGTCGCCACCATTAGGTTTCAGGTAACTAAGTCAATGGAGATTTAAGAACCATCATTACATTTTATTTACACTTCAATTTGAATTTAGAACGGAATTCGTTTTTTAAATATCAAATATTTATAATTTGCGTCATCATAGCTTTTTTGTTTATGGCAAAATTTGAATTTAAAAGAGAATTCGTTATTCGAATCTCGAATATCTCTAATTTACGCCATCCCTGTTTTCTTTTTGTTTCTGGAACAATTTGAATTTAGAAGCATACATATTCGCTGTTTGAATCTCGAATGTTCTTGTGAATAACTTATTCTTCTTAAGTTATTGCTTGGCACAGAATGTGTATTCTCGAATGCTCGATCCATACAAATAAATACATACATAACTGCACGCCTTTGTTACCCGAAGGTGTAGGCAGCGGCTGTTAAGCCTCGTCTCGCCGTTAGGTTTACGTCCCAAATGAAATAGGTGGCGAACCTATTGCCACACCAGGCACAAAGTTGTCAGTCATCGATATCTCAAACCTAAAGCGGGAAGCTTGCTCAGTCGATTTCAGTCATCGATATTTATCACACTTAACTTCCGAAAACAATTTCGAGAAGTCATTGGTGTGAGCCAGTGTCGGGATTCGAACCACTACCACTGGATTCAGAAACCGTGTGCTTGACCACTAGACCACCGAGACTAGTCCATACAAATAATCACAATGATTTTGTTTTTTGTCATGAAATTATTATGGTCATTGATAATTATTATCTATTAATACTACTAAATATTTATATGATACAGACAGAGGATTTCTTTGTATTGTAATCGATAAATACTGAAAGCTATGAAGCGATGCGATTCACAATTAAAAATCTGCTTTATTCAGAAGTAACTAAGGCCATATTTGTTTCTCTTTGTTATTTTTTTTGAAATAATTATAATCCAGGTTCTGCACAGTGTAAAACCCGACCCCAATTTTATCTCGACGACCTACTTATAGTTCGACGAGGACGGCAAAGGTGTTTTTTTTTTACTTTTTGCATTTGTGAATCTGCGGGTTTATATTAGTAACATAGATTTTGAAGTATGAATAATTAATTTCCATCAACTTTTGTACAATGTACATCGCTAGATCACAGCAGCGAATTTTTATTTTTTTGATTATATAATTTGGACGCCAATACACAACGCCCT
The DNA here is from genome assembly GCA_905147225.2 of Euproctis similis. Taxonomy (NCBI): domain Eukaryota; kingdom Metazoa; phylum Arthropoda; class Insecta; order Lepidoptera; family Erebidae; genus Euproctis; species Euproctis similis. The sequence continues at coordinate 6,722,704 of LR990121.1, read as the reverse complement.
CTAGTTCCAAGCTAAGTAACTAAATGCTAGTGTTATGGATACTAGTTAGCAGATATTAATACGTAGATACTTTTTTTTTTCAAAAAAACATACTTACTTTGTATGGCACCATACAAACATTCGTGCTAGTCATAAATATTTGTATTCGGCGAATTTTTAGATATTTTGTTTTTTCATTTAAATGGTACGAAGTCATAATTTATACACCCATGAATATCAACCTTTATAGTTAATTTCCAATAAAACAGGATAGCTGGACTTACCTGAAACAAATTAATAAACAAATTAAATCTTTACATTGTTGTACAAATAAAAAACATAAACATAAATAAAGCAACTATGAATTACACTACTTTATTTTTTATTTTTTATGGGATAGGAGGGCAAACGAGCAAGCGTGTCACCTGATTGTAAGCAACTTGCGCCGCCCATGGACACCAGCAACACATATGATATGTTATGTGTTACCGTTGCGTTGCCGACCTTTAATGGAGTAGGATAGGAAAGGATAGGGATGGGGGGTGGGCCTCCGGGTACCTCTCTCACCGAACGAAACGCGGCATGACCCACTTTACGTCGATCTTCTGAGAGGTCGTGGTATTTCACCGGTTGCGCCAGCCCATTCTTGCAGGGAACTGCTTGGCTCTACCACTGTTAAAATGAATGGCACTATGAATATTTATGCAAATTATAACTTAAGTATTTAACTTAAGTTATAACGTTTCTTCGGTATGGTTTTAATTTATAATTCATTTAAATGTTTTGTTAGAAATAGATAAAATGTGACAAAAAATAAGCTATTGGGAGTGGTAGAGTCACGGTATCCGGAGACACAACCTCTCTTTCTCATCTACATAAACATTCCCGAGGAGGGTTGACGCCAGGCAGGCGGCTGATGATAAAACCACCGCCAAATTTTTTGACAACATAGATAGTTCGAAAGGATGACATGTTGTGCCCACGCCATTTAAATTGGGATAATGGCAAGAAAATGATGATTACCTAAGTTAAGCAGTTGAAATAGTTATAGGACAATTGATTTTCTAAGGTTCGCAAAAGTATGGTATACCTGGTTTTGAGCGTGAAGCTACAGGCCACAGTACCCTTAGCATTGGACAAATCCTAGAGAAAATTGAAGTCCATAATCAAAAGCATTTTTTTTGTTTAAAAATGTGAACTAACAAGAAAAAAACCGTACAAAGAGTGACAAATGTTTTCCGTTTTCTCTCTCTCTCTACTGCTCTCCTCTCGCGTCAACGTTCGCTTCATAATAAAAAAATAATGAACGAGGACAGGAGTTGAGTTGAGAAGTCATCGATGGCGCCGCTCGAAGGCCTCATTAAAAATATTAATGAACTGAAATATATTGCTATAGAGATATATAATTAATATCAAAATTTTAGTAAAAGGAATTTACTTAATTTGATTAGATCTTAATTTTAAGTGTGATTGTGATGTAGTCGTGTGCCTAATGACTGTTATGGAGATGATTTTTGTCTGCTTAAAATTAATCACTAGTTGAACCCGGCGAACTTTGTTCCGTATCGTAAGTAATAAAGAATAATCGTTTTTTTACTACATTATAGATTAAAACAACTTTTAGGATTATATCGCGTTTATTTATTACTTATTTATATACTTCCCGACGTTTCGAACTCTTTACAGAGATCATTTTCACGAGTCTGTACTGCACCGGCTTAGAATACCGCCACCCCATCTCTTCCCGTGGGTATCGTAAAAGGCGACTAAGGGAAGAGAATGCTGCTGCCCATTCTTCTAGAATGGGCAGCAGCATTCTCTCTCAAGAAAATACTGCGATCGCCAACCCGCCTGCCAAGCGTGGCGATTATGGCAAAAACCCCCCATGATTGAGCGGACCGGCAGTTGCGGCGCTCTATGGGGGAGGCCTATGTCCAGCAGTGGACCTCGAGAAGGCTAATGATGAAAATGATGAAAGAATCAACAATTTATGTCTATTGAAAGACAGGGTAGTACCAAATGTACCTATAAAAATTATTCTTTTGATTTTTTTTCTCAATTTGAGTACATATACAGTCTCGGTGGTCCAGTGGTTAAGACCGCTTCTGAATCAAAAAGTGGCGGGTTGGAATTATGGTTCAACGACTATTCGAAATTCTTTTCGAGAATTATGTATGATAAATATCGATGGCTGAAAACTATGTGCCCGGTATGGCAATGAGTTCGCAACACGACACAGCCATGACCAATGATCAAGCCGACGGGTTACTGACATCACAGTACATTTGTTTATGATGAGCATGAATGTTTGTATGGCGTCTGGGCATTTCTTTCAATCCTCTCTCAGCCTCATTATATCGATATCTTGAGAGGTCCTGGTATTCCATCAGTTAAGCCAGCCTGTTAATGCAGCGAACTGCGTGTCTCAACCACTATCAAAAACCACTGTATTTGTGAAACTCTGAAAGGGAGATGGACTTCTTTCGATGAAATTGTATCACCTTTGCTTATTATGCAACATTAACAATTAAAATGTCTCGGTGGTCCAGTAGTCGAGCACCCCGCTTTTGAGTGAAGAGGTCGCAGGTTCGAATCCTGTGTGATACATATCGATGACTGCAAACTTTGTGCCCGGCATGGCAATGGGTTCGCAATTTCATTTGGGACGTAAACATAGCGGCGAGTCGAGGCTTAACAGCCACTGCCTACATCTTCAGATAGAAAAAGGCGTGAAGTTATGTTATGCGTTAAATTGTATCGTCTTGTCTGCTTATTTTCAGAAAGAATGTATCTGTCATGCACGCTAGTCTTTAATAGTATAACAATAACATCAACATCAACAACTACTTTAGAAATCTGCCTATACCCAGCATTATTAAAAAGCGTGAAGAGAAAAAAATAAAAATATCATTCCGAGCGGAAATAACCAAAGTGTATAATAGTCACTCAGATGAAAATATAACGGTCGGAGCATAACGGAACCGTAATCCCTGAACCGGTTCGAAATTCAATTGCGGTATCTGCTGGAAGCCCTGGGGGAGAGGTCGCTTGTATTTTAAATCACCCTCCAACCCCTTGGGGTTTGTCGCGGCCGTAAGAAAAGCTTCGGTAACATGATGGAAATCAGTTCATACACATATATATCTAGATGTTATGTATTTTACAAACTTATTTGTGCTAAGATTTTTTTTTACTAAAACATAACTTCACGCCAAAACCTTTGCGGGGTAGGCAGAGAGAACAGAGCGCCATACGGAACGATTTTTACACACCTCACTCGCTTCGTTGACTTTCATAACTCTTCTCATGCACGCGCGTCGATTTTTAAGGCTCCTAACATCACCCTCCTCACGTTCTATTTGGTCATGGAATGTTTGTCTTGGCCGTCCTCGATTCCCACATCTATCCGCTTTTGCATTGTATATCTGCTTAGTCAATTTTACATCATCCATTCTTTCTACATGTCCGAACCATCGGAGTATGCCATTTCTTACCTTTACACCGACAATTTCTTTCAATCCGACTTCCTTTCTTACAACCTTCTTTTTATTATACTCTTTGGGTTTCGAACATAATTCAAGAGTTGGAAGCGACAATTAAGACTGGACACGCCAAATTAATTGACTAGCTTTTCATTCTTAAACGTAGCTGATAGCTGGCGACATCTAGGTTAGCAGCTCGGCACTTTTGAAATAAAAGTTCGAGTGATGTTGATTTATACGAAATATAGCCTGCCTTATGCCTTGCCTTTTAAGACACCCATGGGAAGAGATGGGAGTAGTACAAGTAAGTTTGGTTCTAGAACGATACTTCAAGCCAATTTAAACAGGAGCTATTATTTAATATCTATTTAGTTATGAATCCGGAAGTCGCGGGTTCGAATCCTGACACTGGCTCACACCCACAGAAATAGATCAAGATAGAACGGCGAATAGGCGTGGCAAGCGTGCCAAAACCATGCACTATATTGCATGCTTTTCGAAACTCGCTCTCATTACGCAACGAACGTTCCTGCCATGCGTTCAGGACGTAAAAAAATAGATAAAAGTCACATATATGCCTTATTATGTTGTGGCAAATTGTAAAAACAAAAGTAGTGAATCAAATATAAAAAAAGGAAATATTTCGTATGATCAGTAAGTACAGAAAATCAGTAGAAAGTATTTTTTTCAGATTATAAATTATTGTTTTACTTTTACTATGTTCAATAATTACGATCACAAGTTGTATATTTTTTCGTTATGATAAATATACATTGCTGTCCGCATTCAACGCTCGTATACAAAAACATTGCGCGTATAAATTATACGCGTAATGTACTTCGAATCGAACGAAATACACAATACACCTGCTAGTTGATCGCTGTGTCTGTTAATCGCTGTGATTGGTCTTCGAATGTTAGAGATGGGCACTCCATGTATCGTTGAGTCTTAGGACTTATCGATAAATTAATTCAATAATAATTTGAGTATCAGCTCATGTCTTGCTTTGTCCCTACTTTATTCTAACACCACAAATTTCAACCAAAGTGCTTCGTAATTATATTGGCAGCAGTTTATTTGACAGTATAAGTTTTCACCAATTTGACCAATCGCCGATGGAAAATCATCTCGTTCTTCTCAAACGGGCAGTAACCGAGGAATATGTAGACGTTCGGCTTACAGTAAAATAATAATTAAATTAATAATTAAATTTTATATACTGTTGGAAAAATATGTTTTAGGTTTTAATATGTCGGATTAAAGTATTTAACATGTTTTACTTTCTATGATTATCGTTACACAAAATCAATAAAGTTGGTAAAATATAAAAATAATAAAATTAACACACGTTGCCGATATTAACATCGATAATCTAATGTGTGTGTCTCCTAACTAGTCGCCCCGCTCACAATGAAAATGACGTCACGCTGTGGGCGTGGTTTTTCAAAAAAGTGACACGCTCGAAATGTATGGAAATATGACATCGCGGCCGTTCTATCTTGATCTATTTCTGTGCTCACACCAATGACTTTTCGAAATTAATTTTGAAAGTAAATGGCAATAGGTTCGCCAACTATTCCGTTTGGGCGTAAACATAACGACGAGTCGAGTCTTAACAGCCTACACCCCCGGGTAGAAAAAAGGCGTGAAGTTATGCTATGTTTATAATATAATATATCCTTCGCTAAAAGGCAAGAGAGGTTTGTTAATTAGGCTTCTATAGAAATATTCTGGTCATTATTTATCAGAAACTTTGATAGCTGAACATTCTATTCTGTATTCTAATAATAGACTTTTCTTAATACTAAACATCGATGCAAAGTTTGAAGCTTTATTAGACAATTTCATAAACAAACAAAAAGGCAATTAAAATTCACAACAAAATTCGACTAATTATTAAAACTTATTAAAATAATGGTGCAGTGGCTATTTGCATCAGCTGGTGTGTAAAGGTCGCTGTGTTCAATGACCAACATGTGAAAATATTAATGTTATGTACACGTTAATTTAGTAGATTTATGAAAATAAATCTATCAGCCCTCTTGAGTGACAGAAGATATAGTTGTTAAGTTTATTAGTAGATGGCGTTGTACGAATTAAATTGAGAGTATCATTATTTATTTCATCTTTAAGAAAAAATCCATTTTCAAATCCCGCGTATTTCTGGTTTGAGAGTCTCATTACGCAAATGGCAGTTTTTAACTTTAATATTCCAACGGACAAAGTACGAGTAAGAGAGAGGGGGTTGTTTGTAAGTCATATTCCCCATAAAGAGGAAACTTTGGCATGGTTCCGATTAGGATATATTCAAGTGCTATGTTTTATATCCAAAATACGTCTGAGTAATACTTCTACAGTATTTGTTCATAATAATATATAGATTAAAGAACTAGCTGACCCAACGAACTTTGTTTCAACTCAGAAGCAATAAACTAATAAGTAAAATATTTTTCTGAAATAAAAGAAGCCTTAGTTACTCCTTTTTACATCCGCTATCAGACAATGAACGTTACATCAAAAACGGTCGAGCCATATCAGAGATTATTCGGGACGGCTAGAAAGATGGACAACAATTTTAAAATTTGTTATTTTGATGTATGTAATATATATCTATGTATATAATGTATAACTGTATGTAACATGTATCCATATGCATGTATTAAAAAGCGGTAATTTCAATATAACAACCAGACACTCCAATTTTATTTATTTATATGTAGATGACTAAGCAGATATAACTTTGTAAAGTGGAAGGAGGTAAAGTTCTAAGAAGATGACGATATACTTTCTACTGCCAAATTGACCGATTCTTTTCAAAGGGTGACGTCAGAAGACACCATAATCAACTAGTTTGTATAAGAAGAGTTGTAAAAGTCGCGGATAGGGGTGTCCATTTTGAAAAAACATCGATGTTTTTATCTCATCGATACATCGAAACTGTACATCGATGTCATTCGATGTATCTGTTAAAAACATCGATGTTTTGTAAACATCGAGTACTTTTTTAGGGTTTCGTACCCAATGGGTAAAAACGGAACCCTATTACTAAGATTTCGCTGTCCGTCTGTCACCAGGCTGTATCTCATGAACCGTGATATTTAGGCAGTTGAAATTTTCACAGATTATGTATTTCTGTTGCCGCTATAACAAATACTAAGAAATAGAAATTACAGGATACAGACCAGATATACTACTTCAACACATTTTTTCATGCAAACCATCACTAATTCAAACATTGTTTTATTAAAAAAAGTAAAAGCCATGTATGAGAAAAATCTTTATTGTAATTTACATAAGAACAAAAAAAAACATCCGCAATAATTTTGCTAAGTCTGTCATGTCCTATTGCCAGTGTTCTTTTGAGAGACTTTGCAAAAACAACAGTTTATTTAAACGTTTGCCTTTCAGTCTATTTCGTTGTTGATTGACGATTTGTGCCGCTTTAGAAAACAATCGTTCAGATGGGACTGAAGTTCCTACCATGGTTAAGTATTTGTATGCAATTGTATGAAGTTTAGGAAGCTGAATCTTGAGATCATTCCAAATTTCTAAAGGATTCTCATTTAATCTGCCTACTGGGCTACGTAAGTAAATAGATACTTCATCTGAAATAGAATCGTCAGATTTAACCGTTTTCCAGCTCTTCTGGACTAATTTGTGGTGATCTTCCCACAGAGAAAATTTTTCTTCTGTTTTGTCCGACAGATCTGACGAATCAGATTCCACACCCACAGACTCATTTTGTATTTTGTACTTCATCATTTCCTTGATTTTCGAAACAGCCATGGAGCAAGCGAGTGAGTCCGTGAAATGCATTTTCTTAAACCTGGGGTCTAAGATTGTGGCTATAGCGAGAGGAGTTACTCTCTCTATAACACCCATTCTCTTGTCAATCTCTTTCAGGATCAATGACTGCAATTCTTGAGCAAGAGATTCTTCGACTTTAAGAGGTTTAACTTTTAAAAGAAGACAATGGATAAGTGGTATTACTTTGCTACTAGTGCAGTACTTATCACCTGACACTTCCTTAGTTGCAGCTTCAATCGGTCGCAGAATTTGTAAAACCGAAGAAAGAATAGATAATTCTGACGCAGTTAGCATCGGTGGTGCATTTTTATGACGAATGATTATATTATTGACGACGCTGCGAAGCTCCAAAAATCGCTCGATCATATAATAAGTACTGTTCCATCTCGTTGGGACCTCTTGTATCAATTTCGTTTCTTTCTGGGTTGCTTCACGTAATTCGATACTGGCTACATTGCTTTGTTTAAACCAAGTTACTATCTCTTTTAGTTTGGTTATCAAGTTTCGCAGATTAGTACACTGCTGTATAGCATTTTGTGCAACCAAATTCAACGTATGTGCGAAACATGGTATATGCTTTTTTCCGAAAGCTAAATCAACAGCTTTCACCATGTTAGCTGCGTTATCTGTGACTACAGCTGAAACTTTGTCACTATCTATACCCCAATCAGCACAAGTTTTCAGCAGCATTTCAGCTATGTGTTCTGAAGTATGGCGTTCGTTTGACTCGTACACTCCAAGAGTGATTGAAAAAAGATCACTACCTTCACCGAAGTGTGCTGTTATTCCTAAAAAACTTCTCATGCTCATTGTTTCAGACCACATGTCAGTAGTAAGAGTAACGTATTCAATATTTGACACCTTAGCTTTGAAGACTGTTGACAATGCTGCGTATTTATCATCAACCCATCGAGTCAACGTTGTTTTACTAGGAAGTTTATAATGCGGCGCAAGAACTTTAACCAAACTGCGAAAGCCTTCATTTTCAACAATTGTAAATGGTTGATTGTCTTTACAAATCATATATATTAGGGCGTTGTTAATTCTTAATGTTTTATCACCTCTCTCTGAAAAAGCGTTAATATCTTCAAAACTTGACACAATAGACTTCTGACGTTTTGGAGCTGGAGGGATAGAAACACATACATCGTCTTTTGAAGAGTCACATTTTTTATCAGCATCACTAGTCGATTCCATTTCCATTATGCCAGCAGAGCTCGTTGATGTTGATGGTAGTGGATCAGAGCAATTGGAGACTAATTGTATATTTTTCTTACTTGCGTTGCTCTGAATATCGGATTTTTTAGAACATTCATTATTGAACGCTTGAAAAGCAGCCTTATGTATATTTTTTAAATGACCAATTAAATTAGTTGTATTGCCACAAGATTTTATTAATTTTTGACAGAGTCTACATTTTGCAGAGTTATTGATTCCTTCAGTTTTATCGTAATACCTCCATACATCACTCTTCTTGGAAGGTGCCATCGTACGTGTTGTCAGACTGAAATAAAAATAGTTCATTTATTGTAGTAGTTAAAATCGATAAATTCGTCAATCAAAAATGTCACATCACTATCAAAACACACAAATAAATTTAGTTAATAAATACTGTGTGTGTTACAGCTAAAGTAATTTACTAATCTAATAATTATTAACACTGTTTATTCTGTCATTCAGTAAATTACTGATTTTACTGTTACTCTTGTTGACATGATAATACACGCAAAAAAATCAATTATAAAAATTAGTAATTGACAACTAAAAATTTATAATGTGGTCACAATTTAATATCATTTCAAGCAGTAATTTCGTGGTTTTATTGAATATATTATAATGATCTTAATTTGAATATTGAAATTTAAAGTTTATATGTAAATAAATCATGTTACAAGTAATAGAAATTACTGTTTGGTAGATAAAAAAATGAAATCATAATAATTTAACGTTTCAACTTCAACATTCGATGTTTGGAACATTTAAGTTTATAGTAAAAAAGTAAAAAAACATTCAATATGATAAATAAAATTTTCAATGTCAAACAATTGATTTTATATACAACGGTATATAATTATTACTTTCTTGAAATTGTCAAAAAGTATATCTTAAGCGCATCAGTTTTTATAGTTTGAAACAATAAAATTTTACTTGTGTTTGTAAGCTTTTAATGTATGTGGAAGAATTAACCTAAAGTATTACTGATGCGCGGCTATATCTACATGGCAAGATGTCGTATTTTATCATTTCAAACAATAAAATTTAAAGACCAAGAGTGACTATTTTCTTTCATATCAATATATTTTAGAAAATCATTCTTATACGTTTTTGCTTTCAATATTATATTATTTATGAGTTACCTTCTTTGATGCGGATTTATTGTTCAAACAATAAAAATCAATCGAAAATCCGAATAAAATTTATCATTTATTTTTTTGCGTGTAAATAAACTACAACATTATTATAACCTTACTTACTTACCTCAGTTCGATCGAATATGTGAGCTCACAAAAAGATGAGATTTTATTGTAATGAGTAGGTATATTAATATATAATTAAACACAATCCATTTTGATCTTATTTCGTCCACAAAACCAAATGTAATTCAATTCGTTATTTTTAAACATAGAAGCTCGCCGACTGACACGACATACATAAACAGTTTTTTTGTATTGTCAGTGATTCGTGCGCAGTGCTGCCAACATAATTTTTTAGTACACGTTGGCCGTTTTTAAAGTTTTTATGAAATTAATTGGTTATAATCGATTCGATGTTTTTCTACTAAAAACTGAAAAAACATCGATACATCGAGTATATCGAAAGCATTTCAAAACATCGGATCGATTCGATGTATTGCATTGTAAACATCGATGTTTTCGATGCATCGATGTATATCGAATATCCCTAGTCGCGGATACGAGTGATATATGTAAGAATCGTGACTCAAGGCACCCCCGTCTTACTGACCTGTAAGAGATACGCTTTACATATTAACATATAAAAACATTCTTCAATGAATATTTATTTAACAAAAATGGATTTAATTTGAAGCGAATCGCTGGGTATTAATTGTCTGGAGACCCAACCGCTTCCTCTATCCTATTACCATTCCGTTTTTGACCAACAATTGCAATGCAACACTATCTGTGAACAGGTGACGCGCCTGCTGCCTTTATACAATTTAGCAATACTGTTTCTGATTGATAGGTTCCTAATTTTGTACCTAACAGTGGTAGAGTCTTGCAGTTCGCTGCATGAATCGGCCGGCTCGACCGGTAAATACTACGACCTCTCGCAATATCGGCGTGAAGTGTCTCGTGCCGCGTTTCATTCGGTGAGAGTGGTATCCGGAGGCCCGATCCCTTTTCCGCTCTTACTCCATTAAAGGACGGTAACGCACCACGGAGTTCATAGGCACTTGCTCATTTGTCATCCTATCCCAAAAAATAAAACAAAGGAATTTCAAAAACAAATATCAGACAAATACAAATAACAGATTGACTGTCCAAGCAAACACTCGACGCATGGCAATACGTTATGTCTGCTATAACATCCTGTTTATTAATTAGATTGTTGTCTATCCATTTGTTTCATGAAGTCGTGAAGATACATAAAATAATTTAAAAAAAAAAGCTTTTGTTAAATATACTATAGACAAGTAAGTAAAGAAATAATATATACCTATATATATATTTCTGATATTAATATTCCGTATTACTCTTGGGAAATCATGATTTGTACAACAAAAACGGTCGTCGCTTATAGGAAAATGATGAAGACATTATATTGTTTGAATACACAAAAAGCTGTTAAAATTGAATATAATGGATGTTTGCCAAATATTTTATTTATATGGTGTTCTTTATGCCTTTGCAAATCTCACAAGAAACTCCGAAGTTGTAAGCAGTGTAATGTCTCTTATTACGAAACCCACCTGCACCAATCCTGTGCAAGCTTGGTGTAAGGTTGCATACCAGCACTGGCTCAACCTTGTATAAAGACTGAAACGATAACTAGGGACTGGACTACGGCTGGAAATTAACATTGGCCCAAGCTTGGCTCCAATACCACATGCCGAGGCTTGGTTACCAAAGTTAGTCTAAGCTTGGCCCCATCGTCCCAGACTACCTTTCGTACATGGAATGATTATGGTCGAATGGAATGGACAATGAGTCTATTGCTATATAATACTTTGGGAACTTTTTGTAATATCCCGCTTAATCCTAACTGGAGGCGTAGGCAGTGGCTGTTAAACATGAACTCCCTGAATCATAATATCATTTAATATATTTTTGAAAAGTCACTGGTGTGAGCGAGGAGTCACTTCTTCAGCCAGGTGTTCGAACTTATGACCACCGAGGTGATATAGCTTCATACCTGAATTATTATTGCTAAGGGATTTAAGCTAATGTGGACCATTTCTCTTATTATAAGATTTGTGTGCATAATGGTCCGTCATTTTGCCTTCTAATTCAGAGGAGATTCATCTTTATATGACTCACTTTCTCGTAATAAACGCCGAAATGACTCTTCAAAGCCGCCTGTCACTCTTGACGATTTTATTAAGCTCATATCTTGAAAAACGGCTTACAGTATACAGCCACGCAGTCCGCTTCATAAATGGGCCGGCTCGACCAGTGAAATACCACGACCTCTCAGTGTTTCGCTCGGTGAGAGAGGTATTCGGAGGCCCAACACCTACCATCCCCGTCATCCGACCCCCTTCTCTCCCATTTTAAAGGCCGCCAACGCAACTGTAACACTATTTGTGTTGCAGATGTCAATAGTAAGCGTTAGTAATCTGCTCATTTTGCTTCCCTATTTAGACCTAAAATAAATCTTAAAATATGGATAAAACATAACATAAAACTTCCTATCTTTTCCTCAGTTAAATAATATTAAAGCTTCCCTATATATTTCTCAACTTATATACATATATATTACCATGGTAGCTGTCATTACCATTTCGGGCAGTAAGTAACCATAATTGGTTTCATTAGCTGTAGGAACATGCCGCCAGCTCTCTCCCTCTGACCGTTTTCAATTGCCTCCGAGGAACGGTTAGAAAACTCCTGACTAGCTAAGCTAGTCAGGAGTTTTGTTGTCAGGAGTTACGATGTTTGATTGCTTCACTAATTCGCTTTTGTGTTTAAGTTGATTTAATATTTTAATGGTTTCGTTATTTTATTGTACTTTAAATATTAAGGAATGGAACAATACGTTGATAAATTAAATAATTAATTATTTAATTTCGAAAGTCATTGATGTGTGCCAGGATTCGAACCTGCTCGACCACTGGACCACCGAGACTATTTAGAAATCGGTTAGTTTCAGGCGGTGTAGAGGGATTTTTTTCTTAGGTCACCTTGGAATGGTCGAGGTGACCTATGCCTGTGAAATTTGAGCTTTAAGCATTGAGTTCATATAATTATAATTAATAAAATGTTTGCGTGTTATATCAAGATTAAATGGTTCCAGCAAACAAGTTTTTCTATGTTTTTGAACTTAAGAAATTAATATTTGAAGTAATATTTAAACAACTAATGGTTTAATGGTTTGGACATGTAGAAAGAATGGATGATGCAAGATTGATTAAGCAGATATACAATGCAAAAGCGGATGGATGTAAGAATAGATGAATAAGATGTCTATCTGGGAACACAAATGGGGCAAAAACAAACGGTGAGTCGAGGCTTAACAGCCACTGCCTACACCTTCGGGTAGAAAAAGGCGTGAAGTTATGTTATGATATGTAAGTTCATATACTATGTTTATTAGCTGACCTGGGCCACGTTGTTTCAGAGAATAAAATGCGGTGAACCCGTCTTTAACATTTGGGAACATTTAGGTGAATGAATTGCCCTCATCCTAATACATAATTCTACTATTCATATTTACCCAAATGAAGGACTAATCAGACTAGAAAAGTAACTTGATAACATTACAAGCATAGATGATCTCTTAAAATAAAATACAAAGCTTAATATTGTATTTATATATTTGGAAATTTTGAATTAAGTTTACATAAACGTTTTAATTCTTAATTACGAATAGCCTCGTGGTGCATTGGTAAAACTACTGACTGCAGAATTATGATCGGCGGGTCCGAATCCCACCCAAGAGCAAATATTTATGACAGGCTTGAATGTTTGTATGCCGTCTGGGGTTTTTATGTATTTACAAAATAATTTAAAGAAAAAAACTTTTTTAAAGAAGCTTTTATTTAAACGCTCTAAAAAGAATAAAATAATTTTCACCTTAAACAATTTAACTATCAACTTATAACCTTATTATATACAATTTATGTGATAATAAAAGCTTGTCGCTATGTTTAATTACCTATCAGTGGCTATCCATAACCATCTAGAAATTTTTTTTTTTAGATTTAATGATTACTGTGAGGGATCGCATTATCCAAATATATTTTTTTGGTTTATAACATATATATATGGACACCCGAACACATATAGTGTTACAGTTGCGTTGCCGGCCCTTTCCATGGGAAATGGAAGGGGTCGGAATTGGGATGGGAAGAGGAGGGGGGAAAGGTTGGGTTAAACATAGCGACAAGCTTTTATTATCACATAAATTGTATATAATAAGGTTATAAGTTGATAGTTAAATTATTTAAGGTGAAAATTATTTTATTCTTTTTAGAGCGTTTAAATAAAAGCTTCTTTAAAAAAGTTTTTTTCTTTAAATTATTTTCAAGTTTTTAGTTATCGATGGGTAAGTCATCTCATTCAAAGCATCATTGTTACAAGGTCGTTTGCCAGTTAATTTCGAAAAGTCCAACTCTTCAATGAGGAGACCTCCTAAAGTCTTTTCCCTACTTAAGGCCACGTATGCTTGACCAGCAGCAAAGATTTTCGAGCCTAAGTAAACAAATTTTTTTGTTTTTCAAATTTGTTGATTTTGCAACTTAATTTTGTTATGTGGGACTGCTGTTTAATAACAAAATATGTTTAACTACTTGTGATGTGTAACGCCATTTGTTGTTTTAATCAGTACTCTATACTTGCCGACCTGAGTGTAACATAGGAGTGAGTTGTAATAAAAGTTATAGTTCGTTCCCATCATCCACTGTGTTTAATTCTAATAATACGTATAACACCATTAAAATCCGTTAGTGTAGCAATCATGTTAAAGTTATTAAATCCTGTCCAATTTACGTCGGTATCCTGAAAGGGCATGGCATTGCACCGGTCGAACCGGCCCATTCAAGCAGCAGATTGCGTGGCTGACCACAATTAAAACACTGTAAAATATTAAAACATAGGGCAACGGAAAGCCGTCGACTGTGATGGACTACCGCCTCAGCCGTAAAGTGGTCGTAAGGTTCTCAATGTTAGCACTAACTCATTTTGATTATAAATTTGGACGCGCCGCTTAACCCTGTATCTTGACATGGTGATTTGGCATCAGTGACTGAATAGTAAACAACAGATTGACTGACACCGCCCAAACAAGCAGGCCGCTAACATCTAGCCGCTTATATTGAAAACCCTACGATATATATAATATTAATACACATTCTAATTTGTTTATAACATTAATTAATAAAATAACATAGCTCGACTCCTTTTTCTACCCGAAGGTGTAGGCAGCATCTGTTAAGCCTCGACGCGCCGCTATGTTTACGTCTCAACGATCTTTAAGGGAGTAGGATATAGGATATGGGAGTAGGAAGGGATGGGGAAGGGGAGCGGGCCTCCGGGTACCTCTCTCACCCAAAGAAACACGGCGTGAGCTGGTTGTGGTATTTCACCGGTCGAGCCAGCCCATTCATAGAGTGAATTGCTGGGCTCTACCACTGTTGCCATACAGCGAGCACAAAGTGGTCAGTCAAAAATATTTATTACACATGACTTTCGAGAGGAATTTCGAAAGACATTGGTGTGAGGCCAAATTCGAACCCAAGACTTCCTGATTCAGAAGCGGGCTAGTTTACTGAACCACCGAGACATAGTTTTTGAAATTCTCATATAACTCTTTAATGAAAGGGCCATTTGATACCCATATAGTAGAAACGCAAATATTTATTCCACCATATTGGATTTAGAATGACGTCACATTATTTTTCGAGCTACTATTAACAAGCCCTTTCATTCGATACCCATATTGTAGAAATGCATTAAAAAAAAATGTTCCTCTATCTTGGATGATCCGCCATATTGGATTTAGAATGACGTCACATTATTTTTCTAGTTGCTCCCAATGAGCCCTTTCATTTGATACCCATATTGTACGAAAGCTTAAAATATATATTCCTTCATCTTGGATATTCCACCATATTGGATTTAGAATGACGTCATATTATATTTTGAGTTACACTTATTAAACCCTTTCATTTGATACCCATATTGCAGAAATGCATTAAAAATATCCATTCCGCCATCTTGGGTCGTCCGCCATATTGGATATAGAATGATGTCATACATTATATCATGCATTGTCATCCAAGGTAAACATGTATACAAAATTTCAGCTCAATCGGTTGAAGGTATCTACTTCAAAATTGAGTTACAAGATTCCACCGAACATACATACTTACATACATACATACATACATACATACAGTGAAAGTTAAATAAAAGCTTATAAAAAGTATAGCTGTATCCGTTTTCTAGTATCCATAAAACATTTAGTTGCCTAGTTTGGAACTAGATGTCACTGAGTGTATTGTGTCCAAGATATTATTCATCATCATCATCATCATCAGCCCGTAGAAGTCCACTGCTGGACGTAGGCCTCCCCCATAGAGCGCCACAACTGCCGGTCCTGTGCAACCTGCATCCATCGGCCTCCCGCGGATTTCACAAGGTCGTCTGTCCACCTGGTAGGGGGACGGCCTACTCCGCGTCGACCAGTTCGTGGTCGCCACTCGAGAACCTTTCTACCCCAGCGGTGATCGGTTCGTCGAGCGATGTGGCCAGCCCATCTCCACTTCAGCGTGCTAACCTTACAGGCTATGTCGGTCACGCCAGATCTCTTGCGAATCTCCGTATTGCGGATCTTATCTCGCAGAGAGATTCCGAGCATAGCCCGTTCCATAGCACGCTGAGCCACCTTGAGCTTCGTTATGAGGCCAACATTTAGAGACCACGTCTCAGCTCCGTATGTCATCACTGGCAACACACATTGGTCATAGACCTTAGACTTAAGGCACTGTGGGATTTTGGACGAGAAGATTTCCCTTAGTTTCCCGAACGCTGCCCAACCGAGTTGAATCCGTCGGTTTATCTCTTTCTCGAAGTTGGCTCTACCTAGCTGGACTGTTTGTCCTAGGTAAACATAGTGGTCGACAACTTCGAGGATCGCATCGCCAACAGTAACCGGTACTTGAATGACATGGGCATTGAACATTACTTTGGTTTTGTCCATGTTCATTCTGAGACCTACTTGTTGGGAAAATCTGCTGAGATCCTTGAGCATTGTACCAAGGTCCTCCAGTGACTCTGCCATGACCACGATATCGTCGGCAAATCGAAGGTGAGTGATGTATTCGCCATTGATGTTGATGCCTAGTCCAGACCAATCCAAGAGCTTGAACATGTCCTCCAATGCAGCGGTGAACAGCTTCGGGGAAATTACGTCCCCTTGTCTGACACCTTTCTGCAATGGAATGGGATTCGTACTCCCAGACCCAATCCGGACTGACATAGTGGCGTTTCTATACAAACACTGCAGCACTTCGATATACCGATAGTCAATTTGGCATCTCTGGAGGGACTGCAGCACTGCCCAAGTTTCGACGGAATCAAAGGCTTTCTCATAGTCCACAAACGCCAGGCACAAAGGCTGATTATACTCTTCGGTCTTTTGTATAATTTGGCGTAGTGTGTGTATGTGGTCTATGGTACTATAGCCTTTCCGGAAACCGGCTTGTTCGGGAGGCTGGAAGTCGTCGAGCCTGCGCGAGAGTCGATTTGTAATGACCCTCGAGAACAGCTTATAGACATGGCTCAGAAGCGAGATGGGTCTATAATTTTTCAAGCGGGTTGTATCACCCTTTTTGAAAAATAACACCACCACGCTCCTGGTCCACGCCTCTGGAACATCGCCCCCGAGCACGACAGAATTAAAAAGTTTCTGAAGGGCCTTAAGGATCGGTGTACCACCCGCCTTCAGAAGTTCGGTAGTAATTCCATCGTCACCCGGTGCCTTTCCGTTCTTTAGCTGCTTGAGAGCCATTCTGATCTCGTACAGACTGACGTCCGGGATGTCTTCGCTGTAGTGCCGAATTAGCTTGGATCTGGGATCTCGAGACAAGCCAACAGCAGGAGTTTGTGTAGACTCATACAACTGTCTATAAAACTTCTGAACCTCTCCCAGAATCTCATCTTTGGAAGAAACAACGACGCCGTTATCCTTCTTCAATTTAGTCAATTGACTCTGCCCATTAGACAGATCTTTTGCGAATACTTTAGAGCCTTGGTTCCGCTCTATAGCTTCTTGTATCCGCTGGGTGTTATATTTGCGAATATCGCGTCGTACACCTTTCGAGATCTGCCTATTTAGCTGTCTGAGTTTGGACCAATCGGCCGAAGACTGCGTCGAAATTTTTCGTCTCTCCTGCATGAGCCTGAGAGTAGGTTCCGACAGTTTCTGAGTTCTGTTTGCACGTCGCTTACTAAAAAATTTAGCACCGACGGCATGCGCAACTTCCACTATCCTGCTGTTCATATCGTCCACCGTTTCACACTCATCTAGGCATTGGAAGCGATTTTGGAGTTCGAGCTGAAAGTTTTCGGGGTTTTGGTATTGAACAGGTGAAGGACGCAAAGTAGACCTCATCCGACGTGACCGCTCGACTTTGACACAGAGATTCAACATGCCTCTAACTAGTCTGTGATCGCTCCCAGTTTTCACTCTGTTGATCACTGAGACATCGTTGAATATATGTCGTTTGTCTGACAAGATGAAGTCTATCTCATTCCTTGTTGAACCATCGGGGCTGATCCAGGTCCATTTCCTTTGTGGCTGTTTCCTGAAGAAGGAATTCATCATAAAGAGGCCCTCCCTCTCCAGAAATTCAGCCATTTTCTGACCCCTCTGGTTTCTCTGTCCAACACCGAATTGCCCTACCCTCAGCTCATCGTCTTTCCTCGTGCCTAGTTTTGCGTTGAAGTCTCCCATAACCACAGTGAAGTAGGTTTTGGACGAGTGGATGGCTTTCGAGATATCCTCGTATAAGGCCTCCACTTCGTCGTCGGGGTGTGCCGAGGTCGGTGCATACACCTGTATGACCTTCAACGAATATCCCTTGGATATTCTGAGTATAAGGTACGCTACCCTTGTCGACACACTCTCGATCCTCTCCACGTTGGCTACTAGAGACCGGTGAACGATAAATCCGACACCACCTTGCGAGGTGTGGTCGCCTTCCCGGTAGAAGAGCAAGTTTCCAGACCGCAGGATTACCGTATCCTCCCCCTGTCTACGGACTTCCGATAATCCCACAATGTCCCATCGAATCTTACTCAGTTCTTCTTCCAGTTCGGTGATCCTCTCGTCAGTCCTAAGCGTGCGTATGTTGTGTGTTACCAGGGCCAAAGTTCGTTTTTTATGGTAGCCGTGTCGCGACCGGTGATTTTTAGCACCCCCTACTCCGCCGTTACCGAGCCCGCTACCGTGAGCCAACGGAATAGCGGAGCTGCCGTGACTGGGGGCCGTAATATTTGTTTGTTCCATCATGGGGGGTTTTTGCCATAATCGCCACGCTTGGCAGGCGGGTTGGCGATCGCAGTAGGCTGTAGTTGTTTAGAGAGAATGCTGCTGCCCATTCTTCTAGCCTTTTTCCCTTAGTCGCCTTTTACGACACCCACGGGAGGAGATGGGGTGGCGGTATTCTAAGCCGGCGCCACACAGCCAGATATTATTATTAATTAATTAATAATTAAATGAAATTGTATCTGTAACATCACGGTTATATAATGTGGTTTATATTACATGCCTCGACACTCAGAATTAATTTTCTTGACCCAAATGTAATAGGGGACGAAACGGCGAGTCGAGGCTTAACAGCCACTGCCTACACCTTCGAGTAGAAAAAGGCGTGTAGTTATGTTATCTTTTAAGCTAAGGTTACCATTAAAGTTATATCAGCTTAAAACTATAATAAAATAGTAGGTTATAACATATCTTCAAACTTAAGCCTCGTCTCGCCGTTATGTTTACGTCCCAAATGGAATAGGTAGCGTACAAGTAGGTTATCTAAAATTTTTTTAGTTGTAAGCTAATCCCAGCGAAATAATATTCGAATAAAAAATGTCATAGACTGCTAACATCTTCAGCTATAGAGGAATTGAACTTATTGTCACAGTAGATATATATATTTATATATATTTGGGCGCCATTATTATTCCTCCCTGTTTCCGCTTTGAATGCGTATGTATATAGTAAGTGAATTGTTTGTAGTGATGTCAAGGTAACTGCCTCGCGGTAGTGCCCTTTGTGTGGCATTTACGTTGTTTTTGTTTGTTGTATTTAAAACTACGTTGTAAATAAATTAAGGATAGTGTTTCGTAATTATTTATTATGGGTTTCTACGGAAATAACTATAAAAAGTGTACCTACATTGGTAGAGTCATACAGCTTGCTGCATGAATTCGCCGGCTCGACCATTGTAATAATACCCGTCAGAATATTAACTTAAACTAATTCCTCATAACGTGCTTCTTTCGGTGAAAGACGTATCCAGAAACTCTTCCCTCCCCACTCCCTTCCAATCTCATTCATCCATAAGAAAAAAATGTTTTTTTTTTTAGTCACCCGCTTTCTCGTTTGCCCTATATGCCATAACATAAAAATTCTAAACTATAATATCAATATAATTATAAATAAGTATAACATACATAAATTATGAGTATAACAGTTATAATATTTAACCGGGTACATTTCACCAGAAAGAACAAACAAAAAAAATACGTAATAGGCCAATAAGCTTGACGATCAATGATTACAATCAGTTACCACTTACCATCAGGTATTGTCAAGAATGAAGGTATTTGTAATATGTAAAAAAAATGCCAAAAGGTCTGGTTCACCTGACACATATATTGTAAGACAGGTAGAAAGTATTGTTGGACAAGGAGATCGAGTATTCAATGCTCGTAGACAATGATTGATCGTCGTAGACGTGGCGTAGAGCTTTCGTAGAGCTTGCGTAGACATGATACATAATTGTATATTATTATATTATAGTATTAAAAATAAATTATTTTCTTTTATTATTTTAATTACATCTTATTTTGATGTCTTGGTGATTTAAAACACGAGCATCCCACTTCTGAAGAAGACGTGGGATCGAATCATAGCACACCTAGGACTTGTCGGAACTGTTTTCAGAAGTTATTTTGTTATCGATGACTGTCAACATTGTGTCCGGTGTATAGCAATAGGCTCTGCTAGCTATTTTATTTGGGAAAAACATAAGCGAAGTCAAGGCTTAAAAGCTGCTGCCTACACCTTCAAGTAGAAAAAGACGTGACGTTATGTTTTGTTAATCCTCATTTATAAATCCTCCATCCACCAAATAGAATTTCGCTTCAGGAGATTTCAACCCTAGTTTTAGTGATTTTTAATATGTGAATACCGTGTTAAGATTAGATAAAAATAAATACGCCACACATTTTTAAAAAAAACTAGCTTTATTTTTAAGTGCTGGGTGATGAATTTGAAGGAGAGAATTCCCCAAGGCAGTATCTTGGCGCCTGTTCTCATTAGAATGTATTCGTAGAGTATCCACGAAAAGGTTCTTTATTACGCTTAAAAATATATTTTAAAAAATAGTATACTTAAAAATCTAGATAATCTGAATCGTATACTCATAGTGAAGCTGTAATTTACCAGAATAAAATCTCAAGAATTTTATGTCGATCACAAAAGCAATAGTTCCAGGTTCTATTCCATTTCACGTTAAAAATGCGACACAGCTATATGTATATCATTATGTATATATACAGGAGGTTGGAGAGTAAAATACTAAATATGCTAAAAAAATTACGTAAGAATTTTAATTTTAAACAGCACTTAGCACAATTCTAACTCTGATTCTGTATGTATTTGCGTTTTAATTTGTTATCATAAGTTTATACTTAGCTAGTAATGGCTAGTTAATTATTTAACTAGCCGAAAATATGTCATTATTTAAAAAATATTAGTCTACGTTCTAAAATTAAATTATATACGACATAAAATGTCGTTTATTGAACATCTGTTATATTACTTCCTCTTCATTTTCCTCTCGATTATACACGGATAATGATTTGGTAGAGCTCCGAAAGTCCACTTCATTCGTTCTTTCATTCGATCAATCATTCCTCCGTTCATTCTGGCTCGAATTCACGCCTCCGCGGAAACTTCGAGTTATTATTTACCCTACATAATTATGTACGCGTCTGGTTTATGAGAAAATAAAAGAATATACGAATTCTTAATTTAAAATTTTGTGTCAAGCTTATAACTTTTTTAATCAGCACACATAACGAGTCTTTTGGTATCCGTACTGAATTTGAAAATAGAATTCTATTAAAAAATCTAATAAATAATAATTTGATAGTTTCATACGTTTTTTTTAATTGTTATTGCACAATTAACCGACTTCGAAAAAATATGGACGGATTTCAATTTGTTTTTTGGTTGATAGTGTTTATCTCCGAGATGATCCCATTTTCACCAGGTCACGATCTGATGATGGAAACCAGAATAAATCGAAGGCAACCACCGAAAATTATATAGTGTTTTCGTAACGTAATAGTGATGTCTTAGGGATATGCTTTATGGTGTCAACCTCTGATGATGCTGTGCTGATGAATAAGTCACGGAACTCCTCAATGGTTAGGAGTTTGAAGACAACACTGGAATTGGTCGATAGAAACTACTTGGTAGTATGTTGGGCTAACGTATTGCTTGTGAGGTATGCTTTAACATACGTCTGATGCTGCTGTTCTGATGAAGAAGACACAGAAATCCTTAACGGTTAGGAATTGGGAGACAGTACTGCAATTAGTCAACGGAAACTGTTTAGTACTATTAGTAGCACTTGCTTGGTAAGTATGTTTGAATCAACATCTGATACTACTGTGCTGATGATGAAGGTACAGAACTCTTAAACGGTTAGGAAACACTTTTTTTTTAATGTTTTTTTTTTCTGCAATACTTTCCAGGTTACGATTCTCCTTTATTCGGGCTGGAGTGTTATTGCCGTTATTGGGTCTTCCCACGATAATAACAAAAATATAAATACTCAACAAGCATTATCAAACCCCTTTAACTAAGTACCCATTAATAACAATTATAGATTAAAAATTATTAATTAAAAATATCAACCATTTAACAAACGGACTTGTAATTAGTGATAATGTATTTAATAAACTAAAAGCCAGGTGAATGAACTAACTTCTATTGAAGTTCACAACTCATCAATATCACTAAAAATCGAGAAAAAAAAATACTTAAAAATAATTTAAACCAACTTCTAGAAACGTAAACCACAAAATTTTTAAGTAGATGAAAACAGTACCTTCATAACTAAAAAGTGACAAATAACGTAACGAACTAATTTGTCTACTTAATAGAATATACAAAACGTAAAACTTCAATAAAGTCATCTTTAGCTATTAAAATATTTAGTATTGTCACTTATTTTTGGAGTCGGTGCCAGCCTAGGTAACGTACTCTATTGTGTTACACCGACTTCAATAATGAGTGATAATTGTTAATATCTTAATAAGAAGCTATATCGCTTTTTTGATATGGAGGTACTGTTTTCATCCACTCAAATATTTTGTGGTTTACTTTTCTAGAAGTCGGTTTAACTTTTTATTAAAGTATTTTTCTTTATTAGAAGTAATTTAACTTCAAATAACGCCAATGTTTTTGTTTATTTTCTAATATCAAACATAACAAAACATCCGTTCTCTCATCAAATATTGTTCATGTTCAATAGAAGTTGTGGCTGCACGTAACAAGGTAATACAACTCTGGGCTGACTGGCTGAGCTGTCAGTCGTTTGTCAGCCACATCATTGGGCGTCGTAATTAAAATGGACGCGTTCATCCGCTTTCATTGCTCATGCCATGCTCCATGACAGCGTCGTTGTTATGTTGGTGAACTTAATTTTTACGATTCCCATGACGTTTTACCTGTATTTGTGGAAAGAGAAAAAATATAATTGAACGTTTAATAATATGTATACGCTTCATAGTATCCAGGTCCTGTGTGCTGGCAGAATTGAGAAATTTTAATTGATATACTTTTGGATCTTTGTAGAGAAAGTTGTTCTAGAAAATAATTTCAGAATAATGGTTTCGGTATGTGGTAAGAATGAAGAATGAATGTAAGCTAGTAAGGAATCAAATGAGTTATATACTCGTAAGAGTTGTGATATGGGAATCTGTTCTAACCGCCCAAGAGACCTGCGTGAAGTTGTGTTGTGTGTAAAGTATATAATAATATAATTATATAAAGCACGTGTTTACTGGCGATGGACTCCTAAATTACTCAATCGATTTTAATAAAATTTCCAATCCGTATGCAGTTTGATCCAAGTTAAAAGATAGTATAGTTCATAAAACTTTTTTATAAAACTCCAACCGCACAAGGGATCTCTAGGAGGTTAAATTAATAGCAAGACACGTTTTTAAGCTCATAATATTTTTTGGCATTTTTTGGCACATAACTTCACAACATAACTTCACGCCTTTCTTACCCGAAGGTGTAGGCAGCGGCTGTTAAACCACGTTTCGCCGTTATGTTTACATCCCAAATGGAATAGGTGGCGAACGTATTACCATAACCGGACACAAAGTTATCAGTCATCGATATTGATCACACATAAATTCCGAAAACAATTTCGAAAAGTAATTGGTGTGAGCTAGTGTCAGGATTCGAAACTCGGCTTCTGGATCAGAAGTCGTGTGTTCGACCACAGGACCACTGACACTATATCACTAATAAACTCCACAGAAATGGTTCGAACAAATATAATGAAATTTAGTATGCATTTTGGGTAAGTCTGAGAATCGGTCTGAGATGAAGTTCAGTAATTAACAGTGGTAGAGCCACGCAGTCCGCTGCATGAATGTGAAATACTACGACCTCTCAGAATATCAACGTAAAGTGGCGCATGATTTTTTATAGGATAGGACGGCATACGAGCAAGTGGGTTACCTGATGGTAAGTAACTTCTGCACTTCTCAATTAAGGGAGTGGAAAGAAAAAGGAAGGCGAAAGGAGTTCGGGCGTCCGGATACCTTTTTCAACAAGCGAAACACGGCCACCAAATCACGTGAGTGGTGGTGGTATTTCACCGGTCAAACTGACCCTTTCTTGCAACAATCTGAGTAACCTTATTACATTTGGAAAGGGTAATATTAAAAATATACTCATATTATATATTATAGCAGCGAGACCCATATATTTAACAGAATATTATTATTATGTGATAATGTGAATATATTTATATAATTCTTTATGGTTCTCGACCATAAAGTGTGGGCCCTAACAATTTACCGAGGTCAACATAGGTACAATAAAACTGAAATACTGCCTGATACCAGTGGGTTCGAGAGTTTATCTAAGCCGTCAGGGCCCTCCCCGGGAGGGACCTCGGCTAAGTTAATTTATATAAGTTATAAAACAAGTACCATATTGAGGTTTAAATTAAACTAACGCAACAATCTCTAAGCTATATTTACGATATATTACACTTTATTATTTTAGTGTCTATATGCTAGCCAAGCAGATATACACAGTACAAAAACAGAATGATACAGGAGTCAAAAATGGCCACAGCACACTTTCCATGACCAAATAGAACGTGTTCTGGAGGAAGGTAATGTTAGGAGCCTCAAAAATCGACGCGCGTGCATGAAAAGAGTTATGAAAGTCAATGAAGCGAGTGAAGTGTGTAAGACTCGCGCCTAATGGCGCTCTGTTCTCTCTGCCTACCCCGCAATGGATTTGGCGTGAAGTTATGTATGTATGTATATACTATATTTTAGTGTCTATATTCTAGCTAAGCAGATATACACAGTACAAAAACAGAAGAATACAGGAGCCGAGAATGGCCACTTGAACGACCGAATTGAACGTGTTCTTGCAAACAAGAGTCATGAAAGTCGAAGAAGGTATTCACTTATGGTGCTTTGTTCTCTCTACCTACCCCTTAAAGGACTTGGTGTGATGTTATGTATATATCTATCTATCCATGTGGGTACTATAGATATAGCTTTTTTGCAGTTTTTAAGTTATTTGTACCTTCACGCCATTAATATTTATATAGATTATTTGATCCCGTGAACAGCTAGCTAAATATTGCCATAGTTCCATAAATTCAGAACATTTATTAATATTACATTTTCGAAAACTAGTTGATGTCTGTCCCGATTCGAACATAAATAATCTTAAGCAGAAGTGGTAATGTTTAACCACCAGGCTAAAGTATGTCTTACGGGTTATGTTAGGACTTATTACTAGTAATGAGAAAACAAATAGAAGATGTAGTGAGGAGCCTTAAAAACCGATGAATATGCATGACACAGGTAAAATAAATAAGTAAAACTATGAAAAAAATATTAGCAATAATAAGAAGAAATAAATTAATTACATTATTTACAATATTTACAATTAAAAAACTAGCTGAAATCAATTCTCTCCGCTTCTCGCTCTACTGGCAGCGTGCCTAGAATTCTAGCCACATTTCCGTGCTGAATCGCAATGCTAATTCTCTGTGCGAAGAATAGACCAGTCCCTCTGGTCGCGAAAGGCCTCGATCAGTCTCTTTACAAGATCTTTACCAGCTAAAGTATAAATAGATGACAAAGAAATAATTGACATAAGTAAGAATTGAGTGAAATGGCGTTATTTTCTTTCTAAAGAAAGAAACTAAAACTAAACTAAACTAAACTACCCAAGAGACTACTGCCGATGAAGTTAAATTGCTAAAATTTCATTTAAGATATGTTTCATTTATGATTAATAACTTGTATTTACGTCTGTTTTCATGTTTTATATCTATATATATATAAGAGATTTCCACCTATATATTGACTCATCACGATATCTCTGGAACCATAAGGCGTAGCGACTTGAAATTTGGTAGGATTATTCCTTTTGCCGAGTAGAGGTCAGCTAAGAACGGATTTTACGAAATTCCACCCACAAGGGGGGTTGCGGGGGTGTTAACAATGGAAAATTCCCATTTTTAACCTATAGCTGCTATCGACTTCAAATTTGTCGAAGATATTGCAGTATTAACATAGCGGGGCAGCAGTTATTACTTTTGATGCGAAACAGAGTTCGCCGGGTCAGCTAGTATACAATAAATGAACTAATTATGGCATGTAAAGCATCGAATTACAGGAAAATGTTTCCGAACGTATTAATATTGTACAAGACGAGGACACGTGGCTACATGTTCTGAACATGAGATAATTGGGTATATATAATATATATATAAATATTATTATTTTATATTTATGATCAAGTCTCAGTAGTCCAGGGTTCGAGCTCCCCGCTACTGATTCAGATGTCGTGGGATCGTGATATCTCGGAATTCGAATCGATGTCGGGCAACTTTGTGTCCGATGTATGGCAATTGGTCGAGGCTTAACAAGCGCTGCCTACACCTAGAAACCTACCTACGCCTAGAAAAAGACGTAGCGTTATGTTCTGTTTATATAATTACTAGTTTTTCTACTTTATCATGCCTATGAACGTAGTGTAATATTATCTGTGTTGCAAATGTCCATAGACAACGCTAGTCACCACCAAGGGACCCTTTATTTTATGAGAGGTTATGGTTTTTCGCTGGTCGAGCCAGCTCATTCATGCAGCAAACTGTGGGCCTTCGTCACTGTTAAATGGTGATAATGGTAGTAAAATAAACTATCTAAAGATATCCAACGGACTTGCATTCACTGAATTCATTGATCATTCGTTCCGCCATTTTCTAAATTATAAACCAATTTTAAGAGCAACTCTTAAAAGTCACGTAAAATGAAATATTAACAAAACGTGTCTCGGATATTATGATATTATCACTTTAAAAGTGTTGAAATCTTTTTCATTACTGATATTTATTTTCTATCGTAAAGACGCTGCAATAATTCCCATGCGATACGCCTTATAACCTTATATTTAGAAGCGTATAACCTTAACGCTTGATAATTATTTATGACCAATTGTAAAATAATTATGACTTAAATATTGTTAGTTTTATCTCTCCTATGTTTATAATAAGTCATTTGAGGTCCAGTAATGGACTTGGGATTATATTAAGACACTCACTCCAGTATCGCCGGTTTATGACGAATTCCTGAAACTTTTACAACGTCTTATTCCATCGAATGATACATCTTCTAAAACCATGACATCTTGACTCAATATCCATAATACCCCACTGGTTAAAAGTTCATTGAATGTGAGCAAAATATTTTGCAACATATTTTTCACTGCCATAGCCTTAAAAACCGACAATTGTGGGTGACAAGAGTTATGAAAGTCACAGAAACGACTGAGGACTCTTATAATCGTGTCTTATAGCGCTCTCTTTTCTCTGCTCACCCCACAAGGGATTCGGCGTCAAGTTAATGTAAGTAAGTCTCAGTGATACCTTTTTTTTGTGCATATAAAAATATTATATTGTAATTCGAGTTTCTATTTATATATTTTTTAAATTTCGAATATGCTATTTCAAGGAATGGGCGACGAGCCTATTGGCAAACGTAGCATATTTGTTCAGTCATCGATAACTATCCCTGTTTTTTTTTTAATATTATATTGGATTAAATTATTATTATGTATTCTATACAAGTTTAATTAGAAATACAGACATATTAGCACGAATAGCGTGTACGTTAAGAATGTCACCAACTTATATAAGGCAAGTAGAAGTTCTACTCATTTACGGCCAACTGTAATGACCGAACTTGAGAAATGGAGGACATGTCTTCATATAAGTACTTGCCCCTGAAGTCCCTCCTCTGTAATTAAGTCAGTTTATCCCTTTCAGTTCGAACATTTCTTACTCAACAAACATCGAATTGTGGATGGAATGATTAATATTTATATTATAAAAAGCTGTAGCGAATTGAATAAAGAAAGACCATTTGATATAAATAGAGCAGCTAGAAACTTTCGATTTATATAGAGACAAAAAAGTGACTCATAGAAAAAAATGGGGTAAGCATTCACTTGTAACCTAATTTACAAAAAAAAAATATGTACAAATCCATCCATTCATTCATCCGTCATCATTAATCCATGGAAATTCTTTAAAAATTTATTTGTTTTTTTAATTTGTTTATTTATTTATTTTCTCGGTGGTCCGTCCGTCCGTCTCGTGGTCGAGCTTCCCGCTTCTGATTCAGAAGTAGTCGGACCGATCCTTGGCTCACACCGATAATTATTCGGAATTCCATTCGACTGAAAGTATTGTGCCCGGTGCAAGGCAATAGATTCCGACACCTATTCCATTTGGGATGGAACGATTTAACGAGTCGAGTTTTAACAGCCATTGCTTTCAAATAGAAAGAGGCGTGAAGTTATGTTATGTCATGAATTTTAATATTGACTAATCTTGTACGTCAATATTTCACTAATAAATTGACGAGACAACAGATTGATTATAAAATATATAGCCCCAAATATTTTTTCTCACTCAATACAAAAGGCCACACTCTGAGGGTCTACACCTAAAGTTGATTAACTTTTCCTCACTGAAAATACACGGGAAACGGCAAAATATATATTTGATTAATTTTCTGATGTAAAGTTAATCAAACCGTTTGATCCCGTAATTGAATTTGACTACAAAAAGAAAAACATTGTTCCCCTCCAGCCGCCGTACAACGCCGCAGCAGTAATAAAATATTTCTCCAATATTTTAAAATATCTTTTTTATGTTTATTAAATTAATATTTGCATCGACAAACATAACACGTACCAACTTTATTAAAATAAGCATTTATTAAACAACAATAAACAATATACTAGATTTACGCACAATCCCTTGCAGAGTAGTTAGAATGGATTGAGTTATACTTATTGTAATCTTATACTCATTGGCCGGCCTTTTGTAAAAACAACCGAATGCGGAATCGAGGTTGGTGTGTTTGATTCGCACCCGAGTACAACTATTTATAACTATATAGTTTGTATGGCGTCTCGGTATTATTCTATGTATATAGTACCTATTTACAAAAGAAAAGTATACATGTTTTATTATACGTTAACTCGTTTTCATAACATAAACATTTAGTTGCATAGCTTGGATCTGGAGGGCGCTGTGTGTATTGTGTCCAAGATATTATTATTATTACTAAATAACAATATGATTGAGTAATAATTAAATTTCCGCCTACTACGAACTTTTGTGGTGTTTTTTTTTATTTTCTGGATAATTTCCTCGACGGTCTAGTGGTTTAATATTCTAACAGGAAAGCTAGAGGGCGCTGTAGTTTATAACTACGTCTGAGTTTAATGTATAGCTCTCTCTACAGCGAGGAATGCATGACATAAATTCCATTTGAAACTAACTCAAAGTTCGCTATGACCCACGAGAAATGTGTTCCTGAGTCAATTCTGATATGCAGAAATTCAAATGGACCAGAATAATTCTGATTCGAAACTTTGTCCTGGCTTTTTTCTTTTGTAAATATAGAAAACAAGCAAATATCAAAAACTTTGCAGTGGTAGCGCCACGCAGTTTGCTGTATGAATGGGCGACCGGTGAAATACCACGAAATCTCAATATCCACCTAAAGTTGGTCATTATATACAAAGTTTCGCTCTAGAGACAGAGAGGTAACCGGAGGCCGTGGTTGCGGAACATCCGTGAGTGGACCGATATAGTCTCTGTGAAGTCTCTTCCACTAAGCCCAAAACAGAGACAAGTTCGGGAAGCTGACGGCCAACATTCTGCAATGAAGAGGCACCAGAAGAAGAAGAATAGAAAGTTAAATTTACTTGTTTTGTTAGAAAAATATGTAGATAAACTAATATTAAAAAACTGCTGAGATTGTAATATATGTTTGAACGGACTCATCTTAGGAATACCAATATTTGGAATCGTAAAAATATTTTTGTGTTAAATATTCCATTTATCATGGAAGGTTTTAGACTATATATCATTACGCTATGATTAATAGGAGCGGATCACTAGTCTATTTAGTGAAAGAATGCATGCGTTATGCAAATATATTTAGTTCTATATAGGCAATATAAACACACTGTTACCAATCTGGGGTTGGATAGTGTAGTTTTTTTAAGTAAACTCATCGATTTCAAAACACAACTGTCTATAAAGGTTTCAATATCGTTAAGACAAAACGACATTAAGTGTTCCCGCTACTTGAACCTATCATTATTGGATTCCCTTCAAGTCTCATCTTTCGTTTTATGATAAAATTGGATTTTGATATTTAGTATCGTTTCATCAAATTTATATCTTGTATATTTTCGAAGATGCAAAAAATTGTTTATAAGTAACATAATATAAACTTCACGCGTTTTGTTACCCGAAGGTGTAGGCAGTGGCTGTTAAGCCTCGTCTCGCCGTTATGTTTAGGTCTCAAATGTTGCCATACCGGGCACAAAGTTTTCAGTCATCGATATTTATCACACTTAACTTTCCGAAAACAATTTCGAAAAGTCATTGGTGTGAGCCAGTATCAGGATTCGAACCACGACCTCTAGATTCAGAAACCGTGTGCTCGACCACTAGACCACCGAGACATATAACAGTTATATATAAATATGAAATATTAGTGAAGTGAACATAGTTTCAAGTGGGATGACTCTGACTTAATCACAGCCCAAATAATTCATCAAACTAATTATCCGACTGCAACTAATGTGTGTACATTTGTATCAGATACATAATGTTCGTATTATACAAAGTCAACTGTAGTTTTGTGTATATACTTTTATATATTATCTTGGACACAATACACACAGCGCCCTCTAGTTCCAAGTTAAGCAACTAACTGCTTGTATTATGGATACTAGATAACGGATATTAATACATAATATACACTTTTCTTATTTATTTCTAAGACTTTCGCGAATCCCACTCATTGATTAAAACAACTTTTAGGATTATATCGCGTTACTTATTTATATTTATTTCCCGACGTTTCGAACTCTTTACAGAGATCATTTTCACGAGTGATGAACAAAAAGATGGTAGTTGTTCAAAAGCTATCTTCATTGATACAGAGAGCACCCACTTTTTGGAAATAAAAATCAAAAAGTTGATGTTAAAAATATGATTTTTACTATTGGTAACCCACATCAGACCATGAAAACAAAAGTTAAATACTTATTTATAAGATGTATTCATACTTTTTTGTTTTTTGTTTGCAAAAATCCTTTGTTGTATGATTTATAGTCCAGTCATTTAAGCTTAAATTAGGTAAGAATCTCGGAATTCGAGATACCCAGCTGTAAGTCTGTAAATAGTTGTTTGTATATTGACACCCTAAAAGTTGTCTCAAAACCTACATATGGTAGGGTGTAAGCAACTATTAAATTTCAAGGTCAAAGGTCACAAAAATCGTTTTTGTGCGCTTTTTTTGGAAATATCTCAATTCCTATGGGTTTTTTGCTATTTGTATTTATTATCAATATTGTAGAATACAAAATTCTCTACAAATTTTGTTTCAAAAATTTTTTTATACGGTGAACCGTTTTCGAGATAGAGGGCGGAGAGCGCGCGGTCACCGCATCACTTCAGGTCAACCGGTGCCTCCGGTCGAAAACGCGCCATATATAGTTGATGAACTATCAATAAATCAATGATTATAAATATTTGTCAATTTTTATAAACTATTATATTATATTTTATCATTTTTTTCCTAACTTATCCACTTTTTATTCAGTATTAATTTATTTAACAACACTTAGCCCATGTAATTGCAGAATTGTTAATGAAAATATAAGAATTATATTTGAATTTTAACCTAATTAATATTAATAACTTCTTACATGATGAAAAAAAAACAAATAAATTATGGATTAATCTTTTTATTAAAAAATATCATTGAATAATTTTTTTTTATTGAAAGTAAAAAAATGGAATAAAGGGTACAAAAACTACAATTTATAATTTTAAACATCTTCTTCCTCTTCATCGTTGTCTTCTGGCTGCTGGTAAATTTCAAACTGGTCTTCATTATCGTCTTCAACGACATTTGTCTCAAGTTCTTCCATGATTTCGGGATCAAAGGTTCCATCTTCGTTAATGTCGCTCTGATATGGTTGAGCATTGAGACAAGCTTGCCCATTACATTGGCTACAAGCTAAAGAGCATTGCAAGCCCGCTTTCCTGCATCCGCATCGCGAACCACAACCACTTTTGCAGTTGCAGAAAATTGTATTTAGCAAATCTTCTGGAGCAGGTGGTAAAATTGTCATGATAGGCTCCAGAAAATCATTTCGCATTGCCCAAGCCCATACCTGGGGTTCCAAATCATGTCCTAACCAAGTTTGAACTTGATAATATACACGGTTGAAATGTTGATGAGCAGCTGCACTTGTTGGTGGAATATTTGAAAGCTGCACAGGTTTATTAAGTTTTGTAGACTTGACGTAATGCGTATAAGAATGCGAAGATGATCGAGACTTTTCACAGATTTCGGAGCATTATAGACTGCCAATAAGGTTTGACCACTGTTGACACTTGTTCCACTCTCTAATAATCTTCTCTCTAATAAAAATGTCATTAGTGTAAATGGGAATATAATTATATTATGATTTAAGTTTTTCTCTTGATTATTTTTTAATTTTAGTAAACGGTTATAAGTATTATTGAATAGATATAGATTTAATGCATGAAGAAAATGATAAAATATAATATAATAGTTAATAAAAATTGACAAATATTTATAATCATTGATTTATTGATAGTTCATCAACTATATATAGCGCGTTTTCGACCGGAGGCACCGGTTGACCTGAAGTGATGCGGTGACCGCGCGCTCTCCGCTCTCTATCTCGAAAACGGTTCACCGTATAAAAAATTTTTTTAACAAAATTTGTAGGGAATTTTGTATTCTACAATATTGATAATAAATACAAATAACAAAAAACCCATAGAAAATGAGATATTTCCAAAAAAAGCGCAAAAAACCGATTTTTGTGACCTTTGACCTTGAAATTTAATAGTTGCTTACACCCTAACATATGTAGGTTTTGAGACAACTTTTAGGGTGTCAATATACAACTATTTACAGACTTACAGCTGGGTATCTCGAATTCCGAGGTGAACTTACTATAATGACTGGACTATTAATAAGTAAAAGTTGTTATTATTAAGTTATTAGAAAATTTTAAATTAAAAGTAAGTTAAAATCAATCAATATTTAATAATAGTTATACTTTGATCTCAACCAACTTAGAAAATAAGATAATTTTCTAATAACTTAATAATAACAACTTTTACTTATTAAATCATACAACAAAGGATCTTTACAAACAAAAAAAAATATGAATACATCTTATAAATAAGTATTTAACTTTTACAATTAATATAACTTTTTAATGTTACACTGATAAAAAAATTGCAAATCAAAACATATTACTATAATTAACAAATAAATAAGTTATTAATTTCTGAATTCGAGTATTTTTCGATTTTGATTTGCATTTTCTGAGAAGATTTACTGCAATAGCAAAATTTTTTTTGCACCATCAAAAAGTAGACATTTCAGCAAACAGAAAACATACAAACTTTTTTAAAAAAGCTGATATTGTGCCGTCAGAATTTTCGATTGAAAATTAGGGTGCTTTTTCGATATTAATTCAACATATGGTGAAAAAAAAAATTTTTTAAACAAATAAATTACAGCGTATTTGAGACATAAAAAGGCAACTTTTAACAAAATATCGTGCAAAAAAAAAATTGTAAAAGATAAAAATAAAAATCAAAAAAACTTGGTTTTTTGAATTTTTCACATAAATTTTGAGGTTATGTGTAAAAAGTGTAAATACAAAAGTTTTAGATCTTATTATGACCTACAATTTTGCCATTTAACTTTTTTCCATAGGACTTGTAGTTTTGCCGGAAATCAAGATAAACCATTTTTTACCCTTAAAAACTCACCCCTCCCACTTCCCGAACTCGGATCGACCGTAATTTATTTTTCCTTTCATTTTGATCATATCCCCATCCTTTTCTACTGGGTTTCATCCTACTGGAATTTTTTTTTGGTTTCAAAAATTATCGACCCTCTACGACTGGTCGACGAATATCGACTGGTCTAGTGAGAACAGAGCGCCATAAGGCACGATTCTTACACGCCTCACTCTTTTCTTTGACTTTTATAGCTCTTTTCATGCACGCGCGTCGATTTTTAAGGCTCCTAACATCACTTTCCTCCAGAACACGTTCTAGTTGAACATGGAATGTGTGTCTTAAAATTATGTATAAATTTATTAGACTTATACAATAATATAGACTTGCAAATTTTTTATTAACATAACATTACTTCACGCCTTTGTTACCCGAAGGTGTAGGCAGCGGCTGTTAAGCCTCATCTAGCCGTTATGTTTACGTCCCAAATGGGGCGAACCTATTGCCATACCAAAGTTTTCAGTCATCGATATATATTTTTTTATTTAAAGGCATTTATTTCGAAATGATCATCACACGTAATAGTTTTAAAATATTTAGATTTTTTTATATTAAAAAATAATAATCCTAATTATAAAATAAACATAAATAAATCTAAGTTTAAATTTATTTAAAATCAAAATTATTTTAACATTTACCGAACGAAGTATACATTTAAATCTAACAAGTTAAAGCTCTTAGATTACAAGGCAGCTCGGCAGGAGATCCGGTTTGGTAACAAACATTTTGTAAAATTTCAACCAAGCCAGCTACCTATCCCAGTTTATAAGTTAAAAGCCTTTAATGCCAGGCAGATGAACAAAAAGACGAAGTTGGCTTTTAGTAATACTTGTGTGGCAACACTTTCGCGATTATTTTATTTGGCAACACATTTAGTTAAAGGCTTACTAACTAATTTAAATTCCAAATTTCCAAACACCAGGTACACTTATAGAAAACAATAATAAATTTATACACAAATATTTAATCTGTTTGCAAATTAGTTTCTTAACAATTCCAAGTTATACTTGAATAAATACTTTTTTGTATTATTTTTTTTTTATCTTTTCTTCAGAAATAAATAGGTGATAAATAAATAAATACTTTATTAACGTTAATATTATTATATTTATATCCAATAAAAAGGAAAAATAAATTTATTACATTATCTACAATATATCCAATTAAAAGATTAGCTGAAAACAAATATTTCCGCATCTCGGTCTACTGGCAACGAGCCCAGAAGACAGGTAGAACACAGGTACAGCTTAACAGTGGCCAAGCAGCCAAGCAGTTCGATGCATGAATGGGCCGGCTCGACCGATGAAATACCACGACCTCTCAGAAGACTGACGTAAAGTGGCTCGTGCCGCGTTTCGTTCGGTGAGAGAGGTACCCGGAGGCCCACCCCCCTTCCCCATCCTTTCCCTATCCCTTAAAGGTCGGCAACGCAACAGTAACACTATATGTGTTGCTGGTGTCCATGGGCGGCGTTGGTTGCTTACCATCAGGTGACACGCCTGCTCGTTTCCCTCCTATCCCATATAAAAAAAAAAGGCTGCATTGCCACGCTGAATGGCAATGCTAATCCTCTGTGCGAAGAATAGACCAGCCCTCTAGTCGCGAGAGGCCTCGATCAGTCTCTTTGCATAACATTATTAGTATTTTTTTATATGAAATTCATTTCAATTTAAGAAAATAAAGAAATATATTAATTTAATT
Source organism: Euproctis similis (assembly GCA_905147225.2). NCBI lineage: Eukaryota > Metazoa > Arthropoda > Insecta > Lepidoptera > Erebidae > Euproctis > Euproctis similis. The sequence continues at coordinate 6,686,599 of LR990121.1, read as the reverse complement.
AAGTTTTCTTTACGCAAATATTTGAATTGGACTGGGGATCGAACCCGACGACCTCAATATAAACCATTGATACAACTAGAACATAGATATTCGTATATATAATTAGACTCACCTTCCCGAAGTTAATTATATCAGCGCAGAACACACTAAGCCGATAGTATTATATATAGTTAGATATCTACTATGAGCTTAGTGGCTCATCATAAAACCGAAACTCTCTCAGGTGAAGGTGAAACAAATTGAAATTCATTTAACACTAAGCCTCCGCTATATTTGTATATTAGTTAATTAAAAATTTGAGCTCAAGGTGCGCGGGGAGATCATGAGAAGAGATAAGATATAGGAGCTTTATTTTTTTTTAAATCTTCGATATCTTTCGAACAGCACAACTTCGCGCCTATTCTCTTGTGAGATAGGCTGAAAGAACTGAATATTATAAGATAATAGGTACATAACTCAATCCTATCTTTGTTATTCATAAATTTTAATGTCATCTTTTGTTAAAACGAGTCGATTTGATTGTGGAAAAAGTGTCGTACATACATACATAACTTCAAACCAAATCCCTTTCCCAAACTGAGCGCCAAAAGGCATGATTTTTACACACCTCACTCGTTTCGTTGACTTTCATAACTCTGTTCACGCACGCGCGTCGATTTTTGAGGCTCCTAACATGTGTCGTGTTAAACATTTTTGCTTCTTTTACCGTTCAAAATTCTTTAGGTCTTATAATCGGTATGTGACATCATTCAAATTTGTAGAATTGATTCTAGCAAAATATTTATGTGCTGATACCAAAAAATTCTCTTTAAAAAGGTTTATATTTTGAAGAGCATAATATTTTTTATTATACATGGTTTTTATTATTATTATTATTATTACTTTTTATAGCTTCACGCCTTTTCTATCCGAAGCTGTAGGTAGCGGCTGTTACGCTTTGATGGAAATTTTGGCGTAACTATTGACATATATGAGTCATATAATTTTCGAAAATTATAAGGCTTCTAACATATAATATAATAATGACATTGAAACAAAATTTTATCAATTATATCGTGTTTATTTAGAACTCATTTTCTATTTATTTCCCGACGTTTCGAACCTCTTTACAGAGATCATTTTCACGAGTAATGAACGTAATTCTTATTCATTACTCGTGAAAAGAAGAAGAGCTATGAAAAGTTCCAAATAAACGCGATATAATCTATAAAAAGTTGTCTCAATGTTGTGAACGTGATTCGCGAAAATCTAATAAATTAATTGCGCCATCGCATCTTCCAAGCACGGTGGAGGTGGCCGGTGCTGCTGCTGCTTCGGCAGAAAATCTCAAGCGGCACAAATACAGAAACCTTGTAGGTGACTATGTGTTTGAGCCGTTTGGGGTTGAGACTTTGGGGACATGGGGTCCGAGTGCTCGTGCACTTTACAAAGATCTTGCAAAAAGGCTGATCGAAACCTCTCGCGACCAGAGGGCTGGTCTATTCTTCGCACAGAGGATTAGCATTGCTATTCAGCGTGGCAATGCGGCCAGTCTTCTGGGCACGCTGCCAGTAGACCGAGATGCGGAGAAATTTGATTTCAGGTAGTTTTTTAATTGTATATATTGTAAATAATGTAATTAATTTATTTGTTCTTATTATTGTAAATAAAGTTTTTATGCGAAATTAATAATATTAAGATTAATATACCAAAGTTCATATTCAACGAAATAACCACAGATTAAACAATACTAATCACAACTTACCTGTAGTCAACATAACCTAGATATTTCAGCCCTTAGAATTGGGGTTGAAGGTTTGAACAATAAATACATACCCACCTACCTCCTGATCTATCAATAATTGCGAAAGGCATCCCTGTGAAGATGCTCTATGCTGACTTCTACCATTGTATACATATCCCCGGTATCTCAACAGTACGTCAAGAATCCGTCCCTATTCATACTTATCCAATTAGGACCGGATCACTAATTTGATATTAGAGTTGACTGTGATTTGTTGGCGTAGAATCTATCCGGGTTAGATGGAATGGTTTTAATTATTATCTCTCTGAATGAATGTTTGAATGGGCTCCCTCGAGCGGTGAAATACCACGACAATTCAGAATAGCGTAATAAGGTTGGAAATTTCGGTAGTCCGGAAATCGCAGCAGTGGCTGTTAAAGCTTCGACTCGCCTTAACGTTCTGTCCTAAATTGAATAGCTGGCGAACCTATTGCCATACACCGGGCACAAAGTTGTCAGTCCTCGATATTTATCACACATAACTACCGAAAAGAATTTCTACAAATCATTGGTGTAAGCCCAGAATCGGACCCAGAAGCGGGGAACACTGGAGCAAAGACGCTTATTGAAAAAAATGTAGGATTAGTATGTTTTATATCAGTATTAATCTCACGAAATCCATAAGTTTGCTTTGGCGAAACAGCACATATCTATGCCATTTTCCGAGGTCGAATTTTAACCGAATCCGTAATTCATATACAAATATTTATCACATACACTGTCATACACACTTTTATAAAGATAAAAAAAAATCATATAAAATTATAACAAAAACAGGCCTCTTAACAACCCTTATCATATTTAATAACTTAACGAATTGTCATTTACAGAAATCGTTAGTATGTAAGCGGGGGATGAAAGGAATCTAAGTAGGTCAAGTCAGACACCCCCTACCCTACAATTCTCCCCAATCCTCACCAGGTGTTTACACCTGGCCCCTCTACCTGAACACTCCTCATATCCGCTAAGCAAACAAGAAGAATTACATAACTCTATTACGCACATCGCGACAAAAACATACCCTTTCTTTGTTCTTACGTAAACTTGCAGGGTATTGTTGTTTTTTTTATTTATAAATTTGTCAGTCGTTAACCTGGAATCAGAGTATTTTGAGATCTTAATAGTCTCACTGACCTTGTAATTCTCAACTACCCAAGTTCTAATCCGTTAACACAGTATACAATATTGACATTATAGAAATTACTTTCATTATTAATATTATTTTTAATAATATCGGAACTATAAAAGCTAATTTTTAAGAAAACAATTATGGTTGTTGACATAAATGTAAAATAATAAAAAGAACATGTACCTAATATATTCATGGACCATAAAGAGAGGTTTTCGTGTCACTTCTGATTTTTTACGACCCGGCACGAGATTATAAGGGAGGATTAAGGGGGAGGCTGAGTTTGAAGGTTCTAGAACACGAGCACCAGGTTACAAATAGCTTACGATGGAATTAGTTGAAATTAGGTTAATTCGCAAATTATATCCTTGTGTTAGTAACTTGAAAGTAAAGTAGTTTTTTTTGGGCACTTAACTAAAAAATACATAAGTTTCAAACGTAACTTGAATATATGAAGTTTGAGAAATAAATTTTCTAGTATACACAATATCAATATATACACAATATTGAAAAAAGCATAAAAACCGCGAAGTTATACTTAAATTAAATGTTGCTTTACTTCCTTAACTTTGCGTCCCTAGCAGGGTAGGCAGAGAGATTAGAGCGTCGTAAATTACGATTCTTAAACACCGCACTCGCTTTATCGACTTTCATCTGTAAACTTGTCATACACCTTACACAAGGACAAGATAAATTTGATGGGAGGTGTGTAATAGTTGATTTTTATTACACATTTGCACTGTATATCTACTTAGTCACACTCTTTCAATCCAAATTGCTGCCTTACAACCACATCCAACTGCTAACTTTGAACTAGATTAGAAGCTGTAAGAGAATATTTATCTCGCAAAATCTCAAAGTAGTTCATCTATAAAATTGACCCGTTATGGATGCTTGATTGGTTTATCGTTCACCCATCACCGAACATGATTCTCGAATGGGTAACTAAATTAAAAATATACAATTAATATCTTCATATTTTGAAGTGAAGTTAATACCACGACCTCTAAGAATATCGGTGTAAAGTGGCTCATACCGTGTTTCGCTCTGTGAGAGAGATCTAACCCTAGAGAGAGATCTCCCCTGTCTAACCCTCAGTTCTAACCCCTTTCCTATCCCTCCAACGAAATCATTCCCAAAGAGGGTTGACGTTAGACAGGTGGCCGGTTGTAAAACCACAGCTAAATCTTTTGACAACATGGACAGTTCAAAAGGATGACATGTTGTGCCGACTCCTTTTAAAGTGAGATATATAAATTATATTTTGAAATTAAGGTCGAAGTGATTTATAAATTACTTTGCTCTTAAAAATACTAATACCTAATTTCTTGTATCACGTTCTATCTATAAACGTCTCAGCGGCCTGGTGGTCGAATCCATTTCGGAATCAAGAAGCCTTAAGTAGAAATAATTTGAGTTCACACTAAAATCTTCTTGATATATTGTAATAAATATGAATGCCTGACAACATTCTGCCCGGTGTATGATAATAGGTTCCGCTGCCTATTCCATTTCGGACGTAAACATACTTGAGATGAAGTGTAACAGCTACTGCCAACACAAGCTATTATTATTATATATCCAAACATAAATACAAAACAAACAACAACTTCACGCTCAGTCTCTGACGGAGTTGGCACAAAGAACAGAGCTATACTTTACGACTTTCATAACTCTTGTCCTACAAGCTCCTTCAGCTGTAAGCATAAGAAAAGATATAAAAAATTTAACGTACCGAATGAATTGTCACCGGCAGAGTTATAGCAATACGGAGATAGTATTAATCTGTTTTTCAACCCCCACCATAAGGGGATGAAGGGTGCGACAAATTTAACTGCGGTAATGAAGTGAAATAATTGATTAATTGCTCGCTTGTCAGCCGGCTCGACGGGTGTCATTGCAAAATAATGACTCGCGACATTGAATGGTATCTGAGTATATCTGACTAATTTGTTGATACGAAACATTTTCATACATTTAACATAACTTCACGCCTTTTTCTACCCGAGGGTGTACGTAGTGGCTGTTAAGCCTCGACTCGCTGTTATGTTTACGTCCCAAATGGATAAGTGGCAAAACTATTGCCAAACACATACACAGGGCACAAAGTTTTAAGTAATCGCTATTTATCACTTAATTTCGAAAGTCATTGGTGTGAGTCAAGATTCGAAACCGCGTCTTCTTGATTCAGAAGCGGGCTGCTCGACCACTGGACCACCGAAACGCGAATTGTTATCAATATTATTCTTAGTATACGTGGTTTCAGCCAATGAATAATCGTTAAATGGGTCTGCTCGACCGATGAAATACCAGTCTCAGAAAATCCGGATAAATTGGCTGATACCGTGTTTCATTTAGTGAGAGAGGTATTCTGAAAAGGATTTCACGAGACAGGCAAAGGAAAGGATTCCTTTGCCCGTCCCCAATCGTTTGCTTATCCTATCTTAAATGATGACAATGGTAGAGCCACACAGTTTGATAAATGTCTAGTATGGCTTGATACTGAACTCTCTGAACTCTCACAATCTCAACATAAAAGTGGCTCATGCCACGTTTCTTTCGGTGAGAGAGGTGTCCTCTTCCTTTTTCTCATACCATCCTTAAAGGTCGGGAACCCAACACTGTTTGTGTTACATGTATCCTTGGGTAGCCCTAGACACTTACCAACAGGTGACCAACTTGCTTTTTCACCCCTTTTCCCATAAACAATAAAACTAATCATAAATGAAAACAAAACATTACATCTATGTAGAAAGAGTGGATGATGCAAGAATGACTAAGCAGACATACATTTCAAAAGTTGATGGATACCGGAGACGAGGACTGTAACGCGGTCGGGGGTATATAAATAAAATTCACTCGACAATTAAAATTAAAAGTTTTATTTTAACGACGAGTTGCTCCTCAATTTGTGGCTACCAAATTCTAAGAAGGGAGTAGGTACGACCTGATGCCGAGTGACCCGCGAAGGCTCACTGCAGGGGTGTCCTGGTGCTCCACTGAAGTCTCCTCCCAGATGTTGTCGGGCTGCCTTGCACTGTCAGTTGTTGACAGGAAAAGGTCGAGAGGATAGTAGAGGTGAAAGTAAAGATAAAAGTCGAGGTGTGAAGGTAAAGATGAAGGCGAAGGTAGAGATGTGAAGGTAGAGGGCAGCCAGTCTGGAACAGCCAGTAACAGCCCCTGAGCATCCCCATTCACTGGCATCGACAATCAGTGCCACCACCGACCCCCATTTCTCAGAATGGGTAGACAGTGGTGTCACATGCCAGTAATTTGGAAAATGCCCAGGGTGGATCAAGCATATAACCCTACATTAAAAACATTAATATAAATTTGGAAAAGAGTTATAACAAACTATTCAACAACATAATTAATAATGTAGGTAGGTTACCACTACCTACTTGATTTGTAAAATTATCTAAATTGTACAGAATAATTTATATAAGAAATTACTGTAATATATATAAAAATAATATGCTGCTATTAACAGAGTCTGAAGATGTATTAATAAACTTTGATAATTTTGATGAAACTTGAACTTTGAAACTTTGATGAAATAATTTTAATAAATTAGGCACATCAAGCTCACGGCACTGCAGGCAATAATATCTTAGCTATTAGGGTGAAATAAATTGGTTAAAACACTCACCAATAAGATCAAAAGTTTAGTTGAAGGTATAGGTTATTCGGCTCCTCACTTGGTAAAAGCTTCAAATGAAATGGCCGAATATCCTGTCTAATTTTAAAATGTCTGGCCAGTCTCTCATATTAAATAATTAACTACCTACTTTAATGAATATAATAAAATTATTAACTTTCGTATACTACCTACAGTTGTATTTTTATTTATGACCTGGAAACCGTGTCTTTGAAGCCTAAACCTACTATGATAAAAATTTACATTGTCACTCAACGTGACAGGACGGCCACGACACATTTTCCATGACCAAATCGAACGAGTCCTGGATGTCGTATGTGATGTCAGGAGCTTTAAAGACCGACGACAAGAGTTATGAAAGTCAAAGAAGCGAGTGAGGCGAATCAGAATCACGCCTTATGGCGCTCTGTTCTCTCTGAAAACCCCGCAAGGGATTTGGCGTGAAGTTATGCATGTATAAAACAAACTAGAACCTACTTTGCATAACAAATCGGTAGAAAATGTTGTATTTAAGCGAGAGTTACTTTGACTAATAAGGGTCTATCACAGTCACATCCCGTTCTGGATATATATGTACCTATTCAATAGGTAATTTATTCTTCTAGGACCGAGTGTTCAGGTTAACTGGCTGGAGATTGGTTATCTTTTACCTGTAGGTATGCAAATTAGATTTAGAACTCAAGTTAATGACTACGATCGTCGTGTTTTTTTTTAAATTTTATTCGTAACAATGACTTTTGGCTTCAAAAATATATCATACATTTACAGGTGCCGATGTGTCAACAAATTATTCTCGATTTATTGAAATGGGTACGCTGTAGTTCTAATAATATCTTTCGGCATTATAATACAATGCTACTCACGCTGTCGTAACAAATAATAAATACTTGAAAAAAGAAAATATTTCTGTTTTCACTGACTGATCTCGATTCTTTAACCGACTTCGAAAAAGGAGGAGGTTCTCAATTCATCTGTATGCATAATTTTTTTTTTATGTCTGTTCACCGATATTTTCGTCAATTATGGACGGATTTCAAATATTTTTTTTTATCGAGAGTGTTTACTTTCGAGATGGTCCCATTTTCACCAGGTCAGGATCCAGGAGGATAATATTTACAAATGTCACTTATTTTTCGAGTCAGTGCAAGCCCAGGTAACGTACTCTATTGTGTTGCACCAACTTCAATAATGAGTGGCAATAGTAAATATTATAATAGTCTAAAGATGACTTTCCAAAAGTATTACGTTTTGTATATTGTATTAAGTATACAGATTAGTAAGTTCCGTTATTTATCGCTTTTTAGTTATGAAGGTACTGTTTTCATTTACTCAAAGATTTTGTGGTTTACGTTTCTAGAAGTCGGTTTTTTGGAGTTTACTCCTTAAGAATCGATTTACATATATAGGCCCGGGGTATGAAAATTATGGGGACCAAAATCGTACTAGTCACGTGACTGTCACACGAAATGCGTTATGCAGTCACAGAGCATATAAATAAGAGTCGGCACTCCATACAATGTCCTGAGCTCTTTATAGTCACAGAGCATATAAATAAGAGTCGGCACTCCATACAATGTCCTGAGCTCTTTATAGTCACAGAGCATATAAATAAGAGTCGGCACTCCATACAATGTCCTGAGCTCTTTATAGAAACACTCTTTAAAGCGATACGCCATTCTCTATTACGAAGAAATGTGTTCATATTTGTAGACAGTAAATATTTATTTTTGTAAATAAATACCGTAAAAACATGTAGAAAAAAACACCCCCAGACGAGGGATCGAACCCGCCCCGACCTTGTGTTATCGGTAGTGCGGTTTACCGATGCACCACGAGGGCCGTATGTATAATCGTCTAATTACCGTCCTCTTTACCAATTTCGACACATTTTCTAGGATCGGGTTTGTTTGTTTGTTTGTTTTTTACATACATACATATACGTAAGTACGTATTGCAGGCGGAGAAAAAAAAAATTATATTATTTATAAATTGTGTTTTTTGAAAATTATATTTAAGTACGAATTACATACTAATAAAATAATGAAATATCAATAATATTTTTCGATCTTTGGTAATGAAACGAGGGGCGCCACAGTAGCATCGCCAACATCGTACTCCTAATAAAAAGTGTGTGAATCTCGGAATCGGCTCCAACGATTTTCATGAAATTTAGTATATAGAGGGTTTCGGGGGCTATAAATCGATCTAGCTAGGAATCATTTTTAGAAAATTTCATTTTATCGTGTTTTATCGATAATTAACTTAAACATCAACTTACTTTTTTATTGGAATTCCTGACATCTATTGGCGAATGTGAATTATTTTAAATTGTGAGCACTTAACTTGCTTTAACGACAACAACACTAAAGCTATTCCAGCAGATGGCGTTGTTAACTAATTCTAAACTAATTACTATTTCTTTATTACTAAATTTCTTATTATATTACTATTTCTTTATTACTAAACTAATTACTATTTCTTTATTTCTTCTAAACTAATTACTATTTGTTTCTAATATAATATGTTAGTACATAGTATATATTAGTATATATTTATTATTGGAGTTTACTCCATAAGAATCGATTTACAATATATAATAATAAGAGTCGGCACTCCATACAATGTCCTGAGCTCTTTATAGTCACAGAGCATATAAATAAGAGTCGGCACTCCATACAATGTCCTGAGCTCTTTATAGTCACAGAGCATATAAATAAGAGTCGGCACTCCATACAATGTCCTGAGCTCTTTATAGAAACACTTTATAGCGATACGCCATTCTCTATTACGAAGAAATGTGTTCATATTTGTAGACAGTAAATATTTATTATTTTATTTTATAATCGTTCTTGAGGAGTAAACTCCAGTCGTGCGTCGGAGCGGACACACACTTTTACTTTTTTTTTTTAAAGTATTTTTTTATGTCATATTATCTAGGCGTTAAAATTTGAATTTCGAATCCTTAATTTTTTTCATAAATACAATTCGTTGTAACTGAGGTAGTGGATTTCATTATTAGCCAGTAGTTCTTATATCTTTGCGAATGCTATGCAGCCTCTGCGATCAGATCAGTCTATCAGAAATGAATATAATAATAACCCAAATATAATTAACATACATTTCATCCAGTTTCATAAGGCAATATAAAATATTGCCATGACTATATATAAGGAAGAATTTTTGACAGATTCGGGGCAAGGCACCAGTAACGAAGATAAAAGAGACCTTTGTTGGGGGGGTACATTAACCCGGTCAGTTTCAACTGCGTCTATCTTCATTTAATAAATTGAATGAACGAGTGAATGATGAGTAAATTAAAACAGTACATTAACGGTATCTTTTAAAATATACTCCTAATAAAGACTTAGTTCGAGGCATATCTTTTAATGTTTTGTCGTTTGAATAAAAAACGAATTAGAACCTTGTAGTACTTTTTAGTAGTGGTCTCGGTGGTCCAGTGCTCGAGCACGCGGCTTCAGAGTCAAGAAGTCGTAGGTTCGAATCCTGGCTTACACCAGTCATGTGTGATAAATATTGAAGAATAAAAAAACTTTGTGCCCGGTATGTCAATAGGTTCGCCGCCTATTCCATTTGGGATGTAAACATATCGGCGAGACGACGCTTAACGGCCGCTGCCTACACCTTTAGGTATAAAAAGGTGTAAAGTTATGTTTTGTAGTACTTTTTATTGTTTTTCAAAGTATTTTATCCACGTAGTTTAATACATTTTATTTTAGTAACATATTTCATTTATTCCACTCTAAAGTAGGGGTTTTTAAAATGGCTGTCATGAAAGCGTCAACTGCTACTTCACCGGACTGGAATCTTTGCCCACGAAGACATTTTTAATTTTAAGAAATATAAAGAATTCTTAGGCCTTAGTTTGGGAGTTTATGGAGGATGGGTAAGAATTTTTACTTTATCCTACTTCAAATAATCAATCGGTTGTCAAGACCTGTATTAGCTTGTGATGTCGTTGTGCAGGATGATGCGTGGCTTTGAGTTAGATAATCAAAGTTCGGATGACTGTGGTATACCACTCTTCATTAACATTTCTACGATTTTCAAGTCGAGGCCCCCGGCAATAACCCAGTAATAGCATATTACTGGATTTTTTATTTCAAATTTGACATATGTGGGTTAGGACTCATATATTTTTTTTTTTAATTTTTCTTTACTTAATTACAAAAACGGTTGACAGTTTTATTATATGGAACTATTATTGTATTTTTATACTACAAAAAAAATTTACATTGTTACTTTTTAAATTTAATGAATGATATCAGGTATTAAGTAATATCGTAAAATTTCATTTGGTACATTTAACATGGCAAAAAGAATACTCTGAAAAAATAAAGCTAAAAACCACAAAACATTTTCTTCAGAAAAAATAGAGTCTTGCGATTAAATGGTTTATTCCTCGGGGACGTTGAAATGTATATGTCGTTAAATACAGATAATTCATTGAATCAATTGCTATATAATATAGCTTATTATATTATTACTCTATACTGAATTATTTAAAACTATCGACCATAAATTATTTATTTTCAATGTACACATATAACGTATCCTATTCAGAATATTGATGAAAAGGTTTATATAAAAAAATAACATAACATAGCTTTACGCCTTTTTCTACCCAAAGGTGTAGGCAGCGGAGTGGAGTGGAGTAACAGTGGAGGGCTGTGGTCTCTTTCTGCGAAGCTGTCATGCTCCAGAAGGAGGCCGCCGAGCGGGGTCGGGAGAGAGCCGATCCCGCTCGAAGGCGGCGGCGGCGAGCTCAGTGATCGCCGCCGCCGGCGGGCCGCGAGGGTGCACACCCCGCGGGTGCGCCCGGGTCGCGGCCCGGGAAGGATGACCCCCGGTGCGGCCGGGGAGGGTCGTCGGGGGCGCCGCCGGCCGCGCGCCTCTTTACAGCGCGCGGTCGGAGCCGCCCCGCCCGGGGGAGTCTCGCCGAGGCTCCCCGAGGATGAGCACCCCCTCGTGACGGAGGGGGGGCGACGGCGGGGTGGACAGTTCTTTTCGTGGATCTCAGATCGCACCTATGGCCTTAAGTTATTTAAACACTATAATATATTTCACCCCTTACATTTCAGTTATTTTTCTGCGATATGTGGCGTTTAAATTGGGATAGGAGAGGAGAAGAGGTTCGGCCTCCGGATACCTCTCTGACGAAGCGAAACGCGGCATAAGCCACTTTAAGAAGACATTTTGGGAGTTAGTGGAAATTCTATTCTAAATATATATGCCAATTTTCATCTAATTCTGTTCTTCAAGTAACCCGTGATAGAGTAACAAACATAGGAACATCCAAACATACCCATACCTTTCGCATTTATAATATGAGTAATATAAATCCAATATATAAAATTCTCGTGTCACAGTTTTCGTTCCCATACTCCTCCGAAACGGCTTGACCGATTCTCATGAAATGTTGTGAGCATATCGGGTAAGTCTGAGAATAGGACAACATCTATTTTTCATCCCCTAAATAACAAGAGTAGCCCACCCCTCGATATTTTTTTTTTAATTTTTCGATTTATATCTGTTTTTTTTTATTTTTTTTATAAAACGGGATACAAAAATATACACAACCCTAAATTTTCAACCCCCTACAATCAACCCGTATTTTTTAATTTTTATTTTTTTGTAAGACAACCTTTGCCGGGTCAACTAGTGATATATAAAAATAACGTAATAAAACAAGCACTATTAATATTTAATACATTGAAAAAGAAATAAAATAACAACATAACATAACTTCACGGCTTTTGTTACCCGAAGGTGTAGGCAGCGGCTGTTAACCCTCGTCTCGCCGTTATGTTTACGTCCCAAATGGAATAAGTGGCGAACCTATTGCCATGCCGGGCACAAAGTTGTCAGTCATCGGTATTCATCACACGTAAGTTTCGAAAATTTCGAAGTTATTGGTGTGTGCCAGGATTTGAACCCACTACTTCTTGAATCAGAAGCGGGGTGCTAGCCACAAATAACAACTCTAACAAAGTTTCATTATAAGGTTGAAAGAAAGTTCATCATTATTTGTTAACTTTTCTAATCGACAGAGGCACTGCGTCCTATCAGTAATAACCTACGGTGCCAAAACGTGGTCACTTACGGTGTGGCTAGTCCACAAATTTAAAGTCGCTCAGCAAGCTATGGAGCGAGCTAGGCTCGGAGTATCTCTAAAGGATAGACTCAGGAATGAGTATATCCGACAGAGAGCCGTAGTAACCGACATAGCTTGTAGAATAAGCTCGCTGAAGTGGCAATGGGCTGTTGACATCTGTCGAAGGACCGATGGTAGATGGAGCAATAAGGTCATAGAGTGGAGACCGCGACTTGCGACTTGCGAGCCCGATGGTCAAACGATATCAGAAAAAAAATGGGCTGCTGGAAAAGACTGGATGCGGAAAGCAGAGAATCGGATGTTGTGGCGCAAATTTGGAGAGGCCTATGTCCAGCAGTGGACTGCAACAGGCAAATGATGATGAATGATGAGGCATGTTATTGACTCTCTAATTTAGTCACTCTCTTTCTGACTGTCTTTCTTGCACATTTTTTTTCATATAGGGATGATATTAATATGATATTTCATATGATGCAAGGAAATTGGCAAAGCGAATTTTATCACCAGGCAATAGTTATACCAGCTTAAGAGAAGACTATTTCTACAAGAAAAGTGAGGCTATTAAAGCATAAGCTGTTATAATAATGAATCTTCTTATTTATGTGGGAAAAATATCGCTGACTGAAAACTTTGTGCCCGTTATGGTAATAGGTTTGCCACCATTTAGAACGTAAACATAACGGCGAGACGAGGCTTAACAGCAGCTGCCTACACCTTCGGGTAGAAAAAGGCGTGAAGTTAAGTTACGTTACATTCTTTACAAACCATCAAATGTATGCAAGAGTCGAAGAGAAATCTTGCTGATCCTAATAACTCTTTTTATAAGTTTCCTCCTCCCTTAAGTTTACAAGAACTTATAAATTTATTTTTCTTTGCGAAAACAATATTTAAGAGTTCTCTTTTTTACTACAATAAAAATACAAACGTCCACAGTTCTTACTTTGACCAACCGCTAAACTTATAACAAATATATTGCAAGAAACCGAGTATTTCTTGTAAAAAAGAAAATTGTTCTTTGCAATGAAATATAAATTCAAGACATATAGTGATTCATAGTCAGGTTATGTCTAAATAGTTAATTTATATAACAGTCGTTGGTAAGAATTGAGTGAACAATTTATTTAAATGGCCTGCTATTTAGGATTACTTATATGAAAATCCAAGACTCTACTATTTGAACGATCTCATAAATAGTTAAACATGTACTTCTATTCCAACTACACAAATTGTTTCAGTATAGTAAAAGTGTCAATCCCACTTCTTATTCTTTATGCATTGATAAATATCTAATAGAATATATTCGTTAAAGAAATGATCAATTCTAACGTTTTAATATCTTTCATTTACTTCACCAACAGTTTCGGTAGAAATTTAAACTTAATAAAATAAATTCAATCCCACTTCTGATTTCGTTCCATATACATGAGCATAGCGTGTAGTTGAATATAGATATTCACATAATTGATCATATATTCGTAAACTAATGAATGGATTGCGAAGCCTATATTGTGTATCGCAGATTGATTAATGGGACATGCGCCTCGCTATAGAGACACTGTCTATTAGTCATATAAGGTCGTGGAAGCAATAAACTTCAACCCGGCTCTTCCCGCTCAACAGTTCTATGTGGAGTTATATTGTCTATTGACCTATTAACATTCACGTAACGTTCTATCAAAAAACCTGACTGAAATACTAATGTAATAATATGGCGTATTTCATAAATAAGCGTAACTCTAACATCATGGATCATTGATGAGTCGTGGTTGATAAAAATATATTCAACCTCTTTGTAGATGTTTAGTTTAGTTTTTAAATGACTTTATGGGTGGGTTCTAAATTTGAATGTTAAATTTATTTGTGTCTGTTTGGCCATAATGCAGACACATATTGGCGGGAAATTATTTGTTTATGTTCGAAACAGGTTTATACAATACAATAAACTGTCATAAGGTATATTTGAGTTTTGTAAAAATCAAAGGCGTTTCTTTTTTATTTAAAAATAACATTGTTCAACCTTTTTCAATTTCTCCTAAGCTTCAGCTATACAGGAACGTGATAGTCGGAACTAGGCCACTCCTGGTGAATACATCCATATTTCCTTGTTGTTTGCTATAAGCACACGTGTTTGCCTTTTATTTTCCGATTACTTGTGTTTGCTATTTGCTTTGCTATGCAAGCTTCCTATAACTACCATCATATGCCTATGAAAGAAATGTATATAATAATGTGTTTTGTAATCAATTTGGTGGTTAAGAAACCACGGATTCCCAGATTTGTTTCCAATAAAACATTATGGTCGTATTCAAAGCGATGAAGTCGAAAAAATGTTATGGGTAATCTCCCAATGGACACAAATAGGGTACCCTTTGAAGCACGAAACTCAATTTTGTTAGATACTTTACCGCTGTATTTGTTCGAACAAAACCTTAAAGTTAGTTTCACCACGGTATTATCGGATACTTTGACATCAGATTTTCTTTGCAAACACTCATTTTCTCAATTTAAAAGTCAAATAGTTCGATACCCGGATTATTACGCTATCTGTATACTAGAATAACCGTAAAAACGTAGACTACAAGAACTATAGTATAATAGTAACGAATTAAACAGTAAAAATATTTTAACCTTACACTCTTAGCTAAAAGACCAAACTACATATTTAAAAAAAAATTAAAAGCGCCAAAATTTAATGATGCCAAGGCAACAATTAAAAAGAAATAGGTCAAGTATTACAGAAACAACAATAATAATAATAATCTGAATGCAGTGGCTATCAAACATCAAAGTCAAGTGGTTGATAATTAAAAAGCGAAATTGGGGGAACGGTCTGTATTTCACTTCACTCCGTAGTTGGTAGATAACATATTTTGGCTCGTTGCCAACTTCTGACATTTGGGTCATTCCGTTGGTTATCAAATTTTTATAGAGTTTCTGTTCTACTACATATATATGCAAATATATATTGCCTTGGATGCAGATTTACACGAGCACCGCAAAGTCTGCGCCAGATGCAGGGGTTATGTTTGAATGTACAAATATGCATGTTGAAACGCAAACACAGTGGCGCCATCTTTAGAATATTCTCGTTTGATTTCATAAGGCGTTAAACAATAATTATAATTAGTAGTGTGTAGGTTTACCGAGCACTTGTACTGAACACGAGTGCGTTTACCAAATAGTGTTACTCGGTGAGCCATGTGGTTTGACACATTTTAGGTTATGAGATGTCGCTAAACCAAATAGAACAAGTGGAAGGAAGGTGATTTTAGAGCCATAAAAATCGAACATGAAAAGAGTTAAAGAAACGAACGAGGCGTGTAAGACTCGTGCCTTATGGCGATCTGTTCACGCTGCATACCCAGCAAGGGATTTGACGTAAAATTATGCATGTATGTATGTAGATACATACATATATAATTTTACGCCAAATCCCTCCCAAATTCTTCTTCTGCAATAGGGACAACAACATTACTTATTTTTAATAGTAGTACGTCAGTAATAGTATAATAGACTAAATACCTCTCATATATAAATTATAAGTATCATAACTAGCATAACAAAGTACTAGATCACAAAGTTGATCGTAATTTAGAAATTGTGCAGATACACTCGAGAGCAATGAATCCGGGTCACTTAAAGAATCCTAAAAATCTCGGAAACTAAAAATGCTAGGTTAATGCAATAAATTGTATTTAATAGACAATGTAATACTCCTTAAATGAAGGTATTAAAACTTCTTAGTTATTGTAAAGTTATATCATAAAAAAATCAAATTTGAAAAAGGGCCACTTACGAAGATGGAACTACGAAATTACAGCATTTGGTTTTGCTTTTGTTTGTAATCTTTCATTTATGTGGGTACATAATCCATGTTGATAGTGCTCTATATTCATTATTCAAGCTGAAATTATGTCGCTTACGCCTGAAGAATGCACCAGAATACTTACAATGCTGGAAACCGGCCGGAGTCAGCGCGATACAGCCAGGACTGTTGGTGTGTCGCTGTCAACAGTACAAAGAGATCTCCGACGTTACGAAGAAACTGGTTCTAACCTACGCAGACCAAGAACGGGCAGAACCAGGTATACCACAGCACGAGAAGACCGATACTTGGTGAACACCATGCTTCGAAATCGCTTTCTCACAGGAACTGAACTCACCAATCAGTTTCGACGCCTCGAAGGAAGTAACCCAAGTGCATGGACAGTAAGACGTCGGCTTGCTGAATCTAACTTAAAACCCCTTAGACCTGCAAACGGCCCTAAACTGGAGCGTGGGCATCGTATTTCAAGACTAAGATATGCCCAGAGCCACGTAAATTGGAGTATTGAAGATTGGTCAAAAGTTATGTTCTCCGACGAATCAAAATTTATGCTCTACAAGCACGATGGAAGACACAGAGTGTATCGAAGACCAGGGGAAAGATTCAAGCAAGCATGCATCGAGGAAAAAGTAGCCTACGGTGGTGGGTCTGTACTTGTGTGGGCCGGAATTTCTTCTGAAAGTCGCACAGAGCTGGTGATCATAGAAAACGGCTCTTTAACTAGCGTAAGATATGTGGAAGAAATCCTCAATGATCACGTTGGTCCATTTATGGTCAATTTAGGTGAGGATGCTATATTTATGCATGACAATGCCCGACCTCATACAGGTAGGATTGTGAATGACTACCTTCAAGAGATGAACATTACTCGTATGGAGTGGCCAGCGCGCAGCCCGGATATCAACCCGATCGAGCATGCTTGGGACGAGCTAGGCAGATGCGTAAAACAACGAAACCCTCCCCCAATCACGCTTCGTGAGCTCAAAATTGCTCTCACAGAGGAATGGGAGAATATTCCCCAAAATCGTATAAGGAACTTGGTGTACAGCATGCCAAACCGCGTAAACGCAGTAATGGAAGCACGAGGAGGCAATACGAAGTATTAAAATTCAAGAAAATCGTAATAAAGTTCAAAAATTTCATGTTTCCTATTTTTGTTTTAAGGAGAGATCAGCAGATTTTTTCTTTATGTAATTTTGTGTTAATAAAATGTATGGTGACTCATATTTTTTTTACTTTCATTTAAGGAGTATTACATTGTCTATTAAATACAATTTATTGCATTAACCTATCATTTTTAGTTTCCGAGATTTTTAACATTCTTTAAGTGACCCGGATTCATTGCTCTCGAGAGTAATTTAAGACATTTTGATACTAGAACCGAGCAACAAAAAAACATTCAAGTGAAGTCCAAATCAGCTTTATTTTAATAGGCCGTCTCAGACACTTAAAAATAGTCAACATAGTCAACAAGTACAATTTAACTTATTATTTAAAATGAAATAATTAACACGAGCGCCTGAGGAAAGTGCCTCCGTAGAACAAGAAAACACGCACGCAATCGCCACGAGCGGCCCAATACCGAGTGTAGGTGCTATCATGAGAAGAATCGAGCAAGAAACTCATGTGAATGTTATGAATCATTTATTTAGAAATTGTTTTTTATTTTAATTTGTAAGTCGATATGATTTAAAGTGGCATGGTTTTTTATTGGGATAGTGGGCATAAAAGCAAGCAGATCGCCTGTAGCTAAGTGACTAACTTGGCCCATGGACACCTGTGACATATACGTGATAGTGTTATAGTTGCGTTACCGGAATTGAAAGGTTACATTTAGTGTTCCTACGGATACCTCTCTCACCTAACGAAATACAGCATAAGCCACTTTATAACAATATTTTGACAGTTCGTCATATTTCTCCGGTTGAGCTGGCTTATTCATGCAACGAACTATGTGGCTACCTCGAATTCGCGCGGAAAAATAACGCATACTTGCAAAGTTTGAGCGGAAACTTTCTCCCTTCAAAGTAATAAGTAAACGTTCAGTTATCGATTTTAATTCATATATGAAACTCTGGCGTCAAGCCAACACTGGCTATTAGCCGAATGAAATATTAATTTGAGTACGTACTTTACACTTGTAGTACATAGTATTATGCGCTCGTTTCATATGAAATGGTCTCTCACATAACATCACGATTTTAGTATTCAAAAATTAATGAACACACCATACGTTTACTAAGTTTACCATTGTTTGCTATAGAGAAATAGAGGTAAGAGAATTTAACTCAATTAATTTAACATATTAGTTGTTTGAGAGAACTTTGTTACACTACAGAAGCAATAAATTCGACCTGAGTTACGCTACCTTTGGTAGTAGCATAAAGGTTTCATTTACCATTGGTACGGGAAACTCATTACCGGGTTTTTCTAACTGATGTATTCTAAGCTTTAAAATGGAACATTATGATTTGACACTCATGAATTTCACTGGAATGGGATCAAGCTTTAAAGTTATACATGTTATATTTTGCGAAAGTAATAATACCGTCTTAAATTTATACCTCTATTAAAATGTCATGTGTCGTGTCTGAAAACACGCATTCGCGGTACGCATTAGTTTCCTTATATAATCAACAAAAAACCGCTGAAAGTCATCATTTCCTGGTATAAACTTACGTAGAAGCTTAACTTAGAGTGCTTTTTAACTGAATAGAATTAGATTTGATTTTTGATATTCGTGTCTATATTTGTAAAGATAAGGACTATCGGTAAACAAAACTTAACGCAATGCATAGTTTTAGTGAAACGTTAAACGGTTAAAATCTGAAGCAGCCGTGGTAGAGCTGCACCTTATCTGGATACAACAATGCGATTTTTACACACCTCACTCGCTTCGTTGACCTTCGTTGACTTTTCATGCACGCGCGTCCATTTTTGAGGCTCCTAACATTCCTCCAGAACACGTTCTATTTGGTCATGGAATTTGCCTCTAGGCCGTCCTCGACTCCTACATTCATCCGCTTTTGCTTTGTCAATCTTGCATCATCCATCCTTTCTACATGTCCGAACCATCGGAGCATGCCCTTTCTTACTTTTACACCGACATACTCTTTCAATCCGACTTCCTTCCTTATAACCTTGTTTTCCACGCGATCAGCGAAGGTCACTCCGCAGATTTTATGCAATGCCCTCATTTCGACCGCGTTTATTCTACTTTCATGCACGCCCTGCCATACCCAGCTCTCACTTCCATAAGTTAGCGTTGGGATCAGTATTGCATTGTGAATTGCTAGCTGGGCTTTTCTGCTAATATCTTTTGCGCTCAGGAATCTGTCCAACGCCCCATTTACTTTATTTCCTAACGCTACTCTTCTTTCTACATCCGCGCTGTACCTTCCATCTCTGCTAAAAGCGCATCCTTTCGTCCTTTCTCCTAATGTGTTCATACCACGCCAATCTACCACTTCTAATTTTTTCCGTCATTGGTGCTACTTTTAGCTTCCTCTTATATACTCATTTCTTATTCTATCCCTTTTTGTCACAAACAAATGTTTGGTCGTATCAAAATTTGTTTACAATTGCTATTGCTAAACAAAATATACTCAAAGATTTCAAGAAAAACTTCAGATGCGGTTTTACCGTTAAAAACCGCAGCAGTTTATATAGAATGTTCCGCATCAAAGAAGTAAATTGTGGGTTTATCACTTTTTCTTTACTACATGATACATAAATTGTTGATGCAAACCACGCCGTTGACAGCCTCTATCTAGTTAAAAAAAACCGCATCATAATCCGTTTCTAAATTTCAAAGATGTTAGCATATAAGGAGACAAACAGCGGAAAGCGACTTTGTTTTAGACTATGTAGTGATACGGTCTTTGGTTCAGAGACTACATTATACGCTCAGATTCTTGTATTAATATTTGCTTAGATACAGGCATAAACACTGGGGTTGAATTGGTTTGACGGCTAAAAACCTCAACAATATCTTGATACAACAATAAACTGATATTCCTGTCAATATTTGTTGTGATATTTCCCATAATATTGTTGTACATTTCTAACCAATTATTCGGTTTTCCATACTACATTTGCACCCAGTTTAAACCGGTTTATGAACATTTTGTAAGCATATTGTGTTTACAATTGACTATGCAGATAGTTATATCGTTATTTGATGCGTGTAAACGCCGGCCCGTATTGATGTAAGACCGTGGGTAAATTTAATTACAATGTAATTATTGGTATTTTGTATGGTTATTTTTAGAACCGACTCACATTTAACTGTATAAATAAAATTACCGAGTGCTGAGTAGTAGTAGGCTGTGTAATTTGTTCGATTCCCAATGGAGTAAAATTAGTCTTAATATCTGTATAGCTTTTTGGATGTTTTATTTAGAGATTAGATGTTTTTTATCTCATATCTGTATAATCTGTTTGAAATAATTATCGTTATTATATATTAGAGAAACATTCGGACATTTAGAAAGAATGGACGATGCAAGATTGACTAAACAGATATACATTGCAAAACCGGATGAATCGAGTCGAGGACCGTTACGACACACTTTTTGTGGCCAAAAAGAACGAGGGCTGGACGAAGGTGATGTCAGGAGCTTTAAAAATCGACGAGTGGGGCGTGTCTGATTTGCGCCTTATGGCGCTACGTTCTCTCTGCCTACCCCGCAAAGGACTGGGCGTAAAGGTATGTTTATATGTAAGTAGAGAAAATATTCTATCGATGGCATACTTATTCGGTTTGATTATCCAGCCTTCGGTGAAGAGGCACATGACGCAGGCCCCACACAGAACTTAGGCAGTTTTTCTGCAGTGGATTCTTGTCCCAAATAAATGAACTACAACTAACAAAAAATGGGACAAAAAGTCTAATTCTGTACAAGCTGGTTAATTTTCGCCAGCCTATATTGATTACGTAACGTACAATTTCCATATTCGCGGTCATCAAGATGTCTAACGTCTGATATTCGGTCAGTTTCATGAATGAATTTGAACGGGGCCGGGTATACGCCGCAACGGTATCTAAATATTCATGAGGCGGGGCGAGTGAGAAAGATAATTTTGTAAAAAATGCACGTGAGGTCGGCGGGACCGACGCCAGCGGCCGCACGGTTAACGATACCCGAATTCTGAATGTACGCGGATTGCGTAAAAAAAATTAAGCGAAGGTACAAATTGTACCCCCGTGGACAATTTTGTGAAAATGACATCACTATTGCTTCAAACGTCGTAAGAAATTAAATCTTGATTTAAATGTATGTATTAAATGCAAAGTTCGCTTTTTTAGTGAAAGTAGATATTTTAACTGCAATAAAGTAAAGACTATTTTGGAGATTATTAAAAAACGGACTATTTAAATATGCTGGCTTTAGTTTCTTTGAAGATAAATAGCTAAAATATTTTATTAAAAATATAGACGTAAAGTGGCTCATACCGTGCTTCGTTTGATGAGAGATGTATCCAGAGGTCCACCTCCTGCCCCCACCTTTCTCATCCTACTTCCTTAAAGACCGTCAACACAACTGAAACCCTCTCGATGTTGCAGATTGCAGATATCCATGGTCAGCACTAGTCACTTACTAACAAAAGAATCACATGCCTCGGCTTCCTATAAATAACATAACATAACTTCACGCCCTTTCTACCCGAAGGTGGAGGCAGCGGCTGTTAAGCCTCATCTCGCCGTTGTGTTTACGTCCCAAATGGAATAGGTGGCGAACCTATTGCCATACCGGGCACAAAGTTTTCAGTCATCGATATTTATCACACATAACTTCCGAAAACAAATTCGAATAGTCACTGGTGTGAGCCAGTGTCAGCATTCAAACCCGCGACTTCTGGATTCTGACACGAGGTACTCGACTGCAGGACCACTGAGACCATTTATCCTATAAATAAACACATGATAAATGTACTTCGTCATATAAAATTTGTTCCATATTTTCAAACACCTCGTCTAAATAAATTATCCCCAAAAGAGTTACCTCATATATCCATCATTTTATATAAATTTCATTTTGCCACAAATAAAATGTGTGAAGACGCGCTTAGAGTGATTTTTATTGTGTTCCTGACACTGGCACTTTTCGAAATTGTTTTCGGAAGTTAAATGTGTTAAATATCGAAATATCGAGTACCCGATATCGTTCTATTTAAGTGTCCGGTTTGAACCACTAGCTTAAAATTAATCATATATTACAACATTTTTATATATTAACCAAACATTTTTAAGTTATAGTCGGTAGTTTTAGCTATAGTCATATAAATATAAGGTTTGAACACAATAAACATAACTTCACGCCTTTTGTTACCCGAAGGTGTAGGCAGCGGCTGTTAAGCCTCGTCTCGCCGTTATGTTTACGTCCCAAATGGAATAGGTGGCGAATATATTACCATACCGGGCACAAAGTTTTCAGTCATCGATATTTATCACACATAACTTCCGAAAACAATTTCGAAAAGTCATTGGTGTGAGCCAGTGTCAGGATTCGAACCCGCGACCTCTGGATCAGAAGCCGTGCGCTCGACCACTGGACCACCGAGACTTGGTGAGTCTAATTATTAATATCTGCCTACGCAACTAACAAAGTTGTCGTGATATTATAAATGTATTTACGAGTTATTTTTATACATTTAATACGCCGTTTAGAGTACGCCGTAAAGCTATAAATAATTTAATGAATGAAATTCATAATAGGCTTATACAATACCTTTGAGACCGAATATCACGCAGTTATTTTTAGTCCAAAACCACACGAATATTCTGTCAAACATTAATCTCTAGATAGTTATATACAATCTTATATAATTTGTCTAATATATATAAAAACTTAACACCAAGTCCTTTGCGGAGTTGGCGGAGAGAATACAGTGCCTTAAGGCATGATTCTTACACACTTCACTCTCTTCTCTGACTATCATAACTCTTATCATACACGCTCATCGGTTTTTCGAGAAAATTTTCGAGATTTAGCTTTGAAAATGCAAACGCTGGCTGAACCCTGAGTGATAGATAAAAACAATGCTCTACATTATTAAACACCTTTAGAAGGTCTACAAAAACATCCTGGAGGGCATATGTCTATCTCTTAAGGATAACCCACAATGACCATTTTTATTTATTTACTTTTTACGAGAAATAATACCTTATTTACGAAGCGATTTTAAACATTACAGCATTAATTTTCATCCAAATAAGTGTCTTAAATAGATTGTGCATGTAGTAGAGATGATCCTGGCCCATTACAGCATAAAATTTAAACGAATATTTTCGAAGATATTGCAGTATTAACATAACGGGACAGCAGTTAAAGCCGATAAATAGCACAAATTGAACCTCATAATATCTAAAATCTACACATTTAATACTTTTGATGCGGAACAAAGTTCGCCGGGTCAGCTAGTATCTATATATATTAATAAAATTGTCTGTTTGTAATATTGAAAAACTGCTATCTACTACATTCATATACAGTATACATCCAACAAAATAACATTTCTTTCAATTTGGTCTGTCTGTCTGTTTGTTATGTGAAATCTCTGATTTTGACGAGACTTTTATTGGCTGATATCTAGTGTAATAATAAGTAACTATTTATTCATAATTTCCGAGGCGAAACAAAGTTTGCCGGCTTCCCTATAGACCAGGGTTGATAATTTTTAAAACCAAAAAAAAAAAGTAGGATGAAACCCATTAGAAAAGGAGGGAAATATTATAAAAATAAAATGAAAAATAATTTACGGGCGATCTGACGTCGGGAGGGGGTGAGTTTTTCAGGGTAAAAAATGTTTTTTTTTTATTTCCGGCTAAACTAAAAGTCCTATGGAAAAAAGTCAAATTCCAAAGTTGTAGGTAATAAAAAGATCTAAAACTTTTATATTTACACTTTTTTCCAATAACCTCAAAATTTATGTAAAACATTTAAAAAAACCAAGGTTTTGGTTTTTCAAAAAATATTTGTTTTTTACTTTAGCCAACAAATTCGTAGTAATAAAATTTTAACGAACATTGAGTATAAACCGTGTACACATCAGAGAAGTATTCGGAGATAAAACAGAAGTCGTGGTAAATGGGTTCGATCCCAATCCGAGTACAAATATTTATGTCAAGCCTGTATGTTTGTATAGCGTATACTTCCGGGCATGAGCCACCTTACATCCATATTCTAAGAGGTCGTGGTATTTACCCGGTAGAGCCATGCATCGAACTGCGTGTCCCTGTTGTCACTGTTGCCGTATTGTGTTTCTGATTATTTTCATTAAGTATGCTGATACATATCTTTTCATGGTTTAGTATACTTACGAGTATGTATTGAAAACAGACATTATTATTTAGCTATCGTAATGCCTTAAAAGGCTTTCCATTTTTTTAACTACTCTATTTACGGCCTAAGTAATTATTGGAATGAGGAGGAGGCCAACGTGTATTGCAAGCATTAACCACTAAGCACATATACCATATTTTTCCTAGAAAATCCTAAAATCGTTATATAACTGAATATGTGGAACTAAAGAGAGAGTTCAATCAAGAATTATTTCCATAATTTTCCAATTTCACCCAAAATCCATCGTTCTTTAATTTTGGCACTCATGCGAAAATATAGGAAAATTCAATCCTATTGTCACGACAATAAGGTTTAAACGTATTTAAACGTTTCCTGTATATAAA
Organism: Euproctis similis; assembly: GCA_905147225.2. Classification (NCBI taxonomy): domain Eukaryota; kingdom Metazoa; phylum Arthropoda; class Insecta; order Lepidoptera; family Erebidae; genus Euproctis; species Euproctis similis. Next base: position 6,661,381 of record LR990121.1, on the reverse strand, counting down.
GGCTTGTGCGCCACGGATTTGGGTTCTGTAATCAAATATTCACCTCCCATTGGTCTGCTATTCGACATTTTGACGAGCAGTTCTCTCGAGTAGTGCAATGTATGCCTTCGTGTTTGAGTTAATATATAATATATAATCGATATTGGTAAGCTGTTACTCACCAATATCGATGAAGTTAGGGTTATAAGTAGCATTCACAAAAACGTCACTTGAAAAAAGATATTGACATTACCCAGAGGGTTACAGACTGACACAATAATATGCCCCAATAACCTGCGAAAGTAGGTAATCTTGACTCGAGTCAGCATCATAACTATTTGGGCAATCGCTTAAAACATTAATCATTCTAATACTGATTGTTTTTACTGTGAAAACTTGATATAACAACGTAAATACGAATTCTTTTAGAAAAGCAAGAAGTGTGTAACTGTCGGCATAAAATACAAAAATTGAACGTGTAGTAAACAGAAATTCTCTTCCATAGATATATTGCTATGAAAATCTTTGTAAGTACTCAAAAACCTATAATTTAATTGATGGACGCATCATAGCAGGTTGAGTTGATTTGACAAAATTGATATCTTCATAAATTCGAGCAAATCTCAAAACTAATTATCGAAAACCGAGAGATGTTATTAGACTTTTTAGACTTTAGACTTTTTAGACCTACAAAAAAGGAAGCTAGTTACCTCCGACGTGGACTCGGCCCAGCACACGCTGGAGGCCTGGGCGGCCGGGCAGGCCTGGTCGACGGGATCGGGCAAGACTTGTCCCCGCCGGCTTTGATCGCGGCAATGCTAGCGGGCGAGGAGGAGTGGAGGGTCGTGGTCTCCTTCTGCGAAGCAGTAATGCTCCAGAAGGAGGCCACCGAGCGGGCTCGGGAGAGAGCGCCTCTTGACAGCGCGTGGTCGGAGCCGTCCAGCCCAGGGGAGCCTCACGCCGAGGATCCCCGAGGATGAGACCCGCTCGTGACAGGGGGTGCGACGGCGGGGTAGTCCAGAGGGGTTAACCGTATCCTGGACCACCCCAACCCCGAAAGAAGGCCGCCGCGGGGTTTTAGTGGGTAACCCTAGGATCGAATTGCAGTTTACTGTTTTGGGAGTCCCACATTACCCCCTGCCATCCCTAGGCATTTCCTTGCGATAAAAAAAAGTCACCTGCAATATCTGTATCAGCGAAAGGGTCGTATTTGCGTTACCAGTCTTTAAGCTGGACTTTAGATGGAGATGAGGGGAGGAAAAGGGGAAAGGAATGGACCTCCGGATACTGATCTCAGCGAACGAACCGCAGCATAAGCTCCTTTATGTACATATTATATGGGGTCGTGGTATTCCACCATTTATGCAACGAACTAGCCGGCTCTACTGTTGTAGACTAGTATTTAGACATGAGTTTACTGTACAAAGGTGGTTGTGTGTGGTACTCACGTGTTATTGGCGGAGGATAACCGTCGATGTAGGCTGCGCAGCGACATGGCGTACCCCTAGCAGGTGGGACTGCCGCTGCCCTTGCCGCGCGGCCGACGTAATGCACGCGCACCGAAGAAGGCACCCTCCTCGTTGCAGGACTGCGAGCGCTGCGACGCCAGCATGCCGGCCGCGCGCCCCACCACGTGCACCGGCCGCACGCGCGCTCGCCTGCCCCAACCGCGCCCGCTCACCACCTCAATCTTGCCGACCCGACGCGCGCGTGCGCGTTGCACCGCTCACGCCCTCTGGCGGATAACTGCACCCACAACGCGACGCACACGCATCGACAAACAATACCACTGATAACGACGACGAAAAAACAAAATAACAACGCGTCGCACGTTTGCACTGATTGGCACTTGTGTACAGATTAATTACTATATAAATTTAAATATCTTTATATTCTAATACGACTAAAGTTTAATTGAAATATTGATTGAAGGCGCTTCGTAGTTTTACTCGATTTTAAATTTATTTATTTTTTACTCGACTAAATATGATATATTTTTTTTGTGTTGTGGCGTGTCTCTTCCCGATGCCCGGTCGTAGTAGCAGTTATCTGAAACAAATAAATGCTATTATTAAAAATGAAGGCCAATTAAAACCCAGCGGCATACGGACACAACAATTTAATCGACCCCGGGCGTAATCGAATCATTCGAGTTGGATTTCATAACGCAGAACGAGCATCGGATCAGTATTTTGCGATTAATACACTGAACAATTTTCTATTCGATACAAATAATTGAACTCGTTTTATAACTTCACTACTTATAACTTCAACTACAACGTGATTTCCTCCCGAAGGTGTAAGCTGTTAAGCCCCGTAGCGCTGAATTTTTATTCCTCAAATGGCGATAAGATGGCGGAACCTATTGCTGTATACATCGGTCACAATGTCTCCTGGTAATCTAACGATTGGCCTGAGCCCCAATTCGATCCCACGACTTCTTGATTCAGAAGGAGACGATGGTATAATAATGAAAATATTCATTAGTATGACACTGATTAAAAATAATTAGAGTTTTTACAGCCAAACGCAACAAGAAAATATCATCTTGAATGACGTCACGCCGTGCTAAATAAACATCAGCACAAACTAAAAGTGATAAAATTCTTACAAAAACACATACGTTTACCACGGCGAGACGTCAATTAGGAGCGTTTCCGTGTGGAAATTTGTTAGATTTTTTTAAATGTAAAAAACATTTTGCTTTTTTTCCAAAATATATGTCTTATGAAATAGTATATATAAGAGTATATGAAGCGAATTTGAGTGGCAGGGTCGGGATCGGGAGACAAAGGCGGAGCTACCACGACCAAATAAACGGTCTGTTTAAAAAAGTCAAAAAGCGTAGCACCCAAAACCGGCTTGATTGCATGAGCAGATGTATGACTGGATGAGACGAAAGAAGTGTGCCAGGATCATAGCTTGTGGAAAGCTAAAGTCCCTGCCTACCCCTATGGGATGCAGGCGTGAGTTCATGTATGTATGTATGAAATAATATAAAAATAATTTAAAGAAAAAAACTTTTTTAAAGAAGCTTTTATTTAAACGCTCTAAAAAGAATAAAATAATTTTCACCTTAAACATTTTAACTATCTACTTATAACCTTATTATATACAATTTATGTGATAATAAAAGCTTGTCGCTATGTTTAATTACCTATCAGTGGCTAACCATAACCATCTAGAAATATTTTTTTAGATTTAATGATTACTGTGACGGATCGCATTATCCAAATATATTTTTTTGGTTTATAACATATATATGGACACCCGAACACATATAGTGTTACAGTTGCGTTGCCGTCCCTTTCCATCGGAAATGGAAGGGGTCGGAATCGGGATGGGAAGATGAGGGGGAAGGGTTGGGTTAAACATAGCGACAAGTTTTTATTATCACATAAATTGTATATAATAAGGTTATAAGTTGTTATTGTTTGCCAGTTAATTTCGAACAGTCCAACTCTTCAACGAGGAGACCTCCTAAAGTCTTTTCCCTACTTAAGACCACGTATGCTTGACCAGCAGCAAAGAGTTTCGAGCCTAAGTAAACAATTTTTTTTGTTACATAATTGTTGATTTTGCAGCTTAATTTTGTTATGTGGGACTGTTGTTTAATAACAAAATATGTTTAACTACGTGTGATGTGTAACGCCATCTGTTGTTTTAATCAGTACTCTATACTTGCCGACCTGAGTGTAACATTGGAGTGAGTTGTAATAAAAGTTATAGTTCGTTCCGTCATCCACTGTGTTTAATTCTAATAATACCTATAACACCATTAAAATCCGTTAGTATAGCAATCATGTTATAGTGATTAAATCCTGTCCAATTTACGTCGGTATCCTGAAAGGGCATGGCATTGCACCGGTCGAACCGGCCCATTCATGCAGCAGATTGCGTGGCTGACCACAATTAAAACACTGTTAACTATTAAAACATAGGTCAACGGAAAGCCGTCGACTGTGATGGACTACCGCCTCAGCCGTAAAGTGGTCGTAAGGTTCTCAATGTTAGCACTAACTCATTTTGATTATAAATTTGGACGCGCCGCTTAACCCTGTATCTTGACAAGGTGATTTGGCATCAGTGACTGAATAGTAAACAACAGATTGACTGACACCGCCCAAACAAGCAGGCCACTAACATCTAGCCGCTCATGTTGAAAACCCTATGATATATATAATATTTATACACATTCTAATTCTATAACATTAATTAATAACTTAACATAGCTCGACTCCTTTTTCTACCCGAAGGTGTAGGCAGCATCTGTCAAGCCTGGACTCGCCACTATGTTTACGTCTCAACGATCTTTAAGGGAGTAGGATGTAGGATATGGGAGTAGGAAGGGATGGGGAAGGGGAGCGGGCCTCCGGGTACCTCTCTCACCCAAAGAAACCCGGCGTGAGCTGGTTGTGGTATTTCACCGGTCAAGCCAGCAATTCATACAGTGAATTGCTAGGCTCTACCACTGTTGCCATACAGCGAGCACAAAGTGGTCAGTCAAAAATATTTATCACACATGACTTTCGAGAGGAATTTCAAAAGACATTGGTGTGAGGCCAAATTCGCACCCAAGACTTCCTGATTCAGAAGCGAGCTAGTTTACTGAACCACCGAGACATAGTTTTTGAAGTTCTCATATTATTATAACTCTTTAATGAAAGGGCCATTTGATACCCATATAGTAGAAACACAAATATTTATTCCACCATATTGGATTTAGAATGACGTTACATTATTTTTCGAGCAACTATTAACAAGCCCTTTCATTTGATACCCATATTGCAGAAATGCATTAAAAATATCCATTCCGCCATCTTGGGTCGTCCGCCATATTGGATATAGAATGATTTCATACATTATATAATATCATGCATTGTCATCCAAAGTAAACGTGTATACAAAATTTCAGCTCAATCGGTTGAAGGTATCTACTTCAAAATTGAGTTACAAGATTCCACCGAACATACATACTTACATACATACTTACATACATACATACATACATACAGTGCAAGTTAAATAAAAGCTTATAATAATATAAGCTATATTGAGAACCAATTTTTAAATTTATTACCTACAATATGCAGAAGTGATTTTATAGTCATTAAAATTGGTGGAATTACTTTAAGCTAGGTACAATATCAGTATTTAATTAAGTCACAAAATGTTTTTTTTTGTATTTTGTTTCGTTTTGAAACGTAGGTAGTTAGTGTGAGAAAGAGAGAGAGGAAGTTTTAACGAAATATTCAGACGAAACGCTGTCCCCGGTTAATCTTCCGAAATCTTCTAATCCCTATACTTCGGAACAAGCGTAACCCCTATATTTTATATATCTTAATAAATGTATAAATAAATACAATTTGAAATGTCTATTTCTAATTTCAATATAATCTATACATATTATAATATCGTAGGAAAGTTGAAACTAGGTACATTGAATATTTTTTTAGAATTTTTATTTTAAGAATATTTTTTTTTTTAGAATACTTGGGACATGATCTACAATTGATACCAAACCAAAAATATGGTTTATAGAATTTTTGTTTGTTTATCAGTTTGTCTACATGTTTGTTACGGATAAACTCTAATAATACTGCATGTTTTCATGTCCATTTTGCTTAAATATAGCCAAGAGGTCGGGTCAACACATAGGCTAAATATTATCACGCTATCTTTATTTGGCCTGAGCAAAGAACCCTTACATAATGGCACAGGCATAGTATTTTTTGTTGCTTTATGGCGTCCACGCAGACGAAGTCACGGGCAACAGCTAGTATAATATAAAGTCGATGAAAATTTATAAATTTTAAAGATAATACTCGGATAGCTCTCAGAAATCACCGGCCCGTTTACCAAGTCAGTCCAAAAGCATGTTCAAGACAGCTTGCAAGATTAGCAATTAAATCGTAATTTGCCAGTTTGAAGAATAAGCAGCCAGTGAGAAAAGCCAGTGGCATCCGATTGGCGACTTTTGACTAAAATCAAAACTGTCACTGTCAATATGAACTCTTTACACAGTCCAAGGAGTTTTGTTTGGTGTTATTTATTAGCTTTTTTTTAAGGGATAAGAGGGCAAACGAGCAGGCGTGTCACCTGATGGTAAGCAACCAACGCCACCCATGGACACCAACAACACATATAGTGTTACTGTTGCGTTGCCGACCTTTAAGGGATAGGGGAAAGGAAAGGATGGGGAAAAGGGGGTGGGCCTCCGGGTACCTCTCTCACTGAACGAAACGCGACATGAGCCACTCTACGACGATCTTCTGAGACGTCGTGGTATTTCACCGGTCGAGCCGGCCCATTCATGCAGCGATCTGCTTGGCTCTACCACTGTTAAGTGTTCAAAAAGAAATAAACTGCTAAAGAATAATATTCTTTTTTGGCAAATTCACGCCTGTTCTACCCAAAGTTGTAGACAATGGGTGTTACACCTTGAACAATGCTTTTTTTAGATTAAATAAGGAATAGGCAGTCATTGGTGTAAGCCAGGATTCGAATCAGAGCTTCTCCATCCAGAAGCGAGTTCTTTGCTCCTTAAATAGTGATGAAAAAAGAAACTTTTTTTCAACATTACATTGATGCTGATCCACATAATATCCAACGGAAAGATTGGGAAACGATGTCCACACTTGGGATTTAGCCCATGGACGCATGCCAAACGGCTCCCGCGGTAATAATCTCAGCCGTTCAAATTCCTCTTCACTTATAATCAGTATAAATATTTTCTATCTATATTGTTTAAAATGAGGTTCTATAAATCCAAACTTAAAGAAAAAAATAAGACAATTTCTTTATAAAATAAAATAATTGCAATATTTATTTGCTAGTGGTTAGTAAGTTGGCGCACACCAATGTATTGTAGTGACCCACATATTCCATGGGGCCTAAGTATTCGATGGGTTACACACCAGATACGGGCATAAAAGATGGCAGCTAAAAGAAAAACATGTGTCATGGCAGATTTGGTCTGTATCGGAAAACTGGCATTTTTCTGATGAAGTTTATAAGATACAGGGAGCCTATTATGAGCTCTTAATTCCAGCCAGCTTACACGCTGTCTAGCGAATTCGTATTTCCATCGACTAATTTCAGCTAGTCTAAACTATCCATGACTAACTAAATGGAATTACTTGTTGATAATTCGAATTTAGAGTGAATTTGACAGTGACTACTCGTTACCGACTACGTGAAATTAGTCGTTGAAAATACGAATTTGCAAGGCAGCGCGTAAGCTGGCTAGAATTAAGAGTTCGTAACGCACCAGCTGGTGATGTTTATATGATACATGAGTAATATAAGAAATAATATAATAGGAGTAATACAATATAAGAAGGGCATTACATTTCATTTATTATAATAATTAGAGGAATGTGGGAGTCTAGCACGGCCAAGCCACCTTCCATGACCAAACAAAACGAATCCTTGAACATGGTAAATTATTGGAGCCTTAAAAACCAACGAACATGTATGACAAGACTTATGAATTAATAAATAAATAATATCTTGGACACAATACACACAGCGCCCTCTAGTTCCAGGCTAAGCAACAAAATGCTTGTGTTTTGGATACTATATAACGGATATTAATACAATATATACTTTTCTTTTGTAAATACATACTTATAATACATAGAAAGACACCCAGACGCCACACAAATATTCATGTTTGTTACAAATATTTGTGCTCGGGTGGGAATTGAAGCCCCGACCTCATTGCTGCAGCCGGTAGTTTTACCAATGCGCCACGAGGCCCGTCAAAGAAGCGAGTGAGGCGTGTAAGAAAAGTGCGGTATTCTCTCTGCTTACCCTACAAAAGTCTCGGTGTGAAATTGTTTATGTGTGTATTACGAATTTTACAGCTTCCATAGCAACCTAAGATGAGTTCAGATATTAATTAATTAGAAGTTACGTAATTACGTAAGCCCGGTCATTACAAGTTTACTTTTAATTTGGGCATACATATTTAATGACAGGGAAACATAATCCATTGAGCGCTACCTTGCATGGTAGCATTGGTGATATATAATATATTTGTACATTGTTTTTATTAAAAAGCTTATCTATTTGATGCAAAACAAATTATTAATTTCAAATTTGCTTAGTAGTTTTCGAGATAAGTGTGTTCTAACATTGTTTTATAACATCTTAACGCTTTTTTCCACCCGAAAGTAAAGACAGAAACTATTAAGCAACTACCCACCAGTTTTTTCCGTCCCAAATAGAATAGGAGGGCAAACCTATTCTATACACCGGGCAGCAAGTTATCAGTATATATTTATCACACATAACTTGCGATATTAATTCTGAGTAGTTATTAGTATGAGCACAGATACGATCCCGCGACTTTTTGATTCAGAAGGGGAATGTTCGACCTCCAGACGGTAATCAAACGGTTTAACACATAAAAAAACAAAATAACATGAAAAATACCTATTATTGTAGTTGTAATATTATCTATTACAAAGTTATTCAAGTCAATTTCAACTGACTAAGTTGTTGGCATATACGAAAGCAACCATGTGTAGATTTCGAAAAAAAGCTTGTTACGTTTTGTTTTCCCGCCTTGATGTCAATTTACTTTTGTTGTATTTTCATAGAAATATTTAATTTATTTATTATATTTCGAACTAAATAATCATATTGATTATTTAGTTCGAAATATAATAAATAAATTAAATATTTATTTAACGATATTACAAATTGTCATTTTTGAATTGTACCTATAACTTTTCTAATTTTTTTCTTGTTAAATATTATTGTAGCTATATTAAAAATAGCAGACCGCGCGAACTTCGTACCGCCATATTTTATACATTTTCCACTCAAAAGATTATTGCCGCAATCATATTAATACCCCAAAGCTTTCATCATAAATGGACTATCTAACACTAATATTTATTTCAATTCAAGTTCTTGATACATACATACATAACTTCAGGCCAGGTTCCTTGCGGGGTAGGCAGAGAGAACAAAGTGCCATAAGGCACGATTATTACACGTGTCACTCGCTTAGCTAGTATGTATTAGCGTACTGACAACCAAGACATTGATATTATTTACAACTTCAAAGAAAGCTTTATTAGCAATGCCACTTATAAACAATGAATATAGCAATGAACTTGTCCCAAGTTTTTGCTCAACCTTTAGTTTTTTTTAATACAACATAAACAACTTTTTTTATATGGTCACTATTGTTGACTTCAACGAAAAAAACGGGCCACCATATGTTCAAACCGGGGTAGCTAACTCACAGTGAGTGTTTTTTTTTATAAGTCAAATGATGTCGGTTTAGCGATTAAGCTTATCGATATAAATTTACTACATTTTAAAAGATATCACGATCTTAAAAATGTAAAGTTTATTACATATATCTAGAATGTATTATAAATCAGTCACATCAGTCACACCTTGTCAGTGGTAAAGTCACGCAGTGTTCGCTGCATGAATGGGCCGGCTCGACCCGTGGAATACCACGACCTCTCAGATTATCGCTGAAAAGTGGCCTTAGCCGCGTTTCACTCGCTGAGAGAGGTGTTCGGAGGCCCAATCCCTTTTCCCCTCCCCTACCGAAACCCACTCCCGACCCCACTCATATCCCATTGTAAGCGCCGGCAACGCAACTGTAACACTGCATGTGATGAGGTGGCCATGGGCGGCGTTTGTAACTATCATAAGCCTGCTCGTTTGCCCCTTATACAATAAAAATGTAACCTAATTCCTATCCTATCCTACTTCTAATATATAAAATTCTCGTGTCACAATTTTCCCATACTCCTTCGAAACGGCTTGACCGATTCTCATGAAATTTTGTATGCATATCGGGTAAGTCTGAGAATTCTCAACCCCCTACGATCAACCCCTATTTTTTAAATTTAATTTTTTGGTAAGACAACGTTTGCCGGGTCAGCTAGTAAAATATAAATGTGAATGTAAGTTTGTTTGCGTGCTTTCACGCGATAACTACTCAATCGATCACCATGAAACTTTGTACACATATTCTTTAAAGTAATTTACATATTTTTGAACCCGAAGGAAAAACTTATAAAACAGTCTACAACAATATCCTACATACTCTTATAAAATTGTTACAGTCCAAAATTATTTATTTTTGTATTACCGTGTATTATATGTATATTTTACCTTAAAAAAATGTTGTTAGTTTTTTAAACGTAAGTAGTAATTTTAAAACCTAATGATTCCAGCCAAGCAATAAAACAGAGTTATCATATTGGTTAACTTCTATAGTAATGATCTTTGATATCTATTTAATGGATTTAATGCGAGCGAAGCCGCGGGTAAAAGCTAGTAACTTTTATAAATAAAAATACCACAAAATACGATTAAATACTACAAATTTTAAACTAAACATAACTTCACGCCTTTTGTTACCCGAAGGTGTAGGCAGCGGTTGTTAAGACTCGTCTCGCCATTATGTTTACGTCCCAAATGGAATAGGTGGCGAACCTATTGCCATATCGGGCACAAAGTTTGTCAGTCATCGATATTTATCACACATAACTTCCGAAAACAATTTCGAAAAGTCATTGGTGTGAGCCAGTGTCTGGAATCGAACCCCGGACCTCTGGATCAGAGGCCGTCCGCTCGCCCACTGCGCCACCGAGACTTTTTTAAATTTTAAATTCTGATTAAAGTATTGAGCGATATGATGACAAAGAGAGAAACAACAACAAAACATAACTTCACGCCTTTTCTACTCGAAGGTGTAGGCAGCGGCTGTTAAACCTCGTTTCACCACTATGTTTTCATCCCAAATGGAATAGGTGGCAAACTTACTGCCATACCAGGCACAAAGTTTATAGTCATCGATATCTAAATACACATAACTTCAGAAAACAATTTCAAAAAGTCATTGCTGTGAGCCAGAACTCGAACCCGCGACTACTTTATACAGAAGTGGGGTTCTCGACAACTGGACCACCGGTACCTTTTAGCAAGAAACAAACGTAAAAAAATCTACCTGCTAGCTGTCGCGGTCCGAGCTGTCCGAGTCGGATACATCATCAGTGTAACTAAATATTTCCCTATGAAATGAATACTTACATTTTGTATTTTGCGATATCTTTGGAATTAAATGTCCGAATTGAATTATTCAAACAGTTCTAGAAAGGTATTGAATCTGTCTTTATATTGAAGTAATTTATTTTCAGGAAAGTTAAATTCAAGGTACAAAATAAAGCATTTTTATAACGACATCAATTTAATTATTTTAAAAAACTCAAAAAACACTTATTGTGAGATAACTACAATAGTTAGACATATGCCATCGCGGACTTTTTTATAGACAAATTTATGTTATGTAAAAGTGTAGTACATTGTTTTATTCTAGAATCAATAGTTTTCGCAGCGTTCACGATGTAAGAATTATTTTCGAGTCATTTTCTTACACCTTGGGTTACATTATTGGACTTATAGTAAGGATCCCTAATTAATTTGAAAATATAATATAGCCTAAAGCCTTCCTCGATAAATGGACTATATACCACTGAAAGAATTTTTAAAATCGGAATGGTGGTTTCTGAGATTAGCGCGTTCAAACAAACAAACAAACAAACAAACAAACTCTTCCGCTTTATAATATAAGTATAGATGAACGCAAAGTCAAAGACAAAATAAGCTTTATTTTCATTGGCCTTCAATTACAATTTAACTTATTATTTCAAATGAACTACATAACACGAGCGCTTGAGGAAAGTGCGTCCGTGGAACAAGTAAACACGGACGCAATCGCCAGGAGCGGCCTGATTCCGAGTGTAGGGGCTATCATGAGAAGAATCGGGCAAGAAACTCATGTGCCAGATACTCTTTTTCAACTATTAAACATAAATAACAATAATATTAATATCGCTACTGAAAACATGCATGATATAAAAGTTACGAAAATCAATACTTTTACTTTTACAAATACTTTTGTTGCGTATTTATCTCTACTTTTGTTGCGATTTGTAATTATTTTCCATTTCTCTCGTACTTCCGACTCGATGACTCGATGCCAATATTAAAAAAAAAGCGGGCGTGTGTTTTTTTTCTTTATTTGAAGTGCTCTGTGCAACTACTAATACGTAATACGCTTTGAAAAAGTATTGAAATATTCAATAGTTTGATTATTGTGGAATGGTATGGAATAATATGTTAGCTCAATATTATCTAAGAGTCCAGAGCAGCTGTAATAAATGTCCTCAAATCGGCCAAAAACCTTCATAAAAAAGCTTTAAACGGTCCAGTGGGTTAGCAGATCCGTTTGCAAAAAAATATCAACATGACAGTAAAGATTTTTAATCAGTTACTTACCTATTTTTGTCCATTTAATCCTCAATTGTAACTACATTGTGACTTTTTTCGAATTCAATCTTTTAAAATAAAGATTTAATATTTTTCGTTATTAATAAATATTTGTTGTTTTGACAACGTAAAAAAAACTTGTAACTTTTTTTTATAATTCAAATATGGAATTTTTATTTAAATAAATAAACTTCTGGCTGCTGAACTACCAAACATCTCTTTTTTAACCAATGAAAAGTTGTCACCGTATTACGCATGCCACACCTGGGGCATAAAACCACTCGAAAACCCATTCAATGGACTTTTGAAAAGGGGTTGTGTTGTAGTGAGGACTCTCTTTTGAGTGGACTCTCTATGCCAAGAGTTAAAGGGACCTTGGTGGTTATGAACGCAGTGAATCCTTATAACATAACATATAATATAACTTCACGCCTTTTGTTACCCGAAGGTGTAGGCAGCGGCTGTTAAGCCTCGTCTCGCCGTTATGTTTACGTCCTAAATGGAATAGGTGGCGAACCTATTGCCATACCGGGCACACATAACTTCCGAAAACAATTTCAAAAAGTCATTGGTGTGAACTCGGACCTCTGGATTAGAAGCCGTGTGCTCGACCACTGGGCTAACGAGCTTATAAAGCTTAGAAATTATGTTATGGGTTATAAGTAATTACTCGAGATTAGTAAAAATACTAATCTATACATATAAATAAAATTGGGCTGTCTGTGTGTGATATTAAAATAACTGCATAACATTCATATGAAAAATATACTGCACAATGCACATACACCAAAATAACATTTATACAATATCACCAATATAATCAATATAACATTTTGATGTATGTACCATACAATTTTTCCGGCTGATCTTTGAAATGACTGGACCGATTTGACGAGATTTTCACTGGCAGGTAGCTGGTGTAATGAGAAGTAACTTAGGCTACTCTTTTTTAGATTTGTTTTATTTACTGCTTCCGAAGCGAAACAAAATTCGCCGGGTCGGCAAGTATCTAAAATAATGAACTAGAATTAAACAAAATTATTATTTAATTAATATCATTAATTTGATAATTCTTATTCGCTATAAACACCATAATAAATGGTTTGACTAATAGAAGCAATATATTATTTCTATTTATATGTGTAATGCGAACTACATAAGACTACTACATAAGCACTTAATTTAAAAAAACCTAGATTCCTTGTATAAGTATTTGCACTCACGTAGAGATCAAACCGTGGACATCTGCACAGCAATCGTTACTATTTGAACCGACGCTATAAGAAGTTCGTCAGTAAACATTCAAAATATTTCTAAAGAAAGTCATTAACGAACTTTCCGCTTAACCATTAAAATTCCAACAAAACATAACACACGTACATTTTTGTAAGCAGTATTTAAACACCAATTATGTGAAACTGGCAAAAATTTACTAACACAAGGTATTGTTTACAGATTTATTAGTACTTATAAATAAATAGATGAACTCAGATACTTTTAGCGGGAATATCCAATTTAGGCGCTCTCAATGAATGAAAATATGAATTAGTGAATGGGAATGCCATGACATAGATCTGCTTACAAGACGATGCCGAACTCAGATGCGTTCCAATTTAAATATTAGAAAATCGAATAACGCGTTTGAATGCTGTTTTTTTTCGTCCATTGATTGTACATATGCCAGTTACATATCATACCAAAGAGTTATAACACCAGCCTCCATGCAATAACTAAACGTGACAAACAGCTAATGACAGATACCATTATGCCTATCAGTTAATTATACGTTATCGCAACTTCACGCCACTCAACTACAAAGCTATGTCCGCACATTGCACATTTATGATTGATTAGCGAACTTATCATGGACGATTTAATTTTGTTACTACACTATACTTTAATATTATTACAACCACCATCACTTAATGCTGTAGGCAATAGTAATTGGGTATTTGAAAAAAAAATTTTTTTGTGATAAATTGAAAGATTATATATTAGTTTTATAACAAAACATTTTTTTTTTTTTTTTTCGCAATAATTCAAAAGTTATTTCAAAATAAAAATAAATTTTTGAATCCAGTACCGAAGACACGCCGACAACTCCCGAACAAACCCGAGCGCGTGTGACGTCTTAATGTTAGTTTTCACTCATTGCAGTTGATAGAAAAATAATAAATACAGTGTTTTGATCTATTTAATTTTGTTGTCATTATTAAATATTTAAATTTATATTAAAAATGTCGAACCTCAAAAGTTATCCTTCTTGTTTTGTACCATTATGTACGAATACTACAAAGGCAACTCCTGATAAAATGTTTTTAAATGTTCCCCAAGATGACAAATGTCGAAATAAATGGTTTCAAGCAGTGCACCGTGATAATCCCCAAACAAAATCGAATTTTTTTTGTTGTGAAGATCATTTCGATGTAAGTATTTCTTAATACCATTTTTATTAATTATTATTTATCTAAGTATACAAATCAAATAATTATTATATATTTAAGGAAAGTTCAGTAAATAAATTTTTTAATGTAAATAGTTTTATTTTCTTCAAAATGTGGATCAGCAACACAAAAGATACTTTATTTTTTACCAGTCAATAACATTTGTAGTTGCATTTGGGCATTACACTTCAAGCTGACTTTACCTTTTGCTAGAAAAATATCCAATGATTTATGACTGGTGGGACATTTTACTTCAACAATGGCATTGCTTGTCATTCCATCAGGAGATGCTGCAAAAATCGGATAACTAGGTACAAGATACATCCCCGGACGCGTTATTTTTACTCTTAATTCTTTCTCAAGAAACGTCGTCGTCGTCGTCGTCGAACGTCATTTCTTAAAAATCGGTGATCATAAATATATCAACATCAGGAATATTATCAGACTTTGCCTTAATAAATCCTTTATCACACATAACTAATTTAAATCAACTAACAACTCGTATTTTAGCAATAAATTTTCAATATTATTGTCTAGACATGAGTATTACCCGTAAACGCTGTACTGTTATTAAATAGCTATAACATTATGACGTCACAACTATAGTGACCAATCATGGCGCGTTTATAGTCACGTGATTTTTATTTAAATTTCATCAATTTTTAATTGTTTATAATTAATTGAAAAAATATTTTTTTGAAGTTTTTGCATTAAATATCAATATTATTAATAATAAAGTTTTAAAATACATAAAAAAAAATCAATATTTTTTTTTTTCAAATACCTAATTATGAGTAAAACACTGACTTTTTTAGTATTGTTTGGCGGAGGATTTGATCAAAAGTATACGATACTCTGTTCTTTAAACACAACGTAATGATATACAATTTAAATGGTAATTTAAAAATATTAATAATGAACCTGGCTTATTTTATATACGACTAATACGATAAGGCTTATTCATTTTGGTTCTGAAAGCCTTATGCATATTTTGTTTTTAAAAGTATTAGTAAAAATGTGTTCACATTTTCTGATCTCCAATACATTAAATGATAATAAAATTAAATTACACTGAAACTTAATTGGTTTTGTTGTGTCGAAGCAAATTTATATAAAATTACGCAATTCGATAAGCGTTAAATTGATTAATATTTAATCGTTTCGAATCGAGTAAGCTTATGGATGCAGCCTACGATATTCACAAAGCCTACTTTGTTTATGAAAATTTTAAGTAAGAAAAACTTTACATTTATATAACAGTGGTAGAGCCAAGCAGTTTGCTGCATGAATTTGCCGGCTCGACCGGTGAAATACCACGACCTCTCAGAAGACCGACGTAAAGTGGCTCATGCCGCGATTCGTTCGGTGAGATAGGTACCCGGAGGCCCACCATCCTTTCCTATCCCCTATCCCTTAAAGGTCGGCAACGCAACAGTAACACTATAATAATATGTGTTGCTGGTGTCCATGGGCGGCGTTGGTTGCTTACCATCAGGTGACCCGCCTGCTCGTTTGCCGTCCTATCCCATAAAAAAAAATATGAATTAAAAGATAATTGTACAAAGTTAACAGTCGTAGAGCCACGCAATTTAACGTAAAGTGGCTCATGCATCGTTTCGCCCGGCGAGAGAGGTATCAGGTGGATCAACCCCTTCCCCTCTGCCCTCCTAATCCCATTTGCGATCCCTTCCCTATCCTATTTTAAGGCCGGCAAACTGTAACACTTTGTTGTTAATATTGCTGAAAATAGTTCTATGGGTGTCATGCTACTGGTGTGACTTAGTCTCTGTAGCTTAGTGGTTTGGCGCTTTGACTTCTAGTTCATAGTTTATCAATTCTATCTAGTTATTCGCATAATACTAGTGATTGATAAAACACCTATTACGTTTGAGACTGGGAAATAAATTTGACTTGTCCTGACATAATTAGAGCTGCCTAGACTTTTTATATCTTCTAATTAATTACAATCAAATCCCCTGCACACTCATATCCTCAAAATCAGGGCTAGAATGAAGATAGATGATTGATTCGCATCGGATTCTGATTGATTAATGACTTGCTAATCAACTCCCACTTGAGCTGAAGTTCAAAATTCACTTGGGTATGTTCTTCTTAGAGGCTTTCGCTCCGAGCCTAATTGAAGAAGGCTAAGTTTGCGTTGATTAACTTCAACTACTTACGGTAACGAATATAGGTTATATCAGAAATGTTTCTGTGATTTTTAACCGTCATTTTTAGTAAATTCTGCATGCAATTATGTCCGCTAAAAAAGTAATAAAAGAATCCAGCTAAGCAGATGTTTTAACGAAAGGAAATATTTAAAAAATATCGCAATACTACTTTTCAATGTAGTATTTGTCAATAGTATAGTTTAGGATTTCATAGCGTTTATTTAAGTTACTTCATTATGATTAACAGACGATGAAATATATGATAAATGACGTATATAACTTTTAAAACTAAAAAACGTGACAAACACATATAATAATTTAATACTCAAACAAATTTCGCTAATCGTGTTACTGCAAGCAATTATAATTCTTCGAACTAAACAAAACACAGCCAAAACTTAAAATAGAATAAATAAAAACCTACGTAATTAAAAATGGACAAGGTTGTATTAGTGTTCTTCCCTTTGTTTGTCGACAAGTAAAAAAAAAACAAGAAAAAAAAAAACATGAACATTAACGCCTAGTGAAAGTAAGAAAACTCGGCACAATTTTGAAGAGAGAACAAGCACGCGAGCCGAGCTCCGCCATATTGATTTTCCAACTAAGTCTATTCTCGCGGCACTCGTCTCGTTCCAAATACAAATACGTGGCCATTGTACGGGCGGGAATCGTTGCCATTCGTCGCCATACACCAGCTGCGGTGCCAACTTGCACCAGCACAAGCACTTCAAGAGATTGCAAACGATTGTGTGCGACACATTCAGCTGCAATTTCTTACAAATCATTCCCGCAAAGTCTTCATTCACATTTGTATAGATTATATTATAACAGAATCCAGCCTCTCTTTAAAGCTCTTATTCTTTGTACTTATAAATATATTGATTTTGGACTTCAAAACTACGAGTTTGTTCCAGTTTATCTCTACAACGGCGGGTCGGATTTTATGTGGACATTCACAAGTGCTATCCATTTGTGAATGTCCACTTAAAATCCGACCCATGGCATAAGAAAATAACATTGACTACTTATTTTATTATTTTTATTTGTTTTTATTGTATTCCACTCAAGACAAAGTCACGAACACAGCTATCTCATTATATTGATTGTAATTGTTCCTAACTCGTATCTTTTCAATTTTCTGAATTACAGAGGTGTTATCTAAGTGATAGTACTTTATTGATTTAGAAAGCGCCATCTATCGATAAGATATTATTTGTCAAATTAGTCGACCTTCGTTAGTGACATGCCGTTATAATATTTATTTATTTCAATAATAATTTTAATTTAATATAATTCCCAACCACCAACTTATTACACCTATCTTCGTATTCTAAGACAGATTACATTTAGAGATGAGAGGTAATTACTACCACCGCCGACATCCGATACTATTAGATAAATTGATTAATTTTGACAGCGTCAGTTTTCCCGCCAACTCAAGATTGGATCTGCATATAGTTTGATATAATTACCATAATATAGGTAAGTTCAGTAAGAGAATATATATAACATAACATTATAGAATTCAGTTGAAAATGAGTACTGACTAACCTTCGAGGAAATAATAACGAAACATCAAATGCCTTCATGCTATTAATTTCAATAGACATAGATACGTAATGAAACACTTGTTTTTTTTTCTATTCAATAAAAAACATACTTAATACTTAAAACCGGTTTAAAAAAACATTTACTACGTTAAACTATATTATGTTACAAAAATTACAAAAAAATAAGTATGTTTGTATGTTTATTACTCGATCAAGAGTCAACCATTAAATGTAATTCGAAAAAATTGGCAAATGGATAATAAAATTACATAGTATAAAATAAAGACGCTTTCCGCTGTCTGTTATATGCAGAACTTTGAAACTAAGCAACGGATTATGATGCGGTTTTTTTTCAATAGATAGAGGGTGTTAGAGGGGTAGTTTTTAGCTGAAGAATAAGAATGCATGTATTTTCTACTAAAGAAAAAGTTATAAATTCAAAATTTACTTATTTATTACTTTTGATGCGGAACAAAGTTCGCTGGGTCAGCTAGTTATAAATAAATTAAAACATACAGACACTAATTTGCTACTGATCTATTAGGTATACGCATAGATACTGGCTCATTAGTTATACAAACAAATAGCATTCGCATACAAAAGTATGTAACTGTGACGAACAAGTACATCCCCCCCATTATGACGTCTTGTAAAGGGAACCATTTCAGTGAGCCTCCAACAGGAAACAAATGGTTACGCGTCACGTAGTACTTGAAAAGATTATACAGCAAAAAGGCGAATACCGGGAAAACGTTTAACCCCCTAACCCTTCAACATAATGACAGTAAAAAATTTTCAAACTAGCGTCAAGTTCGAGACACCTCAACGAAAAAAAAAGTGACACTCGCAGAGAAATTTTGACAGATCTAGGATTCCAAAAAGTTTGGTTACCAAAATAGATCAATTAGAATAGGTTAATTATAATTAAATGCATACTTTATAAATATACATATACATAACTTCATGCCAAGACCGTTGAGGGGTAGACAGAGGGAACTGAACGCCATAAGGCACGATTCTTACACACTTCACTCGCTTTTTTAACTCTGATAAATGTTGTCATAAAAGTTTGTTGGTTTTTAAAGCTCCTGACCTCACCTTCCTCCAGGACTAGTTCAATTTGGTTTTGAAAATTGTCTCGACTCCTACATCCTTCCGCTTTTGCAAACTGCTTAGTCAAACTTGCATCATCCATTCTTTCTACATGTCCGAACCATCGGGGTTTGCTCTTCCTTACTATTTTTATAAAAATATTAGACAGTTTATGAAGCAAGGTTAATAAAAAATAAATTACCCACCCACTGGATATAGTATGACATAGAAGTTTAGCACTCCCACTTCCAACTAAAAGGTGCGCGAGTTCGAATATAGGTCACCTATATAGTGACAAAAGTGAAAACGAAATGATCTTTAATATCAATTAATAAATAATAAAGAGACTCACAACCACAGATTAATCCAGATAAACCATTAAAATCCAGCGTATCACGTGCTCAATCGTGCATTTAATATATCCACTTAAGTGTATGATAAAAATCTATATGAATGAATGAACGAGTCTGGATGTGAGCATAGTACAGCGGTCAAGCGGTGCCAGTGATCACGGAGGCCCCCCCATTTTGTTATAGATTTTTCCAAGCCTGGTTTAAAAATTTAAACTAAACGATATAAATTGAGAGTCTTGTGGTCCAGTGGTCGAGCTACCCGCTTCTAATTCAGAGGTAGTGGGAGCGATTCTTTAGACTTTGTGCCCGGTGTATGGCGGTTAGGAAAAGTCGTGATATAATAATTTACGTACTAGATTTACTAAAACTGTAATTTGATGATTAGTGATTTTTTGTCTATGGATTAGGGGGTAAACGAGTAGGCGTGTCACTTGATGGTAAGCCGCTTATGGACACTTGAAATACAGACATCATAACAGTTGCTATGCATTTAAAATGGAATAGGAAAGAGATTGGAAGTGGTATGGGAAGGGGTGAGGGGAACGGGTTGAGTCTGCGGATACCTCTTTCACAAAGCGAAATGCGGATTGAGGTACTTTACGCCGATAGAGAAGTATGATGAGAAGAATTCCGAACAATCAACGTGATTTGCTATGATGACTTCTTCATTCCAGGCCACGTCAGACAAATTATTGAAATGATAACTGTTCTACGTAGACAACGGCATAAAAAGTTTCGACAAATGAGTATGTAAATGTATTTAAAACTATTCGATTCCTTATTTTTAAAAAACGATGTTATTACCAGCTTTGTTCACATTTTCTTTTTCATTAGTCTCGGTGGCGCAGTGGGCGAGCGCACGGCCTCTGATCCAGAGGTCCGGGGTTCGATTCCAGACACTGGCTCACACCAATGACTTTTCGAAATTGTTTTCGGAAGTTATGTGTGATAAATACCGATGACTGACAAACTTTGTGCCCGGTATGGCAATAGGTTCGCCACCTATTCCATTTGGGACGTAAACATAACGGCGAGACGAGGCTTAACAGCCGCTGCCTACACCTTCGGGTAACAAAAGGCGTGAAGTTATGTTATGTGTTCTGTGCAAACGAAGTTACCTGGGTATCAAATTTAAAAAAGAAGTACTATTCTCTCCCTTATTTGTGGTCGGTACAACGGGCTTTTCCCTATCATTCGCATCTTCCACACTAACACCTCCCTTACTCATGTCGGCTTTCACAGAACTGATCTATATTTCCTGAGGTTTTACTCTTATCTACTTTCCTTCCACACTCAGGTTTATCATTCTTCTCGCAACATGTGTATCATCCCTCTTCTTTACAAGGCGATTTCCTGTTAACCTCTAAATTATTGGCGCAACTTTCAAACTTCCTCTTACAAATACAAATAATAATAAAAACACGGTTGTCTATAAAGTCAATTTACTGACGATAGTTGAACGTGACAACGTCATAAGAAAATCTGATGGTATGGTTTCTTTTTATAAGCTTTTACTTACCTTGCACTGTATGTATGTATGTATGAATGTATGTATGTATGTATGTAAGTATGTATGTTCGGTGGAATCTTGTAACTCAATTTTGAAGTAGATACCTTCAACCGATTGAGCTGAAATTTTGTATACACGTTTACTTTGGATGACAATGCATGATATAATGTATGACATTATTCTATATCCAATATGGCGGACGACCCAAGATGGCGGAATGGATATTTTTAATGCATTTCTGCAATATGGGTATCAAATGAAAGGGTTTGTTAAGTGTAACTCAAAATATAATATGACGTCATTCTAAATCCAATATGGTGGAATATCCAAGATGAAGGAATATATATTTTAAACTTTCGTACAATATGGGTATCAAATGAAAGGGCTCATTGGGAAAACTAAAAAAATAATGTGACGTCATTCTAAATCCAATATGGCGGATAATCCAAGATAGAGGAACAGTTTTTTTTTAATGCATTACTACAATATGGGTATCAAATGAAAGGGCTTGTTAATAGTAGCTCGAAAAATAATGTGACGTCATTCTAAATCCAATATAGTGGAATAAATATTTGCGTTTCTACTATATGCGTATCAAATGGCCCTTTCATTAAAGAGTTATATGAGAACTTCAAAAACTATGTCTCGGTGGTTCAGTAAACTAGCCCGCTTCTGAATCAGGAAGTCTTGGGTTCGAATTTGGCCTCACACCAATGTCTTTCGAAATTTCTCTCGAAAGTCATGTGTGATAAATATTTTTGACTGACCACTTTGTGCTCGCTGTATGGCAACAGTGGTAGAGCCCAGCAATTCACTGTATGAATGGGATGGCTCGACCGGTGAAATACCACAACCAGCTCACGGCGTGTTTCTTTAGGTGAGAGAGGTACCCGGAGGCCTACTCTCCTTCCTCATCCCTTCCTACTCCCATATCCTATATCCTACTCCCTTAAAGATAAGATAAGACGTAAACATAGCGGCGAGTCGAGGCTTAATAGATGCTGCCTACACCTTCGGGTAGAAAAAGGAGTCGAGCTATGTTATGTTATTAATTAATGTTATAAACAAATTAGATTGTGTATAAATATTATATATATCATAGGGTTTTCAATATGAGCGGCTAGATACTAGTGGCCTGCTTGTTTGGGCAGTGTCAGTCAATCTGTTGTTTACTATTCAGTCACTGATGCCAAATCACCATGTCAAGATACAGGTTTAAGCGGCGCGTCCAAATTTATAATCAAAATGAGTTAGTGCTAACATTGAGAACCTTACGACCACTTTACGGCTGAGGCGGTAGTCCATCACAGTAATAACTTAATTTATTATTATTATTAGAATTTTAATGGTGTTATAGGTATTATTAGAATTAAACACAGTGGATGGTGGGAACGTACTATAACTTTTATTACAACTCACTTCTATGTTACACTCAGGTCAGCAAGTATAATATAAAGTACTGATTCAAACAACAGATGGCGTTAGACATCACAAGTAGTTAAACATATTTTGTTATTAAACAACAGTCCCACATAACAAAATTACGTTGCAAAATCAACAAATAAGTAACAAAAAAATTTGTTTACTTAGGCTCGAAACTCTTTGCTGCTGGTCAAGCATATGCGGCCTTAAGTAGAGAAAAGACTTTAGGAGGTCTCCTCATTGAAGAGTTGGACTGTTCGAAATTAACTGGCAAATGACCTTGTAACAATGATGCTTTGAATGAGATGAAGAGACTGAGAAACTTACCCATCGATAACTAAAAACTTGAAAATAATTTAAAGAAAAAAACTTTTTTAAAGAAGCTTTTATTTAAACGCTCTAAAAAGAATAAAATAATTTTAACCTTATACATTTTAACTATCAACTTATAACCTTATTATATACAATTTATGTGATAATAAAAGCTTGTCGCTATGTTCAACCCAACCCTTCCCCCCTCCTCTTCCCATCCCAATTCCGACCCCTTCCATTTCCCATGGAAAGGGCCGGCAACGGAACTGTACCACTATATGTGTTCGGGTGTCCACATATATGTTATAAACCAAAAAAATATATTTGGATAATGCGATCCGTCACAGTAATCATTAAATCTAAAAAAAACATTTCTAGATGGTTATGGATAGCCACTGATAGGTAATTAAACATAGCGACAAGCTTTTATTATCACCTAAATTGTATATAATAAGGTTATAAGTTGATAGTTAAAATGTATAAGGTTAAAATTATTTTATTCTTTTTAGAGCGTTTAAATAAAAGCTTCTTTAAAAAAGTTTTTTTCTTTAAATTATTTCAAAATGCCTTTGAGCGAGGTAACGCCGCATCAATCACGTTTTTTCGAGCGTGCAGCCGGCTCCATCGAGTTATAAGACGTTGTCACGTCAATCACATATACAAATCACATATATATCATATATAAGAATAGGTGTGAAATGTTTACTAAAACATAATGATACTGGAAATAGATGAAATACATATATACTCAGTCTGGCCATAAATACTGTTACAACTAAAAATAAAAAAATATTACATTTGAATTTGGACTCTGTCATATTTATACGATTGTTCATTATGTTTTCTCGTTTTGGCGCCAATACATTGTTCAATATTTTGCGATATTAAAATGGAGTGGGGTGATAAAGAGAACCGAATCGCTGTGATGGCATTACACAAAGTAGGTATGGAGCCAAATGCAATTTTTAAATCTCTCCATACAATTGGTATTAGTCAAATGTTTGTGTACCGGGCTATTAATAGGTACAATGAGACCTCCTCTGTTTGTGACAGAAAAAGACCTGGCCGTCCACGTAGTGTTCGTATGAAAAAGGTGGTCAAAGCAGTAAGGGAAAGAATTCGAAGAAATCCTGTCCGCAAGCAAAAGATTTTATCTCGGGAGATGAAGATAGCACCTAGAACAATGTCGCGTATTTTAAAAGATGACTTAGGACTTGCAGCCTATAAGAGGCGCATTTATTAACTGATAATTTAAAAAAGAATAGGGTGTTAAAATCTAAACAACTACTGAAGCGGTACGCAAAGGGAGGTCACAGAAAAATAGTGTTTACGTATGAAAAAGTTTTTACAATTGAGCAACATTTTAACAAACAAAAGGACCGTATTTATGCTCAAAGCTCTAAGGAAGCTTCCCAATTAGTTGACAGAGTGCAACGTGGGTGCACTATCCGACTTCAGTGATGGTTTGGTGGGGTGTTAGCTACGAAGAAGTGACTGAGCCATATTTTTGTAAAAAAGGTATCAAAACATCGGCACAAGTGTATCAAGATACCATTCTTGAAAAGGTAGTCAAGCCCCTTAACAACACCATGTTCAATAACGAAGTATGGTCCTTCCAGCAAGACTCGGCACCGGGTCATAAAGCTCGGTCCACGCAATCTTGATTGGAAGCGAACGCTTCGGACTTCATTAGAGCTGAAGACTGGCCGTCGTCTAGTCCCGATCTTAATCCACTGGATTATGATTTGTGGTCAGTTTTAGAGAGTACGGCTTGCTCTAAACGTCATAATAATTTAGAGTCCCTAAAACAATCCATACGATTGGCAGTGAAGAATTTTCCCATGGAAAGAGTGCGTGTTTCTATTGATAACTGGCCTCAACGTTTAAAGGCCTGTATTGTAGCCAATGGAGACCATTTCGAATAAGCTTTTTATATTTTATATCGTTTTATATTTATGTATTAAAATAACACACTGTAAAAGTAATAAATGTTATTTGCAATTTAAAAATATATTTTTTCTTTGTTGCAATATTTATGGCATGACTAAGTATAATGAATTATCGACCAAAAATACACAAATACATTTCTATATTATGTATGTACTATAGAATACACACAGTGAAGCATGCAATCATTATTCCCACAAATTAAATCAATTCATATGTGCCCAATGCGAATTCTAATTAACACTGACATACACAAAACATTTTAAAAAGCGTAATGATATAACTATATCTTTCTATAGTTTTTATTGTACATACATACATAACATATATAACTTCACGCCTTTTTCTACCCGTGTAGGCAGTAACTGCCACTGCCTACACCTACGGGTAAAAAAAGGCCTCGACACGCCGTTATGTTTACGTCCCAAATGGAATACGTGGCGAACCTATTGCCATACCGGACACAAGGTTTTTAGTCATCGATATGTATCACAATTAACTTTCGCAATTAATTAATTTCGTAAAGTTTCTCGTCAAGTTCTCTGGATTCAGAAACCGTGTGCTCGAGACTATTTTTTTTTTATTGTGTCTATTCAAAATCCATAAACTATTCGCGGTCTTGGAAAATATTACCGTTTCATATTTATGAGAAACATTAACAAATGAAACTTAACAACGTTTACAGAATTGCTTTAGGGCACAGATTAATTGAATTCAATCCATCTTTGTCTGGCTCATTTTTATCTATCTTGAAAAAAAAAATATAGGCTTATTCACTGTGAGAGTTTGTGAATATTCTTTTAATATATTCTTCACAAATTGCAAATCTAGTAATATTTAACATAGACCTAAGTATCTAAATTTTCTATGATTAATATCTTTACTTTTCAAATATAGTCACATTTTTTCATTTAATGTAGTTGTCTTAGCGAGCACCGTACTTCAAGAATCAAAAATTTAGCCCGCGGATTTAATGATAACTCACATATAAATAGTATGTAAGTTAAATAAAAAGCTAGTTTTTATTGTCACAATACAATAACACATTCTAAACCAAAAAGAGATCTTAAATAATAAGCTCAAAAATGAATAATCATGAGCTAGGATTTTTTAATAATACTATAAATAAGTTGCACATTCTAAACCAAAACCAGACCTTAATCAGCTCAAAGATTTAGTAGTGAAAAGCTGAAAAGTAGTCAGAATTGCCGTCGTATTGTCAATATTGGCAAGACCTCGATAAAATAATAACTATAAGCTTTCAAACTATTAAATCTAACAAATAATATCTTTACATTTTATATCTATAACGATATCTGTCTGAGACGTTTCCGTTGTCGATGTTATCCAGGTCATCCCTGGATAACCTTATTTCATATGTGTGTCTGAAGTTCTTTGAACCAAATACGCCAGCAAACATCGGCATATAGGTCTCGACCGCAAGACTACGACTGGACAAGCTTTCACATGCTCTAGATAAGTTCTTATAAGTAATTGAGTTAATTTTATATAATGATTTGGTTGACATCGTCTTGTCAGACTGGTTTAGTATCGGCTTTAGTCATGGATGCGTACTATCTGCTTAGCTGCTGAATGATCTTATCTTTGGACTGTGAAAGCCATCAATATAGGAATAGTAGTTAATTGGCTAACGATCTATACAAATCGTATAAAGGGGAAGTTTTTGTTTTTTTGACTTCGCTAAACTCGGGAACGGCTAATAAGAATTGAACAATTATTTTTGTGTTGGATAGTCTATTTATCGAGGAAAGCTGTAAGCTATCTAACATCACGCTATGATTTATAGGAGCGGAGCAATAATCGTTTTAGCGATAAAAGTATATATACGAGTTCTCATATAATATAACCCGGTCAGCTAGTATTCAATTTTGATGCAAATATGGAATGCCACATAATTATCCAAATCACTTCTAATATTCTAGAACATTAACATACATTTTATTAAAAAAAACGATTGCTGGTAGACTACATTTAGAGAGATATTAACTAGGATCACTCATTACAGTAAACTAGTTAACGGTTATCATGTTATCGTCGATAAATAACTTGAATGTTATAATAAAATCCAAAGTGCTAAACTATTTAATGCTTTAAAGCAGATAGCTAATAAAAGAGATATTCGTGCAAGTAATTAGAGCAGGTTATTGGTCCATAGCAAGCCAAGAGTTCTAAGAAAAAAAAAACAATGTTTTTTTTTAATTCACTCTTGTTTTCGGCCAGTTTTTTGCCGATATGTGAAGAGGTTATATGTTATTTATGTTGATAATGACAATTGTTTCAGAGGCATTGTAATTTTTTAGCTATATAAATAATAATCCATAAGTCATGTTAACTTAAAATTAATGGAAAGAGGTAAGCAGCACCGCTTATGTGTCAACTTATGTTTGTTTGTCTCATACTCATATATAATTTAGGAATAGTATTCTAGATGTGTACTAGGATTCAATCTCATGACCTCTCTTAGACCAAGGGCACGACAAAAATAAGGGCCATACTCCAATGATTCAGATGTGTAGAAAGAATGGATGATTCTAGATTAACTAAGCACATATACATATACAGTGGTAGAGCCAAGCAGTTCGCTGCATGAATGGGCCAGCTCGACCGGTGAAATACCACGACCTCTCAGAAGATCGACGTAAAGTGGCTCATGCCGCGTTTCGCTCGGTGAGAGAGGTACCCGGAGGCCCACCCCCCTTCCCCATCCTTCCCTACCTCCTATCCCTTAAAGGTCGGCAACGCAACAGTAACACTATATGTGTTGCTGGTGTCCATGGGCGGCGTTGGTTGCTTACCATCAGGTGACACGCCTGCTCGTTTGCACTCCTATCACATAAAAAAAAGAGTGGAAGGATGTAGGAGTCGATGACGACCACAAAACACATCCATGTCCAAATGAACATGTCCTTGAGAAAGATGATATCAGGAGCCATGGAAGAGAAGAGAGTGTATGACAAGAATTAAGAAAATCAAAAAAGCGTGTGAGGCGCGTGTGTCACGAAACAAAGATAACTTCACGCCTTTTCCACCCGAAGGTGTAGGCAGTGGCGGTTAAGCCTCGACTCGACGTTATGATTACGTCCCAATTGGAATAGGTAACGAACCTATTGCCATACCTGGCACAAGGTTTTCAGTCATCGATATTTATCACACAAAACCTTCGAAATTAATTTCGAAGAGTCATTGGTGTGAGCCAAGATTCGAACCCGCTACCTCTTGATTCAGAAGCGGGTGCTCGACCACTGGACCACCGAGACACATAGATAGATATGAGACTTAAATATATGTATAGAATTTATAAGGCGAAACGAGTCTAAATCGTGCACAAAGATTTTATGTGCATTTAAATTACTAAATGATATCTCTCCAAGGAAGGAAGTACAGGAGGCAGGATTGTGTCAAGTGCCTTCATTAATCTTACTTACCTAAATCAAACCATCTTGCCGAATAAAAGTTTTATATCTTTCGCGTGAAAATAAAATCGTACACATTAATATCGCCGCTGGCTTATTATTGCTTTGTTTTTGAAAATTCTTGTCCAATTTTTGAAATTGGTATAAAAAAGCGATTTAATCAATGACTTACTTTTTATTACACCCGTCAGAATCAGTCCAGCCATTTCAGAGAATTAGCCTTAACAAAAAGACAAATAGACATGCAAAAAAAATAACAAAGAAATTTTGATGTATGTACGTTAAATAATTGCTTTCTTCTACTATGTTCATATGAATACTTAGTCATGCCATAAATAATGTAACAAAGAAAAAAAAATTTTTTTAATTGCAAATAACATTTATTATTTTTATAGTGTGTTACTTTAATACATAAATATAAAACGATATAAAATATAAAAAGCTTATTCGAAGTGGTCTCCATTGGCTGCAATACAGGCCTTTAAACGTTGAGGCCAGACTTCGTTATTGAACATGATGTTGTTAAGGGGCTTGACTACCTTTTCAAGAATGGTATCTTGATATACTTGTGCCGATGTTTTGATACCTTTTTCACAAAAATATGGCTCAGTCACTCCTTCGTAGCTAACACCCCACCAAACCATCACTGAAGTCGGATATGCCCACGTTGCACTCTGTCAACTAATTGGGAAGCTTCCTTAGAGCTTTGAGCATAAATACGGTCATTTTGTTTGTTAAAATGTTGCTCAATTGTAAAAACTTTTTCATCCATAAACAATATTTTTCTGGGACCTCCCTTTGCGTACCGCTTCAGTAGTTGTTTAGATTTTAACACCCTATTCTTTTTTAAATTACGCAAGTCCTAAGTCATCTTTTAAAATACGCGACATTGTTCTAGGTGCTATCTTAATCTCGCGAGATAAAATCTTTTGCTTGCGGACAGGATTTCTTCGAATTCTTTCCATTACTGCTTTGACCACCTTTTTCGCACGAACACTACGTGGACGGCCAGGTCTTTTTCTGTCACAAACAGAGGAGGTCTCATTGTACCTATTAGTAGCCCGGTACACAAACATTTGAATAATACCAAGTGTATGGAGAGTTTTAAAAATTGCATTTGGCTCCATACCTACTTTGTGTAATTTAATCACAGCGATTCGGTTCTTTTTATCACCCCACTCCATTTTAATATCGCAAAATATTGTACAATGTATTGGCGCCAAAACGAGAAAACACAATGAACAATCATATAAAAATGACAGATTCTAAATTCAAATGTAATATTTTTTTATTTTTAGTTGTAACAGTATTTATGGCCACATGAATGTTGTAGAAAGCAGTTATTTCAATATTACAAACAGACACTTCAATTTTATAGATATATATGTATAGATGTGACAGGCAAACAAAAAGTATGATGGACCTATTATTTTAGCTTTTATCTAATACAGAACAGAACATTACTTTTCTCCGATATCTCTAATATTTTATTTATAGATAAATATGCTGAGACACGAATTTTCTACTGATACATGTATTTTATTATCAAATAGATATATTTTTGTACTTTTTCAAGTTTTTACATCTCATATGGAACAGACGGCGGTACCTTTTTTTTATGGGATAGGAGGGCAAACGAGCCAGCGTGTCACCTGATGGTAAGCAACCTGCGCCGCCCATAGACACTAGCAACACATATAGTGTTACCGTTGCGTTACTGACCTTTAAGGGAGTAGGATAGGAAAGGATGGGGATAGGCCTACGGGTACCGCTCTCACCGAGCGAGACGCGGCATGAGCCACTTTATGTCGATCTTCTGAGAGGTCGTGGTATTTCACCGGCCGAGCCGGCCCATTCAAGCAGCGAACTGCTTGGCTCTACCACTGTTAAATACCACAATTGCCATAAATCGGACACACTGTTATCGGTCATCGATATTTCTCACACATAACTATGGAATATAATTCCGAAAAATTATTGCTTCAGAGCAAGCTCAGGCCCAGAATCGATCACACTGCTTCTTGATTCAGAAGCGGGGTGCACGAACTCTTAACCATCGAGACTTTTTAAGCCGAGAGAGCCAAGTTAAATATGTCGAAGTTAATGCCTTTACAGATATACTCATAACGGATATTTGCAAACTTTAAAAATAAACTCGAAGAAACCGGTTAATGCCCAACGGGACTCGCCTTGCTTTGAATACAACCATCTATTTTGACTTGCATCTCAACTTATTTTTATAAAACCCTCAAGGTGTTAGCAAAAGCGATTTTTTTGTCACATATAATTAACTAGCTGACCCGGCTAATTTTGTTCCGCACCAAAAGTAATAAATGAGTAAATTTTGGATATCATGAGATTCAATTAGTGCTTTAACTGCTGTCCCGCTATGTTAATACTGCAATATCTTCGAAAATATTCGTTTAAATTGCATGCTGTAAAGGGCCAGGATCATCTATATTACATGCACAATCTATTTAAGACACTTCATTGGATGAAAATTAACGCTGTAATATTTAAATCTCTTCGTAAATGAGCCATTATTTCTCGTAAAAAGTAAAAAACTAAAAATGTTCATTGTGGGTTATCCCGAGATAGACATATGCCCTCGCGGACTTTTTTGTAGACCTTCTGAAGGTGTTTAATAATGTATAAAATTGTTTTGATGTATCACTTAGGGTTCAGCCAGTGTTTGCAATTATGGTGCTAAATCTCGAAAATTATCATTTTTTCTTTAGAACATCATATATTAATTATAGATCAAAACCATCCTGTTGACACCTTCTAACTATTAAAAAAAACCGCATCAAAATCCGTTGCGTAGTTTTAAAGATATAAGGGGGCAGACAGCGGAAAGTGACATCGTTTTATACTATGTAATGATTAGTTAAATAAAGTTGGATTGAACTAGAGTGTGTTTTTTCTATGTATTATAAGTATGTATGAACAAAAAGGTTTACAAAAAGTATATACGAATTAATATCCATTATCTAGTTTCTATGACACAAGCATTTAGTTGCATAGCTTGCAACTAGAGAGCGCTGATGTATTATGTCCAAGATATCCTAAATAATATTTGGGACGTAAAAATTTGCCGAATCCAGGCTTAACAGCCGTTGCCTGTGTCTTAGAAAAATATCCAGTTATAAAAATACTAGGGCTAGTAGAGACAATATATAAATTAGAATATCGTTTGTAATTTCCATCATTCAAGGGTTTGCTGATATGGATTCTAAATTGGGATCCTTACGAATGAACCACCAACTGACCGTTTTGGACCCCAGTAAGGATAATTTATTCACCCAAAGATCTTGATAGTGAACCATCGGTTCCATTTAAAAGCAGTTTGTGAACACAATTCACTTTTATCTATATTTTCTTGTATGTTGAATTAATAATATTTGTTAACATACTAGCTTTATAAAAAGGAAATATACTTTTGTTTGTATGGAATAAACTATGAAAATGATCCACCGATTTTAATAATATTTCACTATTAAGCTACTTTATTCATGGGTATTCTTTTCGCATTTTATTATGTATATTTATGTAAAATTATTGTGTATTATGTAAAAGAAATTATAAAGTATAAATAAATTTTACTAAAATAACAACAAATAGGAATAATGCCACAGTATATTTTCCTGCACTTACCCCACTAAGTGGAGTCGGAGTCTAAGTGAAGTCGGCACAACATGTCATCCCGTCGAACTATCCATGTTGTCAAAAGTTTTGGCTGTGGTTTTATTTTCAGCCGCCTGCCTAACTTCAACCCTCCTAGAGAATTTTTTAATCATATATATATATAAATATGTGTATATTGATTAAAACAACTTTTAGGATTGTATCGCGTTTATTTATTACTTATTTATATTCATTTCCCGACGTTTCGTGAAAATGATCTCTGTAAAGAGTTCGAAACGTCGGGAAATGAATATAAATAAGTAATAAATAAACGCGATACAATCCTAAAAGTTGTTTTAATCAATGAGTGAGATTCGCGAAAATCTTAGAAACAAATATATGTGTATATTTATATCATGCGTAAATTTATCGATCAATTATCAATATTTATCACGCATTAATTATAAAAAAACCTACTAAACAAAATAACACATTATAAACCAGATAATATAAAAAATCAGTGACAGGTAAAAAGAAGTTTCTCAAAGTGAGGATAGTTATTTTTCAGGCAAAGGACACAACGAGTAAACTGCCAAATCATTCAAGGAAATTTGACGTTACTCCTCGCCATGAATATTGAGAACTGCAGCATCTACGTGGCGTTTTAAAAAGTTGTCAGAAACTGAGGAAGATTTATTGTTGACTTACCTGAAAACGTGCTACTGGGTGTCTTAAATAGCGACATTAATTTTATAAATTCTAAGGTTTAACGGGTGTGGTCTCTACCAACGAGACCACCGAGACTATATACACCTGTATTTTTATTAAATTTCAAGTTAATTATCGTGGATTCAATACCGGGCTCCCAACAATGATTTCTCGAAGTTTTTTCGGAAGTTAAGTGTAATAATATCGATGACTCTCATCTTTATGCCCGATGTTTGGCAATAGGTTTGGCACCTATTCCATTTGGGACGTAGCATAACGATTCGTCGAGTCGATGTTTAACAGCCACTGTCTACACCTTCGGGTAGAAAAAGGCATGAAGTTATGTAACAGTGAGACTCGTAAATATCAGACACAAGTGAGACATTATCCATGAACAATCCACATCGGCCTCTTAGTTTAATGTTCAACCTAGATTTCCACTTTAAACTTACTGCTCCCAATGGAACTATATCTATGAACTCATTCTCTTCTCAACTAGAGAATATTTCATCAAAAAAATTCTTAAATGTGTCCCAAGAAGACGAAATCAAACTTTGTGCCCAGTACGGCAATAGGTACGCCCCCTATTCCATTAGCGACCTAAACATAACGGCGAGTCGAGGCTTAAGAGCCACTGCCTACACCTTCGGGTAGAAAAAGGCGTGAAATTATGTATGTATGTAAATATTGATGAGTAACAACATGTTCCCTGATATAAAGCTATAGGTTTAGAGGTAGAGAGCCACGCAGTTCGTTCCATGAATGGGCCGGCCCGACCGGTGAAATACCACGATCTCGAGAACATTCCCAAGGAAGATTGACGTCAAGCAGGCGGCTGGTCATAAAACCACAGCCAAATCTTATGACAACATCATAGTTCGAAAGGATGTCATGTTGTGCAGATCCGACTTCCAAGTGGGATAAGGGTAGGAAAATGATGAAAATGATAATACAGCAACAGTTTCCGCTACTTATTTCAATTGGGACTTTAAAAAAATCCGTAAACTGAGGCTGGAACAGTTCTTGCCAACATGTTCAATTAGAAAAATACGTAAAGTTACTCAATTCTTTATTTTACAAACATATAACATAACATAACTTCACGCCATTGTTACCCGAAGGTGTAGGCAGCGGCTGTTAAGCCTCGTCTCGCCGTTATGTTTACATCCCAAATGGAACAAGTGGCGTACCTATTGACATACCGGGCACAAAGTTTTCAGTCATCGATATTTATCACACATAACTTTCGAAAATAATTTCGAAGAGTCATTGGTCTGAGCCAGGATTCGAACCCGTGACCTCTTCATTAAGAAGCGGAGTGCTTGATCACTGGACCACCGAGACTATAAGTCTGTATTTTGTCCGGAAAATAATATAAAAATCTATATAACGACTTCAGAATGAGAATATTAAACGAGACATAAATCCCTCGAATCAAGATCGAATCACTCGTATACGGGATAAAGGTATTTCCTTTTGATTACAATTCCGACGTCGCTTAAAGCTAGTTACTTGTTATTTAGCTACTAAATAATACTTTTAGTAAACTCTTATGGAAGGTAATGATTGGATCTCTACAAGAATTAGAATTATTTAGCATTTATTTTGTGGAATTGAGGGAGCAAACGAACACGTTTGACACTCGATGGCAAGCCTGAACACAAGTAGTGTCACAGATGCGTAGCCTGCCTTTAAAGGAACAGAATGGAAAAGGGGATCTCATGATACCAGTCTCATCGAAAGAAAGCGGTATGATAGATTTTATGTCGATATTCTGAAAGGCCGTGGTATTTCATCAGTTGAACCGACCCATTCATGCAGCAGACTGCGTGGCAAACTCAAATTAATGATACATAGAAAATAGTGAGAGAATATTAACACGTAGCAAAACCGCCTTTTGACTAGACACTGTATTCTGTTTAAAAATCTAAGTCTCTTCATTCGAAACAACATTTTCAGGAGGTTCCAGGTCACTGAATGTAATTCAGATACATGTATATTGTGGGAAAACCGGCAAACGAGCTAGTGGGTGGAATTTTTCCCTGGATAGCAACCAGCGTTGCCCATGGACATTTTCAATACCGAAATTGTCATAGTTGCTTTGTCAGAATTTAAGATAATTTAGGAGGAGAATGTGTAGACATAGGAGAAGATGGGGGGCCACCGAATATCTCACACTCAAACGATAGGAGACATAAACCACTTAATGTCGATTTTCTAAAAACACGTGTTTCAAAATTTTCACAGGTCGAGACGGCCCATTTATGCAGCGAGCTGTCATCATATTAAACACATTATGGGCAATAAAAGTACGGCTGACGGCAATAACTCAGTAATTATGGTGTTCAGAACTGTCAAAGATATTTTCACTTGAGGCAGTTCCTCAACAAAAAAGGGCAACATTAGAGCAGACTCTTCACAACTTAGTAACAAGTCAAATGATGAAAGTAACTTATTCATAAGGAAGTAGATATAAATATGGTTACATTAGTTTTTACCCGTGGTTTTGCTCGCTCCAACGTACTTGAATGCTGTCTTTCTACCTGATATAAGTTGTATATTTATCTTACTAATATTATAAACTATCTGGCTATCTCTGATTTTTAAGGCTTCTGACATCACATACCTCCGGGACTCGTTCTATTTAGTCATGGGAAGTGTGTCGTAGTCGTCCTTGACTCCTACGGATGGATGTAGGAGTCAAGGACGACTACAACACACTTGCCATGACTAAATCCATTGTATATCCGAACCAGCATTAAAAAATAATTATTTTTCTAAAATTTTTCCTTAATGTGGTCCCGGTGGTCCAGTGGTCGAGCACACCGCTTCTGAATTCGGAAGTCGCGGCTCCGAATCCTGACACTAGCTCACACCAATGAGTTTTCGCATATAATTTCGAAAGTTATGTGTGATAAATATAAAATGTGATAAATGACTGAAAACTTTGTGCCCAGTATGGCAATAGGTTCGTCGCCTATTCCATTCGGGACGTAAACATAACGGCGAGACGTGGCTTAACAACCGCTGCCTACACCTTCGTGTAACAAAGGCGTGAAGTTATGTTATGTTATTTTTCCAAATACGTTGGCTACTACTGCCCAAGCTACAATCGAATTATCGGAATACAATGGTCTTAATAACATACATTATTAATTACGGTATATTCGAAAATAATAACAGGAATATTATATATTCGATTCGATTATATATAAATATATTCGAGAATAATGGTTTAAACGGGATTGTGTAAATGCTGCGTAAACCATTCGATGGTTACGAACAATCGATTATAATTGTGTATTCAAACAAACGAATAAGCTGTTCATATTTATTTATTTTTTATGGGATAGGAGGGCAAACGAGCAGGCGTGTCACCTGATGATAAGCAACTAACACCGCCCATGGACACCAGCAGCACATATAGTGTTACTATTGCGTTGCCGACCTTTAAAGGGGATAGGAAAGGATGGGGAAGGGGGTGGGCCACCGGGTACCTCTCTCACCGAACGAAACGTGGCATGAGCCACTTTACGTCGGTCTTCTGAGAGGTCGTGGTATTTCACCGGTCGAGCCGGCCCATTTATGCAGTAAACTGCTTGGCTCTACCACTGTTACTTGTGATATGATGGAAAGCAACTGGCGCCGACAACGGGGACAACTGCAAATCTATGTAGTGTTTCAGTTGCGTTGCCGACTCTCAAGATATAACAGGTAAAGGTGTCGGGAGTGAGATCAGATAGGGTTCCGGATACCTCTCTCACTGAGACAAATACGACTTGACCCACTATATGTCGATATTCTAAGAGATGAAATGTCACTACATCAGTCAGGCCGACCTATTCATGCAGCTAACTGTGTCGCTTTACCACTGTAAATAGGTGGTATACCATAATCGAAGTTTTTATACGGTTATTTAATACATACATACATAAATTCACGCCAAATCCCTTGCGGGGTAGGCAGAGAGAACAGAGCGCCATAGGGCACGATTCTTACACGCCTCTCTCGCTTCGTTGACTTTCATAAATCTTTTCATGCACGCGCGTCGGTTTTTGAGGCTCTTAACATCACCTTCCTCCAGAACACGTTCTATTTGGTCTTGGAATGTGTGTCTTGGCCGTACTCGACTCCTACATCCATCCGCTTTTATATTTACATACATTTATTCATTTGTATTGAACAAAGATGATAGTCGAAAAATATATTGTATTAATACAGAGTATTACAGAGGCACCGCATTTATTATATAAAATTAGAAATTATAAAACAAAAGTTTGACTGTTAATTACCAATAGTGTTTTTTATACATAATGATAAACTAATGCTTATCTGAAGTAAACAATCTTTACGCACTTTTGACATGGAGACTCATCTTGTGAATCCGTGACGAAAAGTGTAATCCATCGAGGCGAACGATTGTTGAGAGATTTAAGTTAGTGAGGACAGAAAGAGAGCAGATTTAACGTTTCGTATACTGTACAGACTAGAGAGAGATGCGAATACCTACTAATTTTTTTTTTCTCGAAATATTAAGTCACAATTACTTGACTTGAAATCTTTATGAGTGTAGAGAAAAGAACAGAAAGAACGTGAAGTTACAGTTGCATATATAAATGAAAACTTAAATATTTACTTCTAACAGCTTTTCCAAACGAAAAACACATATCGTACAATTAAACAGCAATAAAATGCTTATATATTTGTGCTGTAATAAATCATTGCACGTCATTGAAGCCGCTCGATGTATGGAGACGGATTTGGCACAATGACTCCGATACAAAAGCCCATTCCCGGCCTATCAAAACGATGACAGCTCTGACAAATATACTGAATTCTGCGCGCGACGAACAGCTGTGATGTTAATGTAATTATTATGCTTCAGTATTATAATGAGTCTAGCTACTTCCATTATCTTCTTATAGCATGATGATTGGAGACGTTTGAGTAATAAAAAAACCAGTTAGATTTTCAAAGAAATCATTATTTTTCTGCTCTTATTCCACTCGATTCGCCACAAAATGTCATCCTTTCGAATTATCCATGTTCACAAAAAATTTGGCTGTGATTTTATGACCGGCCGCCTGCCTGACGTCAACCCATCCTTAGGAATGTTTTACGTTTGTTAAACAAATAAAATGAAAAATTAACTTGACCACACCCTTGTCACTTATGGGTTGAAAAATAAATAAATGACACTCAAACGTACAAAACATGACAAATTACCATAGATTTGGCAAAGACTGTAGAAGATGGCACATGGCAGTAAAAATGTACTATACTCTGTCCACAATAAGAATGGTTTTTTAACAGCTAATTCCCATGAAGTTTCGTATTGTGTCGGATACAATTTCATACTTAAAATAATGTACTTCATCAAAGGGTACCGCCCACTTAGTGATGAGCCAAAAATAACAATTTCTACAATTGTGCCACAGAAATATATAATCGGTATATAACCGATAGAAATAAATGCTAGTTTTTTTATATTCTAATAAATTATTCTATTCTAATTTTATTTATATTCTACATATGAATAAAATTGAAGTGTTTGTTTATAATATTGAAATAACTGCTTTCTAATACATAGATTATTATCCTTTAAATAAAGTCGTCATTAATAAACCACAGAAAAAAATACTTAATCGTATAAGCAAATAAGATTTAATACATCGATTAAATAATACGAACGATCTTACTTTCGGAAATCACCAATTTTGTCAGTTGGCGCCATGTCAAAAAACCATTCTTATCGTGGACAGAGTATACTAATCATCACTGACAGCGCAACCGCTAGTGAGCGATTCTCAGGATGTTTTCAATTCAACACATGCACAATATTATGTAAAAGTTGACACTTAGATGCCTCTAAATGTCAACTTTTTACGAACATATTGATAAGTCACTCACACATCAACAACCCAATTTTGGGCTCGTTGTTTGGGTGACTATTGCTGATCGATTATTCTTAGATCTAAGAAAATTACTGAAATATTGCCTTGATACGACGATTTTTTGATGATATCAACTGTCAATATGTCAAATGACTCCAATACGTAATCATACTAGGTAATTAGGACTCTAGAATAATTCTAAGAGACAATATCAAAAATGAAAGTACCAAATAAAACGAGCTATTATACAGCCACTTTGTTAATAAATTGAACACGTGACGTGCTGTTGAAAAAATTCAGAATGATTTACTGAAAATCGTAAAACTCATAAAAGGTACTTATTTATCATTGTACCGTTATACTGGTCTGCCTGCAGACTGCCAGCGTGATGATAAAATACGAGTACATAACCTTATTTTATTATGTCAACAATACGTTGTTTGATATTGCAAAAAAAAATTACCTACATAAAACCATCCTCTTTTGTCGAAATTTCCTTAGAAAAACATGTGACGTAGGCAAAAATATCTAAATAATTAATCTAAAACCTTTAAACTAGCGATTCTTGAATTATCATTACATAGTATAAAACAAAGTTGCTATCCGTTGTCTGTCCCTTTAGATGCTTATATCTTAGAAACCACGCAACGGATTTTGGTGTTTTTTTAATAGACATGGTCAACGGGGTGATTTGTATGCATAATTTTTGTATAAATCAGTAAAAAAAAGGTAAAAATTTTCGAGATTTAGCACTTCAATTGCAAACGCTGGCTGAACCCTATTAATATACCTTCAAAAGGTCTACAAAAAATCCATAATTGTGTATGTCTATCTCTTAGGGATGACCATTTTTATTTGTTCTTATTGCTTTTGAGGCGAAACAAAGTTTGCTGGGTCGACTGGTTTATAACAATGATATGAAGTTTTAAACAAAGAAATGCTAATATTTTTGCAATTTATCCATTTCTGATGACAACGGTATTTATTATTTTCCTTAGGGTAAACGGGCAGTCATTGGACAATTAAGCGAATAAAATAGTTTGAAGATTTTTTTTCCTTCGACTATTTCAGTATCTCATAAACTGTAGAGATATTTGGAAACTAGATAAAAGGAGCTATCATAACAATTAATTAAAAACCTTATTTCTTGTGAACAGTTGAAAAATATTATTATATTTAAAAAAATGAACAAAAAACACAGTTATTGGACAAAAATTATAATTATTGGACGGTTGGAAACAATTATTGGACAGTCAATTAATATAGTGAAATTATAGTTAAACTCGTAATAAAACAACTCTCAGTCAGCCGGGAGCGAAAGAAAAACATATGGCTGACAAGCTTACACAGCACTACACCAAAGAATGGCGGTATATAACCATTCATAAAATATGGGTCACCCTAAATGGCTGCCAAAAACACTGGCCACTTATAATGGACGCAGTCTTCGGCTGGACCAACACCTCACCGAACTCGAGGTAGAGCTGGGTTGCTTGAACTGGCATATTTTAGGGCTATCTGAAGTCCGGCGAGAGGGGGAGGACACGATAACCCTACAGTCAGGCAACTTACTCTACTTTCGGTAAGGTGACCAGCTCTCCCAGGGGGGTGTCTGTTTCCTCGTTCACAAGGACCTCGTTAGCAGCTTTGTGGAGATCAGTAGTGTGTCGACCAGGGAAGCGTACCTTGTACTGAAACTTACCAACAGGTACACCCTGAAGGTAGGAAACCACGGGTGATGTGGACAAAAGGACCGACACTGTGGTCAACACGCTAAGGAAAGTGTCTCAAAGGTTGTTCCCGAGAACGCAGAAAATGGAGTCCAAACTCTCTGCCGAGACGCTCGAGCTAATGAGGCCAAGGCGGGAAACTCCATCCGATCAGCTGTCTTCGTCAGAATGGAAAAGCCTAAACCAGCGTATTAGGAAGCTGATGCAGCGCGACCTTCATCGATCGAATACCCGGGCAATCGAGGACGCGATCGACCGCAACAAGGGGTCGAAAGTGTTCGCTCAGCACCTTGGAAGGCCCCATCTGACGAAGCTGAAAACTGCGGATGGACGTGTCGTCACCTCTAAGCCTGAGATTCTCACAGAGATAGAATGAACGAAAACAAGCGATGATGACCACAGAGCCCCGCTAACGCGTCACTACAGTGAGGACATCCCCGACTTTTAAGAAAGCGAGATTGGGGCGGCTCTCGGACAACTTCAGAACAACAAGGCACCCGGTGATGACGGAATTACTACAGAACTTCTAAAATTCGGCGGGACTCCTATCATAAAGGAATTAGCAAGTCTTTTTAATTCCGTCATACACTAGGGCATAACACCACAGGCTTGGGGCAGGAGTGCGGTGGTGCTGTTCTTCAAAAAAGGTGATAAAACCTTACAGAAGAATTACAGACCCATCTCACTCCTGAGACATATCTACAAGTTGTTCTCGAGGGTCTTCACGCATCGTCTCGCTGTAAGATTTGACGAATTCCAGCCTCCGGAGCAGGCCGGGTTTCGAAAAGGCTGTAGTACGGTGGACCACATCCATACTGTTCGGCAGATTGTACAGAAGACCGAAGAGTACAATCAGCCGTTGTGTATGGCATTCGTGGATTATGAAAAAACTTGGGCAGGTCTGGATGCATTGCAGCGGTCGGATTGACTGGCGTTATATCGAGGTTTTGAGATGCTTGTATGACACCGCCACGATGGCTGTCCAGATACAGGACCAGGTGAAGAACTCTATCGAGCTGAATCGAGGTGTAAGACAGGGAGATGTCATATCTCCCAAACTCTTCACCAACGCTCTAGAGGACGTCTTCAAGACCCTGGATTGGACTGGACAGGGTGTCAACGTGAATGGTGAGTACATCTCACATCTTCGGTTTTGCCGACGACATCGTTGTAATGGCAGAGTCGTTGGAATAGATAAGCGGAATGCTGCGCGCCTATACGAGTCCTCCCGGAGTGTCAGTTTGGGCATGAACTTGGACAAGACCAAAGTCATGTTCAATGAACATGTCGTGCCCGGACCGATCAGCGTCGAAGGGTCAGTTCTCGAAGTCGTAAACAAATACGTCTACCTAGGCCAAACTATCCAGTTAGGTAGAAGAAACTTCGAGAAGGAGGCCGAAAGGAGTATTCAGCTGGGTTGGGCTGCATTTGGCAAACAGCGTCGGGTCTTCAGCTCGCCTATACCGCAATGTCTAAAGACCAAAGTCTTTGACCAGTACGTTCTACCGGTAATGACCTACGGTGCCGAAACGTGGACACTCACGGTGGGGCTAGTCCACAAATTTAAAGTCGCTCAGCGAGCTATGCTCGGAGTATCTCTGAAGGATAAACTCAGGAATGAGTATATCCGCCAGAGAACCGGGGTAACCGACATAGCTAATTTTTGAGACTTCAACCTGCAAGCTAACAATTATTGGACACAATAAGTGATAATTATTGGACAGTGTCCAATAACTGACAAAATAGTCTGTGATACTTGAAATTGAAAGTACGTCATAAGAAATTTAAATGTTTAAAATGAACTCAAATAACATCATAGAAACTCAAAACTCTGAAAAAAAATAGTTAGTGGACACTGTCCAATAATAGATTTTTTTAAATTGTACCATACAATTACGGGACAGGTGAAAATAACCTCAAAATATAACATTTATG
Source organism: Euproctis similis (assembly GCA_905147225.2). Lineage (NCBI taxonomy): Eukaryota > Metazoa > Arthropoda > Insecta > Lepidoptera > Erebidae > Euproctis > Euproctis similis. The sequence continues at coordinate 6,618,967 of LR990121.1, read as the reverse complement.
AGATAAAAGTCCATTTATCATGTAAATTGTATGATATCTTACCAATCTCCGAGGTGCCAAAACAATATCAATCACCACTATGCCAAAATCGTAACAAAACTCTAGACTCAATCTTATAAAAACAATTATTTTTCAAGACAATTATCCGTTTCCGTGACAGCCGCCGCGAAATATTTTTTTGACAGTTTACTACTGCCATCTGTTACAAAATATATGAATTATACCAATGTTAGGAACTTAAAGATTTAAGTAATAGATATAGATGTCGCTTTTTATTTGTTGTTATCTTATTTTTAGCAAATCAAAAGGTACTGTCCAATAACTATTCAGTGTCCAATGACTGCCCGTTTACGGTATTTCCTATTCGACGATTTATGAAAAAATAGCTTGATCATCAAAGTACATACCATTAAATATAATATTTTTTTGTACTTTTAATGATGTGGATAAGGTTTAAACAAAAAGGTTAAAAGTAATTATAGAAAAAAACCAGAAGCACCCAATCTAATTACTTGTAAAAATACAAAAGTAATAAATTATATTTATATCTAAAAAAATGACCTTACACAAGGAGCAGTACAGTTTTTTTTTAATAATATATCACATTTAGACAAGTCTTAACGATATAATGACCGTGATCATAATAAATTTAATTAAATTTATTTCAATAAAAAATAGATTTGTTGTGTGTTTTTAATTTATTATTATTGCATCGTAATAAAATAACGCTTGAAGCGTTGGAATAGATATATGTAAAAATTTAGATGTCGGAAAGACAATTTCGTATTTGAAAATTGAAGGTTTTTTTTAATCTAGAAGAGAAATTGAATAATAAAAATTTATCCAACCAGATCCGAGCGTCAAATTCTGAAAAGGTACTTAACAGGAAAACTTGGCGACCATAACTCTTAGTTAATTATTTAACTGAGCCTAAGCAAATTTTTTTTGTATCTTTGTATCCCAAGATAGAAAAAAATACTGGCAGCATAGATTATGACAAACATGGACCTAAATATGAGAATAAAACTAATCTTTACTCCAAAGAAATACAATACTTTGTCTTTCAATATACAAAGTAAAATAATTGTAAAATATTTTTAAATGTGCATATCACGGTTGTTATAATTTATTCATTCTGGACCGGCTGTTAACTACTTTATCCAGTCCTTGTGGCGGCAAAAGATTTTGTTTTTTTTTGTAGATTCTTGTTTTTACTATATGATCTCTTCAAGTTATGGTTTTTTTTTAATGGATGAGAAGCTGAGTTTTTTAATTTATGTTCTTATAGGTTTAGAGGCATTTTTATTACGCCGTTAAATCATAATGACCGTCGAATCGTTTAAAATGTAATTTGCTAAGTTAAGTGATTATATTTTTTTATACACTTCTTAAGAGTGTTTTATTAGTGATTAAAGATATAAACAAAAAAATAAACTTTATAAGCGTAGCAGTTTAGTGGTTAGATTTTGATAGAGTCTTCGCAAAGGTCAGCAGATTCGTTCCGTACACTACTAAAAAGTTTGAAAACCATGACTTGATTACTTTAGCGTTTGATAGTAGATTAATTAAAATTAAAGAAAACTAAATTTTATCTGTTTTGTGCCCAAACCTTTTGTACTTTCATATTAAAGTTGATCAGTTAACTAAGTTCATAAGCTATGAGTGATAAATATCGTTAACTAACAAAAAATTTCCCGATCCATTGGAAAAGGTTAAGTCACAAGTTTGGGCCGTGAACATTCGACCAGACGAGGTTTAACAGCCGCCGCCTATGCCTTTTTTAAAACTTATTTAAAACTGAACAAATAGAGTGTACTTAGTTTCAGAACTATTCATAATAAACTTTTTTTTTTTAATTTCCTGCGTTAGTTAAATTCTTTTTATTGCATGCTCATTTGTAAAAAAAAAATGTGTTTTCCTATAGAGTATTAAACAATAATTTATGGATTTGAGATACTGTAAATGCTTTCCTCCATTACACGTATTTTATTATATTCATTTTCGTTTTTATCGGCATGGAATAAAATGTTAATAAAAAAAAACAGTACTCGATATAATCACTCGTTATAACAGTATCAGTGGTCCAGTGGTCGAGCACACGGTTTCTGAATCCTGATGTCGCGGGTTCGAATCCTGGCACACACAATGACTTTTCCAAAATAAATAATTTCGAAAGTTATGTGTGTTTAAATATCGATGACTAAAAACTTTGTGCCCAGTATGTCAATAGGTTCGTCACCTATTCTATTTGGGACGTAAACATAACGGCGAGTCGAGGCTTAACAGCCACTGCCTACACCTACGAGTAGAAAAAGCCGTTAAGTGATGTTATCATGAAATTAAATCACAAATACAATAGTAGGTATAACTTTACGCCAGATCCCATGCGCGGTAGGTCATACAACTGACTCGTATCCTTGACGTTTTTAACTCTTGTCATATAAGCTTATCAATTTAAAAGGCTCCTGAAGATATATTGACTATTAAATCTACTGATCTATTAAATCACGTCTACAAAACTCCCATGACAATTAAATTTAAACTGTTACAGAGACTTTTCTATACATATACCTAAAAACGTATTTCTAAATATTCTAGTCCAAGTAACTTTATATTAATAATTACAATATTAATACAAATGGAACGTGTTCTGGAGGAAAGTGGTAGTAGGAGCCTCAAAAATCGACGCGCGTGCATCTAAACACTACTAAACAGTTATGAAAGTCAACGAAGCAAGTGAGGTGTGTAAGAATCATGCCTTATGGCACTCTGTTCTCTCTGCCTACACCGCAAAGGATTTGGCGTGAAGTTATGTATGTATGTAATACATATTAACAAAAATCTTGTATAAAATATGATGATTATCACGTTTAAGTTCAGGGTTAATGTTTTTAAGTGGTAATATTAAAAAAAATCTAGTAATTAAGACTACCAAACAAGGTCGTCAACTATTCAGACGCCTTATTTAAAACTATGCGTGTTTAGTTATCATTCAATTTTTGACAATTAAAATATTAAATATTTAAAGCAAAATTCTAAAAAAACGTCTAAAATAAAACTCAACTAACGCAAAATGATACGCATAAATCTTGTTCCCGTGGGAATTTCTTGGAAACGATATCATCCTTATTCACTATAATTCAAAAAAACAGTTTTTACTATACCGCTCAAATAAAAAATCATCCAGCAAGCACCTCTTTTTCCATTAAATTTATATTTCAATAATTAATCATTTAATTAATGAATCTTTTATCCCAATTTGTTTGCTATTTCACTTGTATTATATACCTTTTTGATTATATACAACAAAACGTATTTTATAACTGTATCTCTATTGTCAAAAACAATTTCCATCATCATCTTCCTTTTAAAAAGGCACAATACCTACAAAAAAAATCTACCTATTCACTCACGCACGAAGGTTTCTAGCAAAATATTTACGCCCCTCCAAGAATTTTCTTTCAACTAATATCGATTCCAGAGAGAAATATATTTCGGTATCAGGAGGTATTGAACATTTTCTTTCCTGCAACGGATTTTCCACAAATGAATAGGTTTTTATGAGACGACCTCTCCAATTAGGCGCCAATTCACTCACTCACTTGCCAAGAAGAGGTTTTTTTTTTATTAGGTAATCGAACGTAAATACTTATACTGCCAAGTGATTAATATTAATCATTCCAGATTCAAACTGTTTATTGTTTTTCTTTTTTTTTCAAAATACAATATGCATCAACAATCACGGTTTGGCATGTAATGACATTTATATATTCATGAAGACCGTTTAAGAAGTAACTGAACGTGCTAATGTGACTAACATTAGTCTGTACTGCCAATTTCTTGAGACACGTGAAGCGTGATCGTGAGATCCTGGCGCGTGTACGGCATTCACTAATTTGCCGACAGTTCCCGTTATATAACGCACCTGCATACCGTATATTTTTCACACGTAGGACACCGATACTTACTGCATCGATTATGTCACCACTCAGCTGACGATAATACCACCACGTATACCATATAACGGCTCCGTGATGGAGGGGTTATCAAGGCGTGCTCGCACCGCGCACGGACGGATGGCGCGGTCGTGTGATAGAAGCGCGTGGGTTCGAGTCGCGGGGTCGATGTTCAGGGTGGAAGGGGCACGGAGGCTGCGGAGACTCACCGTTGCGAATGGTTACATAAGTCGCTTGGCAGGAGCGAGGACACGTGCAGCCCCTCCGGGGCTCGAGTCGCGACTGGCCGGCGGGCGGCGGGTGCTGAGGCGCCGCCCCGCGCCCATTGAGCCTGGCGGGGCGCCGCACAAACCACCCAGACGCTATAAAACAGCCTTCACGTGTCACACTCGCGCTTTAAAAGCGCAAGGCTAATAAACTTAACGTATATTTAAGACTTATAGATGGTTACGCAAAGATTATATGACATTTAATTGTTCAGTGACAGTTACATCTTTCCCTAAGATTCGTTTCCCGCTCGCAACAAATATTTTAATTTACTGGCTACATTTGTAGATAAATAAGTAATAATACCTGAATGTGAATGCAGCCTTACCTCCTCACCAAATACTCCTTGCCCCGCAGAAATATACGTAACAAACTGTCCATTTTCTGCAGTCAAAATTTCAGTATCACTTATAACTACTGACAGGGCTATTATTTCGTTTAATAGTAAAGCTTATCTTTAATAAAGTAAATTATTAATAACGAATATAGAATGCATTAAATTTGAGGAAGCGTGAAAGGCATATCATACAAAACCAAATGAAATATATCCCAGTATTTATGTAATCCAAAACACATAGACAATATGCAGATGTAGAGATTACTTTACTGACATATCTCAGCGAACAAGTTAGTACATGTTATAGAAACAATATACCCGCCAACTCCTCAAAGTGCAGTATATAGATGACCACACACGACTGGGTCTCACCAAATTATATATTATCAGAATATTATCAGAATATGGTTTCAAATCGTCTAGTTTGGCACTGAAAAAGGCCATATTTTTTTTTGTATTGGGAAAACAAGGTAATGGGTTAGCTGGTGATAGGCAACTAGCGATGTCCATGGACACCTGCAACAAGGTACCTTAGGGTCACAGATGCGTTGCCTGCTGTTAAGATGGGATAAGGAGGGGAATTTCAGGGGTAAAGAAGAGGAGAGCGAAAGCTAGCCTCTCGCCAAACGAAACGCGATATAGTCGTGGTATTTCACCGGTTGAGTTGGCCTATTCAAGCCCGTTCTCACTTTATGGAGCTAATGTTCAAATTCTCTACATTTTAAATTTAAATTTCTTAGTTGGTACATATCATACGTATACCTACTCAAGTTCTTTCATATTTTGAAGTGCTTTAATATTTGCCGGTAAGGACCTCAAGTGTCTATGGATAAGATTTATTAACAAAATTCATAATTTGTATTCATTTGGTATAAAATTATGTCTCGTATATCAATATCGAGCTATTTGCATTGCTGTAGTACTTGGTCTGGAATCGATTTGATGATATAGTGAGGTTTAAGGACACGATAGATGTTACCCTAAGGCTAAATTATATTTTACAATCGATTAGGTCACGTATCTATTGTAAAATATAATTTAATATATTATTAGTACATAAGAACATAGATTTTGTAATATCACGATAATTAGGATGACAAGAAAAAAGTCTCGGTTGTCCAGTGATCGAACTCGCACTTCTGAATCAAGAAGTCGTGGGCTTCAATTCCCAGGCTCACGACAATGTCTTTTTGAAATTAATTTCGAAAGTTATGTGTGATGAATATCAATGACTGACATCATTGTGTCTGAAGTATAGCAATAGGTTCTGCCGTCTATTCCATTTGTGACATAAAAAATCAACGAGTCGAGGCTTAATTCAGCTTCGGGTAGAAACAGCCGTGAAAGTATAAATATAAAACAAACAAGAAAAAAATACCAATAAATATAAAATCTCCGCATGCTTCTCTCAACAAATGAAACACGACTTGAGTCATGCTAAGCTACATTTCTGAGAAGCCGTAATATTTCACCGGTCGAGACGGCCCAATACCGAACAATTTATATGTATTTGATTCATAAAAATATTTTGCGTAGGCTAGCGGTCCGAAATGATGACGACTCTTGCACGCGAAGAAACCTGATAAACAAGAAAAACAAGATGGATGCAAATTCAAGAGGTATTTAATAAAACAATCGTTTTGTATTCACATGTAGGTCATTAACATATTGGCGGGGTGAAGGCCTACTTTCTGAATTAAGAAGTCCTGGCATCTAATTCTGGCTTTGCAGCAATGACTTCTCGGAATACCGCAGACAGTGGTGAATGGCCCAGTTCGACCGCTGAACTACTACGACCCCTCAGAATGTCGGTATAGAGTGGCCGCGTTTCGCTAGGTGAGAGAGGTCTCCGGAGGCCCAATCTGTTCCCGTCTCCCTGCACATCCCACTTCAGACCCCACCGCTATCTCATTTTAAAGGCCGACAAGTCAACTGTAACACTACCTGTGTTGCAGGTGTCTAAGGCTGTATGGTCTAAAGACTTTTGCCTGTAAAAAAAAACTTCTACACTGTACAGTTTATTTATTATGTGATTTAACGACCTGGTTGCTAGGACCTTTATGTAGAGTCTTTTTATTATAATTAACATCTTCAATCTTAACCTAAACTAATCTTAACCTAACCTAACCTAATCATCCATAAAGTCGTGGGGCACTTTATGCATGATGTTCCAAGGGAGTTTTAACGACAATGTAGAAGAGCACACTAAACACGATATTTACACCATTTCCCACACTTGCACTCATATACGAACACTTATTGAATAAAACGCCACGAATTTTATTCAATAATATCCATTGGAACACAAATTTGAGGAAATAATGCAATTATCGGACCTGTCTCTTTCACAGTCCCGCCAAAACTCCACACTGTAAGGTACATATTAAAGGTTAAAACATTATTAGGTTAAAACACAGACATTAGAAAACTGTATTAGTCACAAATGGTTTTTGTATTATACGATTTAACCACGAATGACTCTATTAGGCATTTAATGTTGTCAGTTTGGTAAAACTAAGAGGCTTATTGTTTTCGTTTTTGACCCGCAGTAAGTAAGGAAGTTGGATGAACTAGTGGATAAAGCAAGAAAGTACATGTCTTTCTGCCGAACCATCGGACATGTAGAAAGAATTGATGATCAAGATTGACTAAGCAGATATGCAGTGCAAAAGCGGAAGTATGTAGGAGTCAGGGACACGGCCACGACACACTTTCCATGACCAAATTGAACGTGGCCTTGCGGAAGGTGATATAAGAAGATTGAAAAACCTAACGTATGACAAGTTATGAAAGTCGAAGAGCGAGTGAGATATGTAAGAATGGTGCCTTATGGCGCTGTGATCTCTCTGCCTACCCTGCTAGGGACTTGGCGTGAAGCTATGTATGTGTAATATCAAGATATTATAAATTATTAGTTGCTTTTTCAAACTCGTGAACAATGCAAATATTATACTCATTTATGTGAGAATACAGTTTTTTTATCCTTATCGATTGCCATCTAGTTGCTATTACATAAACTGTAATATTTATGTTTTACGCCCTCTGTTATCGCGTAGTAAGCTACCACATGCTTTCGCTACTTGATAACAGAGGACGTTTTAAAAAATAATCTATTTTGTCATTCATACATTTTCCTGGCCTGTTCCTACTATCGGGAGTCGGCACAAAGGGTTTTTCTAATCCACACTCCCCTATCGTTCACTTCTGTCACACTAGGACCCTTCTTATTCATATCGTCTTTCACACAATTCATTAATATTTTCTTAGGTCTTCGTCTTCTCTTATTTCCCTCCACGTTCAGGTTTATCCTTCTTCTCGCAACGTGCGTAATACCACTTTTCATGACATTACCTTTTCTATTTTGTAATTTAATTTTAACTTTGCTATTTTCAATTCATAAATTGTATGTATGTCCAATTTGTATGTAAGTTATATATAACAACACAACTTCCTGCCAAGTAATTGTAGAGTAAGCAGAAAGACTACAGAAATTCTTCAGTTTTTAAAGGTACCTACTAATGCCACCTTTGGTTAGGGATTTCTCAAAAGGATTGAATTACTGCATCGGAAGCAATACATAAGTAAATGAAAAAAAAAACTAAAAAAAGTAGCCTAAGCCTCCTTAGTATACCTACCAATAAAATTTGTTGCTACCTTGCCAATAAAAATCCCGTCAAAATCGGTCCAGTCGTTTCAGAGATTACCCGGAACAAACAGACACTCCGACAGACAACAATTGTAAAAAAAAAATACATTTTATAGAATATCATATAGAAATTCATATGACTGCAGTAGAAAGCAGTTATTTCAGTATTACAAACAGACACTTCAATTTTATTCATATGTATCCATTACCTATTTAAATGAATTCTAATAAGAAAATATTCAGTAGTTTGTGTTAGTTTATAGAAACAACTACGACTACGTTTATGGACTTTTACGAAATTTATACTGAAGTTTTAACAGTGGTAGTCTTCAGTTCAGTTCAGTTCGCTGCATGAATGGGCCGGCTCAACCGGTGAAATCACGACCTCTTGGAATATTATCGTGAAGTGTCTCGTGCCGAATTTCGTTCGGTGATAGAAGTATCCGGCGCCCCGATCCACTTTCCACTTGCTGTCTTTTAAGGGATTAGGAGAAAGGAAGGCTTTCCCCTCTAATCCCTTAAAGGACCGCAACGCACCACGGTGTTCATGGGCGGTGAGTAGTTGCTTACCATTATGTGACCCGCATTGCTCGTTTGCCCTCCTATCCAATTGAAAAAAAAAGGTATCACTTTTGTATAAAATGCACGATAGCCCAATGTTTCAACACTTCAACCTCTATTTAAAAGATCTCAAATACGAAGCCCGACATACAACAATGACTATTTTAAAGTCACTTGTGATCCATATCGATGACATACAAATTTGTGTCCTGTGTTGTGACAATGTGGATTCTATTTGAGTGAAGAAAATGTATGCTGCGCATCGAGGCAAAACGTCCTTTCTACGTCTTTAGCTATTAACGCCGTGAAGTTACAGTAACCAACTTGAAAAATAAAATCACGTTTATGGCTCATATTTTTATTAATTTTTTTAGGCAACCCGCCATACAGATTTAGTAAATATTATTCTTAAAATATTCAATTATATTTAATTGGTATCAAGAATTAAAAAAAAACATTAAACATGGCACAGTTAAACATTAACATACCTTTAGGATATTATTCTAAAACATACAATATTTTTAATATAACAAATAAATAAGTCATCAACAATCTTATACATATATATAGAAATACAGATCACATAAATTATTATTTCATAAATATATATAATTGACAACAATAATATTTTTTGCAAGATAATTTAAAATAGTCCCCAACATTGTCTGTCTCACGAAGTAAAGAAACACAGTCCGAACGTTCTACGCTTTTTCCATAGTATTAATATACACAAAATAAACTGAGATCTTAGTTCTCTTTTCTACCACTGGCTGCGCTAGAGTTTCGAACGCACCGATGATTACATACGTACGTCGCGTTTAGTATTAAACAGCGATTTAAAACTTCCTCGTAAGGATTTGAACCCGTGCTTCCCGTAGACTGGTGTCTCCTTCCGGTGAATTTGTTTTCCCCTAACTAGAGACGTTCGCACACCTGTGTTTCTATACTTCGTGGTAACAATCAGTGACATTTGACGTGATAACGTCTTATAAATCAAATAACACTGGCTGCATGCATAAAAAAATATGAATCGTTGTCACGTTCCACCTGAGACGAGGGTGCAAGCGAGAGCGCGCATTGTCCTGCTTTAAGAGTAACAGGATAGGAGATAGATTATTAAAACAAAAGTTATAATTTATCACCTTCGAGTAGAAAAAAGCGTGATGTGTCTCTTCTTTACTACAACCAAATTTTACGTATATTGATACTATTTTAATAATAATTAAACTCATAAAAGAATACAATTTATCATCAATATTTTCTTTGTAGACAATAATTTGTCGTAGAAACATATATTACGGGAACATTGATAAAATAACACTAACTTTATTTCATCTAATTTAAATTAGATAACTTTGAATTTGCTCGTCATTGGAGAGTTGCAAAAAGTTTTGTTCACACAATTGTAGGTATAAGCTTAAATGTAAGTTTTAATACAAAATAAATGTTTGAATATGATAATTTTTTCCCAGACGGGTCTTGAACTTCTTAACCCTACAATGCAAATGCATATAGTAAGACCAACGAGACGAGATAAAAACTATAAACAAACGGACCATTACCGAGTTATCTTGCGACAATTAGCGATTGACACGAATATCCGAGCGATTGATATCTCTGTCCTTGTTACTCCTATGCAGTAAAGACGTCACTTAGTCGAAAACAGCTATCGTTGCGCACTTTGTGGTACATGATAACAGTTGATACCGTGGTCGTCAACAGTTGGTCCGCAATTTTTTTTGTAGGTTCATTCCTGTATGAAAAGCGTTCGAAGTGATTTGGTTGTTTTTTTCTTGTAATTAATCCGTTACTGTTTTTAGTTCTCTTGTTAATTTCTGCTATTACTGTAATTATTATTACTAATTAGTTGTCGATTGTAATCGTGGAAAAATGATAAATGTTTTGAACCCCTGAAACTTTGTTTACATTTTTTATCTCGTGTCGTTGGCCTTGCTATAGGTAACTTAGCTATGACGTTTCGAGTCACACTACTTTTAGACATAGACAAAAGACTCAAATTATAATTTAAAAATAAAACATATGTATTTACTATTAACTTACTAATTTTTTTTATAGATTCAACAAGTTTATGGAACTTAGTTCCAATATTAACATCATTGAACAATTAATTGACAATATAGTAACATCCAGAAGGAGACATAATTATACATATATTTATTATGTAAACTAAATTATTTTTACGCTTCGATAAATATTTAAGTTGTAAAACTAAATATAACTGTTTTTCGTAATCATGATCTGAGATATAACTTAGTAAATTAAAAGTAAATCTTAGTGAATATGCAAAAATATGGTGCATTAATAAAACTACCGACTGCAGAATCGAGGATGGCAAGTTCGATCCCCACCCGAGTATGATGTTTGAATGGCGTCTGGGTGTTTTTCTATGTATTTACAAAAATATATATATGTATATGCTTTAATATCCGTTATCTAGTGTATCCATAGCACAATTAATTAGTTGATTAGTTAATTTGGAACTAGAGGGCGCTGTGTGTATTGTGTCCAAGATATTAAATCATTATATTCACAAAATCATATTCACAGAGGAAAGTCGAAGCTATATAGGAAGCAACTCTATAGTAACTTAGTCTACTGTGATTAACTTTTTAAACATTGAATTGTCATTTTTAAATTTATGCCTTAGTACTCGCAGGTTCGATTCTCACCTGTTGATATCGTTTTTCCAGTTTCCACTATTGCAAAGAAAAATATACACATTTGAAAGAATATACGCCGTTACTATAATGTAAAAACTATGACGCCGAGTATTTTAAGAGAAAGTTGAAAATTAATACTGAAAACGTAAAATTATCACAAATGTGTTGCAAAATATTTTGGTTTTAGTGTTTTAAATATCATTAATATTTACACTACCATCAAAAGCATTTTTTTTTGTATTGCATATTAATATTATATTTTCAAAAAATTCATTCACTTCTTAAGATCCCTCTTAACATGTGTGGACAACCGTTATAATCTTAAAAATATATTTTTAATTAATTACTTAATATTTTTTTATTTTAATTTGACACGTAGTTTATTTTATAATAATTAATTTCTATCAACATCTTAAATATTTTTTTTATAATTATAAAATATAATTGAAATTTCATTTGCAGTGATATTAATATAGAGATTTGAATATAAAATTTAAAACAACAAAAATATAATAGTTTCTTTTGAACTCACACTAAACAGTAATTAATATATTACAGAATGATATCGAATTAGCATTTTTTCATCTTTAATATTTGCCAAGAAAAATCTATGTGATTAATCATTATGAATAAAAATAATAATTTATATTCATAATCATTAAAAAATATACATTTCGGTGACGGGCCTCGTGGCGCATTGGTAAAACTACCACTTGCAGCAATGAGGTCGGGGGTTCGATTCTCACCCGAGCACAAATATTTGTGACAAACATGAATATTTGTGTGGCGTCTGGGTGTTTTACTATATATTATAAGTATTTATTTACAAAAGAAAAGTATATATGTATTAATATCCGTTATCTAGTATCCATAACACAAGCATTAGTTGCTTAGCTTGGAACTAGAGGGCGCTGTGTGTATTGTGTCCAAGATATTATTATTATTTCATTAAATAAATATAAAAACATATAAGGTATACAGGAAGGTATTTAAAACAGTATCTAAAATTTTTACATATATTTAATTGCAAACCATTAGTTAGACATGGGTCGTATCGCCTTTTTGGAGTACCGTATCTATAACAGATTTAGATTTTCAATATCCGATATCGAAACGATATATTAAAATATATAGATATTCAAATATCTAGAATATATTCAATTAGTTAGCTAGCTTCATTTGAAAATATTTAAAAAAGATTTGTTATTTTTGGACACCTCTATACGCACGGTCATTGATAAAAATACTAGACTGTGGCACACACCCTATAAAAAAATATTTTGGTTTTTTTCATTTGGCACCTATTACCTATTCAATAAAATTTATTCAATGAATATTCACCACTTAAATTATTCATTACAATTAAAAACAAAAATTCATAATAATATATCTATTTACGTGGACAGCAAACGAAACTCCAGAAGCACCTTTTGACGACCTTCGGCTTCAGTTTCTTCGGTGATGATGTCGGCACCCTGTGATACCTCGATGACTGCATCGGTATCACCAGCTCGAGAACTGAACCGTCGTCGTCCTCATCTGAAGCTGTCAATTCCACTTCGTATAGTGGTGGAGATGCACGATCTGAATCCGAACTCCCATGGTTGTCGGTCGGGTCTTCACCAGGCTGTTTACCCTTGTAGAGTCGAGCTATACCCCTTTCTTTCATTTTATATTGCATCTGTAAACAAATATTTGCTATCATAATCATTTTCCTGCCCTAATTGAGGTCGGCACAACATATCATTCTTTTCCATTCTCATAAATCAATCGTCATCTTCGCACTTACTCCCTTCATACTCATTATACAGTCCATCCATCTCTTTTTCGGTCTCCCTCCATCAACAGTCATTCTTTTTGCTATTTGTGTAACTTGTACATTTCTATCTACGGCTGTATTTTATTTTTAAAAGATATCTTTTACGCAATGTTTATGGAGTCGATTAGTTATAACAGAACATAACTTCACGCCTTTTTCTACAAGTAGGTGTAAGTAGCGGCTGGTCAGCTTCGATTCGCCGCTATGGTTACGTCCCACAAGGAATAGGTGGCGAACCTATTGCCATGCCGGCACAAAGTTATCAGTCATCGATATGTATCACACGTAACTTTCAAAAAGAATTTCGAATAGTCATTGGTGTGAGCCAGGATTCGAACCCGCGACCTCTGGATTCAGAAGCTGTGTGCTCACCACCACCAAGACTAGTTTAGGTTAGTTATTAGTTAAGAAAGTAGCATGTTCTCATAAAAAACTACAGCTTCTCCGTCGTTTTGAGGCATGTTTGACGCTGCTTACTCCTTAGGATACTAAAGGCGTGAAGTAACGATTGCAGTATTGATTATGTTCGATAATAGTGCCCTATGAGAGTAACTAAGAACTTAGAGTAGGTACTCACCTGACCCTTGCAGATGCTGGTCATGGGAAGCTGAGGAATGTAGTGTACTGATAGATAGGTAGGTGATGTTATGATGTGTCTATTGTCTGAAATATGTGTGTAGATACTTCCCTGAGGATTCGAGACCGGGAGGAATAGCCGAATCCTTGCACACCACACTTAATACCAATTCAAACCAAGACCGGGCACGGTGGCCAAAATATGACCCGATTACTGATTCTAAGAACTACAACCGACGCCTAACTAAAAGTCATAGGCAGAGTAAGTTTTTACGCGATAACAAGCAACGTGCGAATTTATATGTTACACACGAAAACTATAGCGTTCAGACCGTTCAGACAACGCGGCCATACCATTATACTACGAAAAACGCCATCTGGCGGCACACGGTCGCGACACGAACGAACTACCGAAAGAGACCGATAAATATCGAACAGTCCCCCGCCCCAGCCAGACCGTGTCTGGATGAAGGCATTCTAACGGAGGTTAATCAATCGGTAAGCGGGAGAGAGTCGCGACAGCCCGCTTCAAAACTGAATCTCCAACCTTAACTTCAGAGACTCGAGGAATACCATCCGACCCGGGAAATAATTGAAGTATCCGACCGAGCCTCCATTGCAAAGGAGGTAAGTTCGATTCCTTTAAGAGGACAAGATCGCCTACACGCGGTGGGTTAGTTTTATCTGTCCATTTAACCCGTTGCTGCAGCAAATGTAAATACTCCAAGGACCACCGACGGTGGAATGATTGCGTAATTTACTGGAGCAGCTCAAAACGCGACAATCGATTGGCAGCGACATCAACAAACGGATACTCTGGCAAGGAAGTCAGGGGACTGCCAATTAAGAAGTGACCTGGAGTTAAGGGTTCCAGGTCACTGGGGTCAGACGAAATAGGACAAAGAGGGCGCGAGTTCAGGACCGCTTCGACCTTACAAAATACTGTCTGCAACTCCTCAAAGGTGAGGATCGTTTCCCCAATCACACGGCGGAGATGGACCTTGGCGACCTTGACGGCAGCTTCGAATATTCCGCCCCACGAAGGATAGCCGGGAGGATCAAAAATCCAAGTCACACCACGTTTGGACAACTCCGAGCCGATGTAGGTGTGATTATCAGATAAGAATTGAACGACTTCCTTCAGGTATCGGTCTGCACCCTTAAAATTTGTTCCACAATCTGAACGGATCAAATGAGGCAATCCGCGCCGACTAACAAACCGTGACAGACATGCAATAAAGGCCTCGGTGGACAGTGCTGAAACGAGTTCCAAGTGCACAGCCTTTGAAAACAAACATACAAATACGCACAAATAAGCCTTAACATGTCTGGCATTACGAACACTTGATGTTTTAACCGAAAATGGACCCGCAAAATCTATGCCAACATTGACAAAGGGCCGAGCGGGTCTGACCCGATCCGATGGTAAGTCACCCATTAGGGGTTGAGTCAATGTGCCTTTCAATCTATAACACGGAATACATTTAAATATGACACTCCGAGCCGCTCGCCTGGCAGACAAAATCCAAAAGTCACGCTGCAGACAAGCCAGTAATGCATTCAATCCAGCATGACAATTTCGAACATGGCGGTCCTTGATAAGCAGCTCAACAAAATGACCGTGCTTCGGCAATAAAAGGGGATGTCGAGCCCCGTAAGATAATTCTGAATTACGCAGTCGGCCCCCTACTCGCAACAATTCAGACTCGTCAAGAAACAAATTAAGACGAGCAAGACTACCTCGCAGCTGTTGCTTCTCCTGACGGAGAAGTTTGATTTCCTTACCAAACGACTGAACTTGCACAATCCTAACGCAAGTGAGGAGGGCATCATGGCGTTCTTGAGGAGATAAGACTGAGGAAACTACTGGCTGTGACCGATTTCGACAGTTGTGAAGAAATCTTCTTATCCAACCGGTCACAGCAATGAGCTTGCCGAGAGTACTAAATCGGTTAAGCATCGGATCCGGCGATCCCTCTTCAGCTATCTCAGCAGCGAGTACCCTTAAACCTGAAAGAGGATCGACACACTCTGTCATTGGGGCAGGCCACATATCTTCAGAAGAGGCCAGCCAATCTGGTCCCCACCATAAGGGATGATTGATGATTTGTGAAGCAATCAGCCCACGTGATGCACAATCGGCTGGGTTGATCGGACCTGGTACATGACGCCAATCCATTGAAACCGTTGACGATCGTATTTGAGATACGCGATTGGCCACGAAGGTTTCCAAGGCATGAAGAGAAGCCTTAAGCCATGATAAGACAATTTGACTATCAGTCCAAGCTGTTACCGAATCAAATTTAATCCATTTCCCTAAGGTGTTGGTAACGACATGACTCAGAAGACGAGTGAGCAAAGCTGCTCCTGACAACTCTAACTTAGGAATTGTTAATTTGGTGCGCAAGGGCGCAACCTTACTTTTTCCTACGACTGACCGAACATGGACTTGACCGCTACTATCAACGGTGCGAAGATAAACAACAGCCGCATAACCATACTCCGATGCATCCGAGAACCCATGAAGACTGGCTCGACAGCAACTGATGGGTAGAATAGAACGAGGTAAATAGATATGCTGAAGGTCTGCGAGTGTCGCATAAAACCGTAGCCAATAGGACAGCAAACCTCCTGTCAAAGGACTATCCCAATCGAGACCAGAGATCCACAACTCCTGCAAGAAACATTTAGCCCAAAAAACCACAGGAGTTACCCAACCATTTGGATCAAATATACGTGCGACCGTGGATAAAACCAAGCGTTTAGTCCACCGTTTCATTGGCTCTGATGGCTCAACCGAATAAGTGAATATATCCTGAGCTGGCCGATACTGAACTCCTAGTACTGCGATGGAGTCCGGATTGTCAGGATTCCGAAAAAGATGAGGTTCCTGCTGGTGTTCTGGCGGCAAACCCTCCAAGACATCTGGAGAGTTAGATATCCATTTCCTTAGCTCGTAGCCACCAGCCTTAAGCAGCCCTATCAACTCATCCTTCAACACCAACGCCTCTTCCACCGACGAGGCACCTGTGCAAATATCGTCGACATATACGTCTGAGGGGAAGACGGCGGCTGCGCGCGGAAATCGCAGACGTTCGCGATCGGCTAAATGCAACAAGGAACGGATTGCAATGAACGGGCTGGACCTCAAGCCGTAAGTGTTTGTATTCAATTCGTATACTTGCAGTTGACAATTAGGATTCTCTCTCCAGAGTATCAGCTGGAAACGCCTATCATCAGGGTGGATTACTTCCTGACGGAACATCATTTTAATGTCGGCTACAAAAACAACCCGATGGCGACGAAAACCAGTTAAAATATCCGCAATATCCACTTGAAGCTTGGGACCTGACATCAAGCAATCATTTAAAGAGACACCTGACGATGAAGGTGACGAACCATCAAACACCACCCTAATCTTACCATTCTTGAACACGGCGTGATGAGGAATGAAATAATGCTCATGGTCTTTCCACTTGAACTGTGACAGCGTCATGTGGCCCAGCTCCTTGTATTCTCTCATGAATTCTGTGTACTTTATGCGGAATTCGTTATCATGACACATCCGGCGCTCCATAGACAGTAACCTCCTTTCGGCTACAGTCCAGGAGTTACCTAGACGTGGACGGGGATCCAGAAAGGGCAATCGAGTAAAAAATCTACCTGTAGCAAAACGACCAGTATTTGCCAAGAAATATGACTCACATTCGTCATCGACTTGTCGATTCCGGGACGCAGCAGGGGGCTCCTCAACTTCCCAAAAACGCTGAAGAGAATCAGCGAGAGAGAGTCCTACCTGCAACGTGGTATCCGAAACCTGAAAGGCGTGGGAATATACTGGACCCATAATGACAGATCCCAAGTTTGTTGGAATGGCGACTAAACCTCCCGACTGAAGTAAGATAGTTCTGTCCAGTTTCAGTAGACCGATGACATCTGCTCCCAGTAAGAGCTCCACAGGTCTAGGTAGGTGGAAATGAGAGTCGGCTAATGTTAAACCGGATGTAAGACGCCGTACCTCCGGTGATAAAGAAACCTGAGGATGATTACCTAAGACGTTCCTCAAAACAACAGCACTTAAATTATATTTTATACTAGGGTGGAATAAGGAAGAGAAGGAGAACGACACCTTACCTACTACGTTGTCCACCGGAACTCCACCTACTCCAATAATTTCCTGACTCCGTGAGGACATCCTTAAACGGAGACGCCTCGCCAACCAAAATGACATGAGAGATCCCTGAGCACCGGAGTCCAAAATAGCCCGTGCCACTAACCCAGTTCCGCGAGGTGAGTGCACCATAACCTGCGCGGTGGGTAAGACAATAGTCGCTGGAGGGGATGTGGTTGGCGAGACTGCTGCTGCGAGTCAACATAAATCGGCACGCCCTGGCGACTGCTGACTCCAGGATTCCCGTTGCCGCTGTTCTTGAGGTGGACCGAAGGTCATATGGTCATACGAGTCCCACTCGGGCACCGGCGGCAGCCGATTAGCGCGCGACCTCATCGCCGAACCATGGACACTGCTGCCCGCTCGCAACTCACGAGTAACGCGAGGGCGCTCAGACGTAGGTGGCGAGAATGGCCTGTACTCGTTTATGTGTGCCCGCTCCGCGATATTAACTTCAGCGGACGGTGCACCACCATGTGGATACCTATGAGGCGCGACTACCGTCCCTATAATCTGCTGTGAAAAAGACGATGAGGCCTGACGACGCACGGGAGACGAAGGTGAGTGGTGTCGATTCGAACCCCCGCCCGTGTGAGCCGGTAACAACCCACCTTGATTGCCAGTCCGGTTCGGCTGACAGAGGAGTGTGTGGTGAGGCCCACCACAATGCCGACACGGTTGCTTGTCATCACATACATTGGCCATATGTGACCCCAAACAAGTATAACAACGCCCTAACCTACGGGCGAGAAAACGTCTTCGTGACACACTAGCTCTCAGAAACTGAGTACACTCTAAGGGTGTGTGATTTCCCCCATAACACACCCCACACCTACCTGGTCGCTCGACGGCCATAACGCGAGGCGGACGTCCCGGGCCCACGTCTCGCATAAGTTGCGGACGAGGTGGACGGGGCCTGGACGAATCAATAAGATGCGAACGCCCCGGCAATGGCACAGTGGGCAAGTTTTCTATTTTGCGACTCTGATCCTCCAAAAAACCCACTAACAAGTCAAATGTCGGTATGTCCGAGGCCGAGTCTCCACCGTGCAACTGTTCAAAACGAGATCTAATTTCCCCTGGTAACTTATTCAAAATAATATGTAATAATATAAAAGACCACTCGGTTACGGGGAAGTTCAAACCCTTAAGAGCATTTATAGCGACTAAGAGGGGGTTCAAAAGATCGAACCGCAACTGGTGAACCGATGACAGTTGAGGGATTTTTAAAATAGCCGCCACATGTAAATCAGCGATCCGTCGCGTATTTTGATAACGACGGGTTAATAAATCCCGAGCTATACCGTAATTAATATCATTAATTTCCAAATGCTTAACTAAAGAGTGAGGCTCATCTTTTAAACACGTAAGTAAATATCCAAACTTTTGCGAATCCGCCAAGTCCCGACGGCGGTGTACTACGCTTTCAAAAAGTGCTACAAAACTAGGCCATTGTTCAAGAGAACCCGCAAAGGTCGGCACATTTAAGGTCGGCAAACGCTCATGGTAAATACTATCCGACAGCACGATGGAGGGGGCAGGTGATTGGTTAATCTGCCCCGTGGCCGCTGCTTCCATCAACTGATCAACCATCGTCATGCAATGGTCGTACTCCGAATTACCGTATTCTATTAGTTTGGGGTCATCCGACTGCAGCAATACCCGGTAGACCGAATCCAGGACATCCACCTTGATAGGCACCTTTTCAATACGGTCCTTGAGCGCAGCAACCCTATCCGCACGACCGACTAAAGAAACAGCTGACGCAAGCCAGCGAGCTATATTCGATAAACTTGCTTTAGCCTCCGCAATTGTTAATGTCGGTGCCATTATTTAAAAATAATAAACGAAACGGTTACAAACGAACTGCTAAACACTCGGATACAAGTTGTAGTAAATAAGATCGATGTAACAAAAATATTATTTTATAATATAATTCAGAACGAACAGACGGTCTGAACGAGATATTATGTGTATATGTTCTTCAAACGATATAATCAAATAACAAAAAATAAATAAAATAAATATCGAAAATATTTCAATAACGATATAAGAAAGTAGTCTGCCTACGACACGCAAATAACAGGCGCTATGCAAGTTACGTGAGTTATAAAGTTATAAATGTAAATACCTATTACAATCGACAAGAATAATAGTACCTAGAATACTCTTGAGAATGTTCCTCCAATGAGTCAGTAACTACCTACATTCAGAAAAAAAATATGAACACTACGTATTAAGTACAATTGAATACGATAAAAAAGTTACCCACTTATTTTAATTTTGATGCAAATAATTTTAATAATTTTCACAAAGGACTCAATAACTATTACGAAACCAATATTTTAATATATTAAACCACGCTCTGCTACCAGAATTGTTCGATAATAGTGCCCTATGAGAGTAACTAAGAACTTAGAGTAGGTACTCACCTGACCCTTGCAGATGCTGGTCATGGGAAGTTGAGGAATGTAGTGTACTGATAGATAGGTAGGTGATGTTATGATGTGTCTATTGTCTGAAATATGTGTGTAGATACTTCCCTGAGGATTCGAGACCGGGAGGAATAGCCGAATCCTTGCACACCACACTTAATACCAATTCAAACCAAGACCGGGCACGGTGGCCAAAATATGACCCGATTACTGATTCTAAGAACTACAACCGACGCCTAACTAAAAGTCATAGGCAGAGTAAGTTTTTACGCGATAACAAACAACGTGCGAATTTATATGTTACACACGAAAACTATAGCGTTCAGACCGTTCAGACAACGCGGCCATACCATTATACTCCGAAAAACGCCATCTGGCGGCACACGGTCGCGACACGAACGAACTACCGAAAGAGACCGATAAATATCGAACAGTCCCCCGCCCCAGCCAGACCGTGTCTGGATGAAGGCATTCTAACGGAGGTTAATCAATCGGTAAGCGGGAGAGAGTCGCGACAGCCCGCTTCAAAACTGAATCTCCAACCTTAACTTCAGAGACTCGAGGAATACCATCCGACCCGGGAAATAATTGAAGTATCCGACCGAGCCTCCATTGCAAAGGAGGTAAGTTCGATTCCTTTAAGAGGACAAGATCGCCTACACGCGGTGGGTTAGTTTTATCTGTCCATTTAACCCGTTGCTGCAGCAAATGTAAATACTCCAAGGACCACCGACGGTGGAATGATTGCGTAATTTACTGGAGCAGCTCAAAACGCGACAATCGATTGGCAGCGACATCAACAAACGGATACTCTGGCAAGGAAGTCAGGGGACTGCCAATTAAGAAGTGACCTGGAGTTAAGGGTTCCAGGTCACTGGGGTCAGACGAAATAGGACAAAGAGGGCGCGAGTTCAGGACCGCTTCGACCTTACAAAATACTGTCTGCAACTCCTCAAAGGTGAGGATCGTTTCCCCAATCACACGGCGGAGATGGACCTTGGCGACCTTGACGGCAGCTTCGAATATTCCGCCCCACGAAGGATAGCCGGGAGGATCAAAAATCCAAGTCACACCACGTTTGGACAACTCCGAGCCGATGTAGGTGTGATTATCAGATAAGAATTGAACGACTTCCTTCAGGTATCGGTCTGCACCCTTAAAATTTGTTCCACAATCTGAACGGATCAAATGAGGCAATCCGCGCCGACTAACAAACCGTGACAGACATGCAATAAAGGCCTCGGTGGACAGTGCTGAAACGAGTTCCAAGTGCACAGCCTTTGAAAACAAACATACAAATACGCACAAATAAGCCTTAACATGTCTGGCATTACGAACACTTGATGTTTTAACCGAAAATGGACCCGCAAAATCTATGCCAACATTGACAAAGGGCCGAGCGGGTCTGACCCGATCCGATGGTAAGTCACCCATTAGGGGTTGAGTCAATGTGCCTTTCAATCTATAACACGGAATACATTTAAATATGACACTCCGAGCCGCTCGCCTGGCAGACAAAATCCAAAAGTCACGCTGCAGACAAGCCAGTAATGCATTCAATCCAGCATGACAATTTCGATCATGGCGGTCCTTGATAAGCAGCTCAACAAAATGACCGTGCTTCGGCAATAAAAGGGGATGTCGAGCCCCGTAAGATAATTCTGAATTACGCAGTCGGCCCCCTACTCGCAACAATTCAGACTCGTCAAGAAACAAATTAAGACGAGCAAGACTACCTCGCAGCTGTTGCTTCTCCTGACGGAGAAGTTTGATTTCCTTACCAAACGACTGAACTTGCACAATCCTAACGCAAGTGAGGAGGGCATCATGGCGTTCTTGAGGAGATAAGACTGAGGAAACTACTGGCTGTGACCGATTTCGACAGTTGTGAAGAAATCTTCTTATCCAACCGGTCACAGCAATGAGCTTGCCGAGAGTACTAAATCGGTTAAGCATCGGATCCGGCGATCCCTCTTCAGCTATCTCAGCAGCGAGTACCCTTAAACCTGAAAGAGGATCGACACACTCTGTCATTGGGGCAGGCCACATATCTTCAGAAGAGGCCAGCCAATCTGGTCCCCACCATAAGGGATGATTGATGATTTGTGAAGCAATCAGCCCACGTGATGCACAATCGGCTGGGTTGATCGGACCTGGTACATGACGCCAATCCATTGAAACCGTTGACGATCGTATTTGAGATACGCGATTGGCCACGAAGGTTTCCAAGGCATGAAGAGAAGCCTTAAGCCATGATAAGACAATTTGACTATCAGTCCAAGCTGTTACCGAATCAAATTTAATCCATTTCCCTAAGGTGTTGGTAACGACATGACTCAGAAGACGAGTGAGCAAAGCTGCTCCTGACAACTCTAACTTAGGAATTGTTAATTTGGTGCGCAAGGGCGCAACCTTACTTTTTCCTACGACTAACCGAACATGGACTTGACCGCTACTATCAACGGTGCGAAGATAAACAACAGCCGCATAACCATACTCCGATGCATCCGAGAACCCATGAAGACTGGCTCGACAGCAACTGATGGGTAGAATAGAACGAGGTAAATAGATATGCTGAAGGTCTGCGAGTGTCGCATAAAACCGTAGCCAATAGGACAGCAAACCTCCTGTCAAAGGACTATCCCAATCGAGACCAGAGATCCACAACTCCTGCAAGAAACATTTAGCCCAAAAAACCACAGGAGTTACCCAACCATTTGGATCAAATATACGTGCGACCGTGGATAAAACCAAGCGTTTAGTCCACCGTTTCATTGGCTCTGATGGCTCAACCGAATAAGTGAATATATCCTGAGCTGGCCGATACTGAACTCCTAGTACTGCGATGGAGTCCGGATTGTCAGGATTCCGAAAAAGATGAGGTTCCTGCTGGTGTTCTGGCGGCAAACCCTCCAAGACATCTGGAGAGTTAGATATCCATTTCCTTAGCTCGTAGCCACCAGCCTTAAGCAGCCCTATCAACTCATCCTTCAACACCAACGCCTCTTCCACCGACGAGGCACCTGTGCAAATATCGTCGACATATACGTCTGAGGGGAAGACGGCGGCTGCGCGCGGAAATCGCAGACGTTCGCGATCGGCTAAATGCAACAAGGAACGGATTGCAATGAACGGGCTGGACCTCAAGCCGTAAGTGTTTGTATTCAATTCGTATACTTGCAGTTGACAATTAGGATTCTCTCTCCAGAGTATCAGCTGGAAACGCCTATCATCAGGGTGGATTACTACCTGACGGAACATCATTTTAATGTCGGCTACAAAAACAACCCGATGGCGACGAAAACCAGTTAAAATATCCGCAATATCCACTTGAAGCTTGGGACCTGACATCAAGCAATCATTTAAAGAGACACCTGACGATGAAGGTGACGAACCATCAAACACCACCCGAATCTTACCATTCTTGAACACGGCGTGATGAGGAATGAAATAATGCTCATGGTCTTTCCACTTGAACTGTGACAGCGTCATGTGGCCCAGCTCCTTGTATTCTCTCATGAATTCTGTGTACTTTATGCGGAATTCGTTATCATGACACATCCGGCGCTCCATAGACAGTAACCTCCTTTCGGCTACAGTCCAGGAGTTACCTAGACGTGGACGGGGATCCAGAAAGGGCAATCGAGTAAAAAATCTACCTGTAGCAAAACGACCAGTATTTGCCAAGAAATATGACTCACATTCGTCATCGACTGGTCGATTCCGGGACGCAGCAGGGGGCTCCTCAACTTCCCAAAAACGCTGAAGAGAATCAGCGAGAGAGAGTCCTACCTGCAACGTGGTATCCGAAACCTGAAAGGCGTGGGAATATACTGGACCCATAATGACAGATCCCAAGTTTGTTGGAATGGCGACTAAACCTCCCGACTGAAGTAAGATAGTTCTGTCCAGTTTCAGTAGACCGATGACATCTGCTCCCAGTAAGAGCTCCACAGGTCTAGGTAGGTGGAAATGAGAGTCGGCTAATGTTAAACCGGATGTAAGACGCCGTACCTCCGGTGATAAAGAAACCTGAGGATGATTACCTAAGACGTTCCTCAAAACAACAGCACTTAAATTATATTTTATACTAGGGTGGAATAAGGAAGAGAAGGAGAACGACACCTTACCTACTACGTTGTCCACCGGAACTCCACCTACTCCAATAATTTCCTGACTCCGTGAGGACATCCTTAAACGGAGACGCCTCGCCAACCAAAATGACATGAGAGATCCCTGAGCACCGGAGTCCAAAATAGCCCGTGCCACTAACCCAGTTCCGCGAGGTGAGTGCACCATAACCTGCGCGGTGGGTAAGACAATAGTCGCTGGAGGGGATGTGGTTGGCGAGACTGCTGCTGCGAGTCAACATAAATCGGCACGCCCTGGCGACTGCTGACTCCAGGATTCCCGTTGCCGCTGTTCTTGAGGTGGACCGAAGGTCATATGGTCATACGAGTCCCACTCGGGCACCGGCGGCAGCCGATTAGCGCGCGACCTCATCGCCGAACCATGGACACTGCTGCCCGCTCGCAACTCACGAGTAACGCGAGGGCGCTCAGACGTAGGTGGCGAGAATGGCCTGTACTCGTTTATGTGTGCCCGCTCCGCGATATTAACTTCAGCGGACGGTGCACCACCATGTGGATACCTATGAGGCGCGACTACCGTCCCTATAATCTGCTGTGAAAAAGACGATGAGGCCTGACGACGCACGGGAGACGAAGGTGAGTGGTGTCGATTCGAACCCCCGCCCGTGTGAGCCGGTAACAACCCACCTTGATTGCCAGTCCGGTTCGGCTGACAGAGGAGTGTGTGGTGAGGCCCACCACAATGCCGACACGGTTGCTTGTCATCACATACATTGGCCATATGTGACCCCAAACAAGTATAACAACGCCCTAACCTACGGGCGAGAAAACGTCTTCGTGACACACTAGCTCTCAGAAACTGAGTACACTCTAAGGGTGTGTGATTTCCCCCATAACACACCCCACACCTACCTGGTCGCTCGACGGCCATAACGCGAGGCGGACGTCCCGGGCCCACGTCTCGCATAAGTTGCGGACGAGGTGGACGGGGCCTGGACGAATCAATAAGATGCGAACGCCCCGGCAATGGCACAGTGGGCAAGTTTTCTATTTTGCGACTCTGATCCTCCAAAAAACCCACTAACAAGTCAAATGTCGGTATGTCCGAGGCCGAGTCTCCACCGTGCAACTGTTCAAAACGAGATCTAATTTCCCCTGGTAACTTATTCAAAATAATATGTAATAATATAAAAGACCACTCGGTTACGGGGAAGTTCAAACCCTTAAGAGCATTTATAGCGACTAAGAGGGGGTTCAAAAGATCGAACCGCAACTGGTGAACCGATGACAGTTGAGGGATTTTTAAAATAGCCGCCACATGTAAATCAGCGATCCGTCGCGTATTTTGATAACGACGGGTTAATAAATCCCGAGCTATACCGTAATTAATATCATTAATTTCCAAATGCTTAACTAAAGAGTGAGGCTCATCTTTTAAACACGTAAGTAAATATCCAAACTTTTGCGAATCCGCCAAGTCCCGACGGCGGTGTACTACGCTTTCAAAAAGTGCTACAAAACTAGGCCATTGTTCAAGAGAACCCGCAAAGGTCGGCACATTTAAGGTCGGCAAACGCTCATGGTAAATACTATCCGACAGCACGATGGAGGGGGCAGGTGATTGGTTAATCTGCCCCGTGGCCGCTGCTTCCATCAACTGATCAACCATCGTCATGCAATGGTCGTACTCCGAATTACCGTATTCTATTAGTTTGGGGTCATCCGACTGCAGCAATACCCGGTAGACCGAATCCAGGACATCCACCTTGATAGGCACCTTTTCAATACGGTCCTTGAGCGCAGCAACCCTATCCGCACGACCGACTAAAGAAACAGCTGACGCAAGCCAGCGAGCTATATTCGATAAACTTGCTTTAGCCTCCGCAATTGTTAATGTCGGTGCCATTATTTAAAAATAATAAACGAAACGGTTACAAACGAACTGCTAAACACTCGGATACAAGTTGTAGTAAATAAGATCGATGTAACAAAAATATTATTTTATAATATAATTCAGAACGAACAGACGGTCTGAACGAGATATTATGTGTATATGTTCTTCAAACGATATAATCAAATAACAAAAAATAAATAAAATAAATATCGAAAATATTTCAATAACGATATAAGAAAGTAGTCTGCCTACGACACGCAAATAACAGGCGCTATGCAAGTTACGTGAGTTATAAAGTTATAAATGTAAATACCTATTACAATCGACAAGAATAATAGTACCTAGAATACTCTTGAGAATGTTCCTCCAATGAGTCAGTAACTACCTACATTCAGAAAAAAAATATGAACACTACGTATTAAGTACAATTGAATACGATAAAAAAGTTACCCACTTATTTTAATTTTGATGCAAATAATTTTAATAATTTTCACAAAGGACTCAATAACTATTACGAAACCAATATTTTAATATATTAAACCACGCTCTGCTACCAGAATTGTTCGATAATAGTGCCCTATGAGAGTAACTAAGAACTTAGAGTAGGTACTCACCTGACCCTTGCAGATGCTGGTCATGGGAAGTTGAGGAATGTAGTGTACTGATAGATAGGTAGGTGATGTTATGATGTGTCTATTGTCTGAAATATGTGTGTAGATACTTCCCTGAGGATTCGAGACCGGGAGGAATAGCCGAATCCTTGCACACCACACTTAATACCAATTCAAACCAAGACCGGGCACGGTGGCCAAAATATGACCCGATTACTGATTCTAAGAACTACAACCGACGCCTAACTAAAAGTCATAGGCAGAGTAAGTTTTTACGCGATAACAAACAACGTGCGAATTTATATGTTACACACGAAAACTATAGCGTTCAGACCGTTCAGACAACGCGGCCATACCATTATACTCCGAAAAACGCCATCTGGCGGCACACGGTCGCGACACGAACGAACTACCGAAAGAGACCGATAAATATCGAACAGATTAGTATACTCCAGTATACTTACATCATCCTTGTACAGATGTTCGTTGCTATTGTTGGGACTTCCTTCTGCGCTTGACTGAAACAGTCCATAGAAGAAACAAAATTAATTTTGTTTAGTTTTGTTTATCTTACACAATAATCTCGTTACCGAGTTCAATACTGCTTTTAATTTAGAGGTCTCAAATTCGTATCCAATTATAGATAAAATATAAATAAAATTATATATAAATAAAATTCAAGTGTCTGTTTGTAATATTGAAATAACTGCTTTTTACTACATTCATATGAATAAACGGTATAATCACCAAAATAACATATTTTACTATCTGACTATCTGTCTGTTCCGGGTAATAGCTGAAATGGCTGGACGGATTTTGACGGGACTTTTTGGCAGGTAGCTGGTGTAATAAGGAGTGACATCGGCTACTTTTTTCAGAATATACCTTTTATTTATTGCTTCCGAGGCAGAGGAAAGCTCTCCGGCACAGATAGTCACTATAATTTATTGACATAATATTATTAATTCCTCAAACTTTGTACCGCCTTACTATATAATAATATCTGTAGCACGTTTACTGCTCTGCTGATATTTAGTAGTAGGGTGATATATGTATTAAATTTGCTTAAGGCCTTTGTGTGTGCCAACACGTGTCCCGTTACTCAAAACAAACTCTTTCACTTTCTTAGAGATAAAATTAGGACAAATTCGAATAACAACGGGCCTCGTGGCGCATTGGTAAAACTACCGGTTGCAGCAATGAGGTCGGGGGTTCGATTCCCACCCGAGCACAAATATTTGTGACAAACATGAATATTTGTGAGGTGTCTGGGTGTTTTTCTATGTATTATAAGTATAAGTATGTACTTACAAAAGAAAAGTATATATGTATTAATATCCGTTATCTAGTATCCATAACACAAGCATGTAGTTGCTTAGCTTGGAACTAGAGGACGCTGTGTGTATTGTGTCCAAGATATTATATTATATTAAATCCTTTGTCATCTGGTTTCTACATTATATAAAAAAAACATAACATTACATAACTTCGCGCCTTTTTCTACCCAAAAGTGTAGGCAGTGGCTGTTAAGCCTCGAGACTCTCCGTTATGTTTATGTCCCAAATGGAATAGGTGGCGATCCTATTGCCATACCGGGCATAAAATTTTTCAAGATTCTACGATCAGCGGTCTAGGTTTCACGTTGATCACACAGTCACTTATTCTTAACAAAGTAGGTATATAGTTAATTTATAATATCTTTAGAATGAAAGGTGCGATTTCTATATTTCAAAAGTAATCATCTGTTACTGAATTAGTACTTAAGATAAAACAGAAGTGGACACCCACCTCCCCATGTGGTCCAACAGGGTCGACAGCATCATCGCTGCTAATGCCACTATCTTCGGTCCACTGCTCCATATGCAGAGCATCCCGATCAGGGTTCAAATCTCTTAGCCATAAGGCCCTACTACGCTCGAACACCGCCAGTTTGACGTAATTCTTCTGTCCACGAAGCTAACACCAAAACTGAAATGAAACATCATTACATAACACATACATAACATAACATAACTTCACGCCTTTTGTTACCCGAAGGTGTAGGCAGCGGCTGTTAAGCCTCGTCTCGCCGTTATGTTTACGTCCCAAATGGAATAGGTGGCGAACCTATTGCCATACCGGGCACAAAGTTTTCAGTCATCGGTATTTATCACACATAACTTCCGAAAACGTTTTCGAAAAGTCATTGGTGTGAGCCAGTGTCTGGAATCGAACCCCGGACCTCTGGATCAGAGGCCGTGCGCTCGCCCACTGCGCCACCGAAACATCATTACATTACTTAAATCCGAAATTATTTTCGGAAGTTATGTGTATATTGATGACTGGAAACTTTGTGCCCGGTATGGCAATAGGTTCGCCACATATTCCATTCGGGACATAAACACAACGGCGAGACGAGGCTTAGCTGCCGCTGCCTACTAAGAAAGGTAGTAAGTAAGTACACCTTAGGTAGAAAAAGGCGTGAAGTTATGTTACATTACTTAAATACATTATTAATATCAATAAAAGTAAGCCATAGCCGATTTTTAAAGCAAAGATAGACTAGACTAATGCATGGACATCTGCTGCACCAAATGAGTCACAGTTTTGTTAGTGGCTTTTAATTGAAAGTGAAAGAAATGCGCCTTCGGACACAGTCGTAGCGTCTTGCAGTTCGCTGCACGAATAGGCTGGCTCGACCCGTGAAATACCACAACCTCTCGGAATATCGGCGTGGAAAGGCTCGTGCCGCGTTTCGTTTGGTGAAAGAGATATCCGGACACCCGATTCCCGTTCCCCTTCCTTTCCCCTCCTACTTTCTTAAAGGAGAGCAACGCATCACGTTTATGGGCGGTAAGTAGTTGCTTACCATCAGGTGACCCACTTGCACGTTTGCCCTCCTATCCCATAAAAAAAACTTTATTCACAGAACGGAAGGCAGTATGAGCTATTTTACGTTGATTTTCTTTTAATATAACTCTGTGGGACAATATCACTTATATCTGTTTTGAAAAACTCGGTTCCGAATTCTGCACACGACAACGACTTTCGGAAAATATTTTCTGAAGCGCTTGTGTGTTATAAATGACAATATCCTCCGTCTTATAGCAGTAGTCGCGGTGGTCCAGTGGTTGACCTCCCCGCCTTCTGATTCAGAAGTCGCGGAATGGAATCCGGAATATCGATGACTGACAAGTTTGTGCCCGGTATACGGTAATAGGTTCCGCCACTTATTCCATGTGAGACGTAACATAACAATACGGCGAGTCAAGCCTTAGCAGGGGCAGCCTACACCTTCGACTACAAAAGCGCGTGAACATAATAATATGTTTATGTTTAAATAACGACCAATTGAATATTTCTATCGGATTTTATATGAAATTCGTAATTTATTTGATGTTGTTGAACAATGTTATTGACGATAAAACGTAAACATATTTATTTAAGTGGCAATTCAATAACATTAGATTCTACAAATAGAAATAGACTTAAAGGTCAGATGGAGATAGAAATAGCATTTGCAATAATAACAGATATGCGTCTAAACCCAAAAACCCGAAGACGATACATCTGCACCTTGATTGATATGTCAATAGATTTATCTGACCCTATAGAATTTGTGGCTTTATTAGCCTATTCTCAATTAACGGTGGTAGAACCACGCAGCTCGTTGCATGAATAGGCCGGCTCGACCAGTGAAATAATTACCACGTGAAATACCTCTCAGAATATCGACGTAAATCGTGAGAGAGGTTTCCGGAGACCAATCACCCTTCCCCCATCTCATCCCACTCTCTTAAAAGCCTGCAAGGCAACAAGCCGGAACGCCAAGTCACTAAACAATTTAAGCATACTTAATAATTACTCCGTAAGTTTATTATCGACATCTAACAAAAGGATCTAACTGTAAAACACGAGTTCCATTTTTGAAATCTAAAATAATCCGCAACCGGAGTTTTCCATTTTCTATGCCGAAATAAAAAATGGCGCACTTGTTTTCCGAACTAAGCCGCAAAAAAGGAGTAAAATTTGAATTATCTAGACAAACTATCCTAGATAATTTAGATTACAGATTCTCTTATAGATAAAAGAGAAGCTAGGCAACAGAAACTCGCTCGTACTTATTGGTCATGTTGTTTTGATCTCTTTCTTTACATATTCTATTATTTAGCAATGTTGAAAAAAAGAATATAGCTATTTATAGACACTAATTGAAATTAATTATAATACGACAAAAAAATCATACTGCGGTTGACGAAATAATGTCGAAGCAATAATCTTCTCTATAACAGTTTTTTTTTAATCCATACCATACAATAATTATTTTTAATGAAAATTATCCTAGTTTGTATCATAAGACATGTTTTGTTTAGTATTTGATATATATTAATAACAGTATCAACTAAAATACAATTTAAAATAAAAGTAAAATGTAGGTATAATCCTCTGTAAAGTTTAATTTAAGAAAAATATAGTTTTTCGTAACCTTGGAATAAATGACCTTGGAATTCAAACATCACATAAGTACACTTGATAATCCCGGGAAATGTATTTCTACTTACAAAATTTATTGTTTCAAGTGCAAATAAGGGTAAGATATTTATTTTTTGCTAATATTACACATTATAAACTGTTGAGGTATATAGATTATATTTCTATTTTAACAAATTGACATGCGTTGTGGAATTCAACACGTTGCTAATAAAACAGAAATATTGTAAAATACAGCAAATAGAAAGCTAGATTAGACACTAGTACGTACCAATTGCGTTATATTAATTCACAACGAATATTTCTATGTTTCTGGATATATAATATAGAAAGACATCCAATCACATTTAAAAGCAATAAGAATATTCGCCTGAAGCTTTAAATGGAATATGGATTCACATCGCCCTTGAAGGCCACATTGTCTATGGCAAAACAGCTAAAGCTCGCCAAAGACATTCCTCACCCCCGATTTGCGGGGACTCCACCCCGTTGCCATGACGACGACGAACTGCGCGCGCATTCAAAACCAGACATACCGCACCGTCAAATTTATTTACGAAACTGTCAAACTTTTTCAATGTATCAGCCATTAAATTAATTAATTATTGAATTGAATGGAACTTGTGTGTTTATAATAGCATTTTATTTATTTTGTTAAAATGCCACCGAAAAAGGTAAGTTATTGTCGTATCAGTTATAACTATTTTTTAATACTCGAGCCATTAACTTATAATGTTTGTTAACTGTTTTGTTTGTGAGAATGTAGATACCAACAATTAGTATTTTTTTACGTAAAAATCAGAAATATTTGATATATTATTAAATTTGAAAAATTAATTTTTTCATTTGAGTTAGAATTCTTTGCGCCCGCGCTTATTTATTTGTGATAGGACTAAATATAATTAGCAAACTTGCTAGCTACGTTTGAATGAAAAGTATGTTTACCGAGTTTTATTACAAATGCAGTTTTATTATATCAATTATTTAACTTAACATACTATAGTTATTAGGTATTTAAAAATCGTGTTACGCAATACCAATCTTATTGCCAAGAGTCAGCATCGATCAAACAATGTAGCTTTACTCATATTTTTGTATAAAGACGACAATGTTTTATTTAATATAGAATAGTACTGTCGTATATTTGATTGACTTCGTTTTGCATTATTTAGAATGAATAACCGACGATTTGGAATTCAATTGGAGGTAGATATATCGTGAAATAAAAACAAATATATGTATTTGAAACCAATTAAAGGAAATTGAAAGATCCTTTGGATTGGATCTTTTGGATTATATTATACGGCCAAACTTGGTTGTTGTTACAGTAATCCCTTACTTGATTTATACAAACAAGTAAGGGATATGAAATAAGGCGATAAGTAAGGAATAAAAAGGGTGTTTTTGAAGTGAAACTTCAAATGCCACTAGCAAGCGTTTAACGCTCCTTGCCTATATAATTGCGGATATTTTTGTTGTAATGTGTGCAAAACTCATTTGACATTTTTGATATTTATTTCGATCGCAAAAATTCAAAATAATAATGTTCCTAATTTTTTTTATATATCCTATATTATTCGTTATATTGTCCGTTTTTTGTTTCTTGACAAACCTTATCTTGCAGAAATTTGAAACAGGGAAGTATAATGAAATTATTATATTAGTAAAAAAATAGGTAAAATGCGCCAAATTTGTGAGTTAGTGGTACTGGCATTGACAGAGATTATAACTGGAAAAGAGTGTCAGTGTTAAAGTAGATAAGATAGCATTCTCTAGCGGTTTGGACTTGTGAAAACAATAAGTGATGAAAGAATGATATTCCAGTGGAGGGGTGGTAGGTGTGCAACAAGGTCAGAACGCTCATTTCCGCGAGGGGTTTGCTCTGAATATATAGACATATTAAAGACACAACATGCATATTACAAAAGCTCATCGAATTATAATTACTAACCTATTATAATTAGTATTTAAATGCCCTATTTAGATACAGAGTCCGCCAGGTGTGAAAAAGAATTTGCCAGAACTCTGGCGCAGTAAGTCCAAGGAGAAATCTATAGGATTACTTCTAAGTAAATTGAGAGTGAGTAACAAGCAGGAATTTATTGTAGGAGTTGGCAATATGTGTGTGCGTTACCCCATATGTTTGTGTGTGTCTTTAGCCAATATTGGCGCCATTTGTGTTTGTCTCGAAATGTAAGTATGTAAATGTTTGGACCAAGACTTGTTTCACGATTTTGGTCATCTATCTGAACATTTGTGGTGTAAATTATATTTGTATTACAATATTCATGTTTTATATGTCCATTGCACGCTTTAACTGTGACCCAGTCTGAACAAATTGTTCCCAAGCTTCGCTATCATTGTGAGGTTGATTGTTAAATTGCTTTCAATCTGTCATATTTGTAAGTTCGTATTATACTAGCTGACCCAGCAAACGTTATCTTGCCAAAAAAATACAAGTTTTTTATAAACAAATAAAAAATATGGGTTATATGTATTTTTGTATGTTTCATAAAAAAACATAACGGCGAGACGAGGCTTAACAGCCGCTACCTACACCTTCGGGTAACAAAGGCGTGAAGTTATGTTTATGTTTCATAAAAAAAAAAACAAATGCATCCATTTTATGGACTATAATATTGTTGACTACCCTTAACATTTAGGAGGATTAAAAATAGATGTTTTTCGGTTCTCATATCTACCCGATATGCCTTCAAAATTTGCCATTTACCACGCTTGCAAAATCAGCGATTAATCATCAAAGTAGTAATAACATTTATAAAAATGGCAATAAATCTTTAAGGCATTGGTATAATCATCAATATATTAATATATTATAGGCTTTATCCCAATTATTTTTGGCAATTATTATAATATCAAACTGTTTGTTATCACGATAAGGGATATCAAGGATTCTATATCATCGATCGATCACTGTCCATCACGCAACGCATACTGGTAACAGGAACGGATGATAAAATGTTATGGTCCTTCGATACAGGATTTGTTGGTTGGCTTATAAACGAATTGATTTCCATTTTAATAGCTTCAGATATAATTTCGAAGCTATTATTATACATACCAGTTTACCATAAGCATAATATGACCGATTATGTCAACTACAAGACAACTTCACGCGAAATTTGTTGTGGGTGTACACAAAAAAACAAAGCAAAGTCTTTTCACAAATTGTATGTATGAACGTGTAATAAAATATCATTGGCCATATGTATCTGGCTGGTTTTCGTGTCATTAAAAAGTTCTCATTTTAAAGAAGACAGTTCCAAATTCAAATTAGGAAAAAGTGTGATTTTCATTTGTTTGTTGTGTCAAATGAAGAAATTCAATATTTACATTTTAAAATTTTACTACATAAATGCCACACTAGCCCCGAAAAAAATACTGTGATATTTATGGACCTTATGCAGTATCTGTGAGAGTAGCGCTAATTTGGTTTAAGCATTTTCAATCCGGAAATTTTGATATCAAATATACAAGTCGCTCTGTTCGCCCCGTTACGCACAAAATTGATAGCATTTTTAAAAAGGTGGAGAAAAATCGGCATATTAGTAGTTACAATTTAGCTGGAGAACAGGTCATTGGCCACAAAATGGTTGTGGCGCATTTGAAAAAAAGATATATCGGTATAAATAAACGGTATAATAAACCAATTATATAGGAAACGTATAAAGTACTGATAAATCCATGTCTGAGCGTCGATAGCTAGCTAGCTGGGCTTCTGACTGAGACGTTCATAACTCCACTCGACAACCAGATACACAACCAGTTAACGGAAATTGTTTAAACTTTAATTTTCTATAGATACATTTTTAAGTGTGTAACAGGCATAACGCCGCTGTCTTTCAATACAGATGTTGAACGCGTGAAGATATATATATATATATATATACTAGCTGACCCGGCGAACTTTGTTCCGCATCAAAAGTAATAAATGAGTAAATTTTGGATATCATGAGGTTCAATTTGTGCTATTTATCGGCTTTAACTGCTGTCCCGCTATATTAATACTGCAATATCTTCGAAAATATTCGTTTAAATTGCATGCTGTAAAGGGCCAGGATCATCTATATTAAATGCACAATCTATTTAAGATTCAGATCACTTAATTGGATGAAATTTAATGCTGTAATGTTTAAAATCGCTTCGTAAAGAGGTCATTATTTCTCGTAAAAAGTAAAAAAATAAAAATTGTCATTGTGGGCTATCCCTAAGAGATAGACATATGCCCTCGCGGACTTTTTTGTAGACCTTTTAAAGGTGTATAATAATTTAGTACATTGTTTTGATTTATCACTTAGGGTTCAGGCAGCATTTGCGGTTAAAGTTCTAAATCTTGAAAATTATCACTTTATTTTACTACACTTTACATGAATTATAGACCAAAACTACCCCGTTAACACCCTCTAACTATTAAAAAAACCGCATCAAAATCTTTTGCGTAGTTTTAAAGATATGCGCTTATAAGGGGACCGACAGCGGAAAGTGACTTTGTTTTAAAATGATATTCGTCGTACGCTATTACGCTATATTCGAGGTTCGTCGTACACTATGTAATGATATTCATCAGTTAATCGCAGTCGTTTCATTAAATAGTCACGCTTCCTGGAGGCCTAAGCAAACATTAGCTAGATACATATTACGAACTAACAGTTTTGTTTCTTTTTAAACACCTACCTTTTTAAATAAGAAAAAATTCTACATGTGTGATGGTTCGGACATGTAGATAGAATGGATGACGTAAGATTTAATAAACAGATATACAATGCAAGAGCGGATGGATGCAGAGGCCGAGGACGGCCAAGGCACACATTCCATGACCAAATAGAACGTGTTCTGGAGGAAGGTGATGTTAGGAGCCTTAAAAATCGCCTACCGTGCAAGGGAGTTGGCGTGAAGTTATGGAGGTACCTTTTTATGGGAGTACGCAAACGAACTAGCGAGTCACGTGGTGGTAAGTGACTACTGCCGCCCGTGGGACACTTGCAACACAGAAGGTGTTCCAGTCGCGTTGCCGGCCTTTAACTCGGAAATCGGGAGAGAATGAAAATAGAGGGGAGGGTGGTTTGCCTCCTGATATATCTGAACGTAACCCGGTAACGTCACGACGATATTGTGAGAGGTGGTGGTATTTCACCGGTCGAGGCGACCTATTCATGCAGCGAACTGCGTGGCTCTACCACAGAATTGATTTTGTTATAGAATTTAAATGACACTGACAGTGATTACGTTATCATTAATTTATTTTTTATGAGAGAAGTTGCTGACCCGGCGAACTTTGTTCCGAATCAAAAGGAACTAATAAGTAAATTTTAGACATTTCACTTTTTATTTACAACATGATACACGAAATACAGATAAAAACCACCCCTCTATCTATTACAACCATCTATCTATTATAAAACACCGCATCAAAATCCGTTGCGTAGTTTTCATAAAGATATAAGGGGACAGTGTGCGAAAAGCGACTCTATTTTATAAATATAACATAACATAACTTCACGCCTTCTGTTACCCGAAGGTGTAGGCAGCGATTATTAAGCCTAGTCTCACTGTTATATTTACGTCCCAAATGCAATCTGTGGCGAACATATTGCCATACCAGGCACAAAGTTTTCAGTCATCGATATTTATCACACATAACTTCCGAAAACAATTTCTAATATTCATTGGTGTGAGCCAGTGTCAGGAATCGAACCGGGACCTCTGGATCGGAAGCCGTGTTCTCGACCACTGGGCGACCGAGACTATTTTATACTATGCATAATAATGATAAATGTATATTTGTGTAAATATATACCCACCTATTGCCTCCTTACTCATTTGTTATCTCATGGACAAGCAAAGATTTATTCCGTTTATTTCACAAATATTATCATTAACATGATACTGCTTATTTATTTCTATATATCGAGTTATCGAGATATTTCGAGTTCGAGCAAGAATTCCGTTGAATCGGGAATGAGAAACAAAAAACAAAAGATTATCTGCTCATTAAAATTGTGATCAAGTTTTATGCAGGCGAATGTTGGTAATTTACTATGATACTTGAAATCTGAACTACCTACCCCGCAAGAGACTACCCGTGAAGTTAAGTGATTAGTCTAAAAAGGACTGAAGGACCCGGAGTATGTGCATTAAATAAATAAATATAATAATATGGGCCATTGCAATTGTAATTGCCCATTTTTTTTTTAAAACAATTTTCAATCATATATGAATAATTACACTTACCAGTATTTTCAGAATTATATTAATATCAAATTTAACCGTATATCACTTATTTTGTCTGTATCTTAAGTCTTCAGCTGGGCCATATTTCGAAGCAACTGTATTAAGTTTTGATAAATTACTGAGATTACATATTTTTAATTTGCGCACCGATGTGGTTGGCATAAACTCGTGCCGCCGTGTCCCCAACTCGCCACCAGTACTAGTTGATACCAGACACGGATACCAATTAGAATTTGGTGACACACCCAACTTGGGAAATAATTTACCAACTTTGTACAGACAACAAGACATATAAATTAATAAAACAATAGTCTGGTTCATTGAAAATTAAAAAAAAACTGTTTACCGCAACCTACATTCTAAATTTGAATAAGACATGAGCTGTCATTATTTCAAAATGGCGATAAAATCTACAATTAACCTTACATCCAAATAGGTTTTATGTGTTGCTAAAGTACCATGTACACCTTAGCTTTTATGGCTCTTAAGGTGAAGTAGGTATGTGTTTGGCTTTGAAATAAGAATCCCCCGCACAAAAAATCGCGGGAATGATATGCTACGATACGATTTTTTTTATTAGAACTTGTAGTCACATTGTTTCTTCATCTATAATAAAATTTTAAAATCCTACAAGATGTAACATTGTACGAGATTTTAATATTATGTATCCGTGAAATACTTCAATCTTTACGAGCATATAAGGCCTCTTTTATAAGGCTATTAAAACAAAATGGTTTCTCTTAAGCCACGTAAATTATAATACTCAAGCAAAGAAAGCCAGCCCTTTACAATGTATAATGTTATTATTTCATGAGTTTAAAAATAGAACCGAACATTGAATATTGCGGTAATTTATTTGTCAAATGGGAAATAAAACCAGAGTACATTATAAAACTGATAATTAAAGAATTCATCTTGTCATCAAACTTAAAAAATAAGCAATAATAAACTTGAAAATTGTATGTCCACATCATATTAGATTTTCTGACTAGGATGACTTTAAGGAACCCTTTTTTGATGTCTTTGATTTGATTTCTAATGCAGGATGGATTAAAATCTACAAATTTTAGAATAACTAACAAAATAATCCAAGGATCTTTTGCAATACAGTATTAAATTAATATTGATAAGTCAATCGTACTACTCGTAGACGTGGATGCTCTACGCCATCCAAAATGTCAGAGCGAAATAGCCATTTTTCTCGCAAGTGATGACTTTCTCTTTACAAAATAAACTTACGCCATAACTTAACGCCTTTCTACCCGAAGGTGTAGGCAGCGGCTGTTAAACCTCGACTCATCTCCGTTATGTTTACGTCTCAAATCGAATAGGTGGCGAACCTATTGTCATTTACCGGACACGAAGTTTTCAGTCATCGATATTTAAAACACATAACTTCCGAAATGAATTTTCGAAAAGTCTTGAGGCATGACAGAAACGTGTGAGCCACGATTCGAACCCACGACTTCTTAATTCCGCAGCGGGGTGCTCGACCACCGAGACCTTACAAAATAATTCGGGAGATTATATTTTTTTAAATATTTTTTCACCTTATAAATATTTGATTTGCCTGTTTGTCTCACTATACCATTAAATACACACATTAAGCAACAGCAACAACTGCAGTTTTACGCCACTAATGTTCTGTACTTGGTCGGCGAACTGTTCTGCAGTACGGTTACTTGCAATTATTAACTAAACACAGTTTTATTTATTTGGATAAAATATTTTACACAATATGTCTTCCGAATCAGAAGACGATACTGACGTGAGTATTGTACAATGCTTTGAACATGTATCGTAAAATTACTGCCTTTATGGGAACAGCTAATGAAATAAATATACAAATAATTTCCAGTACGCTTCCAAGCACGCAACGGTTTTAATCGTTTGTTTACGCTTCTCTTCGCTTCACTCCGCTTCGCATAACTAAAAGTCCCTCGGTATTATTTATTGTCAAATAACATGATAGTGCCCAATAAAGAGCTATCCAAAAGCAAATATGCAAATTTCTCCAGAATTATTTACTCGTAAATCCGCGGTTTCGTACCTCAAAACGCCTAGAAGTCTGTTGGTACCCTTTCATTTGCCGTCAGACATCGCTAGCGTGCTTGCGTATTACTTATATATTTATCTGAATTATATAAATAATATAAAAATGTTGAAAGCAATGATAAAACGTGCCCTAAACATCTCCGAGGAGAATGTGCTACTGAACAAAACTTTGCAATGTATGGATGTGAGTAAAATGTTACGTCTATGGTGTTTATTTTTTTTCTCTTTACTCAATGTGACAGAAAGCTTCGCAGAAGTCACGTGTGAACATCAACGTGAATGCGCCGGCAACTGCGAATGTCGTTGAGGAAGATGCACTTGACTGGTTAAAACCACGGGCTTTGATGAAACCAGATGACCAAGAAGATGTTCCAGAAGCTGTGAGACAATTTATCTATATAGTAAATTAACCGGGCTTTTAGCACTAAGAAAGGCAGTGCCGCTGTCTTATTAATCGTAGCGTGATGTTATATACCCTAAAGCCTTCCTGGACAGATGGACTACGCGACAGCAAAAGTTCTTTTTTAGTTCTAACCAGTAGTTTCTAAGGGAGTTCAAATAAATAAACTATTGATAATAATAGATAATAATGTTCTGGATTTTATTTATAGCATCAGTAAAGAACACAGAGAAATCGATTTTTAATGATTTTGTCTGTCCTTGCAAACTATGTTTATTTGTACTGAATTTCAAAACTACTGGATGGATTTTGAAAATGAAGATCACATTTTTCTTGTTCTGTTTTTATTCACCCATGGAGACAAATTGGGTGGCCCCGGATACTACCTTGTGGTAGTCGAGTACCGTCGTCCTTTGCGGAGGTTGCGGTGTCGTTGCCTATTTTTATCCGCTTGATATGATAGTGAAGTAAGAAATTAGAAAAATGACTTCACTTGCATTAATACCTATTATTTACTCTACCTACCTATGACAGTGCATCATGGCAGGCAAATTCTCTATACTACTCCATTTGAAAGGAGAGAATTGGCGTACAGAGTCGACATAACTACATGTACCAACGTCTCTAGGACTTGACAGAAGAAGTTGGTCGTATTCTGACTACGATCAATCCATATTGGGTGGCTGACGAGGTTGCTTACCATTACGGCTATAACAAGTTCGTGGTGAAGCCAAAACCAACATACGGGAAAGCGTATCCACTGTATGTGTTTCAAGGGACCGCAATACGTAAGGATTCTGATGAAGCCAGAGCTCAGATCGCAGCTGGCTATGGTGAGTGCAAGTTTTTTGTCTTTATAACCTCCCCTCCTTTTATACCCAAAGGACTTGTACATTTGATGCTTCAAATTGTGGAACCTATTGCTATATATCGGGTACGATTCGTTCCGAAAGGAATTACGAAAGGTCATTGGTGTAAGCCAAAATTCGAATGCGAAACTTCTTGATTCCGAGGCGGGGTTCTCGATCTCCAGACCACCGACACGATTTTTGTTGATGATTAATTTATCTTGAAACTTTTATTTCTTATTTTTATGAACTTCATTAACTTTAGGGTAAAGACTTTTAGCAGCTGTTTGTTTTTAATGATAGTAACTATACGGCTTCGATGTGGAAGAATAGGAAGGTGTAATTACGTGGGTATTGGTGGGTGGGTATTACGTGTAATTAGGTGGGTATAGGCAGAAGACATATTCCCATAACTTTGTTACGGAATTGTCTACATTTCAATTATCACGTGGGATTTAGATGAGAGAAGCAAAAGAGTTCTTGGTGCCAGCTAAGTGGTTACAATTCACTTTATTATATTAGGTATGGTTGGGTTTGACGACGCTGGACCGAAACGGGTGA
This sequence comes from Euproctis similis, assembly GCA_905147225.2. Classification (NCBI taxonomy): domain Eukaryota; kingdom Metazoa; phylum Arthropoda; class Insecta; order Lepidoptera; family Erebidae; genus Euproctis; species Euproctis similis. Next base: position 6,577,336 of record LR990121.1, on the reverse strand, counting down.
AAGTCAAGAAATCTGCCGCCGACGAAGAAGAGGAAGAGGAGCCGGAACCAGCCCCTGCAGCTGACGATGCTAAAGGGGAAGGTAATAAGTGACAATTACTAATATTGACATTTCATTTATTTCATAACCATGGATGCAAGGGTACTTGAGTCGGGAGAATTTTTATCTTCATTGCATTTATAAGCACAGATAACGTGTTCTTAGACACTGCATGTCTACATCTGATTGATATAATATGTCTTAATTATTTATGAATACAGAGATTTATCCTTAAGGATGTTAAATTTGTTATTTTTGTTAGTCGATGTTTTGTAGGAGATAATTACTGAGGAAGGATTTCCGGATAAGCCGGAAATTGCATATTGTTATCACATAAATATCTGATTTTGAATGTATCTTAAAGAAAATTTTGTTCAGTTATATTTTCATACACTTAAAATTTGAAAAGTTAAAATCTGTATTTGTAAAAAAATGAGAGAAACCTATAGGCATATAACCACGCAGTTCGCTGCGTGAATGGGTCAGCTCAACCGGTGAAATACCACTGCCTAACATTAAATCGACGTAGAGTCCTGACTTCATTTCGTTCGGTGATAGAGGTATCCGGACGACCTTTCCCCATCACATCTTTAAAGACAGCTACGCAACTGTGACCATCTTGATGTTGCAGATATCCAGATAGGGAAGACCATATAAAGCTATTTATATGGAGTAGTACCATTAAGCCATGAAAACAAACTCTTTTAATAGATATTCGGGTTTGAACCAGTCGACCTCTACGCAACATCAACAAACCTACAAGTCGTTATATTGAAACGAATAAACATTTATTTTTTCACCGATCTGATTCTTATCGATATGATGAATCGTGTCTTACGCATTATCGATATCCGTGACATGATACACAGCAGTTATAATATTTTTATGTCCATTGTGTAATACGCAATGTTTTAGGGCAGAAGTTCACAGTTTAACTGCCGTGATGGTAAAACAAACGAAACAATAAAAATACAGCCCCTGAAACAGAATTAGATACTGGATTTATGTCATTCATAAAAATACATTCTATTTAGTGCTTACATACATAACTTTAAGCGAAGTCCCTTGCGGGGCAGGCAATGGGTAGAGAGGCACAATTCTTACACATTCCACTCGATTCTTTGACTTTCATAACTCTTTTCATACACACGCGTCGATTTTTAAGCTCCTAACGTCACCTTCTTCCAGAACTTGTTATATCCGGTCATGGAAGAAGTCTCTTTCATCCATGATCTTTAGCATTTTCTATCAAGTTAATCTTACGTCGCACACTCGCGCCGACCTATCTACCTACTACCTACATTCCACACCATTGTTTGTTGCCTAAAGCCACTCTTTTCTCTCTTAAGGTTTACTTTGAAGATGAATGTGTTTTTATGAAGTACCGGCTATTTATAAAAGAGTAAATAATAATATGTACTATAAAATAGGTATGGTATGCTATAGGTATACTACGATTATTTTATAAATCCTTGGTACTTTAATACACAAATATTTTACAGAGGATGCAGCAGGGGAGGAGGAGAAGGCTGCCCCGGCAGATGAACCGGAGAAAGTGGCAGAAGAGGCAGCACCAACTGAAGGTGGTGCTGAAGAAGGCGTCGGGGAAGGCGGTGCTGAAGAAGGCGAGTCGGAAGAGAGTAAGTAGAGACTGACTGACATAGAATATGTACAGATAGTTAGTTTTGCGACAAGTTGTGTCTGAACATTTTGTTTTGTAAGAGGCATAGTTTCCAACATATCGCGAAAAACGTGATTTCACCCCTTTTTCAAGATAGCGGCCGGATAACAAGGGTGGCGACTCCACAAGCTTCAAGTTAAGCTTCTATTGACCCCTCCGCCCCCGACATATCCCAAAAATAAAATAAGTCCTCTAAGAAACGCAATTTTCGGTCTTAAAATTGTAATTTTTCAATAGACTATGTAGAATAATGTATTTTAAGTAAATACATTTAATTTTCTCTGTAATAGTTGTATTGTTTTCTAATAATGTCAACTTGTAGAAAAAGGCGGGAAAAAAGATTCTTTTGTTTCAATTCTGGTTAAATGGTGCAAATATTTTAATTGTCACATCTGACAGCTGTCACCTGACAGGTTTTGTTTTATTTCAAGCTCATAATATCATCTTTTGCAAGGAGTCATTCAATTTGGTCATGGAAAGTGTATCTTGGCCATTGTCAACTGGAACATTCTTTCGTATTTGTACTGTATACCTAATCACTCTTGGCTTTTCCATTATTTTCACACGTTCGCCCGATCGCTCGTACTCTAATTAACTTTAACGCCTACACTCTTTAAATTACGTTTCTCAAATGAAAATATGGTGTAGACACTTTTTTCTAGAGCGTCTAGAGTCCATAGCGACGACACACGCCCTGTGAATCGTTAAATTAAACACGTAATCTCGAAACTTAGAAATTCATTATAAATTCCCTTTGAATATTTATATCCACGTTATTAATTATTTTACTACAATTGTTGATTAAAGTTGTTATCATATAAATTCTATTAATATACCGAGCCTCATATCAAATAGGCGGCTTCACTTCGTGCAATTAAACTTTGTCAACCGCTTATTAATTGAGGCATTATGTTAAAACTTGAGCATCGTTTCATGGTAAATTTATATTCTTGACATAACTATTAGTTAGTCCTTTAAAGCGTACAATTGTTGTGTATTTAAATTTAGAACACATTTTTTTTCATTCGTTATTATCGCTTACTGTCGGTGGTTTGTCTCGTTTGGCAGTTTGATTTTATTGAATTATTGTTTTTATTTTTCGGCCCAGACTTAAGTGTCGTATTTATACTTATTTTAAATGCGTATGTAACTTCGTTCAAACTACTGCTGTATTTTGGTGAAACTTGAAGTGACGTTACTAGGATCTTAAAATATCATGGAAAGAGTAAAAGACTAAACTTTGACAATACATTTTTATAAAATGGAGTCAGCAATGACCTACTGCCACACCCACGGAAATGAGAGATGTAGTGACATGACACGCATAAAGAATTGTAATATATACTTGTATTATACTGTTGTTTGTACAGGACAGATGGGGCCAGCGGCACCCAGTGCCGTTGCCATCAAGCCCAGGGTGAAGAAGTTGGCGAACCAGTTCAACTTCTGTGAACGTGCCGCGTTGACCTACAACTTTCCTAGACGAGTAAGTTTTTACCTTTTTTCTATTAGCTCTACTATCTTTGGAATTATAATAAAATATTTATAAGAAGTATTAGGAATATTACCAATTAAATACTATGCGCTATTGCTATTTACTATTATTAAGACTAGCAATATATCCAGAAGAATGAATAGTTATACTAATCTAACTCCTCTCAAACTAAAATCCATCATAGCGCATAAGCTACTGAACGTACTGAAGAAATATAATACCACTCTCGGATAATATAATACTTTTTCGGACGCAGTCGGGTAATGAATAAACAAAGATATATCATATTATTTTTTAATCAAGACGTCTTTCATTATAAAGATAAGATTTGAATGAAATGTGGAATGACAGTACCTAGTATAAAAAAAAAAATATTTAAATACCAGCTGACTTATTTACTGCCGCCATATTTATTTTATATTATTTTTAAAAAGACGCGAATGAAGATATCACGCGAATGATTATGTGTATTTCGCAACATTTGTCTGTATTTTTGTTTCGACAAATCTCGGTAACGGCGACACTAATTTTGACCGAACTCTGCAATACACTGACATATAACTTTCACTTACTAAAAAGAATAGGTATTATTTTAGAAAATTCCTTTTTTTTACGATTTTCCTCGCAGATACATGAAATTTGAATCATAAATGTGTAATAATGGCAAATGCTGTCAGCAGCATTTGCCATTATTTCATGTATGTACTGTAACGCACTCGTGAGTGACGGGTTCGTAATATAACGGGTTCGTGTTCTCAGCTTCCCAATTTATATGATATAAGGAACGCCGACTTGAGAACCACTATTTAATACAACTCAGTTTAGTTGTTCAGTTCTAAGGGTATTTATGAGCTCAGTGCATGTGTGATAAATAATACTGCCAATGGATTAAATCATATTATATATTAAAGGAATGATACGTGCCGGATGTAACGTTGTTTTTCTTTGCTGCTCTGTCCCTGGGCACCACGTCCAGGTTTCTTCAATATCCTTCTCTTCCTGGCACCACGACCGGCTTCTTATTTATTACAATTTTTTAAATCGAGTGAATATAAATTATTATTAATACACCTCTGGTATTTTTATGTTTTTACATTGGTATCTCATTCACGAATCCTCATATTTTATTTTACTGACATAAGAATATTTTATCAATCAAAATGTTTTTTAAAAATTCAAAATACAAATTTCGAAACACGTAATAAAGAGTTTATATCTAAAAATACCAAAGAGTTTACATCATCCCCCCCTTAATAAAGCCTGGATTATAGCTACTAAGCGTTTAATCACGGCCAATAAAATACAATCTCTAATGAGGATGATGCCCCTACAGACTTATCGATGCCCTACCAGGGGATGTCCTATGCCAGCCACTCAATCTGTGGAATTTTCTCAAGCAGTATGCCAACCTCCTTGAATAAATTTTGTCAAGCAAAACCCCGCTAAAAAGCTTGACACTGGAAAAAAACTCCTAACAATACAATGTTCGGGTCCTGACCCCTCCACAAACAATATTATATATTTTTTTATTTACCTCATCTAAATCCTACCTACCCGACCTAACACTTGACGAATCCATTGTCTCTGAAACATTCAAATCAGTGTCTATCAATTGTTCAAGAAATATACAATAAATCCTGAAAAATTACACAAAATATTACACAAGTCATCTTTGAGAATCTGAAAAATCACACAAAATATTATCTATAATAAATCATGGGATATACACCTTAAAAGAAATTAAATTAATCAAATAACAATATATGATAATCGAATATCATAGTCACATCAAATCCCAATATATCAATTAATCAATTTAAAATATTATTATCAACAAATTTTCTTTTAACATTCTTAATTAATCCATCTAAGTTAAATTAAATACAGTGTAGCACCTTCGAAAACATATATACCATTCCTATCACATCAATTAATATAATAAACATATGTTTCATTACATCAACCTATTCCTCCCATATACCAACATAACTCCACACCACCCTTCATGTATCATCGATACGAGGATTGAATCTACTATGGATTCATAACTCCCCCAAACCATATGTCAAACCAACATCATATCAAATACCATCATTTCTATTCATAATCATATTACATTCCATAACTATACCATTTGCGTTTCATTATATCAGCCTATTCCTTCCATATTCCAACATAACTCCACACTACCATTCATGTATCATAGATACGAGGATTGAATCTACTATGGATTCATAACTCCCCCAAACCATATGTCAAACCAACATCATACCAAATACCATCATTATCTATTCATAATCATATTACATACCATAACCATACCATATGCTACTCTCTCCATTCTTTAAGATAAATCATTTTTTAATAAACAAACTTTTCTAAATATATATAAAGAAATAATATAAAATTCTACTCCAACTTTCTAATACCTATTACATTCACTATAATTTAGTTATAATAATAAATATAGTAAAAATGTTCTCAATAATTTTAAAACATCTTCAAATAAATAGAAAAACCAGTATTAAATTTATCTTCTGTCTACTTCATGGTTTCATCTTCATGTACTAGTACTGTCATATTGTACGTTGGTTGGATTCAGTCCGCACACGTTGATGCGTCCCGACGACAACATGTATATGTGATACTCCTGTCTCAGATACTCCACCTGCTTCTGACTCAGACCCGTGTAAGACAACATACCGATCTGGTTGACAATGTGGTCCCAATTGCCTTTAGTGCCAAGTTTGATAAGCACTGTTCTTAATGCTTTCTTCTCCATTATTAATATTCAAAAATACACCAAATATATACATAAATTATACATTGTACACATGCATTCAGATCGTAAGGGCGCCTCCACCAATGTAACGCTCTCGTGAGTGACGGGTTCGTAATATAACGGGTTCGTGTTCTCAGCTTCCCAATTTATATGATATATATTAGGTCGGGGAAAAAGTCTTTTCGCATAACGTAGGTATAAACTTATTATAAAATTTCTTTGACTGTACTATTTGTGTCTGGCTGGTTTTGGTAACATTAAAAAGGTTACATTATAAAGAAAAGAAAAAAATAAAAAAAAGTTGTTTCCCGCTATTTTTCATTTGTTTTTCTCTCCGTAAAAATGAGTGAATCTAATGAAGAAATTCGATACATTTTAAAATTTTATTATAAAAAAGGCAAAAATGCAACTCAAGCAGTGAAAAAAATTTGTGATGTTTATGGACCTGATGCAGTGTCAGTAAGAGTAGCACAAATTTGGTTCAAACGTTTTCAGTCCGGAAATTTTGATGTTAAAGATGCACCTCGCTCTGGTCGCCCTGTTACGAATAAAATGGACGCCATTTTTGAAAGAGTGGAGCAAGATCGGCATATTAGTAGTTACGATGTAGCTGAAGAACTGGGAATTGACCACAAAACAGTTTTGACCCATTTGAAGAAAGCTGGTTATACAAAAAAGCTCGATATTTGGGTGCCACACGAGCTCACTCAAAGAAACTTAATGAACCGTGTACTCATTTGCGATTCATTATTGAGACGTAATGAAACCGAGCCGTTTTTGAAGAGATTGATAACTGGCGATGAAAAGTGGATCACGTACGACAAGAACGTGCGAAAAAGGTCGTGGTCGAAAGTTGGCCAGGCTTCACAGACTGTGGCCAAACCTGGCCTAACACGAAATAAGGTGATGCTGTGTGTATGGTGGGATTGGAAGGGCATTGTTCATTATGAGCTTTTACCGTCCGGCAAAACCATCGATTCTGATCTTTACTGCCAGCAACTGATGAGATTAAAGGAAGCAGTCGAGAGAAAACGGCCGGAATTGATCAACAGGAAGGGTGTGGTCTTTCATCACGATAACGCTAGACCACACACATCTTTAGCCACTCAGCAAAAATTAAGAGAGTTCGACTGGGAGGTCCTAGTGCATCCACCATATAGCCCTGACCTTGCGCCTTCAGATTTTCACCTGTTTCGGTCTCTTCAGAATTCTTTAGGTTCTGTAAGGTTGACCTCAAGAGAGGACTGCCAAAACTATTTGTCCCGTTTTTTTGATCAGAAGTCCCAAAGTTTCTACAGTAACGGGATAATGTCTCTGCCCACAAAATGGCAGAAAGTTATTCAACAAAACGGTACATATATATTGTAAATAAATGTAAATAAACTTTGAAAAAAATGTCTTGACTTTTCATACAAAAATACGAAAATACTTTTTCCCCAACCTATTATATAAGAGATTTCCACCTATATATTGACTCATCACGATATCTCTGGAACCATAAGGCGTAGCGACTTGAAATTTGGTAGGATTATTCCTTTCACCGAGTAGAGGTCAGCTAAGAACGGATTTTACGAAATTCCACCCACAAGGGGGGTTGCGGGGGTGTTAACAATGGAAAATAATATATCGTAACCATAAGGCGTAGCGACTTGAAATTTGGTAGGATTATTCCTTTCGCCGAGTAGAGGTCAGCTAAGAACGGATTTTACGAAATTCCACCCACAAGGGGGGTTGCGGGGGTGTTAACAATGGAAAATAATATATCGTAACCATAAGGCGTAGCGACTTGAAATTTGGTAGGATTATTTCTTTCGCCGAGTAGAGGTCAGCTAAGAACGGATTTTACGAAATTCCACCCACAAAGGGGGTTGCGGGGGTGTTAACAATGGAAAAAAATATATCGTAACCATAAGACGTAGCGACTTGAAATTTGGTAGGATTATTCCTTTCGCCGAGTAGAGGTCAGCTAAGAACGGATTTTACGAAATTCAATTTTTTTTTTTTTTTTCAAATTTCAAATTCAAGGGGGGTTGCGGGGGTGTTAACAATGGAAAATTCCCATTTTTAACCTATAGCTGCTATCGACTTCAAATTTGTCGAAGATATTGCAGTATTAACATAGCGGGGCAGCAGTTATTACTTTTGATGCGAAACAGAGTTCGCCGGGTCAGCTAGTATGATATAAGGAAAATATTATATATTAAATATTATATATTAAAGGAATAATACGTGCCGGATGTAACGTTGTTTTTCTTTGCTGCTCTGTCCCTGGGCACCACGTCCAGGTTTCTTCAATATCCTTCTCTTCCTGGCACCACGACCGGCTTCTTATTTATTACAATTTTTTAAATCGAGTGAATATAAATTATTATTAATACACCTCTGGTATTTTTATGTTTTTACATTGGTGTCTCATTCACAAATCCTCATATTTTATTTTACTGACATAAGAATATTTTATCAATCAAAATGTTTTTGATTGATAAAATGACTAAAAACTTTGTGCCTGGTATGGCAATAAATTCTCCACCGGTGAAATACCACGACCTCTCAGAAGATCCACGTAAAGTGGCTCATGCCGCGTTTCATTTGGTGAGAGAGGTACCCGGAGGCCCTACCCCCTTACCCATCCTTTCCTATCCCACTCCCTTAAAGGTCGGCAACGCAACAGTAACACCATATGTGTTGCTGGTGTCCATGGGCGGCGCAGGTTGCTTACCATCAGGTGACACGCTTGCTCGTTTGCCCTCATATCCCTTAAATAAAAATAAATAAATAAAATACCTATTCCATTTGGGACGTAAACATAACGGTATAACTAAGCTTGAATATTATCATCAGGCTTAGTTCACAAGGTTAATTTCATTTGAAAATTAGGTGAAGAAATGTGGAAAAACATTACTTTGCGCTAACCGTGAAAGATTATTGCAGAGTTTGTACATAAAAAACATTAAACGTTAAGTAAAAAAAAAATATATTAAAAATGTGGTGTATAAAGACACAACTAGAGACATCTCGTGATTATTTACGGAACTCAACATCAGTTTATGAAATCTCTTCGTTTTCATAATGAAAATACCATAACGGCAACAATTAAAACGGATATTTTTAGGCAGACATTTGTATGTAAAAAAAGTCTCGGTGGTCCAGTGTTCGAGCGCGCCGCTTCTGAATCAAGCGGGTCGCGGTTTAAAATCCTGGCTCACACCAATGACTTTTCGGAAGTTATGTGTGATAAATAGCGATAACTGAAAAGTTATATTTATATATACTTTATTGCACACAAAAAAAAATATACAGATAGATAATAAATACATAAGTATTTATTATCTATAATAAATACATAAGTATTTAGTATCTATAATAAATACATAAGTATTTATATTCTATCCGAATATATTGCCATACCGGGCACAAACTTTTTCCTGGCAGAAATTACTTACAGCAATAAGGCCTTAAAGCAATAAGGCATGTGTGCAATAAAGTATTTAAAATACTTTATTGCACACACAAAAAAAATACAGATAGAATATAAATACTTATGTATTTATTGTAGATAATAAACACCTATGTATTTATTATCTATCTTTACTACTACTACTACTTTATTGCACTGTGTGTGCAATAAAGTAGTAACATACACAATGGGCATACAGTACAAATACAGTACAATGGGCGGCCTTATTGCTGTAAGCAATTTCTGCCAGGCAAAAGTTTGTGCCCGGTATGGCAATATATTCGTCACCTATTCCATTTGGGACGTAAACAGAACGGCGAGACGGCTTAACAGCTGCTACCTACACCTTCGGGTAGAAAAGGCATCTAGTTGTATTATGTGTTACATTTAAATGGAATATTTATAAAATGACGGAGATAACTCGTGTTCTTCGTTTTGTGATTTCTCTCTTGTAAATATGTATGTATGACGACAGTATCTATCAATGTTTGTTCTCACTGTAAATATGCGCAATTATAGTGATGTTTCTTATAGAAGAATATGTAAAAATACGTTTGTTAAGTATTTTTTATCCGGGACTAAAATAGTCGACAGTATAAGTGGTTTAGTCTGTTGCAACGTATCGGACACATGGCACAGTACCTATATGTAACTAGCCAGCGATAATAATTATCACAGATAACCTCCTTTAAGACGTCAGATTTGAATTTGGAACCGTTAAAAAAATGTCTAATTAAAAAAAAAACTTTCTACTACTTTTCCAATTTCAAAATTATCGCGGTCTCATTCAAATTTACCCGCCAGCTCTGTCATATCGATGTTCTTTTTAAACAAGTAATATTTAGAGGAAAATACAAAGTCATGCTTTGTGTGAGTGTGTGTAAAACTATTCCTTAAATAAATAAAAATGCAACAGATAATGCAATTAATCTTGTACATACTGCTTCTGTATATATGGCGTAACGACATATAAATAATAACGTGTACATAAACCCAATATTATAATATGTACGTTTAAATAAATAATTGGTGAAATATATTTCACAATATCATCGACTGATTCTTCCACATTCGAATTTCAGTTGGAACAGTTTTTGTAAAAAGAATTTAAGTTAAATGCATGTAATAAAGTACTTTTAACTTTCAGAGTGGGTTTACTCTTTATATAAAGAAAAATCTAATCGGTATATTGTGAAATTTATATTTCATTTTAAATACATTGTATAAAATTAATATGATTAATTGTATAAAATGTATAGTTATTTTTTAATTATATGTACATACTAATATCATACTATTTTGTGTTTAACGTTTCCTGCGACGTATGTATAGAGAAAAGTAAATTAAATTATTATCTATTTTCTTTTTATTACGAATTTCAGCTTTTTTTTTTAATATTTCTACTACAGCTTTATATATTTCAATTATATAAATCTTTCTCTTAAATTTTTCACATTTTTTATAATCGCAACGTTTTAACATACTCGTATCTCTACCACAAGCACTTTGTAGTTTAGTGAACAGTATAATACATTTTTAAACGTTACGATGACTGTATATTATATGTTCAAATAACTTAATAAAATTAGTCAATAATATGCAAACATTCAACTGATAATACTCACGTTTTCTACTTCCAAAACACGATTTTATCTTATTTGCACAACACAATAATATGACTTGAATAAATTCTTTTTACGCACTCTCCACAGACGAGTATTCACAACGCACGCTTGTACACAAATAGTCATGGTCTTAATATATCTTAACAGCATCATATATAAATAAAATACATCATTAGCGACATTGGGCATTACCTTTTTACGACGGCTATAACGAAAATTGTTAAAATACTTTTTATATTACGTTGTTCGTGGGTACGGCAAAGAATTCTATAGAGTATTATTCCACCATACGAAGATTTTTAAACAATATAAATAATCTCTTATTCTGTTCGTAATATTCTTCTCAAAGACTGGAAACTATTGTCTATTAATGTGGTTGAAGTAGGCTTGACCACCACTGTTACTGTTCCATGCATTTCATAAAAAAAAAACAATCCTATTAGCAGCTGATGTCTTAGTTTTTCATAATTCGAACTAAGAACTTACCTCTTTCATATTTAAATTACGTTGTCATTATCATAATGACAATTGATTTGGCGGGAATTTGTACTGTCAGTCTTATTAGGTAGGTACATAGATAATCTAAATTTAAACTAACGTAATAGGATTCCAAGAGTAACCTACGAATTTATAACAAACCATATAACGGCGCCATAGCAATGGAATAGTATTCAGCCGAAATAGAAAGGAATTGCCCGGTGTATTAATATTCATGACAAAAAAAAAAAACAGTTCTATGAAATAATATTTAATTCTTTCTGGTTTATAGTCGGTAGATACTCAAACTATTCCACCACCCAGAGCCAATTTCGCTTCTACGGCGCTGCAGTGCATCATATTCGACTTTTATCAAGAAGATTATGCCAAGAAGATGAAAGAAAGGGAAGCGGAGAAACCGAAAAGAGTAAGATATACGGAGTTTTGAATCCTATTGAGTACTGAATATTTTCAGAAAAGCAGTTAACTCTCTTGACAATTTTCGTGATAATATCGTTATAGCTATCTAATATAGGAAGGCCTATTAAAATATCTGTTTCCGTTAAAGCGCTTTCTTAGAAACAAACAAATCCCGATTTATTTAATTAATACTATTCTTATAAAACCCACTCAATATTAAGTGGACTCAAGTTTTATTTGAGGATGACATAAAAATTGATAAAACCTCTAAGAAGTATCGCATTTGTTATATTATTATGTATTTAGAGAGATCAAAGTATACACTTTCCATGTCAAAATTGAACGCGGAATGAAGGTGATGTCAGGATCCTTAAAAACTGACAACAGGGTATGACAAGAGTTGAAAAGAGTCAAAGAATCGAGTGAGGTGTGTAAGAATCGCTTGCCTTATGGACGCTCTGTTCTCTCTTTCTATCCCGCAAAAGATTTAGGGTGAAGTTATGTATGTATATGTATAGAACAAAGATTAGGTAATCAGCTCGATGGTATAGAGGTAGAGCAAGACGCTTATAAGTCGTGGAATCGATTCCGGAGTCAATGACTTCTCGGAAAATTCTTTTCGGAAACTTTGTGCAATAAGTATCGATGACTGACAGCAATGTGCCTGAACTATAGGTTCGTCACCTAATCAATTTGGGACGAGATAATTCGAAGCTTAACGACCGCCGCCTACACCTTCGGGTAGAAAAAGGCGTAAATTTATAATATAATTAGACCTTTTTAGAACATTTCCACGGGTCAGTAACAGCGTGATTAGTTTACAATATTACCAGTAAATAAATAAATAAATACGTATTCGATAGCACAGACATGATAATATGATTTGATTCACACAATTCCCAAATTATCGTTATATTTCAAATAATTTTATTAACTTTGATAGAGACTACTAACTCATAGAAATGGATCCGGTTGGAATCATTGATTTCATTGTCTATGTTTAAATGTGGTGAAAAAAAGACGTCCTTTTGACGTGTTAACCTCTTTAATACGAGAAGTATTTAGTTAGCTGCATGAATCGGCCGGCTCGGCGGTAAAGATATCATAAAATCGACTTAAAGGGGCTCAATCCGCCTTTTAAGGGTGATAAAGTTATCTGGAGGCCTAATCCCCTTGCTTCCCTCCCCTTCCAATCTAGAACCAACAAATTAACTGATACCTTCTCTGTGTCGCATATGTCCATTGGCGGGGCAAGTCGCTTACCATCAGGTGACACGCTCCATACTTTACCGCCATTGCCATAAAAACTACTAATATATTTATTCAAAATGATAGATCCACAAGAAAGCCACCAAACATGGCAAAACCGCACAGCAAATTCACGATGAGAACCTGGCGCGACGGATACGTGAAGCTTGGTCTATACTGGAGAGACTCGTCAACCAGAACATATATGATGATATTGGTATACGCTTTGTTTTAATATCATTTTTCTCCAACCTCCCTCGACTCTTTGCTTCCCAACCTCGACTCAACCACTCACATTCGACTCAACACGACCAAACAATCTCAAAATACTTCTCATTTCTTCTTGGAAAGGACTGCTTTACGATGCTTTTTTTTAGAGAAGCATATTTTCTCATAGACAAGTGATCCTGCAAACAAACAAGTGTCAAAGTAAAGTTTCTAATTTACCCATAAAACTTTTGCCACAGCTCAGGATTACCGCTACTGGGACGATCCATCGGACGAATTCCGTGAAGGTATGGGCTCGCTGCTGCCCCTGTGGAAGTTCCAGTTTGAGCCGATGCGCAATCACGCCGTCTGCGACATTCAGTGGAACCCTCATTACCAGGACCTGTTCACCGTGGCATACGGCTCATGTACGTGGATTGATAAAAACATGAATTATTTTGCTGGTTATTTGTCGAATCTGAATCAAGAAGTCTCGGGTTGAATTTAGCTTCGGAGTTTAGAAGTTATGTGTGATTAACATTGATGACTGACCATATTGTACCTGATGGACGGCAATAGTTTTTGCCATCTATAACTATTTGTGACGAGAAATTTCGGCGAGTCAAGGCGTTTCTGGGCTACCTGGTGTATAGCCCAGCCCAGCCCATATACTTAAATATAGCCAATTCAGATTACTCATAAAAAATATGTTGATGAAATTAATTTTGATGTATTCGATTGTCAGATTTAAATTAATTGTCTTTATTTCTCTTTTTGTCCAACAGTGGACTTTACACACCAACAGAAGACTGGATGCCTGTGCATGTACAGCATCAAGAATCCCGCGTACCCAGAGTATGCTGTCGTCACAGAATCACCAGTCATATGCCTCGACGTGTACTCTGAAATACCTTACCTTATCTGTGTCGGTAAGTAAGGACATATACAAAACATGCCATATATTGTAATTAGACAGACAGTTTGGCTTTTAAGCTTTTGCCTGTCCTAGATACAAGATGTAGAGCCGGCCCACTCATGCAGTGAGCTCCATGACTCTATCACTTTAAAAAGCATAAATTATTATTAGATAGTTCACAGTGCATTCCTCTGCTAAAGGTCCTTTTTTTTCTGTAGGTCTGTACAACGGGAATGTGTGCGTTTACAACGCTCAGCTGACATTGGACGCTTCCTACCAATACAAGTCTGATTCTGTTAGAGACAAGCACAGCAACATTGTCTGGGAGGTAACTATAAATAACTCGAAGTTTTGAAACAATTATAATATCTAATTAAAGTACTAAAAATTGCTATAGGTGAAATTGGTGAACATAGGTAGAGCGATCAGGCTATATGTGAAGTGATAGAGTGTTCCGAAGTTCGTATCTAAGTTTGCACACCAATGAACTTATGAAAACACTTTTTGAAATATGATAGATATTGATGACTAGACAATGGGTAATAGGTTCTGATATTATTATTATATTCTGATGATAAATGACCTACGCCGCCCATGGACGAACGCGGCATGAGCCACGTCGATCATGTCGATCTTCCGGGGGGTCGTGGTATTTCACCGGTCGAGCCGACCCATTCATACAGCGAACTGCTTGGCTATAATTCATATCGTCTTCTTGAAGCACAAACGCGGCTACCCAATAGCTTTCGACATTCAGACAGCGTTTAGATACCTATTATTCTTAAACTCGACAAATACAACGTAACGTGAACGTAAATTCACGCCTTGTTGTACCCTAAGCTGTAGACAGCGGCTGTTAAGCCTCGACTCTATGAATCGCTACGTCTATCGCTACGCAAAAGAATTTAATGTGTGTCACATTAAATTCTTGTGACATCAACTTGTATTTTTATAACAAATTCTGGTAATAAAAAATAATATTCCCCATCAGATTCGCTGGGGGCCCCGGCTGATAGATGGAGAGCCATCTTTCTTCTCCATATCTGGCGACGGCCGGGTTGTCCAGTGGGGGGTCATGCCTGGAGAGTTACGAGCTACCACCATCATTACGTTGACATCTAATGCGCCACCTATACCGGGCCCGGATGGAACTCTTGTTACTGTCAATAGTATGATATTATATTACAATAGATTAGAGACAGAGTAGACTAAAACTTGAAAAAGAGATCTTAAAAAGTAAGTAGGAATGCCAATAGGAATGCCAGTCATTTAATGGCATTAAAATATTTAATTTGGGGCAAGAGGAACTATTTCAGGGTAAATATTTATAGATTACATTCAGGTATTCAGTTCGTGTAGTAAGTAAGTACTCATACTCCTATGAACATATTCAAACTCCAGAATTGCAAACTGATAAAAAAGAAAGTATTCTTTTACCATATCAATATCTAAAAGAATATTGGTCATTCCGTTGTCGACGTGACGGATGCTTATAGGAGTCCGGCACGATTTTATCACGAAGGACCAAAAATTTACAAATAGTTGTAGTTTTTTGCTCTAGTTTTCTGTAAAAATAGGATAGAAACTACCACTACAGATTTTGTATACAAACATTTAGTTACATAGTTTTAATTATAATTCTAGTTATAAAATATTGCACGTCCAGGTTGTGGTAGCAGTTTCTGCTTCCATCCAGAGAATAAGGAGCTGTTCCTCGTGGGAACTGAGGATGGAATGCTCCACACGTGCTCCCTGAAGTACAATAGGAATTATGTACGTTCAGTCCAAGGTCATCACATGCCCGTGTATCGGATCAACTACAACTTCTTCAATAACAGCATCTATGTGTCATGCTCTGGAGATTGGAGGGTTAAAATATGGGAAGATGGACGCGAGTGAGTATCAAGTTCATTTTTATTGGTGGACAATTGACTTGACGTATGTTTGTTTTTAAATTTCAAATGATTGATGATGATTTCTTTAAGTACATATTATGTCTAAATGACTTTTTCCCGTAGTTTATAAACTACCTTTTGTAAGTTTAGGAGGACACGAGTTCGAATCCAGATGCATATTAACAATTTTTCTGAAGCGTCGTGTTGTACCTAAATATCCATAACTGACAAAATTGTGGCCATTGTCCTAATCCACCCTTTCATGGGACCACATAATTAATCGCCTTGTCAAAGCATAATACCCCTGCCTGAACCATCTGATATGAAGATAAAAAACATACTTTTAAACGTCATTATTATACACAAACACCAACGTTTTTTTAAGGGATTAGGAAGACAAACGAGCAGGCATGTCACCTGGTAAGTGACCAACGCCGCCCATGGACACCTGCAACACATATAGTGTTACAGTTGCGTTGCTGACCTTTAAGGGAGTATGATAGGAAAGGATGGGGAGGGGGATGGGCTTTTGGGTACCTCTCTCACCGAATGAAACGCGGCATGAGCGCTCCTACGTCGATCTCCTGAGAGGTAGTGGTATTACACCGGTTGGGCTGGCACATTCATTCAGCGAACTGCTTGGCTCTACCACTGTTAACGTACTTGTGAAGTTTGTGAGGAATTTTTAGGGATTCCTCCTTTAGGGAGGAACTATAATGATATGTAGAAAGTAATGTTATTATGTCCAGTGAGCCGTTATTTATGTTCGAGCTGGGCTCCCCGGTCGGTGATGTCAAATGGGCTCCGTACTCCAGCACAGTGTTCGCTGCCTGCACCACTGACGGAAAGGTTATCTAAATATTTTCATCAATTTTTATCTGTTAACTGTTACTATTCGCTATATTAGCAAATAACATTTTTATGGGATAAACGCAAATGGGTGATCTGTCCACCTGATGGTAAGCAACTAGCGCCGCCCACGGACTCCTGTAACACAAATAGTATATTTTAATTTCATGAACACAAATAGTGTTACAGAGGCGTTCCCAGCCTTTAAGCGAGAAGGAGAGAAAGGGATGCAGAAAGGGGTTAGCCTCCGGACACATTTCTCACCGAACGGAACGTGGTATGAACCATTTCAACGTCGATATTCTGAGAGGTCGTATTTTAACGGTCGCGCCTGCCCATTCATGCAGCGCACTCACACACACTCTACTGACTCTATTTGAGATCAACATTTTGAAAAGTTTATTTGTATTTTGTCAATGGACTTCTGATAAGAAAAGACTGGTGGTAAACCTGACTTGACACTGGCAAACAAGCACAGAGGCCACCTGAGCATATTCTTATCATAAACATCGTAAATTTTCAGTTGAACAATGAACATTCATCATTATGTAAATACTTTGTATACAAAATATGTAAATATATACATACATATTACGTCACACGTGTTTTGTTACATATGTATTATCACTTTGTAAATTATCGCATGTACCACTCAACAGCGATCCACGAGAAATGTGTACGAAAAAAAATAACGGCTGATATCTACCTCTATGCCTGTATTTTTTTTTTCATAACGAAGGGCCGTCTCGACCGGTGAAATACCACGAGCTCTCAGAAGATCGACGTACAGTGGCTCATGCTGCGTTTTATTCGGTGAAAGAGGTACCCAGAGGCCCACCTCCCTTCCCCATCCTTTCCCAACTTACTCCCTTAAAGGTCGGCAACGCAACTGTAACACTATATGAGTTGCAGGTGTCCATGGGCGGCGCTGGTCACTTACCATCAGGTGACACGCATGCTCTATTGCTCTCCTATGCCATAAAAAAATTAAAATTATGATGCCTATTCCAAAATAATGTAGATTTGGAAGTTCAAATTTTAGATTTAGATGGTTGATTGTTCTAATTTTGAAACGATAGTAGTTTATTTACCCATGAAGTTTTTAACGGTTTTTCTTTAAATATTTTTTTGGAGTTTTTTTTTTTATTTAAGACAGGGTTGGCACTGGTCTCACACATCAAATAATTAAAAATTAATATGATAAATAATTATTTTAAGTATTTCTTCTAACCAAGGTTTACGTGTTCGATCTGAACGTGAACAAATACCGACCCATTTGTGTCCAAGCTGTGGTCTCCAAGAAGACGAAGAAGTTGACCAGGATAGATTTCAACGCACGTCTACCAATCATCGTTTGTGGTGATACCAAGTGAGTATACTACTTTTATGATCATTACATACATAGTATAAAACAAAGTCACTTTCCGCTGTCTGTCCCTTTATATGCTTAGATCTTTGAAACTACGCAACGTATTTAGATGCGGTCTTTGTAATAAATTGAGGGGTTTTTATATATACATCATGTGTACATATTATAGTAAAGAAAATGTGATAATTTTCGAGACTTCACACTTTAATTATAAACGTTCTAAAAATTTCCTTTGATGCGGAATCATGTTCGCCGGGTCAGCTAGTAATATTATAAATCTAATACATATATAAAATTCTCGAGTCTAGATGTGCGTAATTGAACTCCTCCGAAACGGCTTGACCGATTCTCATGAAATTTTATGTGCGTGTCGGGTAGGTCTGAGAATAGGACAACATCTATTTTTCATCCCCCTACATCACAAGGGTAGCCCACCCCTCAATATTTTTTTTTAATTTTTCGATATATTTCTGTTTCTTATTTTTTTTATAAAACAGGATACAAAAATACATATAACCCTAAATTTTCAACTCCCCACGATCAACCCCTATTTTTTAAATTTAATTTTTCGGCAAGACAACGTTTGCCGGGTCAGCTAGTATAAGTATATATTTAAATCCACTCTATATTAGCACCTAATTTTCTTTGCTCGTTTTATTAAAACGAGATGCGTCAACAATTATTGCTATATATTTAGTAAGGCGCTAAGTACTATATTTTGGATATCATATTTATTAAATTTGACAAGTATTATAACTTTGTATACATGTATTAAAATATATGGTTTAACCATTTTATAATTCGATTAATTAATTGTATGACAAAAAAAGAATATTGACATGTCCATTCAAATGTCAAGCTTGTTATGTCTGACTTCATGTCAAGCTCATGTTCAAGCAACGATTAAATTATTTTAACGAAATGATTATTCAACGCAAAGATTGAAGTTGAAAACTAAAAAAAAACTTTCACCTATCCAATTTGAGACGAAAACATAACGAGTCGAGGTTTGCACAACAGCCGCTGGCTACATCTTCGGGTAGTAAATGGCGTGAAGTTATGCTGTTAAGTTAAAAACTTTCTTATACATATTGTGCTTTATCCATTATTCTTAATGTAGAATTAAAACCGTTATTTCGCCACTTGATGTATAGCCTCCATAGCTCAGGGGTTAGAGCACTGGTCTTGTAAACCAGGGGTCGAGAGTTCAAATCTCTCTGGGGGCATTGTTAGAGTTAATTTTTTTAATCTTACAAAATGTTTAAAATCTACTTTTTACGTTTTTTTTTCTCTATTTTTAAACGATTTTGTGTTTATCTTTTTAATTTTTCAGAGGCACTTGTCACGTTTTGAAATTGTCACCAAACCTAAGGGTGATGTGTAAACCTCCAAAAAAAGTGAAGGAAGCCATAGACCAGAGGACATTACAGGTATTTACTTGATTTAGTAACATATTTACATTATTATTATTATTATTTATTCCCAGCTTATTGTAGGAATAACCTAAACGATATCTTTTACTTACAAGACAATACGCCCCTTTGATGTTATTAAATAAATCTTTCGATAAAGAAAAATGAAACGTTTAAAACCTATTGAAAAAAAAAAAAACAAAATATTTGAATAACTATTTTTTTTTCTTTCACCATAGATAATGAAACTAGACAAGCTGCTGAGTTTGGTGAGAGACCCGCCTTACCAAACTGGTGTAGTGGACGAAAAGTTTGAAGACGACTAAATACGATCATATTAATGATTACCAAAAGACAATATATACTAGTTATTAATTATTATTATAATATATTTAAAATAAAACACATTTCCATTTATTTTGTAATTCTTCTAATAAAGCTTTTTTTTTTTCAAATTGTGTGACTTAAGTTTAATTAATATAGGAATGTGTACCTATTGTGAAGGCACAAAATTCAAAATATATTAATATATAAACTCTATAATAAAATCAGAACAACGCCCCACAAAATGGCTGCCATTTTGTGGATAAATATAACTACAAGTATAGAAAAGAACATGGTGACATTTTAATATATAATATATTTAATATTTGTACTAGTACTTTTTACAGGTAACAAATACTATTTTTTTTTCTTTTGATAATATTGTTTGCATGGAACACGAAGTAAAGATTCACAGGAGTCTGAATGGTCAAGGCTTTTCCATAGTACTAAATAATGTACACAATAATGAACTGAGATCTTAGTTCTCTTTTCAGCCACTAGCTGCGCTGGAATTTAGGACGTACCGATGATTACGTACGTACGATTATTGCTGTTGTGGCGCATTGGTAAAAAACTACCGGCTGCAGCAAGGAGGTCGGGGGTTCGATTCCCACCCGAGCACAAATATATGTGACAAACATGAATATTTGTGTGGCGTCTGGGCGTTTTTTCTATGTATTATAAGTATGTATTTACAAAAGAAAAGTATATATGTATTATTATCCGTTGTCTAGTATCCATAACACAAGCATTTAGTTGCTTAGCTTGGAACTAGAGGGCGCTGTGTGATTTGTGTCCAAGATATTATTATTATTACACATAAACACCCGTTGACTCGAGTGCTTCTCGAAGGATCGCGCCCTCTACCGGCAAAGATTATTTCCTCTGAATGGAGACCATGCATTAACATTACGTTCGGGACTCTTGTGTATATATACTTCGTGGCATTTACATTCAAAAAGCCAAACTATAGAGGTCTCTATAACAAAACTTTAGCTGCACAGTCGCCAGTCGTCATAAAATGTCATAGATTTGTAAAGATATGGAATCTATGGTTTATGACTGAAACTATATAAGAATGAAACAAATAAAAAAGACATATTTATAATACAGATTACAGCCTCCATTTATAAATAGGCTTGATTCAACTCGTTAAACCAAGCAAACAGAAAGAAGAAATTTTAAGTATATTTTATGGCGCTACGAAGTTTGCTTTGTAAAAAAATTGGTTTCTTTTTTTTATCATTAAATTTACAGTATCTGTTTGTTTTTTTATTCATATGTAAAATATTACTTAGACATTTTGCGAACGACTACCATAAAAAAAATACTAAAAAAAGATGCTACACAATTTTCTTGATAATTGTTAACGATATAAATTCAAGGTACAATAACTTATTAATATATTTATTGTATCTCCTTAACGTGACTAGATTATTGAGTTGATATTTATTGACTAGAAAGAAAAATAAATGACACTTTCAAAATTAGTAAAATACAAATTCAACTTTCATACTTATAATATAAGAAATGGCCAAATTGTCATAAAAGTGGTCAACAGAAAATCGTACATCCATAAATTAATTAAACATACATAACATAATATTAAAAATATCAAAATTTTGTGTTTTGCCAACAAATATATAGTTTCTACCGTTAGAAAAATAAAGTTACATGTTACACAACACATTAATTATACAGTATGTTAGTTTAAACGAGGGACATATTCAAACCCACAATAGTGTATGCTTATATGAACCTAACAAACATATGAACGAAACAAATACACTGATAAATAACAGACAAAACAATAAACAAAAATTCGCAAAAGTCTCAAAAAGTATATGCACCCTAGCGCCAACGCAACGATTTAATATTATCGCAGATATTGATGTGCGCGGGGCGCGGGGCGCGGGTCAACCGGGTGACGTTAGGTAGAATACATTTTTCCTTCATACTTTAAACCTGGCTTAGGACAGGCAAAAATGTCTAGGTAGGTACTAAACGAAACATAAAAAAATCTACAATGCAAATGTGAATTGTTTTCCGCAATAATGTTATTAGGCTTACTTAGTATTTTTGGGGTATTTAAAAAATGGAATCACACTCATTTACAATGATTAACTTGATTGATATTTACAATAATTAATTTGATTATTTACACAATAATTTTAAACTAATCTTAAAAACTGTTCAAAATGCGCACCTCCTCGTGATATGCAGAGTTCAGCACGTTTTCGCATATTGTCTTTAACTTAAACAGTCTTGGTGGCGCAGTGGGCGAGCGCACGGCCTCTGATCCAGAGGTCCGGGGTTCGATTCAGACACTGGCTCACACCAATGACTTATCGAAATTGTTTTCGGAAGTTATGTGTGATAAATATCGATGACTGACAAACTTTGTGCCCGGTATGGCAATAGGTTCGCCACCTATTCCATTTGGGACGTAAACATAACGGCGAGACGAGGCTTAACAGCCGCTGCCTACACCTTCGGGTAACAAAAGGCGTGAAGTTAAGTTATGTTATGTTATGTCTTTAACGCGATTAAGAATAAACGGATCACTTCTTACACTATTAAAAGCGTTCGTGATACGTACCTTTAACTCTTCCCGGTTTGAGTACTCCGTAGCGTACACAATTCTTTTCACTTCACCCCATAAATAAAAGTCTAATGGAGTGAGATCCGGGGAGCGAGCAGGCCATGGCACTGGCCCACCACGACCTATCCATCTGTCACCAAAATTATTGTGTAAAAACTCACGTACGCGCACCTGATAGTGCGCGGGCGCTCCGGCGTCGTGTTGATAAAAAAGGTTTCGGTAAACACTAAGAGGCACATCGTCCAACATTTCATCCACCACACTATTTAAACTGGTATTTGAGGTATGAAACACTGTCAAGTCTTCCGTCAATAAAGTACGGGCCTATTAAGCAATTATTTAAAATACCCGCCCACA
The DNA here is from genome assembly GCA_905147225.2 of Euproctis similis. Lineage (NCBI taxonomy): Eukaryota > Metazoa > Arthropoda > Insecta > Lepidoptera > Erebidae > Euproctis > Euproctis similis. The sequence continues at coordinate 6,554,181 of LR990121.1, read as the reverse complement.
CATTCACACTAAATCGGTGTTGATAAGCGTCCTGTCGCGTAACATGGGATTTTGATCACTCCACCAATGTTCGTTGTGCACATTAAATATCCCCATACGTGTAAATGTGGCTTCATCGGTAAATAAAATGTTTTTGTCTAAATTAGACGAAAACCAGCGGCAAAAGTTCACCCGTGGCTCGCGGTCGTTGACCCCAAGTTCTTGAACGGATCTAAAATGATATGGGTGCATCCCTTCTTCATGCATCAGCTTCCACACAGTCCAGTGTGATACACCGAATCGTCTTGCAGCGTTTCGAGTGCTTTCTTGTGGGTGATGCTCGAAGTATTCCAAGATGGCTTCTTGGAGGTGTACTGGGTATGGCTCCCTTCCTCGTCCTTGGGCATGTGTCGGTACGGTGAACTGACCAAACGTTCGCAACCGTTGGTTGACACCAAGCATAAGGTTGTACGACGGAATCTGGCGGTCGGGAAACATCTCTCGGTTCAAATTAATAGCGCCTCGTACACTATCGTGCGACAACGCGTAGGCACGAACCATATCCCAATATTCTTCATTGGAATATTAATAAGACGGCATTTTTGACACGTTACGGAACACACTAATCGCGAAGCGGGGTTGTTTTGAGATACGCGGAAGCGCAATTTACATACGGAAATAGCGGCGCACTCGCAAAGACTGCGGTCGCGACTCGCGGTCGCCGGTCAGCGCGGGCGCGTGTCCTGTCGGCGCATCGGGACAACACAAAGAAAAGGGGTGGGGGTTACGCGCGCTCTATCCTTTTCGGCAAGATCGGCGCGTGCTTTGCAACATGACTTACTTTATGTAGGTACTGTTTCTAAGTTCGCTTGTTGCGCGCTCAGTGTCCATGATGATTTATTTTATTGGACAATTACCTCAAAAATTTAGGTTGTAGGTTTTTCACATATTTAGGACGAGAATCGAATACTGAACACCCTCCTTCAATATGTCCCTCGTTTAACCTAACACACTGTATAAATAAACGTTTTTTTTTATGTAACGTTAATTAAATAAATAATATTCGATACATATCCTGATAATCTACAACAAAAAAATATTACCTCAATAACCTTCAACAATTTATAATAACCTTCATTTGTCTGGATAATAAACAAAACATCTGCTTAGCTAGTAATAAAAAAAAAAACAATAAACCTATGAGTGATAGACCAAATGTTAGCTAATCAGTATAATTTTATTCACAAACATAACTTTTAGCTACTAAAGCTAGGATTTTTTTTGGTAAATATAGAAATATTTTCCATATGACTACCAAGTATAATGACTATTTCATTAAACTTTATAATCATTAAATTGATTAATAAAATGCTCATAAGCTGCTGCAATCTTAAAGCCTGTCCAGCTACTTTCCATGCACTTTTAAATAATTAAAGTTTTAATAGCACGCCATCTATCGTCTTTTGAAAAAAAAAAACAATTTCGTCCATAATTTAACTTTTCAACAACTCTATTTTTATTACAATAATAATTAAATATCACATTAGTATTCTACAATCATAAATCTTTAAAAATACGCCACAACAACGTAGATATTTATCGACTTTTGTTTAAATTGTCTCTCATAATTTAATTACTCTTACAACTTCTTTGAAATGTATCTTAAAATCTTAAGCTACCGCAACGCCATCTACAGTACACTAATTTGGAAACGCATAAAAAGTGACGGATCTCCTTATCTACTGCCTATAAATCTATGGATAGAGTAATTTAGGTCCAAGTTTAACACATCTCTCCACGGCGTTCGCGCCCAATTTCAAATCGAGGAATGCTCTCGCGTCGTTTGGAGCTGGGGCCTGACGCCCGGCAAATGTTATCTGTGAAATATCTCTTTATTATTTTTTTCTCCTTTTCTAGGACCATCCAAGATGAGCCTACAGATTTCGTATTACTTCAGAATCAATAGATTTTGTCCAATTTAATTACACTTTTGATTATTGAGGAAAACTATCTAGTATAAGTGTTATATAACTTAACATAACTTCACACCTTTTTCTACCCGAAGATGTAGGCAGCGGCTGCTAAGCCTTGACTCGCCATCATGTTTACGTCCCAAATGTAAAAAATGCCGAACCTATTGCTATATACTGGGCACAAAGTTGTAAGTCATCAATATTTATTACACACAACTATAGAAATTAAGAGAGTATTCTGAGAAATCATTGGAGACGGGAATCGAACCCTTCTTGATTCAGAAGCGGGGTGCTCTGGGACAAACTAATACTATGAAAAAATTGTACTTAAAAAATTAGAAAGAAATAAGTCAATGGTCATCACCTGCGCTAAGGGATGCAAATGCCTTTCAGGGAACCCCCGCTGGTGTGCCAGCACCCAATCAGCTGGCCACATGGTACCATTCCTCGCAGTGAATGGTAATATCAACACATATACTCTGTTAGTGGCAGAATATGCTACTCTGTAGTAATGGCCTTTAGTCGCGCGCTCCCAGACAAAGCCGTCAGCATCGGCACCACCACGTTGGAGCCAAGTTACACGGGAGACGTCTGATGCATGTATGCCAATCTCTATATGCTCCGCCCAGGGTAGTACATCCCCTCTGAAAATTGGTTATACTTTATACTTAATTTTTTTATTACACTTTAAAGATTTTTTTTAATTTTTATTTTTTTAAATATAAAAAATAATAAAACAAGTACACCTTGGTGTACAAACATTTTTATGATATGGGACATCCATTAATTACGTGAGGCTTCCAAGGGCGGAGGCTGACAAAAATGAGAATAAAATGATTATCTTTATTTCTGTATTTAAAGATAATACTGTTTGTAGGCACTAAAAATGTACGTGATGTATGGGCTAGTAATAAATCTCAGCACGTATCGCCAAGGGAAAGTTGGGGTTAAAAAAGTGCTTAGAAAATATCACGTGATTAATGGACGGCCCCATAGCTTTTATGGTCTAAGAGCATAAGTTTATTTCTAATATAATTATTTATAAAATTCCTCGAAAAATCAAACAATTTTGTGATTTTCCTACTTAAGAACAGCCCCGAGTAAAGATGTAGTCTCCAGCCAACACCTGGCACCTGCCTGCAGCAGTGCACGCATCACATGACCAGCCACGCGGCGCATATTCCGACAGCAACACGGTGGTGAGTTGCGACCTGACAGAATGTACGATGGTGTTCCCTGAACTGATGGATAGCAACGCTGTAACGAAACATGAAGTTGAGCATTAATGTCAGAAAAAAGCTAATAACATTAGATACCCATTATACATTAATATCTAATTGCTACTTCAAAATGGACCTACACTTTTCAGTAGAAGAGCCACGCATCTCGCCACATGAAAGGGCCGGCTCGGCTGATGAAAAACTACCTCTCAGAATATCGACATAGCATAGACATAGCTCATGCCGCGTTTTCCCCTTTCCCCATCCCACTTCCGATTGCCTCTCTATCCAATCTTAAAGGCATGCCTGCAATGCAACTGTGACACTATCTGTGTCTCTTAGCGTTTGGTGATCAGCCATAAGAGAGATATTCTTAAAGCATCCCTTTAAAAATATTTTAAAAAATTAAGTGTCTGTCTGTGTAAAAATTAAGTCCTTAAGATGTCTCGGTGGTCTAATGGTCGAGTACACGGTTTCTGAATCCAGAGGTCGTGGTTTGAATCCTGACACTGGCTCACACCAATGAATATTCAAAATTGTTTTCGGAAAGTTATGTGTGATAAATACTGATTACTGAAAACTTTGTGCCCGGTATGGCAATAGGTTCGCCACCTATTCCATTTGGGACGTATACATAACGGCGAGACGAGGCTTAACAACCGCTGCCAACACCTTCTGGTAACAATGGCGTGAAGTTATGTTTAAAAAATAATTACCTGTGTCTCTCTTTTACAGCCAAACCACTGCATCCTGCCATCTTCTCTAATGACTGCCTTAATCCCTAACTGTTTGTATAGAGTTACTCTATAATCTCTCATATGCCTTGATGCTCTCTGTTTGGCTCCAGGAGTCTTCAGCATTCCATGTCCTGCACCTAGTTTGCCATCTGAGATTTGAACCTATATTAATGTTGTAAGAAAAAAAAAACAATAAGATGAATAAATTAAACGTAAAAAACATTACTATAAAAATTCATAACTATGTATAATTATTTTGCCTTAGTCATGCATGTTTTACACACACAAAAATTAGTAAAAAGATTCCTGAATAAAGAAAACATAGATATTATTCTTCTTTTATTGATTTAGAAGTGAAAGAAGTTCAAAATGAGGAAGTGTTTAATTGGTGTAATTTCTGTTTGTTACCAAAGATCTTCTTCCTACATTAAAATTAGATTTTCATTTCAAACCCAGGACCTATAGTGTAGATGACAGAGAGCTAAGACACAATGCTATTATAACTCGTGTAAATATAAATTCTTTTGTGTTAAAGGGGTTTGCATAAGGTCAAATTCTTCAAACATTATAATTGAATAAAGTTTTAGTAAATTACCTTAACATTTTTCACAGCAGTTTGCAGATACAATGACTCAGGAAAAGGTAATGTGAAAGGTTGTGGCAATTTGGACAACACAGATGTTCTTATTAACAATGCATGCTGACCATGTACAGCATCACATAACTTGCCAGAAGCATTCTTACTGTATTGTAGAGTCCAGTCAGCATATTTCCACTGAACATGCTGACATATCAAGTGAGAGTTTCCGACTCCAATAGCAATTGCTTGTGTCGGGTTATTTGTAGCTGAAGCTATCGCCATTTGAAGTACACGTCGGGATACTCGAGTGGAATCAGGTACAAACAAAATATAATCAGTCAATACATTTGTTAGGGGATTATAATCTTCTGGTGATGCATCTAGTTTCAGTTCCAAACTGATAACCTTCACGTTACGTAGAGTTTCGTTTGTTGCAGAAAATGGGAACGGTGGGTATGGAGTACTTTCGCATACCACTAGTATCGGCATATTGGGAAAGGCAGAAACGAAGGATTGTACGCTGTCAGCGATATCATTTTCGAAATCTTCAAACTGACGGAAAACTACAGTAACAAGTTTAGATAAATGTCTTGAAGAACGACTGTGTAATTGATTAGGAGACACAGTAACGGGAGTCATGGAATAAAGACGTAACTGGGGAAATAGATAACCGCCTATCGAGACAATCAATATAAACACGATGACGACATAAATCTTGAATGTCAATCGACCACGTAAAAGACGGTGGAACATGATTCTTATTCATAAATTGACGCATTTCATTGATAAAAATTGTTTTTAATTGATAGGAAATATCCATTCATTCACCAATACATGCACACATATTTATTTGACTGAATTTGACAGCAATGACAGGTTTTTTTTATATATAATTTAACGACCTGGTTGCTAGGACCTTTAAGTCGAGTCTTATTTTATATTTATCAGCATCATTCTTAACCTAAACTAATCTTAACCTAGCCTAACCCTAAAGCTTAACCTAACCTAACCTAATCATCCATAAAGTCGTGGCACTTTATGCGTGATGTTCCGAGGGAGTCCTGACGAGAATGTAGAAGAGTACACTAAACACGATACCTACACCATTCCCCACATTTGCACTCATTTGAACACTTATTCAATAAAACGCCACGAATTTTATTCAATAATATCCATTGAAACACAAATCTGAGAAAATAATGCAATTAACGGACATGTCTCTTCCACAGTCCCGCCAAAACTCCCTCAATGACAGGCGACAGCACAGGCCACAGCTAAATAGTGCACATTTTTTTTTACCCTGTGGAAACCTGTTAAAGGTAACAACAGCGCCGGGGGGTGCCGTTGGTTATGTTGGACTCACCATCCCTCCTGACCACCACCATCGGGACGGTATACCAACTAAAACCACTGGGGTGTTCCTCCTCACCACATTCGACGGAGTCGCGGGAAACGTGCTAACATACACCTACCGACCCCGTCTGTGGCTACCCACCTCGGGGGGCCATTCTCGTCCCCCTTTTATCTCTACGTGAGGCGTTACGGAACACATGAAGTGCCTTTCGCCTCGGAACCTTGCCTCCTAATCGAGCGGTGAACCCCCCGGTTCACCACTCAGAGGTCCCTTTATGGCGGAAGGCGGTCGGCATAAGCCCGCCTTCTGCGGCCCCTTCTTCTACGGCGGATCAAGGGCGCAAGCGGGTTACTCTCGCGCGTCCTCTCCGCGGCCTCCTTCTGGGACATAACAGCACCGGCAAAGGCCTGCATCGCCGCCCAAGCCTGCTAACTACCCACCATCATACGAACAACACTGGGCAACGATAGGTCAGCTCCGATGGTCGAGATGAGTGTCACGCGCTCGCTTGACCATGCGGAGCACACGGCGCGGGTGTGATGCGCCGTTTTTTCAGCGGCGCCACAATGGTGGCACTGCATTGTAGGCTCCCTACGCGCAACTCGGCACAGGTAACGACCAAAGCAGCCGTGACCCGTGAGGGGCTGCATCAGATGGTAGGTAAGGGCGCCCCGTCTTCTTTCAACCCAGTCTTTGATGACTGGTCGAAAGGCTGCCACCAAATCATGGCTCGCCGACGGAATCTCCAGCCGCTCCTTCCACCTTCAGAAGAGGCGATTGTGGGCCCGCTCCCGCCACCGTCGGATATCCTCCGGAGATGGAAGGCAGCCCCTAGCTCGGGCTTCAGCGCACCTACGGTATACTGCCGCTAGCACCCCAGCTTCTAAGTCCCACGGTGGGCTCCCGGACAGAATTGCCGCCGCCTCAAACGACACAGTGCGGTAAGCCCGGGCCACTCTGCTCGCGATGACCCGCTGCGGTCTTCGCAGCTCGGTTCTGTTCGCCGCGTTAAGGTCCTCCACCCAAATTGGCACACCGTAGAGCGCCATCGACCGCACCATCCCAATGTGGAGGCGGCGGCAATTCCCTCTCGGACCTCCAATATTGGGTAGGATTCGTCCGAGTGCCCCGGCGCAAGCCACTAGCCTAGGAGCCAGGCTCCAGAAGTGCGCTGTGAACCTCCAACGTCCGTCGAGTACCAGGCCGAGATAGCGCATGGTTGGCCCGATGACGATGGAGGTCTCGTCGACGACGATTTCTGAGTCAGGAGGCGACGCCCTGCGAGGACCGTGGAAAGCCATGGCCTCAGTTTTACTGAGCACCACCTCTAGGCCAAGGGCCCTTATACGCTCGACCACCACAGCGACGCCTGAAGTGGCAAGCAGGGCTACCTCCTCAACGTTGGCTCCGCGAGCCAGCACGAGGGTGTCGTCCGCATAACGTTGACCCCCCGCGGATTGGCACCGCGCAGCACCCAGTCCTAACCAATGTTCCACAGGAGCGGTCCCAAGACCGAACCCTGCGGAACACCGCACGACACCTCCCAGCGAGACCACTCGCCGCGGACCGGGTACAGGATGGCCCGGTCAATGAAGTAGTCCGCCAGGACTCTTCTCAGATATCGGGGCACGCCGTGGTATCTGAGGGCCTCCTTTATCGTCTCCCAGGGCAAGGTGTCAAATGCGTTCGCTATATCAAGCGAAGCCGCGAGTACCGCTTTGCCCGTGAAGACGACCTGCTCCGTGAGTGTACGTACCCACGCGATGGCGAAAACAGAACCCGTGTCTGTCCTCCGCGGCCCTCCCTCAGCGACAAAATCAAGACGTGCCCTGGTACCCCGTCCAATCCCGGAGCAGTGCTTTTAAGCAGGAGTCGGGAGGTTGCCGCCTCAAATTCAGCCTCAGAGACTTCTGGCTCTACCCTATCCTCAGCCTCGCGAGATGTGGGGACCACACTGGGAGGCCTGAAATATCCCCTTTGGGAGAAAAGGGCCGCCACAACCCGAGCCGTAAACTGCGGCTCAAGACTGCAGGTCAGAGGGGAAGCCCACGGACGAAGCTGTTGCCTCACCGCCTTGTATGGGCGCCCCCATGGTTCTCTATTGAGCGTCTCAAGCCACTGTCCCATAGATTCTTCCTTGGCTAGGGCTATAGCCGTCCTAAAGGCCGTGCGAGCGGACCTGTAGGCAGCGTACAGTCCGTCCTCAACAGCCGGGTCTCTGAGGCTTCTCCGACGAGAGTGCTCTAGCTAGTGGCGGCCCTCGTCCCAACCCCACGGGTTGGATTACGAGTCGGACCGGGCGAAGGTATGTACCAGACGCATCCGCCCGCCCCTGGACGACCACCCGGTGGGTGACACCACCGAGCCAACTCCGGGTAATTTTTGAAGAGGTTGTCTTCCTCACAGCCCCCTTACGGCGGCCATCGTCCCAGCCCCATGGACTGGATTACGATTGATCACCAATTTGTCAGACTCTTAGCCAAGACCCGACGGATATGATTCCACCAGGTCCTGCCCAGGGGACACCGGCCCGGGAAAGAGCACCCGGGCGCACGAGGAGGTGGTCTGACGGCGCCCCCATAATAGTGCACCCTGCACCAGGGTTGCATCAGGTATATCGAATAGCCTAGATATCAATATACCACAAAATATACATATTTTTCGCTATCGATTTTTTCAATATATTGATTTTCTACAAATTAAAAACATTACGGCTGCATAAAAAAGTGAGTAGTGCATAAGAAAAATACCACGAATGCAATTTTTTTAGAAATTTATTAAAATTGTAACTCGAGTTAAAGTAACATATTTATCTCGAGTTACAATTTCTCCGTCTCGGCACTAAAAAAAATTTTTCAATAGATGCCGGCATACTTCCATTCAGAGGAAATAACCCTCGCTGAATAGTAAAAAAAAAAAAAAAACATGCTCATGATGCGCTCTTCGCTAAAGCTGTGGAACAATGAGGATATAAATAATGCTGTGGAATGCCGCACGCACAGAGCATATTAAAATTTGTGTATACTGGCCGCACGAGGATCTTTTTAGCATTGTATATTGAGGGTACTGTTTATCATCATCATTATCAGCCTTTTGAGGTCCACTGATGGACGTAGGCCTCCCCCATAGAGCGCCACAACTGCCGGTCCTGTGCAACCTGCATCCATAGGCCTCCCGCGGATTTCACCAGGTCGTCGGTCCACCTAGTGGGGGGACGGCCTACTCCGCGTTGACCAGTACCTACGTGGTCGCCATATTGAGGGAACTGTTACACAGGCTAAAAAGAGTAATATAGCTATTTATACTCACTGTGAGCATGCATAAGTCACTTGCCGTCAATAAACATTCTATTTTCAACCGTGCATCCTAACCAATATGGTCGATATTAGCATGGCTGTCGATTTTCGAGCATGCTCAAAACTAGCATGCTCAAGTCTGTACACACATCCCAGTATCGAGAGCATGCTCGATACTAGCATGCTCTCATGCTAATAATGAGTATGTGTAACAGATGTCTCGGTGGCGAAGTGGTCGAGCACACGGATTCTGATCCAGAGGTCCGGGTTCAATTCCAGACACTGGCTCACACCAATGACTTTTCGAAATTCTTTTCGGAAGTTATGTGTGATATCTATAAGTTATCGATGACTGAAAAACTTTGTGCCCGGTATGGCAATAGGTTCGCCACCTATTCCATTTGGGACGTAAACATAACGGCGAGACGAGGCTTAACAGCCGCTGCCTACACCTTCGGGTAACAAAAGGCGTGAAATTATGTTTATGTTTTTGTTACAGTGCTCTAATTTAGATAATTATACTGAAAGAGAGTGGCCGTATTAAAACAGGGAAGGACATTTTTAATACTAAATTTGTGTAGAAACTGGTATATAGCGTAAGTTCAGATGGATATGGGGTTGGAAGAAAGACATCTAGAACCTTTCCATGACCAAATAATCTGCATCAGACAGAAGATGACGTTGTGTATAAAGCTGACCACATATTTAGTACCCGAAATGTTCAAGATTTTATTTTGAGATTAAACTTAAATTTATTTGTTTCATAATAAACTGTGTTGTGATAACAGATCTGTGCATTTGGCATATGTCACGTCACGTTTAAAAAAAATTACGTCACGATAAGCCAATTGTCAATTAAGATTTTTTCGATTTTTCGAGTAATATTACAATAAATAATTTGTGCTTTAAATTATTTATTCTGTAAACATGGATGCCGATTTTGAGCCTCTTGAACCGTCTCTAAAGAATGTAATAGATCAGAAATCATTGCGATGGATTTTTGTTGGGGGAAAAGGTGGAGTTGGAAAAACTACTTGCAGGTATGTTACAGAAGAATTAAATATTGCAAGAAGCCTAGTACTAGACATTAATACTAATTTCAATTGGTTTATTTTAAATTGTAGTTGCAGCCTTGCCGTTCAATTATCAAAGGTTCGAGAGTCTGTTCTCATAATTTCCACAGACCCTGCCCACAATATTTCAGACGCATTTGACCAGAAATTCTCCAAGGTTGGTATTTACATATTATACCTTTGTTTATATAATTACATTAACTAACGAAATTCCTTGTTTTATTACATGTTTAGGCTTATTAAACCTTAGTTAATAGTTAATTAGCATTAATCTGTAATGCTGGGGATAACAATAATCTTATTATAAAACTAGTTTAATACAGACATTTTTTCCCACAGAAGTAGGAAAAATTGTATACCATATAAAAGTATATGGATTTTAATTAAATTATATCTATGAATTCTAGCTTGTATTTTAGAGTAATAAATAAGTTAAATTTCACAGGAATATTGTACTAATTAAAAATTTCTACCAGGTACCAACAAAGGTAAAAGGCTTCACAAACCTGTTTGCAATGGAGATTGATCCCAATGTAGGTCTTACAGAACTTCCAGAAGAGTATTTTGAAGGTGAAACAGAAGCAATGAGGTTGGGCAAAGGAGTTATGCAAGAGATAGTGGGAGCGTTCCCTGGTATAGATGAGGCTATGAGTTATGCTGAGGTATTTGAGACAATATCATTATTTTTATGATATATATATATATATATAGTAATATCTTAAACACATAAAAAATATTATGAACATGACCTTAAATGTCTTATTTTAGATGCTTATATATTATTATAAGCAGGGCTATACCATACAAAGTAAAGAAAGACAACTAAATGTTTCCATACAAGTTATTTTTACTTGCCAATATTTTACTGTATTGTAAAAAAGTAAAATAACATAATGACTAAAAATTCCACTGGTCATTTGCAGGTAATGAAGTTAGTCAAAGGTATGAATTTCAGTGCTGTTGTCTTTGACACTGCACCAACTGGTCATACACTTCGTCTGTTGTCATTCCCACAAGTTGTTGAGAGAGGTCTCGGAAAACTCATGCGTCTCAAATCAAAGGTAATGTATTGTTCTAGAAATTATAAAAATTGTTATGGTTTTTTTCTACAGAGTCAACGCATAATTGCTATCTATTTTAGCAAGTATGCATTAATAATTTTTAAACCAATTCAATTTCTTTTAAATGCATCTCTTTATTATCCTTTTGATTAAGTCATATCCTGATAATAAAACTTCTTACATAGACATCTGGGATATTAAACTATTTAATATTTTTTTTAGGTTGCACCATTCATTAATCAAGTGGCATCCCTATTTGGCTTGGCAGAGTTCAACTCTGACATGTTCAGCAACAAAATGGATGAAATGCTATCAGTTATAAGACAAGTCAATGCCCAATTCAAAGATCCGAATCAAACGACTTTTGTTTGTGTCTGCATAGCAGAATTCCTGTCGTTGTACGAGACTGAAAGATTAGTACAGGAGCTAACACGATGTGGTATAGACACGCACAATATCATTGTCAATCAGCTATTAATGCATACTTCTGCACCGTGCGACTTGTGTGCAGCGAGACACAAAGTCCAAGAGAAGTATCTGGAGCAAATCGCTGACTTGTATGAAGATTTCCATGTGACCAAACTGCCTTTGCTCGATAAAGAGGTCCGCGGGGCGTCTGCTGTCAATTCGTTTTCGGAATTACTCATTAAACCTTATGAACCACCTGCAGCTGCATCGGCAAGCAGCACTTGAGCCGAACTATAACAAATCACATACCTTGTGCTAAACAAAAACATTTCTGTAATTTCCATGTGGTGAGTGAAGGTGCTAAAAATGTCACAAGCTTTTCTTCAGACATATCTTTGTAGCTGGGGAGGCTCTACTATTTTAGTATTATGAAAATATATAAAAGGGGTTTTATTATTTGTTAGATATGTTGTTTATTTATCGAGACAGTCCTACATTTATGAAGAAATAATAAAACAGTACATATTGGTTAATATATTATATATATATTTAAAACACAATATTTTTTTATTGTAAAATCTGAACTGAAGAATATATATTATGGAATGAAACAATAGCAATAATGATAAACAAAGTTATTTAAAACAATACAATTGGCATTGACATGAAAACCAAAGTGGTACAACCAAATTTTATGTAAATATATATATTTTGTCTACTATTTATATTAACATTTATAAATAAATTAACATACTGAATGTAACTTGTGAAAAATACTGATGTTTCTATAAAAACTATGCTAGTTATATATAAAAAAAAAACAACAATAATTGTAATTTCACTCAATTAATACTATTAAGTGGTAATTTTTGTTCAATCAAACAGCAATTACATTCAAAATAAAACTTTTGGTATAATTTTCTTGTGCGATTAGACACAAACTAATTTTAAGAGTGTGAGGAATTACAATGACTTCTCTGTATTTAAAGTCAATTGTTGGTAATATTTCTTAAATATATATGTCCATTCCAATATAGCATTATTATTTAGAGTAAAAAAAGCTTTGTCCTTGCAAAGCATTCAATTGAAACATTCCATTAAAATTATATTAAAATGTCTTTTGTATTCAAATACTTGAAATATAAAATATCCACAGTTAACTAATAATACTTATAAAAATTAAAAAATTACACTGCTTAAAACCTGGCGCTATCTAATTTTATGATAGCCAGAACTTCATCTACTGTTGCCACAAATAAATTTCCTGATAATCTATCTGACAGATACAATGTTGAAAAACAGCTGTAAATAACTGATTATTACACCTATACAAATAAATACAAGCATATCATGTTGACATTACAAATTTGATTTCAATATATTTGTAATGTCACAATAAAAAAAACCTTAATAAACGCATAAATTAAGTTTATATATTATATACAGTAACTACTTATAACAAAATAACAAATCTCCTTTTTATTCTGTCTGCGCCTTTTTGTTCTTTTCACAAAGGATGGATACACAGAAATCCGAATATTCAATAACAAACTGATATCTTAGTTCTCTTTTCTGCCACTGGCTGCGCTAGAATACTTACGTGCGATTATTATTATTCCACGTAAACACGCGTTGAATCGAGTGCTCTCGAAGGATAGCGCCCTCTACCGGCGAGGGTTCTTTTCCCTGAGTGGAGATCATGCGTTCAACATTACGTTCGATCTCCTGTGTATCTATACTTCGTGGTTCTATTAATCAGCTTATCAATAATTTTGCACTAATGACCCCCGCTAAATATTAACAGCCCAGCGGTCGATCCCCAATTAAGTGAGTTTATTGAGTGGGGGGAGGTCCTGGTAGGTGTCGCTAGTCGCGGTGTCAACTGGAGCGGGGCGCGGGCCGGGGGGCGTGCCGCGCGGCCAGGCTCGCCCCCAGCGCGGCGCCCAGCAGCGCGCCCGCACAGGCGCCGCACTCGAACACCAACTTGGGGGTGAAGACGCCCCACACCATGAGGTGCCGGCAGTGGATCGTCGCAGAGATCGCACACGCCAGTACCTGGGTACACAAACGATATCAATAGGTTTTTACTAACATTTAAAAATTGGCTATTAATACAGCTTAATGTTTTTATTATTCCGAAATACCTATGGTTTTGATGAAAACTTACATTCACAGTAGGTATTTCGCATTTAAAAAACCCAAACAGTGCGGCACTAAAATTCTTCAAACTGTCATGGCGTCTTGAATGACGTCACATCGTGGCAAATATATGTAGGATCGTAAGTTGGAACGGGTATGGTATGAGCGAGAAGGATGCATGAGAGAGTGGAAGGACACACGGACGACAAGACGAGATCGAGGATAATTTGCAATTTCAATTGCTTCGCTTAACCCCACATATATTTGCTCGTGTGAGGAACGTTGCCAATGTTTTCGTCACTACAGACGACATTTTCTGATCTTAATCAATAGTTACAAACTCTAATCCATCCGATTCCTCTAGTAATGTACTAGATGAAATCTGTAACGATTCTAATAATTAACAATTAAGGTTGCCTTGCAGAAATTACTTACAGCAATAAGGCCGCCCATTGTATTATCATAATTATAAGTTTTTTTATCTGAAGGCGAAATTTAGACTTTTGTTTTTAGGCTCTTGTAAAAATGGCGATTTTATTTTAATAGGAAGAATAGTTCAAATACCAAACTTACTCTAACAGCGAAGCATAGAGCAAACTTGAGACAAAGTGAGAAAACAGCTGCGAGTTGAGTCCTTGGTCCTACTGAGGCGGCGCCATTGCGACCCCACAGGGCCAGCAGGGGCACCGCGGCGCCATACATAAAGGGCATACCTATAATAAAGACATAGGAATTATTATATTGCCTTGCATTCCATTCCCATATGACATCAAATATTTATAATGATAGCATAGGTTGGAGTAGGTACAGTGATATAAGGTCGTTGACGTTAAATGTAGAGGATTATATGCATAGATATAAGAATAATAGATCGGCAGAATAATAGTCACCCAAAAATGGGTTGTTGATGTGTGAGTGACTTATCAATGTCTGCATAAATAGCAGAATGCAGAATAGCTTACTCGCGGTTGCTCTGTCAGTGATGATTAGTATTGCATTTTTACTGACATGTGCCATCTATGATAATATGGATATGCCTCCAAAATACCGGAACTTCATATTTGTTTTGATATAAGCATAAAACTGTGTTTAAGGTGAAAAACGTATTAAAATACGGAAATTACAAACTATCAAAATATAGAAATTTTATCCGATCAGTGTTAAACATAATTAATGTTTTTGTTTAATTAAAAATAAGGATAAAATGGCATGTCTATATTATACTATCTTGATGCAAGTACATAAAAACACTATACTTACGACGATTGTATGCTGTTTAGGCGTTTTTCTATGTTATAAGTATTTATTTATACAAATATACATTTATAAATGAATAAATATTCGTTGACTGCTTTCAAAACAAAAGTAATTCTTGCATACATATAAATCTTACCAAATAATTCTAGCATAACCAACGAGCCCATAATTGGTGTTCCTATGGGCAGGTGGTTAGGGTCCCCCGCGTGGAAGGCGGGCGCCCACCGGACGTGGTCCAGGGTGGCGTGGTGACCGGTGCCATAGAAATTGTACGAGGCCAATAACGCCCACATACATGCCAAGCTCGAGTTGCTACGTATCGCCAATGCTGAAAACATTAATATTATTATAATCAAATTCATCAAACCTTTAAACAAATTTTAGATATAAGTACTAGTTTTTAGATTATAAGTGGAACGATTCTAGATTTGAATTCGGGACTTCGGTTTTATCGGGAATAAGGGCACCAAATCCCTTATTCGCCGTTTAAGTTTCCATAAGGGAAGGGGGTCATCCATAAAGTACGTCACACGTAAATGGGGGGGGAGGGGGTCGACGAAGTGTGACATAGTGTGACAAGGGGTGGGCGGGGTCCTAAGTTTTGTGACATCACATTTCAAAATAAATTGAATCAAGAAATTTCAAATATTAATTAACACTAAAAATAATTTCTACTCTATCTATATGAACATACGGTTTGAAATGTTTTGTTTGTTGTTGACGACTTCATACCCGCTCTAGTGACACGCCGCACACGCCGACTATGAGCCCAAGCCAATAACCAACACAATCAACTACATAAAAGCAGCAAATTTTACCTATTTTTGTTATGGGATAGGAGGGCAAACGAGCAGGCGTGTCACCTGATGGTAAGCAACCAACGCCGCCCATGGACACCAGCAACACATATAGTGTTACTGTTGCGTTGCCGACCTGTAGGGGTATGGGATAGGAAAGGATGGGAAAGGGGGGTGGGCCCCCGGGTACCTCTATCGAGAGGTACCCTCTATCGGCATGAGCCACTTTACGTATTTCTCCGGTCGAGCCGGCCCATTCATGCAGCGAACTTGGCTCTACCACTGTTGACCTATTATAAAGATTAGTCCTCAAAGAACAGCAGCTAGACGTGCCAGAGAAATTCTTTGTTTGAATGATATAAATGATGGCATATGGGTAGATGAAAAAGATCACCAGAAATATTCCTCACGTTAACACCCCAATGAGAACGAACTGATCTATACGAATTATAAATAATTTAAAAGAATGGATTCAAAGTCCATGGACTGAAGACGACTAAGTTCCTTTCTCTTTCTTTAATTAATAGTTTATGGATTAGTTATTTTTTCAAATATTTGATGTTGATTTCATAAAAAAGTAATTTAAATGGAAAACTAATTAAGGGACTGCTGTTTTAATTTAAAAAATATAAATGTAAATTTGCAAATTTGTGACGTCACACTAGGGAGGGGGGGGTCTCACAAATGTGACCACCTGTGACAAGGAGGGGGTGGGGGTCTAAAAATCATGAAATTCGTGTGACGTACTTTATGGATGGCCCCAAGAGAAAGAGGGGAACTATTCTCTAAATTGGTATCATAGCAAAGGTATGGATATAAATGGGTAATAGTTAAATCAAATCAAATTTATAAATAATACTTACAAAACTTTGTGGATCCTTCACACTTCAACATGGAAACTAGATTCAGAGCTAAAAATCCCAAAACAATAGCTATGGCAGCTGTGGGGGCGAATGCCACACCAAGAACCAGACAGTTCGCAATATACCACAACAGGGAACAGACCATTAAAGGTAAGGTGGCACCTCGATCTTCACGCTTCCAGAGTAACGCAAACATAGTGCCCAGAACCAGCCAAACGCCTCTGGCCAGCAATCTTGAACGACTTGGAGATCCTAGAGTGCCCCATCCAACGGCCCAGTGAGCACAAGTCAATAGCCCAGCTATTGCAATTCCATAACCACGCCAGCCAAGATATCGTCTAGCTACAGCGATAATTGCCGCGACAGAACCCAACGCCAGTACTAAAGCGGCTCTACTGGCATGTCCAGAAGGCATTCCAGTCTTGGCGGTCCAACAATCACCCTGTTCTTCCCGACATCCTCGATACAATCTGGACACTGATAAAAACACTCCACACGCTGCCCAAAAACCTAATGCCTTCACAGTTCCAATGTTGTACATCATCAGGGCCAAAACGGTCAGAGACAAAAACGCGAGTACAGCACCTTCCTCTATCACGTAGCTGTTTGAAACAAGTACTATTGCGGAACCAACTAAAGCGGTACGAGCGAAACGCTCATAAAACTGAGGATGAGCATCATACCATCTTTGGGTTATGCCATCCCAGTGCATCAGGACCAATACGAAAGTCAATGCGCCCGAAACCAGGCCGGTGCTAAGTATGATAGCGTGTTCTACATCTTCTATGAACTCAAAATAATATGCTGTGTAACAAAGGGACGCACAGACGGCTATTGATACATAACCGCTGGGCACAAACGACGTGGAGAAGACATACGGTAACCTTTCTATAGGTATACCTTCAGCTATCAACCAATTGAAAAATATCGCCAAAAGAAGCAACAGTAATGCTCTCAACATTGATAGCGAGTCGAATTCGACCCAAACTTCGCGGAACACTATGCGAATGTTGTCTATCAGCGATCTGTAACAAAATTAAATGGTATTTAGAAAATAACATACATAAATTCACGATTTTTCTACCTAAAGGTGTAGGCTGTTAAGCCTTAACTCGATTGACAAATTATTACGTCCCAAGTAAAGTAGGTTGTGAAACCTATTGCCATGCCATACCCTCGGCACAAAGTTGTGCCGAGTTGTGTCGATATTTATAACATATAACTTCCGAAAAGAGTTCAAAGATTGTTTTTTTTTTAAGGAATGTAGGGCAACTTAGCAAGCGGGTCACCTGATGATAAGCAACTATCGCCGTTCATACACACCTGCAATACTAATGGTGTGAAGGTTGCGTTGCCGGCCTTTGAGGGAGTGGGATGGGAAAAGGGGGTTGGACCTCCGGAGATCTCTCTCACCGAACGAAGCCTCCGATATTCTGAGAGGTCGTGGTATTTCACCGGTCAAGCCGACCCATTCATGCAGCGAACTACTTGACCTTCAGAAATAATTCACACAGCGCCCTCAAGTTGAGCATACAGGTATCACATCATCATCATCATCATTAGCCCTTTTGAGGTCCACTGCTGGACATAGGCCTCCCCCATAGAGCGCCACAACTGCCGGTCCGCTCAATCATGGGGGGATTTTGCCATAATCGCCACGCTTGGCAGGCGGGTTGGCGATCGCAGTAGGCTGTATTGTCTTAAGAGAGAATGCTGCTGCCCATTCTTCTAGCTTTTCCCTTAGTCGCCTTTTACGACACCCACGGGAAGAGATGGGGTGGCGGTATTCTAAGCCGGCGCCACACAGCATCACACACATCAACATACATCAATTGTATTTACCTGACATCTTTTATATACGTGTCCAGCTCTTCATTGGTTTGAACGAGGGCCGCTTTGCTAATCTGCTCTCTGGTAGCATTGATAAGTTGTGCGAGTCTATCGAGCGACACTTGCTGAGACTCCTCGCCGTAACGAATCATATATTCTGTTATCTGTAAGACATATCTTAATATAAAACCACCCTTCCCCACCCTTCTGTATGTGTATTGACAGTGAACTCCTAAACAGCTGCACCTATTTGAATCGTTTTTTGTGTATTTTCAAATAGATTTCGTGATTTATTTATGAATCTAAACTAGATTCATAAATAATCAACAAAAAAAAATCAAAATATATTTATTATAATGAATTGGTTTTAGAAAAAAATGTGAGATGTCATTTCAAAATAAAGAAAACCAAAATTAGCATACAATTTCTCGTTCAATTTGTATTTTAGGTCGGGTCCGCTAGTAATAATGTAATACCTTTAGGCGCAATTCAGACAGCGACATCTAGTTCTAAGCTTGTCTTCACTTCAGACTATAATACTATCCTTGGCAGTATTCCACAATCTAACAAATTATCAGATTAAAAACGTACAAAAGCCGTACCTGTTTTAAATTATTACTCAGATGCAGTAAAGTAACTGCAGTACTGTATCTAGGTAATACTGGTAATAACACGTTGCCTAGAGATGGCGCTGGCGGTGGTCTGCCCAATGCGGCGCTGAGTGTAGGAGCCAGGTCAGTCTGCTGTACTTCTCTGCCCGTATCTATATCAGACCCTCTACCGCCAAGACCAGCGCCGCTGTACGCGAAGAAGGCTGCAGTACGTTCAGATCTACTTTCACCACCATGGTCTCCTGAAGAACAATTATTAATTGACAATATAAATTAATGACATTTTTTTTCTATGGGATAGGAGGGCAAACGATCAGGCGTGTCACCTGATGGTAAGTGACCAGCGCCGCCCATGGACACCTGCAATACATATAGTGTTACAGGAACGTTGCCGACATTTAAGGGAGTAGGATAGGAAAGGGAAGGGGGGGTGGGCCTCCGGGTACCTCTCTCACCGAACGAAACGTGGCATATGTCAGATTACGTCGATCTTCTAAGAGGTCGTGGTATTTCATCGGTCGAGCCGGCCCATTCATGCAGCAAACTGCTTGGCGCTACCACCGTAGAGCCAAAGTAGATATTATGGCAATATTTTCAGTTTCAGCCTTCTATCTCATGCGATACGAAGTTTGCCAGCCGAACTAGTATTTATTATAAAGGGGCCATCCATTGGATGTGAGGCTTAAAAGGATTAGACAATAATCACGAAACATCACAGGGAGGATGGATGGGGGTGTAGTCATATATTGTGAGTATTTATTGTATCCTTACTCTCAGAAATAAATTAGATCATAATCACTGGGTAATTAAGTATTTTTAAACCTCAGAAAGCCATTAGGATAAACGCTTAAAAAGATCATGTGATTAATGGACGGCCCTAAAGAACAGTCGCTTTTCAGGCTAGGAGAGCCAATTTTAGGTTCAACAAACCCTACTAACATCAGATTGCCGGTTTATCTAGGAAGATAAACTGGATATGTCATCATGCGATAAGAAAATAGCAGAGCAAAAATATATCAATTAACAAACAGGGAACACCTTCTTAAAATAAAGCAATATGAAATTAGCAAAAAATTCTTTAAACACTCTATTCATCTCTACTTATAAGGATTGGTAGTAAGAAACATGCAATAACTTGGTAATTTTAATATAAGACTTCTGGCAGTGATCAAATGTAAGTTAACTCTTTACAATAGCTATAATAATCCAAATTACATAGCATATTTATTTGATATATTTTCCTAACACAACCACATACTAGATCACGGTACAGTCTATAGTTGCTCACAAAATTATCTTACTAAACGTAGCATAAATAAACAAAAATATCAATTCTACAATCCTATGATAAAAATCTAACAAAATATGCTTATAAAATCACATGAGATAAAAATGAAAAAGTTTAGCATCAAACAAAAAGTAAAAAATATTCATTTTTACAATAAAATTGCTACATCACAAGCAGTACTAGTATATAATACACACCGTCATTGTTGCTCTCTTCTTGCAAGTCTAAAACAATTTCAAAAATTTTAATCTTCAGTAATCTCTGTCTGTTAATAGAAAATACAATTAAGATTTATTTTGATATGTTTTTTCTCTGTATTTGGATAGTTGATCAATGTATAAATATGAGTTTGAATCACTACAATTGTAATGACTCAAACTCATCTTACAATATTATATTAATCTAAAACGAGATTAAATTTGAAATAACACTTAGGCACATTTTAAACAATTAATGAAACATTACAATAATTGTATAATGAAACCTAAAACATAATGCATACATGTATTAATCTATAACAATGTAAAAGTCTCCAACCAAAAAATATGTATTTTAGTATGCGACAAATAAGCTTAAAAACTACTGAACCGATTTCAAAAGTTCTTTCTTCATTGGAAAGCTACACCTCGTGGCGCATTGGTAAAACTACCGGCTGCAGCAATGATTCGATTCCCACCCGAGCACAAATATTTGTGACAAACATGAATATTTGTCTGGCGTCTGGGTGTTTTTCTATGTATTATAAGTATGTATTTACAAAAGAAAAGTATATATGTATATCCATAACACAAGCATTTAATTGTTTAGCTGGAAACTAGAGGGTGCTGTGTGAATTGTGCCCAGGATTTAAAAAAAAAATTGCCATAGATTGTGTCCAAGATATTATTATTATTTAATTATCATAGAAATCACCATTTTGTTTGCGATTAATACTGCAAGGCGGAAAGCAGGTATTTAAAATATAAATATTTGATTTAATATTGATTCAATCCCAGATCTACAAGATATTAGCACTATATCATCTACAACTGAGCTGCAAGTTACAATGATGACCTACTTCAAATTCAAAAACTCTTCCACAGATAAAAAATAAAATGATATGTAAACTTTCACATTTATATAATAAATTTAAATATCAATTTAGCATATTTAAACAAAGTTACTGTAAAAAAGGCATATTTTGTTAGGTCATTTATCACAAGATGACAAACTCAAGCAATGAGCAGCACCAAGGATGGTAAACACACTCACAATTAGTTAGCATTAATAAAAAATATAATTAAAAAAACTTTTTAGGATTATATCGCGTTTATTTATTACTTACAAAAGTAAGTAATAAATAAACTTATATAAAGAATTATTTAAGAAATAAATAAAAATTTATTTCCCGATGTTTCAAACTCTTTACAGAGATAATCCTAAAAAGTTGTTTTAATATTATGAGTGTGATTCGCGAAAATCTGAGAAATAAATATTAAAATAAAACTTGCCTGAATTTGAGAATGGTGGTACTGAACAATGATATTCTAATTCACACTAAACAAAATTTGTAGAGAAGATAAAGGGATACCTCAGGTTATGCTACCTGATAGGCAGCTGACCTCTTAAAACTACATTATATTAGTAGATCAAATAGACAAGATTTTAATGTGGAATCTCTTATGCAAATATCATGTGCTCTAGCGGGTTCCAAGGAATAAACCAATGTCACATCTGTACTGCTCACTA
This sequence comes from Euproctis similis, assembly GCA_905147225.2. Lineage (NCBI taxonomy): Eukaryota > Metazoa > Arthropoda > Insecta > Lepidoptera > Erebidae > Euproctis > Euproctis similis. Next base: position 6,531,987 of record LR990121.1, on the reverse strand, counting down.
CTGTCATCTTGATGTTATACAATCAAAAAATTAGTAAAACAGACATAGATATTTGTTCCTTCACTGAAAACGTGTACTAATATATCAAAGAAATTTAATAGGTTTTGAAGATTTTGAAAAAACAAAACAATTATAAATTAAAGGGAATTCCAATGACATTTAACTAATAAATAATAAGAGGTGATTATAAAGAAAAGATTTCACACACCTGTTTCTGTCATGCCATGATCACCTACAACAAAAAGCAGAACATCTGGAGGCAGCCTTTCAATTATTTTAGTTAATCTGCTGTTTGTTTCTTCAAGTTTCCTTGTCATCTCAGGATGGTTGGGTCCATATCTATGGCCCGCATGATCTACTCCCAAATAATGGGCCACTAGCAAATCCCAGTCATCTAGCTGCAGCTCATCATATATTTTTGAATCCACTTCTATAATGAGATACAAGTAAAAATATTAATATATTTTACAGGAAAGTACCACAACAATAGTTTTTCTTTTTATGGGATAGGAGAGCAAACAAGCAGGCGTGTCACCTGATGGTAAGCAACCAACATCGCCCATGGACACCAACAACACATATAGTGTTACTGTTGCGAGGCCGACCTTTAAGGGATAGGGGATAGGGAGGGGAACGGGCCTCCGGGTACCTCTCTCATCGAACGAAAAGCGACATGAGCCACTTTACGTCGATCTTCTGAGAGGTCGTGGTATTTCACTCTACCACTGTTAAAGTTTATACAAATAACATGATTAATTAATTATTTTTTACTAGTTGTTGAGTAAAGCTCTTCATGCAAAACCTATCTAATGACAAGTTTTTTACAGCCTGGACTATTAACTATACATCTGTTAGATATAAGCATTTAACAAATGGGGTAGATTATTATAAACAGACAGACAAAAAGGACCTTTTCATGAGTAAATTTAAGTGAAAGAAACAGTATCATATTAAATTATTGGTGAACATTAATACCTTTATCAACAGTATCTAAGTCCCACGTATGGAATGAGTACATAGCATGTGAACGAAGCCATTTTCCTGGCATCAAACGAGCCCATGTATCATCTCCGAGCAGTACTGCTTTACCTCCATTATTTGTCACCTAGAAAGTATTATAAAATTGACTACAAGTATTTTTTAATTTTAATACAATTTTAAATTATGGATGCAACATAAGGGATGTATTTCATAAAGAAATAGGTTTAATTTTTCACTGATTAAATTCAAATAGTCAGAATGAAAAGTAAAACCTTTTTATAAATATATTATGTTATTGTTGTTGTATATCAAATAATTAATATAAAAACAAAACTGAACATAGTACAGCCTCCACATGAAAAGCCCAAAATAACAATAATCAGAAAATATTGACTATGTTCCTAACAATATATATACATATATAATATATATATATATACTTTCGAAAGTTTAACAATTCTGTGAATAATATGCATGTAGCTATCATCAGAGCAAATATTGACACATCATGTGTAAATAAGATTATATTTCCATTTACCATCTTCACAATCAAGGAATATTATCTGTGAGTAAATAACCTGGTTAATGATACTGTCTTCTTGCAGTTCCGTAGCAGCGAAATTAGAACTCGCATCAATAAAAGTGGGCAACGAACCGGTAGCCAGTGCCTTTACTCGCTGTAACGTCGTTGTCGGCGGATCAGCCATGAAACGAAATAATCGAGTTCTCTCTGGATGACGTTCCAACAAATTAAACATAATAGGTAACCGATTCTGATATGGTAATGGCTTCAGAATATTAGTATCAAATTCCGTAAAATCATATCTTAAAGCATCCACTAGCAGAAACACAACTCTTGACCTGTGCGGAACACATGCCAAAGGAGCACCAGGCACTAATAAAATACGTTGTATTTTATCATTTTCATCACAGTTTTCTTTCATGGAAGTGTTTCGCTTTTCATAACCATCACACCCAAAATTATCAAGCGGTACACATTCTGTAGTATCACTTAGGGTTTTGCGGGATAACAGAAACCCATGTCCAAACATGAGAACCGCTGATAGAATTAAGTAAGAAAACCAAATTATATACAAAACAAAGTTCCATTTTTCTTTCATGGCTAATACAAGCAAAAAATTAAAACTATCACGAAATTTTAAAAAGCTCACATTTATTCAATTTTTTTTCTTGTTTGACATAATTTTTGTGGAAAGCCTATAGCTATTTGGGCAAATTGAATGTCAGTTTTATGTTTTTTTTATGCATTTAAAATCTTTGTGCGAATCATGCGAACGTAAAAAGTTGCATTTCTTTAGAAAATTACTCAAAACAGCAATAATTTAATTAATATAAAAAAAGAAAAACAATTTGGTTACAACTGTACAAGATAGACCGATAAAGTTCACCAAAGTATAGTGGTTCAAGTATACTTAAACTTACACTTTCCACTATTTTACTTGTTTTAGTTACAGATTTTTTCTTTTATATTACAGTATTTTGTGATATTTTAATTAGCCTAAAATGTTTATGAGACACAAATTATATTACTGTAGTTTATGAACAATTGTAGTCGGTATCTATCTGCTCCACTCGGAAATTGTAGCTAAAGGTACTTAGGCCCAGGGTAAGATACCAACTACCAATTAAAAATATAAATGTCGTTGTCATTTTCCTTTTTCATAAAATTTTCCGAAAATTGTTTATTTTAAATAAATGTTATTTGTGAAATATGTAAATATTGCCTGAATAAATAGGTGCCTCATTGTTTATTTTTTTTTCAAATGACATTCCAAATATTACAATTTTATTTTAGTGGATTTATCTAATTTAGTCAAAGTGAAGTGTTTTTTTATGTTGAAATAACCTTAATATTACAATATATCTAACTGTGAAATACTGTAAATAATATATATCACTACAGTTAAATTGATGCATATCTTGCTTGTGATTTAAATAATACTATGTTATTATGTTTTACTAATAGTAATCACAACAATGTTGGCACCATCAAAAGTCAACAAAGAAAATTTTCGCCTACTAGATTTATCTAGTGGTGAGGAGTCGGAAGATTTACAGCTTGAAATAATCCCAAGCCGCAAAAAGAAAGTAACTAGGCAAGTATTAAATATTGACATTTTGTGTTTAAACTTTTCAGTAATAATAATATATAGATTATATAATGTACAAATGAATGAGTATATAACCTACCAATTTATTATTATTAACTGCAACTAGCCAACTACTTGGTATTAAATGTTTATATGACATTTATAACCTGCCCAGATATTGTTTGGCCCTATGATAACCTCATACTGTCAACTGTAATTCAACTGATAACAAGTTTTACTAGCGCTGTTTGAATCTGTCCAGTTTTATTAGTTTTTGTTTTATTTAAGTATACATTACAATGGAAGTTGATTTTTTTACAATAAATACTGTTTTTAGACGCGAACGAAACAGAAGTATAGTTCATCCTCACATAAGCGAACCAAATTTTGGGGCAGAAGTGCAATGTGCACTCCGTTGGGCTGTCAGAGGCACTCTGTTGTTGTGGCTATTTATGCTGACCTGGATATGTGCAGCACTTTATGACCAAGTGTCTACTATGCAAACGGGATTTCTTCAAGGTTAGTCAATGTTGTTAAACCATACCACTAAAGCCAAGTGTACTTCATAATATTTCTATTGGTCTAGCTTATAAGTCCAGTTCAATTTTTACCCCTACTATCTGACCAGCTCTCTAGAAACCTGACAAATCTAAACCTTCACAAAGGTTGATAGGTTGAATGCTGTTAATTTTTCCACATACCATTGGTATATGTACCAGTAGTATACAGTGCTTATTTGATAGAGTTTATATTGCACTAAAGGTACTGTTACACATGCTCTTTATTAGCATGCTCATTAAGAGCATGCATATGAACTGTTTACATTTGCTACCAATGAGCATGCTAGTTTCAAACGTATTACTAGCATACTCATTAGGCAAACCTATTCACACACGCTAAAAACACCCCCCTTCCACCCGCACCTCAGAAAGCATGCTCATTAATCTCACAGCTGTTGATTTCTGACCATGCCCGAAATTAGCATGCAACATATGTACACACTATGCTGCTATAGAGCAGTTGCTTGATACTAGCAAGCATTCGTGCTAATAAAGAGCATGTGTAGCAGTACCTTTAGTGCAATATGCATATGTCATACAATAAACAGTGGGGCTATTATGCAGCTGTAAGTAACTAGATATTAGCGATTGATTCTTTTTGGCCCCAATTCTAGCATAATCAGTTTCCGCCAGTCTGAAGCCCGAATACTGAACCACCACTCAAATATATAAGCGCTACTTAAGCGTTTAAGTAGCTGTCACATTAGACAGAATACATGAAATTTCAGCAGTAAGTAGCACTTTATTGATTGTCAGATTTGAGTGGCGGTTCAGTATTCGGGCGTGAATAACGTAACTGGTTCTCGTTCGCGTCTCCATTGATTTCTGCGCGGTCGCAATTACCGTTAGGCACGTAATCATCATACTGGATAATTTGGCGATGTTATTGGCCACGTCTTTGACATATTTGAAATATGTCTAGTCTTTTAATTATTTAATTTGATTGAGCATAAACCACTCAACTGTACGTTAAGTTACTACGTTAAGTTTTATATAACAGCTTTTAGAGGTCGGCTAGATATTATAGGGATTGTTAGAACACTTATCATTTTAATTTTTCGTAATAAATTAAATACATAAAAAAAACGTAATCTCACATCTTTTTCAACCCAAAGGCAGTGGCTACTTTTACCTTTATACCGACACGCCCAATCGTTACGTTACGTCCCAAATGAAATAGGCGGCGAACCTATTGCCATTACCCCGGCACAAAGTTGTCAGTCATCGACACATAACTTGCGAAAAGAATTTCTAGAAATCATTTGGTGTGAGTCCAGAAAATCGAACCCACTGCCTCTGAATCAGAAGCGGGGCCACGCATACATATCATACTGGAAACGTCTAACAATATTTCTCCAGATCATTTTCTGTTGATCTACTCGTTCTGTCCCGCATCTTTAATTACTTTACTGCCTAAAACATAACTTTACGCCTTTTGTTATCCGAAGGTGTAGGCAGCGGCTGTTAAGCCTCGTCTCGCCGTACTTTACTGCCTAAAAACTTTCAATTTAATGTTTTAGTTTAATGTTTACACCTACCGTGATAACAGGAGGTAATAAAATAATAAATTTTGTTATTTTCTTCAGGTTAATTCCACTGCGTCATTAGCAATTACTTTTTTTAGGTTGTCGATAAATATCTAGGACTCTCAAAATTGTACCCGTCGTATGGTTCCCACATCTATTTAATATTATCTCACCCGGCGAACTTTGTTTCGCCTTGAAAGCAATATTGATTTAATATAATATTTTAAAAAAGTAGCCTATAAGTTAAACCTGCCAATAAAAGTCCCGTCTGAATCGGTCCAGCCATTTCAGAGACAAACAAAAATTGTAATAAATGTTATTTTGGTGTATGTACCGGAAATATTTCATATGAATATTATAGGACTATATATATTATAGGACTAAACATGAATACTTGGCACAAAAAATAGCGTGTCAAAGTCATAATCACCTTTGCCTATTCACTAAGGCATTAGAGGTGTGAAGTTACAGAACACGATCGACGATAATATTATTTGTAGTTATTTCTTAGTGAACTACTAATTCGGAATTTGTTTAGATTATTTCACAGATCATTTCTTAACAAAACAGTTATCCAGCCTTTTTTCCCGCCAATACTAATTACAAATATTACAATCATAAATTCCATGAAATTCAAACCAAATTCAGTCATCCAAGTTTAAGTTCCAAGGGTATGTTTTCACTTTTAACTATTTTCTTTGGGCAGTCCTTTTGATCAACAAAAATTTATTTAATGCGCAGTTATTCTTTACGCATGCGTCGTCGTGCCTGCGTGACCTGACAAAACAGTTCGTGTCCTAATGTTGTCCGGGACCTCTAAACACCTACACAGTTTCAATTCACTTTTAAAAATCTTTAAATAGTGTTACTCTTGAAGGAAATAATAATTTTCATTTCTTTCATATCGTTATTTGTAAATTTTGTTTTTTTTTTTAACTGTGATTAGTGATTGTGAAAGTGATACACATCATCTTATCTCTGCTGTTTGTCTGTGTAACTTCGTTCTTATTTCAAAATTGAACGTTCGAATTGACGTTTGGTTTTTTTAAATTCGTTTTATTAACTCTGGCCAGGAGCTATTTTAGAATTTGTTTTTGAAATTGTTATAAGTATAGATGAGAATTTTGTTACGGTTACAATGGTAGGTACAGTTCGGAGGTGTTCAATGCGCATGCGTGCCATTCATTCACCGCGTCCTGTTTGTTCCTAGGTCGATATCACGGTACTTATCCCGTAAATGGAGCGTTGTTATCGCGTAATTTCACTAACTTATCAGTTGTGACGGTGACGTCAATGTGATATATACAAAAATGTATTTGATTTGCATAAGATCCAATGTTTTTTAATGCGCATGAATAAATTTGGAATATTAATGGAAAATGTTTATATTTAATTACATTATTATTATTAACTATGTAGATATGTATTAACGCTGTATTGCCTTAAATTTTTAAACTAATGATATTCGCAAGACGGACTGTCATTTTATTTCGGTGTTTGTGAGTAATCGCAATTCCAATAGTTTTGTGACAGGCCAGAAATCTGCACTTATTGTTAACAGTGGTAGAGCCAAGCAGTTCGCTGCATGAATGGGCCGGCTCGACCGGTGAAATACCACGACCTCTCAGAAGTCCGACGTAAAGTGGCTCGTGCCGCGTTTCGTTCGGTGAGAGAGGTACCCGGAGGCCCACCCCCCTTCCCCATCCTTTCCTATCCCCTATCCCTTAAAGGTCGGCAACGCAACAGTAACACTATATGTGTTGCTGGTGTCCATGGGCGGCGTTAGTTGCTTACCATCAGGTGACACGCGTGCTCGTTTGCCCTCCTATCCCATAATAAAAAATGAAAAAAATTCGCGCTAATATCAGGAGCTACTATTTTCAGATTTGAGAAAATTATTTTTGGATTAAAAAGTATTTTGAAATACCATAGATTACACAATATCATCACGCTCACACCCAAAGGAGCAATACATAATCATAAAACGTAAGACAATCAACAAAAAAGGAACACTCTCATTTAATTCTTAATAAGAGTGAAAGTTTATGTGTTAAATTTGAAGCAACGTGATGTCAAACGAACCAGGCGAGGTCAGACAATGGCATAGTTTGTTCAAAAGTGGGTCAGGACAGCTTAATAAAAACTCGTATAGCTGATGTGAGGAATCGTATACGGAACATAATAGATAGTAGTTTAGGATACATTTTCGGAAATATTTTTCTGAAGTTGAGATAGATATTAGATTACTGAAAAAAAATTGAGGGACTTTAATATTTCGCGTGTTAAACTATTCGTTGCTGTTGCCTACACGTTCGGATATTAACAGCGTAAAGTTATATGAAACGGTGAATAACTGGAATTAAACGTTTCTACCGCAAACCGCCTTGTCTAATTAACTTCTTACCAAATTGCTGTTAGCATAATTATCAGACATAACTTTTGGGAATCATTTGTGAATCATCAAGTTAAGATTCGAAGGCACACCTTTTGATTCAGAAGCCCTCTACTAATTATTTTCTGTGATTATATCCCCGTCATTCACTATTCCATATATACTTACGCAACTTCCTGCCTTTTTCTACACAAAGGTGTGTAGGCAGGGGTTGGTAAAATCTGGACACTGAATTGTTAAGTTACGTCCCAAATGGAATATATGACGACCATATTGCCGTACACCAGGCACCAGATAATTATCAGACATGACTTCCGAAAAGAATTCCGATAAATCATTGGTGTAAGTCCGAAATCGAACCCACGACTTCTGAATCAGAAGCGGGAAGTTAGACCACTGGACCACCGAGACTTATATCCCTAGTCCATCGCTCCCCGTTATATAATCCGAAATATATTCATTCTTTGATCATATTAATAGCGTAGCTGGCCTCGTCTAGCTTTTCCTGTTTGTAACTCTACATTGAAGGTCTAACAGATATTATATTCAGAACAGCTTCGATACTATTCAATTGGTTTTTGTCAATTCCATAACGTCAAGACATTAATATACCATTAATTTGTAGAATCTATGTTAATTTTTTTACGTTGACACTTTAATATATTCTGTAATTAAAAATACATTAATTGTACATAGTTTAATAACGGTAGCTAAAGTTATACAATAATTTGCCTCCGTTGAAAATAAAGCAGTATTGCGTTTTCAAAGTAAACGTTTTTAACTTTGTTATTAAGATAATATTTATGCCAAAAAATCAAGTTTAAAACTAGGTGTTAATTGTAGTATTTATAAGATCCACAAATAATAAGAACATTCTATGGTTTTATCTTTTATAAGGCAGCGTACGTAAAATAAGTAACTTTTCTGGTTGATTTTTTATATCTTGTGTCCAAAAAACCCAAATATCTTACGGAACCCTGTTATTTTTCAAAATAAAATTTAGTCTATGTTACTCGTGGATAATGTAGCTTTCTAATGAAAAAAGAATTATTAAAATCTGTCCAGTACTTTTTGAGTTTATTCGTTACATACAAAAATACAAATCTTTCCTCTTTATAATATTAGTATAGATTAACCTGATTAACTAACTGACCCGGCGAACTTTGTTCCGCATCAAAAGTAATATCTACAGCGTTTACAATTGAAGTGCTAAATCTCGTAAATCATCACTTTTTCTTTATCAGAATATACATGAATTATGCATACAAACCACCTCGTTGACACCCTCAGTCTGTAAAAAAAAACACCTCATAATCCGTTGCGTGGTTTCAAAGATAAGCACATAAGGGGACAGACAGCGGAAAGTGACTTTGTTTTATACTATGTAATGATAATTTATAAATATGCAGTACTCAATTCCATATCTTACGCTTAACTGATTATAATTACGAACCAATATAATAAAAGACATAATTACTTTTTTTTACTTTGGCGCCAAAAAGTCTACAAAAACCTTTTTATAAAGTAAATATTTATTTGAGAGCTTTTCTTATTGTTCAAACAGAAACTGGATAAATTCTTGTATATATTCTGAAAGAAGTAATATTTATCAGAATGCTCCTGATAATAAATAATTCAAACGCTGACATAATATCGAATCGGTGATTCGTCGAGTATTTTTATCAACATAGATATCAAGTCTTTTCGCGAAACTTCTACTCAATAGATTGCCCTTTGAAACATCTTCTGATTGTTTTTTTTTTCTTTTTATACACACAGCCAAACGGCTATTGGTATATTTACTCGACAATATTTTTCTTGCGTTAATAAGGCTTGACAGTTGTGTGGTGCAGTGAAGGATTTATAGTACATGTGATATAAAACAATACATTCAAAGTAGCAACCTCATATGCGGCTCCGTATAGATATTGCCATTCGCAAAGGTGACGCCGAAGTGTGCACACGTGTTTTTAATTGCGATTATTACAATCGGTGTGAAAGTAAATTTTGATTATTTGAGTGCGCGGATGCGTTTGCTAAGACGGTAGTCATGGAGAGTGCTGTGCGTGCGGCAGTGCCGCTGAGAGTGGGAAAGAAAATGAGAAAGAGACGTGAATTGGACGCGTTAGTTGGTGGCGGCGCATCTAGAGGTGGTCGATTGCTGTCAGCGTCCAGTGATGAAGGAGAACCGTGGGGGAGAAGGAGTTCTCGCAGACGCAGATCAAGACCTTTCATGAGATTAGCAGCGGGTCTCGCATTCTGCGTATGCGTAGTGTCAGCCGCCACAGTACTGTGGCTGTTCGTTGATGTTAGAAGACAGATTGTATCTTTACGAGTTGAAATGGATAGAGGTTCGACATTCTTCTCTATTTAATTCTATCTTATCTTCTTCATAGATACAATTGGATATTTATTTTTATATTAATAAAGTTTCCCCCATCTTTGTTTTGTGTAGGCTTGTTAGATGCAAGTTTTGTTGTGGTGTGATTTTTGGGATACGAGGGCAAACGAGCATGCGTGTCACGTGATGGTAAGTGACCAGCGCCGCCAATGGACACCTACAACACATATAGTGTTAGAGTTGCGTTGCCGACCTTTAAGGGGGGAGGATGGGAAAGAACGGGGAAGGGAGGTGGGCCACCGGGTACCTCTCTCACGGAACGAAACGCGGCATGAGCCACTTTACGTCGATCTTCTGAGAGGTCGTGGTAAACACTGTGATAAACGCTTTTATATATTGTAAAGCTAATTAACGACAGTAATTATTATATTATTTTATTTATAAAATAATATTTCTTGGTGCGTGAAAAATTGTTTGAAATGTGTTGAAAACGTAACAACACTCTCTTGCATTGACCTTCAAGCAGCTACACGTATCAGATATAGGTAGGTATGTATGTAATGATGTTACTTGTGGTTATACTATTTTAATTAAATGGGTTATTGATTAGAATATCGAGTAGATAATTGATCAAAGGCTTTTCGCTTTATTTATGACAATATGGTTACTATGTAATAATGCCTTCTTTATGGTGTTGATTTTTTTTGGCTTTTTCAAGTAAATAAGTATAAAAAAATACTAAAAACTAAAATTGTAATGTTATTATTTTAATTGTGTCTAAGGTCATTGCGTTTTTGAGGTCTTTGGACCAGCCAATTTATTGTGAAGTATTAAAAGCAAAAGTAGTGCTCAGTAAATATTTACAATGATGCTGAACCGTTATTTTACTGCAACCATTTTTTTGGTAAGTATATTTCATTGTATTCGCTGCTACGGAACCCTAAACTGAGCGTTGTGCGACACGGTCTCGGCTCTCGACCGATTTATCATCAAGGGCGAGCGCCCTTTAATCGTTATCGTTCCGTTGCGATAAATTTATCAAAACTTATTACTATTTCAAATGAATAAAAACCTAAATACTACGGGCGTGATATATGAAATATGAATAAAATAGCAATGGCTGGTCACTTAATATTTATTCATAAAATTCCTCTGCCTTTACCTTCGATATTTAAAGCCATATTAAATTATCAAAAACATTCAAAGTTTCAATCTATATAATTTGATTGTGAGAAAATTGGTCATAAACTTTCCACCCGTCGAGCCGGCCCACTCATGCAGCGAAATGCAAGACTCTATCACTGTTAAACCTGCCTCCAGAACTCGTTCGATCCGGCCATGGAAAGTGTGTCGTGGCCGTCCTCGACTCTTACATCCATCCGCTTTTGCATTGTATATCTGTTTAGTCAATCTCGCATCATCCATCCTTTCTACATGTCTGAACTATCGGAGCCCTTTCTTACTTTGACACCGACACTTTCTTTCAATCCAACCACCATCCTTACAACCCTGTTTTCGACGCGGTCAGCGCTAGTCACTTCACAAATTAATCCTACTTTCATGCACACTCTGCCATACCCAACTCTCTTTTTGTCATATTTAATAAGAGAAATAACATTTGACTATGCGTCATTGTGATCGTTAGAAATCTGTGGGTGGGATCAACATTAACTCCTACACAATGGGGATTCGTTTTGAGACTATATGATTATAAGACACCCACATGACTTTCGTATCTTGAATCTCTCCAAACTTGTAACCGGTGGTGACGGTGCTTGCGAATTTGTTTAGGTTTTAAATTTTGCAGGCATAAAAGTGTGTTATTTATTTTCTTATTTTATTTTATACCTTTATGCAACTTGTTCTAACAAGCATGTGATATCTAAAAGTATCGTCTCGGTGGTCCAGTGGTCGAGCACACGGCTTCTGATCCAGAGGTCCGGGTTCGAATCCTGATACTGGCTCACACTAACTTTCCGAAATTGTTGTCGGAAATTAAGTGTGATAAATATCGATGACTGAAAACTTTGTGCCCGGTATTGCAATAGGTTCGCCACCTATTATTCCATTTGCGACGTAAACATAACGGCGAGACAAGGCTAAACAGCCGCTGCCTATACCTGCGGGTAACAAAAGGCGTGACGATATCTATGTATAATAAAATTAATAGCATGACGCAGAACATTTTGATAACTACTGGCAGACAAGCGAGGTAATTGTGAAATAGCTTGTAAACCCACATTTATGTAATACATGATGGGTTAGTATTAAAATATATCTTACTTAAATATCGTTAAGAAGGATATGAAAGAACAATTACCGTGTTCACTCATTGAAAAACTGCTGCCGACTTGCATATGACATTATGACAGTCACGTTTTATTAAGGACGTCATATGACAGTCTGACTTTGAACGATTAATCTGCATTTATCTGAATATAATATTACTAAAGCTGCAGAGTTTCGTTTTGTTTGTTTGAACGCGTTAATTTCAATAACTACTGGTTCGAATTGATAAATTCTTTCTGTGTTGAATAGTCCATTTATCGGTGAAAGCTTTAGGCTATATATCATCACGCTATGATCAATAGGAGTGGAGCACTAATGGTTTTAATGGCTAAAGTACAGTTTATGGCGATATGGAGTTGACGTAGTCAGCTCTTTAAGTCTAAATGTGGACGGAATGAAGAGGAAGTCCGAAAAACATGGATGGGTTGTATGAAAGACCATGATTAGGAACGATGTTGGTGTGAAAGAAACGAATGATGTTATCAAAACATCTTTTACCCCCCAATGAACGGAGAATGGAGATGATAATAATGCAAATCTGCTCATTAAAATGTAAAATTTGTCCAAACGGCTCAATAAATATAATATAATATATATACATATATTATATAATATCCGAAATACATGGACCACCTTTTGGCGCAGTCGAATAAAATTAGTGTCCGACCGAAGGTCTATTTTTGGCCGAAGCCGAAGCCGATTGATCGGCAATCTCCACAACCTTAGGCCGAAGCCGAAGGTTTATAAACTATTAGTAATTTAATAATTTTCTTGAATATTATCCCCAGCTAAACAAGAATACCGGCGTAAAGTGGCTCATGCCGCTTTTCTCTCGGTGATAGAGGTATCCGCACTAAACTAAGTGCAGTCCGGTCCGTCAGTCACCCACTCTTTCGTGACAGTTCGTTTAATGCCGATGCCGGAGGTCCCGCCCAAGGTCCGAGACCTTGGGCGCCACCTCCTTGGCCCAGTATCCGAATTCCGAATCCGGCAGAAGCCGAAGATCTCGCCGAAGATGGATTTTTGGCCGAAGGTAGCCGAGGCCAAAGCCGAAGCTTCGGTCGGCCACTAGATAAAATGTAAAAAGATCAACATTATGTATTACCATAAATGTTAAAACCTCATTGTTTATCGTTATATGGATTTACCCGACGCGGCGAGGCGAGCCCTTTATAACGACCCGGAAATCGAACCAAGAACAAATCCTTTGACAGGTCGACCGTGACACATGATTTCCTTCGGCTGTCTTGTATATCTAACGTCTCTTTAGCATATTATACTTGTCGATAAAAACATATTTTTCTTTATATTTTTTTCTATCTAGAGTTATGTTATTTCCAAGGTTCTTTACAAATCGTCAATCATTTTGTATATTGTATATATATATTTATGAAAATATTTGTATTCCATCTAATCAAATGTCTTACTAACACTCGCAAGTCAGATTGTTGCTGTGTTTCATTAGCGGTCCTTCCGAGCCGGATACTTAAAAATACACCTGTAAATATGATTACTTTTTAGAAAATATTCCTGTAGTGATTTGCAATTTGGTTGGATCATATAAGTTTTTACAAACCACGTCTTCTCTGAATTGTTTTCAAATGAGGATATTTTGTCCACAGTCTCGAGAAGCAACAAGGCAGTAGATGACGTTTTACAAGCGTGCCACACCACGGCCAAGGAGCTGAGGGTGAACACGAGCGTGCTGACTGCACGCCTCGAAGAGTTGAAGTACAATTACACATTGTTAGCGAGTCGTGTCGATAAGGCAACCGAAGAGCTATCGGCTGTGTCCGAACAGCTATCAGCAGCCCCCAAGCTAGCCGACATGCCCAGAACGATAGCAGATCTACAGAGACTGGTGGCAGATCTGGGATCACAGGTTAGTTTATTTATAATTGACACTATGACAATGACAGAAACTACATTCAATGTATTTAATTAGAGTAGTGTACTCTTTAAATAGCTAGTCCGATTATGATGAAATTTTTAGACGATAAAATGAAAACTAGCAATATAGATATAAAATGATGACTCCTTATAACGTTCAAAATTAATTAATTAGAGACGTATCCAAAAGAAGATTGATAGTAATATCGTTGTGTAATAGGCTGGTGTTGATTAAAAGATGTCAGGGTCAAACCAAGCCTTTTAACAGTAGTACAGCCACCAAGTTCGATACATAAATGGTCCGGCTCGACCGGTGAAACACCACGACTTCTCAGAATATCCATGTTTCGTTCGGTGAGAGAGAGAGAGAGACAGGTATCCAGGGGACCACACCCATTCCTCTACTCCCCGTCCCAACAACCGCACTGCCTGATATTGAAAAAAAACAATGTTAGTCCAAGCATCAAACAGTCTCCAGCTGCTAACAGCGGGCCATTAATAGTATCTAAAGCGATATCGTCCAATACACGAACTCCAAGTAAACATATTGTTTTTTTTTTTCTTTTAAAGATATCGTGTTTATTAATAAAAAAATATTAACGGTCTCATCGTATTTGGGTCGGTGTGTTATTAGTCTAATCGTTATCTATAGCGAGCGACCGTGACGTACATGTGATGTCTCAGACACACGTTAAGAAAAATGTAAGGCTTTTATTATGCGCAATTACAATATGGTTTATTGATTGATTTGAATCTTGGACTTATTTTTTGACATGCCATTTGTGATTGCTTTTATATGTGAAGGGGGTCACATCTAGACATCTGTAACACCATAGAGTAAGAGTTGCATAGCCAGCTTTTAAAATGAGTGGATGACGGAGAAGCGGTGAGCCTCCAGAGACGAATGAAAACTCTCGCGGAACGAAACGTGACATGAGCCATTTTGCATAGATTTTCTGAGACGTGATGATATTATTCCGGTGTGAGCCTGTCTCTTCAAACAACGAACGGCGTGGGCTTACTACTGTTATCTTAGATATATCGTTAATCAAATGAGTGATTGGATCGAAGAATATATGCGAGTCGTCAACCTTGGTTTAACCGTGGTTATTAATCATCATATCTCGGCTAGATTCAGCTCCATGTTGCTTACGAATTGATATCACGAAAATAAGGGACATTTTCCCGCATCAAAAGTAATAAAGAAGTAAATTTTGGATTCATAACTTTTTCTTTAGTACATTTTACATATAAACCACCCCGTCGACACACTCCATCTATTAAAAAAAAATCATCAAAATAAGTTGCGTAGTTTTAAAGATTTATGCATACATGGGGATATAGAGACAGAGAAAACAACTTTGAATTATCCTATGTAGTAATAGTTCTCCCTATCTATTCTCCACGAAACTTGATATTTATATACTTATTTATCGTACCAATATAGAGGTCTTATAACCCTGAAAAACGACTGAACCCCTGAAAGTTTTCTTGGCCAATCAAGACGACGAAAATTGATCTGGTGACAGAAACCGCTGACTATCATTGATTTTGTTCGTCTTCATCTGCAGATTACTGGAGTGGACAGTTCAATACAGTTAAACAATCGGCAAGCACACTTAGCGGTGACAGGTGTGGAAGAGGTGAAGACCCTGCTCCACCAGCTAGAAGCCAGAACCAACGACACAATAGACAACGTGACAGCAACTATCAAGAGAGATGACGACCTCAGGACGGAGATCGCGACTTTGAACAGCACCTTCACAGCTCAAGTGGAGGCCTTGCAAAACAGGATACAGGAAATCAGCGTATGTATTACCTAGATTTAGTGTTTCAGAATAATTTAGCTTGGGCTGTGTGTGTGTGGAATATATAAGGATTAAAAGGACATTTTTAGTATTTGCTTTTTAACCGACTGGACACTGAGAGAAGATATGTTTTTGAGTGTGTTTTATATTTGCCACGACCAGTAGCCTAAACATTTGATAGAAGTTTATATCTTTGGACCTGTCGTCAGTCGATTAAAGAAGTTTAGAGACCAAGTACTTATATTTTTATCCGTACCCAGCCAAAAAGAGGGGTGTATTTTTTGAGCTTGGATGTTTGATGTATGGCATATTTATTTGGCAAGGCTATAGTGAGGTTAAAAGGTATAGTGTTTCCCATGGGATGGCTGAACGATTTTTGCCTAGTTATTTTTATTGTAACTTTACGTCTCTTTCTACTCGAAGGTGTAGGCAGGGGTAGTTAGCCGAATATTACTGTCGTAAATTGAATAGGTGGCGGACCCTGTCGCCGGGCACAATATTGTCAGTCATCGATATTTACTTAGAACTTCCGATAAGTAATTGGTCTTGATTCGATCTCAAGTGTTCTTGATTCTAGCGGGGTGCTCGACCTTCCGACCATCGAGACGACTGATAATTTTAATATTTGGACTGTACTTCTGGTGAACGTGACTTTTATTTTATTTTTTTGTCCTTTAAAGCACCAGTACTTTGATCATTGATACCGGACAATCTCGTCGTGATTTTTTTCGAAGTTATTTAATACCAAATTAGATTACAATGTCATAACATAAACTGGTTTTGCTAGATGTGTTGAACACTACTTTTCAATGACCTTATGTTGTTAAGTTAAATAATGTCCACGCGATAATTATTATTTTAATTTAATACCGGAATTCTTCCGCTATTCGATTCACATTAACATAGAGGTCTCATAAATTAATTAATCCAGTTTTAATATTAAAAAATACATAGTTTATATCTCTACTAGAATATATAAAAAAAAAGATCTCATGTTAATTTTGTCAATTAACTATAGCCTTTTTAAATTAAAATCAAAACCAGCCGTTATAGGTCGCACTTAAGAAATGTACATACACATAATTGTATATAAACGAGAAAAACATAAGCCCCATTCCTGAGCAGTCGGGTGTTGAAACAAAAAAAATGTCCAATAAACAATAAAAATAAATGTTTTGAAACAATAGTTTTGGCTATTTCAAGTTTAATAATTTATCTTATTAATATTGTTGACTAGCTTATAAAAGTTTGGTTCAAAATCTTATTTTGGTGTATGTACAGTATATCATTATATAACATAATATAACTTCACGCCTTTTGTTACCCGAAGGTGTAGGCAGCGGCTGTTAAGCCTCGTCTCGCCGTTATGTTTACGTCCCAAATGGAATAGGTGGCGAACCAATTGCCATACCGGGCACAATGTTTTTCAGTCATCGATATTTATCACACATAACTTCCGAAAACAATTTTGAAAAGTCATTGGTGTGAGCCAGTGTCAGGAATCGAACCGGATCAGAATCCGTGTGCTCGACCACTGGGCCACCGAGACTATCATTATATTATAGTACTAGCTGACCTGGCGAACGTTGTTCCGCATCAAAAGTATTATCTGCTGTCCCGCTATGTTAATACTGCAATATCTTCGAAAATATTTGCTTAAATTGCATGCTGTAAAGGGCCAGGATCATCTATATTACATGCACAATTTATTTAAGACACTTAATTGGATGAAAATTAATACTGTAATGTTTAAAATCGCTTCGTAAATAGGCAATTATTTCTCATAAAAAGTAAAAAAATAAAAATGGTCATTGTGGGTTATCCCTAAGAGATAGACATATGCCCTCGCGGACTTTTTTATAGACCTTCTGAAGGTGTATAATAATGTAGATGTTGATCGTTGTTTTGATTTATCACTTAGGGTTCAGGCAGCGTTTGCCATTAAAGTTCTAAATCTTGAAAATTATCACTTTTTTTTACTACACTATACATGAATTATAGATCAAAACCACCCCATTGACACCCTTCCTTTCCCCTTCTCTTTTTCCCTTCCCTTGAAATTCCGTTGCCTAGTTTTAAAGATATACGCATATAAGGGGACAGACAGCGGAAAGTGACTTTGTTTTATACTATGTAATGATAAAATAAAGTCACTTTCCGTTGTCAGTCCCCTTATATGCTTAGATCTTTGAAACTACGCAACGGAATTTGATGCGTTTTTTTAGTAGATAGAGGGTATCCTCGGGGTTTAGCTATAATATATAGTTTAGGTTTAACTATAATGCATGTATGATAAAGTAAAGAAGATTTGATAAATCCCAAATTTTGCTGCGGAACAAAGTTGGCCGAGTCAGCTAGTATATTCATATATGTGTAATATATAGTGGTTATTTCAATATTAAAAACAGACACTCCAAATTTTTGCTTGTTTGTAATATTCTTTCATTGTGTATAAAAATATGTTTGTTGAATCGTCCTTGACGTTGTATTTTAGTGTAGTTTAAACTTGTCGTTTGTTTGCTTACTACCTGTTGTTTACATAAACGATTAGATATTTATACACTAGCGTACTGCGCGAACCGACGCGACTGACTTACCGCTATATATACTGTTACCACTAAAAAGACTACTGCTCCGCTTTCATTGATAGTGGCGTGATGATCTTCTTCCTGCCTTTACCTTACAAGTGGGATCCGCACAACGTCGTCCTTTCGACTTATCAATTTTGCCAAACGCGGCATGAACCTTTCTACGCCGATATTCTGAGAGGTCGTTGTATTTCACAGGTCGAGCCGGCCCATTCATACAGCGAATAGTCTGTTTCTGGTTACTAAAATACACATATTGGTATTACAGAAGCCTGCAACCACACCGGCTCCTGTGTCGTCCACGCCGGTGGTGATCACGCCAAGTACAACGATCGCGAACAACGCCACCAGCGCGAACACCACAACCTCAACCACAACCATAGCGGCACCAGGTGAGATATGTTTTATTTATTTTTATGTAACTTCACGACTTTATCCACCCGAAAGTGTAGACGGAGCGGTAATTATGCCTCGATCGATAAAGCTGGAGAAATTTTGCCAGCCATTATATTACACGTAACTTTCGAAAATAATTCCGAAAAGTCATTGGCGTGAGCTTAGATTCGAATTTGAGGCTTTTGACTGGACTAACGGTTATCTGAACCAATTGGTTTAGTCTCTATATTATTTGATTTAGTTAGTCCCACTATTGCGGTTAGGAGAGCTATTATTTTGGAGTGGTAAATAAATTATAAATAATTTACTAATATACATACATAACTTCACGCTTAATCCCTTGCGGGGTAGGCAGAGAGAACGGAGCCCCATAAGGCACGATTCTTACACACCTCACTCGCTTCGTTGACTTTCATAACTCTTTCATCCACACGCGTCGATAATTTACTAACAATTCTTTATTTCCTTCCAGTCAAACCTGCTGTGCTACAATCGGAGAAGAGTCCGTAAATGATTCCTCTAAGATGCTCGGATGAATAGAGAGAGAAATGCTCAGTCTTGTCTCAGAATACGTCCACAAAAAGAATTTTATGAAGTAGGCGTAAAAAGATAAATAGACAAGGAATACAACCCTCCACATATAATAAAATAAGGATAGAGTTTGGTTCACGTCCCATAAGGATGCTTCAATCGCTGGCGAAAAATAAATTATAATCAGTGACTTCGATTTTATTCAATTACTTCGATTTTAACCGGCGACTTCGATTTTAATCAATGACTTCGATTTTAGCCGGCGACAATGATTTTAACCGGCGACTTTAATTTTAATCAGTGACTTCGATTCTAACCGGCGACTTCGATTACAATCGGTGACTTCGATTCTAATCGGCGAGTTTGAATATAAACGACGACTTCGATTTTAATCGTTGTCTTCGAATTTAATCGGCCACTTCGATTATTGATGGACGACTTCTACATTTAACAAACAAAATAAGGACATAATTTATTATTTTTCTTTTAAGAACTACCCTCATTTTGTAAATATTTTAATTGTGTTTCAAAACCAGAAATTTACTTATTTGTATAATATTTTGATGTATCTACTTGTTGTGCTGAGATTTTGGGGTTGGATAACTTGTTGCTTGAAGTGATTTGGAAGTAAAAAATTGTCTCTCGAATCGAAGTAATAAGATGTGGAAAATATTATAGACTTTACTTACAACTGCCGTAACAGCGAACTTGGTCCATATACCTACTTATAGATCTGTACGAAACTTTCTTACAAAATAAAATTATTGTAATATTGTTTATATTTACAATGTAAAAATGCGCTTTATTATACGTATTATGTAAGAAGTTTTACTTCTTACAAGAGTTGTAAGTTTTGAATTAACATAGCAAGAGATTCTTAGAGAGTGTTCACACTGTTGTTGCAATAATTGAATAAAAAATGATGAGATTTGTAAGAATTATCACGTGTTTGTAAATATTTGATTGTAATTATTATTATTTAGGTATTGAAGCGGCGCGAAGTCACGCGGCCGATGTGTGTGCAAATGTCAAAATGTGTGTCACTTTTAATATTATTTTTAATAAATTATTGTTAATAGATCGATCAGGTTATGAAGTTATTTTTTTATTTATTCACCATTTTTTTTAAGACTTTTGTATGTCAAGAATGAATTGGATTTTAACCGGCTACTTCGATTTTAATCGATGACTTCGATTCTAACCGGCGACCTTTCTTTTAATACCACGAGGGCTGTTTGAGGAATTTACTTCTAAAAAAAAGGTGGTATGGTGGCGCTGGAATATAGATGGAGTAATTGTATTCAAGTTAAGAAGAGATTATGTAATATAATAAAAACCTTTATCCAAAGATTCCTTTTTTTTATTGGTCAGACCAAGAACTTTTCAAACAACCCTCGTAGTTAGTATAAGTTTGTTACAAGTTCCAGCCGTAAATAATATTTTAATTCAATAACTATGTAAGTATGACTAAAAATTGATGATTACTTTAACTTTAACAGTCTCGGTGGCGCAGTGTGGCTTCTGATCCGGAGGTCCGGGTTCGAATCCTGACACTGGCTCACACCAATGACTTTTCGAAATTGTTTTCGAAAGTTATGTGTGATAAAAATCGCTAACTGAAAAACTTTGTGCCCGGTATGGCAATAGGTTCGCCACCTATTCTATTTGGGACGTAAACATAACGGCGAGTCAAGGCTTAACAGCCACTGCCTACACCTTCGGGTAGAAAAAGGCGTGAAGTTATGTATGTATTGATGATTACAAATACTTGACTAAAGTACATTTACTGCCGTCTAAGGACGTCAAGTGAATAAGGCAAGGATGTCAATAACACAACTAAAATTTGATTCAGTCATTTTAATTTCAAGTAATTTGCAATAATACAAATAACAAATATATTTACAACGATTGCTTCAACTAAATATCAAATTGAAAACTGTAAAGAGTTTTCATGATGTAAAAAAGAAACAGTTTTTAAAAATTTAAACATGTAGTTTTGAGATTACCAGAAAAAAAGAAACCATCTTCTAAAAAACGTGTGTATCCCATTCGAGTAGAAAATATTTTTGTAACAACATTTATGTAATGGATGACACCTTAATAATGTTCTTGTGAAGAATTTTTGATGAGGTGGTTTTAGGTCTTCACAATACCAATTTTCCGTCCGACGTCAGCGAAGGCATCGACAGCTCTCTGTACATCATCAGGAGTATGCGCCGCGCTCAACTGAACGCGTACTCGGGCCCCACCCTTAGGCACCACCGGGTAACTGAACGCTACCACATAGATACCGCGCTCTGTGATACCAAAAAAATAATATAATTATTACTAGCTGAGCTAAAAAAGATTGATCGTAGAGAGGTGAAAATTTGTATATAATATGTATGCTGTTTCAAAACAAAAGTTAAAAAAAAAATGTTGCCTACCCGATTTGCATACAACCGGACCTACCAGATATGCATACAAAATTTCATGAGAAATAAACATAACATATATAACTTCACGCCTTTACACGACGATGTAGGCAGCGGCTGTTAAGCCTCGTCTCACCGTTATGTTTACGTCCCAATTGGAATAGGTGGCGAACCTATTGCCATACCGACCACAAAGTTTTTCAGTCATCGATATTTTTCACACAGATTTTCGAGCTTGATAACTTTCTATTTTTGAGGTCGGTAAAGAAATTAATTTGTCACAAGTATCGATCTCTTACCCAGCATTCCATTAGCCAATTCTACGGCTAGGGGCGCTTCGCCCACCATCACAGGTGCAATGGGATGATCATCTCCGGCTACCGTGAGTCCAGCCGCCTTCAAACCTTCGCGGAAGGCACGCGTGTTGTCACGGAGACGTTGCCTCAGTTCTCCACTATTCTCTACCAGATCTAAAGACTGAGGACATATTAAATTTATTTAATAATTGTTGAGCCAGCGAAAGAAGCAATAAGAAGAAATAAAAATGGTAATTATGTTTTATCCCTCACAAATAGACATACACCATCGCGGAGTCTGTTTGTTGTAGACCTTTTAAAGGTCTATAATAATGTGTACCTTGTTTTGATTTGTCATTTAGGGTTAAGCCAGCGTTTGCAATCAAAGTGCTAAATCTCGAAAATCATTATTTTTTTTTTTACTTCATTATACATGAATTATACAAATAAACCACTCCGTTGACACCCTCTATCTATAAAAAAAAACACATCCAAATCAGTTAAGTAGTTTCAAAAATCTCAGCATATAGGTAGGGGGACAGACAGAGTAAAGCGACTTTGTTTTATACTGTGTAATGATGATACCAGATTGTTGAAGTGCATGAACAAATGACCGGTGTTCCCGAACAGCTATAATGTGGATATCTTCAAAAAGAGAATGAATATGTGCAATTTACGACAGGCGACCTCACTATCACTTACCACCAAGTGAAGTAAAGTGCTGGTTTGTGTCAGATAAAATATATATACAGAGAAAGTTAAGCTATTAAACATAACATATCATAACTTCACGGCCTTTTCCACCCGAAGGTGGTATTTTTACGTCCCAAGTGGAATAGATGGCGATCCTATTGCCATACCGGGCACAAAGTTTTCAGTCATCGATATTTATCACACATAACTTTCTAAATTAATTTCGAAAAGTCATTGGTGTGAGTGTGAACCAGGATTCTAACCCGCGATTTCTTGATTCCGAAGCGGGGTGCTCGACCACTGGACCACCGAGACTAGGCTATATGCTATATATATAAATAGAGACTAGGCTATATAATATATGTAAATTCAATTTTGGAACCTTCCAAAAACTAGCGTATTTCCTATCTTAAAGGCCCGAGCAGTCCATCTCCATGGGTGGAGTTAGACGCTTACCATCAGGTGACTAGATTTTGTTCTATAAAATTTCGTTAGTTTTCGAGGCGGTTGTTGATCTCTGAAATCCACTAAGAACGCTATCCATGTTAGATTTTTGTTTTACTTTTAATAATTATAAATACTTCATCATCATCAGCCTTTTGAGGTCCACTGCTGGACGTAGGCCTCCCCCATAGAGCGCCACAACTGCCGGTTCTGTGCAACCTGCATCCATCGGCCTCCCGCGGATTTCACAAGGTTCTCGGTCCACCTGGTGGGGGGACGCCCTACTCCGCGTCGACCAGTTCGTGGTCGCCACTCGAGAACCTTTCTCCTCCAGCGGTGCTCGGCTCGTCGAGCGATGTGGCCTGCCCATCTCCACTTCAGCGTGCTAACCTTACGGGCTATGTCGGTCACGCCAAATCTCTTGTGTATCTCCGTATTGCGGATTTTTCTCGCAGAGAGATTCCGAGCATAGCCCGTTCCATAGCACGCTGAGCCACCTTGAGCTTCGTTATGAGGTCAACATTTAGAGACCACGCCTCAGCTCCATATGTCATCACTGGTAACACACATTGGTCATAGACCTTAGACTTAAGGCACTGTGGGATTTTGGACGAGAACATTTCCCTTAGCTTCGCGAACGCTGCCCAACTGAGTTGAAGCCGTCGGTTTATCTCCTTCTCGAAGTTGGCTCTACCTAGCTGAATTGTTTGTCCTAGGTAAACATAGTGGTCGACAACTTCGAGGATCGCATCGCCAACAGTAACCGGTACTTGAATGACATGGGCATTGAACATTACTTTTGTTTTGTCCATGTTCATTCTGAGACCTACTTGTTGGGAAAACCTGCTGAGATCCTTGAGCATTGTACCAAGGTCCTCCAGTGAGTCTGCCATGACCACGATGTCGTCGGCAAATCGAAGGTGAGTGATGTATTCGCCATTAATGTTGATGCCTAGTCCAGACCAATCCAGGAGCTTGAATATGTCTTCCAATGCAGCGGTGAACAGCTTCGGGGAAATTACGTCCCCTTGTCTGACACCTTTCTGCAATGGAATGGGATTCGTACTCCCAGACCCAATCCGGACTGACATAGTGGCGTTTCTATACAAACACTGCCGCACTTCGATATACCGATATTCGATTTGGCATCTCTGGAGGGACTGCAGCACTGCCCAAGTTTCGACGGAATCAAAGGCTTTCTCATAGTCCACAAACGCCAGGTCTATGGTACTATAAGCCTTTCCGGAAACCGGCTTGTTCGGGAGGCTGGAAGTCGTCAAGCCTAATAAATACTTAATATAAAATAAAGTTGATTTCCTATGCTTATATCTTCAAAACTACGCAACGGCTTTTGACGCGGTCTTTTTTAATGGATAGTGGGTGTCAACGGGGTGGTTCTTATCTATAACTCACGTATGATGTAGTAAAGAAATGCTATTGATGCGGAACAAAGTTTGCCGGGTCAGCTAAGTCTAATACATAATCAACTTATCGCATAGTTTCAAAGTTTTCCTCTTGACAACATATTTTGCGATTCATTTTTTTATTTACATAAATTGTCTGATACAAATGGTAGATAATGTAATGTCGTGTAGCCTATCATGACTATAGGTACATTTAGCTGATAGTGCAATTGTGTGTTTATCTATATTTTATTAGTATAGAGGAAAATTTGTCCACTCATACAAATATTTGTAATTTTGTCTTCTTTTGTTGTAATTTTTAATTTACCATATTTGAGTCAGTGACAGATTAAAAGATATTCTATCTGTAAGAGAATATTCGTCTAATTCTATACCAAATATTATCACAAATTTAACATTTTTAAATATTTAAGAAATAGATTACGCATAGTCTCGGTAGTCGGTGGTCCAGTGGTCTAGCACCCCGCTTATGAATCCGGAAGTCGCGGGTTCGAATCCTGGCACTGGTTCACACCAATGACTTTTTGAAATTGTTTTCGGAAGTTATGTGTGATAAATATCGATGTCTGAAAACGTTGTGCCCGATATGGCAATAGGTTCGCCACCTATTCCATTTGGAACGTAAATATAATGGCGAGACGAGGCTTAACGGCCGCTGCCTACACCTTCGGGTAACAAAGGGATAACGTTATGTTATGTATGTAGATTACACAAACGCACTAGCGGGTCACCTGATGGTAAGTTCAGTTTGACATTGACACACTGAGATGGTCAGAGATTTGGGTTCATATCCTATAAGATGATATGCAGAGCCAGATAGTGGAATGGAGAAGGGGAAGGAAATAAACCTCCGATCATTACGAAAGACGGTATGAGCAACTTAACGTCGGTGTTCCTAGAGGTCGTGGTATTTCAGTAGTCGAGCGGGTATACCTTTAATGATGCAGCCACGACGGGTGGTGGTGGTGCATTGGAGAACAGGTACGGTCTGGACACATTCCTCAGTAGTGTGATCAGTTCCTTTGGTCCAGTGGTATAACCACCTGCAGCACCGCTTACGGCCTTGCCGAGGGTCGAGCAGATGATATCTGCCGCTCCTAAAATACCACAGTATTCTTCTGTGCCACTGAAATATATTATAATTTCTATATTATATGTGGACAAAAAATAACTTCACGCCTTTTTCTACCTAAATGTGTAGGTAGCGGCTGTCAAGCCTCGACTCGCAGAATTGTTATGTCCCCATAGGAATAGGTGGCGAACCTATTACCATTACATCGGCCACAAAGTTGTCATTCATCGATATTTGTCAAACTTAACTTCCGAAAAAACATTGATCGAAACCCGGAATCGATCCCACGACGTTTCGATTCGGTGGCGGAGTGCCCAACCTCCAGACCAGTGAGATTTTTATGACACATAATCTTATAGATATTCTTATCTTACAATAAATATTGGAGGATTTTTCACACGCCGAGTAGATAGGTAAATTATATTTAATCTTTAATCAGTATTTTCCACAAAATATTTTGTTTTGTTTTATCAATAATATGTTAAATCTGTATTCATCTATTTACCCGAATTTATTATCAAATAATTCAATCCATAAATTTAATTGTTTCCTATTAAAATACAAGCATTATTAATTCTTCTCTCTACAACTTAAGAAGATATTGTAAAAGCTATTTATAGAAATATTTCATATATAAAACAACAAAGCAGATAGTGCACTTGTGAATAGACTAAGCAGATACGTACCGTCCCGTGTCTCCGAAGAAGCCAGTCGCATGGCTATCATCCACGGCGAGAATCGCACGATACTTGTCAGCCAAATCCCGTAGACCTTTAAGAGGAGACACAGTGCCGTCCATTGAGAACACTCCATCAGTCACTATCAGCTTCAGTCTTGCCGCGCTGTGAGCCAGCAGATGTTCCAACTCTGCCGGAAAATAAGTTCGCTGCATGAATGGGCCGGCTCGACCGGTGAAATACCACGACCTCTTAGACGATCGACGTAAAGTGGCACATGCCGAGTTTCGTTCGGTGCGAGAGAGATACCCGGAGGCCCACCCCCCTTCCCCATACTTTTCTATCCTACTCCCTTAAACGTCGGTAAGGCAACGGTAACACTATATGTGTTGCCGGTGCCCATGGGCGGTGACACGCTTGCTCGTTTGCCTTCCTATCCCATAAAAAAAACTAACTAACTCTCTTTTATTCAACCATAAATAGGCCAGCCATATAGCCCTATAACCGTATATAGGCCAGATAGCTCTGGTTATTATACAATAATATTAGGTATTGAGAAATCAACATATATAAAGCAATTACTAAATTATAATATAATCTATGATTGTCTTTCTGTTAGTCAAACTCTAAATGAATATTCGATGATGTATGTGTTTAACAAATTTCCCCAACGCCCTCTGTCAGTTCACAACAAACTTAGAATGTACTTATTGTACTTAATTCATGGCCACCGAAATACTTGGTAATTGATTTTATAATAAGTTGTTTGAACTTTGATATTGTTTTTATTTTTAGTTGCGGTAAAAACGTGGAGGTTTCCTGAGATCCCTAATAATATGACAAAAATTGTTTATCATTGATCCTCGGTAGAGCAACAAAGATCGATAAATATTTTTTTAAATTAAACTACTCATGTTTGTATCAGATAAAAAAGGACACTTTGTCATATGAATATTTACTTCCACAGGAGCATCAGGTATCTCATAAACTGTCATTTCTTCACGTTTCGATTGAAAAACTATTGAAGATAAGAAATAAATTTATGTTAGCAAAAAAAGGTCAAGTCAAAAAATCAATAAATAAAACAATAGTTATAACGTAGTTAAAATTATTTATACCATATAATATTCCTATTTAATATTCCTCGGAATGAACTCCACATCAACATTTATTTGTACCACATTGTTAAGGTGTCTCTTGAACTTGGGACTGCCTAACTCCTTCGTTTTAACCGTGAAATGCCTTAAAACATGAACCAAACCAGCGGCCATCTGCAACTTGGAGTACCTGGCGCCAATACACATTCTATTACCCAAACCGAACGGCATATATAACTCATCACCAAGTTTGCTGACGTTATTGAATCGTTCTGGGTTAAAGACGTGAGGATCTTCATAAAACTCAGGGTCATGATGTACAGGATAGACAGGCAAGAAGATCTTTGTTCCTTTCTCTACTTGAATACTTCCAACTGGCAGTACAGTGTTTTGCATGCATTCCCGGATTAGTACTCCGATGGGTGGATTCATCCTTAATGCTTCACACATAACTTTGTCTACATACTTCATTTCAGAAATCACATCGTAAGTGATCTGATTATTATTCTTTTCAAAATGTTCATCAATCTCTTGTTGGACTTTCTCTAATATATCCTGGTTACGTCCCAACTCAATTAGAGTAGAGAACATGGCGATTACCACAGGTTCAACACCAGCCAAAAGGAAGAACATAGCCTGAGCTGATAAAACCTCATACGTAGGCTCCAACTGGTATCCAGTAACAGGATCTCTCATAACTCCATTCTTCCGTATATTGAGACACACATCAGCGAAGTCGTGTCTCTTGACGTTATCTTTCTCCCTTTCTGATATGACTTTCGTTACAGCGCCGATGAAGAACCCCTCATACTGTTTAAATATTTGAATGTTAAATAGTTTCGTCAACCTTGGACTCATAGACATAATGGTGAACTTTAAATTGCTTATGAAAGTTGGTTTATTGACACGAATTGCCATGCTGAGAAAAGGAGAGTCAAAAATAGATTCTGATGAGATACCAAAAATTGCACCACAAACTGCTGCGTTGCAGAAAGTCGTCAGAGTATCGTAACATCCACCGGACCAGGTTTTCAGATTATTTTTCAAGTAACTCACGAAATCCTGAGCGTCTTTATCCACTTTGTAATACATATTCTACAATTTGGTCGAAGTGAACAGCGGCGTCATACTCTGTCTGATCAACTTCCATTTAGGTCCGTTCAAGAAGACTAAATTATTAGCCAAAATATCGTTTTCATTGATATCCATGCCTCTGTGATAGAAAGAGTTGAAATCTGTTTGCAGTATATGTTGGATATTTTTCGGATTTATCACAAATAGAGCAGGAGTTACCAGGGAACCGACACCTATAGCCGGTTCGTTTCTGTACACCTTGTAGAGATCTTCAAATCTTTTGAATAGGGGACCATCTTGAGTGAAGAAATCCCAAAATGTACCGGTAACTTTATTTTTATTATAAAATTTCTCAATTTTCAATATCATGCATTAAAAAACCCACCTCACTTAATTTATGGGCGGAGTCTTATCCGGCTAAAAAGATGCAGTCTACTGCAGGCCTTTAAGGTAACCATTAGACCTGTATTTAAATAAGACTACGAATTTCGGGAAATTTTGAGGACCTGCGTGTGAGTAAGGATCATCACGAGTATTCACTAACGTTTCTTAATGGGAGTAAAACCTGGTCATGGCTTAGTGGTTGAGTGCGTTACTAATTCAGAAATCCCAGGTTTAAATCCAAAAGGAATAACTTTTCTAAAAAGACGATTACCGCTCCCTATACATTTGATGATTAAAGTCGCGAAGTTCATCAATTCAAACGTTCATCAATCATCCAAGTAAATGTTAGCTAAATTCGTATTTTTTTTAATAATATGTACGCAGAGGATATAAACACTCGCAAGAGCACAGTACACACACTAAATAATTATTTGGACACGCTAAAAGTGACCTTCAGCGATGACAATGCCTTTTAAGAAGTTTGGCCAGGCAAACAATCTGACCAAAATTTTGCTAACTAGTAGGTATATTTTCACCACGTTATCTTCAACATAACATAAAACATAACATAACTTCACGCCTTTTTATCCTATCTTATAGAATAGAATATACTTTATTGTACACCATATACAGGACAAATTACACTAGATATACAAGGTAAATGTAAGGCAAGTACAATTAGGCGGTCTTATCGCATGCTGCGATCTCTGCCAGACAACCTTTAGATGGACATGCTAGCTAGGAATATAAATATGCGGTGTACATCTTATCACACATAACTTCCAAAAATATTTTCGAAAAGTCATTGGTGTGAGTCAAGATTCGACCCGCGACCTCTGGACTCAGAAGCCGTGTGCTCGACCACTGGACTACCGAGAGTAATAAATAATATAATTAGACTAATATTTTATTTTTATACTAGCTGACCCGGCGAACTTTGTTCCTCGTCTAAAGTAATAAATGGGTAAAATTTGAATCTTACAAAGTTCAATTTGTGCTATTATTTATCGGCACGCGTTTTGGCGCGAAACGCAACTGCTATGCCCAGCTATGTTAAGTTAATACTGTAATTGCAAGCTGTAAAGAACCAGGATCATTTATAATATATGCACAATCTATTTGAGACACTTAATCGGATGAAAATTAATGCTGTAATGTTTAAAATCGCTTCGTAAATTAGCAATTATTTCTCGGAAAAAGTAAAATAATAAAAATGGTCATTGTGGGTTATCCCTAAGAGATAGACATATGTCCTCGCGGACTTTTTTGTAGACCTTCTGAAGGTGTTTATTAATGTATAACATTGTTTCGATCTATCACTTCGGGTTCAGCCAGCGTTTGCAATTAAATTGCTAAATCTCGAAAATTATCATTATATAAATAATAATAGATAGATAGATAGAATAATAGATCAAAACCACCGCGTTGACTCCCTCTAACTATTAAAAACCGCATCAAAATCCGTAGCGTAGTTTTAAAGATATAGGCATATAACAGGGACAGACAGAGGAAAGTGACTTTGTTTTATACTATGTAATGATTTACCATTCAAATCTCGATGAGGATATCGAAACTTCTGCGCCTTACACAATCTTATTCCATCAATAATGGAAGCGTGGTTCAGACTGTCGGAGAACACGGCGTCTTCAGGCGTTAACATGGATTCGAAAAGTCCAGCATTCGCATCAAAACAGGAACCGTACAGGATTGTGTCCTCGCGTCCGTGGAATTGAGACAGACGATTCTCCAAGTCCTATAGACCAGAATAATTACTGCTTAAACAAGATTACATACTTAAGGGGAGCAGGAAAGGAAAGAATGAAAAAAAAAACTCTCCCACAGAACGCGGCATGAGACACTTTACGTCTATGTTCTGAGTGGCATTTCACCGGTCGAGCCGGCCCATTCATGTTGCGAACTGCGTGGTACTACCACTTCTTATTGCTAACTCTGTAAATACTATTTATTTTATTCGTCCTGCAATGTGTTTGGTGTAAAAGGCTAACTGTCCAGGTCCATTTTTTATGAAAAAATATGTTTTGGCAAACCTACTTTTTCAGTGATAGTCCACAGTGTCCTCTCATCTATCCTTGTGTCAGACAATTACAATACCAAGTTTAGTCTGTTGTTACTTTGCCTTGAAATGTAGAGTTCAATGTTTTTGTTTCAAAGTTATGTAGCTTAGGGGTTGTCCATTAATCACGTGTAATTTTAATACCTACAAAGAATCTTAAACTCTTTAGAGTATTGTCGTGGGATTTGAGCTCACACCAATTACTTTTCGTGATTACTCTACGTGTAACAAATGTCGAATATGACAACTGGTACCTATTAAGTATTTGCATCTGAAATTAGAAGAAAAAAAATACCAAGTGATATATTACTAAACCACTTCCCTCTTTAAGCTTCACGTAATTTATGGACGGCCCCTAATATATATGTATAGTTTTAATAAATTTTGTCCTTATATATAAAGTCCTTAACTGACCTTATGTATAGTTTGTGTTCCACAAATAAATCTAACAGAGCTGAGACCAGCTCCGAACTTCTTCAATCCATCTCTGGCGGCCTCTACAACCTCTGGATGATTCTGTTAAAAAAAATACAATATAGACAATTTCGGAAAATCGGAGACTTTAATATTAAAAAAAAAAGTTTTACTTACAGAAAGTCCTAAGTAGTTATTTGCGCAGAAGTTGAGGAACTCCTTATCGGATCCTTTAACTTTCACCTGAGAAAAAAAATCACATAAATTCTATTAATACGAGTAATCTCGGTGGTCCAGTGGTCGAGCACACGGCTTCTGAAGCCAGAGGTCGCGGGTTCGAATCCTGGCACACACCAATGACTTTTCGAAATTAATTTCGAAAGTTAGTTACAAATACTTATGACTAAAAACTTTGTGCCCGGCATGGCAATAGGTTCGCCACCTGTTCCATTTGGGACGTAAACATAACAGCGAGTCGAGGCTTAAAAGCTACTGCCTACACCTTCGGTTAGAAAAAGGCGGGAAGTTATGTTATGTTTTAAGCTGTAGTAGGTTTGCGTTGTATTTTTTTATCCAATTAATAATTGGATACGAACGACGGAATAATGTGCGTTTTTGTTTAATTTCAGT
Organism: Euproctis similis; assembly: GCA_905147225.2. Classification (NCBI taxonomy): domain Eukaryota; kingdom Metazoa; phylum Arthropoda; class Insecta; order Lepidoptera; family Erebidae; genus Euproctis; species Euproctis similis. Next base: position 6,499,881 of record LR990121.1, on the reverse strand, counting down.
GTCTTAGACAAGAAATCCATATCCATATAATATTTTAAATATTTCATTTTTAATAGTCTCGGTGGCGCAATAGCCGAGCACACGGCTTCTGATCCAGAGGTCCGGGTTCGATTCCAGACACTGGCTCACACCAATGACTTTTCGAAATTGTTCTCGTAAGTTATGTGTGATAAATATCGATGACTGAAAAACTTTGTGCCCGGTATGGCAATGGGTTCGCCACCTATTCCATTTTGGACGTAAACATAACGGCGAGACGAGGCTTAACAGCCGCTGTCTACACCTTCGGGTAACAAAAGGCGTGAAGTTATGTTAAGTTTATTTCATTTCAAATTGACTAACGAACATACGCATACCTACCTAGACATACAATAACAAAATAGTACATTCCCGCATGACTAATAGAAAAATCTATACATTTACGAAAATTATATCAAAAATATCGAATGAATTATTTGATTCTACAGCATATTCCCATACATCCATCAGTATCAGTACACACTATTTTACGGAGCTTTAAAACTAAAATTCATTAGTGCCCCGATACCGTCTGAATGTCGAACTACTCGTAGATAATAATTATTAACCGTCAAAATTTACCACGATACTAATTTTAAGTGAAATTATTACAAAAGTAAAAATAATTAAATATTAACATATGAACTGAAAACGGATGTGTTATGTACCTATATAATTACTTGAATGTTACTAACTGACCCGGCGAACTTTTGTTCCGCATCTAAAGTAATAAATGAGTAGATTTTGGATATCATGAGGTTCATTTTGTGCTATTTATCGGCTTTAACTGCTGTCCCGCTATGTTAATACAGCAATATCTTCGAAAATATTCGTTTAAATTGCACGATGTAAAGGGCCAGGATCATCTTATTACATGCACAATCTATTTAAGACACTTCATTGGATGAAAATGGCTGTAATTCTGTAATGTTTAAAATCGCCTTGTAAATATTTCTCGCCATTATTTCTCGTAAAATGTAAAAAATAAAAATGGTCGTCGAGGGTTATCCCTAAGAGATAGACATAATATTCCCTCGCGGACTTTTTTGTATACCTTCAGAAGGTATTTAATAATATAGAACATTGTTTTGATCTATCATTTAGGGTTTTCAACCAACACTCTAACAATTAAAAAAAACGAATCAAAATCCGTTACGTAGTTTTAAAGATTAAGCATATAAGGGGACAGACAACGGAAACTGACTTTGTTTTATACTATGTAATGATGATGATTATTAAGTAAATATTGAAAGAAGTCTGTTTCAGAATAGCCAACGTGTTTTATACCAAAATAAACTGCTTAAATAAATTATTATTTATACGCTGTAATCCTTGAGCTAAATTAATAATATTTTGTAAAATTTTATTTAACTTAATTAGATGTTAACAGACAGTCTCGTTGGCCTAGTAGTCCAGAAAATTGCCTTCCAATTTAGAGGCGTGACCTCTAAATTGGAAGGCAGCTACAGAACAATGACCTTACGAAAATCTTTTCGGAAATTATATAAGCGATGAATGTTTATGAATGACTAAATTTATCAGTTGGATGGTTGATTTATTAGACTGTAGTAGATGGCACATATCAGTAAAATGTACTACTAATCATCACTGACAGCGCGACCGCGAGTAATGGATTCTCAAGATGTTAATAATTCATCTCCGATCGAAGCTTCGGCTTCGGCCACCTACGGCCAAAAATCCATCTTCGGCGAGATAATCCGAACCCGAAGGTCCCGCCCAAGGTCAGAAAACAGTCGGAATTAAACGAACTGTTACGAAATAGTGAGTGACTGGCGGACCGTAATGCACTTAGTTCAGTGCGGATACCTCTATCACCGAGAGAAAAGCGACATGAGCGACATTACGCCGATATTTTTCTTTAGCTGTGGTTAATATTGAAGAAAAATTTAAAATTACTAAGAGTTTATAAACCTTCGGCTTCGACTTCGGCCGAAAAATGTGAAGATTGCCGATTAATCGGCTTCGGCTTCAGCCAAAAATAGACCTTCGGTCGGACACTATTCATTGTGTAAAAGTTGACACTTGGAAGCACTTTTTACGCACACATTGATAAGTCACTCACACATCAACAATCCATTTTGGTCTCGTTGTTTGGGTGACTATTGCCGATCTAATTATACTAAAAAAAAATGTATTCTAAATAATTCTAAAAAATTGGCGTGTCGAGGCATAATTCTCGCTGCCTTCATCTTCGGGCAGTTAGAGTAAAGAGTCTGGGCTGTTTTATGTTACATATTTACTTAGCTGCGTATTCGTCACGGTTGCGTGAGGAATAGGTATTTTAAGGCAATTAGAGCACGATTTCTGAGCTATTTTTATTCAAATTATTTTTCGAATTCGTGGAGAAAAAAAAGGCCACGCGGGCGGTGTCGCGATAAATACCAAATGACAACCATTTTAACGCAAAGTCTCGGTGGCGCAGTGGTCGGCTTCTGATCCAAAGGTCCGGGTTCGATTCCTGACACTGGCTCACACCACTGACTTTTCGAAATTGTTTTTCGGAAGTTATGTGTGGTAAATATGGCTGACTGAAAACTTTGTGCCCGGTATGGCAATAGGTTCGCCACCTATTCCATTTGAGACGTAAACATAACGGCAAGACGAGGCTTAACAGCCGCTGCCTACACCTTCGGGTAACAAAAGGCGTGAAGTTATGTTATGTTATGTTTTTAACACAAATACAGTTGATTATTTGCAATAATAGTTATAATGACACTCTCGGTGGTCTAGTGGTCGAGCTCTCCGCTTCTAATTCAGAAATAGTAGGATCGATACCTTTTTTTTTTACGCGAGGATTCGCTTTTTGCACACCGGGACTCCCAAAACAGTAAACTGCAATCCGGTCCTAGGGCTACCCACTAAAACCTCGCGGCGGCCTTCCTCCGGCGTTGGGGTGGCCCAGGACAGTGCGTCAGCCCTCTGGTCCACCCCGCCGTTGCCCCCCCTCTGTCGCGAGGAGGTGCTCATCCTCGGGGAACCTCGGGAGGCTCCCCTGGATGGAGCGGCTCCGACCGCGCGCTGTAAAGAGGCGCGCGGCCGGTGGCGCCCCCGACGACCCTCCCCGGCCGCACCGGGGGGTCATCCTTCCCGGGCCGCAACCCGGGCGCACCCGCGGGGTGTGCCCCCTCGCGGCCCGTTGACGGCGGCGATCACTGAGCTCACCGCCGCCGCCTTCGAGCGGGATCGGCTCTCTCCCGACCCCGCTCGGCGGCCTCCTTCTGGAGCATCACTGCTTCGCAGAAGGAGACCACAGCCCTCCACTCCTCCTCGCCCGCCAGCATTGCCGCGACCAACGCCGGCGGGGACAAGTCTCGCCCGATCCCGTCGACCAGGACTCGGCGCTCGGCCGCCCAGGCCGGGCAGACCTCCAGCGTGTGCTGGGCCGAGTCCAGGTCGGATGCGCAATGGTGGCATCTCGCCGTCTCTTCGCGCCTTATTCGACTCAGATACTCACCGAAGCACCCATACCCGGTGAGTATCTGAGTCAACCTGTAGGTGACAGTGCCCCATTTACGGAGCACCCAGGCCTCGAAGTGGGGCAGGGCGGCTCCGACGGCGCGTGAACGCGCAGAGCCCTGGAGGACCAGCGCGTCGCGCCAGTCCCCCAGGACTCGCCGGAAGGCCTTCCGCCTCCGCACTTCGCGTCCCCGCGGGTGCGGGTCCCCCCCGCCCCGGCCGAGATCGTACGCGGCTGCGTACATCTCGGCCAGGATGATGAAGGGGGGGGAACGCGCGAGGACCGTCGCCGCCTGGTACGAGATGGTACGGTAGCCCCGTACGATCCGTATGGCCATGATCCGCTCCAGGCTCCTCAGCAGAGCCCTGGAGCGGGAGGCCCCCGCGAGGTCTCACGACCAAACGGGGGCCCCGTACAGGGCCACGGGCCGCACGACGCCACCGTAGAGGCGGCGAACTCCCTCCCCCGAGGATCGATACCTGGCTCTCACAAACAACTGACAACTTTGTGCCCAGTGTATGGCATTAGGTTCGCTACCTTTTATACCTTTTATTTGGGACATAACGATTCGGCGTGTCAAGATTTAACAGCAGTTGCCTTCAGGTACGAAAAGGCGGGAAGTTATGATATAATAATAATATCTTGGACACAATACACACAGCGCCCTCTAATTACAAGCTAAGCGACTAAATGCTTGTGTTATGGATACTAGATAACGGATATTAATACATATAGATATACATTTCTTTTTTAAATATTCTTGTTTGTCACAAATATTGGTGCTCGGGTGGGAATCGAACCCCCGACCTCAGTGCTGCAGCCGATAGTTTTACCAATGCGTTACGAGGCCCGTCAAAATGATATGTTTCTTAGTTAGAGTTATAATAATATGACTGAAGTTCAAAGATAATATACCTTGGTATCTTGCGGTGATGTGAGTACCCTCTCGTGTTTCCAGGTCTTCGCGCGCTTGATCTCCCGCAGACGATCCTCGAGCACATCGCGAAGTATCGCCACCCCTTGTCTATCCGTCTGTTTCAACTCGTGCACTTGACGTGTTTGAGTTGCGTTCAAAACTGCAAAATGGGTGTCAGTTGTTGGAATTTTTCTTTTTGAGATGGTTAGAAAGTTAGAAAACGTGAAATTTCGTAAAACGTTTTTTTTTATGGAATAGGAGGGCAAACGAGCAAGTGTGTCACCTGATGGTAAGCAACCTGCGCCGCCCATGGACACCAGCAACACATGTAAGTGTTACAGTTTCGTAGCCAGCCCGTACATTAGGATATAGACCGGTGCCTATATCTTCGTACATTAACAGCATGAAATTACAGAAACTGTAATTTGATTATATTTAATACTAGCTGACCCGGCGAACTTAGTTCCGCATCACAAAAATTTTGCAGCGTTTACAATTAAAGTGCTACATCTAAAAAAATATCACTTTTTTACTACATTTTACATGGATTATACATAAATACCATCCCGTTGACACCCTCTATCTATTAAAAACCCGCATTAAAATCTGTTGCGTACTTTGAAAGATCTATGCATGTACGGGGCCAGACAGCGGATAGCGCCTTTGTTTTATATTATGTAATGATATGTGAAAAAAGCATTTTTTCATTATGTAGTATAAGCATGATAGCACTTTTTATTAATGAAACACGATTGTATCGCTGTTCTGTAATAAAATTGTAAACTATTTACAACTTATAACAAATATTTCATAAATATCTTCCTCTTATCAAAAGTCCTGCGTTATCTTTTATAAATATACATCACGGACTGTTTTCTTTATTATCTTCGACACTATATACACAGCGCCCTCTAGTTTCAAGCTAAGCAACTAACTGCTTGTGTTATGGATACTAGATAACAAATATTGTTACACATACTTTAGTTGTGAATTTACTTTACTTATAATACACAGAAAAACGCCCAGACACCATTGAAAACATTTATGCTTGTCACAAATATACTCAAATGTACTCGGTTGGGGATCGAGCCCACCAACCCCGATTCTACTGTTGGTAGTTTTACCAATGCACCACGAGGCCCGTCATCTATAAGTCATGATTATTCATCACACATAATTGACGAGAGTAATTTCCGCAAGTAGTAGAGCCACGCAGTTCGCTACATGAATGGTCTGGCTAGACCGCTAAAATAAACGACCACTCAGAATATCGACGTAAACTTGCTTATGCCACGTTTATCTCGGTAAGAGTCTCCCCATTCCACATCTGAGCCATTCCCGAAGTATTCTATTTTAAAGGCTGGCAAACCAACTATAACATTATCTGTGTTGCATACGTCCATGGGCGGCGTTAATTGCTTACCAAGTACCAACCATCAGGTGACACGCCTGCTCGTTTGTCCTAATATCCCATAAAAAAACTTATAGAAATATATCCATCCTATAATAAATTGAATTATTTTCTATCTTTTGTACTATCAGAGTAAATAAGGTGCATATGACACTCATTGTGGTCATGATTTGATAGTATCAACAACGATCCATTTTCAAGAGCAGTTTTTAATGACATATCTTTATGCACTCTCTATGGCCAATTGTTTACTAGATATTACACAACCGCTGATAAGATAGGAAAAATAGCGGCAAAGTTTGTTTTCTCCAAGACAGGCAGTTCTTTTACGTCATATTAATCATTAATAACCAAAGTAGGTACAATATATAAAAATGTTTGAAGAGATAAATAGATATTAACTTCCAAAATACGGCAGACCAAAACTGAAAAAACGTTTAACAATTTATTTATTCGTTATAAATTATTTTAACGTTTTGCCCCATCGAGGTAGTTGGCATTATTATCGGGTATAAACATAATAAATTTGCTTTATCACTGTTTATGTCGACCATAATTTTCCTTGTATTCAACAGAATTTGCATGACAGTAAAAATTGATTCAACCTTCCATTGACCTAAATGTCCGTAAACCTAAGCATACTTATTTATCTTATATCTTTAAACGAGCAATTCTTTTGGAATCTCGGAATCGGCTTCAACGATTTCCATCATTTTATTAGTATGTAATTCGTACTTAAATATAATTTCAAAAAACACAATTTCTAAAAAAAAAACATACCGAGCAAAGTTCGGTCATCCAGGTACTTTATTTATTTTAGTACCAACAACAACATACCTATTACATTGCTTATGGCTGACTAAAATTTTAATAGCTCAAAATATATTTTTTTTAAATAAAGAAAATAATAATGAGGTTTAAGAAAAGAGTTCCGAAAAGTTAATGGCGCTCTGTTCTCTCTGCCTATCCCGCAAAGGATTTGAAGTGAAGTTATATACGTAATACGCATTTACATAATTAAATTAAAGTCCTTAATAAAATCTTTAGCAAGTTTCGACAGATGAGCGGACCAATGTAAAATGGAATCATAATAATAAAATATGCAAACACAAGCTGTGTTCGCATATTTTAGACGTCCATTATTTAAACGTCCTTAAAGGTTAATAATTGTTAAATAAATTATGTACTTTTTTAATAATTATTCTAGCCCAACAGCACATTATATTTTAAAAGAATTTTAGAGAGTCAGATGACTTCTCCAAAATGGCTTCTACACTACTTAAATATAAATAAAGCGCCAAATAGGTATGCCTGTCACCTGTGCCTACAAAAAAGCAATCACATTCAAGGACGTCGGTAAAGTAGCACTAAGTCACTGTAAATACATTTTTTCACTCTTGACACTCACAAGATTTTTTTTTTGGAATATTTTGGTATATTTAAAATATTTTAGTATTGATTGTAATGTTATTTTTTGTAGAAACTTACAGTTGCGCAGAAGTGACGAGCGTAAAGCCATCGCGTCGAATGCGGGGGGCGCGGCTCGCTACCTGAGGCGCCCCTCCGCGGACAAAATTGTAACTCTTTAACTAAACCAGTCACGCAAGCTGCGTGTTTCGTCTTTTAAACATATTAATATTGTTTACAATGCACTATTCGTGTTCTTGAATACGTCAACATATTTTCCGCTATTCTGAGTGAGGTTATTAATATAGGGTTTGATTCAAATTAGTATTTTATGTATAGCGTCTTGTTTGTAAGCTTTACGGGTAAGATAACTTTAGGCCAAGTCCCTTGTAGGCAAATCGGGTGCACTAGAGATAATCGTTTAATTATATATAGTTTAGATTTTTTTTATTTGTTAACGTTTCTTTTTAATTTAGCAAATGTGGTTATAAATTCGTAGTTTTTGTCTGACTGACTTTAATTCCTATCTCACAAACTAATTGATTCAAAAACTGATTGATATTCATGACCATAAAGAAATAATATAATATGTATCAAATTTAGATTTAGATAACGCTACCGAAAAACTCGGATTGTGAGAACAATGACAATTACAGCTGTCTATACTTTTGAGCCTAAAGCCAGTGACTTTAAAAATAAGGTCGTTTATTGCTTTTGATATGCAAGATGATACACTCTTACATACATAATTTCACGCCAAATCCTTTGCGGAGTAGTCAGAGAGAAGATATCTACTCTTGTCCTGTTTTTAATTAATAAGTTATATATAATAATTATATATAATAATTATTAGTTATATATAATAATTAATAACTATTTTATGATCAGTAGCGACTACGGTGGAGTATGTTACTTGTGTCAACTGATAACTGACACAAGCTACTAATATTTCCAAAGAAATTCCTTTTATTAATATTTCTTAAGAGCGATATCATTTTGCCGGGTGTGGAATAGGAGAATTAGGAAAGAAAATGGTTGCCAATATTATTCCTTAATAAATCTGCTAACTGTCAGTGAAAGTCTTGTTAGAATCAGTCCAGGCGTTTAAGATATTAGCCTAAATATACAGACAAAAATAGGTAATGTTTTTTAAATCATTTTATTTTATTTACCTCGTTCGGACTACTGTTGAAATTGTCATATTGTATGATAAATTTGCACTTTGTGGTTTCTTCGTGTCTTTCACTTGAATAAACAAACTTTCATTATACCTACTTTACTAAGGAATAAGTTTGATAAATAGAAAGAGTAAATATTTTTTTAAATATATATTACGAAATTCGACATAACAAATACTTTCTGTGAAATTTCATGTTTTCTTGGGATACCAACAAGCAAGCATTGATTTGAATTTACAGGCGACTCTGGAAAATAAAAAAAGAAATATTAAATTATTTAAATACGTAATAAAAATATTAATCCTAATTAATAAACCATAATCTAGGAGTACATAATATTACATAACTAATATTTTTTTGGCGTTTTTGACGTTGACAGTAATTCATCTCTTCTCCACCCGTTAACTGTCAAATATGACATCTGTCAATATACGAGTGACGTAAGAAAGACGAGAGAGGCTGTGTAGAGGAAATTTTTGAATAAAATAAACTGCATTGCGCTCTCACCAGGTCCAGACATCTTCTGTGTTGTAACGCATCCATTATTACTGCTATGTCCATAATTTGCTGTTCAATACGGCGCCAGCAATTCAAATTTTTATGTGAATCACACATACATTTATATCCTAAATACCTACTATTTACACAAATTTAAACATTTCGCCATAATAAAATCTAACCTCTCATAAATTAAACGTTACAAAAAAAAGTGTCAAACAAAATACACTAATCATCTATTAGTGTATTGGCCATTGAATTAGTAATTAATTGTAATATTGGAAAACCTATGAACTATGTTCATATGAAAACAATTAAAAACTAACTTGGGAACTTTTATCGACATATCGTGAAACCTGTCCTACGTCCTCACAAGGTCACTAAGTGTCAATGATAAATTTATATATATAATATTTCCTTAAAAAACGGAATGTTTGCATCTTTTTTTGTGACGGATACCTCAATTATTTGCCGGCAAACCAATAATCTTTTTAAATTATATAAGGGAATTATAGGTAAACCAATGACGAGCTTTTAACTACTTATTTTTGTTGAAACCTTTCTTAGTCACTTATCACCTTTACTTAACAAAACATAACTTCACGCCTTTATTACCCGAAGGTGTAGACAGCGGCTGTTAAGCCTCGCCTAGGCGAACCTATTGCCATACCGGGCACAAAGTTTTCAGTCATCGATATTTACTTAACACATAACTTCCGAAAACAATTTCGAGAAGTCATTGGTGAGAGCCAGTGTCAGAATTCGAACCCGCGACTTCCGGATTCAGATGCAAGGTGCTCGACCACTGGACCAACGAGACTACTAAACCTTTACATAGTTTAAAACAAAAACAATTGCCTTTGTTTATTTTTCTTTCAAACTACGCTAAAGAATTGTTTTGAAGAATAAGAAATCTAAAAAATAATAAATGTCAAATATGTTTTAACCACCTCAGAACCAACATGTATGGCCAGCATCAGATCAAAGTCGTTGGCGCCAATCTGTATTTGAGCACGTCCATCGTTGCCAACCGTCACCGTCTTGCCCTGGCATGAACCATTGGATTTGTTGCCTGATATCACGTCACAGTACGTTCCAGCAGGTAGACATGTCTGTAGAACAATACTCATAATAATATATGGGTTACATACTCTTTGGCAAATATTATATAAAGAATAAAATATTTAAAAACTATATTTTATTTTAGGCCTTTGGTGTGGGACGCTACTTGCGTTGACACCCTTGCACCATCACACCTTCCAAGCACGGTAGGGGTGGCCGGTGCTGCTGCTTCAGCAGAAAATCTCAAACTGCACAAATATAGAAACCTTGTAGGTGATTATGTTTTTGAGGCGTTTGGGGATGAGACTCGAGGGACATAGGGTCCGAGTGCTCGTGCACTCTATAAAGATCTTGCAATGAGACTGATCGAGGCCTCTCGCGACCGGAGGCTGGTCTATTCTTCGCACAGAGGATTAGCATTGCCATTCAGCGTGGCAATGCGGGGCCAGTCTTCTGAGCACGCTGCCAGTAGACCGAGATGCAAAGAAATTTGATTTTAGCTAGTTTTTTAATTGTATATATTGTAAATAATGTAATGAATTTATTTCTCCTTATTATTTTAAAAAATATTTAAATATTTTAAGCAGACGTGATTTTGATTGATATTTTTTTTTAACTTCTACCCGAAGGTGTAGGCTGTTACGCCTGAACTCAACGAAAGTTACATCCCAAATGGGAAAAAATCCAAACATTGGGGGTATTGAGTGTGAGCCAGGATTTGAACACGAAACTTCTTGATTCAGAAACGGGTCTCAATTCCTAAATTATAATGGGAAGGATTTAGGAATCGAAGACGGCCACGAGACACTTTCCATGATCAAATTGAACATGTCCTTACTAATGATGAAATGTAGATGATGTTAGGAGTCTTAAAAACGTTTATGACAAGAATTATGAAGAATTTTAAGAGAAGTAGATGAGGTGATGCTCTGTTCTCAGTGGCTACCCAGTTTTGCCTTAAGTCACGTAAGTTACCTATAAAGTATTAGTTAAATCGAACCTGTAACGTCTGATTCAGATCCCAATAGTCATTGTTAAAGGCGATGAACGCGTTGTTTCCCCTACAGAAAGCAATTTGATTGCTGCCGTTGTCCCACCAGTTAGCGAGGGCAGTGTTGCCAGCAACATTCCTAAATGCCACCATCGCATAAATCTGCCTCCAACGGTGCTGACATATCCAGCCGTTACCGCAGGTATTGTCCTGTGGGCAAAAAAAACATCAACACAACATAACATAACTTCACGCCTTTTTCTACCCGAAGGTGTAGGCAGTGGTTGTTAAGCCTCGACTCGCCGTTATGTTTACGTCCCAAATGGAATAGCTGGCGAACCTATTGCCATACCGGGCACAAAGTTTTCAGTCATCGATATATCATCGAAAATCAAAATTCACAAATATCTTCGATATCATATTAAACATATTGACAAGCTTACACATTACTACAATATACAAGATATTATTGGTATAACATTAAAACAACTTCTTATGGATTTTATCGCGTTTATTTAGAGCTTATTTTCTATTTATTTCCCGACGTTTGGAACTCTTTACAGAGGAAATGATCTCTGTGAAATAAGCTCTAAATAAACGCGATAAAATCCATAAAAAGTTGTTATAATGTTATGAATGTGATTCGCGAAAATCTAAGAAATGAGTATTATTAGTAGTGTTTAGGCGGGTAAATTAAAAAAAGGGTTCCTTTAGCTGCTAAAATACCACACCAAAAGGACAACACAACGCTTTCACAGCGCCGAACACTATGACTGGTGACTGTGTCGGTAAAGTAGAGCATCGCAAAAAGGAAATCATAATTCATACTTACAGAATTAATTGATGGTGAAATAATATTGCCGTCGCGATCCATTGGAGGTCCGATTTCGGAGTCCCAGAAATCAAAACTGCTCATAATTTGAGGTTCTCCATAGGGGTGGGCCAATAAGAATGCAATAGCTGCTTTATATGGCCGTGCCTCCTTGTAAGTAAGGATGCCTCCTCCACCACCGTGTCCTCTTTCATTGTCATGGTTGTCGATAAAGGTTAGAGCGTCTTCATGAGCCAGTAACCCCCATTGAGGGCCCCATGATGATAACCATCTGAGTTGGTTATTTCCTCTAAAGGCGTTACTGAGTTCCATACCAGCTTTGAATTCAGTCACAGCTCCAATCGGAGTGTACTCATCTCTACTGATGGCTTCACCACCATAGTCAATGACTTCTTGATAAATATATGGACGGGCGTTGGAAGGAAATCCATGGTCTGTGTTCAGGTTATGTAGACGGTCGTAGATTATGCGAAGGTCTTCAGGCCACATATGTTTGGCTGCATCAATTCTTAGAAGAAAACACACAAATAAGTACATCGTAATCTTTTTTTATGGGGTACGGAGGTGACGAGGCAATGTAGTTTACCTGATGGTAAGTAACTACGGTGGGCTATGGATCCCTGCAATACAGGTAGCGTTATAATTGCGTTGCCTGATAGAGAAAGAAGACTAGATCGGATAGAGACGGAATCAGAAGTGGGATCTTGAGATAGGTTCGAACGAAACGTGGAACTTTTATGTCCGGAATTTACCGATCTTGTCAGATCAGTAAATTGACGTAGCGAGGTGCGTGAATCAACCACGCTTTCCGTTTACTTACTGTAGTTATTAACAATCTTCACTCAAGACTTCATAAAAATCTATCTGTATTTTTATAATTGTGTACATATATACATACCTGAATCCTGCTACGCCCAAATCGATGAGTTTATTCATAAAATTGACGATTTTCTCCCGCACATGCTCGTTCGTTTGGTCTAAATCTTTCAGTCCTACAAGCTCGCAGTTGCGTACCTGAAGGGTGTTGTCAATATTGTAGTAATAATAATTATCTCCAACGAGCCTTAACTGCAGATACTAACTCGATAATTGCTTTATACAGTATGTTAGTTTAAACGAGGGACATATTCAAACCCACAATAGTTGACAATAGTGTATGCTTATATGAACCTAACAAACATATGAACAAAGCAAAAACACTGATAAATAACAGACAAAACCATAAACAAAAATTCAACAGTCTCAAAAAGTATATGCACCCTAGCGCCAACGCAACGATATAATATTATCGCAGATATTGGTGTGCGCGGGGCGCGGGTCAACCGGGTGACGTTAGGTAAAATCCATTTTTCCTTCATACTTTAAACCTGGCTTAGGACAGGCAAAAATGTCTAGGTAGGTACTAAACGAAACAAAAAAATCTACAATGCAAATGTGAATTGTGTTCCGCAATAATGTTATTAGGCTTACTTAGTATTTTTGGCGTATTAAAAAAATGGAATCACACCTATTTACAATGATTAACTTGATTGACTATTTACAATAATTAATTTGATTAACTACACAATAATTTTAAACTAATCTTAAAAATTGTTCAAAATGCGCACCTCCTCGTGATATGCAGAGTTCACCACGTTTTCGCATATTGTCTTTAACGCGGTTAAGAACAAACGGATCACTTCTTACACTAATAAAAGTGTTCGTGATACGTATCTTTAACTCTTCCCGGTTTGAGTACTCCGTAGCGTACACAATTCTTTTCACTTCACCCCAAAAATAAAAGTCTAATGGAGTGAGATCCGGGGAGCGAGCAGGCCATGGCACTGGCCCACCACGACCTATCCATCTGTCACCAAAATTATTGTCTAAAAACTCACGTACGCGCACCTGATAGTGCACGGGCGCTCCGTTGTGTTGATAAAAAAGGTTTCGGTAAACACTAAGAGGCACATCGTCCAACTTTTCATCCACCACACTATTCACCACCGTCAATAAAGTACGGGGCTATTAAGCAATTATTTAAAATACCCGCCCACACATTCACACTAAATCGGTGTTGATAAGCGTCCTGTCGCGTAACATAGGGATTTTTTTGATCACTCCACCAATGTTCGTTGTGCAATGTGCACATTAAATATCCCCATTCGTGTAAATGTGGCTTCATCGGTAAATAAAATGTTTTTGTCTAAATTAGACAAAAACCAGCGGCAAAAGTTCACCCGTGGTTCGTGGTCGCTGACCCCAAGTTCTTGAACGGGTCTAAAATGATATGGGTGCATCACTTCTTCATGCATCAGCTTCCACACTGCCCAGTGTGATACACCGAATAGTCTTGCAGCGTTTCGAGTTCTTTCTTGTGGGTGATGCTCGCCAAATGCAATGCAAAACACCAAAGAGCATATAAATAAGAGACGGCACTCCAAGTACTGTCAATGTCACTAAGCCAAGTTCATACTGTCGGGAGACGCTCGTCTCATAAATTCTAATTAACTTAACAGAGTTTTGCCTAAAAAATGTTAAACCCTCTTTTGCTAAGAAAAAATAATTAAAACACCAAAGAGCATATAAATAAGAGACGGCACTCCAAGTACTGTCAATGTCACTAAGCCAAGTTCATACTGTCGGGAGACGCTCGTCCTAGCATTGGATGTTGATAAAATATCGATATATCGAAATATCGATATTTTTCCTTAAAAATATCGATATTTATCGCCGATATTTTTTTTCACGATATATCGATAGTTCGATATTGAAATGTACATATCGACTTTCGATATTTTTATGAAAATATTTTTTTTTGGACATAATAACTTAAATTATATCGTCATCGCAAACTTAAGGTTGTCTGGAAGAGATCGCAACATGCGATAAGACCGCCTTTTGTACTTGATCGACATTTACTATGTACTAATTACTTCAATGTAATGTATAAAAATTGCGTACAATAAAGCGTATTCTAGTCTAATCTTAATATACTGTATTTAAAAAACTAATAAACAATCATCAAGTCATCCCATAAGCAATTACAAACAGCTCCCCTTTACGAGTTCAAGCTAATTCATGGCAATTAAAAAATTTTGCATCAAATTATAACTGTACAAAGTATAACTGATTAGTGTTTATAGGTATCGCGTATTGTTTTTTTTTTTGCTTAAAGACACTTTCACAGGGGCCCGCAGGGCTTATGGAAAACTCTTCGAACAACACCCTCTTTCTATTAATAGACGTAACATATGAATTTTCTGTACATGCATTTTTAGGAGTATGTATTTTTATATGTACCTACATAATTGATTAGTATCTATAATTTTAATTTCCCTAAATTATCTTATGTTATGTCATAAATACATAGTGAAACAATTGTCAATGAATGTGTTAAGCCACTGTTAACTATCACAACCATATAATTTACGTTAATATTTACGTTTATATGTTCGCTGGACGCAGCTGCGGCAAAAAAAAAATCTATTATATGCATGTATTTTAAGAAATTATATTCAAGTAGTGTTTTTTGCACTTTGTCGTGAAAAGTTATCAAAGATGTGGAAATGCAACAAATTTAGCAACCCATTTGAAAAGGAAATCCATCATGCATTTGCAAAACTATCCATCAGAGTAAGTAAAAATACTAAGAAAATAATCACGAAAAATGCAGAAGGAAACTATCATAATGATTCAGTCGTATAGTTACTACCACCAAAATCAAATATTGACCTTACTGACAACGATACCGAAAACTAAATACATGGTATATGAAAGAGAAGATATCTTAATAAATAGTTTTTTACGATCTTAATTTACTACCTTTCGTCCATAGATGTCACTACATCTGAAATGAAATCAATTCTACATCGGTAATCTTTAGAGTAGTTTTAGCTTATGGACATAGATGGCGATACGTTAGAATAAATGGTTAATATATTGACTGGTTAATTTACTGCCTCTATAACCAACGCCCATAGTATATTGGACTCGCTGGTCTTCACCGATCACAAAGTTAAGCTACGTTGGGCGTGGTAAACACTTGGATGAGTAAACGTTTTTATTTGGATAAAATTGTTCACAAACAATATTTTAAAGCATTGTAGTAAATACGATTAATTTAAAACGGCAGCAAACGGGGCGTTTAACGTTTGCATGTCGTTTAAGAAGTTTCACTTCAAAATATCGATATATCGAAAATCCGATATTTTTAAAAATATCAACAGTCCTACCAAATGCTCGCAGTATTCCAAGATGGCTTCTTGTTATTTTTTTTATTTTATATAATTTAACGACCTGGTTGCTAGGACCTTTAAGTCGAGTCTTATTTTATATTTAACAGCATCATTCTTAACCTAAACTAATCTTAACCTAACCTAGCCTAATCCTAAAGCTTAACCTAACCTAACCTAACCTAAATCATCCATAAAGTCGTGGCACTTTATGCATGATGTTCCGAGGGAGTCCTGACAAGAATGTAGAAGAGCACACTAAACACGATACCTACACCATCTCCCACATTTGCACTCATATACGAACACTTATTCAATAAAACGCCACGAATTTTATTCAATAATATCCATTGAAACACAAATCTGAGAAAATAATGCAAATAGCGGACATGTCTCTTCCACAGTCCCGCCAAAACTCCGATGGCTTCTTGGAGGTGTACTGCACAGGTGTACTGACTACAGACTACTGGATATTAAGGATGATCGATATTCATCGATGTTGAATAAACATCGATGTTTAACTATAAAACATCCAAGTTTTATAATCGATGGGTTGACTTCGATATCACCGAAACATCGATGTTACCTGCATAAAATATCGGAACGTCAATTATTTTTTTAGCGGGGTAGCGTGCAGTAGGTGTACTACCTTCAAGTAGAAATATTGCATGATTATCCCTAAAATATACTGGGAATATTAATTTTTTAACATTTTTGTTATTTCTAGAGCATATATCGAATAATTTAAACTTTTCATAAATATAGTCAACAGTTTTATTTGTTTCCAAAAACATCGATGTTTTAAGAATATCGATGTCTTTCGACCGATATTTATTGTATATCGATACTTTTGATTCGAAGTTAGCATCGATGTGATCCTAATATCGATCATCTCTACTGGACCTACTGGTATGGATGGCTCCCTTCCTCGTCCTTGGGCATGTGTCGGTACGGTGAACTGACCAAACGTTCGCAACCGTTGGTTGACACCAAGCTTATGGTCAGAGAGTACGTAAATTGCTTATGGTTGTACCGAGTTGTACAATGTACGACGGAATCTGGCGGTCGGGAAACATCTCTCGGTACAAATTAATTTCGCCTCGTACACTATCGTTCGACAACGCGTAGGCACGAACCATATCCCAATATTCTTCATTGGAATATTGATAAGACGTTTTTGACACGGTACGTACGGAACACACTAATCGCGAAGCGGGGTTGTTTTGAGATACGCGGAAGCGCATCGGGACAACACAAAGAAAAGGGGCGGGGCTTAAGCGCGCTCTATCCTTTTCGGCAAGATCGGCGCGTGCTTTGCAACGTGACTTACTTTATGTAGGTCTGTACTGTTTCTGTTTACAAGTTCGCTTGTTGCGCGCTCAGTGTCCATGATGATTTATTTTATTGGACAATTACCTCAAAAATTTAGGTTGTAGGTTTTTCACATATTTAGGACGAGAATCGAATACTGAATACCCTCCTTCAATATGTCCCTCGTTTAACCTAACACAGGTATATTAAGCACATATTTTAAAATCAGCTTTTAAAATATCCCTCTGCCGTTACAAACACAAATCTGGATGTTGGGAGAAGTATTATTGTTTTTAAATATTATTTTATAAACAAGCATATTAGTATGTAGCAGATAGTATTACAGTTGAGTTGCCGGCCATTAAGAGAGTAGGATGAGACAGCAGGAGAAAGGGGGAAACGAACGAAACGTGGCATTAACCACTTTACGTCATATTCTAAAACGTCGTGATATTACACCAGTCAAGCCGGCAAGCGAACTGAGTGGCTCTACTACTCTCTCTTAAAATGGAGGTAAATGGTCCATTCCTGGTTTTTCATTTGGGAGGCATTAATTGATTTTTGTAACACGGAGTGGTTAGCTGGTCAAAGTTCCGTTGCCGACCATTTTAGGATATTTGAGGGGGAAGAGAGCGAATGGGATAAAACTCTGGATACGCCTCTCACTGAACGAAACAAAGTTTAATACAATATACGACCATTATCTGATATATCGTGGTCTATCACCGGTAGAGCTGGCCCATTCGGTTCTACCACTAAACCTTAAATGGTGCAAAATATCCACGAGGCTGTGTAAGAAGTCGTATTCTCACCCTCCACGCATTATTGACATAATCCATGCCATCTATGACGCAATGTGGCCAGTTAAAATGCTCCCTGGTATACGGTACTCCTGGGTAGTCCCAGTTGGAGAACACAGCGGTGTTGCCAGCTGTACCGACATTCTCCGGAGGTTCTCCGGTCATGTGGTTTATTACTGCGTCTACGTAGATTCTGAAATTTATAAATTGTTGCGTTTTTGAAACGATTACATTTTAGATATTTAAAGTTATACGCAAGACGCTACAAGTAAGTAAAAATGTAAATACTTTCTTGCCAAGGAAAAAAAAATTAAAAGGTTCTTAATTTGAAACCCTATTTTTTAAAAAATACATACCGACCAGTGTTACTGGTGATTATAGTAGTATTAAATCGTGATACAATGATTAAAATCTATGGATTCTATTCCAAATTTATTGACTACAAACAAATATTTCGTACAAAATTGGCTTTTTACTTATGTTTTTGCTCAAAAAATCTATAATCCATGAGACCGTTTATTTGTATATTTCGGCGACCTAATTGCATTTTAATGAGTTAATCTGTTTTAACTTTTTACTAGTTACTAAATAATGTTTACTAGATACAATTAAATAGATATGTTAAACGGCACTTAACATATGAATATTGATACTTATTTATTTAAAAGTTAATTAGTACCTACCTGACACCAGCATTATTACAGCGACGTAACATGTTGGCGAATTGTGCTTCGTTTCCTGATCTCGTCACCAGATCGTAGGACATCGGCTGGTATCGCTCCCACCAAGGACGATTGTATGTCCATAGAATTACATTCTCGTTTGGTGGTGATATCTATAAATACGAAAAAATTCACTCAGTAAATTCTAACATTTAGTTCATCATGTTAAAACACAGGCTCAAAAAGACTGGCATCCATAGCCGTAAAGACATTTACATAAAAAAATACAAGTTGAATTGAAACAGCCGAGCCAATTCCAAATTAAAATTAAATTAATAAACTTTTCATTTTTCTATTTTTATGTGTATCCTTTTTAAATTGTCAATATCAGACAAGTTGTAGGAAACTTATATAAAGGAAAAGTAAAACCTGAACGTCATCGATTTCCTCGGGTCTCCCAGGGAAAAATCGATCCTTCGGAAAAATAATGTCCATAATTTAAGTTAGATCTGGATGACAATCACAGCGAAAACGATACAATAGTTTTTGCGTGACGCGTATACAAACATACAAAAACACCATCAGATAATAAAAATCTTTTTGTCTAATAAAACCATCTCGAATTGACGTGACTTCTTAAATTAACAACCAACCAACCTGTATTCCTCCGAATCCTCGTGGACCAAGGAATCTTTCGCATTCATCCGCTATGTCATCCCATTTCCACTCAAAGAGGTGAACATTCACGGACCTCCCGGAGGCATAGTAGGGATTTTTATATGCGTTCGCAGACGCGACTATAAAAGTAGCCCCAAACAGCAAGGTCAACAGCCCCTGTCCATGACATTCGTAAAATTAAAGACACGTGATCAAGCTTGGCATAATAATTAGGAGAAAAAAAAAACAAAAAACATCAGTCTTAGTAAGATTTAAATAATAAAATTGAATATTAAGTACGAAATAAATAAAATAATCTAAAAGATATTTTTCAATACACACTTACCATAACTATCTGACAACTAATAAGAATACATTTAAAAATATTATGTATGCACTAAAGAAATCAGTGTTATCGCAAAAAAAATATACATTCGTATCATAATAATCTGGGGATAATTATCGTGATTTCTCAATTTGAAATTATTTATATCTTATCTTTCTTTGCTCAGTGGCTCAGGTTGCAATAGTAAACAGTTATGAACATAGAAAAAGATGATATCTCATCGAATTTAATTACCACAAACGAAGCGAAATATTAAGATATATTAAATAGATAATTAATATTTTTAATTGATACACTATTATTATCTTAATCTATTTACGTGGTACACAAATCACTTACGTGCTATAACTACCTGCTTTAATAACGTATCCGGTATGTGTATCGGAATGAAACAAGTTTACTTTATATGGCTTAAGTTAAAGTTAGGCATTTTTTAAATTTTAAAATATATATAGTCCATGTATTATTAGTCCAGAAAAAGATTTTAGTGTGTGAGTCTAGTATCTATAGGGTATAGATATTTAAAACAAATATTTATCGTCAAGATTTACTTTAAGTTTTTTTTTATGGGATAGGAGGCCAAACGAGCAGGCATGTCACCTGATGGTAAGCAACCAACGCCGCCCATGGACACCAGCAACACATACAGTCTTACTGTTGCGTTGCCTACCTTTAAGGGATAGAGGATAGGAAAGGATGGGGAAGGGAGGTGGGCCTCCGGGTACCTCTCTCACCGAACGAAACGCGGCATGAGCCACTTTACGTCGGTCTTCTGAGAGGTCGTCTGAGAGCCGGCCCATTCATACAGCGAACTGCTTGGCTCTACCACTGTTAAATGGTTAAAACTTTAAGTGAAAATTAAATTTCTTTAATTCTGCAGGGTGTATTGAAAACAAATAACATTGGCCTTGTGGTTCAGCAATCAAAAGTTGATATGTTTAGTTTATATTCCAATTCTGCCTCACACCAACATTTCGATACCTATTAATTCCTCGAAGATTAAAAATGAACCGCGAGTGTCGAGGCGTAACTGCTACGCTACCCTGTTCGTTAGGAATAAGAAAAATGAAAATATAAATACAACAGCACATCATTTCCATTATATGGTAGGAAACCAATGAAGAAGGAAACCTATGGAAGTGGCATATCGACACAAAATTGAAGCCGAGTGGCGGTTTAGTGCTGTGCAGAAGAATTTTATTTATCGATAAACGTTCTTGACTCATTTTATTGAAATTAATGTTGAGTATTACTTATTTATAGAATTAATACTTAAATATGAAGCAAATATATTGTTATGCTAAATATTCTGTTTTGGATGTCAAAATAAGAGTACATGGTTTTCTTAGTCGCTGACTCTAAAGTAAGTAAATCACTACTGCAACATACCTCTAGATAAGTGCGCCCCACAGTAAATAAGAATGATTTAAATTTTAAACTTATTAAGGGAACGCGTGATAAACAAAACGAAACATCTTTAGAACATTTTTTTAGTTACAAATGCATCTCTTATGACTTTCAATCTAAGATCGGTTAATTATTACATATTCAGCGAATTTAGAATGGGTTTTTACTCGTTACGAAGTAAAACTAATTTATTTAGATAATTCTGGAAAGAAATTTTGTCGGTAAAATTTTTCTCAACACTTTTTTACTGGCTGAACTGATAAAAAATCCGCCATAATTTGCGGGAGATATGGCGTCAGTAGGTATTATCGTAAAATCTAATTTCCGTATTCATTCACTTTATGTACGCACTGAAATACTGTTATACTGTTTTCATGCGAGTGACAGAGCTGAATACGAACGAGAAGGATATATGTTTATGTGTACGCCGTCGAAATGCCTAATATATAAACAAGCAATTGTACGTATAGAACAATATGTCTCGTCCATATATACAAGTCAATGTAGGAATCATATGGAAATGATATGTCAACAAAAAATTGAAGCTAGTGTGACTTCGTCTGTGCGCACAAATGGCGGTGCTGCCCAGAATGTTTTTATTTATCGATAAACGTTCTTGGCTAATTAAATTTTAAATATAATTGGGTATGGGGGGTCATGTCAAGAGCGTGCGCGTCGCGATCCCTGCCGTCCCAGTGGGACGCAATCTTGACCAAAGCAAACTCAGCCGGACGGGCTGCTAGGGCGTGCCCCGCAAGCGACGGGCACCGATTAGCCCCCGTCGGTGCGGCTGCATGCGCATGCGGCGAAGGGGGCCGCCACCCTTCACGCAGCGCCAATCCTGGCGGGACGAGGAGAGGGGAGTGCCGTATAGGCACGTGGAATGTTAGAGGTAGCATGGCAAGAAAGATGAATGAGATGATGGATGTATTAAATGAGAGATGCCTGGATGCCTTATGTTTGACGGAGACAAAGCGGAGGGGGAGGGAGGCCGAGGACCTCCCCGGTGGCATGGTAGCCCTTTGGTCCGGAGTGGACCCGGACGTCCGTGCCAGTGGGGGTGTTGGAGTCGTTCTCTCCTCCCGCTTTGCTTCCGGAGTGAAAGATTATGAGTTGGTAGGCCCAAGACATCTTTGGGTTCGAATAAAACTGGGGATCACGCGAGTTCTCCTGGTCGCAGCTTATGCTCCCGTTAGCTCCGCGGATCCCCGCGAACTCGAGGAGTTTTGGGAAACTGTTAGGGATATTCTGGATCTAGCTGAGGAAAATGAAAGGATAATTCTGTGTGGTGATCTTAATGGGTGGGTCGGAACCAAGCGAGACGGCCTGGAGGCCGTCCTTGGTCCGAATGGTGACAAGAGAGTGAATGATGCTGGTAAGCCGATATTGGACGTATGCCTGGAACGGAACCTCCTTGTGTCTAACACATTATTCCGTCATAAAGATATTCACACGTATACGTGGAGACGGAATGAGCAAAAGAGTATGATAGATTTGATTTTGATAGATAGTCGTCTCCGAAATACTCTAAGGGATACAAGAGCCTACAGAGGCCCCACTCTTGATACGGACCACTACCTGGTGGTAAGCCGATTCGTGGGCCTTTTCAAGAAGTGGAGACACTGGCGAGTGCGTACCCATTTCGGAGAGCTTGAAAGGATAAAATGTGAGAAATTAGAAGATGAAAGTGTACGGAGTATGTATGTAGGCCTAGTCAGTAAAGGACTCAATGAGACGAGTCTTTCTGACCTAGGTGTTGAAGAATGCTGGGAAAGAATGAAAGAAAGTATAGTGAATAGTGCAAAAGAAGTATGTGGTAGTGCAAAGAGGCATAAGATTCTGAGAGGTGACGCCTGGTGGGACGCGGATGTGAAATCCAGCGTCGAAAGAAAGAAAAAAGCATGGTTGGATTATGTCTCAAGTTTGAACCAGAATGATAGTATGACAGAGAAAAAGTATGAGAGCTACCGCCGCTGCAGGAATGTTTCCAAAGCCTTAGTGAAAGAGAAGCGTGAAAGACTTGTTGCGAATGAGGAAGTGAGGTTGACGGAGAACTTCGAGGCGAATAACAAACTCTTCTGGAGGGAAGTTAGAAAGTGTCGGGGTTCTTCGTCAACATCCAGAATGGACAAAATTATGTCTAAGTTTGGTGACATTCTTGCAAACCCAAGCGATGTATTGGGCAGGTGGAGTGAGTATTTTGGGGAAATGTACGAGTATGTTCCGGATGTGGGCGCCGCGAGTGAGCCTACGGCTGACACCGCTGCGCCAACATCTGATGAGGACATTACTATGGAAGAGATTGAATGGTCGATACGAAGTATGAAAAATGGTAAGGCAGCTGGAATTGATATGATGTCTGCTGAAATGATCAAACACGGTGGATCCTGTGTCCGGGACGCTTTCCTGACCTTGAGCAATCTGTGCTGGAGGTCGGGTAAGGTTCCCATGGACTGGAGGCGCGCTGTCATCGTGCCCTTGTATAAAGGTAAGGGATCACGTATGCTGTGCGCCAGTTACAGGGCCATCAGTTTGATCAGTTTAGCAGCAAAAGTGTATGGGAAAATTATTGAAAGGAGAATGAGGGTGATATCTGATGGAGTGTTGTGGGAGGCTCAGGGTGGTTTCAGAAGCGGACGAGGGTGCATGGATCAGATTTTTTCTCTCCGCAACATCGTGGAGAAACAACTGGCTGTTAACCGGAAGGTTTTCTGCGGTTTTGTGGATCTGGAAAAAGCGTTTGACAGAGTGTTACGAAAGGATCTGTGGGATATACTCCCGGGCTACGGGGTGAGCGGAACACTGCTGCGCGCTGTGCAGTCCACTTATGAGGGCTGCACAGCGTGTGTGCGTGTTGACGGCGGCTTGTCCCCCTGGTTTGACGTCAATATCGGCGTCAGACAGGGTTGCGTGCTGTCCGCTCGACTGTTCATCCTGTACCTGGACAGTTGTCTCCAGAGAATGAGATCGATGGATGTAGGGATGCGAATGGGTGACCTAGTTGTGAGCTGCCTGCTTTACGCAGATGACGCCGTGCTTCTAGCCGAATCGCCGTCGGACCTGCAAACACTAGTCACTACTATGAAAGATGATTGCATGATTAAAGGCTTGCAGTTGAATGCGACGAAAACGAAAGTAATGGTGTTTGAAAGGGAGGAATCCAGAACAGATGCAAGGATAATGGTTGATGATGTAGTGCTGGAACAGGTGAATGAAATTGTATATCTTGGATGCGCTTTTAGCAGAGATGGAAGGTACACCGCGGATGTAGAAAGACGAGTGGCGATAGGAAATAGCGTAAACGGAGTGTTGGGCAGATTCCTGGGCGCAAAAAATATTAGCAGAAAGGCCCAGTTAGCAATCCACAATGCAGTCCTGATCCCAACACTAACTTATGGAAGCGAGAGCTGGGTATGGCAGAGTGTGCATGAAAGTAGAATAAACGCGGTAGAAATGAGGGCTCTACGCAAAATCTGCGGCGTGACTCTCGCTGACCGCGTAGAAAACAAGGTTGTAAGGAAGGAAGTTGGTTTGAAAGAGAGTGTCGGTGTAAAAGTAAGAAAGGGCATGCTCCGATGGTTCGGACATGTAGAAAGAATGGTTGACGCAAGACTGACTAAACAGATATACAATGCAAAAGCGGACGGATGTAGGAGTCGAGGACGGCCAAGACACACATTCCAAGACCAAATAGAACGTGTTCTGGAGGAAGGTGATGTTAAGAGCCTCAAAAACCGACGCGCGTGCATGAAAAGAGTTATGAAAGTCAACGAAGCGAGTGAGGTGTGTAAGAATCGTGCCCTATGGCGCTCTGTTCTCTCTGCCTACCCCGCAAGGGATTTGGCGTGAAGTTATGTATGTATGTATAATTGGGTATTATTTAATTGTATAATTTATACTTTAATAGGAATTAAGTATATTGTTATGCTAGCTAGTTGCTGGAAATCAAAACAACAGTACATGTTCTTCTTACCTCTATTACTTACCTCTATTTTACAAACTATTTGACAAACTAGGACTGTTGATAAAATATCGATATATCGAAATATCGATATTTTTCCTTAAAAATATCGATATTTATCGTCGATATTTTTTTTCACGATATATCGATAGTTCGATATTGAAATGTACATATCGACTTTCGATATTTTTATGAAAATATTTTTTTTTGTACACAATAACTTAAATTATATCGTCATCGCAAACTTAAGGTTGTCTGGAAGAGATCGCAACATGCGATAAGACCGCCTTTTGTACTTGATCGACATTTACTATGTACTAATTACTTCAATGTAATGTATAAAAATTGCGTACAATAAAGCGTATTCTAGTCTAATCATAATATACTGTATTTAAAAAACTAATAAACAATCGTCAAGTCATCCCATAAGCAATGACAAACAGCTCCCCTTTACGAGTTCAAGCTAATTCTTGGCAATGAAAAAATTTTGCATCAAATTATAACTGATTAGTGTATATAGGTATCGCGTATTGTTTTTTTTTTGCTTAAATACACTTTCACAGGGGCCCGCAGGGCTTATGGAAAACTCTTTGAACAACACCCTCATTCTACTAATAGACGTAACATATGAATTTTCTGTACATGCATTTTTAGGAGTATGTATTTTTATATGTACCTACATAATTGATTAGTATCTATAATTTTAATTTCCCTAAATTATCTTATGTCATGTCATAAATATATAGTGAAACCATTGTCAATGAATGTGTTAAGCCACTGTTAACTATCACAACGATATAATTTACGTTAATATTTACGTTTATATGTTTGCTGGACGCAGCTGCGGCAAAAAAAAAATCTATTATATGCATGTATTTTAAGAAATTATATTCAAGTAGTGTTTTTTGCACTTTGTCGTGAAAAGTTATCAAAGATGTGGAAATGCAACAAATTTAGCAACCCATTTGAAAAGGAAATCCATCATGCATTTGCAAAACTATCCATCAGAGTAAGTATAAATACTAAGAAAATAATCACGAAAAATGCAGAAGGAAACTATCATAATGAGTCAGTCGTATAGTTACTACCACCAAAATCAAATATTGACCTTACTGACAACGATACCGAAAACTAAATACATGGTATATGAAAGAGAAGATATCTTAATAAAT
The DNA here is from genome assembly GCA_905147225.2 of Euproctis similis. NCBI lineage: Eukaryota > Metazoa > Arthropoda > Insecta > Lepidoptera > Erebidae > Euproctis > Euproctis similis. Next base: position 6,473,560 of record LR990121.1, on the reverse strand, counting down.
AGTTTTTTACGATCTTAATTTACTACCTTTCGTCCATAGATGTCACTACATCTGAAATGAAATCAATTCTACATCGGTAATCTTTAGAGTAGTTTTAGCTTATGGACATAGATGGCGATACGTTAGAATAAATGGTTAATATATTGACTGGTTAATTTTCTGCCTCTATAACCAACGCCCATAGTATATTGGACTCGCTGGTCTTCACCGATCACAAAGTTAAGCTACGTTGGGCGTGGTAAGCACTTGGATGAGTAACCGTTTTTATTTGGGTAAAATTGTTCACAAACAATATTTTAAAGCATTGTAGTAAATGCGATTAATTTAAAACGGCAGCAAACGGGGCGTTTAACGTTTGCATGTCGTTTAAGAAGTTTTACTTCAAAATATCGATATATCGAAATATCGATATTTTTTTTCGATATATCATACCCCGATATAGATATTTTTTAAAATATAGATATATCGAAAATCCGATCTTTTTAAAAATATCAACAACCCTATGACAAACTATCTGTGTGCCTCAGTTCATTGAGTAGGGATGTGAGATTAATGGAAAAGAATCGATTTAATAAAAACCGATTTTTCTTTATTAATCGATTCTTATGAAAATCAATTTTTTTCTATTATATAGTATCCTACATGCTTTTCATAATTCAATAATTAACCTAAGATATTCACATTAATAAATAATCAGATAAAAAATCAAATAAAAAAATATGAACAAATAAATATCAAATTCAAAACTAAAAATCAATGCAAATGTTCTTTTAAACTTTTAAGTCTTTCTTTTCGTAATAAATAATGAAACCTATTATCATTATTGATAAATTTTTATACATATTATAATACATACATATATACATAACTTAACGCCAAATCCCTTGCGGGGTAGGCAGAGAGAACGGAGCGCCATAAGGCACGATTCTTACACACCTCACTCACTACGTTGATCTTGTACCTTTCTTACTTTTACACCGATATTCTCTTTCAATTATAATAAAAATGAAATGAGCACCCCAACAAAATGACAACCTTACTGTTTCAAAAATTAAGTTAACAATAATTACTGTCACAAATGTCTTATTTAATATTTTACTAGTATTAAAATAAAATACTTTAAATGAAAATTAAGGAAAACACACAACGACAGAGTGGTCTCAAAAAGAAAAATATAAAACAATTCTTTCGTTAATCTTAATAATCTCGGTGGTCCAGTAGTCAAGCACCTGCTTCTGAATCCGAAAGTCGCGGTTTCGAATCCTGACACTAGCTCACACCAATGATTTTTCGAAATGGTTTTCGGAAGTTATGTGTGATAAATATCGGTGACTGAAAAACTTTGTGCCCGGTATGGCAATAGGTTCGCCATCTATACTATTTAGGATGAAAACATAAATGCGACACGAGGTTTAACAGCCGCTGCCTTCACCTTCGGGTAGAAAAAGGCGTGAAGTTATGTCATGTAAGTATTTATTTCTTACTTACTCACATAGACCTAAATACTTCAAAAAGAAAATTAAAAAACCAAATAACGACTGTATGGTCTCGAAAACAAAAATATAAAACAATTATTTTTTATGTTAATCTTAAAGTTTAGTTTTAAAAATAGTTACTGTAACAAAACTTTGCCTCATCAAAATATAGGTACTAAAGAAATATGATATACGCCAATCCCAAACGACTTGTTAGTAGTAATAAACTTATTTCGAGTTTTGTCATTCGGCGCATAGATGGTGCTATTTACGAAAATCGATTTAATTACGTAATTAATTTATTCAAAATCGATTAATATCGATAATAAAATATGAATTTTATATTTTAGGTAAATAATAATCGATTAAAATAAAAATCGATTATATTAAACATCCCTACATATAAGTCGTAGAAAAAGTTAACTTTTTTACAACATTCTAAACTAAAGCGTGAGTAGAAGACGTCAGGTGTTAAATTTTTACAAAACTAAGTCCTGTTTTATTGCAAAATTTTTGAGTTTGTTCATTTAAAAACATAAAATCCGTGCATAATTGTGAATGTTAAATTCAAATACTGTTCGTTCATTTTCACATGTATTTATAATAATACTGAGAGTGTAGCTAAAAGTGTATTGTTTATTTGTACTAATCGGAATTGTTTACAATTACCATATTAGCAATGGCTGGTAAATATTACTTTTTAGCAGCGCTGTTATGTATAGTGCCCGTAGTTTATGCGTGCAACGAAGCTATTTGTGCCAGTGTTGTATCGAAATGTATGTTAACTCAATCGTGTAAATGTGATTTGAAAGATTGCTCCTGTTGCAAAGACTGTTATAGTTGTCTAAGTTATTTGTACAGCGAATGTTGCAGCTGTGTTGGTAAGTGTAACTTGATTTACTTACTTTTCATTGGTAAATATTGATATTTTACAGACTCTAAGCTCTGTTTTCTTCCGTTAATCTGCTCTGAGATATAGATATTTAGAGAATTTTCATTGAAAACATGCTTACCATTTTATATATAGTTTGTAAGTATTTGCTGTGTAATTTTATCACAATCTTATAATTCATGATGTTTTCAGACATGTGTCCAAAACCTAATGATACACAAACAGAGCTGTCCAAGACTTCATATGTTGAAGAGTTGGCTGATGGTGTACCAGGACTGTTTGCTGCCCTTACAAGTGATCCAGATCCTCAACAACGCTGGCTATCTATAACATATCCTGTAGATATTGATTTGTCGGCATATAGACCAGTGCCAGAGAAGCAGTTGGTATATCATCTTCGTAAGTAATTTTTTATTCTGTATATATCTGTTAGCTTCTGGCTGCAGTTTCACCAAGGGAACAGCAAAAATATTGATTATTTAAATTAAATTTATGTAAATAAGTAGCTGTCCAACGAGAATTAAATGATTAAAAAATGGTTTTAATATTCTATTATTCTTAATATTCTAAGTTTATTGATTAGAAACAACTTGATAATATTTTAAGAATTTTATAATTCAATATTTTGTACCTGTGGCTTCGCTCAGTTATGTGAAATTAAATCAAAATCATTGAAATAAAATGAAAGTCTTACTCAGCTGCACACTTATGTTTTCTGTTTCCCATATTTGGACACCTTAATGCATGGAATCAGTATATTAACTGGTGCACACATTATTTATCAAATGGAATAAAGTTTATGTGCAAGCTTGCAAGACATAAAAACTAGTCAATGATAATTCATTCATTCTAATTGAACATAATACAAATACTTTGTTTTTTAGCAATTTTCTATTAGTTTACATCTATTTTTAGCAAAGTTTGTTGAATAAACATAACTTCACGCCTTTTGTTACCCGAAGATATATGCAGCGGCTGTTAAGCCTCGTCTCACCGTTATGTTTACGTCCCAAATGGAATAGGTGGCAAACCTATTACAAAATATTAATTTATGTGGTCATACAGCAATCTATAATACATACATTATAATTATGTGTTTCTATGATATTATATTTACATATTTTTAAATAACATTACTATGCTGAACATTTTTTATGAATTTTAATAAACCTGCCTCAGAAGTGGTTATTGTAGCAGCAATAAGGAACACCTGTGTTTTATGTATAATATATCTGAGCTCCTCATTTTGCTTAAATTAATAACTTATGATAAAACTTTATGTGAATAAATTAAACTGAAATGTCTTTATGTCAAAATATATATTTTTTTAACGATGGTTTGTTTCAAAAATCTCGAAACCGAATAGAATACATGAACATTTTGACTGCGTTGTAGGTTGTGAAAAGTCATAATCTCTGGCTATATGTATATATTCGTATTTAATACTAGGACGAGCATTCTGATTCGGAAAAAATCGGAAACAAGGGTAATTTTGTAGGGTTATTACGGTAAATTCAAATAACAGTTAGTGGTCTTCTGGGAATAGTTTTCATCACGCCCTCCAACGACGGTTGCATTCAATCGTGGATTATAAAAAAAAAGTTGAAAGATGCGACCCCACAGAGTAGTGCGATGATTCATCAGTTTGGAATTGTCGTAATTACCTGAGAAGTCCTGTGAATTGTTTGTTTGATTTATTATTTTGTTATCTGTACCATTCACGAGGAGCTCGTAAAAGGGCGCGAAAATGATACAAATTATGTGAAAAACTTTTTTTAATTTCGGTGTCGCCAAACTTTCGTACTTTCGAAGGGCCATATTAAATTATGTTATTTTAAATAGACGAGCTTAAAAATATGTTGTTTGTTTTTGAATAGAAATAGGATGGATACCTAGATATTTTCTACGAAATAGCGCAAAATAATAATAAGGAGATAGTTGCCAAGTAACTTAACAAAGTCAAAGTCAAAATAAATTTTATTTTCATAGGTCTTCACAGACACTTAAAAATAGTCAACATTATTTCAAAGTAACTACTTAACACGACCGCTTGAGGAAATTGCGTCCGTGGAACAAGAAAACACGGACGCAATCGCCACGAGCGGCCCGATTCCGAGTGTAGGGGCTATCATGAGAAGAATCGGGCAAGAAACTCATGTGCCAGATACTCTTTTTAAACTATTAAACAGAAATTAACAAAACAAAAAAAAAAATAACGATATTATTACTCGCTTTGAGACTGTAAAATGAATAAGCAAGTTTCAAAAAATTGTTGCCGGTGACTACGTTTCAGTATTATTAACTGCTTGAAATTACAGTTATTGTACCTTAATGTTTAGGAAAGTTTTAATATTCTAGTTCTCAACCGAGATGTTTCTTACGAAAGGGCAAATGATCGCTTTATAACAGATTTACGCAGTAAATACTTGGTAATGGTTGTTTTAGATGTTGTTTATGCGGATATCGTTATTTTTAGATTATTATACATGCGGAATATTATTAGTACAGAAACTATAATATCTTAATAGTTTAAATGACGAGCCTCGTGGTGCATTGGTTAAACTACCGACTGCAGACTTCGATTCCTGCCCCAATACAAATATTTGTGACAAGCGTGAATGTTTGTATGGCGTCTGGGTGTTTTTCTATGTATTATAATTATGAATTTACAAAAGAAAAATACATATTTAATATGTCCATTGCACAAGTCCATCCATTTACTTGCTTAGTTTTGAACTAGAGGGCGCTGTGTGTATTGTGTCCAAGATATTATTATTTTAAGAAAAAAAATATCGATGACTGTCAAAATTATGTCCTAACGTATAGCAATAGATTCCGTTGCTTGCTGCATATACTTTGGTTAGAAAAGGAGTGAGGCTAAATAGAAAAACATATAAATCTATTGCAATACAGTGAACAAAATATCTAGAGTTTAGTGAATTGTTTAGGAGAAGGTTGTTCAGAATTCTGTAGATTGATATTAACAGGGATATTTCTTTCGCCAATAGAGAGGATAGGCTTAGATTTTCCGAGCGGGTTCTTGGGAGACTTTATCAACGCTAGTCAGAGGATTTCTGTATATGACAGTTATAGATAAAACAAAATATCGAAAAAAAATGAAATTTGGCTGCGTTTACTTACTCTTTTCTGTAACTACCCGCCCTTTAATTGTGAGTGGGAATTCAAATAACAAATACTTAACATAACACATAACATAACTTCATGCTTTTATCTACACGAAGATGTAGGCAGTGGCTGTTAAGTCTCAACAGTGGTAGAGCCAAGCAATTCGCTGCATGAATGGGCCGGCTCGACCGGTGAAATACCACGACCTCTCAGAAGACCGACGTTAAGTGGCTCATGCCGCGTTTCGTTCGGTGAGAGAGGTACCAGGAGACCCACCCTCTTCCCCATCCTTTCCTATCCCCTATCCCTTAAAGGTCGGCAACGCAACAGTAACATTATATGTGTTGCTGGTGTCCATGGGCGGCGTTGGTTGCTTACCATCAGGTGACACGCCTGCTCAAAAAAAAATCGCCGTTATGTTTTCGACCCAAATGGAACCGATTGCCATACCAGGCACAAATTTTTCAGTCATCGATATGTATCAGACATAACTTTCTAAATTTAGAAAAGTCATTGGTGGAGCCACGATTCGAACCCGCGACCTTTTTATTCAGAAGCGGGGTGCTCGACCACTGGACCACCGAGACTTGTTAACGTATAAATAAATACTTCCTTTTTGGATATTCTATGAAAAGATATTTGCTTCGTATTATTACAGAGAGTGTGGAACAAGAATCGGAACCGGTGAGCCGCGACGTGGTGACGCTCAACTGCACCGTGGCGTACATGTCGCAGTGTATGTCTTGCGACAAGTGTAGGGCTTCTTGCCGGTCCATGGGCGCCAACAGCCTCAGGTAAATGCACACCATACTTTTTTTTTTAAAAAAACTTTACTATTATATTTAATTTTTGATAAAAATCTGCAACTCTGTCTTTATTAAGAAAAGAGTATTTGGTACTTGAGTTTCTCGCTGCTTATTCGCGATGCGATACTTAATATTTTTTTTATCCTCCTCTCAGTACAAATTGATTGAATGAAATGTATGTGTGTTTTCTAGATGGTTCCACGACGGTTGCTGCGAGTGCGTCGGCGATAAATGCTTGTACTACGGCATCAACGAGAGCAGGTAATGTCTATAAATATTATTTATTTTAGAAGTCTACAATTAGATATAGTCTTAGAAACGAAAATGTCTAAAAACATTACATTCTTACTGCCTTTTTTTCTTGACGACAAACTCATACATAACATAACTTCACCCCGTTTCTACCCGAAGGTGTAGGCAGTGGCTGTTAAGCCTCGACTCGCCGTTATGTTTACGTCCCAAATGGTGGCGAATCTATTGCCATACCGGGCACATGGTTTTGATTCATCGATATTTATCATACATAAGTTTCGAAATTAATTTCGAGAAGTCATTGGTATAAGCCAGGATTCGAACCCGCGACCTCTGGATTCAGAAGGGGGGTGCTCGACCACAGGACCACCGAAACTTTTTATTTTATACTTTTTAATAATTCACGCTTCATCATCTTCTTACATAGTCATCTAACATAGTATAAAACAAAGTCACTTTCCGCTGTCTGTCCCCTTATATGCTTATATATTTAAAACTACGCAACGGATTTTGATGCGGTTTTTTTAATAGTTAGAGGGTGTCAACGGGGTGGTTTTGATCTATAATTCATATATGACGTTGTAAAGAAATAATGATAATTTGTGAGATTTAGCAATTTCATTGCTAACGCTGGCTGAACCCTAAGTGATAGAACAAAACAATATATAAAACACCTTCCAAAGGTCTACAAAAAAGTCCGCGAGGGCATATGTCTATCTCTTAGGGATAACCCACAATGACCATTTTTATTTTTTTACTTCTTACTAGAATTATTGGCTACTTTACATAGCGATTTTAAACATTGCAGCATTAATTTTTATCCAATTAAGTGTCTTAAGTAGATTCATCATCATCAGCCTATTGCAGTCCACTGCTGGACGTAGGCCTCTCTTAATGTGCGCCACGATATCCGATTCTCTGCCTTCCGCATCCAGTATTATTAGTATTTTAAGTAGATTGTGCATGAAATATAGATAATCCTGGCCCTTTACAGCATGCAATTTAAACGAATATTTTCGAAGATATTGCAGTATTAACATAGCGGGACAGCAGTTAAAGCCGATAAATAGCACAAATTGAACCTCATGATATCTAAAATTTACTCATTTATTACTTTTGATGCGGAACAAAGTTCGCCGGGTCAGCTAGTCTTTTATAAACCACAATTAATATGTATTTGTAGCATTTAAGTCGTGCGCCAGCATTTTTCTAATTTAGAAAAAACAACATAATTTATCGTGATAGAGTCACGCAGTTTACTGTATCAATGGGCCGGCGCGTCCGGTAAACTTCATAAATCATCGACGTGAAATGACTCATGCCGCGTACTTTCGTCAATACAGCTGCCCCTCTTTCGATTTTGTATAGGACAGGGGAGCAATCGAGCAGAAATGTTACCTGATGGTAAGCAACTAACGTCGCCCTGGAACACGGATAGTATTACAGTTGCTTTGGTCGCCCTTTAAAACAGCCGGAAAGGTTTTTAAAAGGGGAGAAGGGAACGTCGATGTACTGGGAAGTCGTCGTATTTCACTGGCCGAGGTTTATCCAACTTGAATGATATAACAGTGTATCATATTTATATAATCTTTGCTATTAACTTTTCACACGACTAAGTAGCTAGTACATATAAACATTCGGCTCAGATAATTGTTGACACAACCAGTTACGAGTCAGGACACCTGTTCACCATTCATATCAAATTACATAGTACACACTACTGTCACACCTATACAATAAAGAAATACAGACGTGTTAAGTTACCGACAGGTTTTAGGTAAAAATATTATTTAAATGTTATATATATATTAAATAGCCGATCCGGCGAACGTTGTTCGGAATCAAAAGCATTTGTCACAGCGTTTAAAATCAAAGTGCTAAATCTCGTAAATTATCATATTTTCTTTATTACATGAAATATACATAGAAATCACACCGTTGACACCCTCATCATAATATTATTAAAAAAAAACCGTATCTCAATCCGTTGAGTAGTTTCAAAAATATAAGGGGACAGACAGTGGAAAGCGACTTTATTTTATACTATGTAATGACTATATATTACGGGGCTCGTAGTGCATTGGTAAAACAACCGACTCCAGAATCGAGATTGGCGGATTCGAATCCTTCCCGAGTACAAATATTTATGACAAGGATCAATGTTTGTATGGCGTCTGGGTGTTTTTCTATGTACTATAAGTATGTATTTACAAAAAAAAAGTGTGTATGTTGTGTGTATTGTGTCTAAGATAGTATTATTATTTATACAGACTGCTGCTAATGAGCTTAAATTAGTAACAAGGAGACAGTCGGAGACGCGAAAGTCTTAGAGATAAATAAGGAGACAGTAGATATTAGAACATATTAAATACTTGTTTCTTTGCAATAGTAGTATCTGTCTGGGAGGTCAAGCACCCCGCCTCGGAATCAAAAGTCGTCAGATCGAATCTTGGTTCACACCAATGACTTCTCGAAACATTTTCGGAAGTTATGTGTGATAAATAACGATGACTGAAAACTTTGTGCCCGGTATAGCAATAGCGTTCGCCGTCTATTCCATCTGGGACGAAATCTACGAGTCGAGGCATAAAGCATTTACCTTGCGGTACAAATAATAAAGAAAAAGTAATGCCTATTAATGATAACTTCCCAAGTTCCTAACTCATTTGAATGTGTTTAGGCAGCAAGATTTTGATAAAAAAAATATGTTTTGTTCCATAGATGCCTCGCGTGCCCTGGGGGTAAAGACACCACAGCCAATGCCATCGACGAAGATCTTACTTACGACGACCTAGACTATGGCGAAGAAGTAGATGCCCAGTCTATTTAATCGTCATAACATACACCAGCTCTTGACAAGATATTAGAACTCTAGAAGGGTTCTGTATCACATTTTTAAAAGCTTCACTTTATCCAATATCATGCTGTCTTGGCATAACATAGATGGCACCGTTTTCAAAGACTGCACTTTTTTATTTTATCATACTTAAAATATATTGCAAAATTGCCTGATTTAATGTAATTGTACAAAAGCATAAGTCCGTACATTCATTAAATCTAAAGGAACAACAGGACATATTGCCACGCATGTATCCCGTGAGGGTAGGCAGAGAGTCTGGCTTATCACAAGCTACGTTCCTCACATATGTACTATCTTCTTCACATCCACTTTGTGACTCTTTATCATTAACTCTGCAACATTACCAAAACATCGTACTCAGTCATACTTTCGCTGGCGCTCTTTCTTTATCACACCAACCCTTGAGTCCACAAGGGTGGCTCCATACAATCTCGCAGGGAACTCCTTTCCTTGACATTCCCTTTTCTTTCCTACATCACTTACCAAACCCAATACTCACTCCAGTACATCAGGGATGGTACTAATGGAGAACCTTCAGAAATGCCTTTTTTGGTTAAGTCTGATGAGCACTCATCATGATATCCAGTGCAACGTGTTCTTGAACAAGTCTTATTATTTATTTATTAGGTATTAGTTTTTATATTTTTTCATTAAGTTCAATAAAACTTTTCATTTTTATAATCGATTTATATAACAGTATATGTTGCCATAATTGTAACTTTAATTATTTGAATTGTCATTTTTAGAAAATAGATATTTACTTTAGTTATTTTTAAGATTTTTTTTATTATTCAATGTCGTATTTTATAAGTATACTATCGCTTAGCTTCCAGTGATGAAAAAATTTATATGAAATTGATTGATGTGAAATTATATTCTATATTCTATATTTTTTAGATTCGGTTAATTATAATCTAAGGTCCATTTGATTTTTTTACTAAGCCATCTATTCTATTTTTTAAGAAGGTTCTATTATTGAAAAAAAAAGGTCTACAAACTGACTACCATTATCTCAGCATTATATTCTTCCGTCCTTAACTTTTAAGTAGAATATTTTATGTTATTATATACTAATATGTGCCTATAAAATTAGTTATAATATAGAGATAAGTTATGATTAATTCATCTTAGAAACCACTGCTAAATGTTTTCGATATTAACCATAGACAAAATTTATTTACACAGTATTTGAAAGTAGTCAAAATTCCATAGTGCAGAACTGGCAGAATGAAAATACGAGCGACATAATTTGCTGTTCGAAAAAAAATACCAATGTTTTTTTAATATAAAAATGTTAAGCAGTGTTTTTAGATGGAACTATTACTATTAATTGTACAATCGAGAGATATATAAATAAAATCTCCATGTGCCAAATCTATTGTTTGTACAAAAGATAATTGCCATCACAAATATTCTTTTATGTATTTCCAAGAAAATCATACTTAGTATATTTTACAATGATAAATTGTTAATAAATTTAATGAGGATTATGAAAAACACTCCTTAAATCTCTAAAAAATCTAGATTTAAACTGTTGTCTATATTATTATTATTATCAATGTCTGTCTGTGAGTTTATTTGTGATCAGTCTGCAGTTCGATTATATCGACAATCATGATATTAATTCTAACATTTTTAGTATCGATTATTTAAATTATTTTCATAATAATCCGAAACGAAATAGTTGGTCGTGCCTTATACTCATAAAAATCCCCTTTTATATATACTTAGTCATGCCATAAATATTGTAACAAACAAAAAAAATTTTTTTAAATTGCAAATTACATTTATTACTTTTACAGTGTGTTACTTTAATACATAAATATAAAACGATATAAAATATAAAAAGCTTATTCGAAGTGGTCTCCATTGGCTGCAATACAGGCCTTTAAACGTTGAGGCCAGTTATCAATAGAAACACGCACTCTTTCCATGGGAAAATTCTTCACTGCCAATCGTATGGATTGTTTTAGGGACTCTAAATTATTATGACGTTTAGAGCAAGCCGTACTCTCTAAAACTGACCACAAATCATAATCCAGTGGATTAAGATCAGGACTAGACGACGGCCAGTCTTCAGCTCTAATGAAGTCCGAAACGTTCGCTTCCAACCAAGATTGCGTGGACCGAGCTTTATGACCCGGTGCCGAGTCTTGCTGGAAGGACCATACTTCGTTATTGAACATGGTGTTGTTAAGGGGCTTGACTACCTTTTCAAGAATGGTATCTTGATACACTTGTGCCGATGTTTTGATACTTTTTTCACAAAAATATGGCTCAGTCACTCCTTCGTAGCTAACACCCCACCAAACCATCACTGAAGTCGGATAATGCCCACGTTGCACTCTGTCAACTAATTGGGAAGCTTCCTTAGAGCTTTGAGCATAAATACGGTCATTTTGTTTGTTAAAATGTTGCTCAATTGTAAAAACTTTTTCATCCGTAAACAATATTTTTCTGTGACCTCCATTTGCGTACCGCTTCAGTAGTTGTTTAGATTTTAACACCCTATTCTTTTTTAAATTATCAGTTAATAAATGACCAGTGCGCCTCTTATAGGCTGCAAGTCCTAAGTCATCTTTTAAAATACGCGACATTGTTCTAGGTGCTATCTTCATCTCCCGAGATAAAATCTTTTGCTTGCGGACAGGATTTCTTCGAATTCTTTCCCTTACTGCTTTGACCACCTTTTTCGTACGAACACTACGTGGACGGCCAGGTCTTTTTCTGTCACAAACAGAGGAGGTCTCATTGTACCTATTAATAGCCCGGTACACAAACATTTGACTAATACCAAGTGTATGGAGAGTTTTAAAAATTGCATTTGGCTCCATACCTACTTTGTGTAATGCAATCACAGCGATTCGGTTCTCTTTATCACCCCACTCCATTTTAATATCGCAAAATATTGTACAATGTATTGGCGCCAAAACGAGAAAACACAATGAACAATCGTATAAAAATGACAGATTCCAAATTCAAATGTAATATTTTTTTATTTTTAGTTGTAACAGTATTTATGGCCAGACTAAGTATATATATTTAAAGAAGTTGAATTATATAAAAAAAGAAGTCACTGTAATACTAAAATCAACAATATTTATATTATTTTAGGTTATAAGGAGGTGTTCTGATAGTATCTTAATATTTTAAGAGATTTTTTTTAAATAAGCAAAATTATAAATATTCAAATCGGTCACAACTCTAGGCCATAAATAGTATTATAATAGTTAAAAAGGATAATGATTTAAATAACATTCTATACATGACGCAGCACTACCAATGCTGGGGAGTGATTCTTGGGTATGGCAGAGTATGCATAAAATTATTATCAACGGTTTGGAGGGTAAACAATGCTATAATTAGTACTGTATTATGAATAGAACATTAAATTCTGCTTTGACTGTGTAGTTGTGTATAAATAAATAACTTATTAACTTGTCTTTATGGGGTATAGACTTCAGTCTATTATTTTTGTACGACAATATTAAATCCACAAAGAATAGATGATACACAGGTTTCCGAACGATCGTGGCTTTTCATTATATTAATATGCACAAACAAACTTAGACAACAAATAAACTTAGTTCTCTTTTCTACTTAAAAGTTGAGTGCTTCTCGAAAGATGGCGCCCTCTATCGTCGAGGGTTCTTTTCTCAGAATGGAGACCATTCGTTCAACATTACGTTCTGACTCCCGTGTATCTATACTTCGTGTTCAAATCTATCGTTCTTTTTGGCCATCTGTATTCATAAGACGCGATTAAATATGATACAATTTGCCAATGTCTCTCTTTAAAAACTTTATAAGAAGACTCTTTGGAAATTTTGTTTCTGTTGATATAGAAGATCTGACAATATAAGAATCTCTGTGTCTGTAATACTTGTATATTGAGCTATCTATATTTTTAAATTTATATCAAAATAGATATTTTGATACAATGACACAACTATTTGTGGTTTTACTATAAGTGAATACAAGTTATATTTTTGTAGAAAATATTGTAAAACTTATGAAATAAATAAATAAATGGAAATAGTGTATTATTTACAACTTTTTGTTCTTAATATGGAAACATAATAAAAATCCAATCTATAATAATTCGCATGTGCGTTATTGAACTCCTCCGAAACAGCTTGACCGGTTCACATGAAATTTTGTAGGCATATTGGTTAGGTCTGAGAATTGGTCATCTATTTTTCATCCCTATAAATGTTAGGGTATGTCCAACTCATTTTTTAACATTTGCAGACATTGTATGTATAAGTTCAACTCAATAGGAACCGATTTGAATCATTATTTTATCATAGCAAGTTCATTTTGAAGTATGATGTTACAATTAACATAATCATAACTTCACGTCTTTTTCTACCCGAAGTTGTAGGCAGTTCGTTAATTTTGTATAATGTTGTTAAACTTGGTTTTTTATATAATTAGGGCAACCCGAAAAGATTTTAAAACGCTCATTGGTGCTTTGGTAGAACTACCGACTGCAGAATCGAGGTTGGCGGTTTCGATTCCCCACCCGAATAATATTTATCATTTAAATTTGTGTTTTGATGGCATCTGGGTGCTTTTCTATGGATTTAAAAAAAAGTATGTAAGTAATAATATCCGTTAACTAGTATCTATAACGCAAACATTTAGTTGCTTACTTTGGAACTAGAGGGCGCTGTGTGTATTGTGTCCAAGATATTATTATTATATCTTGAAGATCAAACTTTACTTCTATGAGAATTGAGATTGCAGTAATGGTTTTTACAGGATACGAAGTTAAGAAATCTTAAGAATATTTACAGTTTTAATCGGTTTCATGTCACAACCTTACCTACCTACTCACAAGCTTTAGGCAAGTCGGAAATAGATGTCACTGCCAGTCGTTTTGGACGTAATCGTGAGTGTCGGGATTATCTACAAAAGTAAATAAAACTGGTAATATCTTATTAAGCTCTTATAATTGACTGATCTAACTACATAATTTGGATGTATTCCTTCCTAGTAAATATGTTTTTTTTTTATGGGATAGGATGGCAAACGAGCAAGTGGTACCTGATAGAAAGCAGCTACTCACCGTCCATGACACCTTAGTGCTTTGCCGTCCATTGAGGTAGTAGGAGCGGAAAAGAAGGGGAAAGGGTCCGATCAAGCCTCCGGTTACCTCTGACCCCACTGAATGGTGCAGCAGCTTTCTGGAGCCTATCTATAAAAAAAGGGGGATGCACAGGACTGTAACAGCTACCGTGGGATAAAGCTCATTTTAAAAGTGTAGGAGAAAGTGCTTGAAAGAAGAATGCGAGAAGAAAGTGAGGTATGCCAAAATCAATTCGGGTTCAAGCCGTGACGACTGTGACGAGGGACGACGGATGCCATTTACGGTTTACGTCAGCTCTGCGAGAAATATAGACGAGATTCTTATTAAAAATATATCTACACTTAAATAAATTAATATACTAATGTGTTCGCAATTTGGTACTCAATAACATAATATAATGTTTATCAAACCCAATAATCTTGTTATTTACAAGAAAATGACAAGTCATATCATCGTTGGATTATCTAAAATCGTTTTATAACTTTATCTAATTCGCTGTTTCGCTATCATAATTTTATTCTTCTACGATGTTATTGTATCGACTTTTATTACTCCACATGTGTGTGTAAAAAACGTGCGTTGTGGCGCTTTGTTATCTCTGCCTACACCACAAGGATCCTAACCTAAGTTATGAATTAATAACTTCACACTTTTAATTACGCAGAGTTGTCTTGTATCTTTTTTTTTCGTTATAAGATAGGAGGGCAAACGAGCAGGTTTGTCACCTGATGGTAAACAACTAACGCCGCTCATGGGCCGGATACCTCTCTCAATTACCAAAGGACTTTGTTAAAGCTTAAGTTAGTCATATTAAATATGACTTATATTGATAGTTTTTGTCATTGTTTCGGAGTAGATACGAACTGTGTAGAACATTGCTTGGATCCAACTCACCTCTTTGCTGAACCAAATTGTATAATGGGTGCAGTGATAAGGCTGACATTCACTCCAATACGTATGCAGGATCGTACAAGAAAAAAAATATTATTGTAATAAAATTTGCCTACTAGATAATATTTATATAAATAAGGTGTAAATAGTCTAGCTCGATGTAATCATGAATGCTGTGTTTACCTTTATTAAGAGACAACATTGTGATATTTTTTTATTTATTTCAAATGGTTTGAAAAGAGTAATTGGCACATGAGTTTCTTGCCCGATTCTTCTCATGATAGCCCCTACACTCGGAATCGGGAGGCTCGTGGCGATTGTGTCCGTGTTTTTTTATTGTTCCACGGCGGCACTTTTCTCAAGCGCTCGTGTTTAGTATTTTGCTTAATAATATATTTTAAATAATATTTTAAATCTGTACTTATTGACTATTTTTAAGTGTCTGTGAAGACCTATAAAAAAATGCTTATTTGACTTTGTCATTAATGCCATACCTAATGCTTAGTTTTAATAATGTTAAGTTGTTGGTGAACCAAATAAATAAAATGTAATAAATAAAACACCAAAAATTCTTGCTGTCTTTTTTAATACTCTCACCAATATTCAGCACAATTTTCGTTTTATTTTTTACGAGATATTTCTTCAAACATTCATTTTTTTTCTAGCAGAAAGCCATGTTTTCCTAGATGCTTGCTATAAGTGTGAAGTTATGGTTTAAATTTAAAGTACCAACGATAGATTTAGGCAATAATTTATAATTATGAAACTTGAAAAAATATTATCTTGAGTTACATCGTGGAGGTGATATGGACATAATTTTTTAACTGTGCTAATAGATTAGTAGTTAGATATCGAATTGATAAAGACAACGCTAGGTAATATCACACAACCCAGGACCATAAAAAACGTAATTCTATGATGTAGTAAATTAATATTTATATATGATCTATTATAAATATTATCAACACGTGGATTCTGAGTTACAATTGGACGTACGTTTTCATTAAATTATTTAGATACGGCTTATAACAGAGAGGATGAGATTCTATCTATCTATATATGTATATAGAGATCTTCAGGTCTAAGAAAAATCATGATATATAACGAGGGGGGGGGGGAGAGGTGGAGTAAGATATCACGTGTATTTGTTTATTCCACCTTATTATTAGAATAAAATAGGTTAGTGCGAGCCCAGAATCCATCCCACGACTTTCTGATGCAGAAGCAGGCCGCTCGAGTACTCGACCAGCGAGATTGGTGATGAATTAAAAATATGTAATACTCTAAAAACTTAAAGATTCTTTGTATATACTAATAATACACGTGATGTTGGATAGGGGGGGGGGGGCAATTTAAATATCACCATGGGGGAGGGGGGTCAAAAAAATGATTAAAAAAAAACATCACGTGATTAATGGACGGCCCCTAAGAGAAGAGGAATACCTAAGAAAGTATGGATGGATTGTGTGAAAGGACATGATTGAGAAGGGTATAAAAGAAGGGGGTAAAAACAAAGAACTAACTAACTAATCATGGCCCCTTGCCATGATTAGTTAGTTAGTTTTTTGTTTTTGTCTTTAGCGATATACCTACAAACTTTTTGGACACTCGCGAATTAGATATCAGGATTCAGGTAACTTTTCCACTATCTGCCACTGCATAAATCAAGATGATGATGATCTAACAATTTGTAATGTATCTGCTGTTAGAATAGACGGTGTGGCAACTATACGGCTGCATCCAAATAATTTGGTATTATTTATAGTGGATCAGCTGATTCGGAGCGCGTGGCATGCATGCCTCGCCGACTCGCAACCAACCAGCGCAACGAACGAGTGTGAACGCGCCCGTCCGCGCGAAGACACCGTGCCTTTCGTCTTTGCAATAATTTCAACGACCGGCATTCTATTTTAATAAAATTCATACATATATGTACACACAATTAAACCGGTCACAGTATACTTGTTTAATTTTGCAGTCAAATAAGACATCTCCGCGTGAATCCATTACAAATAAACAATATTTACATACATTCAGTGACATAATGTACAAGTAAATAACTGATCAGTGTTTTTGTCTGCGGTTCGTTGGTTAAAAATTGTTTTTTTTTTATTTTTATTTATAAGTCGTTGCGCAACTTGCCCTAGTCGAGATACAAGTGTAGTGTTCCATAGAGGAAATAATTTAAAGGTTATAAACAAATTATGGGTCCTTTTTAGGAATAACTTGTTGGATTTTAGACTCTTATCGTGTGTTAATAAGGTTAAAATGAGAAGCGACGTGTTGGCACCGAGCGAGCTGGAGGGGACCGATTACCTCCTCTCCTCCACAATGAGATTAGAAGATAGTTTTCTGCAAATACTTGGTAAGTAAATAATTCACAAATACATCTACGAAAAGATTATTTACAATTACCAACCTGTTTGTTGTTTATCATAACTCAATTCACCTTTTATTAATGACATTGCAGGTAATTAACATTTTAAAAATAATATTCGTTATCAGCTTATTTATACATTCTTTATTCACTTGTTCACAATAAAAAGTACACAATTTAAAATTTTAAATTGCAATAGGTATATATTTATTTCAGTTTGAATAATTGGGCTTGAATAGTTTTGTGTAATAATTACGAGTTAATATCAACATAAATACATAACCGAAATATAGATCAGATCAGAACATCATTACATGAAAAATAGTTTAAAACAAAGTCACTTTCAGCTGTCTGTCCCCTAATATGCGCATATCTTTAAAAATACGCAACGGATTTTGATATGGTTTCTTTTAATAGTTAGAGGGTGTCAACGGGGTGGTTTTGATCTAAAATTCATGTATAGTGATAATTTTCAAGATTTATAACTTTAATCGCAAACGCTCCCTGAACACTAAGTGATAGATCAAAACAATGTACTAAATTATTATACATCTTTAAAAGGGCTACAAAAAAGTCGGCGAGGGCCTGTCTCTTAGGGATAACCAACAATGACCATTTTTATTTTTTTACTTTTTACGAGAAGTAATGGCCTATTTACGAAGCGATTTTAAACATTACAGCATTAATTTACATTCAATTAAGTGACTTAAATAGATTGTGCATGTAATATAGATGATCGTGGCCCTTTACAGCATGCAATTCAAACGAATATTTTCGAAGATATTGTAGTATTAACATAGCGGGACAGCAGTTATTACTTTTGATGCGGAACAAAGTTCGCCGGGTCAGCTATTTAAAATAAAATAAAAGTGCCTAAACCGAAATGAGTATAGAGATTTTCCATATTTTTTTTATTATTCCAACAATTATTCCGATTTGGAGAAAAAAAAATGTAAGATATAAATTCAACACTACCGTGCCCTAAAGAAAGCTTAACCCTTTCAGACCCGGCGTACACAATTGTACACATATAATATAAATATAAATTTTAGTAATTATTTCACATTATTTTCAACTAAAAACGGTTGGATTCATTAGTACACATATTAAACTACCGAAAATTTTACTCCCAACGCCATCTTTTAGCGTTTCAAGACAGTTTTTTATCTAGTTAGTCCAAGTAGACGGCCGAAGTTTGAATTGTGCGGGTAAGGTCAATATTGTATTTCTAAAAAGTTGAAAATATCAAAATATATGTAATGAAAAAAATATAGGTTGATGTGTTATACTGTTGTCTGTATGTTACACATTATGTTCTTGGTTTTTGGTCTATTTTTCTACATATTTTCTTGATTTTTATATTTGTGCACAAATGTACACATCAGGCGCATATGAAGTATATCTGATGTGTATATTTGTACACAAATGTACACATCAGGCGCATATGATGTATATCTGATGTGTAGGTATTACTAAAAATAAATTATAATTGTAATGAAATAGTGTAATTTTGTTGTTTGATGTTACAAATTGGGTTACTACTATTTTCATATAAAAAAAAAACCAAAATGTTGTCACGCGACGCTATAAGAGCACCAGAAGAAAGATGCCTTTCTGATTTAGAGTTATCTTCTTATGACGAAGGAACTATGTCTGAACGGCCTTTGTTTGAACGGCCTTTGTCTGAACGGGAGCTACGAAGTGTCAGATCTCATCAGATGGAACCAGCGAGAAGTATTCCCCCCAGCTTCAGATGTTGATGGTGAAAAGCTGGCATAACTTGGGTGTTTACACTTGTGTGATAACTTTTGACCAGAAGTACCTTCCGCCACTAACACTTTTACAGGATATTATGGCAAAGCATAGTATTGGGTGGAGACACAAAGAAATAGTAAACACAATGTCGCCAGCTTGGTTTTCACACATTGCTTTTGATCCCAGAGTCGAAAGCCCAGTGGATTATTACAACAGATACGTGCCTAAACAATTATTTCAAATTATGGCTGAAATTGCAAACTGATATTCTACACATCCCAATAAACTAAGGTTTAAACCTACTACTGCCAAAAGAATTAGAAATATTTATAATATCGTACACAGGATGCTATATAATAAAGCCTTTGATTTTAGAATTCAGACTGTAATTTATGTGCAATTTGTTCAATCTGCTCAAAAAACCCCAATTTTTGTTAATTTTCATAAAGAGTTCATATTAAAATTCATATTTCATAATAATGCTTTGTATTTTTACTACTAAAAAGTTGTAAAATAAATGTTTTTTCATTACAGATAATCATTCCTAAACACTAAAATTTCTATTACGTAGGACGGATGTGTACAATTGTACACAAAAAGAAAAACCTATTTTTCTTGAAAAGCTTGCAATCAGGATTTTTTTATTTATTTTTCTTTAGATCTATTTACAATAGCCTAGCTGCAGGCTTTTTTTCGGATTGATACGCGAAAATAAAAAAAATCGGGTCTGAAAGGGTTAATGTGAAGTATGTGAATTGTGGAGGGAAATGGACGAACTTTACTAGTGCCATAAAGCATAGGCATTTTTATTATTTTTATTACACTATTTTATATCATATTTTTTACCATTAGCTATTTTTTTTATTTAGAAATTATAAAACCTAGGTATATCTTTTTTAAGTCTCTTTGCGTTCATCTAGTATTCCGATGGTCAGTATTTGCATTATATTTTAAGAATCAAACAGCATACTTATATTTCGCTTTGAAAATATTACCTAATACTAGTCTCGGTTATGGTTGTGAAAAATTCATGTATTTCATTAATACATAACGTGTAATAATATGTTTTTTGAGTTTACCATCATCGGAATAACCATCTTTTTGTGAGGAGAAAGTCCGTGTCGCTCTCAACTCAACTCGCGTGTTTTAAAAACACTATGTAATAATCGCGTGGAATGATAAGATGAGGATTATAATGGCTTTTTCGTTCGCTCAAACCAAGTAACCAATTATTATAAATGATAATTTTTCGTTTAAATATCGAACTGAAAACAATGTTGTGATTTTTATACCAAACATGAGAGTACTTATTAAGGTTTGTCAAGGTAGCGCGCGCTTTTGTAGTGTAATTTTACTTACGTAACAACATACATATATATTATTATTATTTTGTTCAACAATAGTCAAATAAATTATTGTTAATACATTTTGTGGTTAATATTTTTCATTTACGTTTGGTGAGAAATATTTTTACATATTTACGTAAACACTAATAAATTCCTTTTATTTTGTTATGTATAAAGTAGGTTTAACAAATATAAATACAATTTACATTGTCAAAGATATGCGGTATATTTATACTTGATTATGTACTCGCTGAAATAATCGTAACGTAATAACTTTTGAATATTTCGTTTTTGATGAAATTTCTTTTTGGTAGATGGTTGACGATACCCGAATTTCGGGTAGTTTATCCTCTACCAGAATTAATCGATTTTTATCGCCGGATGTTATAAAAACTGACTAGTTTGTGTCAATAGGTTCCGTCACCGAACTAAACATTGTAAAAGTTAACGAATCTCGCAGAAAATATAAACTATAATATTATAATGACTTTTCGAACAATTTTCCAGAGGTACGACACACAAATTAGTCATTATTATATCATCATATCCGTATATTATATCCGTGAATTGCACCAGGAGTTTTAAAAATGGAATTCCAATTTTGAAAAAAATTTAATACAAAATAGGTTATATATGAACATTTATTTTCCACAAGACTTGTTCTAATTGCTTCAATGTTATATACTCATGACGCTTTGTCGTCATCTAACACAAGTGCATCTCCTTGAACCGTGGTTGCGACGCGATCTGTGGCGCTCAACCAACTAACTGACTGCAATTATTCATCTACTATAAACGTTTACATTAGATAGAAAAACAACTTGTAATTATCTTTGATATCAATTATTTACACATATATACCTATCTTTTTGTATAGAATATAATAATAAAAGATTAATAGAAAAAAAGAATACTTGCTAAAGTCTTTTTTTTTCATTCGCCCGATTTGGACTTAGGCTAAAGCTTAGAACTCTGTCTGACCAAGCCTGCGGGCCTATTATGTGCTCTCAATTACAGCCAGTTTACGCGGTGCCTTGCCAATTCCTATTTCCAACGACTTATTTCAGCTAGGAAGGGAGAATAGTAGTCCAATTTAAGGCAATTGGTCTACTATTCTCTTTTCAATACTTAAATAACGGCTACCTGTATAAAATATTTTTGATCGTTTAATAAATTTCATATTTCTTATTACTTTATTGACACAATTATTTGGCGTCTATCAACAATGATTAAACTCGTTTGGTGTAGTTAATTGTAGTTTTATATAGATTAGATAACAATGGAAATATGTTATCGTATTATAAAATTCTTTAACATTAGAAATTATTATTTTTAATATTGTATAGTAATTTTATACTCAGATCAATATGATAAGGGGGCGTCCATAAAGGTGGTGACGTGAGGTGTTTTTTTTTTATATTTTTCCGTGATATTTGCCGAGAAATCCAACGTAAGATTAGCTGAGATTTTATTCGATCTTTAGGACGTTCCCTAAAGTTTTAATAATAATGTATTTGTCTTGTTCATGTGAGTATAGGAAAAATATTTATTTGTTGAATGTGAGCAAGTGGGCAACTAGCAGCGCTGCCATAGACACCTGTAACACAGGTTAACAGCCTTAAAAACGGGATAGGGTTTGGAAGTGGGATAGGAAGGGAAGAGGGGAAGTGGTTTGGCCTCTGGATACCTCTCTCACGAAGGGTGAAGAGTTAGATGAAGAGTTAAGCTAAAACAGTGTCAATAAATAGAACTGTGAAAGAATAAAGCGATCTGCTCATATGGTAAGTGACTAGGGTCGCCCAAGGACATGTGCCCAAAGAAAACCCAGAGCATCGCAGTTGCTTAGCCGACCTGTAAAGTGGAAAAGGGAGAGACAAGGAGTTAGTCAGAAGTGAGAGATGGGGGTGTGTCTCCTGTGACTTCTCACCTCGTACAAAACACGGCATGAGTTACTTTACTATTTTCTGAGAGGTCATGGTATTTGACCGGTCGAGCCTGCCCATTCAAGCAGAGTCATGCGTGGCTCTACAATTGATAAATATTCTGTGGTATTAGCTCTCTAGTATGTATATTGTAACATAGAGTAAAAATTCCATAACATTATATATTAAAATTAAGGTCAGAAAGCGTAACAATAAAACCTACAGACATATTTTCATTTTTTAATGGTATTAGTCGCTGTCTCCATCTTCTCGTACACCTCGATTTGCCAATTTTAGACGTACCAAATGGTATAAATGGCGGAACCTATTGCCATACACCGGGCATGTTGTCAGTCATCGATATCTCGACACGTCATTGGTGTGAAACCGGAGACGATCCCACATGTTCATTAATTAAGAAGCAGGACGCTCAACCTACGGATCACCGACCGTCCATATTATTATTTTTTTATGCTATAGGGTAAACGAGCAAGCGTGTCACCTGATGGTAAGCAACCTGCGCCGCCCATGGCCACCAGCAACACATATTGTGTTACTGTTCCGTAGCCAATCTGTAAGGGACTAGGATAGGAAAAGATGGGGAAGGGGGTGGGCCTCCGGGTACCTCTCTCACCAAACGAAACGCAGCATGAGCCACTTTACGTCGATCTTCTGAGAGGTCGTGGTATTTTACCGATCGAGCCGGCTCATTCATGCAGCGAACTGCTTGGCCCTACCACTGTGAAAAATTAATAACAACAATAAAACTTGTTTTAATTAGTAATTAACATGTCTTGGACGAATGCAATTATTATTGTAATAGACGTGTGGTGATGCGTTTCCTGATAGTTAAGAACAAGAGTTGAGTCTATTAATTATTTATTTATTTGATATCCACATATACTTGTTGTTGACTGCACCTCACGCTTGACCCTTCTAATAAAAATAACTTGTCACGCAAATATCAGATATAAACCAGTACAATATCAAATATCGATTTGTATATTTACCTATATTTAGTATAAACTTCATGAATATACATATACATAACTTCACGCCTTTTTCTACTTGAAGGCGTAGGCAGTGGCTGTTAAGCCTCTACTCACCGTTATGTTTACGTCCCAAATGGAATAGGTGGCTAATCTATTGCCATACCGGGCGGAAAGATTTCAGTCATCGATATTTGTCATACATAACTTGCGAAAATAATTTCGCAAAGTCATTGGTATGGGCCAGGATTCGAACCCGCGACCTCTTGGTTCAGAAGTGGGGTGCTCAACCTCCGGACCACCGACACCACAAGCACGAATCTTATATCTTTAAACGAGCAATTCTTGTATATATATATATATATATAATTGGTAATTGGAATCTCGGAATTGGCTCCAACGATTTTCATGAAATTTAGTATATAAGGGGTTTCGGGGGCGATAAATCGATCTAGCTAGGAATCATTTTTAGAAAATTTCATTTTATCGTGTTTTATCGATAATCAACTTAAACATCAACTTACTTTTTTATTGGAATTCCTGACATCTATTGGCGAATACTATTATTTGTGAGCAACTAACTTGCTTTAACGACAACAACACTAAAGCTATTCCAGCAGATGGCGTTGTTAACTAATTACTATTTGTTTCTAATATAATATGTTAGTACATAGTATATATTAGTATATATTTATTATTCTGTCGGTAAGATCGAAATTTATAAAAAAAAAAAAAAACCGAGCGAAGCTCGGTCATCCAGATATTATACATAATATGTGAAGTAGATTACTAATTGCCCCGTGATAGTAAATGACACTACTGTCGTTAAATTGTACCTGTATTTTAAATAACATCCACGAAGTTTAGATACAAAGGAGTCCGAACGGTTTAGGATTTTCCATAGTATTAAAGTACATACACAATAATAAACTGAGATCTTAGTTCTCTTTTCTGCCACTGGCTGCGCTAGAATTTCGGAAACACATATGTGTTTCCGAAATTCATATGATTACGAACGTGCGTCGTGGTTTAGTATAAATCAGAGCTGTCAACGGCGACACAACTTACCGCGTAACGGATTTGAACGAGTGCTTCTCGTAGGATGGCGCCCTCTACCGGCGAAAATTCTTTGCCCTAAATAGAGACCATTCGTTTAACATTACGTTCGGACTCCTGTATGTGTACCTAATATCTATATTACGTGGTTCCCCTGTTAAATTTATTGACACAAAATCGATCTCACCCTTCAACCTACATAGAGGCTGTGTTAAACGACTCTTTTTTACGCAATTGGGTAAAAAGCACCTTTTTTCTAATTGAATGTATTACGAGATGTATGACGGTGGATGAGGCGAAAGATGTGTGTCAGGATCGTAGCTTGTTGAAAGCTAAAGTCTCTGCCTACCCCCGTGGGATACAGGCGTGAGCTTATGTATGTATGTTCTAATTGATGCGAATCGAATATTATGTGTAGAACATATTAAACAGCTGGGGAAAAATTACGTTACTTTTCTTACATGAATCCGGGTCGTTGTGACTCGTTGCTTATCAATTTTGTTATCAACCCATACGGATGTTGTAATCATTATTGTAAATAATATATGTGTGTACATATATTTGTAATGTTTTCTAACCGACACTCACTTACCTGACATTCATAACTTGACGACTTTAATATTTATAAAGTCGACACCGTCAATCTTATACCATCTATTCGTCGGATTTCATATAAGTACCATATTTAATAGGTACCTATTGTCTTAATGTCATTTGACTGAGCCAGGTTTTGAAGAACTCGAGACTTCTTACTAAGAAGTGCGGTATCTCAACTTATAAAAGATATAGCATAAGTCATTTTAATATTGATTTCAATCTAATCAGTTGTGCTGAAGAAATATTGTTAACACTACTATGTACTTAATTTAATAAAAAGTAATTTATAATTCTGTTTTAAAAGGACTAAGTATCCATACTTACAAAAAACTTTCACACTGCCCAGATTGGTAATAGCATTATTTCATACATAAACATTTAATGCTAACAGAGGAAGTGTGCAGTGTGCAGTGCAACAGGTCAAGTCTTCCGCCAACAAACGGAAAAAAAAGGGAACAAGAAATGAAGATGGAGAAAGATACCTACTATTTATAATAATATACTTAACATAACTTCACGCCTTTTGTTACCCGAAGGTGTAGGCAGCGGCTGTTAAGCCTCGTCTCGCCGTTATGTTTACGTCCCAAATGGAATAGGTGGCGAACCTATTGCCATAATTGCACAAAGTTTTCAGTCATCGATATTTATCACACATAACTTCCGAAAAGAATTTCGAAAAGTCATTGGTGTGTACCAGTGCCAGGATTTGAATTGAACCCACTACTTCTTGAATCAGAAGCGGGGTGCTCGCCACTGCGCCACCGAGACTCCACTGCGCCACCGAGACTATGTATACTAATACATAAATAAAAGTATTTTTAGTCTATTTACGTTTTATATCAAAATAGTCTATTTTTGCAAATCACAGTACATATTATACCGAAATAATAATATACAACTTTTTATGATCTGAGTATGTGCGCCCACTCGTTTGAGCTAATCTCTAAAACGACTGGATCGATCCGGATGATCGTTAGCTCACATCCCGACAAAAAAAGAAAAACCAAGCTTAAATTTCAAAAATGTTTAGTAAGTTCTGTTTGCTTTTCAATACCGAATTACTGAGATCATTGATGGCGACATCTCCTATTGTCATCACATAAAAGATGTGAAAACTGCAAATTAAGTAATACTCAGATACCTGAATATCTTAACCCCATGTCTATTGTACAGGCACCATGCACTATTCGAAAAGATTCGCTGGAATTAGGTGGCTGACCCTATAGTCATACACCGCACAATCTAGTCAGTCATCGATATTTATCACACATAACTACCGACAATAATTCGGAGAACTTCCTAATTCAGAAGACCACAGAGAAGACCAACAAAATTGCATTAAATTAATTACAGCCGAAGCCAATCTGAAGATTATTTTGTATTTGTCGATCGATTCCCCAAACAGAAGCAATTGTTTGATTGTTGGCACTTTCGGCACACTTAACATATTTGTAGGAATTGATTGAAATATTGATCTTAGATTTTAAAATTTGGATTGGGATTGATTATTGATTTCGACCGTTAACATTTAATCCCTGGCGATTTAATTCGTGCCTTGGATATACAGTTATTTATTCATATTGTTGTATATAGCGTAGTGAATATCTTTAACTGTAAACAATAAGGGTTATGACCTTACAATGTTGCTGATGGGTGAAATCGTTAAAACTGTATATTGAATTAGTTAAATAAATAATGTGTTGATTATAAAATGTCTTTAAAGGTCAATAATGTTGTTTCTGACAGCTTATAATTACGAGCTGAAACACGTTTTTTTGTTGTGAAACATCTATAGGCGAGGGTAAACCTGAATATTGCCGTGGCCATATAGGCGATGGCGACGCATCGCCACGCTATCCCTAATACCTACTATATGACAGAATATATATACTATATGTAGTCTATGGGTTATAGCGTGATAGTTGTATAAGAGAATTATTTTTAGGGGAAAAGCCATCAGGCGGTGTAACTACGAAGGACAGTATTGGAAATATTGATAAAACATTAATTTGCAAGCAAGCACGGCACCCAAAGTTCTTAGTACTTACTCCACAACACACCGATTTTAGAGATGCTACTACTATTGAATACTATAGCTAAAATTAGTAGTCGAAAATACGAATTTGCAAGGCAGGGCGCAAGCTGGCTGGAATTATTGTATTACTCGTTCGTCAGTTTTTAATTTTAAGGTACATGACATCGCCACCCGCAAGGACAAGTTTAATTCGTTCTTCCTAAGTCGTCAAATTTCTTAGCTCTTGTCATGTGTCTCACAAGAGTTATAAAAGTTAAATAATTCAGTGAGGCGTGTAAGAATCGTGCCTTATGGCGCTCTGTTCGCTCTGTCTACCCCGCGAAGAATTTGGCGTGAAATTATGTATGTATATCTATATGATTTTAGTGATCGTTTCAACAAAGATCAAAATTACTACTAAGACGTCCTATAAGATCATTTTACTTGTTGTTCTGGTATTCCCGCTGGACTAAATTATATTAGCTGGGAATACCAGAACTACAAGTAACTACCGACTCCGGCAGAGTTGTAGCATTTATGCATTTACAGATTACTCTGTGCCAACACGAAAAAAAGTGTTTAATATACAATTTTATAGCATAGATTAACACTGATTACACAAATAAAAATAACTTCCTTGTATGATTATGTAATTATTAAATAATAATTGAAACTTTTTACCACATAGATACGTACAAAACCTATAATAATTTATAATCTTGCACGAAACAATAAAAAAACAAAATAAACATAAAAAAAATTTACCGATTACTTGTCGTTTCCTTAACACAGTAATTGAGCTTACAAATTTTGTTTAACATAAGTTTTATGTTTTTTTTATTCGTTTAGACAGCCGCCATATTCAACCTTGCTTAACCTTCAAGGTACTTAATAATTAGACTTAATCTCGGTATGCTAATTTTAAATGTAGGTAGGTATATTTATTTAAATTGATTTCAGTATTAATAAAAAAAAAACGCAGTTGCGTTAATAAACTATACGGTATCATTATAAAAACCTTTAAAAAAATGTCTAATGTCTAAATAATTAAATGCCTTTAAAAAAAACATTGTAAGTTTCTAGTTATTTTATGTATAATGGAATAATACATTATTTGGACATTTACCTATCCAAGTAAGTAAGGCATAGACAATTTGACTCGTGATTTCTGACTAAATAACATTGCAGGATTGTAAACATTTTAGCTTGAGTTTTCGGGGCTGTTTTATTTAAAATCTGTAAAAATAGTGTCGGTGGTCCAGTGGTCGAGCACACGGTTTCTGAATCCAGAGGTCGCGCGTTCGAATCCTGGCCCGCACCAATGACTTTTCGAAATTAATTTCGAAAGTTATGTGTGATAAATATCGATGACTAAAAACTTTGTGCCCAGTATGGCAATAGGTTCGCCACCTATTCCATTTTGGGACGAAAACATAAGCGCGAGTCGAGGCTTAACAGCCACTGCCTACACTTTCGGATAGAAAAAGGCGTGAAGTTATGTTGTGTTGTTAAAACCTGTCGCAATACAATGAGTGAATATTGATCATTATCATTTTCGCAACCCTTAACTCACTCTAAGTGGGGTCGGCACAACATGTCATTCTTTCAAACTATCCATGCTGTCAACAATTTTGGCTATGGTCTTATAACCGGCGGCCTGCCTGACGTCAACAACATGCAACTGACTATAGTAACTGACCATTTAAGTTTATTTTAAAGTCATGCACCGTTTCGTTTGGCTACACTTACAAGCGTAACAATAATATATATATATTTTTAATTTAATTTCGTGGCAGTAAACCACAGCAATAATTAAATGTATTTAATTCATACCAGTATACTTAATACATATACACACATTTCCCGCCAAGGTTAGGCCAATGACTTATTTTGGAGATATAACATGTAGGTACCTACATAAAAGATAATTTTGATAAGTCCGTGTTCCTCTTCTGTGATATTATTGAGAATGAGTGATGTAAATTAAAAATATGACTAAATAAGACGTCGATATTTATTAATACAATAATTATTGTTATTTATTTACAGGGTTTCGTGTGAAAGTTATCTAATTTATTAATAACTAGTTGACCCGGCGAACTTCGTTCCGCATCAAAAGAAATAAATTAGTAATATTTGGATCTTAAAAAGTTCAATTTGTGCTAGTTATCGACACGCGTTTTGGCGCGCAAACGCAACTGCTATGTACCTCTATGTTAATACTGTAATATCTTCGTAAATATTAGTTTAAATTACATGCTGTAAATGGCTATATTAATCGTATATTAAAAGCACAATCTATTTAAGACACTTAATTGGATGAAAATTAATGCTGTAATGTTTAAAACTGCTTCGTAAATAAGCCATTATTTCTCGTAAAAAGTAAAATAATAATAATGGTCATTGTGGGTTATCCCTAAGACATAGATATATGCCCTCGCGGACTTTTTTATAGACCTTTTAAAGGTGTATAATAATGTAGTACATTGTTTTGATTTATCACTTAGGGTTCAGCCAGCGTTTTCGATTAAAGTTTTAAATCTTGAAAATTATCATTTTTTTTCACTACACTATTCATGAATTATAGATCAAAACCACCCCGTTGACATCCTCTAACTATTAAAAAAAACCGCATCAAAATCCGTTGCGTAGTTTCAAAGATTTAAGCATACAAAGGGACATAGGGACAGAGAAAGCGACTTTGTTTTATACTATGTAGTGATAAGAACTTAACCCTTAAAGTAGTGTGATACAGATAAATATGAATATAATGTCTATTTTCGCGTGATTCGTATGCACTCAAGGATTACAATAAGGTTTTGGAAAACGTGCAGAGGTTTATTTATTACAGACTTATTATAAATTAACAAAAATAAACTTTCTGGACTCATATACTGTATCGATATTCCATCGGTTTTAGTTTTGGCGGGAATGTCAAAGAGTTATATATCCGTATTTGCCAAAATTGCTGCTTTCTAAAATTTATTTTTCAATCGATCTTATTGAATAAAATTAGTGGCGTTTTATATAATAAGTGTTCATATATGTGTGCAAATGTGGAAAAAATAGTTAAAATAGTTATTGTCCGACCGCGAGGTATTCGCATTGAACTAAGTCCAGTCCGGTCCGTCTGTCACTCGCTCATTCGTAACAGTTCGTTTAATTCCGACTGTTCCCAGACCTTCGGCGGGACCCTCGGATCTCGCCGAAGATGGATTTTTGGCCGAAGCCGAAGCTTCGGTCGGACACTAAAAATTGCCGTCAAAACTCCTTTGAAACGGGAAGACGGGCCACTTTGCCGCGCAACTTTACACTGCCCAGTGTGCTTCGTCGCCAACAGGCCCTCTGCACACTATATGGGAGGACGCAATTACGTCCCTCCCAAAGTGACGAAGAAACCGGTTGCAGCTTTAGAGAAGACCGCGCCCACAGAAGCGGCCTCAAGGGCCGTGGATGAAGAAGAGCAGGCTGCGATGTCGCCTTAAGGCATTGCGGCGAACGTCCCCGCCAGGTGCGCGCCGCCTGCGTGTGGGACGAGATCCGGGCCTCGGCTCGTCGCCTTCTGCGCGGCGAGCTGGGTCCCAATAGGAGAAGGACCCCAAGTCGCGGCCTCGTCCGTCAGCTCTGCGCTCTGCGTTGGGTGGCGGGCGGGGCTCAGTTCTTCGCCTGATCGGTCCCCCCTTGTGCTCGCGCGCTAGCCGGTCGGGCTTCCGTCGGGGCGTGTCAGAGTAGAATGCTCACCGCGACCCCCTGGCGCTCTACCAAAACGGAGAAGTGCGCCGCAGTGGTTTAGTGTGTATTCCGGCCTTGCACACCAGCCGGTGCGTCCCACATAACCCTGACGTCGTCACGGAGTCGTCCTTGACGACAGCGGGGTATGCGTAAATGCATTCCACTGCGAAAAAAAAAGGTTAAGAATGATTATGAAAATTATAAAAAAAGACTCGACTTAAAGCTCCTAGCAACCAGGTCGTTAAATCCCAAAAAAGCCATCAGTTTTACGTCATATGATTTAATTTTTAAAATCAGAATTACATGCCTACGTGCACTGAGTTAAATATACAAGAGGAGCAAACCTCATACAAATGCGTCAAAAAATGTGTGTCCACTTTTTAGATGCAATGATGTAGCTTTGAAACCACTAGACATTTAAAATTAAACATATATCTATCTCAGTCACACAAATGTCAAATACATTGCCGTCACTTTGATTAGACAAAGATGGCAATATAAATTTGCAATGGCGGTGTGGGGTGGCCAGCCCATGCGAAATTTTACCCAACTTTTTCAAGCCATGTACTCGTAAAAATATTTAATAAATATAAATTCAATATTTTACTATTACTTATTAATTTCTTATCAGATGTATTACAAGATAACTGAAATAATGAATGGATCAACGATCTCTGTGTACTACCTACTAGATCGGCTGTTCCGAAAAAAATTGGATCACACTCATCTGTACCTAATTGTGTACACCTGCCTTAGAGCAGCGATTTAAACCGCTGTAGGTAAGGTGTACAGTGTGTGTAATTAGGTACTGATACACAAAATAGTGAAAACGCTTGAGTAGTAAAATAATGTACTTACATTCATTATATTGAAAGGTAATTATTGTATTTAACGTGGACAGGGCCTAACAGCCGCACGGGTCGATCGATCATAAAGTTAAGCAACGCTTGGCGCGGTCGGTCCGTAGATGGGTGACCATCTTATCATGACGAGTTCCTCCGTGTTTCGGAAGGCACGTTAAATTGGTGGGTCCCGGCTGTCATTTGAACATCTTTGGTAGTCGTTACGGGTAGTCAGAAGCCAGAAAGTCTAACAACCAGACTTACCAAGGGGGATTGTGTTGCAATTATTGATTATACACTACTAGGCAATTTTATACAAAACTTATGTTACACAGCGGTATAACATAAGTTTTGTATAAAATTGCCTTTTAGTCTCTTTTTTATAAGTCTGAGTGAATAATTTGCTTTCGTGATACAATCTTATTTTTAAGTATTTATTAATTATGGCATTTATTAATATAAGCGAATGATCAACTTGAATTGACGATAAATGATCTCCCGGGTGCAGGTAGCCAGTCAGTTTCTTTTCTCAGCAATCGGATAATTTTCACCCACTTGTCACGGCGTGCTGCATCTTTAGGCACCCTGCAGCGTTATTATTATAACAAAAAATATTTAAAATCTCCTTTTCCATAAATTAATAACTCTCCCACAAAAGTGGGAAACTAAAACTAAGTTTTTAGTGGTATCACTGAAGCTAATTATGAAAATTCAACATTTTATCTATTTTACTGTATTTTAATATTAATGTAAACATTAATCTTACGTGTGGAAAGTAATTCCGGTTAATTTCTTAAGGGTTTCCGATCTTGAATCGCACTCTTTTACTACGCATTTACCCATTTTGTACCTATTGTTATTCGGTTCGCGTCTGACAGATGACTGAATTGACATAAGCTTCGCATAAGCCTGTAGACTTATGGCCAGTGGTCACACTTTTAGAAGGTTACTACAAGTCTATATCATATAGGTCAATGCCTACGTGCATGTTTATTCTTTCTCAATATTATTGATAGAGAGCGAAATGAATAAGTGAAATGTTAGAATTATTGTTTTGATGATGAATTTAATGTAACTTTAAAATAAGATATATTAATATTTACCTAATTTAGAAGTGACTTCTTCAGTTAATATGCAAAAATATATCACTACGAATAGACATTATCGGTGTCATTGGAAAATGCCATGCGGCATCGATAATAAACGAGATTAAAGCGTCAGAGGAACGCCGGTTTGTTGCCAACTGCTTCATAACCTATGCCAATATGTGTATCAGCTCGTGGCCACTACTGACACCATACAAGCTGGACTAAAATTGGTGCGTTATATTTTCATAGTGACAAGCTAGTAATATCTATTTATTTTAATACTCAATAGAATTTCACAGACTACGGAATGCATAACTGACACGTTTTCCAGAAATTTCCTTAAATGTGTTTATAGTATGTTTGAATATTTCTGGTAAATTTGAAAAATTGGTAGCGTGTTCGCCAAATCTGCACGCATCCTATAAAACAAACAACACTATGTAGGTTACTACACCATTACAAAAAAAAAAATGTAATTCTTAGCTTTAGGGCTGGGTGTATTAAAAGTGTCAGAAAATTTGAGAAAGATAGGTCTGCGGAATCGTTGAAATCCTTTTAGAATAAAATTACCTTCCTTAAGTTACCTGAATGATAACATAATCGACCGCATGAGTTAGTTCGCGGATACTAAAGTTAATTTTAAACAGATGATGATTGCAAACCTCTGTAAAGTTTTTTCCAACGTAATTACTACAAATAATTTTCCGTCTCTGTCTTATAAGTTGTGTTATGAACAGAAGCTGTTACCAAATATTTTAAAATACGATGAAGTTATTATTGGTTTTAGTTTTTTGTTTCATCAAAAACACGTGACCTTGAGTCATAGTGTGAGCGGCGTTTTGCCTTTTTTTTTTATCATGACATAGGTATTATGTATTATTTCATACAAACTTCATTGCATAAGATTTTTTTTATATGTTTAATTTAGTTATAAAACATGTTGTTGTATTAATCATATCTTAAGACTGAATCTGAAAAAGGATGAATCTGTGCGGTGTAATATTTAATTCAGTTAATGTGACAGAAAATAAGTAAAAATTATACGTGATTTGATTGGCATTTCTTCTTTATTCGTTTGTAAAACAATTTCATTGATTGATTTATCTTATATTTTATTAAAGAGGGCACATAATAAAAGTTATGTTATTAGATAGGTACTTTGGCTTGGGATCTGTGTTGATGAAATTTCCTAGATACCAAATCTAGGAAATTTCATCAACACAGATCCATTTTAGACATAACAAGGTCAAGGTAATTTTTTTATGGATAATAATTTAATTATATTTTTAATTGAAAAACTATACTTAGACTTAACTATACAGTGGTAGTGCCAAGCAGTTCGCTGCTTGAATGGGCCCGCTCGAATGGTGAAATACCACGACCTCTCAGAAGATCGACGTAAAGTGGCTCATGCCGCGTTTCGTTCGGTGAGAGAGGTACCCGGAGGCTCACTCCTCATCCCCATCCTTCCCTATCCCGTATCCCACGAAGTAAAGATAGACAAGAATCCAAATGGTCTATGGTTTTCCATAGTATATTGTATTTACACAATGATAAACTCAGGTTCTCTGTTCTGCCACTGGCTAAGCTAGAATTCAGGATGTACCGATGATTACGTACGTGCGATTATTATTATTACATGTAAATAAGCATTGAATAGTAAAATCTTTATAAAAAAAATGCCAGAAATTTCTAAATTACATTATCTCGCGTTTAGTATTTAACAGAATTTGCCGCATAAGGATTTAATTTACTTCTTTAAACATTCTTGCTCCATAAATGGAGACCATTCGTTCAATATTACGGACTTCTTTGTACATACATAACTTCCCTCCCTTCCCTTGCGAGGTAGGCAGAGAGAACAGAGCGCCATAAGGCACGATTCTTACACGCCTCACTAGCTTCGTTGACTTTCATAACTCTTTTCATGCACGCGCGTCGATTTTTGAGGCTCCTAACATCACCTTCCTCCAGAACACGTTCTATTTGGTCATGGAATGTGTCTTCTCGTCCTCATTCACTCGCAATTGCATCGTATATCTGCTTAGTCAATCTTGCATCATCCATCCTATCTACATGTCCGAAACATCGGAGCATTCCCTTTCTCTTCTTCCAGTCCTGTGTATCTATCTATACTTTATGACAATTACGATCGAATAAATATAAATACCCTTTATTTCTTCTCGTAATAGATCTGTATACTAAAAGCATCTGCAGCTCGGCTAATTTTGTTCTGTTACATAGACTAACCTATTAATGTACCGCAACTGGCCCGAGACTCTGACGAATGCTGCCTTCCGGTATGCATTAAGAATATAAGTCTTTGACTATGACTACTTTTTGTGAGATAAATGGCAAACGACCAATCGGATTACTTGGTGGTAAGTAAATGACTAGTGCCGTCCATGGACCCCTACAACAATTACAAGTTTGTGGCCTGTAAGATAGGAGCGGGAGGGAGGTCCAAACTGGGTGTACTGAACGCGACATGGGCCACTTTACATGGATATATTTCTACTCTTCGTGTATGCCAATGATATATTTCTACTATTCTTGTTTGTCAAAAGATTCAACCAGTCAAAAGTCAAAATAACTTTATTTTTATCGGTCTTCACAGACACTTAAAAATAGTCAACAAGTACAGATAACATAATATTCAAAATTAAATACAAACACGAGCGCTTGTGGAAAGTGCCTCCGTGGAATAAAAAAAGACACGGACGCAATCGCCACGAGCCGGCGCGATAACGAGTGTTGGGGCTATCATGAGAAGAATCGGGCAAGAAACTCATGTGCCAAGTCGATGCGTAACTAACTACCGCTGCGTACCTGTTTAACTTCAAGTGGATAAAGATACTTATCATTTATCTAATATATATTATACACCACAGTTCGTGATAGTTGTAATCTGTCATATAATTTTATTGGATTTAAGTGACATTATATTGTCGTCTTGTAAGATAACTTATCTCGGGAGGGGGCCACTGTTTTTCAAATACGTCTGTTCGTATTTTAGAAAACAATATTAAATATACATAGCTTCACTCCAAATCCCTTGCGGGGTAGGCAGAGAAAACAGAGCGCTATTAAACCACGACTCTCACTCTTCACAGTCTACACGCCTCACCCGCTTCTTTGACTTCCATAAAGCTTGCCACACACGCTGGTCGATTTTTAAAGCTTCTGCCATCACCTACTTCCAGGACTCGCTCTATTTGGTCATGGAAAGTTTGACGTGTTGGGTTTACGTTTTTTTTTTTCTGAAATTAGGTTATAATAAATTACTTCGGGGGCTGATGACGACAGGGACGCACCGCTTATTTATATGAGACTAATAATAAATTACATATAAATTATAAAACTGAGCATTTTTTTGTGACTTTCATTGCTCCTTTGGCTTTTTCTCGATATCTTTGGACGGGAAAAGCCTCAAAGTTACGTCAAACTACAAATACCTTGGTTCGCTTATTCAATGCAACGGCAATATTGACCGGGATGTGAATAACAGAATGAATATGGGATGGATGAAATGGCGACAGGTCTCAGGAACAGGATGCGACCCACGAATGCCCTTTAAAGGGGAAAATATACAAATCGGTTGTGTCTGACAACAACTGTGTATGGATTTGAATATTGGTCAAAAGAAGTGGATCAAAGCAGACACAGTACATGCAACAGAAATGCGAATGTTAAGATGGATGTGTGGTGTGACAAAAAGGAGATAGAATGAGAAATGAGTATATAACAGGAAGCGTGAAAGTAGCACCAATTACGGAAAAAATTAGAAGTGGTAGATTAGCGTGGTATGGACACATTATGAGAAGGGAAGAGAGTCATGTCAAAAAGAGAGCGATGAGAATGACTGTGGTTGGACACATTAGTAGAGGAAGGCCGAAAAAGAGATGCATGGACTGTGTAACAGCTGATATGAATCTGAAGGGAGTAAGTGTAAACACGACGAATGATGGAAGAGAATTGAAAAGGATGACATGTTGTGTCGACCCCACTTAGAGTGGGACAAGGGTAGGAAAATGATGATGAAATAATTACATATAAATATTTTATACTATACATATACATAAATAATTTAATAACACGTATTGCCTAAACATAAATAAATATGCACATCAGTAAGAGATCTGCATTTAATAGTAAATAATATCAATCCTTTAAGTTTGGATCTCAAGATGTTGACTGAAGTGCAAGTCATTTTACACGGACATTTTTCAAATTTTTGTTAGTTTACTTTCTCTGTTCACTTGTAAAATACTACTAATTACTTATATATCTAACTAATTGACCTAGCGAACTTAGTTACGCCTTCAATATGGCGAAACAAAGCTCGCCGAGTCAAGACGAAATAAAAATTGTCATTTTGGGTTATCCTTAAGAGATAGACATACACCATTCGAGACTTTTTTGTAGACCGTTTGAAGGTGTATGTAATAATGTAGCACATTGTTTTGATTTACCACTCAGGGTTTAGCTAGCGTTTGCAAATAAAGTGCAAAATCTCGAAAATTATCACTGGATATTATCGCTAGATTATAAAATCCGTTGCGTTGTTTCAAAAATCTAAGCATATAAGGGGACAGCGGAAAGCGACTTTGTTTTTTACTATGTAATGATATATCATTCATCCGCATAATATTCAGTTCTGAGAGCATTCATGTTATTATATATATTATATTCATGTTATTTTTATGGGAAAGGAGGGTAAACGAGCACTTGCTCGTTATGGCGGTGAGCTACTTAGCTCACCTGGTGGTAAGCAACAGCATTACTGCAAGCAACGACAGGGGGTGAAGGAAAAGGGAATTGGCGGACGAATTACCCCTCCCTCATCCAGAGAGGTCTTGATATTTCACCGGCTTGCGTGGCTCTACAACCACTAATGTACAACTAAAATTAGTTAAAATAATCATCTCGATATCGATTCGATTGTAGAGTTGAATATCGATAAGGTATGGACGTGAGGCAGAGATAATACGAGTTTGATAATCGTCTATCAACTGTACACAACCACACCGACTGTTTTCTGATAAGTGACATTGTGATAACAAGCTGAAATTAATCCATCATATTTATTATATTAAAATGTCTTTTTCACGTACATATTAAGATTAATATTTTTGATATTTTAAGGTGTGTGCTATTTCGTTGTAAATATATCGTGAGCCTTAAATCCAGTCTGATAAAAGCCTTGACCAAAGTCCGGTTGAACAATGTTCTGGAATTGCCAAAATTTAAAAACCACGTCACTAATACAATGTGATTATCACTTATCATAATTTTCCTGCCCTTATCCTACTTTAAGTGGGGTCGGTAATTTATCCACTACCAGGGATCGGCACAACAAGTCATCCCTTCGAACTATCCGTGTTGATAAAAATTTTGGCTGTGGTTATACTTAGTCATGCCATAAATATTGTAACAAAGAAAAAAAATTTTTTTTAATTGCAAATAACATTTATTACTTTTACAGTGTGTTACTTTAATACATACATATAAAACGATATAAAATATAACAAAGCTTATTCGAAGTGGTCTCCATTGGCTGCAATACAGGCCTCTTTAAACGTTGAGGCCAGTTATCAATAGTAACACGCACTCTTTCCATGGGAAAATTCTGCTCTCCCAATCGTATGGATTGTTTTAGGGACTCTAAATTATTATGACGTTTAGAGCAAGCCGTACTCTCTAAAACTGACCACAAATCATAATCCAGTGGATTAAGATCGGGACTAGGCGACGGCCACTCTTCAGCTCTAATGAAGTCCGAAACGTTCGCTTCCAACCAAGATTGCGTGAACCGAGCTTTATGACCCGGTGCCGAGTCTTGCTGGAAGGACCATACTTCGTTATTGAACATGGTGTTGTTAAGGGGCTTGACTACCTTTTCAAGAATGGTATCTTGATACACTTGTGCCGATGTTTTGATACCTTTTTCACAAAAATATGGCTCAGTCACTCCTTCGTAGCTAACACCCCACCAAACCATCACTGAAGTCTGATAATGCCCACGTTGCACTCTGTCAACTAATTGGGAAGCTTCCTAAGAGCTTTGAGCATAAATACGGTCATTTTGTTTGTTAAAATGTTGCTCAATTGTAAAAACTTTTTCATCCGGAAACAATATTTTTCTGTGACCTCCCTTTGCGTACCGCTTCAGTAGTTGTTTAGATTTTAACACCCTATTCTTTTTTAAATTATCAGTTAATTAATGATCAGTGCGCCTCTTATAGGCCGCAAGTCCTAAGTCATCTTTTAAAATACGCGACATTGTTCTAGGTGCTATCTTCATCTCCCGCGATAAAATCTTTTGCTTGCGGACGGGATTTCTTCGAATTCTTTCCCTTACTGCTTTGACCACCTTTTTCGTACGAACACTACGTGGACGGCCAGGTCTTTTTCTGTCACAAATAGAGGAGGTCTCATTGTACCTATTAATAGCCCGGTACACTAACATTTGACTAATACCAAGTGTATGGAGAGTTTTAAAAATTGGATTTGGCTCCATACCTACTTTGTGTAATGCAATCACAGCGATTCGGTTCTCTTTATCACCCCACTCCATTTTAATATCGCAAAATATTGTACAATGTATTGGCGCCAAAACTAGAAAACACAATGAACAATCGTATAAAAATGACAGATTCCAAATTCAAGTGTAATATTTTTTTAATTTAGTTGTAACAGTATTTATGACCAGACTAAGTATAACCGGCCGCTTGACTGAACCTTAACTTGCGAATGTTTTATTATAATATATATAGCAATAGATAATGTTGTCCTCTATTTTTTCTTAGCATAACATAACTTCACGCCTTTTTTACCCGAAGGTATAGGCAGCGGCTGATAAGCCTCGTCTCGCTGTTATGTTTACGTCCTAAATGGAAAAGGTGGCGAACCTATTGCCATACCGGGCACAAAGTTTTCAGTCATCGATATTTATCACACTTATTTTTGCTTAGCGTTCTCCTAATTGTCTTCGCTATTTTTATTATAATGGGATAGGGGAAAACAAGCAAGCGGCACAACTTATAGTAAGCCACTAGCGCGCCCATGTACACCTGCAAGATACTGTTATAGTTGCGTTGCCGGCTTTTAAGATAGGATATGGAAAGGGGTCGAGAATGGGATAGGTGGCATTATGGACTCAATAAAATAATATTCAACTTCATCGATGTCGTTTCCATAATAGAATAGAACAACGTCGTTGCGTACAAGTAGGTGGTCTAAACCTGAGTATCCGGATTAATCCGGAATCGATTTTTTATGTGTTTAATTATTGTAAAAATACTCACAACGCTAAAAGTAAATTTTCAGCCGAACGTGCTGCGTGTGTATGAGATGACATATTTTAATCGAATGCTATTTTCAGATTAAAAATATCTAATGTTGCTCAAAAATATATTTCAATGTCACTACGCTTATAATTCTCTACGCATATAATATCGAAGTCAATGTTTAATTTTAAAACAATTTAAAAGGCGCGCAGCTGTCAGTTGAAATGAGACATTTACTACAGCAATATTGTTGATCTTAAGTATCCTACGATATCAACGCCCGAATACTGAACGGCCACTCAAATCTGTCAATCAATAAAGTGCTACTTACTGCTCAAATTTGACGTATTTTGTTGTCCTATATGACAGCTACTGAAACGCTTATGTAGCGCTTATACATTTGAGTGGCGGTTCAGTATTCGGGCTCAAGTCTTTCAAATCGTCTACATACAGGGCATGAGTAATTGGGTACCCAAAAATATAACCCTTAATTACTTATTTTTTAATTAAGAGATCGTTTTCTTGCCAACAAACACATACATAACTTCACGTCAACTCCCATGTCGGATAAGCAGAGAGAACTGAGCGCAAAAAGCAAGATTGACACTCGCTTCTTTGACTGTCTTATCTCTTGCCATACACGCGTGTCGTTTTTTAACTAACCTAACCTAACATCAAAAAATGTATAATCATCTGTGTTTACCTCTCCATTAGTCTATAGTTTTGTGGCAAACTAACTGGCTATGAAAAAATAAAATAGGTACTCGCACATCTCTCTCTTCTCCTACATTATCATAAGTACATCTCACTCTTACCTTTCGTTCGTTTCGCCGAATCACACTTTTCGTAACCCATTCGCAATTTATTCTCCAAGTGAAGAGTTCGTAAAGAAATGTATACTTCATAAAACTGCACTTTATGTTAAGAATTACTTACATAAATACGTAGAATATCAGACAAAACGTTATTACAAACAATATTTTATACGAGATGATTAATAAACTCTCATGAAATCTAATCAAGGTCATGGGTGATATTAAATAATACTTGATAATACAAAATAAATATTATTATACATAATTACACAAGCAGAAGGTCATTCACATATACACACACACCGAGACAAGCATGCTTTTTCACATGTCGCTCCTAAATATTATTAAGTGTGAGTTTTGCTGGTTTCCTTCTTTAATAATGTACCAACACTCACGAGGATCCGTATACATATGTGTGTAAATGAAATATTCATCCTTTACAACCAGCCAATCGTACTAGTTATAAGTTTAAAAAAATTTAAAAAAAAATCGAAAATCGAAGACCTAATCGTAAACATGAAGGCTTTTCCATACTAATGTACACAATAATAAACTCGGATCTTAGTTCTCTTTTCTGCCACAATCTGCGCTAGAATTTAAGATGTACAGATACTATTAATATATTGTTGGGCTTACAACACATAAAAAGTTTTTGAGAGTGTTCTAAAACTTTTCATAAAAGATTTTTTCAGAGCTGTCAACAGCAATAAAACTTCCCGCGTAAAAGGATTATAACGAGTTCTTGAAAAATGGCGCGCTCTAGCGACGAACATTCTGTTCCCTATATGGAAAGCATTCGTTCAACTTTAACAATACGTTCGGAATTTTTGTATCTATATTTCGCCCATTTCGCTTTTTTTTTAGTGGACTTCAAAGGATAGTATTTTTGAGAAAACAAAACTGTCAATTATAAACCAAGCTTCACAGTTTGGTTACGACCGGCCAGAAGTATTCCAGTTATATCACCACTCATATTTTTAGATTGACGAACGTGCTGTGTCTGAACCGACAGCAATTATATTGTGACTGTCGTATTATTGGAAAATGTTGCAAAATATACCGTTTTGACATTTTTACTACGCATTAAAAATAAACTTATTTAAAATGATTACTTTATGTGTATAATGGACCTTTAAATTAAAATTCAATAAAGATGTGATAGTTACAAAGCGTGGTCATTTACATAATAAATATAATAACTCGAGTGCTTTAAAAAAAAGCAGATATTTTGAATTTAATATCTAATATCTTTTTATTGAGAAGAATTAATGTAAATTAAATCTATTCATAAGAATTAATTTGCTAAGCTTTCGTGTTTACTTACGTAGTTTCCTATGTATTGTCTTTTCCTTGTCCTATGTATAAAATTCGAAAATTATTCTCTATGTTAGATATTTCTGTTCAGATTTTTTTGCCATTGAACAGGAATTGTAACCATACTTTGTAGGAAATAACTTAAATCGTTAAAAAGCGCCCTCTGTTGGTATTAATGTTCAGCTAATATGTTTTATTCGTATATCTGTATAATATATTGTAATTATAAGTACAATTTATTACCCAGCCTATTATATACCTATATACATATAGGTAACTACAGCTGACCCGGGAACTTTGTTCCGCATGAAAAGTATTTTTTACAGAGTTTACAATTAAAGTGCTAAATTTCGAAAATTAACACTTTTTATTTACTGAATTATAAAGGAATTATACATAAAAACCACCCCATTGACGCCCTCTATCTATTAAAAAAACAGCTTCAAAATCCATTGCGTAGTTTCAAATATATAAGCATATACGGGAACAGCCACCGTTATAACTATATGTTAATATTATCCATTAACACGCTGTTTTTTTTTCATAACATTATACTGTCAATAGTTTACTATTTTTGTCATAATTTGTTTGTTTATCACCTACCTATCAAAGATATCTGCATTCACAGGCCTTTGTAGTTGAGATTTCTGTTTCCGAATTTAAATTCATTATTATATTTAAATTCATTATTATTCATATTAATTTAAATTCGATGGTCGCGAGTACGAATTCTGGCCCCAGAAATACAAAAATTAAATTAAACAAGGTTTTCGTAGCTTCACCGACTCCTACTTCCGTTAGATTTTTTTTATGGGATAGCAGGATAAACGAGCAGGCGTGTCACCTAAGCAAGCAACCAACGCCGGCCATTTAAGGGATAGGGGATAGGGAAGGATGGGGAAGGGGGTGGGCCTCCGGGTACCTCTCTCACCGAACGAAATTCATGCCCATGGTGTCAAGAGAATCAATAGACCAAGGTACAGTTTACCATGGGGTGAGCTGCGTTCTTGGATTCGGCATGTTTTAATAACAAGAATTTTGTACGCTGGAGAAGCTATTAGCAAAGATAACATTAAAGTCACCTATCACAAATTTTAGTCTGTAATTTACCTACATATATTTTTTTAAACTCGCCAAATTTGCACAAGCTAAAGCTTAGAAGCCATACTGTCTTTTGATAAATGAAGTTTTGTGTAACACACCTACTCTGGAGTGCTCTAGAGGCTCCATCTGAAGTCGGGATTCGCAAACAAAAAAGTTGTTTTCTCGGTGGTCCAGTGGTCGAGCACGCCGCTTCTGAACAAAGAAGCCATGGGTTCGAATCCGGAATCACCAATGACTTTTCGGAAGTTATGTGTGATAAATATCGATGGCTGAAAACTTTGTGCCCGGTGTATGGTAATAGGTTCGTCACCTATTCCATTTAGGACGTAAACATAATACGAGTCGAGGCAATATAGCCACTGCATATATCTTCGCATAGCAAAAGGCGCGAAGTTATGTTATGTTAATGTGCTTTTTTATAATGTAGGTAAAGATAACGTTGTAATTAATATTTTGTAATCATTGATGATTATCTGAAGATCAAGTTATGAATGGACCTCGTCACAGCATCAGTGGTAGAGTTCTGTCAAATGGACCGTGTCATTGAACAAACGGCCGCGCTTGCCAACCTTTAGATTCGCCACTTTGCCAAACTCCTGTGGGTGACGTCGCATAATGATTCATTTAAATTAGACGATTGCATAACAAACACAGAATGCATTTGTATTGAATTTACGAATATACGACAATTATCAATGTAATGATCAATGTATACCTATATTGTTCTATTATTATATTTGCAAATATGAGTAATAACCTGTCAATTACACTTTTAACCAAGTGGACACGTAGTATAGATACAAGGAGTCGGAACGGTCTAAGCTTTTAAATAGTATTAATAATTACACAAATTTAGTAAAAAACCAGATCT
The DNA here is from genome assembly GCA_905147225.2 of Euproctis similis. Classification (NCBI taxonomy): domain Eukaryota; kingdom Metazoa; phylum Arthropoda; class Insecta; order Lepidoptera; family Erebidae; genus Euproctis; species Euproctis similis. The sequence continues at coordinate 6,429,055 of LR990121.1, read as the reverse complement.
TAGTTCTCTTTTCTGCCACTACACGTAAGCACGCCTTGAAACGTTAAATTCAACAAATCTCTATCTAAAATAAAATAACAAAGCCACTACGACTGATATATATCAGTCGTAGTGGCTTTGCAGTTCGCTCCATTAATGGGCCGGTTCCACCGGTGAAATACCACGATCTGTCGCGTGCCGATAAATGGCACAAATTGAACTTTTTAATATCCAAATTTTACTCAGTAATTAATTAAAATTGGTTTACAGAACTTTTCCCTTGAGAGTAACAAATTGGGCCAGATCAATTTATGGATGGAATTTAACTTATTATAACTATATTTATATACTGTACTATGTATATTTATTTAACTTGTGTATAATATTAACTTATAGTCTAATTATAGTAATTATGTTAGTAAACTAAAATATAAAAAAAAAAAAAACTATATTTAATGTATGTATGTAATGTATAATAATAATGTTGTTGGTATACCTGTAAAAACTTGATATTAATCAATCGAATCTAATAAAATATGGAAAAATTCCAAATGTTCTTCAGTTCAAGTAAATAACAGTCGCGACCTCGCGGTATGTATTTATATGTCTATAATTTCTTTAGTAGATCTGTACAAACATCCAACCAGAGCAAATCTCAACAAAGTATTAAAATGTCTGTACCAGAATTTATCTGGAATTACAACGTAACTTCTAGTAATATTGAAAAAGATAAAAAATACTCTATGCGGGTACCGAGAAGGTTCTTCACTTCACGCCTTTCTCTACCAGAAAATGCCACAGTTCTGAAATTAACTTCTCAAATGAAATCATAGAAAATTATTTTGCGTGTTTAATATTATTTCTAGTATCATTCTTAATCAATTTGCATAGCCTTAAATATCTTTCAAAGAAACCCTTTTGAGCCCAAGTTTTTTAAATCTACATGACATGGCTTCGTGAGCTCCATCTGTTGAATGTAGTACAATTTTCTAATGTGTCGTTGTTATATGTTAGCACACAGATGTCACTGTACTACATACGTGTAATTTATTCATTCGGTGCTGACGCAATCACATGTCCAGTGATTGTCAATTATTAATGACAGCTGTCAAAGTGTCAATTGTACAATTGTTGCAGCAATATTGCTAGATAATTGCTGTAGATTATTTTTCTAAAAGAAATGTATTTTTTACGTGGCTTGTGATGTGAATTAGATATTTAATTATTACTGTGGACATAGTACTTCCAAGGCAAAACATTGGTGATCAAAGATATGGGACTCTGCGACGAAGGTAGGTCTACTAATTAGATAGCAAGAAGTAAACAAATTAATTACCCAAGAAAATATTCTAGTGGTTAGTAATATAACTTCGTATCGGATTTATAACGTAATGAGATTCCAAATTACCATATTAGTTTATACCATATTACGGTCCATACAAGTTATCACACGATATACGCATTATTCATTACTGCTAGTTGTTTTCTGTTTAGTTTTGTCTATTTTTATATTATTAGCATAGATAATTTATTAGTTATTTGATGTATAATTATGCTAAATGGAATCTAGTATGACACAATAGAACTGGTTTGGTTTCTGTATGCCTATTGCCTAATGATTATTTATTGTTTACTTTGATGAATTAATATATCTCTCTTATTTATTCGGTTAATATATATCTCTCTCTTTCTTACTCTTTGTTTTTCTTTTTTTGTGACTATCGCCCGAATACTGAACCGCCACTCAAATCTGACAATCAATAAAGTGCTACTTACTGGCTCAAATTTCATGCATTCTGTCTAATGTGACAGTTACTTAAACGCTTAAGTAGCGCATATATATTTGAGTGGCAGTTCAGTATTTGGGCTTATGATTTTTACATCAAAATGTTAAACATTAACTAGCTCACCTTATATCATTCCTCTTTAGTATGATTTGAAGTTTAGTCGAAATGCTCTAATAAATGCATATTTCTTATTAGAAACTGTACATTATCCTAATTTGTTAGTTCCGAATATCATTCTAGCATTAAAATATTTTGGCACTTCACTCTTCAAAGGATTCAACTAATTAAGAATATTAGATAATATTTTTTTTTACAAATTAATGACAAAGTGACGAAGCATCGCGAGAACCGGTTTATAGTAAATTGGGTTTTGTTTTGGCAATTTTTATCTATATATGCAACAGAATCTGTCAGTCACAGCTTGTTTATAATGAAAATTAAAATTTTACATACCACATTGCCTTGAGGTAATTTTGGGACTATTTTTAATATTTTTTTTTTTTATTGGTTAGGAGGGCAAACGAGCAGGCGTGTCACCTGATGGTAAGCAACCAACGCCGCCCATGGACACCAGCAACACAAATAGTGTTACTGTTGCGTTGCCAACCTTTAAGGGATAGGGGATAGGAAAGGATGGGAAGGGGGTGGGCCTCCGGGTACCTCTCTCACCGAACGAAACGCGGCATGAGCCACTTTACGTCGGTCTTCTGAGAGGTTGTGGTATTTCACCGGTCGAGCCGGCCCATTCATGCAGCGTACTGCTTCGCTCTACCACTGTTATTATACCAATTGTGTTATACCAATAGTTAGACGATTTAAGTCAATGATAACTTACAAACACATACAAATAATGACGAAAATAATATTTAATGGAACTTTTTTATCTTTGAGAGTTTCACTAAGTCTATTTACCTTAAAGATTAAATATAGCTGTTTTTCAGTCTCAGCAGCCTTGAGGTTGAGCACTTACGTCTAATAATTTTTAACTAAGTATGAATTTTCTGAAATTGTACATGTCTTGTCAGAATAGTGCCCTATTCATGACTATAGGAGGTCCGAGTTGATGTTCGTAACCTAAATATTGAACTAGCAACCTACAGTTTTCAGCAATAAAAGTGTTAAGGCGCAAATAAAATTAATATCTTAACATTCAATTAGAATAATTTTACCAATCGGTTTGTTATAAAGAAATCTATAATTATGATTATTAAAAGAGATTACATATTTATTTAATTTTCAATAGTACATATGGCAGGTTGTTTACATATATATATATATATATATATATATATCAATAATTTATCATTGAATAACATGTTACAAGTTGAACAAAAACTGTGTATAGTAATGTTAATAACTTGAATGGATTTTATTTATTGAATATGTTTTTTTTTTTTGTTATTTTGTAAAGAATGCAAAAAAGTATATCTACGTTAGGCTGTCGCAAAATGATTACAATAATACTGTAAAACATTTTTTTTGCTTAAATCCTGTATTCTTACAAACTTACAAAATTTTACCATGTCTTGTCTATGTCTGTATTATATTAGTTAATGCTTCTTAATTTGTCAATGCTACCTCTGCTATAATATGTAGGGAGAGGGAGACCGTAGAAAACATGGATTAATTGTGTGAAAGACTATATGACTAGGAAGGATGTCTGGGCGTTAGGAAGAAGCTAATGATAGGCAAGCGTGGAAAAGAAAAACCTGTTATACTGACCCCAAATAATGGGAACAGGGCAGGAAGATGATGATGATCTTTGCTAAAAGATCAAGACATTTTGGGTGGACATTTAAAATAGTAGATATATCAGAATGATATATATCTAAAACTCTGATTTATGTACTTACTAGCTGACCTGGCAAACATTGTCTTGTCAAAAAATAAAATGTATAAAATAGGGGTTGATCGTAGGGGGTTGAAAATTTAGGGTTGTATGTATTTTTGTATCCCGTTTTATAAAAACAGAAATTATAAATAAATATTGAGGCTACCCTTGTGATTTAGGGGGATGAAAAATAAAAGTTGTCCTATTCCCACACTTACCCGATATGCACACAAAATTTCATGAGAATCGGTCAACCCATTTCAGAGGAGTATGGGTACGAACATTGTCCCACGAGAATTTTATATATAAGATATATTACCATATTTTCATATTGGATTCTAAAGCAAGCAATTACCTTCCAAGTGTTGTGGAAGTACAAGGTATGTATGCATTTAGCAGAACTCTAAATAGGTATACAATTAGTTTCAATTGCATTGTACAGTGCGGTGGCCAGCAATTGATATCTTGACTATTTACTGGTTAGGCGTAGTACTTTGAGTTTGTATTGTGTTTTATATATCGAACTTGAGTTTTTTACCCACTACATTCATAGATTCATAGTTTTTAGTGCTTTTATTTATCTTAGTTTTTATATTTTTTATTATAGTGTAGGCAGCGGCTGTTAAGCCTCGTCTCGCCGTTATGTTTACGTCCTAAATGGAATAGGTGGCGTACCGATTGCCATTCCGGGCACAAAGTTTTCAGTCAACGATATTTATAACACATAACTATCGAAAATAATTTCGAAAAGACATTGGTGTGAGCCAGGATTCGAATCAGCGACTTCTTGATTCAGTAGCGGAATGCTCGACGATTGGACCACCGAGACTCTATTTATTTTTTTAACGCAACATTCAAATTTATCTTGCATACAAAATTGCAATTAGACTTTCCTCAACTGTTTTATTGTTTACTAGCTAACCCGGCGAACTTTGTTCCGCATCAAAAGTAATAAATGCTGTCCCGCTATGTTAATACTGCAATATCTTCGAAAAGATTCGTTTAAATTGCATGCTGTAAAGGGCCAGGATCATCTATATTACATGCACAATCTATTTAAGACACTTAATTGGATGAAAATTAATGCTGTAATGTTTAAAATCGCTACGTAAATAGGCCATTATTTCTCGTAAAATGTAAAAAAATAAAAATGGTCATTGTGGGTTATCCCTAAGAGATAGACATATGCCCCCGTGGACTTTTTTGTAGACTTTTTAAAGGTGTATAATAATGTAGTACGTTGTTTTGAATTATCACTTAGGGTTCAGGCAGCATTTGCCATTAAAGTTCTATATCTTGAAAATTATCACATTTTTTTACTACACTATACATGAATTATAGATCAAAACCACCCCGTTGACACCCTCTAACTATTAAAAAAACTGCATCAAAATCCGTTGCGTAGTTTTAAAGATATGCGCATATAAGTGGACAGACAGCGGAAAGTGACTTTGTTTTATACTATGTAATGATTTGTATTGCCATTTTTAAATTGAGCACACAATGTAAGTTTTTACAAATTGAAGTACAAAACTACATGTTAAAATAATTTATTTAATTAGTTATTGTAAAAATAGACAATTTAATTTACTTAAATTGTAGTAAAACGCCCGCGCCGGTTGGATTTTAATTAGACTGCCTGTTGTTTTAATAAATCAATACAAGGTGCCTAGTCAAATGTAACAATGTTGTCTATCCACAGGTCACACACCCAGGAAGCATTTTATTCTAAAAATAAATCCCAATTTAATATTTTCCACACAACAGCCTGATGTGAAAACTATTTTACAAATGGGATTTGTTATTATTAAAATCATCATAAAGAAATTAGCTTCTGTCTTTTACATTGCTATCATAATAACATGGCATAACTTCACGCCTTTTTCTACCCGAAGGTGTAGGCAGTGGCTTGTTAAGTAAGCCTCGACCCGCCGTTATGGTTACGTCCCAAAATGGAATAGGTGGCGAACCTATAGCGGGCACAAAGTTTTTAGTCGTCGACATTTATCACGCATAACTTTCGAAAGCAATTTCGAAAAGTCATTGGTGTGTGGCAGGATTGTGGCTGGACCACCGAGACTATTCTATTATTATGATATAATAGTTTTTATATTGTCGTAGCTCAAACAATTAATATAGTTAATCTCAATCAGTATTCCAGCCATATAACTTAACAGAGTGTGTGAGTCTTGAGTATAGACTGTGTTTGAAAGTAGTATAGACACCACAGAAATAGATCAAGATAGAACGGCGAATAGGCGTGGCAAGCGTGTCAAAACCATGCACTATATTGCATGCTTTTCGAAACTCGCTCTCATTACGCAACGAGCGTTCCTGCCATGCGTTCAGGACGTAAAAAAATAGATAAAACGTCACATACGAGGGGAGGTCCAAAAGTTCGTGGAATGGAGGGGATGGAGTGGGGATAGGGGCGCTCGCTTAGTGTCATACTAATTGGGGACTCATAATTAGTATATAAATGGAGTTTCAGCCCTATTGCGTCATTCGTTTACGAACACTCGCCTGCTAAACACGTCAATCCGGAAGAAAACTGAAACTATGGAGAAAATTGAACACCGTGCGGTCATTAAATTCCTTACCAAGCAAGGAAAGAACGCTCAGACCATTTTGAATGAAATGGAAACTGTTTACGGGGAACAGTGCCCTAGTAAATCAATGATTTACAAGTGGCATGGTCTTTTTAAACATGGTCGGGAGTCGATTGAAGACGACCCCCGCTCAGGAAGGCCAGTTGAGGCCACCACATCAGACATCGTCGAAAAAGTGGAAAAAATTGTACTGGAGGACACCCGTTTGAAGAAAAAACAGTTATCAGCATTAGTTGGAGTATCAGATACCACCATTTTGCGAATCCTACATGACCACCTGGGTATGACAAAAGTCAGTGCAAGATGGGTACCGAGAATGCAAACGCCGCTTCAAAAACGGCAGCGCGTCGAAGCGTCAAAACATTTTTTGGAGTTGTGTGGCGACGATCCTGGACCGATTTTGGAGCGAATTGTTACCGGCGATGAAACATCGGTTCATCATTTTGAGCCTGAGTCCAAACAAGAGTCCATGCAATGGCATAAAAAGGGGACACCACCGCCAAAGAAATTCAAAGTGTTGGAGTCGGCTGGAAAGTTGATGGCTACTGTTTTTTGGGATTGTGAGGGGATAATACTGATTGATTATAAAGAAAAGGGCAGGACCATAACCGGAGAATACTACGCAACAATACTAGAAAAATTAAAGGATGCCATCAAAGAAAAACGTCGGGGAAAATTGACCAAGGGCGTGTTGCTCTTGCAAGACATCGCGCCGGTTCACAAGAGCAAAGTTGCAATGGCTGCTCTACACACGCATGGCTTCGAATCACTAGTCCACCCACCCTATAGTCCAGATCTGGCCCCAAGTGATTTTTATTTGTTCCCCAATTTAAAAAAAGACTTAAGGGGAAGGAAATTTTCCGACGACAATGAGGTAAAGGAGGCAATTTTGGCTCATTTTGAGGGAAAAGATAAAAAATGTTTTTACGATGGTTTAGAAAAATTAATTCATAGATCTAATAAATGTATTCAGCTTAAGGGTGATTATATTGAAAAGGAAAAATAAATTTACTGTTTCATTTTTACTAAAACCCTTTCATTCCACGAACTTTTGGACCTCCCCTCGTATATGCCTTATTATGCTGTGAAAAATTGTAAAAACAAAAGTAGTGAATCAAATATGAAAAAAGGAAATATTTCCTGTGATCAGTAAGTACAGAAAATCAGTAGAAAGTATTTTTTTGAGATTATAAATTATTGTTTTACTTTTACTATGTTCAATAATTACGAGCACAAGTTGTATATTTTTTCGTTATGATAAATATCCATTGCTGTCCGCATTCAACGCTCGTATACAAAAACATTGCGCGTATAAATTATACGCGTAATGTACGTCGAATCGAACTAAATACACAATACACCTGCCAGTTGATCGCTGTGTCTGTTAATCGCTGTGATTGGTCTTCGAATGTTAGAGATGGGCACCCCATGTATCGTTGAGTCTTAGGACTTATCGATAAATTAATTCAATAATAATTTGAGTATTAGCTCATATCTTGCTTTGTCCCTACTTTATTCTAACACCACAAATTTCAACCAAAGTGTTTCGTAATTACATTGGCAGCAGTTTATTTGACAGTATAAGTTTTCACCAATTTGACCAATCGCCGATCGAAAATCATCTCGTTCTTCTCAAATGGGCAGTAACCGAGGTATATGTAGACGTTCGGGTTCGTTATTTAACCAGGACTGTGAGGCCAACCCTGTAAGGGTTGGCCTCAAAGGCAAATATTTAATAAATATGTATAGTTTCAAGGACAGTAAAATATTTATAATTAAATTTTATATACTGTTGGAAAAATATGTTTTAGGTTTTAATATGTTGGATTAAAGTATTTAACATGTTTTACTTTCTATGATTATCGTTACAGAAAATCAATAAAGTTGGTAAAATATAAAAATAATAAAATTAACACACGTTGCCGATATTAACATCGATAATCTAATGTGTGTGTCTCCTAACTAGTCGCCCCGCTCACAATGAAAATGACGTCACGCTGTGGGCGTGGTTTTTCAAAAAAATGACGCTCGAAATGTATGAAAATATGACATCGCGGCCGTTCTATCTTGATCTATTTCTGTGATAGACACGTTCGGGATGAGGGCACTGCGCAAAATATGCGGAGTGATGCCTGTTGAACGCGTCGAAAAATAAGCTTGTAAGGAAGAAAGAGAGTATCGGTGTAAAAATAAGTAAGGGCTTGCTGCGATGGTTCGGACATATAGAAAGAATGGATGATGTAAGATTGACTAAACAGATATATTCACGGTGGTTATGGGAGATTTTTACGCGAAACTAGGCAGACGGAAAGACTGAGGGTCTGAAGGAGGGTACGGCAAATTAGAATTGTACAGAGGAGCCATCGAGGGCAGAAACTGGCTGATTTTCTGGAGAAGGAAGACCTCTATATAATGGATTTCTTCTTCAGGAAACCGACTCAAAGAAAGTGGACCCGGATAAGCTCCGATGGTATAACCAGGAACAAAATAGATTTCATCTTGACTAACAAACAACTTGTATTCAGCGATGTCTCAGTGATCAACTGAGTTAAAACTAAGAAACCGACTCGTCCAAGGCAAGTTGTATCATTGCATTAAAGTCTAGCGTGCACAGAGGATGAGATCTACACTCCGACCAACACCGGTCTAGTACTAGAACCCAGAAAAACTTTTAGCTTGAACTTTATAATGGTTTCCAATGCATGGATAAATGCGAAACAGTGAACAATATGAACAACAGAGTCGTGTGGAAGCAGTCCACACAGACCAAATATTTCAGGGACCAGCCGGCTCATAGAACCAAAAAACTATCTGATTATAATCACGAGCTCTTGGAAAAAAAGACAAAAATTATACAAGTGTATACGACGCGACACTCCGCCAATACAATAGAGTACGCATCAAAGAGGCTATTGAGCGTAACCAAAGCACTAAGTTGTTCGCAAGAGATCTATCTATTGGTGGCAAAAATGGCATCGTCCTTTCTTCTAAGGCTGAGATCTTGAGAGAGAGAGGCTCAAAAGTTCTATGCGCGACTACACAAATCATCACAGATTCCTATTCTCGGCTTGGCTCAAGATCCTAAGTCCAAGTCAACCTAACCATTATACTGAAGATTTCCTGGACATCAGTCTCGAAATCAGAATGATTCGTTAACAGCTGAAGAACGGAAAGGCACCGGGTGACGACGGAATTACTGTCGAGCTACTGAAGGCAGGCGACGAGCCAATTCCAAAATGTCCTTTAGAAGATTTTCAATTCTGTCGTGCTAAGGGGCGACGTTCCAGGGGCATGGACCAGGAGCGAAGAGGTGTCGTGTTTAAGAAGGGTGACAGGACCCACTTAAAGAACTATAGACCCATATCGCTTCTGAGCCATGTCTATAAGCTGTTATCCAAGGTCATTACAAATCGACTGTCGTGCAGACTCGATGACTTCCAGCCGCCCTAACAAGCCAGATTCCGAAGGGGCTTTAGTACCATAAACCACATCCACACTTTACGCCAGATTATAGCGAAGACCGAGGAATATAATCGACCTCTATGCTTAGCATTTGTGGACTATGAGAAAGCCTTCTATTCTGTCGTGACTTGGGCAGTACTGCAGTCTCTTTAGCGGTGCCACATCGACTATCGATATATAGAAGTGCTGAAGTGCATGTATAGAAAAGCCAGAATGCCAGTTCGAATCCAAGATGGGAGAACACAGGCTATTCCACTGCAAAAGGGTGTCAAACAAGGAGACGTTGTCTCTGAAGCTGTTCACCGCTGCATTGGAAGACGTCTTCAAGCTTCTAGATTGGACTGGGATAGGCATCAACACTATCGGCGAATACATCACTCTATGGACAGACAGCGGAAAGCGACATTGTTTTATACTATGTAATGATAGTCAAGCTCGGTTCGTACTGCAGTAGTGTAATACAACAAATTAGTACTTACTAATTGCACTCAAATGCATCTCTCTAGCTGTCTTCGATATTTCTTAGTTAGTAAGTAAACAACTAATTGTTATTTTGTTTGACACTCAATTTGCTAGCTAATCAGATCCGTTTATGTAAACACAATTAATCGAGGCAAACAAAGTGATTGTGAGTCATTGGGGTTATAAACACACTGGTGTCCTGGCACGTGATGGTATCGTGGTATTTGGTAAACCCAAAAAAGAGATATCCACTCAGCAGCCACCGAAATTGGTGATTTTCAAATTTATCACAGTGCCTTTTATAAGTCGATATCATAAGAAAATATTTTTAAAGTAACAGTATTATAATAGGTTGGGGAAAAAGTATTTTCGTATTTTTGTATGAAAAGTCAAGACATTTTTTTCAAAGTTTATTTACATTTATTTACAATATATATGTACCGTTTTGTTGAATAACTTTCTGCCATTTTGTGGGCAGAGACATTATCCCGTTACTGTAGAAACTTTGGGACTTCTGATCAAAAAAGCGGGACAAATAGTTTTGGCAGTCCTCTCTTGAGGTCAACCTTACAGAACCTAAAGAATTCTGAAGAGACCGAAACAGGTGAAAATCTGAAGGCGCAAGGTCAGGGCTATATGGTGGATGCACTAGGACCTCCCAGTCGAACTCTCTTAATTTTTGCTGAGTGGCTAAAGATGTGTGTGGTCTAGCGTTATCGTGATGAAAGACCACACCCTTCCTGTTGATCAATTCCGGCCGTTTTCTCTCGACTGCTTCCTTTAATCTCATCAGTTGCTGGCAGTAAAGATCAGAATCGATGGTTTTGCCGGACGGTAAAAGCTCATAATGAACAATGCCCTTCCAATCCCACCATACACACAGCATCACCTTATTTCGTGTTAGGCCAGGTTTGGCCACAGTCTGTGAAGCCTGGCCAACTTTCGACCGCGACCTTTTTCGCACGTTCTTGTCGTACGTGATCCACTTTTCATCGCCAGTTATCAATCTCTTCAAAAACGGCTCGGTTTCATTACGTCTCAATAATGAATCGCAAATGAGTACACGGTTCATTAAGTTTCTTTGAGTGAGCTCGTGTGGCACCCAAATATCGAGCTTTTTTGTATAACCAGCTTTCTTCAAATGGGTCAAAACTGTTTTGTGGTCAATTCCCAGTTCTTCAGCTACATCGTAACTACTAATATGCCGATCTTGCTCCACTCTTTCAAAAATGGCGTCCATTTTATTCGTAACAGGGCGACCAGAGCGAGGTGCATCTTTAACATCAAAATTTCCGGACTGAAAACGTTTGAACCAAATTTGTGCTACTCTTACTGACACTGCATCAGGTCCATAAACATCACAAATTTTTTTCACTGCTTGAGTTGCATTTTTGCCTTTTTTATAATAAAATTTTAAAATGTATCGAATTTCTTCATTAGATTCACTCATTTTTACGGAGAGAAAAACAAATGAAAAATAGCGGGAAACAACTTTTTTTTATTTTTTTCTTTTCTTTATAATGTAACCTTTTTAATGTTACCAAAACCAGCCAGACACAAATAGTACAGTCAAAGAAATTTTATAATAAGTTTATACCTACGTTATACGAAAAGACTTTTTCCCCGACCTATTATATATGTTACGGTAAATCTGATTAATTGAAAATTATTAATATTTTTACAAAATTATTAATAATAACCACATGTTTTGGTAAATGTGAATAAACGATCGAAATTTATTAATTTTAGTAGTAATTATTAATAATTCACGACACATATAGGTAAAAGTGATAATAGTCTATGGAGTCTCAGTCTATAGAGAAAGCATAGAGGGCAGGAGACAGGTTTAGCCGGTAAGAGTCCGGCACTACCCAAACTACCTCATACGTGACGTAGGATTCCGACTCCTGCCTAAAAACAAAAAAAAAACCTAACCTAAACTAAACAACTAACTAACCCTAGTAAGCAACAACAAATAACGTGCACGTGCTTTTAAAAAAATCACACCGAGCCAACTAAGCCGAACCACTTATTACATTTATCACTACTAGGGTTAAATTATTAATAATAACCGACAAATGTGATTAATTTATCACTTTAACCTCGACTTTCGGTAATTATTAATAATAATAGATAATTATTAATAATCTTCAATTATTCACTCTTACCGTGACATATATAATAGTAGCTGCAATTAAAAACCGCCGAGTGTGTACGACAAGTTATGAAAGTTAAAGAAGCGAATGAGGCGTGTAAGAATCGTGCCATATGACGTTCTGTTTTCTCGGCCCACCCCGCAAGGGTTTTGGTGTGAAGTTCTGTATCTATGTATTGTTGTACAGAGGACAGTCAAAAGTGAGGGATATTATGGCCATTCATTCTTTCTACCTTCTGGCGCTAAATTCGTATTTGCCTTTGTTGTCATCAGCCCCACTTCTACGCTACAAAACTATTTAAGCCAAATAACCATTTTGTCGGCACATGTCCTCGGCGAACGCTGGACAGAAGGTAGATCTCGTCTTCCCTGATCACCGTGATGTAAGTCAGCCGCCCTGTAAGTGGCCCACAGATTTATTCCGTAAGCTCAATTGCGCATTGGCCATCCAACAATTAATACTTTGTTGGTTCCTATCGAGCAAGCTGTTTATGCCATAGCAGGTGGTCTTGCAGCTACAGAATCAGGCCTGCAGGGAATTGCCTTTAAATCTGTTATGTTCACTAAGCCCCGAAATATCTCGAGCGACTACTCATCTCATTACCAAATTTATCAACAAGTACGCTGAGGCGTACGGTCTTCTGTCTCCATGGATTGATTTCCTGTTTATAACAGTTAACTAACTTTAGAGGGCCTCGTGGTGCCTTGATAAAACGACCGACTGCAGATCGAGATTGGTGCGTACGATTCCCTCCCGAGTAAAAATGTTTCTAAGCATGAATATTTGTATGGTGTCTGGGTGTTTTCCTATATGTATATAGATACTTATAATAAGTATCTATATACAGTATATATGTATTAATATCCGTTATCTAGTTTCCATAACACAAGCATTTAGCTTAGCCAAGCATAGCTGGGAACTAGAGTGGGTTGTGGGAATTGTGTTCAAGTTATTATTTATTTATTAATTCATTACCAGTTATATGGATCCTGGTATTGATACCGTATTAATCTATATATATATATATAAGAGATTTCCACCTATATATTGACTCATCACGATATCTCTGGAACCATAAGGCGTAGCGACTTGAAATTTGGTAGGATTATTCCTTTCGCCGAGTAGAGGTCAGCTAAGAACGGATTTTACGAAATTCCAACCACAAGGGGGGTTGCGGGGGTGTTAACAATGGAAAATTCCCATTTTTAACCTATAGCTGCTATCGACTTCAAATTTGTCGAAGATATTGCAGTATTAACATAGCGGGGCAGCAGTTATTACTTTTGATGCGAAACAGAGTTCGCCGGGTCAGCTAGTATTAAATAATTGGCTATATTACATATTATAAACTATGAGGTCAGGTCTGCTACCATCTTCTGTTTTTAGATGACCATACCAATACATATTTGATGAGTACACAGCTCATAAACAGATGACGTATTAATAATTTGTCTGATTCTCTTTTCCATCTCCCCGCTTGATGGCTTAACTTCGCCTGAATTGGATTGAAATGCCGTTAGCACCAAATATTTGATAGTTTTTACATAAAAAAATGGGTTACAATTTTAGGTTTGTTGGTGATATCGAGCTTTAAAAAGAGAAGTAAACTCCGAAACAGAACATTAGTCCAAATATTGCTAAGTCTATTCCGACTATGATGAGATGAGAGATGATTAGATACGAGACTCTATGGAAAGACACATGTATGTATGTAGTCTCGTATCTTTCCATAGAGAATGCTGACGATAAATTCCAGATACCTACAACATAGGTAGGTTTTAGCGCAAGCAATAATAATAATAATATTAACATGTGCCGGAAATATTTAATTACAATATTGGTAAACAAGAATTGACAGCCAAGTGAAAAATTTAAATGACAGAAAAAAAGAATACGCAAATAAACAACAGCATAACAAGTAATTTGCGAGGTTTTCCCTTTATTTATTTTTTTAAACACTGGGGAATTTTGACGATATTAATTTCGTACTAATTTTGCTGTTCACGCATCAATATGATTGGTATAGCTTAACTGCAAACTCATCGTGCCTAAGTTGTTATTTGTAATTATAGTTTGTTGTGTAATTTATTTCTAGCTTGTCCTTAAGTTAGACGTGAATTCTTGTATCTCTTCTGAGTTCCTATTTCTCGATTGCATCATCAAAAATTACCAGCAAATTGTAGCACCTAGAGACTGACCTGACCGAAAGGCTCCCGGTGGGGTTGTGACTTTTCTGGTGGAGTATGGAGCGTAGGAAAAGCCCTGTACTATTAAAACAACTTTTTAGGATTATATCGCGTTTATTTAGTACTTATTTTTATCTATTTCCCAACGTTCGATATAATCCTAAAAAGTTGTTTTAATGTTATGAATGTGATTCGCAAAAATCTGAGATATAAATAGGACCCGTGCCTTCAAATATTCTAAAAGAAACACGGTATGGGCTACTTAGCGTCAATTTACTGAGTCAATTTCCTGAGTCGATCAGACCTTTCATGTAGGGAACTGCTTGGCGGCGAATTCATTAAATTGCCCTTGCCTAAGCCTTCGTGAAGTAACCACAATAGAAGTTTAAATGCAGGCGAAGCCGTTGACAAGAACCGGGCCACTATAGTGAGTCAATATTGTGCGAACTTTGTTGTAGATAGGTACCTAATATTTTGTTTATTATTTTACATAACAGTACTTGGATGTAGTCATACGTGTTGTACACAAAGAAAATTATATTATATTTTATTATACAATAATTGCAATATGATTCATGTGCTAGATATTGTAGAATAACTACTCTGTAAGCGTGATATTCCATATATGGACGGACCTCAAGGTACATCTGTTTGCAGGACCGGCTCTGCTGCAGCATAGATCAATAGAACTTTAAAATAGTCCATTATTGAACTTCACCTCTATCAAACAAAAAAAAAACTTGGATGTTTCTTTGGAAATTCCAAATTTGAATTCAAAAATGGTCTTATTTTTTTATGCCTTAACTTGCCGGTGTTCTCGTTTTAATCTAATTTAATATTTGGTCCCTTAAATTAGACGGAGGGCTTATTTGTCGGGCCTAGGAGAAAATCGAGTTCCAAATACTTTGATTACATACATACTACATACAGGTGAAGCTAATGAAAGCATTTTGAAAATACAAGCTCTCAAATGATTTGTTTACTTAAAAATAATAAGTAAAAGTTAAATAAACAGCGAAATGCTATGTGCCGCTATCAAATATCACTGATTTGTGTGCGAGTACAATTTTATCAATGTTACGATGAAATGTGGACTTTGGACTGTGACATTTCTATACACAAGTATACGAGTACAAAGTCCAATCAATATATGACTTAATATATTCATATAATACAAATAAATGTAGCGTAAAATACAGGCTAGTGTTTTAGTTGAAACTTGCAAGTCATAATGATATTTATGTTTATTTTAATACTGTTTGCAGACTAAGCATCTAGTGCGGAAAAATTATCAAAATCTTTGATTAATCTATATGTAAATGATTGAGAGAGTACGAGAGATGACCTTATCTCTCGTACTCTTGATGGCCCAGTGTTCTAGTTACGAGGTTCCGAACTTATATCTGATAAACATCTAGGAGTAATAAATTTGTGCCCGATCAACAACAGCAACAAATTTCGCCACGCATTATATCTGACACCTGAAATCCGGTGCATTCAGGCGTTATTACCGCTGCCTGTACCTTCAGATTTTAATGGTTAAGTTGCCTATTGTAATGCACTTCTGTAACCGCACCCGATGTGTTTTATACATGTATTGTTACAATTCATATACAGTTTGAACAATATTGTCTCATATTATAGGTTGCGGAACCTATTGTCATACACCGTGCACAATGATGTGATGTGATGTGTAGTGTCCGACCGAAAGTTCGGCTTCGGCCGAGTTTCGGCGGTTTCGAAAAATCAAGTTTCGACGGAGGTTTCGATTTCGGCCAAATTTGGCCGAAAGTTTTGGCGAAACCGAAACTATTAATACTAATTCTGACTTGTGGTTCTCTTCTCTTCTTGTTCTTCTTGTACTGTATCTTCTGTATATTTGTCTTGTGTATCTTTGTTGAGAGTGTAATAGTACATATATATCTTTATACCAAGTTTCTGTGTGGTAGGCAGAGAAAACAGATCGCACGATCCCTCACTTTGACTTTCAATCAACATTGTCATACTTGCTCGCCGGTTATTAAGACTTGTGGCATAACCTTAAGAAAGGACACGATTAATTTAATCATGAAAAGTTTGTGCTCGCCCTCATCGAGTCCAACATCCTTTCGCTTCTATACTGTACATCTGCTTAGTCAATCTTGCATCAATCATTATTTCTACATGGCCAAACCATCGGAGTATGCACTTCCTTAATTTTTACACTGACTCTCTACCAATCCTCTTATAAACTTTCCTTCCCTATAACCATTTTTTTCGTTGCGTTCAGTGAACCTCATACTGCAAATTTTGCGCAGTGACTTCATTTCGACCGCTTTATCGTTATTTTCATGCTCCCTCTGCCATGCCAAGTCTCGCTTTCCTAAGTTAGTGTTGAGATCAGTACCGCACTGTGAATAACAAAGTTTTGATGATCAGATTGTTTGGGCTCAGGCATCCGCTCAACGCTCTATTTACACTGTTTTCTATATTACTCTTCTATCTACATTCCCGGTGTAAAAGTAATTTAACTAATTATTATTATGAGATGAGTGGTAGAGCCACGCAGTTCGCTGCACGCAGTCGCGTTTTGCTCAGTAAGAGACCTGAAGGCCCAACTCCTACCCCTCTCCCCTCCTCATTCGATTTCTAACTGCTTTCCTATTCCACTAATAAAAATATTCTCAAAGGTTGTCGTCAGTCGGCTGGTCACAAAACGCGCACCGGGAGTTCGCCGCCTCTACAGTGGCGTCGTGCGATCCGTGGCCTTGTACGGGCCCTCCGTCTGTCGCGAGACATTGCGGGGGCCTCCTGCTCCAGGGCTCTGCTGAGGAGCTCGGAGCGGGTCATGGCCATCAGGATCGTACGAGGCTACCGTACAATCTCTTACGAGGTCTCTTACGCCGCCGCGTACGATCTCGACCGGGTGGGTCGTCGGTGGCGCCGCCGGCCACGAGCCTCTTTACAGCGCGCGTTCGGAGCCGCCCAGCCTTGGGGAGCGTCACACCGAGACTTCCCGAGGATGATCTCCTCTCGCAACAGAGGGGGGCGACGGCAGGGTGATCCAGAGCGCGCTTAAGCACTGTCCTAGACCACCCTAACGCTGGAGGAAGGCCGCCGCAAGGTTTTAGTGGGTAGCCCTTGTATTGGATTGCAGTGTACTGCTTTGGGAGTAACACACTACCCCCTGCCGTACCCAGGCGGGGGTGTGCATAATGCATTTCCTTGCGTAAAAAAAGTACCTCAAAAGAGATTAATGATTCTTCTGAGTACAAAACAAAGTATTAATTATTAATATCTCAAAATACAAATAAGTACTTAGAATATCATGAAACAAAAACAATTACCGATTTGAATGTTGGTTTTTTACCTATTTCTTTTGGGATGTAACAATACGGCGAGTAGAAGCTTAAAAGCCTCTGTCTACACCTTATCATAGAAAAAGGGGCGTGAAGTTATCTTTTTGATTGGAACAAAATTAATACATTACCCATTATTTTTCATTTCATTTCGGTTTCGGCCGAAACTGAAGCGCCGGCCGAACATTCGGTTTCGGCCGGAAAACCAGTTTCGGTCGGACTTTAGTGATGTGTCAGTCATCAATATTTATCACACATAACTACCAAAAAGAATTATGAAAATTTGACTTATCGACTTGACCTCACGACGCCTATAGCTTAATTAATATTTCAAAGCACCGTTTTCTGGTATTGGCAAATTAAATATTATTTCATTCATTATCACGTGTAATGAAATAATATGTTTCGTTCCGGAATCGAATCCAGAGATCATTGTTGCGAAGTGTAATAGGCTAAGTCAACCTGATTGTAAGCGCCTCCCAAGGATACCTGCAACACAGATAGTGTTACAATTGCGTTGCCGTCCTTTAAAGGAGTGGGGTGGGACGGGAGGGGAAGGGGGATTGGCCTCCGGAAACCTCTCTCACCAAACGAAACGCCGCATGTGCCACCTTACGTCGATATTCCACTGGCGAAACCATAAATCCAATGGCGATCTTGTAGTTACTTGTGCACAAGCCTCGTCTCCGAATTGGACAAACCAGTCAATCTATCTATTTATAGCTCTATAAAAAGGTGCTAATTTGTTGTGTTAAATTATACTATACGCACAGACCGACAAGTAATTTTATTTATATCTTCTTAAAAATCGCCGCTCAAAGCCGGATTTTCCTTGTATTTATGGTTTTTTTTTGTAATTTATATGATTACGCAAGTTGATCTTCAATTATATTTACTTATTCACTTAACTTCATGCTCACGGTTCCTTACGGTAGGCAGAAAGAATCGAGTGCCATAAGACACTATTTTTTAATATGCGGCTAGTGAGTTTTTAGGGCTGTTGTTGGCGTCACTTTCCACTATTTTCCCTCTCTTTACGCGGTATGGGAACCCATCTTAAAGACCAGCAAGGCAAACTATGACACTCTCTGTATTACAGATGTCCATGGGTGACGCTAGTCCCTTACCATCAGGTGACCCGCTTGCTTGTTTACCCCCTCTCCCATAAAAAAACACAATATTATTTCTTCTATTATATAAAACAAAGGACTTTAAAATTCCTGTTTTTTACTCTTCTTTCAAGATACCTTTGCTGTTAGTCGAATCGTCTTATCATAGAAACCGTGATGTGTCAGCGCTGGTGTACATCCTTGGTAAAGGTCCATGGGCGTCGTTTTCCATCAGACGACTAGCACGCCCATTTGCCCCTATTTACAAAAACAAAATAGCGTGATCGGGTCCAATTATTTTAACACATCAGACTTAAATGCTGTATGTATGTTTTTTGGTGCATTAGTAGTTTCCAGTTCCAGACTCGGTTGCTGGAATTACCCAACAGGAAAACCTCATCGGCACCGCTGAGACCAGGGAATCGTACCGGTCAGACTTGATTTGTGTTATTAATTAAAGTCTGACTTCTTAGTACCAACACGTCGATACCTACCTGCGTCCTTTGAATCGATATGAATTCATGCAATTGACGTCACAGCATTTGGTTGGATTAATTTTTGTATGAAATTAATATGAATAACGCTTACTAACAAACGTAGTTTTAATATTTAATTACATAATACATGGAGTTAGTCCACCACGTCTTTAACGGTTGTAGAGCCACGCAATTCGGTGGATAAATGGGCCGGGTCAACTGGTGACATACCACGACCTCTCAGCATATCGATGTATAATGGCTCATGCCGTGTTTAGCATAGTAAAAGATGTATCCAGAGGCCCCAACCACTTGCTCTCTTGCCATTTCATCCCATTTCTGATATCTTCAATATTTTAAGGCAGTAATGCAACTATGACATTATCTGTGTTGCGGATGTCCATGAGTTACGTTGGTTGCATACCGTCAGGTCATGCGCCTGCTCGTTTGCCCCCGCCATCAGAGCATGCCCTTTCTTATATTGATAAGAAAGGTCATGCTCTCATGGTTCGGACATGTAGAAACTATGGATGATGCAAGATTGACTAAGCAGATATACACTGCAAAAGTTGATAGAAGTAAGAGTCGAGGACGGTCAAGACACACATTCCATGACCAAGTAGAACGGGTTCAGGAGGAAGGTGATGTGGGTGCTCAAAAATCGACGCGCGTGCATGAAAAGAGTTATGAAAGTCAACTAAGCGAGTGAGGCAAGAATCGTGCCAAATGGCGCTCTGTTCTACCCCGCAAGGGAATTGGCGTGAAGTTATGCATGTATGTATGCAATAACTAAATGGTCAACACATTACTATGCATTAAATAAAAACCTATTCTATTGCCATTACGAAGGTATCGGAATTTATTTATTTGTATTGTTAGTTACAGTACGTTATGAATCGTGAAGCAATACTACCATATTTCATAAAAGATTTTAATTCATTCATTTAGCCAAGTTTCAATGATTTTCTTATTTTGTTTAAAATAAAAAAAAACCAATACAATTAATATCTAATCTTCATTCAAACGATTTCTATCCATATAACCAATATGAGGCATTGATGTTAATTTGAAAATTGTCAATAATTCATTAATTATTATTTATACGGTGCTTTGACGGTAGTTCACCTTGAAGAGTATTAGCTAGTCACTCGCTATATTTACGTGTATATATACTTAGCCTGGCTATAAATACTGTTACAACTAAAAATAAAAAATAATTACATTTGATTGATTAAAACAACTTTTAGGATTATATCGCGTTTGTTTATTACTTATTTATATTTATTTCCCGACGTTTCGAACACGAACGACGCTCTTTACAGAGATCATTTTAACGAGTGATGAACAAAAAGATGGTAGTTGTTCAAAAGCTATTTTCATTGATACAGAGAGCACCCACTTTTTGGAAAGAAAAATCAAAAAGTTGATGTTAAACATCTGATTTTTACAACTGGTAACCCACATCAGACCATGAAAACAATAATGTTATTTCCAATTAAAAAAAATTTTTTTTCTTTGTTACAATATTTATGGCATGACTAAGTATACGATGCGATATATGCGATGTACACAATTTTAATACTAGAGGCAAGCGTAAGCTTCAATTACAGTATCATCGCCTGCACAAGGTACACAAGTCTTTTTGGGAATGGGTGTACAGTTTTATAATAGGACTAGCTGTGCCCGCGACTTCGTACGCGTGGAATTTGTGATCAGATAGCTATATTTTTACATAGACAGTTGAGAAGTAATTACCTCTAAAATGAAATTGTAACTGGTAGGATAAGTACAGATTGCGGTAGCAATGGTTGTTGCCCGCATTGTTTATTTTCATTTTAACAGGAATTTTTGTAGTATAGCTGTAGCCCGCGACGTCATCTGCCTGAACGCTATACAGCACCAAAAATACCTACGATTATACCTTTTAAAATAACATTTATTTACCCGTTACTTCTTTACATTTCATAAATACAGAAAGTACAGTAACAGAGGGAGACTGTCTTTTGTAAAATTGTTGAACTTCAAAAGTGCTGATTTTCAGTCTGCTTTGAATAAATGACTTTATGGTGATTCTGCTGAATTAAGTAATAAGTTGCGACTGAAGCAAATGTAGAAAATAATGAATAAGAAAATATAAATATAGAAAAGGATAAAAATATATACTTATAAAACTTCTCTATAAACAACATTGCTGGTTTGGCTCTCCGCAGCCAAAATGTAAAGAGAGTCAGGACTGGTGACGCGGGAGCAAGCGACGTACAGCTGCCCGTGTGAGAAGCAGCTCGTCCTGAGGTCGACACCCGCTGCTCTCAGTGTCTGCCCCTGCGACTTATTGATGGTCATCGCGAAGCAAACACTCACGGGGAACTGTACGCGCTTGAACTGGAACGGGAAGTTATGAGGTATGAGGGGAATGCGTGGTACAAATACTGCCTCGCCTACGCCACAACCCGTAAGAATTTCCGCCTCAATGCTGTGTCTGTGGAGCGAGATGACTTTAAGGCGGGTCCCGTTACACAACTTCGGAGGAGATAGGTTCCGAAGAAGCATAATCGGGACACCGACTTTCAGCTTGATAGTATGCGCTGGAAGTCCACTTGCTGACAGAGAGTTCAGAAATTCCACGGGATAATGTGTGGCATCATCTTGCTCGATGACAGTGTTTATAGAGGTGTAAACCACTTCATTCCCCTCAATTTTCGAGAGAATGCATTCGTTGATTGCTTCAGCCTGACCATTTTTGGGCGTCAAAATTGCCCGCTCACATACCCAAGAATTCTGCTGGTGCGGTATATGACTGATGTCCCCGTACACACAGCGAATGAGTTCTTCTAAGCTGGATACGACTCTACCGAGAGACTCTGGAAGCACCACCTGCCCACCTCTCTCCTCTGGTAGAGTGCCTTCGCCAAGACTTAGAAGAACATCGGAGAATTCTTGAGCACGTGCATTGCCGCCGAGCCGAGCTCTCATATTAATGGTCAAGCGCAGCGTACGAACTCGTGACCACAGCGAAGATCGTTTCAACGAAGCATTCACCTCGTCAGCCCTCGATCCCCGCGTCACCACGGGAAGCGTTTGTCGGAAATCGCCACTGAATAGAACTGTGACACCACCCATCAAGTGTTCGTTCCTGCGGATGTCCTGCAGGGTTCTGTCCACGGCCTCAACTGCTTTTCTATTGGCCATCGTACACTCATCCCATACGATCAGAGAGCATTCCTTCAGCACGTGTCCCTTATCACTATTGCGTGACACACCACAAACAGGCGTTTCGGTGCTCTCTAAATCGATGGGAATTTTAAACATGGCATGTGCTGTCTTGCCACCCGGAAGCAGTGTGGCAGCGATTCCCGACGACGCTACAGCAATGGCAATTTTGCCTTGCCTCCTGACCTCTGCAAGTATGCCAGTGGTAACAAATGTTTTTCCTGTTCCACCAGGAGCATCCAAGAAAAACATTTTACCCTGGTTTTGCCCAACGCTTTTAAGAACAGTGTCATAAATTTGTTTTTGCTCTGAAGAGAACAAAGCGACATGGTGATTTCGTATGGTGGTCATTTCGCTCGGATCGTAAATTGTCTCAGCGTTATACTCTCGATTTCCACGGTCTTGATGCGGTGATGATTGGGGAGCTGGTAACCCATATTCGACCAATGGATTGCCGCCGATGGAAATGACCACGTCTTGAAGTGAACTAAGACAGGTGTTCAGCACGCGTTCATCAGTTACTTCGACTTCGTCTCCAGTAGCACGCCTCAAAGCTCGTAGAAAATCTTCAGATAGATGATGTCGATATTTTTCCCACAAAGCTACCGGGTTCGTGACTCCACAAAACACCAAGATGACGGCAAACAGATGACGCATACGGCTGGGGCTGTTACTGACGCTCGCCTCCGCGAGGGTGTCATCCCAGTTTTGGTCACCGTCGAGAAGGTGACGTGCTACACAGGCTGCGCGGTAAGTGGGATACTCCACGCCATCAAATGTTCTCAGAAAGGCAAAAGACGTTGGGCCTCGGATCGTGTGAAGTAATAACCGCAGAAAATAGCATTCGCCATTATTCGGGTGCACGGTATAAACTCTACCCAATACGGTGTCCTTGAAAATTCCCGGAAAACCTTCGACAGCACCTCCTCTTCGACGTCGGTTAAATATTCCCCTTTGCTTGTCGTACGTGTAATATGAAGGCACCTCGTCATACGTAAGGAACCTCGCAAACTGGTCGATTTCGCAGAGCCTGAAAAATGCCAAGAGAGTTGTTTGGCGCGGATTTTCTAAGCGCTCAGCAACGTTGTTGGGATCAAAATATATGCGCTGACCGTTTTCTAGGTGGACGTCTAAATGCATGACGGCAGGATGCCTGTCATGTATAGAGAACGCCAGTATCCGCCAAACTGCTTCAGACGTGCTGATGTAGCGACCGGACTGATACTTGGTCACCTCGTCTCTGTCAGTGTTCTGTAAAGCAAACGTCGCCTGATCGCTACCTTTGTTCACGTATTTGCAGATATATTTGATCGACCCGACGCTGGTGCACGACTCGACGTTGATGTGCGTCTGGAAGGTCCTGGACAGTACTGGTGAGTAAGGAACAATCCATCGGTTATCGACCGGTCGCGCCTGGCCACGCACGCTCAGCTCAGTGGAATGCCCGCCCTCTGCTGGTGATCGGCGCCGGTATGAGGGATATCCATCCTCACCAGTAATGGTTTCGTTGGTAAATTTTTTTGGGAATCTTTTTGTACAACGTCCGTCTTTCATACAAGGGGAACTTGGATTTAACGTGCCACAGGGGCCATGCACCATGTGACTTTTAACAATTTGATGCAGAACAGGATCAACGTCAGGGTCCGGAAGCTCTGCACTTATGACTTGATCAATCTGGATAGGCCTGATCTTTTCTTCCAACCACAAAAGCAGATGCGCGTGTGGCAAGCCGCGTTTTTGCCATTCCACGGAGTACATATGACATCGGACTGTACCAAACACTTTTGCCTTTGTTAGAAGATCCATAAGGCATTTCAACTTCAGGTGGAATACGCGAGAGATCAAGTCGTGCCTGTCGTACGAAACCTGTCCTGCAAGGAGTTGAGCTGTTATTTCAGGCCACTTTGGGTTGGTAGTGATAGTAATAAAGAGGTCCGGGCGACCAAACTTTCGCACATAGCAAAATGCATCTTGGGTCCTCTCGTGCATGTACCGCGGACCTCCTGTGAAGGTGGAGGGGAGAATGACCATCCTTCCTACATCTTGAGCATTGGCATCATTCTGCATGGCATCTCTGAGATGGACGTAGTTCTCAGCTCTCAGCTTTCTTTGATTGGACCTTATAAATACCAAACGCTCTGTCTCAATTTTGGCATACATGTCCACCAGAAACTGACTAAAGAGTGTACGATGATGGTGGAGATAAGAGCCATTGTTCACCCTCAGCTGGATCAAGAAGCTGTAGAACTGCATGGCGGACGTTTTTTTGTTATAATTTGGGGAGCCTGTCTGGGGGTCTACATTATAGTGGGCGAAATGGTAGCCATCCTCTCCGCGACAAAACATGAGCGGATATTGAAGAGAATCGTACGCGCGGTGAGTTTCGCTGATCCTTTGAAGCCGGTCATCGTGCGTGCGTAAGACGATATCTCTTTTATCACACTCCTGATCGACTAAGAGAACGGCGACCTCATTCGTCGTTGGCGCATTATATCGTCCCGGATGGGCTGCAATCGGCTTTCTATCTGCACTGATGACAAACTTAAAGCGGTTGCGCTCGTTCTCAGGCACCGACGCCAGAGCGGCTTTGAAGTTGCCAATGTGCGGATTAACGTTATGCAACATACTTTGCAATCCTCTGACCAGAACAGGGTCCAAATTGGGGATGTGTCTACTTCGTAGGTTTGCTTGTTCTTCAAAATCACTTACAAAATAAATTTGCAAAAATTTTGGAATGTCTGTAGGTAGCAGCGAACCGATTTGATGGTAAACTTGCCCCTGGACCTTGAATGTCGGCATGAAACCTGCTTCAACGATTTGATTTGCACCAAACGAAGTCATCTGGAAGGCGCTGTTATAAGCTCGGATGTTTTTCAAAAAATGGCTGGACTTCGGATGTTCGCCATTTAGTAAGATTCTTAACAGATCTGGTGGGTCTTGCATAGACTCCAAGCGTACCTTACCAGATGCACAACACATCCCATTGGGCTCTCCTTTCCATTTGCGGGCTTGACAGTGGGCACACACTTCTTCTAAGACACCAATATCTCCGTGTGCGGCGTAGTTAATCGCAACATTGTACATAAATCCACTTCCCTCTTTATTTAGCCACGATTGCTCTTCGATATCGTAAACCATGGATTCATCGTCAGATGTTGAAAGTTGATTCATGCTACGCCGCAGACGATCTAGTTCTAGTTGTGCCGCACGCTGTTCACCCGACCAAGATCCTCGAAACTCTTGAATTCTATCCCGTTCTAGCGATAGATGAGCAGACGTATCGCCACACACGTCGTGGTACCGCTGCCGAGCAGCTGCACGACGTTCTTCACGCTGCTCATCGTTCTCTAACGACCGTGAAAGGGCATGCTGAGAACGATCTCTTCTTAACCGGGTCATCCGCTCTTCATGATCTTCGATCGACCGAGAAAGAGAAGTGCGACTCCGCTGCGAATTCAACCTCGTCTCTCGCTGCGTGTATGTCTCTGACGCGCGAGACTCGGCGTGGCGCTCCCGGTCGCTTTCCAGTCGCGCTTCTCGCGCTTCGACACTCTCATAAAATCGAGCGGCATCTGAGCGAGAGCGCTGGGAACTCAACCTCGTCTCTTGCTGCGTGTACGTCTCTGACGCGCGAGACTCAGCGTGGCGCTCCCGGTCGCTTTCCAGTCGAGCTTCTCGCGCTTCGACACTCTCACAAAATCGAGCTGCATCTGTGCGAGAGCGCTGGGAACTCAACCTCGTCTCTTGCTGCGTGTACGTCTCTGACGCGCGAGACTCAGCGTGGCGCTCCCGGTCGCTTTCCAGTCGAGCTTTTCGCGCTTCGACACTCTCACAAAATCGAGCTGCATCTGTGCGAGAGCGCTGGGAACTCAACCTCGTCTCTAGCTGCGTGTACGTCTCTGACGCGCGAGACTCAGCGTGGCGCTCCCGGTCGCTTTCCAGTCGAGCTTCTCGCGCTTCGACACTCTCACAAAATCGAGCTGCATCTGTGCGAGAGCGCTGGGAACTCAACCTCGTCTCTAGCTGCGTGTACGTCTCTGACGCGCGAGACTCAGCGTGACGCTCCCGGTCGCTTTCCAATCGAGCTTCTCGAATTTCAGCACTCTCGCACGATCGAGCGGCATAAGTGCGGCTGCGCTGCAAACTCAGTCTTGTCTCTTGTTGCGTGTATGTCTCTGACGCGCGAGACTCAGCATGGCGCTTCCGATCATTTAATAGCCGCATTTCGTATGCTTCTATACTTTCCAGAGACCGCAACGATGCATTTTGAGTGCGCATAGTATCTAATCGGGACTGGCGCGACGTACTACTTTCTCCATCTCGAATTTCCGCATTGTGTTCTCGAAGAGTAGCTATCCTTGCCTCACGCTCAATGGTGGTTTCAAGAGATCGAGCTAACCTTTTCCTTCGACTATCGTTTGAGGATTGGGATAGATTAGACCGTTTTCTAGGCATTTTGATTATTTTAAGTTTGAAAAATAACAGAAAATAATTTACACGCTGAGAATTTACACACAGATAATGATAGCTAAGCAGTAAGCAGTAGTCCGATTCCGAATGAAGTTTATTTAAGTAAATATTTTTTTTTTTAATTATATTTCAGGAAAGTATTTTCAGTTTTCACGTTAAATTCGACTAAGCACACGATAACTTATAGCAACGCAGGTAACCCCAGTTTCTATGAGTTGTCGCGGCGACATCCGTACTCATAACATCACTTTTGGTGAACGAAATTATAGCGCGATCTAATTCGACGCCAACGCCATCTAGTTAGCGAATAGGAAACATTTTTTTTTAATGGTGTAAAATTATAAAATTACGAAGCAATCATTACACCAATAAATACCGAACAAAAATATTAACAGTTTTTAGCATATACAAATACATTTTTTTAATTGTCTTGCTCATCTCTGAAAAGAATTAACGATACAATTTTAAAGAAGAAAATGCACAACTCCATCTATGACTCTTAAAAACATCTATTGACCGCAAGCGCATGATGAAATTTCAATTATTTATATTCAAAAAGTGTTTAAACATGTAATTCGACTTGATGTTTTTAAAATCTCAAAGATTTATTTATATCTAAAACCAAAAAGTGCTTACACGTGTAATTCAACTTAATGTTTTCTGTTTTGTAAATCTCATAGATGGCACTGTTTTAAAATTGTCTGTTATGTTTAACGGCATAAGTTAATTAAAATGTGAAGCTAACTTATATTATATTATTATTATTATTATATGTATAGATTAAAGCATGGTTATTAACATAATAACACCATAACAACATACAAATATGCGTCGTTAGATTACACGTTGCTACAGAATACATTGAAGAAATAAAGGTTCACTGCTCGTTCCTCGTAGGTGATAGCGTGATAATATGTAGCCTATATGTTGACCCGACTTCTTAATAATTTTCGTGCCAAATTTGAAGTAAATCCATGCAGTACTTTTTGAGTTTATCCCGGACATACATACAGACAAACAGACAAACAGACAAACAGACAAAAATTCTAAAAAGTATATTTTTGGCTTCGGTATCGATTGCAGATCACACACCAAGTATTCTTTTTAAAAAATATTCAATGTACAGTTTTGACTTTTCTACAATTTTATTATATGTATAGATACCTGCGCATATTCTGGATTTGTCTTATGATCGCTTTAGGCGCGCTGTGAAGGGTCGTCTCATTGGTGGTGCATACTACACCATCAACGACTTCATGACTGACAAGTCGGAGTGGGAATTTTTTTTATATTTTTTTTATTGGATAGTAGGGCAAACGAGCAGGAGTGTCACCTGATGGTAAGCAACCAACGCCGCCCATGGACACCAGCAACACACACAATGCCACTGTTACGCTGCCAACCTTTAAGGGATAGGGGATGGGGAAGGGGGTGGGCCCTCGGGTACCTCTCCCACCGAACGAAACGCGACATGAGCCACTTTACGTCGGTCTTCTGAGAGGTCGTGGTATTTCACCTGTCGAGCCGGCCCATTCATGCAGCGTACTGCTTGGCTCTACCACTGTTAAAAATTGCTTGCTCAACGCGGATTTTGTAGTTTGTGTATTGGAATTTGTTCACCTTTTCGGAGTGGAGGCGTTCTGTAATAATTTCTGATAGCTTTTCAATTGTAAATTTGCCTTCATATTGTGTTCAATATGTGATACTTAAATTTTATTATTCGACACAATTTTTGCACAACGTTACCACTCTAATTAAAAGATGTCGCGTCAGTTGTGCTCGACTACTGTGATTGCATAGAATTTCTTGTTAACATGTAGGACGTTGATTTTAAGTTGGTTGGATCTTATTTGTGATTGTCGAGTATTCTGTTTGCTACATCTTTTATTCACCAACCTACTGATTTGTTTTCAGTAGTTATAATAATATTGTTATTTCTTTCAAATGGTTTCAAAACAGTATTTGGCACATGAGTTTCTTGCCCGATTCTTCGCATGATAGCCCTACACTCGGAATCGTGCTGCTCGTGGCGATTGCGTCCGTGTCTTTTTTTGTTCCACGGAGGCACTTTCCACAAGCGCTCGTGTATGTATTTAATTTTAAATATTATGTTATCTGTACTTATTGACTATTTTTAAGTGTCTGTGAAGACCTATAAAAATAAAGTTATTTTGACTTTGACTACGTAAATATTTACGTGCACGTTGTTGACTGCAAGTTCTTGCTTATAATCTTCAATCAGAAGTAACGAATGACATTACAGGATAGCAATCTCTCTCTCCTAAGTCTTATTGTGATTTGGGTGGAGAATTTGATTGTGATTTTGTATTAGTTTCTCAATACAGACCAAAAGTGCAAAGGTGGGTGTTAAAATAGTTTGTTCCCCGCGGTCTTGTAAGATGGTGTATGCTGTATCTGCTGGTATAGTCTTAAAAGTAACAATACTAATGATGACTACACCCCCTTTTTTAGAGTTATGTGTGATAAATATTGATGACGGAATGACGGTGACGGTTAGACCGAGTCTATGACAATAGGTTTGCCACCTATTCTATTTTAGACGCGTTAAACATAACGATTCGCTGAGTCGAGGCTTAACAGCCGCTGCCTACACCTTCGCCCCACCCCCATGGGGAATTTTCGTGGCCACATGTAGTCTATTTAGGTATTTATTTTGTGAAATTTCAAAGTTATAAAAATGTAAATAAATAGATGTACCTATACAATTATATATATTGATGTACCATAATTTTGTATGATTGTGTGTACAGATAGGTCGACCCCGTTGCGCCCTCTGTTGATAACACGCTGCTCCTCTCCTCAGACTGTTTATATCTTAATTGCGTTCCAACTGGAATCAGAGTGCGATATGTGAATGCATGTTAATTGGCATTTAACATTGCTCTACATACCAGATTTATTACGCGCTTACCTTCGCGCATACACTGTTACGTCGTAGGCAGATAGAACAGAGCGCCACTTGCTGGCGAGAGATTTTATACTGAAAACTCTCTTTCATTTATCATTTTGTTTGCTTTTCCAATTGAGGTCGGCATAACATGTCATCCCTTCGAACTATCTATGTTGTCAAAAGATTTGGCTGTGGTTTTATGACCGGCCGCCTGACCCTCCTTGGAATGTTTTCGTTGGTGGTTTATCCCCACTAGGGATTATCACAAGTTTAATCTCTCCTTCATTACGTTCTTTAATTCTATCATCAGGTATTTTGACTATCCATAACATCACATCATCAAGTTGCGATATTACCTTAAATGATTACCACACCTTCAATAAAGTCATTCGCATTTAACACCCAGATCAGAACACCAGTTCTTCAAATTATAAGTCCACGTGCAAAATCACTAAGATACACATACAAACTCAAGAGTGCGTACTACCCACCTGGCCACCAAAAAAATTCACAATCCTCCCTCTCCACCCAAATTACGTTATAATATTTTAAAATAATCATATTTTGATTCTTGTCTGGATGAAATACCAAAACTTCACTTACGACCATTTGCTGAAGTTTCACGGGCCACGGCAGTGTTTGAATGTCTTCTAGCGACCCCGCTCTATTTAAAGTGGCTGGTACCGGGAGTGGACCGGGAGTCCGGCAACATAACCACCAGCTTCTCCGAGCTGATGGTACTTTTATGGTACTTGAGTTTCATGCCCGGTTTTTCTCATGATAGCCCCTACACTCGGAACAGTGGCGATTGCGTTCGTGTATTATTCCACGGAGGCATTTTCCTCAAGCGCTCGTGTTTAAATATATCATTTAAAATAATAGGATAACATAACAGAACACATAACATAACTTCATGCCTTTTTCTATCCGAAGGTTTAGGCAGTGGCTGTTAAGCCTCGGCTCACCGTTATGTTTACGTCCCAAATGGAATAGGTGGCAAACCTATTGCCATACCGGACACATAGATTTCACTCATCGATATGTATCACACATAAAACAATCTTTGTATTTATTGACTATTTTAGGTGTCTGTAATATGGTTTATGCTGGATTTATGAAAAAAGCAGCGCTAAAGTCGTGCACTGGACCAATATCTTAAAACCATCTAGCCGTTCTTAAGCAAGAGAACTGCGCAAAATTAAACAAGCGTAGATGCGCTAATATTATATAATTATCTTCATAATTTCGCGGTTGGTGATAAAAAAAAATGTAAGTATTATCTAAAAATGGTCGCCACACTAGTGTTATCGCGTTGCATCGGGATTCGATAAACATTATCCAGACGATAAACTTTGAAAACGATGATTATAATTTTGTTTTCGATAAATTTATCGATTTTTTTTAACGGTCATAATATTTAAAATAAACCAACAAAACTAGGGGTTGAAGAAAACAGTAAAAGTGAAAGTAAGAAAGAGCTTGCCTGGATGGTTTGGACTTTCGGACATATAGAAAGAATGGATGATGCAAGATTGACTAAGTAGATATACAGTGCAAAAGCGAAAGAATGTAAGAGGATCCAGGACATACATAACAAACTTTCCATGACCAAAATGAACGTGCCCTTACTGTAGGTGATGTCAGGAACTTTAACATGAAAAACGAGCAAGTATGACAGGAGTCACTTAAGTTCAACAAGCAAGTGAGATGTATAAAAAATGCCTCTCTGCGCACCCCAAGAGGGACTTGGCGGCCCTTCCCCATCCTTTCCTATCCCCTATCCATTAAAGGTCGGCAACGCAACAGTAACACTATATGTGTTGCTGGTGTCCATGGGCGGCGTTGGTTGCTTACTATCAGGTGACACGCCTGCTCGTTTGCCCTCCTATCTTATAAAAAAAAAAAAGTCTCAACCCCACACGCTCAACCACTGGACCACTGAGACTCATTGAAGATTTCGTCAAAAAGTATTTTATTTTGAAAAAAGTATTTTGAAAATACCTATTTTGCATTTGAAATACAAAACGAAAAACTACTTAGTATTTTGCATTTGAAATAGTAAATCTGAAAAGTATTTTGTATTTAAATGCTTTCTTAAAACCATTTTGTACATCTCTGCTTTTCGAAAGTTATGTATGATAGATAGCGATGACTGAAAACTTTGTGCCCGGTATGGCAATAAATTCGCCACCTTACTCCATTTGGGACGTAAACATAACGGCGAGACTAGGCTTAACACTTAACAGCCACTGCCTACATCTTCGGGTAGAAAAACTGTTCTTGACTCACTATAACTTTTTTATGATATAAATGGGTATAAACACGAGAGATAGAGCCACGCAGTGAGCTGCTTGACTCATGAAATACCACGACCTCTCAGAATATCGACGTAAAGTGGCTCATGCCGCGTTTCCATTGGTGACAGAGGTATTCAAGGAGGCCCAACCCTTTCCACTCTCTTATTCCCATCCCACTTCCGACCCCTTCCCTATCCCATTTTAAAGGCCGGCAACGCAGCTGCAACATTATCAGTATTGCAGGTCTCCATTGGCGGCGTTAGTTGTTCTTAAATCTTATAATGTCTTATAAAAATATGCCTTATTTTTCGATTTGGCGCATCATATGCACGCCAACGGCTTCCTACAGTTTTAAATATTAAATGCGTGAATTTACAGATATCTTTATGTAACCAAATATAAACAAATAAATGATGAACATTATTAACTAATGGTGTACATAATATTTGCTTATACAAAATCATAATTTGTCTACTAATAACTTCACTATCTGATGAAGCAAACATCATTTCGCACTATCTATGTCCTGATAAAAGTTATTTTTATTTTAACATGTATAGCCTCTCCTCTAATTCAGAAGTCAGTGAGATTGATTCCGGACTCTCACCTATTACTTCTGGGTGTATGGCTACCGAGGTTTAACAGCGGCTGTCTACGCCGTCTACGTCTAGAGTCTCGGTGGTCCAGTGGTCGAGCACCCCGCTTCTGAATCCAGAGGTTCGGGTTTGAGTCACTCACGTTGGCTCACACCAATGACTTTTCAAAATTAATTTCGTAAGTTATGTGTGATAAATATCGATGAGTAAAAACTATGTGCCCGGTATGGCAATAGGTTCGCCACCTGTTCCATTTGGGACGTAAACATAACGGCGAGACGAGGCTTAACAGCCGCTGCCCTTGCCTTGGGGTAGAAAAAGGTGTGAAGTTATGTTATGTCTACGTCATAAAGCGAGAAGTTATGTTATTTAAGTAATGGTTGCTGTAATGTGTGACACATGACAATCATAGCAACAGCATTTAAACAAAGACCGTATTTAAAATTTAAAAACAATTGTTAGTCATGTATGTTTTGTTTACTTAGACATAAAAAGATTCACAATTGACCAGCTGGTAGGTATTTAGATGGTGACTCCTTCTGTGTATTCGAACCTACATCCGCCAGTGCCACATTTCTGATAAGGGATGACTCATTGGGCATGCGTCGATCGTGTGGTAGCCGTGCCATTTGCTGACATTACTTGACGAGCGGCTCCCATCCTCTATTAAGTAGTAGTAAGCATAATAACCAACAATGGATTTTTATAATTATAATGTTCAGCAAACAAATAATTAAAAACGAGTCTCAGTTGTGGCTTGACCGTCTCCGAGGGAGGTCGTCTCTTAAAAGTCTATACAAAAGTGTGCATCCGACATCTTCGTGATTCTGTATGTGTAAACAAGTCTTATTCAACTCCGCATTGGACTTTAATAAAAAAAAATAAACCGTAGCAAATCACATTCTGAATTTTTGGTGTGTTGACAAATAATAATGCTATTTTTTGTGATAAGTGATAAAATTGTTTTAAAAACACCTGGTCTGTTATGTAATTTTTAACGTGTTATCGGAGTTTTAAATTTTAAATAATCGGTTATATCTGTCTGAAAACTGTTGGTGTTCAGTGGTGGGTGGTTATAAGATGCCGGAGTTGAGCTACGGTATGACGTCACAGGAGTTTTGCCCCATGTACACAGGCGATTATATGGTGCCCACGACCGTGTGGGAGAAACACCCTGAGAGTCCTTACTACGGATCCGTTGTGCGAAGCCCTGGTGATGAATCGATACATCATAACAACACTATGACGTATAAAACAGGTGCGTTCGAAGATAATATTTTTTTTGTGATAAACATTTTTTTTGTTTTTGGAGAAACAGAGCAAATGAGGTTTTTATACTTCTTTTTTCTGTTTTATTTTTATTAATTAGTTTTTCTGTCATATGTTAAATATAACAGGAAATAGAATAATAAATAAAGCATCAGTAGCCAATCACTAAGGAACAGAAAAACACTTCTGATTTTGGTTTGCAATCGTCAGGAACCAAAGCCAGCAAGTTAATTGTGGGGAGCTTGCAATCTGAAATTAAAAACAAACAATATTTTTATTGGTACTTATTATTTTCGTAATTCACTTTGATTTCTATTGAACTATATGTATGTGTATATCCAATGATATTCAAAAGTAAAAAGTAATAATTTTCAACTTTGCACTGTTTGTTCGCTAAATTATCTTTTAATCGTTTAATCCCCATTATTATGATAAAAAAATACTCATTAAATTGAATAAATAAGCTATCTATGTACGTTGTTATAAAGTTGATTTTCTGTTTAGGATATTGACAACAATACCTAAGAAATAAAATGTTAATTAATCAAATATATTAGTTAATATTATTATTAGGTTATTATTTGAATCGCACGTGTGCACACAATTATGTAATAATATACGATTTCATTTAGCACATGAACGGCTAAAATCCCAACACTGAGTCAGTATTAGCGAGGTAAAAAAAACAAACCGTACACGTAATATGTAAGTCATTTCAACACAGATGATATAGTACGAGAGCTAGCAACATCGGGAGAACAAGCAATTTAGGTTGGCCAGTTTTAAGATATATGTTATTCCTCTCACTCTCCTAAACGTAACACAGGTCCTGCAGTCTGGCTGGCGGTTGTAGTTGCGTTCGTTTCTGCGCAGCCTATTTGTACACGTAAAATATCCATTTTCCAAATCATTTTAAGAAATTTTTGTTTATTACATTATGTTTATTGAAGTTTTTGCAACATACATTAATTTTGCCAGACCGTTCTGATGTTGCTAAAGCTGTGCCAGACGCAATTTTATATGGATAAAATTTGGATTTTTCAAATCAATTTAATATGGCTGAAATGTTGATATGATGTTATATGAGTATCTAAAAACCCAGATTAATTTTGCCAGACCGGTATCTGGTTGCTAACCTTCTGCCAGACGCATCCAAAAGTGAAAATTGATGTGGATCATTTTATTTTGTCTAGCAATTCTTGTCGAATAAATTACAGAGGAAGTAATGAAAACAATGAAATACATTTGTGAATGAGTACAGTATATAAGTATTAATACATTGCTGTAGAAAAGTAAGATGATGATCAATCTCAACTATGAAAATCTTACTTATAAAGGCTAAAGTTTGTAAGTATGAATTCTAAATCTTTCACGTAAAAACTACTAGATGAATTGTAATGAAACTTTACAAGATACAGCTTATACATCAGAACAACACACAATAACTTATAAAGATTCTGTGTATATTGCTCAAAATATGGCGTTAAATATTAACCAAACTAACCATGAAATGTCGTTTATCGCGTACGCTGCAAAAATTATAGATTACAAAACAAAAACAAGTTCTGCAATATTGAAGTAATACTGCAAAATTAGTCCATGATTGGTTTACAGCTAATAATTTAGTCCTAAATTCGAATAAAACCAAAATAATAAAGTTTACTATGCCCAATGTTAAAGGTGAGGTTATAAATTTATCTTTAAATAACAGAATTCTAGACCCAGTAAATACAACTGTATTTTTAGGTATTACTCTAGATAATAAGCTCCAGTGGGGTCCTCAAGTAAAATGTTTAGCTGGAAAACTTAGCTCTGCTGCCTACGCGGTTCTAAAAGTTCGACAGCTTACTGATGTTGCAACCGCCAGACTAGTTTATTTCAGTTATTTTCATAGTGTCATGTCTTATGGCATTTTGCTGTGGGGTAGAGCAGCTGAAATTCAGTCTATTTTTGTGCTTCAAAAACGAGCTATTCGGGCAATTTATAATCTGGGGACCAAAGTCTCCCTTAGAGAACGGTTTAAGGAAATTGGAATATTAACAGTTGCTTCTCAATTTATATATGACAATATAATGTTTGTTAGAAAAAACTTAAATAGATATACTAAACATAGTGATGTACATAATTTTAATACCAGAGGCAAGCATAAACTTGTGTTAAAGTGTCATCGCCTGCACAAAGTACATAAGTCGTTTTTGGGAATGGGTGTACAGTTCTATAATAGGATCCCTGCGCATATTCTGGCTCTCTCTTACGATCGGTTTAGGCGGGCTGTGAAGGATCGTCTCGTTGCCGGTGCTTATTACACCATCAGTGACTTCATGACGGACAAGTCGTCTTGGGACCGTCAAATTGCTTGCTCAACGCGGATTGTGTAGTTTGCGTGTTGGAATTTGTTCACTTATTTTGGAGTGGAGACGTGCTGCAAATATTTCTATTTCTAATAGTAATCAACATTTCTTATTATGAGTTTGAATTCATGTTGTTTTGATAAAAGCTTTATATATAATTTTTATTATTGCACTTGTTGCACAACGTTACCATTCTAAATAGAAGATGTCGCGTCAGTTGTGCTCGACTAATATTATATAATTTCTCTCATTACTTGTACTACAATGATTTTAAGTTGGTTGGATCATAACTGTGATTGTCGAGTAGTCTGGCTGCTACACCTTTTATGTGATATTTTTTCAGTAGCGTTGATAATACTATTCTGTAAATTTTCAATGGTTTTGAAAAGAGTATTGGCACATGAGTTTCTTGCCCGATTCTTCTCATGAAAGCCCCTACACTCGGAATCGGGCCGCTCGTGGCGATTGCTTCCGTGTTTTTTTGTTCCACGGAGGCACTTGCTTCAAGCGCTCGTGGCTTAGCTTTTTAAATATTATTTTAATTTTAGACATTTTTGTACATTGACTATTTTTAAGTGTCTGTGAGGACCTATGAAAATAAAACCACTTTGACTTTGACTTTGACTTTGACTTTGACTTTGAAGACCATATTGATATCTACCAAAAAATTCACGAGACCATACTACACATATAAGTTTAGGAGTTAGTTTACGTTTAGGAGATTGCGAGGGATAACATATCTTAAAACTGGCCGACCTAAATTCGTCGTTCATAAACGTTACTAGCTCTTATACCAATACTAGCAGACCGCGCGAACTTCGTACCGCCATATTACATTTTCCACTAAAAAGATTATTGCCGCGATCATATTAATACCCCAAACCTGTCCTCATAAATGGACTATCTAAAACTATTTTTTTTTAATTCAAGTTCTTGATACATACATACATAACTTCACGGCAGATCCCTTGCGGGATAGGTAGAGAGTATAAAGCGCCATAAGGCACGATTATTACACACCTTACTTGCTTAGGTGTTGATATTAGCGATTACAACCTAGATATGATGAAAATAATAGTAGTTAAAATAATAAGCAGTTAGCTGCATGAATGGGCCGGCTCAACCGGTGAAATACCACCACCTCTCAGAAAATCGACGTAAAGTGGCTCATGCCGCGTTTCGTTCGGTGCGAGAGGTACCCGGAGGTCCACCTCCCTTGCCCATCCTTCTCCCTTAAAGATCGGCAACGCAACAGTAACACTATAAGTGTTGCCGGTGTCCATGGGTGGCGCAGGTTGCTTACCATCAGCTGACAAGCTTGCTCCTTTGCCCTCATATCCCATAAAAAAAAAAATTATTAACTTCAATCAATAGCAATACCAGGCACTTAGTCAGATTTTTTTGGCAATCTTTAGTTTTTTGTTATTACTACTTGAACCTTTTTTTTATTGGTCATTGTCGTCGATTTAAGAAAAAAAACTGGTCACCACATGTTCTTACCAGTATGGCTAACTCACAGTGAGTGTTTTTTTATAATTTAAATGATGTCGATTTGGCACCTTCGTATTACTCTTATCAAAATAAATTCACTAAATTTTAAAAGAGATCACGATATTAAAAATTTAAATATAGATGGGCAACTCTATGTGGTATGCAGACGTGTAACAACCAACCAACCAACAACCCGCAAAGGCTTTATATTTTAGCAAAAGACGCCAAGATCGAGGTGCGTAGGCATATCTTGCGCTTCGTCCATTTAAATGAAGTTGCAATATTGTAAAGAATTATAGATAATATTATAATATCTGCGTGAAGAACTAACTGTAAACTAACTCTAGCTTTGACCTATGACTTTGGTTACTTGGTATGAAAATATTTTTAAATATTGCGTTGCATATTACATAAATATAATGAACGGAAAATAACGCGATACATTTAGGTAAACAAATTATGTCTGCTTGTGACTACGGCCAGTGCAACCTGGCCGAAATGTCAAGCTAATTATTAAAGTAAGTATTTGTTTACCTAAACGTGTCGCGTTATTTCCTGTTTATTATACTATTAAATAGATCAAATTCTAATCTACATGGTCACAGATGTTACATGTTCACATCACCTATTAATTATTACAAAATAAAAATATATATACCCCAAAAGACGATTAAATACTACAAACTCATTAGGAGAAAAAGAAAAAAAAAATGTCTAAGAAAATTAAAAAAAAAAAATTTGCCAGCTATGAGCGGCGCTCATGAGTGAGTCGGGCGGGCCTCCCGATCATATACGCGGAATATTTGCTTATGAAACGAATACTTACATTTTGTATTTTGCGATATCTTTTCAATTAAATGTCCGAATTGAATCATTCAAAAATTTCCAGAAAGGTATTGAATCTATCTTTATATTGAAGTAATTTATTTTGAGTAGAGTTACCAAGGTACAAAATAAAGAACTTTTAAAACGACCTCATTATAATTATTTTTAAAAATTCAAAAAACACTTATCGTGAGATAACTACAATAGTTAGACATATCGCATCGCGGACTTTTTTGTCGACAATTATATGTTCTGTTAAAGTGTAGTACATTATTTTGTTCTATAGTCAATAGTTTTTGCAGCGTTTGCAATGTAAAAATTTTTTTCGGGTCTTTTTCTTACACCTTGGGTTACATTATTGGAATTATAGTAAGGATCCCTAATTTATTTGAAAATATAATATAGCCTAAAGCCTTCCTCGATAAATGGACTATATACCAGTGAAAGAATTGTTTAAATCGGACCGGTGGTTTCTGAGATTAGCGCGTTCAAACAAACAAACAAACAAACAAACTCTTCCGCTTTTTAATATAAGTATAGAGAATATTTTTAAAAAAGTAAACAGTTTTTTTTTAAATTTCGAACTCACTATTTTTAGCTCAACAACAGCTTATCTATTATGATATTATTATGCGGTCATGTTTAAATTTGTATTTGGATATTTTATATTACTGTTGATCGATACTTAATCTCTTGCATCACTTTTATTATAACTTCATTACTTAGATAAAATGGTATTTTTTTACATACATACTAGTGTCCGACCGAAGCTTCGGCTTCGGCTTCGGCCACCTTCGGCCCAAAATCCATCTTCGGCGGGACCTTCGGCTTCGGCCCAGAATCGGCCGAAGCCGAAGGTCCCGCCGAAGGTCCAAGAACAGTTGGAATTAAACGAACAGTTACGAAAGAGTGGGTGACTGCACTTAGTTCAGTGCGGATACTTCTATCACCGAGAAAAAAGCGGCAAGAGCCACTTTACGCCGATATTCTATAATAGCTGTGGATAATATTGAAGAAAATTATTAAATTACTAATATTTTATAACCTTCGGCTTCGGCTTCGGCCGAAGGTTGTGAACATTGCCGATTAATCGGCTGCGGCCAAAAATAGACCTTCGGTCGGACACTATTATTCAGTGGTTTCTGATCTCTCATTCCGTGTAAGGTATAAATAAATGTTAGTAAGTACATATATTAGTTCCTATTCCTAAGTGACTAATCTTAATCAATTAACGGGGGTTGTTAATTAACTGCCCATCTTTATGAGACATGTCTGAATTAGAATTGTATTTTTGTGCCCAATTTTTAATTAGTTTTGTGCCTTTAAATTATAACTCAAACTGAAGTAACAGTCGGGTGGTCTGGTGGTGTTGGCACAAGACTCCATCAAGTTTTGTTAATTATTTTGCATAACTTGCTCGCTGCATGAATGGGCCTGACCGACCGATGAAATACCACGACCTCTCAGAATATCCACGTAAAGTGGCTCTTGCCGCGTTTCGCTCGCTGAGAGAGGTATCAGGAGGCCCAACCCTTTTCCACATCCCAAACTGCTTCCTCATCCCATTGTAACGGCCGGCAACTCAACTATAATACTATATGTGTTCAAGTGTCCCTGGGTCCATGGGCGGCGTTTGTTGCTCACTATCAGGTGACACTGGACACACTACTTATATAATATAAGTATTGAAATTTCAAATAGAAATATTTGAAAATACTACTTATGAACTGTCATAAACTTTCCCCTGGACAAACAATCAATTACTTTTTCCTTATTACTCACTAACAGTATTTTTTCTGTATTCTCCAAACAGCCATTTTTTACAGCCATAACGGATGATTTTCGGGATAAACAGTTTCATATATCTTTCTTCGGGACTGCTGTTTAAGCATTGAATTCTAAGAATCCGCGTTGCTGCCCTAAGATCTTTCT
The DNA here is from genome assembly GCA_905147225.2 of Euproctis similis. NCBI lineage: Eukaryota > Metazoa > Arthropoda > Insecta > Lepidoptera > Erebidae > Euproctis > Euproctis similis. The sequence continues at coordinate 6,388,308 of LR990121.1, read as the reverse complement.
GTCTATCCTGTAAATACCTTTGTCGTGAAGAATTACGTGTTCAAGATCGTTACATAATTGGCTTCTTTCTGTCTGAATCAACGCAATATCATTTTAACAGTGGTAGAGCCAAGCAGTTCGCTGCATGAATGGGCCGACGCCACCGGTGAAATACCTCTCAGAAGATCAACAAGTGGCTGATGCCGCGTTTCGTTCGGTGAAAGAGATACCCGGAGGCCCACGCTTGTCCCCCTTCCTTTCCTATCCTACTCCCTTAAAGGTCGGCAACGCAACTGTAACCCTATATGTGTTGCAGATGTCCAAGGGCGTCGCTGGTTACTTACCATCAGGTGACACGCTTGCTCGTTTGCCCTCCTATCCCATAAAAAAACTTTACATAGTACATTTGACAGTGGAAGAGCCAAGCAGTTCGCTGCATGAATGGGCCGGCTCGACCGGTGAAATACCACGACCTCTCAGAAGACCGACGTAAAGTGGCTCATGCCCCGTTTCGTTCGGTGAGAGAGGTACCCGGAGGCCCACCCTCCTTCCCCGTCCTTTCCTATCCCCTATCCCTTAAAGGTCGGCAACGCTACAGTAACACTATATGTGTTGCTGGTGTCCATGGGCGGCGTTGATTGCTTACCATCAGGTGACACGCTTGCTCGTTTGCCCTCCTATCCCATAAATAAAAAAAAGTTTACTTGTCTACGGGAGCATTGGTAAAACTACCTACTGCAGAATCGAAGTTGGCGGGTTCGATCCCCACCCGAATACAAATATTTATGACAAGCATGAATGTTTGTATGGTGTCTGGGTGTTTTTGTATGTATTATATATAAGTATGTATTTGCAAAAAAACAACGTTTAATATGTATTAATATCCGTTATCTAGTATCCATAGCACAAGCATTTAGTTGCTTGGTTGGGAACTAGAGGGTGCTGTGTGTATTATTATTATTATAAGAAATTTAGAATCGTCTTTTATATCAGTATATTAAATTAAATCTTAATAGCAATTTTTGTGGAAACCATCGGTGGGGTATAACTCCTATCATGCGTATCTTGTAAGTTTACGAAATGTCTGCACTCCTTATACTGTGGTTTTTTTATACAAGTTACTTACTGATTGTATAAGACAAAATATTAATTAATATGCATATTATCAGCTTTTACCCGCGGCTTTTAGTCAATGTAGGAAATTTAATGAGAAAAATCTAATGCTAATTCTGCCTGAACAAGTTCTAATGCGATAGTCTGTCTTATTATTATGCCACTAGATTATCGTGCGTTCTATGGTTATGCTCAAATCAGTTGCTAATAAAGTTTTGATGAAAACAAAAACACTTGTATTGAATTATTTTTCCTACGGAAGACATTTAAATTGTTGTTTCATACAAATCAACACAGTAATTTTTATATATACTGAGAACAAATTTATTATTTTCCTGCCCCTAAAGTGCAATCACCTTTAAGTGGGATCGGCTCAACAGGTCATCCTTTCGAACTATCCATGTTTTCAATAGATTTGGCTGTGGTTTGTATGACCGGCCGCCTGCCTGACGTCAATCTTCCTTGAGAATGTTTTCGTTGGTGGGATAGATAAGTGGTTGGAAGTGGGATAGTGAGGGGAGAAAGAGGAAGGGATTGGGCCTCCGGATATCACTCTCGCCGAGCGAAACGCGGCATGAGCCACTTTACGCCGGTATTGTGAGAGGTCGTGCTATTTCACCCATTCCCATTCATGCTGCGAACCACTAAACTTACTATAATATTTAAAAAATATTGTTACAGATAGTGACATGCAATTGGAGACCAGTAGCAGTGAGGCATCAGCTGCAAGCTCAACGGTACTGTCGCAGCACTGCGCCATCTGTGGTGACAGGGCGACCGGCAAACATTACGGCGCATCGTCCTGCGATGGATGCAAAGGATTCTTCAGAAGGAGTGTCAGGAAAAACCATTTATATACGTGCAGGTATAATAGTTGCTTTCACATAACTAACTATAGTTCTAAAAAAATTATCACCAGTTGATCATACCCCTTCAGAGGAAATTCTGAATCAAGAAGTGGTGGAATCGATTCCGGGCTCACACCAATGATTTCTCGGAATTCATAAATATCAATGACTGATAATATTGTGCCCGGTGTATGGCAATAGGTTCCTACCGAAGGCTTAGCAAGCCGCTGCTCACACCTTTGGGTAGAAAAAAGTAGTGAAGTTAAAAAAGATGCATATAGTATCCCCACATGAAAATACATAGTCTTATCGTGGTTACTTAACCCTTAACAGTCTTTGTTTACCCTTCAAATAATCCCAATCTTGTCTATGGGGGGGTCCCATTGACCCCGTTTCTTATAAAGACTTAATTTTTTTTTTATGGGATAGGAGGGCAAACGAGCAGGCGTGTCACCTGATGGTAAGCAACCAACGCCGCCCATGGACACCAGCAACACATATAGTGTTACTGTTTCGTTGCCGACCTTTAAGGGATAGGGGAGAGGAAAGGATGGGGAAGGGGGTGGGCGCCGGGTACCTCTCTCACCGAACGAAACGCGGCATGAACCACTTTACGTCGATCTTCTGAGAGGTCGTGGTATTTCACCGGTCGAGCCGGCCCATTCATGCAATTCGAGTCTATATTGGAATTGAAACAAAATATATTATTTAAATCATTGATTGAATTGTGTTTGTAATATAATAATACATAATTTTAACACATTACGTTGTAAGTAGTATAATTCATATGTGCAAATTGTCTTTACAAATTTTCCTGTTAACGTAAAAAAATACCAATATATTATATGCGCATGCGCGTGCGTCAATGTTACGCGCGCGGTGTCAGCAATGAAAGACCGGTCTCCGACTGTATATTTTAATCACATCCTTCAGTGTTTTTATAATCTTGACCTTACACTTTACGAAGCTAACCTTTTTTTATAGTAAAACTATTATTTTGACTTCTTAATTATCAGCGATTTATTTGAAGTTTCCCAAAGTTTGAATCGCATGTCCCCCATCGAGCGCCATCATTATAATTTTATATTGAATATAATTATTTTATGATTAAATTTATGGGGTTCAAATAGAGTTAATATTTGAGATATATTGCATAGGATAGTAACATATGCAAAATAGTTAATTAAAAGTTAAAAGCGGGTCGCGAATATGCGTGTAATGTCACTGGCGCTGCAAGGGTCTATAGGTTACGTAACCGCTTTTTATACAGCGGATCGTTGACCGCCAACTAAACTAAGTTAGTTTAGCTCACCTCGTGTAGGGGATCCAGTTTTTCATACAAGTGCGTCCACCGAAAACTATGCCTGTTAAGCTACTTAGCTTGAAAACCAGGCTTAACTATGCGAGCTATTCTAAACTAACTTAGTTTAGTTAGCGGTGGCGTTCATCCGATTCTCGTAGTATTTTTTTTCAAATAAGTACTTTTTTATGGGATAGGAGGGCAAACGAGCAAATGGGTCACCTGATGGTAAGCAACTATTCACCGCCCATGACCACCGTGGTGCGTTCCATATGGAAGGGGATCGGGCCTCCGGATACCTCTCTCACCGAACAAAACGCTGCACGAGCCACTTCACGCCGATATCCCGAGAGGTCGTGGTATTTCACCGGTAGAGACGGCCCATTAATGCAGCGAATTGCAAGACTCTGCCACTGTTAAAAGTTCAAAATAATGATTGAATTAAAATTCTGTTAAATAATCAATATTTTTGAATTAGTTCTTCCGATAGACCCAATAAATTTCCCTTCCAATTCGAGGATCAAAAAAACATTAATATCGTAAAATATTAATGTTTTTTGGATTATGATGATAGGGTAGGTACTTCTTACACCAGACTGTGACACATTTTTGAAAAAGAGGGACGACAATAAAGTAACATAATATGAGAACGATATTAATAAAATATTTTAAAAAAGTTTCCCGCTTACTCTAGCTACGGGCGACAATCTCACAATCAGTGGCATGGTAACCATTAACTTTGGGAATCAGTGTCCAATATTAAAAGTTTATTCTAAACACGAAACCGATGTTATTGATGGATAAAATTTATTGTAAATAATTCTTTGCGGCGGAATATTTTAATTAAATTTCTATGTCGCGTAGCACTTAGCTTAATTAAAGACATTATGATTCTCAGCGCATTTATAAATTTACGTCATAGTTCTTTTTTTTTGTAAATTCACGCCCTTCTCTACCTGAAGGTGTAAGCACAGACTGTTGCGCTTTGACTCCCGAATGATTACGTTCCAAATGGTATAGGTGGTCGAACCTATTGCCATACACCGGGCACAATGTTGTCAGTCATGGATATTTATCACACATAATTTCCAAAAAGACTTCAAAAAAGCTATCGATCCCACGACTTCTTGTTTCAGAAGCGGGGTGCTCGTCCTTCAGACTACCAAGACTATTCAAAATTCGTAGTTTAGTAAACGTACTCGTGCTCCTAAACTACTGAACAGATTGTGATAAATTTATAGGATTTTGGTATAACATCCGGTTCCTAAACTACAAGCTTAAAATTAAAAAAATATGCATGCTGCCATACACTTATACCCCGTTTTCTATTACAGATTTAGCAGAAATTGTGTCGTCGACAAAGACAAAAGAAATCAGTGCAGATATTGTAGACTAAGAAAATGCTTCAAGGCTGGCATGAAGAAAGAAGGTGAGATTTGTTGATAGATTTTTACCAACTATTTTTTTTTTCATTTAACGAACGTGTGACCCGGATGTCTTAACTTTTCGCACGAAGTACAGATACATAGGAATCCGTTTCCATAGTAAGATTAATAATAGTACATTATTAACCATAATAAACTGAGATCCTAGTTCTGTTTTCTGCCACTGACTGAGCTTTATTTGATGAGAAACATTTTTTGATGAGATGAAAAGTCGACTGCTTCCCAAAGGATGGTGCCGTCTACCGGCAAAGGTACTTTCCCCTAAATGGAGACTATTAGTTAAACATTACTTTCGGCCTCCTGTGTATCTAAACTTTGTAACTTTTCGTATGAAAAATATTAATGGCATTAACATTTACTTAATTTATAATGTCGTTAGTGGATTTTTTTTAAATGAATTATATTTTTTATCTATTTACTTTATCTATTGAAAATTTCCGTTTTGCATTTTATGTCTGCCTGTGCGTAGTAGTAGTCTGCCATCTTTCAGAACTAATCACGAGTTCACCAACCCACATTATCTATTCTGTTCCAATAACAATAAAATTGTATACCTACCCACCTCAAATATTTACTAATAAACCGTCATATCAAAACGCTTGTTAGTAATTATATACGCGCATATTATTGTTATAAATTATAATAACGCTAATTATTTAACAGAAATCCTAATTTCAATAATTCAATAAACATTTATAGTTAAAATATATATTGAACAATTTATGAATCATAATTTAATATAATATTATTGTTCAAAACATTATTGGAATTGATTGACGACAATCGTGGTATTTTTAAAAGGAAATATATCCGTTTTGTTGACTAGTGTATATGTCTAAAGAGGATACTGTTAATCATTACATAGTATAAAACAAAGTCACTTTTCGCTGTCTGTCCCATTATATGCTTAGATCTTTAAAACTACGCAACGAATTTTGATGCGGTTTTTTTAATAGTTAGAGGGTGTCAACGGGGTGGTTGTGATCTATAATTCATATATGATGTTGTAAAGAAAAAAATATAATTTTCGAGATTTAGCACTTTAATTGCAAACGCTGGCTGAACCCTAAGTGATAGATCAAAACGATGTTCTACATTATTAAACACCTTCAGAAGGTCTATAAAAAAGTCCACGAGGGTCTATTTCTAAGGATAACCCACAGTGACCATTTTTATTTCTTTACTTTTTACGAGAAATAATGGCTTATTTACGAAGGTATTTTAAACATTACAGCATTAATTTTCGTCCAGTTAAGTGTCTTAAATAGATTTTGCATGTAATATAGATGATCCTGGCCCTTAACAGTATGTAATTTAAACGAATATTTACGAAGATATTACAATATTAACATAGCGGGGCACAAATTTAACTTTTTAATATCCAAATTCTAGTCCATTATTACTTTTGATGCGGAACAAAGTTCGCCGGGTCAGCTAGTTATAATATAAACTCGTATTTTTATATATTCACTACTTAAACACTCGATGGTGTTGCCACTATACCATAAGTCTTTAAAAAAAATATCCTGTATTCTATTATAAATTGATAACAATTTCAGTTTCAACAGTGATCTATAGGTATTACATAAAAAACTTTTTGTAAAAAAATATTTCAGGACTATAAAAAACACTAAATTATAGCCGCAATTTTTCTAAGCAAAGTCACGTACTTAATGTTTTTTTTTTCATAAAAAAAGTTTAGCCTGTCCAATATAAACAAGTTTACAAAATCGCCAAAGTCCACTAAAGACACTTATAAATTTTATATTTTGTAGCTGTCCAGAATGAGAGAGATCGCATCAATTGTCGAAGACCTTCGTACGAGGAGCCGACACAAGCCAACGGACTTTCAGTGGTATCTCTGCTGAACGCGGAACTACTCAGCAGGAAGGTCATAGATGAGGTGAGATGGCGCTATAGTAAATTAATTGCAATTTGCACTGTGCCTTTGCCCAGGAGATGAGAGTCAAATTAAAAGTGACGGTAGGAGGGTGAAATATCACGACCCCTCAGAATATGGAGGTAAATTGGCTCATGCCGGTTTTCGAACAGTATCTTTTCCCCAGTCTCCTCCCCATATCGATCCCTATCCTATCTTAAATGCCGATAGCGTAACTGTAACACTATTTGTGTTGCTGGTGTCCATGGGCGGCGGTAGTCACTTACTACCAGGCGACCGGTGTGCTGGTTCCGCCCGCTTTCCCATATATATATATTAGGGTGCTTTTTTTTTTGGAACTATTTTTTTTTTTTCGGCCCCATAGTGAAATTTTGTTGGAAGTACCATAAAAAAAATTCCCTGAAAGTTTGAGCCCTTAATATTAATATTAAGTACTAGACCAAGGCGTGTAAAGATTTCCCATATAAAATACACGTAAATCTTTATTTTTTTTCTTTTAAATTTTATAACTCAGAGGCATTTAATGGGATTATCTCGCCCATGAATAGGTCTTTCTCAGAATTGAACGCTCTACAAAAGTCTCCATTACAGTTAAGTCATAACTTTCACCTACGGGGTAGTACGGGCCCCTAAACCTAATTTTTCCATAAAATTTGCGTTTTTTTGGATTTATCTCGTATAAAACACTAGCTACAGAAAAAGTGTAAATGACAAACTTGTAGGAAATTTAATTTCCTACAAAAAAGTCTTTGGCACCAAATCGTGAATATTGATACTTTTTGAGATACAGACATTTTGAGTAGAAGTGGTATGTACGTATGTGTATGTGGTGGTAACTTGAGAATTTTATACCACTTCTACTCAAAATGTCTGTATCTCAAAAAGTATCAATATTCACGATTTGGTGCCAAAGACTTTTTTGTAGGAAATTAAATTTCCTACAAGTTTGTCAGTTACACTTTTTCTGTAGCTAGTGTTTTATACGAGATAAATCCAAAAAAACGCAAATTTACGTGTATTTTAAATGGGAAATCTTTACACGCCTTGGTCTAGTACTTAATATTAATATTAAGGGCTCAAACTTTCAGGGAATTTTTTTTATGGTACTTCCAACAAAATTTCACTATGGGGCCGAAAAAAAAAAAATAGTTCCAAAAAAAAAGCACCCTAAATTATATATATATACTAGCTGACCCGGCAAACGTTGTCTTGCCGAAAAATTAAATTTAAAAAATAGGGGTTGATCGTGGGGAGTTGAAAATTTAGGGTTATATGTATTTTTGTATCCTGTTTTATAAAAAAAATAAGAAACAGAAATATATCGAAAAATTTAAAAAAAATATTGAGGGGTGGGCTACCCTTGTGATTTAGGGGGATGAAAAATAGATGTTGTCCTATTCTCAGACCTACCCGACACGCACATAAAATTTCATGAGAATCGGTCAAGCCGTTTCGGAGGAGTTCAATTACGCACATCTAGACTCGAGAATTTTATATAGTAGATAGATATATATTGTAAGATTTCATGTTGTCTATCTGATCTACAGACCAACAACGTGACAGACGCCGAGATCAACAATCGTAAGTTGGCCAAAATCAACGACGTGTGTGACTCCATCAAGCAGCAGCTACTGATACTCGTGGAGTGGGCGAAGTATATACCAGCGTTCACAGAGCTACACCTAGATGACCAGGTCAGTAGATTTAGAATAGGATTTTTAACTATGACGGCATCAAACAAACCTACAGCCCACATGAGGAAATAAGCGTTTCGTTGCCCTTGGACGCTTGCATCGCCTGGTGTGATATCGGTACTTGGAGAACTTAACCCGCCAAAGGAATAACGGTGTCTAAAGCTATAGGAAATCTGGTTCCAGGACATAAAACTACTGAAAGTTGCGATTACTATTTTATAGGCTGGATAACTATCAGATTTGATTGTTACTCCATTTTGATCCAGAGAAATCTAGGGGGAAAACACGAGGAGAAAATAGTTCTGAAAAGATATGGATTTTTACGAAAGTACCGATACATAGATATGGTGATTATTGCAGCTACTCCAGGTGCTCCAGATATCCAGAATGCTGACTACTTTGTGATCTTTTTGATGGTCTTCTTCATGAAATGTCCATTTAGAATGGAGATTTTGTTGTAGGTTTTTGCAATCATAACAGTATACCCATTCTTAAAGACCACAAACAAATTTGTCCATATGAACGTGTTTCTAATGACGGTGCTGGTTTCAGGTGGCGTTGCTCCGCGCTCATGCCGGTGAACATCTGCTGCTGGGTTGTGCTCGACGCTCGCTGCATCTCAGCGATATTCTCCTGCTGGGGAACAACTGCATCATAACCAAACACAATATAGGTAACGTTACCCATTCCTTGTACAAATGTCCTTGAAACAATCCGCAGACCTCTGCACATAAATCAGGTCCGTTGGCTACTACGCGCTACTTAGATTTTAAATGCAAAAACAACCTGGTTGTTTTTGCATTTAAAAGTTTCCTCTTGAAGCTTAACCGCTGAATCGTTTTAGACGAAATTTGGTATGAAGATAGTTTAAGTCATGGGGCATTTGATGATTTTTATTCTCCCCGATGCTTTGTCAAAGTGATGACATCCATCCATCCAGTTTATAATTCGTTAAAATTGTGACAAATCTTTGCATATACAATATCACCTAATCCTAGATATCAATGGACCTTAACGAGCAAGTGGGTCGCCTGGTGGTAAGTGACTGACGCCGCTCTTAGACACGCGTTGTCGATCTTTAAGATGGGATGGAATACGGCTCGTAGGGGAGGAGGAGAATAGAAGTTGGCCCCAGGACACTGCCATCGATATTCTGAGAGGTCCTGGTATTTCACTGAACGAGCCGGCCCATTGAACCAAGGTTCTAGCTCTGTAAAAATGTTAATAATATAATTACTCTATATACAGATGGTCGTATGGATATAGACATCAGTATGATCGGCATGCGGGTGATAGACGAGATCGTGAAGCCGCTGCGGGAGATTGACATCGACGACACCGAGTTCGCGTGTCTCAAGGCGATCGTGTTCTTTGACCCGAGTCAGTATACATTACATTTAATTATGCTTAAGTTTAATACAGGCCTATTTGAATATTTATTTTGTTATTCAAGCGACAACAGGAATAAATTCTCAGTAAAAACTGTTTAGCTGTCACCGTTCATGCGGTACTGCCTTTTTTATGGAACATGTGGACAAACGATAAGGCGGTTCACCTGTTGGTAAGCAACTACCGCCTCTCATAGGCCCCTGCAACACAATTAGTTTTCAAGTAGCTTTGCCGGCCTTTAAGGGAGTAGTAGGATGGAAAAGGAGGGAAGGGGTGTGGTTGAGCCTCCTGATACCTTTTTAACCGATCCAAACGCCGCATGAGCTAATTTGCGTCGATATCCTACGGGGTCATTTCCTACGATATCCTACGGGGTCTGGTACAGCAAAATGCGTGGCACGACCGCTGTGATAAATAGACAGTAGAGTCGTAGTAATTGGGTCTTATTTTCACCGAGGGGTGAAAATAAGACCCAAGAGTTCCGTAGCCGAGGGGCTACGGAACTCTTATGTTTGTCAGTGTTTCTGTATGTAACCGTTTAACTCCGTAACTGTATGATGCATTTCTTCTCATATTTGAGAGATTTATCGATCTTAGCATTACTAGACAAACAACAGAAACCTACCTCAATTTCTGCCTCCGATGTAATTTAGGGAAGTATTCTTAAATGAATAATATCGAAGTGCCCTACAAACTGTGTATGTGTGTGCAGACGCGAAGGGCCTGTCCCAGCCGCAGAAGATCAAGCAGCTGCGCTACCAGATCCAGATCAACCTGGAGGACTACATCTCGGACCGCCAGTACGACGGCCGCGGCCGCTTCGGCGAGCTGCTGCTGTGCCTGCCGCCGCTGCAGAGCATCACGTGGCAGATGATCGAGCAGATCCAGTTCGCCAAGCTGTTCGGCGTGGCGCACGTCGACAGCCTGCTGCAGGAGATGCTGCTGGGAGGTCCTTATTGCTTTCTCTTTCTTGTGTCTTCACCTAATTTATACTTTAATAGCTGACCCAGCGAACTTTGTTTTGCCTTAAAAGCAATAAAAATAAATCGTGGGTAATAATAATGATGACATGGCTATTGATATGACAACTCGCCCTAAGAAAAGCACCATCATCTCTTCCGGTGGCTGTTTGAACGACTTGACATGATGCAGACCATCTATCGTGTCAAAAGTCATGATAACCTGGAGTAGTAGTACCGTAGTTTCGAGTTATGAAGTTCTATTGTCAGCATGTGGAGATACTCTAACCGTGTGTTTGCGCAGGGGCGTCTACAGAAGCCAACATCGAGGAGTCAGGCACGTCGCTGCCCCCCGCCCCCGCGCCGCCCGCCCCCTCGCCCCCCTCCCCGCCCCTCGTGCCGCAGCTCCCCCTGCACGAGCCCTCGCAGCTTTTCGAGCCGATGCCCTTCAAACAGGAACCCAACATGTGAGACGCTTCATACCCTCACCCCGGTGTAAGGTACACATGCAGCTTTCATACTTGTCAGGTGGCTTGAGAAAATTAACCCTCAAATTTACTAAACGTTCACTTTATAATGGATGTCATAGGAACATATTATACTTTTATACAGTTCGGTGTGAGTGACGCCCTACAGTGTAATATAATAACGCCTTTATTGTGCCTTAGTAATATTGTGATGACTTTGAACTTATACTAAGTGATATGTCATTCATTAACACAATAGTGTTGTGTCAAATAGGTTGCTTATTTTTTTATTCAAGCAATACTTATCGTGAAAAAAAAAACACAAGCTTAACAGATGTTAATTGCTTACTTTGTGCTATTTAAATAGTATGCGCGGTATTGCTATTTTTTTAAACTAGTCTCACATTAATTTCTGTTTATGTGCAGCAAAATAACATGCTATATCATATATCATTTAAAATTTAAAAGCGACCGTTGTATAAAAATATCTAGTATATAATTTTTAACTGATTCAATTAACAAGTATTTAGTTAAATATTTGATTTCAAATACTCGAGTATTTCACAACTTATTTGGCACAACACTAGTTTGTATTATTTTGGTTTGAATCACTTATTTAAGATACACATTGTTTTACTAAATCTAAAGACTAACTGGCTCTTTGAATGCTCACGGTGATAGATAAATATTCATTTGCCGTGTTTATATTATATTAAATATAGATTAAAAAAAACTGCACAAAAATGATTATAAATTTGTGAATTAAAAGAAATAAAATTCCTATACAGCTTGTACGAAAATAAAAGGAGCACATATTTTCAAATGATTATACAGCATGATACTATACATTATTGAATTAAATTTAAAAAATGATAGACTATGAGAAATATTTGAAATTAAATATTTATGCTCTGTTACTGTACAATTTCCTAACAGAATAAAAAATAATCAATGTAATAATTTTTTCAATACTTTGAACACTTAATACTGCTAAACTGATAGGTATTTTTTTAAAAATATATATATATAAGTACTGATTATATCTGCTTCATTTTTATGTACAAATAAGAATTTATCCGATATTGTCAAAGTGTAGCAAAAAGCTTTTGGCATTTATTTGATAATAACTTTCGAAATGTGTATTAGTTTTTAATAACTGTTATTAGTAATATATATATTTGATAAAATAGTTTTTATGAAATCATATTTCTTATAGAAATTATATTCTTTACCGTTGTTAATATAAATAGGTCTAGGTAATTAATTACAATTAATATAATATTTTATGTAACTTTATAGACTGTTTTTTAAAAAAATTATTCAGCTAGAATATTAATCAGCTCGAATTGAATAATAATTTATTTAAAATTCACTAATATAACAGTGTGGGTTTTTTATTTAAACAAAGCATGACTAACATTCGCCCTTTGGCTAACATCGGTGACGGTAAAAATATTACGTGTAATATTTGGTTAAAGAGCGCTCCTACTTTGTTGCTATAGGGGCCATTCAAGTATTACGTAAGCAAATTTATTACAATTAATTACCTCGTCGTGCTCATCCCTAAATAATGGGAGAAAAAAAAATGGGACAGGAATTCACCTAAAGATTTTTAAAATGTTCATATTGTCCAAGTCTGTATCGATTCATTCACGCTAATCGATGTTTTTAAGCAGATCTCTCACTAAAAAGATATAACTGACAGACGTCAAAATTTGACGTGACAGACGACTAATTTTGACGTCTGTCATTTAATGACACACATTTAATATTGCCTATTAAATTAACCTGACTTTAAATAAAATTAATGAGACATGTTCTCAAATTGAAATTTAATTATTGAAAAGTTATGTAATTTAATTATAAATTATATTGTTTCAATCAGGAGTCCCGAACACAACCCAATGATGAAGACTGCTGATATAACGCTACTATAGTGTTGTATGTACCTGCCACGTAAATAACACTAATATCTTTAAGTGTACTAGTGTTAAAAATAACACTATTATTTATGGCTGTATTAGTGTTATTTTAAAATGTTATTCTTCAAATTGTTACCTACGCACACATCTACGTGGCTGCTTTATATGTTATGTTATTATTAAAGCCGTATAAATATAAAGTCACATAAAATTATTAATTTAATATGACTATTGCCAATTTGTGGGGTTGCCAGTAGGATAAATTTAAATTATATATTTGATCAAGAAACTTTTGAGTGTGATTGATAGTTTGTCTAAGGAAATATAAGTCTGTAAAAATTATATAATATAAAACATATAGTATACAATTATATTATCAATTTGATATTTCGATATTTTATCCCTGATTAAGAAAATCCCTGATTAAATAAGGGGTTCGTATATTTTCCTCTAAGAGTCGGTTTATGCAGAATACAAAAGATTTATTATTGTATTTTATATTCTGATAGCGAAATATTTTGCTAGAATAATTGAATAAAATAGCACAGAAGAAATATTCCGATATGACTCTTTAATTGTGGTTCTCAATTAAAAAGTCATATCGGAATTTTTTTTTTATAAATATCTATGAATATTATATATTATCATGTCTTAAACCATATTTTAATTGTATTATTTGCTTGCCAGACTCTTAGATGTCAAGAAAATCGTCCTAAATATAGTTTTTTTAATAATTATATATCATTTATAGGTGTTTATATTTATATACATATCGTATGATAACTATATTATATACATATATATACAAAATGTTGTTGTGAAATCCTGAAACTGTGCCTGTATTTTGTAATTTTTTTTTAAATTCTTGTGTAGGTGTAGGTAAATGAGCTTTTTGCCATCTTTATATAAAATGTCTATTTAAAATATAAAATGTTATTTATATGTAGGTGTTGGATAAGATGCCAGATGGCTGTGGAATATTGTAGTTTATATATGCGATTATTTTGAAATGTTTCCTAAAAAAAATATGTACTGTTTTGTAAGAAAGTGAAGAGAAATAATAAAAGAATATTTTTAAAGTTCTATCATCTGTATGTTTTATAATGACTAAAAGTCCAACACTGCTTTTAGCAGATCGGTTATAGAGAAGAAAAAAAAGATATTGAGCATTCTTTCTGATTGTGTTGCCACTAGCGAAGAGGAACTCGCTGTATGCTTCACTTTCTTTAAAAACAGATTTGTATGGTAATTACATAACAGCAAGAAGTATTCAATAGCAATCAGGATTGCAGACCGAATTGCATAGTGTCACTTTTTAATATATCAGATAAATAGTTTCTATCAATTGCTATTGCATAAACTGATTATCGTTTTCCATTGATTGCTATTAGATTAGCGCTAGCATCGCATTAATAATAAAAGGTAATAAAATGCGATTGGTCACCAATTATGATTGGTATCGCCTTGTTGTTGCTTTTATGTAATCACCCTACTGGTTATTTAATTTATACCCAAATAGTGTATGAACAAAATTAATATTAAGTTACCATGAAAATGTTTGGTGACGGTATACTAAGATATCATTGGAGTATATCATGGTTGGTTATGTAGTTGTAATGAGTATTTATTTAATGCCTGAAACTCAATATTTGTTCCATTGTGGTGGTACTCTTTCAAGACATGTTCAGTTAATAGGACTTTTTTGCAAGAGTTTAAATAAAAGTCTTCCAAAATATCTTTCTAAATCCCTTTTTGTTCCATATTATCCGAACAGAAATATCGCATCGCCATTTGGAACTATTCCCAGGATCCTGATTGTTTCCTCAGATATATTTTGATTAAATTGTTGATTTAAATCAAAATTACATGATTGTGTAAAATATTTTAAAAAATTACGTATTTTTGAGATTTTCATTCTACTAAGACGATTATCTGCTTGCAACAGTGTATCTGCTTAGTGTGTTCATTTATTGATTGAAACGTCAGTTATCATTTCAAATTGGCATTTTGTATAGACTGTTTCGAAACATTATATCATATCTATATTATTATACATATATATGTATATTGTTTTTGGGAAATTTAAATATTTTTTTGCATTCCTTTGGGCAGCTACATCTTTTGTTATACAGTTGGAAAAAAAAATTCAGATAATATACTGGCAATTTTTTTTAATATTTTAATTCCATTTTTAAATGTTCTTATATTTTTTTCTCTGCTAACTTAGTAACTACAGAACAAAAGGTACACTGCTCTTTGGTTTTTAGAATGCTCCACAGCCCCATAAAAAATGTATTTATCTAATAAACATTATCAGGTCATTTTTGTCTTCCAATTGAATCAAAAATTAATAATTCATTTTTTAATTTCAATGGTATAATATTTAAAATCTTGCATAAAATCAACATACAGTGTAAACTCTTTATAACGAAACTCGAGGGACTGAGCATTTTTTGTCGTTATAGAGAGTTATCGTTATATGGAGTGAACAAAATGAGTGCTAGACCGACCTCGGATGTTTCGGAGCTTCAAAGTCTTTTGTTACCTGATAACATAACATAAACAATAATACCGATAATAAATATTTACTGTCTACAAATATGAACACATTTCTTCGTAATAGAGAATGGCGTATCGCTATAAAGAGTGTTTCAATATGTGAGTTTTAACGCAAACCAACCAACTTGGGCTCATTCCAACGTTATAGGGAGTTTATCGTTATACAGAATAACGTTATAAAGAGTTTACACTGTAATATTTGTAACATTATTTTAAAAATTTAAATAAATGTGCCGATATATTGTTTCAATATAAATATATACTATATATGTATATATATTTTAATTTAAAAATAACGCGAAATGGCGTTTTTTTAAAATGAAACAACCAAATGATACTATATAGTATGCAACTTTGTAGAATAATGGTATACATTTTTTTTTTAAATGCTCAAAATAGATAAATATTATTGATGTTATTAAGAAAATTTGTTTTTGGTGAAAGTTTTTCTTTTTTTAAATTATTTGTGTACGAATAATTGTTAATGAATTTGTTTATGGGTCTGTTATGTATTCATGTATGTTGGTAGGTATTTAGGTATAGGTATTAGGTGTTAGTAATAGGTGCCTTATTCTCCTATTGAGGTGTACTGTTGACAATGTACATACTATGTTATGATTTTTTTTAGTAAATATATTTTAATAAATAATGTTATATAATGGGTTTTATTTTTTTTTCTTTATTTTTAACGGTTTTTGGATTTGTCGCACCAGGGCTGTCTAAACTAGATTTATGATATGGGCCATGGTTTCGGTTCAGCCCTGTCGTCGCGGCAATATGACGAAAACATATTTTCTAAAATCTACAAATAACAAAATAAAGTTTAGGCAACGATTATCACCGATTTTTAATAAAAAATCTGAAGAATATTTTTTTATGGGAATAGGGGACAAACGGTCAATTGGATCACCTGACGGTAAGCGACTGCCGCCGCCCATGGATATCTGCAACGCCAGACCTGCGTTGCCGATTTTTAAGATAGGAATATTAATCAAGAGGATTTTTCAAATCTGTTTGCTGTTTTTGTATTGTAAATAGTAGTATAATATGTAGTGGGTAACCATGATTAAGGCTTATAAAATGCATGATTGTTCTGTGGGCACTGGACTTTATACAAGCTGTCATTGTTTACGACGGAAAAATTACGTAAACTTAACTTTCACGCCTTTTTCTACCCAAAAGTGTAGGCAGCGGCTGTTAGCCGCTCGCCTCGACTCGCGGAATCGTTACATTACGTCCCAAATGGAATAAGTGGCCAACCTATTGCCATATATGGTACATAGTTGTCAGTCATCTATCACACATAAATTCTTTTAAAAGAATTTTGAGAAATCATTGCTGTGCACCCGGAAACGAAGCGTCGAAGGGTCAGTTCTCGACAAATACGTCTACCTAGGCCAAATTATCCAGTTAGGTAGACGAAACTTCGAGAAGGATGCCGAAAGGAGGATTAAGCTGGGTTGGGCTGCATTCGGCAAACTGCGTCGAGTCTTCAGCTCGCCTATACCGCAATGTCTGAAGACCAAAGTCTTTGACCAGTGCGTCCGGTGATGACCTACGGTGCCGAAACATGGACACTCACGGTGGGGCTAGTCCACAAATTTAAAGTCGCTCAGTGAGCTATGGAGCAGGCTATGCTCGGGGTATCTCTGAAAGATAAACTCAGGAATGAGTATATCCGCCAGAGAACTAGAGTAACCGACACAGCTCGTAGAATAAGCTCGCTGAAGTGGCAATGAGCTGGTCATATCTGCCGAAGGACCGGCGGTAGATGGAGTAATAAGGTCATAGAGTGGAGACCGCGTCTTGGCAAACGTACCGTAGGACGCCCACCAGCCCGATGGTCAGACGACCTCAGAAAGGCTGCTGGAATAGACTGGATGCGGAAGGCAGAGAATCGGATGTTGTGGCGCACATTGGGAGAGGCCTATGTCCAGCAGTGGACTACAATAGGCTGATGATGATGATGATGTATCAGACAGGTTTAAAGCTTATTTTTGATTTTTAATGTTGAAAGTAAAAGGTTGGTTGGAGTGAAATAGCAGTATATAGACGGTTTAACGGATTTAATATTGTAAATTGAATCTTATTGCCATAAAAACAAAGATGCTTTCTTAAAATTGGAATCATTGAAATATATAGTTGGTTAGAGCGGAAAGGCAATATGGGTTTTTGACTAACAGAATCAAAATGCTGGTATTCTTAGATTCAGATATTTGAATATCTTCTAGATATTTGTATATCTATATATTTTAATATATCGTTTCGATATCGGATATTGAAAATCTAAATCTGTTATAGATACGGTACTCCAAAAAGGCGATACGAGTATAAGACCCATGTCTAATGCGGAGAATTCGATTATTGGACTACCGAGACTGGACAGCAAAATTACTAAAAATATAAACGCAATTAGTAAACAACTGTAAAGTGTATAATATTTTAAATCTAAATTAGTATAAGTTAACTCGTTTAGTCTATGCTCGAAGGTTTCTCGTCCACATCCAAGTATCCTTGTTTCGTTTTCCCTCTGTTCTTGCAGTACAGGCACAACACTGATAAAGATGATAAGGCAGACATCACCATCAGTGGAATATAAAGTGATAGCATTGTTTTCACTGCACGATTTTTATTAACGTAATATAAATAAAAGTATACTATATATATATCTAAGTATACTATATATAATTAGATTATTTAAATAAAAAACATGAGAAGCCAAGTACAATCGTTTCAAAATATAATTCAAAACTAATTGTCAAAGTATGTGACAGCTGACAGATGATGGATATGAAAGAAAATAATACAGCACACGAAATAAAGATACACAGGAGTACGAAAGGTCTTCAAGGAAAAGAAGAGAGAGAAGAAAGGAAAAAAGATCTTAGTTCTCTTTTCTCCCACTGGCTGTGCTAGAATTTCGAACGCAGCAATAATTATTAGTAAACACGCGTTTAAAAGTCGAGTGCTTCTCGAAGTGGGGCGTCCTCTACCGGCGAGGGTTTTTTCCACTAAATAGAGACCATTTTTTCAACATTACGTTCGGACTCCTGTGTATCTATACTCCCTGATAAAGCAGATCAAAATTAAACTAAACTACTGAATAGGCAGATCTCCAAGAGTATTCGACGCGATACTCGCCAGTACAATGCAGTACGCATCAAAGAGACCATTGAGCGTAATCAAGGCACCAAAGTGTTCGCAAGAGATCTGTCTATTGGGCAGAGTCAATTGACCAAGCTGAAGGCAGACAACGGCATCGTCATTTCTTCTAAAGATGAGATCCTGAGAGAGGTTCAAAGGTTCTATGGACAGCTATACCAATCTTTACAGATTCCTGTTGTCGGCTTGGCTCCAAATCCCAGATCCAAGCTAACTCGACACTTTACTGAAGATATCCCGGACGTCAGTCTGTACGAGATCCAAATGGCTCTTAAACAGTTAAAGAACTACTTCTTCTACTAAGAATGAATTACTTCCGAGCTACTGAAGGCAGGCGGCAAGCCGGTTCTAAGAGCCCTTCAGAGGCTTTTCAATTCTGTCGTGCTCGTGGGCGACGTTCCAGAGGCATGGACCAGGAGTATGGTGGTGCTGTTTTTTAAGAAGGGTGACAGAACCCGCTTGAAAAACTGTAGGCCAATCTCGCTCCTGAGCCATGTCTACAAACTGTTCTCCAGAGTCATTACAAATCGCCTCTCGCGCAAACTCGACGACTTCCAGCCTCCCGAACAAGCCGGTTTCCGAAGAGGCTTTAGTACCATAGACCACATCCACACTCTACGCCAGATCATAGAGAAGACCGAGGAATATAATCGACCTCTATGCTTGGCGTTTGTGGACTATGAGAAAGCCTTCGATTCCGTCGAGAGTTGGGCGGTGCTGCAGTCTCTTCAGCGGTGCCAAATTGACTATCGATACATGTGCAAGTACTGAAGTGTTTGTATAGAAACGCCAATATGTCAGTTCGAATCCAAGATGGGAGTACAGAGCCTATTCCACTGCAGAAAGGTGTCAGACAAGGAGACGTTATATCTCCGAAGCTGTTCACCGCTGCATTGGAGGACGTCTTCAAGCTCCTAGATTGGACCGGGCTAGGCATCAACATCAACGGCGAATACATCACTCACCTTCGATTTGCCGATGATATCGTGGTCTTGGCAGAGTCGCTGGAGGATCTGGGTGCAATGCTCAAGGATCTTAATAAGTGGTTCTACGAATGAATATGGGCAAGACAAAAGTCATGTCCAATGTCCATGTCATTCAAGTACCGGTAACTGTTGGAGATGCGATCCTCGAAGTTGTCGATCACTATGTTTACCTAGGACAAACTATTCAACTAGGTAGAGCGAACTTCGAGAAAGAGATTCGGATCCATCGGTTCGGGAAGCTTAGGCATATCTTCTCGTCCAAAATTCCTCAGTGCCTTAAATCCAAGGTCTATGACCAGTGTGTGTTACCAGCGATGACATATGGTTCTGAGACATGGTCTCTTAATGCTGGCCGTATTTAGAAGCTCAAAGTCGCTCAGCGTGCTACGGAGAGGGCTATGCTCGGTATATCTCTACGGGATAAGATCCGAAATACGGAGATTCGTAGACGTACGACAATAACTGACATAGCCCGTAAAGTTAGCACGCTGAAGTGGAGGTGGGCAGGCCACATCACTCGAAGAACTGACGACCGCTGGACCGCTGGACCGAAAAAAGTTCTTGAGTGGCGACCACGGGTTGGTATGCGTAGCGTAGGCCGTCCCCCCACTAGATGGACAGACGACCTCATAAAAACAGCCGGGAGTCGCTGGATGCAGCTGGCACAGGATAGGGAGTTATGGCGCGCTAAGGGGGAGGCCTACGTTCAGCAGTGGACTAATCTGGGCTCATGATGATGATGATGAAATTAAACATAGATACTATGTCATTAATTAAGATACTTTTTACTTATCTACATACTTTTAACTATTTTTTATATATTAAATACTCTATTTAATACATAAACTCATGCCTGTATCCCGTAGGGGTAGGCAGAGAGTTTGGCTTTCCACAAGCTACGCTCCTGACACACTTCTTTCGCCTCAACAGTCATACATCTCTCATGCATTCACGTCTATTTTTTACGTTTGAAAAATATCAATGGTTTTTATACAAAGCTTAAGACCCATGTCATAGGTTGAGACAACTCTTGGAAACAAAAAGTTTTTTTTTATAGAACAGTGGGCCTCCATTTTACGTGGATATTCGCCGTATTTCACCGGCTAAGCCGAGCCATTCTTGCAGCAACTTGCTACTCTACCACTCTTATAACTCACTCAGTTATGTTATATCATATCAGCATTTATCTTTAACGTCTAAAGTAAAATTAATTTAACAAACAACATAAGTTCACGCCTTTTTCAACGCGAAGGTGCAGGCAGCGGCTGTTCAGTCTCGGCTACCTCCCACGACGCTGCGTCCTAAAATCGAACACTTGACGGAACCTGTTGCCACACCCAGCGGCCACAAAAATATAGGGTTATGTGTGATAAACACTGATTTTAGTCAGTGTTTATCACAACCTTACAAGAAAATATTTTTGAAGGTCCAGATTCGATCGCACGACTACTGAATCAGAAACTGGGAACTCGACCACTGGACCACAGACTATAGTGGCACATGTCATAAATTTTACATACATTGAGTAGGTACCTACAGTAGATTGTAACCTTGCACAGTACGTAAATCTATCTCAAATCAAATTAATATAACTTTAAATTCATAGTTTTTCACAGGCATATATAAATAGTCTACAAATGCAAAGATTACACTTATTGTTTTAAATTAAATATTAAATATGTGCGTTTGAGGAAAGAACCCCTCCATAGAACAAGAAAACTCGGACGCAATCGCCACCAAGTATCTCTAACACTAAGTGATAGATCAAAATTATGTACTGCATCCTTAATATTATTATACACCTTATGAAGGTCGACACAAAAGTCCACGATGTTACATTTTTATCTCTAAGGGATTTATTTATTTTATTTTATTTATCATTATTCAATTATGTACCATGGAATATTGTGGACGATTCCTACCCGAAGGCAGTGGCTGTTAAGCCTCGACTCTCTGTTACGTTTACGTCCTAAATTGAATAGGTGACGAACCTATTAACCATGCCGGGCACAAATTTTTCAGTTATCGATATTCATTATACCAAACTTTTGAAAAGTCATTGGTGTGATGTGCCAGGATTCGAACCCGCGTCTTCTTGATTCAGTGTGTGTTCGACCACTGGACCACCGAGACTGCATATTTTGGAAGATATTTCAGATTTATAATGTAACGATAAATATGGCGTCTAGTAAACTTAATAAAATAACAAATTTTCGCTTTCCGCTGTCTGTCCCCTTATTATATCTTTAAAACTACGCAACGGATTTTGATGTGTTTTTAATAATTAGAGGGTGTCAACGGGGTGGTTTTGATCTATAATGCTTAAATGATGTTGTAAAGAAAAAATGATAATTTTCGAAATTTAGCACTTTAATTGCAAACACCTGCTGAACCTTAAATAGTAGGTCTTAAATAGATTGTGCATGTAATATAGATGATCCTGGCCCTTTACAGCAAGCAATCTATACGAATATTTTCGAAGTTATTGCAGTATTAACATAGCGGGACAGCCGATAAATAGCACTAATTGAACCTCATGATATCCAAAATTTACTCATTTATTACTTTTGATGCGGAATAAAGTGCGCAGGGTTACTTAATTTATTAAAAACTTCTGAGGCGAAAAAAAATTCGCTGCGTCAACTAGTAGTGTAGCTATATGAAAACAGCCCAGATGACGTGGCTTATAGTGGTAGAAGGTGTAAGCAGTGGGTATTAAGTCTCGACTCGCCGTTACGTCCCAAATGGAATAGGTGGCAAACCTATTGCTATACCGGGTTCCACAGTTTTCAGTCATCGATATCTATCTATAACAAGTGGAGTTTGAATTACCAATTATTTGTAAATCAATACTAATCAATAATAAGTGATTATATTTGTAAACTCAATTAATCCAAGTAATGTCTGCCACTGCTCTATAGAGTAGTGCTGTCTCTCTTCGTAGGTGTCGTAATACGCGACCAAAGGTTTGACTCATATCATAAGTCTTTTTGGAACAATATTTCTCTGAAGTATTCTGACTTGTAATTTCTGTCCTCTTGATACCGGACCGATACGAAACACGGCATAAGCGTCTTTACGTTCGATATTCTGAGCGGCCGTTGTTTTTCACCGATTCATGCAGTAAATTGCGTGAGGATTATGGATTGAAAAAATCGTAATAAACGAGTTAATCGACATGCCCTGATATCTCGATGCTGTCTGATTATGTACAATCATTAGCCAATACTTATCGATTTACTTTTTGCTACAATATCTAATGATATTCAAATAGAGCGATGTAGTGCTTTATTAGAATTGTAAATTTGATGTTAATAATTTTCGATGCAGTATATAAGTGCTGGTAATAACTTCATCGGACATCAATTACTATATTTTGCAGTCTAATTCGGTGGTTTCCAGGAAAGGAGCAAGCGAATATTAAAAAATGTCTCCATTCACCGTAAGTAAAAGAAGTATTTGTTTTGGAAATTTTGGATTTCTTTTGAAAATAAAAAATCTTCGTCGATATGGCAAAAAATACGCTTGTTTCCACTAAGTATGAATTGTATAAATAAGATTTTTTAACTATTGATTAAGATGAAATAATACATTTTATCCAAATGTTTTTTACAAAAAAATAAATTACATACACACATACATAACTTCACGCCAAATCCCTTGCGGGGTAGGCAGAGAGAACGGAGCGCCATAAGGCACGATTCTTACACACCTCACTCGCTTCGTTGACTTTCATAACTCTTTTCATGCACGCGCGTCGATTTTTGAGGCTCCTAAGATCGCCTTCCTCCAGAACACGTTCTATTTGGTCATGGAAAAAATAAATAAATAAAAAAATTAATTAATAAAGATTATTATTTATTTACAAAAGAAAATCTAACAAAAAGTCAAGCAGAAAATGCCTTTGATGACGTCACGTCGTACTAAAAATCATTAAAAACAAGTAACGTCCGTACTAAACAAATGTGTGCCACGGCGAGACGTCATTCAACACGCCATTAGAACCTGGAGCGTTTTTATACAGAATATTTTTTTATTTTTTAAAATGCAAGAAGTTTTTTAAACGTTTTAGAATAATTTTCAAAATTTAGCTCTATATTTTATTATTATACCAATGATTTTTTAAATTACATATATTATCATACTTGTAGACCCGGCGAACTTTGTTCATTAAAAATAATAAATAAGTAATTTTGGATTTCTCACCTTTTCTTTACTACATCATACATGAATTACAAACCACCCCGCTAACACCCTCTATCTATTAAAAAAATCCCATCAAAATACATTACGTAGTTTCAAAGATGTAAGCATATAAAGGGACGGACAGCGGAAAGCGACTTTTTTATACTTGCATAGTATTGTACCTATGATGTTTTGTCTCTTTTAGATTCTCTTTGTCATCGCCACAGCGTATGGAGTTTTTGGAGATGGTAAGTTGCCTTCTATTATTATAATTATTTTAATATTTATCTACCTATAATATTTCCTAATTCACTAGGAATATTCTAAGAAAATTAGTGCAAGTGATGAATATAAAAGAAAAGTTTTTCATTGTACACTCATCAGGCAAAACCAGCGACTGGTTTTATTTAAATTAATTAAAAATATCTTTTATTAATAGAGGGCTCAATTTAAATCATATCCTTATTATATAATACAATAAGTTTTAAGATAGAGATAACATAACATAACTTCACGCCTTTTGTTACCCGAAGGTGTAGGCAGCGGCCACAGAAATAGATCAAGATAGAACGGCCGCGATGTCATATTTCCATACATTTCGAGCGTGTCACTTTTTTGAAAAACCACGCCCACAGCGTGACGTCATTTTCATTGTGAGCAGGGCGACTAGTTAGGAGACACAAACATTAGATTATCGATGTTAATATCGGAATCGTGTGTTAATTTTATTATTTTTATATTTTACCAACTTTATTGTTTTTTTGTAACGATAATCATAGAAAGTAAAACATGTTAAATACTTTAATCCGACATATTAAAACCTAAAACATATTTTTCCAACAGTATATAAAATTTAATTATAAATATTTTACTGTCCTTGAAACTATACATATTTTGCCTTTTTGTAAGGGTTGGCCTCACAGTCCTGGTTAAATAACGAAGCCGAACGTCTACATATACCTCGGTTACTGCCCGTTTGAGAAGAACGAGATGATTTTCCATCGGCGATTGGTCAAATTGGTGAAAACTTATACTGTCAAATAAACTGCTGCCAATGTAATTACGAAGCACTTTGGTTGAAATTTGTGGCGTTAGAATAAAGTAGGGACAAAGCAAGACATGAGCTGATACTCAAATTATTATTGAATTAATTTATCGATAAGTCCTAAGATTCAACGATACATGGAGTGATCGGTGTGAGTGATTGGTTCGAATGTTAGAGATGGGTTCTAACATTCGAACCAATCACAGCGATCAACTGGCAGGTGTATTGTGTATTTCGTTCGATTCGACGTACATTACGCGTATAATTTTTACGCGCAATGTTTTTGTATACGAGCGTTGAATGCGGACAGCTATGGATATTTATCATAACGAAAAAATATACACCTTGTGATCGTAATTATTGAACATAGTAAAAGTAAAACAATAATTTATAATCTCAAAAAAATACTTTCTACTGATTTTCTGTACTTACTGATCATACGAAATATTTCCTTTTTTCATATTTGATTCACTACTTTTGTTTTTACAATTTGCCACAGCATAATAAGGCATATATGTGACGTTTTATCTATTTTTTTACGTCCTGAACGCATGGCAGGAACGCGCGTTGCGTAATGAGAGCGAGTTTCGAAAAGCATGCAATATAGTGCATGGTTTTGGCACGCTTGCCACGCCTATTCGCCGTTCTATCTTGATCTATTTATGTGGCAGCGGCTGTTAAGCCTCGTCTCGCCGTTATGTTTTCGTCCCAAATGGAATAGGTGGCGAAACTATTGCCATACCGGGCACAAAGTTTTTCAGTCATCGATATTTATCACACATAATTTCCGAAAACAATTTCGAAAAGTCGTTAGTGTGAGCCAGTGTCTGGAATCGAACTCGGACCTCTGGATCAGAAGCCGTGTGCTCGACCACTGCGCCACCGAGACTACTTAGATAGAGATCTTATACAAATATATTTATTACAGTTAAAATAGCAGATTCTCGGCCAGCGCAGTCCGGTTACTACTCATCAGTGATCGCTGCTGGCCCGTTGCTAAGTGGTGGATTAGCAGGCACTGGTATTGCTGGAGCTGCTATTGCAGGACCCGCTTTAGTCGCCGGACCTTCTATAGGCTCTGGAGCAGCCCTCAATAATGCTGCAGCTGCAGGTGCCGCACACTTGAGCGCAATCCAGAATGCTCAGGCGGCTCAAGCCGCTCAGATTGCCAACTCAGCTGCTGCCGCTATCCAAGGTGCCCGAGACACTGAGGCTGCAGCTCGCGCTGGTCAAGCCAACGCTATGAACAATGCTGCTGCTTTAGACGCTGTTCGTGTGGCCAACATTCAGAGAGCCCAAGCAGCCGCTTTGGAAAATGCTAGAGCGGCCGAAGCTGCCAGAAGAGCGGCTGCTGCCAGCGCCTCCGAAGTAGCTCGCGCCGCTGAAGCTCAAAGTCTAGCAAACGCCGCTCGTGTACAAGCTGTTGCCATCGCAAATACCCGAGCAGTGGAAGCCGCTCGTATCGCCAATGCGGCCCGTGCTCAAGCCGCAGCTGTAGCCACAAGCGCTGCCCAGGCGCAAGCTGTTGCTGATGCTGCCGCCCGAAATGCTCAAGACAGTGCACTTCTTCTCGGAGAAGGTGGCAGTGCTATTGTATCTATCCCAGCAATGGCAGTTGCCGGCGGAGTAGGTTTCGATGGGTATGCGGGTCTCGGTCTTGGAGGATACCGAGGTGTTAACTATGCTGGTGGATACGGTTATGGGCTGGGCAAAATGATGCACTAGATGATGGTGAATTAAAAAACTAATGACAATACTTTTAATATATAGTATTATATACCTAATAATAATATCGCTACCTACCAAGAGGATTAATGACGATCAAAGTTAAGACCAAACCAAATTAAAGTTAATGTCATAGAATTTAACAAGATAAATTCTATGCAACTATTCTAGTTGAGTATATCTGACGCGACATGACGGGGAAACGTTGTATAAAAAGATTGGACAAAAATAAAAAAATATATTTGTGACATGTATTAAAATAAAACAATTATTTCATTTTCCTGCTCTTTCCCATTATTTGGGTATGGAACACAAGTATCACAAATGATTAGCCTGATTAGAGAAAGCTACAACTACTAAATAAGTGAACAAATTCCTGTAGTGTGGGAGCATTTGTCATATGTGTCAATTTGTATGACAGACAGTAATTAATAAACCATTGACTTATACACACGTGCTATTTGATTATTGAGCCACTCCCCCGACGCCGCACACCGCATGGCGACCCTAGCCAAAAATAGAATCAGCTTTTATCGACGGAATATGTATAATTAAGACGAACGAAAATGCGTAATTTATAAAAGACTTATTAAATGAAATAAAATGTAGAGAGACATGGACCGTTCCAACAATAAATATTTTGAAAAATGTTAAAAGAATTTGTGACGCGAATGAGAAAACTATAATCCTAAATGACTATCATTTATTGCCAACTAGTGGACACGCGGGTGTCCGACGTATGATAAATAATATAAAAAGGAAATATTATTGGGCAGGAATGGAGAATAGCGTAAGAGAATATGTTAAAAAAAGTAAAAGTGTGTGTGTCCGCTCCGACGCACGACTGGAGTTTACTCCTCAAGAACGATTATAAAATAAAATAATAAATATTTACTGTCTACAAATATGAACACATTTCTTCGTAATAGAGAATGGCGTATCGCTATAAAGAGTGTTTCTATAAAGAGCTCAGGACATTGTATGGAGTGCCGACTCTTATTTATATGCTCTGTGACTATAGCGCATGGCGCATAGCGCATTTCGTGTGACATGCTATACTCTCTAGTACGATTTTGGTCCCCATAATTTTCATACCCCGGGCCTATATATGTAAATCGATTCTTAAGGAGTAAACTCCAAAAATGCAGTAAGTGTCAAAAATTTAAATACTCTAAAAGTATTAAAGAGCCAATGGTAATTACGACAACGGCAGATACAGCCTTAGAGAAAATTTTCCTCGATATCGTAGGTCCTGTTGATAGAGACATCGAAGGGTATAACTACATCCTCATAGTACAATGTGAGCTGACGAAGTACATAGAGGCTTACCCGTTACACCGAAAGGATACGGTAAGTGTAGCTAAGGCTTTAGTTAGTAATTTTATACTCCGATATGGAATACCTAAGGTTATAGTAACGGATCGGGGAACGGAGTTTACTTCATCAACAATGGAGGAGGTATGTAAATTATTACATATAACAAAATTGCATTTAACTGCTTACCATCATCAAACTATAGGTAGTGACTACAAAAGAGTGATAGAGATAAAAATAAAACGAAATTGTAATGTTATGACCTTAAATTTTAAACAAAAAGTATAGTTATAGAAATTTAGAATTAAAAAAAAAGTGTAAACTAGGTTAAGTTTATTTTTTTTTAATTTGCCCCCGGAGGTGTAGTGTGGGAGCATTTGTCTTATGTGTCAATTTGTATGACAGACAGTACTTAATAAACCATTGACATAAACACACGTGCTATTTGATTATTGAGCCACTCCCCCGACGCCGCACACCGCATGGCGACCCTGCCAGGATGGCAGGGTCGCCGAATACCGCATTCCAAAACCCATTCTACACAACCCGTGTTGAGCAAGCAATTTGACGGTCCCAAGTCGACTTGTGCACTACCAAATAATAATAATATCTTAGACACATTAAACAGCGTCATCTAGTTCCAAACTAAGCAACTAAATGCTTATGCTATGGATACTCGATAACGGATATGAATACATATATACTTTTTTGTAAATATTGGATGTTAGGAGCCTCAAAAACCAACGCGCGTGCATGATAAGAGTTATGAAAGTCAACGAAGCGCGAGCGGCGTGTAAGAATCGTGCCTAATGGCGCTCTGTTCTCTCTGCCTACCCCGCAAGGGATTTGGCGTGAAGTTATGTATGTATGTATGTACATACTTAGAAAAACACCCAGACGCCATACAAATATTCATCCATGTCACAAATGTTTGTACTAGGGTAGGGATCGAACCCGCCAACCAAATAGAACGTGTTCTGGAAGGTGATGTTAGAAGCCTTAAAAATCGACGCATGCATGTAAAGATTTATTAAAGTCAACGAAGTGAGTGAGACGTGTAAGAATCGTGCGTTATGACGTTCTCTCTGCCTACACCGCAAGGGATTTGGCGTGAAGTTATGTATGTATGTGTAAACAATAAAGGACCGAGAATGGAACCCTGGGGAAACGCCCATTGGTCACCGATGATCCAGATGATCTCACTCCGCTTATAACAATAAACTGTAACCAATTATTTAAGTAGGATGAAACTAGCCTTAGTGCCGCTTTCTTAATGCCATAATGACTAAGTTTAGTTATAAGTTGGTTACGTGCCACGCAATCAAAAGCTTTAGAGCGATCACAGATTACTCTAATTGCATTCTGCTAGTTCTCTTAAACATCGAATATATGTTTTCGATCAGCACGGCATCAGGTCTAGAACGAACTTTTGTAAAACCGTATTTCTCTCTATAGTGGCAAATTAACTGTGCCTTGTAGAACAAGTTCAACGTACTCTTTGTGGAAAATGAGACAAACGAACTAACGAGTCTCTGAGTAGAAAACCACTCGCGACACCTACAGCATCGCGAGCATCAGAGCTGCGTTACCCGCCTTTAGGTGTAGAGTCGGGGTTGTGAAGAACAGCGGACCTCGGCATACGTCTTATGGAACAAAAAGCGGCATGATCCACTTTACGCAGTCTTTTTCGGATAACGTGATATTTTACCGAAGTAGAACGCGGCTCTGTCCTCTAGCTTCTTGAATCACCGATATTTTCATTAACCAAATAAGCGTCTTATTTCTTCACACGAGATACTTTGCCATGACGCAGTTAAAAGAATATAACTTTATTGTAACATAACATACACATACATAGCTTCACGCCTTTTTCTACCCGAAGGTGTAGGCAGCGGCTGTTAAGCCTCGTCTCGCCATTATGTTTACGTCCCAAATGGAATAGGTGGTGAACCTATTGCCATACCGGGCACAAAGTTGTCAGTCATCGATATTAATCACACGTAACTTCCGAAAATTTCGAAAAGTCATTGGCGTGTGCCAGGTTTTGAACCCACCACTTCTTGAATCAGAAGCGGGGTGCTAGCCACTGCGCCAACGAACTTTATTGTGATGTACAATAAAGTTAATAGACAAGAACTCAAAACACGGGCAAGCTTTAAATTTATAATTAATTAATTATAATTATTTATAATTAATTTAAATAAAACTAGTTCTATTTTTTTTAATCATTTTTTATTTTATTTTTTGTATAAATATATGGTGATTGTACTTAACTACTTACATATTAAATACGAACAATAAATGCACACCATTTTATGGGCCCCTTTATCTTAAATAAAGCACCTTTTTTAGTATATATGGTAAGTATAAGATTTCATAATTTTTATCCTCGATTTTTGATATTTATTATAGCACAAATATATTTTTTTTCTTTGGGCGATTTTTTTTCGTTACACGAATTTGAGCGCACGTTACTGAGATCTTCCGAGAATTAAATGAACCGATTTTTCTATTTAGACAAAATATTATAATACTAATAATTGATGTGTAAAATGCCAATAAAAATAATTAACAATATGTTAAAACCCTGAACTTAAATCAACAACTTAACACTATATTTTTTTATGGAACGGGCCAACGAGCAATCGTGTCACCTGATGGCAAGCAACTACTGCCGCCTACGGACAATTGCAAGACAGAAAGTGTCACAGTTGCGACCTTTCAGACCAAACCCACGACATGTGCTGCTTTATGTCTATATCCTGTAGTGTCCGACTGAAGGTCTATTTTTGGCCGAAGCCGAAGCCGATTAATCGGCAATCTCCACAAATCGCCGAAGGTTATAAACTATTAGTAATAGAGATGAAACTGATATCCGGCAACTATCCGGTATCCGGTGTATCCGGCGGCTTTAACACTATCCGGCCGAATACCGCATAATTATTATTTGGCCGGATAGGTATCCGGCCGAGTTAAAAAAAAACTGGATAAAACATTTTTTTTAATTAATTATTTGCTTTATTTAGTTAGCTTTAGTATCACATAAGAAACATAATTAGTTTAAATTGTTAATCACACAATTGCAAAATGAATTTAACAGAAAGAAAATTAATTAATTAGTACTCATGCTGCACTGAGGGCAAATTATGGTGAATATTAAATAATTTCTCCGCATTGAGAGGTAGCAAGCAGTTTCGCTTATCTTCATTATTAAGGCCAGCTTCAGTAAAAAGCCTTTCGCTGTACACACTGCTGTGAGGTGCTGAAAGATAGATCTCGGCAAACATTGTTAAATTTGGGTATTGTTTGCCATTAGCTGCCCACCAAGAATAAGGGTCACGATTGCGACCAATTCGCACTGACTTGAGAAAAAATCTAGCTCACAGGTTTTCGCGTTTCTTTCTTCACGAAAAGACCCGAATCTAACCGAGTCCACCCGATAGTTCGCGCGCCGCCTACCAAGTGTGCGATACACCAAACGGCTAAGGTCAACCGAATATCCGGCGGCCGGATATCCGGATATCCGTTATCCGGCCAAACCACTATCCGTTACATCTCTAATTAGTAATTTAATAATTTTCTTCAATATTATCGACAGCTAAAGAATAATATAGGCGTAAGTGGCTCTTGCCGCTTTTTTCTCGGTGATAGAAGTATCCGCACTGAACTAAAGTGCAGTTCAGTCCGTCAGTGACTCACTCTTTCGTAACAGTTCGTTTAATTCCGTCTGCTTTCGGACTCTCGGCGGGACCTTCGGCCGAACCTTCTCGCCGCAGATGGATTTTTGGCCGAAGGTGGCCGAAGCCGAAGCTTCGGTCGGACAGTAATATTCTGACAGGTCGAGTTATTTCAACGATCGAGCCCGCCCGTTCATACATCTATGAACTATCTACTTTTAAACCTAGATAATTTCATTTGGAGAAAATAGGGACTTAACTATCTTTGGAAGGTTGGCATGGAAAGCAGTTTCATTATGAAATGGATACCCTGAATTTTATTCGGGCTACATTCTCATAGTCCAAGGTTCAGTCATTTGGTCTTCCTAGTACATCACACCCCCTGAATAGCTAATAGTACAATCAGGTGATGAGTGTGGTGTTCCGGCTCCTCGCTTTGCACCTGGTGGTGTTGGCGCCCACGTAACAGAACCCGGCGGCCATCTTGTGTGACGTTAGATACTGCAGCCACTGCAACTGTTTCATAGAAGGCCTGTCCGCATCAGTCTTCACCTCTACAAATTTTACCTGAGAAGAAATAATAGCAATAAGAATAAATATAGTTCATAACATTTCCCAAAGAACTTTTTTTAAATCTCTGTAATATCTAAAAAGGCTAGATCGATTTTGACGGGACTTTTATAGCTGCTATTTGTTATATTGAAATAACAGCTCTCTACTACATTAATTTGAATTATATAAGGTTTTTTATTTTTGTCTGTCTGTGTGTTCCGGGTAATCTCTGAAACGGCTGGGCCGATTTTGTCGGGACTTTTATTGGCAAGAAGTAACGAAAAATCCTTTTATTAAAAAAAAAACTTTCAATCGCGAAACAAATTCGCCGGGGCAGCTAGTACAGAATATTGGGTCGAAGAATTATTAATACCAAAATGATATAGGCGGTTACTTGATTATGCAGTCTGTGCCATTTTTTCAATTTTTTTACACACAATTCAGCCAAAGAAATAAAATAAAATAAGCCTCGAAATTTTGCGCTTTCTATTAGGTACATGCATTTTCCTCTATTTTGTTGTTTTTAAAGGTTCTCATATAAAACAGATTAAAAGCTAATATTATTTGATAAATTAAATTATATATAATTTCTGGAACTGGACACAAGACAATAAGCTAACCTGTTTGGTGTGTATATTCCAGAGTGTTAGGTCAGGAAAGCCCGAGTGAGTGTAACCGTAGTTAGTGGCCAGTCGTCGACAGATGGCGCCGAGTGCTCTAACTCCTAAACAGCGCACAACGCCCTCTAGCTGCGGCCATTTGAAATCGCGGTTTATAGGAGACACCTCGTCTGTAATATAAAAACTACCGTCTTTATTCGTATAGGGAAATATTATTCATATATTATCAGGTCCGAGAAACATTGCGTTACGTAAAATAAAATAATTACATCACGACTTTTTCTACTCGAAGGTATAGGCAGGGGCTGTAAAGGCTCGCTCGCCATTATGTTCACGTCTGAAATGGAATAGGTGGCGAACCTATTTCCACAACACCGAGCACAAAGTTGTCAGTCCTGGATATTTATAACACATAACTTCCGAAAAGGGTTTTGAAAAGTCACTGGTGAGCCCTATTTCGAACCCACAACTTCTTGATTTAGAAGCCGGGTGCTCGAGACCACCGAGTTCTATGATATGGTACTAAAAGTAGGTGCCCGCAACTTCTGAAACGAGTGAGGCGTGTAAGAATCGTGCCTATGGCGCTGTTCTCTCTGAATACCCCGCAAGGGATTTGGCGTGAAGTTATGGATGTATCTTTTTTATAGATATATAGGAATAGAATAGGAGGGTAAACGTGTGAGTGAGCGTGTCACCTGATGGTAAGCAACCTGCAACGCCCATAGACAACAGCAACACATATAGTGTTACCGTTGCGTTGCCAACCTTTAAGGGAGTAGGATAGGAAAGGATGGGGAGGAAGTAGCATAGGAAAGGATGGGGAGGGAGTGGTAGGCCTCCGGGTACCTCTCTCACCGAACAAAATGGGACATTTGCCACCAAAACGCCAGTTTACGTCGATCTTCTGAGAGGTCGTGGTATTTCAAAGGTCGAGACGGCCCATTCATGCAGCGAACTGATGGCTCTACCACTGTTATACCATCTTCTGGTATTACGGGCGTGAAGTAAATCAAATGTTAGTTTTAAGTAAAGCAACTCACGTTCTGGCCTTTCCTCCCATCTGTTCTGCATCAATTCCACTATCATGTCTTCCGTGCTCTCCTCTATGAAGGTGAGTCTATCTTCTATCAGCTGTTTTCTATTCTCATAGAATTGTTCAGTGTGCATATCCAAGGGATACTGCTGATAGTGGTTCAAAAATATTCCGCTAATGCCCTTCGGTTTTGTATATATGATGTCCCAGAAGAGTAAAAAGTACATTGTCACAACCATCCTGCCCTCGCAATGTTCGCCTGTATAAAAAAAATAATTCAATTAATACTTGATATATAGAAGTATAATCGAAGCAAAACTAGCTTTTTGTGGTGTAAGGGGGGCAAACGAGCAGACGTGTCCCCCGATGGTGAGCAACAAACGCCTCTCAAGAACACCTGAATATAGAAAGTGTTACAATTGCGTTGCCGGCCCTTACAGTGTAATATCGAAGGGGTCGGAAGTGGGTTGGGGCCTTAGGACAACTCTCTCATCGAGCGAAACGCAGCCCACGGCATGAGCCACCTAACGTTGATATTCTGGGGGTCGTGATATTTTACCGGTCCAGCCGTATATCACTTATAGCTTCCGAAGATATTTCAGGACGGGACATACGAACCAGGGTCTTCGGTTTTCGACGCAGCAGGTGGTTCAGGGTTCAACATATAATCGTATTTTTAATTAGACAAAGCTAGCTGACAGTAGTTAAGGTCACTTTGCAAAATAATGTTGCCATAATTAAAGTAATAAGTAAGAATGAACAATAAGTGAAACAGTTAATCATCTCAAATTAGACAAAACACTCTAAAACCATACACAACTCAATTTAATAAATAATTGGACTCACCAACAACATTATTAAATACTTTATAAGAAAGTTTCTAAAACTTTATGTTACAAATAATTTTTTCAATCAGTATTTTTAAAAACTGTATAAAAATTTAAGTCTTAAAAATGTCATGATCGTTGAAAATTTTTCATCTGAAGATGAATCAAAAAATATGTAATGAACGATATTTTTTTCATTTTTATTACGTACCGATGATTGTTATATTTTATACATCTATAGTTTCAATTACGTGATGTATTGAAAATGGGACAATCTTACAAGTTTCTGAACTATGATAGACTAATTATTCCCAAGCTAAACAAACAACAAAAACTGACATCACCGTAAACGTCAGGTTGTTGTTTAATTAAAAATCGGACTATAGGTATCTTAATTTTTTTACACAAGGAAATGTTTTATGCACACCCCGCTCCATAGGATAGGAAAGGGGGTGGTGTAGGGCTCCCTCTCTCCAAGATTTACACAATGGGTGGCCACCCTGTACTAAAGAGTACTAAAAGTAACCTCTAAGTTCTAGAAGATCAAGTGGCAAACGCTAGTAAATAATGTATTCTCAAATTAGATAAACTGGTTTAATTGGTCCAAGTCACCCCGGTCTACTCACCGTGCGTGAATTCGCCGTTATGTTTATAATGAAATACACAATAGTCTTCTGCTGTCACTGTCGACCTTCCATCATCGGTGTGAATCTCAAATTTTAATTTTCCTTTCTGTTTATAATTGCTGAAAACAAAAATATCCATATGAACTCATAATTAATATTTCACTCTGGAAATGTTTTTTTTATCTGGAATTTCATCAAAATCGGTTGTGCGGTTTAACAATACATGGCAATACTGCCATGTATTGTTAAGCCGCAGAACCAGAATACCCTAAAGGTATACACCTTCACGCCTTTTTTATACCCTAAGGTGTAGGCAGGTTATGGGCGATTAATGGGCATTACGATAACAAGGGCACAGGGGATCAATATTACTATTGGTTAATAAACAGTTATATCATAGTTATATTTCGTTCGCTCTGCCTACCCCGCAAGGGATTTGGCGTGAAGTTATGTATCATATGTTTATGTATAATATCTGGATCTATAGTAGTGTCAAAGTTGTAATAATGTTGTTTTAATACAATACATACAGCGCCATCTAGTTCCAAGTTAAACATAAATATGCCAATGGCACAATGACTCACTCCATGGGTAGTTTGTAGACGTGATCAGCCGGCAGACTGTTCTCCAATACATGGTCCTGTTCCGCGTACTCTCTCAGATTCTGTCTCATATTCTCTTCTAATACAATATTACGTTGGTTTGCTATGAGTTTGGCGCGAGGTCTCATGGCATCCTTGGTCTCCTCTGACAGGTCAGATTCGAAACCCTCCAACAGACTTTCAGCAGCCTGTCTCAAACATCAATCAACAATCATTAGAAAATATATATTACTAGCTGACCCGGCGAACTTTGTTCCGCATCAAAAGTATTAAATGAGTAGATTTTGGAAATCATGAGGTTCAATTTGTACTATTTATCGGCTTTAGCTGCTGTCCCGCTATGTTAATACTGCAACATCATCGAAAATATTCGTCTAAATTGCATGCTGTAAAGAGCCAGGATCATCTATATTACATGCACAATCTATTTAGGACACTTAATTGGATGAAAATTAATACAGTTATGTTTAAAATCGCTTCGTAAGTAGACCATTATTTCTCGTAAAAATGAAAACAAATAAAAACGGTCATTTTAGGTTATCCCTAAGAGATGGACATATGCCGTCGCGGACTTTTTTGTAGACCTTTTAAAGGTGTATAATAATGTAGTACGTTGTTATGATTTATCACTTAGGGTTCAAGCAGCGTTTGCGATTAAAGTTCTAAATCTTGAATATTATCACTTTTTTACTACACTATATATGAATTATAGATCAAAACCACCCCGTTGACACCCTCTAACTATTAAAAAAAACCGCATCAAAATCCGTTGCGTAACTTTAATGATATAAGCATACGGAAAGCGGACGCGGAAACAGCGAAAACCAATTTTGTTTTATACTATGTATTGATATGTGTGATAATATATGTTTAATAATGTTTTGGATACCTTACACACAACGCCATCTAATTTCAAAGCTAAACAACTACCCCTGCCCCCATTTTTCTCACGCTACTTCCGCTTCTCTTTTTATCCCACCTTAAAAACCGGGACAGAATCTGTAACACTATTCGTACTGCAAGTGTTCCTGGGCTGCGTAAGTCACTTACCACCAGGTGAGCTGCTTTTTCTTTGCCCCTTAGCCCATAAAATAGTCCTTTCAACATGACTGCAATACAATGCAGTAAGCATACCTTTTGAGAGCTGTCCAAATGTTTATGCAATATGAGGGCTTTCTCCGTGTACCACTGGGCCTTCTTGTGTTGTCTGAAGTCATTTTGACTTATCAATAAGTCCAATATGTCCACAGCGAACAGGTACTGATCATTTTCCCTCAACTTCTTCAACTCCTGAACACCACCCTCCATCATTTTTACAAAAATATTCGCTGGAGTGTACCGACGCAACCATAGTGGTAATGTTTTATAACTAAAAGCAAAAATGAATAAAAATTAAGAATCAAAAGTGTATTTAAAAAAATAGCTCTTTTTACCTAACAGCAACAGAAGGAGGGTTACGTTATTCAAGTGAAAGTATATCACTTGATAACACTCTAAAACTAAAATAGCTTGATAGATGTTAGTATGATTTTTTTTTCAAATTTCTGATACATACATAACTTCACGCGAACTTTACGGGTTAGGTAGAGAGAACAGAGCACCATAAGGCACGATTTTTACACACCTTACTTATTTGAATTTCAAAAATATGCTAGTAATATTGTATTGAGATTCTTGTGTGATCTTTAAATAAGAGATCCAAAGATGAATGCTACATATACCTTCTAATATTAGAGCCAATAAGATATAACACAATCTTACCAATTCATATCATCAATACTAATGTTCTTGTACAATTCATATGACCGTCTCACAAGCTCACATTTCACTTGTGTTTCGGTTGCTAGAACAAAATCTTCATAAATCCTATGAGCTATCAAGTACCTGCAATGGTAAGATAAGGTAAAACATCAAAATAAAGATAAATATTTTAAAATATAAATATCTTCAAGGCAAGCAACACAGGTGACACTGCGGAGTTACAGATGTCCATGGCGGGCGTTAGTAGCTTACCATCAGGCGACTAACAAACGGTAGTAGCGCGTTATGTAAAAGATAGTAACATTTTCTACTTGAGAATTAGAATCTGAAGATGTTTTATGGTGTACATCTTGTTTCTTCTAAGAATCAATTGGAGAGTTTAGAGTTTTTAACAAGGCAATAAGATATATTTACTATTCCCTAAAAATTTGTTTAAATAATAAAGTTAGCTATAGAAAAAAAAACATAATAAATAGGCATGTGACGGTGAAGGGTAATCAGAAAATGTCGTCTAGAATGACGTCACGCCGTGTGTATCACACGTCAACACTGGAACATTGACATTCCATACGCCATGACAGTCTGTAGCCATCAGACGCAATTTTGTCAAGGATAACATAACTTCCGAAATATACTCCAAATAGTCATTAAAGTACTCAGTGGATCCGAATCTGTGACTTCAGATACAAAAATGAAATGCTGCACTGTTAAGTCACCATACTTGTTTTTGATTTGTGAATTAATCAATCCTAAAATATTACCTGTCAAACTGTTCCTTATTCTGAAACACAACAGATGCATCATCAACTACCATATTCTTGTCTATTGGATAAATCTCTTTCTGTGCTTTGTCATGCAGTAATAAAAATTCTAATTTTCTTTCTCTTATAACTGTGTAGTCAATACCCAGGAACATTAGAACGTGCAAGTTGTGGAGTGCAGTGGACATGTTATCAGACAATTTATAACATACACCTGTTTTTGTTCTCAACCTGAAAATAAACATTATTATTAATATTGTATTGTGTATTTTTTTTGTGAATACATATTTATATTGCAAAGAAAAATACTTTTGATGCCATAGAAATATTCATACACATGCATAATTTCAGCTAAGTTTCTAAGCTAGCCAGAGAATACAGAGCTCCACACAATTTTACACACCTCACTTGCTTCTTTGATTCTCATAATTCTTTTCAAAAACAAAGCTTAATATGATAGTCAGTAATTATAAAGGAAATACAATTTTTTTTTCTGGTATAGAAGGGCAAGCAACCAAGTGGGTTACCTGATGGTAAGCAAATTCTCATCACCCATGAACACCGTAGTGTGTTGCCGTCCTTTATGGGAGTAGGAGGGGTAAAGGAAACGGGCCTGCAGATACCTCTCTCACTGAACAAAACGCGAAACCAGCTACACACATACTTCACCGGTCGCGCTGGCCCATTCACACAGTGATCAGCTAGAATCTACCACTCTAAAAACTACTACTAACATGTTAAGAACTCTGGCGCTGTTGTCGGTTGCTTTTCCAGTGAAATGTTGTGTGATTGTGAGCTGTTGGCGACTACAAAATCTCCTTAAAGCATGAACAGCATCTTGTTTGGATTGTATTTTCAATTTCAAATCTTTACATATTTTTGTGAGGTCATCTTTCTTAAGTATCTTTACATAATCATCAAAAGTCATACTGTCTTCACCTGAAAAAAATATTGGTGGTGTTACACAAATAAAATTAAATTACATATTTTTGTTGTGGCTGTAATTTCTGAAAATAATATAGCTTGTTTAGCATTTCAAGCCAGCTATAGTAAAGCTATAGCTGGCTACACAGAAAGACAAATTAAATATTCCAATGGAATATTAAAAAGTTACTTATATTATACTGACTTCATTAATATAAGAATGGCTTTCTTGATAAATATTAATTATTATTGCACACCCTGATATTTTCAAATAAAGTTATAGAAATCAATTTAGTACCAATAAATTGGTACTAAATTAAAGAGATCAAATATATATATATATAATAATAATCAAATAAACTTATCGGCTCTACCACTTTCACAGTTTATCAATGAAACAGGAAGAATTTTTTGTTTTTAATATTAGTATACATTTGAACTAAACTTTAAAAAGTCCTTGTTATGTATGGTCATTACTTTACCTGCATTTTGGGATGTAATAATTATATTATTATGAGTTAATGATGCTATTATCTCTTGCATATCAGAAATGGCATATTTATCTTTGTCACTGGCAACTTGTCTTAAATCTTCTACAGTATACCAGTTAGTGTGACGCCAGAACAAACGGCAAACAACTCTTAAGCCCTGCTCAGAAATATCTAGGCATTTGGACAATAACTCTTGTAAAGTACTATCCAACAAATATTTTAATGAATTGTTATTGAGATATGCAGCTATCATTGAATGCAGGAACAAAGCTGTAATTTACAATATTGTATTATATTTATTTATTTAACACTATATAAAACTGTATTATCCATAAACTAGCCTTACTTTTATCATCCATAGCACGAGAAAAATGTGTTACTCTTTTATTTTCTTCAACATTCTGTTGAGCAGAACGTTCTGTGAATTGAAAATTCAGTTTTTTCTTAGCTGGGCTTCTATTGACAACCAAACGCTTTTTAGTCGGCGAAAAAAACTTTTTTGCAGAGCCCCGAGTGTTAGGTGTTCCATAATCACGATCACCCGATTGTATATTTCTTGGTGATAAACTGTAAACAATAGTTTGCGAGGAAACTGAACTTTTGTTTGACGAAGTTGGAGTCATATCTATACTTGATGTGGGCATATTTACAGGCTCATCCGATGACGAAAGGGGAGTTTTTAGGCTCATTGGTGGTGTAAGTAAATCTTCACTGCTACTTGATAAACTTTTAACTTCAATAACTTGCATTTCATTTGCTTTCTTCAAAGTTTTAGGTGAACGAGGAGTTCTGATAAGGCTTAGGCTCCGTTTTTTATAGTTCGTTGTATTCTCCATTGTATGATTCACTTTCCTTCTTGATTTGAAAAAACTATGGAGTGATGTTTGTTTACTCATTCTGGTCTGGCAACAAATTCTGGAATTTTAATGGATTCCAAAATTAGAACTTCGCCGACTAAAGCATATTTAATTATGTTATTTTAATTAGGTTTTAGTTTAATAAAACAAATAATCACACTTCACGGAAGAAGTAGATCGAATATGATTCCCACACACACACACAACTGATAAACTAACAGACAGATAATTTAATATTTATATACTCTTTGTAAGTTATTAAACTAATAAAAAACTATTGATAGCTATTACCGCGCCCCACCTGCACAAATTTAGCACCCCATCGAAGGATTTTTGAACTCAAAATGACCTTAATCGATAGGTCTACGTTAGGTCTGTATAGGTCCACCATCATTTTTGTTAGGTCACCTATAGTTTTTTTATAAATAATTTTTTAAATTTTGCAAAAAAAAAATTACATCTTAGCATCTCATTTAAACGGAAACTCATTTATCTTTATATTTCTGCATTCTTTATCGTTAGGTCAGTATTGGTCTATAGTTTTTGCTTTTATATTATTCATTTAATTCTTTTTATTAACAATTATAAATAATTTATCACTGGCGCATGCGCTCAACTTGTCAATTAAATTGTCAAATGTCAAATTGTCAATTAAACTTTGTCAATGTCAATAAATCAATCCCGATTACCTGCACAAATTTAGCACCCCATCGAAGGATTTTTGAACTCAAAATGACCCTAATCGATAGGTCTACGTTAGGTCTGTATAGGTCCACCATCATTTTTGTTAGGTCACTTATAGTTTTTTTATAAATATTT
The DNA here is from genome assembly GCA_905147225.2 of Euproctis similis. Taxonomy (NCBI): domain Eukaryota; kingdom Metazoa; phylum Arthropoda; class Insecta; order Lepidoptera; family Erebidae; genus Euproctis; species Euproctis similis. The sequence continues at coordinate 6,346,766 of LR990121.1, read as the reverse complement.
TTTTAAATTTTGTAAGAAAAAAATTACATCTTAGCATCTCATATAAACGGAAACTCATTTATCTTTATATTTCTAGTTTAATTGACGTTGAAGTTTAATTGAAGTTGAGCGCATGCGCCAGTGATAAATTATTTATAATTGTTAATAAAAAGAATTAAATGAATAATATAAAAGCAAAAACTATAGACCAATACTGACCTAACGATAAAGAATGCAGAAATATAAAGATAAATGAGTTTCCGTTTAAATGAGATGCTAAGATGTAATTTTTTTTTTGCAAAATTTAAAAAATTATTTATAAAAAAACTATAGGTGACCTAACAAAAATGATGGTGGACCTATACAGACCTAACGTAGACCTATCGATTAAGGTCATTTTGAGTTCAAAAATCCTTCGATGGGGTGCTAAATTTGTGCAGGTCCGCGCCCCCAGCCGTCACCAAAGAGGATGTAAATTATATTCGCTCACCAAAGAGGATATAAATACGACAATGGATTGATAAGGATGGCGGAGAATGGCGGGAAAGACCCGGGAAGACTACGGGCGCGTTCCACTAAACGCTCGCAACCATAGATCCCGCAACAATTGTACTAACACACCCATTGTATAGTCTATTCGTATCGTTCTATTTATGGCCCGTGGTCGTTGCGAGCGATCGTTCGACCTCATACATGACGTCACTGTTCGCGACCACATCGCACCCGTTTCGCCGTTTGGTAAGTACTAAGTCCGAGTAGGCTTTCAATAAAATGGTGGGATTTCCAAAAATGACATATGTCATCAGAGCTTTATGAATTTTCCGAGTCAACTCTCAGTCGTTTTGTCAAAAACGCAACCATAAATTCACGAGAAACCATGTTGAATTACACTTTACTCCATTTTCATGCGACATATTTACTCACAGCACTGCTGAAAGTTTTCACCATGCTGCCATATTGTGCTCAGTACACAGCGGTCAAGTTGTGCGTTCCACTTACGTTTTTACGTTAGTGGAACGGCAATTTCCGCGGTCGTGGTCGTTGGCGTTGCGGGCCTTAAGTGGAACGTAGCCATTATAGTTATCCATTTGCCCGCCTAGATAAGCTAGATAAGGCATATTGCAACGGTGCTGACTGAGTACTGATAGGAATGCTAATTAATTATGCCGAAGTAACAATAAAATAAACGTGTTTATATTATTAATATCGTGAGAGTGTGACCCTCGCTGACAGCGTCGAAAACAAGGTTGTACGGAAGGAAATCGGATTGAGAGTGTCGATTTAGAAGTAACATGCTTCGATGGTTCGCACACAGAGCACTGTTACACATGCTCATTATTAGCATGAGAGCATGGTAGTATCGAGCTTGCTATCAATACTAGCATGTGTGTACAGTCCTTGAGCATGCTAGTTTCGAGCATGCTCGAAAATCGACAGCCATGCTAATATCAACCATATTTTTTCAGTAGCATGGTGGAAAATAGAATGCTAATTGACAGCCAATGACATAAGCATGCTCACTTTAGCATGTGTAACAGTACCCTTATAGTATGTAGAAAGGAAGGATGATGCAAGATTGACTAAGCAGGTATACAATCCAAAAGCGGACGGATGTAGGAGTCGAGGACGGCCAAGACACACATTCCATGAGCAAATACAACGTGTTCTGGAGAAAGGTGATGTCAGGAGCCGCAAAAATCGACGCGCGTGCATGAAAAGAGTTAGAAAAGTCAACGAAGCGAGTGACGTTTGTAAGAATACATGGAAGGAAGGAACCCCGCAAGGGATTTGGCGTGAAGTTATGTATGTATGTATGTACTATCGTTTAATATCGTAACAAAGTTGGATAGAGATATTTTCAAAATCTTCTTCATCATCTTTACAATATTTATACATAACACCTTATATTTGAAAAAATTAAGGAAGGCTTTCTTGATAAATATTAATTACTACCCGTTGCCCGCTACTTCGTCTGTGTGTGTGGACGCCATAAAGCAGCAAAAATACTGTGCCTGTGCCATTACAAGGGTTCATTGCTCACCCTAAATTAGTGATAGTTTGATAATATTTAGCCTATGTGTTGACCCGACCTCTTGGCTATATTAATGCAAAGTTGGACGTAAAAGCATGCAGTATTTTCACTAGAGTTTATCTAACTAATATTGGTACTAAATTAAATAGATATGTAATAATGAAACTTATCGACATTACCTCTTTCACAGTTTATCAAATAAACAGGCAGAGATGTACAAAATGGTTTTAAAAAAGAATTTAAATACAAAATACTTTTCAGATTTACTATTTCAAATGCAAAATAGGTATTTTCAAAATACCTACTTTTTTCAAGATAAAATACTTTTTGACGAAATCTTCAATGAGGTCCAGTGGTTGAGCGTTTGGGGTTGAGACTCAAGGAACATGGGGTCCGAGTGCTCGTGCACTTTATAAAGATCTTGCAAAGAAACAGATCGAGGGCTCTCTCGACCAGGGAGCTGGCCTATTCTGGCACAGGGGATTAGCATTGCCATTTGACGTGGCAATGCGGTCGGTCTTCTAGGCACTCTGCCAGTAGATCGAGAAGCAGATTTGAAATTATGCGATTGGGTCTCCAGTTTTCTCGCGGCTCGGCGCATTAAGGTCGTTGTCGACGGGTCATGCGCCGACTTAAAATCCGTGAGTGCTGGAGTCCCCCAGAGCTGTGTGCTATCCCCTACGCTGTTTCTTCTGCTTATCAATGACATGCTGCATTAGAGCAATCTTCATTGTTATGCGGATACGGTACGGGGCTATGCGCTACGGCGCGGATGCCATATATACCGGCCACCCGCGGTTTTCTCAGGAAAACGTCGATTCGTACCGGAATAAACTGTGTCTACAATCAAAACTCTGCCTAATTAGATTTCGGACTGAGGCCGACTCAACTTAGTCTAATTCAACCCTAAGAAGACACAGATCTGCGCGTTTACCGCTGAAATGGCACCCTTTGTTGTAGCTCCCTTTTTTGAGGGCACTCGGTTACCCGCCTCAACCAATATCGGAATTCTTGGGGTCAACTTCTCGAGTGACGTCCAGTTTCGCGGTTATCTGGAGGGCAAGGCCAAATTGGCTTCGAAAAGGGACGGTATTTCACGTCAGGTAATCGCTTGCAGAAAAGCGCATTCCCGACCTCACGTGGAATACTGTTCTCATCTTTGGGCGGGATGCCTCTGCCTAAATATGAGTACCAGCTTACCCCATTTGAACGCACCCAACGGCGTGCGGTTCGGCTTGCCGACCACCATGCTCTGTCAGATCGGCTTAGCCCCTTGGCACTTCTTGCCACGCACTGTTCCGTTGTGGAACGAGTTGCCGGCAACGGTATTTCCGGACCGCTACGACCTAGGCATCTTTAGGAAACGAGCCTATTCCCACCTTAAAGGCCGGCAACCACAGACCACCATACATTTCGAGCGTGTCACTTTTTTGTAAAACCACGCCCACAGCGTGATGTCATTTTCATTGTGAGCGGGGCGACTAGTTAGGAGACACACACATTAGATTATCGATGTTAATATCGGCAACGTGTGTTAATTTTATTATTTTTATATTTTACCAACTTCATTGATTTTGTGTAACGATAATCATAGAAAGTAAAACATGTTAAACACTTTAATCCGACATATTAAAACCTAAAACATATTTTTTCCAACAGTATATAAAATTTAATTATAAATATTTTATTGTCCTTGAAACTATACATATTTATTAAATATTTGCCTTTTTGTAAGGGTTGGCCTCACAGTCCTGGTTAAATAACGAAGCCGAACGTCTACATATACCTCGGTTACTGCCCGTTTGAGAACAACGAGATGATTTTCCATCGGCGATTGGTGAAAACTTATACTGTCAAATAAACTGCTGCCAATGTAATTACGAAACACTTTGGTTGAAATATGTGGTGTTAGAATAAAGTAGGGACAAATCAAGACATGAGCTGATACTCAAATTATTATTGAATTAATTTATCGATAAGTCCTAAGACTCAACGATACATGGAGTGCCCATCTCTAACATTCGAAGACCAATCACAGCGATTAACAGACACAGCAATCAACTGGCAGGTGTATTGTGTATTTCGTTCGATTCGACGTACATTACGCGTATAATTAATGCGCGCAATGGTTTTTGCACAGAAATAGATCAAGATAGAACGGCCGCGATGGCATATTTCCATACATTTCGAGCGTGTCACTTTTTTGAAAAACCACGCCCTCAGCGTGACGTCATTTTCATTGTGAGCGGAGCGACTAGTTAGGAGACACTCACATTAGATTATCGATGTTAATATCGGCAACGTGTGTTAATTTTATTATTTTTATATTTTACTAACTTTATTGATTTTCTGTAACGATAATCATAGAAAGTAAAACATGTTAAATACTTCAATCCGACATATTAAAACCTAAAACATATTTTTCCAACAGTATATACAATTTAATTATAAATATTTTACTGTCCTTGAAACTATACATATTTATTAAATATTTGCCTTTTTGTAAGGGTTGGCCTCACAGTCCTGGTTAAATAACGAAGCCGAACGTCTACATATACCTCTGTTACTGCCCATTTGAGAAGAACGAGATGATTTTCCATCGGCGATTGGTCAAATTGGTGAAAACTTATACTGTCAAATAAACTGCTGCCAATGTAATTACAAAACCTTTGGTTGAAATTTGTGGTGTTAGAATAAAGTAGGGACAAAGCAAGATATGAGCTGATACTCAAATTATTATTGAATTAATTTATCGATAAGTCCTAAGACTCAACGATACATGGAGTGCCCATCTCTAACATTCGAATCACAGCGATTAACGGACACAGCGATCAACTGGCAGGTGTATTGTGTATTTCGTTCGATTCGACGTACATTACGCGTATAATTTATACGCGCAATGTTTTTGTATACGAGCGTTGAATGCGGACAGCAATGAATATTTATCATAACGAAAAAATATACAACGTGTGATCGTAATTATTGAACATAGTAAAAGTAAAACAATAATTTATAATCTCAAAAAAATACTTTCTACTGATTTTCTGTACTTACTGATCATACGAAATATTTCCTTTTTTCATATTTGATTCACTACTTTTGTTTTTACAATTTTTCACAGCATAATAAGGCATATATGTGACGTTTTATCTATTTTTTTACGTCCTGAACGCATGGCAGGAACGGTCGTTGCGTAATAAGAGCGAGTTTCGAAAAGCATGCAATATAGTGCAGGGTTTTGGCACGCTTGCCACGCCTATTCGCCGTTCTATCTTGATCTATTTCTGTGGGTTTTTGTATACGAGCGTTGAATGCGGACAGCAATGGATATTTATCATAACGAAAAAATATACAACTTGTGATCGTAATTATTGAACATAGTAAAAGTAAAACAATAATTTATAATCTCAAAAAAATACTTTCTACTGATTTTCTGTACTTACTGATCATACGAAATATTTCCTTTTTTCATATTTGATTCACTACTTTTGTTTTTACAATTTGCCACAGCATAATAAGGCATATTGTATGTGACGTTTTATCTATTTTTTTACGTCCTGAACGCATGGCAGGAACGCTCGTTGCGTAATGAATGCTTTTCGAAACTCGAGCGATTTGCAATATAGTGCATGGTTTTGGCACGCTTGCCACGCCTATTCGCCGTTCTATCTTGATCTATTTCTGTGCCGGCAACGCTGATGTGATACCCCTGGTGTTGCAGATGTCCATGAGCGGCGGTAGTCGCTTTCCATCAGGTGACCCGCAAGCTTGTTTGCCTCCTTATATCTTTAAAAAAACTATTAGAATCAAATAAGCGAATGAGGCGTGCAAGACTCGTGCCTTATGTGCTCTGTTCTCTCTGCCTACTTCGCAAGGGATTTGGCGTGAAGTTATGTATGTATGTATAACTTTCAAAAATCATTTTGAAGTCATTGGTGCGAACCAGGATTTGAACCCACAACAACTTCATGATTCAAAAGCGGGGTGCTCGACCACTGGATCACCTATTAAATTTTACCTATAAAATTATAATAACCTTTAAAAACTTTAAAATTTTAATACATACGATAAATATCAAACTATACTAAAATTGTACTTACAAAAAGAAATTGCATCTTAGGAATGAATTTGGCTAGAATTTATCACAAAGTATTTTGTATTTTGAAATGACTTTTAAAAATACAAAATACCTCTCGAGAGGTATTTCAAACAAAATACAAAATGCTTTCAACAAAAAGGTATTTAAATAATAACCCATGTTTATGTATCGAAATTAACTTATTGCATTATAATATGCAGCCCCGGATCTAGGGGCCCCGGGCGGCAAGTTCAGGGGGCGGCAAAATTACTATAAAATTACTTAACTTTGACAGACAGAATAAATGACAGTACAAGTACATCGTCTATAGGGTACAGGTTGGTTATTAGCAAATGGTGGGTTATTAGCAAAACGGTTAGAAGATCTTGGCATTTTATTTCTATTTTAAATAAATTAATTACATTATTTACAATATATACAATTAAAAAACTACCTGAAATCAAATTTCTCCGCATCTTGGTCTACTGGCAGCGTGCCCAGAAGACTGGCCGCATTGCCACGCTGAATGGCAATGCTAATCCTCTGTGCGAAGAATAGACCAGCCCTCTGGTCGCGAGAGGCTTCGATCAGCCTCTTTGCAAGATCTTTGTAAAGTGCACGAGCACTCGGACCCCATGCCCCCAAAGTCTCAAACACATAGTCACCTACAAGGTTTCTGTATTTGTGCCGCTTGAGATTTTCTGCCGAAGCAGCAGCAGCACCGGCCACCTCCACCGTGCTTGGAAGATGCGATGGCGCAAGGGTGTCGACGCAAGTAGCGTCCCACACCAAAGGCCTACCCATCCTCCAAGGCAAAAGAGACATCCCGTCCGGTCTCTTGCCATCATCGCGCACCAAACCGTTTGGTTCCAGAACGGCCGGTATACCGGTGGTGGCAAGAGCACGACGGATAATGTCGTTGATGTTGGCGTGACGGGAAATGCGGCCGGCGCTCCTGGCGCATGAGAGGCCATGATGTCCCTTGCTGTCGACAACCTCTCCGCAGCGACATAAATGCGAAGAAACACAGGGAGCACCTAAACGAAGACAAGTTGCGATACGGAAAGTCGTATTATCTAATAATGTTCCTATATTGGGCGATGGCAGTTCCTTAAGCCAAACACCGGACTCCCACTCTCCCACAGCCCGTAAACGAGCGCGCTCAGCATCTCCTATAGAACTACTAATAAGTGATTCTTTTAAGATGGCGCAGAGCGGGTCGTCCCACTGTCTCTGGGAAAATGGGTTGGTCGGTAAATTTGAGTTAGGACAGGCCTGTTTCCAGGCATTTACTGCGTCAGTCTTGCATAACACTTCAGAATTACCCAGTGTATGAGTGAGAATTTTCCTGGTTAATTCTTCTGTGCTATGGACTGAAGACAGAAAAGCCGGTAAACTTACATCAGAAATTTTTCGAATACCTAAACCCCCTAAACGAACTGGTAGGGATGCCTGTTGCCATGCCCGGTCGTTTAGCGATACATTAATAATTTTACTGAGAGTGGTTTTTACAATATCGTCTCCTCTAAGAAAGAGTTGTAGGCATCTTCACAGATTGGAGACCCTAAGAGGTGTAATGAACTGTTTTCTACTATTTTTATATTGGGTGCCAAAGAATTAAATTTTGACAAAGCCGAAATTTTATCTATTTTATCATTAAAATAGATTTCACATTTTGATGTATTTAACTCCAAGCCAATAGACTTAAAGTTACTTTTTAATATAGCCAAATCTTTCAAAACTGTATCTATTGTACCTCCAAGAGTTCCATCATCTAGATACCAGACATTAAATTTTGAATTCAGCTGTTTTATGATAGGATGTATCGCTAAACTGAAAATTACTGGTCCAAGAGGGTCACCCTGCTGACAACCAACAGCTGACTCCAAAAGGTTATCTTTATATAATAATTTTGAAGGATTTCTATAGCACTGCCAAAGGAATTTGAAAATTTCAGGTGTCTCTGTTTTGGCTTGACTCAGCAGAGTATCCCTATTCACAGTGTTGAAAGCATTTTTGATGTGAACCTTTAAAACGACCTCACCTTCACCAGAACCAAAATATGTGGCCAAAGCATGTATGGCCTCACAGCCTCCTCTGGACCCGAAACCAAGCTGGGTAGGCTGAAATTTGGAGGCGAGAGATGTTCTATAGTATTGGCAACATAGTTTAGCTGCCATACGTCGGTAAGTGCAACCCACGGCAATGGGACGAATGCCACCATCCTTTTTTGAAAGGGCGCATAAATTTGCACCATAAAGCAAATCGGTTATGCATTCGTTCACAGTGCCGGACAGCATAAGGTTCATTAAAGCAGTAAGCTCCATCAAAAGAGCATTACCGGCTTCTCCGGCGGTTGGACATACAAGATCTTGTGGTGTCAAACCATCGAAGCCACCGGCAGAACCACTCTTGAAGGAGCCAATTGCAGAAAGTACATCTTTAGCTGTGGTTATCATATGAGAAGATTGGTTCGAAAAATCGGGAGGATCTGGGAAAGTAAGATTGTCAATGGGCTTTGGATGCTTGTCTTTTAGACCCGTTAGCGTGTCAGAAGAACAAGGTGCCACCACGTGACTACTGAACAATAACTTCGATGCTCCTTTTATGTCACCTTCCCTTAACTTCGACTCCACATGTTGGTAGAGTGATTTTTTAGGATTTTGATTAAATTTTGTATCCAAATCGTGAAATGAAACATTACAATTGTTTTTAATTTGATTGGTCAAAGATTGATTACATGTATCTCTGGAAATATGTAAAACTCTGTAAGGGAATGTGAGTAACTGCTCCCAGGCTGCTGTAGAATTTTCGTGAAGGACAAGATGAATACAATCTACCAATTTCTTGGCAACTGTAGGTCTTGCACCACGTGGGATTCTCTTTATAACCGGAACAGAATTTTTCAAATTCGATAATGTTTTCCAAAAAGGAATTTGACCACTATCTAATGGTGGAACGGAGTTGGAAGTCACTATGGGATTACATAAGACACTTTGTGGCCTGTGCACTTTCCCAAAATGCACTTTCAAACCCCGTTCACCTTTGAAAAATCGTACCTAGGAACAGTGTGGGCACCGAACTAAAGTAGTTCGTGATGTGGTCGGTTGACTTAGACTTACTTCCGCATCGTGATTTTCGTTGGTGCTCATAAAAAATAATATCTAATATTACTTACAGTATAAACACTATTATCACTACGAAGACCGAAAAATACAAACGTCAAAATTTTTCACGGTATGATAAAAAAACAGTCTCTAATTTTGTGCACTCTCGATCACGCACTCCACCCTGCAGTGGACGCCAGGCAGCACAGCCATCAGCTCCACCAGCAAAAATCCAAAAATTTTAGTTCAGAGTGAAATAAATTAAAATTATTTCGCGGAGCCAAATAAAAAACGTCCGAATTGAAGCTGTCAATTTTTCTTGGCATATATTTTCCAAGACAAAAACTCTTAGTGCGTGCTGCAAAATTTACCAACTGTATTCTACTGCCTTTTTTTGGTACGCTGGGAAAAAATGCTGTGGGCATACGCCTTCCACCAGGAGGTGGAAGGGGTATGTGGGGCTCCCGGGAGATGGTATTTCAGTGTACCCACTAAATAACCCAGTGCCGTTCCCGCTTCGTCATGTTAGAGAAGAATGGAACACCGCTTTCAGCCGGCCTCAAACGGCCGGGGATCGCCGGCAATTGCTGTCCGGCGACGGAGTCGGTGGATTCAATGCGGGTGAGGGCGCCCCCGCGCCCTCAACCGCCCGATCCCAGGAAGGAGCTGTTGTCAGCGATCAAAATGTCCCCTCCTTCCTCCCCTTCTTCGGAGCGGCGCCGCGAGAGGATCGTCCTCTCTCGCCCGCTCAGCCGCCTCCTTCTCTGTAATCACCTCCTCGCAGAAGGAGGCGAACTTACTCCAGGCCGCACCTTCAGCCAGCATGCCAGCTACCACCTTTGGAGCGACATAGTTCCCTGTCCTAACGGTAAATAGTTCCCTGTCCTAACGGTTAATTGTTTATAGTAAAGACCCACCGCCCTGAAAAGGCCTGTTTAAGGCCTGCTGACTGAGCTAGCTGATACTTCAATACGTGCAGATTAGCCGGCTACCAGTATCCAGCTGGTTCCGGAGCTGTAAAATACGCTCACCTCACGTTGCAAATCCATGCAGCTACTCATAAGCCGAAGCCCAGCACAGTCGACTGGCGCAAACCACTAGCGAATCTGCCGGTCGAAATTCCACCAGTTATGAGCTGTGTTGTGAGCCATGATAATGGCCTTTACCGCAATAATTTTGCCTTCCACCGTGATGTTAGCGTCAGCGGAAGGACACCGCCGAGGACAGGGGGAGAAGACTGCTTCCATCTTATGCAGCGCCACCTGAAGATGGATTCGTGGACTCGCCCGGCCACGAGGGTTCCACCCGCTGAAGCGAGGCTTGCCGCCTCCCTGTAGTCCCTCCCCCGGGAACGAGAAGCGTGTCATCTGCATAACTGATTACACTCGTCTCAAGGAGGAGGGCGCCCCGCAGAAGCCAGTCAAAGCCGACGTTCCACAGGAGAGGGCCCAAGACAGACTCCTGCAGAACACTGGACTCCGTGTCGTATCGCGGTAGCCGTCCATCAGAAGAACGATACGGTTCTCCAAATAGTCGGCCAGGAGCCGCCGTAGGTAGAGAGGCACCCTGTGATAGCGGAGCGTTTTTAAGATCGTCGAATAGGGGACGGAATTAAAGGCGTTGGCGATGTTGAATGACCCCGTCTCCCATGCTCACAGCTTCCCGCACCTGGCCCTTTAGACGGGCCAACGCGTCAATGATCGACCGCCCTTTTCGGAATCCGAATTGAGCGTCCGACAGACCGGCCCCACTTGGCAAATCGTTAAGGCGGAAGGCGACGATGCTTCCCCAACAATTTGTCAACCTCATCGAGAAGGACGATGGGCCGACATGCTGGGACGGAACCCGTCTGCTGTGTGTTCTTGGGAAGGAGGCACAACCGTCCCTCCTTCCAGGGTTTCGGAAACCTCCCAGTTGCAAGGCACGAACTGAAGAGGCTCCGAGCTACCCCCATTGAATTGTTCCTCCGTAAGCGACTGGACCTCCCCTGGCAGCGAAGTCACCGAGGGTAGAGGGTCAATAGCTGGCGGCGTAAAGTTGGCCCTGCTAGGAAACAGGAACCGAACCACCACTTCCTTCTTGGCGACCGAATCGTTTAGATTGATGGTAACCACCAACGCCGCCAGTTTTACCTGCCGCACTACGATTGCCACGTCCGCGATTGCCTCCCGCAGCTTGGAAGCGTAAACCTTCGCGTTAAGGCTTGGGCTGTGGCTTGGGTCTGGCGGCACGAGACCGATGTGATTCCCAGCTGGGCAGGATCGACTATGGGCCGAGCGTGGGTGAGAACTGTCGAAGTAGTCATACGAAATGGTCGGCAAAACATGTTGCTGTGAATGCCCTATTAAATAATTTGCTAGAAATAGTTGAAGCGGTAAACAAGCAGGCGTGAGCACCCGGTGGCAAACAACAAACGCCGCCCATAGACATCTGAACACAGCTAGCACAGCACTTGCATTGCTGTCTCTTAAATTGGAATATGGAAGGGATCGGAAGCGGGATGGGAAGAAAAGGCTTTCCTTTTTGGGATTGGGTTTCTGGATACGTGGCATGAGTAGTAGTAGAGTAGAGCGGCAAACGTTAACGTTAAAATCAATGTTAGTGGGGGGGGGGGCGGCATTTTTCAGTTTTGCCCCGCCAAAAAAAAAATTAAAGATCCGGGGCTGATAATATGTATCGATTTTTTAGTTGAACAAAATATATCTAATACCAATAAGTTAGAAAAATTTAGCTAAGATATGGTACGCCACAGAGCAGTACTTACCTAATTAATCTAATAATAAATACTGGGATTGTTTATTATATTCAATATGTTCAAATCGAGTCGGTTACGAAAACCAAAATGTCCCGTGAATATCGAAGACGTTCAACTGCAAGAAGTACCATTATAAGTAAAAGCTTTGGAGTTCGACAGCCTACTAAACTGGTGAATATTTTGATTACACACAACTTTATTTCTGTATATTTTAATACTAGTTTCCTTACTGAAAGCGAATTAATACGTTGATATTCTATCACACAGTAATTATAATTCTTCCCTGGCAATCAGTAGCAGGTGTAAAAGTAGAAGTAGAAGTAAAAGTAGAAGTACCCTGTTGAAGTGTTTAGAAGTACCACATTGTACGAAGATAGTTTAGCCAATGTCAAGCAATCGCAGTCCACGTCATACCTACTTAATACACACAATACGGAGACACATCGCCGCCCATTATTTATGACCAAATAAATATGAGCAGAATAGGGGGGCCAGTTCTGTATATTTTCTTATTCTTTAGGATTAACTTCTATTTGGAGTTAAAGGTATCAATTTCTGTGCATATAACAAGGGGTGTTTTTTCGAACACTAAAAGTTATATCAATAAATATCATAATCTCTTTCGTAGATTCGTTGGGATAAGTATAGACATAACTAAATTTAAAAAATGCTTAGCTCAGGTAAAATAAAGCAACGATAAAGCTTTTAACAATAATGTACAGTTGCTATCAAGTTTTGGTATTGATCAAACGACATGATGGAAGTCAAAACCCCAAAACAGGTTCGCACGTTTCAACCGACTTATCAACTGAACGCGCGAAAACGTTTCGACAAGGAGAAGATCCAGAAGACTATCAAGCGTATAGTGGACGATGAACTTGCCGAAATTGAATACAGCGAAAAAGTAATTCCAGAACTGTGTTTGTCTCTATCTCAAACAATTAAAAATGCAGTGAAAGAAGAAAATTATGACAGGTAGTATCTAGTTGTTCTTTGAACTCCAAATTTATTGCTTATCTGATTAAAATTTGAGTAGACTGTCGGGTCAATTTCATATAAATAAGCTTTTCATTACTTTTAAATGTTGTTCTTCTTTCGTTATTGGCTTACTATGACCCTACTAGTCGCTTTTAGCCATTAATAAACGGTTAACTTCTTATATGTTGTTATTCAGGAAATTAATTTAGCCTGACAACACACTAAGAGCAACGCTACAACAATCAGGAGTTCCAGCTTATTATCATCCAATAAAGTTTCCAAGTCAACGATAAGATCAAATCGAAGCTAAGAAATAATCCATAAAATTCGTTTTTTTTATTCAGTTAGCAGACAACCTTATTAAAATGGACTTGGAAGCTTTACTAATAAGATTACATACTATTAAAGAGCGATAACTTTCCTAAAGTAATCATCGGAAAAATATTCCTGCTTTTTGATATGTTCACGTTTATTGTCTTCAGATGCAGAATCATTGTATGCACCAGTATTGGACAACGACGGCAACAAGGAGTCCACATTTTCCATTCGTTCCTCTGGGACTACGAACGGGACTCCTTTGCCTCGTACATTTACGAAAACCCTCATCTATTTGCAAATATTGTAGTATATGCCGTGTATTTAGATTAGATATTATGCGCAATTTATGCAGATTGCATTATTATTATTAAACTAGCTGATCCGGCGAACTTTGTTTCGCCTTGAAAGCAATACCTGCCAACAAAATTCCTTCAAAATCGGGACAACGGGAACAAATAAACAGACAGTCAAAAACTGAAAAAAAAACTCTGGTGTAAGTCCGTATAAAAATTTAAATGAATGTAGTAGAAAGCAGTTAATTAAATATCACAAACAGACACTTACATTTTATTTAAACATAACTTCACGCCTTTTGTTACCCGAAGGTGTAGGCAGCGGCTGTTAAACCTCGTCTCGACGATGTTTACGTCCCAAATGGAATAGGTGGCGAACTTATTGCTATACCAGGCACAAAGTTTTCAGTTATCGATATTTATCACACATAACTTCCGAAAACAATTTCGAAAAGTCATTGGTGCGAGCCAGTGTCAGGAATCGAACCCGGACCTCTGGATCAGAAGCCGATCGACCACTAGGCCACCGTCGCCACCGAGGCATCAAAATTCTATAAATAAAATTTATATTTATAGAACATAAATAAAATTGAAATAAATAAAAAATTCAATAAATAGGTATAAATAAAATTTATATTTATAGAATATAAATAAAATTGAAATAAATAAATAATATGAAAATATAAATAAAATATATATTTATAGAATTTTGATGTCTCGGTGGCGCAGTGGGCGAGCGGCTTCGGAGCGGAATATAAATTTTATTTATATTTATTAGTGTCCGACCGAAGGTCTATTTATGGCCAAAGCCGAAGCCGATTAATCGGCAATCTCCACAACCTTCGGCCGAAGCCGATGCCGAAGGTTATAAACTATTCGTAATTTAATAATTTTCTTGAATATTATCCGGTGATAGAGGTATCCGCACTGAACTAGTGCAGTCCGGTCCGTCAGTCACTTACCCTTTCGTAACAGTCCGTTTAGTTCAGACTGTTTTCGGACCTTTGGCCGAAGCTGAAGCCGAAGTTCTCGCCGAAGGTGACCGAAGCCGAAGCTTCGGTCGGACACTAATATTTATAGATATTAATTATTATTGTTATTTAATGACGATTCTAAGCACTTTGTTAAGTCTAAGGAATAAAGATATTTTGAATTTGAATTTAAAAAAAAGGTTTTTGAATATGGTTGTGATTGTTTTATATTAATCTGTGACTTTATTCGTACTAAATACAATCCCACGGGAACTGTAAAACTCGGCAGCTAGATTCATTACAGACTAATTTATGTCTATGGCAAGTATGGTTCAGTACCATCAAAGTTCTCCACCACCACTCTGGCGACGCAGTGTGCTTAAACATTCAAAAGCTATCTTAAAATTTCTAAAAGTCATTTCATTTTGAATTGGTGTGTGTCCAGACTGGAACACAAAACTTTTGGATACGAATCGAAGTGTGCATTTACTAGACAAGAGGAATATGTTTGACTTATATATTGTTGTATCAAACTAGTTCTTTCCCAACGAGATGATATGATAAACCTTCAGGGGATGAAATAAAAAAACAATATAAGCATTTTTACAGATCATACATATTTATTTATTTCATATTATAGATATCACACTGGCCCGCCCTTATAAAAATAAATGTGTAGTACAAAAACGACCCAGTGTATGGGCTAAGTTGGCGTGACCGCGCTAATTCCAACCACCCGGATATCAACCTCCCCGACATCAAACTACAACAAATTTGGACACATAACTCGTAAGAACGGCGCAGTCACACCAACACACATAATTTTTAAACATTTATATCCATCAAATATTCTTAAGAAGAAAATTCAGGGTAAATTCTAAAAACCATTATACAGGTCATCGCATATACACAAGATTTTTTTTATTATTTATAAATATATATATGTATGTTTACATTACAAGAAAAAAAAACTTCCACATAGGTTAATATTTGACACATAAAGCGAAGAATAATTTATAATGATAAAAATAGCTTTTAAGATATTGGTCCGAGACACTGAAGCGAGTAGTATCTTGCGTATTATGATACGAAACTAGCACCAAGCCACCGTACGATAAACAAAGCAACGTCGATATATATGTATAGATATTATATTATATAGCTATTTGACTTTCTCTACACTCATACAAAAGCTATCTACCACCACAAGGAGGGCTAATTTAACACTTTCGACCAATTATAATTACTCGGAACATACATACCGCGCAAAATAGTACAGAGTATATTAAGTACCGGGTACTGAATACTAGAGTAAATCTTACTGCACACAAAAAGCGCGGGAGATTGTGTTTGACATTCAATGGCATTGCTGCAGTAAGAAATTTGGTCGGAAATTTTAGCCTCAACTTGTGGTTAAGTAGTTACTGGAAGCATCACTATTTGATGAATTCGAGATACGCGCTCAGTTAAGAAATCTATTGCAAAAAATCTTTCAAAAAGGGTAAAATTGTATAAAAAGTTGAGTCGTGTTTGAGCAGCGCAACGTTTTTTTTTTTCTAATCCGACACGAGTCGGTCTATGGTACGGGTCAGCCTCTGGCAGATTACATTTTACACCCACATGATATGTGTATTATAGATAAAAAACATTTAATTAATATTGGTTACATACATTTACGCCATAATACCGTATATAATAATGGCGGTAAAACTTTACTTACAACCTTAAGAAATTACATAATATGGTTAGATAAATACAATATTAGTTACATCAAAAGAGAAAATAAAAAAGGAATAGCAGTGAATATTATTATCAAAATATTATAATTCTAAATACATAGTGTAGCGTATGTTCGATTTAGATATGTGTGAATTGTGTGATAAATATTTAGGAAAGCTCCGTTATACGAAACGTGAAGATAACAGTTTTATTTGAAATACAAAAATACCTGTTACTTTATATGACAGTGATATTAAAAAAAAGTTACTTTTGTTTTAAGCTCGTCCAGTGTTTTAATCATGCGGTTGTTTTTTTTTCTTTTCCATTTTAAACTTCGAATCGATTGCAAAGTTTGCTATTTGAAAACAACCCAATTACCAGTATTTTAATGCTCGGTGATGAATGCACGAATAATATTGTGACTGGTCCTGAAGTGACGATTTATTGGATAGTAGAAATAACACGTACGATCGTTCCTATACCACACAAAGATTGGTGAGTTGAAAAATAAAAATTAATATTTGAGTAAACATCTAAACTAGAAAATAATTTACAAAACTTTTTTTATTGTTAAGTATAAAAATATAAAGCGATAAACTTTTTTTTATTTATTTGTTTGTTTGTATTGTTCGTGTTCAAAGTAATAATAAAAAAATAATTTGTTACGAAGGTATGTATGTATGTAATAATAATGGCAGCATAATAATACCGCGAAAAAATCTAGCACAGCTACCACAAAATATCACACTTAAGGTTACACATTCGTTTGTCCACAACTTTGATTATAATATTAATTTTAATGTATACGGAGAAATAATCATCAGATCCTGGTGGTCCTTCTGATCACATCCAACTGCTGGATCGGCGATGGCGGCCCGGGGCGGGAGTGCGGGTCTCGTGGGGCCAAATATTTAAACATTTACTAATAAAATATTAAAGCTTAACATACATAAAGTTTAAGCATCTCTGCACCTTAAGATATACAATAGCCATTCAAAATAACCAGCAGATTAAAAATATATCTCATCTTAAAAGTAAAGTCTCATTAAAATATTTAATAATAATAATAAAAAAAAATATGTATGTGTAATGTAATGTATTTTCAGAGAGACGATAATAGGTACATATTAACTTAGGCCAAATCAATTGATAAAAATGGTATTTAAAAAAAAATGGATAAAAAAAAATAATAATCATTGAATTCATTGTCGTTTTCGCTGTCATATTATTTCAAATATTAATAATAATAAAATTATAAACAAACCTAAACTGTGATGATATCTAAATAAATCGATTGAATAATAAAATAAAACTTATGATTAATATTCGCAAGTCGTCGTTCGATCTGTTCGTGGGTTTCTTTCGTACTAGTAAAGTGCGAACAGAAATGAGATTTTATTTATAAGTATGAGTGGCGATCGAACGAAATCATCGCTTTCAGACTTAAAATATAAAAAAAAATAAGACGAGGCAACACATAGACAGCTGGCGTGAGTGCCGACAAGCGCGGCGTCGACATCTCCACAGTAGAGCAGCTCCATCTTTAAAATAATCAATTGGCGGTGGTTTATCTGTTTTCAGTTATCGCGGTGATTGATTCAGCTAGATTCCTTTTCCTTTTTCTCCTCTTTTGATTCTGGAAAATTACAAATTAATATAATCAGTTTTTGTTATTTCATAATTTGAATTAGTCGTCTGCATGTTTAAGTATCTCTTCTCCGTCACCTATGATGATAAATAGTATTGGATTAAGATTGACATAAAAATGGTTTTGTATTGGCTTGAAGGTTGAGCATCCCACTACTGAATTTCGTCTCGAGAAGTCCCATGTTCTCATATCTTGGCTCTCTGCTGCAATGACTTTATGAGTGATAAGTATAGATGACTGATAAAATTGTGCCTAATATACTCACATTTGTCGTTAAAATAAATCGAGGAATATCTAATTGCAGCTGCTCTGCTTACAGCAATTATCTTGACTCATAAGCGTGATGTTACGAAATAAAAAATTTTATGATCAATGAATCTTTATATGCTCAGGCAACAAACCGTTCAATCAAACTCGACAATTTATGACCAAAACTGGCTAAACGTATTCTTTATTTTACAAAACAGCCCTTAGACAGACAAATATAATCTTTTTAATCATTTTAAATATAATAATTTCATCGTGTATTAAGAGGTAAAAATTTTCTTAATATATTTTTATCTCAGTTACACCTACACAAAAGTATGCAGTATGTCGTTAAATTGCTTTTTAAATAGAATATTCTGGAGACACGCTCTGAATATGCCAAATCTAAATACTATGGTGCCAAGAAGAAACAGAAACAACAAATTCATTTCTTATTTTTTTTACAATGTACTCAATGTCCTTTTAGAATTATTGATTAAATTGTAACAGCATTCTAAAAACAAAAACAAATTACTTTTTTTTATCTACCGACCGAAAACAATAATGAGCAATAATATTTTATTTATTTGACCTGAGTTCGGTAGATAAAAAAATATGAATAACATAAACTAGAATGCACCATGTAAGCACTAATTTTAATGTGATTTAATGGTAATATTAAATATGTTTTTTTTCTTTTACCCATTTCAGACAGGCTAAAGCTTAGAAGCCATACTGCCCTTGATGAGTGATGAACCTAATAATATGTAGTGTTATAAGCTTGTATTGTAGTTGATAAGCAGATCTATGTATTTATATGTAAGTATATCTATGGAGATGAAACTACTAAACGTGTGATGTAAGCATATAATAAATAAGCTTGTCTAAAGGCTGCGTATAAAATTTTCATATTTTCACAGAGCTAAGCTCCCTATAAAATGCGTTTAGCCGATAATATTGCGTGCGTAGTAATATTTTTAAATGAAAGCAAAAAAAAAAAAACTATTATTATATATACGGGTGAAATGTCCAAAAGCTGGAAAACTGACAGATATATGTGATTATAATTTTATGCCGGTACGAAATAAAGGCAATGTGTTTGTATTTTATTTGATAACAATACTTACCTAAATTGATATAGTAAATTAAATTTTTATATCAATTAAAGTCTGTATTGACGTAAAGATCCTGAGGATTAATAGTCATTGGAAAAACCAAAAAAAATCTAAATTACCTCAAAGCACTATTAGTAACATCTGCTTGTCACACATTTAAATTTTATGACTACAGTGTAATATATGTTACAAGAGAATAATTATTTTCTAAATATTAAACCATGCTTTCTTAGTTTCATCCCGTATCACAAAATGCTGTACGTACGTATTGAAGCGTGTTCATGTACGGAACTACGCATGCCTGGTCATAAATATGTTCGAGACTGACCTTCATCGCTGTTACCATTAGTGAGCGCTTCCTCACCGTTCTTATCGCCGTTCTTCTCACCGTTCTCCGCCGGCTTCTTCTCCTCTTCCTTGGCCTCTTTGTCCTTCTTCTCCTCCGAACTCTCTTTGGCTGGCTTCTTCTCCTTACCGGCTTTACCCTTGGCGGGAGTTGCTGGTTTCGGTTTCGGCTCCAACGATGGATCTAACACCAGTTTGCCGATGTTCTTGCGATCGTGCATCTTCTGCATAGCCTCAGCTACCTATACAAAGAATAGTTAAAATGTTATTGTATAGATTAATATCTAATAATTCAAAATTAAAATATGTGTGTCAGTCAGGTTATTGATTAAAGAGTCGATTTAGATTGAATATAGTAGTTTGAAAGCGAGGAAAAGCTATTTAGTTAGAATAGATCATAGAGGTTTTTTTTTTCAGATGGGCCAAACAAGCTAGTGTGTTACCTAATGGTAATAACTACTTTATGGGAGTGGCATGGGAAATGGCGTGGGCTTCGGGATATCTCTCTCACTAACGAAACGGGACAAGTCTTTACGTTGATATTCTGAGAGATCGTGGTATTTCTCCAGTCGAGGCGGCCCATTCATGCAGCGAACTGCGTTGCTCTACCACTGTTAAAGCAGTTTTATAAATAAGTTATCAGCACATATGGTTCTACTTACGTCTTCCAGCGCCCAAGTGGAGTCGACCAGAGGCTTCACCTTGCCGTCCCCCCACAGCGCGAACACTCGCTCGACCGCGCGGCGCACATACTCGGCGCGTCCGTTTTGGAACAGAAGGTGGCGCAGGTTCAGACCGGCGAGACTCTTGTTCTCGTCGAACAACTTGATCGGAGACACCTTGTCCACCTGCCACCACTGTGAAAAACAATTCTACACATCAAATGCAGCACACACTATCCTGTGACTCAATTTGCAAATCAATTTATTTTTAGCTAGCTGGCCCGCCAAACTTTGTTTCGCCTCGGAACCAATAAATAAAATCGGTCGAAATCGATCTAGCCATTTCAGAGATTACCCGGAAATAACAGACAGGCCGATAAAAATTGTAAGAAAAAAAAAGTAAAAGTGTGTGTCCGCTCCGACGCACGACTGGAGTTTACTCCTCAAGAACGATTATAAAATAAAATAATAAATATTTACTGTCTACAAATATGAACACATTTCTTCGTAATAGAGAATGGCGTATCGCTATAAAGAGTGTTTCTATAAAGAGCTCAGGACATTGTATGGAGTGCCGACTCTTATTTATATGCTCTGTGACTATAAAGAGCTCAGGACATTGTATGGAGTGCCGACTCTTATTATTATATATTGTACATCGATTCTTAAGGAGTAAACTCCAATAATAAATATATACTAATATATACTATGTACTAACATATTATATTAGAAACAAATAGTAATTAGTTAACAACGCCATCTGCTGGAATTAGTTAACAACGCCATCTGCTGGAATAGCTTTAGTGTTGTTGTCGTTAAAGCAAGTTAAGTGCTCACAATTTAAAATAATTCACATTCGCCAATAGATGTCAGGAATTCCAATAAAAAAGTAAGTTGATTTTTAAGTTAATTATCGATAAAACACGATAAAATGAAATTTTCTAAAAATGATTCCTAGCTAGATCGATTTATAGCCCCCGAAACCCCCTATATACTAAATTTCATGAAAATCGTTCGAGCCGATTCCGAGATTCACACACTTTTTATTAGGAGTACGATGTTGGCGATGCTACTGTGGCGCCCCTCGTTTCATTACCAAAGATCGAAAAATATTATTGATATTTCATTATTTTATTAGTATGTAATTCGTACTTAAATATAATTTTCAAAAAACACAATTTATAAAAACACAATTTATAAATAATATAATTTTTTTTTTCTCCGCCTGCAATACGTACTTACGTATATGTATGTATGTAAAAAACAAACAAACAAACAAACCCGATCCTAGAAAATGTGTCGAAATTGGTAAAGAGGACGGTAATTAGACGATTATACATACGGCCCTCGTGGTGCATCGGTAAACCGCACTACCGATAACACAAGGTCGGGGCGGGTTCGATCCCTCGTCTGGGGGTGTTTTTTTCTACATGTTTTTACGGTATTTATTTACAAAAATAAATATTTACTGTCTACAAATATGAACACATTTCTTCGTAATAGAGAATGGCGTATCGCTATAAAGAGTGTTTCTATAAAGAGCTCAGGACATTGTATGGAGTGCCGACTCTTATTTATATGCTCTGTGACTATAAAGAGCTCAGGACATTGTATGGAGTGCCGACTCTTATTTATATGCTCTGTGACTATAAAGAGCTCAGGACATTGTATGGAGTGCCGACTCTTATTATTATATACTAGCAGACCGCGCGAACTTCGTACCGCCATATTTTATACATTTTCCACTCAAAAGATTATTGCCGCAATCATATTAATACCCCAAAGCTTTCATCATAAATGGACTATCTAACACTAATATTTATTTAAATTCAAGTTCTTGATACATACATAACTTCAGGCCAGATCCCTTGCGGGGTAGGCAGAGAGAACAAAGTGCCATAAGGCACGATTATTACACGTGTCACTCGCTTAGCTAGTATGTATTAGCGTACTGACAACCAAGACATTGATATTATTTACAACTTCAAAGAAAGCTTTATTAGCAATGCCACTTATGAACAATGAATATAGCAATGAACTTGTCCCAAGTTTTTGCTCAACCTTTAGTTTTTTTTAATACAACATAAACAATTTTTTTTTATATGGTCACTATTGTTGACTTCAACGAAAAAAACGGGCCACCATATTTTCAAACCAGGGTAGCTAACTCACAGTGAGTGTTTTTTTTTTATAAGTCAAATGATGTCAGTCTAGCGATTACGCTTATCGAAATAAATTTACTACATTTTAAAAGATATCACGATCTTAAAAATGTAAAGTTTATTACATATATCTAGAATGTATTATAAATCAGTCACATCAGTCACACCTTGTCAGTGGTAAAGTCACGCAGTGTTCGCTGCATGAATGGGCCGGCTCGACCCGTGGAATACCACGACCTCTCAGATTATCGCTGAAAAGTGGCCTTAGCCGCGTTTCACTCGCTGAGAGAGGTGTTCGGAGGCCCAATCCCTTTTCCCCTCCCCTACCGAAACCCACTCCCGACCCCACCCATATCCCATTGTAAGCGCCGGCAACGCAACTGTAACACTGCATGTGGTGAGGTGGCCATGGGCGGCGTTTGTAACTATCATAAGCCTGCTCGTTTGCCCCTTATACAATAAAAATGTAACCTAATTCCTATCCTATCCTACTTCTAATATATAAACTTCTCGTGTCACAATTTTCCCACACTCCTTCGAAACGGCTTGACCGACTCATTAAATTTTGTATTCATATCGGGTAAGTCTGAGAATTTTCAACCCCCTACGATCAACCCCTATTTTTTAAATTTAATTTTTTGGCAAGACAACGTTTGCCGGGTCAGCTAGTAATATATAAATGTGAATGTAAGTTTGTTTGCGTGCTTTCACGCGATAACTACTCAATCGATCATCATGAAACTTTGTACACATATTCTTTAAAGTAATTTACATATTTTTGAACCCGAAGGAAAAACTTATAAAATAGTCTACAACAATATCCTACATTTTATATTTATACTTTTATACTAATATACTTATACTAATATTATAAATGCGAATGTAAGTTTGTTTGTTACGCTTTCACGCAAAAACTACTGAACCGATCATCATGAAACTTTGTACATATACTCTTGAAGGTATTAGAAGTAACATAGGGTACTTTATATTAAAAAAAATTAAAAAAAATTACGAAAGATAAAACAATTGTTTGTCAAAAAATCGTCAAATTTAGCTACTTCAGTAATGAAGTTTTACAGTATTCGTAAATTAGATAACATAACGTAACTTCACACCTTTTTCTATCCGAAGGTGTAGGCAGCGGCTGTTATGCCTCGCGAGGGACGGTATTACAGTATTCAGGGTTGATACTTATACTTATACTTAACTTTACTTATACTTATTACTTATCATACTTCATATCATACTAATATTATAAATGCGAATGTAAGTTTGTTTGTTACGCTTTCACGGGATAACTACTCAACAGATCATCATGAATCTTTGTACATATATTCTTGGGGGTATTAGAAGTAATAAAGGATACTTTCTTTTTTCTCTCTTTAATTAACATATATTTGCACCCTAAGGAGAAACTTATAATATAGTCTACAAAAATATCCTACATTAATACTCTGCATTTATATTATATAAAATTGTTAAAGTCCAAAAATATTTATTTTTGTTACAGAGAAATATATTTTACCGTTTGTTGTTGCATTTTAATAAAGCATATTGTGAGATTTTTAAACGTCATACCTAATGTTGTAATTTTGAAAATTGATAATCCCAGCTAAGTAAGAAAATAGAGTTATTATATTGATTCAATTCTATGGTAATGATTTTGATACTTATTTATTGGCTTCAATGCGAGCGAAGCCGCGGGTAAAAGCTAGTACTCTTATAAAATTGTTACAGTCCAAAATTATTTATTTTTGTTACAGAGAAATATATTTTACCTTAAAAAATGTTGTTAGTTTTTTAAACGTCATTGTAAGTAGTAATTTTAAAACCTAATAATTCCAGCCAAGCAATAAAACAGAGTTATCATATTGGTTAACTTCTATAGTAATGATCTTTGATATCTATTTAATGGATTTAATGCGAGCGAAGCCGCGGGTAAAAGCTAGTAACTTTTATAAATAAAAATACCACAAAATACTATTAAATACTACAAATTTTAAACATAACATAACTTCACGCCTTTTGTTACCCGAAGGTGTAGCCAGCGGCTGTTAAGCCTCGTCTCGCCGTTATGTTTCGTCCCAAATGGAATAGGTGGCGATCCTATTGCCATACCGGGCACAAAGTTTGTCAGTCATCGATATTTATCACACATAACTTCCGAAAACAATTTCGAAAAGTCATTGGTGTGAGCCAGTGTCTGGAATCGAACCCCGGACCTCTGGATCAGAGGCCGTGCGCTCGCCGACTGCGCCACCGAGA
This sequence comes from Euproctis similis, assembly GCA_905147225.2. Lineage (NCBI taxonomy): Eukaryota > Metazoa > Arthropoda > Insecta > Lepidoptera > Erebidae > Euproctis > Euproctis similis. The sequence continues at coordinate 6,322,093 of LR990121.1, read as the reverse complement.
CTTTTTTAAATTTTAAATTCTGATTAAAGTATTGAGCGATATGATGACAAAGAGTGAAACAACAACAAAACATTACTTCACGCCTTTTCTACTCGAAGGTGTAGGCAGCGGCTGTTAAACCTCGTTTCGCCACTATGTTTTCATCCCAAATGGAATAGGTGGCGAACTTACTGCCATACCAGGCACAAAGTTTATAGTCATCGATATCTAAATACACATAACTTCAGCAAACAATTTCAAAAAGTCATTGCTGTGAGCCAGAACTCGAACCCGCGACTACTTTATACAGAAGTGGGGTTCTCGACATCTGGACCACCGGTACCTTTTAGCAACAAACAAACGTAAAAAAATCTACCTGCTAGCTGTCGCGGTCCGAGCTGTCCGAGTCGGATACATCATCAGTGTAACTAATTATTTCCCTATGAAATGAATTCTTACATTTTGTATTTTGCGATATCTTTGGAATTAAATGTCCGAATTGAATTATTCAAACAGTTCTAGAAAGGTGTTGAATCTGTCTTTTTATTGAAGTAATTTATTTTCAGGAAAGTTAAATTCAAGGTACAAAATAAAGCATTTTTATAACGACATCAATTTAATTATTTTAAAAAACTCAAAAAACACTTATTGTGAGATAACTACAATAGTTAGACATATGCCATCGCGGACTTTTTTATAGACAAATTTATGTTCTGTAAAAGTGTAGTACATTGTTTTATTCTAGAATCAATAGTTTTCGCAGCGTTCACGATGTAAGAATTATTTTCGAGTCATTTTCTTACACCTTGGGTTACATTATTGGACTTATAGTAAGGATCCCTAATTGATTTGAAAATATAATATAGCCTAAAGCCTTCCTCGATAAATGGACTATATACCACTGAAAGAATTTTTAAAATCGGACTGGTGGTTTCTGAGATTAGCGCGATTCTGTGACTATAAAGAGCTCAGGACATTGTATGGAGTGCCGACTCTTATTTATATGCTCTGTGACTGCATAACGCATTTCGTGTGACAGTCACGTGACTAGTACGATTTTGGTCCCCATAATTTTCATACCCCGGGCCTATATATGTAAATCGATTCTTAAGGAGTAAACTCCAATATTTTGTTGTAGTAAATATATACGATATTTCTTCAATTTTATTTATATAAATAGATTATTTATCGACAAAACTGAGAGCAGTTTGTGCACGTGTGCACATTTTAATTATTTTTTCCATTTTTATTTAATAATAACTTGATTAAAACCTTTTTGTTACTTTTTGTATTAAATACTGACGTTAAGCACGCACTGGCGTTATCAAATAAACAAAATGTACTCACGGCACGCGCAGCGCTGAAGAAACTCTTGGTCTCGCCGGTCACGATGTTCGATGATCCTGTGATAAAACCCCATTGTTTCATTATAAACATGAGCTTTAACAAACAATATGTCACAGTAAAAAAAATTGTAGAATAATCTAACCAAGTATATTTGTCTAAAACAATACTCATAATACACTCAACCGTTGTACTACACTACACCTCTATATCTATTAAACTATCGTGAAAAGGACATTGGCAAAATGGAAGATAATCACCACTACAGCCATAAATTTAATTATGGAATGAACAGTATATATTTAAATTTCGTTCCAAATTCGAATATTATATATAGTGAGGGCGCCGATCGATGCTGAAACTGAATACGGTACCGAGTACCAATAGATCAACTTAAAGTATTTCAAACGCAAGCTAGAAAGCCGTACCTATTATTTTTTTGACCAAAAACAAAATATTCTTCTAGACAATAACTGACGTCACCGTCCAATAATTGGCCTGTCTTTATCAGTGGAATTTTACAGTCAAATATATACGAGAAATAAGTTTCTCCGATAACTTATCAGTGTAACTTTTTTTTCTATTTAGTTAAAATAGCACATTTTTAAACCTCACAATTTTACCTATTCTGGTATGTCCATTAATTACGCGACAGATAAAACTGATGATAGTGGTGTTGATGTTTTAGATTAAGATGTAAGTTTGTTTGGAAGGCTAACAACAATATTCTTATTATAACGTAATTATTGGACAACCCTTTATCGTATCATTTGATTACTACTATATTTTCAACAATAATTTAAGCATGAAATAACGCTTACCGTAAAGAATGTAACGGCCCATGGGCTTCAAGAGCTGGTAGCCGCGGTTGCATTCCTCACCACAAAGACAGTCCAGCACAATGTCCACTCCGTCGGCAGAAACCCTAGGAAAAGTACATATACGTTAAAATAGAAATACAGAAACCTTGTTGGTGATTATGTTTTTGAGCCGTTTGGTGTTGATGATTTGGGGACATGTGGTCCGAGTGCTCATGCACTCTATAATCGATCTTGCAAAGAGACTGATCGAGGCCTTTCAGCGTGGCAAAGCGGCCAGTCTTCTGGCCACACTGCCAGTAGACCCAGATGCGGAGAAATTTAATATCAGCTAGTTTTTTAATTGTTATATTATTATATTGTAAATAATGTAATAAGTTAATTTCACAACTCAAACTCAAGTACAAGATGGATGTGGAAGAAGAAGATAAGAAGTTAGTGATTCAAGAGGATGTCAGAAAGTGGACATTCAATTGTATGAGCTTATGGCGCTGTATGGTTTTTAAGTTACGAGAAGGTAGGAATTGTATGAGCTTATGGCGCTGTATGGTTTTTAAGTTATGAGAAGGTAGGAAAGTTATGTTATTAGCGATGAGAATGAGGACTTGTAATACCGAGCCCCATTTATTGTGGATTTCTCATCTGATTTAGTGGCTCTAAGTAGTCATTCAGTAGCTCTATAAGTTTCTTATGTATTTTTTGTTTAATTTACATAGTTTTTACCATAAATACTGGCCAGTAAGATATAATATGAATAAAATTAAAGTGTCTGTTTGTAATATTGAAATATTTGCTTTCTTCTGCATTCATATGAATAAATGTATACGTTACGTTTTGATGGGCATTTCATTAGCAGGTAGCTTGTGTAATAATGAGTAACTTAAGCTACCTTTTTTTTAGACAAAAGGAAGCCGGGTCAGCTATTATAAAATAAAATTGCAATTGCATATAAAAATGTCCATTTGGTTGGCTTAGCAATGTATAAAAATAATATTGTTACATAAAAACGTAACAGCAATTATTAATTAACACCGATCTTGTGAGGGCCGTTTGTTTAGAGTTTGAAGTGGTGGATAAAAATATCTCCACACTGTTTATGAGAATTAAACGATACGCTTGTTAAGAGGCAGCCAGCTGCCCTAAGGAGCGTTATAAAACACATACACAATTAAAACATCACGCGTCCAATTTAAAAAGATCCCTGCAGCATTTGTCACTTGGTATCCATGTTAACAAATTTTAAAACTAACAAGAGTGGGATAGTTGTTTTTATACTGGCTAACTGGGCATCGCTGAGAGATGGTCTCGCTTTGAAATATGTAGCAGTAATTACCGCCAATTAACAAAGCATGGGATTGAGAACTAAATATGTCTAATTATTCAGAAGATGTTAAATTCCTGTAGAACAGGAAGAGATAATAGAATACATGAGTAATTGTAATAAAGTTTCATAGAAATGGAGTATTGGAATCCATAAAACGGACTCTGAAAACCGCTAATTAACTCTTATGATTGGTATCAATTCTTATGTTGATTGAATGAGTATTGTCAAGAATCAGTCATTCAAATTACTATTTTGCTAACATTTGCTTTGCTCCTTATTGAAGTTCAGTGATAATATATACATCCATATTAAAAAAAAACAAACAGAATTCGTACTTCTCGACAGAGAAAATAATTTTTTTTTTCTTCTTTTTGACTTCATATTCCATATTAAAACAGGAAATAGGTTTAATAAATAAAAAAAAAATTCTTACTTCTTCACGATTTATTAGTACAACAAATATTTTTTTAGTAGTTAGAATTTTTATGTTTGACAGTGATGGTGGAATGTGAGATTCCTCTTTCTCGAATGCCGAACATTAGAGGTATGCACGTAGTAATGTAAACAAATGTATTATTAGTCAGATGAAGGGCCGCTAAACGTGAACTAAATATAACCTTGTGATATCACGGCCCGCGGTACAAGCACCCACCCTTTACTGTTTATAGTTCGTGAAGTTTTTACAAGAAAATTAAAATTGTTCGTTAAGTTTCTTTGTGATTTTTTAAACGGTAATTTTAATTGGGATGAAAAGACCATGTATCCTAGCTTTCAAGCGCACCATTTTGAATGCATGTAGCCACCTGGTTAACTTCCTTAAACTAAACCTCATTACTCCAAAACGTTCTATAACTTCTTAATTCATGGCTTTGTTAAAGCTATTTAATAGATTTTTTTTATTGTACTCCGGTTGCCATAAAGACGAATAGAATAAATTTTTAGATAATTAAGATGTACTATTTAAAAACTAAGCCTCGTTTCTTAACGTTGGCATGCGTTCAATTAATTAAAACGTACAAAGATATTCATTCAACTTACAGTGGAATGATCTCATTTATATGTAATTGATAACGATCAGGTTACTCCTACCTTACACATTACTATGAACATAACATTCCATTATATAAATTTGGAACAAGACAATTAAATATAAACTGGCCATTTGTTTTATGTGTTAGTGCGTTGGCAGAATCGTATTCCTTAAAACGCGTCACACTGTAATGGAGCAATAAAACGATTCCTTTTTTAAATTTGAATTAAGAACGCTGTATAGCTAATGTTCCGTAAAAATAAATTTACATAAAACTAATTCAGCTGGGCGAATACAAAATGTGATTTAACATAATATAGGCCTGAATAACGTTGGTTTATTGTCTAAAAATATGATCCATGTGCTGGTAAGTTCTAACATTTTCTAAAGTAATTTTGGCATTGTCCCAGATGGTTCCATAGTCACTTCAAAGTAGTTAAATAAAGAACTATAAAAGTAATGTATATACTTACTTCCTCACTTCGCTTGTATAATCGCTGCCTCTTTCCAGAAGATGGTCGATATTGTTGTTATTAGCTTTCAAAGCTTCATGCTTAGACTTGGAGCATACTCCGAAAACGGTCACGTTGTCAACAGTCTTGGCGAGCTGTGCCACTGCTTGGCCCTGAAATAAAAACAGCAATACTTTAATGGTATGTAAATCGTTTAGTAGTTTAACAATGGAAGAGACAAGAAATACCAAGGAGACTAGGTTATCGATTCTTCCTTCATTAGTAAAAGGACGCAGAATACATGCTACAAATTTCTTTTTAGGGTAGCAGGATATTAATCACACCTAGATGAGCGAGTTGTCATCGTGATCTCATCAACGACATATACGTATCCTTCTATACATATTTAATAAGTATTTACAAACAAGTTGTAGAGCCACTAAACAACTTGTAGAGTAACTGCATGAATAGACCGGCTCGACCGGCGAAATACCACGACCTCTCAGAATATTGACGTAATGTTGCATATGTCGGGTTTCGCTCGGTAAGAGAGGTGTCCGAAGGCCCATTCTCCTTTTCCTTTTCTTCGCGGTGTTACAGGTCCATAGGCGGCGTTAGTTGCTTACCATCAAGTGACACGCTAGCTCGTTTGCTCCCATAAAAAATCTTACTTTTTATTAGCTTTTTATTAGCTTCACCTGTATGTATGTATGTTTGTAGGTTTGTAGGTTTGTTTGTAACCGACTTCTTTTTTAGTTTCCGCTGATTGCCACTAGATGGTGCGATTTGTGAACTATGACAGTTCTAGACTAGAAAACCGAACTAAAAAATAGAAAATAAATTTTAATGAATTTAAATTAAGAAAATAGTGTTAAAAATTTCAATGAATATAAATTAAAAAAAGCGTGGGGTGCTTTTTAAGATATTATCGAAATGATAATCACTCTACTCATATCTGTCAATAAAATATTTATAACTATTGACACCATGCACCCCACGCTTTTTTGAACGATAGATGGTGCGATTTGTGAACTATGAAAGTTCACAAATCGCACCATCTAGTGGCAATCAGCGGAAAGTTTACGTTATCAACTTGAAACGAGTTCCTTATATAAGTCACAGATGGCGCTATTCCTCAAATTCGAAACTAAGAAACGCGCTGTCATACAAAACCGAACTAAAAAATTTAAAATAAATAATAGTTTAAAAAAACTAAAAAACACGCTTTTTATTGAAAACCGAACTAAAAAATAGAAAAATAAAAAAAAATAGTGTCAATAGTTATAAATATTTTATTGATAGATATGAGTAGAGTGATTATCATTTCGATAATATCTTAAAAAGCACCCCACGCTTTTTTTAAAATAAAGTATTTTTTTTTTTTTTTTTCTATTTTTTAGTTCGGTTTTCAATAAAAAGCGTGTTTTTTAGTTTTTTTAAACTATTATTTATTTTAAAATTCTTTAGTGTCACTAGACATTTATTATTTATGTTCTATTTATTATTTATAACCATCTTAAATATTTTTATCTTTGTGGGTTACCAAGGGGTTATTTTTTTATTTAAATGTTTGAAATTGTAATAGGTAACCTACTCGTATATGATTGTACGAGGTTAATGTTCCATAATGATTTTTACCCCGCTAAAAATACTTGTAGGTACTCAGTATTTATACCGAGTAAGTATTTACCGATTACCCTGTTAATAAAAGGCCGGCTAATTGAAAATGTACAGGTCAGTGACACGCAAGCCTAGGGCTGGTGGTAACGAGGATTGATTAATGGGAAATAGAGCTGTTGTCAAATTGTTCAAATAGTAACAAGGATTTCTAGAATCTTTTTTTATGGGATATGAAGGGCAAATGAGCAGGCGTGTCACCTGATCATAAGCAACTAACGCCGCCTATGGAGAAGTGCAACACAGTGTTGTAACACTAACTTACGTTGCTGACCTTTAAAATAGGATAGAGAAAGGGTCGGAAGTGGTACAGGAAGGGATAGGAGGGCAAACGGGCAAGCGAGTCACCTGATGGTAAGCAATCTGCGCCGCCCATAGACACCAGCAACATACATAGTGATACTGTTGCGTAGCCGGATAGGAAAGGATGGGGAAGGGGGGGTGGGCCTCCGGGTACCTCTCTCACCGAACGAAACGCGGCATGAGCCACTTTACGTCAATGTTCTGAGAGGTTGTGGTAACTCACCAGTCAGCAACTGAAATATATTTATATAACGATGCAGCAGAATCGAGTCTAGAAAAACATAACAGAAACACTGTCAAATTGAGAATCTCACTTTTTCTGGAGTCCGTTAAGGATCCTACTGATTCGTAGTCAGAACTAAGAAGTCTGTCTGGTTATTAGGATATATAATACTTACCACGCCGCCTCCAGCGGAATGAACGAGAAGGCTCTTGCCGGGAGTGAGGTTGGCCATTTCGAAGAGCAGCAGATAGGCCACAACGTAGTTGGTTGTGACTGCGACAGCGTCCAAGGCAGTCATGCCTTCAGGTAGGGCGTAAACGTACTGCGCAGGCACTGAGACCAGCTCAGCCCACGCCTTGTACTCTGGGAGTGCCACTACTTGGTCTCCAACCTGGTAATTGAACATGAAAATTAATATACCTCCACACCATGGGTTGTAAGGGGCTCAAACCATCACCAGGTGTTATTTAGTCCATCTTGGAGCCATAAGTAGAGATAGAATTATAAAGTTTATTCCTTTTCGAATTTTCATAAATCTTTTTTTTTCTCTAATTTTTATAGTCGACGTTTTACGTCTTTATATTCTGTTTACTTGAAAACTGAAACTTACAAAAATGAAATTACATTGCGTGAAATGTTGGGGGATTGTTTACAGACTGCGTAGTGCCTACAGACTCGAAGGTCCTAAATACCAATTTAATTTGGCTGGACTATAATGAAACGTATGACATCTGATTCTTTGATTTTAAGCGCATTTTTGTCTTAACACCAAAAAATCTCTTCCCGAGGGTTTTGTAAGAGACAGCTAAAAGATTAGATCTGATGCCGTCCATCTTTGGAACTACATATAATATAAATAAATATTTAACGTCACGCCTTTTCTTCTTCCCTAAGTTGTAGGTAGTGGCTGCTAATATCGCCAAGCTTTTACGTCCCAAATGGAATAGGTTGCAGAATCTATTGCCATCCACCGGGCACAATGTTGTCAGTTATCGATATTTATCACACGTAACATCCGAAAATAATTTCGAATTCTTTGGGCTGTGAGCCGGGAATTCTTGATTCAGAGGTGGGGAGCTCGACTACTGGACCACCGAGACGAGGTTAAGTCTCAATAGGTTACTGGTTCAGCACTCCTTCATCTTTCCTAAAATTTCCTAGTTCCTGATTTCGTATTCGTATCAATGACTTTACATAACTTACAAGTGATAAATATCTTTGATCAACATTTGACGTTTAATTGCTATTGTCTACACCTTCCAGTATTAAAAGCGTGATGTTACAGTTAAAAACCGTGTGTGTCTAATGTGTAAAATGAAGTGTTTATATAAACACCTGTCGTACATAAAGATCGTTAATGTAGTTTCCGTCGGTCTATTTAAGTTTTACTAACTAGTAAGGTACTCGAATACTGACTAACTAGGATACTTTCCACAATGTACTCATTGAGTAAAATATTTAAACTTGAAAATATCTGATATAATATCTCACCTACACTTTAAAACTGATAATTTTGACCAACCAGGATACTCAGGGTTTTAAAAAACTTAAGATCAAGCAAAAAAATAAATGAATTTTCTAATTGTTACCTTGAAGTTGGTGACACCTTCTCCAACCTGCTCGATCTCTCCGGCGCATTCGAAACCGAGGATGAACGGGGTCTTGGGTGGTGAATCAATAGCACCTTGCCTCACGATAAGATCTTGGAAGTTAAGGCCGCTGTAACAAACAAATAACGTTTCATAAATACAAAGATACTGTCAAAATACTTGCAAAATAAGTTGTATTAGTATTGCATTAGTTATTGGTACCTAAATAAATACCTGGTCAAAATACCTAGTATTAAAACTCAAAAAATGTAATGACTTTAAAAACAGAGACGCATCATGTAAAGTCCCTTTAATATTAAAAATGCGCAAGATCCGTGATTAGGTTATTTAGTTTTATTGTTCGAATTAAGGTATCAGTTTAAAAAAAATCGTCTACGAAATTGCCATTTCTCTAGACAGTGGTAGAGCCAAGCAGTTCTCTGCATGAATGGGCCGGCTCGACCGGTGAAATACCACGACCTCTCAGAAGACCAACGTAAAGTGGCTCATGTCGCGTTTCGTTCGGTGAGAGAGGTACCCGGAGGCCCACCCCCCTTTCCCCATCCTTTCCTTTCCCCTATCACTTAGGGTCGGCAACGCAACAGTAACACTATATGTGTTGCTGGTGTCCATGGGCGGCGTTGGTTTCTTACCATCAGGTGACACGCCTGCTCGTTTGCCCTCCTATCCCATAAAAAAAAAAAAAGACAGGCCAATGACATGCATGCTAGTGAACATTAAAATAAGAAAACTAGTAGAAATAATAATATGTCATAAGTACATTGAAATTAAATATCTCAGAACATATTTTAAAATAGCATTAAGAATAAGCCTAGCTTCTATTATACAAAGTTAATCTATCTAACTTAGTATACAAAAGGAATAAAGACAGCAATAACTCTCTGGCTACTGAACAAACAACGTAGGTATGTAGACAATTATTAGTTAATTAAGATAAGAGCACACGACCCTTTTGGGTAGGCGTCGAGTACTTGGCAGGGATACACGACCTTTTGAGCAATTTATCGATATTAGCTAAAAGGACGGATATCCCTTTCATTTAACAGCACGATATTTATTTATTAAAATAAAACCTTTTTTAAAGTATTTATTACCCAATAAATGGGACAAATATCATGCTGCATTACAGATGTTATCTCAAAAGTTTCTTCAAAAATACTTGTCGTATCTTCGAAAAAATCCCATCACGGTTTAAGTAAGTCTATATGTTGTATACGAAAAAAAAAACAATTTAATTAAAGGGCTATCTCAGTCGAGACATTATCATTGATAATAATCATTCAAGTTAATCACTCGTGAACTAAAAGAAATCATTAAAGAACTACGCAGTACTTACTACACGGGTACTTAATTAAATAAGTGCGTTCAGGAATGCGACAAGCATTTATTAATATGTCCAACAACAAGCCACAAGCAGAATAAAGAAGACCATATTTAAATTTTAAAACGCGTTCAGTCAGTATACATACAAATCAACATTGATATTGGTAAGCTGTGGTCGCCATTGTCTTTGTTTATTATTTAAAATAGGAATGTGCGTATTGTATTAAATTAATTTTACATTTTGTGTTGTTATTGATGCAATATTTATATGATTTATAGATCACGCAACTAGTTTGGTTTATTGAACATGAAACTCCGAGTCAAACTATCGTGACGTCACTGGAATTACACAGCCCATTCCCTTTGCCTTAAAGCGAAAAACAGGTTCAAATTGAATAAAAAAAATGGCACGAAAAAGATTCGAAAATTAAATTTGCAGTCATTTTAAATAGAATTGTCAAATTCTATTGACATTCGCAAGATACTTTCCTTCTTTCTGCTATGTTATCTAACAATTGGCCAAATTGATTCTTGCAAGTACACCTAAAACATGCCAATATTCGTTAATCAAATACGATAATTTACTACAAAACGCAACTCGTAAAGTTATTTCACATATCAAAGTATAATTTGATGACTAATATTATGTATGAATAATACTGATACACTGAATAAGTAATAAACTCGCACGATACTCGCTATATACAAAATAAAATTAGAGGGTAAGTACAGTGTATAAACTCTGTCAATATATAATAGGTATGCTAGCTACTCTGTACATAGACACACTTTTATATAGTCTCCCGCCAGACGGCGCAGGGTAGTATGGGGGGTGTTCAAGTGCCACCCCGCACCCAGCCATAATCGATATTTGGTGATAGCCGTCTATATTTAAGTACTTATAGTCTATATATTTATGTATTGCAATTTACGGGGGCAAATCGAGATCTTAGTCATCCATTAGGCTGATAACAAAACGTTTTATCGAAACGTAGGTACATTATATATGTATATAAGTAAATATACTGAATTTCATTCATACTTGTAGTTAATGAAATGTTACAGAAGTATGTCTGTTTATAGGGAATCAAAATCAAAATCAAAATCAAAGGAGGAAAATATATGTCTTTGTTGGAGTTGGAGCTACGCAAAAGCCTTCATGAATAGACCGGCTCGACCGGTGAAATACCACGACCTCTCAGAATATCGACGTAAAGTGACTGATGCCGCGTTTCGCTGTGTGAGAGAGTTATCAGGAGGCCCAACCCCTTCCGCTCTCCCCTTCCCAGCCCAATTGCGATCTCTTTCCTATCCCATTTTAAGGCCGCAAACCCAACTGTAACACTATCTGTATCGCAGGTTTTCATGGTCGGCATTAGTTGCTTACTGTCAGAGACACGCCTGCTAAGGCAAACGAGCAGGCGTATGACCTGACAGTAAAACAACCCTATCCCTTAAAAAGTAGTCTTTCATTGAACGTTTTGGTCTTATGGGAAGTTTTTTATAAATAAGAAAAGGTCAGTCATAGTTCCATAATAGTTCTAGTATAGACAAGTTAGTCAATTACATGTTAGATGTTATGCCTATAAAATGATTGCACGCCTATTGTTACCACGCAGGAATAGCTAAACAAGGAAATACTTCATACACACGTACTTACGGAGCGAATGGAAAGCCAAAAATATCCCCGGTGTTACCGTTAATACGATCATAGCGACTAAAGGTTGGAAAATTGGAAGATGCATGAGGGATACACGAAATATTACTGAGGCGTAACAAAACTTGGCAGCTTTAAATTTACCTTTCCATGTTCATAAGCTTACTTTTGTCAGTGTGTAATCTCAGGAGGTCAACTTTAATTCTGTAGTAAATACTCGTAAGAGCCTGATAGAGTACAGGTTATGTATTTCCATTCTGGCGCGAAAATTTTGCAGAAAAAAATTAAATATTTGAAATTCGAATGCGTCGTGTTTAGCATCGGAGGAATTAATATCGGATATCTGTTAGATGCTAGAAACTCGCGAAAATAATCGATGACAAGTGTCTTAAGTTCCTATAAGTTCTATAAGGATAATCACATACTATTTCATTAGTCGACAAGCTAATAATTATAATATGCAACTACCCACAAATTATTATTAATCGATACTAAATTTTACGTAGACAGTTAGGTAACAAAATAGCTCGTTCTTGACCAACTTTTCAGATCCATTTTGCTACTGCGTGTTTACACTTCAATCACGGTTCAGTAACTAGCTAGAAATTAGGTACCTAATAATAGGTATTCCAAGCAAAACTGATTAAACAAAAACACCTTTGGGCATTGAGGTTGTATTGGCGCTAGTCTTAATAAAATGTAGATCAAATAATTTACCAAACATACCACTTGAACTGCCGAAATAGGATATAGGAGCTAGTATCATTCAGCATTTAAAATTCGAATATAGAAAATAATTATTGCCATATATCAGATACTACAACTTTGTACAACACATGGATATTAATTTTAATCGCGGTAAATAAAACGGTCATTCAATTTATGATTAAATTAATTCATATTCTATTAATCGTACCATATTCCAAATTCAAATTTATTCGATTCAAAAGATAAAAAAAATACACAATAGAGTTTAATCAATTCATAAAAGGTTCTAATTTCAAATAATTATGGTTGATGTGAGAGTTGTATTATTGTATAGACGCCAGACATAGTCGCACGCTGCATCTACCCGCATAATGTTTTATTGGTTAAATTGAACGCGACCTCTTCTACACATTACCATTATGGAAAAAAGCTTTGCCGTGCAATGTAGGCAGTTGACAACAATCCGGGTATCCGAAGCGAATAGTATGATGCCGGAATTTTAATCCAGATAATCCCCATCTACGAAATTCGAAATTCAAAATTTACGAACGCTACCTGACCTCCTTACACAATATGTATTCCTTGATCAAACAATAGGTCGTCCTATAACGTCATACACAGGTAGAAGATTAGGTTTTTTTTACTGTTACCTGAACATTTAATATGTATAATATCAATAATATTGCATATATGAATTTGGTTTTTAATGTTTAGTGTTGTCCTCACGTTCGAATTTATCGATATTATTTGTTTTGATATCTAATAAGAAATGTATTTTTTTATTGTTATATATGTTGTATAATTCATGTTTAATGTTAAGTTAAGAAAAAGTAATACGTATTTTTTAAAATTTCCGTATTTATTACTTTAGATGCGGAACGAAGTTTACTTGTTCGGCTAGTATGGTATATAGTGAAAATTAAACATAGAAGAAAAGTCTCGGTGGTTCAGTAGTCCAGCACCCCGCTTCTGAATCAAGAAGCTCACACCATTGATTTTTCGAAATTCTTTTTTGGAAGTTAAATATCGATGACTGAAAACTTTGTGCCCGATATGGCAATAGGTTCGCCACCTATTCCATTTGGGACGTAAACATAACGGCGATACGAGGCTTAACAGCCGCTGCCTACTTCGGGTAACAAAGGCGTAAAGATATGTTTTTTTTTACAACGCTATTACGCTAACATCTGATCATCTGCTGTCAACTATTTGAATATATATTAGTTGTTCTTAATAAATATTAACAAATAGGTATAAAGATACCGAATTAGACCGAACCTCATTTTTTACTAGGTCAGAAGTAACCCTTTAAACTTATAAAAGGTAGGTTTTATTATTCAGCTACACTTCGGTAAAGGCGTTAAGGGGTGTGCGTGGCCAATTTGAATATATTATAACGCTATGTTTACGAGTTAAGTTACCGGCGACATTTTTCAGACTTAATTCAAGGCCTCTAGATAAAAAAAAACTTGTATTTAATAAAAGGGCTAACATAACCCTGGCCTCCTTAAGTTATCTTTGATAAAAAATACAAAGAGAAATTAGTTTTTATAACAACATTTTTCGGCGATAATATAACTTTATTTCACGCCTTTTTCTACCCGAAGGTGTTGGCAGCGGCTGTTAAAGCCTCGACTCGCCGAATCGTTATGTTACGCGTCCCAAACTGAATCTGACAAATCTTTGGAGTGAGTCCGGAATTGAACCCACGACCACAGAAGCGAATCAGAATCGTTGTGCTCGACCAAAAACACCGACGAGGTGTATCGTGCTATGACCTGTATCGTGCCGTATGACGCTCTGTTCTCTCTGCCTTCCCCGCAATAGCCTTGACGTGAAGTTATACAGTACGTTTGTAACTGTTATATTTGTGTCACGTAAAAATATTCTACCTATATGTATAATGAACGGTGAACATATTTGAACATCAAGGAAATACGTGTCTAACATGAAATAAATAAAGCATATAATTGCATTTACGCTTTTCAGTGTAGGTTTGATCACGTACGAGGGGTCCAGGATTATCGAACAGTTTTTTTTTTCTCTTTTGAATTGACACATTATGCACACATTTCACAGAATTAGCACTCAACTATGCTTAAATTTTATGCCATGGAAACCAAACAATTGATATATGGCTATTAATGAATGGTTTTAAAACACTTTAAATATATTATTAGGTAATAATAAATCTAAAGAAAACCACACACAACGTAAAAATAAAACAACATATTTTGCCTTACTGAGAATCGATACGCGACCTTGGGTGGTGAAGATGTCATAACCACAACACCACAGGGTTTGTCAAGGAATGATTTAGTGAGGTCAAAAAGGGCGTCACTAGATATTATATTTTGAGCGAGTAGTTTTAATCATAGCATCAATTTTAAATCTTGTTTTGTCACTCTGGCAATCGAATGTCACATTATGAGTCACAGAGAATGAGAGGGTCTACTCTTCAAACCCCAGCTAAAAACTAAATACGATTAATTCATCGTGTTACAAAGATTTTCTATTCGCGCAATTCAAATAACTTCACGGTTTATTGAACAAGCGGAATGGATGATACGACGAGAATAATTCCGTTCTATTTGTAATATTATTACACTTATTTGCTTTTGTCGACTAACGATACACCCCTTCACGTGTTGGACAATTATTTATAATGGACATTTAAAATGTACGAGTGAACACCCCTCAGTAAAGGGGGGTAGTTTTAAATTACGCCGGGGTTGTGGTACCTACGTGCCACGACCTGGCGGCGTCGAACGGAAGGCGCGCCGTCGCGACGCCTCAATACTTAGCAAGCTAGGTATAAGTTATAACTAATGTGTCTGCCCCTAAAAAGAATATTTTTATCAGGAAATGACTCAAACTGACATTTATATAGAGACATTGTTTAATTAATAAATAAGCTGGAATCGTAATTGATTTTTGATGAGATTATCAATATACCGTAATCAATCGTATCAATATACCGTACTTTGTTTACTGAGCTATGTATGTTATTGTTACAACTTTTGTCTATGTTATCTTTTCGTGAACATGCTACAATAGCGCCACCAATTTATTTTTTTATATCTTTTGAAATAGGTACTTAGGAATTTAGTAGATGACTTAAAGGTCTTAGTTACCAGGTCATTAAAACCAAAAAATCTGTAGATGATCATCATTGTGTAAAGAAATTCAATAATCAATCAATACAAAACTAGTATATTTGTATTCAATCTTATTTTCCTTGTTGTGACGGTTCTCTGGTTTACACTTCTATTCATTTACGACAATGATCGTAATTTGAAATTTTTGAATATCGAATTTTAGAATTTATTTGAAAAATTCCATATTTGAATTTTTCAAAATTGCATACGTAGTAAGTACCTTTATTAGTCTGTGGTACGTTGAAGTACGTTCAGTGTAATGAAGTCAGTTACTCAACTCGGATGTCGGGCGTCACGTTCCATTGCACTTCGACGAAATCCATTCAACAACGCGAACACTTTGTGTCTTTATATTACACAAACGTGCGAGAATTAGTTTTGTGAACTTTGCACTTTCCTTTTCGACGAACGATAGTGAAAACCCATCAAACCGTGGCTGCTTTACTTTTAAGACATTCCTGTTACTTACTCCGGTGGAACGTAAAACTGACTGCCAACTTTGAAAAGAGCATAAAATCTGTCTGGTTTAGTATTTATGTTCAAAATTGACGAACTTCAAGGCGTATGATTAAATAGTTCCTATTCGTATGGTTAACGAGAAATAATCGAAATTATTTTTATGAACAACCGTAACTTTGATGTTGTGATTGCTTTGATACTGGAAGCTGGGTAATTTGGCCTTGTCGGAAATTTTAAAATACTAAAACTCATGAAAATGTTACAAATTTTTAGGATCGTCTAGCGCTCAAATTAAATTTATTAATCCAGAGTGACATTTTGAGGTCAATTATTACAACCTTGGCTGCTTCATATCCTAAATAGACGCTACAATTTCGCTTTAAGAATAAGTATAGAAGAAACACGATGTTCCGGACCGTCAGACATAAACATTTCCAACTTTTAATAAGAAACAAAATGTGCACAAAAATTTTAACCCATGTAATATAATACTCCGTGATCTAGTTGTCGAGCTCCTTGATTCTGTATCAAGAAGTCACGCGATCGATTCCGGACTCACACTTCTCTTCTCGAAAGCTACGTGCCATTACAGCTTTAAAATACTGCTTATATCTTTAGGTAGAAAATATCAAGTTACTAAAAAAATACTTAATAATCCTGATTTTGATAAATATTGGCGTTGTATCCTCAACTTTCCTGGGTAAATGAAGTTAGAAAATACGTGTATATTATGTGATGTGAACTTGGTAGCATATCAACATCATTGTTATTCAGTTAGCGTCCACTATGGAGTTATAACAACTTCACTCTACTTCCTCTGAACGTGTCGGGCGGGTCGGGTGTCATGTGGCTAGTGTTAGATATTGGCAGTCTATATCTGACTGGTAATGAGATTTCCCAAAACCCGATTATTTTTAATTAAAAGTTTTTCCGTTACGAAATAATTTTTTGTTGGATTTACCGGCGGTTTAGCAAGATTATCACTGGGCACAATATGAGTTTTAGGGGAAAAATAGATATGAAATTATTACTTGTTTGTCTCTCTCTTTTTTTTTCCTAAATCATTTAAGAAATGTAAGAACGGAAGGAAACGCACTGACACCATAGACAAGAAAAAGAAAAATATTTTTCATAAATATATTTAATTCTGTATTGTAGCAATCGGTTGTTTTTATAACACCAACACAATCGTGGCTTTAGGGATTCATCATTCTACAATACTATTATTTCGTTTTTTTTTTTTAATATTTGATCAGAAAGATTAATACTGTTAATAGTTGGGTTTATTATATTTATTTATCACACGGACAAAATAGAAACCAAAATCTCCCTGGTCGTGCACAGCAGAGGGAGTCATAGTAGACATTAGGAACATAACATAACCTGACCATCGTACTAAGACTTCTAAACCACAAATATTAACTCTCGCACTGCCCACAAATGTACTAATGAAGGTTTTATGGTGAGTTTACGCTGACTTTAAATATAAATAGTACCTAAACAAGTCCATTCGCAATTGAGCTTACTAAATAATATTATCAAGTAAATATAACATAACTTCACACCTTTTACTACCTGTAAGAGTGCCTGCACAGGCGGCTGTTAAGCCTCGGCTCGCCGTATCGTCATGTTACGTCCCATGTTACGTGCAAACCTATCACCATACACCGGGCACAAATTTGTCGGTAATCGATATTTATTACACATACAGCTTTGATTCAGTTAGATTAAGCTCAAATCAAATGGTAGTGCTTGCCTCTCGATGGAATAATTTAAGACTTAATCAATATTTATCTCTCTCCTTTTTAAATATGTGTGTCAGGTAATCAGGTAGTAATGTCATAGTCAAGTCATCAAGTATTAAAAAGAAGAAAATAATCATTGGCCAGTAAATATCCGACTCTGTGTGTTGAGCACTTCAGCACAACATGTCATCCTTTCGAACTATCCATGTTGTCAAAAGATTTGGCTGTGGTTTTATGATCGGCCGCCTGCCAATCGTTAACCCTCCTTCTAAGAAGGAAAAAATATTATTAATTAATTCCCAAATGTGTAGCCAATGGTCAAACATGTTTTCATGTCAATTTTGATTCAGAAGCAGACTGCTAGAACCACTACACCTTAGAATGAATCTTGTATCAGTATTATTGCATTATGCCCAGAATTATAATTTGTATTCCAATAAACACTTTCGTATAGATAATAACATATTATGTAATATTAATGTTTTTAACTTAAAGCAAAGGAAGTTGAATGGATTGTACGGCACGAAGTCAAGAGCCACAGGAATCCACGTAGCAATGATGCACTATGAGGACGTGTATATTGCGTGTTTATTATACATACAGTTTATTATACATACAAAACACCCTGTTAACGCCCGCTATTTTTAAAGAAAAGCCGCCT
Source organism: Euproctis similis (assembly GCA_905147225.2). Lineage (NCBI taxonomy): Eukaryota > Metazoa > Arthropoda > Insecta > Lepidoptera > Erebidae > Euproctis > Euproctis similis. Next base: position 6,303,622 of record LR990121.1, on the reverse strand, counting down.
CTAATTCCGTTACTTATTTTCATAGTTTTTGGCATATAAGGGGACAGACAGCGGAAAGTGACTGTCTTTTATACTATGTAATGATAATGATGATTTTTTTATCCTCTATTTCATATTTTATTTATGTCTATGAATAAATTTGTAGAGGTTTGGTTAACAAGTAAATACTTAGATTAAATAAATTCGTTTTCAATTTAGAGATACGACAAGTTTGTTGGCTCAAATTAAATTTGTAGAGGAACGTCTCAAATTAAATTAGAGAAATTTCCCTAAAATGAGAATTATTGGAGGTAGACCTTTTACCTGAAATAACGCCATTTTACCTTAAAATTGTAGATTGGAAATGGAGTTGTCGGCCAAAATAAATATTAAATTAAGTACTATTTTGTATTGAAATAACAGGCTAAGTGCGAGTGGGACACGCGCACGTAGAGATTCCGTACCATTATCATTATTGAATAAAAAACAGTAAAAAAAACAAGTATGTTGTATGTGAGCAAAATATTTATTTTATTAAGGTACTTTTATTATAGCGGCAATAGAAATACGTCATCTGTGAAATTTTCGGCTGACTAGCTATCTTATCACCGTTGAGATACAACCTGTTGACAGAGTAACAGGGTGCCGTTTCGGGACGGTACGGAACCCTAAATACTATACTTTATTAAATGATATATTGGCGTTAATTTTATTAGGCTATTTTCAAAATATTTATCTAGTTTATTATAAGTGAAAAAAACATACGTATTTAAAAAAAATATGTTTATTTATTATTCCATATTAAATAATTGCCTTACAATTATGATAATTATAAACATATTTATGGATTCATGCAAAACTGTAATTTCATAACACGATTTTCAGTCTGAAAATAGAATTTAATCGTACCGTGGCATGTTCGAATGGTAGGTAGGTATTATAGTGCTGGAATGCTGAAAGACCTGTGGTGCTGACACGAACTAGTCCATATGACATTAAGTCCTTTATTTCTGGTCATACTACTGCGTCTGGAGAAATTTGTCAACAATTGCTTCTAACCATATGTACCAACTCAGAAACATTACACGTATTTGAAAGATAGGTGAAGATTGGAGACAGCCTAATATAAAGATTGTGGATCTGCCGTAATCTACTCCTCATCTTCCCGCGTTGTTTCCATTATTTAGGGTCTGCACAACAGGTTATTATTTTCCACACTAACACCCTTCTTCATCATGTCATCTATCACAAAATCCATCCATACATTCTTAGGTCTTCCTCGTCTCTTATTTCCTTCCACATTCAGATTTATCATTCTTCTTGCAACATGTGTATTATCCCTCCTCATTACATGTCTATACCACGCTAGGCGATTTCCTCATATTCTCTAGAGTTATTGGCGCAACTTTCTTACTTTTCTCTATTTAAGTTGACGCAAGCGTCAACTTAAATAGATATTAAATATCTTATAATAAAATTATCTTATAATAATAAATATCTTATTCAGTGTCAAGACACTGAATAAGATATTTTTCAAAATATCATAACATCTGATCATTTTATATTTTTAAGGTCTCGGTGGTTCAGTGGTTGAGCACCCCGCTTCTGAATCAAATAGTTATGTGTAATAAAAATCGATGACTGAAAACTTTGTGCCCGGTGTATGGCAATAGTTTCACCACGAGACGAGGTTTAACAGCCGCTGCCTAAACCTTCGTGTAGAAAAAGGCGTTTATTTATGTTACGTGATCTCTTCCAAAAACCCTCAGGCCCAATACTATATTCATCTAAATAACTGGTAAAATTAATTAGCTCTCCATTCTTGAAAGACATTTCTTTTACGGTTCACCCACAAACTGTCATGGCGCTGTGATGGTTTTTATTTTCATTCAGCTACAAATACCCAGCACACTCACACTAGATTTTAATCTATTAACAAAGAAGTTTCTCACCCCTCAGTCACAATCACTCACATTCATAACGTTTGGAGTGCCATGTGTGGCCCATATACACAGTCGGAAACTAGGCAAAAAAAGTCCGTTTCAGAACGAGACATTCACGTCGGAAAGAAAAAAAAATCATCTAATATGTTAAATACTATAATATTATATTGTATTTACTCAAATCAGTAGGCAGAGGGAACGGATTTAATAACAAAAAATAGATGTATATGTTTGAAATTTAATTAAAATACATAATTAGTATTTCTACTATAAAAATGTAGGCTATGTTACTCATGTCTCATCAAAATCTCTCCAGTCGTCGCAGAGATTACAAAGAACAAAATAAAGATTTTTTTAAATAAAAAAGTCAGGTATATATTTACAGTATATACAGGGTGCTTCTTAGACCCTATTCTAACCACTTATATCTAGAATTATTTATATAAATAATTCTGAAAAGCGTTATATCGTAGTATTACATATCTATCAATCTAAAGGAAATAATTTAGCAACTAAACATAGTTAATATCCAAAGAAATAACATCCATCAAATGGGATGACAGTACATTAATTATAGGAAGTAATTATAATGATCGTGAGTTATATAAACAGAAGTAAGAAAAAAAAACAACGAAACTCTCGAGACAACCCATAAACAAGATAGAAACTAGATGAAAGGATCCATTATATGAGTAACAAAAATGGTGTTATTCGGAGAGAGAAAAAAGAAAAAAAAATCTACAACTTAACATAAACAACTGGTGACTAAATGGTGACTAAGAACGTTTGCTATCAGAGGAGCATAATTGGGGGTAAGTACTTAAAAAAGTGATGGTATCCGGCTAGCGGACCATGGACTGACCAGAATGAATAGGCTACCTACTCCATGACACGCGTGACGAAGCTATCGACTTCCGATCTGTGGGTAACGTTTGTAAATGACAGCTAGCCATGTGTGACCCCCGTTTTAGTAACACTGCCATTATTTATTTATGGGTCGATGCGGGCTGGAATTAACTCCTGGGAAGAGGAATATTTCTAGGCGGTGATACCATTCCCATTCTATTCTCCCCACATGTGCAAAGAGAGTTTAATTTATATTGACAAATTCATTATTGAGTACAATTACCCTGCAGTATTATTATAAAACATGGTATCTGTTATAAAAGGTGGTAGATCTAACTATCGGCTGGTTCGACGGATGAAATACCATAACCTCTCAGAAAATTCATATTAAGTGTCTCATGCCGTTCTTGTTGGCCCCTGTTTCCAATAAAAAATAATTCTGTTTCCAATCAAACAAATAAACTAATTTCACTTGTCTATCAGTGAAATTTTAAGTATGATTGACTGCGAATTACTTTCTGGACAATAATAAATTATAACAGCGTTCATAATTCTACGTGCATTACTAATATAATCTATAATAAAATATAAAGATATTTGCTAATTTAAAGTTTTTAATTAATAATAATAAACTTTTCCTCCTCTGCGACTGGCGGGTTAATTAAATAATTAGTGAAAGTATTTCATTCGAGTAAACAACACCTGGATTTACTGAAGCGAATTTGTTTCGTAAATTAAACGCGAAAAAAAAAACACTTTCTTTCAAAATTTATAATACACCTATTTTATGTTCTCGTACCAGAGACTATTATTAAAGATATGTTTTTATTAAACCTTTATTTAATTTCACGATATTCAATAGTCACATTTAACTGCTGATTTAGTTCTTTTTTTTTTTCATTTTTGGCGCGTAATTAAGAACTGACGCGTAATAGAACTCTTGTCAACGTCTGCATCGATTTTGATAAAATATCACACAAGATTTGTAGCACGACAGAGTCGTGTCGTGATCCGAACTTTTTAAATTGTCACTTATTATAAAGATACTGAATGAGAATCTAACTTTAGACCTTTCCACAGCAGTGCCATCTAAGTCAAAGGAGAGGGTAGACATTTTAGAAATACCAACTAAGCTGGAAATATTATAAGCCGTATTATATGTAAATATGTATTATATTTACATAGTTATTTAACAAACAAATGTACGGAAATATGTGTTTATTAAGAGTCTCATTCATACTAATATTTATGCAAATGTTGATCCAAGTTCGTCATGATACGACCCGCACGTCTCGTCCGTTTTAATTGTCAACTCAGGAAGTATACTTGCATTCCGCAAATGACTGGACCGGACAACTTTGGGGTGACTAAGTAATTTTAATTGAGTCGTCATTAAGCCGGTCCAGCACGCATATCACACATTGTCGATGTCACCGTGTACGGACGCCATCTGTTGTGTTTATTTGAAATAATCTCCTTACTGAGAATATAATGGCCGTCTATGTTACTGTGGATAGTGACATATTCAAATACTGGTATAATATAACAGTATCATATGTTATCTAATCGTTTAACTACTGCTACTTAGAGAAGGTTAATTATATAGGTACAGTCTCGGTGGTCAAGTGGTAGAGCACACGGCTTCTGATCCAGAGGTCCGGGTTCGGATCCTGACACTGGCTCACACCAATGACTTTCGAAATTGTTTTCGGAAGTTAAGTGTGATAAATATCAATGACTAAAAACTTTGTGCCCGGTATGGCAATAGGTTCGGCACCTATTCCATTTGGGACGTAACCATAACTGCGAGACGAGGCTTAACAGCCGCTGCCTACACCTTCAGGTAACGAAAGGCGTGAAGTTATGTTTTATATAGGTACTTTGAAGGATCTGAATGCGTATATGATGGGAATTTACATGTTCTATACTAGTAGCAGTGTTGGGGCCGTCCATTAATCACGTGATGATTTTTCATCATTTTTTACCATTTTTTCCTTACATAGTCGTTTTCTTCTTTACATACCCTCCTAAAATATTAGAAGTATTAGTATTTATCAGTAAATTAAGTGTCCTTACAAAATATATATGAAAAGACTTTACACAGTGTAAGTACTGTAATATTTAAAAAAAATGAGATAGTTCAAAATATTCGATTATACTCTTCCCGCGATAATTCTGCAGCAAAAACAGGTTCTATATCAGAAAAATGACGAAACAATGGTCTACAAGGCATATGCTGCTCTACAAAACAGACAAGGAATTTGATTCATATCCATAAGCAATTATCGCTTCCGTTAATGTATCTTACGCAACCGTACGATAATAGTTCTAAATTGTAACGTATTTAAATTCTTTATATACACATGTAGTATACAGTTCAAAAGCCCATAGTCGGTGCTTTTCATTTACGTAGTAAAAGCTCTACGTGAGCGAAAGGAAGGCTTTCGTCTCATAAAGATAGTAATTTACGCTGATTTATTGTTTCTTTTTTTATTATTAAAGATTTCTCGTTCTATTTTCTAATAGTCTAGACATTCCACAAGTAGTTAAATTAGAATGGTTTCTCTACTTGAAGACAAAATACATTTCAGTTTAATTTGTTAAATATAAATACATATAATTTTTTAATTGTAATTACATATTAACAGAAGACACATAATTAATAGTATTTCATAAGGCGATGTTTAAAGTCTTTTCATTGACTTTAAATATCGCTGAAGTCAATCAGTATTAAAAGGAATTGCAAGAAATACATTTCAGTTTTCGAGTTTATATACAACAGATGAGCAACGAATTAAGGAAATAATTAAATTATCTGGAACTGGCAACACGTGTCTAACTTTCAACAAGCCAATAATATAGGAAATCAATATAATAAACAAGAACCTCACAGAGAACATATGCGGGCGGGTAGAGGGAAAGAAATCATCCACACCCAGTAACAGACTACGAAATCCTGACATTTCGTAGGATAATAAACGAAATATTAACATATAGTGACCCGGACGGTGTCAGAAAACAAAAAAAAGGTGTCGGATTGTCGGAACATTAGGGAGTGCGAGTGTGCCGGTTGAGAGGGTGCCACTGCCCTTAGTCCCACAAAACTATATATAGAATCCCCACTCGGCTATAGGAATTTGTACTCTAAACACTTAACCATATTACACACATTACATGAGCTTAGAGACATTTTTACTGTAAATGTTTTATCTACATATATATAGATAGCTTAATTTCTGTCATTAAAGGTATTCACAACCATTCCCATAAAATCGTGTTACCGGTTTCAATATGGTGTCCTTTAGACCTACTAGCTACCTATCCACTGCTTGAGCAGAATGGAATAAAAAAAACTTTGACAAGCCGGCTGGTGTTAGGGACTCTTTGGTACAAACTTACTGGATTGTAGCGTTTAGCTTTTTCGAATCCCATTCAAATATGCATTTCAAACTTTTTACGGTTTTGCCAGTGACTCGGCTACAATTTCTTTTTGCAAAATTTTGTATGAAACAAAATGTATTTAAGTTATGTGAAGTCTTACACTATATTAATATGTAGTTTGTTTACATTCAATGTAAATTGTGTACTTTATCTATACCTTCACTAGAATAAAAGCCGCGCTCGAGGTGTTAAAGCTTGGACAATATTTACCTATTTCATGTTTAAGTCAATGTTTAAATGTGTTAGCAAATAAAGATGCGTATGGAAGATATAATAATATTATTTATGTATGACTATGTAAACTAAAAGTAAAAGCTATTTACACAAGATATGTATTACATATTAAAACCAGTAAGAAGAAAACACCGGTATAGGTGAATTTGTATCGAATACATTAGATGTAAAGGAAAAATAATAATGTAGCAATTAACCACATAAAATATACAAAATACCGTCACATGCTTTTATTCATTTATCGAAGAGCATGCTTAATGGGAGTTATACGTGTAGTAAAAAAAACAAGCATTGGCGTCGAAAGACGTAGGGCTTGCGGAGATTGGTTGGGCTTGATGGCGCGGGTAGGGGACGCGTCGTATTGATCCGGCGCTAGCCCCCCTGCCCCCGTTCCTCCCGCCAGACATTACACGAGCACTCACCCCCGCCCTCACAATCACCAACCCCCCGAGCACTGAGCTAGACGCACATCACCCGCCGTCACCCGGGCACAACACCAACCACACCCCTTTTTCATACTAAAAACGAGTCATGGGTTTTTCCAATTGAATTTGAGTTATCGAGATCATAAGTACTGGCTGTTAATAAGATATCAGAAAAAAATCGTCCGATTTTTGAAAAGCATTCGAAATTTAAACAACGAATAATCTGAGGAGATCGTTGTCGAAATTAAAACACGATTAGTATCGAGGCATTCATATGTCGTGAAACACGAGACGAATATTCTGGAGAAGATTTTTTTTTTATAATGTCCTCGAAGAGTTTTATTTGTCAAAAACGATGAGAGTATGCGACGTGTTTACTACCATATACAGTAGCGGAGAGTTTATTCGATTATGGTCACAATAAGAGAAGGAGCATTTTGGTGAGTTCGTTGACTTCGCGAACAATGTGGTGGCGGCGATGGTTTGGACCGGGCGGGACCCCGTCTGCCGCATCTGCTGTCCCACGAAACAATTTTATAGATACAACACATGTGGCGGCCACAGACGACTTACTGATTTTCGAATATCATTATACGATTTTGAGTATATATTCATACTGAATACATTTCTAGTTTCATTCTAGCGAAATTTGTAAGTTTTTATTTTTTTTATAGAACAGAAATCACGCTCGTCTAAAACTTTTATGGAGTCATCGCAGACGACAAATATTTTATAACGGTACTACTAGAGAATCAATACTTGTTATTACTATTGAATCTTTGAAAGCTTTTATCTTTGTGTTTAGGAGGCACCGAATTCGAATCTAGATACACTAAAAAATTATCTTTATGTATTTATTTACCATAATGATCGTAAATGAACTCAGGGATACGAAAAAATGCAAGTCCGCTGCCTTCACAATAGGTTATTAAGCGCGTGAAGTTACAGTACGGTACATTGAAAGTTAGTAAGTGTATTTATAAAAATATCAACAATAAGCCAGTAATAAATATGACTAAACTTGTTGAAATATTTATTTATAGTATGAATAAAAACTGAATTGTGTATATACATAAACGATAACATGTTAAATAAATAAGCATTTATTAATCATGTAAGTAATATTAAAAGCATTGTTACTGGAAACTAAGTACATACATTGACTTTTGTAGAAAATGTGATGATTTTTTTTTTTTCAAATTATGGCACCAATTTTAATAACAAGCCACTATCTAGCTCTAGTTAACATTTCGGGTTCTTCGAGCAGAAGAATGGAAACTAGCAAGTGCTAGGTAAATATAATATCAAAGTTCGTTTATCATTTTTTTTATGTAAAAACTAGCAGCCATTTCCTTCTGATTGATTTTCCATTCAGTGTTTCAAGAATCGCTTGTTAGTTATATGTAGGTGAGTTCAGTTTTTTTTGTTAAACAACTGTAACAATGTTGTTATGTTATTCATAACAAGCCACCATTACCAATGACGTCAATAAGTACTCGATAGTTTTATCAAAAATTGTACAAACATTAATTAATGTGTCGCGACTCTCGTGATAACTGTCACAATTTCAATTTATTTATAAAAATTAAATTAAAAAGTGCAATACATTTATCTGTAGCAATAATCAGTTCTATATAACCCAGGTGATACTCAAACATCAATTTACACACTACAGAGGTCCACATGGCAAAAAATATAAAACCTCCTTTAGACGGGGCTATAAAAGCTAGAATCACTACAATTACTATAGATCATACGAGTAGTAAAAAACAGTTGAGAGTTTGAATGTCGAATGCAATTTAAGCCTTTTAAATTGGTATTCTATATTTTTTTTAACTTATTTCCCTCTTTTGTTATCTATGGTTCTTTTTTTCAAAAATAGAATACCAATTAGTTTTAATAAAAAGGTCCTTTGACACAACAGACCACACAATAGTGTTGTTACCGACTCGATATTGTTAGGTGAGTCAGTCAGTAGCGATAGTTAAAATTGACTCATCTGTCTCTAAGTCATTGCAAGTATAAGTAATGCGACACTAATGTCGTGATTCACCATAATATATAAGTTAGTAATACCATATTGTTTTTTTTTAAATGCAAAGAGGTTACTTCACCTTTCACATGATTAGATCAAATAACTTTTTAATGTAGCCAACGATACAAAAGATATATTTTGTACGTGATAATTATAGTTTAACAAAAACATACATGTGAATACCGCGTGTATGAATGATTGATAGTTGTATGGCAGTCAATCCCATAGATCATGCCAACGGGCCCATAACCTATTATTATGAAATTATGACAGCAAAAGTATGCGTTAACTAAAGCGTTTAATTTATAAGTATTTTTTTGTTCAATCTATTTACAGATGTTAATTATAAACAAAACTTTTTAATGTTATCGTGTGTTTATTAATACTGTATCTATACGAATTCCCATTTTATTCTTAAACAAATGAAGATAGTTTGTATTATAAATTATGGATATATTTAAAACTTTAATAGTCGACTGTCATAATATCCATAATTTTATTAAGCCTTTAATATCTAAAGTGTTCAGCAAAGGATACATAACTGGCTGAAAGGAATAGGTATACGCCGTATATCGGCGTATACCTATTCCTTTCAGCCAGTTACTATATGTTGGCTTAAATCTTTATTACCACGCAAAGTCAATTTTAATGCAGTTTTATTAAACGGTAGATTTATTGAAAGTGTGTAATAAGAGCTGGTAATAAATATTTAAACCGGCGATTTGGTTCGTTAATGAATTGTAAACGGAACTAAACACTCAGCATCAGTCAGATATAAAACAGTGAGTTATTTGAACTGAGTTTATACAAGTCAAGAACTTCGACTTTCTAGTGACTCATAGGAAGAGAGCTATCAGACGCTCTCAATGAGGAAGAGAGTAATCAAACTCATCTCGGACCCATCTTGTATGTGCATCGGCTTCGGTGCATAATATACAAATAATACAAAATGCACAATACTGCACTTTATACCATAGAGACGAGACCATTGGTCAAAAGGGGAAGAAGTTATTTTTAAATTTCGAATTGATCGCGACCAACAAAGGATGTGAAACATTAACATATTTTTTTATGAATTTACTAAAAAGCTTAGACACAAAAGAAATTGTATTTGTAACAATGTGTTACAGTTATAGTTTTTGTAAATGTGAAGATGTTTGGATGTTTGTTAGTCTATACAGGATCAACCGTTGAACAAAATAAATAATGACTCAAAATAAGTTACTTTTAACACTAGAGTAATGTGGTTCTTTGGATAGTATTGGATATTGGATACTTTATTGGCGTTTAAGAAATATTTCACTTTTATGTTATTTAAATAATTTAGCGAACAAACTACTAATATAATAAATACGCGAGGGAAAATCCTTGACTTATAATATTAGTAAGATGATAATAGAATATAATAGGTACTCATTGTCCTTATATACAGAGTCATTGTTTCAAATGATATAGACCAGAGACGCACATATGGTTGAAAAAAAAGAAAATACATACATCCAGCCATCATCATTTCCTATCTCCTTGTACAATTAAATACTCTTTGGATAAAAAAAAAGAAAGCAAGCCACTTATATGAGACATGAATACAGACATTGTTCTCGGCAGACATCTTTCACTGATACTTGACCCAATTGAAAATAATGAGTTGTTCATCATGTTGTGATCCCTCGAAAATCTTGGTCGGTTGCACGAAAGCGATCCCCTGATCCCCAGATCCCCATTCCCCCTTAAGCCCCGTTTAACACGATAGCCGTTACATGATTGGTTTCGTATAATTTCATTTGAAATCGTATCATTAATTTAATTTGTATTAATTTTGAAAGTTATTTTTGAACGCAATTCGATATTATTATTATTTGGATATAAATTTGAAGGCATATTATATTGGAATATCGACTAGATAATATTCGTTTGTTTATATTGTCCAAGGAGTTATTAAGAAATTGTGTTAAGTAATATTAGATAGTAACTTAATTCACGATAGGTTTTGCTTAGGACTATAAAATGTAAACCAATCAGACGCGTCAAGGCATAATTCTCGTGCTTACGTCTTCGTGTATTAAATGCGTGATGATTACGTTTACCGTAATTTTCAAAACATTTAAAAACTCTTATAACTTTTCTTCAAACTTTAATATCGGTTATTACTTTGATTAAAAAAAAACAAGAGTCTGACGTGACTGCTCCAAACATTGATCTCTGTAGAGTATCTTTATCTGCCTACGTGAGTAATGAGTATAATAATTGTGCTTTCCTACACCACATTCCGTACAACTGTACTCAAACAAGTGTTATATTATGTTATTCTTGGTAGTATCTTTTTAAATTACTCAAAAATACATCCCTACAATGCATTCTTATTGTATGTTTCATGTCTCACAGCTAATGATAAATAGATGAATAAACAGTCGAATATAGAGACTTTTTTGCCAGACAATCCCGCTGCACTTTAAAATAACTGCTATCAATATTTTCATGGAGCTAGTTTGTTGGAGTTGTGTTGAATAAGATCTTACTGATAGTCTAGGTGCCCCAACGGTCCTTGTTCAATGTCAGTGTGGGCGGTACAACATATTTTACAGTTCATAACACTAGACACTCTGTAAACTTGTATTCGCACCGGTCGGGACTCAACCAGTCGTGTTATTATTATAATATTTTAACAACAGATGGCGCTGTATATGCCGCGGTCATTTACATGCACCTAACCTACTGCAAGGCGACGATAAGCGACGCTATATTTAGCAGGACGAGGATGCATCGATAGCCCTGAGTCTCGCTCCAGCCTTACACCTCTAGGAATCGCCAAACCTTGACCCTCAACTTTTAGCTGCCTTAATGGTGGCAGATTTTGAAAGTCACTGCACTTACTATCAATAGAAGCGGAGTGATACTGACAAATAATATATTATATGAATAGCTTAATTAGTAGTTAGCGAATTGGGCAGATATTTGCCACTGAAGTATATTGAAAGTGGTAGGGACTGGTGTAGGTCTTACATATAAACGAACTTGATTACCTGAATTCGAAAATGGAATGTTTTAAAAAATACTAGCTCTGTGCCATTTCATATTCGAAATTAAAAAAAAAGTACATAAAATCACTTTTACTCTTATGTAGGTACATCAGCCAGTAAAATTCCCGTCAAAATCGATTACAATTACAGTTTTATGAAGAACAACAAATTAATTTTCTTATCAGTGTCCTCAAACCCTTGACATTTAACCTTATCCTGACAACTACAGTCGCCGGCTTTTATACGAGAGAGAGAGAGGCTGTCTGTAATTAAATTAATATATAGCTACATATATATATGTATAATTTATCTGACGAACAAGGCTTTTGACAGAATTTATTTAACAAGAAGTATGAGTAGATAAGTTATTTTGTTGTCTTGTTATATTATTTATTAAGTAGTTGAACGACTCATCCGCTGCTGCATTATCTAAAGCACTGGAGCGATAATATTGAACAAAGAAACGATGTCAGTGGGCTCCCAACTCCCTTTCACACGAACTTGGGTACGACAAAAATAATATTAATTTGTAAAATTTATGGCTACCGATTATTCCGAGTCCACGAAGCGACGCGCATCGTTGCCCGCATGCATGCATGCAGTTAATGCAGTCTCTATTGGAAATACATTTCCATAATGTTGCGAAATCGTATGAATTAATATCGATTCTATTTTGTACGTAAACATAATTGTTCATTTGTAACTTATATAGAATCTATATCCATAATACGATGTACGCATCGTATTATGGATATAGATTCTATATAAGTTAGTAGATATTATATATAGGGTAGTAGATATTATTTTTTTTATACGGAGGATTTGTAGTATGTAAATTATGTTGGGGCGCGACTCAGGATAAGTGGCAAAAGGTCCAGTGTGCGTGCACAAATTTTTAATCTGTAGATTAAACGAGTATAATAAAAAGCCAAGTGTCTGATAAAACAGATTATAGGCTGTAACGTAGAAGCTAAATTTACTGATGAAATGGTAACTAGTTAGTAGTAACTTTCTCGTTAAAAAACGACGCGATGTTTAAAAATAATTAAATACAAACAAATAGTGTAAAGAAAAAACAATTGTAGTTCAGCTAGCTATTACAAGAGTAAAAAGAAATCAACTTTGTAACCGAAATGTAATATTAGAAAAGTTAGATAAATGTAAAAAATAATACAGATATAATTTATCTTGGAGGTAGATGTGTTTTAAATAGAAAAATAAATAATACTACTCTTACCATGCTTTCACCCGGATAAGGACCTCGCCCTCACCAACGGTCGGCTCTGGTTTCTTTAGGATTTTGACAGTTTTGAGACCACCAAAGCCTGTGAGTACGACGGCGCGCATCTCTTTTGGCGGTGGAGTCTCCACCTTTTCTTTCTCTTCGGTTGCTTTTTCCGGAGTCTCCTCGGGTGGGGTCTCAGTGGTACCATTTTCAGTTGGAGTCTTCTCGGGCGCCGCGGCCGCAGGGGTTTCTGTGCTTTCTGTCATAGCTGTTAAGTTTCTTGTGTGACTTAGCTAGTAAGTGACGTGAGCGATGCGGTTAGCAGGCGCGATTGGAATGGACCCGGTAAATGCAACAAGCCGGCCGGTAAGACGACGCGTCGCGAAACGAATGAATCGGAGAAGGGATAAGCGCGCGCAGCCGCGCAGAGGATACAGGGGTGGGAGCAATGCGCGGAGGTTGAGGGGCGCGCGCGCGGGACGGGGGGCTCACGCGCGCCACCGAGTGGCGACAGGTGGTTACCACGCCCAGGGATGCGAAGCAGCAACAATTCTCAATATCGATAAATATTGTTTTTGTTATGGAGCTATAGGTGGATAATATAATTGTAGGAAGGAATAAATCTGAAGGTATAAATTTATAACTAAAAAATAGTATATAAAATTTTAAAAAAACTGATAGTGTTTTTATTTGTGGTTTCGCACATTCAGAACTATCTATCACCTATTTTATTAAATAATCATTATAAATATAATATAGTTTAAAAAATATAATAATAATAAACGGTTATTTTATGAATCGACAAATTACTTATTTTTACATGTAAGATGCGCCTTGCGCCTCTTGGAACTGTTGGTTCGTCGTTTACATTCGTCGAGATTTCGTTACGATATATCGATAGTTTCTTAATGTTATATTACACAATTTAAATATCGCTTATCGTGCAAAACGATAAATGACGATGTTTTCAATAGTCGATATATCGATATATTTCAATGTACAGACATATCTTAGCAAGCCTAACCAAGGCAGCCGGTTTCTGCCTGCGCACCTCATCACCCCACCCTCTATATTACATACACAGGTCCTGGATTAACTTTATTACTTCGAGGTCGATAAAAAAACTTATAATAATTACATTTTATTTAGTTATTGGGATAGACTATGACGCAAAATAGATTTTGACTAACGAGACTTACGATATAACTATGTATGTACTTACAAATATCCAGACAGAAATCGATGTGACTACTTACATGTAACACAATGTCTACGTTTAATACATATATAAAACAAATTAATGTACCTAAGTATATTTTCTATAAATACTTTTAATTTTTCCAAAACGAGGTGCTCGAATTTGCGACCACCGAGACTCCTATATCCCCTTTTGCATCTATATTACAATATGTACATATATGTACCTATCTCCTTAAGTAATTGTACTTAACAATAGTAGAGCCAAACAGTTCGCTGCATGACAGGCCGGTTCGACCGGTGAAATACCACGACCTCTCAGAAGATCGAAGTAAAGTGGTTCATGCCGCGTTTCGTTCGGTGAGAAAGGTACCCGGAGCGGTTTTTCTTATAAAACGGGATACAAAAATACATACAACCCTAAATTTTCAACCTCCTACGATCAACCCCTATTATAAATTAGAATCCTACGGAATCCGAGGTAACGTAATAAAACTAATTAAGTCCTATCTTCATAATCGTAAGCAATACACCCAAGTGACAAAATTAAATAATGTTACCAAACAAGAGACTAATTACACTTCAAACATAAGGAGTGTCTTGCATGGTGTACCGCAGGGGAGTGTTTTAGGTCCGCTATTATTTATCGCATATATTAACGATCTGCCCAAAGCAAGTGCCTTCCCAATGTCACTTTTTGCAGACGATAGTACAGTCAGCATTAACTGTACTAACAAATTAACATTTGAATCTGATATCAATGATACTATAGAATCATTAGTTGAATGGATGAATAATAATAATGTAAAGATAAATCTTGAAAAACCAAAATAATGTTTTTAGTCAACGTCAGGCTCCTCCAAATCTAAATATAAAGTATTTGAACGTTACCTTGACTAATATAGAATACACGAAGTTTTTGGGAGTTACTGTTGAAAGACACCTCAATTGGAAACAACAAACTACTTAATCGGTTAAATAAAAAAATAAATTCATGTGTGTACGCTCTGCATAAGCTCTCGAAAGTTATCAATACAAATGCACTGATCATAGCTTATCACGGAATAGTATGCTCGCTATTAAGATTCGGAATTATTTTTTGGGATAACTCAACAAATAAAGAAGCAGTTTTTAAATCGCAAAAGAAATTTATGAGGGCAATGTTTGGAGTGGACGTACGGGATAGCTGCAGACCCTATTTCAAACAATACAAAATACTAACTGCACCATTGTTATATATTCTAGAGGTGGCAATATTTGTGAAGAAAAATCCACATCTTTTTAATAAATTGTGTAGTGTAGTTCAACGTAATCGTCGAGATAATGATCGACTGTGTATTGTACCGTCCACAACTGCGTTAAAAAATAAAAGTGTTTTCTGCATGGCACCGATCATTTACAACAAAATACCGAAACATATAAGGGAATTAAACATGGCACTTTTTAAACGAAGTTTGGAAGCATATTTGCGGGAGAAATGTTACTATACCATTAATTAATTTTTAATAGATAAACATTAGATGAGTGGCACTTAAAAATTATTCATTATTGATTCATTAATTTGTGATTACTAACAATCATAACATAGTGTTTAAGTTCATTGAATTTTTCTAATTGTTTATTTTTTTTTCTAATTTATCTATTAATAATTTAGATTGTGCATAGATTTATTCATTTAAATAGTTTTTTTTATTATTTGATATCATTAAATACTGTAAAAATATTCATATGCCATTACTGACAGATTTTGGTGAAACAAAAAGTAAATTGTGATCTTGTATTGATAACCCAAAATGTAATAAATAAATAAATGATTGATTGACAACGTTTGCCGGGTCAGCTAGTAATATAATATATATGAATGGTTATTAATTTATCATAGTAATGATTTTTTTAAATGTAAGTAAGTATATGTTGTATATTTATTTTTGAGTTATTTTTAAAAACTATTTTAACCCCAATCTGCACCTATTTGCTCTGGATTTAAAAACAAAAAAAATATATTTCATAAATAAACTTAATTCCGGACGAATGAAGTCTCTCAATTCTTTTCGGAAGTTATGTGTGATGAATATCGATGACTGAAAACTTTGTGCCCGGTATGGCAATAGGTTCGCTAAGGATGCTCGGCGAGTCGACGCTTAACAGCCGCTGCCTACACTATCAGGTAGAAAAGGCGTGAAATTATGTATGTAGAAAATAGTATTCTTACAATTAAAGAGCTAACACTTGTTTCAGTACAGTTGCAACATTAATTTTAATCTAGTGTTACTAACAACTGTTGCACTAATTTCGACCGTGACTGTTCGTTGTTTTATTTACCGGGGAACCGTTTGATTGATTTGTTTATTGCGTAAAAGCTGACATTTCAAGAACGTTAGGTAAACGTACAAATTTACTGTTTGGTATTATATATATATTTCTCACTTTTATTTTTGAACTAGCTGACTCGGCGTACTTTGTTTCACCTAAGAAGTTTGCATAAAAGCGCTTTTTTTTAAATAGAAGTAAACTAAATTCGGTCCAGCCATTTCAGAGATTACCCGTAACAAACAGACAGACGGACAAAATATATAAAAAAATGTCATTTTGGTGTATGTACCGATATATGATACTAGTTGACCCGGCGAACTTTGTCCCGCATCAAAAGTAATAAATGAGTAGAATTTGGATATTACAAAGTTCAATTTGTGCTATTTAGCGGATAATTAGATTTTTTTTATTAGATTCGACTAAGAACCGATAAGGTTACGGCGAATATGATTGACATAGTATTTGGAGGGAAATAAATTATATTTTGCGTATTTTGCTTGAGCCCATCGGTTTTCTGCTGTTTTGAGGATCTGGGAAAAGCGTTTCACAGGGTGTTACGAAAGTATCTGTGGGATAATCAACTTTATGTATCACCATCATCATCTTTTTCCTGTCCTTATCCCACTCTTAAGTGGGCACAACAGGTCATTCTCGCATTGCACATTCTTTTATATCACGCGTCGTCTCCGCATTTACTCCATTCATACTCATATTAACTTTTATACAGTCCATCCATCTCTTTATTTCCCTCTACCGACGTTTCCATCCACAATCATTCTCATCACTCAGCGTGTAACATGACTTTCTTCCTTTCTCTTAACATGTCCCTACCATGAAAACCTACCACTCATATTTTTATCAACGATTGGTGCTACTTTCTTGCATTCTTCACTTTATTCTTAATCCTATAAATTTTTGTCACTAATCTATCTTAACATTAGCTTTTCTGTTGCATGTAACTCTCCTTTCATCCACTTTTTTATTGGCCAACATTCACGTCCAAACAATAGGAAAGGTCTGATGACCGATTTGTAAATTTATTTTCATGTATCAAAACGTATGTATCAAAATTTTAGTAACAAACTGGTTTTAGAACAGCTGTCTCAGACTTATAAAAAAGTGGCCAAAGGCCTTGCTGATTGTTTGAATTAGTCTTTTACTATTGCTAAATAATTATTCCTAATTTAAATTAAAAATAATTATACAACTAATTGTTGTGGTTACATTCAAAAATGACTCAATACTGCTAAGTACCTACAATAAGTACCTACCTACTTACTATAGTCTAATTTTAAAACAGAAAAAAGGCGCGAACCACTTTAATAATAAAATAAGTGCGCCTTAAACTTAAACATTCCAATTCTTATATTTTCATTACTAATATTAGATAAATCTTTTGTAATAAAATACATAAGTATAGAAAACGACAATAAATGTAATGAAACGTTAAAAATGCATTGTTTTCAAAAAAGAAAAAAAACATAAAATTTATCATGACTTTCTTAGTAATGCAAACTATGCTACCCTATTGTTTGATTGTTCGATAAGATAAAGTTGCATTTTTCTCAATTTCGATGACGTCATGTATTGATCAAATTTGTTGATGCGTCAAACCACGAACTATAGATACACAAGGACTAAAGGTAATGTTGGACGAATGGTCTATATTTAGGGGAAATAATTTTCGCCGGTAGAGGGCTCTATCCTTTGAGAAGAACTTATTCAAATCGTAGCGGGAAATTTCGTCACCCTTGACTGCTCTGTTTATTATTAATGTTACATACAACGTACGTACGTAATCATCGGTGCGTCCGAAATTCTAGCACAGCCAGTGGCAGAAAAGAGAACTAAGATCTCAGTTTATTATTGTGTACAATAATAGGTATGATGGAAAAGTCTAGACCGTTTGGACTACTGTTTGACTTTGTGCATCAAACATCGGAACAGAGCATGGTTTGTCTGTGAGGAGACTGAGTTGCTAGCACAATTCCACCTGCATAAAGTTATGACAAAGTATCTCTAAATGTGAAATTTGGTTACTAGAATAATTAGACATTATTAGGCTAACTTCCATAGGTAGGTACTATGCCTACAGTACCGTATCATAACATAGTATAAAATAAAGATTCTTTCCACTGTCTGTCGCGGGTATAAGCGGGGTATAAGGGGTTATATGCTTATATCTTTGAGACTGCGCAACGGATTTTGATGCAGTTTTTTTTTTTATAGGCAGAGGTTATCGACGGGGTGATTTTTATCTATAATTCATGTATAAATTAATTATATCATATGTTAAAAGATAGCTGTGTGGCGCCGGCTTAGAATACCGCCACCCCATCTCTTCCCGTGGGTGTCGTAAAAGGCAACTAAGGGAAAAGCTAGAAGAATGGGCAGCAGCATTCTCTCTGAAGAAAATACAGCCTACTGCGATCGCCAACCCGCCTGCCAAGCGTGGCGATTATGGCAAAAACCCCCCATGATTGCGTGGACCGGCAGTTGTGGCGCTCTATAGGGGAAGACTATGTCCAGCAGTGGACCTCAAAAGGGCTTATGATGATGATGATGATGATAAAAGATATCAGTGTGTAGGTAGCATTGTTCAAACTCGGAAAATTACGTCAACATCCATCTAGCGCATCAATGTGAGTTGATGCAAATATATTTTGTTAGGCGCCTTATAATGCTCCTCCATAAAGGCAGGCAAATGTTTCTAGATGTGTATTTAATTTAATAGGAGATCGAAAGTTATGGACAAGTTTGTTAGACATCTATGTTTATCGCACATAACTCGGGACATCAACTCGACACTTGTACTGGCTGTCGCGGTGCTCAACCGCTGAACTATCAAGCTACTTATGATATTAAATTTGGTCGAAATCATCTTAAATCTCTTCCTTAGATGCCTTTTATCACAATGTACGTATGCATGTATAGAGTGTGAATGTCATGACATAGAAAACAGTTGTTTCAGGATTTTTTTTATCATAATACACACACAGCACCCTCTAGTTTCAAGCTAAGCAACTAAATGCTCGTGTGATGGAATCGTTTCCATCACACGAGCATGTATACACATATACTTTCTTTTTGTAAATAAGTGCTTATAACGGAAAGCCCAACGCCCATGAACACCATGCGTTGCCGTCCTTAAAGAGAGAAGGAGGAGAAAGGGGATCGGGCCTCCGTATACCTCTCTCATCAAAAGCCACTTTACCCCGATATTCCGAGAGGTCGTGGTATTTCACCGATCGAGCCGGCCCAGTTTCGATCTCGCAGTCGACAGTTTCTTCAATGCCCCGCGAGGCAAGTCAATTTTAGATTGGATGATAAAAGAACAATACGAAATATATTTCATAATATATTATTAAAATCTAATTTAATTACAAATGTAACAACAAAGTTATTTCCTATCAGAATAATTTGTGGGATTTTCAGCTTGTTCAGTTTCATTACTACTATCATAGCCAAAATCATTTGTGAAATCATCATCGTCATATTCGTCAAGGTCATCTATATCATCATAATATCCTTCCTCGGAATCGTCATAAGTTGTATCTGTAGAAGACATTTCAATCTGCTGATCATCACGTTTATTCCTCATTCCCCTGGCAATCTTTTTATGAAGAATCTAGAAAAAATAGGTTCATTAAAAATCAGCAAACCTTAATGAAAGGACAAAAACATGGATAAAATGAAAAATTAACACGCCCTATGAAGTACCTTTTGAAAGTATTGGAGAAAAACTATCATGATAGATTTTCGTGAAGTAAAAAAATTCTTAAAATCACTTCAGTTCCAGTTTGTAGTCTCGGTAGTCCAGTGGTCACGCACCCCGCTTCTGAATCAAGGAGTCGCGGGTTCGAATTCTGGCTCACGCCAATAACTTTTCGAAATTATTTTCGGAAGTTACGAGTGATAAACATCGATGACTAAAAACTTTGTGTCCGGTATATACCGAGAAAACCTATTGCCATCAAGAGGCTCACCACCTATTCCATTTATGACCTTATCATAACGGCGAGACGAGGCTTAACAGCAGCTGCCTACACCTTCGGGTAGAAAAAGTTGTGTTACGTCACTTCAATTCAGTGGTCCCATTTTTAACACATTTTGGACACCCGTCTCTTGAATTAAGAAGTCTCGGAATTCAATACACCGCTCCAACAAAATTGACAAAATTGTGCCCAGCATTTGGTGATTGGTTTCGTCACCTATTCCAAATGGGGCAGAGAGTTTGCAGATCTTTCGCGTTTTTCAACGGATTTCATTAAATTTCAAATAATTATTTAACTATTTTCGATTACAAAACGATTCAGCCAAATTTCAAAAAGCCTACCTGTCTCTGCAGCAGGAACTCGGCCAATTCCTTCTTCTGATTGGCAACTGACGGCTGTGGTGTATCACTTGAAGGTCCTCTGTACGATATAATATTATTCTTCTCATTCAGGTTCAACCACGCGTCACTGGACTTCTTCTTGGCTGCCAGCAGTCTTTTCAGTATCTTATCATGATCTAAGCCATATACACTGTGAGTCATCTCCGGTATGGGGTCCTCCTCTATTGGTAAATCTTCTTCCAATTGTCGAATCTTTGCCTGTGATATGGGGAAAGTCTTTGGAGTTATCAAATTGAACTTGTCCTTGCGGTAGGGGATGTCACGAGACTTAAAAACCGACGAGTATGTTTGACAAGAGTTATGAAAGTCGAAGAAGCGAGTGAGGTTTGCCTTATGGCGCTCTGTTCTCTTTGCCTACCCCGCAATCCAGGTTAAAATTGTTAAAATTACTGTGGACTTAATTTCGAAAGAGCGTCTCTGGCACATAATACGTAGCATGGAGCATAAAATGGCTATTAAAAGAGTCGGCCTTAAGTTTCTTGCCAGTTCTTCTCAAGACGTCGAAACTAGCACTTTTTTTTATGGAACAGGAGGGCAAACGAGCTGGCCTGTCACCAACCAACCAACGCCGCCCATGGACACCAGCAACACATTTAGTGTTACTGTTGCGTGGCCGACCTTTAAGGGATAGGGGATAGGAAAGGATGGGGAAGGGGGGTGGGCCTCCGGGTACCTCTCTCACCGAACGAAACGCGGCATGAGCCACTTTACGTCGGTCTTCTGAGAGGTCGTGGTATTTCACCGGTCGAGCCGGCCCATTCATGCAGCGAACTGCTTGGCTTCGCTTTCACATTCAACACGGTGTGATGATTGGTGTTTTGTATGACGATTCTAAGTGCTTTGTGAAGTCCAACCAATCCAATAGTGCCCAATGTATAGCTACACCACCTAATTATATTGGACCATACAAGTTTAACGTGTCGAGATGCTTATCTGCCACTGTTTAGACCTAATAGAATTAAGGGCGTGAATTTACAGTAAAACTATTATAATTATTACCTTAACTTCGGGAGATATTTTGGTGTTGAGTACGAATTCTGACTTCAGTAGATGTCCTTCCTCGGTTAGCACATAATCTTCACCGTAGTCGGCTATTGCTAAACGCCGATCTAAATCTGCTAAACGCGCTTCTTGCATATCTGTAAATATATTTGGATTGTATGCCTCCATAAAGGTTCGATTCCCGCCCGAGTATAGATACAAATGCGATGAACGTGAACTAGCTGACCCGGAGAACCTTGTTTCGCCTCAGAAGCAATAAATGAGTAAATTTTGCATTTTACTAACTTCAATTGGCTATCACCTAACCTTATGAGAAAACTTAGAATTTAGACAAATACCACCGCGGACTTTTTTGAAGACCTTGTTATGTAATGTACTCTATCTAGTAGTGTAGTAAATTATTTTGATTTATCAGCGAGAATTTGAAAGTAAAGCGCAAAACAACTGGGTTCCATTTACAATTTAAATGATCTTATGCACGCAATACACATTCAAACTATCCTTTTAATTGTATGTATTTAAAAAAATAACCGTATCAAACTCCGTTGAGTACTTTCGAATATCTAAGCATACATGCGGAAAGCGACTAAGTTTTATACTATGTAGTGTTTAAGTATTTAAATATGTTACGCATGACATTTTTAAAAACTATATCTGGTCTCGTCTTACAACCCCTGTGAAAAGAGAGTTGTGGCACCATTTGATAAAGCTGTTGCACACTATGAAAAATTTACATAGCATACTATTGACTTCCTTGAAGCTAAATTCTATTCTATTAAAACGCAACTTCACGCCTTTTTCTACCCGAAGGTGTAGGCAGCGGCTGTTAAAGCCGCGACTCGCCGATTCGTTACGTTACGTCTGAAAAGTGAACCTATTGCCTATACACCGGGCACAAAGTTATATGTCATCAATAATAATTCCATATGTCATGTGTGACATAGAAGTCGAATCTAACCCATGACTTCTGATACAGAACAGGGGCGTTCCACCACTGGATCATGGAGACTATGTTATATCTATACTAGTGATGATACGAATGTTGGAATTTGGACATTCGCGAATGCGAATACGAATATTTCATAATAACATTCGCGAATGCGAATATTTCTTTTAGGCCTTTGCGACCGCATTTGAATGATTCCTACCTAACTACTACTACTACCTAAATTGCACACAAAATTTCATTAAAATCGGTCAAGCCATATCGTGCAGTTATTTAATGATTAGTGATATTAATCGAAGCGTAGAAGAATATTTTGAAAAAAGTTTCACACTTAATAAAACGTTGTAGTTTTATAAAAAAAATGAGCTGTAACTTTTAAGTTGGATCGAACTACATACGTATGGTATGATAATTTATTTAAAATCAATTTGAGTTGGGTATGGCAGGGTTTGCACGAAAGGATAAACGAAAGAAATGACTGTGCAAAATCTGCGGGGAGACTCGCTGACCGAGTCGAAAACAAGGTTGTGAGGAAGGAAGAAGGAAAGAGAGTGTCGATGTTAAAGTAAGTAAGGACATACACCGATGATTCGGAAACATAGAATGAATGGATGATGCCATATGCCAGCAGATGATACAATGCAAAACCGGATGAATGTATAGGATACGCAGACCGCCACGACACACCAATAGAACGAGTCCTGTAGGAAGGTGATGTCAGGAGCCTTAAAGGTCGACGACCGTGTACGACAATAATTATGAAACAAGTGAGGCGTGTATGAATCGTCCCTTATGGCGCTCTGTTCTCTCTGCCTACCCCGCAAGGGACTTGACGTGCAATTATTTATATACCTAATGGCTGAAACATAATATAATACACTAATCTAGGAGGGTAAAATATTAAAGAAAATATAGAGCTAATTTTTTGTATCATCTTGCTATATACAATTTCTTTATTTGCCAAACATTGGCAATATTTCTTGCGATTACGAATGCGAATACCCAAAGACATGCGAATGCGAATATTTGTTACGTCACTAATCTAAACATATATCTATTATTAAAATCAGAGATATAAGCGTAAAATATTTATATTACAATATACTCAATCCAAATAGGCAAATTCACAGCTTTTATAAGTACATGAATAAGACAAACCTTTCAGAAAGACAATGAGAGGTACTTCTCCCACCACACCTACAGTGCTCAACTCGTGTCTTAGTGGGCCGGCTATTTTACACAGTAAATCCTCAATTTCCTTGTCAGAGGCAGTACCTTTACAAATCCAGTATACATTCAGAGTCTTGAAGTCCGGTGACACATTCACCTGCAAAGTATTTGTGATATATAAAATTCTTGTGTCACAGTGTTAGTTACCCATACTCCTCTGAAACTGCTTGACTAATTCCAATGAAATTTTCTGTGAATATCTGGTAGATCTGAGAATGGAGCAACATCTATTTTGCATCTAATTTTTTTTTTTAATTAAACTGCATACATAAATACATACAACCCTAAATTTTCACCCCTCTGTAAGATCAACACCAATTTGTTTTAAGTAATTAGTAAGTTCTACACAAAAAATTAAAAACACATCTACACTCTTTCACATGCGGAAGCTTCCATGTTCACTATATTTTGATGCATATTTTATAGTTTCTGTATGTTTTATAATATGTATAAAGAATATACTATAAATAAGTAGCAATAACTTTCTATAATAAAGAAAGTTAATTAAAGGTATCAACATTAAATTATACTTGTTCAGCTAGGCTGTCATTACATACTAGACACATAGGCCTTATTTTAGCAATATTAACTAAATTCTTTTACTACAACCAACACAAATTTTTCAACATACTTTTGATATTTCTATTCCTTGGCCAACTATATTCATAGAAACTGTGCCGGTGGACATTATATCGGTAACATGTTTCATAAACATTTTATTCAGCATTGCCTTCCTTCGGATAGCTCTCTTGCTTGGTTCAAATTTAGTTTTAGTAAGATCTTTAACAGTAGGTAGATAGTGGCCAAAAGACTGAGATGGACGCCATTGCCTGTGATAAAAGCAATCGATGTTAGATAAATTAATATGAATGATATAATATAAATAAATTTGTCACAAAGAAGTAAAATAGCGGATTTGGAATTTAAGTGTTGATTTACAGATAGAATAGACTTTAGTTTTTACTCTTTAAGTCTGTAGTCGAAGTTACAGTATCGTTTATCTTATGGATCCCACCTTAGGTGTCTGACTCTCATTATAGTTAAGCAAAATAAAAATTTTACTTGGTGTGCTTTTTAGTTGCATAAGAATTTAAAGAAATTATCTTGCTTAAAATCAGTGCAGAAGAGATTAGGGGTGCACATACATAAGTGTACCCGAAAAACATAACCTATTTAATTTGGTGAAAGACCTCATGATACTATGAATTTGTGATAAGATGTTCTTACTTTTTACTCGTCGGGTTAATCATTTTACAGAGTTTCAGGCCTTGTTTCTTTATACTATATGTAGTACTAGAAATATGATACAAACGCCGAAAAGAAATCATAATTTAAGGTTTTACAGTTTACATTTGATAGAAAACTTATTATAGCTAAAAGCTAGCACAATATAATTCATTTAATTAAGACTTATAAGTTAATTAATTAGTATTTAGTGAGTCGTGTATTTAATAATTAGACATATTTAGAAATTAGATCAAAATATAAATATTTTTAATATTTGCATTTTTTTATGCTCCTAAACTCACTCGATTTAAATATTTGGCATATAGTATAGAAACTCGCAATTTTTTTTTTATTTTACGCAGATATAAAGTGCTTTTTAATGAAGCTTTATACTATTTTAATATGAAAAACTGTCGTTGTTGCATTCAGCGTGATGAATGAAAAATGTATAATTCTTTTGTACATTATTTATGTCATATTTCACATTCTCTCAAATCACACTTCTAATACAAAAGTTTCAAATTTGACCTTCGGATATATTTTACCCTTAAAATATTTAATTAAATAAAGTCAGACTAAGATATATTTTTTGGTAAGGAAAGAAAAGAAAAACATTATTTATTAAATAACAAGTTTATATAGCAATAAAAAAATACAGAGGATTAGTAATTTTAAATTAAACGATAATACAATGCGCCGCAATAGTTATTTTCATATCTTGCTAAACGTAAACGGCGAAACGAGGCTTAACAGGCGCTGTCTACAGCTTCGGGTAACAAAGGCGTGAAGTAACGTTTTTTAATGTTATTATTATATTAAAGTTTAATCTGCAATTATCTGCATAGCAATTTTCTTGCATCATCTGCCGTTAATAGTTAATTCTGATCACATTTAATATTGATTTCACAATAACTAATAAAATTGAAAAATAAAAGAACACAGAAAGAAACAGACACATGCAACATAACAAGAACTCGAAGAACTCTAGATATCGATACTACGGAACTACCAAACCACAGAACGTTCTAGCCACAGAGTATATTTGTATATACTGAGAGGTTCTAGCCGAAGGTGTAGGCAGCGGCTGACAAAGAGAATATAGGCTGATAAAGCCTCGTCTTGCCGAATCGTTACGTTACGTCTCAAATGGAATAGGTGGCGATGGTATTGCGATACATTGGGCACAAAGTTGTCAGTCATTGCTAGTTATCACACACAACATCTGAAACGAATTCTAAGAATTAACTCGACCATTAGACCTCCGGGACTATATATATATATATATATATATAAATACATGTTGGAAAGAGGGGACTCTTTTACATACATACAATCACGCCTTTTTCCCATGGGGGTAGGCAGAGACTAATTCTTTCCACTTGCTACGATCCTGACATACGTTTCTTGCTTCCTCCACTCTCATTATCGCGTTCATACATGCTCGTCGGTTGTGACCACTCCTGACCTGGCCCCTCACAAACACATCGCAGATTTGTTGGTGGTAGGTCCGCCTAGGCCGTCCTTTACCGGTTCGCCCTTTCACACTTGTCTTATAAATTCGTTTAGTCAGTCTACTTTCGTCCATCCTTTCTACATGTCCGAACCATCTAAGCATTCCTTTCTCTATCCTTGTCACTATATCTTCTTTCACACCACAACGTTCTCGAATTACACTGTTTCTCATTTTATCCACCAAGCTTACTCCAGCTATACTCCTCAGACTCCTCATTTCTACAGCATTAATCTTACTTCTGTGCTTATCCTGCCATACCCAACATTCACTCCCATACATAAGCGTGGGAACCAAAACCCCTCTGTGTACAGCCAGTCGTGCCTTTTTGGAGACTTTCTGGCTATTCATAAAGTTGTTCAGGGCCCCATTCACTTGATTTCCAGCCAAAACCCGTCTTTCAATATCGCATTCATACTTTCCATCTCTCGTAAACTTTGTGCCTAAATACATGAACTCTTTCACCTGTTCCACTTTTTCTCCATCAATCCCAATATCGCATTTAGACATATTTTCATCTCTTTCAAAAACCATTGCTTTAGTCTTACATACATTCACTTTCATTCCTTTCTCTCATCAAAGACCCATGTAATATATTAATCATCAACTGCAATTCTTCCTCAGATGATGCCAGGAGGATCGGATCATCAGCGTAAAGAAGGCATTTGATGATTAAATCGTTCATTTTTAATCCATATACACTCTCTTTCAAATCTTTTAAACAATTATCAATATATAGGTTAAACAGTCCTGGAGAAGCTACACATCCCTGTCTAACACCCTTTTCGATGTTAAACCAGTCCGTATATGCCCCTCCTATCCTGACACAAGCTCTGGAATCGCTGTAAAGTGATTTCATCGCTCTTATCAAGCCACTGCTCACCCCATATAAGGATAGTGTCAACCATAATTCATTCCTCACCACTCTGTCATAAGCCTTCTCCAAATCTACGAAAGCACAGTAAACCTTTTGACTTTTAGCCAGAAATTTTTCGACTATGCTTCGTAAGGAGAAAACTTGATCCATACAACCCCTTCCTTTCCTAAATCCTGCTTGCACATCCCATATTTTCTGATCAGTTTCATTCATCACCCTTTTGACCAATATTCTTGCATAAAGTTTGCCGACGATGCTTAACAAGCTGATGCCTCGGTAGTTCTTGCACTCTTGTTGCGACCCTTTACCCTTGTATAGCGGCACAATCACAGCGTTGCAACAGTCTGCAGGCACAATGCCGCTCCCCAGGTACAAGTTAAAAATTCGGTGCAGTAGTTTTATTACCAGGCCCTGTCCAGCTTTGAGCATCTCGGCTGATATTCTATCATATCCCGGAGTCTTACCTAATTTCAAACTATTTAATGCTTCCACAATCTCTTCTATGCTGATATCCCTTTCAACACAACCTTCACTAAAAACTTCATTCTGCACACTGGTGTATTCCTTCTCAAACAGACTCTCAAAATATTCTCTCCATCTACCCAGAACATACCTTCTGTGTACTAAGTATCGGGAATTTGTCAATAAAACAAAATTATTATTATTCATCTAAATTTATTTTATCGCCTTCAAAGTAGGCCCCATCGCTTGCAATACAACATCTCCACCGCTTCACCCAGTCTTCCATACATTTTTCATAGGCTATTTGCGGTATGGCCTTTAGCTCATTCAGCGAATTTTCTTTTATGGCTTCTATTGACTCAAAACGTTTTCCTCGAAGTGGTAATTTTAACTTGGGAAATAAAAAAAAGTCAGACGGAGCCATATCAGATGAATAGGGTGCTTGGTCGAGAACGTTTGTTGAATTTTTCGCTCAAAACTCTTTCACTATAATGGCTGTGTGTGATGGTGCATTATCATGGTGCAGCATCCATGAGTTGTGTCGCCACAAATCTGGACGTTTTCGGCGGATACTCTCACGCAAACGCTTCATGACGCCTAAATAATATTCTTTATTCACTGTTTCTCCCTCTGGAAGGAATTCGGAGTGAACCACACCACGGTAGTCAAAAAAACTGTCAGCATCACCTTGATTTTGGTGCGAATTTGCCGCGGTTTTTTGGGTTTCGGCTCGTTTTCGAGACGCCATTCTGAAGACTGTTGGCTTGTTTGCATGTCACACTCATAAACCCATGTCTCGTCGCCAGTTATTATACGTTTCATAAAGGTCGGATCCGTAGAAGCTCGGGAAACCATGTCTTCAGCGACATGCTTTCGCTGCCCTTTTTGAACAAAACTGAGCTCTTTTGGAACTAGTCGAGCGGCGACGCGTTTCATGCCTAAAATGTCAATGAGAATATTGTGGACGGACTTAAAAGATATGTTCACCTCACTAGCCAACTCTCTCAGACTCATACGTCGATTTTCGAGCACTAGCTTCTTGATTCTGTCGATGTTTTCTTTGGTCGTAGCGGTTGAAAGTCTACCAGAACGAGGCAAGTCTACTACTACTTCTCGGCCTTCTTTAAAAGCCTTATACCATTCATAAGCCCTTGTTTTCGATATACATGATTCGCCGTAGGTATTTCGCAACATTTTTAGTGATTCACCACATGAAATATCATTCGAAACACAAAATTTAAGGCACACTCTTTGTTCAACAATATTTTCCATTGTAAAAATCGCCGAGGACTCAAAACTATGACCAACAAAAAGTTTAGTTTAAAACAAATTAAATGACAGATCCCGTTCAAATTTTGCGCGCTAAATCAGTACAGTGCTACCAACATGCAGTAAAAAAATTAGAACGACCTCTTTTACGCGGGTCTCTTTATTGACATATGCCCGATACTTTTTACACAGAGTAGTACTTCTCACCTTTCAACATAGTTCCATCCTTATTTCTGATTTGTTCCAGTTGCGATGTGGAGATTTTTCCTTTGGCTGATCTTATGGACTTCCAAAATAGTTTAATATTATTCTGGAAGTCATCAGATAACTTCCTATCAAATTCATCTCTTTCATTCTCTTTTTCCTTCGCTGTTACTTCTTTCACAACACCTTTTAACAAACCATAAATTTTGTAGAACATAAAATTTTTGAAATAATATTTTATAATATAATTGATTTGTTTGAGATTGAAATTTAATTTACTTGAGATTACTAAAGAAACATTACTTACTACTAAATTTTCGAGAAGATCATGAAACCATCAACTTCGTGTGATATACATGCACCTAATTAAGATACACTGACGTATACAATGCTACGGTAGCTTACGTGCGCAGGCTATCGGCACTTTAAATTAAAAATCGACTAAGTTCAACGAGAATGTAGAGACTACTAGAGACCCACTTCGAACTTCGCCGGAGTTGGGACAAGAATTTCGCCGAGGAATTGGAAAGAATTTCGAGGGTGCATAAAACTTTTTTTACTGTGTCAGAATTTCCAGTCTATAAGACATCACTTCTCAAGTTAGCAGAATACTGTAGTGAAGTACGAGATTGTGATATTTTATTTCATTAAGCAGGAACTGGAATTATGGAAGTATTTATTTCTCAAACTTTCGCGAATCTCATTCATAGATTAAAACAACTTTTAGGATTATATCGCGTTTATTTATTACTTACTTTTATTTATTTCCCGACGTTTCGAACTCTTTACAGAGATCATTTTCACCAGAAAATTATCTCTGTAAAGAGTTCGTAACGTCGAAACGTTCGAAATATATAAACGCGATATAATCCTAAAAGTTTTTTTAATCTATCATGGAAGTAGTTAGTTAAAGTCCATTGACGTTTTGTACCTATTGTTCGCGGCCATTGTTATCAGTCATAGACAAAATTCTCGCGCGTGGGAGGAGTCCGTCTTCCCGCCAATTATCTGTCAAATTGACAAAATCGCTCCAAGTTTACGAGGGAGAAGGTTGTTTATTTCTGCTATAACATTTCTAATAAAAACAGCAACAAGTCTATAATTTTACTAAAATGTCTCAATTAGAAGATAGTGAAGAAAATTTAATTGAACAAATGGATAGTCTCTGTTCCAATCTAAATGTCGATCCTGTAGCTGCGAAGAAATCCAAGGAATCCTTTTTAGATATTAGAAGGAATTACACATTAGATGTAAGTTTTTACTAAGGATTATTAGATATTCTTAATACTTTTAACTGTCCAACTACTGTAAGGGAAATTTGGAAGGTCGTGCTTGATCTGATTACTAAAATCTTTGTTCCTCTTTGTTTCTCAGTAAAAAGCATGGAAAAGGAGATTATACAGCTCTGTTTTCCCTGTTTGATACCTCATTCAAATATTCAGAAGCTAGAATTGCTATGGAGAATAGTTCTCCTTTCATAATAGATTATATTCATTGAAATGTCCAATTTCATTTAAAACTTTTTTATTGAGTTACATAAGCTGAGATAGGCAATTCAAAAAAGAAATTCAGTAACCCGTTCACTTTTATATGCCAGGCATAGGCACTCATTGTGGTTAATTTTTAAAATATAATTCCTAGTAAAAAAAATATTCATATGTTAAAGAAGATAAGCCCTAGAGGAAATCAGTCAACTAGGTTATAATTCACTAGGAGCCAGTAGCTGTACAGGGTTAACTTTTCTATTTATTATAAATAAGTTTTTTTTTTCTCTTGTTATCAAACAGTTTCACCTTTCAGGGTGACTCATTACACTGGATGGCATGTGCACTATATGTGGCATGTCGCACATCTATAACACCAACAGTGCAGTCAGGAAAAGTGGTTGAAGGGAACTGTGTCAGTCTCACCAGGCTTCTTAGGCTATGTAACTTAAGGTAATTGGTTTATGATTAACTCATATGCATCTTAATATAATTGCGTATGGTGAATGCAGCGGAAATGCATTCTCTGATAAGCATGTGCGAAGTCACCATTGCAGAACATAAGAAATATAAAGTGATAAGGGAGAAATGCAAGTTGAAGGATGATGTGGTGACCAAAGTGGAGAAAAGGATGTTAAGATGGTTTGGTCATGTTGCAAGAATGTATGAAAGTCAACTGATTTAAAATTCTAGGTGCTCAAATAATATTTGTGTCAAACCAGTAATTGTTTTTTTTTTTTCAGTCTTATACAGTTTTTCAACAAAATTAAAAATTGGATGGAGATGGCTTCCATGTCAACAGAATTTAAACATAGAATGTCACATTTAGAATCCAAATTTGCAGTCTCGACTGTGTTGTTTAGGAAATTTCAACCAATTTTCAAAGAAATATTTCTAGGATTAACTAACGAACCTCTAAAACAGAGTACCAAAAGAAGACCAAAGTAAGTGGAATAGTCATTAAGTAACAAAAGTATTTTATTCTATTCTTTCCAACATAATGTTAAATTAAGTATGCAATATAGGAATATATTGCATACTTAATTTAACATTATGTTATACAAACATGCACTAAATTATTAGATAAGCAATGTACACATATAGCTCCACACCTTTTGTTACTCCCTAGCAGGCAGGGGCTGTTAAGCCAAAGTTACGTGCCAAATCTTTATGTTACGAACTGCACTATGCCTGGCACAAAAGTGTGTGTCATCAAAATTTATCATGAATAACTTCCGAAAAGAAATCCGAGAAATCAATGAAGATGCTTATATTTTTTTTGTTCTAACAGGCTTCAACCATGCTCCACTAACGCATTATTTGAGTTCACCTGGTGTTTGTACATATGTGTGAAAGGAGAATTCCACAAGTCTGCCCACGATCTTGTTGATATGTATCACTTGCTGCTGGCGTGCTTGGATTTCGTTTTCACCAATGCGTTTATGTCGAGAAGAATTGATTTGATAAATCCTACGTTTAAAGGTAGGTTGTTTGACTTATATTTATGATACATTAATACTGTCCATTATCATGTCAAGGATGTACTGTGTTCTATATTATTTATTTATTTCTAAGACTTTCGCGAATCTCATTCATTGATCAAAACAACTTTTAGGATTATATCGCGTTTATTTCTTACTTATTTATATTTATTTCCCGACGTTTCGAACTCTTTTGAGAAAATGATCTCTGTAAAGAGTTCGAAACGTCGGGAAATAAATATAAATAAGTAAGAAATAAACGCGATATAATCCTAAAAGTTGTTTTGTTCTATATTATTAGTAAAAGAAACGTATTAGTAAAAGTAAAGATAGGTGGGGCAAATGAGCTAACGGATGGGGAGCAAGAAATGCCACCCATGGACACCTGAACACAAATAGTGTTACAGTTAGGTTGTCTAAATGGGGTATGGAGAATGGGTCAGAATTGGGATTAGAAGGGGTTGAGCCTGCGGATAGCTTTTTTACCGAGCGAAACGCGACATGAGTCACTTTATGTTGATATTCTGAGTGGTTGTGTTATTTCACCAGTCGAGCCGTCCCATTCATACAGCGAACTGCGTGGCTACGAATGTTTATGTACCAATTTGATGTATTGTTCATAGGTTTACCGAACAACTGGTTAAAAGATGACTTCACACTACCAGAGACTGCACCCTGTATAATATCAATACTTTGTGAACTACAAAACGGTCTGCTGGTAGATGCGTGTACCACCAAAGAGGACAGTTGGAAGCCAGTGATCAAGAGTTTCTTTGAAAAATCTGTAAGCAACTATACTACTTAATAATTTTGTTCATTCTGTACTTCCGATAATACTAAATTTCGTATGTACACAGACATTCTATTTTCCATTCTCAATTATATAACATAACTTCACGTCTTTTTCTACCCGAAGGTGTAGCAGTGGCTGTTAGCTGTGCTGTAGTGCTGTAGCCTCGACTCGCCGTTATGTTTACGTCCTAAATGGATAGGATATATAGATATCGAGCACAATGTTTTCAGTCATATAAATTTATCACACGTAACTTTCGAAATTAATTCCGAAAAGTCCCCCAGGATTCGAATGCGCGACTTCCTGATTCAGAAGCGGGGTGCTCGACCACTAGTCCTCCGAGACCGATAAAAATATAAATATAAACTAAACCTAAATATTTCTTGAACTATTTAATCGTATTTATTCCAGATTTTAAAAGGTTCACGATCGGACGAACTACGAGGTGTATTAGATGTTGGCTACTTTGATCCCAATCTAAAATCATTGAACAATTTATATGAAACTTACGTCCTTAGCGTCGGTGAATTCGATGAAAGAATATTTTTAGGTGAGTGAAGCTTAACTCCTTTAACTATAATTTTGTTTACCGGCTTGACCGATTCTCATGAAATTTTGTGTGAAATATCGGGTAGGTCTGAGATTCGAAAAACATCTATTTTTCATCCCCCTAAATGTTACCCCTAATTGTATGTGTACCCCTAAGTTTTTGTTTTTAATTTTTATAATTGTTTTTTTATGAAACAGCATACAAAATAGCATACAAGCCTACATTTTCATCTGTCTAATGGTAGAGAGATGAAAATGTAGGCTTGTATGTCATTTTGTTTGCTGTTTTTTATTTTTTATTTGTTGATCAAAAACTTTATTTTTTTGACAAGACAATATTCAATGGGTTAGTTAAAATTCCACACAGGCGAAGTTGGCACTGTTAAATAGGTATATTTAATCCAAAAAAATACTTTCGAAAATTAACGAAAGTAGGTTGGCTCCATGAAATGTAGCTGGCCGTTAATAAAACTATGTCAGTAAAATAAAAAAATTAAAAAAAGTAAATGACATTATACAACACGACAGTAAACAAAATGTCCGAGGTATATTATTTTCATCCAATATTAACTTGCCTCATAGAATATGAAGGTAATAAATACTACTTAAAAAAATCAAATGTAATTACTATGAACCAAGTATTAATTATTTATTTAATTTCAGGTGAACATGCGAATGAACAAATCGGCACTGTCAACAAAGAATCTGGAGACAAACTATCACAAGTTATTGCAGGTTTTGGACCAGTAAGTCATTTTACTTATCTTCATTTTCATGCCCATATCCCACTTTAAGTGGGATCGGCACAACATGTCATACTTTCGAACTATCCATGTTGTCAAAATTTTTGATTATGGATTTATGCTGGGGTGTAAACATAACGGCGTGTCGAGGCTTAACAGCCACTGCCTACACCTTCGGGTAGAAAAAGGCGTGAAGTTATGATATGTTTTTGTTAGGAATATATACTAGTAATTTTACTAGTAATAGTGTAGCTAGTAAGGGGAAAAGGGGCCGGGCCTCCTTGTACCTCTCTTACCGAACTAAACTCGGCACTAGCCACTTTCCGCCGATATTCCGAGAGGTGGTGGTATTTTACCGGTCGATGTTGCAGTTTCCTGCATGAATGTGCCGCTATTCATGCAGCGAACTGCAACACTGTTAAATTTTTATTGGTTACGTGACAGTGAACGGCAATCAGAAAATTTCGTTTTAAGTGTCACGCCGTGTTAAAATACTCCATTTGACCATGTCTAATTTGCAGAGTAATCGCACGTGTCACGAGACTCCACTAACCGGACGGCGTTACCTGGCCAGAAGAGGCGAGGAGCTGACTCCTGTGTCTGAAGCTAAGAACAGTCTGGCGAGACTTGCCGCCTTCCTGAGACAGGCTAAACCCCAACCCTCTAGAGAATTACTCAAATTGTTCGCGTACGTATCTTAATGTATCTCCTACGTAATTTATGGTATCGAATTATAATATATTATTATGCTACTGCAACAATTAAAAGGACGATATAATATTTTAAAAACATGAAACCTTACCCCATGTCTCTTGTATGGTAGGTAGAGACAACAGCGTCATAAGGCAATATTCTCACAAACCTCACCTGCTTCTTCTCTTGTCACACACGCTCGTCGGTTTTTAAGGCTCCTGACATCACCATCCTTTATTAACTTTGCTTGTGCCATTTGTTAAAAAAATATATACAAATTTAAGTACGAAATTTTCAGCTAGCAATGTAAATTTTAAAATAAAACAACATTCACAATTCGAATACATAGTTTAATATTGCAAAAACTGTCCTTCAATGCTATAATTTATTCTAGAATTGCGTATATTTGTTTACAGGGAGTGCAACGTCAGTACAGAAACAATAAATACCAACCTGATACAGCCGTGCAACAGCTGGATGGAACGCTTTGCAGAGAGTCTGAGCGAGACGAACAGCACCAGCAGTCAGATGATCACACTGCGCTGTAACATGATCACGTGTCTGTATTATAAAGTGTTTGAACACATCATCAGGGAGGAGCACAGGAAGAAGCCGCAAGTTTCATTGCAGGTTCGATTCTGTTATTATTATTATTATTTATATAGATTGTGTGGTTTACAGTTCTAGAAGTCAGTTTAACTTTTTTTTTTAAGTAATTTTTTCACGAGTTTTAGTGATATTAATGAGTTGTGAATTTCAATAGCAGTTAGTTCATTTACATGGCTTTCAGTTTAGTAAATATATTTTCACTATTTAAATTTACATTGTTATTTTACATAGTATAAAAATAAAGTCGCTTTCCGTTGTCTGTCCCTTAAATACTTTGATCATGAAAACTACTCAACGGATTTTGATGCGGTATTTTCAATACATAGGTCGTGTCAACGGGGTGGTTTATATGTTTATTTCACATATAATGTAGTAAAGAAAAAGTGATAATTCTCGAGATTTTGCACTTTAATTGTGAATGATGTAAAATCACTTTTGATGAGGAACAAAGTTCGCCGGGTCATTCTAGTATGCAATATACATACACTAGCTGACCCAATAAATGTTGACATACCAAAACAAATAAAAAATAGGGGTCGATCTTAGAGAGATATAAATTTATGGTTGTATTTTTGTGTGCTGTGTAATAGAAAAATATCTAAAAATGAAGAACTAATTAGGGGTGGACTACCCTAAACATATAGGGGGATGAAAACTAGACGTTTGCCTACAAATGTTCATGAGTTCAATACCGCGTACCGTGACACGAGAATTTTATATACTAGATTAGACCAGACAAAATAACTAATGAGGGGTTTTTATTAAGGCAATTTAAGCGGGAAAATCATATTTTTTAATATGTCTTTCTGTCATATGTCTAAAGTACTGCATAGTTTTAAATATTGTCCCCACAGTACCGGTACATTAATATTACTTAATTAATATGTTAATATTATTCTATCGCTGATATATAATTTGCATAGACCCATAAGCTGTTTGCACAGCTTTTCTTGGGGAAACTATAATTCCTTAAAATCTGATACCTTCGAAAAGCAACGGGTACGGAACTGCAAGCAAGAACTTCACTACATAATATAAAACAAAGTCGCTTTCTCTTTCCCTATGTCCCTTTGTATGCTTAAATCTTTGAAACTACGCAACGGATTTTGATGCGGTTTTTTAATAGTTAGAGGGTGTCAACGGGGTGGTTTTGATCTATATATAATTCATGAATAGTGTAGTGAAAAAAAAAAGATCATTTTCAAGATTTAAAACTTTAATCGAAAACGCTGCCTGAACCCTAAGTGATAAATCAAAACAATGTACTACATTATTATACACCTTTAAAAGGTCTATAAAAAAGTCCGCAAGGGCATATGTCTATGTCTTAGGGATAACCCACAATGACCATTATTCTTTTTTAACTTTTTACGAGAAATAATGGCTTATTTACAAAGCAATTTTAAACATTACAGCATTAATTTTCATCCAATTAAGTGTCTTAAATAGATTGTGCTTTTAATATAGATCAATATAGCCATTTACAGCATGTAATTTAAACTAATATTTACGAAGATATTACAGTATTAACATAGCGGTACATAGCAGTTGCGTTTGCGCGCCAAAACGCGTGCCGATAAATAGCACAAATTGAACTTTTTAAGATCCAAATATTACTAATTTATTTCTTTTGATGCGGAACGAAGTTCGCCGGGTCAACTAGTATTAAATAAATTAAGCTTTTAAATTTAGCTATATTTCGCGTAATTTGAACAATATTTATGATATTTGAAGTCTCGGTGCTCTAGTGGTCGCACACCCCACTTCTGGATCGAGAACCCGCGTCACGGCACACCAATGATTTATCAAAATTATTTTCAAAAGTTATGTGCGATAAATATGGCAATAGTTTCGCCACCTATTCCATTTGGGACGTAAACATAACGGCGAGTCGAGGCTTAGCAGCCAGTGCCTACACCTTCGGGTAGAAAAAAGCGTGAAGTTATGTTATTTATGATATTTCGCAGATGCTGCTCACACAAGAAACCTATCAACTGGCTGTGTACGCCTGCTGTACGGAGATTGTCCTTCACGCTTATTGTGTGCACTCGCTCAAGTTCCCCAGAGTGCTGCAGATATATGGACTTAGTGCATTCCACTTTTACAAAGTTATCGAGTTGGTGGTGCAGGCTGTGGTGGAGAAACTCACCAGAGATGTCATCAAACATCTTAATGCAGTAAGTACACTAAATAGAAAATGCAATTACACATTTGTAATGCCATTTCAGTTTTTATAGAATAGTCTAAGCCCAAATATCGGAGTTAAAGTGAAACTTTTATTACATCGTCTCAAACTTTTTCGTCTGTGTGTTGCATGTCGCGTGACGGTCGGCCGCGGAGTAGGGATAAAGTGAAAGGCGCTCGTCAGAGCGCCTTTCACTTTATCCGAGGCCAATATGGCGGCCATGTTGTTGTTTATGGATTTATTTCAATTTTGAGTGCTTGAATTTATTAATTAACTTATTTTGTATGAATATTAAATTAAGACTTTTTATTTATATTCGGTCCATTCAATATATTTAATTTTATTTAACATTTATTTTTAGTTAAATGTCTATAATGTGAAAAAAAGTTTCACTTTTACGGTGGTTTCATAAAACCACACAATCTTTTTTTATTGCATTTGTAACTATTTGTTCCAATGGCGAAGTCGGCTCCGTTAAATGTATAATTTATTAGGAAAATAAAGGTCTCGGTGGTCCAGTGGTTTGGTGATTCAGAAGCGAGATGCTCGATCTCGCTTCTGAATCAAAAAGTCGCGGGCTTAAATCTTGACTCACACCAATGACTCCGATTTTTTTTCCGGAAGTTACGTGTGATAAATATCGATGAATGAAAACTTTGTGTCGGGAATGTGTTCGCCACCTATTCCATTACGGGACGTAAACATAATGGCGAGACGAGGCTTTACAGCTGCTGCCTACATCTTCGGGTAGAAAAAGACGCAAAGTTATTTTGTTCATTTATGTTAATTTTAAAATATATAAATAACAGAATCTTTTGTTAATATAGAGAAACTAGCATAATTCAATACTTACAGGTGGAAGAGGAAGTGCTTGAATCATTAGTTTGGACATCAGAGAGTCCGCTATGGGACCAGCTGAGCCGCACCCCAGTACCAGCTTCTATTGACGTCAAAGTTCATGACTCTCCACACCGTAGAAATAGTGAGTTTTTATGAACATAGAGTTTTTAGATGATAAGTATATATCTATTATGATTATAGTAGTTATTAGGTTTAAAGATAGCTTCAGTCCTATTATTACCTTCTTATAATTTATAGAAGAAATAATAGTGCGTGTAGTCGTGCAACTATCGATAGGATTCAATCGGGGAGGAGGATAGGGTTCTCATTGTAAATCCTAACAGGATCGTAAGGGTCATAAATCGAAACTGGCCACATAACGTTATATTTTAGCTGAAAGACACATTTCCGAAAAATTCAATGGAAAATTTTAGAAAAACTTTTTTCAAAATTATGGTAACTCGCCCCTGTTAAACCGAATATTTCATTCGGAGAATCCTGCCTACATATTCCGAGCGTTCTTTGAACTAATAATTACGTATAAAATTTTTATGCAGAATAACGTAGGGATTACAAATTTACAGATGGTCTTCAGTCACCAGTATCAGCCATTACAGATCGATACTTCTCACCAGACCAGGCGAAAAAACAATTATTCAAAGATCCTATCAAACCTGGACAATCTTTACTAGGTAAAACACTTAATCTTAAGCTGTTGTGTTCCTGATGTGAATGAAATAGTTTTAAAAAATTACCATCTCATCATAACTCATGTTTATGGATTTATTTATTTTCCAGTTCCTACAAACAACGCCCAAACAAGACAGGAAAGCTCTGTGATACAAACGCCTCAGACGCCTGGAGACGGAAACACCACACCGAAAAAAATGAATAACTCTTTAATATTATTCTTTAGGAAGGTAAAATTTAACTCATAATAAGAAATTCTTTCTTAGTTTTTTTTGTATTTATTGACTGCTTTCTAGGCGAAACAAAGTTCGCCGGGTCATCTAGTTAAAATTAAATTTCAACGTTTAGTTTTATTGAATAATGAACTAACCTTTTTTAATTAAACTGAATGGATATTTGGTACTGCCGCCACTCCCATAACTAATTTTCGAAAAGTCTTTCGTATAATAATATAGATGGGATATAGATTCTGGCCCCACAGAACCAGTGAATCACTATAATTATATAATAATAAAAATTTACGTATTCAGTTCTACAGTCTAGCAGTAGTCAGAGTCAACGATTTGTGTACGAGATTACGTTTGACTGACGAGGAATTGAAACGTAAGATATGGACGTGCCTCGAACATTCTATCATGCATCAGACCCAACTGATGAAGGACAGACACCTGGATCAGTTGTTGATGTGCGCCGTTTATGTTATATGTAAAGTAAGTATCACCTATTGAATATATTTTTTTTTTATGGTATACAGGGGAAACGAGCAAGTGTGTCACCTGATGGTAAGCAAAAGACGCCGCCTATGGACACCTGAACACATATATTGTGACAGTTGCGTTGCCGACCTTTAAAAATGGGATATGGAAGGGGTCGGAAGTGGGACGGGAAGGGGAACGGGAAAGAGGTTGGGCCTCCGGATACCTCTCTTACCGAGCGAAACGCGGCATGAGCCACTTTATGTCGATATTCTGAGAGGTCGTGGTATTTCACCGGTCGAGCCGGCTCTTTCATGCAGCGAGCTATGTGGCTCCACCACTAAAGTTGTGTAAGAATCGTGTCTTGTGGCGCTCTTTTCTCTCTGCCTACCCCGTGAGGGACTTGGCGTGAAGTTATGTATGTATGTAACATCTAGATTTTGTTAATTTAATAATTTTTTCTTCGTCTTAAAAAATATTGTATAGAAGCCATACTTCACAAAACAGGCCTCACGAGTTTATTATAAAAAAAGGGTAGGTGAACTGTAAATGGAATCCTAAACACCGTAAATTTAATTTTTTTTCAGGTATCAAATAATTCGACAAATCAAGTAGAAAGGTCATTTGCGGATATTATGAAATGTTATAGACAACGGCCGCTGGCAGATAATCATGTTTACAGATCAGTACTTATTAAGCAAAGCGATGGAGAAAGTAAGTGTAACAAACAAATCAAAATTTTATGGCCTACTAGCTGACCCGGCGAACGTTGTTTTGCCTTGGAAGGAATAAATGGTTAATAAAAAAAGAATCTAAAATTTCACCTTGGGGCTGTCCATTAATCACGTGAGGTTAGAAAGGGGAGGGGTCTAACAAAAATCACGAAATATCACGAGAGGGGAGGGTGGGTGTAGTAAGATATCACGTGTATTTGTGACAAAAATTATGAAAAAAAAAAAACATCACGTGATTAATGGACGGCCCCCTTATTACATCAGCCACCTGCCAATAAGGTTCATTAAAATCAGTTTAGATTAGCTGGAACAAACAAACAAACTAACAGAAATATTACATACATATTTGCGATTGAAAGGAATGACTTATGCTAGTGTTATATAAATGCATCTTGGAAATATAAATATTTTGTTTTGCAGCTTCACCTGAGAGAGGCGATTTAATACACTTCTACAATAAAGTATACGTACAGTGTATGCAAGTGTTCGCGTTGAGATTTACGGGAAAACATAAAGATGTGAGTATGCATACACACATATTAAGTAATTTTAAAAACTCCGAG
This sequence comes from Euproctis similis, assembly GCA_905147225.2. Taxonomy (NCBI): domain Eukaryota; kingdom Metazoa; phylum Arthropoda; class Insecta; order Lepidoptera; family Erebidae; genus Euproctis; species Euproctis similis. The sequence goes on along the minus strand of LR990121.1, from coordinate 6,261,782 downwards.
TAATTTGTGTTACTGAAGTTGGTTTTCCACTAATGTATTTATATATATACGTTTACGGGACTGATCTCAATGCTAATTTATGGGAGTGTTGTGTGCTAATTTTGGGTTTACTCAACTTTCACGCACACTCTATCATAGTAGAGATTGCGAGAAAGTCCCTAGTTGATCACGCTGAAAACAAGGTTGTAACGCAGCGAAGTTAGATTGAAACAGAGTGGAAAAAGAAAGTGGAGTGGAGAAAGAGCATATTCTGATGGTTCGGCAATGTAGAAAGGATAAATGATACAAAATTCACTAAGCACATGTACAGTGCCTTTTCTGAAGCAGTCGAAGTCGGATGCGCTAACGAGTTTTTGAGGAAAGTGAAGTCGGAGGCTTAAAAACTGACTATTATTAAAAACACAATGTATGAAATGGAAACTAGTTGAGCGAGCAAGGAGTTAAGAATCTTTGTTGAACGGACCTAATTGTGCAGGAGTGCAGCCTGTCCCCGCTGCCGGCGGGGCGCGGCGACGCGGCCTTCTCGCCGGCCGGCCAGCGCGTGTCGGAGCGGCACCAGCTGTACGTGAAGCCGCTCACGGGCGCGCCGGCCGCCAGCCTGCACCTCACGTACCGCTTCAGCCGCAGCCCCGCCAAGGACCTGCACGCCATCAACTGCCTCGTGGCCAGCGAGGGCGCCGCGCCCGGCCTCAAGCGCAAGCTGCACGGGCTCATGGCGGACCGCCACAACAGCGCGCCGCACCGCCGCACGGGTAGCTTTTTTATTTATTTCACCACTAGATACGAGTCTTTTAGTCCGCTGACCGCAGATTTTTGTAGATTTTTCTCTCTAATTAAGTACAGTTTATGAATACATTTTTAAATATAATTATAAAGAATACATTTAAGTATAAGTGAAACCCACTGACATTGGGAACATTGACCAAGCTACCAGTGGTCAGGGCCCCAGAGAGAGTAACTTCCTCACGATACGTGCCATGCCTAGAAGTACCGCTTTCTGCATCAAACCCTTGATCCAGCTGTAAACATTATTATTATTTAGATAAAACTCCCCAACAGCCTTTAACACAGGCAAAAAGTAAAATCGAAATGAAACATGCCACCTATGTTAAACGAAAAGAATCAAGAAAGATCCTACAATCGCTGTTACACAAAATTATTCCCGTAAATATTCCTATTAAATGTAAAATGCATTTACATCATTTATACCTATCTCAATTAATTAATAACATTTTTTTTGTTTCAGAATGATATCACATCATCTAAATTCGTAAACGAAAATAATCGAGTCTATTCTGTATTTATAAGTCATATTTATTGTGTTTCCCATATTATTGCCAAAAATGTGTTGTAGCTCTCTAGCCATCGTTTTGTCAAAACTAGTATTTATTATTTGACGAATTAAGTTGTAAAATCCATTTTGTTAAGTTTGACTAGCATTGAATAAATGCAACATTTTCTTTATAAAGTAATCAGCAATTTATATATTTTAAATTGTATGTATTGTAAATTTAAAATTTCTAGTAATCATTTTTTTTTGTTGCTGAATTTAAATTGACGAATATTGAAAAATCTTATACTGCAATCACAAATGTTCTAGAGATATTATTACAATTCAACAACATGTATATTCCCTTTTGATATTTTATTTGTATTGTTTCCCTTTACTAAGGGTAAGCTTTTTTTAAAACATGCCAGAAAGCCAGACTTTTCTGGTAATAATTTCTATAATATCTGACATCACTAAACTTGAATTGTTGAAAATTATATACATAAGTATGTAAACAAATATACAGTCGACTCTCGTGAATTCTAAACTCGATGGACCCTGAAAATATTACGAATTATTGAGTATTTGAAATATCAAATGTTTCGTAATATGTGAGAGAAAATAAATAATAAAACTTCGAATTATTAAGAGTTTATTAAATATTTTCTCAATAACTTTTTTGAAGAGGAAAACTGTCTGAAATATATTTTCTTCTCTTTCGCTTCATAGACTTGAAAAGGTATTGGATGTGACTCTTGCTTCCATCTGATTCCACCTCTCCCAAAGGCTCTGGTGTATCATCTTCTTTAACATTGCTTTCTCTTTCTTTCCTACGCTTTCTGTCTGCAACTTTGAATTTTCGATTGTTAGATGACGATGAGTCCTAATTACCGCGTCGTTCTGTCATATAACTATTTTTTTTTTCGTTCGAATTACCAATTGCCTGAAAATGTATTTGATTTGGTTCAAAATATAAAAAAAAATTGTAAGTAACCTGTTATGTTAGTAGTACTTATAATCATAGAGAGATTAGACTTATAGCACGTTGGAATCAACGAGAGTCCACTGTATATGTGTATTCTTCTGTAACTTCATCATATATTAATAATTTTATATAATTATATTAATGTGATTTAACCCAAATAATTCGAGAATATAACTAGACTTCCCTATCTATGTATAATTATTACATAACGTAACATAACTTCACGCCTTTTGTTACCCGAAGGTGTAGGTAGCGGCTGTTAAACCTCGTCTCGCCGTTATGTTTACGTCCCAAATGGAATAGGTGGCGAACCTATTGCCATACCGGGTACAAAGTCTTTCAGTCATCGATATTTATCGCACATAACTTCCGAAAACAATTTCGAAAAGTCATTGGTGTGAGCCAGCGTCTGGAATCGAACCCGGACCTATGGATCAGAAGCCGTGTGCTCCACCACTGAGCCACCGAGACTTTAAAAATCTATAATTATTATTTATTATACAGGAATTATTTTCTTTATATGTATATCACGTATATGAAGAATGACAGCGAAAAGAAACTTTGAATAATAGTTTTCAAAATGTGTTAAATAGAAATAGCACAGGCGTAACCTCACATATTAATAATTTAAATCCTAGTGGGCTGAACAAATTTTAATTTTAATTGCTTTTAACTGACAAATAATTAAATTCTGTTTTAAATTGGTGGTAAGTTATGGTTAATTTTGTGGAATATATTGCTGCATTTATAGTTATTATGCCAGCTTATTATAATTTCAAAGGTGGTGTTGTGTATCAATTCGTATATTGATGAATGGGAATCATTACAATTATTATTGCTGAAATTAGATACATATTTTATCATTGTCGTCTGAATCAGGGGAAATCGTATGACGTCGTCACAGCGTATATTATGTAAGACAAGTGGTGCTATCTATTGGGAACACTTGGAGTGCATTGTTTCTAAACATTATAATGATCTCATATTTTATACATAACATAACATGTATAGTATTCTTATGCCATCACTTGAATTTTGCTCATTGCTTACATAATTATAGTAAGTTATTTTTTTATTTTTTATTTGAAGTCGTTGAAGGCTGTGTCGCGAGATGAATTGATTTTGTTTTTTTTTTTTATTAGTTAGGCAAGAGGCAATTTGAATAATCAAGGATTTTATTTTCTATTTGTTGCTTAATTTCATTTTGTGATCCGGGAATGTTGTTACCTTGAAGTCGTTGGACACTGTTGGTTTAGTTATAAACAGTTTTACAATAATTTTAAATATATATTGTGATATAAAATAATCAGATATTTGACTATTTTTTAAACATTTCATAAAGTTAGTATATATAATTAATTAATAATGACAAAATAAATCAAAGATAAAAGTTATCAAGTACTAATTGGTACAAGTAATATTGGCATCCTTTAATTTGTTTTTGCACTCTGATGCTGTCAAATTAAGAGTGAATAGAAATACATTACTAGACTTATAATTTCATAATGCTTTTCATAGTACCTGCAGGTGTGGGCAGCGTTTGACACTTGATTATTCAAATTTGACATTTTATTACTTCCATTAATTATATTATCCTTTAGTCTTTAAGTGTAATTATTCTTTAGTTGTATTCTATAGAAATTATTAAATCAAATTTGATTTTTAACCCTTATCAAAATTAATGACTGTATATTTCGAACATAGCTCTATATATATATCATGTATTCTATTAGTTTTAGTTACATCCGATAAAAAATGTATTCTAACCAATTTGTTTTATTTATTTTAATATTAACTAGAACATTACTTTGGCCAAGTGTCTTGTGAGGCAGGCAGAATGAGCTTATTTTTTTTTTTATTATTTTTTATTATATATCCTGCCTAACACAGCGATCTGTCGTGGACATTTAGCTGCTCCTCTGTCTGAATTTTGTCTGTATATTAAGTTTCTAACAGCAGTAAGGAGTCCAGTGACTACTCTCACTATCATTTATCAAATCGGTTAATAAGATTCGGAACGCTGTTCCTCCTCAGTCTTGTGTAATGAATACTTCCGAAACCAGTTAATTTGACAGCCAGCTCATTGACATGTTTTGTTAGTTTATGTTAGTAGTTTTGGCTACGAGCAGTAATTTCCTCCTTAACCGTGCTAAGCCTCAGATCATGCAATATATATTTATTGTGGATGCACTTTGGGATGTTGAACATGGATCTGATAGTTTTAGTCTGAAACCTTTCCAGGATCTCTATGTTGCTATTACTTGCTGTTCCCCAGAGCTCTATCCCGTATGTCCAAACCGGCTTCAATATAGTTTTGTAGATCGCCATTTTGCTTTCGTTGTTTAGCTGAGACTTTTTACCAGTTAGCCAGTACATGGATCTGAGCTTTGTATCTAAGGCTTTTCTTTTGCACCAGATATGTTTCTGCCAGGTCAGCCTTCTATCTAGATGCATTCCTAGGTATTTCGCTGCAATGTCATGTGGAATTTGTTCTCCGTTCAGTATGATTGGGGGGACAGTCACCTTTTCTTAGGGTGAAGGTGACGTGAGTTGATTTGCCTTGGTTAACCTTTATTCTCCATGTCTTTAACCATTTTTCGATCTTGCAGATGTGTTTCTGCAAGTATGCTGATGCGATTTCTGGGTTGGCGTTTACTGAAGTAATTGCAGTGTCATCGGCGTACGTAGCGATAAGGGTGTTATCGTCAACAGGTACGTCAGTGGTGAAAATAAGATATAGTACGGGCCCTAGAATGCTTCCCTGGGGTACCCCTGATTTGATTTCAAACAGGTCCGACGTAACGTTCTTAAGTTTAACCTCAAAGCATCTTTTGTCTAAGTAGCTTTTCATTATAAAGAAGAACCAGTGAGGCAAGTATTTCTTGATCTTGAATAGAAGACCGTCGTGCCATACTCTGTCAAAAGCCTGACTTATGTCCAAGAAGACAGCCGAGCAGTATTTTTTGTTTTCCAGAGTGTAGCTGATGGTATTTGTCAATCTGTGGACCTGCTCAATGGTTCCATGCTTTTGCCTGAATCCAAACTGGTGCCCAGGGAGAATAGTGTCTAAGTGAGGTCGCATTCTATTGAGAAGGACTTTTTCGAACAGTTTGCCAACAAGAGGGAGGAGACTGATTGGTCTGTAAGATGACACGTCTTCCGGTTGTTTTCCTGTCTTGAGAATCATGACTACCTGTGCGAATTTCCCACTGGATAGTGGGAGAGTTTCAGGCATGCATTGAAAAGAATCACCAAGAACATTATGCCTTTTTTCGGAAGATTGGTTAGCAGTACTGAATCTATTAGATCATATCCCGGTGCCATGAGCTTATATTAACCTCCTTTAAAAAGGCTAATAAACTAAGCTAATACTTGATCAGTGAATTGACTTTTTTATGTATGGTAAGGATTCAGTATGTATCGCAGTACTATTAGCAAATGGGTTGCTATATAGTTATGGTACTTTGGAAGCGCTCAATATATATACGTGTTATATCTTAGAGGGCAGGTTGCGGATTTAGTGTAATACTGTATCATTTTCTTGCCGGTTGGATTTTAATGAACGAATGAGATAACGCAATGAAACATATAAAACTGAGATCATGTTATAAATTTATTAGCAATGGTAATCTACAATTTGTGTCTCAACAAAAAATAAACACACACGAGTCATAAGAAGCAAGTTTTCCACAAGTCTTATGTTACAAATTAAAAATCCTACAGACTCCACATTATGTACAAAGTAAAGGATAAGAATGGTGGAGAGCCCACTTCCCTGGCCTTTAAGTCCTCAAAAAACTTTATGTTAAACTATTAATACAATACGTCAAACATGGACTTAGCTGCTAGATATTTATACTATTTAAATTAAAGTATTATCCGAGTTCGCAAATAATCGTTAGCACATACGCACGCAATATACCGATATTTTTTTTAAGTTAACCAGCAGGATACGTTCAATCACGAAGTATAGACACACAGGTACAGACGTACAGACAGGACAGACGGTAAAGGATTTTCAATAGTAATAATGTACACAATAATTATATACTTACATCTTAGTTTTTCTGCCGCTGGCTGCGCTAGAATGTTGTGACGCACCAATGATTACGTACGATTATTATTATTACATTACATACCCGCGTTGAAAAGTCGAGTGCTTCTCGAAGGATAGCGCCCTCTATCGGACTCCATGTTTCTATACTTCGTGCTCTCATTGTTCAAAGGTGTATCCGTGGCATTATTTACCAGGAAATAGGTGACAGGCAGACCTTTTTTTGTCTTATATAAATCACAATGTTGTCATCTATTTATCAACTATAACTTCTGGAAAGATGTGAAAACGATATTTTAAAGTTGAAAGAATTTTTTATCAAAAAAGAAAGTTTACAGCGCTTGAAATTCTTACATAAGGTTTGTAATAATGTCTACGCGTAATTGATTACTTAATTAATTTGATATTATTTATGCGGTAAGTCTGTAGCGTGCGCGTGTGCTGGGTGGGGGGCGTGGGGGGCGCGGCGCGGGGGGCGGGGTCAGGTGGCGCGGCCCTTGCCCTCCTTGATGGCGATCACGTAGCGCTGCGCCACGCGCTCCGGCGGCGAGTACCCGTCCGCGTACGACGAGTCCTGCGCCACAAACAACATCACTATTATACGTTGAGTTTTTTCAATATGTATCTTGACTTAAAGGTTTTAGTTACCAGGTCATTGAAACCCAAAAAAACAATATGTATCTTCAAGCAATTGATAAGCAAAGGTTTCGATGACAATTATTTCTTGATGCACCACTTATTTATATTCGCTAAGGGAAGGGGACAGATCCTCCCCGTCCTCTGTAACATCTGTTCTACATGGGTAATTTCAAATATAGAGCCACGAATTCGCTGCATGAATGGGTCAGCTCGACTAGTGAAATACCATGATTTCTCAGAATATGGGCTTATAGTGGTTGATGCCGCGTTTCATCATTCTCATGCAGATTTATCTGTGGACGAACCCCTTCCCTATCTCATTTTAACGGCCAGCAACGAACTGTAATACAATCTGTGTTGCAGGTGTTCATAGGTCGCGTTAAGTGCTTATTTTCAGGTGACACGTCTTCTCGTTTGCCCACATATCCCATAAAAACATCACGCCCTGGGATCCCCGTTAACTAAGAGAATAGATTGTTTTAAAAAATTTGCGTTGGTATGCCAAAAATTTACAAAATATGTGTGCCTGTTACCTTGTTTATGATGAAAACCCAAAATTATACCTATAAATCACTATAGCGTTAGGTGTAAGTGGCGCTAACCTCAAACAGTACTTCGTAGGGGTCCGCGGCGCTGGCGGGCAGCCTGTTGACGACCGCCCTGTAGAAGCAGGTGGTCTGCGGGTACAGCGCCATCACCACGGCCCCCTTCGGGAACAGAGCATGCTCGTCGGTACGGGGGTCGGCCCTCATCAGCGGCAGCGGCACCACGCGCCTCTTGCTCAGAATGTGACGGTTCTTTTGTTCCTCGTCTATGTCGTCCACTTCGTATTTGCCCTGGGCTGGGAGCCAACTTACCACCTAAAAAAGAAACTATAGCTTGATTTATCATTATTTTTAGTTTATGAATATACATTATAAATGCACAGTTATATTGAGATGAAAATTATTATATGCATAACTTCACGCCTAGTCGCCTGCGGGGTAGACAGAGAGAACAAAGCGTCATAAGGTACGATCCTTACACACTTTACTCGCTTCTTTGTTTTTTAACTGTTGTCATACACGCTCGTCGGTTTTTTAAAGCTCCTAATATTACCTTTCTCAAGGACTTGTTTAATCATGGGATGTACATCCTTCCGTTCTTGCACTGTATATCTGCTTAGTCAATCTTTCATTGTCCATTATTTCTATACGTTCATAATTTTAACACTGGTAGAGTCACGCAGCTCGTTGCATGAATGGGCCAGCTCGACCGGTGAAATACCACGACCTCTCAGAATATCGACGTAAAGTGGCTATTGCCGCGTTTCGCTCGGTGGGAGAGGTATCCGGAGGCCCCAACTTGTCCCATCCCACCTCCGACCCCTTCCATATCCCACTGTTAGGGCCGGCAACCCAACTGTAACACTATATGTGTTCGGGTGTCCATGGGCGGCGTCTGTTGCTGACCATCAGGTGACACGCCTTCTCGTTTGCCCCTATAGCATAAAAAACCGAAGCGACACTCTCTTTCAATCCAACTTTCCTTACAAAGTTTTAACCTAGTTTTCGACGCAGTCAGCGAAAGTCACTTCGCTTATTTTGCCATATTCAACTCTCGCTTCCATAATTCAGCGTTAGGAACCAAGGCTATGAAAACTATTTAAGCCCACCAAATAACCACTGAAAAAATAGTAAAATGGGTACATGACTACTTGTGTATGTACCTCAGCCAGTATCCAGTTCTCCTCCTTGTCGGAGACCCTGACCAGGGCGGCCACGGCGTCCCCCGCGCGCGCCACGTGGCCCGCGTCGGGCGGCACGGCCCCGCACAGCGCCGGCGCGCGCTCGCCCGCGCGCCCCACGTGCAGCGGCAGCGTCTGCGCCGCGCTCAGCAGCATCTTCATCAGGGCTCCGCACCCGATGGTCTCCTTGTTGCCGGCGTACCGCGCCTACGTTATACACCCACCGATGCCTCTTTAGACAATTTTTTAACACACAGCGCCCTCTACATCCGAGCTGAGCGACTAAATGCTTGTGTTATGGCAACTAGCTATCGGATATTAATACTTCTATACTGTGTTTTTTAGACCTAAAACCTAGACGCCATACAAATTCAAATTCATGCTTGTCACAAATATTTGTACTCGGGTGGGAATCGAACCCGCCAACCTCGATTTTGTAATGGATAGTTTTACCAATGCACCACGGAGCCCGGCATAGTTAACGAAACGAAAAAAAGATTCTAACTCCACCTCTGGCTTGAGAAAAAAATGCTGCATTAAATACGAGCTACATGATCTTTGATTTGAATACTGAACCATGCACGTTATTTATCTCATTTGGCACCATATAACTATAACCTGTTCCCCAGTTAAAAAAAAAAACATTTTGCAGGGCAAAAATAATAGGTGGAGTAAGTGATCTTGAGTTAAAAGGAGTTAACATTTCTCGAAACAATTAATATTTAATTAGTCCGCCCTCATAGCAACGCATATACTTACACTGAACATCCAATATAAGAGAACAATTTCTTAAACTGACAAAGAAAAATTTTTTTTAAATTAACTAAATTTTATCTATTGAGGAAGTTCTTATTAAATTACAAGTGTCTGCCAGTGACTTGATAAGAAACTGAAACATAACATAACTTCACGCCTTTTTCTACATGATGTGTAGGTAGTGGCTGTTAAGCCTTGACTCGCCGTTACGTTTATATCCCAAATGGAATAGGTGGCGAACCTATTGCCATACCAGGCACAAAGTTTTTTAGTCATGGATATTTATCACACATAACTCTCGAAATTGATTTCGAAAAGTCATGGGTGTGTGCCAGGATTCGAACCTGCGACCTGTGGATTCAGAAGCCGTTTGCTCGACCACTGGACTACCGAGACTATAAAAATGGTAAAACAATGTATTGGCTTCTGTTGCTCTAATAAAGATCTCTCTAAATAGGAAAAAATATAAGGCTTGTTTCAAAAACTGTTGATACTCAGATTTCATACTTAGATGTCAAAAAATTTACAGCCAGTACCTGAATTCTTCTTTCATTTTTTATACTCCTTATTTCATATATGCGAGATAATGCCTTCCTCAGTAGACTCTCTTCTTGTTCTGCAGCAGACAAACCTGCCTTGTACAAATTCTTCAACTGCATTTGCTGTGAAACATCTAACTGTTAGTAAACAACTATCTTTCATATGCATACAATATAATAATATTAAAATGATACTAACATAGCAATATAATTTTGCTCTTCTATTTTGAAGATCAATAAACCATAGACAAATATTTGTTACTAATTAATTACAGATACCAAATCAATCGAAATTTATTTTCAAATTAAGGAAAACAAAATGTATTGCAATTTTTTTTTATGTTATTGAAGGTAAGTTCTTAAAATGAAATATCTATGTCACTGTAGGCATAAGTTTTCAGAACTTAAAGCTATATGAAACAAATTAGTGTAAAAGATCTTTGTTGAAGGAAGGCCCTACTGTTATATCAAGACAGAGATGATTAATTCTTAAGACATAAAGAGTTCGTTTTATTGTACTGCAACAGCCTAAAATGAAAATATAAAAACACACTTGTTGCGAAGAACTGGACGATTCATCATTTGATGATGGAGATTCAGCAGCTTTCTCCGCTCTTAATATTGATTCAACACACTGCTCATTGCGTGCTCTCTCACCTTCAATTTCATAAACCAATCGGTGCAAAGACCTCAAACGTTCCTGAAACAAGTCATGTTCACATTGAAACTTTCTAACATTAATTACTAAGACAACAACAGAAATTTAAATCAACTATTAAAAAAAGAAAATGTAAGTTGTAAAATATTATCAATACAGTATTTAAGAATACATTTGTTGAAAACAAGGATAATTTTGTATGTGCCATACATCTGTTGATACAGACATCTTCTTAAAAAAATATACACAATTCTAAACAATAAAACAATATACTATCTAGAAATAGATTAAATTAAAATTATAAATTACTCACTTGCACCTGCTGAGCAGCCACATCAGCTGTGAGTGGCATTTTGCACAGAGAGTTTCCAAGTCAGGTACACAGCATGCAACCAGGATAGGCACACCAAAACCTAGAATTATGTAAGGAAGCTTAAAACAAAGATATAACATTATAAGAATATTATGCCTACTTATATTTTAAAAAAAAAGTAAATGTGCAGAATGGCATAATAAATGAGTACTTATGGTGTATGGTAAGTCAATCCATGTTATAGTATAATTTTGTCCATAAATTTGCCTAAGAAGCTAGATAGTATATCAAGACAAATTTCATCAATTCATTTCACTAAGGCATGGCAATTTATACTCAATAGCAAGATGTAAACATGCAATTTACACCTACGGTACGGTCACCTCCGAGGTGCAGAAATTGTCTATATGTTACTGCAAATGATCTGACAGACTAAATCTAATCTCTTATGTCTCTTATGTTAGGGATCGAATTTTCATCTTGGAACTATATTATAGGATACAAGTCATGTGCCGGCAGACCGGTAGGGAGTAAGAATGAAAGAAGTGAAGAGGTGGCAATTTAAAATTTAACTTACTGAAATAAATAGTTCCCACAACTTAAAATCGAACATCAAATTCGCTAAACACAAGTGAATCAGTTACAATTTTACAAATACAGTACACGTTTGCGAAAGGTAAAAGAGCTTAAATAGCGAGAGAATAGTGCTGGTGATCAAAAGAGGTATAAAGGCGAAGGTATTAATAAGCCACACATTTTAATATTTCGAAACTTAAAAATACACATTCACAACAAATACCACCCTCACTTTTTTTCTTTCTTTTCTCTATAATACTCTGTAATCAATCTGACTTCTGAGGCCGCGTTCCACATAAAGCAAGTTTTGCGTTCCACATATAACATTCGCCCACAACGCCCGCGGCGTTTTTACGTTAAATGGAACGGCAATATCCGCGGTCGCGGTCGCGGTCTTTGTCAGGTCTTTGTGGGCTATAAGTGGAACGCACTCTGAGTGAGACAAACCACTGACTATGAAACTAATTAAAGAGTTTTATGGTAAAATATTACACTATTTCTTAAGTAACTAAATATTCATGTAATCATTAAAATCTAGGTCTCGGTGGTCCAGTAGTAGAGCGTCCCGCTTCTGAATCAAAAAGTCGCGGGTTCGAATTCTGGCTCACACCAATGAATTTCGAAAGTTATGTGTGTTAATTATTAATAAACTGACAACTTTGTGCCCGGCTCTTTGGTGCCCGGTATGGCAATTTAAGTTCGCCACCTATTCCATTTGGGACGTAAACATAAAAATCGTTTCCCACAGGTGTACTTAAAAACCCCCAATTAAAACAAAAACTATGTATTTCGTTAAATTTGAAAACATATAAAAACCGAGTGGTTTGTAGAAGTATTTTCAGATTCTCAGAATGATTTTTGGACAATTTAATCCAAATTTCATGAGAAATAAGTGTTAAAAGGAAACAAATAGCTAAATAATAAACTGTCGATCATAGCCATTACAGTGGTAACTTTTCGATTTTACATAGTAATACAACAATCATTTCACTGCCCATTTTTTCGCTATTCACCCCTCAATTTCTAGTCTCCTTGTCTGGCTGGCTGTGCTAAGTTTTCCGATCAGTTTACCTGTTTCTTACTTTCATTTTTTACTTATTCCATGTACCCACATATAGCGTAGCATATTAACCAGTTATCCTATTCTCTATGCCAATCTATCGTAATTTAATTTGTTTGTGGTTGTTTAGTTTGGCGTTTCAAACATAGGATTTTTATCAAAACAAATCTGCAAATATCAAAAAACTTCTATGATGTTTACGAAATTAATAAGCTTAGATTGAAAGCTAACCATTGGAAATCTTAAATGTGAATAGTATTTTAAAAGTAGGTCAACGTTTCTTTGCTGATTTGGTTACCGGTACGTCAAGAGTTCTTGGCAATCTTCGACATCATATTTCAACAAATTTGTGTACTTTTCAGGATTCAATCGAATTTTGAAGCCTTAGTGAATATTATAAGATAGCAGTGATTAGTGGTCATGGCAGAAAATGATGATTATTTAGATACAATCGAAAACAATCACTTGGACGGTACCAACGGTTCCCTGAATATGACCGACAATAGCCTCGGGGTGAGAATTTTTATTTATTTTGCTATTTTTACCTTATAGCTAGTCCTAAAAACTGTATTTCCCGTAAACTTATTTTCAATTATTCTAAAGATAATACATTTCTTGAAAAATCCAAAGTCAAAATATTACCTACGCGTATAAATATTATCGGTATTCTGCTTACGACCACTTTATTATAACTGACTAAAACATTTAAGTATTACAAATTAAATGTTATTAAAATAATTATATGTATTGTTGATAAATTATAGAATAACAACATTTTTTTTGGGAATTAAAGACTGGCGCTGTATTAAAACTTGTAGATGTCGTGTTCATTATTAGTTCATAGTTAAATAACTATTAGAAATAATGTGGAGGTAAACTTGTAACTTTTAAAGGTATTATTATTATAATAAGCTCTCACCTAACATTACTATATGATATTTGCTGTTACTGTAACATTTATTTTACTACATATATCAATAGATTTATTAAATTCAAATCGCAAATAAATAATGTGAGTAATCTCCTGTAAATATTACTCTATAATTTGTATTAATTTTGTTAAAAATATTATTGATTGCACATATTTTGCGAGTTTGTATATCTCAGCGTGGAATAAACTTTTGAGGGAAACATTATTACTTCAAATTTTATTATTATTGGAAGGTGTTTTGGTCGTTATAGCAAGTATTATTTTTTAATTAGATACCATTACTGTTACAATTAGTTGTGTGATGCATTTTACTTGTTAGCTAAGTTTAATATGACAATCTGGTACAGCAATTCCACATGGGACATACTGTTTTATGGCTTTATTATATGGTTACCTAAATGCTATAATTAATATAGAAAACACCATTGATTTCTACATATTACTATATTAAGAAAGGAAATGATATTTTATGTGCCATGCATATATAATATTCCCATAATTTTATTATTATTTTATTCTATTTTTATGTTGATTTTGTGTTTTGTTTTTATAACATTTCCTTTATCCGACTAGATATCATTTTAGTTTCAGGGAAATGTCTGAACAGAGAACTAAATGCCAACATCCATTGATAACTGTTCAGGGTGGTGATGAGGCTGCTGGTAGTGATGTGCCAGACTTGGCAGCTATTAAGGCTCGGGTGAGGGAGATGGAGGAAGAGGCAGAAAAGTTAAAACAAATGCAGACAGAAGTTGATAAGCAGATGAGTTTGGGTAGCCCACCGGGACTTGGTAATTTTGACAATTGTTATTAAATTATATAACCATTAGTTTTACTTGAATGAAACTGTGTATTAAAATTTACATGGTTTCTACAACCTCTCTCTATAAATTTATCTTTATCTACACTATATTTTTTGCTCCTAATTTATTGATTATTTTTATCTCTTATCGAGCATTTGTTCTTTGATGTTATTGACATTAATTAAAAAATTCTTTTGTAATGTTGATAGCGGGTCCACTGAACATGTCCATTGAGGAGAAGATTGAGGCGGACAACAGATCAGTATATGTTGGAAATGTGGATTATGGAGCAACAGCTGAAGAACTGGAGCAGCATTTCCATGGCTGTGGATCTATTAATAGGTATGAATTATTTTAAAAGTATTTCATATGCTGAAAACTTTAATGTATAAACCAATAGTTAATGTATAAACATCTGAATATTTACAGCAGCAACCTGAAAAATGCTATGCATAAATATTGTGCTATTTTTAAACTAAATCATTCACTGGCAGTCCATTCATAACTTTCAGTTTAAAGAATATGCAAACTGTTTAACTTTGCACAATTTAATCTCCACTGGACAGGTTTCTAAATCTGAATCCAATCTGGATAATAATAGCTTTAAAAGAAATAAGACACATCTCTCCAAAAGTTAGTAGTGTGTAGCATTATTTGAACTTGATATCAAATTATATTAAAACAATATTTAGACAACTAATTTAGTATAAAACAAGTGTAAGACTTTATCTGTTCACAAACTTGTCAAATAATAATGTTATTACATTTACAAATTGATCTAGGCTATTAGTAATCATGATTTATATTTATTGTGTGCAAGGCAGGGGCGTAGCATACCTTGGTGGGGGGACGCTTAAAAAAATATTTGAGGCCTGTGAAAATTAAACATTTCTCATTAAAGAAAAAGCATAAAATGGATAGAAGTAGGTATTCATCCTAATTATCTATATGTCACTTTTCCAAAAATTTTACAAAATAATCAAATCAAATATAACTTTTTTTTCAGTTTATTAAATCATTTATAGCTAATGATGACTTTATTTTTTTTAAGTTTCTGCTTATAAGGACAATAGTGACAAGTTCAAGAGATGTTCATGACCCTTCGATGTTCTGAAGCATTTTTTTATCAGTTTAACTAGGAAAACTTTTAATTTTTGAAAAACAGGATTCCCTCGTTGGTCATTCCTGAGATAATAATAGAATCTAGAAGTTTTTATTGATTTTTGCTTAATCACGTTGGGGGCCCGTGTAATTGGTACGGCTGATTCAGCGGTAGCTACGCCTTTGGTGCAAGGATATATGACACAGTTGTCACATAATTCAGCTTCTTACCAATTGATATTCAATCCTTTAACATACATTGAGAGGAGCCTGTAGTTCTATAGTATAGGCTTAGTTTAGACTCCAGACTCTAACAAGGAAAATTTCTTGTAAATCAATTGCAATTGCTGGCATATGACATTTGACCACCTTTGTGGTCTAAATTTTTGTAGTAAATCATTCATACATTCACAAATATCTCTTTGGAGGCAGGAAGATTTAGCCGACTTGGATATTTATATTGCCTTTCTCAAATAACAATCTATCTGTAACTAACTATAGATATGTATATCAGCACAAAAAAGGAGGAATGATTAAACTGCATAGATGAAATTAATGCATTCCAATAATTTGATTCCAGGGTCACAATATTATGTAATAAGTTTGATGGTCATCCAAAGGGATTTGCGTACATAGAGTTTGGTGACAAAGACAGCGTGCAGACTGCAATGGCTATGGACGAATCATTATTTAGAGGACGTCAAATTAAAGTATGTTCTTCATTTATGAATAGCAATTATTAGTAGAGTAATTTTAATATATATACAAATATTTTAATATATAAATATTCAACAACGTAACCTTGTAACGGCGCTTAGAATTGCTTTTTCCAATTACGATTACATATTTAATGTTATATTAACCGGTACAAGTAATTTTACTATTGTCTTTCACTTATAAACCAATACATAAACATAAAAAAGAATTTCTGGTTTAAAGAATTGAACGTTGTTACAACGTTGTTGCGTCGTCGTAAGCCTTTTTCTTTTTAAATACTAGGCATGTTATAATAACAATTAAAAGTTGGTAAGTAGAATCGAACACTGATCACTTGAGAAATATCAGCACAATTTAATAACGTCATTGTGATTATAATAAAACAGATAAATAACAATAGCTATAATAATACAAAAAATAGCTAAATCGGAAATTATTGAATATTTCACGGAAGTCTCAAGTCCGTATGGATTTCTTCACGTTAATCAATATTTTAGATAGATCACTCACCAAGAAGATATAGAAATCAAATGTTGCCTATTTAAATGACGCCACTATAGTTCGAATGTCACAATAAAAAAAACATACAATTTCTTAAATTAGATACGAAAACATCATAAAAGATTCTTTATGTAGCCCTGAATTTTATGTGTTAACCCTGAAGTTATTTTTCTGAATAATTAGATAATATCTGTATGTACAGGTGATGCCTAAAAGAACTAACAAGCCAGGCCTGTCGACCACGAACCGATTGCCCCGATCGGCGCGAGGTCGCGGCCGCTCGTTCCGCGGAGGCTTCTCCCCGTACTACTCGGGCTACCGGCCGGTCCGCCGCGGCAGGTACATGCCTTATTAACTGTACTTCAACACTTCTTGGACTGTGGTACATTGACAACGTTCTGCTGCATAATTTGCAACTGTTAATTACTGTAATGATATGCTTTAGTTGTATTTTAAGATATTTTATGTTGTATGTACCTATACTTTTAGTTTAGTTTATTCCTTGTATTGATAGAATTCATAACGGATGAAATCTATTAAAATAATTAAATTTTAATAGGTTTCATTGCTGGCCAAAGTTATCCCATTGGCACTAATAACACTTGTTTGTTAAATAAGCAAAAAGAAAAATGAGGGATTTTATATACCATAAATAGTGAAACCTGGTTAAGTGAGACATCAAGGGACCTGCAATGTCGTTTCACTTATAGAGGTATTCCACTTACCCAATGTCTCAGATATACAGGTATAAATAAATATCTGTCTCATTTATACAGGTTCATCAGGTCTCATTTGTACACTGTTCAAGTTCAGGATATTCTGATAAACGTACACGTTTCAGTTTTCCTTGTCCTTCAGAACATTGTGATTCAATTTTATGTTTACTCTGAATTATTCTACAAAGAGTAGATTTTGGCACATTAAATTCGGCACAAACTTCTTCGCGTGTCTTCCCACTTTCATAAACGGATATTAACTTCAGTTTTTTACGTAATGATAACGATTGTAGCTTTTGTTTTGACATTTTTCTAATAAAAATTTGTATGATAGTAAAGCGAAACTAAAACTGAAGGTAATTGAAGCTCAAAATTTGTACTTACGTACTTGGAATTACGTGTGGAATTTGTGGGTAGAATAAGAATGAGTAAACAAACAATGTTATCTATGATGATAAATCGAAAGAACAAATCCCAGATATAGAGGTTTACCTCGTCCCACTAACAGAGGTAATTCAGTGCCAAAGTGTTGGGACCTCAGCATGAGTTGCAGTTATGGAGGTTTCTCACTTATCCAGGTCCCACTTAACCAAGTTACACTGTATTATTATAATTTGGTCAACATTGTTTTTATTATGGCGAGATATCAATCATTGGTATGATTATTTTTTGTTTAGTAATCTGCACTTGTTCGTATATACAAATCTCACAGTTCTCTGTGCATGCATGCATCTTCTTATTTTCGCTTCAAGTACTATTTAATGTAGAGATAATAAATATATCTGAAAAATTCAATGGGTATAGGCAGTTTCTCTACTAACTTGATAAATAATATTTTTAACATAGAAAAATTCTACTATGTAGTGTTAATATGGAGATGTCATTATAATGAGGAGGCCTAAATTATATACACAGAAAAAGAAAGTGTGTAATTTTATAAAAAAAAAAATATTTATTACTGGTTTCTATGTGTAACATTTTTTATCTATTAGATATAAAATTTGTGGGAGCTAGTCGCAGCAGGCATTTATTTCAACAACTGTTTCTTCTGTCTTCTTTTTTATTGTAAATTAGAAATAATTATCAAAATATGCTAACATAACACATATCATCATTGTACAACTTTTGGATGTTTTATCCTCACATCTCAGCCAGAGAACTTTCATGGGCCTCTTGATAATAATGTTTGCTAAAAGTGTCCCTAATCTTGGTTATATACACTTTTGTTATTTAAAATGACAATTTTTACTTTGAACATTATCTGTTTAGTTGATGGCTTAAGGGATATCTTTTGTATTTTTTCCTGGTTTTATGAATAATATGTAATAATTTCTTATATTGCCCTTTAAGATGTTTTAAGTTTTTTTACACATAGATTATTTATACATATGTATCTTTCACAATTGGCAAAATTTACTTTTGTGAATAACAGTTGCAAATTATTGCAATGATTGGCTGCATCGGCCAATATAGTCTTATTTTATATAGACAATATTTCTATCATTAAAGGTGTGAATACATTATTGTTCTTAGGAATTTTGAGAGGTGAGTGTCTATTAAAAAAACTAGGTGTCTTGCACCATTGTCGTGAAGAAGTACAACTAATGTAAATTGATCAATTGAAAGACAATATTTATATATAGTGTTTACAATAAAGTTTGTGATACATATAAAAATGAGCATTTTCAATGGTGTGGTCCGTCCTATCTGTGTGAGATCATAGTGTGCATGTTGCATGTCATATTGTAGACATAGCCTTATTTTGTAAAGCTGTATGCAGAACTATATTTATTAACTTTCACTGAGAACTGTTGTATTATTAGAAATGGTTGGAACATTGATATTTTAATGTTAATACAATTGTTTAAATAATGATATATATACATATAAGAACTTAATTGATTAACATGAATTCGTCTTGGAAAAAAAATCACTCAATTCATGTCATTCAAAATTTTCCGAAATTCATTCATTTCATGTCAATGAATTTTTCACATAAGTTTGCTGTAATTGGTTAAAAGTGGAAAAAGGTAATTGTTTCAGTTATTGCTATGAAAGATTGTGGTATATAGTTAATTTTAAAATACAGGCGTAATTAGTAGTTCCATGTGAGTTAAAGTTTGTTAGTAACCGCGTGGCTTGTTTACAGAGGTACAAGGCGCGGCTCGTACTATCACCCGTACTGAGCGCGGTAAGGGGGGACGCGCACTTGCTCGTCGACAAGGACGTCGAACCCCCTCACAGCACGCATACCTGCTGCTAGCCTGCGCCACTCGACCATACCACCACATTTTAACATTTTCATCATTGACATAATGACATTATCAAATACTAACAGACTTGTGACGTGGTGGAATACTCACGTACATGCACCACAAATATAACCACCAATCAGATTAATAAACGTTTGTTGTCTAGATATATAAATAAATTATAAGATTGACTCGCAATGAAGTGTATGAACTTTTCAAGTGTTGGTTTTGACTGTGAACGATATAAATCAAAAAGGAGCGAATATTTGTAGATTTAAGTTGTAGAGAATTGTTGAGAGATTTTTATTGACGCTTGAATCAATTCATTCATTGATGTCTATTATATGATTTTTATCGATAATTGTGAAATGTTAATTTTCTTTGCAATAGTTTATAATATGATTGAATGTAATATGACCAGGAAAATGGAACAATCCTCCTTTCCAGCATACTATATTGGGCACTATTAACCTTAGTGAATTAACTCACAATTTTTTTATTTTCTGGATCAGATATCAAGTAATGACGAATTATTCACTCCCTCAATATTCAAACATATTTTAGAAATAATACACTAAACTATAATGCTTCTGAACCTCAGGTCTAAATTAATAATTGATTAAGAGATGAAGTACTTTAAGAAAGATTTATTATTATATCAGTCAGATTTTGTCAGCTTGTAAATATTAATAATATGTGGAATGTAAGACTTAGAGTTTTATAATAAGCTTACGGAGTGAATTGTCTGTTAAAAAGTAGGTATATACTTAACTGAAAAGTGTACTACCTTAATAGCAATATTAATATAAGCATTAAATAATTAAATTTCCATATAAAAATAAAAATATGATGAGACTATGGTGTGTGTATCACATATTTCAATGATAGTTATTTTTGTCCTGTATATTGTTTTTTAATCAATTGCATATGGCCAAACAGTTTGTTTTGTCACTAGTATCAATATATAAAATGTCATAAAATATTCATTTAATTGTATTACCCATTAGTGGTGCAAGGCATCTTTATTTTTAATATTACGTAAGGATATCTGTTTTTGTGAATGCCATTAATACATAGATGTATGATTGGCATACACAAAAATGACAATGTTTCATCTGTTATTTTTAAAGTGAAGTTATTAGTTCTTCGTTTCTCGTGCTGTCTTAAAAACTACAAATCACATTTTGTTTTATCTATATTTCAGTGGATAAGAAAAAAATAGTATTATTACTGATTTGTTTATTTACTGAGTTTTTTTTAAACTGCTACTAATTACACCATAGGTAGATTATTTATTTGTGTTGTAAATGTTGTACAAGAGAAACGAAAAAAATGCACATGAAACCTGAAAAAATGAAGTCTATAAAAGATGAATGAAAGTAAATTAAGAATAATTTTAAGAAAAAATGAACTGTTGTTTTATTTCTGATTTTGGATTTGAATCGACCACCAAAAACAAAAACACCAAAAACCACAAGTAGATAGGATGTTACCATCCTATCTACTTGACTGGATTTGATAGTGGATTTACATCCACTAGAATTGAAATTTGGCTTTCTTTGAATGGTAATAATAAATTTTCTGATGTATAGCTACAGACCGATTATATGAAGTATTTCGCAAAAATACTTATTTAATAGTGATAATCAAATAATGCAAGTTGTAATTAGCTGCTTTATAAGGAGGGTTATGTACATCTTTTTGTGCCCCAAATATAGCATGTTGAAACTCAATGTTTTTGTTAAAATTAACACCATACAGTATTATTGTAGCACATGTTTTTAACAAATAAAATTTATAAATTAATTTGAATTTGAAACATTGGTACCGTTAAATGGGGTGACTTGAGATCTAAGCTAATCGACATGAAATGTTCCACCTCAATTACTTAGTAACCAGTACTACGACTAATACTTTCTTGCGTAATATCTAAATAGGTTGCCTTAACAAAAAAGTAACACATTTTAGATTAGACTCAAATAGAATTGAAGTGGTAAATTTTCATCTCTATTCACCCTTAGATCCCAAATCACCCCATTTGACGGTAATCAGCTCTGCTAGCGCCTGTCATGTAGATACCTATTAAATTTAAAAAACAAACTTAATTGACAATTAATGTCACTGTCGCAGCGTGTCAAATTTGTCAAAAATATGGCATCTGTAATCTAGTAATTAATCTGTTTATTTAGGCACATGATATTTTGTGATACATAAGAAATTTACTATCTTGATTTGTTATTCTAAAAGACAATCTTTTAATACAAATATGTTTGCTATGGGGCCAGAATTCTTTCAATTTATCAAAAAATTAGAACAAAATGGTGACAAACTGACTTCCCATTCTCCCTTGGAGCTGTCTCCCGACTTTGAATACAATGTATGTATTTAACAATGTCACGGAAGGATCATATTATAAAATAACAGTAATTGTAGTAATGTTTTAACATAAACTTGTTTCAGAATTCCACTTGCTATATTTGCAATGGTTATTACGGTCCTAATTTTGGTGAACCAGTATGCGTGACTTGCCATACATTTCTCTTTCCGGATTTTCCATCGTATTTGCCTACATCATTTTTCTGTAGTGAAAAGACTGACGACGGTGATTCTGGGAATGATGAGCCATCAGATTTGAATTTTAGTACTGAACGGAAAGTTAACCGAACCTGCCCTCTACCAGCTTGGTGGTATTATAGAGTAAGTATACAATCACATCGATTATTACACAATATTACGAACCAAGAAAATAAAAAAGTAGTTTAAACACTAGCCCTTCGATGTCCACTGCTGGATGTAGCTTCCCCTATTGAAGGCCACATAGCTTAAAATTTTTATTATGAAAGTTTAATGCCTCATTTGTTACTAGACTTTAAAATAAACTCAATGAATGGACACGTAAAGGAAACTGAAAAGTTATTCATCAAATTATCTTCACTTAATTTCTTTTTTACCAATATGAAGTTCAAAAAAAAAAAGGTTTGTACTTTGTAACTCCATTTTTTTTGTTCTTCTGATTTTAAATCACACCACAAGTGAAGCAACTCACATCGAAATTGTTTACTGACTTATAAGGGGCCATCCATTAATCATGTGACTCCCCCTCCTTGGTGATACGTCGTGATATTAGTTGTTTGATTGATTGTTGACCATGATGTTACGTTGATATTACAATGCGTGAAAAATATCCATTACTAATATAGTTTTATTTTATTCTATTCTAAAATTAAGAAGGACAAAATGAATACATGTGATATCTTACTCATCAAATTTTAGTATTTTAAGGAATTGTAAGCTTGAGCACGTGAGTTTCGGTTTCGGCCGAAATTGAAGTGATGGCCGAACATTCGGTTTCAGCCGAAATTGAAGTGACGGCCGAACATTTGGTTATGGTCGGAAATCCAGTTTCGGTCGGACTCTTATTATAAGTAACTTAATCCTATGTTCTGTTGATGGAAATATTTTTTTTTTCCAATTTTCTATATCATACAGTAATAAATATTTTATTTATTATAAATTAATTCAATGCTATTTGTGTTTTACATATTTCAGAGTTCTTTAGACAGTGAAACTAGCCCTGAGGATGAGGCAAGTCGTGCAAGTAATTCAGGAGCTGGTGCAAGTAGCAGTACCAGCGGGGGTAGTGGAAGTAACAGTGGGGGAGCAGTCAGCTTGGCAGGTAGCGGTGTCAGCTTAGGACCTATTGGAAATGCAAGTGGAAGTGGCCGTGGTGCTAGACCTGGGTGCAGTGTGGCTAATGTAGCTGTTGGTTGCAACAGTCTCAGCTTAACCAGTGTTTCCGGCAGTGGAAGCTCAGGAAATGCAGCAAGCGTAACCTCAGGACATGCAGCTAGCCTGAGTTCGGGGAATGCGGCTAGTGTAAGCTCAGTAAATGTAGCTGGCACTAGCTCAGGAAATGTAGCCAGCAGTAGCTCAGGAAATGGAACTAATGGGTCTGCTAGAGCTGCAAGTAACATTTCCAGTGTTACTGCTGCAGGTGGCACAGCTCAACCTGTAGTCGGTCCTGGAGAAGGTGGAAATGGGGCAGGAAACTCTGGTCGAGGAACAGCCAATGTCGGAAATGGAAGAACTAGTAGAGGAAACGGGAATCTGGGGAACAGTGCCAGTAGTGCTGGAATAGTCAATGCATTAGACTGGTGCCAGACAGATAACTCTGCTGAAGAGCGTGCTGGACTTGGCCCACCGCCGTTGTTACCCAGTCTTGCGCGATCACTCCAAGCATTATCTACACCAAGATTACCCGATAATCTTGCACCAGGTTTAGTGGAACAATTACCATCTGAAGGCAAGTTGTCTTTACCTTTTTTACTCTTTAAATATTTGAAACAGAAACTTTAAATACCTGATATCCAGGAAGCAATACTGTTTGTTTCTTGGATATCAGGTACAAAATCCATTAATGAAAATAATTAAAGATTATGTTATAAAATTATTCTCGTCTTAAATATAGGTAACAAAAATTTTTGACAGCGGTATAGCTACGCAGTTCACTGCATGAATGGGCTGGCGCGACCGATGAAATATAACGAGCTCTCAGAACGTCAACGTAAATCGCTCGGTCCCCTTCCCCATCCCACATCCGACCCCTTCCATATCCATTGTAAGGGCAGGCAACTGAATATACTTAGTCTGGCCATAAATACTGTTACAACTAAAAATAAAAAAATATTACATTTGAATTTGGAATCTGTCAGTTTTATACGATTGTTCATTGTGTTTTCTCCTTTTGGCGCCAATACATTGTACAATATTTTGCGATATTAAAATGGAGTGGGGTGATAAAGAGAACCGAATCGCTGTGATTGCATTACACAAAGTAGGTATGGAGCCAAATGCAATTTTTAAAACTCCATACACTTGGTATTAGTCAAATGTTTGTGTACCGGGCTATTAATATGTACAATGAGACCTCCTCTGTTTGTGACAGAAAAAGACCTGGCCGTCCACGTAGTATTCCTACGAAAAAGGTGGTCAAAGCAGTAAGTGAAAGAATTCGAAGAAATCCTGTCCGCTAGCAAAAGATTTTATCTCGGGAGATGAAGATAGCACCTAGAACAATGTCGCGTATTTTAAAAGATGACTTAGGAATTGCAGCCTATAAGAGGCGCACTGGTCATTTATTAACTGATAATTTAAAAAAGAATAGGGTGCTAAAATCTAAACAACTACTGAAGCGGTACGCAAATGGAGGTCACAGAAAAATATTGTTTACGGATGAAAAAGTTTTTACAATTGAGCAACATTTTCACAAACAAAATGACCGTATTTATGCTCAAAGCTCTAAGGAAGCTTCCCAATTAGTTGACAGAGTGCAACGTGGGCATTATCCGACTTCAGTGATGGTTTGGTGGGGTGTTAGCTACGAAGGAGTGACTGAGCCATATTTTTGTCAAAAAGGTATCAAAACATCGGCACAAGTGTATCAAGATATCATACTTGAAAAGGTAGTCAAGCCCCTTAACAACACCATGTTCAATAACGAAGTATGGCAGCAAGACTCGGCACCGGGTCTTAAAGCTCGGTCCACGCAATCTTGGTTGGAAGCGAACGTTTCGGACTTCATTAGAGCTGAAGACTGGCCGTCGTCTAGTCCCGATCTTAATCAACTGGATTATGATTTGTGGTCAGTTTTAGAGAGTACGGCTTGCTCTAAACGTCATAATAATTTAGAGTCCCTAAAACAATCCATACGATTGGCAGTGAAGAATTTTCCCATGGAAAGAGTGCGTGTTTCTATTGATAACTGGCCTCAACGTTTAAAGGCCTGTATTGCAGCCAATGGAGACCACTTCGAATAAGCTTTTTATATTTTATATCGTTTTATATTTATGTATTAAAGTAACACACTGTAAAAGTAATAAAAGTTATTTGCAAATAAAAAAAAAATTTTTTTGTTACAATATTTATGGCATAACTAACTAAGTATATACATAACAATTGAAATAGATATATTATACCCAGAATTAAAAAAAAGTATGTAGGTGAAGTAAAAAAGAGTTTCGCTTCAAAGAGTCCAAAAAGCAATAACCATAGATTTAGCATAGACCATAATAGATGGCACAAAAGGAAAACTATACTAATATTCATCACTGACAGCGCAACCGCGTATATTCTTTGAAGCGCTTTTTACGCACACATTGATAAATCACTCACACATCAACTACCCATTTTTGGTCCCGTTCTTTGGGTGACTATTGTCGATCTATTATTCTTATATCTATGACAATAACAGACAGGTTATGTTCCAGTGCTGCTGTGTATATTCAGCTACCTGGACGACCTGTCGCTGTGTGCGTGTGCGTGCGTGTGTGCGCGGTGGTGGCGGCTCGTGCGTGCACGAGTGTCTCCTCCGCGGTGGGCCGCCTTCACCGCGAGGAGGTTCCCTCTCTACAGGCCGCTACTTGCTAACATTGACTGGCACAAGGTACACCACATCTATCTTTCTAATTCTTAGCTATCTTGGAATTTTATCTTTGAAATGGCTCCAGAAATTTGTAGGAACTTTTGCATGATCAGATCTTTTGTTTAGAACATTGTTAATTGTTATCATTGGGGGTTAATGCTATTACAATTTGAGTGTATATCAAGAAGTTATATGTCGTTTGTGCTTCTAGAAGTACCAGTCTCTGGTGGAGTCGTGCTTCTGCCGCAACTGCTTGGTGCAGATGTGCGTGCAGGCGCAGCCCGCTGGCGAGGAGAACGCTTGGCGACGCAATAGGCTCCGCATAGAACTTAAGGTGCCGATTAAGTCTTTTATTTTAGAAGATTCCAAACTAGAGTCCATTTCAAAATATACATATTTTAATATTAAGTAGACAAGTATGTTCAATGTCAAAGGGAAGTACAATTATAACCTTTTAGAATATTAAATATAGTTGTTGCTGACATTGTGGTCAATATCCGCTTTGAACTAGAGTTTGTTCTATTTTTTGTCACCTTCACATTTTCCAGTAAACCGTAATTTGGTAGCCAGTAGAATCCCAGAATTCCTCAGTGAGCTATAGGTACCACCTACCAGCTATATATATTTTCTCCATGAGCAACCTCCAACTTACTCCTAAGTATACAAACATATCTTTCAGCATAAGGCAGAAATAAAAGTTTAATTAATAAACTTTTGTTTCAGCCTTATGCACATTTTTTACAAAATGGATTACGGAGTCTTCAATACTAACCAAATTAATAATATGTAGATGTTACGCAACGACCCCCCAGAGGGTATAGCGGCGACACCGCTGGACCCCAAGTGTTGCCACTGGCAGGCGAGCGTGTCGGGCCCCGTGGGGTCACCCTACGAGGGCGGGGTCTTCTATCTCTACATACAAGTGCCTTATGCGTAAGTCCACTATCACATTTTTTTTTCGAAGAATTTTTCAATTATAGTTCTACTAGCTATCCCGGAAAACATTATTTTACAAAAAAACCCTATTAACAAATTAAAAATATGGGTTGATCATAGAGGGGTGTAGTAGTTTAGGATTTTATGTACCTGCTTTTGTAGGTACATACAATCCTATCTATCTCAAATCTCAAAAACAAAAAAAAAAGTTAAAAAATAATTAATAAAAATATTTGCTAAATCTTCACTTTTAGGCGATGGAAAATAAATGTTGCCCGATTCGCAGACAGTCGAGCCATTTCGGAGACGGTTAATTACAAACACCGTGACATACGAACATTATCATAGATTTTTAAATGTATATTCTTATTTTAATCATCTGTTCTGGGCTGGTGGTGGGGCCAGGTACCCGATGAGTCCCCCGGTGGTGAGGTTCGTGACGCGCATCCTGCACCCGAACATCTCGCGCCACGGGGACGTGGGCATCGACTCCGTGCACCACAACTGGTCGCTGGCACTTACCATCAGCAAGGTGCTCATCTCCATACAGAGCCTGCTCACGGACCCTTACACGCCGGTCAGTATTGTCTACTTAATACTAGTTCTGCATTGTATTTTTTGGTGATAAGAGGCAAACGAACGAGTCATCTGATGCTGAGAGACTAGTGCCGCCCATGGACACTTGGAGACAGACAGGGTTATGGTAGTATTGCCCAGCCTATAAGATGATATAGAAAACTGGTCGGAAGTGGAATGGGGAGCGATGGAGAGAGGTGAAGGGGTAGTGTCTTCAATTACCTCCCTCTCACCAAATGAAACGTGGCATGAACCACGTCGATATTGGAGAGGCCGTGGTATTACAACGGTCTAGCCATGGAGAGAACTGAGTGGCAAGTAAATCGAATGCTTTATATTTTATTAAATCTATATTAAATGTATATAAATCAGAATTGTTTGCGGTGCAGGTATGCATGGAACCGGAGGTGGGTGATATGTACGTTCGAGATCGTCCCAGGTTCGAGGCTTTGGCGAGAAGCTGGACATGGCGGTATGCCATGCATGACGTGCTGCCGTATTGAGGTCATCAACTCAATCTGAATGTGAGGAACTCAGTGCCGTTAGTGAACCGAAAGTGTCGGAACCATGTTCAGGTTCCGTATAGTACGCGTGAGAAGAAAAGGAGCGCCAAGTGATTGGATTTGTGACGTCGCACAGAAAGAATCCTTGCAAGTACTCAGTGTTCCAAACTCGCAACACTACTACTTAGTGTGCAAAAAATAATTCTCGAATTAACTTTTTTGATATGGTTTACAAGATATATGAAAATTAAATTAATTTTCAGACGCTTCACAATTTGCACATAGTATAAAACAAAGTCGCTTTCCGCTGTCTGTCCCCTTATACGTTTAGATCTTTGTAAATACGCAACGGATTGTGATGCGGTTTTTTTTAATAGATAGAGGGTCTCAACGGTGTGGTTGAACTCTAAGTAATAGATCAAAATAATGTACTACATTATGATACACCTTGGTTTACAAAAAAGTCCGCGAGGGCATATGTCTATCTCTTAGGAATAACCCATAATGATCATTTTTATTTCTTTTCTAGGGCGAAACAAAGTTCTCTGGGTCAACTAGTAAATCGTAAAGTAAATATAAAACTATTTTGTTATTTCATGGTTGTCCGAAATGATGGACAAAGATCCCAAATGGTGGACATAACACCTAAGAATCTATTGCCAGACCTTGTCCACCAATTTATCAGTAATCCAATAATTTTATTAAAACACATAAATTCCCTCGAGTTATTGGTGTGAGCCAGATGTCAAGAGACTAGACTTCAGATTTAGACGGGTGATACTGAAGCTCTTGGCCATCAAGTCTTTTTATTGTGGATCAAATATCCTATATTGTAATTAGTAGGTGAAAAACAAGCTTTGTAACTCTTTTTTAGACAAATTGCTTAGGGGCCGTCCATTAATCACGTGATCTTTTTAAGCATCTCCCCCCTCTTTGTTTCTTTCGATTTTTGTCCAATTCCTTTCAATCCTCAAATGATTAATGGACGGAACCTTATAATCAGTATAATATTTGATACTAGCTGTGCCGATGAACTTTGTTTCGCCTCAGAAGCAATAAATGAAGTCACTCATTATATCAGCTACCTGCCTATAAAAGTTCTGTCAAAATAGGTCCAACCACTGCAGAGAGTAGGCAGAATAAATAGGTAGACGGACAGACAAAAATGTTATTTTGGTCCATGTACCGTATATATATTCATATGCATGTAGTAAAGCGATATTTTGAATATTACAAACACACACTCCAATATATGTATGGGTGATTCTCTGCTATTTGGAAATTTGTCCATGCAAGACTGTCCTAAGCAAATTTTATTAAATGTTGAGAATATTAGTAGATATAATAAAGGGTAATTATAAATTAAATATATATCTTAAAAAAGCCCATACATTTTCCTCTTGGTTTTTGAGTTATTGAGGATTTTATGCAAAATCGTGACAGGGGACTGTTGTAACCATCCAGGGGAATGTTTTTATGAACAAAAACAAGTATTTTTCTATGAAAGTAATAAAAAGTCTTTATTTTTATACATATCTTTCTTAAATTATGTATTTTTTGGAATTAATTAATAGTATTAAAACAAATTTTACTTATTATAATCACTTTTCTTAAGGCTAATAACATTTGTGTTAAACTTAATAAAATCAACTTCTTAGTTTAACAGTATTCTAAGACTCTAATTGTATGGCACTAAAGTCAGTCTTTATAAATAATAAAACAATAAACTGTTTAATTAAACAAAGAATCATCTTACTACTGCCACTTAATTATCACAACCGATATTTGGTTAGACATAATATGTACTTTGAATCATTTGTACTTTTGAAGTAACTAAAGTAATTAACATTAATTGTACAACACCTTACAAAAAATCAGTCTTAACATTTCACTTCAAGAAAAAACCTATAAAACTTATTTCTGAAGGACCGGCACAGGAACTGGAAAATAATAAAATAATCTTCTCCCTTTTTGAGTTAGATCTGGTTCAGGTAACTTCTCCAATATTTGGTTAAAATTGACATCAGAACTATCATTTTCGTCCATTCTGAACTTGTGGCCCTTATTATCACAAATTTTCATAAAAGTTACAGTTACTTCACCTTCGTCATTATCTACTTGATTAATAACAGCAGCATAACGATACTCCGTGTTTCTGGCGTTAAACTTGACTAAAACGTAATCACCACTGTTGTATTGCTGTTGACTGATTCTACTAGGCCCAGCAGTATTCTCAAAATCAGTACTGAAATTGTCACACAGTCGTGAAATTTCGGTTTCTGTAATAATGTTAGTATCCGGTGAGTTATGGGCAAGCCTGGTATCGTCCTCGGATTCTGAATCTGTGTAAACGTCCTCGAAGTTTCGTCGGTGAGTAGTTGATAACCCCTAAGTTAAAATGCTGACACTCTTCTTCACAAGAGCAGCTTAAACTTTTCATTATTAGTTTCTCAGTACCTTGAAGTAATCCCAAAGGGCTTCGTAAAATTTTACCCTTAATCTGATGTATTTTGAGGGTACCATTGAAAGTTTTCAAATTCTTGGCGTTTTTCTGAATGTCGTTAGTCATATTAATGATTGCACTATCGTCAATTGTAAACATTGTAATAGCAGGACATCTTTGTTGCACAGAAGCAATAAAAGATTCCAAACTGTCAATGTCACCTCCTGTAGCAACGATGGCATCTGCAGTTCTCTTACATGTAGCGCCAACACCATCTGCGGCACTCTTGCCATGGCCACTCTCTGAAAAGTTCCAAGAAAACTTTTGTACATTTGGAACCTCCTCATGAAGCCTTGAAGCCAATATATGGAACATAGTCTTGTTCCGATACTGTGTAACGGGTCCGTCACTCATGAAATGGATGCCGGTAATATGCGTCGATAAAGTTTTGAAAATTGGCTTCAAATGTTCCCATATAGCAGCTGGTGAGTGTGCAGTGTTTTGGGAAACAGTACAATAGGATTTTGTAGAATCTTTCGTGTAAACTACAACAGTGTGAAGACTCAGCTGAAGTCTAGATCCTCCAAAATGGTATGCCTGTATTTCTTCACTGTACTTGGTGCAGTAATTCTCTGAAAAATCCATAAGTATTGCAACTTCGTCATCATTAAGATTTTCTTTTAACACCTTAAAGGCTGTGTACTGGTGCAATATGTTTCTTTCGTGGTTATAATACCCATCCAATTCCTCGTGAAGTTCTTGTATCAGTTTACGCGGACGAACCGTTAGACTTCTTTTTACATATTTTGTTATTGATCGTATTTTATTCAACTTAGGATCCTTGTAATCTTGTTTTTCAGCTATCCATTTTATAAACGATATAAGTCTTCTATCATCAAACTCTTTGTAATCTGGATTTTGATTGACACAACGCTGGCATTCCCGAGATAAACATTGTTCATCATAACGATCGCAGCAAGTGTTTTCAAGCAATTTATTGTGATTATCGTAACGCAGAATCTTTCGAAAACGCAATGCAGATAATTTCAAATCAATATTTGCATGTTTGATGCAAAGGCATGTATCCCGTTCGTTTATCTTAGGTGTCACCACCCAAAAAGGACGTAAACGACAGAAAGTCTGGTAACTGATTAGGCCAGAGTTATTGCTCTTAAATTTCTTGTATAAATTAGACAATGTATCTAAAAAATATCTTTTTTGTTTTTTGACTCCATTTGTGGTCACACATTCCCGTTTTCCTGCTCCAATTCGACTATTATCATCATTTTCATAAAAAAATTGCACTGTATTCATGTTTTCGGATGAAATAAGCGCTAGACGACTGCGTTTCGTTGGTAACAGAGATTGTATTTTGGATTTCTGAAGTCTCTTATATGATATAGCAATGCCTTGAGTCCTCCATAATTTATATTTGTTTACTATTGTCCCAGATACAACTTTCCCAAAAATGCCTTTCTCTTTTTGAGTTTTTAAACCTGCATAGTTCTCTTTTAATTGTTTATTCAATACTTCTCCGAAAAGTGCTTTTTTAACAACATCTTTTCGAGTTGCTGGAGTATCGCACATTCTTGTTAGTTTCGTGTTAGGTGTCTCATCATTTTTACTATTATTATTAACTTTTTTTTCCAAACGCTGTAATCTTTTTTTATACTTTTCCATTTTCTGTTTATATTCCTGAATCTTCAGGTCTTTTTCTTTGAGTATTTTTCGGTGTTTCTTTTTCACTTCTTTCTTTCTTGCTATAACTAATGCACTTTCTGTTGATCTTAAAGGTGCCGGACGTTCCACTGCAGAATCCTCTGAATTGGGTGTATTTTCCCTTATAAAAGTATTTGTTATGTCTTTCATTACTTTTTTCTTTGCACGATACTTTGAGCAATGCTCTTTCCAAGACTTTTTTGCAGCCTTATGCTCACGACGACTCATATCCTTAACTAGTTTTCTTCTGCCTTCTTCTTTTTTCTTTTGATATTTTCGCCTTTCTTTTTCTTTCATTTCTTCTTTTTTTTGAGCGTCATTTTTAAGTCGCTGATATCTTAAACGTTCAGCTATACGTTTCTGTTCTAGTATTTCTTCTCTTGTTTTGGGTGGCTTCTTTTTCGGTGGCATTTTGAGATACTACCTGCAAAAGAGATGATATTGTTAATGTTAATTGTCATAGATGCGCATTCTGGTAACTCAGACTTGATAAACATAAGACGCGGGCCGAACAGACGAGGCGCGCCGGCAACGCGCCACGTTCCGCGCCTTTTCTACCTGGCCCGTGCCTAAGCAAACAGTCCCCTGTGGTGTGAACAGTCCCCTGTGTCATGGAATGTCAGGGGACTGTTAACCAGGGGACTGTCATTTTCACAAAAAAACTTTATGAAACAAATTCAGTTAAACATATCAAATTAACGAAACAGATGTAACTTCATACTAGTTAATCAATTATTTTGAACAAATTATCGTTATTAAAACTCTTAAAATAGTAAAAATAAGGCTTACCAGTGGACTGTTTACACTAACGACCGAGACGCGTGGTTCACCGAAAGACGCAGTCGTAGCACTAAACAAAATGGCGGCTGCCGCTTAGCTCCACAACTGAACGAACTTCACACCAATTGCGTTCCGTTACACTGTCTGAATGGTACGCGCCAAAACCAAATTTGACTTCAGCGCGGTTTTAAAATTTTCTCAGGGGACTGTTGTCATAATTTGAGGACAGCATTCACACAGATATTTTGATTAAATTTGTATTGTAAAAATATATTTGTGATGTAATAAAGATGATTACTATTCTGTTTTATGTACTTAAATATTTTTTATTCAGTTAGCAACAGCAAAAAAATAAATATTGGTAACAAGATTTGTAATTCTGGTAAGAGGACGTACCAGGGGACTGTGTTTTGAGGTGGTTGAGGTTCATTTATTCAAATATTACATTATTAAATTACTAAGTAAGCTGTGGTGTGCCAAGAATACTTAATACTATATCATTAAAAATAGAAAAAACTGAGAAATAATAAGATTTACTACACAAAATATGCTTGGGACAGCGATTTTCCATTTAGTGGAGAAATGCTCGTATATTATATAATAAACGACTTTTATACAAGCAAGAACAGGTTGTCACTCAGCTTTCATTCTGTCTACCCTGCTAGAGACTAAATCTCAAATCATGTATTACAATAGTACCTAACTGAACACCTATGTATTAATATTTAGTGTAACTGTCTTGCTATATAAATATAAAAAAATAGCACATTTGTGTATCAAATAAGTATTTTTTTTAGTTAGTTATATAAAACATTGATACTGTAATGTAAAAAGACATGTATTAAGGAATATATTTGTATAATGGCTGTCTATTTAAAATAAAAAAGTATTGTATCAAAACTGCTATATTCAATAAAAAAAGATCCAAATATCAATTTTCCTTCTTCTGTTTTTCCAAGTATTTTAACCATTTTTCTTTTAACACTTTACAATTGCATAAGGAATCGAGGCATTGGGAACTACCAGGTGGTCTGCAGTATCCAGGGTAGGGCATTTCATTCATTGGCAGCCAACGATCACCATCCTCTCTTAGAGGATCACCCTCAACTCTTCGTCCTGAACTTTCAAAGTCAATATCTGAATAGTCCATTCCTTCAAATGGTTCCAATCGGTTTATATATAGTTTTGTATGGAGTTTCAAGGTGCCAGGCATGAAGTAATGAATGTACATAGCAGTGATGAGATATCCCTGGAAAAGGAAAACAAAACATAACTTCACGCCTTTTTCTAACCGTACGTTTACGTCCCAAATGGAATAATAGGTGGCGAACCTATTGCCGTACCTGGGACAAAGTTTTCAGTCATCGGTATTTATCGCACATAACATCCGTAAATAACCTCGACCACTGGACCAACGAGATAAGACCATAAACTGGAAACTTTGAAAAATGGATTTGTTAGATATATAGAATAATATATAACAATATCATCATTATCCCGCTCAAAGTGGGATCGACACAATATGTCATCTTTTCGAGCTATCCATATTGTCAAAAGATTTGGCTGTGGTTTTATGAGCGGCCGCCAGCCTGACGTCAACCCTCCTTGGCAATATTTTCATTGGTAGTTTTATTAGACGAGTAAGTATTAAAATTAATTAAAAATCAATTATTGTTCTATAAGGGCCATAAACTAGCAGATCTGACGAACTTCGTACTGCCATACATACATTTTCATTATTAATAAGATCAGCGAGGCCATATAGGAAGACTTTCAGAAAGTTTTTTTTTATGGAATAGAAGGAAAAAATATGAAGCGGGTCACCTGCTGGCAAGCGACTAACGCCGCCCATGAACACCTGTAACACCGAGAGTGTTCCAGTTGCGTTGCTGGCTTTAAGGGAAGAGGAGGGGGAAGGGGGCAGGATCTCCGGATACCTATATCAGTGAATTAAACGCGGAAATAGCCACTTTACGTCGATATTCTAAGAGGCCGTGGCATTTCACCGGTCGAGCTGGTCCATTCATGCAGCGAACTGCGTTGCCCTACGATAGGTTATAGAAATATGCTAAGCTGGAACTATATATACATATCGATACCTTAATTTGCAAACCTACTAACTCCACTTTTTTCGAAAATGAAAATTTTGATACCAATAGAAACCAGACAATCAGTATCTGCTGGTATCAAAATGCCATTTTCGAAAAAAGTGGAGTTACCACCGTACATACATACATAACTTCACGCCAAATCCCTTGCGGGGTGGGCAGAGAGAACAGAGCGCCATAAGGCACGATTCTTACAAACCTCACTCGCTTCGTTGACTTTCATAACTCTTTTCATGCACGCGTGTCGATTTTTGAGGCTCCTAACATCACCTTCCTCCAGAACACGTTCTATTTGGTCATGGAATGTGTGTCTTGGCCGTCCTCGATTACATAAAGTGGCTTATACCGCGTTTCATTCGATAAGAAAGTATTCCGGAGGCCCACTCTTCTTCCTATAAGGACGGCAATGTAACTATAACATCATCTGCGTTGCAGGTGTCCATGGGTGCATTAGTTGCTTACTATAAGTTAACCTGTGTATGCTCCCTACTATCTCATAAAAAAAAACATATAGGCATTGAGTGGGATTACATTGATATGCGAAATTAAAATTATCTGGAAACTTTATTATCTAATTGACCTGACATTGACCCGACGAACTTGGTATCACCATGTTATCATCAGTTATGCATTTATTACGCGATCTAAAAACTTCCTGTATTTCTGTAGATACGTTTTAAAACCGTAAGTTGTAAGTTGTCAGTCATCGATATTTATCACACATAACTTCGAAACCGAAAAAGAATTGGTATGAGCCCGTAACGCAGGCACGACCTTTGAATCTGAAGCGAGGAGCTTGAACATTGGACCACCGACAACTTAATAAAAATATTTGATTAAATACCCATTACAACCGTATTGATTTACCTTGATACCTATAACTTTACCCCAAGTTCCTTGCAACTCTTGCAAGGTAGGCAAAGGGAATAGAGCGCGATAAGCCACGTCTCTTACACGCCTCACTTGCTTCTTTGACTTTCATAATTCTTATCATACATGCTCGTCGGTTTTTAATGCTCTTGACATCACGTTCCTTATGCACACGTTTAATTTGTTCATTGGAAAGTGTGTTGTGGCTCTCCTCGATCCCTACATCCATCCGCATTTGCGCTGTATATCTGCTTAGTCAATCTTGCATTATTCATTCTCTCTACATGTCAGAACTATCGAAATAAACTTTTAAATATTGTATCAAACACGTAAACTGAACTTACATGTACGTCGATAATTTCTGATTGGATTTTATACGGTGTAGCATACGCCAGCTGCAATGGCGATATCATAATGATTGCAGTATACAATAGAAATTTTCCGCTAGTTCACCGGAAAATATTCCCATTAATAGATTGCAAAGGTTTGAAATATTAATTTCTGATAAATTCAATTGATTGTCGACTTAGTTCTGTGACGTTGGTTGGTTATTGATTTTGGAAATTATTCATTTAAATTTTGTTAGTTAGCAGGACGATCACAATTAAACAAATTTCAACGTACCTTGGAAGTTTTAGAACGTTATATACTCACGGAACTTTAAGGTTTTCGAATTTTACACTAACAGATTCAATTCATGAACTGTTAATCTGTACCCTAGCTAATGACTGTAAGAAAAAGAAAGGGGTTTAGGATACGACTGTTTCAACTAATATCCACCTGGACATCCAAAAAGTATCCTCTAAAATTGTCATAAAGTTCTTTTAGTTGTAAGAATTTATAATAACAGTGGCAAACCCATTATAATAGCAGTGCGCTGCTTGAACGGGTCCGCTCGACCGGTGAAATACCACGACCTCTCAGAATATCAACATAAAGTAACTTGGACCGCGTTACGCTCGGTGAGAGAGGTATGCGGAGGCCCAACCTCTTTCCCATCGCACTTCCGACTCCTTCCCTATCCCATTTTAAAGGGGCCTGCCTTTGCCTGCCAGCGCAACTGTAACAGATCTGTTCCAGGCGTTCATGGGCGGCGTTGGTTGCTTACCATCTAGTGACACGCCTTCTCTTTTACTACATAAAAAAGTAATAATAAATCATATTGTTAGGTCGTTATAAAGTCTAGAGTTCGCAATATTTCATCAGCTGGTGTAATTATTATTTATCTAGAGGCTATTAGATATCTCGCCTATTGTTTGTACTTAAATTTACCTAAACAAGAGTTATGTAGAGTAAGAAGAAACAGAAAAAAATTCATATGCTTTCAACACTAGATGACTACTCTTGATGTAAAATAGAATATTACTAAAGAATTTTATAAGGATATTATATTTAAAAATTAAAACAACTCACTAATTTGATCTTAATTTTATTGCTTAGTCATTATAATTATATTTTACTTCACTATCAAAAACTATCGAAGATAAAAAATACAGTTGACAACAGTTACGCAAAAATATTAATCATCTATTTTTTGAAAAAAATTAATAATATTATTGTGTATTAGTTTTATGGTTGTCGTTTGGCAAAATAATATAATTAGAGAATAAAAAAAAAATACATGTGAGCAACAGAATAAAAAAATACGCACACAGTCTGTGATGAGACCAACCAGAACCATTTCAAGAAACTTCAAGCAACTCAAACACAATATTCATACACAAGTTTAAGAATAAGATTGTAAATAATAATAATGTTGAAATTATTATAGTCCCTTGCGACTACGGAGAGTTGGATATGTCCATGTTATCTGGAGAATTCTTTTCATCATTAACATCGGGCAACTTTATTTCAATAGATGTACCTTTCTCATTTATGGTAGATAAGTTGGGACTGCGGTCTTTAGATTTTCTATTGTGTGGCGTTTTAGAATCTCTGTGCGACCTGCTCTTGGATCGACGAGTTTTGGATCTAGAACGCTTGCGGTCACGGGACCTTGACCTCTTCTTGTCTCTAGATCTGGAACGCTTTCTGTCCCTCGACCTTGAGCGTTTCCTATCACGTGAGCGACTGCGCTTACGGTCTCTTGACCTAGATCTTTTTCTGTCTCTAGACCTGGACCGTTTTCTATCCCGAGACCTGCTCCTCTTCCGAGATCGGGAACGCTTCCTTCGTGATCTCGAGCGAGACCTGCGCCGCGACCGCGAACGGTCACGTTTTCTGTCTCTAGATCTCGAACGATCTTTTTTCTTCGACGGAGATCTCTCTTTTTCTTTTTCCTTCTCTTTTTCCTTTTCCTTCTCTTTTTCCTTTTCCTTCTCTTTTTCCTTTTCCTTCTCCTTTTCTACTTCTTTTTCGGGCTTTTCATTAGGCGGCGTGGAAGCTTTGGACTTCTCTTCAGTAGAGGCGCCATTAGTTGTAACAATTTCCGGTTTAGTTTCTTCTTTTTCTACATCTTTAGACGGGGTCTTAGATTTGTCTCTCTTATCTTTGTCACTGGATTCTTTTTTATCTTTACGGTCCTTATCTTTGTCACGTGAACGATCACGCTTCGACCTAGAGCTGCGGTGTTTTGATCTGGATCGCGAGCGACGAGAACTACGGTGACGGGAACGCGAGCTGCAACATATGCAAGATTATTAGTTGGTCTTCTTGACTTTACTGATTAATACGCTCGGCCATTACAAATTGAATTATAATATAAATTGCGCTATGAGAATGATCACCTAACAACTGGCTGTTATAGCCAACTTTATAATGCTAGATATATCTTTGAAGAATTAC
This sequence comes from Euproctis similis, assembly GCA_905147225.2. Taxonomy (NCBI): domain Eukaryota; kingdom Metazoa; phylum Arthropoda; class Insecta; order Lepidoptera; family Erebidae; genus Euproctis; species Euproctis similis. Next base: position 6,223,045 of record LR990121.1, on the reverse strand, counting down.
TCATTTATAAATAACGATTCCTTTATACCCTGCTGCTATTGGTCTCAGCGATGGTATAGAACAGTCATCAATGAATAGACAATACTGAGATGAGATTAAACTGCAATCAACAAATCAAACAAACTCTTTGTCTTCATAATATTAGTATAGATATGATACAGTGTCCCTTACCGAGTCCGATGTCTGTGACGCGACCGGGAACGGCGTGAACGATGTCTGGAGCGTGACCGCGACCGTTTAGAGCGGTGACGTGACCTGGAGCGCCGTGAGCGTGACCTGGAACGCCTTCGAGATCTCGATCGAGATCTAGTTCTAGAAATAATAAATTTATTATAAATTAAACTTGTGCTACACATACATAACTCCACACCTTTTTTTATCCGAGGGTGCAGGCAGTGGCTGTTAAGCCTGACTCGCCGTGATGTTAGTGTCCCAAATAGAATAGGTGGCGAACTTATTGCCATACCAGACACCAGGTTTTCAGTCATCAATATTTATCACACATGACTATCGAAAAGTCATTGGTGTGAGCCTGGATTCGAGCGTGCGTTTTCTTGATTCAGAAGCAGGGTGCTCAACCACTGGACCACACAGACTTCAACTTATACTAACATGCATAAAAATTGTATCAACTGCACTGAATTTACCAAGTCCACAGTACTAAATACCATTTATCAAGTTAGATATCTAGTACAAACTCTTCATCTTAAGGTTACCTTTTAACTTAGTAAGGCTAAGTATTTTACTTCTAAACTTTATAGTTAGAGCCACCTCATTGGAAGAATCATCAACTCAGGACTAAGAGTTTATATGTATATGATTGTTAAGCTCATCCAGAACACTTAAGTAGCAATATAATAAACATTTAACTAAAGGTTATTCAGGGCAAATTACATTCCTGCATTTACTGAACTATATAAAGGGTCATCCAAAGAATGCGCCTACATGTTTCTTTGAACTAGAACTATTTGCAATTTTTTCAAGCTGTTTTTTTTTATTATTAAAAGTATGATCCACTACAATTATAAGTGAAATATAGAATATCATTCAAATGTCCACCACGACTGCGTCTGCAGGCGTTAATCTGAATATTGAAATTTTCAATGACTTTCCGACATATTGCTGGTGTTATTACACGAATTGCAACTTGAATGTTGTTCTTTAGATCATTAATTGTTTGTGGCTTGTTAGCATACACTCGACTTTTCAAAAAAGCCCACAACAAATTATCTAATGGTGTTAGATCACATGACCTTGGACATGACCATGACGTTGTTGCAATGTGTACCTGTCCATGGTTAAAACTTCTAATAAAACAAACTGGCTTATGTCATTTGAAAAGATGTCGTGTAAAAATTATATAGCGCTGACATCTAGGTGTCACATTTGGATGAGCCTATATATTTCAATGTTGGGTGATCAGTATAGCTGAAAGTATTATCTTACCTTCTCTTATCTTTAGAAAGCAGTCCGATAACAGGATCTATGGCAGCCGATATTAGATTTTGTGCCTCCTTCACCCTACACATAGCTTCTTCGATCTCACGTTGTGCAGCTTCATTGCTCTTGGTTTGAGGCTTGCATATTGCTTGAGTGGCATGTAATACCTAGACATTCAAATAGTTATTTCAGTATTATAATACAATATTGTAATATTTCAGTAAGATTTTACATCATTTGACAAATGTTTTTGGTTAAAGTTTCCATGGGATCACAAACTTTTGTGGAGGTATTTTTATTAGCAAGGCACATGATTTTACCTATTTTGTAAAAGCAAATTGGTTATTTACTATAATTATAATTGGAAGTATAGAGTATAGCATATATTATATGGTTTTTGTTTCCATACACATTAAGAAGTTCAAATCTTGGTTGATATGAATGTCTTTTCTGGAAGGTAAGTCAATTGATTACTAGCAAAATTGTGGCAAATATATGGCATAAGATTTCCCACATAATCTTAATAAAGTCAGAAGATACATATTGTTTGGTTGTGAACAAATACAACTCATTAGATTACAATAGCAAACCAATTAACATGAGATATAGTCAAATAAATGTGAAGGGTTCTGTATTAGTAACAATTTTAACTAAAAAAAATATGAATATGTCTCACCTTAATGATCTGCCCATCTAGATTGGAGCAATTTAACTGCAGCGCTTTTAGCACACTCTCCTGCTCAGTCATTTCAATTAATGCGTATCTACTTTTATCAATGTCTCTCTCACAGAATCTCAAGTATTTAACTTCACCGACTTCACAAAAATGATCTATCAACTGTTGTGATGTTACTGAACCTATATCACCCACTAAAACTGTTCTTCTTATTTCTTCTATTTTCCTGGCGTCATAGGTAGCAGGTAACGGCGGATACGGTGGCAGCCCTGCTGCAACCATTTTAGGATCGTGGCTTTGTATGACTTGGTTGGGAGGCACGCCATCTAAGGCATTGATGATATGTGCCGGTAAACGCGGATCAACAGTACTTAAACCTGGTACTAGTGTCCCATTACTGGACATTTCTAAGGCTTTATGCTCATCAGGAATTTCACCCGATTGCACAGGAATTACGATCAAAGCTCTATCGATAAATACAGTGTTAGTCATGTGTTGAGCAACATTAACTGTTGCCGAATCATAATACTTTACGTAACAAATCCGCGACTGCACAGGACAGGACACGTCTCTTATGGTAGGGTATAATCTGATGTCGTCAATTTTGCCCAAATATCCGAATAGTGTCTGCATTTGGTCTTTGGTAGCTTGCGGTGCGATGTTGGTGACTTGTATCACCCTCGTGCTTCCCGAAACCATTTTTGATGATTTACACATTAAGATAAAGTTAAAAGTATAACTTAGTGAATTAATGTAAACTACATTTTACGACTTGAAAAGAAATAACACGCAAAACTGCATGAAACCTCACGAAATGCGCACGCTTACTTTCCATTCGGCGTTTCCACAGATAATGACAGATTATCAAAAATGGAAGATATCAGAGAGAAGCGAGTTAGCGAGCGAGGGCTGTAAGTAGAATCGATTCTATTATTTTTAATCGATTACTTACATATTAAATTCGTGAACTCATTTAAAACCCAATATTAGTAAATAATAGTTTAAAAAAACTAAAAAACACGCTTTTTATAGAAAACCAAACTAAAAAATAGAAAATAAATTTTAATGAATTTAAATTAAGAAAATAGTGTTAAAAATTTCAATGAATATAAATTAATAATAGTGTGAATAAAAAAAAAATATTTTATTTTAAAAAAGCGTGGGGTGCATGGTGTCAATAGTTATAAATATTTTATTGACAGATATGAGTAGAGTGATTATCATTTCGATACATACATACATACATAACTTCACGCCAAATCCCTTGCGGGGTAGGCAGAGAGAACAGAGCGCCATAGGGCACGATTCTTACACACCTCACTCGCTTCGTTGACTTTCATAACTCTTTTCATGCACGCGCGTCGGTTTTTGAGGCTCTTAACATCACCTTCCTCCAGAACACGTTCTATTTGGTTTTGGAATGTGTGTCTTGGCCGTCCTCGACTCCTACATCCGTCCGCTTTTGCATTGTATATCTGCTTAGTCAGTCTTGCGTCAACCATTCTTTCTACATGTCCGAACCATCGGAGCATGCCCTTTCTTACTTTTACACCGACACTCTCTTTCAAACCAACTTCCTTCCTTACAACCTTGTTTTCTACGCGGTCAGCGAGAGTCACTCCGCAGATTTTGCGTAGAGCCCTCATTTCTATCATTTCGATAATATCTTAAAAAGCACCCCACGCTTTTTTTAAAATATTTTTTTTTTTATTCGCACTGTTATTAATTTATATTCATTGAAATTTTTAACACTATTTTCTTAATTTAAATTCATTAAAATTTATTTTCTATTTTTTAGTTCGGTTTTCTATAACAAGCGCGTTTCTTAGTTTTTTAAACTATTGCTTAACTATTTTAAACCGTGCTAACAACGGATATCAAAACCGAATTTGAGGAATAGCGCCATCTGTGACTTATACAAGGAACTCGTTTCAAGTTGATAACGCAGACTTTCCGCTGATTGCCACTAGATGGTGCGAGAAGTGAACTATGAACACTAAAAAGAAGTCGGTTACAAACAAACATACGGGTGAAGCTAATAAAAATATGTCAGATCAACACAACAAGGAACTACACTAAAGTAACAATAGTAAATTTCTTTTATTAAATATAATCCAATTTATATTTGCGCATTTATGGATCATTGTTTTAGAATAGAATACTCTTTATTGTACACCAAATATAACAAATTACAAAAATAATTAAATAGAACATGATTACATGCAATTTAAACAAATGGCGGTCCCTTCGCACAAAGCAATTTCTTCCGGACAACCACTGGACGGAAAGAAAGAAAAAGAGAATTAGAGGTTGTCGGCGGTATACAAAATTAATAAATGGTACATTACTAAATAAATAATAGTTTAAAAAAACTAAAAAACACGCTTTTTATAGAAAACCGAACTAAAAAATAGAAAAATAAAAAAAAATATTTTATTTAAAAAAAAGCGTGGGGTGCTTTTTAGATATTAACGAAATGATAATCACTCTACTCATATCTGTCAATAAAATATTTATAACTATTGACACCATGCACCCCACGCTTTTTTTAAAATAAAATATTTTTTTTTATTTTTCTATTTTTTAGTTCGGTTTTCTATAAAAAGCGTGTTTTTTAGTTTTTTTAAACTATTATTTATTTTCTATTTTTTAGTTCGGTTTTCTAGTCTAGAACTTTCATAGTTCACAAATCGCACCATCTAGTGGCAATCACCGGAAACTAAAAAAGAAGTCGGTTACAAACAAACATACAAACATACAAACCTACAAACAAACATACAGGTGAAGCTAATAAAAAGCTAATAAAAATAAAAGATGTTCAAACATAATGATTTGTTGAATAGCATTTTAATCAGTTCTAAAACATCCCAATAACTGAACAAACGGTTCATGTTCTCAAATGTAATTAACTGTTTTAAGATATTCTATCATCTTTTAAGGAAAATCATTTACTGTTCGAGCTGTACTTTTGTGGAATCAATTGACTGGTCATTTATGAAAAGCGCAGTCCGTTACCATCCTTAAATCACAGCTAAAACCACACTACTTAGCACTAAAGTGCCATGAACATTTTATTTTACTTTAATGTTTGAAAATTGCTATAATTACTTGTAACGGAACTCCAAAGAACTTGATCAGTCGAATATTTGACTCTATGTTAGAGTTTCCTTTAGTCTACTAATACCGAAAAAATAAATAGCGGCAAAATAGTGGCGGCAATTTAGAATTAGTTCTTATTTCTATGCTTGTTACTTGCAAAGTTTTTACATTTATTAATTACAATTAATTTACTTGCGAAGTTTCGCTATTTCTTAATTAAATTCTTACTAATGGCTTCTGACAATGATAAACTAGGTCTTCTAAAGATAAAACTGCAAAATGGTAATAGTTAGGCTTTACTTTTATTAAATTTGTAGGTTGGAATCCGAACGCTTGAATTAAATATTGTTAGTCTGTATTAACTACTTATTAAGTACAAACATAAAGTAAATATAACAACCAAACCATTTAACCTTATTATAATGATACAACGGTATGTAGATAATAATAATTTTAATTTCCTATTTTCAATGTTTTAAAATACAATATTATTTTGTCGTTGCCACCCGGTTTATTTCACTGTCTAAAGATTAAATTAGTAAACTTCCGTCATTTCAATTTAAGCGAGAGCACGCTTCTATAGATGCGACGGATTCGGGTTCTTATCAAGCTACAACCAGAATAGCTAACTCACTTTTCATCATCAGTTTTTATTTGTACTAATTACAGTGTTGAAAAATAAAGTACGCAGAGAAAAAGAAGTTTTGAAATTGCGTAATAAAGAACGCACACTTTCTGAAGAACTTAGTGTAATTAAAGACGAAGTCAAGAATTTATCTCAAGAATTAGAGGTTTGTTTGATATTTGACGAGCCTCGTTGAGCATTTGTAAAGCAACCTACTGCGGAGTATTTTTTTTTTCTTATTTTTTTATGGGATGGCAGGAGAGCAAACGAGCAAGTGGGTTACCTGATGGTAAGTAACTTCTCAGCGCCCATGAACACCGTGGTGCGTTGCCGTCCTCCGTAGGAGGGAAAAGGGGATCGGGCCTCCGGATACCTCTCTCACGGAACGAAACGCGGCACGAGCTACTTTACGCCGATATTCCGAGAGGTGGTTCCGTAGTATTACACCGTTCGAGCCGGCCCATTTATGCAGCGAACTGCAAGACTCTACCAGTGTGTGTGTCTATTTGACAGTGTGTGTCTATTAAAAATACATATTTATTAATTACCAAAAATATACTATTTAAGTATATTTTTAGCATTAATATCAGTTTTCTGAATTTCCTAAAACCTTACTTTTACTTACTTTACTTAACTTGACGTTACTTAACTTGACAACTAGAGGGCGCTGAGTGTATAGTGTCAAAAATATACATAAATCTTTCTAAATTTTTAATCTGATAATATTGGCTTCGGCGTATTAAAACATATTATTTTTATTATTCTTTAAGATGTTAAAAAAACAACTGGCTCTGAGTGAGCATCAGATCTCAATGATAGAAATTTGCGGCAGCTCTGAGGATGTGAAAATCACAGCTCAAACTGATATTTTGAATGCTCATTTGGAACAGTTTAAACGATTGTTTGAAAAAGGTTAATTTTATTTAATTCAACTTATATATTTTTATAGTGAATGCATGATGCAGGACCGTAGCTTGTGGGAAGCCTAAGTCTCTGCCTACCCCTATGGGAAACAGGCGTGAATTTATGTATGTATGTATATATTTTTAAAGCCATCATAAATTATTTTTATATGCCTTTTTATTATGAAACAATGACCACATCAGGCATCGTCGCTTGTTGCTAAATATCGGGAACAATTTGTCTACTTATTTTCGATAAGTCATAGATAATTCACAATTTAGCAACAAATCCGATACTCGATAGAAGAAAAATCCTCCGGATACCTCTCTCACCGAACGAATGGCGGCAGCAAAAACTTTACGTCGATATTTTGAGAGACCATGGTATTTTACCGGCCGAGGCCGTGGTATTTTACCGGCCGAGACCGTGGTATTTTATTGGCCGAGCCCGCCCATTCATGCAGCAAAATTCGTGGCTCTACGTAACTTTAGAAGTGAAAACTGCTCCATTTATTGTTTGTCGATTATTACTAGAGCAATTAGAGATTGAACTTCGCGTGAAAGAGCAGACAGAGAAGGAGGAAAAACTGTTGGAGTTAATGCATCAGAAAGAGTTACAGATAGCAGAAGAGAACCAGAAACGAGAGCGAGAGACAGCTGCTATTGAAGAGGAATGTAAAGTTATAGAACAGGAATGTGCTGTTCTTAAAGTAGGTGTACTTCTTCTTACTGCAGTTTTCTGCATAGATCAATCCTTGTTGTTTATTTATCGGAATTACTTGAAAAAATGAATTATAGTAAAAAAATCAGTTGTTTAGTTACTGGTGACTATGACTCTACTAGTCACTATTGGCCATTATTAAACATTATGATACAAAAAATAAATGTATTACAAAGATTAGGAATCATAGCAATTTCTGTTATAAGTTTCTTATTTAAAAAGTCGGCGCCTAGGATACCTAGGAATGTAACTTTAAAATATATACTATACAGTGGTAGAGCCAAGCAGTTCGCTGCATGAATGGGCCGGCTCGACCGGTGAAATACCACGGCCTCTCAGAAGACCGACGTAAAGTGGCTCATGCCGCGTTTCGTTCGGTGAGAGAGGTACCCGGAGGCCCACCCCCCTTCCCCATCCTTTCCTATTCCTTAAAGGTCGGCAACGCAACAGTAACACTGTATATGTTGCTGGTGTCCATGGGCGGCGTTGGTTGCTTACCATCAGGTGACACGCCTGCTCGTTTGCCCTCCTATTCCATAGAATAGAAAAAAAAAGCCAGGTTTGGTTTGGTTTATATTCTATATGTACCAACAGGAAAAGAGTCTTCATAAAATAAGGCTAAATCAGCGAGTCTTCGACTTTGCGAAATTTAAATAAATACTTTTTTTCCAGAAAAGAAACACCGCCATATTGTTGAAGCTAAGAAAAAAATTGCTTGAAACGGAAAACTTGAGACGGGAACGTGACAAACGCAATTTCTAATGACCTTTATTGTGAAGTAACAATAAACTTCATTATTCGTTTTATACCTTTTATTTATTTAATGAATAAAATTAGTTCCATGATTAAATTACATTCTAGGAAATAAATAACAAAGAATTACACGAAAACAAGCGAACGCTACCACATACAAATTATTTCAAATGAAACAGTGTTTTAAATGTTGATTAGATTTAGTTCTCTACATCTTTTCCGGTGGAAACACAGCACTTTCCTTATGCCATTTATATAGTAAATAATAGTAAAGTGTAAAAATAAAATAATAGCAGAACGGAGATCCACAAGTGCAGTTACACTAATTGCAGTGTAATGCACAGTTTGAGGTAGATAAAAAAAACTCGAATCGAGTTCACAAGCCCCAAAAAAATATTTACTTCTAGTACATAATGTCATAAGAAGATGATTATAAATGTATCGTGGCAATTAGGATATAGTTTTCGTAAATGTGTGTTTAGGTAAATAAGTACCTAACAAATTTAAATACAGCTTATTGAAAACATTTCTCAGTTATCCAATTGAAGTAATAATGCCACACTTCTTTTCACCCAATGAGCGGCAGGTTTGTTAGACGGCAAATAAAAAGCCAATACAAAATTGGATGAATGTCCAGTAGTAGCTAATACACCCTTTCTCTCGAGCGTTTTATATAGTGGACATCTGTAGCGAGTCCCTTCTTCAAATTCGTTTTTTATTTTAGGGTACATCCATATCACAGGTAGTAATTCATTTAATATCTTTGGCAATTGCTCACCTACTGCATGATTTTCACGATCCCATCGACCTCCATCCATAAATAGTCCTTCAACATATACCCCCGAGGGTGGGGGTATTTTTTCATAGTCAACACGACGTACTTCAAAATCAAATATTAGTAAATCAATAGGTATTTGATGTGCTCTAGCATAATTTTGTACTGAACCCGTGAGAAAAGCTTGAGTGAAAAAGAACCCGGAAAGCCAAAATGTTGGTGGTTTTCCATTACAATACCAATCGTTTAACATGGCCAATCTTTCTGCTAAATCATTCACATAACTGGGCAGTGGTTTTAAACTAGGATATGAAACCTTACGCCAATTGTCAGGTATTTTGCCAAGTAGCATTGCGTTAGCCTGCATATCCAGGGCCGGTGACATCACTATTAAACCTTTTACAGCTTTTTGCAAGTCGTTTAGAGATACCTTGACTTCTCTCAATAGTTTATTAAAACGTTCCATCTCTTGTATCAAAACTGTATTCATAGATTCATTATAGTCAACTGGATATTGTTTTTGAGCTTCTTCAACATCAAAGAATTTAGGAAGCTTAGATATGATTTCTGAAGACATTTGCATGAGTACAGTTTCTGTATTGCCACCTTCTCCTCCACTACCAGTAGCTTCAACTAGCACAAGAGCACCTGTGAGTGCCATCGAAGCAGTATAATCACGAGTTATTCCTGCATTCATATGTAGTCCGAACACTTCAGGCGGCGGATTTACAGGAACGCTCTCAATATGTTTAAGGTAATCTTGATACTCACACCTGCGAGGCAGTCCATATTGTGTACCAATATCACAGAATGTATAATTTGGATCACCCACAACTCCAGCATTTACATAATTATCTAATATTGTTACTATTAGCCGCCGGTCCCAATCATCAGTGACTCTTCCACCATAATTACATTCTCCTGCTAAATATTTAATAGCAACATATTGAATTTCTTCATATTGATTTAAAAACATTTGCAGTTGCATTACTGAGATCTGGAAGTCTGAATCGTTGAAACCATATTGAATATTCCATCCCAAAGGTCCAAACTTTTTTCGTTCTTGTACCACAGCATGGAAAAAGCTGATTCCATACAGGAGTTTACTAAACGCTTTTTCTTTTCCAGGACATCCTTCAAAAAATTCTGCCTCTTTTAATGGTTCAGAAATATATGACCGATTTAAATTGTGTTGTAATCCTGTAGGTGGTTCATTTGTCATTTTGACACCGACTTGTAAAACAGATTGCGGAAATATATCGGATGGATAGCTAGTAAGCCACAACCTAAAACTTAAATCCGTGTTAGTTAAATCGAATCCTTCAATGATCTTTTCAAGGGCTGGAAGCCATGAAGCTGCCAAATGACAGTTTTGCAAACATACCCACCCACCGTCTAACTGAGCCCGTTCTATCATAGCTTGAGCTATAGGACCCTGTCCCTGCCCTAAGGATATAGAGTTGAATCTATGTGAGAATCCCATTCGTTCACAATATTTTATTAAAGCCCCCATTGGATCTGAGCCAGGGGATAGTATAAAAATTAAAGGCGCAAGACAATTGGAATCTCCAAACGATTTTCCTATATCAAAAGGTGGTGGTGTTATGTATTTCTTGCCCAATTGCCTTTCAACAAATTCTGATATAGCCGTTGTCAATTTGTCAGGTCTCAATATTCTCACTACTAACAGTTTTTGAAACGGTGCCAATTTTGAATTCCAAGGTTCTGGAATTGCTTTATTATGTGGTTCTAAATCATCGTAAACTTCCTTCCAAGTCTTTATCTTGGCTACAAAATCTTCACTAAATCCAGTAAATGCTGGCAAATCACTAATACGACAAATTTCATCCCAACTCTTGTCTGGAAGCCAATCAAAGGGTTTCTTTTTGGTATTTTCTACGGCAATACCTCCAGTTATAAGGAAAAAATGTTCATCTGAATTCATTTCATTTCTAGATATCATCATTTTAGAACACATTATAAATGAAAACATGAGTTTATCTTTATCGAATAGTGACCTGCACACATTACTGTACAAATTATATGTAAAGGTGTCATTCAAAAACTTCAATCGCTTTTCTAAATCCTTGGATTTGTTCGCATTTTCGATAGAAATTATATATAAATTAATAAACCAGGTTAGAGAATATTGATACATCGGATCAACATTAGGCAATTCAGTAACACAGTAATATAGCACAGCAGAATGTGAAGCTATAGGTCTATAACCCAAACGAAATTTTTCTATTACAATTTCGGTCTCCAAACTAGCTTCTTGCTTTTTCATAATATCAATTGCTAGGATTTTGGATGAATCCAAAACTTCGATTGCTGATTCATCTTCTAATATATCCCCCTTAGACTCTTGTAATGTACGTAAAATATCGTCCTCAACTTGTTTTAGAGCGGCTCGGTTAGCAGCTCCTTGTACTATCAGTTTCTCTCTTTTCTCTTGCAAATCAGGTCTCTCCTTGGCTACAACTATACCCAACAATTGATCTTCCAGACCATCTTTAGTAAGGGAAAAATTTATTAAAGTCACCTTGTTAAAAACTTCTGGTAAGTAATGTGGATTGCGTAGTTTTGTAGTCATATAAAGTCTGAAATTTTGATGATATTCTATAACATTGTCTCCTATAGCAATGTATTCTTTTCCACCTTGCACGTATGTATTTTTTAAAAGAACGGGATCTAGCGGTGCTTCTACATCTTCTAGAATACAATCTATTAGGGCAGGTTTTCCATATTCTAAGCAAGTTTCTATAACTTTCATATAATTGCCATCTGTAAATTTAACCACTTGCAAATCGTTTAATTTTTCCATAGTTTTTATCCACTTATTTGCTTGTCCTTGAGGATCTACAAGTAGAGACCATCGCATAGAATTGTCTTGTATAACTCCATTATCAACCGAAAAAGAATCTCTAGGTAATCCAGCTATGCACCAATTTTGAATTTTTATATCCGTCCCAAGAATATCTTTGAAAACAAAAACATCAGAATGGGGCATGTCCAATTTGATGACCAAACTACGCCATTCGTCAATAATTTTCGTCCTTACGGGTAAAGTGTACGGAGCTAGGTAGGCGATAATGCCGCACGATACAAGTATATCACCAGCTAAATTATCAAACAATGCTTGTAGATTTTCAGCAGCCAAAGTCCAACGCACTTTTTCTCCACCTAAACCACCAATTAATTTTTCAGCCCGCGACAATTTGTCAATACACAGTTGCACTTCATCTTCTAGAGCTTTCTTTTTCATGTTAGCTTCTTCTAATGCTTCATTTAATTCTGCTAATTTAGCTTCTAGTCTCGCTACCATTGCTTTTTTTTCTTCCAAAATTGCCATTGTTTGAGCAAATTCTTTTTCAGCTGCTTCCAGTTTCGCCTTCTTTGGGGCTACTACTTTTGCGACTGCGTCATACATATCCATAGCAATGATCCACTTGCAAAGACCTTCAGCAGCTGCTGACGCCTTGGCTATGATATGGGGTTTGAAGTCTTTGTTAGATAAGTACTCTTTTCTAATCTTTTGCATAACTGGCACGGGTATATTATCTTTGTCGAAATTTTTGAGAGATTCTAAGAAGCTCATATCACCTAATATTCTTTTACTGGGTCCCCAATAATCAAAAATCTTTTTCCCAGGATTATCTGGATCAGGTATTTTATCAGGAGCTATACCTTTAATTACACAGACTGCTGCCATAACCAATTTCACAGTATAAGGAGGATTTTTCATAGATTTTACTATTGTGATATCAGCAGGTTTTAAAGTATTTAAAGCAGCGATAGCATCCTCTAAAATAGGTAATGCGAGTGCTAAATCAGCTTCACAGTCTTTCTTAAGCTCCTGTGCAGCTGCTGCTTGAATATTAGCAACTTTTTGATCTTCTCTTACTTGAGCAGCAGCTTTGTCTGCAATAGCAGTTTCAACTGCGATTTCTTCCATCATTTTGGTTGATTTGGCAGCCATAACCATAAGTTGCGGCTTAAGAGCATTTAAATCACGTTGCATTATTGTTACAGCCTCTGCTGCTTGGCCAAGTTTATCTAAGCCGTTGGTATATCTTAATTTAGCAGCCCTTAATTCTCGTTGTTTCCTGTTTGTTAAAGAAGTGAAAGACTTTATCAAGTCTAAGTAAGATGCAGAAGTAATGTAAGTTTTCCTTCCAAGAGTGTTATAGAAATCGATCGAAACAAGACGAGCGTCAACGTGGAACTGTTTACACGCTACAACCGCAGCTGCTTTTACTTTGTCAGGGACATTAACTTTGCCCATATAATGATGTGCAACCATTTCCAGCGCATCTTCCGGCCAGCTATCATACCAGTCAATCGTACAACAGTTTACTAGAGAAGGATATAGTCTAAGTCTCGTTCTGAAAGAACTCCCAATGGGACTAAAGCATAGAACGACATGTAACTTAGCTTTACAACGGCCGATAAAAAAGGCTAATATTTGTAAAGGGCTTATGTCTAAATTTCTATTTCCTCCTTGAGCTGCCAAGCGCACAAGTTCTAATATTTCTTGTTTCTCATCTAACCCATACAAATTAGGTACTTCACCAGAGTTTAGAAGGCTGTCTAAGTTTTGTATAAACAATTCCAACTTTATTTGATTTTCTGTAAATAGGAAAGTGGTATCCTTGTTCAAGCCACCAGATTCTCGAAGGACTAATTTTAAATCCTCTTGCCAGTCTTTTATACTATAATTCTTGGTGATTTCAGGTTGAAAAACATTTTGACCTAAAATAGTACTAGCTAATCGTGTAAGCGACTGACGACCGGACCCTCCGACACCGACTAACAAGGCATTTCCTGAAGGCATTGAGAGAAGTCTGCAAATTTTAGATAAATGTTCCAGGGCATAGTCGAAGAGGACTATATTCATTTTTGCCTTATGCATAGCATTATATTCAGCTAGCATGGTAATAGCCACTTTTAATACAACCTCTCTAGAAGGCATTTCTTCGTAGCGACGCTCTCCTTCAACACTGTCTGTATCTAAATAACAACCAAACATCATACTTTTTATGGACTCTTGTGTTACATCCTCATTCTTATCGAGATAAACATCCAATGCACTTTCAAAGGTGTCCTTCATGTATTCTCTAGTACACTTTTTTAAGATATTGAAGAACCACGTGCGATCTTCCTCGTCTACTAGCCTATCGTAAAATACCCGCATTATTTCATGAACCCAAACTTTGATAAATACTTTTTTATTATCAGCAGATTCCTTTCTTAATAATGCACAACCTTGAATCACCCTGGAAAAATCTCTTAAATTAAAAATATAATGAGATTTTGCCGGAGTTGGTCTCAAACCTTGGATGGCTTGATTGTAAATTTCCATTGTGGCTGCGATAATATTAACGATGTAAGGCTGAGCATCTTGACTGAAACCATTTCGTCTCCATCCTAGTTGTAATAGGGACATAAAAATCTTACTCATACTTTCTCTTGAAAATTCGTTGATTGAATAAATATTATAGTGCCTTAACATTCTTGGATAGATTAATTGTCTGCTTCCACCAACAGGTCCCAGAGCACCATAAAAAAAAGTATCCAATATATATAACTTTTCCGTTGTTTTTAAATCATACCAATATTTTTGGTCAAAATAAAGCCTTAACAATTCTATAGCCGGTTGAGCCCCATAAACTTCTTTGGCTGGCATATTCATATCATCAATGAATATTATCGCTGTTTTACCCTTAGTAGGGCCATAAATACCTTTTCTCCTTTTGTTTAGTTTTGATAGAACCAATTCCTGTGTTTGATTACAAGTTGTTGTAGTGGTAAATGTTATAAATCCAGGAGTATATTGTTCAATATCTACAGATTGCATCATAAAGTTTTGAACGTAAAAGCTTTTACCTGTGCCCGTGGGTCCGATTAGTATTAAAGGCTGATGAAATTTTGTGTGTAACTTCAGCAAGGCCATATATTTTTCGGTTTCCATCGTTGGAATAACACTTTGAAGCAAATTAATCTGTTCTTTAACTGGTGCTGCTTTTACAGCATCAGCCCATGGTTTCCAACAACCTTTTCCTTTGTACATATAAAAATGATCAATAAGCATACCTTCACTAGGTATAGAGACATCGACTCGCTCAATAGCTGCTGGTATACCGTTTTCACCTCTAAAATAATCTTTGACTAAATCATCGAATTTTTCGCGAGATACAGAATCTAATATTCCACCTATACCCCATACTAATGCAGTCATTAGTGAAGCTAGAAACCAAGTTCTGGTGTACCGCGTATCTTCTTCTCCTTCTATGGCATCATCCATTAACATTACAATAAGACGAAGAGTACTAATCAACAAATTTACTTCTCCAGCTGTCACAAGTTGAGTGCAATATTTTCGTACAAAATATATCAATGGTTCGAAAAGCCATTCACATAATTCATAAATGTATTCTTCATTTTCTTCAGTCCATATTGGGTTGAGAGTTATCATCCATGATTTATAGAATGGTCTCAAACCAAGTGTCGCTGATTCCATATAAATCATTCCACATCTGGACACAGTTGCAGGAGAAGCTTGAGTTAAATCCATCACTTCAAATATCATGGACATAACATTGGACATGGAAATTACTTCTCCAGATGTCAGGCAAAGCTTTTTATTATCGTCTAACACAGTGTTCATATTTTCTATCCACACAGCATCTACAGGCCCATCAAACACAATCCATTTTCTAGTAGGAGTGTCTTCTGCAGCAAAATCTCTAAACATTATCGCGACAATACCATCAGTCCATTCATAAGATACAGGATCAAATGCGCCGTAAAGCTGGCCCATAGTCACCGACTTAGGGTTCAATACTTTATAAGTACATTCACAGCCATTCGGTTGGTTCCTTTGGTGCATTAACGTTAATGCTTCAGATAACACTTTTAAAGTCATCGACTTACCGGAAAATGGATCACCTACTAACATAAAACCATGTCTTACAATCATCATTTCATAAGTTTGAATGATCTTTAAAAGAAAACTGTCTACAGGTTGTAAATTATTATTTTCACAGCTGTCAACACACGCCGTTAAAAAATTTTCATAGTCCGGTTTCGGTAAACTGATTCCCGGAAATAAATCAGATATAATACCCTCAAATAGAGGCACATCAAATGACAAAAATTTTGGTAAATTTACGTCAGTGATAGACCGGAGCAACAGTACGCTTTCACTTTCGTATGGAAAGTCTCTTTTTAAATTGCCAGCCGCAGATAAAACAGTTTTAACAGCTCTCATACCGTAGTCGTAGTGATTTTGGGATGACAATTGTTCTGAACACAGTCGATATGTGGTGACAATTTTAACAGATAAATTCCTGGCGTCGAAAAACCCAAAAGAATATAATGAAATTTCGCCTATCATGGCATAATCAGGTACCATCATAGCCACTGTCCGGAACAGTACTTTTAAGTTATCAGGTAATTCTGAACGTCCAGCGTAGCCTGGATTCATAGTTATGCACACGTAACACGCAGGATTTAATGTTAGTATAGTGCCTTCAAAATCAAACGTTTCCATATGTAACCGAACAGCTTGTACAATACACAAAATTTGTTGAGCTATAACAGATAAGACCTCCACATCAATTCTATTAAACTCATCAAAACAAACCCAGGCACCACATGAAGCCAAACCTTTAAAAAATTTACCCATAGCCTTATAGTCTAAACCATCAGAACAGTTGAACACAACGCACTGAACAGCCAATGCTTTAGCCAAATCTTTTGTAGTTTCAGTCTTTCCAGTACCTGCAGGTCCTTCTGGGGCACCATTCAAATGTAAATAATAAGCTCCTATAAGGGTACGATAACATCGATCAGTTAAAGGTGTTATCACCAAACGATCAGAGTTTCCAAGGTATTCATAAGCGTAAGCCACAACTGCATTAATAATTTTCACGCTTACCTTTTCATCTTCCCAGTAGTAACGCAGTTGAGCTAACCATTGAAAATCAGTTTCTTCAGTAACATTTTTGCCAACTAAATCAAAGATAACATCTTTTGCATGTACATCAATTACAATCAGGGCTTTTACTGTTATACTACTTAATTTACTTATATCTGTGCGACGTATAATTGCTACTGTTTCATTCAGTTGTTTACTTAGTGATGTATGGAATGCTTTTAGTTCACTTAACTTATGAGAATTTAAAGCCTCGTGTACATCTATTGCCCAATATATTTGAGATATTGCCAGCACTACCATACCTTCCCACATTAAAACCCATTCCGGACGTGACAAATTCTGGTAGTCATAATAAGACAACTCAGTTTCTGATTTGACAGCTTTAAGCATTTGATCTTCAACTTGAACCAACCATTTCTCCACGGAACCTCTCGCAGCTTGTACGCTAATCACTTCAAGGAACTCGACTCTTTCCCCTTCCATAGATATCATTGCGGATATGTTGAATTCCTCATCAAACACCAATCTATTTATTCCTTCAAAACATTTCTTCAAATGGGGTTGTACTTTGAGTGGATTTTTCGTTTCCGATAAAATTTCTAACATTTCATCGTTAGATAAGAAGAAAAATCTTGGAAAATAGAGGCGTTTCTTTTCTAAATAATTATTTACACCATCATTGATTTTTTCCAAAAAATCAGCAGCTATTTTAAATTGTTCCAATACACCAACAGCACCAGCCAGTTCAAGTGCATGAGGATCCTTATCTACACAAGCCATATATCTACGATATATATTATTCACTTCTACAAACATAACTCCCTCTTCGGGCATTTGTGCTACTATATCTTTAGAAGAAAAAATAGGCAGTAAATACAACCACTGAGCTTGAACTTTACCCCATTCGTCTATGGTTGCATTGGTCCTCATTATTTTCTCATACCATGATTTCACTTGCGACTCAAAGGGTTTAACAAAAGCAGAACCCCTCATTCCTATTGTCTTAACTATATGATCATCTAATACACTTTGAATGTCGTCTAATCCGGACAGAATGAATATACCTGTATCTTTATATGGACTTGTTTTGAAACAAATATCAGTCCATTCTGCTATCATTTTATTAAGATTTGTAATTAAGGCAAGTTCTTTTGTGGCAGCAATACTTACAATTTCGTATTGATCTATTTCATCCCAAAGGTTAAAATTAATTATTTTCCTTAAAGTGGTGCCAGCTGTAGGTGTCATATCGAAACCAGCAATAAGAGACATTTCATCCCAATGTCTCTGGACCAGCGCAGGATTGCACATAATATGAGCCATTTGTACGTTTGGCCTCCATTCCTTTATTTCTACAATAGCCTGTGCGCACAATTTCATAGGGGCTGGTAGATTGTTTACATCTGGATCATCTACTAGTCCTTGAAATCTCTTTTCTACACCTTCAGCTATCTGCGTTTTTATCTTAGTCCTATAGTTCTTTGAAATTTTTAGAAACTCTTTATAATAGAAATCATGGTCTTGTTCGATTTGATAATCGTCCATGTATTCAAAGGGTCCATCCATCCAGGTATAAAAACTTCGTTTCCATCTGTGAACTAAGTGAATGAGACAGTGAAATGGTAAAATATAATCCTTCAATTCTTCCAAATCTGGGTAACTAGTTATCGGAAACTTAAATGTTTTTTCTTCGCCATTAATCCAGGTAACCAATTTATCGCATGCAGCCAACCTATGAACAAGTTTTCTCAAATATTCTAAATATTCAAGGGTGTTTTCAATGTCATCCATATTATCTAGCATTTCTAAATATGGTGTCATTTCTACAACTTCTTTGTTGAGGTAAGCTATTTTAGACTGTAAATGTTCTTCCATTTCCCCTTTCACTGTTTCATATGCCGCAGCATTCTTATCAAATATGGGTTTAATATCTTTAATCCAGTTCACAGTCCGTGTATTAGATGCTATGTGATCCGGTGTCAGCGATGTCATTTGTAATAGATTTGCAATAATATTAATCTGTCTAAAAATCCGTTCTTTTAAAGCTTCAACTAAAACAGTTTTTGCGTGTAGAATATAAACTCCTTGTTCTACTAATTCTTCAGCATTTTCTGGTTGTTTGAGAGCTTTCGCTGCAATCACTTCAAACTCAGCACAGATAGAGTCATTTTCGTCCATATGCGATTTAACAATGCCTGCTATAATATCATTTATAAATTCAGAAGCTTTATTTTTCAAACCGTCCACCATTCTAAGTTGAGATACCACCGCACAGTTAAAATATTCATTGGCTAATATACCTGTGATCTCTGAATCGATTTCTTGAAAATATATAATTTTATCACTAGACTCTTCAAAATTTTCACTTTTATTTATAAATTCAAGCAACGCTTCTTTTGCTGGCTCTCCATACAACATATGGTATTGTTGGCGAAGTTTATCTAAATAATTACACAACGGTTCAAAGACTACTTCCAGTTGGTTTTGTAATTTCTCATGACCATCTTTATGCAACCATTCATTATAACAAACAGGCAGTGCATCGTAATTATAAGGTATTTTAAGATATTGTTCTATTGGCATAAGCCGTTGTGCTATATGTGAAATAGCATTCGCAATGTTATGATAAACATCGTAGACTTCCTGAAGTGACGGATCATATATGTATTCTCCATCAAAATCCAAATCAAGATTTAAAATAGGCACAACGTCTGGGTCTTTGAGTGATTCAATTATAGCATAAATAGACCTGCGCATCAGATCTTGAATTTGCATAGAAATCATTTTCGTAGCGCATATCACAAATTTCGGTATTTTATTAGGGCGCATTCCTTTCAGACATCGGGGATTTTTCAACCACTGAACTAAAACGCCGTACCATGTGCTTGAAACTAAATAATCGGCACGCTTAATTTCATCCAAAACTTTAGTCTGAAATTCATTCAAATCCATCGGGCCTCTTGATCTATACTTAGCCAAATTAATAATCTGTTCTGGAAATATCTTCTCTGCAGACTCTAGAATAAGTCTTATAAACGGGTGAAGAATAAGGGAGCCCTCTTTTAGATTCTTCCGGAACTTCTTTAATTTCTCATAGTTTTTTGTCACGCCGCTAAATTTAAAATGTGGTTCTTGATATCTAACTCGCGACACTCCAGGTTCATCTCTGATTATGGTTTTCACCGCTAGTTCGTGTAAATTTTTATTCCACGCTTCTTTGCTTTCTTTCATCAGATCATTCGTGACGCTGGGGAACGCGTGTCGAAGGTTTGAGGGCACCAGCTTAAGTATCGTTCTCTCCCACTCTTTCAACATGGGCGGTGGCTTAATTTTATTTGCACATTGTCGTAAAACTTCAATGTGTCTTGATTCCTCAATCTCCAGGAGATCACGCTCGCTGACCAACAGACGTGGTCTAGCGATTTCCACTTTTTTTGTAGTCGCCTTCTCTTCTAGTATTTTACGGAATTTAGCTTGTTTTTCCTGAAAATGATAAACATATTAAACCTTATAAAAATATAGTAGATAAAGGCAACTAACTCGCTGCATGAATAGACCAGCTTCGTAAAATACCACGATCTCTTAGAATATCGACGCAAAGTAGCACATGATGGGCGGATTTAGTCGCTAACCATCAGGTGACACGCTTGCTCGTTTGCCCCTCTATCCCATAAAAAACATATTATAGCACTTGGAATGTTCACAGTAATAACTTTTCGAATCGATAACTGAAAACTTCTTGCCGGATATTCCATTTGAGACGTAAACATAACGGCGAGTTAATAGCCACTGCCTTTACTTTCGGGTAGAAAAGGCGTGAAGTTATGTAGTTCGATTTGAGAATCTTCGTGATATGACAAACACTTAAACACTTAAGAGAGTGCAAATGCTCAGTACAAAAATCTACAGATTTCGGAAGAAACTGTCGCTAACAATATCATCAAATAACATAAATTCACACCTTTTTCTACCTCGATTCACCGAATGCAATAGGTGTCGAACCTATTATTCCTCGACTTTTGAATCAGAAGCACTGGATGACCGAGACATAAACAAATAAAGTCTAACGCCCGAATACTGAACCGCCACTCAAATCTGACAATCAATAAAGTGCTACTTACTGCTCAAATTTCACGTATTCTGTCTGATGTGACAGCTACTTATATATTTAAGTGGCAGTTCAGTATTCGGGCTTTAGACTTAAATAAAGCTACGAAGAATTGTAAATATCTATAAAGCTGGTTTTTTTTTTACTTTCAGTCTATTATAGGGTGGTAGTGGCTTGAAAGGCAGCTGATCCATTTGATGCACATCTGGTATGGGCCTCATTTGTGGAATCCGACATCCGTTCTTCGTCTGCAATAACTTTCTCAATTCACTCTCCTCCATTTTGTGCACGTGTTATTTAAATAATAATAAATATAATTAATTTATTATCTTGAACATCATTATAATACAATGAAAAATACGTTATGAAATAAATTATGTTTTGTTTCAATAATAAGTGGCATGGCAACCACATTATGTTTACAATGTCAATAGACACAATAGGGACTCATTTAATAAAGAGTTTCTTAGTTACTTTATTAGGTGGTAACTAAGGAAAACCTGCTTAACCTACATAACTTCACGCCAAATCCCTTGCGCCATAAAGCACGATTCTAACACGCTTCATTCGCTTCTTTGGCTTTCATAACTCTTTTCATGCACGCGCGTCGATTTTTAAGGATCAGAACTCGTTCTATTCGGTCATGGAAGGTGTGTCATGACCTCGATTCCTACATATATGTACTCGCTTTTGTATTGTATATCTTCTTAGTCAATCTTGCAATATTTATGAAGTATTTTTTTTTCAAATGCCAGATGCCAACGAGGGCTGCCTCTGAACACTCACTTGCGTCTATGATACCATAAAAGTATTTAGGGCAATAACGGCAGCTATATAATACCGGCAGCGGTAGGATCAGTAGCAGTAGCAGGCATAACTTCCGAAAAGAAATCCGAGAAGTCATTGGTCATCGGATTCGAAACCGAGTTTTGGAAGCAGAAGCAGATCGCTCGACCTCCAGACCACTGAGAAAACAAACTATTTAATTTCTATTGAGAATATATTATTTTCAAGACATATACTTACTGTAAACAAATAAATTAAAACTTCAGTGAACACAATATCGTGAATTATATTCGCACAAACAATGAACAGATGCACAAATGCAATATACATATATAGATATATACAATACAATCATTTTCAACAAAATTATGCCCTTATATCCAATATTTACATAAAACATCAATTTTATAATACTCTTACTAAACTACAAATTTTGATATAGAACATTCGGAGCGAAAAAAAACATGTATTTTCAAAGACAATATTTTAAGGTTCGGTAAATTCAGATCGTTATTTATTGATGATATGAAAAAGAGCATAAGTGAAAATTACATATGAATAAAAAAGAATAAATAAAAAAGAAAGATCATAAACGGAATTCCTATTAAAGATTTGCATCATCATAAATTTTGGTACCTATTGAGAGAATAGAATGAGTTCCTGAACGCTATAACATTGAAATATATCCCAACTTCGGCAGTCTTAAGACGCAGTAGATATTACTGGGTCTAAGACTGCCGATGTTGGCAGTCTTAGACGCAAATTCTGAAAATTTCTGAAAAAATGGGGTTATGATGTGAAATTTACTAATCTATATTTTACATACATACTCGACAAATCATTCGGAATTATCTGCCAATAATGGCTGAGTAAGTACTTCTAATTACAGATTGCAGCCTGTAAGATTTTGTAAATGGAATGAAAACGCGCATTAAAAACTAGGTATCCTACCTACATTTATAAAAGTAAGTGTTGTTTAAGAAAAAGAAAAAAATAAAATGCGCCATTTTATGTGACAGCACGCCATTTTAATCAAATTAAAAAGTCGGTACAGTAGATTTGTGATGTCTAGTTGTTTATGGATTTTTTTATCATGGCGCATTACTATTAATATTAAAAATAATAGAAATAAATTCGTAATTTTCTTACACATATTTCTATCATGTGCCAATAATACTTTTTTACCTGTAATCCTCCAAATTTCGATTCTGGTGCACACCCTAAGACTAATAAGTAATAATCATAAGTGGGACGTCGAATTCTAAAATATATAAGAGATTTATTTTAACTATACAAAGCAATTTTTTTTTCGTCAGAATGTAAAAAAAAAGCAATTAAAAACTGCTTTTAGGAATCCTTTGACATTAAAAATTATTTTAAATTATTTACACTAAACAAACGAGGTTTTTAGACAAAGGCCAAGTATCTGAAGACAACTGAGATATATTATAACAATTTTAATACATATTGGGAAGAATTCAATTCAATACTTACGACTTTTCAGTCTTTATTCGATGTCCGATTCGATGTTATGATCTTAATTTAAAAGAAGACATAATATTCAAAACAGGTAATATTAAATAACAAATGTCGCAGATAGTTCAAATTTCAATTACGAGTAAATAACTTGGCACTGCTACTCTATCTAAGACAACAAACAATCATTTCAACCATAGACAAAATAGCAGAACGGAAACCAAAGACGAAGAATCGCGAATGCAGTAGACAGTCCTGTGCAATAAAGAACATAACCGGTACGAAGTATAGATACACAGAGTTCCGAACGTAATGTTGAACGAATGGTCTCCATTAAGGGGAAACAACCTTCGCCGGTAGAGGGCGCCATCTTTCGAGAAGCACTGGACTGATCAAGGAGTGTTTACGTTCAATAATAATAATCGTACTTTCGTAATCATTGGTGCGTCACAAATCCTCCTAGCGCAGCCAGTGCTAAGATCTCAGTTTATTATTGTGTACATTGATATTATTGAAAAGCCCATACCGTCCGGACTCCTGTGTTTCTATACTTCGTAATAAAAGCGGATTGGATTCCTTTCCAGCACGGATATTGGTATTTTTCTTCAGCACTGAGATCAGAACTTACTTGAAATGAGTCATGGCACAAATTCAACAATCTAAGTACTTACACCGTGTAAACCAGGAACATCATTATTAATTCAGTATAAACATTTCAAAAGTAAAATTTATAAAAAAATATTCATTTAATTTATTCTCTTTCATACAAAGCAATGGTTTGCATATTTGTACACGGATGCCTCATAAAGCAATGCGAATTAATTTGACTATCAATTCCAAAATTTAATCACTAATATAGAACCTTATTTTTAGATTCTACTTATTCAGTCACCTATAAGATTATTTTACAATGATATTATATACAAAAGATTTACGTGAACGTACACCAAAAATGTGTATGATCCAATATCATACACATTTTTGCAAAATATTCTAAAAAAAATCCTGCAATAGAATAGAATAGTCAAAAAATAGTTTTATATTTTCACATCAAGACCACAAAAAAAAATATTAAACAGCCAGTAACGTTGGATATCTTGAATTTTTATGAGTTACATAAACGTACATATGATAGCAAATGAGAATGTCAGGTTTAAAAATTCAAGATAGAGTCAGACATGTGTACAAAGGACAAGAACAAAACACATACTTTCTTACTAGGATAGACAACAAATGAAACAAGCAAGTCACACTCTAGAAACCAAGGGACGGCAAAACGGAGTCGTCAAGTCAGAACATGGGAAGATGACTTGAAACAAACAGCAGGGCCATTCTGGTTGACAGTAGCAAGGGCCAGGATTCACTGGAAGAAATTGGAGGAGGCCTATGCCAAACGGCACACGGAACTCAGTGACCTCTTGAACCCTAGGTTTTGGAATAAAAGGCTAATAAGCGTTGGATATTGGGAAGTGATAGAAAAACATCAAGAAACGTAGCGCCTTCCAATATGAGAAAGAAGGAAGACTTGTCTATGGATTGGGCGAGAAACAGATTTTACGCAGTTTATTGGCGGGTGATATGAATGTATCTTTGGTATATACTATCATTGCACTAATATAAAATAATTCGAATTTGGAACAAAATACAATACACGTTTATAAAATATTATATATGGCCTCTCTAAATACAATATTGAGCTACATCACAAAATTAGGACATTTGTGTGGCAACCCCAAAATTAAGCATGCCTGTTACAAAATAAAAATAAAATACAAAATATTCGAAAGATTCTCTTTCACTATGAGTATACATATACATATTTTATTTTTGTACATATTATATACACAAAATAATATTATGTCACCTATTTTATTACACTAGAGTATTTTACATTAAATTTTGGTAAATCTAATTTGATATTGAATAATAGTGACTTGCATAGATGAGTTGCCATATGTATAATTTTTTTTATACATTATTATATATAAATACATATGTTACAATAATTGGTAATAATTAAACTTGGATTTAAAACGAAAAACTTTCAAATTTTTATGACTAATCACCGACTAGAAAACTAGTCAGATGGTCTGGTGTGAAATTAGGATTACACAATTATATCTGGCCAATCAACAACAAACCATAGATAAACATGGACGTAGTCAAATAGTATTTAATGAAATTTTTCCAACTACCCTCGTAATAATAAAATGATATACTATAGATATTTCGAATTTTATCTGAACTTTTATATAATATACTGAATTTTTGGACGTCATACAATCTCTGTGCTATTTGATATTTATTGTGGAAGACAGTTTTGAGTTTTACTGGCGTATTACGAACTCTTAATTCCAGCCAGCTTACGCGCTGCCTTGCAAATTCGTATTTTCATCAACAATTTCAGCTAGTCGGTGACGAGTCGGGACTGTCAATTTCACTCCAAACTTGATTTATCAACGACTAATTCCATTTAGTCAGTCATGAGTACTGTAGACTAGCTGAAATTAGTCGCCGGAAATACGATCTCGCTAGGCAGCGCGTAAGCTGGCTGGAATTGAGAGCTCATAATAGGCCCCCTGGGGAAGAACATGGATTAGTTTTTATTATTGAGAAATAGTATTTCATATGTATGGGCTCCCCAAATATATTTCTAAGTAAATAGAGTTTTGACAATGGAAATGGGTAAAGTAGACAAGTGCAAATTAAGGAGAATGGTTCGCGAGAAGAATAATCGATGGCATCTCTTGGAAGTAAGACACCACAACACATTAAAAAATAATTAAAATCGATAATTCATAGAACATATATTCACCACACTTAAATTAAGAATTCCGTTTTTTGTTTCGAACGACGAAATGAGTGAGTGGACAGTCGTTTTAAATTGGTGCATATGAATTCTACGTGGCTACGTCCATGTTACGTACAGTAAACTATTTTCTAGGAGATTACAATTATGCCCAGAAAACTTTGGGCCTCTTATTGGGTCATACGCTAGCACCTAGCAGCCGTTCATCCGCCGAATGTTCGTCCTCTTCAGACCCTGATTTCTCCTTTTTTATTGACTGATATCTTACCTGAGGAATTGTGAAAATATAAGATTTGACGATGTCACAGTTGGAACATTTAGAATAACGTAGTAAAAATCAAGATCAATCTGCGATAGCTCCAAAACGTAAACCAAGGAGTGCCCTTTAGGTAAGTACGTGATGAATAGATAAATATTTGGGGCACAATGAACTAGACTGCAATTAACATTCTTGCTACTGATTAGTAAGTACAATGACATCGTCGTGGATTCAAAAATATCATGTAAAAACTTAAGTGTATGTTAAAAAAGTACAACTGTATTAACAAAGTGCCTAAAGACAAAGTTCGACTTTTTGTTTCCGTATATAGGTTATAGGACGTAAACGCTAAACACTCACATACAAAAATACAGTTTCTATAGTTTTTGTAGGTATTGCTGACAAATTTCTTCTCTTCAGAAACTGACAACTGATACTTATAATTTAAAAAAAAACTATAGCTCTACCCAAATAACTTTGGACGTAATAATTTAAGTAGGTACTTCATTGATGGAATAGTGATTTGCTGACGTCAATACATTTTAATACAATTATACAAGTACTGGCAAATGCTCAAATCAAGCATATTAAAGGAATAAAAAAATATAAATATCTAATTTAGTCTATGGTTCTTAAAACGTTATAGGTAACCGATTTGATTTCATAATTAAAATGTTTACCTTAGTTTTTAATTTAGTGCTGACACCTCGCGGGTGATACATGAGGAAATTGTCTGTCACCCAAAATATTAATATCTGAAATGAAAAGTACAATTATTAAAAAAAAATGAAAAGATCTGTAGTGATTTAGTGGCTTATCTAATTGGTAACTGACACAGGAACCTCTTATTACGCTAAGCAACAAACTGGAATGTCAAAAGAAACCATTATTGCCTGATATTATTTAGGATTCAACAGCGGTAGAGCGAAGCAGTTCGCTGCATGAATGCGCCGGCTCGATCGGTGAAATACCACGACCTCTTAGAAGATCGACGTAAAATGGCTCATGTCGCGTTTCGTTCGGTAAGAGAGGTATCCGGAAGCCCACCCCCTTCCCCATCCTTTCCTATCCTACTCCCTTAAAGGTCGGCAACGCCCGTCTCTCTCCTTTCCATCCCAATTCCAACCCCTTTCCCTATCCCTTTTTAAAGGCCAGCAACGCAACTGTAACACTATCAGTGTTGCAGGTGTCCATGGGCGTTGCAGGTGTTCATTCAACGTACAATTCCAACTACATATTTTCATTACTGCAAATTTTAACCGAGTCCTTTAAACCGAGCGACGTTAGAAATGAACAAAAATAAATAATGATAAAAACATGACTAAAAGAGTTGTTAAGGGGTAATCAGCCAGTCCAGCAGTATCAGTAAGTCAGTCTGTCACAACACTCGCAATAGTTTTGTTTGATTAATTCGATATGACTATGTAAATACTGAAATACACAATACAATGACACTATATAGGTCACTTAAACAAACTTAGAATCTAAATTACAATCTACGAATATGGCATGGCTAGCCAAGGCTAGCCATGCCATATTCGTAGACTTCAGAGGCCAAGACCTCTGAAGGTCCACTGCTGGACGTAGGCCTCTCCCATAGAACGACACAAGTTACGACCCTCAGCCATGCGCATCCATTGGCTTTCTACGGTTTCTTTCAGGTCGTCGCTCCAACTAGTGGGGGGACGGCCTACTCCGCGTCGACTAGTTCGTGGTCGCAACTCGAGAACCCTTCTACCCCAAGAGTGATCGGTACGTCCGCAAATAAAAAAAAATTATTAAAATTATTATTATTATTATTAAATTATTTTTATTCCATTAGAAGAACTTTAAAGAAGATTCGAGAAAATATGTTCAATTGACATTAGTTTACTAAGTCACAACTACTTTATAGTTCATGAAAATGTTCATTGGATTGATTTTAGAGAAAAATATACACCACGCTCTGATTTTGGATAATATCAACAAAGTACTTCATCGACTTTATATTTTTTGTAATACTAGTTCCAATGAACCGCTAGATAGTGAAAAATTTCATCATTAGACCGATGAAGAAATAAGACACAGTTCTCTAGTAGAAGGTATTGCGTCAAAGTTATTTTGCTCAAGGATTTTTAAAGGTGGTGGGAGTTTTTAGATATGTCGTCGAAAATGAATTATCCGGCTCGACTGGCGAAATACGACCTCTAAATCGACATAAATGGCTCATGCCGTGTTTCGCTCGCTGAGAGATTTATCCAGAGGTCCATCTCCTTCATGACTTCATTCCCTCCCCATCTCATTTTAAAGAACGGCAAAGGCCCTGTTTCATTGTATTGCAGGTGTTCTTGGCCGGTGTTAGTTGCTTACCATCAGGTGCACGCTTGCTTGTTGGCATAATGTTTAATTATTTTTATTTTTAATTATTATAGTCGTTAATTGATCTAATTAGTCACGAAAACGTCTCTTTAAAAATAAATCAGTTAATGTATTGCCACAAGTAAAACTTTTAGACGACAGGTCATTGACCCTGAGAGATAGGCAGACACTATATTAATAAGGACAAATAATTCTGTAGGACTTAATTATATCTCGTTGCACAAAATTTATGGCAATTATAAGCTACAATTAATTTCTATATAACAAATGTCTGTCTGTTTTTCTGTCTGCTATCTATAGTGCAGTGGGCGAGCGCACGGCCTCTGATCCAGAGGTCCGGAGTTCGATTCCAGACACTGGCTCACACCAATGACTTTTCGAAATTGTTTTCGGAAGTTCGCCACCTATTCCATTTGGGACGTAAACATAACGGCGAGACGAGGCTTAACAGCCGCTGCCTACACCTTCGGGTAACAAAAGGCGTGAAGTTATGTTTGTTATGTTATCTCTTTATACAAAATTTTTCCATAATTTTTGTATATGTGTTTATGTGTATGTAGTTAGATAGTTTTGAATCCTGATAATTGATCCTTATAATGATTAATCTCCCCTTTTGAGTGTTAACTGGTCTGGAAAGTTAAGTGATCAAAATCATCATAATTTTGACGATACTATCGTCCAATAGCTAGATATAATAAAATAAAACGTAAAAATAGACAAACTCTAGACTCCAGGAGAATAATTTCACGCTATTCGATCTGTGAAGTGAAAATATAATTAAACATAAAACAAAACTTACATTAACAAAGAAAGGTATGATGAGCATAACAACAGCCAGCTCCAGCCTCGGATCGGAGACAGGAGATAGCTTTAGAGTGGACAGCACGTCCACCACTGGCGGTAACCTCAGCACTAGAGCTAACACTGATTTAGCGAAAGTCGCCAATGCGGCATACAATATGCACTGACATATCCATGCTGCACACATCGGAGGCTTTCCTGTAAACCGAAAAAGTAAGTCTGTAAAGGAGCGTCCATATATTATACGTCACGCAAATATTGAAAAATTGCAATTCGCCGTGCCATTTCATAAGTCTCGGAGGTCCAGTGGTCGAGCACTCCGCTTTTGAATCAAGAAGTCGCGGGTTCGAATCCAGGCTCACACCAATAACTTTTTGAAATTATTTTCGGAAGTCATGTAGATATCGATGACTGAAAACTTTGTGCCCGGTATGGCAATTGGTTCGCCACCTATTCCATTTGGGACGTAAACATAACGGCGAAACGAGACTTAACAGCCGCTGCCTACACCTTCGGGTAGAAAAAGGCGTGAAGTTATGTGTGTTAAAAGAGTCATGAATTGCGCGATAGCAGCTGACAGAGTGAAGAGGAAGTGACCCCATGATACCTTATCACAAACTCACAGAAATCATGTGTTGTATATGTATGACATAAATTGCTAAAATAAAAAGTAATCATCTGTATCTATTTTTAAAAATATCTGGTTAATATTTAAATATATGTTACATTACTTTACACTTTTAATACCTAAAAATACAGTTATAAAATTAAACAGAGATGAAAGATTCTTAATTCCAATCATGAATACAAAACTGAGCCAAATTTTTGAAGTGGTAGTACTAAGCAGTTCGCTGCATGAATGGGCCGGCTCGACCGGTGAAATAGCACGATCTCTCAGAAGACCGACGTAAACTGGCTCATGCGGTGTTTCGTTCGGTGAGAGCTCGCTTCGCAGCTCGCGCTTCCTTATGTTAGTGTCATCATTATGAATTAAACAATTGTTTATTTAACCGTACCGTAATCACCAAACTTTATTCTGGATAAATATATATCTATTTATATATCGATGATTGAAAGCTTTGTGGCCGGTATGGCAATAGGTTCGCCACCTATTCCATTTGGGACGTAAACATAACGGCGAGACGAGGCTTAACAGCCGCTGCCTACACATTCGGGTAACAAAAGGCGTGAAGTTATGTTATGTTATAATAGAATCGTAGCAAAGTTGAACCTGTACATTGAATTTGTTTTTTTTTTTAGAATACTTGGGATAAGATTTACTATTGATGCCGAACCTAGAAACATAGTTTCAAGAACTTTTGCCTGTTTGTCTGTATGTTTTTTACGAATA
This sequence comes from Euproctis similis, assembly GCA_905147225.2. Classification (NCBI taxonomy): domain Eukaryota; kingdom Metazoa; phylum Arthropoda; class Insecta; order Lepidoptera; family Erebidae; genus Euproctis; species Euproctis similis. The sequence continues at coordinate 6,192,167 of LR990121.1, read as the reverse complement.
AACTCTAATAGTAGTAGTAGAAACAGCTAGTGCTATATAAATATAGTATAGTAGGATATTTACCATATTCTCCAAAATTAATAAGCGGAATATCATAATTTCTTGCCCAATACTGAGCCAATCTTATACCAGCCCATATAATAAGAAGACCAAGAGTGGAATCCAGCATGAAGTTTACTATATACCTGAGGAAAAATATTACATAAATTATTAGGAAGTAAGTTTGAGTCCATGGTACAGTGGTTGAATACCCTGCTTCTGAATCAGGTGGTTGCAGGTTCAAATACTGGCTCACACTAATGACTTTTTGAAAGTTATGGCATATGGCCTGGTATATAGCAATAGGTTTGCTAACTATTCCATTTTTGAAGTAAACATATTGGCAAGTCATCGCTTAACAGCTGCTGCCTACACTTTCAAGTTGAAAAGGTGTGAAGACATGTTACATTATTTTAGCTACTAGCAGTTCTAGCAGTTTTAAAACTTTGTAAGGTTTCAGACAGAGTACAGGGAAATTTCTTACCAAGTACAAGGATTTCCAGTCAGATGAGGTGACAGCCATACATTTGCTGCATGTATGATTAATGCCCCCAAACCTTGTTTTGATGTATCATAAAACCAAATCAGCCACGGTCTTCTAGCATACCGTGGCTCACAAAATCTTTTACCTAAAAGAATACTAACTTAATAACCATTTTTTTTTTTAAATATCTGTAAATGTTTTCCATATATTAAATAGTCAAAGTAATATATGAACTTTGCCTTGATATCATTTTAAGACTTGACCTTATTTACATAAATAAAACATATATATATATATATATACCAATTTTGAATAAACAAGTGTTTTGATAAGGAAACTGGGTTACTTTTAGAGATTATCGAATAGCACACAACATTTTACTCTTACAGATAGTTTAGATAAAAAACTACCGTAAAAGGAGCCTATATTGTACCATTGTATAAATTAATGTTATTGCTGTTACATACAGACCAATTTAAGATCAGAAACAAAATGTTTTAGCTCATAAAAACAGCAGCCTTATATTAGCTACTAGAAATTTACATAAGTCCAGTTGTACGTAAGAGAAACATGATTTTAATGCACAATTGTCTTTAAAAGGTAAATATAAACGCAATAGCCTGATTCTATGTTCGTACATTTTTGGAATTAAACACAAAATATGTCACAATCTCGTACCTATTAAACATGTGAAAGCTAAAACCGCCAGTAAGAGCTGCATAAACCAGCCATATGTATCAGTAAGGGCATCTTTCGTGCAGTGAGGTTCAGACCAATATATGTAGTCAGAGCTATTATTCATTTCTCGTGCTGTAAATTGTTATGTAGTACTCTTAAATAATTCAAATTATGTGTCTTCTATAATCCATGACATAATTTATCTAGTGAAATAGCTAAAACATCCATAAATAAAATTTTAATGCACATTAAATTTCACAACAAATACTTGCACAGCACCACACAGCACAGGTCAAAGTGCACAGACTAATTAGCTTGGCAAAATCAACATTATTGTCAATAGTGTCATGCCGCCAGTGTTACCAACAACAAACAAAAAAACAATAGTTCTCATAATAATAAACAGTAGAAAACAGTAGCTCGGTTAAAAACATCATACTTTTTCTCCTATATTAAATTAAAAACATTTAACAGTCTCGGTGGCGCAAAGGCTAGCCACCCAGCTTCTCATTCAAGAAGTAGTGGGTTCATATCCTGGCTCACACCAAGGTCTTTTCGAAATTTTCGGAAGTTACGGGTGATAAATATCGATGACTGACAATTTTGTGCCTGGTTCGCCACCTATTCCATTTGGGACGTAAACATAACGGCGAGATGAGGCTTAACGCCGCTGTCTACACCTTCGGGTAGAAAAAGGCGTGAAGCTATGTTATGTTATAATTAAAACATAACCAATGTCAATCAAATATTCAATTATTTCAGTTACTAGGACACATTTAAAATCTTCATACTAATTTAATCTTTAAATTTATTTTAAAGAAATTTATATTTACTAAAAACGTTAACACAGTGATAATAATATATTCGTAGGGGCGGACAAATGAGTCCTGTAGATTGCAAATCAATTGTCAGAAGAAATAAGCGAAATTTCGAATATTGATACTTCGTCGGAAGATCAGCTTTCGAATAAGATGATCTCGGAGGAGTCATCATTTTCATCCTCAGAGGATGGTATCGCTCCACCTCCGTCCTATGAACGAAGTAAGAGTTCCCGTGAGTACCAAAATTTACACATTTCAACAGACAATCGCGTTGTCATCTGAATATTTTTCACATATTACCTCATTTAAATTTAAATACACCATTTACTAGTCACCAGGACACTACTCATGCAACTCATGCACGGACTATTGTACCGATTGCAAATACTTACCTACAGAGAGATTACAAGAGTTAAGATGTCTTCAAAAGTTTGACACACCTTCTGGGAAGGATATCCTATACGATAAAAACTAATCTTGCATTGCTAGTCCCGGTTTTGTAGGTCTTAACTTTATGAGGTGCTATTTTAATAAAAGTAGAGATTATTTGGCTTTTACTGAGCAATTATTAGTCAGTTTAATCAATAATTGTCGGGACAAGACAATTGTCATCCGCTAATTTTCTGGAGTATTGATTCATGATGATCAGCATACCCCCAACAGTTCAAATTATAGTTCATTGGTCAAAGGGTTACCTTATTATGCCCAGCGGGCTTATTATGAGCTCTTAATTTCAGCCAGCCAGTAAGTAAGGCAGCGCAATTCGTGTTTCCAACGACTTATTTCTGCTGGAATTAGTCTTGATAAATCTATTTTGCAAGGAATTTGACAGTGACTAATCACTATCTAGCTGGAATTTGTCGTTGAAAATACGAATTTTCAAGGCAGCGCGTAACCTGGCTGGAATTTAGAACTCATAATAAGCCCGCAGATATGGCAAGAGCAGCTGGCGTATTATCAGCTATCAATTGCAGCCAGCATACGCTATGCTTTGCAAATTCCTATTTTCAACGACTAATTCCTAAACTAGGGCTGGATTCCAGAAATTATAATAGGCCATGATATAAATGTAATGTTAATCTTATTTTCTGGGTTAACTTTTACATTACATTCAATCAAGGACATGATCCTTCACTTAACACAAAAACGAGCTAGAGACTTCACTATAAATAAACCCCGGCTTCCTATATACAAGCTATTTCTCGTAAGAAAAGTCGGACCGTAAGCTACGACCTAACTTCGACCGCGGAGGTCTCTGTTTATATGTTGCAGTGAGTTATTTGATTCATCCACCAGTGGATCATCATTCTCATTTGATTTTACAAATAGACTTAGCAGGATTATTATAGACAAAGAATTGGTCAGCAAAGAAAGACATTTACCAGATTTACTTTACACGAAGCGAGCTATGCGAGCCATGAAGCGAGCTATGCTTGGGGTATCTCTGAAGGATAAACTCAGAAATGAGTATATCCGACAGAGAACTGGAGTAACCGACATAGCTGGTAGAATAAGCTCGCTGAAGTGGCAATGGGCTGGTCACATCTGCCGAAGGACCGATGGTAGATGGAGCAAGAAGGTCATTGAGTGGAGACCGCGACTTGGTAAGCGTAGTGTAGGACGCCCACCAGCCCGATGGTCAGTCGACCTCAGAAAGGCTGCTGGAAAAGACTGGATGCGGAAGGGAGAGAATCGGATGTTGTAGCGCAAATTAGGAGAGGCCTATGTCCAGGCAATTTTTAGGCATTATATATACTTATAGGCAATTTTTAGGATTATATCGCGTTTATTTATTACTTATTTTTATTTATTTCCCGACGTTTCGAACTCTTTACAGAGATCATTTTCACGAGTGATGAACAAAAATATGGTAGTCGTTCAAAAGCTATTTTCATTGATACGAGAGCACCCACTCTTTGAAAATAAAAATCAAAAAGTTGATGTTAAAAATATGATTTTTACTATTGGTAACCCACATCAGACCATGAAACAAAAACATATATATTTATTTTTAAGACACATCTATTATAGACAGATTTTTTGTTTGTAAAGATCCTTTGTTGTATTATTTGATATGCAACAGTTGTTATTTTTCATTATCAGATAATTATTAAATAAACGCGATATAATCCTAAAAATTTGTTTGAATGTTATACATATTTCAAAGTTAATAATTTTCGCTATAGTTTGAGACCAGTACCGGTCACCCTATTTAATACAAACCAGTAGTAGTATAAGATATTGATAATATTATCAACTTCAATCAACGCTTAATTTATACAAATATAATAATTATATACAGGCAGGTATTTCAAACAGTATCCAAATTTTCACATATAATTACAAATTATATTTACATGCTGCTGTTTCCAAAATTTGTGAAACAATCATTTTCATTAGAACAGTCATTAATATATATATTCATATTAAACGGAAGGTATTTCAAAAAGTATCCAAATTTTCACATATCGATACCTTAATTCCCAAACCTAACTCCACTTTTTTTCGAAACTGAAAATTTTGATACCATTAGAAACTAGATAATATCGTAATATCGGGGCCGTAATATTTGTTTGTTCCATCATGGGGGTTCTTGCCATAATCGCCACGCTTGGCAGGCGGGTTGGCGATCGCAGTTGGCTGTATTCTGTTGGGAGAGAATGCTGCTGCCCATTCTTCCAGCTTTTCCCTTAGTCGCCTTTTACAACACCCACGGGAAGAGATGGGGTGGCGGTATTCTAAGCCGGCGCCACACGGACGATCCAGTTAGATAACGTTTTATAACATAGAAATAATAAAGTAAAATATTTTTTTGAGGTAACAGATGTCTCTCTACACTTATTGAAAAAACAGTAAAATATATGGATAAAACAAAAAACAGGGACATCAATTTTAAAAACAGCAAATCTACTGTTAAAACATTAGGGTTGGCAACAGTGGTGAAGGTAGAATAATGCTAATCCAATGATTATGATATCCAATGATCATCCATCCAATGATATTTATATACTCTTTGCCAATGATGATTATGATTTTTTCTTTGTATTATTTCTCAATTTTACAGCATTATAACTAATTTCTTGAAATTTACCCAGATACTAGCCTGGTGCCACTCTTTCATTTTTCGCATTTCTATAGTCTTATAGAGACAACTATTTAATTAATTTATGTAGTTTAAACAGACAAATAGGTTAGTTAGGATAGGTGCTTGAAAAAGGTCGAAAAATAAAATTTCAAATAGTAGCTTATTAACGGAATAAACTTGTAATACAATTTGCCTAAAATCTACTAAACTACCAAACACATTTTTAGGGTTTGCCGCTTCACGCTTGCCTTGCCGCCATTTTTTTGTGGTTTTTCTTTCTTTTCTGTTTTGCAAACGCAATAATTTTCAACACCAAATATTTGGAAGGATCATTAAGATATTAGTGTTAAAGTATATACTTGTGAAAAATCTACTGTTTTTCAGCATCTACCGCGTAAAGGTACGTATAATTTTTGCAAACTATTTAATTTTTGTTAGGTCACGTCATGTTATCGATTAATTAACTACCGGCTCTGTTTCACTATATTTATAATAGTAGGATATTATGGTATTTATGCATTTATTCGCCACCATTCTTAAATAATTATTAGCGCTTCTGGGTATTCGCAAATAGTAAAGATTATATAGTTCATCTGCACAAAAATACATTTTGAATCTTGGTTGATTTTGTTTGATATTTGTATGTTTCGTATCATAACTTATCGAAGTTATGTTGCAATTGTAAGCTTCTAAAAAGATTACTCTTTTAAATTTTATTTGTGGATTAATATTGACACCAAATTATTGCGTGTTGGTGAACAATTAATACCTACTTTATGTTATGAGAGTGACTAGCTGGTCATGTCTTGTCCAATATTGGACTTTTAATAAATTTTAATTACTGTACTTAAGCCACTGGATTTAAAGTTCCAAAAAAGTCTTTGTGATGGAAACTAATAGGTATAGTATATTTGTGTCTCAAGCATCAAAAGTAAATGTTATCTTAAACTAGAATGTTACAAGACTGAAAGCTAGCTTCATTTAGTTATTATTTAGTATGTTACAGAGATCAATTATTTTAGAGGCATCATAGAGTCCTTCGGTAGTGTCTAAGTAAGCTTATGCTTCAAATACCTTACAACAGACTTAATGGTTTAACTTATAGTGTGTACTTATATATAGCCAAATGCTAGAAGAACCAAATATCATACCACTCATTGTGCTGGAGTAAGAATCATACTCTTATTACAGTTGATGAAACTGATGTACATTTCTGACTATTAATCAATTTACTGTGAAACCTGGGAACGTTTTTTAATGCCTATGCAAGCAAATGGTGGTTACATTTTTTCTGATCTGGTCTTTCTCTGAGTTCTCAGATTCCCATTAAAAATTAGTAAAGCACATATTTTATCTTAAAACATTACATCATGTTAGGAAACTTAATGTAGATATTGCATATGATGCAACTATTACAAAAGTTTTGTACTGTAGAAGTAATAACTGTGCAATAAAATAACATATCATTAAGTTACTTGCAGTTCTGTTTCTTTTTACATGGCTGCAATAACATGTTTGTTATTTTTTTTTTCTAAATATTGTTGCCTCTGTGAAGTTATGTCAAGAATGGGCCGGCTCGACCGGTGCAATAACTCAACCTCTCAGAATATCGACGTAAAGTGGCTCTTGCTGAGTTTTGCTTGGTCAGAGAGTTATCTGGAGGCCCAACTCTTTCCCATCCCACTTCCAATCTCTTCCATATCCCATTATACCAACTGTAACACTATTTGCGTTCAGGTGTCTGTGGGCGGCATTTGTTGCTCAACATCAGGTGACACGCCTGCTCGTTTGCCTCTCAATACCATAAAAAAACCTACAGCTGGTTAGGATACAGGGGCTTGCTAAGAAATCTAAATTCATATACTTGTTACATATAACACTTCTGTCTCTCTCACTCGCTGTCTCATAAGCAGATACAGTAAAGGAACTCAACAAATAAAAAAATAAACATTCAGATAGTTAATTTAGATGGCTTCTAAACATCATTAGTTTTTTTTTTATGGGCTAGGAGGGCAAACGAGCAGGCGTGTCACCTGATGGTAAGCAACCAACGCCGCCCATGGACACCAGCAACACATATAGTGTTACTATTGCGTTGCCGACGTTTAAGGGATAGGGGATTGGAAAGGATGAGGAAGGTACTCCAGGTGGGCCTCCAGGTACCTCTCTCACCGAGCGAAACGCGCCCTAAGCCACTTTACGTCGGTCTTCTGAGAGGTCGTGGTATTTCACCGGTCGAGCCGGCCCATTCATGCAGGAAACTGCTTGGCTCTACCACTGTCCAAGTTGCTATTAGCACTGGCATATTGTTGTGAAATTGAAGTTTCAACCCAAACCTTGGTGATAAGAGTTTATTAGTCTTATACAAATAGTAGATGTTTTTAATTACAATAAGTATGTGAGCAGACAAGTGGTACATGAGATAAATTTGTTTTCATAATGGTCCAATCACATGATAACTGTAGAAGACTGTTTATATTCTAGAATATTATTAAACTGAAATTATAACCAGGATTTATTTGTTTATTGAACCAATTTTATTTTACATGTACATATAATTTTTTTTTTAAATTAATAGTTATGTTAATAGATGATGTCATTGATTGTCATTTTTATGATCATAATATTAAATTGTGTTGATTATTTTTAAGCTTTTGATGGAATGTTCTTTTTTTTTCTTTTCATTTGTTTAGATGCACTCGATTTTATTATTTGTCAATTATTAGTGTTAACAATCTTTGAATCTTGACATATTAGTATGTGTCAAGATTCAAAGATATAGTCTTATTAACTATTAGTATTTGAATTATGATACAAATCGAATGCTGCCAACAATTCTGTACTATATTATTTTCTATGCTCAAACAACATCAAGAATATAGATTAAAACAACTTTTAGGATTATATTGCGTTTATTATTTCTTATTTTTATTTATTTACCTACGTTTCGAACTCTTTCTAGAGGTCATTTTCACAAGTGATCAACAAAAAGATGGTAGTTGTTCAAAAGTTGTTTTCATTGATACAGAGATTTATATTTCCAAAAAGTGGGTGCCCTCTGTATCAATGAAAATAGTCAAAATAGCTTTTGAACGACTATCATCTTTTTTTTCATCACTCGTGAAAATGATCTCTGTAAAGAGCTCGAAACGTCGGGAAATAAATAAACGCGATATAATCCTAAAAATTTTTTTAATGTTATGAGCGTGATTCGCGAAAGTCTGAGAAATAAATATGTAAACATCAAGAATGTTTTTTTTTTTAAATAGAATACTCACCAATACAAGTTTCTGAGCAAAGATTAAAGAGTATAAATAAGTATTCCACAGTTTTCATAAAGTTCCATGTACATGCTTGATAATCTGCTTTTTGAAGACGATAATAAAAGCTCATTTTCTTGGAAGATAATTCGAATTTTCTTAATTTAATTTTTCTCAAAATATATGTAAAAATAATGATATTTATAGATACTTATTAAATGATAATTTGAAATTTCAGAGAAAAATTTAATGAGAGGTTTTGATAAAGGATCAGTAGCAGAAAAATGAGTTTATAGAATTTATATCAATCTATACTCTCACCAATGTATTGCTAGAAATCTATGTTAACAGCATATGTTAGCATTTCGCTGCATGAATGGGCCGGCTCGACCGGTGAAATACCACGACCTCTCAGAAGACCGTCGTAAAGTGGCTCATGCCGCGTTTCGTTCGGTGAGAGAGGTGCCCGGAGGCCCACCCCCCTTCCTGCCTTAAAGGTCGGCAACGCAACAGTAACACATGTGTTGTGGTGTCCATGGGCGGCGTTGGTTGCTTACCATCAGGTGACACGCCTGCTCGTTTGCCCTCCTATCCCATAAAACAAAGTAGAAAGAATGAACGACGCAAGAATGACTGAGCAGATATAGTATGCAAAAGAGGAGGAAGATAATGTCAGGAGCTTTAAAAATCGACGCGCATGAATGCTAAGACTTATGTAAGTCAAAGAACCGAGTGAAGCATGTAAGAATCGTCCCTTATCGTGCTCTGTTCTCTCTCTCGCTTAACAGGCACTGACTACACCTTCGGGTAGAAAAAAACTTGACGCCTTTTTCTACCGCACCACCGGGAGGCTCATCGGGTACCTGGCCCCACCAGGGCACAACAGATGATTCAAATAAGAATATATGTACATTAAAATTTAACAACATAACATAACTTCACGCCTTTTTCTACCCGTAGGTGTAGGCAGCGGCTGTTAAGCCTCGTCTCGCCGTTATGTTTACGTCCCAAATGGAATTGGTTGGCGAACCTATTGCCATGCCGGGCACAAAGCTTTCAATCATCGATATATAAATAGATATATATTTATCCAGAATAAAGTTTGGTGATTACGGTACGGTTAAATAAACAATTGTTTAATTCATAATGATGACGCTAACTTATGGAAGCGCGAGCTGGGTATTGGAGAGCGTGCATGAAAGTAGGATTATTGCGGTCGAAATGAGGGCATTGCGCAAAATCTGCGGAGTGACCCTCGTTGACCGCGTTGAAAACAAGGTTGTAAGGAAGGAAGTCGGATTGAAAGAGAGTGTCGGTGTAAAAGTAAGAAAGGGCGTGCTCCGATGGTTCGGACATGTAGAAAGGATGGATGATGCAAGATTGACTAAGCAGATATTCAATACAAAAGCGGATGGATGTAGGAGTCGAGGACGGCCTAGACACACATTCCATGACCAAATAGAACGTGTTCTGGAGGAAGGTGATGTTAGGAGCCTCAAATATCGACGCCCGTGCATGAAAAGGGTTATGAAAGGCAACGAAGCGAGTGAGGTGTGTAAGAATCGTGCCCTATGGCGCTCCGTTCTCTCTGCCTACCCCGCAAGGGATTTGGCGTGAAGCTATGTATGTATACTATTGATTTCTTAAAAAGATTATAAAACAAAAATCTTGGCAATTCTTAACCAGAGTCAAACATTTATAAAATCTCTTCGAGCAAATTGCTCAAGTGTGACTCATATTCGTTTGACTTTTATGAACATCCAAGTCTCGCAGACAGATAAAATCTCATTGCCGTCACAATATTGATGATTACACTGGCGATACTTCAAACAAATCATTAAAAAGGTTTAACGTTTTTATTCAATAACTCAGCCGACATTGTTTACTTGTAGGGGCAACGTTAAACAGTACAAAAGTTATTTATTACTTTGCGTGCGTGCAATAGACTTATATGACCGCTTTTACGGTGTCTACCTTTTAATTTGACCGTACATGCAATATAGTATTGGAGTTGAAATAGGTATGTAATTGTTGCCTCATCCCTCGGCCTGTCGTGGTGGAGGGTTATACCTACTCACCACAAAGCGGGGCGTAGCCGATAGCCGGTATTGAAAGTAGAACGTAATAATTATCGGTCGCTGGTCCGATGGGCATTGGGCTGGCGGGGGGAGCCCGGTGGACGAAGTTCCCGCGGTTTGCCGCCGTCAACAAACCGTCGCGAGGCAACTGCTCATGACATATGCATGAGCACAGTACCTACTACATATATACGGACGACGTGGCCGCTTAAATATACAAGGACGGTGGAGGAAATTACTAGAGAAGCAAATAAATACATACAAGATGTTTCCTATACGAACTGTAGCGTGCAACCACTTCTACGAACAATACCGATTACACTCACGAAATGTCTTGTCCCATTATACAAGTTTCTTGCTACTGTAGACTATTTTTGTACCTGCACCTACTCTGAGCTACTTCGTAAGTCATGAGTAACGAACCCCTTCACATGACTTGCGGTAGCGGCCATATGTCGTTTGGGCGCCTCATATTAGATCACAATATAAATTTTATAACAGCAGTCGTCCGTGTTACACGTAATTTGTATTACAATGTTGCTTAGCAAAAATTACCTAGCAAGTATTACTACTTGAAACCTCTGTATCAAAATATTATTGAAGATTAGAAGAAAAGCAAAGAATAAAAACTGAAAATTGTCGTCTTAATGGTCTGCGGGTGGAGCACCCCGCCTCTGAATCAAGAAGTCGTGGAAGCGAATCATCACACCAATGACTTCTCGGAATTAATTTCATTGTGAACAAGACAACGTTTGGGTAAAAATGGGGTGAAGTAATATAAAATTTAAAAAATAAATTGTATTATGTCTACTCTGGACCCCGAAACTATTGGATGAACGTCTTCTCGTCCTTTTCAGTCCTTAATTGATGGGGATTGTGCTGGGGTAAAGATTTAGGCTTTATGATGTATAGGCGCGCAAAGAATCGGACGCCGAAAACGGCTGGTATACCGTTGTCAATATTAGCATATTAGGGTATACTTCACTGCGTTATAGATACCCATTATTTCTAAATCCTCAGTCGAGCTAACCAAAAATTGACCACCACTGATAAACAAGAAGCTCTAATCAGTGAAAGCGTGATAGACACCTTTGTCTCTGGAATATAATGAAAGACAATTCAATATTTGGATAAGCCAGTTGCAGTTCACTGGAACTTAACTTTCTGAAAATTCGTGTTTCAGTTTTGTATATTATATACTAAATACTTCTAACCGATGTGGATATTTCCCAAAAACATCAGCAATAAATGGCGTCTATAATATTGATGTTTTGTCGTCTGAATGTACCTATTATATTAGACGCTCTGCTGTGGCACGAACGCGCACCACAAAGAAGTTATGATCGATAGTGCCATCAAATATTCACGTAGCGGTGCCACCACGAGGAAACGGAATGGATAACGTATTTCAAAGGCCACAAGGGGGCGATAGTGTATCTTCTTTGACGGCCCTTTTTTCCCTAATTACCCACCTAAACGTTTCACTTGTATGAAAGCAATTATGTGAAAGTTCTTAATTAGGCGAATAGTTATGCGCTCTGTGGCACGTAAACAACGGCAACTCTTGAACACTCGTCATAGTTTTATTTCGAGTATGTTAATTTATGTATAGGATTGCGTCGATTCTTAAGAAAAGTAAATTTTATTTTTCTTTGATATTTGTGTTTTATATATTTTAGCTACCTTACAGTGAGTCGACATTAGCATACCTTATCAAGTTTACGTGCGCTTTTACTAATTTAAAGTTTAAATTCACTAACTTCAAATAGACGTTTCATCATGATATTGACGCTTATGGGATGTTAATGTAATTTAAATACAGTATGAAGTTCCGATTGCAGTACGACTCACTACTTACTTTTTGTTCATTTAACGTTTTTGAGGCCTATTTGTTTATTTTTTAAAAACTTTATCTGGATAATTGATCGATTTATATATTTATATTTCTATGGTATATATATATATATATATATATATATATATATATATATATGTTTAATGTTGATATATTTTTTTCATGCATATGCATACATTTCATGGAAATACATAGTATGAGGATTAGGGTGGCGCAAAAAAACCGACTATTTTTTTCTTTTGAGTCTACGATGAAAAAATGTTAGTTTTTGATGTTTTACGAGCCCTCTCCAAAGCACAGCTCAAAAAAAAATTTTTAAGAGGTCGCACCAAATTTTTTTAAATTTCAAAAATCATCGAAAATAGTTTTTTTTTTATTTTTTTTTTCTCGTTACGGTATAATTTTATAGACCAAAAAAAAATAAGTTTCTGAAAGTTTCAGTTAAAAATTTTAATTTTGAAAGGTCGCTCATAATTTTTTTTTAATTTATTATTTTTATATATATATTATAACCGATTTTAACTTTATTTAGATCGATATCATATATTATTATATCATATATTATTTATTATTTATATATATATAAATCGGTTATAATTCAAAATTTAGTTTCAGAATTAATAACAAAGTTCATTGGAATACTGTTAAAATGTTGTAGTTGATCAAATAAAATTATAAAATAAGAAAAAAAATGTTTTTTTTGTTATTCTTGATTTTTGGTTCATCTCGTGGTGTATTTTTATAGATTATTGTACTAAATAAAGGAAAAAAAATGGCCGGAATTTTAATTTTATTATTAAAAGGTCGCTCGAAAAAATCTAGTCATTTACTAATAAATTAAAAAATTATGAGCGACCTTTCAAAATTAAAATTTTTAACTGAAACTTTCAGAAACTTATTTTTTTTGTCTATAAAATTATACCGTAACGAGAAAAAAAAAAAAAAACATTTTCGACGATTTTTGAAATTTAAAAAAATTTGGAGCAACTTCTTAAAAATTTTTTTTTGAGCTGTCCTTTGGAGAGGGCTCTTAAAACATCAAAAACTAAAATTTTTCCATCGGAGACTCAAAAGAAAAAAATAGTCGGTTTTTTGCGCCACCCTAATGAGGATTTTAAAATTGCGCATGACACTTGTAGTTATATATTGCATATAAAATCGATGACTTAAATTTTCAGGAGCAATTTATTTTCATGAACCACCAAGGTGTTCCAAAACAGAAGCCATAATCCAATTGGGTCCTCGCCGGAGGGTTCTTGGATTTCCCGGAATCCTTTATCAATAATAGATTAGGCCCTTTCTAACCTTTGCGCAAACCTCGTTTTCTAAATGTCCTCAAAATTTATAGCGTAAGAAACGCTTTAGCGAAAATATGAGACGTGGTTCGCTCTTTTATCTATAGTTTGTGAATCCTTTACGACCCTTACCAGCATATTTGATACTGTCAATCATCTTACACGTCCTTAAATGCAGATATAAAATTGAGCACACGCGATATATTATACGTCATATAATAATAATATCGTAATTTCGTAGGAGTGTTTTGTGAAATATAACCAATTACTAAACAAGGGTAAAACGTAATAAAAGATTTTGAATCGGCACTCCGCTTCCTATCAGGAGTCCCTGGTTCGAAACCTGGCTCGACTTATGTCGTTGACTTACAACATAACATAACTTCACGCCTTTTTCTACCAGAAGGCAGTGGCTGTTAAGCCTCGACTTGCCCTTATGTTTACGTCCCAAATGGAATAGGTAGCGAACCTATTGCCATACCGCGCACCAAGTTTTTAGTCATCGATATTAATTATCACACATAACTTTCGAAATTAATTCTGAAAAGCCATTGGTGTGTGCCAGGATTAGAACCTGCGACCTATTGATTCAGAAGCCATATGCTCGACCACTGGACCACCGAGACTACAAAATTGTGTTCAATGTATAACAATGGATTTCACCACCTATTTTATTTACATTTGGGACTTGAAAATTCGGCAGGTCAAGGAATTACGGCCACCTACGTGTCAAGTTAGAAATGAAGTACTTGGCCGTGCCAAGTATAAACGTTTGTTATTTACTAGGCAGAATTTAAATCACAAAAATCTTTACATTAGTGTTGGTGGAAATACTTTTTCATGTTTTTACCCTTTAATAATTATTTTACCCAGTCGTACTTGGTAGGTGCCTTGCAGAAAACGACCTGAAATAATTATTTTCTGATATGCTAACAAATGAAACAACTGTTCAGTGCTGTTCCAGGACTCCACCATGATGAGCTTTATAGAACAAAGAATAATAATAAATTCAAGAGTTGTTATATATATTTAGTACTAGTTGACCCGGCGAACTTGTTCCGCGTCAAAGTAATAAAAAAGTAAAAATTGATTTTATCACTTTTTCTTTGTTACATTGAACATGAATTATAGATAACCCCGTTTACATCAAAATCCGCTGCGGAATTTCAAAGATATAAGGGGACAGACAGCGGAAAGCGAACATAACATACAAACATAACATAACTTCACGCCTTTTTCTACCCGAAGGTGTAGGCAGCGGCTGTTAAGCCTCATTTCGCCGTTATGTTTACGTCCCAAATAGAATAGGTGGCGAACCTATTGCCATACCGGGCACAAAGTTGTCAGTCATCGATATTTATCACACGTAACTTTCGAAAATTTCGAAAAGTCATTGGTGTGTGCCAGGATTTGAACCCACTGCTTCTTGAATTAGAAGCGGGGCGCTAGCCACTGCGCCACCGAGACTATTATACTTTATGTTATACTACGTAATATGTATAGCTTTTTCTCGGATGGACAATGCGCTTGTGTGACATTCAGCCAGAATGCCGGGTCAAATCTTGAAATAATTTTTCCTCCCATAACTTCCTTTGAAAGTCATCTTTATAGGGAAAAAAGATACGTCTATCATTTGTTCATTAGACTATTGTCAGGTATTTTGTTACCATGTAAATTATCCAGCGATTCGTCCAGTTGTCCGCTCCCATATGTTATCGAATGACGTGGTTCCCATATGCTTGCTAAAATATTCAACTGGACTTCGGAGTAAATTACAGGCTTGACTCCTCACGTGTACTCCACTAAAATTACTGCCTAGGACAATTAGGTCAGCACTGCATGATTGTCCCCTCAGCTGGTTTGTTCCCACCACGATATGGACGTGTCGCCGTTTTATTCCATATTTCCTATCTCTCACGTGAATATTTAATCCGGAACGGTATTTAATCCCCGCCCTTGGGAGATGTTCTAACCGCTTTGTAAATTCTTTCAAATTAACCTAATTGTACTTTGTGTTGCTGGAAAATTATTTTAAAAGTGATTGTCGTTATTTTTATAATATAATCGATTCTAGATAGAGGCACACAGTTCGCTGCCTTTATGGGCTGGCTCGACCGGTGAAAAACCATGGCCTCTTAGAATATTGACATAAAGTGGTTCATGTCGCATTTCGTTCGGTGATAGAGGTATCCCTTCCATTTCTGAACCTCCCTGTATCCTAAAGGGTTGGAAACGCAACTGCGTTGCAGGTGTTAATGGGCGGCGCTAGGCTCCTACCATCAGGTGATCCGCTTGCTCGTTTGCTATCACAAAAAAAGTTATGCTGTCGAAAAAATTGGTTTCGGGATTAGTGTATGTAAGATTTTTTTGATCCGTCACCATTTTTGCATTAAAAATGGCATTTTTGCATTAAAAATGGTGACGGATCGGACGATTAATAGCCTGCCGTCTTTTTTTGATCCGTCACCATTTTTGCATTAAAAATGCAATTTTTGCATTAAAAATGGTGACGGATCGGACGATTAATAGCCTGCCGTCTGATTAGGACATTCATTACAGTCGCCGTAGACTATATATGCATACATACATACATCCCTAGCGGGGTAGGTAGAGAGAACCGAGCGCCATAAGACACGATTCTTAGACACCTCACTGGCTTCGTTGACTTTCGTAATTCTTTTAAAGCACGCGCGTCGATTTTTTATCGTCCTAATATCACCTTCCTCCAGAACACATTTTATTTGGTCATGGAATGTGTGTCTTGGCTCCTTCCTCCTCCTTCCTTCGACTCCTACTTACATCCGCTTTGGTTAATTTACATTTTATATCTGCTTAGTCAATCTTGCATCATCCATTCTTACTACAGGTCCGAACCATCGGAGCCCTTTCTTACTTTTACACCGACACTCTCTTTCAATTCGACTTCCTTCCTTACAACCTTGTTTTCGACACGGTCAGCGAGGGTCACTCCGCAGATTTTGCGCAGTGCCCTCAGATTTAAGCCTTCTGAATTAGCAAATGTAGAAGTGTTGTTTAATTATATCCGAAACGGCTGGGATGATTTGAAAGTTTTTTTTATTTGTGTGTGTAAGTGTATGCGAGGGTGGTTTAGATTCACAAATAAACTATTTAAATATACGATTCCGAACCTACAAGATTCTCCTATTTTATTGCTACGCCAATATTGTATACCATAGAATCCAAATAAAAAAAAAATGCATTCTTTTTTCCACCCATACCACTCGCTCAAAATCCACCCTAGCTGGTCTGCATTGTGGTTAAAATAATTGGTGTCTCTGGTAAGTATTATAAATGTATGGGTATGTATTTTTATAGTGCGCATTTTTGTTGTTGCGCTCCGTCGCCTAGGCGACATTTGTCTTTGACGTGGCCCATCAGCTATTAGCCATCACGTATTGACAAATAACTACAAACATTATAAATATCGGTATAACATAATATTATGTATGTGTGTGTTATGTAGTCCAAACATACATTATTTTATCAGCGTTTGATCGCTTCCATGAATATTTGGATGGCCTGATTGATCTTGTCTGTCTGCCCTTCCTTGCTCAAAGCAATCTACTGAATGTCATTAGTCACGTTACGACATTTGTCTTTTCTTTACAAATATTACGTTTCTAATGATATTATTATTAATCGTTAATTTATTGACGACACTTTTTTATCGTTCCTACCTGTCTAATTTGTCAAAGGAAAAATATTTATCTATAGTGACATCCGCCGGTACTAGGCTTCAATACACTTGATTGTTTCTATGGAAACTAGAAGAGACCAGTTAGTCTCCAATTAGTTTTCGGATTGCTGATTTGATTAATTGTTCACCGACTTCCGGAAACTGGGGAGATGTTATTATTTTGGTTGTTCATTTATGTGTTTTGTGAGGGTAGATTTTTCATTTCATTTGGTAGTAGTGTTCATTTACTTTTTCACAAAGTAACTTCAGATTTAATTCAATTAATTTAGGATTTTCTTAATAAGTGTTTTATCATCGTATTTACTTTATGACGAAATGTTTATATGTTTATATAGACACTTGTTTATGTTAAGTGTAGTGACGAGGCCGACATTAGCGCCACCTAACGACGATGTCGCATGCACAGTGTCAGTAGTAGGTATTATTGACAAGTAACTGTTCATTATTTAGATTGTTCTGTTATCAGACGTAGGTACCTATATATTCAGCACGCCTCACTTCATTATAACAATAGATTAATGTTCTATTTTATCGTATTGTATGGATCTGAGACGAATAAGTGGATGAAAGGAGTGTGGATAAGAATAGATAAGATGATGAGTATGTAAGAGAATACTTGAAAGTAGCAGCAGTTACGAAAAAAAATACAAGTGGTAGATTAACGCGGTATGGAGATGTTATGAGAAAGGAAGAAAGTCAAGTTATTAGTAGAGTGATGATAGCGAATGTGGATGGAAATATCAGTTGAAGACGACCGATACATCGATAGATGGATTGTATAAAGGTGGATATTAATATGAAAGGAGCTGGCGTGGAGATGAAGAGTGATAGAAGATAAAACAAAAGGATGAGGACATATTGTGCCAAAGGAAAATGCAGTTTAAAATTATAGGGGTCAAATTGTACGATGAAGTCCAAAAGCCTTAAAAACTGGATCTGTTCATAATAGGTATTAGATTCTTGGCACTTTTGGCATCATTGCCTACTAAAGCTAGTCAATGATGCCAAAACTACCATTTCTGTTCCTGGGTGTTGTAAGAAGCGACTAAGTAAAACCACATGTAGACCATTTCTAGTATCACAATTGTCGATGGCATTGTGCTTTAGCACGGCGATTACCAGTTCAGATGTCGCGAGTTTGAATCCTGGCTATCAATATTTTTTCGGAGACGATTGGTGCACGATGGCATGGCAATATGTTTCAACGCATATAATATTCGGGATTATGAAATTAAGTTGGCGTATCGAATCATGGTTGCCGTTGCCTGCACCTTTTGTTTTGAGAGCGTGAAGGTACATTTTCAGTAGGCAGGACACTGAAAATTCACATAAAGGTGTCAATGCCCTTTAATATAATTTAATTTACTTTTATAGGTGATTTCAGTAAGAATCTCTATTCAAACACATACAATATGTATTCCGCGTAGCGCTAATGTCTTTGATGGGATGTAGAGAGTGCCGATGTCGCATACGTTGTTGTTGGAACACTCGTCTCACAGACAAAATATATTGCAAATGTTTTCGTCTCGGTCGGAAAAATAATAATAATGAATAAATAACACTACCAGAAAAATGCGCTATTTGGCTGTGGTTTTCTCAAAATATATACCCAGGTATAGTAACTAGCAACACAGGCAGGGAAATCCTACATGTAAATAAAATCGCAGTGTCGCACACTAATATTATTTACAATTTTGTCTGTCCCGGCTAATCTCTGAAATGGCTGGACCGATTTTGACGGGACTTTATACTGGCGGCTAGTTGATATAATAAGGAGTAACCTAGGCTACTTTTATTTAAGAAAAATCATTTATTTATTGCTTCTCAGGCGAAACAAAGTTCGTGCGCCAGTTAGTTTTAAATATACGAAGGTGGCACAGAGACCAACAAATTTAAGTTGGTTGATATCTAGGTTGATTTACCCATTGGTAGATGGGTGTCGTCTTGCGGCGTGACTCGTTCAAGTCCTCGTTTCCGGGGCACAATGAGAGGCAGGGTATCGGGGTATATTATTGACGGGGCGGCGGGTGGTGCGCATGTGCACATTCGGCGCCCCGGCGTCTCGGGGGTGCCTTTACAAACGCCCGACACCAACTCGAACTATGTCAGTCCACTCGCGGGCGTCTTCAGCACAAGACGCGACCCCAACTAACGCCAATATGGAACACCACGCGTTCATACTACCAACATACCATTTGTTTCAACATACAAATGTAGGTTTTCTTTTTCATAAAATTTATTAATTTTTATCCGTTGAGTCTTTCTCGAGTCGTCTCCTATCAAGGTATATTCTAAAAGTTATTTGTCTTGTTCCAGGTGTGAACGAGAACAGTCGGGCATCAATAAAAGCTGTTCTGATTAATAATTCCGTACGTATTTCTTTCTAGTCTTTAGTTTCTTTATATTTATTGCTTTTCATAAGGATAATAATAATTTTGTGTTAATATTATGCGTTACTATTGCATTATCATTGTTAATTTTCTTCAGGTTTTTTTTGGATCATAATATATGAAAATTGACGATATTTATTTAGTGACATGATTAAACTTAAATATCATTTGGCGATATTTTAAATACGTATTATTTTATTATCTTAAGTTCTTAACTTCGAGAGATTCCTTCTAATCTAGAGCATCCTTCCTAATTATTTTTCTTATAATAATTGCCAATATTACGTTCTTAAAAATATATATATCAAAATTATTTTTTTCGTACATTTTGTTAGTTGTGAGATCCCTTAATTTTATTAGAAAATGTGAAGCAAAGGGAAGCTTGTCAAAGGAATTCCTGACAGGTGAACAGGGACAGCTGGTAGTGACATTATGAACGGCGTTTACCTGTACCTATTATATGTATATTTATAGTTTTTTTTGCTGGTCTGGTCTTTAGGTATGTGTTGGTCTTTATACGTCGTGCACCTGCCGGGGCGGCTTCGAACCTTGTTCCCACCGCCGTCACTTTTATTCGCAGTCATTTACTTGTAATTTTTGTGTTAAGATCGGATTTTATATCTTTTACTAGGGAACAAAGAAGTTAGTTGATTTGTCAATAATCACATTAAATTTTGGTTGCTAATTTTATATATTACGTAACTATTATTGCGATTTGTCCCATTAGTTGCACCGCAGAGTCAGGGTCAGTCCATATTCGACAGGACTATTAATGTCTTATGCTTCATAGCACTAAGCGTGCTAACTTCTCTATGTAACAAAATAAAGCAGAACTAAAGAAACTAAATAAGGCTCCACCCGAGTACAAATATTTATGACAAGCATCAATGTCTGTATGGCGTTTGTTTTTCTCTATGTATTATAAGTATATGTAACAAAAGTATTATAAGTATGTTACAAAAGAAAAATATTATTATGTATTAATATCTGTTATCTAGTATAGCATAGCACAAGCATTTAGTTGCTTGGCTTGGGACTAGAGGGCGCTTTTTGTATTATGTCCAAGATATTATTATTTATTTATTTATTCAGTTGGAAATTGGTTTGTACAACAAGGTGCCAATACCACTGAAGGTGTGAAGTGACCCTCTCGATATTTGCAAATGTCCATGTTGATCTAGACGCTTACCATCAGGTGATCCGCTTGTCAGTTAGCTCTGTTTCACTCCAAAAATCCCACGCCTCGCCAGTAGTGAAAATTATTGATTCTCAAAAAAATACATAACGGTGTCTCGGTGGTCCTGGGGTCGAACTCCCCGCTTCCGAATTAAGAAGTCGTCGAATCGAATTCGGACTCACGCCGATAACTAGTCGAGCTTTAACAGCCGCTGCCTACACCTTCGGGTACACTAACCCAAAGCTAACTAAAAAACTTTTTATTTATTATTACATATTACTATTTATTATACGTTACTAACTAAAACGGCGAGTCGTCGAGGCTTAGTAGCCACTGCCTATACACCTTCGGGTAGCAAAAGGCGTGAAGTTATATTATGTTGTTCAGTTAAAAGCTAACAAAAAATATACCACATTGCTCCACTTGATTCCATTTGATGAAGCGCCTTATGAGAATCTAATTATTAGTAATTAAATATACCTTTTATGGGTTAGTCGTAGTTAATTATTGGAATATCTAGATGTGCGTAGTTGCCTAGTCTTTTTGGCGGCAATAGGAGGGGTGGGGTGGGAGCGAGAGTAGTAGATGAGGAGCACCTGCGAGTGTGTCAGTGACCTCGTCTCACCTGCCTCCCGGCAGACGCACTCACATTACCATAAGCTGGCCAAACATTTAACCACGCGGATGGCATCAATGAACCCATTTTTGTTATTACATTTTTATCATCATGTGTCCTCTACCACTTGGCTACCGATAAGTCGCAGTTCTGATTCAAAGGTCTCGACTTTGAATCCTCGTATACACCAAGGACTTGTTTGCTGATAATGACTAACTGAAGTTGTGTCTAAAATGCCGTTCTATCGGGCCAAAAATCAATTAGAAATTTTGAGGTACCGCACTAACTGGCCTTGAGTGTTGTTTGCAAGCTATTTTTAATTTGTGATGATTATCTGACAAATTCCGGGTTGGTTCTATATCCTGGTGGTTTATTTAGTACGCGCACTTTATTTTGGTAAGTCTAGGTTTAAAACTAGGTACACAATTAAACCTATTTTATTACATAGTATAATAAGAAGTCGCTTTTTATGTTTTCAGTCCCTTTATATCTTTAAAACTATGTAAAGGATTTGGATGCGGTTCTTTTAATAGATAGAGGGTGTCAACAAGGTGGTTTTTTTTCTATAATCAATGTATGATACAGTAAAGTAAAAGTGATAAATCCAAAATTCACTTATTAATTACTTTTGATGCGGAATGGGTTCGCCGTGTTATCTAGTCCTATTATAAAAGCAAGACAAATGGCAAGGCAAGTTAAATAAAATATGTCCTACTTTTTTATGAGCATTATTTTTTCCAAGTAAATTATCTCTATAGAGTTTGCTGGAGTAAAAACTAATTCGGGTACAGTTTCATGAGTGCTCTTGAGAAAAACCTCGTAAATATTTGAGAGTTATCCATCTGTCTTGTGAATATAAGCATATATACAGCTTGTTGGTTATATATGTATATATATTCTGACTAAATGGGAAAGTCTGTTTATTTGTTACATTTTCACGCAAAAACTAGCTAACCCCCGATCATCATAAAACTTTGTACACATACTCTTGGAGATATCAGAAGTGGGCTTATAGGAGTTAGGATATTTTTATTAAAAATCTACCTGCCCTTAAAGCAGGTAGATTTTGCCGCATTCAAGTAATGAAGCTCAAGCCCCGAGTACTTGAATACAATACCATCATACCGTATTTTATGATCTCTATTTATTAGTTGGATTAAATGCGAGCATATCCACGGCTAAAAGCCTAGTGTAGATATTTATATGAATTAATTTTGTATATAAAATTATGTTGGAAAATTGAAATTTCATTGTTATACATTTGTAAATATGTATGAGTTTGCTGGAGGCTGGAAGGCTTATGAGTTCGTTCGTCCTTAAAATCGTATTCATCATAATTGTACCTGTGCGTACATATGTACTTGTATCATTTTGTTTGTCATGTACGTAAGAATATACACAATATTTGGCACATTCTTTTTTGCTTGTTAAGTTTTCGGCAAATAATGAAAAACATTCCTGGATTATATCGCGTTTGTTCCATTCATTTTACTTATTTATCCTTTGAGATTCTTCTATTTTATACATAACTTCCCGCCAAATCCCTTGCGGGGTAGGCAGAGCGAACAGAGCGCCATAACGCACGATGCCTGCACACCTCACTCGCTTCGTTGACTTTCATAACTGACTTCCTCCAGAACACGTTCTATTTGGTCATGGAATGTGTGTCTTGGCCGTCCTCGACTCGCAACAACCGTCCGCTTTTGAATTGTATATCTGCTTAGTCAATCTTGCATCAATCATTCTTTCTACATGTCCGAACCATCGGAGCCTTTTTTGTTTTCACAAGATTTAATGTTTAGCAAAAAATTCATTAATTCTAGGCAATGTCTTGTTGTAGAACTTGTGCTTTATTTTTTTTTAATTGTGTAATTAATTGCTCTTGCCTCACACAGTCGTTCAGTCGCTTTAGATTTAGAGTCTGAGTGATGCCAATACCATTGCGATCTGAAAAAATTATGCTTGAAAGCAATAGGCGCCACCACCTAACCCATATGAGAGCAATATTTGTTTTGCCTATTTAAGAATGCTGTTAATACCGAAATGAACGCGTTCTAAATTACCAACCAAAAATGGTGCTGTCGTTATAAATTTGAGTCTGATAATAATTTCGGAATTTTTCTTTATACTTTTATGTCAGAGGAAAACCTGTTTAACCGTTTTATGAGAAATAGATTAATATGAGAAAACGTTCGTAAATGTAATTTCTAGACGATGCGAAAAGCCTCGAGAGTTCTCGAGACCTGAGAAATTTAAAAACAAGAGAAACCATGAACCCTATTAACTTATTTAAACTTACTTCTCCGTATTATAGAGGCTTTTATAGAATGTGTGGCACATAACTACAGCTTCTACAATAGTTGCGAAGTAACTTTTACGAACTTACGTTAACTTTCTAAGGAGGGAAAACGACTAAGATTGACGTTCTATGAGACCATATTTATTTTAACAATTAGCGCAAAGAAACTAACCCCTATGTAGAGCCAAGCAGTTCGCTGCATGAATGGGCCGGCTCGACCGGTGAAATACCACGACCTCTCAGAAGATCGAGGTAAAGTGGCACATGCCGCGATTCGTTCGGTGAGAGAGGTACCCGGAGGCCCCCTACCCCTTCCTATTCTACTTCCTGGAAGGTCGGCAACACAACTATAACACTATATGTGTTGCAGGTGTCCATGGGCGGCGCTGGTTACTTACCATCAGGTGACACGCCTGCTCCTTTGCCCTCCTATCCTTTAAAAAAAACAATTATATTAGGCTCATATTTCACCTTAGAGAGGGTGTTTGTACAGTTTAAAATAATGGCCAACATCCACATCAGTGTCGACCAGAGTTACTCCACTCTTAGTTTTATTAAGGAATATTTATTTATTTGCAACAATTATAGATAGTTATAATTATAAAGTAACGTCACGACTTTTGCTACCCGAAGAATCGTTAAGTTACGGCCCAAATGGAATAGGTGGCGAACCTATTGCGATACACTAGGCACAAAGTTGTCAGTCATCGATATTTGTCACACACACATTACTTTCAAAAAGAATTTTGCAGAGTCATTTGTGTGAGTCCCGAATCGAACCCACGACTTATAAATCCGAGTAGTCTTACCGCTGGATATTGTTGTTGTACAATAAGCTTAATATGGGGCATACGACGTGACATAAAATTTATCAAAATGTTGATGCTAAAACGTTTTCTAACTTTAAAGAGTAATGTTACGGTGTTCTTCGTTTGGGGTTGCATGTGTTGGATTAATCTATGTCATATCATTGAAAATCCTGTAGCTGTTCCTAGTTCTTTCACTTGCGTTTTGGTGTTAAAATAATCATTAGATTTGCGCTTACAGTTTTGTTACGATTGTTTTAAAAATTCATGTATTTAATCATTTCTTTAATAAAACTATCTTTATTCTATAACTAGAAATGTTGATCTTAAGGAATAGATGAGGGAGGACCTTGCCCGGTTTATATGTGGGTCAGCGATAAACCGGGCGAAACTATCTTCAGACATATATATATTAACTAGCTGACCCGGCGAACTCTGTTTCGCATCAAAAGTAATAACTGCTGCCCCGCTATGTTAATACTGCAATATCTTCGACAAATTTGAAGTCGATAGCAGCTATAGGTTAAAAATGGGAATTTTCCATTGTTAACACCCCCGCAACCCGGGGCCTTGTGGGTGGAATTTCGTAAAATCCGTTCTTAGCTGACCTCTACTCGGCGAAAGGAATAATCCTACCAAATTTCAAGTCGCTACGCCTTATGGTTCCAGAGATATCGTGATGAGTCAATATATAGGTGGAAATCTTCAGACATATATATATTAATTAGATGATTTTATGACTTTGAGTAATTTAAATTCTCATCAAATAAAATCCCTTGCCTACTCTCTTATGACATTCACTAGAAAAGGAGATATTATTCTAGGGAAGCGTCACAGTGCGCAAAACAAAACGTAACGTAACTTGGCGCCTTTTTCTACCCGAGGGTGTAGGTAGCGGCGTTAAAGACTCTCTACTCGCTGAATCGTTGCTCCAAATAGAAGGTGGTTGAAGGGTGGCGAACCTATTGCCATACACCGGGTACAGACTGGTCAGTCATATTTATCACACATAATTTCCGAAAAGCACTCCGAAAAATCATTGGTCGACTTTTGAATCAGAAGGGGGGAGCTCCACCACTGGACTACCGTGCGCAAAATAATGTAAATTATAAAATGCCCGATTGGGACGCTACAATTAATTCTAAATAGGACTTTGCAATATCTCAAATTGAAATTAATATGCAACAAGGCAATCGAGCGAGGGGGTTCTTGTAATAAATTCCATCACAATTGAGTTCATTAGATTTGGAAAATGAGATATTGAGGATACTATTTACTGAGCGTAGATTTAAAATTATCAAGATAAACGCGGACGCACTTCGCAGCATCTCTCTCGGTGTTAAAGACAAGATGTTCGTATACTTACATTTATTAACTAGCTGACCCGGCGAACTATGTTCCGCATCAGAAGTAATAAATGAATAAATTTTGGATATCATGAGGTTTAATTTTTGCTATTTATCGACTTTGCTGCTGTACTGCTGTCCCGCTATGTTAATACTGCAATATCTTCGAAAATATTCGTTCAAATTGCATGCGGTAAAGGGCCAGGATAATCTATATTACATGCACAATTTATTTAAGACAATTAATTGGATGAAGATTAATGCTGTAATGTTTAAAATCGCTTCGTAAATAAGCCATTATTTCTCGTAAAAAGTAAAAAAATAAAAATGGTCATTGTGGATTATCCCTAACTACTAACAAGACATATGCTCTCGGGGACTTTTTTGTAGACCTTCTGAAGGTGTTTAATAACGTAGAACATTGTTTTGATCTATCACTTAGGGTTTAGCCAGCGTTTGCATAACATTAATTATACTTCTCTCAAGGTGTCTGACTGTCTCGTGATAAAAAATATTTAATTATTCTGCAATGAATGAATGCGTTTTTAGATTCTCCTACCCTCTTACCTAAGTGACAAATCAGAGTAAGAATACCGTAATTAATTAGAATTTTAAATTGAGTATTTGACACATGACATGAGTGTCAAGTGGGCAAGAAGTTCGGTTCTTCTCACGATAGCCCCAACACACCGAATCAGACTGCTCGTGGCGATTACGTCCATGTTTTGTAACTAGGTACTTTATTTGAAATGTACGTGTTTCTATGTAATTCTCCATTTTTAAGTGACTTTAAAATCCTATAAAAATTAAGCCATGTTCATTTGATTTGATAAATAATCTGTCTTGTTTTACATCCGCGGACATAGCTAGCGAAAATTGCTAGTTAGTTATATTGGATTGAAATTCACAATATTTATTCATAAATGTGTTTTTTTTAATGCAGTGAAAATGAAGCGCGACGCTTACGGCGACGATGGGCCCGCGTACAAGCGCTCTCGGCAGACAGACGACGAAGTGACCTTCCTCATACCGAGCAAGGTGAATATGAATTAATACCACACATTACTACCCAACATAAAATTATATATTCTTCACATTATTAGCCATTCCATGTCCACTGTTGGACGTAGACCTCCCCCATGGAACAACGCCACAAGTCACGATACTGTGCTATCCGCATCCAGTGCCTTCCAGCGATTTTTACTAGGTCGTCGGTCCACCTAGTGGGGGGACGTCCTACCCCACGTCGACCAGTTCGTGGTCGCCGCTCGAGAACATTTCTCCCGCAACGGTTATCGGCTTGTCGAGTGATGTGGCCTGCCCATCTCCACTTCAGCGTGCTGACCTTTTGGGCTTTATGATCTCTATTTCGGATTGTCTTGCAGAGCACGCTGAGCAACTTTGAGCTTTGTTATAAGGCCAATATTAAGAGACCACGTCTCATTGATACAACATGATATATCACATGATATATCAACAGATATATCGTGCAGTCATTTTCATCATCATCCCTTATCCCATACTAAGTAGTGGTCGATCACAATATTTCTCTCTTTTCCATTCTCTTCTATCACTCGTCATCTCGAGGCTTACATCCTTCACACACATACCCACTCTTATGCAATCCATAACTTCGTCCTTTTTCCTGCCTTCCTGTGTCGAGTATCCTGTATCATGGATGCTATGAGTCTCACAGTATTATGATTTTCTTCCTTCCTCATATCATGTCTATGCCACACTAATCTGCCACTTCTCATTTTTGTACTACTGGTGCCAATTTCTGGCTTGATAACAAACCACACATCCATCTTAGCCTTCGTATCTCAGTTGCCTACTCTTACTCTCCTAGCTTCCAATACAATAGTATAGTACAAATAGTATAATACAAATAGTACTAGACTAATTGTCATATCGATTGATCATAATTATTATTTACATATACCTTACACTCAAAATTGGAAGAGAGCATCGTAAATGTATTAAACCATTGTTATGTCCTTACCAGGTCGCCGGTTCGATTATTGGCAAAGGTGGCTCCAACATATCCAAGCTGAGGAATCAGGTCAGTGTTTATGTATAACTATGGGGTTAGAGAACTATGGGTGTATGTAGAATAAATATTGGACGGGTAGATTGGTTTTAGTGTATCTAAATAGTAAATTTTTATTAATAAGTGTTGTGTAGGTATCTTAATAATTTCAGGCATTAAGAATGTATGTATCGAATACAAACATATTTATGATATAAATTTCTACATTGATTAAATAAGTATTTCATTGTCGATTTTATATATGATTAAATTTATTAGTGGTTAAATCATAATAACTGTTTGCTATTTTCTCGTCACAGGTACGTCTACCAATCTTTAAAACTCTATATACTGTGTACTGCTCTGTGTAATGTGCCTCTTGGATTAATAAAAGATAAAAATAACTTGTCACACCCATACCTTCTATACTTTTGAGATGTTGTATTCCAGTCTCTGTAATGCAATGCGAAATACTAAAAGAAGATGAACAATTAATATACAATCAAGCGGCCGGTCGGTAGGCTGATAGACAGAATAATTCCCCGGCAGCCCAGTTACAGGTGTATACCGCCCCTGAGAAGCCCCCTGTGGCTAGTAGCTCGACGCGCCGCGTGCCTACATCAGCACAGAGTACCGCTGAACATCCTCAACTCGCACACCTTCTCTACTCCTTCTGTATATCTTGTAATATAAGTCAAATATCCTGAACATTTGGTTAGAAGTCGAGTTTAGGCTGGTCCCTTGGACGGATACCTCTGTGCTGTATGTAGTCCCGTAGTGCGCGGCTACAGCGACTCTTGGTTACCGGTCCCGCCCCGCCGGACGCTGCCGCCCCGCACACCCGCCGCCCCGCCAAGCAGTACAAAGCCTCTATAACAGTCCCAGATTGCCCCGGCCCCGAACGGTAAACTATATCGCCAACATCTACTCTCTCGAAAAAAAATAACAGATCTTTATAAGTCACAGTCTATAAGTCGAGTGTACCAAAACTCTGCTCGTCAACAGTCAGGAGTCGGATTTAAATTAAAACAAAAAACTACATCATTTACAGATTTTTAGACGCTTCATCTCCGTATCTCGACTTCCCGTCCTTCATTCTCACATACAGTAGGATTTATTTGCACTACGTGTCGCACTTGACGCCTTCTGAATCTTTTGACTCGCGACCTCGGTGTCTTTGCAATCTCTCGCTCATTAGTCGCTATATATTTATATATTATATACCTACATATATTTATATATGTGTGTGTCTGTTCCCACAGGACTATATCCCTTCACACTTGTTTCTCCACACTGGACGGTATCTATAAATATACATATTCTATAAGTACAACAACATGTACTTACCATCAGTTTTCATCCGTCATCACGCTTCTGTTTTTATATATAAATTCGAGTCCAGACCTCCCTGACCGTTGATAATGTTCGTACTGTTTGTTTATATTTAATATTGTGCTGTGATATTATATTTCTGCAACACCATTGCGTGGTGGGCGCGTCATTGACTCGTGTTTCGTTTTCAGGGTACTGTCGATAACAGCGCCGGACGTCGAGACCATATTGGAAATTGTCAAAGACATACTGCCATGTTTGGCTGATGTGAGTTATTTTTTATTTTATACTTTGATAACTAACCTAAGTACTTAGTATTTGAACTAGTCGTTAATAAGGTTATTTGTCAATGACTACTTAAAATTTATAGGAAACATACAAATAAAATATCCTAAATCTATATTTTCATCTTCATCAAAAATGTTTACTTTGATCTTGCAATAAAACCTAGTTTTGCAGAAAAAGGTTCCATTATTAGATAATGTTTTATATTCCTTTAGGGTGGACCAAAGAGCTCGAACGAAGATCTGGACGTACGCCTACTTATCCACCAGTGTCGAGCTGGATGTGTCATCGGCAAAGCGGGAGCGAAAATCAAGGAGTTGCGAGAGGTAAGTGCTGTTCACAAATATTTTTGTTTATTTCTAGCCATTGTTCCGAGATATGTTAGTTACATATTAAGCGTTAAAAAAATGAGACGCTGTATATAAAGTTTCACTTTAAAAGCTAACCCAAAAATAGAAGATTTTTTCTACAACTAATTTAGTTTTGATACACGTACATGTTGTATTCCCGTTATCGTCTTCATGATTACTCGGAAAGAGCAGATGTAAGAGCACTCTAACAAAGGTAGTCCATCTGTCGATCGAAGGTGCGCATGTTCTTTAAGGATTTTTTTTTTCATCCTATTCTGCCCTTAACATTTGGGGCACGCGGTGCGGGGATGAAGGGCAGATGTGAAAGCAGCTGTCGACAAATCTCGCGCTTTATATATCTGTCGGGATACTACCTCTTTTTTAATTCTCTACAATATAAACAAACTGATGGAGTTTTACAATATCTTGGAACTATCTTGGAACCAGGTACCAGTTCCTTTGTATTACCTTTGCCGTTTAATTCAATACATGAACTTAGATTACCACGCGGCTTTGCAACCAAAAAATCGGTCCGCCATATCAGATATTATTTGGAACACACTCAACAATCTACACATTTTATATACAAACATCAATTTGTGTAAATAATAATGTGTTATTTTTAGTTAAAAGCCAGACGTGTAAAAAGAACATGGAAATACAGTTATTTTCAAACGTGTTTGGAGACATGTCATGCCAGAATTATTTTACTTTTCATTACATAGTATAAAATAAAGTCGCCTGTCTGTCCCCTTATATGCTTAGATCTTGAAACTACGCAACGGATTTTGATACGGCTTTTTTTTAATAGATAGAGGGTGTCAACGGGGTGGTTTGTATCTATTATAATTCATGTCTGACATGCAAAAGAAAAAGTTATAAATCCAAAATTTACTTATTTATAAGTTTAAAGCGGATGGATGTAGGAGTCGAGGACGGCCTAGACACACATTCCATGACCAAATAGAACGTGTTCTGGAGGAAAGTGATGTTAGGAGCCTCAAAAATCAACGCGCGCGCATGAAAAGAGTTATGAAAGTCAACGAAGCGAGTGAGGTCTGTAAGAAGCGTGCCCTATGGCGCTCCGTTCTCTCTGCCTGCCCCGCAAGGGATTTGGCGTGAAGTTATGTTGTTGTTATAAGTTTCATGCGGAACAAAGTTCACCGGGTCAGCTAGTATTTAATAAAATAATCATGTATTTCTGACAACAAATAATATGCAAAGCACAAATATTTTTCACAAAATTTAAGTTGTCATTAATTTGACTATTGCGTAGCCAACTGTAGAACAAGTTTCAAACTTTAATTTTTTTATGAATAAGTCCGAAAAGCCGGTGAAAGAATAACTAGTGAAAAACTGATGAGCAGAAAAGGTTTAATCAACTTTTTTTGTATGCAATCGATTCAAAATCTCAAGCTATAATCTGCTAATCTAGTTTTACGAGTATTACAAAAGAACCACACAGTTATTTACCTTAGAAAACTTAACTTTGCATAGATATCATCACGCGTCTGTAGCATCTCATAGGGGTAGGTAGAGATTTTGGCTTTCCGTAAGCTACGATCTTTACGTTACGAAAACGTTAGTCCTTTTATCGGGGTCATATTCGTTTAGATCAATTTGTGTCCCCGTAGAACTAGTGATATAGCTGATTGCTTATATATATATATATATATATATATATATATATATATAGTTATCTCAATCCGTCATTTGTTGATCATGCGTGCTGTATGGCGAGCATTTTGTTGATCCGAAAACCTATGTTGATCCGGGTGGTTTTTGTTGATCCAATATAATATTTTTCATACAAATGTGGTTCCGGACGGATCAACAATTTACTCCGTTGAAGCTTAGGAAACCCAACCGAAATGTTGATCCGATATACGAATCCACTTCGATAGTTGTTGATCCGATTCAAATGGGCCAATCAGAAGGCCAGTCCTCCTACTGTCCTGCTGGACATGTATACGGATTTTGCACACATGCGCTATGCGCATGTGTGCGAAATCTATAAAGCGCATATTTTTTTTACGAATCTTAATGTTTTAACTTATTAACCGACTTCGAAAACAGGAGGAGGTTCTCATTCCGTCTTTATGTTTAGTATTTTTTTATGTCTGTTCACCGACATTTTCGTCAATTATGAACAGATTTCCATTTTTTTTTTTGGATAGTGTTCACCTCCAAGATGGTCCCATTTTCACCAGGTCAGGATCTGATGATGGAAACCACGAGAAATCGATGCAACTACTGAAAATCGTGTACGAGTATGGTGTTTTTGTTACGTAATAGGTCTTAAGGATATGCTTTAAGCTGTCAACATCTGATTCTGCTGTGCTGATGAAGAAGACACATAACTCTTAAATGGTAAGGAGTTCGAAGAAAGTACTACAATTGCTAAATATTATCTACTTGATACTATGTAGGGCTAGCTTGCTGCTTATTAGGTATGCTAGAATCTACAGCTGATGCTGCTGTGCTGATTAAGAAGCCATAGAAGTCCTAAACGGTTAGGAGTTGGACAGTACGGCAGTCGATTGTAGGAAACTGTTTAGTAGTATACAGGACTAATGTGTTGCTTGGGAGGTATGATTGAATCAACATCTGATACTACCGTGCTGATGATGAACCTACAGAACTCTTAAACGGTTAGGAGTTAAGACATACTTATGAATTCTGAAAAAAAAATCTGCAATACTTTCCAGGCTAGGATTGCCCTTCATACGGGCTGCAGTGTTATTGGGTCTACTCATGAGTATAATAAATATAAAAATTCATAATAACTTTTATTAAACTATATTACCTATTTCCACTATTCTAGATTTTCTGTACGAAATCTTTCATTTGATGGACGCCTATACAGGCTGAAATCCAGTCATATGTAGTAATTGATACCAGATGTAGATCATAATTTCAGTAAACGTTGTACAAAATATTAAGACGATCGGTACAGTAATTAGGTCATAACGACAGTTTTCATTTTCATGTAATTGAACACTCCCTATAAATGTATGAACTGGAATAAACTCTTCTCAGCTGTTCGTCCTGTCAAGGCCGCTTCGACTTTGTCATAAACGAAAAATACATGGTAACAAAGTACATAATAAAAGGGATCAAGTAGGCACCTACTTTTCTGACTCGAAAATTAATTTTATGTAATATTTTGTAATAAACACTACTGCTAATTTCGTTTAAATAAAGAAATATAGCGGACCGACGGCGCGGGCGTCGATGGGTTCAAGGTCAAATGGCCTCGGATCAACGTTAGTTATAATAATAATAATATCTTGGACATAAATCACACAGCTTCCTCTAGTTCCAAGCTAAGCAACTAAATGCTTGTGTTATGGATACTAGATAACGGATATTAATACATATATACTTTTCTTTTGTAAATGCATACTTAAAATACATAGAAAAACACCCAGACGCCACACAAATATTCATGTTTGTCATAAATATTTGTGCTCGTGTGGGAATCGAACCCCCGACCTCGTTGCTGCAGCCGGTAGTTTTACCAAGGCGCCACGAGGCTCGTCGAGTTAATAAGATTTGGCAGGAATATGAATATAAAACGGATGCACATTTGACTCGTCGGTATACGGTAAAAATTATAATTTTTGCGACCGTTACGGATCAACAAAAAAATGTTGTTTTTGTACATTTTGATGGCAAGTATGTTGCAAAGCGACCTTGTTGAGAGAGAATGCTGCTGCCCATTCTTCCAGCCTTTTCCCTTTGTCGCCTTTTACGACACCCACGAGAAGAGATGGGGTGGCGGTATTCTAAGCCGGCGCCCCACAGCATGATTTTCTATTTACGAAATCTTTAATTTGATGAATGGCTATAGAAGTTATAAATATAAATGCTAAAGTCTCGGTGGCGCAGTAGTCGAGCTCACGGCTTCTGACCCAGAGGTCCGGGTTCGAATCCTGTCACTGGTTCACACCAATGTCTTTTAGAAGTTATTTTCGGAAGTTAAGTGTGATAAATATCGATGACTGGTATGGCAATAGGTTCGCCACCTATTCTATTTGGGACGTAAACATAAAGGCGAGATGAAGGTTAACAGCCGCTGCCTACACCCTCGGGTAACAAAGGCGTGAAGTTATGTTATATTAAGTTAAGCTTCATGCTAAATATAAATCTATTAATATTATCCATTAGACTCTATGCATATTATTGACACATTTATTAATTAGCGCAAGTATTTTTTTTATTAATTTTAATTTATAAAATTACCTCTCCGCGCTTATTGTGATGTTAATGCATACAGATGTGAAATTATTTTATTATATACCTTCAAGCAAGTTCAATTCAAGCATCGTTATTTAGAAAAAATACTTTTAAAAAAAGTCAGCTAACTTAATTAAGACAAACAGACGACAAAAAAGTACCTACTAACGTAATTAAAAAGCGATAAATAACGCAAACAGTTTAACTACTTAATACAATATACAAAACGTAATACTATAACTAAGTCATCTTTAACTATAAATATATTTACATAACAAACATAACATAACTTCACGCCTTTTGTTACCCGAAGGTGTAGGCAGCGGCTGTTAAGCCTCGTCTCGCCGTTATGTTTACCGTCTTACGTCCCAAATGGAATAGGTTGCGAACCTATTGCTATACCGAGCACAAAGTTTTCAGTCATCGATATTTATCACACTTATCTTCCGAAAATAATTTCGAAAAATCATTGGTGTGAGTCAGTGTCAGGATTCGAACCCGGACCTCTGAATCAGAACTCAGAAGCCGTGTGCTCTACCACTGGACCACCGAGACTGTTAAATATATTTACAATTGTCAGTTATTATTGGAGTCGGTGCCAGCCTAGGTAACGTAGTCTATTGTGTTGTATGATATGCGCGGCCGTCAAAGTCACACGACGAAATAGAATACGGGGTAACTTTTAACCAACTCCGACTTCAATAATAATAGATGATGATTGTAAATATTTTTATAGTTAAAGATGACTTTTTTATGGGATAGGAGGACAAACGAGCAGGCGTGTCACCTGATGGTAAGCAACCAACGCCGCCCATGGACACCAGCAACACACATATAGTATTACTGTTGCGTTGCCAACCTTTAAGGGATAGGGGATAGGAAAAGATGGGGATAGGGATGGGCCTCCGGGTACCTCTCTTACCGAACGAAATGCGGCATGAGCCACTTTACGTTAGTCTTTAGAGAGGTCGTGGTATTTCATCGGTCGAGCCGACCCATTCATGCAGCGAACTGCTTGGCCCTACCACTGCTGGCTGTTAAAGTAGTTGACTTAGTTAATTACGTTTTGTATATTGTATTAAGTAGATAAATTATTTGCGTTATTTAACGCTTTTTAGTTACGTAAGTAGGTACTTTTTTGTCGTTTGTGTTCTTGAAGTCGGTTTGACTTTTTTTTAAGTAATTTTATTTCTAAATTATTAGTTGTGTTTATGAGTTGTGAACTTAAATAGATGTTCGTGTTTATTTACTGCTAAACTGCTAAGTAGTTTTCATCGACTAATTGTATTACTGTCTCCCAACTCGTAACCGTAACCAACTCGTCACCTATCATCTCCTCCTATACTCCTATCATCAGCACAGCAGCGTCAGGTGTTGATTCAAGCATACGTCCCAAGCAACAAGTTAACCCTACATACCTTAAGTAGTTTTTATAGACCAATAGCAATTCTGTTTCTAAGCTCCTAGTCGTTAAGGAGTTCTGTGAGCATCATCATCAGCTCAGCAGCATCCGATTTTGATACCTTAAAGTAAATACCCAACACATGACGCAATAAACACACTACACAAGCCTAAATTTTTTGGTGGTCGCCTTCGATTTTTCCTGGATCCCATTATCAGAAATTGACTTGGTGACAATGGGAGCATCTGGGAAGCATACCCTTTCGAATAAAAAAAGAATTTTGCAAATCGGTCCAGACGTCTTTGAGTAATCGCTGAACATACATAAAAAAAGATCCCGACGAATTGAGAACCTCCTCCTTTTTTGGAGTCGATTAAAAAAAGACTAGAATTATATAGTTACTTCAAAAAAATCATCGGGGCTAATGACCAAAGAATCACTTTGCACATCGAAATGGAATAGGTTGCCTATTTCCATACACCGCGGACAAGATTATTATAAATATATTAAAATTATATTTATCACACATAACTTCCGAAAAGATTCCGAAAAATTATTGGTGTGAGCCCGGAATCAAATCCATGCAGGGCCGCGCCGGAAGAGTGTTAAAGAGTTATATTTACTAGCTGACCCGGCGAACTTTTTTCCAGATCAATAATATTTTTTGACTAATTTTATTCCTTTACTTCAAGCTCTTGTTACCCGAAGGTGTAGGCAGTGGCTGTTAAGCCTCGTCTCGTCGTTATGTTTACGTCCCAAATGGAATAGGTGGAGAACCTATTGCTATACCGGGCACAAAGTTTGTCAGTCATCGATATTTATCACACATAACTTCCGAAAACAATTTCGAAAAGTCATTGGTGTGAGCCAGTGTCAGGAATTGAACCCGCGACTTCCGGAATCAGAAGCTGGGTGATCGTACTTTAGTTATATATCTCTATGTCAAAAACATGAAAATAATGCAAATAACATATATTATATTAACAGAGTACATAATAAAAGGGATCAAGTAGGCACCTACTTTTCTGACTCGAAAATTAATTTTATGCAATATTTTGTAATAAACACTACTGCTGATTTCGTTTAAATAAAGAAATATAGCGGACCCACCGCGCGGGCGTCGATAGGTTCAAGGTCAAATGGCCTCGGATCAACGTTAGTTAGTAAGATTTGGTAGGAATATGAATATAAAACGGATGCACATTTGACTCGTCGGTATAATTTTTGCGACCGTTACGGATCAAAAAAAACATGTTGCTATTGTATATTTTGATGGCAAGTATGTTGCAAAGCGACCGATGCAGATCCACAAACAACCCTTCCATTTCAAATTTGGATCAAAGTATATCAGTTATATTTTTAAAGAGCTAATTATACACTGCAAAAAGGTGGATCAACATTTCTTTTAACGTCTTACTGGATCAACCTTTACATAGAACGGATATTTATATATATATATATATATATATATATATATATATATCGTGTGTGTTTGTTGCACATTATTGTATTTACTTGTCAATGGCAATCAGCGACCACATATCACAAATCCTATATCACCAATTCCTTTTATATTTTCTATTTCGTTTCTTCGACAAAATGAGAGGAATATACTCACTTTATGAGGCATCACCTGATACATTTCTAATATCAGTGGTATTCTGTAAATATGTATTTGTTTTTATTTAATATCATTTTTTCTGTTGACTGAGCTCGAACTGGCTCGGTCGCGAGCGAGCCATTTGTTTGCGCCGAGCTAATAACGTGGCCGCACGGAAATGCCTACGTTTTCCGGAAATTATTCGAATATTTGATCAATATCTATCCCGAGTGCGGTGTCCTTTTTTTGCAAAAGATCAGCTGTTCACCCCAATATTATTATTATTATTTTTGTCAGACAATGTCTATACATTCGAATATACCGAATAATCCAGTTTCGTGAAACGATAAATTTATAAAGCCGCCCCGCTTTAAATTCGTCAGAAATATTTCCAGATAGAATGTATCCTTTGTGTTACGACAGCTATTATTAATATTTATTGTTGTTGCTTTTTTATACGATATCGGAAAGAATAGATTGTACCTGAGCCGGCATTAAATTAATGTGTATGGTGAGGTTAGCAACCTTTTTGCGAAGACGTAATAATAATATAGGCGTTGTCTTTAATTAAGCTGTAAGGAATTGTTAGCGGGCTCGTGTCGAGAGGTTGCCTTGTGTATGTGAATCTTGTGGGGAGAGGGTTTGGGGGGGTGTTATATGCGGTGGGGGCGGCGCGTGCTGTCGCAGCAGCTGCGTGCAGCAGGTGGTCTCGCGCAGCCGCCGGAAGGCGCGCCGGCCGACACACAAAAAGCGCACGCGCACCTGGGCTTCACTCGCCTCACCTACTTGCACAATACACACCGGTGCCTTTTTCACGTATAAATATAGAAACACGAACATATGGCCCGACCCGTGTCTCGGCGCTGCGCATCCGTCCAACACCCGGCATCCAAACACCCTCGTTGAGCGTCCACATCAGGTAGGCAATCTAGATGCATTGCACGTGGCCCGCTCGTAACAATCATTAGATCCTTTCGAAATATCTTTCGTTAGAATTACATTTACCTACTTGGAGTGTTTGACTTGGGGAATAATTGATTATGTCGAACTACGCTCAAGAAATGGCGCTATCGTCGAAAAGTTGTTCGGGAGTTGGTTGGGGCGATATCACGTGTTGGTAGGGTTTCATCCATCGGAAGCGCTCGCCGGCGCCGAGCTCGAATTACCACAGTCGGGCGCACGTGACGGTGTACAACCTTTTTTAAACCTCCACATCCTCGACAGCCACACCGGATGGAGCAAAAAGTAGAGCGGATACGTATACACTCCCATAGACTGTTACGTGGGTACCTAGTTTTAACAATGCGTCTATACTTGGTGATTATTTTTGAAATTTGAAAAGTCTACCCTAAATAAATCAAGATTCCCTTAAAAGCTAAATAAACAAGAAGTAGCTGAGTTAAATTATATTCAATTTTATCATGTTAAAACAGAAAGAGATTGTAATGTATATAGCTACATACATACACGTTACATCTTTTCTGAACAAACGAGATTTTCCTTGAAAGTATATTACCCGATAAAAGCTTAGGTTGCCAGGCTACTGTAAATATGATACTTATGTTAAAAAAGTACATTAGTGAGTGACGCAAATGTCGCTGGTAGAGGCACTACTGTAGGTAATTAGGCAGCGGCGACACCGGTCTGCCAGTGACAACGACAATTACCACCTAGTCGTCGGCACGCGAGCTTAACTCGGCGCTTCCGTGTGTACAACCGATCGAAGCGCACACCGCAAACGATTCCGCTGTACGGCTTCCTAAAGTATCGACCACCTACCCTACACTAGAATAGAATAGTCTAGCGTTTACATATTGAATATCGATATGACATTAGCGTGTTCCGATTGGTTATTTATTTACTCCAGCTCTAGCTGCTTTAATATTTCATAGAGCTACGATTATAGAACGACCATATAATAGCAGCGAGCGAGCGTGTTGAATAGTTTTATGTTTTAACCCCTCCATCTGGTGGTGGACTTTCTAGAAAAGTGCCATATGAATCCATGTTGACAATACCATAACTGGATTGATATTCTTTAGCGTTGCTTCAAAATATAGTTCTGCTGATCAAGCTTTGGTGTTATGGTCCTTCGAGTACTTCGCAATATTGCATCCAAAATATCGAAGGACCATAAAACTGAATTTTATGGCAATTTCCAGAATGCCTCATTCCAACAAATCGTCATATTGAATTTAGTCATATTGGTATCGAAGTTAATTTACTCAATAGGAATGTTAGGAAAATTACGTGTTTCCTTATTTTTAATACTTTTTCCTGCCTTCCTCAATTTTAGGGCGATCTTTTGGAAATTATGTAGTCAGCAGCACATAACGAACAAGCACACTGACTCAGATACTATTGGTCAATATTTAGTTATATTTGTGTAAAAACTCCCAAATTCCAGAATTGAAATTGTTATAAATAACCATACCACATGTTCAAACGCACCTAATGTTTTGTCGAATACGAAGGAACTCTACAGCTACTGAAACTGGCAAAGTACAGACAATTTCAAATATTAAAAGGAATCCGTTGATGTTTTTGATTGAGATAAATCGTCTACAAACAACATTGGGTTGTTGTTGGCTTCTAAATGTGTTGCGAGCGCGAACAAAGTTTATGATTGATTGTAGATTGTAAAAGCAGAACTAAGTAATAAATCATAAGCGTCATTGAGTACTAACTATACACATTTTAAAGTTTCAGCGAAGAAAGCACATTTTTCTGTTGTATTGTAATCTATAAAAGTCACGGTAAATTTTCCGATATTTTGTTTGGCTGAAAGCGTGGGCTGTAAGTGAAAAATCTATGTTGGAATTAAATTGATAAATTGTGTCGCGGAATATACTAGACCGATGCCCGTCACGTTGAGGAGGATACAGTGACCTGTCGGATTTGAGACTGTGACGAGGATCACCAGCGGTGACCAGCGGCTCAAAGTTATTTGTCATAGGCTCTAACGCGAACGTATCGCACGTTGCTAAAGTTGGGGAACTTAGGTGACGTGGGCGTGGCTCGTGCCCGAGCTTTCCAAAGAACCCCACAAGTGCACGGAGAGGGGGGGCAGGTCGACAGGTGATGCACGCCCGACGTACGTTGGGAACGTTCATTCCATAACCGACCGTCCTCGGGGGATGGGCGCGTCTCGCGTGAGCCCCGTCCGTCCCGTGTTCGCTCAACGTGAATATTTATTACAATAAAAGCTCATATTTAATTGTTTGTAAGTTGGAAATATATTTTTATTTATTTAGTTGAATATACGTTCTATCTTTTATTTTTTTTTGAAGTATAGTATACATTAATGTCGTAACATTAAGTGAAAGAGTGTCGGCAGTAACGTGTACGCATTTCGTAGGATGTGGTTCTGTGTGTAGTATACGTTCTGTGCGTTTCTAGAGGGTGTGTTGTTTGTGCGTAAGGTAAGGTGAGGGCTGGGTGGCCACGTGAGACGGTCGATTGGCTCGCGCTTGCGCCACGGCTACTGTCAAAAATGTGTCTTTTAGCGAAAGCTAAAAATGAGGTTGTATACACCACAATTCAATATCGATAGAATTTTATCGATAGTATTAACAATTAATTACACCATTCATCTTTTACATTTTAAGATTATATTGATGTTTTAGTTGTACTTTTTAAAGTATTTGAGTGGTTAATATGACAAAAATGGTCCCACTTATATTAACGACCTATTTAACTGACCCGGTGACATATGTATAAAATTGTTAAAGATTAATATGGACATGCCATTGCCCAAATGTGCAAGGATGGATGCGCTTTGTGCTATTTCTTATTATATATTGATTAAAACAATTTGTTATATGTCGATTGGGCAAAGCATCAGTTATGTAATTAAAATATCTTTGATGATATTCTTTGTTAATAATAACTTTGATCATTTGTTCACTCGGCAAGAAGCTTTTGCAATTTCTTTTAATTATATATTTAATAATTGGTTAATTATTAATTACTGTAAAAAGTTGCATTGATTAAACACAATCTGGATTTTAATTATTTTCCATAAATAGTATCGGGGCGGGTATAAATAGTAACCTGCCGAATTAAATTTTTGCCGTTTAAATTTGATTCGTTCTTAATGTAAAGTAGGAATGAGGTTATTATTATATTTTTAAACTTGAATAATTTTAAACATATCGTGGATAATTATGACTTAAATATAGATTTTACTTTAAGACAGAACGACTTATGAAAAATTAGTTTAGGAAAATAGAAATGGGATCAAACGTATACTCAGGTCTTCACTTTTTTCGATTTTAAGATTAGATAGATAGATAACTCTTTACTTGTATACTTAGATTAGGAAAAAACAAGAAACACACATTAGCCTAAATAAATAAAAGTACATTTAAAAATATATAATATTGGAATTATTATCTTGGTGGTCAAACGATTTTATTCAAATATCTATTAATGATTGGAAAAAGCCTCAAAGTTACGTCAAACTTCAAATACCTTGGTTCGCTTCTTCAATGCGATGGCAATATTGATCGGGATGTGAATAACAGCATGAATGCGGGATGGATGAAATGGCGACAGGTTTCAGGAACAGGATGCGACCCACGGATGCCCCTTAAACTAAAGGGGAAAATATACAAATCGGTTGTCAGGCCTGTCGTATTGTATGGATCTGAATGTTGGCCTTTGAAAGAAGTGGATGAAAAGAGAGTACATGCAACAGAAATGCGCATGTTAAGATGGATGTGTGGTGTGACAAAAAGGGATAGAATAAGAAATGAGTATATAAGAGGAAGCATGAAAGTAGCACCAATAACGGAAAAAATTAGAAGTGGTAGATTGGCGTGGTATGGCCACATTATGAGAAGGGATGAAAGCCATGTCACAAGGAGAACGATGAGAATGACTGTGGATGGACACATTAGCAGAGGAAGGCCGAAAAAGAGATGGATGGACTGTGTAAAAGTTGATATGAATATGAAGGGAGTAAGTGTGAATGCGACGAGTGACAGGAGAGAATGGAAAAGAATGACATGTTGTGCCGACCCCACTTAGAGTGGGACAAGGGCAGGAAAATGATGATGATTAATGAGTTTTTGGAAACTTTTGTTTGATTTATCGCGATTATTTTCGTTACGAAACCAAATAAAATTTATAGGTGTCAAGACGTAATCGCCTACATAGATTTTAAAATAAAGCAAAAAACTGTTCCGCTCTTAAAACGCTATGATGTTTGAAAATATATTTCTTGATTAAATTATTTATTACAGAAAACCGGTGCTCGCCTCAAGATATTCTCAAATCCGGCACCGCAGAGCACTGAGCGCGTGGTGCAGCTGGTCGGCAAGGCGGACTCTGTCGCCGCCGGCATCAGAGAAGTGCTCGACCTTATCAGACAGGTGATTGCACACGGAATTGTACAATTAATTGTAGCTTTAAAAATGTAAGGTTTTATTATCATAACTGGGTAACCGGGCACAGTTACACACACATGGTTTAAACACATTTTATTTTATATATAAAACTATGTAATAACATTATTTGTTACATAAAAATAAAGAGAAAAGTAGATCTGTAGGCTGTTTTTATGTGACTCAATTTTGTGTGTGTAAGAACGGCACAGAGAAAAGCTTATACAATGCTTTTCTTTGTCAAATTCAAGAGGCTAATTTGTTACTATCAGCTGTGTGCCGTATTTAAAACCAAACCAAAAACAATTTGTTTTCAGTGTCAGTAAAACAAATAATTTGTAATTTCCAGGTTCCTATAAAAGGCCAAATATTAAATTACGATCCTCACAATTACGACGACTACTATGCGGACGAGTATGGCGGCTTTGGATGTGGCCAGGCCGGTGGTGGGGGCCCGAGGGGCTCGGGACCGCGTGGTCCTCCCCGCGGACCGCCGAGAGGTGGCATGCCACCCATGGGCGGGCCCGGAGGCCGCGGACCAGGTGGGCCTCGAGGCCCTGGTGGCATGGGCGGTGGTCGCAGTGGCCCCAGTGGACCTCGCGGCTCATTCAATGACTTCGGTAGCGGCCCCGGACCCAGAGCCGGCTTCTCTGGCCCTCCTCGCTCCAACTTCGGTGGCGGCGGCGGCAACTTCGGCGGTCGCGGCGGCGCTAGTGGTGGCGGCAACTTTGGCAATAATGGAGGAGGCAACCAGCAAGAGACGTCCACACAAGTGACCATACCGAAAGATGTTAGTACACGTTATGTTATACAACCAGCCTGTTCGGGTTATAAAACAAACTTTAAATTATCTATACATATAGATGAAGTTGAAGTGTTCGTTCGTAATATTTAAATAACTGCTTTCTACAGTACATGCACTCACATTACAGTTTTTGTTTGTCAGTGTTTGTTCCGGGTGATCTCTGGACCGATTTTGACGGGACTTTAATTGGCAGGTGGTATAATAAGGAGTAACTGAGACTACTTTTTTTGGAAAATTTTTTTAGTTATTGCTTCCGAGGCGAAACAAAGTTCGCCGGGTCAGCAGCTAGTTGTTAATATTTTGAATTTGATAGGGGTGGTACAGAATTTAGTCTCGGTTCGCTGGTGCTCTGTTAAGAATGTTACTTTCCTGTTCCAGCTGGCCGGAGCAATCATTGGCAAGGCGGGGTCGCGCATCCGCAAGATCCGTGCCGAGAGCGGCGCCGGCATCGAGATAGCTGAGCCGCTCGCCGGCTCCAGCGACAGGATCATCACCATCACCGGCACCCCGCAGCGCATACAGATGGCGCAGTACCTGCTGCAGCAGAGGTAATGCACTCGCACACGAACACGACACTCGGCTATTGTTCCTTCAATTGTGTTATTTTGGTAAACGATTCCTGGAAATCTTTGTTGCCACCCAATTATTTTAGCGATTACACCTGCCAGTCTTTCGTCTTACCCTAAGTCTTCTTGTTTCTTCTTTGTAACCATTATGTTACCTTGTGAACTGTAGATATTTTGCAATCAACTCTTGTCCTCTCATTTTCTGTGATCCAAGACTTCTATGAACTTTTAAAATTTCATTCGTCTAAGGCAATTTTTTTCCCATGCGTTTTCTTATTTTTCATAGTAGTAATGTATGTATATATGTCGTAGAAATTCCCAGAAATGTTGATGCCAGCTGATCCACATAAACACATATGTTTTAGGCTATTATGATATATCATAAACCATTATCTATGATATCAAAGTCTTACGATATAATCTAATCTAACAACACCCATAAAGTATATTTTTTATGAGAAAAGGGGTAAACTAACAAGCGACCCAATGGACATTTGCCATATAAATTATCAGCATTTGAGGAGTAGGCTGGCCTTGGAGGCGAAATGGGGGTGAGCTTGCAGATATCTCTGTGGCTGAACGAAACGCGACATGAGAGGTCGTGGAATTTCATTGGTCGAGCCGGCCCATTTATGCTTGGAACTATGAGCCCGGCTCTAAGACCAGGCTTGGCGACTCCTAAGATTTTTTTTTACATGTTTACGTAATTATGGGTTAAGTAAGAGCTTTGCTTACTTTTGCTGACAAGGGGGGTGGGGGAGTAAATAATTATAATAAATTTGCTTACGTAACACTTGAATGGGCCCTACTGGTTATAATTAATTCGAAATAATGTCGCCACAAACGTACAAGGCCAGGCGCTGTTAAGTCTAAATGTGCAATTTATTTTAATGTTTTAACTTCACTTATTCACATTAACTAAATTTGCTGCTTGCATGTAAAATAGTAACCTAGTATTTATGGCAATTTGCATTCATCTTCATCTGCATGATGATATAATTACAAACCAGAATAAAAACTGGATTAATG
This sequence comes from Euproctis similis, assembly GCA_905147225.2. Lineage (NCBI taxonomy): Eukaryota > Metazoa > Arthropoda > Insecta > Lepidoptera > Erebidae > Euproctis > Euproctis similis. The sequence goes on along the minus strand of LR990121.1, from coordinate 6,147,196 downwards.
TGTCATAAGGTGTTACCATTTTTAATAGAAATAACTAGTTTTGAAAATTTGCTTGAAGAAACTTGTCCATATATTTAATATTTTATCATAAGCAATATTTTTAATAAACAACATTCTATACACTCATTGTATAGTCAAAATTAGATTTTAAGTTAAATGTTTCTCAACTATTGTATGCCTGACTGTTAGAATGCCATATTGTTTTTAACACTAGGTTATGGATGTTTCATATACATTTGCTATCAAATAGTAAAATAATTCAGCATTACTAACACTGTACTGTTTTGACAATAGAATGTTTGAAGACTTCCCTGAGTTGGCACCAAACCAAACTAAGATTAAGTAGACATTATTGTACGGATAACGGTTACCGAAATTATGAGACGATAGCAGGTAAAAACATATTGAATAAGTTGTTTGTAGCGGGAGGTAGAAATTTTCAAAACATATATACGTACACCCTACCCAATATATTGGGACATATTACTTAGTTAGTTAATCTGTCGAGTATTTAGAAGTTCACGTCGATAATCTCATATATATGTATATGTAATGTATACTCATCATACATTTATATGTAAACTAACATTCTGGTGTTTTAACATTTTTATAGGTGTGTCATCATCAAACTAACGGGGCAGCAAGTAAAAGCGACGCGTTGCATGGAAGACTAGTGATTTTGTTGTTTTGAATGTACACTAACAAGGAATCACTAATCTCCCTACAAAGCGTTGGCGCAGTCATCGCGAGAACATATCATACTTTTGTGTACTAACTTGTGTGTTATTTTTGTTGAATTGACATTTTTTTTTGTATACAGATGTTGTTAAATATCTAATATTGCTTTTTCCTACTTTTGCAGTGTTCACGAGAGCAACCCGAATCTCGGCCGTGGAAACTTTTGATTCCAGCGCCAACAGTATTAGTGATAACCACATTTGGTCACCTCAGATAGCGTCACTAAATTTATATATAAAATATGTTCATCGAAAAACTCTGTGAGGCTTACATAATTAGTAACTCATCAAAATAAAATAAGGATTGGATCTAGTAGAAATATTGGTTTGGTTCTTTCATAGTACCAATTACAGATAGGAAAATAATATCGAATTGCTTAGCTTCATGAGTTTGTTAACTGTAATAAATTTAATTACCAATCCTGTTATTGTTTAATGTAAGTGGTATATGTATTTTGTACATAAAGTCTACTAAGTTTTACCAAGAAATAAATTAGTTCACTTTCTCATAATGTAACATTATAATATGTAAGGCAGGATGGAATGAAGGAATGTTTATGTAAATTGGAAAGATACAATTATTCTTTGTTAATTTTATCAAATGTCTGATAAAGAACTATTTCATTGGTCTGGTTTTTTAGCTTAAGATGCATTTATCATTAAATAATATTAATGTAAAATAATACTTCAAAGATTGTGAAAGACTTACCGTTTTGTTAATTACAATCTATGTATTTTTTAAGAGATAGCAATAGAAATTGAGAATAAATACTTTATTTTGTGAAACATTTGACATTTTTATTTTTACAACCTAATGAATAACATTCTATGTTTTTTTTAAATATTTTTAAAGATACTCGCAGTGACTTCTAAAATTTGAGATAACGTAACTTCACGCCTTTTTCTACCCAAAGGTGTAGGTTGTGGCTGGTAAGCCTCGACTCGCCTGTTATGTATACGTTCCGAATGGAATACGTGGCAGTACAAAGATTTCCGTCATCGATATTTATCACACATAACTTTTGAAAATAATTCCGAAAAGTCATTGGTGTGAGCCAGAATTCGAAACTATAAATAAAATGTATGATGCAGAATTCTTACCTGTAGACTCCTGGCTAGCAATTCTTAACACTCAAATCATCATCTACACAGGCCTAATAAATGAATTAAAGCATCATTTTCTTGCTCTTATCCCACTCAAAGTGGTGTCGGCACATGTCATCCTTTCGTTTTGGCTACTAGAACCCTCCACAATACTAAAATAATTGTAACAAGAAATAACTTACAAAATATTTGAATTGAAATAAAACATACATTGATATATTACTTATTAATTATATTTTTATTGGACTCACATTGTGTCTCCATTAATCATATATAAAATCAATATATTTATCAAAGACGAACATAACATACAATATTAAAGCTCTGGTTGTCACTGACCCTGATATAGAGGCGGATGACTTATATCCTCGTGTTTTGGTGTCTTTAAGACAAACAAAACATATACAATAGGAGATATAACACCAAGAATAATTACAAAACACACCAAATGAAACCATTTCAGTCCAAAGTCTGCCCCATGCGATGTCAGCTCCTTCACAACAACAGTTTCAACAGAAATCTTCTCTTTGCCAGGTAATAACTGAGTATCTTCTGTTGCTTGGTCATTTTGTTCCGAGTCTGTATAAGGAATAACAGATGGAGCTACTGTGCTGTTCATAACAACAGAATTACAGTCTATGGAGCAATGCAAGTCATTTACATGATTATCTGATATGTTACTCTGCTCTAAAATGTCATTATCCTTTTTTAAAAGTTCTTGTATCACAGAATTTGATGATGTATCATTTTTTTGTATTGATGATGATGACCCATCAGACGTCTGAGAGGGCATCAATTCTGTCAACACAGAGTATGGTGTGACTGGTACTTTCAAAGTCCTTCTGGCAAATATTTCATTATCTTTGTGTATATGGTTAATCCTCTTGAGCTCTGATATCTGAAAACAGTAAATACTTAGTATGACATAAAAATTAAAACATAGATAAGTGGAGATAAATATAATGGAAAATCTCTAATATAGTCAAGAAAAATATCACAAGGTTTTAACAATGACTTCTTCATGCTCTAAATTAAAAAACTATTTGGCTCCTGAGACAGTAAGTAGCTCCAAACTTTCCACAGAATTATTAATGTTAATAATGTCTTGGCTGCAAAATACATAACATTATCTAGTAGTAACAAGATAACACATATTAACATAACATAACTTCAGCGGCTGTTAAGCCTCGTCTCGCCGTTATGTTTACGTCCCAAATGGAATAGGTGGCGAACCTATTGCCATACTGGGCACAAAGTTTTTCAGTCATCGATATTTATCACACATAACTTCCGAAAACAATTTCGAAAAGTCATTGGTGTGAGCCAATGTCTGGAATCGAACCCGGACCTCTGGATCAGAAGCCGTGTGCTCAACCACTGCGCCACCGAGACTATTTATACCGAGACATATTAACAGACTCGGAATCTAGATTGATTTGATAGTTTTTATTTTATTTTATTTTATTGTATTTTTTATGTAGGTATAAAATTTCTTAAATTTAGAACTATTGTAAATGACAGTCATCCTACACCGTTACGTAAATAGTTCATAGAAACGAAAATGGAATGAACGTCAGAGATTAAGACTTTTTAAAATGTAATATTAAAATTGGATGAAACAAAATGGGAATAATTAATTTCAAAAATAAACAATGTTATTGAACATATAAATAATATTTGGTGAATGTATTGCATTAATATTATTGTATTCCAATTGGAGTGTTTGAGGCTGTGCATTAATTATATTACATATTGTATACTTTTTATGATATTGGTGTGTAAGAAATGAATGATAACGTAAATCTGTTGTGTAAACCCTGAGTGATTACAAGAAAAGATGGCAATACTTATGTATAAATATATTTAAGTGAGCAAAAAGGTAGCATTAGTGCAATATATCGAGGGGTGAAAGGCTATTTGTTTTAAGCGACATTTTTGCAACTTTACAGGAGAGCCATTTAAAGTTTGAAATTTAAAAAAAAAATCATAACTTAAAAACTTCTTGAGCTATTTGAACGGGGTAAGCTTTGTTAAACTTCAATTAAAAATATCTAGATGCTGATGCTCATAATAAATAAAACTGACCTGTAATCACTAAAATACGTGTCGCTTAATTCAAAATGCCCTAAGCCCTTATTTTTCAGGGAATGGAAAAATGATTTAAGTGACTTTAAAACTACAATTAGCTTCAGGAAACAACAAATAAGCGACAATGCAATATGTTTTCAGAGTAAGCCTATAAGAATGAAATGACACGACCCGGAATTAATAGTAGCAAGCTATTTGTGTCAACTACCACTTTAGACTAAAATGAGTAGGAGGCTAATTTACTTATGTAACATATAAAATTGAAAATATAATGTTTGGTGTTCCATTTATTAACATATAAGGCTCTAAATGGCTGTTAAAACAACCTGGATATAACGCAATCGCCGAAAATCTCAAGTTCTTTTATTAAAATAATAAATAACTAACGCAACATCAGTTAAAGTGTTTGTTTAGTATAATAATTATAACTTAGAACAGAACAGAAATTTATTATACTTATGCCTTCTTTTCATCTAAATGTTCTTTCAATTCTTTACAATCCTCTGGTTTCTGTCCTTAAAAATACATTGGTTCAGCTGAAAAAACTTAAGCGACGTTTCAGGTCTTATTTGGGTGAAGGCTAAATGGTTTAAGCGACATTAAACGGTATAATTGGTGGAAGTGCAAATGATTCAAATCACTTACTAGTAAATTTTAGAAACAGGAAAAATGTTTTAAGCCTTATTGACTTATTTACCTGGGAAAGGCTAATTGTCTTATGTCTTAGTTTTTAATATGAGTGTATGGCTCAAGTAACAAATTTAAGAAAAAATGCAAAATCAATGTTGCTTAAAACACTGATACTATGGAAACTTCTCAAAAACAGGGATATTTTAAGCGCCAAAAAAGTGCTCCGATTTTAATGAAACTTGTATCAGTCGACACAGAAAAAATTGCTGATTCCAAATATGTATATAACTCAATATCGCCCAAAAATGTCGCTTAAAGCAAATAGCCTTTCACCCCTCGATATCATTACTGTCTACTTTAAAAAGTAAAATTAGACCTCTCACTACCTATATTTGCCATGTAAAATACTGTAAAATATCAAAGACAAATGTTACAATGTTTGTGGCTTGCTATATGTTACAAATAACAAGGATACAAGCACATAGTTTCTATTCATTACACCACAGTAGACTTAATTATTAATAAGTTTACTTCCTCATAGTTAGCCATTTATCTTTGCACCTCTTCATGTCACACAGGGGCAATTATTATGTAGAGACAGAAATTTTACACTAATAGACCCAAGTTTATTATTTAATATTGTTGTTACTTAAACATTTTCTATTTGTATTTTTATGTAGGTATGTGATAATGTTAACAATAGAAAAAAAACTTGTAGAGTCCATTAGACACTATTGATAGTGTATAAATGAGTGCTCGTATAACAAATATGCAGATATTAGGAAGTACACTTACTGGACAATAGAATCTTAAGGCAATAGCTTGTAGAGTGTCTCCTTCTTGCACTTGAGCTTCAATAAAATGTTCCTGCGGTTTTATCCTGTGCAGTTGAATTTCACTATTTTCATTTTCCTCGTTCTTCTTACCCATGTTTAAACCCGTTAAGTCATCTCCGTACATCGGGCGAGTTCTGAACAATAAATAAATGTTCAAAGAGAGTCAACACGTAAACAACAATGAAGATCTACCTAAAATTTACGACTAATACGTTTCCAAAATTGCACTCACCTGTGTTTCATTTTTAAATACAACTCTAATTCTAATAAAATCTACCATGACCTGTAAAAGTAGTACAAAAGTACCTGTTTATCAAATTTTGTATTTAATTACAAATATAGACAAATTTAACAACACAGCTGTTATCTCCTTCGTTGTTTCGTACAAAGAGTATATAAATATGGTTTCGTACAATAATTATAATTCAGTGTTACCAGAGCAGAATTTCAAATATTTATTATAAAATGTACTTTAACTAATTTTACTAATATTTTAATTTTACATATATATTTAGGTTATAACATAAACTTGCTTATCAAAAAATGTTTTTAACATTATTCATTTTTAGTTATAGTATAGATACAAGGTACATTTAACGAGAAAATAAATTATATATTATTTTACACAAATTGACATTGACTTGTATATAGGTATTTCGACGGCGCACACATAAACATATATCTGTCTCGTTCTTACTCAGCGCTGTCACTCGCATAAAAACAGTATAACAGTATTTCATTGCGTACATAAAGTGAATGAATACGGAAATAGGATAACCCGATAATACCGCCTGACGCCAAATTTCTCGCAAAATATGGCGGATTTTTTGTCAGTTCAGCCAGTAAAATACTGTTGGGAAAAATTTTACCGACAAAATTTCTTTGGGGAATTTTCTAAATAAATTAGTTTTATTTCATAACGAGTAAAAACTTATTGTAAATTCGCTAAATATGTAATAATTGATCTTAGACTGAAAGTCATGAGAGATGCATTTTTAACTAAAACAATGTTCTGAAGATGTTTCGTTTTGTTTATTACGCGGTCCCATAACAAGTTTAAAATTTTAATCATTCTTATTTACTGTGGGGCGCACCTATCTAGAGGTATGTTGCAGTAGTGATTTACTTACTTTAGAGTCAGCAACTTAATTAAAATAGTTTGTAAAAAAGAGTTAAGTAGTCTAAGAAAAACATGTACTCTTATTTGGACATCCAAAACAGAATATTTAGCATAACAATATACTTACTTCCTATTTAAGTACATATTAATTCTACAAATAATTAATATTCAATTAAATTTAATATAAAATTATGAAAGTAATTAGTTTAAGAAAAACATATTGGGCTCTCTTAACATATCTCCTGGAGTAATTGAATGGTTTCGAAGTTACCTGTTCGGTCGCCTACAGCGCATCCGATTGGATGATACATATCCTTCTTGGTCAAAAATCACTGTCGGTGTACCACAGGGTGGCGTTCTATCCCCGTTAGGGATGGGTCGTCGACACTTTTTTGATAAACGGAACGAAACCGTTTATCGACAATGATAGACTAGTTTATAAAACTGTTTAATCTTCGACTAGTTTCGACCGTTGTCAAAACAGAAAACTGCAGAAAACGATAACGAATGAATCAATGAACTATATTGTGATAGACTAGTTCAACAGCAAACAGTTTACGATCGTAAACTTATTGAATAAAAAACTCGAAAAAACTCCTTGCAGTTTACAAATGACTATTGACACGTGCAAATATTTAAAATTCTATATTTTCAAATATTTATTAATTACGCTAAAATAATTTAACTATAATTAATTATACTATTTCCGGGTACAGTGCCTGTGTTTTATGAATTTACATATTAGTTAATACTACATAATAGCTTTTTTAAAACTTTTCTCCTGAAACTTGACCTGTTATGTGTCGTTTAATCAAATTCAAAACGGACTGAAAAATTTAGGTAAACAAATGAAATGCAAAAATTTGTTTATTAAATATGTTTAATATAGACGCATATATATCGTTATTGAAATAGAGTTCAAAGTTATACGTCCACTCAGCAAGTGCAATTCGTCCTTTGTTAGCACGTGCTGTGTGAAAAAGATATGCAACGCCCGCGGGGCCCGCGTCCTTGTCGAGTTGGTTCGGTTAGTTCCTTCGGGTTAGTTCGTGTTTACTCGGATCGTCGCGAAATCCGTTTAGCCGTTCGCAACTCTCGTAGTCTCGTAGCATAAATATACTGGTAAACTAAATGTCGTTTACGAATGAACTAGTTTATCGGTGGACTGTAAACCAGTTTACCGTTCATGCGAGATAAACAGTCGAAAAAAACAGTTCGTTCATTCGACGCCCACCACTAATCCCCGTTACTGTTTTCTATATTTATAAATTCCATCTCTAACGAACTACTTTCTTCCTACCACCTGTATGCGGATGATTTGCAAATATACTGGCAAGAAGCATTGGAGACTATAACCACGGTCTTATCTGTGATCGACGCTTAGCAAAAATTGAAAAATGGGCCTGTCGATAAATAGGCTTAGGATAATAGGCTAAAAAAACGTGCCACTCATCAGCTTTGTCGTCATCTTCCTCGACAAGGCTTGGTTGAGGCAGATGCGTAGCAGTAGAGTCTTCTTTAATATTAAAATTTATCGATGTACCGCTCTAACCAGCGAGGTGACGAAATAATAGCAAAAGAAATTATGTGGCAATCAATGGAAACTAATTATCAGTTTACATTAAACGCGATTGTGTAAACTGATCACTATTTTCTAGTAATTGCCACGCAAACATTCCATATCTAGGGTTGCATCTCTAAAATTTGGAAAACAGGACAAGCCGCGTGAAAACCCCGGATTTTAGAGTCCGAAGTTTTAAAACCCTGTCTACAAATGAAACCTTTCCCGGACGCTCTCCGGATGCTAAACTAAACTAGGACAAATCCGGGGAACCCTGGACGGATGGCAACTTTACATATAACCATATTCCATAATGTGACAATGAACAGTAGTTGTTAACTTTGTTTCAGACTGTTGCAGCCATAGATTTGCAGCCCATTAATTTCCTAGACTGCTTGAGGACTCTGAAGCAATGCTGTAGTTTAAACATTCAACATGACGCGTATTGCGCTCTAGTGCTTTTTGGAAAACTAACAAACATGCCATCGCGGCCTTTTTTGTATACCTTTTGGGGTTGCCATTTTTAGAAAGATATAAAAATAAAACTATTTTTTAATTTTTCGTTCATTTCGTTATAATTTTATTAACTTGGAGTATTTTACACAACAGTTAGGTACAGAACATAGATACCTTTGGTATATACGCCACAGAGGTGGTAATAATTGCACATAATTAATTGCCTAACTACCATTATGTACAAAAAATACATTACAAAACTTGACTTACAATCATCATCACTGTATTATAAGGTAACATTAGTTTACATGTTTTTATATGCTAAATATTATACAGCTACAAGATATATTGGATCGACTATGCTATTAATACAATGCGTATGAGATCGGAAGTTTATTTTTCCAATATACGAATATTTACATGAAAGGTTTTCCCGAGTTAATGGAGTAGGCGTTGGCGACTTTTTTAGTCATTTCATGATTTAAATAAATATGACATGTATTAATTATAATCTTTTGACCGTACATAGAATGAAAACCCATCATGGAAATTCTCGCAGTAAATGAATACATATTTATTTATTAATTTAAATACTATAAATGATAATATTAGTCTCAAATACATAAAAATTGTGTGTACTCTCAGAACAGTGTATGTTCGTATATTTTTTTGTATGTAAATTTATAGTGTATTTTGTTCAACTTCTTATATAGAGTAAAATACTGTACCTATTAAATAATTATTAGTGATATTTATTTAGCAATTTTTATTCCATTAAATTGTAATAACTATTGTAGTATAGATTAATTTTAAATTTTTTCACTAGGAAAAGAGTATTTGAGGCGCAATAATAAAGTTAAACTATCACAGAACATAATAACAATATAAATATAACCAAAGCATATAAACAGAAAATTACTTATGAATAAGATTGTATTAAAAAAATTACATTTCTCATAGCTTCTATTTTAAGTTACATAAATAAAATATTAAACGGCCTTGTACTTTTTTAACACTCTCCATGATTTAATAAACAAAATAATAGTGGCCAGTAACAATGGTCGAAATTCGATCTCATTTAACCTTTTTTCACTTCTTTTCAATACTAAACTATATGCATGCATACAAAGCTGTCATACCTCTCGTGTGCGTTTTGTCGCTAAATTCTTAATTTTCTTACTACAAATCAAATACAAGAATCAATCTTATCCTCCGTTTTTATGAATTTTATTAAGTTAAAAACATCCTTGGGCACCTTTCGTAACATACTAGATACTAGACTCTGACTTCATCACGATCTCACCTCAACTAAGTTTATGAATGTTTATAGAAAAAATAAAAGAACAATATTTACCATGACCAATATTGAATCTATAGCAATAAGAAAGATAAATTCGAGTGTTTCTGATTTTTACTAATCGACTAATAGATGTACTCACAGAAATAGATCAAGATAGAACGGCGAATAGGCGTGGCAAGCGTGCCAAAACCATGCACTATATTGCATGCTTTTCGAAACTCGCTCTCATTACGCAACGAGCGTTCCTGCCATGCGTTCAGGACGTAAAAAAATAGATAAAACGTCACATATATGCCTTATTATGCTGTGAAAAATTGTAAAAACAAAAGTAGTGAATCAAATATGAAAAAAGGAAATATTTCGTATGTTCAGTAAGTACAGAAAATCAGTAGAAAGTATTTTTTTGAGATTATAAATTATTGTTTTACTTTTACTATGTTCAATAATTACGATCACAAGTTGTATATTTTTTCGTTATGATAAATATCCATTGCTGTCCGCATTCAACGCTCGTATACAAAAACATTGCGCGTATAAATTATACGCGTAATGTACGTCGAATCGAACGAAATACACAATACACCTGCCAGTTGATCGCTGTGTCTGTTAATCGCTGTGATTCGAATGTTAGAGATGGGCACTCCATGTATCGTTGAGTCTTAGGACTTATCGATAAATTAATTCAATAATAATTTGAGTATCAGCTCATATCTTGCTTTGTCCCTACTTTATTCTAACACCACAAATTTAAACCAAAGTGTTTCGTAATTACATTGGCAGCAGTTTATTTGACAGTATAAGTTTTCACCAATTTGACCAATCGCCGATGGAAAATCATCTCGTTCTTCTCAAATGGGCAGTAACCGAGGTATATGTAGACGTTCGGCTTCGTTATTTAACCAGGACTGTGAGGCCAACCCTTACAAAAAGGTAAATATTTAATAAATATGTATAGTTTCAAGGACAGTAAAATATTTATAATTAAATTTTATATACTGTTGGAAAAATATGTTTTAGGTTTTAATATGTCGGATTGAAGTATTTAACATGTTTTACTTTCTATGATTATCGTTACAGAAAATCAATAAAGTTAGTAAAATATAAAAATAATAAAATTAACACACGTTGCCGATATTAACATCGATAATCTAATGTGAGTGTCTCCTAACTAGTCGCCCCGCTCACAATGAAAATGACGTCACGCTGAGGGCGTGGTTTTTCAAAAAAGTGACACGCTCGAAATGTATGGAAATATGCCATCGCGGCCGTTCTATCTTGATCTATTTCTGTGGATGTACTCCTAGTTTTCCAATTATATGCTTAACTTGAATGTTCCAACTACAGCATCGCTACGCACAATCGGGCACTTTCAATAGTGATTTCGCATGATGCGTAACATGGATACCAACATTACCAACTCATTGACAGAAAATTATCAAGTGTTTTTTCTTTATGTTAGCATTGTTGTTGAAAACAATTATAGCTTTCATTTTGTTGTAGTTTTTTTGAAAACGTCAAAGTTAATTCAACCAGTGTTAAATAAAGTAATATAAATATTGATGAAGGTACAAACAACTTTTTTATATTTCACATTTAATGTGAACACTGAAATTAGCGCACTCTACTGGCGCATTTTAACACTAAACAAGGACTGTGTGCGACAGTGAGAGTCTCATTTCGACTGGTAATGCATAGCAATTAATGAAAACTAATAAAAATTTGACTGATTACTTATAGACACGTAATAGCCCTTCGGGTGTTTGCAATGTCAAGAACAGACACCAAGCATTGGCAGAATTGTTCATTATGGACTTACGTGAACGAAAAACTCCCGTTAGTCCAAATTATTCAGATTTTCCAAATCCTTCATATTATTACATGTAGAGGTATTAATTATAATATATATAGCATTAAATATTAACAAGTTATACACCAACGATTATAATGGACCAATATTTTTATTTAGACGTCAAGCTTAGACTAGAGACTTAATAATATAAAAAAATCTAGTCATAATTGCTTTTGTAATGGTGTTCACATGGAAATGCGATTGGAAACTTTTTATTATTTTTTTTTTACGTAATTTGCTTTTAAAAAAATTGTTACAGCTGACGGTCAAAAATAAAGTTTCATTAAATTCATTAATGAAAAAAAGAATAGCATATAATAAGATAAAATGCTACCGAACAGGAAATAATTACAAATACGTTCTAATATGTATTATTATTATACTTTTTGTTGAACTTGTAGCCAGTCCAGTAATGAAAAAGGGACAATAAATTCAATATGAAATTAGACGGGCTGTACAGAAGCCAGTGGGTAAATATACCCAAATTACCCACAAAAAGAAAAAAAAAACTATAAAAGCAGCAATCTATTTGACTAGTTCAATAAATAAATATAAATTCATTGCTCTCATAATTTAACGAAATATTAGGTAATTTAATAATTAAATAGATTTAATCAAAAACAAAAAATATGAAATTATTTTTTATCAATCAATGCAATCAACATGTGGCCGTTCGTCCTATTGCAAACAAACTTTGTTTTTTTTTACTATTCCTAGCGGCCATAATATATTTCAATACTTTCGCAAATGGTCATCGTTCGTTATTAATTAATAGTTATGTTATTTTATAAATAATGCATAAATAAATTGAAAAATAACAAACGTGTAGAAAATTATTTAACTATACTACTAATCTAATATTTTATCCACAGTTAACGATGTATGGCAAAAGGTTAAGCCACCATTTAGCGTTAAAAATAAAATGCGGAGAGTCGAGACATATTTGCAGCTACCTACACCTTCCGATATAAAAGGCGTGAAGTTACTTTACATTATATTATGGAATTGGACCTAACATGTACAATGTACATAGGGCTCAAAGAAATACAATAAAGCATTAACAGCTTAATTTTATCACAGGTATGGTCTAAAGGCACACACTGACTTAAAGTTTCAGTTCAAGTCCGTATATACCCTATATTAATACACTACACACCTAGTATTCTATTAGTGCACGATAGCTTGAGACAAAGCTAGAATGCAAAATCTTCGCCCGATAGGTAACCTATAACTTCCCTTCAAGCTGCCGTGCTGTACTGTAGGCATGGCCATTTTTAAAAAAGTTAGTTTCGGTTTTTAAATATTTATGACTCAGATTATAAATGCTTTATAAATTTGTATAATATTATATAAAGCAGCTTTTTTAGAAGTATAACAATCGCTACATAAACAAATAGTAGAGACGAAGCCGCGGGTGGGGACTTGTGATATTTTTTTTGGGTACAGTACAACAATGCGACTGTGACGTCTCCGCCCTCAGGTCTCAAATTATCGCGCTCGAATTATACATATATGTAAAATATAATAACACTAAATGTGTCTATTGGTCAGTGGTCAACATTATAAAAATAACCTACTTCACTCAAGAAAAAAAAAGCAAACCTTTGAGTGTTGGCCTCGCTTTACATATTTAATAAATTAATTAATGAAAATAAACAAACGATACCACAGAAGAAACACGATCACACGACTATGACAAGCATTTAATTTATCTTGCTGCAATCAAACAAGTTGTACCAATTGTTGAGTTTACATATACCGAAATTGATAATCACGCCATCTACAAAATGTTACGCGCAAATATAAATCATCTATGTATGCAATTATATTCATTTGACTGTTAGTTATACGTTATTATTAGTAAATAATAGTCGTGAGTTTTAATAAGTCTGATCGGTTAGTAATAAAATCTCTAAAACTTATTATTGATCGCGATACTTAAAAGGAAACACAGCGAGTTAATCACACTGGTCACATTACTCAACACGAGTGCATCAATTAAAAAAATATAAAATAAATAATAGTTTAAAAAACTAAAAAACACGCTTTTTATAGAAAACCGAACTAAAAAATAGAAAAATAAAAAAATATATATTTTATTTTAAAAAAAGCGTGGGGTGCTTTTTAAGATATTATCGAAATGATAATCACTCTACTCATATCTGTCAATAAAATATTTATAACTATTGACAACATGCACCCCACGCTTTTTTTAAAATAATTTTTATTTTTTTTATTTTTCTATTTTTTAGTTCGGTTTTCTATAAAAAGCGTGTTTTTTTAAATTATTATTTATTTTATATTTTTTAGTTCGGTTTTCTATAATATTTTAAAGCGTGCTAACAACGGATATCAAAACCGAATTTGAGGAATAGCGCCATCTGTGACTTATACAAGGAACTCGTTTCAAGTTGATAACGTAGACTTTCCGCTGATTGCCACTAGATGGTGCGAGAAGTGAACTATGAACACTAAAAAGAAGTCGGTTACAAACATACAAACATACAGGTGAAGCTAATAAAAAGCTAATAAAAAAACTCGCCTTACATTCGGACAATATTTCACAGGTTACCACTATAATGAAGTTAGGCTTCAACGGAGATGTCGACATTAAAATTACTTTTAAACACTCACGGCCACAAATAATTTTAATAAAAATAATAAAACAGATCATCATGAATATCGGAGCCCAAGTTGATGAGTTTATTGTGTTCTTTAGTGGGGAAGTTTTGGATTATTTGTACAAAACGACGGTAACGGTAAATATTTTTTACAAACTTGGATATCAAATACATATAAATGTAGATACACGAGATCCATTGAAAACATTATATATACTTACATCTAGGGCAAGGTGATGACTCAGTTCTACAAGTGGATAACAACTACATAACCTCTGACTTGTGTATTCTTAATCAGATTCTAATATATTTACACTTTACAATTATATTGTGCATTTCTACGGATTATTAATCTGTCATAAATGTGTAAAAAGTGACAATTAAATGGCAACACATTTGAAAATTGACATTCAATGGCGACGACATCCAATGACAAGTTTGACACTCTTCGAATCTGTTAAAGTTATGTGCAAGATTTTTTTTATCTACCTGGATACACTGTTCATGTCATTTATAAAATGTACTTATTAAAATTAATAAACAAATTTGTTGTTGAAAACACGATATATAAAAAAATATCGGTGTCATCTAAAAGTTAGGAACTTTTATATGACTTTTATGATGGTCTGAACCGGAGACAGATATTATGCATTCTATTTTTGTTCCTGACTTATTAATTCCAACCTAATCACACTCTTAGAGAGTTTTGTTCATCATACAAAATTATACTCTCCATCTAACTCATATTGCTCATTCTTCTTCTCATTTTCCACCATCATTCAGTAATTAAACAAGGCAAGCTAAAAGCGAGGACTTCATATATATAGACCAAATTCTCCAGACTCTGGGCGAGAACAATCAGTCGACCATCAAGCTACTTACAATCTTCAGCTATACATAACAGTATCAGAAAGCAGGAAGCATATACACTCACGCATTGTCGAAACCCTGAAAGTCTCCAGGCCAATTGTCCCTTCTTGCAGCTCTATCAGAACCCGTGCAGGCGAAGAAGGCGTCGCCCTCAAAAGGATCTGATTCTCTTGTGAATATATTTATGGAGTCAGATTTTCTTATGTCGCGTGAGGAGTTTGTTGTCACTGGCGGCCGACTCCTCAGTGGAGGAATTTCCCCCTCTTCCTCTTCGGCGATGGACGCAGTACGTGGTCGTGGCGGGGCGGTATTGCTGAAGTCATCCTCGAACATGGACCGTGGAGACATCGACTCCGAGTCGAAACGGAATCTAGCGCTGGAGCCGTCTCGAGCACTGCTCACCCCTGACGCTGGAGATGCTGTAACTTCTTCGGGCTCAAATGCAAACCTGAAAATAGCTCGTCAAAATTAGCATTTGGTGTTGATATTGATATCTGAATTTTTTGCTGCTGTGGGAATAATGCACCTTAGGTTACTCTTACGGTTAACAGACAGCACTCATAAAAACATAGATATCGTGTTAGTGTAGTCGGTTGAAAAATGAAGATTCTACATCAAAAGAAGAGGGAAGAAGTTTTAAATATATATATTTTTTATGGATGGATGGATAGGAGGGCAAAGGAGCAGGCGTGTCACCTGATGGGAAGCAACTAACGCCGCCCATGGACATCAACAACCCATTTAGTGTTACTGTTGCGTTGCCGACCTTTAAGGGATAGGGAAGGATGGGGAAGGGGAGTGGGCCTCCGGGTACCTCTCTCACCGAACGAAACGCGGCATGAGCCACTTTACGTCGATCTTCTGAGAGGTCGTGGTATGGTAACTGCTTGGCTCTACCACTTTTAGAAATTTATGCCTAAGTTCTTTTGTAAAAATGTCTTCACCATACCTGGTCCCCTCGAGACTTGAGTAAGTAGTCCTCTTCTTTCCAGTCGGTGTGGGCGTGTCGTGAAAGTCGTTGTCGAAGGGGGAAGTGTGCTCCCTCTCTCTCGGCGAGAAGTCATTAGAGAAGCGATAGTCACGCGGCTTCCGAGGCTCCTCTCTTCTTGGTCTTCGTCTGGAGTCCCTGATCGCGTCTCTCTCTCGTTCCCTAGAACTGTCACGCTGACGTGCATTGGTGTTCGCCCTACGGGATGACCAGCTCAACGTTGTGCCGTATCTAAAATAAATCATTAAGTAAGAAGAATTTAAGCAAAAGCTGAAGGATGAAGGACATTCAATATTAAAATGAACGTCTCCTAGCAAAAGGTGATGCCAAGAGCAATAAAAACCAACCAATAAGGGTATAAGAAAACAATTATGAGCGTATAGCGAGTGAGGTGTGCAAGAATCATGCTTTATGGCGCAGTGTTCTCTCTGCGTAAATCTCAATTCCACGCTCCCAACACGTAAGGATATAGGCAGTATTAAAAAGGCTTCAACAAAAAATAAAAATTTCCTGGTCTCCTTAAGTAGTGGTATTGTGATACATAATCCACAATTTATTCAATCAGTCATATATTCATTCCTTGGATTTTACTAAGCACTTGGAATCGTCATACAAAACTATAAGTTACTATCTATCTACCATCTAAAACGAAACTACCTTGAATGTGAAAGCTAATCTAAGTGCTAGTTCCAGCGTTAGGGCTTCTTGAGAATCACTGCCAAGAACCGAATATTGCAATATAAAACAATCAACAGCACAACATTAGTGAATCTATCTCAATCCAATAATAGAATTCTATTGGGTTATCGGAACAACGATTTACTATGAGAAATATAATATTTGCAAAGACCCCGCTTCTGAATCAAGAGGTCGCGGGTTTGGATCCTGGCTCACACCCAACACCTTCGGGTAAAAAAGGCGTGAAGTATGTTATGTGAAGAAGAGAACAGAACCAGAAGTATTTTACACTCACCTTCTTTCGCTCGGATCTTCGCTTTGTCGCATTTCAGCCCTGCGTCTAGTTTCCCGCCAACCTAGCGAGCCGTAATTCCTTTCTGAAACCAATATTAACTAAAAATAACCAATAAAAATGTTAATGTGCTTACAAGTATTACCAATTAACATATTATGTCAATTACAACAACATAGAACAGTTGAGCAAGTATTTACCAATGGTTGAGCACACCTGTAGATGTCAGGGGTGGTCAAACATTGGCACATTTTATAAAAAAAGAGATTATTTACTGACCATCTCTTCTCCACCGTTGATCAAGCCACCGGTCTCTTGGTGATGAGCGACCAGACCCACAACCATCACTGTAGCTGTAGAGATAAGTAATTAGCACTTGTGAGTACATTGTTATATTAAGACTAGTTGTTGCCCTCAGCTCCATCCGCGTGGCTGTATTTAACTTAATTTTATAATTTAAACATTTGAAGCGAGAAGTAGGAATAGATAAATGCACTTTTATATTAATGACATAAAAAAGAGTATTACTAAAATTGTAAATACCTAAACTAAATTTAGGCCCAGACTAGTCTAGAGTCTACAGTGGTAGAATCACGCAGTTCGCCTCATGAATGCGCCGGTTTGATTGGTAAAATAGCACGTAGTGAAACGTCTCAGAATATCGGCGTGAAGTGGCTCATGCGGCGTCTCGTTGCGTGAGTGAGGTATTCCGTGGCCAAAACATTCCCCCTCTCTCGTCCCACTTCTGACCCCTTCCTTATCCAATTTTAAAGGCGGGCAACGCAACCGTAACAACACTATCTATGTGGGGCGTGTCCATCCACGGGCGGACGTTTGTTGCTTACCATCAGATGACCGCCTACTCGTTTGCACCCTATCCCACAAAAAAGGAACTCTGGTCTAGCAGAGAATTCTTTCATCTTCAACAATATCTCAATTTTCACGTGTTTTTGTAATTCGAAGTAAAGATGTCTCTTGCAAAAGCGTTTAACGCGTTATTTTTTATATGAATCTCGCATAATGTAATGTAATTTTTACTCACTCTTCTTCCTCATCATAGGAATGCCTCGGTTTTCTATGTCTATCGCGATCTTTCTCTCTGTAATCTTTCGGTAGTCTATCTCTACTTCTTGAGTCCCTGTAATCTCTTTCTCTGCTGTAAGTTCTATCTCTATCCCAGGAGTCATTCTCCCTGTCTCTACTTCGTCTATCTCTTCTATCTCTATGGTCCCTGTGGTCCCTTTCTTTGGTGATGTCATGCCGATCCCGCCCACTGCCTGAATCTCTTCTATCTCGTGCCGAGTCGCGTCCATCCCGGCTTATATCTCTGTCTCTATCCCGCATGTCCCGTTTTTCCCTTAATTTCTCTTTTTCTCGACCGCTGCCGCTGTCAAGGCATTCTCTTGACCCAGAAGAATTGTGCCTAAGAGGTTAATTTAAAATTATATTAAAAGAGAGTATCAGTACATTTCTTAAATAACACTGCATATTTGGGTTATTTCAATAAAATTTGGTTTCTTCTGGTTCCTTCTATAGTAAGAAGTATTTAGAGCAATTTTCCGATTTTTTTGAGTCTTTCTCAATCAGAGATGAGTTCATCTAACTTCCTAAACGTTATCAAGTATTTCTACGACTGTTACCTGGATTCTCTGTCGCGGTGCGAAGGTGGTCTTTGGAGTCGAGCCACACTGGGCAGTTCTTCTTCCCACGGGGACACGTCACGGGAAGACGACGATGTTTGAACTAATCAAACACCAAAGGTTTAATTAAGTTAGATTTACTGGGTTCGAAAATTTACACTCTTTTAATGTGTTGATTTTTCTTTAAAAATATAAGCGATTTTAATTTAATTTAACACACCACACCTGAAGAAACACTGAGTTCTAAAGCTCCTGACATAATCATCTGATTACAAATGGTCAATTCAAGGTGCATGGTGGACTTAATCAACGGCAACTACTGGAGTGAACTTAATTTATTGAAATACTTGAAAACCAATTGGTGGATTCCAGGAATAAAACCCGGGATGTTGTGGAAAACCATTAACATATTGTGTACCTATGTGCGAGCGGGGCGGCGGCTCGTGGTGCCGGGAGCGGCGCGCGCGGGGCCGCGGCTCCGAGTCGCGCGAGTCAGACGAGCCCCCCGACGCGGGGGCGCCCCCCAGCACGGCCCAGCGCCCAGCCCCCGCAACCCCCGCGGCCCCCACCACGCCGCCCACGCCACTTGCACACTTCTCTGTTCACATACAACAACCTTTTTTAGGCTGCATAATCGTATATTCAGATTAGCGTAACTTAGATATTTTAGAAATATTATGTATAGTTTTTGTAATATTTAATAATAATATCTTGGACACAATACGCACAGCGCCCTCTAGTTCCAAGCTAAGCAACTTGTGTTATGGATACTAGTTAACTGATATTAATACATATATACTTTTCCTTTGTAAATACATACTTATGATACATAGAAAAACACCCAGACATCACACAAGTATTCATGTTTGTCACAAATATTTGTGCTCGGGTGGGAATCGAACCCTCGACCTCATTGCTGCAGCCGGTAGTTTTACCAAGGCGCCCGTCTGCTAATTGCTAGATTATATTATTTTTTAACCACAATCGAGAAATATTTCGTTTATAAATCAAATCAATTCAAAACTCATTCATTCAGTTTAGGTCACATACAGACACTTATGAAGGTCACTTATTAAAAATCCGCCAATTCGATTACTCTCGCGCTAAGAAGAACACTAAATACACAAATATAGAGAGGAAAATGAGGTCTCTCGCGCCAAACTGAAGGTACAGTACATTAAACTAATTAAATAAATGAGATTAACACAGCCTCCCATAAATATCTGCCGTAAGATGAAACTTAGTACCTTTGGTCTCTGGCGAAGATCCACTGACCACGTCACTAATAGATCCAGTGGAGAGTCTCGTGGTAGGTGGCTGTAACTCTTTCGTTGGTGCAGGTTTCAATTCCACACGAGTTTCCTTCTTCTCCTGCACAGGAATATGACAGGCTATTTTCTTCTCTTCTTCCCTATCCTTCACCACTGGACTCTTCCTGAATGCATCCTCGACGTGTGTGAAAGAGAGAGAACTATTATCGATGCAGTCGAAGAAATCAGAATTGTCGAACCCGTCTGATTTCTCGTCCGATTTTTTCCGTTCTTTTGGTAGATCTGGTGGTAAGGATTCAAATTCATCTGGCGGCTCTGTTATTGTGATCTCCCGTAGGGCTGCATATCTAGAGTTAAAATTTAAATATGTAAATAATATACAGAGTTGGCAACGACAATTTTAACTCGTATACACCGAAACTATAAAATTTGGGATTAGAAAATTAAGTCTTGCCTAAAAATTAATACTTGCCGTTATATAAGGGTGAATAGTTGTATAAACTTTTGAACCTAACAACGGATATTAATGCAGATTTGGAAAAATAAATGATTAGAGAGAAAACTTTTAGCCAAAAGTAGCTGTTGCATGTAGTATTGCTGCTCATGCAAATATGTATAAAAAATTAGTAGATCGTCAACGTAAGCGAAATTCCAGAAATTTCGTTATATGCATAATACACATACATACATACATAACTTCACGCCAAATCCCTTGCGGGGTAGGCAGAGAAAACAGAGCGCCATAAGGCACGATTCTTACACGCCTCACTCGCTTCGTCGACTTTCATAACTCTTTTCATGCACGCGCGACGATTTTTGAGGCTCCTAACATCAACTTCCTCCAGAACACGTTCTATTTGGTCATGGAATGCATAATATATATAATAATTTAAAAAACAATAAGCTCTTTTTTTCATATGGAACGAGTTGTTAAAATGCTGCCATTACTTTAAAAAGTGTGAAAAGTGTTCTTTGAAATCTTTTCAAAAAACTAAAATGTTGACTATAGCTAACTAACTTCACGGTGTCAGTTTTTTGGGTCAGGTGCGTGCAACGTAAAAATTTACTCTCATCATTTTTCCCTATCACGCCAATATAATTATAACTTCAATAAATAAAAGTACTTACCTATCATTGGTATCTTCTTTCTTCACGTCGACATGTCCATTGTCTCTGGGAGATACACTCCTCCTGGCCTTCTCAATCTGTAAGGTCTTCATAACAGACTTTATGTCTTCAATCTTGGCGTCTATATGCGAGGGCTTCGGGCTGACAGAGTTTCTGAACATATTAAACGAATCTAGCGTCAATTCGTCTAAGGTTTTCAATGGACTCCGAGCTAACTCTTTACTCTCCGACTCTTTCTCTTGGCTGGACCTTATAAAGTTATTAATGGCAGCCAATTCTTTTTCATCAGAATCCTGCTTCGGTTCTGCTTCTAAACAGTCGTTTGGATCTAATATAGATTTAGCTTTAAGTTCTTCCTCTTGTATTTCTCTGAACGCGGCATATCTGTCGTATGAAGGATTGGCTTTCTTATCGAAATCATCAAAGTTCGCGACGAAACTGGTACTGGTCACGCTGGTGATGGTTGCAGTCGGTGCGAAGTTATCTTCGAACTGAGGATCGAAGTCGTTCACCATGGCAGCTGCTGGTGGAGGAACTGGTTTCTCTGCTACTATTTTCGATGTTGATAAATCTGATACTGTCACAGATGCCACTGGTTTCTCTTTCTCTGTTTGCATTGTTGGTTCCACGTGGATATGCTGAGAAATACATAAAACATTTAAAAAATAAATAAGTGTCTTCACAAAAAGTGAGACAATAGTCTCAACTTCTCTTTGGCACGTAATTTCTTAGCCACTATCTGCTTACACGCATGATTATTAAGATGAGATATAAATGGGGATACTTACCGCCCTGTCGTTATCCGCTGCCAAGTAAGACCTTAGATAATCTGTCAGTTGTGGGAGAGTCATAGAAGACAATGTCGCAGCTGGAACTCTTAGTCTAGAAAAATGAAAAAAGAAACTTATATAGTTTTTATATTAGGCTTATTTCATGCCTGTTTCAGAAGCAAGAACACTAGATGTCGCCCTGAAAAGTACTACTCATTACATAGTATAAAACAAAGTCGCTAATCGCTGTCCGTCCGCTGTCCGCTGTTCCGTTATGTACTAAGATCTTGGTAACTACGCAACAGATTTTGATGTGATTTTTTTTAATAGATAGAGGCTGTCTATGGGGTGGTTTATATGTATTATTCCTGTATAATATAGTAGAAAAAAGTGATAATTTTCGAGATTTAAATACAACTTTAAAGGCAAACACTGACTGAACCCTAAGTGATAAATCAAAACAATGTACTACAATATTATAAACCTTCAAAAGAGGTACAAAAAAAGTCCATGATAGTGTATGTCTATCTCTTAGGGATAATTCACAATGACCATTTTTAATTCTTTTTATTGCTTCTTAGAAGAAACAAAGCCGGCTGGATCAACTAGTTCACTTTATAGTAAAAACTTGGAGTAAGTACCTGTTGGCCAGCTCCTCCATGGTGCACGTCAAGAGTTGGCTGAGTGTGATGTCGAATCTTCTCGCTGTCGGTAGAGGTGGTGGAGCTGGAGTTAAGTACTCATCCTCGCTGCTGTTGGTCGTGATTGAAGACAGTCTAGGCTTCACCGTGCGGTCCGCCTTCAAAATGCAGGAATCTTTTACCAAATACTCCTTATATGCAAAATATATTTCGGTCAGTCGAGCTCCCCACTTCTGATTCAGACGGGTTCGATTCCGGACTCACACCAATGATTTCTCGGAATTCTTTTCGGAAGTTATGTATAATAAATATCGATGACCGATAACTTTGTGCCCTTACTATGACAATAGGCTCGCCACCTATTTCATTTGGGAAGTAACCTAACAATTCGGCGAGTACAAACTTTAACAGCCAATGCCTACACCTTCGGGTATAAAAAGGCGTGAAGTTGTGTTCACTTTTAGTATAAAATACTACAATGATAAAGTAATTTACTATTTTCCATAATTAGGATTTTTTTTCGGAATATTTTATTTAAACGAACCAATAAATATTACAAAAACTGTAACTATCCACTGTTTAACAGTGGTAGAGCCAAGCAGTTCGCTGCATGAATGGGCCGGCTCGACCGTTGTAATACCACGACCTCGAGAAGATCGACGTATAGTGGCTCATGCTGCGTTTCTTTCGATCATTTCCTATTCTACTCCCTTAAAGGTCGGCAACGCAATCATCATCATCATTCATCATCATTAGCCTTTGAGGTCCACTGCTGGACATAGGCCTCCCCCATAGAGCGCCACAACTGCAGGTCCGCTCAATCATGGGGGGTTTTTGCCATAATCGCCACGCTTGGAAGGCGGGTTGGCGATCGCAGTAGGCTGTATTTTCTTGAGAGAGAATGCTGCTGCCCATTCTTCTAGCTTTTCCCTTAGTCGCCTTTTACGACACCCACGGGAAGAGATGGGGTGGCGGTATTCTAAGCCGGCGCCACACAGCAACGGCACAAAAGGTAACACTATATGTTGTTGGTGTTCATGGGCAGCGCAGGTTGTTTACCATCAGGTGACACGCTTGCTCATTTGCCCTCCTATCCCAAAATAAAGCTGTTTTCTTCAACTTCAACTTCTTTATGGATTAAATAAGAGATATTGTTCTAGAAAAATAATAATGCCCAAAAGCCAATAAATGCCCAAGTGTCTGTAACATGTTGTACTTTTTTTGTAATTTGATTATTATAAAATAAAATATTATTCATAATCATTACATAAAAGTTTTTGTGTAATTTTACGTAACAATGTCTGAAATAATAACGCTAACACGCTAGACTGAAGCGGAACGTGATCATGAGTCATAATTTTTCCTTCCATCATTTTCACATTTTAATCTAAATCTGAAGAAGAAGGATGAAGAAGAATGCTTTATACATACAGTAGGTTCCCTCCTCATGACGGGTTTGGGTAAAGGCGGTGCCTCTTCCTCGTGTTCCTGTGGTGGGCGTGGCGGGGGACGCGTGAGGGTGTCCTTCTTGGGGGGCAATGGGGGTGGCGGGGAAGCGCTGTCTACCACCTTAGAACTGACCACTGGACGTTGACGAACAGACATACTGTCTGTATTCTGTAAAATTAATATCAGCTTAAAAAAACACACACAATTTAAATTGATATTATTGTGTTCATACATAAAAGTGGTAGAGTCTTGCAGTTCGCTGCATGAATGGGCCTGCTCGACCGGTAAAATGCCACGATCTCTCCGAATATCGGCGTTAAGTGGCTCGTGCCGTGTTTCGTTAGGTCAGAAAGGAATCCTGAGGGCCGATCCCTTTTCCCCTACCTTACAGGACGGCAACGCACCACGGTGTGCATGGGCAGTGAGAAGTTACTTACCATCAGGTGAACCACTTGCTTGTTTGCCCTCTTATCCCATAAAAAAAATATGAAAATCTTATTGACTGCTTTAACTGATACTTCGCTAATTACAATATTCCTCGTTCTCGTTAGGCGTTTTTTTTATGGGATAGGAGCAAACTCCCTTACGGGGTAACAGAGGGCCATGAGGCACGATTCTTACACGCCTCACTCGCTTCTATGACTTTCATAACGCTTGTCGATTTTTGAGGCTCCTAACATCACCTTCCTCCAGAACACATTCTATTGGGTCATAGAATGTGTGTCTTGGGCGTCCTACATCCATCCGCTTTTGGATCTGCATATCTGCTTAGTCAATCTTGCATCATCCATTCAAATGGAAAGGGCATGCTCCGATGGTTCGGACATGTGGAAAACATGTCCGAACCATCGGAGCATGCGATTTCATTCCCACCTTTTTTTTTTTATGTACTACACCGCAAAAGGTCTCTGTCATAACCTGGCTCGTTCATACCATTGCCCTCCTACTGGGCTTAACAACTCAAACACATACGCTCCAACCAAAAACAGAGATAGAGACATTTTAGAATGTAAATACCAACCTGTCTTGGTGATTTCGGTGCCGGCTCAGGCGGAAGAGTCACTTGCAGCGGTCCATTGAACACATTCTTGCCATTCTCCAGCGGTTTAGCTTCGATCAACTTCGTCTCCTTCAGTTCCCTTGCAAGTTTACTCTTCGCATCATCATTTCGCAGCACGCTCGTCTTGGGAAACTCCTGCATACTCGTAAACGGGTCGTCTTTGAACGAATCCGAGAACGGATCTGTATTATCAAACGGATCTGTCTCCGCGAAGGGGTCGGTGGTGAAAAAGTTGTCATTGAAGATTGCGCTTTGCTGGGGTTTCACAATAGCCACGGAACCTCCTGACTGTCTGGACAGCGAGGTGAGCGTGGTAGCTGGTCCATAATGTTCTATCTTAGTATCCGTAATCGGGATGACATCCGTCAAAACACTATTTGTTGTGGAAACCAAATCTTTGAGCACTTTCTTTGGTGGATTTTTGAGCTCCTGAAAGAAGAGTTTTTTGTCAACGTAAGGTTTACTCCGGCCGGTGCCGAGGGGGTCAAGTTCCGTGAATACGTCGTAACTGAGCGTCTGCGACTCGGACGAACTGGGCTGGCTCACCTGTAACACAGGTATCCTCTATAAGACTCAATTATTTGCTGACGTGATACACTAATTATACATATATTTTATTTTATATTTGTTAATTAAATACAATATTAGCAAAAAAAAAATTGTTAGCGCGTTTACTTATGCAAGTTTTAGACAGTTTCGAAACTCTTTTTTTAATAAATTTTAAAATTTCAATATTATTTTAATAGTTATATCTACTAATCATAGATATATAGACATATATTACTTAGCATGCTCACAAGGAAGTACACATATAATATTTTTATAAAGCATCACGTCCACAAATATTTTCAGTCTTATAGCAAAAACAGGCCAGGCTTCTTACAGATAAGAAGTTTATTCTACTTGGCGTTAAATTTTACTGTAGCGGATTCGAATCCGAGCTCACACCAATGGCTTATCTAAATTCTTTTCGGAAGTTATGTCTCAACGACTGACATCACTGGGCCCGGTCTATGGCAATAAGTTCCGCCACCTATTCCATTTGGGAAGATATAATGCGGCGAGTCGAGGCTCAATAACCACTCGACACCTTCGCGCTATTGTATAATATAATCAGAGTTATCGCAGTTAGAGAAATGAGAATATTTTCGCTGGTTCTCACGAAGAGATACACATCCCCGAAAAACGATTAAGGTTTCTTTGGATATGTAGACTTTGGTAATCCGTTTTAGAGTAAAACATATTTTTTTTATTTAACCTTTTTGTGTCTATTACAAATTATCTTAAGAAACACCATGTCCTGTTTAGTTCTGGTTCTGAAGTCGAGCACTAAAACATCAAAAGCGATATATCCAATATTCATGAACTATAAGTATTACCCGCGCGCGTTTATATTGTGATCGCCTTCGCCGCCATCTTGGTGATGATGACGTAGGTAAACAGTCAGTACCGTTCGCAACATTGATATGCATATCCATCTTATGATGAGTTATAATTGTTATTGTTTAAAATTTTATAATCTTGCTTTGTTATAATATTTGGCGTGAAGTTAATGTATGTGTTATATACTATTTTATTGTAAAGTATCATCATACTTACTCGACACAACAACTTACAAATGAAACTAGTTCCGGTTCAGATGATAATATTAGCAACGAAGAATCAGACGAAAACAATTATATGTGTATATTTTTATTATAAACATATACTTTCTCAAATACTCGCTATTATTCATTACTCATCAAAAATTTTTATTCAACATTGAATAATTCAATAAGCGAATACCATTTTTTTTTTCTGCTGTCTGTAATTTTTGAGGTTAATGACATCACAATAATTATGACAAGGTTCCATCGCAATATCGACGTGCGGGCGCAATATCAACGGCACTAAAATAGTGCTTCATGTACACACACTTTGACAGTCCAGTGGTTTATAGGACGAGTCCCAAATACCACTTATTTCTCGAATATTTTAAAATTTTTACATTATTTAACTATTGAAAAGATCATTTTATATTTCGAATAGTTATAATAAGAAAGAGTCTCGGTGGTCCAGTGGTCAAGCTCCCCGCTTCTTTAATTATTTCTCGGAATCCTTTTCGGAAGTTATTTGTAATAAATATCGATGACTGTAGATATTACAGTATTAACATAGCGGGACATTTTTTAAGATCCAAATTTTGCTCATTTATTGCTTTTGATGCGGAACAAAGTTCGCCGGGTCAGCTAGTAAGAATATAATTTGAAAATGCAGTAGATCTCGACAGCCTAGCGGAATAATATGGGGACTTCGGAATTTAAATCAGATTGATTTATTTTTCCTATCATGCCAAATAACTGAAGCAATTTATTTATAGAAAAAAAAAACAACTGATAGACTCGGTGGTCCAGTGGTCGTGCACGCGGCATCTGAATCCAGAGATCGAGACTTTTCGAAAGTTATGTGTGATAAATATCGAAGGCTGAAAACTTTGTACCCGGTATGGCAATAGATTAGCCACTTATTCCATTTGGGACGTAAACATAACGGCGAGTCGAGGCTTAACAGCCGCTGTCTAGGTACACCTTCAGGTAGAAAAAGGCGTGAAGTTATGTTAAGTGTTATGTTATGTTAACAACAACTACAAAATAAATTTGAGTTTCGGTCAATTATCTTCAACGCTCATAATCAGTCCATTCGTTTAGGAGCTACGAAGCCGTAGACAGACTCATAAAGCTTAAGTTTGTCCTTTAGTTATTCCAAAAGACAAGAATATCTACATGAAATCTGCAAAATAATAGTTACTAACCTGCCAACCACGAAATATAGATTCACAGGAGTCCGAACGGTCTAGGCTTTTCCATAGTCTTAATGCAATAAACTGAGATCTTAGTTCTCTTTTCTGCCACTGGTGGCGTTACAATTTCGGACGCCCCGATGATTACATACGTGCGTAACGTTTAATATTAAACAGAGCTGGGCTGCGATTAAACAGGGGATTTTAACGAGTAATTTGAAGGATGGCGCCCTCTAGCGGAGAAAATCTTTCCAGTATATAGAGACCATTCGTTCAACATTAAATTCGGTCTTCTGTGTATCTATACTTCGTACCATTATACTTCTGCTA
The DNA here is from genome assembly GCA_905147225.2 of Euproctis similis. Taxonomy (NCBI): domain Eukaryota; kingdom Metazoa; phylum Arthropoda; class Insecta; order Lepidoptera; family Erebidae; genus Euproctis; species Euproctis similis. Next base: position 6,118,998 of record LR990121.1, on the reverse strand, counting down.
TACCACGAATTTTTATAAAACACCACACATGCATATAAGTCCAGCATTTTCTATACATTCTCTAAATACAACACAAACATACAAACATTCCAGTAATGGTTATACTGACCGGCGGTTCTGTGAGGTTGTCCACTAACGCTGGGGAAGATTCGAATTCTGACGTGACATTCGCCAGGTCGAACGGCAATGCTGGTGGCGCCTTGCCCGGACTGGGGAACATAGACCTGGGCGCTGATGTAGCTGGTGTGCTACGGCCTCTAGTCGAACAACCCGATGGAGGTGGTGGCAGAAGACCTTTCTGGAAAGGTCACAACAGAATCTTATTTAAACAGAACCCAATTAACAAATCTATACCTAAATATAAATACAATTGAAGTGTCTATTTGTAGTATTGATTTAACTGATTTCTACTACATTCATATGAATATACGGTAAATACAAGGAAATAATATTTTTTTACACTTTTTGTCTGTCTGTCTGTTTATTCCGGGTAATCTCTGAAACGGCTGAACCGGTTTTGACGGGATTTATATTGGCAAGTGGCTGGTGAGAATAAGGAGTAATTAAGGCTGATCTTTTAAAAAAAATATTTATTGCTTCCAAGGCGAAATAAAGTTAGATAGTATCAGAAAACATTTCAATGGTAAGGTAATTAATTACCTGTGTGCCGGGCAGAACAGTGAATGAATCCCCGAATGGGTCCGTTGAAGGAGTAAGTCCCTCGACCTGCGTAAGTCCTCTGCGCAATGAGCTCAGTTCTTGTTCCAAGTCGACTAGCTCGGCAACACCACCTTCGGCTCCTGTCTCCACATTCTTGCATAAACTTGAAGTGGTATCTCCCGTTGAAGCTATAATCTATGAAAAAACATTAATTACATCAAAACAATACATACTTCTGGAACGACTAAATCTAGTTTCAGAAAAGTGGGATTTGGTATGCTGCACATCTGTTTATCGCAGGTTATAAGAGCTGACTAAGCAGGACTGAATAACGAAAGAATGTAAGAGTGAGGAAGGTCACCAGTAGTCACTACACACTCTTTAAAAACCGAAGAGTGTGCTTGACAAGAGTTATGCGAGTGTGATGTCACTGTTCTATCTGCCTAACCCGCCAAGGGCTTGGCGTAAAGTTGTATTGTAATTGTTGTATTTGCTATTAATTATACGCACTATGCCCAGCGTATAACAATCAATAGGTTCCGTCACCTATTCCATTTGGGAAATAAACATTTGACGAGTCGTGGTAAAACAGCCTCTGCCTATATTTTCGGGTAGATTCTCTGAAGGTCTGAAGTTTAAAATATAAGTGTTCCGTTTGTCAATTTGATTGATATGTTCATAATATTTACGATCAATCAACAAATATATTATATCGACTTAGTCAATTGATAATAGAGTGTAATATCCTTTTATCAGTATTGCAACCTTGACCGTCAACTGACGTCGTCAAATGTTACGTGTCATGCGGCAACACTTATAAAATAACGTTAACGCGACGACCAAAAAAAATTGATACCTACCTCTTTGGTCGCGCTCACAAAGTTATCTCTAATTTTTACGGTTTAGTGGGATAAAAAAAGAAAACTAACAATGGTAGAGCCAAGCAGTTCGCTGCATGAATCGGCCGGCTCGACCGGTGAAATACCGACGACCTCTCAGAAGACCGAAGTGAGAGAAGTACCCGGAGGCCTTTCCTATTCCCTATCCCTTAAAGGTCAGCAACGAAACAGTAACACTATATGTGTTGCTGGTGTCCATGGGCGGCGTTGGTTGCTTACCATCAGGTTTGCTCTCCTATCCCATTAAAAAAAAAACTTTCTCCTAGAAAAGTATGGTTTTGGTTTTAGTAGGAATTTTTATTTTAAAGCGATTTATTGTTATATTTGTGAACAACCGCTATATTATTGTGGCTTTTGTTTGGTGGTGAGTCGTCGACACGTTAACCAAACCCATCGGGCCATCGTGTCTAGGACCACAAAACCACACATGAATCTTTTTTTTCTATTCTATATAGGTCTAAATTATTTAATTCGCTAATAATTAAGAATAGGACCACTATTTCCTCGATAGTAGATTTTAGAGAATAGTGACACACAGACGGAAAAACATCAATCGTAAACACTTTCGTTTCACAATTTCTGTTACGGAACCCTAAAAAGAAGACATCGTGTCATGTGTAAATAAGGCGAGTGTATCAAGTTCCGTTTTTCAAGGTGTACAAGAATGCTAATGCACGAAGAGCTTGTTTTATTCCTCTGTCTGATTAAGTCTGATATCATTACATAGTATAAAACAAAGTCGCTTTCCGCTGTCTGTCCCCTTATATGCTTGGAACTTTAAAACTACGCAACAGATATTGATGAGGTTTTCTTTAATAGACAGAGGGTGTCAACGGGTTAATATTTATAATTCATGTATACTGTAGCAAATTAAACAGTGATAGTTTTAAAATTTTAACTTTTTTTTGCAGACGTTGGCTGAATCCTAAGTGATAAATCAAAACAATATACAACATTATGATAATATTGACGGGGCTCGTGGCGCATTGGTAAAACTACCCGCTGCAGCAATGATGTCGGAGGTTCGATTCCCACCCGAGCACAAATATTTGTGACAAACATAAATATTTGTGTGGCGTCTGTTTGTTTTGTCTATGTATTATAAGTATGTTATTTACAAAAGATAAGTATATACGTATTAATATCCGTTATCTAGTATCCATAACACAAGTTGCTTAGCTTGGAACTAGAGGGCGCTGTGTGTATTGTGTCCAAGATATTATTATATATGTATAACGAATAATGATATACATATAAATAGCGAAGAGTCTTCGACGGCAATATCCATTTTTACCACATTTGCGATAACAACACAAGTTCATGAATATTATTATTTAAAAGAATACTAATGTTACCTTGCTTTTGGTATCAGCTGAAGCAGTCACCGGATGTCTCACCAGGCCGCTGGTAACTGACTTGCCTTCCAACTGCTGTTTCGCCATTTCCACTTCCTTCTTCTTCAGTTCGAATACCACTTGAAATAAGTCTCTCATAGCTATAACTACCTAGAAGAACATGAGAAAGAGTTAAATTTAACTTAGAGCAGAATGTGAGAATGTATTCCTACATCAGCACATTGGCCCAGTTTTGGCGATAGTCAGTTCCACGATTAAATAATTAAACTATAGGTATTTGAAAACAATACGGACAGTGTTTTCTCTAGAATGTCAACCTAAATTACCAAGTCCTTGGAAACTAGATAACTAATGTCAATACATAATATAGTTTACATACATACATTCATAACTCTTTTCATGCACGCGAGTCGATTTTTGAGGCTCCTAACATCACCTTCCTCCTGAACACGTTCTATTTGGTCATGGAATGTGCGTCTAGGCCGTCCTCGACTCCTACATCCATCCGCTTTTGCATTGTATATCTGCTTAGTCAATCTTGCATCATCCATTCTTTCTACATGTCCGGACCATCGGAGCATGCCCTTTCTTACTTTTACACCGACACTCTCATTCAATCCGACTTCCTTCCTTACAACCTTGTTTTCTTCGCGGTCAGCGAGTCATATAGTATATTTTTTTCTGTAATTAGCATAACATAACTTCACGCCTTCGCAGGCAGCGGCTTTTAAACATCGACGCGCCTAATCGTTATGTTATGTCCCAAATGGAATAGGTGGTAAACCATACCGGGCACAAAGTTGTCAGTAATCCTAATTGGTATTAACCACACATAACTTACAAAAATAATTCCGAGATATCATTGGTGTGAGCCCGCAATCGATCCCACTTCTCAATCAGAAGCGGGGAGCTCAACCACTGGATTACCCAGGCATGCATAGCAAAATACCCAAAGAGCTCTCGATCATCAAAACTAATCATAATTATTTGGCCTCTGGCGGGGATCGAACCCGTCTATCACTACTCAGCAGTCAGTGGTTTTGAAGGGGATTTAAGACAAATATATAACATAACATAACACATAACATAACTTCACGCCTTTTGTTACCCTCTTTAAGCCTCGTCTCGCCGTTATGTTTTACGTCCCAAATGGAATAGGTGGCGAACCTATTGCCATACCGGGCACAAAGTTTGTCAGTCATCGGTATTTATCACACATAACTTCCGAAAACAATTTCGAAAAGTCATTGGTGTGAGCCAGTGTCTGGAATCGAACCCCGGACCTCTGGATCAGAGGCCGTGCGCTCGCCCACTGCGCCACCGGGACTGTTAATATATAAGTACTTTTAAATATTGTAATTTGCAGTAAAATATATCCGAGATTTTTAATATTAATTATACCACATGTCTGCATGTTACTTAGTTTGAAAGAGGCTTTATGTATTCAGTTGACTGAAATTATCTATGACCCATAAAAAAGTAAAACTAATATACAGCACCATAGACAACCAAGAATGCCATAGACTAGAGTGATGCAATAAATCTTACTTGACTAGCTGCTTTATCAGTCTTGATACCGAAGAATCGATGACCGGTGTCGGGCGAGCCGAATATATAACCAAAAGCCCTGGAATCGGTCATGTCCTGGGCAATAAACGAGATCTTGTGCACCGGGTGATGGTACAGAGAGTCCTGTTATAATAAATACATAACATTTACAGTGGTAGAGCCACGCAGCTAACTGCTTGAATGGACCGGCTCGATGGGTGCAATTCCACAACATCGGGTTAAAAGTATCCTGTGTTAATAAATTCCATATCTATTTCGACTGCTGATGAGTAAAATAAAACTTAACAAAAATCGATACAAAATCTCTATATTTATAAATTGTAGAATCGATTGGCCTTAACAATTCATTCACGATCAAATCTCGAAAATCGTTATGCCAAGTTGTTAACAACAAAAATAGCCGAGGGTAAGAATGAATTCGAAATTTCAATCACTTCATGACCTTCTAGAGGAATAATGAGTACATTTCACGAATACTCGGGTATAGACCAAGGTCAAATATTTAATATGTAACAACATTATGACACCCTATTATCTGCTGAAAAAGACTTAAATTCCCTTCTCGAGGGAATCACGTAGACCATTTCGAATCTAAACATACCTCTAAAATCTAGAACTAATCTAGCAATTTAAGCCGTCCTCTTAAACATACAATCATACAGTGATAGTCTTGCAGTTGGTCGGCTCAACTGATGAAATACCACGACCAATCGGAATATCGGCGTGAAGTGGCTCGTGCCGCGTTTCGTTCGGCGAGTTATTCGAAGGGCCGATCACCCCTCCCTTAAAGGACTGCAACGCATCACGGTGTTTATGGGCCGTGAGTAGTTGCTTACCATCAGGTGAACCACTTTCTCGTTTGCCCTCTTATCCCATAAAAAACACTCAAAAAACATAGCTCTTCTTTATGCGCAGTTGGCTAAGAAATGATTTTGATCGAAATTATTGCACCAGACTTGATATGTATTACTAAGCGTTGGACAATTACGATCTACTTTACCTACCAATCATATAGTTAATCAATGACCACATACCCCGGTCTTGTCATCCCTCAGTCTTAAACCATCAATAGCAACGTGGACCTGGATGCGCTGCTTATGTTCCCCAGCTGCACGGATGGCCATTTTCAGATCAGCGAGGGCTTCCTGACACATTCTATCACCTCGTGCTTCTGGCACTTCCAGCACACCGATCAGCTTCGCCCGGAACGATACGCCTTCCCCGAGAAAACGGCCCGGCTCGTTCTTATCTGGAGAAGAAACTGCACAGTTACAAACTGTTCCCCTTTGGGGGGTGACTTCCACCTCTATCAAATCTCAAACCACAAAGCAATTTCAAGTGTCATCAAACTTCATTGTTACACAAAGAGTACAAATTTTATATTTTAATTAATATTAATTAAATCTCCAGATTAACACCAATGTCATACGAACACATGTTATTTCACCAAGCAGATAGTTAATAAAGCGATAATGCACGCACGCTAAACAATTTGATTTATCACCTTTATTGGTTAAAAGACATTTATTTTCTATCTTCCTCAATGTCATGACTTTAATTTCTATATAAATTTATTTCGGAAAAAAAAACAACACGACACTTTGAAAGCGACACAATAGTGAGCAGTGTTCTATTGAATCTACACTGTTTATATATATGTCGTTCCCGGTTAAATTGAAATTTCCTGTTTATAAATTAGACCCCTGATCATCCTGGTGGACGTATGTTGGCGTGATAATAATAAGACCCCTTTCACATTTAAGATTTTTTTTAATAATAATTAACAAATGTTTCGAGAAAGTAATGCAGCAGAATGTTAACTGCGCAATGATTGTTGCAGAAGTAGCGTAAATATTAATTTGTTATTTACGAAATAGCATGCTTTGTAAATATATAGCATAGATGTTAGTAGATTTAGTTATGTATGAGTAAGTCTCTGTAAATTTGTGATATGACGCAGATAGCAAAGCAAATAAACCTATATTGTAAATAAATGTTTCGTTCAGAGCAGAAATTATAGTCTTGATTGTCATATTTGTAGATGAAACTATAACTAATTGCTCTTGAGGATAAAATATATAGATCTGAAGATACAGGCTCACCCGGTGAGGTCATTCACAAGCTAACAAATACATTTTGTCCCATTAACCGATACCTAAATAAAAGACTTGATATTCATAGGTCTTGATGGTGTTTTTTTTTTAATTAATACATTAATCTATTTAATTTTCATACTGGGATAATTAACACTGAAGACATTGTTTGTTTTTTAAGTTTTACGCGATTTTGTAATTTTACGTGTACCCCAATGTTAAGGTCCGATAAAAGGCGTTTAATTAAAAATAACAATAGTGGAAGCGCTGTCACAATTGGCGAGGTGGCGATGTGATGGCTGCTAATGCGTGGGGCACATACGACAATCTCTCATACCTTACGGGCAGATGTACTCACCGAACTGCCTCAATAGATGCTGGAAATGACACACCTGCATAGTTTCCAGTACAAACCAGTACAATTAGCAAGTTAGGATGTTAGTTCCGTACGGGTATAGCGCCTCTCCACATCCGCGACGGTCTCACAATTACACCCTCTGTCCAAAACACCAGGGGTCACTAAATATTACATGAAAACTATGTACTGAGCACGTGATGCAATGATTACTGAGCTAACTCCATCGCCGGTTGACACAATCAAAAGTCCTGGCCGTTTCATGCATGATGTATGAAAAAAAAAAATAAACGGCAAAAGAAAAAAGCTTATGTGACTAAGGAGTTTACATATCTGAAAACACTGAATGAGTTTCAACATCGATTTTTTTTAAAAAGAATAACATCTGTGTACAATAATCGAGCTTCATCATAAGCAGCGGACTCACATTTGCACGGGCTCGTTTTCTTACGCAGGGTCTGCATTGGAAAGTCAGTTGGCAACTTGTGATTGAACATCTGTACTTTTTCTATGTACACTGCAATATATTAAACAACACTATTCACAATTGACACATCGTTGCTACATATTAATACTGGCACTTTTAATAAAAAAATGCACTATTTATACATAAATATGTATATATTTATGCTCTATCCTTAATGTAACTGTACACTACGAGATATATTGATTTTTCTAGTAGCAAATGAATACACGTCGATAAGTCCGCGTGTAATATCGTCGGAATTCACATGATTAGAATAAATATAACTAATATATATATATCTAAAGAAACTAATTTATTATGAATATTGTAGATTAAATATGGACATAATATATAGTCTCAATATGAACCGGCCGGATCCCTGTTCACATGGGTGCGGAGTGCACAAAAGTAAGGGTGGCGCGCGCAATTCAGTTGAGCGCCCCTTGCGCATCCAACAAAACAACATACACCCCAAAATCAATATAGTCTCTCCCCAAACTACTGTTTCGTAATTCATATATAGGACTCGGTAATTTAAAATTTAATGTCTGTAGGCCTTTCAAGCTGTTTACGTAATTATTACGATGTGAAACATTAAGCAGTGGGATTTCTAGCTAAAACGACTACCTCTTATGTTGTCTTGCGTGGTAATAAGGTAATGCGACGACTATATTTTAACGCCATCTGTATACCATTCTTTGTAACAATAACAACGTCGTATGTTCCATTTTGTCCGTTACTTCGCAACTGACAGATTTTCCGCGAATCTTTTCTTAAAAATTATATCGTTCAAAATACTTTTTTTTAAAGTATCGCGAAGTTTATTGTTTATTAATGGCCAACAGTGACTAATAGGGTCATACTCATACAGCAGACTTCTAAATATATATTTAGAAGTCTGGTGTATGAATGGTTTTAATAGTCTCAAAGTATTTTTAAAAAATGCTATTATTTTTTATAGTTACACTATGATATCCCTACAATTTTTTTTAGTATGTACATATATATATTTAAAACAAAAACTTAACCACAGACCACAGATAAATTATCAGAAATTGTGAAGAAAAGAAATAATTTATGAAGTAAATAATTTAAACAATATTAATATTGTGGTCAGCACAGTGAGCATTTTAAATAACATGCAAAGAGTATTGAAATAAAACCTATTTTTGGTTGAGAGATTTATTTATAACTCTTACTAGGTATATGTTTATCTAACAACAACACACACAAAGGTTTTTTTTGTATAATATGAATGATAATTAGTAGGATTAAATTATTCATAATAAACAGAAAATTATTTAGTACCCATACCACAATAAAAATTAATGAAATAAAAGGAAAAAATGGAAAATTGTTAATGTTAATTAATTGGTAACTTTTATTTATTTAGAATCAAACAAGACTAAGAGTACTAGAGTTAGAATTGTGATCATCATTAACTACAGGAAGTAGTTGTTTGATAAAATATTTATATACAGAACTAAAGTAAGTAAACTACTAATAACTGAATAATATTTATGGTGATGTCAATGTAGCTGACCCCAGTAATAAAAAAAAGAAACATATTCAACCTTTTTTAACTCTTTAATTTTTTTTCTGACTTCAAAAATATTCAATGTCTTTGTTTTATTGAGCTCATCAGCTATTCAAAAAAGACTTAAAGTGAAACTAATTTAATATATTTAGTTAACCAAAAACTATTCTAAGTACTCAGTGCTCATGCTTCTAAGATAATAAACAGTTAATTGAACATTTTGTTATTCATGTCTATTTATTTTCCGTGTCTTACTAATACTATTGAATATTTAAATCACTTTTTGAGTATATTAAGTGTCTGGAATGGTAAATTGATTAAATTTGAGATTCTTATAATGTTACATTATTAAATTAAATTTTAATCTCATGATTACTTCAGGATCAACTATTTTATTTTGGCGAGATAAGGAATGCTGTCTGTTTTGCAGTCATAAATGTACAAAAAACAATTCTAAATTATTAACTAAAATTTATTTCAGAATTAAATAATAAGTTACCTTTATTTACAGCCATTATTTTTAAAACACTTGAAGATATTGTCATCAATTTTTTGCATTGAGACTTTTGAAAGCTTTTTTTATCGTGAAAATGTTATTACAAATGCCCCAAACTTATTTGTTCACTAAAATATTTTTTTAAAGTACACAATATCACTAAGTAACACTCATAATAACATTATAATTGTCTAGGTTGTACATGTTTAAACAAAAATAAATAAGTCGAAATTTTAACTTGTTCTAAACTTTTAGTTTCAAAAATAAACAATGACGAAGACGAACGCAGATGATGATTGACTAACTGACACTGACAGGACAGTGACTGAATTCTTTTAATTTATTTCATGACCATGGATGCCAAGTACTTCAATCGAGACAGTCACTAAATAAAATAATAATAATCATTTATTTCAGGCAACCTGGCCCATAAATACATATGAAGTTATAATACAATACAATACATAGTTACAATACATAATTTCAATATACATATAGATATAAATACAATACATAATAATTAAATTATTCAGCCGACCTATTTCCGCACACAGATCTATTTAAAGATCATACAGGATACTACTTTACATCAATACAGCTATGATCTATTTCTATGGCGACGAGTATGGCTGAAATATGAATAGCTCTCTTTAAAATAGAGATCATTGATAATAAAATAATAATAATCTAGATCTAATAATCTTTACCTATGACTTCATGCATTGAAGTTTCAGTCGGCAGTCAAGTCAGTGCATGAAGGCCGGTCTACCTGTAGCAAGGTAGGTAGCGGTGTCTGCAGTAAGTTGTTACGTAATCCCAATTTCGCTAGCGTCATATGTAGTCAAAACTGCACATACATATACCCTACATAACTATTCACAGCTTTGCTCAGGTTATGAACCATCTCCATTGCTATCCCGTTACTATTTCTCAAAGTCATTAGGGCTCATGGACTCCATCTAGGTAGGGCAGAGTAGTTGAGCATACGTTGTAAATACTAGACCGATACGACAGATTCACTATTCAGTCAGATGTTTAATCCACCTGTTCTTAGATTAGACTATGACTCTGTCTGTATAATTATATCAAAAATACAATTTAATCAATTTAAATGGCAATTTAAATAGTAATTCAGAACATTTCCCAAATAAGTTATGACTTAAAGGTCTTTGATACCAGGTCATAAATTTAAAAAATGACTTGTCTGTTTGTGTTTTGGATTTTAGTACCTATTTAGTTTAGTTTAATTCAAATGGCTATAATTTATATGGGATGTGATTACTGTTTTATAGATCACAGGGAATATATCAATCTATTGTATCAAAATGTTTATATGGACGAAACAGAGAGCATCTCATACTCAATGCCGGCACAAATATTTTCTGTAGTCGCCAAAAGCATTGTAAATAACAAAAAAAGAAGTCATCCCGATAATTTCCACGAAGAAGTAAGTAATAACGTTTACGATTAATAAGTATTTTTTGCTATTACTGTCTAGTATATATGCAACTACTATTTTTTTTTCGACTATATTTTATAGTGTCCTATGCACGACACTCGTCGAAAAGTACATAAGTTCCATGAGTTTGTTACTCCAAACTCCAAAATTTACTTATGCATATCGTAATGTGACAACTATACTGAAGCAATACTATTGTACTTTCAATTTAGTCACTTTACAATTTCAACTCTGACTATGTTTGAGTTTATCCAACTTTAAGAGTGCTATTCAATTTAAAAACAAACATGAATATGTTACCTGTAAGATTAAATGTTTTCCTGGCTAAGCTTAGGATTAGGAATACTTCTATGTGCGAGTGTGGTCTAGCTGATGGGGACGTTGATCACATGTTTTTTTCTTGCTCCAACCTTCGCCACTCCTTTTATGAATTTTTACCCCCTGAGATTCCTCGTCCTACATCCATTAAATGTCTACTTTCTCATACACTTTTCCCGTCTATCATCCAAATCCTCTCTAATTTTGTACATAGAAGTAATTTAAAACTATAAATATACATGTATATATCCTAACAATAAAATTTAGATATAGTTCTGTCTTTAACTCTTGTGTATATAGTAACTTTGAATTTATTTTAATTTGTATAGTTGTGTTTGTTGTAGGTTAATCACTCGGGTCGTAATGATTGTCACAAATTATATAAAGCTGGCCAAATTCTAATAATACTTGCTCTCCTCAGTTTGTGAAAGTATCATCTAGGACATCCATTGGCAGAATCGGGCTAAAGTCACGATAGCCACATTCAAAGAAGAAGAAGAAGATTAAATGTCACTGTATTAATTTTATTTTATTTTTAGACTACAATGATCAAAGAAATATATGAAAGATTTCATAAAGAGATACCATCAGCAGTCAAAGAAGGTTATATATCTAAATATAATCAATATCACACATCAGATGTTCGGGAATTTGCAAAAAAACTTTCTGAGTCTACCATTTTCAATATTACTGGTGTGAGTGGTGGTAATACTTCTGGGGTCTCATTGAAGTGCAGGATTAAGGAGAATGATTTTTTAATACCCCCTCATTCAAGGTAAGCTCTATTTGACTTTCATTAAATTTGTGAAGCATGGAGTAGTCAGTAAATAAAATTATTATCTTGAAATGCTTGTAAAATTTACTCCTGCGGTATACTTTTATTGGAATTCTCTGGAGCTGGGAGCTGCTTCTTACAAGAACACTGCTTGTAATGTATATATAGGCTGATATTAATTTAGACCTGAGCACATTGAATAATTCTTGAATAACATTCTTAATCATCACTCTTAATCTATTATGAAGTATTAGGTAAAGGCTAATTTCTACAACAGATTTTTATCAAGCTTTAAAAGTAACATCAAAAATGTACTTTCAGATTTCATTGTGGTAATGTGCATGACCAGTGTCAGAAATTAGAAGCAAGCCACTATGATGTAGTCATAGCAGACCCACCATGGTGGAACAAGTATATAAGGAGACTGAAGAGTACCAATGATATGTTAAGGTAATAACGTGAAATGTAAAAAAATCCATTTGCAAAGGACTTGTTTGTTATAATTTTAAAAGATCGCTGTAGAGCTCTTCCCTGGGCCGCCTTTTTTATACGACCCTTTACGTCGATCTTCTGAGAGGGCGTGGTATTTCACCGGTCGAGCCGGCCCATTCATGCAACCAACTGCTTGGCTCTGCCACTGTAAAAAAATTGCTTAACATCATGTGACACTGGTACCACATGTGTGTAATATTTTCCTGGAGACCCTACAAGATATGTAATATCTGATCCGATGAACCAGATGCAGTACAAATATGCATGTTTTTATCACAGAAATTGATACTCTAATTTGCAAACCTAATAACTCCACTTTTATTCTAAAACGGCAGTTTGATACCGGCAGATACTAGATATTATCTAATTTCTATTGGTATCAAAATTTTCATTTCCGAAAAAAGTGTAGTTAGTAGGTTTGCAAATTAAGGTATCCAAATGTTTTGTTAATGAATTTTTAAAATTCCATAGAGCATCTTGTATATGTTTAATTTTTTATATTTTGCAGCTATTCAATGATGTACAATGAAGAAATTGCCTCTATACCATTAAAGGATCATCTTTCAGAGAATTGTTTGGTGGCAGTATGGTGTACAAATTCTGACAGTAATGTTGCCTCTGTAAAAGATTTAATTTTCCCCAAATGGGGAGTAGAATATGTGACAACATGGTATTGGTTGAAAGTCACAGTGGATATGAAGCCAATGTGTAAATTCAGATCTAGATGTAAAAAACAACCATACGAGAGACTTATAATAGGGAAAGTGGGTGATATTAAAGACGTTCCTAAAAATCAATTGCTTATTAGTGTCCCAAGTGCTTTGCATTCACACAAGCCACCATTATTGGGTGAGTATTTGTTTAAAAATAACAAATAGATGTAATGTAGACATAACTTTTTTTCTACCTGAAGATGTAAGCAGTGGCTGTTAAGCCTCGTCTCACCATTATGTTTATGTCCCAAATGATGGTGAACCTATTGGCAATAGGAACTACGTACCCGGTATGGCAATAGCCTATTGCCATATCAGGCACAAAGTTTTTAGTCATCCGTGACTCGCAGATAACTTTCGAAATTTCATTGGTGTGTGCCAGGATTTGAACCCGATCTGAATTCAGAAGCCGTGTGCTCGACGACTGAATTACCGAGACTTTCCCACTGTAGATTCTTGTAGATTTCAAGGTATGTAATTAGATTTGACTGAGAATTATCATAATTTATTTCAGATATATTAACACCATTTATCAATAAGGAAGAACCACAAATATTGGAATTGTTTGCGAGATATTTGCTTCCAAATACTACAAGCATAGGTTATGAACCTTTGAAATGGCAACATCTTTCGTTGTTTGAAGAAGTAACTTAATACCCAGAATGTAGGCAACATTGGTAAAATATGGGCAATGGTATTTTTTTTTATAGGATAGGAGGGCAAACAAGCATGTGTGTCACCGATGGTAAGTGATCATCGCCATGGACACCTGAAACACATATAGTGTTACAATTGCGTTGCCAACCTTTAAGGGCGCAGGATGGGAAAGGATGGGGAAGAGAGGTGGGCCTCCGGGTACCTCACTCACCAAAAGAAAAGCGGCATGAGCTACTTTACGTCGATCTTCTGAGAGGTTGTTTGGCCTAATTTTTGGATTGGATCATCATAGTGATGATGTTTGTACATTTTTTATCAATATTTCATCATGTGACTTATGGTCGCGTATCAAATGAAAATAATAATAGTTAGTGCATGCATAAAAGATATAAAAAATAATTGACATACTGAAATACTTCCTATAAAGCCTTGAATTGACGTGTCTCGTGGTGCATTGGTAAAACCACTGACTGCAGAATCGAGGTTGGCGGGTTCGATCCATACACGAGTGTTATGTTTCATAGCACTATTTATTTGCTAAGTTTGGCAATAAAGGGAGCTGTGTATATTACGTCTTAAATATTATTAGCTCAGTTTAAGTAAAATTAAATTAAAGTATTGTTTATTTTTATAAAATATATGTGTAAATAAGAATAAAAAAAATATTGTGACTTTATTGTATTTATTTATTTTAGTATGAAATAATTTATAATATTAACTGTTGCCATTGACAATTACGCTTGTTTTCCTGCTCTTCTTTGGGTATCCGTCCGGGTTCATAGTCTGCCATCTCCAGAAATCGGTGCCTGGTAAAAGTACAATCAATTATTTTATTTAACTAATCGGAATAACTTCTTTCAATTATAAATGTTCTTTAGCATATCAAAAGAAAAAAGCCGAGCTTGTTTTGGTCTCCAGTAGTCCAGTTTTTTTTTTACTAATATACTCACACATCTCTTCAATACTGTATTTTGTGGTCCACCCAAGTTCCTCCTTGGCAAGCGATGCGTCAGCCCACATCGCGGTAATATCGCCCAGTCTTCGGTCGACATATTTTAATGGAATCTTAGTAGAGGTCACCCGTTCAAACACATTTACTAGCTCCTTGACCGACACACCTCTGCCGGTGCCCAGATTGTACACCTGTCAAATAAATAATTTTATCATAATTATAATAATTCTGTTTCGAATTACTGATAGATGTGAAAAGAAAAACTTTGTCTAGTGTAGTAAAACAAAAAAAAATGCTGGGTATAGGTTGAGTCTTTTGGGTTGTGCGGGAATAAAAATGAAAATACATACCTTGAGTCCCACATGGTTGTCACTGAGCAGGTTCAATGCTGCGACATGACCGCTGGCAAGGTCCATTACGTGAATGTAGTCTCGAATACCTGAATATAAAACATATTCAGAAATCATTGGGGTCGCTTAATGGGGTTCAGTTTTGGCATTCTTCGAAAGCAAGCGTCAGGATATAGTATAATATCAAGTATTTACGGTCTCCATGGTAAAAACGATTGTCGGGAATCAGAAACGCTCGGCTCCCGTTTGTGATTTAAAAGTCGTGAGATTGTCGGGATTACACCAATGATTTCTCGGAATCATTTTCGGAAGTCGTGTGTGATAAATATGGTTTATGGCAATAGGTTCGCCACCTATTCGATTTGGGACGTAACATTCGGCGAGTCGAAGCTTAACAGCCGCTGCTTACACCTTCAGGTACAATATTTGTTTGATGGTTTAGTTCAGCTAATATCTGAACCGGATGAACCGTTTTTGATAAGACTTTCGCTATAAAAGGCCAAATGTTCCTCTTTGTAGGTTTAATAACTGAGAGATGGAGTCAACCTTAGCTTACTCTGCCACTCAGTGGGATTATTTTTAAATTTTAAATGCGACTTCCAGTGTAACTAAGCATATCTTTGGCATTAACATTGAGTTTTTTTGTTTTGCGTATTTCTGCACGGAAATAATACAAATAAATATGTACCGGTGCCATCAGGTGTCTTATAATCATTGCCGAAGACTGTGAGCAAAGGTTTCTTTCCAAGCGCCACCTGGGCCATAAAAGGCATCAAGTTGGTGAATTCCTTGGTTGGATCCTCGCCAATTAGTCCAGATGGATGAGCCCCCACTGGGTTGAAATAACGCAATGATATGATGTTCCATTTCTGTAAATATTTTTTTAAACCACAATTAATAGCTGATACTTACCCCAGTAGAACTATATTGTGTGTTAAATAAGCCTAAGTTTGTCGCTGATGTAAGTATGTACCTACATACTCATAAATCTATTCATACAAATAAAATTGAAGTGTCTGTTTGTAATATTAAAATAGCTGCTTTCTACTACATTCATATATACGGTACATAAAAGCAGCAAAATAACATTTTTACATTTTTGCCTGTCTGTTTGTTCTGGATAATCAGTGGAATGGCTAGACCGATTTTGCCGGGACTTTTATTGGCAGGTAGCCGGTGTAATAAGGAGTAACATAGGCTACTTTATTTTAGAAAAAAACCTTTTATCTATTCATTTATTGCTTTCGAGGCAAAACAGAGTTCGGCTGGTCAGCTAGTTACTGATATAAAACATGCTCGAAGCTTAATAATTTTAGACTAAATGGCGTTATATATGCGTAAAATTATACTTTACACTTTAATAATTCATGATGACATCATGTTACATAACTTAGGCGGATGGTACAGAAAGTGATATTGCTATCAAAATAGCACCTACACACCTACTGACATAATTTTATTATAGTTAGTATAATTTGTGTGATCCACCAGACCTTGACATTCATTCTTGTACCGGTAAGCACTCGGACGAATGAGATCCTCAACACAATTACTTTTACTATTAGTTGTCTACATAAATAAATACAAATTAAACTTTCTCTGAAAAGCAACCTGAATTCTTTTTATTGAAATGTCATAATTTCTTTCTGCATAGTTTAAATAAACACGCTTATTTATAAGCTATTTCCATCTGTCATGCAATGCTCCATCCTAAGAAAACAATGTTAGATGTAAATAATTGTGTGTAAATATTTTATTTCTGAATAAATGCTATTTGTCGCCCATTCGTAAGCTTTGATATTTAAAAAAAGGAAAGATCAAAGAATTAAAAAAATATATAAAGTTCCAAATTCAAACTCGATAGAACGCGCGCAATGCTCGTCTTGTCAGTTGTTATTACTTGTAAATCTTAAATCAATATGGCGTCTGATAAAAATATACTAGAAAATATCTTAACGATTCTTTTACCTTATCAGCAGCGCTAAGATCCTTGAGCATCTCTTCGATAAAGTATTTAGTTCTTCCGTAGACGTTAGTTATGCTACCAGTGGGGTGTGTTTCAGTTATGGGCAAGTATTCAGGCTCTCCGTATACCGTACAAGAAGAAGAAAATACCATCTGGTAGCAGTCATGAGATCTCATAATCTGAAATATAGATAATTTGTCATATTTGGGTATATTATCACTTCTTTCGTCTCAAGTACTGGTACTAATTTAAAGCGATTAAAACTGTAACTTATATTTTAAAGTTTAACTAAAGAGTTTCGTTATTCAGAACATTTAAAATTTCCAGCCACCTTAATCAACCGACGTCACATAGATCACACTCAAATCCTAACTGGAAATACCATAGTACCTATTGTACCGATTGTACGAGTAGGTATTAAGACCTTAGGTACGATCGTGACCAACAAGACAGTAATTATAATTTAAACCTAACCTCACGCCTTTTTCTACCCGAAGGTGTAGGCAGTGGCTGATAAGCCTCGACTCGCCGTTATGTTTACGTCCCAAATGCAAAAGGTGGCGAACCTATTGCCATACCGGGCACAAAGTTTGTAGTCATCGATATTTATCACACTTAACTTTCGAAAAGTCATTAGTGTGAGCCAGGATTCAAAGTCGCGACTTCTTGATTCAGAAGCGGGGTCCTCGACCACTGGTCCACCGAGACCTTTTCGATGTCATGAGGTTTTATACGAACAAAAAATAATTACCTACCTCTAATAAATTGAGCATGCCCAGTAGATTGTTTTGATAGTAAAGTAAAGGTTGCTGCATGGACTCTCCGACGGCTTTCAGTGCAGCGAAATGGATGACGCAGTCAATCTGGTGCTGTTAAGAGAATTCTAAATTTAAAAGTTACTTAAGTACTGGCTGACTCGTTAAACATTGCTTTTTTTTTTATTTAATTTGTTTTGCATATTTGCTAACACGTACCTAAGTTTACTGGTCTTTGCCCCTGCGTACCTAATGGCTTATGGAGGTGATAGGTATTAGGTATACAGGCTTCCTTGACGAGACTTGAAAGAGCCGACAATGTCGCGTATCATTTAATGCCTCACCTGTTATATTTAATTATGGGCAAAAGATAAAGGTTCAAAATTTGAAGATCATTGTTTTCTATACAGGATCTTCATTACCATCTTAGAATGTACCATCATACCATCTACAGCATCGTATTCAATAAGGCTTTCATTGACATATATAGAAATAAATCTAAATATAGGTACCATTCATATTTTCCTCTTTATCATAATCTTCATTAGAAATGCCATACGGGCGGAGTTCTGGGCAACAGCTACCTACTTTGTTATCATTTAAAAATAATGTGTGTTGCATGATATTGTTTTGATGGAATGACGGTTTTATGCAAGGATACTATTAATTTGATAATTCTTATCTGATAATGCATCAACCTGCCAATTAAAAAAAATATCCATTATTATTAAATCGCATATAAAATATAAATTTACCTTATCAAATATATCATTGATTTGAGGTTTGTCCAATAAGTCAGCTTTATAGAATGTTATTGTTTTGCCGGTGATTTGTTCTGCTCTTTGAAGGGCCGGTGAGCCTTCTTCATCACCCACGGCGTTGGCGAAATTGTCAATAGCGACTACTTCGTGTCCGGCATCTAGGAGATCCACTACGCAGTGACTTCCGATATACCCAGCTCCTCCAGTTACTAATATTGTCTTGAAACGTGGCATTTTTATTTCTGTGGAAAGACAATTATAGTTTTTGTAACTTAACGTCTTTTTCTACTTCAAAGTGTTGGCAGCGCTTGTTACGTTACAAATCGCAGAATTTATACGTTCTAAATGGAATAAGTGGCGGAACATAGTCACACATCGGGCACAATTTTGTAAATCTTATATATGTGGCATACATAATTTCCGAAAAGAATTCCGTCAAGTCATTGGTCGCCGGATTTGATCCCACGACTTCTGTTTTAGAAGCGTCATTCCTATTTTCAGAGAGAAGTAAAGAAGGAGGAATATTGTCATTAGAGAAATCCCAGCTCAAGTCAGAATTAGTCATAAAAACATTACATTGACGCAAATAAAAAAAAAGACAATTGCCGCCAAAATTAAAGTAGCAGGTAATTTATTGGCAATGTTAATAGCCTGCTGCATTATTTTAGATCGTCCTTGAAGCATATATTTTTGCAGAACAATGGACAGTTATGTTTAGAATTCAATAATCACGTAGGTACATATTAAATATTTATGGCACGTGGCACTCTGATTTTGTTTGAATCTTAATGGTCTATGTATGATTTATATGTGAGGTCAATTATTGCAATTGACGTTTACAATACAATGCGCATACTCATGGGAACAGTCAATGATAAATCTACGCATCGGAACGTGGGCATTTGTGTTTATAGAAAAAAAAAACTATAAAGAGTTTGCATCCAATATTAGAATATGGAATTATCCTCAATATTTAGGTTTAAAGACAGCCAAGTCTGGACTTAAGGTGCCATTAAAAAACGTACTTACTTATATATATTTTTTTAAATTGTCACACATAACTTCCAAAAATAATTCCTAGAATATTCTTGACGGGGTGCATTTTCTTTTTAATAAACCAGTCCAGCGTCTTTTTTATTATTATTTTTATGGGATATGAGGGCAAACTTCTAGCAACTACTCGTACCGCCTATGAACACCGTGGTGCGATGCCGTTCTTTAAGGGAGTAGGAGGCGAAAGGAAGAGGAACGAAACGCGGCACGAGCCACTTCACGCTTTATTCCGAGTGGTCATGGTATTTCACAGGTCAAGCCGGCCCATTCATGCAGCGAACTGCAATTCTCTACTACTGTTAAAGACATGTTTTATTGACATAACACGGTGACAGATAGAGCTGATGGATCTCAGAGATCTGTCCATAATTTTTAGTCCATACTTATTCTGGTACTTTGATAGAGAAAATGAAAATAATTTAAAATATCGAAGCAAAACTAAAAACCTTGTGGCAGAGTAAAGTTGCTAAACGTCCATCAAAGTGTAGTTGCAACATGACAAGCCGCAAATGATGAGATCATTCACCCATCGCGATTTTCTTTGAACTGAGGTCTTAGCTTTGTTTATAAATGGATAAGAACAATTTTAACCTTAGTGCGAATAGTAATATTAAACTTAGTGCCCGAAGAATTAAGTTCAAAGGCAGTCGAAAATGAAACACAAGAAAAATATGTAATTTATTAAGTAAGGACAAAGTTATGTATGAGTTAGCTGGATCCGTCATAGAGCGTTTAATGATAATAATATGATGATAGTGGTTAATTATTTTTTTTCTTATTTTAAAGTTACGGGTTAAACGAACAAGCGGGTCCCCTGATGATAATCTACTACTACCGCTTATGGACACCTACAACACAGAGTGTTACAGTTGTTTTACCGGATGGGGATGGTGATATAAGCTATAACCAATCGAGGCATGAGCTACCTGAAGTCGATATACTGAGCCGTCGTGTTAATTCATAGGTAGAGCCGGCCACTCACGAAGCGCGCTGCATGACTCTACCACTGTTCTTGTGGAAGTAGGTAGCTTAGGCTTAATTACGTAGATAAAGCCCAGTAAGACTTATTGTCAACTCATTAAAGTCTATTCTAATAAAATTAAAATTAAAGTTATAGAAAAAAGCTAAGTAATAATTACTTAGCTTTTTTCTTGTATGTATGTACTAAGTATGTAAGTACTTATTCACGTATGGGGATTTCAAATGAGTCATTAGTTAGTAGCTGTACTTAATTCCGAGTGTAAATAACAGGTGTTTGTATACCAATGCCCGTTACGTTCCGTTACATTGCATCAGTCTTAAAGAACATATTATTATGAGAGAATTTAGTACAATTTACATATGCGAACAATTTCGCAAAGAAAAAATAAGCGAGTGTTTATTAGAAATAGAAATGTCCATAAAACTATCAACCACAAAAGAAAAAAAAAACAAAATACCGATACGTATGTATGGACGAAAAAGAAAATTACACCTCGTTTCTGAACTTTTTTTGGAAGTGATGTCTGATAAATATCGATAACTGACTAAATTAAGTATGCCTGATGTGTGAGTGTGTGTGCTTTCGCCACCGTAAAAACAATTGGGGCTTAAACACTCGGCGTATCTAAGCATAACGGCTGCCAAAGCATAACTTAACACATTCAAACGAACACACAAATTTACTAAAATATCCATACATGATGTAATAAATACTTCCAATATTACGTTAATAATTCAAGAAGTCGTGATAAAAAATAAATGTTGAATGATTTGATAGCGATTTATTTATCAGGAACATCTATTTACTATCGCCAACGATTTATTGGAAATCGATGTTCTGCTAATTGATCGATCATGATTTTTGTTTGTTTCGCTTCTATTAGCGTGATGATTATTTGTAGATAATCTTTTCCGGTGTATTATAGTCAATGTATTTTTTAAGATTAGTTGAAATAAAATATTATTTAGATTTTTCTACCTCACCTATAAAAAATATATTTATTATTATTCTTTGCCGTTATAGGCAGCGTTTTTACACATTTTGGATATGATATCTCCGTTTTAAATATTATATCAGGTTTATTGTACTATGGAGTATTGTAAAAATTATTTATTCACTTTCCGTATTTTCCATAGAGCTCCTCCTGACGTTCTTGTTTGGACAACATAAGGAAATTTACCTTGCACAGAAAATGCAACACTTTGCTAAGAGTAAAAAATACACTACAAACATAAGTCCAAAAACTGTATACATACTTCAAAATAGTTAGTTTAAAATATTTAAATTAAAATGCTTGATTGAGTTAAATACAATTTGGTTTACTATAACTGTTTGTCTCAAATGAGGTGAACGCTACTAGAGGAAGGACAATTCCATTACGGTAAAAGTAATCTATATCTACTTATATCTGTTTCGAATAATTTTAATTGATTGATTGTACTTAAACATTTGTTATATCTACATAATCAATCAAAAGACATCCGCAGTACGCGCCTCACTAAAAAAAACTAGAGCATCTTGTATAATCGATGTAGTTTTAATCCCAGCTCTAAATTTCAAATATTGGCGCCATTTTTATTTCCTTTCCATATGGAGAAAAATTGACCGATTCACGAAACTCTTAATCTACAGATTTTCGCACGTTATGGGCCAGCACCATATTGTATATACCACAATTCTAAATTTAAAATACTGGCGCCATTTTTATTTTATTTTTCTTTTCAGTACACAGCAATAATGAAGATGCGGGCAGAACTTAGTAAAATTAGTTAAAAGGGAATCACTGCTCAGTATAGTTTACACATAAATTATAGACCATAAAATGTAAAATGTAGTTTTCTAAAAGTAAATTAAATAATTCTATTCTATAACTGCGGAGCCCAATTGCCTGTAAGGTCGGACACGGACTTTGCCACTTTTTTCATTATATCGAGTTATTACTCGTAAAAAATAATTATATGCGCATATTATAAACGAGGTACAGTATCTATTTTCTTTAGTTTTTGAATTTTAATCTCGTTATTATGGTAGTTATTGAAGAAAACCCAACGATTAGTTGCGGCCGTCAACCTGTAATTACAGCTAAAAGGATCCGGCCAGTTTATTAAATGTATCTTTTTTTTTTCTCTTTTGCAAATCGAACATCCTGTTGCATTTGCCGCTTAGCAAAGTTCAGACACCCCGATATGAACAACACCAACCATAACTGGAGTTAGCAGTTTAGCACTAACCCAGAAGCTTCGTATCTACATTTAAAAATCATACTTGATGTTTTAACTTACTTGTCTATGGTCATACATGATTATTCCGAATTAAGTCACCAGTCTTGCCATTTATTTAACGGGAAAAAATATTTCATTTGGCCTACGTTTGTCTACGCTAGCGGATATAAAAAGCGTGAAAGTATATATACATGTACTTCAGAAACAATTTACATACATACATACATACATACATAACTTCACGCCAAATCCCTTGCGGGGTAGGCAGAGAGAACAGAGCGCCATAGGGCACGATTCTTACACACCTCACTCGCTTCGTTGACTTTCATAACTCTTTTCATGCACGCGCGTCGGTTTTTGAGGCTCTTAACATCACCTTCCTCCAGAACACGTTCTATTTGGTCTTGGAATGTGTGTCTTGGCCGTCCTCGACTCCTACATCCGTCCGCTTTTGCATTGTATATCTGCTTAGTCAGTCTTGCGTCAACCATTCTTTCTACATGTCCGAACCATCGGATCATGCCCTTTCTTACTTTTACACCGACACTCTCTTTCAAACCAACTTCCTTCCTTACAACCTTGTTTTCTACGCGGTCAGCGAGAGTCACTCCGCAGATTTTGCGTAGAGCCCTCATTTCTACCGCGTTTATTCTACTTTCATGCCCACTCTGCCATACCCAGCTCTCGCTTCCATAAGTTAGTGTTGGGATCAGGACTGCATTGTGGATTGCTAACTGGGCCTTTCTGCTAATATTTTTTGCGCCCAGGAATCTGCCCAACACTCCGTTTACGCTATTTCCTATCGCCACTCGTCTTTCTACATCCGCGGTGAACCTTCCATCTCTGCTAAAAGCGCATCCAAGATATACAATTTCATTCACCTGTTCCAGCACTACATCATCAACCATTATCCTTGCATCTGTTCTGGATTCCTCCCTTTCAAACACCATTACTTTCGTTTTCGTCGCATTCAACTGCAAGCCTTTAATCATGCAATCATCTTTCATAGTAGTGACTAGTGTTTGCAGGTCCGACGGCGATTCGGCTAGAAGCACGGCGTCATCTGCGTAAAGCAGGCAGCTCACAACTAGGTCACCCATTCGCATCCCTACATCCATCGATCTCATTCTCTGGAGACAACTGTCCAGGTACAGGATGAACAGTCGAGCGGACAGCACGCAACCCTGTCTGACGCCGATATTGACGTCAAACCAGGGGGACAAGCCGCCGTCAACACGCACACACGCTGTGCAGCCGTCATAAGTGGACTGCACAGCGCGCAGCAGTGCTCCGCTCACCCCGTAGCCCGGGAGTATATCCCACAGATCCTTTCGTAACACTCTGTCAAACGCTTTTTCCAGATCCACAAAACCGCAGAAAACCTTCCGGTTAACAGCCAGTTGTTTCTCCACGATGTTGCGGAGAGAAAAAATCTGATCCATGCACCCTCGTCCGCTTCTGAAACCACCCTGAGCCTCCCACAACACTCCATCAGATATCACCCTCATTCTCCTTTCAATAATTTTCCCATACACCTTTGCTGCTAAACTGATCAAACTGATGGCCCTGTAACTGGCGCACTGCATACGTGATCCCTTACCTTTATACAAGGGCACGATGACAGCGCGCCTCCAGTCCATGGGAACCCTACCCGACCTCCAGCACAGATTGCTCAAGGTCAGGAAAGCGTCCCGGACACAGGTTCCACCGTGTTTGATCATTTCAGCAGACATCATATCAATTCCAGCTGCCTTACCATTTTTCATACTTCGTATCGACCATTCAATCTCTTCCATAGTAATGTCCTCATCAGATGTTGGCGCAGCGGTGTCAGCCGTAGGCTCACTCGCGGCGCCCACATCCGGAACATACTCGTACATTTCCCCAAAATACTCACTCCACCTGCCCAATACATCGCTTGGGTTTGCAAGAATGTCACCAAACTTAGACATAATTTTGTCCATTCTGGATGTTGACGAAGAACCCCGAGACTTTCTAACTTCCCTCCAGAAGAGTTTGTTATTCGCCTCGAAGTTCTCCGTCAACCTCACTTCCTCATTCGCAACAAGTCTTTCACGCTTCTCTTTCACTAAGGCTTTGGTAACATTCCTGCAGCGGCGGTAGCTCTCATACTTT
The DNA here is from genome assembly GCA_905147225.2 of Euproctis similis. NCBI lineage: Eukaryota > Metazoa > Arthropoda > Insecta > Lepidoptera > Erebidae > Euproctis > Euproctis similis. Next base: position 6,093,977 of record LR990121.1, on the reverse strand, counting down.
TTCTCTGTCATACTATCATTCTGGTTCAAACTTGAGACATAATCCAACCATGCTTTTTTCTTTCTTTCGACGCTGGATTTCACATCCGCGTCCCACCAGGCGTCACCTCTCAGAATCTTATGCCTCTTTGCACTACCACATACTTCTTTTGCACTATTCACTATACTTTCTTTCATTCTTTCCCAGCATTCTTCAACACCTAGGCCAGAAAGACTCGTCTCATTGAGTCCTTTACTGACTAGGCCTACATACATACTCCGTACACTTTCATCTTCTAATTTCTCACATTTTATCCTTTCAAGCTCTCCGAAATGGGTACGCACTCGCCAGTGTCTCCACTTCTTGAAAAGGCCCACGAATCGGCTTACCACCAGGTAGTGGTCCGTATCAAGAGTGGGGCCTCTGTAGGCTCTTGTATCCCTTAGAGTATTTCGGAGACGACTATCTATCAAAATCAAATCTATCATACTCTTTTGCTCATTCCGTCTCCACGTATACGTGTGAATATCTTTATGACGGAATAATGTGTTAGACACAAGGAGGTTCCGTTCCAGGCATACGTCCAATATCGGCTTACCAGCATCATTCACTCTCTTGTCACCATTCGGACCAAGGACAGCCTCCAGGCCGTCTCGCTTGGTTCCGACCCACCCATTAAGATCACCACACAGAATTATCCTTTCATTTTCCTCAGCTAGATCCAGAATATCCCTAACAGTTTCCCAAAACTCCTCGAGTTCGCGGGGATCCGCGGAGCTAACGGGAGCATAAGCTGCGACCAGGAAAACTCGCGTGATCCCCAGTTTTATTCGAACCCAAAGATGTCTTGGGCCTACCAACTCATAATCTTTCACTCCGGAAGCAAAGCGGGAGGAGAGAACGACTCCAACACCCCCACTGGCACGGACGTCCGGGTCCACTCCGGACCATAGGGCTACCATGCCACCGGGGAGGTCCTCGGTCTCCCTCCCCCTCCGCTTTGTCTCCGTCAAACATAAGGCATCCAGGCATCTCTCATTTAATACATCCATCATCTCATTCATCTTTCTTGCCATGCTACCTCTAACATTCCACGTGCCTATACGGCACTCCCCTCTCCTCGTCCCGCCAGGATTGGCGCTGCGTGAAGGGTGGCGGCCCCCTTCGCCGCATGCGCATGCAGCCGCACCGACGGGGGCTAATCGGTGCCCGTCGCTTGCGGGACACGCCCTAGCAGCCCGTCCGGCTGAGTTTGCTTTGGTCAAGATTGCGTCCCACTGGGACGGCAGGGATCGCGACGATCCCCAAACAAACAATTTAATAATTATTTTTATTTTAATTAAACATGTCGAAATAAATCTATTAATATACATAGACAACAATTATTGAAATGTCACACGATTCCGCTGTTCTTTATTTAAAATGTTATGATGAGAAAGAAATATTTTGTTCATTGTTTTGTTAATCTGCACATAATTATAGCATAAATATATTAATTTATTCGGTGAAAACCCCAGATGTGTACTTAAAATATTTGGGTATGAAAAAAAAAGAAGTGGATGTGTGGATGGAATGTGGAACAAAGAAACATAATACGTGAAAGACTCTTTTTTGTCTCTCTGTGTGTCACAACCTCTTTTGAGGCCCAAACTCTTCGAGGAATTTCTTCCTCTCTTGAGTTTTGGCGGGACTGTGGAAGAGACATGTCCGTTCATTGCATTATTTTCTCAGATTTGTGTTTCAATGGATATTATTCAATAAAATTCGTGAGTAAAATAAAGTTAGTTTTAAGTTTCATCATCATCATCATCGTTACTTTTTAAAAAATAACGTCAGGCAGTATGGCTTAAAAAGCCTAAAAGGCCTGGCCTGTCCAATAATGGACAAAAAAAATTCTTCCTCTCTTTATAATTGAAATATGAGCTTTGGAGCAAAAGAGCGTTCGATAATCGATTATTGCGGCACTTGGGTCGGTCCGGACAGGGGATACCCTGACTTCTCCCAGAACAGTCAATGGTTCAATAATAATAATGATTTGAAATGTCCAATTCGGTCAAGTAACAAAAAAAAATACGTTAAGATGCTTTAATTGAGGTTTACATTCATTTTAGACAGAGTACACGGTACACAAACAAAATCAAATAAGCAATAGGCTACGTGTGAGTGGTTAAATAGTAAAGTAATTTCCTGCGCAATAAATATTAATATTTTCCTGTTTTGATTTATTAGGTTGGCGGCACATAAAGTATTCTTTCTGAGAATTGAAAAAGAGTGAACGGGTTAATTGTGACTATAGGCAATAATAATAATAATTCGTGTCTAACTTCTGTTAGGATGGAATGAATTTAATCAGGATATAGTTTTTGTATAATAGATTCATTAAATAGCTAAATAAATATAACAGCATTTACATTATATGATTGCATATATATCCTTAATAATGTGAAACGTTATCATAATTTTGTCTCTTTTTTATGGGATAGGAGGGCGAACGAGTAGGCGTGTCACCTGATGGTAAGCAACCAACGCCGCCCATGGATACCAGCAACACATATAGTGTTACTGTTGCGTTGCCAACCTTTAAGGGATAGGGGATATGAAAGGATGGCGAAGGGGGTGGGCCTCCGGGTACCTCTCTTACCGAACAAAACGCGGCATGAGCCACTTTACGTCGGTCTTCTGAGAGGTCGTGGTATTTCACCGGTCGAGCGGGTCCATTCATACAGCAAACTGCTTGGCTCTACCACTGTTAAACTCATAACTTTGTGGTCTCACTCATAAATTGGTGTATTTTTGATAAAATATAAAAAAAAAAAACTAAAATTACGTTTTACGAATTTCGCTCAATAATATTGACTACATTACTTTCTTTTCGATTCGAAAAAAGCTAATACCTAGAAGTAATTAATAAGAATAGTAAGCCGGACATGATTTGGCTATGGTAGCATTTATAAGTTTTTCGGATACTGTATAAAAATAGTCATCTCGATGGTCTCTCTCTCGTTTCTCAATGAACAAATCTGAACAATGACTTCTTGTAATTCTTTTCGGAAGCCATGTATGATAAGATAAATAACAATGAGTAACAACGTAAACATAACATAACATAACACAGGAGGCTAAAAATCAGCGAATTTGAATTTGGAATAGAATTCCAAACTCCAATTATTTCCAATTGTCAGATTGAAGAAAGCCCCACGAAGTATTCGACACCAAGCTCGCGGCACAACTTCTGACTCACTTCGAGAAGTTAAAGGAACAGCCGATACAATTTTCTCTCACATATAATTAACTGAAAGTTCTTTAAACATCAAAAGCTTCAAAAGAAATTTCTACAGAGTTTACAATTAAGTGCTAAATCTCGAAAATTATCAATTTTCTTTACATTATTCAAACATAGATATAAACCACCCAGTTGACATTCTCTATCTATTAGAATATCCGCATCAAAATCCGTTGCGTAGTTCCAAAGATCTAAGCATATATGGGAACAGACAGCGGAAAGCGACTTAGTTTTAATTGACTTTGTTTTAATTTAACTATGTAGGTAATAAATTAATGATAAGTAAATTGTGCCTTAGACTGCAGCAACAATATCTACAAAATACGGAAAGAGAAACAATAACTTCATACGATGCGGTAATTTTTCCGAAAGGATATTATTTAGCCAGTCACTCTCTCAACAGCGAATAAATAAATGTTTGATTATTGTATTGATTGTAAACGTCTCGGTGGCGCAGTGGTCGAGCACACGGCTTCTGATCCAGAGGTTCGGGTTCGATTCCAGACACTGGCTCACACCAATGACTTTTCGAAATTGTTTTCGGAAGTTATGTGTGATAAATATCGATGACTGAAAAACTTTGTGCCCGGTATGGCAATAGGTTCGCCACCTATTCCATTTGGGACGTAAACATAACGGCGAGACGAGGCTTAAGTAGCCGGCTTAAGTAGCCGCTGCCCACACCTTCGGGTAACAAAAGGCGTGAAGTTATGTTATTATGTTATGTTATTATTGTATGAAGTCTTAACAGGCAGATTGCGAATTTGAGAAAATATAATTGGTTTGTGTGCCTCTGGTTTGAATCTTCGGTTAAACCAATGGATATTTTTTTTAACTGTGGTAGAGCCAAGCAATTCGCTGTATGAATGGGCCGGCTCGACCGGTGAAATACCACGACCTCTCAGAAGACCGACGTAAAGTGGCTTATGCCGCGTTTCGTTCGGTGAGAGAGGTACCCGGAGGCCCACCCCCTTCCCCATCCTTTCCTATCCCCTATCCCTTAAAGGTAGGCAACGCAACAGTAACACTATATGTGTTGCTGGTGTCCATGGGCGGCTTTGGTTGCTTACCATCAGGTGACACGCCTGCTCGTTAGCCCACCTATCCCATAAAAAAAATATATATTCAGAAGTATAGTTCTATGATTGTTATGTAAAAAATTATGTATATGTTATTGTTTTGAGTCAAAAACATACGCTATTAATATCGCTAGCAAAATAAGGGTCTGCCTAAATGTGTAGTTAAATTTAAAAATAATAAGTATTCTGTATTATGAATGTGTATTATTACACATTCATAATATTTGAAAAAATAAGAGCAATATTTTACAACTTACTCATACCTCTACATATTTAATGACTACTAAGAAAACCCACTTAGAAACAATAACATTGTTGTAATAAATAAACGTACAAAATACAATGTCTGTTGACATTTGTTAAAATGTTTTACGATTCATTTTTAATTAATATTCTTGTAAATTGCAAGCATTTACAACGGAAGATGACGCTAGAAGCGCGCCAATCTAACGGCTGCGTTCAATATTACAAGTAAAAGTTAATAAATCGTAACTGTATATGAAAGCAGCTTACTTTTATAAATTAAATACCGTTAATTTAATAGATGAAAACTCACCTTTATATAGTTATTCCCATTCGTTATTATACAACACTATTATTAAACTGAGTGACGTTAAAACTTAATAACTTAAATTATAGTATCTTCGCTCACTAGGTGTGTCTTCAGCGCACGCGCATCCGATATTGACTCGAATACTCGAATGAAATAACTCTGACTCGGACAGAGATTGTGTGCTGACTCGCTTATGTGAGACTTGCTGACTGCCATTACACCGTTACGTACCAATGGAATTTAATATTCACCTAAATATTTTTTCTTTATTCTCTATGTCAACTTCGATGTAATAATAAGGATATTTTGAATAAAAAATTATCTTATAAATGATAATTTAGATATCACCTACCCCATTATTATGTAAGACATAGACATAGATATAAGTAGAGATAAAAGTAGGCTAGTAGCAATGACTACTACCCAGGCAGTTTAATATCCACTTCAAAAAGTGGTTTTACAACGATTGGGTATTTATAGAATGATTACTTTTTACAACAATTGAAATACTATTTATATAACTCTATGTTTGAAGCCTTATTGTCAGCAGTCTATGTCATTCTCAAGTCTAAGACAAATTTAACGACACTTTCTTGTTCCTGTCTAGTCAGATAAGAATGTGTTTATGATCCATTACGGTATAAGTGCAAAGGTGATCAGGTTGTAAATTAATAGAATTGTAGAGTAATATTCAGACTTTGCTTTTATCAGAAGATTCGCATACTGTGTAAATGGGGCCGGCGACAGTGACCTTAAACATCCTATAGGTAGGTTATGCTAATAGCATGGAATACCGTAAGTTATCTAAAACCTGCTTCCTTTTAAGGAAAATACACTTCCGTTATTTCACTAATTAGTACTTAGATATTAATGAAATTATGCGTATAAAAAAAGTAATATAAATTAAATCATGCGGATTCATGTGTCTTGGATCTTGGTGAATAAATAGAAACCAGCTTCTGCATCGAATCTCGCGCACATCAATGACGTTTAGGAGTTCTGTTTGGAAGTGTGATCAACATCGAGAACTGACCCTTTTGTACTTACTTTATGCCTCGACTCTCTCTCTCTCTCTCTCTCTCTCTCTCACTAAAAAAAAAAAAATTCCAAATGTGACGGAATCTGTTGCTATACATTAAACACATGTTTGTAAGTAATAGATATTGATAACACAAACATTCGAAAATATTTCCGAAAGTTTCTGACACATCTGATTCAGAAGCCGTTAAAAAATTGTAGGAATATTTCTACCCGAAGGTGTAGGCAGCTTCGTTAAGCTTCGAGACACCGAATCGTTACGTTACGTCACAAATGTAAAATGTGGCGGAACCTATAACCGTACAGCGGGCACATAGTTGTCGGTCATCGATTTTATCACACATAACTTCCGAAAATCTAGAATTTGGAATATAAACGTCAGCTATGATATCAAATTATAAATCTAAATGATACGTAACTAATAAGATATAACTATTTTTATCATCAATCTTTTAAATATAATTTTATCTTCATAAGTAGCAGGACGTAATGACTAGGAGCATTGATTTAAAACCATATTGTTAGTTAAAAAATCTTAACACTATCTAATCTCATTTCCTTCCTACCAAAATGTGAGGTAAATGTGAGGAAGTTATTGAAAGGCGAGTGACTGCTGGTAATAGAGTCAATGGTGCACTACATGCCCTGACGCGTAGTCAGGCTGTGTCTGAAAAGGCACGCTTGACGATTCACAGTGGTGTGTTGGTACCAACTCTAACATACGGGAGTGAATGTTGGGTGTGGCAGGCGAAGCATGAAAGTAAGGTGAATGCAGTAGAAATGCGTTCTCTGAGAAGTATGTGTGGAGTCACCCTTGCGGATCGAATGAAAAATAGCGTTATAAGGGAGAAATGTAAGCTGAAGGATGATGTGGTGACCAAGGTGGAGAGAAGTATGTTAAAATGGTTTGGTCATGTTGCAAGAATGAATGAAAGCCGACTGACTAAAAGAGTATACGAAGCGAATGTGAGTGGCAAGGTCGGAATCGGGAGACCAAGACGGAGCTACCACGACCAAATAAATCATCATCATCATCAGCCTGTTGCAGCCACTGCTGGACATAGGCCTCTCCCAATGTGCGCCACAACATCCGATTCTCTGCCTTCCGCATCCAGTTGTTTCCAGCAGCCTTTCTGAGGTCGTCTGACCATCAGGCTGGTGGGCGTCCTACGCTACGTTTACCAAGACGTGGTCTCCACTCTATGACCTTCTTACTCCATCTACCGTCGGTCCTTCGGCAGATATGACCAGCCCATTGCCACTTCAGCGAGCTTATTCTATGTGCTATGTCGGTTACCCCAGTTCTCTGGCAGATATACTTATTCCTGAGTTTATCTTTCAGAGATACCCCGAGCATAGCTCGCTGAGCGACTTTAAATTTGTGGACTAGCCCCACCGTGAGTGTCCACGTTTTAGCGCCGTAGGTCATCACAGGTAAGACGCACTGGTCAAAGACTTTCTTCTTCTGTCTTCAGACATTGTGGTATAGGCGAGCTGAAGACTCGACGCAGTTTGCCGAATGCAGCCCAACCCAGCTGAATCCTCCTTTTGGCCTCCTTCTCGAAGTTTCGTCTACCTAACTGGATAATTTGGCCTACGTAGTGGCGGTGGCGTAGGTGGCGTATTTGTTTACGACTTCGAGAACCGACCATTCGACGCTTATCGGTCTGGGCACGACATGTTCATTGAACATGACCTTGGTCTTGTCCAAGTTCATGCCCAAACCGACACGCCGGGAGGACTCGTCTAGACTGCGCAGCATTCCGCTTAGCTGTTCCAGCGACTCTCCCATTACAAGGATGTCGTCGGCCAAATAAATGGTCTGTTTAAAAAAGGCAAAATGCGTAGCACCCGAAACCGACGAGAATGCATGACGAAATGTATGACTGTGGATGAGGCGAAAGATGTGTGTCAGGATCGTAGCTTGCGGAAAGCCAAAGATGTGTGTCAGGATCGTAGCTTGCGGAAAGCCAAAGTCTCGCTCTCTCAGTTTTTAGAATTAGAAGATTTAGTTTTTAATTGTAACCAGTGCCGGATTAAGCAAGCGCGGGGCCCGTAACAAATTCTTTCAAAGAGCCCTTGATCTGCTATGGGTTTTTAAGTAAGTAAGTAAAATTTATTTGTGAAAATGTCGTACATACAGGTGTTAAATAGATAAACAGTGCTGATATTTTACCATATATGGTGTACAAATTTTTAAGGATATAATCATAATATGTTGCAATACATTAAAATGTCATGTCATAAGATATTTATCATTAAAGAAGTCAATTAAATTATAATAACATTGGTCAATGAATAATATAAATAATTGTTTTTTAAATACAGTCAATGTCAATATTTTCAAACTATCAGGTAAGTTATTATAAATTTTAATAGACATGCAAAACGAATTTCTGCTGCACACTGTGGTGCGGTGCTTAGGCATTAGCAGTTTTTTGGGAAATCTGCAACTTCTATTACGACTAAAATCTTTTTTGAAGTTATACTTCTTTAGGCGCGTTATGAAAAAATGATGAGAGTGAAATTTTAAGATGCGCGCGCATCGGTGACACAAAATTAACAGTATGAAGTTGTCTGCTTAACCGCTCATTAAGTCTCGAAAAAAAGCTACCAACAAAATAGAAATTGAACCTCGATATTAGTCGCGCATGTTGGTACGCTCGTCACCTCTGATCACTGTTTTCATATTTATAATATTTATCAACATGTTTCTAGTTTATACATTCACAACACGCGTTTTAGTTTCATACAAGTGCGAATTATATATGTGCTAATAAATTATATTCAGTAGTGATTTAATTTGAATATTTTGATTGATATTACTTACTATTTGTGAATATTAGTGAAAAAAATTGTGCTTATATACTTTTTCAAGTGCTCCAATATAATTGAGGTTAACTATCCGTATGTATTATTTATTGATATAAATTAAAATACTTTTATTTAATATAATTAACACTAAATATTATTAAATTATTAATTTTAAATACTTATTATTGGTTATTTAATATTTACAAAATAAAGAAATAAATTTAATAAAACATTTAATATAATGTTTGTGATAAAAATTAAAATTGAACATCGAATTATAATATTAATTTTTAATATTTGCTATTAAATTGAATAAATTATAAATATTTATAAAAATAACAAAATAAATTTAATGAAATTTTTTTGATAAAAATGAAAAGTGAATATTAAATTAAGAAATCAATAAAAATATATAAAAAATGACCAACCTTAAATTCAATATTTGAATTTATTATTAAATTTATTTTTAAAATATTAAATAATCAATAATAAACATTTAAAATTAAGAATCTTATAATATATAGTATAAATTATGTCTTATATATTTATTATTCTCTAAATTTTGTTTTTAATAAATATAAATATAAATAAATATTTTAATGATGCCAAAGAAGTATAACTTCTCACGCGCGTACATAAGTACACGCACCCATTTTTTTTTGAAAATAAATACATATGTTTATGGACAAAAACTGAAATCTCATAAATGTACAAACAGGGCAACGGTAGGATTCGATATTTCTTAAATAAAGGAACACAGCTTTCCCAAAAATCAGCCCCACTGAACGCCCTGAAAAGCCCTGACACATCTCTTTTGTGCTCTAAAAGCTCATAATATATCAACCGAGTTACCGCATATAACTAAACCATAGCGTAAGATCGAAAAGACATATCCATGGTAGGCGTGTGGTGTCTGTTGTAGATATTTGTCTTAGCCTATTCAATACGCAGACATATCCATATAACTTAGGGCATTCAGCATTGATATGTTGCTGGAAACAACACACAATGTTTATCAATAGTCACTCCTAAAAATACCGGCGGTGCCTTAAGCCAAACACCGGACTCCCACTCTCCCACAGCCCGCAAACGAGCGCGCTCAGCATCACATACAGAACCAGTAATAAGTGATTCTTTTAAGATGGCGCAGAGCGGGTCGTCCTACTGTCTGGAAAATGGGTTGGTCGGTAAATTTAAGTTAGGACAGGCCAGTTTCCAGGCATTTACTGCCTCAGTCTTGCATAACACTTCAGAATAATAAATATAATAATAATAATAACCTTTCAAAAGGTTTTAGAAAAAAGTCCGCGATGGTGTATGTAGGGATTAGGATAGCTCTCAATGATCATTTTTATTCCTTTACTTTATACGAGAAATATTTTTCAACATTAGAGCATAATTTTCATCCATTAAGTATTTTTTATAGAATAAAGATCAAAGGTCTTTTACAACGTGTAATTCAAATTAATATTTTCGAAGATATTAGGTACTTATATCCGAAATTTACGCATTTACCTATTATTTTGAGGCGTAACATAGTTTTCCGGGTCAGCTAGTATTTAATAATTATTTATCTGTTTCCTCAATATTTTTTAAACTTTTACAAAGCATTGAAATAGGTACTACACGTTTATAGAAGCAACGTTTTGAAGAACTTGTGCGTTTACCGTATGATATTATTTACATCAAGCCGGGTACCGGCTAATAATAGCCGTAATAGTCGGGTACCGAGGGATTTACGTGGATTAACTTAATAGGAAAAGTTGTAATATTTCACGTTTTGTGTGACATAAAAAAATTTGGCTCAGGCAGAGATGACTGGGTTTACTGCGGGGCCCTTTTTCGCGCGGGGCCCGTAGCATTTGCTACTCTTGCTGCTAGGGTAATCCGGCACTGATTGTAACCCTCTTATTGTTGGCATGCAAGAACGAGTATTGTATATTGTCTAATTCATTTTACAGTACAGTAGTAGAGTAACTTCACGCCGATAAAGTTAAAGGTATCGGCAATTGCAATCATTACATACCGTTTTAATTTTTCACATATAATCACGAAACGGATACGATAGGATTCGTCTGAACCCTGAGCTCATAGAACTAGAAGTCGGAGGTATATCTAGAGTAGACATGTACCTATTACGCTGAACTATGTTGAAATCCTATGTATTTAGACCATGCCGTGAGAGAAGATTCTAGAACAAAATCTTAACTTGGCTCTTACTTTATCCAGGGGATGAGATGCGAAGGTAGTATCTAAAGCGGATGGATGTAGAGTGGAGGAGGGCCAAGATACACATTCCAGGACCAAATAGAATGTGTTCTGGAGGAAGGTGATGTTAGGAGTCTCAAAAATCGACGCCTGTGGCATGAAAAGAGTTATTTATGAAAGTCAACGAAGCGAGTGAGGTGTGTAAGAATCATGCCTTATGGCGCTCCGTTCTCTTTGCCCACCCCGCAAGGGATTTGGCGTGAAGTTATGTGTGTGTATTGTGGAAAACACAGCTATAATAAAATTAAAGCTGTGTTTAGTAAAAATAAGATTTAATTTTCTAAACAAAACATCAACATGAAAAAAGCAGCTGTTGATTTTTTTTATAATTATCTATTTTTTGTTAATAAAATACTTAAATTAATAAATATTTATTTTTTTGTTTGAAGTTTACCACAAAGGGCAGAGAGAGATGACATGTTTATTGTACCTACACAGATTTATTTTTCCAGTTTAGAACCTACAAACACATTTTTTGAAAAATTTCTATCCTGCGTACTTGTTTATCTAGGAATTTGTGTATTCTTAACTTTTCTATAATCTAGATAATAATATAAGGCCATTTTCTTAATTTAATTTGCCTATATATACCATTTTAAGTGGGGTCGGCACTACATATCATCCTTTCGGACTATCGATGCTGTAGAAAGATTTGGATGTGGTTTTAAGATCGGCCGTCTGCCTGACGTCAATCCGCCATGGGAATGTATTCGTTGACGCCTCTTAGAATAAGAGGTCGTGGTATTTCACCGGTCGACCTGACACGTTCGTGCCACAGCGAACTGCATGGCTCCTACTATCTACTACTTTTTTGAATACTATAGACATTTAATAAATAAGTATATGACGTCACATAAAGCCAATAGGTAATTAGTAAGTACTTACAAGACCTTAAATGCGATTGATATTATCAGCTACTATAAATACTTATATATATATATACTTATAAATATACTACTCTGTGTAAAAAGTATCGGGAATATGTCAATAAAGAGACCCGCGTAAAAGAGGTCGTTCTAATTTTTTTACTGCATGTTGGTAGCACTGTACTGATTTAGCGCGCAAAATTTGAACGGGATCTGTCATTTAATTTGTTTTAAACTAAACTTTTTGTTGGTCATAGTTTTGAGTCCTCGGCGATTTTTACAATGGAAAATATTGTTGAACAAAGAGTGTGCCTTAAATTTTGTGTTTCGAATGATATTTCATGTGGTGAATCACTAAAAATGTTGCGAAATACCTACGGCGAATCATGTATATCGAAAACAAGGGCTTATGAATGGTATAAGGCTTTTAAAGAAGGCCGAGAAGTAGTAGTAGACTTGCCTCGTTCTGGTAGACCTTCAACCGCTACGACCAAAGAAAATATCGACAGAATCAAGAAGCTAGTGCTCGAAAATCGACGTATGAGTCTGAGAGAGTTGGCTAGTGAGGTGAACATATCTTTTAGTCCGTCCACAATATTCTCATTGACATTTTAGGCATGAAACGCGTCGCCGCTCGACTAGTTCCAAAAGAGCTCAATTTTGTTCAAAAAGGGTAGCGAAAGCATGTCGCTGACATGGTTTCCCGAGCTTCTACGGATCCGACCTTTATGAAACGTATAATAACTGGCGACGAGACATGGGTTTATGAGTATGACATGCAAACAAGCCAACAGTCTTCAGAATGGCGTCTCGAAAACGAGCCGAAACCCAAAAAACCGCGGCAAAGTCGCACCAAAATCAAGGTGATGCTGACAGTTTTTTTTGACTACCGTGGTGTGGTTCACTCCGAATTCCTTCCAGAGGGAGAAACAGTGAATAAAGAATATTATTTAGGCGTCATGAAGCGTTTGCGTGAGAGTATCCGCCGAAAACGTCCAGATTTGTGGCGACACAACTCATGACTGCTGCACCATGATAATGCACCATCACACACAGCCATTATAGTGAAAGAGTTTTTAGCGAAAAATTCAACAAACGTTCTCGACCAAGCACCCTATTCACCTGATATGGCTCCGTGTGACTTTTTTTTATTTCCCAAGTTAAAATTACCACTTCGAGGAAAACGTTTTGAGTCAATAGAAGCCATAAAAGAAAATTCGCTGAATGTGCTAAAGGCCATCCCGCAAATAGCCTATGAAAAATGTATGGAAGACTGGGTGAAGCGGTGGAGATGTTGTATTGCAAGCGATGGGGCCTACTTTGAAGGCGATAAAATAAATTTAGATGAATAATTTGTATTTTTTGTTTTATTGACAAATTCCCGATACTTAGTACACAGAAGGTACATACTTTAATTAAATAATCTATTATTTACGTAAATATTGATAGCTTGCATATCACTTAGTGATAATGATGAACGATGAAGTGGATCAATACCTAACACATCTTAATTCAGTTCACCCCAAAATAAAGTTTACATATGAGATGGAGGTGAACCGGTCGCTGCCCTTCTTAGACGTCAGGCTCAGCGTGAAATCTGATGGGTCCTTATCTCACTGTGTATACCGGAAACCCACACACACTGATAGGTACCTACACGCCTCGTCACACCATCACCCTCGACACTTGCAATCCGTTGTGACTTCTTTGAAGAATAGAGCCGAGGATCTCTGTGACTCTGAACATTTACAGCAAGAACTTGATCATGTTCAGGAGGTACTAAGGAACAACGGATATCAGGTTAACCGACGAAACAAACGACGGTCGAGACGATGCAAACATCCGGAAGTGAACCGACAGCCAGCCTACATGCCTTATGTCAAAGGGGTGACAGACAAGATAGGCACACTACTGAAAAGATATTCAGTCCCCACAGTATACACACCGGGGACAAAGGTAACAAATATCTTGGGCACGCCGAAGGATGTCTTGCCGTTACAAACACCTGGGGTCTACAAGATAAATTGCGGCTGTGGTAGTTCGTATATAGGCCAGACTAAGCGAACAATAGCTGAAAGGGTCAAGGAACACAAAGCCGCAGTGAAGAACCGACAGGTGAACAAATCAGCGATAGCCGAACACATAATTCTCGGCGGTATTAATCACTGGATCGAGTTCGACCATCCGGAAGTCCTCTCCAATGATCGCCACTATTATCCAAGAGCTGTGCGTGAAGCGATTGAAATTAAAAAACACAAGAATTTCAATCGGGAGGATGGATTCAAGCTCTCCGCAACATGGAATCCAGTGATTAATAAAATAGTAACACCTCGCTTTAGTTCACAGTCGGCTAATCTATCAGAATAGACACGCGTCGTAGGGCGTACAGAATAGGGACGTTATAAGTGTAGTGTGACGGTATTTAGAAAAATGAAGAAAAAACAGCACCAAGCGATGAGGGTAGATATACAAACATCTACCTCATCTACGGAGTCGTGAGGGCGCCACTTCAGTCTGCTTGTGACCACGGCCAGTGCAACCTGGCCGAAACGTCAAGCTAATCAAGGTAAATATTTGTTTACCTAAAAAAGTGTCGCGTTAATTCCCGTTCATCATTATCACTAAGTAATATGCAACGCGAAAGCCTAAAAGTTTTTATAGCTTGCATATCATGTATGACTCAAATATTACCAATTTTTTAAGGGAAAAGAAGGCAAACTAGCAAATGTGTCATCCACAGATGAACATCTGCAACACCATTGGTAGAGTCACGTAGTTCGCTGCACTTTCAGAATATCGACGAGAAGTGGCTTTTGACGCGTTTCACTCGGTTAGATCGGTATCCAGAGACCCAACCCATTTCGCCCTCCCCTTCCCATCCCACTCCCGACCCCGTATATCCTTATCTTATTGTAAGGGGCGGCATGGCAACTGTAACACTATATGTGTTCAGGTGTCCATGGGCGGTGTTTGTTGCTCACCATCAGGCCTGCTCGATTGCCCGCTGTACAGTAAAAAAAAAAATAGGATAGGGGAAGGTGATGGGCTTCCGGACAGCTTTCTCATCGAATGAAACGGTGCATGAACCACTTTACGTTGATATTCTGATAGGTCGTGGTATTTCACCGGTCGAGCCGGGCTATTCGTGCAGTGCAATACTAAAATAATTAACCAAGATTGTAGACTGACTTACAAGTGATATGTCTATACTTACCGATCTTGGCTTGACTCAGTGTTATTTATAATAAATAGAAAAAAACATTGTTATCTTTTATGGGCTATTGTATATAGATGCAGATTTAAAAAAAATGTAAAAATGAAACAAGTAAATTAAATAAAACAATTTATTTCCTTCCTTTAGCACGCTCATTATTTGCAGCGTGTTTGTCATTAAAAATGCTGTCTTTGTAGCTGCAAAGGGCTATTTGACTTGATAATACTTTCTACTAAAAATAATAAAATGTCTACTAAAATAGTAATATTGAATTAATACTTATTTTTTAATTATTAATAATATTGCAAATTTATAAGAATAATAATTATTATTAACGAATAAAGTGAACCACATCGCATCGGTTGCACCCGTGAGGCGAATCGGACAGTTTATTCGTTCAAAAATTTAAAAAAAAAAGATAATACAACTTTATTATCTGTGGGTAAACCGTTTTTTTTTTAATATTAAATTAATAAATTATAATACTTCTGCTTGATGTTTGAATACAAGATAATGTATACAAAGGAAGTCGTTTTAGTCGATTGTCGTTTCGAGTCATAATTAAAATAAAAAACATACTTTTAATGTAAAAATACAATCACAATGTTCAATTTTTTTTTCACACACTAACAACACTGGTGTACCCAAAATAGGTAGGAACAATATTTTATATTGTCTATGGCAAGTATAATAGTTAAAATCTATAAGAACATTTAAATCCTAGGAACTGGAACAGGTAACTAAAATCAATCATCACTAAATAAAAAAAAAATGAAAAAAATCTTAATGTCTAGTGATTCTTAAAACTAATGAAATCAAAATACTTTGGTCGTTGTGCCATTTTTTTAGGATTTATGGTTTTACTATTTTTTTTTATATTTCTTATTTTTTTCCCTTTTCAGACATCGTCCTTAGAGTAATACATAATTTTGTATTGTCGGTGTCAGTTGACTACGTAGCGTTTTATGACGTCTGGAAATGGTATCTGAAAAAAAAAATGAAATAAAACTTGGAGACAGTGTTTCCTCGTGAAGAATAATTAAGTCACTAAAACACATTTGGACAAGCACCCTCTAGCTTTCCAAGCTTAAGTCCTAAATGATTGTGTACTAGCCAAAATGCGTATATTTTTTTTTGCAAACACCTAATTAAAATACACGTGTTGACTCAGCGAACATTGTTTTGCCTTGAAGAAATAAAAATAGGTTATCCCAGACATGGTACAGGTAAATTAGCTTGGAGAAATTTTTGCATATGTAGTAGTGTATGGTCACGTGGCACCTGCGGACAGCGTAAACTGGTTTATTCTGCTTTGTGCGTGTTTCCACTTTCCACTATCAAGTGACGATTTATTTGTTTGTTTTGTTTTCCTAATTATTATGGTCAAAACTTTTTACCTATAGCTAAACTACTATAATCTAAAGAACGACACGATATTTTATTGTTTCACGGTAGTCGCCTTGTCGTTTGCTCAAGGACGTGAAATAGAATGAAATTTTTTTTTTATAATGTCAAAACCTTTTTCTTTAAAATAAAAACTTGTTGAAAACAAAAATCAGAGTGTTGCTAGGGATAAGTATAAAATTAAATAGTAATGTAAGGATATCGAAACATTTTTGTATAGGCCAGAACGATATAGTGGAAACGCGCTCTAAGATTTGAGTAATATACACACCACTACATATGCAAAAATTTCTCGAGACTAATTTACCTGTAGAGACATATACATCACGGACTTTTTTGTAGACCTTTTAAAGGTGTTTATTAATGTAGTAGGTACTTTGTTCTGATCTATCACAAATGCAATTAAAATGCTAAATATCGAAAATTATCACTTTTACTTCACTACATCATACATGAATTAAACATATAGACTACCCAGTTGTCACTCTCTATCTATTATAAAAACACGTCAAAATCCGTTGCTTAATTTCAAAGATCTAAATATAAAACGGGACAGACATCGGAGAGCGACTTTGCTATATACTATGTAATAACAAACGCCTAGACACCATATAAATACGTCCGTCATAAATATTAGTAATGAAGTGGGGATCGAACCCGCCATCCTCTAGTCTAATGTAAATTATATACACACTTCTGAAAATTCATGGGTTTTATAGATTTTTGAACAAACAATGATTACCTGACTGTTCTTTTGGCTAATTAGTTTTCTTTGCGTCTTTAGTTTCTTCCTTTGGCTGTCCTTTGCCAAGCAGCTTGGCGAGCGAATCCCAAATGCCACCCATGAACAGTGCACAGAACAAGTTCTCGAACGGCACGAAGGGATCGTGGATACCGAGCAGAATTGATGACAACTAATAAAGATAATTACAAATATATTATTATAATAATAATTCATAGTATTTAATCATTTTCATAGTATTAATGTACACAAAAATAAACTAATGATATGGTCGTAGTTCTCTTTTCTGCCACTGGCTGCGCTGGAATTTAGGGCGATGCTATTGTTATTCAAATACATCTCGCAAAATTTCCAAAATAGGTACTCGCGTTTAATCATAAACATGCAACAGCAACAAAACATCCGCGTAAGTATTTAAACGAGTGCTTCTTGAAAAATGGCGCGCTCTACCGGCGAAAATTCTTTTTCATTAATAGAGATCATTCGATCAACATTACGTTCGGGCTCTTATGTATACTTTGTGGTAGAAACATGTGTAGAAAGAGGCGCCAATCGCCATATTGAAATGTCATTGAATTACAGTGTTACCAACATATCACCAAAATACTAGCACAAAGAACTATAACCTCAAAAATTAAATTCAGGATGGTTAATAAATAGTTGTAGAGACGGATGATTGTAGATGACGAATAATAGAATTTATCTAGAGTTATATTACCTTGAAATAGACGAAGAATATGACGATGCCGAAATAGACGAGTGCATGAGGAGCGGATATGAGGTCTGTCTTCTTGTCCAGCACGAATATGATAGAAGCGACAAGAGACGCCTTCGTGTAACTGAAATTATAAACGGTCACGAATTAAAATCTTTCTTCTTATTTTTTCTCTTTTTTATGTTACTGCGTCGGTTGCTTACCATCTCACCCGATGGTAAGCAACCATGGACACTTGCAACATAAATTGTGTAGTACAGTCGCGTTGCTGGAAACTCAGCAACTCTAATATTGGAAACTCAGCATACTATATTCATGAATACTGCGTATAAACGTAACGTGCGTACGTAGCGTAAACTAAAATAAAGTATAAAATGAATAAAACTATTTAAAATTACATAATAAAATTTAGTAATATCATAAATCAAATAATCTGAACATATTATTATAGTGTATATTTTTATATTCTCTCATCATATTCGACGAGGAAAAATAAAGAAACAAAACGTCAAGGTTTTCCATAGAAATGTTAATTGGGATATATTTAAGTAATCACAGCAGACAAACTGACTTCAGCTCATTAGCAAAATGAATACCTATCGCTATTATTAATAATAATAAAGAATATACACACTAATAATTTGTTGTCCATTGTTAAATTTAGTCAACGCTCACACGATAAGAGTAAATACGCAAATAAATTTATCTTTCCCTAAATACTTGAAGTCACTTCAAATCAATTGATGTCTTTTACGTAAGACACTAGTATTTTTTATAACTTTACACTTTTTCTACTTGAAGATGGATGCAGCGGCCGTTTGAAGCCTCGACTCGCCGATTTTTTACCTCCCAAATGTAATATGTGGCGGAACCAATTGCCATCCACCGGGCAAAATGTCGTCATCGATATTTACGACACAGGTCTACCGAAAAGAAGTCATTAGTGAGAGCCCGGAAACGATCCCACGACTTATTGATTAAAATACTCGGTGCTCGATCCTTAGATCACCGAGGCGACTAGATTATTATTGATTATGTTAACTCGACTAGTTAAATACCACGACCTCTTCAAATATCGGCCTAAAGTGGCTCATGCCGTGTTTCGCACGGTGGGAGAGGTATCCGTATGCCCAACCCCATCCACTCTCTCTTTTCCATACCACTTCCGATCGCTTCCAAATCGCATTGTAAGGCCCAGCAACGTAACTGTTACATTATATGTGTTCAAGTGTCCATGGGCGGCGTTCATTGCTTGCCATCAGGTGACATGCCTGATCGTTTGCCCCCCTATGCTATATAACTTAGTACTTAATAATAGAATGCTTACAAACTAGGCTGCATGGTTTCCATTGCGGTAGGTGTCCAGGCACCGCGGATGAGTCGCTCTACAAGCTTTGTGAAGCCAGCTCCGTTTCCTTTCAGGGTACCTGGAAGGCCACAAAGAACCCCCTTTAGTAATTAATCAATCTTATAGGAAGTAATATAAAATCTAGTTCAGTTAAAACTAGATCAAAATCTTAAGAAGTTTTATTTAGAAAAGTTATTCAAGCCGACTTCTATTTCCGCTAAATCACTCCAGCTCATGTTCAAAACCGCTGAACCGAGTTTAATAAATAAAATAATAAATGAAACATAAAAAGGAAGTAAATAATATACTGCTATTATTACTATCAGCTACTTGTAGCTGACGAGACAAGGAATATATAGCTAAGCTAAGCAAGCATTGCAAGCGTTGTTAGGGTCTGAGTTATTTGGATAGTGGAACTTTCGATCGCAATTCTCCATTTCTTATCATTCTCACTCTCTATTATTGGGACCACATAACAGAGAAGTTTTATATGCCAGGTGGGCAGAGAGAACAGACCGCTATAATGCACGATTCTTACACGTCAAATCTTCTCCGACTTTCATTACTCTTGTCTTACACGCATGTCCGTTTTTAAGGCTCCTGACTTAATCTTCTGCTAGGCCACGTTCAATTTAACCATGAAAGTGAGTGACCGTGCTTGACACCTAACATCCTTCCGCTTTTGCACTGTATATCCGCTTAGTCAATTATTTAAAATAGCAAGTACTTACCGACAATAATCATTATGACATACGCGTTAGGGTACAGTTTGGCGGCGTGAGAGACTCCGTCGAACACTTTTTTGGCCCGATATATCTCCTTCATTGCTGACGCTACCAGCTTTACGGGAAGGAATTTACCCACTTTGTAGCCGATGTCGAATGGAGTGTAGAAGACCAAATACCTAAAATGAAACAAGTTAATATTGTTTAAGGTCATTTTTTTCTGTATATTTGAGAATTTGGAACTTGAAGCAATTGTATGAAGACTAGACAGCTGTAATCCTTAGAGGAGAGACATTGGGACCATCATCATCATCATAAGCCCTTTTGAGGTCCACTGATGGACATAAGCCTCCCTCATAGAGCGCCACAACTGCCGGTTCACGCAATCATGGGGGGTTTATGCCATAATCGCCACGCTTGGCAGGCGGGTTGGCGATCGAAGTAGGCTGTATTGTCTTAAGAGAGAATACTGCTGCCCATTCTTCTAGCTTTTCCCTTAGTCGCCTTTTACGACACCCACGGGAAGAGATGGGGTGGCGGTATACGCCGGCGCCACACAGTAGACATTGGGACCAATAGATCAAATAAATGTGAAGTCTCGGTGGTAAGGAGGTCGAGCACCCTGCTACTGAATCAAGAAGTCGGAAAGACATTAATCTTGGAGGTTGTAGGTTGTGTAGCATCCGAAGTGAGAGACAAATAAGTCAGTTAAGTGAGCTAAAATGTTCTAAAATATCCAAACTCATTTTATTTCAATAGATAGAAACACATCACAATGTATTAAAAATCACAATTAAATCGGGAGCAATAGTACTAAATAAAGATTTCTGTACACATTATATGTGTACAGAAACGCCCCATATATCAGCCCATTTACTTATTAAACCTAACATGGCGGGAACGAAAACCGTAATAGAATTCACGCATGTTATCTTTAAGTAATGACTCTGCAATGGACGCGGAAGATCCTAGTAGAGCAATAGTAAGATTGATAGGAAAAGCAGAAAAAAACCAAAGACATTGGCCACCTCATAATCTGACTTGGTATCATGGCCATTGATACTTATTTATACTTAAATTAATTACATTATTTACAATTGAAAAAACTAGCTACAATCAAATTTCTTCGCATCTCGGTATACTAGCAGCGTGCCCAGAAGACCGGCAGCATTGTCACGCTGAATGGCAATGCTGATCCTCTGTGCGATAACAATCATCATCATTACATAGTATAAAACAAAGTCACTTTCCGCTGTCTGTCCCCTTATATGAGCATATCTTTAAAACTACGCAACGGATTTTGATGCGGTTTTTTTAATAGTTAGAACCCTCTACCTATTAAAAAAACCGCATCAAAATCCGTCAACGGGGTGGTTTTGATCTATAATTCATGTATAGTGTATTAAAAAAGTGATAAGTTTCAAGATTTAGAACTTTAATCGCAAACGCTGCCTGAACCCTAAGTGATAAATCAAAACAACGTACTACATTATTATACACCTTTAAAAGGTCTACAAAAAAGTCCGCGAGGGCATATAATAATATATCTATCTCTTAGGGATAACCCACAATGACCATTTTTATTTTTTTACTTATGCTTATTATTATTTAAGTTTTCAGTTATCGATATTTATAACACTTAACTTCCGAATTTTTTTTCGAAAAGTCATTGGTGTGAGCCAGTGTCTCCATATTTCTTACCAACAAATAGTTCCTATGACGAGTTGTGGTGTATTCTTGAGTGGTGCTAGCATCGGCTCCCCAAGCAGCCCGTTGGCCACCATGCCGCCCGCGAAGATCACCAGCATAGTGGACAGCCAACATGACAGGGGATGTTTGCGGGAGAACGATTGTGCACCTGCAAGTTGGATTAAATGAAATTTACTCAGTTATTAATACGTCAGCTACGGTATTTATTTAACAATAGTAGAGCCTAGCAGTTCGCTACATGAATGGGCCGGCTCGAGCGGTGACATACCACGACCTCTCAGAAGACCGACGTAAAGTGGCTCATACCGCGTTTCGTTCGGTAAGAGAGGTACCCGGAGGCCCACCCCCCTTCCCCATCCTTTCCTATCCCCTATCCCTTAAAGGTCGGCAACGCAACAGTAACACTATATGTGTTGCTGGTGTCTATGGGCGGCGTTGGTTGCTTACCATCAGGTGACACGCCTGCTCGTTTGCCCTCCTATCCCATAAAAAAAAGTAGCCTTCCTCGACTACAGCGTCGTCTAACTTCACGAATTAAAAACAAAAAAACTAATAACTAAAAATGTCTGTCGGATAAGAACACTGCCATACTATTTACTATGCAAAGTTAATCGAGTCCAATTAATCGAAACGAAGAAATTGTTCTAAAAACTGTAGCTAGTAGAAATAAAATTACGTACAGTTATATTAAAATAATGTCTCATGTTCAACGAACATGTCGTGCCCGGACCGATAAATGTCGATGGGTCAATTCACGAAGTGGTAAACAAATACGTCTACCTAGGCCAAACTATCCAGTTAGGTAGACGAAACTTCGAGAAGGAAGCCGACAGGAGGATTCAGCTGGGTTGGGCCGCATTCGGCAAACTGCGTCGAGTTTTCGGCTCGCCTATACCGCAATGCCTGAAGACCAAAGTCTTTGACCAGTGCGTCCTACCAGTAATGACCTACTGTGCCGAAACGTGGACACTTACGGTGGGGCTAGTCCACAAATTTAAAGTCGCTCAGCGAGCTATGGAGCGAGCTATGCTCGGAGTATCTCTGAAAGATAGACTCAGGAATGAGTATATCCGACAGAGAACCGGAGTAACCGACATAGCTCGTAGAATAAGCTCGCTGAAGTGGCAATGGGCTGGTTACATCTGTCGAAGGACCGATAGTAGATGGAGCAAGAAGGTCATTGAGTGGAGACCGCGACTTGGTAAGCGTAGTGTAGGACGCCCACCAGCCCGATGGTCAGACGACCTCAGAAGGGCTGCTGGAAAAGACTGGATGCGGAAGGCAGAGAATCGGATGTTGTGGCGCACATTGGGAGAGGCCTATGTCCAGCAGTGGACTGCAACAGGCTAATGATGATGATGAATGTCTCATGAAGTTTTTCTCGATTCTACTAAAAACAAATGTGTGACCAATAAAAGTGAAACTTTTCTGTATTTACCGTTATTTAAAAATAGCTGTGACATTTTCCTTACATTAGTAGATATTAGGTCTGTATGTTAGATAATTGTGTTGTCTGAGTCATTCAACACGTTATCCATCGCGATAATATAGATACAAACATACATATATAACAATATATTTGTATGTTATTATCAAAAACATATTTGCACTTCTAGATCGTCTCAAGGTTGAGTTTGAATATTTCTGAGTTTAATAACAATTCTAAATGTTAAAAATAGACAAACTATATGTAATGTTATCATACCAGTATTTATCGATATTTAAAAAAAAAATTACGTGGAGTCTCTCCGCGCTACTGAAGTGGAACTTTTTATCAGACGTACATTTATAACACGCTTAATTTATAAAGAGCACAACTTACTTACATTCCACAGTCGGTAGTTTTATCAATACACAGTAAAACTACTGACTGTGGAACGGAGATTGGGGGGGTTCGATCCCCACTCGAGTATAATTCTTAA
This sequence comes from Euproctis similis, assembly GCA_905147225.2. Lineage (NCBI taxonomy): Eukaryota > Metazoa > Arthropoda > Insecta > Lepidoptera > Erebidae > Euproctis > Euproctis similis. Next base: position 6,070,317 of record LR990121.1, on the reverse strand, counting down.
TATAGGTCTAGGTAGACTTTAATGACTACTTTATTTAAGAGGATCTGCCATATTCGACGTCGCATTGTTCTTTAATTTAGGTACTCCCCCAAGCTCAAGCCCATTCGATACCCATATTGTAAAATGCAGTAAAATACTTATAGCATTCGATTTAGAATGACGTCACATTTTCAAGTTACTATCGAAAAGCCCTTTCATTTGATACCCATATTGTAAAAAACATTAAAACTCTGTCTCGGTAGCCCAGTGGTCGAGCACCCCGTTTCTGAATCTACAGGTCGCGGGTTCGAATCCTGACACTGGCCAATGACTTTTCGAATTTGTTTTCGGAAAGCTACGTGTGATAAATATCGATCACTGAAAACTTTGTGCCCGGTATGGCAATAGGTTCGCCACCTATTCCATTTGGGACGTAAACATAACGGCGAGACGATGCTTAACAGCCGCTGCCCACACCTTCGGGTATCAAAGGCGTGAAGTTATGTTATGTTATGTTTATTAAAACTATATTTGAATGAGAGGCGGTGGATTTTCACCGGTCGAGCCGGCCCATTCATGCAGCGGACTGCTTGGCTCTACGACTGTTAATAATATTATCCAAACTTAGCGTGTATAAAAACATTAAAATTGAGTTCTAAGATTCAATACATATTAAATATTTATTACATACATAATATATACAATACTTAGATACTTACATACACACATTGCAAAATAACAAATATCGATTTAATTATCTTTATAATAACAAATATACGTCTGGCATATGCGGTAGCCGCTTCGTAACTACTTGTTGTGTTACAAAAAAAATTAGAGATTTACAAAAAAAGTACTAAAACAGATAGCACAAAAAGAATTAATTAGAAAGATATTGCGATAAGGTAAAAATAATTAAGACAAATCAAAATTTAGTTAATATAATTATATTAAATACAAAGAAATAAAAAAGCCCTTATTTTACCAGCTACATAATGCATTTTAATAACTATACTAGTTGTTGCTCGCTACTTCATCTGCGTGGACGCCAAAAAATATTCAATGTATAATTTCAACTTTCCTACAATTTTATTACATGTATAGATTATTTGGCGGCACATTAGAAAGAAATTATTTATTTTACCCATTTTGTTTTTTGTACTTCTTAAACGTATTTGTAATCTAATTGTACTTTTGTACATATACACTAATGGTTGCAATAAGGTACAAATAATTAAGACAAATTAAAATTTAGTTTATATAATGAAATCAAACAGTAATAAATACAGAAATAAAAAAGCCATTATTTTACCTGCTACATATTGCATTTTATTAACTATATTATTTATTAACTAATTGCTATATGTTTACTAAACATTTTTTACAATGCTAATACATATTATATAACAAAAAAAAAATGCCTTGTTTGTATATTTGAATTTTTTGTTTTTTTTTTTAAGTAGCATAAATTTTAAAATTAAAAACAATATTTTTTACGCAGTTAGTACTTTTGAGACACGGTGCCATAAAAACAGTGCCACTACTAGCTACTAGATGTCTATGTACAGTTTTTAATCACGCTATGGAAATTCTCTTCCTTGGTTTATGTAAGCCGATTTATGTTCTAGTGTTTTATATTACCTATAATACCCGCGAGGGGGCGTTAAACGCTTTTGCAAGAAACATTAGAAGTAATGAAGTTCCATCCACTTCAAAAACATAACATAACATCGTTTACACAGTCTATCCAACTTAGGGATGTGACATTTAACATAAAAAATCGATTTTTAATTAATCGTATTACTATGAAAATATCGATTAATTAATAATCGATTTTATTTAAAAAAATAATCGATTTATATAAATTAATCGATTTTTAAATTTTTGGGTAATATGTACAATAGGGATCGTGCGTCAAGACTTTTACGCCAACTAGTGGCAAGCATCCGAAACAGTTGGGATCATGTATTCAACGTAAACATATGTGATTAACTTTTAAATAATTACTAGCTAAAAAACCCGGCTTCGCCCGGGAGTTGATATGAGATGACGTGGTAGAGTCGAAATAAAAAAATAAACTATGACGTAAAAAGTAAAAAAAAAGTTTATTGAAAACGTTTTCTCATTATTTACAATACTTGTTTATAAACAACATTTTTCATTTTATTGTCCGGAGTATATATACATAAATTTTTTGGATTTCCTACTCTTGAGCAAGCTACATATAGCTGACCGTGAGAGAAGCAGGATTCTTTGAGGTTAATGCCACAATATTTTAAAGTTTGTCCTTGCGCTTTGTTAATTGTAAAACTAAAGGCTAATTTTATTGGAAACTGCAGTCTTTTAAATTGAAATGGCAATTCCGAAGAGATCAGAGGTATTCTAGGTATAAATACTGTCTCTCCTTTGGTCTTTCCAGAAATAAGTTCAGCTTCAATGATATTATTCGATAGCTGTTTTACGATCATTCTAGTTCCATTACATAATTTTGGGGAGTTGAGATTTCTGAGTAGTATGATTGGAGTTCCAATTTTCAGACGAAGGCAGTGTAATGGCATTCCTGGTACTTGTAAAGAGTTTAGAAATTCAGTGGGGAAGTTGACACTTTCTTCAATGGATACCATCGTGTCGATCGATTTATATATTTTCTCTTCACCAGGTATTTTCTTTAGAATATTAAAATTGATATCGTCAACAATATTATTTTTAGTGGCCAAAATTGCTCTTTGAAATAACCACTCTGCATTAGTATAGTTCTGAATAATATTTGGATAAATTTTGTCGATTAGTTCGTCTTCAGTAGTGGCTATATTACAGAAATCACTATTAAGTTCAATGAGGCCGGTCGTTTGGTCAGTAGGATATGTACCTTCGCCGATTTGTAAAAGTATTTTAGCAAATTGTGCTGTTGTTTCATCTCTTGATAATTCAACTCTCATGTTTTTTGTTAATTGCAGTATTTGTACTTGTGGCCAGAGATGTGATTTTTTCAAGCATGCATTGATCTCGTCTGCTGATGTTGACTTGGGAATAACTGGAAGTGTTTGTCGAAAATCTCCTGAGAGTATGTGTTGGGGACAGTCTGAATGGAAACACCGGGTCTACGTTGAAAGGCACTTCGCCGTATTTATTGATAAATAAATAGGTTGCAAGGTGGTAAGGTGGTATACGCGACGGAGTGCCCTAACAGTTGCTCTTCACGATGTCTTGAACTGTCTTCCCGTAGGCTCCCGGCTGCTTCCTCTTCCTGTTCGTGACGTCCCCAATCCCAACTTGAATCTTCTTTCTTCAGTGTTCAGTGTCCACCAGTGTTCTGCCGAAGGTTTTCTTGTTGCCGATGTTGACCGCTTGACGACTACAAATTTGCACCGAAACGTGCGCGCTTAGGTAGCTCGAAAAGGTCCGCAAGTTGTGGGTGCCGTAGCGAGCGGGCGGGGCGCGCCGACCAATAGTACCTATGGACAAAGTTATTATTTTCCTACTGCGGGTACATTTATTTTCTTGTGGAGACTTCGTTCCCGTTCATATTCGTACATGTTTATGCTACTACCCGGCGCCGCTTGTCATCCGCAACAGTATGAGTAGAGCTCCTCCCATTATTTCAGAGTTTTTTCGCAATTCTTGTAATGTTCTGTTCATGGCTTCTATAAATTTTTTATGGGCCATGGTGCATTCATCCCAGATGATAATTTTAGCTTGTTTTAAAATTTGACCACGTCCAGATTTTCCTGAAATTTTACATACCGGGAATTGTTGTTCGGCTATATTCAATGGTAGTTGTAAGGCAGAATGGGCAGTTCGTCCTCCTTCCATAAGTGTGGCTGCAATGCCAGATGATGCTAGTGCCAGTGCGATGAGTTTTTTAGCACGTATTTCCGCCAGTATTAGATTTATGAGAAACGTTTTACCAGTGCCTCCTGGTGCGTCCAAGTAAATAATTCCACCAATATTGTTATTTATCCGGCTCATTATAACGTCGTAAACTTTTTTTTGATTGTCATTGAGAAGTGGTTTGTTGTGAGCAATGTATTCAAGTAGTTCATTGATGTTGTAACTTTTTTCCTTCATAATTTCGTAGTTTAGCACACTAAAAGCATTTCTTTGTGGTGCTGGCATTCCAAGTTCTACTAAGGCCTGATTATTTATTGCTAAACATTTATCTTCTAAGCGAATGAGTGTTTCATTGAAGATCTCGTCATTGAATTCTGTAGTCAGTTCAGGATTAGCTTGTCGGACTTGGTACAATATATCATCACTCATACTCCTTTTGAAAGAGTCCCATAGCTGTTTTGGGTTTGATGGGTTACATGTTGTTAATATTATAGCGAATAACTCTCGAATTTGTTCAGCTGAAGCTGTGAGTGTGGCTTCTTGTAGTGTTAATTCCCAGTGGTTGTCGTTTTCCAAAAATCCTAAGCGTTGACATGCTTCTCTGTAAGTCTGGCATAGGTAGCCATTAACGGTCCTGAGATCTGTAAAACTTGTTGGTCCCCGTATTTCGTGTAACAACATCCGGAGATAAAAACATTCGGCATTGTTTGGATGTACAGTGAATACTCGACCTATTGCGTTAGTTTTTATGATTTCTGGATGACCCTCCTCTGGCATTCCTTGTTTCCGACGTTGAAAAATTTTCCTTGTTTTGTCCCACGTATAATAAATAGGGACGTCGACATACAATAACTTTCTGGCGAATGGATCTGTTTGACACAGTTGGAAGAAAGCTGTTAATGTTGTGTTCTGAGGTGGTTCGCTTGCAATTTTTCTAGCCGAGTCTTTTGTGAAGTAAACTCTCTGTCCATTCTCCAAATGTACTGCTAGATGTTGCACAGCTGGTTCGCGTTCATGTATGGGAAAACTAAAAATCCTCCACGCTGCTTCGTTACTGTTGATGTATCTTCCCATTTGGTACATGAGGATCTCATCATTTCTGTTATTTTGTTCGCTATTTTGGACTATTTGAAATACTGCCATATCACTACCTTTGTTTACGTACTTACATATATATTTAATAGATTTTACTGAATTGCAGTATTCAACGTTTATATGTGCTTGGAACATTTTGGAAAGTAGTGGATTATACGGTAGTACCCATTGATTATCTATTTCCAGTTCGTCTCTGCCTTGTATTCGTATTTTTGCTGTGAAGCCACCGTTTTTCGGTGATCGTCTTCTATATTTGGGATAGCCGTCATCTTCAGTTTTGGTATCGTCCAAGTACGGTTTTGGATATTTTTTCGCACATTTTCCATCACTCATGCATGGCGCATTGAAATTTAATGATCCACATGGTCCGTGAATCATGTTTTTCACTACTATGTTGTAAAGCTCCGGATCTTTTTGTGGATCAGGAAATTCAGCTCGGATGATTTTGTCGATATCCGTGGGATAAATTTTATCGTGTAGCCATATGAGATTGTGTGAGTTAGGTAATCCTCGTTTTTGCCACTCAATTGTATACATCCAGGAAATAACAGTTCCAAAGATGTGATATTTTGTGATGACTTCAATAAATCGTATTTGTTTTTGTCGAAAAACTCGGGCTATCATATCGTGTCGATCTATGGAGGTTTGTCCGTATTTTAGTTGTTCTTTGATCTCTGGCCATGATGAATTGCATGTAAATGTTATAAAGAGATCAGGTCGTCCATATTTTCTTACGTAGTTCATGGCATCTTGTGTATATTCGTGCATATGTCTTGGACTTCCTATGTATGATGAGGATAAGATTACCATTGTTCCAATATCGTCAATATTGCCGTCATTCATGATCGCGTCTCGAAGGTGGATTCTTCTGTGCGTAGTTTTTTCTGATTCAATCTTATGTAAAGCATCCGTTCTGCTTCTATTTTTGCGTACATATCTACCAGAAATTGTTGGAATAAACGGCGAGTGTTGAGTATGTGATTATATGTTTCATTGTCTCTGATCATTAAGCGGTAAGCATAGAACTCCTTAGAAGTGACTTTTTTGTTTGTTTCTATGCCTGTTTCAGGATGAATTTGTTTTATATTGAAATGGTATCCGTCCTCTCCGTGCAGAAATATTAACGGATATTGAAGAGCATCATATGAACGGTGTGTCTCTGCAATGCGTTGTAGTCCTTTTCTTCTTCGATGTACAATTATGTCACGGCTTGTATTTTCATTATCCACAACTACAATGGCGACTTCATCTACCTGAGGTGCATTAAATCTGCGTTCGTGTTCTCCACGTGGTCTTTTATCGGCTCGAATTACAATTTTATAGTCATCAGAAATTATGCGGTCTAATGTTGTTTTGAATATATAAATCAGTTGATTATACTTGTGTAAGATCCTCTGTACATCTTGGATTATTTCGCGTCTCAGTCCATTAAAATTTGTGCATCGTTGATCAATTTCTTGTTCTTCATTTCCGATGAAATATACTTGTAGAAATTTATGGTCTTCGTTAGGCATTGGCAGTAACGATCCTATTTTGTGATAAATTTGCCCTTGAATTGAAAATACATATTCAAATTCATTTCTATTAGTGTTAGTCGAAGTAGCACCGAAAGAAGTCATTTGAAAGCAGGAGTTATATGATCTTATATTTTGAAGAAAGTGTTTTGATTCTAGTGTTTCCCCGAGCATGTAATGCAGGGGAAATAATTGGGTAAATTCCTGCGGAGGTGCTTCAATTGGTGGTAATCGAATTTTTCCATTCATGCAACAGAGACCTGGTGTTTCTTTACTGAATTTTTTTGCGTGGCAAAACTGGCAAACGTTATTCATTTTTCCAATAACAACGTATTTATGATTGTAATATTTTTTCGTCGGTTCGTAGTGGAATGCTTCCTTTGTTAGATTATCTTTTAAAATTCTCGACTCTTCAGTACTTTTATTTGCTGTTCTTTCTTCGCTTCTTCTGCTTCTCAGGTTACTCATTCTGGTCCGTTGATTCTGTAAACGTGCTTCGTGCTCTTCTTCCGTTTCATTTCTTCGAGATTCTTTTTGTTTCCGCCGTTTCGCTGCAGAACTGGCCAAATCTCCTCCTCTCTTACGTCTGGGCATTGTATTCTATAAAATATAAATTAAATAAACATTTTATAGATAATTATTTTGTAACGGAAACGTGGGGTATGTTGAAACAAAAAAAAATATATTTAACCTTCAAGCGGTCGAGCGATATTTTGTTTACGGCCAAAAGTATATAGAAGGCATCAATTCGACGCCGCGCGACTTTTTGAAGGTTAAGAAAATTACAATTTAAAGAAAAAAAACCATTAGAATTAATTAAACACTATTAAAAATACTCACATTTGAAATTTCACGATAAAAACCCACAAATAACTTTTTTCTATTTCGTTTCAAAATCGAGAGTTAATTAAACACACTATTAAAAATACTCACACGTGATACTTCTAAATAAAGGCTCACAGATAACTTCTCTTCTTTTCGTTTTGAAATCGCTCGTTTCGCTGTTCAAATTAAACTAACTCTGGTGAGCGACACCGGGCTCTTATATATTCAGAGAGCTAGGCTCTAGAATATTCGAGAAAATTTGAAAATATTTTCTCTCTCACACCTCCTAGAGTATTCTGGTCATTATCGTCCGCCATAATAAAAGGTTCTATAGCGGTAGCATTTGTAGTAAAAGCGCGAAATTTAAAAACCTAAATTTTTTAATGTTTTGAGAACTAATTTGGATAACTAAAATTATGTCGCTTTAACTCCAAAATATAAGTTAGCTAATGACGTATAAATACACAAAATTTAATAACTTTATTATAGCAACAAATTAAATTTAAGACTTTATTGAAATTGGAATTTTAAATTTCGCGCCACTACTACACATGCTACAATTGCTCGCAACGCTTTTGGAAATGCAACCCAAACAATCGTTGTCCTGAATGAAGTTCAAATATTCGATAACAGATGGCGCCACTATACTTAATTTCCAAGTTGTAGGGTTGGAAAGTTCCTTATATCTTTAGAAACACGCCCTTTAGATTAAAACGGGAACTTTCTAGCTTCTGTAGCGGTAGCGTATGTAGTAAAGGCGCGAAATTTAAAAACCTAAATTTTTAAATATTTTGAGAACTAATTTGGATAACTAAAATTATGTCGCTTTAACTCCAAAATATACGTTAAATAATGACGTATAAATACACAAAATTTAACAACTTTATCATAGTAACAAATGAAATTTAAGATTTTATTGAAATTGGAATTTTAAATTTCGCGCCACTACTACACATGCTGCAATGGCTCACAACTATGGAGACTATACACTATGACTATTGGAGTGTATAGTCTCCATAGTTGTCTTGAACGAAGTTCAAATATTCGATAACAGATGGCGCCACTGGACTTAATTTCCAAGTTGAAGGGTCGGAAAGTCCCTTATATCTTTAAAAACATGCCCTTTAGATTAAAACGGGAACTTTCTTGTTCGAGGAGGGATAAAGGGACACACCACATAAGTCCCTTTATCGTGTCGGGACTCCTTTTTAAGTTTTATCGGCACGCACATTTTATCGACTTAGTTTTATTATATATATAGATAAATAAAAAATAAAACATTTTTTTAAACAATGCCTGCTTCGAGAAAAATATGTTGTATTCTAGGATGTAATAATACATCACGTCGAGAACGTGGATTTGGTGTGGAAGTGAAATTTTATAAATTTCCAGAGAGCGTGTTAGGAGCCTCATGGAAAATATTAAAACGTAAACAGTGGATAAATGCAGTGAAAAATTACGTGTAAGTACAATATTAATTAAAATTTATAAAATCGAAATGCAACATTCAGTAAAATTATAACATTTAAAATACGACGTATGTAATAATTGATCATTTAATTGATGAAATTTCAAATATTTGTGACATTTATTTTATAGTTATGACTTAACCATTTACCTTTCTCATCATTCCGGCCATGTATTATATTATTGACTACAGGTTGAAATCCGTATTTTATGATTTTTTCCATTGTTATAACTTTTTTTAATGTTATTAAATGTTTGTTTTGATCCCACTAAGTTCACGAATAAAACACCAGAGAGCGCTAATTCTGACAGTAGTGCTGCCTCTATGTTTCACGCACGATCCCTATTGGCATTGCCAGATTTATTGTCAACATGGAAATATTGACGCCATCTACATGTCGTCCTTTTAGTCGTAGACATTGTTCAAAAACAAAACCAAAAAAGACTTTTATAAACTTCAACAAAACTTTTAGTCACGAAAAACTTCGTTTGAAAAATGAAGTTTTACCAACGAATAATTAATGACATTATTATATTATAATAATGTCATTAATTATTATAATCCTCTTTATTTATTATTCACACTTTATAAATACATTTTTAAATATAAATATAAAAAATACATTTAAAAATATAAAAATAAGTGAAACCCACTGGCATCGGGTACAGGGACCAAGCTACCAGTGGTCAGGGCCCCAAAGAGAGGAACTTCCTCACGATACGTGCCGTGCCTAGTAGTACCGCTTTCTGCATCAAGCCCTTGATCCAGCTGCCTAACGAGAGCCTCTCTAGATGTTGGTCGAGGCTCTTGGCAATAAGTCCATTTACTGAAATGACTATCGGAACAATAATCGTTGAATCAACATCCCACATGTCAGAAATCTCGTGAGCAAGGTCCAAATATTTCAATTGTTTATCTTTTTCAGCTTTCACGAGATTTTCGTCATGGGGGATGGTGACATCAACGATCACTGCTCGGCGCTCTAATCGGTCTACTATCACTATATCAGGCCTGTTGGCAACAACAGTCCTGTCAGTAACAATAGACCGATCCCAGTATAACGTAATATGACCATTTTCGAGAACTGGGTCGGGCATATACCTATAGTACGGAACCCCCCTTTCCACGAGGTTATATTTTAGAGCAATTTGTTGATGGATTATCCTGGCTACTTGGTTGTGCCTATGCAAATACTCGCCGTTAGCTAGACGACTGCAACCGGAGACAATATGTCTAATCGATTCACCGGGACAGTGACATGCCCGACAAATGTCAACTGTGCCATCTTTCAGAATATATTTCCGATAGTTGTTGGTCATCATAACTTCGTCCATAATTGCAAATACAAAACCTTCGGTTTCTCCAAAGAGATCACCGAAACGTAACCAGGATACAGATGTTAATGTATCCACATCGGGCCCATGTAAGGCCCGATAAAAACGTCCATGTAACTCTTTACTCCTCCATACTTCCAAGCGATCAGTGGTGTTCAAAACTACAGGTTTGCGCCAGTTCTCTTTAGCCAACGTAAGCGGAGTAAATCCGTCATCAACCCTGACCACATCCCGGATCACATCCACATCAGCAAGAAGCAGGAACTGTCTGAGGCTGCACACCTCGCGGTTGTGAAGAGATTTGATGTTTAAAAAACCTCTACCTCCACACCTCCGCGGAATATACAACCTCATCACAGAAGAACGTGGATGATGCATCCGAGATGCAGTCAAAAGTGTACGAACCTTTCTATCCAGGGCATCTAATTAAGTCTGAGTCCATAATTATAATTATTATTATAATTAATGACATTATTATATTATAATAATGTCATTAATTATTCGTTAATTGATAATCGTTAATTTCAGCAGGCAGACATAATTAATGCCGAAATTAACAAAATTCGTGACACACAGAGCCAAGCAGTTTACTGTATAAATGGGCCGGCTCGACCGGTGAAATACCACGACCTCTCAGAAGACCGACGTAAAGTGGCTCATGCCGCGTTTCGTTCGGTGAAAGAGGTACCCGGAGGCCCACCCCCTTCCCCATCCTTTTGCTATCCCCTTCCCTTAAAGGTCGGCAACGCAACAGTAACACTATATGTGCTGCTGGTGTCCATGGGCGGCGTAGTTGCTTACCATCAGGTGACACGCCTGCTCGTTTGCCCTCCTATCCCGTAAAAAAAAAAACACTAACTAAGAAAAATTGTAAAATAGTCGTAAGGAACTTATGTCTGTAACCGACCTAGTCATCACTTAATTGTTGTTGGCTTTTGTGGGATGGATGATATACCACTGATAAACCCCAGATGGTTTTTGTGGTATGTGACTAGAAAAGTCTCCATGTAATCTTTAGTAATTTGGAAATAAACAATAAAAGAAATCATATCAACCAAATGTCGGCTAATAAAATAGTATTATTCATTGTCTCCATCTAGTGAATATTTGATTAAACGAATAACTAAACTGTTTCAAAGGTATAGAAGGAATGCGGTCATAGATGGCGTTAAAAATAACATTATGGAGAAAGTATTCTTTAGTTGTTTTCGTTTCGGGCCAGAAGACCAAACTTAATATCAGGGCGTTGCAGATGAAAAAAAATCGGTAATATGTAATTGAATGATTAATAAAATAATCGATTATTAATCGATTAGTCATATAAAAATAATCGCTAATTAAAATCGATTTTTTTACTTTTATTAATCGATTTTTAATCGATTATTTCAAAAATCGATTATTTTTTCACATCCCTAATCCAACTCTTTTTCGGCTTTCCTCTGGTTATTGTATGTTCGACCGAAGGTCTATCTATTTTGGCCGAAGCCGAAGCCGATTAATCGGCAATCTCCACAACCTTCGGTCGAAGCCGAAGGTTTATAAACTTTTAGTAATTTGATAATTTTCTTCAATATTATCCACAGCTAAAAAAGAATATTGGCGTAAAGTGGCTCATACCGCTTTTCTCTCGATTATCTCTATAACCTATACCTCTGTATCCGCATTGAACTAAGTGCAGTCCGGTCCGTCAGACACTCACTCATTCGTAACAGTTCGTTTGATTCTGACTGTTCCCAGACCTTCGGCGGGACCTCGGCCTCGGCCCAGAATCCGGCCGAAGCCGAAGATCTCGCCGAAGATGGATTTTTAGCCGAAGGTGGCCGAAGCCGAAGCTTCGGTCGGACACTACTATTTGTCCATCCAAAGTCATTCTCATCACGCTCCTGGTGATCATTATTAGTAGTCAGTAGTTGGTATGGAATGGTGGCTATTATTGGAGCAAAATTATTTCTATATTTAACAAAAGATTGCAGAGTACTGGTGGTTCTGCGTCAAAATCAGTGCATCAGTGTGCTAAGCTATAGTGACAATAAGTGATGTTTTTCCATCATTTTTGACCCCCCTCCCCCATGGTGACATTTAAAACAAACCCCCCCCCCTATCCAAAATCACGTGTATTTTTAAAACATACATACACATTTTTGGAGTATTATTTTTAATTCATCACCAATTTCGAGTACTCGAGCGGCCTGCTTCTGAATCGGAAAGTCGTGGGATCGATTCTGGGCTCACACCAATCTATTTTATTCTAATAATAAGGTGGAAAAAATAAATACACGTGATATCTTACTACACCCCCCTTTCTAACCCCCTCGTGATATTTCGTGATTTTTGTTAGACCCCTCCCCCCTCCCCTTTCTAACCTCACGTGATTAATGGACGGCCCCCAAGTGGGTCACATGATGGTAAGTAACTTCTCACCGCCCATGTACACCGTGGTGCGTTGCCGTCCGTTAAGGGCGTAGGATAGGAAAGGAAGGGGAAAGGGGATCGAGCCTCCAGATACCTCTCTCACCGAACGAAACGTGGCACGATCCACATCACGCCGATATTCCGAGAGGTATTTCACCGGTCGAGCCGGCCCATTCATGCAGCAGGAAATATCTTTTTTCTTATGGGATAGGAAGGCAAACGAGCAGGCGTATCACGTGATGTTAAGTGACCAGCGCCGCCCATGGACATCAGCAACACGTAAAGTGTTACGGTTGCGTTGTCGATCTTTAAGGGAACGTAGGATAGGAACGGATGGGGAAGGGAGGTGGGCCTCCGGGTACCTCTCTCACCGATCGAAACGCGGCATAAGCCACTTTACGTCGATCTTGTGGGATGTGGTGGGATTTTATCGGTCGAGCCGGCCCATTCATGCAGCGAACTGCTTGGCTCTACCACTCTTGATGTTGTAGATCTCTCTGACATCTTTTCTTTAGACTTTAAGTTTTTTTAAATATTCCGAGATAATAAGTCAAATTCCAGGTGCAAACGTGTCTGTGACTTCCAACCAGTACATAGTTCCATTATTAAAAAGCAGTTAAAAGTGATCCTTGAAAATAATGGACAGATTTTGTCTGGTTCCTGACTGAGGATTAGTTGAATTAAAATTGCTCAAATTAAATTATATTCCATAGAAAAAAATATGTAAACTCCGGGTAATAACTAGTATAAAAATTACTTGATCTATTGTGACTCACAATACGTAATTTAAGTGAGTTTCAATATGGCTCGTTGGTCTAGGGGTATGATTCTCGCTTCGGGTGCGAGAGGTCCCGGGTTCAAATCCCGGACGAGCCCGTGAAATAGTTTTATGCTCGCATCTTATCCTATGTAGAGCGTTTTGTAACTGAAAGACACATTACTTTTGCGCAATTCCATTAAATTCTACATATTTATTTTAGTTCAGCGCCATCTAGTTAAAAATAATATCACTTGTAATATATAAGTCCCAGTTAGAAGTTTCCTGGTAAGCGCCTGTGTTTTTTTAAGAGGATATTTCAAATACATTATATACAATTTAGATAATGCAACTGTCTAATTATTAATTAAGTTGCTATGAAGAAAATAAGTTAGTCCACGTCAGAGATTAGATACAATGATTAAGAAGTGCTCAGTTGTATTTATCGTAGAGCACTTTTTTTTTTATCAAATATTGATATATTTTTATGACTTAAATTATATTATAATATAATTTAGCTTTAAATCCGTACTCAAATAATTATATTTCAGAGTTATTTTTTTTAATATATTGGTGGTTATTGGGACGATTCGATCTGAAATTTGTACGGGTAAAATCTATTTTTAAACAGGTCTGTCTTTATTTTAGTATATCCCCAAAGATTTATCTCTTGCACGTGGCCCGTAGGATGCGGAAGTGTGATTATAACAGAAAGTAAATGTTTTTGGCGCGTTTAATTTAAAAATAGAATAAATACTTACCAACTCCTAAATCCTCTCTGACTGCAAGAGCGCATAAAAGAGAATGTGCTATATCAAAATATGGATACATTTTTAATTTGATGACCTGGTTCGCCAGGTCTAAGAATGCTTCGGGATCCATGATGTTTTTAAAAAGTTATTTTAACGATATATACAGTTAATTAATTACACAACTAAACACCGACAATATCGTGCTATAGTAATGCACGTTCGCGACTTGCCGCGGGCGAAGTTGCCGCGAGACTGAGAGGAGGAGAGGAGAGGAGGGAATTGGGAACGGTGTCTGTCGATCTGTATGCTGTCTACGGACATTTTAAATCAAACATTATAATATCTTTTGACAAATTTGTGTTTTAGGACGTAGCTTTGAAAGAATAATAATTTTTATTTGATCTGTTCCTGTACATTGACAATTAAACATTAATTTCGACAACTAGACATAAGTTTCCGTAGTGTAGCGGTTATCACGTGTGCTTCACACGCACAAGGTCCCCGGTTCGATCCCGGGCGGAAACAGTTAATCTTTTTAGTTTTTGAATATTTGCAGTTTATGTCCAAATTTTGTATGGGTCGACTTAGCTATAACTTCTGCTTAACCAGAGAACTCAACGTGAACTTAAGTAGTGAGATCTGTACTGTATACTAAAGTTTAAATTATTATTATATTAATTAAATTAGATTATATTATATTGAATTTAAATAATATGAAAATATAATGGAAATAGTTTGAAAGCTAAATACTTCCTTTTATTTGATCGAGGAACACGCGACATGCTATCAAAACTATGTGTACGAAACTTGAATTATTGCTTTTTTTACATTAGCTGATGTCCTAGAATTTAAATACCTTCGAATTTGAATATTCTTAAAAAAACCTAGTAAATCAAAATAGTGCTAAAAATCTTTATTGGGCGATTTTATAAAAAAAAAATATTACACTAATGCACAAACCTATTGGCACATTACAGCTCCATGGTTGATGAAATGTTGATATAAGAAACTCGACAGAGCGTTTCACATTCAGATAAAAGAGTTAGTATCAAGGTCAATATTTTTTACTGTCGATATTGATTGTAAATCGGACATACATTATTAACACTTCCAATGAAATAAAACACAATTTGTTATATTAAAGATCAAAATTTATTTTTTAACATTATTATAAAAATACAAATCTTTCAAAACGCAAAATATATGTAGGAAATAATTTAGAATACATAATATGTATATTTAATCATCAATATAAATATAAACACAGTATTAACAATTTCTTCAGTCTTTTTTAATTTATAAATCTGAACACAGCCAAATCTTTGGGACATGAAGCTCATAATAATTATAAACAATTTAAATTATAGTTGGTATATTAAAATCATAATATAATTGCCACTGGCAAAGGAACTTAATTTTTTTTTTCATTAAATTGACAAAATCAATGTTATCTAATAAATATGAGGATTACTGGACAAAACACATTCGCTTAACTTAAAAAAAAAACTTACAATAATTGATTTATAATATTAATAATATTTTTATTGACACTGTAATATATCGATAAATTTTATAAATAAAAATGGACTCTTTTTGATAAAATCTATTGCTAAAACAGGTAAATAAAGTTGAGATAATTTAAAATAAAACTCTTAAATCTAATTAAAAATATAAGAGCTGTAAATTATTGTGATTGAATCATTGAATTGAGATTTAAACTCCTGTTTTAATATAATTAATAATTATAATTAGTTGAGTATTCTATTCATTATATTGTGCCTTATAAAATTATATTTAAACCTCTTTATACATTCTAGAGAATTTGACAAGTTAGAAAAAAAAAACAAAACTATCTGTCATTTTTTTCGATTGCTTAAATTAATTATTTGAATAAAGAATTTCAATTGAATTCCAATTTATATCATTAAATTAATTAATTAATTGGTTATTCAAAAAAATAACTTCATTTATTTGTATATGTAAAAAAATCATTTAAATATAATGCATTAAACTCCTTCAAGACTCTGAGACATTAATAAATGGTTCAAGTTACAGGCTGGTGATTTTATATATTAGTAACGAAAACTAGTGATTAGAAAGTTTGATTTATTAAAAAAAGATCTATTTTACACACTTCCACAATTAACAAGTAAATGTTTGTTTGTTTTTTATTTACTTGTTTAAAACAATTTTAAAATATTATTATAGTGCAAGTTAATTTTATTCATAGCTGAATTAAAAATACCCATATATTTAGTAAGGCTCCGTACTTATTTACATTTGGTATCTAATTTACTCATATAAAAGAGTGTCTGTATGTATTCCTTATATGTTTAGTGGAGTTATGACACATAAAGTACCAGATTCGTATCAGATGCGTTGTATAGATATTACAATAGATCGTGTGATAACGTGGATAACTAAGATAGAGTGGCACAAATGAGGGGGGGTGACTGAACTGAAAGAAAAAGGAAAGAGTTTTTAGTATTTATCCATACAAAAGAAATTATTGCTCAACGACTTCTTCTACCAGAAGGTGTAGGCAGCAGCTAAGCCTCGAATAGCTGTAATTTTACGTCCCACATGGAATAGGTGGCAGAACCTATTGCAATACGCCGGGCACAATTTTGTCAAATGTGGATATGGTGGAAGTTATGGGTGATACCTTCACACATAACTTCTTGATTCAGTGCTAGATCCCCAAACCACTGAGATGACTGAAATTTAAATTCTTTTAATTTCTAATTTTCTGTAACGACAAAATTGCGATATATATTTATACAAATAGTATAATTGCAATTGTATTTAGGGAGTACCCATAAATTATGTGAGATGAGTTTTTCTAAAAAATCAACTGCCCCTTCAACTTCATTCTGATTTAGCTAGCCACTCCAAGCCGTTGGCGCTTCCGCATAGTAACACAAAATACTATAAATATATATTTTGTTTATATCAGGAAGAAAATGCATGATATTTGCCCCTTAAACATCTCACGTGATTTATGGACGCCCCCTTATTTGATTCCTTGACTATTTGAACTTGTTTTTGCCAAAGTTCAAGTCGAGTGAGCCATTAATATACATTTTTTTTTTAAATTTTACCTTGCCACTTTTACACTGCACTATTACCGCTCACTCCGACGTAGACCTCCGTAGAACTTCGCCTGTCTTTCTCCGTGTTTTTTGACCCTAGACAACAAATTATAAAAAGTTCTGGATAGCCATTTAACACCTAACTATTTTCTTACAGTTAAGAACAAAAAATAATTGATGAGAAATAGATGAGCATAAGACATAATCAGTTTGTTATTATACATGATTAGCCAAGGATGGATGGATTAAAATAGATTTTTTTCATGGCTATTTATTTTCAGAAATTTGGGAATAAGCACATGCAGCTCCAATTCGCAGCTGTAAAGACACTCATGCAATAGTTTAAAGCTAATTTGGTCCCCCCATTGTCCTTGTCCTGCTTTAAACCCCACTTAGAGTGGGACAAGGACAGGCAAATCATGAGTTTTAGTAAAATAATGATTTATTGTATATGGTTATTTAACACACGTTCAACGTCTGAAGTATAACAACAAATTAACCAAATTAGTAATACCCAGCTTTCTAGTATGCAGTATATACATACAGTTGGACATGAAAGCATAAAGGAACCCCGTTAAGAAGTACTTTAAGAAAATGTAATACCCGCGCGCGTTCATATTGCGATCGGCTTCATCTTGGTGATGATGACGTAGGTAAACAGTAAGTACCGTTCGCAACATTGATATGCATATACATCTTACGATTGAGTTATAATTGTTATTGTAAAAAAATTTATAACTTTGCTTTGTTATACTATTTATTTTAAGTATCATACTTACTTGACACAACAACTTACAACTGAAACTAGTTCTGGTTCAGATGATAATATCAGCAACGAAGAATCGGGCGAGAATGACTAAATTATATGTGTAAATTTTTATTATAAACATACATGTTTTAAATACTCGCTATTATTTATTACTTTTCGAAAATTTTTATTCAACATTGAGTAATTCATAAGCGAAAAATGAGCGAATTCCATAAAATGTTTCTGCTGTCTGTATTTTTTTTGACGTGAATGACGTCACGCAGCTGTAATTATGACAAGGTTCCATCGCAATATCAACGTGCGCGGCTTATAAATGATGATGATCACAAGAAAAAGAGTCGATAAGAACAGGCAAATAAAGCGTCCAAAAACATATCATTGCTTGAAATGCGACCAAGCGGACCCAAAAAAATATTCTAACACGGTATACCTTTCCTTTTGCTAGGCGCTTTCTTATTAACTGTACGCCCGTTTACTGTAAAACGAAAAAAAAATAGATTAAGACGTACCAGAAGATCTTCATGCTTGCCTTTAGAAAATCTCTCTTTCAATCTATTAGACCAACTCTTTATTTTCGTACCGATTTTCTGCTCGTTATAAGACGACGTTCTTGGTATTTTGGTGGGAGATGTGTCCGGTGATGTCTTCTTCTCGTCTTCTGGAGTATCCTTGGATAAGTATACCGCCAATCTGCTTTTATCCGGCGTCGATTGCGACACTTCGCTGACATCCGAATATGAACTAGCCGAAGTATTATGTGGGGTTTTTGTATGAGAATTTTCCGGTCTACGCTTGTTACCGCGATACTCATGGGAGTTGACTGTATTCTCAGAGTTGGAGCTCTTCGATGATTTCACTGATGCTGTACTCTCCTCTTGGACATTAACTGTACTATCAGTATCTGATTTTAGTGTGTTTTCTGAATTATTGACAGCGTTCATGGTGTCGTCTTCATTATTCTGCTGATTAGAATTGACTTCGTTCCCTTTCGACATGACAACGACGAGCTCTTGGTCTGAATCGGCAGTGAAATCTGAACGATCGCTGCGCACGCTTGTAACGTTTGTTAGCTGAAATTAAAAACATAACATTATTTCACGCCTTTTTCTACCCGAAGGTGTAGGCAGCGGCTGTTAAGCCTCGTCTCGCCATTATGTTTACGTCCCAAATGGAATAGAAGGCGAACCTATTGCCTTACCGGCCACAAAGATTTCACTCATCGAAATGTATCACACATAACTTTCGATTAGATATTGTTTTGTAAAAATATTTTTTAAAGACTCCGCGGTTCGGACATGGAGAATGGATTGACTAAGCAGATATACAGTGCAAAAGTAAACAGAAATATAAGATACGCTTTCCGTGACGAAAGAGAAAGTGTCCTTGAGGAAGTTTACGTCAGAAGTCTCAAAAACCGACGAGCGTGTATGACGTGAGTTATGAAAGTCGAAGAAACAAGTGCGGTGCGTGAGAATCGTTCCTCGTGGCGCTTTACTCTCTCTCTCTGCCTACCCCGCAAGGGAAAAAAATGTCCAGAACTCTATATCTACATTTTTTTTACATACATACATAACTTCAAGCCAAATCCCTTGTGGGGTAGTCAGAGAGGACAGACGTCGCTTCGTTGACTTTTATAACTCTTTTCATTCACGCGCGTCGATATTTGAGGCTCCTAACATCACCTTCCTCCAGGACACGTTCTATTTGATCATGGAATGTGTGACTTGGCGGACCTCGACTCCTACATCCACCCGCTTTTGCATTGTATATCTGCTTAGTCAATCTTGCATCAGGCATTCTATATCTTTTTTTGATAGGCATGTTTGTGACCAAACTTACAGTGAAGCTAGCATCATCGTCGGAGTCTGCGTAGAGGTCCACCATCTTCTCAATGAGACGTTCCATCGTGGTCTCGCTGGTGGAAGCCACTGGACTCGAATGTTCACGGCCCCGCTTGCTACGCCTTACTACCTGATAAATATACCATTCTATGTGCAAATACCAAGGTACCAAGAAGTCTTGGTACGAATCCTGGCACATACCAATGTTTCTTCAGAATTATCTTTTCTGAAGTCATGTGTGATAAATCAGTGATGCAGTATTACAAGGTCCCATAAATACTCCATACTACTCCAGAGGTCTAGGAGATAAGCCAAATGATGTACACATACCTATTCTCGCTGATCATTATTCAGTTCAGACGAATCATACGGTTAGTCTGAAAGAAGAGTCTGAAGATTTTGGTAGAGTCTTGCAGTTCGTTGCAGGAATGAGCCGGCTCGACCGGTGGCTCGTGCCGCGTTTCGTTTGGTGAGAGAGGTATCCGGTGGCCCGTTCCCCTTTCCCCTCCTACTCCTTTAAAGGATGGCAACGCACCACGGCGTTTATGGGCGGTGAGTAGTTGCTTACCATCAGGTGACCCACTAGCTCGTTTGCCCTCCTATTCCATAAAAATAGCAAAAAAGAGAAACACACCTCTTTTGGCGAGTTTGGGTAAAGAATAAGGTCTTCAACTTACCAATACTTCATCATTATTGCTGACGCTGGTGGTGTTATTGTTCCCGTAGTGGGTCTGGCGTCGGAAGCACATCGTGAACTCGAACAGCGAGCCCAGGGAACTAGTCCAAGACTGGGTCTCCTGGGTGGTGCTGGTTCTGGTGCGCATCATGCGGTTGCCTTGATATTTCAAGGTGCGGAGATACCGCCGTTTACTTTGTATGTACATTACCTGAATGTTATTAAGAGAACAGATTTTTTTTCTATACATATATTTTAAATCTATATTTTTCAATACCAACTCTTACTGATTATATTATCATCATTTTTGCGATATTTTTTTGTTTGCAATGCAATCCATTTGATCTCTTCTACATAATGCATATCCTAATATGGTGAACAAAATATTAACACAGTCATAGGCTCTACGAACTGTATCTGATAAAATTAGAATCAAATAGTGGACTAGCTGCTGCGTAGAGGTTAGTCGGTTTGAATCCCAATCGAGGACAAACAAATTCGAATGATGAACATAAATGTATATAATACAAATTGTATACTCAGTTCGCTATATCAGCTATATGTCCAGTAGAATATCACTACCTCCCACAAGAGAGGCGTATAGTGGCTCATGCCATGTTTCCTTCGGTAAGATATGTATCCGGAGGCCCAGCAACCGTACCATTGTATTTTGCAAATGACCATGGGCCGCACTAGTCACTTACCATCAGTTTTCCCAGCTTGCGCGTTAAGCTCCAGTAAAAAAAACCTTTTTAGCCAAACGGCTTTCTCAACTAAAGTTATAAATAACGCAATTCTAACCACGTCGGCAGATCTCAGCGGCGGTTTCCCCATGACGAGATTCACCAGCGAAATAGATTCTCTAACGACACGCAGTGTCACGATCATGGCGAGGAAGAACACCCACGGCAACGGACGCACCAACTCCGGCGGCGGACGCTCATCTTGATCCACTGGAAGACAAGTCCAAGGAATTTGTTTAGGTACCAATTTGGAGACAACGCCATATTTATATCACTAATTGATATAAAATGATGGTTGAGAAATACTTACAAATAAAGATCTATAAAGATTTACATTAAAAAAAAACACCCCCTTTTAGTCTATGTCGTTATATGTATGTTCGCGTGTTTCTAGACGGATTGTTAAATTTTTGTTACTTATATTTGGCAAAAACATGTGCTTGTCTCATAAGTCAATAGTTGAATATAAATGAGACTGGCTTATGGAACTTACGCACCTCACTCAACCGTTTAACTGCATCAATGAGCCGGCTTGATCGGTTAAATACTACGACCTCTCAGAATATCGCCGTTTAAGCGGCTTATGCCGCGTTTCACTCAGTGAGAGAGGTATTCGGAGGCCTGAAAATGGAAGAGCGAAAGGGGTTTCTTGTCTCTTTTTGTGTTGCAGGTGTCCATGACATTCAGATTCCTGTCAGAGTATATCAATTTCGTGATGAAAAGTGCGTCGTAGCCTTCCACGACTCTGACATTCTTATATTTCTGCACTCAACACGTGCTTAGACATTTTACCATCTTCTTTTCACATATTTTACCCATCACATCTTTAACTATCAGCCCTTATCCATGTCTTAGAATTAATTAAATTATAGGTCATATAACTATGCTTACGTGGTGGAGGTACAGCCCATCTAGCACACTTCTCAACCACCCATAGCGACCGATCTAGATACCGCAGCACTGTTTGACCAAGACGGTAGCTTGCCGCGTGTTCTGCCGCGCTCTGGAATAGGTCCTTGACCAAAGCTAAGAGCTCCATACCTATAACATTATACATAAAAACTTTCACCTCAATATAATTGACTTTTGAATATAATCTAAGCGTGCACAACACTATTTTTATTGAGAAAAAAAAAAGAAAAACATCCAAGGGTTACTACTACGCAAAAAAAGTTATTAGGTTCATTTAAAAATAGAAACAAACAGAATGGTGAGTTATCAACGCGAACTTGCATATGTCACGTAGTCATTAACATTATGTATATAATATATTATAATTAACTTTGGTTTTATTACAAACAAGCTAAACGCCCTGTCTGCATCTGTATCCATC
Organism: Euproctis similis; assembly: GCA_905147225.2. Lineage (NCBI taxonomy): Eukaryota > Metazoa > Arthropoda > Insecta > Lepidoptera > Erebidae > Euproctis > Euproctis similis. The sequence goes on along the minus strand of LR990121.1, from coordinate 6,047,899 downwards.
CAATATAATATAGTATTTTTTCGAGCATTTGACTATTTTTGACTTCCAAAAACTTTTTCTAGCACAGAAAATCCTTGTTTTTTCTTTGTTAAAGGATATTCACAAAAATATAAAAATTATAACAAAGGGTAAATTAATATCTAGTAGTCAAAGTGAAGTAGCGTTTAGAAGTAGAAAAAAACTACCAAATGGAATGCAGTCTTCGACATGTTCGACAAAACCTAGTGTCCGAACGAAAGTTCGGTTTCGGTTTCGGTCTCGGCCGAGTTTCGGCCAAAAATCCAGTTGCGGCGGAAGTTTCGGTTTCGGCCAAATTTATCCGAAACTTTTGCCGAAACCGAAACTATTGTCGTACTAATTCTGACTTGTGGCTATCTTTGTTGAGAGTTAAATAGTATTGTAGTACATACCTATACTATATCTTTATACCAAGCCTCAGTGAGGTAGGCAGAGAAAACAGAGCGCCATAAGGCACGACTCTTTCATCCTTCACTTCTTTACTTATGGTTTGGACATGTAGAAAAAATGATTGATGCAAAATTGACTAAACAGATGTACCTGTTTAGTCAATTTTGCATCAATCATTTTTTCTACATGTCCAAACCATCGGAGTGTGCACTTTCTTAATATTTACACTGACACTCTCTTCCAATCCTCCTTTAAACCTTCCTTCCTAATAACCTTTTTTTTCGACGCGATCGGTGAACCTAATAGAGCAAATTTTGCGCAGCGACCTCATTTTGACTGCTTTATCGTTATTTTCATGCAACTTCTACCATGCCAAACTCTCGCTTTCATAAGTTAGTGTTGGGATCAGTACCGCACGATGTATGTAGGAATCGTGTACGGCCAAGACACATTCCATGACCAAATAGAACGTGTTCTGGAGGAAGGTGATGTTAGGAGCTTCAAAAATCAACGCGCGTACATGAAAAGAGTTATGAAAGTCAACGAAGCGAGTGAGGTGTGAAAGAATCGTGCCTTATGGCGCTCTGTTCTCTCTGCCTACCCCGCAAGGGTGTGAAATTATGTATGTATGTAAGTGGTACCAAAAGAGAGATTAATGATTCTTCTGAATACAAATACAAAACAAGGTATTGAATAGCCATATCTCAAAATACCAATAAGTACTTAATATTTCATGAAACAAAACCCACAATTCGAGTGGGCCTGACGGAATCCCATCTATCGTGCTGAAGACGTGTGTTCCAGAGTTTTAACGCGTCTTTTTCGGTACTCCTACTCTCTCAGCGCTGTACCAGCATCATGGAATGTAGCTTTAGTCTACCCGATCCCTAAAAAAGGTGACCACTCAGATCCATCCAACTACAACCTATCGCCATGACCTCCCTATTCTCCAAAATAATAGAAACACTCATCAACTGCCAACTCCTTAGTCATCTAGAAGAGCACCTGTTGATAAGTACGGATTCCGTCAAGGTCTCTCAGCTGCTGTCCTTATAACGTACTTAATCCATCGGTGTGCGGAGGCGGTTGAGGGTAAAGGAGAGGCGCTGGCCGTTAGTTTGGACGTAGCGAAGGCCTTCGATCGGGTTTGGCACAAAGCACTTCTTTCGAAGCTTCCATGTTATGGGCTTCCCGAGAAATTAAGCGATTGGGTTTTTAGCTTTCTTACGGCTCGGAGCATTAAAGTCGTTGTCGACGGATCATGCTCCAAGTCCATGACTTAAAACCTCTGAATGCTTGAGTCCGCCAGGGCTGTATGCTATCCCCTACGCTGTTTCTTCTACATATCACTGATATGCTGCTTAGCAGCAATCTTCATTGTTATGCGGATGACAGTACGGGGGATGCCTTATATACCGGCCACCCGCGAGTTACTCGGCAAAACGTCGAAGAGCAACGGAACAAACTTGTGTCTGAAATCGACACTTTCCTTAGTCAAGTTTCGGACTGGGGCCGACTAAACTTGGTCCATTTACCTACCATACCATACTATACATACTCTAAGAAGACACAGGTTTGCGCGTTTACCGTTAAAAAGACACCCTTTATCGTAGCTCCCTGTTTCGAGAGCACTCCCTTACCCGCCTCAGCCGCTATCGGAATTCTTTGTGTCGACTTGTCGAGTGACGTCCAGTTCTGCGGTCATCTGGAGGGCGAGGCCAAATTGGCCTCCAAAAAGCTTGCTGTGCTCAATAGAGCAGGACAGATTTCACGTCAGGTCCTCGCTTGCAATTATACAAGGCGCAGGTCCGTTCTCACGTGAAATACTGGCATCTTTATGCATTCTCTACCGCATATACCACGGGGAGTACTCTAGAGGAATTGTTCGGATTAATACCGCCTACTGATTTCCGCCAGCGCTCAACTCGCCAATGTTACCATCCGCATTGGCTGAACAGTTGGCGATCGACAACTATGCGTTTCCAGCGGCACTCCCTTGGCACGCACTGTTCCGTTGTGGAACCAGTTGCCGGCAACGGTACTTCCGGACCCCTACGACCTAGACACCTTCAAGAAACGAGCCTATTCCCACCTTAAGGCCGGCAACGCTGATGTGATGCCACTGGTGTTGCAGATGTCCATGGGTGGCGGTAGTCGTTTTCCATCAGGTGACCTGCAAGCTCGTTTGCCTCTTCTATCATAAAAAAAATACCGATTTGAATATTGGTTTTTTACCTATTCTTTTTTTATCTATTTCATTTGGTATAGTAGTCTCGGTGGTCCAGGGGGCGAGCACACGGTTTCTGAATCCAGAGGTCGCGGATTCGAATCTTGGTACACACCAATTACTTTTCGAAATTAATTAATTTCGAAAGTTATGTGTGATATTTTTTTTTATGGGATAGTAGGGCAAACGAGCAGGCGTGTCACCTGATAGTAAGCAACTTGCGCTGCCCATGGACACCAGCAACACATATAGTGTTGCCGTTGCGTTGCCGACCTTTAAGGGAGTAGGATAGGAAGGGATGGGTAAGGGGGGTGGGCCTTCGGGGTCCTCTCTCACCGAACGAAACGCGGCATGAGCCGCTTTACGTCGATCTTCTGAGAGGTCGTGGTATTTCACCGGTCAAGCCGGCCCATTCATGCAGCGAGCTGCTTGGCTCTACCACTGGTTATAAATATCGATGACTAAAATAAACTTTGTGCCCGGTATGGCAATAGGTTCGCCACCTATTCCATTTGGGACGTAAACATAACAGCGAGTCGAAGCTTAACAGCCACTGCCTACAACTTGGGGTAGAAAAAGGCGTGAACTTATGTTTTTTTGGTATGTAACGATGTGCCGAGTAGAGGCTTAACAGCCTCTGCTTACATCTTAGCATAGAAAAAGGCGTGAAGTTATGTTGTTGGTTGCAACAATATTAATACATATACCCATTGTTTTTCATTTCATGTTCCAAATAATGCTAAATAATGGGAGAAAATGCAAAATATTTTGGTATTTTATGGGATTTTAAACTTGAACACGTGAGTTTCGATTTCGGTTTCGGCCGAAACTGAAGTGATGGCCGAACATTCGGTTTCGGTTTCGGCCGGAAAAACAGTTTCCAGACCAAATGAGAAAAAAAAACTGTCTATTCTCGTACACGTGAAGATCGTAAGAAAAGCTGTTTCTCCCACTTTTATTTTCCCAAATTTATAGCAAATAGACAGACAAACATTTGTGGACTTATGTTTATTAATATATAAAGCGCATCATGTTATGAATTATCAGTACAAGAGTAGTTACTTAATATTATTAGCTTGGTATTTTAACTGAACTATTCAACTAAATAACCAAGTTACTAGGGACTCTTAGCCGGTTATTTATAAGTCTCTAGTCCCAAACATAATTTTAGAATTTTCGTCTGTCCCGACGAGCACCCCCCTTCTGAATCCAGAAGACGCGGGTTTGAAAAGTTATGTGTGATTATTATCGATGACTAAAACTTTGTGCCCGGTATGGCAATAGGTTCGCCACCTACTCCATTTGGGACGAACATCAACCTTCGGGTAGAAAAAGGCGTGAAGTTATGTTATTTGATTTAGTTATCACCTATGTATATCAACAGGTCTAATTTAATATACAATATGCACCTTTTAGTCTATCCCTGCAGTGGGAAAACTGGGTATCTCTAAAATTACTGAACAGAGATTTAGAAATAAACTTGTATGTCATTATGAAAGATCACAAATGCAGAGCTGCAGGCAACAACTCATAATATTTAGACATCTATACATATAATAAAATCGTAGGAGAGTCAAAACTGTACATTGAATATTATTTTTTTAGAAAACTAAAATATGGTTTTTAGAATTTTTGTCTGTTTATCTGTATGTTTGTTAGGGATAAATTCTAAAAGTACTGCATGCTTTTCCATATCCAATTTTGCATAAATATTGCCAAGAGGTCGTGTCAACACATAGGCTAAATATTATTACTCTAGCTATTACTAATTTAGGGTGAGCAATGGACCCTTTTAAATGGCACAAGCATACCTAGTATTTTCGCGGCTTTATGGCGTCCATACAGACGAAGTCACGGGTAACAGCTAATAATATTATTGGAACAATAGATAAATCCATACAGTCTAACGCGAGAATGTTCAACTGTCTGATGCCCGTCTCAATTATATTATTTATCAAACTCGTAATTATATAAATTATAACTAATTAAGCGCTTCTTTTGCTTCCTGTTATCAATATTTTTTAAATAATCAAAAGTTCAAAGTGCGTGTAGACGGACTTCAATAACAAAAAAAAAAAATAGAGTAACACCTTTATTACATATTCAGCGGGAATTAAATTAAGCACAATAATAAAACAAGGCTGTTTCATTTCATAATTTCACCTTTGGAGTAAGAGTTTTATACCTCCGCACGCATTTTTCTAGTATTACTTTATAAATATCGATATAAACATATGAACGATCGATTAGTTATAGCGAAAAAAAAACATAGAAACTGCAACCACAGACTAAATACTATATATTACCGACTTTTTTTAATTACTGAAATTTGAAAATGTAGGTTAGAATGCACATTTACCTTAACTATTGTAGTGACGATCAATCGATTATTATTATTAGCACAAAAACAACCCCATGTGATTTTACGATTTAAAAAAAAACTATTCAGTGCACAATTTGTTTTTTTTTTTTGTTATAATTTTTAACGTGGCACTGGAGCGACGAGTGCAGGAGACCGATGTGTATACATCATTTTGACTTCTTTATACCTTACAGATAGTGAGGAGCATAGGTCACTGCAATCATAGGCAGATACCGTGAGGCCATGAGACGGATACCCAATATATATCTAAATACTAACAACTTCCTCCGGCTATGTTTGTGTCAGTTCGTTTCTTGCTGCATTTATCATCGAGTTTCATAAACACATAGTCAAATAGATATTGTAATTTGTAACAGTGTACAATAATAGTACAATAAGCGGAAATCTTCGATTAAAATTATGAATGTGCCTTCAAGTCACGATAACTTGAGTGCAGTGATCGCATGTAACGTGGTTTAATGCTTATAAGAACATAGATTTAGAAACATTTTATTATCTGTAACTTTTGAAATTCGAACGCATGTACGACTGTGCCAACGACTTCTTCCAGTCAACAGCATGCAATTGATATAGGCTGGTTAAAATAACACGAGGTCACTGGCACAATATGCAAATTAGAATTTAAAAAAAAAAACAATAATAATAAGGTTAAACTGTTTTTATTTGGATCATGGCGTGTTCTGATAATGTACGTCTACCGCAAATTATTTTTTTTTTTTTAAACTTTACGACGTTTACCAACCGTAACTGTAGGCAGTGGCTGTTGAGCCTTAAGTCGCTGAATGTTTACGTTCATTGCCCGTTGCATACCGCCCCGACGACTAATCCTCATATTATTTTGAGATAAAGGAAATTTGTAATGGACGAAAGTGGACTAACTTAAAATGACCTACGCTAAATCACATTAAGTTCACTCATCTGTGACAAATATGGTTCCAGAGATAAAATGGTTTCCAAAAATAACGGTGGAAATATTATTTGTTAAATTACGCGACCGTTTCGCTCGATAACTATCAGTTATCAGCTAAAAGTTATCACTTGCATTGAACAAAATAAATGTAAATATTATTTATTATACCTGTGACATCTCTGTAATATTTTATAAATATATTTATTAAAAATAATAGTTTAAAAAAACTAAAAAACACGCTTTTTATAGAAAACCGAACTAAAAAATAGAAAAATAAAAAATATATATATTTTATTTTAAAAAAAGCGTGGGGTGCTTTTTAAGATAATATCGAAATGATAATCACTCTACTCATATCTGTCAATAAAATATTTATAACTATTGACACCATGCACCCCACGCTTTTTTAAAATAAAATATATATTTTTTTATTTTTTAGTTCGGTTTTCTATAAAAAGCGTGTTTTTTAGTTTTTTTAAACTATTATTTATTTTATATTTTTTAGTTCGGTTTTCTATAACAAGCGCGTTAATAGCGCCATCTGTGACTTATACAAGGAACTCGTTTCAAGTTGATAACGTAGACTTTCCGCTGTTTGCCACTAGATGGTGCGAGAAGTCTACGTTATCAACTTGAAACGAGTCGGTTACAAACAAACATACAAACATACAGGTGAAGCTAATAAAAAGCTAATAAAAAGTGATTGTTTTTAATATCGTGTAAACCATGATAAGCTGTTTCAATTCTTTAGTTCTTTACTTTTTTTTGTCGATTCAGACTACAAACATTTATCATCTGCCTGCATCAGTCCACGGTTGTACGTAGGCCTCTCCCAATATGCGCCACTGAGCCCGATCTTTGGCTCTTCTTCTCCAGTTGCTGCCTACTGCTTTGCGTATATCATCGCTCCACCTGGACACAGGGCACCCCACGCGTTTTCCGATCCGTGGTCTCCACTCTAAGGCCAGTCTACCCCAACCGTCATCGATCCTACGGCATATGTTCTATGAAAATATTCGTTTAAATTGCATGCTGACTAATAATCTAACTAATAATAAAAACCGCATCTAAATCCCTTGCGTAGTTATAAAGATATAAGCATATAAGGGGACAGACAGCGGAAAGTGACTTTGTTTTATACTATGTAATGTCAAACGTCAATGGCCTGGTCAATTTGTTATAATTGCAAATTTTATGTTTTCTAGCTGACCCTGACCCGGCGAATTTTGTTGCGCATCATATAACTGCTGTCTCGCTATGTTAATACTGCAATATCTTCAAAAATATTTGTTTAAATTGCATGCTGTAAAGGGCCTGGATCATCTATATTACATGCACAATCTATTTAATACACTTAATTGGATGAAAATTAATGCTGTAATGTTTAAAATCGCTTCGTAAATAGGCCATTATTTCTCGTAAAAAGTAAAAAAATAAAAATGGTCATTGTGGTTTATCCTTAAGAGATAGACATATGCCCTCGCGGCCTTTTTTGTAGACCTTTTAAAGGAGTATAATAATGTAGTACGTTGTTTTGATTTATCACTTAGGCTTCAGGCAGCGTTTGCCAAGTTCTAAATCTTAAAAATTATCACTTTTTTTACTACACTAAACATGAATTATAGATCAAAACCACCCCGTTGACACCCTCTAACTATTAAAAAAACCGCATCAAAATCCGTTGCGTAGTTTTAAAGATATGCGCATATAAGGGTACAGAGAGCGGAAAGTGACTTTGTTTTAAACTATGTAAATGATGATGATGTCAAACCTCAATTGCCTGGACAAGTTGTTAAAATTGCTAATTTTATGTTTTCGGAAGTTAAGTGTGAAATATATTGATGACTGCAAACTTTGTGCCCAGTATGGCAATAGGTTCGCCATCTATTTCATTTGGGACGTAAACATAACGGTGAGGAAAAGGGGTGAAGTTATGTATGTTTTTTTTATGGTATAGGAGGGCAAACGAGCAGGCGTGACACCTGATGGTAAGTGACCAGCGCCGCCCATTGACACTTGCAACACATATAGTGCTACAGTTGGGTTGCCGACCTTAAGGTAGTAGGATGGAGGAAGGGATGGGGAAGCAGGCATGGGCCTACGGGTACCTCTCTCACCGAACGAAACGCGTCATGAGCCATTTTACGTCAATCTGCTGGGAGGTCGTGGTGTTTCCCCGGTCGAGCCGGTGCATTCATGCAGCGAACTGCTTGGCTCTACCACTACCAAGTTGCTAATTATATAATTACATGTAATATTATCAGATAGATATTTCTTACTAGACAATTTTATAGAGAGAAAAAAAAATTCTGCAGTGCTTCCTACACACTACCCAACATTATAATATTACTTTAGCCTTTGATAATAAAATTTAAATTAAGCTGAGGTCAATTAAATTTCTACAACAAGGTAATATTAGTAAAATATGGTACACCAGATAAGAATAAAAAACAGTACATAAATATTAATTTCAAATTAAAACAAAAATATTATTTGGTCAATAAAACTGTTTAAAATATTTTTCTTAAATCATTTATTTTATTTGTATTCAATATCTAGAAAAAGCATAGATTGCTCCAAGCATTTTGATTGAGAAAGATTTTTTTTAATTAAGTTAAATCTACATAAAAAAATATTAAATGCAAATATTTGTCTATATCTCAAAGACATCTTGATTTATACATAGTACAAATCAAAAATTAATAATAAAACAAATAATCTAATTAAGATTAAGTGTTCATTGATAGAGTGAAATTAATTTGTTTTAAACAAATAATATTATGTAAATAATAATTGATACAGTTGTGCCCATAAGTTCCTAAGACATTAAATTTCACCATCAATTCTATTTGGGACATAAAAATTTCGCTAGTCAAGGCTTATCTGCTGTTCCCTACATCTTCATGTAGAAAAAGGTGTGAAGTTACAAAGAAAATAACAATAGGCATTTACATCTGCTGCAAAACTAAATAAATATATTGATCTATATGAAAAAAATACCATAGACTTATTAGGGTTTTAAAGTTAACGAAAGAAGTTTATAACAAGTGTATTGCCAAATCTGTAGGTATTGAGAGGATTTTTTTAAATTGAATCTAAAATACTCAGTCAGCGGAAAGTGGCTAGTCTAAATTCTATCTAAATTAAATAATGCTTCAATTTGATATAAGTTTAATGGTAAGCGGCGTAGGGAACTATTAATCAATTATGGTTAGTGTAATACTATTAAAGTTACCTCAAATTAAACGATCACTTCACTCTCTAGATGTTCGATTTCAGATAAAATGTTGTTCCACTAATTGAAATATCATAAGCCGCTATCAATTACAACCGTACTTAGTGTAATTTTAACTTTAGGAAAGTACAAAATCGCAAACGATTCGGAAACTTTAAAAAGTAATAAAAACAGACACTCCGACCTCTGTCACATTGACAGATATTTAATCACGCACTTTTTTTTGCTGATTTCACAGCGGTTAGAGCTCTCAAATACATTCTGCCTCGAAGATTACGAAAACCATCGAAATAGGTTACATATTGCAAAGTTACATTTTACAAATTTCATATTTAAAATATAACTAAATTATTTCTCTACTACATATTTTAAAAAAGGTATATGATAAGATGAGATATATGTTTAAAGCTAAAACCAACAAAATAAACAAAGTATTCAATATTATCTTAATCACTACACATAGTATAAAACAAAGTCGCTTTCTCTGTCCCTATGTCCCTTTGTAATATTGTATGCTTAAATCTTTGAAATCGATCATCCCTAACCATCACTAATATTGATGTCCAAAGATGGCGGTGAACAAGTAGACAGCGCGTTAGTGAATTGAATTGTAAGTTACATTTACAAAAGTTTGTGCCGTGGTCAATTCATAAATTCAAGTAACATTTTATTTACATATAATGGACGATGTCCTATGAGTATGTGCGCCATTGTGTTGTGATAAATACCATTAAGAGAGCAGGTATGTGTTTTTGTGATGGAATCCTTTGACTCAAATTGCCACTCCACGAGCGATAGTTTTTCATTGTATGAACGTTATCTAAGGAGTTTTAATGTCGTCGATAATTTGAAAAAAGACGAAAACTGTGTTCAAAATGTGTTCACCAGCGTAAATCATTCAGACTCGGAGAGTTCACACAGTGGAGGTAACATCGAGTTATCTATCGTTACGTCTAATTTTGTAAATAAACACGTTGAAACAGCTGAAACTGAGCTCATCCGTGATATTATTAGTGATAAAGGATCTAGTTTAGACACTGATTGTGTCAAAATACACTCTCCTTGTACGCCTTTAGAGGAGTCATTGCTCGAAAACTCTTTCGCGGCAGTGGAACATAGCCTGTTAAATACTGACGTGCAAATATCGTCTGAAGAATCAAAGACTGAGACTGCGAAAGATCCTGTATTTATAACCCCTACTATGGAAAATAGCAACAATGCTGTGGATAGTGTACCTATGTTCCGTCAAGTGAGACCCACAGAGGGTGTATTCAAGCTACCTATTAGAGAATTATCTTTTAATGGCACACTAAAACAAGTGCAGAAGATGAAGCCTATTGTAGATCCCATTACTGCATTGAGTTCAAGTACTGGATTAGTAAGTACAGAAGACAAAGCTGATGAAAGTATTGGGACATATCCTAGCAGCCATAGCAGTAGCAGCAGTATGGCAGTCAATAGTAATAGTGAACAACATAGAATAAGTAATATGTCTGATGGTTGTGACAGATTAGATAAAGTCTCTGAGAGTAGTGGTGATTCCCTATGTGGTGATAAAAAAGATAGTCAAGTAGCAAATGAAGATGGTAGTAATTTAAAATGGAACTTGGAGCAAAGCTTCTCTTCTATTGAGACATCCTTTGACAGTGGAGTACGATCTCCAGACATGTTTTCAGAAGATGATGAAGACACTTCAGCGGTGCCAGAGCCTTTCTGGAGTTTTCTTAAAGATTATGAAACACATGATAAGAGAAAAGTGAAAAGAATAGAGGTGAGTCTTGATTAAATGAGAAATATAAATATGTTAGCTAATTTTGTAATAACTTTACTTCTTATTATATTTGAGATATCAACTTTCAAAAGTTTTTTAACTCCTAAATGGAATAGATAGTAGAACCTATAGATAATTAATCAAAATGTAGTCAATCCAGAAATCTTAGCTCTTATAGGTATACACTGATGAAACCTTGACAGAATTTTACTAAAAGGCAATAAATATCATTGCAAATAAATACCACATGTACAGATTTGTGGGGTTTTTGTGCATTCTTTTTGACCCATTTATATAATACTCTGTTTTTTATTGAAAACTAAAATTATTTTCCAAAACTCTTCTGAGATCTTATAGTATACTTATGAAACAAGGAAAATATATTTTTTAAACTCAATAAATAAGCATTACAAATAAATACCTTTTGTCTTGTTGGCCCAGTCATTTGGCACTCAGCTGAAAAGTAATGATTTTCTTGAAATCTCTTGAGCTTTTATAGTTATATACTGATGTAATTTTGATTAACTTTTGTTAAAAGTCAATAAATACAATCAGAAATAAATACCACTTGTCTAGATTTGTGGCATTTTTTGTGCAAATACACCATTAAAAATAAATACCACATGTGTTAATTCAAAACAGACAGTTTAATTTAATCAAATCAATGCTACATTGGTGATGATGTAGAATGCTAGCAAGTATGATAGTAATTTTTTTTTAATGAGAGTTACACTAACATTGACTTAATTTCAGAAAGTATTTTTTGTTGACAAGTCAACATTGTATATTCAATTGCTAATACTTGTATTGAATTCATGAGTTAATTACACATTGCACTACTAAATCACTAGCCAGTTGAGACATCTTATATATAATTATATGAATTGAACTACAATATATCACTCTTTATTCTGATCTGCATTTAAAATCTATCGTATAACCTCATGTTGACACATGGCACACTATTATGAGATTCTATTCTTGTAAATTTAATGTGATTTCATTCTAGCATTTCATAACATATAGTCAAATAAATGAAACTTTGAGACAAATATATTTTTATCATTATGTTGCCTTTTTGTTACATTACAGTGGTCCAATGATTAGACAATCACAAAATGTCTTTTGGGCATCATTAAAAGGCTATAGCTACCTAGATGTAATTTTACTCTGATTGAGTAAACACATTATATGTTTTACAAATAATATCATAATATGAACTGTTGAATAATGTAACGGGTTCCACAATTTTGTTGATCATTAATATATTTTTAAACTTTCATATTTATCAGTTGGAGCTTGGAATCTTACAAGTATTTTCCTAAAGTTATCTGTACCTATTTATAAGTGAGGAATACCAATACTATTACTTAAGAGGCTAATTCTCAATTTACTATTTTCTTCATATTATTTCTTGAAGGGTTTAATATGCTCTGAAAAAGAACAGTGTGTTTGCTTTTGTATATCAAAAAATATTCGTAGCTTCTGATCCAAAAGTCCGGGTTCGATTCCTGATACTGGCTCACACCAATGACTTTTCGAAATTGTTTTCGGAAGTTATGTGTGATAAATATCGATGACTGAAAACTTTGTGCCCGGTATGGCAATAGGTTCGCCACCTATTCCATTTGGGACGTAAACATAACGGCGAGACGAGGCTTACAGCCGCTGCCTACATCTTCGGGTAACAAAAGCCGTGAAGTTATGTTATGTTATTTGTTGACATATAAGTATATGTAATTAATAACATTGTTATTTTACAGGAAAACCTACAGGGTGTCCCTCCACCACCTTCTGTGACAATTTTAAAAGCGGATGCTGAGGAATTGTTGAAAAAATACTATAGCCATTTGTATCTTTTCAATGGAGAGAATAAAGATGAACCTATTGAAGTGGAGACAACTAACAAAACACCAACCAAGAGAATATCTTTTGTTGAAATACCGAATACAAAAGATGGTGACAGTTTCAAAAGTGTTAATATTGACAGACAAAGGAGTTCAAACATCTCAGAATTGGATACTAGTGCAGACAATAAAAGTATACATTTAAAGATGTCTACAGAACTTGAAGCAACTGAAACATTATGGCCTGAAGTGGTGAAATGCAGATATTACGATGTGTAGTAAGTACTATATATCAATGTACTTACTATAATTTTGATGCGATTTTTTTTAATAGTTAGAGGGTATCAACGAGGTGGTTTTGATCTATAATTCATATATGATGTTGTAAAGAATAAAATTTTTGAGATTTAGCACTTTAATTGCAAGCGCTGGCTGATCCCTAAGTGCTAAATCAAGACAATGTTCACCACCACCATCACCTTCAGAAGGTCTACAAAAAAGTCCGCGAGGGCATATGTCTATCTCTTAGGGATAACCCACAGTGACAATTTTTATTTTTTTACTTTTTATGCGAGATAATGGCTTATTTACGAAGCGATTTTAAACATTACAGCATTAATTTTCATCCAATTAAGTGTCTTATATAGATTGTGCGTGTAATATAGATGATCCTGTCCCTTTACAGCATGCAATTTAAACGAATATTTTCGAAGATATTGCAGTATTAACATAGCGGGACAGCAGTTAAAGCCTATAAATAGCACAAATTGAACCTCATGACATCCAAAATTACTCATTTATTAGTTTTGATGCGGAACAAAGTTCGCCGGGTCAGCTAGTTTAGTAGTAAAATAGGTAGCCTATTTGAAATTAACATTCTTACAATCTTTCTTTCTTACATTCTTACATTATTTCTGCCAAACAACATTCTTTAATATTGTTTCCTATGTCAAAATAATATGAGCCATAGACAACATGAAATTGATGTAATTGTTTTTTTTTCCTTAACAGTTACAATGTGACAAGACACTCGGAGAAACTGGAGTTGCTGGCATTGCGTTGTAGAGATAGATATGTTGGTGCCGAGACAGATACAAGTGTCAATATATACTCTGGAGGGATGCAATCACCGAGCAGCGCTTGCAAAAGAAAAGCATTGCGACTTAAGTAAGTAATATTTTACATAACATAACACACATAACATAACTTCACGCCTTTTTCTACCCGAAGGTGTAGTCAGCGGCTGTCAAGCCTCGACTCGTCGTCGTTACGTTTACATCACAAATGTACCGGCAATAAAATTTTCAGTCATCCATATTCATCAGACATAACTTCCGAAAATAATTTCGAAGAGGTATTGGTGTGAGCCCGGATTCGAACCCACGGCTATTTGTTAAATTTGGAAAAAAAATGAGCATATGAATATTTTCTCTTGAATGTACAATATTTCTAGGATACGCCGTTACTACTAACTAAACTCATGTTATTCTCATCAGAATGGCCCAAGCCAAATCGCCTGGACGAAGGTTGTCACATTTGGCACGACGAAGACAGGCGTTCGCAAGCGCCGCCACCATTGGGGAGAAACTGCAGTCTTCCACGTCTAGGATGGTGCTCATTGATAAAAAGTAAGTGTTTGAACTTACGATAGCTACTCTTGGAGTTCCACTTTGTAATATCCACAGGGAATAGCGATGATTAAAAAAAAAATTGACTGAAAAGCAATATTTTAATTTGTGTGGTGGTAGTAGATACGAATAAATTTAGCCAAACAACATTCAAATTCACAAACTTTAGCCCTTTATAATATTTACTCTCAAAATCATATCTCTTAAATTAATTACTGATTGACCAAAACTGACTTATGAATTAAGTTTTTGAAATACATTCATTCTAGTTTATTTTCTTTATCTATATATATATAAGAGATTTCCACCTATATATTGACTCATCACGATATCTCTGGAACCATAAGGCGTAGCGACTTGAAATTTGGTAGGATTATTCCTTTCGCCGAGTAGAGGTCAGCTAAGAACGGATTTTACGAAATTCCACCCACAAGGGGGGTTGCGGGGGTGTTAACAATGGAAAATTCCCATTTTTAACCTATAGCTGCTATCGACTTCAAATTTGTCGAAGATATTGCAGTATTAACATAGCGGGGCAGCAGTTATTACTTTTGATGCGAAACAGAGTTCGCCGGGTCAGCTAGTTATATTATATATAGCTTTGATTTGATTTCGATTTGATTTTGATTACACTAACATTAAAATATTTTTTAGTTTCTTCCCACACAGAAAACTCATCAATTCATCCGAGAGAAAGAGTCCACGCACCAAACGTACACCAGGCAAGAAGACACCCGGCAAGAAAACCCCAGCCAAAACGCCAAAGACCAGAAGTGGAGGTTCCAGCAAGAAAAAGGCCATGAGAAGATTGCTCATGGACAGTGACCATTTAACAAGATCACAACCTACTCGGGAGAGTTCGAAAAGGGCACTCTTTATTAGTCCTGAGAATAGAAAAACCATTCCGCCTGCTCCATCTTCATCTGTACCAGTTCAAGCTATGAAGTCTAGGCGAGCTCTCTTCGGATCCCCTGTCAGAGCTGCTGAGACCAAAAGCATGGATGGCACTCAAAGTGATCAGTTCTTAAAAAGGAAACGTGACATGTTTGATGATGAACCGGATAATGGTAGGAGTAAGATTGCAAAAAGCCTGTCATTTGGAGGTGACAGTATGGGTGGTTCACAATCATTCTCATTTGCCCGTAGAAATTCAGAAGCTTTTGCAACAAAATCTTCATCAGAATTGAATGATCAACATAAAAAGGTAAATTTATTATTAATTACTTACTATAACATCGTCAATACAACTTCACGCCATGGTCTTGTTGGTTAGGTGGATAGAACAGAGTGTCATAAGACATAACTCTTACACAAGATTCGTTAATCTGAAGTCACTTGCGAGTAGATACTTTTTTAAAAAATCAAATATAAAGTTTATATTTGATTTAAAAACAATAATATATTTAATATTTTCATTTCAGAGTAAACAAATATTATTTTTTAAAGATTCTGTTTTAATATTTGGAATAATAATGTCTGATATAGGTAATATTGAGATACAATTTGCTTACCATCAGGAGGGCCGTATGTCATGGATCGTAATATAGGAAAAAAAACTACAATTTGTTTGTTTCTTGTGTTACAGAAGCTGTTGTGGGCTGTATCCGAGGCGCTAAGGGTACACGGATGGCGTATGTCATCTCCGGGATTCCGTGATAAGGCGTCGAATCTGGCTCGGCTCACACGAAGATTGCTCCAGCTGCCTCCTCATGCTGCCAATCTCGCTGCACCACGAATCTCTACTTCGGAGACCATGCTCAAGTGAGTCTGAAGTTATTTGACTTTATTTCCCTTCGTCTTGCGGGATGTATGTAGGGATGTAGGGTCATGTAGGGATTTATTAAATTCCCCTACCTGACCAAACTTTTGATTGGTGGCTCAATCTATTCAAAAGTCTTAGTCTGCTTTGCTTAGACAGAAGGAAGAGAATGCTGAAGGCACAATTATTTCATACCTATAAAATTTACTAAACTAATTATTATACTTATAAAATTAATAAAGATTAATTAGGAATTTTGTTGTTTTTATTAATATTTATAAAGACTGCTGTGCTCCAATAGGTAGAGGCGTGATCCTAGCAAATCATAGGAAACGTCGGGATAGTAAACTTATATATAATATTGTAGATTCTGTTAATTTTTTTCTTTATACTAACAAATTAATTATTTGTTCCCAGACTGGCACGCCAGTACGTATTCGCGATTATCCAAGGTCGGACTATCGAGGAGTGTTTCCAAGAAGAGCAGCAGCGTCTCGCCAACGAGACTAATAAAAAGATATCCGGATACATATCTGCAAGTGCTTACCAGCAGCTGTGCGCCAAGCAGAGTACCAGCACGTTCACATCACAAATCAAGGAGAACACCTTCGACAACGGCATCAGACAGGATCAACCGAAAAGCAACTCCAAGAACATACTACAAGACAAATTAGTCAATATAGACAGTAATTCTAACAGCAGCAGTGGACTCAGCATGCTGGAGAAGTCCAGTCTGGGACTGTTCAAGTCCAATTCTATGCCGTCATTTGAGGAAGCCGCCAAAATGAGAGCCAGACGGCAGATTAGTTTTGATAATGTCGACTTTCCTAAAAGGTAATAGGAATATAATAATTAAGGATTTTTAAATATGAAATATTGACTATGTCATAATTGCTTATGACTAAGATTAGATGTATATATTAGTTAATATATTATAAAGGTGGCGTTACGTTCACAACACTTTGGGCTAGTTTTGAATGTTTTCAGGATTGAATTATAAACATAACTTCACGCCTTTTGTTACCCGAAGGTGTAGGCAGCGGCTGTTAAGCCTCGTCTCGCCGTTATGTTTACGTCCCAAATGGAATAGGTGGCGAACCTATTGCCATACCGGGCACAAAGTTTTTCAGTCATCGATATTTATCACACATAACTTCCGAAAACAATTTCGAATAATCATTGGTGTGAGCCAGTGTCTGGAATCGAACCCGGACCTCTGGATCAGAAGCCGTGTGCTCGACCACTGCGCCACCGAGATGATTATTATAAATTCATGAATACAATATTTGACAATATTTGACAATATTTGACAATATTTGACAATATGCAATCAGTACAATATTTGATTTCATTAGTTCAGTCACAGGTCTCGGTGGTCGAGTGGTTGAGCACCCTGCTTCTGAATCAAGAAGTCGCGGGTTAGAATCCTGGCTCACACCAATGACTTTTGGAAATTATTTTCGAAAGTTATGTGTGATAAATATCGATGACTGAAAACTTTGTGCCCGGTATGGCAATAGGTTCGCCACCTATTCCATTTTGAGACGTAAACATAACTGCGAGTCGAGGCTTAACCACAGGCCACTGTCTACACTTTCGGGTAGAAAAAGGCGTGAAATTATGTTATGTTGGAATAGTGACATTATGATCCAATTATCTAAATTGGAAACTAATAGCATGAATAATTTGTTTAAAGATTGACATTTTGTTTGTCATTATTCTATACCCGACTACACCAGAAAGAGGGTTGTTTTTCTTTGCAATTATACGGTTGTATGTATGTTTTTTTTTTTTTCAGAAAGTATTATTCCTAGATAATTGAGTTTTTTTTTTGCGTAGTCGGGTAGTTATGCTATTTAATAGATATTTCAATTATTGTAGATACAATAATATACATATATTTTTTGTTAAAATATTACTTTCGCTGTGCGACAACGACCATCTGCTTTTTTTGTAGTATGGTGTACGAAACGCTACCTACGATGAATAGATACAAAAATGATAAAAAATAAAACGTGAATTAATAGCTATAAAAATAATGTAGCTTTATTTTCGCGTTTGCAGCACTGAAAATTTTATATTAGTTTGATAGGTAACAAAATTTAATAAAAAAAATTCTCTACAATTTACTTTTCACCGGCTGACATGAAAAGTTGAATAATATTTTATTTACTTAGACAATTTTTTCGCTTTCTTTTGAAAATCTTTTGACTTTGAAATAAATTATGGCTGAATATTTTGTTTTAATAAGTGTGTGGCGTCGACTAATAAATGACAGTATGAACAAACACTATATTATGTACTGTGACGTGTGTTGTATAAAAAAATGTATAAAATTAGTGTACTTATAATATTTGTACCTACTTTTAATGGTTGTCTCGGTGGCCCAGTGGTCGAGCACACGGCTTCTGATCCAGAGGTCCGGGTTCGATTCCTAACACTGGCACACACCAATGACTTTTCGAAATTGTTTTCGGAAGTTATGTGTGATAAATATCGATGACTGGCAACTTTGTGCCCGGTATGGCAATAGGTTCGCCACCTAATCCATTTGGGACGTAAACATAACGGCGTGACGAGGCTTAACAGCCGCTGCCTACACCTTCGGGTAACAAACGGCGTGAAGTTATGTATGTTTTGATGGTTATGTTCACAACGCTTCCCTTAATTTAGGTATTATTTTGTCTCATATATTTATTTCGTTATTTCAAACCGCCCTGACTCATGTGTTATTTGCGTGACGTGTCGACATGTTGAATATAGACGGAGAGCTCGTGGCAAAAATGTGTTAAAATATCTAAATTGTCATGCTCAATGTGCTGCAATATGATGACCAGATACAATAATTTTACTATGATGCAGAATGATTCCTTTAAAGCTGTGTGATATGTGTAAGCAGAAACCCAGGAGGTTTTCCACTGGTATTTATAAAGAAAATAGCGTCGACTGGTCTCTGGAGAGATATACGCACGAATTTAAAATAACATTTCTAGTTCTTGAAATTGCGTCTATAATTACACTTAAAAAAAAGTTATTTGCTTAATAATTCTGAACTGTTCAGAAAGCTGTGACTTGATTATCCATAAATAGATGAAACATTGCGGACATATCAATTTATAAAAAGTTTATTTTTTCTTCATTTGACGTTTCTATGTAAACTTACAAAGATTGTAATTTATACAAAGATGACATTTAAAAAATAGTATTACAATAAAAAGATAAATAAATGAACTTACTAGTGTTATAAATATATCTTAGATATAACAGTACAGTGGCTCCCTGGCTAATAATACACAGCTACAGATACAAAGACAAGTAGTATTACAAGTTTTTCCCAACAAGACTCTTGGGCTATATGAATAAATAAACCATTTTGCTAGCGAATAATGTGTACTTAGTTTTAAGTTATGTTTGACTTATATTTTCCTCTGTGTAATTAATAATTATTATTAATTGAAATATCTTGTATATCTATTGATTTGAAGTGTGTGCAGATCTCGTGGTGTTTGTTGTATGAATAAATTATTTAAAAAATATAAATTTTTATGTGTTTTAATTGGGACAATTGTTAAATCTTGTTAATAAACGTAAAAAACTTGGAAAGTCTTTGAAACCATGACGAATTTAAACGCAAAGTGAAGTCGGGAGCCTTAATAACCGACGCGAGTGTATTTCAAGAAATATGAAAGTGAAAGAAGCGAGTGAGGTTTGCAAGAACCGTGCCTTATAGGGTTTTATCTCTGCCTACCCCGTAAGGGACTTGGCGTAAAGTTATGTCTATACGTTTGTTATAATTGTGACGGACGTGAATAGCAATTATTATCGATATTAATCGAATGGTTTTATTAATGATAAGATAACCTTTTTTTGTTAGTATACAGATGTGATTATAAAAAATAACACATTATTTGTGCGAATTGTGATAGACAAAGGTATTTCCTTTTTTTTGTGATAATGGGTAGTGAACAGTCTTACCCTGGATTAACAGAAGACGTTGTAGAGGATTATGCGAGCTTGACGTATTTAAATAAAGGAGAGATATTACAGTAAGTTGTATATATATATATTTTTATAACGCAATATCTGCTTAGCAGTTTGTCACTTAACATCAGGTGACACGCCTGCTCGTTTGCCCCCCTATCCCATAAAAAAAAAGTACTTTCATACTAAGACAGTGTTACGAAAAAATATCACTCTCTCATGGCAAGCCCTCGCCTCGTAGTCGCACTCCTTGTTTTATATACTCAGTACCCGGATGACCGAACTTATATTTAAGTACGAATTACATACTAATAAAATGATAATATTTTTCGATCTTACCGACTGAATAATAAAAAAAAATGAACTATAAAACACGATAAAATGACATTTTCTAAAAATGATTCCTAGCTAGATCGATTTATCGCCCCCGTAACCCCCGTATATACTAAATTTCATGAATATCGTTGGAGCCGATACCGAGAATCCTATTCAGACCTATTGTATAAAAACGCAGTTTTGTTAGGAATAGACGTTTCAGCGTATAATATTACAGAACACTGCGACATAATAACTTCATCATGAAAATATGTGCCATGGTAAGATTGGTAAAGTCATACACGTCGGACATGTAGAAAGAATGGATGATGGAAGATTGACTAAGCAGATATACAGTACAAAATGGGACGGATTTATGAGTCGAGGACCGGACAGGCTTTCCATGACTAAATTGAATGTGTCCTTGTGGAACGTGATGTAAAGAGCCTCAATTGACGAGCGTGTATGAGAGGAATTATGAAAGTCAAATAAGCAAGTGGGGTGTGTTGGAATCGTGTTTTATAGTGCTCTTTTCTGTGCCTACCCCGCAAGGGACTAGGCATTGAATTAAGTAGGTATATATGTAATTCACGCGATTAACTTATGGAAGCGAGAGCTGGGTATGGCAGAGTGTGCATGAAAGTAGGATAAACGCGGTAGAAATGAGGGCACTGCGCAAAACCTGCGGAGTGATTCTCGTTGACCGCGTCAAAAACAAGGTAGGAAGTAGGATTGAAAGAGAGTGTCGGTGTAAAAGTAAGAAAGGGCATGCTCCGATGGTTCGGACATGTAGAAAGAATGGATGATGCAAGATTGACTAAACAGATATACAATGTAAAAGCGGATGGATGCAGGAGTCGAAGACGGCCAAGACACACATTCCATGACCAAATAGAACGTGTTCTAGAGGAAGGTGATATAAGGAGCCTTAAAAATCGACGCGCGTGCAGAGCCCGTAAGGTTCTTACGCGCTCTGTTCTCTCTGTCTACCCATACATTAATATAATCTCAATATACGCTCGTAATATATTGTATCTGTTAACAGCCTGATGAAAAAGTTTTACTCAATCGATCCAGAGAAATTAAACAACAACTATCTTCATAGGTTCAGTAAGCAAGAGATTATCGACAGATTTGCAGTACTTAAGGTATGTTCATCAAACGTAACTTCATGCCTTTTTCTGGCCGAAGGTGTAGGCAGCGGCTGTTAAGCCTCGTCTCGCCGTTATGTTTACGTCCCAAATGGAATAGGTGGCGAAACCTAATGCCATACCGGGCACAAAGTTTTCAGTCATCGATATTTTTCACACGTAACTTCCCAAAAGAACTTCGAAAAGTCATTGATGTGAGCCGGTGTTAGGATTCGAACCTGCGACCTCTAGATTTAGGAGTGCTCGACCACTGGACCACTGAGACCTTTTTAATAGTTAATTGTTATATTAGTGTATTCTAATAACTTTTATATTGCTTACTTAGATCTTACTCATAACCTGCTCAATAAAAACCTCAAATTGTTTATGATGCTCTGATAAAATATCTAAATTAGTGGGCATACGTACCTTCAGAATTCATATTCCATTATCAGTGTAGATTCCAAGCCGATATTGTACACCAATAAGTTTTCGTAAGATAAATAGCGATAAAAATTGTGATCATCATCATCATCAGCCTATTGCAGTCCACTGCTGGACATAGGCTTCTCCCAATGTGCCCATCCGATTCTTTGCCTTCCGCATCCAGTCTTTTCCAGCAGCCTTGAGGTCGTCTGATCATCGGGCTGGTGGGCGTCCTACGCTACGCTTACCAAGACGCGGTCTCCACTCTATGACCTTCTTACTCCATCTACCAACGGTCCTTCGGAAGATATGACCAGCCCATTGCCACTTCAGCGAGCTTATTCTACGAGCTATGTCGGTTACCCCAGTTCTCTGGCGGATATACTCATTCCTGAGTTTATCTTTCAGAGATACTCCGAGCATAGCTTGCTGAGCGACTTTAAATTTGTGGACTAGCCTCACGTAAGACGCACTGGTCAAAGACTTTGGTCTTCAGACATTGCGGTATAGGCGAGCTGAAGACTCGATGCAGTTTGCCGAATGCAAACCCAACCCAGCTGAATCCTCCTTTCGGCCTCCTTCTCGAAGTTTCGTCTACCTAACTGGATAATTTGGCCTAGGTAGACGTAATTGTTTACGACTTCGAGAACTGACCCTCCGACGCTTATCGGTCCGGGCACGACATGTTCATTGCACATGACCTTGGTCTTGTCCAAGTTGATGCCCAAACCGACACGCCGGGAGGACTCGTCTAGGCTGCACAACATTCCGATTAACTGTTCCAGCGACTCTGCTATTACAACGATGTCGTCGGCAAATACTAAACTGACAGGTTACGCGAAAAAACGATAATCCTCCGTTAATTTGACCTATACTCACAACAAAATAAACAATACTCTCGTCTCTCGAAGTTCTAAACAAATATCTATTTAGTTCTTTTTTATTTTCTTTAGAACAATCCATTTCAAGATCGCATTTTCGCCGTGTTCTCATCAATGAACGACAACTGTTTCTCGTTTGAAGATTTACTGGATCTGGCTTCGGCCATGAGTCCAGAGTGTCCATCAGAGGTGAAGGCGGCGTGGGCATTCAAAATATATGGTAGATAATATTATTGTTTATTCAAATACCTAAATGAAACAAGTTTCCACAAAAACGTAGATAAAATCTTTGGATTCAATCATTTCTCCGCATCACGGATACTATCCATGCTTTGAATTTGTCTAATTTGCTAAGATCTTAGATCTATTCTTGTCTCGACGATATCATGCTATATTAACGAATATTAGAACTAGAAGTGATTGAATCCCTTTAGTGACTTCTATCTCCGGGTTTTATGCAAAAGCGGATGAATGTAGGAGACGAGGACGGCCAAATTAACACATTCCATGACCAAATAGAACGTATTCTGGAGGAAAGTGCTGCTAGGAACCTTAAAATTCGACGCGCGTGCATTAAAACAGTTATGAAAGTTAACGAAGCGAAGTGTAAGAATTGTGCCTTACACCACGTTGTTCTCTGCCTACCCCACAAGAGATTTAACGTGAAGTTATGTATGTATGTGCAACTGCATAGTGTAGGCACAAAAGTTTTCGTACGTACATTACGTAGATTCCTCACTTTTTTCCAAATAGGTAGGTACATAATGTTGGCTAATATCATTTAAATGATATATTTAATTGCAGATATAGATGGCGACAATCAAATAACGTCCGACGATATCAGTCAAATAGTGGATCGATTGACGTGGATACCATACAAACGCCATCAGTACATTGATAGAGAGTCCAAGAAGAAAATTGCAAAAGTTGTAAGTACCCTACCTACTTTAAAAAAATTAAAGCAATCATATTTGTCTTAAATTTACTACATTTATATTTTTGATGGAATTGGGGAATTCCCCGGTGCTCTAATCTAAAGTGTTGATGGAATTTCTATCTATAGGCTCTGACATTTGCTGGAATTGTTGCGATGATGATTTGCATTAATGATTTATGTAAAATGTTAAAAAAAGTCAAACTATTGGATAGTGGATCAGTGAAATACCACGATCTCTTAGAAAATCGATAAGGTGACTCATACCGCTTTTTATTTGGAGGTATCAGGAGTTCCACTTCCCTCTCTACTCCTCATCCCCCTATAGGCTGGCAATGCAACTATGACTTTCACGGTGTAAGAGACGTCAATGGACAGCGTTCGTCTCTTACCACCAGATGACCATTGCTTGCTCATTCTCCCGCTTTTCAATGGCAAAAACTAAATGCTAATGATGATTTTTGATAATTATTCAAAATCGCTTTATAGATTCAGTCAGCGATATTACAATTATCTATAACTAGTTGACCCGGCGAATTTTGTTTCGCCTCAGAAAAGGAGAAAGAATGGTCATTGTGGCATATCCCTAAGAAATAGACATACAGAAATAGGCATACTTTTTTGTAGACCTATTGAAGATGTAGAATAATATAGTAGGTATATTGTTTTGATCTATCATTATGGGTTCAGCCAGTGTTTGCAATTAAAGTGCTAAATGTAGAAAATTATCACTTTTTATTTGCTTCAGTATACATGAATTATACATAAAAACCACCCTGTTGACACCGTCTATCTATTAAAAAAGACCGCATCAAAATCCGTTGCGTAGTTTCAAAGATCTAAGCATATGTATAAGGCGACAGACACCGGAAAGCGACTTTGTTTTATGCTATGTAATGAATGATGATGATATGACATACGAGTACATCCAGTAAGAGCCGAAGTCGCTTAGGATTAAGTATCCTAATCAACGTATTCAACAAGCGACTTCGGCTCGTAACATAACTTCACACCAAATCCCCTGCGGGTAAGCTGAAAGGACCCGCTGTCACCCGCATTGTGACTAACTGGGCTTTTGATTTATTTCCAGATATTACAAGAAATCAATCTGGACAATAGCGACGGCATCGGACTCAATGAGTTCAAACTGATCATGTCACGAATACCTGAGTTCTCTTCGTCTTTTTATTTCAGATTGTAAAAGTGTTGAGTAGACTTGATTTGAAAGACTCATTTATAGTTTTATTTATTTTTTCCTATTTGTTAAATTTTACTATTTCTTTAATCTCTAATTCCATCAGCTATGCTTTAGATAAAACTCCATCAAAATCGAGCTGTTTCAGGTGTTTCTTAGACTTCAACTACGTGAAAATAAATTTAAAAAAGAATGTGTACAAATTCAAAGTACTACGCTACATTCTATTTCATATCAGTAATAGTCTGTTCAACATTTCTTCAGCCGTTTTGGACTTTAGTCGTAACAGACAAATATCTATACCTAGTGTACACTAATAAAGGGACTGATCGAGGCGTCTCGCGACCAGAGAGCTGGCGTATTCTTCGTACGGAGGATTAACATTCAGCGTAGCGATGCGAGTCTTCTTCTTCTTCTGGCGTTGCCAGTAGACCGAAATGCGAAGAAATTAGAATTTACCTGGTCTTTTCATTGTATATACAATATATTGTAAATAATTGTAGTTATAAAAATAGGATGATTTAATAAAACAGCTGTATACAATATTACAAACAGACACTCGGATTTTATTCAATACTAGCTGACCCGGCGAACTTTGTTTCGCATCAAAAGTAATAACTGCTCTCCCGCTATGTTAATACTGCAATATCTTCGAAAATATTCGTTTAAATTGCATGCCGTAAAGGTCCAGGATCATCTAAATTACGTGCTCAATCTATTTAAGACACTTAATTGAATGAAAATTAATGGTGTAATATTTAAAATCGCCACTTAGGGTTCAGCCAGCGTTTGCAATTAAAGTGCTAAATCTCGAAAATTATCATTTTATCTTTACAACATCATAAATGAATTATAGATCAAAACCACCCGGTTGATACCTTCTAACTATTAAAAAACTAAAATATTACTTAAAAAACTATTAAGCCGCATCAAAATCCGTTGCGTAGTTTTAAATATATAAGCATATAAGGGGACAGACAGCGGAAAGTGAATTTGTTTTATATTACGTAACGAAAAGACAAAGAGATTGTCGATGGTAGGATCTATTAGACATTTAAGCATAATCAAATATACGTATGTTTTGGCCCACTAAAATGTTTTCTTCAAATAGGTAATCAGAATCTATTAACATAACAATATTCAGTCCCTAATTAGTTTAAAAATATACAATTATGGATGGTTTATCTGACGAAGAGTTTGCAGGCTGCCTTGTTAAATCTCCCGGCGAGAGTGCGGTCAGGCAGCGCCGGTATCGGAGTGGTACGTCCAACTGTGTTAGGCAACACCAACGGCTGTTTATACTTCACATGGTACATCGGGAAACTGAGATATGTGCTGAAATGTAATCCATTACATCATTATTATTAATCACCGACGTGAATAAAAGGTCTCGAACAGTCTCGGTGGCGCAGTGGGCGAGCGCACGGCCTCTGATCCAGAGGTCCGGGGTTCGATTCCAGACACTGGCTCACACCAATGACTTTTCGAAATTGTTTTCGGAAGTTATGTGTGATAAATATCGATGACTGACAAACTTTGTGCCCGGTATGGCAATAGGTTCGCCACCTATTCCACTTGGGACGTAAACATAACGGCGAGACGAGACTTAACAGCCGCTGCCTACACCTTCGGGTAACAAAAGGCGTGAAGTTATGTTATGTTATATGTTATGTTATGTGAATAAAAGGGATATGCGAAGATTATCAATGTAGGAGAAAAATATCAATAAAAACTTTGTCCGTGATAAACTCCCAAACTACTCAACCGATTTTAATAAAATGTGCACATCGTATGTTTGCAGTTTGATCCAAATTTAAAGATAGGATATTTCATAAAACTTCTTTTTGATAAAACTAACCGTTTTTAAGTATAACTTGTTCAAAATATTCTTCTTGGCATAATAACAATCCCTAAGAAAGTCCACCGTAATGGCCCGACCGATTTTAATGAAATTTTGTCTGTATATTGGGTAGGTCTAAGTTAATATTTTTCATACACTAAATGTTGTTTATTTTTGCAAGGCAATGTTTGTTGGATTAACTAGTGTGATGTAAATTTCAAATCTTTTATGTGCGCAACGAATTATGATTTGTGAAAAAAAGGCGCACGCCAATAATTGAGAACCTCCTTTTTTGAAGTCGGAATATATTCTAATTATATACATAATATACATAACTTCACGCCTTTGTTACCCGAAGTTGTAGGCAGCGGCTGTCAAGCCTCGTCTCGCCGTTATGTTTACGTCCCAAATGGAATAGGTGGCGGACCTATTGCCATACCGGGCACAAAGTTTTCAGTCATCGATATTTATCACACATAACTTCTGAAAACAATTTCGAAAAGTCATTGGTGTGAGCCAGTGTCAGGATTCGAACCCGCGACATACGGATTCACAAGCGGGGTGCTCGACCACTGGACCACCGAGACTATATACCAAATTTATTTTTTCCAATGTTGAACAATAATTATAATCGGTAGTATTTTAGCTACGTAATTACCCTATGAAGGTCACCGGTAATGTCATGATATCGGGTAATTTCATCAAACAAACAAAATTATTTTATAATAATGATAGTTCCTAAACTACAAATATTTTAATAATAGTTCTTTTTTTAATGAAAATTGTTATAATCGCGTACATCCCGAGTTGTACAGTATAAAATGCTGAAGAAGATGTTCCTCTGAATAGAGTTTGATACAAACGTGATTCGGTATAGGTGCACTTAGTGGGTAAGTATCTATATTTATATTTTGCAATACATTAGAACCCCTGTAAATTTTACCCTATTATCATGTAGAAAAGAAATTCAACTTGTTAAATTTAATTTTAAATATAAAAGAACTTCACTCCTATTTCTACCCGAAGGTGTAGGCTGCGGCTGTTGAGCTTCGACTCGCCGAATCATTATCATACGTCCTAAACGAAAAAGATTGTGAACTTTGTAAGTTGTCGGTCATCGATTCAGAAGCTGAGAGCTCGACTGCTGGACCACCGAGACAGTGGATTGTTAAATTTGTTTTATTTTCTAACTTCACGCTATTTGAAGCAGTATGTTGTTACATCTTATCTAGCGCAAGAATTTGGATATATTATATATATGGAAATATATTTAACTATAAATATATTTTTTCAAGCATGTTGCATGTTACACAAAATTTTCATTTATTTATTTATTTAAATAAAAAGCAATAAATGAATACGTATAAGATTTTTATGAAATAAAATTATACTAATATACTCCTTATTAAATCAGCTACACACTAACTAACAAACAGACAAACAAAAAATGTAAAAAAATGTTATTATGGTGTATCTACCGTATTTAAATTCATATATATGCATGTCACTTCAATTTTATTTATATGTGCAGATAATTCTATCGATTTTAAAGTTATTAATATCGATATGGATTGTATTTGTTTCAGACATAAAATGAATCCCATAATAGCTGTTGTGATCGCTCTGGCGATACCCATCGCGATGGCGTACGATGAAAAATACGATCAACTGGATGTAGACAAAATAATAGCAGATGATGCTCTGTTTACTGCATATATGAACTGCATGCTGGATAAGGGAGATTGCACTGTTGAACATTCAGCGGACTTCAGGAGTGAGAGAGTTTTTACTACTGTCTAATACATATATATAACTTCAGGCCAAGTCCCTTGCTTAAGCAATGAAAGCAGACCGCCATAAGGCATCATTCTTACACGCCTCACTCGCTTCTTTGACTTTCATAACTCTTGTCATATACTCTCGTTAATTTTTAAGGCTAGTCACATCACCTTCCTCCAGGACTCGTTCTATTTGGAGATGGAAATTGTGTCCTCAAGTCCGTCATCCAACAATGTTGCATCATCCATTCTTTTACATTCCTAACCATCGGAGCATGCCTTTTCTTACTTTTACACCGACACTCTCTTTCAATCCAAATACCTTGTTTTAATAGATAACTTTTTTAATTTAATAGTTAACTTTAGGCTTTTCTGATAACATTCTTTGCGCCAGAAATCGGCCCTACATTTACGCTATTTCGTAATGATATAAGAGCTAGCAACGTTTTTGAGCGTCGAATTTAGGTCGGTCAGTTTTAAGATATGTAATTCCTCATACTAGTAGTAGCATGCAGTAAATTACATTGATACAGTACTAATTTACAAATTTATTTCATTGTTTGCAATCCTTTTTCTGTATTTATTCGACAACGGTTGCTAGACAAAGCAAAATGATCCACATCACGTTCCACTTTTGGATGCCTCTGGCAGAAGGTTAGCAACCAGATATAGATCTAGCAAAATTAATCTGGGTTTTTGGATACTTATATAACATCATATCAAAATTTCAGCCATACTAAATTGATTTAAAAAAATCAAACTTTTGTCCATCTAAAATTGCGTCTGGCACAGCTTTAGCAACATCAGAACGGTCTTGCAAAATTAATATATGTTCGCAAAACTTCAATAAACATAATGTAACAAACAAAAATCTTCTTAAAATGATTTAAAAAATTGATATTTTACGTGTACAAATAGGCTGCGCAGAAACGAACGCAACCACTACAGCTAGCCAGACTGCCAGTTTTACGGTCAGGAGAGTATGTGGAATAATACTGGCCGACCTAAATTCCTTGTTTTCCCGGTGTTGCTAGCTCTCGTACTATAACGCAACTCTCCGTTCGACATCCACGGGGTACCTACCATCCCTTTTATTAATGTCAAATAACATGCCTGATTTACCGCCTGTCTTTCTCGTTTCAGAATTACTCCCAGAAGTGATAGCAACATCATGCGCTAAATGTAATTCTACCCAGAGGAAGAACGTCAGGAAAACAGTAAAAGCTTTAACCGAGAAGAGACCAGAAGAGTTTAAGGAATTCCAGGCAAAATACGATCCAAAGGGAGAATACGAGAAGGAGTTCACCGCTTTCGTTCTCGGCACCGACTAAAATGCGATTATGCCTTCCACTTGGAATGTCATCGTGATAACTTATTTTTAAAAGTTCTACAGTTCCATTCTTAAATTATCTAACTGGCATAAACAACAGGGCTACCAATTAAAAAAAATGTAAAATTCTTATTTGGAAGGCGTAATAGGTCATTTTTTTAATTTGATAATGTGGACTGCGGCTTATAATGTCAAACGGATTTATCGAGATAAAACAAAACTAAACTTTGTGGAGCATCAGGTACTATTAAAGAACAAATAAACGACTGCATATTGAAATTATGTTTTTCTTAACTTAATAATATTCACCACCTTGTGCCTACCTAATATAGATTCTATTATTGCCCTCATAGCTCCAAACCTAGCTGTGCTTTTCAATAAATGTGTAGATGCAGAAACACATCTGCATCTAGGCTACCTAATTTAAAGAAACACAGCAAATTGATACTTTTGTTTAAAAGTGGTAGTAGGAACGATTCAGCCAACTTTCGTCCTATTTCTATTTTACCTGCACTCAGCAAAATTTTTGAAAACATTATCTCTCAACAAATACTAAGCCATTTTAATTTGAATAATCTAATCTAATAATACAATCGATGCTGGGGCTGCTATTATCAAACATATTTTCGATGCTTGGGAGAACTCGCAGGACGTAATTGGCGTATTCTGTGATCTCTCTAAAGCTTTTGACTGCGTGGATCACCACACTCTTTTACGTAAGCTCAGTCACTATGGTATTAAGAACACTGCACTTAGGCTGGTTGCATCATACTTAAATAACAGGTTACAAGTTGTTGATGTAAACGGAGTGAGATCATCTGGATCATCTGTGTCTACGGGCGTTCCCCAGGGTTCCATTCTCGTCCATCATCATCATTAGCCTGTTGCAGTCCACTGCTGGACATAGGCCTCTCCCAATGTGCGCCACAACATCCGATTCTCTGCCTTCCGCATCCAGTCTTTACCAGCAGCCCTTCTGAGGTCGTCTGACCATCGGGCTGGTGGGCGTCCTACACTACGCTTACCAAGTCGCGGTCTCCACACCATGACCTTCTTGCTCCATCTACCATCGGTCCTTCGACAGATGTGACCAGCCCATTGCCACTTTAGCGAACTTATTCTGCGAGCTATGTCGGTGACTCCGGTTCTCTGTCGGATATACTCATTCCTGAGTCTATCTTTCAGAGATACTCCGAGCATAGCTCGCTCCATAGCTCGCTGAGCGACTTTAAATTTGTGGACTAGCCCCACCGTAAGTGTCCACGTTTCAGCACCGTAGGTCATTACTGGTAGGACGCACTGGTCAAAGACTTTGGTCTTCAGGCATTGCGGTATAGGCGAGCCGAAAACTCGACGCAGTTTGCCGAATGCGGCCCAACCCAGCTGAATCCTCCTGTCGGCTTCCTTCTCGAAGTTTCGTCTACCTAACTGGATTGTTTGGCCTAGGTAGACGTATTTGTTTACGACTTCGAGAATTGACCCATCGACATTTATCGGTCCGGGCACGACATGTTCGTTGAACATGACCTTGGTCTTGTCCAAGTTCATGCCCAGACCGACACGTCGAGAGGATTCGTCTAGGCTGCGCAGCATTCCGCTTAACTGTTCCAGCGACTCTGCCATTACAACGATGTCGTCGGCGAACCGAAGATGCGAGATGTACTCACCATTCACGTTGATACCCTGTCCAGTCCAGTCCAAGGTCTTAAAGACGTCCTCCAGAGCATTGGTGAAGAGTTTGGGAGAGATGACATCTCCCTGTCTTACACCTCGATTCAGCTCGATGGAGTTCGTCACTTGATCCTGGATCTGGACAGCCATCGTGGCGGTGTCATACAAGCATCTCAACACCTCGATATAGCGCCAGTCGATCCGACATCGCTGCAATGCATCCAGAACTGCCCAAGTTTCGATGGAGTCGAAGGCTTTTTCGTAGTCCACGAATGCCATACACAGCGGCTGATTGTACTCCTCGGTTTTCTGTACAATCTGTCGAACAGTATGGATGTGGTCCACGGTGCTAAAGCCTTTTCGAAACCCGGCCTGCTCCGGAGGCTGGAATTCGTCGAGTCTTGCAGCGAGACGATTCGTGACGACCCTCGAGAACAACTTGTAGATATGGCTCAGGAGTGAAATGGGTCTGTAATTCTTCAGTAAGGTCTTATCACCTTTTTTGAAGAAC
This sequence comes from Euproctis similis, assembly GCA_905147225.2. Taxonomy (NCBI): domain Eukaryota; kingdom Metazoa; phylum Arthropoda; class Insecta; order Lepidoptera; family Erebidae; genus Euproctis; species Euproctis similis. Next base: position 6,015,739 of record LR990121.1, on the reverse strand, counting down.
AGCACCACCGCACTCCTGCTCCAAGCCTGTGGTGTTATGCCCTGGTGTATGACGGAATTAAAAAGACTTGCTAATTCCTTTAGTACCGGAGTTCCGCCGGATTTTAGAAGTTCTGTAGTAATTCCGTCATCACCGGGTGCCTTGTTGTTCTGAAGTTGCCCGAGAGCCGCCCTAATCTCGCTTTCTGCAATTTCGGGGATGTCCTCACTATAGTGACGCGTTAGCGGGGCTCTGTGGTCATCATCGCTGTGTCCCGTCGGCTTGGTCATCCGTGTGGAATAAAGGAGCCCATAAAAAGATTCAATCTCTGCGAGAATCTCGGGCTTAGAGGTGACGACACGTCCATCCGCAGTTTTCAGCTTCGTCAGATGGGGCCTTCCAAGCTGCTGAGCGAACACTTTCGACCCTTTGTTGCGGTCGATCGCGTTCTCGATCGCTCGAGTATTCGACCGACGAAGGTCGCGCCGCATCAGCTTTCTAATTCGCTGGTTTAGGCTTTTCCATTCTGACGAAGACAGCTGATTGGATGGAGTTTCTCGCCTTTGCCTCATCAGCTCGAGCGTCTCAGCAGAGAGTTTGGACTCCTTTTTCTGCGATCTCGGGAACAACCTTTGAGACACTTTCCTCAGCGTGTTGACCACAGTGGCGGTCTTTTCGTCCACGTTGCCTGTGGTTTCCAGCAGGTCGAACCGATTTTGAAGTTCCATTTGGAACTTTTCGGTTTCGGCTATTTGGAGTGGCGTAGGTCGGAGAATAGACCTCATCTTCCGGGTCCTTTCAGCTTTCAGGTTAATATTTAGAGAGCCTCGAAGAAGTCGGTGATCACTTCCAGTATTAAACCTGTTGATCACAGAGACATCTCTAAATATATGCTTACTATCCGTAATGATAAAATCTATCTCGTTCCTTGTCACAGAATCCGGGCTTCGCCAAGTCCACCTCCTGTGGAGACCCTTCTTGAAGAATGAGTTCATCAAGAAGAGCCCTTCAGACTCCAGGAAGTTGACCAGCATCTGGCCCCTGTGTTTTCGGCACCCCAAGCCATATGGACCGATTTTCGTTTCGCCGCGTTCTTGTACTCCCACTTTGGCATTGAAGTCCCCCATAACAACGTTGAAGTGAGCCTTGGCGGTACCATGTATTGCTTTTGCAATATCCTCGTACATCGCCTCGGCTATTTCGTCAGAGTATGTCGAGGTCGGCGCATACACCTGTATTATCTTCAGGGTGTACCTGTTGGTGAGTTTTAGTACAAGGTACGCTACCCTGGTCGACACACTACTGATCTCCACAACGCTGCTAATGAAGTCCTTGTGAACGAGGAAACCGACACCCCCCTGGGAGAGCTGGTCACCTTCCCGAAAATAGAATAAGTTGCCTGACTGTAGGGTTATCGTGTCCTCCCCCACTCGCCGGACTTCAGATAGCCCCAGAATATGCCAGTTCAAGCAACTCAGCTCTACCTCGAGTTCGGTGAGGTGTTGGTCCAGCCGAAGACTGCGTCCGTTATACGTGGCCACGCGTAGTTGTTTTTGACAGCCTGCCGTAACCCGGAGATTCTTAGCACCCCCTGTCCCCCCGTTACCACGACCGCTGCCTTGGCCGGGAATAGCGGGACCACCGGGAACTGGGGGCCGTTGTATTCGTGCTCTTTTCATCGGGAGGTTTATGCCCATAGTCTCCACGCTGGGGAAACGTGTTGGAGACCGCAGGGGTGAACCTTTTAAAAATAGGGACGCTGCTGCCCGCCTCTACCAGAACATTTAGGTTCACCCATATTTTGGAATGGTTATCCCGCCATTCTTCGGTGTAGTGCTGTGTGAGCTTGTCAGCCATATGTTGTTCTTTCGCTCCCGACTGACTGAGAGAAATTCTCGTCCGTTGCTGTTTATTATACATATTAAAGATTTGCCTTTTTGCGTTCAGAAATTTTGTAACATTGTACTATTTGCTGATGACACTTCACTCCTCTTCAAGGTAGACAGTAAAAAAAGCATTTTTGATGATGTGAATAGCTCCCTTACACATGCGGCTAATAATTTAGTTCTAAATTCTAATAAAACTAAAATAATAAAGTTTACTATGCCTAATGTTAATGGCCCGGCTATAAATATATCTCTGAATAACACAATTTTAGACCCAGTGAAGTCAACTTTATTCTTAGGTATTACTCTAGATAATACGCTCCAGTGGAGTCCTCAAGTAAAATCTTTAGCAGGAAAACTCAGCTCTGCTGCCTACGCGGTTCGTAAAGTTCGACAGCTTTCCGATGTTGCAACCGCCAGATTAGTCTACTTCAGTTATTTTCATAGCGTTATGTCTTATAATATTTTGCTATGGGGTAGAGCAGCTGAGATTCAGTCGATTTTTGTTATTGAGAAACGAGCTATTCGGGCAATTTATAATTTGGGGGCCAAAGTCTCCCTAAGAGAATGTTTTAAGGAAATTGGCATATTAACAGTTGTTTCTCAATTTATATATGCCAATTTAATGTTTGTTAGGAAAAACTTGAATAAATATACTAAAAATAGCGATGTACATAATTTTAATACCAGAGGCAAGCATAAACTTGTGTTGCCGTGTCATCGCCTGCACAAAGTACATAAGTCTTTTCTGGGAATGGGTGTTCAATTTTATAATAGAGTCCCTGCGCATATCCTGGCTCTGTCTTTCGATCGGTTTAGTCGGGCGGTAAAGGATCGTCTCGTTGCTGGTGCTTATTACACCATTAATGACTTCATGACGGACAAGTCATCTTGGGACCGTCAAGTTGGTTGCTCAACGCGGATTGTGTAGTTTGCATGTTCTGGAGTGGAGATTTTCCGTAATAATTTCTGATAGTTATATTCACTTTTCTAATTTAAAATTTGCCTTGATATTGTTTATAATATATGTACATATAAGTTTTATTTATTGCACAACGTTACCACTCTAAATAAAAGGTGTCGCGTCAGTTGTGCTCGACTAATATATTTGCAGAGATTTTCTTTTTAGGACGTTGATGTTAATTTGCTTGGGCCATAACTGTGATGGTCGAGTATTCTGGCTGCTACACCTTTTATGCACGAGTCTACTGCTTTGTTTTCAGTAGCTATATTAATATTATTGTTATTTATATTTAATAGTTTAAAAAGAGTATCTGGCACATGAGTTTCTTGCCCGATTCTTCTCATGATAGCCCCTACACTCGGAATCGGGCCGCTCGTGGCGATTGCGTCCGTGTTTTCTCGTTACACGGACGCACTTTCCTCAAGCGCTCGTGTTTTGTAGTTCATTTGAAATAATAAGTTAAATTGTACTTGTTGACTATTTTTAAGTGTCTGTGAAGACCTATGAAAATAAAACTTATTTTGACTTTTGACTTTGACTATATTTATAACTTCACGCCTTTTTCTACCCGAAGGTGTACCCGATGTTTACGTGCCAAATGGAATAGGTGGCGAACCTATTGCCATATCAGGCACAAATTTATCAGTCATCGATATTTTTCACACTTAACTTCCGAAAAGAACTTCGAAAAGACATTGGTGTGAGCAAGTGTGAGGTTTCGAATCCGTGATCTCTCTATTTAAAAGCGGGTGCTCGACCACTGGACCACTGAGACTAAACTAGACTTGTTCCTAATAGACCGCTGCATTATGGGGTTTTATTGACATTATATGGTAGTCACGGTTGTCCAGTGGTCGAGCACCCCGCTTCTGAATTAAGAGGTCGCGGGTTCGAATCCTGGCTCACACCAATGCCTTTTCGAAATTTATGTGTGATACATATCGATGACTGAAAACTTTGTGCCCGGTATCTTAATAGGTTCGCCACCTATTCCATTTGAGACGTAAACATAACGGCGAGTCGAGGCTTAACAGCTACTGCCTACACCTTCGGGTATAAAACGGCGTGAAGTTATGTATGTATATGGTAGGTAATTCTGTGAAGAGTATGGAAGCTTCTTTCGCAATGGATAAGGTTTTTTCAACCTTCAAATATTACACTAAATTTTTATTTGCAAAAAGTAGAATTGTAAGATTTAAAGCCCCATTAATTACTTTACGATTCATAACTATCAAAAACCGTTAACTCACTGGGACATCTCATTTGGACACTGGAACATATATTCAGGGTCTTTGAAGTATAATAGTGGATGATACGCTTTTGAATAGCCTCTGTAGTAGTCTCGATGCTTTTGTGCAGCCTTAAAAAAATATTGGATTTAGATCTTATGAAGGACGATAAAATATGTGAATGCTTCTAAAATTACTGAATAAGGTACCTAGTTCCGTTACTTCAGTTTCACTGCTATCAAATTACACCGATGTTATAAGGAAAGCTAATATTATATCGCTAAGTTTTTTTGTTTTCAACTTAGTTAATATAAAAAGTTTGCAGACACTGCCTAGTTATTGCGAAAGTCTATGAGTTAGTTAAAATCATACTAAATGCTAAGTGTGCTGCAAATTACATAAAAGTCAGCAAAATTGAGCAAAACTCGTTGATGGAGCAATTCGAAATTTGCCAAGGAAGCTAATATATTATATTTGTATTTATCCTTATCATATAATTAAATACTTACTTCATAAAATGTTTCAATTTCATCTTGTCGACCATTATCAACAAATAGTATGCTATCCATTGCGAAAACTAAAAATTTTGATTTTCGTTAGGTTTGAAATAAGCGCTCTTACTCTGATTTTTTTTTAATTTGTCCATTATTGGACAGGCTAAAGCTTTTAAGCCATACTGCCTTGTCTGATGTTATTTTTTATTATGAAGTAATGATGATGAAACTTAAAACTATACTAAACTAACTTAACCTAACCTAGCCTAATCATACATAAAGTCGTGGCACTTCATGCATGATGTTGCGAGGGAGTCCTGACGACACTGTAGGAGAGCACACTAAACACGATATATACACTATTCCCCACATTTGCACTCATATACGGACACTTATTAAACAAAATGCCACGAATTTTATCCAATAATATCCATTGAAACACAAATCTGAGAAAATAATGCAAAAACGGACATGACTCTTCCACAGTCCCGCCAAAACTCCGCTCTTACTCTGACTCATTGACTTGTATTTAGATGGTGTAAATATTCTTGACTGCTTGAAAAAGTTAATTGTTTTTATTTATTAGAATCATTTTAATTTACCTTGTTTAAGACATTTCTAAAGTATCTATATTTTATTGAAGATATCGTAATTTGCATGCCGTTGCACGGTAAAATGTATTTGGGACTTTCTGTAATTGACATAACTACACCTCTGTTACCTACATTTTAAGCAAATAAATATTTGAATTGAAAAAGCAAATAAATATTTGAATTGAATATAATGTATATGTCACGGTAAGAGTGAATAATTGAAGATTATTAATAATTATCTATTATTATTAATAATTACCGAAAGTCGAGGTTAAAGTGATAAATTAATCACATTTGTCGGTTAATATTAATAATTTAACCCTAGTAGTGATAAATGTAATAAGTGGCTCGGTGTTATTTTTTTAAAAGCACGTGCACGTTATTTGTTGTTGCTTACTAGGGTTAGTTAGTTGTTTAGTTTAGGTTTAGGTTAGGTTAGGTTTTAGGTTTTTTTTTTGTTTCTAGGCAGGAGTCGGAATCCTCATGGACACCCAAACTACGTCACGTATGAGGTAGTTTGGGTAGTGCCGGAGTCTTACCGGCTAAACCTGTCTCCTGCCCTCTATGCTTTCTCCATAGACTGAGACTCCATAGACTATTATAACGTTTACCAATATGTGTCGTGAATTATTAATAATTACTACTAAAAGTAATAAATTTCGATTGTTTATTCACATTTACCAAAACATGTGGTTATTATTAATAATTTTGTAAAAATATTAATAATTTTCAATTAATCAGATTTACCGTAACATATATATGGACGAGACATATTCTTCTATACGTACAATTGTTTATATAAATATTAAGTATTTCGACGGCGCACTCATAAACATATATCTGTCTCGTTCTTACTGCTGTCACTCGCATGAAAACAGTTTAACAGTATTTCAGTGCGTACATAAAGTGAATGAATACGGAAAAAGGATAACCCAATAATACCGACTGACGCCAAATTTCTCGCAAAATATGGCGGATTTTTTGTCAGTTCAGCCAGTAAAATAGTGTTGGGAAAAATTTTACCGACAAAATTTCTTTGGGGAATTTTCTAAATAAATTAGTTTTATTTCGTAACGAGTAAAAACCTATTGTAAATTCGCTAAATATGTAATAATTGATCTTAGACTGAAAATCATGAGAGATGCATTTTTAACTAAAACAATGTTTTGAAAATGTTTCGTTTTGTTTATCACGCGGTCCCATAACAAGTTTAAAATTTTAAACATTCTTATTTACTGTGGGGCGCACCTATCTAGAGGTATGTTGCAGTAGTGATTTACTTACTTTAGAGTAAGCAACTTAATTAAAATAGTTTGTAAAATAGCGATAAGTAGTCTAAGAAAAACATGTACTCTTATTTGGACATCCAAAACAGAATATTTAGCATAACAATATACTTACTTCCCATTTAAGTATTATATACATACATACATAACTTGGGGGTCATGTCAAGAGCGTGCACGTCGCGATCCCTGCCGTCCCAGTGGGACGCAATCTTGACCAAAGCAAACTCAGCCGGACGGGCTGCTAGGGCGTGCCCCGGAAGCGACGGGCACCGATTAGCCCCCGTCGGTGCGGCTGCATGCGCATGCGGCGAAGGGGGCCGCCACCCTTCACGCAGCGCCAATCCTGGCGGGACGAGGAGAGGGGAGTGCCGTATAGGCACGTGGAATGTTAGAGGTAGCATGGCAAGAAAGATGAATGAGATGATGGATGTATTAAATGAGAGATGCCTGGATGCCTTATGTTTGACGGAGACAAAGCGGAGGGGGAGGGAGACCGAGGACCTCCCCGGTGGCATGGTAGCCCTATGGTCCGGAGTGGACCCGGACGTCCGTGCCAGTGGGGGTGTTGGAGTCGTTCTCTCCTCCCGCTTTGCTTCCGGAGTGAAAGATTATGAGTTGGTAGGCCCAAGACATCTTTGGGTTCGAATAAAACTGGGGATCACGCGAGTTTTCCTGGTCGCAGCTTATGCTCCCGTTAGCTCCGCGGATCCCCGCGAACTCGAGGAGTTTTGGGAAACTGTTAGGGATATTCTGGATCTAGCTGAGGGAAATGAAAGGATAATTCTGTGTGGTGATCTTAATGGGTGGGTCGGAACCAAGCGAGACGGCCTGGAGGCTGTCCTTGGTCCGAATGGTGACAAGAGAGTGAATGATGCTGGTAAGCCGATATTGGACGTATGCCTGGAACGGAACCTCCTTGTGTCTAACACATTATTCCGTCATAAAGATATTCACACGTATACGTGGAGACGGAATGAGCAAAAGAGTATGATAGATTTGATTTTGATAGATAGTCGTCTCCGAAATACTCTAAGGGATACAAGAGCCTACAGAGGCCCCACTCTTGATACGGACCACTACCTGGTGGTAAGCCGATTCGTGGGCCTTTTCAAGAAGTGGAGACACTGGCGAGTGCGTACCCATTTCGGAGAGCTCGAAAGGATAAAATGTGAGAAATTAGAAGATGAAAGTGTACGGAGTATGTATGTAGGCCTAGTCAGTAAAAGACTCAATGAGACGAGTCTTTCTGACCTAGGTGTTGAAGAATGCTGGGAAAGAATGAAAGAAAGTATAGTGAATAGTGCAAAAGAAGTATGTGGTAGTACAAAGAGGCATAAGATTCTGAGAGGTGACGCCTGGTGGGACGCGGATGTGAAATCCAGCGTCGAAAGAAAGAAAAAAGCATGGTTGGATTATGTCTCAAGTTTGAACCAGAATGATAGTATGACAGAGAAAAAGTATGAGAGCTAACGCCGCTGCAGGAATGTTACCAAAGCCTTAGTGAAAGAGAAGCGTGAAAGACTTGTTGCGAATGAGGAAGTTAGGTTGACGGAGAACTTCGAGGCGAATAACAAACTCTTCTGGAGGGAAGTTAGAAAGTCTCGGGGTTCTTCGTCAACATCCAGAATGGACAAAATTATGTCTAAGTTTGGTGACATTCTTGCAAACCCAAGCGATGTATTGGGCAGGTGGAGTGAGTATTTTGGGGAAATGTACGAGTATGTTCCGGATGTGGGCGCCGCGAGTGAGCCTACGGCTGACACCGCTGCGCCAAAATCTGATGAGGACATTACTATGGAAGAGATTGAATGGTCGATACGAAGTATGAAAAATGGTAAGGCAGCTGGAATTGATATGATGTCTGCTGAAATGATCAAACACGGTGGAACCTGTGTCCGGGACGCTTTCCTGACCTTGAGCAATCTGTGCTGGAGGTCGGGTAAGGTTCCCATGGACTGGAGGCGCGCTGTCATCGTGCCCTTGTATAAAGGTAAGGGATCACGTATGCAGTGCGCCAGTTACAGGGCCATCAGTTTGATCAGTTTAGCAGCATAAGTGTATGGGAAAATTATTGAAAGGAGAATGAGGGTGATATCTGATGGAGTGTTGTGGGAGGCTCAGGGTGGTTTCAGAAGCGGACGAGGGTGCATGGATCAGATTTTTTCTCTTCGCAACATCGTGGAGAAACAACTGGCTGTTAACCGGAAGGTTTTCTGCGGTTTTGTGGATCTGGAAAAAGCGTTTGACAGAGTGTTACGAAAGGATCTGTGGGATATACTCCCGGGCTACGGGGTGAGCGGAGCACTGCTGCGCGCTGTGCAGTCCACTTATGAGGGCTGCACAGCGTGTGTGCGTGTTGACGGCGGCTTGTCCCCCTGGTTTGACGTCAATATCGGCGTCAGACAGGGTTGCGTGCTGTCCGCTCGACTGTTCTTCCTGTACCTGGACAGTTGTCTCCAGAGAATGAGATCGATGGATGTAGGGATGCGAATGGGTGACCTAGTTGTGAGCTGCCTGCTTTACGCAGATGACGCCGTGCTTCTAGCCGAATCGCCGTCGGACCTGCAAACACTAGTCACTACTATGAAAGATGATTGCATGATTAAAGGCTTGCAGTTGAATGCGACGAAAACGAAAGTCATGGTGTTTGAAAGGGAGGAATCCAGAACAGATGCAAGGATAATGGTTGATGATGTAGTGCTGGAACAGGTGAATGAAATTGTATATCTTGGATGCGCTTTTAGCAGAGATGGAAGGTACACCGCGGATGTAGAAAGATGAGTGGCGATAGGAAATAGCGTAAACGGAGTGTTGGGCAGATTCCTGGGCGCAAAAAATATTAGCAGAAAGGCCCAGTTAGCAATCCACAATGCAGTCCTGATCCCAACACTAACTTATGGAAGTAAGAGCTGGGTATGGCAGAGTGTGCATGAAAGTAGAATAAACGCGGTAGAAATGAGGGCTCTACGCAAAATCTGCGGAGTGACTCTCGCTGACCGCGTAGAAAACAAGGTTGTAAGGAAGGAAGTTGGTTTGGTATGTATGTATGTATACATAACTTCACGCCAAATCCCTTGCGGGGTAGGCAGAGAGAACAGAGCGCCATAGGGCACGATTCTTACACGGCTCACTCGCTTCGTTGACTTTCATAACTCTTTTCATGCACGCGCGTCGGTTTTTGAGGCTCTTAACATCACCTTCCTCCAGAACACGTATTACATTTAAGTATTAATTCTACAAATAATTAATATTCAATTAAATTTAATATAAAATTATGAAAGTAATTAGTTTAAGAAAAACATATACTCTTATTTTGATATCCAAAACCACATATTTAATTTAATTCTAAAAATAATTAATACTCAATAACGTTTTTAATAACATTAGCCAAGAACGTTTATCGATAAATAGAATTCTTTTGCGCAGCACTAAACCGCCATTTTATGCGGCCAAATGACGTCCACCCTGCTTTAATTTTGTGTCGACATGCCACTTCCATATGTTTCCTACTTCATTGCTCTGACTAATTTAGTTATATTCTTAGTTCCTGTCAAAGATTTATAGTAATATGTAGATAATAATTTAATTTCTAATGACTTACTAGATTTGAGTACTTGCCACTATTAAGAGGTAAAGATAATATAAAGGTAAAGATAAAGGGAAAGATATAATTACAAGAACAATAAAAAACAAGAAATTGTTCTAAACAGTCAAAACGCCTAGGCTCTAGTAATATTTAGTAATATTTAATACCTTATGTTAGTAAAAGTTTGGTTGTTTTTATGTACTGTCTATACAGAAAAAGCTGCAGAAATGCTCTCAAAATAGACTATGTTAAGTAGAGGTCGAAAGAGAAATGCATTAAGAAATGAAGGACGAATATAGTGTATACTCTTCATTTAAGGGGCAAACTACATAGTATACAGATTTTAATTATAATCCATTAATCTAATGAAATGATCATTGCAAATAAAAATAGCAAAGATATAAAAGAATAAGTAAGTAAAAGTATCATTTTATTTGGTGCAACGTTTTTACAACATTTATTTAAATACTTAAGATAAGAAATTTGAAAACATTATATTAAAAAAAAGATTGTGTGGTTTTATGAAACCACCGTAAAAGTGAAACTTTTTTTCACATTATAGACATTTAACTAAAAATAAATGTTAAATAAATAAAATTAAATATATTGAATGGACCGAATATAAATAAAAAGACTTAATTTAATATTCATACAAAATAAGTTAATTAATAAATTCAAGCACTCAAAATTGAAATAAATCCATAAACAACAACATGGCCGCCATATTGGCCTCGGATAAAGTGAAAGGCGCTCTGACGAGCGCCTTTCACTTTATCCCTACTCCGCGGCTGACCGTCACGCGACATGCAACACACAGACGAAAAAGTTTGAGACGATGTAATAAAAGTTTCACTTTAAAAGATTAACAAAAAATAAGTTTCATCGCATAAATGCTTTAGCAGTTTGGCCATAACGTGCTCTCAAACATCGTTCCGGTAGTGGAGGCATATGAGATGTGCGTTCCAATGTTGCAGGCAGGACAACTGGTTGTTTATACTTCAAATGATATGCAGGATAACTTAAGTAACCTCTGAAACATACACAATATTAATTTATAACTATTAGTTATGAGATGGCTTAGAAGAAAGCTTTTTTGGAAGTATATAGCTTTATTACATAGAAAAATACCAAGATGCCATACAAACACGGTGATTTCGATGACTGAAAACTTTGTGCCCAGTTTATATATTGTGTATTATAGATTCGCCACCTATTCCACTTGGAACGTAAACATAACAGCGAGTCGAGGCTTAGCAACTACTGCCTATACCTTCGGGTAGAAAAAGGCGTTAAGTTATGTTAAGGTATGAAATCAAACGGTTGGAGTAGCTGGACTTATTAGTAATTCCTAGTAATTGCGATATTACTCAGATTTAGGTCCAAGACAGCATTGGAAATATTGGAATTAAATCGCACTTAGAAGAAAGTAAAGTACGTTGGTTAGTATATTAGATTAGCTAAGACTTACTGAGTCATCTCGGCAGGACATTGGAATACGTATTCTGGTTCTCTAAAATATTGTAGAGGGTGATGGCTAGTAGGGTAGCCCCTATAATAATCACGATGCATTTGGCAAATCTGTGAAAAAGATTTTAAATTATAAAAACAGTAAAAAGTATTTTAAAAATCAAATAAATAAGTGACAGACATCATAAAACTTTTCAATTTCCTCTTGTCTCAATGGATCAGCAAATAAAGTATATTTAACCATGTTGAGAATTAGCTCGCAGCATAATAAGAAATGATATTAAATGTCCTAGGATTTATGTGTGACATTTCCTTCAAACAATTTTAAAAATAAACTTTACGAGGAAGCACCAAGAAGCATTATGTTTGATAATTGGCCCAACTAAGTACTTGAATAATTACATAATATCTTGATTGTTGAGGTGAGTGAGAATTTTGAGTCTATTGATTGAATACGAATGAGATCTGAGAATAAAACTAAAATGAGGAAATTGAGTTCTAGCACTTAATAGTCGAAGTAGGTTGGCTGGAAATTAAGTAACAGTAGACTATACCTATACATCAGGCAAATTTTTTTCATTATTCGTTTCCTGCCTATAATTCAAAACTTGCTAAAAGGTTTCCGAGGCTTCTGTGTCAGAAATAGAATTCTTAAGATTTTACAATATTAGCAGTTATAGGGATACTGCTTCAATTTACTGATATCGTCATGCCTACAAGAATTTTTTTTTAAAAATAAATACAGCGTGAAATACCACGATCTCTCAGAAGATCAACGTAAAGTGGCTCATGCCGCGTTTCGCTCGGTGAGAGAGGTACCCGGAGGCCCACCCCCCTTCCCCATCCTTCCCTATCCCTTATCCCTTAAAGGCTTACATAAAGTCGTGGCACTTTATGCATGATGTTGCGAGGGAGTCCTGACGACACTGTAGGAGAGCACACTAAACAGAATATTTAGACCATTCCCCACATTTGCACTCATATACGGACACTTATTAAACAAAATGCCACGAATTTTATCCAATAAAATATCCATATATAATATCCATTGAAACACAAATCTGAGAAAATAAGGCAAAAACGGACATGACTCTTCCACCGTCCCGCCAAAACTCCTTGCCCTCCTATCACATAAAAAAAAAGGTTAATCATTTGAACTGTCCACGTAAAAATATATAAAAAATATCGATGACAGCTGTCTGATGTGAATATTGTCAATGATTCATTTTATTTTTAATCTGTCTGTGTCAGACCAGAGAGTGTCAGACGGCGTATACGTCAAAACAAAATCCCAAAATTTCGTCTAAGTGTTTTATTTCTGATATCTTCGATTTATTGTGAAGTTTTAGAACTTTTGTTGCAAATAATTGCAGTTTTAGTAGTTATAAATATCTCATAAAGCTAGTGATATTGTTTGGATTTTGTAAGGCACTTGTAACTGTTAAATATTGAGTGTACTATTTTTGTCCGCTCTAGATTTGGTGGATTAGAATACATTTTGACGTCCAGGAAAATAATGTTCTTCCTGTTCGGTAAGTTCATTAGACTCTAGTAAACATGTAACAGCTGGCTAATTAAAATTAGGTTAAAAAGCTATTCAATTTGTAAGTCGCGTGGGAGTATGTTCATTAACATATTTTTGGTATTCATTACAAATGTGATAAACTGTTCTTTTAATTGCTTAAATTCACACTTGTCTTATATTACAAGTAATCTGCACCGATAGTGTTGATATTATCATTATTTTTAATGTATCTGAAGTTTCTGAACTGTTCTTTCATTTCATAACAAATCTCTTAATATAAAATTCTATCTCTCATACATCATATTTCTTGGAGATGTGGAAAAACTCGTGTAAATACAAGACATTTAAGTCATCATTAGAAAAATATGTATTATCATTGTTTTATTCCATGTTATGGTTATTATTGTTTTATAAATATATAAGTGACATCTTGTAAGTATTTAACCCGAATACTGAACCGCCACTCAAATATATAAGCTCTACTTAAGTGTTTAAGTAGCTGTCACATTAGACAGAATACGTGAAATTTGAGCAGTAAGTAGCACTATAGTGATTGTCAGATTTGAGTGGCGGTTCAGTATTCGGGCGTTTGTCTAATATTTGACCACTATGAGTTCTAGTTCAGAGATGACTTTAAATTCCTGATTCATACTAAAAAGTGTCAGAGTGTATTGTGACGCAAATCCTTTACTAATAACATTGTACCTTAAGTATGCTGTTAGGTTTCCCAAGTTACAACATAAAGATAAGACAATTAGTCTGGCATATCAAGGAGTGCATTACTTCGAATGAAAGAAGCGCAGTACACTTTTAACTTAGATAACGTTTGAGGACAATCTAAAAAATTATGGTCGGGTTGTTTGATTTACTGCATTATGTGGAAGTATGTGAAACCTATACATAACTTCACGCTTTTTTCTACCTGAAAGTAGGCAGAGGCTGTTAAAGCGTCAACTCGCAAAATCGTTTCATCCCAAATGAAATAGGAAGTGAACCAATGTCCATACACCGGGCACAGAGTTGGGCTTTTGAAGCGGTTAAAATTAAAAGATCTATGACTCTGACACAAAATGATAGTGAATGAGTTAGTAAAGCTAGTAAAGTTAAACTATAGAGTAAAACTCTATATAACCATATTGTAATAAGTATGTAAATTTAAACGATTTTAAATAATAGTGATATAACACTGACCATAGACTTTTCGAAATTGTTATCGGAAGTTATGTGTGATAAATATCGATGACTGAAAACTTTGTGCCCGGTATAGGATTTGGAACCATTGTCCCATTTGGGACATAAACATAACGGCGAGACGAGGTCCAACAGCCGCTGCCTACACCTTCAGGTAGAACATGGCATGAAGTTATGTTACGTGATGATGATTAGTTTCCCTTAAGATGTTGTTGAAGACACTTGATAGGTTTCTGCTGCATTTATCCAATACAAAAAAGTTTACGCGACATAGCAACAAAACAAAATCATTACATGTTTGTATATGTAATAAAATTACAAAGATTTGTTATTATCTAACTAAAAATATTTGTGACCTTTTTTAAATTGTACATCATTCAATATTAGTGAGTCATGTACATTATCAATATATATGTACGTCTGATATCATTTTTATCTTATCCTCAAATTACATATAAATTTGCTTCTATTTTCTTTACTTTATCATATATAACACTGATATCGTTTCATCTGCTGATAGTTAAAATGTTCAGTGCAGAGTTAAATTATACTTATATAATTATGTTTTGAAGTAACAAATAATAAAATATGAACTGATTGAATTTAGCTTGATTGGTTGGTTGATACTAACAATGTGAATTGACAAAGTTATTTTTTTTTTCATATAGTAATATTTATTGTTTAACTAGTTGACCCGCGCGAACTTTGTTCCGCATCTAAAGTAATAAAAAAGGTTGGATCACTATTTCACACATAGATTATAGATAAAAACCACCTTGTTGACACCCTCTATCTTCTTTTTTATGGGATAGGAGGTCAAACGAGCAGGCGTGTCACCTGATGGTAGGCAACCAACGCCGCCCATGGACACCAGCAACACATAGTGTTACTGTTGCGTTGCTGACCTTTAAGGGATAGGGGATAGGAAAGGATGGGGACTGAGGGGTGGGCCACCGGGTACCTCTCTCATCGAACGAAACGCGGCATGAGCCACTTTACGTCGATCTTCTGAGAGGTCGTGGTATTTCACTAGTCAAGCCGGCCCATTTATGTAGCGAACTGCTTGGCTCTACCACTGTTAATAAAAACCGCATCAAAATCCGTTGCGTAGCTTAAAGGATATAAGCATATAAGGGGACAGAGAGCGGAAAGTGACTTTGTTTTATACTATGTATTGATAATATGGCTCAAGTCTTCAAAAATATCCTCTTGTCATCAATTTTAAACAACATGTGACATAATTATTGCACACCCTCAAACACCCCAATCAGAAAATAATAATATTCAATAAATAAACAGTGTTTATTTGTGAAATTAGTTAAATTGTAAGTATGTATTTACAAAAAAAAAGTATATATTATTATGTATTAATATCCCTTATCTAGTATCCATAACACAAGCACTTAGTTGCTTAGCTTGGAACTAGAGGGCGCTGTGTGTATTGTGTCCAAGATATTGTTATTATTCCCAATTTGTTTTGTCCCATTTTGATATTTAATTATAAAAAGTTATAATAACCTGACTTACGGTCCATTTTTGTTTAGCTGAACTATTTTGCTAGCTCTGTAGGATGACTGTAATTTAGTTCTAGCTAAATTTGAGAAACGAATAGATAAATAATAAAATCAATCAAAATCAATCCCAATCCCAAATCCCAATACCGAAATAACTTTCAGGATGTGCGTTAATTATGCTACATTCTGTATTTACCCACAAAAGAACCAAAGTACGAAGATGTTTCGATGGCTTAGCAGTTGGTATTTTGAGGCGGACACAAGTTCGACTTCTGGTACATGTAGGAATTTTTTGGAAATATTTGGCAGTTAAGTGTGATGATTTATTAATCTTGTACGCGATGTCTGGAAAATAATGCATTCGGCTTATCGAGACGTTAAAAGCCTTTGAATATTAAAGTAAATAATCATCATCTGTTGGTAGAAACTTAGGAGTATACGACTCATTTCTACATTTTTTTTTCTCACTAATATCCATATTAAAAAAAAAAAACAAATCGCAACACCTGAAAACGTGTGCACAAGAATTACTCATTTAAGTATTTATTTAAATGTGTTTAAGATATGCTTTTTTGCTGTTATTAGTATGTAATGCCACTGCCAAGTGCGACCACGCTAACTAGGTGAAACTCTAATAGCATACAAAAATTTGATCTATATGTCTACGAGTGGAACGGAACGGGTTTAAAATTCAGTTGTTATTTTATCTTGCGATAATCGTTGGTGGAGTAGTTATGAAGAGTACGATGGCGGTTTTCTAGATTTGGACGATTAAAGCTAAAACAAATTTTATGAATGATGTGCCCTCGTATTGTTGCGGCGAGTTTTAATTATTTTGACTGTGTTAGAATATTATTGGAAGTATAATACGTATAAACTTTACATTATGTTTACAATAAAACTAGTATTGTTACGATTAAATCGTTCATTGATCTGGTTGCGGAGTCATAATGCCTATGAATCAGCGGTGTACAGTAACAATGATAAATTAGCTGGTCGCTCGAACTTCGTACCGCTATATTACACATAACTTCACGCCTTTTGTTACCCGAAGGTGTAGGCAGCGGCTGTTAGGCTTAACAGCCGCTGCCTACCGTCCCTGCCTATCGTCTCGCCGTTATGTTTACGTCCCAAATGGAATAGGTGGCGAACCTATTGCCATACTGGGCACAAAGTTTTTATCAGTCATGGATATTTATCACACATAACTTCCGAAAACAATTTCGAAAAGTCATTGGTGTGAGCCAGTGTCTGGAATCGAACCCGGGACCTCTGGATCAGAAGCCGTGTGCTCGACCACTGCGCCACCGAGGCTATATTACACACCTTCACAAAAAAGGCCAGTGCTCCACTCCCATTGGTCGTAGCGTGATTGTATATAACTCAAAGCCTTCGTTATAAAACGAGCTATGTGACATCAAAAGAATTTTTCAAATCGCATCAGTAGTTTCCGAGATAAACGCGTTCATATAACCAATAAAAATTTTCAGCTTTGTATAGCGTAGATTAAACTCATGACATGTATGACACATACGATAAGAGACGGTTTTGTTTTTATCCGATTGCGACAGAAGGTTATATATTTTTCAAGTGCGTAAACGTAATCCTAGCATTACTATAAATATTAATGTAATGTTGTTTATTATGTTTTCTCGCCGAAACTACTCTAGCAATTGTCATGGGATTTTGTACTATTACTACATACAGTTTTACGCATTAAGCACATACGATTCTTCTTCGTCTCTGTCGCTTGACTCTTGGCAGAGCGGTCGTGGTCACGTTGGGGCGGTCACATCGGTAGTACAGGCGGACAAAGTCCTTTTTACGACATTCCTCGCGACGCCTGCCTTTGATAGGATGCGACATATTAAAAAAAAATTAAAAACAAAGCTTAAATAAAACTGTTACTAAAGATGAGCGTGTATGATTAAGACCTATGAAAGTCGAAGTTAGGTGTGTTCGAAAAATCAGCAATATGGATTCGAACCCAAGAAAACGCTATCAAAAACGCTGTCATTTTTTATTATTAATGTAACTCCGCTGTGAAAACCGTAAATTGTTATAATTGCTGGGGTTGAATATTAATAGATAAATATGTATAGACTGAAGTATACATACATAGAGATTTGTTTTACATCACAAAATCTTTTACATCACAAAATCTCTATTCAACCAAGTTGAAAAGGATTTACGCCAATAGCGGAATGAACAATGACCACAACTAATAAACCGTAAAACGATTTCCCTATATCCGCTGGTACAAAATTTGAAATTAGGTCAAAATCTGTAGTTGAAAACAAAGAATAGTTAATAAATACTGTCCTACCAATAAAAAATCAGACATGTAGAAAGAATGCAAGATTTACTAAGCAGATATATAATGCAAAAGCGGAAGGATGTAGGAGTCGAGGACGGAGACAACACTATCCATGACCAAATTGAACCAGACATGGTGGAAGGTGATCTAACAAGCATTAAAAACGACAAGTGTACACGACAAGAGTTATGAAACTCAGTTAAGCGAGTGAAGTGTTTAATCACGCCTAATGACGCTCTGTTCCACAGAAATAGATCAAGATAGAACGGCGAATAGGCGTGGCAAGCGTGCCAAAACCCTGCACTATATTGCATGCTTTTCGAAACTCGCTCTCATTACGCAACGAGCGTTCCTGCCATGCGTTCAGGACGTAAAAAAATAGACAAAACGTCACATATATGCCTTATTATGCTGTGAAAAATTGTAAAAACAAAAGTAGTGAATCAAATATGAAAAAAGGAAATATTTCGTATGATCAGTAAGTACAGAAAATCAGTAGAAAGTATTTTTTTGAGATTATAAATTATTGTTTTACTTTTACTATGTTCAATAATTACGATCATAAGTTGTATATTTTTTCGTTATGATAAATATCCATTGCTGTTCGCATTCAACGCTCGTATACAAAAACATTGCGCGTATAAATTATACGCGTAATGTACGTCGAATCGATCGAAATACACAATACACCTGCCAGTTGATCGCTGTGTCTGTTAATCGCTGTGATTCGAATGTTAGAGATGGGCACTCCAATGTATCGTTGAGTCTTAGGACTTATCGATAAATTAATTCAATAATAATTTGAGTATCAGTTCATGTCTTGCTTTGTCCCTACTTTATTCTAACACCACAAATTTCAACCAAAGTGTTTCGTAATTACACTGGCAGCAGTTTATTTGACAGTATAAGTTTTCACCAATTTGACCAATCGCCGATGGAAAATCATCTCGTTCTTCTCAAATGGGCAGTAACCGAGGTATATGTAGACGTTCGGCTTCGTTATTTAACCAGGACTGTGAGGCCAACCCTTACAAAAAGGCAAATATTTAATAAATATGTATAGTTTCAAGGACAGTAAAATATTTATAATTAAATTTTATATACTGTTGGAAAAATATGTTTTAGGTATTAATATGTCGGATTGAAGTATTTAACATGTTTTACTTTCTATGATTTTCGTTACAGAAAATCAATAAAGTTAGTAAAATATAAAAATAATAAAATTAACACACGTTGCCGATATTAACATCGATAATCTAATGTGAGTGTCTCCTAACTAGTCGCCCGGCTCACAATGAAAATGACGTCACGCTGAGGGCGTGGTTTTTCAAAAAAGTGACACGCTCGAAATGTATGGAAATATGCCATCGCGGCCGTTCTATCTTGATTTATTTCTGTGCTCTGTTCTCTCTGCCTATACCGCAAAGAGATTGGACTTATGTATGTATTATCTTAACATATAATAAAATTGTTGAAACTGTACGTTGAATATTTTTTTTTAGAGTACTTGGAATATGATATACAATCGAATACCGAACCCAAAAATATGGTTTTTAGAATTTTTGTCCAATGCTTTTACGTCCAATTTTGCATAAATATAGACAAGGGGTCGGGTCAACACATAGGCTAAATATTATCACGCTATCACTATTTGTGGGTGAGCAAACGAACCCTTATAATGGCACAGGCATGGATTTCTGCTGCTTAATGGCTTCCATGCAGACGAAGTAGCGGGCAACAGCTAGTGTATCAATAAAAATATAACTAACCAATACATATGAATACCTACGTATGAAAACCGTCTGTTTGTGTGTATGATAAATATGTATGTATTTATTTGCCTTTCTAGATATGTATCATTTTATTTACCAAAGGGAGTATATTAATAAACATCAATAATCAATATTGAAGTGTTATCGCTCTATGCGCACGCGCAGTTCATGGATTGCTTCGTGTCAGAGAACAGATGTTTTTTTTTTTTTTACACACATGTACAACTTCACGCTAACTCCCTTGCGGGGTAGGCAGAGAAGCGCCCTACGACACGATTATCATACATGTCAGTAATTTATGTGACTTTATTGACTCTTGCTTGTCATACACGCTCGTCGGTTTTTAAGACTCCTGACATCGCCTTCCTCAAGGACTCGTTCAATTTGGTCACGGAAAGTGTGTCGTGGCCGTCCTCGACTGCTGCATCGTTCCACTATTGTACTATACATCTGCTTGGTCATTCTTGAATAATCTTGAATCAACAATTCATAATACATGTCCGAAGCATTGGAACCTTACTTTGTTGGTTGTTATGAATAATATAACATTTTTTTTAAAAATGTTTTAAAAAAGAACGTTCTATATTAGATTTTCTCTAAAACTACTAATCAGCTTTGAATGGATATAAATTCTGTGAACAGTGTTCTTATTTCAGGAAAAGTTTCAGCATAGAATATGCTAAAATCTAAACATATATTTTTTTTAAAGGAAAAGAACCGTCTTCAAATTAACTAACGTTAACGGTACACCCGCGCCCATCGCTGCATGAATGGGGCGGCTCTACCGATTACATAACACGACTTCTCATAACGACGTAAACTGGTTTATGCCGCGTTGTGTTCGCAGTCCAATGTTGTCAGCCGCTTTTCTTATAGCTTAAAGAAATCATTGTGAACGTAATATATTGCAAGGTGCATTCTAGCATTTTTTTTTCTTTGATCAGACGAGGAATGTGCTCGTATTGTTAATCGCTGCACGAAAGAAATCTGTATATCATATTCAAGTGTGAAATTATTGTTGAGATTTTTTTTTTTCTGTATCTTCAACGGCCACAACACCCAAAGGCTCCGTTGTAACGCCAATTAATAAATTGAACAAAAGTCATCAGCAAAAAAAAAAAACATTTTTCAACACCTGACTAAGGCTGCTTACATACCGTCAAGTATTATGTGATTGAATTTATGCAAATTAGTAAACAGTATACATATTATATGATAATTATTTAGATAAAACTATGTGTTTATTTCGTAAAAAATATCATAAAACAAACCATTCTTAATATTTACGGAAAAAAAATTACCTTAACATGGAAGTGTCGGTTAGCCATAGTAATAAAGGGGACAAACAGCGGCAAGCAACTTTGTTTTATACTATGTAATGTTTTGTCAATTGGTGTCTCCAGGCAATCAGGGTAACACTAACATCGAAACGCACTTTGGGCGCGAATTTTACAAGCAAATCGTTGATATTGTAAGAACAAGTATAAGTAAGTCTCGGTGGTCCAGTGGTCGAGCACCCCGCTTCTGAATCAAGAAGTCGTGCGTTGGAATCCGGGCTCACACCAATGACTTTTCGAAATTCTCTTCGGAAGTTATGTATGAATAATATCGATTCATGACAATGTTGTGCTCGGTGTATGGCAATAGGTTCGCCACCTATTTCAATGGGTCGTAAATATTACGGCGAGTCGAGGCCTAACAGCCGTTGCCTACACATTCGGGTAGAAAAAGGCGTGAAGTTATGTTATGTGTTATGTAAGTACAAGTAACATTCGCTGGACTTAAAACAAAATTAGAGTTTAGCGTAAAAATACCTGAATTGGGACACCAGAGCTGTGAATCGTAGTTCTTTAATGGGAGCCCATTAATAAAAACTACCACCAATAGTACTAATAATTTATCTTATTCAGTTGAATTATTTGATCAATTTGCAATATCATTTTTAAAGTGCTACTTAAAAAAAACGGATTTAAAAATCACCAGCTCATTTCCTTTTTCCTCATCAGCTAGTATACGACTGAATGTAAAACAATCTGTATTGGCTTTACAAAATATAAGTATTGTACATACACACATACATAACTTCACGCCTTTTGTTACCCGAAGGTGTTGGCAGCGGCTGTTAAGCCTCGTCTCGTCGTTATGTTTACGTCCCAAATGGAATAGGTGGCGAACCTATTGCCATACGGGGCACAAAGTTGTCAGTCATCGATATTTATCACACGTAACTTTTCGAAAATTTCGAAAAGTCATTGGTGTATGCCAGCGTTTGAACCCACTACTTCTTGAATCAGAAGCGGGGTGCTAGCCACTGCGCCGCCGAGACTGTTAATAATAAGTATTGTATTTATAAAATGTTTTAAGTATCGTTTACTACACTTATAACCAGACGTATGTTTTTAATGGTTTCCATCTGTATTTCCATTTGTTTAAATTGCTCCGCGATAGTCTCCGTAATGGTGATGTTTTCGGAAAAACCTAATTGAATTGCCAAAATCGTAAATCGTCTGGTCACGCCTTTTTCTACCCGAAGGCAGTGACTGTTAAGCCTCGTCTCGTAGTTATGTTTACGTCCCAAATAGAATAGGTGGCGAACCTATTGCCATACCGGGCACAAATTTTCAGTCATTTTTCATTTTGTAATAGCCTGGCTTTTCGCGGTTAGAATATTCAGAAGTGATGAGTTTTAAAAATGTTAATTTCAGTCGGTGACTGAGGTCTTGTCCCGCGGTGATGGTGATGTCGTGCTCTGTCATGGGTGATGCGGTGCTGCGCGACAGGTTGCCGGCGTTATGGAGACGGATCGAGGACGCCCACTACAGCTACCTGGAGACGGACGACAGTCCGGAGAAACTACTCCAGAAGAAAAAGCTTGAAGGTAAATTATATGATTAAATGCTTTTTTTTATGGGATAGGAGGGCAAACGAGCTAGTGGGTCACCTGGTGGGAAGCCCCCTATAAACACCGTGATGCGTCGCCGTCAATTAAGGGAGTAGGAGGGGAAGAGTAGGGGAAAGGGGATCGGGTCTCAGGAGACATCTCTCACCGAACGGAACGCAGGACGAGCCACTTCACGTTGATATTCTAAGAGGTCGTGATAAATATTGACGTGGTGTGTGTGATAAATAATATGGCAATAGGTTCGCCACCTATTCAATTTGGGTGGGACGTAACGTAAGAGCGAGACGAGGCTTTAACAGCCGCTGCCCGCTACACTTGCGGGTAGAAAAAGGCTTGAATTAACGTATTTTTTTAAAAAATGTACACTAATATTTAAATATTCGTTTGTTTCAGATTATATCATAGAATATTTGTCATTAGTGCCTCACGAGTGTAAGTTCGGTTTGACTGAGACCGGGAAGGTGTTCCAGCGGACTGTCAACGAGCTGTCAGACTTTAGTGCTTACAGAGCTGGGCTGGGTTGGGCGGCGTTAGCGCGCTACGCTGCCAACCTCTTAGCACAACCCTGGAGGAAGGAGTACAGAACTATACGGGTGAGTGAGAACCACATAAATATATAATTTTTTATTGTTATAATAATTATTCACCAATCATCACTCGTCTGTAGAAGTCTCTTCATCCGATAACGAATCATTGCTGACAATAATAATGAGAGTTTGCTCTTCCATATTATCAAAGGCCAATAACAGTCGATCGACTAACTACATCCCTAAAATCGCAGTGATCTTGTCAATGAATTATTACGCATTGGCTCCTAATTTTTGGACGGAGTTTTAAGTTTTGAGCTGTCTAAAATACAATAATATAATGGACGGAGTATAGTGATATAATAATGCCTCTTCTACTTATTCAATGGGAAATATTTTAATGGTTTCTCTTTAGCTGGGATTTTCATTACATAGTTTATTTTATTTTTTTTTAATTGCTCTTGACGTTTTAAGGTATGCTGTTTACATGCTTGATATGTAACTTTTTACAAAAAAAAAACTTGCCTTTAAATTTTAATGCCATTATTTAGTGAAAAGTAAAGAAGAGATATTGCTTTCTTAAAAAGTGAGGTGTTTACATTTCAGTTATACTGCGGTTATTTCAAACACGAGATCGAAGCCAACATGGTCGGTGCTGAGCTGCTGCTGCACACGATGGGCTACAAGTCTGCCGGCAACGGCAGGTTGGAACTGGAGGGACCGATCTGTCCAGATATGGTAGCAGCCGTGTCGAGGGATGCTCTCATTGCACAGTGCGAATGTCAGGTGAGCTGAGGAATGGTTAAAATAAGTAGACAAATTTTCCTGGCTGATAGACGGACAAACTCATAATCATCGAAGCAGTATAATTTATGAAATTACGAAAGAATGATTTTTTGTTTCCTGAAAATATTATATAGGGGAGGTAGGGGAGGCATGGGCAGTAGGGAGTCATGGGCACCCCCCTTTTATTCTGATTTGATCATAGATTTTATATTTTTCTTGATTTGTTAGTTTTCTTTACCAACTGGAAACACTGTTAATCCATAGGGTATATGTAATTTCTGTAAGTTATCAAACACAAAACACGTTTAAAGATTTTGGGCAAGTAAAAGTAAATATTTTGTTGTGGTTTCGTATCGTAATAAAGATAAAACTAATAAAAGGTATGTGTATTTTTTATTATTTATCTATTGTATATTTACTAATCTATATAATAAACTGAAAGCTAAGCCTAAATATGAAGATTCATTAAAATACCGGTAACTTAAGTCGAAAATGTATACAGAGGGAGCAATGGGCATTTGGATGATGGGGAGGTTTGGGCATGCCCAATGCTCCCACTTACTATGTTCAGTATAGTAAAATCGTATCGTTATGTGTCTGTGCAAGAATTGTTCAAATCGGATCAGCAGTTCCTGAGATCAGCGCTTTCAACCTAAGAAACTCTTCACTTTGTAATATTAGTATAGATAGATGTCGTTATGTGTGTATGTGTGAGCAAAAGGGAGTCGAGGACGGCCACGATATAATTTCCATGACCAAATAGAACAAGTCCTAGACTTAAAAACCGACAAGCGTGTATTTCAATTCAAGCGTGTTCAAAATTTCAAGCGTGTTATGCGAGTCTTGTGTGTATAGTTCTCGGTCCAGTGGTCGAGCACCCCGCTTCTGAATGGTAATTTCGGGGGTTCGAATCCTGGCTCGCACCACTGACTTTTCGGAAGTTATGTGTGATAAACATCGATGACTGCAAACCTTGTGCCCGATATGGCAATAGGTTTGCCACCTATTCCATTTGGGACGTTAACATAACGTCGAGACGAGGCTTAACAGCCGCTGCCGACACCTTCGGGTAACAAAGGCGTGAACTTATGATATCTTATGAGAGTCAGTTCTCTCTGCCTACCACGCTAAACTCTCGTCGTGAAGCTATGCGTGTATTGTGCAGATAATGTGCCAAGTGTGGGAGGCGGTGTGGAGCAGCGGGGTGCGCGCCACGTGGCGGGACGTGTGCGCCGAGAGAGTGGCGCGCGCAGAGCCGCTCGACCTTGCCGCCGCTCGTCTGGCGCACCCTGACAAGCACGCGCACTACGGTCAGTGGGCTCACCCTACTTACTTGTGGGATAGGGGGGGGGGGGAACTAGCCAGCGGGACATCTGGTGAAACGCAACTACGGCCGCCATGGATAACTGTAGTGTTACAGGTGTCTGTAACACAAGTAGTGTTACAGGTGTCTATGCGTATTGCGTACCCGCCCATAAGGGACTATGCTTCCGACCGAACGAAACGCGGCAATAGTCACATTACGATAACATTCTGAAAGACTGTGGTATATGTGTTAAAATTTATTGTTGTGTTTACCACTGTTGATCACCAGAGAGTACCGCCCATGGACACCTGCAATATAGATAGTGTTACAGTTGCGTTACCGGGTTTTGAGAAAGCGAAATGGGGCGGGAGGGAAGGGGGCGCTCTGGATACCTCTTTTACCAAACGAAATGCTGCAAGAGTCAGAGCCACTCTACTTCACTCTTAGATATTTTAAGAGGGCGCTCGTGATGTTTCACCGATTGAGTCGGCTCGTTATTGCAGTGAACTGCGTGGGTCTACTACTCTTGGTCATTGCCCATTACCAATTTATGGTGGAGTATTGCCCATTACCATATATTGGGGACTGTTCTATCACTCATTAATATTTATCACACAGTTATTGTAGTGACCATAACTATGTGTGGGTACCGATACTCTATAACTTAGGAAATGAACTAAAAAAATCAATTTTATTTTACAGGTGCAGAAATATATTCGAACATATCCACAACGACACCTTCAGAATCTTACAGGACCAGAACAATTGAATCACGATACAATCAAGCCCAGCCTCATTGCAACCATGTATGTGAGGAAGCACCTCTAGAAGACACCATTCCCGTCGCAAACCCGTATCTGGTGACACCAGGTGTTGTGCCTCAAATGTATCATCAAGTGCCCGTCACGGTACCGCACTGTTCTACAGTTCCTCTCATGACACCTTATGGGGTTCCCTACTACTACCCTGTGCAATCCCCTTACATGATCCCCACGCCTGTTTATGCACCCATCAAACACGCCGCCACTGTCCCTGTAAATGGCTACCCACCCATATCCCAATACAGGTATCCCTCTGTACCTACGGCGCAACTCATCGAATTATTAGAAACCCCGTCAGTTTATGAAAATGGAAAGTTTGAAAGGCACAAAGACGATGACAGGAACCACAGGAGAAGTAGACTCGAATCGTCAAGAAATAGCACATCCAAATCAGGGTTGAGTGATGTATCATTGCCAAGTTTGCCTCGATCTGATACGCAACCTGCTCTGAGTAAAGCAAGAGAGGACGGCATGGGGACATATGAGAGCTGGGATTACGTGTTTAGAAATCTGTCGAGTAAAGAACAGGAACCAGAAATGAGGAGTCGATATTCACCATCCTTGGACAGAGATTCAAGAACACTAGACAGATTAGATAGAGAAGAGAGGAGAGCAAAATATCAACCGACGACATTGGACCTGGAAGACGGTCTGCAAGCTCTGAATCTTGATAGATCTTACGACGATGAAGTCTATCGGACAGCGAAGGTGAACGAAATTGTCAAGATGAAGCAGGAGCAGGATTTGAAGAGAGCGAAACACTTAGCAAAAAAGCAGAGCGACGAAAGGAAGTCGAGGAAACTTGTCTCAGAGCCTATAGGAAACCCCAAAGCTGATGGTTTAGTTGCAAATAAAGTGGCTCCAGATAAAGTTAAATTACTTACGAAAAAAGATATTAAGGATAGGAAAGATGTAATTAAACAGCAGAGTTCTTCTGTGAACGGTTCCGTGGCCAATACGGCAGAGGTGAAGAAAGTGAAGAAGCCAACGAGACTGGTCGCCATAGAACTGGACAAATCCAGGATCTCTAAGCCCGTGGAGAATGGTGTCAACAACAGTACTGGGCATAGTTCTAAAAATACTTTACGTAAGTATCTAGACTTAGTTTTTTATAACGTTACAATTCTGTCACGTTTTTTCTTTTTTTTATGGGATAGGAGTGCAACAGGCGTGTCACCTGATGGTAAGTGACCAGCGCCGCCCATGGACACCTGCAATACATATTGTGTTGATAATCCCCATCACTAATGTGTTGATGCAACACTTTACGTCGATCTTCTGAGAGGTCGTGCTATTTCACCGGTCGAGCCGGCTCATTTATGCAGCGAACTGCTTGGCTCTACCACGTGACATCTAATCATTGCTTGACTTCGTATAAGGTCCAAGTCTATATTAATTATTTTTCACTTCGAAGATTTAAACACGGGGACTTCTGTCTCCAGGTCTTGGAAGGGTATTTCATGTTAGAATGTAAAAGTCTTCAGGTCTTCGAAAATACCTCTAATAACAGTGGTAGAGCCAAGCAGTTCGCTGCATAAATGGGCCGGCTCGACCGGTGAAATACCACGACTTCTCAGAAGATCGACTTAAAGTGGCCCATGGCGCGTTTCGTTCGGTGAGAGAGGTACCCGGAGGACCACCCCCCCTTCCCCATCCCTACCTATCCCCTATCCCTTAAAGGTCGGCAACGCAACAGTAACACCATGTGTGTTGCTGGTGTCCATGGGCGGCGTTGGTTGCTTACCATCAGGTGACACGCCTGCTCGTTTGCCGTCCTGTCGCTTAAAATAATAATAATAATAAGTATAGTAATAAGTCTTCACGCGTATTATATTTGATGGAAATATTAATTTTTTCAGCTGCTGACACACTTCAGCCAGGTTACGATTTAAAAGCGCAGTTGATCGTATCACTGGACGAAACTGATCACATCCGAAGATCACCGCCTAGACAGGCTCAACAAAATGGTGATCGGGATAGACAGAGTAGACCGGCGAGTCAACACGCCAGTGAGAGAGAGAGACCAGACTCCACGAACAGAGATATAAGAAGAGACAAATGGGAATGCGGCACTTGCACATATTTGAACCGGAACGGCCTGGCAGCGTGTGAGATGTGTGGAAAATCGAAGAGGGGTCCAGAAATACAACCTTTGAGGTCCGGTGGCCGCGAGTGTCCCGCTTGCACTCTAGTCAACGAGAGGGACGCCAAATCATGTGACGCGTGCGGAACTAGCCTGGAACATTGTCCCACGTATATATAAAAGTATCCTATAATACCGGAAAGACTGGGTTGCCAAGTTGTATCTAATCATTTTTTTTTTAATTTTTATATTTAACGACTTGTGTAGTAGTAACATTTGAATGCACAATTTTGATTGTTCTTTTTTTGAGCTGCATTTTGTTTTTGTTTTTTTACTTTTTTCAATTTATCGAATTTGACATTTGTGTGTTTGGCAGCTTGAGAGGTTTTGTAAATTAAAATTGGTGTATCTCAAGAGAGTTCCTCTATTGGTTGACAATTGAACAGATATATCGCTGTTACCTATATATTTATCTGCATAGTTATTATTTCTATGTTGACTAAGTTCTAAGTATTAGTTATTTATTGACTTTTCTAAATTGTAGATAGTTGGGGCCATAAAACAAGCGGTTTCCGGTCAATCTGTATGTGTCACTTAGTTTGATACAAAATTTAATAATCATTTGTAAATAATATATTGTTTCATTTCCATCAGATCAATTGTACCTGTGTTTATGCGAAAATACAATATGGGTTAAAAACAGGTTTTTCTTCTTTAGCACTTATCATGCTGTACCTCGCAAGGAATTTGGCAGAGATAACAAACCATAAGGCACTATTCTTACAAACCTCAGGCGCTTCTTAGACTTTCATCATTCTTGTCATATACGCTCATCGGTTTATAAGGCTCCTGACGTCACGTTCCGCAAGGACACTTTTAACGTTCACGTTAAAATGGAAAGTGTGTCGTGGCCGTCCTCTACTTCTACGTCTTTTTACTTTTACACTGTATATCTGCTAAGTCAGTCTTGCATCATCTGTTCTTTATACATGTCTGACCGATCCGAGCATGCACCTTCAATCTTTAAAACCGACACTCTCTTTGAATCCGAATTATATAAAACCAACTTAATATATTCCTAAATTAATTTAATACAAATTATTAATATTAAATAATTTTGAATTGGCTATTTGTGACTACAGATTTTCTCATGTGAGTTAACCGCTTATTTTGTGGCCAAAAATTTTATTTTATATTAACTCTACAATAGTATTTAATACTTTTGTATGGTTTATCATATTAAATAGTCCTATGATAACGTGCTATTGTGTTAAACAGATAATGTTTTTTTTTTTTTTGTATCTTTAAACCCAATCATTAGTTTCACATCTATGGGTTTTGATTCTATAGGTTGTGGTTTAAATTAACCATTTTTTTGAACCTCCTACATTGTGGAGGTATGTGGAATATCTGACTATCTCCTACTCCCATTCATATCACATATTTTAATTTGATATATGAGATGATCATGAGATTACAACAATTAAATTTGTTATTTATTTCTTCAGATTTTTTTTTGTGTGATTTTGTCTATCAATCTGAGTCTATTTACTAATATGAAAAATGTATTATTTTAATAATCCCCTCGTTTTCGTAGATTAACCGTTGCCGAAAAAGAGGCGCGATGTGCTTGTCAAACGATAAGGTCCATAATATGTCATAAAATTGCTGTATTAATAGTATATAAAAAGAATATTAATTTATAAATATTTAAAAAGTGTTTAGTTCGTTCAGAATAGGAATTATTCATAACATTTTAAATAAATAATTTATTGAGGCTATATGCTATCAACTTTTGATTTAAGGAGTTGAGCAGTATTCAGTACTATTGGCTAAGCAGGCAAATAGCCGGCTCACTTCTTTGGTTTTACGCCTCGTACCTAAACTGTGTGTACATAAGAATTTTTTTGACGTGTAATTTTTTTTTTAATAATATGTATTGACACGGATGCTGAGAATGTATATGAAATTATAAATATGATTGTAAAACAAAAATATAGTGTTCGTTTGTTTGCCTTCTGTAATGCTTTAAACTTAGAGTTGATATATATAGATAATGTGGACGCATTTAATTTCTACATATAATTTATATAAAATATTTAAAATAAAATATACTATCGATCTGTGTATATAATTGTTAGTGTTATGTAAATATTAGTACATAAAATATTTATATATATATAGATGTTTGGATTTCTTTTTTATTTTGGAAAGAAAAATATAAATATATATATTATTAATAATAGTGTTATATTTAAATTTATAAATATATAAAGGTGCATTTGTTATTTGATTAACACAGTCTAAGAAATATGCACAGACAAATATATAAATAAATTCAGCCATTTTGAAGAGAGGCGTGTGTGACATTTTTCAATTTGCAATAATAATATTTGTAGCTCATATGTAGAGGGATAGAAGTGTTTTGTATTGAATAGTTTGTTAGCCTAACGGTGTACGTCTTTCTTCAAGATGGCGGTGATTCAGTCATAGTCTAGGAGTTCAAAGCACTGAGGACGTGTATTTTTCTAATAAATGAAAGTAGATTTTCTCACAAGTTATACATACATTTATATAATAAAGGTTTATTTGTGCTTGATTTTCGGTTCGCTTTAGTTGATTGAATGTTCGAAATGGAGAAATTATGACGAAAATTCAAATAGACGATATGTATTTACAATCAAAACAATAAATAATATTATTGATTTATTTCACAAGTGTTTTATTAACAGATTTTAAAACAGCTCTTGATTTTACACGATTATTGGTACAGGTATACGCAACTTCATGCGTACTGGTGTACGCCGCAAGCAATATGCTTAGATACGTCGATTTTGTGGATCGTATATGGCGGAACCTATTGCCATACACTGGGCATATTGGTCAGTTATCTGTATTTATCCCGCAACTTTCAAAATTATGCTGTGTACTAATATCAATTAGGAGACTAATAGAAAAAATAATAATACGGTTAAATAATTAAATTACGATTTATTACGATAAAATAGTTAAAGTACGCAGCAGAAAATGCTCTTAAAACAAAAGAATGGCAATGGCTGGCTTTGACATCTCTTTTTCTGCCGCGCTTTAGTAAACCCCGAAATCCCCGTTTGGGCTCCCCTACTATTACGTCGGTCTTCTGAGAGGTCGTGGTATTTCACCGGTCGAGCCGGCCCATTCATGCAGAGAACTGCTTGGCTCTACCACTGTCAAAAACACTAATTCAAGGCACAACGTGTTAGATGCCCCCAAATAATTTCTCCTCGTTATCCATTTTTTAACCCAACACCTTTTCTTTTTCCGTTTAACTAATTCTTGCCTTAGAAGAACAGATAATTAAAACACCCTCGCGCACTGCATTCATGGTAGCAACTGGCATAAAATCTCGAAATACGATTATTGCTTTAAAATTCTGTTTACACGGACAATATTGCATTGCGAGGCAATTGTCGCCCAAGGTAACGAGCGATAATCTAATCTAATATTTCGATAATCGTATCTTCGAGACGAGAAACTCTCCGTCTAAATGGGCCTTTAAGGTAAAGGAGGAAGCAAAACAAATAACCTTACTATGTTCAATAACTTTATTCAGACGCAATAAATACCAGACATGAGACGCGACAAGGAAACGTAATTGACACGCGAGGAAACTAAATGGGTTTAAATCAGCTCAGGTCACTGCCCATAGCCTTGCTGGTAGCCACCGTATCCACCTTGCTGTTGACCCGGAGTCGCCTGTCCATATCCACCCTGACCCTGTCTTTGCTGGCCATAGCCTCCCTGGCCTCCATGGTTATAGCCCCCTTGAAGTCCATTGAATCCACCCTGACCGAATCCAGCCTGGCTCATTTGTTGCTGCATTCCTTGGCCAAAACCAGAAGGCCCAAAGTTGCCGGAGCCTCCGCCAAAGTTTCCACCAAAGCCAGGTCCACTAAATCCTGGTTGTCCACCAAATCCAGAACCTGAAAATTGACGAGGCGTTGTAGCTTAGAAAATGTTTCACAAATCTGGTCCAGCTGGGTAACTGGCACAGGCCAAATGTATATATTGGCAAGAGCCGCTGCTGTGTTGACGGACCCACCTGTACACCACATGATGCCAACTATACAAATCAAAATTAAGTTATTTATAGTTATGACGGATAGGGTATCTCGAAATGATGACTTTCCAACGAATGAATGGCAAAAAATACCACAATAATTCGGTTTTAGTCTTTAATCAACTTGACCAACTATATACCATCGCGTTGATAAACTGGAGCGGAGCACTAGGTCTTCATAGTGGTTAAAGTATATCTATAACGTCCAGTAGTCTCGGTGGCGCAGTGGGCGAGCGCACGGCCTCTGATCCAGAGGTCCGGGGTTCGATTCCAGACACTGGCTCACACCAATGACGTTATGTGTGATAAATACCGATGACTGACAAACTTTGTGCCCGGTATGGCAATAGGTTCGCCACCTATTCCATTTGGGACGTAAACATAACGGCGAGACGAGGCTTAACAGCCGCTGCCT
This sequence comes from Euproctis similis, assembly GCA_905147225.2. Lineage (NCBI taxonomy): Eukaryota > Metazoa > Arthropoda > Insecta > Lepidoptera > Erebidae > Euproctis > Euproctis similis. The sequence goes on along the minus strand of LR990121.1, from coordinate 5,982,997 downwards.
ACACCTTCGGGTAACAAAAGGCGTGAAGTTATGTTATAACGTCCAGAACGGATGCAAGATAATGGTTGATGTATTTTACAATTTAATTTCAAATTGTATGTATATCTTGGATGCGCTTTTAGCAGGAATGGTTGGTACACCGTGGAAATCGAAAGAATAGTGGCGCTAGGAAATAGCGTTGATTGAGCTTTGGGCATATTCCTGGGCCGCAAATAACATCAGCCAAAAAATCCCAGCCAGCATTCCATTATGCAGTCCTAATCTCAACGCTAACTTATGGAAGCGAAAGCTGGGTATGCCAGAGTGTGCTTGAAAGTAGGATAAACGCGGAAGGAATAAGGGCACTGCGTAAAATCTGCGGAGTGACTCTCGCTGACCGCGTTGAAAACAAGGTTGTAAGGAAGGAAGTTGGATTGAAAGAGAGCGTCCGTTTAAAAGTAAGAAAGGGTATGCTCCGATGGTTCGGACATGTAGAAAGAATGGACGATGCTATTTTGACTAAGCAGATATACAATGCAAAGCAGCCTCAAGCACGGACGGCCACGACACGCTTGAATAAATAGAACCGATAACATTGAAACAACTTTTTATGGATTATATCGCGTTTATTTAGAACTTAATTTTCTATTTATTTCCGGACCTTCTCGTGAAAATGATCTCTAAAGAGTTCGAAACGTCCGGAAATAAATAGAAAATAAGTTCTAAATAAACGCGATATAATCCACAAAAAGTTGTTTCAATGTTATGAATGTGATTTGCGAAAATCTCCGAATTAAATAGAACCGAGTTCTGGAGAAAGATGTTAGGGGTTATGGAAGTCAAGCAACCGAGTGAGGCGTGTAAGAATCGCCTTATGGCGCCGTTTCTTTTTGCTTACCGCGCAAGGGTTTTGGCGTCTATGTATGCATGTGTATGTGTATAATATAACGGGACAAAGATAGTTGATAGTGAATAATTGGAATATTGAATAAACCAATAGGATACTTTGGAGAATTGGCGAGTTGCAAAATGTAATATTTTATTTACCGGGGACAATGGGAGATTTGAACGACGGTGTTTTAATTTCATCGTTAATTACGGGATCGTTATAATTTTTAAGTGACGGCTAATTGTAAGAAACGATACTTATGAAAGAAAATCATCGATTTTGGAAAAAGAAATTGGGGACTGATTCTACCACAAACTGCTAGCAACGGTCTTCATATCCGGTATATTGCTACCGGATCCAGTGACCGTTAAATGATGCCAGATCCGCCAGGTTGGTTTTTCGGATTGGAATCCCTATCTGCAGATTAGGCCAGCGGATACTTCCTCAATGAACGAAACGCGACATTGATTATGTGGAAAAATAAACCAAATAATTATCAATAAATCAGGAACCTAGTCTTTTCGAAATATAGAAAGATTGATGACGTTTACAGATACTGCATAAATGGCCATAAACATCTAAAGGATCTATGGAAATGAACTTTTGAGCGTTCTAACCGAAATACATTGCACAATGGAAAGAAATTTGCTCTACAATGTAAAAAGTACTATTAAAAAACGCTCCGTTCTCTCTGCCTACCCCGCAAGGGATTTGGAGTGAAGTTATGTGTATGTGTATGTATGGAGACAATTATCTTCTACGATATTATTATGTCAGATTGATTATCAGATCCTCTGCAAAACTCTACAATGTGCGTATTATTAATTTTGTGATGAAATCAATGGCATTAAATACAGTCATTTCTTACCTGAACCTCCGAAGCCAAACATCTTGCAGAACGAAAGTGACTAATAAAATTTGTGTAAATTGTTTAAACTAACACTAAGCTTGAGCTTAAAATTATTTTTGTACAAAATATCGAAAAACTATTCTTTTATAAATAATTTAAAGTTATTTTTAGAGATTTTATTTATATTTAGACTGTTTGTTCTCTCATGAATTTTGACTGAATGAGTGCGTCAATATGTCGACGATTGTTATGTTGACTTTTGAAAATTGAATTTGGAATACATAATTGTTTGTTTTTATTATTTAAATAAATATAATGTAACCTTTTTCGAATTGTGAAAATAAGTCTAATGCCGGCCATACACGCTACGGTCTACCGGAAAGGTCCACCTGTGCAGATATGCCTGCGCAGGTAGACCGGAATGTGTGTGGGAATAGACCTGTGCAGTTTTTTTGAACCTGCGCAGGCAACCGGCGCAAGATCGAAAATCGATTTTTTCGAGTGACCTGCGCAGGCATACCTGCACAGGTGGACCTTTCCGGTAGACCGTAGCGTGTATGGCCGGCATAAGGACCGTTACTCAGAGCTATGTTTTAGAAATTTACTAATAAAAAGGAGTTTTGCCGGGAGTGTAAAAGAGACATGTCCGTTCTTTCCATTATTTTCTTAAATTTGCGTTTTAATGGATATTATTGAATAAATTTCGTGGCATTTAGTGTTCGTATATGAGTGCAAATGTGGAAAATGGTGTAAATATAGTGTGTAGTGTGCTCTTCTACATTGTCGTCAAAACTCCCTCGGAACATCATGCATATATTGCCACGACTTTTTATATGATTAGGTTAGCTTAAATTAAGTTAGTTTAGGTTAGTTTTAAGTTTATTACTTTATAAAAAATTAAGTCAGATAAGGCAGTATGGCTTGAAAGCTTTAGCCTGTCCAATACTAGACAAATAAAAAAATATTTAAAAAAAGTTAATAACATTTCGTTCATTTCGTTGGAGTTTTGGCGGGCCTGTGCAAGAGACATATCCGTTATTTGCATTATTTTCTCAGATTTGTGTTTTCATGGATATTGTTCAATAAAATTCGTGGCGTTTTTTTTAATAAGTGTCCCTATATCAGTGCAAATGTGGGGAATGGTGTAGATATCAGGTTTAGTGTACTCTACAGTGTCGTCAAAACTCCCTCGGAACATCATGCATAAAGTGCCACGACTTTATGTATGATTAGGTTAAGTTAGTTTTAAATCTCAACATCATCATCATCTTCATCACTACTTTAAAAAACAAAAATTACTTCAGACAAGGGAGTATGGCTTAAAAGCTTTAGCCTGTACAATAATGGACAAAAACAAAAAAATAACATTTCGTTTGGCTGGCCCTCGTTTGGTGGTTATGTTGTAACTAGTCTTATCATTTCAATGTGCTCCTGGGTTTATTACAGACATTGTTACATCGCACTGATCGTATTAAGTTCATTAGGCTTAGTGGGATTGCTATTGAATTACTACAGGCAATCATAAAAACAGACGTTCTCAATAAATATACTTTTTATGGTATAGAGGGCAAACGATCAGGCGTGTCATCTGATGGTGAGCAAGAATCGTCGTCCATGGACACCTGAACACATATAGTTTTACAGTTGGGTTGCCGGCCCTTACAATTGGGTATGAACGGGGTCAGGAGTGGGATGGGAAGAGGGGGAATGGGATTTGGCCTACGGATATATCTCTCACCGTGCGAAACGCGGCAAAAGCCACTTTACGTCGATATTCTGAGACGCCGTGGTATTTCACCGGTAGTGCCGGCCCATTCATGCAGCGGACTGCGTGGTAAAGGTTACTATGGTATTTCTAAGAAACCACCGCTGCCCATGGACACTTCCCGGTTTTTAAGGGAGTAGGGTGGGAAAGGAGGAGAAAGGCTTCCATATACCTCTCTCACCGAACAAAAGTGCGGCATGGGCCACTTACGCCGATATTATGAGACTGTATTTCACCGGTAGCGCCGGCCCATTCATGCAGCGGACTGCGTGGCTCTACCACCGTCAGATTTCATATTAAATATTTAACTTATGTAGTGGGTGATGCAATTTGTGAATCTTTTCGGGAAAAGCTATTGAATAGTTCGTTAAAAGTTTATTAAATTTATTAATTTATGCTATAATTCTAAAGCTATTTTGTTAGTTTGCTAATTTATGCAACGATAACAGATCATAGACAAGAAGTTTTTTTGACATGTGCCAACCGTTTTGGTATTTTAATTAGAAACTATTTACAGCAACAGTGTTAAAATAATATAAACTTTTTTTTATAACTTTTTTTGTTTATAAAATATAAACGTAATATATTTACTAAAGAACTTAAATAAACCTTAGTAATGTACTCCAACTGCACTTATTAATGTCCATATCCAGTACCATGCTGTTGCTTGTGGCTGTCCACTAGTCCGTGGCTACCTCCGTGTCCATAACTGCCTTCTTGTTCATGACCACCTTCTTGTCCATGGCTGCCTTCTTGCCCATGACTACCTCCATGTCCATGGCCACCTTCTTGTCCGTGGTTACCTCCATGTCCATAATTACTTTCTTGTCCATGGCCACCTTCTTGTGCATGACCGCCTTCTTGCCCATGACTACCTCCATGTCCATAGCTACCTTTTTGTCCGTGGCCACCTTGTTGTCCGTGGCTACCTCCATGTCCATAACTACCTTCTTGTCCATGGCCGCCTTCTTGTCCATGGCTACCTCCATGTCCATAACTGCCTCCTTTTCCGTGACTTCCCTCATGCCCATGGCTGCCTCCGTGTCCAAAACTGATTTGATGACCATGACTACCCTCGTGTCCGTGAGTGCCTTCATGTCCATGGCCGCTGTCGTGTCCATGTCCACCTTCATGTCCATGACCACTCTTATGTCCGTAACCTACGTGTTTATATTCATCATCGTCGTCGTCATCATCATCATCGTCGTCGTCGTCGTGGTGATGATATCCGTGGTCGTGATCGTGGGCATCATATCCAAAACCGTGATCGTATTTCTCATGACGGTCATGACTCACGTAGCCGAAGGCTGTCAAAAAGATTTCATTATTATATTTAATATTTATTGCCTTTTGATTATATTGTTATAAAAATACAGGCAACCGGGAGAACTTTGTTATATCACACCACAGATGGCGTTGAAGTAGCAAGACTGTGAGAGATTTTTTGACAATAACTATCTTTTTCGTATTTTTTTTTAATAAAATGTAACTTAAGCTACTTCTGATACATTCAAGAATATGTGTACATTTCATAACGATCAGCTCAGCAGTTTTTGCGTGAAAAGATGAACAGAAAAACAAAATTTCTCATTTATAATATTAATAACATAACATAACTTCACGCCTTTGTTACCCGAAGGTGTAGGCAGCAGCTGTTAAGCCTCGTCTCACCGTTATGTTTACGCCCCAAATGGAATAGGTGGCGAACCTATTGCCATAGCGAGCACAAAGTTTTCAGTCATCGATATTTATCACACATAACTTCCGAAAACATTTTCGAAAAGTCATTGGTGTGAGCCAGTGCCAGGATTCGAACCCGGACCTCTGGATCAGAAGCCGTGTGCTCGACCACTGGACCACCGAGACTATTTTAATACAATATTAATATTATTGATAATTCATGATTCTAAATAATATTTGTATGATCCTGTGTTCTCAATAATTAGGTGTAAATTTTAAAAGTTCGGGACCGAAAAAAGGGTGGAATATCTTCTTCCACAAAATTCCTGCTTATTCTTTGTAACGGAATGGTCTTTTTGTTAGTTTTTGAGTTAGCGACATGAAAATTATCTGTCATTATTATTACATAGTATAAAACAAAGTCGCTTTCCGCCGTCTGTCCCCTTAAATGCTTAGATCTTTGAAACTACGCAACATATTTTGATGCGGGTTTTTTTAATAGACTGACAGTGTCTACGGGGTGGTTTTTATGTGTAATTCATGTATAATGAAGTAAAGAAAAAGTAATAATTTTACATAAGTGCTTAATTTTGATAATTATCACTTTTTATTTACTACATTATCCATAAAAACCACCCCGTTGTCACCCTTCATTTATTAAAAAAAAACTGCATCAAAATGCTTTGCGTAGTCTCAAAGATCTAAGCATATAAGGGGACAGACAACGGAAGGCTTTGTTTTAAACTGTGTAATAATAATGATGATAAGTAATAGAATCAAGAAGTCCCGGGACAAAATCCTAGCTCACACCTAAGGCTCTTTGGAATTTATCTGTGATAAATATCTATGACTGACAACACAGAGCCCGGTGTATGTCAACAGGTTCCGCCGCCTATTCGATTTAAACATTTCTAAAATAGTCGTATATTTAATAGCCTTAAATAGTCGAATATTTTTTTAACATAACATAACTTCACGCCTTTGTTACCCGAAGGTGTAGGCAGCGGCTGTTAAGCCTCGTTTCGCCGTTATGTTTACGTCCCAAATGGAATAGGTGGCGAACCTATTGCCATACCGGGCACAAAGTTGTCAGTCGTCGATATTTATCACACGTAACTTCCGAAAATTTCGATAAGTCATTGGTGTGTGCCAGGGTTTGAACCCACTACTTCTTGAATCAGAAGCGGGGTCCCAGCCACTGCGCCACCGGGACTATTTTTTTATTTATTGATTTTCGCGAATCACATTCATAACACTAAAACAATTTTTCAGGATTATATCGCGTTTATTTATTACATATATTTATTTATTTCGACGTTTCGAACTCTTTACAAAGATCATTTTCACGAGTGATGAACAAAAAGATGGTAGTCGTTCAAATGCTATTTTCATTGGTACAGAGAGCACCCACTTTTTGGAAATAAATATCAAAAAGTTGATGTTAAAAATATGATTTTTACTATTGGTAACCTACATCAGACCATGAAACAAAAAAAAAAATTCTTGCTGGGTCTTTCTCAGGACTGGCCGCGTTTTTGACCCAGTGGTAGATTTTTTAACAAATACTTACCTTTAAATTTAAAATCAATCAATATTTAATAATAGTAACTCTGATTTGATCTTGACCAGTGATCTTGAGTCTTTGACCAGTGCGTCCTACCAGTAATGACCTACGGTGCCGAAACGTGGACACTTACGGTGGGGCTAGTCCACAAATTTAAAGTCGCTCAGCGAGCTATGGAGCGAGCTATGCTCGGAGTATCTCTGAAAGATAGACTCAGGAATGAGTATATCCGACAGAGAACCGGAGTAACCGACATAGCTCGTAGAATAAGCTCGCTGAAGTGGCAATGGGCTGGTCACATCTGTCGAAGGACCGATGGTAGATGGAGCAAGAAGGTCATTGAGTGGAGACCGCGACTTGGTAAGCGTAGTGTAGGACGCCCACCAGCCCGATGGTCAGACGACCTCAGAAGGGCTGCTGGAAAAGACTGGATGCGGAAGGCAGAGAATCGGATGTTGTGGCGCACATTGGGAGAGACCTATGTCCAGCAGTGGACTGCAACAGGCTAATGATGATACTCTGATTTCAACTAACTTAAGAAAATAAGATAATTATCTAATAATTAAAAATAACAACTGTTACCTATTAAATCATACAACAAAGGATCTTTACAAACAAAATTTTTTCTTTAGTAAATATATCTTATAAATATTTTTTTTTGTTTCATGATCTGATGTGGGTTTACCAATAGTAAAAATCATATTTTTAACATTAACTTTTTGATTTTTATTTCCCAAAAGTGGGTGCTCTCTGTATCAATGAAAATAGCTTTTGAACGATAATCTTTTTCAAGATGTTTTAGTGTTATAGTCGAATATTGTTATTGAAATTTTACTCGAACACCTTAACTTGAAAAAGTCGTATAAATATAAAAAAATAGCAGTAAATAAAATGGCACAGACCGGTTTATTGCTTGTAGATAAACGTTTTTAACGTCAATATTGCGCGGGGAACCTAAAAAATAGCTTACGAGCCTTTGCATAGAATGAAAAACACCTAAGCCTTTTTGGATTTTAGAATCGGATTTTCTCTATAGCAATCTACTATAGATGACTGAAAAAACTTTACTATTATTAGGTAGACCATGTACTCGTCACAGAAATTAATATATTTCATTTTCGAAGGAGTCAAAACATAGATATAAGAATAATAGTTCGGGAAATAACCCAAACAACGAGACCAAAAATGGGTTGTTGATGTGTGAGTGACTTATCAATTTTTTTTTTCATTTTTTATGGGATAGGATGGCAAACGAGCAAGCGTGTCACCTGATGGCAAGCAACTTGCACCGCTCATGGACACCAGCAACACATACAGTGTTACCGTTGCGTTGCCGACCTTTAAGGGAATAGGATAGGAAAGGATGGGGAAGGGGGGTGGGCCTCCGGGTACCTCTCTCACCGAATGAAACGCGGCATGAGCCACTTTACGTCACACTTCTGAGAAGTCGTGGTATTTCACCGGTCGAGCCGGCGCGTTCATGCAGCGAACTGTTTGGCTGACTGTAAAAACTGTGCGTAAAAAACATTTCAAATTGTCAACTTTTACATAGTTGTACTTGATACTTGTTCATGTGTTAAAATGTAAATATCCTAAAAATCTAATATACTCGGTTGCGCTGTCAGTGATGAATATTAGTACATTTTTGCTGTCATGTGCCATCTATTAAAGTATATGCTAAGTCTATGGTCAAAATAGTATAAAAAAACAATTATACGCACCTGGGGTTGCCAGCACTGCAACCAGGGCCAACACTAAAAGCTGTAAAATAAACAAAATTATGTTATTTGATGTATTCGTACTAAAAACTATATTTTTCACAGCAAATCATATTAATTATTTTTATATAAATTATTTGACACATTTTTGGATTAGTTCCCGTACTATAAAACTGATAGACTTATCTTAAAGAATGACATGGGCAGTGGTTTATGCAAATCTTATGGCTGTGAAAAAAGTTTTTGTACTGTTCGACAGTAACTAGAGATATTATAACATAAAGAAAACTTTTGGCGTCAAAAAATACTACCAATTAACACCAAGCATTATGCTGCTAACTCTACTAAAAAACATTTATTTTACCATTTATAAAGGTGCCATTTTTCAACTGAATCATTATAAATATAATATTATTACTACTGGGTAGTAATAGATTAACATCATTTTATCTACTGGCAACACACGATTCGTTATTAAAACAAGTTAGAATTTTAAACATCGAATAAAAACGCCATAATATGTAAAACAAAAATAAAAAAAAATTAAAAAACATGTAACTAATTCTTGCGACCGTGGGAATTGCTAGGAATTCTCTCAGATGCAGCAGTTCTGAGTATAAATGTCAAATATACATACATATCCCCAAATGAAAAACGGTTTTGTTAAAAGTTACATATTGAAAATTTTCCAAGTCACTGTTTAATACTAATAACATATATATACCTAAGTGAGATTAGAGAGAACATTTAGTACTATTTTGAAAGAAAGAGAGATCTCACTCTCATCTCACCCATCCTGGTTAGCTACCGGCTTGGTTAATGCCTAAAGGGGGGACACCATTTAGCTACTAGTATAGTCAATCCTAACAGTCTGGACGACGTTGATGGTTATACACCCCGAAAAATATTCGTTATTCTGCTTACAAATCCTTGGGTTAAAATAAAAAGAGGACTTTCGAAATGTCATTGGTTAACAATGACATTTCGAAATTCCTTTTTTTATTTTTAAAACTACTTCCGAAAGATAAAAGTTGAATAATATATTCTTACAAACAAAATCAGAGTTTAAGTTTATAAAAAATAACGCATTAATTAACCGACATGCATTTAATAATCAATTACATCAATTGCGTATTACATTTGAGCCATATACACAATACCCGTTTTTGCAAAACGTCCGTCCAACTCAAACACCACGCGTTGACCAAAAAACAAAAGAGTATAAAAATATGAAGTTATGGAAAAGAAAAAGAAAGTGCGCCTGCCAGTGTTGCATTTTATAGTGTCCCACTCGGTCCTGGCTTATCGATAAGATAGTTTGGTAAGACGGCCGTTCCTGACTGTGAGTCGTCCTCGACCGCTTCATCATTCGTCTCTATTGCAACATTGCCTTCTTCATCAACATGATCATCTGAAAACATAATACATTTGAGTTCAGTTATGTATTTACAGTACAACTGTATTTGCAAGATGAAGTTATTCTTCGTTTATTGTTATAATTGTCACTTTAAACATAAAAAAAAATCTTAGGACTTGAGAAGGCAAGCGTGCACTCAAGCCTTCACAAGCTATATAAAAAAAAATTGCTAACACCGAAACTTTAAATGATTTAAATAACTTCAGTTGCAATTTTTAAGTTACAGTGTGATTACAAGATACAAAAGAAACATTGCGGGGGATTGGCCTCCACAATATTGATCTGAAAGGATAACTTCGCCAAGTGACTCACGTCAGCCAGTCACGATCATGCACGATACAGACATGATAATCGCAACATAACCAACTAAAAATCACTTTAAGTGTAAGAAGTACTCCAAGAGTCACTCACAGATGTGACATGACATTCACTATTCATGGAAGTGACACAGCTTAACGCCGTTCACAAAGGTGACGCAGCTTTGCGCCGCTCACAAAGGTGACACAGCTTTACGCCGTTCACAAAGGTGACACAGCTTTACGCCGTTCACAAAGGTGACACAGCTTTACGCCGTTCACAAAGGTGACACAGCTTTACGCCGTTCACAAAGGTGACACAGCTTTACGCCGTTCACAAAGGTGACACAGCTTTACGCCGTTCACAAAGGTGACACAGCTTTACGCCGTTCACAAAGGTGACACAGCTTTACGCCGTTCACAAAGGTGACACAGCTTTACGCCGTTCACAAAGGTGACACAGCTTTACGCCGTTCACAAACTCGAAGCTTCCTAACCATTATTAAAGAAGGCTCTGCACGTATCGGGCGTCCACTCTCCTCGCCATAGAACCAAGTGTTCCGCAGCTGCCTCAGTTTGTTTTCCGTATGAGCCGGCTATCAACTCAAGTTTGTAGCGATGATGAGGCAGGGCTCGCACAATCTTGTACGGTCCTCGCATGCCCGAATCCAATTTGCCCGTGCTTTGTGATGCCTTACTGACAAAGACAGAATCACCAACATTGAATTTTCGTCGTTGTCTTCGCCCTTGGTTTATATAATCGTCTTGGCGTTGCTGGTTGACGTTGAGTAGATGGGAAGCTCGTTGTCTTAGTGTAAAGAAGACTATATTTGGAAAATGCATCAACTAAGATTAAAACTTAAACCGTTAGACTCTGGCAAAGGCCCGAGAACATCAGTGTGTAGAATGTGAAATGGAATATTAGGCTTTGTCCGAGATTCTATTGGCTGTTGGGGAGCTCTAGGCACCTTTTTATGTGAAAGACACACAAGGCAGTGATTTATGTACTTTTTTATAAATTGACGTAGTCCAGGGAACCAAAAATGTCGTAAAATTAAATCAGTTGTCCTGTCAATGTCAAAGTGCTCATGGTCATCATGGAATATTCTTAAAAGACTAAGTCTATAACCTTTTGGGATATAACATAGCATCCGGGGTTCTTCACCGGTTGGCACGTATTTATAAAATAACAAGTCATTTTTAATTACATTTAACAGTCTCGGTGGCGCAGTGGGCGAGCGCACGGCTTCTGATCCAGAGGTCCGGGGTTCGATTCCAGATACTGGCTCACACCAATGACTTTTCGAAATTGTTTTCGGAAGTTATGTGTGATAAATACCGATGATTGACAAACTTTGTGCCCGGTATGGCAATAGGTTCGCCACCTATTCCATTTGGGACGTAAACATAACGGCGAGACGAGGCTTAACAGCCGCTGCCTACACCTTCGGGTAACAAAAGGCGTGAAGTTATGTTTATGTTTTAATTACATACCGAGTTGTATCTAACTGCCCTTCTTTTAGTTTAGACATCCAGTCTTGTGTTTCATGCCCCCTGGGTAGATTTACTAAAATAGGCAACCACTCTCTTTCTCTTACCGGAATGCTCCTGGAGGAGGACAGCTCCCAGGCCAATAGCACTTGCATCAGTATGGACTTCCGTCGACAAAATTGGGTCAAAGATCGCTAAAACTGGTTCATTAGTCAAACAGTGTATAATATTATTCCTAGCAGTATCTTGCTCCAAGCCCCACACAAAAGGTTCGCCTTTCCTAAGTAATTTTGGTATGCAATAGGTTTTTAAAGCGTACCCAGCTATGTAGCGTCTAAAATAGCTCGCTAAACCTAGGAATTGTCGAACCTCTTTCACATTAGTTGGTTTTGGAGAGTTTACTAAACATTGTATCTTACAAGGACTCGGCCGTACCTGACCATATCCAATAAGTCTTCCCAAGTATTCTATGTCTGGCTGTAGAAATGGATTTTTTTTTTAAATTTATTGAAAAGCCTGCATCCGTTAAGATTTGCAGCACTTCTCGTAGTGTATTAAGGCCCTCATTGACAGTATTGGACATAATCAAGACGTCATCGATATATGTTAATACAGAGCCAGCGTCTATTAAAGTTTTTAGTGTTTTGGTAATGACTCTCTGGTATACAATAGGTGCATTGGCCAACCCATATGGCATTTTTACATATTCGTAGTGGCCCTCGGGTGTAACAAAAGCAGTTTTGCTGATCGAATCATCATCCTTTAAAGGAAGCTGGTGGATCCCAGTAGCCATATCAAGGCTAGTAAACAGTTTAAACCCTCCTAACTTATCTATATGATCGTCGATCAATGGTAAAGGGAATCTTTCCTTTACTGTAATCGCATTAAGCGCTCTATAGTCGACGCACATCCTATCACTCCCGTTTTTTTTTCTTAACGAGAATGATAGGACTTGCATAGTCAGACTTTGATTCACGAATAATCCCTTTAATAAGTAAATCATTAATTATTACTCTAACTCTATTTTTTCATCTATTGAAAGTTTGTGGCACTGTAGAAGATAATTTTATTTCCATGCTGCCGGTGTTTACAGTGGAGGTCGCAGTACCGGTTATGAACGAATCAGAGAATTGGCGAATAATACTTAATAATCGTTCTTTATCTTCACCAGTTAAAGAAGTTTTTATCTGATCAACCTCCACTGCAGTAACATGATGAACTATTAGGGGGTCATCAGATCTAATTAATCTCTGACCATCATTAGTGCGAATATAGGTTATACCTTTTCGGTTTAAAATATCAGTGCCGATTAGAATAGGAGCGTTAATACAATGAGGTGATACCACATATAAATCAGCCTCAAGTGCCACCTCAGGGAATTGTAAAATAGTGGTTACATAAGGGATCTTATTCAATGAAATATACTTTAATGTGGATTCGGAAATTAAAGAAATATTTGACCCGCTGTCAATCATAATATCAACAGGTACTTTTTCAACTATAGCCGGTATTAGGTTTTTACATTGGACCTCGATTCTGTAGGAAAATTTACAGCGTCATTACTTTGATTATTAAGCGATTGCTTTAATGCCTCAGATCGCTGTTTTTGAAAACAAACATTACTCAAATGACCTTTACGTTTGCAATAGGTACAGAATTTATCAAACTTATCGTTACTGCTTACACGAGAAACAGCAGGTTTAGACGCTGCAGGCTCCTTATGGGATACCGTCGCATCGGTTATTGCTTTCTTATGACAAAACCACTGTTTATGCCCGATCTGACCGCAAATGTAATAAACTGAGTTTTTATCACTGTTTGGATATTCACGTTTCTTAGGTTGGATTTGAGTACGTTGTACAATATTAAGCTTTTTGAGTGTTTTAGGTTTAGTATAAACAGACAAAAAAAATCAACTAAATCTTTAGTTAACAGTTTAGCATTTGTAGCTGCCGCCTTAACTTGAGGGTCAGAGATTCCTCTTATAACAATAGCTGTCTTTAGCTCGTCGGAAAGACCCGTCACAATATTGAGACGCAAGAGAGATTTTCGTGCATATTCTGCGTAAGTAGAGAAGTCATTCGAGCTTTTACACATAACATCGTATAGAATAGATGCAATATCAACTTCACGAGGATACAATGACCGAAATTCGACTTTAAAATTACTCCACGATCTGTCACTCGTCACCCATTCATTTAGCCAATTTTTGGCTTCGCCACGCAGGCACCCACCTACTCTGCCTAGGCACTCACGATCGTTCCAGTTATTTATAATCTTCGCCTGATCTACTTCCGCACACCATGAATCAAAATCATTTATATTCGGGTCAAAAGGAGATATATAAAAAGTATTCGACTTAGAGTTAATCAACTTCGAAAGGGCCCCTATGAATTTATTAGCTTCATTATCAACTTCAGTACTAGTAGACCGTACATTTGTCTTCTGATATGTTTGTTTGTAACGAAGGACGCGCAATGTTGTCAGAAACGAGAGTTGACGTAACCGGTAAATGGCGCATCGACGCGTGGTGTTCGGTGTCTAATTGTGACGGCGTTCCTATCACTTTATTTTCGATAGCTTCTAATCTCGACAAAATACGGTCCAAAGTTGTATTCTGCGGGTTATCGCGACGACAAGAAGACCTATCCCGACATATACGTGGACTATGAGGCGGTGTACGTGTCGTTTCACGATGTCTATAAGACCTTTCTCTATGTTCAGGTGATCGCGACAGATTCCTATCACCGGAACCATTGCAATTCTCATGTGACCTACTGTCATGGTGTCTAGTCCCCGTATGTCGCGACTTACGCGAAGACTCACGCCTCTTTGAATTACTAGATCGTCCCATAACGATTTTTAATAACAAAATCAAACTTACCGAAAAGTAAAACAACACGTTCAAAACCTCAAAACTACACAAAATTATTTAGCACTTTTCAAAACTATTTGTATAACTAATATCAGGATAAAGCAAACGAACGGATACGAACGCGTGTTTTTAATTATCCCTCTTCTGATCTTACAAACAAAATCAGAGTTTAAGTTTATAAAAAATAACGCATTAATTAACCGACATGCATTTAATAATCAATTACATCAATTGCGTATTACATTTGAGCCATATACACAATACCCGTTTTTGCAAAACGTCCGTCCAACTCAAACACCACGCGTTGACCAAAAAACAAAAGAGTATAAAAATATGAAGTTATGGAAAAGAAAAAGAAAGTGCGCCTGCCAGTGTTGCATTTTATAGTGTCCCACTCGGTCCTGGCTTATCGATAAGATAGTTTGGTAAGAATATGTTATAATAAATAGCACCAAAAAGAATATGTTCATTATCAAAATAATTATTTATTAAATAACGTCCAAGTTACTCACAATTAACTTATTCATGTTTTTTTAATGAAAAAAAAAAAACTCTAGAACCACAGTGTAGGTGAATTATAAATATACTGTGCCAGATCAAGTTCAAGTTTTGTTTATATATAGCTGCTGCACAAGTAGGGTGATGAGAACAAACCATTTTTAATGACCCCTAATTGTCTATAGCTATTGGTCTTATGTTTTTTATGTATGTTGTAGACATGTTATGGATAAGTATTTTTAATAAAAATCTAATTTATTTTTATGAGTAAGAGTTGCACAGGGTCACAGTTGCGTAGCAGGACTTCAAAATGGGATAGGATGGAGAAGGGAGCCTCCTTCCTTTGGGTATGGAATTAAACGTGGTATACGCAACCTTACGTTGATTTTCTGATAGGATGAGGTATTTTACTGGTTGACCCTGGCTATATGACTGTTAAAAGTTAATATTTTTTTATTGAGTTTATCAAATTCGTTTACTAATTAACACTATTTATGGACTGACTAATAGCCCGGGATTTAAATAAAGCTATTTTCGTTTGTTTATGATGAACTAAAATGGTTCTCAAATAAAAGTCTGGTATGTAAATGTGAATCAGGCAAAACAGACTGTTAGAATACCGCCACCCCCTCTCTTCCCGTGGGTGTCGTAAAAGGCGACTAAGGAAAAGGCTAGAAGGATGGGCAGCAGCATTCTCTCTCAATAAAATACAGCCTACTGCGATCGCCAACCCGCCTACCAAGCGTGGCGATTATGGCAAAAACCCCCCATGATTGAACGAACCGGCAGTTGTGGCGCTCTATGGGGGAGGCCTATGTCCAGCAGTGGACCTCAAAACGCAAATGATGAATGATGAGACTGTTAAGTTATTTAAAGTAAATAAGTATTTATGTATCCTGTGTACTTAGAGTATAATAATAATATCTTGGACACAATACACACAGCGCCCTCTAGTTCCACGCTAAGCAACTAATTGCTTGTGTTATGTATACTAGATAACAGATATTAATACATATATACTTTTCTTTTGTAAATACATACTCATAATACATAGAAAAACACCCAGACGCTACACGAATATTCATGTTTGTCACAAATATTTGTGCTCGGGTGGGAATCGAACCCCCGACCTCATTACTGCAGCCGGTAGTTTTACCAATTAACTAACTATTATTAACTTAACTATTATTAACTTCTTTCCCAGATTTAAGATATATATAAGACCATGTTTAGGTTAGTTTTTGTGATAAATTGATTTCTTAACTAGAAGTTTCACTATTATGTGAAACTTCTCTTTAAGCATCATCACATTACATGGTTTAAAACAAAGTCGCTTTCTACTGGCTGTCCCCTCACATGTTTAGATCTTTGAAACTACGCAACAGATTTTGATGCGGTTTCTTGTAATAGACAAACGGTTTCAACTGGGTGTTCTTTTATCTATAATTCATGTATAATGTAGCAAAGAAGTAGTGATAATTTTAATTCGAGATTAAAATTACTTTTGATGTGGAACAAAGTTCGGCGGGCAGCTAGTTAAATATAATTTATAATCATTTGGATAAACTCTTTAAAAATTCGATGAAACTCGATTTAAAAATATGATTAGTAGTATTAATACATAGTAATAAGGTTCGCAAAACATTTTCAACTTATAATTTAAGACTTTTTAATACAACTAAATAGTGTAATTTGGTGCAGCAGAGATTAAAAAATCTTCAAGACGATTCGTTTGAAACGTAATTTAAATTATTTTCGCTGCATAACACAAAATAACCAATCCTCCCTCGCCTGGTTATGTAAATTAACTAAAAATAACGATGCTTTTAAGACAAGTTTTTTATATTGACGTAGAAGGAAAATAAGTTAAAGAAACAATAATAGAAACATAACATAACTTCACGCCTTTTGTTACCCGAACCTATTGCCATATCGGACACAAAGTTTTCAGTCATCGATATTTATCACACATAACTAGAGCCACATTTAATACCTTGATTACTAAAAAAGGTCACTGCTCCGCTCCTATTGCTCTTAACTTGAAGATATATACAATATAGTCTTCGTCGATAAATGGTCTATAATACTGAATAATATTTTTTTCAATCGGTTTGGCAATTCGCGAGATTAATGAGCTCAACATAACAAACTAACAAAATGTTGATATTTATACAGATTACTTACAGAGGTATCTTCTTTTTATTACTCTACTTCTGTCATCAATATGTTATATTGTTTTTTTGCACATAAATTTATACTTTTCATTAAACGTAATAATTTATTAGTATAATTATTACCGGTTGTGTTCGTCTAAATGATGGTCAGTAATTGGTCAGACATTATTAGATAGCCAGGATCTCCGATCAACAAATAAATTTAAAATACGGAATTGAGGAAAAATTTATCGTGAGGAAGAATCTTACTCTTGTATACTAACCAGCGAAAGCTTTGGCCGAGTGTCGGTTCTTCTCATGATAGTTATGAGAAGAACCGTTCATCTGAAACCGAATATTTCCAATCGATTAAACAATATAATAACTATACGTTTATAATAGTCATAATATGCAATTATCGAAATTATTAACTAGAAGTACAGGCGAATTAAAATCTTTTTCATCTCGGCGGACACTCAGGTCAGTGGCAAAGGATATGTTCAAGGTTACATGATTAATTAATAGCTGTATTTATCTACATACATAACTTTACACCAAGTCCTCTGCGGGGTAGGCAGAGAGAACGGAGCGCCATAAGGCACGATTCTTACACACCTCCCTCGTAACATCAACTTTTATTTAATGTAGTTGGGGGGTAAACGAGCAAGCGGGTCACCTTTTGCTAAGCAACTGCCGCCTCCCAGAGACCAGTCTAACGAAACGAAACGCGGCATGAGCCACTTTACGTCGGTATTCTGAGAGGCCGTGGTATTTTACCAGTCGAACCGGACCATTCCAGGAGCGATCCGTGTGGCTCTAGTGTCACTCCTCGACTCTGTAGGAGTCCTACTGCTATTGCATTGTATATCTGCTTTCTTTTTTCTTTTCTGCTTTATTCGTGCATCATCTATTCTTTCTGTATTCAAGTTTATGACAAAACAACTTTTTTGACAAAAGACTTAAGTCCACCGTTATGTCCTTATTGCCCGAAGCGGTAGGCCGAAGGCCCGAAGTAGTACCTCGACATAGCGAATAATTAGTTTTTGCCCTATGAAGTCGGTAATTAGATATGGATTAGATTCCAATCCATTTCTAATCATTAGAATATTCTGCGGAACATAAAATAGTCAATCAAGAACCATCGGAGCATGCCCTTTCTTACTCAAACCAGTACTGACATTCTCTTTGAAAATTATTAAAAAATAAGTATTTTTTTAAACATTGCCCCTGAGTATCTTAAGTTAGGGAAGGTATGCAGCCGGAAGTTGGTATAGTATGGTAGGTACATTAATTAATATTTTTGTATAAACCACTTCCGGTTCACCTCAGTTTATGAGTTCTTCAACCCTAACCGCCTACCCAATTGTCAGGTGGACTTAAGGTTATTTCCCAAGGTACTGGACTACTTGTCATTATATTTATTTAATTTACGGTTACGTACCGTGCAAAAAGTAAAGAAAAATACCCAAATACCAAATCATCGATGCATAATCAGATCCTCAAGAAATTACACAGTTTTAGGGGTTTTTCTGTGGGCAACAATAGCTACCTATAAATAATAAGACGGTGGATAATTTACTTCTAAAAAATAAACAAATAAATATTTTCTTTTTTTTAATATTCTTGCCAACTAATACCTAATGTTTTATTGCAAATAAAAGTTTTGTCATTTTAATATTTATAATATATATTTATTATTTATATTAGGTAATATTAATAATCTTTACCTACCTACTCATGGATGTCACTGAACTTCTAAGCTGTTGGTTTTTTTTATTATTTTCTGTTAAATATTTCAGATTAAACCTCAAATAATTTGAATTTGAATTTCGAACCGGTTGTAGTTATAGAGTTTCTATTCTATTTCTTTTTTTACTACGACGTACACACCACACGCATAGCCCACTCTGCTTTTCCATTGATTAAAAGTGCCAGCCAGGACTAAATGCTAGATTTTGAAATAAACCACGAATCTATAATATAATTAATAATGCGGCCAGTCTTCAGGGCACGCTGCCAGTAGACCGAGATGCGGAGAAATTTGATTTCAGGTAGTTTTTTAATTGTATATATTGTAAATAATGTAATTAATTTATTTGTTCTTATTAATGTTAAACAATTTGAAATATAATTTGTGGTATCAATAATATCTTTTTTTTAAATGACTCTTTTTTCTGTTTGTTACATTTTACTAAAAATTTGATAAGTAGCAATTATAAATGAAGATGATTTTGTTGTGATTGATTTAGGTATTGTAATGTTTATTTTAAAGTATTAATATCTTCTTTTATCTAAATTTTGTGTATGTCCATAAGCTACTATGAAATATTCTAGGTCCTGTTAAATATGTAGTTGTATAATAAACTTGTTTACTTGATAATCTTTTAATCGTGAGTGCTAAGAATTTAATAATCTGACGGTTAGTCTAAAAAAAATATGACGCTTGTAAACTATTCTATACATTATATACATTTTCGATATAACTATTAGTCCTCCTAATACTTTATCCGTCCTTCATCATTACAAAATACAAAATACGATATTCATATTTATTAATACAAAATATCTGTACAGTTTCCGGCATATTGCCTATAGGTTTATTAGTTCACTAAGTTAAAAAAAAACTATTAATTATCTATGGTAACCATCTCCAGGTGAATACTAATAAACAGAATAAATTGGATTTCGGGTAGCTTTTTAATTGTACGAGTATATATTGTAAATAATGTAATTAACAGAATAGAAAAAAAACCGTTTAAAAACATCCGAGCACGGCCTGTGGAAGGTTACGCAGCCTTTACGACAAGGAAATGCACTACGTAAATAAAGAACGTTGTATATGACGGTTCTGTTATTGCCATTTTGGCCAAAAAGCCTTGGAACTGGTCAAAATAATTTTATAATAATTAAATCAGATATGTTCTCCGCCATCCGTATATATATTTTTTTCAGAGGTGTCTGAAGGACTTTAGAAATTGATGAGTGGAGCCGTAACAGTTGCCGCCAGCACCTTCGGGCACACAAAGGCATGAAGTAATAAAAAAGTAACTATTACGAGGCTTTGAGTTCAATAACAAAGTAGAGCCACGCAGTTCGCTGGATGAATGGGCCGGCTCGACCGGTGAAATGCCACGACCTCTCAGAATATCGAAGTAAAGTGATTCTGTTCCGCCGCGTTTCGTTTGGAGAGGTATTCGGAGGCCCACTCCCTCCCTCTCGTTTCCCATCCAAAGGCAACGCAACTGTAGCACTATCTGTGTTGCAGGTGTTACTCGGCATTCTATTTCATTACATTACATCACTTTTAAGGGTTATTCTATCTTAATTCATATAAATTAATATTGATATAAATGCTTTCTACTACATTAATATGAATGAATATACGGTAAATACACCAAAATAACATATTTGTGTCTGTCCGTTTGTTCCGGGTAATCTCTAAAATAGCTGGACCGATTTTGATGTTTTTGCAGGTAGCTGTAGTAATAAAGAGTAACTTAGGCTACAAACTTTTATTTATCGCTTCCGAGGCGAAGCAAAGTACGCCAGGTTAGCTATTATAACTTCTTATTTTGAGACGAAACACAAAACCAGTTCTGTATGTTTATTCCACGTGGCCTTGTGACAAAATAATTAAATCGTGGGTTTATTTTTTTTTTTAAGTATCAGAATGATTTAAGAAAACACGTTAATAAATTTGATAAATATGTTTACCTTTTTATTTGTGTAATGTTATTAAAATATAAAATATATAGTCTTTGTAGCTTATTGGTTTAGTACGAGACCTCTATGCTGAAGGTTGCAGGTTAAAATCACAGGAAACTGTAAAAAAAGTATGTATAACTTTTGACCTTTGAAGGAATTATGCCTGATATTTATGCCAACTATCCATATCGAGTTGGAACCAACAAATCTTCTTTGGTTATTTAAAGGAATCGTGATGATATAAAAAAAAGAACTATGTAAGGTTATATAGCAGTTCCAGTTTGTGCCCGGCATGGCAATAGGTTTGCCACCTATTCCTATTGGGACGTAAACATAACGGCGAGACCAGGCTTAATAGCCACAGCACACACCTTCGGGTAGAAAAAGGCGTGAAGTTATGTTATGTTGATTCTAATTCGCAATGACAAATAGGTAGTCTAACATAGAAGCTTTAGCTTGTCCAAAACAGTCGAATGAAATAAAAAAGAACTTACATTATCAAGACGATTTTTGAAAATGGAAATTCTAAAATGGAATGTTTATCTGTATGTTTGTCACGGATGAACTTTAAAAGTTACTTTAATTCTTACTGTTTGCTCTTATTTCCAGTGTTGCATGAGTTCGGGTCAACACCTAGACTAAATACTATCACGCTATCACAAATTGGGGGTGAGCAATGAACCCTTATATCTAAAACCTTAGAAAGCGGTACCAAGTACACGGGGTCAGCTAGTAAATAAATATTTGGAAAAAAATTATACTTGTACGTATTGATATACGTTGTCTACTTTCCATAACACGAACTTTAAGTTTAATAACTAGGAAAATAATAGGGCGCTGTATATTGAGTCCACTATTTTCAAATTTAAAATATTTTCTTATAAATAAACATCATCATTTTTCTACCCTTGTTCTATAGTAAGTGGGGTCGGTACAACATGTCGTGTTTACACTTACATACATAACTTCACGCCAAATCCCTTGCGGGGTAGGCAGAGAGAACAGAGCGCAATAAGGCAAGATTCTTACACCCCTCACTCGCTTCGTTGACTTTCATAACTCTTTTGATGCACGCGCGTCGGTTTTTGAGGCTCCTAACATCACCTTCCTCCAGAACACGTTCTATTTGGTCATGGAATGTGTGTCTACACTTACGTGTGTTTACACTTACTCCCTTTATATTCTTATCAACTACTAATGTGTGCCTTCCTCTACTAAGGTGTTCATCCACAGTGATTCCCATCGCTCTTCCTGTGACAAGCCTTTCGACGTCCCTTCTCGTAATGTGTCCTTACCACGCCAATCTACCTCTTATATTTTTTCTGTAATTGGTGCTACTTTCAAACTTTCTCTTATATACTCATTTCTTAATCTATCCATTTTTATAACACCACACAATCATCTTAACATTCGCCATTTCTGCTGCGTGTACTCTCATTTCATCCACTTCTTTCATTGGTCAACATTCAGATCCAAACAATACGACAGGTCTGACAACCGAATTGTACATTTTTCCTTTTAATTTAACAGGCATCCGTGGGTCGCATCCTGTCCCTGAGGCATGTCGCCATTTCATCCATCCCTCCAGGCTCCTAACATCACCTTCCTCCAAAACACATTCTATTTGGTCATGGAATGTTTGTCTTGGCCGTCCTCGACTCCTACATCCATCAGTTTTTGCATTGTATATCTGCTTGGTAAATCTTGCATCATCCACTCTTTCTATACGTCCGAACCATCGGAGCATGCCCTTTCTTTTTTAATTTAATAATATGTTATTATAAATATCCATTTTGATAAGGTTTATTGTTTTGTTAATTATATCGTTTATTTTTGGGTTATGAATATGATGATACGCTCCACCAGTAGGACAGTGACTTCTAAAATAAAAATAGTGTCAGATATCACCTTTTTGCACACGTCAACTTGACAGTTCTTGATATTAGTTTAAAGTTATAACTAACTACCTAACTAACTAACCCGGCGAACTTTGTTTCACCTCAAAAGCATTATATGAGTTAGTAAAAGATTTTTCTAAAATAAAAGTAAATTATAATAGTTACTTCTTATTACACCAGCTACCTATAAAAAAGTCCAGCCATTACCGAGATTAGCCGGAACAAACAGACAGACAAATTTTTTTTAAATGGTTTGTTTGGTTTATGCGTACGTCTATATGTACCTATATTAAATGAAGAGTCTCGGTGCTCCAGTGGTCGAGAGGTTCAGAAGCACCCTGCTTCTGAACCTCGAGGTTGCGAGTTCGAATCCTGGATCATACCATTGACTTTTCGAGATTGTTTTCGAAAGTTATGCGTGATAGATATCGATGACTGAAAACTTTGTGCCGATATGGCAATAGGTTCGCCACCTATTCCATTTGGAACGTAAACATAACGGTGAGTCGAGGCATATCGTTGGCACAACATGTCATTCTTTCCACTTATCCATGTAGTCAAAAGTTTTGGCTCCTTCTAATTGTCTGGTCTTTGCGGTGCTCTTCCAGTATCCTGTCGACCTTAGTCACAGGTTGCTAGATTAAAAACAACACCTCGGATCGGTACAAATTGATAAATTTGTGTGAAATGTGTGTACTCGTAATTTATTGACCCGTCCTTGAGTTTCACGATAAAGAAGTTGGACTGATCAGAGAGAGACGACTCACCACATCTTTTTGCCATCTGAACTTATAAATCGTTGTCACCTTTTTCGTGGTAACTTTCAACAACTAAGACAAAAATGGCATCCCGTTGCTTGATAATGTTACTGACTCTGCGAAGCTCCCTCCAAACCAATGCTTTATTTAAATTTTATTACAGTTTTTGTAGTTCAAAAATATTTTTTACAAATATTTAAATGATTAAAGTAATAATAAATTGCAAACCTTGAAACACATTACAGTGACATTACATACAACAAATTATTACATTTGACTAACTTGGAACCTTTCCACTAACAATAAACTTTATGATATGTTTTTAAAGGTCAAATTCGTTGGTCAAATTCGAATCGTTTGTTTGGGAAAATTAAATTGTCTTTTTTAGTATTTCACTCGCAATTTATCCATATTCAGATTTAGGTAAAAAAATTGTACGCATTTTTCTATAATTGGGAATAAAAGTATAAATAGAAGTCTGATGTGGAGCAGTGGACAAAGGAATTGAAAAGAAATTAATAATAAAAGGTCATGTATAAATTATTTCTCTAATACAATCTATGATTGAATCTATCTGCATTATTTTTTTTTTAACACACGCACTGAGCTAAATTATTACCCTAGGATTGAATATCAGATTTGAGTCATTTTTTATATAGTGGTTTTCATATTGGTAGAACCAACGTTATAACGATTGGGAAGACGAAATACCAACGTCGTTACAGTACCTAAGCTACCTCCCCACCAATTTTCAGCCAAATCTGTACGGCCTTTCTTGAGTTATAAGTGGTGTAACTAACACTACTTTCTTTTATATATATAAGTATAGATATGCCGAAGAGGGTTAAACTCTATGTTGTTTTGCTTTTTAAATATATATAATAGATGGCAACACCTATAGCAATATACAACAGGGTTTTTAGTCAATTAATATTAACACTGTTTCAGTGGCCCAGTGGTCGAGAGTTCGATTCTGGGTTCACACCAATGATTTCTCGGAACTCTTATCGGAAGATAAGTGTAATAAATAATTTGATAAAAATCCATGATTGAAAACTTTGTAATGACAATAGGTTCGCCACCTATTCCATTTGGGACGGATTCGGCGGATCAAGGCTTTATCAGCCGCTGCCTATACATCCGAGTAAAAAAAAGCTTGAAGTTACGTTACATTAGTTATGTTACTAAATTGAGTAGACACGTAATCAAAAACAGGTTTTAAGAATGGATTTATTTATAATATATTTATAAGTAACTATAATACTGGTTTTTAATACTCAGCAGTCAAAGTACAACAGTTTTGATAAGGGGCAAACGAGCAAGCGGGTCACCTGATGATAAGCGAATAGCGCCGTCCATACACAACTGCAACACAGATAGTCTCACAATTGTGTTGCCGATCTTTAAGATGGTATAAGACGGGGATAGCGATAGGGGAACGGAAGTGGGCCTCCGAACGCAGCATAAGCCATAGAGTTATTTCACGGATCGAGCAGGCCCATTCATGCAGCTTACTGTTTGACTCTACCCCTGTTTAAATTGAAACTTTTTATTATTAATATGAAAGCTTGATATAATTTATTTCACATAACGTGTTCCATATTCTCTTGGTAAAGTACTGTATGTATTCCCTGTAGAATAATGCTTTGTGAATCTCTTTATGTTTCTCCTCAAATTATTGTCTGGATATTTCGAGTACGGTATGTATGCACCTAATTTTCTGTTGTACACCAAATATGGTGGGAGGTTGTTGGTTTCGTAATCAGTTTTCCTCCAAGACGTGTGGGCACTCCTTTTATGTTTTTTCAGACTCTCAACCTTACCAAATGATTCCTCTTTGGAGATTATTGATTCTTTATTGAGATTTTTAATAATTTTAGCGTTCACCACATTCTCACATATTAGTAAACTTAGAATTGTTAAAAGCAGTATCTGAAACAATGAATAGTTTATTTAATTTTACATATTTAAAAAATTAAACGGTGAGAATCCTAAAATCTAAGCTTTTAAGTAAATCTAAGTAAAATCTAAGTATTATTAACTGACGCGGCGAACTTATTTCCGCATCAAAAGTAATAAATAAATAAACTTTAGATTTATCACTTTTTTTCTACTATATCACACATGAATTATAGATACAAACCATCCGGTTGACACCCTCTATCTATTAAAAAAACGCATAAAAATAGGTTGCGTAGTTTCAAAGATCAGAGCATATAAGCGGACAAACAGCGGAAAGCGACTATAAACTATGCTAAGACAATCAGGGACTTAAATTAAACAGGTACTTTTCTAAGGGAGATGGGATAGACGAGTAGGCAGGTCACTTGATGGTAAGCAACTGGCGCTGCCTATTTACACTTGCAACCCATATAGTATTACAGTTGCATTGCCGGCATTTCATGAAGGACGATATTCTGAGTGGTCGTGGTATTTTACCGGTCGAGCAAGTACATCCATACAGCGAAAGGCATGGCTCTACTGCTATCTTTAAACTAAGCAGATATTCTAGTTTTAACAAGTCAAATTTCTCTCTATGTTCTATGTTTTGTGAGTTTTACGCCCGAATACGGAACCTCCACTCAAATACATAAGCGATACTTACGCGTTTAAGTAGCTATCACATTAGACAGAATACGTAAAATTTGAGCAGTGAGTAGCACTTTATTGATTGTCAGATTTGAGTGGCGGTTCAGTATTCGGGCGTTAGTGTCTTATTGCGCAGTTCCAGGTATACAACTGCCTCCTATGACTAAATGTCTTAAATGGGAAAACCTGATATTTATAATTATTCGCAGTAAGATTTAGCGAGCCATTAATGAATATAGGTGCTTATAAGTAAATATAATTAATATAATAATCCTTGTGTTTTTTTCCATCCAAGTATTTATAAATGTTTTTTAGAATTTACTGGAAAACCTAACACAATAGTATATTTTATTGTAATTCTAGCTGACCCGGCGAACTTTGTTCCGCATCAAAAGTAATAAATGAGTAAATTGTGGATATCATGAGGTTCAATTTGTGCTATTTATCGGCTTTAACTGCTGTCCCGCTATGTTAATTTTTTTTTTATGGAAAAAAGGGGCAAACGAGCGAGCGGGTCACCTGATGGAAAGCGACCACCGCCGCCCATGGATCTCCGCAACACCAGGGGCGTCGCATCAGCGTTGCCGGCCTTTAAGATAGCAATATGTTCGTTTCTTGAAGGTTCCAAGGTCGTAGCGGTCCGGGAATAGGGGAGGTAGTGGAGGCATGGGCAGTAGGGAGACATGGGCACCCCCCTTTTATTCGGATTTGATCATAGATTTTATATTTTTCTTGATTTGTTAGTTTTCTTTAGCAACTGGAAACACTGTTAATCCATAGGGTATATGTAATTTCTGTAAGTTATCAAAGACAAACACGTTTAAAGATTTTGGGCTAGTAAAAGTAAATATTTTGTTGTGGTTTCGGATCGTAATAAAGATAAAACTAATAAAAGGTATGTGTATTTTTTATTATTTATCTATTGTATATTTACTAATCTATATATTAAACTGAAAGTTAAGCCTAAATATGAAGATTCATTAAAATACCGGTAACTTAAGTCGAAAATGTATACAGAGGGAGCAATCTGCATCTGGATGATGGGGAGGTTTGGGCATGCCCAATGCTTCCACTTATTATGTTCAGTATAGAAAAATTGTTAACAATTGGTTTATTTTTAATTAACATAACTTCACGCCAGGTTTACCCAAAGAAGTAGGCAGCGGCTGTTAAGCCTCGATTCTCCGTTATGTTTACGTACCAAATGGAATAGGTGGCGAACCTATTGCCATACCGGGCACAAAGTTATCAGTCATCAATATTTATCACACACAACTTCCGAAAATTACGAAAAGTCGTAGTGAAAAGTCGTGTGTAGGTGCTAGAGCCAAGCAGTTCGCTGCATGAATGGGCCGGCTCGACCGGTGAAATACCACGACCTCTCAGAAGACCGACGTAAAGTGGCTCATGTCGCGTTTCGTTCGGTGAGACAGGTACCCGGAGGCCCACCCCCCTTTCCCATCCTTCTCCCTTAAAGGTCGGCTATTCAACGGTAACACTATAAGTGTTGCTGGTGTCCATGGGCGGCGCAGGTTGCTTATGGTATGGACTTACTCACAGTGAGTGTTTTTTTATAATTTAAACTAGCTAACCCGGCAAACGCTGTCTTCCTAAAAAAATCAAGTTTAAAAATAGGTGTTGATTAGTACAGACGTGAAAATTTAGGGTTACGTGCATTTTTGTATGTCGTTTCATAAAAAAATTAAAAACCTTAAAATTATGGAAAATAAAAAAAAATATATATATATTTAGGAGTTGACATTACATTGACATTATTTACCCTTGACATTTAGGGGGATGAAAAATTTTGTTCTATTGTCAGAGCTAACCGATATGCACACAAAATTTCAAGAGAGACAGTCTAGCTGTTTCGGAAGAGTATGGTAACAAACACCGTAAGCGAATTTTATCTATTAGATAGCAGTCGCCCGCGTGGATATAGTGATAGGGCAACGTAAAGTTGTCCATGCGTAAAACATTCTTCTATTAAATCAATTCCTACTAATGTTTGGCCCTAGGATTTGTTTATCGTTAGCGCGAAAATTTTTACTGGAAATTGGAGCCTTTAGAAGGGTATAGGCAAATCAGTGGGGATCATGGGTATTCTTGGTATACGAGCTGATTCACCAGCTGCAGGGCCGGTGATAATCTTGGCTACTATTAAATTATCTTTTAGCTCCTTTATAAGAAATGTCGTGCCATTACACATGCATACACTGATAGATGTAAACTCCCGTCCCGCACGTGTACTCCCGCCCTGCTAACGCCGACTTTGCAAAGTGCCGTGCAGCAGAAATCGTTCATAACTTCAACACCAACCATCCGATTTTAGTCATTGAAAGACCAAATACTATCTACATAAACAGTACTTAGCGATGAAATACTATTCCCCAACACTAACCACAATACAAACCCGTAGTCTATATGTTTTAGCAAAACACGCCAAGATCGAGGTGCGTAGGCATATCTTGCGCTTCGTACATTTATATGAAGTTGCAATATTGTAAAGAATTATAGATAATATTATAATATCTGCGTGAAGAACTAACTGTAAACTAACTCTAGCTTTGATCCAGGACTTTGGTCCTTGGTTGGTTGAAAATATTTTTCAATATTTTAATATTCGCGTTATTTTCCGTTCATTAAATTTATGTAATATGGAACGCGCATATATTACATAAATTTAATGAACGGAAAATAACGTTTATTAAGTAAACAAATTATATGTCTGCTTATGACTACGGCCAGTGCAACCATGCTGAAACGTCAAGCTAATAATAAAAGTAATTATTTGTTTACCTAAACGTGTCGCGTTATTTCCCGTTTATTATTAAAAGCTTTTATTTAACTTGCACTGTATGTATGTATGTATGTATGTATGTAGGTATGTATGTTCGGTGGAATCTTGCAACTCAATTTTGAAGTAGATATCTTCAACCGATTGAGCTGAAATTTTGTATACACGTTTACTTTGGATGACAATGCATGATACGATGTGTGACATTATTTTATATCCAATATGGCGGACCATCCAGGATGGAGGAATGGATATTTTGAATGCATTTCTGCAATATGGGTATCAAATGAAAGGGCTTATTGAGAGTAACTCACAAAATAATATGACGTCATTCTAAATCCAATATGGCGGATCATTCAAGTTAGATGAACAGTTTTTTTTAATGCATTTCTACAATATGGGTATCAAATGAAAGGGTTTTGAGAATAGTAACTCGAAAAAAAAATATGACGTCATTCCAAATCCAATATGGCGGGAAAAATATTTGAATTTCAACAATATGGGTATCAAATGAAAGGGCTTGTTGAGGATAACTCGAAAAATAATCTAAATACAATACGGTGGACCATCCAAGATGACGGCATACATATTTTTGATGCATTTCTACAATATATGAATTAAAAATCATCATTGCGATTAAATGGAAAAGAAAACTCCAAGCTGAAATTGAATTAGATGATCGCCTTATTGAAGAGCTGGACTGTTTGAAATTAAGCGGTAAACTAACTTGCAATAATGATGCGATGAATGAAATGACACTAACCTAACCAGCTATAACTAAAAATAAAAAAATAAATTAAAAGGAAAACCCTTTTTAAATAAGCTTTTATTTAAGCGCTCTAAAAATAAGAATATAATATTTTCTTAAAAATTTCAAGTATCAACTTAGTGCCTCAGTATGTACAATTTATATAATAATAAAAGCTTGTCGCGAGGTTTGACTCCCTATCAGTAGGTAATTCAATAGCAATAGATAATATAGTAATGTTAGTAGATTAATTTACATGAGTGTTTTGCCCATTTCTTCTCATGACAACCTTACACACAGAATCGTCCGTGCGTTTTTGTTCCAAGGAGGCAATTTACTCAAGCGCTCGTATATATGTGATGCTTTAAATATAATAATAAGTTAAATATCTGTATTTACCGACTATATTTAACTGTGTTTGAAGACCCATGAAAATAAAGCTATTTTGATTTGATTTGACATTATAAAATTAGTACAGTTTACAACTCGCGCGACAAGCTTTTATTATTATATAAATTGTACATACTGAGGCTCTAAATATATCTCTAAATAGCTCTAAATAATACTTGATATTTTTAAAGAAATATTATTTTCTTATTTTTAGAGCGCTTAAATAAAAGCTTCTTTAAAAAGGGTTTTTCTTTTAATTTATTATATATACTCTCAAATAGATCAAATTCTAATCTGTTTCTAAATACACATGGGGTCACAGATGTTACATGTCCACATCACCTATTAACTATTACAGAATAAATATACATATATATATACCCCAAAAGACGATTAAATACTACAAAATTAGGACAAAAAGAAACAAAAAAAAAATGTCTACGAATCTAAAAAAAAATTTACCTGCCAGCTATGAGCGGCGCTCATGACCGAGTCGGGCGGGACTCCCGATCATATACATGTGCGCGGAATATTTGCCTAAGAAACGAATACTTACATTTTATATATCGCGATATCTTTTGAGTTAAATGTCCGAATTGAATAATTCAAAAAGTTCTAGAAAGGTAATGAATTCTTTAAATGAAAATATTTTGATTAAAGTAATTTATTTTGAGGAGAGTTAATACCAAGGTACAAAATAAAGCATTTTTAAAACGACATCAATTTAATTATTTTAAAAAATTCCAAAAGCACTTATTGTTAGATAACTACAATTAGTTAGATAGTTAGATATATGGTGTCGCGACCTTTTTTGTAGACAGTTACATGTTCCGTAAAAGTGTAGTACATTGTTTTGTTCTATAATTAATAGTTTTCGCAGCGTACGCGATGTAAGCATTTTTTTCGGGTCATTTTCTTACACCTTGGGTTACATTATTGGACTTATAGTAAGGATTCCTAATTTATTTGAAAATGTAATATAGCTTAAAGCCTCCCTCGATAAATGGAATATACACCACTGAAAGAATTTTTCAAATCAGACCGGTGGTTTCTGAGATTCGCGCGTTCAAACAAACAAACAAACTCTTCCGCTTTATACTATATGTATAGAAAGTATAGATAAATAAAAGAGACACGAGTAGGCTTTTTTGCTTGCTTAAATACCTAAATATGTATATACGTGGCATATGTGTGCATGCTATGTAGAACGTGATTCTTACAAGCGCAATATCTGAGAAATAATGGGTCTTAGAGAAAAAAAAACAAAAGGACGATTTTTATAGAGAATTTTAAGATCTACTACTTTGCTTTGAGGTACTTTTCGATAAAACTTAACGTTTTCGAGAAAAATCCAAAAAACCTTAGCCTTAGCCCTTAGCACACATGGGACTGTTGAGGACTTTTGACATTTTATTCCCTGTAGTAAACCTAAGGTCTCTACGAAGATTTGGCTCTGTCGAGATTTTCTTTATTTGATCACTGTTTTTATGTCTAAGTTGACCGGACTATAAAAAAGACAGTATGTTTTTACTTTAGCACTCAAACTGTACATTGAAAAGTTGAAGATCTCGAATCTGCGTTGAAAATAAACCAATACTGTTTAGTAAATAATTGAGAGTGGAATCATAAAAAATAGTTTATAAAATAACTAGCTGACCCGGCGAACTTTGTTCCGCATCAAAAGTAATAAATCAGTAAAATTTGGATACTAAAAAGTTCAATTTGTGCTATTTATCGGCACGCGTTTTGGCGCGCAACGCAATTGCATGTCCTGCTATGTTAATATTGTAATATCTTCGTAAATATTCGTTTAAATTACATACTGTAAAGGGCCATATTAATCTATATTAAAAGCACGATCTATTTAAGACACTTAACTGGATGAAAATTAGTGCTGTAATGTTTAAAATTGCTTCGTAATTATCGTGGCTATCCTTAAGAGATAGACATTTGCCCTCGCAGACTTTTTTGTAGACCTTCTGAAGGTGTTTATTAATGTAGAACATTGTTTTGCTCTATAACTTAGGGTTCAGCCAGCGTTTGCAGTCAAAGTGCTAAATCTCAAAAAATATCATTTTTTCTTTACAACTTCATATATGAATTATAGATCAATACCACCTCATTGACACCCTCTAACTATTAAAAAAACCGCATCAAAATCCGTTGCGTAGTTTTAAAGTTATACGCATATAAGGGGACAGACAGCGGAAAGTGACTTTGTTTTATACTATGTAATGATTAATCCCAACATTAAGGCTTTCAAGTATATGAATATTAAAAAACAAGATGAAGGTAAAATAGTGACTGTCAAGTCAAACAGTCAACGATCACTCTGAATACGAAGTGCAACATCTGTAAAGCCTGCATGAATAGTCCGGCTCGAGTAGTGAAATACCACCACCTCTAAGAATATAGATGTAAAGTGGCTCATGCCGCGTTACGCTCGGTGAGAGTGGTATCCGGTATAACCCTATACCCCTTCCCTTCCCCATCCTGAATTCCGACTCCTACCTGATCCAATTTCAAAGGCGGGCAAAGTAACTGTAACACTATCAGTGTTGCAGGTGTCTGCAGGAGCTGCGTTAGTTGCTTACCATCAGGTGACACGCCTGCTTTTTATGCCCTGCTATCCCATTAAAAAACAATATTATTTTTTTGTTATTTTCTTCCTTTATTTCAGGCTGCTAATCAAACAAAAGTCTAGATTTAACTCATGTTGAAATGCCAAACATTTAGTCGAATTTCTACTAAGAATAGTTAGATTATCAACTAATTACTTACCTTAATTAGTATCAGCCTTATTTTCTCCATTTTTTAATATTTTTATAACTTAAAAAAGTCTTTAACAGCAGACAAGACTGGTGGAAAACACTTCCTCAAATTTATGTTTGAAGTGAAATTTCCATGAACTTGACTTTCTTTTATAAATTCGTTGTGACCAAGAATGAGGAGGTTGTGGAGTCGCTTGCTTATTTCTTTTTTTTTACCTTTCAATCTATTTATTTGTTCAATAATCAATCTTATAAAGTTAAAACTGTATTGAATTATTACAAAAAACAAATGTACTATTGCACTAATAAATTATATGATTTGTCTCATAAAATTATACTGCTTGAAAAATCTAGTAAAACTCTAAACTAGAGAGTATGTAAACAATTTTAATGATAGTTTGAAATTTTTTCGGGCTTTTCAAACACTTTTGATGTATTACACACAATTAAAAATACAAATATAAAAATTCGCGCTCATACATATACAGGCATTATTATGCTTCTTAAAATGTGTGATGGATTAAATTTTTTCCTCCATTTATAATTCTATTTGGTTCAAAATTATTGAATGTTCCGTCTTGGAAGATTACTCATCAGTCTAAATAATTTAAACAAGGTTGCTATGTGTTATCGTAGCTTTGATATATCCTTCTAGAAATTTTTATTTTTTTTCAACATTCACATTAATGAAATGACAAGCCTATATAGTCGGGGAGAGAGAGAATGTATTTCATTCACATTAATTTTCCTGACCCTACCCCACTTTAAGTGTGGTCGGCATAAAATGTCTCCCGTTCGAACTATCCATCTTGTCAAAAGATTTGGCTATGGTTTTATGAATCGCCGCGTGCCTGCCGGCAACCCTTGGAAATTAGCTCTCTCAACGAGTGCAACGCAGCATGAGCCACTTTACCCCGATATTCTGAGAGGTCGTGGTGAAATACCACGACCTCTCAGAATATCGGGGTAACTGCAGCTCATTCATGCAGCAAACTGCGTTGCTCAACCACCGATTTATAATGTTGACATTTTTACAGGCATATAACTACTCTATGTATTCATGTGGCGGTTGCTATGTTAGTGTTACACAAACAATTAGCGTGTACTCGCCAATATCACGAATGTTCTACTGACTTACTTATTTAATTTTTTCTGTGGTCAATGTTCTTATGACACTATTTCTCTGAAAAAAATGTCTCGGCGGCCCAGTGGTTCGAATCCTGACACTGGCTCACACCAATGACTTTGCGAAATTGTTTTCGGAAGTTAAGTGTGATAAATATCGATGGCTGAAAACTTCGTGCCCGGCATGGCAATAGGTTCGCCAACTATTCCATTTGGGACGTAAACATAACGGCAAGACGAGGCTTTACAGCCGCTGCCTACACCTTCGGGTAACAAAGGCGTGAAGTTATGTTATGTTATGTTCTCTGAAAAATCTTATGTCTTTACTGATAAGAATATGTCTATACCACATTTATACCCAAACTAGCTGACACGGCGAACGTTGTTCCGCATCAAAAGTAATAAATGAGTAAATTTTAACTGCTGTCCCGCTATGTTAATACTGCAATATCTTCAAAAATATTTGTTTAAATTGCATGCTGTAAAGAGCCAGGATCATCTATATTATATGTACAATCTATTTAAGATACTTAATTGGATGAAAATTAATGCTGTAATGTTTTAAAACCGCTTCGTAAATAGTGGTAGAGCCAAGCAGTTCGCTGCATGAATGTGCCGGCTCGACCGGTGAAATACCACGACCTCTCCGAAGACCGATGTAAAGTGGTTCATGCCGCGTTTCGTTCGGTGAGAAAGGTACCCGGAGGCCCACCCCCCTTTCCCCATCCTTTCCTTTCCCCTATCCCTTAAAGGTCGGCAACGCAACAGCAACACTATATGTGTTGCTGGTGCCCATGGGTGGCGTTGGTTGCTTACCATCAGGTGACACGCCTGCTCGGTTGCCCTCCTATCCCATAAAAAAAAGGTCATTATTTCTCGTAAAAAGTATAAAAATAAAAATGGTCATTGTGGGTTATCCCTAAGAGATAGACATATGCCCTCGTGGACTTTTTTGTAGACCTTTTAAAGTTGTATAATAATGTAGTACGTTGTTTTGATTTATCACTTAGGGTTCAGGCAGCGTTTGCCATTAAAGTTCTAAATCTTGAAAATTAGCACTTTTTTACTACACTATACATGAATTATAGATCAAAACCACCCCGTTGACAATCTCTAACTATTAAAAAAACCGCATCGAAATCCGTTGCGTAGTTTTAAAGATATGCGCATATAATGGGACAGACAGCGGAAAGTGACTTTGTTTTGTAACTATAAAACAATATTTTGTACATCCAACATAAAAAATTAGCCAGCATTATGTATGTGTTGACTTGTTTAAAAAAATACAATCTCTTTGACTGCTCCAGAGAATAGTCTCTAAATTCAGTTTTTTTACTCAGGGTATCGTAAGAGAGGACTAAGGATTTGACCTGGTTCGGACCTTCTAGCGTATGATATAATGCATGGGTATTACTATACCCATTGGGTTACTTCTAGTTCAATTTTCCAAATTTCAAATCCTTGCTCATAACAAACATTTGTATAAGTCTCTGCGCCAAATATTGCCGAATGACGACTTTAATTAGTATTTTTCGGTTAACTTACAATGGTGTTTGGTACCACATTTTTATGGGATATGAGGTCCAACGAGCAAGCGGGTCACCTGGTAAAAAGTATTTATAGTTGCATTGCCGGCCTTTAATGGAGCCAGATGGGTACGGTTAGGGAATAAGGGTGGACCTCCGTATCATATCTCTCACAGTGAAGGAATCGCGGCATGATCCATCTAAAGTCGATACTCCAACAGGCCTGGTATTGACTAGTCGAGTCGACCCGTTCACGTGGCGCACTGCATGACTCTACCAGTATTACGACTATAGAGAATAGTGCTACTTACATTTTTCTTGAGGTTGTCGCAAGAACGTAAATATTTATTTTTCTTAACTTTTAAAGTGCATTCAGCACTACTAAAATATTTTCAAAATTGTATTAATTTATACCACTCACCGAACGAAAGGCAACATGTACCACTTTACGTAGATATTCTGCGAGGTTGTGGTATTTCACCAGTCGAGTTGGCCCATTTATGTAGCTAAGTATCCAGGGAACCCAATCCCTATACCCGTCTCTTACCCATCCCACTAACGACCCTTTACATATCCCATTGTAAAGGTCGGCAACGCAGTTGTAACACTATCCAACAAAAATTGTTTGTCTAGGTACAAAGTTGTCACAGCACTATGATTTGATGATAAAATAAATATTTTGTGGGTTACTCCATTTTGCTTTCTGGCGTCAATGTTTAGTATCAACAATATATATGGCGATGTTAGAATGTCCAACGTATCATTATATTTGTCACGGTAAGAGTGAATAATTGAAGATTATTAATAATTACCGAAAGTCGAGGTTAAAGTGATAAATTAATCACATTTGTCGGTTATATATTTATAGTTTAACCCTAGTGGTGATAAATGTAATAAGTGGCTCGGTTTAGTTGGCTCGGTGTTATTGTTTTAAAAGCACGTGCACGTTATTTGTTGTTGCTTCCTAGGGTTAGTTAGTTGTTTAGTTTAGGTTTAGGATAGGTTAGGTTTTTTTTTTTTAGTCAGGAGTCGGAATCCTCATGGACACCCAAACTACGTCACGTATGAGGTAGTTTGGGTAGTGCCGGACTCTTACCGGCTAAACCTGTCTCCTGCCCTCTATGCTTTCTCCATAGACTGAAGGTCCATGCCCATTTTGGATTAATTTTGATATTATTTGAATTTGAGTGATTTTAAAAATTGCTCCCCAGTTCTAACTAATTCGGTATTGCAAAATTTTAGTTTCATTTACTGTTATCTTATGTTTGTGATAATAATTCGTTTTCGGTTTAAGTAATAAGTATAGTAATTTACTCGCGCATTTATGTTTGGATATGTGACGATGAGGGGTGAGTGAAACAAAGAAAGTGAAATAAGTGGTTAGATTAGGTTAGTTTTAACCTTGTTTGTGTGATCTCTAATTAATATAATTGTAAGACTGTGTTTAATATTATAAATAAATACCTGCTGATCAGAAAACATTGGATTTTATTTATTTTATAACTTTTACCAATATGTGTCGTGAATTATTAATAATTACTACTAAAAGTAATAAATTTCGATCTTTTATTCACATTTACCAAAACATGGTTATTATTAATAATTTTTCAATTAATCAGATTTACCGTAACATATTCACAAACATAACACTAGCCAACAAACAAAATGAATCTACTCCTCCTTCAAGGTAAGTCTTTTGTGATATTAATAGTAATTCATAACATTGAAACAACTCTTTTTATGTATTATATCGCGTTTATTTAGAACTTATTTTTCTATTTATTTATTTTATTTTCAGTTGTTTCAATGTTATGAATGTGATTCGCGAAAATCTAAGAAATAAATAATAGTTATTAATATATTAATTAGCAGTTTTAAGTTTTTAAGCGACTTCAAAAATAGGAGTGGATGGTCTCTATGATCCACTGAATGTTTTTATTTTTCATATAATCCTTGTAAAATGGTTAGACTGATTTTAAATAAAATATAAGTTCGTCAAGCCTTTTTCTATCCGAATCGATATGTTAACGCGTTCCAAATGAAATACGGGCAGGTCCGGGCACAAAGTTGGCAGTGGTAGAGCCAAGCAGTTCGCTGCATGAATGGGCCGGCCGACCGGTGAAATACCACGGCCTCTCAGGAGACCGACGTAAAGTGGCTCATGCCGCGTTTCATTCGGTGAGAGAGGTACCCGGAGGCCCACCCCTCTTCCCCATCCTTTCCTATCCCCTATTGCTAAAAGGTCGACAACGCAACAGTAACACTATATGTGTTGCTGGTGTCCATGGGCGGCGTTGGTTGCTTTTCATCAGGTGACACGCCTGCTCGTTTGCCCTCATATCCCATAATATATATACATATATTTATTATTTATCGGTATGGCAATAGGTTCGCCACCTATTCCATTTGGGACGTAAACATAACGGCGAGACGAGGCTTAACAGCCGCTGCCTACACCTTCGGGTAACAAAAGGCGCGAAGTTATGTTATGTTTATACAAATTGATGACACTTTAAATTATAATAAATCATTTCAATAAGGTATACTTACTGTAAAATACTTAATTTAAATTATTACATTTTTGTTTCAGAATGTCTTATGTCTGCTGCTTGCCATGTTCGTCATGGTTTCTTTCGGTAAGACCTTTTGATATTAAGTTAGCACCTTCACTATCTTAATGACTTATGAGTATTGAGCTTATTTGTCTCATCTTGAAATATTCAATATTATCCTATATAATAGATTCACGGTGTTTTCGCATGCCAAGTTTATCAAATATCACAAAGATCGTGCATAGAGACAGATCGAGGCCTCTCAAGACCAGAGGGCCGGTCTATTCTTCGCACAGACAATTACCATTGCCATTCGGCGTGGCAATGCGGCCAGTCTTCTGAGGCCGCTGCTAGTAGACCGAAATGCGGACAAATTTGATATTAGCTAGTCTTTTAATTGTCTATATATTGTAAATAATGATCCTAATTTATTTATTTCTTCTTGCTATGGTTTTTAATATCATACATAAATTATATGATAATATACTTTTAAAAAATTTCCAGCACTTCCAAGCGGGCCCAGCAGTAATGACGACCTACCAGAATATGCATATGAAAAAGCCATAAACATCGCTATTAATAAAGATAACCAAGCTAATCGCAAACGTGATTAAATTGTATATTTAATTTATTTAAAACACAAAAAATAAAGATAATAATTAGCACAAAAAATAAGTGTACCTAAATTTAATTGTGAACGCAACTTTTTATCACACAAATAGAATGAACGAATGAATGAAATTGTTGCATGTTCATCATTCAATTCCATACTGCAGATGGCGTCTAATGTCAGAATTAAACATTCTATTGTTTTGTTTTTAATTATTTTCTGATAGGTACCTATTTATAAAATAAATTAAATTGTAATACACCCCTAATTACTTAGAAGTTTGATTTATTAACAGCATCAAAAAAGTACCTCGTTGACGACCACCTCCTCGGTTCCTGAGCAAAATGGTTATTGATGGACAGTAATAAACATACATAAATCCAAAAAAAGTCAAATAATACTCTTTCTGCTTTGTGCTATATTCTTGTCTGCGACAAAGGATTCGTTCTTATAAGGATGCGATGTCTAAGTAATCGTGGTCTGTTGTTTCTTAGACATTATTAGCAAAATGGAGGTTAATAAGCCTCTGCAGCCATAAAACAAGAATCTATCTATCTATATGTATAATGGAATATTCTTTAAAGCTAGCGATAGTAGTAGTAGAGCCAAACAGTTCGCTGCAAGAATGGGCCGGCTCGAGGAGTGTAATAACACGACCTCACAGAAGATCGACGTAAAGTGGCTCATGCCGCGTTTCGTTTGGTGAGAGAGGTACCCGGAGGCCCACTCCCCTTCCCCATCCCTTCCTATCCTACACCCTTAAAGGTCAGCAACGCAACTGTAACACTATATGTGTTGCTGGTGTCCATGGGCGGCGTTAGTTGCTTACCATCAGGTGACACGCCTGCTTGTTTGCCCACCTATCCAATAAAAAAAAAGATGCCACGTTTCGCCCGGTAAGAGAAATCCTGAGGCCCAACGCCTTTCCATTTTCCCTTCCAATCCCATTTCCGACCCCTTTCATATCCCCTTGTAAGGGCCGACAACGCAACCGTAATAAATAAATGTTATCTAGTGTCCATTCGCATTC
Organism: Euproctis similis; assembly: GCA_905147225.2. Taxonomy (NCBI): domain Eukaryota; kingdom Metazoa; phylum Arthropoda; class Insecta; order Lepidoptera; family Erebidae; genus Euproctis; species Euproctis similis. Next base: position 5,943,323 of record LR990121.1, on the reverse strand, counting down.
TGTTTCGCGAATAAAGTACTATGTAGACAGTAAGAACTCTAGTAAGTATTTACACACCGATTTCCTAATTGTAAGGGTATATTTAAGACCAGCTGACCCGGTGAAGTTTGTTTTACTTCCGAAGCAATATATTATTAACATCAGACGCGTGCCAATACTAAATATGGCAAAAATCGGTGCAGCCGTTTCAGAGATTAGCCGGAACAAACAAATAGACGGACAAAAATAATTAAAAATGGTGTATGTACCGTACAAACAGACATTCCAATTATATGATATGTCTATATAAAACTTCAACAACTTATTTCTAATTTTCTAATCAAAGAATCAACAACGCCGTTTTTACAACAAATAGTTTCAATCACATGAATACAAATTATTGCTATACTAAAACAACCAGGCGCTTTGATAAAAAGAAAAAATGTGCAGGTAAGAGTTTCAAGCCAGTTTAATATAATTGCTGTTTTAACTGTTTTGAAAATAGATTTTATGCAGATATTGAAAATAGGTATCTCGGTCGGACGATGGGCAGATTGAATGTGGGATAGTGCTTGGTGTAGGTACCAATAATTGTGCGGAGTCCCGCAGGACCCGCCGGAAGGCCTCCCCTTCCGGCGGGTCCTGCGGGACTGGCGCGACGCGCGGGTCTTCCACGCCGTCGGAGCCGTCCTGCCCCACCTCGAGGCCTGGGTGCTCCGTAAATGGGGCCCATTTCATAACTCTTGTCATTCCTCGCGTCGATTTTGAGGCTCCTAACATCTCCTTCCTCCAGAACACGTTCTATTTGATATGTTTCGGTTCTAATAATTGTAAATCTATTAATATCTATATTGTCTCTCGTAAATTCACGTCTTTTCTATTCTAAGGTGTAGGCAGCCGACATCCCAAATAAAATAAATGGCGGAATCTAATGCCATGCACAGGACACAAAATTGTCAGTCATCTATATTTGTCACATATAACTTCCGAAAAGAATTCCGAGAAATGACTTTTAAGTTAAAAGAGGGGAGCGCGACCACTGGACTACCGCGGCTTAAATAACTTCCAAAGTAAAAAAAAAATGGTTTATATACTAAACGTAGATAAATAAATTGCTACATATTGTAACTTGAATCTAATACCAGAGATTGACATCTATTGAAGAGACAAGAAAAAAACGTGAATACAACATCATGTAAACCATAATAAAATTTAAATAATATTTATTAACGACAATGACAAATTAAATTAATTAAATTTTTCCGCCATTATTTATCACTTAATTGCAATTCATTTATTAATATGTAACTTGTAGTTGCCCCTCCCCCCGTTCCGCATGTGTAGACATTCTAATGTCTGTGACTTCAATGTCCATTCGAAAGTCTTTTGAATGTATATAGGCAATAGGTTCGGCCCCTAATGCATTTGGGACCTCAAATCAAGACTAATATAAAAAGCATCATATTGGGTATTTACAAAAAAGAAAGAAAACAAGCATGTTAATTGTAAGAAGGCGCACAGTGACCTGTTGTTACAAGTTACTAAGCCGGTTGAATTGAATTTGTATATGGCCTGAAAATGTCAGACAACAACCACCGATCGTATTTATGCCTGGCTAGATGTTTAATACCGGCGACTGGAAAAAAAATTAGCTGCTCGACGTGCGTGTCATTTGTATTCAGATGAGCAATAATGTAATTGCAAATAAGTACCGACTGACCCACAAATTAATTTACATACATGCATACTTCACGCCAAATCCCCTGCGGAGTAGGAACAGAGTGCCATGAAGCTCGATTCTTACGCGCCTCACTTCGACTTTCATAACTCTTGTCATACACATGCATCGATTTTTAAGGCTCCTTACATCATCTTCCTCCAGAACTCGTTTTATTTGATCATGGATTGATGACTTATCATTGCACAGTATAAAACAAAGTCGCTTTCAGCTGTATGTACCCTTATATGCTTAGATCTTTGAAACTACGCAACGGATTTTGATGCGGTTTTATTTTTAATACATAGAGGGTGTCAATGGGGCGATTTTTATCTATAATTCATGTATTAGAAAAGAAAAAGTGATGAATTCAAAATTTTTATTATTTATTACTGATGCGGGGAACAAAGTTCGCCAGGTCAACTAGTTTCTTTAATAATTTAGAGATTAGTAACTATTATATTAAAATATTTAAAATTTGTCTCGGTGGAGCAGTGGTCGAGCACACGGCTTCTGATACAGAGGGCCGGGTTCGAGTCCTAACTCTGGCTCACACCAATGACTTTTCGAAATTGTTTTCGGAAGTTATGTGTGATAAATATCGATGACTGAAAACTTTGTGCCCGGTATGGCAATAGGTTCGCCACCTATTCCATTTGGGACGTAAACATAACGGCGAGACGAGGCTTAACAGCCGCTGCCTACACCTTCGGGTAACAAAAGGCGTGAAGTTATGTTAGTGACATAGTTTAATCACAAATTTGTTATAAGTACGAGTATAGATTCTTATAAATCCATCAAAAAGTACTCATTAGGTCTAGTATATGAATTAACAAAATATGAAATCGTCTCCAGGATAGCTCAGAGTCCTGGTAGTCTATGAATAGAATGCTTAAGGTTCCTATTCTAGCACACGCAAATCTGTAGAAAAAAATTGTATCTAGAAGTCGCAGAGAGATAAGAAGATTACGGATTATTTTGCAATTATCTTTATTTATTAGAGCCAACAGTGGTATAGCCAAGCTGTTCGCTGTATAAATGGGTCGGCTCGACCGGTGAAATACCACGACCGCTCAGAAGATCGTCGTAAAGTGACTCATGCCGCGTTTCGTTCGGTGATAGAAGTACCCGGAGGGCCATCCCCCTTCCTCATCCTTCCTTATCCCCTATCCCTTAAAGGTCGGTACAACAAACACTGCCGTCTTCAATATTTTTAAAAGCGCGTTATTATTTAACTTTAACTTTTAATGTTTGAATACATAACGTAGATATTTCGTAACGGTTCTCGTTGATGCCTTATACCTCAAGGATGCGAGCGATTGAAATCCTTGATTTCTAATTTGGTAAAATCTAATTTGCATGCAAACAATTTTTTTTTTGATAATACACAGAATGATATTTGAATATTAAAACTAAGTCGAGTCCTTTAGTGCCTATTACGACACCAACGGGCAGAGACAGGACTATTCAATAGACCATGGAGGGAAATTGGGATGAATTGAGTTTAGTAAGCAATTACCTAATATTTATAGATTTTAATGAGCACGATTAAAGTAATTAATAATAATTGAGCTAATTTGTAAGCTCGCTGAAGTGGGGGGCTGGTTACATCTGCCGAAGGACCGATGGTAGATGGAGCAAGAAAGTCATAGAGTGGAGACCGCGACTTGGTAAGCGTAGTGTAGCCTCAGAAAGGCTGCTGGTAAATACTGGATGCCGAAGGCAGAGACTTGGATGTTGTGGCGCAAATTGGGAGAGGCCTAGCAAGGACTGCAATAGGCTGATGATGATGGTAGATTTTAATGAAACAAAGCTTAAAATTCACTCTCCAAGTTAAGCTCTATCGATTTTTTAAAGACGGGAATGGATGCAATAGTCTTTCAGTCAAGACAGGACATACATACACATATTTGTTTTAATAACTCACGTAATTTCTTTGAAAACAGTTACATAAATATAGAACTATGTTCAATTGGTGTTAGAGTGTTCTGACTGTTCGAACCCGCGACTTTTTGATTCAGAAGCGGGGTGCTCGACCACTGGACCACCGGAACTTTTAAACATGCACATTCGTCATGACGGCATAGTGGTTTAGCAATTAGACTTCTATATTTATTTCTTAGATTTTCGCGAATCACCCTCATATCAATAAAATTTTTGAAGCTTTTGAACGACTACCATCTTTTTGTTCATCACTCGTGAGTTCGAGTGAGAGTTCGAAACGTCGGGAAATAAATAAAAATAAGTAATAAATAAACGCGATATAATCAATAAAAAGTTGTTTTAATGATATGAATTAAACTTCTAATTTAAAGGTTCTTGAGGTACAAATCGATCACATAATGTAAAATTTTTCCTAATTTAAATATTTCAATACGTGAATTGACAAAAGATGATTTGTGTTCTATACAATATATTTATTCTACAGTTAAGCAAATAATTATATCGTTGGTGTCGAAGTATAATTACCGCTGGGTGTAAAGGAACAAAAATAAAACATAATTTCACGCTTTTGTTACCCGAAGCTGTAGGCAGCGGCTGTTAAGCCGTCTCGCCGTTATGTTTACGTCCCAAGTGGCGAACCTATTGCCATACCGGGCACAAAGTTTTGAATTATCGATATTTATCACACATAACTTCCGAAAACAATTACGCAAAGTCATTGGTGTGAGCCAGTGTCAGGATTCGAACCATTAGATTAATGGAACAAAAGCCTTAAAAATCAAAATGGACAAGTTAATCGACACGCCCTGATATCTCGATGCTATTCCGTGTACAATTGTTAACCAATACTTATCGATTTACTTTTTGCTACAATATCTAATGATATTCAAATAGACCGCTGTAGTGCTGTATTAGAATTGTAAATTTGATGTTAATAATTTTCGATGCAGTATATAAGTGCTGGTAATAACCTCATCGGACATCAATTACTATTTGCAGTCCAATTCGGTGGTTTCCAAGAGACGAGCGGCAACGGAATATTAAAAAATGTCTCCATTCACCGTGAGTAAAATTTTTTGTTTTTTGGCTAACGTCGATAAGTCGATAGATAAAAGTTATTAATGAGTTTTTAAGTGATAATTATTATATTATTTTTTTGTTTCCCATAGATCCTCTTTGTCATCGCCGCAGCGTATGGAGTTGTTGGTGATGGTAAGTGGTCTTTTCAATAATTAATATTAATATTTGTTGTACTAGTACATACAATATACATACATATGTATGTATGTATATTCTATGAACTAGTAAAATCATAGGAAATTTAATTCAAGTGGTCATGGTCAGACCTAAAACGAAAATAGAAGATTTTTTTGTACGCTCTTCAGGCAAAAAGCACCGAATAGTGTCATTAAAATTAATTAAAAACATCTTTTATTGATAAACGACTCAATTTAAATTATATCCTTATTAAATAATATAAGAAGTTTTAATATAGAGGTCTCATACAAATATATTTTTTACAGTAAAAGTAGCAGATTCTCGGCCAGCTCAGTCTGGTTACTACTCGCCAGTGATCGCCGCTGGTCACGGCATTGGTATTGGTGCAAACGTGATTGCTGGCTCATTGCTAGGTAGTGGACTAGCAGGAGCTGCAATTGCAGGACCCGCATTAGTCGCCGGACCTTCTATAGGCTCTGGAGCAGCCCTCAATAATGCTGCAGCTGCAGGTGCCGCACACTTGAGCGCTATCCAGAATGCACAGGCCGTTCAAGCCGCGCAGATTGCCAACTCAGCTGCTGCCGCTATCCAAGGTGCCCGTGTAACTGAAGCTGCCGCTCGTGCTGGTCAAGCTCACGCCATGAACAATGCTGCTGCTTTAGACGCTGCTCGTGTCGCCAACATTCAGAGAGCTCAAGCCGCTGCTTGGGAGAATGCTAGAGCCGCTGAGGCTGCCAGAAGAGCGGCTGCTGCCAGTGCTTCTGAAATAGCTCGCGCTGCTGAAGCTGAACGTTTTGCAAATGCCGCCCGTGTACAAGCTATTGCCATTGCAAATACCCGTGCAATGGAAGCCGCTCGTATCGCTAATGCGGCCCGTGCTCAAGCTGCTGCTGTAGCCACGAGCGCTGCTCAAGCACAAGCCGTTGCTGATGCTGTCGCCCGAAATGCTCAAGACGGTGCACTACTTCTCGGAGGAGGTGGCAGTGCTATTGTGTCTGCCCCAGCAGTGGCAGTCGCCAGCGGAATGGGTCTCGGAGGAATAGCTCTCGGTGGGTATGGCAGTCTCGGTCTCGGTGGACTCGGAGGCTATGCTGGTGGATACGGCTACGGGATGGGCAAGCTGGTGCACTAGATGATGGTGAATTAAACAACTGATGATAATGCTCGTTGTCTTGGATCAATTTATATATAAATATCTACATCCATTTCGCTTTATTAAATAGAAATGGGTTGCAGCAGATTTCTATGTGAATTTGGACTGATCAAAATTATTTACATATTGTATAATTCTTTATATTGCAATTAAAAGTTAGTGAAACATAGATTGTATTGTATTTTTTACACCGGTGTCTCCCGGGTTCGAATCCTGGCTCACACAAACGACTTTTTGAAATAATATTTGGAAGTTATGTGTGATAAATATCGATAGTTGAAAACTTTGTGCCCGTTATGGCAATAGGATCGCCACCTGTTCCGTTTGGAACGTAAACATAACGATGAGACGAGGCTTTACAGCCGCTGTCTACACCTTCGGCTAGAAAAATGCGTGAATATATGTTATGTTGCTTTATTAACAAATATCGGGTTAAGCACTGTTATAACATGCGTTATATGAAATTTACCTAATATTTATTTATCACCACGGTAAGTAAAAAAGTAAAAAAAAATCCGCATATGATTTAACTGCATAATCTCTTCTCTTCTCTCTCTTCTCTTATTGAGTTGAGGAAAATCTGGGAAAAAATGTAGCCTATTGTCACACTCCTTATAAAAATATACTTGATAAATGACTTTAATTAAGGTGACTTTTTTGACGTTTTTTCCAATCCAGCAGTTTAGTTTCCAAGACATACCATACAACAAAATAATCTGTATTTTAGTCATTTAGTTCTTGTATTGTAGTATTTTATTTACACATATTTATAAAATCATTCGTTCCAAACATTAATTGATTAAATAATAGACTCGACTAACGAGACTATTAATTAATTGTGTGTAAATAAATAATAATAGATAATAATAGATACATATTAATATTTTTAACTAGTTTTATTAATTAGTGAAAATAATATTATTATTACACTAGATAATATTTATCTAAACATTATCTATTGTAATAATAAAGTTCACACGACAAATTTGTTTTTATATTCTATGTTTTAAATTATTAATGTTCAATATTATTACGATAAGGCATTAGATAGAAGCGAATTACTCGCTATCTATCATCCCTTATCATATTTTGCGAAGCCAATTTAAATAATAGTTAATAGTAATCTAAAACGGTCTAATGTCAAGGAAATAAAAACAATTTGTTACGTTTTGTGATACATTATGAATTATATGATCTAATAAAATTATGTAACTTAAGTAACAATTTAGTGAGTTAAACTTGCCTATAGCGTGATGATATATACCCAAGTCTTCATCAAAAAGTCTCGGTGGCGCACTGTTTAGCACCCCGTTTCTGATTCAAGAAGTAGTGGATTCAAATACTAGCACACACCAATGACTTTTAGAAATTTTCGGAAGTCACGCGTGATAAATACCGATGACTGACAACTTTGGCAAATGGCAATAGGTTCGCCACCTATTCCATTTGGGACGTAAACATAACGGCGAGACGAGGCTTAACAGCCGCTGTCTGGACCTTCGGGTAGTCGGTCGACGGTGAATTATGTTATGTGTAGTTTTTTGAAATATCATAGCTCTTTACACGGTTGGGGCCTACACCTTCTGGTAGAAAAAGGCGTGAAGTTATGTTATGTCTTCATCAAAATATAGGCTATCTAGAACTGAAAGAATTGTTAAAATCAAATCAGCAAACAAAACATAACATAATTTACGAAAATACCACGATTATCATCATCATCATTCATCATTCATCATCATTAGCCTTTTGAGGTCCACTGCTGGACATAGGCCTCCCCCATAGAGCGCCACAACTGCCGGTCCGCTCAATCATGGGGGGTTTTTGCCATAAGCGCCACGCTTGGCGGGCGGGTTGGCGATCGCAGTAGGCTGTATTTTCTTGAGAGAGAATGCTACTGCCCATTCTTCTAGCTTTTCTCTTAGTCGCCTTTTACGACACCCACGGGAAGAGATGTGGTGGCGGTATTCTAAGCCGGCGCCACACAGCCGATTATACATACACATATAAGCTGACGCCTGTATCCCATAGGTGTAGGCAGAGACTTTGGCTTTCCACAAGCTACGATCTTGACCATATCTTTCGCCTCATCCACAGCCATACTTCTCGCCATGCATTCACGTCGGTTTCGGGTACTACGCGTCGCTACAACTAATGTTACTGCTAATATCCATATTGTTTAGTACCTAACTGTTAGGTGATGTTTGCTGCTAATGTTCAAATGTTAAAATCAATATTGATAAACATAAACAAACATAAACATAACTACAGGAGTTTTTCTACTCGAAGGTGTAAGCAGAGGCTGTCAAGCCTCGACTCGCTGTTATGTTAAGCCCGAAATGGAATAGGTGGCGAACCTATTGCCATACCGGGTGCAAAGTTTTCAGTCATCTTTTTGTTTAATAAAAGCTTTTATTTAACTGGCACTGTATGTATGTTTGTTTGTATGTTTGTATGTATGTAAGTAAGTATGTATATTCGCTGGAATCTTGCAACTCAATTTTCAACTGACTGAGCTGAAATTTTGTATACTCGTTTACTTTGGATGACAATGCATGTGTGACATTATTCTATACCTAATATGGCGGACCACCCAAGATGGAGGAATGGGTATTTTGCATGCATTTCTGCAATATGGGTATCAAATGAAAGGGCTTATTGAGTGTAACTCAAAAAATAATATGACGTCATTCTAATTTCAAAATGGTGAAATATCCAAGATGGAGGAAAACATATTTTAAGCTTCCGTACAATATGGGTATCAAATGAAAGGGCTCATTGAGAGTAACTGAAATAATAATGTGACGTCATTCTAAATCCAATATGGCGGATCATCCAAGATAGAAGAACAGTTTAATTCACTTCTACAATATGGATATCAAATGAAAGGCTTGTTATTAGTTAACTCGAAAAAAAAATATGACGTCATTCCAAATGCAATATGGCGGGAAAAATATTTGCATTTCAACAATATGGGAAAGGACTTGTTGAAGTTAACTTAAAAAATAATATGACGTCATTATAAATCCAATATGGCGGATATTCCACCATATTTGCATTTCTACAATATGGGTATTAAATGAAAGGGCTTGTTGAGAATAACTCGAAAAATAATGTGACGTCATTCTCGGTGGCGCAGTGGTCAAGCACACGGCTTCTGATCCAGAGGTCCGGGTTCGAATCCAGTCACTGGCTCACCAATGACTTTTCGAAATTGTTTTCGGAAGTTATGTGTGCTAAATATCGATGACTGACGACTGTGCCCGGTATGGCAATAGGTTCGCCACCTATTCCATTATGGGACGTAAACTTAACGGCGAGACCAGGTTTAACAGCCGCTGCCTACACCTTCGGGTAACAAAACGCGTGAAGTTTTGTTATGTTATATGCCATTCTAAATACAATACGGTGGAGCATCCAAGATGACGGCATACATATTTTTGATGTATTTCTACAATACGACTATGAATTAAAAATCATCATTGCGATTAAATGGAAAAGAAAGCTCCAAGCTGAAATTGAATTAGATGATCTCCTTATTGAAGAGCTGGACTGTTTCAAATAAGCGGTACCTAAACTAACTTGCAATAATGATGCGTTGAATGAAATGACACTAACCTAGCCAGCTATAACTAAAAATAAAAAAATAAATTAAAAGCAAAAACCCTTCCTAAAGAAGCTCTTATTTAAGCGCTCTAAAATAAGAAAATAATATTTCCTTAAAAATTCCAATGTATCAACATAGAGCCTCAGTATTTACAATTTATATAATTATAAAAGCTTGTCGCGAGGTTTGACTCCCTATCAGCAGGTAATGAAATTGCAATAGATAATATAGTAAAGTTAAAATAATAATAATAATTTAAATGAGTGTTTTGCCCATTTCTTCTCATGACAACCTTACACTCAGAATAGTCCGTGCGTTTTTGTTCCAAGGAGGCAATTTTCTCAAGCGCTCGTATTTTAATATGTTATTTATTAATAAGTAAAATATCTGTATTTACGGACTATATTTCACTGTTTGTGAAGACCCATGAAAATAAAGCTATTTTGATTTGATTTGACATTATAAAATTAGTACAGTTTATTTACAACTCGCGCGATAAGCTTTTATTATTATATAAATTGTACATACTGAGGCTCTAAGTTGATACTTGAAATTTTTAAAGAAATATTATTTTTATAGCGCTTAAATACAAGCTTCTTTAAAAAGGGTTTTTGCTTTTTATTTATCATACATACATTTCGAAAAGTCATTGGTGGTCAGTGGATTCGAATGCGCAATTCTTGATTCAACCAAACAATTGAAGAAATTTTTTAATTGATAAGAATTTTATCATGTTTCTAGTAACGGCATCCGTCATTAATAATTAAGACGAACTGCCATTCTGGTGATAACATGTTTACAAAAAACGAGAACTCAAGTTGTCAGTCTTTATTCTACGCAATTATTAAAGTTCCCAGATACTTACTCACCAATTTCCGGAACAATTTAAAGATAACGTCATCAGCTTCATGGATCCAAATCTTAAGACTAGACAAGGTATACCTACTAACGAGATAAAAACTTGTGTATATATTAAAACTAGCTGACCCGGCGAACTCTGTTCCGCATCAAAAGTAATAAATGAGTAAATTTTGATTATTATGAGGTTCAAGTTGTGCTATTTATCAACTTTAACTGTTGTCCCGCTATGTTAATACTAAAATATCTTCGAAAATACTCGTTTAAATTGCATGCTGTAAAGGGCCAAGTTCATCTATATTACATGCACCTAATTGGATGAAAATTAATGCTGTACGATTTAAAATCGCTTCGTAAATTATTTTTCGTAAAAAGTAAAGAAAAATAAAATGGTCATTGTGGGTTATTCCTTAGAGATAGACATATGCCCTCGCGAACTTTTTTGTAGACCTTCTGAAGGTGTATAATAATGTAGAACATTGTTTTGTTCTATGACTTAGGGTTCAGCCAGCGTTTGTAATTAAACTGCTAAACTCGAAAGTTATCATTTTTTCTTTACATAATACTTTACATAATAGATCAAAACCACCCCGTTGACACCCTCTAACTATTAAAAAAACCGCATCAAAATCCGTTGCGTAGTTTAAAAGATATAAACATATTTAAAACAGACAACGGAAAGTGACATTGTTTTACACTATGTAATGATAAACATATAATTTAACAAAGAAGATAGACATTGAAAAAGCGGAACGAGTAAGAATATAGGAGTGGAGGAAGGCCACGACATAATCTCTATGACTAAATGAGATGAACGTGTCTTAGCAGAGGTTGATATCAGTGGTCTTAAAAAAATACGAGCGTGTTTGACAAGAGTTATGAATATCTAAGAAGTTTGTGATCTGTGAAAGAATCCTGCCTTTGGCGCTCTGTTCTCTCTGCCTACCCCGACTTGGCTTGATTTAATGAACTTAATACCCTAATACTTGATGAAAACTGGAGCTAAATAATAGTTTTTTTACTCTTGCACTTTAGTAAGATTTAAGGCTCCATAGTCATTTACTATATTGGTGTTTTGCCATGTCCCTTAAGTGGCTAATATTCATAGTGAGTTCTACGAGTGTCAGGCTAGTAGTTCAGCACTCTTCTCCTGATTCAAACGTGTAAAGTTCCCAACCGTGTAAAGAGCTATGATATTTCAGAAAATAACACATAACATAACTTCACCGACGACCGACTACCCGAAGGTGCAGACAGCGGCTGTTAAGCCTCGTCTCGCCATTATGTTTACGTCCCAAATGGAATAAATGGCGAACCTATTGCTATACCGGGCACAAAGTTTTCAGTCATCGATAATCATCACACTTAACTTCCGGAAACCATTTCGAAAAGTCATTGGTGTGAGCCAGTGTCAAGAATCGAACCCGGACCTCTAGATCAGAAGCCGTGTGCTCAACCACTGGGTCACCGTGACTATACTGGGACTAACTTTTCGTGATAAATACCGATAACTTTTTTTTTTATGGGATAGGGGGCAAACGAGCAGGCGTGTCACCTGATGTTAAGTGACCAACGCCGCCCATGGACACCTGCAACTACAGTTGCGTTGCCAACCTTTAAAGGAGTAGGATAGGATGGGATGACGCAGGGGGATGGGCCTCCGGGTACCTCTCTCACCGAACGAAACGCGGCATGAGCCACTTCACGTCGATTTCCGGAGAGGTGGTGGTATTTCACCGGTCGAGCCAGCCCATTAATGCAGCGAACTGCTTGGCTCTACCACTCCTTGACGCGCACTTCTGTCAAAATTTTGACAGAAGTGCGCGTTGACTTTTGAATTGACACTGTCTACACCTGCGAGTGTAAAAGTCGTGAATTTACTTAATAATTGAATTCACGTGTCGCCCGATTTATATTTTTTTTATAGTATCATCATAACACGTTTGTGGGGTCAAACATAATTTGATAACAATATGTATATAAAGGCTAATATCTCATTGTGTAATTCATACTACTTGCGAACTCGTTGTGTTGCAAAAATGGCGTTCAAGGTAAGAGTTATTTTTTATATCATTACGCTTTTAATTAAATATATATATTTTTCAATGTGTACGGAAAATTTCCTCGAATTCATCGAGCCAAATACATCTTACAAAATCTCCATGTTTCATATAAATGTTTGTAGTCGGATGGAAATCGAAGCCTTTCATAATATAAATCCCCATTTCAACCCCTTGTAGTTCTATGTCAGATAGAATAGTGTCTGACGCAATAGACTTTTTTTTCTTGGCTCTCTCGGCTTGAGTATTTGCCACTGACGTGGAGCAATAGCATTATTATCTATGCTCGTAAATATAAGAAAAAGTGTATATAATTCTATGTCTATGCTACAGATATTTAATTTTTCGTTATAAAATACAATGCTGTACCTTCCAAAATTTTTTTAGTTTAAAAAAATCATATAAAAAAACACTCATAATCATTTTTATAAAATACCTATACCTACAAATCAACTCATTGAAATGATGCAAATCTTAATATTAACTTTCTTGCAAAGTATATGTTTTTTATATGACAAAATTATTGTATTTTCGGAACAAATTTATTGTATTTTAATTCGGCGAGTTTAAACTGTTATAAATCTACAAAACATTTACTATCTCACACAAAAAAAAAATGCAAGCCAAATATAGAAAAGTTTTTAAAGACGATTACTGCACAGTGTCTTAATCAGAATTAGATATTTTTTAATAAATACCATTGGTCCATTGAAACGGTACATGGATTTTATATTTCTTAGAAGACGCAATTTTATTATTGGGACTTGTGGGACAAGCTCAACCCCTAAGTTTTCGGGATTGTCCCCAAACAAAGTTTAAAGCTGCTATTACATACTCAACGAATGTAATATTCGGCCCTAAAATTTACATTTCAATCGACAATTCATCTTAAATTCTTTCACTTATGCTAATATTTTTCTCCCATCAGGTCATATGCTTGGTGCTGGCGTTGGTAGCTGTCTGTAGTGGTATGTAACATTTGATTAAATTTTATATTTGTATGGATTAAACCTGTATCTTTTGTTCACATCAATACAAAATATTTATATTAATTGTGTTAAGTATATCGACCTATGTTAGCACTTTTCTCATTTTCTTGCAAGAGCTAGCATTATATCAGTTAATAGATATATGTTATACTTAGAGAAAACAGTTCATAGTAATAACATAACATAACTTCACGCCTTTTGTTACCCAAAGGTGTAGGCAACGGCTGTTAAGTTTCACCGTTATGTTTACGTTCCAAATGGAATAGGTTCCGAATCTATTGCCATACCGGGCACAAAGTTTTCAGTCATAGATATTTATCACACTTAACTTCCGAAAACAATTTCGAAAAGTCATTGGTGTGAACCAGTGTCAGGATTCGAACCTGGACCTCTGGATCAGAATCCGTGTGTATACCACATTTAAAACAATAAAAACAGTGTTACTTTATATATACATACATACAAAACATGTCTAGTCTCTTGCGTAGAACAGAAGGCCATAAGGCACGATTCTTACACAGCTCACTCGCTTTTTAGACTTTCTTATCTTTTGTCACACACGCTCGTCGGCTTTTATTAATTAAATCTTTCTTCGTCCATGTATTATGATCAACTAAATTGGGGTTTCAATTATCATGAGTACAATTTTCATTTACAGGACGTCCCGGTGGCTTCGATGATATCGGAAACGCGTTCGCTGGTGCATTCTCCGAGGCACAAAGTGGTATATCCGACGCTCTTTCAGAGACGAAAGACGCTCTCAATCAAGCTGGAAAGGAGACTTCAGACGCCCTCAACGAGGCCAAGAATGAAGTGAGCAACGACCCTGATGTTAAGGACGTCGCCGATGTGTTCGGTGGTTTTGGCAAAGCGTTCAGCTCTGAGCGTCGCTCAACTACAACTCGCAAGAGTATATTTGATGAAGAAGATTTCGGTTCACACTTCGGATCAAGCAATTTCGGATCGGATGGTTTCGGATCAGGTCGTGGTTATGGATCAAATGGCTTCGGATCTAGTGGCTTCGGATCTAGTGGCTTCGGATCTAGTGACTTCGGATCTGGTGGCTTCGGATCTAGTGGCTTCGGATCTGGTGGCTTCGGATCTGGTGGCTTCGGATCTAGTGGCTTCGGATCTGGTGGCTTCGGATCTAGTGGCTACGGATCTGGTGCCTACGGATCATCAAGTCACGTTGGTTATGGACCAAATTCGTAACAATTCCATATCGTAGATAATATGAATAGAGTACTAATAATTGATAGATCAAAGGATCAAATAGCTTAAGTATGAGAATGTGTCATTTTCTATGTAAATTTACTGCGTATTATTGTTTTAAACAATAGATATAGAAATACTGAACGTATTATTGACTACCATGCTTATTTAATTTTTTTAAAGTATATGCAGTCAAATCATTTTTGTGTTTTATTTACCACTGGCGTACCTCTGTTCTTGTTGCCTATGTGGTCATATTATTACTCGAATGTGAGAAAATTATGATAATCTTTTATGCATGTAATTTTCTGTATCTCCCGAAGGAGTAGACAGCGGCTATTAAGTCTAGATTAACTGAATTTTACTTCTCTTATGAAGTAAAATTTATATTGGCGGCGGAACTTATTGCCATACACAAGGCACAATGTTGTTCAGTTAGCCCGTACTCGATCCCACATCTTTCGTATTCAAAATCGGGGTTCCCGAGCTCTAGATCACCATGTAATCTAATCTAATACTTATATTATAAAGCACAAGTTGGTTTGTTTGAACGCGCTAATCTCAGAAACTGTGGGTCCAATTTCAAACATTCTCCCAGTAGTGCATAGCACATTTATCAAGGCAGGCTTTAGGCTATATTATATTTTTAAATGAATTAGAGATTCTTACTAAAAGTCCAATAATGTAAACTAACTCCAAAAACTATTGATTAAACAGTTGATTAAACAAAATTTACAGGACTTAAAATAAAAAAAAATAAAAAATTAAACTTTAAAATTGTCCACAAAAGGTGACACCATATATTTAACTATTGTAGTTATTTCACAGTAAGGTTTTTATATTTAAAAAATAAAAATGACGTCCTTTTAAAAACTCTTTATTTTGTACCTTGGTATCAACTCATCAAAATTACTTCTAATTTAAGACAAATTCAATATCTTTCTAGAACTTTTTACATTATTCAATTCGGACATTTCATTCAAAAGATTTCTCGATTTAGAAATTGTAAGTATTCGTTTTGTAGCCATCTTATTAAAGTTATTAAGTTTTGGGCGCGGTGTTTGGTCGGTTTGTATGTGTTGGGCGGTCATAAGAAGCAAAGGGCGGTCCTAAGCAGGTAAATTCTTCTATGCTTATATTATAAAGCGGAAGAGCTTGTTTGTGAGTTTGTTGTTGAACGCGTTAATCTCAGAAACCACCGGTCCGATTCCAAAAATTTATTTCTAAGACTTTCGCGAATCTCAATCATAGATTAAAACAACTTTTAGGATTATATCGCGTTTATTTATTACTTATGACTTAGCTCTATAAAGCTGGCAGTGAAAAGTCAGCAAAAATGACTAAAATTTTCACGTGAATTTGTAGCTAAATAGTTGCTAATTAGTTGCTGCAAAACCGATTTTGTAGCTCTAACCGATTTCCCAAAAATCGAGTTACTGCTATCTTAACGATAAGCTAGCAGTAA
The DNA here is from genome assembly GCA_905147225.2 of Euproctis similis. Taxonomy (NCBI): domain Eukaryota; kingdom Metazoa; phylum Arthropoda; class Insecta; order Lepidoptera; family Erebidae; genus Euproctis; species Euproctis similis. The sequence continues at coordinate 5,927,124 of LR990121.1, read as the reverse complement.
AATCCCGAAATCAGGGTTAAATGAAACGACTAATCGGACAAAATTTGTTGCTAATTTGTAGCTGAAAAACGACGTCACAAAAAGGTCAAAAAAGTTAAAATCGGCCGAAGGTAGAGACCGGTCACTAATGATCACTGTCCCAGCAACCTCAATGCACGGTTCTTATTGACATCGGGTAGTTGTAGATTTTGTTGCTGCTCACGAATAGCACCAGACACACTCAGAGAGCCAGCAACAAAATAGAAACAAAAAATCGGCCAGGCCTAGTGGCCGCAAACTGGACACCAGTGTCCCCGCTACCTTAACGAGCGGATCTCATTGACTTCGGGTAGTTGTACATCTTGTTGCTGCTCACAAATAGCACCAGACGCACTCGAAGAGCCAGCAACAAAATAGAAACAAAAAATCGGCCAGGCCTAGTGTCCAGAAACTGGACACCAGTGTCCCTGCTGCCTTAACGGTTGGTTTTTATTGACTTCGAATAGTTGAAAATTTTGTTGCTGCTCACAAATAGCACGAGGAACACTGAGAGAGGCAGCAACAAAATAGAAACAAAAAATCGGCCAGACCCAGTGGCCGGAAACTGGACACCAGTGTCCCTGCTATCTTAACGAGCAGTTCTTATTGACTTCGAATAGTTGAAAATTTTGTTGCTGCTCACAAATAGCACGAGGAACACTGAGAGAGCCAGCAACAAAATGGAAACAAAAAATCGGCCAGACCTAGTGGCCGGAAACTGGTCACAAGTGTCCCTGCTATCTTAACGAGCAGTTCTTATTGACTTCGAATAGTTGAAAATTTTGTTGCTGCTCACAAATAGCACGAGGAACACTGAGAGAGGCAGCAACAAAATAGAAACAAAAAATCGGCCAGACCCAGTGGCCGGAAACTGGACACCAGTGTCCCTGCTATCTTAACGAGCGGTTCTTATTGACTTCGAATAGTTGAAAATTTTGTTGCTGCTCACAAATAGCACGAGGAACACTGAGAGAGGCAGCAACAAAATAGAAACAAAAAATCGGCCAGACCTAGTGACCAGAAACTGACCACCAGTGTCCCTGCTATCTTAACGAGCGGATTTCATTGACTTCGGGTAGTTGTACATTTTGTTGCTGCTCACAAATAGCACCAGACACACTCAGAGAGCCAGCAACAAAATGGAAACAAAAAATCGGCCAGACCTAGTGGCCGGAAACTGGTCACAAGTGTCCCTGCTATCTTAACGAGCAGTTCTTATTGACTTCGAATAGTTGAAAATTTTGTTGCTGCTCACAAATAGCACGAGGAACACTGAGAGAGGCAGCAACAAAATAGAAACAAAAAATCGGCCAGACCCAGTGGCCGGAAACTGGACACCAGTGTCCCTGCTATCTTAACGAGCGGTTCTTATTGACTTCAAATAGTTGAAAATTTTGTTGCTGCTCACAAATAGCACGAGGAACACTGAGAGAGGCAGCAACAAAATAGAAACAAAAAATCGGCCAGACTCAGTGGCCGGAAACTGGACACCAGTGTCCCTGCTATCTTAACGAGCGGATCTCATTGACTTCGGGCAGTAGTAAATTTAGTAGCTATTCATAAATCTCATTAAGGTTTCTCAGAGAGTCAGCAACAAAATCGAAAGGAAAAATTAGCTAGAACTAGCGACCAGAAACTGAAAATCAAGTGCCCTGCCTTTTTGACGAGCGGTTGTTATTTTCTTACAGCAGTAGTTATGTTTGTGGCTGGCCAGCAATCACTTTAGAGATGCTGGCTCTCTAGCCAGAAACAAAATAGGCACAAAAAGCTATCGTCATAACGGCATTAAAACGATTGCTAACAGATTATCAGTGTCCCTGCTATTTTAATATCTCGTTTCTATTTACGAGCGGTAATTAGAATTTGTTTTGCGGGTTAGTGATTTTTTCTATCGTAGTTGGTGAGTCTGTTACAACATAAAATTAAATAAATCATCTCGAACTAGCAATCAAAAAATGACTAGAATTGTCCTCGCTACTTAGCACGTCTTTTTTCTCGAGAACAAGGACAATGAAACATTATTGTTTCGATATTTACTTTTTTATCTTATTTTTTTTATGGACTACAATAACATTCTACGCAATCAATCTTTCGTTATACTATTTTATTCTATTTTGTTTTTACATAAACTAATATTTGTACATCTTTAACGTCGACTTTTGAGATTTCTCGGCATCTTTCAAATCATCATACTCAACCCATTGTGTGCCTCTTAAGCACAGTGCTTTAAAATGGCCAGTCCCATTATCTGTTGACGATCTTCGACTCATTGTACCCGCCGGTCTGGCCGATTTTTCGTTTCCATTTTGTTGCTGGCTCTCTGAGTGTGTCTGGTGCTATTTGTGAGCAGCAACAAAATGTACAACTATTCGAAGTCAATAAGAACTGCTCGTTAAGATAGCAGGGACACTTGTGACCAGTTTCCGGCCACTAGGTCTGGCCGATTTTTTGTTTCTATTTTGTTGCTGCCTCTCTCAGTGTTCCTCGTGCTATTTGTGAGCAGCAACAAAATTTTCAACTATTCGAAGTCAATAAGAACTGCTCGTTAAGATAGCAGGGACACTTGTGACCAGTTTCCGGCCACTAGGTCTGGCCGATTTTTTGTTTCCATTTTGTTGCTGGCTCTCTGAGTGTGTCTGGTGCTATTTGTGAGCAGCAACAAAATGTACAATTACCCGAAGTCAATGAAATCCGCTCGTTAAGATAGCAGGGACACTGGTGGTCAGTTTCTGGTCACTAGGTCTGGCCGATTTTTTGTTTCTATTTTGTTGCTGCCTCTCTCAGTGTTCCTCGTGCTATTTGTGAGCAGCAACAAAATTTTCAACTATTCGAAGTCAATAAGAACCGCTCGTTAAGATAGCAGGGACACTGGTGTCCAGTTTCCGGCCACTGGGTCTGGCCGATTTTTTGTTTCTATTTTGTTGCTGCCTCTCTCAGTGTTCCTCGTGCTATTTGTGAGCAGCAACAAAATTTTCAACTATTCGAAGTCAATAAGAACTGCTCGTTAAGATAGCAGGGACACTGGTGTCCAGTTTCCGGCCACTGGGTCTGGCCGATTTTTTGTTTCTATTTTGTTGCTGCCTCTCTCAGTGTTCCTCGTGCTATTTGTGAGCAGCAACAAAATTTTCAACTATTCGAAGTCAATAAGAACCGCTCGTTAAGATAGCAGGGACACTGGTGTCCAGTTTCCGGCCACTGGGTCTGGCCGATTTTTTGTTTCTATTTTGTTGCTGCCTCTCTCAGTGTTCCTCGTGCTATTTGTGAGCAGCAACAAAATTTTCAACTATTCGAAGTCAATAAGAACTGCTCGTTAAGATAGCAGGGACACTGGTGTCCAGTTTCCGGCCACTGGGTCTGGCCGATTTTTTGTTTCTATTTTGTTGCTGCCTCTCTCAGTGTTCCTCGTGCTATTTGTGAGCAGCAACAAAATTTTCAACTATTCGAAGTCAATAAAAACCAACCGTTAAGGCAGCAGGGACACTGGTGTCCAGTTTCTGGACACTAGGCCTGGCCGATTTTTTGTTTCTATTTTGTTGCTGGCTCTTCGAGTGCGTCTGGTGCTATTTGTGAGCAGCAACAAGATGTACAACTACCCGAAGTCAATGAGATCCGCTCGTTAAGGTAGCGGGGACACTGGTGTCCAGTTTGCGGCCACTAGGCCTGGCCGATTTTTTGTTTCTATTTTGTTGCTGGCTCTCTGAGTGTGTCTGGTGCTATTCGTGAGCAGCAACAAAATCTACAACTACCCGATGTCAATAAGAACCGTGCATTGAGGTTGCTGGGACAGTGATCATTAGTGACCGGTCTCTACCTTCGGCCGATTTTAACTTTTTTGACCTTTTTGTGACGTCGTTTTTCAGCTACAAATTAGCAACAAATTTTGTCCGATTAGTAACGACTAATCGGACAAAATTTGCTGGGTAAAATCCCGAAATCAGGGTTAAATGAAACGTCATTTAACCCTGATTTCGGGATTTTACTGCTAGCTTATCGTTAAGATAGCAGTAACTCGATTTTTGGGAAATCGGTTAGAGCTACAAAATCGGTTTTGCAGCAACTAATTAGCAACTATTTAGCTACAAATTCACGTGAAAATTTTAGTCATTTTTGCTGACTTTTCACTGCCAGCTTTATAGAGCTTTATGACTTGTGAAAATGATCTCTGTAAAGCGTCCGAAACGTCGGCAAATAAATATAAATAAGTAATAAATAAACGCGATATAATCCTAAAAGTTGTTTTAATGTATAATTAATTAGAATTTAGAATTTGTAGTATTTAATATTTTTTAGGGGTATTTTTATTTTATTTTGAAGTAGGTTCTAGGCGATATGGATATACTTTTTAGATGTAATACGTTTAGTTTTTTAGTCTGTGACAACTTTTGTTATCCTCCGTGTCTATTTAGACACAAACATTAGAATTAAATATATTTCAGAGTAATTCTTTTAATGCGATTTAAATATCTAAATGGAATGTAATGTTTATAAATATTTGTACGACTATGTAACCAAAATCGTGGGTCATAGCTACCGTTAGCCCACAGTTACTAGTAGTAGGTACTACACCACGTACACATGACAGACACACGGCAGACACGCGTTTTTTTTTTTCTAAAAATAAGACTTCTGTTAAGATTTCTAAGAATAAGAAGAAGAAACTTCTTATTCTTTCAAATTTACTAGTAAAACATTATGGCCCAATTAGTTTTCAGTTGCAAAGTTACAAGACCCATTAGAAGTACGTTTTTTTTTAAAAATTAAATCCACCAACAGTCCCGATTCACCAGTGGTCAAGCACCCCGCTTCTGAATCAAAAGGTTGCGGGTTGGAATCCTGGCTCGCACCACGGACTTTTCGAAATTACTTTCGGAAGTTATGTGTGATAAACATCGATGACTCAAAACTTTGTGCAAAAAAAAATCAGTTGTCTTCGCGAATAAGCGAGCAGTGGATGCCACTCGTATCACCATGCAACCCGTGCTCAAGTTATCGCTGAAGCCACGAACGCTGTTCAGGCACAAACTATTGCTATTGTCCCCGGAAATGCTTAAGTCCGTGCACTTCTTCTTTGAGTACCATTGTATCTGCCTCAGAAGTAGCAGTTGTCGGCGGAGTAGCTAAATGGGTCGTCTCGACCGGTGAAATACCACCTCAGAATATAGACGCGCTCGGTGAGAGAGGTATCCTTAAGAGATCGATTGATTGGCGTTAGGAGACACGTCTAGTGAAATCGTAGGCCTGGTAGTCGCCAGAGCGATGCGCGGATCCACTTACAACACATATGAACTATCCTCGATTGCTGTACGAAATACAATGGACATCAATCTTTTATTTGGCATTTGTGGTTAATTCAAATGCCCTAATTGCGTGCGAACCTAGCAAAATATAAAGCAATAGGTTTTCTTTCACCCAATTTAAATTTTATTACATTGGCAAATTTTGAGGAAACGAAAATATTGTATTGTCACCATTTTGTAAGTACCCAAAATTTTATGAATAAATAAATGATTGATTGTTTGTTTTTTGGAACATATAAATTAATTTGAAAACTGTATTTTTAGGAGACAAGTTTGGAGATATTTTAGGTCTCCAAAGCAATTATTTTCTAAGTACTCACAGCTGGCTGTGAGTACCTACTTAGAAAATGATTGCGCTGCGAACGTGTTAAAGTCCAATACTTTTACGATTATCAAATACCAGCGTAGGACTTGTTATCACCACATATAATATTTTTCGCGACCATTTATAGTAATCATTAAATAATACAAAATTGCTTGCCGCTGTCTGTCCCCTAATATGCTTATATCTTTGAAACTGCGTAACAGATTTTGATGCGGTTTTTTTTAACAGATAGAGGGTATCAACGGGGTGGTATTTATCAATAATTCATGTGTAGTAAAGAAAAAGTGATAAATCAACATTTTGTCAACATTTTGACACTTTCTTACTACCTACCTACTACGCAGATGAAAAATATATATTTTAATCGATTTTATCTTGAGTTTTGTGAACTCCCATAACTATACTACTACCGGGGTGGCGTCAGCTGACCTGATTATTAGTGATCCGAGATTTATTGAGAAATATTATGCTCTGTCGTATCAAAACGATTGCCCGAAATGTAATGCTCTTGAGCCATTGGCTAGGTACGCAACAATCTGGCAGTTTATCATCCAGAGAATTCGAGGAAGCTTTGCCTACACCTTATCGTATTAAAAAGCGTGATAATATAATAATAGCTCTTGCCTTAAGTCCCATTTTTGCAACACTTCAAATTATATGCGAAACAAGCCCTTTATTTATTTTATCAAAATTTGTTTGACCCCCACTACCGTTTTATGATATTAACTTATAAAAATTAATAGAAATCACGTGAAATATATTAGATAAATATATTAGATACGATAAAATCACGCCTATTCGTCATGGGGTAAGCTGAGATTATTAAGGTCTTTCTATTTGCTAAGATCCTGACACATTTATTGCTTCACCTAATGTAAGTGATATTATCGCCTTTATACATGCCCGTCGGTTGTGGGCACTCTGGCTCTGGCTTTTCTCCAACACACCATTGATTTGATGGTGATAGGTTCGCCGTTTACCGTTTTATCCTTGCACAGTTGTCTCATATATTAGTTTTCTCAGCCTTCTTTTGTCCATTCTTCCTACATGTGTTAACCGTTTAAGCATCCCTTTCTCTATTCTGGTCACTGCATCTTCTCTTACGCCACAATCCTCTCGAATTGTACTATTTCTCATGTTTACTCTAGTTATATTGTTCAATATCGCATTCATACTTTCCATGTCTCGTCAACTTTGTATCCGAATACACAAAATCTTTCCTGTTCCACTTTATTTTTATCAATCACAATTTAGTATCTTTTAAAAAAATATTGCTTTTGTCTTGTTTTCATTCATTTGACAAAGAACCATGTTAGAACTAGTACTCGTAAATTCACCACTTTAGAATTTGCAAGTGTAGGCAGCGTTACGGTACCTAGACTATCTCACACGCCGTATTTTCCTGGCCCCATGAAGTAGACGTCGGCTATATAATTTGAGTTAAATTGATTAAATGAATGATTCCGTAATATACTACAAAAAACGTGTCATGTTGTTATTATTTCCTGACTCTTGACACTTTTTAGATAATAAACGTACCATAATTAGGCTCGCATGATCTGATATCTAGTGTTATCGAGTCGTTCGTTTCTACTTAATAATAACAAAAATAGTTTACTATAATCAACTTGTATTTAAAAAAATAAAATAATAAAGCATACACAGGGACAGACAGCGGAAAGCGAAAATTTTTAATACCATGTAATAATAGTGAATGGGTGTATTATATCTACTCGCAAGTGCACCCAAGAGGTGGCTCGAGAACGATGACCCTAGGGTGCGGCAGGGAAGGGTCGTCAGGGGCGCTACCGGTTATGTGGCTGCCACCGCGCGCTTGAGCTGAGGCTCCAGCTGCAGCTCGAGCGTGGGCGGCATTGTCGAAATGATCGTGATGGCAATAGCTTGTAAATACACGGGCGGTGTTTGCTAAACGCTAGGCTTCAACAGCACGAGTCACTTCGAATAAGTATGTTTGGTTATCGACGAAATAAAACAAAATATTTTAATCTACGTACACGTGTTTGCCACAATTTTATTTTCTTAAAAAAACAGTAAAAAACGTTCTTAAAAAAACAGTAAGATATGACACAGATCATATGTGAAGTCACGTTTTCTTCTAAACGTGATGATATTTTGCCATTTTGGAAGGGATTGATGAAAGAAGAATACAGATAGAATATTCAGATAGATGTGTGGTGTGACGAAAATGAATAAAATACGTATGTAAGAGAAAGTTTAAAATTTGCGCCAAGGACTAAGAGGATAAGCCTGGTGGTATGAGTGGTATGAGCATGTAATGAGGAGGGATGATACACATGCTGTGAGAAGAATGATAAAGCTGAATGTGGAAGGACATTAGAGAAGAGGTAGACCTAAGAAGATATGGATGGGTTGTGTGAAAGACGACATGATTAGGGAGGGAAAATGCCAGAGGGGAAAGTAAAACCTGTTGTCGACACCCCAAATAATGGGAACGGGGCAGGAAGATGATGATGTTTTGCCATTTTGTATATATATCTTCTTCTGAAGTGAAAACTTTAGATCCCTTTTACAAAAATTGAGCGGTGGAGTATGAAATTTGGCACATTTCTAGTTCATATGGAGACGAAGTGACAAAAGCTAATATGTTTTTAAAACTATGCATAAAAATTCATTGTTTTCAATAAATAATAACACGTCAAACACACAACCACCATTCATTGCCGTGTATTTATACACACTAAAACATGATAAGGTTTCAGTCCTAAGACGTTCGTGGAAATCGAAAAATAGGCAAAACATAACATAACTTCACGCCTTTTCTACCCGAAGGTATAGGCAACGGCTGTTAAGACTCGTCTCGCCATTATATTTACGTCCCAATTGGAATAGGTGGCGAACCTATTGCCATACCGGGCACAAAATTTTCGGTCACCGATATACATAACTTCCGAAAAGTCATTGGTGTGAGTCTGGATTCGATCCGCAATTTCTGGGTTCAGAAGCGGGATGCTTGACCACTGGACCACCGAGACATGAAATAGGCATTTTAACATTATTTTTGATATCGAATCTGTAAATATAGAGTTATAAAAAATAATTCTCGGTGGCGGTTCGGTCTCGGTGGCGCAGTGGTCGAGCACACGGCTTCTGATCCAGAAGTCCGGGTTCGATTCCAGACACTGGCTCACACCAATGACTTTTCGAAATTATTTTTGGCAGTTATGTGTGATAAATATCGAGGACTGAAAACTTTGTGCCCGGTATGGCAATAGGTTCGCCCCCTATTCAATTTGGGACGTAAACATAACAGCGAGACGAGGCTTAATAGCCTCTGCCTATACCTTCGGGTAACAAAAGGCGTGAAGTTATGTATGTTATATGTATATGTAAAAAAATAATAGTCTTTGACCAAAGAACTTAACTAATGGTCAAGTTGGATTTAATTATGGTGGAATGTCGACCGCTGGGCGACCGCTAGTTTGAATGTATAAATATTTGCGACAAAATAAATAATACATAAATTGTTGTTCGGGTTTTTATCTAGGCATTTAACATTTCAGAGAAAACTTATGACCACGGATATTTCCCCATTTGATGACGTTTTTTGTTGATCTATAATGATCAAGTACAATAACACATCTTCGCGCTAATTCCTTTGCTATTCCGCAAAGGAATTAGCGCAGAAATAAATGAACGTCCCATGGCATGGTATAATATCTCACATAACTCATTCGCTTCTTTTGACTTACCTATCTTTTCTAATGGACGCTCTTGGCAATGGCTCTTGACATCAAGCCCAATTTTATGGTCAATTTGCACTGTGTATCTGCTTAGTCATTCTTGTATTCTTCTTTATCTTTTACACGTGCCTTAACTATTTCTTTCTTACTAAACTCCACTCAGACGAATTACATGCAGACAATTGGAACGGTACTATATATTAATTCAGAAATATTAATAATTAATAGATATTATTTTTATCTATACATAAAAGATGGCGATGTCTGTACATTGCAGATATTGGTTAAAAAAACTAATATGTTCGAGATATCTTTATCAGAGCAAGAAGCCAAAACAACACAAAAGTTTAATTTTTGTGTTTCCGTATGTTTGTTTAACTGATACGCCAAAACTAATGCACAGATTTCGATACAAATTTACTCAAAGATACTCAAGTTTTACTTACATCATAGGCTTCATTCAAAGTCAAAGTAGCTTTATTTTTATAGGTTTTCACAGACAATTAGAAATAGTCAACAACTACAGAAAACATATGATTTAAAAAGTGTCTCCGTGGAGCAAAAAAAAACAATGGCCACGAACGGCCCGATTCCGAGTGTAGGGGCTATCATGAGAAGAATCGGGCAAGACACTCATGTGCCCAATACTCTTTTGAAACCATTTGAAATAAATGACAATATTATTGAGATTTTCACGAGTCACTGGACAGTAATTTTTTAATGCTATAGGAGAGCAAACGTGCAGGCGAGTCACCTGATAGGAAGTGACCAGCGCCGCCCATGGACAAATCAAATCAAAGTCAAATTACTAAATATGTTTTTTTTTTTATGTTTGTTCACCGATAATTTCGTCAATTATGGATGGTTTTCAAATTTTTTTCTTTAGTCATCAACACAATAGAGTACGTTACCTAGGCTGGCACCGACTCCAAAAATAAGTGACAATTGTAAATATTTTAATAGTTAAAGATGACTTTAAAGTATTACGATTTGTATATTTTATTAAGTATACAAATTAGTTAGTTACGTTTTTTATCGCTTTTTATTTATGGAGTTACGTTTATGTTTCTAGAAGTCGGTTTAACTTTTTTTATGTAACTTTGAACAACCAATAGTATGAAACAATTATGCGAGATAGTGTGAGAATAAGAGAATATGAGAGACAGATAAAAGAGTGTAATTTTAAGGAAAGTTTAGGCAAAGTAGTAGAAATGAACCGTTTAATGTGAAATATTATAAAAAAACCTGCTAACTTGGTGGTCTAGCCGTTCATAAGTTCCATGTTCGAATCCGGGCACACGACAAAAGGTTTTGCGAATTCTTTTTCACAAGTAATGTGTTATCGCAATGGCAATAGGCTGTCACTTTAAGGGACCATTAATTAATAATTTCAAGCAGTTTCAAATTGAGAGGTCTTGCTCTCAATTTGAAATAATAAATGCTGCCGGATCGAGCAAAACCGTGGCAAGTCGTTAGTACCTATGTTTTATTCTGATAACCTATTTGTATATAAAGCGTTTATATCAGTTTCTGGCCCACACTTAATACAGATCACGTTTTCGCAAAAAATGGCTTATAAGGTAAGATTAATAATTGTTTTAATTTATAACATGATAAATTAAATATTTTTTAAAAGGGTTTTTATTAATATTCTCAATAATTTACTTAGTATATTAAGCCGTGTTGAATCCTTAAAAAAAATATACATTGAGACATCTGTTTCAACAGTCCCATTTTTGAATACGGTAAAACAATTAGTATTACTTTTTTTTAAGTAGTTTTGGAGGTGTGTGTGTGAAAATTATTTATCGGTGATGGTTTTTTTCATGATGTTTACGTAGCTTGTTCGCCATCAATACCATCCCGGTTACGAATACCGAACGAAACGCGGCATGAGCTTTTTCAACTTTCTGAGAAGTCTTGCTATTGCATCAGTCGAGCCTGGCCATTCAGCATAAACACATCAATTCCTGGTAATGTCATTAAACTAATAACGTATAATGTATTTTTTTTTTTTTAATTTCTGTTCTTTTACCAGATTTCTTGGTTGATACTGACGTTGGCTGTCTCCTGTTATGGTAAGTACTATCTAAAACAATAAATTCCAATCTTTGATATTAGCAAACGATTGACTTATTTTTATTAGAAAACATGAAGTATAGATACACAGGAGTCCGAACGTAATGCTGAACGAATGGTCTCCATTCAGGGGAAAGAACCCTCACCCATAGAGGGCGCTAACCTTCGAAAAGCACTCGGCTCAACGCGTGTTTACGTTTTTATTAATAATAGTCGTACGTGCGAAATCATCGGTGCGTCCGAAATACTAGCGGCACAAAAGAGAACTAAGATCTCAGTTTATTATTGTGTACATTAACACTAAGATTCTTGTGTTTCTATACTTCGCGAGTGTGGCCTAAAATAGTATAATTCTGTCAATACACTATTTAATATTTTTCATAGAAAATTCGTATCAAAAGTAGTGTGGAGTGGATTTATATTTAGTCGGCGACAAGTTTATTATGGCCTTTGTGTTACGCGCATCCACGGGCTTCGGTTATCTTTACCATGAGTGAGCCTTACACTTGTATGTCACTGTTGTCGTTTTAAAAGAAAAGAATATGGTAAGTAAAGAAGATCTGAAATATTTGTTTTTTGTTCACAGCATTTCCGAACAGTGTAGATTTTAGCGATTTTGGTAACATTGGAAAAAAATTTGGAGATGCCATCTCAGAAGCGAAAGAAGGTGTTTCAAACGCTCTTTCGGAGACTAAAGACGCACTCAGTCAGGCTGGAAAGGAAACTTCAGACACCCTGAATGAAGCAAAGGAGGAAGTCAGCAATGATCCTGATATGAAGGATGTAGGCGATTTGTTCAGCGGCTTTGGTAAAGCATTCAGTTCAGGGTCAGAGCGTCGCACAACTACAACTACAACAACAGAAAAGAGTATATTGGATGACCCTGATTTGAGGTCACTTGGATTCGGATCAAACAACTTCGGCTCAAACGGTTTTGGATCTAATGGATTCGGACACGGTGGTTTCGCACAACCTGGTTTCGGACAAGGTGGTTTCGGACAAGGTGGTTTCGGACAAGGTGGTTTCGGACAAGGTGGTTTCGGACAAGGTGGTTTCGGACAATCTGGCTTCGGACAAGGCGGTTTCGGACAACCTGGTTTTGGACAAGGTGGTTTCGGACACGGTGGTTTCGGACACGGTGGCTTTGGACAAGGTGGCTTTGGACAGCCTGGTTACGGGCAAGGTGGTTTTGTACCACCTGGTTACGGGCGCGGAGGCTTTGGAAATGATGGATTCGATAATGGATTTTCAAGAGATGGTTACCGCTCCAGATTTGGAAAATGAATTAGTTTCTTATTTTATTTGTAAGATGTATACCTAGTGATGTTATTTTAGTGCGTAAGAAGTATCTTGAATGTAACTTTGTGCAGATAAATTAATAAACAATTTGACATTTATTTTATTAACCGTTTATTAAAGTAGTAAATGTGCAAATGGAATGATACTCAAATACATAATAAATATAACTAAACAGCTGTTTCTTTCATTGAAATTTCCTTTCCATAAATGTTTTATCGAAAGTTATTAGTTCGGATCACCTCTTGAAGAGTGCATAGATGTGTTAATAAAATGTTAGATGCTTAAATGAGTAGTGTACGCTAAAGTGAATAATAATTTATTAAAAAAATACATTTGGCCAAAATTAAACTTCTTTATTTGCAAAAGTAAAATGTAAATTTTACTTTTGCAAATAAAGAATTTTTAATTTAAAATTATCAAATTATAATCTCACTTCATACCTTTCTTCATTTACGAGAGCTCTGCCAGAAGTGTGAATCAGGTTTTGCAAAAGTTATACTTGTGAATTATTATTTTTTTCTTAAAATCAATCCAGATATATAGATATTGTGGTCGGATTTTGATTCATACTTTCATTACATTTTAAAGTGTGAAAATGTATGTACATAAAGAAGCATGAGTGCATGACTAAAATAGTTCGACACATGGTGGTTTCGGAACTCTTTTTTTGGTGAAATTTAAATACTATAAAAAGTCATAATCAAAAAAATAAAAAAATATTTTATTTTCACAGATCTTTACAGACACTTAAAAATAGTCAATTAATACAGATATTAGTAAAATAATAGTAAAAAGAATGAAAAACACGAGCGCTTTAGGAAAGTGCTTGCGTGGAACAAAAACACATGAACGCAATCGCCACGAACGGCCTGATTCCAAATGTAGGGGCTGTCATGAGAAGAATCGGCCAAGAAACTCATGTGCCAAAATTTGGCAAAGTGAAGAAAGAATTATCGATATTGACCATTTTGAGAATCTCTGCAACATTAGGAATGTTATAGGGTGTCCGCAAGTTTGGCCAACAAAGGCAAATTCAAACATGTTAGCCTTGATTTGTGATTTGCCACAATAGTCCGAAAGATGGCATTAATTTTTGGGTATGTATTTTAAAAATAATTAAAATAGTTTAAACCATATACATCAGGAACCTATTATACTATTTCGTTATCCTATACACCTACAACATCAAAAAATACATATTATAAGCATAGTGAAAGGATATATTTGAAGAAAGAAAAGTGATAACTGGCGACTGTATTTTTATTTTTGATTTTTTTGCGCATACGCATACCGCCGGCCGGCTGTGTGACAACCAGCTTATCAAGATACGCATTAGCGCATAGATTTATAGTGAACGGAGCTCTTGATTAGTGGTTAATGTATTTAACTACGTAAACTGTGGACTTACTTTATCTTAAATATGTCAACATCAAAAACATCTCCAAAAAGCAAACTGCAGCATGTAGTGTCTGAATGTGATATTCCCAATCTTGACCTGGAAATTCCTACAAAATGTGCAGTAAGAAGACAAAGAAAACCGCGCAACGAAAACCTGGAATTGTCTGTCGGTCCTTGTATCAAGTATGAATTAATGGCCATGCTCAGCAACTGGAAAAACGATCAAGATATTATCCTAAACAAATTGTGCTCGGATATTGCGGAACTCAAACAACAAAATGCCAATATTCAGTCAATTAACGATGAGATGGATAAATCTATGAAATTTTTGTCCACGCATTATGATGAAATAATAGGCAAAATTCGTGGTTTGGAACAGGAACGGAAAGAAAACATGAAATACATTAAAAGCTTGGAGAATAAGATAGGTGACTTACATAAAATGCTCCTGTCTACAGTAATCGAATTCCGTAATTTACCGACGCAGGCTAAGCAGGAGACACAGCAGGAGCTGTGCAAACTAGTCCAAAAGACTTGTGATACTTTTGAAACTCATTTAGAACCATCTGAAATAAAATATATTTAAAGGATATCTGGAAGGGCCGGTATGTCTGCTGTTGTAGTGGAGTTGACTTCTGTGTTAACAAAAAACAAGATTCTGAGCAATGTTAAGATGTATAATCGATACCACGTTAACAATATACTCTCCACCTCATCTGTTGGTTTGCCGGGACCCTCTATACCTATTTACATATTTGAGAGCTTAACAAATAAAAACCGCCAGCTGTTCGCCAAGGCTCGCGAATCAGCAAAAAACATCAAATACACATTTTGCTGGACAAAAAGGGGAAAAATCTATGTACGTGAAAATGATGGAGGTAAGCCCGTGGAGATAAAAAACGAAGCGGATTTAATGGCACTTAAACACACGTGACTACATCCAATTAAATTACAATACTGCGCCTTTATTAATTTTGTTGATGATGTCGACTGTATCATAATTGCATGCTTAATTCAGTGTACCTCAAATTTTATTTTAACTTCATATTTACTTTGTATTTTTAATTCGTCCACAGAAGATTGTCATATTACCTACATATTCAATAACACTTCACATTCTAAATTACATACCACATTATGTACTATGCTATATAGCTATTTTGCCCTTTTATTAAGAACACCGCACACAATTTCACTTTTGTTAGCCCATCACATAAACAATTTTATAATACCTGCATTTATAAATATATACTCATTTGATATATATGTAATAGTCGTGTGTTATCGAATGCGGATTGGGAGATGTTTGGGATGTTTGAACCAGTATTTAAAACTAAAGATCCTAACTTAGCGGCCCAACTATTAATTGACCCCATTCTCTTGGCTCTGGCTAAAAATACCACTATTATTAAACTGTCTCGCAAATATAGACCTATCAAACCCTGGATAACTCCAGGTCTACTAAAGTGTATGCGCCATAGAGACAACCTATATAAAAAACTAAAGAAAAACCTTACCAACGAAATCCTTGTTCTCTCCTATAAAAGGTACAAACATTTCTGTAAAAATAGATTGCAGAAGGCTAAAGCCGATTACGAGAAATCGGAGTTTGAAAGGGCAGGGAGGAACTTTAAGCAGATGTAGAAAATTATTCAAAATGTTACAAATTTAACTAAGACAGAGCCTTTTACAAACGAACTGTTAGATTTATGTACTGATAGGTTAACTTCCATTGACAAAATTAATTCGTACTTTGCTAATGTAGGCAGAGAATTGGCTGAAAAAATAGTTAGGGAGTCTAAACCTCCCTCTTTTTTAACGTTAACCAGTGGTCAATCGGGATCATTTGTGCTTCTAAGTACCGATGAATCAGAAGTGGCACGTTTTATAATTACTCTCAAAAATGGTACATCAGTTGGTTGAGATGGCGTGTCTTCTGGTTTTCTAAAAAAACATATAAAAGTCATTGTACCTCCGCTCACACATCTTTGTAACTTAAGTTTAAGTACTGGTATTTTCCCTGACCTTTTCAAAAAGGCCATCCTCCATCCGATTTTTAAGTCTGGCGATCGAAGCCGTGTCTAAAACTATAAGCCTATCTCTGTTCTGCCCTCAATGTCTAAGATATTGGAGAAAATAATTAACTCTAGACTTATTACTTACCTGGAGACTCGTAACTTGCTCTCTGAAAATCAATTTGGATCTAGAAAAAACTTGTCAACTAGTGATGCTGTAAATAATTTTGTTGACTATGTTGTCGACAAACTTGACAAAGGTCTTAAGTGTGTTGCGTTGTTTTTAGATCTTGCGAAAGCTTTTGACACGGTTTCGATTCCCTTTCTCATTTTCAAGCTGGATTCGCTAGGAGTGAGAGGAATACAAATGCCACTATTTAAAAACAACCTAACAAATCGATTTCAGTGTGTTAAAATGGGATCATATACTAGCTCTGACCTTTTGATAGAGTATGGCGTGCCTCAGGGCAGTATCTTCGGCCCAACTTTGTTTTTCGTCTACATAAATGACCTCTGCCATCTTAGTCTAGACTTAGATGGAAAAATTGTGTCTTAAGCTAATGAGTATCATCAGCATAAAACACAATTTTCCTCGGTCTTGTCTTTTCCTTGACCACCTGGAAAGAAACCTATCATCTGGCTCAAATTGGGTTTGATAAGGTTAGACAATGGTTAAATAATAACTTACTTACTTTAAATACTACCAAAACCAAACTTCTAAACTTTTCGATCCGTAAACCATTACATCCCATAGACTGCACTTGCCATATATCGGCGAAACCTCTCCACGATAACAGCATAGTCAACAATGATACGAGTGGCACTGTCATTGAATGCGTAACAAATGTTAAATATCTAGGCATACTTATAGATAACAACCTAACATTCAACGAATATATTGAACACCTATCTAAGAGAGTAAGAAAAATCTTTAAACAGTTACGTCAGTCAGCTGACCCGAACACCATGAAATTGGTGTATGAAGAACTGTGTCAATCGGTTCTAAGCTACTGCGCAACAACTTGGGGTGGTGCGGCTAAAACCCACCTGATTAAGATGGAACGTGCACAAAGGGCCGTACTAAAGGTCTGCTGCTTTTAAACCTCGCCTGTTTCCTACCAAGTTGTTATATGAATATTGCCAAGTTCTCACTGTCAGACAATTATTTATAATAGCTACAGCAATAAAGCAACACTCTTTGACCTATTTCTCTCGGGAATCTGCTAGTCGTAACAATTTGGTAGCTATATCTACCTCGGTCAAAACCTCATTTAGCCGCAGATTCTTCATCTTTCGTCCTACGTATATAATAAATTTCAAAAATTGTTGTCTATTCATAACCTAAATCAGCATAAATACAAGTCTTTGCAAGCATACTCAGAAACAGAAGACCTTTTAAAGGTCCTCGAGTAATTAATTCTTAAAGTATAAATACATAGGACCAGCACACGTTTGCACACAAACACATCAAATCGCATATATTACACTCATAACACACACACACACACATACACACACACCTTGACACATCTTCTGTTTTTGTATTTAAAATTTATTCGCTATTTGTAACATACAAATTTCTTAATTATAAAAATGTACGCACGTTCTGCTTTATTAGCTACTGTTATAAATTTAAGACTTTCAGAGGTGAAGCCTGGTGACCTATAAGGTTTTCATTACCTACAATAGGCACCAGCGATCCAAAACCATAATTGTTGACATAGCTCTTAAGATTCTAATTTATGTACCTACTTAATTGGTTTGTGGTGAGAAATAAACTATTTTTTTATTATTATTATCTTATTCCTTACTAATAAATAATGATCCTCTAAAATTTCAAGCTACCCCAAATACATTTTTTATGTTGACTTTGCCCTCCAACTCACCAGCCAGGTTTGCAATTTTGTGTTGGCATATAACAGGAAAGGTATGTGACAAGTTATCAGCTTACCTGAAATAACTACCCAAGAATTGGTGACAGCTCTTGTACTAAGAGGTTTGGACTTAGTGGCTAGCTTATAACGTCCGGACGCACCATTATAAAACTCGATTTCCCTCGAATGACGCAGAATGACATCGCTATCAGGAATAGTTAATTTTAGGGTTATCAACGAAATTGTACAGAATATAAACTAAATACACGTGTTTGGTAAAATATTATTTAAAAAACACATGATAAATGAAGTATCTATTTATCTATAAGTAAAGTCACGTTCTGTTCCAACAATTGTGATATGTTTTGTTAGAGTAGGTATAAAATTATATAAATATTTGAGACGACCTCAATAATGATTTTTTATTTATGGGATAGGAGGGCAAACGAGCAGACGTGTCACCTGATGGTAAGCAACCAACGCCGCCCATGGACACCAGCAACACACAAAGTGTTACTGTTGCGTTGCCGACCTTTAAGGGATAGAGGATAGGAAGGAATGGGGAAGGGGGGTGGGCCTCCGGGTACCTGTCTCACCGAACGAAACGCGGGATGAGCCACTTTACGTCGGTCTTCTGAGAGGTCATGGTATTTCACCGGTCGAGCCGGCCCACTCATGCAGCGAACTGCTTGGCTTTTATTTAGGCAATAACGATGTTAGAGAAAACGTATCACTATAGATATTACCCACTTGACGACATGTCTCTGTTGATAAATACATTAATACAACTTCACAACAAGTCCCTTGAGAGGTGAGCTGAAACATGACAATGCTATACGAACGCTGTTTAATAAGTTCTTGGCCTGACCAATAAAATATTAAATTTCGGAATGAAGGTTTTTATTATTTTCATTATTTTGATACATAATTTCCTCTTATCTCAATACACTTCCTCCATCTATGTATCAGCGGATGTATATCATCCTTTTTTGTAAGCAGATCCCTCCAACTCCTGGAAACATGTCCCATAAATTATCTTTTAAAATATAATATACCCAAGATTCCTATAGTCTCACTTTTTCCTGCAATTTTAATCTTCAGTCATGTAGAGCTATTCTGTGGATTTCATTAATAGTTTATTAATTAATACTAAATTATTTTTTAGAGGAAATATCCTTGCGTAGTATGGGCATGTAATGAGTTGGGATAATACACATGTCGCGAAAAAAATGATCAACCTGAATGTGGAGGGAAACAAGAGAAAAGGGGGACAGAAGAAAACATGGATGAATTGTGTGAAAAATGATATGACTAGAAAGAGTGTTGCTCTGGAAGAAGCGAATGATAGAGAAGCGTGGAAGAGAAAAACCTGTTGTGCCGACCCCTAATGATGGGAACAGGGCAGGAAGATGATGATGATGTGGATTTTATCAATGATTTGTGATGTCGATGGCCTGCCATTTCTTGGGTCGTCTTCGATTCTCTTTCTGCCATACTCAAAAAAAGTTGCCCACTTTTTTTCTATAGAATATGAAGGTGTAGATTCCCCTTTAGTTACGTAGAAAAAGACGTGAAGTTATGTTATTTTCTGTAAACTCCGCACAGACGCAATAAATACAGATAATTGGAGCGCTACTATATAATAATTAGAAGATATCACTAATTAAGAAATATTATTGTATTAGGAGAGGAGTATTTTTAGCTTCACGACATTTTATTGAGGTCAAATATATTATCATTCATATCTATACTTAAAGATGGTAATGCCTGTACGTTGTTAATATTGGATCATCATCATCTTCCATTCCTGTTCCAATCATTTGGAGTCAGCAGAACAGGTTTTTCTTTCTTGAGCTTCCTTAACATACGCTTCTTCCACAGCGTGTTGCTGTGGAAGAAGCTTAAGCCTAAGCAAAGTACCGTCCCTAATCATATCATCTTTCACACAATTCATCCATATTTTTTCCGGTCTCCCTCTTCTCTTGTTTCCTTCCACATTCAGGTTCATCATTATTTTCGCGCCATGTGTGTCATCCCTTCTCATCACATGCCCATATCACGCAAGGCATTTTCCTCTTGTCTTCTCAGTTATAGGCGCAAATTTCAAGCTTCCACTTACATACTAATTCCGTATTTTAACCATTTTCGTCACTCCACTTGCAGATATTGGATAAAAACGAATGTGTAGGAGATGTCTTTCTGGATCAACAGTTTGCATATCCGTCACGCCAAAAGTGCTGCATGAATTTTGATATAGAATGAATACAGGTATTGATTGGATGTTTTACTTAACACTGTGGTTTAGGGTTATTTAAGCATTTAGTAGACAAACACTATCTGATTATTTTCATATCAACTTGTTAAAGTTTTACTTCAGAAATATAATTATATCCCTTTGGAAAAAAAGGAATTCTTACAAGAAAAACATGATTTCATGAGGATTAAAAGTTTTATATCTTGCGAGACGTAATACAAAAAACTAGGCAGTAGTCGGCTCACTTCGAGAATTGACATGTCACAATTACCACACATTATTTTCGAAGGTACAGCGGTTCACTTAAGTGACAAGGTAAAGAACCTTGGCCTTGGCCTGGACTCCAATTTAACTTGGGAACCACAGCTGCAAGAAGCGAGCCGGAAATTGTTTGCTTCAAGACGATCTCTCAATAGATAGACTTCGGAATTTCTTACCCATTGCCACCAAAATTGCGCTTGCTCAGTCTATTCTTCTGTCCACCCTTGATTACGAGTATGTAGATGTCAGCTATCCCAACCTCGCCGAATACCAACTAGATAAACTTGAGCGTCCTCAAAATTTTTGCATAAGATTTATATTTCGCTTACGCAAATATGATCAATGGCAGGATCGTCAACAATCTACGATATGCAGATGACACTGTACTTGTGGCAGCTTCGGAGCGGGACTTGCAGGAGATTGTCAACGCAGTTAACGAAAGCAGCGAGAGAGCCGGACTATCAATAAACATCAGCAAGACCAAATTTATGGTGATCTCCAGAAACTTGGACCTAAAACCTAATATATCAATAGGTGCACAACAGCTTGAGCGTGTTCGACAATACAAGTATCTCGGCGCGTGGGTAAATGAAGAATGGGAATCAAAACAAGAAATTAAAACCCGAATAGAACTTGCCCGGGCCTCTTTTAACAAAATGAGAAAAGTTCTGTGTTGTCGTCAACTTAACATAAAGCTCCGCGTGAGAATACTTCTATGCTATGTTTGGCCTGTCCTCATGTACGGATGCGAGGCATGGACCATCAAACAGGACATTATGAAACGCATAGAAGCCTTCGAAATGTGGTGCTACCGTCGCATGCTGCGCATAAGTTGGGTACAAAAGGTTAGGAACGAGACCGTTCTTCAGCGTGTCTATATGACCTGAAAACTAATGGTAACCATCAAAAAGCGCAAGATCGAATATCTCGGACACGTTCTTCGGAACGATAGATATATGCTGCTTCAGCTAATAATGATGGGCAAGGTACAAGGGAAAAGACGCGCTGGACGACGGAAGAAATCGTGGTTGCGGAACATTCGTGAGTGGACCGGTATAATCTCTGTGGAACAGCTCTTCCACTTAGCCCAAAATAGAGACAAGTTCGGGAAGGTGACGGCCAACCTTCAGCAGTGAAGAGGCACAAGAAGAAGAAGAAGAAGAAGAAATATGATCACGTTTCACAATTCCGTAAACAGCTCAAGTGGTTACCAATAAGATTTCGCCGGAATGCTCATATCCTTTCAGTGTTGTGCAAAATACTGTTCAACCCTTCAACTCCTTCTTATCTCAAAGTACGTATTCAGTATCTGCATGACACTCATTGTCAGAATTTAAGGTCTTCGCACGATCTTAGACTTAAAGTCCCAACACATTCTACAAGTCTCTACGCCAAATCTTTCTCCGTTAAGGCCGTAACCTTGTGGAACGACTTACCAGTAGAAATCCGACGGGCTAAAACCTTAGCAAGATTTAAAATAATGGTGAAACAACATTATCTTGAACTATTATCATAAGCATGTATGTATCGTTATTGATCTACTTTGTATATTTATGTATGTATTTGTATATATGTATTCGTATGTATGTATTTGTATGTATGTATTTACATATATAATAATAATAATAATACTCTTTATTTGCATACCTTATACATTAGATCTTATAAAAAAAACAATATGTACAGAAAAGTCTTATAGCTAGGAGCACAAAGGGCGGCCTTATCGCTTACAGCAATCTCTTCCAGGCAACCTTTATGAGGAGATATATGCAAGGAAGACGGGTAATGTTTTAAAAATTAATAAGAAAACAAAGTATCATAAAACAGAAACATACATATTTGCAATATCAGAATATATACTACACATAAACAACAAACATATCATTTAATCATAATAAATATAACATATCTACCATAAATAAATAAATATATTAAATATATATATATACATAAATACACAAATACTAATAATAGACTATTGTAATTTTAAATAATACTGCGTAAGCTGTGACTTAAACGAGGTAACAGTCTGAGCTTTTCTTATGTTTTCTGGTAGTGCATTCTACAGCAACACAGCTTGCACGGAAAAAGATAAACCATAAAAATGCGTGGAATGCTTTGGGACAGCCAATCTCAAGTTTTCCGATGACCTCAGATATTTCGAATGTGTGTCATGTAAGAACTGGAAACGTTCCTTGAGATAATTAGGTGAAGTGGGATTAAATAGAATATTGTATATATGTATATTGATTTAATATATGTTGCATAATTATATCTATCTAGTTTAAGTGTTTCAACATTTCTATACGAGTCTACATGTTGGTATGCACTATGTATAGATACATTGTGCGAACTATGCACGCAACACCTGCCCACTTTCTTTTAACCTATATCCATCCCAAGGTTGCCTGGCAGAAATTGCTTACAGCAATAAGGCCGCCCTTTGTACTGTATTAGATTTCAGCTCCATCTTGTAATCCTTTAATACGTGTGCAATAAAGTATATATTAATAAATAAATATTGAAATATAAATCTCTTCATACTCACTCCTCTACTGTATCGGGCAAAATCAGGGCAAGTATTTAGTATGTTATATTTAGATAATTGGTTGTATATAAGGCGTTTATCTCGGTCTCTGCTCTACACTTATTACTGATCTCGTTTTAGGAAAATGGCTTTCAAGGTAAGATTTTAATCATTATTTCTCACTAACCCGGCAAACTTTGTTTCACCCTAAAAGCATTAAATAACATAATATTTATTAACTAATTAATAAATACTGTTATAAATTATTATTATTTGCTACTAATTATATACAATGCTTGATAACAAATAATATAAATAAATAAATAATATCTTGGACACAAATCACACAGCGCCCTCTAGTTCCAAGCTAAGCAACTAAATGCTTGTGTTATGGATACTAGACAACGGATAATAATACATATATACTTTTCTTTTGTAAATACATACTTATAATACATAGAAAAACACCTAGACGCCACACAAATATTCATGTTTGTCACAAATATTTGTGCTCGGGTGGGAATCGAACCCCCGACCTCGTTGCTGCAGCCGGTAGTTTTTTAACAATGCGCCACGAGGCTCGTCAAGTCAGTTAGTCATTAAATGACTAACTAAAAGAATTTTACTAAATTAAAAGTAGCCTAAGTTACGCATTATTACATCATCTACCTGCTAAATGTCGTCAATAACTGGACCGATCCAGTTATTTCAGATATTAGACGAGACTAACGATCAAATATTGAAAAAAAAATTGATGTATGTTATTTCAATACTACAAAAAGACACTCCGATTATATATCTAATATATAAAATTCTCGAGTCTAGATGTGCGTAATTGAACTTCTCCGAAACGGCTTGACCGATTCTCATGAAATTTTATGTGCGTGTCGGGTAGGTCTGAGAATAGGACAACATCTATTTTTCATCCCCCTAAATCACAAGGGTAGACCACGCCTCAATTTTTTTTTTAATTTTTCGACATATTTCTGTTTCTTATTTTTTTTATAAAACGAGATACAAAAATACATGCAACCCTAAATTTTCAACCCCCTACGATCAACTCCTATTTTTTAAATTTTATTTTTCGGCAAGACAACGTTTGCTGGGTCAGCTAGTATATATATATATATATATACAGACTTATATGCTGAGATCTTTGAAATTACACAACGGATTTTGATGTGTATTTTTTTAACAGATAGAGGATGTTGTCATGCTATGTACGTTTAATTGCAAACGCTCGCTGAACCCTAAGTGATAGATCAAAATTATGTACTACATTTTTATGCAACTTCAAAAGGTCTACAAAAAAGTCAGCGATGGCATATTAGGGATAACCCACGATGACCATTTTTATTTTTCTTCTGAGGTGAAACAAGGTTGGCTAGGTCAACAAGTATTAATTAAGAATAAATTATTGTCATTTTTAATAATATCTATTGTTCTCCAGATCACATGCCTGATACTGACGTTGGCCGTCTGCTGTTATGGTAGGTATTTCTCGTCTTATCTTTTATATCCGAAATTGCTTAACTAGTAATTAGTAACTAATAGTGAATTCTCTCAATTGTCTAGACGGTTGATACGTGTGACACTTCTAGTTTTTACAGTTGTCCATGGATCTCGGTAACCGTCCTCCATCAAGTGAGTCTAAAACTATTAGATCACAGTAGTTTAAAAAACTAGCAAAGAGTTTTGTGCATATGTGTAGGAAAATATATATTTTTTTGTTGACAGGATATCCGATAATTGGAAAATCAGTTGGAGAACTCATCGCGGAAGAGTTTGGACGCGTCCATGACAATCTTACAAAAGTTCAAGATGGATTAGTTCTTCCTGGAAAGCTACCACTGACTGAATCAAAAGATAAAGACAGAAATCCAACTATGATTATGTGACTATTATGATGTGCATCATCCCAGATATATCCAGCGGTTTTGGTATAATATTCAGTCCAGAGGCAGAACATCGCATAAATACAACTACAACAGAAAGAAGTATAGTTGACGACACTAATTCTAGCTGATTTAGATTCGGATAAAGCGACTTCAGATCAAACGACTTTGGCTCAAATGGTTTACGAAAATAAATTCGAAAAATTCATTTTAGTATTTTATTTGTAAGATGTATATTAATATTATTTTAGTGTTTAGGATCCAATGTTTAAAATAAATCAAGTGTTTAAAATCTCCAACCAGATGGAGCGATCAAATAAAGGATGCGTCATCTTCCAAGTTTTGCTCGCTTGTGAGGGAAGCAATGGACAGGACTCAATGGAGGAAAATCATCCACTCCAGATACAAACCCTTCAACGATGACCACGATCCGCAGTCATGAGGGAACGATAAGAGAGAGAGAGTGATTAAGAAGTATCTTGTATGGAATTTGATGCAGATAAATTTGTGGAGAACTTCCACCAAAACAATATTTTCATGATTTATATAATTATATTTAAGATCAATATTTCTCATTTACTTCATGATGCAGTAACTACCACCAAATAATACAATCATACAAAACAATGAACTCATTCATCCGATCAAGTCACAAACAGTCGCACACCTACTAGAAGACCGTTCATACGTATTTATAATAAAATTTCTCGCCACTCTCAATGTAAACAAACCATATACAAAGACTCATTATATTCGTAGTTCAGTGCAGTGTAAATAATAAACAATATCGTTCAGAACACTAAACTGTTAACACATTATAAACTTAATCTGTGACAAACTTGTGAAATAAGAAATTATAAATAAGTGAATATATAACTATCTTTATAACATACATAGTTGTGTCATTTCATGCTCAATTAATAAACATAAATTATAGGAGATAACCATCCCCTATAAATTAATAAGCAATTAGACATCTTTTAAATACACACGTTTATTTAGTAGCGAACTTTGTTTCAGAAAAAAAATAAAAATGATCATTGCGGTTTATTCCTAAGACATATGCCATCGCGGCTCTTTTGAAGGTGTATATTAATGTAGTACATTGTTTTGATCTATCACTCAGGCTTCGACCAGCGTTTGCAATTAAAATGCTAAATCTCGAAAATTACCAGTTTGTATTCACTACAATATACATGAATTACACATACAAAACACCTCTTAAATTGTAGCCTATGTATAGTGCTGATGTATAAAGCTTGTAAAGTTGTAAAGTTTCAACAAAATTCATTCAGTGGTTTTTTCGTGAAAGAGTAGCAAACATACATTCTCAAATCACAACCTTTTACATTTATAATATTAATAGGATTTATATTCGCTATCTAACATAACGTCAATTGTGCTCGACTAATATCGTATAATCTCTCTCATTATCTACTCTCGGTGGTCCAGCGGTCGAGCACACGGCTTCTGATCCAAGGGTCCGGGTTCGAATCCTGAGACTGGCTTACACAAATGACTTACCGAAATTGTTTTCAGAAGTTAAGTGTGATAAATATCGATGACTGAAAACTTTGTGCCCAGTATGGTAATAGGTTCGCCACCTATTCCATTTGGGGCGTAAACATAACGGCGAGACGAGGCGACACCTTCGGGAAACAAAAGGCGTGAAGTTATGTTATGTTTTTCTCATTAACTTGTAGGACGATGATTTTAAATTGGATGGGTCTTATCTGTGATGGTCGAGTATTCTGGCTGCTACACCTTTTATGCACGAGCCTACTGTAGTTCTATTATTATTATTGTATCAATTTCAAATAGTTTGGAAAAGAGTTTTAATTTTAAATATTTTTGTACATAGATTTTTTTAAGGTCTGTGAAGACCTACAAAAATAAAGCTTCTTTGACTACAATAAAATCATTTAGTTGCTTAACTTAGCACTAAAGGGCGCTGTGTATTGTTTCCAAAATATTAAACAAAATACAACGTCGTGAAATTGGCTGAAACTTTAATTTTAACTTTTAATTTAATTTATTATACTTATAAATATAATGAAACTAGCTGACCTGGCGAACGTTGTTCCGCATCAAAAGTAATAAATGAGTAAATTTTGGTTAGTATCGTGAGGTTCAATTTGTGCTATTTATCGGCTTTAACTGCTGTCCCGCTATTTTAATACTGATATCTTCGAAAATATTATTTTAAATTGCATGCTGTAAAGGGCCAGGATCATCCATATTACATGCACTATTACTATTTAAGACACTTAATTGGATGCAAATTAATGCTGTAATATTTAAAATCGCTTCGTAATTAAGCTTTTATTTCTCGTAAAAAGTAAAAAAATAAAATTGATCATTGTGGGTTATCCCTAAGAGATAGACATATGCCCTCGCCGACTTTTTTGTAGACCACCTGAAGGTGTTTAATAAAGTAGAACATGGTTTTGATCTATCACTTAGGCTTCGATCAGAGTTTGCAATTAAAATTCTAAATCTCGAAAATTATCATTTTTTCTTTACAAAAACATATATGAATTATAGATCAAAACCCTCTAACTCTTGAAAAAAACCGCATCAAAATCCATTGGGTAGTTTTAAAGATATAAGCATATAAGAGGACAGACAGCGGAAAGAGACTTTGTTTTATGCTATGTAAAATGATGATATTATATATATTCAGTACATTCACGTTTTTTTTTAAAGTTTGTGTCTGTCTATTTGTTCAGACTAATTTCAAAAATGACTGGACCGGTTTCTACGAGACTTTTATTGGCATTTAGCTGGTGTATTAGGGGGTAAGTGGAGCTACTTATAAAAAACACCTTTTATTTATTCATTTATTGCTTCCGAGGCGAAACAATGTTTATTTTAATTAAATACTGGTGGTTTTAGTTTGATTTGATACATGTATAATATAATTTTATATTTTCAAATTCAGTTCATATTAATAATAAACTTTCAGTTTTAGCGACAGTCCACGCTCTATTTTTATAAATTGTCACTATTTACGTCACTACTTAACGTTGTTGAAAGTCATATTATTTCATGGTAAAAATCTTGTTTTACAAATATCAGTTTAGCTGTTGTTGAGATTAGCAAGAACAAATATACACATAGATAAACACCGAGTTATTATAATTCACTAAATATTTATCAGATTATAGATCCACATGGCCCCAATGACAAATATATTTTTAAGGGGCGTTTAGACAAGTATACGCCCCCATAAGCCACATGGCCGGCATATTTTTACTTCCTATACACAGTTATCAAAGAAGCGTCAGTATGAACACGTAAAATGTTCAAAACGGTTGGAAAGTGTTTTTTATTTGTAGCTCTATTAATTGTAGAGTTAGATTGCGAAATATACCAAGATCGACCAAAAATCAAAACATCTGATGGCGATCTCATCATAGAACCGGCCGTCGATAAAAACATATACATACGTCCCAATGGACCAAAATCGAGTATTTTTATAGGAAATACTGATATACTAAAAACGAGCACAGCATCATCTTCCAATCAATATCACCCATCTGGAAATTTGGATGAATATCTCAATGGACCAAATGGCATATTGTCAAGACTCGAGAAGCTAGAGAGCAGAGGGTACGCAATACCAGATACGACATTGTTAAATATCACTCTACTTTGGAGAAAAGTGAATAATTTGAAGCGAAGCATGCTAAATCTCCAGAACCAAATAAACAACAGACCAAAAGATCAATGTGATTCTCATCCTTGTCAACACGGTGGGACTTGTCTTAACTTGATTGACGGCTATCACTGCTTATGCCCAACTAATTGGGAAGGTCGTGATTGTGACGTGGATGTTAACGAATGTAGAAATTTCGCCGGCACTGATCTCGGTTGCCAAAATGGAGCCACATGTATCAATAGACCTGGTACGTACGAATGTTTATGCAAAAGCGGTTGGTTTGGATTGCATTGCACTAGAAAAGCGAAGGACTGTAGCGGTGGTGATTTTGAAATGTGCGGATACGGCACCTGCATACCAGTAACCACTGGAGACGGTGTAAAATGTATATGTCACCAAGGATGGACATCAAATATTACGTCTGTTGCTTGTTTAACAGATGTTAATGAATGTGAATCTTATCAAGGCCCGAGGTGCTCCACAAATCCTAGAGTTGACTGCATAAATTTGCCAGGATCATTTAGATGTGGACCGTGTCCTGTTGGTTACGAAGGTGATGGATATATTTGCAATGACATAGATGAATGTAATACTGGCAATAATGGAGGATGTAGTCCGTTAGTGAAGTGTCATAATACTATAGGATCTAGGATATGTGGCCAATGCCCAGCCGGTTATCAGGGCGATGGAGTAACATGTGTGTTTAGAGGTTCGTGCAGTATTAATCATGGTGGTTGTCATCCTTCTGCACAGTGTGTAGAGAGTTTGTCTCCAAGTGGTCAAGTTTCACAATGTATTTGCCCAAGTGGAATGGATGGTGACGGAGTAGGAGATATGGGCTGCTACGTGTCGACTAGTAACTATACTAGAGGATGTGAAAGTAACCCATGCGGAAGTCATGGTCGATGTCATAATCTACGCTCGGGCTATACCTGCATTTGTTACAAAGAATACAGCGGAGTTCACTGTGACCAACCAAATGATGCTTGCGCCAGCAATCCGTGTCAAAATGGAGGGATCTGTAGGAAAGACGAAACAGCTTTGACAGGATTTCGTTGCGAATGCTCTGCCCAATATTTGGGTCCTCTGTGCCAGATAAAATTACGTACTTGTGGTGGTATATTGAACGCTGAAGAAGGTAATATCGCCTACCCTTTGCAAAATACTACATCTAACTATAATAATAATGCTCAATGTGCGTGGATAATTCATACAACATCCGACAAAGTTATTAATGTTACCTTCAGTAAATTCAGTGTAGAAGTAGCACCGGAATGTTCAAGTGACTTCTTACAAATACACGACGGCCGAAAGTCTTCCAGTCAGTTAATTGGAAGATTTTGCGGAACTTCACTTCCAAACGGTGGTAATATCGTATCTAGTCACAACAATTTATATCTATGGTTTCATACCGATGGTACAGTTACAAAAGAAGGGTTCGCATTACACTGGATAAGTTCCGTTCCAGTTTGTGGAGGTGAAGTCGATGCGACTATCCATGGCCACATAAGTTCACCAGGTTCTCCTGGACCATATCCTCCAAATCGCGACTGTTATTGGCACTTATCAACTACGCCAGGAAAACGAATTAGTTTGCATTTCTTTATTCTTGATATTGAAGCACACTCGAATTGTAGTTTCGATTATTTAGCTATTTACGACGGAGCACAAGCGACAGATCCCCTTATAAATAAATATTGTAATTCAACACAACCGCCACCTTTACTATCAGCAGGTTCAGAAATTTTAATACACTTTCATTCGGACGCTTACAGCACGGGCAAAGGTTTTCAATTGACATATGCCCCAGTCGAAGGTTTACCAGGTTGTGGAGGTTATTACACTACAGATAAAGGTGAACTCGCCTCTCCTACTTACAACGGATTATACCAGTCCAATTTGTTATGTGAATATAAATTAAGAACAAGCTATGATACGAAGATAAAATTAGATTTTAAATTATTTAAACTCGAGCGTTCGTCTAGATGTAGATTCGATTATTTAAAAATTTACGACGGAGATTCATCTGATTCACCGCTAGTTGGGAAATTCTGTGGCACTACACATCCAGCAACATATACCTCATCATCTAACGTGCTTTTTATGATATTCAAATCCGACAGTACCTTAGCTACTGATGGTTTTCGGATTGCTTATGAAGCGATTTGCGTGATCACTTTATATGGGGATAGCGGAGTTTTAAAATCACCTTCATATCCGTTTACATATCCGGAGAATAAAATATGTGAATATATTATAAAAACAGAGCCAGGTAGAGCTATACAATTGACATTCCAAGATTTCGATATCGAAGATAGCCGAAATGACAACTGCAATTATGACCATATTGAAATTAGAGACGGACCCGATTCCAATTCTACGCTATTAGGAAGATACTGTGGGCCGTCAACTCATTCACCACCCGTACAAGTTTCCACTCATAATTTTATGTATATACGATTCCAATCAGACAGTTCTTTGAGCGGCACTGGATTCTACGCCAATTATACTACGTTTGAAATAGAGTGCGGTGGTATTTTTAGAGATACAACAGGAGTTATTAATCATCCATCAGGCGATGCCAAAACTTATAAACGTAATCAATCTTGTCTTTGGTTACTAATAGCACCAGAAGGGATGCACATTAAGTTAACATGGAATAGATTCGATATAGAAGAACTAAGCGATTGTTATGCTGATTATTTAAAGATAATAGAAATAGACGATAACAATATCGAATACCAATTAGGAGAGAAATATTGTGGAACTCAATCACCACCTGCATTGACTACGTCCACGAATCGATTAAAATTAAGATTTGTGTCTGACGGCAGTATTAACAACGCCGGTTTTTCCGTCTCCTATACATTCTTAGATGAAAGAAACAACTGCGGAGGTTATTATCTTAAATCTCATGGCTATATATACTCACCAGGTTGGCCCGACCAATATGAACCTGATCGGGACTGTACATGGGTGATTACGACGAGTGTAGGTCAACAAATTTCGCTTAATATTTCAAATTTCGATTTAGAGCCACCTATAAGGAGTAGATGCGACATAGGAGACTATTTAGAAGTGAGGAATGGCGCATCAGAGATTGGCCCCTTAATTGGTAAATATTGTGGTGATTTTCAATACAAACGTATAATATCGTTGTCTAACGTATTACATCTCCATTTTCATTCGGATGGTTATATAAGTGGTTCAGGTTTTACAATTGAATGGGACGGAACTATTACTGGTTGTGGAGGTACACTTACCAGTTCTACAGGAACAATAACATCTCCTAATTACCCTAACAACTACCACGAGAATGCCGAATGTTTTTATAAAATAGCAACTAGTGCTGGGTCTCGTATTAAAATTGTGTTCAGCGATATGGAACTAGAGCACTCTTCAGATTGCTATACTGATTATGTTGAAATATATGATGGTCGTGATACTCAAGCCCCCTTTTTGGGACGGCATTGTTCAATGTCCGATGAACTTGGAAAAATCGAAACGACAAGTAATTATGCCTATATCAAATTTCGATCAGATTTTTCCATCAGCGCTAAAGGGTTTTCCTTACAGTACAGTACAATTTGTCACAATAATTTGACCGGTAAATATGGAGTCATTGAAAGCCCCGATTATCCCAGTAACTATCCGTTGAACTCAGACTGCAAATGGAATATACAAGTGCCCAAAGGTAATAAGATAAACGTGACATTTACGCATTTTGATATTTATCGTCGTATCAGACGTAATTGGCGAATAGGAAATTCGAATACAACATTGGTTCTTAATAGACAAACAAGGGATTGTTCTCTAGCTTACGTAGAAATCAAAGAAAATTCAGGTGTTCCTACTAAACTTTGCGGAAATTCTTTGCCAGATCCAATTAGTACGGTGGGTAATTCTTTACAAATAAACTTTTTTGCATCTCGCATATCTCGAACAGGTTTCCGCTTAGAATGGGTTAGTTACGGCTGTGGTGGTCACATAACAAAAGACAATAGTTTAGTGACCCTCGACAAAAGTTTAACTAAGCATAGGGAAATCGAATGCGAATGGTTAATTGAAAGTGTTCCAGGAAAGAGTATTAATATTACATTTGATGACATCTATATGTTAGACTCAAAGAATTGTACCATTGATTACATAGAAATTTACAATGGACAAAACGCCAACGCTCCTCTCATTTCCAAGATATGTCACCAAGTTCCAACTTCTATACAGTCTGATAGTAATTACATGTTCATACGTTCCACAAAGCAATCTTCATTAAATGATGTTCATTTCACTTCACGGATCCGTTTCACCGAATCTAAATGTGGCGGAGAAATACATTCGATGTCGGGGTTCTTTTATTCAAAGAACTATCCTAAAAATTATGACAACAACCTTGACTGTATGTGGTTCATTAGAGTTCCCTCAAACCATAGAATTGAAATAAATTTTATCGATATAGATTTATATTACAATCCGAATTCGGGAGATACTTCTGAAGATAAGTGGGCTGACAGTATTCTAATATATGATAATGATAATCACGACCCTTTGTCAAATTACACATATCGTATTTGTCCAAATACAAAGGATAGAAAAATCATAACGAAACATAATGATGTTGTCGTACAATTTAAGACCAATTATGATGGAACAGCTAAAGGGTTCAAAGCAAACTTTACAATTGCATGTGGTGCCATTATAACAGCTACACAAGATGGTGTGATTACAAGTGATAAATTCACAAATCATATAAACACTACTTGCATATGGACCATTATTGCACCAGCGCCTGAACAAAAGATATCATTAACATTGACACATATTTCGTTACCGAAAGACGCCACGGTTATTACAAATAGAGGATGTCCATCAAATTTTCTACGTGTTCTTGATGGAGATGACATCAATGCTCCCAATATAGGAGAATATTGCGGCCGTAAAGTACCTAATATGATGGTTAGCCAAGGGAATGTGATAACAATAGTATTAGGCAGCTATATCGGCGATATGACAGGAACTTTCTCAGCTCACTATTCGGCTATAGATAATGCATGCGGAGGTACATTAGTTGGTGAAGAAGGTACTATTGCATCACCTTCATATCCAAGTGTATATCCGGCTAATATCGATTGTGAATGGTTAGTGAATACGTCACCTGGTAACACAGCTTACGTTGCATTTGAACTATTGGACCTGGAGTATTCTGAAGCATGTAATGAAGACTATCTCGAAATACGTGAGAATAATGGCGCAGGAAATCTTTTAGGTGTCTATTGTGGTAACGTTATCCCTACTAATAACACTAAAGCGTCAAATATATACATTAAATTTCATAGTGATAGTAAAAGCAGTGGTCGTGGTTTTATGTTGCATTACAGCTATTTACACGAAAACGAAATTGAAGGGGATTACGGTGATATATCTTCTCCATTATATCCATTTCGATACGAAGGTGCTGGTGAGTTTAAGTGGCGAATATTTACTTCTGGTGCAGAAAATGTTGTCATTGCAATAGATAACTTGGAAATATTTTCGTATGGTGACGTAAGTTACAACACGCTTACGATATATGATGGATATGATCAAACTGCACCCATATTGGAACAGCTTCACGGAGTCCTAGAGCAAAGGAAGACAATTCAGGCATCTTCAGGTGTAGTATACATTGTATTTACCACGGATGCTGCGAATACTGGATCCAAATTTCATTTAAGCTGGACAAAATCTGCAGAAAATTATGAACTAAACGAAGATCATATTAATTGTGGTGCAAATAAGACAGAAATGCTTTTACCTGGCCAGCTGTCTTATGTACAATCACCTAATTACCCCGAAGAATACAGCAATAATTTAAATTGCGAATGGATCTATGGCACTTCAGTAGGTAGGCATTTAAGGTTAAAATTTGTTGAAATTGATCTGGAAGAAATGCCAGCATGTTATGCAGACTCAGTTTCGATTTATTCCGCTGATTCTCCCGGAAATTGGAAACCTATAAAAGAAAATATTTGCTCATTGAATAGAGCCGATACGGTAACAAACTCTTCTAAATATATGAAGATCAAATTTAAGACAGATGCATCTGTAACGAAAAAAGGATTTCGGGCTCAAGTGGCCTCGAAATGCGGTGGGCTCATAACTGATCTATCTGGTGAGATAGCTCCAGCTCGGGAAGACACCTACGATGTCCGCAGTAAACTTAATTGTGAATGGACTGTGAAAGTCCGGCCAGGTCGCGTGATCCAGCTGAGATTCAATCATTTTAATATATCTAATACCAATGAAAATTGTGTTAGTTATGTGACTTTAAGAAACGGTGATTCTGTGGAGGCACCATTGTTAGAAAATGGGAAATATTGTGGTTATGATCATGAAAAAACAACGGATATTGTTACTTCAAGCAATGCTTTGTTTGTAAGCTATACAAGCAAGAATTTTGGAATGCGGTCTAATTTCCAAACCTTCGAAATTTATTACGAAGAAAAAACTTACGAATGCGGTTCAACTTCTAAGTTGACTATCGATAATAAATGGGAGGTGATAAATTCACCTAATTACCCCTCAATTCCAGTATCGTATTCGGAGTGTGTATGGACATTTTCAGGTCCACCAGGCGAGATACTCAGGATAGATTTCATAGATAGATTCGATCTAGATTATACTGATGGTTGTGGAACAGAATCAATAGAAATACGAGATGGATCATCTAGTTTGTCTCCGTTAATAAAAGGACCTTATTGTGGTGAAAAGCCTGGTACAATTAAAACCACAGGCAACACCATGTATATAAAATACATAACTCAATTACCAGATCCTAGGAATGGATTTAAAGCTAATGTTTCTATAGATATATGTGGTGGCACTATCATTGGGTCGTCTGGCATTGTGAAATCACCTGGGTATCCTCATATGCAAGTATTTCCCGAGGGTACAGTATGTCAATGGCATATTATTGGAGTACCAAGACGAGTGTTACTTGTAGATGTCCAAGACGTAGATTTACCTTGGTCCGAGTCAACTTGCGCATCAAAAATTGAAATCGAAGAGACTAATCCAATAAATGGAACTATCACCGTATTAAAAACTTTTTGTGATGATTCCCAAGAACAATCTATACTCCAAACAACAAGAAATAAATTTACAATAAAGCTTACTTGGGGTAAAAGTAATCAATATGAACAGATATCTGATAAACGAGGCTTTCAAATTTCTTTCAACTCATCGCGTGCCTCTTGTGGTGGGGAGATGACGACATCCGAAGGTTATTTAACCACTCCAAACTATCCTCAAGAATCGTCGTTGTCATTTTGCTCGTGGCAAATTACCGTACCAAACAAATCGCGTAGGATTCGTTTAAAACTTCTGGATATTGACCAAGAAAACCAAGTAATAAGTATGTACAACGACTTTTCATTGTTATCTCAAATTCAAACGATACCAGGCCCTGATTTTGACCCACAGAATACGAGTACTACTTACGAGTCTGTGGGAAACAAATTAACTATCTTCGTAGTGTTAAAACATCCTGCTACACAGCACCGTTTTAAAGCTAAATTCACTTCTGAAGAACAAGCCTTGTGTGGGGGTGATTTAGGTGGTATTAATCAGGAACTTATCTCTCCTGAAATTCAAAACACTTACTCTTGTAGATGGCATTACAATAATCATATATCAAAAGACTACGGTGATTCACCATACAATACTATACTTGTCACTCTTACTGTCAATTCTACAGTGACACACTGTCATTACGATGATTCATTAGTATCAATCGCATCACCAGTAAATAACAAAGGTTCCAGTCTACGTCGAACTTTTTGCACAAATACAGAAGCGTCATTTAGAGTACCAGCATCGGCGTTAAATATTAGGGCAGTGAAAAGGAAAGACCAGACTTTTAATTTTCGCTTGAACCTTAAATCTCAACCTTGTGGCGGGACCGTAACTGTGGGTGAAGTTCCCGTTAATATTCTTAATAATATACCGGTTTCCTATAATGAGACGTTGGACTGTGCTTGGATCCTTATAACACCCAAAAACAGCAGAGTCCAGATTGAAATGCAGGGATCTTTCACATTGGATTGTCAAAATGAATATTTATCTATAACGCAGAGCTTAACACAAAATGCACCTATTATTGGAGAGTACTGTAAAGGGAAATTGCTGGAAAGTCCACTATCCACTCATTTCTCCCGCATGTATATTCAGTACCATTCCGATATAAAACAAAATAATAATATCCTTACTCTTATGGCTAAAACCCTGACAAGTCAGTGCGGTGGAAAGCTAACAATGAACCAAAATGAATTCACGTCACCGAATTATCCAAAATCCTACACGGCCAATCAGGAATGTTCGTGGGAAATACAAGCAGATCTTGGATATAAAGTATCGCTGCAATTTATCGATCGATTCGTGATTGAAGATACACCTAATTGCATCAAGGACGTTATCATTATTTATGATTGGAAAGATGATGATTACGTAGAAATGGCCAGAGTTTGTGGACGCCGAACTCCACCTGCATATAATTCTACCGACAATCGTTTGAAAGTAGTATTTAGAACAGATAATAATATAAATCTTGACGGTTTTAAAGCTAAATGGGTTACAGTTTGCGGAGGTAAATATATAGCAACAGAAGATAAAAATACATTATACAGTCCAGGCTACCCATATTATGACAGAAATTTAAATTGTTTCTATGAAATATCTTCACAAAATGACCAGAAACTAATTATCAAATTTCTCGATTTTGAATTGGAAGGCTTTAGTCCGGAGTGTTCATTTGATAATTTAACTATAACAGCGGAAAATTCATATAACTCTATATCAGAAATTGCATGCGGAAATAAAATGCCAGCGGACATAATAAATTACAAAAATATTCAGCTTCGATTCAAAACAGATGCATATATATCAAGGAAAGGTTTTAAAATTTTATATTCAATATACACATGTGGAGGTAAAGTTAATGACACTAGTATCATTACACCGAGTTTGGATGATAATAATTATAACGAAGACATGAATTGTACGTGGTTTATCGAAGCACCGCCATCTATGATAGTTGTAGTAAAATTCCTGTTTATCGATCTAGAAAATCATCCCGATTGTTACAATGATTACGTTGCTTTATATGACGGACCAAGAATAGATGACGATAAACGTCTTGCATTATTATGTGGCTATGTTAATTCAACAACCGTATTAAGAAGCAATCAAAACAAATTAACCTTACAGTTTGTATCAGATTCCAGTTTGAACTACAAAGGATTCAAAGCTCAAATATACTTCTCTTATTCTGAAAAAGTGGGATGCGGTGGACATATTCAATTGAACCCTAGCTCACCCTATATTTTAAAATCTCCTCTCATCGGCAATAGTGTTGTGTACGAGAATTACTTAGAATGTCATTGGACGATATCGTCACCGCCTAATACCGTTATCAATATTACTTTCACCGAATTTCATATATCGCCATGTGAAAATATAAATCAAACTGCAATTGGGTACAGCAAGTGTGATTGTGATTTAGTTGAAATTAAGGATGGGACAAATCCTAATAGTTTAGTGATAGGCACATATTGTGGACATACGTTCCCACCTCAATTAATTACATCTGGCAATACCATGGGCGTAAGATTTTCCACGGACGGTGAATTGGTTAGTTCCGGATTCGAAGCCACTTTAACAGTACAGCGAACTTTATGTGGAGAATCTAGGATAGCTGTTACATCGACGCCGAAGCGATTCAAATCACCTGGTTATGATGCTGGATTTATTCCGCCAGGTCTTCACTGCAGCTACCATTTAGACAATATAGACTACAGTTATTCGTCTTACGACCAATTACGCATCACTGTTCTCAATCTACAATTGCATCCAGCTTCATCTGAAGCCAATGATAAAAAACGTTGTATTAAAGACAAGCTAATAATATCAAGTACCGACTCTCGTTCAAATACTACTATCGGAAAGGACTTAATTATCAGTGGTGGAAATGGTGACTTCTTTTCACATATTTTCTTTTACGATATATCTCTTCATTTTCCTTCAACATTTGAATTATGCGGACAAAAGGAATCGACTGATTTTTATTTATACGGCGCTGCAACTATCAATTTGATAACGGCGCCTCAAAATGACAATTCAGTCTATAAAGGTGTAGAATTTGAGGTGGCATTTTTAGGATTCTGCGGTAGAAACTATTCAGAACTCCAAGGCAGAGTAGTAACTGGCTACGAGTATGACATTAGCAATAACGACGACAATTGTTATACACTTATAAGTGTACCTGAAAATTATACGATATCCGTATATTTCCTACAAATTCTACCTGATTATTGGGACACCGAAGTATATATGGACATATATGATGGAAATAATACAAATGCTAAATCATTGGCTAAACTTAATTCGCATTACATGGATAATAATCCATTGTTCTCTACAGGAAGATATATGCTGTTACACAATCATAAACACGGTAGCAAGCAGTTGACAATAGATATGAATTATATAGCAACTGACAAAGGAATAGGGTGTGGTGGTAAACTTAACAACCTGGTCGGTGCTGTGACCAGTCCTTATTATCCAAATACATACAGACATAAGAGCGTCTGTGAGTGGGATTTGGAAACTCCTGTAGGCACACGTATGATTATAAGATTCAACGACTTCGATTTAGGCACTACTTGCGATCAGAACTATTTGCAACTCGTCGATAGTGCAGGTGTTGTGGTGAGAACGTTCTGTTCTGAAACACCTGCTGATTACACCAGCCCTGACAATTATGTGAAATTAGTATATTATACAACAATGAACAATTCGGGTAAAGGCTGGTCTGCTGCATTCGCTGGTATACAATAGAATTAGTTTATAGTGAAGTTAGAGAGTTTCCAGTTGCCAAAATACAACCTATTTTTTTCATAAGGACCATCAGAAATTATCAACTCCGGTGTATCGTTTAGGTTCTTACTACTCGCTATTTGGACTTCGGTAGGGCAGGAATAAAACACACAGAGTCATATTAAGAATCGATATATAACGAATATAATGTTCAAAACTTTCAGATGATATTCTTAAATTAAATATTTAATTGTTACATTATTTGTTTATTATTGATAAAATAATATATATAACGGAGTATATGACAATATAATTGTTCTTTTTATAATATTGTAACAACGTTTCGGCCAATGAGATCAGAAAACTTAAGTAGAGCAACGGGTCGAGCTGGATTCGTTTGGAAAATGGTTGCATAGATAGAGCGATGGTGACAGCAATGGATCGAGTTGTATTCGTTTGGAAAATAGTTTTATTAAGGGGAAAGAAGGTAGTAGCAACGGATGAAGTTGGATTCGTTTGGAAAATGGTTGATCTAGATTGATAGATTTAAAGTGAGATCGTTGCCCTGAACTCGTTGCTCGGTCTAAATTATTTATTGAAAAATGAAATATGTTCGAAAATAGTTCCGATTTCTTTCGTGTCCTAGCACTAATGTCCGCAATATTTCAAGTAATTCATCGAATAAGAGATGCCCCGTTATATATATTAAAATATAAATTGTAAATACAAAATACCTAAGTAGTAGTAATTAATTTGGATAGTGTGTATATTTTGTGAATGTCTTGTGTTGTACTATTTAATCATAAATTTAAGTAAATCATTTGTGTTACATATAATATGTATCAAATTTTTTTTTTTTACCCGTTTCATCAGGGGATACACTCAAATAAATTACAATTACAAATGATTCTCAGATAAATAAGTAAAGATTTAAATAAAGTTATGAATTAAGTATTCTTAATTTATCGTGGCTTTTCAATAATTAAACATTTCAAGACGAATAGAGTTAATAACCATGTCCACCTCCGTGTCCACCTTGACCTCCAAATCCGCCCCCATTTCCAAATCTACCTTAGCCACGTTTGAAGTTGTAGCGAGTTTGAAGCGGTTTTAAAACCGCAAAATCTAGATTGAGTAGGAAGACCTCTGTACTAGAAGTCACAGTCCTAAACACTAGACTAGTCCTCATTACGTCCAATTTCTCAGTTGCTACAGGAAATTAAGCTAAATTGCATTGAAAATTAATTACTATTTGAGAGTTCTGGTCCTGTTCTTAATTTGGACGAAATCTAGGGTTCAGCTCAGAGTCAGAAACCAAGAGTACAAATTCAAAGTATACCACACTACCATCTAGGAACACCAAATGAACTGTAAGAATTTGTTTCATACTACGCAGAAGTGCTGATTGCTCAAATAAAATAAATAGGAGTAAAGTAACTTTACGCCTTCTAAAACCAAAATTGTAGGCAATGGGCAATTTATACGTCTACTTGTAAAATTTTTTTTCCTAAATATGGTTAGGAGAAGGAACCTGTTGACATACATATGGCACAGTTTTGTCAGTCATAAGCATGTCACGTAGGCGATTACAATTTTTTATTATAACATAACATAACTTCACGCCTTTTGTTACCCGAAGGTGTAGGCAGCGGCTGTTAAGCCTCGTCTCACCGTTATGTTTACTCACCGTTATGTTTACGTCCCCAATGGAACAGGTGGCGAACCTATTGCCATCGTCAGTCATCGATAGCACTCTGCTTCTCAATCAAAAAAAAGTCTTGAGATCGAATCATATTAAAACCTTCCCGAATTTATGGAGGATAAATATCGTTGACAGAGAAAATTATTTTTGGTGTGTAGCAATAGCTTTTGCCACTTATTCCATTTAGAACGTAAATTTCAGCCAGTCCAGGCCGCTGGCGTGCAGTTATAAACAACAAAATTGTTTACAAACATTAATGTTCTGATGTTGACTTTGGATAAAATTCTTCGTATTAAAATATTCTTTGAATTAAGATCAATATTGTCATAATATCTTTACAATTGAGTTAATCATATTTATAGTTAATAGTAATTTGACGGATACTCATTATCAAATTACGTTTTGTTGTGTTTAAAATAATCTGTATATACCTAACAATACGTTTCTGAGTATTTAACAGTTAAAGATAAAAATTAAAAATAAATATTATCTATTACATAGAATTGTTGTTTGATTTAGATGTGAAATAAATTATTTATTTTGGGGCATTTTTTTAAAATGCAAATTTTTCCTTTGCTATTTTTTTCAGCCGTTCAAATATCTCTTATGATGAGAAAGAGAGTTAAGAAGAGAAATAAGACTACTAAAGGAACTAATTTAATCTTCTGTATATATGTCCGATGTATGGAAATTACTCTCTCATCGGTTACTAGATAGTTATTAGATAAATGAGGGCCTGGTACTCTGGAGTTTAGGTGTATTAATAAATACAAATAAAAAAAAATCGATATCGAGAAATTAATTAATTACGTG
The DNA here is from genome assembly GCA_905147225.2 of Euproctis similis. Lineage (NCBI taxonomy): Eukaryota > Metazoa > Arthropoda > Insecta > Lepidoptera > Erebidae > Euproctis > Euproctis similis. Next base: position 5,885,136 of record LR990121.1, on the reverse strand, counting down.
AAATTGTGTTATCGATTTTTTTTTATTCACTATTAATCCCAGAATATGACATTATCTTTTGACGTCAAGGCCTGAAGTCAAGGCAACGGTTTACGCCTCTTACTAAGTTTATTAAAGAAAACAATATTAAACAAACACATTAGATGTCAAAGACATTTTTAATTTTCGTCAAAGGATCCTCTACAAGATTGGTTTGAGGTGTTTTTTTTATAAAAGACATTTTTTATAAAAAATCTCACTTTTTCGCATAAAACGATTTTCAATTTAGGGCAAAAACTTATTTGAACATATTTGTAGGCAAGATAATATGATACAAATTATGTCCTAACATTATTTTTAATAAGACGCATAGTTTCCGATATATCGCGAAAAAAGTTTTTTCTCCCCTTTTTTCAATATTGCAGCCGGTTGACAAGTGTGGTGACCCCTGAAAATTCAAGTTAAGCTTCCTTCTATTGACCCCCCACCCAAAAATATTTTTATGTATTTAACGTTCCTCGATTGGTATGAAACTTGGTCAAAGTATTTCAAACGTACTAGAAACTCCTTCGAAATGGATCGACTGAATTTGATGAAATTTTGTTTGCATATCGAATAGGTCTGAGAATCGTATGTACTCGTATGTACTATGGGGCCCGTTTTGCAGGGTCTAGCTAGTTAACTAACGAGAATTTAAAGTAAAATACGATATGATTTTGTAACTTAGAACTGATCTTTCTGCCTACTCCGCAAAGAATTTTTCGGGAAGTTGATAATAAATTGTGAGATTATGACATCAGAGAGTATAAGTATACTCTATTTAACTATTTTACTTATATAACAATACATATATAACTTCACGCCATGTTCTTTGCGGCGTAGGCAGAGATAATAGAGCGCCATAAGAAACGATTCTTACACACCTCACTCGCTTCTTTGACTTTCATAACTCTTTTTATACATGCTCGTCAATTTTAAGACTCCTAACATCATCTTCCTCAAGGATTCATTCTATTTGGTCATGGAAAGTATGTCGTGGCGGTCCTCGACCCACACATGCACACGTTTTGGCACTGTATATATTGTATCTTGCATCCACCATTCTTTCTTTATGTCTTCTTTCTTGTTCTGTTCTGTTTTTTGTGAAAACGGCATGCGGTTACTCTAGAACAGTGGCTCCCAAACTTATTTTGTCTACTGTCCACTTTGAGAATAAATACTTTTTTAGCGTCCCCTTTTTTCACCTTAAAAACCCAACCAAATCTCTCAAACCCAGGCCTCTACACAACGCCCCCATTTTCCTTCTAGGTCTCTTACAGCTCACCTTGAGACCTGCAGCGCCCACAAAGGGGCGCTATCGCCCACTTCGGGAAAGACTGCTCTAGAATATGACATAAAAAAAACACTGTTTCCGCCCGGGATCGAACCGGGGGCCTTCTGCGTGTTAGGCAGATGTGATAACCGCTACACCACGGAAACTATATTATCACTGTTTAAAATTATATATCATTTATAAAAATAATTAATATAATGCATTTAATTCGATATCGGATGTTATAAATTTGTTTATAGCGTAGTTATACATTTTTTATTTGTTTATAAGTCGGATTTGTTGTCAAGTTGTGCTGTTGTTGTTGAGTGACAAATGTCAGTCAAATGATAAAACAATTAGGAAATATACTGATTGATATGAACATTCTCGTTGCGGTAAACAAAATCAATATTCCACAGTGTATAATATATACAACCCGTTACTTTAAAACAGGTTTGATTTAAATACTAATATTATAAATCTGAAGAGTTTGTTTGTTTGTAGGCGCTAATCTCTGGAACTATTGATATTAATTGATAAATTCTTACAGTCTTATATATCATTAATCAACCAAGTGGATATACCTGGAACGCCACAGCTTATTTCAAAAAGATTTTAACTGATCGGTAGCTGATTTTGTAATGATTCAAAATTTTTTGATAAATGCTAGTGCTATGGAAACTCGATAACAGATTTTAATACATGTTAAATACTTTCTTTTTGTATATACACACATAGAATACATACAAAAAATACCCAGACGCCATACAAACATTCATGCTTGTCATAAATAGATATTTGTAATCAGGGGGAATTCGAACCAGACAACCTCGATTCTGCAGTCGATAGTTTGACTTACGTACCAAGCGGCTCGTTGTCGTCGTTTTATGGATATTACTACTAAGTATTTATCGCGTAATTAGTACTTGCTTGGACAAGGACATAATTGTTTAATTATTACCGAGAAACTACTCATATAATTAAAGATATAGAGTCATGTATACAAAACAAAAGATTTCACATAACTCATGCAGTACTAACAAAGTATTTACTTAGTATCATTGATAGTAATATTAATTATCAGAAATAATGATGAACGGGAATTAACGCGACACTTTTTTAGGTGATCAATTATTTACCTTTATTAGCTTGACGTTTCGGCCAGGTTGCACTGGCCGTGGACACAAGCAGACTGAAGTGGCGCCCTCACGACTCCGTAGATGAGGTAAATGTTGGTACATTTACCCTCATCGCTTGGTGCTGTTTTTTCTTCTTTTTCCCTAGATCGGTATCTAATCGGTATCTAATCAGAATAGGGACGTTATAAGTGTAGTGTGTGACGGTTCACACACTACACTTATAACGTCCCTATTCTGTACGCCCTACGACGCGTGTCTATTCTGATAGATTAGCCGACTGTGAACTAAAGCGAGGTGTTATTATTTTATTAATCACTGGATTCCATGTTGCGGAGAGCTTGTATCTGCTGAAACTCTTGTGTTTTTTAATTTCAATCGCTTCACGCACAGATCTTGGATAATAGTGGCGATCATTGGAGAGGACTTCCGGATGGTCGAACTCGATCCAGTGATTAATGCCGCCGAGAATTATGTGCTCGGCTATCGCTGATTTGTTCACCTGTCGGTTCTTCACTGCGGCTATGTGTTCCTTGACCCTTTCAGCTATTGTTCGCTTAGTCTGGCCTAAATACGAACTACCACGGCTGCAACGCGAAAGCCCAAAGGTTTTTAATATTAATAAAAATATAACAATATCTTGGACAAAATACACATAGCAGCCTCTAGCTCCAAGCTAAGCAACTAAATGCTACTTAAATACATAGAAAAACAACCAGACGCCATACAAACATTCATGCTTGTCATAAAGATTTGTACTCGGGTGGGGATCGAACCCACCAACCTCGATTCTGCAGTCGGCAGTTTTACCAATGCACCACGAGGCCCGTCAAGAATATTCGCTATATTTTCTTTGCTAAATAATTTTTGGTTTGATATCTTCACCCATTTAAAATCTGCTAAGGCGTAATTGTAGTTTTTGAGTGTGACTAAAACTACAGATGCTATGACACTTAAATGGATTTGGACCGGGATCTTTCATAATACAGATAAAAAATGGACCAAACAAATCACAAAATGATATTAGCATACCGATAAAACATTGGGCTGACGATATAATATAGACAGCAGGACAAACCTGGACTAAAATGGCAAGTAGGCTTTAATCCAAAGAGTATGTAGACGAGAGAGACGATTAAAGCGGAAACTTTTTCGTACGTAGACATAAAACAGAAAAAAAAGTTTGAAAAATATTCGACTTTGGATATTAAAATCGAATCAGGAATTTTTTTTTATTCATGGAAAATGGGAATCATCGTCGTCATTTTCCTACCCTTGTCCCACTCTAAGTGGAGTCGGCACAACATGTCATCCTTTTCCATTTTGTTCTATCAGTCTTCCATCATCCATTATTCCTACATGTCTCACACTCCCTTACACCGGCACACTCTTTCAATCCGAATTCCAAACTTACAACCTTATTGTCGACGCGGTTCGATTCCATTTAAGCTACATACATAAAAATGGGAATGAATATGGACAATGATATATTTATCATTGTCCATATTAGTAGGCGACCAATAGGTCGCCTACTAATATTTTACATTGACTTGTTTTAGAGTAGGACCTTCTGTAATGTTTGCCCGGAATTAATTAGGTCAGTATTAAGAGTAGAATAGTCTCGGTGATCGAGTGGTCGAGCACACCGCTTCTGAATCCAGAAGTCGCGGGATCGAATCCTGGCTCACACCAATGACTTTTCGAAATAATTTTCAGAAGTTACGCGAAATAAATATTGATGACTGAAAACTTTGTGCCCGGTATGGCAATAGGTTCACCATCTATTTCATTTAGGACGTAAACATAATGACGAGACGAGGCTTAACAGCCGGGTAGAAAAGGCGTGAAGTTATGTTATTATTAGTGGGAATTCTGCGACAGCATTGGCACTATAGATTGGCAAATACACAAATGAAGTGAATAAAACTTAGATTTAGAAGTGAATAATATTTATGTATCATAAATATTATTCACTTCTAAATCTAAGTTTTATAGGTACAAGGTATATTAATATACTTTGACGTAAACATTACTTAAATTCACGCCTTTTTCTACCTGAAAGTGAAGGCAGCAGCTGTTAAGCCCTATATCGGCGTTATCTTTACGTCCCAAATGGAATAGGTAGCGAACCTATTGCCATACCGGGCATAAAGTTTTCAGTCATTGATATTTATCATACATAATTCCGAAAATAATTTGGAAAAGTCATTAGTGTGAGCCAGGATACGAACCCGCGACTTCTTGATTCAGAAGTGGTATGCTCGACCACCAGATAATAATAATTACTTTGACGTAGATAATTCTTAATTAGATCCTAATTGACAACGTGATTACGCTATAATTACTTCTTATATCCTAGAATTGTTCTTTTAATTGGTGTAATGTTCTTTTTTTGTTCCTTTTTATGGAGTAAAAACTATTGACAGTTACATTCCCACGAGAAATAGCTCTGATGTACTTCGAAAGTCGATAATATAAAGAGAACTGTTCAGCTACAGGAGCAAGTCAGTCGTTCAAAGGAACTCATAAGAATATTGAAAATGTCACGTGTCGGTGTAAGTATTAATAATATAAATCAATACATAACTTCATCCCAAGTCACTTACTTGCAGGGTAGTTATAAAGTGTATGCCGTACGATATAAATACGGCGCCCTAATGCACAATTGTTACGCACCGCACTCGCTTCTTCCATTTTCAAAACTTTTGGTATACGTTTTGGCAGATACTGTCATCAAGTTCCGCAAGAACTTGAAGACATTTCATGGAAAGAGTGTTCACCATTTCACTTTTGCCCTGTTTATTTGCTTAATTTTGTTTTACTACTTTGACTAAGCAGATATACAATACAAAAGCGGATGGATGTAGCAAGCCAAGGCACACATTCCATGGCCAAATAGAACGTGTTCTGGAGGAAGGTGATGTCAGGAGTCTCAAAAATCGATGCGCGTGCATGAAAAGAGTTATGAAAGTCAACGAAGCGAGTGAGGTGTGTAAGAAGCGTGCCTTACGGCGCTCTGTTCTCTCTGCCTACCCCGCAAGGGATTTGGCGTGAAGTTATGTATGTATGTATTTGGTTAGTGACACTTCCATGATCCATTATTTATATATCCTCCATCCTTTACATCCTTCCTTACACCGGCACACTCTTTCAATACGAGTCATAGTACTCTTATTTCTACTGTGTTTATACTTTATTCCTGTACTCAGCTATACGTAATTTTCACAAGTTATATCATACAGAGAACTGCGTTGCTATAACACTGAAATAATTATATTTTTACTCTTACTCAGCCGGGAGCGAAAGAAAAACATACGGCTGACAAGTTAACACAGCACAACACCGAAGAATGGCGGGATAACCATTCCTAAATAAAGGGTCCACCTAAATCCCCAAGAAGGGGCGGGCAGCAGCCTCCCTATCTTTAAAAGGTTCAACCCTGCGGTCTCCAACACGTCTGCCCAGCTTGGGGACTATGGGCAAAAACCTCCCTTGACAAAAGCGCAATTCTAACGGCCTCCAGTTCCCGGTGGTCCCACTATTCCTGGCCAACGGTCGTGGTAATGGGGCTAGAATCGGATGTTGATGTGCAAGTTGGGAGAGGTCTACGTCCAGCAGTGGACTGCAACAGGCTAGTGATGAATTATATTGGATTTGAAATTTAATTACAGGTGCTCACATGTCTGCTATTGCTGGTTGCCGTGGCAGTGTGCCTTGACCTGCCAACGAACGGGAAACCTCCACTAGACCTGCCTAAAGACGGACCAGGTCTTCCAAAAACTGGACACGATCTGCCTCGACCTGATGGAGGTCAGCTCCCGAAGGATCTACCAAAACCCCCTCAAGATACGAAGAGTTGAATTTAATGATTAACTCATCAGCATGAAGACCAAAGTATTCAATGATCTGCCTATATTATTATAATATGAACAATAACTAACCTAACAAGCATAATAAAACTAGCTGCAGCTATATCTTGGTTTATATCAATTTGACTTAAGTTTTGCACCCTCACGGCATTCATATCCAAAGGAGGCAGTGCTTACTTGTACTTGCCGAACAATATGTTGGGTATTCCTGGACTGCATATCACCATAGTAATATAATGGTAATTTGTAAGACGGGAAATTAGAAAGAGAGTGTGAGAAATAGTCTGGCTCAAAGGGAGATTATTATTATTATATGTACGCGGATTATTTGCTAACAAAATGGTGTGTACGTGGTCTTATACGTATAAACGAGGAAGCTTCATTTCCCGCTACAATGCTATTCTCGGTGGTCCAGTGCTTCTGATCCTGCTGGATCACCGCTGTCCGGGTTCGAATCCTGACACTGGCTCATAACAATGACTTTTCGAAATTGTTTTCGGAAGTTAATTGTGATAAATATGGATGACTGAAAACTTTGTACCCGGTATGGCAATAAGTTCGCCACCTATTCAATTTGGGACGTAAACATAACGGCGAGACGAGGCTTAACAGCCGCTGCCTACACCTTCGTGTAACAAAAGGCGTGAAGTTATGTTATATTATGTTACAATATCTTCTGAAGTTTAACTAGTATTTTTATTTAAGATTCAGTTGTTCATCTATAAAAATGAGAAATCATTACAAAATCAATTAACAATAAGTGGTATTCCTTCTAAAATAAGGTGTAACGTTTCTGAGATCATCTGTACCATCATACAGAGTAGTTTAATCGTTGTTTTACGTACCGACATTCTGTAAAATTAACCACTAAACGTGGACACTTACGGTGGGGCTAGTCCACAAATTTAAAGTCGCTCAGTGAGCTATGGAGTGAACTATGCTAGGGGTTTCTCTGAAAGATGAACTAAGGAATGAATAATAATAATATAATAATAATAATATCTTGGACACAATACACACAGCGCCCTCTAGTTCCAAGCTAAGCAACTAAATGCTTGTGTTATGGATACTAGATAACGGATATTAATACATATATACTTTTCTTTTGTAAATATATCCTTATAATACATAGAAAAACACCCAGACACCACACAAATATTCATGTTTGTCACAAATATTTGTGCTCGGGTGGGAATCGAACCCCCGACCTCATTGCTGCAACCGGTAGTATTACCAATGCGCCACGAGGCCCGTCATATCGTCGAATATATCCAACAGAGAATTGGAGCAACTGACATAGCTCGTAGAATAAGCTCGCTGAAGTAGCAATAGTCTGGTCACATTTGCCGAAGGACCGAAGAAGGTCATAGAGTGGAGACCGCGACTTGGTAGGATGCCCACCAGCTCGATGGTCAAGACCTGATGGCCTGCTGGAAAAGACTGGATGCGGAAGGCAGAGAAACAAATGTTGTGGTGCAAATTGGGAGAAGCCTATGTCCAGCAGTGGACTGCAACAGGCTAATGATGAACCATTAACAATATTATATTAATCATTAGCCGAAACATGAAACAAAAAGGATTTATTAAATTATGACTCTCGCTGACCGCGTCGAAAACAAGGTTGTAAGGAAGGAAGTTGGATTGAAAGAGAGTGTCGGTGTAAAAGTAAGAAAGGGTATGCTCCGATGGTTCGGACATGTAAAAAAATGGATGATGCAAGATTGATTAAGCGGATATACAATGCAAAAGCGGATGGATGTAAGAGTTGAGGAAAGCCAAGACGCACATTCCATGACCATATAGAACGTGTACTGGAGGAAGGTGATGTTAGGAGTCTTAAAAATCGACGCGCGTGCATGAAAAGAGCTATGAAAGTCAACGAAGCGAGTGAAGTGAGTAAGAATCGTGCCTTATGGCGCTCTGTTCAGAGAGAACAGGGGATCCTACCTCGCAAGGGATTTGGCGTGAAGTTATGTATGTATGTTTAAATTAGGACATGCTGGCGTATTATGAACTCTTAATTCCCGCCAGCTTACGCGCTGTCTTGCAAATTTGTATTTTCAACAACTAATTTTAGCTTGTCGGTGACGAGTAGTCACTGTCAAATTCACTTTAAAAACTCGATTTATGAACGGCTAATTACATTTAGGCAGATCAGGAAAAAACAAGTCAATTAGAAATCGTACCAAAATAGGAGATATAACTTTAAAAATACGGAAATTAAAGTGGAAATGGGCAGGACATATGTTAAGAGGCATAGAGCATAGAGCATAGAGAAATGGAATAAAACTACTGTTTTCTGGTACCCGAGAAACGCTAAAAGGAAACCTGGAAGGCCGTTTCGAAGATGGGTAGATGAAATAAAAGCAGCTGCGGGAAGTATGTGGACCAGAACGGCTTTAAGTAGGGTAGAATGGAATGGATTGGAGGAGGCCTTTGTCGTTAGGCAAACAGATCAAGTTTCCGATGATGTTTATTAACTTTTAGTTTATTTAAGTAAAGTGTATTATACTTCTCTGAATAAAGGCTTATAAATAAATAAATAATATTTAATAAAAATTACATTTAGGCAGTCATGAGTAGTCTAGACTAGCTGAAATTAGTCTTTGGAAATACGAATTCGCGAGGCAGTGAACAGGCTGGCTGGAATTAAGAGCTCATAATATGCCGCCAGCAGTTATTGATATTAGCGCAAACAAACAAACCCTTCAAGCTTAATAATATTAATTTACCTAGATTATTAAACATGTTTTAAAGTAATCGGTGACATACATACACTATGGAATATCGATTTGGTTTACCGCAACGAGAATGTTTATATCAATCAGTATATTTCCTAAGTGTTTTATCATTTGACTGATATTTGTCTCATAACAACAACAACACAACTTGACAACAAATCCGACTTATAAACAAATAAATAAAGATAAAATATAACTTCCGATATCGAATATAATATTATATTAAATCAATTAGTTTTATAAATTATATATAGTTTTATACAATGCTAATTTAGTTTCCGTGGTATAGCGGTTATCACATCACTGCCTGCTCACCTTACGATACATATTTTTATCGCATGTTATCGAGGGGTCATTATTATATTCCACTAGGGGCTGAATATTTATGTACTCTTACTGCACTTTAACTTTTTTACTTTGAAAGGAAATCAATGTCACTGTATATTCTTTTATTCTTTATTGTACACATTTTTTAATGTTTATTACAATTATTTATACAATTTATACAAAGGAAAGTTTAAATAAAAATAAATTATCTACCAGCAGAGAATCGGATGTTGTGGCGCACATTGGGAGAGGCCTATGTCCAGCAGTGGACTGCAACAGGCTAATGATGATGATGATCTACCAGCTAACCGTTCAAGCGGTAGAGGAAAAGTAAAATCATTAAAGGAACAGCCGAAGTTTACATCAAAAATTGTATAAACAGTGATCAAAATACATAAACATAAAGAGATATACACAAATATACATACATACTTAAACTAAGTAAAATAAGGGTATTTTTTATTGCTTCTCCTGAACTACTAACTATCCTGGATCGAATGAGGAAGGGAATTGTGGAATTCCCTTCCTCATTCGATCCAGGATAGTTCCAGGTGGGAATTCCACAGTCAAGTAGCTCGAATAGTAAAAGGCTCATCATAGCAGTTGTGACTCTGAGTAAGTAAGAAAGAGCAAGCGAGGCGAGAATGTTTTTCTCTACCTAGATTATCAACATACAAGATTGAGGTAGTGAGATAGTCGAAACGTTTTTGTAAGTAAGAAGGCGAATTCGGTGTGAACTATGGTGTTGAGAAGAGTTAGCATAAGAAGATCATGACTTTGCCTAATGGGCAACCACTTCAATTGCAACCGAAATTTTGAAATATGCACATATTTACGGAGTCTATAAAAACGGATTACCAAATTCTTCGGCAACAACTAGTATATTAAATCATATTTTTGTCTGCGTTTTTAATTACTGTTTGCATATACTTTACTTGGAAAAGGAAGACAAACAACATTTGTAAATATTAAAGATGTTATGTTATTTCACGATATTATTAATTTAAATAAATGTTTGTTATTATAATACTGATAAATTATTTTGTTATTGTTAATCTGTGACATCTGTTCGTTTACACATAAATCTCGATGGGGTCAGGTCGACGCACAAATTCTGTGATAAATATTCTCTATAAAAGCCAGCGATCGCCATGTTTGTCATATATTTGACACAAGCTTCCAATACTTGACAGTTAGAGACAAGATGGCGTTCAAGGTCAGTATTTTATTTATTTATTTTACTAGTTAAAGACATATTTTTAATTCTTCACACAATAACGTTAGTATAAAATCTGATATTTATAATTTAACTTTTAATAGATTAGTTTCCATCTTCGATTACCTTCATGAGATATTCACGTAATCTAAATGGGACCTTTTTGTACCTTCACGGCCTTAGACGACAAGTGTAGGAGGCGAATAAGTGTTAAGAATTATTTAGTCCCATGAAATAAGTGACAGGCTCTCAGTTAAGTAGATTTGTTATTTTATTTGTAATTTATTAGTAGTAATATCTAATTGTAGATAAGATCTTTTCTTAATTGTAAACCCATCAGCTCGATGATGAGACTAACTACTTATACCTACTTATTTTATATATTATTTAATATATTGTCTATTAAATATATGTATTATCTGCATCAATATTAAACAAATAATGTCCCGGTCCATTATATTATTGTATTTTAGACAGATGGTAATAGTGATTGCAAGACAATTCAAAATATCGATAACATATCCAAATCCTTGATTTAGAAAGTCATAAGTCGGATCAATGAAAATATAGGTATCGTGATTGTACACCGAATTATCTATCTAGAAAGAAGTATATAATTATAAATCTGTAGATATTTCGTGTCATTTCATAAATGCATCTTAAAACGGTTGCGTGCCACATAATCGATTCTACAAAATTAGACAACGAATTTGGATGAAATTTGGAATGAAGATGAACATTTCATCACGATATACTCTTAGGATCGGGACGTAAGTGAGAGAGACAGGTGGGGCGGAATTTGTGGCGGAATTTGTGACAAAAATTGTCTATCCACATAAATATATACATATGTTTCTTGTTACAATAATTATTCACTAATCATCACTCGTCTGTCGAACTCTCTTCATACGATAACGAATCTTCGCTGACAAGGATAATGGGAGTTTGCACATTATCAAAAGCCGATAACAGTCGATCGACTAACCACATTCCTAAACATCGCAATGACCTTGTCAATGAAATATGACGTATTGGCGCCTGATTTTTGTTCGGAGTTTTAGGTTTTGACGCTAGAACAAAGTCATAGCAACGACTATTCGTGAGCGGTCTAAAATAAAATAATATAATGGACGGAGTATGTAATCGATAAATTCGACTACATAAATCGATTCCATAAAGCTTTAACAGTTAGAAAGCCTTAAAACAGCGCTAAAATTATCTTGAAAATTCAAATCTTGACGTATTTTTACTTTTTACATGAGCTAGCTGGTTTAGTGTTAGCACATAGCTTAAGTAGCTAATAATTGGAGTTTATTTAACTATCATTGAATAATATTATCTAGTACCTTTCTAATGTTAATTAACTAATTAATTAAGTTTTCACAAATATCATGAAAACAAATCCAAAAGAAACAATTTGGTGTGTGCCTGTATTTTATTCCGTATTCCGGAACCTCCTGAACAAGTAGGGAAAGCAATAGGCTCAAAAATTATCAGCAATATATATTTACATACTAAAACATAATAAAATTGCATTTCTAAAATGTGTAAATCTGTAACTGATTATAACGGAAGTTTTTTTTTAATCCACAGATTATGTGCTTATTCCTGGCCCTAGCGGCAGTCTGCTACGGTAAGTGTTCATAACTCATTCAAATATAGAGATAGCTAGCATTTATTAAATGGAATATATTTAGAAATGGTATAGCCACGTCGTTTGCTTTTTGAATGGGCCGGCTCGACTGGTGAAATACTACGATCACTCAAAATATCTACGCAAAATAGCTTATGCTACATTACGTGCGGTGAAACAGGTAGCCGGAGGCCCTGCCTACTTAAATGCTGCTTACTCAACTCTGATTTCTTAGATGTTGCAGATGTCCATGGGTTGTCTATTAGCAACACATGGACATTTGCAACTGGATACTCGGCGAAACTCAGAGCCATCTAGTTTTCAAATTGTTGATGGATATGTAAGGTTTAACATACTTATAATAAATAGAGAAACGCCAAAGTCTAGACAAATATCTAAGTTCATCATACAAATATTTGACCAGTATTTGACTTGTAATTTCTACTTGATCAAATATTTGTATATCTAATTAATTGTTGTGTTTTGTAGCGCATCCTAGCTACGGCAGTGGTGGCGGATACGGTGGTGGCCAGGGTCAAGGTGGATACGGCGGTGGTCACGGTAGTCAAGGGGGATATGGGAGCCAAGGTCAATCTGGGTTCGGTGGTGGACACGGCGGTCACGATTCCGGATTCGGCGGTGGACACGGCGGTCAGGACTCCGGATTCGGCGGTAGTCATGGTGGTCACGGTGGACACGGAGGTGGCCAAGGCGGATACGGAGGTGGACAAGGGGGATACGGAGGTGGACAAGGGGGATACGGAGGTGGCCACGGTGGATACAGAGAACACGGATATTAGTATTACCTCATAGATATTAAAATAATTAAGACGTCATAAAGATTTATAAAAACGAAAAAAATATAAGATTTATCGCTACTCTAACCTGTTTTATTTATCACTTGAATTTAACATAACATAACTTCATGCCTTTTTCTAACCGAAGGTGTAGGCAGTGGCTGTTAAGCGTCGAATCGCCGTTATGTTTACGTCCCAAATGTAATAGGTGGCGAACCTATTGCCATACCAGGCACAAAGTTTTTAGTTATTGATATGTATTACTGTAGGCCAGGGTTTGAAACCGCGATCTCTTCATTCAAAAGCGGGGTGCTCGACCACTGGACCACCGAGACTTACTCGCATTAAAACCTTTTCAAATGAATGTAGGTATATCAAAATTGCTCGATGAGTTTTATCTTGTAGTAGAGCCAATTAGTTCGCTGCATGAATGGACCGGTGAAATACCACGACCTCTCAGAAAATCGACGTTAAATTGCGAAAAATTCTCGAAAATGTCTCACGTAATTAATGGACGCACCCTTGTGTCAAAATAATGATATCAAATACCTAATACTAATTTAAAAAATATGATATGACAGAGAAATAGACGAACTGCCTCCCATCACTATAACCCTCAATGATATTACAAATACTTAAAATTACTCATCAAAATATGTACTTCAACATGCCGAATGAATTCTGGTGATTGTGCCCGTGAAATGACAGGCAAATACTCTTGCCATAATATAAAACGCACAATTCTGACAATCATCACGTTTTACTCGCACAACTTCCGACGGAAAAGTCATTCGTGAGCCATAATTCGAACCTAATACTTGTGATTCAAGGATACTGAACCATAGAGACAAAATATCTAAAACTATATTGAGGAAAATTATTTATAAATCTAGCCAGTAACAAGTATTTAGGTACTTAAGCGGTTTCGTGTCAAAATATTTGTACTCGCCGAGTATATAAGCTGAAATCATCAAGTCGTATTAGACAATTGATCCTCTAGTTCTTCAGCACCCAGTACCAATAGTTCGTAATGATGAAGAGCATATTTGTGAGTATACATATTAAATTGTTTTTTTTTTAAATTTAAATCTGGTTTGAACTTTTTAGATATTTATTTGGAATAAGCAGTGGTAGAGCCAAGCAGTTCGCTGCATGACTGGGCCAGCTCGACCGGTGAAATACCACGACCTCTCAGAAGATCGACGTAAAGTGACTCATACCACGTTTCGTTCGGTGAGATAGGTACCCGGAGGCCTATCCCTCTTCCCCATCTTTTCCTATTCCTACTATCATTCTCCCTTAAAGGTCGGAAACGCAACCGTAGCACTATATGTGTTGCTGGTGTCCATGGGCGGCGCAGGTTGCTTACTATCAGGTGACACGCTTGCTCGTTTGCCCTCCTATCCCATAAAAAAAACTCTTTTTGTTATTTACCACAAGCACTTGTCTTGATATGTGTGTATATTATCCGAATTAAAACAATGACATCAGCATCCAATCTCTTCAAATCTTTTTCTTGTTTGATTTCTACAGTAACGCATTCAATCTTCTAGATTGGCATAAATTTCCAAGAAATATTAAACATATATCTATTTGTTTATTTTTTTTCTAAAATTATATAAACTTTCAGGTCTTTGTATTTATGCTGGTAGCTATGGTGATGGTAGCAGCACAAAGAGGTGAGCATCTGAATCTCTATTTTTCTCTTACTCTATTTATGTATATTCCTCTCCCATACCTATAATATCTGAGGGTTCTGTGGGGAAATGGAGTATATTGGAAATGAAAAAAATATTGTGGAATTAACCAGCGTTGTTGGTGAGTGGGAGTTTAAAAATTGCAGTATCGAATGAAATTAAATGAACTGATGTTATGTCATGTTGTCAAAGCGAAACTAGGTATGATTGGATATCTATATGTCATAAGAAATGGAGGATGATGGGGATGAAATAGATGATGATGATGATACGATGATGATTGATATATGTATTTAAGAGTTAAACATTGAAGGCGTCGGCTTTAAATTTAGATTTTCTTTTTGATTTTCTTTTTGTTTTTTAATTTAATTTTGAAAGAGTAACGAACAATATTTTTCATTACAGGCGCTGGTGGAAACAGACCTTCGCGTAAGTCAATTTTTTTTCTAAATAAACAATTAAATGACATATTAAAATATTGTATATAATTAGTTTATTTCAAAGATCAATATAATTTGAACTCGAAATTTAATCGTAATTTTTTTTTCAGAGCCAGGATATGAACCAATCAGTAAGTAACACTACAAATCGCACTTGTTTATTAGTTCAATATCATATATGATTTATTATTTAATAATAGAAAAAAATAATTGAGACATATCAATATCGATCCAATATATTTATTTTCAAATTGACTAAGGAGATATACAAAACAAAAGCGAAAGCATCAAAGTCTAGGAAAATATTTAAGATACTTAACGAAGGCTCCTAACCCCACCTTCTGGTGATTTCAGGAGCCTTAAAAACCAACGAGCGAATATGACAAGAACTATGAAAGTCAAAGAAGCGAGTGATGTATGTTTTTTTTTTTTTTTTTTTTTTTTTTTTTTTTTTTTAAATTTCCGCCTTATACCCTACCGGGCCGCGGGAACTACGTGAGTATGACCTCCGCGGCCCGGCGAGGGGGGGCCCCTTTGCGTCGGGGCCCGACGTGGAACGACCCACTCCCATGGAGTGGGGAGGGGTCGTCCGCCGTTTCCACGGCGCGACGCGTCTTACGACGCGTCGCGCGTGGGGTTATGTCCCGGCCAGGGCCGCCATCAGACTCGACGGCGGCCCCGGGCCGGGGCCCGGCGGGGCGGGAGCGTGCCACCAGCACGCTCGCGCTCCCGCAGGGCTTCACGTTTGGCCGCCATCACCTCGCTAGCGAACGAGGCGACGGCGGCCCAACACTGGTCGCTGCCGGCCATGGCAGCGACGACGGCCGGCAGCGACAAATCCGTCCCGATTGCGCCAACGAGTCGGGCGCGTTGGGCGCCCCAGCCCGTGCACACGGCCAGAGTGTGTTCGGCCGTGTCCACGGCGCCGGACGCGCAGTGGTGGCACGCGGGCTCCGCGAGGATGCCCACCAGTTCCCACAGGTACTTGCCGAAACAGCCGTGACCTGTGAGAAGCTGAGTGAGCCAATACGCGGGAGCCCGGTGCCTCGCCTCGACCCATTGGCGCAATACGGGTCGGACAGCCTCGGCGAGCCGTCTGCTCGCCGAGGAGTCCTCCAGCCTTTGAGCCCATCGCTGGAAGAGATCCTCGCGACATTCGCTCCTCCAGCGAGCGATCTCCTCCGCGAGGGGCTCCGACGATGTCTGCCGCATCAGGGCCCTTCTTCGGTACACCTCCGCCAGGACCCCGGCCTCGAGGTCCCAGGGGAGGGAGTGATGTATGTAAGACGTGTATAAGTCATATAGTGGCTCTGTTCTCTCTGCCTATCCCGCAAGAGACTTGGCGTGAAATAAATGTATATTTATTTTTATAGATATTTATGTTTTTAAGTCGTCTTCATGTACTTGATTACTCCGAACATTAATTGATGCTTCCAGGAATTAAAACCGAGATATTTAACATAATGTATTACTGTTATAGGTATTGGACCCGCATTCGTGACCAACAACCGACCTGGAAAACAATGTAAGTAAAAACAATAATCATATTCACGTTCTAAATCTTAGAATTTCTTGATGTTATGTATTTTGTTCTAAAAATATCATGGTTAATTTAAAATATTCCCGGTAACTTAAAATGCTTAAAAGCCACAATATTCTGCTTAAAATTTGTTGAACAAATAACATGATAAATATTTTATTTCATAAATATAAACTACAGGAAATATCTCCCAAGATCCTAATCTGTCTTATAGCAAGATAAGTATTTATCATATACATGCATGTATTTCCGTTATAAATGTGTTTCTTATTTTTTTTTTCAGACTCTAACCCCAACCTACGCGGAGGCAAATAAATTTCCACCGCTGCTGATATAAAAAACATCACTAACGGCCTCGCTTTGTTGATAAATGTGAAATCTGCTAATAAAATATATTGAAACTGCATAATGATTTAAATTTTATTTAACCCGTAATACTCCATCACTATAAGCTGTTGAAACTTATAACATGGCGCCTAAAAAATAAAAAAGTAACGTAACATAACTTCACGCCTTTTTCTACCAGAAGGTGTAGGCCGTGGGTAGACCTCGACTCGCCGTTATGTTTACGTCCCAAAAGGTGGCGAACCTACCACGATACCGGGCACAAAATTTTCAGTCATCGATATCTATCACACATAGCTTTAGAAAATAATTTCGAAAAGTCATTGGTGTGAGCCAGGATTCGAACCCGCGACCTCTGGATTCAGAAGCGGGGTGCTCGATTACTGGACCACAGAGACTATAAAAAGTATAAATTATTTGCATGTTAGACCATGTAAACATTGAGGTGTTAAAATTCTCATCAGCAAATGTGAAAATTATATAATACCAGTTGACAGAACGAACTTTGTTTCACCTAGAAGCAATAAGAAAAAAAATAAAAATGGTTATTGTGGGTTATCACTTAGAGATACACCAGCGCGGACTTTTTTGTAGACCTTCTTCAAGTATATAATAATGTAGCTCATTATTTTAATCTATCACTTAGGGTTCAGCCAGCATTTGCCCATTAAAGTCCTAAATGTCGAAAATTAACACTTTTTATTAAATATATTAAACATGAATTATAGATACACACCACCCCGTCGACACCCACTATATTAAAAAAAATCGCATCAAAATCTGTTGCGTATGTAGTTTTAATGATCAAAGCATATCCTTATACCCCTTGGTCAAATTTTGTTTTATACTATGTAATGTTTATGATATCAGGTCAATAAAACAAAAAAAAAAGACTCAACATACAACTGTCAAAATGTTTATTTTCCCGCCTCATTACATTTCTTAGAATGACCTTAAGTCAACTGTCGATATGGCGATGTTGTAAGTAGTATCTATACATATAATAAAATTGTAGAAAAGTCAAAACTGTACATTGAATATTTTTTAAAAAGAATACTTGGTGTGTGATCTGCAATCGATACCGAAGCCAAAAATATACTTTTTAGAATTTTTGTCTGTTTGTCTGTTTGTCTGTTTGTCTGTATGTATGTCCGGGATAAACTCAAAAAGTACTGCATGGATTTACTTCAAATTTGGCACGAAAATTATTAAGAAGTCGGGTCAACATATAGGCTACATATTATCACGCTATCACCTACGAGGAACGAGCAGTGAACCTTTATTTCTTCAATGTATTCTGTAGCAACGTGTAATCTAACGACGCATATTTGTATGTTGTTATGGTGTTATTATGTTAATAACCATGCTTTAATCTATACATATAATAATAATAATAATATAATATAAGTTAGCTTCACATTTTAATTAACTTATGCCGTTAAACATAACAGACAATTTTAAAACAGTGCCATCTATGAGATTTACAAAACAGAAAACATTAAGTTGAATTACACGTGTAAGCACTTTTTGGTTTTAGATATAAATAAATCTTTGAGATTTTAAAAACATCAAGTCGAATTACATGTTTAAACACTTTTTGAATATAAATAATTGAAATTTCATCATGCGCTTGCGGTCAATAGATGTTTTTAAGAGTCATAGATGGAGTTGTGCATTTTCTTCTTTAAAATTGTATCGTTAATTCTTTTCAGAGATGAGCAAGACAATTAAAAAAATGTATTTGTATATGCTAAAAACTGTTAATATTTTTGTTCGGTATTTATTGGTGTAATGATTGCTTCGTAATTTTATAATTTTACACCATTAAAAAAAAATGTTTCCTATTCGCTAACTAGATGGCGTTGGCGTCGAATTAGATCGCGCTATAATTTCGTTCACCAAAAGTGATGTTATGAGTACGGATGTCGCCGCGACAACTCATAGAAACTGGGGTTACCTGCGTTGCTATAAGTTATCGTGTGCTTAGTCGAATTTAACGTGAAAACTGAAAATACTTTCCTGAAATATAATTAAAAAAAAAAATATTTACTTAAATAAACTTCATTCGGAATCGGACTACTGCTTACTGCTTAGCTATCATTATCTGTGTGTAAATTCTCAGCGTGTAAATTATTTTCTGTTATTTTTCAAACTTAAAATAATCAAAATGCCTAGAAAACGGTCTAATCTATCCCAATCCTCAAACGATAGTCGAAGGAAAAGGTTAGCTCGATCTCTTGAAACCACCATTGAGCGTGAGGCAAGGATAGCTACTCTTCGAGAACACAATGCGGAAATTCGAGATGGAGAAAGTAGTACGTCGCGCCAGTCCCGATTAGATACTATGCGCACTCAAAATGCATCGTTGCGGTCTCTGGAAAGTATAGAAGCATACGAAATGCGGCTATTAAATGATCGGAAGCGCCATGCTGAGTCTCGCGCGTCAGAGACATACACGCAACAAGAGACAAGACTGAGTTTGCAGCGCAGCCGCACTTATGCCGCTCGATCGTGCGAGAGTGCTGAAATTCGAGAAGCTCGATTGGAAAGCGACCGGGAGCGTCACGCTGAGTCTCGCGCGTCAGAGACGTACACGCAGCTAGAGACGAGGTTGAGTTCCCAGCGCTCTCGCACAGATGTAGCTCGATTTTGTGAGAGTGTCGAAGCGCGAGCAGCTCGACTGGAAAGCGACCGGGAGCGCCACGCTGAGTCTCGCGCGTCAGAGACGTACACGCAGCTAGAGACGAGGTTGAGTTCCCAGCGCTCTCGCACAGATGCAGCTCGATTTTGTGAGAGTGTCGAAGCGCGAAAAGCTCGACTGGAAAGCGACCGGGAGCGCCACGCTGACTCTCGCGCGTCAGAGACGTACACGCAGCAAGAGACGAGGTTGAGTTCCCAGCGCTCTCGCACAGATGCAGCTCGATTTTGTGAGAGTGTCGAAGCGCGAGAAGCTCGACTGGAAAGCGACCGGGAGCGCCACGCTGAGTCTCGCGCGTCAGAGACGTACACGCAGCAAGAGACGAGGTTGAGTTCCCAGCGCTCTCGCTCAGATGCCGCTCGATTTTATGAGAGTGTCGAAGCGCGAGAAGCGCGACTGGAAAGCGACCGGGAGCGCCACGCCGAGTCTCGCGCGTCAGAGACATACACGCAGCGAGAGACGAGGTTGAATTCGCAGCGGAGTCGCACTTCTCTTTCTCGGTCGATCGAAGATCATGAAGAGCGGATGACCCGGTTAAGAAGAGATCGTTCTCAGCATGCCCTTTCACGGTCGTTAGAGAACGATGAGCAGCGTGAAGAACGTCGTGCAGCTGCTCGGCAGCGGTACCACGACGTGTGTGGCGATACGTCTGCTCATCTATCGCTAGAACGGGATAGAATTCAAGAGTTTCGAGGATCTTGGTCGGGTGAACAGCGTGCGGCACAACTAGAACTAGATCGTCTGAGGCGTAGCATGAATCAACTTTCAACATCTGACGATGAATCCATGGTTTACGATATCGAAGAGCAATCGTGGCTAAATAAAGAGGGAAGTGGATTTATGTACAATGTTGCGATTAACTACGCCGCACACGGAGATATTGGTGTCTTAGAAGAAGTGTGTGCCCACTGTCAAGCCCGCAAATGGAAAGGAGAGCCCAATGGGATGTGTTGTGCATCTGGTAAGGTACGCTTGGAGTCTATGCAAGACCCACCAGATCTGTTAAGAATCTTACTAAATGGCGAACATCCGAAGTCCAGCCAGATTTTTTGAAAAACATCCGAGCTTATAACAGCGCCTTCCAGATGACTTCGTTTGGTGCAAATCAAATCGTTGAAGCAGGTTTCATGCCGACATTCAAGGTCCAGGGGCAAGTTTACCATCAAATCGGTTCGCTGCTACCTACAGACATTCCAAAATTTTTGCAAATTTATTTTGTAAGTGATTTTGAAGAACAAGCAAACCTACGAAGTAGACACATCCCCAATTTGGACCCTGTTCTGGTCAGAGGATTGCAAAGTATGTTGCATAACGTTAATCCGCACATTGGCAACTTCAAAGCCGCTCTGGCGTCGGTGCCTGAGAACGAGCGCAACCGCTTTAAGTTTGTCATCAGTGCAGATAGAAAGCCGATTGCAGCCCATCCGGGACGATATAATGCGCCAACGACGAATGAGGTCGCCGTTCTCTTAGTCGATCAGGAGTGTGATAAAAGAGATATCGTCTTACGCACGCACGATGACCGGCTTCAAAGGATCAGCGAAACTCACCGCGCGTACGATTCTCTTCAATATCCGCTCATGTTTTGTCGCGGAGAGGATGGCTACCATTTCGCCCACTATAATGTAGACCCCCAGACAGGCTCCCCAAATTATAACAAAAAAACGTCCGCCATGCAGTTCTACAGCTTCTTGATCCAGCTGAGGGTGAACAATGGCTCTTATCTCCACCATCATCGTACACTCTTTAGTCAGTTTCTGGTGGACATGTATGCCAAAATTGAGACAGAGCGTTTGGTATTTATAAGGTCCAATCAAAGAAAGCTGAGAGCTGAGAACTACGTCCATCTCAGAGATGCCATGCAGAATGATGCCAATGCTCAAGATGTAGGAAGGATGGTCATTCTCCTCTCCACCTTCACAGGAGGTCCGCGGTACATGCACGAGAGGACCCAAGATGCATTTTGCTATGTGCGAAAGTTTGGTCGCCCGGACCTCTTTATTACTATCACTACCAACCCAAAGTGGCATGAAATAACAGCTCAACTCCTTGCAGGACAGGTTTCGTACGACAGGCACGACTTGATCTCTCGCGTATTCCACCTGAAGTTGAAATGCCTTATGGATCTTCTAACAAAGGCAAAAGTGTTTGGTACAGTCCGATGTCATATGTATTCCGTGGAATGGCAAAAACGCGGCTTGCCACACGCGCATCTGCTTTTGTGGTTGGAAGAAAAGATCAGGCCTATCCAGATTGATCAAGTCATAAGTGCAGAGCTTCCGGACCCTGACGTTGATCCTGTTCTGCATCAAATTGTTAAAAGTCACATGGTGCATGGCCCCTGTGGCACGTTAAATCCAAGTTCCCCTTGTATGAAAGACGGACGTTGTACAAAAAGATTCCCAAAAAAATTTACCAACGAAACCATTACTGGTGAGGATGGATATCCCTCATACCGGCGCCGATCACCAGCAGAGGGCGGGCATTCCACTGAGCTGAGCGTGCGTGGCCAGGCGCGACCGGTCGATAACCGATGGATTGTTCCTTACTCACCAGTACTGTCCAGGACCTTCCAGACGCACATCAACGTCGAGTCGTGCACCAGCGTCGGGTCGATCAAATATATCTGCAAATACGTGAACAAAGGTAGCGATCAGGCGACGTTTGCTTTACAGAACACTGACAGAGACGAGGTGACCAAGTATCAGTCCGGTCGCTACATCAGCACGTCTGAAGCAGTTTGGCGGATACTGGCGTTCTCTATACATGACAGGCATCCTGCCGTCATGCATTTAGACGTCCACCTAGAAAACGGTCAGCGCATATATTTTGATCCCAACAACGTTGCTGAGCGCTTAGAAAATCCGCGCCAAACAACTCTCTTGGCATTTTTCAGGCTCTGCGAAATCGACCAGTTTGCGAGGTTCCTTACGTATGACGAGGTGCCTTCATATTACACGTACGACAAGCAAAGGGGAATATTTAACCGACGTCGAAGAGGAGGTGCTGTCGAAGGTTTTCCGGGAATTTTCAAGGACACCGTATTGGGTAGAGTTTATACCGTGCACCCGAATAATGGCGAATGCTATTTTCTGCGGTTATTACTTCACACGATCCGAGGCCCAACGTCTTTTGCCTTTCTGAGAACATTTGATGGCGTGGAGTATCCCACTTACCGCGCAGCCTGTGTAGCACGTCACCTTCTCGACGGTGACCAAAACTGGGATGACACCCTCGCGGAGGCGAGCGTCAGTAACAGCCCCAGCCGTATGCGTCATCTGTTTGCCGTCATCTTGGTGTTTTGTGGAGTCACGAACCCGGTAGCTTTGTGGGAAAAATATCGACATCATCTATCTGAAGATTTTCTACGAGCTTTGAGGCGTGCTACTGGAGACGAAGTCGAAGTAACTGATGAACGCGTGCTGAACACCTGTCTTAGTTCACTTCAAGACGTGGTCATTTCCATCGGCGGCAATCCATTGGTCGAATATGGGTTACCAGCTCCCCAATCATCACCGCATCAAGACCGTGGAAATCGAGAGTATAACGCTGAGACAATTTACGATCCGAGCGAAATGACCACCATACGAAATCACCATGTCGCTTTGTTCTCTTCAGAGCAAAAACAAATTTATGACACTGTTCTTAAAAGCGTTGGGCAAAACCAGGGTAAAATGTTTTTCTTGGATGCTCCTGGTGGAACAGGAAAAACATTTGTTACCACTGGCATACTTGCAGAGGTCAGGAGGCAAGGCAAAATTGCCATTGCTGTAGCGTCGTCGGGAATCGCTGCCACACTGCTTCCGGGTGGCAAGACAGCACATGCCATGTTTAAAATTCCCATCGATTTAGAGAGCACCGAAACGCCTGTTTGTGGTGTGTCACGCAATAGTGATAAGGGACACGTGCTGAAGGATTGCTCTCTGATCGTATGGGATGAGTGTACGATGGCCAATAGAAAAGCAGTTGAGGCCGTGGACAGAACCCTGCAGGACATCCGCAGGAACGAACACTTGATGGGTGGTGTCACAGTTCTATTCAGTGGCGATTTCCGACAAACGCTTCCCGTGGTGACGCGGGGATCGAGGGCTGACGAGGTGAATGCTTCGTTGAAACGATCTTCGCTGTGGTCACGAGTTCGTACGCTGCGCTTGACCATTAATATGAGAGCTCGGCTCGGCGGCAATGCACGTGCTCAAGAATTCTCCGATGTTCTTCTAAGTCTTGGCGAAGGCACTCTACCAGAGGAGAGAGGTGGGCAGGTGGTGCTTCCAGAGTCTCTCGGTAGAGTCGTATCCAGCTTAGAAGAACTCATTCGCTGTGTGTACGGGGACATCAGTCATATACCGCACCAGCAGAATTCTTGGGTATGTGAGCGGGCAATTTTGACGCCCAAAAATGGTCAGGCTGAAGCAATCAACGGATGCATTCTCTCGAAAATTGAGGGGAATGAAGTGGTTTACACCTCTATAAACACTGTCATCGAGCAAGATGATGCCACACATTATCCCGTGGAATTTCTGAACTCTCTGTCAGCAAGTGGACTTCCAGCGCATACTATCAAGCTGAAAGTCGGTGTCCCGATTATGCTTCTTCGGAACCTATCTCCTCCGAAGTTGTGTAACGGGACCCGCCTTAAAGTCATCTCGCTCCACAGACACAGCATTGAGGCGGAAATTCTTACGGGTTGTGGCGTAGGCGAGGCAGTATTTGTACCACGCATTCCCCTCATACCTCATAACTTCCCGTTCCAGTTCAAGCGCGTACAGTTCCCCGTGAGTGTTTGCTTCGCGATGACCATCAATAAGTCGCAGGGGCAGACACTGAGAGCAGCGGGTGTCGACCTCAGGACGAGCTGCTTCTCACACGGGCAGCTGTACGTCGCTTGCTCCCTCGTCACCAGTCCTGACTCTCTTTACATTTTGGCTGCGGAGAGCCAAACCAGCAATGTTGTTTATAGAGAAGTTTTATAAGTATATATTTTTATCCTTTTCTATATTTATATTTTCTTATTCATTATTTTCTACATTTGCTTCAGTCGCAACTTATTACTTAATTCAGCAGAATCACCATAAAGTCATTTATTCAAAGCAGACTGAAAATCAGCACTTTTGAAGTTCAACAATTTTACAAAAGACAGTCTCCCTCTGTTACTGTACAATCTGTATTTATGAAATGTAAAGAAGTAACGGGTAAATAAATGTTATTTTAAAAGGTATAATCGTAGGTATTTTTGGTGCTGTATAGCGTTCAGGCAGATGACGTCGCGGGCTACAGCTATACTACAAAAATTCCTGTTAAAATGAAAATAAACAATGCGGGCAACAACCATTGCTACCGCAATCTGTACTTATCCTACCAGTTACAATTTCATTTTAGAGGTAATTACTTCTCAACTGTCTATGTAAAAATATAGCTATCTGATCACAAATTCCACGCGTACGAAGTCGCGGGCACAGCTAGTAGAATAATAATATTGTTTAGACAACTTTTTTAGCACTAAGTATATTTTCTGTTTGACAAGTCAGCGCTCTTGCTAAATTGTTGACACACAACAAACAATCTTTATCAGGGATTCACCTTTTTGTGATGAGGTAATTTTGTGCATATTATGATTGCATACTTCCGTAATTCAGATGACCTGTATTTTTTATCCAGCGTTCGAAGTATGCTTATATTTAGATTATTTTTACATTACTTAAAATTCACCGACCGTATGTTTGTCAGTAATCAGGCAGTTATCTCATGAACTGCTATAAAGACAGTTATCATTTTTCTAGATGATTTATTTCAAACTAAAAAGCAAACTGAATAATGTTGAAGAACAGTGGCAAAGAAAGGAACCCTTTGTACACGAGTCCGACTCGCTCTTGAACTGTTTTCTTTTACCCCTATCGTGTCCATTCTCGACAGGCTTTTTCTTTACGTAAGGAAATGCTATAAGCACACCCCCCACCTGGGTACGGCAGGGTGTAGTGTGGGAATCCCAAAACAGTAAAGTGCAATCCGATCTTACGGTTACCCACTAAAACCTCGCGGCGGCCTTCCTCCGGCGTTGGGGTGGCCCAGGACAGTGCATCAGCCCTCTGGTCCACCCCGCCGTCGCCCCCCCTCTGTCACGAGGGGGTTCTCATCCTCGGGGAGCCTCGGTGAGGCTCACCCGGGCGGGGCGGCTAAGACCGCGCGATGTAAAGAGGCGCGCGGGCGGCAGCGCCCCCGACGACCCTCCCCGGCCGCACCGGGGGGTCTATCCTTCCCGGGCCGCGACCCGGGCGCACCCGCGGGGTGTGCGCCCTCGAGGCCCGCTGGCGCCTTCGAGCGGGATCGGCTCTCTCCCGACCCCGCTCGGCGGCCTCCTTCTGAAGCATGACAGCTTCGCAGAAGGAGACCACAGCCCTCCACTCCTCCTCGCCCGCCAGTATTGCCGTGACCAACGGCGGTGGGGACAAATCTCGCCCGATCCCGTCGACCAGGACTCGGCGCTCCGCCGCCCAGGCCGGGCAGACTTCCAGCGTGTGCTGGGCCGAGTCCAGGTCGGATGCGCAATGGTGGTATCTCGCCGTCTCTTCGCGTTTTAAGTGACTCAGATACTCACCGAAGCACCCGTGCCCGGTGAGTATCTGAGTCAACCTGTAGGTGACAGTGCCCCATTTACGGAGCACCCAGGCCTCGAGGTGGGGCAGGACGGCCCCGCCAGCACGCTGACGCGCACAGCCCTGGAGGACCAGCGCGTCGCGTCAGTCCCCCAGGCTGCCCCGCCCGAAGGCCTCCCACCACCACACTTCGTGTCGCGACCATACGGGGGTCTCGCGACTAAACGGGGGCCCCGTACAGGGCCACAGACCGCACGACGCCACCGTAGTGGTGGCGAACTCCCTCCCCCGGTCCCCCGAGGTTGGGCAGCAGGCGATGAAGCGCGCCCGCCACCCGTCGCGCTTGGGGAACCATCCGTACGTAGTGCTCCTCGAAGCTCCAGCGACTGTCCAGGGTGAGGCCGAGGTACTTCATGTACCGCCCCACCGGGACAGCCGTGTCATCCACCTAGGTCCGCGAGGCTGGGAGTTCCCTGCCGTCGAGAGTGTCGTCTGCATAGCACACGACACTCACGCCACAGGGCAGACTGGTGCGGAGGACCGGATCGTATGCGAGGTTCCATAGGGGGGGGCCCGAGCACGGACCCCTGCGGAACGCTGCACGTCACTTCCTTCCTCTGCTCCGTCCCGTTCCAGTCGACATAGTCCACCCGTCTCTCCTGCAAGCGACACCGCCAGTGCCTCGACGCGCGCCGAGGTCTACCCGATCAGTACCCGCCGTTGAGTCGCCAGTTTTCTGGCGACCCCGAGCGGGCACGTGACCCAGGCCGAGCCCAGCCGAGACGGGCTGGAGCGGATTCTAGACAGGCTGATAAAGAATTGACGACATAATGATAAAATGATTATTCATAGTCTCTCACAAATATCTATGCAGATATTTAAGATGAAAAGTTGTGTCTGGGTATTATCATCTTAGAGGAATATTTACTGAGAATTAAATTATATTTGCTTTTGTCGGAGTTTTTGTCTCTATACGAGTATAAATAAGCTAACATCGACATACCTGTATATTTATTAGTCAAATTTACTGAGAAGGTGTGGACCACTTACTTATAAAATGAAGTTCCTTTTGGTGAGTTTGAATATATTGAAGTTGGTTTTTGTAATTTCACGCCTTTTAAAACTCTAGGTGTAGGCAGCGACTATTATGCTTTGACGTGACGAACTTTTGAAATAGTGTTACAGTTGCGTTGCCTGCCCTTACACTGGGATATGGAAGGGGTCGGAAGTGGGATACGAAGGAGAGAGGGGAAGGGGGTTGGGCCGTCTCCGGGTACCTTTAACCCGGCGTGAGCCACTTTACATCGATATTCTGAGAGGTCGAGGTATTTCAGCGGTCGAGCTGGCCTATTCATGATGCGAATTGCGTGACTCTACCATTGTTAGAATTCTATTCTAATGTCAGTGACAATGCCTGTTTTTTTATTGTGGCTAAATTACTGTACTCATACATATTTCCAATTATTCATAGATTAAAATAACAAAATCAAATCGTTACTCAAGCAGATAACAATTCTTATCGAAAGTCAATACATTCGCAAAGATATGATTAATATATTATTTTATCTTTTAAGACGTTTTATATATATATGTATTTTTATTTTACAAGTAAAATGCTTTGTTAATTTTGCAGTTCTTCGTGTTAGCACACATCGCAATGTCTGCACCACAGAGACGTGAGTAATTACCATTATTTTATTGTAACTTCACCGTTTTATTTACGCGAAGGCATAGACTACGGCTGTTAAGCCTTGTCTCGCCGATTTTTTTTCATTTTTTTGTTACATACATCGAAAATGTCATTCTCCCGCTACTTTTTGAATCAGAAACGAGGCCTTAATTGCATTTTTTAAATATAATTAGATAGATATTCTATATTCTCAACTTCAGATATTCTTATTTCTTTAGATTTAATTAAATTTCTACTTAGGAATGATGGAGTTTTGAAATGCTTTGTATATTAGATACATTATAAGTCATATTCTTACATACATATATACATACGTAACTTCACGCCATATCATATCAGAACAGAGCGCCATAAGGCACGATTCTTACACACCTCACTCGCTTCGTTGACTTTCATAACTCTTTTCATGTACGCGAGTCGATTTTTGAGGCTCCTAACATCACCTTCCTCCAGAACATGTTCTATTGGGTCATGGAATGTGTGTCTTGGCCGTCCTTGACTCCTCCAATTTTCGTACTGTTGCAAATAAAATAATGTGATTTTGAATTCTTGTTCAGAAACTTCTATAGTTCATCTATCATAATCTGCTAGATCAAGGAATATAGTGTAGTCTATATTTCTCTATATACCTGGCAAGCAAAAAAATCGACTATCTTAATACTTTCGCACTCAAAGTGGTCTAGTTTTAAAATTAAAACCTAAATCGTAACTTAGACCTTAAATTATTTGAGTTATAGATCTTAGCTTTAAAATAAGTACAAATACTCTTAACTTTTACTCATTTTCTTGAACAATAAATGTTTTTAAGCTTTGCGAGTACTAAAACTTGAAAAATGCAGGGTATTTTTTTTTAAATAAAAGACATTAAAACATTTTAAATAAACTTTATAACATAATGATGACCACTTTAATAACGAATGTTACCCCCTTTTGCTCTGATGACAGCCTCTAAACGGTACCTCATTGACCCAATGAGGTGTTCCACTCTGTCTTGTGGTATACCCTCCCATTCCTCGGTCAGAGCCGCTTGCAGGTCAGCTTTTGTACCTGTTGCAGGATCTCTAGCCCGGATTCTCTTCTTTAGGTCATCCCATAAATGCTCAATAGGATTCAAGTCCGGACTACGAGCTGGCCAGTCCATAACAGCGATACCCACTTCTCGGAGGTACTGCCGCACGACATTTGCGCTGTGTGGATGGGCGTTATCCTGCATCAGGATAAAGTTTTCTCCAATAAAACCAACGGATGACGTGGTCTTCCAAGATAACTTCAATATACCGATGTGCGGTCAACCCGCCCACATGGCGGCCAGTTTCAATGAAAACCAGTTCAGTTTTTGATCCATTGACATGCCAGCTCACACCATACAGGAACCTCCGCAGTACGCAACAGTTTCTGCTTTGCAGCATGTGTATCGCTCCCCCGACCTTCTGTACACCCTTCTCCTTCTGCCGCTACCATGTAGGCATACTCTGCTTTCATCCGAGAAGAGAACAGAGCGCTATTGATCCTCAGTCCAATCGACGTGTTGTCTTGCAAAACGTAGCCTGGCTGCTCGATGAAGTGCAGTTAATTTGGGACCCGTTGCTGGTCTTCTTGGAGTGAGGATTGCTGCTTTGAGTCTTCTTCTCACTGTCCAAGAACTTACAGCTACCCCACGTGTTTCGCGGAGCTCCCGTTGAACTTGGACCCCGGTGAGAGAACGATTCCTCAGCGAAGTACGGACGATAAAGCGATCGTCTGCCTCCGAAGTGGAACGAACGTCCTCCGAACGTCTTCGTCGGTGAAAACCACCAGTCTCCTGGTGCCTTCGGTATATTCTTGATACCGCTGACTGGCTCATCTAGAAAGTACGAGCCACTTGACGTTGACTCAGGCCCTGTTGCAATAGGATAACTGCTTGAGCCGCTGTTTCTGCTGTGGTATCCATTTCCGGGAAATTTTCTTTCTTGGAGATTGAGGGGATGTGTTGACGTTTTACGGTCAACTGATAAGGTTGAAAGGGGTACGTCACCTTTTTACGCTCTAAGGTCACGCAATGCAAACTGAGTTAACGAGAACGAAGTCATAGAGTTACTGTACCTCGACTATTGTGACAACATCTAAAAGTTATCACCAGTAATTGTTTTTTTTAAAGCTATCATCTAGAACTTAGAGAAATTAAGACCAAAATTAATATTTCGGTCTTAATTTTAAAATTAGAACACTTTGAGTGCGAAAGTTTTAAGTTAGTCGATTTTTTTGCTCGCCTGTGTATTTACATCTTATAACTAATAAAAATCTTTTTTTTTGTTACAGTTATCAACAACCGTAAGTATCCAAAGATTACAACTAACAACAGTAGAACATTTGGAATCATATTAATTAATATTTAATAACTATACTTTTGTAAAAAGACACCATAGAGCAGGTTGATTTGAAGATAACAACAAAACATCTATTGATAAACAACTAACCTATACTGGTAAAAAAATCAATTATGGGGATTTAGGTCATTAAAACCCTAAAAAAAATCAATTAAGGGGGTTTAGGTCATTAAAACCCTAAAAAAATCAATTAAGGGGGTTTAGGTCACTAAAACCCTAATGAAAAATCAATTAAGGGGGAATTTCAAAATAAAACTGATATATACTGTTACCTGTATTATACCAAATTTTAAAGAGTGCGTTTTTGTCTGTGGCTAATAGGCAAACCACGTTCACCAAAATTAAAATATATGTATATAAGAAAAATATTAATCTAAGTGACAATTATTTGGGTTTCAGCTGACTCCTTCTTCTACCAGCCTTCAGCGCCATATCGTAAGTTTTTCACATCATAATAACAAATTAAAATGTATTTTGTAAGATGGTAAGTACATACTGACGCTTTTATGTAAATTACAAAGGTTTGACATAAAAAAATCTCGTAATTATTCCATTAAATAAATCTGATATAGATAAATAAATAAAATAAGTTCAAAAACCTCGATAAAATCCACAATTATGTATTTAATTGTCATGAAATATCTTGCTAATATTTCAGTATAAGGCGTTATATTCTGTACATTGTAGAATTCTTTAGAACTGTTTTTATATATTTTATTTGCCTGTCTGTATGTTTGTATACTTATAGATGTAGATTTTCATGCCATTAATACAGTTCTATTAAGATTTGCTCTGGATGCAAAATACTTTTCATTAAACTCGAAACCAGGTAATGACCAATTTTGAATATAACTAAACAAAATTGGTATTAGGAAAAGTCTCCGTAGCTATTTGATATTATTGGAACAAAAATTTGTGAGTGCCTTTTTATATAATAATAATTAACCCGGCGAACTTTGTTCCGCAATTATAGTAATAAGCAAAATTTGGATCTATCACTTTTTCATTACTACTTAATATATGAGTTATAGATAAAAACTACCCCGTTGATACCCTCTATCTATTAAAAATAACTGCATCAAAATCCGTAGCCTATTTTCAAAGATATAAGTATATAAGGGGACAGAGGATAGAGTGACTTTATTTTATACTATGTAATGATTTATGCAGCAAAAACTTAGTTATTTAATTATATATTTCTTTTCCAGCTCCTGGCAGTGGTGGTTACGTACCACGTAAGTAATATTTTAAATTTTATAGTGATATTTTTTTAATATTTTATATTTGTCAGTCATTCCTCGGGACCAAACATTCAAAACCAATACCACTTAGCGAAACAAGAAAACTATTTTGAATTGGTATAGGAGGGCAAGCATGTCATGTGATGGTAAGCAATTAACGCCGCCTTTGGACGCCTGCAATACACATAGTGGTACACAGTTGCGTTGCCGGTCTTTAAAATGTGACAGGGAAGGGATCGGAAGTGGGATAGGGACGGGAGATGAGAAGGGCCGGGAAGAGGAAAACGCGGCATAACTCACTTTATGTAGATATTCTAAGAGGTCGTGGTATTTCACGGTCGAGCCGGCCCACCCATGCGACGAACTGCGTGGCTCTCTCTACCTCTGTTTTCAGTGTTGATGGTTAATGTCACTAACCACCTATTCCTTTTTTTGGAGTTTACTCCTTAAGAATCGATTTACATATATAGGCCCGGGGTATGAAAATTATGGGGACCAAAATCGTACTAGTCACGTGACTGTCACACGAAATGCGTTATGCAGTCACAGAGCATATAAATAAGAGTCGGCACTCCATACAATGTCCTGAGCTCTTTATAGTCACAGAATCGCGCTAATCTCAGAAACCACCAGTCCGATTTTAAAAATTCTTTCAGTGGTATATAGTCCATTTATCGAGGAAGGCTTTAGGCTATATTATATTTTCAAATCAATTAGGGATCCTTACTATAAGTCCAATAATGTAACCCAAGGTGTAAGAAAATGACTCGAAAATAATTCTTACATCGTGAACGCTGCGAAAACTATTGATTCTAGAATAAAACAATGTACTACACTTTTACAGAACATAAATTTGTCTATAAAAAAGTCCGCGATGGCATATGTCTAACTATTGTAGTTATCTCACAATAAGTGTTTTTTGAGTTTTTTAAAATAATTAAATTGATGTCGTTATAAAAATGCTTTATTTTGTACCTTGAATTTAACTTTCCTGAAAATAAATTACTTCAATAAAAAGACAGATTCAACACCTTTCTAGAACTGTTTGAATAATTCAATTCGGACATTTAATTCCAAAGATATCGCAAAATACAAAATGTAAGAATTCATTTCATAGGGAAATAATTAGTTACACTGATGATGTATCCGACTCGGACAGCTCGGACCGCGACAGCTAGCAGGTAGATTTTTTTACGTTTGTTTGTTGCTAAAAGGTACCGGTGGTCCAGATGTCGAGAACCCCACTTCTGTATAAAGTAGTCGCGGGTTCGAGTTCTGGCTCACAGCAATGACTTTTTGAAATTGTTTGCTGAAGTTATGTGTATTTAGATATCGATGACTATAAACTTTGTGCCTGGTATGGCAGTAAGTTCGCCACCTATTCCATTTGGGATGAATACATAGTGGCGAAACGAGGTTTAACAGCCGCTGCCTACACCTTCGAGTAGAAAAGGCGTGAAGTTATGTTTTGTTGTTGTTTCACTCTTTGTCATCATATCGCTCAATACTTTAATCAGAATTTAAAATTTAAAAAAGTCTCGGTGGCGCAGTCGGCGAGCGCACGGCCTCTGATCCAGAGGTCCGGGGTTCGATTCCAGACACTGGCTCACACCAATGACTTTTCGAAATTGTTTTCGGAAGTTATGTGTGATAAATATCGATGACTGACAAACTTTGTGCCCGGTATGGCAATAGGATCGCCACCTATTCCATTTGGGACGAAACATAACGGCGAGACGAGGCTTAACAGCCGCTGGCTACACCTTCGGGTAACAAAAGGCGTGAAGTTATGTTATGTTTAAAATTTGTAGTATTTAATAGTATTTTGTGGTATTTTTATTTATAAAAGTTACTAGCTTTTACCCGCGGCTTCGCTCGCATTAAATCCATTAAATAGATATCAAAGATCATTACTATAGAAGTTAACCAATATGATAACTCTGTTTTATTGCTTGGCTGGAATTATTAGGTTTTAAAATTACTACTTACAATGACGTTTAAAAAACTAAC
Source organism: Euproctis similis (assembly GCA_905147225.2). NCBI lineage: Eukaryota > Metazoa > Arthropoda > Insecta > Lepidoptera > Erebidae > Euproctis > Euproctis similis. The sequence continues at coordinate 5,851,506 of LR990121.1, read as the reverse complement.
AACATTTTTTAAGGTAAAATATATTTCTCTGTAACAAAAATAAATAATTTTGGACTGTAACAATTTTATAAGAGTACTAGCTTTTACCCGCGGCTTCGCTCGCATTGAAGCCAATAAATAAGTATCAAAATCATTACCATAGAATTGAATCAATATAATAACTCTATTTTCTTACTTAGCTGGGATTATCAATTTTCAAAATTACAACATTAGGTATGACGTTTAAAAATCTCACAATATGCTTTATTAAAATGCAACAACAAACGGTAAAATATATTTCTCTGTAACAAAAATAAATATTTTTGGACTTTAACAATTTTATATAATATAAATGCAGAGTATTAATGTATGATATTTTTGTAGACTATATTATAAGTTTCTCCTTAGGGTGCAAATATATGTTAATTAAAGAGAGAAAAAAGAAAGTATCCTTTATTACTTCTAATACCCCCAAGAATATATGTACAAAGATTCATGATGATCTGTTGAGTAGTTATCCCGTGAAAGCGTAACAAACAAACTTACATTCGCATTTATAATATTAGTATGATATGAAGTATGATAAGTAATAAGTATAAGTAAAGTTAAGTATAAGTATAAGTATCAACCCTGAATACTGTAATACCGTCCCTCGCGAGGCATAACAGCCGCTGCCTACACCTTCGGATAGAAAAAGGTGCGAAGTTACGTTATGTTATCTAATTTACGAATACTGTAAAACTTCATTACTGAAGTAGCTAAATTTGACGATTTTTTGACAAACAATTGTTTTATCTTTCGTAATTTTTTTTAATTTTTTTTAATATAAAGTACCCTATGTTACTTCTAATACCTTCAAGAGTATATGTACAAAGTTTCATGATGATCGGTTCAGTAGTTTTTGCGTGAAAGCGTAACAAACAAACTTACATTCGTATTTATAATATTAGTATAAGTATATTAGTATAAAAGTATAAATATAAAATGTAGGATATTGTTGTAGACTATTTTATAAGTTTTTCCTTCGGGTTCAAAAATATGTAAATTACTTTAAAGAATATGTGTACAAAGTTTCATGATGATCGATTGAGTAGTTATCGCGTGAAAGCACGCAAACAAACTTACATTCACATTTATATATTACTAGCTGACCCGGCAAACGTTGTCTTGCCAAAAAATTAAATTTAAAAAATAGGGGTTGATCGTAGGGGGTTGAAAATTCTCAGACTTACCCGATATGAATACAAAATTTAATGAGTCGGTCAAGCCGTTTCGAAGGAGTGTGGGAAAATTGTGACACGAGAAGTTTATATATTAGAAGTAGGATAGGATAGGAATTAGGTTACATTTTTATTGTATAAGGGGCAAACGAGCAGGCTTATGATAGTTACAAACGCCGCCCATGGCCACCTCACCACATGCAGTGTTACAGTTGCGTTGCCGGCGCTTACAATGGGATATGGGTGGGGTCGGGAGTGGGTTTCGGTAGGGGAGGGGAAAAGGGATTGGGCCTCCGAACACCTCTCTCAGCGAGTGAAACGCGGCTAAGGCCACTTTTCAGCGATAATCTGAGAGGTCGTGGTATTCCACGGGTCGAGCCGGCCCATTCATGCAGCGAACACTGCGTGACTTTACCACTGACAAGGTGTGACTGATGTGACTGATTTATAATACATTCTAGATATATGTAATAAACTTTACATTTTTAAGATCGTGATATCTTTTAAAATGTAGTAAATTTATTTCGATAAGCGTAATCGCTAGACTGACATCATTTGACTTATAAAAAAAAAACACTCACTGTGAGTTAGCTACCCTGGTTTGAACATATGGTGGCCCGTTTTTTTCGTTGAAGTCAACAATAGTGACCATATAAAAAAAAATTGTTTATGTTGTATTAAAAAAAACTAAAGGTTGAGCAAAAACTTGGGACAAGTTCATTGCTATATTCATTGTTCATAAGTGGCATTGCTAATAAAGCTTTCTTTGAAGTTATAAATAATATCAATGTCTTGGTTGTCAGTACGCTAATACATACTAGCTAAGCGAGTGACACGTGTAATAATCGTGCCTTATGGCACTTTGTTCTCTCTGCCTACCCCGCAAGGGATCTGGCCTGAAGTTATGTATGTATCAAGAACTTGAATTTAAATAAATATTAGTGTTAGATAGTCCATTTATGGTGAAAGCTTTGGGGTATTAATATGATTGCGGCAATAATCTTTTGAGTGGAAAATGTATAAAATATGGCGGTACGAAGTTCGCGCGGTCTGCTAGTATATAATAATAAGAGTCGGCACTCCATACAATGTCCTGAGCTCTTTATAGTCACAGAGCATATAAATAAGAGTCGGCACTCCATACAATGTCCTGAGCTCTTTATAGTCACAGAGCATATAAATAAGAGTCGGCACTCCATACAATGTCCTGAGCTCTTTATAGAAACACTCTTTATAGCGATACGCCATTCTCTATTACGAAGAAATGTGTTCATATTTGTAGACAGTAAATATTTATTTTTGTAAATAAATACCGTAAAAACATGTAGAAAAAAACACCCCCAGACGAGGGATCGAACCCGCCCCGACCTTGTGTTATCGGTAGTGCGGTTTACCGATGCACCACGAGGGCCGTATGTATAATCGTCTAATTACCGTCCTCTTTACCAATTTCGACACATTTTCTAGGATCGGGTTTGTTTGTTTGTTTGTTTTTTACATACATACATATACGTAAGTACGTATTGCAGGCGGAGAAAAAAAAAAATTATATTATTTATAAATTGTGTTTTTATAAATTGTGTTTTTTGAAAATTATATTTAAGTACGAATTACATACTAATAAAATAATGAAATATCAATAATATTTTTCGATCTTTGGTAATGAAACGAGGGGCGCCACAGTAGCATCGCCAACATCGTACTCCTAATAAAAAGTGTGTGAATCTCGGAATCGGCTCCAACGATTTTCATGAAATTTAGTATATAGGGGGTTTCGGGGGCTATAAATCGATCTAGCTAGGAATCATTTTTAGAAAATTTCATTTTATCGTGTTTTATCGATAATTAACTTAAACATCAACTTACTTTTTTATTGGAATTCCTGACATCTATTGGCGAATGTGAATTATTTTAAATTGTGAGCACTTAACTTGCTTTAACGACAACAACACTAAAGCTATTCCAGCAGATGGCGTTGTTAACTAATTCCAGCAGATGGCGTTGTTAACTAATTACTATTTGTTTCTAATATAATATGTTAGTACATAGTATATATTAGTATATATTTATTATTGGAGTTTACTCCTTAAGAATCGATTTACAATATATAATAATAAGAGTCGGCACTCCATACAATGTCCTGAGCTCTTTATAGTCACAGAGCATATAAATAAGAGTCGGCACTCCATACAATGTCCTGAGCTCTTTATAGAAACACTCTTTATAGCGATACGCCATTCTCTATTACGAAGAAATGTGTTCATATTTGTAGACAGTAAATATTTATTATTTTATTTTATAATCGTTCTTGAGGAGTAAACTCCAGTCGTGCGTCGGAGCGGACACACACTTTTATTTTTCTTTTTTTTTGTATCAATAGTCAAGTAGTTGTCGCTAACCATCGCGTTCCTCGAAAACCTTAGTAGCTAGATTTTTTATTCTGTTTAGTGAGATATTTTAATCTTATATAATTTTTAAATGAAAAAATTGTGTTTTAACAAAAATAATATTATTATAAAAGCGTAATCGAAATAGGGCATGTAGTTATAAAAAAAATGGCAAACGCGAAAATGTCTTCAAGAAGTCAGTGCACATAATAACCAACGACCTCGTTATCACCTACAATCAAACAGAATTAAGGGATTACTGTTATAAAAGAAGATTTAGTAATGGCATTTTATTTTTGTCTTTTTTTCAGCACCTGGTGGTGAACCTATAGGTGAGTAGTAAATATATATTTTATATATTTGAGATATATCAATTAACCGTATGAACAATAACCTAACGGTTTTGCGATCCAACTTTTCCAACAAAGGTACACTAGGGTATACTTTATAGTATAAACAAAAAAATACGAGTTTAAACGAGTACAAGAAAATTTAATCAAATGGGATATCAATTAAGACAAGACAAGACAGAAGAAAAGAAAGATGGAAGCAGAAGTGAATTTATACATTGGCTACTAACTGGACAATGCGCTTTACCATCAACGGCCTCGTCGTCACTTACCATCAAGTGAAACGAGGTCTTTATTTATGGCATGCTCAGTATTGTCATTGGGTTGTGCTGTCCAGAATATTTATCTAATCTATTTTGTTGCAGACATTTCACCTGCTTACGTAAATCCAGGATATCCAGGCCAGTATCGTAAGTTTAAAAAAAAACGTTGTTTTATATTTTTATAGCTAAAATTCCCGATTCAAAATTGAGTAAATTATTTTCTTGTACTTATTAAACGCAATATCGACAAACGATCAAAGATTAAATTAAGTAATATATAAAATTCTCGTGTCACCAGTGTTTGTTACCATATTCCTCCGAAACGGCTTGACCGATTCTCATGAAATTTTGTGTTCGTATCGGGTAGATCTACGAGTAGGATAATAAAGTAGATTTCAGAACATGTTATGTGTATGTATGTACGATCAACCCAATTTTTTAAATTCTCAATTTTTATTTGTTGATCAAAAACTTTATTTTATTATGAAAATTTAAGTATTTTAGACATTAAATTTGCAATAATAAACGTGTATTTTTTCTGGAATGTTTCTTTATAAAATTGCAATTTTATTTCAGCTGTCGGAGGTGGCAATGTGCCTGTCAGTAAGTAATTAATATATATTTTTACTTTAATTCAGTTATGCGTGATCATAACGGATGAGGTTGTGGACCGTACAAAATGGATGAATAATATCCGATAGATTTATTTGCTGTTAATTAAAATAAAATCGAAAATAAATTATCAGCTTATATCTATAATAATATATATAATTTGATAATCATCACAAAGTATTCTTCATAATTTAAAATTAATCATTTTACTTTTTTTATGTCAACAGGTATCGAACCCGTATTCGTAAATCCTTATCCGGGCGGGCATCCAGGTAAATATTTATTATCAAATTGAATGAATATAACTAGAAAAATAAATAACTACCTACTTTTTGTTGATCGGTATAAAAACCTATTATTATACCTTAATACAGACCTCTTACATTCAAATCGATCATAAATTATAAATTCACACCTTTATTATATGAAAAAGTAGGCATCCGCAATTGTGCCGTCACTACAAAATTTATCAATATTAAAAATATAAAAAATACGAAAATTAGTTGGAAAGAATATCCTCCACCAGAATTCGAACCCGAGACTTCATATTCCAAAGGAGAGTTTAGGTATAAATTAGCTTATTATGGGGAAAGAGAATACGTACCTAATCATCCTTTTATATTGCAGTGCATGTAGTGGACAACAACTATAACGGAGGTAATTAACTAATTAATTTGAATTAATTAATTTTATTTCGTTAATTAAATGTTTTTTTTATGTAACAATTGTAACATTCTATTTCAGTGCATGTTGTTGACAATAATCCTGCTCCCGTCCCTTGTAAGTATAAATATGTACTGACATTTTTGTAGGACATTTTTCTTAAGATTGATTTAACATAACTTAGATGGTAGGAGGGCAAACGAGCAGGCGTCTTATCTGACGGTAAGCAACTACTCACCGCCCTTATGAACCGTGGTGCGTTGCCGTCGTTTAAGTGAATAGGAGGTCAAAGGAAGGGGAAAGTGGAGCGGGCCTCCGGACACCTCTCTCACCGAACGAAACGCGGCATGAGACACTTCACGTTGATATTCCGAGAGGTCGTGGTATTTCACCGGTCGAGCCGGCCCATTCATGCAGCGAACTGCAAGGCGTTACAACTGTTAAAGTAGTAGAAAAGGAAAGGAGAGGACAAGGGGTCGGTTACCTCTTTACAATGATATTCTGAGACATGGCCCATTTAAAACCTTTAAAATAAACAACGATTCTCTAGCCAAAAATAGAGACAATTTTCTAAAAAAACTCCAAGACATTTTCTTTGAGAGCACTTAAATATATACATACCATATAGTATAGTATACATATAGTACATATCAAGAATGGAACATTTATGAACTAAATATGTACAATTTGATTTTTTTGTTTCAGACGTGCCACAACCTTATACGTATAACCCTTGTAAGTCAAATATTGTTTTTTTTTTTAATTGTAATCAAGTTCATATAATAGCACTGCAACTGCCCCGGTGGTTGACCAGTGGACCACCGGCTTCTGATTCAAAAGTCGTGGGATCGATTTCAGGCCCACACCCACGATTTGTCGGATTAATTTTCGAAAGTTATGTTTCATAAATATCGATGACTGAAAACTTTGTGCATGGTACCTATATGGCAATAGGTTCGGCACCTATTCCATTTGGGACGTAACATAACGATTTGCCGAGTCCAATCTTAACAGCCGCTGCCTATTTGTCCGGTAGAAGAAGGCGTAAAGTTATATAATATATAGTTATAGAGTTATCTTACGTTATGTTAAATACAAATGAATTCAGTAAAAATGGACTGTATTGATATTAAAATCAGAGATTTAATGGTGGTAGAGCCATGCAGTTTGCTGCATGAATGGGCAGTCTCGACTGGTGAAATACGACGACCTCTCGGAATATCGGCGTGAAGTGGTTCGTGCTGGGTTTCATTCGGTGAGAGAGGTATCCGGAGGCCCGATCCCCTTTTCCCTTCCTTTCCTCTCGTACTCTCCTAAAGGACGGCAAAGCACCACGATTTTCATGGGTGGTGAGTAGTTGCCTACCCAGTGACCCACTTGCTCGTTTGCCCATAAAATAGCAAAATGAAAAATTAAAAAGTTAACGATTAAAAGTATTTTTTTATTAGTTTTTGATGTCCTATATTTTTAAGTAAAGTAAAATACTGCTCGAAGGACCAAAGACTCATTGGCATACCTTTCGGTAGTTATATGTGGTTTTTAAAAACTTTAGTACCTATTTGTAACCAAAGTGTATTTGTTTTAGATAACCCGCTGGCTCGCGATGCCAAATGAATGATCAAACTGACTTAAAGAACAAAGCAGTCGGATGATAAATAATTCAATAGAAAATATACTTGTAAATAAATACTTATAGCAAACTTTGTCTCCATTTATTTAAACATTAACTTACTTGTCGAAAACAAGGTTGCGAGGAAGGAAATTGGAATGAAGGAAAGTGTCGGTGTAAAAATAAGGTGAGGCATGCTCTGATGGTTCGGACATGTAGAAAAAGTTATGAAGATGTAAGATTGATTAAGCAGATATATAATGCAAAAGCATTAAGATTAAGATATAGGTCCTTGAGTAAAGTTACATCAGGAGCTTTAAATACCTTCGAGCGTGAATGACAAGAGTTCTCTTATGAAAGTCAAAGAAGCGAGTGAAATGTGTTAGACTGTGTGCATATCCCTCAAGGGGCTTAGTGTGAAGTTATGAATATAATTTATTTGGATAATCTTATAAATTACTAGCTGACCCGGCAAAATTTGTTCCGTATCAAAAGTCATAAAGAACTAAATTTTGGATCAGCCTATTGGCACCTTCTATATATATTAAAAAACAGCATCATATCCGTTGCGTAGTTTTAAAGATATAAGCATATAGGGGGACAGGCAGCGGAAAGTGATTTTGTTTTATACTATGTAATGATAATGATGAATTAATGATTGATTGGAGATAAACGTTTGGGATGAAGATGTCATCTCGGTGTCGAATTAAATGGCTCTCAATGATTTTTCAGAAGTTACGTGTGATAATGACTGACAACTTTGTGCCCGGTATAGCACTAGGTAAAGCCACGTATTCTATTTTTACAAATCGCCAGTTGTGGTAGAAAAAGGTGGGAAATTACGAAAAAAAATAGATTATCTACTCAAAATAATATTTACGATAGCTTAGAATAAATATGAATTATTTATTGGTTAGAGCTGTGAGTTATTAGTTCACTATTCTCAGCTCAAAACGCTAGAGCAGAAGCGTATCAAATAAGCTATTATTTAATAGCTATATTAGGGGCTTAAGTTAGACAAAATACAAATATGAAGTTATGTGTGATAAATATCGATGACTGAAAACTTTGTGCCCGGTATAGGAATGGTATAGGAATAGGCTGGAAGAATGGGCAGCAGCATTCTCTCTCAAGAAAATACTGCCTACTGCGATCGCCAACCCGCCTGCCAAGCGTGGTGATTATGGTAAAAACCCCCCATGATTGAGCGGACCGGCAGCTGTGGCGCTCTATGGGGGAGGCCTATATCCAGCAGTGGACCTCAAAAAGGCTAATGACGATGATGATGATGGGAATAGGTTCGCCACCTATTCCATTTGAGACGTAACATAATGATTTGGCAAGTCGAGGCTTTAACAGCCGCTGCCGGGTAGAAAAAGGGTAGAAAAAGGTCTCAATAGGGATCGTGCTTCTAGACTTTTACGCCAACTAGTGGCAAGCATCCGAAACAGTTGGGATCATGTATTCAACGTAAACATATGTGATTAACTTTTAAATAATTATAAATAAAAAATAAAACATTTTTTTAAACAATGCCTGCTTCGAGAAAAATATGTTGTATTCTAGGATGTAATAATACATCACGTCGAGAACGTTTTTTAATGTTTTAATGTTATTAAATGTTTGTTTTGATCCCACTAAGTTCACGAATAAAACACCAGAGAGCCGTAATTCTGACAATAGTGCTGCCTCTATGTTTCACGCACGATCCCTATTGACGTGAATTAGCGTGAAAGATTGTTTGCTCTCTCGGTGGTCCAGTGGTCGAGCACCCCGATTCTGAATCTAGAGGTCGCGGGTTCGTATCCTCACACTAGCTCACACTATTACTACCAATTTATGTGTGAAAAATATCGATGACTGAAAATGTTGTGCCCGGTATGGCAATTGGTTCGCCATCTATTCCATTTCCCAAATGGAATAGATGGCGAACCAATCGCAAACATAACGGCGAGACGAGGGTTAACATGTCAAATAAAAAAAAGAAAACAATAGTTTGGTTACATCATAATTATAATATAGTTCTCAAAAATACAGTTTTCATGTTCAATTGCCACCACGAGCGTAGGGGTTGGGACCTGGAATATATAAAAATAAATATAATTACTAACATAATTTTTATTATCTAGATAATTGAGTACTAGTGGATTGATGGACCAAGAATTATTATACGCATTTTGTAATCATTTGTATAAACCTCTTTATGTCAAATTTAAGTGGTTATAGAACTCGTTGATTTTTCTATTTTGATTAGTAACTTTTTATGTCAAATTTGACAGATCCCTCGTGTTCTATAAAAAGAAAATTAAAAATGCTAAGGGTACCTATTGAAAGATTGATAATAAGTCATTCCCTTGGAATTAACAATTAATTAAATTAAATTAAAGTAATATTAATTAATACATACGTGGCTTGTACGGGTAAGGCTGCTGGCCACCTGAAAATTTAAGGGACATTTTATAATTTCCTATTAAAATTTATCTTATTTACATTTACTTTAATTATTACCATACTTATTGTTGCTTTGCCTTGTGATACAGGTATTCGTGTATTATAAATATTTCTAGATATAACATTTATATAGTTTTATTTTGCACACCGTTTTTTTATTTATTTATATTTTCTTTAATTGTAACCATAGTTAGTTAGATATCTACTGTTGTTTTGTCCTGTGATACAGATATGTTTGTTTTATATTTCTTTCTAGTGATAATATTTATATAATTTTATTTTGCACACCGTATTTTTAAGATAATTGCTTCTAAATTTGCCTCTTATTAAGCATATTTGTGCAAAATTAGTTACTTAACTACACGATTCTTAAATATTATCGGATCAAGTTAGAATGATACAAAATAAATAAGATATATCTAGTATTGTTGTTAAATTTTAAAATTTTGATCACTTACCTAACTGACCGCCTTGGCTGAAGAAAGGATCCGCTGAAAAAATATAAACTTCATTCAAATACTTGTATAGTTTTTTTTTTCGATATACCTAGTAATTAGGTGTTTTTTTAAAAGAGAGATCTAAATTTAAACAAACGTAATAGCATCAGGATTTTGTGTTTGACTTATAATCTACGTACAATACAATCACGCCTTTTTCTCGTGGCACAGACTAATTCTTTCCATTTGCTACGATCCTGACGTACATTTCTTTCTTCCTCTACTGGCATTATCTTCTTTACTTTCATATTTATAACGCTCGTCGGTTGTGGCCACTCTTTCTTAACTTGCCTTTTCTCCAACACATCATTGATTTGATGATGGTAGGTATACCTAGGTCGACCTTTAATGGTTTGCCCTTACATACGTTTCGCATATATTCGTTTTGTCAGTTTTCTTTCGTCCATTCTATCTATCTACATGATCAAACCGTCTAAGTATTTCTCCAACGTTCTTGAATTACTCCAGCTACACTTCTCAGACTTCCAATCTGAATCATTCCATTTGATCATCAAGCCGCTAAATTTTACAATTCTACGGCATATTTGAATTCAATTTCTGTATAGTTGTCTACTTACGGTTTGAGAGACTCGGACCTGTAACAAAGAAAAAATATATTTAATAATATCTATCTTTATTTACACCCGAAGTTATATGCTTGAAATAATTAGAATGATATATTTGGTCCTTTGGATATTCTAGACAAATTATTATCACAATACAAATATAGCATTTACTAGACTTTTTTAATGTAACTAAAAATTCCACACTCACCTTGGCCGCCTTGGCCTCCCTGGTAGAAGCCTGAATCAGCTGTAAATTGATAAACATTAATCAGTAATTAATATTATTTGTTTTTTTTTTGTTATTTTTGTGGTTAATCATTCTTCGAGTCGCTGTATTAATTATTCAGTCATCTATATCCATCACATATAACTATTTGTAAGTCATTAGTACGAGTCCAGGTTCGAACTCAGGATCGAACGAAAAGAAGATGAATCAGATGTCTTGAATGCTAAAATCCTAACATGATACTCAGTGGAATTGAATACATGTCTGTTCATAGTGAAAAGTCCATCATTTTAATGCCTTGCTCCCATTATTTGGAGACGGCAGGTTTTTCTATTCCACACTTCCCCAGCATACACTTCTTCCACTCTAACATCTTTCATAATCATGTCGTCTTTCACATAATCCATCCATATTTTCTTAGGTATTCCTTCTTCACTTACTCTTACTAAGGTGTTTCTCTTATCTTCTCAGTTCTAGGCGCAACTTTCAAGCTTCTTCATAGCGAAATATGTATTTTATGTAAAATGAAAATGATTTTTATTATTATTAAACTTTTACATTCAGATTCGAGGATTAAAAGCACATAACGCCAAGTTAGTAAAAAAAAAACTATCTACAATCTGGTGTTTGTGCTTTGTTGTATTTCAAATTTTATAATTTAGGCGTTATTTCGAAATATTTATTACTTGGGCTTGATTTATTATATTTAAGATCTTTATAATATCTTGGACACAATACTCAGAGCGCCGTCTAGTTCGGAACCAAGCAACTAAATGATTGTGCTATGGTTACTAGATAACGGATATTAATACAGATATACTTTTCTTTTGTAAATACATACTTTTAATACATAGAAAAACACCCAGACACCATACAAACATTCATACTTGTCATAAATATTTGTACTCGGGTGCGGATCGAACCCGCCAACCTTGATTCTGCAGCCGGTAGGTGATTTGATGTCGTCGAATCAAATCAAAGATCAATGTCAGATTTGACATGACAAATATACTTAGTGACATATATTTCCGTTTTCGTAATGTTCACATTGTTCATGTATTTTGTATGCGCGAGTTATTTTATCTGTGCCAGAGTAACATCTATATTTAACAGATGATAAGGTTTACATCAATCTCCTATGATAACATATCATCACGGATGTGATTGGATTGGACTGGACAATCTTCCATTGATATTTTAACTTTTTTTGAAAATAATAAAATCTGTTGACAACATGGAATAGTTGGAAAGGATGAGATGTTGAGCCGACACCAATTAGAATGGGATAAGGGCTGGAAAGTAATGATGATTCTGTAAATTTTATTTACTAACTTTACTTACAATATTCTTATTTTCTTTTATTCTTCTTATTATACTTTCGAAAGTCTACAGAATTTTTTTTTTCTATTATAAAAGTCTCGGTGGTCCAGTAGTCTAGCGCCCCGCTTCTGAATCAAGAGGTCTCGGGTTCGAATCCTGGCTCACACCAATGACTTTTCGAAATTAATATCGAAAGTTATGTGTGATACATATCGATGACTGAAAACTTTGTGCCCGGTATGGCAATAGTTTCGCCACCTATTCCATTTGGGACGCAAACATAACGGCAAGTCGAGGCTTAACAGCCACTGCCTACACCGTCGGGTAGAAAAAGGCGTGAAGTTATGTTCTCTTAAAAATCATTTAGTCCATAAAAGAGTAAAGCGTCTAAAGTGGGGAAGAGTTATGTAAACGTCCTTGTTTCCCAATAATACTTACAGATTATTATCATTTTCCTCCCTTGTCCCACTCTAAGTGGGATACTACTTACTAACATGGGATAATACTTACAGATGGTTAGGATGATTTAAATATCTATGGATACTCACGGTTGTTGATAACTGAAACAAATAAAAAATAGTTTATAAGACACAATCAAAAATATTTTATATGCGTTAGTTTTGGATGATGTTTTATGTATTATTATAATTATTTACAAAAAATGATTTTAGATGATTCTTGTAAAAAGATAGCACAATTCCATTAGTCATTATCATCAAAAACATGTAAGTTGCGAGCTGGGATTCGAACTCTTAAACCGGGGTGGGTGGTGGGTGGTCCCACCATTCAGGGTATAAAGACATATCATACAGGTAAAAATATATGCTTACCAAAGCCTGGTGATGGATTGTTGTCTACCACGTTAACTGTAACAAGGATAATTTATATATTTAACAAGTAGAAATATATTAATATAACTTAATTAATATACTAATATTTAATATAACTGTAAAATCTGAAATGCTTTTGTCTTTTCTGAATGCTGAATAAAAGATTTTGTTACTGTCAAAGTAATTCTACATTTTTGAGATTTCGATGGCTATTCAGCCTCCGTACTCTTAAGGAATATGTTGGTTTGTTCTTGATGATTATTATAAAGAAATTAGAAACAAGAACAAGCAATGAGCCTATAAAAAATAAGTTTACTCACCTTGTCCGGGATTATTGTCCACGACATGCACTAGAACAAAAAAAATATAATCAGGATTGATTTTGTCAATGGGTATGTGAATTATGGCAGATAAACATAGGCTTAGAGTCAAAAAGATCACCTAAAAAATGGTGAATATTTGAAATCGCAGTAGGGTTAATGGTAGAAATATTTTTACCAATAATTAGTCTGTATATTAATAAATGTATAATAACTTCTCTCTCAAATCTAAATCGTACGGTCTTACCCTGCCCCGGATTAGAATTGTCCACTATAAGGACTAAAAAGAAAAAGTCCTTTTTTTTAAGGTTAAAAAGAAGATGCTTCTATATTTAAGGACGTTGCAAAACGTTTGTTATTACAAGAAAAAATAACATAACATAACTCCACGCCTTTGTTACCCGAAGGTGTGGGCAGCGGCTATTAAGCATCGTCTCGCCGTTATGTTTACGTCCCAAATGGAATAGGTGGCGAACCTATTGCCATACCGGGCAAAATGTTTTCAGTCATCGATATTTATCACACTAAACTTCCGAAATCAATTTCGAAAAGTCATTGGTAAAAGCAAGTGTCAGGATTCGAACCCGGACCTCTAGATCATAAACCGTGTGCTCAACCACTGGACCACCGAGACTATACTCTTGTATAGTCTCGGTGGTAGATATTCTTATATGTATATAAGTAAAAGTAAGAATTGTAATTTGTATTTGTTTTTTGTGCATCAGCTACTAAGAATTTAAGAATATAATATTAGAAATGAAACATTATGTACAATTTGTTTTATTTTTAAAATAAATTGTAAGCTCGAATACAGTCAGTAATAACCATGAACGGAGACGAAAGAAGAAAAATGTACTTTATGCGTTCCACATGCAGAAAGTGTAGTGTTTTCTCATAGTTGAGGAGCGAGAATTTAATTACTTCGCAATTTTTTAATCTTACCTTGCCCCGGATTAGAATTATCCACCACATGAACTAAAAAGAAAAAAAAATGCCTTGTTTTTAAACGTCATAATTAATTTTACCTATATGTTTTATGAAAGATGTAAAACGTTGATATGTTAAGGTAAATAAGTAAAAATAAGTATTGCATTTGTTTTTTGTTGTATGTCAAAAGTGAAAACACAACAAATAATATCAAAATAAGTGCATTATCTACAAAAAATAAGTAGTACTATTTTTAAAATAAGTTCGAATTTCGAATATTTAAGTATTATTATAGTTTTTAAATTGAGTTCTAATTTTAAATGTTGACAGTACATAGACAATACATAGAGTGTTTAAAGAGTAAGACCTGAAGAACCTACCTATAGAAGTAGGATCGACATTGGAAGAGCATCGCAAAGACAACTAACTATTAGAACAAATTAAGACAATTGGGAGAACGGGACTAAGAAAAATTAAAAAGCCAACATTATTGCATGCAATATGCATGAATTTTTGTACTATAAAACCATCAACGGAAACATAACAAAACTACGGCCAAATCTTTTGACAACAAGATAGTTCCCAAGGATAACATGTCGTGCCGACCCCACTTAGAGAGGAACAAGGAAATGATAATAGTAGTGACATAAAAGAAGAAATGTTTAATAGTTTAATTCATTCATTGAGGAATTAGTGTAGGGCAAAAAGTGCACATTTTTTTCATAAGTGCGAGAGTTAAGACACACAACCTTACCTTGGCCCGGATTAGAATTGTCCACCACATGGACTAAAACAAAAAAGTGTTTATTTATATTTTTGTCTACGGAAAACTAAAAAAAAACACCTTAATTCTCATCACTCATAACTTTCGAAATTAATGATAAGATCGTCAAAATAAATACATTGTTTCCAAGGCATTAAACTTATCGTACAGAATCCGAAACAACAAAACAATTTATGTTACTTTGGAACAGAGTAAAGTAACTAAAACTTATTTGTCAAATAATTATAAAACTAGTACTTTAGCGGTGTAATTTATCGTTGAAAATAAAGAGACCAATCTTTCCTGTTTATAATATTAGTAAACATTTAATTTTACCTTGATAAGGATTGCTGTCTACAACTTGGACTGTAACAAAAGAATGTCGTGAAAACGTTGACCAAGAATTTGACCAAATATAATACAGAACTACAAAAAGATTATTGCTGTTCATCATTATACGTGAACTCGAAGATATTGTAAAAATAAATTCTAATTTTTAAAACGGTAGATGTTTAAGAAGTGCTAAAAGATGTACGTAATCTTATGGTATTGGTACTATGAACTTTGATTCATTTTTTTTTTGCTGTCGCCATATTTGGCCAGTTTGCTCCAAATAATCCTTTTTTGTAATGCTCAACAACAAAATTTTAGGCAAATATTTGTTAACATTGAAACAACGTTTTATGGATTATATCGCGTTTATTTAGAACTTATTTTCTATTTATTTCCCGAAGTTTCCAACTCTTTACAGAGATAATTTTCACGAGTAGAAATAAATAGAAAATATCCATAAAAAGTTGTTTCAATGTTATGAATGTGATTCGCGAAAATCTAAGAAATAAATATAATATATATCTAATATATAAAATTCTCGAGTCTAGATGTGCGTAATTGAACTCCTCCGAAACGGCTTGACCGATTCTCATGAAATTTTATGTGCGTGTCGGGTAGGTCTGAGAATAGGACAACATCTATTTTTCATCCCCCTAAATCACAAGGGTAGCCCACCCCTCAATTTTTTTTTTAATTTTCTTATTTTTTTTATAAAACGGGATACAAAAATACATGCAACCCTAAATTTTCAACCCCCTACGATCAACCCCTATTTTTTAAATTTTATTTTTCGGCAAGACAACGTTTGCTGGGTCAGCTAGTATATGTATATATATTTGTTAGGAGTGATTTTAGCTCGATCTTTCTCATACGTAACCGATTCTTTACATGTGAAGATATTCTTCTAAGTTATTGCATGGATATTGAATCACACCATGAATCATACTTCACTGTCTATATATGCATATCAAACAAATAATTATGAATGCAACTTGTGCTGGATTACTTAAAGACCTATCTAGAAGGAATACGTAAACTTATCAGACTTCTCGAAATAAAATGTTGTAATTAAATAATCGTTAATTTCACAATATTTGATAAAGAGCAGTCATTTAAAGGTTAATCAACATTGTTCTGTCTTTAGACTAGTTCCTTTTAAGCAAATAAGTATAGCCTATCTTAACTTCAAATGTCGTTAACAAACCTTTCCAACTTTCGCCATTATTCATTTTTCTTAAATCTTCTGAACTATTCAACGGAATTAAATGCAGTTTTGACCATAGGTAGAGCGATTTTATCATTTAGGTTTATACGTAAAATTTATTTATACAATAGCATAGAAAAGACGAAAAACTGTAGATTGAATTAAAGCGGTAAATTGTGGGTAAATTTTATAAGGCAAAAAGTGCGTATTCTTTACATAGATGAGGTGCGACAAATTAGTTAAGACACAGACACAATTTTCAGTCTTACCTTGGCCCGGATTAGAATTGTCAACCACATGGACTAAAACAAAAAAAAATACCTCGTTTTTAATAGTCATGACTAATAAAGTTCATATGGTTACAATTATTGCAAAGCAAAAGAACTTGCAACAAGTAAATACAAATATTAAATTTATATTTGACTGTATTACTAGCATGTTCTGTCCGCAGCTTTTTAATTGCAAGCGATTTTTTTTTATGAACGGTTCTTGTTCAAGAATTTGTTTCTGTAAAGAAGAATTATCCTTTACAACTAAATAAACAAATCTTTCCTATTTATAATATTAGTATACATCGAATTTTACCTTGATAAGGATTGTTGTCTACTACAACTTGGACTGTAACAAAAAAAATATCTGGATAACTTAAAACAGAAACAAATTAATTGACTAAAATAAAATATGGAACTGAAAAGAGATTGTTGTTTCTCATAGTATAGACAATTATCAAGATACCAATTGGATTCTTTTATTGTTTAGATTGGTTTCAAAATATAAACTTATACCTATGTTGAGCACCAAGAAGGTGCTTTGAACTGATTTGTACTAATTTGAACTTAAGTGAATACTAGGTGTATTTAGTAAAACAACCTGTATCCTGACCTGATTTGAACTATATTATGAACCCTAAACATAGGTATAAGTGATCTAAGTAATAGTCATAGCTGATTCCTTCTTCCAATGCTAATTACTGCTAGCTAATAAGTAAATACAGAGTTACAAAGGATAGCGCGATTCAGTCGTCCACTACAGCGCCATCTAGTTTCAGTCACCTCACTTCACTTAATCACATCATGGTAGCTGATCTTAATTCGATACTTAACATACCGCCCCCCAAGGACGATATTGACAAATCGTCCTTAAACATTACATGATTACATTAACATGATACAGCATGATACAACATAAATACATTTAACATGGTTACAGAAAAAACCTGGTTTACATCAGCACACAACAAAACATGCTCCTTTTCAAACGTTCTTATGAATGAAACAAGCAAGTGAATAAACAAATATATAAATGTTTACAGTAAAATCGAGTTAAATTTGTTCTTTAAATGTTTTGATTTAAATGGAAATAGCAAATTCATTAACGTGAAATATTACATGTGTATAATTGGATCTCAGGTGTATAAAATAACTAAAAATCAGAATAAACATACTAACAAAATAAAAGTAAAAGTGAACATACATACATTATCTTTCAGTAACTGGCAATACACATAATTTGGATGTTGGGCGCTTAATTATTAAAGACTTGTGTGCATAGTGACTACCCGAGTAACATTATCATCGTCAGGATGTTTTTAAATTATACGACCCGATAACCAGCTAGAAGGTGATTAATCGTCTTCCATAATGAGGACGATGTCATCTATATTAGGTTCCGGTACGTGAAATGACCAGTGGTATCGATTCATTAAGTTAGTTAAGTACTCGCGTGATCAATGATTCCAAAACGTCCGCATCATTCCCTTAACCAATTGCCAACGCCATAAACAACTTATATTGGTAGTCTCTTGATAAAATTTTTATCTAGCACACTAACCATATTTCACCAATCATGAATTCTAAAATTTATCAAATGGTGACCCCTGTGCTCACTGTCTTGTTTGTCCTGTTCGTCCGGTTTGTCCTGTGTCCGTTTTGTTCTGCCTGTCCTTTAATTGTGTGTCCTCCTTTCTAACGCTTTAAACCTATTTTTCAATCTAGCGCGCGAGTTTCCTAATGTGGTATAAGGAGGAGATGAATTCCGAAATGGCAACTTAACAATGTACCTACCATCATCGCCATGCTTAGTAGTTTCCTTGTCTATTTGTATACTTGGCGGTAATATTTTCCTTTCATTAATTTTCTCTGTATCCCAAAACTTTCTTAAAATATCCCCTTCTTCTATATGTGTATGCATTACTTTAATATTTACCCTATCTTTATCTGTTTCATTACAAAAACTAAGTACTCCCGACAGTATCCATCCTAGCGACGAATTCTGAGCAATAAGTGCTCCGGTAGGGTTCTTTATGATACCGTCCTTTAAAATATAACTGTATACATCTGCTCCTAATAACAAATCAATTTTATTACATAGATTGAAATTTGGATCTGCTAAATGTAATCGGTTTCGATCTATCCAATTGAATGTTTCGACACTCACGCTACGTTCTGGCAACAATGAAGTTATCTTTCGCATAACATAAGCCTTTATAACTAATTTAAAGTTTGGATCAGTTCGCGACTTGATAGTAAGTTGTACCATGTGTTGGGCACGCGTCGCCTTACTCTCACCTACGCCTGAAATTATACCACGTACAGGAATCTTTTTTAAATTCAGTACTCGCACTGCAGACTCGGTTATGAAGCATGCTTGCGAGCCCTGATCGAGCAACGTCCGAACGACCTGGGTTCCTCCATTCCTAGACTCAGCCTTAATTAGAGCCGTTGGTAAAAATACCTGTTCTGGTTTGGTAACATTATCTGTCGCTAGACCTGACACTATCGGATCGACACTGACAGAAGAACCAGTGGATTCCATACTAGGTGTCGCTAAGGTGTGCTCTGATTTACGACCTCGATTTCCATCAGAGTGTAGTAATGAGTGATGGCGTTTATGACACACTCGACAAGTTGTAGGCTTTCTGCAGTCATGTATTGTGTGATTACTACCAAGACAATTGTAGCATAGCTTATTTTTATTTACGAAATCCCGTCTGGACTGAATAGACTGATTTGCAAATTTCTTACAAAAACACAACTTATGTTGATCGGAACAAAATTCACAACGAACTGTGTAAGAAGAACTAGTCGCCACGAAAGCCTTTGTTGGCAGACTGTGGTAATTCTTATTGCCTGAATAACGCGTTACTTTAGGTTGAATACATTCTAATGCGCGGAATCGCTTTTCAATAAAGGTTTTAAATTGGTTCAAAGTCGGCAATTCGTTATTGGAATCTATATTACTACTTAACTCCCACTGTTTTCGAGTCTCCGGGTCTAATTTAAATGTTACAATTTGTATCACTATAATATCCCAAGTGGATACGTCTATTTTGAGGTTCAAAAGCGCAGCTAAACAGTCGGTCGTCGTATCTAACAATGATTTTAAAGCAGTTGCCGATTCTGATTGTACGTGTTTTTGAGCAAATAAACGGTTTAAAATACAATTAGCCAAATACCTTTTATTGTTATAACGTTTAACTAAGACATCCCAACATCGTATGTAATTGGCGTTAGTGATAGGTGTATGCCTTACAAGTTGTTCGGCTTCGCCAGTTAAATGACCCTTAAGGTAATGTAATCTTTGAACATTATCAAGTGTATTGTTGTTATGGACCAGCGAAACAAACAAATCATGAAAGGTTGTCCATTCCTCATAGCTGCCGGAAAACGTAGGTATTGATATTTTTGGCAGTTTCACATAGTTATAAGGCTTACTGTTACAAGCAACTATTTGTTTCGTAGTTTCACGGCTATCTTGAAATTGTTCTAACATAGTTTTTAAGCTACATTTATAAGTTACATAGGTTTCCTCCGTACTATCATGTATATCTTCTACCTTTTTTTCTAGATTTCCTAATTTAAACTGTTCACATAATTTTGTATTCGTATTCTTAAAGGTTATCCAGTCCTTTTCTAATAAGTCTAACCTAGTTTCTATATACACTAATGTGAGCCTGTCTTTAGGACTCTTTTTAAAATTAGTAAAACCTCTGGTAATTACCTTTTGTATATCTTCTAAAACGTTAATTAATCCTTCCATATTTTTTCCAAGTTATGTATTTAAATGATATATATATATAAATGTACTGGAAGTTTATAAACGATAATAGTATCTCAACAATATGCTTTGAAACTATGTTCGTGAATTGTATAAAACAACACAAAACAAAAAACTAAATTAAGTTTCACGAAATGTTGTAAAAACGTCTAAGTGTTTGGAGGAAAATTAAAAATCGGGCATAGGTTCCCCGTTCCTTCGTTTTTTCTAAAATTATTCTAAAACTATTCTAATACCATGCACACATTTAACTAACTAAATCACAATTAACATATAAATTACAATTTTTATAAATCTTAAATGTCATCAATAACACAATAAATTATACAATAAAATATTATAAGTCCAATAATCTTCGCTAAAAGTTAAAGTTAAATTGTTCTTGTATATTATTATAATGTTGTAAATTGCTTGACACTGACTCGTAAAGATTCTTCAAATATTGGAAACAATTTATAATGTACTCACTGATGTACCACTGCTTTCGCCATAGCTTAAGTGTATCCGAATGTTGACGTCATGTGTTGTGACGTCAATCCAATCCTGAAACTGCAGCCGCCGCTGTCAGGCGTCTATATTTGCTGAACTCCAAAAGGAACCTTGTACCGTTTGCTGCAGCGATCCACTGCGTACAAGTGGTGGGCCCTTCGGGCTCCGTTGATTACCAAAAAAAGACTGTTTCGTTAGCCCAATCCGGCTCGAAGGACCAATGTTTAGATTGGTTTCAAAATATAAACTTATACCTATGTTGAGCACCAAGAAGGTGCTTTGAACTGATTTGTACTAATTTGAACTTAAGTGAATACTAGGTGTATTTAGTAAAACAACCTGTATCCTGACCTGATTTGAACTATATTATGAACCCTAAACATAGGTATAAGTGATCTAAGTAATAGTCATAGCTGATTCCTTCTTCCAATGCTAATTACTGCTAGCTAATAAGTAAATACAGAGTTACAAAGGATAGTGCGATTCAGTCGTCCACTACAGCGCCATCTAGTTTCAGTCACCTCACTTCACTTAATCACATCATGGTAGCTGATCTTAATTCGATACTTAACATTTATAGATACCACTTGTTTGGGGATCCTGGTGAGTATGCCAGACTCCCCGTCCACTACCAAACTCCAAATAAAACGGTATACCAATTAAAGCCAATGGGATATTCCTACTCAGCACATACAGCGGAGTCGTAGGAATACCTACTAAGAGTAGTGACAATTTGAATAGGATTCCAATTTCAAATTTGAACGATCTTTATAAAACCTGTCGATCTTCATGTACTTATAGTTAAACGGTTTTTTTTACTGCGATTATATTTGCCCTGTGCCCTGAATTTTAAGAAGTATTCTACACAAGAGCTTTTAGCCCGGTCCTTCCCATTATATCACTTCTATACATAAAAAGAGGAAGTTTCAAAATATAACTTGCGTATTTCATCATGAATTACTGCATTGCCTAAAATGTATTATTAATTTTCCCGCCCTTATGGCACATTAAGTGGGGTCGGCACAACATGTCATCCATTCAAACTATACATGCTGTCAAAAATTTGGCTGTGATTGACTTATCGGCCGCCAGCCTGACGTCAACCCTCAATGGGAAAATATGTATTACAAATAAATAAGTTTTAGTGTGACTTGTGCTAGTTTCTATAGACGAATTTGTGTAGGCCCCATTATGCGCTATATTTGCATTAGACCTTACATTCAGACCTGTACAATATGTCTGTCTTTTTCTACCCGAAGGTGTAGGCAGCGGCTGCTAAACCTCGTCTCTCCGGTACGTTTACGTCCCAAATAAAATAGGTGGCGGACCTACTGCCATACCGGGCACAAAGTTTTCAGTCACACATAACTTTCGAAAAGAATCTCGAAAAAGTCATTAGTGTGAGCCAGGATTTGAACCAGCAACCTCTTGATTTAGAAGTCAAGTAAGTAAACGGAATTTTCACATAGTCTAACGACCGGTATTGGTTTTTATTTAGCTCACAAGATGGATAAGAATCGTCCAACACATATCAAAAAATAAAAAAAAACACTTAGGTACAAATGTACAAACGATATTTACACAATTTTCCACATTTGCACACATATAAAAATCTCCTTTAGTCTCACTAAAGGAGATTTGGCGGGAATGTAAAAGAGTCATGTCTGTTCGTCTTGCAATGGATATTATTAAATAGAATTGGTGGCGTTTTACGTGTTCGTTTATGTGTGCAAATGTGGAAAATTGTGTAAATATCGTTTGTAGCGTGATAACTGGAACATAATTTATAAAGTGCCAAGACTGTCGGGATGATTAAGTTGTTAGGATAGTTCAGATTATGTTAGATACAATAAGAGACAATTCATACTACAGAAAAGGCAGTATGGCTTCTTAGCTATAGCCTGTCCAAATTAGACGAATGAAAAAAAATAGGTCTAAGTTTTGTTTACCAACAAAGTAATACGAAGTTAATGGCTATGTGATATATTCGATTTGCATTGGCAAATCACAAATGATTTCGAACCATAATAAAAGAACATAGACTTACCACGGGTCGCTGCAACCGTGGCAATTACTGCCATTGCGAAAATCTGCATAACAATAAAATATTTTATGTTTATTTTGAAATAAATATTACGACACACACAGTTCACAATTTAAAAGCACTATCATAATATCATATACATGTGACACATAATATACAAGGTAGGTATGTATTAGTCATTATATTGATTCTTTTTATCTCTGATTTTGTTGTGATTAGATATTGGTTTTTTTTATGGCTGGTGACACTGATATTTACATAAGTTAATTAAGTGTATGTTCTCTTTTAGCGTTTTTTTTTTATAAAACCTAAAATTTCATCACAAAGATTTAGTCTAGCAGGTATAGTAAAATAGAATAGATAAAAATACACTTTATTGTTGTCTATTGAAAGAATAAATTTCAGTAAGCACTACATCGTAAATGTTAGGCAAATACAACAGGACATTATTCAGGGAATTTTGAATTGAAACTGACAAAACGCGACAAAATTCCACGGCAACCGAGAATTCAATACCCACAGTTTTGGCCTTTGCTTACGCCTTTCGATATGAAAAGCATGAAATTATATTAATAGGTAATTGAATTTGTATTAGTATACCCGTATACAACATAATTCACAAACTGCATGTTAGGAATTATCAATTGTATTACAGCGACATCTATTGAATTATACATACAACTCGATAGCAGTAACTAGAATACCTAATAATTAATACAACCTTGAGACTAATATCAGTACTAGTCGGTAAAAATAATAGGCAGTGACAAAAGAAAAACAAGTCAAAGAACAGTATACGTTATACAAATATATTTAAATAGGATGATATTTAAAAATGTCTTCTAAGAATTGAATGCTCTGAAATCTATTTGCATAAACAAAATAGATCTCAGAATTAAATATGCATGTATTTGTATAGTTCTGTTGGTACAAAAGAAATCCTTGACTCGGCAGACATTTTGTTGACTGTGTAAACACAGTAACAACTAACAACCTTCGTAATTGTTGGACTAATTTTGAACGAACGAGTTATGCGCAACATAATTGTGAATTATTTTGATAATTCTATTGAACGTTCAACAACAAGAATTTTGTTTGTCCTAACTCTTGATTACAAAAAAAGAAGAATGGTTATGTATTTTCCGAAATCATTATTTTTTTTTGGTTACTTAGTATTAGTATAAATAGATTATTTATATTTTGAGTTTGATTGTTGTCTAATTGTCGTAAATTTTAACACATCAAAAGGCTAGGTTTTACTAAAAGAGTCGGAAACGGAAAAAAATCTTGTGGAATTAAAATTTTCGGAGACAAAAGTGATTAACTCATTCATTCATTTAATTTTGGTTGAATTATTTGTGTGTTTGTTTGAACGGTAATCTTGATCCCATTTGAAACTTTTTTGCAATATAGGTATCTCACACAAAAAAAGTGTTTAAGTTTCTAGGAGAAAAAGGAGGTTTTTGAAAGGGAGGAATCCAGACCGCATGCAAGGATAATGATTGATGATGTAATGCTGGAACACGTGAATGAAATTGTATATCTTGGATGCGCTTTTAGCAGGGATGGAAGGTACACCGCGGATGTAGAAAGAGGAGTGGCGATAGGAAATAGCGTAAATGGAGCTTGGGCAGATTCCTGGGCGCAAAAAACATTAGCAGAAAAGCCCAGCTAGCAATCCACAATGCAGTCCTGATCCCAACGCTAACTTATGGAAGCGAGAGCTGGGTATGGCAGAGTGTGCATGAAAGTAGAATAAACGCGGTAGAAATGAGGGCACTACGCAAAATCTGCGGAGTGACTCTCGTCGTGTTCTCTCTGCCTGCCCCGCAAGGAATTTGGCGTGAAGTTATGTATGTAAAGAAGAATATCGGCGTAAAGTGGCTCATGCCGCTTTTCTCTCGGTGAGAGAGGTATCTGCAGGCCCAAGCCTTTCTCTCCCCTGCCATCCCATTTACAACGCCATCCCTATCACACCATGAATCACAATTTAATTGATAAACACAAATTCAAAACAAAACACTGAACTACTGCAGTAAAAGCAACTCACAAGCCCGTAAAAGTCACTCACTCTTTCGCAACAGTTCGTTTAATCCCGACGGTTCTCGGACCTTCGGAGGGACCTTCGGCTTCGGCTCAGAATCCGGCCGAAGCCGAAGGTCTCGCTGAAGATGGATTTTTGGCCGAAGGTGGCCGAAGCCGAAGCTTTGGTCTTGGAATTATAAGTGGACATGTCAACAAACAAAATTCTTTCGAGTTTATTTTTTTCAATATTTATAATAAAATATAGACAAGCTTAAAAATAAATAATAATATAGTTGCACAAATTCCAATTTATAAGAGATCTTTATGAATATCTAAAACTACCATTTCTATTTCCTATCTAATCTATTCCAAATTTGATTGATTGTGATTTAATTTTAAATAACCGTATGGCGTAATAAAAAAACCTTTGCCGATAAAAAAAAAGAAAAAAGAACTATTTAAAAATGGAACCACAAACAATAGACTATTTAAATAAAAATAAACTATCCACTCACCAAAAAGGTTTTCATCTTAGATTAAAAATTGAAGACTGCGTATCTGTCTAGTGTAGACGAAATATATTTGTGAATACACGATAAAATCAAGATGTCTCTCCTTATATATATTTAGTAGTAGTGCCGATAACCTGACGACCTGTCCAAATACTGTGAAACATCACTTAAACTTATCTAAATATTGCGATATCATTCTGAATTCTTTTTCCTCAATATCTGCTAGACTTTTCAGAATACTTATCAAAGATGCTTTAAAAATAACTTGTATAAATATAAACATAGACTATTAAATTTATAATTGTTGTAACAAGAACGGGTTATAAATATATAATGCAACTTCATTCCATCTATAGCCGAGGATGTAGGCAGCGGAAATTGAATTTACGACACATCGAATGAATTATTTCTGGTCGCTGAGCCTATTGCTATTTCATTGTGTTTGTCATCTATATTTATCTCACACAAGCTGATTGCGCAAACTTTGTACCGCTGTATTATTTCCTTTTAATACTAAAAAGGATAGTGCTCCACTCCTATTGATTATATATAGCTCAAAGCCTTCTTCCATAAATAGACTAATAGATACTAAAGTTCTCAATTTGAATCAGTAGTTTCTGAGCTAAACGCGTTCAAACAAATCAATAGATACACATATTATTTAGCCTTATAATATTAGTACCTACAGATAAATTCCTATGGAGTTTCAGTGCGGAACCTCTCGATTAGAAGTCAGTACACTAAACCACAGAATCATCGAAACAAATTAATAACAAATAAATTATTGGAAATCTGATGATGTAACGTACAAGTGTGTTTTAAACGCTTGACACGTTTTCTTGGAACTGTTAGTCTCTAAAAAAAAGTTGGTGTAAAATCGGGAATGTCCCGGACGCAGACAAGCAATATTAGGTTATATTTGATCACTGAGAGAGCTATCCGAAGGCCCCTCTTCTCCCCTTTTCCACTTTCTGCCATATCCGACCTTGAAAGATAGCAACACAACTGTGACCAGCTCGGTGTGCCAAATGACCATGGGCGGGTGCTAGTTACTTACAGCAGTGACACGCTTGCTCGTGTACCCACTTTTTCCATAAAAAATATTTGATCTCTTTTTGAAAGCTTACTTCTCTTAAAGGAACATGGTTTTATTGTGGAAATTTTAGCGTACTCCTCTGAACACCTACCAATATATTTACACTTCATCTTCTCTATTCTACTTCTTACTCCCAAGTGGAGAAATCAGTGTATCTAAATAATTATTTTTACTTTACGCCATCTATCGGTTTCAATTGCAAAATTTCGGTTTTACTTATAATTTATCAAATAATGTTGAATGTTGTACTGTAACTTCACGCTCATGATATTCAAAGATTTAGACAGCAGCCAAGTAGTTTATGTTTCTAGTTTCAAATATAATAATTTAGAGGAATCCTTTAGTTACCTCTTACGACATCCACAGGAAGAAATAGCATAGAACTATTTTATAGGTTTTGTGAGTCAGCCCAACTAACACATAGGTGTGTCAGGGTTAAAGTAAATAAGGAAGGGCATGCTCTGATGGTTCGGAGATGTAAAAAGAGTTTATGATGCAAGATTGACTAAGCAGATATACAATGCAAAAGTGGATGAGTATAGGACTCGGAGACAACCAAGACACTTTCCATGACCAAAATGACACTTGTAAGCGTCCTGGCTTATGGAGCTCTATTATCTCTGCTTATCTCGCTGGGATCTTGCCGTGAAGTTAAGTGAATAGATACTTATTGATTTTAAGACTATTTATTTGAATGCACTTATAACTTTCCACGTTGTAAATGTACCTACTTGTATTAGTATCAATACTGGCAGGATTACGTTATTATAATTAATCTTTAAAATACTAAGTGATAGAAAAATCTAGCAATTTATAAAGCAGTTATTGCGTTTTATCAACAATATTGCATAAAAGTTAAAATACTCAGTTAGATTTAAAAATATTTTTTAACAACGTACCTATCGTACGAAGTCGATTTGAAAAAAAAAACTAAAATGGTTTTTGTATTGGACATTTTGTTCCGACATTTAGCGGATGGATGTAGGAGTCGAAGACGGCCAAGACACACATTCCTTGACCCATTAGAACGTTTTCTGGAGGAAGGTGATGTTAGGAGCCTCAAAAATCGACACGCGTGCATGAAAAGAGTTATGAAAGTCAACGAAGCGAGTGAGGCGTGTAAGAATCGTGCCTTATGGCGTTCCGCTCTCTTTGCCTACCCCGCAAGGGATTTGGGGTGAAGTTATGTATGTATGTATGGGTAAAAATCGACGTGCGTTTATCAATATAGAGTTATGAAAATCAAAGAAGCGAGTGAGGCGTGTCTCGTGGCGCGTGCCTTATGGCGCTCTGTTTCTCTCTGCCTACCCCGCAAAGGATTTGGCGTGAAGTTATTTCAGCATAATATTTATTTTTTTGTATTACATGTTATCCTTCAAAAGTCAATCACGTTTTTTTTATCCATTTATTTATTGTATGTCTTCAGACAATTCATGAGTTCACTTTGTTATTAATGTAGACTTTTAAAATTTTTCATGACATGACATGTTTAGGCTAATTAGCCACGCATTTCGCTGCATGAATGGGCTGTCTCAACTGGTACAATACAATGTACAGTGGCTCATGGAGCATTTTATTCGTTGAGAGTGGTATATGGAACACCAACCTCTTCCCCCTCACACCCTGTAATCAGTCATAAAAGCTGGCAACACCAATCATTTGCTCATTTGCCCCAGAAAAATACATCTTAAATACAAATTTTTGTTAGACAAATCACATTATTCAATCAAATTCAGGGCAAGTTTTTTTGTTTGTCGTCTTACTTATCAAGGTCATGGACAAAATATAACTTGTCGCTCTATGAACTTGATTAATGATGAATGATTGACATTCAAATTATTATTTTTATGGTCGTGTTATGTAAACAATAATTTCAACAATATTTCCAATGGGGGCGTAGCTCAGATGGTAGAGCGCTCGCTTAGCATGCGAGAGGTACCGGGATCGATACCCGGCGCCTCCAATCTTTTTGGGTATATTTTTTTCTTTTTTGTTTTTGGTATAATAATAAAATATAAATTATAATAAAATTATAATATAAATTTATTATAATAACAATTTATAAAATTAGATTAAATATGATGAAATACAATTTTAACTTATTTACTTATTTTATTGATTTGTTTTTACTTATTATACAATTCACTCGTCCTGATGTCGCATCTTCAGCTGGAACCTGAAATAAAATTGTGTGCAAATTTGTTAGTATAATTTAGGAGATTCCTGATAAAATGGTACTAAGTACATGTAACTACACCAACGTGCAGTAGTTTTTACGTAATATACGTTGTTATATTTGTATATACAATTATAACATAACAAATAAACAGATAGACAGACAAACAAAAAATCTAAAAAGTGTAGATTTTGGATTCATACATTAATAATTTATTAATTCTCCAATACATTCTCCATTTTAACCTTGATACAATTTTATTGTAAAAGTAAGATAAGATTAGCTTAAATCTGCAGATAAATAAGCAAGTTATATCTCACACGAATTCTTTAATTAAGTATTAATAATATTATTATCTTGGACACGTTTAGTTGTTTAGCTTGGAACTAGAGGCCGCTGTGTGTATCACAGCGGCCTCTAGTTCCAAGCTAAACAACTAAATGCTTATCTTATGGAGACTAGATAATAGATTTTAATACATAATAATCTCTTGTAAATATAAACGTATCATACATAAACAAAAACACCCAGACACCACACAAACATTCATTTATGATTGTCATAAATATTTGCACTCGTGTGGGGATCGAACCCGACGACCTTGATTCCACAGTTGGTTGTTTTACCAATGCACATTGAGGCTGTCTACTATTACTTTCTGATCTGACAGTTGTTTTTGTTTTGCCTCAAGGCTTCATGAGTCTTGGAATTGTGGAAACTGTAAATCAATAAATGACCAAAACTCGCCGGGTCGAATTCTTTTCGAAACACTATATATTATATGTAACAAATATTAAAAAGGAATAAATATAAAAATGTACGCCTCTTAAACGCCTGTTTTGTAAAAAATAGCAATAATTTTACGTTTTAATAAATGTAAACACCCACCTTCGCGTTTGACAGGGCATCCGGCTTTATCTGAAAGTTTAAAACGAATATTAACTATTTTATTTTATTATTGATATGGATGTAGGAGTCGAGGACGGCCAAGACACACATTCCATGACCAAATAATATAGAACGTGTTCTGGAGGAAGGCGTAATGAAATATAGCGTGAAGCTCAAGGTTACATCAGCTCTGGATGGTAGAACTTATACATTATATATTAAACATCAAGCACAATTTTAACAGTATTAAATTTAGTCTCGGTGGTCCAGTGGTCGAGCACACGGCTTCTGATCCAGAGGTCCGGGTTCGAATCCTGACACAGGCTCACACCAATGACTTTTCGAAATTGTTTACGGAAGTTATGCGTGATAAATACCGATGACTGTAAACTTTGTGCCCGGTATGGCAATAGGTTCCCCACCTATTCTATTTGGGACGTAAACAAAACGGCGAGACGAGGCTTAACAGCCGCTGCCTACACCTTTGGGTAACAAAGGCGTGAAGTTATGTTAAATTTATAACTCTCAATTTCTGTCAAATTTTAATTTATGTTCTGATTAAAAAATACAAATTACTTACGTTTTTATATCCCACCTGAAACAAATAAAAACATAAAATTCATATCTGTATTATTTATTTCAAATGGATCAAATTATTTTGAGCAAATATTTGTCTATTGCCTGTTAGTTTTTTGAAAAATAAATATTTATAGAAAAAAAACATTCACGAGGAAATTCTTTCAGTTTGGAGGCCGAAGGATGATTCGTCGAAGTTTTTTTATTGGATAGAGTAGCAAACCAGCAGGTGTGTCACCTGATGGTAAATAACAAACGCCGCCCATGGACACTAAAACACAGATAGTGTTACAGCTGCGTTGCCGGCGCTTACAATGGGATATCGCAGGAGTTTGGAAGTACACCTTCGAATAGAGAAAACGGTGTGAAGTTACAGAAATAATCCCAATTTACTTATATCAGGTGAAGGGAATGATGCCTTAAAATCGACGAGCGTGTATGACAAGAGTTATGAAAGTCAGAGAAGCGAGTGAGGTGTGTAATAATCTTATTGGCGCTCTGTTCTCCCTGCCCACCCCGCAAGGGGCCTGGCGTGACGCTATGTATATTAAGTATGTATACGTACTAAATAAAGATATGCGCATTCGTCTTGTCCGGGATATCCGAAGCCATCGCCATCTGTAATCAAAACATTCAAATCAATATCCATAAATAAATAAATGTTCTTATACTTATTTATAAAATTTGTAATTATAGAACTTTCTTCGTAAATCTAGTGGTATATAGTATAGTACATATAGTTGTATTTAGTCTGTCTTGGTGGTCCAGTGCTCTTGGCTTCTGATACAGAAGTCGTCGGATCTGGCCTCACACCATCGATTTCTCGGAATTCTTTTCGGGAGATATGTATGATCAATATGGCAATCGGTGTATAGCAATAGGTTCGCCACCTATTCCATTTGGGACGTAGCGATTTGGTGAGGCTTAACAGCTGCTGCTTTCACTTTGGGATATTAAAATGGGAAGTTATGTTATGTTTAACCCAATTTAAAACCCAGATTTAAAAATAATTATTAGTGAGTATCAGATGATTTATTCGCAAAAGTAACTGCAGCAAATTATAAGAAAGTCCTTAAATATTTTATCCCAATACTAATTTCGTCGAAAGCAATGACTATTAAACGCTACAATTTAATATTTTTTAAGGAAAAAATTAATCAACAATCACCTTTTCCGGGATGGCCGAAGGCTGTGTCAGCTGAAAGTATAAATTTTTTCATTATTTAACAAATAAAAGACAGACAATTAAACACTTTATGTAAAATTACGCTTTTAAATTAAGTTTAAATGGAAGTGGAGTCACGGTGGCACAGTGGTCAAGCACACGGCTTCTGATCCAGAGGTCCGGGTTCGATTCCAGACACTGGCTCACACCAATGACTTTTCGAAATTGTTTTTCGGAAGTTATGTGTGATAAATATCGATGACTGAAAACTTTGTGCCCGGTATGGCAATAGGTTCGCCACCTATTCCATTTGGGACGTAAACATAACGGCGAGACGAGGCTTAACAGCCGCTGCCTACACCTTCGGGTAACAAAAGGCGTGAAGTTATATATGTTTATGTATGTTAAATGGAATTTATAATAGGTAAGTACATGTAAAATGAGAAAAGCCTACAACAGCACCTTCTTGGGACTTGGGCTTTGTAAATAATAAATAGGTTGTGCATAGGTAGGTAGGATCATATCACATCCGATAGGATTTTTTCCCAAAAGTAGTTATTCTGAATTCTATATCTTTGTATATCTATTACAATACAACAAAATCTATGCCTATAATTATAATATTAATCATTAAAACTTATTCCCGATAAAGAATTTTAAAAAAATCTGAGAGTGAGTATCTGAGTTCACCTACACCAGATTCGAACTCAGTACCTTTCAATCAGAAATCGGTGTCGCTAAACCACCACTACACCATTGTGATGATTAAATAACAATTTCATAGTACTTACGATTGGAAATATAATCTGTAACAAATAAAAACGTACAATTAACTTCAAATTTAATTAAAATCAAAATATGCAATTTTTATTGATACTGACTTAAAAATACTCAATAGGTGTAGATTTTTTAAATTTAACTACAATTATTAATATATAATATTAGTATCGAGCACCCCGCTTCTGAATCAAGAGGACGCTGATTCGAGTCCTGGCTCACATTAATGAATTTTGCGAAATTATTTTCGAAAGTTAAATGTGATAAATATCGATGACTGAAAATTTTTGTGCCCGCCATGGCAATAGGTTCCCCACCTATTCCATTTGGTACGTAAACATAACGGCGAGTCGAGGCTTAACAGCCACTGCCTACACCTTCGGGTAGGAAAAGGCGTGAATTCTATTCAAAAAATAAATTGCACACGTGCACTTGAGGATAGTACTGTGAATAATATCCGTTATCTAGAATCCATAACACAAAGATTTAGTTGCTTATTTTGGAACTAGAGGGCGTTGTGTGCATTGTGTCCAAGATATTATTTATTAAACATAAACATAACTTCACGCCTTTTGTTACCCAAAGGGCACTAGGCAGCGGCTATTTTAAGCCTCGTCTCGGTGGCGAACCTATTGCCATACCGGGAACTACAGTTTTCAGTCGTCGATATTTAACACACTTAACTTCCGAAAACAATTTCGGTATGTCCAATGACATGTGTGTCACACCAATGTGTGAGCCAGTGTCAGGATTCGAACCCGGACCTCTGGATCAGAAGCCGTGTGCTCTACCACTGGAGCACCGAGATGACAAAATTATTTATTACTTAATTAATTTATTTATGTGGCATCAATACAATAAAAAACACACGCAAATGTGGCTTTGCTATTTAACAATAATTACTCCAAACAAAAATCCACACTTACCTTTGCCGGTAAAGCCAAAACCCGAGTCAGCTGAAAAATTAAAATATTTAGTAAGTAAATATTAGCAAGCAATTAGCAAGCTGTGTGGCGCCGGCTTAGAATACCGCCACCCCATCTCTTCCCGTGGGTGTCGTAAAAGGCGACTAAGGGAAAAGCTAGAAGAATGGGCAGCAGCATTCTCTCTGAAGAAAATACAGCCTACTGCGATCGCCAACCCGCCTGCCAAGCGTGGCGATTATGGCAAAAACCCCCCATGATTGAGCGGACCGGCAGTTGTGGCGCTCTATGGGGGAGGCCTATGTCCAGCAGTGGACCTCAAAAAAAAAAAAAGGCTAATGATGATGAAATGATGATGAAATATTATGTGGTTCTGTTTATGTACACTTACATAAAGTCACGCCTGCATCCCATAGGGGTAGGTAGAGACTAGCTTTCCACAAGCTGTGATCCTGACACACATCTTTCGCTTCATCCACAGTCATACATCTCGTCATACATTCACGTCGGGTCTTTTTCGGGTGCTTACGCATTTTGCTTTTTTTAAACAGACCATTTATTTAGTCGTAGTACCTCCGTCTTGGTCTCCCGATTCCGACTCTGCTACTCACATTTGCTTCGTATCTCCTTTCATCAGTCGACTTTCATTTATGCATGCAACAAGGCTAAACCCTACTTTACTTCACTCCACCTTGGTCACGACATCATCCTTCAACTTGCATTTCTCCCTCATCACCATAATGCAATCAAGGTGTCTACATAATCAAATTGAACTTACGGTCGGAGATCACATCTGTAAGAAAGGAAAACAATAATTAAACGACGGAATTATTATATACTAGTCGATACGG
Organism: Euproctis similis; assembly: GCA_905147225.2. Taxonomy (NCBI): domain Eukaryota; kingdom Metazoa; phylum Arthropoda; class Insecta; order Lepidoptera; family Erebidae; genus Euproctis; species Euproctis similis. The sequence goes on along the minus strand of LR990121.1, from coordinate 5,817,408 downwards.
CGAACTTAGTTCCGCATCAAAAGTAATAAAAAAGTTAATCAAGAATTTATCACTTTTTTCTATATTACATAATACATGAATTATAGATAATCCACACCGTTGACAACCTCTATCTAATAAAAAAACCGCATTAAAATCTGTTGCATGCTTTTAAAGATGCGGGGACAGACAGCGGAAAGCGACCTTGTTTTATAATATGTAATGATTGAATGATTGTATCGAGTATTTTAATTTTTATTTAAATTACAATAAAGTCACTAGATAATTATAACAGTGGTAGGGCCACGCAGTTTACTGCATGAATGGGACGGCTCAACCGGTGTAATAGGACCACCTCGCAGAATATCGACGTGAAGCTACATGTCGTGTTTCGCTCTGTGAGAAAGGTATCCGAGCCCCAACCCTTTCCTTTCTCCTTCCTCCTCATTCCACTTCCAACCGCTTATCTGTCCTATTTTAGAGGCCAGGAACATAATATTAACACTATTTGTGTTACATGTGTCCATGGTCGGCGTTAGATGCCTACCATCAGGCGACACGCCTGCTCGTTTGCCCCCTTTACCATAACAAAATTAAATAGAAATAGGACATCGAAAAATTGAAGACAAAAAAGAAAATCAACACACACCTTTGCCGGGATGACCAAAGCCAGAGTCATCTGTAAGTTTAAAAATAAGTTAGTAAGTAAATTAGTCCGCATCAAAACCAACTTTAAAATCTAAAATCCTTCACACCAAGACCCTTGCGGGGTAGGCAAAGAGAACAGAGCCCCATAACTCCATAAGGCACGATTTTTCACTCTTCACTCGGTTCTTTGACTTAATAAGTCTTGTCTGCGTCTTATATACGCTCTTCGACTCTTCCTGACATCACTTTCCGTAAGGACGAGATCAGTTTTGCTATCGCAAATATCTGCTTAGTCAAAATTGCATCATCCATTCTTTCTACATGTCCGAACGATCAGAGCATTACCTTACTTTAACACACACTCTCTTTCAATCCAAATCCGAGCGTCACTCCGCCAACTTTTCGTAGCGTCCTCATTTCGAGCGCGTTTATTCTATTTTCATGCACACACGTCGCGGGTTCGAATCCTGCCTCACACCAATGACTTTTCGAAAATTATGTGTTATAGATATCGATGACTGACATGATTTCGTGCTTGGTAGAGCCAAGCAGTTCGCTGCATGAATGGGCCGGCTCGACCGGTGAAATACCACGACCTCTCAGAAGACCGACGTAAAGTGGCTCATGCCGCGTTTCGTTCACTGAGAGAGGTACCCGGAGGCCCACCCCCCTTCCCCATCCTTTCCCATCCCCTATCCCTTAAAGGTCGGCAACGCAACAGTAACACTATGTGTGTTGCTGGTGTCCATGGGCGGCGTTGGTTGCTTACCATCAGGTGACACGCTTGATAGTTTGCCCTCCTATCCCATAAAAAAAACTTTGTGCCCGGCATGGCACCTATTTCATTTCCATTTGGGACGTAAACATAACGGCGAGTCGAGGCTTAACAGCCACTGCCTACACCTTCGGGTAGAAAAAGGCATGAAGTTATGTTATGATAAGTTAAAAAAATATTTTTCTATGTGTTTCTATATTTTGTCGGTGGTCCGGTCGTTGCACTCCCCGGTTCTGATTAAGAAGTCGTGGGATCGATTACGGGGCTAACCAATGATTTTTAGAAATTCTTTTCAGAAGTTACGTGTCATCAATATCGATGACTGGCAACTTTGTGCCCCGTGTATACTAATAAGTTTGCCACCTATTGCATTTGGGACATAACGATTCAGCGAGTCGTGGCTTTAACAACCGCTTCCTACACCTTCAGGTAGAAAAAGGCGTGAAGTCATATCGTTACTACAAAAATACTAAATAAATAAACTAAATAAAACTTGACACTCACCTTGGCCAGGATAGCCGAAGCCTGAGTCAGCTGCAAATTAAAATTAATATATTATGTATTGTTGCCCACGAGTTCGTCTGCGTGAACGCCATAAAGCAGCAAAAATACTGAGCCTGTGCCATTATAAGGGTTCACTGCTCACCCCCAATTAGCGAAAGCGTGATTATATTTAGCCTATGTGTTGACCCGACCTCTTGGTTTGGAAATTGGATAAAAAAGTATGCAGTATTTTTAAAGTTTAAACGTAACAAACATATAGACAAACAGATTTTCAGATTCGGTATTGATTCTAGATTATAGACGAGAACTAGAGATTATTAGTAGAAAAGTAAATTATTAAAAAAATATCTTTACTCTATTACGAGGTTACTTACACTAATATATAAAAAAACCTACTTTTTAACTTCTTCCATAAATCATGTACAATTAAAAAAAACCGTCAGGTCCCGGACTCGAACACGGGATCAATTAAATCAGTTAGACTCAATTGGAAGGTTGGAGTGCTAAACCACGATTGTGTCAAATAACATTTTCAAGGTATTGCCAGGGTGGTTTAGAGGACCTGGATCCTGGACCACTCTGACGCTGGAGGAAGGCCGCCGCGGAGTTTAAGTGGATAGCCCTAGGATTGGATTGCAGCGTCCTGCTTTGGGAGTCCCACACTAACCCCTGACGTAAAGAAAAAGGTATTGTAATTTACTTACGATTAGAGATAGCATCTGTAACAAACGAGATTTATACAATTAAGAAACAATAATCCCTCAATAATCAATAACTCTCAAGTAAGAATGCTTTTAGTTAGATGTGCAAAAAATAACCCCCCTTTGAGGAGCTTCGGACAATTGGTCCGTTCAAGTATTACGTAAGCACTATAGAAGGGTGGGGGGTCTTTACTTTGCATAATTTAAATGATATGGGGGTGGGAGGGGGGTCTAGATGATGATTACGTCATCAGTAGTTATTTACTTTTTTACACTGATGGCAATGAAAATGTTTTAATGAAAAAACAATGAGTGAAATGAATATATCCAACAGAGAACTGAAGTAACCGACAAAGCTCGTAGAATAAGCTCGCTGAAGTGGCAAAGGGCTGGGCACATCTGCCGAAGGACCGATGGTAGATGGAGCAAGAAGGTCATTGAGTGGAGACCGCGACTTGGTAGGCGTAGTGTAGGATGCCAACCAGCCCGATGATCAGACGACCTTAGAAAGGCTGCTGGAAAAGACTGGATGCGGAAGGCAGAGAATCGGATGTTGTGGCGCAAATTGGGAGATGCCTATGTCCAGCAGTGGACTTCAATAGGCTAATAAATCTGCAATTGTAATAAATCTGCTTACGTAACACTTTAACGGCCCCAACGTAAAAGTTTAAAAATATAAAATTCTTTAGGAAAAGGGCATTTAAAAGTTTATATTAATAACGAAAGAAATCTACACTCACCTTTGCCGGGGTGGCCGAAGCCAGTGTCAACTGAAATTTTAAAATATTTCGTTAGTAGAGATCTAAGTGAAATATTAAATTTGTTTTAAAATTACAGCATATAAAAATTATTTAAATTACAGCATACAATTCCAGTATTTTTCTATTTTGATTTCCATTTTCCGAGAAGATTTACTACAGTAACATATATTTTCATCATCGGACAGTAGAGATTTCAACGAACAGAAAACATACCAACTTTTTGAAAAAAGCTGATATTTCGACGGGTGAATTTTCGATTGCAAATTAGGGTGCTTTTTCAATATTAATTCAAAATAAGGCGAAAAAATAAATATTTTGAAACAAATAAATTACAAAATATTTGGGACATACAAAGGTAAATTTTCACAAAATAATATTTGTAAAAGATAGAAATAAAAAAACCAAAAACTAGTTATTTTTGAGTCTTTCTCATAAATTTTGAGGTTAAGAGAAAAAAGTGTAAATACAAAAGTTTTAGATCTTTTTATTACCTACAACTTTGCCGTTTGATTTTTTTCCATAGGACTTTTAGTTTTGCCGGAAATCAAGAAAAACCGTTTTTTACCCTTAAAAACTCACCCCCACCCCTTTCCCGACCGTAAATTATTTTTCCTTATATTTTTATAATATTCCCCTCCTTTTCTCATGGGTTTCATCCTACTATAATTTTTTTTCACTTTTTATTATTTTTAAAGGCTTATCTACCCTGGTCTAATTTCTAAACGAAACCAGTTGATAAATGAGTGTCAGACTGAATATAAGAGATGTGAAACAATATACGCATTCATCATCATCTTGTGTGGATTTTAAGTTTGTTATTAAATATTCCTCATCTAGTTCGCTAACGATAACCTTAGTTGTTTTGTTTGGAGACTAGATGGCGCTGTGTATAATTTCGAAAATATTGTCAACATAAAAATAGGCAGTACTGTAATTTCGTAATGCATTTTCTTACCGTTTGAAAGAACACCTGAAACAAACAAATAATATTAGAAATAACAACTCTATTGTTAAATATTTAATATATGGTTGAAACGTTTTTTAAACAATTTTTTTTTCTGTTATTTAATTTAAATAAGTTAACAAAATCTAACAATTACTAATCATAACAAAGCAAATACAACTTAACAGTGGTAGAGGCACGCAGTTTGCTGTTTCAATGGACCGGCACAACCGGTGAAATACACCGACTCTAAAAATATCGACGTAAAGTAGCTCATGCCGCGTTTCGCTCGATGAGAGAGATATTTGAAGCAGCAACCCGGCCGGCAGCGCCACTTTAACACTTTCTCTATCTGTGTTGCTCTTGCTCGTGTCCATGGGCGGCTTTATTTGCTTACCATCAGGTGACGCGACTTTTCGTTTGCCTCCCTATCGCATAAAAATTACACCCTGGCTAACACTTACCTGGAGTAGGAAAGAGAAATCCAGAGTCAGCTGAAAGTTAAAAAAAGTTCACTTTTAACAACGTTATATTTTTGAAGTGGAACTTCTTAAGTCTCTTGCAATCGTTAAACGCTTTTAACGCCCTCTTGCGGACGCAAAAAGTAATAATAATATAAGAGTAAAATTAACCGGTCGATATAATAACAAACTTAAAATTTTAATAGCGACTCTTAAAAACTGTGTGTACATAGACTTCTAGTAAGTACTATACTACTCGAAATGAGGGCACTGCGCAAAATTTGACTCTCGCTGACCTGAAGGAAGTTAGATTGAAAGAGAGTGTCGGTCTAAAAGTAAGAGAGGGCATGCTCCGATGGTTCGGACATGTAGGGAGAATGGATGATGCTAGATTTACTAAGCAGATATACAATCCAAAACCGGATGGATGTAGGAGTCGAGGACAGCCAAGACACACATTCCATGACTAAATAGAACTTGTTCTGGAGGAAGGTGCTGGAGGAGCCTGAAAAATCGACGTGCGTGCATCAAAAGATTTATGATTTTTTTTAATGCATTTTTGCAATACGGGTATCAAATGAAAGGGTTTGATAAGAGTAACTCAAAACATAATGTGACATCGTTCCAAATCCAATATGGCGGAATAAATATTTTTTATGCATTTTAGTGCATTGCAGAGTAACTTCAAAATAATATGAAGTCATTCCAAACATAATATGACAGATCATACAAAAAGATTTCTAGTTATTCTACCAGATTCTACCTAGAGCCAAATAAATATTTATACTCGGATGGGGTTCGAACCCGTTAATCTCGAATTCCACAGCCGGTAGTTTTACAAATGCATCACCAGGCACGTCGAAATGTAAATGAGCTGTGCTCTTTTTAACATGCATTTAGTATGTTATAAATTATAAATGGTAGCGCGGAGGCACCAGGCGCATTTTTTTTAACTTGAGGTTTGTTGTTATAAGTTCAATAAATATATACCTCAATGTCCAACAAATATTCAACATTATTAAACACCTGAAAAAGGTCTACAAAAAAGTTCCCCATTGTCTATGTCTATCTCATAAAGATAAGCAATAATGACTATAATTATTTCTTTATTTTTTACGAGAAACCAAGTTCGTGGGGTCAACTTAGTAATATCATTATCATCATTACATAGTATAAAACAAAGTCACCTTCCGCTGTCTGTCCCCTTATATGCGCATATCTTTAAAACTACGCAAGGGATTATGATGCAGTTTTTTTAATAGTTAGAGGGTGTTAACGGGGTGGTTTTGATCTATAATTCATGTATAGTGTAGTAAAAAAAGTGATAATTTTCAAGATTTAGAACTTTAATCGCAAACGCTGCCATAACTCTAAGTGATAAATCAAACAATGTACTACATTATTATACACCTTTAAAAGGTCTACAAAAAAGTCAGTTAGGGATAACCCACAATGACCATTTTCATTTTTTTACTTTCTATGAGAAATATTGGCCTATTTACGAAGCGATTTTAAACATTACAGCATTAATTTTCATCCAATTAAGTGTCTTATATAGATTGTGCATGTAATATAGATGATCCTGGCCCTTTACAGCATGCAATTTAAACGAATATTTTCGACGATATTGCAGTATTAACATAGCGGGACAGCAGTTAAAGTCGATTAAATATCACAAATTGATCCTCACGATATCCAAAATTCACTTATTACTTTTGATGCGGAACAAAGTTCGCCGGGTCAGGTAGTTATAATATATAATTCACTTACGGTTTGAGGTTTGACCTGGAATAAATAAAATTTATAATTAGCAAGAAGATTATTCATAAATGTGTATTTATTTAAGTGTTAAATAATAATTTTTTTACGATCAATGCTGATTCAGAGGCAGACAAAGGTCTCGCTTAAATCTTAGACTAAATATTATAACCAGAACTGTCTCAATTAGTAGTTACAGTAGTAACTAAATAGTAAGAATACAAATAATTTATCTTAAATAAAAAAATACACTTCAAATTCAAAAAATAAAAACGCCTGTTCAAAATGGAATGCGAATGCATAAAAAAAACATATTTACAACTTAAAAAATAATCTCTCACCTGGACCGGGATAGCCAAATCCAGGGTCGGCTGAAAATATTAAAAGTATCATTAGATCTGATTTTAGACTTTTTAGACGATTTTTTTTAAATATCTCATGTATATTAAAAATTCATGTATTTTTAAAGGCCAGGTTTTTGGTGGTCCAGCGGTCGAGCACTCTGCTTCTGAATCAAAAAGTCGCGAGTTCTAATACTGGCTCACACCAATGACTTTTCGTAATTATTTTCGAAGTTATGTGTGATAAATACCGATGACTGAAAACTTCGTGCCCGGTATGGCAATAGGTTCGCCACGTATTCCATTTGGGACGTAAACATAACCGCGAGACGAGGCTTAACAGCCGCTGTCTACACCTTCGGGTACAAAAGGCGTGAAGATGTATTATGTTATGTTTTTTTTTTACTTACGGTTAGAGATCACATCTGCAACAAAGGAATGTATAATTAAAAATATTATTTCTATTTAAATGTCAAATACGAGATTCACTAAGCAGATTCTGATATACATTGCCAAAGCGGATGGATGTAGGATTCGCGGTCGGCCACGAGTTCTGGCGGAAGGTGATGTTAGGTCTCAGCTCGAGCGGTGAAATACCACGAACTCTCAGAAGATCGAAGTCGATCATGCCGCTTTTCGATCGGTGAGAGAGGTACCCGCCCGCCCAACCCTTTTTCCCCTATTTCTCATCCTACTCAGGTTAGTCCTCCAGGCGCTGGTTACCTACCATCAGGTGACACGCCTGCTCGTTTGCCCTCCTATCCCATAATAATGGGGCATTAAAAAGAATCGTGGTGATATGGCACTCTGTTGTCTCTGCCTACCCCGCAAGGGATTTGGAATAAAGTTATGTATGTATTCATATAAATATTATACGTAATAATTTGTTGGTCGAGAAGACGAAGACGACTTAAAAAAAAATGAGATTGTCAATTTGGATTTTACATTTTTGAACGTCAGTGTTGGCATAACTTTTGTGTACTAAATAAAAATCCACACTCACCTAGACCAGGATGACCAAATCCCGAATCAACTGAAAATTTAAAAATAAATTTTAATAATTATAACACAATATATCAGGTTAAGTTATCTATTTCGTCTTTTGAATTAATTATTTTAATATTTTGTGATTAAATATGTGCCAATGTCATATATAATTACGTGAAAAAAAACGGAGACTCGCTTCGGAGGGCAAAAAATGTCTTGCTGGTGAAGGATTGGAATTGCTTTATTTAATGTTTGTATGTTCTAAACAGAAATTCAGCACTCACCTTGACCGGGGTGGCCAAATCCAGAGTCGGCTGAAAATATAGAAAGAACAAATAAATTAATTACATTATTTACAATATATACAATTAAAAAACTACTTAAAATCAAATTTCTCCGCATCTCGGTCTACTGGCAGCGTGCCCAGAAGACTGGCCGCATTGCCACGCTGAATGGCAATGCTAATCCTCTGTGCGAAGAATAGACCAGCCCTCTGGTCGCGAGAGGCTTCGATCAGCCAATAGAAATATTTTATTATTCCTTTAAAATATTTTATTTTATTTTTAGAATTATTGTGTGTACTCAAAATTTGTGTATATTTTTATACTTACGGTTCGAGATCATACCTGCAACAAATAATAATAATAATGATGATGATGAAAAAAAAAACTTGCACAAAATAATTACTTAAATAAAATTTGTACAAAAACAAATTCAAATCCGACAAGCGTGTATGACAAGAGGTATGAAAGTTAAAAGCTTGAGTAAAGTCTATACAGCCGTGCCCTCGGACTTACGATTCGAGCGTATTAAACAAGTCATCATCATCATTAGCCTTTTGAGGTCCACTGCTGGACATAGGCCTCCCCCATAGAGCGCCACAACTGCCGGTCCGCTCAGGGGGGTTTTTGCCATAATCGCCACGCTTGGCAGGCGGATTGACGATCGCAGTAGGCTGTATTTTCATGAGAGAGAATGCTGCTGCCCATTCTTCTAGCTTTTCCCTTAGTCGCCTTTTACTACACCCACGGGAAGAGATGGGGTGGCGGTATTCTAAGCCGGCGCCACCATTAAACATGTATTTAAAACAAAATTGAAAATATTTTCTATTTATACATAACTTCAGGCCAAATTCCTTGCGGGGTAGGCAGAGAGAACATAACGCCACAAGGCACGATTCTTACACTGCTCACTCGTTTCTTTGACATTCATAACTCTGTTCATGCATGCCCGTCGATTAACATATCGTATAACTGAGTCTCAATCCCACAGTCAAACCATATAGTGGTCTTTAAACCATTTAGTGACATTGATAGAAAATGTACCTACCTAAAGTTTTGTGTTAACAATGAATTTAAAAAAAAAAAGTGCCTTATGCCGCTCTGTGCCCCCTACCCCTACGCCGTAAAAGACTTGACGTGAAGTTATGTATGTAAAAGAATGTACTTGCAGGTACAATTACTATTACTTTTTTTTTAACGACTTCGAAGAAGTAGGATATGGTCAATTTATAGGGATCATATTATTTTTGATTTACCAAATTAGGTATGTTCTGTTTTAAAAGGAAGTCTCCTTTTAGTTTTATAAATATTACAAATAAAAAGTCCACACTTACCCAGACCAGGATGACCGAATCCCGAATCAGCTGAAAATTAAAAAAGAAAACAGTTAGAATATATTATTATGTAATAATTAGGTTTTTTTTATAGGGTAGGAGGCAAAATATAGGAGCAAGTAGGTGACCTACTTGCTGTTTTGCCCTCCTACACTTTACCTCTGTTTCTTACCATCAGGTAAACAACACCGTGGTACGTTGCCGTGCTTTATGGGAGTAGGAGGGAAAAGGAAGGGGAAAGGCGATCGGGCCTCCGGATACCTCTCTCACCGAACGAAATGCGGCAAGAGTCATTTCACTCCGATATTCCGAGAGGTCGTGAAATTTCACCGGTCATGCCGCAAACTGTAAGACTGTACCACTGTTTTAGGTCATGTTTTATTATTTATTTTGTCTTTTGAAGGCCAGTTTTATAATATAAATTAAGTTAAATTGATTAAATTATTGGTGGTCGAGCTCACCGCTTCTGATCGTCGGAAATAATAGAATGCGGGACTTAGCCAATGATTTCTCGGAATTATTTTCGAAGTTATATATACTTTGTGCCCGGTGTATGTCAAATAGGTTCACCAACTTTTCCATTTAGGAAGTAAAATAACGATTCGGCGAGTCCAGGATTAACAGCCGCTGCCTACACTTTCGATCAGGAAAGGCTTAAAGTTATAGTGTGTTATTATGATTAAGTTATTGTAAGTATTACCTATTGTAAGTATTAGCCTAATTTACTTACCCTGCGAGATTGAACCTGCAACAAATAAAATTTGATTTTATTAAATGTACCTATGTGCCTAAATTATCCCATATCATCCCTTTTTTAAGGACACAAATGTCTTGCTATTGAATGACTGGGATGTTTTTTTTGTATGTTTGTATGTTATTCATAGAAGTTCAGGACTCACCTTTACCGGTATAGCCAAATCCTGAGTCAGCTGAAAGTATAAAAAGGTCTTATTATTGGTAAATCATTTTATCACATTATTATTTTGAATTAGAAGTTTTCTGAAATACTGTAGAAGTATAGAAATATGTTAAAAGATATCGTTCCGATGTTAAATACATCTTTTTAATTGATTAAAACAACTTTCAGGATTGTATCGCGTTTATTTATTATTTATTTCCCGACGTTTCGAACTCTTTACAGAGATCATTATTAACCCAGAAACAAAGTCCCTTTCTTTTACTCAAAACTTTATAAATAATAGCATAAATCAATAGCCCGTTCAAAATGACATAATAATCAGTTTTTTCAGAACAGCCGCTGAGTTTTCTTGCTGGGTCTTTCTCAGGACTGGCCGCGTTTTTGACCCAGTGGTAGATTTTTAATAAACACTTTACCTTTTAATTTAAAATCAATAAATATTTAATACTAGTTATACTTTAATCTCAACCAACTTAGAAAATAAGATAATTTGTAATAATTTAATAATAACAACTTTTACTTATTAAATCATACAACAAAGGATCTTTAGAAGCAGGATATATCAATGCATCTTATATATAAGTATTTAACTTTTGTTCTCATGGTCTGATGTGGGTTACCAATAGTAAAAATCATATTTTAAACATCAACTTTTTGATTTTTATTTCCAAAAAGTGGGTGCTCTCTGTATCGGTGAAGATGGCTTTTGAACAACTACCATCTTTTTGTTCATACTCGTGAAAATGATCTCTGTAAAGAGTTCGAAACGTCGGGAAATAAATAATAAATAAACGCGATACAATCCTGAAAGTTGTTTTAATCAATGAGTGAGATTCGCGAAAATCTTAGAAACAAATACATCTTTTTAATGTTAAAAACATCTTTACTTCTTTAAATACATCTTTTAATATTAAATACATATTTCTAGACTTCTACAATATTTGAAAGCTTTCGGAAATAATATGTATCTGAACATTCTTTGTTTGCATGTTTCTTGATTAGGTACATCTAGAATTTAAAAAAAAAACTTACCTAAATGCTTTAAGCCTGTAAGCTGTAACATGATGATACTATACCAGCAGGATGCAAAGCAAAAATATATCAGGGAAACATTATCATCGCGATTTTTTTCAAATTTATTCTTCGTACTAAAAATTTTTTTTTCAAATTTATTTTTCGTAAAGCTGGGGTTCGATCCCCATCCGAAAACAATGCGACAAAAATCGACAAAACAAAAAGATTAATGCAAAACTAATTTTGAATCGTTTTTAGTTTTATAATGTTTGGTTTTCTTTTTTTATAGGATACGGAGCTAACGAGCAAGCGGGTCATCTAATGGTAAGCAACAAGGCCTGCCCATGGACACCTGCAACGCAGGTAGTGTAACAGTTGCGTTGCCGGCCTTTAAGGGAGAGGAATGGGAAGGGAAAGGGAGATAGGCAAACTTACACCTCCCTAGGACAAGTCAAAAGATAAGCGTCGGTATTCTGAGAGGTCGAGGTCTCTCACAGGTCGAGCCGACCCATTCTGACTAAAGTACGGATTATTCAAAATATGATAGAAATAAGCTCAAAATGAAAACATGCTCTTGTCCTGATTATGATACTTACGGCTCAAGTTTACACCTGCAACAAATAAAATTTATTATTAACTTCGATATACATATATTAAACATTTTAAACATTACAGCATTAATTTTCATCCAATTAAGTGTCTTAAATAGATTGTGCATGTACTATAGATGATCCTGGCCCTTTACAGCATGCAATTTAAACGAATATTTTTGAATATATTGCAGTATTAACATAGCGGGACAGCAGTTAAAGCCGATAATAGCACAAATTGAACCTCATGATATCCAAAATTTACTCATTTAATACTTATGTTTGATGCGAAACAAAGTTCGCCGGGTCAGCTAGTATAATATATATATATATATATATATATATATATGTAAATATGATGAGATGTAAATATATAAATATATAAACCTATGTACCTGTGTGTTTATAAATATCATCAAACGCATGGCTTTGAAGTACATAATTACAACCTTGATAATAAGTACTCTTGTTGTCATAGAGCCTGATTCAATACGACTAGAATAAATATATATGTAATTATTAATCTGCGATGAACCGACTGCGGTGTAGAGGTCCCTGGGTTCGATCCCCGCCCGAGTTCAATTATTTATCACAAGTTATTTTTATGCAATAAGCATGGAATTTGTGTATGGCTTATGAGCTATTAAGTTATTGCCATATTAAACCATTACATAGTATAAAACAAAGTCTCTTTACGCTGTCTGTCCCCTTACATGCTTAGGGATCTTTAAAACCACGCAACGGATTCTTATGTATTCTATTTAATAGATAGAGGGTGTCAACGGGGTTGTTTGTGTGAATAATCTACACTTAATATAGTAGTTAATATGTGTTAATTTTCAAGATTTGGCGTTTTAATTGCAATCTAGGTACGTGATAAATTAAAAATAATGTCGTGGACGAAGCCACCCATTTGGAGTCTCTCTGAGGTTCCCCAAAGATGAACCCGACGACTGGGTCGCCCAGAGGGGGATAGCCGCAGAGTTTTAGTGGGTACTTCTGGGAAAGGATTACAGGACAGTCCACTAAGGGAGTTCCACTCTACCCCTAGAGGTTGCATAATTCATTTCCTTACAAACAAAGGGTAATGCTAAGTATTTTAGGGCATGAAGTACCTAAGTAAATCTAAGTACTGCTGATATGTAAATTGGACTTACCTTTAGGTGCTGCCATCGTAGCTATAATTACCGATGAGAAAATCTGCAAAACAAAGACGGCGATATTAACAAAAAAATATACACTAATTTAGACAGAAATTTTGACAGTGGTAGAGCCAAGCATGGTCGCTGCATGAATGGGCCGGCTCGACCGGTGAAATACCACGACCTCTCAGAGGATCGACGTAAAGTGCCTCAAGACGCGTTGTGTTCGGCGAGAGAGGTATCCAGAGGCCCGCCCCCCTTCCCCATCCTTTCCTATCCACTCCCTTAAAGGTAGGCTACGCAATGGTAACACTATATGTGTTGCTAGTGTCCATGGGCGGTGCAGGTTGCTTACCATCAGGTGACACGCTTGCTCGTTTGCCTATCCCATTCGAAAAAAACTTTCTTAAAGTCGCTTTTAAACAATGCAAGTCAAGTCAAGTCATGCAAAGTATTGCACTATACTGAATTATTTAGTTGTGAAATCGAATCCTAGCTAACATCAATGACTTTTCAGAAGTTAGGTCTGATATATATCAATCAACTGACAACCCCTATATATGGCAATAGGTTCCGTCACCTATTACATTTCGGATGGTAATATTCAGCTAATCAAGGAGTAACAGCGGCTGGCTACACCTTCGGGTCGACAAAGTTAGAACAAAAAAAGACAAGTAAATGTGTATTGGATTATGATAATAACGACATCTGTTAACTGCTCTTACAAAGTCATGGCCAACATCTATTAGAACCATTATTGTAGTCTTACAAAGTATTTATTAGAATAAGTATTATTTATACTCGTACCATGAGCAAAGTAAATACCAGTCAAGGACTTCTGCGGACTTAAACAGTAAACAAGATGTATCTGCATAATAAATAAACTGTTTGTATAGAGCAGAACAAACATTTTATAATGAACTCTTTTGTATGTTGTACTCACAAAAAATATTCCTTTATTATATTTATGTACTACATAATTATATTTGTTAAGTATGGTTGATACAAAAAAAGGAGAAAAAAAAGCTAAAACCGCAAATCGTGGCGATACTTAAATAATTCTAATAAAATTAAATTGCATTTAATACGCCAAGAGACCAGATGCGTGGTGGTGTTGTTTTTTAGGAAGGGTAACAAAACCCGATTGAAAAACTATACCCTCATAGAGATGAGTCTTTAGTTTTAATATTATCTGTGAGCTGTTCTCGAGGGTAATTACAAATCGACTCTCGGGTAGTCTTGACGACTTTCAGCTTCCCGAACAAGCCGGTTTCCGTCAAGGCCTTGGCACCATAAATCACATACACACACTTCTCCAGAGATTATACAAAATATCAAGGGGTATAATCAGCCTCTGTGCCTGGCGTTTGTGAACTTTGATTCCGTCGAAACTTGGGCTGTGTTACAGTCCATCCGGAGACGCCAAATTGACTATCAGCATATATAAAAGTGTTTGTATAGAAATGCCGCTAAGTCGGTCCGAATCAGATCTGGGAGTTCGAATACAATTTACGACAATTCACATCTATCGACGAGGTGTTAACACTTGGGGGAGAAAGGTTCTTGAGTGGCGACTGGATGCCGAAGGAACAGGACAGTGAGGTGTGGCGTACCATAAGAGAGGCCCATGTTCAACAGTGGACATCAAAAGACTGATGATGATGAAGCCATCTAAGTAATTAACTGAAAAGGATAACATTTATGCCAACCTCATTAAGAAGGGGATAAGGGAAGAACAATAATAACAAGCTAATCTAAAAAGATTGGTGTGAGTCAGGATTTTTACCCGGAAATGTTAAACATAGTGTTTATTATTGTTAAGTAAATTAAACATAACAAGGCAGACATAATCATACTTTTTCTGTGTTGTCTATACTTAGTTTAAATTATTGTATGGGGAAAAGTTTTTTACAAATGTATTTCATACATAAATAATTAAGTATACTTTTACGCGTAAAGCGTTGTCAGTGATAGATAAGCTAAATAGGTAGTTTTTATAATATTCTAACAAAACATAACGTAACTTCACACCAAGTCCTTTTCGGGGTAGGCGTAGGAAAATGAAGACGATTTTTACACTCCGCACTCGCTTTATTTAGTTTTTAAGCAATATTTTAATATTAACTATTTATTTATTTACATACTTGGTTATTTTTATTACTATTAGACGCACCACACAATATTAATTCAAATTTGGATATATTTAAGATTTAAATATAAGTTTTTTTTTTGTGGATTATTACGTGTCATTCGTCTTTTAGCGTAAAAAATACAAGGTGAACAAGCAAAGTATTTGTATGCATAGTCAGTTGAAGCACGCACGATTTCGTTTAAGTACTTAGGTACTTTAATTTAAAATAATACATACATAAATAACATAACTTCACGCCAAGTGTATTGCGTGATAGTCAGAGTTAAGAACAGGGCGCCATTATTCACGACTCATACAGACCTGGTACACACACCACCAACAGTGGTAGAGCTAAGCAGTTCGCTGCATGGATGGGCCGTCTCGACCGGTGAATTACCATGACCACTCAAAAGGTAGACGCAAAGTGGCTCATGCCATGTTTCGTTCGGTGAGAGAGGTTCCCGGAGCATTTGGTTCCAATTTTATGCCCCAAATTCGACTTAAATCACCGCTTTTTTGTATGTGTTTGTGATGCTGATGCCAGAGATTATTACACTGAACCGGTTAAATTTTATCGGTCATCGATATTTATCACCCAAATCCTAAAACTATCCTTACACGTATATTGTTAGAACCTATTGAATCCAGCTTAACAGCTACTGTCTACACCTTCGAGTAGAAAATTCGTGAAGTTATGTTATGTATTGAATGCACTAAAGTCCACAGGCTGTGTGGCGTCGGCTTAGAATACCCCATCTCTTCCCGTGGGTGTCGTAAAAGGCGACTAAAGGAAAAGCTAGAAGAATGGGCAGCAGCATTCTCTCTCAAGAAAATACAGCCTACTGCGATCGCCAACCCGCCTGCCAAGCGTGGCGATTATGGCAAAAACCCCCCATGATTGAGCGGACCGGCAGTTGTGGCGCTCTATGGGGGAGGCCTATGTCCAGCAGTGGACCTCAAAAAGGCTTGAAAGTCTACAGATAACCGTACCTATATCAAGGAAAAGGAGTATACATATGTATATATCTAGGGTTAATCGTTTCCATAAGCCTCGGTCACCATGTACTTACCATCAGACTAGCCGCCATCGTATTTAAGTATTCAAAAATGAATTATATTTGTTCCATAAATCATAATTGAGAGATGGAGGTCAAACAGTCATATCAACAAAACAAGATACAAAAAAAATTCAGGTAATAACATCAATACTGCGAATCAAATGACTCACCAAAAAAATCTTCATAATGGTTGATATATAATTATTATCACAGAACCAAAGGTAACGAGTATATACGGTAACACGGTTAATATGTAAATGCAGAAATAAAACAAAAATGGTTGTCTTATATAGCGATGACGAAATGCCAATAACCTGTCGAAGCAATGCCGGCAACAAATCATGGTTAAAGTGAGATCAGAATATGATGAGAACAACATTTTTTAACAGTGGTAGAGCCATGAATGAGCCGGCTCGACCGGTGAAATACCACGAGCTCTCAGGATATCGATGTAAAGTGGCACATGTCGCGTTTCATTCCCATTCTGCTCCCGTAGAGGTCGGGAAGGCAACTGTGACACTCTGTGTTTGCAGGTGTCCATGTGTAGCGCTGGTTGCTTACCATCAGGTGACCCGCTCGTTTGCCCCCTATCCCGTAAAATAAATGTCTATATTTTTTATTGTTGAAGTGTATGATATATATACAATAGGTTTCTTGAGGTTGCTAATTACAGCGCATGCATCAGGTTGCTCTTGATGTTATGTATTCCATTGGTTTTAAGCGGTGGCTTTCAAAGATTTTCAATTAAAAGATTTATTTCATTATATATACACATAACTTCACGCCAAATCCCTTGCGGGGTAGGCAGAGAGAACGGAGCGCCATAAGGCACGATTTTTACACACCTCACTCGCTTCGTTGATTTTCATTGCTCTTTTCATACACGCGCGTCGATTTTTGCAGCTCCTAACATCACTTTCCTCCAGAACACATTCTAGTTGGTCATGAAATGTGTTTCTTGGCCGTCCTCGACTCCTATATCCATCCGCTTTTGCAATGTATATCTGCTTAGACAATGCTTGCATCATTCATTCTTTCTACATGTCCGAACAATCGGAGCATGCCCTTTCTTACTTGTACACCAACACTCTCTTTCAATCCGACTTCCTTCCTTACAACCTTGTTTTCGACGCGGTCAGCGAGGGTCACTCCGCAGATTTTGCGCGGTGCCCTCATTTCGACCGCGTTTATCCTACTTTCGTACACACTCTGCTATACTCAGATCTCACTTCCATAAGTTTTCATTATATATACAAAAATAACTTCACGACTCTTTCTACCCAAAGGTGTAAGCAGCTGCTGTTAAACCTCGACTAGCCGAATCGTTATTTTGCGTCCCAAATTGAATAGGTTGCGAACCTATTGCCATACACCGGGCACATGTCAGTCATCGATATTTATCACAAATAACTTCCGAAAAGAATTTCAAAAATCATTCATCTGAGCCCGGAATAGAAATCACAACTTTTTAATCAGAAGCGGAGAGGCCGACCACTGGACCACCGAGATTAATATGACATTACAGCTTTATACATAAAATCTAGCTCTTCATGCTTATGTGCGTTTTCCACGTATTAGATACTGGGAGATCCACTCCCCCAACCCTTACCCTATTCCATTCTATAGGCCTACAACGCACCTTTGACCTTCCCATTGCTACAGATGACTAGAGACGGCGATAGTAACTTATCACCAGGTTTACTCTACGATATGCTGGTCCTGTAAATATGTTCACCTACATCCAACATTATCTCTTGCTGAGGAACATTCATAGGCAAGAGACGATTAGCCTGCAGTAGACCACCTGTAAGGCCTAGTGGTTCGGTCTCTATGTGACAGTTTGAAAACTAAAATATCTAGAGCGGCCAACTAACCAAAATTAATAAATATTATTTAATTAATAAATATTATTACTGAACCAAATGATTAATATACAATTTTATAAAATTTAAATATGACATATCACGTGAGTAAGTAACAAGAAGACAACAAAAGATGTAGGTAACATTCAATTTCAGGTAAATTTGAAATTTGTACCCACAATACGTCATACATTAAATTTAAGGTAAGGTACAAATTAAATATTTACATAAAAACTAAAGGATCATTTTGAGATAAAAAATAAGGTTTCGATGATTGTTATCATTGTATATTATTATTATCTCTACTTGCATAAACAGTCGTGTGCTGGTAGATCGTCCTTTTTTTAACCACTAAATTTAACAACTTAAATTTATAGGTCCTGGTTATAACTTTGGACAAACCGATAATTATTTAAGTACCTACGTCACTAAATATAATAAACAGAGGTTTTAACAGCAACAAAACATTCCGCGCAAGGATTTGAAAGAGCTCGAAAGAGTTCTCTACCGGCGAAATATTTTATTTATTTAAATAAAGTTCAATAATTTAACTTCTCGGATCGTATTTTTGACAAATGATGTAATAATCATAATAAGTAAAAGTGTTAAGTCGATAAATGAAAATATAGAAATCATGATTGTACATCGAATTACATAACTAGAAGTAGGTACATATTATTGAAGTGGAACTTCTAATGTCTCTTGCAAAAGCGTTTAACGCTTTTAACGCCCAACGCTTTTAACGCCCCCTCGCGGGTATTATAAGTAATATAAAACACTAGGACATAAATCGGCTTATATAAACCAAGGAAGAGAATTTCCATAGCGTGATTAAAAACTGTACATAGACATCTAGTAGCTTGTAGCGGCACTGTTTTTATCGCACCGTATCTCAAAAGTACTAACTGCATAAAAATATTGTTTATAATTTTTAAATTTATATGCTACTTAAAAAAAAAACAAACCAAAAAATTCAAATATTGTTAGGAATATACAAACCAGGCATTTTTTTGAATGTTATATAATAATAATAACAAATAATAATTAGTTTGACGTCGCTATAACTGAAAAGCCAACCTTGGGAACCTTAATAAAAAGTATCCATACAGGCACAGGAGTAACTCAACTGATTCAGTATTAGAATTGTAAAACATGTTTAGTTAACATTTAGTAATTAAATAATATAGTTATTAAAATGCAATAGGTAGCAGGTAAAATAATGGCTTTTTTATTTCTGTATTTATTTTCATTATATAAACTAAATTTTAATTTGTCTTAATTTTAAGTAGCCCTTAGCCCTTATTTTACCAGCTGGTAAAATAAGGGCTTTTTAATTTATTTGTATTTAATTTCATTATATAAACTAAATTTTGATTTGTCTTAATTATTTTTACCTTATTGCAATTCAATTTCTTTCTAATTAATTCTTTTTGTGCTATCTGTACTAGTACTTTTTTTTGTAACACAACAATTAGTTACGAAGTGGCTACCGAATATACCAGACGTATATTTGTTATTATAAAGATAATTAAATCGATATTTGTTATTTTGCAATGTATGTATGTAAGTATCTTAGTATGTATATATTATGTATGTGATAAATATTTAATATGTATTGAATCTTAGAACTCAATTTTAAAGTTTTTATACACGCCAAGTTTGGATAATATTATTAACAGTCGTAGAGCTAAGCAGTCCGCTGCATGAATGGGCCGGCTCGATTGGTGAAACTCCACCGCCTCTCATTCAAATATAGTTATAATGCTTTTTTACAATATGGGTATCAAATGAAAGGGCTTTTCGATAGTAACTTGAAAAAGTGACGTCATTCTAAATCGAATGCTATAAGCATTTTAATGCATTTTACAATATGGTTATTATTTTTACGAATGGGCTTGAGCTTGGGGGAGTACCTAAATCAAAGAACAATGCGACGTCGAATACGGCAGATCCTCCTAAATAAAGTAGTCACCAAATTCTACCCAGACCTATATTAAGAATTATACTCGAGTGGGGATCGAACCCGCCAATCTCCATTCCACATTCAGTATTTTTACCGTGTATTGGTAAAACTACCGACTGTGGAATGTAAGTAAGTTGTGCTCTGTATAAATTAAGCGTGTGATAAATATACGTCTGTTAAAAAGTTCCACTTCAGTAGCGCGGAGGGACTCCACGTAATTTTTATTAAATTTGTAGGTATTTCGTGTCATTTTATTAATGTATCTTAAAACGATTGCGTGCCGCACACGTAATTCTACTTAATTGGACAACGGATTTGGCTGAAATTTAGAAAGAAGATGCATGCTTATTTTATCGGATATTTATTTATATAGGATCGGGACGTAAGCGAGAGAAATTCTACAAGCAGCAATTCTACGAGAAAGCGAAAATTCTACTAGCAGTTAGGTATACATTATATAAATGTTTATTGTGTTACATTAATAATTCACTAATTAATCTGTAGAACTCTTTTCATCCGTTAACGAATCTTCGCTGGCAAGGTAAATGAGAGTTTGTTCTGCCTTAATACCAAAATCCGATAACAGTGGATCGACTAACCACACCCCTAAAAACAGCGCAGTGATCTTGTCAATGAAATATTACGTATTGGCGTCTAATTTTTGTTCGATATTTCAGGTTATGACACTAGAACAAAGTTAAAGAAACGGGTATTCGTGAGCTGTCTATAAAAAATACAATGGACGGAGTAGGTAGAGTAATACAGCCAATCGGGGTAAATAGGAATTGAGCGGTGAATAGGGAAAAAAATCGGATAAAACGTTTTGTAATTCTTTTCATTTTTGTATTACAAAAACTATGTAAATCGCTATGGTTGAAACATAAAAGCGGGTAATTTTTGGAAGCATTTTCAGAATTATTTTTGGACAACTTAATTCTAATTTCATTTTAAATATGTGGATTTTTCCCATTAGATTGTTTTTTTTTATTGATTTTACATTCATAACATTAAAACAACTCTTTAAGATTAGATATACTTCTCTTTAGAACAAAAAGATGGTAGTCGTTCAAAAGCGACCACCATCTTTTTGTTCATCACTCGTGAAAATGATCTCTGTAAAGAGTTCGAAACGTCGGGAAATAAATAAAACAAGTAATAAATAAGCGCGATATAATCCTAAAGAGTTGTTATAATGTTATGAAAGTGATTCGCGAAAATTTGAAAAATATATTTGATTTTACATTTATGATTAAAGCAATCATTTCATTCCCCATTTTTCCCCCAATTCCTAATCACCCCGTTTGACTGTATTTCGTAATTCATTGGAGATTTTTGAACTACAGATAAAATGTCAAACTTAAATTTGTTGACAAACATTCACGAAACAGCTGATGTTTACAGGAAATCTGGCGAAACTTATTGCATTTCAGGAAATTACAAGTATTATCATTATCTATGTGATGGTTTCGACGATAGAGTAAGTATCTATAAGTATTGATTTTTCTACTTTGTTATTACCAAACAGTAGTTTTAAGGTTATGT
This sequence comes from Euproctis similis, assembly GCA_905147225.2. NCBI lineage: Eukaryota > Metazoa > Arthropoda > Insecta > Lepidoptera > Erebidae > Euproctis > Euproctis similis. Next base: position 5,795,714 of record LR990121.1, on the reverse strand, counting down.
ATATATTTTTATTATTTTATTTTTTACTAGGGTTGGGGCTGCGGTTATCGAACGTTACAGACGATATGTTCCTGGATAAATAATAATCAAAGCAATGACAACCAGGTACCTTCTATCACTGAGATTCAGGGCATATTAGTGGAGTTAAATGATAAACCTGCATCATTTTTAAGATCGCGGCAATGGATCGGTAGTTTTGAGGTCGGTACGTCTAAAGACATTATGCCTCATAATATGTTCATTTATTTTATCTTGAATATTCTCTAAACGTTAGTTATTGCAAACTAACTTGAAACTATATTATTATACATAGTTTTTTACTACTACAATTTTATTTGCACACTCTGTCAACCTTAGTAATAAAAAAAATATATATTCATGTCACGATTTACAATTTTTATTGTCTTCCTTTATCAGGACTGGTTTGATTCTTCTTTTTCTAGCAAATGTTCAAATTATATGAATACAATATATTTGCAACATTAACAAATTAAACTATGAGTCCTAAGTGATACCTTTGTTGGATACTGAACCAAACTGCCACTTAATGTGCCTGGGCCATACACACTATCACTTGTTTCATTAAATTTAATGCTTTCAACATTTATCAGAGATGGTTGAGTTCTGAAGGAAGGTGATCTTAGGAGCCTTAAAAGTCCATGTGTGTGCATGAAAATAGTTATGAAAGTCAAAGCAGCAAGTGAGATGTGTAAGATGGCACTCTGTTCTCTCTGCCTACCCCAGAAGTGATTAAGCATGAAGTATGTATGTATGTATATTGAGTTCTTAATTAATTGCCATTTTCATTCTAGGTGTGTTTAGTAATTGACAAATTGTATGATATCCCATGCAAGATAATACATGTCAAGAAGGAAGACAACCTCCATACTATTGTGGACACTCTGAAATGTCATTTTGATAAGTTTGGCAGCCCTGTGATGATGGGTGGTGATCTCGATTGTTCTTCTAAGGGAGTAATTGGGATACATGTTGATCAGAAGGATGCTAGTTTATTAATTGTGGTGGGTGTTGTTAAATTCTATATTTAATATAAAATTTCTAGTTGTTTTTGCAAGTCTTTATGGCCTTAGATACAAGTCCTTTTGAGCCTTCGGACAAGTGTATAAGAATAGCATTGCCACAATAGGATACACATTTTTATCATGTTTTAGGGGATATGTTGTAATTATTGCTTTATCATATTGCAGGATCCACACTATGTTGGCGAGCAGAAAACAAAAGAATTTCTCTTTAAGAAAGGTTGGGTTAAGTGGCAATGTCTGTCCGATTTCCTGGATTCCTCATTTTATAATCTGTGCTTGCCACAAGTGAAAGCCAAAACGTAATTGAATGTTACATAAAATTTTAATAAAATACATGGATATGGTTTGTATATTTTGTTTTTTATATCTTTGTTTTATTTAGATACCAATATTTATGGATAACTAGTTGACCCAGGGAACTTCATTTCGTGTCAGAAATAAAAAATGGTCATTGTTGGTTATCCCTAAGAGATAGAAACACACCATCCTGGACTTTTTTTATTAACCTTCAGAAGGTGTACAATAATGTAGTACATTGTTTTGATCACTTAATATCACTTGTCAGCTAGCTTTTGCAATTAAACTGTTAAATCGCGAAAATTAACACTTAGCTGCAATTAGTCGTTGGAAATACGAATTTGCAAGGCAGCACATAAGCTGGCTGAAATTAAGCTCATAATATGCCTACTGTTTAAGAATATTATATATGTTGTTAATTTTGTAGTATAATTACAAATTAATAATATTAAGATACCTAGATATCATACCAAACCAATAATAAATATATCAATTGTATATTCACATGTCTATTGTAGGAGTCTATTTTGAAAATAATAAATCCTTGTAACATAATCAGTCTTTATTCAAACATACAAGAAGTGAACTAAAACACAATGAGATCAATATTATAAATGAGTAGAAATAATGTTATCATCGAATAGGTACAAACTTTATATACAATTCAGAATTATAAGTGGCCTATGCCACTACTATCTAATATTAGGCACCACCACTTATATAGTAGGCACTACCACTTATATAATAAGTACTGCCACTTATACAGTACACACTGCTACTTATCCATGGCAATAAGGCAAGAGAGTTCAGATATATCCATATTGCAGTTTTGTAAATTGTTAACAAAGTTTATTTTGGCTTCAAATTTAATAAGTACTTGAACAACAGTTTGGCTGTCTCTCTGAATAATCTAAAGGACTGTAATAATTAAGTAACTGATATTAAACCATCTAGTTAGGTTACATACTAAAATAGAATTAAATTAGATCACATAGTAAAAAAGAAGAAATAAAAACTTAGATCGACTTGGAGAAATTGGGCTCAGAACCCAGTCCTTTCTGGATTAATCAAGCCAACGAAAGCTATAAATTAGGTACATCACTCGAAAGAAATTGGGGGGCTATTACTATCCGCACTATATTAACTCCAATCCCAATGACTCAATCAGTGTTAAGTGTGAGACAGACACCTTGCAGTATCCAATGGCTGATGTGTTCAGTGGTCCACAAGTCGGATTCGAACACGAGACCGACGCCCATTGCGTTGCGCCGCTGCGATGTCGTATACACCGGCGTACGAAGAGTGTTCTGTGATTGACAAAAACAAGGGCAAATTTCATCAAAATTAGTTCAGCCGTTTTGGCATACATAAATTCCCATTGGCAACAAAATCACTATAGTATTGTGGTGATACATTGAATTTTTGAACTATATGTGTTGCAGTGCGGCGGTGGTCACGTACCATCAGGTGACACGCCTGCTCGTTTCCCTAGCCCATATCCTATCCCATAAAAAAACATTCACATACCCTCACGCCCTTTTTATCCAAAGATATATTTTATTAATAATATTTGGAACGCCTTAACCACCGCTGCCTACATCTTTGGATAAAAAGGGCGTGAGGGTATGTGAATGTTTTTTTATGGGATAGGATATGGGCTAGGGAAACGAGCAGGCGTGTCACCTGATGGTACGTGACCACCGCCGCACTGCAACACATATAGTGTTGTTGCGTTGCCGACCTTTAAGGGAGTTGGATAGGAAGGGTGGTGGGCCTCCGGGTACCTCTCTCACCGAACGAAACGCGGCATGAGCCACTTTACATCGATCTTCTGTGAGGTCGTGGTATTTCACCGGTCGAACTGGCCCATTGATGCAGCGAACTACTTGGCTCTACCACTGCTAAATAATGTGTGTATATTTAGCAGGATGGATGTATTCACCTGCAGTTTCAGCTTGTGGAACTCTATAGGTATGATGTACATGATGGGCAGCTCAGTCACGAGTACTTTAGGGTGTGATCGCTTCAGACATCCCTCCTCCAAGTCCCATCGGCAACCCTCCAAGTACAGCCCTCGCACGTAGCAACCCTGAACACACACAATACACATTTTTTCTTTTGATAATACAGATATAGATAATTATAGATATATGAATTGGAATATTAATACAAAAATGACTAAGCAGATATATACATCGCAAAAGTGGACGGACGTACGAGAAGATGCCATGACACACTATTCGTTTCTAAATTGATTGTCTTCTTATACGTTCCTATATTATTATGTCGTCTTATACGTCTTAGCATGTACGAAAAGAGTTATAAGAGTTATGGAACAAGAGAAGATTGATTGTGAAGAATCTGGTTCTGTGAGTTTTGGTCGTATTCGACTACCCTATTCCTGGAGGGACTCTTTTACGTTGGGCTGCTGTTATATCCGACGGTTATCTTCCTGAAAGAGAGATCTATAGAATTCGTAGGTTACTCACGGTGACTGCTCTCTCCTCTATCTCGTCTGGCGAGGTCCACTTGGTGACGCGCGTGAACTGTGTGGACCTGTCCAGTGGCCAGGTGTAGAGGCGGCACGCCATCTGTATGTGCGCTATCAGATACGACTCCGGGATGTGCAGACCGGACAGCCATATCACCACCGGCTCCTCTATTGTCGACTATATATGTAGGTAAATAATCAAATTATTACAAATATCTTCTGATCTATAAGAATGTCTCGGTAGCTCAGTGGTCGATGTGTGATAAATATCGATGACTAAATACTTTGTGCCCGGTATGGCACTAGGTTCGCACCCTATTACATTTGAGAGGAGGGGAGTCGACGCTTAACAACCACTGCCAACACCTTCGGGTAGAAAAAGGCGTGAAGTTATGTTACAAATAGTTTTTCAGAACTAAATCAAGATATTTAACAGATTATTTTATAACTTCACGTGCTTTAATGCACGATAAGCGTGTAAGTAGGGCAAGCAGGGGTTGCTAAATGTGATACTTGGTCCCACACATGTTTTTTTCCTGAGCCTTTTCAAAAATAAAACTAGGTTCTTAAACATAACATAACTTCACGCCTTTTGTTACCCGAAGGTGTAGGCAGCGGCTGTTAAGCCTCGTCTCGCCGTTATGTTTTACGTCCCAAATGGAATAGGTGGCGAACCTATTACCATACCGGGCACAAACTTTTCAGTCATCGATATTTATCACACATAACTTCCGAAAATAATTTCGAAAAGTCATTGGTGTGAGCCACTGTCTGGAATCGAACCCAGACCACTGGATCAGAAGCCGTGTGCTAGACCACTGCTCCACCGAGACTTTCTAGGCTAGGTTCTTCAGAGGACAAGTCACAGATGTTGCAGTAATAAAATGAGAATGCAAAAAAAGAAATTTTGTTCTATTTTTCAAACATATGCCCTTAATATTCAGAGGTTTAATTAATGCCTGAACACAAATTTTACTAATAATTTAGCAACAACAAGATTTCCAAAAATTAATGTGGTATTCTAACTCGAAACATTTTAAACAAATTTAATGCTACTTTAATAAACTAACGGACAATTGGAAACTCACCCAATCAGTGTACTGTTTGGTCCTGGCGATAAAATGGTCCATCCATCCGCCGAGTCCCTTGCACGTGGCTGGCGCTAATGAACGCCAAACGTGAGGCAATTGCCCGTTGAACAGACTGTACGACACGTTATCCAAGACCGCGTCCATGCCAATCTCGCCAGCGAGTGCCTTGCGCAACATCGACAGCGTGGTCTTCATGCGAGCTATTAGACGATTGAACCTGAGACAGACATATATATTTTCACCCCTTTGATCATTCGGACAGTTGTTCTTGTATCTTTGCAATTATATGGTCGTACAAAAGGATTAACAATTGTACAAGTGCCTACTGTCAAAAATATAGCAAAAAAAATATTGCCATTTTTAATTTAATTTCAGTCTATGCAATTTTGAAACTACACTATTGAATGAATCTTAAATGATTGTTTAAATAATAAACCAACTGTCAGCTATCTTCCTTCATATAATTTTTTATTTGATATTTTTTACAGACACGCGGGGAAATCATTATGTCAGCATTTACGCCATATTATTATAATTATTATTTTTTGGAGGAGAATTTTATTAAAATATATTTAAATTTATTAGATAATTGGTTTTTACTACAACATGTGAAGCGTTTGGAGTTGTTAGGTAACCGTAATGGAGAACTTAACTATTATGATAAATAAAAATAAATAAATAAATAACCTGTGCGGCGATCAGCGATACAAAAGTTAAAAAATAGGGCATTATGACATGGTCTGACCTCTCGAGCTCCTGCAGCAGTACGACCAAGGACGGCGTGATGTTCATCTCGAACTGTTTCCTCACGCGCCATATCTCGTACTCGGCCGGTAGCTTGGCGATCACGTCCTCGGCAATCAGATTGATGAAATCCTCGCGAGACATTGCACCGCCGCCCTCACCTTTATTATTTATTTAAGTTTTAAATTATAGACTTTCTTAACACATTATATTTTTTTAGTGCATTTTCCAATAAGCTATAGGTATTGCTTAAAATCTAAGAAATTAAAAATCAAACGACGGTGGTTCACAATGACTTTTAACACGATGAGTAGTGAATTTGTTTCCGGGCTGGTTCTTCTCATGATACGGCTACAACGGAATTGGGACAATCGTGGCGATTGCTTCCGTGATTTTCCATAAGCTATATCTAGCTATAGGTATTGCTTAAAATCTAAGAAATTCAAAATCAATAGACTGTGGTTCACAAGTGTGGATAGTGGTGGATATGTTTCTTGTCTGGTTCGTCTCATGATACGGCCAATCGTGGCGATTGCTTCCGAGCTTTTTTGTTCCGCAGAGGTTGGTACTTTCCCCAACCGCAGTATTTCAATTGTGTAATATAAATTAAACAATTACACGTACCCTATTGAACTGACTATTTTATGTATCTGTAAAGAACTCATATGTTTTGTATACTTACGTTTATTATATATCAGTACTAAAGCGGCATGAAAACATTACATTGGTTTTAATTAAAGTATCAAAATTAATTTAGACATCATGATATGAGACCACATTAAATAGTTAAAAAACAATGGATGATGTAAGATTGACTAAACAGATATACAATGCAAAAGCTGAGGGATGAAGGGGTCGAGGATGGCCAACAACAAAACTTTCATCCTGGAGAAAGGTGATGTTAGGAGCCTTAAATATCGACGTGCGTGTATGACAAGAACCTTGACTCGCTATATTAACTTTCATAACTCTTGTCACAAAAGTTATGAAAGTCAAAGAAGCCAGTGGGGCGTGTAAGAACCGTGCCTTATGGCACTCTGTTCTCTCTGCCTACCCCGTAAGGTATTTGGCGTGAATGTATGTATGTACGATATAGGTATCCCTTTGGAAACCTTATGAAATAATTTAACATTATACTCAGGCGCGACTAGTAGCTGGAACGCCTACAACTCAAGTGCAGCATTCTTACCATGATCTACTGATGATCACTACCAAAGATCAAAGTGTCGGAAACCAATCTTCTATCCATACAATAATACCAACATTCATATATACCATACAAATATATTGTCCTGCGGGGCCCATTATAAGCTTTTAATTCCAGCCAAAATTAGTATTTTTTAACAACTAACTCCAGCTAATCAGTGATGACTATTCTTATTCTATGTAGTTGGAAATACGAATTTGCAAGCCACCGCGTAAACTGTCTGGAATTACGAGCTCATAATAGACCCGCTGGGGTGAGAATTGAACCGGTCAACTTGTTTTAGCTGGATATTAGTTCGGATCTTTGAATATGTCATACACAGCAACGCCGAGCTGTCTCTTTATTATTTTATCAGTTAAAAAATTGTGAAGAAATGATTGGTGAGTGTCCTGCAGGATCTTCAGCTTCTGATTAAAATAAGATGTATTCTTACAAAATAGGGATTATACAGGTACAACGGTACATACTGGTCTGAGGTTGCAGTTCGATTAAATGTCCCCACATCTCGCGCACCGCCTGGCTGAAGTAGCCGATCTCCGCGTTAGGATGTAGGCCGAACACTTCAGGGGTATTCGCCAGAGGTAGTATCTCCAGAAATTCTGTTCAACAATTATAACAAACATACTGTATCTTATACAGCGTGGTGTTAAAAAACCTAATATTTTTTCAAGTTATAAATAAATTTAAATAAGCAGAGGCAGATGTCAGATTAATTCTTTAGTACCAAATAACTGACTGACAAGTTTTGGTCGAACATTGGTTCACCACTAACCAAATGGGGGTCAAATGTTTTATCATCACAATTCATCATTGGTCAAGAGGTGACAACGCCGCTGCCGAAACTTAGGATATTAAAAGGGTAAAGTTACAGTGGTGGAGCCACGCATGAATGGACCGGCTCGATCAGTGAAATACCACTATCTCTCTGAATATCGACGTAAAGTGGCTCCTGCCGCGTTTCGTACGGTGAGAGAGGTATCCGGGGGCCCAACCCCTTTCCTCCTCCCCTTCCCATCCCACTTCAGACCCTTTCCGTATCCCATTGTAAGGGCCGTGAACGCAACTGTAACACTATATGTGTTCATGTGTCTATGGGCGGCGTTTGTTGCTTACCATCAGGCGACACGCCTGCTCATTTGCCGTGATCGTACATGTTGAATAAAAAAAAATGGTCTTTATGATCGTACCAAAGTATTCTTCACGTTCACCGTCTGGCGGTATGACGTAGTCGAAGGTGGTGTCCTTATAGAAGTGGAACGGCTGGAACTTGTCGAACAGAAACTCGCCGAGGTACTCCTCCATGTAGGTGCGCACCACGCGACGGTCGAAGTCGTCGATCACACGACCGCCGTACATCACCTGTACCAATAGCAGGGATCGTCCATTAACCACGCCATTAACCATCAACAACTGAGTTTCACTCATATACCGCTCTTTAGCATCAAGCTAAGTAACTAAAGCCCTCAACATGAATCAAATTTCAACAGTGGTAGAGCCAAGCAGTTTCCTGCATGAATGGGCCGGCTCGGCCGGTGAAATACCACGACCTCTCAGAAGATCGACGTAAAGTGGCTCACCCCGCGTTTCGCATGGTGAGAGAGGTACCCGGAGGCCCACCCCACTTCTCCATCCTTTCCAATCCCCTATCCCTTAAAGGTCGGCAACGCAACAGTAACACTATATATGTTGCTGGTGTCCATGGGCGGCGTTGGTTGCTTACCATCAGGTGACACGCCTGCTCGTTTGCCCTCCTATCCCATAAAAAAAAATATAGATTGTATACATGTAGCGCCATCTAGTTTCCAACAAAACAACTAAAGCTTGTGTTATAGAATTAGACAACGGATATGATACATCTATATTACTTCCGTGGCGAACTGACTTTTATTGTATGGTGACGTAGTTATGTAAAAATAATGCTCTATGGTGCCCTGTTCTATCTCTCTACCCCGCAAGAGATTTATCGTAAAGTTCTATTATTGTTGCTTCGATGGAAACATGTCTATAAGAAGTAAGGTGGGAATCGAACCTAGCAACCTTAATTCCAGCATCAGCGTCACTCCGAAACTTATTTTAATTTTGAATGTCATTTGAGTTACCTCTCCAAACAGATATTTAAGTGTCGCCCACGGTATAGGCCCCTTGGCGGCGTAACATCGTTCGAGGTAACACTGCAATATCTGCATGCATACGGTGAAGTCAGACTCGCTGAAGTCGTACGATATGTTCCAGCCGATCTTGTCGTATTTGCGACGTTCCTGGACGCAAAAATTAAAATAACCACAACAAATTAACATAGCGGAATCGGGTAAAAAGTAAAATTCTACGTTACATACTTACGATATTACAATACTAAAAGCTGCGATAATTTGCATTTTTTTATGGGATAGGAGGGGCAAAGGAGCAAGTTTGTCACCTGATGGTAAGCAACTACTCACCGCCCAGGGTCACCGCGGTGCGTTGCCGTCCTTTAAGGGAGAAGGAGGGGAAAGAGGATCGGGCCTCCGGTTACTCGGATCTCTCACCGAACGAAACACGGTACGAGACAATCTATGCCAATTTTTAAACTAATCAGAGTTAACTATATCAGACGTACCCTAATCACTTAGTAGCGAGAAGGAGAAGAGTATTTCCAAAAGGAAGCGTTTTGCCAAAATATGGATAGCGCCATGGTATAGAGTGAGATAGGAATATTGCCGTGCACGTGCGAGAAAGGGAAGACAAACATACTGATGACGTAACGCGTTACCTAACGAAGCGGTTTACCCCAGTTCTAAGAAATTATCACTTCAATATGGTTGATGGATGAGTATACAAATGTTTCCCACCTGTACAACAGCGTGGAAGAAGGCAAGCACGTAGACCAGCTTCTTGAACTGCGGATGTGGACACTCCTCGAGGCTCTGGGCGCGCATCTTGAAGTATGTGTTCCGCAGATTCAATTTTAAACCGTTCGGCGGTTCAGTCACCACTGGCGATATGCAGACATAGAACATAAGTTTTTTTTATGAGATAGGGCGACAAACGAGCAAGTGGGTCACCTGATGGTAAGTAACTTCTCACCGCCCATGAACACCATGGTGCATTGCCGTTCTTTGAAGGAGTAGGAAGGCGAAAGGGGAATCGAGCCTCCGGATGCCTCTCTCACCGAACGAAACGAGGCACGAGCCACTTAACACCGATATTTGGAGAGGGCGTAATTCACCGGTCGAGCCGCCCCATTCGTACAGCGAACTGCGTGGCTCTACTACTGCAGAAGTACTTTTTGAGTGCATAAGTACAATGAACATGAATATTAAAATATATTTTTGTAACTTTGCCTTTACAGGATTTTTTAATTAATATTTTTGTTTTATTAGTACATAGATTACCAGTGTGGTAATCATAATTATTAAAAAATAATTATTTCGGACAACGTATAATTACACGATTACACCAACGTTTTCACTGCTACAACCTAGGAACCTTCAAGAAACGAGCCTATTCTCATCTGAAAGGCCGGCAACGCTGATGTGATGCCCCTGGTATTGCAGACGCCATGGGCGGCGGTGATTGCTTTCCATCAGGTGACCCGCAAGCGCGTTTGCCCCTTCTCCCATAAAAAAAAACATAGAAGAGTGATAGTCACGACAATAATATAGGGGATGGTTATCAACTATAATTTATGTTAATCAGTTGAGAATGAAATGACACAAATACATATGTATGATATGAAATTAGTTTTTTTTAAACTTTATTAATTTACTTATTTATAAGTTTGCCACAAATAATGTTTATTAAATATTAACAGTCTAAATGTTCTGAACGATATTGAGTATTATTTACACTGCACTGAACTATGAATACTTTGAAATAAATATGATAAATACTTTTACACTGCACTGAACTATGAAGTCTTTGTATATGGTTTTGTTTACATTGAGAGTGGCGAGAAAATTTATTATAAATACGTATGAACGGTCTCATATTAGGTGTGCGACACTGCGACTGTTTGTGACTTGATCGGATGAATGAGTGCATCGTTTTGTATGATTGTATTATTCGATGGTAGTAAATGCAGCATGAGGTAAATTATAAATCATCATCATCAGCCTATTGCAGTCCACTGCTGGACATAGGCCTCTCCCAATGTACGCCACAACATCCGATTCTCTGCCTTCCGCATCCAGTCTTTTCCAGCTGCCTTTCTGAGGTCGTCTGACCATCGGGCTGGTGGGCGTCCTACGCTACGTTTGCCAAGACGCGGTCTCCACTCTATGACCTTCTTACTCCATCTACCGTCGGTCCTTCGGCAGATGTGACCAGCCCATTGCCACTTCAGTGAGGTTATTCTACGAGCTATGTCGGTTACTACAGTTCTCTGGCGGATATACTCATTCCTGAGTTTATCCTTCAGAGATACCCCGAGCATAGCTCGCTCCATAGCTCGCTGAGCGACTTTAAATTTGTGGACTAGCCCCACCGTGAGTGTCCACGTTTCGGCACCGTAGGTCATCACCGGTAAGACGCACTGGTCAAAGACTTTGGTCTTCAGACATTGCGGTATAGACGAGCTGAAGACTTGACGCAGTTTGCCGAATGCAGCCCAACCAAGCTGAATCCTCCTTTCGGCCTCCTTCTCGAAGTTTGGTCTACCTAACTGGATGATTTGGCCTAGGTAGACGTATTCGTTTACGACTTCGAGAACTGACCCTTCGACGCTTATCGGTCCGGGCACATGTTCATTGAACATGACCTTGGTCTTGTCCAAGTTCATGCCCAAACCGACACGCCGGGAGGACTCGTCTAGGCTGCGCAGCATTCCGCTTAACTGCTCCAGCGACTCTGCCATTACAACGATGTCGTCGGCAAACCGAAGATGCGAGATGTACTCACCATTCACGTTGATACCCTGTCCAGTCCAATCCAGTGTCTTAAAACGTCCTCCAGAGCATTGGTGAAGAGTTTGGGAGATATAACATCTCCCTGTCTTACACCTCGATTCAGCTCGATGGCGTTCGTCGCCTGGTCCTGTATCTGGACTGCCATCGTGGCGGTGTCATACAAGCATCTCAACACTTCGATATAACGCCAGTCAATCCGACATCGCTGCAGTGCATCCAGAACTGCCCAAGTTTCGATGGAGTCGAAGGCTTTTTCGTAGTCCACGAATGCCATACACCACGGATGATTGTACTCTTCGTTCTGTACAATCTGCCGAACAGTATGGATGTGGTCCACGGTACTAAAGCCTTTTCGAAACCCGGCCTGCTCCGGAGGCTGGAATTCGTCGAGTCTTGCAGCGAGACGATTCGTGATGACCCTCGAGAACAACTTGTAGATATGGCTCAGGAGTGAGATGGGTCTGTAATTCTTCAGTAAGGTTTTATCACCTTTTTTGAAGAACAGCACCACCGCACTCCTGCTCCAAGCCTGTGGTGTTATGACCTGGTGTATGACGGAATTAAAAAGGCTTGCTAATTCCTTTAGGATAGGACTCCCGCCGACTTTTAGAAGCTCTGTAGTAATTCCGTCATCACCGGGTGCCTTGTTGTTCTGGAGTTGCCCACACTAATCTCACTTTCTGTGACATCGGGAATGTCCTCACTATAGTGACGCGTTAACGGGGCTCTGTGGTCATCATCGCTGTGTCCAGTTGGCTTGGTCATCCGTGTGGAATAAAGGAGCCCATAAAAAGATTTGATCTCTGCGAGAATCTCGGGCTTAGAGGTGACGACACGTCCATCCGCAGTTTTCAGCTTCGTCAGATGGGACCCTACAATCTGCTGAGCGAACACTTTCGACCCTTTGTTGCGGTCGATCGCGTCCTCGATTGCTCGAGTATTCGATCGACAAGGGTCGCGCCGCATCAGCTTTCTAATACGCTGGTTTAGGCTTTTCCATTCCGACGAAGACAGCTGATCGGATGGAGTTTCTCGCCTTTGCCTCATCAGCTCGAGTGTCTCAGCAGAGATCTTGGACTCCTTTTTCTGCGATCTCGGGAACAGCCTTTGAGACACTTTTCTTAGCGTGTTGACCACAGTGTCGGCTTTTTCGTCCACGTTGCCTGTGGTTTCCAGCAGGTCGAATCGATTTTTAAGTTCCATTTGGAACTCTTCGGTTTCGGCTATTTGGAGTGGCGTAGGTCGGATAATAGACTTTATCTTCCGGGTCCTTTCAGCTTTTAAGTTAATATTTAGAGAGCCTCGAAGAAGTCGGTGATCACTTCCAGTATTGAACCTGTTGATCACAGAGACATCTCTAAATATATGCTTACTATCCGTAATGATAAAATCTATCTCGTTCCTTGTCACAGAATCGGGGCTTCGCCAAGTCCACCTCCTGTGGAGACTAAAATTTTGAACTAAAATATAATTATATAAATTATGAAAATTTCGTTTTGGTGGAAGTTCTCCACAATAGTATGACTTTAACCAGTTTCTCATATATTACTGACTGACCTTTGAGTGACCTCTGGAGAATACCAATAGGAAACGTAGGTGTAGGGTCTGTGGTGAGCCACAGCCGGTACTCGGGATGAGGCTTCTCCATCATTTCGAGTTGTTTCTCCAGTTCCCGCAGGAAGCTCACAAGCAAATGACAGTTCTGCAAGATCAGCCATTGACCGTGCGATATTGCACCTTCTAGTAGAGCGAGTGCCGCCTGCAATTATATGAAAAGGTTAATATCCTCAAAAAGTACAGCAGCAAAAAGAGATGAGAGTTATCTCTGCATTAACTATGCATTGCGTATAAGTAAGAGATCTACTGGGTTTATTTTAAAAACTCCAAATTTAGGCAAACGAACAAGTGGGGCACCGTGGTGCGTTCTTTAAGGGAGTAGGAAGGGGTAAGGGGATCGGGTCTCCGGCTAGATCTTTCACCGAACCAAACGCGGCACGAGCTACTTCACGCTGATATTCCGAACGGTCGTGGTATTTCCACAGTCGAGCCGGCACATTCATGCAGCGAACTGCGTAGCTCTACCACTATTGCCAGTTGCGTATTTTTGAAAAAGCACATATGCAAAAAGTTGATTGAAAGGTGAGCAAACCAAAATGTGCTCATTCAAGACAACCAATATTGACTCCGGTTGAGTTAACCAATTAAAATAGATGATGAGTAGTTATTGCAAAAGAGAGGGTAATTTCTCTTACCCCTTCTTGCCCCTGTCCCAGTGACAGATATTTGAACTTCCCACCGCCGAAGCCGCACTTGTCAGCGAGTTTCATGAGGTCCGCGGTGGGGTCCGAGCCTGGACTCAATATGAACACTACCGGAGTAAACGGCGTCGTCTGCTCGACTATCATGTCCAAACTGAGAACAACGATAGTATACATTTATTGTTAAAATTAAAGGTCTCGATGGTCGAGCACCCCGCTTCTGAATCCAGAGGTCGCGGGTTGGAATCCTGATTCACACTAATGACTTCTCGAAAGTTATGTGTGATAAATATCGATGACTGAAAACTTTGTGCCCAAATTATTCAATTGTAACATTTTTACCATCAGGTGAAGTATTGACGAGCACCGGTCTGCGTATATAAAGATGTTTTAAATCTGTACTCAAGCGTGTGTTTCATAGGAGGAAGCTGGGTGTTACCTGATGACGGGCGGCGTGATGTACTCCTCGCCGAGGGTGACGGTGATGTAGTCGGTGAGCGCGCGGTAGATGCGGTCCACGCGGAAGCAGCGCAGCAGCATCAGCAGCTCGAATGGCTGCAGCTTGTCGCGGTAGCCGTTAGGGATCTCGTTCGATTCCGGTGTGTCGCTATCGAACCACTGCACCAAATTATAAAACTGATCATTTTGTTTTTTTTTTATGGGAAAGGAGGGCGCAAAACAAACAAGCCGATGGTCAGCCACCAACGCCACCCATGTAAACCTGCAACATAGACAATGTTACAGTTGCATTCCCGAACTTTAAGGGAGTAGTATCGCGTTTATTTAGAACTTATTTTTATTTATGTCGGGACGTTTCGAACTCTTTACAGAAATCATTTTCACGAGTGCTCATGACGCGTTTCGTTCGGTGAAAGAGGTACCCGGAGGCCCACCTCTCTCCCCCATCCTTTCCCATCCTACTCTCTTAAAAGTCTGCAACGCAACTGTAACACTATATGTGTTGCAGGTGTCCATGGGCGGCGCTGGTCACTTACCATCAGGTGACACGCAAGCTCGTTTGCCCTCCTATCCCATAAAAAAAACAAACTAAAATTGAACTCTAGTAAATGCATTGATATTAGAGAATATCATTACATACTACATAGTATAAAACAAAGTCACTTTCCGCTGTCTGTCCCCTTAAATGCTTATATCTTTAAAACTACGCAACGGATTTTGATGCGGTTCTTTTTAAGAGTTAGAAGGTGTGTATAATTCATATATGATGTTGTAAAAAAATTTGATAATTTTCGAGATTTATCACTTTAATTGCAAACGCTGGCTGAACCCTAAGTGATAGATCAAAACAATGTTTTACATTATCAAACACCTTCATAAGGTCTACAAAAGAGTCCGCGAAGGCATATGTCTATCTCTTAGAGATAACCCACAATGACCATTTTTATATTTTTACTTTTTTCGAGAAATAATGGCTTATTTACGAAGCGATTTTAAACATTACATCATTAATTTTCATCCAATTAAGTGTCTTAAATAGATTGTGCATGTAATATAGATGATCCTGGCCCCTTACGGCATGCAATTTAAACGAATATTTTCGAAGATGTTGCAGTATTAACATAGCGGGACAGCAGTTAAAGCCGATAAATAGCGCAAATTGAACCTCACGATATCCAAAATTTACTCATTTATTACTTTTGATGCAGAACAACGTGCGCAGGGTCAGCTAGTTTGAAATAAAATTTACATCGCAAATAAGTCAAAGACTATAATAATAGCTAGTACTATAACGAACAAATACCTCTTGCCAAGTATCGAGCCCTCTAGAAATGTGATCGGGCAGAGAACCGAACGATTCGGGAAAGTCGAGGCTCAACTTCATAATGTCCTGCCAGCCCTGTGGAACACAAAATTTTAATTAGTGCATACCAGACATTAAAAGTAAAGCAACTCTCCAGAAGAAGGAATTAGAACATACATTATAGATCTGTATGAAGGTATTACAAAATACAAACTTTCTTTCTGTATATTTATTTCTAAGACTTTCGCGAATCTCACTCATTGATCAAAACAACTTTTAGGATTATATCGCGTTTATTTACTACTTATTTATATTTATTTCCCGACGTTGCGAACTCTTTATAGAGATCATTTTCACGAGTGATGAACAAAAAGATGGTAGTTGTTCAAAAGCTATTTTCATTGATACAGAGAGTACCCACTTTTTGGAAATAAAAATCAATAAGTTGATGTTAAAAATACGGGATATAATCCTAAAAGTTGGTTTGCTCAATTTCTTTCTGTATTTAAGTTACACGAAAATCATTACATAGTATAAAACAAAGTCACTTTCTGCTGTCTGTCCCCTTATATGCGCATATCTTTAAAACTACGCAACGGATTTTGATGCGGTAATTCATGTATAGTGTAGTAAAAAAAGTAATAATTTTCAAGATTTAGAAATTTAATCGCAAACGCTGCCTGAACCCTAAGTGATAAATCAAAACAACGTACAACATTATCATACACCTTTATAAGGTCTACAAAAAAGTCCGCGAGGGCATATGTCTATCTCTTAGGGATAACCCACAATGACCATTTTTATTTTTTTACTTTTTACGAGAAATAATGGCCTATTTACGAAGCGATTTTAAACATTACAGTATTGATTTTCATCCAATTATGTCTTAAATAGATTGTACATGTAATATAGATTATCCTGGCCCTTTACAGCATGCAATTTTAACAAATATTTTCGGAGATATTGCAGTATTAACATAGCGGGACAGCAGATAATACTTTTGATGCGGAGAAAGTTCGCCGGGTCAGCTAGTTAAGTTATTAATTCCAATCCAAAGTTCTCACAATCCGCCTGAGCCATACCTGAGCCGGTATCCAGGTAGCTGGACAAGCTCGCGGCGACTTCTCCAGGGATACGTTGCCCTTGATGAAGAAGTCGAGTTGCATCTGCGAGACGCGATCCTCACTCTGCTCCAGTTTTATGTCCATTTGTAATGAGAACAGAAGTTTGTGCCGTTCAAATACACCTACGGTCCAATATAGTCATGTCACCAGGTTTATTGCAAAAAAGAAACGATAGATGGCGCTAATTGTAAATTACTATTTTTATTTTCATCTGCATACATGATTGACAGGATAAACGATACATGTATCCGCGACAACTTGGTGAGTAAAGTAAACATGCTAAAAAGGTCGCGAGTTTGATTCTAGTTTGAGTATAGTTTTGGATGTAGCGTCCAAACTTTACAATTTAATGGAAACTTACATTCATAAGTTGGACTTTTGTAGTAGTTATAGCTAATACAAATTACAAGACCATTCTTGCACCATCGCAATATAAAATAATTCCAGCGAAGTATGCAGAACCACTTCTTATCGAATTGGTTCTTCATGCTTACCCCTCATTGGGACTTGGCGTGAATATATGTAAGTATGTACAATGTACAATAATGTATAAAGTTACCTGTACATCCATAATCGTAGACATTCTTGGTGAGCATGTCTATGATGTTCCGTAAACGTTTTATAAGGATCACATTCGGCATGGCTTTGCGGAGGGAGAATGAGAAGACCTGTTAGAAAAGAATGAAATTTACTCTTACCCTCTTCTGTAACTCTTACCTTTGTCGCAGAAAAGCCGTACAGTTAAAAAATGCATTTTGCATGTGTAACGTGAATGGGACAGCTCGACCAGGGAAATACTACGACCTTCGATATCGAGATAAAGTGGCTAATGCCGCCTTCTACTCGGTAAAACAGGTATCCAGAGATCAACCTCCTTCGCTCTACCCATCACCCTTCCTGACCCAGGTTAAGGACCGGCAGAACTGTGACACTACCGGTAATGCAGATGTTTGTTGGTTTGCCTCCTTTCCAAAAAAATATAGTCTGGGTTGAATGACTCACATCTAAGTAGGAGGAGAGTGAGTATTGGTACATGGTATTGACTGCGGCCATGTCTGACAGCACGAAGAAGAGAATGGAGCCTCGCTTAGCTACCGGACGATATCCGTCGCGGAAGTGTTCAATGTCCGCCGTTGTTTGAGCAGCCAGTTCTAGTTTCTCCATCACCTGTATACACGATATCGCATTGATTTACCATAGATCGAATATTCATTAAACACATACATAACTTCACGCCAAATCCCTTGCAGGGGTAGGCAGAGAGACCACGGCGACATAAGGCACGATTCTTACACACCTCACTCGCTTCGTTGACTTTCATAACTCTTTTCAATCACGCGCGTGTTTTTGAGGCTCCTAACAACGTGTAATCTATATAACATGTTCTGGAGTATTCATTATGGAATGGTAAACCGTTTTTGTTACGTAACGCGTAACGGAAACAGTATGTCTGGCTTCCCTTTCTCTCACGCATGCGGCAGTGCTAGCAAGACTCAATCTCTCCCACTCTAACCCACAGATAGTTGGTATTAAACCGTTTTTAGTAAACGTTTTCTAACAGCTTAAATATTATGAAATTAAATTGGCCTATTATTTTTTAGACTAGCCATTTTGTTTCCATACCTCAGATGCCTTGGACTTGGTGTTCTCCAATGTGTTGACTAGCTCCACATTGTCCAGCATGTTACCAGTGGACGTGGCAAGTTCTCGAAGAAGGGAATCCTCAAGACCTGATAGCAGACTCTTGTTTGCGCTCGTCTCTATGATCAAACTCTCACGTTGCTCTTCCAGATCAGAGCGTTCAGCACGAACCACCACTGAGAGAAGCTGGTCTTCTAAGCCCTGGTGGACACATATAATAATATCAAGTTATACTTAGTATATATACTTATTTTATGGTCTCGGTGGTCGGGCACCCTGCTTCTGAATCAAGAGGTCGAGGGTTCGAAACCTGGCTCACAGCAATGACTTTTCGAAATTACTTTCGAAAGTTATGTATGATACATATCGATTACTGACAACTTTGTGCCCGGTGTATGCCAATAGATTCCCCTAGATACCTATTCCATTTGGAACGTAAACATAACGGACAAGATAAGAGACAAGGCTTCAAAGCCGATGCTTACACCTTCGGGTATAAAAATGCGTGAAGTTATGTTTATGTGTACCTGAACAGTGACAGTGTAGTTGATGACCACAGCCTTGGAGTATGCCGCCGGGTTGAACTGTGGGTTGGCCAGCTTGGTGGTCAGATACATGCGGAAGTGTGCGTCGTAGTCCACCTCGGAGCTGCCCAACATTACAAATGTGCGGCCACCCTCAACTAAAATACAATTCAGTAATATTGCAGAGAGTTAAACAAACAATATTATACTATCGGTGTCCCGGTTTTCAAGTAGCTTGCAATTGAACCTAGAAGCCTCCGAATCGAATCAAGGAAGCACTTTTTGTTTCATTTGGAATCTGTGTATAAAGCAGCGTGGAGTTGAAAAAAGAAGTGTGGGTGTACTTATATACACGCGTCTAAAGTTATACATACTTCTTTAGCGTAACAAGATAAAAATCTTTAAAAAAAATGTATCTTTCGCCTTAATCTACGATTGTAAAAATTACAAAACCAACCATAGAAAAAGGCTATGAAATACATTGAAAGTGTTATTACCTATAACGCATTATTCAATTAAATAAAGTTTATTTATATATCAGAAAATAAATATCGTCAGTAACTAATTTATAGCTAACTTCAGGGTGTCGGTTTTGGGGGTCGGTGTGCGCGTGCATCGTAAAAATTAACTCTCATCATTTTTCCCTAACGCGTCAAAAGAAGTGAAACTTCAAAAATTAGGATAGCATTTAACCCCAGGAATATTAGAAAACGTGGCGGATTTTTTTTAAATGAGAAGAAGAAAACTCACTCAATACAGAAATAATGATATCTCACCTTTTATATTTTTCTCTAACACGTTATCAACAACCGGATCGATGTACTCGTTGACATCCTGGAAGAGTACAGGCATGCCGTACTTGATGGCCATCTCGAGGTGCCTCAGGAACTGCGGGTCGTTGAACGAAAGAACCTGCGCCATTCAATAGAGAGATAATAACTTCACATTGTTAATATACAAAGGAGCAGACAACGGAAATTATGTCTTGATGCGCCATATAAATAATCACTCAGTTGACCGGTCTTATTGGGCCGGCTTGATAAGTGAAAAACCACGACTTTTCAGAAAATCTACGTCAAGTGGCTTATGCTGCATTTCGTACCGTAAGATACCACCCCATCCCTCTTTACCCAACTCCTCTCTATACCATGCTAAAGGTCGACAACGCAGCTGTGACCTTCTTGATGTTGGATATGTCCATGGGCGGTATTTACCTGATGTTTCTCCCTTTTCCAATAAAAATTATGACATCTATCTCCCTATTTTCTATAGCCGTGTCACACCCAAAGACTATGTAAAATAATGGGAAGAGAGAAGTGATCGTACCTTGAGGTTATTTTTCGCTTCCTTCTTCTTGATCCATGTCAGCGCTTGAGTCTGTGGGTCTATACAAAGCGGGAAGCGAGATGCTCTTGTTGTTAAAATACCGTTTTGTACCGACAGCTCATCAGGTGGAAGACCTTCCGAATTCCATCTGCAAACAACCATTTCTTAAAGACTAGAGTTAAGTTAGAGTTATGTCCACGCATTTACTTGTTTTAGCTCCCCTCGAAATGCTACAGGAGCGTCACTTACATCAGTCAATTTTTATTACAATTTCAATTTAAACTTTCAAAAATCACTAGCGGTATCCGAATTCGAACCTAAGCTCTCGCAATCAGAACTCAGAATATTAAACTATTAGATCATCGCATCGAGTCAGCTGCATTTCCTAGATTGCATTGATATCAGTGATAGAGCCAAGCAGTTCGCTGCATGAATAGGCTGGCTCCACAGGTGAAATACCACGACCTCTTGAGGATCGACGTACGTAAAGTGGCTCATGCCGCGTTTCATTCGGTGAGAGAGGTACCCGGAGGCCCACCTGCCTTCGCCATCCTACTCCCTTCAAGGTCGGCAACGCAACTGTAACACTATTTGTGTTGCAGATGTCCATGTGCGGTGCTGGTTGCTTACCATCAGGTGTCACGCATGCTCGTATGCCCTACCATCCCATAAAATAAATATATATAACCAACAACTGACCCATCATGACATCATCTATAAATTTCAAAATTATACGTGAACAAAGTCAATGTTACAACTAGTAATAAAAAGTAGCTTACCCACTGATCTCCACTTCATTAGTCAAGTTCCTTTCAACTGTGAACGGAGTAGTCAAAGGGATACCTTTCTCCAGCACATCACCCAACCAGTCCTCGTATATCATGGTCTGTCTGAATGAGAATGAAAACGGTCCCGTATAACTGAGGAACGAAGCAGCCAGCAGACAGTTACCAATCAGCCTGGACTGCTCCACGTACAGAGCAGCCAGATCTATGGTCCAACGCTTCTGCTCGCTGGACAATCCAGACATTAACTTATCAGCCGCTACCAATCTTCTCATCATTATATCAGTTTCTTCTTGCAGCTCCTGTCTTCTCAACATGGCTGTATCGTATTTGCTGTTCAGCCCGTCCAGCGTCCTCTGAAGACGGTCTATCTCTCTGTTCAGTGATGCCAAGTAATTGCATGCCTCTGTGTATTCCTTTTCTAACGCTTCCACTTTGTCCTGCTTTGGCTTCACTTCTTTGTATACTGCACAGTAACCCAGGACTGCAATTACGAATTTCAATAACCCATATCTGAAATAGACACACACTTTTACAGACATGGATTCTACAGAACCTTACTTTAAAAAGATAAAAATATAGATTGGTATTGAATTTCAGGTTCTCGATATCTGTAAGTTTCTAAAGCAGAAGTATCGGGGTCAATTTCCTCTTGGATTTACATATCAGAATATTTACCCAGCTTTACTGATCGACTGCATGGTATCCAGTTTCTTGCTTTTCTTCATGTGTGCCTTGACCGCCTTGACTTGCTGCTGAGTGATGAGGTCACAGTTCATCTCTTGCAGGTTGCGCAAGAAGTTCGGATCTGCCATCATGCCTTTAGCACCTTTCCAACTGACGTCTTTTATGCCACGAATTATGACAACGCATTCGCACACCACCTGGTGACCAATGTGTGAATCTCTATAGGAACTGTCTATAATACTTAAAATTTTATTAATTTGAATTATTATCTACGTTTTTGGTTTAATATCGTATGTGGTTTTCTATATTACTATGAATATTATTAAAGTGAAACTTTTATTACATCGTCTCAAACTTTTTCGTCTGCGTGTTGCATGTCGCGTGACGGTCGGCCGCGGAGTAGGGATAAAGTGAAAGGCGCTCGTCAGAGCGCCTTTCACGTCTATTATCGTTTATTTATTATTAATTAATTACCCAAATATACACTTTATTTTTGTAAATAAATACCGTAAAAACATGTAGAAAAACACCCCCAGACGAGGGATCGAACCCGCCCCGACCTTGTGTTATCGGTAGTGCGGTTTACCGATGCACCACGAGGGCCGTATGTTTATTCGTCTAATTACCGTCCTCTTTACCAATTTCGACACATTTTCTAGGATCGGGTTTGTTTGTTTGTTTGTTTTTTACATACATACATATACGTACGTACGTATTGCAGGCGGAGAAAAAAAAAAATTATATTATTAATATAACAAATGACACGATAAAAGGGAATATAATAAATTCGTATGTATTGTAAACGACGGAGGCGTAGGCGGCGGCTTTTAAGTTTCCAATTCCAAAAAGTGAACTACATATATGTGACACAGTTATGTTCGTCAATTTAGTAGTGAATATCTGGATGACCGAGCTTTGCTCGGTATTTTCTTTTTTTTTATAAATTGTGTTTTTTGAAAATTATATTTAAGTACGAATTACATACTAATAAAATAATGAAATATCAATAATATTTTTCGATCTTACCGACAGAATAATAAATATATACTAATATATACTATGTACTAACATATTATATTAGAAACATATACTTAATTTTTTGCAGTGATAAACTGTAATAAAAGCAAAGCAAACACACATTGACTTCGTGTTAGTTAACAACGCCATCTGCTGGAATAGAAATTTCATGAAAATCGTTGGAGCCGATTCCGAGATTCCAATTTTATATATATATATATAAAAGAATTGCTCGTTTAAAGATATAAGATAAGATAGTGCTCTTTATATATGTATTTGTCACATTTTCATAATAAATCGAAATATCATATTTACTGGAGGAAAAAATATCGTTTTGTTTTGTAAAGATCCTTTGTTGTAATGTTGTTAACGTTTAATAGGTGTCGCGGTATCCCTAGTGCCGTAGCTGGAATACTTGTCGATTCGGGCGACATCTATCGATATAATACGATATTACGGCAGAATCATCAATAGTAGCAACCTAGTAGCGCCATCTAGGAATTATTGTCGTGACCACGTAAAATAAAAAACATTTATTAAACCCTATTAACAAATACAAGATGGCAAGTAAATTAAAATAGCCCTTATCGCACAATCCCCTGAAAGCCGGTGACGTCCGGTTCGATTTCAAATTAAACTAGTTTTCTCTCTCTTTGCAAAACTGCCACTGACTTGTAACTAACGAATTAGTGGAGGAAGCAGACTGACGCCTTTCTTACTTTACTTAAGTTTCCAATTCCAAAAAGTGTGCCAGGATTCGAACACGCGACCTATGCGATTCGGAAGCCGTGTGCTCGACCACTGGACCACCGGAACTACATATATGTGACACAGTCATGTTCGTCAATTTATTAGCGATAAGATAGTGCTCTTTATATATGTATTTGTCACATTTTCATAATAAATCAAAATATCATATTTACTGGAGGAAAAAATATCGTTTTGTTTTGTAAAGATCCTTTGTTGTAATGTTGTTAACGTTTAATAGGTGTCGCGTTATCCCTAGTGCCGAAGCTGGAATACTTGTCGATTCGGGCGACATCTATCGATATAATACGATATTACGGCAGAATCATCAATAGTAGCAACCTAGTAGCGCCATCTAGGAATTCTTAATCTTCAGTCGTTAACTTCCAAAGAACTTGAAAATGATGAGATTATCGAATTAATTGATTTAAATCTTTAACTTAAAGTTAAACGAAGCCAAAGCAAACTTTTAAAAAAATTGCTGTGAAGTAACTGTTTTACACTGTTGCACTCTAAAAAAATATAAATGTTAATCATTTTATCAGAATCATCAATTTAAAAAACTTACTAACTAAATTATTGAAAAATAATTATTGAAAAAATATTTTGTTTATGTATATTTAAAAAGTAGATTTAAAAATCAATAACCCAAGACTCAATTTTAAAAGTTTCACTTTTACGGTGGTTTCATAAAACCACACAATTTTATTGTTAACCTGATCTTTTGAGGTTAAACTATATCTTATCCAGCGAAAAGTAACCAAAAAGCAGATGGACTTCACATACAAGTGGACGTTCAAAGTAAAGTCGTTTTCGAGCCCCAAAGTAAAAAAATATCAGGTTTCAGGTATATTTCTTGCGTGTGGCGTATGCTTGTAACGTGTATTTTCATAATCTACAGACCAGCGCTTGATGTGGCTTCATCTTATGGTAAGTGACGACGAGGCTGTTGATAGTAAGGCGCACTGTCTAGTTAGAAGTATATTCACTCCACTTTTAATATACCTACGTCATATTCTTCGGATACCAGGGGACCAGATCCAAACCGCTTGGTTCGGACAGGTGGGATATCAACAACGTAGGGAAATAGGTAGCATGTGCTTATAATGTTTACCTGTATCACTTGGTGCTATATACCTGCACGGCCTCTGGTGGCGTGGCAAAGGATCTGATCTCTGTGATGTCGTTCTTGTCCAGGTCGGCCAGCGCCAAGCGCGCCGCCTCCAGGGCCGGCAGCGCAGCCGACAGTGCCTCCTCCGCCTCGGCCTTCTCCTCGCTGATCACGGCGCTCTGCTCCGTTATTTCCACAGACTTGATGGATGCCACCGTCTGCTTAGCGGTCGCCGCTTCCGTCGCTGTACAGAAAGCATATTGAACATTTAAAGAGTAGTCTTCGCTCTACGCTCATACTTAAACTGAAAGACCAAATAAGAAAAAACACGATTGGTACACAATATCCTTACCTGTAGATATCTCCTTGAGCAACACTTCGCACTGTTTAGTTTGCTCGGCAACTATCACTTTCTGTACGGCGAGCTTTTCGTTTAAATCTGCCAGTTGCACGTTCGCCTCTTCGATCTTGGCGAGACCGCCTATTAGACGCTCGCACTGAAACGAAGGGAGCTGATCAATGTATGTATACATAAATTAAATTGATAGATACTTATACTTATAAATATCAAAATTGTATTTCGGTGCCTGAATGGGCCGGCTCGACCAGTGAAACTCCACGACCTTTCAGAATATCAGCCTTAAGTGGCTTCTGCCACATTTCGCTTGGTGAGAAAGGTATCCAGTAGCACAACCCTTTCCCCTCTCCCCGCCCTACCCACTTCCAACTTGTTTCCTATTCCACCAACGAAAGCATTCCCAAAGAGGGTTGACATCAGGCAGGCGGTCGGTCATAAAACCACAGCCAATAATATTTTAACGACAGGGATAGTTTGAAATGACGTTTGTTGTGCCGACCACACTTAAAGTGGGATAAGGGCAGGAAAATGACGATGAGAGCTTGAAGAGGCGGCTTTTGTTTGTTTATTTGAACGCTCTAAGCACAAGAACAACTAAGCTCTTTGGAATATTTGTCACTGGTCAGTGTAATTAAGATCTACCGGCCTATAAGTTATCTCTAGTAGAGCTTTAACCATGGTAGAGCCTGCCGGCTCGACCGGTGAAATACCACAACCTCAAATAAGATCGATGTTAAGTGGCTCATGCCGCGTTTCGTTCGGTGAGCGAGGTACCCGGAGGCCCACCTCCGTTTCCTATCCTACTCCCTTATATCCCCCTCCCTCATGCTCGTTTGCCCTCCTATTCCATGAAAAAAGTTACGTTTTATTGGCGGACATTTAGTTTCCTTTGATTGGCAACGCAACGGTAACAGTATAGTCGGATTTTTAATTAAACAACAACCACTGACGTTTACTGTGTTGTTTTTGATGAAATAAAAATAGTGTTGTAGCAAAGTGAATGAATGAAAAAAAAACTCTTGAATGATTTAAATTGCCAGGATTGTTTAGCTTGGAAATAGTTAGCCTATCGTAGTTCGGAAACTGGTAAGATTGTCCCATTTTAAATAAATCACGTAATTGAAACTATAGATGCATAAAATATAACAATTATCGGTAGGTAACGAAAATTGAAAAGAAAACATCGTCTATTTTTTTTATATTCATCTTCAGATGAAAAATTATCACTATCATAGCATTTTTATGACTTAAATTTTTATACAGTTTTAAAAATTCTGATGAAGAAAATTATTTGTAGGGTACACTCATTGTTCATTCATCTGATTGACTAAGAAGTGACATTAGCTACTGTCAGCTGGCTTTGTCTAATTAAAAATACGACTATATATGTGTTGCTGGTGTCTATGGACAGCACAGGTTGCTTAACATCAAGTGACACGCTTGCCCTCCTATCCAATAAAAAAAATACAACTGACTTGTGCATTGATGAAGGAGTCCTTCTCGTTCAACAGCGACAGATAGTTGATCAGATAGTCCATGTAGTGTTTGGGCGTCACGTAGTTGTTCCGCCTCAGCCGCAGCAGGAACTCGCTCGAGTAGTACGCTATGGACATGTGGACGTGGACCACGTGCTCAACGATTATCGAACGAAACTCGTCGGGAATCTTCTGGACCTGGAACACACGCACAGTGAGAATATACTGTAGGAGTTCATCTTCTGTTTGAGATATTCTTAGTGCGTAACTTTGGCTCTTTTTAAGACTAATTCGTATCATGAAGGTTCCCAATACTCACACCCTGAGCACGACACACGAAGCAAAGTTCACGGTCAAGGTCAGTCAAGTCGAAACTATTGTGGATCCTATCCTACTGTATATTTAGAACAATTTTGTAAATTGCTATCGATATTTATCCTATTTAACTTCTAAAAAGCTTTTCAGGAACCCATTGAAAACCAAAATGTAAGGAATTGGAATCCCGATACTCCTTAAAAGAAAACCCTGAGATATTTATTTAGATGCATCGGCGTAGAATAAGCTCGCTGAAGTGGCAATGGGTTGGTCTTATCCGAAAGGCCGAAAAACCGATGGTAGATGGAGTAAGATGGTCAAAAACTGGACATCGCGTATTGGAAAACGTAGTGTAGGACCCTCACCAGCCCGATGGTCAGACGACCTCAGAAAGGCTGCTGGAAAAGACTGTATGCGGAAGGCAGAGAATCGGATGTTGTGGCGCACTTTGGGAGAGGCATATGTCCAGCAGTGGACTGTAATAGGCTGTGAATGATGTATCGACAGGCTATCGAGACGATACAATAAAAGTTAAAAAAATGATTGAAATGATGACGAATTTTTTGTGTTACTTAAATGTACCTAAAAACGAGCAAAAATAATCTATATATATATAAGAGATTTCCATCTATATATTGACTCATCACGATATCTCTGGAACCATAAGACGTAGCGACTTGAAATTTGGTAGAATTATTCCTTTCGCCGAGTAGAGGTCAGCTAAGAACGGATTTTACGAAATTCCACCCACAAGGGGGGTTGCGAGGGTGTTAACAATGGAAAATTCCCATTTTTAACCTATAGCTGCTATCGACTTCAAATTTGTCGAAGATATTGCAGTATTAACATAGCGGGGCAGCAGTTATTACTTTTGATGCGAAACAGAGTTCGCCGGGTCAGCTAGTATATAATATACGTACATCAGCAAGGAACACGTTGGCAACAGCTAATAGTGCTTGTTTCGGCCAAGGGAACTGCCAGTCAATGGTGGTGTTGTTCACTAGGCCGGGGAAACTTCTACATCTGGAAATGTTGATTGTAAGTGAGCCATAATACTTATACTTGATATTATAAACAGGAACGATTTGTATTTTTGTATGTAACAAATAAACTCTAAACTTACTAGATGGGTTTCGAAAATTCGTTCACCATTGAAAAGCTGCATTCACCCAGACTGACATAGGTTATATTTATTCATCAGCGTCATCTCCATTTTGTTTATGCAATTATTCCATGATATTACAGGTAGGGGAATGTAATGTAACCCTGGATTTTTTTAAAACCACCTACAGCTGCAGTCTCATCCGAAGAGGAGAGGTCTTTGATCGTCTTCCATAACTTAAGCAAATCATCTAAATGAAATAAATTATAGAAAATATGCGTAATTTGAGGAACAATGAGCATTTCCTCACCTGTTTCTTAATATATCACCACTAGGTGACATAGACAATACGACGTGAAGGTTGTCAGCGCACCGGTTGCAGAAAAAGTTCCACACAGAGTCCCTATACGCAAACAGATAATATAATTAAAATATAAATAATTATGAAAGTCAACGAATCGAGTGAGGTGTGTAATAATCGTGCCCTATGGCGCTCCGTTCTCTCTGCCTACCCCGCAAGGGATTTGGCGTGAAGTTATGTATGTATGTATAAATAATTATATTATAATTTTATTATATTATAATACTAGCAGACCGCGCGAACTTCGTACCGCCATATTTTAGACATTTTCCACTAAAAAGATTATTGCCGCGATCATATTAATACCTCAAAGCTTTCCTCATAAATGAACTATCTAACACTATTTTTTTTTTCAATTCAAGTTCCTGATACATACATACATAACTTAACGCCAGATCCCTTGCGGGGCAGGTAAAGGGTACAAAGCGTCATAAGGCACGATTATTACACACCTTACTTGCTTAGCTTTTGATATTAGCGACTAACAACCTAGATGTGATGAAAATAATGGCAGCTAAAATATTAAGCAGTTGAATGAATGCATGAATGGGCTCAACAGGTGAAATACCACCACCTCCCAGAAGATCGACGTAAAGTGGCTCATGCCGCATTTCGTTCGGAGAGAGGTACCCGGAGGTCCACCTCCCTTCTCCATCCTTCTCCCTTAAAGGTCGGCAACGCAGCGGTAACACTAAGTGATGCCGGTGTCCATGGGCGGCGCAGGTTGTATACCTTCAGGTGACACGCTTGCTCCTTTGCCCTCCTATCCCATAAAAAAAAATATCAACTTCAATCAATAGCAATACCAGTGACTTTGCCAGAAGTTTTTTGTCAATCTTTAGTTTTTTTAATACTACGTGAACCTTTTTTTTTAATTTGTCATTGTCGTCGATTTAAAAAAAAACCTGGTCACCACATGTTCTTACCAGTATGGCTAACTCACAGTGAGTGTTTTTTTTTAATATTTTAAATGATGTCGATTTGGCACCTTGGTCTTATCAAAATAAATTCACTAAATTTTAAAAGAGATCACGATATTAAAAATGTAAATATATATTATATAGATGGGCAACTATGTGGTATGCAGATGTGTAACAAACTCGCTAAAGTCTTTATATTTTAGCAAAAGACGCCAAGATTGAGGTGCGTAGGGATATCTTGCGCTTCGTCCATTTATATGAAGTTGCAATATTGTAAAGAATTATAGATAATATTATAATATCTGCGTGAAGAACTAACTGTAAACTAACTCTAGCTTTGACCCATGACTTTGGTTACATAAGTATGAACGTATTTTTAAATCTTTTAATATTCGCGTTCCATATTACATAAATATAATAAACGGAAAATAACGCGACACATTTAGGTAAACAAATTATCTGTCTGCTTGTGACTACGGCTAGTGCAATCAGGCCGAAACGTCAAGCCAATAATAAAAGTAAGTATTTGTTTACCTACACTTCTCGTGTTATTTCCCGTTTATTTCTTATATAGATCAAATTCTAATGTTATGTGTCTAAATAGACACGGGGTCACAGATGTTACAGGTTCACATCACCTATTAATTATTACAAAATAAATATACATATACCCCAAAAGACGATTAAATACTACAAACTCATTAGGACAAAAAGAAAAAAAAAGGTCTAAGAAAATTAAAAAAAAAATTACCTTCCAGCTATGAGCGGCGCTCATGACCGAGTCAGGCGGGTCTCCCGATTATATATATGTGCGCGGAATATTTGCCTAAGAAACGTATACTTACATTTTGTATTTTGCGATATCTTTTGAATTAAATGTCCGAATTGAATCATTCAAAAAGTTCTAGAAAGGTATTGAATCTATCTTTATATTGAAGTAATTTATTTTGAGTAGAGTTAATACCAAAGTACAAAATAAAGAACTTTTAAAACGACCTCATTATAATTATTTTAAAAAATTCAAAATACACTTATTGTGCGATAACTACAATAGTTAGACATATGGCGTCGCGGACTTTTCTGTCGTAAATTATATGTTCTGTGAAAGTGTAGTACATTGTTTTGTTCTATAATCAATAGTTTTTGCAGCGTTCGCGACTTAAGAATTTTTTTCGGGTCTTTTTCTTACACCTTGATTTACATTATTGAACTTATAGTAAGGATCCCTAATTTATTTGAAAATATAATATAGCCTAAAGCCTTCCTCGATAAATGTACTATACACCAGTGAAAGAATTTTTTAAATCGGACCGGTGGTTTCTGAGATTAGCGCGTTCAAACAAACAAACAAACAAACAAACTCTTCCGCTTTATAATATAAGTATAGATACTAGCTGACCCGGCGAACTTTGTTCCGCATCAAAAGTAATAAATGAGTACCTAAAATTTGGATATTAAAAAGTCCAATTTGTGCTATTTATCGGCACGCGTTTTGGCGCGCAACTGCTGCGCTGCTGTCCCGCTGTGTTAATTGTTAATACTATAATATCTTCGAAAAAGTCTCGGTGGCGGAGTGGTCGAGCACACGGCTTCTGATCCAGAGGTCCGGGTTCGATTCCAGACACTGGCTCACACCAATGACTTTTCGAAATTGTTTTCGGAAGTTATGTGTGATAAATATCGATGACTGAAAACTTTGTGCCCGGTATGGCAATAGGTTCGCCACCTATTCCATTTGGGACGTAAACATAACGGCGAGACGAGGCTTAACAGCCGCTGCCTACACTTTCGGGTAACAAAAGGCGTGAAGTTATGTTATGTTTTATCTTCGAAAATATTCGTTTAAATTACATACTGTTAAGGGCCATATTGTTCTATATTAAAAGCACAATCTATTTAAGACACTTATCTGGATGAAAATTAATGCTGTAATGATTAAAATTGCTTCGCAAATAAGCCATTATTTCTCGCAGAAAGTGAAAAATTAAAAATGTGTCTGTGTGGGTTATCCTTAACAGATAAACATATGCCCTTGTGGACTTTTTTGTAGACTTTCTAAAGGTGTTTATTTATGTAGAACATTGTTTTGATCTATCACTTAGGGTTCAGCCAGCGTTTGCAATTAAAGTGCTAAATCTCGAAAATTATCATTTTCTCTTTATAACATTATATACGAATTATAGATCAAAACCACCCCGTTGACACCCTCTAACTATTAAAAAAAACCGCATCAAAATCCATTGCATAGTTTTGAAGATATAAGCATATAAGGGCACAGACAGCGGAAAGTGACTTTGTTTTATACTATGTAATGATGTAATTAAAATGTAAATTTAAGAATTATGTTAAAAGTAGATTATATCAAAGGGCTTACTATTGTACCACAGATTACATAAACGATAAAAAAGATGAACTGCTCCTTTTGTGTTATGTTGATTGTAATTATTACTGCAACATTGTTAAACTGGCAATTGAAAAGTGTCGGCCTTGAGTTTCTTTACCAGATCTTTTCTAGAAGCCTTGACGCCGGAACTGGCACTTAGATTCGCTTTCACATTCAAGACAGTGTGATAAAAGGGAAACTAAGCTCCGTGGATTTTAGACATTAGTTTTGTATGACGATTCTAAGTACTTTGTAAAGTCTAGGGAATAAAGATACTTTGAATATTGAAAAAATAACCCGGTAAAAAAATGTTAAAGACTCACTTGGCGACTCCAAAGCCGGCCTCAGCACTGGCATTCCTGACCGTGTTGATGATGGCATCTTTCTCGTCATCACCAAACAGTGCCGGTATCATTCCAATCATCAGAATATTATTGATGAACTCGAGGAAACCCTCCTCCACAATCTGTTATGAACGAATTACGGGTCAGATGTGAGTTTGACTCGCGTCACTTGCAATGTTTACTGAGCCATTGAAGATATTAAATACACAACAAAGTAGTCTCGGTGGTCCAGTGGTCGAGCACACGGCTTCTGATCCAAAGGTTCGGGTTCGATCGAATCCTGACACTGGCTCACACCAATGACTTTCCGAAATTGTTTTCGGAAGTTAAATGTGATAAATATCGAAGACTGAAAACTTTGTGCCCGGTATGGCAATAGGTTCGCCACCTATTCCAGTTGGGACGTAAACAACGGCGAGACGAGGCTTAACGGCCGCTGCCTACACCTTCGGGTAACAAAGGCATGAAGTTATGTTATATTATGTATGCTACAACCTTCATAAATAATACTTAGCAGGTAACCAAATAGTTTCTGAATCTGAAACTCAATCCAAGCAAAAGTCTGTTTAAGAGATAGTGGGTAAACGAGCTAGCGGGCCAGAAGGGGTGGTAAATGACAAGCGCCGCCTATAGATGCTTGCAACGCAGATAGTGTGATAGAGATAGGATAATGGAAGCGTGCGGGAATGTTTTTTATGGGATAGGACAGCAAGCGAGCAAATGGGTCCAACCTGATGGTAAGCAACTACTTACCGCCCATAAACACCGTGATGAGCTTCCGTCCTTAAATGAAGTAGGAGGGAAAAGGAAGGGGAAATGGGATCGAGATAGATACCTCTCACCGAACGAAACGCGGCACGAGCTACTTCACGCCGATATTCCGAGAGATAGTTGTATTTCACCGGTCGCGCCGAACCATTTGTACCGTGAATTGCTTGGATCTACCGCTATTACCTATATTAGTCTTGTATAACATATGAAGGACCTACCTGAGCTGCGGTGAACAAGAATACATTTTTCTTGTTATCACATCCAAGTGAATTGTAGAGGCGCTTCATGTCGTCTTTGAAAGCGTTCTCATTGTAGTTGCGCATTATAACGATCTCGAACATCTCACAACCTGTGTAAGCAACAACCTTTATGTTTGCAACCTTTTTGCTGCAAACACGGACTGGTATAGCTTAAAATAGCGGACAAAACTACTTTTTTTTTTAATATTATTTATTTTATGTATCAATTATTGTTTTGTAAAAGTGTTTATTAAGAATCTCTGTCTGTCTGACATAGGCAAACAAGTGAATGAAAAACTTGTATGGGTGAGCCTATACTCCAAATTCCTCAAAAGTAAACACAATATTACTATACAAAATTGAACTGACCAGCGGCAAACGCAGCCAGTTTGCATATAGACTTCTTGCCGGAGCCCCCGACGCCTATGATCATGGCGTTGCCGCGGTCCATTCTCAAGATGCGTTGAGTGCGAGTTAAATGTTCCAAACAGTCTTCGAACAACACTACAGACATTTTGGGCAAGCGTTCGTTGTATTCATCCAAAATCTGTAAAAAAAGACGGGTATATCTTGACGGGTTTCAAGGTGACGTACATGGAAGCGTTAAACGTTAAATGTTTGAAAGTCGCATTAGACGTTTCACTATAATAGTACGTATTCTCTACTGCAGTTAAATATTTCATATACGATCACAGATAGTTTTAATGCCATCATAAATCTTCATCATCATTTTCTTGCTCTGTTCCCAACATTTGCGGTCGGCAGAACAGGTTTTCCGTTTCTATAGTTCTTTATCAATCGCTTCTTCCACACCAACACACTTCCCAATCATATCGTCTTTCATACAATCCACTCATCTTTTCTTAGGTTTTACATCTTCTTCTCTTACTTTCTTTTACATGAACAGAATGTAAATAGAATGAATTGAGGGAAGCAAGATGAATACCTCTTGGAATAGAAAATATGCAGCTTCATAGTCGAGCAAGTCTTCATAATATCTGATCTCCTCCTCGTCCAAGGCGTTACGGTAATCGCCGAATAGCAGCGGGTCACGCAGCACGTACTCTTCAAGCTGTCAAATAACAAAAGTACTCTTTAAGATGAAATTAGCACAGCGCCATCTTGTACCGAGCCTAAGTATTAAACGCCATATTTTTTAATTTATGGATTAGGGAATTAATACGAGAGCATATATGTGTACGCTGTACACATCTTCAGTTAATATGATGCTGTAGGAGTCGAGGATGTTCCCGATGTACTTTCCATGACCAAATTGAATGTGTCCTCGAAAAAGGTGATGTCCGGAGCCCTAACAACCGACGAGCGCGTACGACAGGACATGTACAGTTATATAAGACGAGTGAGGTGCGTAAGAATCATGTCTTATGGTGCTTTTTATGGGATAGGAGGGCAAACGACCATGTGTGTCACCTGATGGTAAGTTACCAGCGCCGCCCATGCACACCAGTAACACAGAGTGTTACAGTTGCGTTGCCGACCTTTAAGGGAATAGGATGGGAAAGGATGGAGAAAGGTGGTGGGCCTTCGAGTACATCACCGAGCGAAACGCGGCATGGGCCACTTTACGTCGATCTTCTGAGAGGTAATTCAAAGGTCGAGCCGGCCCATTCATGCAGGGAACTGTTTGGCTCTACCACTGTTCTATTTGCTCTATTTTCTATACCCACCACGAAAGGACTTGGTGTGAAAATTGGACGTCAATGAATACTCACTGTCAATTCTTTCTCGTGCTCTTCCTCTTCAACCTCTTCGATGACCTCGGGCTCGCCGGGCTTCGCGGCAGCGTCTGCCTTTTCAATTACCATACCGTATTCTAAAATTAACAACGATATTGGAGATTATACATAGACTAGTTGAGCCGCATAACTTTTTTCCATATCAAAGGTAAGATTTTTTAGTACATTATACGTGAATTATAAACCACCCCGTTGACACCCTCAATCTATTAAAGGAACTGCATCATAATCCGTTGCGTAGTTTCAAACGCATAGCTTATATGCTTTGAGCATATACACAGTGGTAGAGCCAAGCAGTTCGCTGCATGAATGGGCCGGCTCGACCGGTGAAATACCACAACCTCTCGGAAGATCAACGTAAAGTGGCTCATACTGCGTTTCGTTCGGTGAGAGAGGTACCCCCCGGAGGCCCACCCTCTTCCCCGTCCTTCCCTATTCCCTTTCCCCTTAAAGGCCGGCAACGCAACAGTATATGTGTTGCTGGTGTCCATAGGCGGCGTTGGTTGCTTACCATCAGGTGACACGCCTGCTCATTTGCCCTCCTATCGAAAGCGAAAAGTGACTTTGTTTTATACTATGTAATAATGATGTGAAAATCAGATTTATTGTAATGGTTTAGGTGGCCAACGAGCAATCGGGTCACCTGTTCATACTCGCAGCACAGATAGATTACGTGCTAGCTGCGTTACGTCGATATTTGGAAAAGTCGTTGAATTTCACCGACACATTCATGCAACAAGATGCGTGGCTCTACTACTGTTACTATACGAAATTGAGTAAAAAATAGTTGTATTAAAGTTAACAGGTAGGTATACAAATAAATAACCATCTAGTTCCTGCTCCTCCTTGACCTCTTCTTCGGCCACCACGATCTCCTCGAGCACAACGGGCTCTTCCTCGGGGAAGTACTTCACCACATGCTCTTGTATATGACGACGCATCAACTCGTTATCCTGGAATCATTACGGGACCCTGACCGACCTGGAGCCAACTCAGTAATATATTAAGGATAGCAATAAAGTAATGAAAACTGTTTTTGGGGCTATTGTGCTGATTATATTGACAATGCCACACAATTAGGCATTGAGTCACGTGAGAGTGAACGGCATTCAGAAAATGTCTTCAGTGACGTCACGCCGTGCTAAAAATCAACAAAAACATTGTCATCTTACACAAACATATATGTTTGCCACGGTGAGACGTCATATAAGACGCCATGACAGTCTGGAGTGGTTTTGTGCAGAAATTTTGTTAGAATTTTTAAAATTCAAAATACATACTGTAAATGTAAGTTTACTGTTTTCAAAAATAAAGGGTAAAGTTAAACTTTTGTGTTATTTTAATTCAATTAACCCAATAATAATATAACCGTATTCAGTGTCCGTTTAGATTGGAGCCACCTGCTCCAGATGGAGCTGGTGGCTCCATCTATCTATCTATATACACGGTAAAACCTGGTGATGTAGTCCAACCTGCACGTTGATGAGCCTGTCGCATATGACCCTGGTGAACTCGTTCCTCCAGCATCGCACCACGCACCGCTTCTCGCTGAAGTAGTTGGGGTGGGTGAGGCAC
Source organism: Euproctis similis (assembly GCA_905147225.2). Classification (NCBI taxonomy): domain Eukaryota; kingdom Metazoa; phylum Arthropoda; class Insecta; order Lepidoptera; family Erebidae; genus Euproctis; species Euproctis similis. Next base: position 5,759,376 of record LR990121.1, on the reverse strand, counting down.
ATGCCGGCCGCTATGCGGGACAAGTCACGCAGGTTGAATATGTAGTGGAACTTAGCCGGGGTGGGAGGTAGGTCCACTATTATTATCTGTTGAAAGAGGGTTTTTTTAGAAGGAACGGTAGCAGAGCTACAGTGTTTGCTGCATGAATGGGCCAGCTCGACCGATGCAATACCACGACCTCTCAGAATATCGACGGAAAGTGGTTTTTGCTGGGTTTCGTTCGGCGAGAGAGGTATCCGGAGGCCCAACCCTCCACTCTTTCTCATTCAACTTTCGACCCCAACCGTATCCCATTTTAAGGGCCGGCAACGCAAGGGCGACGTTTATTGCTCACCATTAGGTGACACGCCTGCTCGTTTGCCCCTCTGTACCATAAAAAACAGAACCATAGCTCTAATATCCCATGCGAGTAAGATCCTCCTGCATGTAATCAATCGTCGTCTTCACCATTTCCTGGAGCAACAGATAGCCGAGGAACAAGCCGGGTTTGTTAAGGGCAGAGGTGCGCGAGAACAAATTCTAAACATCCGCCAAATCAATGGAAAAAAGCAGAGAGTTCAATAGTCCTGTTGTTCTTTGCTTTATAGACTACGCAAAGGCCTTTGACTGTGTCCAGTGGGATAAACTGTGGACTGTTAATATCGAGATGGGGGTTCCTCTGCATCTCGTTGGTTTGATACAAAATCTGTACACAGAGAACCGTTCCTTTGTTCGAATTGGAGATGAATGCTCTAATATGTTCCGAACAAAAAAGGGAGTGAGACAGGGGTGTATCTTGTCTCCTGCACTTTTCAACATATACGGCGAATATATTATGCGAAGAACAATGGAGGGCTGGGAGAGGGATTTCCCTATTGGCGGTAAGAGAATATCGAATCTCAGATATGCTGACGATACCCTACTCTTGGCATCATCCATGGAAGACATAAAGGAACTATTTAATAGGCTCGAGACTGAAAGTAGCAACATAGGACTCGCAGTGAATAAAACGAAAACGAAGGTGATGATAGTGGATCGAGCGGGTAAACTTACTGATACCACATGTCAAATTCCTGGCTTTACTATCGTCGACCGCTACATCTATTTGGGCTCCCAAGTCTGCAATGACGGTAGCTGTGTCCCCGAGATAAACATGAGAATAGGGATGGCGAAAGATGCTATGGCGCGGTTTATCATAATCTGGAAAAAGAGAGGCATTGGTATCAAAACCAAGATGAGATTGGTACGCGACTTAATATTCCCTATTTTCCTCTACGGAGTCGAAACATGGACAATTCTGGTCCGAGAAAGGCAACGGATTGATGCATTCGAAATGTGGTGCTGGAGACGTATGTTGAGAATATCTTGGACTGCGAAACGCACAAATGCATCAATCCTAAACCAACTGCAAATAAAAACCCGCTTGTCGACCATCTGCCAACAGCGCATCCTGTCATACTTCGGACATACGGTTCGCAGAGGCGACGACAACCTGGAAAGACTGATCATAGCTGGCAACACCGAAGGCAAGAGATCACGCGGTCGTTCGCCAACGAGATGGACCGATCAAGTGAAGGTTTCGTCGCCCTCCACTTTTTGCACGATTGTGAGAGATGCGCTGGACAGAAACCGGTGGAGGCAGATTATCCACGCCAGATGCAACCAAGATGCTGATCACGATCCTCAGATATGAGGGACCGACCACAGAGAGAGACCATAAAAAATGAAGGTGCAAGCAGCGACTGTTAAGTCTCGACTCGCCAAATTTTTACATCCCCAATTGAGTAGGTGGCGGAACCTATTGTCTTACATTGGAAACTATCCTATCAGTCATGGGTAAAAAAAATCCAAGCAAACATTGGTGTGAGACCGGATTCGATTTCATCAAGAAGCGGGGTGCTCTACTTCTGGATCACGTAGACGACAATTAAAACTGAGTTCAATTTAAAACAAATTCTACTTTTATTGAGTGTAGGATTAAATATTCTTTTGTAATTCTTGACGAAATTTATTTGTGATTTTTATGAGTAGGTAACTAAAAGAATTGCATCCGATATCTGGTTATTAGCTCGTTACCTAGTCCCTGATGCTAAACATTTCTTAAGACGGAACTAGATAGAACCATTGACGACACCTTCAGGTAATAGGGGAAAGCAATGATTTATGACCAATTGTGCCCATTGCATGGCAGGTGGCAACAGACATATCACCTTTTACATGGGACTACGACTGACAGATGCCCTTATGTCTTTTTATGGCTCTAGGGATTTGAGACTTTTAATTAGGCGTTTTGGCTTTTGGGCACTGCTTACACCTTCCTGTATTATAAGAGTAATGTTACCGATTACAGACAGACATAATAAATCAATAAAGCCTAAAACTCTTATCATACAATGTCCTTGTTAAAGTCGACTTTCAAAATATTCTTGGCATGCAGTACGTGCGTGACATTCGAGCGAATTTCGAAAGTACAGCCACGTAATAGTCGATAATGTATTGATATATTTCGTCCGTATATATAACAGGGGGCGTAGCTCAGATGGTAGAGCGCTCGTTTAGCATGCGAGAGGTACCGGGATCGATACCCGGCGCCTCCAGGAACTGTTAGTTTTTATTAAAAATTTTGAAAATTTCACCATGCTATACAATCTCAAAAATTATATTAAGTTAGCTATTTATGTTGTTAAATGTAACAGGGGGCGTAGCTCAGATGGTAGAGCGCTCGCTTAGCATGCGAGAGGTACCGGGATCGATACCCGGCGCCTCCAAAAATACATTTTTATCGCGGGCGAAAAATAATTTAGGAAAAGAAAAGGCAAGTTATTATTAACTTATCAGATTACGAGTATGTCACTAATTCGTAACTTGAATTTCTTCGTAACTTGATTTTGTTTAAATTTCCTGATTTTTCTCTTTTATAATATTATACATAAAAATCCATATATTGACGAAAACTTATATATATTGACAGTCTCGGTGGCGCAGTGGGCGAGCGCACGGCCTCTGATCCAGAGGTCCGGGGTTCGATTCCAGACACTGGCTCACACCAATGACTTTTCGAAATTGTTTTCGGAAGTTATGTGTGATAAATACCGATGACTGACAAACTTTGTGCCCGGTATGGCAATAGGTTCGCCACCTATTCCATTTGGGACGTAAACATAACGGCGAGACGAGGCTTAACAGCCGCTGCCTACACCTTCGGGTAACAAAAAGGCGTGAAGTTATGTTATTTTTTTTTTTTTGACGAAAACTGGGTTACAATCCGTTTTGTTGTTTAAAAACCAAGAGTATATTTTTATGTATTTCACACAAAAAATGTAGGCCGCTGAAATACCAGGATTTCTAAAAAAAACGAAGTAAAACTTTCGTTCGGTGCGTGAGGTAAGCCCTAAATCCACTCCTTGTCCTACCCTATCTTAGACAGAGAGAGAGAAAGGGGTAACGCTTAACATCAGGTTACCCATAAAAATACAATTCATTAGACCTTATACAAATCCAGCGTCATCTGGACAATCTTGCAGACGATTGCTCGTATATCCTCTGGGAAGATTTCAAAGTGTCCCTGCAGTATGGACGTGTAGATGTGACGCAGTGTCGTCTCAGACGGAAACTGGAGATTGTACACGGAGAACATTGATAGGAAACGGGGATCCACCTGAAATTTTACGTAAATATTTATTTACTATTGTAAGAAGATCTAAATAAATTGCATTATTTACAATATATAGAATTAAAAGATTAGCTGAAATTAGTCTCGGTGGCGTAGTGGTCGAGCACACGGCTTCTGATCCAGAGGTCCGGGTTCGATTCCAAACACTGGCTAACACCAATGACTTTTCGAAATTGTTTTCGGAAGTTATGTGTGATAAATATCGATGACTGACAAACTTTGTGCCCGGTATAGCAATAGGTTCGCCACCTATTCCATTAGGGACGTAAACATAACGGCGAGACGAGGCTTAACAGCCGCTGCCTACACCTTCGGGTAACAAAAGGCGTGAAGTTATGTTAATTTTCTCCGCATCTCGGCCTATTGGGAGCGTGCCCAGAAGACTGGCCGCATTGCCACGCTGAATTGCAATGCTAATCTTCCGGGTGAAGAATAAACCAGCCTTCGGATCGCAACAGGCCTCGATCAGTCTCTATGCAAGATATATATGAAGTGTAATTCTTTTATAAAATTATGTATTAAAAATAAAAAAAAATGAAACCCCAATAGCATTTAAAATTGCGCCCAATGATATCCTTACCAACGTTAATATCCCAGGGCATGAATGGTCTTCGTACTGGGAGTGAAGAGGCACTAGTTAGTCAGACGTGCCTTTGTCTGCGTGGAAATCGATAACATGAAATAATATCTTAAGGACAAGCATATCCAAATTTTGGCCAAAGTCCCATCAAAATCAGTCCAATCCCATCAAAATCAATAAGGCAAAACAAACAGAGCCTGATTGAAATTACAAAAAAGACAATAGTAACTCACATCGTTCCTACCACCGCCGGCTTTACCCATGGCTGCCAGAAAACCTATATCCTTTAGGTTCTTCCAATTGAGATCCTTCCCTCTGTCGTAGAAGCCTTTTCTTTCAAACAATAGTTTTAAAAGAGCTATTGGCTGTTGCGTCCCGTACGTGTCGACCTAAAACAAATTAATATTCCATTTACTCACAAAAACCATTATTTTCCTATAATAAGAATAGAAATAGATTTAAAGTTTATAGGGCATGCTCCGATAGTGCGAACACGTAGAAAGAATGGATAATTCAAGATTGACTAAGCAGATATACAATGCAAAAGCGGATAGATGTAGGAGTCGAGGACGGCCAAGACACACATTCCATGACCAAATAGAACGTGTTCTGGAGGAAGGTGATGTTAGGAGCCCCATAAATCGACGCCCGTGCACCAAAGAGTTATGAAAGTCAACGAAGCGAGTGAGGCGTGTAAGAATCGTGCCTTATGGCGCTCTGTTCTCTCTGCCTACTCCGCAAGTGATTTGGCGTGAAGTTGTGTATGTGTGTAAAAAATAAATATACTCTTTAGATTTTTTGTGTGACCTCACGCCTGTTATACGCCGAGGTGTAGGCATCGGCAGTTATGCCCCGACTCGCGTACGCGATTTAATCTATTGCCGCACATCCGGAAAAGTTATGTCAATAATTGAACACACATATAAAAAAGTCATTTGTGTGCGCCAGGACTCGAACCTCGGATTGCAACAACGTACAACGTGGGGGTATTTGAATGGAAAACCAAAAGGAATTTCGTGTGCTCCAGTTGAAAATTACACCATCATATCAGAAAAAAAAGTTTGGAGGCGCCGGGTATCGATCCCGGTACCTCTCGCATGCTAAGCGAGCGCTCTACCATCTGAGCTACGCCCCCGATACGTTAGCATAGAATAAATTAAAATTACTTGTATAATTCCAATGACTAATAAACAGTACGTGCTCTTCGTTCAAACATATTTATATCACGTGCTAAAATATTTATATATTTCTGATATATTTCTTGCCCGATTCTTCTCATGATAGCCCCTAAACTCGGAATCGGGCCACTCGTGACGATTGCGTCCGTGTTTATTTGTTCCTCGGAGGCACTTTTCTCAATCGCTCGTGTTTTAAGTATTTCATTTAAAATTAAGGTACTTGTTGACTATTTTAATTGTCTGTGAAGAACTATAAAAATAAAGCGACTTTATAGGAAAGTCATCATCTGTCAATAATATCTGATTGAGTCTCTGCATATATAAAAAAATCTCTGGAAATGTTCCGGTGTGTTTTTCACTCAGACTTTTTATTGGTAGGTCCGAGTTCGAATCTTTTTCAGACATCTCTAACAGCTATTTCTGTGCACCCCACAAAGAAACTTTTGGAAACTCATGGAAGATATCCTTTCAGCCAAATATCAAGATTGAGCCACCCATTGACACGCATCCAACATGCTCTGCTTATTGATTTGCCCTTGCCTACACTACCAGTTGTTACAGGCGTGAAGTTACGTCGAAAAATGTGAATAACATATAGCATACAAATAATAGGTCACTTTACAACAGTAAGCAAGAAATGTTTTTTTGATAAATCTAGGTCACTTTCAAACGACAAGTTCAAGTCAAGTTGTTTGAGCAAGGTTGTTGCTTAAGTGCATTGGCGCTGAGTAAGTATTATAACTTAACTAGATCACATTATGTTAGCTATTTATGTTGTGTAGTATAACAGGGGGCGTAGCTCAGATGGTAGAGCGCTCGCTTAGCATGCGAGAGGTACCGGGATCGATACCCGGCGCCTCCAGGAACTGTTAGATTTTTATTAAAAATTTTGAAAATTTCACCATATACAATCTCAAAATTTAGATTATGTTAGCTATTTATGCTGTGAAGTATAACAGGGGGCGTAGCTCAGATGGTAGAGCGCTCGCTTAGCATGCGAGAGGTACCGGGATCGATACCCGGCGCCTCCAGGAACTGTTTGTTTTTATTAAAAAAAAATCTTCAAAATTGTACCCATTACCACATCTAAAAATAGATAAATACTAGCAGAGTGTGATTGACGTAAAACGTAACGTCTTCGTGCTTTCATTATCTCCTCAAATCACCCCCTAATACTCGAAGGCTATAGGCATATAAATATTATACAATTATTATTCCTTAAGCTCACTGGGTCGCCAAGAATCTATATATAATATTTACACAATATTATTTCACGCCTTTTTGTACCCGAAGATGTAGGCAGTGGCTGTTAAGCCTCGACTCGCCGTCCGTCTACGTCCAAAATGGAATAGATGACGAACCTATTATCATACACCGGACACAAAGTTGACAATAATCGATACTTATGAAACATAACTTCCGAAAGGTCATTTGAACCCACGACTTCATGATTCAGAAGCGGGGTGCTCGACCACTGGCTCATCCAGACATAAAATACCAAAATTAACGAAACAAAATCCAGTTGCATGTTAAGATAAAAGTTTACAACTAGGATTATCCGAATACATAGATTAAAACGGAATTTATCGTATTAATTTTACGATCTGATTAGTGTTAAATCCAAGGCAACTAGTTAATATACGTAACTATTCCGAGTGGTATCTAACTAGTGTGATAAATTTCAGAATTATTAATATTTAGTAACTGATATACATGTCCCTCTTTCTTAATATATCCTAGCTAACATGTGCTAAAAAATTTGAACACTCAAATTCTCACCCTACTAATATTATAAATGCGAAAGTAACTCTGTCTGTTACGCTTTCCCGCTTAAGCCTCTCAACCGAATTTGATGAAATTTGGCACGGACAATCTTTAGACCCTGAGAAAGGACATGGGTTACCTTTTATTGCGAAAAAAAGGGATAAAGAGGTTGAAAGTTTGTATGGGATTTCTTAATTTTAAACGATAAAACTATGAAACTTTATATTCAAGCATTTCTTATGAAATAATTAAAGATTAGTTCTAGCGTTTTTGCAATTTCGACCTGCGAGGGGATGAAATAGGGGTTGAAAGTTTGTTATTATTTATTATAATTAAGGCGAAACTAAGTTTGCTGGGATAGCTAGTTTATTATAAACTAGTTAACACAGCGGACTTTGTTACGCCTCAGAAAATAAATTAAAATGGTCATTGTGGGTTATCCCTAAGAGATAGACATATGCCATCGCGGCTCTTTTGAAGATGTATATTAATGTAGTACATACATTGGTTTGATCTATCACTCAGGCTTCAGCGAGCATTTTTGCAATGAAAGTGCTAAATCTCGAAAATTATCACCTTTTTTTGTCCCAGTATACATTGATTAAACATACAAACCACCCCGTTGACACTCTATCTGTTAAAAAAACGCATCTTAAACTGTTGCGTAGTTTCAAAGATCTAACACCTATGTAAAAAAAGTGACACCAATTATGAGGGAAGACACTGACACCTGAACTGACACTGAGTATAGTAATTACCATACATACATAACTTCACGCCAAATCCCTTCCGGGGTAGGCAGAGAGAACAGAGCGCCACAAGACACGATTCTTACACGCGTCACTCGCTTCGTTGACTTTCATAACTCTTTTCATGCACGCGCGTCGGTTTTTGAGGCTCTTAACATCACCTTCCTCCAGAACACGTTCTATTTGGTCATGGAATGTGTGTCTTGGCCATCCTCGACTCCTACGTCCATCCGCTTTTGCATTGTATATCTGCTTAGTCAGTCTTGCATCAACCATTCTTTCTACATGTCCGAACCATCAATTAATTAGTAATTACCATTACTATACGAATCCAACGACACCTTCCGTTTGTGGTTTTTAAGCACGAAGTATAGACACACAATAGTCCACAGATGGTATGGGCTTTTCCATAGTATTTATGTACACAATAACAAACTGACATCTTAGTTCTCTTTTCTGCCGCTGGCTGTGCTAGTATTTAGGACGCACCAGTGATTATGTATGTACCGTCACGTTTAGTATTAAATTGAGCTGTCAACGGCGACAATACTACCCTCGTAAGGGTTTGAACCAACGCCTCTCGAAGGTTGGCTTCCTTACAGGCGAATTTTTTTTAACTCAAGTAGAAACCATTCGGTCAACATTACGTTCGGACTCCCCTGTTCATATACCTTGTGCTAAAAACCATCAAGCCATTTAGATTCAACAAAGGATGCACACACATCCAACATAACCCTCCCTGATTCCGCAGTCGAGTATATATTAAAATCTAACTCACAATAGGCATATTCATGTCGTCAATGAACACGAGCATCTTCTTGCCGACCGGCGGGCCGAACGTATCCTTGGTTCGCTTCTCGACCACAGACTCCAAGTTACGTTGCACGTCCATGGACGATGTGCGCGATGAAAAGTTCATCTGCTGCACTAGCTGTGATAAAAATATATGTCAATATGTTAGAAGTAGTAAGCTTCGTATGTATTCATATCAATGCTCAATACCCCCCAAGAGAAACGTGGTAGAGCCATTTCCTATTGTTGAAGTGGAACTCCTAATAACAATAATAATAATATCTTGGACACAATACACACAGCGCCCTCTAGTTCCAAGCTAAGCAACTAAATGCTTGTGTTATGGATAGTAGATAACGGATATTAATACATATATACTTTTCTTTTGTAAATACATACTTATAATACATAGAAAATGTCTCTTGTCTAATGTCTCTTGCAAAAGCGTTTAACGCGTTTAACGCCTATTCGTGGGTATAATACGTAATATATAACACTAGAACATATACCAGTTTATATAAACCAACGAAGAAAATTTGCATAGCGTGATTAAATACGGCCTCTCAGAATATCGACGTAAAGTGGCTCATGCCGCGTTTCGTTCGGTGAGAGAGGTAGCCGGAGGCCCACCTTCCTTCCCCATCGCACTTCCTTAAAGGCTGGCAACGCAACTGTAACACTACCTGTGTTGTAGTTTTCCATGGGCAGCGGTAGTTACGTACCAGCAAGTGATCAGCTTGCTATTTTGCCCCACTATTCCATAAAAAAAAACGAGGAGGGCAAATACAGACGGGGTAAGCAGGTGTATGTTAGCACGTTTCCCGCTAACCCGTCGCATGTGGTGAGGAGGAATACCCCAGTGGTTTTAGTTGGTTTACTATCCGATGTTGTCCCGGGTTTGCACTGAGTAACAAAAAAGGCCTTAACAACACTCGACTTTGAGGGCATCAGCAATTACGCCTCGAGACGACAAATACATGTATATAGTCCTTATTGACACACACGGGGTACATTGCACTTTACAAAAGTCATTGGTGTGGGCCAGGATTCAAACTCGGGACTTCCAAATCAGAAGTAAAAGTGAGGAACTACTAAGTCAGAGACATACATATCAGGTCAAATTCCTTACTTGTGTACCTATTCCGAAACTATTTTTTTTATGGGATAAGAGGGCAAGCGGGCCCTGGTGGTAAGCCACCCATTGACACATGCAAGACAGCGACATCTTTTGCAGGTGGCAATGAGCGTATCCACCAGACATACTCACATATCTCTCAGGTGGGAGTCCACGTAGGTAGTTGCTAATAATGGCAGTTTTAGATGTTCCAGTCTCACCCACAAGTAATACGGGCCGTTCCACCTGACAACATAGATTTCCTATCAATGAAATAACTAAAGGTAATATGTTTTCAGAAATATAACATACATAACATAACATAACTTCACGCCTTTTTCTACCCGAAGGTGTAGGCAGTGGCTGTTAAACCTCCACTCGCCGTTGTGTTTACGTCCCAAATGAAATAGGTGGCGTTAGTGGCGTAGCTATTACCATACCGGGCACGACGTTTTTAGTCATCGATATTTATCACACATAACTTTCGAAAACGGAGTAGGAAATCCCCCCACTAGGTGGATCGACCACCTGCTCAAGATTGCTGTGAGCCACAGGATTCGTGAGCCTTATCAGTCATAATTATCACACACCTTCTAAGCTCAGGCGGCTTTCAAACGGATTAGGTCCTCATAATAAACCACTAATTAAATTTATTGTATTTTCTTACACTCTCCATGATCTTGATGAGCCAGGTGAGACGCAGCGTGTCCACTGTGGGTACGAGGATCGACGGGAACTTCATGTCTCTGTCGTGGATGTACGTGGGGATGAGCCACTCCCACGCCTCCCAAGTCTTCGTGGTCAGCTCGAGACAATAGTCGTATAGTGTGGAGAAGCCCATTGGGAAATGTTCTGAGGTGACATTACAAAATACATTATAAATTGCTGTGTGGCGCCGGCTTAGAATACGCCCACCCCATCTCTTTTCGTGGGTGTCGTAAAAGGCGACTAAGGGAAAAGCTAGAAGAATGGGCAGCAGCATTCTCTCTCAAGACACTGCAGCCTACTGCGATCGCCAACCCGCCTGCCAAGCGTGGCGATTATGGCAAAACCCCCCCATGATTGCGAGGACCGGCAGTTGTGGCGCTCTATGGGGGAGGCCTATGTCCAGCAGTGGACCTCAAAAGGGCTTATGATGATGATGATGGTGATGATGACATTATAATTACGCTCTATATCATATTAATGGGCTGGCTGAACCGGTGTAATACTATATACTACGTCTCAGACAAGTTGTTCATGCCGAATTTCATTCGGCGAGAGAGGTATTCGGAGGCCTGACTCCTACACCTTATTCTCCCTTCCTTATCTCTATACCAGCTTAAATCTCTATACCGGCTGGTAACGAAACTGTAAGCTTCACTGAATGAGCGACGTTAGATGCTTACGATCAGGTGACCCACTTATCAGTTTATGAATTCCATAATATTAACGGTAATTTTACGCTACATTATGTGTACGCTACATTATGTAATAGTGTCTTGCAGTTCGCTACATGAATGGGCCGGCTCGACCGGTGGACTACCACGACTTCTCGGAATATCGGCGTTAAGTGGCTCGTGTTGCGTTTCGTTCGGTGAGAGAGGCCTGATATCCTTTCCCCTTCCTTTCCAGTCCTACTCCCTTAAAGCACACCGACGCACCACTGTGTTCGGGTGATAGTTGCATATCTTCAGGTGACCCAATTGCTCGTTTGAACTCCAACCCCTTGAAAAAACTAATATTTTAAATATTTACTGGTGGTGGCCTTCTTTTCTGGATTATCCTCGACGAGCATCATGGGGCACGCTTTCTTCACGTAGTTGTCGAAGTCCAGACGGCCGTGGTCAATGATGGTGGCACCGAGACTATTATATAACGACTACAATAGACGAATAACGATAGTTAGTAAAACAATATAATACTTACATAATACAATCTGCAAATATTATTCCAGAATATCAAAATATATTTATGCATAACTATTGCTGCCTACTCTTTCCAGTATTAAAGGCTCTGAAGAAGTTGCTGTCAGAAGTCTTAAAAACCGACGAGTGCGTATCATAGAAGCTTATAAGAGTTATAGAAGAGAGGGAGGTGTGTAAGAAAGAATCGTGACGAATAGCACTGTGTTCTGTCTGCGTACCCCACAGATGACTTGGTGTGAAGTTATTAGTTAAGCTAATTTATAGTAGGATTAGTTAGTCTGAACGGTCTACTTCGGATCAACTAAACATAAATTGTCATAAGAGTGACCCATTTTTGTGATATCCCGGAAATAACCTGGCCAGGAAATATTTTTTCCGAATTTTATAATAATATTTCAAATAACCTTTTTAAATAATTTCTGAGTTTCTGTCAAAATGTCAAAAATTTTCATAACATTCATTCCAACATTGCAATTAACAAAACAAAACAAAAAAATAACACAAAAAAATAAAGAACAAAAAGAAACATTGGAGGCGCCGGGTATCGATCCCGGTACCTCTCGCATGCTAAGCGAGCGCTCTACCATCTGAGCTACGCCCCCGTTGTAATCTTATAATGAAATTACTCACCATGTAAAATATAAATATTCGAAAACAGGTTCAACATTTTGAAATCAAGATTAGGAAATAAAATGTTATTTATAAATAGTTGTCGCCCGCAGCTCTGTCTGCACGCCTTTACTGACAATCACAGTAACTCAGATCAGATTATATAAGTCATGGTTTACTTTTTAAAAGACTAGTAAAGTTTCAAGGCCCATAAAAAAGGCGCTCTGTAACTGTCTTCTAATTTCCTACCTTGATGTTGTTGAAGTTTAAATTAAAAATACATTTTTTTAAATGTTTTGGTCACAATACACACAACGCCCTCTAGTTGTCAAAGCTAATCAACTATACGCTTGTAACATGGAAAGTCGCTAGCGGATATTAATACATATATACTTTCCACAATAAATACATGCTTAAAATATATAGAAAAACACCCAGACGGCATACAAACATTTCTGCTCGGGTGGGATTCGAACCCACTTCTATTCGGCAATCTGTCATCTATCATCTGCATAGATCTGATGACATGTAAACAAATATCAATGTATTGTTAAGTACTATTGCATATCCAAGAGCTACCACTTACCACCATGAAAACGCACTCGACCACAGTCCTGTCGATCTCCTCATTGCTGTCTTCTCTATTCGGCATCAGGCCGGTTATCATGTAACACAACTGGACTACCTGGAGATTATGGCAAGATTTAAGATTTTTTTTATTAAATTTCTTGAGATGCGAGCACTTAGGCCCCTGATGGTGAGCTGTCATCCTGATAAAAGGTCGACAATGACTTTTTTGAAAACCTATTCATCCTTCTTTAAAAAGCATTTGCAGTTATTATATTTACAACAATTACTTTAAAGCGGTAGAGCCACGTAGTTTGCTGCATGAAGGGGCCGGCTCGACCCGTGAAACATGACTTGTTAGAAAATCAACGTAAGGCCGGTTATGACCTGTTAGCTGGTCTGCCCCTTACTCATGAAAAATATACCAAAAATGAGTAGTGCAATTTAGCAGCATTCAACTGGTAATCCCTGGATAAGAAAGCCCAAGGTAGTGCTACATGATAAAGATGTGATATCTATTGTCAAATTGTTGTCTCACCAGGTTGAGCGGCGTCTGCGGCACAATGGTCTTGAGTGGTGTCTGCTGCTGGAGACCAAATAGACCAAACACTATGTAGTTTATGGCTCCAGCCACGTAATGCTCGAACAGACCCTTCAGCTGTTCACGTTCCTCCTCGTTATTTCTACCACGGAGCCATCTACGCAACAGTTTGACAGGTTATTACAGTTGTGCATTGACAAAGTTGGCCAATGTTGAATAGTGGTTCGGAAATGTAGAAAGAATTGATGATGCAAGATTGACCAAGCAGATATACAATGCAAAAGCGGGTGGATGTAGGAGTCGAGGACGGCCAAGACACACATTCTATGACCAAATAGAACGTGTTCTGGAGGAAGATGATGGTAAAAGCTTCAAAAATCGACGATCGCGCATGAAAAGAGTTATGAAAGTCAAAGAAGCGAGTGAGGCGCGTAAGAATCGTGCCTTATGGCTCTTTGTTCTATCTGCCTACCCCGCAAGGAATTTGACGTGAAGTCATGTATGTATGTATGTGTGTTGAATAGTGGTCAGCGGGTTCATTTCCGAAACGTGCCAATAGCCATAGTATGAATAACATCAGAGCGCTTTTTATGTAATTAAAAAGATAATAATAGGTTGGGGAAAAAGTATTTTCGTATTTTTGTATGAAAAGTCAAGACATTTTTTTCAAAGTTTATTTACATTTATTTACAATATACATGTACCGTTTTGTTGAATAACTTTCTGCCATTTTGTGGGCAGAGACATTATCCCGTTACTGTAGAAACTTTGGGACTTCTGATCAAAAAAACGGGACAAATAGTTTTGGCAGTCCTCTCTTGAGGTCAACCTTACAGAACCTAAAGAATTCTGAAGAGACCGAAACAGGTGAAAATCTGAAGGCGCAAGGTCAGGGCTATATGGTGGATGCACTAGGACCTCCCAGTCGAACTCTCTTAATTTTTGCTGAGTGGCTAAAGATGTGTGTGGTCTAGCGTTATCGTGATGAAAGACCACACCCTTCCTGTTGATCAATTCCGGCCGTTTTCTCTCGACTGCTTCCTTTAATCTCATCAGTTGCTGGCAGTAAAGATCAGAATCGATGGTTTTGCCGGACGGTAAAAGCTCATAATGAACAATGCCCTTCCAATCCCACCATACACACAGCATCACCTTATTTCGTGTTAGGCCAGGTTTGGCCACAGTCTGTGAAGCCTGGCCAACTTTCGACCACGACCTTTTTCGCACGTTCTTGTCGTACGTGATCCACTTTTCATCGCCAGTTATCAATCTCTTCAAAAACGGCTCGGTTTCATTACGTCTCAATAATGAATCGCAAATGAGTACACGGTTCATTAAGTTTCTTTGAGTGAGCTCGTGTGGCACCCAAATATCGAGCTTTTTTGTATAACCAGCTTTCTTCAAATGGGTCAAAACTGTTTTGTGGTCAATTCCCAGTTCTTCAGCTACATCGTAACTACTAATATTCCGATCTTGCTCCACTCTTTCAAAAATGGCGTCCATTTTATTCGTAACAGGGCGACCAGAGCGAGGTGCATCTTTAACATCAAAATTTCCGGACTGAAAACGTTTGAACCAAATTTGTGCTACTCTTACTGACACTGCATCAGGTCCATAAACATCACAAATTTTTTTCACTGCTTGAGTTGCATTTTTGCCTTTTTTATAATAAAATTTTAAAATGTATCGAATTTCTTCATTAGATTCACTCATTTTTACGGAGAGAAAAACAAATGAAAAATAGCGGGAAACAACTTTTTTTTATTTTTTTCTTTTCTTTATAATGTAACCTTTTTAATGTTACCAAAACCAGCCAGACACAAATAGTACAGTCAAAGAAATTTTATAATAAGTTTATACCTACGTTATGCGAAAAGACTTTTTCCCCGACCTATTATATTAGGTCGGGGAAAAAGTCTGACCACAAAACAGTTTTGACCCATTTGAAGAAAGCTGGTTATACAAAAAAGCTCGATATTTGGGTGCCACACGAGCTCACTCAAAGAAACTTAATGAACCGTGTACTCATTTGCGATTCATTATTGAGACGTAATGAAACCGAGCCGTTTTTGAGGAGATTGATAACTGGCGATGAAAAGTGGATCACGTACGACAAGAACGTGCGAAAAAGGTCGTGGTCGAAAGTTGGCCAGGCTTCACAGACTGTGGCCAAACCTGGCCTAACACGAAATAAGGTGATGCTGTGTGTATGGTGGGATTGGAAGGGCATTGTTCATTATGAGCTTTTACCGTCCGGCAAAACCATCGATTCTGATCTTTACTGCCAGCAACTGATGAGATTAAAGGAAGCAGTCGAGAGAAAACGGCCGGAATTGATCAACAGGAAGGGTGTGGTCTTTCATCACGATAACGCTAGACCACACACATCTTTAGCCACTCAGCAAAAATTAAGAGAGTTCGACTGGGAGGTCCTAGTGCATCCACCATATAGCCCTGACCTTGCGCCTTCAGATTTTCACCTGTTTCGGTCTCTTCAGAATTCTTTAGGTTCTGTAAGGTTGACCTCAAGAGAGGACTGCCAAAACTATTTGTCCCGTTTTTTTGATCAGAAGTCCCAAAGTTTCTACAGTAACGGGATAATGTCTCTGCCCACAAAATGGCAGAAAGTTATTCAACAAAACGGTACATATATATTGTAAATAAATGTAAATAAACTTTGAAAAAAATGTCTTGACTTTTCATACAAAAATACGAAAATACTTTTTCCCCAACCTATTATAATAGATCTAATTAATTAATTACTTAGTTTGGCAATTAGGTGGCGCTGTGTTTATTCCGTTCAAGTAGTTGCAGCCGTTGCTGACTTTAGCCGGAACAAATAGTCAATGTTTATTGCAGCATTTCATAACAATTTATTAGTATCCTATCGACTTATTGTAATTATAGTATCTATAATATATTCTATATAGTATTTTTTTGACATTGCAGACAGACATTTCTACAATTTGTTTTCGGTGGAATAATACTGTTAAATAAAATAACGCACCTTTCCCAATAAGGCTCGTAGCCCAAATTCTTCGGATCTACGAACACCATGCCCGCCCTGGAGACTGTCGCAGGCGAGGCGTAGTTCAGGTCGCCGACTTCAAATAGCAGGGAGCAGTAGGGGGCGAGCCGGATCCTCTCCCCGTTGGCAAGAGTCAACAGCTTGTTATCGTCCATCACAGAGTTCATGTTCTCTATCCATAGAGCGTCTACGTCCCCATCGAATAGGGAATACCGTCTTTCGTGCTCCTCTGCCGGCCTAAAGTACAAAAATTTAAATACGTATGTTTATTTACATGCATTATATATAATTGCACGCCCAATACCTTGTCGGATAGGCAGAGAGCACGAGAGCGCCTCGCCAAGAATTCGTACATGCGTATTCTTTACGTAAGTTTACTTTAAAACATATTAAGATATGAATCATCCTAATTCAGATACAAAAGGTAGGTAGAGCACAGCCAGTTTTTCCACACAGATTTTTTTCTTTTTTACATGGGATAGGGCGGCAAACAAATAGGCGTGTCACCTGATGGTAAGCAAAGAGCGCCACCCATGGACACCTCGAACACAAATAGTGTTACCGTTGCGATGCTTCTCTTTAAAGTGGTATAGGGAAAGTGTCGGACGGATGGGAAGAGGAGAGGGGAAAGGGTTGGGCCTCAAAATACCTCTCTCATCGAGTGAAACGCGGCATGGCTTCTTTACGTCGATATTGTCTTGTGTGGAATATTTCCATACCTACATTTCATCATCTATTTCTACCAATGTTAAAAATATTCATCGTTAGTTATTTTTTATGACTCGAAAAGTTTATCGAAAATCCATTTTTGTGCAGCGTCTCAAAGCGAATTCGGACTTCTCGGTGAAAAGTTGGACGGATAAAGTACTAGCATATCCGGAAAATATAATAATGTACGCTGAAACTCAATCGGACATTACTGATCGATGTTGACGTTCCAATACATATTTCAGTACGTGATACAAATATGTTTTGAAAAAGCACGTACTGTTTATTATGTGTTAAAATAATACAAGCGATTATAATTTATATTGTACAAACGTATTGGGGGCGTAGCTCAGATGGTAGAGCGCTCGCTTAGCATGCGAGAGGTACCGGGATCGATACCCGGCGCCTCCAACTTTTTCTTTTATTTTTTCTATATTATGACGTAGTCGATGTAGAGACCCGATGAAAAGCGATGATTGGGCCAAAAATGGCCACATTCTTGGCGTAAAAAATACTTTTGAATTTCAATTTTAATACTTTTAAGCAATATCTATATAACTAGGAAAAATATCCCTTGATGCATTCCAATGACTTTCGTAAAGATTTAGTAATGTGTGTTAAATATGGGTGCGATGGGTACCATGGGTGATAGCTATAACGGCGAGTCGAGGCTTTGCAGCCACTGCCTACACCTTCGGGTAAAAAAGCATGAAGGTATGTTTTGTGTGATAATTATAGATGATTGCCCACCCCTCTTCTTAACCCACTCACTTAATAGCCAGCAACGCAACTATAACGTGTGTTTCAGGTGTCCATGGCCCTTACTAGTTGGTTACATCAGGTAACACGCTTACACG
Organism: Euproctis similis; assembly: GCA_905147225.2. Classification (NCBI taxonomy): domain Eukaryota; kingdom Metazoa; phylum Arthropoda; class Insecta; order Lepidoptera; family Erebidae; genus Euproctis; species Euproctis similis. Next base: position 5,741,330 of record LR990121.1, on the reverse strand, counting down.
TTTGACTCATAAAATTGTACGTGGAGACAAGAAAGAAGTGAAACTTTGTAATCCTTATTCACTAAATTTGAAAATAAAAATACTACTCTACTAAATTAGGTTTTTTTCATCATATTTGACCTCCCCTCCCCCATGGTGATACGTGGTGACATTTAAAACTAACCCCCACCCCCCATATTTATCACGTGTATTATTAGTACATACAAAGAATCTTAAAGTTTTTAGGGTATTTTTTTTTTATGGGATAGGAGGGCAAACGAGCAGGCGCGTCACCTGATGGTAAGCAACCAACGCCGCCCATGGACACCAGCAAGACATATAGTGTCACTGTTGCGTTGCTGACCTTTAAGGGGTACCTCTCTCACCGAACGAAACGCGGCATGAGCCACTTTACGTCGGTCTTCTGAGAGGTCGTGGTATTTCACCGGTCGAGCCGGCCCATTCGTGCAGCGAACTGCTTGGCTCTACCACTGTAAAAATTTAATTCTGTAAAAATTATTTTTAATTCATCACCGATCTCGCTGGTCGAGTACTCGAGCGGCCTACTTCTGAATCAGATAGTCGTGGGATCGATCCTGGGCTCACACCAATCTATTTTATTCTAATAATGTGGAAAAAATAAATACACGTGATATCTTATTACACCCCCCTCCCCCCTCGAGATATTTCGTGATTTTTGTTAGACCCCTCCCCTCCCCTTTCTAACCTCACGCGATTAATGGACGGCCCCTTATACATGTTTCAAATCAAACAAAAACACAAGTGTGGTGGGTGTTAAATGCGTTAAAGGTTTGTACGTCGCATACGAAGTTCCACTTCAAAAAAAATATTGGTAGTGTTCTGGTTCCTGGATGCAAGATTTCAGAATTCCATGAGGCTTTCTACGATGAGAGACAACGTTCCCTTTAGCTGTTAATAATGTAGTGACCTCAATGATAATCCGCTTACCTTTAGACCTCAATATGCTTGTTTTCTAATGTCCTAGTTGAAAGCAATCCCAAGCTGAAGAAGTAACAACGCTTTTCTAAATAAACCATTAAATAAAGAATATAAAGTTAAAACGTTTATAACTTATTAACCTGTTCATTTCTCGAAATATCTTTGAGTATAAGCCGTCGGTCCAGTCGCGAGTCACGGGATCCAATATTCCGTACAATTCAATGACAGAGCACGCCTGCAAATATATTTAAATTAGTAGTATTAAATGTTATATTTTCTATATGTTTTGGCAACTGTTATTATGAACTGTTATTACTGTTTTGCTATTGTTTATATTCTTTATCATGACGACGTGACTCCTTACAAACGTGGTATGTATTTTGAAAGTATTATATGTGATAATATTCGTTATTTTATTCAAAGCACGAAAGTTCGGAATTAAAATACGCTAACGACTTAGCCCACTAGTTGTCACTTTGGAGATAGATAGGAGGGAGGAGGATAGGAGATAGAGAGCGACAGAGATAGAGAGAGAGAGAAAGAGAGAGAGAGAGAGAGAGAGAGAGAGAGAGGGAGAGAGAGAGAGAGAAAGAGAGAGAGAGGGAGAGAGAGAAAGAGAGAGAGGGAGAGAGAGAAAGAGAGAGAGGGAGAGAGAAAGAGAGAGGGGGAGAGAGAGAAAGAGAGAGAGGGAGAGAGAGAGAGAGAGAGAGAGAGAGAGAGAGAGAGAGTTCAGGTAGTCAATCTGTCGCAGTTGTTAGTCAAGTCAAAATACCTTTGGGTTGACAATGGTGAGTTTGGTGGGCAGTCCCAGGTTAGTCTGCGACTTGACCAGTGTCTCCAGTATGACGGTCTTGCCTCCGCCGGTCGGCCCCACCAGCATCGTGCAGTGACGGGTCATCATTGTCTCGTACATCTGTACTATCTTGTCTACCTGCCAACAGACCACAATTTATAATATTTTTGTCTGAAAAAAATCAATGTTTATTTTAGTCCAATCAGAAATCGTTTGAATCCTGACTTCACACATATCTTTCCGAAATTTACCTGAGATAAAAAAAAAATCTGAATAACGATAAAAAGTTTTTTCGGTCAAAAAGTATAATTGCGGCAATTTGAGAGAATATGAGTTCTACCAGAAGGTACTGTGGATGCTACGCTTTGCTTTGCTCTTCCAAAATTTACGTCTATAATGGAACTTTTGTATTATTTTTTTTTGCCTCTGGATACGAGTCTTTTTGAGCCTGGAACAATAGATGGCAGATGCTGTTGCCATACTTCAAGCAAAATGTTTACAGGCATCATTACTATCGAATTTTTACACCAATAGAAAATAAAATAATGTCAATGACTCGTCCAAATTATTCTCACCTGATGTGGTAAAACAATGTATTGGTCCTTCGTTAGTACTTCTTCGACAGCCGCGTTGAACTCAGGGTACCCAACTCGGGGGCACTCAAGACCGGGAAACAGGTCCTTGATCAGCCCCAAGAATAAGGGCACATCTTCAAAAACAAATTTGGGATGATTCATGTCTCTGTCGACAAAACATAAAAATAATAAATAACGGTACACAGTGAATCCAAGGTCACGAGGTTTTAAAATGAAACTAACTCTGTGTGTCTGTTATCTCTGTATGCTTTTAACTGTAAAAATATCATGGATTTTGAGTCCTGCCGAAGAGTATAAGTTTTTATTCTTTCCCCCCTTAAGAGTGTAAGGGGGAAGAGCCCTTTGTATGGAGTCAACAATTTCTTTATCTTCGAAAGACCAACTGAGCCCGTGGTGCATGAGTAAAATAACCGACTGCGGAATTCGTTTCGGGTTTGATCCCCACCCAAGTACAAATTTTTATGACAAGCATGAATGTTTGTATGGCCCCTGGGTATTTTTATATGTATTATAAGTATGTATTTACAAAATAAAAGTGTATAAGTATTAATGTCCGTTATCAAGTTTTCATAACACAATCATTTAGCTGCTTAGCTTGGAACTAGAGGGCACTATGGGTGTTTTTTATGATATTGGGAGGCAAACGAGCAGGCGTGTCACCTGATGGTGAGCAACAATTACCGCCTATGGATACATGAACAAAAACAGTGTTACAGTTGCGTTGCCAGCTTTCACAATGAGATATGGAAGGGGTCGGAAGTGGGATCGGAAGGGGACGGGGAAAGGGGTTGGGCCCCCAGATAACTCTCTCAGTTAGCGAAATGCGGCAAGAGCCACTTTACGTCGATAGTCTAAGAGGTCGTGGTATTTCAACGGTCGAGCCGGCCCATTAATGCAGCGAACTGCGTGGCTCTACCACTGTAAGAATTGATCTACCACTGTATTGTGTACAAGATATTAAAATTATAAAAAGAAAGAAGAATTCTTTGTAATCACCTGAGCGCTCTCATCAGCACCATTATTTCACTGAGCCCTGGGGAGTCTCGCCTCAGTTTCCCCGCCATCCTCAGCACGGCGGTGAGAGCCCTCAGGCCCCAGTCGTAGTGGGACTGCTTCGACAGCTGCTCGCGAGCCACTTTATACAGGACCGTCATCTTCTTCGCAAGCACCTTAGCATACCATAGATTCTTAATCATATTTAAAATCAACCAGACATCAGTTGATAAAATTAATACTAGAGTGGGGATCCAACCAACTGACCTCTGTTCGGAAGTCCAAAGTAGTGAACATTGCATTGTTAACTCTTCCAGAAGCGCTAATAATATTAATCAGGTAAGAGACAGACCTTTGCGGTGAGGAATCCATCGGAGAAGAGAGATATCAGGCATATCATCTCTAGATCGGGAAGAATGCAGACGACGGGTCTGAACAACGCTTTCACAGACTCCGGTAGCTCCGTACGCCCCGCGTAGCCAGGGTTCATCGTGATGAAGATGCCCACTTTGCTGTCCATTGCTATTTCTTGACCTTCGAACTGGGAAACAAATATTTATATATTATATTATGTGCCCAAGATATTATTTCCTTATTACGTACCCGCCCATAATACCTGTAGGTAGAAGTAAAATTCTTCGATTTAATTAATTAAGATATTTTGATTGGTATCGGCGAGCAGGCGTGTCACCAGATGGCAAGCAACAAATGCCGCTCATAGACAACTACCAGATAGTGTAGCAGTTTCGTTGCCGGCCCTTACAATTGGGATATGGAAGAAGTCGGAGGTGGGGTGGGAAGGGGAGAGGGGAAGGGGTGCATCCTCCGGATACCACCTCTCTCAGCGAGATCAGAGAGAAACGCGGTATGAGCCACTTTATCGATTTACTGAGAAGACGTGGTATTTCATCGATCGAGCCAGCACATTCATGCGGCGAACTACGTGGCTCTCTCCCAACAAGGGAGTAGGCGTGAAGTTAATTAAGAGCGTTGTAAGCATAATAAATGCATACTGTGAATCGTTTGAGCTTCATGAGCAGCGCGCTCCTGATGCACTGCAGCTGGCTGGAGATGACGGACAGCACGGACACGTCGATCCGGTTGAACTCGTCGAAGCAGCCCCACGCGCCGCACTGGCACAGCCCGGCCAGGATCTGCCCCACGGCGCGGAAGTCCATGCCCTCGCCGCAGTTCGTCACCACGCACAGCAGGCCCAGACATTTCGCCAGGTCCTTTGTGGTTTCAGTTTTGCCTGTGCCGGCGGGACCTGGACATTTGTTGGCATATCATATTATTTTTGTTCATGGCCTCGGTAGTGTGTAATTCGAGCACCTCGCTTCTGAGTCAAGAATAATGTTACTAAAAGACATAATTCTGACTATTTTAGGTTTCACCACCACTTCCATTTCATTTATTTTCCTGCCATAATCCCAATATGAGTGATGACATGTTTTGCTGACCCTCAGCACAACATGTCATCCTTTTGAGCTATTCATGTTGTCAAAAGATATGGCTGTAGTTTTATGACCCGCTGCCTGCCTGACGTCAACCCTCCTTGGGAATTTAAACCTTCTCGAGAATGCGAATGTGAATCATTTGTGACACAAAAAATCTGCAAGTTAGTCGCAGAATCTTCGCAATAACAGCCCCCTGCCTATTCTTGAGGACAAAAAAGGGTGTAGTTACAAAAAAAAACACATAAATATATCATATAGTATACCGGCAGGTGCCCCTCCCAGTTGCATGGTGAGTGCCTGCGTGATGGTGAGGTAGATGCGATCAGTGAGCGGCGTGATCACCAGTCTACCGTTCAGTCCCATGTACTCGTAGCCATATTCGAACACACCTGTAAGCAAAACATTTTTAGTGAATCACATTTTTATCCCAAAAAAACAATTCAAATCCAGACGTTTAATGGTCATCAGATCTTTGTTACTTCATGAAAAATAAGGTCACAACCGGCGAGCGTGTTTGAAATGGAAGCGTGATTGTATATTTGTGTGAAAGAAAGTGACTGCATTATGTTACTATAAACATTGACTAGAATATAGACGACCTTCAAGTGGTAGTACCAATCTTACCCTTGAAAAACTCAAGACACAGCTCGTCAATGTAACAACTTTGAAAACTTTTACTATTGTTTGAATCTAAGTACCCTAAATTCAAAATAGAATCAATCTTCGCCTCTCATTCCGTTGCTCACAACCTAGCAAATAATTCCCCATCATTACCAGTGCACTGTCTGTTCCACAGGTTATCATCTTTCTTGATCCAGTAGAACCTCAGCTGACTCTCCCACTCGAACTCGCTCGCCTCGGTCACGTTGTCGCGCACAAATCCTTCTATGATATCGCGGGCGTGCACGTCGATCGTCGTTATCGTACGGAACTTCAGACGATCATTTGATGACAAATCTGGTGGAGATTATTAGCCTTTTATAAGGGTCAAAAATTACAAAGCGTACAGCATTCACGACTGGGAGTGCTCTAAGGAATTGTTCGGACTAATATCACCTGCTGACTTTCACCACCGAATGTCACGTCATCATTATCACACCAGCTCAATATCTGGCTATCTACGACTGGGCGTTTCAGCCGTAATTTTCGCCACGAACAACTCTTTTATAGAAGCAATGGCAAATAGTATTTCCGGACCGATCCTACTTATGGGATTCGTGGGTAATGCAAATGTGGACCGTCTGGGCTTTTTAAAGAAATAAGAGGGCAAACGAGCAAGCGGGTCACCTGGTGATAAGCAACTGCAGTCGCCCACTGACACCGCCAACACACACAATGTTACAGTTGCGTTGCCAGCCTCTAAGGGAGTAGAATAGGAAAGGAGGGGTAAGGTACCCGCTCCGGGTACCCACCGACCGAACCAAACACGGTATAAGCTATGTCGATATTCTTAGAGACCGTGGTATTTCAGCATTCATGCAGTAAGCTCGTGTTGCATAAGTAGCCTTCCTTATTGACTAACATACTCGTTTGCCCTCTTATCCATAAAAAGTAGCTTTCCACATTGCAGGACCATGACTCTCTTACCTTGTCTAACTTTCACGACGAGCCCGTCGAGCTGTTCATTCTGCTGGGCCAAATGTTCCTTCATCGCGCGTTTGTTGCCTTTGCGTATACGTAGGAATGTCTCCTCAGTCTCCGCAGTCCACCACACGCCGTTAGCGGCCAAACAGACCATGCCTTGGTATTCCATTATCCAATCAGTTCTGAATACAGCAGACAAGGTTTATTTTAGTAATCCTAAACTAAACTTCTTAGAGAATGAGTTGGATTGATGGGTTAAACCCTATAAGCCAATAAAATAAGACTTATGAGTGTAATTGACGCTTCGTGATGCATTGATAATCTAAAGGCTCCAAAGCAAAAATATCTCAAGTCAAATTTGATAGAGTTTCGATTGCATCTTGTAATGGAGAAAGAGAAAGACAAGAAGCGTATGTTCACATCAAGAGAGAATATTAAAATTATTACCTGGGCACCTTCCAGTTTCTACCGAAGTAGAATATCGCTTTCTTTGTGAGGAATTTATTTGAGTTCCTCATCTCCATCAGTACGAGATTCATCCAGTCTTCTACACGACCCTCGGTGTACACCACATTGCGGAACTCCATAATCTATTCTCATAAAAAATGCCAGTTATTTATGTTAATGTTATGTTAATCAAGTCTCGGTGGTTCAGTGGGAGAGCACACGGCTTCTGATCCAGAGGTCCGGGTTCGAATCCTGACACTGGCTCACACCAATGACTTTTCGAAATTGTTTTCGGAAGTTAAGTGTGATAAATATCGATGACTGACAAACTTTGTGCCCGGTGTGGCAATAGGTTCGCCACCTATTCCATTTGGGACGTAAACATAACGGCGAGACGAGGCTTAACAGCCGCTGCCAACACCTTCGGGTAACAAAAGGCGTGAAGTTATGTTATGTTATGTTTTTATTCAACTGCCCTGTAAGGAAAGTTGTTTCTAAGCAATTTTATTTTCTCGTAAACCGGTACATGTTTATTTACTCAAGTTAAAGTCTGTATATATCACCCCTATATAATTTTATAGATTCTAGACAAAGTTTTTAATAGAACATAACATAACTTCACGCCTTTTGCTACCCGAAGGTGGCCGTTAGGCCTCGACTCGCCCTTATGTTTACGTCCCAAATGGAATAGGTGGCAAACCTATTGCCATGCCGGACACAAAATTTTCAGTCATCAATATTTATCACACATAACTTTCGGAAAGTATTTCAAAAAGTCATTGGTGTGAGCCAGGATTCGAACCCGCAACCTCTTGATTTAGAAGCGGGGTGCTCGACCACTGGACCACCGGGACAAAGTTTTTATTAAATGATATAAGTTTAGTTTTTCTTACTTTTAGGACTCTTACTATTTAATATTTATTTATTGTGCTTGTTATACCTCAGCTTCAGCCGATATCATTTTAGCAGCGACTGGACGATTCGTATGATCCACGTACAAATCCAAAGATCGTATGTTGTCAAACATCTGAAAATATTGAACTCATCCTTGAAACCCCCCTCTTAATAGATGGAAAAGTTCTGCTTAAAGTTAGCGTTTTCGCTTTACAGGATTTAATGCAAATACTGGACTATTAGTTATACCGGCAATCTTTCGAAGGTGTAGATAGGCAACGGATGTAGGAGTTTTTACGTTCCAAAGGCAGAACTAATGCGCATTAGCGGAACCTACCACCGTATACATACATACAGTGGTAGAGCCAAGCAGTTTACTGCATAAATGGGCCGGCTCGACCGGTGAAATACCACGACCTCTCAGAAGACCGACGTAAAGTGGCCCATGCCACGTTTCGTTCGGTGAGAGAGGTACCCGGAGGCCCACCCCCTTCCCCATCCTTTCCTATCCCCTTCCCTTAAAGGTCGGCAACGCAACAGTAACACTATATGTGCTGCTGGTGTCCATGGGCGGCGTTAGTTGCTTACCATCAGGTGACACGCCTGCTCATTTGCCCTCCTATCCCATAAAAAAAAAAAAATACATTACTTCACGCCATGCCTCCCTTGCGGGATAGGCAGAGAGAAAAGAACGCCATAAGGCACGATTCTCTTCGACGATTCGCTTCTTTGATTTTCATAAATCTTTTCAATGCACGCGTGTCGATTTTTGAGGGTCCTAACATCACAAACATCGGGTAAAATTTTCTCAGTCAACCAAATTTATCCCACTTAACTATGAAAAGTCATATTTGTGTGTGACAAGATTCGAACTAAAGACTTTTGGTGCAGTTCAGACCTTTATCATGTGTTCCTGTACACAGGAACACTCACTACTACCGAGTATAGACAGCAACTCGTCAGTGGATATAAAGAAGAAACGCGGGAAGATACGCCTTTTGGAATCCAAATAGTCGTTCAATGATTTTTGACACCTGCGAAAAAAAAAGACAATTTTATAGTGGTAGAGCCACGCAGCTCGCTGCATGAATGGTCCGGCTCGACCGGTGAAATACCACGACCTCACAGAATATCGACGCAAGTAGCTCTTGCCGCGTTTCGCTATTTATGATTCAATGCTCTTTATTTTTACTATCAGATGGCACCATATCCAGAGAACGTATAATAATCCCCTGTGATACATTCCCCTGGGACAATGTTTCCACTTTTTGGTATATTAATTTTATTTTGTATTGACATAACTTCATGCCATTTTATACCCGAAGGTATAGGCAGGTTAACCCTCGACTCGCCGTTGGTTGGCGAACCTATTGCCATACACCGGGCAGAAAGTTTTCAGTCATCGATACTTATCACTTAAAACTTTCGAAAAGTCATTGGTATGAGCCGGGATTCGAACCCACGATTTCTTTATTCAGAAGAAGGGTACTTGACCACTGGACCACCTAGACTATTTATTTTAAATTAATGTTGTAGTTGATTATTAGAAATTTAAATGTTCTCACTTCTGCAGGCCAAGACCTAAGTTAATAAACTCCTCCAATCGACCGCCTATTGTGCAACAATCGACAGCGTTCAGCCTCTTGGCAGTGTCCAGCATTATCTAATTTGAAAATGAAATAATTATAACTCCGAATGTATACGATAATAATAAAACATACCATAACTTCACGCCTTTTGTTACCCGAAGGTGTAGGCAGCGGCTGTTAAGCCTCGTCTCGCCGTTATGTTTACGTCCCAAATGGAATATGTGGCGAACCAATTGCCATACCGGGCACAAAGTTTTTCAGTCATCGATATTTATCACACATAACTTCCGAAAACAATTTCGAAAAGTCATTGGTGTTAGCCAGTGTCTGGAATCGAACCCGGACCTCTGGATTCGAATCCGTGTGCTCGACCACTGCGCCACCGACACTAATAATAAAGCTTTTTTTATTTCTCTGACAGTATGCCATTGTGTGTTATCCTTAAGAGATAGATATCCTTTTTTGAAGACCTTTCAAAGGTGTATAATAATTGTTTTAATTTACCCCTTAGGGTTCAGCCAGCGTTTGCAATTAAAGTGCTAGATCTCGAAAATTATCACTTTTTATTTGCTACAGTATACATGAATTATACATAAAACCACTTCGTTGACACCCTCTATCTATTAAAAACTGCATAAAAATCCGTTGAGTAGTTTTAAAGATATAAGCATATAAGGGGACAGACAGCGGAAAGCGACTTTATTTTATACTATGTAATGATTCAGAATTAGAAAGACAATTCAACTTGGATACATTTAAAAAAAAAGTCGTCTCGACCCCTCTCGGGTAAAGGCCTCGTACATAAAAGGCAACATCCATCCGGTTTCTTCTCGCTATTTTTACTAGTTCGTCATTCTAACGAGCTCTTGGTCTATAGTTCTATACATTTTAATCTTTTACCTCCTGGACTGCGCCTCTAATTTATAAGACTTCTTAAACAAACTACCACACTGGTATACAAGTACCTTTCTGAACGCCTTATCGATATCGTCAAACTTCTTCGCCTCTTCAGGCAATTGTACGCGGATGTCACCACCCACGAAGATACCTTCCAAGTACAGCCATTTCCTTTGCGTCGCCATCCATTCCTCGATCACTTCGGACATGAGAGACAAGGTTTTCTCCCATCTGTGTACCACACTCAAGAACGGACCAATAAACCTGGACAAACACGTTAATTTTTAAGCCTTAAATTAACTATCCAAAAAACTAGTAAACCCATGTTAAGTCATGGCAGATTACTAGCGACATATTTTTCTGTTAGACCAGTTTCTGTTAGTTCCTAATGGCACTTCTATTCTGCCAATGGTTATTAATTTTAATGTTTTAAACACCATACATACAACGCCCTCTAGGTTTCGAAGCTAAGCAACTCAAATATTCATATACTCATACATAAAAACAAAATTGAAGTTTCTGTTTGTAATATTGAACTAATTGCTATCATATTCATAAGAATATATGTATATACCAAAACAACATTTTTATCAATGTTTGTCTGTTTGGCTGTCTGCATGTTCTGGATAATCTATGAAATGTCTGGACCGACTTTGACGGGACTTTTGGGAGGTAGCTGGTGTAATATGGAGTAGCTGAGACTAATTTAACAAATATATTTTATTTAATGCTTCTGAGGCGAAACAAAGTTCACCGGGTCAATTAGTTTCAAATACATATTTTTAATCCGGTGGGGGTATTGAAACCTATGGTACTTTTACCAACGCACCACGAGGCACATAGACTTTAGAAGTTATAATAATAAAGAATACTTCTGCAATTAATTCAGATGTGATAATATAAACTGACTGTGAGGCAGCCATGCTCTGCAGGGTCATGGAGTCGTCGTCCAACTTGACGGTGATCTCGTCGCAAGGGTTGAGCGTGTAGCCGCGGTCCTCGCCGCGGTTGAAGTGTCGCGCCACCGTGAAGCTGATGTTCGCCCAGGTCTCCTGGACTTCTTTCACGCCACGTTCAATAGCCAGTTCCTGACAATAACGCCAGTCAATTAAGTATAGGTGTAATTTTAAAAAATAAAATAAATATGGTCTCGGTGGGCCAGTGGTCGAGCAAGACGCTTCCGAACCAAAAAGTCGTGGGTTCGATTCCAGACTCACAGCAATGACTTTTCGAAATTCTGTTTCGGAAGTTATGTGTGATAAATATCGATGACTGAAAAACTTTGTGTCCGGTGTATGGCGATACGTTCGCCACCTATACCATTTGAGACGTAAATGTAGCGGCGAGTAGAGGCTTATTACCCGCTGCCTACACCCCTTCGGATAGAAAAGGCTTGAAGTTACTAATAAACTAACTTATTTAAAATGAAATACTTACTTTGATGGCATAATTGACAATAGTCTCAGCTACCTCTTGGTACTTGTGCAGTTCCATAGCGAACATATTCTCAAGTGTAAACCTTTCCGGAGACATGTCAAAGTCCTGACCTGTCATAGAAAAAAAACTTAATAAGCGCACAAATTATAACAGTTTCTATATATTAAAAAATATGTACTTTCCTCCTACAGATCGTTAGCTATAGGAGGCTGGGCGTTAAATGCGTTAAACGTTTGCAATTCGCACAAGAAGTTTTATATTGATAATACATTTCAAAACATACCAGTCTTGACCATGAGCTCTTTCCAATGTCTCTCGCGCATCGCCTCGTTCTTCAGCGACACCATGAGAGGCACCACACCCTTGAACTGTTTCATTTTCAGATCCAACATCAGACCAGTGGGGGCGAGCCGTACGGCTTTTGGCAATTTCCTGATTGTAAGGAAAACAGATAATATAATTAAATTATTGATTATTCATTTATTCCGAAAAAATAGTTTTAATCACACATTTGCTCGACGACTATGTTATAGTCTCGGTGGTCCAGTGGTCGAGCACACGGCTTCTGATTCAGAGGTCCGGGTTCGAGTCCTGACACTTGCTCACACCAACGACTTTTTCGAATAAAATTGTATTTCGGAAGTTAAGTGTGTTAAGTATCGCTAGCTGAAAACTTTGTGCCCGGTATGGCAATAGGTTCGCCACCTATTCCATTTGGGACGTAAACATAAAGGCGTGACGAGGCGTAACAGCCGCTGCCTACACCTTCGGGTAACAAAATGCGTGAAATTAGGACTATGTATTAGGATCTATTTTAACTTGCTAAGAGAATATTTTTTATATGAGGGTAAACCAAATTTCGGACAGACGTTCCTGTGCCTCTCCTTATTGATAAGTGCGTGATATATATAGTTCAACTTATATTGGTTTATTACTTCTTTCGAGCCCCCCGAGACGCATAATTTTTGAGTTCAAGGAATTATAAATTATTGTTCATACCTATAATCTTTAAAGAACTGTTCGATCCCTTCGACTAGAGCCTGGGGGTTCAAATTAACCCATAGAGTCTTGGACCACAGCTCTCTCGCGTTCTTCTGGGCTTTGTAAATCTTATATATCTGCTCCATAGCGGCAAAGTCTGTCTTCGCACGATTGAAGTTCGAGAAATCCGCTAGAGGATTATCGAAGAGTTGTTCAGCGGCTTGTAGCACCTTCTTACGAGCTTCCAACTCATCAAAATATTTTCCATACTCCTAAAATATTAGGCGCAATATTATTTGGCTGTATGTGAAACATTGTACTCATTACAATATTACACAATGTTTTCTAGAGAATTTATAAGTTAGGGGTTAAACAGACGTAGAACTGAAATCGTAGCCGAATAACGGTGACAGAGGTATCCTTTGGCGCAACTCCCCCCCCCCCCCCCCTCTTTTGCATCCTACTTTCGACCCCTTCATAGCCCATTGTAAGGGCCGGCAACGCAACTGTATACACTATCCGTATTCAGTTTGCTGCCATCACGCCTGCTCGTTTGAGGGGCAAACCATATACCATAAAAAAAACTGTGACTATCGTCTCGTCAAGTTCTCTTCATGGTTTACATTGATAGCGGGGTTCTACCTACGCGCTGTACGACTGGCCTGCCGGCTGGATAAAGTACCAGAAGTTCTCAGAATATCAACTTAAAGTAGCTTTTGCTACTTACAGAGGTCCAATCTGATCTCCTAGCTATCCCTTTTACGACCCCTTCTCTATCCAATGTTAAAGACCTGTTACTCAACTCTAACATTATCTGTGTTGCAGGTGTCCGTGGGCGATGTTAGGCTCTTACCATCAGGTGACCCGCTTGATCATTGGCATATCAGGAATCATAATATTATATAAAACCATACACACACACGTCATAAGCTTTTATGACTTGAATCCTAATTTCATAATACGGCCAACAAAGTGAAAATAAGAAAGAGACACCTCCATCAGAATCATTCCCCTGTCCATATCTTCGCCGACAGTTGCTGGTCCTTCGAGGTCGAACTTCTCCACGAAATCGTCGAGCTCCTTCAGGAAATTCGATATTTCCACCACGTTCAGTTTGGAGAACTTCTCCTTGGTGTGCTCCAGTGTGTTGCCGCGGAAGATGGACGACTGGTACAGACCGCCCCACGAGGTTTGCAAACCTTTCACAAATTCTATATCCTCATCTTCCACCTGGACAAATTGGATACTTGATTTTAAATAGCTTGTATATTAAAAACAATATCCAGAGTATTAAAAAAATAACCACCAATTTTGGTTTAAAAACCTCTGAGAATAACAGTTAAAACTGTCAAACAATGTCAATCATTGAAGCAGTCATACAAACAAAACTAAATCTTGAGTTTTATATGTACAAACATAACTTCACACCATGACCCTTGCGGGGCAGGCACGATTCTTATGCCCTTCAATCGCTTCTTTGACTTTCATCACTTATAATACACGCTCGACGGTGTTTAAGGCCTCTGACTGTCCAATGGTTCAGATATGTACGAGTGATTAAGCAGATATAGAAGTCGAGGACATCCACACACTTTCCAAGACAAACCAAGTCCTTGAGGAAGATAATATCAGGAGTCCTCAATTCTATAGTATTAGCATAGATTTTACTTAATTCTGTTTTTTAGACAATAACCTGTATGCCGTGCTGTTTGAGCATGTGGAACATCTCCTGCATGTTGCGATACTTGACTTCAGCAGTGACCGTGAACTGCTGCACTTGTGTGATGGTCGCCATCACCAGCTTGAAGTCCTCCAGACCTTTGATGTTCATGTTGATAATCGCTCGCATAGACTGGGCACATAATATTTATGATATAGTGTAATAGAATGAAGAGATAAATTAACTGCATTAATTTAATTTAAACTAAAAACTCGGCTGAAATTACAGTTTGTTGATAATCTATACAATTGCATTGCAGTAAAAAAATACTGAAAACAAGCTATCTATATGAAGAGTGGGAGAGCCAAGTAGTTCGCTGCATGAATAGACCGGCTCAACCAGTAAAATACCACGAGCTCTGAGAAGATCGACGTTCACGCCGCGTTTGGCTCGGTGAGAGAGGTAACCGGAGGCCTACCTCCCTTCCCCATTCTACTCCCTTAAAAACATCAACGTAAATGTGTTGCATATGTGTTGCAGGTGTCCATGGGCGGCGCTGGTCTGTTACCATCAGGTGACACGCACGCTCGTTTGCCCTCCGATCCCATAAAAAAAAGAATGTCTACTTTTCATAATTCACGACCTTTTTTTAAGTTAAGTGTTTTTAAGAGCTGTCTCGATGGCAAAATACAGCAGTATAAAAACTATTATAAATCTTCATCTACTTTCATGGCAAATGATCGAGGCAGCGTTTACTCTAACATACTGAACGAAGTTGATTAAAAATGTTCAAAGTTGCCTTGATTTCATCCTAGATGGCGCTGATATACGCTAAGATATAAAACACATACATGTTCATGTATCTTATCTACATGAAATCTTGTCTTACCTCGATCATATTTTTCAAGTCGTGCATACTCATCCTGGTCTTCACCGTGATGTGGTGTCCCAATATATTCTTCCACTCCTGGGCATGTTCCTGTATCTGTTTTATTATAGGTCTAAGGTTGACGCGTATGGCTCCGACGTCCACGAACTTGACGTGCTTCTCCAGGTCGTTAATGATGTCCTCGAAAAAGAAGAACTTCTCGTCGTACTTGAAGATCTGCTCGTATTTATGCACGTACTTCTCGCAGGACAGGCTTTTGTCGAAAGTCCACAGGTGTTGATACTTTAGCCATCTAGCAACAAAACAAAACTTGGTGAGTAAGATTTCAATTCAGTAGAGTCCGCATTTCGCGGCATGAATGAGCCGGCTCGACCGGTGAATTGTCACGCCCGTTCACAAAATCGTCGTTAAGTAGATTATGCAGCGTTTTATTCCATTAAAGAGGTTTCTGGATCTGGACTGTCTCATTCACCCTCCTCCCCGTTCCGCACCCCATCATAACAAACATAACATAACTTCACGCCTTTTCTACGCGAAGGTGCAGGCAGCGGCTGTTAAGCCTCGTTATGTTTACGTCCTAAAAAGAATAGGTGGCGAACCTATTGCCATACCGGGCACAAACTTTTCAGTCATCGATACTTATCACACATGGCATCCGAAAACAATTTCGAAAATTCATTGGTGTGAGTCAGGATTAAAACCCGCGACTTCTTAATTCAGAAGCGGGGTTCTCGATCACTGGACCACCGAGACCCTCTTGCTAGTCGCTTACCATCAGGTGACACGCCACAAATGGGTTACCATTTCTTTAAGTAGTCCAGAAAGTCACACTGGTGCTGAATGAACCTTGGGTCGTCTTTATTCTCTGCTTACTTCTGTATATAAGTATTGATATCGCTGGTCAGTCTGTATATGGTGTCCTGTATCAGCAGGGTGATGTCATTGATGGCTGTCACACGCAGGATATCCTCAAAGTAGGAGAACACGTAGAACTCGTTCCCTGTCGCCTCCGCAATGCGTTGCGGTGCGCACGGAATGCAAGTCTTCTTCATCCAGCGAGGGAATGATGTTAATCTGAAAATAAATAATACCAGAACGGGACATAAACAATGGTAGAGCCAAGCAGTTCGCTGCATGAATAGGCCGACTCGACCGGTGAAATACCACGATCTCTCAGAAGATCGACGTAAAGTGGCTCATGCCGCGTTTCGTTCGGTGAGAGAGGTACCCGGAGGCCCACCCCCTTTCCCCATCCTTTCCTATCCTACTCCCTTAAAGGTCGGCAACGCAACTGTAACACTATATGTGTTGCAGGTGTCCATGGGCGGTGCTGGTCACTTACCATCAGGTGACACGCTTGCTAGTTCGCCCTCCTATCCCATAATAAAAAGAGCAACCAAGTGTCATGTTTCACACAGGTGAAGTACTTAACATGAATATAGAATGTAGATGTGCGCCGAGAGAGATATACAAAGACCTGGTACGTTTCCCATCCCAAAAAGCATCCCACCCACCATAAAGGCCGGCAACTTAACTTTGAGCCTCCCGATAAAACCAGTATTTTCTAATGGGAATACCAGGTCCTTCTATACTGGTTTAATTAATTGGAATTGAAATACTGGTTTTATAGTTGCCGTAAAGATTCTACCATATTAAACTAGCGCCATCTATTGTTCAAATATATATTCTCACCGATTCAAAAAGTGCTTGATGTTATATCCGAGTATGTTGCACACTTCGGACTGCGTGGGTCGGGTGTTGATGTCGGGCGGTATCAGTACAGCGTCCACTTGGAACATTGGTTCACTCTCGCTCAACATCTGCTGGAAGTCTTGCAGGTTCTCCAGAACTAAACTGTATGTACCAGACAATAACTGGATAAGTTGAAGTTCGACTAGACGATTATGTAAAACAAAACACTACATAGGTTTTGGTTTCCGTGGATATTAACACCAACGTCATGACGACAAGTTCCCTTGCGGTGCAGGCAGAGAGTATAGAGCGCCATAAAACACGATTCTTACACATCCCCCTCAGCTTATTTGACTTTCATTTGCTCATGGAAAGTGGTAATTTTGAGTAGCATTATATAAAAATGTGACCTTCACTGTGTAAGGAAACTGGCAATACCCAAAATCTATTCAGGTCTATTCATTAGCAGATATACACCCAAAGGACTGAAAACTTTTTTAGCTTCCTTACTGTGCACTCGGTTAAGAACAAACACAAACTTGATGAAACACGAGAATATCTTCTTCTCCCAGAAGGTGTAGTATGCCGTCATGACCTCGGAGCGGCCCGTGCTGGAGCCCAGGATGAGGTACTCCAGCTTCATCAGGATGGGCCCGATGCGCTCGTACAGTCGCGACACGTACGCCACGCGCTCAAGACGCTCATTCTCAATCTCCACAAAGTAAGCCTGGAGACAATACAATACATCTGGGATATCGTTCATTACCCGCGCACAGAACAAGGATAAGGGTGTTTATATGGGATAGCAGGGCAAACGGAAAGGCCGGTCACCTGATGGTAAACAACTTAAGCCGTCCGTGGACATCTGCAACACAGGACAGGAGCAAGCAAACGCGGCATAAGCTACTTTACGCAGGTTTAAGAGATTTACGTCGATATTTTGAGAGACCGTGGTATTTCACCGGTCGAGCCGACCCATTCATGCAGCAAACTGCATGGCTCTACTACTGTAGAGGGTTAGTGGGGAGGGGAGCTGTTCTCGGTAAAGAAGTAATAAGGGGAAGAGTAAGTCACAACACTTACAACTATCAAGAAATTGTACTTTTCAAATGACGACTCGAGATATGAGATTCCATCCCATTATAGATACTAGATAACGGATATTAATACAAATATATACTGTACTTTTGTAAATACATACTTATAATACATATAAAAACATCAAGATGCCATACAAACATTCATGCTTGTCATAAATATTTTCATTCGGTTGGGGATCGAACCCGCAGATCTCGATTTTGCAGTCGGTTATTGCACCAAGGCACCACGAGGTATAGATAGTAATTGGCAAAGGAAGTTAGAATACTGTTGCCGAATAAAATAGCTCCTATAATATTTGTTCTCACCTTGCAGGGATAGAGCCACGTAGGATCATGCTCCCCGGTAACAGGGTCGATATAGTTCTGCGGACGCAGTACCGGGAACAGATCAAAAGCTTCTATCTGATCCATGAGGAACTGAATCTCTTTCTCCACCATCTTCAACTGTTTGTAAACGGCGTGCAACGAGTTTTGTTCTGAAAACCACACAAAATATTTTTACTCCAATAAGTTCCTCAGCTCGTGTTCTACTGAATTTGTGATTACGGGACCAATAAATTGCTGCTACGTTTTATTTAATTAATTAAGTTTATAGTAGCATATCTAATACTGTGGTTGTTTGTATGTAAATTGAATGGGAGATGAACGAACGACTAAGCAGATATACAGACCAAATTTCAGGAAGTCAAAATAGTCACATTGCATGCTTTTAATGACCAAATTTCCTATGTCATATGGGAAGGAGACTTGAAAACGACTGTACATTGCAAGAGATGAAAGCTAAAGCGAGTGAGTTATGTAAGAATCTTTTCTTGTGCCTTGTTCTACCCGAAGGTGCCCCTGTTAAGTCTCGACTAGCCGTTATGCTTACGTGCCAAATTATATGGCGAACTTGTTGCCATACACCGAGCACAAATTGTCACTCATCGTTATTAATACGGCATCACTTTTAAATTGAATTTCGAAAAGTCATTAATGTGAGCCCAGACTTCTTGATTCTGAAGCATGGTGCTCGAGCACTGGACCACCGAGACATCCAAATATATTTTACCTTTAGTAATATCTTTGATATAGTCCCCAATGCCGAGCGCGTTCCACGAGATCCTCGTAAGTCCCGGCAGTATGTGTCGCTCCATGTCCAACAGATGGCGCTTCATTAGATGCGTAGTGGAAGGAGTCAGAGATGTGGTACTCTCGTTGTACTTGGTTATCACCTCTTTCAACGCCTCCAGCTCGTAGTACAAACGGGATTTCTGCATGGCCACATCGCGTGTGTTGGATGGCAAATCGAAACCTAAAAATAAACATAACATAACTTCACGCCTTTGTTACCCGATGGTGTAGGCAGCGGCTGTTAAGCCTCGTCTCGCCGTTATGTTTACGACCCAAATGGAATAGGTGGAGAACCTATTCCCATACCGGGCACAAAGTTTTCAGTCATCGATATATATCACACTTAACTTCCGAAAACAATTTCGAAAAGTCATTGGTGTGAGTCAGTGTCAGGATTCGAACCCGGTCATCTAGATCAGAAGCCGTGTGCTCAACCACTGGACCACCGAGACTTTTAAAAATAAAATAGCCTGATATTAAAATTATAAACCTAATATTAACATAAAGAACATTCATACATATCTATACTGAACAATATGTTTGTTGGTTTGAACTCAAGAAATAACGGTTCGAATTGAACAAATCGTTTTGCGTTGGATAGTCTATACATCTAGGAAGGCTTTACGTATATATCATCACGCTACGCCCAATAGGTGTGGAGCACTGACCTATTTATTGGGCAATATAACAGTCATCTAGTATGTAAATATTTATGTACTGACCAAGCTGTTCTAACAGTTCAACTTCGTGTATAACAAGAAACAACCGTTTGTCAAAGTTAGTGTGGAACTCCAACTGATATTCTTGTATCAACTTGTGTACTGTCAGGTCGCGCCAAGTCACGTCCAGCTGCAAATTTACAAAATAATATGTTATGATATTGGTTCGGGTTATTGATATGATTATGAAGGGTGTTAGTGTGGAATAAGTGAATAAAAGGGAAGAGTGAAAAAAGAACCTGTAATGATGACCCCAAATAATGAGAAGAGGGTTTTTTTATATATGGAATAGGAGGGCAAACGAGCAAGTGGTGGGTGGAAAATAACCTCTCACCGCCCATGGACACCGTGGTGTGTTGCCGTCCTTCAAAGGAGTAGGAGGGGAAACGAAGGAGAGAAGACCTCCGGATACCTCTCTCACCGAACTAAAAGTGGCACGAGCCACTTCACGCCGATATTCCGAGGTCGTGGTATTTCACCAGTCGAGCCGGCACATTCATGCAGCGAACTGCAAGACTCTACCACTGTTGAGAGCTGGTTGGTAGAGCAATGATGAGGTGTGTTGATGATTCCTATTGTATTTGTGTCATTAAAATGCACGCACCAAGCCTTCTTTAGCCAACAGCGATACGGAACTAGGTGATCTGACATTCTCGTAGTGTTGTCCAGGTATTCTCATTAACATCACTGAAACAAAACATGTTCTTTTTTGGTTATAGAAACCATATAAATTAATGGACAAGTTTAAATTATTACAAAACAAAAACAAATTGTTAACGTGTGCACATATTTTAGTTTTATTCCACATATTAAAATGTGGAGTCGTGAGTAGCTACAACTCATTCTCCATGATGATATTGAACGTGCGTAATGGTAAGTGATGCAAGGAGCCGAAAAATCCGATGAATGAGTTATAAAAGTCGAAAAAGCGAGAAAGGATTGTGTAGTAGACCCCAATGAGTCTTATGTCATTTTAGTAAAGGGTGTCATTACCCTGAAATAATTTGGGAACCTATGGAATTCATCAACCACAGAGCACCTAGTTTAAGCTGAGTAACATATACCAGGTATGCTATTAAAAAGTATTCAACATATAAATGTAAAAATACACTTACGGGCCTTATCTCTACGCCTTTTCTCAGCGAGTTCCTTATTGACAACGTCGCCGGGGGTCACGTTCAGCGATGTGCTGGAACCTTTCTTCTTGGCGACGTGGGCACGGCCTGCAGCCGTCAACTGCATTCCTCGCGCAGGTTTATCTTCCTCCTCTGAATACGGGAACATTTAATAAGTCTATAAATAAGAGAACCCCGCTTCTTTACGAAGAAGTCTCGGGATCGAACTCTGACGCAAACCAAAGATTTTTCGAAAACAATGTATGAAGTTTATCAAAATTATGCCCAATTGAAAGGCAGCGGCTTTTATACCGTCAAATATTTTACTGAGCGAAATTATTACAATTGACAAAAATACAAGTGTGTAGTGATTACCCTTCTCCTTAATAAACTCGACTTTGAGAATGTTCTTCTTCATCACACTGTCGACGAACTCCGAGGCACCGTGCACCCACTCCTTGTACTTTGCGTTCTCATAATCTTTTATCATTTTAGAGACACTCTTGTATTGCTTAAAGGCTTCCACTTTTTGTTCGCAATCGTTCAATTCTGGCACCTAATGTGCATTTAAAATGTGTTCGATAAATTTTAAATTTAAGTAAAATGTTCTTGATCAGAGATTCCCAAAAAGGTACCAATATTGTCTTTAATAAGTATTTGGTGCAAAAAAAATGGGTG
Organism: Euproctis similis; assembly: GCA_905147225.2. Classification (NCBI taxonomy): domain Eukaryota; kingdom Metazoa; phylum Arthropoda; class Insecta; order Lepidoptera; family Erebidae; genus Euproctis; species Euproctis similis. The sequence goes on along the minus strand of LR990121.1, from coordinate 5,719,757 downwards.
CGTGTACTTATGTACGCGCGTGAGAAGTTATACTTCTTTGGCATCATTAAAATAAATATATATTTATTAAAAACAAAATTTAGAGAATAATAAATATATAAGACATTATTTTGTAAATATTAAATAACCAATAATAAGTATTTAACATTAATAATTTAATAATATTTAGTGTTAATTATATTAAATAAAAGTATTTTAATTTATATCGATAAATAATACATACGGATAGTTAACCTCAATTATATTGGAGCACTTGAAAAAGTATATAAGCACAATTTTTTTCACTAATATTCACAAATAGTAAGTAATATTAATCAAAATATTCAATTTAAATCACTACTGAATATAATTTATTAGCACATATATAATTCGCACTTGTATGAAACTAAAACTTCATACTGTTAATTTTGTGTCACAGATCTTAAAATTTCACTCTCATCATTTTTTCATAACGCGCCTAAAGAAGTATAACTTCAAAAATATAAACATAAATCGACTATTGGGGTCTCGGTTCATTTTAGAAATGCGGTCTTAACAAAAGAGTTTGGGAATCTCTGTTTTGGTGCTCACTAATTGAAGAAAACCAAACGCAATGATGAATAATGCTGACAATAATATACGAAATGAATAAAACCTGTTGAAACTTCATGATAGGCTGTTTCATCTTGTTGAAAAGTGCCCTGGCCCAATAGATGGCGCCGGCCACTGGGGAGTGGTTGCGCAGTAGCGGTGGGTTCTTGCGATTGCGCTATACGAATACAACGGATTAATAACAAGATATAAAAAGGGGTAATACAATCATAAGAGGGGTAAAGAAAAAGTATTTTTTGTTACTGTTCGGAGTTCATGAAACGAGTTAATCTTTTAGAAAATTCAAATCCAAATAAAAATGACAACTATAATGATGACACTCAAATGTCGACATATGTTTTGGACTTGGTCTAAACTGTTCCGGGAATAACGAGGAATTATACAGTCCAAAAGTTACACTCTCCATGACCAAATTAAACATGTTCTTGAAGGTGGTGTCAAGAGCGTTACAAATAGGAGAGCGTCATATGAGCCATGTCATAAGAGCGTCAAGTCGTGACTTATGGCGGTCTTTTTCTCTGTCTACTCCAAGGGACTTTAAATAGTACATACCGTAAACTTGTCCTCAATGATGGTGATCTCCTTGATGAACTGTCTCATGACCAGATCGAATTTGCCAGAAAGTTCGCGTCTGATGGACGCTCGAGTATCGAACTCCAGAAACTTTAGCAACACTGTGAGAGCTTCCTCTGAAGATCTGAAATAGATTGACGAAAATCATGCTGTCTATCCGTCAATCTTAAGTGCTAAACATAACCGTACCACAAGGATCACAACCATTTGAAGGAGTAGAAAATCAAAGGGATACTCCAGAGAGCCAAATATTATCTTATGTTCTGATCGAGTCGCATACAAACCATCGTGATTATTATTTTATTATCGAAGCAAATAGATATTATTTTCAAAAAAATAATTAATGTAAACAATGTAATTAATTTATTTCTTCTTATTATTGTAAATAAAGTATGAAAAAATGGCAATAATTTATTCTCTCAAATTATTAGTAATCTATGTGGAACTGCAAGTTAGATGGCGTCAAAAAATTGCTGTCAGTCTAATATTAGGTACCTGAGATTCCCAAAACTCTGGTTGATGTAACTCTTGGCCTCCTCCTCCAAATATCGAACTTCGTTCCAGAAGTCACCCATGATCACGTCCCAATTCTCCTTGTTGTCAAACACGAACACGCTAAAGTCGATAGTTCGTATCGGATAGACGAGATTCTTCACTCGCTTACGGACATCATCGATTTGCGTTGGATCACTTATAATCGATTTTAGCTCTAGACCAAATATACGTTCAAAATCTATGAGCACCTGGAAATAATATGTAATCATAGTCAGCGCCATCTAGTTTCCAAGCCGACTAACGCTTCACATATATGCTCATCATAATGTATATTGTATGTCTATGTGTATTAGGGCGGAGATCGAACCCCTGTTATCAGTCAGCGGACGCTAGTTACGCTAAGGGAATACGAGGTCCATCAAACATTATATAAAATAGTCTAGCGTACAGACAGAAGGTCTGAATTAATTTTTTATCTTGTAAAGATAAACATATGGCACCTTTATCCACTACACTCCACTTCACTCCGCTCCGCTCCACTCCATTGTATTCTATTCTAACCTGTATCACATCACCAAGATCCTTGGCAACGGAGCCGATGTAATCAGTTCTGGTGAACAGCAGCGGCTGATCAAACTCCCAACGAGCACCTTTACCGCTAATCTCGATCTGGCGTCTGGTCTCCTTGTAGAGGTCATGCCACATGGTCATTATAGTCTGACCAGCGCGTGCCAGAGACAATATATCTTCATTCTTTTTACTAGAAAGTTCAATATGTATCTAGCTTGTTTCCAAAATGCACAGAATAAGAAGTAAGAATTGAAGAGGAAGCATGAAAGTAGCAGCAATTATTAAAAAAGTGAGGCGAGATATGGACACATTATGGGAAGGGACCAAAGTCTTGTCATAAGGAGAGTGATGAGAATTACTGTGGATGGACCCATTATCGAGTCATAATTATCGATGTCAACATCCTTGGATATTAAAAGCGTGAAGATAGTGAAGCAAAATAACATCGTCACTCACTCAAACAGTTTGTGCACGTCCAAATTCCTCTCAAGTTTGTCGCATAAAGCCCATGAAATCCTCGACATGAGAGGCACCATGGTCTCGTCACTCCTGTACCCCTTGGAAAGGACCCACATCATGTACACACTTTCCACTAGTCCGGGCAATATCTCTATCACTTGTGTTAGGGGTGAGTCATCTTCTATTACCTGAATTACATAAGGAAACCCTTAAAAAACATGGTTATGAAAATTTAAGGGGCAGTAAATTGTCATATATAAACCTTTTGCAACTCACATCTTTCTGCTTACCCTCTACACACAATTTGAACATAACAACCAGATAGAACTCGACAAATAAAATATTGAAAATAAAACTACCCGAATACGCAAAAATAAATTGCGTAAATTGGCTCCCGTTGGAATCGCAAGAAAAAAATGCAGCCTATGTTACCCTAACAGTCACAATATTCAAACAACTGATTTGGCTCAAGGGTGTACCAAAAACAATACGTACAGACTTGAAAACCATAACTCTCCTTCTATTGCAGTCGGTTAAATGTCCTAAACACTATCTCATACTTACAGTGAAGAACCGCATCAAAGTTGATAAGAACTTCAAGTTGTCGCTGGCTACGTTGTACTGTTCAATCAGCCTCTCTTTGTAAGCCCTGTAGATCTGTCAATATACGGAGTATCATTGAAGATAGTCTTCATTAGGTCTCGATAGTAGCACTCCCACTTCTAGTTGACAGGTCCCGAGTTGAAATCCTGAATCACACCAATGACTACCCGGCCATGTCAGCTATATTTTGTTCGGTGACAGTGGTATTCCAGAGGCATACCAAATTCCCCCTCGTCTTCTAATCCTATCTTAAAAACCAGCAAAGCAAATATGATAATATATATGTTGCAGATGCCTATGGGTTCTGCTAGTTGCTTACCACCAAGTGACGCGCTTGCTCGTTTGCCCACTTATCTCATAAAAAGGAACGATAGGAAAACCGATAAATTTAAAAAAGGAAAAGAAGACAATGTGACAGTACGAAATACGACGCAACTCTTTATTTTTCTAATAAAATACAACTGAAATCAATACCTTGAGATGCTTCGATTTGGACTTCTGTAGGAAATAAAGTATTTTGACAACCATGGGTTGTTTGAGCTGTTCGACCAGCAGGGACAGTTCAGCGTCACGCTCGCGCCAATACTTGTATTCAGCGACGGGACCGTCGCCATCACGTGTCTGGTAAATGAGATGGGTATATTAAAGAGAGAGATGGTGATATTATTATTATTAAAATATTAATTTCGTTTGTTTCAGAGCATATTGAATCCAAAAGAACCCTTCTTATTCAAGTATTATTCCGCGACTTCTATCACTCCGTGGTTTAATTACAGACCAAAGAACGTGAAAATGTGCCGTATAGCGCGCGTCTCTCACCCTCAACTCCTTACATCTACCATGGATCTAAATGAAAGGAAAGGGTAACTTTTGCAGATGCACGTGTGCTTCAAGAGATGGTGCTGAGTGCAACAACAGCTGAAGGCATCCGGATGAAAATTGCCTAAAGATAGATTACAGCCATGGATTAATATAAGTCTTATAAAATAAAGTTAAAAGCGATCAAATACCAAGTCACCATAATTACAGCCAATCTAGGTAACTTAACTAATATTCTAATAATCTAACAGTAGTAGAGCCAAGCAGTTCGCTGCATGAATGGGCCGGCTCGACCGGTGAAATTTACCACTTTACGTCGAATTTCTGAGAAGTTCGACGTAAAGTGGCTCATGCCGCATTTCGTTCAATGAGAGAGGTACCCCCCTCCCCATCCTTTTCTATCCCCTATCCCTTAAAGGTGGGCAACTCAACAGTAACACTATATGTTTTGCTGGTGTCCATGGGCGGCGTTGGTTGCTTACCATCAGGTGACACGCCTGCTCATTTGCCCTCCTATTCCATGAAAAAAAAAAAACTTAAGCTTTCAATGTAACATTGGCCCACTAACTCATTTTTCATTTCCTTACTTGGTAATATCTGAACGTGTTGCATCTTCGTGTAGTCTCGGTGGAGCAGTGGGCGAGCGCACGGCCTCTGATCCAGAGGTCCGGGGTTCGATTCCAGACACTGGCTCACACCAATGACTTTTCGAAATTGTTTTCGGAAGTTATGTGTGATAAATATCGATGACTGACAAACTTTGTGCCCGGTATGGCAATAGGTTCGCCACCTATTCCATTTGGGACGTAAACATAACGGCGAGACGAGGCTTAACAGCCGCTGCCTACACCTTCGGGTAACAAAAGGCGTGAAGTTATGTTATGTTGCATCTTACCATAGACGTTTTGTGCTATATTCAATTGTACTATATTCATATGAATGATCTAGAAAAAATAAACAAATCAAAAAGTTATTTAGTGGGCCAATGTTACATTGAAAGGTTAAAGTTACCCAGATTGACTGTACTGACCTTAAATAGTTCAAGCTTATCACCAGACTGGCCTTGGACAAAATATGTCCAAACAGTAGCTTACCTTGCCCAGACAAGCGTCGATAACATTGTCGATGTGACTCTGCCACATCATCACGGCGTCTTCCAGTTGCTTCAGCTCGTCCGGCTCCATAATACCGACCTGGCCGTGTTGCTCTTCGTACAACCAAGGTATGTCGGGCATCGGAAGTTGGATCTCACCCTCTATGTGCTCTGTAGTCCTGGTTATGTCGATGGTTTTAAGTATTAGGACAAGTCGCAATGCATGTGGGGTTGTTAATTTGCTAGTAATCATCACACATAGTAGCAGGCAAAAGCACATAAAAATGATAGATTAAAATTGGAGCTTAATTTCTGTTAAAGTCGAATTCCAGTAGGTACAACGCTTCTGAATCAAAAACATACCACGATCTATAAGAATATGGACGTAAAGTGTCTCATTCCGCAATTAGCTCGGTGAGAGAGTTTATTCTCCCCCATCCCACTTTTGAGCCTTTTGATCCCTACCGCAATTTAAAGAGCGGCACCACAACTGTAATACTTGTGACACTGTCTGTGTTGTAGATGTCCATGGGCGGCGTTAGTTGCTTACCATCAGGTTACACACCTGCCCAAAAAATAATTATTAAAACCCGTATTGGAAATATTTCCAGAAGTTATGTAATAATAATAATAATATCTTGGACACAATACACACAGCGCCCTCTAGTTCCAAGCTAAGCAACTAAATGCTTGTGTTATGGATACTAGATAACGGATATAAATACATATATACTTCTCTTTTGTACATAGAAAAACACCCAGACACCACACAAATATTCATGTTTGTCACAAATATTTGGGCTCGGGTGGGAATCGAACCCCCGACCTCATTGCTGCAACCGGTAGTTTTACCAATGCGCCACGAGGCCTGTTTTGATGTGATGTGTTTTTGTTTTCAATTCCATGTAATAGGTGTCTATTAGGTACGTGGAATAAAAAAAATGTGGGGACGCATAACAGCCGTTGCCCACACATACTGATATTAAAGGTGTGAAGTTATGAAAAAATATCAGTGTGATGGTGTGAAAAAACCTACCAATCAACAATCCCCACGAGATCCTTGATGTCTGATACTACTTCTTCGGCGGTAGAACTAACAGTCTCGTCGGTCTCATCGAATTCCATTGAAGCATTAGAGAAGGCGCCAAGCTAAAAATGTGCCATAATTAAATATCACAAACTCACAAAAATTGACGTAAAGTGACACATGCCACGTTTCGTTCGGTGAGGTATCCGGAGGGCGAAAGCATTCCCCTCATCCTGCTGAACGCTTTTCTATTCCATTTAAAATACCGGCAACGCAACTGTAACACTATTTGTGTTGTAGATGTCCATGAGTGGCGGTAGTTGCTTACCATCAGGTGACTAGCTTGTTCGTTTTCCCCTCATCTTATAAAAAAATCGGCGACAAGTTTGTTTCGCGTTTCGTTCAGCAAGAGAGATATACACGGCAGTACAATTAATGCTGAAAACACTTTAAAAATTCCAATACTTACGGGCATAAACACCGAAGACTTCCTCTTTCGAGGCTGGTGGCCAGACCTTGATAACTCCAGTGACTTGTGCATATTATTTATTCTGTTGGATTTAAAATAAATTTTCATCACTAATTTCAAACAAACTGATGATTTATTCAAACTGATAAATAACAAACACATACGTAACGCTTCGCGAACTTTCATAACTCTTTTCATGCACGCGCGTTGATTTTTGAAGGCTCCTTTTTTTTTACGCGAGGAATTGCTTTATGCACACCCCCGCCTAGGGACGGCAGGGGGTAGTGTGGGTTACCCACTAAAACCTCGCGGCGGCCTTCCTCCGGCGTTGGGGTGGCCCAGGACAGTGCATCGGCCCTCTGGTTCACCCCGCCGTTGCCCCCCCTCTGCCACGAGGGGGTGCTCGTCCTCGGGGAGCCTCGGTGGAAGCTCCCCCGGGCGGGGCGGCTCCGACCGCGCGCTGTAAAGAGGCACGCGGCCGGCGGCGCCCCGGACGATCCTCCCCGCACGTCGATTTTTCAGGCTCCTAACATCACCTTCCTCCAAGACTCGTTCTATTTGGTCATGGAATGTGTGTCTTGGCCTTCCTCGACTCCAACATCGATCCGCTTTTGCATTGTATATCGGCTTATTCAATCTTGCATCATCCATTCTCTCTACGTGTCCGAACCATCGGAGCAAAATAAATAAATAATACATAAATGTATTGTAATTAGTTTTATCTATCTATTTATCTCTCCCTATCCCACTTCCGACCCCATAATTATTCCATGTTTAAGACTGGCAACGTAACTGTAATAGTATCTGTGTTGCGTGTGTCTATGAGCGGCGTTATTTGCTTACCATCAGATGATCTGGTGGCTTGTTCGCCCTCTATGGCATAAAAAAAATAGCCAATACTTAATTAAAGAATATATAGAAAAACGCACAGACCCCATATAGACAACCATGGTTGAAATAAATCAATTATTATTATTAGAATATTACATGAAAACTAGCTGACCCGGCAAACGTTGCCTTGCCAAAAAATAAAATTAACAAAATAGAGGTTGATCGTAGGGGGTTGATAATTTAGGATTGTATGTATTTTTGTAACCCGTTTTATAAAAAAAAATAAAAAACAGAAATATATCGAAAAATTAAAAAAAAAAATATTTAGGGGAGGGCTACCCTTAAAATTTAGGGGGATGAAAAATAGATGTTGTCCTATTCTCAGACTTACCCGATATGCACACAACATTTCATGAGAATCGGTCAAGCCGTTTCGTAGGAGTATGGGAACGAACATTGTGACACGAGAACTTTATATATTAGATTAATTTTAATTCGACAGAGTTTTTGATTTTACTGTTCAAAGTCAAAGTCAAATTATTACAGAACGCCTCCACTCCAAAAAAGTGAACAAATTCCAATACACAAACTATAAAATCCGCGTTGAGCAAGCAATATGACGGTCCCAGAACCTCTGTTTACCTCTTCTCGGCGTTTTCTCCTCTTGCAATATTGGACATACGTCTATAATCGGATGGACGAAGATAGTTCACCTGAAGGCAAAGTTAGTCTTTTTACTTCACGCCTTTTTCTACCCGAAGGTGTAGGCAGAGGCTGTTATGGCCTCAACTCGCCGAATCGTTCCGTTACGTCCCAAATGGATTGGGTTGAAGGGGGAGGAGGGTGATATATTGTTAAAAAATGATTTTAAAATGATCACGTGATCAATGGCCGCCCCCTATATTATGTAAAATTAATAGGTAATTAAATTGCGTATTACATAAGTAATGAAGTTATACCGAGGAAACTGAGAAAGTTTTCGACGGCAATCAAAATGTTAGGCACCAGTATTTGGGATCAAAACATTTCAGCGGGTCAAGGGAATAACGCCGCTGTCTACATCTTGAGATATAAAAGGCGTAAAGCCCCAATAAAGGATATGTACCTGAGACTTGTTATCTTCAATTTCATGATGCTGACCAGCATAAGACAATTGTCTGTTCAACAAAGCGCTCTGGTTACTGTCCGCGTGATGTATTACCACCTCACGAAACTGCTTCTTAAATAATGGTATATATCCCTGCAAAATTCAACAGTGCTAGAGTCTTGCAGTTCGCTGCATGAATGGGCTGGCTCGACCGGTGAAATACCACGACCTCTAAGAATATCGACATAAAGTGGCTCAAGCCGCGTTTCGTATCTATCCTATCCTACTCCCTTAAAGGACGGCAACGCTGCATGGGCGTTAATGGGCTGGCTGCATGCTGTTAATGGGCGGTGCGAAGTTGCTTAATTAAAGTTGCTTATAAATTAATTAATATGTAATTTGATTAAATAAATTTGTGAATGCAATACCTAGCCCTTATACCAAGAAGACTTCTAAAACTTACGAAGACACTTACTACTCCATCAGCATATCATTTTAAGGATTTCATGCCAAAAGGATGACACTGGAATCTTATCTATCTATCTACCGGCCTGTCAGCAGCTCAAGGATACAGGTACCTCTTTCAATTGCAGTCCAAGACTCGCCAGAAGCCTTCCGGTAACAATTCCAGTCAGCACGTAATCCGGCATGTTTAGTTTTGTAAGTGTATTGTTATCAGACAGAGGTATACCAGTCTGACTCTGACGCAGGAAGTACATATAGCGCAGTTGACGTTTAGCCACTTGTGGGGTGAAAGCACCAAAATGCGCCAGGAGTTTCACGTAGGAGATAACTCGAGGTACAGGCCTCTGTGAGGATATAAGTTGTGTATAGGTAGGTACCATAAAAATCGCAAGATTGACTAAGCATATATACAGTGCAAAAGCTCGAAGGTGTGGGACGACAGGCACGACACACTTTCCATGATCAAACTAAACGTGTCTTTTTGGAAGGTGATGTCAGCAGCCTTAAAAACCGACGAGGGTGTATGATAAGAGTTATAAAATTTAAATAAGCAAGTGATGTGCGTGAGAATCGTGCCTGTGTACATGTCCGCTCTGTTCTATCTGTCCGAGACTGGACCAACATCGAGTTACATACATACATAACTTCACGCCAAATCCCTTGCGGGGTAGGCAGAGAGAAAGGAGCGCCACAAGGCACGATTCTAACACACCTCACTCGTTTCGTTGACTTTCATAACTCTATTGATGCATGCGCAACGATTTTTGAGGCTCCTAACATCACCTTCCTCCAGACATGACGTTATGTATGTATTATAAAAATAACATGGTAAGGTTCAACCACTACACTTCCCCGTTCCAGAGGACTAAAGTTCGACTCTTGGGACAACATCAATTACTGTTTAAAACTTTCTTTGCGGTGGTTGTGTGAAATATCGTATGGTTTTGTGAAATATCGATGGCTGACAAAAAGTTGCTCGATGAGAGTAACATTTGAGCCGTGGAATATTCGGATATTTTGCTGACTAGATATTCGGGTAGCAATAGGCATCAAGTTACAACGAACTTAATAATATCCGCTAAGGTCCGGGATCCGGTCTATCCACGAAGAATAGAGGCGTTCGAACGGTCGGGGCTTTTCCACAAAATTTATGTACTCAATAATAAACTGAGATCTTAGTTCTCTTTTCTGTCACTGGCTGCGCTAGTATTTCGGATACACCGACAATTAGGTACCTACGTATGATTATTATTATTAGATACTAGTTGAAACGCATTGAAAAGGGAAATTGAAAAGCTTATTAGGTACTAGTTGAAACGCATTGAAAAGCTGAAGAGTCGAGTGCATCTCGAAGGATGACGCCCTCTACTGGCGAGGGTTCTTTCTCCTGAATGGAGACAATTCGTTCACTATTACATTCTGACTCCTGTGTACGTCATATACGTCGTGGGTCTATCACAGTAGAAGTATCGGTCGACCAGAAAACCCTCTAGTCGAACATTCTTAATGTTTCAGGATTTGCAGGCCTCAGAATCTGTCTATTCATAATACAAGAACTATTAGAGTTTACATTTTTTTTTTATGGGATAGGAGGGCAAACGAGCAGGCGTGTCACCTGATGGTAAGCAACCAACGCCGCCCATGGACACCAGCAACACATATAGTGCGACTGTTGCGTTGCCGACCTTTAAGGGATAGGGGATATGAAAGGACGGGGAAGGGGGGTGGGCCTCTGGGTACCTCTCTCACCGAACGAAACGCGGCATGAGCCACTTTACGTCGGTCTTCTGAGAGGTCGTGGTATTTCACCGGTCGAGCCGGCCCATTCATGCAGCGAATTGCTTGGCTCTACCACTGTTACATGTGCATTGTGCATGTTTGTGAGAGATCATAGGTGTATTTTTATAGCAAAAAAACTACTTTGAAAAACTTATTATAATCGGGTTATTTTTTTAAATGTAGGCCACATTTGACAGTTCATCGAAATTCCACAACGTAACCTTGTAACGGCGGGCGTTAAATAATATATTTTTATGGTTTTTTCGAACTGTACAATTTGCGATACTTGTTTTTTTTTCGATTACTTTTATACATTTATTGTAGTAATGACCGATGCAAGAAATTTCACGATTAGCTTTCCCCTATAAACTATTCGGAACACAACAAACAATTTCTGATTTAACAAACTGAACGTCGATACCATGTTGCCATGCCTTATCCTTTTTATTTTTAAACAGTATTGTAGTGGGACGTATTGTAAAAATCGGAAGCTAATATGTAAATGCATTGATTAATTGTGAAGAAATACCACTGTAAACTAAAATCATCATCAGCCTATTGCAGTCCACTGCTGGACATAGGCCTCTCCCAATGTGCGCCACAACATCCGATTCTCTGCCTTCCGCATCCAGTCTTTACCAGCAGCCTTTCTGAGGTCATCTGACCATCGGGCTGGTGGGCGTCCTACGCTGCGTTTGCCAAGACGCGGTCTCCACTCTATGACCTTCTTGCTCCATCTACCGTCGGTCCTTCGGCAGATGTGACCAGCCCATTGCCACTTCAGCGAGCTTATTCTACGAGCTATGTCGGTTACTCCAGTTCTCTGGCGGATATACTCATTCCTGAGTTTATCTTTCAGAGATACCCCGAACATAGCCCGCTCCATAGCTCGCTGAGCGACTTTGAATTTGTGGACTAGCCCCACCGTGAGTGTCCACGTCTCGGCACCGTAGGTCATTACTGGTAAGACGCACTGGTCAAAGACTTTGGTCTTCAGACATTGCGGTATAGGCGAGCTGAAGACTCGACGCAGTCTACCGAATGCAGCCCAACCAAGCTGAATCCTCCCTTCGGGCTCCTTCTCGAAGTTTCGTCTACCTAACTGGATGATTTGGCCTAGGTAGACGTATTTGTTTACGACTTCGAGAATTGACCCTTCGACGCTTATCGGTCCGGGCACGACATGTTCATTGAACATGACCTTGGTCTTGTCCAAGTTCATGCCCAAACCGACACGCCGGGAGGACTCGTCCAGGCTGCGCAGCATTCCGCATAACTGTTCCAGCGACTCTGCCATTACAACAATGTCGTCGGCAAACCGAAGATGCGAGATGTACTCACCGTTCACGTTGATACCCTGTCCAGTCCAATCCAGTGTCTTAAAAACGTCCTCCAGAGCATTGGTGAAGAGTTTGGGAGATATAACATCTCCCTGTCTTACACCTCTATTCAGCTCGATGGCGGTCGTCGCCTGGTCCTGTATCTGGACAGCCATCGTGGCGGTGTCATACAAGCATCTCAACACCTCGATATAACGCCAGTCAATCCGACATCGCTGCAGTGCATCCAGAACTGCCCAAGTTTCGATGGAGTCGAAGGCTTTTTCGTAGTCCACGAATGCCATACACAGCGGCTGATTGTACTCTTCGGTCTTCTGTACAATCTGCCGAACAGTATGGATGTGGTCCACGGTACTAAAGCCTTTTCGAAACCCGGCCTGCTCCGGAGGCTGGAATTCGTCGAGTCTTGCAGCGAGACGATTCGTGACGACCCTCGAGAACAACTTGTAAACATGGCTCAGGAGTGAGATGGGTCTGTAATTCTTCAGTAAGGTTTTATCACCTTTTTTGAAGAACAGCACCACCGCACTCCCGCTCCAAGCCTGTGGTGTTATGCCCTGGTGTATGACGGAATTAAAAAGGCTTGCTAATTCCTTTAGGATAGGACTCCCGCCGGCTTTTAGAAGCTCTGTAGTAATTCCGTCATCACCGGGTGCCTTGTTGTTCTGGAGTTGCCCGAGAGCCGCACTAATCTCGCTTGCTGTGACATCGGGAATGTCCTCACTATAGTGACGCGTTAGCGGGGCTCTGTGGTCATCATCGCTGTGTCCTGTTGGCTTGGTCATCCGTGTGGAATAAAGGAGCCCATAAAAAGATTCTATCTCTGCGAGAATCTCGGGCTTAGAGGTGACGACACGTCCATCCGCAGTTTTCAGCTTCGTCAGATGGGACCTTCCAAGCTGCTGAGCGAACACTTTCGACCCTTTGTTGCGGTCGATCGCGTCCTCGATTGCTCGAGTATTCGATCGACGAAGGTCGCGCCGCATCAGCTTTCTAATACGCTGGTTTAGGCTTTTCCATTCTGACGAAGACAGCTGATCGGATGGAGTTTCTCGTCTTTGCCTCATCAGCTCGAGCGTCTCGGCAGAGAGTTTGGACTCCTTTTTCTGCGATCTCGGGAACAGCCTTTGAGACACTTTCCTCAGCGTGCTGACCACAGTGTCGGCTTTTTCGTCCACGTTGCCTGTGGTTTCCAGCAGGTCGAATCGATTTTTAAGTTCCATTTGAAACTTTTCGGTTTCGGCTATTTGGAGTGGCATAGGTCGAAGAATAGACTTTATCTTCCGGGTCCTTTCAGCTTTTAAGTTAATGTTTAGAGAGCCTCGAAGAAGTCGGTGATCACTTCCAGTATTGAACCTGTTGATCACAGAGACATCTCTAAATATATGCTTACTATCCGTAATGATAAAATCTATCTCGTTCCTTGTCACAGAATCGGGGCTTCGCCAAGTCCACCTCCTGTGGAGACTCTTCTTGAAGAATGAATTCATCAAGAAAAGCCCTTCAGACTCCAGGAAGTTGACCAGCATCTGGCCCCTGTGATTCCGGCACCCCAAGCCATATGGACCGATTTTCGATTCGCCGCGTTCTTGTACTCCCACTTTGGCATTGAAGTCCCCCATAACAACGTTGTAGTGAGCCTTGGCGGTACAATGTATTGCTTTCGCAATATCCTCGTACATCGCCTCTGCTATCTCGTCAGAGTATGTCGAGGTCGGCGCATATACCTGTATAACCTTCAGGGTGTACCTGTTGGTGAGTTTCAGTACAAGGTACGCTACCCTGGTCGACACACTACTGATCTCCACAACGCTGCTAACGAGGTCCTTGTGAACGAGGAAACCGACACCCCCCTGGGAGAGCTGATCACCTTCCCGAAAGTAGAGTAAGTTGCCTGACTGTAGGGTTATCGTGTCCTCCCCCTCTCGCCGGACTTCAGATAGCCCTAGAATATGCCAGTTCAAGCAACTCAGCTCTACCTCGAGTTCGGTGAGGTGTTGGTCCAGCCGAAGACTGCGTCCATTATAAGTGGCCACGAGTAGTTGTTTTTGGCAGCCTGCCGTAACCCGGAGATTCTTCGCACCCCCTGTCCCACCGTTACCACGACCGCTGCCTTGGCCGGGAATAGCGGGACCACCGGGAACTGGGGGCCGTTGTTTTGGTGCTTTTTGCATAGGGAGGTTTATGCCCATAGTCCCCACGCTGGGCAAACGGGTTGGAGACCGCAGGGGTAAACCTCTTGTAGATAGGGACGCTGCTGCCCGCCCCCATCAAGAACATTTAGGTTGACCCAAATTTTTGAATGGTTATCCCGCCATTTTTCGGTGTTGTGCTGTGTAAGCTTGTCAGCCATATGTTTTTATTTCGCTCCCGGCTGACTGAGAGTTGTAGAGAGTGTTGTGTGAGAGTAAACTAAAAACCACGTTGTAATTAGTGTTGGGTTCGTCAATCAATTAGGTACTGCTAATTCTTAAAAAAATAAAGAAAAGATAGTAAAGGGAGTCACTTTTTTTTTTTTAAGTCTATATCGATTTATTCACGGGAATCGATAGTTTTAAATCATCTCACCTCACTAAAAAGATAAAACTGACAGACGTCAAATGTTGCCTATTAAATTGAGCCGAATATAATTTAAAAACATATCAATCTACTGAAAATATATGTTTCGGTAAGACATGTAAAACACAAATAAGCAGGTATACTAAAAAGTTAATTAATAAAATCTAGATAAAATATACAATTTAAGCTTGCTTTAATGAAAGTGCTAAATCTTAACATTAAAACAACTTTTTATTTATTATATCGCGTTTATTTAGAACTTATTTTCTATTTATAATAAATGCGATATAATCCATAAAAAGTAAAAATCTAAGAAATAAATACTAAATCTATTAATATAATTATCATCTGTAATTTATCTTACAATAATAGTATAGAATTCCAATGTTCCGTCAACATCAGGATCAACATCTTCGGGCGCTGAAAAATATGTTAACAGAACGAATTTCACAACTTATTTTTTATGGTCTATCATAATATATAATAAATAATAATATTCTGTACTCAGTACAAACTGCGCCCTATTAAATGCCTGTGTCATGGAACTTAGTCTCCACTACATTAACGGATATTATTACATTTATATTTATGTAAATACATACTTATAATACATGTAAAACAACCAGACGCCACAAAAATATTCATTGCGTATCATAAATATTTGTACTCGGCTTTGAGTACAACCTGCCGACCTCGATTCCGCAGTCCATAGTGTTACCAGTGTACTCTTGAGGCCCGTCTAAATCTAACTAGTGTTACAGCACGAAAGCTGTGACAACTTCTCATCCTGGACCTCAATAACTATTTCATCATCATCATCAGCATCGTTGTTCCTCAATTAAACATCCTATCTTATCCTAAATAATATGAAAAGAAACAGCCTGCCTACCCTCGGGTTTCCCTTATATGAAAAGAAACAGCGTGTCTACCCTCGGGTTTCCTTAGAGTCGAAACTAATGACCTTCCAGAAGTTGTTTGGGACAAATAATCAATCAATAATACAATGTTGACAGACATTCGCTATTTCTTTTACTAGGAACCATAAACTAACCTGTGCACGGTATCGAGACATAGTAGGCAACGTCTACAATTTCAGATATATACTTTAGAAGTGGAGTTACAGCTTACAGGTGTAGAATAAAAATAAAGACTCACGTGGTGGAAAGTAATATTTATCATCTGCCAAAACTGGCATACTCTTCTCTTCAATGACATACACGGAAGCACCTCCCAGTTCCTCTTCACTCACTTTTACACCGCTCGCAATCGTTTCCACCTCCAAATCTTTAAAGGTTCATTAAAAAAGCATATATATATATTAATCGGGCCAAAAACGGTGTTTCAGTGGTCGGGCACCCCGCTTCTGAATCAAGAAGTCGCGGGTGCGAATACTGTCTCACACTAATGACTTGTCGAAATTATTTTCGAAAGTTATGTGTGATAAATATCAATGACTGAAAACTTTGTGCCCGGTATGGCAATAAGTTCGCCACCTATTCCATTTGGGACGTAAACATAACGGCGAGACGAGGCTTAACAGCTACTGCACACACCTTCGGGTAGAAAAGTAATGTTAACACTAATTTCTAAACGCAATATGAAATAAATTTCGCAAAAAAATTATGCAGCGGCTATCAAAGGATAAATACTAAAAAATAAACCAATATTCTATATCAACTATAGTATCATTCCAGTTGAATAGAACTGTACACAGGGTGCAAATACTTTATTGAAATCGGTTCAGTACTTTAGGGAGCTGATGGCGGATAAAATTTATATAATAAATTACATACCACTCTCCAACGGCATATCTGTAATTAGAAATTATCTAATCACTATACTATAGAAAAATGTAATAACTACGAGCAAAATATGGTGCTTTTTTTAAATAGTAAAGCTGTTAGGTAATGCAGTTGTTTTATCGTAGGAGACAGAAGATATCTTGGGATAGAATACCTACATATCTACGCTACGATGCTAGTATAAGAGAAGAGACCCGTAAAAAACAGTGGAAGAGCCATGCAGTTCGCTGCATGATGGGGCTGGTTCGACCGGTGAAACACTCTCCGGTGTCTCATGCCGCGTTTTTTTCTGTGAGAGGTATCCAGAGGCGCAAATCCTTCTCTTTTTTATCCCATCTTAAAGGATGGTAATGCAACTGTGACTTTCTCGGTGTTATAGATGTCCTTGGCGATACTAGTCACTTACCATCAGGTGACTCGCTTAGTCTTTTGCCCTCGTTTCCCATAAAAAACGGTGAAAAAGAAATAAATTTACCTCTTGTACTCTTGAGGCTCTTCGCACTTTTAATGCTCTTCATGCTTTTCGTGCTTTTCACGCCTTTCATGCTCTTCTCGATCTGCGGTTCTATTTCAGGTTCTGGTTCCCCTTTTTTGCCCTTACCTTTGCGTTTCTTTGGGGGTGGCGGTGGTGGGGGAGGAATTAACCCTGATAAAAAATATTATACATTTTTTCTACAATAGGTACCTACACCTGTTTTGAACCTAAGTAAAACGTGAATGAAGTGTTACTTGGTTGCTTTTCAAGTCATTAGTAGTTATGATGGACGCCATCCTCAGTGGCGCCATCTATGTCACCATAATTCATGGTGCAACAGGTCTTCTGTATCCATACACCTTTATCATTCGCTTCTTTCACACTAACCTGTCTTTCACACAATCCATCAATAATTCTTTGGGTACCTATTCCTCATCTAGTAGGTATATTATGGAAGCCATTCTTGAATATCCTAATAATATCCTTGTGATGTAATTGTCCCATCTCATCTCTGCTCTTTGTTATTAAAAGAACAAAATCTAAACCTGAAATAAGCTAAGGTAAAAATAACACCACAACTGGCGCCATCTACATTTTCTTGTAGCCAACATAGCAACACAGACTATTTACATTATTAAAGGCTCCAATTTTATTAATTTTATAACATTGTGGCAATTATGCCCTTTTTTAGTGATTGTTATCTATAGCATAAAATCTGAAAATATTCCTAAATAGTTGTATATATGTTATAGGATTTGAAATCCAGAGCTTCTTTTTAGCAAAAACTACTAAAGACAATTCCAGTTCTACACGAAATTTACAAATAGTTTTTTAATAATATCAGCATGCCTAAAGTCAATTAATTACTTTTCGAGTTTTCTAGCTGCTAATATATTTAAATATAAAATGTTTCATACACAAATAAATATTCAATTGTAAAAGGCACCCATGAATAATATGTAACAATAAGTTTACTACAGTCTACTGTACAGTAGTAATTTTTGTATTAATTTCTGTATACATTCTACAATTCAGTATGATATAGTCAGAATGACATACTCCATTCGGTGAACTCCTTATCCTCATGAATAAGTTTGTCAACAATTATTTTGGAGACATAGAATACTTTCTTATCATAACTGTGTTCATGGGGTTTGATAAGACCAGTCAAGAAATAAGCAAATTTCTTTGCATTGTCATTTTCCTTCATCAGGTCATAGAACAGTTCCTTATCATCTATGCCGACAAACGCCAGAATTTTCTCCTTAAACCACTCGACTCTGGGGTCATTGTATAAGTCAATATCATCATATAATTCTTCTGTATATGACATTATATTTGCTAGTTTTCTAGCCCAATCCTGTAAATAGAAATAAAAGTAAAGAAATTGGTATTATTTCAAATAATTTATTTCTATAATACATAGCTACATTTATTGATAAATATTGATAATGGATTCAGTGTATAAGTTATTATATCACTAATTACTTGATCATTTATTTATACAATTCTATGTGAGACTAGGGTTGCCATCTCTAAACTTTGGAAAACAGGTGAAATCCCCAGATTTTAGAGCCTGAAAGCCGGGCATGTATTTTAAACTTAATTAATGTAATAAAAAACAGTTGAAAATGTGGTTGGTTGGCATTATGGTTCGTCGGTTGATCGTAGTGTGGTGCGAGCATAGTGCGTATCTCGTGGGCTCGCCTAAATTGTTTTTTAATTTTTTTTAAGCCCTGTCTACAAATGAAACCTTTCCCGGACGCTCCCCGGAAACCCGGACGGATGGCAACTCTATGTGAGACCATGTCAGATTTTTTTTTATCCAAAACAAAGATGTAACAAGTGCAAAATAGAATTATATTACAAATAGTTTGTTATCAATCTAATTCTCAATTCAGTTACATAGTTTTATTGTCAATTCAAGTCATGAACAGCTTCTAAAAATAAACTAGATACCCAAGTAAAATTAGAGAAAGTACATACCTACTTTAAATATAAATATAACCAATCAATAGTTAATTTGAGAAATAAAAAAAATACTCGCAGATCAGATTTTAGCCAACGAGTGTAAATAAATTTAGTCGTGGACATGAAAAGCACACTAAATTTGAAAAATAATAGGTACTAAATAAATAAAATATAATCATGCGCATACCTTATTAAAGGGTAATTACACAAACATCATAATAAGTAACGTTGGGACGTAAATAGCTTTTTATTTTACTACAAATAAAGTTATAGTAACTTAATCAATAAATATTTCCTATCGGTTCCTATGAAAAGAAATAATTATCGAAACTAATTAATTAACAAGAATGACAACAAAATTGTGGTAACCATAGAAACAGAAGAATGAGACAGCGATATGTTTTTTTTTGCCATTTTATCACTCGGTTTAGATTTTTGGACTTAATGAGTTATGTTTATACGTCTTTATTTGTTTCATAACAAGTCTGCGTCGCAGTTTTGAATAAGGTATTTCAATTTAAGTCATCGTTATGATTAAAAGTCAATCCAAGTCAGGCAATCTTCAACAGCAGTATTTAGTGGCGCATAAAGTGAGTTTTCAAAAAAACAAAGCAGAATGAAAATGCAACGAAACAAAAGAGTAAACGTTTCTGTTCGAAATAATATTTATAAATTTGTGTCATGATGCGAGTCTAATGAGAGAAGGAAGAAATGAGAAGAAAGAATAATAAAAGTGTAGGTGGCCCTAATAATAATCGTAAATAATATTAAACGTAAATAACATATATTGGCCTTGGGAATCCAGATACCAACCTTACTTCTTTTGGTTTTATAGACTTGACTCGACTTGACTTTCTGCTTGTCGCTGAGAGATGGCGTTACTGTCTATTTATGTCTATTGTCTACAGTTTAGGTATGCGGTACCCATAAAATCATTTGAAATGTAGTGCGTTAACTTTGACATGATTGTCCTACACTGACATATAGTACATAGTCCATATAGGAGAAATAGGTGTTGAGGAGGTAATGTTACAAAAATTCAAGGAGTAAAATTAAATAATACATCTGTCATTTAAAACATTTTATCAAAGTAGTTACTACTTTTAACAAAAGTGGTTTTAGAGCTAATATTAAAATAGGTATAGGTATATTGATTTATCTATATGTATTTATCTTTATGTATCTATTTAAAAGAATCAAAACCAAAGGTGTTTTTTTTTCTCTGAAAGAACACCAAGAGTTAGCACTAGTTATATAACATTACTGATATTAATATATATCAAAATCTATTAAACAAATTACTAAAGATAAAAGCAAAATGGAAGTTTTTTACATTTTTCCTTAAAATCGTTACAAACTATATACATTTGTGGCTCAAACAGCGGTGTAATAACCCCTTGTTGTTACATTAGATATTATTACTTAGGTATATATATTTTTATTACACAACTTTGGCAATTTGTGCGGCGTCCTTGACAATACCTATTCGGTAAAAAAACGATGTTCCTGGACAGTACCTACTCAAAAATCTGCGATACAGTTGACTTAAAAACATTTCAACATGTTTGCCTTCATAGGAGGAATATAAGATTTTCCTTTTGCACTATTCGCTAGGTTTCGAATTTCGAAATACGATCGAGTTTCAAATTCTGAGAAAGAAGACCGCGTGAATGACGAACGGCATGGTGATCTTTATTTTCACTCTAAAGTTATAAAAATATAGCAAAAACTTCCGATTAATCTTATATTATATTTAGAAATGAAAAGAAAATATTTCTGAAGTGCGGCTTATCACTTAAGATACTTTCAAAATTTTCAAAAACCATTTTCAAAGCTCAATCGATATTCTTTTCACAAGGATAATTAAGTATTAGATATTCTTTGGATAATTGATTAAAATATCATATCGTAGTTTTTACTCACATCATCATTTTTTTAAACTACATTAATAAAATAAACATAATATCTATAGATAATTATAATTATTCAGGCACTACGTAACTTTTTATAACAATCACAAAAATAATAATAGCTTTCAAACTATTTAGTTAGTAACTATCTTCGTTACAAATTAATCAAGCAATCATCAAACTATTAAGGATTTTTCAAAAAATAAATTGAGGCATACGCCTTTCCTTTGAGTAACCATTTGCATTATAAATATCGAGGTTTTCTAATCTAGAACTATAATCGTTTTGCACATTTCGTCTGCTTTCCAAACTACCAATAGATGACTGGGGTGCCGTATAAGATGAGGGTCCAGAGTAAAGTGTATCAATTCTATATCGATCAGATCGTCTACTTGACGTTGGATGTTCAACTGAAAAATCTACACTAGACGTCATAAGTTGTCTTCCACTTTTTTCTTCTTTATCATTGTTTGATTTACTAATGTCTCGTGGTGCACCAAATTCGTCTATTTGAAAGGCGTCTAGAATATCTTGCTGTTCTTTTTCGTCTTCTAATTCATAATTTACTGAAGGTATCAATTGAAATGACACATCTGGTGAGTTATTTGGTTTAGTGCTAGTATTGTCTGAGGAGTCTGTATTTGTTGATGCATTTTGATCAATGGTGTTGTCGTCAAATTTCGTGTACAAGTAATAAGATTGATCTTTTTCATATGTGACAATTTTATTTTCTTCTAATGGATGCGGTATTGTACCTATAATCTTGTCTTGTAAATGTGCTGAGATGCCGTCTTCACTTTTAAGTATTTTATCGAGATTTTCTTCTTGACTATCGTATTTTTCCATTTCATTAGATGGTAGTAATTGCAATTTTGCTGGGTAAATTGGTACAGTTTGCGCTTTAATAATTTCGAATGCTGGATTTGGTTGTTTGAAACTCTCAACTGGTTGATTTTGATTTGTGTTAAGCTGTAAAGTTAACATTTGTGTAGTATGTTGTTGAATAGTGTTAGGTTTTACAATATTTGAAGAGTATTGTGCATTGTTTAAATGTTTAGTTACCTCAGGAACTGGCCACTTGTATAATTGTCCGCTATAAAATTGTTTGTTTTGAAGATTAAATTGACTATTTGACGTTGGTGTTTCTGAGGAATAAAATCGTCCTTGTATTTGTTGCTGTGAAGGTATATTGTATTGTGCTGTTTGTGTTTGGCGAAGTTGGTTCTGGTCATCGGTGTATTTCAAGTTTCCTGTGAATTGAATAGGTTCGTTAATATCCGTTGCTGGAATAGCAATAAGTTTTGCATTTTTATCTGGTTGATTAAAATTATTACTTGAAAATTGTAAAGATGTTAGATCGGATATTTTATTAGTGATATCTGTAAGTTTTTTACTGTCCAAGTTTTGAAATTGTTCTGGTGTAGGTGCCACTGTAGACGATAGCACTTCCTGTTGAGCAATATTACTGTATTCTCTGGCTACGTTGATAGAATCAGTCAAAAATGAATATACAAGTGCCTGTGAATCAGAAATATTTTTAAAATTTTTGTTTCCGGGAATTTTAGCGATTGGAATAAAATTAGAAGATAGTTTTGGATTTGATAACATATTATTATTATTACTTAACACTAAATAATTACTACTACCAGTGTTCAATATTTCTAACTTATCATAATCAGCTTCGCTTTGATTTTTAAAGAGATACATAGCAATTTTTTCGGGTATATTTATTTTTATTGAAACAGTTCTTTCTATCGTATTGGGAAAAGAAGATTCTTTGAAGAAAGGCAATTTAGAAAGTTGATTAGTGTTTTGAAAGATGAAGCTTTCATCAGGTGGTACCAGCCTGGTGGCAGGAGTTGCTATAATGCGTGAACTTTTCGCTAAAGTCATAGTAGATTGTGAGGGTGACTGTGATGTTAATCTTTCACCACTATCTGTAATTAGATTGGGTGATGGTGTTTTAACTATAAAACTACCATCATCATAGTCTATAGATTTGAAATATTTGCGATATTGATTTTGTGGAGGGGAAGCAGTCTTCAATATACTATCTGTATCTTTTACGATATCGTTAACCGTCATGTCTAATTTTTGCTTAGTTAATATATCAGAAAAAGTTAGATTTTTATAATTCTCATCTATTTTAAATTGTTTCGGTGCTTCTTTTAGATTTTCTGAAGATATTCGAATCGGAGAAGAATTTGTTGGAATGAGTCGGAGTTGAGCATTTTGATAGTACATTGGTGTTAATATATCTGGAATTAAATATAATCGAGGCAAATTGGTAGGATTTTGTGAAGGTGGTAGATATATACGCCCAGGAGATTTATAAGGTGAAGGTGTTAGATAATAACGGGACGCCTTAGTGGGCTTAGGTGGTGAAATTATGTTTAACCTCCCTGAAAATGTTGCATAAGTAGGGTTTGCCGTCGGTGCTATAAATATAGATGTCGTTTCAAATTCAGTTGTTTGAATTTGTTTTGACGCTGGAGTTGGCTTGGGATAGCTGTATGGTTCTTCAGAATCTAGCTCTGTTGTTTTGATATACTCGACTCTAGACGCAATAGTTGGTTTTTCATATATATAAGGAGTAGTATCATCAGTAATCATTTCTTTAGAAGTTGCTGATATTAAAGGCAAAGATGATGCAGATGGTCTTGTGGATGTTAATGAACTTGGATCTACTTGTTGTCTAGCTGCTTTTGTTGGTTTTACAATCCAAGTTTTGATTCTTACGCGAGATTTTGGTTTGGAAATTTTTGTATTCTGAGTAAATCTACTTAATGTCTTAGTTACCATTGTTGTTGGTACATCTTTCATAGTACTCACCAAGTTACCTTTCAGTTCCCTACCAGCTTTGCTGTCTATACTCTTTGAAAATTGGGGTAAGTTGATCGGCATTCTATATACATACGGTGTTTCAGTTTGACTTGTATTATTATATTGAGTATTGAGTGGTTCAGTGAATGTGACTCCAAAATCATTCAATTTTCCATTATTTTCTTGAATTCTTCTAGAGTCAGAATATTGTGAACGCTGTCTGTTTGCTTGATTTCTCTGATTGTTCTGTGTGTGACTTTGCTCAGGAGTGCGTGCAGAGTATATTTGTTTTTGTGGTAAGTTTGAAAACTGTGTTGGCTTTGGCGCTTGTGATGGTTGTTTATAACCATTATTATTATTTGTATCGGGATTTTCTCTAAACCTGCCCGCGTGACTATTAGAAATGGTGTTACCATTGCGTAAATTTGCCGGATCTCTTACGCCAGCTGTTTGTACTGGTTGGTCATTTTGTCTTTGTCTTTGAAGGTAATCATCATCATTTTGAAACGTTTCATACTCTACATCTGATGCTGGGATGTATCTTGAGCTTGGTGTAGAAGCTGATACTATATTATCATTGGGATTATAATAATTAACATTTGGTTGTATTTGTTTAGCTGGAACATACACATTGTTAGGTGGTCGATCTGGTCCAGCTAAAAGAGCTCCGTTTGGAAAGAGTTGTCCCGAAGGTGGCTTATAATCCTGCATCACTATTAAATTACTTTTCATTGCACTTCTATCGTAAGGGTTAAGCATAGGATGGGTTAGCATTTTTTTTATATCCTTCATTAACTGTGGCCCCAATCGTAGATTACCAAACTTCTCATTGTTATTGTTAATTTGTTGGGTGTCTTTGCAATTTACGTTCATCCACCAATCGCATACGAATACTGCTTGGTTGAATAAAGTTCCATTTGGACATAAGAATGATTGAAAGCCATATGTGGATCCTACTGTGCAAACTCTAAACACTTGGCAGTTTGCCTCTATATCTGCGTAGTATCCTGAAATATTATAGGAAATAGTGTTAATATATTTTTAGTATTTCTACGGAAAAATTCGTTTCAAATCAAACTATTATTATCAGAGACTTTTCAAAAAGTTTTATCTAGTTAGCGCTACTTTTGTTAACTGTTACGCCGTTTTCGGCTGTTCATATATTAATGTTTACTACCTGGCTCCCTTCCAGCACATGAGAATGAAGTGCGTGGTATCGTGCCAAGGGTGGGATAGTCATTGCCGGGTTCTCCGGGAACTGCCAGCCTGATGTCCCATCCGTGTCCGTTATGGTCTTGTCGCGTTCTGCCATTCTGGGCACAGGCCCATGTTATATTGAGATAAACTGGAAATAAAGATACAGATTGGTTAAAATGTAAATGTTTATATATAAGTAATAATACACTTACTATAAGTGTATTAGTAAAAAATGTTTCCAATAATACAACTCATTTTCTATCTACTTATTATCCATAACATACATTATTATAAATGTCACCGCATATCGAAGTATAAATGTCGTTGTCTAAGAAAATGATTTAAAATTGATAGCCATTCATCAGGTTTTAGTTACAATATTTTGTATTTTATATTGGACTAGCTGACCCGGCGGACTTTGTTCCGCATCATCAGTATGTTTTACAACGTTCGCAATTATAGTGCTAAATCTTGAAAATTATCACTTTTTTTTTGCTACATTATACGTGAATTATACATACAAACCTCCCTGTTGACACCTTCTATCTATTAAAATAACGGCATCAAAATCCGTTGCGTAGTTTTAAAGGTTTAAGCATACCTACGAGTACATACAGCTATAGGGACGGACAAAGCGACTTTGTTTTTTATTATGTACACATATATACTTTCACGCAAATACCCTTGCGGGGTAGGCAGAGAGAACAAAGCGCCATAAGGCACGCTTCTTACACGCCTCACTCGCTTCGTTGACTTTCATAACTATTTTCATACAAGCGCGTCTATTTTTAAGGCTCCTAACATCACATTCCTCCATACATGTTATTTCCTACATACATTATGCTTTAACATCGTATATCTGCTTAGTTAATCTTGCATCATCCATTGTTTCTACATGTCCGAACCATCGGAACTTGCCCTTTCCTTCCTTACAACCTTGTTTACGATGCGGTCAGCGAGAGTCACTCCTCATTTCGACTCCGTATTATCCTACTTTCGTGCACACTCTGCCATACCCAACTTTTCTTTTACTATGTAGTGATGTAAATAAATATAAAATTTATATATTATGAAACGAACGAAATTTATTAGCGTGACTAGAGATTCGACCCCGAGTTTTAGTTTTAGTTTAGCTGGAGAATACTCAGAACAATAAATAATAGTTTAAAAAACTAAAAAACACGCTTTTATAGAGAACCGAACTAAAAAATAGAAAATAAGTTTTAATAAATTTAAATTAAGAATATTGTTAAAAATTTCAATAAATATAAATTAATAATAGTATGAATAGAAAAAAAAATATTTTATTTTAAAAAAAGCGTGGGGTCCTTTTTGTTATTATCAAAATGGTAATCACTCTACTCATATCTGTCAATAAAATATTTACAACTATTGACACCATGCACCCAGCGGTATTTTTAAAATATTTTGTTTTTATTCACACTATTATTAATTTATATTTATTGAAATTTTTAACACTATTCTCAATTTAAATTTATTAAAACTTAAAAACTTTTAGATGATGATGAACGGGAATTAACGCGACACTTTTTTAGGTAAACAAATATTTACCTTGATTAGCTTGACGTTTCGGCCAGGTTGCACTGGCCGTGGTCACAAGCAGACTGAACTTATTTCCTATTTTTTAGTTCGGTTTTCTATAAAAAGCGTGTTTTTTAGTTTTTAAACTATTATTTATTTTCTATTTTTTAGTTCGGTTTTCTATAAAAAGCGTGTTTTTTAGTTTTTTAAACTATTATTTTTTATCAAATTAGTGTATTGTCGTCGGTCCTCGGTTAATCTACAAAGTTTGAACGAAATCTAGCCGTTCAAAGTGGGACAAAATCGCGCCCAAAGAAGTCGGATACAAACATACAAGTGAAGCTAATAAAAAGTAAAATGACGAGCATGAAAAAATGCCGATCTGCGATATGACGTCTGTTAAATCTTAAGACACTATTATGGAACTTAAATAATTCAACGAAAGTGGTAAAAGTGTTATATTATTAGAATAATTTAACAAATTATAAACACCTAACTATAATATAAAATAATGTCGCTTTCTCTGTCTCTACATCCCTATGTATGTTTGTATCTTTAAAACTATGCAACGGATTTTGATGCGGTTTTTTTTTTTAAAAAGATAGAGAGTGTCAACGGGGTGGTTCAATGTTTAATTCGTGTATAAGGTATGGTAGGTATATTTATCACTCGTCAGGCTTATTTATTACTTTTGATGCGGAACAAAGTTCACCGGGTCAACTAGTATCTTATAAATCCTAAATATGAACAAAAAGACATATTTAATTGTATATTTAAAGTCTTAAAAGCGCGTTGGTTGTATTCCAAAATATTAGGTGGACACAATTTTTTAACTTGAGAGCTCCAAATCAGAAACGGAGTCTGAACGAATAGTCCACCGAGTTTTCTGGATTCCAATTCTACGTACTTAGAAATACATCATCCTTTGAATAAGTATTTAAATATCTTAGTTTCATGAATCAATAAGTATGTATTTAAGTAAATAATATTTAAAAACTTTCTATTAGATCCCGCTATTAACAACATACTATAACAAATATACAAACGTAACTTCGCGCCTTTTTCTGCCAGTAGGTGTATCAAGCCTCGACTCGCCGTTATGTTTACGGAATAGATGGCGAACCTATTGCCATTCCGGGCACAAAGTTTTCATTCATCGATATTTATCTCATTGCAATTATTTGTGATTAATATCTATGACTGACAACTTGGCAATAGAATTCGGTGAGTCGAAGCTTGACAGCTACTGTCGACATCATCGGGTAGAAAAAGGTGTGAAGTTATAAAATAAGAATAATACAGTTTGAGTATATTGGCAACCGTTTGTAGAGATAGGATAGAACTTGAGTTTTATAACAATTGCTGTGTAGGAATTTATTGTTAAGTAAAAACTTTGTATTGATTGTTCCATCGTTATATAGATTCAGAACAATAGGAATATAGAATGGCTTAGTGCAAAGACCCCTGTAAGAAAGTCCAACAATGTTTATTTTTTTTTAAAAGATCACATTATACTGTACGTAATCGGCGTACTACGTATAAGGATTTTGCTATGCCAAAAAAATATAGTTGAATAAAAAATAGGGGTCGATCGTGCAGGTTAAAAAATTTAGGGTTGTTTTTTTATGAAACAGCATAAGTCTAAAAATTATGAAAAATATCGACTTTGACTGCCCTTAATATTTAGGGGGATATAATACTTCCCATAACACATGCATTTAATTGTTTAATTTGGAACTACAGGGCGCTGTGTGTATTGTGTACAAAATATTATTTATTATTATTAATTAGAATTGCTCAATAATATGTAAGCAAGCAAATAGCAACCCACTAGTCAAATGCATCATGATTCATAAGTGAGCTTCTCGTTAGAAAATATTGGTTTAAAAAAATATTGGATATAAGATAATAATATGTATTATGCTTGCCTGGTGGCATACCCCTTGCGGGGTAAGCAGAGAGGACAGAGCGCCATAGGGATCGATTCTTTCACGCTTCACGCGCTTCTTTGACTTTCTTAACTATCGTCATACACGCTCGTCGATTTTTAAGGCCCCTGACATCACCTTCATTCGGGACTCGTTCTTGTTTTCGGTCTTAAAAAGTGTGTCGTGGCCGTTCTCGACTCCTACATCCTACTACATTTCTCTTTTGATTTCACGCCTTAATCTATTTTAGGTTAAGTAGCGTTTACTGGTCTTTCTTTAAATTAAATATCTGATCCTAATGCTGCAAATTTTATCAATATATCCAAACAACAAACAAACACTTTACGATTACAACTCACATTGCCCAAGTTATTTATTTGGATCGCGATTGAACCTGCATACCTCTGTACTCTAGCTACTACTATCAACCGACTACGCTTTTCATCAATATAAAAATAATAATATATAGATATACTTACAAAATATCAACAAGGCAAACATTATTTTAACAATTCCATACACCAAAAATGAACTATATATTTAGTACACATAAATATTCTAATTATATGTAATTCTAAAACATATAATAATTAAATTGCTCACACAGGCACTGAACGTGGTACCTATCACCGTTTAGAGCGACGACTAAACCAGCATTGTGCACACAGTTCCACAGATCTCACCATAACCCCTACCATATCCCCTACCATGAAGGCTTTCAATATACAAAAAAATAACAATGATATAGGTATATTGTTCTACTTTATTTATTACTCTAGTCTCGGTGATCCAGTGGTCGAGCACACGGCTTCTGAATCCAGACGTCGCAGGCTCGAGTCCTGGCATACACCAATGACTTTTAAGGATTTATTTCGAAAGTTATGTAATATCGATGATTAAAAAACTTGGCAAAGCAGTAGGTTCTCCACCTATTCCATTTTGGACGTAAACATAACGGCGAAATGAGGCTTAACTGCCTACACTTTCCGGTATAAAAAGGCGTGAAGTTATGTTATGTATATATGTTATTTACTAATCACTAACACTGAATGTGACTTTGTCTGCGAGGAATTCAATCATTGTTTCATTTTCCCGCCTTTATCCCCCTCTAAGCGTGGTCGGCACATTAGATCATCCTATCGAACTATTTATTATTTTATTTCTTCAAATTCACATTTTATGTTGTCAAAAGATTTGACAGTGGTTTTATAATCTGCCTGACATCAACCCTCATTTCGTTAGTGGTTTAACCTCCACCAGGTGTAATAGATTATCTTGGCCTGGAGGTTCTCTTTCTTTTGGAAAATATTTTTGAACAAACAAGAAAAAAAAGTTAGATACTTCTTAGTACATTAGCTATGCCAGTGAAAGTCAGGTCAAAATCAAAGATTTCAAAGAGAGAGAAGCTTCAAAGAGAAATCGAAGTCGAACGAAGTTTTAACGAAAATTCATACCAATACAACGGACACTAAAATTTTATTTATTTAATCGTATTAGATACTTAACGTATTGACAGCAGATAAAGATTGTTTTCTGATCTGTTGTTACCCCACATAAATATAATTATAAATAGCGTAATTAGAAAAGGTAGGTATGTGTCTACCGTTGGAATTGCAGCCGCCAAATTGTTAAACTAATTTTGATATGTCTTTGACTGTAATGTGGATTTGGATTCCATAAAAGTTGTACATTAAGAACTTCAAAAGCGGTTTTTGTAAATTCACACCTTTATTGATCTAGGGTGTAGGCATCGAAAATTATACATTGACACGCAATGAACTTAACAGGCAGCAGAGCCTATTTGTATATTTTGCCACTATTTTGACAGTAATTTCCTGACATGAAATTTACGAAAAATCCTTGTTGTTTACACTGATTCGTACTCGAGATTTTTTGGTCAAAAGCGGTCTGTAGAACCACTAAAATAACATGTTTACTTGTATAGACATAAAATCAAGTCTTCAACAGTATTTTAAATTGTAGTAGAACCACACAGTTCGCTCAATGGGCGTGATCGGTGAAATATCTCGACCTCTCAGAATATCGACTAACGGCCGAAATTAATAATCAATCTCCAATCTAAGATCATTGTGTATCTGTCGATCGATTCCCCAAAGAAAATGAATCCATGGATTGATTACTGGCACACTTATTGGTAGAAATGGATTGAAATATTGATCTTAGATAGAAAAATTTGGATTGGAATTGATTATTGGTTTCGGCCGTTAAAGTGGCTCATGGAGCTTCTCGCTGGGTGAGAGAGGTACCTGGTGGCCCAACTTCTTCCCCTCTCCCTCTCTCCCCTTCCCATCCTATTTCTAACCCCTTCCCTATATCATTTTAAACTCTGGCAACGGAACTGTAACACTATCTGTGTACAGATATCCTTGGGCGGCGTTAGTTGCTTACCGTCAGGTGACAAGCTTGTTTACCACCCTATCTCTTAAAAAAGTGTACATATCGTAAAGGTAATTTACTAATTTAGCATCTACATGCCGACATAATTATTAGTCGTCCAAATGGTGGCTAAAACTATTGCCATATTATTTTGGCTCAAAATTTTGTTACATAAATTTTAGAAAATCTCTGGTGAGCCGGGATTCGTTCTCTGCACCCGTGGACTAGAAATCGGGGAACTAAACGACTACACCATCGTGACATATATTCCCTTCATAATACTCAAACATAAAACTAATAAAACTCCGATTGCATTATAGATTTAATTAATATCAAATGAACAAAGATCTCAGCGGTAAATACATGTGTTGTTACCTAACTTTGCAATGTAACACGCCGCAAAAAATCTATACGAATTTGATTGTCATGTGAATACCTAGAAAAAACCCATGTGCGTTGTTTGCCAACGTTGCCAGTGAACAAACTTATAAAATGAATGTAACTTTCTGATGTCTGTTGTGGTAGTCCATGATCTCAGGGTAACTGGATTGCCAGAGACCACGGGTATTCTTAAGAGCAATAAATAAAGCGTTCTATTTTTTATATTGTATGCATGATTTTATTAAGATAGACTAGATGACACAGCAGACGTTGTCTTGCCAAAAAAAAAACAAAGTTATTGATCTACAAATAGGTGTTGTACAGCGTCAATAAAAGAAAATTTAAAAAAAAAAGATGTAGGCTACTCTTAACAGGTAACCCTTATTTTAGATATATCTACAGCACCATCTAGTTTCTATAATAAGAAACTTAAAATTGAGTTGTACACAAACTAGTAGCTTACAAGTTACAAGCTAGGTTTTGCGGCCATAGTCGAATTTTAAGTAGCAGATTCATTTAACGATGAGGTATATGTTTGGCATTTGCGATTATTAATTGATACGACGCACCCCGGATTAAAACTCTGGACCACCGAAAACATTATAATTATTAGATTTGCAGCTGTATTAAAAAAATACAAAAAAAATATCCTCGACCGGTGAAATACCACGACTTCTCAGAAGACCGACGTAAAGTGGCTCATGCCGCGTTTCGTTCGGTGAGAGAGGTACCCGGAGGCTCACCCCCCTTCCCCATCCTTTCCTATCCCCTATCCCTTAAAGGTCGGCAACGCAACAGTAACACTATATGTTCCTGGTGTCCATGGGCGGCGTTGGTTGCTTACCATCAGGTGACACGCCTGCTCGTTTGCCCTCCTATCCCATAAAAAAAAAAAGTTTTAACGAATCCTGCTCTTGAGATGACATATCGGAGTGGGACAGCAGGGTAAATGAGCAAGTGGGTGACCTGATAGTAAGTAACTTCTCACCGCCTCTCTCTCTCTCTCTCTCTCTCTCTCTCTCTCTCTCTCTCTCTCTCTCTCTCTCTCTCTCTCTCTCTCTCTCTCTCTTCTCTCTCTCTCTCTCTCTCTCTCTCTCTCGATTTAAAGGGCTTGCATGTTGTCATAGGTATGGAGGCAAGGGAGTTGAGAACATAGATATTTGATTATGTTAAATTGAAATCTAGCTGACGAACTTTATTTCGCCTCGAAAGCAACAAATGAAGTTTTTCTAAGTGGTTTAAGTTTTTTTTATGACGTAGGACGGCAAACGAGCAGGCGTGTCACCTGATGGTAAGCAACCAACGCCGCCCATGGACACCAGCAACACATGTACTTTTACTGTTGCGTAGCCGACCTTTAAGGGATAGGGAAGGATGGGGAATGGGGTGGGCCTCCGAGTACCTCTCTCACCGAACCAAACGCGGCATGAGCCACTTTACATCGATCTTCTGAGAGAAAGAACACAGGTAGAGCCGGTCCATTCATGCAGCAAACTGCTTGGCGCTACTACTGTTTAAGTTAGACTTTGTTTTATACTATGTAATGATACAATTAATTACATCATCATCATCAGCATATTGCAGTCCACTGTTGGACATAGGCCTCTCCCAATGTGCGCCACAACATCCGATTCTCTGCCTTCCGCATCCAGTTTTTTCCAGCAGCCTTTCTGAGGTTGTCTGACTATCGGGCTGGTGGGCGTCCTACGCTACGTTTACCATGACGCGGTCTCCACTCAATGACCTTCTTACTCTATCTACCGTCGTTCCTTCGGCAGATATGACCAGCCTATTGCCACTTCAGCGAACTATGTCGGTTACCCCAGTTCTCTGGCGGATATACGCATTCCTGAGTTTATCCTTCAGAGATACCCCGAGCGTAGTCCACTCCATAGCTCGCTGAGCGACTTTAAATTTGTGGACTAGCCCCACCGTGAGTGTCCACGTTTCGGCACCGTAGGTCATCACCGGTAGGACGCACTGGTCAAAGACTTTGGTCTTCAGACATTGCGGTATAGGTGAGCTGAAGACCCGACGCAGTTTGCCAATTGCAGTCATCAGCAGCATTAATTACATCAAACAGCATTTTCCTAAAAACTTTCTTTATAGTAACACATACCTATCGCGTGCAAGTTTACTTCTCCCACTTTTTCTTCCATGCATTCCGCTCTGCAATACGTTACATTATTATTGGATAGACAGACAAATTTCCTAATCGCATTGCAGCCTATATATACGTAATTGATCAATAATTGATATGTGTACAGATCTCTGTACAAATTTAGACTTTTTTATATATATATTTTATGCAGTCTCGGCGAATGAATCAAATCCAAGCTCACACCAATGAATTTACTGAATTCTATCCCAAGTTATCTGTGATATTGCCACTGCCTATACCTTTGAGGTGAAAAAGTCATGAAGCTAAAAGATAAAAAAGTTAAAACCCAAGTAAATTATAGTTTTGGAGTCTGATGAGGACACGAGAGTAATATTAACTAACATTACCAACACACTAGCACCCAAATGGAATCAAGAAGTCGTTCGGTTCGGGGTTCGAATATGAGCTCATACCGATGACCATTCGAAATTGTTTTCGGAAATTAATTGTGATAAATATCGTGCCCGGACCGATAAGCGTCGAAGGGTCAGTTCTCGAAGTCGTAAACAAATACGTCTACCTAGGCCAAACTATCCAGGTAGGTAGACGAAACTTCGAGAAGGAGGCCGAAAGGGGGATTCAGCTGGGTTGGGCTGCATTTGGCAAACTGCGTCGGGTCTTCAGCTCGCCTATACCGCAATGTCTGAAGACCAAAGTCTTTGACCAGTGCGTCCTACCGGTAATGACATACGGTGCCGAAACGTGGACACTCACGGTGGGGCTAGTCCACAAATTTAAAGTCGCTCAGCGAGCTATGGAGCGGGCTATGCTCGGGGTATCTCTGAAGGATAAACTCAGGAATGAGTATATCCGCCAGAGAACTGGGGTAACCGACATAGCTCGTAGAATAAGCTCGCTGAAGTGGCAATGGGCTGGCCATATGTGCCGAAGGACCGACGGTAGATGGAGCAAGAAGGTCATTGAGTGGAGACCGCGTCTTGGTATACGTAGCGTAGGACGCCCACCAGCCCGATGGTCAGAAGACCTCAGAAAGGCTGCTGGAAAAGACTGGATGCGGAAGGCAGAGAATCGGATGTTGTGGCGCACATTGGGAGAGGCCTATGTCCAGCAGTGGACTGCAATAGGCTAATGATGATGAAATATCTATTTCATTTGGGATGTACTCATTATAGCGAGTCGAGACTTAGCAGCTGCTACCTTGGGTAGAAAAAGGCGTGAAGTTATATATGTATGTTTACCAACACTGATCTGATTAGTTTATAAAACCTGACGATATATTTTCAGAACATCGAGAAATAATTTTGTTGGTAATATTAAGAGTCGGACCAAAATAGATTCTTCATTTGGTTTTTTCATTTGTCCAGTTTCGACAGGCTAAAGCTTTGAAGCTATTCTGCCTTTTCTGCAGTATTAATTATCTTTTCTGTGGATAATATAGAATGAAGATAATCCAATTTAAAAAGTTAATTAAATCTTTTAAAACGACGAGAAATACCTACTATACTTATAAAAGAACAATAATCAAAATCGTGGGTATTCTTATTTAGTATGCAAGAAGTATATTTTACTTCCCGAAGTAATAATTACTTGGTACAATTTTCGCCCTGTTTAAAATGAATGTGACTGGCATTATTAATTTGTTACAAGAAATATTACGCACCTTGAAATATTATACGCATTATTTTAAGAATTATTGGTCTTAGGTTCGAATCCTGATGCCAATCACTTAACAACTCGTGCCCAATTAAATACAAGAGATTTTTGTTTAATCCAAATATTTGTTTCGTGGAGCCTGGGTTGTAGTTGCGTGCCCGCAATTTTAGTTATTAAAAGTTTAAAGTTGAGATTGAAGTTAGCAGTTACCAGAACTATTGGATGATATACATTGCATTAGTATAAGATGCAGGAGCTTAGGACGTCCAGGACGCACTTTCCATGACCAAATATAACGTGTCCTTGCGGAAGGTGATGTCAGAAGCCTTAAAAACTGACGGGTGTCTATGACAAGAGGTCTGTAAGAATGATGACTTTCGGCGCTCTATTCTATCTGCCTACTCTGCAAGGGACTTGGTGTGTGGTGGAGTAAGTCCGTGAGCCTCTTTCCATCGTTTATGTTTTGTGTTACATACCTCACAATGT
The DNA here is from genome assembly GCA_905147225.2 of Euproctis similis. Lineage (NCBI taxonomy): Eukaryota > Metazoa > Arthropoda > Insecta > Lepidoptera > Erebidae > Euproctis > Euproctis similis. The sequence goes on along the minus strand of LR990121.1, from coordinate 5,684,310 downwards.
ATAGTTACGTGTGAACTGCTATATTGAATGCTAGATAAGACACGTCTATGAGTAAATTATTCGTGAGAAAATAGATAAAACTTGTATAGACAAGTAATAAAGTATTTAATTTATCATTGGTTATATATAGGTTTAATAGCTACCATGATGAAAGCCTTACTTATTTCCATATTTCCATCAATACTTACTTACAGAGTTTATACGCAATTTTTAAATGTTGCAGAAAATTATGGCGTTTGGTTCCGCATTAGAAAACTGGCACTATCTATTTTATTAAGAATTTCAAAATCAATATGAAGGGAAAATCGGTAAATAACCTACCCCCATCAAATCAATGATGTGTCAGAAGCCAGGTCAAGAGTGGCCACAACCGACGAGCATGTATGAAAGCGATATTAAGGGTGGAGGAAGCAAGATCGTAGCAAATGTAAAGAATTAGTCCCTGCCTATCACCGTGGGAAAAAGGCGTGATTGTATGTATGTATCTCTTGTCATGGCTATGGTAAAAGGTGATTAAGGGATTCAGACTGATAAGGATCAATCTTAGTGGTTCATGAAACTGTCTTCCAATTTAAAATTAACTGAGTTAGAATCCTTGCTCACATCGAAGTGTTTACGGAAGTTATGACTGACAAATTGTACACCTGGGACTGACAAATAGGTGGCAAACCTATTGCCATACACCGGACACAATGTTTTCATCGATATTTAACAAACATGATTTTCGAAAATAATCCCGAGAAATCATTGGTTTGATACCAGAATCTATACCAGGACTTCTGAATCAGAAGCGGGGAGCTCGACCACTGAACCTCCAAGACATAGAAACGAAAATTTGTAAAAGTTTCGACCAAATTCGGGCTTAGAAAATTAATTAGGAGTAGGTGTAGGCATATTTGCGGCTGCCTGTACCCTCGTTTTCGTCAGTGTGTTCTATCTAGATGTATCCCGAGTAGAAATATTTATGACTTGCTGACCCGGCGAGCCTTGTTTCGCTTCGGAAGCTATAAATGAGTAAAAATATTTTTTCAAAAATAAAAGTAGCCTAAGTTACTCTTTATTAGACCAGCTACCTGCCTATAAAGTCCTGTCAAAATTGGTCCAGCCATTTCAGAGATTATTTGGACCAAATAAACAGACAGATGGAAAGACAAAAATTTTGATCTTGGTTATTTTGGTGTGTATACCGTATATTACTTAATATTCACATGAATGTAGTCGAAAGCACACGCACAATTCACACCAAATCCCTTGCGGGGTAGGCAGAGAGAACAGAGCGCCATACGTCTTCGAATCCTACCTACATCCCCCGCTTTTGCATTGTATATCTGCTTAGTCAATCTTGCATCATTCATTCTTTCATTCTTTAAAATATTGTAAATAACCTGTTATTAACTATCTACGTGAACAATTCAACTACTATGTCAATAAAAAACGGTGTATCTTTTTTAATAGGATTTTCACTGATGACTTTGGATATAACTTAAAATATAGACACTGTATTTCTACAGATTTCCATGATTTAATTAATAAGCATATAAGAGTTTCCTGAAAAGATAAAATAAGCTTTGTTTTATAATTGTATAATGTTATTGTTTCTAAGGTCCATATTAATATTTTAACTATTCTCATTAACTTTTTTTTTATGGGATAGGAGGGCAAACGAGCAGGCGTGTCACCTGATGGTAAGCAACCAACGCTGCCCATGGACACCAGCAACACATATAGTGTTACTGTTGCGTTGCCGACCTTTATGGGATAGGGGATAGGAAAGGATGGGAAAGGGGGGTGGGCCTCCGGGTACCTCTCTCACCGAACGAAACGCGGCATGAGCCACTTTACGTCGGTCTTCTGAGAGGTCGTGGTGTTTCACCGGTCGAGCCAGCTCATTCATGCAGCGAACTGCTAGGCTTCAGCCTAGCTGCAGCCTGTCTTTTTATTTCGGCGTGAGAATATCTATAATTGATTTTGATTTGTTTGTTTGTCACTTTTGTAAACTTTTTTTGTTTCACTTTCAATAATATAATTTCATCACTACAAAGCTATTTTTTCCGAAGTAATAGGTACAATAGGAATTGTTTGTTTTGTAATCTTTGAGGGTTCCACACTAAAAAAAAAACAATACTCATTGGAATCCATTTCCAGACCATTTTTATTGATATTTCGGTGAGAAATATTTAAAAACAAAACATTTTGCATAAACGAAGCCGACGGCAGAGTTTAGTTTAGAACAATTTAAATTTACTCCATTCAAGCCCGAATAATGAACCGCCACTCAAATATATAAGCGATACTTACGCGTTTAAGTAGCTGTCACATTAAACAGAATACGTGAAATTTTAGCAGTAAGTAGCACTTTATTGATTGTCAGATTTGAGTGGCGGTTCAGTATTCGGGCGTTAGTGACGTCAGTATTGGATGAATGTTGCTGCGAGACAAATGTGTTTTTAAATATATTTTAATATGTCAGTAGATCAGGAGCCATTGGAGCAAATATCTTTAGAGATGTGGAGTGAACTTCAAGAAGTCTTCAAATCGGACTGGCCTCGAAGTTTTCCTGGATATGCAGCAATTGAAATCTAAATATCATGGTTGAAACAGCGGACCTTTGGTGATAAAAGAAATGGTATGGTCGCTGTCAATTCTATGGTAAGTGGTTAATATCTTATTTTTGTTGTAACTACGCGCCTTTTATACCCTAGTTGTTGGCAGCGAAAATTGTTTCTTTTCACGTCGAATTTTCTAGTTATTTTGGTAGAACCAAGCAGTTCGCTGCATGAATGGGCCGGCTCGACCGGTGAAATACCACGACCTCTCAGAAGACTGATGTAAAGTGGCTCATGCCGCGTTTCGTTCGGTGAGAGAGGTACCCGGAGGCCCACCCTCCTTCCCCATCCTTTCCTATACCCTATCCCTTAAAGGTCGGCAACGCAACAGTAACACTATGTGTGTTGCTGCTGTCCATGGGCGGCGTTGGTAGCTTACTATCAAGTGACACGCCTGCTCGTTTTCCCTCCTATCCCATAAAAAGTCTCAAACGTAATGTAATTGATCCTAATGCCATAAAACGTGCACTATTTTATTGATGGTCCATAGATGGTAGTCCACATTGTGATTTTGTCGTCTCTCCGTTGTCTGGAGTTTGAGAACAGCGGTTCTAACTCCAAAAGTCTCGGGTTTGCATCATAGCTGTGTATGTCATGTATGGCAAATCTTTCACAGCCACTGCCTAAACCTTCGGGTACAAAAAGGCGTGAAGTTATTAGAAAAATAAAAACTCCAATCTCTTAAAAATAAATGGACTTTTAAAAAATCTGGTCAGCTAACATTTGGCAGATTCGATCCCCACCTGAGTACAAATATTTATGATAAAAATGAATGTTTTTATGGCGTTTAGGGTGTTTTTCTATGTAATATGATGTATTTACAAAAAAAAAATTCATATCCGGTATTTAGTATCCATAGCACAAGCATTTATATGCATAGTTTGGAAGTACAGGGCGCTGCGTGTTTTGTGTCCAAAATATTATTATTATTTGTTTCTTACAGATGAACTGTTACGAAATAATAATCCAATGTCCAAAAGACGAGACAGACCAGCTCAGGGACGCTCAGAAGAACAAATATCATTGATTGGAAAAAAGAAGTGATTATACCGTACGCTTCTGATAATGTGATTAAGTGCCTTCGGAATGTATCCGAAGACCTGAATTTGATTCTCGACGTACATTCACCTTTACATACTTTTATACTGGGAAAAGAGTTTGAAAATGTCAGGTAATAACTTAAATAATACATAATACTTAGTCCTATGAAGTTGAAAGTGGAGTGAAGAAGTTGGAACTTCGTTCCATCCGGGTGTCCCTTGACACCTCTCAAGTTTTTTTCTTCAATATTATCGACAGCTAAAGAAGAATATCGGCGTATATGGGCTGATGCCGCTTTTCTCTCGGTGATAAAGGTATCCGCACTGAATTAAGTGTAGTCCGGTCCGTCAGTCACTCTCTCTTCCGTAACAGTTCGTTTAGTTCCGACTGTTCTCGGACCTTCGGCGGGATCTCACTGAAGATGGATTTTTTGCCGAAGGTGGCCGAAGCCGAAGCCGAAGCTTCGGTCAGGCACTATTAGACATATAGAAAGAATGGATGATGCAAGATTTATTAAGCAGATGAACAATGCAATTGCGGATAAATGTAGGAATCGAGGGATCTACACACCTTCCATGGCCAAATCCTTGAGTCTTAGATAGCCCAATTATTGACGAGGGATATAAACTGCAAGCAATTGGAGCTGACCATTTTTCAGTAGATACGGTATAATTTGAAGTACGAAGTTAGGGTGATCAGCTATCAGTATTTATCGGTTTAAAAGAGACATTTCATCCTTATTTTATTCCAGTTCAAGTAATTAATGTGTGAAATCAATTTGGTTTTTTTTTTCATTTTATTCACAGCCTACCCTCAAACATTACACTTGGACCAGTGACAATAGATCATATCGATTTAGTAAATTCCACTTGGTCTTATCGATATCCACATTCTGAGTTACTATTTGAAATGCTCATCAAGAATAAATGTGGATTTATGTTTATATTCTGAAAACGAACTGATATCTTGGGTGTTCATAAGAGAAATTGGACCATTACTCCATCTGTATACAGTTGAGGGTCACAGGAAGAAAGGATATGCAGAATTGCTGCTGAAGTTAGTCTGCAACATATGGTTGAAAGAAAACAAACCAGTGTTCGCGTTTTGTTTTAACGACAACATAAATGGGACACAATTATACAGAAAACTTGGATTTTTCGAGGGGCATGAAGTTGCTTGATCTTAATAAAAGAAAAATAACATGACTAATAAAACTTTTCTTTCAATGCATCAACATTATAAATATTGACGACAATATATACTATTTTTTTTGTAAATAAATACATACCGACGTAAAGTGGCTCATGCCGCGTTTTGTTCGGTGAGAGAGGTACCCGGAGGCCCACCCCCCTTCCCTATCCTTTCCTATCCCCTATCCCTTATAGATCGGCAAGGTAATAGTAACACTATATGTGTTGCTGGTGTCCATGGGCGGCGTTGGTTGCTTACCATCAGGTGACATGCCTCTTAATCCATAAAAAAGAACGCCACACAAACTTTCATGCCTGTCACAAATATTTGTACTCGGGTGGGGAACCCGCCAACCTCGATTCTGCAGTGGGTAGCTTTACCACTGCACCACGGGGCTCATCGAAATGAATGATTTCTCGAGGCAGGCCTTAAAGACGAGCATGTATGGCAAGAGCTATGTAAGTTCTCACAGTGGTAGAGTCTTGCAGTTCATTGGATGAATGGGGTGGCTCGACCGGTGAAATACCACGACCTCTTGGAATATCGGCGTAAAGTGGCTAGTGCCGCGTTTCTTTCGGTGAGAAAGATATCCGGAGGCCCGATCCTCTTTCCCCTTCCTCTTTCTTCCCTACTCCCTTAAAGGACGGCAACGCACCACGGTATATATGGGTGGTGAGAAGTTACCCACATCACATCACATCAGGTGACCCACTTGTTCGTTTGCCGTCCAATCTCAAAAAAATGTAAGTAAAAGAAGCGAGTGAAGTGTGTCAGAATCGCAGTTTGGTGCGCTCTGTTCTCGTTCCGAACGGTTCATTGCCTACTTCCAATTGGTGATAGCGTGATAGATTTAGCCTCTCTGTTGACCTCTTGGCTATATTTATGCAAAATTGGACTTAAAAGCATGCAGTACTTTTAGAGTTTATCCGTAACAAACAAACAGACTAACAAAAATACTAAAAACCATATATTTGGGTTCCGTATCGATTGTAGATCATATCCCAAGTTTTCTTAAAAAATGCTCAATGTACAGTTTTAACTTTCCTACGATTTTATTATATTTATAGATAATATCGTTTGTATTTTACTTGTGTTCTCGTAAAATAATGTCAAGAAAATACATCCAAAGCCAAATCATATATAATCATTTTAGAACCTTATTCGTTACTAAAATATCGATTAAAGCTAGTAGCGATAATTTTTTACTCGTTGTTTATTATTCTATTAAAATGTGGGTAGTTCAAGAACGACAACATCATTTTTATTCGCATCCTTTGTACGCATTATTGTGAGGTCTTTTGGATTGGTCGCGTAATTTCTGAAGTACATCAATATGGCTGGTTTGGATGATACAGATCCAGAACCGTTTAGACTTCTACCACGGAACAGGTGGATTGAGCTGCAGGACGCCTTCAAAGAGGACTGGCCCCGAGGTATTTCTGGATATGCCGCTCTCGAAGTACAGAAGCAGTTGGCTGAACGTGGGGTTAAGCCTGAGCTGACCGTTTACTATGCCTATGGTGATATTGCGAATGGAATGGTTGGCATCAATGATACGGTAAGACAGTCACTATAGTGAAAAATAATTCATTTATTAATTTCAGCAATACCAATTGTGCAAGAAACATGGATAGTTTTTTCGTGCCTTTTCCTACCAAAAGTGGGTAGAAAAAGCGGCTGTAAAGCGTCTACTCGTCGATTTTTTAAGAGCCAAATGGAATAGGTGGCGGAACCTATTGTTATATCTATACCGGGCGCAATATTTTTAGTCATCGATATTTTTTTAATTCTGATTGTAGGTATTTAAATTTGAAGCCAGTCAATATTGTTTTTTGAGCTGCCGTTTGGAAGGAAGGCTTAGAGAAACCCAGCAAACCTAAATCATTTTATTCAAAACTCGAGAGATGATATTATATTTTTGGGCTAGCCTAATTAAATAAAATTCTCTTATCATTCATTATTTTAACAGTGGTAGAGCCACGCAGTTCATTGTATGAATGGGCCGGCTTAACCGATGAAATACCACGACCACTCAGAAAATCAACGTAAAGTGGCTCGTGCCGCGTTTCGTTCTCTAAGAGAGATATTCGGAGGCTGACCACTTTCCTTTCCATCTTCATTCCTGTCATGTCCAAGCCCCAGTCACAATTGCTGGTGACAATGCTTGGTTCCCTTTTATGGTGAATTAGATGAAATTAAATCAGATTTTTTTTCATTAATTGTGTATATGAGTGTACTAATGCAATGAAAACGAGCAAGCGTGTCATCTGATGGTAAGCAACCCGCGCCGCGCAATGACACCACTGACACCAGCAACACAATAGTGTTACCGTTGCGTTGCAGACCTTTCAGGGAGTAGGATAGTAAAGAATGGGGAAGTGGTATTTCACCGGTCGAGCCGGCCCATTCATGCCGCGAACTGCTTGGCTCTACCTCTGTTGTATTATAGTTTCTATTTTTTTTCCTGAAGCTTCTGTTGATTTGTAATACCTATTATTGTTTTTTTTGTTCTTTGTGACATTTGTTTTTTTTTTGTCAGGTGTTTACCAACGAAGTGTTTATTCAGTGCCCCACCGGTCAAACAAGAGAGCTTACTAGAGCATTGAAAATGACGAATATCATTGATTGGGACAGCGGTAAGATAATAGTACCAAATGCACCCCATCACATCATTGATTGTATACGGAGGGCAGCCGTGGACCTCGACATGGAGATGAGTTTGTATCCGTTCATGTACTGTTTCCATCTGGAGAACGGATTTGAAAACGTCACGTGAGTGGTTTTATTTATCAATTGTAAAACAAAACGCAACATGAGCGACTTTACGTCGAATTTCATAGAGGTGGTATTATTTCATCGGTCGAGCCGGCCCATTTTTTTTTTTAAAACAACAAAAGTTTGTTCAAGTCAAATGTTGCCAGAGTGGAGATTAATACCCCACTGTTTGATGTGTTGAGTTATTCCATATTGTTTTTTGGAAGTTCGTAACATCAGACCTTTTCTTACATGAAAGTGTAAGCAGCGTGTGTTACTCATTACTCAACTCACCGAATTTTTGATTTTCAAATAGAAAAAGTTTCATAAGCCATTGCTATGTATTAACAACAAAATAACTTCCGTAAACTGATTGGTGTGAGCCCGATTTTGAACATGAGACTTCCTGATCCAGAAGTGGGGTGCTCCTCCTTTAAATCACCCGTGAGCTATATAGACTATTTAAAGGTACAGCCATAGGAATGAAAACAATTCACCTTCAATTATGAACGCCGTAAAGAAACAATACAAAAATCTACCAAATTCCATTTCAGCCAACAAAACAATGTGTTACATACAGTGCACTGTTTATTTCTATTAATATTATAACGCAAAAGATTTTGTTTTGATTTGAAATAAATATTTGGTGGTACGTAACTCATTCATACATACATAACTTCACGCCAAATCCCTTGCGGGGTAGGCAGAAAAAATGGAGCGCCATAAGGCACGATTCTTATACACCTCACTCGCTTTGTTGACTTTCATAACTCTTTTCATGCACGCGCGTCGATTTTTGAGGCTCCTAACATCACCTTCCTCCAGAACACATTCTATTTGGTCTTGGAATGTGTGTCTTAGCCGTCCTCGACTCCTACATGCATCCGCTTTTGTGTTGTATATCTGCTTAGTCAATCTTGCATCATCCATTCTTTCTACATGCCCGAACCATCAGAGCATTACTTCACGTCACAACCCTCGTTTCTCCGCTAATTTTACGCAGTGTCGTCGTTTCCGCCGAGTTTATTTTACTTTCATGCACTGTCTGCTAAAACCAACTCTTTTAGTAGTCTATCTTCCATAAATCTTCTATTTCTTTTACAGTTTACCACCAAATATTACGTTTGGACTAATCAGAGCCGAGCATACGAAGTTGGTAAATTCGACATGGCCACATCGATTTAAAAACTCAAAATGGATATTCGAAGCACTTATTGAGAGGGAGACCGGTTACGGCATATTTGTGAACAATAGACTGGTATCATGGGTGTTCATAAGAGAGATCGGACCTCTATTTCATTTATATACGTTAGAAGAGGAGAGAAGAAAAGGATATGGAACATTGTTACTCAAAATGGCGTGCAACTTATGGTTATCGGAGAACAAACCAGTTTTCGCGTTTCTTTTTAGGTCGCAGGACGAAGCCACTTCTTTACTAAAGAAACTAGGTTTTGTTGAAAGTGAAGAAGTAGCTTGGGTTCGCATACTCAAGAAAGACCTACAGCCTAGACCTCCTTCACCACAAGAAATCTCCTAAGCTATTATTATAATAATGTCTCGAAATCTTACTTGCGTGTACATTTTATCCATCAGAAAAAATAACTATATCCAAAGGATCAGGGATCTTCGACTATAAGAAAAAACTGCGTGAAGGCTACTCATCAATATTTATATTTTATTTATAATTATTTTTTTTATTTGCATTTTTATTCTGGTCTTTTTTATTTTTTTATGCATGAAAAATAAAAAGGTTACATACCAAAATAGATTTGTTTTTCTGGTATTCACAATGATTAAGTAAATACTACATAACTAAAAATCATCTCGATGCTCTTGATGGTTTAGCACTCACGATTTTGTGACGGGTCACGAGTTTGATTCCGGCGATAACAAGGTGAGCTTTCCGTACTTTTACGTGTGAAAAATATCTATGGCTAACAAAACAAATATGGCAGTCAATGGCTAATAGTACTAATATATTTACACAAATACACGAAATCCTTCTATGGATAAGCACAAATTGTGTCATGATAGATACGTTCTTACACCTTCAAATCTTATAATACTTCATCTTATTTATGTTTGTGCCGAATACTGAACCGAATACTGAACCGCCATTGAAATATATAAAGCGCTACTTAAGCGTTTATGTAGCTGTCACATTAGACAGAATACGTGAAATTTGAGCAGTAAGTACTTAACACTTTATCGATTGCCAGATTTGAGTGGTGAGTGAGTGAAATACTGAACATTTGGGCATAAGATAATTAAAATGAGTACTAGATTAAACGTAGTACACGCTACTGAGCGGTCAGCTTTAGTTTTTTTTTAGTTTAATTCATATCTTCATATCATTTATCTATAGAAAATAAAGTATATGATAGGTATTTCAGTCATCTGATTCTATAACACTACAATTAGTTGCTCAACTCTGCACTAGATGGCGTTTAAACTAGTTTACATATGTGTACCTAGTATGTTTAAATACGTTATTACTATCAGTGGTCACATTCCATTAAATTGAAGAATGACCGCTTGTATTAGTCATTTGAAGACAATTGCTGTAATTTATATGACTATTTATGAGTTTTTCCTTCCATAACAAAATTATCTTTTCGTTCTACTTTGGTTATATCTTGATTATTGTTGTGTTATGTAAGTTTACATAATTTATTTGTTATAACTGAAATTTAACGCCAATAAAGATTAGAAATCTCAATGTACAATACTTACTTTGTTTACCTATTTAGTATATTTTTACATTAGAAACGGTATTATAGTAGGCCAAATCCAAGACTAATTTAGTCATTGATATAAGCTTTACTACATAATGCATGAATTAAACATACAAACCACACTTTGATTAGACTGACTTGGATTTCACGAGGGTGAGGATGTCGCCTGGTGTTTCATTGAAAAGAAATTTTGATATAAGATTTTAAAGAAATAAACAAAATTGTCAATATTGATATTTTTTTGTTTTTATTCTCTTGATATCCGAATGAATAGGCAACAGCCTGTTATATTTATTCATATTGCTTTTAATCCAATTTTGAATGATATTTATTGAATTGAAATCTCTTGAGTTATAATCTTAAAGCAAGACAAACATGAACTATAGGAATTTCAGTATTCATGCAGCGAACTGCTTGGCTCTAACACTGTTGATTACAAAATATAAATATAATTATGTATATAAATAAAAAAATAATAAAAATGGCATGGCAATGGCAAACGGACTTACAAAAAAAAAATTAAGAAATATCAGATTCGAGAAATTATTTAGTTAACTTTAATTGTACAAAATCTACGGAAAAAGGAAAACCTTGTATTTTTTTGTCCGAATAAAAGGCTTTTTTTAATATGTATATAGAAGATTTTTTTTTTGCTCCTAAGGTCTACTGGACCACCGAGACTGTTATAAGTAAATGGCGAGTCTGTTTAAATATTTCATTAAATATTTTGTACTTACCTAGACAAACAAGTATGGTATTTTTTTTCTATTTTTGTCAGAATACGCAAGTCACTCACTTATCAATCAGCCAGTTCGTTGTACAGATTGTATGATGTAAACCTAAAGTGACGCGTGCACTAAGCTAGCACGTCACGCCATTGTTGTTGCCTAGTGCACACGGCACCTTATTTTACGATATTGTAGTCGAGTGTAGTATAATGATAAGACTAAATAGTATTAACTGTATCCACGTGTTCTTGCCAAAGCGAACTATTTTTATCATGGGATAGTGTACAAATATGCCATCTGATGGTAAGCGACTACTGCCGACCACTGTGACTACTGTGAGCACGATGAACACCCGCGAAAGTGTTACAGTTGTGTTCCCGGCCCTTAAGATAGGATGAACATTTAAAGAAATTAAAGAGAATTAAGAGACAGATGTGCCGTCTGTTAGCTTAGTTATCAGTAGTAAAACCACACAGCTCGCTGCATAGACGGGTCGGCTCTTGCTGTGAAATACCACGACTTATCAGAATATCGACGAAAATCGAGAACCAATCCCTCTCTCCTAGTTTCCTATCCCATTTTCGATTTTTATCTATCCTATTTTAGGAAATCGGAGATATGATGGGAAAGTTGAACCGGTATTTCTTGCCACGCACTGCTGCTTTGTTGAACTAGTTGCCGGCAAGAGTATTTCCGGATCGATACGACCTAGGAACCTTCCAAAAACGTACTTCCATTTTAAACGCCAGCATCGCTGGTACTGTAGAGTAAGACGCTTTACATCAGGTGACCTGCGTTCTCGTTTGCCTCTTTTTTACCATTCAAAAATCGCTTAAGACATTTTCTATATAAGCAAAATATAAAATCCCATGAAAGTTTACCACCAGTTTACAACCAGGACTAATGAAAAGATTCACTATTATGTCATTGGTCTAAAGAACTTGAACCTGTGATCTTTAAAATTGAAGAAGTTCAATTCAATCAACCCACTGGGCTATTGAATAATTGTCAGTGGTAGTACGTAGATGCGAAGTTCGCTACATTATAAGACCGCCGCGGAAGCGGTGAAATACCGCAACACATTGACGTAAAGTGGCTCATGCCGCATGTTAATCTGTGAAAAAGCTAGCAGATCTAATAACCTCCACCACCCCATCCATCCCACTTCCGACACGTTCATCCTCCATCTTAAAGGTAGGCAACACAACAAAATCTGTGTTGCATTTGATCTTTTACTCCTAAAAGTTTGCCGGTTTATATTTTCATGCAGATGTTTTTTTTTTTTTTAATGTATGCTATTAATTTTATTTATACCAATGGAATCATTCCTCTATGCTATCATTTTTTCATATACCATGGGTTCGTTATCTCTAGGAGTACTAATAAAAAAAATACTGTCACTATACCAACCCGAGGTAATCTTATCTTATCTTTATTATTATTTTCCATTACAAGTTATTAATGATATGCAGACTGACAGACAATAATTTGAGTAAAGTAGTTGGCTTGTTTAAGGTGGATACAAACTTTGAACTTCAGAGACACTGAACAAGGCCTGAAAAATTGTTAAATTTAATTAATAACATTGATACTTTAAGACATTCTTAACAGTGGTAGAGCCAAGCAGTTCCCTGCATGAATGGGCCGGCTCGACCGGTGAAATACCACGACCTCTCAGAAGACCGACGTAAAGTGGCTCATGCCGCGTTTCGTTCGGTGAGAGAGGTACCCGGAGGCCCACCCCCCTTCCCCATCCTTTCCTATCCCCTATCCCTTAAAGGTCGGCAACGCAACAGTAACACTATATGTGTTGCTGGTGTCCATGAGCGGCGTTGGAGGCTTATCATCAGGTGACACGCCTGCTCGTTTGCCCTCCTATCCCATAAAAAAAAACATAAATGTAACATAACTGAACTCTTTTTCTAGCTAAGGCTTTTTCTAGAAAGTAGCTGCTAGGCATCGACTCGCCGTTATGTTAACTTCCCAAATGGAAATTTCGAAAAGTCATTGGCGTGAGCCCGGAAACGTACCCACGACTTTTTAATTCAGAAGAGGGATGCCCGATCACTGGACCACCTAGACTATTTAAATAAATATTCGATATAAGTCGTAAGTCAAAATTCATTTAAACACTCATTCAACGCAAACTAATACTTCGTTTGGAGCTATAAGGAAACATTACCTATACCTATAATTATTAGATGCATGAAGATATAAAAATATGATGCAACCCAAATCATAACAAAGTATGTAGAGCAAAAGAATCATTTGGTCTATTCTAAATAGTCTTAAAACAACATACATTAAAACTTAATTAGTCACTAATGACTTATTTAGTTTATAAGTTATAGTTCATTCCTCTTATTAAATATGTTTATGTAACGTCAGTTATAACTGATCAGTCAACAGTGAACTGATCCGAACGCTAACTTATGGAAGCGAGAGTTGGGTATGGCAGAGTGTGCATGAAAGTAGAATAAACGCGGTCGAAATGAGGGCACTGCGCAAAACCCAAAAAAAGGAAGTCGGATTGGCAGAAAGTGTCGGTACAAAAGTAAGAAAGGACATGCTACGATGGTTCGGACATGTAGAAAGAATGTATGATGCAAGATTGACTAAGCAGATATACAACGCAAAAGCGGATGCATGTAGGAGTCGAGGACGGCCAAGACTCACATTCCATGACCACATAGAACGTGTTCTGCAGGAAGGTGATGTTAGGAGCCTCAAAAATCGACGCGCGTGCTCGAAAAGAATTATGAAAGTCAACGAAGCGAGTAAGGTGTGTAAGAATAGTGCCATAAGGCGCTCTGTTCTCTCTGCCTACCCCGCAAGGGATTTGGCGTGAAGTTATGAATGTGTGTATTAAATAAAAAAACTCACATATTTATCGTACATTACATTATTATTTTTTATTCAGATAACACCAAGTGACTTTTTCCCCTTCAATAAAACCTAGTTTTCTGTACAAATTGCACGCATTTGCATTATCTTTGAAACAAAACGCGAATACCGGTTTGTTTTCCTTCAACCATATGTTAGACGCTAACTTCAAAACTAATTCACCGTATCCCTTCTTCCTGTGACCTTCAACTGTATACAGATGCTGCAGTGGTCCAACTTCTTTCATGAACACCCAAGATATTAAACTCTTATCACAGAATAGACCAAAACCGCATTTAGCTTTGATGAGTAATTCGAAGTGCCATGCTGAATTTGTGTAGCGGTTAGGCCATGTCGAGTCTACTAAATCAAGATATTCCAAGGTCACTGGTCCGAAGGTGATGTTTGAGGGTAGGCTGAGGAATCAATTGGAAAGATTAATGACTGTAATATTGTATCAAGTATTACTGAAATTAAAAAAAAGATTACTAGAAAAAAGCGTAGTCAATTAGTAAGGATAAAACTAACTACCTTAGTAATAACTAACATAGTAAGGATTTATAGTAAGGATAAAACTGTTTTTTAACGCTTAATCCATTTAATAGATTCTGAGTCCAGAAAGAACTTACATGTTAATATATAATTATAGACTTTTTATTACTACCTAATTCAACATATTAATATTTAAGGTACAGACACTAATTTCCATTTTTTTATGTGTGTGGATTGTGTGTAAAATTGTTTATATCGTACCTTATTTCATCAAACTCGTGTTCAAGTATGAATGTATGTAAAAATCTATGAACTTCCAAATTGACATCTTCATGAAAAGATTTCCGAAGACATTCCACCACGTTACGTGGAGCATAAGGCACTATCACTCCATTACTCCAATCAATTATTTTTGTTCTTTTCAAAGCGTCGCAAAGTTTTTCAGTGTCATCATTTGGGCATTGAATAATTAATTCATAACAATCAATCTACAAAAGAAGTTAAAACAATTATTAGTTTTATACTTCAAAAATAGTGACCAGTAAACATTAATTAACGATTGTATTGGTATTGATAACATTTTAAACAATTTCAAGTTAAATTTTCGTAAATATAATTTGGTGGTCAATTAGAGATTTGTTTGCTATTGTACACAGGGCTGGATACTAAATAAAATATTTTCCTAACATTGTCAGTCAGCGCCATCTTACTTCATAATGTGATACTATTATTAACAGCTAGTTACGCTAGTTTCTCATAGATGGCGCTAGTAGACATATTTATCTAATTAAAAATTCAAATAAACTACAAATTAATATTATTAAAACTATTACACTTAACATCAATTATGAATTAATATTAAAGTTAGATCAGAATTATTATTTTTATTAGCACAAATTTTATAGATATGATACCTTGGAATTGACGGCTACCATTCCACTTGAAACGTCACCGAAGGGGCAATAAACTTTGAGTTTGTAATCTATACGCTGTTCCGCCCATTGTCTTTGCATCTCAAGCGCCGCATATCCAGAAATACCTCGAGGCCAGTCTGTTTTGAAGACGTTCTGAAGTTCGTTCCATTTCTCAAAAGGTAGCTGTTCTAGTGGCTCAAGATTCTCAGACATATTAACAAAAAGAATCAAATACACGTCCAACTCCCCACATCACACGTTAAGTACTGTTGTTAAATATTGTTTAATAGCGTAGGTAAATAATAATGTTGACATTCTTGTTCTAGACAATCGGATGTTAGTTATTCTAACAGTTACGGGAAAAACCACGAACTATTTACATTGCCTATTTATTAATTAATTATACCTACTTACATTATAAATGGTTTACCTCCATTTAATTATTTGGTAAATGTTATAATTTATTTCGATATCTCAGCCCAGTTATCATAATGGTAGACATAACATAACTTCACGTCTTTGCTACTCGATGGTGTAGGCAGCGGCGTTTAAGCCTCGTCTCGCCGTTTTATTGACGTCCCAAATGGAATAGGTGGCGAACCTATTGCCATACCGGGCACAAAGTTTTCAGTCATCGATATTTCTCACGCTTAACTTCCGAAAACAATTTCGAAAAGTCATTGGTGTGAGCCAGTGCTAGAATTTGAATCCGGACCTCTGGATCAGAAGTCGTGTCATATTTTATATTCCATCTCCATTTTATATCTCTTCATTCATGAATTTTATGTAATTAGGTATGTACTTATTTTTAAAAGAAATGTATCATATTGTTACTTTGCTCCGCATCAAAAGTAATTTTACTATTAAAGTGCTAAATCTCGAAATTTATAACCTTTTATTTACTAAATTATACATAAAAATCACCCCGTTTAAACACTCTATCTATTAAAAAGAAAATGCATCAAAATCCGTTCCGTAGTTTTAAAGATCAAAGCATTTAAGGGTACTGACAGCGGAAAGCGACTGTGTTTAAACCATGTAACTAGCTGACTCGGCGAACTTTGTTCTGCATCAAAAGTAAATTTTACTTAGTTTCCAATTAAACTGCCAAATATCGAAAATATGACTTTTTCTTTATAAAAATTCCCTCTATAAAAAAAAACCGCATCAAAATTGAAGTCCTTTTAAATTTCTAAACATTTAAGGGGACAGACAACGGAGAGCGACTTTATTATATAATATGTAATGATGATGATGATGATAATGATATCCGTTAACTAGTATCTAAATTCTATCATTTAGTTGCATAATTTGTAACTAGAGGGCGCTGTGCGTATTCTGTGTAAAATATTATAATTATCTGCAGTTATACTCTAATAAAAAATATATTATTATGTTATGATATTGCCGAGGTTCGTACCCCACAGGTGCCCTTGGACCAGGTTGTTTAAATCACCTAAGGTTGAGAGCCCTCTGCGCTCACCAAAAGTCCGCGTAAAATTGTAACAGCCGTCAGGCTAACAATTAGAAGTTATTAAAAAAAAATATATATATGTTATGATAACTGGAAATATAAAATTATTTATTTATGAAATTAGATACATATTAGATATGTTAATTAAGTGTATTAATTATCGCTAGAATAGTATTTTTATCAGAACTTTTATATACAAGTTTGTAGGCAGCGAGAAAATTGGCGCTTGACTTGCCGACATTTTTAAGATTTTAACTCCTGGATATAAATAGGTGGCGGAACTTGTTGCCATGACAATATTGTATTGTGAATAATTTTGTCAGTCGTTGTTAATAACTATTTTAAAGCCATTAATGTCAGCCGGGGCTCAAATTCTAGACACATTGCTCAGAGACGGATTGCTGAATCTCCAAAACCCCTAGACGACGTTTGTGATGATTTCTACAGTTATATTATTGTATTAAAGTTGAAGATTTTGTTTGATTGTCTGAAACACCTAATCTTAGGAACTACTGACTCAACATTTAAAATTCTTTTAATGTTAGATAGCCCATTTATTAACGAAGGCTATATATCATCGTTTTATCATTACATAGTATAAAACTAAGTGGCGTTCCGATATTTGTCCTTTTATATCTTTGAAACTACGCAACGGATTTTGATGCGAATTATTTTAATAGATAGAGTGTATCAACAGGATGGTTTGTATGTATAATTCACGTATAATGTAGTAATGACAAACTTTAGCAATTTAATTATAAACGCTGTACAAATTACTTTTGATGCGGAACAAAGTTCGCCGGCTCAGCTATTTGTTAATAAAATATACACAAACTAGGTCAGCCAGTAATAAAATAAAACAGATCAATATACCAGTCGATAAATCTTTAGTGACAAAGTGCTTGCCAGTTATGGCTCTCCCTGGCGCCCATTTGCATTTTAATATGTCCATTAGTGAGTAATTGTGATGGTCTACTATCAGTGGAATATATTAACTAGCTGTAGGCGAAACTGCAGTGTAACTATTTAGTGCTTGAACGAAATATATGTACGTATTCTAATAATATTAGTAAAATATGAACAAAAGTTAATGTTACTATGTAAAATTGTTAAGGCCTTCAGTTTGCCAACAGAGAAGGAAGGATGGAAGTTTTAGGAAGGGATTTCTCCGCCTCTGCTATCGATGTGACTGCCACGAAGAGACCACGACAGCCCTGCTAAGAGCGAGACGACAGAGAAGAAGAAAGTTATAGGTATTGCCCGTCGAATACTGCTTTACAGATCCAAGGTTCGAATCAGTATCACCAATAAATCTTTTCAGACACGCACATTAAATATATCTTTCGGCCAGCGAAAACAACGCTGTCTACATCTTCGATAATTAAAGGTGTGAAGCAGTTAAAAGAAACATCAAAAAAATAAGAGAAAAAATGCTCATAAAGATTGGTCACTAAATTATATGTTCCCGCAAAATGGACGAAATAATGGACTATTGAGTACGAAAATCTCATATTTATTCAGAGGTTTATATCCGGATGTAAAACCTTTATGGACCGTATTATTATCAACTTGGTATGTAACATCACACCATTAATGGTCGGAGTGGCAGGCAGTATTAATTATACTTTTACGCGCTGAATTTCTTGGTTTCTTTTTATTTGATTCCTAAACAAAACAAACAAACTGCGGTACCTGATTCGACACCTATTGGTGCATGGGATTAAATCTTTAATTCAGATAACATATGTAGATAAAAATAGCGATGCCCCAATTCAATATTATATTCTGTATGAAATATTTAAGTATCTTTATGATTTTCCAATAATATCCTTTAAAGTTTAAACTGTGGTAAAGCCACTCAATTCACTGTATGAATGTGCCGGGTCGACCGGTGGTATACCCCGATCTTTTAGAATATCGACATATAGTGATATAAGATACAGATATATCAATAGGCCTACTCCCATTAAAGGCTCCTTTCTTCCTTTTTTAAAGACTAGCAGCACAACTGTGACCCTGTTGGTGTTGCATATGGCCACGACTAGTTACCACTAGGTAACCCAATAACTTTCTCACCGAACGATATGCAGCATTAAGCCACTTTACGTCGACATTCTGAGAATATATTTCACCGAGAAATCGGGTTTTCATGCAGCGAAATGCATGGTTCTACCACTGTCAAAAGTACACTAGTTCAAAACTAAGGTGCTATAATTTAGGGAAACCTAAACAGCTCTCAGTCAGCTGGGTGCGAAAGAAAAACATATGGCTGACAAGCTTACACAGCACAACACCGAAAAATGGCGGGATAACCATTCTTAAATATCGGTCAACAACCAATACAACGGCCCCCAGCTGCGGCCGCAACGGCTGGAAAAGACTGGATGCGGAAGGCAGAGAATCGGATATTGTGGCGCACATTGGGAGAGGCCTATATCCAGCAGCGGACTGCAATAGGCTGATGATGATGAACAAAACATATTTTAAGCCGTGGTGGCCGAGCCTCGTGGTGCATTGGTAAAGCTACAGACTGTAGAATCGAGATTGACGGGTTCGATTCCCACCCGAGTACAAATATTTGTGACAAGCATGAATTTTTGTACGGCATCTGGGTGTTTTTGTATGTATTATAAATATTTATTTGCTAAAGAAAAGTATATAAGTATTAATATCCGTTTTCTAGTTTCCATAGCATTTACTTGCTAAGTTTGGAACTAGAGGGCGCTGTGTGTAATGTGTCCAAGATATTATTATTACGCAATATTAACCGTCATTTATCCAAATAACAAGGATATAATTTAATACATGCCATTCAAGAAGTATGAGAATCGTAAAGCATTATGTGTCGAACATTAACTGGTCCTTCACGTACGGACTCATAAAACAGAGAATTTGTACCATTACCCTAAAAGCTAATAATCCTTGAGTTAAGGTGAATCACCCAATTATCGGCGCGTTACTGCTGATTTTGGAAAATAACTCGATATTAACGAACTTATTTCAGTAATTTGTAATTCCAAAAGAAAATATTAGCTGGGATGTAACTGTTTTTATCAGTGGTAGCTCATGTACTTCACTACATGAATGGGCCGGCTCAATCCGTGAAATATCACGACCTCTCAGAATATCGTCGTGAAGTGGCTGGTGCCGCGTATCGTTCGGTGAGAGAGATATCTGGAGGCCCGATTCTCTTCCTTTCCACTCCTATCCCCTTATAGGATGGCAACGCACCACGCTGTTCATGGGCGGTGAGTAGTTGCTTACCTTCAGGTGACACACTTTCCTCGTTCCTATCCCATAAAAAATATACATAAAAAATGCCTTGATGGTAAAGTATAATTGTTTTGAACCAATAATTTACGTTGCAGTTTTGTTATTTTGTTTTTCATTCAATCATTACCCAGCTTAATATCGGCGTAAAGTGATTCATGCTGCATTTTGCTCGCTGAGGTCAGGCAGACGGCCGGTCATAAAACCACAGAGAAATCTTTTGACAACATTAATAGTTTGAAAGGATTACATATGGTGCCGAGCCCGCTAAAAATGATCCACGGGCAGGAAAATGATGTAGTGAAGATGGTGGTTGTTCAGAACTACGCCAAAGTACAATAAAAATCATGATAGAGTTGTACTCGATGCATGAATGGGCCGGCTCAGCCGTTGAAATACCACGACCGTTCAGAATATCAACGTAATTTGGCTTATGCCGCGTTGCGCTCGGTGAGAGAGGAATCCAGATTTCCCCTCTCTCCTCCCGTCTCTATTTTCTATCCTACTCCTGATTACCAACTGCAAGATTATCAGTGTTGCACTATCGGTATCAATGAGCGGCGTAAGTTGCTTATCATCAGATAACACGCTTGCTCGTTTGGCTTGCCATAGCACAAAAAATCTCTACTATCTACATCCCCAGGCATTAAATACGTACATACATACATACATAACTTCACGCCAAATCCCTTGCGGGGTAGGCAGAGAGAACAGAGCGCCATAGGGCACGATTCTTACACACCTCACTCGCTTCGTTGACTTTCATAACTCTTTTCATGCACGCGCGTCGGTTTTTGAGGCTCTTAACATCACCTTCCTCCAGAACACGTTCTATTTGGTCTTGGAATGTGTGTCTTGGCCGTCCTCGACTCCTACATCCGTCCGCTTTTGCGTTGTATATCTGCTTAGTCAGTCTTGCGTCAACCATTCTTTCTACATGTCCGAACCATCGGAGCATGCCCTTTCTTACTTTTACACCGACACTCTCTTAAATACGTAAAGTTAAAAAAAAGAGAAAGTAAGTCTACTTTGGCCCTATTTAAATTATAAAAATTTTCAATGACCACGTTCTTGCCATTCATTTTATAGTACCTTTAAAGGTCTACTCGTTTGGATTAGATAATAACAGGTCTGAACGTCCAGGCGGCTCAGGTATTAAGTTTATTATGAGATTATCTAGATCTACACAGTTCCCTGTTACCTGTTTATCACAGCTTAAATCTAAAAAGGGATTATATAGGGATATAAATATATTTGTGAGTTTTCCTTTCTTCAAAATACATATGTACTTAGTTTTGTAATTTTTTGTTGTAATAATGTCATCATATTTTATTTTGTAAAAGTGGTAGAATCACGCAGTTCGTTTCGTGAATGTACCGGCTCGACCTGTGAAATACCACGACCTGTCAGAATATCGATGTAAAGTGGCTTATGACCCGTTTTGCTCAGACTGAAATGATACCTCTCTCGACATACAAAACCGATTTTGCGAAATCTTTGTTTTTTGAAAACGACAAGTAAGTTTCTTTAATGACAAAAAGGGGCAAACGAGCGTGCGGGTCACCTGATGTAAAGCGACCACCGCCGCCCATGGACCTTCGCAACACCGCGTCACATCAATGTTTCCGTCCTTTAAGATAAGAATACGCTCGATTCTTGAAGGTTCCTAAGTCGTAGCGGTCCGGGAATAGCGTTGCCGGCAGCTGGTTCCATATAGGTGCAGTGCGTGGCAAGAAGTGCGGGCTGAAACGCATTGTTGTTGATCGCTAACCATTAAGCCAATGCGAATGGAAACACTGGCGAGTTGGGCAATTGCGAAAATCAGCAGTTGGTATTAGTCCGAACAATTCTTTAGAGCACTCCGGGTATAGGAACAAACAAATATTACGTTGCACAGGACCGTCAGTTGTGGCGCTCTATGGGGGAGTGGACCTCTAAAGGCTGATGATGATAACATGACATAACATAACTTCACGCCTTTTGTTACCCGAAGGTGTAGGCAGTGGCTGTTAAGCCTCGTCTCGCCGTTATGATAGATAGAGATGCAACATCTCTCCGGAACTCCAACGGTTGTTTATTATTAGCTTTTTATTAGCTTCACTTGTATGTTTGTAACCGACTTCTTTGGGCGCGATTTTGACCCACTTTGAATGGCCAGATTTCGTTCAAACTTTGTAGATTTATCGAGGACCGATGACAATACACTAATTTGATAAAATTATAGAAAACCGAACTAAAAAATAGAAAATAATAAATAGTTTAAAAAACTAAAAAACACGCTTTTTGTAGAAAACTGAACTAAAAAATAGAAAATAAGTTTTAATAAAATTAAATTAAGAATAGTGTTGAAAATTTCAATAAATATAGATTAATAATAGTGTGAATAAAAAAAAAATTAAAAAAAAGCGTGGGGTTCTTTTTAAGATCTTATCAAAATGGTAATCACTCTACTCATATCTGTCAACAAAATATTTATAACTATTGACACATGCATCCCACGCGTTGTTTAATTTTTTTTTTATTCACACTATTATTAATCTATATTTATTGTTATTACTGTATACTATATTTCACTTCCGAAAACAATTTCGAAAAGTCATTGGTGTGAACCAGTGTCAGGATTCGAACCCGGACCTAGGACCTAGGACCGGACCCCACGAACTAGGGCTAGTACGTGTACATTTCTCGTATCAACATATTTCTAATAAAAGTTACATTAACAGTCCAATTACACATAAAGTATGTGTACACATTGTAACTAAGCCTAACTCATAACTACACAAAGTTCATAAGTAGCTTATAATTTCTTTTAATTACTTAATTAATTTTAATATGAGCACTAATTGAAGTTCTCGTAAGCCTTGTTAGTAATTTAGTAAAATAAACTTTCAATTATATAATGAAAATATTTTATGTCACGTAAGTGGAATAACGATTAATATCCCAGGTTTTCAAGATTTTTGTGTATAATATTGTGCAGTTACAACTTCTTCTGGAAGTGTGTATAACAACTTAGTTACGTTACGTTACGCGTTACGGCGTCAATTTATCCGATTTTTCTTCTTACATGTATACGGAAAACGTACTGCACTAGGGACATATATTTTTTTATTCAGTGAACTAAAATTAGTTTTGGTAATCACTTCTGTCTCCTTGATAGACACATCAAGGAACTGGTCATCCAGTGGTTGAGCACCCCGCTTCTGAATCAAGAGGTCGCAGGTTTGAATCCTGGCTCACACCAATGACTTTTAAACATTGTTTTCGGAAGTTATGTGTGATAAATATCGATGACTAAAAACTTTGTGCGCGGTATAGAAAAAAGGTTTGCCACCTATTCCATTTGGGACGTAAACATAACGCCGAGACGAGGCTTAACAGCCGCTGCCTACACCTTCGGGTAGAAAAGGCGTGAAGCTATGTTATGTTATTATGAAGTTGGAAAACCTAACATCTTTTATAACCTAACATCTGAAATGAAAACTGTTCCCTTGTTGTCAATATAGCGAAACCTCATAACATAGCCTTGAGTGGGAGTTACCATTACGGACGCCCACAGAGTACTTAGTTACACATTACCATAGGACTGTTGCGTGGGTGTTGAGTGTCAAAATAGCACTTATAAGTGTGATAAGATATCCGCGTGATTACGGCCGAGTGCTAACATTTGTAAGCATCTATAAGCATCTAAATGTATCATTTGGAATGTAAAAACTTTCGCACTTATTACTGGGTTACTACTCTTGGGTATTTTTTTTCGCGTTGATGAACTTAGGAACAATACGTCTAACCATAAAACCATTTTTAAGGGATACGAGGGTAAATGAGCAAGTGGGTCATCTGATGGTAAGCAACTACTCACCGCACTTAAACATCGTGGTGCATTGCCGTCGTTTAAGGGAGTAGGAGAGACAAGGAAGAGGAAAGAGGATCGGGCCTCCGGATACCTCATGCCAATATTCCGTGAGAGATCGTGGTATTTCACCGGTCGAACCTGCCCATTCATGCAGCGATATCTGCGGTTAAACCATGCATGTAGGAGTTGAGGACAGACATGACACACTTTTCATGACCTGGATTTGAACGTGTTCTTGAGGGAAGTGATGTCATGAGCCTTAAAAAGAGACGAGCGACTATGACAAGAGGTACCTATGAAGAATCGAGTGAGGTGCGTAAGAAACGTACTTTTGGCGCACTGTTCTCTCAGAGCGCCAAGAGACTTGGGGTGAAGTTTGGACCAATATATAATATATATACGCAGATAAATTCATGTGAGTGTATGTTTGTATTATTAAAATATTAAGCTTTTACGTAATGCATTTGAATGTAAATAGAATGAATGAATGAAGCCTTTATTTACTGACCAAATAAATAAATTATAGCATAATTTTAAAAAACAGCAATGTAGCAATTTTATCGGTGCAAGTAATATATATGTAAAGAACTAAATGAGTATATTTTAGTCTCTGTGGTCCGGAAAGGGTGGATTCACAGTTTTAGCCAAACGTAACATAACTTCACGCCTTTGTTACCCAAAGCAGTAGGCAGCGGCTGTTAAGCCTCGTCTCGCCGTTATGTTTACATCCCAAATGGAATAGGTGGTGAACCTATTGCCATACAGGGCACAAAGTTTTCAGCAATCGATATTTATCACACATAACTTCCGAAAACAATTTAGCCAAGTAATGGAGAATTTAAACCAACACTGTTGCATTGCATTCTTACATTGGTAAGAAAACAATCATTGACAAAGTATACACAGTACAGTTAAAATAAGTCATAAAGTAGCTCTAGCTACTGATTGCAAAGAGGCTGATCGAAGCCTCTCGCGACCAGAGAGCTGGTCTATTCTTCGCACAGTGGATTAGCATTGCCATTCAGCGTGGCAATGCGGCCAGTCTTCTGGGCACGCTGCCAGTAGACCGAAATGCGGAGAAATTGCGCCTCACTCGCTTCGTTGACTTTCATAACTCTCTTCATGCACGCGCGTCGGTTTTTGAGGCTCTTAACATCACCTTCCTCTAGAACACGTTCTATTTGGTCATGGAATGTGTGTCTTGGCCGTCCTCGACTCCTACATCCATCCGCTTTTGCATTGTATATCTGCTTAGTTAGTCTTGCATCAACCATTCTTTCTACATGTCCGAACCATCGGAGCATGCCCTTTCTTACTTTTACACCGACACTCTCTTTCAAACCAACTTCCTTCCTTACAACCTTGTTTTCTACGCGGTCAGCGAGAGTCACTCCGCAGATTTTGCGCAGTGCCCTCATTTCTACCGCGCTTATTCTACTTTCATGCACACTCTGCCATACCCAGCTCTCGCTTCCATAAGTTAGCGTTGGGATCAGGACTGCATTGTGGATTGCTAGCTGGGTTTTTCTATAATGTTTTTTGCGCCCAGGAATCTGCCCAACGCTCCATTTACGCTATTTCCTATCGCCACTCGTCTTTCTACATCGTAGTTATCGTAAATAATGTTATTAATTTATTTCTTTTTGCCCTAGCTTAAAGCTCAATTTGCAATTCTATTTCAAATGAAATGAGATGTTTTTGTTAATTAAAGTTTATAAACTGTATGAAACACTTGCTCTGCTTCATGCCATTCATACACCAATCTTTATCATCTATAACATACAGACATCTATAAGACACAGACACACATTCCATGACCAAATAGAACGTGTTCTGGAGGAAGGTGATGTTAGGAGCCTCAAAAACCGACGCGCGTGCATGAAAAGAGTTATGAAAGTCAACGAAGCGCTCCGTTATCTCTCTCTGCCTACCCCGCGTGGGATTTGGCGTGAAGTTATGTATGTATGTATATAGTTGTAGAGCAAATTATCAAACGCTTCACGTGATAGTAAGCGACTAGCTAACGCTGTCCATGGACATCAGCATCACCAACAGGTGTTACTACAGCGTTACCGCCATTTAAAATGGGATGTGGAGGGAAGGGTAGAAGGGGTTAACCTACATATACCCCTTCAGCGATCGAAACTAAAGGCTTAAGTCACTTTATGTGAATATGTCTGAGAACTTGTGTTATTTCACCGATCGAGCCGCCCGTTCATGTAGTAAACTGGTCCTCTACTAATGTAGAATATTGAGAATGTTTGTATAATAAGCAAGCGTATTCAAACTATCCCACTTCTTATGACTACACTTCATGACCTTAATAAAGTTCAATACCAGTCATCTGCTCAGCGGTGGATTAAATATCAAATAAACATAAGTATTACTAGCTCTCTGCCTCGCGCCTCCAACAAATTACATATAGCCTATGTTACTCTGGATGAATGCAGCTTTCTAATGATGAAAGAATTTTTGAAATCGGTCTAGTAGTTTTTGAGTTAATTCCTTACATACAAAAATATTCAAAATATTAGTATAGCTATATCGTAACGTTATCAATGATAATAATTATGTGACGAGCTGGTAACAATAATCAAATGACCTTCACAAATCATTAATAAACCCCATCGTAAAACGGAAAATTTTCAATGGGTGCTCAAACCCATCAACGGGCTGGTTATCCATTAAATAAATTTTATTATTCGTGTGATAAGGAGCGGGGAGGGCGGGCGGCGGCGGCTAGGCGGGCGCCGGCGAGACGCCCCAGTCACCGCCCGCCTCTCGCCAGGCGACGTCGCATCGCATAATAGTAGAAGCCCGGTCGCGCTAATTTTACACGCCACCAAATATCTTCCCCCACTGGCGCAAATGACAGTTGACCCACTGATAGTGAAGTGTACCGCGGCATAGTGTTTATAACTCAACATACCACCCACCATCTACACCTTGAGTGAGTACTTACCTATAGTAAAGTAAAATTACGTTTAAGTAAAACTTTGACAGCGACTCATCTGTACCAATCCGTAGAGTAATACGGCCATTTTATAAGAATATACTCACAAACCAACCTTGAAGGAGTCAGTATTTTGGTCATTGTGACACGCAGCTGACATTATGACTGTGTTTTTTTTTTTTTGCTTCACATACCTACGTAGATACGATTGGTATTCGAATTGGTATACAGAAATAGCTTTGAGAATTTAATTAATGCATCGAATGTTACGTATATTTATGTTTGGTTGAGCTATAGGTTTATATTCTAGAAATTTTATAGCAACATAAGGGATATATATGTGTCAAGGTTTTGACATCTTGTTATATTAACGTCTACGCTATAGCCAATGTAGAGTTAGTATAGGAATATATACGAAAAAAAGGTACAGTTTGCTTATTTTGCTGACGTTATACGATCGTAAAAATTGTATCTATATTTACCATCTTTTTTACAAGGAACGATGTAAATGATATCTGTAATATTGATTGATTTTTTTGTTAGACGATTTAGTACATATTCTTTAATAGTTTTCTAGTAATCTTTCCCATCAGCAAAGTTTATTTTTCATCAGACAAATGGGGAGACTATATCAGACGCATAATTTGTTAGTCATCGATTATTATTATGAATAACTTGGGTAAACTTTAACAAAAAATCACCCGTATTTAGTCAGAGAAACCGGGCTCTCTCAAATAGAAATTAGAAAGCTAAACCTCCATGCCAGCTGTATGAAAACTTTTAATCCTGTCCGAAATATTTTTCTTGCCCTTATTTCTTTGGTTGAGAACTCTTACAGTTGTGTTCGTGCTTGAAGGATCAGAGCAGTGATTGTTATAGGATCACTTATTTTCTCTAGGCTTTGGCGATATTAATATTATTGTTATTAATTTTATATGGTTTTGAAAAGAGTATCTGGCACATGAGTTTCTTGCCTGATTCTTCTCATGATAGCCCCTACACTGGGAATCGGGCCGCTCGTGGCGATTACGTCCGTGTTTTCTTTTTCCACAGAGGCACTTTCCTCAAGCGCTCGTGTTTAAGAATTTGTATCTGTCTTTAACTTTGAAATATATTCTTATAATTATAATTAAATGACTCTTATATCATAAGTTGTGCTTTTAACTTAACGTAAGTCAATTTTTCATTATACTAGTCGAGCGGTGAAATACCACGACCTCTCAGATAACAGTGGTAGAGCCAAACAGTTCACTGCATGAATAGGCCGGCTCGACCGGTGAAATACCACGACCTCTCAGAAGACCGACGTAAAGTGGCTCATGCCGCGTTTCGTTCGGTGAGAGGGGTACCCGGAGGCCCACCCCCCTTCCCCATCTTTTCCTATCCCCTATCCCTTAAAGGTCGGCAACGCAACAGTAACACTATATGTGTTGCTGGTGTCCATGGGCAGCGTTGGTTGCTTACCATCAGGTGACACGCCTGCTCGTTTGCCCTCCTTTCCCATAAAAAAAATGGTCATTGTGGGTTATCTGTAAGATAACGAACGATCTAAAGATAAACACATCAGCGAGGACTTTTTATAGACATTTTAAAGGTGTATATTAAGTATATGCTTTGATCTATCACTTAGGATACAGTCAGACTTGCAATTTTAGTGCTAAATAACGAAAATTATTACTTACTCCTTATAACATCATACAATAATTATAAATATAAATCACCCCGTTGACATCCTCTATCTATTAAAAGAAACCACATCAAAATCCGTTGCGTAGTTTCAAAGATCTAAGCATATAAGTGGACAGACCGCGGAAAGTGACTTTGTTTTATACCATGTAATGGATTCTATGATATAACATAACATACAGATAGACAGTCAAGACTTTTTATAAAAGCATTTGGCTTCTGATGTTCTGATGAAAATAAACCATTACTTTCTTTCTTTCAATATTTCAAATGTAAAGACATCTTTCTATTAAAATTATTATGGTAGTCTCGGTGGTCCTTTTTTCGAGCACCCCGCTTCTGAATCCAGAGGTCGCGGGTTCGAATCCTCACATTGGCTCACACCAATGACTTTTCGAAATTGTATTCGTAAGTTATGTGTGATAAATATCGATGTCCGAAAACTTTGTGCCCGGTATGGCAATAGGTTCGCTACCTATTCCATTTGGGACGTAAACATGTTATGTTATGAACCAATAAATATCGACGTAGTTGCTGTAAAAAATAGCAATGCTTTTAAAAAGCAATTAATAGCTTGTGTTTTATGATTACAAAATTAATTTTTGGCTAATAGAGCGATAATTAAATGATTTGCATGCTATGAAAACTATTGCTAATAATTAGATTTTATTATAACTCGTCACGAAATAGTAAACGCAAATAACATATTTAGCTAGCTGTAACTTCACGCGTTTAATATCTGTAGGCATAAGCTGTGGTAATTGTGTGCTGTGTTATTGTATATACATATGAGGGACACATTTGTTAATTTTTATCTTAAAAGCTTTCTAAGAAGTTATTCTGTTTGAATCAGGATTTGAACTGACGCTTTTCTGAATTCGAAAGAGAGTGCCAAACCACTCGGCCACCAATGCTTTTGGGGTTCACTATATTAGTAGCTAAAATGACTAAAAAATAACAATTGTAAAGTATTTTTTTCAGTACCTAATATGGAGGTAAATATCAGCACCAGATGCCCCTGCTGCATGAATGGGCCGGCTTGACCCGTAAAATACCACGGCCTCTCAGTAAATCGACGTAAAATAGCTCCTTTCGTTCGGTGAGCGAGGTATCTGGAGACCCAATCCCATCCCCCCTCCCCTTTCGAACACTTCCATATCCCACTGTAAGGGCTAGCAACTGTAACACTATCTATGTTAAGATGTCCATGGGCGGCTGTGGTTGTTTACCATTAGTGTGACACGCTCGCTCGTTTCCCACCGTATCCCACTTAATGCTGCATTACATATTTTGACACTAATAAATCTTCCTCACCAATTTTTCCATTTCCATCATGGATGATCAGCATTTGATTGATTACTGAGAGGTACTATCGTCAATCTCAGTGAATTCATCCCAAGAGATATTGGTACTACCTGGAAATGTATACGGGAGATATATTGATATATATATATAGGAATCTATTTTGTTTATAGAACTTGTGGATTTGAACTCCGACTTGTATTATTTTAATTAAGTAACTATTATTAACACTTAATAGTATAAAATAGAGTTGCTTTACGCTGTCCGTCCCCTTATATGCTTATATCTTTGAAACTACGCAATTTTGATGCGGTTTTTATAATAGATAGGGATTGTCAACGGGGTGGTATTTAGCTTTAATGCATGTATGTGGTAATGAAAAAGTGATAAATCCAAAATTTACTTATTTCTTACATTTGATGCGGAACAAAGTTCGCCGGGTCAGCTAGTTATATTTAAGCAGCTACCTATAATTTCTAAAAATTATAACACAATTTTTCCAAGTAGTCGTATGGGGCAAGATTAGAATGCGAGACTTCTTGATTCAGAAGAGCGGGTGCCCAACCTCAAGAACACCGAGATGGCTTAAAGGCATACTTCTGTGCTAACAAATACTCATATACTAAAATAATCCTTTTCAAAGAAAGGTTTCTAATTTAATTCTGATCTGCTTTATTTTCGAAGTTATGCGACTCAGATTTTGGGGTTCCTTTTGCGTTATAACTAACGATAAGTACTTTTGGTGCTCCATAAAGACCCTACTTATCTGTATACTTTACCCGTTACTAAATTGTAGGTGATTATTTGTTGACTATTTGTTGCCCGCCTCTTTACTCGCGTGTTTTTTTATGGTATAACGAATGTCATATTGGTTTTTTTTAACGGCATAGGTATGAGGGCAAACAAACAGCGTGTCATTCGAAGGTGGGCAACAAACGCCGCCCATGGACACCTGAACACATAAAGTGTTGCCGGCCCATACCATGGGTTATGAAAATAGGAAGTGGGATGGGAAGGGAAGGGGTGAAGCGTTTGGGCCTCTGGATATCTCTCTCACTATCAACAAGCGAAACGTAACATGAGCCACTTAACGTCGATATTCTGAGAGGTCATGGTTTCACAGGCCGAGTCGACCCATTCGTGTAGCCAATTGCATGGCTCTTCCACTGTGCTTTTTGGTCTTTATTGATGATAGACATTCTAAGAGACACAAGATTATAAGGAAAGGAACACAGTCTTCAAGTTAAAGTCTAAAAAATCTTTTTTTATGGGATAGTATTACAGTTGTGTTGCCGACCTTTAAGGGAGTAGGATGGGAAAGGATGGGGAAGGAGGTGGACTTCCTGATACCTCTCTCGCAGTACGAAACGCGGCATGAGCCAGTTTACGTCGATCTTCTGAGAGGTTGTGGTATTTCATCGGTCGAGCCGGCCCATTCATGCAGCGAATTGCTTGGCTCTACCACTGTTAAATTCAATACTATTATTATGGATTCTCTTGTCTTTCAATTTGTCTTATTATGAAGAAATTGAACGATATTTTTTTAACTGTCTTTATTACTGTCGTTATATTACTCATAATATATGTTTGAAATTAATTTTATCTTGAGAAAAATTTTCGAAAAACTCATTCGCAACATATTAAGCGAATGTCACGAGTGTCGCTTGACCAGTGTGACAGCTCTTCCACTGAGGTCTACCGAGATGTCTTCTGGGCGCCACAATTGGTCCTCACCACACTGTCTCGTACCAATTGCAGTGGTAGAGTCAGGCAGTTCGCCGCTTGAATGGGCTGACGTACCACTATTTGCCAAAAAATTGACGTAGAATAGCGCAAGAAACATTCGGAGCCACAACCCCACTTAAAGCGTCGTTGTAAAAGTCTATAGATGGCGCTAATCTATTACCGCCAAAGACATATCTACCGCCTGTTTACTGCCAATATACAAATAAAAAAAAAAAACAAACAAATAACGAACTAATTTATTTATTTATAATTAATATTCAATCTGATATGATATCAAGTACATGATTTCGCTGGATATATCGGAAATTTTGTAATATAATTAAGTACCTACGTTAATGAGTTCCAGCAAGCGCACCACTTGCTGTGTTGTAAATTAAGTCCAGTTTGACATAAACATCGATGATTTATTGGAAACCCATTAGCGATCTGATCAGTATATTATTAAGAATGGTTTTTTTGTTTTCTGACGTACGCTGTCACTTAGCAGACCATAGAGAATCGTTTGACGTTTATAAATGTCATTTTTAAATTAAGAACACTTATAAATACTAGTAACTATTTCTATTTAATAGTCTCGGTGGTCTAGTGATTGAGCACCGCGCTTCTGATACAGAAGTCGTGTGTCGGATTCCGGGCTCACACCAATGATTTTGTGATTGATGTTTAATAAATATCGATGACTGACAACTTTGTGCCCGGCGTACGGCAATAGGTTCGCCACCTTATTCCATTTGAGACGCGTAACGGAATGATTCCTGCCGCTGCCAACACTTTCAGGTAGGGAAAAGGCACCAAGTTAACATAACAAAACTTCACGCCTTTGTTACCCGAAGGTGTAATCAGCGGCTGTTAAGCCTCTGTCTCGCCGTTATGTTTACGTCCCAAATGGAATAGTTGGCGAACCTATTGCCATACCGGGCACAAAGTTTTCAGTCATCGATGTTTATCACACATAACTTCCGAAAACAATTTCGAAAAGTCATTGGTGTGAGCCAGTGTCAGGATTCGAACCCGCGACCTCTGGATCAGAAGCCATGTGCTCGACCACTGGACCACCAAATAAGCTTAGCACAAATAATCCCCGTAAAAAAATCACTTGTATTTGTTGGGATTCGAACCCTGGACTGATAGAAGCAATGAACTACATTAAAGTACAAGGTCAGTAAAAATAATATTCCAGAAAAATAAGTCTGACAATTCACCCGACCTTAATCTGACCAACATTACATTTTCCAACGCAAAATCCTAAACCGTCTAATACTTTCAAAATTACTATCTACTAAGTGAAAAAAAAGAAAAGACAACGCTCCCAAACCTTTTTAATCAAAGCAAAATGTCAGTCATAGTATTAAATCGCCTCTAATTTGACCCGAGCTTCTGTGGTGCTCAACCTTTATTTTTCAATATTTATTCGACTATCAGATTCCGGTCTACTTATGGGGCGTTGAGACACTTTAAAATTAAAATGAGAGATGTCGCTTCAGTCGTATTCAAGCTTTAGAGGTGTTACAAAGAAACTTGTTGAAGATTGTTTTATGTATTTAATGTCCGTACCAAACTCAATTACTATTCATATGGTGGAGGAATCTTAAATTTGTGTGAAATTAATGATTTATTAGTGACAATTTATCACATAACCAAGAATTCATTCTTGGTTATGTGCTTATGTGCTAATTTATGACATAACCAAGAATTCATTCTTGGTTATGTCATAAATTGTATTGAAGACCTACAATTTATTAAACACATTAAAAACATTAAAATGTAAAAACACATTATGTTTAATGTTTTTTAAGTTATATTTCGCTCCAGTGAAAAACAGATAATAACTTCAAGATAATAACTTTTCTAACCGAAGCTGTTGCGGCTGTTAAGCCTCGACTTTCCATATCGTAACGTCTCAAATTAAGTAGATGACTATAGTGAAGCATGGTTATATTGAGCATTGTATATATATTATCAAAATAATATAGATACATGTCTAGCAAGTTTTCAGTTGCAATGAGAGTCAGAAAAATCAGCATGCAAAAACTTGTAGTATCCAACTTTACCTACCGAACTACATTACCGACTCAATGTCGGTAATGTAGAGTTTCATGTAGGTAACGCGAGGTCGGGTCGCTTCAAATCCATTTAATTTGAAATTGGTTTATCCAAAATATACTGCAGCATAAATTCACTAACTCGTTTAGTAAATTAATGTATAATTACTTGGTTATATGTATTTTATATTCATTACACTAAAAGGTTTTTTTAAATAAAGTGGTTTCGTATAATTTGTTAGGTTAACTTTTGAAATGAAATTGGTTAGAACCGGTAATTTTCATAGAATATTGAGTGAATTTGGATATTAATGATACTTAATCGCAAAAGATTCTTTATTACTATTTATTTTGTAGTTATTTTGGATGAATGGACCGGCTCGACAGATGAATTACCAAACCCGCTCAGGAAATCGACAAAAAGTGGCTTGCGTTAAGCACGTTATACGGTAAAAGAGATATCTGGACGCCCATCTTCTTCTTCTTCTTAATATCTCTATCTACTTTCTTATCTTATCTTAAAGCCCGGCAAGTTAACTGTGGCTGTCTCGGTGTTGCAAATGTCTATAGGCGGCACTACTCTATACGGATGCCTGCAACACAGATACTGTTATAGTTGTGTTGCTGGCCTTTAAGAGAGTGGGATGGCTTGGCATAGAGGATGGGCGTCCGGATACCTATCTCACCGAGCAAAACGCGTTATGAACCCTTTTATGCCGATATTCTGAGAGGTCGTGGTATTTCACCGGTCGAAGTAGCCCATTCATGCAGCAAACTCCGTCGCTCTACCACTGTTACTTTTATACAGTAACTGTTACTTACATGAAACATAAAATAGCTTCATATAACACTCACATAAAACATAAAATAAAACAGTTTATAGAAATGAATTTATTTGATGTTCAGATCTGGGTCAATATATGTACGATCTACATTCAAAGCCAATCGGCTGGACAAGCAGATTCTATCTCCTAGCTACTCGTACCTCACCACGTCTGAAATGTTAGTACCCTATCAATATAGTAAGTTATATATAAAAGTAAATATTGAAAAGTAGATCGATTACTCCATGATCAGATAGATATTATTTTCATATCTTCAAGCCTTTTGATACTTAAAGGTGTAGGTAATGATAGTTAAGCCCATTTTTAAATACGTATTGTTACATTATTGTATAACGAAACCAGTTTATATGTTCTAATTAAATTATTTGTGAATTTTTATTAAAACAAATATACAAATATGGGTACACTTAAAAAACAGTCTTATAGTGCTAATTAAAATATCTATACGTATAAATAAAACTTTAGTTTCTGTTTGTAATATTGAAATCACTGCTTTCTACAACATTCAGAATATATACGGAAGATAGACCATAATTTCGGGTAATCACTAAAATAGCTAGAGCGATTTTGACAGGATTTTTATTGGCGAGTAGCTGGTGTAATAATGAGTAACTTGGACTACTTGTTTCAGAAAAAATCCCTTATTTATTTGCTTCCGAGGCGAAACAAAGTTTTTTTCAGAATTACGTTTGATTTTGTAACTTGCATCGAAAACATTATTATGGTTCTTATATATAACAGCTCAATCTCTTTCTGTGTCTCTCTCTCTCTCTCTCTCTCTCTATCTCTCTCTCTCTCTCTCTGTTTCACACAACCATTAATCTGGTGAGGAAGTCTGTATCAAAAGATTGAAAAAGTTTCTCAAAGCGCTGATTGGCTTTTTTTTTCATTCGTTTCATCGGATTTAGTTCATAAATGGTTTTCCTGTTTCATTCATATCGCACAAGCTAGATAAAATAAAATATAGGTACATTGCAAGATATTCTCAGAATTTTCCATTAAATATCTTAACCCCTTTAATATCTGCAAATATAGGCAGCGACAATCAAGAGCTAGACACGTTTAAATTATATGAGGCATATACAAGCGGACGGCTCACTTAAGCTATGGTATTCGGTTTTAGGTTCAGCGGAAAAGCTATCACTCCGGTCAAAAACCGGTCAGTTGCTTCGTTTACCTTTGAAAGCTTGAACCTTTTTAGGTAATCACAGAGTCTTTTAAAAGTTCTCCAATACAATCCAAAAGTTAAAAAGAATTCTTCATTCTTTTTTTTTCAAATATGCTATTACTTTGTTTCAAAAGTACCATTAGTACAAAGTAGAAACAAAGGTTTAGCCAATTACAGTGAGATTTTAAAGTTCTGTGAGTTGTCACGAATTAGGGCAGTTATGTAGGTAATTTTATAAGTATTACTATTTAACTTCACGCATTTAACATCCCATGGTGTAGGCTGCGGTAATTATGTCTACTATTAAACAAAGGTGAAATACCTATCTGAATACTAACGTGAAGTGGATCATGTCTTATTTCATACATTGAAAAAGGTATCCGGGAGTCTAAAGCCTTCCCCCTCCCTCCACTACCTCATAGTACTTCCGACTCCTGCTCTATCCTATATTAAAGCCAGCAACGAAACTGTAACAGTATTTGTGTGGCAGATATAAATGCTCGGATTTCTCGGTTGTATCAAAAAACCATACCAAAAACAAATCATAGCTGGCATAATTTTTTTAATAATGTGTTAATAATATGACGTATGTTATTATCAAGCTAGCTTGTTCCCACTACTTCGTCTGGGTGAACGCAAATTTATTTATATATTTCTAAGACTTTCGCGAATCTCACTCATTAAAACAACTTTTAGGATTATATCCCGTTTATTTCTTATTTATTTATATTTATTTCCCGACGTTTCGAACTCTTTAAAGAGATCATTTTCACGAGTGATGAACAAAAAGATGGTAGTTGTTCAAAAATTTATCTATATCTATTTATCTATTTTCATTGATACAGAGAGCACCCACTTTTTGGAAATAAAAATCAAAAAGTTGATGTTAAAAATATGATTTTACCCACCCAGGTAACCCACATCAGACCACGAAAACAAAAGTTAAATACTTATCTATAAGATGCATTCATGTTTTTGTTTGTAAAGATCCTTTGTTGTATGACTTGATAAGTAAAAGTTGTTATTATTAAGTTATTAGAATATTATCTTATAAGTTGGTTGAGATCAAAGTATAACTATTATTAAATATTGATTGATTTTCAAATTAAAAGGGGGTAAGTATTTGTTCAAAAATCTACCACTGGGTCAAAAAAGCAAATTTATTATTGATGTGCAATTGGGTTCATTGCTCACCTCAATTATTGATAGCGTGCTAATATTTAGCCTATGTGTTGACCCGACCTCTGGGCTGTTTTTATGCAAAATTGGACGTAAAAGCATGTAGTACTTTTAGAGTTTATCCGTAACAAACATACAGACAAACAGCTATAGAGACAAACTGACGAAAATTCTAAAAATCATATTTTTGGGTTGGGTGTCCATTGTAGATCATGTCCGAAGTATCAAAAAAAAAATTAATGTACAGTTTCAACTTCCTTACAAGTTTATTAAATATATAGATATTGAAAAACTCTTAAATCGATCATTACATAGGGTGTAATTTATAAGTAGGCTTTAATGGCTCTATAATGATCCCATAACTGTCATAGTGAATCTTTTCATAAGCTTACTGACAACCCTTTTTATAAAAAGGTTTCAAAAGGATCACGTCCGATTCCCTTAGCAATTGGTACTTATGTGCATTGGGTATAGAAACGGTACCTAATCGATTTTTTTTTATATATTTGATTTAGAATTATAAAGACTGACCAAACAAGAACTAATATAAACAAAAAAAATTTGAATATATTGAAGTTTCAAAATAAATTTATCTAGCTCGGTGGACAAACACCCCGCTTTAGCGCTAATCGAGAAGACGTGGGATTGAATCCTGACTTGTTAAACAATAGGATCTGCCATTTATTTCATTTTGATGAAACTACTTTTTTATGCAAAATATGAGGTATATATTTAATGCTTTAAGCAGTTCGTCAATATAGAGATTATTTCAATCTCTGTATTGACGAACTGCTTAGTGCATATATTTTTCCAAAAACTAGCATGGCTAGAATTAATATTTTTAATGTTATAAGAATTACTAGCAAGGTAGTACTTTATTATGGAACAAGAGAATAAAATGTCTGAATTGAGGCTAGATCGATCGCATTGTTGGTTTAAGATGACAGAAATATTAGATGTAACTGCTTTTTTACTGTATGAAAATGTAAATTATTTACGCCATTTGGTTGCTGAGTTGCAAATATATATATATATATATTACGGAATGATTGATGAAGTGCTTTTTTTTTCTAATCCAAGCCTAAAGCCCTTGTCACCTGCCACGTGAAAAATTACATACGAACATAAGTATTTTTTTATCTCTAAGACTTTAGCGAATCACGTTCATGACATTAAAACAACTTTTAGGATTATATCGCGTTTATTTATTAGTAATTTTATTTATTTCCCGACGTTTCGAACTCTTTACAGAGATCATTTTCACGAGTGATGAACAAAAAGATGGTATACAACAACCACAAATAGCATCTTTTTGTTCATCACTCATGAAAATGATCTCTGTAAAGAGTTCGAAACGTCGGGAAATAAATATTTTTATATTAATACATAAATTGCTATTGCTGTCTCAAGACATCTATGAAAGTTCTAAGTCTAACCGCATTTTATGGAGTTTTCCCTCATACAGTCCCAAAGTGGTAAGTGGTGTTACTTTTAAAGCAATTTTAATTTTTATTATTATTTAAATTTTACCTAATGGGGGGACAGGATTACAATGGGTAAACTTTGTGTCTCCAGTGGCACTTTATCGTAAGTGAAAACTCGCGTCGCAGGGTCAAGGTGTCACTTAAGGTAATTTTTATTGCAGTTATTGCTTGCGACTTAGTTATATTTTGACACCTAAGACTAACTTTTTTGTTTATGGGTTGGGAGGTAAACTGGTAATTTAATGGGAAGTAACACAGTACTTGCGATGCCGGTTTTAAGGATGGGGTTGGAAGAGAGGTAATAGAGAGACTCTACGTCAACAGTGGTAGAGCCAAGCAGTTCGCTGCATGAATGGGCCGGCTCGACCGGTGAAATACCACGACCTCTCAGAAGATCGACGTAAAGTGGCTCATGCCGCGTTTCATTCAGTGAGAGAGGTACCCGGAGGCGCACCCCTTTTCCCCATCCTTTCCTTTCCCCTATCTCCTAAAGGTCGGCAACGCAACAGTAACACTATATGTGTTGCTGGTGTCCATGGGCGGCGTTGGTTGCTTACCATCAGGTGACACGCTACTCGTTTACCCTCCTATCCCATAAAAAAAAACATTCTGACAGGTTGTGGTTTTTACTCGTCGAGCAGGCCCAATTATGGAGTAAATTACGTGTCTCTACCACTGGATATAATGTGTACACTGAATATTTTTAAATAATAATATATAATATCTGACCAACATCAAAAATATTTTAAGAAACAAATTTCGAAAATTATCACTTTTTACTACTTACATTACACACGAATTATACACACAAACCACCACGATTAAACCCTCTATCTAATAAAAAAGCCGCATATAAATTAGTTGCGTAGTTTCAAAGATGCATTTTATTAAAGATGCAGTTTCAGCATATAAAAGTTATGTGTAATAAATATCGTTGACTAAAAACTTTGTGCCCAGTATGGCCATATGTTCGCCACCTATTCCATTTGGTTCGTAAACATAACGGCGAGTCGAGGCTTAACAGCCACTGCCTTCACCTTCGGGTAGAAAAAGGCTTGAAGTTATGTTATATGTAGAGTTTTAAAATACAAGTTCATGGATATGATATGAAATTGAAAATTGAATATCTTTTATAGCGTATGCTGAAAACTTTCAAATGAGTAGCAACCTTCAATTCAAACACAATCAAGAAGAACTAAGTCCTGGGTTTATTTGTTTAACGGGGTTCCGTCTGTATATTTCATATTGTCATATATGACAGACACTAATTGCATTTGTGCTGAATCCTCGAGGAGTTGCAGACCGTGCTTACGTTAATTATATTGAATGGAGTTCTATCTCACTCGCTCGCTCTCTCTGGAAACTTGAGCGGATTAAATAATTATGAAGGCTTTTAATGTTACGTCATCACTCCACGTCATTTCCAGGTATCAGACACGTTTTTGTTTTGTTTGTCTTTGTTTCTGTATGTTGTACTGTTATCTTAATAAACTACTTTTACACTAGTTGACCCAGAAAACTTCGTTTCGCCACAAAAAAGTTATAAGAATGGTCATTGTGGGTTATTCCAAAGAGATAGATACCTTTTGAAGGTGTATAATAATGTAGTAAGTACATTGTTTTGATCTATCACTCAGCGTTCAGCCAACGTTTTCAATTAAATTGTTAAATCTCAAAAAATATCACTTTTTTTACTACATTAATAATGAATTATGGATAAAAACTACCCCGTTGACTGCCTCTATGTTTAAAAAACTGAATCAAAATCGGTTGCGTAGTTTCAAAGATATAAACATATAAGGGTACAGACAAATTTTAATTAAAATTTATCTGAAAATTAATACTAAAAGTCGAAGTACTTAACCAATAATGCAATCGAGACTTATGAAAAGAAAAATGATACCCATAAGGAGAAATACATACGAATACATACGAAACAGTGGTAGAGCCAAGCAGTTCGCTGCATGAATGGGCCGGCTCGACCGGTGAAATACCACGACCTCTCAGAAGACCGACGTAAAGTGGCTCATGCCGCGTTTCGTTCGGTGAGAGAGGTACCCGGAGGCCCACCCCTTTACCATACTTTCCTATCCCCTATCCCTTAAAGGTTGGCGACGCAACAGTAATACTATATGTGTTGCTGGTGTCCATGGGCGGCGTTGGTTGCTTACCATCAGGTGATACGCCTGCTCGGTTGCCCTCCTATACAATAAAAAAAAAATAAAAAAAATAGCTACAGCGTTGCTTGGAGTTACTGAGTTAGGAAATAATTTAATACTTATAACTAGCTACTAGGATTAACAAGTTTCGTAATAATAAACTCTGCCATTTCCGCGAGACTTACAGGTTTGATGTAGAAGTTGGGACGTGAAGTAGCTTCAGAGCTCGTTAAAGAAGTTTTGTAAGCAAGAAGATTCTAGCCTCGATGTTTGTGTTTGCTTGACAAACTATTTGTTGAAATTTGATTAGCAAACAAACAAATTGCTTCTGGTGCATTAGTAAGACAATTGATTGCAGAAGAATCGAGGTCAGCGGGTTCGATTCCTAACCGATAAGCGTGAATTTCTGTAAGGCCTCTACGTGTTTTTCCATGTATTTATAGAAAGAAAAGTATATATCTATTATCTATAGCACAAGAATTTCGATGCTAAGTTTGGGCGCTGCGTGTTTTGTGTCCGAAAACAGCTAACAGTGGTAGAGTCACGCAGTTCGCTGCACGAATGGGCCGGCTCGACCGGTGAAATATATAGACCTCTCTGAATATCGAACTCTCTGAATATCGACGTAAAGCGGCTTTCGCCGCGTTTCGCTCGATGAGAGAGGTATCAGGAGGCCCAAACCCTTTCCTCCCAAACCCTTTCCTCCTCCCATTCCCATCCCACTCCCGTCCCCGTTCATATTCTATTGTAAGGGCCGGCAACGCAACTGTTACACTATATGTGTTCAGGTGTACATGAGAGGCGTTTGTTGCTCACCATCAGGTGACACGCCTGCTCTTTTGCCCCTATACCATAAAAAAATATTAGAATATTAGTATTAGCCATAGTTTTATCCCATATTTGGCAAAAAATAAAATTCCTCGTTACTTTTATATATTCAAGACTTTTGATGTAATAATAAAATATGCATTTTTTATCGCAAAATTACAAAGTTTTAGAATTTAGTAGCTAATTTTAGCGTCTCACCGGTCGGGACGGCCCATTCATGCAGCAAACTGCGTGGCCCTATCATATAAATAGTCTGATTCATGTTTCTAATAATTTTTTTTTAGAACTTCACACCTTTTTCTACCTGAACGTGCTAAAGATAAGCGGAAGTTAAACCTCGAATCACTGTTACGTCCTAAATGGAATATATGGCGTAACCTATTGCCATACATTTCGCCGATTTTACACGTTCCAAATAGTATAGATGGCCAAACATATCACCATACATATGTCACAATATTGTCGTACATCCATATTTATACAAATAAATAAAATTAAAGTGCCTGTTTGTACATATGTATGTATAAGATACATGCAAGAAAATTGTATTTTTTTTAAATTGTTGCCTGCCTGTCTGTCAGTTTGTTTGTTCCTGAAATGTTTGGAAATATTTGACGGGACTTTTATTAGTTAGGCTACTTTTTTTAAAAAACGTCACACATACATTTTGGAAAGGAACCCGAGGAGACCATGACTTCTTGATCCAGAAGCGGGTTCCTTAAACTCTAGACTATCGTGACGACAATTCTTTTATTAATGAAATTAGCTAAAGAAAGAGAGCTATACGAGTAGCTACAAGCGCTATCCTTTGAATAAAATATAGGTCACTCACTACCGGAGGTCAACCGTGAAGTGGACATAAAAAAACCTTTTAAAAACACATTCCCTGAACGTCGTATAAACTACATAGTAAAATTGCACGCTCTAAAGAACTTAGCTTATAAAATGTAACTTCACATACCTATGAAGCTAGCTACTCACAAAACTAAATACATTTTAAGTAAGGTATTAAGAGTCTGAAATTTCAGTCTACACTATTACATGTTTAAATTTGGAAAATAATATTTAAATTCATTATTATTAAACATAACTTCACGCCTTTTTCTACCCGAAGGTGTAGGCAGCGGCTGTAAAGCCTCATCTCGCCGTTATGTTTACGTCCCAAATGGAATAGGTGGCGAACCTATTGCCATACCGGGCATAAAGTTTTTCAGTCATCGATATTTATCACACGTAACTTCCGGATAATTTCGAAAAGTCATTGCTGTGTGCCAGGATTTAAACCCACTACTTCTAGAATCAGAAGCGGGGTGCTAGCCACTGCACCACTGATACTGTAAGAATCATTATTATTAGAACAAAATATAAGCATAAAATAGCGTAAAGAAGAACAGTGCAGCAGTGCAGTGCAGTTCCTTTTCTTCTAGTGAGTCTCTTGCATTAAAAGTCTCGATGACCTAGTGGTTCATTATTTCTTCTTCTGATTAAGAGGATTTCAAATTATTTCTTATACTTATGACTATTTGGAAGTTAAGTGTGACAAAAGTGAAAATTCAACACGACATACTAAGGCGAAAAATTACGCCACACAATTTGGGATTAGAAAACTAATTAGGATTATCGAGGCATATTATTTGTATAAGAAGGCGTAGTTAAAAAATCTATAAATTAAATAATATTTAAGTCTTGTAGTCTCGGTGGCGCAGTGGTCGAGCACACGGCTTCTGATCCAGAGGTCCGGGTTCGATTCTAGACACTGGCTCACACCAATGACTTTTCGAAATTGTTTTCGGAAGTTATGTGTGATAAATATTGATATACCTATTGCCATACTGGGCACAAAGTTTACAAACTTAGTGCCCAGTATGACAATAGGTTCGCCACCTATTCCATTTGGCACGTAAACATAACAGGAGACGAGGCTTAACAGCCGCTGGCTACACCTTCGGGTAACAAAAGGCGTGAAGTTATGTTATATGTAAATAATATTTAAAATCTATACATACATATTTAACTTCACGCCAGATCCCTTGCAGGGTAGGCAGAGAGAACGGAGCGCCATAAGGCACGATTCTTACACACCTCACTCACTTCGTTGACTTTCATAACTCTTTTCATGCACGTGATAGATTATTCAAAATATGACGTTTTATTATTGAAATATGTATGGTTGAATATGTGTCTGTCTTCTTTATAAATGTCTACTTACACAAATAAGAAAGATTTTGGAAACTATGTAATGAATTAGGTGACATTTTGTGACTTTGTAATTTGGAGGGTAGATCTCATTTTATGTTGTTTATTTGTTGCTATAAAAAGACGTGTATTCATTGTATTGAGACACTTATTGTGAGCGATCGAAGCAGACGGAGCCCTGAGTCTTGTACTCACTGAGTTCAATATACAAGAGGAGCAAACCTCATACAAATGCGTCACAAAATGTGTGTCCACTTTTTAGATGCAATGACGTAGCTTTGAAACCACTAGACATTTAAAATTAAACATATATCTATCTCAGTCACACAAATCGCAAATACATTGCCGTCACTTTGATTAGACAAAGATGGCAATATAAATTTGCAATGGCGGTGTGGGGTGGCCAGCCCATGCGAAATTTTACCCAACTTTTTCAAGCCATGTACTCGTAAAAATATTTAATAAATATAAATTCAATATTTTACTATTACTTATTAATCTGATAAGATCAGATGTATTACAAGATAACTGAAATAATGAATGGATCAACGATCTCTGTGTACTCCGTACTAGATCGGCTGTTCCGAAAAAAATTGGATCACACTCATCTGTACCTAATTGTGTACACCTGCCTTAGAGCAGCGATTTAAAGCGCTGTAGGTAAGGTGTACACAATTAAGTACAGATACACAAAATAGTGAAAACTCTTGAGTAGTAAAATAATGTACTTACATTCATTATATTGAAAGGGAATTATTGTATTTAACGTGGACAGGGCCTAACAGCCGCACGGGTCGATCGATCATAAGGGAACATACCCATACTACGTGACCATACCCATACTACGTGACCTATTTTTTAAGATTTTTCGACCCCTCCCTCCCATCGGTGACCACTCGTAGTATGTATGTGTATGCCAAGACCCCCCCCCCCTCCCCCTTTAGTTTTCACGTAGTAATTCATAATTATGATTTTTAATCATTTCACAGGCAAAAATCGAAAAACATATTGCTGTACAGTATGTAACTTACAGTAACTTAATTTACGAACACGAATTATTTTCTGTTTAATCACATTAATATTCATCTAGGTCGAAAAAATACGAGATTTCTCTCATTAAAATCGACTACGTGACAAAAACCTGAGC
Organism: Euproctis similis; assembly: GCA_905147225.2. NCBI lineage: Eukaryota > Metazoa > Arthropoda > Insecta > Lepidoptera > Erebidae > Euproctis > Euproctis similis. The sequence continues at coordinate 5,639,631 of LR990121.1, read as the reverse complement.
CACCCCCCCGCTCCTGTGACTAACCGTAGTATTTTAAAGACTCCGCTCCCCCCCCCCCCTAAACGGGTCACGTAGTATGGGTACGGTCCCTAAAGTTAAGCAACGCTTGGCGCGGTCGGTCCGTGGATGGGTGACCATTTTATCATGACGAGTTCCTCCGTGTTTCGGAAGGCACGTTAAATTGGTGGGTCCCGGCTGTCATTTGAACATCTTTGGTAGTCGTTACGGGTAGTCAGAAGCCAGAAAGTCTAACAACCAGACTTACCAAGGGGGATTGTGTTGCCCACGCAACTGGGTTGTGGAGGTCAGATGGGCAGTCGCTCCATGTAAAACACTAGTACTCAGCTGCACCCGGTTAGACTGGAAGCCGACCCCAACATAATTGGGAACAAGCTAGGCAGATGAATTATTGATCATACACCGCTGTGTAACATAAGTTTTGTATAAAATTGCCTTTTAGTCTCTTTTTTATAAGTCTGAGTTAATAATTTGCTTTCGTGATACAATCTTATTTTTAAGTATTTATTAATTATGGCATTTATTAATAAAAGCGAATGATCAAATTGAATTGACGATAAATGATCTCCCGGGTGCAGGTAGCCAGTCAGTTTCTTTTCTCAGCAATCGGATAATTTTCACCCACTTGTCACGGCGTGCTGCATCTTTAGGCACCCTGCAGCGTTATTATTATAACAAAAAATATTTAAAATCTCCTTTTCCATAAATTAATAACTCTCCCACAAATGTGGGAAACTAAAACTAAGTTTTTAGTGGTATCACTGAAGCTAATTATGAAAATTCAACATTTTACCTATTTTACTGTATTTTAATATTAATGTAAACATTAATATTACGTGTGGAAAGTAATTCCGGTTAATTTCTTCCGATCTTGAATCGCACTCTTTTACTACGCATTTACCCATTTTGTACCTATTGTTATTCGGTTCGCGTCTGACAGATGACTGAATTGACATAAGCTTCGCATAAGCCTGTAGGCTTATGTCCAGTGGTCACGCTTTGAGAAGGTTATTACAAGTCTAGAGCATATAGGTCAATGCTTGTACTACATAAAAGCTAAGTGGATTTATCAAAATAAATATTAATAACATATTAAATGCTAAATTAATAAATACTATTAGATGTAAATTAAATAAATACTAATAATAAATATTTAAATAGATAAAAATTAACAAATATTAATAATAATTGAATAAATAAATATTACCAAATAAATTAAAATAATTTCAAATTAATAAAATAATGTAATAATAAATTTAAATTATTTTTATTACAAAAATAATTGAAATGAATAAATTACTAATACGATTCTATGAAATGTGGTTTTTGTTACTACCTGGCTTTTAGTAAATATAAATAAATATGTAACACTACCTTAATCTTTTATTTTATTAAATAATATATAGTAATTAATCTAACACACGCGTGTCGATTTTTGAGGCTCCTAATATCACCGTCCTCCAGAACGCGATCTATTTGGTCATGGAATGTGCGTCTAGGCCTTCCTCGACTCCTACATCCATCCGCTTTTGCATTGTATATCTGCTTAGTCAATCTTGCATCATCCATCCTTTCTACATGTCCGAACCATCGGAGCATTTATAAAGGTGACAAAACAATACTTAACTACATCTGAAATCAAAATATTTTATACATAGATAATTGCTAACAAACTAATTATATTTGAATTTTTTACATAATAACTTCACATAACGCATTTTTTACCCAAAATTGTAATGCAGCGGCTTTTAAGTCTCGACTCGCCAAATAGCTATCGCCAATAGATGAACCTAGAATCTGAGCCTAGAATCGAATCCACGACTTCTCAATCAGAAGCGTGAAGTGGACTACCTAGACGATTAAAATGTAATATTTTTTTACTAGCTATAATTGAAAAGCGATGTATTAATATTTATTTTGTGACCGACAAGAACAAAGTTAATATTTGTCTTCCTAATTAGCACCCGTCTCTGACGTCATTTTCATAAGACCGAAGCGTCATAAGTCATAATATTTTCATACCTGAAAAATATCTTGAAAATGAAGTACAAATAAGGAATGTTTTAATTAGTTCTGAAACAAAAAGTAAAGCAGCGTGGTCTGCCTCTATAATTTATTTGTAAGGAAAAATGTTCCTACATTTAGGCTGGGTATATCAAAAAGGATCCCACTCTGGTTATTTCTGCGAGGTAATTTTTGCAGTATATTTTGCTATTTTAAAGCAGAGTATATGCAATATTAAGTTGAAATATTTTTTGCGACCGTATGTAAAACGTGTAGAATATATTTGTCAGAGAATATTTAGATTAACTTGTAAGCTATCTCTTAAGTCTTAAGAATATATACACTAATCTTTTATATATAAGTAATGGATGAACATAACTTCACGCCTTTTTCTACCCGAAGGTGTAGGCAGCGGCGGTTAAGCCTCGACTCGCCGTTATATTTACGTCCCAAATGGAATAGGTGGCGAACCTATTGCCATACTGTCAGTCATCGATATTTATCACACGTAACTTCTGAAAATGTTGAAGGCATTGGTGTGTGCCAGGATTTGAACCCACTACTTCTTGAATCAGAAGTGGGCTGCTAGCCACTGCGCCACTGAGACTGTTATCCATATATGAGACCATATATAAGACCATATATGAGACCATGAGACCATATATAAGTATCATCGTCATCATCATCTGCCTATTGCAGTCCACTGTAGGTCTCTTCCAATGTGCGCCACAACATCCGATTCTTTGCCTTCCGCATCCAGTCTTTTCCAGCAGCCTTTCTGAGGTTGTCTGACCTTCGAGCTGGTTGGCGTCCTACGCTACATTTACCAAGACGCGGTCTCCACTCTATGACCTTCTTACCCCATCTACCGTCGGTCCTTCGGCAGATATGGCCAGCCCATTGTCACTTCAGCGAGCTCATAACATTATAAGTGGCCACGAGTAGTTGTTTTTAGCAGCCTGCCGTAACCCGGAGATTCTTAGCACCCCCTGTCCCACCGTTAGCACGACCGCTGCCTTGGCCAGGAATAGTGGGACCACCGGGAACTAGGAGCCGTTGGATTTGCGCTTTTGTCATGGGAGGTTTATGCCCATAGTCCCCACGCTGGACAAACGGGTTGGAGACCGCAGGGGTAAACCTTTTTTAGATAGGGACGCTGCTGCCCGCCCCTACCACGAACATTTAGGTTGACCAATGTTTTCATCGGTTTAGTGCTGTGTAAGCTTGTCAGCCATATGTTTTTCTTTCGCTCCCGGCTGACTGAGAGCAGGATATATAAGTAATGGTTGATTAAATCTTTTTAAACTAAGCAACGATATTAATGTATTAAGGATACTCATAATTTTCCTGCCCTACTCCCACTCTAAGAGTAGTACGCGGGCACAACATGTCATCCTTTCGAACTATCCATGTTGTGAAAAGTTTTGGCTGTGGTTTTATCACCGGTCGCGTGCCTGACGTAACCCCCTCTTGGGAATGTTTTAGTTTATGGTTTATCCTTCACCAGGAGTAATATGGAGCAATAGATGATGCTCCTCCACTAACCTGTCGATTCTGGTCTCCAGGCTGCTATGTTCAACACTAGCTCATACCACTTCTAAAGAAGTACCGTTCCTGCCAATGAAGAACAGTTACGGCGCGGATAAAAATTGATATAATTACCTTCAACAACTACGACAAAAATGGCATTCCGTTGCTTGATAATATTACCGCTTCTGCAATGCTCCCTCCAAATCAGTGCATAATTAATTTTATTACATTTTTCAAGTTTAAAAATAATTTATCCAGATAGGAACAGATATATATATATGAATCATTTAGTATGTTATTTCATAAATATTCCAGCTATATGACACTACAAATAATTTAAAATAAATAATTGTGTGCTGGTAAATTAACGTTACAATTTTCTTAAAAAAACTAGTTTTTTTTTTATGGGATAGGAGGGCAAACGAGCAGGCGTGTCACCTGATGGTAAGCAACCAACGCCGCCCATGGACACCAATAACACATATAGTCTTACTGTTGCGTTGACTACCTTTAAGGGATAGGGGATAGGAAAGGATGGGGAAGGGGGGTGGGCCTCCGGGTTCCTCTCTCACCGAACGAAACGCGGCATAAGCCACTTTACGTCGGTCTTCTGAGAGGTCGTGGTATTTCACCGGTCGAGCCGGCCCATTCATACAGCGAACTGCTTGGCTCTACCACTGTTAAATAGTACAGTTAATTTAATGTAATTTATATCTATCATTGTATTATAAGAAATATAATTAATTGTAATGTTTAAAACTTTTATTTCATGATTTTCAGACGGTACCTTTAAATTTTCTTATACAATTTAAATATTCAAATCACGGATTCCAATCTACAAATACCTACACAGTAATTTCGGCAAAGTTATCGGTGACTGTAGCAAAGTTATATATTACCTAACTCTTAGTATTTAATTAATGCTGCTTATAAATTTGGCTTATAAAATAAAGGCCGATTCCTGGTCGCAAAGAATGTTAGCATTCCCAGCTAGCTATCCACAATGATCTACCACCAAGGTACTGTTCAACGCTAACTTATGGAAGCGAGAGTTAAGTATGGCAGAGTGTGCATGAAAGTAGGATAAACGCGGTCGAAATGAGATAAGCGGAGTGACTCTCTCTGACCGTATCCAAAACAAGGTTTAGGTAAGGAAGGGTAGGAAGTTGGATTGAAAGAGAGTGTCGGTGTAAAAGTAAGAAAGGGCATGCTCTGAGAGTTCGGACAGGTAAAGAGAAAGTCAAATAAGTGAGTAAGGCGTGTAAGAATTTTGCCTTATTGCGCTCTGTTTTGATCAATAAATCTTTTTTGGTAAGAGAAAATTCCAAACGGAATTTGAACTCTGTATCTCTGTATTGCATTTGTATCTCATTGCTCTAACTAGTGAATAATTCAGAAAGTAAATGTGTATCATTTTATAATATTAGGCATAAGGTTAAAATTGATGGTTTTTAAAACTATCTATACTCCGTCCATTATATTATTGTACTTTAGACAGCTTATGAATACTCGTTGCTATAACTTTGTTCTAGCGTCACAATCTAAAACTCCGAACAAAAATTAGGCAACAATACGTCACATTTCCTTGACAAGGTCACTCCGATGTTTAGAGATGTGGTTAGTCGATATGACTGTTATCGGCCTTTGGTAGGATCAATTCGCATTCTCTCTAAGAGAAAAATGTGTCGACGACCTTTGCATTACAACAACCGTACTTTGATTTGTTTTTTTTTTATTTATTACACAAAATCCTTCGGCTAACTTGATTTTATGTGAAATACGTTAACCCTAATAAAAAGATCTCATACATCTAAGACAAAACCAAACAATAAATACAGAAAATACGCTCTTAAATCTCAGCATTACGATTGAAATTCCAATGAATTCAGAAACGAGAGTGTCCTAAAAAGTAGGAATTTTATATGAACATAAAGTTGATGGAAACAAGAGAAGTCAGATGTTAAGTGTGTATGACATAATACAGGGTCGCTAAGGTCGCTCATAAAAGAGAGGTTTTCCACTTAAGATGTGAAGATAGGATATGTTTGTACTAGATCTTTTAAACGTATCCAAAACAAGCTGGTTATAATAGCAACGTAATAAAAATATCAGAATTAGACATCTTACGGTTACCTTCTCGGTACATTAATAGTTATTAAAATTCGGTTTTATATACACACTATTAACGACCAAATGTATAGGCAAGGGTCTTATTTCGACAGATAAATCGTGCTATAAAATAATAGCCCACTCATTGCTATTTGTAATCAGGACCTTTATTAGGAAACAATCATCAATCCCTTATTCGGGCTTTTAACGTTTATAATTATAGCAAATACAAGATAAACACAACTTCACGCCTGTTTCTACTCGAAGGTGTAAGCACTAAGCAGCGACTTTGACTTGGCGAATCGTTATGTTACGTCCTAAATAGAATAGGTGGCGGACCCATACACAGAGCACCAAGTTGTCAGTCATTGATATTTATCACACATAACTACAGAAAAGAATTCCGATAAATCAATGGTGTGAGCCCGGAATCGATTCCACAACTTCTGAATCAGAAGCGGAGAGTTCGACCATAGGACCACCGAGACTATAATTTGTATATATTAATCATATAGATATACAGATCCTTGAAAAATATAACTTCCTGATATAGTCATGTAAAGAAGAAAGTGTTTAAGACGGTTTTGCATAAAATATTTAGAAATATACGTCACAAGTATCAGTTATCCAAGATGTAATGTTACCAACGACTTTTAGAAATTAATCTTAAAAGTTATGTGTGATAAATATCGATGACTGAAAACTTTATCCCCATCATTAGCCCTTTTGAGGTCCACTGCTGGACATAGGCCTCCCCCATAGAGCGCCACAACTGCCGGTCCGCTCAATCATGGGGGGATTTTGCCATAATCGCCACGCTTGGCAGGCGGGTTGGCGATCGCAGTAGGCTGTATTGTCTTAAGAGAGAATGCTGCTGCCCATTCTTCTAGCTTTTCCCTTAGTCGCCTTTTACGACACCCACGGGAAGAGATGGGGTGGCGGTATTCTAAGCCGGCGCCACACAGCATGTGATATATTTATATTTCATTAGCATATGTAATTGTTCAGTTGGGTGACTCGGTCTAGTTGCAATCAACTTCTAATCTGGGTCGATTTCATATTATGTTATATACATGATCTTGAATATATCGGAATGGTTTAAATGGTTATGTGAACTTATATATTGTAGTATTACTTGATGCCGTATTTATATATGAATATCAATGGACCTTGTGGTACATTTTTTGCACAACGTTACCACTGTAATTAAAAGATGTCGCGTCAGTTGTGCTCGACTACTGTGATCGCATAGAATTTCTTAGTTAACATGTAGGACGTTGATTTTAATTTGTTTGGATCTTAATTGTGACTGTCGAGTAGTCTGTTTGCTACACCTTTTATTCACCAACCTACTGATTTGTTTTCAGTAGTTATAATAATATTGTTATTTATTTCAAATGGTTTGATAAGAGTATTTGGCACATGAGTTTCTTGCCCGATTCTTCACTCGGAATCGGGCCGCTCGTGGCGATTGCGTCCGTGTCTTTTTTTTGTTCCACGGGGGTACTTTCCACAAGCGCTCGTGTTTGTATTTAATTTTAAATAATATGTTATCTGTACTTGTTGACTATTTTTAAGTGTCTGTGAAGACCTATAAAAATAAAGTTATTTTGACTTTGACTTGACTTTGACTTTACATTGGTAAAATAAGCGATTGAATAGAATAGAATCATGCTCACCATCATCCAACTGCACAGTAACAACATTCAAATTCAAAATATCTGAATTAATTAATAATTATTTTTGAAGAACAGAGCCTATAATTACCTGTTCGAGTCTTGATGTAAGAATACGAGTAATGGAAGAGTAGTGATCCTAAATACAAGCCTTTGGCTTAGATGGGATCTCTGGTCGGATTTAATGTAATATGTAAAAATGTTGATATTGAATAAATTTTATTATTTATTATTATTTAATAGAGGTCGGCGGGTTCGATCTACAACCGAGTACAACAACCAAGTTTTGGGTAAATCTTTATGTTTTTTAACTATGTAAATCCATGTAATTTGCTGCTGGAATGGCTAGCTTCGACTGGTGAAATAATACGACCTCTCAAAAGATCCACGTACAGTGGCTTGTACCGCGTTTCGTTCGGTGAGAGACTCACTCTCCTTCCCCAGCCATCTCCCTAAAGATCGGCAACACAACTGTAATACTATCTGTGTTACAAGTGTCATGGGCAGCGGTAGTTACATAACATTAGGTGACCCGCTTGCTCGTTTGCTCTCCTATTCCATAAAAAATGTACTACCCAAAAAGTATATAATATCCGTTATCTAGTTTTCATAACACAAGTATTTTATGGCTTAGCTTGGATAACTAGAGGTCGCTGCACGTAATATGTAAAGAAAATGTCTAGGCAGCGTTAATTGTGCCTCAACAAGCCGGGTTAATTTTTTAGTCCAAATTGTAAAAAAAAATGTTTTTAAATATTTGTATACGTTAGCAGGTCTCAAGACTTATTCGGTTAATTTGGAGCTGGACTATTTGATGAATCGTTGACATAACATAACTTCACGCCTTTTTCTACCCGAAGGTGTAAGCAGTGGGTATTAAGCCTCAACTCGCCGTTGTTTACGTTTACGTCCCAAATGGAATAAGTGGCGAACTTATTGCTATAACCGGGCACAAAGATTTAGTCATCGATATTTATCACACATAACTTTCGAAGTTAATTTCAAAAAGTCATTGGTGTGAGCCAGGATTCGAACCCGCGACCTCTGGATTCAGAAACGGGGTGCTCGACCACGTTGACATAATTTAAACAAAAAAAAAAACATATTCCATAACATAATTCGTAAGGTCCTTCATAATATTTGAGGAAATATCTTAATTCCTGTCATCTGGCGACCTTGGACGTGAGTCTCGACCGTGCCGGGACGTGCCGGGACGTTAATACCCCGGATGTGAGAGGGTCATGGCGAATGTCTCTGTTATTACACATAGCACAGAATTAATCTTCCTCAACTGCTGTGGCATTATGGCGGATGCCAGGAGGATTGTGCCATATATTCTTAAAGGTTATATTTGTTTATTACTTCTGGAATCAATTAATTAATTGGACTAAATAGAGATCGGTTTTTAAAAGTTATATTTAAAGTATAAATATTGTCACTTCAAAAAATAATTATCGATTGTGGTTTGAGACATAACTAACATAAGTTCACGCCGTTTTCTACCTGAAGGCGTAGGCAACGGCGGTTTACGTCCTAAATGGAATAAGTGGCGAACCTATTTCCATACACCAGGCACAAGGTTTTCAGTCATCGATATTTATCATAAATGATTTCCCAAAACTTCTGTGGTTTAAAATTAATGAAAATAACAGAAATAAAATTTTACTTCAGTACTTGTAAGGGCGAATATTAAGACCCTTACAGGCAGGCAGTGTATGCAAAAAAACATTAATTAACAAAATACACAATTTCTTCAAGTACAGCTCATATTTTTTATATCTAAGAGACGTCCTTTTAAAAGCGCCGAGCAGATAGGTACTAGCCATAGGAAAAGGATGGCAGCCAATTCAATAGGTCATCATTTCACAACAACATGACATATATACCTCGAGGATTGAATAAATGTCATCTTTAAATGATTACATAGGTCTTGCTAAATATGTTTATGAATCAAATTTATGGGCCCATAAAGAATGGCATTTATTCTCAGGAAACCGTTTCAGAATTTCTTGTTAAATTAAGCTGCTTTTTTGTTGAGATTGAAAATTCGGTGTGGGGTATTTAGGTTATGTTTATTTAGTGTGTCAGTCAGGTCTTATGTTAGGGCTTCTCGCTTCTGATTAAGAAGTCGTGGGTACCATTCCGGGCTCACACCAACGATTTCTCTAAAGTTATGTGTGAGAAATATCGACGACTGACAACTTTGTGCCCGGTGTAATGGCAATAGGTTTGTCATCTATTTGGGATGTAACGTAAGGAGTCAGTGAGTCGAGGTTTAACAGCCACTGCCATTACCTTCGGGTAGAATATTTTTTACAGAACGTACGCAATTTACTTCGTGTAGGGGATGGCTAAAAGAAAAGACATATGTAAAGTAGCTTATGCCGCATTTTGTTGCTCGTACATAAAAAAAAAATTAGCTACAATTTACAAAAAAGGGTTTTTTATGGGATAGGCAGGCAAACGAGCAAGCGTGTCACCTGATGGTAAGCGACCTGTGCCGCCCATGGACACCAACAACACATATAGTGTTAACGTTGTGTTGCCGACCTTTAAGAGAAAGGATGGGGAAGGAGGGTGGGCCTCCAGGTACCTGTCTCACCGAACGAAACGCGGCATGAACCACTTTACGTCGAGCTTCTGAGAGGTCATGGTATTTCACCGGTCGAGCCGGCCCATTCATGCAGCCCACTGCTTGCCATACCACTGTTTGTATAATATGGCCTTAGTACAAGTATATTGATAAGTAATAAACAAGTTGAAAAATCTCTCCCTCTGACTAAGCTGGCAGTTTTATTTAGCATGGGCTGCCTAGATCTTGGGATATTTTTCTACTTTTTATGCTAAAGAAAAATAATGATATAATTATTATTTTTACTTGAAAAACATAATACTCCTTTTAACGTAATGGAGTAATAAAATTACTTTTACATAAAATACATGAACTGAAAATTGTTATCTATTTTCATATAGACCGACGTCGTTGTATTGATTTTGTTCCAAAATATGTCTTGTACACATCCGAAGTTACTGTGACAATATAAAATATGAATAATATATTTGATGCTTTTAAAATAAATATCTATATAATAAAGTTTATCTAAATAATATCAAGTTAGTAATTTGTTCATATTTTTAAAGTTACTGCGCAACAACTTAAATATTAAGTGCCTGGATGACCGAGCTTTGCTCGGTGTTTATTTTTTATAAATTGTGTTTTTTTGGGAATTATATTTAAGTACGAATTACATACTAATAAAGTAGGAATAATATTTTTCGATCTTACCGACAGAATAATAAAAAAATATGAACTATAAAACACGATACGATACGACACGTTAAAATGTCATTTTCTAAAATGATTCCTGTTTTGGAGTCCTGTAAGAATCATGCCTTATGGCGCTCCGTTCTCTCTGCCATTCCCGCAAGGGATTAGGGGTGAAGTTACGTATGTTTTGGACACAATACACATACGACTATCTACTTTCCCATTTTACGCAAATAAATGCTTGTATTAAGGAAACTAGATAACGATTAATGATAAATATATAATTTTCATTTGTACATACATACTTATAATACTTAGAAAAACATCCAAAGTATAATTTTCTTTGCCCTTATTCCACTCTAAGTGGGCTCGGCACAACATTTCATCCTTTCGATTTATCCATGTTGTCAAAAGTTTTGAATATGGTTTTATGACTGGCCGCCTACTTGACGTTAACCCCTCTTGGCAATGTTTTGTTGGTGGTCTATCCCTCGCCAGGGATTAACATAACATAGAAAATCACCAAGATACCTTGATTGGGAATCGAATCTGCCAATTTGTACATAGTAGTAGTCATTTTTTCTACGAATGCTAAATATTAATATAGAAAGCCTGATAAAATAAGTAAGTTTTGCTTATTAAAATAAGCAGAACTTATTTTTTTTTTTTAAGGTGAAGTGAATCTCGTGTAAACTAGCTACTATCAAAAATTGGATTTATCATAAGCGCTTTCATATGCAAATCTTTATGTCGAAACCATTTTCATACCTTTGCGCTAAATTTACAAAGAAATTCATATACTTATTTTTGAGAGAGCAGTAGCAGTTTTTAGCTGAAAATTAAGATATTTTCTACGAAAAGGAATTCATGCATAGCAACAAATCCGGAATTGCTGAACGAATCGTCCATCAACCGAAGTGGTGTTCGCCAAATGGCTAGCATGGGATTAATAATGAGCGAATATATATTGATAGGTTGTATTTATCTATATTTTCGGAAAATATATATCGTCGTGTTGACATTATGGTTTTGAGCAACCAGCTAAATATACCCTAGGCGAACGGGTTTGCTCTTAGTCCAAAAAATCTTACTTTCCCCTAATTTATAAACATAAAATTTTTGTAATTAAGCCCTTTTTTATAATTCATGCAAATGGGCAAATGAGCAAGCGTGTCACCTGATGGTAAGCAACTAAAGCCGCCCATGAACACCGGCTACACAGATAGTGTTTCAGTTATGTTGCTAGCATTTTAAATAGAATAGGGAAGGGGTCGAAAGTGGGATGGGGAGGGGAGAAGGGAAGATGCCATTTTATCTCGATATTCTGAGAGTCTTGCACCGGACGAGCCGGCCCATTCATGCAGCGAACTGCGTGGCACTATCAGTCTATAAATATTATAATCGGCTACTTAACATCTTAAATGGGTCTACCTCTTCAGTCATCGATATTTCGCACATTTTTTATGGGAAAGCAGCTACGCACCGCCCATGAACACCTTGGTGCGTTGCTGTTTTTCAAGGGAGTAGGAGGGGATAGAAAGGGGAACAAATATCAGTAAATTGTGAAGTATTGATTCTGAACATATAAAAAGTTCATCGATATGTTGGAATAGATATTGAGTCTGAATATGCTCAGGAGACTTGAAGTTACTGTTGGGTCGAGATGCAATTTAGTAAAAAGCAAAATTCTGTTGATGCTATTTAAATGTATTTAGTCCCAAGAGTCCAGTGATCGAGGTCCTCTGATCTATTATTTTGATTCATAAGTCGTGGGATCGATTCTAGACTAATACTAATGATTGGGACGTAATGATTCAGCCAATCGAGGCTTATCGGGTATAAAAAGCCTGTAATTATGTTATGTTATGAGCGTTAGTTAAAACGTTATGAACGTTATTTAAACTGGCAATAGGCTCGCTACATATTTCAATTGGGACGTAAACATAACAGCGAGTCGAGGCTTAACAGCAGCTGCCTACACCTTCGGGTAGAAAAAGGCGTGACGTTATGTTTGAGTTATTAAAAAAAAGAGTAAAAAAAATATGCTACAGTTCCTCTAAGCTTGCGAATGCAATATGAAGCCGTTTGTAGTCTACGACCGAGCCGTAAGCTCTTTTTGCAACCTAATTAAGTCTAGTTTATTAAAGAAAGTATTTGTTTTTAATTAAATCTGCTCTTGGTGGTCCAGTGGTTGAACATCATGCTTCTGAATCAAGAAGTCGTGAATTGAAATCCTAGTTCACATCAATGACTTCTCGTAATTATTTGTGTGATTAATATCAATATGACTATAGGCTCACCACCTTTTCCTTAATAAAAGTCCAGGATTTGAACTCTGGCTATAATTTTGAATATGTCTACCGTTAACATCTTGCCATATAGCCAAAAATATTTAGCACATAATGCAGTATTTTCAAGTTTACAGCATGCAATTTAAACAAATATTTTCGAAGATATTGCAGTATTAACATAGCGGGACAGCATTTAAAGCCGATAAATAGCACCAATTGAACCTTATGATATCCAAAATTTACTTTTGTATAAAAATGTATTCAGTTTTAAGAAATAACAAACGTTGTACTGAGATTTAGAGAAAATGAGGAGTAGAGTTGAATGAATTATTGATGAGCCAGGTCTTGTTACCGGTATACAAGTACTTTGTGTTGAGAGACTGCAAATACTACTGGCATAACTCCATTATAAATCTACTAACATTTTCGAATTTCTTAATTATGCCCGTTAATTTTAAGATTTCATACCGTTGGCAGAGACTTAAGTTACTGATTAACTTAAGTCTCTGCCAACATATAATAGAACATGGATTTAAGAAATTTATCTTAAATCAGCTTTTAACGTGGAAAAAGGTTGATGGTTTCAAGAAAATAAGTTTATATACATATTATCAAGATTATGTATTAAAGATAATACTTATTTAATAGAGCAACAACAATAACCTATTTTTTATTGTTTCAGGGTAAGCTGATTACATGGAGTACTTACGTTTGTATGAAATTAAAAATATGTTGTTTGATAGGTCTGTTTAAATATTTAAAATCGTCAAAAAATATCATTACATAGTATAAGACAAAGTCACTTTTAGCTGTCTGTCCTCTTATATGTTTATATCTTTAAAACTACGCATCGGATTTTGGTACGGTTTTTTTAATAGTTATAGGGAGTTAAAAGGGTGGTTTTGATCTGTAATTTATATATGAGGTTGTAAAGAAAAAATATAATATTCGAGATTTAGCACTTTAAATACAAACGCTGGCTGAACCCTAACTGATAGATCAAAATAATGTTCTACATTACTAAACACCTTTAGAAGGTCTACAAAAAAGTCCCCGAGGGTGTATGTTTATCTCTTAGGGATAACCCACAATGACCATCTTTCTTTTTTTTTTCTTTTTACGGGCTTATTTACGAAGCAATTTTAAACATTACAGCATTAATTTTCATCCAATTAAGTGTCTTAAATAGATTGTGCATGTAATTTAGATGATACTGGCCCTGTACAGCATGCAATTTAAACGAATATTTTCGAAGATATTGCAGTATTAACATAGCGGGACAGCAGTTAAAGCCGATAAATAGCACCAATTGAACCTTATGATATCCAAAATTTTCTCATTTATTACTTTGATGCGGAACGAAGTTCGCCGGGACAGCTAATATCATATAATATCAGCGAATGAACACTTTTGCTTCAGATATTTTCATATTTAAGGAGCTTCCATTCTCATATATTAATAAATATTTTTCATATTAAAACTAAAATTCCGATTGCAATGCTTGCATTCTTTGGACTTGAAACACTTGGCAGCATATTAGTTTTTTACCCGGTTCTTCGCATGATGAGCTCGAATTGAAATCGGACATTACTCATAGCTAAGGTTAAGATCTTGGTGGTATAGTGGTCGAGCACCCCGCTTTTGATACCGGCTAGTTCGAATCCTAGCTCACACTTTTTTATTTACTATTTATTACTTTTCCCTTCCTAAACCTATTGCCATAAACCGTTACATACAAAGTTGTTGGTCATCGATATTTATAACATATAATTTTCTGGAATACAACACACGACTTCTGAGTTAGTGGGTAGCTTGACCGCTGAACCACCGTACTGTATTTTTATTTGCACATTTTTCTCTTACCTAAAAAGATGAGGTTTTGTTAAATTAAGTTTTCTGCGACGCACTTAACATATTCTACAGTGAGACAAATTTATTTCTCTCTCTGCAAACAGTTCATCAAAAATGTATGAACGTACCCTACTCAACTTAAAAGCAAGTACGGCGGTACATTCATTTCTATATTATGTAAAACACTTTCGACGGCCTCGAACTACAGAGCATTCCGCTACGAATTTAGAAGTTTGGGGTTTGAATCTAGGTAAATACATATGATTTTTGCGATATATTATGAGAAAATATTTCTGAAATTTATTTTTAGTGTAGGTATATCTACAAACGAATACAAAAGTGTAGGTATATCTACGAACCTTGCTCTCAGGATAGGGAGTTGGCTCTACTTCGATATTCTGAAAAGTCGTGGTATTTTACCGGTCAAGCCGGTCTATTTGTGCAGAAAATTGTGTGACTCTGCCACTCTTTATAATTATATATATAATGTATGACAATTAGTTTACAGTACTAAAAGTATTAGCATCTTGAATAATCATTGCAGCTAAGGGTTTTAGAGATGTGTATCTCGGTGGCCCAGTGGTCGAGCACCCCTTCTGAATCAAGAGTCGAGGTTTCAAAGCCTGTCTCATACCAATGACTTTTCGAAATCCTTTTCGGAAATCATGTGTGATAAATATCGATGATTGAAAACTTTGTACCCCGTGTACGGCAATAAGTTCTTGCCACCTGTTCTCCATTTGGGACGGTGAGTCGAGGCTTAACAGCTGCTGCTTACACCTTCGGGTAGTTAAAGGCGTGAAGTTATGTTATGTTTATGTAACACTAACAGATGTGACACGCTTATTGTTCTGTTTCCAACTCGTCGACTGCTCGCTAATATCTCGCGACCTATTCGCTCGGAACAAATGATCTGGTAATTGGGACGAAGCCGTTGTAAAAATAAACACTTAAGGGACACATAACTGTATACACGAAGCCATTTTGTTTCTTCTTTGGAGTGATAATTACTTTTATTGGCGTAATAACATTAACTTCTGGAAATAAGAAATCAAAATTATCACGTTACCATCTGTGTAGTAAAGTAAACGCGTTTGAGATTTAAACTATCTCTATAACTGATTTTATCTATATCGGTTTAGAAGGTTTAGAGTATAATGATAGTAAATAGCACCTATGCTAGAGATATTTTCGCGTATAATGTTAAAAATGAATTGAAAATTTCGTAGCTTTAATCTAAATTAGCTACGAAATGCTACGAGTTCTTCTACATTAGAGCTACGTGTGCTACGTTTAGGCTACTAGTGTATTATTTACGACATTTTTCTTTTTTTTATGGTATAGGAGGGCAAACGAGCAGGGGTGTTCCCTGATGGTAAGCAACCAACGCCGCTCATGGACACCAGCAATACATATAGGGTTACTGTTGCGTTGCCGACCTTTAAGGGATAGGGGGTAGGGAAGGATGGGGAAGGGGGGTGGGCCTCCGGGTACTTCTCTCAATGAAAGAAACGCGGCATGAGCTACTTTACGTCGATTTTCTGAGAGGTCTGCATTTCTTACTAAATGACTTTAAAATGTGGTTGGTTGCTTAGAAAAAGAGTAATAATTAATATTATAATTAAATAAGTAATTTAAATTTAAAATAACATACCCGATACTATACTTCTATGTTATATGATAACGTTGCGCTTTCCAATCAAGCTATTGTTATTTTAACATAATTACGAAATTGCGAGCTCACAAATTGACGGGAAAGTGAAGATTGGCTTAATTAAGACATAAAAAAATATATAAATATACATAGAGTATATATATCTACATTTATACACACAAAAAATGGTAGAGCTACGCCGTTTAATGCGTTAATGGGCAGGCTCGACCGGTGAACTACAACGACCTCGCAGTATGTCGATATAAGGTGGCTCATGTCTCGTTTCACTCCCTTTTTTTTCTTACGCGAGGAAATGCTTTATGCACACCCCACGCTTAGGTACGGCTGGGGGTAGTGTGGGACTCCAACAGCAGCATACTGCAATCCAATCCTAGGGTTGCCCACTAAAATTCCGCGGCGGCCTTCCTCCGGCGTTAGGGTGGTCCAGGTCCAGGTCGCCCCTCTAAACCACCCTCGGGGAGCCTCGGCGTGAGCCTCACCGGGCCGGGGCAAACACGTGAACGTTTTTTTACCGAAGTAGCTCACATTAATATTTTTGTTTTTAACACGTCTCGGTGGTTTGGTTTGGATGTCGAGCACCCGCTCATCCATTAATTTGGAAGTCTTGATATCATATTCAAGCTCACACCAATGACTTTTCGGAAATTGTGTGAGATAAATATTGATGCCTAACAAAATAGCGCTCGAGGTACCTATGTCAATTTGTTACGGCACCTATTCCATTTGGGACGTAAAAAATGTCAAATTGACGCGTAATAGCCGCTGGCTTCATTTTTAGCAAGAATAATGTCACGAAATTACAAAAAAAAAGCTATACAATTGTAACAGAGTTGTTTTTTTTTTAAATAAAGTTCCGTTATAGCCGCTGTCCGCAATTAAAACTTTGTCCTATTAAAAGTTTTGTACACTAAACTATTAACTAGCCACAGCACACGCGCACACTATACCAACAATTATTATTATTTGCCTTATCATTTGTAGACAATGTATTTCTGTAGTTATATACATCTAAGTATAACTACGTATAACAACATAACATGTAATCTAACTTAACGCCTTTGTTACCTGAAGGTACGTGTGTGAAGCCTCGTCTCGCCGATATGTTTACGTCCTAAATGGAATAGGCGGCTAACCTATTGCCATACCGGGCACAAAGTTTTCAGTCATCGATATTTATCACACATAACTTCCAAAAACAATTTCGAAAAGTCATTGGTGTGAGGCAGTGTCAGGATTCGAAGTCGGATCTCTGGATCAGAAGCCTTCTGCTCGACCACTAGGCCACCGAGACTATTAGATATTAATAAAAATTTCGTCTATATACTGACGCGTGTTCTTAGTGTGGGGTCACAGAATACCTTAAATGTCCCATGTTATTTATTTAAAAGATTTTTTTATCATTTTAAACGCTACCTGGGCGACACCTATTAATACAGCTATTTTATAGTTGTTAATTCTTCTTTAGAAGCTTTTTTTCTTTACTTTTATATTTAAAGTTAACAGAGAAGGAGGAGGAGAGGTCATTATTTAAGGGTAACAGTTTTTTTTTTTAAATTTTGCCTATTCTTAACTAGAGGAAAATTCCTGAACCCGCAAGTTTCTTAGCCAAGATTTTTCTTCTGCTTGCTAAAAAATATATCAAATATTAAATTTTTAATCCGCACCGAATTTTTAATGAACGTGTAACAAATACTTTTCGCTATATGTCGGGCGCAATTTTATTAGTAAAGTCTAATAATTTTGCTAATATTTGTGTGAGCCGAGGTTCGATGTCGTGACTTCTGCACCAAAAATCACCTTTTAAAACTCCCTTACGAAAAGTTTTAACAGTTAAATCTCAAGGGTGATACCAGAAGCTGCATTGAATTCGCGATAATGTATAAAATCATTATTTGCCAGAAAGTTTTGAGTAACCTCAAGAATTCCAAAGTGGATCTTCAAATTAAATTTAAGAAAGTTCACAGAAACATTCCCAGAGGGCTATTCGGTAACGTGACGCATAATAATATTAATATCTACGTGAAATGTCAGATATTTATTTTATAGGTGTGGGAGGTAGAGTAGCTAAGTCCCTTTCGGGGTAGGCAGAGAGAACAAATCGCCATAAGTCACGCTTATTATACACCGTACTTGATTCTTTCACTTTTATAACTTTTGTCATATACACTCTTCGGTTTTTAAGGCTTCTGAAATCACTTCCCTTAAGGACTCGTTTAATTTAATTATGGAAACAGAGTCATAGCTGTCCTCGGCTCCTACATCCTACCGCTGTTGCACTGTATATCTGCTTAGTCAATCTTGCATCATCCATTTTTTCTAAATGTGCGGACAAATGTACACATTCAGGTGTAAGAAAGAATTTTTTTTGTTTATTTGATATGTACCTGATGGTTTGGAGAAATATTAATCAAAGAACCTTGTATTAATGCCTGAAGACGGAAGTGCCAATGCCTCATCTCACCGATAATTTGGTTCCGTCAAATATTTGACGACGCCATTGACTAACTTTTGGGCACAATTTCCCAATCATTACGGATATTATCGCAAATAGCTTCCGACATCTGGCGTGTATGTCAATTACAACCGGGACCTTTTAGACAGAAGTTGATATGCTAAATATATGATTATGGATAACATTAAATCATAGTATTTTGACAGGCCTCGTGGCGCATTGGTAAAACTACCGGCTGCAGCACTGAGGTCGGGGGTTCGATTCCCACCCGAGCACAAATATTTGTGACAAACATGAATATTTGTGCGGCGTCTGGGTATTTTTCTATGCATTATAAGTATGTATTTACAAAAGAAAAGTATATATGTATTAGTATCCGTTATCTAGTATCCATAGCACAAGCATTTAGTTGCTTAGTTTGGAACTGGAGGGCGCTGTGTGATTTGTGTCCAAGATATTATTATTATAGTATAAAACGAAGCCGCTTTCCCTTGTCTGACCATTTATATGCATATTCATCATCTTCATATTTGGAACTACGCAACGGATTCTGATGCGGTTTTTTTAAAAGATGGAAGGTGTCATCAGGGTGGTTGTATTGCAAGTATGATGTAGTGAAGAAAAAGTGATATTTATAGAGAGTTAGCACTATAATTATAAACGCTATAAAAAATACTTTAGATGCGGAACAAAGCTGCCGGTACAGCATATAGCAATTCAAGCTTTCTAAAACCAAATTAATAATTTAGGAGATCATTATTAATTGGTTAAATATTTTGAACAATAGCGTATACTAGTTTTATAGTCGAATGATGTTTAGTTGAAGTGTAATACAATATCGCTTGAGTGAAATCGTGGTATTATTCAAATAATACTAAGCTTTACCATAATTTCAATACATACATAACTTCACGCCAAATACTTTGCGTGGTAGGCAGAGAGAACAGAGCGCCACAACAGAGAGGCACAATTCTTACACACCTCACTCGCTTTGATGACTTTAATAACTCTTTTCATGCACGCGCGTCGATTTTGAGGCACCTAACATTACCTTCCTCTAGAACATGTTCTATTTGGTCATGGAATGTCTTGGCCGTCCTCGACTCCTATATCCATCCGCTTTTGAATTGTATATCTGCTTGGTCAATTTTGCATAATTTAAATGAGTTTATAAAAGAAACAAGTTCGACAAGAAACCTCCGTCTCTTCTTCTCTATCAGAACGGCTATTAAGTTAGCAGTTGTTGACGTATATCATAAGCCTTTTATCAAACTTTGAAGGCTTTCCTAGTTTTATGAGAGTCAGTAGAAGCTTTTCAATCTTCTTACGCCTTTGATGTAATTTTTGCTTGTTTTATTCTTTGCTAATTTTATAGACATTGTTTTTTAATATGACTCTCTGTAACGTTGTGGTATGGAAGGTAGACTTCTGTTGGAATTCAGAGCCTTTTTTGCTATGCGGGGAAATGCTTTATGCACACCCCCCGCCTGGGAACGGCAGGGGGTAGTATGGGACTCCCAAAACAGTAAACTGCAATCCAATCCTAGCGTTAGCCACTAAAACCCCGCGGCGGCCTTCCTCCGGCATTGGTGTGGTCCACGACACGGTTAACCCCTATGGTCCACCCCGCCGTCGCCCCCCTTTGTAACGAGGGGGTGCTCATCCTCGGGGAGCCTTGGCGAGGCTCCCCCGGGCGGGGCGGCTCCGACCGCGCGCTGTAACCCCGCACGAGACTTCCTTCCGCACACGACGCACCGCGTCGATGGTCGAGCGCCCCTGCCGGAACCCGAACTGGCAGTCCGATATGTCCGGGCCCACCTGTGACAGGTGGCCGCTGATACGGGCGGAGATAACTCTTTCGAAGAGTTTCCCCGCCTCTTTCAGCAGGCATATCGACCGGAACGCCGACGGAGCGTCTCCGGTCCTCCCTTGCTTCCTGATAAGCACCAGCCTCGCCGACTTCCAGTCGAGGGGAACACCCCGCGGTGGAGGCAGTTGGTGAACAGCTGTCTCTCCTTGTGCCCCAGGACGCCCAGAGCGAGCGCCAGGACCCGGCCCGGAATTCCGTCCGGGCCGGGAGCGGCGCTGCGGGATGCGAGCCGCGCAACGGCTCGCCCGAGCTCGTCCTCCGTCACCTCTAGCTTGTCGGACCACACTCCGTGGTCCGATGGAGGTGGAGGATCCGAGGGACCGCCCTGGACCCTAGGGAAGAGCGTATCAACCACTCTTCCCACGACTTCCGGGTCCAGGGATTCCGTCAATGGAGGGACCCACAGGGTCAGCTTGCCCAGCACCATTCGATATGGGCGCCCCCATGGGTCCCTGTCTAGTCCCTCGACGAGCTCGTTCCAGGACCGCTCGCGAGCCTTAGAGCCTATTACCAAAAATCGAGTAGAAATGTTGACGATTGCTGATTTTTATTACAATTTTAAACGCCATAAGACATTGGTGATTACATGGTTATGCTGTGGACCATTTGGACACCGAGACTGCTGACCAGAAATATAAGCAAAGATAATCCATGATGAATTAAACCAATTATAAAAACTTATAATTTCTTGTAACCCAATCAGTAAACTGAGATTCTATTGTTTTTATTTTAAGTAAAGAAGTACGTCTATTTCTATCAGGGCAAACGAGCAAGTGGGTCACCTGATGGTAAGTAACTTCTCACAGATCATGAACACCGTGGTGCGTTGCCGTCCTTTAAGAAGGGGAAAGGGGATCGGGCCTCCGGATACCTCTCTCACCGAACGAAACGCAGCACGAGCCGCTTCACGCCGATATTTCGAGAGGTCATGGTATTTCACTGGTCGAACCAGTCGAACTGCGAAATACAAGACTCTTCCACTGTCAGGTGTAAAGAAGTTTTATATGATATTTATGTAAAAAATATGATGATAATTTGCCATGTACCTACCCGAGTTTAAGAAGTGCAGAGAAAACAGGGGTTGTCAACATAAATCATAAAATTGTAAGTGAAAATATTTGCCTAAACTTTGAGAGCGCATGATAAATTACCGAATTACAACCCTCGTATACGGCACTACCTGGTAGATACACTTTTGTAAATTTAATCAATTTCACCTTTTTTTTCTTAAAATATTACAAGTATGGAAAAAAAAAAATTTTTTTTTGTTGCATTATTTATATATAAGATGTTGGTAGACAATCAGACCCAATTTCCATTTTAATAATTTATATTTTGATATACGAGTTGTGTATGGCTGAATAATTTTACATTTAAATACTACTTATGAAGTCTCGGTGGTCCAGTGGTCGAGCACCCCGCTTCTGAATCAAGAAGACGCGGATTCGAATCCTGGCTCACACTAATGACTTTTCGAAATTATTTTAGAAAAATATGTGTATTCGCCACCTATTATACCTATACCATTTGAAACGTAAGCATAACGGTGAATCTAGGCTTAACAACCACTGCCTACAACTTCCGCTAGAAAAAAAGTCGTGAAGTTACTACTTGGACTTGAGAAATTTCCCAAAACATATCTTTTTAAATTAGTTGTATGAATGTTATTCTATACTATAACTAGCTGACCCAGCAAACGTTGTCTTGCCGAAAAATAAAATTTAAAAAATAGGGGTTGATCGTAGGGGGTTGAAAATTTAGGGTTGCATGTATTTTTGTATTCCGTTTTATATAAAAAATAAGAAACAGAAATATGTCGAAACATTAAAAAAAAAAATTGAGGGGTGGGCTACCCTTGTGATTTAGGGGGATGAAAAATAGATGTTGTCCTATTCTCAGACCTACCCGACACGCACATAAAATTTCATGAGAATCGGTCAAGCCGTTTCGGAGGAGTTCAATTACGCACATCTAGACTCGAGAATTTTATATATTAGAATTTATATTAATTTATTATATATTAGATAAACTATCTTAATGGAAAATGGCTGTCTACTGATAAATTATTTTTTATTTTTATTGCATACTTTAAACCTAACATAACTTGACGCCTTTGCTACCCGAAGATGTAGGCAGCGGCTGTTAAGCCTCGTCTCGCCGTTATGTTTACGTCCCAAATGGAATAGGTGGCGAACCTATTCCTATACCGGGCCCAAAGATTTCAGTCATCAATATTTATCACACACAACTTCCGAAAACAATTTCGAAAAGTCATTGGTGTGAGCCAATGTCAGAAATCGAACCCGCGACGTAAGATACGCTTACCCATCATACTTTAAAACAATTTAGAAAACCTCATCATCATTAGGCTTTCGAGGTCAACTACTGGACATAGGCCTCCCCAATGGAACATCACAACTGATGATCATCCCACTCGAATCCTGAATCAGGCTTCCTGCGGTTTTACCAGGTCGTCGCTTCCCTATCTTTTCTATCCTAGTCCCTTAAAGGTCCGCAACGCAACTGTGACACTATATGCGTTGCAAGTGTCCATGGGCGGCGCAGGTTGCTTACCGTCGTTACACGCCTGCTCGTTTGCTCTTCTATCCCATAAAAAAAAATTAAAAACCCAGAGGGGGGACCAGTTCGTGGTCACCATTTGAGAACCTTGAAACCCCAACAGTTATCGGCTTGTCGAGTTATGTGGCCTGTTCATTTTCACCTTAGCGTGATGATCTTTTGGGCTATGTCAGTTTCTTCAACGATTCGATGTGTTCTGTTATCTCTTCTCTCTAGTATCAAGCATTTGTATCATGTTTTCAATTTTTGATATTATTATGCAAACGAAAATAAGAAAAATTAAATACGATTCTGTTATTTACTTAGACTTTTATTAAGACATGGACCATTCATCAATAGGGGCGGGTAAATAATCCTGCGTATTTTCACGTCGGCCCAATTTATAACACAATCTGACGCCGGGCTTCTTAACGAGAGACCTCTAATAAATCTTGTATATACATATGGGTATATACTACTCTGTGTAAAAAGTATCGGGAATATGTCAATATAAAGAGACCCGCGTAAAAGAGGTCGTTCTAATTTTTTTACTGCATGTTGGTAGCACTGTACTGATTTAGCGCGCAAAATTTGAACGGGATCTGTCATTTAATTTGTTTCAAACTAAACTTTTTGTTGGTCATAGTTTTGAGTCCTCGGCGATTTTTACAATGGAAAATATTGTTGAACAAAGAGTGTGCCTTAAATTTTGTGTTTCGAATGATATTTCATATGGTGAATCACTAAAAATGTTGCGAAATACCTACGGCGAATCATGTATATCGAAAACAAGGGCTTATGAATGGTATAAGGCTTTTAAAGAAGGCCGAGAAGTAGTAGTAGACTTGCCTCGTTCTGGTAGACCTTCAACCGCTACGTCCAAAGAAAACATCGACAGAATCAAGAAGCTAGTGCTCGAAAATCGACGTATGAGTCTGAGAGAGTTGGCTAGTGAGGTGAACATATCTTTTAAGTCCGTCCACAATATTCTCATTGACATTTTAGGCATGAAACGCGTCGCCGCTCGACTAGTTCCAAAAGAGCTCAATTTTGTTCAAAAAGGGCAGCGAAAGCATGTCGCTGAAGACATGGTTTCCCGAGCTTCTACGGATCCGACCTTTATGAAACGTATAATAACTGGCGATGAGACATGGGTTTATGAGTATGACATGCAAACAAGCCAACAGTCTTCAGAATGGCGTCTCGAAAACGAGCCGAAACCCAAAAAACCGCGGCAAAGTCGCACCAAAATCAAGGTGATGCTGACAGTTTTTTTTGACTACCGTGGTGTGGTTCACTCCGAATTCCTTCCAGAGGGAGAAACAGTGAATAAAGAGTATTATTTAGGCGTCATGAAGCGTTTGCGTGAGAGTATCGAAAACGTCCAGATTTGTGGCGACACAACTCATGGATGCTGCACCATGATAATGCACCATCACACACAGCCATTATAGTGAAAGAGTTTTTAGCGAAAAATTCAACAAACGTTCTCGACCAAGCACCCTATTCACCTGATATGGCTCCGTCTGATTTTTTTTTATTTCCCAAGTTAAAATTACCACTTCGAGGAAAACGTTTTGAGTCAATAGAAGCCATAAAAGAAAATTCGCTGAATGAGCTAAAGGCCATACCGCAAATAGCCTATGAAAAATGTATGGAAGACTGGGTGAAGCGGTGGCGATGTTGTATTGCAAGCGATGGGGCCTACTTTGAAGGCGATAAAATAAATTTAGATGAATAATTTGTATTTTTATTAGCTTCACCTGTATGTATGTTTGTAGGTTTGTAGGTTTGTTTGTAACCGACTTCTTTTTTAGTTTCCGCTGATTGCCACTAGATGGTGCGATTTGTGAACTATGAAAGTTCACAAATCGCACCATCTAGTGGCAATCAGCGGAAAGTTTACGTTATCAACTTGAAACGAGTTCCTTAAATAAGTCACAGATGGCGCTATTCCTCAAATTCGAAACTAAGAAACGCGCTTGTTATAGAAAACCGAACTAAAAAATATGAATTAAAAATGAATATAAATTAAAAAAAGCGTGGGGTGCTTTTTAAGATATTATCGAAATGATAATCACTCTACTCATATCTGTCAATAAAATATTTATAACTATTGACACCATGCACCCCACGCTTTTTTTAATTTATATTCATTGAAATTTTTAACACTATTTTCTTAATTTAAATTCATTAACATTTATTTTCTATTTTTTGGTACGGTTTTCTATAAAAAGCGTGTTTTTTAGTTTTTTTAAACTATTATTTATTTGTTTTATTGACGAAGGTATATCTAGCAGGTTTCAGTCCGTGATTCGACATCGAGAGATTTTTCTTTCTGTTTTAGGTTACAACATTTCGTTTATAAAGATTAAGCTGTTAGTTAAGGTAATTAGGGGACATTGACAGACTCTTTACGTAGTTACATACATTCATAACTTTACGCCAAATCCCGTGTGGGGTAGGCAGAAAAAACAGAGCGCCATAAAGCACGATTCTTACACGCCTCACTCGCTACTTTGACTTTCATAACTCTTGCCACACACACGCGTCAATTTTTAAGGCTCCTAACATCACTTTTTTCAGGACTGGTTCTATTTTGTCGCTAAAGTCGCTACTTAAGTAAAGTTCAAATTTTTAATTGTGTCAAACATTACAATACACACAAGCAGATACAATTTTTTAAATTGGAAATGATAACGAAATGATTCAATTCCTCAATCAATGGACTAATTAAAAAAAAGTCCGAAACTTTACATGTTTTACATTTATGAGACTTCTTCAAACAATTTCATCCTCATTTTCCCACCCTATTTCCATTATTTGGAGTCTACGCAACATTTTATTTCTGATTATACTATTTTGCAATAATTAATCTAAAAAAAATTATGTGTTTATCAATTTTGTTTGCCGATGTTTAACTTACATACATAACATAACTTCACGCCTTTTTCTACCCAAAGGTACAGGCAGTGGCTATTAAGCCTCGACTAGTCGTTATGTTTACGTCCAAAATGGAATAGGTGGCGAACCGACTGCCAAACCGGGCACAAACTTTTTAGTCATCGATATTTATCACCCGTAACTTTAGAAAATAATTAATTTCGTAAAGTCATTGGTGTGTGCCAGGATTTGAACCCGCAACCTATGGATTCAGAAACCGTCTACCACTGGACCACCGAGACTAAAAATATTTCATATGAGAAAATCCAATCATGTTTTCGCCTGAGCGCTCTCACACATCAATAGTATTATAACAATGTAATCTGTTCACATTTGCAGTTCGTTCGTTGGCCAATCGTTGACTCATTTATAATTTACAAAGCATATCTTTAGCTGATGGATGGTTGGATTTCAATTAAACAATTTATACAGATAAAGAGACGGGAGAAAGAAACGGAAGTGCAGTGAGTCTGTAGTTGAATGCACTGAACTGTTATGAAAGAAATCGGTTGAGAGGTTTAAGCGGGAAAGCGTAACAGACAGACAGACAGTGTTACTTTCGCATTAATTAGTAGGGATTTAATCTTTCTTAATAGAAAATGGCTATCTATCTATTGATAAATTAATTTCTATTTTAATGGCATACTTTAAAAGAATTCAAAAAAACATGATCATCATCATCATCATTAGGCTTTCGAGGTCAGCTGCTGGACGTAGACCTCATCCATGGAACGCAAATAGAAACGAAGTATAGAAACACAGGAGTGCAAACGTATGAACGACCGGTCTCTATTTAGGGGAAACAATTTTTGCCGGTAGAGGGCACCATCTATCGAGAAGCACCCGTCCAAATTCTTACGCGGAAAGTTATGTCGCCGTTGATAGCTCTGTTTAATACTAAACGCGATATACGTTAGTTTTTTTATGACTGCACATTTTCTTCTACCCCATGGTATAGGCAGCGGGTGATAGTTTCTGAGGTAATTGATTTTAGCCCGGATTTAATCTTAGGACTTGTTGATTTAGAAGCGAAACAATCGACTTGAGTCTATGGTCTACCATAGACTCAAAATTCAATCTGTTGCTTGATATGATATGAATTGAAATCAATCTTTAGTTGGCTATGATAATAATTATGTTTCATATTTTGATGATTACGTGTTTTTATAAGAATGTTCTATTCATTCTCATGTTTTTTTTTATCAACGAAAGTTCAAAGGAACGCGATCATCTTTGTCCTCAGACGTCGACAGAGAAAAAATGTTTTTAACATACAAATGTCTACGTAAGCAACTATTATATAATATACTCTTTGAAATCAACGGGAGATATTTTCTTTATTTAACATGTTAGAATATAATACTATAATATATTTGTAAAATGGCGCAGTGGCGAGCACCCCGCTTCTGATTCAAGAATTAGAGGGTTCAAATCCTGGCACTGGCACACACCAATGACTTTTCGAAATTCTTTTCGGAAGTTATGTGTGATAAATATCGATGACTGAAAACTTTGTACCCGGTATGGCAATAGGTTCGCCACCTATTCCATTTGGGACGTAAACATAACGGCGAGACGAGGCTTAACAGCCGCTGCCTACACCTTCGGGTAACAAAAGGCGTGAAGTTATGTTATGTTATGTTATTAAAATAATGTTTCTTTTTGTTTTATGGGTTGAGAGGGCAAAGGAGCTGGATAGATAGAATAAATCTCAGTGGTTGGGCACAATCCAAAGGTCGCGGGTTCGAATTCTGCCACATAATATATCAATGACTTTTCTAAATTAATTAATTTCGAGAGTTATGTGTGATAAATATCGATGACTAAAAAACTTCGTGCCCTGTATGGCAATAGGTTTGCCACCTATTCTATTTGTGACGTAAACATAATGGCGGCTTAACAGCTACTGCCTACACCTTCGAGTAGAAAAAGGCGTTAAGTTATGTATGTATGTAGGGCAAATGAATTAGCTAGTGCTGCCCACAGACATCTGCACAGACATCTGCAAGATGGGTTTTCGGGGACCTTTCCCACTGAATGAAACACTGCATGAGCCACTTTAAGTGGATATTTTCTGTTTCGTGCCGACCCATTAATGTAGCGAACTTCGTGGGTCTCTAAGAAGTTATAAGTCTCTGTCTCAAGTCTCTGTCTCAAGTCTCTAGTTATAAGATTATATTAAATTATATTGAAATTTTGTGGAACCTTTGAACTAGAAGTCGTATTGTTGAGCGTTTTGGGCAAACGTGCCAATGGATCACCCGAAAAGAAAAGTATTCTCTAGATGGTATTTTTTTTCATGGGTTAGGAGGGCAAACGAGCAGGCGTGTCACCTGATGGTAAGCAACCAACGCCGCCCATGGACACCAGCAACACAGATAGTGTTACTGTTGCGTTGCCGACCTTTAAGGGATAGGGATAGGAAAGGATGGGGACGGGGGGTGGGCCTCCGGGTACCTTTCTCACCGAACGAAACGCGGCATGAGCCACTTTGCGTTGATCTTCTGAGAGGTCGTGGTATTTCACCGGTCGAGCCAGCCCATTCATGCAGCGAACTGCTTGGCTCTACCACCAAACCACAATTTAATAAGGTACTCGTTTAAAGAATATTTCACTTTTGAAGTAGATTTAACAATTTTAAACTAGAGTTTCAGTTCCAGTCGTCTCTCTGTTCACGACTCTTACCACAAATCTAATTTTCACAGCAGCAGGTGCTCACTTCAACCACCCAATTCTCTTCTCCGATTCAACACCTTTGTATTTTGTGCTCAGTACAATCAATGCAGATAACAGTTGAAATTAAATTGTCTATTAATTTGTTGTGGCAATGGTCTCAGTTTCGAATTTCTAGCTCACAATAAAGACTTTTACTAATGGATAAATATCGATGTCTAACAAGACTGTGTCTGATGCGTGTTAATAGGTTCTGCCACCTATTAAATGTGGGACTTAATAGTTTGGAGTTCGTTTACTTTCAGGTAGAAAATCGAGTAAAATCCCAAAAATGAATGTGGTAGTTCAATTTTTTTTTCTTAGGCATTACTAGTTTCCAGGTCAATAAAATACTCGGTCATATGGAACAGATGGCATGTCTTTTGCCGTACATCGTATAGAAGTATTTATCACACAATAACTTTGGAAAACCGATTTTCGGAAAAGGTTTTCGTAGTTTTGTGTATGGGCTAAAGAACCATGGTATATGGTATTTATTAAATAAAATATCAGTTCAATAAACTTTGTTTTCTATTGTTCAAATTGGCTCTACGTGAATAAAACTTTATCTATCAACTTGAGTTATTTCAGGTTATAAAGATTTGTCTTCACAATATTGTTTTTAAAAACATATTTATGTAGTGAGCTATAGCGTCAGACATTTCTTTTTTAATCTTTTTTCAATGTAGGTGATTTTTTTATGATATTAAACCGCTTTCTTCTTTGGCTTACGATATTTAATACATCAATTATGAAAACCCTAAATTTGATTATCCACAATTTCTGTACTGCGGTTAGAATAGAATAATATTTAACAATATGTTGTCTCTGCTCACCTATCTTGAAGTTATATATTTAAATTATATGTGAGTACATACAGGCGAGTCGTAAAACTAAAGAAAAAAACATTACGCTATCTCAAATACGGACAGATGATTGATTTATTTTCCTGTCTCTTGACTTGAATTTCAATGAATTACAAAAAGTAGATGTTTTTGGCATTTGTTAAGGTCTTGCTTTGCTTGCTTTTTAACAGTGGTAGAGCCAAGCAGTTCGCTGCATGAATGGGCCGGCTCGACCGGTGAAATACCACGACCTCTCATAAGACCGACGTAAAGTGGCTCATGCCGCGTTTCGTTCGGTGAGAGAGGTACCCGGAGGCCCATCCCCCTTCCCCGTCCTTTCCTATCCCCTATCCCTTAAAGGTCGGCAACGCAACAGTAACACTATATGTGTTGCTGGTGTCCATGGGCGGCGTTGGTTGCTTACCATCAGGTGACACGCCTGCTCGTTTGCACTCCTATCCCATAAAAAAAAGGTCTTGCTTTGTTTGTATACTGTTATTATCAGAGTTTATTTAATTATATCACAAAAATGCAGATATAGAAGCTTATCATAGCTTCACAGCAAGACGTTTGCGGGGGTAGGCAGAGAGAACAGGGTACGATTCTTACTCGCCTCACACACTCACTTTGACTTTCACAAATGTGGTCAGAGACGCTCGTCGTTTCATGGGAAGTGTATCGTGGCCATCTTCAGCTCCCACATCCTTTAATTTTCACTTGTCACACAATCTGCTTAGTCAATCTTGCATCATCCATTCATTCTTCATATTATACTGACACTCTCTTTCAATCAACGTCTTTCCTTCCTTAAAACCTTATTTTCAACGCCGTCAGCGTGAGTCACTCCTCACACTAACTACATCTTTATGTGTTCAATCAAAAATTCAGAAATCTGACTCAGAAAATTAAAAAGTATAATAACTGTAAGTGTTCAATTAATAGCAGAAAAATTGAATCGACTTCAAAATACAAGCAACAGAAATACACGAAGTGAGCCACAAACAAACGAAAAAAAATGAACAGATTCAAGATGCAGATTACCTTTTGAACACCTTGTTATTTCATTTGAATCCGGAAGGCTTTCAAAAAACGTAGAGAGACCTTTATATTTTCATATTTGTAGAATGTTTTAAGTTATGTATGAACAATGATATTTATCAAGAATAAAGTACCACTTGTGGAATCGAACCCGAACCTCTGGATCAGAAGCCGTGTGCTCGACCACTGGGCCACCGAGACCAACACCAAACGACTTTTCGAAATTGTTTTCGGAAGTTAAGTGTGATAAATATCGATGACTGAAAACTTTGCGCCCGGTATGGCAATAGGTTCGTCACCTATTCTACACATATCTAACATAACTTCACGCCTTTTTCTACCCGAAGGTGTAGGCAGCGGCTGTTAAGCCTCGTCTCGCCGTTATGTTTACGTCCCAAATGGAATAGGTGGCGAACCTATTGTCATACCGGGCACAAAGTTGTCAGTCATCGATATTTATCACACGTAACTTCCGACAATTTCGAAAAGTCATTGGTGTGTGCCAGGATTTGAACCTATTCTATTTGGGACGTAAACATAACGGCGAGACGAAGCTTAACAACCGCTGCCCTCACCTTCGGGTAACAAAAGGCGTGAAGTTATGTTATGTTATGTGATTAAGAATAAAGTACCACTTATGGGTCAGAGCTCAAATGATCCATCTCCAAAAACATAATATACAATATTCCCCATACAATATAACAATCTTCTAACTCGACTTGTTTTCGATTTTCCTACCCTTCGCTGTGGGTGCCTGATTGGTTTAGTCGGCCGCCAATATTCGGTTCACCTCGCTTTACCAGTGACTATACAGCTGAAAATAGGCTTTTGGTTACATTACATTTATGTTGAGGTGTAAATATTGGTTGTGAAATTTTGTGAAGTGTCGTAATACTTGTCGTAAGAGACTTGACGAGCCTCATTATGCATTTGGTAAAACTACCGACTGCAGAATGGTGGTTGGCGGGTTCGATCACCACCCGAGTACAAATATTTATGACAAGCATGAATGTTTGTGCGTCTGGGTGTTTTTCTTTGTATTATAAGTATGTATTTACAAAAATATGAGTATTGATATTCGTTATTTAGTATGTATAAGCATGACACAACACAACGTTTAATTGCTTTGTATGGAACTAGAGGGCGTTGTGTGAATTGTGTCCAAGATATTATTATTATATTATATTATTATTAGTAAGTGCGTTGCTTTTAAAGTAGGAAAGGGCATCGAGAGTGGGAAAGGCAATGGAGTGATTTCCCTAATACCACGACGATGACGAGACGCGCCACGTCTCGTCGATATAGTGAGAGGTCGTGGTTTTTCACCGGTAGAGCCGGCCCATTCAAGTAGCGAACTGCGAGTATTATTACACTGGAAAATTGCGAGTATATTGCTCACAATTTTTTAATACATCATAAAACTCGTTTCATTACATTGTACGGATTTTTTATGGCTAGCCTTGTACTTAAGTTACCTTGTGCCTGTTCAAAGCTAAAAAATAAAAATATTTTTTATTATCAACATAGATGTTATTATCTCCTTTGGATATTACCTTATTCATGTAATTCGTACAATATAACAAGATTTTTTAAAGTCTTAACACGAAGTTTAGAGACTCGTTAGTCTGAGCATAATGTTAAATGGTTTCTATTTAGGGGAAATAATTCTTGCCGGTAGAGGGCGCCATCCTTAGAAGCACTCATTCAAATCCTTACGCGGGAAGTTTATCGTCATTGACAGCTCTTTTTAATACTAAGCGCGTCATACATAGGTAATCATCAAATTCTTACCCAGCCAGTGGCACAAAAGAGAACTAAGATCTCAGTTTATTATTGTGTACGTACGGAAAAGTCAGACTCCTGTATAACTATACTTCATAAGTCCAAATTTAAAGAGTTTGCTAAACTACTAGATAAATGCAAAAATTGAAGGAAGTAGGAGTCGAGAATGTTCATGAGACACTTTCCACGACAGAATGGAACGTGTCCTTGCAGACGATGACGTTAAGGCTGCGTTTCCACCAGAGATGTGCGATGGAAATGTGTCGTGCGAGGATGTCTAGCTGTGCTGTGAAAATGTGTGGGTGTTTCCACCAAAGCTGTGCGATGATAATGTGCCTACGAGGATGTGTAGCGGAGCTGTGAAAATGCGCATTAATGTGTGGCGCGAGGATGCGTTGCGAAGCTGTGAAATGTGTCGACGGGGGTGCGGTGTAGTGGGAGCGGAGTAACGCGAACGCCTGCCTGCCGCTCACCGCGCTGCGCTCACGTCTCACTTTGCTGTCGTAAGCGCTTGTAGTCGTACGCATGTCGTACGGTTGCGTGGCATAATGGACGAAAAATTAATTGATGCCGTTCAAAAGTTTCCGTGTTTGTGGAACACTTCTTTGTCATTTTACAAATGTAATGAAACTAAGGACGCTGCGTGGGAGGAAATAGTCAAAGAAATACAATATAAAGATGGTAAGTAATAATCATGTATTAAAATCAGGTATATTAAAATACAAGTTACAATATTTGGGTATTTATTGTGTGCGATGAATTCGTGACGAAATACGAGTATCTTGCCATGACACTTTTCCTTGATTATTGAAATAAGAGCAGTATTTCTCTCTTACATCATAACTATCACTTGACACGACGACGGAAATGCTAGGAACCGATACAAGAGTACTTGTATTTGTGTTATCAATGCAATCCAAATAATTACTTTGTCTTTCAATTAAAAAATTATGCATTACACATGTGGCTTTTACGATTTTGTCAACCGTTTCCACTCTGCATTCAAAGTCTTTACGATACACATACCACTTTCGTGCCAATACACCGAATGTAGCTTCTACAATGCGACGTGCCCTCGAAAGTCTATAGTTAAATATACGTTTCTGTTGGTCTAACTGGTCCCGCGGATATGGGCGCATGAAATTTTCCATCAAAGGAAAAGCCTCATCTCCAATGAATACAAATGGTACTGGTTCACCTCCTTCATATAATGGTTCAGGTTCTGGAAGATTCAATCTTTTTTCTTTCAAATATTTTCCAAAAACACTATCATCAAATATTCCAGCATCACTAAATCTTCCCATGGATCCCACATCAACCATTATAATCTTTCTCCTAGCGTCAGCTAAGCACATAAGCACTATAGAAAATCTTTGTTTGTAATTAAAAAAAGAGGACCCAGTGTTTGCAGGACACATTATATAAACATGTTTACCGTCTAGAGCCCCCAAACAATTTTTAAACTGCCATAGCTCTTGAAAATCCTTTGCTATTCGCTTCCAGTCGTCTTTGGTAGGTTTTGGAATAACAAGAGGTTGTAAAACAAGCCAAAGAGCATTACAAACTTCTGCCACAATTCTCGACACACTTGCTACTCCAATCCTAAAATTTTCTGCCAATCGTGTGAACGACGAGCCCGTGGATAAATACCTGCAAAAAAAGGAATGTTTATAATAATAGTAAGAAAAATAATTAACAAATAAAAAAGTACTCTTTACCTGTTACTGATTTTTTGCGATCTGTAAGACAACATGCTTGGTATAAAAATGTTATATTCCTAATCATAATTTTCTATTATTTCAGTGAAAAGCGCTAAGTATCGTTGGAAACAACTACGGGATAGCCATCGGGACGCGCTAAAGAGGCAGAAATCTAAAAAAAGCGGACAGGCTACAACCAAAACACGTGAATGGAAATACCAAAAATTGATGGAATTTCTTTTACCGTACATGGCCAACAGAGATAGAGAGTCAAGTTATAAAGAGGATATTTCGTCACCAAATAATGAAGATGACTCTTCGCAAAGCACTCAATATTCATTAAACCAAGATGACTCTTCGCAGAGCACTGAACATACACCAAATCAAGCTGACAATCCCAACAATCTTTACGAAATAGCCTCAACTTCAGGCATTTCAACAGATTCGGTCACCCCGTCATCATCAAAGAAGAAAAAAGGCGATGAATTATCAATTTTAATACAAAAACATATGAAAAATAAGAAGATTTTCGAAAAGAAAGGCAAGAATTAAGAGAACTTTTAAAACCAACGGACTGCGATGATACTGATCATTTTTTTCTTTCAATGGCGAAAACATTTAAAAAATTACCAGATTACATGCAAGTTCCTTTAAAAAGGAAACTTTTTAATATGATTAGCGAAGCCGAAGAATCTTACGTGCTGTCGTGGTATAATCAAAATATTGGTTATTCTTCAAGCTCTGGTAGCAGTATAGCAGTAGGTAGTAATATAGCAGGCCAGATGGATTTGCCGCCTCAGCTGGATCCTGAACAACTTGGTTATTCTTCAAGCTCTGGTAGAAA
Organism: Euproctis similis; assembly: GCA_905147225.2. Taxonomy (NCBI): domain Eukaryota; kingdom Metazoa; phylum Arthropoda; class Insecta; order Lepidoptera; family Erebidae; genus Euproctis; species Euproctis similis. Next base: position 5,604,464 of record LR990121.1, on the reverse strand, counting down.
TACAAATAAAACAGTGGGCCAGATGGATTCATCTTTCCAACTGGAAGCTGTACAACCAGCATCTCCGGGAACACAACATTCAGACCTACAAACGCCAAATACTTCAAACAAAGTAGGAACAGAGCCTAATTTGCCATGAAAAAGAGGAACTTGTTGTCTACTTATTTTGCAGATTATGATTACTTTTCAATTAATATGTTTAATAAAGACAAAATTGATTCAAACTATTTTACTTACTTTAAACATACCGCCAATTTTTCCTTGGTGCTGATGCATTCTCTGTAGTGAGTGTCTTCTTTCTTGATAATGTTCTCAATCAAATTGTGTAACTCATAAAAGTTACTTCTAGATACTCGATAAGAATTTTCGAATATTTCATCATCAGCCGTATGAAAAAAGGTAAAGAATTCTCCATGTAATCGATGATATTTAATATGGTTACGTATCCAAAACCTGTGTGTTCTTGTATTGCTCAAAATTATAGAACTAATAAACTCCGTATCTTCTGCTTCCATTTCTTCATCACAAATTGTTAAATATAAAAGTATTTTCTTTTTCCAATTATCCATATTATTATCTATTTTGCGCACTTCTACTTCCAACAAACTCCGTCTATGGACTGGCTGGTACAGTATGCGCAAACCTCGCAACACATCTTTCTCAACACACATTCCTCGCACACTTCCCTCGTACACATCCCTCGCACACTTCCCTCGTACACATCCCTCGCACACATCCCGCGCTTGTTTTGTATGCGCAAAAATCTAGCTCCGCTGAGCCGTTTCCACCAGAGCTGTGCTGACCGAGGCAAGGTAAATGAAGCGATCCTATTGGTTCTTTACAAACACATCCCTCGCTATGCATCCTCGCACATCTCTGGTGGAAACGCAGCCTAAGAGCCTTAAAAATCAATGAGCGTATATGATATGAGATAAGAAAGTAGACCATTAGAGTGAGGTGTGGCGCTGTATTCTCTATGCCTACCCACTACCCAGTAAGGGACTTAAAAAGTAAAGTTATGTCTATTAACTACTGTATATATACCCTCATGTCCGAAACCGATTTGTAACCGGTTTTAACAATTCAGGTTAAGTATTACAATGTCTGTTAATTAAGTTCCACATTAGTCAACGTAAATAATGATTTGAAACTGGCGGTGTGGCTTGTTTGGCAATTTTCGGTGAGTTATGGTCACTATTTGTGAGCGTGAACGACACGGAATTAACAACCGCCACACATTTACGAGTACTACAGATATATACATCAGATATTTTTTTTTGTTTTGGTAACTTCACAACTTTTTGTACCCGCAAAAAAAGAAATAAAACTATATTTTATTTATTTAAACTTTGTTCTGGACGTTATTATAAAGTTAACTTTTATAATCGTGGGCTGCCTGAGTCGTACTAGTTCGGAAATGTTTGGCTCGCGAAATCGGTACGACTGAATACTAATCATTGCGTACTTACAATACTACCCGTATTGATTGGTTTACACTCAGCCCCTGCCACTGCTCCTACCGCTGCCGGAAATATTACCCCAAATGCCTCTGCGGCAGCATCGTCGCGACAGAGTGTTCACAATCAGCCCTAATACTTTTTTACCGAGCAACTTGCAGCAATGCCACAGCTGTTGTGTGAATTGTTTAAGCATTCCGAATACAAATTTCACACAGCTTATTCGTTTAAAAAATGTTGCCATTAGTGATTCCTTTTTGGATTTTAACTCCTCTATTGGAGTGTGTGGCAGGGAGCACTCCTTCCGCGCACCAATCATCGAGGAATGAACTGAGGAATCGCTGGACAACGCCAGTAGCAGCGCGAGTGGCAGCGTTGTGTGTCGTGTTTACACTCTCGCGCTGCCCACTTCCCTACCGACTTCCTGGCCCACGCGGGCTGAGTGTAAACGACGCATACTATTCTGAGCTATGAAACTAATTTTACTTTACTTTTAAGTAACTTACGAATACTCTAAAGATGGAGCCACTGTGTTCACACTCCGACATATCATAAGACTTTGTACAAACTGGCATAACCTTGCAAACAATTATTAATTATAATATGATTACAAACCCATTTGGTGATTACCAAACTTTCATAATAATAAGCTAACATAACTATTTATGTTTTTGTAGGATTAATGTGTAAGTTTTGACGTAAGTAGGTTAATAGCCTAAAAGTTTTTTTTTCCCCTCCAAGGAGTTCGAAAGTTTCGATTGATGATAAACTGTTGGGTTGAGCTTTTGTCAGCGAAAAAAAAAGATAACATTTCAGTCGAAAAATAACAACGTGACCCTATTACTGGAGCTTTTGTTGGAACCGTTTTTGCCTTTGTGTCTAAAGTGCTGACTGAGAATAAAGTATTAGCAAATTGCTAAAACATATTTATAATCCTTTCAGTCATCAATTTATAACGTAATCTTGTAGAAGTGCGGTGCTCAACTCTTAAGACTATTTTAACATAACATAAATTCACGCCTTTTGTTACCCGAAGGTGTAGGCAGCGGCCGTTAAGCCTCGTCTCGCCGTTATGTTTACGTCCCAATTGGAATAGGTGGCGAACCTATTGCCATACCGGGCACAAAGTTTTTCAGTCATCGATATTTATCACACATAACTTCCGAAAGTCATTGGTGTGAGCCAGTGTCAGGAATCGAACCCAGACCTCTGGATCAGAAGCCGTGTGCTCGAGACTATTTTAGTTTAAGTTAAAAAAATATATATCAAAGATAGAATTGAACTTGGTGTTTTAAATACAGTCTTTTTTATAGTCTAGTTAAGATACCAAGAGTAACATAGAACTAAATGTAAAAACTCAGGAATAAATTTTGTGTTCTCGTTCTGTATATTCAATTGTTATAAAGTTTGTTGAGTTCTATTAACAATAAATAAATAAATAGAATTGTACTATAATAACTTAGTTATGTATGCAATTATTTTCTGCAAAGTGTAAAAGACTACAAAGGCCAAAGTTAAAAACTAATAAATGTTGTCGAGTTAGTTGTGAATAAGTTTACAGAAAACTTTTAAACAATTTCCAATTAACAATGCAAACGGCGAGGTAATTCGTAAATTCAAATCGCAGTCGTTTCAAAACTCTTCTGCAATTATAATAAAAAAATTTAAATTGTCTCTTTCAAAACATCAAACAAATTGTTTTATTAAATTCATGTACTTATGTACACGTAAATATTTTTATTTTCATTCTATATCTACTCGTATCTCTATCTAGCCCTAAAACGGTTAGTCCGATTTTAATGCGGTTATTAATTACTAAAGAGTAAAAAAGGGCTTATTTAGGTTAATTTCCTTTAAAGTTAATTTCCTTTAACAGTGGTAGAGCCAAGCAGTTCGCTGCTTGTGCTTGAATGGGCCGGCTTGACCAAATACCACGAACTCTCAGAAGATCGACATAAAGTGGCTCAAGTCGCGTTTTTTTCGGTGATAGAGGTAGACGCCCACTTCCCTCGCCCATCCTTTCCCATCTGACTCTCTTAAGGGTCGGCATCGCTACTGTGTGTATACACTGCCTATATGTGTTGCAGGTGTCCATGAGCGGCGGTCCCATCCCAAAAAACTAAAAAAATCTTAGCAATTTTACTTTCTTGATAGTATAGATTTACCTATTGATGGAGTGAAACAATGATTGACACAAGTTACTTTCGCTTTGAATAAAATATAACGATCAGAGGTCGACCGTGAAGTGGACATAAAAAACCTTTCAAAACCTTATTCGCCGAGGGTCGTAAAAACTACATAGCATAATTTCTTACTTTATGGAACTTGGTTCATAAAATATGACCTTACTTTCGCATAAGTTTGAGACTGAAAACTAAATTTAGACTAGTCATAAGCTAACCCTTGTATATATAAAATGCGCATGTATACTTCCGTTCCCCCCTTTTTTGGATCTTTAAAGAGATATTCATGACATTAACAAAAAGACTCACTATGTTCATCACTCGTGAAAATGATCTCTGTAAAGAGTTCGAAACGTCGGGAAATTAATAAATAAACGCGATATAATCCTAAAGTTTGTTTTAATGTCGTGAACGTGATTCGCGAAAATCTTAGAGATAAATAGAGATATTCATACTAAATATTTTATCCTTTAACAAAACTAAACCTTTATCTCCGTGCCAAATTTTATTCAAATTACATATGTCAGCAGTCTAACGTAACATAACACAACTTCACGCCTGTTGTTACCCGAAGGTGTAGGCAGCGGCTGTTAAGCCTCGTCTCGCCGCTATAGAATAGGTGGCGAACCTATTGCCATACCGGGCACAAAGTTTTCAATCATCGTTATTTATCGCACATAACTTCTGAAAACAATTTCGAAAAGTCATTGGTGTTAAGTTAGTAAAGTCTCAACTCCGTCTCTTAAATTAATTATGTTAATAAATAAAAATGAAATTGTAATTATTGATACATTTTACTTTATTTTTTTACAAACTTTAGTATAAGCATGCCAGTCATGGCAAAGTATGTTATCACATTCAATAGTCATCACATTCCTACCCTGTTCTCATGATCTGGGGTTGGTTTTTCTTTTCAACACTTCTTTATCATTCACTTCTACCATACTAACAACCCTTCTTAGTCATATTGTCTTTCTCTTATTCTATAATCTATTCTTAAGTCTACCTCTTCTCTTATTTCCTTCCACATTCAGGTTTATCATTTGTCTGTACTACGCGATTTCCTTTTATCCCTTCAGTTATTGGCGCATCTTTCAAACTTCCTCTTAAATCACATTCCGTATTTTATCCATTTCCGTCACTCCACACATCCATCTCTGTTGCATGTATTCTTCAAATTCAAATTCATTTATTTGTTTATTTTTTTTATGTTGATTTGTTTATTTATTTATTTGTTGTCTTCTTTCGTCCCTCTCTTTCAGCAATGCAATATTTGTATTCGGTGTATGGCAATAGGTGCCGTCATATTTACCATTCGGGACGTAAAAATTCGATAACTCGAGGCGTAGCTTCTTTTGCCTACACCTTAGACAAGCATGAATCACGTGGCCAATTGCTATTTTAAAATCAACACTATTTATACAATTTATTATTGTTTTATCAGGTTCACTGCGTTATGAGGTCGAATTGGTACATGCGTGACTTCCCGCTTGTGTGGCAGACAAAATCGGTTTCTTTCACTATGTGCAGAGACAAAATATATACATAATTGATTGTCACAAAAAGCTTAGTCTGATGGCGTAGTTAGTACAATATGAGGTTAATAGGGACGGGAATAAAAAAAGTTGCAACTAAGATAAAACATATTTATTGAAGTACTTTAAACAAAATGTTTTTCATTAAAACAGGGTAAACAAAAAGATTTTGCACACACAAACGCCGCATACGCACCAGCTGAAAAGCTACGAAAATTGGCACCGCAGTGAAGGTGTTAATCTAATCTTCGCTATAACTAACTCGCCATTAACCAAACTCAGAGTGACTTTTACAAATATATAAATCAATAAGATTTATCTCCACGTTCCTCAAGTTTATTTTACTTATTTAAAAATTAATTACTTATACCGACTGAACGAAATTTTCGTTATATTTATTTGTTAGTAGGTACGTAATGCTATTTTTCAACAGGATATAGACAAAATTCCAGCTCTCAATAATAAACAAACATATTACGTATCCAAATAAATTTGTATTAAATAGTTATTTTTTGTGCCTTAACATTTTCACACTATTGAAGATTGCTTTCTTATACGGGTACCTTTAATAGTGGTAGAGCCAAGGAGTTTGCTGCATGAATGGGCCGGTTCGATCGGTGAATTACCACCATCTTTCAGAAGATCGACGTAAAATGGCTCATGTCGCGTTTCGTACGGTAAGAGAGGTGTCCGGAGGCCCACTTTCTTTTACTCGTCCCATTCTCTTAAAGGCTGGCGACGCAACTGTAACAGTATCTGTGTCCGTAGGCGGCTTTAGTTGCTTACCATCAGATGACGCGCTTAATCGTTTGCCCCCCTATCGCATAAAACAAATGTAAATTGAGATATTATAAAGGAATAATATAAAATAAATAAATCGAAATAAAACAAAATATTGTTGTGTCATCGTGTTTGTTCACGAGAAAGTCCTTGGTTATAATTAAGTAGGTATCTTAATTCCTGTCATCTGGTGACCTTGGACGTGAGTCTCGACTGTGCCGGGACGTGCCGGGACGCTAATACCCCGGATGTGAGAGGGTCATGGCGAATGTCTCTGTTATTACACATAACTCCTACACGTAATTAATGTTCCTCTATATCCTTAAGGCTCTATTGCATAAGTTAAACATAGCATAAACATAACTTTACGCCTTTTTCTACCCAAAGGTGTAGTTAGCGACTGTGAAGCCTCGACTCGCCGCTATACTTACGTTCCAAATGGAATAGTAGGTGGTGAACCTATTGCTATAAACACAAAGTTGTCAGTCATCGTTAATGTGTCTTGGCCGTCCTCTACTCCTACATCCATCCGCTTTTGCATTGTATACCTGCTTAGTCAATCTTGCATCAAGTATAAAAAAGTATAGTAAAATACTGTAGTATTTTTACTGCAGTATAGTAAAATACTGTAGTATGTTACTATAAATACTGTAGTATTTTACTATAAATACTGTAGTATTTTACTATAAATACTGTAGTATTTTACTATGCTAAATAAATAAGATATTTTTTAAGTAATTTTTTGGTATATTTTATTTACCACTGTAATTTGTATTTCAAATAGACTCATCTACTATAAGCCACGTATACCCGGTTTAATGAAGCCGTCTTACAAATAGCTTATTTCTCCAGAATACTATGTATGCGTAATTGTTCTTTAGTAGCCAAGTAAAAGGGTTCCTCTTATTGTGCTCATAAGAGTTGCTAACAAATTTGGGTATAGCTGGAATATTGTTGAAGTTTACTGGACCAACGAAAGCGTAATGTGTCAAAGTACAAATTTGAAAAATATCGCAGTAAAAAATTTAAGGTTTGTAGGTTTTGTAAGTTTTTTTATTTATATAAGTTCAATAATTGAATTAGATAACAATAAAATCAGACATTGAAATAATATTTTTAAAATATTCTTTAAAATTACGATATAAATTGATGACTGAAAAGATTATAAATATATTATAGAAATTTACTAATATTTTATTACCCGCAGCACTTTGTAATACAAAGGCGAAAACGGTTTCAACAAAAGCTCCAGTAATAGGGTCACGTTGTTACTTTTCGGCTGAAATGTTATCATTTTTTTTTTCGCTGACAAAAGCTCAACCCAACAGTCTATCATCAATTGAAAACTTCCAAACTCCTTGGAGGGGAAAAAAAAAACTTTTACGCTATTAACCTACTTACGTCAAAACTTACACATTAATCCTACAAAACCATAAATAGTTATGTTAGCTTAATATTTTGAAAGTTTGGTAATAAAATAGCTTTGCAATCATATTATTATTATTATTTGTTTCCATTAATAATTGTTTTCATGGTTATGCCGGTTTGTACAAAGTCATAAAATATGTCGGAGAGAACACACTGTCTCAATCTTTGGAGTAATCGTGAGTTACTTGAAAGTAAAGTCAATCAAATGTGTGAAGTGTCTCAGTAAAAGTGTCGGATTCGATTACTGGCTTACGGAAAAAAATCCGTTGTCTATTAAATTTGAAACGAGGTGTAATTCTGAAATTATACCTTTGGTAGAAAAAGGGGTCAAAGTAAAATTAAAAACTAAATATGCAGTATAAGAAATGTTTCCAAACAAGTTTTGTTTAACATGTTTAAAAATGTATCGACTGAACCAAAGAACAAGTTCCACACCTTACAAAAGTTTAAGCGATGCAAGTTAGTTTCAGCCAGTTTTATAGAGAATTCATGACATGTTGGGGCCTGACACAGCATTATCAAACTTAGTCTCAACCACTTTTTTTAAAATAGGAGAATATTTTCAGTCTTTATTGTGTTATCTCGAAATTTAAATAGGTATTTTCAATATAAAGATTTTTTATGGAATGGGAGGCATACGTATAAACGGGTGACCTGGTGATAAATGACTAACACCGCCCTACCTGCTACGCAACGCAAATAGTGTTACAATTGCGTTGCCGGCTTTTATGGGAGTGTGAGGTGGAAGGAAAGTGGATATCCGGATACCTCTGTAACTAACCGAAAAGTGGCTGGAGAATACATTTATTTCATGAGAATCGGTCAAGCCGTTTCTGAAAAGTTCAATCACGTTTTCAGTCACATGATATTTTCATAATAAGATATTAGATCATAATGACCAACTCTCAGAAGTTACTTAAAATACGTGTAGAGGGATTTTGAACTTCAAAATTAGTCTGGCAGCTTTCAAAATGCATAAATATTTCATAAACATAACATAACTTCACGCCTTTTCTACCCGAAGGTGTAGGCAGTGGCTGTTAAGACTCGACTCGCCGTTATGTTTACGTCTCAAATGGAATAAGTGGCGAACCTATCGCCATACCGGGCAGAAAATATTTTTTTAGTCGTCGATATTTATCACACATAACTTTCGAAATTAATTTCGAAAAGTCATTGGTGTGAGCCAGAATTTGGACCCGCGACCTCTGGATTCAGAAGCGGGGTCGTCGACCTCTCAAACACCGCAGACCGTATTAAAATTGGATATAATACGACTTAATTCATTATTTTCATAATCACCTATCGCCTATCGACCATATGAACCTATCGCCATACCGGGCAGAAAATATTTTTTTAGTCGTCGATATTTATCACACATAACTTTCGAAATTAATTTCGAAAAGTCATTGGTGTGAGCCAGAATTTGGACCCGCGACCTCTGGATTCAGAAGCGGGGTCGTCGACCTCTGGACCACCGCAGACTGTATTAAAATTGGATATAATACGACTTAATTCATTATTTTCATAATCACCCCATTTAAAAGCTTGTTTTATGACATAAATATGGGAGCAATATTTTTTCATTGCCGTCATATTGGAGCGCATAACAACCTTGTTTATAAAACGGATAACGATATTGTTAAAAGATCAGTGTGAAACGATTTCAATGTATCGATACCTAAGTTCGCAAACCTACTAACTCCACTTTTTTTCGAAAATGGCATTTTGATACCGGCAGATGCCAGATATTATCTAGTTTCTATTGGTATACAAATTTTCAGTTTCGCAAAAAAAGTGGAGTTAGTAGGTTTGCGAATTAAGGTATCGATATACATATAAATAAAATTAGAGTGTCTGTTTGTAATATTGAAATAAGTGCTTTTTTATTACATGCATATGAATATTAACAGTAGACACAAAAAAAGGAATGTTTGTGTGGCGTCTTGAGCTATTCTCTATGTATTATAAGTACATATTTATAAATTAAATTGCTCAGCTTGGAACTAGAGGGTGTTGTGTGTATTGTGGCCAAGTTATTATTATTATTATTTATCATTTCATTACGTAAGTCCTGAAATATATATATATATAACTATCCTAGTTAATTAACTTGTATAAGCTTATCAGATACAGTTACACGCCGTAGCTCTATCTCCGGTTATCTCTATTTCTCTGGTTTCCTTAAGTCACCCTTGAGGTTGATATTGTTATATTCAGGATTCTGACCCAGCAAACTTTGTTTTGCCAAAATAATAAGCCACCACCACCCTTAACATTTAGGGGTGTGAAAAATACGTGGACCATTTCTCAGACTTACATGACAGACAGTTCGCTGCATGAATAGGCCGGCTCGACAGGTGAAATACCACGACCTCTCAGAAGACCGACGTAAAGTGGCTAATGCCGCGTTTCGTTCGGTGAGAGAGGTATCCGGAGACCCACCCCCCTTCCCCATCCTTTCCTATCCCCTGTCCCGTAAAGATCGGCAACGCAACAGTAACACTGTATGTGTTGCTGGTGTCCATGGGCGGCGTTGGTTGCTTACCTTCAGGTGACACGCCTGCTCGTTTGCCCTCCTATCCCATAAAAAAAAAAAACCTGATATGTACACGAAATTTCTTTAAAATCAGTCGAGTTTTTGTCATGGTATTTCAGCGGTTGATCCAGCCCATTCATGCAGCTGAGCGAGTAGTTCTACCAAACAAAACTATTACTAATATCTAGCTAATACTAGATGGCGTTGTATGAACGCTTTCAGACGTTCAACACTTTTAATATGTAAATTCAATTCAATTCCAAATTAAAATACAAAACTTCTATTTAAATTATATCCATATAACCCTGAAACTATTCCAGTAACGAAACACGATTTCAAAACGGATATTTATTTAATAATTCATAGTTAATTTATACTCGGGATATTGTAAGATTGACTAAGCAGATATACTGTACAAGAGCGGAATGATGTTAGGAGTCGAGGACGGACACGGAATGCTTTTTATGTCCTGGCTGAAGGTGATTTCAGGAGCTTTACAATCCGACGAGCGTGTATGATAAGAGTTATGATAGTCAAAGAAAAATGTGAGCTGTTAATGCACATATAGCACGTATGGAAACACAGGAGTGTCATCTTAGTTCTCTTTTCTACCACTAGCTGCGCTAGAATTTCGGACGCACCTATTATTACGTACATACGTCGCGTTTAGTGTTAAACAGAGCTACAAACGGCGACAAAACTTCCCGCGTGAGGATTTGAACGAGTGCTTTTCCAATGATGGCGCCATCTACCGGTGAAAATTATGACCCCTGAATAGAAACCATTTGTTGAATATTCCGTTAGGACTTTTTTTATGGGATATGAAGGCAAACGAGCAGGCGTGTCACCTGATGTTAAATGACCAGCGCCGCCCATGGATACCTGCAACACATATAGTGTTACAGTTGCGTTGCCGACCTTTACGGGAATAGGATAGGAAGGGATGGGAAAGGGGGGTGGGCCTCCGGGTACCTCTCTCACCGAACGAAACGCGGCATGAGCCACTTTACGTCGATCTTCTGAGAGGTGGTGGTATCTCACCGGTCGAGCCGGTCCATTCATGCAGCGAACTGCTTGGCTCCACTATTCCATAACTTCTGTGTTTCTTTACGTCGTGTGTGTAAGAATAGTGTTTTATGGCGCTCGGTTCAGTCTCTGCCTACCCTCCAGAGGACTAGGCGAGAACATTATTTGAGCATGTGATATTTTAATACCAAACGTCTATAACCTAATAATGTGCAAAGCGTAAACATTGTTATCTATTTTCATATAGACTGACGTCATTGTATTGATTTTGTTCTGAAATATGACTTCAACGTCGTTGCTATGGAATTCTTCTAAACATTATCTTTACTTAAACTACTATAGAGCGTTCATATTGTGATGGAACCTTGTCACAATAAAAGCTGCGTGACGTCACTCGCTTCAAAAAACGCACGACTTTTAACAGTGGTAGAGCCAAGCAGTTTACTGCATAAATGGGCCGGCTCGACCGGTGAAATACCACGACCTCTCAGAAGACCGACGTAAAGTGGCTCATGCCGCGTATCGTTCGGTGAGAGAGGTACCCGGAGGCCCACCCCCTTCCCCATCCTTTCCTATCCCCTTCCCTTAAAGGTCGGCAACGCAACAGTAACACTATATGTTCTGCTGGTGTCCATGGGCGGCGTTAGTTGCTTACCATCAGGTGACACGCCTGCTCGTTTGCCCTCCTATCCCGTAAAAAAAAGACTTATAATCATTCTCTTACATATTTTAATGAGTAAGTATGATGTTTAACAAAAAATAAATCACAAAAGATATATATTTATTATATATAGTTATAAATTCAACAATAACAATTTAAACTCAATAGTATGCGCTTCAAAACGTTGCAAACGGTACTGACACTGACTCTTGCACTACGTCATCACCGCCAAAACGGCGGCTATTTGAATCCCAATATCAACGCGTTATCATTCTAAATAAAATTGAAGTGTCTGTTTGTAATATTGAAATTACTGCCTTCTACTACATTCATATGAATACGGTATATACACTAAGATATTTTTTTTTACAATTTTTGTCTGTCTGGTTGTCTGTTTGTTCCAGGTAATTTCTGAAATGGCTGGACCGATTTTGACGGGACTTACTTATTGCTAGGTAGCTGGTGTGATAAAAAGTAACTTAAGCTACTTTTTTTATTTTTTTTATTTACCGCTTCCGAGACGAAAGAAAGTTCCCCGGTTCAGCTAGTAATAACTATTTTAAAAATACCATGTAACATTAAACCTTTAATAACCGTAGGTATGCGTAGCTTTTATTGCGCTTCGACATCGCAATCTTTTTTGTGCCAATTTAAAGTAGCATAAAATACATACAAAGTAAGGTTGACCTGTTTCTTGGTAATAAATATATCACTAACCGATAAAGGGGAACCTTGCCTATATCTTTGGTTGTTAAAGGCTTGAGGTTAAGACAGAACACAGAATTGGGGTCAATCACAAACGAAGGTCAAATTGAAGGTGAAATTAAAGGTCTAAGTTTCATCTTGCTAATAATTTAGTTTGGTTACCATGAAAATATTCTAAAATTGGCCTTCATCCCTTACCAGTCATGTTTTTTAGTCTGCAATACAATGAGTTCAATATACAAGAGGAGCAAACCTCATACAATTGCGTCAAAAAATGTGTGTCCACTTTTTAGATGCAATGACGTAGCTTTGAAACCACTAGACATTTAAAATTAAACATATATCTATCTCAGTCACACAAATCGCAAATACATTGCCGTCAGTTTGATTAGACAAAGATGGCAATATAAATTTGCAATGGCGGTGTGGGGTGGCCAGCCCATGCGAAATTTTGCCCAACTTTTTCAAGCCATGTACTCGTAAAAATATTTAATAAATATAAATTCAATATTTTACTATTACTTGTTAATTTCTTATCAGATGTATTACAAGATAACTGAAATAATGAATGGATCAACGATCTCTGTGTACTCCGTACTAGATCGGCTGTTCCGAAAAAAATTGGATCACACTCATCTGTACCTAATTGTGTACACCTGCCTTAGAGCAGCGATTTAAAGCGCTGTAGGTAAGGTGTACACAATTAGGTACAGATACACAAAATAGTGAAAACGCTTGAGTAGTAATATAATGTACTTACATTCATTATATTGAAAGGGAATTATTGTATTTAACGTGGACAGGGCCTAACAGCCGCACGGGTCGATCGATCATAAGGGAACATACCCATACCATATCGACCCCTCCCTCCCATCGGTGACCACTCGTAGTATATGCCAAGACCCCCCCCCCCCCTCCCCCTTTAGTTTTCACGTAGTAATTCATAATTATGATTTTTAATCATTTCACAGGCAAAAATCGAAAAAAAAAAATAATTTGGCTCATACTCGTCTTTATTGGATAAGACTGCATGCATACTTAAATTACTAATGAATTATGCATTATGAAAAAGAACAACTTTAATTGTGAAAACATATTGCTGTACAGTATGTAACTTACAGTAACTTAATTTACGAACACAACAATTATTTCCTGTTTAATCACATTAATATTCATCTAGGTCGCAAAAATACGAGATTTCTCTCATTAAAATCGACTACGTGATAAAAACCTGAGCCACCCCCCCGCTCCTGTGACTAACCGTAGTATTTTAAAGACTCCGCTCCCCCCCCCCTAAACGGGTCACGAAGTATGGGTACGGTCCCTAAAGTTAAGCAACGCTTGGCGCGGTCGGTCCGTAGATGGGTGACCATCTTATCATGACGAGTTCCTCCGTGTTTCGGAAGGCACGTTAAATTGGTGGGTCCCGGCTGTCATTTGAACATCTTTGGTAGTCGTTACGGGTAGTCAGAAGCCAGAAAGTCTAACAACCAGACTTACCAAGGGGGATTGTGTTGCCCACGCAACTGGGTTGTGGAGGTCAGATAGGCAGTCGCTCCATGTAAAACACTAGTACTCGGCTGCACCCGGTTAGACTGGAAGCCGACCCCAACATAATTGGGAAAAAGCTAGGCAGATGAATTATTGATCATACACCGCTGTGTAACATAAGTTTTATATAAAATTGCCTTTTAGTCTCTTTTTTATAAGTCTGAGTGAATAATTTGCTTTCGCGATACAATCTTATTTTTAAGTATTTATTAATTATGGCATTTCTTAATAAAAGCGAATGATCAACTTGAATTGACGATAAATGATCTCCCGGGTGCAGCCAGTCAGTTTCTTTTCTCAGCAATCGGATAATTTTCACCCACTTGTCACGGCGTGCTGCATCTTTAGGCACCCTGCAGCGTTATTATTATAACAAAAAATATTTAAAATCTCCTTTTCCATAAATTAATAACTCTCCCACAAATGTGGGAAACTAAAACTAAGTTTTTAGTGGTATCACTGAAACTAATTATGAAAATTCAACATTTTATCTATTTTACTGTATTTTAATATTAATGTAAACATTAATATTACGTGTGGAAAGTAATTTCGGTTAATTTCTAATGGGTTTCCGATCTTGAATCGCACTCTTTTACTACGCATTTACCCATTTTGTACCTATTGTTATTCGGTTCGCGTCTGACAGATGACTGAATTGACATAAGCTTCGCATAAGCCTGTAGGCTTATGGCCAGTGGTCACACTTTGAGAAGGTTACTACAAGTCTATATCATATAGGTCAATGCTGCAATACGAAAAATTATACATAAATAGACGTCCTAAAATGAGAGTAAAAAAAAAATTCAAAACGAATCTAAAGAAACTATCAAAAATGTATAAAGTTTATGCAAATTTATTCCGTCCCCTCAAATATGTTAATTTTAACACAGAAACTAGTTTTCATAATTTGCAACATCCCAAAGCGGTAAAATTTTCAAATGACATGCATGACAGATATTTTATCACAGAGTCCGCGCGGTTTTTTTTTCTCTTTTTGTTGAAAGGCAAAGGGAATATCAATGAGACGGAATATTTGCATGACAACCGGCCCAATGTTTGTGAGCAGGCCGTCCATCACAAAGGCTAACAACCAAACAGTGTTTGCTAAATTCGAGGTAGGATTATTACCAAACAAATAAAGAGGATTGTTATATGACAGTGTATATATTTTGTTTACTATGTTTGATGCGGTGTTGTCAGCCATCCAAATATTAATGCTATTTTCTTAAATAATTTATTATAAGTTTCGAGTCGCGCCACATTTTTATACCTCCGACATCTCTAATGTACACTTAATATAACCTGTGTATTTTAACAAAAGTTATGATTTTTTTTCTGGCTGCTTGTATTTTGTATTCTATGAAACTAGATGGCACTGTGTCAATTGCGTCTGAAATATTGGAATTACTATCTTCGAAAATTTGATTTTATTCGATGTCATTGGCAAGATGTTTTTTATTCCAAAAACGGGAGAAAGTTCAGTTTATTCCTTCTTTCATATTCAAATATGGGTGCGACGTAAGATTGCATAGGAGTCAACAAGTAGTAAGTATATTGCTGTAAGCGAATGTGGCATAAGCAGGTAAAATGTTGGTATGGTCACAATAACATCTTGTTACGTTACTGTGTGATGGGCGGTCACTAAAAAAACGGTACTTTTAAAATTGTTCTCTCTAATTTTTTTGTGTGGTTGCAAAGCGTGGTTTCATTCCAATGGCATATGCTGGTTTCTGTACGTTTATTTTTTTTTTCATTTTTATAAAATTCCATTTGTCACAATAGCTCGGTGATTTTTCATCGGTTTTTATTTGGAGGTCGCATACTCTCAATCATCAGATCGAAACTTAATTTGTATTATTTATCCTATGCAGTTTCTGAACATATTACTTTTGCCAATTTTAGCAGGATAATCAAATTTGGCATATACCTATATGAATGAAACAAGAAATAACCGTTAAAGAGATTATTAGCGTAGATTTTAATCAGTTAGTGTTCGCTAAATGATTAAAACCCACGCAAACGATGTCAAAAGCTGTTAAAAATCCGTGGTTGTGCGTCGCAACCCATCATTGGGCGTGGTTGCGCGTCGTTGTACCTCGTCGTGCATGGTTGTGCGTCGTTGCGCGTCGTTGTGAGTTGATATTACTTGTTCGTAAAGTTTTTATGTGAGAGATATTTCTGAAATCAAATCTGGAAAATAAATACCGCTTTTAAGTTACACGTTAACATGCTGTAGGTTCATAATATGGGGTAACAAAACCAATGAACAACTATACATTACTATCAAAGTAATTAACGCTAATGTGGGATATTATCAGATGTTATCCTAATTGCTGATACTATTTTTAATGACATTACTGATAATAATGCATTAAACCACTTGAAATACTATAGTGTACAAATTGGTAGATTTTTTTATTGTATGAGATAGGGTGGCAAAGGAACATGCGTGTCACCTGGTGGTAAGCAAATAACGTCGCTCATGGACATCCGCAAGACCACAGTGCCAGCCTAGGTAACGTACTCTATATTGTTGCACCGACTTCAATTGTAAGTGACAATTGTAAATATTTTAATAGTTAAAGGTGACTTTATTAAAGTATTACGTTTTGTATATTATATTATGTATAGAAATTAGTTAGTTACGTTATCTATCACTTTTTAGTTCTGGAGGTTTTTATCTACTTGAAGATTTTGTTGTTTACGTTACTAGAAGTCGGTTTAACTTTTTTTTTTCAAAGTAATTTTATTACAATATTTATTAACAAAACCCTTCCATCTACATGTATCGGCCTATATATATCAGGTGCTTTTGTATACAAAACAGGAGGCATTCACTGCAAACCAATAACGAAATCATTGAACCGCAACTATTGATGGGAAAACTCAGGCTCTTCAGACCGTACTGATGTGGGTAGGTACTGTTATTGTCAGGAAGTGTCTGTTCGTACGATTGTGTATTGATTGCTTAGTTGTAGCTTGTTTTTAAACAGTGCATGAATGCGTCTAGACTGGTGAAATGCTACGACCTCATAGAACGTCGACGTCAAGTGACTCATGTCACGTTTCCTCCTTCTCATTACCGCAGTTACGTAAATCAAGAACAAAATTAAATATTCAATTCGTAGCGAGTGTTTTTGTTTATTTTTTTTTGTTTGTTGCACATATCATTCATTTGGTTTGTCGTGTCATATTTTCCACTATAATACAAATAAATCATCATATATTGTCAATATTCAACTGTCAAACTGTATAATTATATGAATAAGATTCACACTTGACCAAATTATTACAAAATATTTAAACCTGCCCTGTTCCTATCATATAGGGTCAGCACAAATGGCTTTGGCAATTCGCTTGTTTCACACTAGCAGTCTTCTTATCATGTTTTCTTTCACACAATCCGTCCATGTTTTCTAAGGCTTTCTCTTCTTTTATTTACTTCCATCAGATTTATCATTCATTTATTTAAGTGGCAGATATTATCAGGAATCTCTCAGTACAATAACTCAAATATGAAAATGTTTATTACTAACAAAATTTTTACGCAAATCACCATTACAAAGCAATTGCTAAACTGATAAATCATCCCCTCGGCTATTTATCATAATGATAATTAATATTTTCTAGAAGACACCGTTCGCAAAACATGACTGTGCATTTGTAAGATTCATTTTTCAAACATCTGTAGCTTACTGTTCTGGAGGAAGGTTGTTAACGGTCTCAAAAATCGACGCGCGTGCATGAAAAAAGTTATGAAAGTCAACGAAGCGAGTAAGGTATGTAAGAATCGTGCCTTATGGCGCCTTGTTCATAATCATATTTCCTATCCCAAAGAAAATAAAGTCATACTTATAATTAATTATACTTATACTTAGAACGAAGGTACAAAACTAAGAAGAATAATACTCTTAGAGACAGAGGTGAAAAAGTAATGTTCTGTTTCCAACCCGTCGACTGCTCGCTAATATTCCGCGACCCATTCGCTCGGAACAAACAATCTGGTAATTGGGACGAAGCCGTTGTAAAAGTGCACACTTAAGGGTTACATTGATGTATAGGCGAGGCCAAAGATTTATTGGTTTGACTCTGTAGTTAGGTGTCTAGAAAAAGAAATGGCTTTTCACCAATCTTGGAAATATAAAATAGTCAGATAATCTGTATGTTCAATATAACATTTCTTTTTGGTTTTAAAAAGTAATGTAAGCTACTTGGCTTAACTAATGTTAAATTTTACTTGTGCATTTTTTGGGCTAGATAGTAGTGGTGCATAAAAAATGCGAATACGCAATAATATCTGCTTAATTATTGGATGAAATGGCGATAGTTCTAAGGAGCAGAACCGACAGATGCCACTAAAATTTAAAGGGAAAATATACAAAACGGTTGTCAGACCTGTCGTATTGTATTGATCTGAATGTTGGTCAATGGAAGAAGTGGATGTAAGGCTCTCCTTTACTACATGCAAGCGCAATGCGAATGTTACGATGGATTTGTGGTGTGACTTAAATGAATAGAATAAGAAATGAGTATATAAGAGGAAGAATGAAAGCAGCACCAAGCATGACAAAAATTAGAAGTGGTAGATTGGCGTGGTATGGACACATTATGAGAAGGGGTGAAAGTCAGGTCACAAGGAGAGCGATGAGAATGACGTAGAGGAAAGACGAAAAAGAGATGAGAGTAATGAAAAAGAGATAATGGAAAATGACATGTGCCGACACCACCTGTCCCAACAAGGGCAGGAAAATGATTAGTACTATCAGCTTTATCTACTATTCGTTCTTTTCTTATTATTAAGATGAAACTTCCTGGTGTTATAACATTAAATAAGATTAAAACAACTTTTTAGCATTATTTATTACTTATTTTTATTTGTTTCCCGACGTTTCGAATTTTTTACAGAGATCATTTTCACGAGTGATGAACAAAAAGATGGTAGTCGTTGAAAACTATTTTCATTGATACAGAGAGCACCCACTTTTTGGAAATAAAAATCAAAAAGTTGATGTTAAAATAAAGATTTTTATTATTGGTAACCCACATCAGAACATGAAACAAAAAAATAATAATTATATATTTATTTTTATGATATATTTACTAAAGAAAAATTTTTGTTTGTAAAGATCCTTTTTTTTGTATGATTTAATAGGTAACAGTTGTTATTATAGGTAACAGTTGTTGTTTTAATTTCCTGGTGTTATTTTTTAATTATTTCAAATTTTATCGTATTGTTTTTATGTGTATCTGAAAGTCTTCTTATATGTCCACAATTAATGTCTAATCTATTTCTAAACAGAGTAACATAAGCTTATTTACAATCAGTGCGAGACAGCCGACCAATATTTGCATAATTACACATGAAGTGTGGCCTGATTTGGTTAGTCTTCCCTCTGATTAGATTCCGTGATTAAATTGGATAAATAGACGCAAGTTTTATATGAGGCTAGTTTCTTCGCTTCTGAATCAGAAAGTCGCGGGTACGAATCCGGGCTCACACCAATGACTTTTCGAAATTCTTTCCGGAAGTTATGTGTGATAAATATCTGTGACTGACAACTTTATGCGCGGTGTATGCCAATAGTTTTGCCACTTATTCCATTTGGGACAAAACATAATGGCAAGTCGTGGGTTAACAGCCGCTGTCTACACCTTTGGATAGACAAAGGCGTGTTGTTATGTATGTACCCTATGTTTATTTTTGTTTATGCGTAATATCTGATTGGAATCGTAGCTAGTACATCTGAAATTTTCAAAAAGTAGTATTCCTTGCTAGTTGTATGTATTTTTATCTATTCCATTTTTTACCTATATCTTTAGGGATGTAACGATTCGGCAAGGAGATGCTTAGCAGCCTCTGCCTACACCTTAGTATAGAAAAAGGCGTGAAGTTACGTTGTTGATTGGAACAAAATTAATATAACTATTCTTTTTCATTTCTTGTTCTAATTAATGCAAAATAATGGGGAAAATACATAAAATTTTAGTTTTTCATGGAATTTTAA
Organism: Euproctis similis; assembly: GCA_905147225.2. Lineage (NCBI taxonomy): Eukaryota > Metazoa > Arthropoda > Insecta > Lepidoptera > Erebidae > Euproctis > Euproctis similis. The sequence goes on along the minus strand of LR990121.1, from coordinate 5,584,594 downwards.
ACTTGAACACGTGAGTTTCGGTTTCGTTTTCGGCCGAAACTGAAGTGACGGTCGAACATTCGGTTTCGGTTTCGGTTTCGGCCGGAAAACCAGTTTCGGTCGGACCTTAATGTATATACGAATCATCATTGTTGTGCATATTTCTACATATATAACTTCACGCTAAGTCCCTTGCTGGGTAGGCCGAGAGAATAAAGCATGATACTTACACATTTCACTCGCTTCTTTGACTTTCATAACTCTTGTCATACATGCGTCGGTTTTTAAGGTTTCACAACATCACCTTATTCAAGGATTTGATCAATTCGGTTATGAAAAGTAAGTGGTATTATACTATAACGGTATATACTATTAATTTAGTCTCGGTGGTCCAGTGGTCAAGCACCCCGCTTCTGAATTCAAAGGTTCGAATCCTCACATTGGCTCACAACAATGACTTTTCGAAATTAATGTCGTAAGTTATGTGTGATAAATATTGATGCCTAAAAAACTTTGTGCCCGGTATGGCAATAGGTTCGCCACCTATTCCACTTGGGACGTAAACATAACGGCGAGATGAGGCTCCGCTGCCTACACCTTCGGGTAGGAAAGGCGTGAAGTTATGCTATTTTATGTTACTACAACGTGAAGTATGTGTGTTTTAAATGAAAAAATAAATAATTATACTTGCTCGATATCAAAAAGCTTTCCATGACGAGTTAAAAAGCTACATTTTACCTAAATCAAGCACCAAGCGTCTACGACGCTTCACTTTTATTAGCTAGATTTAATTTTTTTAAAGCGTTATTTCGCAAGTAATAAAAACTTTTTACTTTTTACTCTCAGGTACTATAGTCTCAGGTTACTTAATAATAATGATAAGCCTCATTTATTCCATAACCAAGATAACATTAAAATAAATGATTACAATTTGATTCCTATAAAAATAAAATTATACTACAAAATAAAATTAAATTCCAAATAAGAAAATTAAAAAACTTAAAATAAAATAAAATTACATTCCTCTTTTTTTTAAATAATTTGATAACGCATAAAATATATATATTATTACTAGCTGACCCAGCAAACGTTGTCTTGCCGAAAAATAAAATTTAAAAAATAGGGGTTGATCGTAGGGGGTTAAAAATTTAGGGTTGCATGTATTTTTGTATCCCATTTTATAAAAAAAATAAGAAACAGAAATATGTCGTAAAATTAAAAAAAAAATTGAGGGGTGGGCTACCCTTGTGATTTAGGGGGATGAAAAATAGATGTTGTTCTATTCTCAGACCTACCCGACACGCACATAAAATTTCATGAGAATCGGTCAAGCCGTTTCGGAGGAGTTCAAATACGCACATCTAGACTAGAGATATATTATTAGATATATCTTAATTTTTTTTTTATGTTTCGTTGGGTGAAAGAGCCGCCTTTTCTTCATCTTAAAGGTTGGCAAGTGGCTATTTCTGATGTAGATATAGCAGGTATAGTATGACTCTGGTAGAGTCTTGCAGTTCGCTGCATTGACCGGCCGGCTCGACCGGTGAAATACCACAACCTCTCGGAAGATCGTGCCTCGACCCACTTTCCCACCCTTTCTTCTACTTTCTTAAAGGACGGCAGCGCACCACGATGTTGATGGGCGGTGTGAAGTTACTTAACATCGGGTGACCCACTTGCTAATTTGCCCTCCTATCCCAAAAACGGTGCCAATCGCTTACCACCAGATTTTAGCTGGTCACCGCTAGCTCGCTTACCCCTTATCCAATAAAATAATTAGTTATTGGTAGTTTTAATTAGGTTAACCAGGTTAGTGTAGTATCTCCACTATAGTAGGAGATGATTAAGGAATTTGTTCCGGCGCAAACCTAAGCTATCGTAGTCAATATGGCTAAGTCTCAATGGCATAGCAGTTTAGCAATCTATTCATGGGCTTACGGGGCAATCGAACAAGCGTGTCACCTGATGGTGAGCAACAAAAGCCGCTCATGGCCACCATGGCCACAGAAAGTGCGCCCGATACGTTGCTTTGCCGCCCCTTACAATGGGATATGAGTTGGGTCGGAAGTTGGTTGGGAAGGGGTGGCGGGAAGGGGTTGGGTCTCCGGATACCTCTATCATCGAGCAAAACGCGCCATGAGCCACTTTTCATCGATATTCTGAGAGGTCGTGGTATTTCACCGGTCGAGTCGGCCCATTCATGCAGCTAAACTACGTGGCCCTACCACTGATTATTAATAAAACTATACGGACAAGGACGGCTTGGTCAATTTTTAAACAAGATAACTCCCATGCCTCTAAAACTGTTAAAATATATTACATTAGTATATTCCTGAGAATTGAGGGTTTCAATTTTAAAGTTCCTCATTTAAAATTAAATTTAAGAAAGTTGTGAAACAAACCCTGAAGGTTCTATACGGTATAAGTAACTCCATATAACATATTTGTACGTGAAATGTTAGACATTTATCTTGCGTACGTGGGCGCCATGATGTATCCTCATATTGCGTCATAATTCATTTTTGAAGGTATGAATTACCTACTATATAATTCATCCACGTTTCTCCTTTTAGATGACGTTTTAAAATTCATTTTTAAAACCAATTAAAGAGCAGAAACCGGCTCTATTTTTTGGTGGGAGAACCTCGAAACCAAACCTGCTAAACCACTAGGTCATTGGAAATACGATATATATATATTTATTAATCTATACATACATATAAATAAAATTTAAGTGACTGTTCGTAAAATTAAACTAACTGCTTTTATACTATATTCATATGAATATACATCCGGTATATACGCCTAATTTTTTTTTTTACAGTTTTATGTCTGTCTGTTGGTTTGACATAATAAAGAGATCTTTTATGTATTTATTTATTGCTTTCGAGGCGAAACAAAGTTGGCCGGATGGGCTAGTATACTATTTTTTTTATCTTTATACACAATAACTGCTGTGTGGCGCCGGCTTAGAATACCGCCCCCCATCTCTTCCAGTGGGTGTCGTAAAAGGCGACTATGGGAAAAGCTAGAAGAATGGGCAGCAGCATTCTCTCTCAAGGAAATACAGCCTACTGCGATCGCCAACCCGCCTGCCAAGCGTGGCGATTATGGCAAAAGCCCCCATGATTGAGCGGAACGGCAGTTTTGGCGCTCTATGGGGGAGGCCTATGTCCAGCAGTGGATCTCAAAAAGGCTAATGATGATCCACAATAACGGAAAAAAAAGAATTATTATGCTAACAGTAAAATAATTTTAGCAGGCGAGAATTTCGTGTGACTAGCATTTTAGTAGCATATCGTTGGCCGGAAAGTATGCAAAGCATCGTTTTCCGGTGACGCTGTGGTCGGGTGCCGGCGTGCGGCGGCCCCGTATCCGTTGTCGTTTGAACATTCCATCTGGCATACGGACTGGAAACTTCTGGAGTGAGAATTTGAAAAGTTTAAAAAGAATTTTAAAACCTTTTTAAGGTACGCCATTTAAAAAGTTCGGATTTTTCGAAAATAGTTTCTAAAATTTTATGTGATAGATATCGATGAATCAAAACTTTGTGCCCGGTATGGCAATAGGTTCGCCACCAATTCTATTTGGGATGTAAACATAACGGTGAGTCAAGGCTTAACAGCCACTGCCTACACTTTCGGGTAGAAAAAGGCGTGAAGGTATGTTCTAAAAGAACACACCTTCACGCCTTCGTTTATTAATTTAAGGGCGATATCATCATTCATCATTAGCCTTTTAAGGTCCACTACTGGACGTAGGCCTTCCCCATAGAGCACAACAACTGCCGGTCCTGTGTAATCATGGGGGGTTTTTGCCATAATCGCCATGCTTGGCAGGCGGGTTGGCGATCGCAGTAGGCTGTATTTTGTTTAGAGAGAATGCTGCTGCCCATTCTTCCAGATTTTCCCTTAGTCGCCTTTTACGACACCCACGGGAAGAGATAGGGTGGCGGTATTCTAAGCCGGCGCCACACAGCAAAGGGGCGATGATCTTCTTTTTATGATCACTGATTTTCAGTCATCGATATTTATCATACATAACTTGCGAAAACAATTTCGGAAAAGTCATTGGTTCGTACCCGCGACCTCTTCATTCAGAAGTGGGCTCGACCACTGGACCACCGAGACCTTACATAAGCTCAAGACACGTCGAGAAAACAGGGGTTGTCAACATAAATCATGTAAGTGTAAGTGAAAATATTTGCCTTCAACTTTGAGAGCGCAATATAAATTATGGAATTACGTCCGTTACTCCACTTTTACAAATTACATAAATTGCGTTATAACTTTTCTTGGGTATAACATAAATAATATATTTATGTCGTGGGTAAAGTTTCGAAAGTGTTATTTGAAATGGTATCTTCACGCTTTTTAACAAGTTAGAGATATAGCAGAGTATCAGAGATATAAGTGAAATATATCTCGCTGTGCCCTGTCCTCACCAAAATAATTTATAAGCGTGAATATATCAAACGAATACGCCTTTTTTCATAATTTAACACTGATATATGTAAATTATTTTGTGTCAATAAAGGCGGTAAAGAATCACGCAGCTGTATAAATGGTCCGGCTCGAACGATCAACTACTACGACCATGACCACGACCCCGTCCTGTTAAAAGTCGACGTAAAGTGTCTCATCTTTTTGCTAAATGAGAGAGTTATGTGAAAGATCACCAGTTTTGTAGGTAAAACTGGTGATCTTTCACATAACCTTTCATATTGTGACCAATAAGATATGATTTGCCAAATATTCCATGGGACCAAGAGTTTGATTGACCTGCAAGGCATACTCATAACATCGGATGTTATTAAAGAACAAGTAAATGGGTATATACGTTATAATAAAATATATACCCAAATCTATTAACTTATAACTATGTAGGTCAGCTTCGTAGAAATGGGAAGCGACCCTTGTAGACCGAGTGAAAATATTCTAGACATTGTTAAAACAGAGAATATATACACTATGTTTGAAGGTCTCGGTGGTCCAGTGGTCGAGAAACTTGCTTCTCATTAAAAAGGTCGGTTTCGAATCCTGGCTCACACATACCAATGACTTTTCGAAATTGTTTTCGGAAGTTATGTGTGACAAAAATATCCATGACTGAAAACTTTGTGCCCGGTATAGCACTAGGTTCGCACATATTCCATTTGGGACGGCGAGGCTTAACAGTCGCTGCCTTCTCTACCCAAAGGTGTACTTTCGGTAGAAAAGGCGTGAAGTTATGTTATGTTATGTTTTAAGGGACTTCGAAAAACTAGAAAGTTCTATATTTCATTATATCTAAGTTTCTTTTTGACGTTATTTTTTTCCATTTGTATTCTTAGAACAAATAAAAGAGTGAAAACATTGATATCGCACTGAATGTAAAAGTTTTCTTATGACGACAACAAAAGCAATACTACTTCACGCTATGTTCAATGCAGGGTAGATAGAAAGGCGAAATAAACACACTATTTCTTTAACTTTTAATATTGCTCTTGTGCTAGGTAGTCGGTTTTTATTGCTTCTGAAGTCACCATCAGATTGGAGTCGGTGAATATGTTTCTTCTGCTTCTGTTCATGTATTTTACAGTGTATATCTGACTATATCATAAATAGATACAAAGATTGAATTCATTAAAAGTATAATGTCAAACAGGAATAATAGACCAGGGTCGATAATTTTTGAAACGAAAATATTTATAGCAAGATTCAAGGCATTACAAAAGGACGAGAATATAACGAAAATTATAGGATTTTTAAGGGTAGAAAACGGGTTATCTCGATTTCCGGCAAAACTACAAGTCCTATGGAAAAAAAATTACCGACGTGAAGGTAATAATGAGACCTACAACTTTTGTAATTATTTTCTTCGTATAACCTCAAAATATATATAGAAAATCCAAATAATCAAGTTTTTAGTTTTTATTTTAATCTCATCCAAAACAATTTAATTTTTGCAATCTTTTGTGAATACTTACCTTTTTATGTTAAGAGACTGAGAGAGAGACTTTTTTTTAATTTGAAATAAAACTATGGTAAATGTTCTCAAAAAATGCAAGGAAAAAATCTCGAATGTGATTTTTTTAATTACTGTAGTTACACTTGTGCGCTATTAAATATAATTTACACGATAATTACTTGAAAAACGAAAGATTTTAATATGTTTACTAGCTGACGCACATTGAAGTATTCTTTTATTTAGATTTAAAAATGGTCAAAAAAATATAAAAAAAAACATCACGTGATTAATGGACGGCCCCTAACTTAATCTTAATTTAACCTAAACCTAATCGTAACCTAATCTAATTATACATAACGTCGTTGTACTTTACACATGATGTTACAAAAAACTTTTGGCGAAAATATAGAAGAGCACGCTACATATGATATGAACACTTATTAAATAATTCGCTACTAATTTTATTCAATAACATCCATGGAAACACAAAATTTTGGAAAATAATCCAAAAACAGACATGATTCTTTTACATTCCCGCCAAAACTTCACTTCGATTTACATTGAAAAAACAGAATAGAAAAGTGCAGAGTACATGAAAACACAGTTTGACAATCAACGAAACAATCCTTTAGCTACTCTGTGCTAACTGTGCTACTTCGTCATTCTACTCTATTGCTGAAAGTTAAATACTTTTTGGAACACAATTCAAATTTTTCAATGTTCGCTTGATTTGGAAGTGTGTTTTTAAGTGAAATTTTTTCCATGTTCGTCGTTCTCTCTGTTCCCAACTCATACCACGAATCTAATTTCCACAGCTGAAGGTACTAACTACAACCAGCTCCTTCGGTTGTTGGCGTCGAAGCCTTTGTTTTTTGCACCAGCCAGTACAATCAATACGGAAGCCAGTTGGAATGAGATTGTCAGTTATATTATACGACGATATATCTCAGTTGGGACTGCGGAGCTTGTAGTTTTCCTCTAGATTAAATTGTCTATACATTTAACGAGAAAATCCTGTGCCGAGGTGGGCAGAGAGAATTGAGCGTTTGATAACTTTTGCCATCTACACTTATTCGCTTTTGTTTCCGATAAGCGATTTGATCATAGAAATTGTGTCGTGGCCATTTTTCGGCCCCTACTCTTTCTTCCGTTTTTGCTTTATATCTGCTTAGTCATACTTTTTATTCGTAGCTTTAATACTAACAAGATTGTAGTCTTTCAATGAGCAGACTCTGGATTTTCATAAAAAAATAAAAATGCGATTTTTTTTATAATAAAATATGAAGAAACATAATCACCTATAGTAAATTAATGCATTGAAGTTTTTCAAGGAGTGGTAGAGCCAAGCAGTTCGCTGCATGAATTGGCCGGCTCGACCGGTGAAATACCACGACATCTCAGAAGATCGACGTAAAGTGGCTCATGCCGCGTTTCGTTCGGTGAGAGAGGTACCCGGAGGCCCAACCCCCTTCCCCATCCTTTCCTATCCCCTATCCCTTAAAGGTCGGCAACGCAACAGTAACACTATGTGTTGCTAGTGTCCATGGGCAGCGTTGGTTGCTTACTATCAGCCTGCTCGTTTGCCCTCCTATCCCATAAAAAAGGAACATTGTTTGCCACTGCGGTAGAAAGTTTTATTCATTTCATTACTCTTCTATACCGATAAACTTGAAAACTTAAATATTTTTGTTTCATCCCCGATAATCTGTAAACCACTTGGTAAGATTTTGAACAACATATTTTTGCATTTATTATCACAATTCACGGAAAAGATTATAAGATATTCAAGATCCAGTTACTAAAGTATAAAAAGAGCTATGACTAAAATGTATTTGTAATCCTAAATATATTATGTTAATATTGAGTAGAAATAAATTAATTATTTACATTATTTACAAATAAAAAAATAGCTGAAATCAAATTTCTCCGCATCTCGTTCTACTGGCAGCGTGTCAAGAAGACCGGCCGCAATGAGCTGCGATACTGTGCGAAGAATAACCGAGCCCTCTGGTCATCAGTCTTTTTGCAAGATCACTATAGAGTGCACAAGCACACGGACCCATGTCCCTAGAGTCTCAACCCCAAACGACTCAAAAACATAATCACCTACAAGTTTTCTGTATTTGTGCCACTTGAGGTTCTCTGCTGAAGCAGCAGCACCAGCCACCCTTAACGTGGTTGGAAGATGTGATGTCGTAAGGGTATCGACGCTGGTAGCGTTGGTGTAATATTGAATTGACTTTTTAAGCTGCTCTACCTTGGTAGCCAGGTCATGGTAATCATGAAATATGATCTTACAGTAACATTATACTAAAACTTTTTTGTTTTATTATTGTCTGTATGGGTGCTCTGTCGTCTCGATGGTCCAGCGGTAGAGCACTCCGCTTCTGAATCAAGAAGTCGTAGATTCGCATCCGGGCTTACACCAATGAGTTTTCGAAATTCTTTTTGGAGTTATTGTGTAGGTAAAATATCGATGACTGCTAACATTGCGTCCGGTATCTGGCTATAGGTTCCGCTAGCAATTCCGTTTGGGACGTAAGATTCGGAAAGGCTTAACAGCCGCTGCCTATACCATCTGGTAGAACAAGGCATGAAGTTATATTGTTGTATGTATCTTGGATGCTTAATATAGGCGTATCACTTAAAACAAACTACATTTTCTTTAATATATAACGCACTGCTAAGGCGAAATTGACAATTTCCATACATATTTAACAGTTTTTAAGTAGCCTTATAGTTCAAATGATGTTTTATGATAAATATATTTTAGTAAATACAATTGCATCACAAGAGGGAACAAATTACGAACATTCATGGAAAGACACAAATTACCCATTCAAGTTCGAAGTCGCTGAAGGAAACAAGTATTTTTTTTAATTATATAAGATATGCATATGACAAGCAACCAGCTCCGCCCATGGACATCTGCAACACATTGTGTTGCCGTTGCTGACCTTTAAGGATATGAATGGGTAAGGGAGGGGAATGGGCCTCCGGGTGCCTTCCTCAGCGAACGAAAGGCGGCATGAGCCAACCTCGACATTCTGAGAGTGCGTGGTTCACCGGACGAGTTGGCTCATTCATGCAGAGAACCCCTTGGCACTAGTGTTAATAGTGAATAGTATTAAAATGAATCACAGTATAACAATATTTATTTATATATCAGCGCAAAGTGGGAAAAATACAATCAAAAAACAAAATTACAAGTCTTTGTCGCGTCAACGCTTGCAAAAATGGTAAAAAAAATATAGCAAATACGCTTCATGTAGCGTAAGTACATTCAGACGTGCCTACCTCTGACCTCGATTGTTACGTAAACATTAGCTCCGCCGCCTTTGTGGGGTAAACTCTCGCTAAATATTCTATTTGCCGACAATGTATATTTTTTTTGTGCTTAAAAATAAGACGATGATTAAATATTTTCATGAAATTTTAATAATATTATGCCGCGGATAGAATAACAATTCACAAAACGTGGACATATTCGACGTATGTAATAATATTTGCTCAGTTTGGACTGTCTAAAGCTTTGAAGCCATACTGCTTAGTCTGACGTGTTACTTTTTTTGAAAACTCGCTTATACAAAATTAATCTAACCTAACCTAATCATCCATAAAGTCGTGGCACTTTATGTATGATGTTCCAAGGAAGTTTTGATGACAATGTAGAGGAGCACGCTACACACGATATTTACACCACTTTCCACATTTGCAGATATATACGAACACATATTAAATAAAACACCACGATTTTTTTTCAATAATATCCAACCTGGCCGAAACGTCAAGCTAATCAAGGTAAATATTTGTTTACCTAAAAAGTGTCCCGTTAATTCCCGTTCATCATTATCACTAAATATCCATTGCAACAAAAATTTTAGAAAATAGTAGCAAATAACGGAACGCCAAAACTTTTTTTCTTTTAAGTTTAATTTTTACTGAAAAAAAAAAAAAGGCTTGCTTTTTTTACTACATTTATGGTTATGGCCAGTATCAACTTATTAAAAGTAAACTGCCAAAACAATCTAACTTTATCTACTTGTAATTTATTAATATTCTTAAAAATATATTTAATATTACTATGTTTGTACAGCAATATTACTTTTTATATTATTATTTTTTATTATTATATACTTTTGCCAGTGACTTCGTCCGTGTATAATTTGGATCGATAAAATGTGACCACAACTTTTCCATTCCAACATTCAGTTGTCGACAAAGTTTAGGTGACGCTTCAAAAAATTCTAAATTAGTTCGTCAGTGTATTCGCTGTTCCTGGAGTAATATAATAGGAATATCGATAAAGATTTGTTTATGGAATAGGAGGGCAAACGAGCAAGCGGATCACCTGGTGGTAAACAACTACCCTCGCCAATAATCTACAACACAATTGGTGTTTCAGTTGCGTTGCCGGCCTTTAAGAAAAGTGCGGGAAAAGAAAGGTGCGGGATGAGGGTGGGCCTCCTGATATCTCTCTCCCCGAAAGAAACACAGCATGAGCCACTTTCTGTCGATATTCTGAGAGGCCGTGGTATTTCAGCATTCCTGTAGCTCCACTCCATTCATGAAGCAAACTGCATGGCTCTGAATTTCATTCTATTGGGAGAGATTGTACCTTTAAGCAGTTAATTCAAAACATTGTAAATAATATCATGAACTAGATTATTGTATCTGCTGTGTTGTACAATTCCAAGATTGCCTCTTACTATATCTACTTCGCTGTTATTAAATTTCTTTGCATAGCCGCAATACGCCGGAGAACTGCTCGCCTGTATCTTTGAAAAACTTTCTTACACAAGATATGTATCTTATAAACTTGTATGTGATGATATTTTACAATATTTTGTTGAGCTAAAACTTTGCATTGCTTTGTTTTAATGCATAAAACGTGAACTATTAGCATAATTTCATGTAAGGCATGTAGAAAGAATGGATGATGCAAGGTTGACTAAGCAGATTTTCAGTACTAAAATGGAAGGACGAGCGTGTATGACAAGAGTTATGAAGTAGTGTGTAAGTATTATGGAGCTCTGTTTTCTCTGTCTACCCCGTGAAACTTGGGGTTAAGTTATGTCTATTTTGAATTCATGAGTGATAATATCCAGTGACGTCGTTTTTACAATAATCAAGATTAGTCTGTCGAAGAGTCAAATGAGAATACCAATCAATCTTCTGTAAAGTGCTGGCGCTTTTCATTAAGTTTCTGAGGAATTTTGACAGGAATAGAGAAATAATACATTTTTTACATGCTCGTAGACTCTAACACTTATTTAGTAAAACACCAATAGTATTATTCTCAAAAACATTTGTTTTAATAAATGATGATTATGTTTTGAGAGTGGTAGAGCCAAGCAGTTCGCTGCATGAATGGGCCGGCTCGACCGGTGAAATACCACCACCTCTCAGAAGATCGACGTAAAGTGGCTCATGCCGCGTTTCGTTCGGTGAGTGAGGTACCCGGAGGCCCATCCCCCTTCCCCATCCCTTCCTATCCTACTCCTTTAAAGGTTGGCAACGCAACTGTAACACTATATGTGTTGCAGGTGTCCATGGGCGGCGTTGGTCACTTAACATCAGGTGACACGCCTGCCCGTTTGCCCTCCTATCCCATAAAAAAAAAAAAAAAAAAAAAAAAAAAAAAATAATAATCCAAGTATTTGTAATGTAAATTAAGTGCGTAACTCGTCTACATTCCCGCCAAAACCCGTTGGTGTGTTTTTTATTTTATTTTTGACAGTAACTAAGGCTGTTTGATAATATTCTCACTATATTCTATTAAAAAAAAATATTGTGAACTCCCATATTTACTGATGACAGTTTCGCATTGGACTATTTTGTTACCGTAAGTATTTGGAATATGCGTACGGAAAATACGAAAATATCAGGTATGTATCAAATTGCAAACGGTTGATGACAAATAATAATTCTCCCACCAGAAAATTTTGCGATACGATTTGTCATATAGAAGGCTATATCGTGAGATTTGATTGAACTCCATCTACAGATCAATGAGCGAGGGCGTATTCACAAGCTTCTAAGAATTGCGGTATCATTTCTTTTTTGTAAATATTATCTGTCAGTACGGCCCTTGGTTTATGATTTAAATATATTTTGGAATATGCTAGCGAAAATAGAAGGAGACACTGATCTTCTTTCTCGCTTTCTTTTATAGCAAGCAATTATGTTTATGCTTTACGCGTTCCATTGTTCCATTTTCAAAATTCGTTCACTCAATCGTTCTTTTTAAGCGCCAAAAAATCATCGATTAAATCGAAACAAGGACTGATATAAATGAACAGTAATTTAATTTACAGTTTTATTAATAAAATTGTTATTTTGAGCGGAAAACAATTAATTAATTGCTTTGATACAGAAACTGCTCATTGATATTGATTCTATTTGTACCGTATAAATTTCAAATAGACAATTTTCAAAGTGTAACGCAGTTAAGACTCTCGTGAGTGAACCAAAGTGACTGCTCCATTAACCCATCCAACGAGATATTTTAACCGTGAAGTAATAAACTATGAAGTACCTATTTAAATCATCCGAAGGCTGGTAATAAAAGTGAAGGTATGAGAGCCTCCTCATGTGGGTGAAAAGATCCCCTGTAATGTTATCTCGGCACGATAGGGTTAACGAAGATTTAATAAAGTAATCATAGGGTACTTTAAAGATGAAGTCATAAATCTGACACATGATAATATTTATATGTGTTTTTGATGACTTCAGGTGTGAGGCGTGGAATATTTAAACTGATATACCGACTATCATACGCTTCTATGTTAGCATTTAACTATAAAAAAATATAAAAACAACACATATTTGGAAAAAATATATACTGTAACAATGATTGTAACTGATGACGGTAACATGGTGATAAATTAGGTAATTTCTTTCTATATATTAATTAATCTTATTCAAAATTGTAGGGAGTATTTCGGTAATCTGTGGATTAAGCGACAGTCGTGCTTTAGCCTGTCCGCAATGGGAGAATGGAAAAAAAACTGACAGTGATTTATAGATAGATAGATAATTCTTTATTTGCACACCTTAAACTAAAAAGAAACATAGGTTGGAGACTCGTTAAACACTTAGAAGTACAAACGGCGGGCTTATCGCTAAAAGCAATTTCTTCCAGGCAACTTTAAGAAGGACAATGGTGCATGAAAGAGACGAGTAGTTAGTTAGTTGTAGTTAGGTAGTTGTAGGCGTTAAAATAATAAAGACACAAACATATTTAATTAAATACAATTGTATATAGATTACAGTAACCTTTAAGCTTGAGAATATCTATCGTGTAGAGTGTGAAATAATTGTATACAATTAACATGGACATTGTATTACTTACTTGTCACGTTCACTTATTCAAATATAACACAATTTAAAAAATATATAGTAAACGCTGCTTGAGTTTTTATACTTCTCTTTTCTTGTCAGTATCACAGACTAATTGGATGCCTTTTTTGCCAGCAACTCTGTGATGTTGAGCTTTTTATAATATCGCAAGATCTTTCTCTTCGTTCAAGAATATTTCTCAGAAGCGGCATTTAATCTGCTGGCAACACAGATAATATTAAACTGGAGAACATCATCATTCATTCACTCATTTATTGGTGAAATTCATGAGTATTTTTTTATGGGATAGGAGGGCAAACGAGCAACCGTGTCACCTGATGGTAAGCAACCTGCGCCGCCCATGGACACCAGCAACACATATAGTGTTACCGTTGCGTTGCCGACCTTTAAAGCAGTAGGATAGGGTACCTCTCTCAGCAAACGAAACGCAGCATGAGCCACTTTACGTTGATCTTCTGAGAGGTCGTGGTATTTCACCGGTCGAGCCGGCCCATTCATGCAGCGAACAGCTTGGCTTTACCACTGTTAATTGATACATAAGGCTGATACATATAATTTCGTCACTACTACTACAGTATTTCACTAATAATAACCTTAATTTCTTTTTTATTTTCTTCAATAATGTTGCCCAAGCAGTTAATTGGAAATAAAAATACTAAAAATTTAATAAGCCGTTACAAACACAACTCGTCAATTGAAAATATATTCCAAATTCAAAATTTAAATTTAAATTTATTATTCAAATTGTTTTTCGATCGTGCAAACTAAAATTAATTAAAATGTGCAAACAGGGATCGATGGTTCATTACTATTAGTATCCAATTATTTGGAATGTTTTAAATTTTAAAAAGCGCAAATAACCAATTGGTACAATTAAAAGAGTACTCATAAGTCACCGCGAACTCAAATGCGCTAGGCAGGTTTGAGTTCACGGTGACTTATGAGTAATAGCTTTATGAAACCGTTCATTTTCTGATTAGGTTTAGTTAATATATTATGTGTTTATTTTTATAAAGGATATTAATCTCGGTGGTCTAAGAGTCGAGCACCCCGTTTCTGTGAATGAAGAAGTCGTGGGATCTGATCCGGGCGCACACCAACGACTTTTCTACATCATTTTCAGAGGTTATGTGTGCTAAATATCGATGATTAGCAACACTTTGCTCAACAAAATAACAATAGGTTCTGCCACATACTCCATTTGTGATAAATAATAAGGCATAACAGCCGGTGCCCAAAAACATCGGGTAGAAAAAAAAATAAAAAAAAAATAACCATAGAATTTTGTTATTTATGGTTCAGCTTTAATGGCTTTGAATACTATTAGTTGATTATTTTTGTTCATTTGTAGCTGATATACGATTTAGATTTGTATGTGCTGAATAATACAGTATTTATGAAATTTAGTAAATGAAAATGAAAGATCTTTATTAATTTGATCCGTATACGGGTATAGTCAATATTTTTTTGTAACTGGCGATAAAATGCGCCATGTGCATCCAATCGTTAGGTTAAATATGGAACAGTTCTATATTACATAGATGATAACACAAATTTTATTTCATTCTGTAAAAACTAGGATTTATTAACATAAGTCCTGACAATAAAATTACTTTTACTTATTTATACGCGTTCTTGTATTTTTTTATACCTCTTTCTAATTATAGACATTCATTTTCATAGTTATTCAATCGTAAACAAGTTAACAAATTTATCCCTTTTTCTATATTTGTTTAAACTCTAGTGGTAAATAGATAAAATTTAATAATATAATATAACATATCCGAGTAATATTCGTAGAATTATTCATAAATATTATAATTCTTTTCTTTTCAAACATAATCATTCTATAACGAGCACAGATCACGTGTAAACTGCACTTTTTTTCTCCATCTGATACCACAGACCATTCCACAGACTAATTGAATATCTTTTGTGCCAGTTACGGCTATTTGAAGTCGATCTTTTTTTGGCTTTTTAAGAGGTTTCCCTTTGCTGGAAAAAAAAATGAGAAATCGACGATTCGAAATATGATCGGGCAACGTAATTATATGAAATCAGATCATCCATTGATGTTGGTTTCGCGGTTAATTTGTACTGATATTTATAATGTAAAAAATGATTTTAAAATTTTCACTCAATTTATTTTTGTTAACAATTTGTCTTAAGTTGTACATTTTTATAGTATAAAATTTTCATTATTCCCTATAAATCTTTATTTATACAGCTGATTTACTTATGAATGGGGCCGGCTCGACTAATGAAATACCACGACTACGCAGAAAAAGGAGGTGGTTATGGTGTTTCATCGGTCGAGCTGGCCCATTCATGTAGCGGACAGCTGGGCTTTACCACTGTTAAAAATAAAGTTATTATGATTTGATTTACGGAACCCTAATATTTGATTGTTCACCCTCTCAGTGGTTCCATTTGGCAATCGTTTAAGTTAATCGCTTTTCGGGTTTGCAATTCAGAATCAGTTATTTGGATATCAGGAATTTAGACAGTGATTGATTCAAATCCCTCTTGATACTTGGATATTTGATATTTACAACGAATGAATAAAAACTGTAACTTGACGCTATTAAAACCTGTAGGTAAAGGCAGCGGTAAATGTGTCTCAACACACCGCATACATAATATATTATCCAAATGTCCCTTGCGAGGTGTTATAGGACTTTAATAAAATCAGTAATACCAAATGAAACTCAATATTGTTTTTACCTGATGGTAAGCGAATAGAAAGCGATTTTTAAGTCTCGGTGGTCCAGAGGTCAAGCACCTGCTTCTAAATATAGAGGTCGCGGGTTCGACTCCTCACACTGGTTCACAGCAATGACTTTTCAAAGTTCTTTTCGAAATTCCTTTCGGAAGTTATATGTGAAAAATATCGATGACTGAAAACTTTGTGCCCGATATGGCAATAGGTTCGCCACTTATTCCATTTGGGACGTGAACATAACAGCGAGACGAGGCTTAACAGCCGCTACCTACACCTTAGGGTGTAAAAAGGTGTGAAGTTATGTTTATGTTATGTTAAGTTATGTTAAGTATGCATGTTTATGGTGAGCGAATAACGCCGCCCATGGACACCTGCATCATTGATAGTGTTACAGTTACGATGCCGGCCTTTGGGAATGGATAAGGATGCGTTTAGAAATGGGATGGCAAGGAGTGGTATAGGGGAAGGGATGCTCCTCGAAATACCCCGCTTATCGAGCAGGCTGTACCATTTCATATCCAACATATAAATTGCATACAACCATACTTCATCTATATCTATAGTATGCGTCAGATATTTATTCCCCACATTGTGGGTAGTTGATTAATTTAGTCGCCGCCGATGTTCCTATACGTGTTACTGTCCAGATGAAAATGGACTTCGCTAATGGAATTTCAGTTGCATTGTCATACATAGTGTCGTATCTGGGTATGAATTAATTTTACAGTCTTTTCGAATGAACATTTTGAATGGTCCTAAGAGGATTTGTATTTTCGTTTGGCATCAAATCTTCTTCTCTTTTTTATGGGATCGGAGGTAAACAGGCGTGCCACCTGATGGTATGCAACTAACGCCGACCATGGACACTATCAACACAGAAAGTCAGCGTTTTATACTATAAGGATCACTCATTTGAATATATTAAAGAAATACAAACGATTATTTTTTTAAGTTCGAAATTTAAATCCAGGAACACGTTCAGACTTTTGAATTTAGAATCAGACCTTTTTTTTTTAATTAAAATTATATTTTTGTAAACAAATGAGTTTTCATACTAACATGATGATAGGATCGTTCAATAAATATTCAGTATTAACGCCATATGCATTCAACGACCTTAGTCTGCCTATATGATTGTTTTTAATTTAGTAATAGTTTATACTAATATTACGTGAAATAACATAACTTCACGCCTTTTCCTGCTTGAAGGCAGCGGCTGCTAAGCCTCGACTCGCCGAATCGTTTTAAATTGCGTTCCAATCTATATTTACTGTAATTATTGACTCGACGATACGAAATAACTAGTCTAACCATCTTAAAGTCGAAAAGTTATGAAAAGAACATCAGTTTATTTTCTCTTCTGAAGACACTAGTAGGTTATTTTCCAAATTGTGTCCTCTTTCGTTACCAACCGCACAAGTCTACACAAGGACGAAAGTCAAATATAGGACATTACTAATTCAAACAATAATATTCCTGTAGCGTATTTACTCTGCTCTACTTCTTAAAATACAGAGAAATATATATTCAAGTTTAAAAAATGCTCAGCAAATACTGGATTACAGACTCATTATATGCTCAGAAGTTTTTATGGCATTATTAAAAAGCTTATTTTGGACTACCTACCCATAAACTCCTGCAATTATTACCGCCATTTAAGGTATTAAATAGAGGGAATCGAAAGTGCGATGAGAGTAAGAGTGAGACCGTGTAGGCCTCTGGACATCTCTCTCATCGAACGGAACGTAGCATGAGCTACTTTACGTCGATATTCCGATAAGTCGTGGTGTATTTTACCGATCCTGCCACCAACCACAGGATAAATATGTGATTTAAATTCTGCAAAGTTTTAATAATAATATGTAGACATTTTGTATATTTCCCTAATGCCATGAAATTATAAATACTTATTGGCCGAACAGAACGGACATATTTCGCATAACAATTAGATTGAATGCGATGGCATCTGCGCTAATTTTACTTTAGGCTTAGATTTTGCGTGTTATTTAATAATTAGTCTACAGATTATTTATAAATTTACGCTCGTAACAGTAGTCAACGGTGTAGGTAGCATTAAAAGCGTTAAAAGCTACTACGTTCTATAGATGCAAGATAAAAATGTAACTTCGAATTATACCTGAGCAGAGAAAACAGAACGCTACAAGGCACGATTCTTTTTATTTTTTATGGGATTGGAGGGCAAACGAGCATGCGTGTTACCTGATGGTGAGTGAGTAGTGCCGCTCACGGACACCTGCAGCACATATTGTGTTACAGTTGCGTTGCCGATCTGTAAGGGAGTAGGATGGGAAAGGAAGGGGAAGGGAGGCGGGCCTCCGGGAACCTCTCTCACCGTATGAAACGCGACCGGAGCCTCTTTACGTCGAACTTTTGAGAGGTCATGGTATTTCACCGGTCAAACCGGCGCATTCATGAAGCGAACTGCTTGTCTCTACTACTGTTAATCAGCTAACTCGCTTCCATAACTATTGCTATACAAGCTCATTGATTTTTACGGCTCCTGACATCAAGGACCTGACATCAAGCTCTCAAGGACTCGTTCTATTTGGTCATGGATGCACTGTGTGTAATGCAAAAAAACGAAAATAACCATTATTGTTGTGATTAAATTAGGGAGGGACAAGGGAAACGGGAGTCCGTTCACATCTCTCATAAAGGGGAAACGCGGCATGTGCCACTTTACGTCGATATTCTGAGAGGCACGATTTCACCGATAAAACTTGCCCATTCATGCAGCGACCACAGCTACACCACTGTCATGTCATAATAATCTGTACTCTTGTGCGAATCATTACAAAATAATTTCGAAGTATCGATCTGCCAGGCGTCCTATGGCGGTTCACATATTTTTAATATTCCGTTATTTTTACAAACTTTCGGAATCATGCCACCGTTACTCATAAAACAGTATTTTGAATGTATTTTTTTTAATATATAAAACACCAATGATAAAAGATTTTTACAATATCAACACATTTACGAAACGTGTACATTTATTTATTATTTAAATGAAATCGGCGAAAATCACGAATAACGTAATCCAGCGTGGGCCCCCACAGCTGGTTATCTTTTCTAAATAGAGGTAGAATCCGATCCACTGGGAAATATCCTTTGTGATATTGTTACGTATTAATAGTTTAGTAGTATTAAAAACATAACATAACTTCAGGCCTTTTTCTACCCGAAGGTGTTAGCAGCGGCTGTCGAGCCTCGACAGCTGCTGTTTACGACCTAAATGGAATAGACGAACCTATTGCCACATCGGGCTCAAAATTTTCAGTCATAGATATAAATCACACATAAATTTTGAAAATATTTCCGACAAGTCATTAGTGTGAGCCAGGATTCGATCCCGTGACGGTTTAGAAGCAGGGTGCTCGACCACAGGACCACCTTAATTATTATCTATATATTAATTTTGAGGCGAAACAAAGTAACATATAAACCTGGTAATATATATTGTTTAACTAAGTTCAGTTCAACGTCTCCGGTCCTATGATTAAAATTGAGATTGAGTTTTTAATAGGATTTGAAGGAAGATCACAGCATCACCCAAGAAAGCACCTAAATAAATTTTGTGAAGCGTCAACACTCTATTGAATAATCATCATCATTACATATTATAAAACAAAGTCACTTTCCGCTGTCTGTCTCCTTATATGCGCATATCTTTATAACTGCGCAACGGATTTTGATGCGGTTTTTTTAATAGTTAGAGGGTATCAACGGGGTGGTTTTGATCTATAATTGATATATGATGTCGTAAAGAAAAGGTGACAATTTTCGAGATTTAGATTAGAACCCTAAGAGGAAGATCAAATAATGTTCTACATTATTAAACACCTTCAGAAAGTCTACAAAAAAAGCCGCGAATGCATGTGTATATCTCTTAGGGATAACCCACAATGACCACTATTAATTTTTTACTTTTTACGAGAAATCATGGCTTATTTACGAAGCGATTTTAAACATTACAGCATTAATTTTCACCCAATTTAGTGCTTTAAATAGATTGTGCGTGTAATAATGATGATCCTGGCCCTTTACAGCATGCAATTTAAACGAATATTTTCGAAGATATTGCAGTATTAACATAGCGGGACAGCAGTTAAAGCCGATAAATAGCACAAAGTGAACCTCATGATATCCAAAATTTACTCATTTATTACTTTTGATGCGGAACAAAGTTCGCCGGGTCAGCTAATATAGTATAAAATAAAGTGTTCTGCGCTGTCTGTCCGCTTATATGCTTAGATCTTTGAAACGACGCAACGGATTTTGGATGCGTTTTTTTCAATAGATAGAGGGTGTCAACGGGGTGGTTTGTATCTATAAATCATGTATAATGTAGTGATAGAAAAAAGTGATAATTTTCGAGATTTAGTACTTTGATTGTAAACGCTGTAAAAATTACTTTTGATGCAGACAAAGTTCGCCGGGTCAGCTAGTTATATATTAGTATAACATAACATAGCTTCACGCCTTTGCTACCGGGCAACGGCTGTTAAGCCTCGACTCGGTTCTATGTTTACGTCCTGAATGAAATAAGTACAAACCTATTGCCATACACCTGGCACATAGTTTTTTTTTTGTTCATCATCAATATTTATCACACAAGTCACAACTTTTGAAAAGTATTTCGAAAAGTCATAGGTGTAAGCCAGAATTTGAGTTATAATAACTATATAATAAGCTATTAAATTCATTGCAATCATTAATTACTCCATGAATGAATTTAGACAGGGGTATGGTTTGGGGACACGTCATTTTCATTCATCGTATTGTTTGATATGGAGAAGCTTACTTTATCGACTGCAACAGAGGTGTTAATATGTTTGAAAGGTTGACTTATTTATAGAGATTAATATGACATAACTTGCATGTAAGTCTTTGCGGGGTAGACAGAAAAAAACTGATACTTACGGTGAGTAAGTATCAGTTTCACTCGCTTCTTTCAAAATTATCTCCTTAACATATTTGTACGATAAAAAAATGGAATATCTAATATATAAAATTCTCGTGTCACGATGTACGTTATTGAACTCCTCCCAAATGACTCCATCGATTCCCATGGAATGTAAGCTCAACGGGTATCAAAAATTTGTTTTAGAACTAGAACTTGAACCTTCGATTTTTTATTTGATCATCAAAAAACTTAATTTCTTTGGAAGACAACGTTTGCTTGGTCTGCTAGTTTAATAATACACAAGTGTATTTTGTAAGAAATAGAAAAGAAAAACAATTGTGTATGTTCCAAATAACATATGCGGATTTAAGATAATTATTTCATATTTAAAACCATCGGCAAGAAGTAAACTCTCTGGTTTGAACCCTGAAACCAGTGCCTGAAACATCCAAAATACTTTTTGGTACGCGTAATTGTTTAAAATATTTTTTTTAGAAAAATTTTTGCTCACATAAAACATATCGCTGTCAAAGTTTTTTTTATGCACGCCTGCTCGATTGCCCTCCTAGGGCAAACGAGCAGGCGTGTCACCCGATGGTAAGCAACCAACGCCGCCCATGGACACCAGCAACATATATAGTGTTACTGTTGCCCTGCCGGCCTTTAAGGGATAGAGGATAGGGAAGAATAGGGAAGGAGGATAGGCATCCAGGTACCTCTCTCACCGACAGAAACGTTGCATGAGCCACTTTGCGTCGATCTTCTGAGAGGTCGTGGTATTTCATCGGTCGAGCTGGCCCATTCATGCAGCGAACTGCTTGGCTCTACCACTATTTAGAGTTAATTTAGTATATAGTTAGTATAGTGTATATAATATAATATAGTATATAATTAAGTTAATATAAATCTAACGACACCCAATAACTAAAAAGAAATGTTCGATCCAAATAACACAAGCTTTCCTTTAAGCGTAGTCGGCTAAATAAACACAGAGTGGTGCGTCTCACTGCGTTGCAGATACACACGCAGTTTCGACAAAGCTCCTGTGATACTGCCAGTGTTTCATTTTATCTGGATCTGTTATAACAAAAGTCTTTTATTTGTAAGACTTAGACGTCCTTTGAGACACTTTTGTATGAGTTTATTCACACTAGAGCGCGCTGCAATCGTCTGAACATATCTATGGATCTGTATCATGGTGTCCACAGATAACAATGAAAAAATATCTTCTAGAGTTTTGTTGTATTTAAATTTAAGATATTATAGATTATTCCTGCGACTAAATCAAAAAGTCGTAAGATCGTTCCTGGCTCTCGCTTATGACTGCTCGGAATTTATTTTCGAGTTTTCAAAAATTCATTGGTCAAGGCTTAACAGCCGCTGCCTACGAATATTCGAGCAGAAGGCGTCAAACCATATACAAATCTTAGATAAGCTTGTAAAAATGGGCAGAACAGTGTCTTTGAATCAAATTATGATAAAAATACTTTTAAACTAACCAGGATTTGTATTACGTCACTTAAAGTTCAGTTAAAAATAATAAAATACTATCCCTTTTCTATACAAGATTTTCTAAATAAAATAAACACACAATCGTAAATAAATACAAGAAATACAAAGATAAATTAAAAGATAAAATGGCGATTCGAAGTTTTGCCAGGTCAGCTAATTACGAATAAAGCTATGTATATATGCATTTATTTAAGAGAATAAGGTTTACGTGTGACGCAATATCACAGGGATCCCGAATGAGACAAATTAAAGAGCCTTTATCAAACGCTAATCCCCTCCCATTAATCCCATGTCATTCAGATGTACGGAACCCCCGTCTCAGTAATCAGAAATCATATCTGCTGCATTAGTACTAACGAAAGAGGAAGTTTAAAAAAGATTTAATATTCAATCTCGATTTAACAAATTATTTTTTTATTTTTGAGCATTCTCTTTGAATTCTTCATTCCTTATGGACTTTTCTTTATGATCCATCTGTGCTTATATTAAATGTATGTAATATCGTCATCATTAGCCTTTTTGGTCCACTGCTGGAAGTAGGCATCCTCCATTGAACGCCAGAACTGACGGTCCTGTGCAACTTGCATAAATTGGCTTCTCACTTCCTTTTTTGCCAGGTCTGTAATATAGGTCAAATATCTTAGACTTAAGACACAGGGATTTTGACGAGAAGATCCTGACTCCACTGAATAATTCTTTCACCCTCACTCTACGTTGCCATTTTTAAAACATATCTACTCGATTTGGTAGTTGAAATTTGATCATAGTTCTCTTTAACACTCTATATCTGCTTAGGCATATTTTAATTTCTCACTCATTCTACACGCTTGATTCACCGCAATATGTATTATCTCACTTTATCACCGACAATTTCTTTTAGATGAAGTGACTGCCTTACTAAATAAAAAAAGAAGGCTTTTATTTTGTTTGTCTGGTCTATTGTTGTACTTTATCTTTATCATGATTACTGAACAAGTTGCTTTTCATCAAGGAGTACTCAAAGTTCTCTGTCTTCCTTTCTCCTCAAAAGTTCATTGTTGGGTTGTAAAAACAATATTATCTCGATTAAGATAAAATGCAACTAGATTTGGTACTCTTGTTTGTTTTTAATTAACGTTATTCACTTCTGATTTCTTTTTTTATCTTTTTTTTTGTTTTCTATGTAGCTGCACTGTATTTTCACTCGTGCCGTTGAATTAAATATTTAGTCCCACATAATAACGGTACTTCAATGTCTTATATACTTTTGGAGAATATTTTTTTGAGTACGAGCAGCCGGCTTCTGAATCAAGAAGTCGTGGGATCAAAACTTGGTTTACAACGATGACTCCTCATTTTTTTTCTAAAGTTATGTAACCGCTGATCTGCTTAACAAACTTGTGCCCGAAATATGGCTATAAGTTCTTCCACAACCTCTACACCTTCAGGTAGAAAAAAACGTGAAGTTAGTTAGCTATATATTTTTTTTTATGGGATAGGAGGGCAAACGAGCAGGCGTGTCACCTGATGGTAAGCAACCAACGCCGCCCATGGACACCAGCAACACATATAGTGTTACTGTTGCGTTGCCGACCTTTAAGGGATGGGGAAAGGGGGGTGGGCCTCCGGGTACCTCTCTCACCGAACGAAACGCGGCATGGGCCACTTTACGTCGACCTTCTGAGAGGTCGTGGTATTTCACCGGTCGAGCCGGCCCATTCATGCAGTGAACTGCTTGGCTCTACCACTGTAAGTAAAGTTAAAAGTAAAGTATTGAAAAAGTCACTAGTGTGTACCAGTATTTTCGTACGATTGACTTTTTAACAATGCTTGAGCTAAAATAAACTTGATTTTAAACACCAAGTTAAACCTTTTTTAAAACTGTTTCACAATTATATAATAATCGACTAAGTTTTAATATTCTTGTATTCAATTTTTTAACTCCATATTAAATTAATATTTAGAAAAATCTTTCTTTTTCTGAACTCGCTAAGGCGGTAAATTAAAAAATGGCCGGTTGTACTCGGTTTGTGCCAGTATTACGAAATAAAAACCATTTCTCGTCTATCCGGGATCTTGTGGGTGGTTTTTGTAATAGCATTTAATTAAGTTCTCCATTTCTTATTAATAAATACTTTTTAAGCAGATCTGTAGCATATATACTCGAGTTTAATAATGTTATTTTTGAAAGTAATTCTGCTATGCCTAGATAGACAAAATTTAACGAATTATTATTTTAAAATTACATAGTAATCATCATCATCATTAGCCTGTTGTAGTCCACTGCTGGACATAGGCCTCTTCCAATTTGCGCCACAACATTCGATTCTCTGCCTTCCGCATCCAGACTTTTCCAGCAGCCTTTCTGTGGTCGTCTGACCATCGGGCTGGTGGACATTCTACACTACGCTTACCAAGTCTTGGTCTCCACTCTATGACCTTCTTGCTCCATCTACCGTCGGTCCTTCAACAGATGTGACCAGCCCATTGTCACTTCAGCGAGCTTATTCTACAAGCCATATCATTCCTCAGTCTATCTTTTAGAGATACTCCGAGCATAGCCCGCTCCATAGCTCCGCTCCGCTTAAATTTACGGTCTTGCGCCACCGTAAGTGTCCACGTTTCGGCCCCGTAGGTCATTACTGGTAGGACGCACTGGTCAAAGACTTTGGTCTTCAGGCAGACATTGCGGTATAGGCAACTAGAAAACTCGAAGCAGTTTGCCGAATGCGGCCCATCCCAGCTGAATCCTCCTGTCTGTCGGCTTCCTTCTTGAAGTTTCGTCTAACTAACCGGATAGTTTGGCCTAGATAGATTTGTTTATGACTTCGATAATTGACCCATCGACATTTATCGGTCCGGGCACGACATGTTCATTGAACATGACCTTGGTCTTGTCCAAGTTCATGCCCAGACCGACACGTCGAGAGGACTCGTCTATTATTTAAATATTCGTGAAGAGTTTTGGAGATATGACATCTCCCTGTCTTACACCTCGATTTAGCTCGATGGAGTTAGTCACTTGATCCTGGACCTGGACAGACATCGTGGTGGTGTCATGCAAGCATCTCAATACCTCCCTATAACGCCAGTCAATCCGTTGTCAAGAAAAAATAAGTAAGCTGAGCTAGTTCCAAGCCGTTGATCACAAACAAACATCACTCCCATGATAGCTTTTCTAGTCACTCTCAAGTACATAAACATCATTTTGCATCGGTCTGTTCTAAATCAGTGATGTTCCCCAAACGGGCTACTTAACGTAATTGAGTGGAAAATCTTGTTGCTTAAAAGTGGTAAGAAGCACTTGACATATTTACGTCTAATAGAAAGTAGAAAAATCCATTTTAATTTTCCATTTCTCATTATATCCGAGAACTAAGAGATTGATTTACTTCTATCATTGCTTTATGAAATATTTTTTTTATTGGAGTTTACTCCTTAAGAATCGATTTACATATATAGGCCCGGGGTATGAAAATTATGGGGACCAAAATCGTACTAGAGAGTATAGCATGTCACACGAAATGCGTTATGCGCTATAGTCACAGAGCATATAAATAAGAGTCGGCACTCCATACAATGTCCTGAGCTCTTTATAGAAACACTCTTTATAGCGATACGCCATTCTCTATTACGAAGAAATGTGTTCATATTTGTAGACAGTAAATATTTTCGCCAATTGGGACTGGCTGAAAAAGTTATGAGGCCATACTGCCTTTTCATAGTATTAATTATCTTGTCTATGGTTAGAATAGTACTGTCTGGCCAAGCCCACTCACCTTATGATACATGTTTTATATCGCAAGGCGTTGAGGGGTCATTACCATAATCCCCTGGGGGGCACGCTAGTCTCCTGGCGTCTAGTGGGTTTGATCTACACCCGAGTACAAATATTTGTGCTGGGCATTGATGTTAGCATGGCGTGTGGGTGTATAAATACTAATATCCGTTATCTAGTTTCCATTACCATATACACTAGTTACTTAGTTTGCAAAACTAGATGATGTTAGGCGTGGTATGTCCAAATAGATATTTTATTAAAAATATATCGCTTACTAAACGAACTAAGTATAATATGTTAAGTATTTATCTCGCTTGGAGGATTATTATATTATTATTATCATCTGTTTATGATTCCGCTGCTGATGTGTGTCAAATAATCAATACCCATTTATTTAGATTGAACGCCCTTGAGCTAACACGACCGGCTCATTCAATAACGTGCATGACTCACTCAACTGTTTACTCGTTCATTCTTTCAGTCAACAAAACTGTGCGTCACGCGGGAACGATTTCCTTTTAAATATTTTTCCTTGTAGTTAACACTGTACTGGCCGGATATAGTATACTTTTTTCTGCAAGTTTTTTTTTAAGTGAAACTTTTTATATTTATATTTCTTAGGGTTTTATACATTGTTTAATAATATGATTGCTTTTAACAAGATATGTAATGCAAATATAGAGAACTAACCGTTTAGTGCCTACCTTTTAGTGAAAGCTTGTTTAATATTGTTATATCAAGTTACTTGGATGATACGCTTCGGATCGATTTATTGTTTTGAGATTTTGTACATAGCTACTTTGAAAAGTTTCATCATTGTCGGAATAATGACGAAGAATGTTGGAAGAATAATGGATTCACCCAATTTCTTTCAGGCACTCTTATGTCAGATTAAAAAATAACTGAGCCAATCAATACCTAATAATAAATTAGAATATCATAATACTGAGATTTTTTTTACATAAACACAACATACATAAAACAATAATACTTATTCAATGCTAATACAAACAAAACAAATGACAATTGAAATGTCAGTTTATGTGTATCAAAATATTATTCGCGGGAAGTTTCCGCGGTTTGCGTTCCAGAGCGCGGGAAATGCCACGATTTATGATTGTCTTCCTCACGATTCGTGATGTTTTCATTAATGGTACCAAACATATGATGTAATTGTGATATAAATATTTTTGTGGGATGTGTGTTATATATTAATAAGCTACAACTGGGACAAAATAAAGAGAATACTATGTTATTGTTATGTACACATTTTGTTGTGCAAGTTAACCGATATTTTTTTTTAACCAAAAGCAAAACGTCCTAATATTAGTCAAATAAAGTAAATATCCTATCAAAAGCTGAAATACAGATTTATCAATTAATAAAAGTGTATTTCACATCAAATTTCAATATATTTGATTACGAAAAAAAAACATTGTGGAAATTTTAAAATGGAATGTAAAGATTTTAAATTTAGAACATCTAAGTTTCCTGGTAAACATTTTTCATATTTAGTAAAATCCTGCTGGACCTGCTCTGGACGTATTTATAAAAATACTGTCAAGTGTGAATCCGACACGAGTACGTACGCGGCAAGACCGCTATGTGTATTTATGTGAATTCTATGAATCATTTTTGAAAGTAGTTTTTATTCGCCGTAATGGATTAAATTTGTTTGTCGTTTGAACAAATATTTTTTTCAGCTGCGTTATTAAAGTGAACGAGTCCATACCATTTGATCTGATTGCTAACTAAATATCTCTAATACACTTTTAAAAGAATTTTTCCAACAGCTTGTTTTTTAGGTTTACGATAATATTCAAATTAGTGAACACGCAAATGAGCACCTACGCATTAAAAAAAACTACGAACACACACAAATAATACTCACACAAGTAAAAAGAACGCTTACGTATTTAACGCTACTGTTAACTACGTCATTGGAATCGGAAAAAATGTGGCTAATTATTGTTTTAGATGTTGTATTCTTTAAAAATAACTCTCACAATTTCCTTTTTACCGTCTTTGCGGTTGTTCAATGACTTCCATTTCAACACAACGTTTACATACAGACATAACTTTACGCCAAATCCCGTGCGGGGTAGGCATAGATAACAGAGCGCCATAGGGCACGATTGTTACACACTTCACTCGCTTCGTTGACCTTCATAACTCTTTTAACGCATGCGCGTCGATTTTTGAAGCTCATAACATACACACCTTACACGATAACACCGTCCTTGACTCCTACATCTTTTGCATGGTATCTGCTTAGTTAATCTTGCATCATCCATTCTTAGATAGAAATGAAGAATATGTAGATATTCGAACCATCGGAGCATGCAAAAATGTATTGTATGAATGAACTGCGTACAAACAATATTTTACTTGATACTGCCTGAAGCTTTCACCATATATATGATTGTTCATTATTAATTACAATATATACCTTAATTATGACAAATGACAGACAGACACATACAATATTTCACATTAATATCAAAAGCATTTTGTGATACTATTTAATGAACACGACGTTTAATATGTTGCTATTATTTTTGTATTTAAATTATTTTAATTAGGTGGAAATGAACAGATTTTAACCGCTCGACATATTTTCAATGTGTTCGATGAAATTTATTCACCCAAACGACACATTTCTCATGCCAACAAACTTGCTGCAGTTACAAAACTTTGGAACGATTTTAAAAAGTTATTATTACAGCGCCAAGAATAGTGCGGCGTCGGTCGTAAGTATCTACATAGAGAATCGTAATAATTTAAAATAAGAACTGATAAAAAAAACAACATTCATATTATTATGTTTCATTCATTCATAAAATGTCAGTGAACAGTCATCGGTTCCAAATTTGAATAAC
Source organism: Euproctis similis (assembly GCA_905147225.2). Classification (NCBI taxonomy): domain Eukaryota; kingdom Metazoa; phylum Arthropoda; class Insecta; order Lepidoptera; family Erebidae; genus Euproctis; species Euproctis similis. The sequence goes on along the minus strand of LR990121.1, from coordinate 5,555,504 downwards.
ACTGACAAATGCAGATTCTTCGAATCGACTATTTCCATTGGAGTGACATGCCGCCAAAAAGTTTTTATCATTTATCCGAAATCAACGTTCCATACGTTTTATCGAGGATGTTATGTTTGTCGAGTATTTGGAAAGCTATTTGTGTAGCTTACGAAGACAATCAGCAAGATAGATAAGTATCTAGCTAGTTGTTTTTCTTATATAATGCTGAGATATCTCCCTGTCTTATACACTTAGGCAGAATTTGCTACTCTTTCACTTTGTTAGTCTTCATGGATTATGTAGCGGTTCTATTACTGGCCACAAATAACATATTTTAAAACTAAATATTCATTTCCGAACGATTTTGTCAATGTAAAGAAAAGAATAATACCTTATCGATAATAATTTTCTATCGCATAAGCATAAGTACGTTTATATTGCAGTGTTCCAAGCAATTTGTATGTTAACTAAGTATTTCGTATCGTAAGTCGTGTTCAAACTTGAAAGCAATTAACCTTCAAGTGACCCTTTACGATGAGTTTCTAATACAAATGTAGGAAGAACAAGGAGTGTCGGGTCTTAAAACTGTACGCACCTAACTTATATAGTTACATTACAAGATTGGGATGGGTTTGTAATTGACAAAATGGATATTTCTATGTATATATAGTAGGTATTTGTGGGCTTCAACTTGAAATCGTGATATTGTAATTAAGATCTCAGCTGAAATTTTGGATTAATTATATCGCAGTAATTGCTAGTGATAGCAAAAATTTTCACGTGAGTGTTAGTTCTTTAATCAATTTCAACAAGGAATTAAAAAAGATGTGGTATCTTATATCGAAGCTTAGGATTACCTTCCCTTACGGCACCCATAACAAGAGATATGGTGGCAATAATCTGTATTGCGGTTTAAATTATTATTCGTAAGTAGTTATCTCGTTATTAAATAAATGAACATGGAAGGGATTACAACCAAATGTTAAAGAAATTATGAATTCTACATGGCATGCCTTACTCGTGAACGATAAGATAAGCTTTGTACCCATAGAAATAAGAACTTGATTGAAAATCGGAACACACATTGTCACAATTTTGTCACATATCTATTTATTACGATTCTAAATTTGAATTTCAAATGGTTATTCCGCTTTTAAATTTTTATGTTTTCTTTTATCTTAATTCCTATTATGAATTTCGAATTTTGATGACAGTTATTAATTTTTTCATTTCTATTGTTTCAGGCGATGCTTTGACAACTCTTCATCCGAAATGATAGGACCTTCATGACGTTAATTTTGTGCCTGTACGTGTGATTTTCTATTCAAGCGCTGTAGTTATAAAACCTATAATTGTGTGTCAAATCTAAACTAAAATAAGTTGTACAGTAAATGTTTTGATATATTATATAATTTCATAGTACAATTTCCATTTATTAGTATTAAATACTATAGATTTATATATACATAGAATAAAAATATAAAAGGTGAACTTGTTTTTTACCGTGACAAAAAAGGCGTTTTGTGAAAACTGTGTTGTAAAATGACGTTTTGGTGTTAAGCGTTAAGATATTTATTTATAATACTTCCGGTCGATTCTGCATATATAAACACCGGGAATATTGTGTATTGAATCAAAATGTCGTCGCGTACCGGACAGCGTGGTACTTCGGTGGCTACGAGCCAACGGAAACATCGTTCCCGGTCTACCACCAGATACGACCTGGAGAAGAAACCTAAGAAGGAATTGCGGTCACCTGGAACCACAACCAGCTTGGTGTCCATACCTAATAGCATAAAGTTGTCTATGCTCAACAGCGGCCTCATCTCTCTAGGTGAGTAAAAAAATCATATAATTTTAGTGAATAGAAAATAAGAAAGTTTTAGTTTATTATTTACTTATTTATATTCATTTTTAGCGATTACTGTAAATAGTTGATAACGTTTTTAAAATTTCAGTTATTAACTGGGAATATTGATTTTGTGATAAAATTACATTTATTAAAGAACAAAGCTAAGTTCGTAACACGAAAAAAAACAAAATAATGGGCTAGTTTTCAATAAACAAAAAAATTGCATTTGCGTCTAATCTGATGCAGAATGAATATTTCCGAACTTGTGACTGTAACTTGTAAGTGTTAAAATTTAAGAGTAAAAAAAAAATCGTGTTAACATTTGCAGGAATTTTAAATAGTTGTTGTGAGTACCTTGGCGGTGTGGACTCAAAATTTCAGGAAAAAGGTCGAGCCATTTGAAGTAATTTCATTACGAACACCGTAACAGGAGATTTTTTTATATAAGATTTTTTTATGGGATAGGAGGGAAAACGAGCAAGTGTGTCACTTGACGGTAGTTACTTCTCACCGCCCATGAACACCGTGGTGGGTTGCGCTCCTTTGAGGGAGTAGGAAAGAAAATGAAGAGGAAAGGGGATCGGGCCTCCGGATACCTTTCTCACCAAACGAAACGCGGCACGTTCGCTGCAAGGCCTCTCAGAAGATCGACGTAAAGTGGCTCATGCCACGTTTCGTTTGGTGACAAAGGTTCCTGGAGGCCCATCTCTCTTCCCCATCCTCTCCCATCCTGCGCTTATCCTTAAAGGTCGGCAACGCAACTGTAACACTATATCTGTTGCAGGTGTTTATGGGCGGCGCTGGTCACTTACCATCAGGTGACACGCCTGCTCGTTTGTCCTCCTACCTCATAGAATAAAATAATCTCCATTCCGCAGTCGCTTTTTTTCCAATGCACCACGAGGCTCGTCAATGCAGAGGTCACGGATGTTTATAAACCCCAATTTTTTCTTGTATGCCCTTAATTGTAAACGGAACCTATCCCAAATTTGATATTTTGTCAGTTTCATACTTACATCCATACATAACTTCACCCCAAATGCCTTGCAGGGTAAGCAGAGAGAACAGAGCCCCATAAGGCACGATTCTTACACGCCTCACTCCCTTCGTTGACTTTCATAACTCTTTTATGACTCTCAACACTTTTTTACGCTCGCGCGTTATTTAAGGCTCGTAACATCACCTTCCTCCAGAACACGTTCTATTTGATCATGGAATGTGTGTCTTGGCCGTCCTCGACTCCTACATCGATCCGCTTTTATATTGTATATCTGTTTAGTCAATCTTCCATCACCCGTTCTTTCTACATGTCCGAACCATCGGAACATGCCCTTTCTTACTTTTACACTTCGTTCCTTACAACCTTGTTTAAGTCTTAAAACATATTCAAACATATTCCCGGGCTTGTATCTGGGCTTACCTATATTCATAAATGTATTCGAAATTTATCTGAATAGTTACCTTTTTCAAACTGATAAATCCGAAATGTGACTTCGAAGAACGTTACAAAAGTTATTGAGATATGAATAGAACGAATCTTTTCATAGTCCCATTTTTAAATATTTTTTATTTAAATGTCATTTTCTACTCGAAGGTGTAGGCAGCGGTTTTTAAGCTTGGGTTAGTGATGCAACCATACACAGGAATGAAAATTGCCAATCATCGGATATCTATAATTGACCACGTATGTAGACGATAAATTTATATTTTTTTTTATAAAATTTACTTTTTTTTTACTATTTCACATCCCGATCTTAAAGAGATTCGTTTTTCTTCCAGACATTTACTGACTGAACAGCGTCACGGCGTGTTTAACGCAATATATTATTTTTAATGTCGGTCATAAATCACAGATGGCGTACTGTTGTACATTGTAACAAGGATCAAGATGATTTATCACTCACCTATATAGATATTTATCATCGTTACCGCAATATCAGATCAAAATTGTTGACGTCGAATAGCTGCATCATTATTTGATCATACTAAATCATTTACCTAATTTAATCCTGTTTTAAATGAATTTTAATTCTGTGTATCATCGATATACGGCACTTCGGCTCTGAATCAGATGCCTCAGGTTAAATTTTGGTACACCAATGACATAAAGAAAAAAAAATATTTGTGATAAATATCGGTAACTGATATGTAGAAAGAATAGATGATGCGAGATTGACTAAACAGATATACATCCAAAGCGGATGGATGTAGGAGTCGAGGACGGCCAAGACACACAATCCATGAACAAATAGAACGTGATCTAGAGGAAGGTGATGTTAGAAGCCTTAAAAAACGATACGCGTGCGTGAAATTAGTTATGAAAGTCAACGAAGCGAGTAAGGCGTATAAGAATCGTGCCTTATGGCGCCCTGTTCCCTCTGCCTACCACGCAAGGAATTTGACGTGAAGTTATGTCAGACTTAAACCTGTTACTTCGGCTTAGTAGCACAATACAGTAAGACATATAAGTAAACAGAACATTGCACAGATACACTCTATTTTATTAATAGAAATATATCTCCAAATGGATCATGCCATTGTACGTCAGTTGTTAGCTATTTGGATCTTATAAACATAATAGCACAGGATCCCAAAGCCCCCAGACCGTACTAATTATACAATGAACAAAATATATCTACAGTCAATACTGTTAGTATGCAAAGTAAAATAACGTAATTTCACGCCTTTTTCTACCCAAAGGTGTAAGCAGTGGCTATAAAGCCTCGTCTCGCTGTTATGTTTACGTCGTAAATGGAATAGATAGCTACCTATTGCCATATTGGGCGTAAAGCTTACAGTCATCAATATATTTTATCACACATAACTTTCGAAAAGAATTTCGAAGAATTGGTAGGAGCCAGGATTCGAACCCGAGACCTCTTGAAGCGGGGTGCTCGACCACTGCACTACCGATACTATGCAAAGTACTATTTTTATATACACGAAACTAGCTTGAATTCACACTGAACACTTATTTATCGGGTGCCAAAAGTATTTAAAAATTACTACAGTTACTTTACAATATTACTCTAAGGTTAGTTTTAGTGTTGTCAATAACCTAAACACCATAACTCAACTTTTCTTTGAGTTTGGATTTATATTTAATTAATCGTATTTGGTACCATATAAATTGCGGGCGAGTAAAATCTCTTGTATCCTCATAACGACCCCAAAGTATACATATATATACATTTACGTTCAGTTTACTCACTAAGAATATTATATATACAGCTCAAAACAAGTAAAGTCTGCCGGCTCAGGGATCTTGGACTATGACACGCACTCACGTCAGTACCATAATGTACAGAAATAGTATCCTGAGGCTGTTGGCTCGGCTAGGTCAAGAGTGTGAGCTGGAATGCCACGATGTTTTTGTATTTATTTACACAAAAATTGTGAGATATTGTGTCCACTTAAAAAAAAAGAAATCTGCTTTATATAGATCCGTAACGAAGACGTTAGTTGAATATAATGATAGTATGGTGTTAACAAATATTTGGATTGTTCTATGTGAAGTCATTTTAGGATCGGGAGCCGCTTCTGATTCAGAAGTCGTGGGATCTATTCCGGACTCATACTAATGATATTTTGGGTTATGTGTGAATTTATATTTGATAATAATCAATTACTGACAACTTTGCGCCCGGTGTATGGCGATAGGTACCGCCAACTATTTATTCCATTTGGGACAGTAATATAACGATTAGATAAGACGATGCTTTAAAGCCACTGTCTAACCTTCAAGTAGGTATATAACGACGTTGTCTATAGAATAGAAGGGCAAAAGAGCAAGCGTGTCACTTGACAGTAAGCAACCTCCGCCGCCCATGGACACCAGCAACTCATATAGTATTATCATTGCGTTGCCAACCTTTAAGGGAGTAGGATAGGAAAGGATGGGGAAGGGGGGTAGGCCTCCGGCTACCTCTCTCACCGAACGAAACGCGGCATGAGCCTCTTTACGTCGATCTTCTGAGAGGTCGTGGTATTTCACCGGTCGAGCCGGCCCATTCATGGAGCAAAGTGCTTGGCTCTACCACTGCTTACTATGGAAATGATCCTATCAAGTAAGGTCTTGAAGTTATGTTAAAATCTACGTTATTAAGACATTCCCCCACAAATAAGTTAACAGTAATTCACGTTTCGTTATTGTCATTGAACACAACGTGTCACACGTTCCTCATAACAACTGTCTTGTCTCCCCTGAGATCATAAACAAAGCCATTTTAAGAAATGCTTTTTATTATGAAAATACGTGACAGAATAAAAAGCTGTTACACGTACATTTCTATTGTCTTTCAACATCATGTAAGGCGTATATGTACGCCTTACAGAGTTCAAATTTGATCAAATAACTGTACTGCGTTGGAAGTTATGAATGATTTTTGATGTCAGTAAAAAGTAAATGATGGTTTTAACAATGGTAGAGTCACGCAGTTTGCTCGACCGGTGAAATACCGTATCCTGTCAGAAAAACGACGTGAAGTGGATCATGCCGCGTTTCGCTTGGGGAGGAGGCCTAGCACCTTCTTCTCTCCCATTCAAATCTCGTTTCCAACCCCTTCCCTCTCCCATTTTCAAGGCCGGCAACACAACCTAGCCAAAGATAACATTGGTGACTAGCTGACCCGGCAAACTTTGTTTCACAGAACATAACATAACTTCACGCCTTTGTTACCCGAAGCTGTAGGCAGCGGCTGTTAAGCCTCGTCTCGCCTTTATGTTTACGTCCCAAATGGAATAGGTGGCGAACCTATTGCCATACCGGACACAAAGTTTTCAGTCATGGATATTTATCACACTTAAGTGTCAGGATACGAACCCGCACATTTGGATCAGAAGCCGTGTGCTCTACCACTGGATCACCGAGACTTTGTTTCGCCTCAGAAATAATTAATGAAAGATTTTTCCAAAAAACGTTTTTTTTTTATGGGATAGGAGGGCAAACGAGCAGGCGTGTCACCTGATGGTAAGCAACCAACGCAGCCCAAGGACACCAGCAACACATATAGTGTTACTGTTGCGTTGCCGACCTTTAAGGGATAGGGGATAGGAAAGGATGGGGAAGGGGTGTGGGCCTCCGGGTACCTCTCTCACCGAACGAAACGCGGCATGAGCCACTTTGCGTCGGTCTTCTGAGAGGTCGTGGTATTTCACCGGTCGAGCCGGCGCATTCATGCAGTGAACTGCTTGGCTCTACCACTGTAGCCTAAGTTCCTCATTACACCAGGTACCTGCCAATAAAAGTCCCTAAAATCGGCCCAGTTAATTCAGAAATTACCCAGAACAGACAGCAGACAAAAGATGAAAATGTTAATTCAGGGTATGTACCGTATATATGAGTACATACACCGAAATAACATTAATATACAATTACCCAACACATTAATATGAGTATTAATTCATTTACAACAGTCTCGGTGGCGCAGTGGGCGAGCGCACGGCCTCTGATCCAGAGGTCCGGGGTTCGATTCCAGACACTGGCTCACACCAATGACTTTTCGAAATTGTTTTCGGAAGTTATGTGTGATAAATATCGATGACTGACAAACTTTGTGCCCGGTATGGCAATAGGTTCGCCACCTATTCCATTTGCGACGTAAACATAACGGCGAGACGAGACTTAACAGCCGCTGCCTACACCTTCGGGTAACAAAAGGCGTGAAGTTATGTATGTATGTTAATTCAGTTAATGTAATTTAATTCAATTAATTCATATAAATGTAATAACAGGCAGCTATTTCAATATTATAAACAGACACTTCATTTTAATTTATTATAATATAATACATACATACATACATAACTTCACGCCAAATCCCTTGCGGGGTAGGCAGAGAGAACAGAGCGCCATAGGGCACGATTCTTACACACCTCACTCGCTTCGTTGACTTTCATAACTCTTTTCATGCACGCGCGTCGGTTTTTGAGGCTCTTAACATCACCTTCCTCCAGAACACGTTCTATTTGGTCTTGGAATGTGTGTCTTGGCCGTCCTCGACTCCTACATCCGTCCGCTTTTGCATTGTATATCTGCTTAGTCAGTCTTGCGTCGACCATTCTTTCTACATGTCCGAACCATCGGAGCATGCCCTTTCTTACTTTTACACCGACACTCTCTTTCAAACCAACTTCCTTCCTTACAACCTTGTTTTCTACGCGGTCAGCGAGAGTCACTCCGCAGATTTTGCGTAGAGCCCTCATTTCTACCGCGTTTATTCTACTTCCATGCACACTCTGCCATACCCAGCTCTCGCTTCCATAAGTTAGTGTTGGGATCAGGACTGCATTGTGGATTGCTAACTGGGCCTTTCTGCTAATATTTTTTGCGCCCAGGAATCTGCCCAACACTCCGTTTACGCTATTTCCTATCGCCACTCGTCTTTCTACATCCGCGGTGTACCTTCCATCTCTGCTAAAAGCGCATCCAAGATATACAATTTCATTCACCTGTTCCAGCACTACATCATCAACCATTATCCTTGCATCTGTTCTGGATTCCTCCCTTTCAAACACCATTACTTTCGTTTTCGTCGCATTCAACTGCAAGCCTTTAATCATGCAATCATCTTTCATAGTAGTGACTAGTGTTTGCAGGTCCGACGGCGATTCGGCTAGAAGCACGGCGTCATCTGCGTAAAGCAGGCAGCTCACAACTAGGTCACCCATTCGCATCCCTACATCCATCGATCTCATTCTCTGGAGACAACTGTCCAGGTACAGGATGAACAGTCGAGCGGACAGCACGCAACCCTGTCTGACGCCGATATTGACGTCAAACCAGGGGGACAAGCCGCCGTCAACACGCACACACGCTGTGCAGCCCTCATAAGTGGACTGCACAGCGCGCAGCAGTGCTCCGCTCACCCCGTAGCCTGGGAGTATATCCCACAGATCCTTTCGTAACACTCTGTCAAACGCTTTTTCCAGATCCACAAAACCGCAGAAAACCTTCCGGTTAACAGCCAGTTGTTTCTCCACGATGTTGCGGAGAGAAAAAATCTGATCCATGCACCCTCGTCCGCTTCTGAAACCACCCTGAGCCTCCCACAACACTCCATCAGATATCACCCTCATTCTCCTTTCAATAATTTTCCCATACACTTTTGCTGCTATACTGATCAAACTGATGACCCTGTAACTGGCGCACTGCATACGTGATCCCTTACCTTTATACAAGGGCACGATGATGATATATAATGATGATAATATAATATCTTGGACATAATACACACATCGTCCTCTAGTTCCAAACTAAGCCTATAAATGCTTGTGCTATGGATACTAGACAACGAATACTTATACTTATATACTTTTCTTTTGTAAATACATACATAGAATACGTAGATAAACAGCCAGACGACAGACAAACATTCATGCTTGTCACAAATATTTGTACCCGGGTGGGAATCGAACCCGCCAACCTCAATTCTGCAGTCGGTAGCTTTACCAATGCACCTCCAGCCTCGTCAAATTCATGTGTATAGATGAATTAAATCAGTCACAAAGATTATTTGTCAAAAGGCCACAAATATTGACTATGAACTTACGTATCTTTAACAACCATCAATTACTCTGTGCATCATTTTAACAAAATTTGTTGGTAAATTTTGTTATATAAGTAATTGAAGGTATCTAACATCAACAAATTGATACTGATGGAGAATCTAATTTGATAAAACCACTTTGACCGTACAGTATATTTAATAACAGAATTCTTAGAAGTATTTCCTAAAGGCTTGTTAGAATCAGATCTTGATATGACAGCAAATAGATGTAGGAGTCGATGGTGGCTATGACATACCATTTCTGACCATTTGGTCAGAAATGGTATGTCGTAGCCACGAACGAGGCCTTGAGGAATGTGATATCAGGAGCCTAGAAAATCGACCAACCATCGAACAAGAGTTATGAAAGTCAAAAAAGTGAGCGACGTGTGTAAGAATCGTCTTTATGGCGTTCTGGTCTCTCTGCTTATGCCACAAGGGAATTGGCGTATTTCTATTAATCAAATAATATATTATTATTTCTTTTATATCATTACATAGCATAAAACAAAGTCACTTTCCGCTGTCTGTCCCCTTATATGCTTATAACTTTAAAACTACACAACGAATTTTAATGCTGTTTTTTTAATAGTTAGAGGGTGTCAACGGGGTGGTTTTGATCATATATATATATATATATTATCATATACATTCATATATGATGTTGTAAAGGAAAAATTATAATTTTCGAGATTTAGCACTTCAATTGCAAACGCTGCCTGAACCCTAAGTGATGGATTAAAACAATGTTCTACATTATTATACACATTCAGAAGGTCTACAACATATTCCGCGAGGGCATATGTCTATCTCTTATGGATAACCCACAATGACCATTGTAATTTTTTTACTTTTTACAAGAAATAATGGCTTATTTACGAAGCGATTTTAAACATTACAACATTAATTTTCATCCAATTAAGTATCTTAAATAGGTTGTGCATGTAATATAGATGATCCTGGCCTTTTACAGCATGTATTTTAAATGAATATTTTCGAAGATATTGCATTATTAATATAGCGGGACAGCAGTTAAAGCCGATAAATAGCACAATTTGAACCCAAAATTTACTCATTTATTACTTTTAATGCGGAACAAAGTTTGCCGGGTCAGCTAGTATATTATAAGTACTAATATTTACCAACAAATAATTGTTTATGATTGCAAAGCAAATAGGCCGACATAATTATCTGCTTCTCAAACAAAACAGAATCCTATTAGGCTGTTTTGAGAGCAAAAAAAAACGAAAAAAATGAATAAATAATATTTGACGGACGGCATCCGAGTATATATTTTTTTCTCCAAAAAAAAAGAAGAATGCTTCACTTTATTTGATTAGACTCGTTACGCTTGAAACAAGAAATGATTGGAGATTTATTAAGGATAGCAGAAGATTTTGGGTGTTTAATGTATTTTTACCCGGGGATTGGTTATCCCATTGGCAAAAGTAATAATATCACGTCGGTAGTTCTGGACCGATGTTTACTTTATTTCGTGCTAAAATCATAAAGTCTACTTAAGTGCCGGTCGTCGGGTGATTCAATTGAGAAAAAATCGTATCCAATTCTCGAGGGCCTGATGTACCAATACAATAAACGAGGGTTAACTCAGTTGATTGTTGATAAAACTGTAATATATTTACTATTATGTATTTTTATGTTTATATGACTTTTGGTTGTTGGTTACTCTTTCGCATCTTGATTAAAATTATCTAAATTTGCTGAATATTTTTGCATTACCCCGTGGTTGCTGGTTTTATATGGATTTGAAAAGCATAAAGAAATCCTAATGAACAAGTTTTATTTTGTGGGATAAGTCAGCAATTAGCACGTGTTTAACCTGATGGTAAGCAAGCAACTATCGACGCTGACGGACACTTGCAGTATAGATAGTATTACAGTTGGCCTTTAAAATTATATGGAGATGATGATGAATGATATATTTTGACGTCAGAATTTTCGATTGAAAATTAAGGTGCTTTTTCGATATTAATTCAATATATGGCGAAAAAATAAATATTTTTAAACAAATAAATTACAGCGTATTTGGGACATAAAAAGGCAACTTTTAACAAAATATCGTGAAAAAAAATAATTTTTGTAAAAGATAAAAATAAAAATCCAAAAACTTGGTTTTTTGAATTTTTCACATAAATTTTGAGGTTATGTGAAAAAAATGTGAAAACAAAAGTTTTAGATCTTTTCATGACCTACAATTTTGCCATTTATTTTTTTCCATAGGACTAGTAGTTTTGCCGGAAATCAAGATTTATAAACCATTGTTTACCCTTAAAAACTCACCCGAACTCGGATCGACCGTAATTTATTTTTCCTTTCATTTTGATCATATTCCCCTCCTTTTCTAATGGGTTTCATCCTACTGGAATTTTGTTTGATTTCAAAAATTATCGACCCTGATCTATTCATCGTGGCTATGCGGTCCGTCTTCTGGGCACGCTGCCAGTAGACCGAGATGCGGAGAAATTTGATTTCAGCTAGCTTTTTTGTATTTGTATTTTGTAGTCTTTCTTACTATTGTGAATAAAGAAATCACTCTTTATAATTACATACATTTGGGTTAATTAGTAAGTAATATTGGTTTCTAGCTTCAAACGTCCTTATGAAGACACAAGATGGCAGGCCTCGTGGTGTTTTGATAAAACTGACTGATGGGTAGAGGTCGGTGAATGCAATAATATGAAGGTATGCGAGTACAAATTAATTGTTTACCTTAAAAGGCTAGAGGGCACTGTGTGTGTTATATTCAAAAGCGTGAAAGCAATATGACAGAACCTACATACATAACTTCACGCCAAATCCCTTGCGGGGTAGGCAGAGAGAACAGAGCGCCATAAGGCATGATTCTTGCACACCTCACTTTCTTCGTAGCCTTTCATAACTCCGTTCATGCACGCCCGTCGATTTTTAAGGCTCCTAACATCACCTGCCTCCAGAATACGTTCTGTTTGGTCATGGAATGTGTGTCTTGGCCGTCCACGACACCTACATCCATCCGCTTTTGCATTTTATACCTGTTAAGTCAATCTTGCATCATCACTCCGCAGATTTTGCGCGTTGCCCTCATTTCTACTGCGATTATCCTATTTTCATGTACACTCTGCCGCACCCAACTCGCGCTTCCATAAGTTAGCGTTGAGATCACTCTTTGAAAGTACCTATAGTAAATATAATAGCTTTTTGTGTGTAATAATATTAAAATAAAGTATCTGAAAACATTATTTACGTAAATATATCCGCCCAACGAATCTAGTCCACCCAATAAAGAGATTGATATATTCCCATCAATCATTTTTATGTTCTCACCCGACGACAGTGCAGATCACTTGGGTTGGGTGACCGAATCTAATAAAGTACATCATTCGTTCATTCGTTCAGCTGCCGCCATTGCCAGGGGAACTAGTTCGTTCATCGTACACTTGTAGGTATTGTATTCTTTGACGTTTACAGATAACTCAATCAACCGGGATTGCGCGAAGAATTTTCTAGACAGTATTTACAAAATGTTTAATTTTTTTTGTTTAGTTGTGATATTTTTCAGTAGTGCCCCTTCATCGCTTCCCGTTGGTGTGGTAAGAGGTGACTAAGTGATTTGTGATAATAAACACCAGCTATCATTTTAAAAGTCTCCGTGAACAAGCAAGTGAAGAAGTAATTGCTGCAGTTTTTACTTTCGTATATTAAAATAATGAAGTTATACATACATACAAAACTTCACGCCAAATCCCTCGTGGGGTAGGCAGAGAGAACAGAGCGCCATAAGGCGATTCTTACACGCTTCACTCGCTTCGTTGACTTTCTTAACTCTTTTCATGCACGCGTGTCGCTTTACAAATGAAGTATAACTTAAAGTATTTATTGATTTTATAGAATATTATTTATTAACTTTTATATTCACTATCACCATTATTTGTTCAGTTAAAGATAATTGCAATTATTCGTATATATTTAACTAGTTGACTCAGCAAACTTTGTTTCGCGTCAGAAGCAATTAGAAGAAAGTTGTCAATGACGAAAGTCTATGGATGCAGTTAAAATCACCAAGAAAAAAAAAACCAACCAACAAACAAAATCTTTAAAAACATTTTAAAAAAAGATCCACAAAAAGAAATGTGCCGCGTTCTACCAGGAGCTGAGCGGTTTACTGAAGAAATTTGTTATTCCTAACCGTTAATGTAAATACGGCCAATAGGAAAACAAAAGCGCGCCGCACTTTTATCGGGCGGAAACAGGAAATCCCATCACGCGTGCCTTTTCAACGTCACATCACGCTATCACGTGTCTCTCCATCCTCCTACTTTCCCCCCCAACCCCAACTCTCATCCACCCGTCCATTTCCTCCTTTTATTTTTCTCTGTCACCGCACTATGTCTTGCCCTTGAGATGAGAATGGCAATAAAACAGCGGTTGACGAACACGCTTGTCGTTCCTGTTTTTATCTTCAGTTCTTTTATATAGACGCAATGTCATTCGATAAATATTAATAATAATAATATTTAATTTTGATATATAACTATCACGCCAAGTAACTTGCGAAGTAGGCAGAGAAAAAAGACAACATCTCACTCATTCATTTTTATAACTCTTATCAAACACGATCGTCGGGTTTTAAGGCCCCTAATATCACCTTTCGTAAGGGTGCGTTCAATCAGGCCATTTAAAATTTAATTTAACACGTAACTTGAGATATCCCAAGAGCTAACTACCAAGACAGCAAACTAGTACCGTTTTTCACCCCACTAAACCCAAGGAAAATCTCTGCATTATTAAATGCAGTGATAATCTTACCTTGAAACAGCGAGACCTATCACAATAAAACATATCTATATATATATATAATATATCAACAAATAATATAGGAATCTTAGTTTTTCTTTTTGTTATGAAGTTTTGAGAATTTGTAACGTCTGAACTTTTAAATTATAATCATAAAAATGACATTGAAATATCTCGAAAGTCGCACACCATTTTGTTTTTGAAATAATAAATTGGCTGCGCATATAATAAAACATAATAATATTGCAATTGAGTGATAGATCAAACAAAAGTTAGGTCGTAAAGGCGAAAATGTCTGTCAATTTTCCCGCGCGAATGTGATCTGTCAATGAAGATTTTGGTCGCGCGCCCCAATGACGGATGTTCCCGAAATAATCTCGCTTGTCTATGGCAGGATGTCATGCAAATAAATTATTCAGTGAGTTTTAAGTCTAAATTGTGATCTCAATGGATTTGCGAATGAGAGAATTAAGATCTGTTTGTCAACATAAAGAAAATTAGAAATCTATTTATCTATACTTATATTATAAAGCGGAAGAGTTTGTTTGTTTGTTTGTTTGAACGCGCTAATCTCAGAAACCACCGGTCCGATTTCAAAAATTCTTTCACTGGTGTATAGTCCATTTATCGAGGAAGGCTTTAGGCTATATTATATTTTCAAATAAATTAGGGATTCTTACTATAAGTTCAATAATGTAACCCAAGGTGTCAGAAAAAGACCTGAAAAAAAATCTTAAATCGCGAACGCTGCAAAAACTATTGATTATAGAACAAAACAATGTACTACACTTTCACAGAACATATAATTGTCGACAGAAAAGTCCGCGACGCCATATGTCTAATTATTGTAGTTATCGCACATTAAGTGCTTTTTGAATTTTTAAAAATAATTATCATGAGGTTGTTTTAAAAGTTCTTTATGTTGTACTTTGGTATTAACTCTACTCAAAATAAATTACTTCAATATAAAGATAGAACTTTTTGAATGATTCAATTCGGACATTTAATTCAAAAGATATCGCAAAATACAAAATGTAAGTGTACGTTTCTTAGGCAAATATTCCGCGCACATATATATGATCGGGAGACCCGCTCGACTCGGTCATGAGCGCCGCTCATAGCTGGCAGGTAATTTTTTTTTAATTTTCTTAGAATTTTTTTTTCTTTTGGTCCTAATGAGTTTGTAGTATTTAATCGTCTTTTAGGGTATATGTATATTTATTTTGTAATAATTAATAGGTGATGTGAACCTGTAACATCTGTGACCCCGTGTCTATTTAGACACATTAGATTAGAATTTGATCTATTTAAGAGTATAATAAACGGGAAATAACACGACAAGTGTAGGTAAACAAATACTTACTTTTATTAATGGCTTGACGTTTCGGCTTGGTTGCACTGGCCGTAGTCACAAGCAGACAGATAATGTGTTTACCTAAATGTCTCGCGTTATTTTCCGTTCATTATATTTATGTAATATGGAACCCGAATATTAAAAGATTTAAAAATATTTTCATACATAAGTAACCAAAGTCATGGGTCAAAGCTAGAGTTAGTTTACAGTTAGTTCTTCACGCAGATATTATAATATTATCTATAATTCTTTACAATATTGCAACTTCATATAAATGGACGAAGCGCAAGATATACCCACGCACCTCGATTTGGCGTCTTTTGCTAAAATATAAAGATTTAGCGAGTTTGTTACACATCTGCATACCACATAGTTACCCATCTATATATATTTACATTTTTAATATCGTGATCTCTTTTAAAATTTTGTGAATTTATTTTGATAAGAGTAATACCAAGGTGCCAAATCGACATCATTTAAAATATTAAAAAAAAACTCTCACTGTGAGTTAGCCATACTGGTAAGAACATGTGGTGACCAGGTTTTTTTTAAATCGACGACAATGACAAATTTAAAAAAAAAAGGTGCAAGGAGTATTAAAAAATACTAAAGGTTGACAAAAAACTTCTGACAAAGTCCCTGGTATTGCTATTGATCGAAGTTGATAATATTTTTTTTTATGGGAGGCATGAGGGCAAAGGAGCAAGCGTGTCACCTGAAGGTAAGCAACCTGCGCCGCCCATGGACACCGGCATCACTTATAGTGTTACCGCTGCGTTGCCGACCTTTAAGGGAGAAGGATGGGGAAGGGAGGTGGACCTCCGGGAACCTTTCTCACCGAACGAAACGTGGCATGAGCCACTTTACGTCGATCTTCTTCTGGGAGGTGGTGGTATTTCACCGGTTGAGCCCATTCATGCATTCATTCAACTGCTTAATATTTTAACTGCCATTATTTTCATCATATCTAGGTTGTTAGTCGCTAATATCAAAAGCTAAGTAAGTGAGGTGTGTAATAATCGTGCCTTATGACGCTTTGTACCCTTTACCTACCCCGCAAGGGATCTGGCGTGAAGTTACGTATGTATGTATCAGGAACTTGAAATGAAAAAAAAAATAGTGTTAGATAGTCCATTTATGAGGAAAGCTTTGAGGTATTAATATGATCGCGGCAATAATCTTTTTAGTGGAAAATGTTTAAAATATGGCGGTACGAAGTTCGCGCGGTCTGCTAGTTCTTTTATATATATGTACGTATTTCGATGTTACATACATAAATATTTTAATTCCCATACCCTGACTCTCATCAATGATGAGTAAAAAATAGGGGTTCGATAAAACCTTGTGGTTCAACACTCAACATTTGAAATCAATAATTCTCTCTAAGAAAACGCCTAAGGCCATTTACCCAGTGTTTCGTTTCAATCAATTTAGTAGAAGTTGCCGCGAGAGTTGTTCCCTCAGTCAGTACAATCCCCTCAGGAAATGCTGAACAAAGAGAAAGAACGGACAGATTCAAGTATAAGTAATACAGTTATGGTCCAGGGTTGGTCAAGCGAACAATAAAATATTTACGCTATAGGGTTTAATGTTTCGCTGAGTCTGAAAACTTAATTTCTCAGTGGCATTTTGGATTAGCACCTAAACTTCTGATTGAAAAGTACCGATCTCAAATAACATTTTTATTATTTGTATATTGGCAGAGAAAGATTTTTAAAAGATACATTATTTCAAGACCTCTGTTTCATAAAAAAAATAAATAAAAAAATCAAATATAAAATGAAATATTTTATTTTGAAACGAAATGCATACGACCGTATATTTTCGACGCCCTATGATCACCCCCATTTTTTTCATTTATTGATCAAAATCTTCAGGTTTTTTACACGACATCGTTGTTGAGTCAGCTAGTGTATATCTATATCAGCTTTTAACTATTAATCCTGTACATTGAGCTGTCAGACACCCCCATCTTCTAAATTAGTGGAGATAAATAGCCTTAAAAAGTGCTACGCCATTATTTCTGCTGGAAAGGGGGTTCAAGTGCAAAGCGTATTATCCGACAACCGGAGAATACCCATTAACTTCTCACACTTTTTCCGCAGTTGTATAGAGTCTTATAAAGATTACAACCGACTTATGTAAGTGTAACACTTCGTCTGGAAATAAACATTAAAGTAACAAAAATATTAAGAACTGCCATGACTCTTAGTATCTTTACCCCTTTTATGCCTTATGATAGATAGTGGCTACGCCATGATGTCAATTTTATTTTTTTTATCCCTAGTTCAGTTGTGAATCTTTTAAATATATTAATTAAACTAATATTATAAACGCTTAAGTAACTTTGTTTATTACTTTTTCACGCTAAAACTAGTCAATCCATCACCATGAATCTTTGTACACGTACTCTTGGGGTATCGGAAGTTATATAGGATACTTTTTAATAAAAAATTGCTTGTCAAACAACCCCACAGTCTGGCTAATTTAACGCCCTAATATAATACATGAAATTATAATATCGCTGAAAAAACATCAATATAAACATCATCTAGCCGTTAATTTGTTGTCACTGGTTTAACAAAAGGCAGTCTGCTTAATCATTGACTGTTGTGCGGAACCAAGTTCACCGCATCAGCTAGTTATCAAAATCAAAATCAAAACTCATTTATTCAGTTTAGGTCTTGTCAGACACATATGAAGGTCACTTTTTTTTTTTTTTTTTACTTCCGCCAATTCGATTACTCTCGCACTGAGAAGAATTGGCAAGAAACTCAGGGAGGTTTTTTTTTTTTTTTGTTTTTTTTTTATTACTATCATTTACACAACAAAATGCACTAACAATTCAAATTGTTACAAGTGTAAGAAGTAATGAGCGGTTTATTTAAAAACTTTGTCGTCCTCCAAAAAATCGTTGATACTATAATAAGCTTTGCTGATGAGACATCTTTTAACATACGCCTTAAATTTAGTAAACGGCATCTCAATTACATTTTCAGGAATCTTATTATAGAAACGTACACAATTACCCATAAACGAGTTATTAACTTTTTTCAGACGGAAAAACGGCGTAGCAAGTTTATTTTTATTTCTTGTATTAAATGAGTGCATATCACAATTTTTAGGAAAAAGATGAATGTTTTTCTTAACATGAAGAATATTATCTAATACGTATTGCGAGGCAACGGTGAGAATATTAATTTCTTTGAATTTCTCTCTTAGTGATGCGCGAGATTTCATTTGATAGATAGCTCTTACTGCGCGTTTTTGTAAGACAAAAATTGTTTGTATGTCAGCTGCTCTGCCCCACAGCAATAATCCATAGGACATAACACTATGAAAATAACTAAAGTAAACAAGCCTGGCCGTTTCAACGTCTGTAAATTGACGAATCTTTTTGACTGCATATGCGGCTGAACTAAGCCTGCTTGATAATCCCTCAATATGGGGTCCCCATTGTAGCTTACTATCTAATGTGATACCCAGGAAGGTTGTACTATCGTCAAAAAATAAGTTTTCATCCTGGATTTTAACATAAGCATTATTAGTTTGCTTTACATTTGGTAACATAAATTTAATGCATTTCGTTTTCTTAGCATTCAGCAATAGATTATTAACATTAAACCAGTCTACAATAGTTGCCAACGCGGCATTTACTTTGTCATAATTATCTTCTTTCCTACCTATATTAAATATGAGTGATGTATCATCCGCAAATAACACAATATCATGTTTCTCCTTCACAAGATGAGGCAGATCGTTAATGTAGACTAGAAACAGGAAAGGACCTAATATAGAACCCTGGGGAACACCCATAGCAACAGGAGATCCGGATGATTGTACTCTGTTTATTTCTACTCGCTGAGTTCTGTTTGATAAGTACGATACGACTAGATTTAAGGCGCAGTTTCTTATTCCATAGTGGCTTAATTTACGAGCTAAAGTTACATGATCGACACAGTCAAACGCTTTAGATAAATCGCAAAAGACCCCTACTGCGTCCATAGACCTCTCCCATGCGTTAAATATATTTTGTAACAATTTGATACCAGCGTCAGTTGTGGATCGGCCTTTAGTGAATCCAAACTGATTATTATGTAAGAGTTTATTGATACTAAAGTGAGTTAAGAGCAACATTATCAACATTATCTTCTCGAAGATTTTACTCAGGGTAGGAAGAATAGAAATAGGCCTGAAGTTTGTGGGGTCTGTTTTTACACCTGATTTGAAGAGTGGAATTATTTTACTACATTTCATCAAATGTGGAAACACTCCAGCGTCAATACAACAATTAAATATGTTAGCTAAGTAGGGTGCGATTGAAACAATGATCGCGCTAATAACTTTAGTAGACACACCCCATAAATCTTCTGTCTTTTTGATGTTAAGCATCTTAAAAGTTTTGATTATAGTTGTGGGACATACATAGGAGAACTGAAAGCATATGTCACAAGCATCTACATTATTCCTTAAGTGTGATACAGCATCGTCAGGAGAAGATCGTATGGACCGAGTAGTTTCTAGAGGAATATTTGTAAAGAATTTTTCAAAGGTACTTGCAACTTCTAGTTCATTCGAGACTAGTTTATCATTAATCAATATGTTAAGTTTCGGGTCTCGCTTCTTGGATTTACCCGTCTCACCGTTAATTATTTTCCAGACTGTTTTGATTTTATCTCGCGATTTCTTAATTTTATTAGAAATAAATGCGGCCTTGGCGGCAATACAAACTTTTTTGAACACCTTTGAATAATTCCTTACACATTCCAAAAACGCAGTGTCGCGGGTACTAGTCCTTTTCTCATACAAATCATACAGACGATTTCTGCTTCTGTATATACCACGCGTAGCCCAGTCGCTAAATACTGAATTACTCTTTTGTTTTATATTTTTTAACAAGAAACATTTAGAGAATTCTTCTTCTATGCATACAAACAATGCTGAATACATTATGTCCGGGTCCTGTTGCGGTAAAGTGAATAAATTTAGGCGATCCAATAGACGTTTACTGAACTTTTCTAAGCGGAAATCTGTAATAGGCCGGTATACTATATCAACTGGCAAGTCACTGGAGTCATTAGGAAACGACGCCAGTTGCCCACAGTGATCCGAGCTTAATTTATTCAAGATACTTTTATGAATAGGATTTAAGTCACAGAAGATGTTATCGATGCAGGTAGCACTAGTATCCGTTATTCTAGTTGGTTCCAAGAATAGATTTACTAGGTTATACGATTTAAATAAGCTCTTGATCCTTAATACATTAGGTAATTTCTCCAGAATATTTACATTAAAGTCACCACATACTACTATCGATTTAGAACTATTTGACACTTTGCTGAGAACATCTTCCATGACTGCTTCAAACAGGCTGTAGTCTGAAGAAGGAGGTCGGTAAACACATATAAAAATAAACCGCTCGAGCTCAACACATGATATCTCAATTGTACGTTCGACGGACATACAAGCAATGTCCTTACGCTCTTTACTTTTATGACAGTTCTTAACCATAATCAATGACCCACCACGGGTACTCGTCGCTCGTACAAACGAACTTATCACGCTATGATTACTAAAATTAAATAACATTTCACTGTCCTTGAGCCAATGCTCAGTGATACAAAAAACATCTATATCAGAACAATCCACAAATAAAGCAATTTCTAACTCTTTAGCAGCAAAACCTTGAATGTTCTGATGCGCAACATTAATATGATGATTAATATGACTAGATTTTATCACAGATAAGTTTGAGCCGCCGCCCCTGCAGCCGGAAGCGGCCGCAGACTCGGCCGTTGTCGAGACAGTCAGTTTAAAGAAACTAACTGTGTGCCAATAGGGGCTAAGTCACTGGTTATGGTATCCATAACAGGGTCTACAATATTAAATGCTAATAATTTAGCATACTCAAATTTTAACTTCTTCCGTAAATAAACGGAGTCATCTCTTAGTCTTAAGCTATTTACAATATAATTTATATCCATAAATTGGATATCGTTGTATACACTAATTCTATGCAAAAATGAATTTATATAAAATATGTCATTGGTCTTTTTTTGTGACAGATTCTCTATGTATGGAAATGCGCTGACTATTATTTTAGCTATACCTGTCTCGCAAATCTTTATGAGGGTGTCGCTCAAGCTAATTAAGTCGCGCTTCTTAACACGCAGGCTATTACCTAATAATAGAACCAGGGTCGTGTTTTTATCAAAGGTTTCTCCCCCAATCAGTTTGGTAATCTGCTGGAGATTAGCACCTGGGAAGCAATTATTGAGTACATTTTGCTTCATATACCTAGTCATTATGTTACCTAGTCCTATTCCAACCTCGTCAGTATATAAAATTATTCTGCGAGAGTGAGTAGGATTGGTGGATAGCGAACGACAAGCCTGGTTAGGAGCGTGCGCGGGGCGCGAAACGTTACTCCGCTGCGCAGCTGCGTTCAGGTCTGCCGTCGGGGCGGGACTCAGCGCAGGCGTCGGTACGGGCTTCGTCGCGGGGAGCGCAAGCGCCAGCCCCGGTGCATCCGCTAAAGCCCCAGGCTCGCGAGACGAGGGCATAGGCTGTGATGTTTGTAGATTGTCGCTCACATTACTACTGCTGTCTAATGTGCTACTTGGTGACTCAAACCTTAACAAGTTGCAATGACCCTGAGCAACCATATTGTTCACATAACTTATATATTCCTGCATGTCCCTATGATTTACTTTATAATCTAAGCTCAAATCATTTAGTGCTAAATTTAATTCCTCTAACTGATCCTTAGTTTTATTAAATTTTTCAGTCACACTGTTTAGTCTATCTTGGCAAGCTAATAATTCCATCTCCAAATTTACATTCGAAATTCTCAAGGTATTTGACTTCATGATATCTTTAAATTGTTTATTTAAACATACTTTAGTTTTCATAATAAACTTTCTTAATCTAAGATATTTCTTCCTACAGTTTGAACCCCTCATTAATATTTGCTTATCCTTAATATTAACATTATTTCCTGAACATACAGAATCTGTCAAATCAATAACCATGGAGGGTAATGTGTTACTACAATCTACACTTTTAATTTCATCATACAGACTTAATCTATTCTTAGTTATAGGCACTTGGTTAGAACATTTGCTGTCTAAAAGTTCCTCTTGCATGAGTAACTGCTGCTCTAGGTCTCGGATCTGGCGTAAGGCTCCCTCATAGGTGTCCTGGCAGGCCTGCAGCTGCTCAACTTGACGGAGCAGCTCGTCACGCTCACCCCGCATGTCCTCCAGTTGGTTGTCCAGCTCAGCGAGATCATTTTTGAGTTTCTTGTTGCTACCCAAAATGCGAAGGCTTTCACCTTCACTATCCTGCTGCTCTTGTTCAAGCTGAGCAACTAGATCCTTGAGGTATTTTAATTCCTCAGCCTGGGACTTAATTTTAGCATGCAGGACATCTTTGGTGGTGCGGGCAGTGATCTTGGTGGGCACTGGAACCATTTTTTAAAAGAAGTTAAAGCTTATACAGTTATGGAAAATATATGTGCAATGAATTAAATGATTAACAATTGTTATGCCTACTAGATTGATTTAACTATTATACTATATAATATTATATTGATTGAACTATACTGTTTTAATTGATTACACTAATTTAAGTGATTTAAGCATAGCAATTCAAATTCAATAATAATAGGAGTGAAAAATAAAAGATGAGCAATGTAAACAAACTATAACCTTCAAAAATTATATTAAATTATGATGTGTTGTTGTGGGTACTGTATTACTATTATTTTATGTAAATATGGTAACAAAATACTCCCCGGGTTTGGTGTTGTTAGGTTAAATCCTTTGACTTATTTCAAATTATGTCCGTTGACGTTGTGACAGCCGGCACCAATTTTCTTGTTGAATTATATCTCCACAAGTATGTTGTACAATGTTCAGAAAAAGGCCTGGAAAAAGAATAGTGAGTGAGTTAGTTGGGAAAAAAAAAAACAGAAAGAGAAAAAAAATAAAAAATGGAGGTAGTTATTAATTTAATGAAAAACAGAATGGAAAGTTGTTCAAATAAGAGCAAAAGATAATTCAGAAATCCAGTAATATGATAAAGAGAGACCTATAAGTTAATAATTAATATTGTTATTTAAATGCAGTATACTTTATAGCTGAATGATACTATGTTAATTATTTAATATAAAGCTATGAATAGACACAGAAGAACAGATCATGGATCTGTCAGCTAACAGCTACAAATTTAATCTAAGAAAATTTAGATTTAGGGTTAAACAGAAATGAAATTACAAAAAAAAATAAAATGGATTGTTTGTGTAGTATAAATGTAGTTAGGAAATTGACTGAGGCGAACGTTTCGTCATCAATTTTATTTCCACACTTTGTCAAATAAAAAGAGACATAAACTGGGCCAGTGAGTGGTGCACGTTGCTCACAAACTGAGGCTTGTGAGGGTAAGTGATGTCCTGTGGAGTGTGATGTTTGTAAGGCTATCTAGTAATAACAAATGCTTAGATACTCCCCGGGACTGAATGGTGAGAAGAAGAAGTCCAGATGGTCTAAAAAAAAGCCAGAAACAGATGCTAAAATTTAAATTTTCAAAATCTGGTCTAATGTAAACGGCCACTTCAACAACGTCAAAAATACACCGATACTATCACAGTTTAATAAAAATTTATATATAAGGCGACTAAATACTAGTTAAACTAACTATACACTATTAAAATAATGTTTTAAACATGATAAATGTTAAAAAAATACAAAATTTATGTAGAGAACACAATTTCACTACTTTACTGGCCGAGTGTTGCCACCCAAAAAAAGTCTAAATCTAGAATATAATCAAAAACCAAGTAAAAAATACACTGTCTAGAACGCTTTGGAGAATTTTTCAAGTATTTTAAAAGTTTTTTACGGTATAAATAAGCTCTTTGGTATACTCTGTATAGAAATATATCTAGCAAAATCAAGCTTTTAGTGCTAACGGAAGAAGACCGGCTACGTTTCCGATGAGGCACCGCCATTAAAATAGATTTATTCGTTTTTATTCGCTACTTATTGCTAATGAGCAGAATGTAATGGACCAAATTAAAGATGTAAGAATGGGTTAGCAGACATAACGTTCAGAAATAAAAAGAGAGACTTAGGAGTCCACGAATAATACTCGTAATGACAGTGTCTTGTTGGGAAGATGACCAAGTGAATAATTAAGTATTGAAAGACAGTCTTGGGTAGAGTCGGTATCTATTAAGTCCTAGTTCTTAAAAGATAAGGTATAGCCTTCAGCTTTTAACATGTATACCAAATAATCCACCAACATTCGCGATTTAGATAAATAGTAACATAACTTCACGCCTTATTCCTACCCGAAAGTGTAGGCAGCAGCTCTTAAGGGGCTCTTGCCGTTATGTTTACGTCCCAAATGGAATAGGTGGCGAACCTATTGCCATACCAGGTACAAAGTTTTTAGTCATTGATATTTATCACACATAACTTACGAAAGTAATTTCGTAAAGTCATTATCGTGAGCCAATGTTATTCAAACTCACGACCACTGGATTCAGAAGCGGGCTGCTCAACCACGGGACTACCGAGACTTAGTGGATAAGTAATGTACCAAAGAAACTTATGTCGTTTAAAAAAAATATGCAGAAGAAAGAAATAATTTATTTCCCCAAAAGAAGAATATTATGATTATATATTGGAAAAGTTTAAAATGTACGTCATTAAAATCAGTGAGCCGGGCTTATCTTTGTCCGCCAATTTGTGCGGAACCACTCCAACCGACTTCCCCCAACAAAATGAATATTGTATTGTACGTTGATTTTCCTTTAGTAAGAAGCACGCCTAATCGGCTTTAGTGACATTGTGCTTTAGGCTAGGGAGTTTTACAAAAAACATATTGTTATTATTATTTTTTGGATTTAAAATATGTCTTCATTTATTATTTTCCTATTGAGATTTACTGGAATACTTGTATATTGGCTTAGTGATGGTTTTGAGTTCGAATCTCGGTCGTCAAAAAATCGTGAGCAATAGTGTGTTGGGTACCAAAACCTATTATTATTTTTTATGGGATAGGAGGGCAAATGAGCATGCGTGTCACCTGATGGTAAGTGACCAGCGCCGCCCATGGACACCTACATCGCATATAGTGTTACAGTTGCGTTGCTGACCTTTAAGAAAGTAGGATGGGAAAGTTTTGGGAAGGGAAGTGGGCCTCCGAGTACCTCTCTCACCGAACGAAACCTGGCATGAACCACTTTACGTCGCTCTTATGAGAGCTTATGAGAGGTCGTGGTATTTCACTGGTCCAGCCGGCCCATTGCATGCAGCGAACTGCTTGGCTCTAACAAGTTTATTGTGTGAAATATTTATTGGAAGATGGAATTAAATTCGAGAACTTTCTATAACAGTATATAGTATATAGGTATTAAATAAACTACTAGGCAATATGGACAGCAAATATTTTCATAACGTCAAAGCTAAGCAATAATGATCTTATCTTAGTATGGTATTACATATTCTTCCAGACATCAATCTGACGTTTTACACGCAGACGCTTGATGTATTGACTTGACTTTGGATAATTGAATTGAAATTTACTCCGATGGTAGCACCTAATACAAAAATCAAGGACAGTGTAACAGATATACATACATAACTTCACGCCCAATCCCTAGCGGGGTAGGCAGAGAGAACACAGCGCCATAAGGCACGATTCTTACACACTTCACTTGCGTCGTTGACTTTCATAGCTCTTTTCATGCACGCGCGTCGATTTTTGAGGCTCCTAACATCACCTTCCACCAGAAAACGTTCTATTTGGTCATGGAATGTGTGTCCTACATACATCCGCTTTTCCATTGTATATCTGCTTAGTCAATCTTGCATTATACATTCTTTCTACATGTCCGAACCATCGGAGCATGCCCTTTCTAACTTATACACCGCGTGTCGCACTCTTTCAATCGGACTTTCTTCCTTACTACCTTTTTTTCGACGCGGTCAGCGAGGGTCACTTCGCAGATTTTGCGCAGTGCCCTCATTTCGCCATTTCACTCTGCCATACCCAGCTCTCGCTTCCATAAGTTAGCGTTGGGAACAATATTGCATTGTGGATTGCTAGCAGAGCATTTCTGCTAATGTTTTTTTTGCGCGCAGGAATCTGCCCAGCGCTTCATTTACGCTATTTTCTAACGCCACTCTTCTTTTTATGTCCGCGGTGTAAGTTCCATCCCTGCTGAAAGCACACCATGTACAGTGTAACAGATATACTACTTGTTAGAACTGTATGATTTATGCTCCCCATCTATAATCTTATGCCCTATCGCGATAGACGGTAATGCGATTCTTCAATGTAAGCTATGTATATATGTGTTTTGTTTGTGCGTTAATTCTTAAAACAAAAACAAAAATAACTTTTCGCCATCCCTTACAGGGTAAGCAGAGAGAACAGAGCGTCATAAGACACGATTTTTAGACACATCACTCACTTCTTTGACTTTCATAACTCGTATAAGCTCATCGGTTTTTTAAGTCTCTTATCACCTTCCGCAAAGGAAATTCTCTTAACTGAAGTACAAATTGTTAAATACACTCGGTAAACTTTAATTTCACCATCTGTTTATCCATTTAAAAGCGGCTCGGTTGAGTTGCGTGGGTACTTAACACCCGTAATTGGCTCATAAGGTTTCCTCAAACTAAATTTCCCTTTGAAGTCAACCCATAATTTTCCGTGCAGGTAGTGTTACATAACTTTTAGAAAAGTAGATAGCAGTCGTGTACACGAGTTTACTTGGCATGTAAAAGTGATGGTCTGTTGAATACGGTAAGGACTATTTACTTATGGTGATTTAAGAAAAAAAAAAACAAATATTTTTAAATAAACTAAATAACTTTGTGCCCGGTGTATAGCTATAGGTTCTGCCAGGTATTCCATTTGGGACGGTGTAACGTGACGTTTAGGCGAGTCGAGGTTTTTAACAACCACTGCCTACACTTTCGGGAATAAAAAAGCGTAAAAGTTACGTTTATGTTTATTTTAAACAAATAAAAGGTACTATAATAAAATTACAAAAAAATTACTTTTGATATTAATCTAATATACCTAACCCAAAATAAACTCCGCGAATCGTTACGTTAGGCCTCAAATAAAATAGGTGGCGAACCTATTGCTATACACCGGGCACAGAGTTGTCAGACATCGAGGTTCCGAAATCCGAAAAGAATTACGAGACATCATTGATGTTAGTCCGGAATCGAACCCACGACTTCTAAATCAGAAGCGGGGAGCTCGACCACTGGACCACCGAACTTTAAAATATTTTTACAAAATTAGATACTACAAAAAGTTTTTTTTTATAATAAATAGGTTAAAATATTCTTGAACTTTAGAATACAGAAATTAATCATAGTAACTAATTTAACAACAACAGTTCGCTACATGAAAGGGTCGGCTCAACCGGTATAATACCACAAACCCTCAGAATATCGACGTACAGCGGCTCATGCCACGTTTTACTCGGTGATAGTGGTATTCAGAGGACCAAACCCTTCCCCTCAGTCTTACCCATCCCACTGGCAACCCTTTTCCTATCCCTATAAAGGCCGACTATGTAACTATAACACTATCTAGGTTGCAGCTGTCCATGGGCAGCGTTAGTTGCTTATCATCAGATAAAATGCCTGCTCGTTTGCACCGTTTTTCTATAAGAAAACTAATTTTTTTCATCGCTGTTATAATACATACATTTCTTTGGTAACTGTAGGAGCTTAATAACTGGGATCTTGTTTTGATTGAGCGAGAAATTACGACGCATGCGCACTTCATACATTGAATTACACAGCAACAAGTGGTCGTTAAGTAACATGTACCCAAGCTTAGCTAGAGGTTCTGATACAGGAGTCTCGAGTTCA
Source organism: Euproctis similis (assembly GCA_905147225.2). Taxonomy (NCBI): domain Eukaryota; kingdom Metazoa; phylum Arthropoda; class Insecta; order Lepidoptera; family Erebidae; genus Euproctis; species Euproctis similis. The sequence goes on along the minus strand of LR990121.1, from coordinate 5,527,070 downwards.
AATCCGGTTTCGTTCGATAAATAAATGATTGCACGCATATTTTTTATAACTAACTAAATATAACTGCCGCTAGCCAACAGAGGGTATCGAACGCGTAAGGTACAGGCAGACTGTTTTATTATTTACCAAACGGCCTGATATTCTCACTATAAAGATAAATCAAAATGTAACTTCACGCCTTTTTCTACCCGAATGTGTAGGCAGCGTAGCATCCCAGCTGTTAAAAGCCTCGACTTGCCTAAACGTGTGGTTACACCGTCCCAAATAGAATACGTGGCGGAACCTATAGCTATACATGGGGCACATAGTTATTTGGTTAAAAAAAAAATTTTTTTTTTCTCTATACACCATAAGTGAATTCTTACCGTATTCAACAGACCGTCACTTTTACATGCCAAGTAATTTCATGTTCACAACTGCTATCTACTTTTCTAAATCCCAAATGGTATTGATGGCGAACCTATCGCGATTCACCGGGCACAAAGTTGTCAGTCATTTAAATTTATCACACATAATTTCAAAAAAGAATTTCGAGAAATCATTGGTGAGCCGGTAATCGAATCCACGAGTTTTTAACCGGAAGCTACCGGCTTCCTGGACTGGCTGGACCACTAAAGAAAATAAATAATATCATAAAAACTGTAAGTGTAAGCAGTGTACTAAAGACTGTAAAAAGTATAACACTGGTAATTCTGGTATACTGTCTTGATGGTGGTAGAAAAGGGGATGGGGAGTCCAACATAACCACCCGGCACCCCCGAAGCTTCTGGTAAAAATAAAATGTTTTCACTGGGTACAGTTTTAACAACAACACAACACAATTTTTAACAGTGGTAGATCCAAGCAGTTCGCTGCATTAATGGGCCGGCTCGACTGGTGAAATATCACGACCTCTCAGAAGATCATCGACGTAAAGTGACTCAAGCCGCGTTTCGTTCGGTGAGACAGGTACCCGGAGGCCCACCCCCACTTCCCCATCCTTTCCTATCCTATTCCCTTAAACATCGGCAATGCAACGGTAACACCATATGTGTTGCTGGTGTCCATGGGCAGCGCAGCTTGCTAACCATCAGGTGACACGCTCGCTCGTTTGTCCTCCTATCCCATAAAAAAAACACAACTTCACGCCAAATCACTTGCGGGGTAGGCAGAGATAACAGAGCGCCATAAGGCACGATTCTTACACGCCTCACTCGCGTCGTTGACTTTTCAATATAGTTGAATAGTTTTCCAACCTAGTTATCGATATTATTTTTATAAATTATCTAGATCGAAGCGTAAGCAAGATTTATTTTTGAGTCTTGCAATATGTTTTCGCGACGAGCCTCGTGGTACATTGGTAAAGCTACCGACTGCAAAATTGAGGTTGGCGGGTTCGATTCCCCACCGAGTACAAATATTTGTGACAAGCATTAATGTTTGTATGGCGTCTGGGTGTTTTTCTATGCATTATAATTATGTATTTACAAAAGAAAAGTTTAAATGTATAAATATCCGTTATCTAGTATCCATAACACAAGCATTTAGTTGCTTAGTTTGGTACTAGAGGGCGATATGTGTGTTGTGTGCAAGATCTTGTTAAATTGTCAAATAGATATACTATTGTTATATTTCCATTGGTTTTCAAGTACTTTTGAGTTGGGTAATATTTAATTTATGTCCTTTGCGAGGTGGGCAGGGAGATAAAATCGCCATTAAGCACAATTCGTACACTTTTCTCTGTATTCTTCGACTGTCATAACTATTGTCATTCATGCTTGTCGGTTTTTAGGCTCCTGCCTTAATTACCTTCTGCAAGGACAAATGCAGTATGGATGGAAATTGTGTCGTGACTAACCTCGACTCTGACATCGTGGTATGGGCATGTAATGAGAAGGGATTTGGAAGGAAATAAGAGAAGAGAAATATCTAACAAAATATGGATGGACTGTGAGAAAGACGACATGATCAGGAAGCGTGTTAGTGTGGAAGATGCCAATGATGCCAATGAAAAAGTAAGACCAGTTGTGCCGACCTCATGATATTACCTTAATATTCGTCAAACGGAAATATTTTAACAAATATTTGATATCTACCTAAAGAAACGTAGGGTTTTATTAATATTCAGTGCACGATTCGCGTCTCTGGACAGTCGTTGGCATTTATTTCGTGATAGGCAACAATTCTTTTTTTTTTATATTCCCTTTGCGCTTTTTTGTTAAAAAAAATACTGCTACGCGCCTCTTTACTTTTAATTATACCCACGTTAGATTCAATTAATTAAATTTCTCGCTCGGTTTTACAAAAAAAAAATACGTGACAGTTTAATTGTTTTTTTTTGCTGGTAACTTCCCGCCTTTTTCTAACCTATGGTTTGGGCGGCAGTAGTCTGTTCCGCCTCGACTCGCCGTATTATTGCGGCGTAAACTTAAATGGGTGGCGTAACCTATTGCCATAGATCTGGCACAATGTTGTTAGTCATCGACATTTATCACACACCAATTCCGAAAAGAATTTCGATTCCCTAGCTTTGTACGTAGAAACGAAATTCACAATCACCGATTTGTGTAACATGAAAAATGAAAAATAAAATACAAAAAGACTTGAAAGTTAATAATTTAGTGCCAATATTTTGTTTTTTTTTTATTTAACGACCGGCAGCTAAGACCTTTATGTCGAGTCTTTTTTTATAATTCACATCATTACTCTTAATCTAAAATAACCTTAACCTAACCTACCCTAAACCTAAAGCTTAACCTAACCTAACCAAATCATCCATAAAGTCGTGGCGCTATATGCATGATGTTGCAAAGGAGTTTTGAAGGCAATATGGAAGAGCACGCCACACACGATATTTACACCGTTTTCCACATTTGCACTCATATAAGAACACACAAATAAAACGCCACTAATTTTATTCAATAATATCCATTGAAACACAAATTTTGAAAAATAATGCAAGAATAACATTGACATTCCCGCCAAAAACTCGCTAATATTTTATTATTGGCCTGTAATTAGAAGTTGATAATAGAGTTAAAAGGATAAAGTTGACGCCAATGCAAAGTCCCTACCTCTTTTGTAACATAACATAACGCCTTTTTCTACCCGAAGGTGTAGGCAGTGGCCGTTATAAGCCTCGACTTGCCGTTATGTTTACGTCTCAAATGGACTAGCTGGCGAACCTATTGCCATACCGAGCACAAAGTACATCATCACGTATAACACATTATCACATATAACTTTCAAAATTAATTAATTTCGAAAAGTCATTGGTGTGTGCCAGGATTCGGACCCGCTACGTCTGGATTCAGAAACCGTATGCTGACCACTGGACCACGGATACTACAAATTAGTGCCTTTTATTATTATTGCTCTCTGATCAGATGTTGATTCTAGAGTAAAAAGTATAAAGTTGACGCCATTTTAAAGTTGCTACCTCTTTTGTATGTCACAAAATAATACTTTTGGAGTGAAAAATAGAGTCCACAGAGAGTGAGAATTTCTTTTTTGCCAAAAATTAATGTGCTTCACGTGACGATGTACATATTTTCAGGCTTCGAAGGACATCTATTGTATTGACAAGTGAGTTACAGCATCAATAAACTGGCGACAAAGGTTTTTTAGGATGAACCACGCGTTTTATTCTGGGCAACAATCTTATTATATAAGCAGAGTAGTAAATCCGTATGAAATTTATGGCTGGTATATTATAAGTGTTTTTTTTTTAACTTCACTCTTTTTTCGACCCGTAGCTGAAGGCAGCGGGAGCTGTTACTATTTGACTCTTGGATTTTATATGTCCCAAATGAAAGACAGATCGCGAAACGTGTACATTAAATATATCAAATACAACACTGATAGTTACAAATATTTAGAATGTTAGTTCCGCAAAAAATCCTAAAAGTCATTGCCATGTCATGAGCCCAGGATTCGATCCCACGACCTCTTCATTCACAAGCGGCGTGCTTGATCTCTAGACCATGATAAATGAAAATTTCATAACATAAATTCACGCCTTTTTCTACCCGAAGGTGTAGGCAGTGGCTGTTAAGCCTCGAATCGTCGTTATGTCTAAGTCCCAAATGGAATAGGTGGCGAACCTATTGCCATACCGGGCACAAAGTTTTTCAGTCATCGATATTTATCAGATATATCTTTCGAGAATAATTCCGAAAATTCATTGGTGTGAGCCAGGATTCGAACCCGCGACTTCTTGATTGAGAAGCGGGGTGCTCCGGACCATTATCGAACTAATAATATCATTTGGGAAGAGCCTTATATTTAAAGTACTTTTACCTTATATTAAAAGTAAGTACCTATAAGTAACGAAAACTAAGCAGAAAATATTATAAATTGCTACACGTCAAGACTAAGCAGAAAACATTCTATATATGTGTTATAAACATCCTTACTCCGCGCTCGAGGTAGACGCATCAGTGCGTACTAGCAAAATTGTTATTTAAATGATAACTGGGTGTTTATACGGGAAAAGAACGGCGGGGCTCGTTCCAGGAGTAGATAGATATATTACATATTGGAAACTTGTGGAGTTTTTTTGTTAATAATAAATTTATAAATATCTAGTCTTATTTATGTAGGAGTCGAGGACGGCCACGACACACTCTATATGACCAAGTTGAAGTTGTCCTTGTGGTAATGATATCAGGAGATTTAGACATATGTAAGAATTATCTCTCCTATCCTATAAGAAGTTTGGCGTGAAGTTAGGCATGTATGAGTATATAGAAATTAAATGTAGCAGCTATGTCTCGGTGGCGCAGTGGTCGAGAACACGGCTTCTGATCCAGAGGTCCGGGTTCGATTCCAGACACTGGCTCACACCAATGACTTTTCAAATTTGTTTTCGGAAGTTATGTGTGATAAATATCGATGACTGAAAACTTTGTGCTCGGTATGGCAATAGGTTCGCCACCTATTCCATTTGGGACGTTGAGATAACGGCGAGACGAGGCCTAACAGCCGCTGCCTACAACTCCGGGTAGGAACAGGCGTGAAGTTATGTATGCCAATGTCAGAATTCGAACCCGCGATCTGTAATTCAGAAACAGGGTGCTTGACCACTGGACTACTGAGACTATTGTGTTAAAACAACATCCCAAATATGTGCTTTGTATCAGTCATGCCAGCTCACAATAATAAGGGTCGATCTCGGCGCTACAGAGGCGGGGCACCCCCTAAAAACGCAATACCCAATTGTTGCCTTTTATTTACTGGTGTAGGGCAATATGTTCCGCCTATTCCATTTAAGGTGTAAAAAATCGACGAGTCGAGGTGTATCTGCCTACACCTTCGTATAAAAACTCTGAAGTTTTACGTCCTTTCTTTTATCAGCAACGGTTATTATAATTCGTTATTAAGACATAATTATTTCTGACTACGCTGTCGGTCGTAAAAAGCTTGGAGATACTATTACTTTTATTTATTTTCTTAAACTAATAAAACCTTATAGAATAAATGGATTTCTTGAGCCCGAAATTGATAGATCGGTGGAAAAAAACGTGCCTCTAACGCCTTGGTAACAGTAAAAACAGGATGATTTGATTTGGAAGAACGTAATCTTCTGATATTGATTTTTTGACAATAAAAATATAGAATACAAGTTACGAATGAAATTCTAGAAGAGAATATCATAACATATGTTTTTGTATATCATAATATTATGTATTTACAAAAAAAAGTATATATGTATTTATATCCATAACACAAGCATTTATTTGCTTAGTCTAGAACTAGAGGGCGCTGTGTGTATATAATATTTGATGTGAAAGAAGTAATCTTCTGAGGTTGATTCTCTGACAATGAAAGTATAGAATGCAAGCTACAAATGAAATTCTAGAAGAGAATATCATAACATAAATCGCTTTGTAAATTATTTTTAGACTTTTACGCCTTTATTGACGAGCCTCGTGGTGCATTGGTAAAACTACCGACTGCAGAATCGAGGTTGACGGACTCGATCCCCACCCAAGTGCAAATATTTGTGACAAGCATGAATGTTTGTATGCCGTCTGGATGTTTTTCTATCTATTAAAAGCATGTTTTTACAAAAAAAGTATATATGTATTCATATCCATAACACAAGCATTTAGTTGCTTAGTGTAGAACTAGAGGGCACTGTGTGTATTGTGTCCAAGATATTAAATTATATTAAAGATATTATTAGTCAATACACCAACGAACTAGTCCATCGTCTCCGAATGCTATTATGAAATCCTCAAACACAGATTAAAATGATGAAATAAAATATAAATCTCTTGGAGCGATTAATCTTTACGATTTTCTATCTGAGCAATAAATCACCTGTCGCCGGAGTTTCTGTGAGATATATTTAAGATTATATTTAAAAAGTACATCAGGCTATTGACCCTTGTCAATGAGGCTTATAGACGGCTCAATCTTATTCCATCCCCTGCCGTCGTGTCAGTTCCTCGAGATAGCTAAACGTCGGTGTATGTTATCATATTGTGGAATCTTATACAGATCTGTGCTTTTTTTTAAAGAATCTTTTTCTCGTGGCGCAGTGGGCGAGCGCACGGCCTCTGATCCAGAGGTCCGGGGTTCGATTCCAGACACTGGCTCACACCAATGACTTTTCGAAATTGTTTTCGGAAGTTATGTGTGATAAATACCGATGGCTGACAAACTTTGTGCCCGGTATGACAATAGGTTCGCCACCTATTCCATTTGGGACGTAAACATAACGGCGAGACGAGGCTTAACAGCCGCTGCCTACACCTTCGGGTAACAAAAGGCGTGAAGTTATGTTATGTTATGATGTTATCTTTTTCCATATAAAATTTGGTGTTTCTTTGATAAATTGTGTGACTATGAGTTTTTTTATGAATATCCTTGAAAATTGAATGATTAAATTCCAATTGACGAGTTCCAACGAGTGCGTTGATACTGGATCACAACAGATTCATAAAAATAAATAGTAAAAATAATGTGATTTGTGGAGATTGTTCTTCGCTCTTCATGTTTTATTTTTCCAATCATGCTATGCAAATTAACATAACATAACTTCACGCCTTAATCTACCCGACGGTGTAGGCAGTGGCTGTTAAGCCTCGACTCGCCATTATGTTTACCTCCCAAATTGAATAAGTGGCGAACCTATTGCCATACCGGGCACAAAGTTTTCTGTCATCGATATTTATCACACATATCTTTCGAAAATAATTTGTAATGTCCAAATTAATCCAATAACTTTAAGAGCTAGAGTAGTGAAATACCACGGCCTCTTAGGATATTAGCGTGAAATGGCTATGGACACGTTTTTGCTCGGTGAGACAGGTATCCGGAGGTCCAATCCCTTCCCCTTGCCTCTCCCTATCCCACTTCTATTACAATCCCTATCTCACCAACGAAAACATTCCCTAGGAGGGACCACATCCACAGGCTCAAATCTTTTAACAACATAGATAGTTCGAAATGATGAAATGTTGCACTAACCCCACTTAAAGTGGAATAAGGGTAAGAAAAGTAGATTTTAAGACTATTATAATTTATATATTTATAATTTTAATTTATATTATATTTTATGTAAAAAAATAATTTTAAGTAAGAATCTAGAGAATTAGAATTCATTATGCTTATCAGCAAACTAAATAGTCTCGTGGTGAATTGGTAAAATTACCGACTGCGGAATCGAGGTCGGTGGGTTCGATAACCACCCAAGTACAAATATTTATTACAAGCATAAATGTTTGTACGACGTTTGGGTGTTTTCCTATCTATTAGAAGTATGGATTTACAAAAATAGTACTTATGTATTAATATCCGTTCTCTAGTATTCGTAACACAAACATTTACTTGATTAGCTTGAAACTAGAGGGCACTGTGCGTATTGTGTCCAAAATACCCTAATAAAAAATATTATTATAAGTGTATTTTTTCATATATGAAAAGAGGTTCACCAGAGATTCTAAAGGTATACGGTATGGTATATTGTAAGACGAAAAACATTGTAAAAAAATCTAATAAATTGAATTTATTTTGTTTCATGTACACGCTGAATGGAAATTCAGGTAAGTAATATAAAAACGCTCTTAATATGCGTCAGAGAAATTGACAACATCGGAGCAGATGTCAGGCTTTTAGCATAATTGTAAAATAAATACAATATTAGTAAAGTTCACAATTTCCATACTAATATGTATAAATTTGTTGTAAGAAATTAGGCATTTTACAAACAGCTGTTTTAAAATATACTGTAAGCGAACCGTAATTTATATTGTTCTTGGATATGCAGCAAGAGCTCGGTAGCCAGGCTAACATAATTAAATTAAAAACAAAAGCTGCTTCTCAATTAAATTATAGAACTTTCAAATATTATTGCTTAACATTATTTCTCAGTGATTATATTCAATTTAACATTAAACAAAACTCTATTATTTTATTTTATTTTGGTTATTTATAATTTCACAAGCAAAAGTTTTAATAGATGTTTTGTTATTTCAGAACGAGTCACATTTAAGCCAAACAGTAAGTTAAAGGTTTGAAAAAAGAATAGTTTGTTTTTTTTAGAAGGCCTTCGGCTTAATTTGAATTTTGAAAAAAGAGTTTTGCCATTTTATTAAAACCTCATCGGTTTCTCAAGTAGCGAATATTTTTTTTATTGATAAGTTTGTCCGTTATTTTCTGACAGTAAAATGGCAAGTTTTTTTTTAATTCAAAAAAGCCAGTTTACAAACGCTAGAATAGCAGCACTAATGCTTACATTGGTTGCCTTCGTAGTGGAATAATATCTTTGTCAAACATATACGATAGCAGAGTGAAAAGTGCCTAAACTATTAATTACGACTATATAAGTTATCAAATAATTAACGCATATCATTAGTCTCAATGGTTTAGTGCTTCAGCCATTAAATTTCTCACACAAAACATAGCAAGGTATTAAAATTTAGAATAGGTCACAAACAACCTAACTAACTTATTATAGTAAATATACAAAAAATGATATTTACTTATCATAAAAAAGTAAAAAATACTTCTGTTTATTGAGGAAAGGAGTTGTCAGTAGGCTTAAGAGCGAGTTTTACTGGAGTTATGAAAGTCAAAGAAGTGAGTGAGGTCATGAGGTGTGTAAGAATCGTGCCTTCTGGCGTTCTGTTCTCTCTGCCTACCCAGCAATAGATTTAGCATAAAGTTATTGAAGTTAAAGTTAAGAAATTCATGCAATGACAAACACAAATGTATAACCAATTTAAATTTTTCAACTCTGTATGTATTTCTGCCTATATTTAGAGATTGGCTTAGGCTTTTTAAAATCTCGTAGTTTTTTTAAGTTCATTTTTTATGCAAAAGTGTAGTCAGGCGTAGTCCCTTACGTTTGTCAAATTCGTCCACATTCAGAAGCCGGTTAAACTTTCATCCAGACCATCGAGACGGCAAAAAAGCTATTTTTTGTAAAAAGTCATTGCTTTTCGTTAATTCATATGATCAACTCAACTATCTGGCTTTGCAGCAATAAATATTTTTTTTTCTAAAAATAAGTAGACTCCTTATTACACTAGCTACCTGCCAATAAAATCGGTCCAGCCATTTCAGGGATTACTCGGAACAAACAAACAGGCAGAGACAGATAGACAAAAATTAAAATAAAAGCTATTTTGATATGAGTTAACATTGATATGAATGTTCTAACAAGCAGTTATTTTAATATTACATACAGATACTTAAATTTTATGATATACATATATGATCATTTATGAAATAGCATTATTTAGACCAAAGGCGTCATTTAACGGCTGTTTTCGAATGCAAATTAGTTACGTAGCTTCGTTTATCGTATTTATGGCCACTAACAAAGATATATGGATGTCACAATTGGGTTTCTACATCTGACTGCTTTTAAACTCGACACATATTCATAGCATATCTATATAAACATACGTATGTATGTATAACTTTACGCCGTGTCCCTTTTTTATGTGATAGGGAAGGAGTCGAAAGTGGGATGGAAGGCGAAAAGTGGTGAGGGTTAGTCCATGGGCCACTTTATTTCACTATTCTGAGAGGTCGTTGTATTTTACCTTTCGAGGCGGCCCATTCATGCAGGAAACAACGTGGCTGTACCGTTGTTGCGGTGAAGGTAACGAGAACCGAGCGCAATAAAAAACAATTCTTACGTCTTCCATAGGGAACTCGGCTTGAAGTTAAATAAGTACGTAAAGTACACGTAACATCACGCCTTTTCTACCGGAAGGTGTAGGTAGCGGCTGTTAAAACTTGTACTCGTTAAGTGACAAATAAAGGGGAATCTATTGCCATATACCATGCACAAAGTCAGTCAGTCAGTCATCGATGTTTTATCACGCTTTACTTAAATTCCGAGAAATCGTTTGTGTGAGTCAGGGATTGCTCCCACGACTTCTGTATCAAAAGCGGGGAGCTACCGAGACTTCAAAAAAGTAAGTAAAATAACCTCCAGAGATATGTATTTTAAAATATATATTGCTTTTCATCTGTTCATTAATTACCTACATATGATATTGAACATACAATTTTACAGAGACCAAAACTCAGCAGTATATTGGCATAGCAGAAGCAGCTGAGATGCACTCTCTTTACTTTACTCGCAAGATACGATTATTGTCAGCAAATTTACTTCATATAGAATATTGGCCAATAAGTAAGTTGGCCACTTTATAGTGAGCGAGTAGAGCTGCTCACTTGTAACACAGATAAAGCTATGGATAAGGTGGGATAGCGAGGACACAAGAATTTGACTGAAACGTGGCATGAGCCACAACACGTCCATATTCTGAGAGACTGTGGTATTTCAACGGTCGAACTGGCCCATTTATGCTGCGAACTGCGTGGCTTTACCACTGTAAACATATTAATCTATACTAATATTATAAAGAGGAAAGATTTTTATTTTTGTATGTAACGAATAAACTCAAAAAGTACTGGACCGATTTTAATATTTTTTTTTCTTTAGAAAGCTACATTATCACTGAGTAACATAGGCTATGTGTAATCATCGTCATCATCATCATTTTCGTTGTACGCGAGTAACACCGTGATGCGGGTAGCTACATACAATATAGCGGTGCGAAGTACGCACGGGCTGCTAGTAACATATATTAATAGCGCAGAAGTAGCTGAGGTGCACTCTCTAGTTAATGATAAGATACGCTTATGAAGTTGATGCAAATTACTCGCCTAGACGTTTCAGCAAATTTAATATCATAAAATATGAATATATCATTCTCAACATCTGCGAAAGAGTATGAAAATTTTACCGATGGTGCAAATGGTAATTTTATTTACGTGTTGCGAACGAAAAAAATATACATAGGTACCTCTAGATATTTAAGCGCTATTATTAATACCATTTACGTTTGAATCGTTATTGAAGTTTTTTTGTTATTTTAACGTGAAATTATGTAAAGTTTTGTAAATTAGGAAGATGACATTCGAACCTGGGAAATCTGCTATCATAAGTATAGTGGTCAAACGATAGGGTAGTGAAGCTCCCTATTGTTTATTTTTTTTATCCGTTTACATTACAAATAATGATGTCAGGCAGGTAGCCGATCGTAAAACCAAAACTTTTGGCAACATGGATAGTTGTGGCATGTTGTGCCGACCGCACTTACAGTGGGATAATGGCAGGAAAATGATGATGATATTTGAAATGGTAGCGAGATTATTGATTGAGGCACAAAATAATATTTCTTTTGTAATATTAGTCTTAGTTTCTGTGAGAATACAGAAAAATAAAGATTTCGAAAAATCTAATGACACAAAAGACACCATTTCTCAAGTCGTTATGGTTACAGACCATTTAAAAAAAAAAACATTTGGAAAAAAAATAAGCATCATTCTGCTGCTATATAAATGAAAATATATAAATGACAAGCTGCTATGAAAATAACGTATCAAATACTCTGTCTCTATATAAAATTAAACTCTTGTGTGTACGAAGATGTTGTGTACGAGATTTTCGTAAATATTGTGATGTCATCGCTAATGGAGAAATATGATACGCAATATATCAGTCCTATGTTTTCTTTCGTTAAATGGTATATAACCCTTAAGTACATTAACACGGTCTCCCTTTTACGTGGGTATCCGGCCCGGAGGACCAAAAACGAATGAGTTCGTACTCGTTTGGACGGCATCCAAATACCGATACCGTTTCATTGATCAAAGATATAATTGTGAGTAATGGTTCATATGTTTGAGGCCACGTGGCTTTTTAGACTGTTATTTTTATTCTTATATGCAAATATGAAAATGGCCGACTGTCAATATGTATATTTAAATATAAGAGTAGCATTAGGAAACAGAATAAATGGAGCGTTGGGAAGATTTCTGTTGTTCTGATTCTGGTTGTGAAGAAGGAAGCCTGATTGAAAAAGAGTGTTGGTGTTGGGCGTGCTCCAATGGTTCGCAGATGTAGAAAGAATGGGTAATGGTGCAAAAGTGGAAGATTTGCAGTATTCGAGGACGGCCCGACATTTTCAATTTGATCATGGAAAGTGTGTCGTCAAATTGAACATGTCCTTGGGGAAGGAAAAGACAAGAGTCTTAAAAACCGGCGAGCATATATGACAAGATTAATAAAAGTCAAAGAAGCGAGTGAGGTGTATAAGAATTGTGCCTTATGGCTCGCTGTATTATATGTCCAATGTATAAATGGTTATGAGGAGCCGCGTGGGGCATGGGTAAAGCTACCGACTGCATAATCGAGGTTGGCGGGTTTGTTCCCCATCTGAGTAAAAATATTTGTGACAAGCATGAATAAATTTACAAAAGAAAGTATATTATTACTAACAGACCGCGCGAACATCGTACCGCTATATTGTATGTAGCTTCCCGCCTCACGGTGTTACTCGCGTACAAACAAAATGTCGATGGCGACGATGATTACACATAGCCTATGTTACTCAGTGATAATGTAGCTTTCTAAAGAAAAAGGAACTATTAAAATCGATCCAATACTTTTTGAGTTTATTCGTTACATACAAAAATACAAATCTTTTCTCTTTATAATATTAGTGTAGATTATGTATCCGTTAACTAGTATCTATAAATAACACAATCTATTAGTTGCTTAGTTTGGAACTAGAGGGTGCTGTGTTTATTGTGTCCAAGATAAATGACCATTTTTTGTTAGCTGATCTATATGAAATTGTACAAAAACTATACAAAATGTGGTGGATGTGTGTTTATCAAAGTTCATATCCGAAACTTTCCAAACATGGGTCTTCAAACCTTTGCAAACAATGTTTAATGTAATCATTCCTAACAACTTAAATTCTGAACTCGTATAAGGTGTCAATTTTTTATTTAGTAATATAATAATAATAACATCTTGGACACAAATCACATAGCGTCCTATAATTCCAAACAAAGCAATTAAATGCGTGTGCTATCGATACTAGATAACGGATTATACATATATACCTTTCTTTTGTAAATATGTACATACATACAAAACTTCATGCCAAGTCCCTTGCGGGGTAGGCAGAGATAACATTTTGTAAATACATACATAAAATACATACAAAAACACACAGACGCTATACAAACATTAATGCTTGTTCCAAATATTTGTAACAAGCATGAATGTTTGTATTATGTCGAATCGAACCCGCCAACCTCGATTCTGCAGTCGGTAGCTTTACCAATGCCCCACGCGGCTCCTCATAACCATTTATACATTAGACATTTAATACAGCTAGCCATAAGGCACGATTCTTATACCCCTCACTCGCTTCTTTGACTTGTATTAGTCTTGTCATATATGCTCGCCGGTTTTTAAGACTCTTGTCTTTTCCTTTCCCAAGGACATGTTCTTTTTGATAATGGAAAGTGACGACACACTTTCCATGATCAAATTGAACATGTCCTTGGAACATGTCCTTACTGCCATGAGGCATTTTTTACCAGTTGACTGGGTTGAGACTACAAAACAAATTAATAAGAAGTTAAATCTCCAGCTAAATAGATAGCAAGTATCGCAACCAAACATTATTCATATAAGTCAGTCAATATAGTAAAATTAATGTTGCTTTGCTGGATATAGAGAAATCTCTAGTGAATACATCATATATAGGTACATATAATATTCCATATATGTGTCAGTTAAGTGGAAGTTCGACTTCGTACTAGTTCAAAGTTGTTATGATCGCATTGGATGCCTAACGGATTAATTATTAATACTGACATGAACTAATCTGCAATTAACTTTATGTTTACTGTCAACTGGATCGACCCGTGATCCCACTACCGCTACCTACATAAATTGGGTGTAAAGTGGCTCATCGCGATTGTTAAGATATCCCGATCATCGGGCATTAAAAACCACACAACACGCTAACAAGTCGTAGATTTTTTGTATGTCGTGCCGCGGTATGGGATATTGAAACGGTTTGACCGATTCTCATGAAATTTGCCAGGCATATCGGATAGGTCTGAGAATTGGGCAACATCTATTTTTCATCCCCCTCAGTGTTAGTGCTAGCCACAACTATTTCTGTAAATATCGATTGATTTTGTATTTACGAGTTATAATATAAACAACACACAAAAAACATACATCCCTAAATGTTCATATCTCTACTGTCCATCACTTATTTTTTTTTATTTCTTGATCAACTTTATTTTTCTGGCAACCATGACAACGTTTGCTGGGTTAACCATAATAATTATGAATTATGTGCTATTTAAAGATTTCAAGGACTCAAAAAAGATCTATATTATCCGTGTTTTTGTTAATCGACAGTATGAAAAGCGGTTTTGTTTTATATATTAATAGTTGACCCGGCGAACTTTGTTCCGCATCATAAGTAATAAATAAGTAATTTTGGATTTATCACTTTTCCTTTACTATGTTGACACTCTCTATCTATTAAAAAACGCCGTCAAAATCCTTTTGATAAGAGGACAGACAGCGGAAAGCGATTTTGTTTTATTATATGTAATGATTTATCATCACGTTACACAAGAAAACAAAATAAATTAAAAAAATAAACAAAAAAATAACAATAAAACATGTCCCCACTTTACAGTTCCATTTACATCCTCATTTAATAAACGTAATTAATAAATTCATTAACAAAGTACATTTACTGACTATTCATATAGTAAATGTAAGTATTGCAGTCGACAAAATCTGAGATCGTAGATAGTACCGCAGTTCAATTAAGAGTCAGCTTCGATCTGATTAACTCAGACTCCGTAACTCTTCGATACACAACTGAAACGTGACCACACCAGTAATGAACGATAAAATCGACTGTTTTTAAGATATTAAATACGTAGGTTGTTTTTGCTAGTACGTCACAAGAATATTACTGTACTAATCTTTGTAAGGAAGTTGGATTGAAGGAGTGTCTGTGTAAAAGTAAGAAAGGGCTCTCATGGTTAGGACATGTAGAAATAATGGATGATGCAAGATTGACTAAGCAGATATACAATGTAAAAATGGATGGATGTAGGAGTCGAGGACGACCAAGACACACATTCCATGACTAAATAGAACGTGTTCTGTAGGAAGGTGATGTTAGGAGCCTCAAACATCGATGCGCGTGCATGAAAAGAGTTATGAAAGTCAACGAAGCAAATGAGGCGTGTAAGAATCGTGCCTTATGGCTCTCCGTTCTCTCTGCCTACCCGGCAAATGATTTGGCGTGAAGTTATAAATATGATGATATGAAGTTATAATAAGTGAAGTATACTTTCATCTACTTATATCGTCTTTTTCCTACCCTTATCCCACTCAAAATGGAGTCGCCACAATATGTCATTCTTGGAAAATATTCATGTTGTCAAAAGTTTTACTGTTTTATAACCGACCGCTTGCTTAACATCAACTCTCCTTGAGAATGTTTTAGCTTGTCTTCCAATGAGTAAAATGCAGCATGGTCTTGTCCTCTAATTTTTCTTAGTATCGTTCTCCTAAATGTGTTATTCCTAATTGTTGATTGTCATCGCGGCGCTCTTCCAGTATCCAGTCGATCCAGATCGACAGATTGCTCAGTTTAATACTAGCATACTTCTAAACAAATACCGTTCCCACCCATGAAGAGTAGTATTCAAATGTATTTTCATAAGTTCATCTATTATAACTATTGGTATTTGTCAATTTTTGCGCTTAGGTAAGTTAAGTTAGTTAAGTGGGGCAGGCTCCAACATCGGGGTCGGTAGGTGTATGTTAGAACGTTTCCCGCGACCCCGTTGAATGTGGTGAGGAGGAACACCCCAGTGGTTTTAGTTGGTATACTATCCCGATGGTGGTGGTTAGGAGGGATGGGGAGTCCAACATAATCAACGGCACCCCCCGGTGCTGTTGGTACCTTTAACAGGTTTCCACTGGGTAAACAAAATGCAGGCTCCGACATGTATCTTTCTAGATGTCCAAACCATCGGACGATGATGGATCATGCAGAGTTTACTAAGTAGATACATACCTATACAGTACAAAATTGGTAGTATGTGTGAGACGAGGACAGCGAAGACACACTTTTCATGACTAAACTTCACGTCAAGTCCTTCAGAAAGGTGATGGAAAGAGCCTTAAAAACCCACGAACGTAACCTAAAGGTCAAAATAGCGAGTGAAGTATGTAATAATTGTGCCCCATGGCGTTCTTTCTTTCTCTCTCCGTAACCCCGCAACGAATTTGAAGTAAAGTTACATATATAAGTATATTTCCCTTATCTCATCAAAGGAATGTATTTTCTAAAATGAGAATAGACGAAGACGCTGATAATTTAATTATGCACAGCAGAACTAATTGTGGATCATTGTCGAAATATTCTTAAAAAGCATTAGTAGTACTCCAGAATTTGAACCTGGATCTTTCCAAACCAAAGGAGTCTCCAAAGTTCTTACTGGAATAAGGAGAAAATGCAAGTTGAAGGATGATGTGGTGACCAAGGTGGAGAGAAGTATATTATGATGGTTTGGTAATGTAGCACAAATGAGTGAAAGCCGACTGACTAAAAGAGTATATGAAGAGTATGTCAGTGGCATAGTCAGGATCAGGAGACCAAAACAGAGCCACGACCACAGAAACCAGAGAAACCACGACCAAATAAATGGTCTGTTTAAAAAAGGATAAATGTGTAGTGCCGGAAACCGACGCGAATGCATGATAAGATGTACAACTGTGGATGAAGCGAAAGAAGTGTATCAGAATCGTAGCTTGCGGAGGCTTGGCCAATCTCGGCCTACTCATATGGGATACAGGCGTGAGTTTATGTATGTAGTAAAGTTGTATCATTTTTGGTGAATTTCTATTGATCATCATTCAATTCAAAAAAAATCAAAATTCAAAATATCTTTATTCCTTAGACTTTACAAAGTGCTTAGAATCGTCATACAAAACTACAAGCTAAAATACGCGGAGCTTAGATTCCCTTTCATCACACTATGTTGAATGTGAAAGCGAATCTAAGTGATCCTTAAAATTATGCATCGTTTGCATATCAACGAATCCAAGTTATATGTCCAAATAATATCTAATATAAGTTGTTGAATGTAAGGGATGCAGATATTGCCATCTGAGGTTTCTAGTAAACCAACAACTTGGTGACAACGCCCGACGTGTGGTGTCTATGCGTCTATTCATTTGAGTTCGCATGACAGCCAACTGTTGAGAATATTCTAACATCAAACTGGGCTACCAACTGTCCGACCATATATAATAATAATAATATCTTGGACACAATACACACAGCGCCGTCAAGTTTCAAGCTAAGCAACTAATTGCTTGTGTTATGGATACAAGATAACGGATATTAATACATATATACTTTTCTTTTGTAAATACATAGAAAAACACCCAGACGCCACACAAATATTCATGTTTATCACAAATATTTGTACTCGGGTGGGAATCGAACCCCCGACCTCATTGCTGCAGCCGGTAGTTTTACGAATGCACTACGAGCTCCGTATATTTGTTTTAAGCATCAACTCATCCATATATATATTATTTATTAAATATTGATTCATCTTCCTGCTTCAATCAATTGGGGTCGGCACACCTAGTTTTATTTTGACACTGGCTTATCATTCGCTTGTTTCTCCTTCACTAACACCCTAAAGAGCAACAAAACTAATATGACATAAATTAGTTAAGTATGGATAAAATATATTTGTAACTCTCGCTGACCGCGTCCAAAACAAGTTTGTAAGGGAGGAAGTTTAAAGTGACTGTCGGTGTAAAAGTAAGAAAGGGCATGCTCCGGTGGTTCGGACATGTAGAAAGGATGGATGATGCAAGAGTGACGAAGCAGATACACAATGCATAAGTGGATGGATGTAAGAGTCAAGGACGGCCAAGACATACATTCCATGACCAAATAGAGCGTCTTCAGGAGGAAGGTGATGTTAGGAGCCCCAAAAATCGACGCATGTGCATGCAAAGTGTTATGAATGTCAACCAAGCGAGTGAGGCGTGTGCCTTATGGAGCTCTTTTTTATGGGTTAGGAGGGAAAACGAGCAAGCGTGTCACCTGATGGTAAGCAACCTGCGCCGCCCATGGGCACCAGCAACACATATAGTGTTACTGTTGCGTTGCTGAACTTTAGGGAGTAGGATAGGTAAGGATAGGGAAAAGGGGGTAGACCTCCGGGTACCTATCTCACCAAATGAAACGCGGCATGAGCTACTTTACGTCGATATTCTGAGACGTCGTGCTATTTCACCGGTCGAGCCGGCTCGTTCGTGCAGCGAACTGCGTGACTCTACCAGTGTTCTATTAATGATGAAATTAATTCAAAATCAACCAAAGTATTAATACATATTTTTAAAGCTTCTTATAATTATACTAAGAAAGTCGGAAAGTTGGCAAATTGGAATTCCAGAAGATCTTCTTATAATTTATATTAAATATTCTTCGTAGATAAATAAAGAACATTTTGAAACAATACAAATTTTCCACGAAATCGTAACTTGTCTTCTCGCAGAACTTGTGAAACTTAAGATTGTGAGCGTTCAATTCCATATTACAATGCTGAGAGGCAGACGCTTGTTCTTTTATTTGAAACACAGTCTATTTTTTATTTATTCTATTTATGTACTGATGAAGTTTTGAAATTATGATAATTTTTAACAGTGGTAGAGCCACGCATTTTGGTGCATAAATGGGTCTGCTCGACCGGTGAAATGCCATGACCTGTCTGAATATCGTCGTAAAGTGGCCCATGCCGCGTTTTGCTCGACGAAAGAGGCATCTGGAGCCCCAACCCCTTCCCCCTCTCCATTTAATAATGATTCCTCTTCTCTAATTGAAAAAATATTTTTGTTTTGCAGGCTTTTTATTGACAAAGCCTTTATTTCATCACGCTATGATAATTAGGAGTGGATTAGTAATCTTTTTAGTGATAAAATAATATAATAAAGTGGTATAAAGTTCGCTGGTAATTCGTATCATAGAGCAATATAAGACACACTAGAGACTGGAGTGTACATAATGTATCCGACGTGGAGGCACTGCAATGCAGCCAATAATTAAATTACCCCGCACGACACACGAACCCGTATAAATACGTACAGAGTAATGCCTTTGGCGGTTCATGGTTTAACATACTAGACTATAATATAAACTGTCTATTTATCCAGTACTTAAACCTTCGGCAAAGACAGTGGTAGAGCCAAGCAGTTTGCTGCATGAATGGACCGGTGAAATACCAAGACATCTCATGCCGCGTTTCGTTCGGTGAGAGATGTACCCGGAGGCCTACCCCCCGTCCCCATCCTTTCCTATCCTACTCCCTTAAAGGTCGACAACGCAACGGTAGTTGCGTTGTCGACCTTTAAGGGAGTAACACTATATGTGTTGCTGGTTTCCATGGGCGGCGCAGTTGCTTACCATCAGGTGACACGCTTGCTCGTTTGCCCTCCTATCCCATAAAAAAGCAAGTGATTGATAGTCTACCAATATTAAAAAGTCATTCAGCTTCAGTCTTCTGAATCAAGAAGTACCTAACTTTGTGCGTTTAACTCCTGGCTCACACCAATTTTCATTTTGGGAAGTAATATGTGGGATAAATGTCGATGACTAACAATACTGTGTCCGGCGTAATAGATTTAGGGATTGCAATTCGGAAAAACGGTTTCGATAGTCCGGATCGGGCTGGATTTAACTGTTATACGGTAGCCATATAACGCATCCGACCGGATTTGGTGGCAAAATTATATAGCTGTTGCCCTAATAGCCTGATATGTGTCATATAGAACTAGGCTGAAACACCTAAATATGACAGAACTGTCTAAACGTAGGGACATTATAGGGCCTTCTTGTTCAAGTTATTAAGAAACGTCATACGACTGTTCTGCTCTACTACAAATGATAGGTTTCAAAGTACCAGTACGTATTCCGCGTAAGCCAATTACACCTTTAGCCCCTTTTTTTTTTTTTTTTTTTTTTTTTCTCGCAGTGGAATGCATTTACGCATACCCCGACGTCATCAAGGCACGACTCCGTGACGACGCCGGGGTTATGTGGGACTCACCGGCTGGTGTGCAAGGCCGGAATACCCACTAAACCACTGCGGCGCACTTCTCAGTCTTGGTGGGGCGCCAGGGGCTCGCGGTAAGCATTCTACGCCTGGCGCCCCGAACACCACACCTTTAGCCCCTACGGCAACGCAACAGTAACCCTATATGTGTTGCTGGTGTCCATGGGCGGCGTTAGTTGCTTACCATCAGGTGACACGCCTGCTCGTTTGCCCACCTATCCCATAAAAAAAATGAAAAATAAATGAGAACCCCGATCCGGCCGATGTGAAAATAGTGGCGGATTGCAATCCCTAAATAGGTTCCGCTACTTATACCATCTAAATAGGAAAAAATGTCATGTCGAAGCGTGACAGCCGCTGTCTACACGTACGCGTATTTAACGGCGTGAATTCACCAAACAAAAAAAAACGATTGATTGAACACATTCAAGAATTTATTTCAAGTAAACCAGATCTGGTCTTTCTGTGAGATATTTACAATGTGGCTGAAAGATAGACGTTCCTTGGAGATTGTTTCCTGAACACATACATTGTACGGAAGAGGAATATTGGATCGTGGCCATTCTCGAGGTGAATATTAATGTGAGAACTATGTGCCGATACGAAACAACTCCAATATTCGCGGATTATTCCGCAACAATCTTTTCTTGTGTTTTGGAGTCGTTATTTTGAGAGATTAAGTTTGATTTTGAGTAAAATGTCTTAATTTATATATGAGAGTGGTTGAGCCACGCTGTTCGCTGCATGATTGGGCTAACTCGACGTTTAAATACCATGACCTCTTAGAAAGCGACGTAAAGTGGCTCGTGCCGTGTTTTGTTCGGAGAGAGATGTATTCGGAGTTACAATCCCTTCCCCTCTCCTCTTCCGATCACACGTTCGACGCCTTCCATATCCCATTGTAAGTGCCGGCAACGCAGCTGTAACACTATCTCTATTCAGGTGTATATGGGTGGCGTTTGTTGCTTGCCATTGTTTCCTCAATATTCCATAAAAAATGAAAATATAATAATGATTAAAAAAAACCCTACACCATTTCACGTCAAGTCACTTGCGAGATAGGCAGAAGGAAGTATGCGGTATACTGTAGATGCCATTTTTATGTTTATATTTTATTTCTGACATTTTTTTTTATGGGTTAGCGATAAGTGTCCAAGTCCTAGTGGACAAACGAACAGGAGTGTCACCTGATGGTAAATGAACAGCGCCGCCCATAGACGGCGAACCTATTGCCATACCGGGCACACAGATTTTAGTTATCGATATTTATCACACAACTTTCGAAATTAATTAATTTCGAAAAGTCATTGTTGTGGACCAGGATTCGAATCTGCACCTCTGGATTTAGAAACTGTGTGCTCGACCACTGGACCACCGAGACTAACTTTATACATAACTTCTAGAATGAGCTGCTATGAGCCAAGATTTGAACTCGAAAATGTGAACTAGAAATGGGAGTGCAGAATAACTAAGATTTATTGAGAAATATGATGAGTGTCTGCTTCAAGTCAAATCTTAATCCCTCATATACAGTAAGAGATGGAGAGGCACTACTCCTTAGAGCGGGCTCTACACATCTTTGTACATCAAAAAGGAATCCCAAAATTACAGAGTACCAGTAATATATACTGGGTTTAATGTGGAGTGCCTTGACCTGAGTTTCCAGCATAAACGATGCTCATTAACTGGAC
This sequence comes from Euproctis similis, assembly GCA_905147225.2. Classification (NCBI taxonomy): domain Eukaryota; kingdom Metazoa; phylum Arthropoda; class Insecta; order Lepidoptera; family Erebidae; genus Euproctis; species Euproctis similis. The sequence continues at coordinate 5,504,889 of LR990121.1, read as the reverse complement.
GAGTGGGCAGTTCTGTCGGCAGCCTGACGACGGGGCGTCGTACTCGTGTAACACTTGGACACTAGGGGAGACTCGGAGGGTGGCAGTAGCGGATAGGGGCGAGGGCGGAGATAATAATATACCTACTCGAAACCCGGGTCAGTGCACTTGATGCTGAGCGGGAGAGCCTTCCGCTCTGCATTATAATTCAATGTAAATATATTATTTGGGTAATTTTGGTGATATTTTTTCAGGTTATAGGGTAAGACCACCTATTTCTGGCACCCCTCCAATTTATTGCCACGTTGTAATTATTTATCAATATTAAGGATACCAGTATCCGAACACAGTGTTTTTTTCGCGTAATAAATAGTAGGTTTTGACATTCTATACTACTGGCAACACCGAAATTAATCATTTTTAAAAATGGTGTCGCAGTGAACACCCGTTTGTAAAGCTCGGACATCAATAAAAAAAACTGACAAATAAATTGTGTTTTTTCTAAGGTTAGAGGTTTACTGATCTCAATAATTTGCTCAAGTCTTTCATGTTTTGGTTACAGATACTGTTTAGTTCGATTATATCTATACTGATATTAAACATTTTAAACAAATTTTATTATAGCGGATAAGATTTGACTACAAACAGTGTAGAAGGAAAAAATACTGCTTTTTGCTTTTGCCTCTATAATCACAACTACTTTTTCTAGAAAACATTTTAATATTGCTTACACTTTCGAGTATCAGATATGTGAAGGCTGGTGAAGTTGCAGAAGATACAGAACTTTATAATTATCCTTAAAGTCTAGTGGTTTGATGTAGGGCTCTTGTATGGTATACAAGGATCAAATACTACAATTAACTGATATCACCTACCGGGAAATTCAATATTGCACTTGGCGAATACGATCATCATTTGCCTGCCCTTATGCTTCTATAAGTGGGGTCGGCGCAATATGTCATCCTTTCGAACTATCCATGTTGTCAAAAGATTTGGCTATAGTTTTATGACCGGCCGCCTGTCTGGTATCAACCCTCCTTGGGAATGTTTTCGTTGATGGTATAGGGTTGGAGTTAGGATAGGGAGAGGAGAGGGCAATGAGTTGGGCTACCGGATAACTCTTTTATCGAGCGAAACGTGGCCTAAGCCACTTTACGCTCATATTATGAGAGGTCGTGGTATTTCATCGATCGAACCAGCCTATCCATGCAGCAAACTGCGTGGCTCTGCCACTTTCAAATACAAAAAAAAAAGGTAAAACTGTCCAAAATAATAATCCATGATTACCTGTCAACACAAATGTCACAATGTTATGCAAATGTTCGATTTTTAAATTTATATTCAGGATCATTTGAATACCGGACAATGAAATTAGCGCGCCGTCCTTTTCTGTATTAAAAAGGCTTAATAATTCAAGATATTTGGCGAAAGAAAACACAAAAGAGTTTCACGGCGTACCTTTCGTTTTAGATTTGTTTGGCATAATTTGAAAATTTTCAAACAAGAACTCAATTCCTGCTTTTCGTCTTCTTTGTCGTCTTAAGATATCGATTAAAATTATAGAGAAACGGTAAAATGTAACTTATAAATTAGTATCTACAGGTTTATTTATTTTGTCTTTTATACTTATACTAGCAGACCCGGCGAACTTTGTTCCGCATTAAAAGTATTTTTACAGCGTTTACAATTCAGGTGCTAAGTCTCGAAAATTCTTTACTGCATTACACATGAATTATACATGAAAATTACCGTCTATCTATTAAAGAAAACTGCATTAAAATCCGTAGCGTAGTTTCAAAGATCTAAGCATATAAGGGAACAGACAGCGGTAGCGACTTTGTTTTATACTATGTAATGATTATTACTTTGAAAGTAAAGAATCGATCTAAAAAAAATGCACGAGTAGAAACGCTACATGTCGGACATGTATATTTTTAAACATCTAAGATTTAGCACATAAAAAAACCACTTATAATTGATTCCTTTTTAACTAACGCTCAAATAAAGCTGCGTATAAAAGCTTATTACCTGGTTAACTTTGTTGTATCACCTGAAAAACTTGATCCAAAATATTCATGATTTCAATCCAGAGAAATATTTAAACTCTTTGGTAAGCTATCAATCTCGATAAAACGTGGGCATGTGTTTAAGCATTAGTTTTACGTTTTAAATGGTTATCACCGGCATCTAATTTGCATATGGTTCCGTAATCTCACGAAATCACATACATAACACAACTTCACGCCTTTTTCTTCCCGAAGGTGTAGATAGTGACTGTTATGCCAAATAGAATACGGGCACAAAGTTTTCATTCATCGATATCTATCACAGATAACTTTCGAAAATAATATCGAATAGTCAAGGTGTAAGCAAGGATACGACCCCTCAACATTTTTATTTAGAAGCGGGTTGCTGTACCACTGGCCACCGAGACTCGAAGGGCCCAAGGTGGTTAAATCATTTTGAAAAAAAAAAAAATTTTGAATGACTAAATAATGAAAATAAGAACGACCAAGACACACATTCAATGACCAAATAGAACGTGTTCTGGAGTAAGGTGATGTCAGGAGCCTCAAAAATCGACGCGCGTGCATAAAAAGAGTTATGAAAGTCAACGAAGCGAGTGAGGCGTGTAAGAATCGTGCCTTGTAGCGCTCCGTTCTCTCTGCCTACACCGCAAGGGATTTGGCGTGAAGTTATGTATGTTTATGTATGTAAGAACAATTTGTAACGTGAAATATATGTTTATTAAATAAGAAATAATAAACTTCTCCACCCCGAGAAGCTGAGATCTCGCAAGTGCCTCGTAAGGCAAAAAAAATACCAGCAGTATTAACTAAGAGATACTTCAGTATTCTTTAAGCGATAGGATCTTCTTGTTTGTATGTATCAGATCAGACTATTGTTTATAAAAGTAGATTCCCATTCCGATGGCTCTGATAAGTCACGGTTTTATGATAAGCGAGAAATAAGGCAGTAAGTGGCACAGCCTTCAAGAGAGAACTTTTTAGCTGTTGTTACTACAAATATTTAAAAGGTACCTTTTTGAAGATTTTTTCTTTTTTAATTAATCTGTATCGAATGTTTTAATAATAAACATTTCATTAAAAAGAGCACGCAGCGGTTTTTATATCCATCAAAATATTTGGAAATACTGTATTTATAGCCTTAAGTCTCGGTGATCCAGTTGTCTAGCACACGGCTTCTGATACAAAAGTCCGGGTCCAAATCCTGATACTGGCTCACATCAATGACTTTTCGAAATTGTTTTCGGAAGTTACGTGAGATAAATATCGATGACTGAAAACTTTGTGCTCGTTATGGCAATAGGTTCGCCACCTATTGCATTTGGGATGTAAACATAACGGCGAGACGAGGCTTAAGAGCCACTGCCTACACCTTCGCGTAACAAAGGCGTGAAGTTATGTATGTAAGCCTGTGTCATTATCACAAACAAAATGCTGTTAAATACACTTCTAGACTTGACATCCATAATTCCACTACCAATACTTATTGTGAAAACATAACCGTCATACGCGTAGTCAAGACTTGACTACGCAAGTATGACGGTTACTTAGTAAAAATGACTTTACCTACCTACACTTTTTTTAGTGAAGTGACAGATCCGCTTGTGGGTCTGGAGATTTCTTAAATCCCACAATATGCCTGTAGCTGATCTACATCTAAAATATTTTTTAAAATCTAGTTGTTAAAATACTACAATCTAGGATTCGAAACCGAGAATCTGTATTCTCGGTTTTGATCAAAAGCAGAGTAATGGACTACCAGGCCATCAAGACTTGGATCGAGGCACTTTAACTGCGCCATTGATACTCAACCAATCCTTACATGTCATCTTACTCATCATCCATAGTTCGGACATTTAGAAAAATAGATTGACGAAGCATATATACAATGCAAAAGCTGATGGAGGTAGAAGTCGACGACTGCCAAAACACACTTTCCATGGCCAAATAAAACAAGTCCTTGAGCAAAGTGAGGTGAGGAGCCTTAATAATCACAGAGCGTGTTATGAAAGTCATAGAAGCGAGTAAGGCTTGTAAGAATTGTGCCTTATTACGTTCTGTTCTCCCTGCTTACCACGTTGGCGTGAAGCTATGTATTTACATATACATACTCATCATTCACATTCACTTTTAAGGTTCCATTCATTGTGAACTCGTTTCACTATAATGATACCGAAAGCACTTAATAGAGTCCTTGCCAGGTCTTTGAACTTTGAACTCCAGATCTTGTAAGGGTTCATTTTCAGTCTAGAATCTAGATATTTTATAACTCATTTTGAGTAGACTATTTTATGTCATTGCTACTTAATTTAATCTGATCATATAAATCTTTATGCCATGAAATTTATTTTGTTGCGCTTGCTCGATGAGATTGTTAACCGACTCGGTCAGAAGCACGATTCATACGCCTGCTTCCCATGGGGGTAGGCAAAGGCTTTGACTTTCCACGAGCTACGATCCTGACACACAACTTTTGCCTCATCCACAGTCATACATCTCGTCATGCATTCACGTCGGTTTCCGTTCCTAAGCATTTTGCCTTTTTTAAACAGACCATTTATTTGGTCGTCTGCCAATCACATTCGCTTCGTATACTCTTTTAGTCAGTCGGCTTTCATTCATTCTTGCAACATGACCAAACCATCTTAACATACTTCTCTCCAGCTTGTTCACCACATCATCCTTCAACTTGCATTTTTCCCTCGTCACGCTATTTTTCATTCGATCCACAAAGGTGACTCCACACACGATTAAATTTTTCCACTATAATTAGAATTAAATAGTATTAAACAAAGTCGCTTTTCGCTGTCTGTCCCCTTTTATGTTCAGATCTTTGACAATACGCAACGGATTATGCTGCGGTTTTTGATATATATAGAGAATGTCAACGGGGTGGTTTGTATGCTAAATTTATTAAATAAAAAGTAAAAATTTTCGAGATTTATCACTTTTAAATGCTGTAAAAATTACTTGTGATGCGTAACAAATTTCGCCGGGTCAGCTAGTATTCTATTTAAAAGGGAAAATCAAAATAGAGAAATAAAGTACCTGCCACCGACTACGTAGCCAGTGTAGGCTATATTATTTTGAAGAATACTCAAGTAACTAAGAAATACGTGTTATTTTGTAGTTGGATTTTCTCTAGCATTTCTTTTATTTTAAATTATTGATATTAATAAAGGTAACATCACTTGGAGACGAAATTATTTTAAAGATGGGCACTTTTAAAGAATGGAGAATGAATGAATGAATTACTAGAGCCGATATGGAGTGCAAAAGCAGTAAGATGAAGGAGACGTGGAAATTCACGATACACCTCCAACTTCTCAGAAGATCGAAGTAAAGTGGCTTATGCTGCGTTTCGATCGGTGAGAGAGGTACCCGGAGGCCCACCTCCCTTCCCCATCCTTTCCTATCCTACTCCCTTGAAGGTCGGCAATGCAACGGAAACACTATATGTGTTGCTGGTGTCCATGGTCGGCGCAGGTTGCTTACCATCAGGTGACACGCTTGCTCGTTTACCCTCCTATCCCATAAATAAAAACACTTTCCGGTAATCAAATTAAATGTGATTTACGGGTTTTGTATCGCTCATTGCTTTCTGCCTACCCAACAATTGACTTGGCGTTCTGTTATTTTTAAAAACTATTGTGTTATAATTTTATTAGTACATAAATATTTAAAAGCTTTGTTTTACTTATAGACAGCAAAAAATATAGTGGCAATTAGTGTTGAGATAATTTTACGTTAAAATAAAATAACAGTAGCTGCTACTTGTATCAGTAGTATAATAATATTTTTAGTATTATAAATTAACAAAGAGTGGTGTGTGTCTTAGATATATCTATGTTAACAACTAAATTAGCTATTACGTTAATATTAGATGCTTCATTTAGTACATAAACAAAAGCCTCATTAATATTTATATGCGCATAATACGTAACTAAAAAAATTCATTTGTGCTAATTTATTATTTTTAAACTTCGGACTCGGAAATTGATGAAAATTCATTGACGGATAGATTTCTTTTCGCATTTTAGAGATCGATCAATCTTTACAAATTGCGAGCTACTTTGACATCTGTCAAAAATCTGTCACAATATTTTAAGAAAAAAAAAATACTATCAATTAATTATTTATTGGTCCATAAATTCGTCAATCTATAATTTATTACTGATTTTGGAAGTATTAGTTATCAATAATTATATTATAATGTAGATATTTAGACAACGTAACCATTTCAGTATAAGAATACATAAATATGATAAATACATTCGTTCCCCTAGATATTAGTCTCCAATATTTGAAACAAAGTTGGTATTGTCTAATATCAAGAACTGCTAATTCATTTATTTATTTATTTTATGAAATCGTATATTCTTGTAATATGAAATTTAAAAATATCAAAAATATCATCACTTTTCTACCTAAAGGAACGGAGTAGAAATAATAAATTTCATTAAACTTAATGGTCAAATTATCAAGTCACCGTAAAACTATTCTCATTATTTATTCATTTAACAGAAGTGTTTATTTTGAACGCAATAAAAAAAAAATCATATTCTAATAAAAGTTCATTTACTTTATATTTAAATTATGTTAATAAATGTAACATGTATTTTGCAGCTGACGAGGACGGTTCCATTACCGAGACGATACCAGACCGGCCGGTGGAGCTCAAGAACTTTCAAAAGTTGTGCGAACAGCGTAGAAAATATCCAGTATTGTATAAACTAGAATTTCAAGTAAGTTTCATCAAATATTCCCTTAACTTATTTTATTATTTTTTTATAAAAGTAATAGCATTTTCTTTTAGCAGTATAGTTAAGTTCTGCTATGAAATAGTTGGTATAAAACCGCATATTTCGATCAAATGATCACGCCTGATAGATATTAGTATCAGATGACGTTTAGTACATACATAAATAGCTTCACGTCAAATCTCTTGCGAAGTAGGCAGAGAGAACAGAGCGCCTTAAGCTACGATTCTTACACGCCTCATTCGCTTCGTTAATTTTTATAACTCTTCACGTGCACACGCGTATATTTTTGAGGCTCCTGACATCACTTTCCTCAAAAACACGTTCTATTTGGTCATGAAATGTGTGTTTTGGCCGTCCTCGACTCCCAATTCCATCACCTTTTGCATTTTATATAAGCTTAGTCAATCTTGCATCATTCATTCTTTCTACATGTTAAACCAACCAAAAGGTAATAGGTACCATTCATACGTGTTTGAACTAAAGAGCTTTCAAAAAGAGGATGAGTATTTTTTTTTCAATCAGATAATATCAAAATATTATATAAAGAATTATTTCGGTTTGAAAATGGTCACGTGATATAGAATTTATTACCACAACCAATAATCTTTTAATCCACATTGGACATTGGAAACGTATTTGTACCGAGACCGTTACCGCACGGCTTAGCGAATATAGAGATATGTACGGAGAGTTTTCAAATTAATTAAATACACATTTATTTATATGAGATTAAATAAAAATTCGTAATAACAACAAAACCGGTTTTCATAAAACTGATATTATAATATCAGTTTAATGAAACTGATATTAATAAAACTGATATTATATTTAAATATCAGATTTTTGAAATTGGTTTTGATGGTTTCCGATTATGGTTGGCATTCGTGGAGATAAGCCGCGGATAAAGACAATTAAATAAATGCGATAACGTATTTCAATACAATTTATTCTATTCTCTCTGGAAGTTGAGCAACTCGCTTTTGAATAAAGAAATCTCTGGTTCCAATTCTGTACACACCAATGGATTACTTTACGTAATTCTTTTCGATAGTTATGTAAGATAAATATAGATGACTGACAATATTGTGCCCAATATATAGAAATAGACCATTTTTACCATATATTGGGCACAACTAACACTCACTTTTTGATGTGAAGCGAATTCTACACCTACAAAAAAAAACTTATTGTTATTCAAATAATGATAAAAACGTTCTAAAAAAGTCCTTATTGAATTATACTTTTATATTAAGAAACATGAAAAACAACGAAGACTAGCGTACAATAGCGTAATATTTAAAGTGCTTCCATCATCTTCTGTTCCAGACGGCGGTCAAAGTGGAGAGTCACGCGTGTCGCCATGCTACCAGAAAATCAAATTCACACAAAAATCAAAATCAAAAAGTTATACCTTGTGAGTATTTTTGTTGTTTTTTAGACCATGAGACCTGCACACCTGAGTGTTACAGTTGCGTGGCCGGCCCTTACAGTAGGAAATTGGAAAGCGTCGGAAGTGGGATGGGAAGCCGAGAGGGGTAGTGGCATTAGCCACTTTACGTCGATATTCTAAAATGCCATGGTATCACCTGTTGAACCAGCCCATTCATGCAGCAAATTGCGTGGTTTACCATAGTTCCAAATACCAGGACTGTGCTCAGAAAATCGATGAAAAACGCAGTATTCGTTTGATTCGGTGAGAGAGGTACCCGGTGGGTCATGTCCTTAATCAAACCTCTCCTTATCCCATCTGAAAAGCCCACACAACTATAACCGTTGCAATGTTGCGTGTCTATTCTATAAAAACAAAATTATATACATATTTTTAGCATTCTTTTCCTGCCCTTATCCGACTCCAATTGAAGTCGGCACAACATGTCATTCTCTTGTATCACTCGTCTTCTCTACAGTTACTCCCTTTACACTCATATAAATTTTTATACAGTCCATCCATCTCTTTTTCGGTCTTCCTCTATCAATGTGTCCATCCACAGTCATTCCCATCACTTGCTGTGAAACATGATATTCGTCCCTTCCCTTATCATGTCCACATCACGCCAATCGACCACTTCTAATTTTTTCCGTGATTGGTGTTTCTTTCATGATTCCTCTTAACTACTCATCTCTTATCCTATCCATAGTGTCGGTGTTCCAGTGGTCAAGTACCACGCTTTTGAATCAAGAAGTCGCTGGTTCAAATCCTGGCTCACACTAATAACTTTTCCAAATTCTTTTCGGAAGTTATGTGTGAAAAATATCGATGCCTGAAAAACTTCGTGCTCGGTATAGCAATAGGTTCGCCACCTCTTCTCTTTGAGACGTAAACATTTCTTTTACAATTTTCGTTTGTGTCTCTGTCTGTTTGTTCCGGGTAATGTGTCTGAAATGGCTGGACCGATTTTGACGGGACTTTTATTGGCAGGTAGCTTATGTAGTAAGGAATAACTTAGGCTAATTTTATTCAGAAAAAATATATACTCTTATAATCGTTACTCAGACATTCCGCGTCTGTTTTTTTTTTTATTTTTATACACGTAAAAATTGCCATAAAAACCAAATCTCCTTTACGACTACACTGCGGTTTGATTCATTAATTTTAGCTCTATTCACGACGCTTCTGTTGATACTCAAGGCTTTTATATCGCAAGTTCGGTGTTTGATGTTGCTTATTTTTGTATATATAAAAATGCTTTTAACTGCTTAATTTGTGTACATATGAACAGCATAATTGCTATGAGAAATGATGATGAGAATGTAACAATTTGAGAATGTAAAAATTAATTTTAATTATTAAATAATTTCGATAACCAAGTGCTTTAACAATGCGAACTATGAATATATCAAAAAAGTTACGGGTTTTAAAGTGAACGAGCACTCCGCTTCTAATTCAGAAGTGATGGGATCGATTACTGACTCCCACTAACGATTTCTCGGAATTCATTTCGGAAGTTATGTCTCATAAATATGACTGACAACTTTGTGCCTGGTGTGTGACAATAGCTTGACCACCAATTCTATTTGGGACGTAACTTATCGATTCTGCGAATTTTGATAATTATATATTGTTATTTGCTTTGTATCTGATATCCGTATACTATAAAATATAACATAACTTCACGCCTTTTTCCTACTCGAAGGTGTAGCCAGCGTTTTTTAAGTCTTGTATCTCCGTTATGTTTACGTCCCAAATAGAATAGGTGGCGAATCTATTGCCATACTGGGCACAAACTTTCATCATCATCATTCATCATTAACCTGTAGCAGTCCACTGCTGGACATATGCCTCTCCCAATTTGCGCCACATCATCCGATTCTCTGCCTTCCGCATCCAATCTTCTCCAGTAGCCTTTCTGAGGTCGTCTGACCAACGGGCTGGTGGGCGTCCTGTACTACGCTTACCAAGTCGCGGTCTCCACTGAATGACCTTCTTGCTCCATATACCACCGGTCCTTCGGCAGATATGCCCAGCCCATAGCCACTTCAGCGAGAGAGATATCTCCTTCAGAAATACCCCAAGCATAGCTCGCTCCATAGCTCGCTCCATAGCTCGTTGAGCGACTTACTTACTTATCACACGTAAGTTCAGAAAATAATTTCGAAAAGTCATCGATGTGAGCTAGGATTCGAACCCGCGACTTCTTGATTTAGAAGCGGGTTGCTCGACCCCTGGACCATCGAGACCGTAACGAATTTAACGAAGAATATATCAGGTCAAACAGTATAAGATGGCGCGTCAATCGCCTTGTTTCTATCTCAACAGCAATTAGTCACTAAATACAAAAGCAGAGTCAGTCTGAATGGTAGATACAAAGGGAACTTCAGACAGACGCGAGTTTCTGGTACAAAAGCGTCATCACTTCGTTTTGTGGTTTTGTTTAGCAGACATCGTATTGTTTTAACATCTGATAAACAAAAGAGCTTGTTTAAAACAATTGAGTTTAAAATTTTATCGCTTGTTTCTTTGTTAAATGTTGTGTATAATTTAAGTATTGTTTCTATAGTCTATATTGAGATGAATAAATTTCTAGTTGACGACATTGTTTAAATAGATTTATTATCAACTATTATTTTATTTATATATTATGAAATCATAGTTTTTGTTGACGATATAATCCTAATCCTACTCGGCACAATATATCATTTTTTCCATTCTCTTTTATCACCCGTCGTCTCCACACTTACTCCCTTCATACTTTTATCGACTTTTATATAGTCCATCCATCTCTTTCCGACTTACCTCTGCCGATATGTCCATCCGCTTTTATTCTATAAAAGTTCATAATTATGTTAGCAGGAGAGTGATCTCCTGTTAGCATGATTTTATTCCCATCTCATAACAGGTCTATATTATGACAACGTGCCACTTATAAATTTAGAACGTAATTTTAACTGTGGTAGAGCCAAGCAGTTCGCTGCATGAATGGGCCAGTTCGACTAGTGAAACACCACGACTTCTCAGAAGATCGACGTAAAGTGGCTCATGCTCCATTTCGTTCGGTGACAGAGGTGTCCGGAGGCCCATCCTCCTTCCCCATACTTTCCTATCCTACTCCCTTACAGGCCGACAACGTAACTGTAACACCATATGTGTTCCAGGTGTCCATGGGCGGCGCTGGTCACTTAAATTCAGGTGACACGCCTGCTCGTTTGCCCTCACATCCCATGAAAATAGATTAAATGTATTTTAAGTATATTTATTTTTAAAAATCTAATCTAATCTAATGTTTAATTCCCTCGACAGACGATTACAACAGAGTAGTGTTGGACACTGTAGACCGGGAGCCTGACTCCGACTATATCAACGCATCCTACATAGATGTGAGTATTTTACAAGCCTTTACGTAAGTTAGTCGTGATAATTACCGAAAGTTGAATTGATTCTGTCACACGTTTTTTTTAAAAATAGCAAATATATTGTATATTTAACTCCCCATGAGGTAACGTCGCCTAGAGTTTCGTGTTTCTAAGATCATCAATGAAAGAAACATCCGAGTGTCATGAGTTCATAACACATGATTGACAAATACCTCACTCGCTTCTTACACCTTCCTCCTGTTAACTGTGTTCTCGTATTAATAAAAAAAAAGCTACAGTAAGTATTCTTCATCACATGAAAAGTGCGACATAAAAGTTATACCAAGCTCCCAACATATGCGTCAGGGATAATTCTACCCTCTTATTATTCTTATTTTCTAAGCCTGAGAATAATTTTAACTCTTCTTGTCCACAGAGCATATTAAAACCGAACGCGTACATAGTAACCCAGGGCCCCACCGAGGACACGGTGGTTGATTTCTGGCGTATGATCTGGCGGGAGAGAGCAGCCGCCATCGTGATGCTGACTAAAACTTTTGATTTCATCAAAGTAAGTTTAAGTCGTTGCTTTTGAATCTAACATTAAACTTGGCAAATTTTCATTAAGAAATTTTGATATCCAATTATCTTATGGTATTCTTTACTTACTAAATTAATTTCACACCAAGTCCCTTGCGGAGTAGACGGAATTAATATTTATTTAATATTTATTGGTGATAATAAGGTTTATGACTAGTAAATCATGCCAATGCTTTGCACCAAGTTGCCCTAATCTATGATAATGGACACTCATTTGACAATCAAACCAACCTTCATACCACTACTAGCTTTGGAGATCAGTGAATTAATAATCGATCAAAGTGTTTCAATAGAAACCAAGAAAAAATATTTTTGTATAATTTCACACCATTTCTACCCGGAGGTGTGAGCATCGGCTGTTAAGCCTCGACTCGCCGAATTGTTATGTTGGTGCACAAAATGAATAGGTAGCGAACCTATTGCTATACACAGAGTACAAATATTTATATAACTATTTTTCTGCGCAGGAATTATATTATAAAAAGCTTTATCGACTCATATCCTTTGGCAACAGTTCCGCTGACGTTTTTCCGCTGTGGAATACTTCCAGTTATGTGAAAAAAGTCTATTCCGTATTGATATATATCGATACTAATATTATGTAAAAGAAGTAAAATAAAATATACTTATTAATTTCTTTTAACTATCCGGCTCGACATAAAAAAGAAGGACCATTTGAGTGCTCATCCCGTTCGTAGTTACTATGAATTTGCCGGACCAATTTAGTTGTTTAAACACAAAATCTTGTGTAATTCTTTTCAAAAACAGAGCGAGGATTTTAATAATTATTTTGGAACTGAATCTTAGTACATTATATACCAAATCTAAAGATAAATTCTCAGCAAAAAAGTACAGTTTTTTTTCTTCAAAACAATAGAAACAAGACAAAAGTATTATAATATTTACAGTATTCTCAATTAAAAAAGAAATAAAATCATGTTATTTCCCCACAATCCCTTCTACTAGTAACTTACTAAAACACTGGCATCATTAATATTTAATCATTTATTATAAAAATAGAAATAGCTATGATCAAATACCCTGATCTGAAATAACTATTAGTCTTAGCAGTATCTATAAAATTAATCACACAACTATCTTCTATCGAAGCACGTATCATTACACACCTAAATCTGAGTGCATGTCAAAGCTCAAGACTTGCGAAGTTGAAACAAGTTCTGGGTTCAGCAAGAAGGTGCTTCAACAAATCATAAAGCGATCAAACAATAAGCCGGCGATCCCTTGCCGCTTGTTTGTTTAACAACCGGCTTCTACCTGAATAAGATGGGTCTGACATCTGGCTGGCTTTTGAAGGGGGGCTGTAAATGTATAAGATTTATATTATAGCGTTAAAGTTTTTCAGTCCTCTCTGCCTTGAAGTCAATATTTGGAGAGGTCTTTATTTAGGAAATTTAGTTTGGCATGATTTTTTAATATTACCGTCAAACAAAGAGTCCATATTTAATTACTAATTCTGTTTAGAATCCAAAACATAGAAGATTCTAATGGTGCTATAAATGTTGCTCGTTCGAATTTTAAAATAAATATTCAAGTTTTTTTTTTATAACAGGTCATGTGCGTTCAGTATTGGCCACCAAACAAAGAGAAGGATGAAACATACGGTGACATCAGCGTGGGCATCGTACAGGAAGAGGAATTGGCTAACTTCCACATACGAACCTTCAGACTTTATAAAAAGGAAAGAGACGTAAGTGTAAATCTTTTCAGTCTGACTCTTTATCCTTAAATGACTTTATAGTGCTTAGTAGTAACCCAACTTAGCTGTCTCGATTACAGGTGACAATGTCTCTGTAATCGAATCTATTGTAGTTTTCGTGTTAAACAAAAAGTAGTTTAATTTGAATGTGGAAGGAAACAAGCGAAGAGGGAAACTAGCTACTAAGAAAACATGGATGGATTGTGTGAAAGTTTAGTTTTGATTAGTTAAGTTGTTAGTGTGGAAGAAGCGAATGATAGAGAGGCATGGAAAATAAAAACCTTTTGTGCCAATTCCAAATCATAGGAACAGGGCGGGAAGATGATGATGATAATGACACAAAAAGTAATTTAAATTTTGTCTTGTAAAAGGTGGTCGTGGAAGAACGTTTCATTCTCCAGTTCCACTACACACAGTGGCACTCACACACTTGCCCATTTAGCAATGCTCTACTCGAGTTCCGGCGAAGAGTTCGTGCCGTTGTCGGTAGACGACTTGCAACCAATCTCGTCGCTGGACCAATGGTTGTGCATTGCAAGTGAGTTACTTTTCGATATATTTAGTCAATTTCTCAAACTTTTTTTTTATTACTTTTCCACGTAGCCATTGATAATTAGATACTCAATATATTTATTACTAAATAATTTCAGAGCTTATTTTTTATAAATACATTATAATTACACACACTAATTCTTTATTACCTTATAGTGATGGTGGAGGTAGATCAGGAGTTTATCTAGCAATTGACGCAAACTTAGAGTTGGCTGAAGAAGAGGATTGTTTTGATGTATACGGTTTCTTGAAGAAGCTAAGGCAATCTCGGAAGGGGCTTATTGAGAATGAGGTGAGTGTATTGTTAGCTATTTTTTTCTTCTATCAATGAATGAATATGAGAAATGGTATAATATGTACAAAATTCTTGGTTTAAACTTGTAGGAGCAATACAAATTCGTCTACGACACTTTAGAAGAACACGTGGTGTGTGGAATTTCGTGGTTTCCGGTATCAGAGTTATCACAAAGGTTAAAGCAAAAGTCGCAAAGGGACCCATTGTCTAAGCTTAATGAATATCAGAAAGAATACCAGCAGATCTGTAAACAGACTCCACGATTCACGATAGGTGACTGCGCTGGTGGACATCGAGGTGACAATAGAGAGAAGAATCGGGATGTCTTAGTTGTTCCACGTGAGTACCATGCATGTCTATCTGATATAATTGGATCGTCTTATTTGCTAAATCAAATAACCTCGGCATATAGACCAGAAAATGGTGTACCGGAAAGTCATTACCGGTTTTTCTAACAGATGTTTTGTAGGCTTAAGTATGCAATTTTATGACTTGACACATGAATTTTACTTTACGGACCTGAATGAAACTTCAAAGCTATTGATGTTATAATCTGCAAAAGTAGCACCGCAATAAATTAAAACGCTTTGAAAATATCAAAAATTGAAAACGTGCATTCGCGGCACGCATTACTTTTCTTATTTAATGAAAAACCAAAAGGCGAAAATTCTAAAATGGTGATATTCATGTGTAAGTTAAATAACGTTCTGGTGAACCCAAAAAGTTCAAACTTCAGGAGTTATTGGATGAAGATCCAGCCCAATTTCATAAACTATTGGAAACGTTATAATCTGTCGCTGATCGTTTCTTCAGGCACATGGAGCATCAAGAAACTATTAGAAAATTTCTAATAAAACCTTTGATGAGTTTTCGTTTCGCCTTACATATTACAGGATAAATAAACTTGTCTCACCTCTAAATTGGCTGGACAGCTAATCGACAGCTAGTCTTTGTAATGACGCATAACAAAGGCTACTTTTGCAAATGTTTTTTTTTATTAATTTCTACGCAGAATAATCGTTGTTGGATGATGGATGTATGAATTGATGAAATGAGACAAAACAGTGAATGTGTATCCAAGAGAAAGCTTAGATGTTCGCCAATAACTGAGAAAATAAGAGAAAATTACCTATTGCTGAAGAAGGATCATACACGTGTTACAAAAGGAATGATAAATATGTCTAAAAATAAATAAGATAAAAGAAAGACCAGAATTATAAAATATATTTTGTAATAGACGAGATGATTAAAAGGGTGATAGTTAGTTTTGAAGAAGTATATGATGAGGAAAAGACCTGTCACGGACCTCTAATGATAAGAAAAAGTGTTCGCAATACTCCTAATAAATTGATAAAGTTTCTGTTTTCTTTCAGCTGATAATTTTCGCCCTTACTTAACTTCATTCCAAGGGAACAGCTTCACGGACTATATCAATGCGGTCTTCGTAGACGTAAGTGATTTGTAAAAAGTTATAAATTATTTCGATCTAACCGTTAATACAGACCAATTGTAATGTCGTTGAATTAAAAGGTCTCGTGTTTAATTCCTGAAATCCAAATAAGGTTTCTTCTTGGAACAATAAAATTCAGCCAATGAAGTGGTTACACCGCTGCCTTTACATTGGTTAGAAAATGATGTGGAAAAACCTCGTTGACATACATTTAATTATTTATAATTTCACCTCTTTTTCACGAAGCTATATTTTTATGACCGAAATGAAATTAAATAGATAGTATAAGCTATTTCTCATACACTCAGCACAATATTGCACGTCCTAGATAGTTTTAAATAACTTCCTAATGTAATTCCGCATACATATTGTTGTGAGCCGGTGCGATCCCAGTCGGTCTTAGTGACAAATCAAGGAGTCGTCAGATCCATGTATTTAAATAATGCTCTATTTCCAGGGCTATACAAAACCTCGCGAGTACATAGTGACTGAGTGGCCGCTGGTTAAAACACAAGGAGAGTTCTGGTCACTGATCTACGATTATGAGTGTGCTGCAGTTGTGGTGTTGTGTGTACCACCCAAGAATTCTGTAAGTTCCAAATAAATAAATCGTATTTTATTGCAATTACCAGATGATATATTTGATAGATGATGAGTAATTTTCTCCTCCACAGCAACAATTCCCACCATTCTGGCCTGAAGGCAGACATCCCAAGAAATATGGACCAGTGTTCACAATAGACCACGTTTCCCATAATCATTACACGAACATCAAGACTTGGATATTTAAAATTAATAAAAAGGTAAGAATCAAGGTTGAATTACACTGACTATCTGGCTGGTATAGTTAAAAGTATTATAACTGATACATATCTAATAATTCTTGTAGATAATTTCCTTGACTGAAGTGATGGCTGGCGTTAAAGCACCGGCAAAGACGGTACAGCTGTTCCAATTGACATGTTGGCCCATGGGGCATAAGGTGCCTTCTTCCACCAACTCTCTTGTTGAGCTCATGAATATGGTAGAGAGGTGGAGACAGAGAACTGACTACGGACCTGTTTGTGTTGTATCACCGTAAGTATTATCTTCGTAAATCTACCTAACTCGGGATATGACAAAATTTAAGATTTAAACTGGATTCCTATTCCCAATACAGTGATGGTCGAAGTCGTGCCGGTGTCTACTGCGCAGCAAATGCCTGCATCGAACAAGTAATACAACATGGGGAGGTTGACGTATTCCAAGCGGTGAAAACTGTAAGACGTCACCGGCCACAGCTTGTTGAGAACATGGTAACTATATGATTTCTAGGAATTACTAAACTGAGTTAATTAATGAGCAACTGAGTGCAAGTCTGTAACAGTCAACGAAGGCTTGTAATTTTTTTGTATTATTTCTGGCTCTCGTCTCTTCTGGATATAGCCTTTTGTATAATGATCATTATACAAAAGGCTATATCCAGAAGAGACGAGAGCCATATCTGCACCTTAATGAAGTTGCAGATAAATTAACTAACTGTAATTTATTTTCCACAGACCGAGTATAAGTACTGCTATGATCTTGTGCTCCACTACGTCCTGCACTATTTAAATAAAGATATGAACGAAAAGAAGTGAGAGTGCGAACTTAAGGACGAACTCTGGTTCATCGAGTTCGGTCGTGGTGCGGCGTTACCTACCACACCCGAGGAGACCAGCCCTTCAGCAGCTCCTCGTGACGCCAAGCGGCAACAGCGCGTCAACCGGCCACGCCGGGGACTGTCGTTGGATCGCTTGCTGCCCACTGCGACGCGGCCGCCCCTGCCACACGCATCTACAGTGGCTGTCGAGGCGCCGCGTCGTCCTCGCCGCGACCGACCGCCTCTGCGACGCTCGTTTCGACTCGAAGATAACGACGACGGAGCCGCAGATGAACGTCGCCGAGTATTCAGCCGTGGACCACGAGCGCCGTCTTTTGATGAGGGTGACGTCAGTGACGAACACGAGGAGTGTGAGTGCGGGCATAGCTCGCTGGAGCGCTCCGGGCCCTCTGCCGACGCCGACGAGGACGAATACGAACTAGAGTTCGCCACTTCTCCATCTTACGCGCGTGAACGCAAGATTCCCGAATCCCGAGCGGGGTCTTCAGATCGCGCGCTAGTCGACGCACCGCCACCCCGTGGCCCTGCACGAGCACACTCTCAGGGTGTGTTTGAACGTCGCTTACCTAGAATATATAAATTTGGTCTTGATAAATCGAATCGAGCAAGTTCCAGTGCTTTATATGAGCGTGCAGAACGCTCTCCGACCGAAGCATTCTATAATGCGACCGGTTCTACAAGGCTCAGCTCACAGGAACTTTTTGAGAAATTTTGTTCTGAAGACTTTACTTCACTATATGGCCGTGAAGACGACCGTCGACGACGACGTCCTCCACACTCTAAATCTACTGGCAGTAGCGGTTCAGATGTACGCCACGAACGTAATTGTTGCAGACGACTACCGCTGGGCTCGCAGCCAGCGCTTAGTCGTCGTTACATGTGCCACGCGCCTCGATCCGACCGGTCCACAGATTCTGACGACATGTCACCACGTCGCACAATATTACGTCCGTTACCACTCGACTCGGATGAGAACCAACACCAATCCGACAACTGCTCACGATCTGCTCCTCTATTGAGTCCAGATCGCTTCGAAGCTCGCTTTACGTTTGATATTTCAGAACGGAGTGAGGTCACATCAAATCGTGACGAAACTCCCTCTGATGCAACAGAGACACGGAATTTGACTCTGTACGAGGAACCACACTCGGATCGGACCAGTCTTTGTGAACTCTACGACGCGGCGTTCTCATCACACCGCCCGTCGTTTCGACGAGATAGTTCTCGTAGAAAAACGGGTCCCGTAGATTTGAGCACACTGGATTTTCGTGCCATAGATGACGAAAGTCCTAGAAACAGCAGACGCACTTCCCAGCGAAGCGTCGATGAGACACTGCGACAGAATTCAGAGTCTAGAAGTTGGGCGTCCGATTCCGTGTTTACGACACCGGAGCGAAAGCCACCTGAGGAATCACCGTCGTCGAGCGGCACGAGACGCTCGATAATCATGCCAGCTGAATCCCCGTTTCGTGCTGATTCGGCCACAGCTGAATCTACCGTAGCGGACTCCACGGTCGCGGATACCACGGTGGTGGAGGAAGAACCTACCAGCATCATCGAACGTGCTGAATATGCGATGGCATTACGCCTAGGCCGCATTGAGCTGGACGAAGAGGTGTCAGAAAGAGCAGCTTCGACGCCGGCCGGTGGGAGCGTTCGGTTATCCAGTAGACCCTCGATGCACAAACTGGAGCCGATAGAACCAGAGCGGCTATGGGGCGGGGGTAACGTCGTTTACCCTCGCAGCAGTTGTAGCGAGGGCGACGCAACAAGCGTACGGGGGGCGGCGGGGACGCGGCGTCGACGGGGCGCTTCTGAGCCGCGGCGCTCGGCGCGATGCTTCCCGCTCTGACTGCGTGCGGCGGCGCCGGCCGCGCTGCCGCCCCGCAGCTGGCGCCGCGCCGCCCCGCTCCCCCTCGTGCCTTCCCGCGCGCGCACTCGACGCGCCACCTCCCCTTACCGGGTGCTCAATGCGTTGCGCGGCTGGCAGCGCCGCGCGCCTTCCCGTCTGTCTGCATCCCTTTAGCCCAGCGATCCCCATCCCTTGTAAATTTATTCCCTCTAGATATCGTGGGTTCGCTAAACCGTAACTGCCAAATTTCAATGGATCATATTTACTTCATATATTAGGTAAGTAGTAGTGTAGCGCCGTCTTTTTCGGTACCGTTTACATAGGCAGTGCCTAAGTCGACTATGTGAGTAGAGCATAGATTCTAAATTACTTAGTTAAAAAATATTGTTCCCGAGTGCGCCGCTAGCGCCTCGGTCGCAGTCCACGACTGACACAGGGTCATCGTTTAGTGTATTACGATTTATAAATCGATAGTGTTGCCCGCACTCGGCTTTTAATCGATAAATTACATAAATATATTCTGTGGATTTACAATGTTCTTGTGTGTAAATCGTTCCAATCACATTTGTAGTTATGCCGTCAGTAACGGTGACACGTCGTATAACGTACATTACAATTATAGTAACAATTATACTAGTTAATATTACTGTAATTGAAAAAATTATTATAGTAGATAATTTAACGTGCTTTTTGTATTGAAGAATACAATTTTTAACTACCTGTGATGACATCACCTTACGTTAAGTCAAATGCACGTTTCGTTCTGTAAAGATATATGTTTCATAATTATCATAAATATATAAATTGTTTAGTTAATATTTTTGATGTTGTGTGTCGATGTTATTAAATATACATGTAGTTTATTCCGAGTTGTAACATATTTTTTTTATGTAATTTATTACACAATTATTAATTAAAAAACTATTGAACTTTTGGGATAAGTTCTATAATAAAATCGTGCCACTGAAATGCCAAAGGAACTCTTAAAATATAAATAGTGAGATTTCTTACATGCGGTACCTAACAGTAGATTTATTTTGTGAATTCGTTGTTAACGCTGCCTATACTTAAAAGATTAAAAACCGTAAGGATACGTGTAAAATATATTGCATGATAGTTCAACCTAGATTCGAGTATATCACGTGTCCCGGTAAAGTGTTCCTGAAAGTAATTATTTAAACATAATTATGTTAACTGTTTGTTTATGAATATTTATTTATTTATTTAAATTAAATACAAAAAAAAATATACTACCCGACTACGCTAGAAGGATTAGGTTCTCGGGTTTTTTTATACATACTTTCATTATGAAAGTATTTTGGGAATACTTATTCATATTTTTCCGGCGAATACAAAAATTATATTTATAATATATTAATTAATATATTTAATATAGTTTACGGACAGTTTGAAAATATAAGTTTATATATTTTATGGACTTATAAGTCTTCATTGTTTGATGTTTAGATCCGTAAGATAGTTGCTTCCATTTTATTTAATATCTTATATTTTACTCATATAGAGTTGAGTAAAATATATATATATATATTTATTAACGTTCTTCCAATATATTTTACCTTTTCAAATATTTAATATTTGTTTAATTGTCAGTTTGTTTTTTCTATCTACTATATAATATATAAAAAATACAAACTTAACGAAAAAACAATTTCTTTTTTATCCTATAACTAATATTCGACGTAATATATGTTGTTGATGTCTGTCATTTGCACAACAGCACATTAGTCCGAGATTCGATTCCTAGTCAAGAAGAATATTTGTGTGATGAACAATTTGTATTGTCTGAAGCGTATTTATTATTAGAGATATATACGTATTTATAGAGATAAAGTTTATATATTATATCCGTGCTCTAGTCCCGTTTAAAGTTATAAATTTTTTTAGGGGCTAGATGGCGTTTTGTTAATTACCGTATTGTTAATTGTCTACAAATTATAATTATATATTATGAAATTAATAATTTTATAGTTATTTACGCAAAATGAGTAAACAAGTTAACGAATATTACGCACAACCAGTCCTGGTATTTAAAAAAAAGACCTAGTAATAATACCGTACTTATTCCGATCGCAACACTTTTGTTGATAACTATATTATAAGATATTTCTATAAAACTAACATATTATGTATATTAGAAATATAAATAGAGTATGAAAAATATTACGACGAGATTTTGTATGGCTTTTCGTTAAAACCAAAGTTATCAACTCAGTGCCAAAGTTATCAACACCTTCCTAAAAAGTCTGAACTGGTTCCCTTGTTCTGCTTTCTCAGAGCAAAACTAAAAAAACTGTCATCAAATTACGAAGAGAACAACAGATTTACACTAAGTTTGTGCCTATACAATTTCTTTTCTACCAATACTAAGAAAACCACAAGTAGTTTGTGCCAATGCCGTTCTTTATTTTCTACCAAAAAGTAATCTTTAAAAATAAAGCGTATTTCTTTATTGCCACAAAAAGTAATCATTAAAAACATGCGTTTTTAAAAAAAGACATAACGTTGTTTTTTTTTTAATTGCCAAACTGCACCCCAATTTACCCGAGAATATAAAAAGAAAGAACATAAATAATTTACGCTGGTTTTGAAAGTTGTCAACAATAATATTTTAATGAATGACATTTTTTGTTTTTTTTGTTTGTTTCGGACTCCATTAAATAAATCAAATTAACATTTTTGGTAATAAAAACACACTCTGTATAATTGAACGGAGATCTTTCTATAATAGTCAGGATATTAAAAAAAAAAAACAATTATTGGCTTTGCACACTTTTTATTAATTAATTTAATTAATTATTATTATTAATTACTTAAGTATATTATTGTAGTGTTACTTATATATATGCTTTATTGTAAGTTGTAATTTCATGTGGACCATATTCTATATGTATATTATATATTTGTTTTAGTATAGTGTTAATATTTAGATATATCTGTACAGAAATATGAAAAGATATGTCTGAAAGTCTTTTTTTATTTGTGGCTAAGGTTTTTTTTAAATATATATACCACAAAATATGGAATGGACGTGCCAGTTCTTAAATAATTGTTATTAGATAACCTCTAGGCGTGGTCAGTGGTGGTACTGTTTTCTGGATAAAGAAACCTCAGGTTTGATTCCCTCCTCAAAATATGTATAAAATGAATATAAATATTTATACAATATTATTTTACTTTACAAAAAATAATAATAATATCGCTTACTGTTTTAATGATTATAAATCTTTGTGTGTATGCAAAGTTGTAAATATTAATAATTCGTTTTGAAATGAGTATAAAAAAGTGTCAGCACATTTCTAAAATGTATACTTTTTGCTTATATATTTGACATTATATTTATATTTCTGACCAGGCTGTAATTTTATTAACGTTAAATTAATTAATTAACTACTTAATTAAAATAACGCAGTAACTCGCCGCACCGACCATTTATATTTATAAATATAATATATTATTATATTATATGTAAATAAATTTAGTAAAAAAAAATAAAAAAATACTATTGATTAATGTAGCGAATATACCAAATCGGAGATACTGTATACCCTTACATATACATATTATTATTATTATTTAAATTTATTATTTATATACAGGGTGTTAATTTAAAAGTGGGACATATTTAAATAATTTTAAATTATTGAGTGTTTCGATGATTTTTCCAAAACTTTTATTAAAATTATTTAGTTTACTATAATTTTTCGATGAATGATTTAGGTAAACATAGTTTCATCAGCATCTATACTTAATTTAAATAAAATCGTTTCAAATTTTGATCATTTCCATTCCATCATTCATTCGTTCATTGTCATTCAATATGTCTCTCGTTCAAAATAACACGCAGTATACGAATGAAAGAAGATATATATGTGTAACTAAATATTATATACATTTATATAGAAGTTGTGATTTAAAGTTTTCATCTTCCAAAAATATTGTAAAATAATTTATTGAGGTATTGTTGTCATGGATGTTATTTAAATTAAATTAAATTAAAAAAAAAATGGTAATTTTAAAATTTATACATGGGACTTAATGGAAAATATATTTATTTGTTGTATAAAATATTATGTGTTTTAATTATTTAGTAGTATGTGCCAATGAGGTTGTTCAGGTGGCAACTACTATCCTTGGATTTTGTTTTAAGTGCCCTCCGCTGCATAAAGATCCTTAGTTTGTCTTCTTAATATCTTAGCTGTATTCTTCTATAAAACGCCCTACACGTATATACTGAGCCAGTATTTAGGGACTATCCATTAATCACGTGATGGTTGAAAGGGGGACAGGAAGGTGTAGTAAGATTACCCATGTATTTATTTATAGATATAAATAAATAGATATAATTTTACACCAAATCCCTTGCGGGGCAGGCAGAGAGCGCAGAGCGCCACACACTATTCTTACACGCCTCGCTCGCTTCGTTGACTTCTCTAACTCTTTTTATGCACGCGGGTCGATTTTTTACGCTCCTAATCACATTCATCCAGATCTCGTTCCATTTGGTCATGGAACGTGTGTCTTGCCCGTCCTCGACTCCTCATCCATCCTGCATTTTAAATCTGTCAATCTTGCATCATCCAGTCTTTCTGAATGTCCAAACCATCGGAGCATGCTCTTTATTACTTTTACACCTACACTCTCTTTCAATCTAACTGCCTTCCTTACAACCTTGTTTTCGACGCAGTCAGTGAAAGTCACTCCGCAGATTTTGCGCATTGTCTATAAAACCCCGAATCACGACACACGTTTACGTCTCAAATGGAATAGGTAGCGAAACCAATTGCCACACTCGAATACCTGATTCAGAAGCGGGATAATTATAGGACCACTAATGATGAATTAAAGATAATACCTACTCCAAAATTAAGAATTTTTAGTTTTGAATCTCAACTCGTATCACCAAAGAAGAGGGGGTTGAAAAATGCTTCAAAACATCACGTGATTAATGGACGGCCCCTACACAGTCGATATTGTATGGATTTCTGCAAGATGGACCAAGATAATTTACGGAAACACCATTTTAAGTTGATCTCTTCGTGAATGATTACTGTATGTATTTGACAGGTGTCGTAGGATTCGTAATATACTGGTTGTGTTTTAGTTCGTCCAGTATGCATAGCTCGTCTGATAATCCCGTTCCCGTCCCGTCTAGCTGACGTTGGGGGTGACTAACTCAGATAAATAATAGTACGTTCACTACGTGTATTGAAACGTAAGTGTGCAGAACTGATATTGTGTTTAAACCAAAGACTGGGCTGAGATGATCAATTTATTTCGAGTACTATCAATATTTATAATTAAAGTTTAATTAAAGTCCCTGTGAATTAAGGTTTACTAACGACCGGAATGTAATGTTTGGACCTTTTGAATATGTACTGGTCCTAGTGATTTATTATTTTATCATATTTTATTTCTCTACACTACCCTATTAGCCCCTATCTCATGATAGGGGCTAATAGGAATAAAATACAACAAGAGCCACTTGACGTCGATCTTTTGAAAGATAGTGTGGTATAACATCGGTCAAGCGAGCACCTTCTTGTAGCAAACTACGTGGCTATACAACTACTATCCGAAAATTTATCATATCTCCCACACTCGTGCTCCACGCATTTTTGGTTTCTACACGCTTTTTATACCTAAATATGTGGGCAGTGTTAATCGTGGTCTGAATTGATTTTAGTTGGTAAATACACTTTAGGTGGAACACCGGACACCATCGACAGTCAGCGATATTTATCATTCGTAAATTCTTTAAAGTCAATGTACTCAAAAGTCAAGTTTAGATTCAAAATGGGGACTTTTGATTTTCCATGAAGTTAGAAAATCTTTCTTACTTAGCACAAAATCTTGTAAACATGTTTACAATTTACTGAGTACATAATAATACTTCGTGTGAAGGATTTTTGTTAAATCCCTCTTTTTATCGTCTCACGGTACAGAGTCCCAACAATTCATTCAGTCATTACATACAGACGTGACCGAGTTTTAGAACTTCGAATTTCTATATCCCCAATAGCGACCCAACGCCTAGCGGATAGTAATAGATTCTTAGATAGAGTAATAGATTTAGGTACTTTGAGAGAAGTAAATCAATTACAGTACATTAGGACTGTTACTGACTCATTCTTGCGGTTAATCGAACCAGTTCCTAGATTTCTTCTAAAAAAATATATGTTCATGAATCTCGTATAACGCTAAGCTAGTAAGTTACGAAGCCAATATTTATTATAAGAAATTCTTGAACATACCCAAGGATATAATTATTTAATCTTCATTTTTATTTATCGAAATGGTTTTATTTTTCCGTGTTCAAATGCCAAAATAATGACAATGCCAAAATTATTTGGATTAATATCTGAAAAGTTTATACCATTATACATGGTGTTTTTTTATTATACAATTTTGTAATTGGTATGTGATGTATAAATAGGTCTGCTTGGTCGTAAAATTTGCTGACCGGCTGACATAGTGCTGCCGGCACTGGACATCAGATGTGTTCATATTTTTACAATCAGAAATTAGTTGGGTCATTTAAAATTTACAAGCTTGCCACTATTAAATATCTAATTACATGATACTGTATTCCACTAAAAGGTTTTTTTCTGCTGGTCTGGGGTGCAAAATTTTAGCTAATAATAATTTTACTAGCGCATTTTCTTAAAAATTGATAGATCGTTCCTTTCAAAGAACAGTAAATAGGTTTTTAGCTACTCGCATCTCAACAACCTTTTTGTTTTAATATTAAGTGTTCATAGACAAATGATTGGCTACTGCCATAATTTCGTATTTTATTTATCAAGACCAATGAAAATTTTGATCGGAATTGTTTTAAACAAGCTCTTTCGTTTATCAGACGTTAAAACAATAGGATAACTGCTAAACAAAAACACAAAACGAAGTAAGGACGCTTTTGTACCAAAATACAAATTGCAATTGAAATAAAAGCAAAAGTGGATTTGCTACTTTTGTATCCTGACCTGATCATAATAGAGAGATATAAATAACGTTGAAATAATCGTGAATAATCCAAGCTAGGAAGTCATCTTATACACTTGATTCTAACTCCAAAATCTAGTCGAAAAATAAAAAAACTTGTACAAGGTTAAAATTAAAAACTCTTCGTAACGTCCCTGAAATTGTCATAATTATCATCACATACGCGTACTAATCGCCGTAATTTTATAAAGTTTAGAAATATTCCATTACAACAATTTGGAAGTTAAGAATGTTCTCTCTCAAAAATAATCAACACAAGTGGGATGACTTTGTTTTGAAAAATCAGCATTTCTTTAAATTTCAGTCAATATAAAATGCTGTCGAGAATACATGTTTATATAAAAATGTACAATAGTTGTAGAGCTACGCAGCTCTGCATGAACATACCTGCTCGACCAGTAAAATACCACGGCCTTTCAGAATATCGACATGAAGTGGCACACGTCGCGCTTCGTCGATGAGTGAGGTATCCGGAAGCCCACCTTCCTTCCCCCTCCTTTCCTATTCTTATCCAACTACCCCATAAAAAAAATAGTGAAAACATTATCCAAGTAACTGCAGTATGTAATATTACTAAATATCTTTAAGCACATAAATTGAATATTGAATACCCGGAAGCTACAAAGTTACGCAGACGTGGACGTATCACACTACATAATTATATGTCCAGTTGATTGATAATACTATTTCGGTCGTAGTCAAGATACAAAAACGTTATCGCGAACTTCAAATCTTCTGGGAAATACCAATTTCTATGAAAATACTAAAGGCAAGTTTTGATGAGAACAAACTGAAGCGAGAGTATTCCCTCGATATCAGTAAATAATGTTATTGGAGTGTACTAGGCAGTGTATTAGGCAGGCATATTATTCAGCGATATCAGTATTACGCACTCTTATTTCTACAGTGGCTGATTAGCCACGACTCGCCGTTATGTTTACGTCCCAAATGGAATAGGTGGCGAACTTATTGCCATACCGGGCACAAAGTTTTAGCTATCGCTATTTATCACAAATAACTTTCGAAATCAATCAATTTCAAATAGTCATTTGTGTGTGCTAGGATTCAAAGCCGCAACCTCTGGATTCAGAAACCGTATGCTCGACCACTGGACCACCGAGACTATTAATCACTAATATTAGTACTATACCGATATATATCGATATTATTATTAGTATTCGAATGAATATTATTATAAATGCCAAGTAAACTACGCGTCACTAATAAACTCAAATGTAGAATGGGTTTTTGAATTTCAAATTTCATCCGTCTGCATGCATGGAAACCAGCGGAACAAATAAAAATATAGCCACATTTTTACCGCAGAATTATTTTGTTTTCTTCCACTGGAACTTTTTTAAACTTTTTTACGCGGAATGTATGTTTTTTTATATAATAAGATTTCTCTAAAATAAAAAAGCGTTACAATTTCAAGTAAAATTTGTTAATATCCCGTTTTATAAACTTATAACATAACTTCGCGCCTTTTTTTACCCGAAAGGATAGGCTAGGCAGCGGCCGCTAAGCCTCGACTCGCCGTTACGTTTACGTTCCAAATGGAATAAGGTGGCGAAGCTATTGCCATACCGGGCACAAAGTTTTTAGCCATAGATATTTATAATACATAACTTTTGCAAAGAATTTCGAAAAGTCATTGGATTCGAATCCTCGTCTTTTTGATTTACAATCGGGATGCTCTACCACTTGACCATCGAGACTGCAAAGATATTCATCTAAATAATTCATTTGCCTTCCTACAGCTCCGGATAGAAAAAGGCGTGAAGTTATGTTCATTTGAATTAATATACTTAGTTAATATATTTCAGTTGCCAGAAATAGTAACCTAATTTGACAAGCCAGCAGTTTCACATTCAATAATTATTGTAACAGAGAACTAAACGGAAACCGGATAACTCGCTCCTTACCAAAACGGATTATCTCTATAATGGCGTTTATAAAAAGAACAGCCTCCGAGTATCGAAGACCGACCGGTCCAATTATTTTTTTGGACATTGATCGTGAAAGTTTCAACGGAAAGACTTGGTTCTTAAAAGTTATCCGATACGTAAGAATATTGGATTATTTTAAACGGAATCCTTACAATTTGTGCGAGGAATATATGTAATTTAATTTCTCGTTTAGAATTTTATGTTGCGTGTATTTTCTTTTTTACATATTTACTCTACCTTACTCTTCACATGACTATGTTGGGTGTACTACTATAATTAGGTTGTTTATATCAAAGTTTATAGGTTTATTGAAAAAAAGCCAAGTTTAATGTTTTAAAATATTATTTACTACTTTCTTTCATCTTTAAAACAACAATCGGATTCCAAGTTGAAAGAACTGTTCGTGTTTTGAACCAATCCATGAATAAAATCGATAAATTTTTAACTTATTGTTCATAAATGCAGAAAGAGGCTTATGGTCCATGGGTCGATTTAGTTGATACCAGTAGAAGCAATATCTGGCAACTACAGAGTTATGGAGTAAAATTATCCACTTCAATGCTTCTTAATTTTGTTTAACAACTTTTGCAATATAAAACCAAGGGATGGAAAAGGCCTCCAGTTTCGAAAAAAAAATATATCCTGACATTAACTAAATATTTATTTATCACATCAGAGCAACCGATTTAGTAAATATTTATTTATCACATCAGAGCTGATTTATCAGGTTTGGCAGTTCTCTGCGTTTCCTATAAACATCACGTCTTCGCTGTGATGCATCCAATAATTGCGTTATGTCTTGGCAGATGAGCTCGTACATACCTCAAATACTCTTGGCTGCTGACAGTATAATATAATATTAAAGTATATAAACTGCCTTCGACTTTATTTAGCTACTGAGGTAGAGAGACTTAGCAGTCTCATTACATTTTTAAGGTCTAAGTTTGTTTTATCTAGACATCATTATTGCCGCATACACCCTCGGCTTTTAAAGGGGTGTAGACAAAAAAATTAATGATTTTTTAGTTCATCAATCAATCAAATCAATTTCTAGTTACTGACCAGCAACTATTTTAGAATTTATACCATACTGTTTGCACTACTTTATACGCTACTACCTATTAAATGTATCTGTACGATAAATATTTTAAATACAATAATAATATATATGGAAATCCCTTAAAAGTCTTGATATTACTGAACCACCAACTCTTTATCGCACATCAGCATGTTTCACAGTCAAACTAGAAAAAACGGGAAACAATTAAAAAACAAACATTTTTTTAATTACATAGCGATTTCATTTCGTTCAGACTCATTTAATTTTCTCATCGTACTCAGATGAGAATCAAACCCACATAAAACCTTCAATACATTGTACTGAGAAGCACATCATATTCTATTCATCATATGCTAACTTTTCATACATCATACTAACAGTGGTAGTTCACTGCATTTATGGGCTGGCCAGAAAGAATATCGACGTAGAATGACGTTACCCTCGATGAGAATGTTATCCGGGGGATCAACAGTGGTAGAGCCAAGCAGTTTTCTGCATAAATGGGCCGGCTCGACCGGTGAAATACCACGACCTCTCAGAAGACCGACGTAAAGTGGCCCATGCCACGTTTCGTTCGGTGAGAGAGGTACCCGGAGGCCCACCCCCTTCCCCATCCTTTCCTATCCCCTTCCCTTAAAGGTCGGCAACGCAATAGTAACACTATATGTGCTGCTGGTGTCCATGGGCGGCGTTAGTTGCTTACCATCAGGTGACACGCCTGCTCGTTTGCCATCCTATCTCATAAAAAAAAAAAAAAAAAAAACCTCTTCTCCTCTACTCACGCAATCCCACTTCCGACGCACCTCTATCCCGTCTTAAGGGCCAAACACTATTCGTGTTGCAAGTTTTCATGATCGGCATTCGTCACATATTGTGACGACCCGCTTATTAATTAGTACCCTGTTCCAAAAAAAATAGTAAATATAAGCATCATCGTACATATCGATCAATAAAAAATTGTAAGGTTTTGAACCTTGAAAACTTGCCTACCGTTGACATTTAAAAACATCTACAAAGATACAGATGACCTAACCTATGCTTAGTCTGGCCATAAATACTGTTACAACTAAAAATAAAAAAATATTACATTCGAATTTGGAATCTGTCATTTTTATACGATTGTTCATTGTGTTTTCTCGTTTTGGCGCCAATACATTGTACAATATTTTGCGATATTAAAATGGAGTGGATTATGATTTGTGGCCAGTTTTAGAGAGTATGGCATGCTCTAAACGTCATAATAATTCAGAGTCCCTAAAACAATCCATACGATTAGCAGTGAAGAATTTTTCCATGAAAAGAGTGCGTGTTTCTATTGATAACTGGCCTCAACGTTTAAAGGCCTGTATTGCAGCCAATGGAGACCACTTCGAATAAGCTTTTTATATTTTATATCGTTTTATATTTATGTATTAAAGTAACACACTGTAAAAGTAATAAATGTTATTTGCAATGAAAAAAAAATTTTTTCTTTGTTACCATATGGGGGGTCATGTCAAGAGCGTGCACGTCGCGATCCCTGCCGTCCCAGTGGGACGCAATCTTGACCGAAGCAAACTCAGCCGGACGGGCTGCTAGGGCGTGCCCCGTAAGCGACGGGCACCGATTAACCCCCGTCGGTGCGGCTGCATGCGCATGTGGCGAAGGGGGCCGCCACCCTTCACGCAGCGCCAATCCTGGCGGGACGAGGAGAGGGGATTGCCGTATAGGCACGTGGAATGTTAGAGGTAGTATGACAAGAAAGATGAATGAGATGATGGATGTAATAAATGAGAGATGCCTGGATGCCTTATGTTTGACAGAGACAAAGCGGAAGGGGAGTGAGACCGAGGACCTCCCCGGTGGCATGGTAGCCCTATGGTCCGGAGTGGACCCGGACGTCCGTGCCAGTGGGGGTGTTGGAGTCGTTCTCTCCTCCCGCTTTGCTTCCGGAGTGAAAGATTATGAGTTGGTAGGCCCGAGACATCTTTGGGTTCGAATAAAACTGGGGATCACGCGAGTTTTCCTGGTCGCAGCTTATGCTCCCGTCAACTCCGCGGATCCCCGCGAACTCGAGGAGTTTTGGGAAACTGTTAGGGATATTCTGGATCTGGTCGAGGGAAATGAAAGGATAATTCTGTGTGGTGATCTTAATGGATGGGTCGGAACCAAGAGAGATACCCTGGAGGCTGTCCTTGGTCCGAATGGTGACAAGAGAGTGAATGATGCTGGTAAGCCGATGTTGAACGTATGCCTGGAACGGAACCTCCTTGTGTCTAACACATTATTCCGTCATAAAGATATTCACACGTATACGTGGAGACGGAATGAACAAAAGAGTATGATTGATTTGATTTTGGTAGATAGTCGCCTCCGAAATACTCTAAGGGATACAAGAGCCTACAGAGGCCCCACTCTTGATACGGACCACTACCTGGTGGTAAGCCGTTTCGTGGGCCTCTTCAAGAAGTGGAGACACTGGCGAGTGCGTACCCATTTCGGAGAGCTTGAAAGGATAAAATGCGAGAAATTAGAAGATGATAGTGTACGGAGTATGTATGTAGACCTAGTCAGTAAAAGACTCAGTGAGACGAGTCTTTCTGACCTAGGTGTTGAAGAATGCTGGGAAAGAATGAAAGATGAAAGATAGTGGATAGTGCAAAAGAAGTATGTGGTAGTGCAAAGAGGCATAAGATTCTGAGAGGTGATGCCTGGTGGGACGCGGACGTGAAATCCAGCGTCGAAAGAAAGAAAAAAGCATGGTTGGATTATGTCTCAAGTTTGAATCAGAATGATAGTATGACAGAGAAAAAGTATGAAAGCTACCGCCGCTGCAGGAATGTTACCAAAGCCTTAGTGAAAGAGAAGCGTGAAAGACTAGTTGCGAATGAGGAAGTGAGGTTGACGGAGAACTTCGAGGCGAATAACAAACTCTTTTGGAGGGAAGTTAGAAAGTCTCGGGGTTCTTCGTCAACATCCAGAATGGACAAAATTATGTCTAAGACTGGTGACATTCTTGCAAACCCAAGCGATGTATTGGGCAGGTGGAGTGAGTATTTTGGGGAAATGTACGAGTATGTTCCGGATGTGGGCGCCGCGGGTGAGCCTACGGCTGATACCGCTGCGCCAACATCTGACGAGGACATTACTACGGAAGAGATTGAATGGTCGATAAGAAGTATGAAAAATGGTAAGGCAGCTGGAATTGATATGATGTCTGCTGAAATGATCAAATACGGTGGAACCTGTGTCCGGGACGCTTTCCTGACCTTGAGCAATCTGAGCTGGAGGTCGGGTAAGGTTCCCATGGACTGGAGGCGCGCTGTCATTGTGCCCTTGTATAAAGGTAAGGGATCACGTATGCAGTGCGCCAGTTACAGGGCCATCAGTTTGATCAGTTTAGCAGCAAAATTGTATGGGAAAATTATTGAAAGAAGAATGAGGGTAATATCTGATGGAGTGTTGTGGGAGGCTCAGGGTGGTTTTAGAAGCGGACAAGGGTGCATGGATCAGATTTTTTCTCTCCGCAACATCGTGGAGAAACAACTGGCTGCTAACCGGAAGGTTTTCTGCGGTTTTGTGGATTTGGAAAAAGCGTTTGACAGAGTGTTACGAAAGGATCTGTGGGGCATACTCCCGGGCTACGAGGTGAGCGGAGCACTGCTGCGCGCTGTGAAGTCCACTTATGAGGGCTGCACAGCGTGTGTGCGTGTTGACGGCGGCTTGTCCCCCTGGTTTGACGTCAATATCGGCGTCAGACAGGGTTGCGTGCTGTCCGCTCGACTGTTCATCCTGTACCTGGACAGTTGTCTCCAGAGAGTGAGATCGATGGATGTAGGGATGCGAATGGGTGACCTAGTTGTGAGCTGCCTGCTTTACGCAGATGACGCCGTGCTTCTAGCCGAATCGCCGTCGGACCTGCAAACACTAGTCACTACTATGAAAGATGATTGCATGATTAAAGGCTTGCAGTTGAATGCGACGAAAACAAAAGTTATGGTGCAAACACCATAACTTTTGTTATGGATTCCTCCCTTTCAAAAAAGGGAGGAATCCAGAACAGATGCAAGGATAATGATTGATGATGTAGTGCTGGAACAGGTGAATGAAATTGTATATCTTGGATGCGCTTTTAGCCGAGATGGAAGGTACACCGCGGATGTAGAAAGACGAGTGGCGATAGGAAATAGCGTAAATGGAGCGTTGGGCAGATTCCTGGGCGCGAAAAACATTAGCAGAAAAGCCCAGCTAGCAATCCACAATGCAGTCCTGATCCCAACGCTAACTTATGGAAGCGAGAGCTGGGTATGGCAGAGTGTGCATGAAAGTAGAATAAACGCGGTAGAAATGAGGGCACTACGCAAAATCTGCGGAGTGACTCTCGCTGACCGCGTAGAAAACAAGGTTGTAAGGAAGGAAGTTGGTTTGAAAGAAAGTGTCGGTGTAAAAGTAAGAAAGGGCATGCTCCGATGGTTCGGACATGTAGAAAGAATGGTTGATGCAAGACTGACTAAGCAGATGTACAATGCAAAAGCGGATGGATGTAGGAGTCGAGGACGGCCAAGACACACATTCCATGACCAAATAGAACGTGTTCTGGAGGAAGGTGATGTTAGGAGCCTCAAAAACCGACGCGCGTGCATGAAAAGAGTTATGAAAGTCAACGAAGCGAGTGAGGCGTGTAAGAATCGTGCCCTATGGCACTCTGTTCTCTCTGCCTACCCCGCAAGGCAATGCAACGCAAAGGCCCCTACCTACAATATTTATGGCATGACTAAGTATATGTGCGCGGAATATTTGCCTAAGAAACGAATACTTACATGTTGTATTTTGCGATATCTTTTAAATTAAATGTCCGAATTGAATCATTCAAAAAGTTCTAGAAAGGTATTGAATCTATCTTTATATTAAAGTAATTTATTTTGAGTAGAGTTAGTACCAAGATACAAAATAAAGAACTTTTAAAACGACCCTATAATAATTATTTTTAAAAATTCAAAAAACACTTATTGTGAGATAACTACAATAGTTCGTCATATGGTGTCGCGACCTTTTCTGTATAAAATTACATGTTCTGTAAAAGTGTTGTACATTGTTTTGTTCTAAAATTAATAGTTTTCGCAGCGTATGCGATGTAAGCATTTTTTTCGGGTCATTTTCTTACACCTTGCGTTACATTATTGGACTTATAGTAAGGATCCCTAATTTATTTGAAAATATAATATAGCCTAAAGCCTTCCTCGATAAATGGACTATACACCAGTGGAAGAATTTTTCAAATCGGACCGGTGGTTTCTGAGATTAGCGCGTTCAAACAAACAAACTCTTGCGCTTTATAATATAAGTATAGTTAATCAGTAGGTCACCAGACCTACTGATTCAACAACCACTGCTGAACCAGAAGTTTTAAATTCAGGTGTTAATCGGGATATATTAATTCTTTAGATTTTTTTTTAGGTAATTTGTGATTAAATCAATGATATCAATGACTATCCGAGTTAAAAATGGATGAGTCCGGACAGAAGGCCATGTCTGTATCTCTACAATTTCGAGTATTGAACGGACGAAATAAAAATATTTCTGATCATCAAGTTTAGAATGTTATTGTCCCCTTAATATTGTTTTGATTTAGATTGTGTTGTCATTACATAATTTTCTAACAAATCACTACGTACATTTCTTGATAATATAATAGAAGCAATTAAAATTACGATATTATTATGAGAAACGAACTGATAATTTTTAATTAAATAGCAAAATATTTCTTAGTATTTGTGTTTCGGACGATTCGCTTGTGACTGATAAAGATTTTTTTTTATATATAAGTTAGAGTAACAGTCAGTAAACACACATTACCACTTGACGCTTATAATAGATAGCACGTTAGTAAAACTTACGACATGGCTCTACAAGTAAGTATTATTGTTATTTTATTTAAACCACGTTTATCGCATCAGCCTGTTAAGCATCGTCGGCAAACTTTATGCAAGAATATTGGTCAATAGGGTGATGAATGAAACTGATCAGAAAATATGGGATGTGCAAGCAGGATTTAGGAAAGGAAGGGGTTGTATGGATCAAGTTTTCTCCTTACGAAGCATAGTCGAAAAATTTCTGGCTAAAAGTCAAAAGGTTTACTGTGCTTTCGTAGATTTGGAGAAGGCTTATGACAGAGTGGTGAGGAATGAATTATGGTTGACACTATCCTTATATGGGGTGAGCAGTGGCTTGATAAGAGCGATGAAATCACTTTACAGCGATTCCAGAGCTTGTGTCAGGATAGGAGGGGCATATACGGACTGGTTTAACATCGAAAAGGGTGTTAGACAGGGATGTGTAGCTTCGCCAGGACTGTTTAACCTATATATTGATAATTGTTTAAAAGATTTGAAAGAGAGTGTGTATGGATTAAAAATAAACGATTTAATCATCAAATGCCTTCTTTACGCTGATGATCAGATCCTCCTGGCATCATCTGAGGAAGAATTGCAGTTGATGATTAATATATTACATGGGTCTTTGAGAGAGAAAGGAATGAAAGTGAATGTATGTAAGACTAAAGCAATGGTTTTTGAAAGAGATGAAAAAATGTCTAAATGCGAGATTGGGATCGATGGAGAAAAAGTGGAACAGGTGAAAGAGTTCATGTATTTAGGCACAAAGTTTACGAGAGATGGAGAGTATGAATGCGATATTGAAAGACGGGTTTTGGCTGGAAATCAAGTGAATGGGGCCCTGAACAACTTTATGAATAGCCAGAAATTCTCCAAAAAGGCACGACTGGCTGTACACAGAGGGGTTTTGGTTCCCACGCTTATGTATGGGAGTGAATGTTGGGTATGGCAGGAGAAGCACAGAAGTAAGATTAATGCTGTAGAAATGAGGAGTCTGAGGAGTATAGCTGGAGTAAGCTTGGTGGATAAAATGAGAAACAGTGTAATTCGAGAACTTTGTGGTGTGAAAGAAGATATAGTGACAAGGATAGAGAAAGGAATGTTTAGATGGTTCGGACATGTAGAAAGGATGGACGAAAGTAGACTGACTAAACGAATTTATAACACAAGTGTGAAAGGGCGAACCGGTAAAGGACGGCTTAGGCGGACCTACCACCAACAAATCTGCGTTGTGTTTGTGAGGGGCCAGGTCAGGAGTGGT
Organism: Euproctis similis; assembly: GCA_905147225.2. Classification (NCBI taxonomy): domain Eukaryota; kingdom Metazoa; phylum Arthropoda; class Insecta; order Lepidoptera; family Erebidae; genus Euproctis; species Euproctis similis. The sequence continues at coordinate 5,468,058 of LR990121.1, read as the reverse complement.
CACAACCGACGAGCATGTATGAACGCGATAATGAGAGTGGAGGAAGCAAGAAACGTATGTCAGGATCGTAGCAAGTGGAAAGAATTAGTCTCTGCCTACCCCCATGGGAAAAAGGCGTGATTGTATGTATGTATGTATGTATGTTATTGGGCATTAACTCATTTGGTTAACTCTTTTTATAACTGGTATATATAAGACATACTGATGTTCCTCTGATGAATATTATTTCTTTAGAACATATCATCACCAACTTGATAACATTTGCAAAGATTGTGTTACATGTTTGGCTGTTATCAAGTTGGTGATGATAATATATGTTTATGATCGACGGGCCTCGTGGCGCATTGGTAAAACTACCGGCTGCAGCAATGAGGTCGGGGGTTCGATTCCCACCCGAGCACAAATATTTGTGACAAACATGAATATTTGTGTGGCGTCTGGGTGATATTCTATGTATTATAAGTATTTTTTTACAAAAGAAAAGTATATATGTATTAATATCCGTTATCTAGTATCCATAGCACATGCATTTAGTTGCTTAGCTTGGAACTAGAGGGTGCTGTGTGTATTGTGTCCAAGATATTAAAAAAAAGGTAAAATCTTTAGATAATAATATCGTGACGAGATATATGATCAATGTTTGACTAAGTTCCTGTGATATTATAGTAAGACAGACCGCAGAACATGACTTTGTTATATACTATTTAATGATTTTATATTTCTGTTTCAGATAATGTGCTTAATATTGGCTCTTATTGTGATATCAAATGGTAAGTTACAAGTAAATATATCATTATAAATAATTGACAGTCTCGGTGGCGCAGTGGCTAGCACCCCGCTTCTGATTCAAGAAGTAGTAGATTCAAAACCTGGCACACACCAATGACTTTTCGAAATTTTCGGAAGTTACGTGTGATAAATATCCGTGACTGACAACTTTGTGCCCGGTATGGCAATAGGTTCACCACCTATTCCATTTGGGACGTAAACATAACGGCGAGACGAGGCTTAACAGCCGCTCCCTACACCTTGGGGTAGAAAAAGGCGTGAAGTTATGTTATGTTAAAATGAAATAATTTTGAGTCTAGTTTTGCAAGTTAAGCAAAACTATACAACTGATATTAAAATATATTATTATGTCATGTATTATTTTTGTAATTACATACATAAAATACATAGAAAAACATAACATATATATATATATATATATATATATATATACGAAGATCCATGCTTATTGAAAAGAGGTCATAAATGTACACATCCATACTTAATGTATAGATTTGTAATCGGATAGGGATCGAACCCGCTGACCACTACTCAACAGTGCAATGTACCACGAGGCCTGTCTAATATCTAAAATAAAAGATCATCATTAATTATAATGATAATCATCAGCTATTACTTTTTTTAAAATTTGGTGCTTACTTTTTTTGTGATTACGAAGATATTAAAATGTGGTCTTTTTATGGGATAGGAGAGCAAATGAGCAAGTGGGTCACCTGATGGTAAGTAACTTCTCACAGCCCAATAACACCGTGGTGCGTTGCCGTCCTTTAAGGAAGTAGGAGGGGAAAGGAAGGAGAAAAGGGATCGGGCCTCTGGATACCTCTCTCATCGAACGAAACGCGACACGAGCCACTTCACGCTGATATTTCGAGGGGTCGTGGTATTTCACCCATCAAGCTGGCCCGTTCATGCAGCGAACTGGAAGACTCCCCCACTTACTCCACACTCCACGGGTTATACAGATGTATTTTAAAAAAAATACAATAATGACTTAATTTTATCTCCAGGCCTGCCTCGTGATGCCAATAATAGACAAGACTTTCGAGATTCTGAAACTGGGTCACACAAACTAAAAGCTGGGAGCTTTTATGAAAATGATGGAGAGAAAGGTCGTCATCATCATAGACAATCTGAAAGGGAAGACCGTAACTATATTCTAGCATATATGCGATGCTTAGATAACGCAGAATGCGAGTCGCCTGATGAAATGATGACTAAAATGAAAGAAGAAAGTGCGAAAGACTGGAAGATCTCTCCTCTACTCAGTACGTCACAATCCTAAAACTCTATTATCATAAAGTAAGGCTTGCAGCATTTCCTCTTCACATTTGCCGCATTGAGGTCAAAAGACAGTTTGTATGTTGCACAAGCCTAAATTAGTTAGAAAAATTACTTGTAGACCAGCAACCCAGAGTAGAGAGAGAGCATCTAACAACTCAGAAATGCTATAGCAATTGTGACTTCCCTACACATAACAGATAAACTTTACCCAACACTTTACAAACCATATACTCAGAACAGAAATCAATTTGTAAAATGTTAACTTGAATAAAATGAATAAATTTAACTATTTCTGATTGGGCCATCAAGGATATTTGCAAAAGTTAAAATATGTTGCAAAATTTATATAGTTTATGGAACATTTATCCTAATTCCATTTGTTATGGTCATAAAGGTTGTCAGGAATAAATCGCCGGTATAGCGATAGGACCGCCATTAGTGCATCTTATTAGTTTGTTTACTCTATTATATAAATGTAATACTTTGGTGTACAATAAAGAACTTTGTATTTTATTGTATTGAATTTTGATCCTGTTTTTATTAAATAAATAAAGAATTCTTCTAAAATATTTATAAAGATTCGCTTTTCTGGTAAATCAATATATTTAAGTTGCGGCAAGTTTTCAACTCGCCTATCCTGCAATGCCTGAAGACCAAAGTCTCTGCCAAGTGCGTCTTACCAGTAATGGCCTGCGGTGCCGAAACGTGAACACTTATGATAGGGTTAGTCCACAAATTTAAAGTCACTCAGCGAGCTAGGGAGCGAGCTATACTCCGGGTATCTCTGAAAGATAAACTCAGGAATGAGTATATCCGCCAGAGAACTGAGATATAGCTCGTAGTACTAACTCGCTGAAGTGGCAATGGGCTGGTCATATATTCCGAAGGACCGATGCTAGATGGAGTCATAGAGTGGAGACAGTGTTTTGGTAAACGTAGCGTAGGACGCCCACCAGCCCGATGGTCAGACGACCTCAGAAAGGATGCTGGAAAAGACTGGATGCGGAAGGCAGAGAATCGGATGCTGTCGAGCACATTGGTCCAGCAGTGGACTGCAACAGGCTAATGATGATGATGATGAATATATTTAAGAAGGCATATTCCAAAATCTCAGAAGAATATTCTTGCAACATGGAATCGTCAACACTAGGACTATACCTACATGATAACATTCAGCTCCTAATTAATAATAAAATTATCCGAAATAAATACAGTGGACCCCCGATAATCCGGCCCCTGTCTAATCCGGCGCCCCCTGTAATCCGACATGACTTAGAATTATGTTTGACAATCTTTGCTAATATAGATCACGCAGGTTTGAACAGGTCACAACTCGTACGCGCCACCGCTATTGTGCTCGACGCGTATGCATTGTTTTACTTAGTTTGAACGTTACGCTTTTGAGCTAGGTTTACAATGGGCTGAAGAGAATGGTACATCCTACAACGAACTTTTACTTTTGAGAAGACTGAGGGACAAAGCTCTGATCTCGCGTTATAACAACCTTAAACAAAAAAAAATTGATAAATATTTCAAAGCTTCATAATTTGATATAGTATTCACTACATGATTTTGATTAATAATTCTTGATTATTTTGGTAGATATGTATGTGCATTTATGCTTAATTTTATAATAAAACGTAAGCTCTCAATTGTTATTTAATTTACTAAATTCGACTTACATAAATTAAGTCTGATTTGTACTTCAAAGTACATACATATGTACGTATAATATATAGATTCTTGTCATTAGATATGTAATTTGTCGGATTACAAGGTACTCTTTCGTAAAAAAATCCGGACTATAGGGGTCTTAGGCAGTGCTCTATAATCCGACAAATTCGATAGTCCGACACTGCCCTGCATAATGTTTGCCGGATTACCGGGGGTCCACTGTATGCTGTTGTTGACTTTTTTGTCAAAATGCCGATTACGTATGCGCTAAATTTGTGACTTTTTCAAGTTTAAACTCTACATAAGGGTAGTGCGAGTACAGCGTGCCTTTTAAAGTTGATCATGTTGACTCTTACAAAATGAGTGAATTGTTGGAACTATCAAATTCGTAAAGCTGATTTATGGACCATTTCCGTCATATTAATACATTCTATTATTCTATTGTTTCCATCTACATCTAAGTCTAGCTGCGCTTTTAATAAATATTAAGATATTTTTATGGGATAGGTGGGTAAACGAGCAAGCGTGTCGCTTGATGGTACCAGCGCCGCCCATGGACACCTGAAACAAATATAGTGTTCCAGTTGCGTTGCCAACCTTTAAGGGTGTAGGATGGGAAAGGATGGGGAAGGGGGGTGGGCCTCTGGGTACCTCACCGAACGAAACGCGGCATGAGCCACTTTACGTTGATCTTCTAAGAGGTCGTGGTATTTCACCGATCGAGCCGGCACATTCATGCAGGGAACTGCTTGCTCTACTACTGTTAAAAGTTTAAAGGTATTTCTTAACAATAAAACAACTTTTTCTGGATTATATCGCGTTTACTTAGAACTTAATATCTATTTATTTCCCGACGTTTCAAACTCTTTACAGAGATCATTTTCACGAGTGTCTCTCTAATAATCCATAAAAAGTTGTTTTATTGTTATAAATGTGATTCGCGAAAATCTAAGAAATAAGTAGGTATTTATAGAAACGGACTTGTAATTATTGATAATATATTTATGACAAACTGAAAGCCATGTAGATAAAGTAACTTCTATCGAAGTTCACAACTCATTAATATCACTAATACTCGTGAAAAAAATTACTTAAAAAAAAAAAGTTAAACCGACTTCTAGAAACGTAAACCACAAAATCTTTACGTTAATGAGTGACAATTGTATATATTTTAACAGTTATGACTTTATTAAAGTATTACGTTTTGTATATTGTATTAAGTATAGAAATTAGTAAATTACGTTATTTATCGCTTTTTAGTTGTAGAAGTACTGTTTTCATATACTTAAAGATTTTGTGGTTTACGTTTCTAGAAGTGGGTTTAACTTTTTTTTTTAAGTTTTTTTTTGTGTTTGATGTGCTCGACATGATTATATTAAAAAAAACACAATTCTGACATACGACTCTTCCCTTGATCAATCTCTCTCTAGTCATCAGTGCGCGAGTCAGTTAGCACATCAGATGGCTCTGCGCACATTACATAGACTGCGACTACCATCGTCTTCTCCTCAGCATCATAATATCTAATTAATTAAAGTAGGAAAGGTTCTCACGCGAGAATTAGCTTAGAAGTGAAGTGCCAAACTATCCCAAAATCAATAACAGTGGTAGAGCCAAGCAGTTCGCTGCAAGAATGAGCCGGCTCGACCGGTGAAAAACCACGACCTCTCAAAATATTGACGTAAAGTGGTTCATGCCGCGTTTCGTTCGGTGAGAGAGGTACCCGGAGGCCCACCCCCTTTCCCCATCCTTTCCTATCCCCTTTCCCTTAAAGGTCGAAACGCAACAGTAACACTACAAGTGTTGTTGGTGTCCACGGGCGGCGTTGGTTGCTTACCATCAGGTGACACGCCTGCTCGTTTACCCTCCTATCCTATAAAAAATACGATCAACAGATATAAATCACATAATGTATATTATTACAATTTCACAATCGGGTTTGAATCGTGGCTCACACCAATGGGTTCGAACCCGTGATTTCTTGATTCAAAAGCGAGGTGCTCGACAACTGGATCACCGTGACCTAATTGTAGTTATTTGACTAATGTCAACATTCATAACTTTTTATGTTCCTGTCACCATTATTTTCCTGCCCTTATCATCATCAGTCATCCTATCTATCATCAGTCTACCTAGATAAATTTGTGCGAAATGTGTGCTCGTAATTTATTGATCCGTTCTTTAATTTCACTATGAGGAAGTTGGACTGATCAGAGAGACGACTCACCACATCTTTTTCATCTATAGTAGATGCAATCTGAACTGATAAATGATTGTTATGTTCTTTGTGGTAAGCTTGAACAACTTTGACAAAAATGGCATCCCGTTGCTGGTTTTTGTTACCGCCTCTGTGACGCCTTCTCCAAATCAATGCTTAATTATTTAAATTTCAAGACAGATTTTAGTTTAAAACTTATTTTTTATATTTTTAAATGGCAATACTTCAAACACATGACAGTGACATGACACAACAAATTTTGACATATGATTGAAAGTTTAAATGTCAATATTTATACGATACTGGCGAACGATGGACTTTTCTACTAACAATGAACTTTATGGCATGTTTTTAAAGGTCAAATTGTCTTGTGTGTCAATGTGTAAACGAATCGTTTGTATGGGAAAATTAAATTGTATTTTTTAGTATATTACTCGCAATTTATCCTTATTTTCTCTATTCTATGCATTGACCTATATGATATAGACTTGTAGTAACCTCAAAATGTGACCACTGGCCATAAGCCTACAGGCTTATGCGAAGCTTATGTCAATTCAGTCATCTGTCAGACGCGAACCGAATAACAATAGGTACAAAATGGGTAAATGCGTAGTAAAAGAGTGCGATTCAAGATCGGAAACCTATAAGAAATTAACCGGAATTACTTTCCACACGTAATATTAATGTTTACATTAATATTAAAATACAGTAAAATAGATAAAATGTTGAATTTTCTTAATTAGCTTCAGTGATACCACTAAAAACTTAGCTTTAGTTTCCCACATTTGTGGGAGAGTTATTAATTTATGGAAAAGGAGATTTTAAATATTTTTTGTTATAATAATAACGCTGCAGGGTGCCTAAAGATGCAGCACGCCGTGACAAGTGGGTGAAAATTATCCGATTGCTGAGAAAAGAAACTGACTGGCTACCTGCACCCGAGAGATCATTTATCGTCAATTCAAGTTGATCATTCGCTTTTATTAATAAATGCCATAATTAATAAATACTTAAAAATAAGATTGTATCACGAAAGCAAATTATTCACTCAGACTTATAAAAAAGAGACTAAAAGGCAATTTTATACAAAACTTAAGTTACACAGCGGTGTATGATCAATAATTCATCTGCCTAGCTTTTTCCCAATTATGTTGGGGTCGGCTTCCAGTCTAACCGGGTGCAGCCGAGTACTAGTGTTTTACATGGAGCGACTGCCTATCTGACCTCCACAACCCAGTTGCGTGGGCAACACAATCCCCCTTGGTAAGTCTGGTTGTTAGACTTTCTGGCTTCTGACTACCCGTAACGACTACCAAAGATGTTCAAATGATAGCCGGGACCCACCAATTTAACGTGCCTTCCGAAACACGGAGGAACTCGTCATGATAAGATGGTCACCCATCCACGGACCGACCGCGCCAAGCGTTGCTTAACTTTAGGGACCGTACCCATACTACGTGACCCGTTTAGGGGGGGGAGCGGAGTCTTTAAAATACTACGGTTAGTCACAGGAGCGTGGCTCAGGTTTTTGTCACGTAGTCGATTTTAATGAGAGAAATCTCGTATTTTTTCGACCTAGATGAATATTAATGTGATTAAACAGAAAATAATTGTTGTGTTCGTAAATTAAGTTACTGTAAGTTACATACTGTACAGCAATATGTTTTCATAATTAAAGTTGTTCTTTTTCATAATACTTAATTCACTAGTAATTTAAGTATGCATGCAGTCTTATCCAATAAAGACGAGTATGAGCCAAATTATTATTTTTTTCGATTTTTGCCTGTGAAATGATTAAAAATCATAATTATGAATTACTACGTGAAAACTAAAGGGGGAGGGGGGGGGGTCTTGGCATATACTACGAGTGGTCACCGATGGGAGGGAGGGGTCGAAAAATCTTAAAAAATAGGTCACGTAGTATGGGTATGTTCCCATGATCGATCGACCCGTGCGGCTGTTAGGCCCTGTCCACGTTAAATACAATAATTCCCTTTCAATATAATGAATATAAGTACATTATTTTACTACTCAAGCGTTTTCACTATTTTGTGTATCTATACCTAATTGTGTACACCTTACCTACAGCGCTTTAAATCGCTGCTCTAAGGCAGGTGTACACAATTAGGTACAGATGAGTGTGATCCAATTTTTTTCGGGACAGCCGATCTAGTACGGAGTACACAGAGATCGTTGATCCATTCATTATTTCAGTTATCTTGTAATACATCTGATAAGAAATTAATAAGTAATAGTAAAATATTGAATTTATATTTATTAAATATTTTTACGAGTACATGGCTTGAAAAAGTTGGGTAATATTTCGCATGGGCTGGCCACCCCACACCGCCATTGCAAATTTATATTGCCATCTTTGTCTAATCAAAGTGACGGCAATGTATTTGTGATTTGTGTGACTGAGATAGATATATGTTTAATTTTAAATGTCTAGTGGTTTCAAAGCTACGTCATTGCATCTAAAAAGTGGACACACATTTTTTGACGCATTTGTATGAGGTTTGCTCCTCTTGTATATTTAACTCAGTGATTCTATGTGTGTGTCCAATTTTCAACCAAATCTGTATGGCCGTTCTTCAGTTATAAGTGTTGTAACAAACACGACTTTCTTTTATATGTATAAGATTAAAATGGAATAACTTACTTGTACAACATTAAAAATACTGTCAAAAAGTTCTTAATATTATTTAGGTATAAGGATATATCTTAAAACCAATGCTATGTAAGAGAGTATTGTTTTATTTACTGTCACCGGACAATTGGGAACAAGTCAACAAAATTGCATATGGTTTTCAGAATTGTTTATTTTTTCATAGAGCTTTATATAAACATCATTTAAATTGTTTAATAAGACCACAGATTATATCCAAAATGTCAAATAAAATTTAAATTTGGAATCACGATCGAATGTTATTTAATTTCTTAAATAAATAATTTAGTTACAGCTATACGCGGATAATTTATTTAAATCCAAAATAAGTTGAGAACAGGAAACTGTAAGAAACAGTTGTAGACATTAAACAGAGGAACACAATTACTCTGATATCATCATCATTAAAGAGAGTAATAAGGATTCACAGAGTACTGGGAGCAGCCACTCCAATAGATTACCACTCATTTAAAACAAGCTGTCGTAGTTTTGTTTTGAAAAAAAAATGCATAAAATATATATATTTTTGAACCTTGACGCCTATAGTGCGCAAAGGTGTAAGAAATAGTAATAAAAGTATAGTGCAGAAGCATCAATAAAACAAATTACACAACATTTATTATGTTCCTTTATTTATTGCTAAATAATGCGTTATTAGTTTGAATCTGATGTTAAAGAGAATTTGGCAGAATTTATTTAATATCCGTTTTCTTTATATCCGCCACGACCACCCTGTCCTGGAAAACTACCTGGACCAAATCCACCAGCACCGCTTTGACCAGGACCAAAACCGCCAGGTCCACTCTGACCAGGGCCAAATCCTCCAGGTCCACTTTGACCAGGGCCGAATCCTCCAGGCCCACTCTGGCCAGGACCGAATCCTCCAGGTCCATTCTGGCCAGGACCGTATCCTCCAGATCCGCCGAATCTATGATGTGCACCTGGCCCGCCTTGACCAGATCCTCCATGACCGAAGTACGTAGGCGAACCTGTGGAAATAAAATTAACATAATGTAAATATTTATAATACGTCAATGCCTTTAGATATAAATGCGTGTGCCTATGTGCGTGCCTTATTGGGGACAATATCATCACTCATCAAATCATAATAAGGCCCACCCCCATTCCACCAACTTTTCAGCTTCTGTCCCACTCCCTTTCCTATCTTAAAAGCCGGTTACGTGACTGTAACACTCTCTGTGCCACAGGTGTCCTTGGGAGGCACTAGTGACTTTCCACCAGATGCCTCGCTTGCTTAAATAAGCAAAATGCTTTCCTGATCATTTTTCTTTCCTGTTCCTATATTTGGAGTGAAAGTATAAAAAAGGAACTTAAATTCCCATGTTTTGTAATATCAGTAGGAAATGCAGTTCGGTGAATACTTACTATTGGCCGCTACTGCCAGTATAACAACGAGGAACGCAAGCTGTAACAAGACATAAAACTATGTTATCATTTATTTACTTAAGGTGAACCGGCAGCTTGAATTTTAACTGTCCTCTCTGTGGTCTGGACGTAGAACACCACGCATTTGAATCAGGAAGTCGTCCGATTGAATCCTTGCATGACATTTTGGAATTCTTTTTGCAAGTTATTTGTGATAGGTATTGATGCTCCGCTCCTATCGGTTGCAGCGTGATGCTATATACCTTAAAGTTTTCCGTGAGAAATGGAAAAATAATTAATTAATAATTTTGCATTTTTTTTTTTGTTCCTGAGATTACCGCCTTCAAATAAACAAATTGTTCAGCTTTACAAAATTTAAGTTTACATTTATCTAGAATTAATTGAATATTGGAAATTACTTACTTTTACAAACATATTTGTAGATTTTTGTTCAAAGATTAGTAACTGAGCAATGATTGTTCTATCACAAGTATCAGAACTGATGCAGAACAGAATTAAGAACTACTTTTTATACAAATATTTATTTATTTATTTATTTATATACTCTTTTTTGCACACATATTAAAGGAATACAAAATGGAATTGAAATACAAAATAGTACAACGGGCGGCCTTATTGCTTTCAGCAATTTCTGCCAGGCAACCTTGGGATGGACATAAGAAAAAAGAAAGTGGGCAGGTGTTGCGTGCAAAGTATGAACAATGTATCAATGCATTGCACATACGATGGGTATTATCAACATATATACATACATATACACACATACATGAAACTACATATACATACATATACACATATATATATAACCATACTATACATACTAAACCAATACACATATAAATACTAGCATACAAATACATACACATACATACGAACATATAAAAATACATACAAAGTCGATCGATGATATCTTTTGTAACTTATCATCAAAATTTTAACCTTTGGCCTTAGTCACTAATATTACAGATATAAAGAGCTATGAAACGTTTAAGGTAAGTAAGTTGTAGTTAAATTATTAGAATATACATAGCTTTAATTAACTGTATATTTATAATAAGATCATATTTATACATGCCGACCCCAAATAACAGGACTAGGGTAGGAAGACCATATTAACATACAAATATGTGTATATCATCATGCAATTTTCCTGCCCTGCCCTACGCCCTGCCCTTCCTGCTTGTGTTATGGATACAAGATCCATAACACAAGCATTTAGTTGTTTAGCTTGTATAACAGATATTAATAAATATATACTTTTCTTTTGTAAATACATACTTATAATACATAAAAAAAAACACCCACGCATCATCATACTTCGGGTACTATTTTTACAGTCATTTAGCTTGGAACTAGAGGGCGCTGTATGTATTGTGTCCAAAATATTATTATTATTATGCGTGTGTCATCTTTTCCATGATGCTAAATATTCTATAATCAATTCATCCGAACTGTATAACACTCCTTATAGTTTTGAATTATGTTAAAATGGCTTGGAGTTGAAACAATCTTACTTTAAAATATTACAGCTCCACAATATTTGTAAGAGATTTAAACTAGAGTCATACGTAGAAGTAAATATCAAACAACATAATTCTAAGAAGTAAAAATCAAAACACGTCGTACAGAACGCACTTGTAGTAACCAAGATAACGAGAACTACCTGAAACCAGCTGAATGTTGTTCACTAATTCTATGAATTTAATTATCAAGCTTGAGAAGTTGAAATAGGAAAATGATGTTTTATTACATAGAAGTATGATAAATAACTCACTGTAGCAGAAAGTGGGTTGTTCTGTGTTTTTCTGTATCTGCATCGCAGTTTCTTAGAAAGTAAACATATTTGGGACAGTGATGACACTGCGCAAAATTTAGGTAGCAGGTGTAGAGTGCAAAAGCGGGAGGATCTAGGAGTTGGATGGCCTTATAGCGCTCCATTCTCTATGCCTACTCCACAAGGGACTTCGTCTGAAGTTATGTAAGTATTTGATTTGTTATGGAATAGGAAGCAAACGAGCAAACGGGTGACCTGATGTTAAGCAACTACCCCCGCCCATGCGCCCTGCAACACATATAATGTTACAGTTGCGTAGCCGGCATATAAGGGAGTAGGAAAGGAAAGTAGGGTGGGCCTCCGGAAACCTCTCTCACAGAACGAACAGATATTTTAAGAGGCCGTGGTATTTCACCGGTCGAGCCGGCCCATGTATGCGGTGAAAGTAGACATGTTGATATGTCTTTTTTCTGTAAACTGGCATCTTTAAGAATGTTGCTAGCTTTTATGTCTGGATATGGGATAAGGTTCTTAATCAGGGTTTGCTTATTTTTTTTGATTTAGCCATATATTGGAACAATCTTAGTATAAAATTGTAGAAATATTTTTTTATATTTTTAAATTTAATACTGATACGTAAACTAAACATGACGGCGAGATGAGGCTTAACAGTCGCTGTCAACACCTTCGGGTAGAAAAAGGCGTGAAGCTATGTTGTGATAAGTGTACTATTTTCATCACGACAATTTTCTGGCAGTGCTGTGTGCCTAGTGTGAGTTTTTACACGTTCACCATCACGTTAGAGTTAACGCAGATTTGTATGGCATTGAAATAGCGCCACCCCGTGCCATACGTGAGAACTAAAAACTGCGAGTGCGAGATTTGAAGTGAAGACCGTACACTTCTCACGTCGAAGTTGGTATTTACTATCAAAAGTGACATTAGCGCGAGTGCGAGTTAACATTTTGATGGATTTGACAGCTCGTTAACGTAAAATTGTCACTTTCGTGTTGGTTAACTCTAACGCGGCGTAAATTGGTTTTCACCTAAAATTTTCTCGTGAGAGCGTGATATTTTAAACTTTTTATTAATTGTAACTTTGTCGAAAATGATGGAATCACGTTATTAATTTGCTTGGAACATGTTTGCGACCGCTACAGCTCCAAATGAACGTAATTTGTTGTCTAGTGGTCGCGCAAAAGGTTTGAAATACAATATCGACATATTAAATCTACCAAGTGTGGAATTCACCCGAGGTTTCGAAGTAAAAAGCTAAAACTATCTTATTTAAAGATTTCTCATCGTAACTTTAGAAGATAAAGAACGCAATATAATTGTAAGTTCAGAATAATAATAACTGTTTCAATCAAACTTCTAATTTGAAGCTAATGAAGGTAGGTATATTCCTGCCTTCAACTGGTTCCTATCAGCGGCCTATCGTATGTATCAAAATATGAGCATGAATAGATGAAGAGTTTACCAAGACTCTCATAAAGAAACATGATAAATAAATACATATGTTCCCTGATACTCCGAGTGCAGCAAGACAGACAAGCAATTAGTGGAAGAACATATCAAAGTTATTATATAGATAGCTTGCAACAGAGATAATATGCAAACAATATTCACTTTATTTTAGGTTTTATACTAAATATATGATACAGAGTGAGTGGATGTATTGATAGTAGCTAGTTCACAATTTCTGGGACACCTAGGTCTGAAAAACATCTGTATTACTGTCATAAGCACTACTGCACAATCAATGTTAAAATGGTTAGTATGTAGGTTAATAGTAGGTTAATAGTTAGTACACTTACTAATGCCTGTTATGAATTTATATTTGTTGTTTTTCTTGTTCGAGTAATACTATTTTTGTTGTGGTGTATTGTAACTGATATTACATGTATTTATATAAATTTTTTAATTATTATTGAGTCTGTTTTTACAGATATTGTGATATATGGTGATCATTATAGTATTTTAACTGTCAAAAACAAATTTGGAGGTACAAATTGTGGATGGTTTGTTTTGGAAAAACATTGAGATCAATAACCATATGCAGCTGTTATATAAAAATGGGGAAATGGTGTAGCTTTTAGGAAGATAACATATTTATAAAGAAATATTATTTGATATAATAATATGGTTATGATTTTAGGAGGCTCTGGTTATTTGCCAAGACCTAATGACTCCAATTTTGGTTGCTGTACCACACTAGAAGCTACATATAATCACAGGCATGTTGCAGTCAGAGTTGTAATTGGGAATACATTTGGGAGGCTGAAGAATGGTTGTGCTTAAACAAAGACACACTTCTAACAATGAGTTGTTAAAATCTGCCTGAATTAAACAAGCTTGCTGTTTGATAAATAACTTTGGCATTGATTGTGACAAATTAAAGAAGTTATCACTGGTATGGCAACAAATCCCATTATTACTTGAATTGGTATTCTGCTTATCTCTTTAATATTCTATTAATAGAATACATATTGATAACAAAAATTGTTTTAGGGTTAGAATGAAATGTGAACAAGACTCCAAGGCAACCATTACTGAACAGGGGAGTCATCAAGTGTAACAAAATTAATAAGAGGAGATTCTGGAGGAGCAATTAAAAGACTAGAGAGATTAATATTTTTAATTTAGTGTCATGTTATTGTTGGTTACTATAATTATACAATAATTTTAAACATGAAACTTTTATTTTACATTTGCAAACTAATAAATAGGAACATGAATTCATAGTGAATCAATTACATCAATTACCTTGTTTAATAAGAATGTTACATTTAGAATACATTTATTTATAATTTACACAATCTTTTAACTTAAGACTATTCCATATCCAACTTATTTTCATTAGTTTTCTACAATATTCAATACTCTAGTGCCTAACACCTTCCAGTATCTTACTCTCTTATGTTGACATAGTCCTGCCGTTGTTGTTTGAAAATTTTCCACTTACTCTGAAAACAAAGGCAATTCTATATTATATTAAATGAAATATCACTATCAATCTTTAAACTTAAGACTATACTATAAACTTATTTACATTTTTTCTAAAATATCCAATGCTCTAGTGCCTAACACCTGTTTTGAGCCTGCACCTCTGTTTCCATAATTCTATTCTGCTCTCGGACATCATGCTGTTGTTGTTTGAAATTCCTCCACTTACTCTGAAAACAAAGGCAATTCTATATAAAATTAAATGTCACTATCAATATTTAAATTTAAGACAATTCCATATCAAACTTATTTACATTCTTTAAAAATATACTATCCAATACTCTAGTGCCTGCACCTGCCAGTAACTTTGAGCCTGCACCTCTGTCTCCCTAATTCTATTCTGCTCGCTTAGGTTAACATAGTCCTGCCATTGTCGTTTGAAATTTCTCCACCTACTCTGAAAACAAAGGCCATTCTATATTTAATTAAATGTCACTATCAATATTTAAATTTAACACAATTCCATATCCAACTTATTTACATTTTTCTAAACTATACTATCCAATACTCCAGTGCCTGCACCTGCCAGCCTTTTTGAGCCTATACTATGTTGACAATGTCTTGCTGTTGTTGTTTGAAACTTCTCCAATGTGTCAATATCAAATCAATAAGTGTACCTCACTTACTCTGAAAACAAAGGCAATTCTATTACACTATAATTTAACATATTTATGTACTGAAGCAATTAATTTGTCACAAAAGTTACATTTCCCCATTTCTCAGTACTTCTAGACTCGCCACTATCATCACAATGTAATATTTGGGTTGATTTTCACAAACTTCCCACTTTTGCAAGCCTTTTATTCTATCTCTAGCATTGCTGGACAACTTTCCGAGCTCTCCATGCCGAAAAAACAAAACAATCTTGTCTTTTTTACATATTTCGTATTAGCCCAATCCAAAGAACACGTAACAATTGATATTCTGTTTACTCTTCCATAAATGTCACTGAATAGTGACATTTATGGAAGAGTAAACAGAATATCGACGGAACGAGTGCTTTTCAATTCGCTAGAATTAGCGAATTGAAAAGCACTCGTTCCCATTTTTTAAATTAGCTTACAAATTTCTAATTTAAATTAAATCTTGCAAACACAAAACATATTAACATATTATAACCAAAAAGTTTCTGATAAGTACTTACAAAACAATAATATAGCCCGCACAATTTCAAAGGTCGACTACTCGCTAACGAATCATATTAAAGTAGAGTAAAGAAATGACCTTCTTAATTTTCTGGGATTATATGGACTAATCTGAAGTTGATACACTTCATAAACGCTAATTCGAGTGAGTAAACGCGAAGCCATACGTTAACGAATGTATCAACTCGCACTCGGGTGTTAACCATACACGTCGAGTTATACGTTTACTCGATTGACGCGATAGTGAAGTTAACGCGTAAACTATGGTAAACTCGCACTAAGCACACAGAAGAGAGGTTTTGCTGTATTAAGAGACCTGTGTTTAATTGTTTAATTAATCCTAAACAGTATGTGTTATGGTGAATAAGAACTACGCTATTGTGTAACATGCTTTTAGGGGTCTCCAGTTCGAATCTGTATACATACTAATGACTTTTCAGATATCTTCTCGTAGTGCCCAAAACTGTGCCTATTCTGTGGTAATAGGCAAATATTTGATGCAGGTAGCGCTTGCCTTTTAAAGCCTTTTATTTCAGCCGAAAGTAGGTATTACATAGCTGAGTTGATTTAGTGATTTTTAGAATAAGTTAAGCGGTAATACAATATTGAATCATAATTATTTACTAACTATACATACATAAGTGTGTACATAACTTCACGCCAAGTCCTTTACAGGGTAGGCAGAGAGAACACATGATTTTTGTATTTATTTAGTATCATAATTTAGTTTACTTTTCCTTTTATGTTCTTCAAAAATTCCTCTACAAGTCCTCTGAAGTTGACCAGTCTTCTTTAGATTGAGCACTCTGTTTTCAATTGTGGCCCACAACTTTTATTATATCATTGTCGCTATATCATGGAGTTTACCATTTTCTTCTTTCCACCCATTCTTACATTGAGAACTT
Source organism: Euproctis similis (assembly GCA_905147225.2). NCBI lineage: Eukaryota > Metazoa > Arthropoda > Insecta > Lepidoptera > Erebidae > Euproctis > Euproctis similis. The sequence goes on along the minus strand of LR990121.1, from coordinate 5,451,191 downwards.
GTTAACTAACGGGTGCGCCAGAGAAACTTACTTATTTGAAAAAATTCCCGCGCAGTGAGTTGGGCGGTTAGAGGGGCAAGAGGGGGCGCATCTGGAGGGGGAAGTTCCCAAGTTTGTTTCTCCCTCCAGTCAGTTGCCATCATGCTCTGGTCTAGAGAGCAGCGGGCCTTCGCAGTTGAGAGCTTCTTTTCTAACGGTCGCTCACTTGTTGCTACGCAACGTGCCTTCCGCGCTCGCTTTGAAATTCCTCCTCACAGACTCGTTCCTGGCCGTAATTCGATTCACCAGAAGCCACTTAATTGTGAGCGAGTTACTGTCTGGTGTGCGGTGTCGGTAATGGGAATAATTGGTCCTTATTTTTTTGAAGAAAACGAACGCGCAGTTACCGTGAATGGAGCTTGTTACAGGAACATGATCGAGGAATTTTTTCTTCCAAGACTCGAAGAAATGAACGTTAGGAACGTGTGGTTTCAGCAAGATGGAGCCACAGCACACACAGCGCGAGACTCAATGAATTTGTTGCGACATTTCCCCGACCGCCTCATCTCTCTCAGAGGCGATCTCCAATGGCCGGCACGCTCTCCAGATTTGACTCCATGCGATTTCTTTTTATGGGGTTATTTGAAATCCCTGGTTTATGTCGATCGACCACGGACCATAGCACACCTCAAGAACAACATTCGCGACGCCATTGCCAACATACCGATTGATATGCTGCGAAGAGTGGATACGAATTTCAAAAATCGACTTCATCAGTGTATGCGCAATGGGGGTCGCCATTTATCCGATGTCATTTTTAAGACAGCATAAAAAAAATTGGGATATTGTATTCTCAAATAAAAAAATTTTTAAAACAATAACTGAAGTACTTTTTTTTTATAGACCTTTCAAATAAGTAAGTTTCTCTGGCGCACCCTGTAGTAAGTATGTTAATACTTTTTTGTATGGAATAATGGAATGGCATAGGAGTCGAGCACGCCCACGACCCACTTAACATGACCAAATTGAAGGTGAAGTCTGGAGTTTGTGCACTTAAGAAAGTCGAAAAAGTGAGTGGGTAAATACAAATACCCCCTTGTTTAATCGTGGATTAAAGTAATCAAAGAATTTTTATATTAATCGTTTATTTGACAAATAATTTATATTATAGAGGAAGCTCATTGTTTGTACATAGACGATTGGATATTATCCTAGAAAACTAAACTAGAGCAAACGTTGCGCCCCCTTGAGTAGGGCCAGAAGTCCGTCCTGTCCGGCCACCGGCGAATCCATTTGGTCCACGCTTGAATCTGCCAGGCCCACCTCGCCCCGTGTGGTATCTTCCCGGTCCTCTAGGTTCACCCTCTGATCCACTAGGTCCACTGAGACTGGGCGGGAATGTACGTGGCTCATCGTGGGCATACACGATGAGCCACGTACAGTAGTGGGTTCAAATCTTGGCACACACCAATGACATTTCGAAATTGGGAAGAGGTTGGGACTTCGGATACCTCTATATCCTAATGAAACGGCATGAGCAACTTTACGTCAATGTTCTAATAGGGGAAGTTAATTCACCGGCCGGGCCGGCCCATTTAGTAGTGTGTGGATCTACCACTGTTAGCAGAATATATATATATATATTTATATACTTAAGTAATATTATAGTCTAAAACTGGTGACTTTTAAGGATGTGAATCTGTAGGTGAAAGCCCCCCACAAAAACCATACTGGTCTTACAACGTAACTCGCAGATTTTTGCCGACTTTTTTAAATACATAACATTAAATAACTTCAACTTCTGGCAGGCAGTGGCAAAAAATAAATACATCACTGGTTTTATTGAGTTCTACTCATAGCGAGTCTCACAAGATTAAAGTAGTCAATGGAATTTTGGTTTAATTTATAAATTGAACACATCGTTCACGAGCTGACGCTTTTGATACTTGAGAGTGTAGGCAGCGATGTAATTATATATTTTAATTTGTTTCAGTTAACATGCTTAGTATTGACTCTTATTGCAATCTCAAATGGTAAGATACTAGCAAATACATATTTATAAAAGTTTTAGTTAAAATTTACACAGCCCCCTTTTAGTTTTTCAATTTAAGTAATTGCACAAGCATTTAGCTTGTGTAATGGAAACTAGACAACGGATATTATTTTTTTACCCCGCAGCGCAATACTACGTGTCGCGAGACTCGTCAAATATGTAATTAAAAGATCCATAATGCTAAGATATTATTAGTTTCTGAGATAACACATACAAAAAAGTCTCGGTGATCCAGTAGTCGAGCACATGGCTTCTGATCCAGAGGTCTGGGTTCGAATCCTGACACTGGCTCACACCAATAACTTTTTAAAATTGTTTTCCAAAGTTAAGTGTGACAAATATCCATGACTGAAAACTTTGTGCGCGGTATGGCAGTAGGTTCGCCACCTATTCCATTTGGGACGTAAACATAACGGCGAGACAAGGCTTAACAGCCGTTGCCTATACCTTCGGGTAACAAAGGCGTGAAGTTATGTTATGTTATGTAACATTTTTTAAAATTACCCTCCACTTTAAATCACATTATCAAGAAACTTATAATGAAAAATATATATTTTTCCACAGGCCTGCCTGGTCCTGATAAAATCGATTTCGAAACAATTCCTCAACGACAAGGGTTGGAAAAATTTGAATTTGGTGAAGAAACACCAGAAGCTTCTGGCTTAACAGCAAATGGAGAACATACTAATAAAGAAGAAATTGTTTTTAAAGAAATATATCCTGACGAATTCACACCGGATGTGGACGACGACAGGGTATACTTTAACCTGATTGAAGACAATGATAAGAATCCTGATGTATTTGATCCTTTTTATTATGAAATAGACACTAAAGATAAGCAAAACTTTGACGTTGATTCTAAATTTGGTCCACCTCATCACGCCATCGAAAAGCAATATGACATGGAAGAAATAATAGAGCCTAGATTAAGTTCACGTCGTCATGATGGTCATGAGCAATTTGATATAGAAGAACCAATAGAACCCAGATTTGATCCCCATCACCCTGATATTGACAGATATGATGACAGTGAAGAACTTATAGAGCCTAGATTTGGTCGCCATCACCACGATGTCCATAGACGGCATGACAGTGAAGAGCGCATAGAGCCTGAATTTGATCTCCATCGTCACGGCGCTCATAGACAATATGACAGGGGAGAACCAATGGAGCCTAAATTTGGTCCTTATCATCACAATGCTCATAAACAATATGAAAGGGAAGAACCAATGGAGCCTGCAGTAGGTCCTCATCATCACGATGACCCTAGAGAATATTACAGGGGCGAACCAATAGAGCCTAGATTTGGTCCTCATTATCACGGTAATCATAGACAACATGATAGCGAAGAAATAATGGAGTCAATATTTCATCCGCATCACCACTATGCCCATAGACACATTAAAATCGAAGAACCAATAAAGCCAAGATTTGGTACACATTATGACAATTAATTTGAACATGCAATGCAATTTGACATGCAAGAACCAATAAGTCCAAGATTTGGTCCTCATTATTACAACTCTCATCGACAATTTGACATGGAAGAAACAATGGAGCCTAGATTTGGTTGTCATCATCACGATGTTCATAGACAATATGAAAGGGAAGAGCCAATGAAGCCAGAATTTAGTCGTTATCATCACCATACCAATAGACAATATGACCGAGAAGAATCCATGGAGTCTGGATTTGGTCCTCATCATCATGATATTCATAGGCAACATGATAGCGAAGAAATTATGGAGCTAACATTTGGTCCACACCATCACGATACACATAGAAAATTTGACATGCAAGAACCACTGAAGCTTGGATTTGGTCCTTATCATCACGATGCGCATAGACAATGTAAAAAGGAAGGTGGCTAGATTAGGCCCACATCATCCCCATTCTCGTGGACAGTTTGACATTCAAGAAATAAGAGCCTGATTATAGACAACATCATCACGATGCTTAAAGCCCTTTGTTCCATCTTGATGATAGAAGTCACCTATGATTTACCCAATGTGTATTAAAATAATAATATATATATTATTATTATTATATATTATTTATCATAAACTTAATTTATAATAAATAGTTCTGTTACCATACATTTATTATTATTATTTATCATCATCATCATCATCAGCCTATTGCAGTCCACTGCTGGACACTACTCCTCTCCCAATGTGTGCCACAATATCCGATTCTCTGCCTTCCGCATCCAGTCTTTTCCAGCAGCCTTTCTGAGGTCGTCTGACCATCGGGCTGGTGGGCGTCCTACGCTACGTTTACCAAGACGCGGTCTCCACTCTATGACCTTCTTACTCCATCTACCGTCGGTCCTTTGGCAGATATGACCATCCCATTGCCACTTCAGCGAGCTTATTCTACGAGCTATGTCGGTTACCCTAGTTCTCTGGCGGATATACTCATTCCTGAGTTTATCCTTCAGAGATACCCCAAGCATAGCCCGCTCCATAGCTCGCTGAGCGGCTTTAAATTTGTGGACTAGCCCCACCGTGAGTGTCCACGTTTTGGCACCGTAGGTCATCACCGGTAAGACGCACTGGTCAAAGACTTTGGTCTTCAGACATTGCGGTATAGGCGAGCTGAAGACTCGGCGCAGTTTGCCGAATGCAGCCCAACCTAGCTAAATCCTCCTTTCGGCCTCCTTCTCGAAGTTTCGTCTACCTAAGGGCCGTCCATTAATCACGTGAGGTTAGAAAGGGGGGGGAAGGGGTCTAACAATAATCATGAAATATCACGAGGGGGAGCGGAGTGTAGTAAGATATCACGTGTATTTATTTTTTCCACCTTATTATTAGAATAAAATAGATTGGTGTGAGCCCAGAATCGATCCCACGACTTTCTGATTCGGAAGCAGGCCGACCAGCGAGATTGATGATGAATTAAAAATAATTCTCTTAAAAACTTTATTAGTTTTAAATGTGACCACGTATCACCATGGGGGAGGGGGGGTCAAAATGATAAAAAAACCATCACGGTTAATGGAAGGCCCCTAATTGGATAATTTGGCCTAGGTAGACGTATTTGTTTACGACTTCGAGAACTGACCCTTCGACGCTTATCGGTCCGGGCACGACATGTTCATTAAACATGACCTTGGTGGACCAATATTTAGGAATGGTTATACCGCCATTCTGCGGTGTTGTGCAGTGTAAGCTTGTCAACCATATGTTTTTCTTTCGCTCCGACTGACTGAGAGAAGAGACTTATTATTTATACCAAATGGATTTTAATTATAATATCACTAGCAGTCTCGGTTGGTTAATGCTTAATGGCTACAAGCATTTTTGTGATCCGCATACAATTTTAACAGCGATAGAGCCAAGCAGCTCACTGCAGTAATGTCTCTACCAGTGAAACACCACGGTCTCCCAGAAGATCGCCTTAAAGTGGCTCATCATCAGTAGCTCATCTCATCAGTGGCGTTCGGAGAGAGAGGTACCGGGAAAAAGTGTAAAATAATTTGAACAAAGCGTGCTTGACTTGTATGTGACAAAGTATATTTATTATCAAACATAATTAATAAATTTAAACGAATTCTGCTATATTCATTTTCGTTTAACAGAATAGCCAGTAGATAGTGTGTGGGATTCTGCGCGATGGACCGATATAATTTACGGCAACACCAATTTAAGTTGATCTCTTTGTAAATGATTACTTTATGTATATGAGATGTGTCCGTAGGAGTCGTATTGTACTGGTTGGGTTTTAGTTCGTCCTGTATGCATAGCTCGTCTGATAATCCCGTTTGAAACACATCTAGCTGACGTTGGGGGTGACTAACTCAGATAAATAATACATAGTACGTTCACTGCGTGTATTGAAACGTAAGTGTGCAGAACTGATATTGTGTTTGAACAAAATACTGTGCTGAGATCAATTGATATTTTGTTTATACCTAATGCTTACTGTGTTGAGATGATATATTTATATATATAATACTAGCTGACCCAGCAAACGTTGTCTTGCCGAAAAATAAAATTTAAAAAATAGGGGTTGATCGTAGGGGGTTGAAAATTTAGGGTTGCATGTATTTTTGTATCCCGTTTTATAAAAAAAATAAGAAACAGAAATATGTCGAAAAATTAAAAAAAAAAATTGAGGGGTCACACCTTTTTTTTTTTAATTAGGGAAACCCTTGTGATTTAGGGGGATGAAAAATAGATGTTGTCCTATTCTCAGACCTACCCGACACGCACATAAAATTTCATGAGAATCGATCTAGCCGTTTCGGAGGAGTTCAATTACGCACATCTAGACTCGAGAATTTTATATATTAGATATTGATTTGGGCACCTTAGAGATTTTCTAGGACCCAAACAAAATTTTTCACCCTTCTGAAAATATAACGAGCCCATTGCCGTAAATTATAGTAGGTAACTATTAGTTTCGGCGGATGGCGGCGGGGATAGTGACAGCGTTATGTCCACCGTCTGCGCCGCCTCGGAGGCCTCCAGTAGTCTCGTGGTGCGGGCGCGTAAGCGCAAACTGCGGAGCCCCGTAGACCCACGAGGAGGCAAAAAGAGGCCTTCTGACAGCGGGAAAGTCGCTCGAAAGAGGAGGCGCTGAACTCTGCTGAGCTCCGTGCCGAGATCCTCGACACGTTGGCGTCTCTGGAGCAGACGGCTGACCGGGCGAAGGGCTCGAGGGTGGACCTGGCAAGGGTCGTCCGATCGAGCCGAGGCACGATCGGGCGAGCCCCAATCAGGAATGTAATCGCCGAGCTCTGCGCTGGGGCCGGGACCCGCGATAGCGAGAATGAGTCGTTCCGCTCTCAGATCGCGGGGTTTTCTGCCCGAATGACAGAGCTCGCGAGAGAAAACGCCGACCTTCGGGCCAAGATGGCCGAGATGGCGGCGCCTCAATTGCAGGCGGCGGGGGCATCCCGGGGGGACTCTGTTCCCCCGGCGGCGCCGCCGTCTGCGAAGAAGCAGAAGAAGAGGGCGGATAGGACTGTCGACGCGCCGAGCCCCGCGGAACCCGCGGAGGCCTCTCCGCCGCAACCATTATGCGACTGGAACTGGTTCATGGCTATTTATGCCAGAGATCAAGCCCGATTCCAGTCAGAGATGATGGCTAAATACTTTCCCCAGATGGGGAAGAAGCCTCCTTTGAAGCATGAGAGGCCCGCCGTGGCGAATCCGCCACCGCCGGGGACGCAGATGCCCCAGGGGGGAAAAAAAAATTAAAGAAAAATCAGAGGAAAAGGAGGGCGGCCGCTGCGGAGTGCTCACAGGCGCCGCCGCCTCCGCCTGCGCCTGCAGCCGGCGGCGGAGACCTGGGCGACGGTGCTCGGCCGTAAAGCCGTCGCCGCCACGAGGAAGGCTCGCGCCGCCGCCGCCGCTCTTGCTCCAGCGCAAAAAAAGAAGGGGAAACCTGCGGGCTTGCCGAAGCCCCCCAGTACCGCTGCGGTAGTGGTGACGGTGCCTCCGGACACCGGCACCACGCTCGCGGCGGTGATGGAGGTTGCCAAGAGCCGCATAAAACTTGCGGATCTTGGTATCTCCGGGGGGATAAAGCCCCGCAGGACAATAACCGGGGCTCTGATGTTGGGGGTCCCCAGTCCGGAGAGCTCCGCCGAGAGAAAGTGAGGGTGGCCGTCGCCAACACGGGAGCAATAATCTCGCGGCCCTGTAATATGGGCGACTTCAGGGTGTTGGACTTAGACGAGTCGTTAATCGTTAAAGGTGTTCCCCCTCGACTGGAAGTCGGCGAGGCTCATAAGGAAGCAAGGGAGGACCGGAGACGCTCCGTCGTGTGCATAAAGCATTTCCTCGCGTAAAAAAAAAAGTAACTATTAGTCTAGGCAACCATAATCATTTGAGAAATCTATATTGCTTGGCACATACGTACTGACATGCACACTTTTTTTTTTAATTTTTTTTCCCCGAACTTGCGAGAGGACATCTCACACATCGGCCGCTATTATGTCAGTCCATTGATTTTAGAGTGATTGACACAGGAATGACCTAGGAGTGACACACTGAGTCGATGACACAGGAGTCTGAACGGGTTAGGTTTTTCCATAGTATTAATGTTCATGACAATAAACATAGATCTTAGTTCCCTTTTCTGCCACCGACTGCGCTAGAATTTCAGACGCACCGATTACGTACATACGTCGCGTTTAGTACTAAACATATCTGTATTAAATGGCGACAAAACTTCCCGCGTAACCTCGGTGTTTTTATACTCTGTGACTAGTAAATTCAGGAAAGTCACTCTATCAAATGACTAAAAACTTATCACATAATGTAAGCGTCTTTACCATTTAGTAAGCACAATATACTTCATGCGAAGGAATGTTATTTTTTAAATCCTCCTTTTCAACGTCTCACGCACCAGAGACCCAACAATTCGTTCAGTCATTACATATAGACGTGACCGAGCTTAAGAACTTCGAATTTCTATTTCCCCAATAGCGACACAACGCCTAGCGGGTAGCAATAGATTCTTAGATAGCGTAATAGATTTAGGTACTTTGAGAGAAGTAAATCAATTACAGTACATTAGGATTGTTCCTGACTCATTCTTGCGGTTAATCGAACCAGTTCCTAGATTTGTTCTAATCAAATTTATGTTCATGAATCCCCTATAACGTTTAAGCTATTAAGCTTCAAAGCATTATTAATAAAGTATTTCTTTGATAGAATTAGAGAATATGATATTAAATAATAACCTTAGTTTTATTATTTCTGGTGAATATTTGCCGCTATTAAATGTAGTGGGTAATGGATTCGATTCCGTTTGGACATCGTTATGATTCACCGTCCAATCTTATGATTATCTATGTGATTAATTAAATCATTTACAATAAGTTCTGATTGGAAACTGAGGCAAGTCACAAAGGACGCTAAAATTTGATTTTATAGACTTTTCACTATTTAATATCTTATTATTCGCTTATTAATGGTTCTGAATTACTCAATATGACACGTTGTATTCCGAATAAAAGGATGTTCTGCCATTTCTTCGATTCCTTTCAACGAAGATTGAATTAGTTTTTTAAGGCTCAGCAACACTTGTCTCAGAAACATTTCTGGTTTAAAACCATCATAATTTAAAATCTATCTATCTGTCGATCAAGAACAATGCAAATTTTTAGATCAATTTCTTTGATCAATCTAATAACACGAACATCTGTTAAACAAAACTACAAAACAAAGTGACGACGCTTTTGTACCAGGTGCTCCCATTTGTCTGAAGTTCTCTTTGTATTTACAATTCAGAATCATTCTGCTTTTGTGTTTAGTGACAAATTGCAGGTGTGAAAAAAGCAGAAGTGGAGTTGCTACTTCTATAATCTGACCTGAGCATAACAGAGAGAACAGCCTTGGAACAGTTGTGAAGGATTCAAAGTTGCAAATTATTTTATATCTATTTTGATTCTGAGTCTGAAAAGTCTGAAAAGGTCTCGGTGGTCCAGTGGTCGAGCACCCCGCTTCTGAAGCAAGAAGTCGCGGGTTCGAATAATTGCTCAAACCAATGACTTTTCGAAATTATTTTCGAAAGTTATATGTGATAAATATCGATGACAGAAAACTTTGTGCCCGGTATGTCGATAGGTTCGCCACCTATTTCATTAGGGACCTAAACATAAAGGCGAGACGTAACTTAACAGCTGCCTACACCTTCGGGTAGACAAAGGGGTGGAGTTAATTATTCCTAACGTTCCTGAAAATTTCATAATTGTCGCCTTAGAAAAGAAAGAACAAATTGTGAAGTAAAAAGGCCATATACAATTATTCCATGTATAAAATGGTTTCCACTTCTCCACATTGCCGTAATTTTATTAAGTTTTGACACTTTCCATTTCATAAATTTGCGAGTTAAAAATGTTCCCTGTCACAAACAAGCGACATTAAACGCAAAGTATGATACGAACGACTTGAATCGCGTCTGAATAGAGCAAAGTTGAATGTTTTGAAGTCACAATGAAGTCGTAAAAAAGATTTCACTTTTCTTACTTACAATACTTACAATAGAAAGAAAGTTTGATGATTAAATGAGTAGAACATTTTGTCGAAAACATGGTTGTAAGGACGGAAGTCGGATTGAAAGAGAGTGTCGGCATTAAAGTAAGAAAGGACATGCTCCGATGGTTCGGACATGTAGAAACAATGGATGATGCAAAATTGACTAAGCAGATATACATTGCAAAAGCAGATAGATGTAGAAGCCGAGGTCGGCCAAGAGACTCATTCCATGATCAAATAGAACGTGTTCTGGAGGAAGGGGGCGTTAAGAGTATTGTAATATTTTGTATTATAATATAATTTTGTATTATGATATGTGAAAGCATAAATAGGTTCCGCCGCGTATTCCATTTTGGGACGAAAAATTCTGCGAGTCGAGGCTGAACAGCCGTTTCCTCTGAGTAGAAAAAGGAGTGCAGTTATAAACAAAACATATGCACCTACTAATTTAATTGAGTTCCCAGAAGCTGAAAAGATGCCCAGCCAATTGCTTCGAGCAGAAGTGGACGTACCACACATCATTATATGTCCAGTTGATTGACAATACGATTTTGGTCGTAGTCAAGATACAAAAACTTTATCGCGAACTTTAAATCTTCTGGGAAATATCAATTTCTATGAAGATACTAAAGGCAAGTTTTGACGAGAACGAACTGAAGCGAGAGAATTCCCTCGATATCAATAAATAATGTTATTGGAGTGTACAGGGCAGTGTATGAACTATCACAGAGAAATAACACGTATTTATATTATACAACGATATCAGTATTACGCACTCTTATTTCTACTAAGTAATGTCTGCCTCAGTTTTTGGTTGAATTCATACTTTAATATTAAGCTATTTATTATAACATGTTTAAACAATACGACAGTGATTACTAAGCATTTTCATCATCAATTTCCTTTACAAATGTTTCTTTTTAAATAAATATTTACTACTAGCTGACCCAGCGAACTTTATTCCGCATCAAAAGTAATTACTGCTGTCCCGCTATGTTAATACTGCAATATCTTTGAAAATACTTATTTGTTTAAATTGCATGTTTTAAAGGGCCAGGATCGTCTATATTACATGCACAATCTATTTAAGACCTTTAATTGGATAAAGAATAATATTGTAGTCTTGGTAAGTCTCGGTGGTCTAGTGGTCGAGCACACGGTTTCTGAATCCCGAGGTCGTGGTTTGAATCCTGACACTGGCTCACACCAATGACTTTTTGAAATTGTTTTCAGAAAGTTATGTGTGATAAATATCGATGACTGAAAACTTTGTGCCCGGTATGGCAATAGGTTCGCCACCTATTCCATTTGGGACGTAAACATAACGGCGAGACGAGGCTTAATAGCCGCTGCCTACACCTTCGGGTAACAATGGCGTGAAGTTATATGTTAATATTGTAATGTTTAAAATCGCTTCGTAAATAAGCCACTATTTCTCGTAAAAAGTAAAAAAATAAAAATATGCCCTCGCGAACTTTTTTGTAGACCTTTTAAAAGTGTATAATAATGTAGTATGTTGTTTTGATTTATCACTTAGAGTTCAGGCAGCGTTTGCGATTAAAGTTCTAAATCTTGAAAATTATCACTTTTTTTTTGCTACACTATACATGAATTATAGTTCAAAACCACCCCGTTAACACCCTCTAACTGTTAAAAAAATATTGCATCAAAATCAGTTGCGCCACTTCCTCTACTGCTACACCGTGACTTATCAAGTCCATCATAACATTGATAGTCTGTTCCTTATACCAAATTCTGTATTGTTCAAAACAAAGTACTTTTGAAAAAGTCACTTTTCAGGGACTTATCTCTGACTGTGATTGGAAGAAGCTAAAGGTATTTTTACATGGAATAATATACTTACTTGAATATTGCAGCTATATAGAAAAGCTTAAGAAATGTCGAGTACTTTGGCAAGGCAACTTACTTTTGTTAGGAACTGAATATTAATTTAAAGATTTTAATTAGTATTTTAGTATTGCACATAGACATATTTATAAATAAAATGACTTTAGCTAAACGTACATCGGCTTAAACATATTTTGGCGCGCTAAGTCACAAATCTATTGAATCAACCGATCAAACAAAATTTACTGTACTGTAAATGTGACTTCACGCAATCAGCATTCAAGGGTTTGGCAGTAACAATTAGGCATTGATACTTAGAATCCATTTTGCATTACAAAATAAAAAATAAATATTAAAATAATATTTAATTATTTTATAATAGTTTACATAAACTTAATTTCAATTATTTCGCTTTAAATGTTGGCAGCAATTCTGGCGTAATTTAATTACCAGCAGTTTCAGATTCAATAATGACTCTACAAGAGAATTAGAAACCGGATAACTCGCTCTTTGCCAAAATGGATTATCTATATAATGGCGCCTATAAAAAGAACAGCCTCCGAGTATCGAGAACCGACAGGTCCAATTATTTTTTTGGACATTGATCGTGAAAGTTTGAAGGGAAAGACTTGGTTCTTAAAAGTTATTAGAGACGTCAGAGTATTGGATTATTTTAAAAATAATTCGTACAATTTGTACGAGGGATATATGTAATTTAATTTCTCTGAGTTGAGTTTTATGTTGTTGATTGAAGTCACGGAAATGTTTAAATTACTGCAAACAAAATTAGAAGAACAAGCCAACGAACTAAAAGAAATGAGAGAAAGTATTACAAAGAATATAAATAAAAACATTGATGAAAAATTCGCTATGATAGAATCCAGACAACAGAAGTTAGAAAAAATATGTGAGGAACAAAACCAAAGAATTATGAGATTTGAAAGACTCACTAGAAGAAAAAATCTGATATTTTTTTAAAGTAGAGGAGACAGAGAACAGCTTCATCAGCTTGCAAAATAAGATCTTAAATATAATACATCTAGATATGAAAGTGGACTGTCAAAAAGGAGACATTGAATATCTAACAAGAATGGGGAAAAAGTCTGAAAAAATAAGACCGATAATTGTCACCCTAACTACAAATGGGCAAAAAAATCGAATTACTTAAAATAAAAAAAATATTTCAAAACAGTAACTCTTTATACATCAAAGAAGACTTCCCACTTGAAGTTCTCGAAGAAAGAAACAAAATACAACAATTACAACAAGAAAGAGATCAAGGCAAAAAAGTATATATTAAATATAACAAACTAATAATTCTACCTCAAAATGAAAAATACAACAAGAAAGAATTTTATCATTCCCGGAAACAATAAACTTCAACAGAGGAAAACAAAATAGGTGTATGAAATCTACTAAGAAAAATAAGATGGATCTATATTTAGTACGAAAAAATAAGGACACGAACACTGTAACAAGATCTCCTTCAAGTTAAAAATACAGAAAGCTCTTCAATCTCCATTAAATGACAGCACCCCCTCCATGTCCCCCAATACGGCTGGTCACCGCGGGGGTCAAGGACCATAACCCTCCACTCCACCCACTATAAATATGTACATATAATGCCTGATCACTATACCATAGAAGAGGATGAAGATCCTATGTTCTGTCACTATGGCGAGACAAAAGGCCATCTGTGTAGCATAACTTGTAACTACTGTATCTAAAGCTGTTGGTTCACCAGAAATAAATAAATATAAAAAAGCAACTAAAAGAAAATATAGAAAGCTTTACTGCAATATTTGAATGAATCTGTATATACAATGATAAGAAAGAAGAAATAAGTTAATTGCATAATTTACAATATATACAATTAATGAGGTGTGTAAGAATCGTGCCCTATGGCGCTCTGTTCTCTCTGCCTACCCCGCAAGGGATTTGGCGTGAAGTTATGTATGTATACAATTAAAAAATTTGCTGAAATCAAATTTCTTCGCATCTCAAGTCTACTGGCAGAGGATTGGATGTATTATCACGCTGAATGACAATGCTAATCCTATGTGCGAAGAATAGACCAGCCCTACATTTTGTATGTATATATATAATAAATATTGTTAATTGCATTTGAATTTGGAAAATAGAAACATATCCATTATCCAAATACAAGAATGACTTAGAAATTGCAATAAAACCTTATAATTATGAGCGTCTTCAATACCAGGCTAGGACACAAATTAAAAAGTGAAGACAGAATAATGAGCAGTTCATGTTTTGGAAAAGGAGAAAATAACAGGTGAAACTTAAAAGTAATGTGGAGAAAATGGAGGAGGCCTGTACTCTATTGAGAGGTCCTTAATAAGGAAAATAAAAAGGAAATATATACATGCTAAGATAAAAAAATAAAAAAAACTGTAATGTGAAATTGTAATTTGATTTAAACTTATACCTATATACTCGTATATATATATATATATATGTTGTAAAACTATGCTTGTAATATTATTAAGGACATAAAAAGGCTTTATTATTATTATTATTATTTTCTTTTGATACAAATTTACAGCAGTCATAGTAGGTTGCCTTTTTGGTTGGTTGTTTTTAACAAAGTTTTAAGATTTATTGAAAAAATTCAAATTTAAAACATATTTTTGTAAAAAGTCTCAGTGGTCCAGTGGTCGAGCACCCGCTTCTAAATCCAGAGGTCGCGGGCGGAATCCTCACGTTTGCTCACACCAATTTTCGGAAGTTCTTTTAGGAAGTTATGTGTGAAAAATATCGATTACTGAAAACTTTGTCCCCGGTATCACTATAGGTTCGCCACCTATTCCATTTGAGACATAAACATAACGACGAGACGAGGCTCAACAGCCGCTGCTTATACCTTCGGGTAGAAAAGGCGTGAAGTTATGTTATGTTATATGTTATGATAGTTCTAGCACCGAATAGCTATCGGACCCTAAGTCGAAAGAATAGTTCCATTTGAGGCAATCCATGATGCGATAAATTTTGGACTTATTCTTTAGAAATGCTGGAAGACGCAATGCCATGCTTCCAATGTTCCATTAGTTGATAATTTTTTTTTGTGGGATAGGAGGGCAAACGAGCACGCGTGTCACCTGATGGTAAGAACACCGCCCATGGACACCAGCAACACATATAGTGTTACTGTTGCGTTGCCGACCTTTAAGGGATGGGGATACGGAAGAATGGAGAAGGGGAGGTGGTCTTCCGGGTACCTCTCTCACCGAACGAAACGCGGCATGAGCCATTTTACGTCGATTTTCTGAGAGGTCGTGGTATGTCACCGGTCGAGCCGGCCCATTCATGCAGCGAATTGCTTGGCTCTACCACTGTTGAAGAGAAGAGAGAAGTTCTAGTAGGAGAAAAAAACTGGAGAACACAGCGGATAGGCTAAATCGCCCAATTTAATATATATGCCTTAAAAATTTTTGCAACATTGGCCATTGAGAAAAAATAATATGTCATTTTGTTATTTTAAGATATTTGCTAAACTGCACGGGAATAGGGCTCATTACAAAAACGTTTCCTAAAATTAAGGGATTATTGAGGCATAAACCCTATTTTGTGGGATCAACTTTTCCAAACTTAAATAATTGTTACATTTATATTCATAGCGAATATAGAGCCCGACTTGAGTTGTACAATAGTGTTACGATTTGACGCGCAAATAAATACCTACCTATTTATCCGAAATCCTTTTCGATACACTTTGATAAAGAACTAAATCTTTCCACCAGTCCCTCTATTAAAAAAAGAATCGATTCTCGATGAATAAAAGAAAATAGACATAGCAGAACTTGTTATAATGTAAAAACAATGTTATATAAAACTTACAAAAGTGCTTGAAAAAATCAGACCTGTCCAAATTTATAGATATTTGTATGAATTAAATATGCATTTGCGCATTTCTTTTACACATGATAATAAAGAAAAAGGGCGTTTGTTTTGTGCCAGTATCGAATTAATTTAGAAATATTTATTTTTGTGTAAAAATGTTATAAGCAGTACCTACATCTGATGCTGATTACAAAAATTCTTGTACTCGAGAAGTAACTAAGCAGCCGAGACGCCTTTTTAAATTATTATTAAATATGGTGTAAATTGTAATGAAAATGAAAAATCTACAATTATTAAAAACTACTACAAATAATAAACAAATAAAACATTTCATTTTTTTTTATGGGATAGGAGGGCAAACGAGCAGGCGTGTCACCTGATGGTAAGCAACCAACGCCGCCCATGGACACCAGCAGCACATATAGCACATATAGTGTGTTACTGTTGCGTTGCCGACCTTTAAGGGATAGGGGAAAGGAAAGGATGGGGAACGGGGGGTGGGCCTCCAGGTACCTCTCTTAGCGAACGAAACGCGGCATGAGCCACTTTACGTCGATCTTCTGAGAGGTCGTGGTATTTCACCGGTCGAGCCGGCCCATTCATGCAGCGAACTGCTTGGCTCTATAATAATAATAATAATAAAGCTTTATTTAATTCCATGCACAATACATATGAACATTAACAGGTGGTAGTTTATTAACATAAAATATTTAGTTTATAAATATATATATATATATATATTTTAAGCAATGTTTATGCAAATATAAAAAAAAAAAAAAAAAATTAGCAAGTGTAAGGTGACTTGTTAAATATTAATCTTAATATCTAGTTTATGTATAGCTTCTATTTATTTTAACATAATTAATTTAAAAACAATAACAGTTGCAGCCTATTAACATATTATATTTAGTTTATATGTATTTTATATAATGTCTAGGTAAGTATAAAACAATAGCAATTGGTAGGTAACTTAATAAACTTAAATATCTAGTTTTAACATACATAGCTTCCACATTTTTTAACACAATTCATTTAAAACAACAACAGTTACAGCTTATTAACATATTATATTTATTTTATGTAGTGTTTAGGTCAATAAAAACAATAGCAATTGGTAGGTAACTTATAAAATATTAACCTTTAATATTTAGTTCACACACAGATAGCTTCTACATATTCTAATATAATCCATTTGATACAATAACAGTTGTAGCTTATTAACATATTATATTTAGTTTATATTTATTTTATTTAATGTTTAGGTCAATAAAAACAATAGCAATTGGTAGGTAACTTATTAAATATTAACCTTTAATATTTAGTTTACACATACATAGCTTCTACATATTCTAACATAATGCACTTGAAACAATTACAGTAGCTTAGGTAGCTTAATAACATAATATTTAGTTTATATATATTTTATGTAACATTTAGGTAGGTATAAAACAATAGCAATTGGTAGGCAACTTTTAAATATTAACCTTTAGTACTGAATTTATATATATATATGTTTTTTTTTTTTTTTTTTTATCGCGTCTATGATTCGATGCATGGACCCCGTTTGGGTAAAAGCCTCCCCCAAGGAATGTCGTCGCCATCCTTTCCCGTAATTTTCTCTGTCTAGGTAGGTGATATTTTTTTTTTTGTTTTGATGTTTTGATTGTTGTTCCTGGGGGGTTTTGGTCGAACTCTCCCGCGGTGACCGGCCGTACTGGGAGATCAGGGGTTGGAGGAGTGCTCGATTTTGATTTCTAGGCTGTGTTGTAGTCTGAGATCTTGGAATGGCATCCATTTGGTTCTGTCTGTGTGAGAATTAGTTTGGGCTTTTGTATTATATACTTATTCATGTGACTTTTATTTTTCTTACTTGTTTTTTTACCAGTTTGTTGGACAGTTTTGTTATCAGAGTGGAGCGTTTCCGGAGATTCTGATAAGTTTCTTTTGCTTGACTGTTTCTGTAGGGATTTCGTGTTATTCACTATAATCATTTTGTCATATTTTATAAAAGCGGTATTACCTGCATCTTTTTCTTTCTGTACTTGGGCTTGTAGCTCTTTACGCTTAATTATGACTTCGATTGGGTAGTCTTCTTTTAAGTAATAGGGGGTAGTATGAAGGTTATTTTTATTTCTTTGTAGTTTTAATTTGAATCCCAACGTATTAAATGTTATTACTATTGGTCTAACTTTTTCACCCCTTTTCCCTAACCTTCTAACAGCTTCTATGTTGTAAGTGTCGCATGAAATTTTTATGTATGTATTTATTATATTAATTACCATTTTTTCCAGATCTTCATAAGACTTTTCTGTCTCTTCTACGCCAAAAAAGATCAGATTTTTACGCCTGCACTGCCTTTCTAGGTTGTTAATTTTTATTTGATTGCTCTTCTATTTTTATCGCCAAAATCTCATTTTTCAATTCTAAGCTATTGAATTTCTCGTTGAGGCTGTTGATTATTGTGTCTTTAATATCTTCTTTCATATATAACAGGTCTTGTTTTTGCTGCTTTATATCTTGCTGCATGCTAATTAGCATATTTTTTATTTCTTCCATAATTGGCTATACTTCGCTCAGCGACTTACCTAGAAGGTTCTGATGGATCGTAATAGATGGCGCTGGTAGATACTTTAATCGATGTTTTAGGAACGGGGAAATTATTATTTATATATATATGGATTCTTTTGAGGTTATAGTTCCTGATATTTTTAGTTTACTCACTGTAATAATGTAATTCAGGTTCCAGTTTCGTCGTACACTCGCCACAAAGTAATTTAGCACTGAAAAATTTTAATATATTCTTAGTAGGTATCTTCATGAATTGCTGATCACTGTCATTTGATAGAACGATTTTATGCACTTTATAATAGATTTTACTGTGTATATACTATGTTTTATATATTATTCGAAGTATTTTATGCACTGGTTTTATATTTTGTTGATAGCACTATGTTTAGAATACTTAATTATTTTTAAAACTTATTTAACAACGAGTACAATGTTGACAGTACCGCAGTGGCTCCCCCAACCTGCTTGGCTCTACCACATTAATAATAATAATGCAAATATTATAAAGTTTTGAAGTTGCTAATTCTGAAATCGATTCTAAAAAACTATTTCTAATACATTAAACTATATTAGGTGGTTTCAAACTTATTTTTCTTATATTTTTTTAATAATCTGAATCACGACCATGAACACTGGGTATAAAATTTTAGGTGACCTCTTTTATCAAGATGAAACAGTCTTTAAGCATAGTGAAGCTGTGGACCAAATTAAGGCTCTACTAGTTCTTTGGTTTCTTCATGTCAACTTCTTTATAAACATTGTGATTCTGTCGACCAACTTTAGACTCGGTTGGTTCTTGCGCGTCGAATTGTCTACGAGCATCATGATGATGTGCACCAAATCTAGGCTCCATTAGTTTTTCCCTGTTATGTTGTTCATGAGAAATCTGATCTCGTGGACCAAATTTGGGCTTTACTAGTTCTTCCCCATCATATTGTCTATCAGCGCCATGACGATGAGAACTAAATCTAGGCTTCAATGGGTCTTGAACGTCAAATTGTCTACGGGTATCATGATGATGATGACCAAATCTTGGCTCTTGGATATCAACATGTCTATGAAAATAATGATAATGACGACCAACTCTAGGCTCTACCGGTTTTCGCATGTTAAATAGTCTATGGGTATCAAGATGATGACGGCCATATCTAATTTTCATTTGTTGTTTACTGTCATATTGTCTATGAGCGCTATGACGTTAAGAACCAAATCTAGGCTCTAAGGACTCTTCGTTGTCATGTTGTCTATGAGCACCGTGATGATGTTGACTTATTCTGGCCTCTGTAGGTTCTTCGATGCTATATTGTTTATGACGAGCATGGTGTAACCTAGATCTAGGCTTTATTAGTCCTTCAACGTCATATTGTTCTCCTTTAACAGAATGAGGTGGACGAAATCTAAGATGTATCTTACCGTTGCTATCAATTTCATAATAAAAAGAATCAGGATTCTTCCTTTTATCTTCAATCCGATTAAAGTTTGTTTTATCGTCATGATATTCCGATGTAAAGTTGTCTGGATGTATTTCTTTCAATTCAAACTCTTCTTTCTCAGTATGTTCCCCATTTTCTTTTAAGCTCGAAGCTTCTGATGTCTCTTCCCCAATCTCAAAACTTTGTAAGTCTTGTCTTTGAGGACTAATTACTAATTTAGGAATCGGTTCGATATCGCTCTTATCAGGATCACGAGGCAGACCTAGAGCTAAATATGAGTAATTAATTATAAGTTTCTTTTTCACGAATTATGACTGAATGTAGACGAGATTTAAAAAAATCTAATTCTAATAATATCGGCGTAAAGTGGCCCATGCCTCATTTCACTCGGTAAAAAAGGTATTCGGAGGCCCAATTACTTCCCCTCCCTCCTCCTTATCCCACTTCCAACCCCTTCCCTATTAGGAAAACATTCCGAAGGAGAGTAGACGTCAGGCAGTCGGCCGGTCGTAAAACCACAGCCAAATCTTTTGACAACATGGATTGTTCAAAAGAATGACATGTTGTGCAGACCCCACTTAATTTATACAGACATTTATGAATTAAATATTTGATGAGTCTCTTGTCATGTAGCATTGCGTGGAGTAGAGTATTAATATCCGTTATCTAGTCTCCATTACACAAGCTAAATGTTTTGTGCAGTTATATAACTTGGAAAACTAAAGGGAGCTGAGTAAATTTTGACTTAAAGTGTTATAAATAATATATGTATTTACTATATCTCACCATTTGATATTGCAATAAAAGTCAATAATAAGCACGTTATCTGGAACAAAAATAAAATATATTATTAACATCGCTGCCTACACTTTCAAGTATTAAAGGCTATACGGATATAATGGATATTTTCTTTTAAAAAATTATCTATATAGTTTTCATTAAAAGTTATTCTGTTACCAATTCAAGCTTCTATTCATATAGACTAGATATATAGATAGATAGAATTAAGCAACTTAAACAAGGTCCTATTATGGATGGTGTCTGCATAAATAAAACAATAATACTTACTTGCAGTGCCATATCACAAGTCTTGCTAATGTATTATCTATTACAAGCGTCAAGTAGTAATATATGTTTAGTGACTGTGATTTTAACTTATATATAAAAATCTTTATCAGTCACAAGCGAAGCGTCCAAAACAAAAATCCCAAGAGATATTTTGCTACGTAATTAATAATTATCAATTTGACTCACAGAATTATCATTAACTAGTTGACCCGGCAAACTTTGTTTCGCCTCAGAAGAAATAAAAATGGTCATTGTGGGTTATCCCTAAGAGATAGATATTACTGCTCAACAAATACAGCAGTATTTCTAACCTAAAAGATCAAGCGTCTTACGGTCAGAGTTTTATCGTATTCTCAAATTCAATATTCAGTGGACTAGGATCTGAAGCCATTTTATTTTTTAAGTGTAAAGTGTCAGTTTTAAAATGATCTATATGTATTGCTATACGAAATGTTATATACATGCCTTAGTGGAAAACCAGGTTCGTGGAAATTGGGCCACGGGTGTAATCGTCACGTCTGACCTGGTTCCTAGTGGAGGGACTCTCAGACTCTACATAGAACTGGACAAGAAACTCTTGTACGGGATACTGTTTTTATAATTATAATGGTTTAGAGTATAGCTGTATAGCTGCTTAGTGCCTTGATACGACGGATTGGTGCTTAATCCCAATTCTGTTAGCAAAACCCATTATCACATAGATATATAAGTATTTTTTATGGGATAGGAGGGCAAACGAGCCAGCATGTCACCTGATGGTATGCAACCTGCGCCGCCCATGGAAACCAGCAACACATATAGTGTTACTGTTGCGTTGCCAACTTTTAAGGGAGCAGGATAGGAAATGACGGGGAAGGGGGTGTGCCTCCAAGAACCTCTCTCACCGAACGAAGCGCGGCATGAGCCACTTTACGTTGATCTTCTGAAAGGTTATGGTATTTCACAAGTCGAGCCGGCCCATTCATGCAGCGAACTGCTTGGCTCTACCACTGTTCAAGTATAGTATAGATAAAATAGTAATTTTTATTACATTATCGCCATCATTATATTCTGTGGACAAAATTTAAAGATAAAAAACAGTGTAACCTACTTTTTTTAATAAGTCCAGTCCAATAGGAAAAACTAATTTTAAGAAAACGCGCTTTACGCTTGCTTATAAAATCTAGTATCTAATCGAACCTTCGACATCTACACGTCCCTGATGTATCTTGCCACCTAGTTAGTTTGGGACGTAAACACAACGAGTCGCGGCTTAACAGACGCTGCCTACACCTTCGGGTAGAAATGGCATCTACTATTTGCTAGAAATGAGTGCTAGGAAGCTTTTGAGGTAAATTTATTACAGACTACTACAACGAGTCTTCAAAGTTTTTTCTCATTTTCATAGAGCTTCATCGTTTTTTTACAGTTAGATTTCTTTGGAGAACATAATAATATAGTGATTTATTTCTAAGTGTGAAAGTGTTTTCGAGGCTATACCATTATTCTCCGAAACCCCTTTCCCTTTAGCAACCAAGTGAATTCCTTGTATGAATTACCTCCTTTTAATGGCAAATGAACAGTTTTTCAAAGAGTGCTGATTTTTAATAAACAGCTATACTTGGTGATTCAAAGTTAACTTACTTTGGCAGCTACCCGTCATGAAGCAGGTCTTAAGCTAACGGCCTTAAGACATATCGTGGTTTAATAAAAAACTTAGATTTATGTAACTAAAGTGAAAGTTCTGACTCCAACCAACTTCCAACTAAGTAGATAGTAGATTCGACCTCGACAACATATTTCAACTGCTGATAATAATTAATACGTCACACAGTTCCGCGACGTTCCATTGTTTTGATAATTTCCAAAGGCTATTGTTTATTTTCACGTCCACTTCTCTGAATGATTGAAGCAGATATTGAGTTTTAATATTCTAAGTGCTTAGGAGCTATTACATTTTAACGTGACGATTAGGGATTCTCTTCATATAAGAGTCCTGTGAAGGTAGTTTTTTTTTATATAAATTATCTTATTATTTTATGATATCAGGGTTCATAGCGTCGTCTGTGTAACTTTATATACCAAAGAGGCAATACAAAAGCTTTCGAAAATAATGTTATAAAAAAGTCTTAAAGAAAATTCTTGCGAAGAGTTCTCTTAAAAAAACCACTATAGTCAATCTATAAAAAACGTTAGGTTAGTGCGTGAAGTGTATATAAGTAGGGGTTTATTAATTTTATATCCAAGATGGCGTGAAATACCCTGTTATAAAAATGTTCTACTCATTTAATCATCAAACTTTCTTGCTATTGTAAGTATTGTAAGTAAGAAAAGTGAAATCTTTTTTACGACTTCATTGTGACTTCAAAATATTCAACTTTGCTCTATTCAGACGCGATTCAAGTCGTTCGTATCATACTTTGCGTTTAATGTCGCTTGTTTGTGACAGGGAACATTTTTAACTCGCAAATTTATGAAATGGAAAGTGTCAAAACTTAATAAAATTACGGCAATGTGGAGAAGTGGAAACCATTTTATACATCGTATAATTGTATATGGCCTTTTTACTTCACAATTTGTTCTTTCTTTTCTCAGTTCACTTATAACGCATGCAGCGGCTGTTAAGCCTCGTCTCGCCGTTATGTTTAGATCCCTAATGGAATAATGAATAAATAAATAAATGGTGGCGAACCTATCGACATACCGGGCATAAAGTTTTCAGTCATCGATATTTATCACACATAACTTTCAAAAATAATTGGTGTGAGCCAGGATTCGAACCCGTGACATTCAGAAGCGAGCTGCTCCATCACTGGACCAACGAGACATTTTCAGACTTAGAATTAAGATAGATATAAAATAACTTGCAAATTTGAATCCTTTACAATTGTTCCAACGTTAGGTCTCTCTGGTTATGCTCAGGTCAGATTACAGTAGTAGCAACTCCACTTCTGCTTTTATCACACCTGCAATTTGTCACTAAACACAAAAGCAGAATGATTCTGAATTGTAAATACAAAGATAACTTCAGACAAATGGGAGCTCCTGGTACAAAAGCGTCCTCACTTTGTTTTGTAGTTTAGTTTAACAGATGTTCGTGTTAATAGATTGATCAAAGAAATTGAACATAAAATTTGCATTGTTCTTGATAGACAGATGGATTCTAAATTATGGTGATTTTAAACCAGAAATGTTTCTAAGACACGTGTTGCTGAGCTTTTAAAAACTAATTCACTCTCACTCTAATAGTGAAAAGTCTATAAAATCAAATTTTAGGGTCCTTTGTGACTCACAATAGTTTCCAATTAGAACTTATTGTAAATGATTTAATTAATCATATAGATAATCACAAGATTGGACTGTAAATCATAACAATATCCAAACGGAATCGAACCCATTACCCACTTAATTTTAATAGCGGCCTACATTCACTAGAAAGAATAAAACTAAGGTTATTACTTAATATCATAATTCTCTTACTCTATCAAAAAAAACCTTTACAAATATTGGCTTTGTAACTTACTAGCTGAGCGTTGTACGCGATTCATGAACATATATTTTGCTATAACAAATCTAGGAACTGGTTCGATTAACCGCAAGAATGAGTCAGGAACAATGCTAATGTACTGTAATTGATTTACTTCTCTCAAAGTACTTAAATCTATTACTCTATATCTAAGAATCTATTGCTACCCACTAGGCGTTGGGTCGCTATTGGGGAAATAGAAATTCGAAGTTCTTAACCTCGGTCACGTCTATATGTAATGACTGAACGAATTGTTGGGTCTCTGCTACGTGAGACGTTTAAAAGAGGAATTTAAAAAACAACATTCCCTCGTATGCAGTATATTGTGTTTATTGTATGGTAAAGACGCTTACAATATTATGTGATAGTGTTATTAGTCTTTTGATAGAGTGACTTTCCTGAATTTACGAGTCACGAACTATAAAAACACAAGGGTTACGCGGGAAGTTTTGTCGCCGTTGATAGCTCTGTTTAATACTAAACGCGACGGACGCGTCCGTAAATCTAGCGACTGCGCTAGAATGCGTGAGATCTTATTCCTCTTTTCTGCCACTGCAGTCAGTGGCAAAAAAGAGAACTAAGATCTCGGCTTATTGTTATGAACATTAATACTATAGAAGAATCTAATCCGTTCAGACCTCTGTGTGTCTATACTTCAAGTTACGAGTGATCAAATCAATCGACTGACATAATAGCGGCCGATGTCGTCACCCCACATGTTGGCAAAAAAAATAATCAAAAAAGAGGCGCATGTCAAGTACGTATGTGCCAAGCAATATATAAGTATATTTCTCAAATAATTATAGATGACTAGACTAATAGTTACCAATGTACGGCAATAGGCTCGTTACATATTCAGAAGGACCAAAAATTTTTATTGTGTCCTCGGAAATCTCTAATGTATGGACATGTATGGACTCAAAATAAATACATCATTTCAACACAGTAAGTATTAGGTATAAACAATATATCAATTGATCTCAGCCCAGTATTTGGTTCAAACACAATATCAGTTTTCCACACACTTACGTTTCAATACATGTACTATTATTTATCTGAGTTAGTCACCCCAACGTCAGCTCGACGTGTTTCAAACGGTATTATCAGACGAGCTATGCATACTAGACGAACTAAAATACAACCAGTATAATACGACTCCTGTGACATATCTCATATACATAAAATAATCATCTACAAAGAGATCAACTTAAATTGGTGTTTCCGTAAATTATGTCGGTCCATCGTGCAGAACCCCCCATACACACACACTGGCTATTCTGTTAAACAAAAATGAATATAGCAGAATTCGTTTAAATTTATTAACTATGTTTGATAATAAATATGCTTTGTCACATTTTTATAAGTCAAGCACGCTTTGTTCAAATTATTTTATACTTTTTCCCGGTACCTCTCTCGCCGAAAAAAATGTGGCATAAGCCACTTTAAGGCAATCTTCTGGGAGACCGTGGTGTTTCACTGGTAGCGACATTACTGCAGCGAGTTGCTTGGCTCTATCGCTGTTAACATGTTATGATGATCAAAAAAATGCTTGTACCTATGAACCATCAAGCAACCGAGGCTGCTAGTGATATTATGATTAAAATCCATTCGGTATAAACAGTAATACTAAATGTATAGTAACAGTACTATTTATTACACGTCGTGTATTACATTTCCTGCACATTTCATGAACTGTAAAATTTCCAAACTTTAAAATTGTTTCCTAATACATACAAATTAATTGGATGGTTTAAACCACCCAATTAATTTATATTACTTATGAATCTTTCAAACACTATTAATACACATTATTATCATTACTGCTCAACGTAGGTCTCCCCCTTAGTACGCCATAACTCTCGGTTATTATATATATAATATTATATTAATAAATACATTTGGTATATATCTAAGGTGACTCCTATTATCAAGATGGAAGCTTTAAGTCGTGATGATATTGACCATATTCAGGTTCTTATTTTTTCATGTCAAACTGTCCACGAGAATGGGGATGATGTGGCTCCACTAGTTCTTCTTTTTTATATTGTGCATCGTGGTGATAAGGACCAAATCTAGGCTTCATTGGTTCTTGCATGTACAATTTTATATGTGTATCGTGATGATGAGGACCAAATCGAATCTTAACTGGTTCTTCCATGTAAAATGGTCCATGATGGTGTGGACCAAATGTAAGTTCCATAATTTCTTCGCTATCATGTTGTCTATGAATATCATGATAATGTGGACCAAATCCAGGGTCCATTGGTTCTTCTCTATTATATTGTCTATTGGTATGGTGATGATGACGACTAAATTCGGTTTTCATTGGCTCTTCCCTTTCATATTGTCTATGAACATCGTGATGATGACGACCAAATCTATGCACCGTTGCTTCTTCCATGTCAAGTAGTCGATGAGAGTTGTAATAATGAGGACTAAATCTTGGATTTATTGGTTCTTGCATGTCAAATTGTCCATGAATATCATAATGATGAGGACCAAATCTAGGTTCCATTGGTTCTTTCATGTCAAATTGTCTATACAAATTGTGATAATGTGGACCAAATCTTCGCTTTATTGGTTCTTCGATTTTAAAATGTCTATGGGCATAGTTGTTAAGAGGATGAAATATATGCTCCATTATTTCTTCGCTACCAAGATGTCTATAATTGTCGTGAAAATGAGGACCAAATCTAGACTCCATTGGCTCTTCCCTGTTATATTGCCATAGGATCATCGTGATGATGAGGACCAAATGCAGGCTCCATTGATTCTTCCCTCTCATATAGTTTATGAGCATCGTGATGATAAGGACCCAATCTAGGCGTCATTGGTTCTCCCCTGTCGTATTGTCTATGAGCGCCGTGACGATGGAGATCAAATTCAGGCTCTATGCGCTCTTCACTGTCATGCCATCTATGGACATCGTGGTGATGACGCCCAAATCTAGGCTCTATAAGTTCTTCACTGTCATCATCTCGGTCAATATCGTGGTGATGGGGATCAAATCTGGGTTCTATTAGTTCTTCTACATCAAATTGCTTATGACCATCATGACGACGTGAACTTAATCTAGGTTCTATTATTTCTTCCATCTCATATTGCTTTTCGATAGCATGATGGGGTGTACCAAAGTTAGAATTAATGTCAAAGGTTTGCTTAACTTTGGTGTCAATTTCATAATAAAAAGGATCAAATACATCAGGATTCTTACTTTTGTCTTCAATCAGATTAAAGTTTATCTTGTCATGGTCCTCATCCGGTGGCGATTCTTCAGCATTTTCTTTAAAATCTAACTCTTCTTTATCAGTATGTTCTCCATTTGCTGTTAAGCTAAAAACTTCTGGTGTTTCTTCCCCAAATTCAAAATTTTCCAACCCTTGTCGTTGAGGAATTGTTTCGAAATCGATTTTATCAGGACCAGGCAGGCCTGTGGAAAAATATATATTTTTCATTATAAGTTTCTAGATAATGTGATTTAATGTGAAGTGTAATTTAAAAAAAATGTTACATAACATAACTTCACGCCTTTGTTACCCGAAGGTGTAGGCAGCGGCTGTTAAGCCTCGTCTCGCCGTTATGTTTACATCCCAAATGGAATAGGTGGCGAGGCTATTGCCATACCGAGCAAAAAGTTTTCAGTCATCAATATTTGTCACACTTAACTTCCGAAAACAATTTCGAAAAGTCATTGGTGTGAGCCAGTGTCAGGATTCGAACCCAGACCTCTGGGTCAAAGGCGTGTGCTCGACCACTGGTACATATTTGACGAGTCTTGTCGACGACATGTAGTATTACGCTGCGGGTTAAAAAATAATATCCGTGATCTAGTTGCAATTACACAAGCTGAATGCTTGTGCAATTACTTAAATTTTAGTCCATAAATATTATAAATATGTATTTACTAGTATTAGTATTAGTTATTTATTTTTTTTACCATTTGATATTGCAATAAGAGCCAGCACCAAGCACGTTATCTGAAACAAAAATAAAATATATAATTACATCGCTGCCTACACTCTCTAAGTATTCAGCTTGTGAACTATGTGTCCAATTTATAAATCAAACTAAAATTCCAATGACGACTCTAATCTTGTAAGACTTACACCATGAGTGAAACTCAATAAAACCCATTATGTATCTAACAATGTCGGTAAAAAATCCGCGTGTTACGTTGTAAAAACAGTATGGTTCTTGTGGGGGCTCTCATCTTTTCTCAGTGAGGTGCTCAGATTCAGATCAAAATTCACCAGTTTCAGACTTTAACCTAAGAATAACGAATTACGCTAACAGTGGTAGAGCTACTCAGTACGCTGCAAGAATGAGCCGACCGGTGAATTACCACGGCCTCTCAGAATATCAGCGTACTCGTAAAATGGCTCGTGCCGCGTTTCGCTCGTTGAGATAGGTTTTCGGAGACCTAACCTCATCTCCTCCCGTTCCCACTTCGAACCACTTTCCTATACCACCAACCAAAAAATTTTGGAGGTTGGAGGATGTTTGACATCAGGCAGGCGGCCGGTCATAAAACCACGGTCAAAACTTTTGACAACATAGATAGTACGAAAGGATGATATATTGTGACCCACCTAAGGTTGGATAAGTGCAGGAAAATTATGATATTGAATGCGCCTAATTCCAGCATATATTGCAATTCTGCTATTTAATTAATATAGCGATAATACAAGTTCTAAAAAGGGATTTAGCGATGGCATCGATGGCAAAGATAGAGTTAAGCAAAAAAGAAGGTCCTATTATGGATGGTGTCTGTATAAAAAAGCCAATAATACTTACTTGTAGTGCCATGTCGTAAGTCCAGCTAATGTGTTAACTATTTCAAGCGTCAAGTAGTAATGTATATTTAATGACTGCTTCTTTAACTTTTATATGAAAATCTTTATCAAGTAACATATAAAACGTTCAAAACAAAAATCCCAAGAGATATTATTACGATACTTCGTCATTAATATCAATTTGTTTCACGGAATAATATCGTCGTTTTAATTAGTTTTATTAGTTTATCAAGACATATACGTATTGTTTTGGTCCAAAATTAAACAATAACACGGACATGTCTAAATCTAAATCAAAGCAAGAAGTAAAACCAGATTCTAAAGAAGTATGTTTTCGTAATAACACGCGTTTAATACAGCTAGATGTAGACTGACAATCATGTCGAATATTATTTTCTGAATCCGATGCCATACATCTGGCCTAACTTCTGAAAATATTTCCAAATAAATTATATACACTAACTCCAACTCGACGCTTCTTCTCAATAGATTAATCTATGTTTATTAAATATTCATCTGTATCTCTTGAGAATATGTACTTCAAATGTGTGGTAGATTTTTAATATCCCAGCATAATATAATCCGTAAAAACCTCATAATATTTAGCCTCGTAATGATTGAAAAATACTTTACGTAGATATTCTGAACACTACTAAAAGGCCATTAATATTTTACCGGCCGGCTTCACCTGTGAAATACCATGACCTCTGTGAATACCGACTTGAAATGGCTCATGCCTTGTTTCCCTCGGTGAGAGAGGTATCCAGAGGCCCAATTCAGATCATGTTTATTTTTTTATGGGTGGCGTTAGCTGCATAGTAAGTATCGGGCAACAAGCCTACTCGTTTGCCCTCCTATCCCATGAAAAAAGAGTAAGTACTATATTAAATAACATGAAGTATGGTAGCTGTTATTCTGACCAAATACGTCGAACGTAAAATGAGCAAAGTTTTCATGTATCGTAAAATCAAATCCGAGTAATTAGTATGTACTAAGATTCATGTGAATTTTTTTTTTTTTTATTATAATAGTATTTAATATTAACAGTACACTCTAGTAATCAATAATATTACCTATGCTTATAACGATACGAAAAATTATAAATAATGGAAATGGAAAATGTGCAATGGATGTAATCATCAACGTCTGACCTGGTTCCTGGTAGAGGCACTCTGAGAGTCTACACAGAGGACAATGATAAGATACTCTTGTACGGGATATTGTTTTTAAATGAATCTGAATTAAAATGGTATGAAGAAGTGTAGTAGAGTAGTTTTCAAAGTGTCGTACTGACTTTTAATGAATATTGTTGATTCATAGTTAACAGGCATTGATAGCTACTCATCATCAAGCGGGCCTTGTGCTACTTACATCGTCATAGTTTGAAGAAATCTTGGTTTTATGTTACAAACCAACTTCCAGCTAAGAAGAGATCCGACCTGGGTAATATATTTTAATTGCTCTTAATAATTAACACGTCACACAGATCCGGGGCGTTCCGTTGTTTTGATAATTTCCAATGACTCTTGTTTATTTTCACGTCCACTTCTCTGAGCGATAACGAAGCAGATATTGAGTTTTTATTTCTAATAAGTGCTTGGCAGCTATAATATTTCAGAGTAGGTATTCTGAATCTGGCTTCATGTCGTCATGGTTAGTAGTATTAGTAGATTACTTCGCAGACTTTGACCATACTTAATAAATTACTATTGGTTTAATATTATTATATAACAGAGTTATAGTGGTCTGCTTCTATAGAACTAGGTTTTGTTGTTAATTTAGTAACGCTGTGTTTTTGTACTCGAATGTCCTAAAATCATTACATAGTATAAAACAAAGTCACTTTCCGCTGTCTGTCCCCTTATATGCGCTTATCTTTAAAACTACGCATCGGATTTTGATGCGGTTTTTTTTAATAGTTAGAGGGTGTCAACGGGGTAGTTTTGATCTATAAAATTCATGTATAGTGTACTAAAAAAAAGTGATAATTTTCAAGATTTAGAACTTTAATCGCAAACGCTGCCTGAACCCTGAGTGATAAATCCAAACAACGTACTACATTATTATACACCTTTAAAAGGTCTACAAAAAATCTGCGAGGGCATATGTCAATCGTTTGGGGATAACTCACAATGACCATTTTTATTTTTTTACTTTTTTACGAGAAATAATGGCCTATTTACGAAGCGATTTTAAACATTATAGTATTAATTTTCATCCAATTAAGTGTCATAAATAAATGGTGCAAGTAATATAGATTATCCTGGCCCTTTACAGCATGCAATTTAAACAAATATTTTCGAAGATATTGCAGTATTACCATAGCGGGACAGCAGATAATACTTTTGATAATACTTTTCTTTCCAATTAAAAGAAAATTATGTTCATACTTGTAGTATTTTATCGTAGCAGGCAATCATATATACCCGGCATGATGAATAGCTCTCATATGACGCCAAAATATTGAGTTCAAAAGTTCAATAATTCTTGATAACCAACTTTGTATAGGTATATAGTAATACTGTTGTTCAGTGACAATACAGATATCACACAGGTATTGTTAATATTTGAAATATAAAAATAATTGAGAAAAAAAACTTGTTAATATTATGTTGACGAAAGTGAGTAGTGTTTTATATATAAGTATGTTTTATATTTATTTCTAAGATTTTCGCGAATCTCACTCATTGACCAAAACAACTTTTAGGATTATATCGCGTTTATTTATTATTTATTTATATTTACTTCCCGACGTTTCGAACTCTTTACAGAGATCATTTTCACGTGAAAATGATCTTTGTAAAGAGTTAAATAATAAATAAACGCGATATAATCCTAAAAGTTGTTTTGGTCAATAAGTATGTTTTATTAAAATATACTTTCAATACTCAAATTACTTAGTCTGCAAATTTATGTGAACGACAAGTGCCTTGTGAGGAACATCTCGATAGCTCGAAAGTTAAGCAATCTGATTTTGGCTCAAGAATTCTTGAGTTGAAATCCTGACTTGGGTTGAAATCTCACCTATGACTTTTATGAATTGTTTTCTGAACTTATATGTAATAAATATTTTCTTATTGATACAGTTTGCAATTATCGTTCTAGTCTCAGCTGTGGTCACAAATGGTAAGCTTGCCCTAAATACGTTTTTATTAAGTTTTAATAAACTGCTGATATTCAAACCTTTTATCTATTTACTAGAAATTCCTTATTAATTCTGTCTCGGTGGTCCAGTGGTCGAGCACACAGCTTCTGATCCACAGGTCCGGGTTCGAATCCTGACACTGGCTCACACCAATGACTTTTTGAAATTGTTTTCGGAAGTTAAGTGTGATAAATGTCGATGACTAAAAACTTTGTGGCCGGTATAGCAAGAATATCGCCACCACGCTTCTAGAACAAGAATATCGTCCATTTGGGACGTAAACATAACGGCGAGACGAGGCTTAACAGCCGCTGCCTACACCTTCGGGTAATAATGACGTGAAGCTATGTTATGTTATGTGTGTTAATTCTAACTGTTTAGTTAACAAAAATAATATTTTTAAACTATTATTTTAATTCTTGTTCTAGAACTATCTTATAATTTAGGCTCTACTTTAGCATTTTAATATAATTTGATTGATTACGGCTGCTTACATTTATTACGAGTCCTTGAGGAAGTCCTTGTCCTTGGGTGATGTTGGAAGCCTTAAAAACCGACACGCATGTATGACAAGAGATATAAAAGTCAAAGAAGCGAGTGAGGCGTGTAAGAATCGTGACTTATGGCGCTCTGATATCACTACTTACTCCGTTAGGGACTTCGCGTAAAGTTATGTATGTATGTACGCCTGACAGTCATAGGAGCTTTGAAAAAAGTAAAAGGTTTCTCTTTCGGTTCTCACAAGTCTATTGAACTCTACTTGGAAACATAAACCAATTTAGTTTTATATCCAGGCTAATGGCTTTTCTCTCATTGATGAGGTCTAATTGATATTATAAATAAGAATTATATTCTCTCAGGGGTCCAGTGGTTCAGCACCCTGCTTCTAAATCAAGAAGTCGCGGCTTCGAATCCTGGCTCACACCAATGACTTTTCGAATGTATTTTCGGCAGTTATGTGTGATAAAAATCGATGACTGAAAGTTTTGCGCCCGGTATGGCAATAGGTTCGCTACCTATTCCATTTGGGACGTAAACATAACGACGAGACGAGGCTTAATAGCCGCTGTCTACACCTTCGGGTAGAAGGCGTGAAGTTCTGTTATGTGTTATAAATAATAACGTTATGTAATTTTTTTTTTCTCATTCATATCACACTGATGAAGACGAAATACATGCACATATTCATACTTTACATGCCCATCACAAAAAAAGGAATATTAATCTTGCTAAATTTATTTCATAGGTCTACCTTACAACGGTGATGGGAGCGGTACCTCCAATACAGGTGGATATGGTCCAGGACCAGGCGGTTATGGCATGAGTCCTGGCGCACCGAAAAGACCTGATAATATTTACCCTAATCAAATTGGTCAGGATAGGCCGGTAGGACCTGGCAGATTAAGCGCCACGTACATTCCCGCCCGGTCTCAGCGGACCTAGTGGATCAAACGGTGAACCCCGAAGACCGGGAGGATACGGCACTGGGAGAAGTGTGCCTGGTGGATTCTCGCGAGGACCAAATGGATTCCCCAGGAGGCCGGACAGGTCCGACTTCTGGCCCTACTCAAGGGGGCGCAACGTTTGGTCTAGTTTAGTTTTCTAGTATAGTATGAACTCGTCCATGTCCATACAATGCTTTCTCCAGAATCCATCTTTCTATAGAACATAAATTATTTGCAAAATAAACGATAAATATTAAAATTCTTTCTTTACTTTTATACCTCGATCAAACAAGGGAGAATGAATTAGATACGTGTAGTGGTGCATTGGTCATTGCACCGAGGATAGAAAGGAGGTTAACGGGTTTGATTCCTATCCAAGTACCAACTCGCCGACATGCTTAAGTCCTAAATAGGTAGCGAAAGTTTTCAGTCATGCATGTTTAGCACACATAACTTCCGAAACTAATTTCGAAAAGTCAGTGGTGTGAGTCGGCATTCGAACCCGCGACCGTTCGATTCAGAAGCGGGATGCTTGATCACCGGACCACCGAGACCTCGATAGCAAAATAGTCAATTTCCTCAATTAGTTAGTTAATTTTAATCAGTTAGAACAGAAATTGGGAATCAGACTTTACCAAAGCCAGCGCCACCAGCACCTTATAGAAGATGGCACGAATGAATAAAGAAAAAGATTATAAGAAATCTGGTATAGTTTTGTCAATCATTTATCACACACAAATTCCAGAAGTAAATCCGAAAATCATTGGTGTGATTCGAATCCGGGACTTTCTGATTTAAAATCCGAGAGTTCGACACCAACACTAACTAGACGATTATGTAAAACATATTAGACAAAAATATATACTTCTATGTTTATTTCACAAATCTTTACTGGTGGGAATGGAACCCGATACACTTTGAGTGGCAGTTAATATTAATACCCACTACACCTATACTTAATATTATAAAGAGGAAATATTTGTATTTTTGTATGTAACGAATAAACTCAAAAAGTACTGGACCGATTTTAATAATTCTTTTTTCTTTAGCAAGCTACATTATTACCGAGTAACATAGGCTATGTGTAATTATCGTCGTCATCGACATTTTGTTTGTACGCGAGTAACTCCGTGAGGCGGGAAGCTACATACAATATAGCGGTACGAACTTCGCGCGGTCTGCTAGTCATTTATATATTAATATTATTAAGTTGGAGACCTCTTTGAGGTGAACTTATCATATCTTCTTTCATATCCTAAAGGAATATTCTTCTCCCATGAGTATTTTGTGATGAACAGTCAAATGACAACAGTGAATGGTGACCCATTACTTAACATTGTTAACAGTATTTATTGTAAGACTGGAGATGATGATGATGAAAACTGATGAAAATACATTTTAGTATGTTTTTTATGAGATAGGAGGGGCAACGAGCATGCGTGTTACTTGATGGTAAGTGATCAGCGCCGCCCGCCCACCTGGAACACATATAGTGTTACAATTGCGTTGTAGGAAATGGTAAAAATAATCAGGTTCTCCATAGTTGTCAAACATGGTTACAGAACAGAATTCCAAAAAGCCATTGCCGCATAACCGGATTCTAAAAATATTCTTACAAAAAGAAGTGTAATTTAACTATTATTTGACAACTTTTGATTATTACTTATTACGGTATTACGGTATTACGGTATTAGCTGTTCTCTTGAGAGTAAGTTAAATATAAAAAGAACTAAGACTGTAACAATTTATGGCTGAATCAAAAATTTTAAGCAAACCCTGACATAAAGACCTATTCCCATAACCAGACATTAAAGTCAGGATCATTCTAAGTCAGTGTCAGTGACGGTTTACAGAAAAAAGATGTATTAATATGTCTAAATTCACCGCATAAATGGACCGGCTTGACTGGTGAAATACCAAGGCCTTTCAGAATATCGACGTAAAGTGGCTCATGCCGCGTTTCGTTCGGTGAGAGAGGTTTCCGGAGACCCACCCTCCTTTCCCATTCTTTCCTATACCCTATCCCTTAAAGGTCGGCAATGCAACAGTAACACAATATGTGTTGCTGGTGTCAATGGGCGGCGTTGGTTGCTTACCATCAGGTGACACGCCTGCTCGTTTGCCCTCTAGCCCATAAAAAAAACTAAGTCCCTGGCGGGGTAGCCATAGAGAATAGAGCGCCAAAAGTCTCTTACACGCCTCACTCGCTTCACATTACCTTCCTCGACGACTCGTTCAAGTTGGTCATGGAAGACTTGTAGTGGCCACCCTCGACTACTAGATCCTCCTGCTTTTGCACTCTACATCTGCTATCTAAATTTTGCGCAGTGCCCTCATTGTACCGAATATGTTTACTTAATAAGAAACTACGACGCAGATACAGAAAAGCAGACAGTACAACCTACTTTTGCTACAGTGAGTTGGTTATCATACCTACTTCTATGTAAATAAAACATAATTTTCCTCTTTCAACTTTTGAAGCTTGATAATGGAATTCATAGAATTTGTAAACAACATTCTGCTGGTTTCAGGTTAGTTCTCTTTATTTGTTACTACAATTGCGTTCGTGTACAACGTGTTTTGATTTTGGCTTCTTAGTATGATATCGTTTGATAGTTACTTCTACGAATGACTCCAGTTGAAATCTCTTAAAAATGTTGTGGAGCTGTAATAATTCAAAGTAAGATTGTTTTCAACTTGAAGCCAATTTAATATTCATCATTATCATCATTAGCCTTTTTGACGTCCACTGCTGGACATAGGCCTCCCCCATAGAGCGCCACAACTGCCGGTCCGCTCAATCATGGGGGGTTTTTGCCATAATCACCACGCTTGGCAGGCGGGTTGGCGATCGCAGATGCTGTATTTTCTTGAGAGAGAATGCTGCTGCCCATTCTTCCAGCTTTTTCCCTTAGTCGCCTTTTACGACACCCACAGGAAGAGATGGGGTGGCGGTATTCTATGCCGGCGCCACACAACAACAATTTAATATTATTTAAATATATATATATATATATATTAAGGCCGGAACTAATCCCAAAGACTATTTAGTCCCTTGGAAAAGATGACACACGCATATTATTGTACTTCGGGTACAGTTTGTTCAGCCACTCATTAAACCTAAATTAAAATAACATTAGTTCACGCCTTTTTCTATCCGAACGTATAAGCAGCGGCTGTTAAGCCTGGATTCACTGTTATGTTTGCGTCCCAAATGGAATAGGTGGCAAACCTATTGTCATAGTTCGCGGCACCGGTCACAAAGTTTTCAGTCATCGTTATTTATCACACATAACTTCTGAAAAGAATTTTTAAACGGTCATTGGTGTGAGCCAGGATTCGAACCCACGGCTTCTTGATACCGAAGCGGAGTGCTCGACCACTGGACCACCAAATCTATCTGATCCTAAATTACAATATAATTAAATCTATAAGGTCTTTAGCTTGTTAAAAATTGTTATTTCTGACAGGCGCCATTAAATTGCAAATTTAAGCAAATTTCTGCAAACTGACTGTTTTTACTAGAACAAGAATTTAGAGTGCAATTATATTTCCACGTGTGCGTGCTGGCAAAAGTATCAGATTTTGTTTCACTATATCAGTTTACTTTCACAGTTCGATAAAGCATATTTGGATGAATATGTAATATTTATTTATCTTTTATGGGGTAGGGTGGCAAACGAGCAGGCGTAGCACCTGACGGTAAGCGACCAGCGTCGCTCATGGACACCTGCAACACATATATTGCGTATTGTTGTGTTGCCAACCGTTATGGGAGTAGAATAGGAAAGGATTAGGGAGGGGGTGGGCCTCCGGGTACCTCACTCACCGAACGGATCGCAGCATAAGACAATTTAAGTCGATCTTCTCAGAGGTCGTGGTATATCAGTCCAGATATGTTACGACGGTACATAAATATGATAGTATATTCTAATGATATGACTACAACTTACTTACCCGGAACATTTCATAGCTCTTAATATCTGTAGTATTAGTGACTAAGGTCAAAAGGTTAAAATTTTGATGATAAATATTTGTATAAAAAGTATTTCTTAATTCTGTTCTGCATCAGTTCTGATACTTGTGATAGAACAATCATTGTTTGTTTACCTTAGAAACAAAAATCTACAAATATGTTTGCAAAAGTAAGTAATTTCTAATGTTCAATTAAATCTAGATAAATGTAAACATAAATTTTATAAAGGTGAAGAATTTGTTTGTGCAAAATTATTTTGGTGTTGTATAATACATTTCTTGAGGAAGAGTTTAAACTATAAGACATCACGCTGCAACCAATAGGAGCGGAGCATCAATATCTATCACACACAACTTGCAAAAAGAATTCCAAGAAGTCATTCAAGTCAAGTCTTCTTGATTCAGAAGCGTGGTGTTCGACGTCCAAACTACCGAGACGACAGTTACAAATTAAGGTGTTCGTTCACCTTATGTAAATAAATAATAACATGGTTATATGTTTTATGTTACAGCTTGCGTTCCTCGTTGTTACACTGGCAGTAGCGACCAACAGTAAGTATTCACCGAACTCTATTTCCTACTGATATTACAAAACATATGAATGTAAGCTCCATTTTTATGCTTTCACGCCAAAAATGCTCAATCGAATATAATGAAATTATTCTTCAGTACATTAAACTTCTTTAAAAATCTAACCACTTGGACATTTTAGTCCGCGTAGCCGCGGGTACAAGAGGTATATTGAATGTCGTGTATTTGTCGTATATAGGAAGACATGCAATGAGGGGAGAAGATATACATGTTGCGAGAAGAATGATAAACAAGAATGTGGAAGGAAATAAAACAAGAGAAAGACTTAGGAAAATATTATAGATAGCTTGTGTGAAGGACGACATGTTTAAGGAGGGAGTATTTGTGGAAGATGCGAGTGATAGCGAAGTGTGGGTAAGAAAAACTTGTTGTACCGACCCAAACAGAGCAGAGAAAAATTGTGAGGGAAGCAAATAAACAGGCGGGCCATCTGGTGGAAAGTCACTAGCGGCTCCCAAGGACACCAGCGACACAATTACAGTTATTACAGTTACGTAGCCGCCTCTGTCTTAAGACAGGGAAGGAGGAAAGTAGGGGAAATTGGGTGGGCCTTAATATAATTAGACGCGGGATGACACTGACCGCAATAATTCCCTATAAGGCACGCTCACAGACACACGCTTTCTCACACTTACATTCTCAGGTATACGAATACGTATTATTATTAGTTAATTAGATCTAAAGTTATTGAAGAATTATAAATTTTTAAATTATGTTAATTTTATTTGCACAGGCTCGCCTGCTTACTTTGGTCATGGAGGATCTAGTCAAGGCGGGCCAGGTGGACATTATAGATTTGGCCCTGGTCAAGGTGGACCTGGAGGATTCGGCCCTGGTCAGAGTGGACCTGGAGGATTCGGCTCTGGTCAGGGTGGACCTGGAGGATTCGGCCCTGGTCAGAGTGGACCTGGAGGATTCGGCCCAGGTCAGAGTGGACCTGGAGGATTCGGCCCAGGTCAGAGTGGACCTGGAGGATTCGGCCCAGGTCAGAGTGGACCTGGAGGATTCGGCCCTGGTCAGAGTGGACCTGGAGTATTCGGCCCTGGTCAGGGTGGACCTGGAGGATACGTCTCTGGTCAGGGCGGACCTGGAGGATTCAGCGCTGGTCAGAGTGGTGGTGGTGGACCTGGTGGATTTGCTCAAGGCAACTTTCCAGGACAACGCGGTCGTGGCGGATATAAAGAAGACGGATATTAAATAAATTCTCTTCAACTCTTCAACTCTTGGCGCATTATAAGCGTGAAGATTCAAAAACACAAAGTTATTAGGCTAGATATTTTTTAAATAAAAAATAAGACAGCTTGTTTTGTAATGAGTGGTAATCTATTTGAGTGGCTGCTCCCAAACTCTGTGAATCCTTATTACTCTCTTTAATGATGATGATAGCAGAGTAATTCTGTTCCTCTGATTAACGTCTGCAACTGTATAGTTTCCTGTTCTCAATTTACTCTGGATTTCAATAAATTCTCCACGTATAACTGTGACTCAATTTTTTTTATCAATTACATTGCATTCGACCGTGATTCCAAATTCAAATTTTATTTGACACTAGTTTTTTTTTCACTGACTTCGTATGTGTGGAATTTTGGTATTTAACAAGAATTTAATATGGGCTCCAAATATACAATTCTTATCATTATAATGATGTTTATTTGTAGTTCTATCAAAAAAATAATGCATTGTGAAAACCAATGGTAATTTGTTTAGTAATGAACCACAGTTTCCAAATATCCGGTGGTAGTAAATGTCATAGCATATATTAAGTTTTAAGATAGCTCCTTACCATTACAATATTAAAAATCACGTCTTTGGCACTATTTTTAGTGTTGTTCAAGTAAATAAGTAAGTAGCATACAGATTTATATTAAAATTTATAAAAAAGACATTATTTTAAACTCCATTGCTTTTATAAAGACCGCTCGTATATATTTTTTATCACCAATACGCAGACAATAACCAGTCCCTCCAATATAAAGAGTTACAATTTCATTAAAAGTATAGAATAGCGACCCCAACCAACTGCGTATCGCTTTAGAACCACTTAAGGTTTTGTTAACTTGTTTAGTAAAATTTAAATTGATTTCCCACTTAAATTAGAAATAAATCCAAAAGTTTTGAAATTAAATAAAAATACAATTTAGGTTCATAACTTATTTATTGTCTAAGTGAATTCATGTAATTTACATAACATAACTTCACGCCTTTTGTTACCCGAAGGTATAGGCAGCGGCTGTTAAGCCTCGTCTCGCCGTTATGTTTACGTCCCAAATGGAATAGATGGCGAACCTATTGCCATACCGGGCACAAAGTTTTCAGTCATCGATATTTATCACACATAACTTCCGAAAACAATGTCGAAAAGTCATTGGTGTGAGCCAGTATCAGGGATCGAATCCGGACCTCTGGATCAGAAGCCGTGTGCTCGACCACTGCGCCACCGAGACTCATGTAATTAACTATTTGTTTTCTACATTCTCCTCGACATTTTGTATACATTTATCTGAAAAAGAAATAGATGACATATAATTTTTATTCTCACTGATATAATTCTTTTCATATATAAATTTA
This sequence comes from Euproctis similis, assembly GCA_905147225.2. Lineage (NCBI taxonomy): Eukaryota > Metazoa > Arthropoda > Insecta > Lepidoptera > Erebidae > Euproctis > Euproctis similis. The sequence continues at coordinate 5,410,371 of LR990121.1, read as the reverse complement.
ACACCCTATTAAATAAATCCATCCTAATAAATAACACCCTATTAAATAATAAACCCTATTAAATACATAACAGTGCAGTGGTAGAGCCAAGCAGTTCGCTGCATGAATGGGCCGGCTCGACCGGTGAAATACCACGACCTCTCAGAAGACCGACGTAAAGTGGCTCATGCCGCGTTTCGTTCGGTGAGAGAGGTACCCGGAGGCCCATCCCCTTCCCCATCCTTTCCTATCCCCTACCCCTTAAAGTTTGGCAACACAACAGTAACACTATATGTGTTGCTGGTGTCCATGGGCGGCGTTGGTTACTTACCACCAGGTGACCCACCTGCTTGTTTGCCCTCCTATCCCAAAAAAAAAACATCACGCTAAGTTACTAACGGGGTAGGCAGTGAGAATAAAGCGTCCTAAAGTACATACTAGTTTGTACAGACTACATACTTCTTCACAAATAATTATATATACATACATACATAAGCTCACGCCTGTATCCCGTGGGGGTAGGCAGAAACTTTGACTTTCCACAAGCTACGATCCTGACACACATCTTTCGCCTCATCCATAGTCATACCACTCGTCATGCATTTACGTCGGTTTCGGGTGCTACGCATTTTGCCTTTTTTAAACAGACCACTTATTTGGTCGTGGTAGCTCCGTCTTGGCCTCCGATCCCGACCTTGCCACTCACATTCGCTTCGTATACTCTTTTAGTCATTCGGCTTTCATCCATTCTTGCAATATGACCAAACCATCTTAACATACTTCTCTCCACTTTGGTCACCACATCATTATATATAATAATAATATTTGAGACACAAGACACACAGCGCCCTCTAGTTCCAAGCTATGCACCGAAACGCTTGTGTTATGGAAACAAGAAAACGGATATTAATACATTTTTATATTTCTTTTGTGAATACAAACACTTAATACATAGAAAAACACCCAGACGCCATACAAAAATTCATGCTTATCACAAATATTTGTACTCGGATGGGGATCGAACCCGCCAACCTCAATTCTGCAGTTGGTAATTTTACTGATACATCACGAGGCCCGAGAGAAATTTTTTTTTACTGTCATACCTTTACGATCGGGATAATTCCAAGGCTGGACGTCAGTAGATACCAATAATAGGAAAATTGCATTAGACACCAGAGCGATGCCCGCGATAATGAAGATCATGATACGCCATTGTAACACGTCTGTCTGTAATATATAGATTTATATATTATTTAAAAAAAAACAGTTCGCTGGCTCAATAGGCCCTCTCGAGCGGTGAAATACTACGACCTCTCAGAACATGGAAGTAAAGTGCCAATGCCGCATTACGCTCGGTGAGAGATCTGTTGGAGGCCCAACTCCTTCCTCTCTCCCCTTGCTATCTCACTTCCCATACCTTCCTTATCCCATTTTAAAGACCAGCGACGCAACTATAACCTGCGTTGTAGGTTATTTGCTTACCATCGGGTGACAACCTGCCTTCTTTTGCCATAAAAGATTGGTCATTCTTATTGAAGAATTCAGTCTAACTTTAATCAAATTTAAATTCATCTTATAAGATATTTAGCTCCACAATACGATATAAACATTTTTTTCTCAATAAAACATTTTATCAAAACAAAGTCCCAATATCCAGGAAGTTAAGAATTCCCCCGCTTCCGAATCCAGAAGTTTCTTTTTGGAGTCTTTTTGAAAAATATGGGCGATAAATATTTATGACTATCGTAAAAAATGCTCGATATTGCTTTTGCCGTTTATAGGACCATACATGGGTCATAAAATTCGTCGAGTCGAGGCATAACTGCCACTGCTAGTCCTAGTAAAAGCACAACAAACAAAAACTCAGCGAATAAAAATTGAAACAAGCCATATACCATATCAGTGACCACGTAGGACACAACGATCGGTGTAAGAACTACAAATGATGACGCAAACGTGTTTCCAACTGCCATCAGAGTTCCACTAAAGTTTGGTGCCAGATCTATGGAGTTCACCTGGAAATATAAAAAAATGTAAGACCCGGAAGTCCAACATGTTTGAACACAAAGCTAAAAAAAAATTACAATGTAGCTTCGACTTTAGTGCTGTTCAAAAATATGCAACAAGTAGTCAATTGTTTCTCTGATACCTCAAGGATTGGACAAATAAAAAGAAAACAACTGAAGAAACTTCAAGAAAAGTATTCAGGACCTGATCCAGGAAGTTTTAGTACCCAATTTTCCACCAGAGCTAATATAGCGTTGAAAAGAGCGTAAGTAACTCGGCGGAAATTTAACAGTCGCTGTATACCTTCAGGTAGAAGAAGATGTGAAGTTACGCTATAACACTTACCATCCATCCTGAGTGTACACCCATATGAGCAGACATTGCAATAACCAATGATATCACAGCTATGGTGATGTTACTTGTGTACGAGGTTAATACTAAAAAGAATGCCATCCCACATTGCGCTGAAAGTAATTTAAAAAAAAAGGTTCAAATATTTACAAAGGAAAAAATAATCTTAAAACAATCTCTTAGTTCTTTTAAACTATTAAATAGATTGTATGCATTAATTAATTATTACGCTAATTAAAAATTACTAATATTATGGCCAAAAGACGAACAGTACTGCTACTATAATAAGATTTTGTTAGCATTATATTACTAATGATCCCCAAAAGTACAAGTAAAGTAATGGAAATCAGATTAAACACTTATAATCCTCTCTTAGTTAGAGCGATCTGCTTCTAAATCAAGACGACATGGGATGGAATCCTGGCTCACAAAAATAAAAAATAATTTTATTTTCATAGGTCTTTCGAGACACTTAAAAAAAGAGAATTAGTGTAAATATACCTACTATATTAGTTAAATTACAGTAAAAACAATGAAAAACGCGAGCGCTTGAGGAAAGTGCCTCCGTGGAACAAGAACTCGAATGACGCAATCGCCACGAGCGGCCCGACTCCGAGTGTAGGGGCTGTCATGACAAGATTCGGACAAGAAACTCATGTGCTAAATACTCTTTTAAGTAAGGAGGAGGAGGAAGGAGGTTTGAAAGTTGCGCCAATAACTGAGAAGGTAAAGAGGAAATCGCCTTGCATGGTATGGGCATCTAATGATGAGGGATGATACACATATCGCAAAGAGAATGTGGAACTTGAATGTGGATGGAAACAACAGAAGAGGGAGACCGAAAAAAACATGGATGAATTGTGTCAAAGATGATATGACTAGGAAGGGTGTAGCTGTGGAAGAAACGAATGATTGGGAAGCGTGGAACAGAAAAACCTGTTGTGCCGACCCGTTCGCTACCTATTCTACATGGATTCGTCGTGATTTAAGGTATTGCAAACACCTTCAAAAAAGTCGTGAGCTTAGGTAAAACAAAGCATTTGTAGAAAAATTACCATCATAGGTGATACTAAAACTTTGTGCCCGGTTTGGCAATAGATTCGCTACCTATTGGGACTTAAACATAACGGCGAGTCGAGCTTTAACAGCCACTGCCTACACCTTTGTTATGTTATAGGTGATACTTACAAATGGAATTAGATGCTCTTCTAGCATTCTTCACACTAAGAATTTTACGATTCGTGACAAAATCAGATAGCCATCCACAGCCAAGACTTGTGATCACGCTTATCAAGTAAGGCAATGATGATAATAGTCCACTCTGCAAACACATAAACACTAACTAAAAACTTGCTGGATCTTAACCGATTTTCAAAAAAAAATATAATAGATTATTAATTCATGTTCTTATATCAAACAGAGTTCGGTGGTAACAACAACACTGAAAAAGACAGTTGTTTTAGTAGATTCTTTCCAAATGCATTTCTATTTTGAGTTAGGTTTCAATCAGCATGACTCAAATAAAACGTCGTTTTCATTGGATTTTTCGAATATTTACAAATATGTCAATTGAATACACAATTATCTCAATAATTTCCATGATAATGAAATATCGACAGATTAAATCTTTTTTTTTCAAAGCCTTTTTTTATGACTTATGGGGGGTAAAAGTGCAGGCGTGCCACCCAATGGCAAGCAACACACACCGCCCATGGACACCCGAACACAGATTGTGTTACAGTTGCGTTGCAGGCTCTTACAATTGGATATGGAAGGGGTAGGAAGTGAGATGGGAAGGGGAGAAGGAAAGGGGTCGGGTCTTCGGATACCTTTCTCACCGAGCAAAAATTCATTTAATAGAATTTAATACATTCATTTAGTAACATACAATATTTAGAACTAAAAATTTATCCGTCGTGTCGAAATACAACAAATACAAAAAAAAACAAGTTGACGAAGTTTATAGAAAATTACTCACATGTTTGACATCAACACCAAGGATGTGATGGATATATGAAGGTACTTGGTTGAAATAGAACACGAAGACCACAGCGCTACCCACCTGAGCGGCGATCACACCCCAGAATGGTTTCGATGTAAAGATAGCCCTCCAAGGAGTTCTAAGTTTTTGTTTCTGTAAAATATATTTTAAGATTTTTTGGACACAATACACATAGCGTCCTCTAGTTTTCCAAATTAAACAACTAAATGCTTCTGTTATAGAAACTAGGTAACGGATATCAATACATATACACACTTTTTTATAAATGCATACTTGGTGAATTTCTATGTACGATACATAGAAATTCACCAGACGCTAAACAAACGTCCATGATTGTCATAAAGTGTCCAGTGTCTTGTTTTACCAATCATTACAAGGTCCGTCAAATTAAATTCTAATCTCAAGTTGCTCACAGCTTAACTTCACGCAGAGCCCCTTGAAGTAGGCAGAAAGAAGAGAACTAAACAATACAGAGATCTGTAGAACAACAGTGGTCGAAGTATGAACAACATTTGTAGACAACGTGGAGGAAAAGGTTGTAATACTGAATAGTAGACTAAAAGCAAACATGTGGAAGCAATGGAAAATAAAAGTAACTCATACTATACTTTGCAATATATTATATATCTGTCTAAAACAGACTGCAAAATTGAAACATAGGATATAGGAGTTGGAAAAAGTGACAACAAAAGCACACAACAAAGACTGAAGGTCAATTTGTGATTGAAAATTTTTTCATTACCTGATTACTACCATCATTAGCCTCTTCCATCAGGAAATTCCTTTCTTCTTCGCTGATAGACTTGTGATCCTGAGGAGTGGCAGCCACAAATATGGTCAGCAATATTAAACAAAGGAAACATATTATTCCAACGGTGTAGAATGTGGATGGCCAGCCCCATTTACTTGCACCCAGGACACCCGCTATTTGATAGGCCACTACTGTACCTACTGTTACTCCTGTGGATTACAATAATATTTTACTGGAGGAGACTGCTGAACTTTGTGTCACTTCAGGAACAAAAAAGTTTGCTCAAGTTTTGTCTCAATACTTCAAGTATCAATGGTACATCACTAACGAGTAGCATATATGCCTTAGATATAGAACCTGCGACTGTCGTCAATAAAAGGAAAAAAGAAACAAGCTCTAGTTTATAGCCATGCAGAAAATAGGAACGCAAATTTTACAAAAAAAAAATAAGAGGTCACAAATTAGGATCCTTTCTATACATATAATAACTATTACCGGTATAAACAACACAGCTGAAACCGGTGCGTTCATCAGCAGAAGTCCATTTCGCAAGTAATGCCTGAACACCAGAATATGTGCCAGATTGTGCGAGTCCTTGTAAAACGCGGCAGCAACACACAGCTTTCCAGCCACCCTGGATAGATACGATTTTGAATAATTTAAAAGATTCACTTCTATTTCAAATTGGTGATCTTTAATGCCGACAGAATAAAAATAAAAATGGTGGACTAGATAAAAGAAATATGTATTATTTACTTGGTTATTATAGAAAAGCCTGTATAGCATTTTCAGCTTTGAGCTTTTGGGAATTTCTTTTTATTGGTCATAACTTTACAACTAGAATAACACGAAGACGTAAGTAACAGAAGCAATTTGAGTTTTTGTCCCATAAATTTCGCTGCCATCAATATTCATCACACAAAAAATCATGGGTTCTAAGTTATGCCAAGACTCAAAGCCGATACTTCGTGGGCACTGTATTAAACCGTTAGACCATTTAGAAGAGACCACAATTGCTATATGTACCCAAACAGTCAGCCAGGGTGTTGCTACAGAGGTCAGTCCATTAACAAGGAGTGTGATTTGCAGCGGCACTTTACCACCACATCTCTGAACCAACATTCCCATGGGGAACATCATTATCAAATAGCCCAGGAAGAAAGCGTTCAAGACCATTTCTTGAATTGACTTTGGCCAATCATAAACCTGAAAGAGATGAAATACTTGAATGTTCAATATAATCGGAAACAAATAATGTAGATATTATTATTGATCCACTATAAAAATAACTTCACGTCTTTTTCTACCCGAAGGTGTAGGCAGTCGCCATTAAGCAAATATTTATAAAATTATTTCCATTGGCGAACCTGGGACCTTTTTCAACAGCATTGTCCCACATTGCCCTAGTGGGACAGTGCTGTTGGAAAAGTCATTAATGTCAGAACGTTCGGAAACCCACAAATTCTTGATTTAGAAGCGGGCTGGACTATCGACAAGATAAAATCGATCTATTTAAACATTGAAAAAGATATGATAGACTACAAATCATCAAGATACTTTCAAAAAGCTAAGCAAGATTTAGCTATAATATGGATGTACGAATTCGATAGGCAATGAGCTCACATCTCTTTTAGGAACAAAATATTTCAATAATGATATTGGTATATCGTATAGTTAAGGACTTAAAAATGTAAATGCTTGAATTTTATTCATTTGATTATTTTTAGTTATATATTAGTGTATTATTAAATGGGTAAGTGCAATCTAAAGTTTCATCATGCTTACCACAACCAAGTTCTTCTCCTGTTCAGTATTATTTACATAAGTCTTATTATCATCGTACCTCAGACGAGTATTATTTTGTTCCAAAAGTAGAGTTTCATTAGTAACACCAACTCTATTCTCATTTTGATTAGTTGTCATGGCGACAATTGTGACTCCCATATGCCCTCTGCCAATTATATTGACAGTAAGACATAGTAGAACCAGAGCCAGTTGAATATGTCTTACCCCATATCCGTACTTAGGTCGTTTGTTTGTTTTCTCTGAAAAAGAATATTTTTTACCAACTATTTTAATATTTGTAACAGTTCGATTAATGGTAAAGCTGAATTGAGTAAGAAATAAGAGCAGAAGAAGAACTAAGAAACTATGAATGGATTGTGTGAAATATGACATGATTAAGAAGAGTGTTAGTGTGGTAAAGATGTGTGGATATTCAATTCTGCTGTGGTGTTTAGATTGATAAACACACTGCGAGCTACTTGCGTGCATCTAAGTCTACCATTGTTACGGCAATACACAAGGCTTTTCGTTTAATAAATCACCCGTACTATAGTGGTATCTGAAGGCCCAATCCCTTCCCTTTTTCTGTTCCCATCCCAATTCCGACCCCCTCCTTACCTCATTTAAATGTACACTACCGCGTCTGTTACACTATCTGTGTTCCAGTTGTCGCAAGGTGGCGCAAGTTGCTTACACTATGCTATGTTACTATCCCGTAACATAAAATATAATATTTTTAAGTTAGCGCCAGTGTTAAAATAGAGACATGCTTCAATGTTTTGCAAATATAGAAAGAATAGATGATGCAAGATTGCTAGCAGATTGCTATAAGACTAAGCAGATATACTCCTTGGGAAGGTGATATCAGGAAACTTAAAAACCAACAACTTCTGTGATAAGGATTATGAAAGTCAAAGAAACACCTGCGCTCCGCTCTCTCTGCGTATTTCGCAAGGGACTTAGCATGAAGTTAAGTAACTGGGTGATTTAAAATATTCAACCCAAAAATTTATAAGCGTCCGGGCATATATATTTTAAACTGTGCTGCCTTACCTGCTATATAACCTGTTTTTTTTTCTTTATCAGGCAACTTGCTGTATTCACAATTTCCCATGTTATCATTTTTATTCATTTGAAAATTATTATTAACAGCCGCCGTGTGTCCGTTACAATGATAGCAGAACAGTAAGATGTAACAACTATGTCTGATACGTTATGATTCAATATATTCATAGATTATAATTAGTTCTAATTATAGACATGACAGTTTTTAAAAAATATTTAAAACACAATTTTTAAGAAACTAAGTAAAATTACAGTGGTAGAGCCAAGCAGTTCGCTGCATGAATGGGCTGGCTCGTCTGGTGAAATACCACGACGAAATACCACAACGTAAAGTGGCTTATTCCGCGTTTTGTTCAGTGAGAGAGATACCCTGAGGCTCACACCCCTTCCCCATCCTTCCATATCCCCTATTCCTTTAAAAGTCGACAACGCAACAGTAACACTATCTGTGTTGCCGATTTAAATGGGCGGCGTTAGTTGCTTACCATCTGGTGGCACTTCTACTCATTTACCCCCCTATTCTATCAAAAAATAAGCCTAGATGATTTGGAGTTTATTTCATTAATGGACGGAAGTACGTACTGCTTTTGAATCCTAGTATACGTCCATGACTTTTCAGTGATCTTTTTAGAAGTTATATGTGACAATAATATATATCGACAAGGGACAAAAATATGTTAAAGTTCGATACCTGCCGATACCAGTTAACATTATTGTCGTGATAATACAAAAAATAATATTGTCTACCAAATTAATGCAATGTCCTATCTGGATACTGTTTTATAACAAACAATCAAATATTTATTTTCTTATCATAAATAAAAGATACTTTGACGCTACCTGTGTTATTTTTGATCCGAGTGCAAAGTAATCAAAAATACTGAGATAAATTAATTCTTGAGATAAGTTAATACCATCTCAAATATGATGAAAACGAATTACGAAAGTACGACTATAGTGTTTATGTATACGTAATTATGTTATGTTAAAGTCTGTATAGTCCAGAGGTCGAGCATCTCGCGACTGGTCAGTGCTCGACCACATGATTCAGAAGTGAATCAAGAAGTCGCGGGCTCGAATCCTGTCTTACACCAATGGCATTACGTAATTAATTCCGAAAGATATGTATATATGTTAATATCGATGACTGAAAACTTTTTGCCCGGTATGGCAACAGGTTCGCCACCCATTTGAGATGTAAACATAACGGTGAATCGAACTCTCACTGAACGAAAAGCGGCATGAGTGACTTTATGTTTCTTTTTTTGAAGTAAAACTTCTAATGTCTCGTGCAAGAGCGTTTAACGCTTTTAACGCCCCCTTGCGGCCCTCGCGGGGCAATATATATTAATATTTAGTACTACTTTAAAACATCAAAGTATATATGAAGCTAACTTTTCAATTTGTTAAGCTTGAATTATAATAGTACACAGACATCTAGTGGCAAGTGGAAGTACTAAATGATTTGGAATGTCAATCATATATAAACCCTACGGTAGTGAAACCATAGCGCGATTTAATAAGTTGACGTATGCGAAGCGCGACCTCTATGACCGAAAACGTAAAAACATATTATTAGTAAATAATCGTGACAGTTCGGTACTCTGCTCTATTTGTTTATTTTTATTAAATATATTCAACTATATACTCCAAATGTAAAGTGTAAATTGGTTTAGGAGTACTCTGTTCTGTAGTAAAGCTTATGAACGTAAAAAAATAGTGCTTAACGAGTGACGATGAATTAATTTTACTCTGTGAAAGACAATACGACAAAGAGCTTTTGCTTAGACCAAAATTAGTCGTGATTTGAACAAATATATTACTTGTTACTGGATGTACTTACGAATATTTTGGTAATTATAAACTTACATACATACATAACTTCACGCCAAATCCCTTGCGGGGTAGGCAGAGAGAACAGAGCGCCATAGGGCACGATTCTTACACACCTCACTCGCTTCGTTGACTTTCATAACTCTTTTCATGCACGCGCGTCGGTTTTTGAGTTTTTAATTATAAACTTATAAACTGTATTTTTTAAAGTGAAACTTTTATTACATCGTCTCAAACTTTTTCGTCTGCGTGTTGCATGTCGCGTGACGGTCGGCCGCGGAGTAGGGATAAAGTGAAAGGCGCTCGTCAGAGCGCCTTTGACGTCTATTATCGTTTATTTATTATTAATTAATTACCCAAATATACACTTTATTTTTGTAAATAAATACCGTAAAAACATGTAGAATAACACCCCCAGACGAGGGATCGAACCCGCCCCGACCTTGTGTTATCGGTAGTGCGGTTTACCGATGCACCACGAGGGCCGTATGTATAATCGTCTAATTACCGTCCTCTTTACCAATTTCGACACATTTTCTAGGATCGGGTTTGTTTGTTTGTTTGTTTTTTACATACATACATATACGTACGTACGTATTGCAGGCGGAGAAACAAAAAATTATATTATTAATATTAATTAATATTATAAAGGCGAAAGTTTGTAAGTATGGATGTATGGATGTTTGTTACTCTTTCACGTAAAAACTACTGAATGGATTTGAATGAAACTTTACCACAATATAGCTTATACATCAGAATAACACATAGGCTACAATTTTTGAGGTCTCAAACTCCTCCAAAACGGCTAGACCGATTTTAATGAAATTTGGTATACATATTCGTTAGGTCTGCGAATAGGTTTTTATCTATTTTTCATCCCCCTAAATCACAAGGGTAACCCCACCCCTCAATATTTTTTTTTAATTTTTCGAAATATTTCTGTTTCTTTTTTTTTATAAAACGGGATACAAAAATACATACAACCCTAAATTTTCAACCCCCTACAATCAACCCCTATTTTTTAAACTTTATTTTTTGGCAAGACGAAGTTTGCCGGGTCAGCTAGTTATTAATATAACAAATGACACGATAAAAGGGAATATAATAAATTCGTATGTATTGTAAACGACCGAGGCGTAGGCGGCGGCTTTTAAGTTTCCAATTCCAAAAAGTGAACTACATATATGTGACACAGTTATGTTCGTCAATTTAGTAGTGAATATCTGGATGACCGAGCTTTGCTCGGTATTTTCTTTTTTTTTATAAATTGTGTTTTTTGAAAATTATATTTAAGTACGAATTACATACTAATAAAATAATGAAATATCAATAATATTTTTCGATCTTACCGACAGAATAATAAATATATACTAATATATACTATGTACTAACATATTATATTAGAAACATATACTTAATTTTTTGCAGTGATAAACTGTAATAAAAGCAAAGCAAACACACATTGACTTCGTGTTAGTTAACAACGCCATCTGCTGGAATAGAAATTTCATGAAAATCGTTGGAGCCGATTCCGAGATTCCAATTTTATATATATATATATATATATATACAAGAATTGCTCGTTTAAAGATATAAGATAAGATAGTGCTCTTTATATATGTATTTGTCACATTTTCATAATAAATCGAAATATCATATTTACTGGAGGAAAAAATATCGTTTTGTTTTGTAAAGATCCTTTGTTGTAATGTTGTTAACGTTTAATAGGTGTCGCGTTATCCCTAGTGCCGTAGCTGGAATACTTGTCGATTCGGGCGACATCTATCGATATAATACGATATTACGGCAGAATCATCAATAGTAGCAACCTAGTAGCGCCATCTAGGAATTATTGTCGTGACCACGTAAAATAAAAAACATTTATTAAACCCTATTAACAAATACAAGATGGCAAGTAAATTAAAATAGCCCTTATCGCACAATCCCCTGAAAGCCGGTGACGTCCGGTTCGATTTCAAATTAAACTAGTTTTCTCTCTCTTTGCAAAACTGCCACTGACTTGTAACTAACGAATTAGTGGAGGAAGCAGACTGACGCCTTTCTTACTTTACTTAAGTTTCCAATTCCAAAAAGTGTGCCAGGATTCGAATACGCGACCTATGCGATTCGGAAGCCGTGTGCTCGACCACTGGACCACCGGAACTACATATATGTGACACAGTTATGTTCGTCAATTTATTAGCGATAAGATAGTGCTCTTTATATATGTATTTGTCACATTTTCATAATAAATCAAAATATCATATTTACTGGAGGAAAAAATATCGTTTTGTTTTGTAAAGATCCTTTGTTGTAATGTTGTTAACGTTTAATAGGTGTCGCGTTATCCCTAGTGCCGAAGCTGGAATACTTGTCGATTCGGGCGACATCTATCGATATAATACGATATTACGGCAGAATCATCAATAGTAGCAACCTAGTAGCGCCATCTAGGAATTCTTAATCTTCAGTCGTTAACTTCCAAAGAACTTGAAAATGATGAGATTATCGAATTAATTGATTTAAATCTTTAACTTAAAGTTAAACGAAGCCAAAGCAAACTTTTAAAAAAATTGCTGTGAAGTAACTGTTTTACACTGTTGCACTCTAAAAAAATATAAATGTTAATCATTTTATCAGAATCATCAATTTAAAAAACTTACTAACTAAATTATTGAAAAATAATTATTGAAAAAATATTTTGTTTATGTATATTTAAAAAGTAGATTTAAAAATCAATAACCCAAGACTCAATTTTAAAAGTTTCACTTTTACGGTGGTTTCATAAAACCACACAATATTTTTTTTTAATTCATCACATTTAAAATATTGCAAAGCATACCTAAACAACATTAGCTATTTACAGTTTTCTTTATATATTACATAAAACTATGTTATTTATCAAGTAACTTGATGTATAATTTTCATTTAAAATTTTTAAGAGAATTAATTTTCAAGTATAATATATTTCAAGGATAATTTAATGATAAACTGACTTCAATCATCACTCATGGTTTATACACATGGTTAACTAATCTTGTAAAAAGAAACATTTATAAGTTCAGATTATGGGTTTAAATAATAGTCTGTTTCTGGTCCTCGGTGAAATAATTTCTATATTATGAAATACAAAGATACTACTATCTACCCATCCAATTTTTACATATACATGAGCCTTGGTTGTTCAAGTGTAATAAATAAATATAGTTAATTCATAACTAGTTTGGCAATTACAAATTACAAGATCTTAGAAATAAGCGCTGAACCAGAGTTATTTGGAATAAAATAAGTTCAGAATAAGGGTATAATAATAGTCTGTTTATGGTCCTCGATCAAATAATCTCTATATTATGAAATAAAAAAATATCAAATATTTTTATATTTGATATATATATGTATATATTATCTTTAATATAATCCCTTTGAACTTTGAAAATGTATAATGTGTTGAAATGTAAATTATAAAAGGCATGGCACTTCAAATAGATGGTGATTAACAGACATGTCTGTGACGTGTCCGTATGATATATATTCCAAATAGATATTTGGATTAAATATCTATACAGACACCATTATGATAATGTTGATCATTCTATTTTATGTCTGTTAATCACATTCTATTTGAAGTGCCATGCCTTTTATAATTTACATTTCAACACATTATACATTTTCAAAGTTCAAAGTGATTATTAGTTTTACTAGTGATGTATTAATACCATTAGGTTACACCACTAACTTACTAGTTAGGAACTTAGTTATTATTTGAACTTAGTTATCATTCCAATTTTTAATAGTACCTATAATATTTTAATATTAATAGTCTCGCTGGTCGTGGGATCGATTTCGAGCCAATGATTTCTCTGAATTACTTGATATTAGGTAGGTAACCCATGGTAAAAATTTGAGATTTGGATAATTCTCCACGCGAAAATGATAATAACAATTCAGTTCTTAGTTTTTTATGGAATAGGAGGGCAAACGAGTAAGTGGGTCACCTGATGGTAAGCAATTTGACACCTCCCATGAACACTGTGGTGCGTTGCGCTCCTTTAAGAGAGTAGGAGGGAAAGGGGCTCGGACCTTTGGATACCTCCCTCACCGAACGAAAAGCGGCACGAGCAACTTTACGTCGATATTCTTATTCGAACCGCATGGATCGAATTTTTCATTTTGCAATGTAGTATGTAGGTATATATTATGAATGTAATAAATATTACATATTATGTATTACGTAGTTCTTGATCTTACAACTCATTTTTTAAGTTTTTAAACACGAGGAGCCAAGCAGTCCGCTGCATAAATGGGCTGGCTCGCCCGGGAAATACCAATAGCTCTCATTCACAGATAGTTTTAATGCTTTTTTGTGTATCAAATAAAAGGGCTTTTCGATAGTATGTTGAAAAATGTGACGTCATCCTAAATCCAATATTGCGGAATAAGTATTTTAATGCATTTTTACAATATGGGTTGAATGGGCTTGAGCTTGGGGGAGTACCTAAATCAAAGAACAATACGACGTTGAATATGGGGTATCTTCTTAAATAGAGGAGTAATTACCAAATTCTACTCAGACCCATATTAAGATTTATACTCAAGTGGGGATTGAATCCGCCAATCTCCGTTCTACATTCGATTTTACCAATGCACCACGAGGCCCGTCGTAATGTAAGTAGGATGTGCTCTTTTTAAATTAAGCGTGTTATAAATGTATGTTTGTTACAAAGTTTTACTTCCATAGCGCGGAGAGACTCCACGCGAATTTTTTTTATGGGATAGGAAGGCAAACGAGCAGGCGTGTCACCTGATGGTAAGCAACCAACGCCGCCCATGGACAGCAGCAACACATATAGTGTTACTGTTGCGTTGCCGACCTTTAGGGGATAGGGGAAAGGAAAGGATGGGGAAAGGGGGTGGGCCTCCGGGTACCTCTCTCACCGAACGAAACGCGGCATGAGCCACTTTACGTCGATCTTCTGAAAGGTCGTGGTATTTCACCGGTCGAGCCGGCCCATTCATGCAGCGAACTGCTTGGCTCTACCACTGTTCTATTCTGTAAGGTATTTTACCGGTCGAGCAGGCCCATTAACGACGTTAGCTACGTGTATATATGTTCTAAAGATGTTGTGCAATACTCAAATTTCAGTTTGTATTGGTTGTTGCCTACAGTTCGGCGCGCCTTGCATTTCTTCTAATTATGATTTTTTATATCGGTGGTCCAGTGGTCGAGCACACCACTTCTGAATCAAGAAGTCGTGGTTTCAACCTATGAATTTTCGAAATTATTTTATTGAGTGATAAATATTTATGATTGACAACTTGGTGCCCGGAGTATGGCAAAAGGTCCGCCAACTATTCCATTTGGGACTTGAACATAACAGCGAGTCGAGGCTTAACAGCCGCTGCCTTTGTGTAGAAAAAGGTTTGATGTTATGTTATGTTAAAATATTTTTGTCGGACATCAGCTTTTAATGTACACCGTATTAAAAACTCACAAGTTCAAGGAGACCACAGCCCTCCACTCCTCCTCGCCCGCAAGCATTGCCGCGATCAACGCCGGCGGGGACAGGTCTCGCTCGATCCCGTCGACTAGAACTCGATGCTCGGCCACCCATGGCGGGCAGACCTCCAGCGTGTGCTGGGCCGAGTCCAGGTCAGATGCGCAATGGTGGCATCTCGCCGTCTCTTCTCTTTTAATTCGTCTCAGATACTCACCGAAGCACCTGTGCCCGGTGACTATCTGAGTCAACCTGTCCATGACATTGCCCCTTTTACGGAGCACTCAGGCCTCGAGGTGGGGCAGGACGCACACAGCCCTGGAGGACCAGCGCGTCGCGCCAGTCCACCAGGACCCGCCGGAAGGCCTCCCGCCTCCGCACTTCGTGTCCCCGCGCGTCCGGGTCTCCCTTTCCCGCCCTGGCCGAGATCCTACGCAGCTGCGTATATCTCGGCCAGGATGATGAAGGATGGGAAGTAGCCCCGTACGATCCGGACGGCCATGACCCGCTCCAGGCTCCTCAACAGTGCCCTGGAGCGCGGAAGGCCCCCGCGTAGTCTCGCGACAAAACGGGGGCCCCATACGAGGCCACGGACCGCACGACGCCACCGTAGAGGCAGCGAACTCCCTCTCCCGGTCCCCCGAGATTGGACAGCAGGCGGTGCAACGCGCTCCTCGAAGCTCCAGCGGCATCCCAGGGTGAGGCCGAGGTACTTCATGTACTTCCCCACCGAGACAGCCATGTAACCCACCTGGATCTGTGAGGCTGGTGGTTTCCGGCCCCGAGTGAGCCGGTGGAACCACAACGCCTCACTCTGGTGAGGCGGCACCTCTAGGTCCAACCAGCGGATCCGTTAGACGACGATCCCCACCCCCAGCTCGGCGTACGCTCGAAGTCGGGCCCCATGGCGACCACCAGAGTGTCGTCTGCGTAGCACACGACACTCACGCCACAGGTAGACTGGTGCGGAGGACCGGGTCGTAGGCGAGGTTCCACAGCAGGGTGGACCCCTGTGGAACCCCGCACGTGACTTCCTTCCTTTGCTCCGTCCCGTTCCGGTCGAATTGTCCACCCGTCTCTCCTGCAGGTAGGCCCCGATGACCAACCTTAGATGGGGAAGCACCTCGTGGTAGACAAGGGCCTCCTTGATGGCCGGCCAGAGGAGGGTCCCGAAGGGTCGATGTCCAATGTCCGGGCCCATCTGCTGCTGCCGATACGGGCGGAGATAACTCTTTCGAAGAGCTTCCCCGCATCGTTCAGCAGACATATCGGCCGGAACGACGACAGCGTCTCCGGTACGCCCTTGCTTTCTGATGAGCAGCAGTCTCGCCGACTTCCAGTCGAGGGGGAACACCGAACATGATTAATTAATTACGGATGAGGGGGTAAGATATATAAACTTTTTTGCTACTACTGTAATAAATCTACTTACGTATCTAATATTTGAACGGGCCCTAAAAATATATATTTCGATATATTTCAAAGTGGGTGCGTGTGCATTAAAGTCAACGCGGTTGAAATTAGGGCAGTGCGCAAAATTGCGAAGCGCCTTTCGCTGCTCGTGACGAAAACGAGGTTGTATGGAAGCATATTGAATTGAGCGAGTGTGTCGGTGTAAAAGTAAGAAAGGTCTCCGATGCATGCTTCAATGACTCGAACGTGTAGAGTGGACGACGCAAGATTGACTAAGCAGATATACAATGCAAAAGCGGATGGATGTAGGGTAGGTATCAAGAACGGCTATGACATTCCTTCCAAGACCTAATAGAACGAGTTCTGGGTAAAAAGATGTCAGACAGGAGCCTTAAAAAGCGATGGGCGTGTTTGACAAGAGTTATAAAAGTCCACGAAGCGAGTAAGGCATGTAAGAATCATACCTTATGCCTCTGTTCTCTCTGTTAAAGCTATGTATGTGTATAAAAGCTATGTATGTATTTTTGATAGTATACTGTGGACATATAATTAACGATGGGACCAAAAATAGAATTTTAAATTAAAAATTTATCTAATAATTCTTTTGTAAATAATTGTATCTGTTTTGTTATATAACGAAATTAAAACTAAACTCACGCTGTTAACGTCTAAAAATTATTGGCAAATGTAATCTGTTAGTTAATTTAAAATCAGTAGAGACATTGCACCCAAATGAATTCAACATTTTAGAGTTAAAACACCAAGTTTGACTACTTAACATTTAAAGTCGGTAGTTAGTTAATTTATTAGAGGAAATAAAAGCTGAATAGTATTTTGTGCAAGCAGTCTCGCAAATAGTTCAGTAATTAAAGCTCAGTTCACTGTCTACTTAGCGGACGGTTGAAATTCTGAAGTTAAATTTAAGGCCAATTTGAATGATTTTAACTTTCCCAAGGAGGGTTAACGTCAGGCTCGCGGTGTTAAAACCACAGCTAAAACTGAAATAGTTCGAAAGGATGACATGTTATGCCGACCCCACTTATGTTACCCCACTTACGTTGGATAGTGGCAGGAAAATGATGTGAGTGATATCGACTATGTAGTGTGATAAATATCGATGACTGACAACTTTGTGCCCGGTATGGCAATAGGTTCGCCACGATTTCGCTCGTTCGCTCCATTTGGAACGTAAACATAACGGCGAGACGATGCTTAATAGCCGCAGCCTACACCTTCGGGTAGAAAGTGAAGTTATGATATCTATTATTTATTTCTCAGAATACCCCATAATAATATATTATTAATTATTGACTTTTGGGTACCATAATATGTTTTCCCATATACCTATTTTTGTTTTCAACTTCGTACAGTTATTTTCCGAAATGTAGGTGGCATTTCTTTTTGTTTCCAAATGAGCATATTTGGTTTCATATAATGAATAACTGGTAGAGTAAATATGAACCAATACGTCATACATTTGGAACTGTTTCTAAGTCATCAATAATAATAAAAAAATATTCTCCTAAATTCATTGCCAATCTGACCACAAAACTGACTAAACAGCTATACAGTGCAAAAGTGGAAGTATGTAGGAGTCGGGGAATCATTAACAGTCTCAGTGGTCCAGTGGTCAAGCAGGCGCTACTGAATCATGAAGTTGTGGGATCGATTCCGTCCTCACACCAATGTGCTATCTGAATTATTTTCGGAAGTTATGTATGATAAATAATATTGATGCCTGACAAAATTGTGCCCAGTATAATAATGTGGCAGTGGCCACAGGTACTCTGCCACTGCCACATTATTTTACGATTTCGGGTAGAAGAAGGCGTGAAGTTATAAATAAAAATATATTAAAGTCATAGAAACGAATGAGGTGAATTAGAATCTGCCTACCCAGCTAGAGAGTTGTCGTGAATATGTGTCTGTGTGTAAATTTATTGCATTACCACTTATTATTACTATTGGATTATTAGAAAAAACTTTGGTAAATTCTTTTCAAAAAGTTTTTGTAATAACAAGTAACAACCTTTCTTCGAGTAACCTTTGGCTTTGACCACTAAGCCTTAGAGATTATTATTACAAACTAGCTGACACGATATATATAAATAAAATTCAAGTGTATGTTTGTAATATTGAAATAATTGCTTTCTACTAGATTCATACGAATATATAATAGGTCGGGGAAAAAGTCTTTTCGCATAACGTAGGTATAAACTTATTATAAAATTTCTTTGACTGTACTATTTGTGTCTGGCTGGTTTTGGTAACATTAAAAAGGTTACATTATAAAGAAAAGAAAAAAATAAAAAAAAGTTGTTTCCCGCTATTTTTCATTTGTTTTTCTCTCCGTAAAAATGAGTGAATCTAATGAAGAAATTCGATACATTTTAAAATTTTATTATAAAAAAGGCAAAAATGCAACTCAAGCAGTGAAAAAAATTTGTGATGTTTATGGACCTGATGCAGTGTCAGTAAGAGTAGCACAAATTTGGTTCAAACGTTTTCAGTCCGGAAATTTTGATGTTAAAGATGCACCTCGCTCTGGTCGCCCTGTTACGAATAAAATGGACGCCATTTTTGAAAGAGTGGAGCAAGATCGGCATATTAGTAGTTACGATGTAGCTGAAGAACTGGGAATTGACCACAAAACAGTTTTGACCCATTTGAAGAAAGCTGGGTATACAAAAAAGCTCGATATTTGGGTGCCACACGAGCTCACTCAAAGAAACTTAATGAACCGTGTACTCATTTGCGATTCATTATTGAGACGTAATGAAACCGAGCCGTTTTTGAAGAGATTGATAACTGGCGATGAAAAGTGGATCACGTACGACAAGAACGTGCGAAAAAGGTCGTGGTCGAAAGTTGGCCAGGCTTCACAGACTGTGGCCAAACCTGGCCTAACACGAAATAAGGTGATGCTGTGTGTATGGTGGGATTGGAAGGGCATTGTTCATTATGAGCTTTTACCGTCCGGCAAAACCATCGATTCTGATCTTTACTGCCAGCAACTGATGAGATTAAAGGAAGCAGTCGAGAGAAAACGGCCGGAATTGATCAACAGGAAGGGTGTGGTCTTTCATCACGATAACGCTAGACCACACACATCTTTAGCCACTCAGCAAAAATTAAGAGAGTTCGACTGGGAGGTCCTAGTGCATCCACCATATAGCCCTGACCTTGCGCCTTCAGATTTTCACCTGTTTCGGTCTCTTCAGAATTCTTTAGGTTCTGTAAGGTTGACCTCAAGAGAGGACTGCCAAAACTATTTGTCCCGTTTTTTTGATCAGAAGTCCCAAAGTTTCTACAGTAACGGGATAATGTCTCTGCCCACAAAATGGCAGAAAGTTATTCAACAAAACGGTACATATATATTGTAAATAAATGTAAATAAACTTTGAAAAAAATGTCTTGACTTTTCATACAAAAATACGAAAATACTTTTTCGCCAACCTATTATATATACATAGATAGATTACTCTTTACTTTGTTATTTATAGACTAGGGAAAAACAAGAATCATACATTAGCCTAAATAAAATAAAGTAAAAATAACGTTTTTTTTTACCATTGTTGTCTGTCTGTCTGTTTGTGCCGGCTAACGTCTGAAATGGCTGGCTGACGATTTTGACGGAAGTTTTGTTGGCAGGTTGTTGGTGTAATAGGGAGTAAATTAAGCTACTTATTTTTTTTGAAGACATATTTTATTTATTGCTTCACAGGTTCAAAGTTTCACCAAGTCATCTAGCATTTCATACTTTTACCACCGACTTTTTGACAGTGGTAGAGCCAAGCAGTTCGCTGCATGAATGGGCTGGCTCGACCGGTGAAAACCACGACCTCTTAGAAAACCAACGTAAAGTGGCTCATGCCGCGGTTCTTTCGGTGAGACCCAGACCCCCACCCCTTTCCCCATCCTTTCCTACCCTACATTCTTAAAAGTCGGCAACGCAACTATAACAATATATGTGTTGCAGCTGTCCATGGGCGGCGATGGTTACTTACCATCAGGTGACACGCCTGCTCGTTTGCCCACCTATCCCATAAAATGACCCTTTATCTCTGCCAAAATAAGTAATCAACAAATGGATGTTTCTACACCTAAGAACAAACCAGGTAATGGAGAATTTATATCTCACACCAACTATCAGGTATCTTTGAAAAGCATGATAACAGAATTGAGATAGGTGGAGAATCAGAACCATGCACAGGGCCGCCATACACCCCGGTTCTTATGTCGATTCTCACTCAGGGAGGAGGGACGGGAGTTTCACATAACCAATGGCATTCCACTGGCGCTGGTGGTGCCTATAAAAGATTTTTACTGGGTTAAAAAAGAGATGGAGATCCAGATTATGACTTTAGTCATTCATGAAATTAAACAAAGTATTAATTAATTTTTCATATTTTTTTATTATTATTTAAAAACTAATTATTATTTTTAGTAAGCGTTCACATCACGACAATCGTGATATCACGATAATCACTTTACTTCTTCTCATAATTTAAAGGCTTGTCATTTTCTGTCTTTTTACATTCTTCTGGGTCTTCCATGCAAGAATCTGAAAGTTCACAAATGGCTAATTATTTCAAGTATTATTGCTTTATAATAAACACAGATTTTTAATTCAAACCAGATTGAAAACCTGGAACCTTAGTGCCAAAAATACCACATAATCATGGCGTCTGATTTTTACCACCAGCAGAGACAACCTTCCACCTTTCTAGATAAGGCTATTTTACAAAATAATGGTCAATGTTCAAATGGGCTGATTATATTCAGTTGTTTAGCATGGACATTAGATGGCGCTGTGCATATTGTTTCTATGAAAACATTTTAAAAGGTATATATAACCTGGTTGACTAGTCCCAAAGTTCCACGGCTGGGTATCAGTAGACACCAATAGAACGAAAGCGATACTGCCGGCAAGACACACGGCAAACAGTATGAAGAATATTGTACGCCATTGTGTCACATCTGTCTGTAAGTAACATATTTAAATTAGATTTATTATAGTTGAAAATGTAAAGGTTAAAATGGCAAAATGAACCGTGGTAGAGTTCAGAATGTCAACGTAAAGTGGCTCATGTTGCGTTTCGCTTAGAGAGTTATGAATAGGCTCACTCTCTTTCCTCTACCTTCCCATCTGATTCTCTATCGCAACTTAAAGGCCGGCAACACAACTGTAACACTATCTGTGTCGCAAGTGCTCATGGGCAGCGCTAGTCACTTACCATTAGGTGACCAGTTGCCCGTTTCCCCATATTTTTGTTAAATAGACACCAAAAAATATTTCAAGTTCTTTACTTACCATGTCTGTTATGATGTAGGAGACGATGCCTGTTACCAAAATGGCAAACATGTTAGCACATGTGTTGCCGAATGCCATCAGAGCACCACTGAAGTTTGGTGACAGATCTATATAATTGACCTGGAGAATAAGAAAAAGTTTATCTTCAATCAGTCTCGGTGGTCCAGTGTTCGAGCACCCCGTTACTGAATCAAGAAGTCGCGGGTTCGAAACCTGGCTCACACCAAAATGAAATCTTTGTGCCCGGTATGGCAATAGATTCGCCACCTATTCCATTTGGGACGTAAACATAATGACTCGAGGCTTATCAGCCACTACCTACACCTTCGCGTAGAAATAGGAGTAAAGTTATGATAAGTATGTATAATCAGTCTTAAGAAAATACGAAATTAATCCTAAATTTAATTCTAGCTTTCTGAAAAAGTGGCTAAAAGGTAATATCAAATGTTTTAAAGTCACTGGTTTGACCTGACCCACATTAATTACTTTGGACACTCCCGATTTTTTATAACCTTGCGTCTTTTTCTATCCGAAGATGTAGGCAAAGGCAGACATGCCTAATATATGTCCCAAATTGTGATGGAATACACCATACACCGGGTACAATATTATCTTTTATGCAACCGAATGATGCATGACTTTCGAAAACAATTTCGAGAAAATCATTGGTGTGAAGTGGGATTTACTCCCAAGACTTATTGGTTCTGATGCAGGAATCTCGACTTGCAGACCGCCGATTGCAAGACGACTAATCACCAAATATCCAAGTGCAA
This sequence comes from Euproctis similis, assembly GCA_905147225.2. Lineage (NCBI taxonomy): Eukaryota > Metazoa > Arthropoda > Insecta > Lepidoptera > Erebidae > Euproctis > Euproctis similis. The sequence continues at coordinate 5,387,603 of LR990121.1, read as the reverse complement.
ACATGGCAAAAATTATATACGAAGTGGAAAAAAAGGAATATTACCATACAGCCGCTGATGATCCCCATGTAGATACTCATGGAGGTGATGAGACAGAACACGGCAACAGTGGTATCAGTTGCATAAGATGATAGCAGCAAGAAGAGTGTGAAGCTGATTTGCGCTGGAAAAAAGTACTAAGTACTTGCTTCTGTTATATTTTAACCAGTCCCCAGAATGATCTATCACAACATCTGTCAATATGGGATTTTTTAATGGGAAGGCACACGGACAAGCGAGTTACCTGGTGGTAAGTGATGACGTCGCTCATGATATCGGCAACATAAAGAGTTGCATAGTCGCCTTTAGCAAGGAATAAAGAAGAGAAGGTGGAAGCGGATAAGTCTACGGATACCTCTCTCACTGAACGACTAGTTGACCCAGCGATCTTTGTTGCGCATCAAAAGTATTTTTTACAGCGTTTGCAATTAAAGTGCGAAATCTCGAAAATCATCACTTTTTCTTTATTGTACATGAATTATGCATACAAACCACCCCGTGACACACTCCATCCATTAAAAACCCGCATTAAAATCCCTTGCGTAGTTTCAAAGATCTAAGCATAAGGAGACAAACAGCGGAAAGTGACTATGATTATACCCTTGCTCAAAGAAAGGCTCAGAAGCATGCATCCTGTCCAAATCCAAAGCTTGGACCAAATACTATCAGCTAAGCCATATGTTCAAAATAACTTACCAAATGAATTACAGACTCTCCTCGCGTTCGTCAAGCTGATATACCCCTTGTTGGTACAATAGTCCGATATCCAACCGAACGCCAATATTGTAAATATACTACCTATATATGGTGATGAGGAAATTATACCACTCTAGAAGAAAAGGAGTATTAAAAGATATTGTTTGAATTTTACAGGTTTACCAAGAATTACGTTTGAGTGTCCATTCAGTAGTCTTGGTGGTCTAGTCAGGTCTAACATCCGGCTTCTGAATCAATAAGTTTTGGAATCAAATCCAGGCTCACCCATCACCAATGACTCCTCAGAATTCTTTTCGGAGCCTATGTGTGATAAATATCAATGACTGACATTATTGTGTCCGTTGTATGGCAGCAGTGGTAGAGCCAAACAGTTCGCTGCATGAATGGGCCGGCTCAACCGGTGAAATACCACCACTCTCAGAAGATCGACGTAAAGTGGCTCATGCCGCGTTTCGTTCGGTGAGAGAGGTACCCGGAGGCCCACCTCCCTTCCCCATCCCTTCCTATTCTACTCCCTTAAAGGTCGGCAACGCAATGGGCGGCGATGGTCACTTAAAATCAGGTGACACGCCTGCTCGTTTGCTCTCCTATCCCATAAAAAAACTGGTTCCACCACAATGGAATTTGGGACATTATAATTTGGCGAATGGAGACTTAATGCCCCAGCCTGAATATTAAAATGCATGCGGTTACAAAAAATGCCCCAAAATAAAATTAGACATATCGGAGCAAAATGGCTGCTAAGATATTCCAACAATTAAAGGAATGAAGTTATAAAAAAATACTCACATTTCTAAGATTAATGTGAAAGATATTGTGTATGTATGATGGGAATTGGTTGAAGCAGAAGACTAGAGCGCCATTACCAGCACTGTGGGTTATGATTGTACCCCACAAATGTCTTGAGCGTAATATTGATTTCCATGGAGTACTTATCTGAATCTGGATAAAATTACAACCACTATATCAACTGAGGTAGGACAGAATTAAAATATATTGTCACAATTTTTGAGGTTTAGATGTTTAGTTGATCGCAAGAACCACTGATCTGATTTTGTAAAAATCTTTCAGTATCTGCGTTAAATAAAGATATTTATGTATATACACTCCTTTTGATAGGTGATGATGATAACCAAACGTTGGTCACACGAAGAAACGCTGCCTGTAAAGTGTTAAGGTTTTAAGGACTTTCACAATACCTGAACTTTATCAGTTTTTTCTGTTTCCATGATATAATTTCTTTCCTTTTCACTGATATGCTTGTGCTCTAGAGGATTTGCAGCACCAAATATGGTGAGCAGAAGGAAGCACATGAAACATATACCACCGACAACGTAGAAGCTTGAAGGCCATCCCCAGGTGCTTGCTCCTAGAAATCCAGCCATCTGGTAGCCTATCACTGTGCCTATATTATGACCTGTAAAAACAAAGACTTCAAAATAATAAAACACAAAGATGTATTTTTTCTTCTTTGGTTAAATTTTTGTATGTCCATATGCTCCTGGATCAGACCGTCTTGCTTTTTGAGTAAATAAAAATAAATAAAAATGTTTAATGTTTAAAATGCTTGATCTATCGAGCTATAAAAATATGATGATAATTGAATAAAAAAAAATTAAACTGAGTATTAACCAACGTATTAACATTTAGACTAAGCAGATAGTATTATCAAAATTAAATATACTCTACCTGTGTGCACACAACTACCAAGAGCAGCTCTCTCATGAATGGGCACCCATTTCGCCAACAAAGCTTGCGTACAAGGATATGTACCAGCTTGGAAACATCCTTGCAGCACTCGGCAGAAACACGCAGCCTTCCAACCACCCTGAGTAAAAAAATGAAATATTCTTGATTAGTTTTTTCCCATCACAATATTTTTTAAATTATTTTTACGTAGTTAGTGGATTTATGTGGAATAACTACTTTAAGCTCAGAAATGAATCAGATTTAATGAAAATTTAAATAAATAATCACAGAATTTTGATTGTTTGTTGAAATTAATGAATAATAACAATAATAAACATGTTTAGACAGGCTTTAATAGCACATAATTTATTATACGATTATACGATATGTTCACATTATACGATATGTTCTAGGACACACAAAATTGTTATTACTTGACATATTTTGCCTCATGCCGCGTTTCGTTCGGTAAGAGAGGTACACGGAAGCCCACCCCGCTTCTCCTTCCTTCCCTATCCCCTATCCCTTAAAGGTTGGTAACACAACAGTTACACTATATATGTTACTGGTGTCCATGGGCGGCGTTTGTTGCTTACCATCAGGTGACACGCCCGCTCGTTTGCCCTCCTATCCCATATAAAAATAGGGCCGCGCATGGACACCTGCAATACAGGTACTGATATCGTAGCTTTACCGGCCTTTAAGATGGTATTGAGAAGGAGTTGGATGCCCCTATTCAAGTTCCTTAGGGAAGAGGTTGAGCCTACATGCATGTGCCTCTCACCAAAAGAAACGCCATTCTCAGAGATCGTGACGATTTACCGGTCGAGCCGGCCCATTCATACAGGGAACTGCACTCAGTTCCCTGTATGAATTGGCTAAACCATCGTCAACTTGCATATTTAATTTGCAGAACTAACCTTCTTCAGAGTAATAAGAAGAAGATCAGAAGAATTAAACAAGAACAAGACATATGCAGACCTGCAATAGTATAATACCACTTACCCACATAGTCATCCAAGGCATGACAAAAGATATAATTGCATTGGTTAAAAGAGAGATTTGAAGTGGTAGTTTCCCGCCGTAACGTTGACACACCAATCCCATGGGGAACATCATTACCGAGTAGCCCACGAAGAAACCGCTCAGAACCATTTCTTGAATTGACTTCGGCCAATCGTATGTCTATAATTTAAACGTAGAGATTACTAAGAAAGTGGTATCCGTGGTGAAGATCCCGAGCATTCCACTTCTGAGGGACATCGAGGAATCAAATCCTAGCTCACATCAATGATATTTAGAAATTATATTTGGAAGTGATGTGTGGTAAATATCGATGACTGACAACCACAGAAATAGATCAAGATCTTGATCTATTTCTGTGCTGACAACATTGTGACAGATGCGTGGCAATAGGTTCCGTCAGCTATACCATTTGACGCGTAGAAAATCGACGAGTCGAGTCATAACAGACTTTGCCTTGAGCTTTGGGCACAAAAAGTTTAAAAGTTCCAAAACTTAATAATATGTAATATTTGGACACGTAAAAGGAATGGATGATCCAAGATGATCCAAGCGGTTTGGTGTTCCTACCTCCATCCGCTTTTGGATTAGTCGAGTATGATTACGACACAGTTTTCATGATGAAATAGTCTTTGAGGAAGGTGATATCCAGGAGTCTTAAAAATTGACGAGCTTATTTGACGGGAGTTATGAAGTCAAGGAAGCGATTGAGGCATTTAAGAATCGTGCCTTATGGCACTCTGTTCTCTCTGCCTACCCTGCAAGGGACAATCGTCATACTCACTTCAACATGTTTAGTATCCTCAGTCACATTTCTCGTGAGGAATTCTTCAAAAGTTTCAGTAGTAACCGATTCATTATCAGTTGCGTTATTTCTTAAAATAATATCTATAGTAGTTCTATTACTGTCATGTATAGTTGCATTAAGAATTGCTGTATCCTCTCTATGCTGGCTGGTCATTGCAACAATGGTTACTCCCATGTGACCTCTTCCTATAATGCTGACAGCAAGGCACAGCATAAATATTAACAACTGGATATGTCTCACTCCAAAACCATATTTGAGTGGTGCATCTTCTTTTTCTGCAAGAGAATCATATTTCAGTGCATTTTCTATGGGATGAGGGAACTTTCTACGCAACTGTTACATTATATGTGTTGCAAGTGTCCATGGGCGGTGGTAGTTGCTTTTCATCAGGTGATCCACTCGCCCTCCTATTCGATAAAAAACTGGTAAAGGCCTTTTTTCACTGCGTCATTCAGGTCAGTCATTCAAACAATTCCTATTTAATCACAAAACTTATTGCGTATTCTCAGTGCTGCATGACTTGATCATGGAACTTCTATTGAAAAGGTTCTATTGAAAGGTTCCAGTCCTGGCCACATACAATAGACTTTTCAGGAAACTTTATCGACGGCTAGCAAGTTGTATCTGATGTATTTTGTATATAACTAGCTGACCCGGCGAACTTTATTTCGCCTCGAAGGCATTAAATGAAAAAAAATCAAAAAAGAGTAGCCTAAGTTACTACTAATTACACCAGCTACCTGCCAATAAAAGTCCCGGCAAAATTATCCAGCCATTTCAAAGATATTGTAAAATATGAAATTTTGGTGTATTTATCGTATAATAAATAAATAAGAACAAAAATATTTAACCACACACATAATATAACATAACTTCACGCCTTTTTCTACCCGACGGTGTAGGCAGTGACTGTTAAGCCTCAACTCACAGTTATGTTTACGTCCCAAATGGAATAGGTGGCGATCCTATTGCCATACCGGGCACAAAGTTTTCAGTTAGCGATATTTATCACACATAACTTTAGAAATTAATTTCCAAAAGTTATTGGTGTGAGCCGGGATTAGAACCTGCGACCTCTTGATTCAGAAGCCGGGTGCTCGACTACTGGACCACCGAGACTAAATAAAAAAAAATGTTTTAATTTACAATATAAACTTCATGAAATCGGATGTTACGCATTTTATTTTATTCACATGTCAATAAAAATATTACTTTGAAAGAGTTTCGAATCAAGAAGTCGTTGAATCGATTCTAGGATCACACCAATGACTTTACTATTTTCGGAAATTATATGCGATAAATATCTATGACTGACAACTTAGTACCCGATGTATGGCAATAGGTTCGCCACCTATTCAATTTGGGACATAACATAACGATTAGTTGAGTCGAGACTTAACAGCAGTTGCCGTTGTATTTACTTTGAAACCAAACATTGATGCACACGGATTTTTTTGTAGAAGAAAGTCTTGCGCAATAAATTGCACAAGGTCAAGAGGAGGTGAGATATATTGCGCAAAAGTGTGAAAATTACTTTGCACAATATTAAAACTGGTCTATTTCATTATGAAAAAACAATAATGAACCTCATTTTTGATTCATCAAAATCATTATTTTTGATTTGGAAATAAAAATACCTCTAAGTTAGCATCAATTTTAATGGGACCTTAGTTGATGGTAACAGCATAAAGGGGGGCAAACGAGCTGTGATAGAAAGCGACTACCTCTTCCATAGACTTTCGCAAGTCCAGGGGCGTCAGATCAGCGTTCTGGCAACGCTAATCTGACGACCCTGGTTTAGCCCCCATTAAGATAAAAGTTCGCTAGTTTCTTGAAGGTTCTTTGGTCTTCTCTTCTTAGGGTCACTACTACAGAACAACTACAGTATATTCTTCAAATCCAAAATGGCGAATTCGTTTAGGTTACTGAACACAATTAACACGTATTAAATACTAATAAAAACAATTGCAATATTGAAGTAATTGGAGCCAAAACCGAATTAGATCGTTTTATATTTAACGAAACAACGACAACGTGTAGTAAGAACAGCAGTTTTTAGGAATGTTTGTCTGTCTGTGTTTTTCTGTGTTTATTATATAAATTTCACCAATGCATATCTTAGTTGGTTAATATTTGGACTGAGATTATTTTACTATTTTAACACGTAGAACCGTTAACTCCCTCGGAACAAAACAACATCTGGGTTTTCCCAGATGTTGTTTTGCACCCAAAAAAGTTCAGTTACCATGGGCTTTTACGGTTTGTCCAAACTATTTGTTGAAGGATTATTTTATCAAAATTTTATAACTGAAGAAAATGTTATCGTAATTTGGATGGGCACGCTTGAGCTAGAAATATTGCAACCTGGCATCTCGTATTAAGGCTGGAGCCTTAAAAAGCGTGTATAACAAGAGTTTAAAGTCTAAGGAAATGAATGTGTGTAAGAATCGTGCCTTATGACGCTCTGTTATCTTTGCTTAACCTGCAAGAGACTTGGGGTGAAGTTATCTATATATGTATATCTATATAACAATTGATCTCAATTTTCCAGAAGTTTATGAAGATGTTTGGATTTATGTTGTTGGATATTTGTTAGAAGTCAACGGTAGAACAGAATCAGAGCAACTATGGTATATAAATATAAAACAGTCTTCAACTATAATATTCTTTTTAACAAAACTTTAGCCTGAAAATTATAAGTGAACTGCATTGATTCTTGTAATCATTGTTAATAATTCCATTGTTAGCTTTCTTAATTAATCTTGATACTAATAGTACATGTGTGCGACCGAAACAGCAAGTACAAAATAGCTAATATTTGATCAATATGGAGACAAGACGTACTCTGCTAACGAAACTTCACATTAACGTAGTTTTAAATAATAAAAATAAATTGTTGTATAGATTACAAAGTCTTAGCGAAATACTTTATATATAAGTATATATTATCGGCGACCAAAAAGTATAGACCGATCATGAAACAAAATAAAAATCAATTTACCTGGTATACAGTCTCCTAAAGGCACCTTGCCATATCCAGACTCATTCAATTTGACATTCCCGCCCATTTTTTTTTTTTTTTTACTAACACGCACAGACTTCCATGGATGGATAGTAGTACACTCCGGGGCAGAAGTCACACTAATGATTTTATAGTACGGATAATATTTTTTATCTATTTTTTAAAGTTTGCGCAACACGCAATATTTTAATAAGATGGTTATCAATTAAATTAAACAGACAGTTCAGTGTTTTTAAATAACACTTAAAATATTCATAGTTATTAAAAATACTACCCTGTTTTGCCTAGGGTATTCAAAGACTGTGTCCTAGGGGGTTTCTGCTCTAATATATAATATATATAAATAAAATAGAATAATATCAGTCAAGGTAGAAAATTAAAAGAGTACCAAAATTAAACATTAGAGGCCAATATTTTCTATTGCTACATATTATTCTTGGTGGAGGATAAACCTCCTCAATATTCCCAAGGAGGGATAACGTCGGGCAGGGTCGGTCATAAAACCACAGCCATATCTTACGATAGGGCAGTAGGATAGGAAAATGATAAGGAAGGCAGAAATTATTACAACTATCTTCCATTTACGTCACGAATACTTGCAAATCGATTAATTCAGAATTTTGATTGAAAGAGCAGTAGTTATGAAAGAAGATGAGATTCAGTCCACAATTCTGTAATGCTGAGGATCTCTAATTGTCTTCGGGAACTGTTAAAATTACTGTATCAATAATAATATGTTGACTATTTATTAAGAAAAAATTATAAATAATATAAAATATTTGAAAAAGTATTAATTGCGTAATTATAACCACTATAGGTTACAACTTAGTACAAGAATGGACTGCGGGTCCTATTTAACAGAAGTCTTCACTCAACGCCACTGTGCTGTGTGGATGATCACTCTGTCGAAGTCCAGTCCATCAAAACTAAATATAATATTTTTATAACAAACCTCTTTTGAAACCGAGGTCTCTATTTAATGGAGTTATATTAGTACCTTTGCCTTTATAAAAAAAAAATACACATTTGAATTGAGAACGTCTTCTTTGATCCTTAACAACAAACTTATTGCGATAATAATTCCATTTTCAAAATGTTTTTGTCTAACTGACAAAATTAAATAAAACGTATCTAAACGATAATAAGTCTTCACATCAAATCCCTTATAGGATAGGCAGAGAGAACAGAGCGCCATAAGCCACGATTCTTACATGCCTCACTCGCTCGTGTGACTTTCATAACGCTTGTCATGATCGATCAATTTTTAAGGCTCCTGACATCACCTTCCGCCAGAATTTCTTCTATTTGGTCATGACAAGTGTATCAGAGCCGTCCTTGACTCCTGCATTCATCCGCTTTTGCATTGTTGTATATCTACTCAGTCAAACGTTTGCGTCCATTCTTTCTACAAGTCCGAACCATCGGGGCATGCCCTTTCTACTTTTACACCGACACTCTCTTTCAATCTGACTTCCTTCCTTACAACTTTGTTTTCGAAGCGGTCAGTGAAAATCACTCCACAAATTTTGCGCAGTGCCCTCGTTTCGACCGCGTTTATCCTACTTTCATCCCTACTTCTTACCGTTCTTCTTTCCGTACTATAAATAAATACCTTTTTTATGGTATAGGAGGGCAACGAGCAAGTGAATCACCTGATGGTAAGAAACTTCTGTAACCGCCCATGTACACCGTGGTGCGTTGCCGTCCTATAGTGGAAGTAGGAGGAAAAAGGAAGGGGAAAGGATATCGGGCCTCCGGTTACCTCCATCGCCGGACGAAACGCGGCACAAGCCACTTCACGCCACCACTGTTGAATCTTTATTTTGATTAATGTTTAATCAAAATAGGTATATTACAAATATCCTATCTACCAGTTATTGTTTCATCTTGATTTAGTTTGTTATCTAATCGAAACTAATTCCACATCAGCTGCTTTATTTAAACTATAATTTAATATAATATTAGCCAAACAATGTGTGTTGACAATAATTGTTGATATTAATATTTACTCTGATAGAATTGGGACTGTTAAGAAGCGCCATCTATCTGACACTGGCAAAAAATAATTACTTTTTTTGTAAAGTCTGCAATATTAGAATTTCACCTGCATTTTCTTTTATCCTTTCCTGCATATTGTTTAAGATTTAACATCTTCATGCCGAAAAATTTTTAGTAGAATACATGAAAAAAAATATAGTCCTTATTCTACAGTAGGGTAAAGATCTTTATTTTCTTCAGCTGTGTCAACACGAACTAATGGCGCTGTCGTTCCGAGAGGAAGAAGCACTCTCTTTCGTCAATAACGTTACGTCATCACTCTAAATACTATTTTCGAAGGTATTTAGTGAAATATTATTAGTACTATACTTTCTAGAAATAGATTTCCCAGAGGAATCCAAACTTATTGTCAGAAATAACTGCCTGAACCCCAAGTTTGAATAACACATAGAATAAAATACAGACAATAGTAGAGCCATTAGTCGACCGGTGAAATATCACGGCCTCTCAAGAAGTGGGTGGTGAGAAGTGGGATGTGAATTGTTCTATGTGGTTATGTTGTCAACATTTAAAATGCCCTATTCCGTATTACAGGTTGTCCACACAGCTGTAACACTACACTGTGTTGCAGTGTCCATAGGCGGTGTTCGTTGCTTACCATCAGCATTTGCCCCCCTATTCCATAAAATAAAACTGTATATATTTGTACCCCATACTGTGTTATCTGTCACCCAATTTCCTTAGTTCTTGTAGTTCGAATTCGACTACGACAAGTTTTAAAAATCTTTGTTGAACTTCAGACGTCTTATCTTTCTCAACAGAATGCGGAACAGACGTATTTTACTCTACTAAGTCGAAATTAAATACGAATTATTCACAACAACAAGCGAAATCATTTTGTGTAATAGTTAGTTAAGTCTGAGAGTCGAGCACGCCGTTTCTGAATCAAGAAGTAGTGATATCGAATCCTGGCTTGACGAAATGAAGTAATGAGAGAGGTAATGAGGTACCTTTTCAGAGGTAATGGATTTATGGCAAAGGTTCCGCCTCCTATTCCATTTGGGATATACAAATTCAGAGAGTCAAGGTTTAACAGCCGTTTAACCTACACCACTTTTGGATAGAAAAATACATGAAGCTACAAAAACTATTATTATCATAGTTTTGTTTTTTAAATTTCTAAAAAGTATCGGTATCGCCATTTCACCGGTCAAGCAGGCCTATTCATGCAGTCAACTATGTGGCTCTAGCATCATTTTATATTATTACTAACTCTTGCCCGCTACTTCGTGTGCGTGGACGCCATAAAACAGCAAAAATACTGTGCCTGTGCCTGAGCTCATTGCTCACCCCCAACTAGTGATAGCGTGATAATATTTGGTCTATGTTTTGACCCGACCTCTTGGCTATATTTATGCAAAATTGGACGTTAAAGCATGCAGTACGTTTAGAGTTTACCCGTAACAAACATAAAACCATATTTTTGGGTTCAGTATCGTATATTCAGTATTTTAAATTATGTCACAAGTATTCTAAAAAATATATTCAATGTACAGTTTCAACTTTCCTACGATTTTATTATTTGAATAGAGTAATGTACTTTTAGTATATACCCGACTAACACGACAGGAGGTTATGTTTTCTATGCTTACAGATGAAGCGTTTGTTGAGTGAGAAATATCCAATTGAGGTACTGTCATACCTTTTTACTACATTTTCAGATTTGTATGCATGATTTTCACGTCACATCCGGAAATAGCCTCCGGCTATTTCGTGATTAAAAAAACTGAAAGGCAATGACAATTCTGAGAATTGTACAAGTTAAGTTATTAAACTCGATACCATTGAAAAAAATATATGAAACAGCACTTTCTAAATACTTAATTTAATAAGAAAATACAGTCGGCAAAACAAACACAAAAATAACATAACATAACTTACACGCCCTTTTTCTACCCGAAGGTGTAGGCAGCGCCTGTTAAGCCTCGTCTCGCCGTTATGTTTACGTCCCAATTGGAATAGATGGCGAACCTATTGCCATACCGGGCACAAAGTTGTCAGTCATCGATATTTATTACACGTAACTTCCGAAAATTTTGAAACGTCATTGGAGTGTGCCAGGATTTGAACCCACTACTTCTTGAATCAGAAGCGGGGTGCTAGCCACTGCGCCACCGAGACTATTAAAAAGCCCAAAAATAGATTTATTTATACTCATGATGAACATGAATTGTATAATCTTTTCACTGGGTCACTAGGTTCAAGGATTTGCCAGATGGGTGAAACATTTAATTCGTTGATGTTATGTCATTGGAGTACTCTTCACGAAGTTGATCCCAAAATTTAACACGTTTATTCTCTGGAACTGTTATCATTTTTATTTTCTTCCCGAAATTCAATCCTCTTAAACTATTAAACTCGCCTGAACTTACAGGAGTCCATTTTAAACCTCCTAGTATATTATCTGTTATATCAGGAGTAGGGTTTCTGGAATTGAGAAAATTATTGTATGTAATTGTAATTTATAAACACACGCAAATAATTATTTAACATAACATAACTTCACGCCATTGTTACCCGAAGGTGTGGGCAGCGGCTGTTAAGCCTCGTCTCGCCGTTATGTTTACGTCCCAAATGGAATAGGTGGCGAACCTGTTGCCATACCGGGCACAAAGTTTTCAGTCATCGGTAATTATCACACATAACTTTCCGAAAACAATTTCGAAAAGTCATTGGTGTGAGCCAGTGTCAGGATTCGAACCACGACCTCTGGATTCAGAAACCGTGTGCTTGACCACTAGACCACCGAGGCTTATTATTTATTTTTATAAAAACTTATTATTTAATTTTATAAAAACTAATTCCCTATAATATTAGTAGGTAATAACTAATATTTAGACATACGCCAGTTATGCTACATATAGTCTAAATGATTACAATCATTTTGGTACTCACAAAATTGACGTAAATTAATGTAATACCCAAAATAATATGGTTAAATTATTTTAATATGAAAAAAATATTTGTTTCTTAGACTTTGGTGTATGAAATTCACAACAAATGGGTAATGTTACTTGCATTGAAAAATGGAACTTTATGAAAACAATGAATTAACGAACGTTTTACATAACCTAAGGCTGCAGTTAGACGACGCGAAAAAATTCTTGCGGCCGCCGCGCGGCGACCGCGCGGTGACCGCGTACTAACTGTTCAGTTATAGCAAATTTATGTTTTATTAACTAGGTCGTAAAGTTGAAATTAATTTTGAGTAACTAACAGCGCGGCGGCCGCGCGGCGGCCGCGAGGCGTTCGCTCCTCGATCACACGGCGGCCGCGCGGCCGTCTCGCTCTCTCCTTTCATTGGTCCGTCAGTCACTTGCGGGAGAGGTCGTGACACGCGGACATCGTGATTTCGAAGATGGGTGAACTGAGTATCAATCCTGAGACATTGATTTCTTTAGTGGAAGAAAGAAATATCCTTTGGGGTAAAACGAGCGAATCCTATAAGGATAAACGTCAAACACTAAAAGCCTGGCATGACCTATGTTCAATTATAAAAGAAGATTTCAATGACCTTCCAATTGGGGAAAAAAACACATACGGTAAATTTTCCATCTTTTATTTGGTAATTAAACTATTATGATAATATGTTGTTTTTAAATAAAATATATAACCCCCGTGAAACTGATTCAAATTTTAAGAATTCTGAGCCAGGAAAAAGTAAACCAAATACGAAAAATAAAGAATTGAGTGACGTGGATGCAAAATTCATGAAGTTTATGGACTCTGTTGAAAAAGAAGAAGAGAGTCGTATGATGTCGTTTTTTAAAGGAATTTTACCAACTGTTCAACGATTCAATGACGAAGATACTGTTGAGTTTCAGTACCATGTGATGTCTATTGTGAGAAATATAAAAGCTAAAAACCAACAGCTACAGAATGCTGGTTCGAAAAGGCCTTACTTTACTCCACCACCCGAGACTAAGTATCGTCGAGAAGGCGAAAATGTATCATACGAAAGCACCTATCAGTATGGTTACACTACTGCTGCTGGATCTGGACGTCCGGCAACACAACAATCATCTTATTCTGAAGAGTCCGAATCTACTATAGGTCGAGAGCAATATAATTTTGCCAGTCCATCCAATTCAAGTATCGACGATTTAGATTTTACAAATATATAGTCTGCCTTACAAATTTATATATATATCTATATATATATAAGAGATTTCCACCTATATATTGACTCATCACGATATCTCTGGAACCATAAGGGGTAGCGACTTGAAATTTGGTAGGATTATTCCTTTCGCCTCGGCGAAAGGAATAATCCTACCAAATTTCAAGTCGTAGAGGTCAGGTAACATCCATTCGGAAATAATCTGCGAATTCTTTTTCATCTTCTCGCAATTGGTTGTATAGCGTATGAAATTCACCAAACTCTTCTCGCCGTGCTAAAATAGGATGAAGCCAAAATTTTCTACATTTCTTTTTTTCTTTCTTTTTGCTTTGTCGGTACAAGTAATATGCAATCATAATTTTATTCTTCTTAGTCAAATAGCTCATAACGAATACGTGTGAATTTTAAGAAAGACCAAGATCAACTGGAATTGAATCGGGTTCGCAGTGGCGTGGCCACCGGGCCTAACCGCGCGGCCGCCGCGCGGTCACCGTACTTACGCCGCGCGGCCGACACGCTGTAACATCCCGTGTCATATAAACTCGCCCTAAAAGTCTTTTGTTGTTTTTCCTGTTTTATCATCAAAATAAAATAAATATAAATATCCACTTACACTTACCCGTATTTAACGAAATTTCCAAATAACCTCACAATCGTCTTGATAAAAGGCCTTTCATCAAGACCCTTAGCGTCATAGAGGCGGCTTAAAGATTTACATTTGAATTGATAACAACTCGAATCTCCTTCTGTCGCACCACTCCAGCTTAGATTGCTAAGTAATGAGTTCCACATTCTATTCAAAGATCCTTTAAATGAGAATCTATTTAAATAAACTTTATTAGAAGACATTTGAGCTTGTATCCTCGCCTGTCTCAGTTCCGGATAAATGACTTGGTCCGATAAATATTTCGCGTAACGTCTCAAACTCCTCTCCCCAATTGTTCCGTTAATGAAATAAAAGTCCATTATTTTCCGCCTTATCTTCGTATACAATTTTAATCCGTATTCCACTTTTCCCGCTTTGAACGGCAATAAATATTGTAAGTTATAATTTAAATGCTTCAAAAGATATTTATTATTTACAAAACCGTCCAATTTGTACAGTGAGTTTAGATTTGTGTATCCAAACATAACCGCCCCATTGCTACAGAAGTGTTTACTTTTATATTTCTGATCGGGATTCTCATTCATGAAAGCGACTTTTGATTTATCAATAGTAAGACCGAAAGGACGAATTAATCTTTGACTGTCTCTAACTTCAGAGCTGTCATACAAATCTCGACTGGCTAATAATAATTGTTTTAAAGATACGCTTTTAAGTATTTCGTACAAAGCAGTTCTGTTAAATTTACCGTAAACCCCGTTTAATTTCCAATATAGTTTATTACAGATTTCAAAACTACTATCTCTGTAGTCAGCTGGTGATAGAGCACTCCCATCTTCTACGATAACTCTTACGAATAAATCTTCACCGAGAGAAGATAACAAAAGAGAAGCCACTATATTCGAACTGATACCAGATCCAAACACTGTCACTCTATTTAAATCTCCATTGAAATAGACAATATTGTTTCTTATCCATTTGAGAGCTTCTACTATATCTTTTGCGCCCATATTACCTTCAGAGAAATTGTCTCCAGTATTCAAAAAACCAAGGATCGATGTACGGTAAGAAATTGATACAACAATGACCTCCTCATCAATGAAGAAATCTGGTCCAAGTGTTGAAGAATCTTCATGAATCAAAACAATAATTGGAAAATAAACTATTTCTTCTAGTATCGGTGTAAATATTGATAGATATAAGCAGTCTTCATTGTGATAAGAGGCGCATGTATCGTGATACGGTATACTGTAGTTATAAAGGCTTCGTTCAAACCATGGTCTATGTATCGGAGCCTGTAAAAGGTTAAGTTTGGTAAAATTTTCTAAAAATATAATGCGTTCAATTATTCTACCTTGAGACATGATTGCATATTATTTTAAAAAAGGCGTTTATTGATATTGGCTATGGTTTTAACGCTCAAAAGTACCTATGTAAGGAAAATTTTGAGGGTTAAAACCATGGCCTTATTACACAGTTTTCTGGTGACGTTGTGTCCTTGGCTAGGGTTACGTTTTCAGGTCTTTATGGTGATTGTCTATGTTGGTAACCAGTAACTAGCGCGTGGTTACTGCTAATATGGTGAATCCATAATATGACGGGCCTCGTGGTGCATTCGGAAAATAACCGACAGCGTAATGGAGGTAGGCGGGTTCGAACCCCACCCGAGTACAAATATTTGTGACAAGCATAAGTATTTGTATGTATTTATATCTGGATGTATTTATATGTATTATAAGTATGTATTTACAATAGAAAAGTTTATAAGCAATACCATCCGATCTCTGTTTTCCATACTCAAGCATTAGTTGCTTATGTTGGAACGCGGGCGACGTGTGTAGGTATTGTGTTCAAGATATTATATCTCTATTTATAGCATACCAAATTAAATTTTAATCAAGTTATTGCTGTTAACCGGGACTTAAGGACCCCTTAACTACAAGATTTAGAGATGTAGAACTGGATAGGACTGGATATATAGTTAGTCTCTGTGGTCCAGTGGTCGAGGACCCCACTTCTGAATCAAGAGGTCGCGTGTTCTAATTCTGGCTCACACCAATGACTTTCAAAATTCTTTTCTAAAGTTATGTGTGATAAATATCGAAGACTGAAAACTTTGTGCCCGGTGTGGCAATAGGTTTGCCACCTATTCCATTTGGGACGTAAACATAACGGCGAGTCGAGGCTTAACAGCCACTGCCCACTACCTTCGGGTAGAAAAAGTCGTGAAGTTATGTTATTAGAAGTGGATCAAGAGAGGTAGTCCGTCATAAATCAGATTTCTTAGTAGCATCTTCCGACAACTACAGAGAGAGAGATAAGGTGGTATTATTGTCTATAGAGATTTAACAAACTATACGGTATAAGGAGTTACGAACCTTAAATCTTAAAGGACCAATTGGTGCTACCGCATAAGGAATTTTCCAAAAGGCTGCATAAGGTCTATTTTCAAACGTCGTAAACAATTTTCTTCCAATAATTTTTGTACCGTTTGTTTCAATTACGTAATCACATTTATAACTCAACACGTTAGCGTCAATAAAACTTAACAACATAAAAGTCAACATGTTCAAATTATTAATAAAAAATTTCAAAATGATTTTATTAATAAGTAAGACGTGTTATTAAAATGACTTTCCTCACAAATATATTTTTAAATGTCACAAAATGATAACAGTATTGCCGTGTAGTTCATTCAACATTATTCTTTATTTGTAAAACATTTCAAAAAACCGTGACTATATTTTGAAAATAATATTGTTTTAAGTGAATATTAAACAATCGCAATCTAAACAATTTCAACACTATGTTTTAGCGAAAGTTATATATGTCAGAGCTTGAACACTGTGGCGCCATCTTTAGTGTATTCGTGCACTACTTACTCATTATAATACGGGTAGACAAAAAGCTGTCAGCAAAATGGCCTCCTGATAATCCTGATGCTATACTTATCCCAACGCTAACTTATGGAAGCAAGAGTTGGGTATGGCAGAGTGTGTACAAAAGTAGGATAAGCCCGGACGAAATGAGGGCGCTGCGTGAAATCTGCGGAGTTACTCGGGGCTGACCGCGTTGAACACCAGGTAGTAAGAAAGTACTAATATTAGTAGTAGGTAGTAAGGTTAGTAAGGAGGTAGAAAGGTTTGGACATGTAGAAAGAATGGATGATGCCACATGGACTAAGCAATATACAATGCAAAAGCGGATTCATATAGGAGTCGAGGACGCCCAAGACACACATCCCATGACCAAATAGAACGTTTTCTGGAGAATGGTGATGTTAGGAACTTAAAAAATCGACGCGCGTGCACGTAAAGAGTTATAAAAGTCGACGGAGCGAGTCAGGCGTGTAAGAATCGTACCTTATGGCGCTCCGTCCTCTCTGCCTATGTATGAATATATTTTTTTATATTCACAGGTTGAAAATCTTTCTAACTTTAAATAGTTATTAAGATCTAGTCTATGAATTATTAGGTTATTAATACACCGGTTTAGTTATTAGTTGTACAAATATATTACACAAATGCAATATAGATAATTGTACAAACCAATAAGCCTTAATAAAGATAATAAAACCGGGTATTGATAATTACATGTTATCATTTGCCGACTATAGATACACACATTTAGTTACAGTCTTCAAGTTGACAAATTTAAATTAATTTCTTTTAAAAGTAATGTGTAAATTAATAATTTTCTCCGCAATAATTCTCATAGTTAATATTAATTTTGTAATATGTGATGAGAGACCGTTAGTTGAGACAACACATGGCTTATTATCAGGGAAAGTGCTTCGAACATTGTACAAGAATGTTGAGTATTATGGATTCATGGGTATACCTTACGCACAACCGCCTGTTGGGAAACTTAGATATCTGGTAAATATTGATAATATTATAATATCCCCTTCCCATCTGCTCTTCCCATCCCACTTCCAAACCCTTCACTATCCCATCAATAAAAACATTCCCAAGGATGGTTGACGTCAGGCAGGCGGCCGGCCGTCAAAACCACAGGTAAATGTTTTACATGGATAGTTCCAAAGATTAACATGTTGTGCCGATCCTTCCATAAATTGGGATAAAGGCAGGAAATTATGATTTCTGATATCATAAATAAAAATATTATTTCAGATATTTAAATGAAAATTTGTTATGGACCTTGAAAATGTATACTATCTTTGGCTAGAATTTTCAACTTTGCTCAAAACGTATTTTTATAAACTATAAAATCTACGATGCATTTCCCTTGGGACACTAGTTAAACTTTTATGTTACTATTTTATTATAGCTGCATCAAAGGGCTGGCTTGACCGGTGATATACCACGAACTTGCAAAAAAGCGGTTCATGCCGCGTTTCGCTCAGTGAGATTATCCGGAGGCCCCAACCCTTTCCTCTCTCCCCTCCCTGTCCCACTTCCGACGTCCTTCCCTATCGCATACTAAAGTCCGGCAACATCTGACTACCTGTATTGCAGGTGTCTCTCTGCGGCGCTATTTTCTTACCATCAGGTGACACGCCTGCTCGTTTACCCTCCTATCACACTAAAAAAAACATGAAATTTTCATAATTTCTTTCATTCAACGTAACCTTAGTATTTATACATGCATACATTTATCACCACCATTCATTAATGCCTAGTCTCGATAGTCTAGTGGTCGAGCACTCCACTTTTGAACTAAGGTCGCGGGTTCAAATCCTGGCTCTCGCTTTTCGAAATTGTTTTCGGAAGTTATGTGTGATAAATATCGATGACTGAAAACTTTGTGCCCGCTATGGCAATAGGTCCGCCACCGATTCCCATTGGGACGTAAACATAACGGCAAGACGAGGCTTAATGGCCGCTACCTACACCTTCATGTAGAAAAGCCGTGAAGTTATGTTATGTTATCATCAATAGCCTACAGAAAAATCAGTTACACTGTAAGGAAAAGTTATTCTTGCTGTATGTCTGTAATTATAACACGGTATTGTTTTTTTTTTTACACCTCTTCGATAACATTATCTATTTTCGTTGTAAATATTTGTATATGATTTTGTACATTGTCAGATCAAAGTTCAGTAAAAACTGCGAAGACATGAATCTGTCATTCTATTTACTACTCCTTGTAGTCCTTATAAGCTATAGTTTCAATAAAATAATAAAAAATTTTTTTTTTAATTTACAGCCTCCTATATCAATAGAGCCTTGGGAAGGGGAGCTTGCAGCGAAAAAAATAAAACCTGCTTGCGTTCAGTTCAACAATAACGTAAAGAAAGCATCTCTTGGAATCTATGGAAAGGAAGATTGTTTATACCTGGATATATTTACACCAGGAGCTGATGAGGAACAGCGAGCAGTCATAGTGTTCATACTGAACGAACACTTTATGAATTCTTATAACAAAACCAAAGATTATGCACCGGATTTTTTCATAGAAGAAGACGTTGTTTTGGTAACAATAGCTCATAGACTATCCGCATTTGGCTTTCTGTCGCTCGAGAATGATATTTTACCAGGAAATGCAGGTTTGAAAGACATTGTTATGGGTCTGGAATGGGTCAGAGATAATATAGAATATTTTGGTGGTGACCCTAAGAAAATAACAATGATGGGAATACAAGGTGGGGCAGCTGGAATTGATCTTCTGATGCATTCTAAAGCTAAAGATTTATTTAGTGCTGCTATATTACATAGCGGTACATCATGGACCTCAGCGTATTTGCAAGAAGATGTCAAGGAAAGGGCGTTCAAATTGGGTGAAATGATGAACATAACCACAGGGAGTGGTGCTACTTTAATCAAAGAACTACAGAAAACTCCACCTGAAAGTATAGTCAGCAGAGACTTGCACGCAAGTCCCAGCGATTATTTCAAAATGACCCAAAAGAGTGTAATCACATTTGCTCCTATAGTTGAGAAATCGCCTGACGGACTTATCACAGAATACCCAGAGAACGCGCACAGTAAAATTGATATACCCATAATGATGGGATTTAATTCTCGGGAAGGAATGGATTCAACCTTGCAGTATCTTATAGAACCACGATATATGGCATTTTTGAAAAAAGACTTTCCTGTATTACTTCCGAGACGGTTGAAATTTCAATTTGATCCACTGACAGATGTATTTGAAATGATAACAAATGAAGTTAAAGAGTTTTATTTTCCTGATGGTAAGATTAGTATTAAAAGAGTTCCTAATATGGTTACAATGATGGGAGACACCTTGATAAATTACGCTTTAGATTATACAGCAAAAGTATATTCTGAAAGATCATTAAAACCTGTATATTACTATCATTTTGATTACTATAGTGAGCTGAGCGAGAACAAAAATAAGCTGATGAAGATATCGACTGTAGAAGACGGTACCTGGGGAGCGGCGACTGGTGACGAATTGTGCTATCTCTTCAATTGCCCTGACCTCAAAGAGGAGTACTTGAAATTTGATAAAACTAATTCTGAAGAACGTATCATGCAAAAGAAATTGATTAAACTTTGGACTAATTTTGCTAAATATGGGTGAGTGTGAATTTAATGAAATCTATAAAATGCAAATTCCATTCCATGACCAAATAGAACGTGTTCTGGAGGAAGGTGATATTAGTAGCCTCAAAAACCGACGCGCGTGCATGAAAAGAGTTATGAATGTGAACGAAGCGAGTGAGGTGTGTAAGAATCCTGCCTTATGGCGCTCCGTTCTCTCTGCCTACCCTGCAAGTGATTTGGCGTGGGATTTGGCTCAGTAGGCCTGACTTACACCGCGTTTATCCTACTTTCGTGCACACACTACCATACCCAACTCTCGCTTCCATAAGTTAAAGTTGTAATATGCCATAGAAAAGTCTATTTTGTAATAATAACCGCAATATGCTGATATTGGAATTAAGTATAACGTTTACATTAGGCGCTGACATCATACTAATATATAAAATATTTTTAGGAACCCCACACCGGGCAATGATGAATCGCTCGAAGGACTAAAATGGCCGGCATACACAATCGAAAATAAACAATATCTCCACATTGATCGTGAAATGCAAATAAAGACTGATTTATATAAAAACAGATTCGAGTTCTGGGACAATTTCATCGCAAAATGGGAGCGAAAAGCCGTTGACGGCGTTGTTACTGAAAGTATTCAAAAAGATGAATTATGATGAGATTAAAAGAGAAAAAAGTCGCTTTTGTTTTATTTACGGTATCTATCTGTCTTTTATTTGAAATTAGTAGATGCTATTCAGCTTTTAAATATATTAATATGGTGTTAACTATAAATAAGTAAGTATTGAAATAGAATTATACGTTATAAATATTTCAATTTTGCTTAATTGATACTAGAAGTAATGGAATCAAATCCCAGCTCACACCGATAACTTTGAAAAATGTATTTTCGGAAGTTATATATGATCAATCTATAACTAATAGCATTATGCCCGAAGTATGGCAATAGGTTCCAGACACCTACCCCATGTGTGACCAAAATTGAAATGCGGCGAGTTGTGTAGCAGCTATTGCCTTCATCTGCTGGTGGAAAATATAATGGTATGTATGTTATCTGAGATAGTGGGAGAGCCACATAGTAGCCACGACACTCCATGAATATGCCGGCTCAAACGGTGTAATACCAAGAACTTTCAAAATATCGGCGTAAAGTAGTTCATGTCGTCTTTCACTCGGTGAGAGAAGTATCCGGTGGCCCAACACTTTCACCCATCCCACCAACGAAAAAACATCGTAAAACCAAACGTCATAAAACCACGGCCAAATCTTCTGATAACATAGACAGTTCGAAAAGAAGACATGTTGTTCCCAATTTAAGTGTGATAAGGGCAGGAGGAAACTGATGACGATCTGAGGTCCAACACTAAAGCAGGTCTTCCCAAGTTCAAATTGGGAAGGTCATATAATAACCACGTAATATAAAATTATCTACAATTAGCAGTAGCAACGACTTAACCGATAGTGGTCGACGCTAAGTGTGCCATCATATCAATGAATGATAAGCCTCTAATCCACAAATACGAAATTATCGTTAAGACACGTCAGTGAAACAAATTATTTATAATTAAATAAAATAATTACAACCATTGAAAAGAATCCATCAATATGTGTACTACTAAATTGTGTTTAGTTAGTTTAATATTTTTAATTCAAAACATCAATGCCAATTTAATAGTGGACACTGATTTAGGTAAAGTTGAAGGTGTTCAAGTGAAGTCCATATTGAAAGATGAGAAGTATTATTCTTTTATGGGTACACCTTATGGGAAAGCACCGGTTGGTCAACTAAGGTTTAAGGTAAGATAATTGTATACAAAACTTTTTAGTTTTTGTGAGAGAGTGTGATAAAAACTAACAAGCGACTAGTTTTGCAAAGGCAGCTAAAGGTTGAAAGTTGAAAATACTGGTCTTTAATTAAGGATAAAAGACGGGGAGAGGAGAAATAGGAAATGGGCCTCCGAGTATCTGTGTCATCGAACGAAATATTTTCGAGCCGGCCTGTTATGCATACGATAGTTTAATTTACGAGTAGGTATGTCATATAAACAAAGACTTTGGATATAAATTCAAATTATATGCTTCTGTCACTTGCATCACCCAAAACTTTTGACAGTGGTAGAGCGAAGAAGTTCGCTGCATGAATGGGTCGGCTCGACCGGTGAAATACCACGACCTCATAGAAGACGGACGTAAAGTGGCTCTTGCCGCGTTTCGTTCGGTGAGAGAGGTACCCGGAGGCCCACCCCCCTTCCCCACCCTTTCCTATCCCCTATCCCTTAAAGGTCGGCAACGCAACAGTAACACTATATGTGTTGCTGGTGTCTATGGGCGGCGTTGGTTGCTTACCACCAGGTGACACGCCTGCTCGTTTGCCCTCCTATACCATAAAAAAAAGTTACTGACTATATTTTGATCTTTAATACCTTACCTACACCAGGTCTGTTAATTTTTATTTAGTTTAGTAAACTGTTGGATTTATGCTTGCATGATTAGTTTAATAGATACTTATCACTAACTTGATCAATTAACCACAAATTATTATTAATAACAATTGTCACTTTTATTATTTTTACTGTTTGAATTATCTAATCTTTACATGGATATATTTTGTGAAGGAGTCACTGTCACCATATCATAAGTTATTTACAAAAAATGTAATTGATGTTATTAGCTACTATGATCAATATCAATTGTATTTAAAGATGGCTGACTAATAATTATACAAATATTACAGGCGCCAGAACAGCATGAAGGTTGGACAAACGTTTTCAATGCAAAAAAAGAGAGACCACCATGTACACAATTCAATTTACCCATTCGCGTCGTAGAAGAATATGGAGTGTATGGTGATGATGACTGTCTTCACCTTAGCGTACATACTCCGAAACTACCAAAGGAGAATGAGTATTTGAATTATCCGGTAATTGTATTCCTATATAACGAACATTTCCGGGTATCGTACAATGCATCCAAAGATTACAAACCGGATTTCTTTATGAAAGAGGATGTTATATTAGTAACAGTTAGCCACAGACTTGGTGCACCAGGTTTTCTTGCTTTCGAAGATGAGACACTCCCAGGAAATAACGCATTAAGAGATATAATCTTGGCTCTGAAATGGGTGCAAAGAAACATAAATAAGTTTGGGGGTAACACCTTTAGTATAACACTGATGGGATCTGATGGCGGCGCCGTGCTAGTGGATACACTGTTACAATCACCAAAAGCCAAGGGATTGTTTAGTCGAGCTATTTTACAGAGTGGTACTTCATTTCAATCTTCAACTATACCAAGCACACCTAAAAATAAAGCTATAGCTCTTGCGAAAGTGTTGGAAAAATCAGCTATGACAAGTAACAGCATTATTAGTGAATTTTCGTCTGTCTCTACAGCTGATATAGTTACAGCAGAGCCTCAATCAGTAGATGCTGATGAAGGAAGGAAAGTCCAAAGGCCAACAGTAGCGTTCGGACCTACGATTGAACCTGACCACCCGGATGCTATTATCAGAAAATATCCTGAAGACAGTCCCATTGAGATTGACATTCCGGTAATGATAGGTTACAACTCACGTGAATCCTTGGAGCTGATGGAACGCTATCTACGTAAACCTCAATATCTAACGTTTGCTGATAGAGATTTCCTTCTATCGTTTCCTATCAGAGTCGACTTTCATTTCAACAGTTTGCAATCCAATATTTATTATGAAGCAATAAAAGATCTAAAAGAATATTATTTCGACGAAGCTTATATTAAAATCAGTAAGCCCGGTGAGTTCATGACGTACATGTCAGACATGTTGTTTTTGTATCCGATTGATTACACAGTGAGAAAATATTTGAACGAGAGCAATGCTCAACTGTACTACTACACTTTTGACTACAGTGGAGAATTGAATATGAGGAAGAATGCTATACTGAAGAATGCGATGACAATTGATGGTGCTTGGGGTGCGAGCACTGGTGATGAACTTTGTTATTTATTCGTTTGTCAACCTATTAGAAAGACCTATACTAAAATACTTCAAGATGAAGAGTCCGAAGAATTTAAAGTATTGAAAAATATGGTTAAAATGTGGACTAATTTTGCTAGAACTGGGTATGTATTTACTATTTGTATGCTGTTTTTTCTTCACTATTTTGAAGTATGTTTCATCATCATCATCATCATTAGCCTATTGCAGTCCACTGCTGGACATAGGCCTCTCCCAATTTGCGCCACAACATCCGATTCTCTGCCTTCCGCATCCAGTCTTTTCCAGCAGCCTTTCTGAGGTCGTCTGACCATCGGGCTGGTGGGCGTCCTACACTGCGCTTACCCAGTCGAAGTATGTTTATAAGGATATATTAATGAGATATTTTTTTTTCAATAATTTGTTTATTATCGTTTATTATACAAAAGATGAATAGATTTATGTTTATATATATTATTAGATACAGTAAGTTGGAAGAATCGTGGAGAAATTGGGTTTTGTTATGGTTTATTTGGAGGTGAAATAGAGATTTCTTCATATTTATTTTTTATCTGGTCTTGGTAGTTCAGTGGTGGGTTTGAATCCTGGCTCAAACCAAGACTTTTAGAAATTATTTTCGGCAGGTATGTGATAAATATCGATGACTGAAAACTTTGTGCCCGTAAAGCGACACGAGCTATGTTATGTTATTTTAGTAAAAAAGGGTTTATTTTCCGTCAACAGTGGTAGAGCCAAGCTCGACCGGTGAAATACCACGACCTCTCAGAAGACCGACGTAAAGTGGCTCATGCCGCGTTTCGTTCGGTGAGAGAGGTACCCGGAGGCCCACCCCCCTTCCCCGTCCTTTCCTATCCCCTACCCCTTAAAGGTCGGCAACGCAACAGTAACACTATTTGTGTTGCTGGTGTCCATGGGCGGCGTTGGTTGCTTACCATCAGGTGACACGCCTGCTCGTTTGCCCTCCAATCCCATAAAAAAAATTATAATAATTTTTCGTAACTTTAAATAAAGAATATAATTCAATCAAAAACATAATAGTATAAATAGAATTCTTGTTAGGAAAATATAGTAGTTCATTGCATATGAGTAAGTTGTGTAAAAAAAATTTAAATGTTTTTTAATTTGTGTTTTTAGCAACCCAACTCCTGAAGGAAGTGATTTCACCTGGACACCTGCAACAAAAGCAAATAAAGAGTGTCTGGTAATAAATGACGAACCTCAAATAAAGAAGAACCTGCATCAGGACAGATTCACTTTTTGGGACAACTTCCTTGCAAAATATAAAGCTTTGGCAGTGAACGGTGTTATTAGAGATGAGAAGGACGAACTGTAAATAAAATAAATAAACACAAAACATAACTTGACGCCTTCTTCTTTTTGGGTCATTTATATCTATCACACATTACTTTCGATAACCCGCGCTCGACCACTGGACAACTGAGACTGTAACATAAATAAACGACATTAATTATTTTAGAATAGAATAGAATACGCTCTATTGTACACCATACATAAAATACATTACAGTGAGTACATAATAAATATTAGGCAAGTACAAAAGGCGGTCATATCGCAGGCTGCGATCTCTGCCAGACAACCTTTATATGGACATAATAAGCTAGGAAGAGTAATACGCGGTGTACTGTCGCTTCTATCAAACCTCGTCAAGATAGATATATATATAATGTATAAGATAGATACACACACATAATATAACATATACATACATACGTACACAATACACATATAAATACGTATGTATATAAACAGTACATAAATAAATATATATACTCATTGAACAATGTCAACTGAGTTATTTAAAGTGAAAGATAGTGTTCGTTAAGACGTTTTATTTTACATACCACGACTTTTTTTACTCCAAGGTGAAGGCAACAGCTGTTAAGGTTCGCGAAATTTTTACATCCCTAAAAGGTGTTTTTTTATGGAATATGGAGCAACTGACTAAATGGGTCCACCTGATGATAAGCAATTACATTAAAACCGCCCATAGACATCTGCAACACATATAGTGATACAGTTGCGTTGCCGGTCTTTAAAGTCGGATAGGGAAAGACTCAAAACTGGGACAGGGATGGCAGAGGGTAAGAGGTAGGGCCTTCGGATACCTCTCTCACCGAGTGACACGACATGAGCCACTTTATGCCGATTTTCAAGAGGATCAAATTGTTTATATTATCTCTAAATCATTGTTTTTTTTTAATTTTCCAAAATAAGTCTTTAAATATGTTTACCTACCAATTTTCTAGGATTTTCTGTGTGGTTGTAAGATAATCGACAATCGACGACCAGTGGGTCCAGCTGATGCATTCATGCAACTAAATGCTATACTACGGTTAAATAATCACTCTAATTCTCCTAATATTTTTTATTGCATAGGGGGGTAAACGAGCAGGTGCATCACCTGATGATAAGTAACAAACGCCGCCCATGGAAACTTGCAGCACATTAACATGTACAGTTTAACAGTGGTAGAGTCTTGCAGTTCGTTGCATAAATGGGCTGACTAGACCGGTGAAATACCACGACCTCTCGCAATATCGGCGTGAAGTGGCTCGTACCGCGTTTCGTTCGGTGAGAGAAGTACCCAGAGACCCGATCCTCTTTCCTTGTCCTTTCCCCTCCTACTCCCTTAAAGGAAGGCAACGCAACATGGCATTCATGGGCGGTGAGTACGGGCGGCCCATACTATAAAAAAAGAGTTGCGTTACAGGCCTTTAAAATGGTATAGCGAAGGGATTAGGACCTGCGCAGGAAACGCAGCATGAACCCTTTACGCTATTTTTTCAGTCGTGGTATTTCACTGGTCGAACAAATCCATTTATGCAGCCAAAAGTATGGCTCTACCACTGTTAAATAACCACTCAAATTCGCTAAACATCTATTCTTATTCAGTTTCTAATTTTAATTCAATTATTAATGTTATTATGATCGATAAGAATTATTTTAAAATCAACATTGATTACGTGAATCGGGTTTTTTAGCTTTAACAATATCATTTATTTAACAGATAAGCCAGAGCCACGTAAGTATTTCTCTATACCATTTTCTTTGACACTAAACATATGAATCAGTATCGTAAGCGATGTTTTAAAAAATAATCTATTTTTTAATAAAACTATTAATAATATATTGACTAAGTAACTGAAAATAATGTCTTTTTTAAGTTATATTATAATTGTGTTTCTAATCAAGCAATGTTTATGTGAGGAAACAGTCGAAATAAGTCTAAAACAAGGTAAATTGATTGGTAAAATCGAAAAGACAATATATAATAAACAAGATTATTTTATATTCAGAGGAGTGCCTTTTGCTGAACCGCCAATAAGTGAATTAAGATTTCAAGTAAGTAATTTTGATTTAAGTAATTTAATTAATTAAAGTAAATTAGTATTATGAATTATACATCCCTGATGAAATTACGATGAATGAATTTCAATGAATTATTGATGTTTATTTTGAGGTTATTAGGATATTTGCTAAAGACAGTATTTGTACAAACTTCCGCCACAATTCCTCATTGTATCAATATGTTAACAAAAATTTATTGTATATATATTTAAATACAATTAAATACATTTAGACGGTCTGTTTGTAATATTAAAACAATGTAGCAACAAAAATGTATCGGGATATACAGATGATGCGTATACCAAAGTAATATTTTTTTACAATTTGACTCTCAGTCTATCTGTTTATGAATTCCTAATGCTAATCTATGATATGCCTGGACCGATTTTGATACCATTTTCACAGGCAGATACTTGATGTGATAAAGTTCCCCCTTACCTCTACCTACCTTACCTCTCCTTCATTGATTATTTAATTTTATTATAGAAAATTTATTTTTTTATTAAATTAGTCGCATACATGGATTGCTCTACTATGAATGCATATTAATAATAATCAGGATGTCAAAGTCAAAGTCAAAATAACTTTATTTTTATAGGTCTTCACAGACACTTAAAATAGTCAACAAGTACAGATAACATTATGATTTAAAATAAAATAAAAAAAAACAAACACGAACGCTTGTGGAAAGTGCCTCCGTGGAACAAAAAAAGACACGGACGCAATCGCCACGAGCGGCCCGATTCCGAGTGTAGGGGCTATCATGAGAAGAATCGGGCAAGAAACTCATGTGGCAAATACTCTTTTCAAACCATTTGAAATAAATAACAATATTATTATCAGTACTGAAAACAAATCAGTAGGTTGGTTGAATTGGATGAAATGTGGAATTATTTGCATAAGCTTATTATTATCCGACTGCTACAGAAGAAGAATTATAATTAACTCTTTTCTTTCAGCCTCCAAAACCACACGAAGGCTGGGATGGGACTTTAGAAGCATACGATAATAAACCAACGTGTATGCAACTAAACACAAGGGGGCGCCTCCGTGAGCCTCCTGGTATATCCGGTTCCGAAGATTGTCTTTACATTAATATATTCACACCCGATATCAAAGAGACTGCGCCAGTTTTAGTATTTGACTTCAATGACAACTTCAGAACATGGTTCAATGGTACAGAAACCTATTCACCAGATTTTCTGATAGAAGAAGGTATTGTTGTGGTCACAATAGGTAACAGACTTGGTGTATTCGGATACCTCACTACAGAAGACCATGTGATACCAGGCAACAATGGTCTGAGAGACTTTATTTTAGGCCTCGAATGGCTGAAAGACAATATCGAACAGTTCGGTGGTGATCCATCTAGGATAACGTTGATGGGAAGCCGTGGTGGTGCAACCATTGCGGAGTTACTTCTCTATTCAGAGAAGGCGAAAAATTTGTTCTCTGGTGCTATTTTGCAAAGTGGGACATCGTTTGAAACCATGTTATTTTATGAAGATTCAAGAGCATCTGCATTTCATTTAGGAGAACTACTGAATATAACGGCAACAAATAGCGAAGAACTATACCAAGAGCTGATTAGTGTTGATGCAGAAAAGATACTGAACGCAGATTTCGATATACTAATTGGACTGAATAATGATAATCAGATGATGAGGCTTCCATTCACACCAACGGTTGAATACGGCACTGAGAACAGAGTTATAATTGCTCTACCAGAGAATGGTAAAATTATAAACGACGTACCTGTGATTGTTGGTTTCAATTCACGCGAGGGTCTCGATTTGGTATCACAATATATATTTGAACCTCGTCTATTGAAAACCGATGCAGACGAACATTTAGTACAAATGCCGATAAGAACAGGTTTCGTATTTGAGATTGACAGTGCAAAATATAAAGAAGCTAATAAAGCTATATTGGAGTTTTATTATGAAGACAAATCGTTACATTACAATAATATTCTAGAACATGCTGTGTTTGTGGGTGACTATTCGCAGAACTATGCATTGAATGTTGCAGCAGAAAAGCTATCAAGAAGCCTTTCGTCTTCTGTTTTCTACTACGTTTTTGATTATAGAGGCTTGCTTAATGAGAATACCGAGATATTGGTGACGAAAGCTAGATTTAGCGTTGGCAATACTGGTGCGACAATTCTTGATGAACTTTGCTATATATTTGTATGTTCCCGTATCCAGAAAACTTATAAGGAATTGATATCATTACCCAGTGAGCAGCCTGAGATAAAGGTGATGAAGAGAATAACAAGACTCTGGGCGAATTTCGCCAGAACTGGGTGAGTTGGTTATCAAAACTAACGTAAATTCTAGGCATAGACTACATTCTTTTATTTTATATTAACGTTTCGATTTTAGTATAGAGTATGGTATATCAGTATTCACCTAGTGCAAAATGGAACAACCGGTCCTAGTAGTCACTACACCCTTACAAGAACTCCGTGACCAGATACCATTATGTGATGATTTTATGTCCCTTTATGAGTTTGCTTTCTGGACTCTATGATGATACGATATTATAGTTTAACTGGTAATATAGTGAACCTTTTTTCTACATAAACTTACAGATAGCGGCTGTTAAGCCTCGTTTCGCTGTTATTTTTACGTCCCAAATTCACAAAAAAGAATTCATTCATCGATATTTATGACAAACTTCCGAAAATAATTTTGAAAAGTCACGTGTGAGTGAGCCAGGATTCGAGCCCGCGACCACTTGATTCAGAAGCGGGATGCTCCACCTCTGGACCACCGAGACTATAACTTAGTAACGTTGTAACGTAAACATGTAGAAAAGCTCGCTAACTACAAGTAAATGATCCTAACATCATGCTATATTCATTTCCAGGAATCCTACTCCAACAGAAGACGATCCGATATTGAAGAATTTCGTCTGGGAACCGTTTAGTAACGAGAGTGATTCCAAATACTTGCACATCTCCAAGGTCTTACGAATGAAAAGTAATCCACTAGGAGACAGAAAGAAGTTCTGGGATGATTTTATTGAGAGATATTCTAAAGAGGCTGTAGATGGTGTGGTAAGGGGTGAAGAGGCACGTGATGAACTTTAAAACCCTCGGGAGATTTAAATTAATATTACACATAATTATGATAAGATCTATGTAATTAATTAAAGGTAGGTCCCAAATCCCTATTTAATCGAAGACTCCTTCCTCCTTCTCCGTGATCTTATTTTAAAGTAGAAACCAAGTGCTGCCATCTATCACACATCTGAACACTAATTCTTAAAGAATCAAAACCTAAGGGCGTTATAAAGGCTAAGATCATTTAACATTATGCTTATAATATTTTGTGCATATTCTGTAATAACAAAGTCCGATGCAGGTTCTTGTTAAAAATAAAAAGTTTCTTTTCAACATTAAGCTTAAATCAACAGCCAGATAGCGATGCCATCTTGGTTACATACGACTGAAATGGTATTAAGTATGCATAATAAATAGATGTTTAACAGCGGAGTCCGTTCCCGGTGTTTGTTTTTTGTTTTTATTTTTAAAAAGGAGGATTTTTTGCTTGTGGCATTTCATACCAGCCAACCTATTTGCACAGTTTCCATTCGAAATTTAAAATTGCAATACCTCTGTCTGTGGAACAAAATGGCGGACAACAACCACAAAAGTTGACATAAATATTGTTCACGATTATTAAATATATTTGTATACAATGTGGCTTATATGAATATAAACACAGTTGTTATATAATTCTGAAGGTTCAACCTTGCTTATTACCGCTCGAACCGGTTCGCATAACATACATACGCAAATAAATAGAATAACCATTCAGCAGCTGACGGCAATGAAATGAAGTGTTTAAGTTACATAATCGCAAATATTTATTTAAATATCATAATATATTTTGTGCTAAGTCAGCGCACACAGCTCCCTCTATTTTTCCTAGTTAAATGGCAGTAAAAGCTATCAAATAAAAACATTCTCGCTAAAACAAAATAAAACGTAATACAAAGAAAAACGCCCCGATGCCAAGCAATCATGCATTGTTTGTCATCACCTATATGCGAGACAGAGGCACCGTGAGGGTTCAGTTCAGCAGTGTTTCTGTTGTTTTTCCAACAAAATATGTACTAAAACAAAAGTTTATTTAGTCGAGGTGGTCCAGTGGTCGTGCTCCCCGCTTCTGATTTCAGAAGTCGTGGGATCTAGTCGTCGCAGCTTTGTACTCGGTGTATGGCAATAGGTTGGCCACGTATTCCGTTTCGGACGTTACAACGATTCGGCAAGTCCAGGCTTAAACAGCTGCTGTCTACAACTCCGGGTAGACAACGGCGTGACGATATACTAATTTGGGTTCCCATAGTACAGACTTGATTATTTTCTTGCTGTTTTTATCGGAACTAGGATTTAATTATATAAAGAGGTTGTATTTTTTGTATGTATTTTTATAGTATCTTTGATATTCCCCAAAACCTAAATTAAATGTTTTTAACGACTTAAAGAGGAGGTTTTATAGTTGAGTAGGTACGATGGTTCAGTTGTTGTTCACCCCACTTCTGAATTAAGAAGCCGCGGGTTCGAATCCTAGCATTTGATGGTTGGTTCGCCATCTATTCAATTTGGGATTTAACAACGATTCGGAGAGTAAAGGTTCAACAGCTGCTGCGTACACCTCCGGGAGGAAACGGAGTGAAGCTATGTTATGTTTTTTACCTTTATATTAATAGATACAAGTACTAAACATATACTTGGTTTGTGAGTAATCACTTAAGTTAAATATCTACTTACAACAATGATAGACACAGCAATTTGCAAATCATCGTACATAATAAACTTATATTAGTTGTTTTTAACTTTGATTTGAAAACATGACATAACTTCACGCCTTTTCTTACCCGAAGGTGTAGGGCAGCGGCTGTTAAGCCTCGTCTCGCCGTTATGTTTACGTCCCAAATGCAATAGGTGACATATGTGTGCCCGGTATAGGGCAATAGGTTCGCTACTAGTGTCCGACCGAAGCTTCGGCTTCGGCCACCTTCGGCTAAAAATCCATCTTCGGTGAGATCTTCGGCTTGGCCGGATTCTAGGCCGAAGCCGAAGGTCCAAGAACAGTCGGAATTAAACAAACTGTTACGAAAGAGTGACTGACGGACCGGACTGCCCTTAGTTCAGTGCGGATACCTCTATTAGCGAGAGAAAAGCGGCATGAGCCACTCAGCTTCGGCTTCGGCCGAAGGTTGTGGAGATTGCCGATTAATCGACTTCGGCTTTGGCCAAAAATAGACCTTCGGTTGGACACTAATGATAATTTATATTTATTTTTATCGCTTCTGAGGCGAAACTAAGCTCGCTAAGTCAACTAGTATTATCTAAAACACAAGATTAGTTACATATTTTCAAACTAGATGGCGTTGCATCTAAATACATTTTTTTTTTCTTCATTTTTCACAACCATATATACGCAGTGAGTATCGACACTAGGAATTGCGAACATGGAAATAATTATTCATATACATGATACATGTTATAATCTATCTAAGTATATGGTGTATTAATTCAAGGTGAACTAGTATATTACCTACTAGCGTATATATTTATAAACATTAGATCTGCAAGGATACCACGTCATGTGTTTTCTATAACGTATTAATAATTTATTAACCGACAGTGCTATGGAGGGTTATGATTATTAGGTATATGTCTCAGTGGTGCAGTGGTTGAGCACCCCGCTTCTGAATCAATAGGTCGCTTCGAATCCCGGCTCACACCAATGACTATTCCAAATTGTTTTCGGATGCTATGGGTGATAAATATCGAAGACTGAAAACTTTGGTATGGCAATAGGTTTTCCATCCATTCCATTTGGGACGGTAACAACGGCGAGACGAGGCTTAACAGCAGCTGCCTACGTCTCCGGATATAAAAAGGCGTAAAGTTATGCTATGTATATCTGGTACTAATGATGTATCTCACTGTATATCACCATTGAATTTGCAGAGCGGCAACCGACAATATAATAGATGGAAAAATAATATAAAGTTTTATTATTTTTATATTCAAGACTTGACATTTATCAGAAAAAAATAATTAACAATATGACAGCCATTGTTTTATGACATAGAAAACTCTTTTCTTAAGTTTAAATTGCATTGTCCAAGGAGTACCAAGTACAATGGTCAAGCACACGGCTTCTGATCTAGAGGTCCGGGTTCGAATCCTGACACAGGCTCACACCAATGTCTTTCGAAATTGTTTTCGAAAGTTATGTGTGAAAAATATCGATGACTGAAAACTTTGTGCCCGGTATGGCAATAGGTTTGGCACCTATTCCATTAGGGACGTAAACATAACGGCGAGACGAGGCTTAACAGCCGCTGCCTACACCTTCTTGTAACAAAGGCGTGAAGTTATGTTATGTTATAAACAATAATATTACTAAACAAATATTTATGTCTGATTGTCTGTGGTCTAAACTCTTAAACATCTCAACGGTCATGGTCATAATATGTGCGAGGTCTTTGGTCATTTGAGTTTCAAGGATTTTCGTGAACCATGCGGATATATTTTATTTTACGTTTGCATCTAATTTTATTCATGAGAGGGAAGTAGCGTTTATTTAAATATTATGTAGCTTAACAAAAGTCTCGGTGGTCGAGCATCCCGCTCCTGAATCATGAACTCGACGATTCGAATTCTGACTTTTCGAAATTCTTTTTGAAAGTTATGTGTGATAAATATCGACCATTGAAAACTTTGTGCCCGGTATCGCAATCGGTTCGCCATCTATTCCATTTGAGACGTAAACATAACGGCGAGTCGAGGCTTAAAAGCCACTGCCTACACCTTCAAGTAGGAAAAGGCATGAAGCTTTATTATGTTTTAACAATAAAATATATAAGAATAAAAATGAATTAGCTGCCATCAGAAAAATATAGCTATGTTATGAACTGTTCCAATTCTCCTATTATTATCTGGCTTGGCAATTATAACTAATACACCTCTAATTGGATGGACCATTTGGACAAAAAAACGAATATTACGCTTGTGTACGGCTTAAATGTTTTAACCAGCATCTAACAAAAGAGAATTCTTTTTTTTTTTATAACTTTTCAACATTTATTTTCTGGCGGAAATTAAAGTTGGATTTGCCGATTATTTTTTTACTTTTAACCTTCTTACTTGGCCTGTTTTAAATTCACTATTTATATCTACTTAATTAAAACTACTGAAAAAACAATAACCAATTCCTTTGCTTCATCAAAACAAAATTAGATCAACTTTAGACTTTTATTTGTGGACATTAAAATAAATGTCAAGATCAATTTGACATATAAATAAAGTAGCTTTAAAATTATGAAAGAATAAATTACTTAAAATCATTTCTTTTGCATTTTATCGATTATAAAGAAATATAAAAATGAGCGACAATATAGTGTGCAATGTATGGCAATAGAGTCTCCAACCTGTTCCATTTGAAACGTAAAATTTAGGCTGCCTACGCCTTCTGGTGGAAAAAAGCATGAAGTTCTAAAAAATGCAAATAATATAATCGTATAGTTATATTTTTGTACACGCAAAGGAAATCTTTCATGATGTTATTTATTACGTAACATATTTAAAAAACAAAAACTTTTACCGCCATTTTGTGTTTTTCATTTAGTCTGTTAATTTCGCATCAGCAATTCCGCCACTAAAAGGAATATCTTGTTCAGAATTCGCGCTATTTGATAGATCATGTGATTACGTTGACTTTTCATTTTGCTATCGTAACGAATGTAAAAAAATAAGTATGAATTCGTCGTTTTCATTGGGTGAAAAGAATGATACTCAAATCACTCACTCAGAACTAAAATATGCTTTCACTATGATTTGACAAGGAACACCAACTCTTTTCAAAATCTCGAATCTATATTCCGTCATTTTATTGAATGAAGAATGAAAAATGAGATTTCTTGTTTACTCAATTCAGGTAAACATAATCTACTATAAACAATCGGCCATACTCGAGTTTGATTCTCTGTTCGTGTTATAGATGAAATCAACACAATCTCACAGCAGACATATATTACTTAGATGAATATTATATTTTATGTTCCTTCCATGGTTAAAAAAGTTTAGATACCAAGTTTAAATGTTAACAGATGGTGGGTGGAATTAGCTGGTTCAGTTCGACAAAAGACTGCTTGTAGATAGAACATAGAAACTTATTTTGGCAACAAATATTAGAATCCGTTTAATAATCAATTTTTAGTTAAGGCAATAGGGGCATTATTTGTTCCTAACTGTTAATATAGAGAATCCTCTCAAAGAAATTCTCTTTATGCAGTGGCAAAGCCGCGCAGTTCGCTGCATGAATGGGCTGGCTCGACCGGTGAAATACTACGATCTCTCAGAATATCGACGTAAAGTGGATCTTGCCGCGTTTGGCTCGGTGAGCAAGGTATCCGGAGACCCAACTCCTTTCCCTCTCCCCATCCCACTCCACTTCCGACCCCTCCAATTTCCCATAGTATGGGCTGGCAACGCAACTGTAACACTATACGTTCAGGTGTCCATGAGCGGCGTTTGTTGTTCACTATCAGGTGACACGCCTGCTCATTTGCCTGCCCATCCTCCCCCAAAAGAGACCATTTTTAAAGAAGGAAATTTGTAAAGCCTCTGGCATTTTATGCGTCCATAGACAATGATAACCGTCTTCCTCAGGAGGCTTATGATATTGTATGCCACTCAGTTGAAAAAAAACGTCTTGTCTTGATCAGAATGAAAATTGACATCGCTTGAACGAGCAAGCTACTCGTTCACCGTTCAGAACATAAAGAGTGAATGAAATGAACGCAATAAGTAATATATGTTAAAGTTTATTATAGTAAATGGTTTTAATAATGTTATGTATATGTATACATTAAAATTTATTCAAATTAATTAAATGTATAAATTCGGAGCATAACCACTTAACCGCAAATTATTATCCAGTGTGACGTAACAAGGTGAATGATGAAGAATATAATTAATTATGTTCATTCGTGTCGAATGTACCCGCCTTTTATGTTGTGGCGCAAGTGGCGTCTGCGAGGAGAATGAACGATAATGGAGAATGAAAATTTAGTTTGTACAAATTTTGAAAAAAGAATTTTCTTTTGCTGTTTTTATTTTTCTTAAAATTTGTGTGCTGTGTAAAATGTCTTTATGCCAAAGTAATGGTACTTACTTCCATTTTTTTTATGCCAAAGTATTTTTTTTTATATTTATGGTGCCGATTGTCACAATTCACTTTCGAAAAAGAATCGGGGTCAGTCAAGATTCATATTATCTATCAGACAAAAGAAGTCTTTATCTTAAATTGCTTCGCTGTCTAGACATAATATCTTCATTTCCATTTGTAAACAATAAAAACTAATTAGAATTTAACTATGATTACTTTAAAATTATCGTTCTTCCAATTGACTACAAAATGGAATTAACGACAGTCAAGGTATAAAGTTGAATATATCATACATAAATTGTGAAATAATCTTTGAAGTTATTTGTCTTAACCCGTATTGGAGATCTCTCAATCAAAATAGACAGAGAAAACGGGCAGACGTGTCACCTGAAGGAAAGCTGCTAACGCCGTCCATGGACATCTTCAAAACAGATAGTGTTACAGTTGTGTTGCCAGCCTTTAAAATAGGGTAAAGAAAGGGTCGAAAGTGCGATGGGAAGGGGATCCGATGGGGTTGGTCCTCGGGATACCTCTCTCCTCAAGCGAAACGCGGCATGGCACCACCACTGTTAAATGTTTAATTATGTAATTTCAAGTAGATGTAAATATATATTCGAAATACGTGTCAATAATAACATCAAGTAATAAATGAACTTTAATTCCATTATGCAAATGTCATTTCTCTTACGAAAATGTAATTTATAAAATGTTAAGATAATTATGTTTAGGTACATATTAAAACGGTCTCGGTGGCGCAGTGGCTAGCACCCCGCTTCTGATTCAAGAAGTAGTGGGTTCAAATCCTGGCACACAGCAATGACTTTTCGAAATTTTCGGAAGTTATGTGTGATAAATATCGATGACTGACAAACTTTGTGCCCGGTATGGCAATAGGTTCGCCACCTATTTGGGACGTAAACATAACGGCGAGACGAGGCTTAACAGCCGCTGCCTACACCTTCGGGTAACAATGGCGTGAAGTTATGTTACGTTATGTTACGTAATATATATTTTATATATTCATACACATATGAATTAAGAATAAAATATCAAACCAAATAGAATAGTAGAGGCACACAGCTCGCTGGATGAATGAGCTGGCTCGACCGGTGAAATACCACGACCTCTAAGAATATCGAAGTTCGATGAAAGGAGCCCCTTATCATCACTACCATTAAAGGCTGGCAACGCAACTGTTATACTGTTTGCATTGCAGGTGTCCATGGGTGAAGGTAGACATGGTAGACATTTACCATCAGGAGACCCGTTTGCTCGTTTGCCCACCTATATGCTAAAATAATAATAATAATTTCGTAAAATATAGAAGATATTCTCTCGGTCTCGGTGGTCCAGTGGTAAATAAAGCACACGGCTTCTGATCCAGAGGTTCGAATCCTCACACTGGTTCACACCAATGACTAATACTTGTGTGATTAATATCGATGACTGACAACTTTGTGCCCGGTATGGCAATAGGTTCGCCGCCTATTCCATTTGGGATGTAAACATAACCGCGAGACGAGGCTTAACAGCCGCTGCCTACACCTTCGGGTAACAAAAGGCGTGAATTTATGTATGTTTTAGAAGATAATCTGTTACAGGAAACAGTGAAAGTGCGCTATTTGATTTGACCAAGAGATTTGATCGCGAGAACGCTCTGTTGCGGAGATTATGTCAACCAATGTCAATCATTATCTATGCATGACCACGCATTGTTGTAGGTACTGTCCACAAAAAAAATATCACATCAGCTTCATTCATATTTGTATCGTATTTGTTTAACTTAGCGATTATTGTATTCGGAATAACGTCGCCTTAAATGTATTATACAAATCATTATTAAGCTATTATGAGCGTTCGAGCTAAATCATAAATATTTTATAGATGATTTTTTTTTCTTAAGCCCGTGAGAGACTAAGATGTAAAAAAATGGCATTGTACAACACGGGAGCTGAGTTACATCGGTAGCTGACGGAGGATTGCATACCAGCTGTATCCTGAGGTAGTGCAATACATTTGTTACTTTAAAATTGCCTACCACCATCAGCTATTAGGAGCGTGAAGCTAAGTTAAGTAACTATGTGCATACAAGCAGAACGTGGCTTATGACTTATGTACCTTACGCCTTTACGTCACCATGGAGCTACCGGCGCAGCCTTCCATGTTCCCACCATCAATAATTATTCACCATTTATTGTCACACGTGAAGCGTAAAATTGCTAGGCTGTGCCTTTTGCATACGCAAGCAGGTCAATTAAAAAGTTTATTATTATAATATCTTACAAAAAATCTTTATTTTGTGGAATAGGGGGGCAAAAGACACATCCGATACAAATAGTGGTAAAGTTGTTTTGCCGGTCTTTAAAATGGAAAAGGGAAGGGGTCGGAGGTTAGATGGGGAGGAAGGATAGTGACCAATGAAATGGTTGGGCCTCCGGATACCTCTCTCACCAAACGGTATTTGGTATTTCACTTGTCATATCGTCTAGACACTAGTCGTAATTAATATTACCATCCAAACGTAGCGTGTATATAAAATTTCAGCTCAATCGGTCAAAGAAATCAACTTTAAAATGAGTTTTAAGATTCACCCGAACATGCATAGGGAGAGGTACTGTACATGTAAACATACATTAAACATACATTGTATTATCAATTATGAGTAGTATAGTACCACCTCCCGCTAGTAGCTGTCTATGTAGGTACTCTACGTACATGTTTTTAAAAGTCGCTATGAAAATGAAAAAAATATATATTGACCCTTTTATCTTACACTAATAAATTACTTTTTGTGGCTGCTAGGAGGCGTTAAAAGCGTTAAACGATTGCAAGTAATATTAGAAGTTCGACTTTAAACAAAAAACCTTAAAAAACAAATAAGGGTGAGCTACCCTTAACATATAGGAGGATGACAAATATACATGGTGTCCGATTCTCAGACCTACCCGAGATTCACACAAAGCCGTCAAGCCGTTTCGGAGGAGAATGGTAACTAACCCTGTGACACGAGAATTTTATATATTAGATTTATATATTTTCACTATAGTATATACACCGATGGATTTTCGTAAGTAATTTACGATGTTTCCAGAGTAATTGATTTAAAATGATATGATTAATATAGTTCCATATTAATATCCAATTTTCATTATCTCATAAATTATATATCAGCCTTAGTGATTAATATCAAAATTAACTAAAAATGTATTAATTTTGCCTTGCTGGTGCCAGCTTACATGACAGAAGGGTCTTTCGGGGCCGACAAGAACGCCATTCTGGGGCAGCAAGAGGGCCATTCTAGGCTAACAGATTGGATGAAACAATAAAAAATATCGAGATAAATACGTGCAAACATAATTTCACGCCTTATTCTATACGAAGGTGTAGGCAGCTGCTGCTCGGCCTCGACTCGTCGTTATGTTTAGTCCCAAATGGAATATTCGTGGCGAACCTATTGTCCTACTCTGGGCACAAAGTTTTCAGTCATCGATTTTATCATACATAACTTCTGAAAGGAATTTCAAAAAGTCATTAGTGTGAGTCCGGATTCGAACCCACGACTTCTTGATTCAGAAGCGGGGTGCTCGACTGGATATTTGTCCACACAAACTTTCACTTATACTAGTTGACCCATCGAACTTTGTTTTGCCTCAGAAAATAAATAAAAATTGGCAATGTGGGTATCCCTAAGAGATAGACCTAGACCATCGCAGACTTTTTTGTAGACCTTTTGAAGGTTGTATAGTCATGTAGTACATTGTTTTAATCTATCACTTAGGGTTCAGCCAGCGTTTGCAATTTAAGTGTTAAATTTCGAAAGTTTTAAATTTTTATTTGCTACAATATACATGAATTATATACATACAAACCAGACCTTTCGCATCCTCTATCGATATGTATTGCTGACTAAATTAATAGGGTACAACAGCGGAATATTACCGAAATGAAACCCATTCGTTTGTTATATAATTTAATCCAATCTTGTTTTTGTATCAACTAACTAGCACAGTGGTAAAATCACTGTAGATTTAAACCGGTTCTTTAACGGTCAACGAAGGTTGAGAATAAAATATTTCTGAACGTTCTAGAATTATTAAATCAAATCTCGCACGTCGAATATCGATAAATTATAAATCGAATATGTACTTTTATTTTAATTAATCGCGTATTATTTTTGACTTTGCAGATGATGTTCCTTAAAAAAAGTGACAATTTTACGTCTAAAGCATTCCAATATTATCTTGGTTTGATATTCTGACTAAACAGTGCCTATTTAACGCTACACCATAAGACAGACAGTCCTAGCTCCTACCCCTTTGACAATTATTACCAGGGTTGCCAACCCTACTGTTTTAATGGTAGATTTACTATTTTGTCATTGATTGTTTTTATGTTTCATTCATAATTTTTACTGTTATTTTTTTTCAATTGTCGTTCAACGCCGTCCATTATACATCGTGCAAATATTTTACTTTATTATTTCTATGTAATAAAACGCTATGTTATCGCTACGCTATCTAGTAAGATATCTATCTACACAGGGAAAAGCCCGCTAAATGCTAGTGATCACTAGAGATTAAAACTTTATTGTATTACGTGTGGTGTAACAGTCATAACAAATTTGAAACTGTGCATTTGTCAAATATATATGTGAACCTAAATTGATGTTTAAAAAAAATGTCAACGTCTCTTGCTCTCTCGTTTGTTGCTCTAAAAAGATTTTATGTTACTTAAGTTGTGATTATACAAATAAAGCAATGTTAATGAGCACTAGTAACGAAACTTGGTTATTATTATTGACATTGGTTATTGTTTTAACTATTAAAATTTATGAGGAAAGTATCAGTACAAGACACTGGCTCACACCAATGACTTTTCGAAATTATTTTTGGAAATTACGTGTGATAAATATCTATGACTGAAAACTTTGTGGCAAATGGCAATAGGTTCGCCACCTATTCCATTTGGGACGTAAACATAACGGCGAGACGAGGCTTGATAGCCGCTGCCTACACCTGTTTTTTATTGGGGATCTGTTTTTATGGTTTGTTGGGGTTGGCAACACTATTGATAACTGTCATTCTAGCTCGTCGATTTTTATAGCTCCTGACGTCACAATTCGATGAGACGCGTCCTACCACGATAAAAATCACAACAACCTAGCTGTCTTACAAAAAGTATATACAGTCAACCACATATGTATATAATACAGCTCTATCCCGATAAATATATTTTTTACTAATAGAAAAGTATTTCAATCTGATTTGTTTCTAATACAAAAACATAAACTTAATATTTAATAAATGTAATAAATTGCTTTCCAAGGAAGGGATTAGAAAGTGTTGAAGCAATCAGCGTACATTTATTTTCAAATCTCGAATCACTCAACCCATGTTAAAAAAAAGTATAATAACACTTTTACAAAAAAATAAATTCAGACTCTGGCCAGTTGTAAACAATCATTTGGTGTAAGTAGATGTTACATTAGTTGAAATGTCGGCGCCAACAGGGCAGCACGCGAATAATATTAACGTTAGTGAGGTTACAGTTATTGATATTGACTCGGATATCGATAACACTATAACTTATATCGATAAAATATCTAAGGATTTGCCAATACCAGTGACACATATAAAAAAAACTAAGAAAGAGGAAACCATGAACGGAAACGGTAAGTTTGAAGTTCGAATTTTTTTTATCATTTTTATTTTATAAGTCGATATTTCTGAAAGCCAGATATTTTGATACACAATATTATGTGACCTTAACATATATAGAAATAAACTGTCCGATTTTATTTTTTACTAAATACTTATTAAAAAAAAATATGTGAAAATTACATATTTTTCTACTTTTAAATGTTTGTAATATTTAAGTGACCTTATACAACAATTGCGGGTAGATATAGTAAGGGCGAATAATCTAGTAAAATAGTAATCTTTATGCTTATTACATAAATTAGCAGGTAATATTTTATTATTAGGTCGGGGAAAAAGTCTTTTCGCATAACGTAGGTATAAACTTTTTATAAAATTTCTTTGACTGTACTATTTGTGTCTGGCTGGTTTTGGTAACATTAAAAAGGTTACATTATAAAGAAAAGAAAAAAATAAAAAAAAGTTGTTTCCCGCTATTTTTCATTTGTTTTTCTCTCCGTAAAAATGAGTGAATCTAATGAAGAAATTCGATACATTTTAAAATTTTATTATAAAAAAGGCAAAAATGCAACTCAAGCAGTGAAAAAAATTTGTGATGTTTATGGACCTGATGCAGTGTCAGTAAGAGTAGCACAAATTTGGTTCAAACGTTTTCAGTCCGGAAATTTTGATGTTAAAGATGCACCTCGCTCTGGTCGCCCTGTTACGAATAAAATGGACGCCATTTTTGAAAGAGTGGAGCAAGATCGGCATATTAGTAGTTACGATGTAGCTGAAGAACTGGGAATTGACCACAAAACAGTTTTGACCCATTTGAAGAAAGCTGGTTATACAAAAAAGCTCGATATTTGGGTGCCACACGAGCTCACTCAAAGAAACTTAATGAACCGTGTACTCATTTGCGATTCATTATTGAGACGTAATTAAACCGAGCCGTTTTTGAAGAGATTGATAACTGGCGATGAAAAGTGGATCACGTACGACAAGAACGTGCGAAAAAGGTCGTGGTCGAAAGTTGGCCAGGCTTCACAGACTGTGGCCAAACCTGGCCTAACACGAAATAAGGTGATGCTGTGTGTATGGTGGGATTGGAAGGGCATTGTTCATTATGAGCTTTTACCGTCCGGCAAAACCATCGATTCTGATCTTTACTGCCAGCAACTGATGAGATTAAAGGAAGCAGTCGAGAGAAAACGGCCGGAATTGATCAACAGGAAGGGTGTGGTCTTTCATCACGATAACGCTAGACCACACACATCTTTAGCCACTCAGCAAAAATTAAGAGAGTTCGACTGGGAGGTCCTAGTGCATCCACCATATAGCCCTGACCTTGCGCCTTCAGATTTTCACCTGTTTCGGTCTCTTCAGAATTCTTTAGGTTCTGTA
Source organism: Euproctis similis (assembly GCA_905147225.2). Classification (NCBI taxonomy): domain Eukaryota; kingdom Metazoa; phylum Arthropoda; class Insecta; order Lepidoptera; family Erebidae; genus Euproctis; species Euproctis similis. The sequence goes on along the minus strand of LR990121.1, from coordinate 5,343,456 downwards.
AGGTTGACCTCAAGAGAGGACTGCCAAAACTATTTGTCCCGTTTTTTTGATCAGAAGTCCCAAAGTTTCTACAGTAACGGGATAATGTCTCTGCCCACAAAATGGCAGTAAGTAAAGTTATTCAACAAAACGGTACATATATATTGTAAATAAATGTAAATAAACTTTGAAAAAAATGTCTTGACTTTTCATACAAAAATACGAAAATACTTTTTCCCCAACCTATTATAATAACTAGCTCCATACAAAATAATATTAACAAAAATATATATTGGCCGAGTTTGCGTTGAAATGAAAATGAAATGAAAATTGCGTTACTATTTTTTTTATTTATTTCAAAGAGGTTTTTATCAATGTCCATTTCAAAGTGTTCTTTATTCAAAAAGTGATTTATAAAAAATATTGTCACTATTTTTATATCTGGGTTTTGAAGGACTCGATTAGCACCACTACACTGGCTATTTCAATCTGGCTGTCACCCTGCCAGGAATATGAGTAATAAATAATAAACATACATAACTTCACGCCTTTTGTTACCCGAAGGTGTAGGCACCGGCTGTTAAGCCTCGTCTCGCCGTTATGTTTACGTCCCAAATAGGTGGCAAACCTATTGCCATACCGGGCACAAAGTTTTTCAGTCATCGATATTTATAACACCTAACTTCCGAAAACAAATTCGAAAAGTCATTGGTGTAAGCCAGTGTCAGTATTCGAACCCGCGACCTGTGGATTCAGAAACGGGGTGCACGACCACTGGGCTGCCGAGACTTTAATAATAAAAATAAGTATATTTAAATATCGCAATTTATAAATTTATAATAAATAATTACAAATTGGTTTTATTCAATACCAATAACTAAAGTATCTGTCTTATAGTCATTAGAATAACAATAAAAAATATTATAATTACGTTTAATAACTCAGATTCTTAGCAGCCATTATTTTTAAATAACAATTTTGGTTAATAGTGGTCATGCGAGATAGATTATTTTATTTATTAAATATCTGATATGGTTTAAAATGTTCCGTGCTTATTTTTAAACGTAGGTAGGTATTTTAAAATTGGTTATGTAAGGATATCCTTGAAATATTTTTATGCAATACTAGCTTTTGCCTGTTACTTTGTTTATGCAGAAGTCGAAACTAGGTCCCGTTTTGACCCCAAAAGAGGGTTGATTTCTAAAGATTTATGATTCTAAAGATGAATGCACCTCAACACCATGTAGGACTTTCGTTTTACGCAAAGGATCATTTAAAATTTGTGTGTCATAATTTCGTGGTATTTTGCTTTTATATGTACATATTCATTTCATTCATTTTATATACTATACATATGTTATTAAATGACTATTAAAGTTTCTGTTATAAAAGTGGAATATCCAAAAGAACAGTGTGTTTTAAGTGGTCAAGCAGGCTGCATGAATGGGCCGGCTCGACCGGTGAAATACCTCGACCTCACAAAAGATCATGCCACGTTTCGTTCGGTGAGAGAGGTACCCAAAGGCATACCCCCCTTCCCCATGCCTTCCTATCCTACTCCCTTAAAGGTTGGCAACGCAACTGTAACACTATATGTGTTGCAGGTGTCCATAGGCGGCGCTGGTCACTTAACATCAGGTGACACGTCTGTTCGTTTGCCCACCTATCCCATAAAAAAAAAAATGGATTATTTATATAAAGATAGCAATTGTAATATTATTTAAAATTGACTTCCTGTTGAGGCGTGGTTTAAACGTATATCCATAATTTTTAATATTTCTATTGTCTGTCTGCGAATTTTTTATTATTCATATTCAAATGCGAACGTGATCCACATTTTCAAACTGCACAATAACACGTAACTAAAATACTTTCTCATAATAATAACTAGCTGACCCAGCAAACGTTGTCTTGCCGAAAAATAAAATTTAAAAAATAAAGCTTGTTCGTAGGGGGTTGAAAATTTAGGGTTGTATGTATTTTTGTATCCCGTTTTATAAAAAAAATAAGAAACAGACATATATCGAAAAATTAAAAATATATATTGGGGGGTGGGCTACTCTTGTGACTAAGGGGGATGAAAAATAGATGTTGTCCAATTCTCAGACTTACCCGATGTGCACACAAAATTTCATGAGAATCGGTAAAGCCGTTTCGGAGGAGTTTAACCACAAACACCGTGACACGAGAATTTTATATATAAGATACATAACATAACATAACATAACATAACATAACATAACATCACGCCTTTTGTTACCCGAAGGTGTAGGCAGCGGCTGTTAAGCCTCGTCTCGCCGTTATGTTTACGTCCCAAATGGAATAGGTGGCGAACCTATTGCCATACCGGGCACAAAGTTTGTCAGTCATCGGTATTTATCACACATAACTTCCGAAAACAATTTCGAAAAGACATTGGTGTGAGCCAGTGTCCGGAATCGAACCCCGGACCTCTGGATCAGAGGCCGTGCGCTCTCCCACTGATCCACCGAGACTATAATTACTTTTTTATGAGATAGGGGGGCAAACGAGCAATGGTGTAACCTAATGGTAAGCCACTAACACTACCCATGGATACATGCAACACAGATAGTGTTAAAGTTGCGGCGCCGACCCTTAAACTGGGATAACGAAAGGGTCGGAAGAGGAATGAGAAAGGGAGAAGGAGTTGGATATCCGGATATCTCTTTCAACGAACGAAACGTGGCATGAGCCACTATTCACACACGCCGATATTCTGAGAGGTCGTGGTATTTCACCGGTCAATCTGTCCCATTCATGCATCGAGATGAGTAGTTTTACCAAAACTCAACACTGTCACAACTTCTCGCACTCTAGACACGAATCTCTCTCTCGATCTGTACTCTCTGCCAACCCCGCAAAGGATTTGGCGTGAATTTACTTACGTATCGAAAATAACTGGTCCGAATCGTGGTTGCGTTAAATTTAATAAGATTTATAAGCTTAACGAGTTAACTTAATTCATAGACAGGCACTTTATCATAATATTAGACCTAGCTAATAAAGTTACTCAAGTCAAATCAACTACAAACAGCGCTGTCCAATTTGCATGATGTCATTTGTACACTGCTAAAATCCAACCGCTCAGCACACGTTCTAACTTACCTATAAAAATAACAACTAATCATAATTTATTAGATGCGTATATCTATAATATTCTATTTAAATTAAAAACACGTTTCCACCAAGACGAAGAACTCTTTCTGGAATATTCCACTGAATCAGCGGAATGTAACGGAACTCTTTTATTATGGCTTTTCCCCCCTTTTTAAGAATTAGCTCACCTAAAAATAAATTTATATTTATTGCACCATTATTTTGTTATTCGAAATATGTGTTGAAATGACATTAAATATAAAAAAAAACTTTGACCTTTCAAAACTTTGTGAGTTCAACGTCCAAGAAAAGCACATTTATGTAAAATATATCTATGGTCAAGAAGAATGAATGACATTGACACATTATTTTTTATTTATGCTCAAATGGCGGGAACGTTACTTTGCATTCGATTTTTAAATTTATCTATATATTTTTTTTATTTGATTTTATTAAATTCATATTGATTATGTGCATAAATTAGTTATTTCAATAATAGACTCGATAATCATTTCACTGATTTTCACTCGGAAGATAAAATTGAAAACCATTCATAAGCTGTGCGTTATCAGTCAGACAAATATTCAGAACAAAGCATTTGATACACATATGTAGTTGATTTTAATATTCAAATTTTTTACGAAATTCTACTCTTTAAATTAATATTCGGCTACATTTAGCCACTCGAACCTTCATTCAACTTTTTAATTATTGTGGTGGTTTGGATTTTGTATTATATAACATGAAGCATTGACAAAGATTTGTTCATGGTAATCATAATATAGAAAAAAAAACTGGTATTTTTTTTTAATTACCATTAAAAAGTATTATGTCATAAGCACTTAGCTCGGCGCGGAAATTACAAGCATAGAAATATAAGTAGGTATTATTTATAAAATAAATTTCTAAGTCGCACAATATTACAACATAAAGTTTCCACAGACCGTTTTGTAGGAAATAACTTTCGTTCAATAATTTATACGCTTTTTGTTCATTTAAGTACCACCTATTGAAATGAATTTAATTTTTATTTCTTTAACTTGATAAGGTTACTATACGTAATATTTACTAATTACTTAATACATAAATGAAAATGCATCAAAGGTTTTCCAAAACGCTCTTTTATTGAACGAAATTCACATATTACTTCAGACAATTTAGCAAATGTTTAGATAAACCAAAAAAAATGTGGGCTCTTGTAAATCTATTAGCAAGTAACAAAATAAAAAATCGGTGTGCACCTTCGAAATTGATAATAGACACAAAGGTAGTAATAGACAAAACTCAAATCTGTAACGTATTTAATCAGTATTTCTCAACCATAGGATTTACACTAGCGCAAAAAATCCCAAAAAAATTTCATGACATATCTTTTATAACTCACACCAAAACTCACTCACAAGCAGATATAGAACTAAGCAGTCTGGAACCATGTACTACTGAAGAAATAACAAAAACGATCAAAGCTCTTGATAATAATTCTAGTAGTGGTATTGACGGTATAACTACTAAGGCTATTAAATGCATGCAAAATTTAATTGTTAGTCGGTTGGTCAAATGTTTTAATAGATTAATGGTGGACGGGGAATTTCCAGACTCACTAAAAATTGCTAAAGTTACACCTATATTCAAATCTGGTCCGGAAACTGACCCAGGTAATTATCGCTCCATTTCAGTCCTGCCAATACTTTCAAAAATTTTCGAAAAGATATTGCATACAAGACTATTAACATATTTAGATTCTTTTAATTTCATTTCAAACCGACAATATGGTTTCAGAGCCAAAAGTAATACTACTACTGCCACAATTGACCTTGTAACCAATATCAAAGCAAATATAGACCAAAAAAAAATTGTTGTAGGGGTGTTTATCGACTTGAAAAAGGCTTTTGATACAGTAAGTCATAAACTGTTACTCTATAAATTAGAAGGTATAGGTATCAAGGGAAAAGCACTCAAAATTTTTTCATCGTATCTGACTAATAGATCGCAGTTTGTTAAAATCGATGACGTAACCAGCGATAAATCACTTATTACATGCGGAGTTCCCCAGGGCTCAATTCTTGGACCACTTTTATTTAATATCTACATAAATGACATGGAACAGCTGGGCCTTCATGGTCACTTGACCTTATATGCCGACGACACATGTCTCTTTTATTTTGGAGCTGCACTGCACCAAACTCTTTTATTAGTACAAGAAGATTTAAACATCTTGTCAAACTGGTTCAAACACAACCTACTTACCATAAACATTACAAAAACATGCTACGTAATATTTAGATCTAAAAATAAAACTATACCCAATCATCAGCCCTTAGTAATTGATAACATTCCAATAGATGAAAAAACCTTTGAAAAGTATCTTGGCTTGAGGTTAGACCAAAATTTGACGTGGAATAATCAGATAGAATATATTAAATACAAAATATCGTCGCTCATAGGTCCATTACGATCTGTGAGCAAATGTATTCCACGTAAACTATGTTCAAATATTTACAATTCGTTGGTCAAACCACATTTATTATATTTAATTGAAATATGGGGCACCAGTGCAAAATCAAAATTACAACAATTACAAAGGAAACAAAACAAAATCATAAAAATAATTTTCGGATTACCTTTTTCGACTCGGACGCATACTTTATACGAAAAAACCAAGATTATGAATATAAAACAACTTTATGTTCTCAATACCTGCCTTCTAATTAGAAAGATTTTAAATAAAACAATTCATACTAGCCTAAAATTTATAAAACAAATAGATATAACAAAACGTAGTTCTCGACGCGCAAGCTTACTTGTTCTTCCCAAAAAAATTAGAACAAATTATGGGAAAAGAAATATTAATTTTGAAGGTGTACAACTTTATAATGCTCTGCCCTCGCACATAAGAAAATTGTTGTAACGACCACTGTTATTTAAATTTAATATTGTTCTCATGTAAGTGACAAATGTAAGTCTTTTTGAGAATAAAGTCTTTAAACCTAATTCGGCATTAGCACTCGGTACTTTATTTATTCAATTAATCGATTTTATGAGAGACCGTGTTTCCTGTGTAACAAACACCTAATGTAAAATTTTAATAATCTTGTCTTACATCTTGTCTTACATCGGACATTCAGGAGAACATAGGCTGAAAAGATGGCAGGAGAGGCTAGAGAGAGTCGGTTTTAAGATCAGCCGCGATAAAACTGAGCACCTATTTTGTGACTTTGGTGGCTCCTCTGGCTTTTCCTCAATATCTTTGGACGGGAAAAGCCTCAAAGTTACGTCAAACTTTAAATACCTTGGTTCGCTTATTCAAAGCGACGGCAATGTTGACCGGGATGTGAATAACAGAATGAATGCGGGATGAATGAAAGTGCGACAGCTCTCAGGAACAGGATGCGACCCATGGATGCCCCCCAAATTTAATCTGATCTGAATGCTGGCCAATGAAAGAAGTGGATGAAAGGAGAGTACATGCAACAGAAATGCGTATGTTAAGATGGATGTGTGGTGTGACAAAATTGGATAGGATAAGAAATGAGTATGTAAGAGGCAAGAGGAATCATGAAAGTAGCACCAATTACAGAAAAAATTAGAAGTGGTAGATTGGCGTGGTATGGACACATTATGAGAAGGGACGAAAGTCATGTCACAAGGAGAGCGATGGGGATGACTGTGGATGGACACATTAGTAGAGAAAAAAGAGATGGATGGACTGTGTAAAAGTTGATATGAGTATAAAGGGAGGAAGTGTGAACACGGCGAGTGATAAAAGAGAATGGAAAAGGATAACATGTTGTGCCGACCCCACTTAGAGTGGGAAAAGAGCAAGAGAATGATTAATCTCAACATTATGGAGTTTGTATGTGAAAAGCTTGATAGACATATTATCGTGCTTGAGAGCGATCATTAGATTCTCCTTAACTGGGACAGAGATATTATTAAATAATTTCCCAAAACTAGCACTGAAACAGGAGTTACGCTTTTTTTAAGTAACCCTAAAATTATGTGTTCAAATTGTCCGGATTGGAAGGACACATCCATGAAGTATGGAACGAAAGAAACAAATGAGTCCGACCGTAAGACTGCTGTTACACATGCTCTTTATTACCATAATTCTTGATACTAGCATGTGTTTACATACGTTGCTAATAATGAGCATGCTAATTTCGAGCACGCTCAAAAATCGACAGCCGTAGCATGGTTTCTGAGGCGCGGGTGGAAGGGGGGTGCTTTTATAGCGCGTGTGAACAGCTTTGCCTAATGAGTATGCTAGTAATATGTTTGAAACTAGCATGTTTATTGGTAGCATGTGTTATCAGTTCATGAGCATGCTCTTTTAGCATGCTCGTTATTAGCATGTGTAACAGTACCTTAATATTGAACGAATGGACTCTATTTAGGGGAAATAATTCTCGCCGGTAGAAGGCGCCATCCTCCGAGAAGCACTCGTTCAAATTTTTAAAATGCCACGTACCTATGTAATCATCAAATTTTAGCGCAGTCAGTGGCTGAAAAGAGAACTAAGAGCACAGTTGTACATTATACTATGGAAAAGCCTAGATCGTTCAGACTGTATCTATTCTTCGTAGACGCATCAACGTGACAAGTTTTTATTAGAAAAGGTATCGCCGTGTCTATCGATGACTTCAATGCATTTACACTTACCAAATGAGAACGCATTGTTGTATTGTAATATTTGTATTTGTAATATAGAGTGCTCATCTCGACATCTTTTAAAATACTGACTTCGGTTTTAATTATTTTTTTCATTATGACGATATTATTCAAGCATAACTATATAAATAATTTTAAATAAAACTGATTTGCAGTATTCCTTCGAAAATTGTCGTTATCGGTCGTATTTTTTAATTTCGAATTGAGAACGGTCTTTTTTTAAATAATTTTAAATTTCGTTTGTTCTAGGCCAGACATTATTTTTGAACATTGCGTGGTAGATAATATTATAATGCGTATTTTCGTGGTGATTATTATTTTTTATCGTTTGTGTGACGTAATTTGAGGTATTAGCTCTGCGTGACCGTGTACTAACTACTACCAACGTTATAAAATCAATAATTATCTGATTTTTTGATTACATGAATTCACCTCGCTATTAAAGGTATTTATTAATACATGGTACCTATCTGCGACAGCTAGTAGAATTTAAAAAAAAATCAGGAACGAAAGCATTATTGATTGTGTAAGGTACATTAACATTGTACAAGGTACACACCATAGCGTGTGTGTGAATATTGTTCTTTGGCATTCCATTTCACATCCTACTAATATAAACATTTACTATAATACCGAACACTGTTAGCTAGCCGAATGAATTCCTAGTAAGATTAATATTAACTATAATATTAGATACTGTGAACCGTCCAAATGAACAAAGGATCATTCCTGTTTAAACCACAGAAGTGTGCAGTCGAATTAGAAATAAAATCAAACTAAAGTTTTTGAAACTTTGTTTCTTTTCAAAATAAAGACAAGATCCTTTAATTGGCTGTCTATGTTGCGCGCCATCAGATAACCAATATTTAAGAAAAAAAATAATGGCCAAAAGTGACTAGTAGGGTCATAGTCGCCAATAACGAAAGAAGAAGAAGAGAAAATATACTTCAGAGAAAAAATAAGAACGAAAGAGGTTATAGATTGTAGGTCCGGATGTATATTCCAATTACAGCATTATGCGGCATAATGCTTAACGTTGATGTTCCAACTACAGCATCGCTACGCACAATCGGGCATTTGCAATAGTAGTGCCTTCGCATGATACGTGCAATGGGTACCAACATTACCAACTCATTGACAAAAAATTATTAAGTGTTTTTTTCTGTAAGTTGGCATTGATCACAATATTTTAAATCAATTTTCTTGAATAATATTAATATTTGTTAAAAAAAATATAGCTTTCGTTTCGTTGTAGTTTTTTGGAAATAATCAAAGTTAATTCAACCTGTGTGTGATTCTTTACATTTAATGTGAACACTGAACTTAGCGCACTCTACCGGCGCATTTTAACACCACTTCGCGTTCTTATTAGGCTTCAGCACAATTCGGCATTGTGCGGCACTGAGCGGCATAATGATCTGTAATTGGAAAACTAGGATTGTCTACATTCCGACCAAACCATAGATGTAGGCACATGTCAGTAAAAATGTACTATTATTCATCACTGACAGCGCAACCGAGTATATTAGATTTTCAGCATATTTACATTTCAACACATTAAACTATGTAAAAATTGACACTTTGAAGCGCTTTTTACGCACACATTAATGAGTCACTCACATATCAACAACCCATTTTTGGTCTCGTTGTTTGGGTGACTATTGCCTCTTATATCTATGGACAAAAACTCTATCAATATATTATTTTAAGGATTTATTTAAATTATTTCAAGAACACAGTATAAATTAATAATTTGGTTAGTGTGAGATCGAGGCAAATTAATGAGTCCAATTTTAAATTAAATTAACATTATGTATTCTTCATTCTCATAAAAAATCACATCATTATCAAACAAACAAAAAATACATTGTATTCTATGTTCTCATGTTATCTTAAAAAATATAAGAATTAAAGAAAAAAATAGAGGTCATTGTTTCGGTGGACTTGCAGACTAGCATTAGGGACTTCTATTTGAGGAGATGGAAGTTCGAGTTCCTGATTCACACCAATGTAGGTTTTCGTAATAATTTCGGAAGTTTTAAATGATAATTACTGATCACGTAACTAATTGCGACTGTTGCGTGGATATGGATGTACCACTATTTAAATATTAACAACACGTCCTTTTTACTCAATAAGGGTGTGAAAATATATAATATATAAAAAATCATTCCTAAAAAACCCGAACAGTTAATAAATTTAATAATAGACTTAATATTTTTTATACAAGCTAATAAATATAAATTTATTTGAGATGATTGTGAGGTAATATTGTTATACGTACCTACTAAACTACGCACATAACTTACGACAATCATTTCGAGAAGTCATTGGTGGACTTTTGATTCAGAAGCGCGTCGGTTGACGTCCAGACCACCGATTATTAAATTGGCTACAGTTTATTAAGTAACTAGTTGACCCAGCAAACTTTGTATTGCCTCAAAAGAAATAAATATGGTCATTGTGGCTTATTTTAAGGAGATAGACATACATCATCGCAGACATTTTTGTAGACTTTTTGAAGGTCTATAATAATGTAGTACATTGTTTTGATTTATTAACTTAGGTTCAGACAGCGTGTTAAATCTCAAAAATAATATTTTTTTTACTACAACATGAATTATACACAAAAACCACGCTGTTGACACCCCCTATCAATTATAAAAAACTGCATCAAATTCCGTTGCGTAGTTTCAAATATCTAAGCATACATGGGGACAGACGACTTTGTTTTATACTATGTAATGACTGCCTACATAATTATGTTTCTTTATAACAAATGCTAGTTCCCTCATTAATAGCGATGCCCTAGATCTTTCTAGTTTTTTTTTCCATGGATTTCTGTTCGTATTTTTTTTTCATATATATTTAGTTTATTTATTTATATAATTAACCTTCAGCTCGGTAATAGTAAATAGCTAGATTCGAAATTGGGATCTGTCAATTAGTAATCAGTAGCACTAGGGACGACTGTTTGAGAATTTTAACAATCCACTCAGTTCGCTGCATGAATGGGTCGGCTCAACTGGTAAAATACCACAACCTCTCAGAATATCGACGTAAAGTGGTTCATCCCGATTTTCGCTCTATGTATCATGTATCCGGGGGCTCACCCTTTTCCGTTTCCTTTCATGTTCCATTGTAAAGGCCGGCAACGCAACTGTAATCTGTGTTCAGGTATCTCTGCTCATTTGCCCCCTATCGCATAAAAATATAATATGTCATTGAATTGTTTGTACTAAAAGCATACAAGAAGTCTCAGTGGTCCAGTGGTCTAGCACCCCGCTTCTGAATCCAGAGGTCGCGGATTCGAATCTTGGCTCAAACCAATGAGTTTACGAAATTAACATCGAAAGTTATGTGTGATTAAATTTTTGTGGCTGAAAACTTTGTGCCCGGTATGGGAATAGGTTCTTCACCTATTCCGTTTTGCACGTAAACATAACGGCGAGTCAAGGCTTAACACCCACTGCCTACTTCTTACATACATACATAACTTCACACCAAATCCCTTGCGGGGTAAGCAACGAGAACGGAGCGCCATAAGGCTCGCTTCATTGATTTTCTTGATTTTCTTAACTCTTTTCATGCACGCGCGTCGTTTTTTGAGGCTCCTAACTTCACCTTCCTCTAGAATACGTTCTATTTGGTCATGGAATGTGTGTCTAGACCGTCCTCGACTCCTACATTCATCCGCTTTTGCATTTTATATCTGCTTAGTCGATCTAGCATCATCCATCCTGTCTACATGTCCGAACCATCGGAGCATGCCCTTTCTTACTTTTGCACCGTCACTCTCAATCCGACTTCCAACATTGTTTTCTACGCGGTCAGCAAGGGTCACTCCGCAGATTTTGCGTAATGACCTCATTTCGACCGCGTTTATCCTACTTTCATGCTCGCTCTGCCATACCCAGCTCTCGCTTCCATAAGTTAGCGTTGGGATCAGTATTGTATTATGGATTGCTAGCTGGGCTTTAATGCTAATATTTTTTGCGCCCAGGAATCTGCCCAACGCTCCATTTACGCTATTTCCTAACGCTACTCTTCTTTGTACGTCCGCGGTGTACCTTCCATCACTGCTAAAAGCGCATCCAAGATATACAATTTTATTCACCTGTTCTAGCACTACATCGTCAACCATTATCCTTGGATCCGTTCTGGTTTCCTCCCTTTCAAACACCATAACTTTCGTTTTCATCACATTCAAAGCCTTTCATTAAACAATCCTCTTTCATAATAGTGACTAGTGTTTGCAGATCAGACGGCGATTCGGCTAAGAGCACGGCGTCATCTGCGTAAAGCAGGCAGCTCAGAACTAGGTCACCCATTCGCATCCCTACATTCGTATCCCTACATTCGTTGATCTCACTCTCTGGAATGTCCCACAGATCCCTTCGCAACACCCTGTCAAACGCTTTTTCCAGATCCACATAACCGCAACCTTCCGGCTAACAGCCAGTTTCTCCATGATGTTACGGAGTGAAAAAATCTGACCCATGCACCCTCTTCCGTTTCTGAAACCACCCTGAGACTCCCACAACATCTTCCTTCTAAATCTTCGGATAGAAAAAGGCGTGAAGTTATGTTATGTTAAAAGCATGCAATTTAATACCTACATATTAAACGCCATATAAATGCCTTAAATGTGTTCTGAACTAGCTACTGCGGTAGGTCCATATAATTAATTCGAGTCATGATGTTTGTAAAACAATTATGTCAACACAATAAAAAAGTTACGTAAGCAACATAACTTTCGTGCTAATAGCAAACTGGAAATTACCTGTGTGAAGGTAAGTGGGACAAATTCATAGTAGGTAAGTGGTCCAAGAAATCCAGCGTATAGAAAAATACTAGGTACGTAACTTCATATTGTATAGCAAAGTTTGAAGTTACGCGAACTTTGTTTCGCCTCGAACAAAAAATATTTTTTGTATCACTTTCGAGGTAAAATAAAGTAGCCTAAGTACTTCTTATTACACCAGGCTAAAGAGGTCTCATCATAATCGGTCCAGCTATTTCAAAGATTACCTGGAACAAACAGACACACAACAATGATTTGAATAATTTTAGTGTATGTACCGTATACACCGAAAGCATTTATATACATACAGACTTCAATTTATTTATATGTTCGCGCCATCTAGCGTGTAAACAACGAATTATTACAACCAACAACAAAGTTATATTTCCGTGTATATACTTAAAAACAGTACTTACGAGTGTTTTTAAAAAGTTCTTGGATATCACGCCAGAGGTAGCACTCGTAGTGTCTGTACTACGAGTGCTACCTCTGGCGTGATGTCCAAGAACTTAATAAAATTAATCATAATGTACCAATTAAATATATAAACGTTGTAATTTAATAAACAAAAGGCTGTTTAGACATACATAACTTCACACAGCGCCATAAAGTGCGATTCTTAGACATCTGATTCGCTTCTTTGGCTATCTTAACTCTTGCCATAACGCTCGTCGATTATAATATGGGTCACCGTCACCGTCATCTTCACTTCATATCACATCACCTCCCTCAAGGACTACTGTTTGCTACTTATCTCTTGGTACTACATTCAAAGGTAGCTAATTCACTAACGTTTTCTCTTTTCTCGCCATTTCAGATAGGTATCACCAATAATTATTCATTTATTTACCAAGGACAGAAACCGTGCAGCAAATTCAAATCAGCTGCGCGAAAACGCGCAAAAAATTCATTCAGCCCGATCATTATCAAGGAATCGCGGCAATTAAACGATGTAGAACCATTAATAAATATATTGTCAAAACGGAATTACGAGCACATTCACTGAAAAGTCTAGCCATTGGGTGCATCGCGCTGTTCAGGAAGAGTATGAACTTGACTAAAATGGAAAATTTCAATTATACGTAAAAAAATATTAAGGTGGAGGCAGCGGCCTCGGCTCGCCGAATCGTTAAGTTGCGCCCCATTTGAATAGGTGGCAAACCTATTGCCATACACCGGGCACAAAGTTGTCAGTCATCGATATTTATCTCACATAAGTAACTTCCGAAAGGAGTTTAGAGAAATCTTTGGTAAGAGTCCGGAATCGATGCCACAACTTCTGAATCAGAAGCGGGAAGCTCGACCACTGAACCACCGAGACTTAACATTAACTTAAAAATAGGTATATTCAATAATGAGACGACGAAATACCCGTAAATAAAGTAGGGAGAATTAGTTAGAACCTAAGTCAACAATTCTGTCTTATTTAAAATAAATAATTTAATCATCTTGATCTTGAAATAATTTAATCTATGGCATACATAATTTTGATTGAGTACGGCACTTCAGGGTTGTCCCTTTTGTACTTCCGTCCCGATCAATCGCTTCTTCCACAATAACACCCTTCCACGCAATCCTTCCTCTTCTCCTATTTCCTTCCACATTTATCATTAACAAACTGTCTGTCTTGACTGTACCTCTACATCGAAACAAAATAGGTAAATTAAATTAGTAAAAACACGTACATAAATAAAATATGTGGAAATCGACTTCTGTGATTGTGTGTATTTCTGTATAGTTGTTGATGCTATGATGCTGTGTAGTTGTGTACTAGTTAGGACTGTTGATAAAATATCGATATATCGAAATATCGATATTTTTCCTTAAAAATATCGATATTTAGCGACGATATTTTTTTTCACGATATATCGATAGTTCGATATTGAAATGTACATATCGACTTTCGATATTTTTATGAAAATATTTTTTTTTTGGGCACAATAACTTAAATTATATCGTCATCGCAAACTTAAGGTTGTCTGGAAGAGATCGCAACATGCGATAAGATCGCCTTTTGTACTTGATCGACATTTACTATGTACTAATTACTTCAATGTAATGTATAAAAATTACGTACAATAAAGCGTATTCTAGTCTAATCTTAATATACTGTATTTAAAAAACTAATAAACAATCGTCAAGTCATCCCATAAGCAATGACAAACAGCTCCCCTTTACGAGTTCAATCTAATTCTTGGCAATGAAAAAATTTTGCATCAAATTATAACTGATTAGTGTTTATAGGTATCGCGTATTGTTTTTTTTTTTTTGCTTAAAGACACTTTCACAGGGGCGGGGCCCGCAGGGCTTATGGAAAACTCTTTGAACAACACCCTCTTTCTATTAATAGACGTAACATATGAATTTTCTGTACATGCATTTTTAGGAGTATGTATTTTTATATGTACCTACATATTGATTAGTATCTATAATTGTAATTTCCCTAAATTATCTTATGTTATGTCATAAATACATAGTGAAACAATTGTCAATGAATGTGTTAAGCCACTGTTAACTATCACAACGATATAATTTACGTTAATATTTACGTTTATATGTTTGCTGGACACAGCTGCGGCAAAAAAAAAATCTATTATATGCATGTATTTTAAGAAATTATATTCAAGTAGTGTTTTTTGCACTTTGTCGTGAAAAGTTATCAAAGATATGGAAATGCAACAAATTTAGCAACCCATTTGAAAAGGAAATCCATCATGCATTTGCAAAACTATCCATCAGACTAAGTATAAATACTAAGAAAATAATCACGAAAAATGCAGAAGGAAACTATCATAATGAGTCAGTCGTATAGTTACTACTACCAAAATCAAATATTGACCTTACTGACAACGATACCGAAAACTAAATACATGGTATATGAAAGAGAAGATATCTTAATAAATAGTTTTTTACGATCTTAATTTACTACCTTTCGTCCATAGATGTCACTACATCTGAAATGAAATCAATTCTACATCGGTAATCTTTAGAGTAGTTTTAGCTTATGGACATAGATGGCGATACGTTAGAATAAATGGTTAATATATTGACTGGTTAATTTACTGCCTCTATAACCAACGCCCATAGTATATTGGACTCGCTGGTCTTCACCGATCACAAAGTTAAGCTACGTTGGGCGTGGTAAACACTTGGATGAGTAACCGTTTTTATTTGGGTAAAATTGTTCACAAACAATATTTTAAAGTATGTATTGTAGTAAATACGATTAATTTAAAACGGCAGCAAACGGGGCGTTTAACGTTTGCATGTCGTTTATGAAGTTTCACTTCAAAATATCGATATATCGAAATATCGATATTTTTTTTCGATATATCATACCCCGATATTGATATTTTTAAAAATATCGATATATCGAAAATCCGATATTTTTAAAAATATCAACAGTCCTAGTACTAGTGTGTAATTCCAGTTGTGTGCGAAGTACTGGGATACCAATTCAGTGGTATACTTTTCCCCGTAAAAAAGTTGGGTGGGTGGTGTTCTTTTCTATGGCTTAAATTTTTTTGCAACGAAGTTCCTTAGCCTGGAGGAGATTAGGATTTTGTTACGCGACTGAACTGAAAAAAAAATTGATAGTAAAACCGTATGAAAAAGTCCGTGGAACAAACCGTTAACCTTTAACCGTAACCCCTTAATATTTAAGTTATATTTATATACCGAATCTATAGCTAAACACTGGGCACATAGTTGTCAGTCATGGATTTCTATCACAAGTCCTGGGGAGCTCGACCACTGGAACAATTTCTTAATCAGGGGTATCTTATGGCTTTATGATTCGGATATTTTAAGGGGATAAACTTTTGACAGTTGGCAACACTGATTGACGAAGTACCTAATTGGCATAAGGACTTGTATCCACTGCCGTAAAATAAATTTAAAAGTACCTAATTTCGTCCGCCTGCGTCGCTGTTGTTGGTCGCGTTGTGTGTTTGTGTAATTTTATTTAAATTGATACATTTAATAACATTATTAAAAGTTTTGCATAAGTTTATGAGATAAGAAGTGTTACCTTCCAAAATGACACTGGGTAAGTTTTATTTATCCTCTAAATAGTAGTAATTTGGAAATCATATATAGTTAAAGGTATTTACAATAAACCCGGTTTGATAACTTGCATACAGACAGCTATTAAAAATATATATTTATGTGTAAATAATATAGATATAACCGGTGTTTTGGTATATTTATCTTGCTGCATAATTAGAGAAATACTGACCAGCCAGCTAATGTACTCATATTATTATGTAAATTTCACACAAAATAATCAAGAAAACATAAAGGTACTTAGCATTTTTATCGCTACTTATTCCAAAACTTTGATACCTACTTGTCGTAACAGAAATCAGGTTTGCTGCTCAAAGGTTTGCTTCTAGAAATAATTTTGTGTTCTTATATTTTCGTCATTTCAAAATGATTTGGTGCTTTAATTGGATTATATTTTTATAAATTACTAGCTGACCCGGCGAACTTTGTTCCGCATCAAAAGTAATAACTGCTGTCCCGCTATCTTAATACTGCAATATCTTCGAAAATATTTGTTTAAATTGCATGCTGTAAAGGGCCAGGATCATCTATATTACATGCACAATCTATTTAAAATACTTAGTTGGATGAAAATTAATGCTGTAATGTTTAAAATCGCTTCGTAAATAAGCCCTTAAAAAGTAAAAAAATAAAAATGGTCATTGTGGGTTATCCCTAAGAGATAGACATATTATTATGTCCTCGCGGACTTTTTTTGTAGACCTTCTGAAGGTGTTTAATAATGTAGAACATTGGTTTGATCAGCCAGCGTTTGCAATTAAAGTGCTAAATCTCGAAACTTATCATTTTTTTCTTTACAAAATTAAATATGAATTATTGATCAAAACCACCCCGTTGACACCCTCTAACTATTAAAAAAATCGCATCAAAATCTGTTGCGTAGCTATAAAGATTTTTTTTTTATGGGATAGGAGGGCAAACGAGCAGGCGTGTTACCTGATGGTAAGCAACTAACGCCGCCCATGGACACCAGCAGCACATATAGTGTTACTGTTGCGTTGCCGACCTTTAAGGGAAGGGGATAGGAAAGGATGGGGAAGGGGGTGGGCCTCCGGGTACCTCTCTCACCGAACGAAACGCGGCATGAGCCACTTTACGTTGGTCTTCTGAGAGGTCGTGGTATTTCACCGGTCGAGCCGGCCCATTTATGCAGTAAACTGCTTGGCTCTACCACTGTAGCATATAAGGGGACAGACAGCGGAAAGTGACTTTGTTTTATACTATGTAAAGATTAATAATACATACATAACTTCTATCTCTTAGATCCCTTTAAGTGGGGTAAACAGAACTGCTGTCTTATACACTTTCATGGTCCACATCCTTATTAGATTCTTATAGGTTTAGTTGTGAGTTATATAATCATCTATCTATTAATTGAGTATATCACAAGTTTTGCACCATGTGGAATTCTCTTCAGAAGAAATCCCAGCATTGAATCCTAGGTCTACTATCTAATGGAGTGACCAGCGAGTCAGATAATCTTTTCTGAGTTTAGAAACTGTCATTATCAAAGACCAAACAAATTATACCCAAAGTATATACTGAGATGATGTGTTTGATATTCATATTCAAGGTAAAAGAAGATCTGAAAAATTATTAAAAGATCAATATTAAACTAATGCAACAATGTTACATATTTTAGCAAAATTATTAACTTTAATATTAATTAAAGTTAAGAATTATGTATAGATTTATTTTTGTCAATGATTTCAAATATAATCTAGCTAGCACAAATATCTTTTGCCTATTGTTTCACACAATTTTTAGTAAATTTTAATGACCAAAACATATCATCATTATTATTATTAGCCTGTTGCAGTCCACTGCTGGACATAGGCCTCATAGGCCACATATTGAGATATATTATTACAAAATATTGGGGGGAAATTCCCTAGCGCTTCATATACTTTACAAAAATATATAGTATTAATTTTACTGAATATTATGATAAAAGTTAGGTGAATAGAAAATTGCCCTCCGGAAGCTATTTTAGGTGTCCGATAAGAGAAATCAATATAGACAATATATTTAATTGGCCGGCAGTGAATGGAACTCACATAGAGTGCCAGTATTACAGTAAATTGTATTTGCAATTAGAAGCTGATAATATAATGGCTAAGCGGATATACAATCCATAATCAAAGAAAATAGGAACAGAGGAAATTTACCACACAATTATCTCCACCAAATTGACCAAGTGGGAACCATCCAATACTGTAAACTATAAATACTGTAGAGTATTTTATGGCAAGGGTTATGTGAATCAAGAATTGTAATAGTTGTATCTTGTGACACTCTCTTCATTCTGCCCACCTTGTAGTGCAGATTTATGGCTTGAATTTAGTTTCAAGAAAAAACACAAGCACTTTTTATTGTACTACACATTCTTAATACACAATGGCGGCACTAGTTATGCTTGACTCGATTTTGTCTTTCATCAATACATACATAACTTCACACTAAATCCCTTGCGGGGTAGGCAGAGAGAACAGAGCGCCATAAGACACGATTCTTTCACACCTCATTCGCTTCGTTGACTTTCATAACTCTTCATGCACGCGCGTCGATTTTTGAGACTCCTAACATCAGCCGGTGTGTTTTCTGCCTATCCGTCCAGGGACTGGGCTTGAAGTTATGTGTGTTTGTTTTTAAATACCTATTACGGATACTGTTATTTTGTTTGTTTTTACGCAGCAATAGGAAGTGCATAATATTCGAGTAAGAGCCATTACGTTAGTTAAGACCGTCGAAATGACGTAATATCTTATTAATAATTTGTTATAACTTTTTAAGCATATATTGTTGTTTAGAAAAACAATAAAAGAACAATAGGTAGTTAATGATTATTGGCTGTCTTATTTGCCTGGTCTTCGTATTATATGTTTAAAAATGCGGACTCATTCGAGTACACTGCCTCCGCCATGTTGGTCATCGGGGCAAAGTTCGCACGTGACGCTATTATATCTTAGGACATTAATGTCATTCTTTATTAGCATGTATTTATTGATATGTTTAACACCCGCTTTTGTTACTTAGGAATCATCCATTAATTACGTCAGGTGTTCTAGGTATTAACTCTCCAGATCTCTCTTAGGACGAATTAGGGGGTCGTTCTAAATATCCCTTTCATATTTTCAATTTTGCCTGACATGGATTGGGTGTTAGGGAGTTAGTCTTACAAAATTCCAACAAGGAGGGAACAGGATACGGGCGTTCTAGGTAGGATGTAGTTAAATCTCTACAGATCTCCCTTTGGACGAAATAGGGGATCGTACTAAATATCCTTTTCATATTTTCAATTTTGCATAACATTGTGTGGGTGTTAGGGAGTTAGTCTTGCTAAATTCCACCAAGGTGGGAACAGGATATCGAAGAATTCGCAAAAAAAACGCCTCACGTAATTAATGGACGCCGCATTGGAACAATGTATTGATTTATACCAGGGTTTCTCAAACTTCTGGCACCACGTACCCCTGTTAAAATTTCCAGGTGACAGCGTACCCCTAACTCATTAATTGCCCCCCCCCCCCCCCCCAAGGAAATAATAAAATTGACTATTGAAGAAAATAAGGTTTTTATTTGAAATAAAAGGTAAGAAACATAGTGCCAAAAGAAATGTATTTTTAATATTAATGTGATGGATGTGCTTGTTTCTTGTTGCAAAGGGATTCAATTGTAGGTGTAATTTTGGTCAATTTTAACCTTAATTCTGACTCGGCATCAAGTCGATTTCTGTACTTAGTTTTTATCATGACCAGGTGTGAAAATCCACTCTCACATAAGTATGTTGTAGCAAAGGGTAAAAGGAAATTCACCGCTTTGCGTGAGAGTTCGCAATACTCTGACTGTCTAGCTGCCCAAAAATCTATCAAAGGCAACGTTTTGAAATCAGCTTGAAGAGTTTCATCCGCGGACATTTCTATTAATGACTCCTGTTGCTTGATAGTCAAACTAGATATTATGCTCTCGTTCGTAACCGCAAACGGGTTACGAATCCAGCCATCTTGAGCATTATCAATATCCGGAAAATACCTTTTCAGTTCGTCGGAGAGCTGAGAAAGATGCAGAACGATTTCAGCCTTCGTTTCGGAATCCACGGATAAGGCGTTCGTTGTGATAAATTCATGCAAAAGAGGAAAACATTCAAAGATATTTGATCTCAAGCAGGTTTTCCAAAATTCTATTTTTTTTATAAGTGCGTTTATTTTGTCGTGCACAGTGAATACAGTGCACGTGGATCCTTGCATAGAAGCATTCGTCTCATTGAGACAAGAAAAAATGTCAGCTAAATAAGTTACTCTTTCAAGCCATGTTTCATCTTCAAATCGGAATTTAAGGTTGAAGTCACTGTCTTTCAAAAATATATAGATTTCGTGACGAAGTTCAACAAACCGAGCTAATATCTTGCCTTTTGATAACCAGCGAACTTCACAGTGTAGCAATAGTGAAACATGTTCACTACCCATGTCTCGGCATAATAATGCGAAAAGTCTTGAATTTAGCGGTCGCGCTTTTATGTAATTGATTATTTTGACGACCTCTGAAAGCGCTGTTTTTAAATCATCAGGTATTTTCTTGCTCGCCAATGCTTCTCTGTGCAACGCACAATGCACACTTTTGACTTCAGGAGCGAGATTTTTAATCCTGGATATTAGTCCAGATATCCTTCCTGTCATGGCCTTTGCACCGTCAGTGGATATGCCAACGCACTTTGTCCAATCAATGCCATGTTTTTCAATAAAATCATGAATAGTGTTAAAAATATCTTCTCCTTTCGTAGTAGACTCCAAGGTCTTACAAAATAAAAAATCTTCTTCACATTTATTTTTATACACATATCTAATAAACCCAAGTAAATTCGGTAATCCACTAATATCTGTTGATTCATCAACTTGAATCGCGTAATAATTATTTTGTAATCGTTGCGCGAGTTGATGTTCAACATCATGTGCCATTTCATGAATGCGACGTGCAACTGTATCATTTGAAAGTGGTATTTTATCCAACAATTTCGAAAATTTATCTCCCGATAATATATATTATTGTATAAATTTTATACAATAAAGTAACAAATGGTTACCATGTCGAGATATGTTTGTTAATTTAGTTATCGATATTGAAAAGTCTTTGTTGGATTAAGAGGATGATTTGATAACAACCTATTCACTTTCATGCCTTGTGGTAAAACCACGCAATTCGCTGCATGAATGGCCCGGCTTGACCGGGGAAATACCACGATCTCTTAGAATGTCGACGTAAGGTCGGCACATGTCACGTTTCGTTGGAGGAGAGGGGTATCCAGAGGCCTGTAAAGACCGGCAACGCCACTGTAACATTATTTGTGCTCTATGTTTACATGGGCAGCGCTGGTTGCTTACCATCAGGTGACCACCTATCCCATAAAACGAAATGACTTAAAACATCCATATTATATTCTTTGGAGAACAGAAACGTTGGTAATTTGTTTCATACATTGGTCTTACGTATCAAGGAGAAAGTTTCTATCCGTTTACGTCATATACCACGTCTTGTAACTACTAAATAGGACGGGCATGGACCAATAGACGCTAGCATTCCTTTCGCCGATATACTATGAAACACTTATATAAATAAACTAGCTGGACCCGGCGAACTTTGTTCCGCATCAAAAGTAATAAATTAGTAAAATTTGGATCTTAAAAAGTTCAATTTGTGCTATTTATCGGCACGCGTTTTGGAGCACAACACAACTGCTATGTCGCGCTATGTTAATACTGTAATATCTGCGTAAATATTTGTTTAAATTACTTACTGTAGAGGGCCATATTGGTCTATATTAAAAGCACAATCTATTTATAACACTTAACTGGATGAAAATTAATGCTGTAATGTTTAAAATCGCTTCGTATATAAGCCATTATTTCTCGTAAAAAGTAAAAAAAATAAAAATGGTCATAGTGGGTTATCCTTAAGAGATAGATATATGCCCTCGGGGACTTTTTTGTAGACCTTCAAGGGGTGTTTAATAATGTAGAACATTGTTTTGAACTATCACTTAGGGTTCAGCCAGCGTTTGCAATTAAAGTACTTAATCTCGAAAATAATCATTTTTTCTTTAGAACATCATATATCAATTATAGATCAAAACCACCCCGTTGACACCCTCTAACTATTAAAAAAACCGCATTAAAATCCGTTGCGTAGTTATAAAGCATTTATGGGGACAGACAGCGGAAAGTGACTTTGTTTTATACTATGTAATGATGATAAAATTGGCTTCTCTAAGTGATCTCCCAAAATAGGTCCAGCCATTTCAGAGATAAGCCGAAACAAACAGATAAAAACAATTTTGCAAATTTTGTTATTATTGTAACTGTCTGTTTAGTTGTTTATTGCCTTTCACTGGTACTCGTAAATGGTGAGATCACAATTTATCAAAAGCATTTATTGATGTGTAGGCTTCAACTAATTCGTTTTTACTTTTTACACAAAATGACTTAATATCGTTGTTGTAAACTATAATCTAAGACAATCCAGGTAAACCTGGTATGATGCTCTATCATATAGACCTGGGCTGTTAAATAAATTAACATTAAAAGTTATATTTCACTGTAAGATAACTGCACAGATCTAAGTAAAAAAAAACTCCTGAGGTTAATGAGCAAATAATTTTTCGCGACCCAATTTGTTTTTGCGGCCCCAGTCATTTTTGTTGGCCCCGGGTCCCATCTAGTTTGGGCAGATGTAGATTCCCTACGATTTCTCCAAGTGGAATTTGGACCAAAATCACACCAAGCTTGGACAGAATATCAGTGTATCTATTATATTTGTCATACAATCAGTATGCACATATGAAATTGGGGTCCAAGTTAAAGTGCAATGTATTCTTTTGTTACAGGTCTCGCAAAGAGTTCAAAACCGAGTAGCGTCGCTGAGGTAAGATGTTTGTTAATAACCTTACTGTCTATCTATATGTGTTTAATTATTATCTATACAAATAAATACATACATACAAACTGGAGTGCATGTTTGTATAAAGATTAAAATAACCTATTTACAAAAGTAAATATATATTTAGATGTAATATGTCTCGGTGGTTCAGTGGTCGAGCACCCCGCTTGTGAAGCCGGAAGTCTGGGTTCGAATCCTGACCTAAGACTTTTCGAAATTGTTTTCGGAAGTTAAGTGTGATAAATATCGATGGCTGAAATCTTTGTGCCTGGTATGGCAATAGGTTCGCCACCTATTCCATTTAGGTCGTAAATCTAACGACGAGACGAGGCCTAACAGCCGTTGCCTACACCTTCGGGTAACAAAGGCGTAAAGTTATGTTATGTTATATATGTAGATGTAGGTATACAAGTTACTTTTATATAGAAAAATAACGATTTTACAATATAATTTTAAAATTTCTATTTAATCCCAATACAAAATCATATATCATTCACCATTTTCATGTTGCCATGCCACCAGTCCTCCTCCATGGAACGCGATGTACAACTTTCGATCCTTTGCTATCTGCATCCATTCATCCCAGCAATCTCGCCTAGTGGTGGGACGGCCTAGTGAAGTCCACCAGTTCGTTCTTCAGTTCTATCTGCTCGTCGAGCGATGTGGCGTGCTCATCTTAACTTCAGCTATCCTTGTCTTGGCTATGTCGATCACGCCAGATTGCCTTCGGATCTCCGTATTTCGGATTTTGTCTCGCAGATAGATTCCATGCTCCATAGCACGCTAAACGTCTCACTTCCATATGCAATCACTGGTAACACACATTGGTCATTAGTGTCCGACCGAAGGTCTATTTTTAGCCGAAGCCGATGAATTGGCTATCTCCACAACCTTCGGCCGAAGCCGAAGGTTTATAAACTATTAGTAATTTAATAATATTCTTCAATATTAGCCACAGCAATTTTTTTTTCATGGGACTAGAAGGCAAACGAGCAGGCGTGTCACCTGATGGTAAGCAACCAACGCCACCCATGAACACCAGCAACACAAATAGCGTTACTGTTACTGCCGACCTTTAAGGGATAGAGGATAGGGAAGGGGATGGGCTTCCGGGTAGCTCTCTCACCGAACGAAACGCGACAAAAGCCACTTTACGTCGATCTTCTGAGAGGTTGTGGTATTTCACCGGTCGAGCCGGCCCATTCATGTAACGAACTGCTTGGCTCTACCACTGTTGTAAAAAGCGAAAGAAAAATATTGGCGTAAAGTGGCTCATGCCGGTTTTCTCTCGGTGATAGAGGTATCCGCACAGAACCAAGTGCAGTCCGGTCCGTCAGTCACTAACTCTTTCGTAACAGTTGGTTTAATTCCGACTGTTCGCGGACCTTCGGCTTGACTATTGGTCATAGATTTCAGGCGCTGAGGAATTTTGTACGAGAAGATATGCAATTTGTTTCAATTAATCCCTAAAGAGCAAGTAATGAAATCATTGAAAGCTAGTCTTATAATATCGCCTTGCTGGCACAGACCTCAGAAAAAATGACCTTAATTTCTTACGCAACTTGATTGGTGTTTAACATTTTATTAATTTCATATTATTAAAGAAGGTACATACATCCGTATTTCTTAATTATATTATTCTATAATATTCAGGTAGTTCAGAAAGCTCGGGACACCTTCAACCAAGGCGTCACACGTCCTATAGAATGGCGTCGTCAGCAGTTGAAGAATCTGTTGCGTATGTACGAGGAAAACCAGAACGCCATGGTGGAGGCACTCCGTAAGGATCTCGGCAGGAGCAAGATGGAAGCCATCCTTCTCGAAGTAGATTATCTTATAAATGACCTGAGAAGCACTTTGCATCATCTGGATGAGTGGAGCAAACCGGAAAGGGTTAGTATTTTCATAGTATATTTTGGCTGTTGGTTGACAATGCCATCTTTATCCTGGCATGTTTGCTGTGGTTGCTTCACCCTTCAATAGTTACTTTAGTGTTAATAATAGTACTGTAAACTACTATTTTTATTATTTGACTATTTTGAGTGACAAAAATGACATTACAACCTAGTGCCGTTTCGAACTGTGAATCTCGTGAATTCAAAGCCATATTTTAAGTATCCCTCAAAATACACGCATTCTTATTATAATCGGTCTAGCCGTTTAGAAGTACTTTAGTGTCGTATACTCCGCAAAAAAAGATATTAACATGTCTTCATTAGTTCCTTTATACAAAGTACAAATTGGTAGCAATTTTTAATTAGAGTTACAGCCCTGTACTTCTACTGTAAAATGTGGACAAAATTGTGGAAACAAGTGTCTAGAGTGAGTGATATCAATCCATCGCATCTCTCTAAGTGCAAGTCTTCGTTAGACTTAGTTGCCCCTGTTTACACCTGCAGTTGTTAAAGGCGTAAATATCTAAGTACTCTAATACTAGTACGCTAATCGTTTTATCTGCATTTTTTATTGATACGTGCACCGAGTTTATCAAATCAAAGTCCATATCAAATTATTATTTAGTAGATATCAGGCATTACGCTTGTGTAAAGATTAGTTTAGTTTTATAAAAATACTAGTTGATCCTGCGAACATTGTTTCGCCTGAACTACTAAAGAAATAAAAATGGTCATTGTGCGTTATCCTTAAGAGATGACATATGCCATGGCGGATTTTTTTTTGTAGACCTTTCAAAGGTGTATTACTTTTCCTGCTATTCCAATGTGTCTCTAGTTTTTCAATTTTAAATGATATATAGAATGATAATTATAATAAATAATATGAGGAATTAAAATTCTTCATTTAAATCGGTTAATTCAACTTAATTTTCTTGTGAGCTGGGATACCGCAAACACTTCACAATAAAAAACTACAGGACAACAAAATTTTTGAACTAAAGTAGATTAAGTGATAAAAAAACAAATAATATTGTATTTGCTTAAAAAAAAAATTAAGGAAGTAAGGCAGATTGAAAGAGAGAGTCGTTATAGCAGTAAGAAATGGCATGCTCTGATGGTTCGGAAATGTAGAAAGAATGGACGACGTACGATTCACTAAGCAGATATACAATCCAAAATCGGGTAGAAGTGTGTCTGTCGAGGACCGTCATGACACGCCTTCCGTAACCAAATCGACAGAGTTCTGGAGGAAGGTGATGTCGGGAGCCGTAAAGATCGACACGCGTGTAAGTATGACAAGAGTTATGAAAGTCAAAGAAGCGAGTTTGGCGTGTAAAAATCGTACCTAATCGCGCTCTGTTCTCTCTGCTTACTCCGTAAGGGATTCGGTGTGAAGTTATGTATATATGATAGTTAAACTATACTTACGTAGTTATGCAGCAGGCTGACCTCAAGAAAGTCATTGAAAACATTAAGGTCATACAGCGGTGTTATGATCAATGTTTTTGGTTTTGACAAGGTTTGTTTACTTTATTTATTTATTTTTTTATTTATTTAAACTTTATGTTCCGCCTTTGTACAATACAAAGGCGGAATTAATGCCTTCGGCATTCTCTGCCAGCCAACCTATGGGTGGTGCAGTAAAGAGTAATAGTTAGGTTCTCTTATTATGAGCTAATAACACTAATAAGTTTACACAAAAAAGTCTATTTAAAAGATTTAACTTTAAATATCATTACATAGTATAAAAATAATCATTTTCCGCTGTCTGTCCCCTTATATGTTTATATCTTTATAACTACGCAACGGATTTTGTTGCCGTTTTTTTAATAGTTAGGGTTTGTTCGTATATGATGTTGTAAAGAAAAAATGATAATTTTCGAGATTTTGCACTTTATTTGCAAACGCTGGCTGAACCCTAAGTGATAGATCAAAACAATATTCTACATTATTAAACACCTTCAAAAGGACTACAAAAAAGTCCACGAGAGCATATGTCTATCTCTTAGGAATAACCCACAATGACCATTTTTATTTTTTTACTTTTTACGAGAAATAATGGCTTATATACTAAGCGATGTTATACATTATAGCATTAAATTTCATCCAAAAAAAATAGATTGTGCGTGTAATATAGATGATCCAGGCCCTTTACAGCATGCAATTTAAACGAAATTTTTTGAAGATATTGCAGTATTAACATAGCGGGACAGCAAAGCAAAGCCAATAAATAGCACAAATTGAACCTTATGATATCCAAATATTACTCATTTATTACTTTTGATGCGGATGCGGATACATTTATTACTTTCACCAGGTCAGCTAGTATTTTTTATATAATTCTATTGCCCACAGCCATCTAAGGGATTCGTGAACATTCTGGACGACGTGGTGATCTACAAGGACCCATATGGAGTGGTGCTGGTCATCGGTGCGTGGAACTACCCACTTCAACTGTTGCTCCTGCCCTTGTCCGGAGCCCTGGCTGCTGGTAACACCGTCATCATCAAGCCTAGTGAATTGGCCACAGCGTGCGCGCAGTTCGTTGTGGAGACAGTACCTAAATACTTGGATAATGTAAGTTGGATATAGTAGCTTTTTTCGTTAGTCAGTTATCGTACACCACAAATAACTTACGTAAAGCTATTGTGTGCACTGATTCGAACTCGGATCCTCTCAATCATAAGTCGGAATATGAAAGCACAAGGCCATCGATACCAAAAATAAAGTGTTTTCCTTATAGCATCAGCTAAATGATGCATTTGAACATTTTGTCTGAATCTGATCAGCTTTTTCACATATGAACCGATACAAGCACAAAACTAAAAAACATTTCCTTAGTTATCAAATAACAGACTGTGTAAATTAAAATTTCAATATGTAAATATACTCATCCACTAATATTATAAAACTGAAGTGTTTGTTTGAACACGCAGAACCAACTACTCAGGAACAACTATCTGAATAGAAAAAAAATACTTTTGTTCTGGATAGTCGCTGTCGCGGAAGAGTTCACGATATCATTACGCTACAATTAATAGGAGCGCAGCATAATTTTCTTTTGTGGAAAGTGTAGAAAATTTAGTGGCACGAAGTTCGCGCGGTCATCTAACCTAATAAACTCCAGGTCAATTTAATAGGCAACATTTGACGTCTGTCAGTTTTATCTTTTTAGTGATATGATCTGCATAAAAAAAACATCGATTAAAGTGAGTTAATCGATACAGACTTCAAAAAATATGTATTTTTTTTGAAATCTTTAGTTTTTTTAAGGATTCTGAGTAATTAATTGATTTATTCTCAACGCCGACCACACAAAATGGTTATTAATTTACAGTGGTATTTCTTCACAAGTAATCAATGTATTTGATTCTACTTATCGGCTTCCAATTTTTAGAGTAACATCCCTACTGTTAAAAAAGTTTAAAGTATAGGACGACGCATCATGGTAACAACGCTCAGTTTTATTAACTCAGAAATGGTTTGTTATGATAAGAATGGTTTATAAGTGAAAGCAAATCGTGAAATTTCTTGTTTCGGTGATTACTACAATACATATATTATGTAATCGTAATTGAAAACAAATTAAACAAGTGAAGCAAATTTGTGCTGTTCTAACAAAACGAAAAATATATTATTTAATGACCGCCGTTACAAGGTTACGTTGTTGAATTTTGATGAACTGTTAAATGTTGGCTATTAATATGGTCCGGCTATAATTAAATTCACATTTTATCGACATTATGTATCCGTTTAATGTTTTTTTTTTCATCTGCGTGCAATTATCACGTCTCTCGTTTAATTATGACGTTTATGGCGGATTTTACCACGTTTCGCTTAATATAAAACTATAAAAAAGAAATCACCATGTTGATTTACGTTTAAAGAACTGTGTCCAAAAATTAAGCATAATTAAATGTTTGATAATTATATTTTGGTTTTATTTTTGTTTTCATTCGATCTTTAAAATCAATTACATAACAGTGGCGACACACCCTTTAGTATGGGGATAAAAATTGATTTTGAAAACTTGGCTTCTTAATATTTATAAACACCGTAGATATCCGGAGTATTAACCGAAATAAAAATAAATAAATGCACAATATTCGAGCAAAAATCAACACAATTGAGCCTGCTTTATTTGAAAACATACAGGCAGACTCACAAATTCATTTTTGACATCGCTAGCGCCCGAATACTGAACCGCCACTCAAATCTGACAATCAATAAAGTGCTACTTACTGCTCAAATTTCACGTATTCTGTCTAATGTGACAGCTACTTAAACGCTTAAGTAGCGCTTATATATTTGAGTGGCGGTTCAGTATTCGAGCTTAGGTCTGGTTATTTGTTGTTAATAAATAAACAAATGTTCATAGTGATAGTTAATTTGACCATTTCCAGAATGCGGTGATTGTAGTTGAGGGTGGACCACAAGAGACCACTGAGTTATTAAAGCAGAAATTCGATTATATCTTTTTCACGGGTGGCACTGGCATCGGCAAAATTGTTTACGAAGCGGCCACTAAACATCTGACACCTGTCACTCTGGAACTTGGCGGGAAAAGGTAACAGAACATTTCTATCTTACTAACTGTTGCTATTATACATATAATTTTTCAAATATAGTTCGTCACCTGATGGTAAGCAATTGACGCCGCCAGCGTTGCTGCTTTGAAAATGAGATAAGGATGGGGACGCGAGAGAGGACGGGGTCGTGCTAATGACCCTCGGTGAGAGAGGGCATCTGAGAGGTTTTGGTATTTCACCCATCGAGCAGACCCATTCATGAAGCGAACTGTGTGGCTCTACTACTGTTACTGTAATTAAATATAAAAGAAAATCTGTTCTCCCTACAGAACTTTAACAGCATTTTTATCCATTTGGAGAATGACTCAAAACTCCGTTGTTGTTCCGTCGAGTTATGCATATTATAATGATTTAAAATTATAATTAAAGTCGCGAGCATTGTAAATGTAATTTATTAGTATTATATAATTGAAAAAAAATATTAAATAGATTTAGAAGGTGATGTTAGGAGCCTCAAAAATCGACGCGCGTGTTGAAAAGAGTTATAAAAGTCAACGAAGCGAGTGAGGTGTTTAAGAATCGTGCCTTATGGCGCTCCCTTCTCTCTGCCTACCCCGCAAGGTTTTTGGCGTGAAGTTATATATGTGTATGTATTAAATATTTAAGTTGTTACAAATTTCCAGCCCGACATACATCGACAATACAGCAGACATCTTGGTCACTGTGAAGAGGGTACTCTGGGGTAAGTTCATCAACGTCGGACAAACGTGCATAGCGCCAGATTACATTCTATGCACAAAAGAAATTCAAGACAAGTTCGTGGATGCTGCTAAAAAAGTGCTCAAAGAGTGGTACGGGGAAGATCCGCAAAAGTCTCCAGATCTATGTAGGATTATCAACAACCGACATTTCAGGTGAGCTCATATTTAATTTTACTAGTTCAAGGGGTGAAAATTCAGGATTTCATTTATATATAAAATTACGATGCTAAAAAAAATTGATGAAACCAAAACAAATAATTGGCGCAGGTAAGCCTTGGATAGGGCCTTGAAAAATAAATTCAAACCGATTCAGACTTACCAATTGTGCTAAAATGTAAGGATCTGTCATGCCGTCTCGAAGAAGTTTGACAAAAAGGAGAACTTAACATGATTAGTTGGTTACATTATTCTTCCAATTCGGACAAATTATATATTTTTAGAGGTTATGTTTAACTATTTATTTTTAATATTAAGGAGGTAATCTCAAATTTTTCTACGAGTATTTCTACTTAATTTCGTAGTTTTATAAATTACAATTTCGTTAGGCTATTGACTTGACTTGACTCTTAATATATGCAAATACCCGTTTAAATGATAAAATGTTCGAATAATTAGTGTGTATCTGATGCATATAAAATAGAAATACTTAAATAATAAAAGTAAATTACTATCACATTAGTTAACAAACCGTGAACATGAATTCTGAATTTAACACAATAAGACCAATATAAGTTAAAGGAATGTTTACTTAAACTATCTAATTTATATTCTGTATATTTATTAAAGTGAAACTTTTATTACATCGTCTCAAACTTTTTCGTCTGCGTGTTGCATGTCGCGTGACGGTGACGTGAAGGCGCTCGTCAGAGCGCCTTTCACGTTTATTTATATTAATTAATTACCCAAATATACACTTTATTTTTGTAAATAAATACCGTAAAAACATGTAGAAAAAACATGTAGAAAAACACCCCCAGACGAGGGATCGAACCCGCCCCGACCTTGTGTTATCGGTAATGCGGTTTACCGATGCACCACGAGGGCCGTATGTATAATCGTCTAATTACCGTCCTCTTTACCAATTTCGACACATTTTCTAGGATCGGGTTTGTTTGTTTGTTTGTTTTTTACATACATACATATACGTACGTACGTATTGCAGGCGGAGAAAAAAAAAATTATATTATTTATAAATTGTGTTTTTATAAATTGTGTTTTTTGAAAATTATATTTAAGTACGAATTACATACTATTTGAAAATTATATTTAAGTACGAATTACATACTAATAAAATAATGAAATATCAATAATATTTTTCGATCTTACCGACAGAATAATAAATATATACTAATATATACTATGTACTAACATATTATATTAGAAACATATACTTAATTTTTTGCAGTGATAAACTGTAATAAAAGCAAAGCAAACACACATTGACTGCGTGTTAGTTAACAACGCCATCTGCTGGAATAGAAATTTCATGAAAATCGTTGGAGCCGATTCCGAGATTCCAATTTTATATATATACAAGAATTGCTCGTTTAAAGATATAAGATAAGATAGTGCTCTTTATATATGTATTTGTCACATTTTCATAATAAATCGAAATATCATATTTACTGGAGGAAAAAATATCGTTTTGTTTTGTAAAGATCCTTTGTTGTAATGTTGTTAACGTTTAATAGGTGTCGCGTTATCCCTAGTACTTGTCGATTCGGGCGACATCTATCGATATAATACGATATTACGGCAGAATCATCAATAGTAGCAACCTAGTAACGCCATCTAGGAATTCTTAATCTTCAGTCGTTAACTTCCAAAGAACTTGAAAATGATGAGATTATCGAATTAATTGATTTAAATCTTTAACTTAAAGTTAAACGAAGCCAAAGCAAACTTTTAAAAAAATTGCTGTGAAGTAACTGTTTTACACTGTTGCACTCTAAAAAAATATAAATGTTAATCATTTTATCAGAATCATCAATTTAAAAAACTTACTAACTAAATTATTGAAAAATAATTATTGAAAAAATATTTTGTTTATGTATATTTAAAAAGTAGATTTAAAAATCAATAACCCAAGACTCAATTTTAAAAGTTTCACTTTTACGGTGGTTTCATAAAACCACACAATTTTTTTATTTTCACATTAAAATGGTTCTTATTGTTATTTTTTTTTTAATATATAATTTGTATATACCTAACTGCCAAAATTTATTTCAGTCGACTTCAAGCTTTGATTGATGCTAGCAAAGACAAGATCGCTATAGGTGGTAGATACGATGCCAACGACAAATTCATCGAACCAACAATTCTCACAAATGTTACGGGCACAGATAAAATAATGCAAGATGAGATTTTCGGTCCGATCCTCCCTATCGTACCCGTTGAGAACGCTTATGAGGCCATAAAGTTCATCAACGAAAGGTAAGATTAAATAATCAAGAGTTGTTTATGGGTGGTACAGATTAACGTGTGCCGGTTAAATTTTTTTTTTGTTATTGGTGTGTTTTTGAATTTTGACATCTAGCTTTGTGACATTTTGCTGTCAAAATTTTCCCGCCTTTTCCAAACATATATCTGGTCGCGTCCCTAAGTGACCTGTAATAATCTCACGACATAGTTTTCTTGTCAAATAATGAAGTTGGCGATGAGTGTTTTTTTTTTGTGTAGATATGAGTGTAGACATGAATTTCTTGCCTGATTCTTCTCATGATACATTTGGAATCGGGCCGCTCGTGGCGATTGCGTCCGTGTATTTTTTTGGTCCACGGAGGCACTTTCCACAAGCGCTCGTGTTTGTATTTCATTTTAAATAATATGTTATCTGTACTTGTTCAGTTTTTTTAAGTATCTGTGAAGATCTATAAAAAAAGCTCTTTTGACTTTGATAAATTAGAAATGTGACGTGGCGTGTGTTTATGTAGAGTTAGTTTAACTTAATAATTAGTACCCGAGTAAGCGTGCTTAAGTGCTGTAGCGCATATTATATTTTGTCTCTTGCAATAAGTGGCGACACCTATTACCATGCATCGGACACAGTTTTGGCACATTGTGTATCACATATGAAAATATTTTCCTAAAAAATATTGAGAACCAGAAGAAGCGTGGAATCTGAAGTCCTGGGGACTTTTATTCAGACGCGTGGTGGCATTAGGCCATCGAGACGACCTGTTAACTATTAAACCACATTTGACATCAACTAATCACAAGTTATAGCAGAATTTCATTGTAAATTGATATGATTTCAAATATCTGATCATTTAATTTTACTAATGGAATGGTATCCTCGAGGAACAACTGATGTTATTGAAAGTGGGAAGAAACACCAATTGGCGGTGGCACTCACCTAACTTGTCATTCTGGTTCATAGCACACGACTAGCTCCTTGGGTCACGATCAAACTACAATTTGTACAGCACACATAATGAAAAAGTGATTGGATAAATAGCAACATTGACCACATGCTTATTTGCTTGAATTAGACATGGATACAAGTATAAAAAAATAATAAACAAATCACTCTAGGATTTAATCTGCTATTTAAATTTACCTAGAATACGCATTTATATATACACAAAACCTAAATTCTGCATCAATTAGTCAAAAAACCGAACCTTCACGCTTTTAATAACATCATTGGCATTATGTGAAGAAATTACAGAATAAGCAATATCAGCCTAGATAAATATTATCTGTATCGATTGTGTTCCTTTTGCCTGTACAAGGCAATAAAAAAACAATTATTTTTTTTTATTCATCAAGTTCAAGCAGGCTAAAGATTATAAGCCAGTCTGCCTTTTTTAGTACTCGTGGAATACAAATCGAATATTACTCATGTGTATCGACAAAAACAGCAAAGATTGAACAATTGAAAAACGAAAAATTTTCAGGGAACATCCATTAGTGCTTTACCTGTTCAGCACACAAAACAACATACAAAAGTTGTTTACTGAACAAACACGTTCGGGCAGTGTCAATATCAATGACACAATCACGTTTTACAGCGGTAAGGAGAACACATTACTACAGCGTCTGTACAAACACAACAAAATTATATTAAACATTCAATTCTGTAAATTCAGCCATGACAATATATATTAGTTCTTTTTTTTAGGACAAATCTGTGAGGGTTAATCATCATTACATAGTATAAAACAAAGTCACTTTCTGCTGTCTGTCCCCTTATATGCTTATATCTTAAAAACTACGAAACGGATTTTGATGTGTTTTTTTTAATAGTTAGAGGGTGTCAACGGGGTGGTTTTGATCTGTAATAAAAATATGATGTTATAAAGAAAAAACGGTAAGTTTCGAGATTTAGCACTTTAATTTGCAAACGCTGGCTGAACCCTAAGTGATAGATTTAAACAATGTTTTACATTATTAAACACCCTCAGAAGGTCTACAGAAAAGTCCGCGAGGGCATATGTCTATCTCTTAGGGATAATCTACAATGAAATTTTTTATTTCTTAACGTAAATAGTGGCTTATTAACGAAGCAATTTTAAACATTACAGCATTAATTTTTATCCAGCTAAGTATCTTAAATAGATTTTGCTTTTAATATAGATCAATATCGCCCTTTACAGTATGTAATTTAAACGAATATTTACGAAGATATTACAGTATTAACATAGCAGGACATAACAGTTGCGTTTCACGTCAAAACGCGTGCCGATAATTAAGCACAAATTAAAGTTTTTAAGATCCAAATTTTACTCCTTTATTATTTTTGATGCGGAACAAAGTTCGCCGGGTCAGCTAGTACCATATAAATTTCTGTTAAAAAAGTGAATTAGATACAATTTTGTCATTATCTAATTTTAATATGTAATTATCTGTGCACCTGAGCGGACCCTTGGTGCTCCCGGGTCATTAAAACCCCAAAAAAGCCAGTGTTTTCTTAAGGGTTATTTATTCTCTCTACGATGCCGTTATGACGTTATTGGCGTATTATTAGTATTTTTCTAGTATTTCAGTATGGCTTGTATTTTTTTAACGTTTTAGAAATACAACACGACCAATGTGTTTCCATATTTTTTATATATTGACATATTTTATATATTTTTTT
Organism: Euproctis similis; assembly: GCA_905147225.2. Taxonomy (NCBI): domain Eukaryota; kingdom Metazoa; phylum Arthropoda; class Insecta; order Lepidoptera; family Erebidae; genus Euproctis; species Euproctis similis. The sequence continues at coordinate 5,307,628 of LR990121.1, read as the reverse complement.
TTGTGTTTGTGCAGACGCTATTGAGCGGTGTTGGTATATATGCGTCATGTTCTCCTTTCTCTGCATTTGCTCGAATTTCGTCAGTTTTATAAAATAACAAAATCTTACATAAAAATTTGGTGTAGGTGTTTTTTTAATATGTTGATGGGTTTTAAGATATTTGTGGTGATGGGCGGTAACGGAATTGGTGGTGGTTGATGTAATTGTACAGAAATAATTAAATTTCCTTTCTTTTTATATTGTATACAAATCTTGCAAAAAAAAAACTAAATATTCTATGTGTAAATACCTATTATTTGATAAAATTTTATAAATACCAATGTACCCATATCTATACTAATATTATAAAGCTGAAGTTATTGTTTAAATGAATGTGCTCATGTCAGGAACCGCTAAACCTATTTGAAAAGTTCTTCTTGACGATGCTATAGCATATAGTGATCTGATGACTCCGACGCTATGACCAATAGAATCAGAGCACCGATCTTTTTGTATATATTTATCGTTGTTGTAGATATTATAAAAAAAAAGTGTAAAAGTAAGAAAAGGCATGCTCTGATAGTTCAGACATGTAGAAAATTCTTTCTACATGTCTGAACTATCCATTCGGATGATGCAAGATTGACTAAGCAGATATACAGTACAAAAGCGGAGATATATATATATATATGAGTCACCTTCCATGACCAAATAGAACGTGTTCTGGAGGAAGGCGATGTTAGAAGCGTTAAAACGCCCGTGTATGAAAAGAGTTATGAAAGTCAAAGAAGCGAGTGGGGCGTGTAAGAATCGTTCCTTATGGTGCTCTGTTCCCTCTGTCTACCCCGCAAGGGATTTGGTGTGAAGTTATGTATGTACGTATAGCTGTTTATAAGTAAGCTAGACAGCCTCTCTTCCATCAATATTATGACTTCGGAAACTTCATGGAGTCATTTTAAAATATTATTATAATTATTTACAAGTATGACATCTGTTAATTCTGTGTACATAATTACATGTGTATCTGTATATAACATAACTAGTGTATCATATTTTCAGACGAAATAATGTGTCTTATATTCTTCTTGAGTAAATAATATTGCATCTGTCGGGTGGCGGTGCTAATGTTGGTTCTGTTGTATTTAGAGAGAAGCCGCTAGTGCTGTACGTGTTCTCCAAAAGTGACAAAGTGTTGTCCAGTTTCGTTGACAACACCAGTAGCGGAGGGTTGTGCGTTAACGATACTGTGATGCACATGGGAGGTTTGAAAATTTCATTTTTATATAATCATTAAAAAAAAACAACAAGAAATATTTAAATAATGAAAATAATAAAAATTGAAATCACCATTTAAGCTACTATTAATATATTATGGCGCTAAAGCATTTTTAAATTCGCATACAAAAATAAAAACGAAAAAAATTGATGACATTTCGCGAACATAGGTTATCTAAAAGTGGTATATTTATCGAAAGTCTTAAATTAAAAAAAAAACAGCGCGATGATAAAAGCTCGAATTAATTTGGCTACTGGCAAAATTGAACCTAATACGCCTCTGCAGCCATCTATCTAACTTTAGATACAAGTTCTTTTTATCGTGGATTTTTTGCGTAACGTGTCCATTCTTTTTCACTAATAAATACGTGTTCCTTCAAATATCTGCACCGTTTCCAGATGTTACAGCTTACAAAATTCATTTTAAACTATATCTGAATAAAATATTCAAAATGTTAGTTTCAGCCAATTGTGTCAGGGGTGGCAAACCTTTTTGAAATAACTTGCCATTTAAAAGATATATCCGTGTTATCCGGTTAAATAAAATAGAACTGTCGTTATAGATAAAAAAGACGTTAATTTGGTTACAGCTTAGCTTAATATTATAAAGTAATGTTTGAGCATGTTTATTCCTTGATGCTGATTTTCTGCATACATAACTGCTATTATTCTATCTATATCTGAATGCTTACTATATACATACTGTTATATTTATATTATACCAATCTGAGCTATACAGCATGTTGCCTAAAATGATACAGCATGTTGGCTTTGTAATTAAAAAAAAGACATCGAAAACCTATAAATGTTACTAATATTTATAATCTTTGTTTATATATTATTTGTTAATTATATCATTTATTTTTGTAATATACTGCTTTTTATGATTGAATATCTATATCGACTAGGACTGTCATTTTGAAAATGATATTTGATATATTTCTAGTTGAGACGTTGCCGTTTGGTGGTGTTGGGTCAAGTGGTATTGGTGCGTACCACGGCCAGTCCACATTTGATACATTTGTACACAAGAAGAGTTGCCTCGTGAAGAACTTCTCACCAATAGGAGAGAAGCTCGCTTCGTAAGTATAGTAGTTCTCTATAGAATGGATAACATTTTTGAAGTAGTGCCAGTTTTCGAAATTTTTGGAAGAGTTAATATCATCCATCAAAATCTTGGGTCTACCACTTTTCACAGTGGTAGAGCCAAGCCAAGCACTGTCTCTCAGAATATCCACGTGAAGTGGCTCATGGCGCGTTTTGTTCGGTTAGGGAGGTTTCCTTTAAAGGCCTGCAACGCAACTGTAACACTATATGTGTTACAGGTGTCCATAGGCGGCGGTGGTTGCTTAACATCGGGTGACCCGCTTGCTCGTTTGCCCACCTATTCAAAAATAAAAGAAAAACCTATCGGTATCTGTTGTCAGCGGTCGTTTTTTTTTTTTTTTTGGAATAGGAGGGCAAACGAGCAGACGTGTCACCTGATGGCAAGCAACCAACGCCGCCCATGGACACCAGCAACAAATATAGTGTTACTGTTGCGTTGCCGACCTTTAAGGGATAGGGGATAGGAAAGGATGGGGAAGGGGTGGGCCTCCGGGTACCTCTCTCACCGAACGAAACGCGGCATCCGCCACTTTACGTCGGTCTTCTGAGAGGTCGTGGTATTTCACCGGTCGAGCCGGCCCATTCATGCAGCGAACTGCTTGGCTCTACCACTGTTGAAATGGTCGACTGGTCGATATAAATAAATGTGATAATTAAAATCAAACATAACTTCGGATAGACATAAATTTCGATAAATCATTAGCGTGACCAAGGATTATAATAATATCTTGGACACAATATACACAGCGCCCTCTAGTTCCAAGCTAAGCAACTAAATGCTTGTGTTATGGATACAGACAGGACATGGACAGATAACGGATATTAATACATATATACTTTTCTTTTTGTAAACACATACTTTTAATACATAGAAAAACACCCAGACGCCACACAAATATTCATGTTTGTCACAAATATTTGTGCTCGGATGGGAATCGAACCCCCGACCTCATTGCTGCAGCAGGTAGTTTTAACAATGCGCCACGAGGCCCGATTAGATACTACGACTTCTTCAGGTTCAGAGCAGTGCTCGACCTGTAGCTTACCATTGTTAATTACAAGTTTATATGCTTTCTGTGACCTTGCAGTAGCCGCTACCCGCCTTACACAGATGGCAAACTGAATTTTATTGCGTCATTAATGCGCAAGAGGTTCGGTCCCTCCCTGAAGTTCCTGCCGTACTTGCTGGCGTTCGCTGTCGGCGCGGGATTCTCGTACGGCATCTGCGCATGGCAAAAGGTAAAAAAGTCCCGCTGATGAGATTCTAATATAGTAACACGCAACGTATACGCCAACACGTAAATAAATTTATTGAATCACAAAATGTTTGCAACCACTGGCTGGGTATTGAATACTGAAAAAAAGCTGACAAAATAACACTAACAGTAATATTCGAAGTTCAAGTGTAAATTCTAAGTATCATTGATTATATGTTTTGCATGTAGATTTATAATATACTTGCCCAAAAAAAAATATGTCACTAATATGGTATAGTGAACCACTGAAGTAATTTTTTTTTAATTATGTCGAACGCGGTTTGCCTATTAGCCACTATTTAACATTTATTTATGATAGTCTTATCTTTTTTTATTTAAAAACGCCACATTATTAATATAACCAAAAGTTATTTACTAAATTTGTAGTAAAATCATATAAATTATTTTTGGGTGGTAATTAATAATTAGAACTGTACGAAATATTAATTATTAAGTTCCTACTTGTTATGCATTATACCTGAAAGGAAAATATTTATATAATCGGTGAAACTTTTTTGCATCTTTATGTGGCTATTTTAGAAATATATAAATTAAATAACTTTTATTTTTTTAATATACAACTATGTAATTATAAATAGATTCTTGTTAGATTTTGTTGTAATTGGAATAAAATGGAAATGAAGACATATTTAAAACATACTTGTTTTATTTCTGAATACTTAATTCCACAAAATTGAATATCCATCAAAATTAATTACTGCCATCTAATAATCTCTAACTTTTCTAGTAATATCACTTTCATGCCTAATGGGATAGGCGTGCTCACACAAAATATAATTCTCATGAACCACTAAGTCAAGATTAAAATAAATTATTTAGTAAATCATAGTCTTGAGAAACCAAATTATTGATTTTTTTTTAATTCAATAGCTGGTTGGCCTATATACTGGAAAATTGACTGGGATTATTATATTCAGTAGTCGAAAAGCAATTGTGCAAACTTAATATATCGTTCGGTTTGATCAACCTTGGATTAGCAGGATATTTTTCAATTTATAATAATATGCACAATATTTTGCTCTAATTGTTGTCTATAAATTAAAAACTTCATTATCTTTGATTTGAAAAATGTCTTTAATATTTTATTGCATTAAAAGTAACATGGGTTAAAATGGCGTATTTTATAGACAGGGATTTCAAGTCTTTTATACACATTATTTAAAAAAAAATCACTTACTATTTTGTTTGTCACACAATAATAAATAATTCAAACACTACTAATCAATTCAATAACTGATATGAATTATTTGAAATGGAAAACTGATGAAAATCTATTTATACCGAAAAACCAAATTGCAATCAATGTTTGTCTTTTTTCAGATGTCATCACAAGACTCGTAGGCATGTTGGTGATGTGGTGTGCTGATTTTATTTAATAATATAAATATACATATTAAAGAACAGGGTTTTACAATACACATATATAAGAAAATATAGTTTCTTTTTTTAGATGTAAAAACAGTAGATTTTTAATTGGGAGTCATATTTATTACTTTCTAAAAGTTCTTAAGTTTGGTATTTTCAAATGTGGCTTACTGCCAATGAAACATCCAAATGATTGGGACTATAGTTTTGGGAACACCATTAATTAATTATATAGATATTTAATGTTATTATGTCTCAAAATATAGTCTATTAATAATGTTAGGTAATTCATTTTTAACTATGGCAATGTTATATATATTTTTCTTTAATTAATTTATTTTTTATATATTTTTTTAATTTATAAGGGAGCTGGTCTACATTTTCTGACATTAATTTGCTAGCTATTTTTACTATATAGCTGACCTAGCATAGCATAGCTAGATGGGTATGATGTTGTGGGGTAGAATAAAACAAAAATGTTGTGCTTAGGCATTTTAAAAATTTAAGTATACAGCCTTGCAGTACTGATAATGTTTCATCTCTACAGAATATTATTGAAATGTAATATTTGTTAATTGTAATTTCATTATTTAAAACAATTAAAATAATAGCAGACTGTATTTATCTTCATCTCACTCTGAAAGTTGTGGATTAAATTCTTTTTTAAACTAGTTTCTGTTTAGCTAGAAGTGTCTTGAATTCATAAGTGTAATATGTTTTACCGAATTTGTGTAATTTCTGAACAATTTATTTTACTCAGTACTTATTATAAGTCCTAATATATTGCTGGAAGTAGGTAGTTAGGTAAATTTCCTGGTTGAAATTGTTGAAATGTTAAAATTATATTTGTCTAAAGAAAGAGGTTTGTATCTAAAGAGACAATTTATATATTTACACTTTATTTTTTGTATATAAAAATGAGCATTTATTATTGAGTAAATATTTCTCTTATTACAAAACTATGTCCGTTTTTTTATTTCCATTGTATTTGTATATATGAATCTTGTTAGACAAATTCAATATCTGATTGGACTCAGATTACCATACTATTTGCTTATTAAAACAAAGTACTGGCAACACAGCATAAATAATGATTGACAAAAAAACACAGATCTAGTGTCTATCATGCGTAGATTGTCTGGCAAAAATACTGAAAAATTCTTCAAGTAATTTTGCTAAATAATAAATATGATTTTTGAATTTTCCTAATTTCTTAATTTTGAAAGCCATCAAATGAATATTATAACATATTGTTCGCAATTTTAGGTAGATACAATTAATATGTTGAAAATTTCATTGAATTATATTTTTTAAATACACATATAAAGAAAATAAAATATATAATGGAGAACATTGTTTTATTTCATCCCTAATTTAGCTACCCAAAATGACTATGCACATGTCAAAGAATGCGCTGTAAGACATACATTCATATTTATTTTATTCTCCCGTAACGAATTTATCGACAAATCATAAATTAAAATTCGTCTAAATGTTTGAACTATTAGGTTATTAGGAACTATCCTTAGTCGGAGACTTTCCATAATAATCCATATTAAACCGTTGATGACTACATTATTTTTAATATTAAACCTAAATTTGTATATACAAAGTATGTTCTGAGGTTCACTGCTATGCCTTCAAATTAGCCCTCAAGGGTTGGTTGCTATAGACCTCTGGTATTGTACTGAAATAGCATATTGATCCTTCAAACCACGTCATATAAGCCCTAGCTATAGGGGTAAAAAGTTATTAACATAACGTAACTTCACGCCTTTTGTTACCCGAAGGTGTAGGCAGCGGCTGTTAAGCCTCGTCTCGCCGTTATGTTTACGTCCCAAATGGAATAGTGGCGAACCTATTGCCATACCGGGCACAAAGTTTTCAGTCATCGATATTTATCACACATAACTTCCGAAAAACAATTCGAAAAGTCACTGGTATGAGCCAGTGTCACGAATCGAACCCGGACCTCTGGATCAGAAGCCGTGTGCTTGACCACTGCGACACCGAGACTTAAGTATTTTTTAAATAATATTATTTTAAATCAAATACATATTTTAATGCATTAAATTAAAAATATTTAACAAGTATCTAATTATCATGAAACAAATAATAAATGTCAAACAATGAATTAATAATTCCAGCAACAATAAATTACAGTTTTTAAATTTAAAAATACCGAAAACTAAATATCCAAATCCTAAGAAACCATATCTTCTATTCTCCCTAAATTTTGGAAGAAACCCCCTATGTTGGTAGCCCTGTTGGCCAGAATTAATCTAGTAGGTACTGTATTTGATCGTTTGTGTTTAGTTTAATTTGTGGATAAAAAGGATCTGTTAACTGTTTTGTTTAATTTTATAGTGTTACAACCTTTATAATATTCAGTAAGTAAAACATCCTGTAGGAACCCAGCATACATCAATATGCTGGGTTCCTAAAGTTGTTTTTAAATATTCATACATTTAAAATTATTACAACAAATGTTTTAAATGACACATTGGGTTCTAAAATAGAAGATTTATGAGTATTAATATGCACAACAATATGGCAGAATATCTCGTTTTCAAAAGTTTAGTTGTTATTTTTCATTCTTAAAACAATATTTTCATTGAACAACACATTATGCGAATATTGTTGATAGCAATGGTAGTAAAATTGTAACGACAAAACCATCTGCTGTCAAAAATATAATTTTCTATAATGGCAACGAACATTGGCTAAAATATTTACAACTTTTATGGTCATTTTGAATTATATCATTAAATATAAAATGTTTTAAAATATTAACATTACCGTGAGCCAAATCAAAGCGGTAATGTAATAAATATATTTCAATGATCTGGTTATTTTATTATGTGTAATTTTATTTCAATTTATTTTTAAATATTGCAACATTCAGTAGTGACATACACGAACGAAAGTGCTTGTGATGAGCAAAGACGATTAAAAAGTGTCGATAAGCCAAAATTCTGCAGAAAATAGCCACAATCTTCAGGTATCTACAAAATATAATAAATAACACCCTCGTATGAGAGGGTACTATGTGGTGGTGCTGTTCTTCTTCCGCTAGTTCAGGTGCTTATTCACGTTTGAGGGCTTGTCTGACTACTCCCTACCCATAATCCTAGACGGCAGCCATATTTATAAGTCATGAAAGGCGTTGACGCTCGACATCATCATAACTATTTGCGTTGTTTTGTTTCACAGGACCGATGGCTGCGATACGCAAAAAATTAGTGATCGTCGGTGACGGTGCTTGTGGTAAAACATGTCTTCTGATCGTATTCAGCAAAGATCAATTTCCGGAAGTGTACGTGCCGACAGTGTTTGAGAATTACGTCGCTGACATTGAAGTAGATGGCAAACAGGTAGAGTTAGCGCTTTGGGATACAGCTGGCCAAGAAGATTACGACAGATTGCGACCATTGTCATATCCTGATACGGATGTGATCCTCATGTGCTTCTCGGTGGACTCGCCAGATTCACTCGAGAACATCCCAGAGAAGTGGACCCCAGAGGTAAAGCACTTCTGTCCCAATGTGCCTATCATCTTAGTCGGCAACAAAAAGGATCTGCGGAATGACCCAGCCACGATTAACGAGCTACGAAAAATGAAGCAAGAGCCAGTGAAGCCGCAGGAAGGCCGCGCCATGGCTGAGAAAATTAATGCTTTCGCATACCTGGAGTGTTCTGCCAAAAGTAAGGAGGGTGTACGTGAGGTGTTCGAGACAGCAACCCGTGCTGCATTACAGGTTAAGAAGAAGAAGAAGACCAGGTGTTATCTGCTCTAATTGTTGAACTCTGATTTATCGTTCGCATACTGCCTGGTAACTTACGTTTGAAATTACTGTGACTGTGGCAGTCACCGACATTCGCCACACAGTGCTTCCTTCTAATACTGACCGTTGACGTGAAGTTGCGACCTGGTTCGCACATACTTTCTCAGTATTCGTGTGGCTACTTTTCACAATTGGTACTTTGTATATTTTATAGATTATCTATAAATTGTAAGCATAAATGCCTTAAACAAAAGTAGTTGGGGGCATATGTGGACCCCCTGTCTCTGGCAGGGCCACTGGTATTTTTCATGCTATATCATGTTTCTTCTACATATAGTATATTCCTCGACGGTGGTAAGACTCACCAAGACTTCTTTTAGTTTGGTATTTTGTATTTTAATTTTTCAATAAAATAGTGGTGTGTAAATTGTGTAGGATGTTTATTTGACACGGAGCGTGAGCCCCACTCTCATTTAAGTGCCTGTCAGCTAGATGCGTCTCGGAGACGTCTTATCTGATTTGTAGTGCAGTTATATTGTAATCATTGTTGTGTAAAATCAATACTTTCTGACATAATTTTTTAGTAATAAAGGAACACTATGTCAAGAAATTTTTTTCCAAGACTATAATTTTAATAACGCAGCATTTATAATGAAATGGTAATGAGGAATGGAGGAATATTTAAGTTAACATGATCACTTATGTTATATTTCATTAGCCTTGTAAGTACAAAATTATCATCAAATATAATTAACAAAATAATTATTAGATTTCCTTTTTATATAATTTAAGATTATGATTTATGTTTTTGGATTTATTCCAATTACAAATTTATTAACCAATAATTGAAAGTTTCACTTTAGGTACTCCTTGACATTGTTTTAATGGGCTGAAGTGGTGTTTAGATTCCCATCACACATATTTTTTAATTGGTGTATGCATGCAATAGATATCTTTTGTACCCATGGGTATGACACTTAGCACCTTACAGTTTTCCGTCCTAATCCGAATATACCAATGCATTTACAGTGTAATTAACCACCAATGTTTCACCAAGAAGCCACTATTGGATTGAATATGTTTAAGAATCCATTTTTCTTTAATTCAACTTCAAACCATTTTTCAGGTTTGAAGTGAAGTTGAAAAAATAGCAAATTAATCATCATTTTATTGTGGCTACTGATAACATTTTATGATATTAATTGTATTTTGGCAAACAAATATATTTCCATGAAGCAACTAATTCTTGCATGTACCTAGCTCATAATACATGTTTATTTTAAAAAATGGGTAATAAATCTCCCAAGAAATTTAATAAAAAAGAGTTTTATCACCCATAAGGCCAAGTCTGAGTTATGGTTTGATACACCAAATAAAATTTTTAAAAAAATCAGCTGATCTACCATGGCCCTAGCACATCAGCTTATAATCAGGACTTCTAGGTAAACAGATCCTAGTCTGTAGAGGCAGTATGTTGATATATTTCAGTGATCACATAATGATTTCAGACAGGCTCAATCTAGAACAAAAAAGAAGTTACATATGACATGGAAAGCGAATAACGCATAAAAGTTTTTGTCTTTACCGCATATGGAATTAATAAATTGAGGCTAGTGTCACATTATTTAATTGATCCATGATTCTGTAAAAGGTGATTTGATTACACTACTGAAGACAACAGACATGGCAAACATTAGTGTGATGAACATAACTTTAATTTACTAAAATTTTGAAGTTTACGATGTATGAAAAGTGTGGGCATATAATTTATTTCTATCTGATTTGTCAACAATAATCAGCTGATCCAACGCTACGCCATTTTGTTACCTGCTTATTTCTAATAACGGTAAGTATTCCACTACCCCAAGTTTTAAGTACACTCTTTAATTACAAACTTCCATACCGAGTAAATGATAACAGTAGTCGATGATTGATAACTAGCCATTGTTGGAGTTAGCGTGAATCACGCGCGGTTCCCGGAGCTACGAATTATTACTCATTAGGTAGGTACTGCAGTCAACGGTTGTGATAATATTGTACTGTCATTTGTAAAAGGAATGGCTGAATTGAAGGTTGAAATAACCAACAAAATATCAACGGAAACTCAATGTGGATCCGGTGACATCATCGGGTTATATAAATTTATTTAGGTGTATGTTCATATAAAATGATAGAGGTCTACACTTCTAAGATGTATGTAAAAACTGCTGGGTACATTGACCGTTACTTAATTTTGTTGTACATATTTATATCTTATAATCTGCCGAAGGACCGATGGTAGATGGAGCAAGAAGGTCATTGAGTGGAGACCGCGACTTGGTAAGCGTAGTGTAGGCAGAGAATCGGATGTTGTGGCGCACATTGGGAGAGGCCTATGTCCAGCAGTGGACTGCAATAGGCTGATGATGATGATGATGAATGATGATATTTATAGATGTCGTCGCGAGTACCAAAGTATAATAAAAAAGTTTGTTTATTTAAATCTTAAAGTTCGAACTATATGAGTGATTCTATATTATATAATTACGTATATTAAGTTGTGAACCGAACTGGACTCGGTTTTCATACTTTTCATCAGTTAAAACAAACGCTGATAGATAAAAGTAAACTTGCAATATTTGTATCCTTATTAACTCAACATAAAGCATTGCAGCTGTTAGAGCTTTTTTGTGTTTTGTTACTTTAATTAGTAATATTATAAGAAGATTAATTAGAAGAATTTCGAAGTATTAAAAGCTATTTTTCCGCAATCGATTTCTACTAAGAATCCAGTAGGTGTTGACGGCTGACCACTTCTATGCGAGCGTCAAACGTTAACATAGTATCTGGGATAAAATCATTCCATCTCTATGTCTGAGTTTACGTTTCCATATTATTTCATACCTCATTATACATGAAACCTTGGAGTATATAGGTTACATATCGTCGGGGATAGTGCAAATCCGCGGAACTAGCATTGGATAATTCCGCGTATGTGAAAATTGTAGCCAATTAAAGTTTTCGCGAGCAAATCTCGAAAAATCTTGATAGGCTGCCACCGCCTTGACACGAGTTCATTTCGACCTATTGGTTCGCCAATCAAAATGAGCTTGATCATAGAACTAATAGAGTTAGGTATTAAGTTTTAACCTTTTTCTGTAAAAGTGGACGATTGCAGATACGCGTTTTTTACGTATGGTAGATTCGCGAATTTGCACTATCCCCGACGATATCATTAATTTGATGGGATAGGAGGGCAAAGGAAGAAGCGGGTCACCTGATGGTAAGTGACTAGTGCTATTTACGTCGATATTCTGAGAGGCCGTAGTATTTCAACGGTCAAATAATATATTCTTGCAAATGAGAGTGCCTCCTTATTATGAACTCAAAAAATGAGTTTTTAAGCCATTGCTAAAAGCCGGGACTTAAAAAGGTATGCTTAGACCAAGTATAACTATCATACTTACCTAAAGGTTTCCACTACAAACAATATTGGTTCAAGATCCCAAAGCCGATGACCCGATCTTACTTATTTTCTCGTTGATAAAAAGGTTTATATAAGTAATTACACACAGAAAAATATCTAAGCTTGAGCAACTCCAAAACTTCTCTATTAGGTTTTAGTTAGCGATAGAGCCAAGCACTTCACTGCATGAATGAGCCGACTCGACGTCGAAATATCACGACTTTATAGAAAATGGAGGAAAAGTGGCTTAAGCTGCGTTTTCTTCTATGAGAGAGGTACTCGGAAGCACACCCCCTTCACCGTCCTTTCCTACTCTCTTATAGGTCGGTGAGGCAACTGTATTTGTTGCAAGTTGTACCACTAAACAAAGAGTTACATCAATCCAGGAATGCATAAGCGCGATTGCTTTATTAGACACGAAGTTACGACTTCGAACTACTCACTCTTTGTATTAAAATGAGGATTCTTGCTAACATCAAACAGCTCGCTCTAAGAAATACGAATTAATTGTTAATGCTGGAACCAAGATATAACTGCTACATTCTCACTTTTGATGCAGTTACAGATTTTTTTCTTAAATATAAAACAGACTCAAGAGGGTCAGTCATCGAAATAAAAAAATATGTAGTTTTAAGGATTTCTTTTCCTATATTTATTATTAAGCATTGCACCACTGTACTTGTATAACTTCTATTAAATCGACAGACTGAATAAAACTGTTTAAATTTTAAACTGCTTGAAGGAAAAGAAAAAAAAACAGAGATAATGTATTTTTTAATATATACCACTTCTGTCTCAGACACGAGATAAATACGTTCCATGATTGTAACAACATTCAATAGAGTCCATACAAATGATAACTAGGTACTACTTGGTGATAAGTGGAGGCATTGAATCATAAGAATAATGCTTCCACTGATCACCGACAATTTATTGTGGAATTAAACAGGAGATTGAACTATATAGAAGTGCTTTAGATGGCTTGTTCTAAATGCTTCGGTTGACAATCTCTTGTTAACGCCAACTCGATGTTAAATCGCTTATTGCGCTTGGAAAGTGGCGATGAAGTCTGTGACAATCTTCTTGAGTTGAGTGTCAGATTCGGGTGTGATTTGACCATCCTTTGCAATTGTGTTCAACAGGGCTTGGTGGCTTGTTTTGATGTGCTGGGTGAACTCCTTCTCGAAAGCAGTGATCTTAGTGGGGTCCAGTTTGTCCAAGTGACCACGTACACCACAGTAGATGATGGCAACCTGATAAACAATTTATCACATATTAATGTTTTTTTGTAATTGTATTTCTTCCCGTCGTTATGGATGCCAGAATAAAAGTTTTTTAGAACTTCACAAAAACTGGACATATTACCTGTTCCTCAATGGCCATGGGCACATACTGTCCCTGCTTCAACAGCTCAGTCAGACGCATACCACGGTTCAACAGCTGTTGGGTGGCGGCATCCAAGTCAGAACCGAATTGGGCGAAAGCAGCTACCTCACGATATTGGGCCAACTCAAGCTTCATGGAACCAGCCACCTATCATAGAAACAAAAAAAAAATATTAAAACACTGCACAATTTCTAAATACTTTTTTATAATAATGAATTATTTTCTTCACAAATTTCCACACACATACAATTAGAACACAAATCAGGATTATTCCATATTTCATACAGGAGAATCGTGTGATATGGCGCTTGGTTCTTTCTCTTTAAATATAAGGTCGTTTACACCACAGCTTTCGAGAATCCTAGTAGAAAAAAGTATCCAATAGAGTAGGGCACAAAATACCATACCTGCTTCATGGCCTTAGTCTGAGCAGCAGATCCTACACGGGACACGGAAAGACCGACGTTGATGGCGGGACGGATACCCTTGTAGAACAACTCAGTTTCCAAGAAGATCTGGCCGTCAGTGATGGAGATCACATTGGTGGGAATGTAAGCAGATACGTCACCAGCCTGGGTTTCAATGACTGGAAGAGCAGTTAGAGAGCCGCCACCCATCTTATTGGACCTGTAAATTTTATTGGGTTTACAGAATACTGTTTTAGAATAATAATATTTCTATGTTTATAACATTTTTTTAATGTAATCATTTAATTCATGTCTTTAAATGCAGGTAAATCTTTAATAGTACATATGCTTCAAAGTTATTTTGATAAGGTTATTTAAATAAAAAATAACAATCTTCAGAACATCAAAAACAAATTTCGCGAAACTTACATCTTAGCCGCACGTTCAAGAAGACGGGAGTGAAGGTAGAAGACATCACCAGGGTAGGCCTCACGACCTGGGGGACGACGCAGCAACAGCGACATCTAGAAAATATTTACTTTTCAAGTATTTCTATCCATATAAGAGTAATCATTACATAGTATAAAACAAAATCACTTTCCACTCTCTGTCCGCTTATATGCTTAGGTCTTTGAAACTACGAAACGGATTTTGATGCGGTTTTTTTTAATAAATAGCGGGTGTAAGCGGGGTGGTTTGTATATGTAATGTTATACTTGAATTATAGATTCAAGTATAATATATTAAAGAAAAAGTGATAATTTTCGAGATTTAGGACTTTCATTGCTAATGCTGGCTAAACTTTAAAAATTATTATTAATAGTTTCATGGTCTGGTAGTGCCCAAAACAAAATTGTGCCCATGAGACATAGTAATGGACTATGCCAAGAATATAATGCGAATAAAATTATGGATGCAAATAATTTAGAAAAACAATAGAAAAATCTCTAGTCTAAAATATTTAAGTATATTGACAATGAGCATACCTGACGGTAGGCAACAGCCTGTTTGGACAAATCGTCGTAGATAATGAGGGCGTGTTTGCCGCTGTCACGGAAGAACTCTCCCATGGCGCAACCCGAGTAGGGTGCAAGGTACTGCAGTGGGGCGGCATCGGAAGCCGTAGCGGATACAATAATGGTGTAGTCGAAGGCACCTGGATTTAAAAAATATGTGATAACACAAATGTATATTTTATATTAGCAGAGATGTGATTATTACAAGAATTTATATCTCACCAGCATCTGTAAGCCTCTTTACGATCTGGGCGACAGTGGACCTCTTCTGTCCAATAGCAACATAGATACAGTACAGCTTCTTCTTCTCATCGTCACCCTTGTTGAAACGTTGCTGGTTGATGATAGTATCGATGGCGAGGGCGGTCTTGCCTGTCTGTCGGTCACCAATGATCAACTCACGCTGACCACGACCAATGGGTACAAGAGAGTCTACAGCTTTGATACCTGAAGACACAAAAATATTTAATTAAAGAAACTAAATTAAATTCCAGTAAAATAGTACAGTCTTCAGTTTTTATCTTATTTGAACTTACCAGTCTGCATGGGCTCGTGCACAGACATACGGGGGATGATACCGGGAGCCTTGATACCCACACGCATGCGGTTCTTGGTATCAACGACACCTTTGCCGTCGATGGGGTTACCCAGAGCGTCGACGACGCGACCCAACAGCTGTTCGCCTACAGGCACATCCACGATAGCTCCAGTTCTTTTAACAATGTCGCCTTCCTTGATCAGTCTGTCGTTACCAAATACTACAACACCCACGTTGTCAGGCTCCAAGTTAAGAGCCATACCCTAAAAATTCAAATTAAACTATTAGAAACAGAATATTGAAATAGAAAGATTAAAAGTAGCCAGTTAGAAAAATGACAGATTGCGATATAACCCAAACATACTTTCCATGATTAAAATAAATATTTTGTAGAAGAACCAGAGTTATAAAAGTCACACATATAAGTGATGTGTGTAAGAATCCAGTCTTATCTCATGTTATTCTAACTGTCTAATTTGTAGTGTCCTATCAAAGGTCTATTTATGGCCGAAGCCGATTAATCGGCAATGCCCACAACCTTCGGCCGAAGTTTTATAAACTATTAGTAATGTAATAATTTTCTAAAATATTATCCACAGCTAAAGAAGAATATAGGTGTAAAGTGGCTCATGCCGCTTTTCTGTCGGTGATAGAGGTATCCGCACTGAACTACGTGTAGTTCGGTCCGTAAGTCGCTCACTCTTTCGATACAGTTTGTTTAATCCCGACTGTTTTCGGACCTTCGGCTTCAGGCGGATTCTGGTCTGACGACAAAGGTGAATTTTTGGCTGAAGCCGAAGCTTCGGTCGGACACTACTAATTTGCAAAGGACTTTTGACATCTCCCAATATGTTACACATTCCAGGCTAGTAATGGAAAAGTTCAATTTTATACAAGGGTTAAACTAAAAAAAAAATGGAGTTGATGAATCTCCAATTAATATATAGAAGAATTCCATATAAATTTTAATTTTTTAGTATTGGGCGTGTCCACAGCACTACTATCTACACCGAAAATAGATTTAAACCAAAAATTCTAAACATCATAGTTTACCATGTAGGGCAGGGAGCAAGTATTAGAGAGAGGGCAATTCATTCGTCCAACAAAATGCAGCCATTTAGTATTTATTTTCTTGCCATGTTTTCTTCCCATGAAAATACAACTTTGGTACATAACCATGAGAGTTCCAGTTTTATTTTCTAATAAATATCACATAGTGACCTAATTTTAGTAGTAGGCCAACTGTTAACTGTAATAACATTTCCACATCCAAGAAAATTACACAGATATCTTAAGTTAAGAATTTTAACGTATAAAAATTTGGCATACAAACCTTAAGACCAGAAGAGAATTCCACCATCTCCTCGGCCTGGATGTTCTTGAGGCCATATACACGGGCAATACCATCACCAATACTCAATACACGTCCAGTCTCTTCCAAGTCAGCCTATGCACAAAAATTAATCATTTAGTTTCTTTTGGTATATTTATAAATCACAAAGTGTCAAACACTCAAGTTATTATAACTCCAGATTCTTATATTATTCCTACTGGAAAAATTATTACATTTCAAATATTTTATTCAGTTCGCTGCATGAAAGGGCCGGCTCGACCGGTGAAATACCAGAACCTCTCAGAAGACCGACGTAAAAAAATAATTAAAGTGGCTCATGCCGCGTTTCGTTCAGTGAGAGAGGTACCCGGAGGCCCACCCCCCTTCCCCATCCATTCCTATCCCCTATCCCTTAAAGGTCGGCAACGCAACAGTAACACTATATGTGTTGCTGGTGTCCATGGGCGGCGTTGGTTGCTTACCATCAGGTGACACGCCTGCTCGTTTGCCCTCCTATCCCATAAAAAAAAAAGTCTAGTGTATATTTAACAAAGTAAAGATTACTAATTTATAATGAAATTTTATTTTAGATCCAATGTGCTGCAAATTAGGTCACATATAATTTAAAAAATATCATTTCATTGCAGAGAATATTTAAAAATGCAACAGAGACAGAGATTTGAGGCTACTGATAACATGGAGTTTATGTAACACTAAAACTAACCTTGGGGGCGGCACCCAGAATCCTTTCCTCCAAGATAGTGGAGATTTCTGCAGCCTTTGAAATAGGGGAGACATGGAAGTTGCGGGCCGCAACCGATACGGCAGGAGCCGCGACTCCAGCGACCTTCGAAACCTGCCACACAACATAACCAACATCGATAATACGGACAAATAGAGTTATTATGTTTTGGACAATTATTTAGTAAGAAGTTTTGTATAACACTTCCATTTTATTGGATTTCCGACGCATCCGAATTATTGCACATTTACAACCTCAACAACTTAAAATCGTCTGCTATTACATAACACTCAACACAGAACACGAAAGTACATAGATATAATATAGATATATGTACAAATTCTTTTATCAAAATTCCTACATGGTACTAAAATACATATCATGATGATTACGATCTTATTAGTATCAAAGGCGATTTGCCATACCTTGAAACATCCAGAATACCGGGCACATCACTTCTATCTATAATTTACTAATCACATCACAGTATCAAATTACAGAACCATTGTATAATTACCTGCGAGGCGGCATTGGGTAAACGCCTGGCAACTGAGCCGGCGATACGAGCGGAGATGAGCGACATTTTTAATTAATTTTTAAAACTTAAGGCAGACGAAATGAACGCCCGTGACAATAATTTCTCCGCTCCCGACTCGTTGCGAGATATCCGGAAGTGAAGTAATCGATAATTCTCTATGGATTCGTCTGCAGCAAAGTTGCGTTCAAAAGCAACAAATGAACTGATCTTATTTATTTCGATATCTTTTTCGTATTTGAATATATTTCGGGTAATTTAATAAAAACTTAAAATAAGACTTTAATGCGGCATAACAATATTAAGATTTCCATTTATTATAGAATTTTCCATTTATTTCTTGGGTAAAAATATTTCTATTGAAAGCATTAAGGAATTGATTACATTTTATTTAAAATTTGAATAAAATAACGTAAAGTTAAATAGGAAATCCAGAAAATAACAGTTTAACTTTGTTAAAGAACATGCCATTGGATATTAGTGGTTTTTGAACGGTAGTCATGGCGGAAATAATCATGTCTATGAAACATAAAAAAAAAATTCAAAGCCTAGCCATGTACGTATAAGATTTAAAGCATCCAATTTAATTTTGTACACTCCACCTTATTACTGAAAGAGGTTTTGCAAGCGTTTACTGGCTGGTATGAAACTTAGAATGCCCGAGATGATTAAATGAGTTTTGAATGATGTGTGCTTTGTTACTCTCGATCCGTTGCCATGTAAAGTTGTTAATTGTATATTTTATTATGAGTATAAAATAAAATATATTTTCTCCTGGATATTTTGTTATTTACATCTAAATAACAGATTTACCTCCAACTCTATCAATTACCAGTTATTAGTCGTTAGTTGCCGAAATATTTATTTATGCAATATTTATTTCTGCCACTGGTTTCACCAGAAATTCGGACACACCGATGATAACATATATATGATTAATAAAATCAAAATATTTTTATAGGTCTTTTCGGATACGTAATTCAAGTCAATTAATACAAATTAACCTATTAAGTTACTAAAATTACATATAACATATATAAACATAATTTCACGCCTTTTTCTACCCGAAGGTGTAGTAAGCGGCTGTTAAACCTCGTCTCGTTGTTATGTTTACGTCCCAAATGGAATAGATGGCAAACCTTTTTAGGGAAAATTTTTAATCATCGATATTTATCACATATAACTTCCGAAAATAATTTCTTAAAGTCATTAGTATGAGCCCATGTCAGGATTCGAACCCGCGACCTCTAAATTCAGAAGTGGTTGCTCGACCACTGGACCACCGAGACTGGACCACCTACTAAAATTACAATTAAAAAAAAACATAATATAACATAACTTCACGCCTTTTGTTACTCGAAGGTGTAGGCAGCGGCTTTTAGCCTCGTCTCACCGTTATGTTTACGTCCCAAATGGAATAGGTGGAGAACCTATAGCCATACTGGGCACAAAGTTTTCAGTCATCGATATTTATCAAACAATTTCGAAAAGTCATTGGTGTGAGCCAGTGTCTGGAATCGAACCCGGACCTCTGGATCAGAAGCCGAAGCTCGACCACTGGGGCACCGAGACATATAAAAAAAAAAACGTTCGAGGAAAGTGCTTCTGTGGAACTAAAACACACACGTAATCGCCTCGAGCAGCCCGATTCCTAGTTTTAATTTTATAGTATTTAAGTAATTAATATCAATCAAAATAATTAATATGAACATCAACCAAAGAGGATATAAATAACATCAACAGCATTATGCCGCATAAAGCGCTATAATGCCGTAATTGGAGAACTAGTCTATCTACACTTTGTGGCAGTTCGTGGTCCGGTGATACTGGCCGCGTTCCACTTAAAGCCCACAACGACCGTAACGCCCACAGTAGCGCTCCACATAAAGCCCGTGGTCGTTGCGAGCGGTCACTCGACGTCATAGATGACGTCACTGCTCGTGACCGCATCGCGCCCACTTCGCCCGCAAATTATTGGTAGGTCTTGGTGGGCTTTCAATAAAAAATGACATATGTCATCAGAACTTGATGAATTTTCCGAGCCGCCATATTGCTAGCACACAGTGCTCAAGTTTTGCGTTCCACTTATAACATTCGCCCACAACGCCCGCGGCGTTTACTTTAGTGGAACGGCAATTTCCGCGGTCGCGGTCGCGGTCTTTGTGGGCTTTATGTGGAACGCACTCGTTATGTCAATTGTCAGTGTCATTTGTCAAGCAGCTGATATTGAATCTGCAGGAATTGGAACTGTAATCAGCAATATTTTGTCTTTGCAAAGCCATTAATTGTAAAAAATAAAATAATACTGTGGTGTCTCGCACAATTAACGCCTATTAATAATACCCAAACTTAACAAAATGTTTAGTATTCGTTACTTTTGATTGTTATAGTCGTAAATTTACAGTGATGGCTATATTTGAAAAAACAACACACAATAAAGCTCTTACAGATGATACGGAGAAACTATCTTGCACCATAGAAAGTGCACAAACAATTAATAAACACACAGTGAGTATTATTATTGATATTAGTCCGTATGAGATCGTATTGCTTCATATATCAGTGGCTACTCTTGTTTCGAGTTTTTGGATAGAGTTGTTACAGTTTTTGTTTTTCGCCCTTTAATCTATAATGAAAAAAGTCAGCCATTGCTATTTTTTCCCCAGGAATACATACTACGAGTTCAGCAATGTTCCTCTAGAGAATGGAACGTGTCGCGCCGATACAGCGACTTTGCTGCTTTGCATGCAAGTCTACAGCAATCCAACATTGAGCTGCCATTGCCACCAAAGAAACTTATTGGCAATATGCAGCCTTCTTTCATCGCTGAAAGACAGATAGCATTACAGGTACATTGTTGTTATCATTCATATTGAAATTTAATAAATCAATATTTGGTTATATCTTGATGGTTTCACATAATATGTTATTCATTAATAGCCCTTTGAGGTCCACTGCTGGACATAGGCCTCCCCCATAGAGCGGC
Organism: Euproctis similis; assembly: GCA_905147225.2. NCBI lineage: Eukaryota > Metazoa > Arthropoda > Insecta > Lepidoptera > Erebidae > Euproctis > Euproctis similis. Next base: position 5,286,452 of record LR990121.1, on the reverse strand, counting down.
AGAACTGCAGGTCTGTTCAATCATGGGGGAATTATGCCATAATCGCCACGCTTGGCAGACGGGTTGGTGATCACAGTAGTCTGTATTTTCTTAAGAGAGAATGCTGCTGCCCATTCTTCTAGCTTTTCACTTAGTCGCCTTTTACGACACCCACGGGCAGAGATGGGGTGGTGGTATTCTAATGCCACACAGCATGTTATTAGTTATTACTTTAGACAAATTGAGTTTTATACCTACTGTTTACTCTACTTGTTGCTATGATTCTTCTAAATTCATGCAACAATTCCTAATCAAAAAATAAAGATAAAATAAATGTGTTAACACATTTGTAAAGAGATTTGGTAGTTTAAGCATGCTAGATTATTTGCTACTGTAACGATACATTGTTATTACCATCTCATGTCAAAGTATTCAATTCTATTATTTCCAGTATAAATTCTATATGTAGACATAATAATACATATTGTTTATTTCCAATTTTCTAAAAACAACTAACATTACTAACATTACTAACTTTTTTTAATAACTGTTTATTTTTCAGTATTACATAAATGACATTCTAAAACATGATGTGTTAGCCTTGTCTTTGCAAGTGAGGAGTTTCCTGGATCCCAAAAATTATTCTCTTAATATTGCAGGTAAAAATAATATGTTTTATTTATTAATTGTACAAATATAACTGTTGGTTCTCTGTTCTAATTAAAGAAATTATTAATTTCTCTTAAAAACTTTCCACACTTTGTCAAGGCTTTAAAAGGCCTATATAACCAATAAATTCTTTTATAGTCTACTTTGTGCTTATGTGTGTACTGTGTAATTGTACCACAAGTAATACAATACTGTAAATTGATATGTATCTATCTGTCAAGGATATTATATAGATTTAAATTATTGCTTAGATTAGTTAGATTTTAAAATGATCTAACAGATATTGTTTTAGTACTTTTCCTCTAGACACTAAATAAACTGACTTGTGTCTGGAGTTATGTTTTTTGTAGCACCATAGAAATAAATTGTGAAGATGCTTTGATATTTGCTATTTATGTGCCAATAACAATGGTTAATGCTCATTGTCAAAATACTTATTGCAATCATGTGTTTATTATTTTGCAAATAGTTTTTTATCATGCGAGTCAAACAAGTAGGCGTACCACTTGTTAGTAAGCAACTAACACCGCTCATGGACACCTGCAACAAAGATAGTGTTACAGTTGCGTTGCCCATCTTTAAAATGGGACAGGGAGGGTTCGGAATTCGGATAGGGAGGAGAGAGCGTAATTAGTTGGGCATCTGGATACCTCTCTCACCAAGCGAAATGCGGCATGGGCCAGTTTACGTCGATATTATGAAGGGTATTCCACCGATCGAAGCTGGCCCTTTCATGCAGTGAACTGCGTGAAAAGGAAAGGCAGTAGTACAATTTAGCCTATGTTTTCAGATCATGCATTACAGACAGTATCAATTGCCTTGAGAGGCGACGGTAGATACGAACTTAAAGGCCCTCTACCTGATATCGGTTGGAGGATAAGAAAACATTATTTTTCGGTGAGCATCTTTCGATATTTATATCACACATTTTACATAACATAACTTCACACCCTTTTCTACTCGAAGGTGTAGGCAACGGCGGTTAAGCCTCGACTCAGCGTTATGTTTACATCCCAAATGAAATAGGCCTATTGCCATACCGGGCACAAAGTTCTGAGTCATCAATATTTATCACACATGACTTCCGAAAATAATTTCGAAAAGTCGTTAGTGTGAGCCAGGATTGAAACCCGCGACTTGTTGATTCAGAAGCGGGGTGCTCGACCACCGGACCACGGAGAATACACAAGAGAACATTAAACAATTTATTATTTTTATGAGTTCAAAATAATTTAGATAATTCATATCCTGTTTTATACAATTATTGTGTGCTAAAACAAGTGTTTTAGTGGTCAACCAATATTGCCAAGTTGAGTCAAGTTGAATGAACAATTTTATAATTCTTTTGAATATTCATAATATAAATAGTAAAATTTAGCATTTTAATATGCAAATGCTAAAAGCTATTTTGTGTGCTTGTGTTGTAATGAAATTCTAATCCAATAAATCATATTAATAAGTATCTGTCTGCATTTTGTCATTATCAAAATATAAATATTAAAACTAGAACGACTCCAATACAAAAGTGTTACAAATAATCATAACATAGTATAAAACAAAGTCGCTGTACGTAATCTGTCCCCTTGTATGCTTAGATATTTGCAATTACGTGACGGATTTTGATGCGTTTTTTTCTTAATAGATAGGTGTCAACGGGCTGTTTTGTATGAAAGATTGATAATTTTCAAAATTTAGCACTTTAATTGTAAACGATGTAAAAAATACTTTTGACGAGGAACAAATTTCGCCGGGTCCGCTAGTTGTTTTTAAATAAAAGTATGCGTTTATTGTTGTCATGAATGAGTAATCCGGTCGGTTTTATCGGACAAGTGATAAGGAACTGAGTGTAATGTCGGTGTTATTTTTAAACTTCGCACTTGGGCAGGGGATAATGAAGTTCATAGAAATACTACACGCGGCTCCACCTAAAAAGTCCGTTTTGTTGCCTTGCCTAGTTTGCTTTACTCTAATTATTATTGTATTTTCAAGTATTTTGAGATATACTACTGTAAAGATTTTTTCTCAATTATAATTAAATGAAAAGTCTAGGTGGTCAAGTTGTCGAGGACCCCGCTTCTGAATCCAGAGGTCGCTGGTTCGAATCCTCACATTGGCTCACCATTGACTTTTTTTTTTTATTTTTTTTTATGGGATAGGAGGGCAAACGAGCAGGCGTGTCACCTGATGGTAAGCAACCAACGCCGCCCATGGACACCAGCAACACATATAGTGTTACTGTTGCGTTGCCGACCTTTAAGGGATAGGGGATAGGAAAGGATGGGGAAGGGGGGTGGGCCTCCGGGTACCTCTCTCACAGAACGAAACGCGGCACGAGCCACTTTACGTCAGTCTTCTGAGAGGTCGTGGTATTTCACCGGTCGAGCCGGCCCATTCATGCAACGAACTGCTTGGCTCTACCACTGTTAAAACTAATTAATCTAAAAAACTAGTTAATCGAAATTATTTTCGGAAGTTATGTGTGATAAATATCGATGACTAAAAACATTGTGCCTGGTATGGCAATAGGGTCGCCACCCATTCCATTTGGGACGTAAACATAACGGCGAGTCGAGGCTTAACAGCCACTGCCTATACCTTCGGGTAAAAAAGGCGTGAAGTTAAGTATGTATAATTAGATTTAAAGATAAAAAAATGCTTATTCTTGATATTTAATTCCAACCCCTTTTAAGTTTTATTCGAAATTCGTACAGATGTATACGCCTGACTGTCCGGTACCTCTTTATTAATGACTAAATGCTGAGTGCTTTATGGCGCTCTGTTCTCTGTGTCTACCCCGCAAGGGCCTTGGCGTTATGTTGTGTTACAGGTACCAGACAGTCGCTGTTTCTTATTTAATTTATATTATTAGTAGGTAGGAGTAATGTTTGTGACATTGTACTGAAGTTAAGATAAATAGTGCAATATTGATATTTATGTTTGGACGTTGTTTTACTTTCGAGGTTGAAGTTGACATTGATATGCATACCTATATCAAGTACGCGCATTTTTATTCGTTGTAAATTCACGCCATTTAACTTATAGAGAGTTTGGCTTTTATAAACGTACTAGCTGACCCGGCGAACTTTGTTCCGCATCAAAAGTAATTACCGCACCAAACTTACGAGTACTTATTTGAGTATAGTTTGGATATCATGAGGTTCAATATGTGCTATATAACGGCTATAACTGCTGTCCCGCTATGTTAATACTGCAATATCTTAGAAAATATATTTTTTTTTTATGGGATAGGAGGGCAAACGAGCAGGCGTGTCACCTGATGGTAAGCAACCAACGCCGCCCATGGACACCAGCAACACTTATAGTGTTACTGTTGCGTTGCCGACCTTTAAGGGATAGGGGATTGGAAAGGATGGGGAAGGGGGGTGGGCCTCCGGGTACCTCTCTCACCGAGCGAAACGCGGCATGAGTCACTTTACGTCGGTCTTCTGAGAGGTCGTGGTATTTCACCGGTCGAGCCGGCCCATTCATGCAGGAAGCTGTTTGGCTTTAAATTCGTGTTTAGTTCGTTTAAATTGCATGCTGTAAAGGGCCAGGATCATCTACCTATATTGCATGCACAATCTATTTAGACATTTATTTGGATGAAAATTAATGCTGTAATGTTTAAAATCGCTTCATAAATAAGCCATTATTTCTCGTAAAAAGTAAAAAAATAAAAATGGTCATTGTGGGTTATCCCTAAGAGATAGACATATGCCCTCGCGGACTTTTTTTGGACCTTCTGAAGGTGTTTAATAATGTAGAACATTGTTTTGATCTATCACTTGGGGTTCAGCCAGCGTTTGCAATTAAAGTGCTGAATCATATATGAATTTACAACATCATATATGAATTACAGATCAAAACCACCCCGTTGACACCCTCTAAACTATTAAAAAAAAACGGCATCAAAATCCGTTGCGTAGTTTTAAAGATATAAGCATGTAACAGCGGAAAGTGACTTTGTTTTATACTATGTAATGATGATAATGATGATATCTAATTATTTAAATTGCTATGATTTTAGGTGTGTGATACTGAGAATAAAACAAATTGTTTACTATCGTGGCAAAGTTACGGAGCAGACAGGTATCTCGGCGACAAGGATCTACAAAACGCCTTCAAAAGCCTGCAAAGCCTTTCTGTAAGTAATTAAGTATACATAGCTGTTGTTATTCCTTCACTGTTTTTGAATATATATACATATATATATATATATTTGTGGGATAAGAGGGCAAACGAGCAGGCGTGTCACCTGATGGTAAGCAACCAACACCGCCCATGGACACCAGCAACACATATAGTGTTACTGTTGCGTTGCCGACCTTTAAGAGATAGGGGATAGGAATGGATGGGGAAGGGGGGTGGGCCTCCGGGTACCTCTCTCACCGAACGAAACGCGGCATGAGCCACTTTACGTCGGTAGTTCTGAGAGGTCGTGGTATTTCACCGGTCGAGCCGGCCCATTCATGCAGCGAACTGTTTGGCTCTACCACATCAATAAAATCATAGATTATCATTAAATTAATCCAATAGCTTCCGCACATGTATTAGAATTAAATTATTAATTAAAAAAAATTAATTCGACCTAAAGTGGCTCATGCCGCGATTCGTTCGGCGAGAGAAGTACCCGGAGGCCCATCCCCTTCCCCATCCCCCCCATCCTTCCCTATGCCCTATTATATAAGTGTCGGCAACGCAACAGTAACAGTATATATGTTGCTGTTGTCCATGGGCGGCGTTAGTTGCTTATCATCAGGTGACACGCCTGGTCGTTTGCCCTCACATCCCATAAAAAAAAAAAACAGTTAATGAGAGTTGCTGTCATCTACTTTTTTTGGATATTGTTGTCAAAACACCAATAAAAATGGACTGTGATGGGGGCGATATTTTATTAGATAAATTAGTCCATAGATTGCACTAAGCCACTGCTTACAAGGTTCTGGGTTCTAATAGCACACTGCAATAAAAATTTAAGACGGTTTAAAAGTAGCCTGAATGAGGATTCAACCAACCAAAGCCAGAAATTTTCCCTATCTATGTGCCAATTTTCATCGAATTCTGTTCAACTGTTGATTTATAATATTTCATTATGTTAGAAAATGTTCACAGCAAATATTTTTAATTTCAGCACCCTTACATCGATCCAATATTAGCCATTCATAATTTAGAAACGGGTGTTTTCGTAGTAAGGAGGATACACGATAAGGGAAGTGTAAGAGATCTCCTCTATGGCACAGAGTATGGCAACCATCACCTGGCCAAGTACGCCAATCCGAGGGTCAGGAAACCATTCACGACCGGACAGATAGCACATTTCGGATACCAAATATTGCACGCGTTGAAGTTCTTACACGAAAAAGGATTGCCGCACGGTACGTTTCTTCTTTTTTTGTGACGCTTTTACCTGATGGTAAGCAACTTGCAGTGCTCCTGCAACACTGATAGTGTTAAAGTTGCGTTGCCGGTTTTATCAGTGTTGTCAGTGGGATAGGGAGGGGAGGGGAAAGCATTGGGTCTCAGTATATACTTCTCACCGAATGAAAACTGCATGATTATGTCGATATTCTGAGAACTCGTGATATTTCATCGGTCGAGCCGGCCCTTTCATGCAGCGAAGTGCATGGCTCTATCACTGTTTTACATGCCTGTTTCTCTATTGTAATTGGATTTATTTTTTGTCCAGGTCACATACATCCCGGTAATATATGTATCGACAATCAGCGTGCGGTGCTGATGGACTTGGAGAACGTTCTGGTGGGTGCTGCCAGCTTGTACAGGCCACATCTCTTGCATCTAAGACGTGTGGTCTCCGCTGAAGCTGTAGACGTGTACTGCTTCGGCCGTACTCTCTACGAAATGGCTTTTGGGACTGCTCTAACTGACTACTATTGTGATCAATACCCGGACGGTGTACATGAGGATTTAGGTACGATTTAAATGTCATCCCAGTCTACTTATATGTAATACTTAAGTGAAATATATGTTTCGTTTATAATAGTTTAAATTGGATAAATTGTTTTGTAACGTAACGCGTTACGGCGCTAGTATATCTGGCTCCTCTTTCTAGCACTCATACCGTAGCGGTAGGCGAGGTTCCTACTGTCTCATTCTAACTCAGATTATTTTTTAACTTTTATCTATTACGGTTAACTATTTATGTATAGATTAAAATAGTGAATTTTCTGTAAATAGCTATTGAAGATAATGGACTGGGAAGAGAGAAACTCTAAAAATGCACTAAATTCAACTGGCCGTCTTAGTGTCACATTATTTAGTTGTTTTTTTTTTAATGGAATAGATTGAACACAATAGGAGGGCAAACGGTCAAGCGGGTCACCTGATGTTAAGCAACTACCGCCTCCCATGGACACGTGCATATAGTGTTGCATATAGTGTTACAGTTGCGTTGCCGGCCTTTAAGAAATTAGGATGGGAAAGGGAGAGGACAGGGTGTGGGCCTCCGGAAATCTCCCTCACCGAACGAAACGCGGCATGAGCCACTTTACGTCGAAATTCTGAGAGGCTATCGTATTTCACCGGTCGAGCCAGCCTATTTAGGGAGTGAACCGCTTCGCTCTACCACTGTAAGATCCACTGATTCACTACACTACACTACTGATTCATTCAAATTAATTGAAACTTTATTATTTTCCAGAATCCGTGTTACGGCTTTGCTTGTCGAGCAGTTCTTGTAAACACGGAGGTCCATCATTGGAGCACCTTCTGCAACAGCCACTGTTCTCGCGAGCACCTCTCAACGGTCTCTCCACGTGCAGTCAGGACACACGAGCGCACCTCAAGTTCCCGTTGGCGCTCAAGGAGCAGCTGAAGGCAGCCGTCGCCAGTACAGAGGCTAGACTGAAGATAGACCAGAAACTGGTATCTACCTTTACTTTTCTATTACATACATACACATACATACTTAACTTCACGCCAAATCCCTTGCGGGGTAGGCAGAGAGAACAGAGCGCCATAGGGCACGATTCTTACACACCTCACTCGCTTCATTGACTTTCATAACTCTTTTCATGCACGCGCGTCGGTTTTTGAGGCTTATAACATCACCTTCCTCCAGAACACGTTCTATTTGGTCTTGGAATGTGTGTCTTGGCCGTCCTCGACTCCTACATCCGTCCGCTTTTGCATTGTATATCTGCTTAGTCAGTCTTGCGTCAACCATTCTTTCTACATGTCCGAACCATCGGAGCATGCCCTTTCTTACTTTTACACCGACACTCTCTTTCAAACCAACTTCCTTCCTTACAACCTTGTTTTCTACGCGGTCAGCGAGAGTCACTCCGCAGATTTTGCGTAGAGCCCTCATTTCTACCGCGTTTATTCTACTTTCATGCACACTCTGCCATACCCAGCTCTCGCTTCCATAAGTTAGTGTTGGGATCAGGACTGCATTGTGGATTGCTAACTGGGCTTCTGCTAATATTTTTTGCGCCCAGGAATCTGCCCAACACTCCGTTTACGCTATTTCCTACCGCCACTCGTCTTTCTACATCCGCGGTGTACCTTCCATCTTTGCTAAAAGCGCATCCAAGATATACAATTTCATTCACCTGTTCCAGCACTACATCATCAACCATTATCCTTGCATCTGTTCTGGATTCCTCCCTTTCAAATACCATGACTTTTCTATTACGAGTTAATAAATTTTTATCTTGATGTCCTGGTAGTTTGACATCAGGTCTTTGTGTGAAGAAGAATTCTAGAGTCTCAAAATCCTTGATTAATAGTGTTATTTTTATTGTATTTAGGGACACTATAGTTAATTCGATGGGTGCTAAGGATGTGCACTAAATCATGGGGAATACAGGCGTGAAACATTTTTTGTTAGCGATTTATTTATCTTTTTTCAGGTACGCACTGCGAAGCGGGAAGTACGTATACAAGAAATCCTTAGCTCGGATGAAGAAATTAAAAAACAAAAACGAAAAGCGGTAAGTAATTACTTGCTTTCAATATTAAAATAACTCAACACTCAGAATATCGACGTAAAGTGGCTCATGCCTCATTTCGTTAGGTGAGAGAGATATCCGGAAGCCGAGTTCTAACCCCTTCGTTCTCCCCTCCCCTTTCCATCCCACTTCCATCACCTTCCATATCTCATTGTAAGGGACGGCAACGCAGCTGTAACACTGTGTTCAGGTGACCATGGGCGGGGTTTGTTACTTGCCATCAGGTGACACGCCTGCTCGTTTGCCTCCCTATCACTTAAAAAAATGGTGTGAAGTTTTGTACTAAGATACAGACACTACCATAGACACAAACGTATATTAACATTCAGTAGTAGTATAATAGTTTGGGCAATAGGTTCGCCACCTATTCCATTTCGGGTGTAAACATAACGGCGAATTGAGGCTTACACCTTCGGGTAGAAACAGGCGTGAAGTTATGTTTTCCTTCTGGCGTTGTCAGGTAAAGAGGTAATCCTATTATTGATGTTTTAAGTGTTCATATGTTCAGAGGAAGAGGGAGAGTGAATGGAAGTCCACGTCGTCCCTGGCCGAGACGGTGAGATCACACAGCGTCAGTACAGCATCCTCCCCCACACCGCCGGCGTTGTGTAAGACTCGATCAATATTTATTTCTTAGATTTTGGCGAATCACATTCATAATATTAAAACAACTTTTTATGGATTATTGATTGTATCAACGGAAATAGCTTCTGAACGACTGCCATCTTTTTTTTTCATCACTCGTAACATTTACGAGTTGATGAAGTTTCGAACTCTTTACAGAGATCATTATCACTGTAAAGAGTTCGAAATGTCGGGGAATAAATAAAAATAAGTTCTAAATAAACGCGATATAATCCATAAAAAGTGGTTTTAATGTTATCGATCAATATTTCTTTCATTTCGTCCTTGACCATTTTATATAACACTGACACAGACCCAGCAAATGTCTTGCAAAAAAAATAGTTTTATTTAAGTCACAAAAGATAGATGTTGATTGTAGAGGGGTGAAAATTTAGCGTTGTATTTTTTTTATGTGCATGTTTGAAAAAAAACAACAGCAATTTTATTATATTAGGATTTATGTGAACGAATGAATGGAAGACGGCGATCGAATGGTTGGAAACCTCTGCTGCAGTTATAACATTGCACTTTTTATCTACAGGTTAATATACATAAGTTCAAGTTGTAGGTACTCGAGATATGCCATGTTCCTTTTATGAAATAAAAAATATTTTTAATATTAAATGATATATATCGGAAACTGGAGCGGTAGTAGGTGACTGCCGTCCTATAGTATAGCTTCCAAATAAAGTAAAAAAAATGTAACTATCAGCAGAATTAATATTTTAAAATATGGCAGTGTGCATTATTACGACACCGGTAGTTACTGTCGCGTTTTATAGTGAGTTATGAAACCGAAAGTAGATCATGCATACTCTAAAGATGCACGTTCCAACTACTACATCCATATGAACATATATATGGTACATACACCAAAATAACACTTCTTACAGTTTTTGCCTGTCTGCCTGTTCCGGCTAATATCTGAAATAGCAAAATCGATTTTGACGGGACTTTTTTTAGTAGATAATGTAATAAAGGAGTAACTTAAGCTAGCTTTAAAAATCTTTTATTATTTTCTCATATTTTAATTCTGAGGCGAAACAAAGTTCAGGTGGGTAAGTAATGAATAAAAATAACACATTAAATTTGTTAACCTCTGGGACCTTTGAAACAAAAGTCCGGGTCTTTATGAAATAAGACTTAAAGTTTTGTATTGAATGTCAGGTGGTGACGTGAGTGTGGCGAGCGCGGGGGGCAGGAGTGAGGGCTCGGGGGGCGGGAGTGCGGGCGCGCGGGGCGGGTTTGCGGGCGCAGGGAGTGGGGTTGCGGGCGCATGCGACGCTCGCTCGTCGCTGCTGGCGGCTATTTGTGCGTTCGACAAGACGCGGCTGAACGGGGTCGCAGGAGTGCGGTGAGAGGAACATCACGACGATACTAAATAGTATTGAATATAACCATATTTACATATAGTTTCATGTATAAATTTTCATTAACTATGTGCTAAGTTATGACGACATCTGTTTCCGAATTTTCACTAATGAATAGGTTTTGATTTGTGTTAAAATGAAAAATTTCTGGATTCAGTCAAAATTTATCATGATGTTCCTTATCCGGCCAGAGTAATTTCTAATAAAATTGGTGATCTGTATCATCTCAGTTTTTCTATACTTTATGTAATATGTCGATGTCTATAAAAAAATATTTTTACAGTTATAAAAGTATACAGAAATTTAAATGTTTATTTGTAATAACCTCTTTTTAGTAAAGGCGTAGTCGCGGGCACAACTTCTGTCGTCTTGAATCATTCTGCCTAATATTGAAATCTTTATTAATATTCTTCGAAAAGATCTCAAAAGACACGAGTTTAAACGACTTAATTTTGTATTGTAAAAAGTCTAATAAATTTAATCTGGTTACTCTAGGAATATTTTGATAGGTTTTGACTGGACTTGGAATACTTTCATTATGAATCCGACAAACGGACATTTTTTTTAAAAATAAAAGAAAAAGACTTGAATGATAGATTTTTTTCTAATAATTTACACAATTATTATTGTAAATACATCTAAAAACGAGAGGTTTAATGTACAAAATAGACATTATAGACATATTGTCTTTTAATCAATATGCCAAATGCTGTTTATAATAACACTATTTTCTTTTTTTTTCTTTTCTTGAGATCACACAAATACAGATATGGCGAATTTAATATTATTAATGGATTATACTTTCTCAAATTACTCTGTATACATTTATTTTTTATGAAATATTTTTGCTGAATGATATAATTTATTTTTGAATTTAGATTCTTTTTTTTTATCAGTATTTCAAAAGTTTCGTCCAAAAATTGTCTATGTCCCTAAGTATAGTTCCAGATTTATTTTCTTCGCTAAAACTTTGCAATCAAGGATAGCAAGTTCCATTCTCTAAATGATTTCTAGCCTGATAAGGATGTAAAAATACCAAATGAAGTATCCTCGCCGAAGTCGACTTAGTCTTACTGAATTATCACTTGATGACTAGGAACAATATCATCAAATAGTTTGAAATACCAATCCAAGTGAATGTACATGGTATTTATTTTATAGAGTTTTAAGCAACCAATGAAGTTTAGTATCAATACTAAAATCCGATCTAATTACTATGATGTATTAATAAAGTTTTAAATATTATTTCGTCGAACAAATCTACTTTTGTAAATTTATATGCAACTGTAATATTTAAATAAAAAAATGATTTAAAACAGTAATAAGGTCTTTATAGTCTGTGAAAATGATATGAACTGGGTATTAATTCCACCTGGAAAATGCAAATTTATTATTTTATAAAATAGGAATACTTTTATTGAATATTATATTTGACATGAATATAGAATATTATCGTATGACCATTAATCGTAGTGTAATTAGTAAATAAATAATGAGTAAATGAATTAATGAACTAATGGATTTACTGAAGGCAACTAAAGAAGCCGTTAAGCCATCTGAGTCGATGGTTGACCCATTGAAAAAAGATTGTTCTCTGTAAACAAAATTATTATGGTTTGTTTATTTTATTTATTCCGTCGTTTCGGACCCATTCTTATTTTTCTCTTTTTTTTTATCCTTTGGGGTCGTCCATTAACCACGTGAGCCTTGAAAGACCACGAAATAATACAAGAAGGAGGGGGGTGTAGTAGATATCCTCAAAACTCGTGGTATGTAACCGGTTGAGCTAGCCTATTCATGCATCGATCTGCGTTGCCATGAATATTAAGATAATACTCTAAGCATTTTAAGTTTTTTTTGTAGGTACTAAAAATACCTACACGTGTTATGTGTGGTGAGGTTTTAAATCTCACTACGTATCACCCAGTGGGGGGGTTAAAATGGCTAAAAGGTCACGTAACTAATGGACGGGCCCTTTATTCCTGCAATGCACTATGTGACTAGTATTGGATAATTGGATACTAAAATCGATTCCTCAGCAGGATAATTCTGTGTCGTCCGAACCGAGCGGGATAAAAAAAACTAGGCAGACTCAATTTAAAGCGAAAAAGCTATTGAATACAGTTCTGTATGAGATGAAATTATTATTATTTTTTAAGTTCGTCGAGATCTTTACGTTTATTATGTATAAAGCTATTAATATTAAGTATAAAAGTGATATCTGGCCTGGTCAACGTAACGTTATTATTGCTAATTGGTTCAATAACGCCCGAATACTGAACCGCCACTCAAATCTGACAATCAACAAAGTGCTACTTACTCTGCTCAAATTTCACTTATTATCTCTAATGTGACAGCTACTCGAACGCTTAAGTAGCGCTTATATATTTGAGTGGCGGTTCAGTATTCGGGCGTTTGACAATTATATTTGATTGTACTAAGTTTTTTTTGTTTTGCTTGTCTTATTTAGTGAACAGTCGCTGCTATCAGTCGAATTGTAATTTGAAGGAAATGCATTTAAGATGGTCACTAGAATTTTATGATGATGATATATTTACATTATGATAATAGTCCAAGAGCCCAGATCTTACTCACTTATAAAATAGACAAAGAGCTATGTTTTTGTTAATATTTTTTGTAATAAACGGTAAAATACCGAGAGGATTGGCAGCGTTGATCTCGTATACTAAAATATAAAACAGTCCTCTACTCATTAAGTCGCTCTTTGGTAAAAGAATGATCGTTTGCATCCAAATACATCCAAGGGTATTTTTGCGCCTAGTATTAGTCTGGCAGTTAACAAAAATATTTTAAAATAAATAAAAAATAGTATATAGTAGAATGATTTAGATAAAAATAAAATCTTCTCAATCAATCTCTTTTTTCTTTCTTTCTCTATTAAAGAGTCTGGCAACAAATACTTCCCAATATGTAGATATACATATTTTGCCCATTAGACTTCTGTAAGTACGGTCTGGGGATTCTGGATTCTTGTGTTTAAATGGCATTTGGAAAACGTGTACAAGACAAGACAACTGGCAGTTGACAAGAGGCGTATTTTTCTTGTAGAAGAAGCTTTAATGTTGGTGTAAGTAAAATGAATTATAATAAAAAAAAAAGGAAAACATGGAATTATATATTTTGTTGTCAGTCGAAAAAATAAATAAAATAAACGTTTTTTCGATAATCTTTTGTCGTTTAATTATTTATATTTAGACAATTAACGAAAGTGAACTTTAATCATATACCTATCTCGTTTTACACTTGTTTCATTAACACTATAATAATATTATATAATAATCTTAATATGGAAATAAGAAATTTTAATAAAATTTCACAAATAAATTTGGTTTTAACTATAAGTAATTGCTTAACTATTTATAAACGCAGACATTGTATCGCTAAGCATCATAATTCGATATTCAGACATATTTTTAGCTATTACAACAGAATAGGATGACCTATAGGAATATACTCTAAAACGAACCGAAAGTTGTATGCGTCCGTCCGAAGCACTACAAAAAAAATCAACAGACACACTTAGGAAGCAAATAAAATAAAAACAAACGATCATAATCAACAAAATACATATTCTATCAAATCGCTCTGTATGTCTATCCGTTTCTACAAACACGCAAACACATTATTATTACCCTTACAATAATATACTTTTACACTAAAAGATATACTTATATATGTTCTATAGACATTATCACATCACGAAACCAAAATATTAATTAACTGTTTTTTTAATAATACAACTAAAACATTCATTTACTTAATGTCACAAAAAAAACATAACTCTCTTCTAAACAAAACTTAAAAAAAGGAAATATTTACACATTGTATTTGAGGCACGCTATGACAACCGTTAATGAACAACAAGTAATGGACACCAAAAGTCACTTATCGAACATCTATTAAATTTAAAAAAAAAAGAAACGTCAATGTGTATTAAAGTTAAATCTAGACTTGTATTGAACTGCGTCTAGACAGAGACGGTGGGCATAGCGTGATGATTTTAAATATTTTCATTAGTAATAAAGAATATTACTATTTTAAACTCGACAAGACTACTTTTTGCCGACTTTGGGTTCTATGCCATGGAATTTATTCCAATGCATGTTGTTGTAGACCTGAAATAGGTATTCCTCACGCATTATGGATCATTATTAATAATTTAATCAAGAACAAATATTGTCCTTGAATTATATGCTATTCATTTGCAGAAAGTCAGTAGCCGCTCCAAGTGGGAAGGCTAAGAGGTAGGATGAATTAATGTCCAAATGACTCCAAATCTTTATTCTACCACCGATTATTTACTTGGCAAATAAGACATCCCTGCAAAAGATACCGTTACTCTTGACTAACCTACCTCTTGTGACTAGGTGGTGTGTTAAAGTTAAAAGTATTTTTTAATTGCTTAGCAATAAATTGTTTGGATATTTTGATATTTCAATCATTCTCTTATTATTACACAATAACAGCAATTAATTCATAGCATTCATGAATACACCAATATTAAATACTGATCATTTCAGGCGTTCCACACTACACAATTTGATTGGCCAACTAATTGGCTCAATAACTGTTGATAGTTTTATGACCATATGCTATCCACTGAGAGCAATTTGATTGGCATCACTAAAAATGGCCAAACTCGCAGAGAGAGGCCGTGTCAATGAAGGCAAAAAAAATCTGTGTTTGGAGACAATACCCGGAGATGTACATCTTATTTAATGTGATAGAATAGAAATAAGTTGGTTGGGTTTTACCGTCATTTTTGATTGGCAATTCTGTAATTGGCCAATACAATTGTGATGTGTGGAACAAGCACTAGTTTGAATGTTGACCTTAATAGGGACATGTCTACGATAAATTTGCAATAGACTTGACTATTTTAGTAAGTCTAACATATCATAAAATATTATCAAGAAATAAAGTAAAAGCTTGGGTACTTTTATCATTATTTATACTAACATTAAGTTAGTAAGGAATAATAACCGTATGAAAATTACGTACCAAGTACCTGCAATCTTCTAGTATGTTACATTTTATATAAAAAAAAAACTCAAAATTACATTTCTTGTTAGACATATACAGAGATTCGTTAACTTATTAAAAATCATTATGTTCTAGCTCACCCATCTTTTTTTTTCTTTCTAATAACTGGCTAGAACATTTTAAGTGAAAAAAAAAAACTGTTACATTACAAAATTTACTAACGACATAATTCCAATTGTCAATATATAATTTTAAATTCTGAAGACATTTATCTTGAATATGTATAATATTATTACTTATAGATAAACTAACACTATTCCAGTTCAATAATGTCGTCCAGATCATCTATATCAAAGTCCTTTAGAGTCATAGCTGTAAAATAAAAATATTTAAAGTACTTACTAAATCAGATTCCTCATCATCTTCCTGCTCTGGGTCCCTATTAGGAGCTTTTAATTCCAGCCATCTTACGCCCTGCCTTGCAAATTCGTATTTCCAACGACTAATTCCAGGTATAGTAAGGCCAACGAGACGAGATAAAAACTATAAACAAACGGACCCTTACCGAGCTATCTTGCGACAGTTAGTGATTCGACACGAATATCCGAGCGAGTGATATCTCTGTCCTTGTTACTCCTATGCAGTAAAGACGTCACTTAGTCGAAAACAGCGATCGTTGCGCACTTCGTGGTACATGATAGCAGTTTATACCGTGGTTGTAAACAGTTGGTCCGCAATTTTATTGACAACTAATAACAAGTTCATTCCTGTATGAAAAGCGTTCTAAGGACTCGTATTTTCATTTCCCGTATTTGTTCTTTTATTCTTGTATCCGTTACTGTTTGTTAATCTCTTGTTGTTGTGCTGTTGTGAACCCCTGCAACTTTGTTTATATTTTTTATCTCGTCTCGTTGGCCTAGAGTACTCATGACTGACAAGCCCAAAATTAGTCGTTGATAAATCGAATTTGTAGTGGATTTGACTATGACTACTCGTCAAAGACTAGGCTGGCTGGAATTAGGAGTTCATAAAACGCCAGGTTTTCCTCTTCTCTTATTCCCTTCCACATTCAGGTTTATCTTTCTTCTCGCAACATGTGTATCACCCCTCCTCGTTACATGACCATACCACGCAAGGCGATTTCTTCTTATGCTCTTACATCCTTCTCATCCTCTCATCCTTGGCGCAACTTTCAAATTTCCTCTTACATAATCATTCCGTATTTTATCCATTTTCATAACTGATATAAAAAAATAAATTTTATTCAAAGATACTCACCAACTGTCGTTTTTTTAGCTGGCGTTATATCTGTACTGCATGATGGTTTGTTTTTTATTTCAATTTTAGTATTCAACATGGATGCGCCGCTGCCAGATTTTACAAAACCGAGATTCCTGAAACCAACAATTACGGCGTATTAGTAATTAATCTGAATGGCTTTTATAAACTTCACGCCTTTTTCTACTCGAAGGTGTAGGTTGTGTGACGCCTCGACTCGCCGAATTTCATTAGTAAATCATCAATATTTAGCACACATAACTTACGGATTTTTTTTGTGTGGGTATCAGGATTGGAACCAAATACATTATATGTTGTAATAGTAAAAATATGATAGTTTAAGACTATTAAGAGAAAATGTAATAGTGGTAGAGCCAAGCAGTTCGCTGCATGAATGGGAACCTCTCAGAAGATTGATGTAAAGTGGCTCATGCCGCGTTTTGTTCGGTGAGAGAGGTACCAGGAGGCCCAACCCCCTTCCATCCTACTCCCTTACAGGTCGGCAACGCATCAGTAACACTTTATGTATTGCTGTTGTCCATGGGCGGAGCAGGTTGCTTACCATCAGGTGACACGCTTGCTCGTTTGCCTTCCTACTCCATAAAAAAAAATCAGAGAGTGCCGCTTACCTGACATCAACAATCTCGACGGTATTGTGATTCACCTTAGGCTTGACACTTACAGCTGAAATTTTGGAGGCCGCTGTTGGCTTAAAAGGAGCTCTTGGCTTCGGTTTTGTTTGTTTCTGGCTCAATTCCAAAAAGTTTGTGTTACTTGCACTAGGGCTGATGTTTGCAGGCAAGTTTTTTTTGTTGGATTGCTTATCAGTTACAGCTGTTGGGTTGTTGAGCAGACCTATATAGCTATCTCTATGTTTTACTTGAACTGTACTGTTAGTAGTAGTATTTGGGTTTTTTACAGCTGTTTTGATTTGGCTCGACACACCCGGCTTATCGTCAACAGCTTGAATGTGTACCACGTTCTTTAATATGGACAAAGGATTATTATCTGCTGGACTAGCTGCTCTAGAGTCACTGCTACTGCTCGATATACTAAGAGTACGCGTCTTTGATACCACCTTATCTCTTTTCCCAAAATGAGTTACATCCGTAGGTTGAGCCGCTTCAGTCACATACGATTTTTTATTTGATGAAGCCTTTAAAATATTGGGTTTAGTTTTTACTGGCACGCTTACAGACGGCGCAGATTTTGCCACATTCAATGCAGACATATCAGATTTTTTCTGCAGCGTCAAGACGGTAACCTCTCCTATTCCAGGTATTGAAATAGTATCGCCGGGTATCAATTTTGTCAAGGACTTGTGAGAGGGTGTGGGTGTGGATAATACGGCCGCTTTTTGGTTAGGTTTACTAATGGTATGTGTTGTTGTTGTCTCTTGGGGTTTCGGCTGTATTGGTACGTAATTTAATGTCGATGACGCTTTAGTGTTTTTAGCCGGTACTAGCATATATTTGGATTTATCTCCAGTGGACACCTTTTTGGGTACTAATTGACTTGGCGATGGATTCGTCTTCACCGCTGTCTTCAAAATAGAGGTACCTTTGTTGCTGCTGTGTGCACTTGCAGTAGTTTTAGTGATAGCTGCAACGTTTTTGAGCAGAGCTACTGGCGTTGCAGTATCCTCATCATCGCTGTCCAAACAAATTGTGTTGCAAGATTCCAAAGCTGGTTTCCCGGCGACTACAGGAGCGTCATTTTTGTTCTCAATTGGCTTATTGTAAGGACTCGTTACTGAATCGGATAACACAATCTTTTCCTTTCTAATTTTCATGGGATTCTTGGATACATTTGGATTTGAAATCGATTGTGCCGTTGGAATCGTTCGAGTTTTTGTGATCTGTATGTGACTCGGACCTTTCGTGTCTTTTTTCTGAGAGTTCGCACTTGTTTGAGCAGTAGTTGTGAAAGGGGTGATTTGTGGTTTGTTTTGTATAGGTGCAGGTGGTACTTCCGAGACAGCGACTATGTCGTCATCGCCGTCCGGCAGTATACTTTCACACGAGCCGGCTTCACCTGATGGTAAGCTGCCTGCCGATTGAATCCTAGAAAAAGATGTAAATTAATTCGTAATTAACCAATAAAATATGCCTATGCCTGATCTAATACGGCAAGATCTAGTTGTATATTATGAGGAGTGACGGCAGAGTACAATTAAAACTCAACACTATCATACAATCACATCATTTTAATCAAAGTAAGGAAGTCCAAGGAAGTCCAGCTGTGTGGCGCCGGCTTAGAATATCGCCACCCCATCTCTTCCCGTGGGTGTCGTAAAAGGCGACTAAGGAAAAAGCTAGAAGAATGGGCAGCAGCATTCTCACTGAAGAAAATACAGCCAACTGCGATCGCCAACCCGCCTGCCAAGCGTCGCCACGCTTATGGCAAAAACCCCCCATGATTGAGCGGATCGGCAGTTGTGGCGCTCTATGGGGGAGGCCTATGTCCAGCAGTGGACATAAAAAAAAAGGCTAATGATGATGATGATGACGACGAAGGAAGTCCATTAATAGCGTGATTATTTCCATCAAATAAAAGCAGGGAACAGCGGGTGTTATATTCATTCATATCAAGGGAAATATGATGTAAAGATATTTACTTTGATACATGACGTTGACAATATTCTCCTACATTTTAAATAGAAATTGAGATTATATGATTGTTGGTGACCCTACCAAGTAATTGTAATACCAGGTAACATGCTGTCATTTATTATTATCAATAGTTCAAAGTTATAAATAGTTAATAGTTTCAAGGATAGGTCGTAAGTAATAAAGTTCAGTATGATTTTTTATTTCTTTTTAAATTAAAAGTAGTAGAAGGGACGAAAGTCATGTCACAAGGAGAGCGATGGGAATGACTGTGGATGGACACATTAGTAGAAAAAGGTCGAAAAAGAGATGGATGGACTGTGTAAAAGTTGATATGAGTATGAAGGGAGTAAGTGTGAACACGACGAGTGATAGAAGAGAATGGCAATGACATGTTGTGCCGACCCCACTTAGAGTGGGACAAGGGTAGGAAAATGATGATGTTTTTTTTTAATAATATAGATAATGTATGTAGTCGTAGACATTTGCAATAAATAGTTTTCGTGCGAGATAAAACTAGGCATAGTAGTTCTGCAGCATGATTCTCAATCAGAAATCTCGATTACACTCCAACGAGTTTTCGGAAGATTAGTGTGATCAATAGTGTCCGACCGAAGGTCTATTTTTGGCCGAAGCCGATTAATCGGCAATCTCCACAACCTTTGGCCGAAGCCGAAGGTTAAAAACTATTAGTAATTTAATAATTTTCTTCAATATTATCCACAGCTAAAGAAAAATATCGGCGTAAAGTGGCTCTTGCCGCTTTTTTCTCGGTCGTAGAGTTATCCGCACTGAACTAAGTGCAGTCCGGTCCGTCAGTCAGTTACTCTTTCGTAACAGTTAGTTTAATTCCGACTGTTTTCGGACCTTCGGCTTCGGCCCAGAATTCGGCCGAAGCCGAAGTTCTCGCCGAAGATGGATTTTTGGCCGAAGGTGGCCGAAGCCGAAGCGCTTCGGTCGGACACTAGTGATCAATTTGAAATGATTAAAACATTTTAAGTGCTTCGTCTCTAACAATAAATTTAAAACGAAATCATGGGATAGGTACAACTCTTAACTAATAATACTTACATTCCAACTGGAACCACAAGAGGATTTGAATTTTTTATATTGCTATTAACACTGACTTTCCCACTGTCTATCTCGATAACCCAATTTGGATTATTAGTACTGTTCGACTCAACTTTATCAGCATATACTCTTAAAGTGTTGCTTTTGGATTTACTCTCTTCTTTTCTTACATTCCTAGTATTTGTACATAGAGAAGTATTAGTAGTATTGTTATCATATATTTCAATAACTTCACTACGGACAGAATGTGCTGATTCTTTTTCTTTACTTGTCTTCTTCTTTATCGATTTCTCTACTTTTTGTTTTGGTTTCGATTCACCGACTTGACTACTACCGACAGGTAAACTTGTGTCGTCATCATTGTCATCATCAATACAGAAGCTGGTAGATATCATTGATATTTTTTCATCTGTTGTCATTTTCTTATTTTTAAGTTTCTTTTTTGAAGGGTGGTCTGATTTATTATGTGTTTTCTCTATAGCAACGTCAGGCGCTTCGCTGTGATCAGATGAGCACTCTTCCATATTATTGACGGAACCAGAATTTGCCAATTTCTTCAACATCGGTTTACCGATTATCTGTAAATAATGTGAATATTTAGTTTTTTCATATTTTTGAAATGAACGGTAAGGGTAATTTTTTATAGCTTTGACACGTTGCCATAGTTGGTCTAGAGGTCGAGCATCCTTCTGAATTAAGACACTAATAACTTCTCGGGGCTTAATTTCGAAAGTGCGGAATTTGTGATAAATATCGATGACTGACAACATTGTAACTGGTATATAGCAGTAGGTTCCTCTGCCTCTTTCATCTGGAACGAAACAAATCGGCAAGTGGAGCCTACACCTACACCTTCAATTAAAAAAATGCATTAAGTAACAAATACTCTGTCATACAAATCCAACCAGTCATATAACAAACTGTATAAGGTATCCAATTTTGATGAAAAACAGTTAAGTAATTTGGGAGTCACTCGGGGACAAACTACGGGACAAATACTTTATATATCTATATATATAATAAAACTAAGTCGATAAAATGTGCGTGCCGATAAAACTTAAAAAGGAGTCCCGACACGATAAAGGGACTTATGTGGTGTGATAGCCCTTTATCCCTCCTCGAACAAGAAAGTTCCCGTTTTAATCTAAAGGGCATGTTTTTAAAGATATAAGGGACTTTCCGACCCTTCAACTTGGAAATTAAGTCCAGTGGCGCCATCTGTTATCGAATATTTGAACTTCGTTCAAGACAACTATGGAGACTATACACTCCAATAGTCATAGTGTATAGTCTCCATAGTTGTGAGCCATTGCAGCATGTGTAGTAGTGGCGCGAAATTTAAAATTCCAATTTCAATAAAATCTTAAATTTCATTTGTTACTATAATAAAGTTGTTAAATTTTGTGTATTTATACGTCATTATTTAACGTATATTTTGGAGTTAAAGCGACATAATTTTAGTTATCCAAATTAGTTCTCAAAATATTTAAAAATTTAGGTTTTTAAATTTCGCGCCTTTACTACATACGCTACCGCTACAGAAGCTAGAAAGTTCCCGTTTTAATCTAAAGGGCGTGTTTCTAAAGATATAAGGAACTTTCCAACCCTACAACTTGGAAATTAAGTATAGTGGCGCCATCTGTTATCGAATATTTGAACTTCATTCAGGACAACGATTGTTTGGGTTGCATTTCCAAAAGCGTTGCGAGCAATTGTAGCATGTGTAGTAGTGGCGCGAAATTTAAAATTCCAATTTCAATAAAGTCTTAAATTTAATTTGTTGCTATAATAAAGTTATTAAATTTTGTGTATTTATACGTCATTAGCTAACTTATATTTTGGAGTTAAAGCGACATAATTTTAGTTATCCAAATTAGTTCTCAAAACATTAAAAAATTTAGGTTTTTAAATTTCGCGCTTTTACTACAAATGCTACCGCTATAGAACCTTTTATTATGGCGGACGATAATGACCAGAATACTCTAGAGTACTCTAGGTGTGAGAGAGAAAATATTTTCAAATTTTCTCGAATATTCTAGAGCCTAGCTCTCTGAATATATAAGAGCCCGGTGTCGCTCACCAGAGTTAGTTTAATTTGAACAGCGAAACGAGCGATTTCAAAACGAAAAGAAGAGAAGTTATCTGTGAGCCTTTATTTAGAAGTATCACGTGTGAGTATTTTTAATAGTGTGTTTAATTAACTCTCGATTTTGAAACGAAATAGAAAAAAGTTATTTGTGGGTTTTTATCGTGAAATTTCAAATGTGAGTATTTTTAATAGTGTTTCATTAATTCTAATGGTTTTTTTTCTTTAAATTGTAATTTTCTTAACCTTCAAAAAGTCGCGCGGCGTCGAATTGATGCCTTCTATATACTTTTGGCCGTAAACAAAATATCGCTCGACCGCTTGAAGGTTAAATATATTTTTTTTTGTCTCAACATACCCCACGTTTCCGTTACAAAATAATTATCTATAAAATGTTTATTTAATTTATATTTTATAGAATACAATGCCCAGACGTAAGAGAGGAGGAGATTTGGCCAGTTCTGCAGCGAAACGGCGGAAACAAAAAGAATCTCGAAGAAATGAAATGGAAGAAGAGCACGAAGCACGTTTACAGAATCAACGGACCAGAATGAGTAACCTGAGAAGCAGAAGAAGCGAAGAAAGAACAGCAAATAAAAGTACTGAAGAGTCGAGAATTTTAAAAGATAATCTAACAAAGGAAGCATTCCACTACGAACCGACGAAAAAATATTACAATCATAAATACGTTGTTATTGGAAAAATGAATAACGTTTGCCAGTTTTGCCACGCAAAAAAATTCAGTAAAGAAACACCAGGTCTCTGTTGCATGAATGGAAAAATTCGATTACCACCAATTGAAGCACCTCCGCAGGAATTTCTGCATTACATGCTTGGGGAAACACTAGAATCAAAACACTTTCTTCAAAATATAAGATCATATAACTCCTGCTTTCAAATGACTTCTTTCGGTGCTACTTCGACTAACACTAATAGAAATGAATTTGAATATGTATTTTCAATTCAAGGGCAAATTTATCACAAAATAGGATCGTTACTGCCAATGCCTAACGAAGACCATAAATTTCTACAAGTATATTTCATCGGAAATGAAGAACAAGAAATTGATCAACGATGCACAAATTTTAATGGACTGAGACGCGAAATAATCCAAGATGTACAGAGGATCTTACACAAGTATAATCAACTGATTTATATATTCAAAACAACATTAGACCGCATAATTTCTAATGACTATAAAATTGTAATTCGAGCCGATAAAAGACCACGTGGAGAACACGAACGCAGATTTAATGCACCTCAGGTAGATGAAGTCGCCATTGTAGTTGTGGATAATGAAAATACAAGCCGTGACATAATTGTACATCGAAGAAGAAAAGGACTACAACGCATTGCAGAGACACACCGTTCATATGATGCTCTTCAATATCCGTTAATATTTCTGCACGGAGAGGACGGATACCATTTCAATATAAAACAAATTCATCCTGAAACAGGCATAGAAACAAACAAAAAAGTCACTTCTAAGGAGTTCTATGCTTACCGCTTAATGATCAGAGACAATGAAACATATAATCACATACTCAACACTCGCCGTTTATTCCAACAATTTCTGATTATGGATATGTACGCAAAAATAGAAGCAGAACGGATGCTTTACATAAGATTGAATCAGAAAAAACTACGCACAGAAGAATACATCCACCTTCGAGACGCGATCATGAATGACGGCAATATTGACGATATTGGAACAATGGTAATCTTACCCTCATCATACATAGAAAGTCCAAGACATATGCACGAATATACACAAGGTGCCATGACCTACGTAAGAAAATATGGACGACCTGATCTCTTTATAACATTTACATGCAATTCATCATGGCCAGAGATCAAAGAACAACTAAAATACGGACAAACCTCCATAGATCGACACGATATAATAGCCCGAGTTTTTCGACAAAAACAAATACGATTTATTGAAGTCATCACAAAATATCACATCTTTGGAACTGTTATTTCCTGGATGTATACAATTGAGTGGCAAAAACGAGGATTACCTCACTCACACAATCTCATATGGCTACACGATAAAATTTATCCCACGGATATCGACAAAATCATCCGAGCTGAATTTCCTGATCCACAAAAAGATCCGGAGCTTTACAACATAGTAGTGAAAAACATGATTCACGGACCATGTGGATCATTAAATTTCAATGCGCCATGCATGAGTGATGGAAAATGTACGAAAAAATATCCAAAACCGTACTTGGACGATACCAAAACTGAAGATGACGGCTATCCCAAGTATAGAAGACGATCACCGAAAAACGGTGGCTTCACAGCAAAAATACGAATACAAGGCAGAGACGAACTGGAAATAGATAATCAATGGGTAGTACCGTATAATCCACTACTTTCCAAAATGTTCCAAGTACATATAAACGTTGAATACTGCAATTCAGTAAAATCTATTAAATATATATGTAAGTACGTAAACAAAGGTAGTGATATGGCAGTATTTAAAATAGTCCAAAATAGCGAACAAAATAACAGAAAAGATGAGATCCTCATGTACCAAATGGGAAGATACATCAACAGTAACGAAGCAGCGTGGAGGATTTTTAGTTTTCCCATACATGAACGCGAACCAGCTGTGCAACATCTAGCAGTACATTTGGAGAATGGACAGAGAGTTTACTTCACAAAAGACTCGGCTAGAAAAATTGCAAGCGAACCACCTCAGAACACAACATTAACAGCTTTCTTCCAACTGTGTCAAACAGATCCATTCGCCAGAAAGTTATTGAATGTCGACGTCCCTATTTATTATACGTGGGACAAAACAAGGAAAATTTTTCAACGTCGGAAACAAGGAATGCCAGAGGAGGGTCATCCAGAAATCATAAAAACTAACGCAATAGGTCGAGTATTCACTGTACATCCAAACAATGCCGAATGTTTTTATCTCCGGATGTTGTTATACGAAATACGGGGACCAACAAGTTTTACAGATCTCAGGACCGTTAATGGCTACCTATGCCAGACTTACAGAGAAGCATGTCAACGCTTAGGATTATTGGAAAACGACAACCACTGGGAATTAACACTACAAGAAGCCACACTCACAGCTTCAGCTGAACAAATTCGAGAGTTATTCGCTATAATATTAACAACATGTAACCCATCAAACCCAAAACAGCTATGGGACTCTTTCAAAAGGAGTATGAGTGATGATATATTGTACCAAGTCCGACAAGCTAATCCTGAACTGACTATAAAATTCAATGACGAGATCTTCAATGAAACACTCATTCGCTTAGAAGATAAATGTTTAGCAATAAATAATCAGGCCTTAGTAGAACTTGGAATGCCAGCACCACAAAGAAATGCTTTTAGTGTGCTAAACTACGAAATTATGAAGTTACAACATCAATGAACTACTTGAATACATTGCTCACAACAAACCACTTCTCAATGACAATCAAAAAAAAGTTTACGACGTTATAATGAGCCGGATAAATAACAATATTGGTGGAATTATTTACTTGGACGCACCAGGAGGCACTGGTAAAACGTTTCTCATAAATCTAATACTGGCGGAAATACGTGCTAAAAAACTCATCGCACTGGCACTAGCATCATCTGGCATTGCAGCCACACTTATGGAAGGAGGACGAACTGCCCATTCTGCCTTACAACTACCATTGAATATAGCCGAACAACAATTCCCGGTATGTAAAATTTCAGGAAAATCTGGACGTGGTCAAATTTTAAAACAAGCTAAAATTATCATCTGGGATGAATGCACCATGGCCCATAAAAAATTTATAGAAGCCATGGACAGAACATTACAAGAATTGCGAAAAAACTCTGAAATAATGGGAGGAGCTCTACTCATACTCTCAGGAGATTTTCGACAAACATTTCCAGTTATTCCCAAGTCAACATCAGCAGACGAGATCAATGCATGCTTGAAAAAATCACATCTCTGGCCACAAGTACAAATACTGCAATTAACAAAAAACATGAGAGTTGAATTATCAAGAGATGAAACAACAGCACAATTTGCTAAAATACTTTTACAAATCGGCGAAGGTACATATCCTACTGACCAAACGACCGGCCTCATTGAACTTAATAGTGATTTCTGTAATATAGCCACTTCTGAAGACGAACTAATCGACAAAATTTATCCAAATATTATTCAGAACTATACTAATGCAGAGTGGTTATTTCAAAGAGCAATTTTGGCCACTAAAAATAATATTGTTGACGATATCAATTTTAATATTCTAAAGAAAATACCTGGTGAAGAGAAAATATATAAATCGATCGACACGATGGTATCCATTGAAGAAAGTGTCAACTTCCCCACTGAATTTCTAAACTCTTTACAAGTACCAGGAATGCCATTACACTGCCTTCGTCTGAAAATTGGAACTCCAATCATACTACTCAGAAATCTCAACTCCCCAAAATTATGTAATGGAACTAGAATGATCGTAAAACAGCTATCGAATAATATCATTGAAGCTGAACTTATTTCTGGAAAGACCAAAGGACAGACAGTATTTATACCTAGAATACCTCTGATCTCTTCGGAATTGCCATTTCAATTTAAAAGACTGCAGTTTCCAATAAAATTAGCCTTTAGTTTTACAATTAACAAAGCGCAAGGACAAACTTTAAAATATTGTGGCATTAACCTCAAAGAATCCTGCTTCTCTCACGGTCAGCTATATGTAGCTTGCTCAAGAGTAGGAAATCCAAAAAAATTATGTATATATACTCCGGACAATAAAATGAAAAATGTTGTTTATAAACAAGTATTGTAAATAATGAGAAAACGTTTTCAATAAACTTTTTTTTTACTTTTTACGTCATAGTTTATTTTTTTATTTCGACTCTACCACGTCATCTCATATCAACTCCCGGGCGAAGCCGGGTTTTTTAGCTAGTACATAAATATATATTAAACACTTACGGTAAGAGCGATGTCGTAGATAGGTCCACTAACAACATCTTTGCCAGTCTGTTCGGCTTCTTTCAACACCTTAAGCATACTATACCGGGCTGCTAGAACCGCAGCATCTGAATCTAACATCGGATTGCCTTTCAAATATGTTTGTGCCACTATATTGATCAAGTTTGAATTGGTCAGCAAAAATAAAGGCAGTGGTACAACTTCGTCTTCTTGAACCGCAGAGACATTCACCTTTCCTGCTTTTAACATTGATGATTCATTGTCGTTTGTAGCAGATACGGTAGCATTATTTGTAGGTTCTTTTTCATTCGTCGAATCTCGTTGTTCATCACTTACAGTTTCATTCAGTCCTTTTTTCAACTTCTCCTTATAGGTTTTTGGACCAGGTTTTATAGTGGCTTTAGATGTTAGTTTTGATTTTGCAGGTCCGGTCCTGTCCGGTTTACCATCTTCTACATCACTATCGACGTTTACCACCTTCTGTGAAGTATTCTCTACTGGTCCATTTTTAATATTATTAGTCTCTTTTTCATTATTTCTGTCCGGAACAAAATCTACGTCAGATGAACTCTCCGTTTCCTCATCTAAATCAATTACTACATCTTTGGATAACAAATCAAATTGTTTCTCAGCGTCAATAGCTGCTCGTCTTTTTTTGCGAGTATCAGAACTGGCACTTTCTAGTTTTGATTCTTGGGAGCGGTCTGTACATTTGTCAACTTGCTCAGTAGCAGCTTTTCTTTTTCTTCCAGATATTAAGGAATTTCGCAAAATCGATGCAGTATTCGATGAATCTAGATCTGCAGACTTTACTTGTGGTAAATCTGAGTTATCGATAGACTCATACATGATATCGGTGATTATAGGCTTTGTTACAGGATTTATAAGTAGAAGTTTAGCGATGCTAGCCGTAAGTTCATCTTCACCAGGGTTAATATAACCCTGTTTGACTATTGTTTTTACTTTAGATAATAGTCCAGCAACATCTGCGCTCTCTCTTTTGTAATGAAAATTATGTTTGATGAGTAATTCGGAGATTTTTTCCACAATAGATTCATCGTTATACGGATCATTGTCTTGAGTAGTTATAGTTATGTCAGGTGTAATTTGTTCAAGCATTGGGTCCGCTCTTTTGGGCAGTACTCCGCTGAAGCCAGGCTGTGGTGATATTTCTCGACGTTTGAGACTTCGCAGTTCTCTCTTCGTTTTGGTTTCATGTTTTACTTGTACTGCCGGTACGAAATCATCACTCGTGTCTTCCGTTTTCACTTCTTCTTTAATGTTTACTGATCTCGTGTTATGTTGCCCGGTACCTGATGGTACTCGCTTCATAGGAATTTTGGGTATTTTTGTTTTCGTCTTGCTTTCCGATTCTGTAACAAAAGCTAATGATATAAAAAAATTGTACATCGGTTAGTCTCAACTTTATAAGTAAATTGTAAATGGAGCATTATAATATTATTCTTGTGGGATATAACTTTCATATATATAACTGTCTCATTAGTATAATTAAAAAGAATTAACGATCATCTCAACAGTTTCATTATAGCTCGAGCGTATACGCAGAAGTTAGTTTGAAGTACGCGCGCGTGCCTGTGTGCGTGTACGTACGTTTGTCGGCCTGCTCCTGGCGGAACAGGCGCCAGGCGTCCTCGCGCTCGGTCTCGTCCAGCCCCCGCTCGGAGGAGCGCAGCAGCGAGTCGTGCTCGTGCACGGCGTGCAGCGCGGCGTGCGCGGCGGCTCGCAGGAGCGCCGCGTCGTGCACGCCCGCCGCCACGCCGCCCGCCACCGACGCGCCCGCTTCGTCGTACCTGCGCAGGCACACGCACATGACATCACACAAGGGTAGCGTCAGCAAAAAATAATGTGTTAATTTAATTTAGTTTAATAAAAAAAATATATATATATTTGGGTAAAACTAGGCACATTAATAGTGTTTCAATCACAAACTACAGTAGGTTAAACACCAATTATAACACGATTTCTCCGTCTCAATCATTTATTCGGTCAAATGTAATTTATTTCGACATAAGTGTAAACTTTAATACCATATTGCGTACATAACATCTGAAATTTTCGCTTTTTTTATTCATATTTGAAAAAAAAACAATGAAAATCTAAGAAATGTCAAAAGCTATTTTTTTATCCCAATGATACTGAGAGGACAAATTAGGAAGAAAACCTCTATAAAAAATTAGCAAGAGGTGCATGCACCTCTGCCAATTAGAAGGCCGAGAGGCAAGCGATAGTGAATGGTAGCAGCGTGCTACGGCTCAAGGCGACTGACCCAGGGGTTGCGAGCTCCCCCGTTCAGCGTGCAGCGTGATTGTCGAGAAAGGGACGACAAACCAGGGATTATGAACCCCCGGCACGGCCCAATTAAGGAGCGTAGGACAGGGCGTCGGCCAGAGGTTGTGAACGTTTAGAACGACAACGCCATACAGAAGAAGTCTTCTGGAGAAGGATGGTGAACCTAGTCCACCACCCTTCTCCAGAAAACTTCTTCTTGCTAACTCCGCTACCCGGTCCTTCCCGAGGAAGACCGTGTTGTAAGCCCAGACGCTCAGTTCGCCCGGACCGCAACCCTCATTGCGCAGCTCATCAGACCGCGTGGAGTAAACCACTATAAAAAATCCGTGAATCCCAATTTTAGATGCCCGGTGACTCATGGCCCCAAAATTATGGAGCAGACTGCCTGCCTGAATTAATGCAGCCTCCATAAGAGAAAGTATTTCCGAATTCTGTGCCAGGGTCAAGACGCAAGACAGGGATAATACTCAGTTTCGTTCCCAAATGACGGAGCTGTCAGCCCGCGTAATCGCACTGGAAACGGAGAAGAGCAGAGATAAGACGCTAGCGGCGCCAACCCAAGTGGCTCAGACATCCTGAGGAGACTTACCTCCTCCGATGTAACTGCCGCCTGCGGAAAAATAAGCCGGCACGGCTAGGACCGCCCCGGGCCTCTCGAAACCCGTGTTTGTGCGATGTCAATCATCGACCTATCATGGGCGACTCCCTATGTGCATGGTATCCAGATTGGTATCCGGTGGTCAATTTTTCTGACATATCTTTCTGGAAGTGTAGCTCCGCCGCACCAGCCACCTGCGTTAGACTAGCCGACCTCCGTAGTGCAGGAGCAGAATCGCCCGATCCCGAGTGGACTGGCTCCGTGGTTGGATGACGTCCATTTGGAACAGGCGTTCGCAATTGCTCAGGACCCATGGGGACGCCCATACAAAATGGTGTTGGGTAAGTTAACCCTGTAGGTCTTTCTGTTGATGGAATCCCTGGACTCTGAAGTCGGTGTTGGGAAAAGTAGTAGTCCGGGGCGGTCCCTCGGATTCTCTGTTACAGTCGGACCACACACCAAGGTCCGCAGAGCTGGAGGTGACGGAGGACAAGGTTGAGAGCTAGCTAAAGCTACTGCTTTTGGAGTCCCACACTACTGGTCGTCCCCAGGCACACTCCCCGTGTATAAAGTGCATTTCTTTTCATTAGAAAAAAGGTGCAAACTTAGAACTCACGTGTAGTACTAAGCTTTCGGACATCTCTCAACGAACCAAACGCGGCATCAGCCATTTTACGTCGATATTCTGAGACATCTTAGTATATTACCGATCGAACCAGCCTATTCATACAACATGCATATACATTTAAGAGTGGTAGACTTGTAAGCGTAAAGTTAAGTAAGTTCTTAACTTACGCACGCGTATAGGCCTACGAGTCTGTTGTGAAGAAAGCAAAGATAACAGAGCGTCATACACACACATGCATACACACGAACACACACACAAATATAAGAATAATAGATCGGCAATAGTCACCCAAACAACGAGACTAAAATGGGTTGTTGATGTGTGAGTGACTTATGAATGTGTGTAAAAAACGCTTTTGATTCAAAAGCGCTTTTTACGCACACATTGATAAGTCAACTTTTACATAGTTAATGTTAATGTTGAAATATAAATATCCTGAAATTCTAATATACGCGCTGTTGCGTTGTCAGTGATGAATATTAGTACATTTTTCCTGACATGTGCCACCCATTATAGTTTATGCTAAATCTATGATTCTTACACACCTCACTCGCTTCTTTGACATTTATAACTGTCGTCATAAACACTCGCAGGTTTTAAAGGCTTCTAAAGTCACCATCTAGGTAAATACGTTATATTTGGTCATCGAAATTGTATCAAAGCCGTCTTAAACTTTATATATTATTCTTAGTCAATCACATAATATATAAATCAGCACAAACCTATACAGTTCTGTTAACTCAGCCATATTGTAGTGACGATCTATCTGTTGCTCATCGACCACACGACAAGCAACCGCCTGCTTGGTCACAGAACGCTCGTATATCTTCTGTTCCATTGTACCCTGAGAATAATAACAAAATAATAAAATTTTAATAGCATCATTTTCCTACCATCCCTCCATGATATGTCCATCCACAATCATGTCAGTCATTCTTATCACTAAGCTTGAACATCTCTTCCTTCATGTTCATACCACGACAGTTTACCACTTATATTTTTTCCATGATTGCTGCTACTATTATTCATATAAAAATATTAATTAACTAGCTGACCTGCGAACCTTGTTCCGAATCAAAAGTAATAAATGAGTAAAGTTTGGATATCGTAAGTATTCGTGAGGTTCAATTTGTGCTATTTATCGGCACGCGTCTTGGCCGGTACTACTGCGTGCGATGTAACTACTGTCCCGCTATGTTAATACTGCAATATCTTCAAAAATATTCCTTTAAATTACATGCAGTATAGCCTCATAATCATCTATATTACTTGCACAATCTATTTATGACACTTAATAGGATTAAAATTAATGCAGATTTTTTTTTAAATTGCTTCGTAAATAAATCTTTATTTCACGCAAAAAGTAAAAAAAATAAAATGTTTATTGTGGGTTATCCCTAAGAGATAGATATATGCCTTCGCGGACTGTTTTGTAGACCTTCTAAAGGTGTTTAATAATATAAATCTTTATTAAGACCAGATAAAAATAATACACTTTTGTTAATCTCTAAAAACAATAAGTTTACAAATCGAAATGAATTCTAACGCCTAAACTAGGCCGAGCCGGTACCTTAGACGTTAGTTTGTTCCCATGATAATAACTACAAATAGAATGAGACATGTGCACTAGTGGAAATAAACATGCTTTGGTCAATATGCAATAAAAATTAATAGTTTCGAATACAATGCGGGTATCTATAAAATTAGATTTTCTGAAGTACCGCACACACAAATTGAAACCACAAAGAGTGTGAACTTAGGCAATTTTTAATTATAAGCTGTAGATTATATTTTGTTTGTTATTCGTCTTAATTCATTTTTTAATTTGTTCAGATATAGAAAATTATTAAAGTATTCATTGATTTATATTAATCGGATACAATAATTATGAAGCATTATTTTACATTAAAAAATATTTTTTCTATGTCATCGTAATTTTGAGTTTTTAGCCAAGATATTAGGAGAGCCAAGCAGTACGCTGCATGAATGGGCCGGCTCGGCCGGTGAAATACCACGACCTCTCAGAAGACCGACGTAAAGTGGCGCATGCCGCGTTTCGTTCGGTGAGAGAGGTGCCCGGAGGCCCACCTCCCTTCCCTATCCCCTATCCCTCAAAGGTCGGCAACGCAACAGTAACACTGTATGTGTTGCTGGTGTCCATGGGTGGCGTTGGTTGCTTACCATCAGGTGACACGCCTGCTCGTTTGCCCTCCAATTCCATAAAAAAAAACCTTCTTACATAAGTGTATATTTAATGGGTAAAACATTAATTAATAATGTAGAACATTGTTTTTATCTATCAATCAGCCAGCGTTTCCAATTAAAGTGCCAAATCTCGAAAATTATCATATTTTCTTTAGTACATTATACATCAATCATAGATTAAAACCACCCCGTTGACACCCTCTATCTATTAAAAAAAACAGCATCAAAATCCGTCGCGTAGTTTCAAAGATTTAAGCATATAAGCGGACAGACAGCGGAAAGCGACTTTGTTTTATACTATGTAATGGTATACCTCATCATAACATTTTTGCGGATTTTCCATCATCAAAATTGAAAATGGAAAAGTGGTCAAAACTATGTTAACTTAAAAGAGAAATCCTAAATTAATACTTTCATGCTGGATTATATGAGCGACCACACCATCGGACATTTGCACATTTTTAAACTTTGTTAACCCACTCACCACCAGCCACCCCACACACAGTCTTGGTGGCGCAGTGGCTAGCACCCCGCTTCTGATTCAAGAAGTAGTGGGTTCAAATCCTGGCACACACCCGACTTTCCGAAATTTTCGGAAGTTACGTGTGATAAATATCGATGACTGACAACTTTGTGCCCGGTATGGCAATAGGTTCGCCACCTTTTCCATTTGGGACATAAATATAACGGCGAGACGAGGCTTAACAATACATAAAATCATTAAATCTCACCATAGCAACAAGCCGGTATATAAAACAATCTTTTTTCTGCCCAAAACGATAAACCCTGAATATGCTTTGGATGTCATGTGCGGGGTTCCACGAGGTGTCCATGATGATCACCCGGTTGGCAGCCGTCATATTGAGTCCCAGGCAGCCAGCGCGTGTCGATACCAAAAATAACCTGCAATATTAGCATCCTCAGCATGTGTGTGACGAGCCTCGTGGCGCATTGGTAAAGCTACCGACTGCAGAATCGAGGTTGGCGGGTTCGATTCCCACCCGAGTACAAATATTTGTAACAAGCATAAATGTTTGTATGGCGTCTGGATGTTTTTCTATGTATTATAAGTATGTATTTACAAAACAAGAGTATATAATAGGTCGGGGAAAAAGTCTTTTCGCATAACGTAGGTATAAACTTATTATAAAATTTCTTTGACTGTACTATTTGTGTCTGGCTGGTTTTGGTAACATTAAAAAGGTTACATTATAAAGAAAAGAAAAAAATAAAAAAAAGTTGTTTCCCGCTATTTTTCATTTGTTTTTCTCTCCGTAAAAATGAGTGAATCTAATGAAGAAATTCGATACATTTTAAAATTTTATTATAAAAAAGGCAAAAATGCAACTCAAGCAGTGAAAAAAATTTGTGATGTTTATGGACCTGATGCAGTGTCAGTAAGAGTAGCACAAATTTGGTTCAAACGTTTTCAGTCCGGAAATTTTGATGTTAAAGATGCACCTCGCTCTGGTCGCCCTGTTACGAATAAAATGGACGCCATTTTTGAAAGAGTGGAGCAAGATCGGCATATTAGTAGTTACGATGTAGCTGAAGAACTGGGAATTGACCACAAAACAGTTTTGACCCATTTGAAGAAAGCTGGTTATACAAAAAAGCTCGATATTTGGGTGCCACACGAGCTCACTCAAAGAAACTTAATGAACCGTGTACTCATTTGCGATTCATTATTGAGACGTAATGAAACCGAGCCGTTTTTGAAGAGATTGATAACTGGCGATGAAAAGTGGATCACGTACGACAAGAACGTGCGAAAAAGGTCGTGGTCGAAAGTTGGCCAGGCTTCACAGACTGTGGCCAAACCTGGCCTAACACGAAATAAGGTGATGCTGTGTGTATGGTGGGATTGGAAGGGCATTGTTCATTATGAGCTTTTACCGTCCGGCAAAACCATCGATTCTGATCTTTACTGCCAGCAACTGATGAGATTAAAGGAAGCAGTCGAGAGAAAACGGCCGGAATTGATCAACAGGAAGGGTGTGGTCTTTCATCACGATAACGCTAGACCACACACATCTTTAGCCACTCAGCAAAAATTAAGAGAGTTCGACTGGGAGGTCCTAGTGCATCCACCATATAGCCCTGACCTTGCGCCTTCAGATTTTCACCTGTTTCGGTCTCTTCAGAATTCTTTAGGTTCTGTAAGGTTGACCTCAAGAGAGGACTGCCAAAACTATTTGTCCCGTTTTTTTGATCAGAAGTCCCAAAGTTTCTACAGTAACGGGATAATGTCTCTGCCCACAAAATGGCAGAAAGTTATTCAACAAAACGGTACATATATATTGTAAATAAATGTAAATAAACTTTGAAAAAAATGTCTTGACTTTTCATACAAAAATACGAAAATACTTTTTCCCCAACCTATTATGTATTAATATCCGTTATCTAGTATCCATAACACAAGCATTTAGTTGCTTAGTTTGGAACTAGATGATGCTGTGTGGACACAAATTAAGATATTGTTTTCGGAAGTTATGCGTGATAATTATCGATGATTGAATACTTTGTGCCCGGTATGGCAGTAGGTTCGCCACCTATTCCATTTGGGACGTAAACATAACGGCGAGACGAAGCTTAATAGCCGCTGCCCACACCTTCGAGTAACAAAAGCTGTGAAGTTATGTTATGTTACGAGTATATTATTATTCTCTCTATTATTATAATTATGTGATGTCTAATACATGTTTGCCCATTCCCTCATTATTGATTTTTATTTAGACAAGATTTTTATACTCACTTGGTATGTATATTATTCTCGGCATTAAACTCCCTGCACCATTTCTGTCTCACTTCTGCTGGCACTGATCCGTCCAACCGGTAGTAGTCCTGGCCGAGGCTCCAATTTTTGATCTTCTTTAAAAAGTACTCCAACGCGTTCAGGCATGTCAATGATGTGGAGAAAATCAATCTGTAATTTCCGTACATTATAATTCTTCTGGGAAAAATCCCTTCCTTCTGGAGCAGTCGGTTATGGGACTACGAAACTGTACTGCTATATAACTACTGGACTATGTCGTTGCCAAATAATTTGGCAGCAGGAGAATCGATGGACTGAAGCCATCTGATAGAAAGCTATATCTGATGCAAGTAGTCTGTCAGAAGACAAAATAGAAAGAAGTAAAAGCTCCTCAACTCCCCAAAAACTTACACTTTATCACCGAGCGCGACGCACTCTTCCAAAATCCTAAAAACGACCACGAATTTGTTCGAGCTCTCCAGAGTTTCTAGCATATTGCCACCTTCCAGGTATGGAAGCCACCACAGATCTGTTGCTATCGTGTCCTTCATGTCTTCCTGGTCTTCCGTGGCGAGATCGTCTTCCAGTTTCTCTACTGCAAATATAATTTATTAGTGAATATATGTCAAGGAAAAAAAATATTTATAACTTTAAAGAATGACAGATCAGAGTGTTTGATCGTCTGATGCAAGGCAATTAGCAGATTTTTATCCCTGTTTTATGGTATAGAAGGTAAACAAACATCCCTTGATGGGAAACATCTAGGTCCATTTATGGACACTTGCAACATAGATAATGTTGCAGTTGCGTTGACTGACGGCCTTTAAGGGAGTGGGATGAGGGAGGGAAGAGGGGGACCTCCGGATAGCTCTCTCACCGGACGGCATGAGACACTTTACGTTAATATTCTGAAATGTCGTGTTTATGGGATAGAAGGGCATACGAGCAGGCGTGTCACCTGATGGTGTGTAACCACCGTCGCCCATGGACACCTGCAACACATATAGTGTTACAGTTGCGTTGCCAAGGGCAGAAGGATGGGAAAGGATGTGGAAGGGAGGCCTCCGGGACCTCTCTCACCGATCGAAACGCGGCATGAGCCACTTTACGTCGATCTTCTGAGGGGTCGTGGTATTTCACCGATCGAGCCGGCCTATTCCTGCAGCGAAGTGCTTGGCTCTACCACTGTTATAATTTAAGAAAAATCAACAGCCTACTTTGCTGCAACTTTTAGGGAATGATCCTTCTACTGCTGTGGGATAAAAAGTCGGCACATATATTATTTGTATGGTCAAAGTTATTTTACTATAATAGAATATGTTTATAAATAATTTCCAATACACAACTCACATTTGATTTTATTTTTATTTTCCTGAGCAGTTGTTTGGAACTTGTGCAGCACTTGTGGGTGCGACCAGATCTTCTGCAGTACGTGGAAGTCTTTCAATATGCTGTTATTCTTTAACTGCCTGCTGTAGTGTACCAGATAATGCTTGTACAAGTCCCACTGGCATTGTGTTAATTTAATAAACAGTGTGTATTCATATTTCTTTGGCAAGTACGGGTAGAGAACGGAGGCCTCCTGCCTCTGAAGACATCCTTCAAGTACTTTGTGAAGAATATGTGTCCGACCTTTCATAAGCTTTATGTCCTCCACGCTAGAGTCTCTGTGTTGTCCGTTCATTATCGGATTTTCAAATCTAGAAAAAAATAAAACGCATACATAGACATTGAAAAAAATACAGCAAATTAAAAAGACTACAATCTAAGTGGGGTCGGCACAAAATGTCATCCTCTTCCATTCTCTTCTATCACTCATTGTCTCCAAATTTACTCTCTCCATCCATCTTTTTTTCGGCCTTCCTCTACAGATATGTACATCTACAGTCCTTGTCATCACTCTCCTGGTCACAGCAGGTCTATGGTATTGGCCTAAACCTCTCCTTTCATCAATTTCAGGCCTCAATCAGACAACAGAGAGAACATAACTCTTCATATATTAAAAATCATAGTGTTTTATAATTCGCCAAGAACACATGTTACTTCAGCCCATTGCGAGGTAAGCAGAAAGAACTATAAGTACTTATCAATCACTCGGGATTATGCGGGATAGGCAGAGAGATTCTGTTCTCTCTCTCGCCATAAAGCACGACTCTTACGCACCTCACTCGCTTCTTCGACTTTCATAACTCTTTTAATACACACTCTTTTATAACATACTGGTTGGTTTTTAAACTCACCTGTTAGAATACTCCGAATATGTTCCCAGCAGATTGGGCTTCACAAAATTCACCATACAGTAATACTCTCTTAGGTTATTTTGCATGGGCGTGCCGGTCAGCACAATTCTCCTCTTGGTAACAACTCGGCTCATGGCCACAGCTAATACGGAACAATCATTTTTCAATAGATGGCCTTCATCGCACACCACTATGTCTGGTCCAGGGTCGAGTAGAGCCGTGCGGATTTTATTGATAATAGTGGGTCTGACGTCGTCCAAAAGCGGATCTAAGGTGGATAGACTACGGAAAAGCTCGTAGCCTATGATGAAGATTCCACCTCCGTTGTACCAGTCCTCTAATTGGTAGGCTCTTTCGTAAGTCTTTTTCAGTTTTGATAGCTCAAACACCTGCATTATAATAAATCAAAAATCGAAGCTAAGCTTGTTTTCACACAGCGCCATCTAGTTGTTAGCCAAACAATTAGAACTTGCATTACGGAACCGATACACAAATAACGCGTTAATTTCGATAGTGAGTAAGTATAATAACATAACTTCACGCCTTTTGTTACCCGAAGGTGTAGGCAGCGGCTATTAAGCCTCGTCTCGCCATTATGTTTACGTCCCAAATGGAATAGGTGGCGAACCTATTGCCATACCGGGCACAAAGTTTTCAGTTATCGATATTTATCACACATAGCTTCCGAAAACAATTTTGAAAAGTCATTGATGTGTGCCAGTATTTGAACTCACTACTTCTTGAATCAGAAGCGGGGTGCTAGCCACTGCGCCACCGAGACTGTTTTTAGTAAGTAAGTACAAAATATTTAATACCTGCAGTTTCCTTTTCATTTTTTGTTGCTTGGAAAATAATACAAGTAAGTCAATGTAAAACATATGTTAAAGAATAATGTCGTTAGGACGTTCATTTTATAATAAAAATAAAAATTTTAATCTATACCTTGAATCGATAATAAATAGTTGGCTCCTACTTTCATAAATAATAGCTAAAAATCATCTCAATGATATTAGGTTTCATGAAAAAAGAAGAGTTTAGGAGATATAATGCCACAGTTAGACACACAGGACACATCAAATTAATACCCATCTTTTAGTTCATCAATAGTAAAAAGAAAATAAGTAATATAACAGCATGAAGTGCAGATGAAATAAATCTCAAAGTGCACATCCACACAACACAAAGAGCTCGAGGCACACGAATATTAGGAACATTAAAAAAGTACTGTATCAACAAGTCAGTCAAGAATTGTCTAAAATGATTGCGTAAAAATATCAGCCTAAAGTGGCTCAAGCCGCGTTGCGCCCGGTGAGAGAAGTATCTGGATGCCCAACCGCTTCCCTATCCCACAAATGAAAACATGCCCAAGGAGGGTTGACGTCAGGCAAGCGCCGACCATAAAACCACAGCCATATCTCCTGACTACCGGGATGTCATGTTATGCTGACCCCCTTAAAGTGGGATAAGGGCAGGAAAATTATGAATTGGGTTACTTGACAAGGCATACCTTAATCTGGTTGGTGACAGGGCCAATCCACTTGTGTATCTCGTCGACCCAGTTCAGCACTGTCGATAGAGGGCAGCACACCAGCACGCGACGAATACCCACGCGTGGATGTGTCAATACCTTAAAACCAGAACAAAATATCTATAATAACTGAATCAATTAATTACAATATTTATGTTTTTAAGTCATGATACCCGACGCATTTTATTTTTTATTATTCAATAATTACTTAACATTAAAAATACCAGTGTGGGTATGTTACCTCTTCCAGCTCAAGTTAAGAAGTAATTTTGATGACAGATTTAGACGTTATAAGCACGATATACTAGGTAATTATACAATGTGAAGGCAAGACGAAGTACTTACCGTATGCAGCAGCGCCAACACCTGCAAGGTCTTGCCGAGTCCCATGCAATGGGCGAGGATGCAGCCCCCGCCAGGCCGGCCGGCTTGGATGTCCGACAAGCTCTCGAAGCACGCGTCCCACATAAATTTCACACCTTCGTACTGAACATAAACGTTACCAATCAAATAGCTGCTAACAAACTTGCTGATTGCAAACACGACCTCTCAGAATTTCCAGGTAAAGTGGCTCAAGCTGCGTTTCGTTCGCTGACAGGGGTATCCGGAGGTAGCCGCCCTCCTTTCCTATCCTACTCCCTTAAAGGCCGGCTACGCAACTGTAACTCTATCAGTGTTCCAGTTGTGCAAAGGCGGCACTAGTTACTCATCACCAAGTACTGGTTTGCTCTCTGTTTGTCTCTCACCCCATAATTAAAAACATAACACTTAAAGACGGCAGCACCACGTCGTTCCAATATAAACCAAGTTTTTATGAAAGGAAGTATCCATAACTCTAGGTATGTGGCAAGAAATCTGCTGCCCATCTCTTTAGTATTCCCAATCAGACATTTGGAATCATTACTGTCAGCGAGAATTAACCTTGGGCTGTCTGAACTAGAGGTTGGAGTACTCAACAACTAGGGCTTCAGGATTTGTGTTACCAGACATGGTCCAAGTCAAATTCCACTTTCACCTCTCACAAAGCTTTTTAGAAGAGATGGAGTGGCACTATTTTCAATATCTCACCTGATGTGCTTTCATGACCTTTGTGAAGAAAGGATGTATCGTGACAACAGGCCGATGCTTCTCGAAGTCATACTCCAAACAGACCTCATTGTTAATAACAAGTACGTTCACCCCCTCTTCATAGCCCAGGAGCTCCCTCTGTAATACGATAAAGACTATTACTAATTTTTCTGGAAGCTGTCAAAAGTATGGTTCGCAAATAAAATGAATTTAATTAATTTGGCATTATTTTCACGTTTTATTGTGTTGAACTCGGTTCCGCATCAAAAGTAATAAATAAGTAAACTTTGGATTTATCACTTTTTCCTAAGTATATTATAAATTAACTAGCTGACCCGGCACACGTTGTCTTGCCGAAAAATAAAATTTAAAAAATAGGGGTTGATTGTAGGGGGTTGAAAATTTAGGGTTGTATGTATTTTAGTATCCCGTTTTATAAAAAAAATAAGAAACAGAAATATGTCGAAAAATTAAAAAAAAATATTGAGGGGTGGGCTACCCTTGTGATTTAGGGGGATGAAAAATGGATGTTGTCCTATTCTCAGACCTACCCGATATGCACACAAAATTTCATGAGAATCGGTCAAGCCGTTTCGGAGGAGTTCAATTACGCACATCTAGACTCGAGAATTTTATATATTAAGAAGATATACATATAAATCACCCTGTTGACACTTTCTATCTTTAAAAAAAAACCGCATCAAAAATCCGTTGCGTAGTTTTAAAGATTTAAGCACACATAATAATATAAAGACAGAGAAAACGGCTTTGTTTTATACTTAATCACTAATATCTCTTACCAATTGAGTTTCTCTCATGTTCAGTCTTTTTTTCCTTTCAAACTCCTCCATATTGGCTACAACGGTACTATGCGCCAAGGATTTCTTATCTAAGACCTAAAACAAAAATAATGGCATTATTCCGTTATATCTTAAGATTTATTGTAACATAAATTCAACCCTTTTTTACCCGAAGATGTACACAGTGACTATTAAGCTCCCACCTGAATTTTACGTCCCAAATTGAATAGGTGGCAGAACCTATTACCATAGTCTGTCATTGGTGTCCGTCATCGGAGTCAAACCTGTTTGGCTTCTTGATTCAGAAATGGAGTGTTCGACCACGGGACCATAGAGGGAATTTATTGTTTTTTTTGCTTTGATCTAGTAATTATTGCGCAGTCGGTTAGAATGAAATAATCGATATTTCTCGACTCACTTTTCTTATATTACGACGACCTTTCCAAGTCACAACAGACCTCTTAACAGTTGGATCATTCGATATCTCACCAAACAATTCTCTATGCAGTACTCTGAAACAAAGTATTCTTATTATTTTACAATTTCTATAAACTCAAATATCCTAAAAAATATTTTTACTACTAAATTAACATAACTTTACGCCTTTTGTTACCCGAAGGTGTAGGCAGCGGCTGTTAAGCTTCGTCTCGCCGTTATGTTTACGTCCCAAAATGGAATAGGTGGCGAACCAATGGCCATACCGGGTACAAAGTTTTCAGTCATCGATATTTATCACACATAACTTCCGAAAACAATTTCGAAAAGTCATTGGTGTGAGCCAGTATCAGGAATCGAACCCGGACCTCTGGATCAGAAGCCGTGTGCTCGACCACTGCGCCACCGAGACTGTAAACACAACTACTAAATTGACTAACTGAAATTAACTTTATACGAATTGATGGGCTTTCTATTGTGATTATGAATCAATTTTTGAAAATAATTCTTGGAGAATGAATTGGTGGTCGAAATGAATTGGTTATAAAAAATTACGATTTATTACATCTTTTCTGCTATCGTTACAATTCGACAAAAATCGATATAATATGTCGGTTTTGGACAAATAATTCTTTGCAATCATATGTGTGACAACACATTTTCTTGAACAAATTAACTGATTCGATTAATATTAGTACAAACCAAATTGCCTGTCAGATCAACAGGTTATGGGCCCGGTAGGTCAGACACAAATCAATAGTTAAATAATATTAGAACAATAAATGTAGTTTTGGTGTAATATTACCTGAGTTGTTTCTCCCTCTCGAGGAAATTCTTAGCGGACCGGCGCGATTTCTTTGCAGGCGGCCGTTTACGCCCACCGAGGTTCCCCTCACGTCTCTCTATAAACTCGCTCACCAACTTGGCCCGCTTAGCGTCATCAGCACTGAATATACCAACATTGCAATAATAGTATTAATACAATTAAAGTGCCATGCAGTTAACTGCATGAATGGGCCTGCTCGACCGGTGAAATATTACGACCTCTCAGAAAATCGTCGGAAAGTGGTTCATGCCACGTTTCGTTCAATGAGAGAGGTATCCGGAGGCCCACTCCTCTTCCCCCTATTTGTGACCAACCAACCAACGCAAATGTCACTCTCTCGATGTGGCCACATCAATTTACGTCGTCCATGGGTGAGGCGTAAATTGCAATCAATATTTTAGTCAAATATCAAGATAATTAACAAAATAATTGATTGCTGTCCAATGTAGGTATCGAATACGTCGAATTGTGTACAGAAGTAGCAACTGATACAAATGTATCCGTCCAAAAATAGTAAATAAGACATTCAAGTTGTAAAACAGAATAGAAAATTGTTGTCCAAATACCTATTCACATCTTTCTTGCCCATTCTCTTCAATAGTTTCTCCTTGGTGGTGACCCACTGTTTCTCCTCCTCAGATGACGAATCATCCTCGTTATTCTTTTTGCCATTATTCGGTGATGTTTTGCTTCCACCTTTCTAGAATCAAAATGAAATTATTAAATAAAGTAAAGCACTTGAACTTTATTCATTTTCTCACGTTTTAAACCAACAATTAGTTGCATTGGATATTTATACTACAAGTCCATGGACAAAATTATCATGTGAAATGAACCCACATGAATATCCCTTAGAAGGCTGTTACTAGATCTTAAAAAAAACTCTGAGAGCTATTCCGTCGTAATAAAATACAAATATAATAATATAATACAAATAGTACAATTACAGTTAATATATGTGCTTGTGATCTAGACTATTTATTGTAACCACTCAATATTTGTGTGGATTTAAATGACAAGTAGCAAGATATGTAAGTCACGGTGGTTCAGTAGTTGAGCTCCCCACTTCTGTTTTAGAAGTTGTGACACCAATGATTTCTTGGAATTGTGTCCGAAATGGAATAGGTTCGCCACCTATTTTCGGACGTAATATAACGATTCGGCGAGTCGAGGCTTGCCAGCCGCTGCCAACACCTTCGGGTAGGAAAAGGCGTGAGGAAGCGA
Organism: Euproctis similis; assembly: GCA_905147225.2. Taxonomy (NCBI): domain Eukaryota; kingdom Metazoa; phylum Arthropoda; class Insecta; order Lepidoptera; family Erebidae; genus Euproctis; species Euproctis similis. The sequence goes on along the minus strand of LR990121.1, from coordinate 5,242,224 downwards.
GTTATATGAAAGATATTTACCTTTCGCTTGCCTTCTTTTTTAGGAGTCTCCTGCACTTCATCATTTAATACAACCGGTGCATGCAGTAGTGTTAATTCCTTGTTCATCATTTTGTCCGCAGTCAACATTAAATCCTCATTACCCTGAGCTTCTACAGCTGTTCTCTTTCTTGATTTTCTTGTATCATAAGTGACCTCTTTCTTTACTTCCGCACTTAACTTTAATGGAACATCTTCATCACTATCATTGTCATCCATTAGCAAATTTTTTGCTACAGCATTTTCAGTTTGCTTCTGCTGCACCTTAAATAGAATTAATAAAACAATTATTTATCATTAATATTTGCGGAACATCAAAAATAATAGTATTCTTAAATTATTGTGTATATAAAATGTATTTTCAAAAAAATTGATTGCAACTAATTACACAATCGCCACAAGTGGCCCTATTCCGAGGGCCACTTGTGGCGGTGAAGGGGCTATCATGAGAAGACCCGAGCCGAAAATTCATAGACAATGAGACGGCCTTTGTTGTAAATTGGCAAATGGTAATAGTACCGGTAGCAGAATAGAAGTCGGCGATTTCGGTTTCTTACCCAGTAAAAACTTTCTTGTGGTGTTCACCACAAGAAAGTTTTTACTGGAGAAGATGTTCAGAAATATATCTAATGACCATCCAAAACATATAAGTCCACTATATGTCCAAACATATAGTGTGTTGTGTGCCTATATATTATAAGTTCCCAATAAACTAACAAGTATAAATGTATGACTATTATCTAATTCCTTAATATGCCATACTAGCTGATCCAGCGAAATTTATTGCGCATCAAAAATATTTTTACAGCGTTTACAATTAAAGTTTTTTTTATGGGATTTTGCCGTCCTAGCAAACGAGCAAGAGGGTCATCTGATGGTAACTTCTCACCACCCATATTCGGGCTTCTCTCACCGAACGAAACGTGGCACTAGCCACTTCACGTCGATATTCCAAGAGGTCGAGCCGGCGTATTCATGCAGCGAACTGCAAGACTACCAAGTCTCTCTATCACGAAATTATCACGTTTTCTTTACTACGTGTGCAATTATTACATAGTATAAAACAAAGTCACTTTCCGCTGTCTATCCCTGTTAACCCTGTGTTAACGGGGTGGTTTTGATCTATAATCCATGTATAGTGTAGTAAAAAAAGTGATAATTTTCAAGACTTAGAACTTTAATCGCAAACGCTGCCTGAACCCTAACTGATAAATTACTACATTATTATACACGTTTAAAAGGTCTACAAAAAAGTCCGCGAGGGCATATGTCTATCTCTTAGGGATAACCCGCAATGACCATTTTGATTTTTTTACTTTTTACGAGTTATAATGGCCTATTTACGAAGCGATTTTAAAAGCATTAGTTTTCATCTAATTAAGTGTCTTAAATAAATTGTGCATGTAATATAGATGATCCTGGCCCTTTACAGCATGCAATTTAACCAAATATTTTCGAAGATATTGCAGTATTAACATAGCGGGACAGCAGTTATTACTTTTGATGCGGAACAAAGTTCACCGGGTCAGCTAGTATCAATTATATATCCAAACCACCCTGTTGACATCCTCTAACTTTTAAAAAAACTGCATCAAAATCAATCCCGTAGTTTCAAAGATCTCAGCATATAAGGGGACAGACATCAGAAAGCGACTTCGTTTTATACCATGTAATGTAATGATAAGTCATAGGCTTCACCAAGAAATGTTACCATTTTTTTCAAGACCTGACTAAATTGTGTGATAGAATAATGGATTGTAAGAAATTGGTGGAAAAGTATATACCTATATTATACCCGCCGTCGTCTGAGTTGTCTGGAGATAGAGTATCCAGCTTCTGGATCAAAAAATCTTGGGTATGTATCATGGCCCCATCAAAGAATTTTGGAAGAATATGTGTTCAATATAGACGCCTAACAAAATTGTGCAACCCACCAATAAGTTTCACAATTTTTATATGTTATAAAACTTTCTAAAATACATTTAGATATATAGACCTTACAAAAATATATTCATTCGCATATAAGTTGGCGTACTTTATATTTAGTATTTATAGTCAAATTGTAATACATTGCTTGAACAGCAAGAGTAATTTAATAAAATATAATATGACTAAAAGTTAGTACTTACCGGTGTTGATCCCTCATCTTCAACTCTTGTATGCTCCTCATCGGAAGGAACCAATTCATCATATTGATCAAAACCACCTGTGTTTTCTTCATGACTATCATTATCAGATACATTTTCCGACCTACCATCTTTTGCTTGCTTGGACCTAGTTTGAGGTTTTTTACATTTCAATAATTTTCCTCTATTCAAAGTATTTAAGTTGGTCAATCTGGAAGAAATACTCAAATTTTAATTACAAATAATAATATTGTTAACTAATTAACCTGCCAAAATTCGTATAGTTTCAGTTCTACATATCTTTATGTTCAATTTAGTGTTTGATTTTCTGTCTGGCTCACATATAGTGTATAAGCTATTTTAAGTAAACAAGCTATTTTTATTGCTAACTTCATCCTTTTACACCCAAAGGTGTAGACTGCGACAGTTATTACTCATATATGTATTACACAGGAACTACTTAACTATCTACTACTACTACTTAGCAAGAAAGCCCAGCTAGCTATTCATAAAGCGGTACTGATCCCAACGCTAACTTATGGAAGCGAGAGTTGGGTATGGTAGAGTAGGCACGAAAGTAGGATAAACGCGCTCGAAATGGGGGCACTACGCAAAATATGCTGTGTGACTATTGCTGACCATATCGAAAACAATGCTGTATGGTTCTGACATGTATAAAGAATGGATGATGCAAGATTGACTATGCAGATAAACAATGTAAAAGCGGCTGGATGTACGAGTCAAAGACGGCCATAAAACACCTTCCATGATAGAACGAGTTCTAAAGGAAAGTGATGTTAGGAGCTTCAACGCGCGAGTTTTAAAAGAAATTTGAAAGTGAAAGAGCCAGTGCTTATGGCGATCTGTTCTGCAAAATGCAAGGGATTTGGCATGAAGTTATGTATGTGTGTATGTATTACACATACAGAAAATTTATGGCTGTGAGGAGGGACTCAAAACTGTTTTGATTAGAAAGCGAGATGCTCAACCCCAAGACTACAAGACCCAAGACTACAAGTAGTTAACAAGCTATATTATGCATTTTTCCATATCAAATTAGTAGATTTGGGTATTAGGCTAATCTTTAAAAGCAATAATCTCTAATGTTTCCTAATGTATCTGTATACATTAGTTGTACATCAAGTACATACCTTTGGATTTCTTCATCAGATTTATCCTTATTTATAGTTATGTTTTGAAATTTGATATAAGTTTGAACAAATAATTCTGGCAGTTTTTCCAAGTAAACTGTTGCATCATTGCAAAGCTTTTCATCTCTAGAATCGACGGGATAACAATGCCAACCATGACGTTCTATGAATTCTGCTGGTGGCTTATCTTCTGAGGCGAGAACTGTGTTTTTATTTTTACAAGTCTTAGACCCTAATATCTTTCTTTTATTCTTAATAGGAACTGTTTCGTTTATGTCATCTTCAAATATAGGTAAAGTTGGTTCACATTGTAAAAGTTCTATAGGCTCATCAGGGCTAACTACAGGTATTTTGTTGTGTTCGCTAGTCGAGTCTTTATTATTATCATTCGAATTGTCTTCCTTTTTCTGTTTATATTCTACTACTTGATCTAGGTTATCAGGTATAACTCGTTGATAAATAAACTTCAAACATTTTTCATAATTAAACATCTCATTAGTTTCTATAGGAGTAAAACCCGTAAAAGCTGCTACATTTCCATCTAATTGTTCTGTGGAGTCTACATTATTGCATTGTATTTCATTATCTTTTGCATTATTGCTTGAATCTGCATCAATATTATTTGAACTTGTAGGATTACTATCAGTGTTGCTGGAATTTACATTGACTATTGAAGGCTTACTACTACTAGATTCTTTGCTATTGATTTCTGTAGATTTTTTGTTTTGCTTAGTGGCTGTTGAAATGGTTTTATTTTTTGTAGGTTGGGTGGTGTCCAGTTTTTCTCTACTTCTCAAACGCAGAGTTATATTTTCATTTTCAGAATCTGAGGACTCGTCCAATTTCTGTTCTTTTCTTATTTTTTCTTTCATTCTCCTTGTTAATCTAGCAACTTCAGGAATTGTATTTCTTTCTTTTTCTTTAGTTGTTATTAGAGGAGAATCATCTACATTACTTTTAAACTTAAAGTCAATTTTTTTAGACCTTCCTTTCCGCTTTATAACAGCTTTTTTAACGCAATTTTTTGTATTTTTGCTACTTTCATCAGAACTACTCTGCATTAAACTACCCTTAGCAGACTGAATTGTCATTGTATGATATGTATGTGGAACAAGCAAGTTAAGCATATCAGGATTGTTTACATCATAATCGTCTGGTTCATGTTGTCTTCGAACTCTCTCTGACCGTTGACTATAGATTTCATCATCATCATCCTGTGTATGTGTGTAATTCAATGGATACAATGAATTACTATGTGTAACAAAATTTTCAAAATCATCTGCCTGATAGCTATCATTGTTCTGTCTCTGTGTCATTATATCTTCTGGAATTTCTGGTTTAAAATTATGTATTACGGTCATTTCGTCAGGTCTTGTGATAGGTTCACTTTTTACTTGTATGCCTAAGCAATCATCAGGGATATCATCTGGTTCTACCTTGATGCTAGTTATAATGTCTTGTTGTCCATTTATTTCGTCATTATCAGTAGTAGATCTTGGGTCAAGTTCTTGTATTGGCATTTGACATGTCCAAGAAGAGTTTTGATATTCAATAGCATTATCTTCATGTGGTAAATCTGGTAAATAGCTATCTTCATTGTCAAAATCTTCATCTGAATATTCTAGGCCATCTTGTACTTCTGAATTACACTGTTCTAAATTTAGAAATGCCTCTTCAGTTAATGAGTTAACACAATTTATCATTAAGCCATTTAAAACACTTTCACCTCCAAATTGAGTGCTACTGGCTGTTTGGGTTTGAAACAGTAATTCCCTTACATTTTCAAAAGTTATATTTTGTAATGATTTTGGTGTTAGAGTATTGACATAAGTTGTTTTATAAATGAACTGTGTGCTCTGAATGTATTTTAGACATAAAGCAAAAAGCGACTGAACTCCATTCTGAGATTTTTCCTGGTAATTACCAAGCGCAGCTTCATATGAATTGTCAAAATCATTGTTTATATTTACACATAAATCTTCTTCTCTATATGAATGCTCCTTAAAATGTGAATTCAAATCATTTGCAATTCCCAGCATTGTCATAGTTTTTTTATAACACAATGTTTTAAGAGGAGATATGGTTGTTTTATGAACTCCATTTTGAGATTTTTCCTGGACATCACCAGGGGTATTTTTATATGAATTATCAAAATCATTGTCCATATTTAGACATAAATCTTCATCTCTATATGAATGCTCTTTAAAATGTGAATTGCAATTATTTGTACTTCCCAGCATTGACATAGTTTTTTTAAAACACAATGTTTTAAGAGGAGATATGGTTGTTTTAATAACTCCATTCTGAGATTTTCTCTGAGAATTACCAAGTCCAGTTTCATATGAATTGTCAAAATCATTGTTTATATTTACACATAAATCTTCTTCTCTATATGAATGCTCCTTAAAATGTGAATTCAAATCATTTGCAATTCCCAGCATTGTCATAGTTTTTTTATAACACAATGTCTTAAGAGGAGATATGGTTGTTTTATGAACTCCATTTTGAGATTTTTCCTGGACATCACCAGGGGTATTTTTATATGAATTATCAAAATCATTGTCCATATTTAGACATAAGTCTTCATCTCTATATGAATGTTCATTTAAATATGAATTGCAATTATTTGGACTTGCCAGCATTGTCAGAATTTTTTTATAACACAATGTTTTAAGTGTAGAAATCTTTATTTTGCTTACATTTTTAAAATGTTTAGATTTTAATTTATTTATTTTTTTACTACCCAATGATTTCAAAGATGATTCTGTTGAGCATGCAACATTATTCAAACATTCATCTTTAAAAGCAAGTTTCACAATTTCTCTGTGACACAGTGTTTGCAATGTAGGCATATACACCGGACAGCTTGTATATGAAGTTTCTGTATGATAAGTAGCAGTAGCGGATGGCATTTGTTTTGTTGAAGTTTCATTTATTCTATTCATGCACAGATGAAATAAACTTAGAGGAACTCTTGTCCTGTTCTTCTGCTCCAATATTTTGATTTGAGTAATTTCTTCAGTTTTGCTTTGGTTATGATTCAAATGATGCCTTATGATGTGACAACACATTGTGAAAAGAGTCTTTACAATTTTAGATGAAGGCATATCTTCAACTTTTTTATCATTTTTTTCACACAAAGTATTTGTTGTAGAACAGTTTATACGGAGATCATTATTATCAGGAGGGTTTGTATCCACATTAAATTCAAGTGGCTTAATAGTAAAATAATTGCAAACACAGTCCTGGCTCAGAGAAAACCAATCCCTAGTTACATAGGGAGCACAAATAGACAATGCTCTCCTGCGATAATAATCCTCAAAAAAATCACCTACCATTTTCATAGTAATATAGTTATCAGGTGGTTTTTTATTGCGGCTGTCCTGGGCTAAAAAAGACTGCTGAGGTTTAACTTTTTTTAACATAACTGTGTCATTTATCCATACTGTATGTCTGCCTTTGATATCAAGCTTTTTGTTTTCATTGGGTTTTTTAGCAATTTTTATAGATAGCTCCTTGTTAAGGAAAACAGTTTTCGGATTAAATGTAGCTTCACTTTTTGTGGATGATTTAGGTTTTTTGGAAGTGCTTGTATTTGGAGTACTAGTTGTTTGTGGAAATTCAGAAACAACCTCTACAATTTCACAGTCACTATCATTGTTAATTTCTAAGGGAGAGGGTGACACAATTTTTGTTTCTTCCATGCAATGAGATAAATTATTAGCCTTAAGGAACTCCTCATACTGATTTCCTAAATCTCGTTCCATGTCATATAAATTTTGTTTGGCTAATTTAAATAATAAAAATGACTTTTTTACACAGTAATGCATCTTCTCTGCATCTGTAATATTTTTCGTGTTTATTTTCTTTTTCATGAAGTCTTCTGATTTCTGTGTCATTAATGTACCCAGTTCTGCTGTTGTCTGAACTACACTATTAAGAAACTGGCATGCTTTTTCAGATTGTTCAAATGTCAATAGTGTATTTTCTTTAAAGGGAGCATTATATGGTGAAGTTGTCTGTATTCCTTTGGATGTTGTAGATATGGCTCTTGTTTGGGTAAATATATCAATAGCCTTTTTAGCCTCTGGGTTTATGATAGGTATTTCAATTTTAGTACTGGCTGGGGGTGTATTAGAAGCAATTTTTTTTATTTGTAAACTAGTACCTTTTATCTTTTTAGCAAGAAAATCCTCAAACTCTGCAGTGTTTCCCCATTTTGATGTCTGAACATTTTGTTCAGATTCCCCATCATCTGATTTGATGATGGTGGTATCCAAGCATAACTCACTATCCTCATTTGTTTCTAAACTTGACCCTTCAGTTTTTCCTTTTTTTCGAGGTGATTGGTTTTCAGATTTCTTATTTATTCTTTTTCTTCTCTGTTTCTTAGTAGTGTGTTCATCCAACTCTAACTCTAAATTAGAATCAGAAACTTCTGTGTCAGTAGAATCAATAGCTGCTCTACCTTTTTCACCTGGAATGTATTCATCATCAGAATGATATTTATTACCTCGTCTTCCTCTCACTGGCTCATCATCAGATAGCTCCATATTTGCAAATGGATCCTCATCAGGTTCTTCTTCATATTTAAATGTTTTAAGTTTTCGTCTGACAGGTCTTCTAGAGGTATCTTCTACTGTCAAATTAGAAATATCACCACTCATTTGATTTATATTTTCTGTATCCTCACTAACAATAGCGCTATCAGTATTGGATTTCAAATCTGTTGTTTTAGTATTTTGTTCTGATGATACTTTGATATCATCATGAATCTGTTCAATATCTGAGATTTGAATTAAATTGTCAGTATCATCATTAATTTCAGTATCACCAGCAAAATTTTCATGAGCAGTATTGATATCAAATTCATCTAATTTCTTTGATTTTTTAGAACTGTCATTGTCTCTACTTTGATTATTATCTGTTTGTACAGAAAGGGATACTACTTCTTCTTCTTTATAAGAATTTTCAATATGTTGTGATAGTGCTATAGATGATTGTGTCTTTTTAGGTCTACCTTTCCTCTTTTTAGTTTTGTCAGGACTTTCATCAGTATTTTTTGAACTTGAATTTGTTACTTTATTACAGGGCTTAGTGTTATTAGATTGATCGGGCACATTTTTTAATTTACTCAGACAAATGTTATCCTGATCACTGTCATATTCCTTTCCATCAGAATTGTGCATTACCTTGTGTGTACCATCAGGCAGGTCTATTTTTTCTAAATTTTCAGATGTAGAATCTAGATTCTTTTTACGTTTCTTCAAAGAGGGATTATTTTTTATGTTTGTACTGCCCACATTTTTAGTCTTGATTTCATGAAATTCACTGTCTCCTAGAGATTGAGAAGCAGGAGTTTCTTCTACATTCACAGGTGTTGGTAGATTTTGCTTTTTTGCATTCTGTTGGACCTCTGGCCTGAATAAGGCCTCCTGGTTTTTCTCTTCATTTGTCAAATTTTTCTTTGGCCTACCACGTTTTTTTTTAACTATTGTTCCAACATCTTCATGATCCGAACTAAAAGGAGTGGAAGATATGATAGGATTCTGGATACTCTGTGAATGATCAGCTGGTTGTTCTACATTTGAAGCCAGTACAGTTTCTCTTGTTTTTCTAGTTCTTTTACGAGGGATCGAATCATGTTTTACCACATGAGACTTCATATTATTAAGATTTTCACTATTGCTTACAACCATCTCAGAGTCTTGTGACAAATTACTTGTTTTCTCCATGCTGACATCTGATAATGTTTTCGAATTGTCCTCGCGTAGGGACGAGCAACTAACCATGGTACTGCTTACAGGACTGTTGAGATCATTAACTGAACTGCTTGCAACATTGTTAACATCCGAAAGTGAAGCTTTTGACTTAGTCGGCACTTTTCGGGATATTTTTATACATTTCTTCTCTTCATACATCGAAACTGCTTGGAACCTTTCAAAATCATCTTCTGCTATACAGAGATTTTTTGACGGTAAGACTTCCATGTCAGGTTGCTTGGACATGATGATAAAAAATGTAGAAGCATTCACTCAAGTAATGAGTTATATACATCTAAATTGTAAAAACGAATAGTGACAAATATTTTAAAACAGTTTTTCCATTAAAAAGAAGTCGAACAATCATAGTACTATCGACACAACAAATAATCACAAAGTAAGCAAGCAAAGCCAATTTTAGCCAATTGCCAATTCCATAAACAATAAAAACAATCCACAATGATTTTTTTGACCATCGACTGTAGAAGGTAAAAGTTAAGAATACTGTTACACATGCTCATAATTAGCATGAGAGCATGCTAGTATCGAGCAAGCTCTCGATATTAGCACGTGTGTACAGACCTTGAGAATGCTAGTTTCGAGCATGCTCGAAAATCGATAGCCATGCTAGTATCGACCATATATATTCCCGCGCATGGTTGAAAATAGAATTCTTATTGACAGCAAATGACATAAGCATGCTCATAATGCTCATTATTAGCATGTGTAACAGTACCTAAGGATGACTATCTCAGTGTAAAAGTGTAAAACTTCCGCTTTGTTACGGCACTTTTTTCAATATGCGTTTTAAATCTATTCCGTATTATTTTCATTATTTTTAAATATATTCCAATTTTTTTTTCAACCATTATTATAAAATACACATATTTGTTAAAGTTAACTTCTGTTTCTTTAAATAGTCAATAAAAAATAAATATACATACAGACCTATTGCTGGTCGAAAAAAACGAGACCTTCCTTTACTTTTCAATTTTCGCCCACTTGGCCAATTTTTCACATAAGAAATAATTATTTTTTAAATTACAGTTGACTGCGTAAATAGTTGCTATTTTAAATACTGGATATCAGTCAATTTATAAACTCATCACACTTTACTCTGCGTAAAACTGTTGCATTTTTATCATTCCTACTTTCACTTCGCTTTTAACTAGAGTATTAACATTATTTCCCCTTTCTATACTAGCGCTATTTCGGCGAGTGTTCAAACAATAATTTGCTGTTTACAAGTGAACAGTTTTTGTATTAATCCCCCATACAAGACGGTCCTCCTTACTTCTACTCTCCATACCGTCTACGACTAACCAAGGGAAGTATGCAGAATAAATTAATAATATTTATTTATATGCTGTTGCTGATTGTGTATAAATATTTTATTTTGAAATTGGTTAAACCAATCAAAATAAGATAAATAAATATATTATTTAATGTAATAAAAATACATCTTGTTTAAAAATTTCCATTCCTTAGCTCATCGCCATTCATGGCATACAGCCTGGCAACAGACGGGCGGACATCAAAGTCTCAGTAACAAAATATACATATTTTGGTGCAGGGGCTTATTATTAAAGATTTGCCTTACACAATGAGACTCATGGGACCAAATAGTATATTAATAGTGTTCAAAGTCAAAGTCAAAGTCAAAATAACTTTATTTTTATAGGTCTCCACAGACACTTAAAAATAGTCAACAAATACAGATAACATTATGATTTAAAATTAAATAAAAAAAACAAACACGAGCGTTTGTGGAAAGTGCCTCCGTGGAACAAAAAAAAGACACGGACGCAATCGCCACGAGCGGCCCGATTCCAAGTGTAGGGGCTATCATGAGAAGAATCGGGCAAGAAACTCATGTGCCAAATACTCTTTTCAAACCATTTGAAATAAATAACAATATTATTATCTTATGTTAAGTTATTAAGTATTCACAGTAGTATCGACACTCCCTTCAAGAGACCGAAATTCCTCTCTTTGGATGTACGTAGAGTATTCTCATGGAAACGCTACGTTTCTTCGTACAAACAAGGTAGTAAAAAATTCCATTTCTACTTTCTTTCTCTTGTTTTTGGACAAAAAATTAATTTGTCCAAAGAGTGGAAGCTGAAACTTATTTATAAGTACTAGCTGACCCGGCGAACTTTCTTTCGCCTCGGGAGTAAAAAACTAGAAAAGTTGTAGTTACTCCTAATTACCAGTTACCTGTCAATAAAAGTCCCACAATCCGTCCAGTCATTTCAGAAATTACCAGGAACAAACACATAGACGTAGAGCGACAAAAATGAAAAATAAAAAAAATGGTGGCTGTACTTCATAAGAATACCTTACGAATATAGTAGAAAGAAGTTAATAGTATAGTATAGTAATAGAAACAATATACAGTTATTAATTAATTAATTTTATATACAATTTCGAGTAATAATATGTCAGCCGCAATTGGCAAACTAGTGTCATGATCTGACGGTGCAATTGCCAAGATCGTAGAAATTTTGACATCTGTTGATTTGATCAGATTTGACGTTGGTTTTTGCTAAATATTTATTGGTATAATTTTATTGAATATTATTCTTATAATGATTAAAAATTTGATTTGAGAACAGAATGAGCATTGCATATATTTTATTTCATTATATGAAATCAGTTTAAACTACGTCTTAATTAATTTATTCGGAGGAATATCCATTGAATGCTTCGCACGCAATTGAATTGGGAACAGTGGCAAATGTTTTGTGATCAAAATGTACTTTCCGATAGGATGGCCCAAAGTTTTGGAAAATCTGGGGGCCGGATCTGATAATTTAAATATAAAACAAATTATATCTAACAGAGATAAAGTACTGTTTATCTCTTTAAGCGATGACTGCCTTACAGTATGGTATTGTAAAGTATGTAATGTTTCTATATACTTATAGTTTGTTGAAACTAATCGCTCTCTAAAATAAAAGATATATTCTCATTAAATGATAAATGAACATTAAAAGTTATACAAAAGTATTAACAAAAGGTTGATGTTTGAGATGATATTACAAGATAAACATAACCAAACTTGGTAACATTTAAATTGGTACTGTTTAAAAAATAAAACTACCCAAATAGTAGATAAAGCTGAACAAAATCTATGTGAAATGTGTCATAATTATTATAACATAACATAGCTTCACACCTTTTGTTACCCGAAGGGTTAGGCAGCGGCTGTTAAGCCTCGTCTCACCGTTATGTTTACGTCCCAAATGGAATAGGTGGCGAACCACCTATTGCCATACCAGGCACAAAGTTTTCAGTCATCAATATTTATCACACATAACTTCCAAAAACAATTTCGAAAGTCATTGGTGTGAGCCAGTGTCAGGAATCGAACCAGGACCTCTGGTCAGAAGCTGTGTGCTCGACCACTGGGCCACCAAGTCTTTAATTATTATAGATACAAACAAATATTAGTTTTAAACAAATAACTTTGTTATACTTCTTCGGACTGACAAAACCGGGAAACTTTTGAGTTTTTTTTTTACATTATATGCAGTCTCTGTTTTTTTTTGGAAATATAATGTCTATATTTATTTTGTTTATTACAGCCTACTGTACCAATTGTTTATCACAAGAGAAGCACAGAATCTCTTCAAAGACTTGGTGTGAATGTTGGTGTTGAGTGGAAGCCAGACTCGTCTATGATATGTATTTCGGTATGTCTATGTCATTAACATTTCCACGTTCCTGAGCAATAAACCTAGTACTCACAAAACTCTGTTTTTTCAGTTTTTTTTTTGTGGTTTTCAACTGTATCTTATCAGAGTCATTATAATGCTGTGTTAAATGTATCAAATGAAAGTTAACAGTATTACTATAAGACCATTGTACAATTTTTTTTTGTAGTGTAAAAATGCAATAAAAGTTCCATGTAATAAAACATAGTAATTAGTCATATTTTTGTAATTAACCATCGAAAATAAATACAAATATGAGTCCTAGCCCACAGATGTCAAATTTAAAATAAAGAAAAAATCCAGTAAAATGCTAATACGGGGTTATTGCTTGGGCGCGTCGATTTATTTTATATAAATTGTATACATTATCACTTAACCTAATCTCGAGCAGTACGCTGCAGAATTGGGCCTGCTCGACCGGTGAAATACGATAATAGCGACGTAAAGTGGCTCATACCGCATATCGCCCCGCATTCCGAGAGGTATCCGGAGGCCCCGCCGCTTGCCATCTCATCCCATCGCAAGGGCCGACAATGCATCTGTTTAGGTGGCATCAGTGTTCAGGTGTGCATGGGCGGCGTTTGTTGCTTGCCATCAGGTGAAACACCTGCCGTTTGCCTCCTTATCCTATAAAAAAAGGTCTAAATAAAACTATTATCAGTGAATAGGAAATCCCTTTAGTTTAACATTACTTTAGATATTTTAGCAAAGATGCAATGGTTCTTTATTTTCAGACCTCAGAAGGGCATTTAATATTATACAATGTGGAGGCGCAGGGAGAACAGACTGCGTACCAGCAGTATGATCCACCTACTGCAAGTCTACGTAGAGACTCGGCAGAATTATTTGTTAAAGAAGTGATACCGTCACTCAAAATAACACTGGTATTTATGAAATAATAATATCTAAAATTTGACTGAAGTTTGATATGTAAAGACTGAGAATGTTCCTGTTGTTGCTCTGGGAATCTCTAAAATTCTGGAATCACACCAATGATTTCTCGAATTTATTTTCGTAAGTGATGTGTGACAAAATCGATGACTGACTACTTTTTGCCCGGTGTAATGGCAATAGGTTCGCCACCTATTACATTTGGGACTTATCGTAACTCGAGTCGCGGCTTATCGGCGGCTTTACGCCTTTTTAGATTTTTATTTAATATAGCTTCATGTTTTTCTCTACCCGAAGGCGTAGGCAGCGGCTGCTAAGCCTCGTTTCGCCGTTATGTTTACGCCACAAATGGAATAATAGGTGGCGAACCTATTGCCATACCGGGCACAAAGTTTTCAGTCATTATCACACATAACTTTCGAAAAGTCATTGGTCATTCATAAGTCGTTGGAGCCAGGATTCGAACCCGCGACCTCTTGATTCTAAAGTGGGGTGCTCGACCACTGGACCATCGAGACCTTTTTAAAAGTAGTTGGCGAAGAATAAACCGGGCCCGGCCTGGTTGAGTGACATGCCAGGTCGCAATCTCTAGTATCCACTAACCATAAGGAATTTGTGCCTGCTTGCCAGCATTTGTTTAATAATTCAAAATAAAATATTAATATTGAATTATTTATCATGCTAGTTCAAAGAAGTGTTGGTATGGGACGGCCAAATAACTCGAATGTGTTGCATATCCGGCACTGAGATACTAGTGTGTACCACCAGGGCACACCTACTCCGATACAGATGGGAAGGCACACAGAATAGGGACTATTGTCTTGATCTTGGCAGAATACCATTCTCAATTAATCAGCAAGTTTCTAAAGGTAATTTATTTATCAAATAATTATTAAAGGTTTACTTTCAGGTACATGAGGTAACAAAAGAAACGCGCCATATGTCAATGTACGTCCATATTCTGAAAGATCTGTATAATAAACAAAGGAAGTAACCAAAGGGCCTCCGGATACCTCTCTTACAGAACGAAACGCGGCACGAGCCACTTCACGCCGAAATTCCTAGAGATTCCCATTCATGCAGCGAACTGCAAGACTCTACCACTGTTAAAATGCGTTATAGATAAATTACCTAGACACTGATTGTAACGCTATCTGCCGGGGTTATTTGTTAATCTAAACCTTCCTCGAATTCACTTGAACACACATAGAACAATTCATTCAAATCGGTTTAGGCGTTTAAGAGGAGTTTACTGTCTACACACATACAAAAGAATTGTTTATATAAAATTATTGTTATATGTACTTATAACTCTTGTCAATATTTTCAGCGGAACCAATATTAGAAGACAATACGCATGTGAATGATATAGAATACTCTCCGCTTGTTTGTGGCTTCGGTATAACCTTGAACGACGGCCGAGCAGCTTACTTGACTGCGCCCAACCTCAAGTTCGATCCCAATGTAAGGGCAATTTTACTTATTAATATATTATTATTTACTCCTCGGTGGCCCAGTGGTTTGAATCCCTGTAAATGTGTTAAATCCCTGTGATAAATATCGATGACTGAAAAACTTTGTGCCCAGTATGGTAATAGGTTCGCCACCTATTCCATTTGGGACGTAAACATAACGGCGAGACGAGGCTTAACAGCCGCTGCCTACACCTACGGGTAACAAAAGGCGTGAAGTTATGTTATGTACATTATTAATTATATTAAACTAATAATAAAATTATTATATATAAAGTTAATAAAATATATAAAGCTATTACATATCTCAATATTTCTGGAATTACTACTGCTCTATGTATTATTTATTTGTCGTATGTCTTAACTAAATTTAATTCCAATCGTTTCAGTATTATAAACATACATAAATTGGTAACAGATGTACAGACAGAATAACATTCTTATTCATTATTGGTATAGTAGAATTTTCATAAAGTTTTGTCAATTTGGTCAACATAAAACAACATTTTTAAATTATTTTGATGAAAGTTTGAGATAAGATATGATTGTGTAATGTATTAACCTAATTGATTTATTAAATACCTTTTTTTTTGTCATAAATTTAACAATTTTCAATTTCAATTTTATCCATTTTCTTTAACTTCAGCAGTTATTGGATTTTGTGGTGAGATCTTAAGGATAATGTTCTGTATGAATTTAAAAATAATAAAAATGCGAAGTTTTGTAAGCTAGAAAACTAAATTAATGTGACATACATTCATTGGTGACCATTTTCTAAGAAGTGCTAAGAACCATAAATCTAGTGACGCTGAAATCTTTTTGCCTAACACCCAAAGGACTGAGCGAGAAGCCGTATTGTAAAGATACTAGGAGCAACTACCGTCGCCCATGGACACCTGCAACCGCAGTGGATACAGTTGTATTGCCGACCTATAAGGGGGTAGAAGGGAGGGGGAGGGGCGTGGGCTTCTGGGTACCTCTCTCACGGAACGAAACACTGCGGCCTGAGCCACTTTACGTCGTTATTCTGAGAGGTCGCGGTATTTCAGCGGTCGAGCCGGCCCATTCATGCAAGGGGACTGCGTGGCTCTACCACTGTAGAGTAGTTATTCTTATGTCAAATTGATATTATATAATAATGTGTGATTTTGTTGTCTACGCTAGAAAAATCCAAGAACCTCAAAATTTTGTAAAATACCATGCATGAAATTTGTCTCTAGTTTGAGATCAAACAATTTGCTGGACTTCAATTGGACGATTTTTCTTTCACTAATTCCTACTCCCTGTATACTTTTAATCATATTATCAGCTGTAGCATTTTATAATACCGAGACTAAAAACAAGGTTTTTCTAAAAAAAAGTAGCCCAAGTTACTCCCTATTACACCAGCTACGTCCCAATAAAAGTTCTGTCAAAATTGGTACAGCCATTTCAGAGATTACTCGAAAAAAATTTGAAAAAATCGTGTTATTTTGTTGTATGTACCATATAAAATATATCTATATCTATATTTTTATATAATAAAACTAAGTCGATAAAATATGCGTGCCGATAAAACTTAAAAAGGAGTCCCGACACGATAAAGGGACTTATGTGGTGTGATAGCCCTTTATCCCTCCTCGAACAAGAAAGTTCCCGTTTTAATCTAAAGGGCATGTTTTTAAAGATATAAGGGACTTTCCGACCCTTCAACTTGGAAATTAAGTCCAGTGGCGCCATCTGTTATCGAATATTTGAACTTCGTTCAAGACAACTATGGAGACTATACACTCCAATAGTCATAGTGTATAGTCTCCATAGTTGTGAGCCATTGCAGCATGTGTAGTAGTGGCGCGAAATTTAAAATTCCAATTTCAATAAAATTTTAAATTTCATTTGTTACTATAATAAAGTTGTTAAATTTTGTGTATTTATACGTCATTATTTAACGTATATTTTGGAGTTAAAGCGACATAATTTTAGTTATCCAAATTAGTTCTCAAAATATTTAAAAATTTAGGTTTTTAAATTTCGCGCCTTTACTACATACGCTACCGCTACAGAAGCTAGAAAGTTCCCGTTTTAATCTAAAGGGCGTGTTTCTAAAGATATAAGGAACTTTCCAACCCTACAACTTGGAAATTAAGTATAGTGGCGCCATCTGTTATCGAATATTTGAACTTCATTCAGGACAACGATTGTTTGGGTTGCATTTCCAAAAGCGTTGCGAGCAATTGTAGCATGTGTAGTAGTGGCGCGAAATTTAAAATTCCAATTTCAATAAAGTCTTAAATTTAATTTGTTGCTATAATAAAGTTATTAAATTTTGTGTATTTATACGTCATTAGCTAACTTATATTTTGGAGTTAAAGCGACATAATTTTAGTTATCCAAATTAGTTCTCAAAACATTAAAAAAATTAGGTTTTTAAATTTCGCGCTTTTACTACAAATGCTACCGCTATAGAACCTTTTATTATGGCGGACGATAATGACCAGAATACTCTAGAAGGTGTGAGAGAGAAAATATTTTCAAATTTTGTCGAATATTGAAATGTTGAAATTTTGTCTCGGTGGCGCAGTGGGCGAGCGCACGGCCTCTGATCCAGAGGTCCGGGGTTCGATTCCAGACACTGACTCACACCAATGACTTTTCGAAATTGTTTTCGGAAGTTATGTGTGATAAATACCGATGACTGACAAACTTTGTGCCCGGTATGGCAATAGGTTCGCCACCTATTCCATTTGGGACGTAAACATAACGGCGAGACGAGGCTTAACAGCCGCTGCCTACACCTTCGGGTAACAAAAGGCGTGAAGTTATGTTATGTTATATGTGTTTGTCGAATATTCTAGAGCCTAGCTCTCTGAATATATAAGAGCCCGGTGTCGCTCACCAGAGTTAGTTTAATTTGAACAGCGAAACGAGCGATTTCAAAACGAAAAGAAGAGAAGTTATCTGTGAGCCTTTATTTAGAAGTATCACGTGTGAGTATTTTTAATAGTGTGTTTAATTAACTCTCGATTTTGAAACGAAATAGAAAAAAGTTAAAAATCACATCTCTGGCCACAAGTACAAATACTGCAATTAACAAAAAACATGAGAGTTGAATTATCAAGAGATGAAACAACAGCACAATTTGCTAAAATACTTTTACAAATCGGCGAAGGTACATATCCTACTGACCAAACGACCGGCCTCATTGAACTTAATAGTGATTTCTGTAATATAGCCATTACTGAAGACGAACTAATCGACAAAATTTATCCAAATATTATTCAGAACTATACTAATGCAGAGTGGTTATTTCAAAGAGCAATTTTGGCCACTAAAAATAATATTGTTGACGATATCAATTTTAATATTCTAAAGAAAATACCTGGTGAAGAGAAAATATATAAATCGATCGACACGATGGTATCCATTGAAGAAAGTGTCAACTACCCCACTGAATTTCTAAACTCTTTACAAGTACCAGGAATGCCATTACACTGCCTTCGTCTGAAAATTGGAACTCCAATCATACTACTCAGAAATCTCAACTCCCCAAAATTATGTAATGGAACTAGAATGATCGTAAAACAGCTATCGAATAATATCATTGAAGCTGAACTTATTTCTGGAAAGACCAAAGGACAGACAGTATTTATACCTAGAATACCTCTGATCTCTTCGGAATTGCCATTTCAATTTAAAAGACTGCAGTTTCCAATAAAATTAGCCTTTAGTTTTACAATTAACAAAGCGCAAGGACAAACTTTAAAATATTGTGGCATTAACCTCAAAGAATCCTGCTTCTCTCACGGTCAGCTATATGTAGCTTGCTCAAGAGTAGGAAATCCAAAAAATTTATGTATATATACTCCGGACAATAAAATGAAAAATGTTGTTTATAAACAAGTATTGTAAATAATGAGAAAACGTTTTCAATAAACTTTTTTTTTACTTTTTACGTCATAGTTAAGGTCGGGTAGGTCTGAGAATAGGACATCTATTTTTCATCCCCCTAAATCACGAGGGTAGCCCACCCCTCAATTTTTTTTTTTTAATTTTTCGACATATTTCTGTTTCTTATTATTTTTATAAAACGGGATACAAAAATACATGCAACCCTAAATTTTCAACCCCCTACGATCAACCCCTATTTTTTAAATTTTATTTTTCGGCAAGACAACGATTGCTGGGTCAGCTAGTATGTTTATATAAATGTAGTGGAACGCAATTATTTTAATATTACAAACAGACACTTCAATTTTATTTGTATGTATAGATTAGGTAATTAGTTATTGGTGAGTGCTAGCTAGTATTTGAATCTGGGACCCTGTTTGCTTATATATCGGCACTGTGCTAGGTGTTAATAGGCTATCAATATTATTTAATAATATAATATGTTTGTCTATATATTGTCCCTTACATATTATTTTTGTTTTCAGGCAGTCCAAGGCATCTGGGCACCCGGTATCGATGATGCAACCTGCACTAGAGTCAATCACAAATTTAGATTAATTGCAATTGGCAGGAAGAAGTAAGTTTATTTATTTTTTATAAAATATTAAAAAATTAAGCTGTTCATGAAATGTATATATAATTATATATGTACACTAGCTGACCCAGCAAACGTTGTATTGCCAGAAAAAAAAAGTTTTTGATCAACAAAGAGCGGTTGAAAGTAGAGACATAAAAAAATATCTAAAACTTAAAAATAAAATTGGAGGTGGTAGTACCCACCCCCAATTTTCTTTTTAAGTTTTTTTAGGGGGACTTTTAGGGGGATAAAAATATATATTGCTGAATTCTCAGATCTACCCTATATGCACACAAAACTTCATAACTACAGACTACTTTATACTAGAATTTTATATATTAGATTAAAACTTGCCCTCTTTTTTAAATCCTATTGTATCGAAACAAATGTCATCATACTCGGCGTCTATTTTCCAGTTCTCAGGTGGATGTTTTCACGATAGACGAGGCCACCGGCGGTTTGGAGATATCGCACACCATGGTGCTCAGTTCCAAGGACTTTCCTGGTGATCCCGGTCCTGTTAAATGCGTGAGGTGGTAGCACTGTCTATATAAATCAAAGTTAATAGTAAAAAACATATAAATATGAGATAAAAAATGTAATGGTTTTCAGAATCAAGAAGAACGTGGTACGACATTCGGGCTCACACCAATGACTTCTCGGAGGTCTTTTCGGAAGTTAAGTGTAATAAATATCAATGACTGTCAACATTATAACCGGTGTGTGGCAATAGGTTCCCCCACCATTGCCATTGCCATTTGGGATGCAAAAGCTTCGCTTTATGTTTTTATGTCCAGTGGTAGATTCTACACAACAGTCCCTATTTTGTCAGTCATGGATACTTATTACACAAAACTGTTGAAAAGTCATTGACGTGGGCCCATTCAAGTATTACGCCCATGTCCCATAATGACGTAAACAGTTTTTTTATTTAAATCTCAAGACACCATCTACAAGATTGGTCCAAGGCCTTTTTTGGAAAATTAAATAACTACTCATGACGTAATTATCATATGGACCCCCCCCGCCCCCTACCCTCATTTCATCCAAAATAAGCAAAGCAAAGAATATAGCCCCCCTATAATGCTTACTTCTAATACTTGAACATATGTGGCGGTACTGACTACCCTCGCAGTCATAAAATCAGAGTACCGAAGTGTTAGACTATTGTAGTGATCCAAATTATATTTTCAGATGGACAGCAGACGGCCGGGCGGTAAGTGTGAGCTGGGAGCGCGGTGGAGTCTCCGTGTGGAGTACCTTCGGTGCCTTGTTAATGTGCTCCCTGGCCTGGGACTATGGACTCAACCAGGAGTTGAGCAAGACCAATCCGTTGGTTGTCAACAGTCTAGTGAGTATAGAAAAATACAGTGCTGCGTATTTCATTTATTTGCTCGTTTTGGACTGGATATGAAAGAAAGAAAGAATTTTTTATTTGCGAGATATGTGGTACACTCAAGCTGTTACAATTGTATGATTCCAACACACATCACCATTTGGCATGCAAATATTTACAGAAAATTTCCAAATAAAAATAAACATAAAAATAACAAAAACCATGTCACACATTCAATATAATCAAATATTAATTAATCATTTTTCATGTCAATTGTTAAAAAAAAAGAAATAATATAATAAGATGTCAACATTAGGTTTGTCAAAAATTTAATAATAATGAATTAAGTAAAAAAAACTATTTGTCGAAAAATTCTTTAACCGAATAGTAAGTGTTTGCCACTAGCCAAGATTTCAAAGGCTTTTTCATTTTTGCTAGTGGCAGTTCACGTATTGGTTTAGGTACTTTATTGAACACTTTTATGCACATCATGTAGCAATTATTTAAGAACAATGATGACTTGCAGTTAGTGATTGTCAGTAATTTCGTAGGATCTCTTTTGCCTAAACTTGAATTATCGCGAGCACAGGTAAATTCGTCTGGAAACCGTTTGACGTGAACACAGATTTCGAAAATGTAAATTCCTGCTAATGTCAATATCCCATTAGTTCTGAACAGCGGCCTACATGATTCAAGCGGTCCTACATCACATAAAGCACGAATACATCTTTTTTGTGCTATGAATGCTTTACTGATATCTGTTGAATTACCCCAAAGTAATAATCCATATCTTAATGTGGATTCTACGTACCCATAGTATGCAATGAGCGCGGCTGATTTACCTGCCACACGCTGCAATTTACGAAGAGCGTATACAAATTTATTTAACTTAGCAACTAAATTTTTTACATGTACCTTCCAGTTACAAAATTGGTCTACATATACACCTAAAAATTTTGTACTTGTAACTTTATTTATGAATTGGTCATGGTACATTATGCTATTTCGTGTACTGTCTTATAGTTTGAAAATTGCATAAATTTGGTTTTACTTATGTTTGCGCTTAGATTATTTGATTGCATCCATGTCATTGTGCTTTTAATTACATTAGATAAGGTAATGTCAAAGTTGCTATTTTTGTCATTTTTAGGTACTATTATTGAAATGTCATCAGCAAATAATATTGATTCGTATGGAGTTGTTTTTGGAAAATCATTAATATATATTAAAAATAAAAGGGGTCCGAGTACGCTGCCTTGAGGCACCCCGTATTTATTTACTAGGAATGATGATCTGTATGGGGTTAGTAGTAAATTATCGTCCACATGTGAAACTTCTACGCATTGTTTGCGGTTAAATAGGTAGCTTTGTATCCATTTTAACACTTGTCCTCTGATCCCATATCTTTCACATTTGTTGACCAGTATGCTATGGTCGACACAGTCAAACGCTTTTGACATGTCAAAGAAAATGGTGACAACAGGAGTTTTTTTTATTTATGTACTGTGTCACTTGGCGCAATAAAGAAAATACTGCCAATGTTGTCGATTTGCCCCTCTGAAAGCCATTTTGTTCGCGCTCAAGAATTTTTATATTTTGACAAAAAGTTATAAACTCGAGAATACATAGCTTTCTCAAATATTTTAGAAAATATAGGAATTAATGTTATTGGTCTATAATTTGTAAGTTCATGGCGGTCATCTTTTTTATATAGGGGTTTGACAATCGATGTTTTAAGCATTTCTGGAAACACTCCTTCTGTGAACGATAAGTTTATGAGATAGGTCAAAATAGGCGCGATAATATCTCCACATTCTTTTATAATGCCTGTAGTAATACAATCAATACCGACTGAGTTCGTGTTGTTTAAAGATTTAATAATTTTCTGAACTTCTTCGACTGTACAGGGAATTAGGAAGATACTTGCTGTGATATTTTTTATTTGATGTACGCATTTATCATCAGTTTTGTGTCCCTGTGTGTTGTTTGCTGCATTTATAAAAAAAGAATTAAATTCATTCGCTATCTCAATATGCAACCTTTCAAGAACACTAATTCACTAACTACCCCAATAGTTACAAATCCGCGGATGCAATAGTAGAATCTTACGATTCGCTGCATAAATAGGCCGGCTTGACCCGACCTCTCAGAATATCGACGTAAAGTGGCTGGTGCCGGCTTCGTTCGGTAAGAAAGGTTTTCGGAGGCCTGAACCCTTTTCCCCTCTTTTCCCCTGCCACTCCCGGACGGTAACGCACCACGGTGTTTATGGGCGATGAAAAGTTGCTTACCATGAGGTGACCCACTTGCTAGCTTGCCCTCCTATCCCATAAAAAATACGGATATTTCATATCAACATCTGCGAATAAGATACGGATATTGTGCAGGCGTGCATATGGTGCACGTTGAACATGTTTAAAAAAATAATGTTTGTTTATTTAGGAATGGGCGACAGAAGGTTATCAGCTGTGGATGGTGAAAGTGGAAGATGATTCTAGCACAAATATAATTCAGCTGGATTTTGTGAAGAGTCCGTTGAGTGTGAATCCGTGCATGGTAAGCACATCACAAGCTGTTAGTTCCATATATTGATAGGTGACAAAGCTGTAGCCAATGGCAATAGGATCCACCATATATTACCTACATGAAGCCAATCAACTCATACGAAGTATCTATAGTCTTTATATAATTGCCGCTGCCTATTCCTTGCGGTATTGAGTCATGCCGTGTTTCGTTTGGTAGGCCGGCAACGCAACTGTAACACTGTGTTGCAGGTGTCCATGGGCGGTAGTTGCTTACCATGATGTGACCCGCTTGCTTGTTTGCACTCCTATTCCATAGAAAAGAGACAATCAGACTTTGACTTAAATTAAATTGAAAATTTCAGAGTAACCAGAGACACTTGTATCTGCAAGCGGACGACAAACTGTATGTGAATTTGGAAGACAATCTCACAAAACGTACGAAGATCTCAATAATAGACTCCTCATCAGATGTGTACCAATCGGAGAACGGTCTGCAGGACCAGCCCAATCTGGAGTATGAGAACAGCGCCAACTATAGGGAGTTTGTTGATGACAATGAATGCAGGAAGCAGTGGATAGTACTCCCACTGCCAGCTACGTACATTGCTACCAATTGGCCTTTGAGAGTTAGTATATTAACTAATATTACTTACAGCGGTAGAGCCACGCAGCTTGCTACATGAATGGGCTAGCGCAACCAGTGAAATACCACGACCTCTCAGAATATCGGCGTAAAGTGGCTCATGCCGTATTACGCTCGGTGAGAGAGGTATCCGGAGGCCCCCCCTCCCCTTCTCGTCCCACTTGCGACCCCATCCGTATCCCATTGTAAAGGCCGGCAACGCAACTGTAACACTATATGTGTTCAAGTGTCCATGGGCGGCGTTTGTTGATTACCAGGTGACACGCCCGCTCGTCTGTTTCCCTATAACATAAAAAAATAGTACAAAAGCAGAAGTATGTAGGAGTCGAGAATGGTTATCATGACCGAATTGAGATTACCCATGTGTAAGGTGATTTTATAAACATTAAAAATCTGGCGAACTTGTATGGCAAGAGTTATGAAAGTCGAAGAAGCGAGTAAGGTGTGCAAGAATCGCGCTTTATGGCGTTCTCTCCTCTCTGCCTACCCCGCAAAGGACTTGGCTTCGAATTATGTACGATAATAAATATGGATAAAATGGTGTATGGTTATAAACAAATAAACAAAACAAGTGTTAGTTGCCTAAGTCATGAACTAGATGGCGCTGTGTGTATTTTGTCAAAATGCATAAAAATACTAGTGTTGTACGTTTGTGTGTACAGTACAGTGCCATAGACGAGGGCGGCATGAACGTGTGCGTGTCGGGCCGCACCGGGCTGGCGCACTACAACTGCGCCTCCAAGCGCTGGAAGCTGTTCGGGAACGAGGCGCAGGAGAAGGACTTCGTGGTCGCCGGCGGGATGCTCTGGTGGAGGGACTACATTGTCATTGGTCAGTATTCACACTGATAATAAAGGAGCATCTTATTTGCAATTAACGATTTCATGATTTCTCGAGAGTATCAAAGTATAAAACATAGGTTGCACCCGGCATGAGCCACTTTACGAGCCATTAATTCAGTTACTACTATACTCAAATGCTACTATGCTTTAATATATTTGTTTATATAATAGTAAAGGATAGTAATTTACTGAAATATTCCACTTTGTAGGTTGCTACAGTATTCTGGACGGACACGATGAGGTGAGATTCTACCCGCGCGAGGCGAAGTTGGACAACAAGTTCGCGAAGATAGTCCGCGTCC
Organism: Euproctis similis; assembly: GCA_905147225.2. Taxonomy (NCBI): domain Eukaryota; kingdom Metazoa; phylum Arthropoda; class Insecta; order Lepidoptera; family Erebidae; genus Euproctis; species Euproctis similis. The sequence continues at coordinate 5,216,913 of LR990121.1, read as the reverse complement.
AGTCCCAGGTGTTCGTCCTGGACATACTGGACGATCAGTTGGTCGTGTTCGGAGCTGACGCCCTGGTCACCATATACGAGCTCAACGCTATTGACGATGGTGAGTTTTTCTCTATACATATATGTGCATAATAACACATGACTTTTTGTCAAGCCTTTTGTGAAGTAGGCAGAGAGAACGGAGCGCCATGAGGCACGATTCTTACACACCTGACTAATATCTTTTTCGCCTTTGTCATACCCGCTTGTCAGTATTTAAGGCTCCTGACATAGTCTTCATCAAGGATGAGTTCAACAATTCGGTCATGGAAAGTGTGTCGTGAGCGTCCTTGACTTCTACAGTCTTCCGCTTTTGCACTGTAAGTAAATGTATATTTCTACGTGGAAGAGTTTGAGGAAGGGCATGCTCTGCTGATTCGGCTATGAAGAAAGAAATATTGGATGATGCAAGATTGACTAAGCAGATATACCGGATATATATTCCGGTTTTGCACAAACCGGAATAATGTAGGGAGTCGAGGACGTAAAGTGGCTCTTGCCGCGTTTTGCTCAGTGGGAGAGGTATCCGCAGGTCTAACCCCTTTCCTCATTCCATTGTAAGAGCCGGCAACTATAACACTATATGTGTTCAGGTGTCCATGGACGCTGCATCAGGTTAAACACTTGCTCGTTTGTTCCTTATATCATAAAAAAATTGACTTATAATGTGATTTATGAAAAGATTTAGAAGAATCGTGCCTTATGGCGCTCTGTCTTATCAGCCTGTCTTGCAAGCTACTTAGCTTGTCTGTGATGTGTGAGCTATAATGGGTGTACGTTGTGCGTGCACGTGTACGCAGCGGGCGGCATCGAGATGCGCTGCGTGCAGGCGGTGGACGTGTCTGCGCTGTCGCACCCCGCCTGCGTGGTGTCGGCCGCGCTGTGCCGCCTGCAGGACCCGCCGCAGCGCGCGCGCGGCCCCCACGGCCCCCACGCGCCCCACGCCCCCCACACACCCCACACACCCCACACCGTCACCACCGTGCACCAGCGGCACCCCGACTCGCTGGTAACCAATTGTCATTTTATTCTATAGCTATACTCCGTCTATTATAAAATTGTATTTTAGACAGATAGTAATAGTGATTGCTAGAGAATTCAAAATATCGATATCTTTTTAAAATTCCTTAATTTAAAATAATTATGTTGAAACAATAGGTTTCATGATTGTACATGGAATTATCTATCTAGAAGTACATAATAATATAATAGATGTAGGTATTTCGTGTCATTTTATAAATGTACTAGCTGACCCGGCGAACTTTGTTCCGCATTAAAAGTAGTAAATTAGTAAATTTTGGATATCGTGAGGTTCAATTTGTGCTTTTTATCGGCACGCACCTTGGCCGGTACTACTGCGCGACGTAACTACTGTTCCGCTATATTACAGCCATTTATTACAAATTTACTAACAAACTAATAACACCATCTGAAATGTAAATTAGATATTTCTAATGTACATTTCAGATGGTGTTAGTAGTTTGTTAGTAAATTTGTTTATTTTTTATTATGGGATAGGAGGGCAAACTATCAAGCGTGTCACCTGATGGTAAGCAACCTACGCCGCCCATAGACAACAGCTACACATATATGTTACCGTTGCGTTGCCGACCTTTAAGGGAGTAGGATAGGAAAGGATGGGGAAGGGGGATGGGCCTCTGAGTACCTCTCTCACCGAACGCAATGCGGCATGAGCCACTTTACGTCGATCTTCTGAGAGGTCGTGGTATTTCACCGGTCGAGCCGGCCCATTCACGCAGCGAACTGCTTGGCTCTACCACTTTATATTATGTTATTATTATTATTTGTTATATATAGTCATAGTATTAGACAAATGCCATTGCGGACTTTTTTTTAGATCCTTTGAAGGTGTATAACAATGTAGAACATTGTTTTGATCTATCACTTGGGGTTCAGCCAGCGTTTGCGATTAAGTTCTAAATCTTGAAAATTATCAGTTTTTCTTTTACTACACTTTGTTTTGATCTATAATTCATGTATATGAACTATAGATCAAAACCACCCCGTTCACATCCTCTATCTATTAAAAAAATTCGTTGCGTTGTTATAAAGATTTAAGCATACAAGGGGACAGACAGCGGAAAGTGACTTTGTTTAATACTATGTAATGATCATAAAACGATTGCATGTCGCACACGTGATTCTACGACATATGTTTTTGGTCTAACATTTTAAGTTTTAACCCACATTTCCAGGTGATCAACGCTAGTGGTAAACTAATGATGGTCCAGCGAGAGGAGTACGACGTCGACGAAGATAACAATCCGGTAAGTTATATGCCTGAAATGATTATCTTAGTACATAAAATTCTCGTGTCACAGAGTTTGTTGCCATAATCCCCCGAAACGGCTCGACCGATTCTCATTAAATTATGTGTTCATATCGGGTAGGTCTGAGAATCGGACCGAATCTGTTTTTCATTCCCCTAAATGTTAAAGGCTTTTTTATGAAACAGCATACAAAAATATAAGCAAGCTTAAATTTTCACCTCTTTACGATCTACCCTATTTTTTATTTGTTAATCAAAAACTTTAGTTATTTGGTAGGACAACGTTTGCTGGATCTGCTCGTATATTTATAATATAGTAGTTGCTTAAAAAGTAAAAATGATGATTGGTGATTTGGCACTTGAGTTTCCGTTTGCGATGTCCCGAGTTAGATAAGGCACGATTCTTACACGCCTCACTCGCTTCTTAGACTTACATAACTCTTTTCATGCACGCGCGACGATTTTTGAGGCTTCTAAACATCACCTTCCTCCAGGACACGTTCTATTTGGTCATGGAATGTGTGTCTTGGCCCTCCTCGACTCATATATCCATCCGTTTTTGCATTGTATATCTGCTTAGTCAAACTTGCATCAGCCATTCTTTCTACATGCCCGAACCACCGGAGCATGCCCTTCTAATGATCATTATGAATTATACTTATTTTTTTGTAATAAAACTGTTTTTATCCATCAACGCCTTCGCAATCCACTATTATAATCGAAGTGTGTAATTTCAGTCATTATATATCAATCACTTAATTATGTTTAATTGGTGCACGTTATTAAATTACTATTACATAACTACGCGCCTTTTACTACCCGAAGTTGTAGGCAGCGGCTATTAAGCGTCGACTCGCTTTCATGTTTACGTTCCAAATCGAATACTTGGCGAACCTATTGCCATACACCGGGCACTGAGTTTTTAGTTGTCGATATTATCACTCATAACTGCCGAAAAGAATTTCGAAAAGTTATTGGTGTGTGAGTGAGCTAGGATACGTACCGAAGACTTCTAGATTCAGAAGCGGGATGATCGACTACTGGACCACCGAGACAATTACATAACTGGACTATTTGCATTTCATTGCTTACTTACTCCGCGTGCGTGTCCAAATTGATTTGAATTAAAAGGCTGACTCTATTCATCCGGGTACTGTACGAATAATTTGTTATTATTTATCCGGTTACTGTACTAATAATTTGTAATTATTGATCCGGATACCGTACGACTAATTTTATTTTAGGCTGACTCTATTCATCCGGTTACTGTACGAATAATTTGTTATTATTTATCCGGATACCGTACGAATAATTTTATTTTATTTATCCGGCATTTTGTAATTTTATATGTGTGCATAAATAATTTCCCTTTTAACATAAAACCTGTGCTTTTATTATTTTTATACAGTAAAAGCTGTTAGTCTAAAAATACAGTAGGACCTACCTAACCTACCTAAAAAAAACAAAAAAGAATTTGACCGGATGACTAATGACAGATTATTCGTACAGTATCCGGACTAATAGAATGGCTGACTCTATTCATCCGGTTACTGTACGAATAATTTGTTATTATTTATCCGGCTATTTTGAAATTTTATATGTATGCAGAAATAATTTCTTTTATTTTAACATAAAACCTGTGCTTTTATTATTTTTATACAGTAAAAGCTGTTGGTCTAAAAATATAGTAGGAAATTCTATTTTAATTTTTCTGTAAGTAATGCTCTTACAAATAGAAAAAAAACCATGACCTAAACTAACCCAAACCTACCTAAAAAAACAAAAAAAAATGACCGGATGACAAATGACAAATTATTCGTACAGTATCCGGTCTAATAGTCACTTTGCAATTAAAAACTTATTTAAATGCAATTATTGTCTTAGTTACATTGGAGTTGTTTTTTTATTTGAAATAACTATCGCTGTCTTTAATAAGATATAACGAATTGCGTGAGGTTCTTTTTTGCACTCACAGATGAGCATGCAAACAGAAAATATTTTTTTCTTTTACCTTTTAACACCGGATAGTGTAGGCAGAGCAATATATGTTACACCACGCGGAATGAATTATCTTGTAGAATAGATTAGGTTATAATTCATGTCCAATCAATATATTCAAGTCGCACTCCGCCTTCTCATTAAGAAGTCCCGAGTTCTAATACACTAATTAATTTTCTACTAGTTTGATTTCGGTGACAGTGAAATGACGTAAATCTAATATGTAAATCATCTTGGAGGTACTAATTTACTCGAGGTGTCAAGACGCCTCTGCCTACACCAACTGGTATTACCGTGAAAATAAATTCAGGTTAAGAAATAAAAGAATTCCTCTCGTAAAATATATAATATGTATATTCAGGTACACTTCGTTACTTTGGATTAAACATTCACACGTATATCTTAAACTTCTAACTCAGGCCTATGTATATTTTTGCACGTAATCAACGCATGTGCAAGAACACACTAGCGCCTCTAGTAACTAATTACGTTACTTATAAACCAAGAAGTTTTATTATTTATTAAAAAATTGAGACTAGTTATTGTTTAAATTTTTTTAATGGTGCCTGGTCCTAATCAGAAGGGATTTGCCGTCCAATGATATCGGTCCGGCGTTCCAATGACGCAGGATATCACCATCGTGTCCATAGGAGCTACCAGACAAGTGGAGCCATGGTGCTTGTTGTCTCGGATATAAATCCACAGTGTGAGCCAGCGGGCTGATCACTGGAGGTGTCTCAATTATTGGTGTCACTATCGGCTGGTGTACCACATCTACTACCGGTGTGATGGGAGCGATTCTGGCCACCGGAGCAATCGGTGCAACAGCTGGGGCTGGATAAAGAGCCGGTCCAGTAAGAGCCTGGGGGTATAACGGAGCGATTGGTGCTGCCGCTGGCAAGGCAACTGAATGTATGTTCGCTCCAGTTCGCTTGACTATAGCGTTGAAGCCGGTGTGGGGATCCGCGTGGTATTCCACCAGACGCACGTTACCGTCGGGCTCCACCAGAGAGTAAGCTCCTCTCACAACGTCACCGTTACGGGTCTCCCATTGGGCTTTGTTGTCACCAGTCGATGGATCGTTGACGGCGTAATTGAATCCGTAATTTGAGTTCGGCTGAAAAAATATAGGATGAAATTTATCGATTTTACTTTTTACAAATTAAGAGAAATCTAGGTGAAGTCTTAAATCTGTCTTTACGTAATAACACCAAGCATCTTGCAAATAAGACGAAAAAAAATTCAAGCATACGTTTATTGGTTGCAACTGAATGCTGGCTTGGTCTTTTTGGCAAATAATTTTTGCGGCTACTAGATCGATGCCCGTTTATCACTCTAGTCGGAACTGTTAAAATGGTCTGGATAAAATTTGACATAGAGGAATACGAATTGGCGAGGACTGCGGAACATGACTACGTTTGTTTTTTAATAATAAAGCAGTTGGGTCACTGCAGTTTTGGTTTTAATATTCTGAAGAACTGGAGCCTCTTTAGCTCGATATTCAGCAAGGTTGTGATAGTTCACAGGTCGAGCTGGCCTTTTCATGCAGCGTACTGCGTGGTTCTAACACTATTTTAATACAAAGAAGTCACTTGGTCAATCAGTTCAGGAACATTCCAGAAGTCGCGGGGCTCAATCTTGGTTCATGGCAATAATGACTTTTAGTATTTCTTTCTGAACGTTATGTGATCGATGTATGGCGACATGTCCCGCCACCTATTCCATTGGGTCTCTAAGTTTCTACGCGTCCAGCCTTATATCTTTGGGTGAAAAAGGAGTGAAGTTACAAAATTCACTTACGATTCTTTCAATGGTGTTTACAGGCACGTATGACAATGTGGCTGGCGGTATCGCTGAAGCGAAAGCGACCGCCGGCGCCAACAGGCATGCAACCTATATAAAAATAATAATATGTATTTATTTATCGTCATATAAAATATTCAAATGCCGTCTCTAGCAGTCAAGGTGTCGTAGCAGTTTCCGCTTCCAAATCATTTGTGTTGAAAGCCTCTCTCAGCATGTTGCCACCCTTCATAAGCTAATTTGCCCTCGCTAGCTAATTTGCCAATGCCAAATCATCCAACTATTTTCATGGCACCAAATGGTCTACACCTTCAGATAAAGTTATCGTATAATTTTAACTGGATATTATGTTTTTCCCATTAATACTATTTTCATCTGCTGTAAAATTTCAAAATTTTCCACTCTATCCATATGACGAAAACCATAGACTAGAGAAACAAAATTAGAAAAAAAAAGACTTTACCACAAAATATGTATTCATGTTTGCTGAAGAAGGTAATCCGGTGCAGCAGACGAAGTACACTGTAATTTGGTCTTTTTGCGTGTCCAATATATATACTAGCACTGATTATTCCGAACCCGGCTGCGCCCTCCTTTCGACATTAATTTTCAGGTTTCAGTCTATACATACAAGTTTTCAATATTTATAACTACGATACAACGTGTATGACCGGTTCTCATATTGGGAACGTGTACATTGATTGTATTAGCTAATGAAGAATTTGAAATTGGATGTGATGTAACAATTCATGCTTTAAATTTTCGAAGGTGTTGGCAGCGATAATTATGCCCCGATAAGTGTAATTTTCAGTTTCACAGAATTAGCAGTAACTGTTAATTACGGATTTATTTGGATCAAGGAATGTTGGACAATTTTTTGACCCTAAATAACCCCTTCATGAGAGTTCGTAAGTTTTTCTTAAACACCCTCCCCAATTACTTAATAATAATATAATAATATCTTGGACACAAATCACACAGCGCCCTCTAGTTCCAAACTAAGCAACTAAATGCTTGTGCTATGGATACTAGATAACGGATACTAATACATATATACTTTTCTTTGGTAAACACATACTTATAATACATAGAAAAACACCCAGACGCCGCACAAATATTCATGTTTGTCACAAATATTTGTGCTCGGGTGGGAATCGAACCCCCGACCTCAGTGCTGCAGCCGGTAGTTTTACCATTGCGCCACGTGGCCCGCCATTAATCTCACGTGAAATTTTTCAAAATTTATGTTTTCGCTCTAAACCTAAAAAATACCTGACATTTGGTATAACACCATGATTTACTTAAAAACAATTTGCTTGATTCTCTCTCACGTAATTAATGGATGCCTCCTAATTGCCGATCAGTCAGATCAACCAGCGATTTCAAGATTAATTGAAGTAAAAAACAAATGAAGTGTGTGCTAGTATAGTGAATCCTTATAGTCACTCGGCTGTTAAGCTGAAGGGACACCGGTTCCATGTTAACTTCATACCGTATCCTCACAGAGTCCTGACTAGATCTTACCTTACTCAGTCCGGTGTCAGACAATAGTGAAAAACCCATTTCACTGGGGAAAACACACCATGTACAATAGATAACTTCATGCCAAATCCCTTGTAGGGTAGGCAGAGCGAATAGAGCGCCATAAGGCACGATTCTTACACACCTCACTCGCTTCGTTGAGTTTCATAACTCTAATAGTAGCATGTAATTGCTTAATTAATATATTTCCTAATCATAACGGATGCTCTAGTGATTAGCACGATCACATACAATCAAGAGGTCTGAAATTCGTATCCGAATACAGACCAAAGAGTTCTTATAAATATCGACGATCTACAAAATTGTGCCCCTACGATATTATGACAATAGGTGTTGCACCTTATCACATTTGGGATTTGAAAATTCACCCGGCGTGTGTCTTCTCGCCACTGCCTACACCTTAGATTAATTAATAGAGTGAAGTTACAGTATACAGATTGCATTTTACTATTAGTAAAACACATATTGAGGCAATTTTTTAATTATATATCGACCTAGACATTTAGATATTTTATTAAATTGAATTGTTAAAAAAAAGTAATGATAATTTTACTGTTTATTTTTTATAATCGTTTTAATTAAGTGGGTAACCTTTAAAGGTTAAAAACAATATTATATTCGCAGAATATCGTTACATTATAAGGTCAAGAGTTGACTTTGCCTGTGTGCCTGTGACTCCTTAACAAATTACCTACAACTAGGACTCCATATTACATTGGTTTTATATAATACTAGCTGACCCGGCGTACTTTGTTCCGTATCAAAAGTAATAAATGAGTACCTAACTCTAAATCTCAAAAATTATAACTTTTTCTATGGTACACTTTAAATAAATTATACATAGAAACCACCTCGTTGACACCCTCTATCTATTAAAAAAAACCCGCATCAAAATCAGTTGCGTAGTTTCAAAATAATAAGCATATAAGGGGACAGACAGCGGAAAGCGACTTTATTTTATATGTACTATGTAATGGTATTCTCCTTCAGTCCTTTACTCTTATCATTATACGTTTAATATCCAGAAGGTGTAGGCAGAATTTGAAAAAGTAGCAAACTTGTCTTGGACGGAACTTATGGTGAACTATTCTTACACACCTCGCTGGCTTTTTTGACTTTCATGACTCTTGTCATACAAGCTCGTCGGTTTTTAAGGCTCCTGATATCACCTTCTAAGATTCCTTGTATTTGGCCATGGAAAGTCTATGTATCCGTAATGTGTATGATATTCGATATACGCGGACAATGGACTGTTATAATTCTTGCACAAAGAGCCAAAAGAATTAATAATAATGTCAGGTACAAGGATGAATAATTGTCACCTTTAATTATTACTATCAAAGTCTCGGTGGTCCAGTGGTCGAGCACAATGCTTCTGAATCGAGAGGTCGCAGGTTCGAATCCTGAATGGCTCACACCAATGACTTTTCAAAATTATCGGATGTTATGTATGATAATATCGATGACTGAAAACTTTGTGCCCGGTATGGCAATGGGTTGGCCGCCTATTCCATTTGGGGCGTTAACATAACGGCGAGACGAGGCGTATCAGCCGCTGCCTGCTCCTTCGGGTGGAAAAAGACGTGAAGTTATGTTGTTACTATCGATAAAGACGTAGGAAGATTATGAGAGTTGTCTTTCCTTTACAAAATGGCAGCTAAAGGATATTTTATGTATAAGCATATTTTTTATATAGTATTTGACGACTTTGTAAGGATTAGGAAAACCGAAATATATTATAAAAACTGTTCAGAATATGTTGTTAAATGTTTTTTTTATTTATTCACACGATTAATTATCACTGCATAATGCATATTATTGGTACACTAGTGACTTTTTTATTAGCTTTTTATTAGCTTCACCTGTATGTATGTTTGTAGGTTTGTTTGTAACCGACTTCATACAAAACCGAACTAAAAAAATTTAAAATAAATAATAGTTTAAAAAAACTAAAAAACACGCTTTTTATTGAAAACCGAACTAAAAAATAGAAAAATAAAAAATACTTTATTTAAAAAAAAGCGTGGGGTGCATGGTGTCAATAGTTATAAATATTTTATTGACAGATATGAGTAGAGTGATTATCATTTCGATAATATCTTAAAAAGCACCCCACGCTTTTTTTTAAAATAAAGTATTTTTTTTTTATTTTTCAATTTTTTAGTTCGGTTTTCAATAAAAAGCGTGTTTTTTAGTTTTTTTAAACTATTATTTATTTTAACTCGTTATTCAGCTACAGTATATTTACATTTCATTAAAATTTACAAATTCATTTACAGTATGGCAATTATTTTACATATTCAATTGTATATACTGTGTTATAGAAATAACAAATGATCAGGACAAGGATCAATTTTTCGGACATTATGGCGTTATCCGTTTCCAAAATTATTGTTTTATCACTATCCTCTTTTTTCTTCTCACTCTCTTCTTATTTTAAGTTATTATTATCAACAAGACTTATTTTTATATTTTTAAATTACTTCACTGTCTCTTTCTGATGATCAAAGTTTTGAATGGTATCGGTCCAGTGATCCATTTGTGTAAATTGCCATCCTTGTCGACTTGTTTAGTCTGGATAGTTACCAAAGGTTTTTGGACGTTTGCGGTTCTTGTTAATGGTACCCAGCCACCGTACGAATGGGTGTAGGGATCCCAAGGTAAACTCCAATGTCCAACTGAAGTAGTTGTGGGTAAATTAGTTATTATAGGTGTTGCACCAAAACCGTAGCCAACCGGACCCACTACCCTGGCGAGTGGTGCCGCTATCTTTGGTACTAGTGGCGGATGTATTGAAGATCCTATCTTCTTGACCACGGCGTTGAATCCGTGCAGGTCGTCTGCTGTGTAGTCGACAACTCTGATCGTTCCATCAGGCTCTACTAGTGAGTAGGAGCCTTTGACGACATCACCATCTCTTGCTTCCCATTGCGCTTTGTTGTCGTGGGACACTGGATCTCTGACGGCGTAGTTGAAGGCATATCGGGGATAGTCCTGGGAAAATAATTAATGATGGGAATACTTGAAGCAGATATACAATGCAAAGGCGGATGGATGTAGGCGTCGAGGACGGCCATGACACATATTCCTTACCAAATAAAACGTGTTCTAGAGGAAGGTGATGTTAGGAGCCTCAAAAATCTACGCGCGTGCATGAAAAGAGTTATGAAAGTCAACGAAGCGACTGAGGCGTGCCAGAATCATGCCTTATGGCGCTCTGTTCTCTCTGCCTACCTCGCAAGGGATTTGGCGTGAAGTTATCGGTTATTCATAGAGACTTGTAATAAAATAAAATATTAATAATATACTTACAATTTTACCGACAACTGGTACAATGGGTAGTGCAGTTGCTGATGCGGTTGCAATCAGAGCCACCAAAATACAAGCAAACTGTAACAACACATAATATTAAGTAATTAATATCTAATTATAAATTTCGATATGTTATTATTTTTCCAAACCGAAAATAAAATGTAAATAAATATGTTCGGACGTAATCTACCTAGATCAAATTGGGCGAATGAACACGAAAAGAATGGGTTAAACACGTGATCAATATGTGCTAATAATAGACCTAAATTCAAATTCGAATTTGAATGAAAATGATAAGGGGTATCTCTGAAGGATAAACTCAGGAATGAGTATATCCGCCAGAGAACTGGGGTAACCGACATAGCTCGCAGAATAAGCTGGCTGAAGTGGCAATGGGCTGGTCATATCTGCCGAAGGACCGACGGTAGATGGAGTAAGAAGGTCATTGAGTGGAGACCGCTTCTTGGTAAACGTAGCGTAGGACGCCCACCAGCCCGATGGTCAGACGACCTCATAAAGGCTGCTGGAAAAGACTGGATGTGGAAGGCAGAGAATCGGATGTTGTGGCGCACATTGGGAGAGGCCTATGTCCAGCAGTGGACTGCAATAGGCTGATGATGATAAGGGATTACAAAATTAAGATGCGAAGCTGACAGTGGAAATGGCGCGAAATTTACTCTTATTCTTTTAAAAAAAAATACCTTTAAACTTTTTAAATGTGGAAATGTACTTGACACTGATATGCTGGGGCAGAGATGATTTTATTTTTAGGTAATCTCCCTGTATAATGGAGAGTTGGAACTTTTTGGAATCCCATCGAAATCTGTGATAAATATTCATGACACCGACCACGCTGTTGGTATTTATATCTACTGTTAAATATATACTAAACTACCTTTAATCTTAGTACATTTAAAATCCATAAAAGTATAATAATATTAGTTCGCATATTTTGAGAAAACCAAATCTAAGATCGCTTCAGCTTAGCTTAACATGAAAAGAATCCAACAAAACACTAGTAACATGTGAATAATGTTTTATGGCAATCTCATTTATATGATCTATACATAAAATACCAACTAATATATTTTTACATAAAAACCTAAAATATAAAAATACGAAAGTAATGAAAAAATAAATTAGCTAGCAGCCCTATATGACTGTATTTTTTCTCCACAGATATAATAATCACCATTAGATATTCCATTTTTGCGTACGACGTTCGATGTTCGAATGTTAAACAGTCGTATAGGTTTGCCCCTTTTATATTGTAATGTAAATAATCGACTGCCTATTGTAACAGGTACGACCCGTTCCCAATACTTGTTCCTTCGTGGTGGGTAAACATGGTTTATAAAATTTACAACGACATGATTTCGCAAATGTCGTTCTAAGTAAAGGGTAAAAATAGCAGCAATATAAAAGGCAAATTAACTGTGACTCACTTGCTTCATTAACTATCAATACACCTGTCATACACGTTCTACTTTTCTAACAGTAGGTTCATTCAAGAAATACATTCAATAAGTAGGCTAGTTTACTAAATTTTAAAATTTGATTAGAAATATAGGTGAATGTGAATATTATTCCATAAATAATAATAATAATCATTTATTTCAGGCAACATGGCCCATAAATACATATAAAGTTACAATACAATACATAGTTACAATACATAATTTCAATATTAAATTGTTCAGCCGACCTGTTTCCGCTTACACATGCGTCACCGCCTCGGTATACCATGTGAGATATTCGAGCAATGACCCATGTATGTGCAGTCCAGGCGGCTTGCAATCATGCTCAGGAAAGTAAAGCCTATATTCAAAAAACTTTCATTTAATAAATTTCTGCAGAAAACAACAGACTGTCACCGTCAATAAAAACAAGACGTCATGTCTTGAATGACGTGGCAAAGATATGTGTTTGTGTAAGGTCAAGGTTTTTAGTGATTTTTAGCACGGCCTGACATCATTCAAGACGACATTTTCTGATTGCCTTTCATTGTCACGTGACAATGAAAGGCAATCAGAAAATGTCGCCTAATTTTTAATTTTCTTTTCTAAAAATATTAATAATCTATCTTTATAAACTGTTTTAAGTGTTTTAGATAAGTACAATCGTCATCATCTTCCTACGTCCCACGATTTAGCACTGTTCGCCCTTTTCTGCTTAATTTTTCTTTCACGTTGAATTCATAGCGCCCTAGCCTTCCGAGTATTCTGAACATAACATTGATAATATAATCTCTTAGCTTTACTCGTACAACACAGGTTTTCAATTATGCCAGTTTCCTTTTAATGCATATTTTATTATTCACAAACAATTATTAGTTATATGAAATGATGGTGCATTGCTTTGTATTTTATATATTTTTGTTTGTTTGCCCTATGTCTAAGCAGTAAAAGTAATCGATTCAAGTGATCGATTTAAATGATCATAAAATTTATGTGTCATCTTGGCGTATAAATACTGATTAAATACGTTTCATGAAAACCTTATTCTGCTCTGTGTAATTTATTTAAAATTTCATTTTGATTTGCCCAATACGACAGTTTTCAAGTTCGTGCCAGCTAGAGCGGAAATTTATAGATAGCTACGAAATGTCGTCCACCGTTCCAAATGTACCACAGATAACGCAATTCATAATCAAAATTATTATTTATTATCTAAATGATTTCAATTATGTCGAAAATTTCTGTTTCAACATTAAATATAAATGCTTTCTCTTTATAAAAAGTTTACTTTGAACCATTAATTGTCAAAGTCAATGCAAAAGCAATATCGTTGATCTTACTTCTGATCTCTCTAGAAATGAAACAACTATATGACTATATGATTACCACACAGTGGTATAATAATTATAAGTGCTTTATTTTGACTTATAATAAATCGTTAAATAATTGTCATTACAAAATAGCGTTTATAAATAATATTGGCAAGCGACTGGAATGAAGGACTCGTATGTTCCATCAGTGGTAAGTCTGTTTCACGTAGTAAGGCGTTTCTATAGGTCCACGCCATTGGTTCGTTAGACCATGGTCGTATTCGACTCCGGACGAAGGAGCGTTATAATAACCACCTGCCAGAGGAGCTTTGACGTAGTTGACTACATAGTCCTGTCCTGTAGGCTGGTACTGAGGCAGTATTGGTCCAGATTTGTATATTGGTCCAGGTAGATCCGAATAGTAACTTGCTCCTTCCAGTCCGGAGTCGTGGTATGATGGAACGATCGGTGCGATGGGTTTCGCGATTGGAACTATGGGGGCGATTGGTGTCTTGATGATTGGAGTTATTATCGGTGTCTTGATAACGGGTGTTATGGGTGCAAGGTGGCCACCGACGTGTCCTGATATAAGGGGAGCGCTGGATAAATGTCCGAGTGAGGCAACTGGACCTACAGTTATTGGCGCAATGGCAGGACCGTGACCCAATACTGGGATTGGTGCTTTGTAAATGGATGCAGGTGCCACTACTGGATGTAGATTGGGTCCAAGTTTCTTCACGTCCGCGTGGAAACCAGTTTTATCGTCGGCCCAGTATTCCACTACACGCAGACTGCCGTCGGGTTCCACCAGCGAGTAAGCTCCTGTAATGTTTAGTTCATTAGAAGACGGAGGATGGTTACGTCCCAAACTTTAGACAAAAGCCCATACTAATATTCAAGAATATGGTATTATGTTAAAATGCAGTGACACGAGTAGAGATTATTTTTCGGCGATGCGAGCATGTAGAAAGAAGAGATAAAAATATTAAGCAAGCAATTCTGAGAACCTGAATCAAGGAAAGTGTATGAAAGCGATGATATGAATGTTTGAAGCTGATAGAAATAAGTGATCCTTATCTATCCTCACAGGAATAAGGCCTATTCACGTATATCTACTAACGTTAAAAATATTATTACCATTGACTACGTCTCCGTCCCTCTTTTCCCATTGCGCTTTGTTGTCACCGGTGTGTGGGTCTTTTACTGAATATTGGAAGGCATACTTGGGGTAAGACTGAAACAATAGTTTTTAGTTAAAATAATAAAAACACTCAAAAATGGTGTTTATAGAGTTGCAAAAATGAATATAACAGTAAACTCACATAGTAATCAACCGAGGCGTGCCCAGGGGCGTATATTGGCGCCCCTCCTATCAATCCACTGGCGCTTACGGACGCCGCTAATGCGAAAAGGCAAAATATCTGAAAAATATAAATTAAGAATATCACTATACACCTGCGATTAATAACAATATAGATTTAAAACACGTTAAGTATTTTTATTTATTTATTTTGGACTGACCGCTAACATGTTTGATGGAGACGCACAGACGAGATAGATGTCAAAAACGCACTGTCTGATAAAATAACAGTTTGAAGGTATTTATATAAGTACGCTTGGAGACCTTCATGTCCTGAGGTGTTGCGGATGTGGTATGTTTATATTTTTGTGGCGCGGCTAACGTACGCGCGCAACGTGGTATCAACAATCGCCAGCGGTTGCATCAGGCTTCCTCATTTTCATTCACCAGCCTTCGGACAGGTGAAAACGTACTTGGATATGATGATGAACATCCTAACAGGACGCCGTGCTCTTTGTAGCCGTTAAATAAGATAATTTTGTTTATATTATGTTAATATTTTTTTTTTAGATTTCTATGAAGCATTCTATACACTGACGCAATCTAATAAAGACTTAATAATCCGTCGTCTTGCTCTAATTACGCGTATGAGCTGCTAGCATGCAGTACATACTACACTTGTAAGCTACTTGTACATCACGCTCTAGTGCTTAGTGTCGGTCAGAGTTAATTAAATATTAGTTATTTATTGTATAACCGAGTGTATTATAATATATCATCTTTTTTGCTTATATTTACTTTATAACGGTGATATTGAACTTGGTACATATAATGAATGAGTTAAACCAGAAGAGATTTGCTGTTATGCTAATAAAAATTATATTAATAAGCAGGATGTTACTATAAGGAAGACTGTTTACTTTGAACATGGTTATTTGAAGAGTACTTCTTTTAGTAACTTCACACTTTTAATAGTCGAAAGTGTAGACAGCGGCTATTGATCAGTTTTTTTTTTGGAATCTATTCAACGGCTATAGTTTCATCAGTAATTCATAATTTATCAGAAATTACTTCCGAAAACTGGTTATTGAAGAAAAATTCTATAGTTAAAATGAATTCAATAAATAATACACTAAATAAAAATATATTTATTTTAATTTGGTTAATAAAAAAAATACATTATTTATGCATTGCCTCTAACCAGTATTCAACAACTAATCGTATTGCATTTGCATTGCCAAAGCTAGAAGTTTCTAAATATTAATAATAAAACACACTACCTACTTATTGCCAAATAGTTACGGTTTTATTGTTAATTTAAATAACATTAATAATTAGTGCGTGTTTTATGAAATAATATTTACCCACACACATACAAGTGTAGTTTGTGTAGCAGTTTTGTATGCGTCATTGGTTTCTTTAGTAATTTGAAGAATATTTTGTTCTGCCTCAATTGATAATGTTTCTGGATTTATACAGTCCTTTTCTTTATTTTTATCTACGTCTTACACCTGCAAAATATATTTTTAGGTGTTTTGGGCGTCATTATTTCTTTTGGGTCCTCTGGATGGTCGGCAAATTCGAGCTCCTCGCTTGTGAATAAAGATGTTTTAAATTTGTTGTCCACTGATCTTGGACCCAATACACACAGCGCCCTAGTTCCAAGCTAAGCAACTAAATGCTTGTGTTATGGATACTAGATAACGGATATTAATACATATATACTTTTCAAAACATAAGTTTTTGGTACGCGCTTTTAGAGTATTCTTATTATTTAACTAAAACTAAACTGGGTTAAAATAAAAATAAAAAATGTTTAGAACGCATGCAGAATCATTCATTTCATTTTATTTAGAACTTAAATCCAATAAAAGAAGATATTTCGTCCAGCTTTTTGGCCATACTGCATTTGACAATGGCGACTATCAAATTTGAATAATAGATAGATACAAATTTCCAACATTCTTGTTTATTTTTTATTGTATATAGTTCCTTCCGGCCGACTTCGAGTGAAGTAGGAACACTTCTATATATTTCTAGGCGTTGACGCCATCTTGGAATCAAGGTTGATTGCAAGTATTTTACGTATGTGCTATGTACTTAAAAATTGTAAATAGCCAGCGGCAATATTTTAATCTTTGTTATATTTTATATATTTAAGCGCTTGTTTGGTGACATTCATTATTTATAATGCAACTAATTGTTGATATCACTTTTACTTCCTTAGTTCAACATGGCATGTGCCATTGAACAACATTATGAGGTGCGTTCGAAATTACTTATAATTTTAATGAAATTATCATATCTTTTTATGTTTCCGTACTCAAAACCGGACCCTATTACTGAGATTTCGTCGTCCGTCTTTTGCCAGACTTATCTCAAGATTCACAGGTTATTTAGTTTTATGTCATTTATAAATATAATGAAGTAAAATAAAATAAATAGTTCATACGGCTCTTATACAATAATAAAGGTTGTCGCCGGTTTGTTTGCTAAAAATGTACGGAACCCTTCGAGCGCAGATCCCACTCGCACTTGACCGGTTTTTAGATGTTCTTCTTCCTTTTTATATTGTTGTGGTAGAGCCAAGCAGTTCGCTGCATGAATGGGCCGACTCGACCGGTGAAATACCACGACCTCTCAGAAGACCGACGTAAAGTGGTTCATGGTTCGTTTCGTTCGGTGAGAGAGGTACCCGGAGGCCCACCCCCCTTTCCCCATCTTTTCCTTTCCCGTATCCCTTAAAGGTCGGCAACGCAACAGTAACACTGTATGTGTTGCTGGTGTCTATGGGCGGCGTTGGTTGCTTACCATCAGGTGACACGCCTGCTCCCCATTTGTTTATACAATCAGGTCTTTAAAGAAGCATTTTATTTCTGGGTTTGACGCTTGTGTAATTATTTACAGGCGTACAGCTGTCTTCCCGCCACAGTATTAGCCTCGTGCGTGGAGAGTGTCTGGTCTTGCGGAAGTGTCTCCGGCTCGCAGACACAACTGTCCAGAGCTCTGTGGCTATGGTGTGGTGCTTTAGGTGCTCGTGTTTGGTTACCGTTGCTGCCCAGGGACGCGACCAGACATCCGGACTCGGGACGTCATACCTTCATGGCCAAGAGGATAATGCTACCTTTCCATCTTAACATATATCCTCTGAGTGAGTACAAATCGAATTATCAGCCTCAGCTACAAAAAATATCACTGCCATACTCGCGATTAAAATATTCCGATGAATTTGGTTAAAGATACACTGTAAAATTTATTTTCGAACTTGTTTCTCTCCCTCTTCTAGTAGAGCTGTTAATTATTTAAAATAATTTAAAAAACTCAAATAGTGAGTTCCTGACCCCATCTCTTCCCGTGGGTGTCGTAAAAGGTGACTAAGGGAGAAGCTAGAAGAATGGGCAGCAGCATTCTCTCTCAACAAAATACAGCCTACTGCGATCGCCAACCCGCCTGCCAAGCGTGGCGATTCTGGTAAAATCCCCCCATGATTGAGCGGACCGGCAGTTGTGGCGCTCTATGGGGGAGGCCTATGTCCAACAGTGGACCTCAAAAGGCTAATGATGATGATGAAATAGTGAGTTAACCTCGCCTTTGTGCGTTAATATATTGTAAATTTATTTAATATTTCTGTAATTTTTTTGTTGTTGTGTACAACGTAAATAATATGTATGTATTAAGTATAAATCATATGACAAAACTATTCACCATTAAAAACGAAACTTCTTAAAATTCATTAAACGTTTCGTATTACTTAACGGTTTTGAATCAATATAAAAATTAAAACCTCTTTTGTACGGCTGAAGGTACAATACAGCACAGTATTTTATTTCTTACTAAGTCCATGGTTCACTCTATCACGAAGATACTAATTCCTTAAAGCCTGTTTTTTTTAAAAAAGGTTATCGCCTCTAAATAGTGAGCCTAAAGCCTCTAAATACAGTGTGATCCGATTAAATATTTTTTGAAAATTCATAACTGAACCGGAAATGGTGACCTCCAAATTTAAGTATAACTATAATATGGCACTTAGATTTAGGTATATTTCTGTGATGTTTTCGAGGGATTAGTTTCACGAATATTACACACATATTTAAATATATACCAGATACCTACATTAAAAGGAAAGACCTTGAGATGTGACATTGAAAATTTAAAACATCCTTTATACATTGGTACTGTGTTTAAATGGAATGTGTATGTTATGTGTGTGGTAGAGCCAAGCGGTTCGCTGCTTGAATGGGCTTGCTCGACCGGTCAAATACCAAGACCCCTCAGAATATCGACGTAAAGTCGGATGATAGAGGTATTTGGGGGCCTGTCTTCCTGCACCTACCTTTCCATCACACTGGCAATTCCCACAAGGCCGGCAATTTAACTGCAACAGTGTCCGTGTTCGGGTGTCCATGGGCGGCGCTAATCACTTAACATCAGGTCTATTCCTATCACATATAAAATACAGATTGTTATCTTGTCCACAGCTATACTTTTCGACGACGCCATCCTACTTGGAGCTGAAAATGATACAACTTTGTATGCGTCAGACTCAAACTCCGTCTTCTCGCTGCCGTTTTGTGTCATCAATAGAACTGTAAGTGATATTGGGTCTATTTATATCCCTCTCTTCCTATTTCTCTCTCTCTCTCTCTCTTTCTCCCTCTCTCTCTCTTTCTCCCTCTCTCTCTCTCTCCCTCTTGTCCAGGGAATTTAAGAACTACTTAGAATTACAACGGCATTTAAGAGTCCCACAATAGAAACTAACTAATATTCAAATTTTGTTAGGGTGTTTAGTGCCATAGGGTGAATTTTATATCCGCGTCATCTGAACTAGAGTTTGACACATTACAGCTTATTTCATTGAATGAAATTTATTCAATAACATACGATTTTACTCCTTTTTCTATACATTGATTACACATCGAGTAAAAAATAATAATATCTTGAACACGATACACACAGCGCCCTCTAGTTCCAAACTATGGAACTAAATGCTTGTGCTATGGATACTAGATAACGGATAATAATACGTATATACTTTTCTTTTGTAAATACATACCTATAATAATATAAATAGTAAAACAGCCAAACGCCATACAAACATTAATGCTTGTCACAAATATTTGTACTCGGTTGGTAATCGAACCCGCCAACCTCGAATCTGCAGTCGGTAGCTTTACCAATGCACCACGAGGCTCGTCGAAATAAATAGGACTTGAACCCGCGAAATTTCCACTAAGGTATCTGTGACTATCGAGTAGTATCGAGCTATCGAAGATCTAACTAACATAACATAACTTCACATATAATAACATAACATTGTTACCCGAAGGTGTAGGCAACGGCTGTTAAGCCTCGTCTCGCCGTTATGTTTACGTCCCAAATGGAATAGGTGGGGAACCTATTGCCATACCGGGCACAAAGCTTTCAGTCATCTATATTTATCACACATAACTTTCCGAAAACAATTTCGAAAAGTCATTGGTGTGAGCCAGTGTCAGGATTCGAACCACGACCTCTGGATTCAGAAAACGTGTTCTCGACCACCAGACCATCTATCTAACTATCTTATATTAATCTTCCATCCACCTCAGGTTCAATAATTAATTGTTTTATGAATCTTATCTAAAATTATGTATTATTTTTCAGAGTCAAGTGTACCTGCACCAGATCCTCCGTCAGTTGTTGAGACGTAACCTGGGCTACCACGCGTGGGAGATAGCTCGCTCGTGTTCCCAGCTCGCGTACTTCCCGCACTCGCTAGAGCTGCTCCTTCACGAGGTGCTCGAAGAAGAGGCCACCAGCAAGGAGCCCATACCTGATGCACAGCTACCGTCGATCATTGAATTTGTGCACGAGTTTCCAGTCTATTTACAAGTGAGCTTATCTATTAAAACAACTTATTAAGTCGCTACACAATCATACTCTGTTTCTGAATCAAGAAGTCGCGGGATCGAATCCGACCTCACATCAATGTGTGATCGGAGTTCTTTTCGGAAGTAATATGTTATAAATATCAATAACCAACGTCGGACTCGGTGTATGGCAATAGGTTCCGCCACCTAGTCCATTTGGGACGTTAAAATTTGAAGAGTATAGGCTTAACAGTCTGTACGTAAAACAAGTTATAAACTGAACTTTTCAATATAGCTGTCTCTTTCAGACGGTTGTGCAATGCGCGAGAAAGACAGAAATAGCACTATGGGCCTATTTATTCTCGGCCGCCGGAAAACCAAAGGAATTATTTCAAGAGTGTTTGCAAAGAAAAATGTTGGATACGGCCGCGTCGTATCTCATCATATTACAGGTGAGTTTGTTTTGAATAAAATTCTAAAAACCTTTGGAATTATATGTACATATTATTTGTTTAATTTCGTTTTCTTTTTGCAGCTATATAAGGTATAGATTACATATATTATTATTTAATAAATTGTTCTATATATATTGGTTATCTCTTCTATTGGTAGTTTGGTAGCTATAGTTTTTCTATTTGTATATAGGGTCCAATATGTAGGATAAGGATTCCTGAATTAGTGGTGGTATGGCCGACTGTAATGGGCGTGGCGACAGAACCAAATGAATATAAAAAGATAAATGATTATAAGAGAATATACTCATTAAAAAGGTTTAATTTAGTTAATTTAAATATGTCAGATTAATAAAATATTCAAAAAAATAAAAGGTTAAAATCCAGCAATTCGCCATTTTGTGTAAAACATCAATCGTGGCAAATGACGTCACAGCTTTGTACACATCGCTCTGCAGTTTATTGAAGTGCAACTTCTAATGTCTCATGCAACCGTTTAACGCTTTTTTTCTAGTACATACTTCGTTTGTTTACAAAAGTTGTAACATCAAATCAGGCGCCATGACATTGATAGCTGTTTTCAAAATCTGTCGACACGTCTATTGTCTTACAAAATATTTTAACCCATATTTTCCTGAGTTGATGGATAACAAACGATAAAAAAAGTCTTAATATTATAGAGATGTATAAATGTTTGTTTTTATAACACTTTAAATTATTATTATACGTCTCGGTGGTCCAGTGGTCAAACACCCCTGCTTCTGAATATAGAGGTCGCGGGTTCGAATTCTCACACTGGCTCACTCACAATAACTTTTCGGAAGTAATGTGTGAAAAATATCGATGATTGAAAACTTTGTGCCGGGTATGGGAATGGGTTCGCCACCTATTCCATTTGGGACGTAAATCTAACGGCGAGACGCGGCTTAACGCCGCTGCCCACAGCTTCGGGTAGAAAAGGGCGTGAAGTTATTTTATGTGTTTATGTTTTAATACTTTAAATTATATTAAATTCTTGTTTGTATTTCCCTATCAGAACTTGGAGAGTTCAACGGTTAGCAGACAATTAGCCACACAGCTGCTGGATACAGCGCTGCACCAGGAACGATGGGATCTGGCCAGGGATCTGGTCAGATTTCTGAGAGCTATAGGTGAGTAAATATTATAAGATATTATTAATTAGTTGCTTTACTCTGTACCAGATAGCGCTGTATTAATTGCTTTTTAGCTTATTTGCTTTTTGTGTAAGCAGTAATCTCAAGATGGTGAGAGCTGTGTCACGGTTTGGCCAAGTTTTATTATTATATATTTTTCCACGGTCACAATTAAGTTAATGTTGTTGTGCTGTATTAATACAAACCTCATCTTATAAAATTTTCTTTCCTAGTCACTCCTTGCAACTCTTTGGTTAGTGTTTGGAGATATAAACTCAGAATTATTTAAATAACCTTGTTGATTTTCCAAAATTAAAGATTCGGGCGGAATGCCTACTGGCTTGTCTGCTTTGTAAGCCGAAGAATGAGCACAGCACTCAAGCCAAATGTTATTTATTAGTGCACTTTTTTATCTTTTTCAATTAATTATTATTACATTCTCACCAGATCCCAATGACGTGGACTCACCACGGAACTCTGTCAACGTACAAGCAAAATACGGACAGGTTGTTCAGACGCAGACTTGCACTCCCAACGCGGAGGACCTATCTGTTATACTGGGTAATATGCAGGTAAGGAGTTAAAATAAGTTATTAGTAGTAGCAGTAGTAGTATTACATAGTATTGTAAAAAATACTTGCAAAGTACCTAAATAGATATTTTGGTGAATGTTGGTTTGCTTGTCAGCAGCAGACGGAACTATTACAAAAGTCGTTTTTTAATATTAGTTTCATACTCTTGCTTGTACAGAAAATAGTCTATGATACTTTTTGTTGTGCTATAAGTCCAAAACTAAACCTGGATTCAGGACACTTTTTAAGAATACGTAAGGATACGAAAGCCGTGGATGAAATCTAGTAATGTATAAATTAGTTGGCAGGAGGTCGCGGGCGCAGCTTCAGCACGACGGTGTCCCCCCGCGAGCCATCGCCCCCCGCGCCCCTCGCCGCTCCGCCCCCCGCCCCGGCGCCCGCATCGCACGCGCCCCCTGCGCGCGCCACCGCCGCTGTCAAACGGAAAAAATCTGTACCCGCCAGGTCTGACAGGTACTTATCTAAAATGAGTAATATGTTTAAGAAGTGTTGGTAGGAATGGTAGGAAAGTAAAAGGTTCGATTCGATATTCATTATTTGTATTATTTTCTAAAATTTGGATGTCTTCGGATATTATTGAATAAAATTCGTGACATTTTATTTGATAAATGTTTGTTTGTTGCGCGCGAGTGTAGAAAATGATGTAAATATCGAGTAAAACGTGCTTTTATTTATATCGTCAAAATTCCTTTGCAGTATTAGTATCAAATAAATATATAATTTTGAAGACAATCACTATTACAGAAAAGGCAGTATGTCTTCTAAACTTTAGCCTGTCCAAAAGAACTAAACTATTATTGTCATGCGATACAATAGTAGATAGTGAGGTGTGTGGTGTCAGCAGGGAGTCGTACAGCGGCACGGCGGAGGAGTTCTTCATCGACATGATGATCCAGCGCCACGCGCGCCTGCTGCTGAGCACGGGCCGGCTGCTGGCGCTGGGCCGGCTGGCGGCGGCGCTGGACGTGCAGCTGGTGGCGTGGCTGGCGGGCGAGCGCGAGCGGGCCGCGCGGGTGGACGCCGCCGTGCCGTGCCTGCGCCGCCTGCACCAGGACTTCGCCTGGCCCTACCCGCTGCTGCCCGCCGCCACTGAGGACCCGCCGCACAGGAAGGGCAGCCAGCCCACCAGTGAGCACACTTCCTTGCTATTTGCAAAATCGTTAGCGAACAATTCGGAATCGATATGTGGATAGTTTCAGATTTTTAGTACTAGCTTAATATCACAGATTAAAATATTGCGCCACAATAAAGCATTACGTAGGAGCACTGCGCAAAAGCGGATGGATGAAGGAGTCGAGGACGGCCAAGACACATTTCATGACCAAATAGAAGGTGTTCTGGAGGACGGTGATGTTAGGAGCCTCAAAAATCGACGCGCGTGCATGAAAAGAGTTATGAAAGTCAACGAAGCGAGTGAGTGTGTAATAATCGTGCCTTATGGCGCTACGTTCTCTCTGCCTACTCAGCAAGGGATTTGGCGTAAAGTTATGTATGTAGTGCTAATCAAAAATAAATATTTTTAAATCATACATACTATAAACTATGAAATAATTTGAAAAAACATTTTCGTAAGTCGAGCACCGGAATATAACAAAGATAATATTATAACACAATAGTATGCGTACGGGATTTGTCGGGGTCGTGTATTCTGAACAAAATGCAATTATTACTATAGGAGTAATAAAACGTTTGTAGTTGCCTGCTGAGCGCCCGACTAGGTCTATCTCTCTAACATAAATGAGTCGATCCGGCGCATTTATGTGGCGTGCCTCTGCCACTGTCAAAGTTTCCATCCACACAACAGTGGTAGAGACCGATGAAATACCACGACCTCTTGAAATATCGGCATGAAGTGGCTTGTGCCGCGTTTCGTTCGTTGAGAGAGGTGTTCGGAGGCCCGATTCTCTTTCCGTTGCCTTTAGGACGGCAACGCACCAAGGTGTTCATGGGCGGCGAGCAGTTGCTCACCTTCAGGTGACCCACTTGCTTGTTTGCCCTCCTATCCCATAAAAAAAACTCGTTCAATAGTATTTCCGTGTCATACAGATTCGTACTCTCCATCGGCGGAATCAGACAGTCTGTGCGGTGACAGCGGCTATATGAGTTTGCCGTTACGCGGAGCTTTGCCGATGATGAATGGCGCGGTTCCCGTCTCCCCGGGACCTGTCAGGTACAACATTTGACTTTGGTAATCTTCTTGTTTGCTTGAAATTCTATTCCTTCCAGAGCGACCATTTACTTTAGTCATCTAATGTTTCAAGTGCTAGTCTTATAATTTTTTGTATTGAAAACTTCTAAAGAAAAGTTTCATTGTAAAATTAAGTACATGTCCAGAGACTTTCCACAGTTCAATTGTAGGTAGGTAGATACCTATTTTTGTCCTATTAGTACATCAGTAAATGAATATTTTAAATCTCTTTATTGCGTATTGTATTTTCATAGAGCACACTGGGAGGTAGGAGTGTGGCCCTTTTACTTTTACAGTAAATTCCAAGCAGTTAACTCTACGTTAAGTAAGTAATACATATTTTGTGTGTACAGCTCGGGGGGCGAGGGGAGCGTCGCGGAGGGGGGCTGCGCCACGTGGTGCAGCGCGGAGGGCGGCCCCGGGGGTGCGGGCGGCGCGGGGGAGGAGCGGCGGTACGCCGCGCTCATGGAGCGCCTGCACCACCACCAGGCCGAGCGCGGCTCGCACACAGCGCACGTGCAGCTCAGGTACAACTTACTTGCACCACACTTGTCTCACAACTAGATGGCGTTATCTGCAATTGTGAGACTGAAAAATTTCATTCAGCGTGTCGTAGCATAATTATGTCTTGTCTTGTCTAAAATAAAATAGATTAAGGACATGAACCATCCCTAACTCATGGTCCATCCAGCTATTTTGGCTATGTGTCTTTGTTAGTCTCCTCGTTCTGGAGTCACACTATCTAGGCGTTGTTAATGCAACTGACCTAATGATTGAATGTTAATGAGAAAATCCTTTCAGAATTCCTCCAACTGACTTTTTATCGCCACTTTTCAAAGTATAAAAATAATGTAATGTTATCAGATACTACCTGCAGCTGATGACGGAGGCTAGCTGCGTGGAGTGGGCGGTGATAGTGGCCGTGGTACTGCGTGACGCGCTTGCAGTGCTGCGGACCACGAACGCCGTCCGCTCCAGCGACATCAGCATCGACGCCGTGCGCCGCCTGCGCCGCGTGCTGCAAGACATCTGCGCCTGGACCGACGCCGAGTGGTACGTACCACCGTCTCCTCACTAAAGTCACTGGCATCGGTCATATATACACAGCGCCCTCTAGTTCCCATGTAAGGAACTAAATGTTTGTACTATGAATACCAGTTACGAATAGGTTTTTTTATAGGATAGCTGGGCAAACGAGCAGGCGTGGCACCTGATGTTAAGTGACCAGCGCCGCCCATGGACACTTGCAACACATATAGTGTTACAGTTGCGTTGCCGACCTATAAGGGACAAGGATAGGAAGGGATGGGGAAGGGTTGGGCCTCCGGGTACCTCTCTCACCAAACGAAACCCGGCATGAGCCACTTTACGTCGATCTTCTGTGAGATCCTGGTGTTTCACCGGACGAGCCGGTCCATTTATGTTGAAATATATATATTTTTTTTTTTTTGTAGATATGTATTTATAATACAGAGAAAAACATCCAGATGCCCTTCAAACTTGCATGCTTATCTCGAACATTTGTAATCTGTTGGGAAGCAACCCCACATCCTCTATTTAATATTATTTTTTTAAAATTTTGTTCCGCAGCCTCGGCTACCGACCCTTCATGTTGGCGATAAGCAATCAAATACCGTTTCTAACGTCTATCATAAACTCGCGGGAACGCCGTCTGTCTATATCAAAGACACGTGTGAGAACAGTCAGCGCCAGCTCGCTAGGGCAAGAGACAAAGGCGAAACCGACACTGGAAACCAAGTTGCCAGCCCCGCAGAAAGTTGAGGTGACCAAACAAGGTAGGAAGGAATCCTCCAGTGTGTCCGAGCCTTTACCTAACGTCATAATACCCCCTCCGCGCACTCCGACCACGCCCCGCGCTGACGTCTCCACAGGTTGTGCCATAATGTAATCCAGAAAGTTTCAATTAGATTCAACTAGGTTTTTTTTTCCATAGCATTGGTGGTGTTCTTAAAAAAAAACCACAGCTCCATAGATAACTGTGTTGTTTTTTTAACTGGTAACTATGGTCCATGCTAGATAAGCAAGCTGCCACAGATAATATCATCGGCCCTGTATCACAAATTCATCATCATTTATTGATTTTAAATCCAAATTTTTTTAGATTTGATATTTTTTGGATAAAATTTAACAAAGTTTATTTTTGTACAAGTGATAGTTTACTAAAGTTTTACCTTTTCAACTCATTTATCGCATATTTGCGTTTAAAAAAAACATCGTTCTCAGTTAAAAATAAACACTTTTTCCACTTTGGGCATTCCTGAGGTATATTTAAATTTAAACGTTAATAAATAATATTTTAGCCATACTTTATTCTAACAACACTAACATACAACATATTATATAAATAAATATGTACAAGAATTAATAATTATTAAGATTTATCCTATTGTAGAATAATAAAATGAAGAATCTTTTCAATTTCAATGCGACTTTTTCAAACTTCTTATGAAAATATGGAAAATAAGAATATTATTATTATGATCTTTTTGGTGCTGATTTCTAATGTATATATAGATTGTCCATATAATTAATTAAAGCAAATGTTTATTGTTTTTTATTTATTTATATATCTGTCTAGTCTTTCTTATATATATTTGTATGAGATGATAAAACATAGAAAAATGAAGACAAATTTGTTTTTAAAAAACTGAAAGTAATATATTCATTCATTCACTCATTCTCGCGGTTAAAACGCAAGTATAAATACCTTTTAATCGGCTTTTTGTGCTGCAGATTAGGCATAATTGTTAAAAATACATACACTTGAAAACACAACCAAATAAAAAAAAAATTGTCTTTTATAGGGACAAATTACTGGGTAAATTCAATAAGTCTTACAGAACCAGTTGTTATACCTTCATATACTTGTGTGTCCATGCTAAAACATTTTTTTTTCTATTTATAACTTCACTAATCTCTTGCACTTCTTGATCTAAGAACTTCAGCATCAATATTGATATAATTAAACATTGTTTATTATTTAATTTTCAATACTTATATAATATAAATTATATTTTAGATTTATAAGTATTATTGTAAATCCTATGAATCCGATCGATATTGTGTTTGTCTACCGGACGATATTAATTATTTATTGATGGGTTATATTAATTGGTTGCTATTTGTACTAAATAAGGTATAGGTTAAGGGTATAGGACTCAAAAGCTATTCCTTTATAATTTTTATTTTAAGGAATTAGTAGCTTTGTTCTTTGGTACTTTAGTATTACCAGTTTCTTTAAATTTATTGTCCAACAAAACCAATTATAAGGTTAGACCATGTGCTTCTATGATAGGAGTCATTAATCACGAATGTTTGAGAAATGTTTAATATCCAATCCTTATCACATCATCTTTTAGTGATCTCTGGTCAAGTTTTAATCTGTCATCTTGTCATACCCTTTCATACACAATGAGATGGAAATAACTGAGATATTCCAGATATCAAATACAGTTTGACTTTTCTTTGTTTATCAACTCAGAAAAATCTTATTAGAAACGATTGAAATATTGATAAAATTCTCACCTGTCCTTACTAAGTTAAATGTGACATTAATGGTAATGCTGTTTTTTTAATATCACATTCGAAATTAATAAACAATATCTCAATTATAGTTACATTGTTTAGATATTTTGTATTCTGGAACAGCACGTGGTTTGGATTCCAAGATGCATAATATTTTTGCATCATAACTGTTTAATTTGAAAGTATCAAAAGAAATTTTACGATACTTGACTGTTATTGTCCACCTTATTTGGTATTTATTATCTAAGTATATCTAAGTTATTTCCATCTCATTGTGTATGAAAGGGTATGACAAGATGACAGAATAAAACTTGACCAGAGATCACTAAAAGATGATGTGATAAGGATTGGATATTAAACATTTCTCAAACATTCGTGATTAATGACTCCTATCATAGAAGCACATGGTGAATGTGAAGGAATAATATCATTATTTAAATAAATTAGCATAAAAATTCT
Organism: Euproctis similis; assembly: GCA_905147225.2. Taxonomy (NCBI): domain Eukaryota; kingdom Metazoa; phylum Arthropoda; class Insecta; order Lepidoptera; family Erebidae; genus Euproctis; species Euproctis similis. Next base: position 5,187,622 of record LR990121.1, on the reverse strand, counting down.
TGAAGCTAAATTAATTCATAGTTTAAAATCGATTTCTTAAGTATTTAAACGATTTTTTTTGTACCTACAGAAAATATAAATTATTTACAAAAAAAAAATTATTAAAACTACCACGTAAAAAAGAAATCATTTAATATTTTACTAATTTAATATTTATTTTAGTATCGGTAAGGGGTTTGCTCATCGTAGGATGTATATACATTGTAAATTCTGCGTTTGTTATTGTTGTGCATTAACAAAATTAAATAATCTCGTTGTTTTTACTAAAATTGTTTATTTAATTTCAATGTAAATTTAGTATTTAATAATAATATATATAATAAAGTGCAGTTAGAAAACTACCTTCCTGCTCAATTATAGTAACGTATTGTGCTAATTAAATGGTTGTCTGTAGTGGTAATAATGTAAGAATCTAGGGAATACTCCGCAGTAGTCTGGCAGCACTGTTCGGTGAAAAAAAAAAGAAAAAACTTTGGCAAAAAGAAAGTTCCCCTAAATTTCCGAACGTTCCCGTAACGTCAATTAGGATGTCATAAATGCCGCTATTATTTGTGTTGCCAACTGTAAAGGAACAGCTTCGTACTATGCTGTCACGACTTGATACTTTACAGTGCTCCAGTGTATAACGGAACACGCCGTTTTTGACTTTTATGTACTTGTAAAATAAAATCTTGATACATTTGTAGTTCAATCACTGTTAGTATATTCCAGCTTTAAAGTTTTTCCCGCCATCTTGGTGTGCCAATTTTTCATAACAATAGTATTTTGAAAATTGTATTTATTTATTTATTTTTTGTTTGAATTAAATTATTTTTTTAAATATTTAAATGCCGATTAGTACAAAATTGTTTAATTTTTTAGTGGAAATTTGTCAATTTTTCATTGTAAAAGTACTTATGGTATTCTTCAAATTGATCTATATTATTTTGATAGATATGTAGGGTAGGTTAGTAGTAATGTATCTATAATAGTGTTATTTTTTTTCTGCATACGCCGCCAAGGACTTTATTGAGTTACACTTTTTGACAGCGGTAGATCAGCCAATCACAATTAGGGAAGCTTGAGTTAAAATATTCTGATTGGTTGAATTATTCAGAACAGCTAATAGCAAAATGTTATATGGTTTGCATGAAATATCGTTTCTTGTATGGACGTAATACCCAACTATGTCTAGTTTGGGTGCCATTGACCAGATTTCTGGTGGTGAAGCAAAATTCGATATTACTTAATATACCATTTATTTATAAATAGAAGAATTATGAATTAAAATAGCAATAATATTTTTAACATTCCTTAGTCTAAGATTAGCTGTACTATTAGGTCAATTATCATTTAAGTTAGTGGGGATTTTTTTTGTTTTTTTCTACTTCTAGCATACTTATAGGTGCTATTATAGATTGAAGAGGCAAGTTGTCTTTTTTTTTAATTATGACTGTTCGAACAAGCCCACGATCAGCCCAAAGGTAAGCGGTTATAACTATATAACACTTTGGGAACATCAACTGTAAAGCATAAACTTTTAATTTGACTTTGTATCTCAACAAAACAGCAGATACTGGCATACTCATACCCCTTCTGCCAACAAGGCAAATCCTCTATCAAGAAACATAGTCATTTGACTGTAGTTTTCTTTGTCAGCTTACTTTTTGTGACATTCATTGTGCTGTGCTATTACTCCACGATTGGGTTTGCATTGTTAATTTTTTTAATTAATTAAAATAAATTAACTAGAATGATTTCCTTTACAACCAGTATTTTGAAAGTGGTTCAAATTATGATATCTTAATTAAATTTTTAGTTTATTGATGTGATGATTCCTTTTTTTATTTATACCCATGTTCCTGAAATATTCTGGTTCCTGGATTATAAAAAAAAAAAATTATAAAATTATATTACAATGTGTTATTTTAACCAATGAATCAAATAATAATAGTCGAGGTCGAGACGCCTTAACTCCTGTACTATTTATAATTATCGATTTTTTATGTATTTGGAAGGGTAGTGATAAATATTATTTTAGCAAACTTTAGTGTGTAATAAAATATTAAATTATGAGACGAAATTAAATTTTAATGTATGTATGTATCATTGAGTACAATATAAATTGTGGTAAAAGCAATAAGTATTTTGTAAAACTTTAATTGAAATGTGAGCAGTCATCTCAAAGGAAGGTTGATTAAAATTTTAGACGAATATAAATATATAAAGTGTGAAATTGTTTTCACTTAGCCGTAAGTTTGTTTTGAAGTTGTAAGTTTTATAACAAAATTTGTAATTACTATCAACTTGGTGTTAAAAATATAAATTAACTAATCAATGGTTTTTATTTATTTTTCCTTAGTCTAAACACTTTTAAATACCGTCATAGTAACTTTTTTATTATTATTATTTATTTATTTTATACCTACTAAAAAAACATACAACTTATGATTCAAGACAGTAGCATCATCATTACATAGTATAAAACAAATATCTTTTAAACTTTTTTTTTTAATAGTTAGAGGGTGTCAACGGGGTCAATGGGGTGTCAAGGGTTTTGATCTATAATTCATATATGATGTCGATTCATAAATGATAAGTTTCGAGATTTAGCACTTTAATTGCAAACGCTGGCTGACCCATAAGTGATAGATAAAATCAATGTTCTACATTATGAAACACTTTTAGAAGGTCTACAAAAAAGTCCGCGAGGGCATATGTCTATCTCTTATGGATAACCCACAATGACCATTTTTATTTTTTTACTTTTTTCGAGAAATAATGGCTTATTTACGAAGCGATTTTAAACATTACAACATTAATTTTTATCCAATTAAGTGTCATAAACAGTTTGTGCATGTAATATAGATGATCCTGGCCCTTAGCAGCATGCAATTAAAACGAATATTTTCAAAGACATTGCAGTATTAACATAGTGGGCCAGCAGTTAACCCTTAACTTGACAACGTACAGCACACTGTACACATTTAAAAAAAATATATATCTCACTCTTTATTAAACTTTATTAAGAGGTTTCTTTCAAAAATGCTTAAGCAAATATAGAAGATTTAGTAGAAAACTATTTTAGTGTGACAACACTTTGAAATATTTGTCAAATTTAAAATGACCGTTAAGAAACAAACTTTACATGTGACGCGGGTAAGTTTTATTTTTATTTTTTTTCTGCAAAATTTGCCAATGTTTTATCGTAGGTTGAAAATATAGAGTATTTTTTATAAAGGAAGTGCATTTTTATGTAAGTAGCTCTGTATTTATACATACTTTTTATTGAATTAAATGTATGTACATTGCACTGCACATTGCCAATTCGTCGCTAAAATATTTTGTGAAGACTACGGTAACCACGGTGTACATTGCCAAGTTTAAGTAATATTAAGATTTTCGTGGGCTTGATGTTTTTTTGTTGCATTTTGGTGTGGTTGCTGGATTTCAGCTTGTTTTTTTTGTTTTATTTACAGAAATTAAAATTAACTCGCTCGCACAAGATTTTGGCTTTAATCCCTGCTAAAAATGCATGCTCTGATGATAGCTCAACATCGGATGACGAAGCAAATGCTTATATTACACCATCTCCAGACACCTTTGACCCACCCTCTATTGCCTCTTCGCTTGAAGCTCTTAATTTATTGAATAGTTCGACAGATTCCAATAAAGAGGACGATATCGGTTTGCCACTAACGCCAATACTAACTCAGATTTTTCCATCACCAAATACAAGCAACTACAATATAATACCTACTATGAACTCCAACCAGTCTTTATCATCACCAACCGTTGAACAACCACTTCGTCCTATTATCAGTCAGCAACAGCAACAGTGTTTACCAGATATAAGCTCAAAAAAATGCCAAAAAATGTAGTGTTCAAAAAAGTTAAGGTCAAGAAATTCGTTCTAAATTATCAGTTATCAGTCTAAAGCAGTATTTCGTCATTATGCTTGTCTTGAAGAAAACTTATATATCCTTCATCAAACAGTTATAGACACAGTACTGGATTACTTTTATTTCTTTTTTTCACTGGACATAATTACAGTTATTGCGCATAATACAAATCTCTACGCAGTACAGCAGATAGGGCGATCTATACAGGTTACAGAAGATGAGATTAAGAACTTTCTTGCCATTCATATCATGATGGGCATAGTACAGATGCCAGCATATACTGATTATTGGGCTAAACGGACAAGATATTCACTGGTTGCTGACTTAAAAGATAGTAAAAATATATAAGTATATAAAGATTTTAGATATGAAATATATGAGGGACTGAGTAAGTCAGGTAAAATATTAAAACTATTAATACTGCAGAAGACATAGGTGAAGATAAAAAAAATACAGAAACCCATTACTGTACGTCCTACAGACAGCGTCCGATACGATGACATAGGTCATTTTCCTGAAGCAGGGGAAGAAACCATGCGATGTAAATATTGTAAAGTTGGCAGAAAAACTGTCTTCTGTACAAAATGTAGCATACATTTGTGTTTTGTTGTTGGAAAATTAAAACGCAACTGATTCCGTAATTTTCACATAAAAAAATTAACATTATTTTAATTATGTTGTCTAATAAATATATTAAAATTACAAACAAATATTTTATTAAAAACCTGGCAATGTGCATCACAATGTACAAATAGTACAATGAGAACATATCAGCTTAATTGCCGGTGTACATTGTGGTGTACATAGATTTTCTCGAAACCTAAGACATCTAGAATTTTCATTTTATTTTTTTTATGTTGTATGACCATACATGATACCAATTTTATCAATAGAATACATTCTAGAATACATTTTATAAACTTTTTTAATTTCTGCCAAGTTAAGGGTTAAAGCCGATAAATAGCACAAATTGAACCTCATGATATCCAAAATTTGCTTATTTATTACTTTTGATGCGGAACGAAGTTTGCCGGGTCAGCTAGTATGTAATAAAATACTTAGGATCAAAAGTGACTAAAATAACAATGTACAGCTGGTACTCAAACCTGTGCTATAAGTACCAGCATCTATCCAGTGATACAGTAACACATTTTATTATACATATTTAACATAGCCATGGAGAATCAATATTCTCAATGACTATGTTATCATTAGCCTGTTGCAGTCCACTGCTGGACATAGGACTCTCCCTATGTGCGCCACAACATCTGATTCTCTGCCTTCCAAATCCAGTCTTTTCCAGCAGCCCTTCTGAGGTCGTCTGACCATCGGGCTGGTGGGCGTCCTACACTACGCTTACCAAGTCGCGGTCTCCACACCATGACCTTCTTGCTCCATCCACCATCGGTCCTTCGACAGATGTGACCAGCCCATTGCCACTTCAGCGAGCTTATTCTACGAGCTATGTCGGTTACTCAGGTTCTTTGTCGGATATACTCATTCCTGAGTCTATCTTTCAGAGATACTCCGAGCATAGCTCGCTGAGCGACTTTAAATTTGTGGACTAGCCCCACCGTAAGTGTCCACGTGTCGGCACCGTAGGTAATTACTGGTAGGACGCACTGGTCAAAGACTTTGGCCGAAAACTCCACGCAGTTTGCCGAATGCGGCCCAACCCAGCTGAATCCTCCTGTCGGCTTCCTTCTCGAAGTTACGTCTACCTAACTGGATAGTTTGGCCTAGGTAGACGTATTTGTTTACGACTTCGAGAATTGACCCATCGACATTTATCGGTCCAGGCACGACATGTTCGCTGAACATGACCTTGGTCTTGTCCAAGTTCATGCCCAGACCGACACGTCGAGAGGATTCGTCTAGGCTGCGCAGCATTCCGCTTAACTGTTCCAGCGACTCTGCCATTACAACGATGTCGTCGGCGAACCGAAGATGTGAGATGTACTCACCATTCACGTTGATACCCTGCCCAGTCCAGCCCAAGGTCTTAAAGACGTCCTCCAGAGCGTTGGTGAAGAGTTTAGGAGATATGACATCTCCCTGTCTTACACCTCGATTCAGCTCGATGGAGTTCGTCACTTGATCCTGGATCTGGACAGCCATCGTGGCGGTCATAACGCCAGTCAATCCGACATCGCTGCAATGCATCCAGAACTGCCCAAGTTTCGATGGAGTCGAAGGCTTTTCCGTAATCCACGAATACCATACACAGCGGCTGATTGTACTCTTCGGTCTTCTGTACAATCTGCCGAACCGAATTCGTCGAGTTTTGCAGCGTGACGATTCGTGACGTCCCTCGAGAGGCTATGTTAAATAAGTATAATAAAATGTATTACTGATCACCCCTATCTAAGGAAGCCAAAATGTACATAATGTACTCATTACTATTGAGTAATGAGTACATTAAGTATATTTTGGTCAGTTTTGTCATGGTCTCTTGCGACATATAAATCACTAAGGTGACTATCGACCTCGATCTTTACATATCGACTAGCGACCTCGTACGTTCAGATAAATAACTGTGAAATAAATTAAATCCAGCCAGTCCGTAATACCTATCTTTCTAAGTAACCAGCACTGGGTATGAGAGCGTATCAAAAGCTTTCGCTAAGTCCAAGAAAATCCACCTGACTCCAATACATCTACAATTTGAATGGTCAGATTTTGTTGTTAAAATAATAATATAGTGGATATCGTCTTTGTTAGCATTAGTTGGTATTGCTAGTACCGAGGTATGATTATATCTCTTAAAATTAAGAAGGGTTGTTTACATAGCATGGAGCGTGTTTATACCTATATCACGAAAATACATTAGTAGACAAGGGATTATTTATGTATTTATGTAAATGATCATAAAAAACCTCAATGCGTGGGGTAATTACCTAAGAACAAGATTTAATGGCAATTGCTTCCGTAACTTAATCAGCTGCGTTTGATTGTTATGCGATAACAGGTTTCGCTAGCAGCGTCATATTATGAAGAATCACACGGTGATCGGTCAGCAATCTACTCGATAATAGCTGATTCAGCTGATTGTTTAAAGACACATACAGTTAAGTTAGTTTTGATTGATCTTGTATTTCACCCAAAGTCAATCGCCAACCTCAAAGTGGTAATACCACACAGTTCTGCTTCATGAGGTGGCATAACTAGTAAAATAATTAAACCTGTAAGAATATCGTCAAAAAGTGGCTTACGCCTGCAGCGCCTGATCCGTCTGCCTATTTGTCGCCTTCCCATGAAAATAGATCGTATTTATAATTTCAATAATTAATGAATCAAAACCCAACTCAAACACCATTCTTAACTTTCCAATACAATTAATTAATTCAATGAAGAATCAAGTCGATCCCGTTATCCGATTACCTATTTTATTAACTTTTCTCGTTGGCAGTACAGTGGTACTGGGCGGCGCTTGCCTTGACAACACTCAAACGAAATGTCAAAACGTTTTACCTTTGAGATAATGTAGAAACAATTGATTTTACACGTTTTATAGTTGTTTTTCTGATATTATTTACTTTGTTTATGAAGATTAAACATCTAGCAGTGTAACTGTCACACGATGGCAGCCGCAGCTCAAAGCGATTTATCGATCGCTGAGCTGAAGGCAGAGATCGAAAGGCTTGGTCGTGAGCTTGACCAGGCCAGCAGCGAGAAAATCCAGTCGGCGCAGCTGGGTCTGGTGCTGTTGGAAGAAAAGAGTTCACTGCAGCAAAGATGCGACGAGCTAGAGAGTCTCTACGAAAATACCAGACACGATCTGGAAATCACACAAGAGGTTAGTGGCCTACATACTGATCTTTTCACTCTTCATGCATTAATGGGTACATTAAAACGTGCCGAAATGGACTTCATAAAACTCTTACTGTACAAAACTTTCCAAAATCAATCAATGAGAATAGAATGCCTACACTGTTCTATGATATTTTTTCATCATTATAAGGTGGATACAATTGTTTTATTATATTCTTATATGTTAATTATTACAGAATATTACGTCAAAGATTAATAACTAAAAGTTTTTGTAGAAAAATCTCTGTATTCAAATGTAAAATAATTTATTTTCCTTTCAATGTTTAACATCAACACAAATAAAACTGTAGGTAAATCTGGTAACTATAAATTTATTTATATAGAAAAAGTTCAAATAGTGTAAAAATTAAATAATCATTTGATACATATTCATGATAAAATATGAGGAAATTTGATAATATTTATGATTTTTCTTTAAATAAATGTAAAAGAAAATCAACAACTTTTTACTGAGAAATAATAAACGGGAATTGACGCGACACTTTTTTGGCAAACAAATATTTACCTTTATTAGCTTATTTTAACATTTCGGCCAAGTTGCACTGTCCGTGGTGACAAGCAGACTCAAATGTTAAGCTAATAAAGGTAAATATTTGTTTGCCAAAAAAGTGACGCGTTAATTCCCGTTCATTATTTCTGAGTAATATGCAACGCGAAAGCCTAAAAGTATTTACAACAACTTTAAATTGAATTTTCTGTTAACGAAACCTTTTACTGTAAAAACAAAGTTTGCTTGTAATATCAATTACTAATATATGTTTTTGTCTGTTTCGATTATTAGACCTTTAAAGATTACTATTTCTATGTTTTCAACATGGAAAATTGGCAAGATATATGCCTATAATCTGTTATTTCATCTTGATATGTTAATTAAATTGTGTAGATTTCTCTTTTACATACTTTCTATGGCACTCGAGATAAAGAGTTAAATAATAGTGTGCTTTAGTTTACTAATTTATTCATTAGCCATTTATGAATTGTCTCATAAATATATGTATTTAGCTAGTGTTATTTTTGTTACTGTATAAATTTCTATGATTGCGTTATTAAATAGTAGTTTATAGTGACTTATTAATGTTACATTATGTTGATTCTAATTTGTTTAAAATTATGTATTATTAAAGTGTTTTCAGTGGTAGAGCCAAGCAGAGATCGCCGCATGAATGGGCCGGCTCGACCGGTGAAATACCACGACCTCTCAGAAGACCGACGTAAAGTGGCTCGTGCCGCGTTTCGTTCGGTGAGAGAGAGGTACCCGGAGGCCCGCCCCCTTCCCCATCCTTTCCTATCCCCTATCCCTTAAAGGTCGGCAACGCAACAGTAACACTATATGTGTTGCTGGTGTCCATGGGCGGCGTTGGTTGCTTACCATCAAGTGACAAGCCTGCTCGTTTGCCCTCCTATCCCATAAAAAAAAAATGTGCAAGAAAAATATATAAATAATGAATACTTAATCAGGAATATGGCAATAAAAACCCGTATATGAAAAACCAACTTGACAAACTAATGAATGTAAAGTAACTTATTATAAACAATTTAATACCTCATGTGCAAACTTACATTTAATGTTATTAAAATACAGAGGTTCGTATGTGGTGCCTACTGATAGATTCGAAGTCAGTGCGATATCTCTAATCAAATAAGAAAAGATTTATCGTAAATCTTGGCTTAATTGGTTTACATACATAAAACATAAATACCATTCCAAATCCTCCTCTATAACAATTTATACATGTTTCCACAAATTTTTACATCAAACTCGAAAAACCCTTTCTATATGAGATAGAAGGGCAATCGAGCAAGTGGGTCTCCTGATGGTAGGAAACTTATGACTGCCCATAAACACCGTGGTGCGTTGCCGTCCCTTACGGGTGTAGGAGAGGAACAGGCCTCCGAATACCTCTCTCACGAAACGAAACGCGGCACGAATCACTTCTCGCCCATATCACGAGAGGTTGTGGTATTTCACCGGTCGAGCCCTTCCATTGATGCAGAGAACTGCAAGACTCTACCACTGTTACATTTGAACACTTTAGTTACATTTGAAACAATAATATTTTTACATTGCAGATGAATCTAATCTTGATTTGTTTCACTGCTATATTGTATGTATATACACTCAAAATAACATAACTTCACGCTTTTTTTCTACCTGAACGTGTAGGCAACAAAGCAAGGGCTATTAAGCCTCAACTCGCGGAATTTATACTTCCCAAATGGAATAGGCGGCGAAAGCCGTTGCCATACAGCAGGCACAAAGTCATTGTCAAAAGAATTTCGAGAAATCATCGGGTGTGAGCCTGGAATCGATCCCACGACTTCTGAATCAGAAGTGGAGAGCTCGACCTCCGAGACTGTTAACATTTCTGTATGCTATTTTATTCTATTTCAAATTTAAAGAAATAAAGAAGTTTTTTGTTATTGTCTACAGGCTCTCATGAAACTGGACTCAAATCAAAAGGTAACAACGAGAAGTGGGATAGAACAGGAGAATGCATTACTCAACGAATCGGCGGCGATGGAGAGTTCGCTCACACTACAAATACTGGAACTGGAGAGTGAGAGTAAACAGGTATTGTTACGTCATATTTTATTAAATCATACTAATACTGTTAAAGTATGGAATGATCTGCTGGTTCGAATATGTTCAATTAGAATATGCACGGCTCACTAAGCAGATATAAAGTGCAAAAGCGGAAGGATGTATGTATGCGTTGGGGAAGACTGTGACGCACTTTCTATGAATATATTGATCATAGCCATCGGAATATCTCGTCAAGAGACTTAAAACCTTGAATGAAAACAGTTGCGAAAGTCGAAAGACGTGAAGTGTATTTCATGGTGCTTTGGTCCTCTCCTACGTAAGAATTCATCCATCTGTTTAGCTTATAGGTGCTACCAAATAAATATACATAATACTCGATAAACTTACACCACTTTACGCATTCGGGGATAAATAATAAAGCAAGTGGATAAGCATTTTTTTTTTCAAGCAATAGCATTGCAGCGGACCGGCCAGTATTCCAGCCATCATCCACAATTAAAACTCATTCAAACCAGACTCGGAGAAAAAACGTCAGACCATGGCATGCTTAAACATGAACTTGTCCACCACAATCCAATAATTCTGTTCGTATTAACTTAGTTGGATTTGAGACAATAATAGTTTTAACCAATGACGCCGTCATAACGCCTGTATTAGTCAGATCCTACCCGAGACATATCCGAAGTATGCAGACCTACGCTCCGTTTAATGAATTGGGAGCAATTGGTCGTCTGAATCATAGGAAGTCCCTCGATTTAGTGCGCGCGAGACGCCCCTGTACGACACACAACAGCTATGTACACTTAGCGAAACATATTTATTTTTCAGTCATTACTTTTATTATTAAAATAAAGTGTTATGTTTTATGTGTAGTTTTGGCGCGAACGCGTATACACCGTGACGTAATACCCCCCATGTCCCAGCTCCGTATGGCGTAAGCGCACTCTTTGGGAATCTATAACAGTGATCCAGAAATACTTTTTTTTTTATTAGGCACGGCCTTGATACACATATTCACACATTACTCAATGTTCCGTAGAATTTTAGCGATGCACGCTTGTTCGGTGCAGTGTTTTGTGAGCGGTGCGTGATGTTTATGTGTGTATAAAAATGTTTTAGTGCCATAGACAACGCCCATAGACAAAAATGGATGACGATATCGAGGTAATATATATATTATATTCCATATTATTTAATGTGGGAGAAATTTATTAGAAATGTCACGTGTCACTAAGTTTACCCTCCAATAATGGACTATTGTTGACATTCGCTAAGATATTGGCTGACTGCCAGTATTTCGACATAAAATTCTTTTTTTTTTGGTAGGTTATGGTCTGCAAATATATTATTTATGATTTAATTCGTCCTTACAATACGAGGAAGTATTTATTGCTTCTTTTATAGTGTGGATATTTCTGTGGATATTGTAAGACTTATATACAAAGTAGACAGAGAGAACAGAGCTTCACCTTATTATAGCTTGTTTCACTTTAATAACTCTTGCCATACACGCTTGTCAGTTTTTGAAGCTCCTGACATCACCTACCGCAAGGATACATTCAATTTCGTCATGGAAAGTGAGTCGTCCTCGACTCCTTCATTCTTCCGTTTTTTCATAGTATATATGCTTAGTCGTCTGAACCAATTGTAGTTACTTAAAAACTGTTTTTCTTTATCCAATGGAGATCCTATGCCCTTGACACATTATTTGTTTTCACTGCAGTAATAATGTGAAATGATGTAGGTAGTGTTAGTATGTATTTCCTAACCTGCTAACTTGTGCTAATCATAGCCTAGAACTCAACTCGTGGTGCATTGATAAAAGTACTGACTAATGAGTAAAGGTTGACGGATTCGATTCCCACGAATAGCATGTTTGTATGTCGTCGGGGCGTTTCTCTATATGTAATGAGCAAATAATAATAAATAAAAAAATATATGTGAATGAATTCATTTTTATTAGCTTCACCTGTATGTTTGTAACCGACTTCTTTGGGCGCGATTTTGACCCACTTTAAACGGTCAGATTTCGTTCAAACTTTGTAGATTTATTGAGGACCGATGACAATACACTAATTTGATAAAATTATTCCATTTTTCAATTTGCAAAATATGATTTTTGTTAATTTTTTAGTGTTCATAGTTCACTTCTCGCACCATCTAGTGGCAATCAGCGGAAAGTCTACGTTATCAACTTGAAACGAGTTCCTTGTATAAGTCACAGATGGCGCTATTCCTCAAATTCGGTTTTGATATCCGTTGTTAGCACGCTTTAAAATAGTTAAGCAATAGTTTAAAAAACTAAGAAACACGCTTGTTATAGAAAACCGAACTAAAAAATATAAAATAAATAATAGTTTAAAAAAACTAAAAAACACGCTTTTTATAGAAAACCGAACTAAAAAATACAAAATAAATTTTAATGAATTTAAATTAAGAAAATAGTAAAAACTTTTAGGCTTCCGCGTTGCATATTAAGTAAGAAAATAGTGTTAAAAATTTCAATGAATATAAATTAATAATAGTGTGAATAAAAAAAAATTATTTTATTTAAAAAAAAGCGTGTATAGTTCGACTATTAAGAAAACCGCATCAATATCCGTTGTGTAGTTTTAAGATCCAAGCTTACACAGGGATAGACAGGAGAAAACAATTGTTGTATACTATGTAGTGATATTAAAAAAAAAATCTGTAAAAACTGAAGCACAGCTGATGATGTCTTTTACTAAGACTCTTAGTAAGAGTCTTAGTAAGGTAGTTGGTCCAGTGGACGAGCACACCGCTTCTGAATCAAGAGGTCGCGGTTGCGAATCCTGGCTCATACCAATGACTATTCGAAATAAATTTCGAAAGTTATGTGTGATAAATATCGATTCAATCGATCGAACTTTGATTCCATTTGGGACGTAAACATAAGTCGAGGCTTAACAGCCACAGCCTACACTTCCAGGTAGAAAAAGGCGTGAAGTTATGTTCTCACACACTGGTACACATTATGTCATTTTACTTGAACCTAAGTTCGACGGAGTTTGATCACCCAAATTTCGGTGACCTTTACAGATCTACGATTTTCTATGAAAATATTGAATACATCGATGTTTATGGAAATATTAATTAAAATTATAATCCATTAAATATTAATTACAGTAAGAGAGAGTGTGCCGAGCGTTCGCTCTTATCGCGGTTATTTCTGATAACAGCGCACATTACACTCGGCCTGACTCACGAATAACGTCACCTGTCTAGTTCCTCCTGAACTGATTAATATGTATTTATTATGCCGTTTTGATTTAAAAACCTTGAATATATATAAAACAAATTCAGGTAACAATGGCTAAAACAAAGCTACCGAAGTTGACGAAAGTTGGGAATTAGAACAACCCGAAATTGTATTTATTAAATTTAATAAAAAAGCTGTAAGTAGCTGTAATAAGTAAATATATATAACAAACATAACTTCACGACTTTCTCTATCTGTAGGTGTAGGCAGCGGCAGTTAAGCCTCTACTCGCCTTTATGTTTACATCCCAAATGGGATGGTGGCGAGCCTATTGCCATACCTTACCGGGCACAAAGTTTTCAGTCAACGATATTTATCACACATAACTTGTGTGAGTCAGTGAGTCATTGGTGTTAGTCAGGATTCGAACCCGCTACGTCTTGATTCAGAAGCCAGGACGGCTCGACCACTGGACCACCGAGACTATAAGTAAATATATTTTGCACAATCTACTGAGATTTGTCTTAGTCTACTTACTCTTTTTACGAATAGCGTGATATACATCTATAACTAATGGCCACCCGAATGTACTATAAAATACTGCTGTTACACGTACTTACATAACTTCACGCCAAGTGCCTTGCCGGGTAGGCCGAGAAGACAAAGCGCCACAAGGCATGATTCTTACACACCTCACCAGCTTCTTCGACTTTCTTAACTCTTGTCAGACACGCTCATTGGTTTTTAAGGCACCTGACATCACCTTCAGCATTTACGCGTTCAATTTGGATATAACATACATAAACATAACATAACTTCACGCCTTTTGTTACCCGAAGGTGTAGGCAGCGGTTGTTAAGCCTCGTCTCGCCGTTATGTTTACGTCCCAAATGGAATAGGTGGCGAACCTATTGCCATACCGGGCACAAAGTTTGTCAGTCATCGATATTTATCACACATAACTTCCGAAAACAATTTCGAAAAGTCTTTGGTGTGAGCCCAGTGTCTGGAATCGAACCCCGGACCTCTGGATCAGAGGCCGTGCGCTCGCCCACTGCGCCACCGAGACTTATTTGGATATAAAAAACTATATTTACATTATATATCATAATATATAGCTTACGTTTCCATATGAGGCTACCGCAGCTACCGTACCTGGGCAATTTGTGTTTGCATTTAATTAAAAACGTTATCGCGGCCATTTTGGATGGGACGCTCGCTTTTGATGTCGTAAAATTAAATTGTATGGATGCCATGCCCATGAAATTGCACCCCCGGTTACAAGTTTATAATTAAAAAGCTTTGTTGACACCTGAACACTGATTGCCATGCTGATGTTGCAGACTGACTTTTAATTAAAATTAAATTGTTAAAATAAGTACTATTTTCCTGATAAATGAAAGCTAGTCTCGGTGGTCCGAAATTATTTGTGATAAATATCGATGACTGAAAACTTTGTGATCGGTATGGCAATAGGTTCGCCACCTATTCCATTTAGGACATAAACATAATAGCGAGGCGAGGCTTAACAGCCACTGCCTACACATTCGGGTAGAGAAAGGCGTGGAGTTAGGTTATGTTATGATTTTTTTGAAATATAAGGCAAACAAGCAAGCAGGTCATCTCTCTTTATGGCCAAATATACGTAGTATAAACAAACAAAAAATGACACACCCAGATAGTAAAAGCTTTCTAATTCAGGTTAGACTTAACAGCCACTGCCTACACCTTCGGGCAGAAAAAGGCGTGAATCTATGTTATGTAAGTAATGCAAATTTGAAGAACCCATTCTCAGGTGAAGACCTTCTCGAAGACATTCCAATTTGTGCGCTCCTGTGGTTCTTGCATCCAATCTATACATTTTTATGTAATTCTTTAATTGGATGCAGACGAAGTTAGGAGCACAGCTAGTAGTAAATAATATCTATCTATGCCCATCCCGCTCGCCGTGCTCGGTCGGATATTACTGATCACTTATTCATAGCGGCAAGTCCAAGTCAAACTTCATTAGCGAGCAGACATTATTTTTGCATCGCCCGACACTAATTGGCTAACTTTGTATTAATTAATACCCAGTTTTGAGATTTCCCTTGAGTCTCGCTGACTGAACCCTGAGTAATAGATCAAAACAATGTACATGTTTTACATTGTTTTGATCTATTCATATCTTGAAAAGGTCTACGTAAAAGTCTGCGATGTCATATGTCTATCTCTTAGGGATAACCCACAATGACCATTATTATTTATTTTCTGAGACGAAACGAAGTTCGGTGGGTCGACTAGTATCGAATAAAATAGGAAGTGTCGTGGTATTTGTAATGCTAAGATATTATATTTTAAATATCTGTAAAAGGCAAGCTGCAACTGTCGGAAATATTTAGTCAGTAACAGAGTAATAATAATAATTTAATAAAATTTTGGAGTCTCGGTGGCGCAGTGGTCGGGCACACTGCTTCTGATCCAGAGGTCCGGGTTCGATTCCAGACACTGGCTCACACCAATGACTTTTCGGAAGTTATGTGTGATAAATATCGATGACTGAAAAACTTTGTGCTCGGTATGGCAACAGTTTCGCCACCTTATTCCATTTGGGACGTAAACATAACGGCGAGACGAGGCTTAACAGCCGTTGCCTACCTACCTTTGGGTAGAAAAATGCGTGAAGTTATGTGTAGAGTAATAACTTAGCTAGATAAAAGATCAATAAAATTGGTGACAAGTATATTAGATTCCCCGCCAGCCAGCTCACCGTAAAACACGTTCTTATTGATTGTCCGTCTCAAATTACTTTACTATTGACTGTAATAGGGTTTCTTTACAATGTTAATAAGCGAATAGCTATTAAAAAAATGTGTTTATTCATCTATTTATAAGTATGTATTTACATAAGAATAGTATGTATGTATTAATATCCGTTATCTAGTATCCATAACACAAGCATTTAGTTGCTTAGCTTGGAACTAGAGGGCGCTGTGTGTATTGTGTCCAAGATATTATTATTATTATATTTGTTTTATACTAACTTACCGCGAAAACTTAGTACCGTGTTGTACGTAATTTTGTCACTGTGTCACTGAAAAGGTCAATGCTGCGCTCTTATTGGGTTTAGCGTGATGATGTAATGTACTTAAGTAAGCTATTTAACAGTGAAACAATTTTTCAAATAGAAGCAGTAGTTTTTGAGATACCGCGTTGTAGTTTTGTTAAGAGAATCCTCATTTTTAGCTTCATACTAACAGTAAATTTGTGTATACCTACACCTTATTCAGTTATGAGTATGTTCATCTTCTGATTGTTTGGATACGTGGAAATAATCGATGATTGTGGAATGACCAAGCAGATATACAATGCAAAAACGGGTGGATGTAGTAGTTAACTAAAGCTACGCACGACGCACTTTTCGCGACCAAATCGACCGTGTAATTTAGGTAGCGTAATAATTCTTAAAAACTGACAAGCCAGTAGAACAAGAGTTATGAAAGTTGAGAGATTGTATGGTGAATTAAATCTCTGTGAAATATGTGGCGCTCAGTTCTCTCCGTCAGTCTCTCAGTTGGTGTGAATTATCAAGTACTGTAAAGTTGCTTGTGAATAACTAATCATGTTATTACGCTGGGATGACGTTATCCTCTCTGAGCTCTCGGGAATTAATCAATGCTTAATTTGATAATTTGAAACGACGCGGTCCGTCTAGGGATCGTATGCCGAGCTACAGACTCGACTGGAATTAACAAATTAAAGAACACTATGAATTTGCTAACGTTGAGCTAATTTATTTGTATTGAAGTGTTTTATTTTTAGTCACAACACACGCAGCGCCCTCTAGTTTTCCAAGTTAAGTGACTATACGCATGTATATAACTAAATAACGAATATTAACACATATAGTTTTCTTTTTATAAATGTTTCCTTATCTATGTTTTATTTATGTTTAACTCGTTACTTATTGATACACTTAATTACTTTGCATTTTTTGAAGTGGAACTTCTAATGTCTCGTGCAAGAGCGTTTAACGCTTTTAACGCCCCCTTGCGGCCACTATTAATTATATAATATAATGATAAGATAAAAAGCCAAGATCCATATAAACCAAGGACGAAAAGGTATAGCGACTTTTTAAACTACTCGTACAGACATCTAGTAGCGGATGGTGGTACTAGCTGGTCATAATTGATATTACAAAAATGATAAACTCAGTTAACAACCTTTTTTTTACATAACAAATGAATCTACTCGAGAATCATACTTTAAAAACAGATTAAAATTCAAAATTACAATTTTAAATAATTATAACAGCAGTTTTAGTACAAAATAGTTTGTAAATGAATAAATTACTTATTTCAACAATCAAAATTCACTATCTTTCGGCAGATGGCGCTACTAGGATGTTTTAAAATTGAGTTCTCTTATTTTAAATCGATTACATCGAATGAGTTGATATTATCTAGCATTAAGATATTAATTATGAAAATAATTATTATAAATATTCATGCAGCATCAGTATTGAGTTAAACATTTAAACAATAAAAGGAAAAATCAAAACAGTTACGCAACATAATGAATTGTTAAATCACATAATTATAAATTTCGCGAATTTTACATAACTAAATAATAGATTTTAGTAACATCTTGACCAGTTTTAGTACGGAAGAGTTTGTAAATATATAAATTAATTATTTTAATAATCATAAATTCACTATCTTTCGGCGGATGGTGCTACTAGGATTAAGTTCTCTTATTTTACAAATATTACACAGAACGAGTTGATATTATCTAGTATTAAGATATTAATTATGAAAATAATTATTATCAATATTCATGCAGCATCAGTATTGATTTAAACATTTAAACAATAAAAGGAAATATCCAAACAGTTACGAAATAGAATGAATTGTTTAATCACATAATTATACATTTCGCGCATTTTACTTACGTAAATAATAGATTTTAGTAATATCTTGACATAAATATGTAATAACATGTAATCATAATAAATCAGTTTACCTAATAAAGTTTTATATTGTTATTATTATATATAGTTGACATGATATGCCGCTAGATGGCGTCCTGCGCCGACATATGTATGTTCGGGTGAATATTAGAACTCAATTTTGAAGTAGATAGTAATCATCTCGGTAGTCTAGGCGGTCCAGTGGTCGAGCACCCCCCTCCTAAATCAAAAAGTTGTGGGTTCCTATCCTGGCTAAAACAAATGACTTTTCGAAATTATGTTTGAAAGCTGTGTGTAATAAATGCCGATGGCTGAAAACTTTGCATCCTATGTAGGACAATAGGTTCGCCACCTATTCCAGTCGGGACGTAAACAAAACAGCGAGTCGAGGCGTAACAGCCACTGCGGGAGCCCCGTACAGGGCCACGGATCGCGCAACCCCACCGTAGAGGCAGCGAATCTCGGGGGAGGCGGTGTAGCGCGCCTGCCACCCGTCCCACTCGGGGGACCATCCTCACGAAGTACTCCTCGAAGCTCCAGAGGCTGTTCAGAGTGAGGCCGAAGTACTTCAAGCACCTCGCCACCGGGACAACCGTGTCACCCACGTGGATCCGCGCGGCTGGTGGTTCCTAGCGCCGAGTTAGGCGGTGGAACCACAGAGCCTAATTTTTGTGAGGCGCCACCTCCAGCCAGATTCTACCTAGACCCAGATACTTATTTATACTTGATTATTATGTAGACTCGATTCCACAGTCGGTAGTTTTACCAACGCACCACCAGACCTTACCCTTACTTACATTAGCAGTATATTATAAATGTATATTGTTAATTATTTATTGACTATTTTAAGTGTCTGTGACCTGTAAAAATAAAGCTATTGTGAATACATTAGGCTTTGTAGTTCGCGAACGACCTAGTTCAAAAGATCGCTCCCATAGACGAACTGAGCGAACTATGTAGCTGATTTCCAGCTCCTTAGTTCTTTAGTTCGTGACCGAATTCATCATTTCTATTTCCAACAAAACTTTTTCGCGGCAAAACCATATCAATAATTATTGAAATAAAGAACTATTATATAGAAAATATTATATAACTATTTAGAAAAATCGACGCGCATGTATAAAAAGAGTTATGAAAGCCAACGAAGTGAGTGAGGCGTGCCTTATGGCGCTCCGTTCTCTCTGCTTACCCCGCAAGGGATTTGGCGTGAAGATATGTATGTATGAATAACTATTACTAAATGTTAATTACTAAACCTAAGGAACCGTATGATTTGTCTTATTTGTGTAACATAACTTCACGCTTTTTTCTACCCGAAGGTGTAAGCAGTGCCTATTAAGCTCCGTTATGTTTACGTCTTAAGTGGAATAGGTGGCGAACCTATTGCCATACCGGGCACAAAGTTTTTAAGTCATCGATATTTATCACACTTAACTTTCGAAATTGGAAAGGTCATTAGCCAGGATTCGAACCCGCGACCTCTGGTTTCAAAAGTCGTGTGCTCGACCACTGGACCACCAAGACTAAATTATACTTAGTGTGTAATTTGTTACTTTGTGTAAGTAAATGTATATACATATACATACTTACTCGTATATGTAAGTTACTCTTAATTATTAAAAACAAGTACAAGTGAAAAAATTAAATACCATTTTTTTTTTCTAAAAACTGTTCTAAAAACTGGTTATATTATTTTCTTACATACTATCAACGAAGAACAAGATTTTGTCGCATGCGAACGAACTAAGAAACGATTTGTCTGCGTTCCTTTACATTTTGAACTAGGAGCTGAGGGAGCGGGCGAACTAAAAGAGCGAACTAGATCGTTGAGGAGCGGCGACCTAAACTGAGCGATCTCCGTCGCGAACTACTATGCGCAAGACTGGAATACATGTTAAAAAGTTCCACTTCTATAGCGCGGCGGGACTCCACGCAAATTTTTTTTTCTCCTCTATAACTCAAACTCAAATACAAAGGGTTTGCTGGTGGAAAACTCAAAAGTGAGTTATGCTCGCCCTTGTACATGTATTCATTGTGAATTATTATAATTATGTAAACCTGTTGTGTTATGTGTACAATAAAGTATAAATAAAAATAAATAAATAAACTATACATACAAACCGCTTCCTACTATATTCATATAAATGTTTAAACACCAAAATAATATTTTTATTTTTTTTTATTTGTCTGTCTATTTAGTCTTTAATTGGTAGGTAGCTGGTTTAATAAGGAGTAACTTGGCTACTTTTTCTTTATTCATTGCTTGAGACGCAAAACAAAGTTCGCCGGCTCAGTTAGTCTTAAATGTTTGTACTCGGGTGGATATCGAACTCACTCCTTTTACCAATGCACCAAGAGGCCCGTCAATGTTTCACTATCGGTGATCCACTTTTCAATTGCACGATGTAGGTGATGAGAATATATTTTGAACACGCAAAACAGATCCGGTACCTACATTTTTAGTGTTGTGCGATTAATTATAAAATCATCATCAATGCGAACCAGCGGCTATCTAGAGCGTCAGATATACTTATATATTGCTCAGACTAACACTGGCGAATTAGTTCGCATATCAAATACCATAGTTGGATTTTTTTTTTTCCACTACAGAACTGTTCCTCGGTTATTTTTCGTATTTTATAGATTTTTTTGGCAAAGGAGAGACCTATGCCAAAAAAAATAGGAAAAATAAAGGTTGCATGTCACTGATTACAGTCAATCTGGGTAACTTTAACCTTTCAATGTAACATTAGCCCTATAACTAACTTTTGATTTCTTAATCTTTCTAGATTATTCATATGAATATAGTACAAAACGTCTATGGTAAAATGCAACACGTTCGGATATTACCAAGTAAGGAAAACAAAAGCGAGTTAGTGGGCCAATGTTACATTGAAATCTTACGTTACCCAGATTGACTGTATAAGTTTTAATTTAATTTCAAATTGTGTAAGACTACTCAAGGATTTACTCTAACGAATTCCAATAATAGTAAATATCTGGATTTTCGGAGCCGAATACTACGGTACTAAATGGCACATCTCTAATGATAACGTCACCTGTCTAGCAGCAATACTACGGTCCTAGAAGATCTAAAGGACACACATTCAAGGCGAAAAAAAAATGTTTTGTTTTTTTTTTCTATCATTACCAACCGCAACCGCAAAAGAATATCTTCAGTTGTATATAAACATTTATTTACATAACGTCGTGTCACGCTACAGTGAATGCGGTTTGTTATAGAATTTTTATCAAAGTCAATGTCAAGTTGAGTTTGTTAAAAGGTCTATGTCAAATTATCTCTACGAATATTTCTTAAATAACTTCACGCTTTTGTAACATTTAGGAGGGAATAGATAGGTTTGAAGAAAACTTTGAAAGACTCTCATATATGTATGAAGCCGCTCATTGCACATAGCTCTTTACTGATTGAATTTTCTTTCTATGAGTAGGATATTTAAGTATTTGACTTAATTGTAAGAAAATATTAAACTGATTCTGATTTTATCTATTTTTACGACAAAGCTAAAAATTACCGATATTTGAAAGTGTATCATCATAATCGTTACTGAAGTTTATTTATTTGTCAGTGTGTTTTTTTTTTGCTGTCCGTAGTTACGTCACGAACTAGATCGCGTGGTGAGCGAGAGGGATCGTCTACTGGCCGAGAGTTCCGAGCTGGGCGCTCACAAGGCGTCTCGTGAGTCTGAACGGGCCGCGCTCAGGGCCGAGTTGCGTGAGGCCAGACAGAGGGAACAGAGACTGCTCGTGGACATTGGTGACTTGGAGGACGAGAATATATCACTGCAGAAGCAAGTCGCGGCACTTAGATCATCACAGGTGAGGATTGCATAATTTCAATGCTGCAATTTGTCTCCATCCCTAATCTAATAGGTTGCAGAACCATCGGGATAAATTTTGTCTATTGTTGCCGAAATGTCATTGGAGTGATCCAGGACTCAAGTGTTACTTCTGATTCAGAGGGGGTATGCTCAACTTCTAGGGCACCGATAACTTTATTTTGTTACTTTGAGGTATTATTCCCAGATACCCCAAGACGTTGGCAGTATAGTTATTACTTCATCTGACACGATTTTATCAATCATCATAATATACAGGTACTTTTGAAAATTGGACTTGGACTTGTAAATTATTGGGTAATACTAAAATCTAGATTATTTTTTTATTTCTCTTAAAAATATCACTAATTTTGTAGAATAATTTGTGAAATATACATGAAACAACAAACGCTGTTGTTTTCTATAGCCATTATGTTTGGTTCAATATGTTTAGTAAATGTTGTTAAGTTGAAAGTTTGGAGCCGTGCCCGCCGTTAGCCTGCCCGTTGAGCTAATTGATCGCGCTCATACATTTTGCGAACACAAAGCCCGCTCGCAAGTTTACCTGTAAACTTGGCCACGTTCGGGATGTAAGTGTTTTGAATTGGTTTTGGAAACTATATTTACTTTCAGCTGGGTTACAAATAATACGATATAGTGCCTAATATGATATTTATTTTTAGTTTTTGTCTCGGTAGTTGAGCATATCCCGCTTCTGAAATAAGAAGTGGGATCAAATTAATTTAGCTCACACCATTGAATTCTTGGAATTCTTTGCATTTGAATTGGAACGTATGTGTGACGTATCGATGACTGATTATTTTGTGACCGGTGTATGGCAATAGGTATCACTAACTATTTCACTTGGGGTGAAACAATTCCGCGTGTCTAGGCTTAACAACCACTGCCTTCGTGTAGAGAAAGGCGTGAAGTAATGATTAAAAAATAGAAGAGAAATTCTTCATTAATCGATCGATGTTTTTAAAAATATGTTGTAAATTATAATGGATAAATGTTCACAGGTAGAATTCGAAGGTTTAAAACATGAGGTTCGACAACTCCGCGAGGAGGCGGAGAACTCTAGCGCCATGGCCGAGGAGACCATGGCGCTGCGACGAATCGCCGAGAGACAGTTGGCCGAAGCTTTGGAAGCGCTGCAGGCGGAACGAGAGGCCAAGTTCGCCGCCAAGAAGGAACTGGACGCACATCTTAGCAGGGAGGCTGCCTACAACATCACCAACCTGGCGTACAGCATACGTGGTCAGATCATTTTGTACTTAGTAATAATATCATTACGTGTTTCATTATATGGAACTATTGCATCCATATTTGTAATTATATTTCATCAAACTATACTATTTATAAAAGACAGTGAATGTTCTTTCTAACAGTCAATTTTAATTTAAGCTTCTTTCAAGAGTTCAAGGCTGTGAAAATCGCATAAAAATAGGCTTATTATTTTCGAAGATTCTCGTTTCCCCCAGTATTATATGAGTATGTATTTTATGTTAAAACTTCGACTATACATACTTGAATGAAAACTGTATTAAAATATTTCAGTAGTTTACTATTGCATTATGCATAATCCTAGTTAAATAAATTTAGCAGGATATGATGACCGATTAGTCATTAGTATTAGTTTTTCATACTAAAGATATAGTCATGAAGAGCTTCCGTCGTGAGTAGTTATGTAAACTTGCGCTACTGATAACTGACAGGTATGCCGGACGACAGTACCGAGGACGAGGGTGAGCCAGGTGGTTCATCATCAGCCGAGCTGGTGACCGCCATGGGCGACCATCACGCGGACCTCTTCTCCGAAGTACACTTGCACGAGATCACACGACTAGAGAAACAATTGGAACAGGCACACAATGAAAATGTTAGTGTTTTTTTTTTACTTTAAACCTTAAATTTAAAAGTATAGCAATCTTTTTCCCAGGCACATGATGTGATGATACAAAGTTAAAGTATTTGATAAGAAGACAATGCTTCTATGACTATGCATACCGTCCTGCTATTAAATCCACTTTTGTTGGTACCTTTTTTATATTTTTGTTTGTAAAGTGCATTATAACAATGTTTTCTTACCAATAGATGCCATTATATAAAATACAATATCATCATTTGTGTTATAGACACGTGAGCTAATATGTTGTTTGTCTGTGTGTGCAGAGTCAATTACAGGCGAGCATGCGCGCGGCGCAGGCGATGGCCGAGAGCGAGAGTGCGGCGGCCGCGCTGCTGCGGGCCGGACTCACGCGCGCACACTCGCGTGTCACGGCGCTGCACGCGTTGCATTCAGACGCCGCGCCCATCGTGAGTGTTGAGTGATGGAATAGGAGGCGCTGGAGGGCAAAAGGGGAGCGCCTCCGTTCTTAGAGATCCTACCGGGCAAAAAGCTCATAAATAATGACCGCTTACAGGAGGACGAGAAGATAGAGGCGGGCGGCGTGTCGGTGCGCGCCGCCAAGTGGCTAACGTGGTGGCGCGTGTCGGGCGGCGAGCTGGCGGGGCTGGGCGCGCTGCTGGCCGAGCTGCAGGCGGGCGCGGGGGGCGAGGCGGGGGGGCCGGCCGCGCTGCAGCGCGCCGCGCTGGCGCAGCTCGCCGACAAGGTGGCCGAGGCCGAGGTGCGCGCCGCCGCGCTGCAGGCCGACGCAGACCTGCTGCGGACACTCGCCGGGGGTGAGCTATCATTCTTGATAGTTGTCGTGGCGACGCATCGCCACGATATTCCTACTATATGACACATACATACATCTTACGTAGTCTATAGGTCTCAGGCGTCGAGCGACTCAGTTACTTAGTAATATTATCCGGGAAAACGCCATTTGGCCACCGACTAAGAATCACGTATATTAGAACTATCGATAACATATTAATTTGCAAGCGAACAAGGCTCCCGAAGTTATTATTTGTGCAAAATAATTTTGATGTTTCCAATCTACTAGGTGTTCCGTAGTGGTTCACAATTTTTATTTTAACACCAATACGTTTATTTAAAAAATATGTTGTATTTGTATGACTATAACACATTGTATGATAGTTTTATTAATAAAATATCTGTGTTTCAAATTAGGCGCTGGTCGTGCGTTATCGACTGCCGGGCCCGCGCTGCTGTCTGCAGCGGAAATGTTGGCGCAGATCTACCACCACGTGTGTGCGGTCAACGGCACACAGCCCGAGAGGCTGCTGCTGGAACACGCTGGACATACGGACAGTACGTATATGTATTTGAGTTATTATGAAAAATGATCTTTTCACTTTTTTAAGCTGTTTCCATAGTCAAAGAAAAAATAGTTTTACTATCTTAAAGTCGTGTCTAAATTTTGGGAAATAAAAGTAGTTGGAAGTAACTGAAAATTTGTGTAAAGTAATCGATTCGGATGTATGTGTGTGTGTCTCCGTAGGCAGCGGTGCCGAGGACCGGTCGGTGGACACAGAGGCGCTGGCGCTGGCGGCGGGCGAGCTGGAGGGGCTGCGCGGCGCGGGGGGCGTGGCGCGCTCGGCGGACACGCTGCTGGACCAGCTGTCGCACCTGCGTGCTGCCCTCGACACGGCGCTGGACTCGCGCAACCGGCCCAGCCACCAGCCGGGTACGCGCACGTACACGTACACACGCACGCACACTAACATTGCTCCTTGCGCTCTCAGCTACCATTAAGCTACTGTATCAGAATAACAATACCCTGTATAAATAAATAGTCTACCCATTAGGAATTTATTATATACATGAACAAACATACATACGTAACTTCACGCCTAATCCCTTTCGGGGTAGGCAGAGAAAACTTAGCGCCATAAGGCACATTCTTACACGCCTCACTCGCATCTTTCACTTTCATAACTCTTTTCATGCACGCGTGTCGATTTTTGAGGCTCCTAACATCACCTTCTTCCAGAACACGTTCTATTTAGTCATGGAATGTGTCTTCCTATCCTGTTCTCAGGTATCGAAAATGAGTGCATTACCAAACCCCGATGTTTGAATTCTATCAAGAAACGTAAAGAACAAACTAACTGCAATCTTAAAATTACAGAAACAAAACGAAAATTACATAATCTAATAACACAATTGCAGTCTTTAGACATAGATGTAAATGATAAAAATGATCTTATATGCAGTAAGAAAACCGTTAGAGAAATTACTAATTATTTTGAAAATATATCAAAGTTTAATATTCCCTCAATTGGCAACACCAAATTAATACATAGAGTTTGTAAAGAGGGATGGAATAATCCTGGAGCTTATCAGAGA
The DNA here is from genome assembly GCA_905147225.2 of Euproctis similis. Taxonomy (NCBI): domain Eukaryota; kingdom Metazoa; phylum Arthropoda; class Insecta; order Lepidoptera; family Erebidae; genus Euproctis; species Euproctis similis. The sequence continues at coordinate 5,161,097 of LR990121.1, read as the reverse complement.
AAACCTATTTTGCCAATTTCAAATGCCAAAATTTCTTGTCATAATACAAGAAATTTTACTCCATATAAAGATTTTAATGCCAAAAATAAATCAGATGCACAGTTATTTTGGAAGAATTCTATAATTACTGCCAGAAATAATGTTTTTGAAGAAACGAATGGAAACATTAATATATTGTACAATATAAGGAGCTCGTTGAGGTCTATGATGCTGCATTATATCACGTGACAATGGACAGAGACAATTCACACTCTATAAGTGGTTTCATTTACACTCAAAGGTTAAAAAAAAAGATTGTTATTGATGTTATATTGAACATTTTTTAAAGCTAATAAATTGCATTGTGCTCTGCTTGTTAGTTTGACCATTACTTAGTCAGTCATCAAACTCTTTTCGTTGGTATCAAGCTCATATTCTAGTACTCCTATCTCCTACCCACGTCTTACTTTGCCACTAGCACCTTTATTAGAATATTTGACAGTCGTTATCATCCGTAATGGAATACGTATATGTACCTTACCGTATGTTCTTAGACCCTGCATTCAACATTTTATTGCTCTAATTTCACAACTGACAATATCTGATGACAGTTATGGAGACAGAGGATCGCGGTGCGGAGTTCGCAGAGCTCCAGGAGCAAGTGATCAAACTGAAGTCCCTCCTGTCCACGAAGCGCGAGCAGATCGCCACACTGCGCACCGTGCTCAAGTCCAACAAGAACACGGCCGAGGTGGCGCTCGCCAACCTCAAGTCCAAGTACGAGACGGAGAAGATCATCGTCACCGAGACCATGCTCAAGCTGAGAAACGAGCTGAGGCTGCTCAAGGAAGACGCCGCTACATTCTCAAGTGAGCTCGTCTCCGTTTCAAACACTGCCATTTTCTCGTTCATCATTTTGCCAATTTCAAATTGCTCAAAATTATTCCAGGTCTCCGTGCGATGTTTGCCGCTCGCTGCGAAGAGTACGTGACGCAGGTGGACGAGCTGACGCAAGCTTTGTCCAGTGCAGAGGACGAAAAGAAGACGCTCAACCAGCTGCTGCGGCTCGCCGTGCAGCAGAAACTCACTCTCACACAACGACTCGAAGAGCTCGAGGTAAATGCGTCACCGTATAGCTATAAAGTGTTTAAATTTACACTTTCTATATGTGTGTACCTGTTCTATCATACTACTATCAGAGCTACGGCATTCCTGAATTTTCTTTGAATTTTCACAACAATCCTGTTTGGTTAAATTTACGGTGTAGTAGTCACGCGTATTGTACGTGGAGTGTGAGCGCGTGAGGTCGGTATGCCCAAGAATTAGAAGAGAAGAAAGAAATTATAGTTCTTTTTTAAAAATACTATATTTTGTGTGCAGGTTGACCGAGAGATGCGCACGCGGCGCGTGCCCAAGGCGGGGGGCGCCCCCCGGGCCCGCGGGCGCGACTTCTAGCGGCTCGTGTCGGCGCTCAAGGGCGCCGCCGCCGCCCTGCGCGCCCTGCTGGGGGCCGCGCCCCCCGCGCGCGCCTGACCGCGCTCTGCGACCACTTTTTATATTACGGTTTCACTGGGACTAAATTATTTATACGTTTTATAAAAAAAATAATGTAATTCGTGGGAAGTGGGCGGGGAGTCTCGACATCGACTCGTCCCGGGCGTTCCTCGCGTTCGTATCGCGAGTGAACCGTCAAACTGTGCCGCGAGGCACGCTCGGGTGCGGGCGCGTTAGTAGAATTACATTTAAGAAGTCATCGGGACTCCCCGCCGTTTGAACGGTTGATGTTGAATATTAAAGTTGACTGATTTTTATGTGAGGCCCGATGCGGGGCCGCGTTGTTAACGTTCGCCCGGCCGCCGCGCGCGTTAAATATTTTAATATTATCAAATGTGCCCTCGTTCATATCTATTATCTATTTGAAGACTCAAATGATGTTTATCGAATATTTTTGTAACAGGATCGCTGTATTTTTATCACGCGAGCGAATTTATCGCTCTAACTACGATGTCTCCAATCAGATTATCGTTTTATAATACGCGCGCGGATGTATCGGGGGCGATCGAGCGTTGCGATGTTATTTTTTATGATATATTTAAAATTCGAGTCTTATTATTATTATTATATTGAATAGTATCCTCTACTTGATACGAATGTTTAGTACGTCCAATTGAAAATGTTCTAATAAAGAGTAATTATTCGTCGATGTCCATCCATTGTGTGCACAAGAGACTATGTAATCTGTTCTGTAGTTATACGTTTGTTGTGTTGTTGCGGCCCGTGCCTATCCGCCGGATAGTTCGTCCATCTTGTTCTAGTTGTACTCGTGTAGTGTTTCTGTGTGTTTCTTTAGTGATGTTTAGACTGTCCGTGGCCCGGGGTTGGACCGCGCGTGTGATGCACGTGTCCCGCGCTTATGTTGCACGTGTCCCGCGCGTATAATGCACGTGTCACGCGCGTATGACGCACGTCCCTCGCGCGTGTTCGCTCCGGGTCACCGTTGTGTTACTCTGCCGTCCTGTGGCGTCGCCACGCGCGTCCATTTCTTGTCCATGAGCTGGTCGCGCCCGCACTTTTTTCGCGCGTTAATATTTATTTCCGACTTCGGTTTAGTTTTAATTATCTCAGTATTCTTATCGTTTATAAAACAATCAATTTGTATTATTTATATGTTTAATTTCCAGTATTATACTTGGTAACAAAACGAATTAATATATTATTTATTAAATAGGGCATAGACAATTGAAAAGAAAACGCTCACCGTGTTTACTCGGTTCATTTATTAAAATGTTAACAGCTTTTGAATATGTTGCTCAAAAGATTGCTCACGGGCGTCGACCAGCGAATCTATTAAATAAGACAAAATTTTAAATAAAAGAGAAAAGATTTTATTAAGTGTTACGTATTTATTGTTTACGTTATCGGATGTGATATTGGCAGCTTCCCAAATTCGGGGTTCCTCGCGTTCGCAGAATGTGCGGTGAGACCCTCAGATCGTGTACTCGTTCACCTCTCTTAGCGTCTCGCTGACCTTAGGCTAGTTAGACCGTTCCACGTAGTGCGGGGCACTCGCCCCGGGTAGGTATTTTTACTGGTTCAGGTATTAGTTCTAGATACTCTTAACCTCCAAGTATACTTAGTAGTTAACATAGCGAGGTTTATATCCTTGTGTAGTGAAATTAATTTGCAATATTAACTATCTTAGTGTTGATTGTTTGCGGAAGATGAATGTACGGGCGAAACGCCCGAAGGACCATCGCCTTGCATTTATTGTTTGTAGATAATAATAATATTGACTAGCTTTTATTAGTAGACCTTCTTCTTCATTGTACTTAAACGATGGACTTATTAATTTAGCTTTACTATATATGTTTTTTTTTAATATTAATTTCCCTAAGTATTATATTCTGGTATTAGCTAAGCAGCAGACATCGTTTATGTATTTCTTATATCTAGTCAAAGATATATATTCGCGCTTCTAGTGTTCGTTTCTGAGATATACCGATCAAGAAACGTATACTAGAGAGTACGTTCGCATCCGTATAATAATGATATTTTTATAAAGCATTTGTTATAAGAGTAATATGTTTACCATATTATTAAATAATTGGCACATGTTAAATTGATTTTGAACACGTCCACAATATAATTGTTTTTGAAGAGATATACATTTCAATTGTAATATGTTATTTGTTGATTTTTTTACTGAATTAATGATGGTATTGAAACACTATTTTTGTTATAACCTCGCATCTGTCAAGTTTGACACCGTCAATGAATAAAAAAAAAAAATGTTTTCATTTTTATCGATTTGATAGAAATTTAGTGGCGCCACTGTAGCAAAAGACAAACTATGAGATAAGCTCTAACAAATTGTGGCGTCACATTTGAGACGAGAGATGGCTTGCAATAACGACAAGTCCAATGTTGCCAACGTAAGGAACTGACAGTTACAAATGCTCGGTTATTTTTATAGACATCGGGTTGATTTAAAAGATAAGTGCAATTATGTTTGTTGACGCACATGTTATATAGACGTTGTATTATTATTTCTATATATATATATAATTGTTTAGTATTTTCTGTAAATAGAGACGAGTCAGGGATCGCTCGATGTCTGCTGCCACTGACCGGGTGGTGGTGCTCATTGCGATTAACCAAATAATAATATTATATCGTTCTTTATACAAACATTATATTTGGTAATTTAGATGATTATTATTTTTTGCTTCGACATAGATATTAATTATATATATATATATACACACATATATATTATTTATAAGATGAAAGGTTTTTCTTTGTTATGAATGCCCGCTACTTTTATAATTACAATTGTATTGAGACACATGATCTAGGTGTTGGATAACTATGTATGCATGTATGTTCCCAGTTTACCTTCGTATCTGTAGCTGAGTTGACATTCCGTTTTTCAGAGGTGGAGCGCGGCAGATACAACTCTTAACAATTATAACGTTTTCGACGCCTCTAACACTAACGCCATCTAGTTTCAGACTGAGCCACTAAATTTTAAGATTAAAGAAAAAAAACACCTGCAGCTTGTGCGTTCATCAAGTACACATTTAGGAAAAAATCTTGGTTTTCCCAACACAAGCTTTAAAGTTTGCCGCTAGATGGCGCACGATTAAATTGTTTATGAAATACTTATTTCCCGCCGCGCTTGCATCTCTGTACTACTGAACAGTGCACAGTTTGATGGTTCACGCTGAAACAACATCTGCATGTTCTGATAACTGTTTTTATTTTTTATAAACACGTAATCCTAAATGAGATTACAGAGTCTCGCCTCTATTATCGAGCTTGTAACTGCCGAGGTACTCGGGTTGTGCGACAGATGTGATGGTCCCGAGCCGGGAACATATCATGACATAGAGAGTATTTATTTTTCACGCCAATCATACACACACACACACACAGTGTTGTCACAATGACTGATTTGAAATCATGTATGAGAATAATAAATGATTATATTTGAAAATTTATTGATGCGTTTTTTTTCCTGACTGTACTTTATTTTCAAAAAACTTTATTTGTACCGATAACGATACATATATGTCTAAGTTTTAAAGCAATAAGTTTTCGGCTACACTGCTTGAAGAACCGATGACCGCTTGGTAAGAAAGGTCCTTGAGCGGCGACCACAGATTGGACGGCGCAGCATGAGCTGTCACCCGACTAGATAAAGTGACGACCTAATAAATACGCCAGTCGTTTGACGCGAACGGCACAGAACCGCGAGTTATGGCGTGCCAAGGAGATGGCCAATATTTAGCCGTGGCCAAATCTGGGCTGATGACGAATTCATACACTTGGAACCTGCTAGTGGGATAAAGAAAACCGCTAATAAATGAAACAACGTTATTTATTAATACACATTTATTTATGTACAATCATGTTGAGTACAGTAGTTAATACATTCCTCATCACAAATTAGACACAAATATAATTCATACTTAAAGATATAAATGCAATAATAATAACTGTATCTACACACAAAGTCTTATTTATATACGTAATGTAACATAGTTACGTTTACGTTAATATTTACATACGAGTATTTAACGAGTAGTTAACATATAAAATTTGGGTGACACATTTAACTTAATAATACGCGGCACCACTTTTTTGGAACTATCATCATCACCTCACGCTTCTTATTCGGGGGTTTCAAGTTCGATTTCGGGGTACACGCTAATTAATTATCGAAAATTATAAATAATATATACCTATCGCTGACGACATTTCGCTCGATATAGAGCTTTGTCTTATATGCACAATTGCCGCTGCCTACACCTTCCAAGTATATAGCGCGACAAGTTACAAAATAATTATACTCCTAACACTTATCATCTCGGGTCGAAATTATATATATACTGAGCCGATATTAAAAGAAAAAAGTGACAGTTAGATAAGCAGGTATAATAATAACTACAGAATTGAGACAACAATCTAATATAAGATTCCTCTGACAACATGAGATCAATAGAAATAACAGCGACAATAGAATTCAGGAATTTAATTCCTCACATGTAAATCACATCACATGGACTTGTCGACAGTGCACGAGCACGCATGTTACGTATACGTAAAATGTAGAAGAATCGTTAGCAATCGGACCCTTGCAAACATGATCATTTCTAAAACTGTCGAATAAAAATCCATGTAGCCGTTTCTTTGGCCAGGGTAATTACCTATACATCTTAGAGCCTTACACTTTAGTAAAGTAAATAGTGATCCAAAAAATGTGAGATTCCTTCAAAATCTCCCGATATCCACATATCACATCTACATTGCCTGCATCTTTCCTATCACAGTTAGTAACTCCACCCACTCACACAGAGTCTCACGTGTATATACGACTATAATATATACATTGTGGGGTTTGCTTGCCACCTTGCTCGCATTTCATCACAAGTGACACTAATAGTAAACGTCAACTCGTCTCAATTGAAAGATTTGTTATCTTGTTGCAACTCAAGACGGATAGAACTTAATAGAATATATCAAGGAGACAAGATAGAGAACTAATTTCTGGATATCTTCAGCGGTAAGTAAAATTGGCAACCTTGTGGCACACTACAATCTTTGTTAAATAGTTTTTGAGATCTTGGCATCGGAAATCAGATAAGGCGGTCTACAAAATAAGTTCTCTCCCCTGAATGGAGACCATTCGTTCCACATTACGTTCAGACCCCTGTGTTAGATACAAATTACAGTTTGTGACACAAGTGATAAATAAATTGAAACAAATGTCAGTAGACGGATTAAATGAAACTGAGTAAAGTTTTTTTTTTAAACTATAAATTGACTAATAGATAAAATTTTGTGCGTTTTATCTCTTGACTAAAACCTCATCCATTTAACTGTGATTCATTCGCTTGATTGATTAAGATGTCAAATTAAATAAATTATAATAAATACCTGCACCAAATTATTAAGACAACTTCACCTTTCTCGCAAGCATAAGTAGAGAAGTATTGAACAGAATATGTTATTTTCACACCTGGAACATATTACAAACATGTGCATTCAAAATTCGTTAACAAGGTTATACATACATACATACATAACTTCACGCCAAATCCCTTGCGGGGTAGGCAGAGAGAACAGAGCGCCATAGGGCACGATTCTTACACGCCTCACTCGCTTCGTTGACTTTCATAACTCTTTTAATGCACGCGCGTCGGTTTTTGAGGCTCTTAACATCACCTTCTTCCAGAACACGTTCTATTTGGTCATAGAATGTGTGTCTTGGCCGTCCTCGACTCCTACATCCATCCGCTTTATAAGCTTAAAGGTTATAAGGTATTACATATAAGGTCTTTTGGCTTCAAACGATATCACAAACCAATGAATTATTAAAATTATTTTCTATTCCAACCCTCAATTGATTACAATATTTAAATCTTATCGAGTCTAAAGTATAACACATAGATTAAAATTTATATTCATCTGACTAGACCGACATACAAAATGCACATTTATATTTATATATTTATCGTATATACATTCAAATGTCAATTTATTTGTTTTTTTATTAATAATCTATTTACAGCTTTAAAAGATAAATAGCCTTCATGTTAGCTTATTATACTAAAGCTGATATTTACTGATGAAATTAAAAGACAATACTTTTGATTAGTGGGAATGGGCAGTTTTAAATATTCCCTTAAAAACAGTGGATCAAAAAGTCAAAATTAATAATAAGAATGGTATTATAGTATTCTGTATTTAATATTAAATATAAGTAACAGGTATAACAACAGCCTATGATCGAAACGGCGTTGCTAGACAGACGTCGTTAAGTTATTACAGAATGAAAAGTAACATGTTCTTTGAGAAATATTACAATACTGTCAGAATGTATTAAAATTATTTTACATTTATTCAATAGAAATCAGCTTCAGTATATTTAACATATAATCTACAATATATCATTACGTAGGTCAAGCGAATACAAATAATAACTATATATAATATATATTATTATGAAATCCGTCAGTCCCAGAGTTGACTAAATTTGACACAATCAATTATTAATGTAACAAAACAACTTAAATAATAAATAAACATTGATAAAACTTCCTTCTTTTAAGACTATGACAAACAAAGAAAAAAAAAAAAACCAAACGCCTAGGTTTTAAAATAAAAAAAAAATACATACTAGACAATAGTTTTTTACTGTATAATGCATGTCATTTGTATTTAAACAAAATTGTATTTATTTTACATATTTAAAATAAATAATTGTAAGTTTCATCATTATTGTTAGATTTTACTTTGAGTAAAGTCAATGGATTCGGTTAGTATGTGAAGGAATTATATAAGCTTACTAACGTTAAATAACTATTAAAATGATGTTTTGTCAATTTAATTTAAAAGTAAATTAATAGAACAATGATTAATATCATCAACAGTGGTAGAGCCAAGCAATTCGCTGCATGAATGGGCCGGCTCGACCGGTGAAATACCACGACCTCTCAGAAGACCGACGTAAAGTGGTTCATGCCGTGTTTCGTTCGGTGAGAGAGGTACCCGGAGGCCCACCCCCCTTCCCCGTCCTTTCCTATCCCCTATCCCTTAAAGGTCGGCAACGCAACAGTAACACTATATGTGTTGCTGGTGTCCATGGGCGGCGTTGGTTGCTTACCATCAGGTGACACGCCTGCTCGTTTGCCCTCCTATCCTATAAAAAAAAAAAAAAAAAAAAAAAATAATAGAAAAATGGTCTGTCGAATTAATTTTCTTGACTTGTGAATTGAAATAAAATGTATTAATCAAACATTTTACACTAAATAAAATAAAAAAAAACACTAACAACGAAACCAGCTTATTACAGTCTACATGAACATGGTAACTAAACTTATAGTAAATATTATTGTTAACCTGAATTCCAACAGTTTTACCCAGCGGCAGAGCCCACATGAATGGGCCGGCTCGATCGGTGAAACACTACGACCTCTCAGAATATCGACGTAAAATGGCTTATTATACCTGCGTTTCGTTAGCAGAGAGAGGCATTCTGAGGCCGGCACCCGTCCCATCCCTTAAAGGTTGTCAACGCAACTGTAACACTTTTTTTGTTGCAATGTCCAATAGGTAGCTCTACTTGCTTGCCATAGGATGACCCTCTTGCCCTGTTATCCCATAAAAAAAAACCGAAATTATCACCAAAGACCACATCATAGTTAATCACTACGGAGTTTTATAAAAAGTCGTTTTGAATTTATAGTAAATCGTCATCATAATTACTACATAAAGTGTTGTACAGACCGAAACGTCATTAGAAATTTAATAGCTTATTTATGTATATAAATCTTTAGAGTGAACAGTGGTAGATTGACGTATTTTACTGCAGGAATGGGCCGGCTAGATCGGTGAAATACTAGGACTTTTCAGAATATCGATCGCAGCCAAAGGTGCACTTTCTCCCTCTTTCCCATCCCACACCCTTAAAGGCTAGTAACACAACTGTAACAATATCTGTGTTGCCAGATGTCACTAGTCATTTACCGATAAGAAACGAAGAGATATAAGAACACGAGTAAAATACAACATTTTTTTTCAACGTCTTCATAATGAATTATACAAAATAAATCATTTTAATCGTGAGCATTGACGTGTTATTACAATGATAGACTTGATATTATATAAATACCAATAGGGTATTTATATAAATTTTATCCAAAATAGTCCCATCAAATATACAAACAATAACAGAATTGAGTTGTTCGAAATGCACTCGTGAATTTGTACTTGACAAAATTTGTGGAAGCGGCTGAATCATTTCCAAATATTTTGTCGCGTCAACAAGGTACAGGTAAAAACCAACAGAAAGTTTATTTCGCCCAATACGAGTGTATACTGTAAAAAAAATTGGTAGCCATGATTCTGAAAAAAAAAAAAGTCTAGTTAATTTTGACTCCATTCAAAATTATGTGTTTGAAAATTTCGGTGAAACGAAATGACTGCTGTACAATTACAAGTTTAGTTACCTGTTGGTGTGTGGGTGTCAGCGCGTCTTACAGCGTGACCAGGTCGGTGACGTCGGCGCGCGGCGGCACCCAGCTGGGCGGGAAGTAGCTGCACAGCGCGTCGTACAGCGCGATGCGGCCCGCGCGCGCCGCCCACAGCTCGCTACTGTGGGGGTCATCCACGGCGTCCCCCGCGCCCCCCTCTAGCCCCACGTCCCACGTCTCCGGCGTCTCTTCTGCCACCTCCTCGAAAGGAGTCGGCGGCTCCGGGACGTTGTCCTCTGCTCCCAACACCTATGAACGGATTAGATCGATTTTAAATTCTTAAAAAAGTTTGCATGTTAATAGTTCAAAGATGGCTTTGAAAGGATTTCTATATATATTTATAAAAAAGAGAGGTGTCAAGAAACACCCGGATGGAACGAAGTTCCTTTGGATTAATTAGCGAAGGAATTGTAATAATTTTTTTTTTTTTAAGTTATAAAATGACCGGCTAAAATGAGTGGAACTTTATCTAAATTTTTGTTGTATCTATTATGTACAAAAAACCTGTACACACTCAATAAAAATAATCGTCGCGACACCACACTCTTCAATGCGAAATAGAAATGAAAATATCTGGCTTGCTTTCTATAAGAGAGAGAGAGAGAAACATGCGCACGCCGCACAGGTCTACAATAACTTACTATAGCAAAAAGTGTCGTTACAACTTTTCGTGTGATTTTTTTTCGTCTAGCCCCCCTTCATAACGTGCGATAAGGAACTTCGTTCTAATAGTCGTTATTCATACCCGTTCTATATATAGGGGTATCTCATTATCTTATCAGTCGGTCTTCAAAAATGTGTATGTAAGTTAAGTTTGTACGGTTATTTTTATTTAGTAAATTGAAACTAGATGTCGCTAGTAAAAATGTGACGATGGCTTCTTTCCGCTAATCATGCGGTTTATCTGTATAACATAACACATTAAATAACTTTAAGCTTTTTTCTACCGAAGGTGGCCGTGGTCGTTAAGCTTCGATTCGCCATTACGTTTAAATCCGTAATGGAATAGATGGCGAACCTATTGCTATATCGGGCACAAAGTTTTACATACATAAACATACATATATCATTGGCGTGTGCCAGGTTTCGAATCCGCATCTCTGGATTCAAAAACCGTGTGCTCGACCACTATACCACTGGGACTATATCTCTACCTACATAATGCGTCTTTTTGGTTCGAGAATATATTTGTTTTATTTGACGGCATTCGTATATGGGTTTTCGAGTCGGTTATTACTCCGGTATTCTGTAAGTAATCAGGCGACCGGGCGAGTGCGTGTACCTGCGCCAGCGCGTGCGCCAGGTCGGCCCGCGCGGGCTGCGCGCGGCGGCGGGCGGCCAGCGCGCGGGTGGCGCGCGGGGTGAGGGCGCGGGGGGCGGGCGCGGGGCGCGGCGCGTCCACGAACAGCTCGGCGGCCAGGCGGTGGAAGCGCGCCAGCTGCGCGGGGTCGGCCAGCTGCAGCGCCTGGCGCAGCTCGCGGCGCAGGTAGAGCAGCGCGCGCGCGGCGGCGGCGGGGGGCGCGGGGGGGCGCGCGGCGGCGCACAGCGCGCGGTAGTGCGCCTCGCGCAGCGCCAGGCGCGCGCCCCGCGCCGCGCCGCCGCAGTCCCCGCGCGCCAGGCGCAGCGCCCACAGGTCGTCGAGGCGCACGCGCGGGGAGCCCGGGTTGCCGGGGTTGCCGCCGAACAGGTAGTGCACCTGCGCACGGGAACGACAAACGTTAAAACGATAATGTGGAGAGGCCTTTCCTGAAGCGCCGCGAGTAACGCAAGAAAATAAGACAAAATGGCAACTAAATAATTCTATACGAAATCTTCAAAAGAAACGGTATAATATAGAAAGTTTTTAATATAAAATATCTATAGAGCAGGGTAAAGCTAATCGTTGGCGTGACGGTACAGGCTGTGACAACACATCACCAGGTAATCCCTACTATATGACGAAATATATATAATAATATAGTCTATAGGTAACAACATGTCAATAGTTTAATAACAATATTATCAGGGAAAACACCATCTAGCGGTGTAATCAAGAACCACGTACGTCAATATTAATTTACAAGCAAGCAAAGCTCCCGAACTCCCTAGTACTCCACAATATCAACAAAGAATATTAATCTAAAAATGGATGACATTAAAGAGCTGGAAAGAAATATGCAAGAAAAAATAAGAAATAAAGTATGTATATATTATCTTATCATAATCTATATTTTTTGGGATATTTTTTTACAAATTTAGTCCAAACATATTACCTTAGTTACGGGGTCATACACGAGCTGATGCGCGAACCTAGGTCTCGGCTCAGTGGGCGCCACGCTGTCGTTCCGATACACGCAGCTCCAAGTGAGGTGACGCAGGGAGAACACCCACAAAGTATTGTACACGCGCTTATCCTTCTCTTTACTCATACCCTAAAAACATATACGTATACTATTTAAAATATCATTAATTTGTGCTTCTTATATAAAAATGTATGAAATTTTACTCGTCGTATATAAAAATGTATAAAATCGACGCGAGTGCGTGAAAAGAGTTTCATAAGTCAACGAAGCGAGTAAGATGTGTAAGAATCGTGCCTTATGGCGCTCCGTTCTCTCTGCCTATCCCAAGAGGGATTTGGTGTAAAGTTATGTACCGTAAACGGGCAGTCATTGGACACTGAATAGTTATTGGACAGTACCTTTTGATTTGCTAAAAATAAGATAACAACAAATAAAAAGCGACATCTATATCTATTACTTAAATCTATAAGTTCCTAACATTGTTATAGTTCATATATTTTGTAACAGATAGCAGTAGTAAACTGTCTAAAAAAATATTTCCCGGCGGCTGTCACGGAAACGGATAATTGTCTTGAAAAATAATTATTTTTATAAGATTGAGTCGAGAGTTTAGTTACGATTTTGGCTTATTGGTGATTGATATTGTTTTGGCACCTCGGAGATTGGTAAGATATCATACAATTTACATGATAAATGGACTTTTATCTCATAAATGTTATATTTTGAGGTCATTTTCACCTGTCCAGTAATTGTATGGTACAATTTGAAAAAATCTATTATTGGACAGTGTCCAATAACTATTTTTTTTCAGAGTTTTGAGTTTCTATGAGGTTTTTTGCGTTCATTTTAAACATTTAAATTCCTTATGACGTACTTTCAATTTCAAGTATCACAGACTATTCTGTCAGTTATTGGACACTGTCCAATAATTGTCACTTACTGTGTTCAATAATTGTTTGCTTGCAGGTTGAAGTCTCAAAAATGCCTAAGGGAAAAAAGAAAAATTATGACTCTAATAATATGCTTTTAGCACTCAGGGAATTACAGGAAACGGAAAACCCAAAGTTAAGAGAAATTGCCCGAAAATATGACATTCCAAAGTCCACACTGCATTTTAAATTAAAAAATCCTGATCATAGGACTTCCTTCGGACCGCAACCAGTTTTAACAAATGCTGAAGAGTCTATCTTAGAACTTTGGATTATAAGGTTGATGAAGAAGGGTTTTCCTTTAAAAATTGAAAATATTAAGGGTATTACCCTGAGCGAACACTTTCGACCCTTTGTTGCGGTCGATCGCGTCCTCGATTGCTCGAGTATTTGATCGACGAAGGTCGCGCCGCATCAGCTTTCTAATACGCTGGTTTAGGCTTTTCCATTCTGACGAAGACAGCTGATCGGATGGAGTTTCTCGCCTTTGCCTCATTAGCTCGAGTGTCTCAGCAGAGAGCTTGGACTCCTTTTTCTGCGATCTCGGGAACAGCCTTTGAGACACTTTTCTCAGCGTGTTGACCACAGTGTCGACTTTTTCGTCCACGTTGCCTGTGGTTTCCAGCAGATCGAATCGATTTTTAAGTTCCGCCTGCCCCCTGTGATTTCGGCACCCCAAGCCATATGGACCGATTTTGGTTTCGCCGCGTTCTTGTACTCCCACTTTGGCATTGAAGTCCCCCATAACAACGCTGTAGTGAGCCTTGGCGGTACCATGTATTGCTTTTGCAATATCTTCGTACATCGCCTCGGCTATCTCGTCAGAGTATGTCGAGGTCGGCACATACACCTGTATTACCTTCAGGGTGTACCTGTTGGTAAGTTTCAGTACAAGGTACGCTACCCTGGTCGACACACTACTGATCTCCACAACGCTGCTAACGAGGTCCTTGTGAACGAGGAAACTGACACCCCCCTGGGAGAGCTGGTCACCTTCCCGAAAGTAGAGTAAGTTGCCTGACTGTAGGGTTATCGTGTCCTCCCCCTCTCGCCGGACTTCAGATAGCCCTAGAATATGCCAGTTCAAGCAACCCAGCTCTACCTCGAGTTCGGTGAGGTGTTGGTCCAGCCGAAGACTGCGTAAGTGGGCACGAGTAGTTTTTTTTGGCAGCCTCCCGTAACCCGGAGATTCTTAGCACCCCCTGTCCCACCGTTACCACGACCGCTGCCTTGGCCGGGAATAGTGGGACCACCGGGAACTGGGGGCCGTTGCATTGGTGCTATTTTCATTGGGAGGTTTATGCCTATAGTCCCCACGCTGGGCAAACGGGTTGGAGACCGCAGGGGTAAACCTTTTTTAGATAGGGACGCTGCTGCCCGCCCCTACCAAGAACATTTAGGGTGACCCATATTTTATGAATGGTTATACCGCCATTCTTCGGTGTAGTGCTGTGTAAGCTTGTCAGCCATATGTTTTTCTTTCGCCCCCGGCTGACTGAGAGTTGTTTTATTACGTGTTTAACTATAATTTCACTATATTAATTGACTGTCCAATAATTGTTTCCGACCGTCCAATAATTATAATTTTTGTCCAATAACTGTGTTTTTTGTTCATTTTTTTAAATATAATAATATTTTTCAACTGTTCACAAGAAGTAAGGTTTTTAATTAATTGTTATGATAGCTCATTTTATCTAGTTTCCAAATATCTCCTCAGTTTATGAGATACTGAAATAGTCGAAGGAAAAAAAATCTTCAAACTATTTTATTCGCTTAATTGTCCAATGACTGCCCGTTTACCCTACAGACACGGTATTTTTTTTGTTTTGTAAAGATTTAAGCCCCCTAGCCATATAGGTCGTTATGTCGTACTGACGGAGAGCACGAATATCTCGTCGGTGTCGGGGTCGATGGTGGCGCGCTGCGTGAAGCCGGCGGCGGGGGGCGGGGGCGCGGCCGTCCCGCGGCACAGCGCCTCGCACGCGCCGCTCGCCACGTCCCACCACCACAGGTCCACCAGGTGCTCCTTGTTGCGCTGCCCCGCGAAGATGTACAGCCGCCGCTGGACCTGGCCCGCACGTAGGGGGACTGTTAGTACTGTTGCTTTTCCAATTATAGAGCATTGTGCGACTCGATGCCGAATTATGCTGAAGCATAATTTGAACATGGATTGGTTTCCAAATGCATCAGTAGAGTGCGCCAAGTTGAGTGTTCACTTAATAAATGTGGAATAATATAAATAAAATATTTAGATCAATGCCAACTTAAAGAAAAAAATACTTAATACTTTTCAATCAGTGAGTTGGTAATGTTGGTATCCATTGCCCGAATCAAGCGAAAGCACTACTTTTGAGGGTGCCCGAGTGTGCGTAGCGATGCTGTAGTTGGGACATGCGACGTTAAGCATTATGCCGTATAACGCGCTCTAGTGCTATAATTGGAAAACTAGCACTACCACCAGACTATGTAAAAAAAATGAACTGTCAACTGTCAGTAAAGACTTGATGATTAGTTATTGACGTACCGGATGGAACAGCATGGAGTGCGACACCCTGGGCTGCGGCGCGTTCAGCTGATGCTTGTCGGCCAGCAGTAGCTGCCACGTGTTCGTCGATATGTAGTACGCGTACAGACCAGAGTACTGAGGACTCACCACCTCCTCACTATAAACATACAGACAGGCATGCCATTGTTAACACGGAAAAAATACATTATTTCACGGGCCTCGCGTCGCATTGGTAAAGCAACATCAATGAGGTCGGGGGTTCGATTTCCACCCGAGCACAAATATTTATGACAAACATAAATATTTGAGTGGTGTCTGGGAATTTTTCTATGTATTTTAAGTATGTATTTACAAAAGAAAAGTATATATTATGTATTAAACTCCGTTATCTAGTACCCATAACACAAGCATTTAGTTGCTTAGCTTGGAACTAGAGAGCGCTGTGTGTATTGTGTCCAAGATATATTTTTTTAAATTATTATTTTATTAATATGGTCACATATATTTGGTTTGTCCTGAAACACATCCACTGCAAGCATTGTCCAGTGTTCTTACTGGGTAGCAGTCAGTCATATTGACAAACTGCATCTTGGCGCAGACATGACATCTTTTTTTTAATGAGCAAACGAGCAAGCGTGTCACCTGATGGTAAGCAACCTGCGCCGCCTATGGACACCAGTAACACATATAGTGTTACCGTTGCGTTGCCGACCTTTAAGAGAGTAGGATACGAAAGGATGGGAAAGGCGGTAGGCCTCCGGGTACCTCTCTCACCGAACGGAACGCGGCATGAGCCACTTTACGTCGATCTTCTTAGAGGTGGTGGTATTTCACCGGTCGTGATTAAAAATTTTAATTAAATTAAATATTTAACTGTGGTAAAACCACATAGACTGGCATGTAGAGGAAATACCTCTAAGAATGTCGAAGTAAAGTAGCGTAACCGTGTTCGTTCGATGAGAGATACGGAGACCCTCCCTATTCCCCCACTGCTTCAATACCACCATTAAGACCGGTAACGCAACTGCAACATGTTGCAGGTATCCAAAATAACTGACGTAAGTCACTTGCCAGCAGGTTAAGTGACTTACGTCCGACCTACTTGGTTGTAGGCTCCCTCTAACCTTAGGTGTGGAGTAGGGGAGTGGAAAGCTTACAGATTTATAGAACTAATATTTTCACTCACTTGTTAGACGGCAGCACTCTGCCTCCGAACACGTAAATAGTCTGGGTCTCGTGATCAATGCACATCTGATGGTCGAACACCAGGCGGGGCCCGCCGGCCGCCGCTGTGTCGCCGCAGATCTTGGACCATTCGGATGTCACCACGTCGTACATGTACAAGTCGCTCTGCAATACGTAACATGCCTATACGGGATCTTAGACCGCCCTACGACCCAACACTCAGTGATGGATGGATAAAATGGAAAACAAAGTAAAAGGAAAGATATATAACCATGAGTGAAAAAGAAAAAATGCAACATAAAAATATAATCCGTGACAAATTTTCTTTGAATAATGAAGATTACTTATAACAAGATCAATTATATTATAACTTATAACTGAGCCTGTGAACTTGGCACTGTAATGTTATTTGATATATTACTCTAAAATGAAATATTTTCTAGTTGGGTGTAAGAAAGTAATTTAAAACCTAATGAAGCTAAAAGTTTAACTTTTTTTTATATTTATCACTCTCGCGTTCTCCTCGGAGGATGGGATAACAAGAAATCCATTCTTAGTCATTAATTAGCTTGATATTAATGAATCCTGGCTCACACCAATGACTTTTCGAAATTGTTTTCGAAAGTTATGTGTGATAAATATCGATGACAAAAAACTTTGTGCCCGGTATGGCGATAGGTTCACCACTTATCACATTTGGAACGTAAACATAACGGCGAGACGAGGCTTAACAGCCGCTGCCTACACTTTCGGGTAGAAAAAGGCGGGATTCGAGCCCGCGACCTCTTGATTCAGAAGCGGTGTGCTCGAACACTGGACCACCAAGACCTCTTATATTTTGATCAAGTTTCATATTTAAATAATACTAGAAGAACGTGTTTTTATTTAATTAAACGTCCCCACTATCCTGTTTTGTATGTGGTGTCTCATAAAGTCCGTTCAAATCTGAATACTCCTACTAAATTTCAAATCAATCATCCTTACAGTTTTTGAGATGTCTTGACAAGTCAGTCCACAAATAGGATCTCTGGTAGAAATGCTACATAAAGCTAAATAAAGTATATTTCTAACCACGAATAACAGACATGAATCTCTGCCAAGTAAGCATCACTTCAGGTTACTTGCATCGCTTCGTGGAATTACGTAAGAACTATATTTGGAGGGTCTTTGCTTTGCTTATTATTGATGACATGAGTTCTAAATGATGATTACGTCATTAGTAATTATTTAATTTTTTACACACACGGCAATCAAAACTTTTCAATGTTTACGTAATTATGGGGAAAAGGGGTAAGAGCTTTGCTTACTTTTGCTTTTTGGGTTTAAAATTGTAATAAATCTGCTTACATAATACTTGAACGGCCCCTTTACATATAAACTGCTTTGTAGCAAGTATGCCTAAAGATAATCATTACCTATAGGAATTATTCCTGTACTATCCACCTGTGGGATTTGCTACATTTAAAAAAAAATATTTTATGCCCAAAAGAGTTGTATAAAATAAATAATAATAATAAAACAAAGAAAAAAAGCAGTGCGGTGCTGATACTTACATACATATTGTTAGATACCCGTTGCGCGTTGTCCAAGTATCTGTAATAATTAGTTGCAATTATTAAATTTCTAAGTGAAACTTCTTAAGCTCTGCTTAGGGATTAAGCGTGCGTAAAGATGTATCATATGCTTTTCGTGAAAACAAGTAAGCTATCTTAAATAGAGTACTATTATTATTCAGTAATAAGTAAATAAGACCAATGAGTTTTCGAAATTAATTTCGAAAGTTATGTGGGATAATTAACGATGATTGGAAACTTTTTGCGCGGTATGGCAATAGGTTCGCCACCTATTCCATTAGGGACGTAATCATAACGGCGAGTCGAGGCTTAACAGCCACTGCCTACAACTTCGGATAGAAAAAGGCGTGAAGTTATGTATAAGAGGAAGCCTTTGTAGTAGTAACAATATTTGAAAAAATTAGAGGTAATAGGTTAGCATAGTATGGACATACTATGGAGGAAGAAATTAATGTGAATGCACATAACGATACAGAGACCAAAAAAGAGGTAAATGGATTTCATAAGAGTGGATATAAGTATGAAACATGTAAACTTGGAAATAAAATATCATGCCGACCATACCTAGTGTGAGGTACGGTCAGAAAAATAAAATGATTATGATTATGGAGTATAAAAAGGAGGCGTTATTATTTAAATTTATTTTTTATTACCTGCCCAATGTATATAGTCGTCTATGCACAGGATCGAACACGCACTTATGACAAGAACGTGGTGAGGGCCCACCGACCATACCGCTGTGCCTACAGAGCAATGTCCAACGTTCGGTGTGCGTGCAGAACGACCACAAGTCGTCCAGGTCTTCGATACCATTCCAACCGCCGAAGAGATAAAGGGTGCCTGTTGAAACATAAAGCTATACTAACTACAGTTCGTGGTTTCACATTTAATTCTACTACAGAGATTTAATGTTACATACCCTACTAAACTTCATAATAATCAAACCTGTGTTCACACTTTTAATACCCCGATTCTCTAGTGTAAGCAATGGCAATTAAAAATAATATCTTGGATCAATACATACAGCGCCCTCTAGTTCTAATGTAAATAACTAAATGCTTGTGTTGTAGAAACTAGATAACGGATACTAATACATATTTTATTATTATTGAATGTTTCGATAGTTCAATAGTCGAGCATCCCGCATCAGAATCAAGAAGTCGTCGCGGGTTCTAATCTTGGCTCACACCAATTACTTTTCGAAACATATGTGTGATAAATATCGATGACTGAAAACCTTGTGCCCGGTATGGCAATAGGTTCGCCACGTATTTCATTTAATAGTTAATACATATTTTATATAATAATTTATTCTGCCTTCACATGGCACATTTATGTAACATGAAACAAGAATATAAGCATATCCTTAATTACCAGTAGTAGAGTCTACGACGAGCTGATGTCCCCCTCTGGGTCCAGGTTTGCTGTAGCTGGGTCGACAAGAGTCCTCACCGTCCAACCCGTCGACGGGCGACTCCTAAGGAAGATGGTAGATAAAATTCGGTTTATATTACTGTCTCGGTGGCCCAGTGGTCGAGCACACGGCTTCTGATCCATAGGTCCGGGTTCGACTCCTGACACTGGCACACACCAATGACTTTTCGAATTTGTTTTCGGAAGTTACGTGTGATAAATATCGATGACTGAAAAACTTTGTGCCCGGTATGGCAATAGGTTCGCCACATAAACATACACACATTTGGGACATAAACATAACGGCGAGACGAGGCTTAATAGCCGCTGCCTACACCTTCGGGTAACAAAAGGCGTGAAGTTATGTATATTTCATTATTCGCTTCACTCATCTGTGCACGTACAAAATATAGTAGCTAGCACCCGCAGTTTCGCTCGAGCACAAAAGGCAAAAAGTTTTTTGTATCTCATTGTAATATAATTTACAAAGGAAGGAGGTTGTCTGGAAGAAATCGCCGATAGCGATAAGACCGCCGTTTGTGCATTTTATTGTTTGTTAATCCAGTCAATGCAATGTAATCCTTTTTGTTTTGGTGTGCAATAAAGAATATTGTATTGTACAATTTAGATCGTCCAGATATACGCGGTTTTAGGAATATATATTTTTTGTTTTATTAGAATACTAGTTGACCCGGCCAACCTTGTTTAAAATCAAAAGTAATAATAAATAAGTTAATTTTGGATTTATCAAGTTTAATATTAGATAATTATCTTATTTTTCTAAGTAAGTTCAAATCAAGAGTATAACTATTATTAAATATTGATTGATTTTAAATTTAAAGGTAAGTAAGTATTTGTTAAAAAATCTACCACTGGGTCAAAATAAATAAAAATAAGTAATAAATAAACGCGATATAATCCTAAAAGTTGTTTTAATCTACGGGTTATACAAGTTTATACTCACCGATGTGTCCGGCCTAGGGTCCCTGTCGGCACAGAGCAGATCGTAGTTCCTCGCCGGCGGTGATGGAGGGGAGTCGCCATTCCACAATCTCTCTTCAACTTGCGAGGAACACGCGGACATTTCTCGCCACGAAGGCACGTAAGGCTTCCACGACATGTACCACTCTAACTGACCATCTGCCATTGAGAAACAATATTTAGAACTAGCCGACACCGCCAACTTCGTACCGCTAAATACACTTTTACCATTAAAAAGCTTACTGATCCGCTCCTAATGATCATAGCGTGCCTTAGCATAACAAACATAACTTCACGCATTTTTTTACCCGAAGATGTAGAGGCAGCGGCCGTTAAACCTCGTCTCGCCGTTATGTTTACGTCCCAAATGGGATAGGTGGCGAACCTATTGCCATACCGACCACAAAGTTTTCAGTCATCGATATTTATCACACAACACTTCCGAAAATAATTTCGAACAGTCATTGGTGAGCCAAGAATCGAACCCGCGACTTCTTGATTCAGAAGCGGGGTTGTCGACCAGCGGACCTCGATAAATGAAGAATCAATCACAATTTTTTTTTTCTATTCGAACCAGTAGCTCCTGAAATAAGCGCTAACAAACAAACTCTACAGATTTATAATATTAGTATAGATTTCTGTGTTAGCACCATGCTAATCTGTCTATATATTGTAATTAAAAAAAATAGCGTGCAAAAACTGCAAAAACATTTTACTCACCAGCAACTGCTTCATCAAAAATCTCTTCAGCAAGTTTATAGTCTTCATTCTCAACAAGAGCGTTCCACAACCTCGCTTGTAAAGGTGCTTCAAGTCTCACCCCACTTTCTCGTGACAACGCCTCAAACGCATCCTTGTAACGACGTCTACGCAAATGTTTTAAAAGTATACGTACGGCTTCTTCTTCTTTACGCTGAGAAAGAGAGAACAAAGTTGTGTTAACCGTGAGTTTTTAATTTGATTGCCAGCCAGCTAACAATATTTTTTCAAAAGATGGCCACTCACAATTAGCAATAATTCTTCGGTTTTCATAATTAGTTTGAATATATAATATCTTTATAATAATAATATCTTGAACACAAATCACACAGCGCCCTCTAGTTCCAAACTAAACAACTAAATGCTTGTACTAGATAACAGATAATAATAAATGTATACTTTTCTTTTGTAAATACATACTTATAATACATAGAAAAACATCCAGACGCAATACAAACATTCATATGCTTGTCAGAAATATTTGTACTCATTGGGTGGGAATGAACCTGCCAACCTCGATTCTGCAGTTGGTAGCTTTACCAATGCACCATGAGTCATCAATCAATAAGAATCAGAAATATTATTGGTTATTACATAAACACATATGTCAGTAGTTCTAATTGTGAACCAGCAGAGCCCATACAGTAATAATCCTCATAGTTTTATTGTTCATAGGCACTTAATAATACTTCTGGCCTTCTAAAATAAATATACTACAGATAAGAAATATTCCAACAATACACATGAACAAGGGATTTGTATGTTTTGCTAAGCTTCTATTGCACATAACATAAGATAATTTCACGCCTTCTTCTACCTGAAGGTGTAAGCCTCGACTTGCCGTTATGATTATGAACCTATTGCCATTACCGGGCACAAACTTTTTAGTCATCAATATTTATCTACCTACCTAAATCAGGTAGAAAAAGAGACGTATGTGATGCGAGTGTTATGCCCTGACTTACCATATTAAGTGGAATAAGTGTGGAAACTTTATTTATTTGTCATAATATTTTAATTATAAGAATACATGGCAAATTTTTACAGGGCAGGCAGGGAGAACAGAGCACCATAAATCATGAAATACATTGATAACATATAGAATTCTGAATTAAGTCATGATACCACATATAAACACCTGGACTAACATCTAGATTAATTTACTGTTTGGTTTTATCTATTAGTAAAGACAAGTCATACGATAAATGCATAGCACAATGTAAAGTATTCCCCAGTGGAACAACCTCGTTGTTTTTAGCAGGTATATTGTCTAATTTGGAGGGTGTTCAGAGTTAAAGAGAGAGAGGGGGCGGGAGAGTTGGAGAGAGGGGGGGAAGTACGAGAGGGGTGGAGTTCGGGAGATGGGGGGAGTTCGAAATAGAGAGGGAGGGGGGAGAGTTTGAGAGAGAGGGGTAGAGGGGGGAGTTAGAGAGAGGGGGGGAGGGGAGAGTTCGAGAGAGAGAGAGAGTTTAAGAGGGAGTTCAGCATAACCACTAGCTTCCCAAGATGGTGGACCACCACCATCATATAGCTACCACCATATAGCTACCAAGTTATAACAGGTTTCCGCTGGGTTAAAAGAAAAAAAAGGAACAATAATTGCATTTAAAACAAATAACCTGCGTGTTTATCAATTACATTGGCATTCTTCTCTCAGATAATGGACCAATGTCACACTTATTACTATCATATACACATAATAGAAAACAATAATTTTATCATAATATTGTTAGTAAATTATCAGTGGTCTGGAAGTAAAACACCCCACTTACAAGTCAAGATGTCTCCAGGTTGAAATTCTGGGTCTAGAAAATGACTTTACCAAGTTATGAGTGACACATATTCTTCACTAATAAAACTGTTACTGCTGTATGATGATAATACGTTCTAACACCTATCCCATTTGGGATGATAAATCAAGATGTAACAAGCCACTGTCACACCTTTGATTTGAAGATTGTGTCTTAAATTTTAGATCAGTTTTAAAGCATTTATTAGTGGCGCAAACGAGCGCGCTCAGCATCACCTACAGAAGGTGATGCTGAGCGCGCTCGTTTGCGGGCTGTGGGAGAGTGGGAGTCCGGTGTTTGGCTTAAGGCACTGCCATCGCCCAATATAGGAAGATTATTAGATAATACGACTTTCCGTATCGCAACTTGTCTTCGTTTAAGTGCTCCCTGTGTTTCCTAGCATTTATGTCGCTGCGGAGAGGTTGTCGACAGCAAGGGACATCATGGCCTCTCATGCGCCAGGAGCGCCGGCCGCATTTCCCGTCACGCCAACATCAACAACATTATCCGACGTGCTCTTGCCACCGCCGGTGTACCAGCCGTTCTGGAACCGAACGGTTTGATGCGCGATGATGGCAAGAGACCCGATGGGATGTCTCTTTTGCCTTGGAGGATGGGTAGGCCTTTGGTGTGGGACGCTATTTGCGTCGACACCCTTGCGCCATCGCATCTTCCAAGCACGGTAGAGGTGGCCGGTGCTGCTGCTGTTTCGGCAGAAAATCTCAAGCGGCACAAATACAGAAACCTTGTAGGTGACTATGTATTTGAGCCGTTTGGGGTTGAGACTTTGGGGACATGGGGTCCGAGTGCTCGTGCGCTTTACAAAGATCTTGCAAAGAGGCTGTTCGAAGCTTCTCGCGACCAGAGGGCTGATCTATTCTTGGCGCAGAGGATTAGCATTGCCATTCAGCGTGGCAATGCGGCCAGTCTTCTGAGCACGCTGCCAGTAGACCGAGATGCGGAGAAATTTGATTTCAGGTAGTTTTTTAATTATATAATAAATAATGTAATTATTTTGTTTCTTCTTATTATTATAAATAAAGCATTTATTATAAATTTTTAATAATTTTTTTTAGTAATTTTATAGTCTACTAGTTGACCCGGCGAACTTCGTTCCGCATCAAAAGAAATAAATTAGTAATATTTGGATTTTAAAAAGTTCAATTTGTGCTATTTATCGGCACGCGTTTTGGCGCGCAAACGCAACTATGTACCGCTATGTTAATACTGTAATATCTTCGTAAATATTAGTTTAAATAACATGCTGTAAATGGCTATATTAATCTATATTAAAAGCACAATCTATTTAAGACACTTAATTGGATGAAAATTAATGCTGTAATGTTTAAAATTGCTTCGTAAATAAGCCATTATTTCTCGTAAAAAGTAAAAAAAAAATAATGGTCATTGTGGGTTATCCCTAAGACATAGACATATGCCCTCGCGGACTTTTTAATAAACCTTTTAAAGGTGTATAATAATGTAGTACATTGTTTTGATTTATCACTTAGGGTTCAGGCAGCGTTTTCGATTAAAGTTTTAAATCTTGAAAATTATCATTTTTTTTCACTACACTATTCATGAATTATAGATCAAAACCACCCCGTTGACACCCTCTAACTATTAAAAAAAACCGCATCAAAATCCGTTGCGTAATTTCAAAGATTTAAGCATACAAAGGGACATAGGGACAGAGAAAGCGACTTTGTTTTATACTATGTAGTGATGATTGCTATAGTTTTCTCAACCACATTGTTTTTGGGATCAAATATTTAATTATTTTTTATATAAATAACTACTCACTAAATTAATAGTTTCCATAGCATGGCTAATAAGTTCCTCGTTGTTCTTGCCTTGCAGTTCCACATACCATACAGTATAATTATATGCCGGACCCCAAGATTGTAAAGGCACGATCTTGATATATGTAACAGGCAAGTACAGACCTTCTACTGTCTTGTGACGAAGTCTGAATATTTCTGATGCACTGTCCTTTTTGAGGCCACTACAAAATTATAAACAAATTAATTTCAGTTCGTCAAATAGAGAACCAATAGTAAAAACAGATAAAAACCAAATTAGCATGAAAAAAACTAAATATTAGTTTAGCACAGATATTAATAAAGTTTGAACTACTCAACGGTAGTAGGTGTTGGTTGCGATTTTTTTTATAAAGAGCGCAAGCATTTGCACCCCATGTCCCTTCAGTAAACTGCAGTATACAGTACCCAAACAGCTTAACACATAATAATCACTTAGTACTGAGTCCTATTGTGTTAAAAGACTACTATTTAACTTTATACTTTAACAATTATCATTATTAAAACTTTGTGTTGTAACATAAAATATTCATTTAAAAAAAATACCACAGTTACAAACAGAACAAAATACCATTGTATTACCAAGACATTGGTGGTTTAAAGGTATGTCGGTAAAAATGTGAATTGAATTTTTACATCTTTGATCTTGGTATATTGTATTGGTGTATTTTAATTTGGTTGGATCTTAATTGTGATTGTAGAGTGTGCTGTTTGCTACACCTTTTATTCACCAACCTACTGATTTGTTTTCATTAGTTATAATAATATTGTTATTTATTTCATATGGTTTGAAAAAAGTATTTGGCACATGAGTTTCTTGCCAGATTCTTCTCATGATAGCCCCTACACTCGGAATTGGGCCGCTTGTGGCGATTGCGTCCGTGTCTTTTTTTGTTCCACGGAGGCACTTTCCACAAGCGCTCATGTTTGTATTTAATTTTAAATAATATGTTATCTGTACTTGTTGACTATTTTTAAGTGTCTGTAAACCTATAAAAATAAAGTTATTTTGACTTTGACTTTGTAATCCACATAGTGTTTTGTGTCTCAATAACGTAAACATAGATTTACAACATACTTCTGAACAGTATCATGTATGTTGTAATTATGAGTACAATATTTTGATGGAGTAATTTTACCTGCTATTACTACAAATGGATTATATCAAAGCGAGTAAAGCTCGGGCATAACTTTATGTGAGCAATAGCAACATGCAAATGTTTTATAATGCTTACTATTTATAAGGCAAATCGTACTTACGAAGATAGCAGTAGAGATAGATTATTTTCATCAGTGCCACCAAGAATTTTGAACTTTTTCAAATCACTCACATGGGCTTTAATGTATTTGCCGAATTTTATACTTTCTACGATTGACGGCGACTTTAATTTTAACATTATGAACTGTGTCGGTGTAGTACTATCTGTGAACCATCGCGATAGCTGATCCGTGGGATTATTTACCATGATGTTTCTGGAATCGAAAGAATTTTTGAATACCAAAGTTTTTATTTATATCGATCGACAAAACACGCGCCAAATTACACAGATAAAAATACCACGAACAAACGGTAGCATTAAAATAACATATGATTTTTATCAACAACAGAAGGTACAAATTAATCTGACGTAAATGAAAACTTACTCAGGAATATAATTGGCAGAATAACTCGAGTATTTATGTATTGTGTAACACAGTTTAACCGTGTCATATTTATCATCCATTTTGATTTGTAATACCAAAATAGATAGATACGAATAAATTTTATTTTTGACAGCGACAAGCGCTAAACAAAAGCGCCGTCACACGATATCACAAAGCGTTTTGATACTGAACTGAGGTCGGTCGGTACTCAGTAGTAGGGTTATTCGATATACATTGATGCATCGAAAAACTCAATGTTTTCAATTCGAATAACGAATGCATTCTTTTTTTTGGAATGCCGTCGATACTCGATGTATCGATGTTTTTTTATAAAACATCGAATCAATCACTTCTTCTTGAAACTTCTTGAAATATCAAATGAAACAGCATAGTTCATCAAAATCATTAATTAGTAGGACTACGTAATATACCTGTATAATAATAATTAAATTTTACAATAATATACAGGTATATTACGTATCCTGCCACTGGCTCACACCAATGACTTTTCGAAATTGTTTTCGGAAGTCAAGTGTCATAAATATCTATGACTGAAAACTTTGTGCCCGGTATGGCAATAAGTTCGCCACCCATTTGGGACGTAAACATAACGGCGAGACGAGGCTTAACAGCCGCTGCCTACACCTTCGGGTAACAAAAGGCGTGATGTTATGTTATGTTATATTACGTAGTCGTACTAAATGGTGATTTTGCTGGAGGAGGAAGCTGAATCTTGAATATATTATTTTATAATAATATACCTAATTATTTTTGTTGCTACAATCGACTGGACTACCTGCTACGATCGACAAGTTTTGATAAAGATTTTTCTCATATATGGCTTTCATTTTTTTAATAAGCAATGATTGAATTAATAACGGGCTTGTGAACGGACCTTATTTTCACTGTAACGTGTTGCAGTTTAAATATAGCCTGTTTCAAGTCACACTCCCGATGGCAAGATAAAAAATTGTGTAGAATTAGTTTATCTGATCTGTGTTCTGTGAAAAGTAATATGTACGACGGCGGGCTAATCAATCTATTTTAGAAAAAGTACTCGATATTTACAAAACATCGATGTTTTCATCTGATACATCGAATGCCATCGATGTACAGATTCGATGAATCGATTCCATAAAAACATCGATGTTTTTTCAAAATGGACACCCCTACTCGGTTGTCAGTTCGGTACTCAAAGTCACGAAGTCTCGAACTACCTACTCAGTCAACAGTCGGCACCAGTGTTGCCAACCCCAACAAACCTAAAAACAACACTTCCTTGATTTATACAGAGTAGGTAGCCATTAAAGCAAATACGGATTTAATATATTCCCCGCATAATCAAAACAATAAGCAATTTGAATAAAAATAACCAATTTTGTCGATTACTAGTACTCATTTGCATTGTTATATCATTATACATACAACGTTAGAGGGTATCTACTGCGTGGTTTTGATATAAAATTCATATATGATATTGTTAAGAAAATGATAATTTTCGATATTTAGTACTTTAATTGCAAACGCTGGCTGAACCCTAAGTGATAAATCAAAACAATATACTACATTGTTATACACCCTCAAAAGATCTACAAAAATGTCTGCGATGGCATATATCTATCTCTTAGGGATGACCACAATGACCATTTTTATTTTTTACCTTTTTACATAAAATAATGGCTTATTTACGAAACGATTTTAAACATAACAGCATTAATTTTCGTCCAATTATGTGTCTTAAATAGGTTGTGCTTTTAATATAGTTCAATATGGCCATTTACATCATGTAATTTAAACGAATATTTACGAAGATATTACAGTATTAACACAGCGGGACAAAGCTTGCGAAATCGACATAGTTGTGAGTATTGTGAAGTGTGCGGATAAATATCTCAATCTGAACTTTTTAATATCCAAATTTTACTCATTTAAACTTTTGATGCGGAACAAAGTTCACCGGGTCAGCTAGTTTTTATATAAATAAAACATATGTAAAAAACGTCTCTAAACTAGAGGACGACAAAGACTAGAGACGATAAAATGTATTTTTTTATTAAAAAGCATGACACATTTGACCAATTCAAACCTTTAAAATTGTTTTGACTGGGACATCAATGCCAAAACAGTAATTCTACTGTTAAAGCAGCAGGGATGCTAATTGAAAAAGCAGTAATAGTTATTAAAGAAACAAAAAAACAGGGAATCCAATATTAAAACAGTAAATGACTGTAGCAGTGTTATGTTATGTTAAGTTATGTTATGTTATTATTATGTTATGTTCCAAACTCTCAAAAATTCATCCCCCAAAAACTCCAATCAAAAACCCAAAAATCCCCCTATGAACTATCATTACGAAGTCGCTCTTTGCTGTCTGTGTCTTCTTTGAAACTACGCAACGGGTTTTGTAGCAAATTTTTTTTAATAAGTAGAGGGTGTTAACGGGGTGGTTTTTAGATATAATTCATGCTTAATGTAGTAAACAAAATCGTCTAAAACATTATTTTCATCTAAAATGTAATTTATAGCGACTTCCATTATATTTTGTTTAGGGTAGAGGTTCCAATAATGGACTATAAACCAACGATGGTTATTTTTATTTATTCAAAGAAAACATAGTTTTTCGATGGTTTTAAAGTTATAAATTGAATAAGGAATGGTTATATTGTTAAACTAGTTAAGTTTCAAATAAATTTAATTAAACGGGATTTCATTTATTCGTCTCCTAGATACTGTTTAAATTTGCCATAATTATGTATATGACACGACAAAAAACAATGTCAACGACTGGATATCTAATGCTGGGTAGTGTCTGTGTCATCACTGGGAATATACATCTGGATCCTAAATGTCTAGCAATAGTGATTTAGATTTTCCTATACCTTCTCAAATTTCTAAGAATTTATTACAGATACTTCTACTACGCATTCTCGAAATTCCACGGCTTCTCAGAATATCGAAGTAATGTGACTCATGCCGCATTTCGTTTGGTAAGAGAGGTATACCCACACCCTTTCCCTCTCCCATACCATTCCACTCACTATCCTAACTGAAAGGCTAGCAACACGACTATAATACTATCTATGTGTATATGGGCCGCGTTTGTCACTTACCAGCAGGTTACCCTCTTGCGAGTTTACCCCCTTCAATATACAATTAATTTCCCAGAAAATTATTCAGGTATTCATAACAATATATTAATAATTACATACATAGCTTACAGTATCTGTAATAAATTCTGCTACGCATTCTTGAGACTATTGATATGATATTTTATCCTTCACCTTACTTTATTTATGAAATGTCACATTTGTTTACAATAACAGTGGTAGATCCAAGCAGTTCGCTGCATGAATGGGCCGGCTCGACCGGTGAAATACCACGACCTCTCAGAAGACCGACGTAAAGTGGCTCATGCCGCGTTTCGTTCGGTGAGAGAGGTACCCGGAGGCCCACCCCCCTTCCCCGTCCTTTCCTATCCCCTATCCCTTAAAGGTGGGCAACGCTACAGTAACAGTATATGAGTTGCTGGTGTCCATGGGCGGCGTTGATTGCTTACCATCAGGTGATACGCCTGCTCGTTTGCCCTCCTATCCCATAAAAAAAAATAAACGAGGTCTTCGAGGTACATTAAAATAATCGGTCTATTACAGCACTTAATCAATGTTAAGTGCTTGGTGAACAGCAAAATATTGCTAAAGACCCTTTTACGGCGTAATCGGCTGAATAAGATGTAATCATCTCTTCGTGAACACGGGCCGTCACTTAGGTACCATAGTAATGTATATATATTTTCTACATTATTAGAATGTGCAAGAATATATCGAACTACTGGAACTACGATATATAGATATCAGCCTACTGGGTTGTTATATATATATATATTCGGTGTGTCGATATCTTTAGTTATCTTGCATCCCTAGTTAAACACCCCATTGATTTTCCAATTACAGAGCAATGTGCGATTCAGTGGCGGGCAATGCCGAATTATGAAATTAAAAAAAAAAACAAAATTCAAAATATATTTATTCCTTAGACTTTACAAAGTGCTTAGATTAGAATCGTCATACAAAACTACAAGCTAAAGTACGCGGAGCTTAGATTCCCTTTCATCAGACTATCTTGAATGTGAAAGCGAATCTAAGTGCCAGTTCCGGCGTCAAGGCTTCTTGAGAAGAACTGGCAAGAAACTCAAGGCCGACTCTTTTCAATTTCCAGTTTAACAAATTATAATAATTACAATCAACACAACACAAAAGGAGCAGTTCAATTCCAAACTTTTTTATCGTTCATATAATCTGCGATACAATAGTAAGCCCTTTGATATAATCTACTTTTAATATAATTCTTAAATTTACCCATGGATAATTCAACCGCGTCGTTTGGAAGTTTATTGTAGAAGCGTATACATTGACCTGGGAACGAGTTAAGAGATTTTATGGAGCCTAGTAGTGGGCACAGCAAGTTTTGTTTTTATTTCTTAAATTTAGTTTATGAATATCGCATTTTTTCTTAAATTTAGTTTTATATTTATGAACTTATATAAGATTTTCACAAATATATTGCGAATAAAATGTCTTAATTCTTATCTCTTTAAATTTATTTCTTAGTGTATCCCTGGGACTCATCAGTCGGTCGATCAACGGCTCGTTTCTGGAGCACAAAAACCGAATCTGCTATGTTGAAGCAAAATCGGAAAATTAATTTGTTTTCATATGCACCAGTAGAGTGCGCTAAGTTCAGTATTCACTAATTAAATGTGGAATGTAAAAAAAAATGCCTTTACGGTAAAGGCATTTATTGTTTTACATTCATCCAATTTGGCATTAATGTATATTAGCAAACGAAATGAAAATGTTGTCGTTAGTTGAAAGATGAAGCACTATCACTACAGACTATTTTACAATTTTAACATATTTTAGGAAGTGACTAATGAACTTTAGTTTAAACTAAAGTTGATGTAGTAACATGAGGATTGTTAATTAAAAACTGCCAATAAACAGCTTTTTTAAAAAAAGAGTTTGCAGTTTTCGTACATAAATCGATTGGCAACCATGACTGGAAACTGGAATGTACAAGCCGAACTAAAAATTCAATTCAACTAATTAATTCAAGGTCAAATTCCACAGATCTGTAAATATTCGAATTAATTCGAATCTGTTTATCGAATTTAATGATTTGATTTGTGTATTCTTTTTATTTTGTTACCTACCTATATTATTTAGATATTACGTTATTATTAGCCTGTGGTGGTGAGGATCGAGATAATTCACATCACACATTCACGCAGTGCGCAATTTAATTATATTCTTTGCACTGTAGCAAGTTATCGGTTGTAAAACTGTGCAAGTTAATAAATAATAATTCTCGAACTCGCTAATTTATTGTTTTTGATTTTGTGAAAGTTACGAAATGGAGTTTTCAATATTCTTTGTATCTGTATCGTTTTATATAGTAATAAACATTTTACAAGTTATGGGTCAGATACAAATAAGCCAAGATGATGACAGGTGTAGTTTTACGGATAGTAAAGTTCAACCAAACATATTAAAAATTCTTAGCGAAACTATTCTTCCAGACTTAGAAGGTAAAGTTAAAGGGGATGCAGGTAAAATTGGAGTTATTGGAGGTTCCACTGAATACACTGGAGCGCCATATTTTTCTGCGATAACAGCGTTAAAGGCACGTAAGATATGATTATAACTAATATGCATGTTCTTCAGTTAATTTTAACTCCCTATAATGCCAGAAATGGTATATGAAAAGTTGTGGCATGTGTAGAAACACTTATATTGTACTATGAAGTAAGAGCATCCTCAATCAAATTATTTTAGTAAAAATAATACTTAAATACTAATTTATGTACGGTGACCTGATAACCTTCACCTTCAGCATTGTAAAAGTAGCTAGGTTGTAGGTGATTTAAGCCGTGTTGCCGTCATGTACAAAAACTGCAAAAATGCAGAATTACAAAACTCCAGTTTCGACCGGCTAATACTAATAATAATAGGTGCTAATAGAGCTAACTAATAATCATAGGTAAGGTTCAAAAATACAAACTTCTCCATGCACAAATAAAATATTCGAATTTTCGAGTAATTTCTACCATATTTGTCTTTATTTAGGCAGTACATTAGCTATCACGTCTGTGATAAATTTTGACGTCCGTGCTAATTAGTGAAAATGATAATAAACTTGAAATTCTACCATTTCAGGTTGGAGCTGATCTAGTGTACGTAATAACAACGGATAATGCGTCACCAGTAATTAAAGCGTATAGTCCTGACCTGATAGTCTACCCCTATTTAAATCCAAAACATGCATCCAAAATTAGGTCCTTGCTGCCTAAAATGAATGTTGTCGTTATTGGACCTGGTTTGGGGCGAGAAGACGAGACACTACGTCTTGTATACGATATTATAGAAGATTGTAAAACATTAAGGAAACCTTTGATAATCGATGCAGATGGTTTATTTGCAATTTCAAACAACGTATCTTTGATAAAAGATTATCCATGTCCAGGGATAATAATGACTCCAAATCAACGTGAAGCTAATAGATTAAAGGCGTCAGTGTCTACTAATTCCAGTGATTGGTACGGTTATTGGGGAGATTGCGTTTCTGTTCTAATTAAGGGTGAAAAAGATAATTTTTACTCAAATACGTCTAGATATAATTGGACAGCAACTGGTGGTGGGTCGGGAAGACGCGCTGCTGGTCAAGGAGATATCTTATCGGGTGCTTTAAGTACTTTATATAATTGGGCTTTAAAGACTGATCTATGCAAAAATGAGAATAATACACTATTAGCACAGAGTGTAGCGTCATATGCTGCAGCTAAACTAACAAGATTATGTAACTATAACGCATACAAAGAACTTGGACGGAGTATGGTTGCATCAGATATGATTAAAGTCATTCATCCATCTTTTGATACAATGTTTCTAGGTACTAAATAAAATGTTTTGGACATTAAGGCATTTACGTTTTATTCGCCACTTAGTCAAAACCTTGGATGGGTACTACTTCCACCGATTCCCGGGTCTCCTATCTGCGCCACTATTATGACCGTATATCTATATGATGTTCATGCCCTCCACCTCCACATACGATGGAGTAGCATTTTTACGTCCCGTGGCGGGCACTTCGAGACGCATTTATTGGCTCTTTTACTGGAGTCAGTAAGAGAGTAAGAGAGTCAACAAATGCGGGAGGTAGGTACTCTAGAATGTATGAAGGTTTTTCCCTGTGGGACCTTGCCCCCTGTCAGCTGGGCTTTGACTATTTTAATAAAGACTTTGTTGTATAATGCACTAGAAAACCATGATATAAATAATGAGAATTAATAAGACCAAAATAATAGATAATACTAAGAAAAACATTATATTGAACTCAGTGAAGAAAAATCTATGATTTTTAAATTTTCAGAATTTTAGAAATATTGTACTTTGAACTAGTCTCTAGTTCTCGCTTCAAAGGTTAAAATTAATCACATCACACCATTTAAAACAAACTTTTCTCACTAATAGGGGTCGGCAAAACACGTTTTTCTTTTCTATATTTCCTTATCATTCACTTTTTAAACACTAGGTATCATGTCGTCTTTTACCCAAGCCATCCATATTTTCTTAGGTCTTTCCACATTCAGGTTTATCATTCTTTTCCCAACGTGAGTATCGTCCCCTTTCATTACATGCCCATACCAAGTAAAGCTTCTTATACACTCACTACCGTATTTTATCAATTAATAATATTTTACCCTTCAACTTGAGATGCATTTGCGGCTCGCAAATTGTTCTCGTTACCTGTTGCCACCAAATAACTATGCACTACGAAATTTTAACACTTCTTTATTTCAGGGCGTTAATAAATTATGATTGATAAATAAATATTTTAGATAATATTTTCGACTTGGGTAATATTTGAATTGTACCACCCTATTTGACAGTTCTTATAATTCGCTAGGTACTAATCGCCACTTATGAAACTTGTATGGGATTCTGCTTTTGGAAGTGTAGACGACCAAACATGAATTCGCGTATTAGCTATTTATTTAGCGTAAAAGGCTTATTTGCTTAGTTTTTTATGTCCGATTTGATTATTATAGTGTATTTTAAGTTGTTATAGTAATATTTGTGTTTTTTAGTAGCGGTTAGCGGTAAGTTTTTATTTTTCATATTTTTGACATTACGTCCATGCGTATTTGAGATTATTCTCAGATATGCAATCGGATATTTGGGATGATGCGCTGGCTCGCCCGCCGCCTCCTGATCCTCCTGATCCTCCGGATCCCACATTGATGGTGATTGGCGCGAGTACATCGTGCACTGCTATGAAACGACGACTTGAGCCAAATAACAATAATCCGATTAAAAAACAAATTATATCTCCTGATTCAGCTACCCCTTCGATACAAACTGTTTACTCTGACCCGTCCTTTATTGTAGGAGCTATTAATAACTATACTAAATTAGACAAAGGTCCTTTTATCGTACATGTTTCTCGTTCTTCTCCTGATGCAGCAACGGGCACGTCTATCCGTCCTATTAAGTTTGGCCAGTTTCTTACAACCCACAAAGTGAAAAATGTTTGTACTGATGGCATCAAAAGAGTCGGACGAAATAAAATTTCAGTACAGTTTAAATCTGCCGAAGATGCTAATAATTTTACTGCCTCTCCCATATTATTA
Organism: Euproctis similis; assembly: GCA_905147225.2. Classification (NCBI taxonomy): domain Eukaryota; kingdom Metazoa; phylum Arthropoda; class Insecta; order Lepidoptera; family Erebidae; genus Euproctis; species Euproctis similis. The sequence goes on along the minus strand of LR990121.1, from coordinate 5,125,512 downwards.
CAGAGCAAATATGTAGCTACCGTCCCTATTTTCAATGTGACCAGAATGGGATTGGTGAGGCAAGTCCCCACAGATCTTTCCATGAAAGAATTTGCGAAAGATGTCAACCTACCTACTGGCTGTGGCAAAGTTTTAAAAGCGCGTAGATTAAACAGGAAAAAAATAGATGAAGGTCAAGTTACATGGGTGCCTACTCAGTCAGTGGTGGTCACCTTTCAAGGCCAATCCCTACCATCTCGGGTGTTTTTGTATTATACGTCTCTCCCTGTAGTAATGTACATTTATCCGACCATCCAGTGTCATTCTTGCTCCAGATACGGTCACACTAAGGCCCAGTGTAGGTCTAAACCTAGGTGCTTCCGCTGTGCTCAAGAACATCTTGGGGAAAACTGTGAAGTCACTGAATCCAAATCCTCTTGCCTTTTTTGTTCTGGTCGGCATTTCGCCACGAGCAATGCCTGTCCAGAGCGTGAAAGACAGAGATCAATAAAACTTGTAATGGCCCAAAACTCAGTTTCATATGAAGAAGCCTCATCACAATTTTCTGCAGTATCTCGCCCTTTTTCTGAGGTAGCTAAAGATTCACCTACATTTCCTTCCCTCTCCAAAGCTCATCAAATTCCTAGGCCTGTTCATTCAACTCCTCAAAAATCCCGATTTCAACTGTCATCATCCGCTTCTACTCACTCTAGAATCCCAATGGGTAAAGCATATGATAGAGTTGCTCACCAGCAAATTACCTCTCATCCTCCATCATCTATGCCAAATGGTTGTGCTCTAAACAACCACCAACTTCTTCCTCAAAGAGAAAATATTTTAGAAACTCTTTTATCTTTATTAATCGATTTTATTTCCTCAAATCCACAAAACCTACCGTCCCACGTTGCCTCCAAACTTACTCATCTAGTATCATTAACCTCTCATCATGGATCCAGTGATCCTTCTACAGTGGAACTGTCGGAGCGTGCGAAATAAAAAGCATGAACTGACTCATTTAATCAACACTCTTTCCCCATCGATCATTGCCGTCTCGGAGACATGGTTGAGGCCTGGATCCCGTTTCCGGGTTCCAGGTTTCTCCTGCCTTCGGGATGATAATGTGGATGGCTATGCAGGTAGTGCTTTATTCGTAAAACGCTCCCTTCCTTTCAATCAAATATTCCTTCCCTTTCACCCCCCAGGTTTCAACATCGTTGCTGTCAATTCTCTTGGAATATCTTATGTTTCCATCTATATTCCACATCCTAATTCCGCTTTAATCCCTGATCTTCTTCACCTCCTTTCCTGTATTCCCTCCCCTATGGTAGTTATGGGGGATTTCAATGCCCATAATACTATATGGGGTCATAGCCATTCGGATCTCTTTGGCCATTCTATAATGGATGTCATTGATGAATCTCAATTATGCCTCCTCAATGATGGTTCTCCTACCCGCAGGGTTCTCCCCTCTCAAGATCCAAAAAATGCCGTGGATCTTTCTCTTTGTTCTCCTTCTCTTTTCCTAAATATGACTTGGAAACTTCTTCCCCTTACTTACGGCAGTGATCATTTTTCTATCGTTCTATCCTTATCTCCTCACTATCGTGTATCTCCTCCTACAAATTCATGCCCTCTTCCTAGATATAGGCTCTCTAGTGCTGACTGGGAGTCCTACTCTGCAACCCTTGACAGACAGCTAGATTCACTTCCTCGTAATATAAAAGAGTCCCCTTTTTCCAGCTACAATGCATATACCGAAAGTATTGTTTTTTCTGCCTCTCTTCATGTCCCTCTTAAAAAGGTTGCAAGAGATTTCAAAGTCTCCCCCCCGTGGTGGGACTCTGATTGTACTGCGGCTGTAGCGGAGAGAAGAGAGGCGGAGAGAGCTTACAATCGGGTTATGTCTCCAGAAAACTTTCTTAGATACAAACATTCTGCAGCTAAATTCACCAGACTAGTTAAGAAAAAAAAACGCCTCGGTTGGATTAACTTCTGTAGATCTTTATCGCCTACAACCCCTTCCTCACTTATTTGGGATCAAATAAGACGTTTTAGAGGTTCCTATAACATCCAAAATATATCAGCCAACGATCCTTCATCTTGGATTGAGGCCTTTTTAGATAAACTTGCCCCTCCATCTGTTCTCTCCTTGGCTTCCTTGCCAACAGCTCCTATCTTTATTCCCTCTCGAGACGATTTCGATCATCCCTTTTCCTCTAGTGAACTCTCTCTCGCGCTTGACGGACTGACAGACACTTCTCCTGGTATAGATGGTATTCCTTACTCCTTCCTTGCAAAGTCATCCCCTAAATCTAAAGATATCTTCCTTTATTTAATAAATTCTTTTTTTGATAATGGTGCTATCCCCAGTCAATGGAAATCTCAAATTATTCTTCCAATTCATAAGCCCGGTAGGGATCCTCTCCAAGCAAGTAGCGTAAAACAATGGAGCGGCTCATCAAACATCGTTTAGAATGGCTGATTGAAAGCAGGTGTTTATTAGCTAAATCTCAATTTGGTTTGAGAAAAGGAATGAGCACATTGGATAATCTCAGCCTTCTTACTACTGAAATCCAAATTGCTTTTAAAGAAAATAAATATTTAACGGGAGTTTTTCTAGACCTAACATCAGCATATGATGATGTTCAGCTTCCGGTTCTTAGAAATAAACTTTCTCAGCTCGGAATTCCCGTGAAGTTGTCTAGATTTACCCTTAACTTGTTAGGTGAGAGATCTGTTGTCGTCAAGTCCAATTTTGGTAATCACCCGCGTAGAATTGTCTGGAAGGGCTTGCCTCAAGGCTCAGTTCTTAGCCCTCTCCTATTTAATCTGTATGTACATGATCTCGAACTGGTTGTAAATTCATTCTGTCACATTCTTCAATACGCGGATGATCTTGTTCTTTACATAACGTCCTCTTCTATTGAGGATGCCACTGAACGCTTAAATAGGGGTCTCAGCTACCTGAGTGACTGGTTAGCTAACCATGGCTTATGCCTTTCACCATCGAAAAGCTCAGTTGTAGTTTTCACCAAAAAAAGAATTATTCCCCGTATAACTATTTCAGTTCAGGGCGAGATCATTCCACAATCAAATGTCGTTAAATTCCTTGGTATATTATTGGATTCTAGAATGTCTGGTTTCCCTCACTTTTCGTTTTTAGTACAAAAATGTGAAAAGAGCATAAATATCCTTCGCTGCCTTTCAGGTGTTTGGTGGGGATCGCATCCGTACACTAAAAAACTTCTGTACAATGCCATAATACGCAGTCAACTGGACTATGGTTCTTTTCTTCTTAACTTCTGTAATAAAACTAATCTCGTTAATCTTCTTAAACTCCAATCCAAATGTCTACGAATCATCCTGGGAGCAATGAAATCCTCACCCATCAATGCAATGCAGGTTGAATGTGGTGAGCCTCCCCTGGATCTTCGTAGGCAATTTCTCTCTGATCGTTTCCTTTTTAAATTAATTCAGAACAAAAATCACCCCCTTATTCCAAAATTATATTATCTATTAGAACTCTTTGGCAATTCTGAAAATAAATTACCTTGCCTTCTCCATAGTCTTAGAACTCTCATTCAACTTCCCAACCCTATAATCCAGTTTTCGATGAATCCAATATATCTTACTCCCTATGACGCATTAACCCTTAATCCCAACATCATTCTTAATTTTGGAATAGTCAAACATACCCCTGGTGCCCACAGCGCCTTTCATGATAATTTTTACCGTCACTTTAATGGGTGGCATCAATTTTACACTGATGCCTCAAAATTATCGCCGGATAGTTGTGTTGGTGTATCTGTATGGATTCCCTCTTCTAAAATTACTCTTAATTATAAATGTCCTTCTTCTGCTACTGTTTTTACTGGCGAAGCTCTGGCAGTGCTGGAAGCTATTATTTTCATCAAATCGCATAACCTTAATAATTCCATAATATTTTCAGATTCTAAAAGTTGTCTTCAATCTGTTCTCTCCAATCCTTTCCGTTCGAGATCTCTTTCTCCCTTAACTCTTAAAATCAGACAAAATCTTCTGGAGTGCCATCAACTCAATATAAAAGTTGTACTTGCGTGGATCCCGGGTCACTCCGGAATCCCTGGTAACGTCAATGCAGACTCTTGTGCTAGATTAGCAATACAGAATGGCACTCTAGAACATTTTCAAACCTATTCTCAGGACCTTTGTCTACTTGCTAAGTCGCTGCAGAATAAATCATGGACTGTTGCCTGGAATGCATCAAAATTAATCAAAGGTAAGTATTACGCCGATGTCCAATCCGACATTCCGTCATCTCCATGGTTTTTTAGGTCATGTAAAGCGGACAAACGTACAGTTTCCACTATTAGCCGCCTTAGACTTGGTCATTCCTGTACCCCTGTATTTCTTTCTAAGCTCAGGATCAGGAATTCATCTCTTTGCGAATGCGGACTGGATGAAGGAAATGTCAATCACCTTTTTTTCTCATGTCCGAGATTGCGACAATCCCTCTATGATGTCCTTCCCTCCGAAATTCCTCGTCCTACATCTCTCAAATGCCTATATACTCTCTCTCATATCTTCACATACAGTACGGTTCATCTTATGTAAATTCGTTAAAAAAAAAATATTTTCTTGTAAATTGTAGCAGTAAATAATTATAACATTTTAATTGCTAGTTTAAAATTCATATTTTCGTTTTTTATAAGTGTTCTGGTAGTAATTGGTAATAGTATTTGTTTCTTTTTTGTTGTAGGTAGAAAGCGTAGAAAATAGTTGAATGTTTAAATCATATGGGTCATAAAATACTCAATCGAAATTTTGTTTATTTAAATCCTTTCTTCATCTGTTTCCTCTGGTTTATGACATCAATGCAACTAAGCCTGGCAGAATATAAATAACAACCAGTCATTATAAATACGCGCCAATGAAGGAGGATTCTGATTTCATTTACTACGCTGGTTCTTCTGTCTGAAACGTTCGAAGTAGAAAATAAAGAGAGTGGCTAAGTCGCATTAGCTAGTATGCGAAGCCAATAATAAGAAGTGAAGTGAACTTGTATGGTACGTCAATTTACGTACAAAAATATTTTGCAATTCCGATCAGCTAAGAAATATGAGCATATTCATGTAATTATTTAGGATATTATTTAAATGGTTAGGTACCATGGAAGACGAAATAGAGGAATGTATTAGAAAAAAAATACAGTGGCCACAATTGCCTGCAACAGTAAAAAAGGTAAGTTTCTGGAGTATTGTTTTCTATGGGATTAAGGTTTTATCAGTACTAACTACGATAGCTCAAGGCTAACTATATTTGATAGTTGATACATCCCTTTACCTCCTGTCTCATTAATGGTCTATTTTTTTTATAGTTACTGGGTGATTCTCCAAAAGAGTATGAGAGATATATTTTTGACTTCAGCATTAAAAATCAGTTAAGATATAGAGGTAGCCTCGGTGAGTTTCTTTTTGTGTGTTTTTTGTCATTATATATGTATACAGAATTACAAACAATGTGTCTACAATTTAACAATCTAACATAATAAGTATCATGAAGGTTGTTTCAACGAGTTATGTTTCAATAAGTGGTACAAGTTAAAAGATACTTTTTTATATGTAAAACCTTTTCCATTTCTGTAATAAAATGATTAGTTCCTATATATATCAGCACCTTTTGACATTTATTACAAGCCTGCATGTACATCACATAAATGTTTGTATTCTGCAAACATACCTGCTGACCTCTGCTCAGAAACTGTCTTTCAGTATATTAAAGAGACTATGTATTTACTTTCTTTTTTTAAGGGCACTGACATGTAATTTATGCCAGTACTTTCTGTTATCATTTTAATTAGATGTCTTTTTATAAATAGACCACTTTACTTTTTAAGTAATATCAATAACCTTAAATTATTATTATACACTTTATTATGATATTTTATTCTAAATGATGCCAGAATTTGCATGTACCTTAAATTTACTTTAAAATGAAACGTTGGTTTTTGATTACCTCTTTGTAATTCTATTAAAGTTTTTAAAAATATAAAAAATCAAAACACAATTTATAATTTGTAAGATATATAAGATACAAGGTTGTGTACAAATATATCTGTTCAATATTTATTTGGACTAAACAATGTAACATCCACTTTAGGTCCATCCATTCACTTTTATAATGTATATTTTACTTATTATACACACAAATTATATTTTATATCAAGTGGATGTTAGGTAGTTTTTTTTATGGGATAGGAGGGCAAACAAGCAGGCGTGCGATCACAGAAATAGATCAAGATAGAACGGCCGCGATGGCATATTTCCATACATTTCGAGCGTGTCACTTTTTTGAAAAACCACGCCCTCAGCGTGACGTCATTTTCATTGTGAGCGGCGCGACTAGTTAGGAGACACTCACATTAGATTATGGATGTTAATATCGGCAACGTGTGTTAATTTTATTATTTTCACTAACTTTATTGATTTTGTGTAACGATAATCATAGAAAGTAAAACATGTTAAATACTTCAATCCGACATATTAAAACCTAAAACATATTTTTCCAACAGTATATAAAATTTAATTATAAATATTTTACTGTCCTTGAAACTATACATATTTATTAACTAATTGCCTTTTTGTAAGGGTTGGCCTCACAGTCCTGGTTAAATAACGAAGCCGAACGTCTACATATACCTCGGTTACTGCCCATTTGAGAAGAACGAGATGATTTTCCATCGGCGATTGGTCAAATTGGTGAAAACTTATACTGTCAAATAAACTGCTGCCAATGTAATTACGAAACACTTTGGTTGAAATTTGTGATGTTAGAATAAAGTAGGGACAAAGCAAGACATGAGCTGATACTCAAATTATTATTGAATTAATTTATCGATAAGTCCTAAGACATATCGATAAATGGATAAATCGACGTGGAGTGCCCATCTCTAACATTCGAATCACAGCGATTAACAGACACAGCGATCAACTGGCAGGTGTATTATGTATTTCGTTCGATTCGACGTACATTACGCGTATAATTTATACGCGCAATGTTTTTGTATACGAGCGTTGAATGCGGACAGCAATGGATATTTATCATAACGAAAAAATATACAACGTGTGATCGTAATTATTGAACATAATAAAAGTAAAACAATAATTTATAATCTCAAAAAAATACTTTCTACTGATTTTCTGTACTTACTGATCATACGAAATATTTCCTTTTTTCATATTTGATTCACTACTTTTGTTTTTACAATTTTTCACAGCATAATAAGGCATATATGTGACGTTTTATCTATTTTTTTACGTCCTGAACGCATGGCAGGAACGCTCGTTGCGTAATGAGAGCGAGTTTCGAAAAGCATGCAATATAGTGCAGGGTTTTGGCACGCTTGCCACGCCTATTCGCCGTTCTATCTTGATCTATTTCTGTGCGTGCGATGGTAAGCAACCAACGATGCCCATGGACAGCAGCAACAAATATAGTGTTACTGTGGAGCTGCCAACCTTTAAGGGATAGGGTATTGACCAAGTGAAGTCTTCCAAATATGCTTCCTTACATGAAAATAGATGATTTAAAACATCAGAAGTGATAGAATAAACATGTTATTATGATAGAATCCATAACACACTTAGAAATTCTATCCTGTATTTTTAATCATTACATAGTATAAAACAAAGTCACTTTCCGCTGTCTGTCCTCTTATATGCGTATATCTTTAAAACTACGCAACGGATTTTGATGCGGTTTTTTTTAATAGTTAGAGGGTGTCAGCGGGGTGGTTTTGATCTATCTATATATATATATATATATATATATATATATATATATATATAAGAGATTTCCACCTATATATTGACTCATCACGATATCTCTGGAACCATAAGGCGTAGCGACTTGAAATTTGGTAGGATTATTCCTTTCGCCGAGTAGAGGTCAGCTAAGAACGGATTTTACGAAATTCCACCCACAAGGGGGGTTGCGGGGGTGTTAACAATGGAAAATTCCCATTTTTAACCTATAGCTGCTAGCGACTTCAAATTTGTCGAAGATATTGCAGTATTAACATAGCGGGGCAGCAGTTATTACTTTTGATGCGAAACAGAGTTCGCCGGGTCAGCTAGTAATTCATATATGATGTTCTAAAGAGAAAATGATAATTTTGGAGATTTAGCACTTTAATTGCAAACGCTGCCTGAGCCCTAAGTGATAGTTCAAAACAATGTTCTACATTATGAAACACCTTCAGAAGGTCTACAAAATAATCCGCATATGTCTATCTCTTATGGATAACCCACACTGACCATTTTTTACGAGAAATAATGGCTTATTTACGAAGCGACTTTAAACATTACAGCATTGATTTTCATCCAATTAAGTGTCTTAAATAGATTGTGCTTTTAATATAGATTAATATAGCCATTTACAGCATGTTATTTAAACTAATATTTACGAAGATATTACAGTATTAACATAGCGGTACATAGTTGCGTTTGCGCGCCAAAACGCGTGCCGATAAATAGCACAAATTGAACTTTTTAAAATCCAAATATTACTAATTTATTTCTTTTGATGCGGAACGAAGTTCGCCGGGTCAACTAGTAGACTATAAAATTACTAAAAAAAATTATTAAAAATTTATAATAAATGCTTTATTTATAATAATAAGAAGAAACAAAATAATTACATTATTTATTATATAATTAAAAAACTACCTGAAATCAAATTTCTCCGCATCTCGGTCTACTGGCAGCGTGCTCAGAAGACTGGCCGCATTGCCACGCTGAATGGCAATGCTAATCCTCTGCGCCAAGAATAGATCAGCCCTCTGGTCGCGAGAAGCTTCGAACAGCCTCTTTGCAAGATCTTTGTAAAGCGCACGAGCACTCGGACCCCATGTCCCCAAAGTCTCAACCCCAAACGGCTCAAATACATAGTCACCTACAAGGTTTCTGTATTTGTGCCGCTTGAGAACGGATTTTACGAAATTCCACCCACAAGGGGGGTTGCGGGGGTGTTAACAATGGAAAATTCCCATTTTTAACCTATAGCTGCTAGCGACTTCAAATTTGTCGAAGATATTGCAGTATTAACATAGCGGGGCAGCAGTTATTACTTTTGATGCGAAACAGAGTTCGCCGGGTCAGCTAGTAATTCATATATGATGTTCTAAAGAGAAAATGATAATTTTGGAGATTTAGCACTTTAATTGCAAACGCTGCCTGAGCCCTAAGTGATAGTTCAAAACAATGTTCTACATTATGAAACACCTTCAGAAGGTCTACAAAAAAATCCGCATATGTCTATCTCTTATGGATAACCCACACTGACCATTTTTTACGAGAAATAATGGCTTATTTACGAAGCGACTTTAAACATTACAGCATTGATTTTCATCCAATTAAGTTTCTTAAATAGATCGTGCATGTAATATAGATGATCCTGGCCCTTTACAGCATGCAATTTAAACGAATATTTTCGAAGATATTGCAGTATTAACATAGCGGGACATAGCAGCATTTATTACTTTTGATGCGGAACAAAGTTCGCCGGGTCAGCTAGTTTACTATAAAAATAACCCATCTTTAAGTGTCTCATTGCCACGAATATTATAATTACACACACATATAACTTCACGCCAAATCCCTTGCGGGGTAGGCAGAGAGAACGGAACGCCATAAGGCACGATTCTTACACACCTTACTCGCTTCGTTGACTTTCATAACTCTTTTCATGCACGCGCGTCGATTTTTGAGGCTCCTAATATCACCTTCCTCCAGAACACGTTCTATTTGGTCATGGAATGTGCGTCTAGGCCGTCCTCGACTCCTACATCCATCCGCTTTTGCATTGTATATCTGCGAAGTCAATCTTGCATCATCCATCCTTTCTACATGTCCGAACCATCGGAGCATGCCCTTTCTTACTTTTACACCGACACTCTCTTTCAAAACGACTTCCTTCCTTATAACCTTGTTTTCCACACGGTCAGCGAGGTCACTCCACAGATTTTGCGCAATGCCCTCATGTCGACCGCGTTTATCCTACTTTCATGCACGCTCTGCCATACCCAGCTCTCGCTTCCATAAGTTAGCGTTGGGATCAGTATTGCATTGTGAATTGCTAGCTGGGCTTTTCTGCTAATATCTTTTGCGCCCAAGAATCTGCCCAACGCCCCATTTACTTTATTTCCTAACGCTACTCTTCTTTCTACATCAGCGGTGTACCTTCCATCCCTGCTAAAAGCGCATCCAAGATATACAATTTCATTCACCTGTTCCTGCACTACATCGTCAACCATTATTCTTGCATCCGTATTATTATTATAAATGTTTTGTTCTGTATTATGTATGTACACCTAACTATTAAAGGAATGAAATTTCATTTATATATCTTCATATATGTAATCAGACCCTACATCATTTATAATTATAATATTTGTAATTTGTAATAGTGTAAAAAATAATAGATGATAATTTTATTTCCTGATTTTTATTCAAAAGTCTTAAAATTTGTTAAGAATAATTATTGGTGATGTTACGAATGTTGGATTTTGGATATTCGCGAATGCGAATGAGAATATTTCTTAAAAACATTCGCGAATGCGAATATTTCTTTTAAGCCTTCGCGAACGCATTCGAATGATTCTTAGACCTTAAATGCACACAAAATTTCATCAAAATCGGTCAAGCCATATTGGTGCAGTTGTTTAATGATTAATATCAGGCGTAGAAGAATATTTTGAAAAAAGTTTCATACTTGATAAAACGTGTATTTTCCTGATGTAACACTCTCGTCTTAAATCTTGCGGTTAGAGTTTTATAAAAAAAATGAACTGGAATTTTTAAATTGGATCAAATTTTGATTAAAATCGATTTGCGTTGGGTATGGCAGGCTTTGCACGAATTCGGAATTATAGAACGAATGGATGATGCCAGATTGACCCAGCAGATGATACAATGCAAAACCGGAAGAATGTAATAGGATACGCAGACTGCCACGACACACAAATAGAACGAGTCCTGGAGGAAGGTGATGTCAGGAACCTTAAAGGTGGACGACCGTGTATGACAATAATTATGAAACTCAAAGAAACAAGTGAGGCGTGTATGAATCGTCCCATAAAGCGCTCTGTTCCCTCTGCCTACCACGCAAGGGACTTGACGTGCAGTTATTTATATATCTAATGGCTGGTCCATAATATAATAGACTAATCTAACAGGGTAAAATATTAAAAAAATATATTATTATCATTTTTCGTATCATCTTGCTACATACAATTTTTTTATTTTATGTTATTAAAAACATTCGCCAAACATTCGCAGTATTTCTTGCGAATGCGAATACCTAAAAACATGCGAATATTCGCAATGCGAATGCGAATATTCGTTACATCACTAGTTTACATTAATGCATATAATATTGTTTTTCACAGTAAGAACCGTCCGGAAAGATGAAAAGAAATATTATGAGGCTGTTGTGCAGAGTAGCATACAGAGACTCATGCTCTACCCCTATCACCTAGCTGATATGATAGTTAAAGGTATTCAAATCCTGGCTCACACCAATGACTTTTTGAAATTAACTTCGAAAGTTGTGTGACAAACAATGATGACTAAAAACTTTGTGCCCGGTATGGCAATAGGTTCGCCACCTATTCCATTTGGAGCGTAACCATAATGGCAAGTCGATGCTTAACAGTTACTGCCTACATCTTCAGGTAGAAAAGGGCGTGAAGTTATGTTATGTTACATACTGTTAGTCGCGAAACTTTAAATTTTAAAGAAATTCTGCTATAAATTTTTATATAAATTTTATTTAACATAACTTCACGAATTTTCTACGCGAAGGTGTTGGCAGCGGCTGTTAAGACTCGTCTCACTGTTATGTTTACATCCCAAAAGAAATAGGTACCATACACCATACACCGGGCACAAAGTTTTGGGTCATCGATATTTATCACACATAATTTTTGAAATTAACTTTTATATAATTTTTTTAATAGACTGATTACGGTAACCAATGTTTTTTCAGGCTTAAGAATAACTCCTTTTATTTATTATGTGGAGGTGGTGGCCCTATTGATAGAACTGGAGAAGAGTTATGACACCATGCCCAATTTTACTGCTGCTGACTGTACGTATTTCACTCCTATTTGGAGTTAAAAATTATCAATAAACATATTTTTCAATAATCTATGTATCCATTCTATTTTTAATTTATTAGAGTTAAAGGAATTGAATGGTGCCAATTCGTTTTTATATAGCAATTAAAAATAATGACATAATGTTTTTTTATGGTATAGGAGGGCAAACGAGCATGGGGGGTAACGATGGGGAAGGGTGGTGGGCCTCCGGATACCTCTCTCACCGAACGAAACGCGGCATGAGCCACTTTACGTCGATCTTCTGAGAGGTCGTGGTATTTCACCGGTCGAGCCGGCCCATTCATGCAGCGAACTGCTTGGCTCTGCCGTCAATAAAAGCACAAAATATCGTGAAAATCTGGAGAGTATAAAAAATCTGACACTGATTGCTCACTCCCTATTTAATATTATCCCGGGGACCAGTGTGCCGGAATAGAGAAAATTTATTAAAATAAAAAGCCATAGATCATATAAAAGGAAATTTAAATAGCTTTTTAAAATTCGTTAAAATTAATACATATTTATTATTGATAATTTCAACAGTTATATTTAATTCTGAAGACGTTCTTGTTCAGGCCTCAGACTGTTGGGCATTGGGCGTAATGAATACTTAGAGCTGGTGGCGAAAGCTCGCTCTTTGGGTCGTCGGAGACGTTCTCAAGCTATTCGATTGCTTCTACCGCGTGTACCACTCAACATACCCATGCAGCCCTGGTGGAGGGTCGAGCTTGGTTACGTACTCGAAGATGACGTGAAGGTAAGGCGCTTGTATTTTGCTTAAGCTAACAGCGGTAGAGTCTTGCAGTTCGCTCCATGAATTCACCAGCTCGATCGGTGAAATACCACGACCCCTCGGAATATCGGCGTGAAGTGGCTCGTGCCGCGTTTCGTTTAGTGAGAGAGGTATCCGGAGACCCGATCCTCTTTCCCCTTAAGAACGGCAACTTACCACGGTGTTCATGGGCGGTGAGTAGTTGCTTGCTATCAGGTAACCGTAGTTGCTCGTTTGCACTCCTATCCCATAAAACAACAGCTGTAGTGGTGTTTATCGAATGAGTTTTAATAAAACATGTAAATTTCTGTTTTTAAATAAATATTAACATGTAACCTTTTTCGTAATGACATTTCTTGAATAATTCTATTAATAAAATGCAATAAATTTAATGTTGATTTTATTAATTAAATCGATAAATATTGATAGATATGGTGGAGTGGTCAAATTACTGTCGACTGTCGTAGTAGTCGGTGGGTTCGAGTCCGACCCAAGTTCAAACTATTTTATACAATTTACTAATAATAATATGATAAATATGTGGGTCGTAAATATATATGGTGTTGCATTCAAAAATAAATATAATATTAGGTATTAAACGTTTTTATTCCTTTGGCTTCTTTTTTCTTTCAATACCTAATTCTGGTCTAATATTTACCCTATCTTTGTCTCTTTCTGCAGCCATTGTCAGAGAGCGAGAGGGCACTAATAGACCTGCTTATCGACCGCGGCTCGCAAACAGCTGGAACACTTGACTATAATATTGTGAAATCTTTGTACAGGTATTTATGGATATGTTTCTAATGATGCTTAGCCTGCAAGTCACTTGGCGTGAAATAATTACGTAAAAACAATGTGACAAAAATTGAGAGCCCAGGAGCTCGCTGCATGAATGGGCTGGCTCTACCGGTGAAATACCACGACCTCTCAGAAGATTGACGTAAAGTGGCTCATGCCGCGTTTCGTTCGGTGAGAGAGGTACCCGGAGGCCCACCCCCCTTCCTCATCCTTTACTATCCTACTCCCTTAAAGGTCGGCAACGTAACTGTTACACTATATGTGTTGCAGGTGTCCATGGGGGGCGTTTGTCACTGCCCGTTTGCCCTCCGATCCCATAATAAAAATACTGTATTTGGCAAATCTTGAGTCCGAGTATCCACACACTCTGCCCACATCTTTGGCACATGTGACAAAGCTCTGTCAAGATTTAATGTTTCCCAACATAATACCAGAAGGCCAGATTATAATATCCTGTATTTAAAAATTGTCGTCTACATGGTCCGGAGGCCAGCACAAGGATTCTCAATCAAAAACTCGTGTGAGCAAATCTGGTTCAAACCAATGGCTTGTCGGAGGTCATGTGTGATAAATATCGATGACTACCGCCATCTATTCGATTAGTGACGTAAACATACGGCGAATAATATCGTAACAGCTTCTGCCTATACCTTTGGGTTGGATAAAGCGGGAACTTTACATTAAGGAAACGTTGTATGTAAACCACAGGCGTGGTCTTATCTACCTGGATGTGCCGATTACTGCCGCGGACAAGGTGTCGGTGCCACCGCTGAAAGGCTTCGTGATGAACCGCATCGCCGGCGACTACTTCGAGACCTTGCTGTACAAGGTGTTCGTCTCCGTGGACGAGCACACCAGCGTCGATGAACTGGCTACCGTGTTGCAGGTATTTTACAGTAGTTTTTACCGCACTTCGCTGTAAAGAGGGTTATATTTTTCCAGTGTTTGACACGCAGACAGCTTTTACCTTATCAGGTGTAACCAACTTCACCATCATATTAAATATATTTACCACTAAAAACCAGCTCACCACTCTTAGTAGACTTAGTGTGATTTTCACATCGGATTAGTATCTGAGATTAGCACGTTCAACTAAACAAACAGTCGTAGAGTCTCGCAGTTCGCGGTAGGAATGGTGTTGCTCGACCGGTGAAATAACACAACCTGTCATAATATCGACATAAAGTGGCTAATGCCGCGTTTCGTACAGTGAGAGAGATATCCGGAAGCCCACACCAGTTCCCCCTCCTTTGCTATGATACTCCCTTAAAGGCTGGCAACGCAACTGTGCCACTATCTGTGTAGCAGTTGTCCATGGGCGGCGGTAGGTGTTTACCAACAGTTTGCCCTCCTATTCAATAAATAATAATAAAAAACTCTTCAGTTTATAATATCAGTTTGGATTTGAATATACTTTACCTCAAATATATATAACAAAATACGGTTCGGTAGTCTTGGGATAAGAACAGAGAGATGAAGAAGGAGAGGCAGATGAGGAAGAATCAAATAGTGTCTAATCTGTCTGTACATACTGTACATATACGTATTGTTATAGGTCGAATGCGAGCTGGTTAAGCAAGCGGTATCGCTGTACTGTCGTCTCGGGTTCGCTAAGAACTTGATGCCCCCGCCGGTGAATCCCGAGCATCCCTCCTGGAAGCACGCCGTCACAACACACAAACACCAACCGTATGTGTAATTATATTTTTACCGAACATGAAATAGACGTAATGCTTTTCGCAGAAAGTATTACATTAACTTTTTAGAAGTTTTTGTGTATGAGTGGTAGAGCTCGCAGTTAGCTGCATTAAAGGGGTGGCGCGACAGGTGAAATACCACGGCCTCTCAGAATATTGGCGGAAAGTGGCTCATGCCATGTTTTTGTGTGAGAGGTATCCCGAGATCCAAATAAATAATTACAGAATATTCTGATATAACGTCAATATGATGTTAAAAAAAAATGTTTTTCAGGTACAGTCAAATATCACCGTTGACATTCGATCCGAACA
This sequence comes from Euproctis similis, assembly GCA_905147225.2. Classification (NCBI taxonomy): domain Eukaryota; kingdom Metazoa; phylum Arthropoda; class Insecta; order Lepidoptera; family Erebidae; genus Euproctis; species Euproctis similis. Next base: position 5,109,818 of record LR990121.1, on the reverse strand, counting down.
TGGACGCGGACACAATACAAATGGAGCCTGTCATCATAAAAGAAACACCCTCTACATCTAAACAGGTATCCTTTTTAGTTCGTATGTAAACCTTATGAATTATTCTTTGAAACTTTCTGAGAATATAGCTGCCATTAATATAAAGTGAAGACGCTTACGCCATCGGTTCGTTAATATGTTGTAAACTATTCGACAGGTTTTAAGGATGAGCCCCCCTCGTAATAGGGGCGACGGCAGGGTGGTCCAGAGGGCTGAAGTAGATCCTGAACCACCCCAACGCCGCGGGGTTTTAGTGGGTAGCCTACAGATTGGATTGCATTATATTGCTTTGGGTGTCCCACACTACCCCCTGCAGTGTCCAGGCGGGGGGTGTGCATAAAGTATTTTCTCGCATAAGAAAAAAAAAGACAAGCAATTGATGCTATAGGGGTTCCCCATTTCGGTCATATTGAAGTACGGAATTCTAATAATTTAATGGTTGACAGACAGAAGAGGTATCTGCGGACACTGTGAGTTCCAGCAGTCCAGGTCGCAGGGTGGCGGTGCTCTTCGACTCGACTCTAGCTGCGTACCTTATGATGGGCAATTTGTCACCGGTATGTACCAAAATTTTGCTGCTAGTCTGATCTTCGCCAATAAATTATATGTTTTGTTAAATAGCTTGGCTACCAAGTAACTAAGTCAGTAAATTCAGGTTTTTTGTTTTAACTGTCATACGGTCATACGGTAATTGCCTGACTTATTTGACTTTTAGAGTAGCATTATATTTAGTATTTTCTTCATTATAGGATCTCAAAAGTCACGCGGTGACGCTGTTTGAAGTGGGCAAATTGCCGGACGAGAGTCTCGATAGCTTGCTCACCGAATTGGACAAGGTAAAAATATAATTCTTCTTGCCCAGTCAGTTTAAATATGGTAGATATTTTCTAATTAACACTGAACAAAGGGATTTTTGTAATTGACGTAGATATTTGTTTGGCGTTACGGTGTTTTATATCTTTATAAAGAAATCAAATCTTGGTGGTCCAGTGGTCGCGCACACGGCTTTTGATCCAGAGTCCCGGGTACGAATCCTGACACTGGCTCACACTCACTCACAATCATCTTTTCGAAATTTACGTATAGCATATATATATTCCGTCATATAGTAGGGATAGCGTGGCGATGTGTCGCCACGCCAACAATCAGGTTTACCCTCGCCTATAAAAGTTTCACATTAACAATAATTGTTGCAGGTGGTTGCGGACCCAGAGATCGAGGGCGAGGCGAGGCGGTATCTAGCCGCTGCAGCATGTTTAAGGATAGCGCTAAGGACGTTGAGGCCGCAACTCAGACCGTTGGATCTGCTGCGCTGTGAAGCTCTGCACGCTTTGGGTGCTGCCGCCAGAACAAGACTGCTCGCCACTAAGTACAGGTAAATTCCTAAATATTCACTAACTGAAGCTTTTTGTCCTATTTGGACGTTTGACTTGATCTTAAGAGAGTGAATGATGCTGGTAAGCCAATCTTGGACATATGCTTGGAACGGAACCTTCTTGTGTCTAACACATAATTCCGTCATAAAGTTATTCACACGTATATATGTAAAGACGGAATGAACAAAAGAGTATGATTGATCTGATTTTGGTAGATAGTCGTCTCCGAAATACTCTAAGGGATAAAAGAGCCTACAGAGGCCCCACTCTTGATACGGACCACTACTCGGTGGTAAGCCAGTCCGTGGGCCTCTTCAAGAAGTGGAGGCACTCCGAAATGGATAGGCACTCGCCAGTGCGTACCTATTACAGAGAGTTTCAGACGATAAAGTGTGAGAAACTAGAAGATGAAAGTGTACGGAGTATGTATGTTGACATAGTCAGTAAAGACTCGCTAACGCGAGTCTTTCTGACTCTTTGTTGTTGGAGAATGCTGGGAAGGAATGAAAGAAAGTATAGTGGATAGTGCAAACGAAGCATGTGGTTGTGCAAAAACACATTAGATACTGTGAGGTGATGGCTGATGGGACGCGGCGAAATTTAATTTAGAAAAAAGATAATAGCCTGGTTGGATTATGTCTTAATAATACATCGCAAAATGATAGTATGACAGAAAATAACTATGAGAAAAAAAACTATTGAAAGGAGGATGAGGTTCGAGGATATCTGACGGAGTGTTGTGGGATGCTCAGGGTGGTTTCAGAAGCGGAAGAGGGTGCATAGACCAGATTTTTTTCACTCCGCAACATGGTGGAAAAGTAACTGGCTCTAAACCTGAAAGTGTTCATCCTGTACCTCGACAGTTGTCTCAAGGAACATGTCAGGAGCCTTAAGTATCGACGAGCGAGTATAACACGATTTCTGAAAGTCAAAGAAGCGAGTGAGGTGTGTAAGAATCGTGCTTTATGGCTCTCTATTCTATACTTACATTGACGTCCCTATGTGTGCAGGCTGGCCATCTCGACGGCGCCGCTGTGCCGCGAGGCGCGCGCGGGGCTGGCGGCGGGCGCGCTGCCGCACGTGGGCCCGGCGCCCCCCGAGGCCGCGAGCCCCTGGATGCGCCTGTACCTGTACCACGTGGCCGGCTACGGGCCGCCCACGCTGCTGCTCACCAAGGGTACACACGCGATACATCCAATATATATATATATATATCAGTATATGCACTTAGGACCAGTAGTGTTCAACCTTTTTCTATACAGACCCCCAAGCACAACAGACCAGACAGTACGATAACAGCCCGCACAATGATTTATTAAGTATATTTTTATGAATGAAAAAAGTGACATGAGACTCTGCTGCTATTTACAGAATATTTGTGGCCCACTCGTAAAATGTACTAGTAACACCCAATCAGAGAAATTATCCATTTCTTGAGATGTATTCCACTTTAAAGTATTCAAACTTCACACGATAAGGTACCCAGTTGCGCAGCGTACCCCGACTGTTGTTGGGCTACTCGCGGCTGACGGTGTCGTGGTGGGGCGCGGAGGCAGCGCTGGAAGGCGCGGCGGGCGTGGCGGGAGCCCTAGGCGCGGCGGGGGCTCTGCTGGCCGCTAATTCGGCGCTGCGCCGCGGACCCGTGCTGCTGCAGGCGGTCGGCGTGCGCAGCCCTGCGCCTCTTAAACATATCATGTTCCCACCGGAGGCCGATCCTTGTCGAGGTAACTTACCGATCTTCGCATTATCTTTACTGATTATTTGTTTCCCCCTATTATAACAATATAATTCGATAATATCGTATGATTGTGATGTGAATGTAAGTAAAATGTCCCCCTGCGCCCCCAGAGGCGGCGGCGCTGTGGCGGCGGCACGCGGGGCTGCGGCGGCTGGCGGCGCGGCTGCGGCTGGCGCGCGCGGCGGGGTACGTGACGCTGGCCGACGTGGGCGTGCCCGACCTGGGCTGCGCCGCGCCGCCCGCGCACGTGCAGCTCGGTGCGTGCACGTATACGTACACGTATACCTTAGTTTAGATATATCTTTTGTGTGAAATCCTAATTATAAAAACATTCAACAGCGGTAGAGCCACGCAGTACGCTGCACGAATGGGTTGGCTCGATCGGTGAAATACCACGACCTCTCAGAATATCGATGTCAAGTGCCGCATGCCGCATTTTGCTCGGTGGGAGAGGTATTCCCTTCCCTTCCCGCTCTCCCACTTCCAACTCCATTCCTGTACCATTTTAGAGGCCGGCAACGCAATTGTAACTTTGTCTGTGTGGCAGGTGTCCATGGGCATCGTTAATTGCTTACCATCAGGTGACACGCCTGCTCGTTTGCCCCCCTATCTCATAAAAAAACAGTATCTATGAACAAAATAAATTTATTAACATTCAAAATATTATTTAAATCATTTTTAAACATCCTTTTTATAAATGCAAATTAATCCAGTTGAAAATTATTATTTCTGGTGATACCAACTTCGCTATTTGAACTATAACATTAAATAGATCTTCTGTTTTATTCATTACAGTTCCACCGAAAAAAAGGAAAGATGTGTGCGGTGTAGCGAAACCCGTGAGCGAAATAAAATCATCAACCGAGTGTACAGAAAAGGATAGTGATGAATACAATAAATCGCTCGCACGACTACAATCACCTATAGAGTCTCATTTTGCCGTCACACCGACAACCGAGAGCAAGAACTCATCACCAGCCAACGGATTCACGAGCGCCGAATGTGGACAACTCTTGTGTGATGAACTGGATGATTTAGCTTTGGACGAGAAAAAACATGCGCACAGCAAAGAATCAATAGCCTGCAGTGATGATTTGGTGCCAATAAACTCATCATCGACCAGCATAGAAGACTTGAAATTGGATAAGAAACAATCCAATGAAAAGTCTACCAGTAAAGAATCCATATCTACATTCGAAGACCTCGCACAAATACGATCGTCGTCTGAGAGCAGTGAGAATTTGTCGAATAAAAGGAGCGATAAATCGGTCAACCAGTTGAACGATCTGTTGAGTCCCGCTGAGGAGTCGATATCTATGTTCACGCAGTTGAGCGACAAGTTAACGGAGATGTCCACCATGGAGGGAGACAGTGGGACAGAGACTGCGCATAATATTTCCGACGAAGAGACTTGTAAGCCTGAGGTGAGAAACTTTTTTTTATGGGATAGGAGGGCAAACGGGCAGGCGTATCACCTGATGTTAAGTGACCAGCGCCGCCCATGGACACCTGCAACACATAACACTGCACTTTAATGAAGTAGGATAGAAAGGGATGGGGAAGCGGGGTGGGCCTCCTGGTACCTCTTTCACCGAACGAAAGGCGGCATGAGCCACTTTACGTCGATCTTCTGAGAGGTAGTGGATTTCACCGGTCGAGCCGGCCCATTCCTGGAGCGAACTGCTTGGCTTCTACTTATTTCAATTAAAACAGGGGTCGACGTCAACCAATTTGGGATTCGCTGTATTATATATAACATTGGAGGGTTAAGTCCCGGCTGTGACGTATTTTTAAAACTTTTTTATTAGCTTCACCTGTATGTATGTTTGTATGTTTGTAGGTTTGTAGGTTTGTTTGTAACCGACTTCTTTTTTAGTTTCCGCTGATTGCCACTAGATGGTGCGATTTGTGAACTATGAAAGTTCTAGACTAGAAAACCGAACTAAAAAATAGAAAATAAATTTTAATGAATGTAAATTAAGAAAATAGTGTTAAAAATTTCAATGAATATAAATTAAAAAAAGCGTGGGGTGCTTTTTAAGATATTATCGAAATGATAATCACTCTACTCATATCTGTCAATAAAATATTTATAACTATTGACACCATGCACCCCACGCTTTTTTGAACGATAGATGGTGCGATTTGTGAACTATGAAAGTTCACAAATCGCACCATCTAGTGGCAATCAGCGGAAAGTTTACGTTATCAACTTGAAACGAGTTCCTTATATAAGTCACAGATGGCGCTATTCCTCAAATTCGAAACTAAGAAACGCGCTGTCATACAAAACCGAACTAAAAAATTTAAAATAAATAATAGTTTAAAAAAACTAAAAAACACGCTTTTTATTGAAAACCGAACTAAAAAATAGAAAAATAAAAAAAAAAAACTTTATTTTAAAAAAAGCGTGGGGTGCATGGTGTCAATAGTTATAAATATTTTATTGACAGATATGAGTAGAGTGATTATCATTTCGATAATATCTTAAAAAGCACCCTACGCTTTTTTTAAAATAAAGTATTTTTTTTTTTATTTTTCTATTTTTTAGTTCGGTTTTCAATAAAAAGCGTGTTTTTTAGTTTTTTTAAACTATTATTTATTAATGTTAACTAGCTGTTACCCCCACTTCTCTCTTTTTTGTCGTCTCTTCTTCTTGGTGGCAAATAATAACATTTTTGTAAAATTATTATTATAGAGATGGACAATACTTGACCTGCAATTTGGTATACCACTGTTTGATGAGGCACTCTGTGAGAAAATATGCAAGTGCTTAGTGGAGAGGATAGCGAAACCTGAACTGTGAGTATTGGAACTATGAAACAAACATTTAGGGATTTTATGGTGTTTATTTACTTACATACATACACAACTTCACGCCAAATCCCTTGTGGGGTAGGCAGAGAGAACAGAGCGCCATAAGGCACGATTCTTACACACCTCACTCGCTTCGTTGACTTTCATAACTATTTTCATGCACGCGCGTCGATTTTCGGTCATGGTCATGGTCACACTGGTCATGTAATGTGTGTCTTGGCCGTCCTCGATTCCTACATCCATCCGCTTTTGTATTGTATATCTGCTTAGTCAATCTTGTATCATCCATTCTCTCTACATGTCCGAACCATCGGAGCATTGCCCTTTCTTACTTTTACTCCGACACTATCTTTCAGTCTGACTTCTTTCCTTAGAACCTTGTTTTCTACGCGGTCAGCGAGGGTCACTCCGTAGATTTTGCGCAGTGCTCTCGTTGCGTCCGCGTTTATCCTACTTTGGTACAGACTCCGCCATACCCAGCTCTCGCTTCCATAAGTTTATTCACTTATTGACATTTATCAATACTAGTACAAGGGACCTTTTATTATGGAACACCAACAAAAATCCTTTGAATTTCTACTTGCCTTGTGTGTAGTGGAGTGTAGGTCAAGCCTACCCTTGCAGACAATATTGGTAGCCAACAAGGCATAAAAAAGTTAACAGTTAAACACTTTTGTTGCAGTTTGGACAAAGTGAAAGAGGACAATGATTTTATACGTGCAGATATATTGAAGTTTGTGTCACAATGTCAGGTTAGTTATTCAAATATATAATCCTTAATCGTATTTATCACGAAGTAAAGAAACACAGGAGTCCAAACGTAGTGTTGAATTAATGGTCTCCATTTGGGGGAAAAAAATTTCGCCGGCAGAGGGCGTCGTCTTTCGAAAAGCGCTCGTTCAAATACTTACGCGGGAAGTTTTATCGCTGTTGACAGCTCTGTCTAATACTAAACGCGACGTACGTAATCATCGGTGCCTCCGAAATTATAGCGCCGCCAGTGGAAAAAAAGAGAACTAAGATCTCAGTTTATTATTGAGTAAATTAATACTATTGTTTCTATATTTCGTTATTTATGATAATAAATAATCAATAGTCATTCATCGGTAACAAGTGAGAAGCAATGGCGAAGAATTGAATTCACATCGCAGAAGGTCAGCTCGTTCACGTCGCGTCCGCAGTTTTTCATCTTAAAATTTGTTTCTTTCAAATTTTAAATGTTGTACTATCTAACTAACCAATTCTCCATTATTAACACAAAACGGTTTGATGTTTCTTTATAAAACTAAGTAAAATTAAATGAACCTATTTTTTATAATTGCAGTACTATCCCGGTGAAGATATGGGAATAGTTAAGCGCGGTACTCTGGTACCTCTTCCCAGAAAGAATCTGGCGTTCGAGAACGGGAGGATAAGCGAGTGGTGCGGCAAGTGATGCTGTCTCGCTCGCACACGCCATATATATACTTTAAGAGCGAGAGGGACAGAATATGTTTGTTGTTTCGGATTGAGCTTTACTAGGCGTTTGATAGGTTGTTCAGTTATGCTATTTTGTCAGTGCATAGATAAATTATATTTAGGAGAGATGGGCTAGCAGTCCAGCGAACCGAACTTTAGCTTAGAGGTCGCAAGTTCGAATCCTGGCGTACGCCAATGACGTTCCGGAAGTTATGTACCTAATAAATATTGTTGATGACTAACGAAACTAAAGCCTGATGTTTTGAAAACCATCTAAAACATTCGGGTCTAGAAAATTAATCCCGCGTGTCGAGACACAATTGCTACTGCATATATCTTCAGGCGTTAAAGGTGTGAAGTTGCAGTTACAGTTTAATAATGTCCTTAACGAATACATTGACAAGTAAGGGAACTAAGAATTTTAATTGATTGTTTTAAAATTTAAAACTTAGGATTAAAGATTCTATGTATTTTGTTTGTTTTTCCATGTACTATGTGTATAAAAAACTGTAAATGCAATGCTAATAATTTATTATATTTAATTATTTGGTATGACCAATTAACCTAAACAGTAGTATCATCGTCTGGCCAATCAAAATAGATAACTGATAGGACTTACGATAATAGTGGCTATAAAAAGTAACACAAAAGGGCTACTCTCATTATCCAAAAGCTTGTTTTTTATAGGAATTTAAAAAATCATAAGAGCTACATAGAATTTGACTTAATTTTTTATCCATTAGTCTGGACAAATTAATTTGAAAATAGTAGTAGTGCTTCTAAAAAATCCTATAAATATTTCCATTACTTTTAATATTAAGATTGATTGATTAATTTAGACATATGTAAATTGTTGGTAATTTATTTATTCCTCAAAAACGCATTTTTCATTTAGTTAGACTGAGGAGTCCGAAGTACAAATTTTGAAAATTTGAAAACGTTTATTATATCATAGAATGCTTGAACAAACCTTTAGGGTGCGTTCACAACTAACCAAGCTTTGTTCTTGAAACGCTTGAACGCATCCATATTTTTTTTATTCATTCCTATAATATGCTTGTGATGCAGCAGTTATGCCTCGACACGCCTTATTTTAGATCATACGAAGAAATGAAACTTATATAAATGTACCTTAATTATTAATTAACCTAGTATTAAATCACTATTATTATTTATGACGTTGTTAGTAAAAAATATATTTGTCCAGTGCGATATATGTCCATGTCAATTTGTTATTAATTTCTAAGTTTATCTATAAATATGCATAGAGCGATAATATATATTTATATATTAGTATATAATATATAAATTACATACTAATCTTTCGCGTTAAGTTTGTCGTTGGCGATATGACATCACTCGAAAGGTAGCGTCAGTCAAAAAAATCTATATTTAACATTTCTTTTCTATATTAAAAAAATATATATTTTAGCGTAAAATTAGCCACATTCATTGCGTTTAATCACTGAATCCCATAAGTTCAACATCCAGATAATTATTTCAGGGTTTCTTGATTTCAACGGTTTTTCTTCTTGTTTTCTTAATAAGTTCCTTAACACCAACTTCTAAAAGTTTTGCCTTTGCCCATAGTCCAAGCAAAGTGTAAAACTGAGATATATTTTTTTCTCAATGATCCTGAGAAGGCAATTTAGGGGCGCGGTAGGCGGTTGGGGAAGGGGACGCGCATTCCACGGACCGGCAAACTTAAAGCGAACGGGTAGTAATTTTGTTTTTTTTTTTAATTCATTTTTGTGTCATATTTTTTTAAATTTTATATGTGTTTTACTGACCCAAATCTATAAAATTTCCAAATTGATAGTTTTCGATAAAAGAAAAAAAATAGGGTATACTATTTTTTTCTTTTCATATGACGTTATTTTATTTATTAATATACAGTCTATACTTGTGTTACTTTTTGTTTGAACATGCACAATTTTTTTTTAATGGATACCATCTTTTTCTTCTTATTTTCTCATTTTATGTTTGTTATTAATTTCCACGGGAGACATTTATTTATTGTTACTTAAAATATTTTTTGCTTTTATCATTCCTCAATTGTAATAAGAATACTTTTGCATTAAACGACCTATTATTATTGTTTTAAATTTTTTATTCTTGTTTAATATCCTCCCTATTTCCCTATCCTCAATTCTTGTACAGAATACAGTAGTTTCCGCGATCTAACCCGGACCTTTTCAATAGTAAGTAAGGTAATGGCAATCTACACATATAATAAAATTGTAGGAATGTTGAAACTGTACATTAAATATATTTTTTCAGAATACTTGGGACATGATATACAATCGATACCGAACCCAAAATATGGTTTTTAGAATTTTTGTCTGTTTCTTTGTTACGGATAAACTCTAAAAGTACTGCATGCTTTAAAGTCCAATTTTGCATAAATATAGCCAAGATGTCGGGTCAACACATAGGCTAAATATTATCACGCTATCACTAATTGGGGGGTAAGCAATGAACTCTTATAATGGCACAGGCACAGTATTTTTGCTGCTTTATGGCGTCCACGCAGACGAAGTAGTGGGCAACAGCTAGTATCAAATATAACGAAATAGTTATTGAACTTTCTTTAATAAAAATATGATTTGCTTATTTTTACATACATATTTTTTTTACAAATTTATTAAAATAAATAAAGTTTAAATTTAGGCATTTCTTGTCATTTTCAACAGTTTTAGCGGGTTGAAGCGCCGCTGAGGTGCGCGCATATGTTGATTGTCCGTCAGTGCAGTACGATATGGAACTGCTGTTCCTGGAGGCAATTGTTGTTCAATATCTTGCAGTTCTGGCGTCCAATCAGAATATAATAACGCATTTACTGAACTCAACCTCACTACTGGCTCCGGGGTCACCAAGTACACTGCATCATTCTCAAAATCAACACCGCGAATCAAGCCTGTAAAGAATTAACGGAGATTAGCTGATTTACATACATACATAACTTCACGCCAAATCCCTTGCGGGGTAGGCAGAGAGAAGAGAGCGCCATAGGGCACGATTCTTACACACCTCACTCGCTTCGTTGACTTTCATAACTCTTTTCATGCACGCGCGTCGGTTTTTGAGGCTCTTAACATCACCTTCCTCCAGAACACGTTCTATTTGGTCTTGGAATGTGTGTCTTGGCCGTCCTCGACTCCTACATCCGTCCATTAGCTGATTTCTGTTTATCAAATCTCTAAATCAATTTGGTCTGGTGGTAGAGAACACGGTTCCTGAATCCAGAGGTCGTGGGTTCGAATCCTGACACTGGCTCACACCAATGACTTTTCGAAATTGTTTTCGGTAATTTATGTGTGATAAATATAGATGGTTGAAAACTTTGTGCCCAGCATGGCAATAGGTTCGCCACCTATTCTATTTGGGACGTAAACATAACGGCGAGACGAGGCTTAGCAGCCGCTGCTTACACCTTCAGGTAGAAAGTCATTATTTTGATAGAGTACCCAGACACTTTTTAACAATCTGGCTTGTTTTTTTAAGGGATAGGAGGCCATACGAGCAAGTGGATCACGTGATGGTAAGGAACTACTCACCGCCCATAAACACTGTGTTGCATTTCCGTCCTTTAAGGGAGTAGGAGGGAAAACGTGATTATACCTCTCTCACCGAAAGAAACGCGGCACGGGCCAGTTCATGCCGATATTCCGGGAGGTCGTGATATTTCACCGGTCGAGCCGGCCCATTCATGCAGTGCATGCCAGTGGTTTATAGCACATTGATGATAAAATATGTGGTCAAAGCCAATTAAATCAGTTACCATGTCCGTAGCACACAGGCGCTGTATTGTCTAGTGTAAATATTGATCCCTTCACATGAGTATCCAGATGACACAGCGCCACAATCTTTCCATTGATCACCTTCAATATATCATTTTTCTCCATTTTTACATTCGTAACTATATTTAGTTCAGATAGATTCAATCTGTAAGGAAATAACATTTCAATAAAGTAATGACTGGCTGACCTTTGTTTCGCCTTGGAAGCGATAAATAAAAAAAAATCTAAAACAATATAGCCTAAGTTACTCCTTATTGCACTAGCTACGTGGCAATAAAAGTCCCGTCAAAATCGGTTCAACCATTTCAGATATTAAACGGAACAAACAGGCAGAAAAAATGCAAAAAAAAAGTAGAAAGAAAAGTATCTATGACTAAAAACTTTGTGTCTGGTATGGCAATAGGTTCGCCACTTATTCCATTTGGGACGTAAACATAACGGGAGTCGAGGCTTAACAGCCACTGTCTACACCTTCGGATAAATAAAAGCGTGAGTTATGTCTTTAAAAATACTGGCTTCTAGTGAGATTAAGATTCAGGAATTCTTCAGGTTGCAATCATATCTATATTATTTTATTGCTGTGCAATTTTTGGAATCTGGTATTTAATAAAATTTTGACTCACCTATACGGCACAACACCCAGGAAGCTACATTTGTGTATATTCATCAGCCCGCCAAAATAGGCCAAAAAATTCAAATATCTATTATCTTTGGGCGCCAATGACGTGTGTTGTTTATGTCTCTCCACCTCCTTTGTCAACACAAAATTATAGTCCAAATCTTCTGGTAACAATATACCCCGGAACATTCTGTCCCGTCTATAATTCTCATACAAAATTTTAATTTCTTCCGGCTCCAAATAACATTCAAACCGTTTCTTAGGCGCATCAGAGTCAATTTGGATCAAGAATGTTGGCTGTATTTGAATTATTGCTAGAAGAAGGAATTTCATTCCTATAGTCATGGTCATGCCCATGGTGTTCACTATCCACGGCATGGACCGATATCTACTGTGACAATAGTTTATTAATTTACTGATAGCTGCTGTGTAACGGAATGTGTTGTCCAAGGTGCTTATCATACCTAAACTGTATGATCTGTAATAGAAATGATTAGTTTTATTATTATTTTCTGGGATAGTAGGGAATACGAGCAAGTGGGTCACGTGATGGTAACTTCTCACCGCCCATGAACACCGTGGTGCGCTGCCGTCCTTTAAGTGAATAAGAGGGAAAAGGCAAGGGAATCGGGCCTACGGATACCTCTCGATCGAAACGAGGCACGAGCCACTTCACGTCGATATTCTGAGAGGTCGTGGTATTTCACCGGTCGAGCCGGACCATTTACGCACAGAACTGCAAGACTACCACTGACAGTTGATAAAATACTTATTTTAAGTTTTTTTTTTCCAATGGTAAGTGACTAGCGCCGCTCATGAACAACTTCAGATAGGGTCATAGTTACATTGCTAGATTTTAAGATTTAGGATATAGGGGTAGTCAGGAGTGGGTAGTAGGGAAAGGGGGTTGGGCAGATACCTCTCCCACCAAACTAAAAATAAATGGCGAGAGCCACTTTAAGTCGACATTCTAAGAGGTAAGTGGTATTTCCCCAGCCGAGCCCATTCATCCAGCATAACTATATCTGTTGATGTACACTCAAACAGTTGTGCTTAAGTCGAATCTGATGATCTGGTCAGCAGTAGATCAGTTTTTACAAATGTTCCCTATATATGAAGAGGTACATTGATTTAAGTTATAGTAGTACATAGTAGCGGGATCGAGAGAGAGCCGATCCCGCTCGAAGGCGGAGGCGGCAAGCTCAGTGATCGCCGCCGCCGACGAGCCGCGAAGGCGCACCGCCCCGCAAGTGCGCCCGGGTCGCGGCCCGGGAAGGATGACTACCCGGTGCGGCCGGGGACGGTCGTCGAAGGCGTCACGGGGAGCCTCGTAACAGGTGGGGTTCGACGCCGGAGGAAGGTCGCCGCGAGGTTTTAGTGCGTAGCCCTAGGATCGGATTGCCGTGTACTGCTTTGGGAGTCCCACACTAACCTCTGACGTCCCCAGGCGGGGGGTGTGCATAAAGCGTTTCCTCAAGTAATAAAAAAAGGTAGTACAGAGTAAACAATGCTATCAATAACTAAATTGGAATTTAAACTTCGAAAATTGTTAAGAATACTACTATTCAGTATAATGCAGTATAGATTAATATGTAAACTTACATCTCTGCCGTTTTTAGATGCGTATAATTTGGACCCAATAAAGCTTCGTCAACAATTGTGGCAGATATGCAACCGGCGACAGTGAATTCAGCCTGTCCAGGGTCTAAGTCAATCACAAGAACTGGTCCGGTATCCAGCATTCTGTTTACATGGTACCTCAAAAATGTTGATTTTCCCACTCCTTTACCCCCACAAATTATCCCTCTGCTGTGCTCTTCTGCAATTTAATAGATTTTAAAATATTAACTTAACATCTAATGATAATTAAGGAGTTTTTGTGTTAAGAGTGACTTGATACTTGGAATGTTCCTTTCTATTGAATAAAAGCTAGAATTTGCATGTATTATTTTCACTATTAGTTATAATCTTGCTTCTCTGGTTTTCTTTTTTGAACCTTCGCTATCATTCTCTTCTTCCACAGGAACTCTATTCCTAGTCATATCATCTTTCAAACAATCTATCCATGTTTTCTTCGGCGTCCCGCTTCTCTTGTTTCCTTCCACATAACATAACTTCACGCCTTTTTCTACCAGAAGGTGTGGGCAGCAGCTGTTCCTCCAGCCTCGTCTCGCCGTTATGTTTACGCCCCAAATAGAATAGGTGGCGAAACTATTGCCATACCGGGCACAAAGTTTTTTAGTCATCTATATTTATCACACATTACGTCCGAAAATAATTTGGAAAAGTCATTGGTGTGAGCCAATGTGAGGATTCGAACCAGCAACCTTTGAATTCAGAACCGGGGTGCTCGACCACTGGACCACCGAGACTTAAAATCCTTCCACATTCAGATTTATAATTCTTTTCACACCATGGGTATTGCTTAAAACTATACAAGAAAATTATTTCAAAAGATTAACAGCTGAAATATGTTTGTTGCCATGTTAAAAATATTTGACAGAAACTGATACTCACTCAAACCACAAGTAATGGCTTCCTCCCATTCAAGGTGAACATGAAAAGATCTTAGAGGTTTACTAAGGTAGATGTTGCCATCTATCTTATTTGATGGCTCTACTAGTCTGAATGCAGAGTTATCAAGCTTCAGTCTGTGGAACAAATCCATTGAGAAATGCTCATCAATAAAATTTATTCTAGGATTAACCAACGAAGACAAACTTATTACACAGTCGTATTCTCCGAGAGTTGTAACAATATTTTCAGCATCTCTAACAGATAGTCCAGCACTGGACAGTTTTGAAAATAATCCAAAATAATCATTATTAGTTGCCACCGTTTTCACACAATATGCAAAACTGTTATTGGGTCCATACACACACACTTCCTTTTTCAATATATAACCGAAAATTTCTAACGTACCACCCAACGGTTTTAATTTAATTTTCCCATTCAAATACAATTGCGTTGGATGTTTTAAAACAATTATGCAATTTTTGTTTTTGTAGTAAATCTGTAGAGATTTTTCCAAATTTTTCATTCTCTCATCAAAGGATTCTTCTCTTGATATTGATAATGTAGTGCTGGAAATGTCTGGATTATCTACAAACGAAGTATTAATACTATCTGTGGCTTCCAAATCTATCTCGATATCCTCTATGACTGGGTCATCACCGATTTCAGGTATCAGACTGTCTGCATCTTCTTCAATTTTCGATTCATCATCCAACAAGAATATGCTACAATCATTAGCGTTAATATTTTCTTCTGCATTTCTGAAATGTCTGACAGTTGGATATTTATAGTCACCTAATATGTCACTGAGACTTTGATCTGGCATATCTTCAGCTGTAATTGAAATACAACGACAGGTTAGATTTGTTTAAGATATTCTGTAATATATTTATTAATGGTACATGTATGTATTGTATTATTTAGTCTAGTGGTCACTACAGTGGACTCAAAGATGGATATTGAGAAAATGATAGAGAAAAGCAAACATTTAAAGAGTAATGTGATGGGGTAGCTCTGGAAGGAAGGTCATACATAAAAACAGTAAATAATTTATGCAGGGCACAAATTTAGTGCGTACACCATACATTTTTTATGGGATAGCAGGGCAAACAATCTAACGGGTCACTTGATGGTAGGCTACTACTGACCGCCCATGAACACCATGGTGCGTTGCCATACTTTATGGGAGTAGGAAGGACAAGGGGACCGGGCCTCTGGATACCTCTGTCACCAAACGAAACACGGCACAAGCTACTTCACGACGATATTCCGAGAGGTCGAATCAGTCAATTTAAGCAGCGAACTGCAAGACTCAACCACTACATGTAATATTAATTGTGAAGTGTAGGGTCTATTAACTACAAATAATAATAGGGCACAAATTCTACTACCTTTTAACTGCACAGGTTCTTGGAAGCAGAGTCCATTTTCAATATTTTTTGTCTTTTCAATATGAATGTTCCTTTTCTTTGGGCTCTTCTTTCTCTCATTCTTTAAATTCTGTCTCTCTTTTTCAGTACATTTTCGTTTTACATTGGGCGGGTATAATTGATGTTCTTCTAATTTTTTTATTATTTTCATTGCTAACGCTCCGTCAGCGTCAAATTCTTCGGAAGCTGTATCAGTAGTGAATGAGTAAGGAGATGCTTCTATTGAATCGAATATAGACAAATCTGAAAGTGAACTGATCTCTTCATCTTCATCTGTTGATAACTGTTCTATATCCTCATCAGCTTCTATTATAGGGTACAGGCAGTCATCTGTATCTTCATCTATATTTTCCAAGGGTATATCAGTGTGTGATTTATGCAGACTAACTGATTTTTTACCAGAATTGTTATTACTGCTTAAATATGTATTACTACAACTACTACTACAACTTGATGCAATGTTGTTATGAGTCTCTAAAGATGTCTTTGCATGTATGTCATCCTCTTCTTCAGACATTGTAATATCTAAGTCAGAAAACCCACTTACTGATGAAGACTCATCAAGAGCCGCATGAGCATCAGCAATATCCCTGTAAACTTTATCACTGTTTTTTATTAGCTCATTATCACTCTTTTTATAGCCATGTAACATTTGTTTCAATTGGTTCTTCATATTTTGTTCTGCTTTAGAGCTCCCTCTCGAGACACTCTTTTGAGTGTGTGCTTTTTCAAAATAATCCATATCATATATCTTATTCTAGCTGGAATAATAAAAAAATGTTAAAGTTATTGGTAGACTTCACCTTATGCACATTTTGAAATCAAAGGAATTATTTTATCACTTATTACCTTTTTAATTATTATTATCAGTGCAGTAATGCATGCTCAATATGACAACTTATTAAGTAAGGAGTTATATTATGTAAATTTGTGACAACATTAAATGAATATGGTTATAAAAACTAAACAATCAAAACACACAAACAATGGGTAAACTTTAATAATATTTATGTTTGAGAGTTTCAGTAATTTAAATTAATGTAATATTAAGTTCAATAACCATACAATTAATTTATAGACAATATTATGGGGCCTAGAATCCGAATCCCATAACATGGACTATAACAAACAGGGCCATAATAACAGTTGTAACTATAACACGCAGGGTATATAGCTAGGTCGTGAAGGTATCTTTGTTTTGGAAGCACAAGCTTTTTAAGAAAAAAAACAGACAAATTCGTTGCGAAAAAAGTTTCGTTTGAAAGTCGGTTAAAAAGTAACGAGCAAGCGGGTTACCTGGTGGTAAGCTATCACCGCCGCCAAATTACATGCGGGGAGGGTAACAGTAATGTTGCCGGCTCAAGATGGGATAAGGGCTGGGTGGGGAGACTATGTGTCTTGTTTCTTTTTACACCACGTTTTTGCAGTTAATTAATTTTAGAAAGTATACAACCGGGGCGATTATCAATCTCCATGATCAACTCTAAAAATAACCTAAATAGTTACTTATTTTATTTCAACATAGAATAAAAAAACATCTACTTATCACAATATATCAAGAGAATTACATACTACCAAATTGAACAGCAGAATCAACACGGATAATATTAAATTCCTTTGGAAACCGTGTTTATTTTATCCACACTAGTCCACAGCCTCCAGCCAGCTGAGATGTGATGTACTCAATGTACTGTACTCGCAGTAGGGATGTGAAAAAATAATTGATTAAACATCGATTTTTTAAAGAAAAAAATCGATTTTAATTATTAATTATTTTTCTATGACTAATCGATTAATAATCGATTTTTTCTTGATCATTCAATTAAATATTACCGATTTTTCATCTGCAACGCCCCGATATTAAGTTTGGTCTTCTGTCCCGGAACGAAAACTACTAAAGAATACTTTCTCCATAATGTTATTTTTAACGCCATCTATGACCGCATTCCTTCTATACCTTTGAAACAGTTTAGTTATTCATTTAATCAAATATTCCCTAGATGGAGTCATTGAACAATACTATTTTATTAGCCGACATTTGGTTGATAAGTTTTCTTTTATTGTTTATTTCCAAATTACTAAATATTACACGGAGACCTTTCTAGTCACATACCACAAAAACCATCTGGGGTTTATCAGTGGTATATCATCCATCCCACCAAAAGCCAACAACAATTATTTAATGACTAGGTCTGTTGCAGACATAAGTTCCTTAAGACTATTTTACAATTTTGAAGTGAAACTTCTTTATCGGCGTTGGAAAAAAAATTACCGTCACATTTTTTATGTTACGCGCCATCGGTTGGTTCAGACGAAGAGTACTTTCACTTTCGGTAGGTAGGTACGGTATACACACGTACGTACATACATATACTTACCTATCATGTAATAATTACTATATATGGATGTGTAGTGACGGGTAAACAATTTAAAAAATGTGTGCGTGTACTAGTGTACACATGTAAGAAGTGAAACTTCTTTAAGGCCTTAAAAATATCAAATTATAAGCAACCGTCTCCGAGATATTTTAATATAATGTTAGTGACTTACTTGTTGTTAGTGACTTCATTCATATCAGCTCATAAGATTCTTCTTTAATATTTTTAAGGCCTTAAAGAAGTTTTACTTCTTACGTGTGTACACTAGTACACGCACACATTTTTTTTTTTATGTAAATCTGTTTTATTTATTTTTGAAGTGAAACTTCTTTATCGGCGTTGGAAAAAAATTTACCGTCACATTTTTTCGGTTACGCGTCACATTTATCGGTTACCCGTCACATTTTTCGGTTACTCGTCACATTTATCGGTTACGCGTCACATTTTTTCGTTACGCGCCATCGGTTGGTTCACTTTCGGTAGGTAGGTACGGTATACACACGTACGTACATACATATACTTACCTATCATGTAATAATTACTATATATGGATGTGTAGTGACGGGTAAACAATTTAAAAATGTATAAATATAAATCTAAATTTCTAGCAACAGCACCAAGGTGAGATTAAATATTAGTAAAAAGCCAAGTCGAAAGAGCCGAAGAAAAACTACTACTACTGTTACCACAGAATCTATCCAGGAAGAGGAGGCAGAGGAAGAATAATTTCTATAGTTATCTAGCATACTTATCATTAAAAAATACTTGATAAATATTATTAAAATTTAATAAACACTCGTTCTAAATTGATTGTAATATAGCGCCATCTTACAAAATATAATACTACTAACATGAACAATAGAAAGTGCTTACAATTTAGCTGTACCGCCAGCATTTGACAGCTCAGAACAGCTGCATATTATTTCCGTGAGATGGCTGTATTTAAGCATTTTGCGTTTTGCTATCTTTTACCATAAACTCAAGAATTTAATGGAGAAACTTTAAGTATTTACACTTAATTACTTTGCATTTTTGAATTCTCCTGTATAACTTAAGGGGTTTGCTGGTGGAAAACTCAATAATGAGTTAAGCTCGCCCTTATACATGAATTTATTATGTCTTGTTTTTATGTAAATCTGTTTTATTTATTTTTTATGTGTACAATAAAGTATAAACTAAACTATTTTTTTTTTACCACAATGCTGTAATAATCTTAGTAGCAAAAAGTTGAAGTGAAATAATTGTATTATTTTTTGTTTGTATTCATGTCTATGACAATAAAACCCTTTTGTTTAAACTTTATCTAATTTAACTTTATTTAACCAATTTCTGGAAAGTTGCATATAGATCATTTTGCGAAAAATAAGGCCTTAAAGAAGTTTCACTTCTTACATGTGTACACTAGTACACGCACACATTTTTTTACTGAACAATGTCTACGACTAAAAGGACGACAAGTAGATGGCGTCAATATTTCCATGTTGAAAATAAATCTGGCAATGCCAATTGTACATATTACCCAAAAATTTAAAAATCGATTAATTTAAATAAATCGATTATTTTCTTAGATAAAATCGATTAATTAAAAATCGATTTATTATGTTAAATGTCACATCCCTAACTCGCACAGTAGATATGTGTGATACAAATCGTATATAGATACGAAATCCGATTTCGTAGCAATATCTAAAAATCTGTTACTCGCACGAAATCTATTTATTGCAAAAATCTGTTACTTACAATATCTAGATTTTTACCGTACCGTCAGTTCCGTACCGCATGGAATATATAGTTGGAGCAAGTGAGCGCGAGCTATATATATTAGAGTGGTACAGCAATATATGAATGATACCTGTATCAGACAGATTTGAACCTTATAGCTACATAGTTAAAGCTTATTTTAGATTTTCAATGTTGAAACTAAAAGGTTGGTTGGAGTCAAATAGCAGTATATAGACGGTTTAACCGATTTAATATTATAAATTGAATCTTATTGCCATAGAAATAAAGATGATTTCTTAAAATTGGGATCATTGAAATATATAGTTGGTTAGAGCGGAAAGGCAATATGGATATTTGACTAACAGAATCAAAATGCTAGTATACTTAGATTCAGATATTTGAATACCTTCTAGATATTTGAATATCTATATATTTTAATATAAAGTTCCGATATCGGATATTGAAAATCTAAAGCTGTTATAGATACGGTACTCCAAAAAGGCGATAGGACCCATGTCTATCGCACAGAATAGCGCACTTGCACTTAAATAAACACAAAATATCATGAATAGTATGAATACAAATCTATCTAAAAAAATTACTGTTGGTTATTTTACAGAGTAGGCAACTCTGTAAAATAACCAACAGTAATTTTTTTCACCAGAGATTATGTAGATTAACATAACATAACATAACTTCACGCCTTTTGTTACCCGAAGGTGTAAGCAGCGGCTGTTAAGCCTCGTCTCGCCGTTATGTTTACGTCCCGAATGGAATAGGTGGCGAACCCATTGCCATACCAGGCACAAAGTTTTCAGTCTTCGCTATTTACACACATAACTTTCGAAAATATGTACACAATTTCCAAAAGTCATTGGTGTGAGCCAGGGTCTGGAATCGAACCCGGACCTCTGGGTCAAAAGCCGTGTGCTCAACCACTGCGCCACGGAGACTATAATTAATGTAGATTATGTAGATTAATTTCCGCTTATTTTTTAATCCCACAGTCGGAGTGAATTTAATACTAGATATTTCTGAAAATAATAATTGATTTTAGTATCAAACTGTAGTCTTATTCTCAAGAAGTTATAGCTACAGGACTTAAAACAATTGGTTTGTAATTATTAGTAACTAAGTTACAATAGAATACAATTTTAATAACATAAAGGATAGTATACCTTATAACTATGCCTACTTTTAATAATAAGCATTGAATACGTATTAAACACCAACTACGGATATAGTATTATTTTCGTATTTATATTACAAACCAATGTAAATTGTTATAGATAAAAACATCTAATTTTTTTCTTTATTCACCGTGTTTACTTGTTTTATATTTTATAGAGTTAAGTATAAAGTTAAGTGTGTGGCTGAAAACTTTGTGCCCCGCATGGCAATAGTTTCGCCACCTATTCCATTTGGGACGTAAAAATAACGGCGAAACGAGGCTTAACAGCCACTGCCTACACCTTCGGGTAACAAAGGTGTGAAGTTATGTTATGTTATATTTTAAGCATTCCAGTTTACAAGTTTTCGCATATAAATGAAGATGCTACATGCGTCCATTTTTAAGCAGTCAATCATTGAGTAAAAGTTTCAGTGATCTTATTAATTGATGCGTTAACAAAATGCGCCATCTACAAATTTCGGATATTACTTTCGGATACTATTCTTATAATGATCACTTTTTGTAAATGGTTTATCTAACGTCACTAAACTAAGGCGATAAAAATTAATAAAAAACGTCAAGGAACGTCCCTGCTTTAAAAAAAAATCAAAACGTCAGTTTCAATTCCATTTGTTTTGGATTTTTATCGGAATAAATTTTGTAGGCAACGGAATTGTTATTGTAGCAATTGTAGTTTAGTAGCGTAGGTAATAATTTTACAACTACACAACTCAAATTAAAAATATAACCCTGGACCGTCCGAGAGAATCAGACTTGGAAAGTATGGAGGTAGACCAGTTCTCGGTGTCCGTGTATGGTAGTGAAGGCTCACGGCTGCCACTTATTGACGAGTCGGCGGCTTTTGGTACACAAGCCCCGAAAGACAGGTAACCAATAAAATATAGAGAATTGGAAGAACAAATTCCAATAAGATTCCCTTAGTGGAGTTTTCCATATTAGTCTAAATCATGATAAGCATCGCCAGCTGTAACTTTTTAAAATCTATCTTTCGCCTACGCTATTTTTTTTGCGGTTTGCGTGATTTTGACTCGACTTTATAAGTGCCGCATTTTTGCCTACGGTTCATTACCATAAAAGGTTACTGTTATAGCTGCTACCTATACTGTACCTCAAACTTTTGAAATGAAAATTTGTTAGTTACCAGAATATAATCCACTAAAAAAATTATTGGTGTCATCTAGATATGAAACTTATTTGGAATACAATACAATTTAAAATAAGTCATGTATTTGGTGGTGATAAAAATAAAATAAATTAAAAACAGTGATTTTTCGATTGATATATACCTGGAACCGTTTTTTAAATATCTAATAGATAGTACAACCACTAAATAGTATTATATTCTCCTCCCTGAATCTGGATAGAATTCACTTCTCTTTCTGATCCTCAGTAACTTGCATTCCCAATTTGTTTTGACAGGTTGATAGCAATATTAGACCAAGTTGAGTTGAGAGTGGAGAGGTTACGTCGCGATACTGTTCGTATTGTCGAAGAGCGTGACTCACTCCTCTCCTCGTTAGATAGTATCAAGCATTCGGAACTGCTCAATGATGTTTCTGAATGTAAGTCAATTTTATGACTTCTGTAGTATCATTAACTCATAAATGTATTGACATGAAGCTTGCACTGTAGAGATAGATTGTTTAGTAGTAGTAGCTTAACCTTAAGACACTGCTGATAACGGAGGGGTATTATTTAATCCTTCCTCAACATAATCCACTTCTGAATCAAGAGGTTGCAGGTTCAAATCCTGGCTCACAGCAAAGACTTTGAAATTAGTCTCGAAAGTTATGTATGATAAATATTGATGACTGAAAACTTTGTGCTGAGTATGGCAATAGGTTCGCCACCTATTCCATTTGGGACATAAACATAACGAGGAGTCGAGCCTTACCTGCCACTGCTGCAGGCCTTGGGGTAGAAAAAAGGTGTAAAGTTATGTTAGATCCATATAATTGCTCAAAGATCATCACTTGAGTACTTTATTCAAGCCTATCATTCTGTGCAATATAAATAGATACATAGATAACTCTTTATTTGCACCTCAACAACATTAAATCTATACTAACGGGCCTCGTGGCGCATTGGTAAAAACTACTGGCTGGAGCAATGAGGTCAGAGGTTCGATTCCCACCCGAGCATAAATATTTGTGACAAACATGAATATTTGTGTGGAGTCTGGGTGTTTTTCTATGTATTATAAGTATGTTTTTACAAAAGAAAAGTATATATGTATTTATATCCGTTATCTAGTATTCATAACACAAGCATTTAGTTGCTTAGCTTGGAACTAGAGGGCGTTGTGTGTATTGTGTCCAAGATATTATACTAATATTATAAAGAGGAAAGATTTGTATTTTTGTATGTAACGAATAAACTCAAAAAGTACTGGACCGATTTTATATTTTTTTTATTAGCTTTTTATTAGCTTCACCTGTATGTTTGTATGTTTGTTTGTGACCGACTTCTTTTTAGTGTTCATAGTTCACTTCTCGCACCACCATCTAGTGGCAATCAGCGGAAAGTCTACGTTATCAACTTGAAACGAGTTCCTTGTATAAGTCACAGATGGCGCTATTAACGCGCTTGTTATAGAAAACCGAACTAAAAAATATAAAATAAATAATAGTTTAAAAAAACTAAAAAACACGCACGTTTATAGAAAACCGAACTAAAAAATAGAAAAATAAAAAAAATATATTTTATTTAAAAAAAAGCGTGGGGTGCATGGTGTCAATAGTTATAAATATTTTATTGACAGATATGAGTAGTGATTATCATTTCGAAACTAAAAAACACGCTTTTTATAGAAAACCGAACTAAAAAATAGAAAAATAAAAAAAATAAATTTTATTTTAAAAAAAGCGTGGGGTGCTTTTTAAGATATATATATTTTCTATAAAAAGCGTGTTTTTTAGTTTTTTTAAACTATTATTTATTTTCTTTAGAAAGCTACATTATCTCTGAGTAATATAGGCTATATGTAATCATCGTCGTCATCGTCATTTTGTTTGTACGCGAGTAACACCGTGAGGCGGGAAGCTACTAGACCAGGGTAGATGCCTTCAAAAATAATAAAAAGTAAAAAAAAATAATAGTAGGATGAAACCCATTAGAAGAGGAGGAGAATATTACAAAAATGAAAGGAAAAATAATTTACGGGCAATCTGAGGTCGGGAAGGGGGTGGGGGTGAGTTTTTAAGGGTAAAAAACGGTTTTTCTCGCTTTCCGGCAAAACTAAAAGTCCTATGGAAAAAAGTTTAATGGCAAAGTTGTAGGTAATAAAAAGATCTAAAACTTTTGTATTTACACTTTTTCACATAACCTCAAAATTTAGATGAAAAATTCAAAAAACCAAGCTTTTTGATTTTTATTTTTATCTCTTACAATTTTTTTTTTCCCCACGATATTTTGTGAAAAGTTTCCTTTTTATGTCCCAAATACGCTGTAATTTATTTGTTTAAAAATATTTATTTTTTTTGCCTTATATTGAATTAATATCGAAAAAGCACCCTAATTTTCAATCGAAAATTCTGACGTCAAAATATCAGCTTTTTTCAAAAAGTTTGGGGGCTTTTTGTTCGTTGAAATATCTACTTTCTGATGGTGTAAAAAATTGTGCTATTTTAGTAAATTTTCTCAGAAAATGCAAATCAAAATCGAAAAAAAACTCAAGTCCGATTTTTTTTTAAATTATTATATAAAATATTGATCTATTTATTAAAATTTATACTTTAATTACCCGAAAATCGTAAGATTACATGTTACATTGATAAAAAAAAATTGCAAACCAAAATAAATTACTATTATTAACAAACAAATAAATTATTAATTTCTGAATTCGAGTATTTACCGATGTTCATTTGCATTTTCTGAGAAAATTTACTAAAATAGCACAATTTTTTTTACACCATCAGAAAGTAGATATTTCAACGAACAAAAAGCCCCCAAACTTTTTGAAAAAAACTGATATTTTGACGTCAGAATTTTCGATTGAAAATGACGGTGCTTTTTTGATATTAAGTTAAAATGAGGCGAAAAAATAAATATTTTTAATCAAATAAATTACAGTGTATTTGGGACATAATAAGGTAAGTTTTCACCAAATTTCGTAGAAAATTTTTTTTGAAAAAGATATAAATAAAAAACCAAAAACTTGTTATTTTGAATTTTTCACCTAAATTTTGAGGTTATGTGAAAAAATTGCAAATACAAAAGTTGTAAATCTTTTTATGACCTACAACTTTGGCATTTAACTTTTTGACATAGGACTTGTAGTTTTGCCGGAAATCAAGATAAACCATTTTTTACCCTTAAAAACTCACCCCCTCCCACTTCCCGAACTCGAATTGACCGTAATTTATTTTTCCTTTAAATTCATTTTGATCATATTCCCCTGCTTTTCTAATGGGTTTCATCCTACTGTATTTTTTTTTGGTTTCAAAAATTATCGACCCTGGTCTATACATACAATATAGCGGTACGAATTTTACGCGATTTGCTAGTCACATATAAAATGCAATATTGTGGGGTGGCATTATCAGTAAAAAAAAAAAATTTTTAAAAGCTTTTATTTAGCTTGCACTGTATGTATGTATGTAAATATGTATGTTCGGTGGAATCTTGCAACTCAATTTTGAAGTAGATATGCTTATTTAAATTCAAATTTAATTTTATTTAGTTTATTTATTAAGAATGGGAGAAGAAAATGTGAGATCCATCAAATGATTTTCACACTTACTGTTTGAATGATAAAGCTTTACCAAAATTAATTTAAGGTCTAGACTGAAAATATTACATGGTCTTATCAGTCTTCAATTATGCCATTGTGTGCAGGTGATAAGGATGACATTACAAGGTATGTGGAGAGAATCTTGGCTCGTGCCATGACTGTGGAGGTGGCTGTACGCACTGACCGAGACTCACAGCAGGAGGAAGCTCTTCACCAGGTAATTGTAACACTATTAATCATCTTCGCTAGCCACGTAGTCCGCTGCATTAATGGGCTGGCTCGACCGGTGCAATACCACTACCTCTCAAAATATCAACGTAAAGTTTCACTCGGTGAAAGAGGTATCCAGAGGCCCAACTCCTTTCCCCATCTCCTTCTCATCCCACTTCTGACCCCTTCCATATCCCATTATGAGGGATGGCAACGCAACTGTAACAAACACTATTTGTGTTCGGGTGTCCATGGGCGGCGTTTGTTGCTCACCATCAGGTGACACGCCTGCTCGTTTGCTTCCCAATATCAATGAAATACTACGACCTCACAGTATACCCATAGTGGCTCATGTCGCGTTCTGTTCGGTGAGTGAGGAATCCGGAGGCTGAAACCCTGCCCCACTCTCGTCTCAATAAAATTTTCGACCCCTTCTGTATCCCGTCCCATTGCATTACAGCCCTCCATGGGCGGGGCTAGTCGCTTATCATCAGCTGACTCGCACGCCCGTTAGGCCCTCATCCTTTAAAAAAATTACCTGTGTTGATATACAATGTGATATCTTCTCTAGAGTTTTATTCACACTACATAATAATATGTTTTTATCTTATGTACAAAATATTAATATCATCAAGACCACTTGACAGATAGCTTGGATTCAAATCATCATCATCATGATGTTTTGAGTTTGTTTGAGTTTAATTCACATTATATAATAATATGTTTTTATCTTATGTACAAAATATCAATATCATCAAGACCACTTGAAAAATGGCTTGGATTAAAATAAATCGTTATAGCTAGTTAATTTAAAAAGAGTTTTTAACAATGACATAATACATTTTAATGAGTTCGATGGCCTCGCGACGCGCCATTGTTTGTGTGTAGTCTGCCTACTTATTTTTACTGGCTGATTACATTAACGTATAGTTTCATAAATAATAACTATTTTCAAAATAGCTGACTTGCGGGGTAGACAGAGTAAACAGAGCACCACAAAGCACGAATCTTACACGCCCCACTCGCTTCTTTGAATTTCATAACACTTGTTCGCTGCGTGAATGGGCCGGCTCGACCGGTGAAATACCACGACCTCTCGGTATATCGGCATGAAGTGGTTCGTGTCGCGTTTCGTTCGGTGAGAGAGGTATCCGGGGGCCCGATCCCCTTTCCCCTTCCTTTCCTCTCTTACTCCCTTAAAGGACGGCAACGCACCATGGTGTTCATGGGCATTGAGTAGTTGCTTACCATCAGGTGACCCACTTGCTCGTTTGCCCTTCTATCCCATAAAAAAACGTATATTCTATGGGAACTGATTGAAATATCAGTTCAGGCAACTAAGGCATGTGGACTAACTTACCTACCCAGTGGACTTCTGTGTCTCACTCTTGGACTTCTGTGCAGAGGTTTCCTGTTCGAACCCCTTCAGAAAATTATGTTTGAAAATTGACAACTAACAAATTGTTTTTGGTGTATGGTTATCTGGCGTATTGGAGTATAATGACTGCTGCTTACGCCTTACATAACTTCATGCCTTTTTCTAACCGAAGGTGTAGGCAGTGGCTCCTAACGACTCGACTCGACTCGCTTTTATGTTTACGTCCCAAATGGAATAGGTAGCTAAGCTATTGCCATACCAGGCACAACTTTCGAAATTAATTTCGAAAAGTCATTGGTGTGTGCCAGGATTCGTACCCGCGACCTCTGGATTCAGAAGCCGTGTCCGTGTGCTCGACCACTGGACCACCGAGGCTATTGCTTACACCTTCATATATTAAAAGGGGCAAAGTTACTGTATCAAGGGGTGCAAAATTATGTAACTATTATGTACTTTTATAAAAAAAAGTTCCAATCATTTGCAGGTGAACATGTACATAGATCAGCTGGTAATGATAGTCCACAATGATACAGTGGCAGCTCACACGAGATGCCAGACCTTCATGAACGCCTGCACTTCACAACCCGACCCTGCTACTGGCACTGACAAAAATTTTGAATCTGCGATCCTAGGTTGTACACTTGATGATCAGAAACGTATCAAGAAACGTCTCCAAGGTCTGTTAGATTATTTCGCCAAGCTAAACATCACCACATGTTCCTGAACTACTGCTACGAACAAATTGTTATAACGCAACACGCTGTATGCCAGCTTTTAATATTTAATCTGTACAAAGCTTCGGACCAATATTAAGTTCATATACAGTGTGTTAAATTTTTGACATCTTATATTTCAATATGCTGTATGTCACAGTTGTTTTTCGTTATGCAAATTCTTGATATCTTGGGGTTGTTGGTTGTAGAAAGGCCTATTATTTGTGCAGTATTGGAGAGGTTTTTTCATTACTTTCAAAGTGAAACTTTAAATACATAGTCTCAAATTTTTTCGTCCATCTATTGCATGTCGCGCGGTATGCGTAGTCGCATGATATATCTGTTCGCGCGGAACGTGTAGTCTGCGCTGTGTGTGAAAAATAAAAATTGTCTTGTTCAATGGGAGTTGAACTCTTATCGTGGTTTCATAAAACCACAATAATATCCTTTTTCGATTAGTCTGATGAATAATAATGAGAATCATCATTCTCTGTTCTTTATTCCAATTACTCAAGGTATATACAGCGTCAATGTATGTGATATGAGATGCAAGTACGCATTACGCTAATAATTTACATTCTTTGTCTTCAGTCCTCATATATTTCTAGAACCTTCTTATATTAACACAAATATATCTGCTCAATTGTACGATCTCATAAAACAAAATATTGTATCCAACATGTAACATTATTAACTCACACCCTCAAACACTCCAATTAGATTGTTAAGTGACCATCACCGTCCATGGACACCTGCAACACATATAGTGTTACAGTTGCGTTGCCGACCTTTAAGGGGTAGGTTAAGAAGGGATGGGGAAGGGGGGTGGGCCTCCGGGCATCTCTCTCACCTAACGAAACGCAGCATGAGCCACTTTACGTCGATCTTCTGAGAGGTGGTAGTATTTCACCGGTCGAGCCGGCCCATTCATGCAGCGAAGTGTTTGGCTCTACCACTCCTAAATAACAATAATAATACATACACCAAATATTATTTATGTATGCGTTGACGTTGTTTATTTGTCAAATTATTTATTCCCATTTCGTTTTGTCAAAAAGTCTTATTACCTTGACTTACGGTCCATTTTTGTTTATATGAACTGTTTAGCTAGCTTTTTAGGATGACTGTAACTTAGTTCTTGCTAAATTTGAGAAAAAAATATAGGCTACATAAAAAATCAATTTAAACCGATTCCGATTCTGAACAAATTACTTTCAGGGTGTGCGTTAATTATTTTACATGTTGTATACATTTTACTAACTATTATCTGATCCACTGATCTGATATATCTTATTGGGGATTTTCGGAAAACAATTACTCATCGAAAGACGAATTTAATCACATCGGGGAAACATGTTCCTGATTTTAGCGTAAATATCTTCCTGAATAGTTACATTTGAAAAGTACAAGCTTCTTTTAACATAACTTTAAATATAGCGAATATAACAAACTTAATTACAAATGTATCATGTCTGGATAGTAGAATGATATCATAGTAAATATAGACTAACCAATGTAAGACCCCAAGATACTGAATTATCAGTACATATCTAAGAATAAAAAGCCTTGTCTCTTACGCCCGAATACTGAACCGCCACTCAAATATATAAGCGCTACTTAAGCGTGTAGCTGTCACATTAGACAGAATACTTGAAATTTGAGCATTAAGGAGCACCTTATTGATTGTCAGATTTGAGTGGCGGTTCAGTATTCGGGCGTTAATCAATCAATTGGTCTGGTGCAATTACTATAAGCTTTGGCAATGTGATAGTCTATGTATACTTAATGGAACAGATTCTATTAATTCCTTTGTATTTATTGAGAAGTTATTACGCATTTGTTCTTAGATTTACTCACCGTTAGTTGATAGATTTTGTATTATGAATATCTGTTATCTATAGATAGATATATTTACTCTATACCATAGAGTTAATATTACCATGTCTAGTTAAAAAAAAAACAATTTTATATAAGTCCATGTGATGATTTTTTTTTATCGTTTTGTATGTTTCATGATTTGTTCTACTTAAATTGTCTATGGTGTGTGACATTATTTATTATCTACAAAATGCCTTTACTTCAATGTGATTAAAGTAAGGTTACAATATCTGTAATGGGATCTTCTTGAAACGTAATATAATATTAAGGCAAAGTAAATAAATAAAAAATAAATTTAATTGTGCATTGATGTAACACTTCATTTTTTTATTGTTATTTTTGATAAAACAAATAGCTATTTTGTCTATGGCATGAACGAATTGTGACTTAAGTATGGTTATATATTATATGTATCAGTAGAATTTGGAGCAATAAATAGATTGACGCTATTAGTTGTATCATCATCAGACCTCTACATAGGTCTCAATGTGGTCTGAACTGAGCTGGACCTTCAGCTCTTTTCTGGTCTTAGCTGGTCCTACGCTAACTATTACTTTATAATTATAAACTGATATAAAACCTTACTTAAGTTTGCCTACATAAGCTGTGTTGTGGTAACTCAAAATAAATAGATTATTATATTGTTGAAATTTGTTGTAATACCATAAAAAATCTATATTAGCACTGGTTGTTTTAAACTGTGTCATTGCAAAGAGTGGGCCTGTCATTTTACCCGAATAAATGCACCATTACAAGTTCTTCAACAACAGTACAAGCAGAGATCCATGACAAACTTATTACATAACTTATTGTTTATTTTACTTACTGGTGTATATTATAGGGAGAGAATTATTTAAATAGTAGAATCACACATCATATTTTTTGGTACAATTTAAAAATATTATGTTACCACATTCTTACTTTTATTTTTATTACAATAATTGAAGACTTTTTTTTAAATATATATAAAGCAATATTTATTATTCTACAACCAGAGCTCGTAATGATACTATAGGAAAAAAGCAGCAAAAAAGAAATCCCTTACATTCAATTTTGCATTTTAGTATACGTATGTTGATAGATTTGGTTCTTATGATTATTTGTTTATTTAAATACTGTTTTTAAATAAGGTGTACATGGCGTGGCCGATAATGCCTTGTTTTCAGCTACATTTATTAAATATATTTTTAAATATAATATTTCATTATAAAGAGATTTTTTATTTGTGATGATTTTTACTCTATTTATAACTCGCATAACTCGTAAGTTCATGCTATCAAGGATCATTACTTTATTTTCATAATTAAAATAAAATTGTTATGTAATGGTTCGTTGTAGTATCAATACTCACAATTTCTAAATAGGAAAAATAAAATTACAACATATTAATCGCAAATAATAATTTATTTTAATAAACCGAATATTAAGTACAAAATTATTTACATTTCTTTTTTATTTATTTATAAATCAACTTACTAAAATATTACAACATGACTTAAAAAACGACAAAAACTATTTGTCCTACATAAATAAAACTTTAAAATTTAGGTATTAGGTACTTACTTTGAGAGTGGTGTTAGAATATTTATTTAAAAAAATATAACCATGTACAACACCATACAAGAGAAAAGTTCATATTTTGACAAGTTTAAGTGGTGTATTTTTTGGCAGAAACCATAGTGTTGCGTTTTTCGTTTCGTATGACACTTGTGCCAAAAATAAAAAAGTTTACATTACAAACTTTTCGGATGTTTTAAATTTCGAATAGGTATCTCGCACACCATAAATGGAATAAGTTACGTCGAACACGTTTAGTTACGTCACTTCGATTTTAAAAGTTTACATAAACTTTGAAAATGGGAAAGTATTTCTTTTACATAAAATTAGATATCTATTACGTGAATATATTTGTTATTACAATATTACCTTTTTACAACCTAACATTTATTATAAGTGAAACAAGAATATACAGGGTTATTTCAAATATACTAATAATTAGCTAAGGGTATATTCTGTAGGTAATTACCTAACACTTTTGTTCTACGACTTTTTAAAAATCACAATTTTAATTTTTTTTTCATTTCAAACAAATTTAAATAATTAAAATCGGTAGTTGTAAAATATTAACTAAGTCTACGTATTGCATTGAGCGCATCTAGTGACAACGGTATGGGGGGGTAGCGGGGCAAGGTCACGCGGCATTTGTACTTTGATGGACCCGTAGGTCATTAGCCAAACATATGTTAGTCGCCCGTAAGACTGATCACGTTTCGACATGTTTTTTAACTTTATGTATGAGTATGTTCGACTTGCGGTGGCAAGTATTTAATAAATGTAATTAGTCGCAGTTGGTATGTCTGAATAATCTCGAATGCTTAATATCGTGGGCGGAATAATCGAGTTTTCACTTAAATACCCACATTAAATAGGTAGGTAAATAATTCAAATTTCCTACATTAAATTTTAAGTGTATTAGCCTAAAAATACATTTCTAACACCTTTAATTTCGTAATCTACACGATATCCGATTGGGTATGTGAATTAAAAGCAGTTTCGTGTAGAAAGCGCGGGAACTCGCTTCTCTTGTTTAGATGCATAAACAGAGCTGCTACTCTGAATGAAAATCGGGTGAAATAGGTACGTTTAGTACAATATACAGAGTTACAAAGTGTCAGATGGTACAATTAAATCTTAAAAATCGTTTTTTTTACTAGAGTTTTAGGTTTTTGTAAAACTGGTAAAAGAAAAGTTGTTTAGAATGACACAAAGGAGCTATGTGTAGAATAGTATTAGTATATTAAAATTAACCCTGTATATTGTAATATACAGTAAACATTACACTTTTGTTGGTTTATCTATTTCAATTGGTAATATTTAAACAAGTTTCGGAAATGAATAAAAATAAGTACAGTATATAAATTCGTTTTCATAGAATAGAAATCATTTTATTATAGATTTCACAATTTTAAAATATCTAGAGAAGCCTTTGCTGACCCAATAAGATTCCTTAATCCTCAGATCAAATACGGTCTGAACTGGTGGAATCTTGATCTTGGCAATAGTTCCCGACCTTTTATTCGGTTTTAATGACCTGGTTACTAGGAACTTTAAGTCAAAGTTCCAGACCTGTTAACTATCTTTTGAGTACTTCAGGCTTTTGACTGCTCTCTGATATTTCTTTAATAGTTTTGTGGCACATACACAAGACTAATTTATATGTCAAGATTACTTAGTATTAGGTATTATCTAGTTCTTATAGAGACATCGTTAGTGTTTAACATAGTTT
This sequence comes from Euproctis similis, assembly GCA_905147225.2. Classification (NCBI taxonomy): domain Eukaryota; kingdom Metazoa; phylum Arthropoda; class Insecta; order Lepidoptera; family Erebidae; genus Euproctis; species Euproctis similis. The sequence goes on along the minus strand of LR990121.1, from coordinate 5,076,538 downwards.
TATTTGGGCGTCATCACAGAAGCCTGCAAGCGTTTCTGAACACGTTTTTCTTCTTGCTCCCAGGCCTGTGTTTCGTCGGACGCAATAATATGGTACCGTTGCTATTGTGGTTGGTGAAAGTCCCTGAAAAATATTCATCATCACTTAATATAATCATCAGCCTCAGTTTGTGTCCTAAATTTAATTGTGATAGTTGATTTCTATCTTATTAGGTAAGATTGATTCACAATTGAACTCAGTAAAAAAATTGTCCCGAAATGGTGCGTCGTGTGTTCGTGACTCATAAGAAATAGATATTTCATATTTTGTTGTAAACCAAGGTTCCATTTAATATTATTTCCTATTTAATTATTAAGGCAGAGTATTATTTTAGCAGAATATTGAGAAGCAGAAATGATATGACAACCCTAATCCGATGTCAAAGAGACATAAGACTATTGGTAGCAATGAATATGAGTATAAAAGATAAAAAATGTATACAGAGCATAATAAAAAAGCGGTTCTGTCGCGTTTCGTTCAGAAAGAGAGAGAGAGATTCCGCTCGCCATCCCGCTTCTGACCCATTCCTTATCACATCTTAAAATCCGCCGACGCAACTGTAACACTATATGTGGTGCAGATGTCTATGAGCCGCGCGAGTTACCCATCACCAGGTGACCCGAATTCAGATTAATTGTGGTAGTTACCTATAACAGGAGCCGCGCAGGGTGGTAGTGAACTGTCTGCCGCGTCGTCCCGTCTCATGTCCGAGAGACATCTAGCGGCGAGCGCTCTGAACACGGCGCCCACATTCACATCCTCTTTCACGGATGCCCTCATCAGCCTACACCCGAGCGCACGAGCAACGAGCTCCGCTTCATCCCTAGAAGAGAGTAATATTTAAATATAATCATTGGTCTCTGGATATTTATATAGATGTTTACAAAAAAGGTCACATTGGTAAAAAATGGTAAATCAACCAACTGCCAAGTAGAGCTAAATGGGTTCGATCTACACCCGATGAGCAATGAATATTTGTGCGGCGTCTGTTTGTTTTTCTATTCGTTCGAACTTTGTAACATTAGAGTCTTGGTGGTCCAGTCGTCGAGCACACGGCATCTGAATCCAGAGGTCGTGGGTTCGAATCTTGGCACACACCAATGACTTTTCGAAAGTTATGTGTGATAAATATCGATGACTAGAAACTTTATGCCCAGTATGGGAATAGGTTCGCCACCATTTGTGACGTAAACAAAATGGCGAGGCGAGGCTTAACAGCCACTGCCTACACCTTCGGGTAGGAAAAGGCGTGAAGTTATGTTTATGTATGCAGAACTTTATGTTCAAATTTGTATTTATTACAGCTTTGTCCAATTTCCCTAATACAAGCGTTTGGTTTCTTAGCTTGGATTTCCAGTCAGTGCTGTGTCGATAGTGTCCAAAATTTAATATGTGTAGTTCGCTGCATGAATGGGCCGGCTCCACCGGTGAAATACCACGGCCTCTCAGAAGACCGACGTAAAGTGGCTCATGCCGCGTTTCGTTCGGTGAGAGAGGTACCCGGAGGCCCACCCCCCTTCCCCATCCTTTCCTATCCCCTATCCCTTAAAGGTCGGCAACGCAGCAGTAACACTATATGTGTTGCTGGTGTCCATGGGCGGCGTTGGTTGCTTACCATCAGGTGACACACCTGCTCGTTTGCCCTCCTATCCCATAAAAAAATGTAGTAGGTATTATCACATGTAAAGTTCTATAATACAAGCGTTAGTTACATAGCTTGGAAAATAGATGGCGCTTAGTGCAATATGTCCAGAAACATTATATACTAAATAGATAGATACTTACGGTCCCACGACACATTGATCCATCAAATCTATTTTGTTTTGAACTATAATTGTCGGGATTTCTCCACACTCATTCTCCACCTGAAATTTACCAACCATAAGGTAAAATTTTGGTACAAAAAAAATAAATCCCTAATATAAAATTCCATTTTATTCATATCGACAAGGCAACGCTGCCTATACACCTAGAATTAAATATCTCATATGCCTATCCTATCATTTCAATAACGTTAATTCTTGTTGTTTGGATTATCATCATACTAATAGCTAATGGGAGCGGAACAGTGTTAATATGAGTCAGCAAATTGAGTAAAACACCGGAATAAGTAATAAGTTTGGTAAACATAAATAAAACACAAACAATTTATAACAAAATAAGATAAATTTAATAATAAAATATATATAACTATATACAATGTTATAAGTAGATTTAATAATATAAAACAATAAAATATTTTATCTTATGTCTTAAGTGGACAATCTGAACTGCCTTCGCGTCCTGACATGATGGTCAAGCTGTCCACGACGGCCTGCACCTCAGCTTGCCTCGGCAAATATCTGGATAACAATTTCCCTCTACCACTCGCAGAACAATTAATATCCAAAAGATAATTATCATTGACGATCATAAAAATATATTTAGAAATATTTTTGTCACAACTACGATACATATTTTTCACTTCATTTTCTCCGTAAAAATATAAGCTGACATTTTTCCTTGTGCTGTCAGTGTACGAAGCTTGTATAACTGTATCAGAATTTGTTAGATTTAAATTACTGCAACCATTGTTCAGACCATTCGTTTCATAGTCTACTAATCTTTTATATGTTATGATCTCACACTCTTCTCTGTCTCTCGCTTTCGGTGGCCAATAATAGACTGCATACATTTGAGATGGTAATTCTTTTAAATCGTATATAACACCGTTGGAAAAATATTCAACACACTGTTTTTCCCATCGAGATTTGACTGATATCACTATATTGAATGTGCAAAATATGCTCACAAATAAACTATATGTTTTCATAATGTCTTATTTTACAAACTAATTAAATATCGTTACTTTTTTTGTAAATATATTATCACATTTAAAGTATGTTTTCGTACAAATATAGAAACAAGACTGATAAGTTTAAAGCGCCAATAAGTGTGTATTTTAGTTATAAATATGACTGTTTTAGATACGAGTAGTATTTGTTTGCTATAATAGCATATCTCTGTACAGTCCATTGGATATTTGTGTGGCATAAGTCACGACCCAGCCGATGTTATCATAATTTTCTGCCTCAATTAACTAAATAATCTAGATATATATATGTTGTACTGAATCCCAAATCTGGATATTAAAATGTATGAATGCATAAATTTAAATTTATATGAGATAGGTAAATAGATTTTGTCGCAAACTTGGCTCGTGAGTTTGTTTATATTAGTAGATTGGATAGTTAAGATTGGCATTAAATGCTAACTTGGTTTAGGTAAGTTACAATAACAATACAAAAAGATACTAAAGTTATTAAACATAAAATGGTCACCTGAATCAAATTAAATCAGCTTTATCTTTAAGGATATTATTGAGTCTTAAAAATAGCCAATAGATACATACATATTATAAATATTTAATGTACATTTCAACACGTACGCTTCAGGAAAGTACGTCCGTGGAACAAAGAACACGAACGCAATCGCTACAAGCGGTCTGATTCCGAGTGTAGGGGCTATCATGAGGAGAACCGGCCAAAAAATCTCATTTGACAGATACTCTTTTCACATCATGTATCCATATAACAATAGTATCCCTCTACTACCGTCTTTGATAAACGAATAAATTAACAATATGTTATATGGTTGTTATATATGGTGTGAGCCAGGATTCGAATCCTGGCTCGCACCAATGACTTTTCCAAATTCTTTTCGAAAGTTATGTGTGATATGAAATATCAAATATATGAAAAATAATAAATATATGAAATATCGATGGCTAAAAACTTTGGCATGGCAATAGGTTTGCTCCCTATTACATTTGGGACGTAAATAAAACGGTGAGTCGAGGCTTAACAGCCACTGCCTACACCTTCGGGTAGAAAAAGGCGTGAAGTTTATAGTTTCTAAGATAAAATTTACTCTGACTTCTAGAATAATTATTGAAAATGCTGGCATGCTGGGTTTGCTGAGACGTGTTTAACTGTACTAGAGAATAGTACCAACTCCTAATAGTACCTGTAGGAAGTGGCTACTAACGGATGTGATGACATGGAAGATACTTATCCTAGTCTGTGTCTAGTGTTTCAGCACCGTTCCTTCTAATTCAAAGGTCTAGCTTCGAAACCTGACTTACACTAATGACTACCTGATTTAGATTAGGTTAACTCACCTTTAGTTTCCACGAGTGTAAAGAAAGAAAGGAATCTCTATCGGTGGTGGAGAAGGCCAGAACACAAGCGTGTGCCCCGCGGTAGTACGCCTTGGTGATGGCGTCGAATTCCTCCTGGCCAGCCGTATCCCACAGCATCAGCCGAATATCTTCACCATCGATTCTGCAAAACGAATTATCTTCTATAATAGACAATCGATAATCAACAAAATAATCACCTGATATTCCTCCACAAGTGGTAGAGCCAAGCAGTTCGCTGCATGAATGGGCCGGCTCGACCGGTGAAATACCACGACCTCTCAGAAGACCGACGTAAAGTGGGTCATGCCGCGTTTCGTTCGGTGAGAGAGATACCCGGAGGCCCACCCCCCTTCCCCATCCTTTCCTATCCCCTATCCCTTAAAAGTCGGCAACGCAACAGTAACACTAAATGTGTTGCTGGTGTCCATGGGCGGCGTTGGTTGCTTACCATCAGGTGACACGCCAGCTCGTTTGCCCTCCTGTTCCATAATAATAATAAAAAATATTACCTATAAATCTGTTGTGACCAAACTGGTTTAATACTCCAGGATAATAATTCTGATTGAGAAGTACCGAGTTCAAATCCGGTTAAACAAACAAACAAACTCTTCAGCTTTATATTATTAGTACATAGAATAGGAAGATGTAGAGATAAACAGTGGAAAAGCGAAGCAGTTCGCTGCATGAATGGGCGTGCTCGACCGGTGAAAAACCACGACCTCTCAGAAGATCTATGTAAGTGGCTCATGCCGCCTTTCGTTTGGTGAAAGAGGTACTCGGAGGCCCACCTCCCTTCCCCATTATTTCCCATCCTATTTTCTTAAAGGACGGCAACGCAACTGTAACACTAATGTGTTGCAGGTGTCCCTGGCCGGCGCTAGTCACTTACCATCAGGTGACACGCATGCTCGTTTGCCCTCCTATTCCATACAAAAATGTAAGATAAAATGAAATTAGAATAAATCATATTTATTTCTCAGACTTTCGCGAATCTCACTCATAGATTAAAACAACTTTTAGGATTATATCGCGTTTATTTATTACTTATTTTTATTTATTTCCCGACGTTTCGAACTCTTTACAGAGATTTCTTTACAGTGATTTCGAACTCTTTACAAAGATTTCGAAACGTCGGGAAATAAATAAAAATAAGTAATAAATAAACCCGATATAATCCTAAAAGTTGTTTTAATCTATAAACACAATCACATATGCTCTCAGTGCTCTAAGTTTATGTCAAATCTATAATTAAACATTACTTTGTCAAGTACGTAGTTGATCTGATGATGTGTCCAACATTATTTACACCGCACTCAAGCAAAAATCTAAAAGTCCAGAGAGAGTAGAGTAGGTTTGGTGTGACTAATTTTATTTTTATGCCGTTGAACTTACTATTGATAAATACGTTTTGACTACGCATAATGGTCTAGATTTTATTTCTTAACTTCCTGTTTGATATCATAAGTTATATTTACTAGTACAATCATCAAGATTTGTTTTTTTTTTTATGTTGCTATAGATATAAGGCAAACGGAACTACATTTTTACAGTAAATTCTGCTATTTAATTGTTTGTGTTTCAGCAAAATTGTTATGGTCTGGATAAACGGATAAATTAAGTGGCATTTAAAAAAAGAAAAAAAAAAAAGAAACTTTTTATTGTAGTACCATAAAGGTATGCTTACTCAATTTGTCTCTCTAAGAAGTCGACACCAATGGTCTTCTTGTAGTCACGTGTGAACGTCCCCCGGCAATATCGCTGGATCATGCTGGACTTGCCGACACCGCCGTCACCGACGATCACCACTTTAAGCGCCACCTCCAACTCCTCCTCTCGCATCGCGAAACCCACACCCCAAACATTAGTGGACACTGTGTGGAAGCTGGAAGAAAATAAAGAAAATTTAGACTCTATGTCCAGATATAGACGAAAGTAAATACCAAAACGGCAGTTGTTTTGAATTAGGTATATTTTTTTAAGATAAGTATATAGTCTCGGCACAGTCGTCGAGCACACGGCTTCTGATTCAGAGGTCCGGGTTCGAGTCTTGACACTGGCTCACACCAATGACTTTTCGAAATTGTTTTCGAAAGTTATGTGTGATAAATATCAATGACTGAAAACTTTGTGCCCGGTATGGCAACAGGCTCGCCACCTATTCCATTTGGGACGTAAACATAACGGCGAGACGAGGCTTAACAGCCGCTGAATACACCTTGGGGCAACAAAAGGCGTGAAGTTATAAGTTATGACGAGTTTTTTTTTTACCTTCACCCTAAATGTCTATACCGTGGGCAGTGTTTCCTTTTATTTGTCTTATTTATTTTGAGGTTCCTTCCGCGGACCACATATATAAATTAAGATAATTTAGTTTCGGTGGTCCAGTGGTCGAGCACCCCACTTCTGAATCAAGAGGTCGCGGGTTCCAATCCTGGCCCATACCAATGATTTTTCGAAGTTCTTTTCGGAAGTTATGTGTGAAAAATATTGATGACTGAAAACTTTGTGCCCGGTATGGCAATAGGTTCGCAACCTATTCCATTTGGGGCGTTAGCATAACGGCGAAAAGAGGCTTAACAGCCGTTGCCTACACCTTTGGGTAGAAAAAGGCGTGAAGTTATGTTATAAAGAAATATACATTTATTAGTATCCGTCATCTAGTTTTCATAATACAGGCATTTAGTACACATGCATTATTATAAATTAGAAAGCATTGTATCTCATCTCAATAAAAATTACTAAATAATTTTATCGTCTAATGTCAATTTCGAGGCAGTGGAGTGTGTTTCCAACAAGCATGACGATACATTTCTCAAGACGAGTAATATCGTTAAATCATTGAAGTTTAGTTTTACTTTCGTCGTCGCATTCCGCTTTTCACCGCCGGGAATTTAGCAGCATCATGCAACATGATTGTACAGAAAGATTATATGTCAATGTTTGTTGAAAAAAAATCGTTAAAAACAACATCCGTCTCCGGTCACAATATAAAATAGAGGGAAACTGAATTAGTTCTAATATGAAGATGAAGAACGATGTTACGCTTCCAGTATTAAATGAGATATTACAGATTAAGAATCGAAAAGGTACTGCAAAAAAGTGGGAAAGTTTCAATATATTTTTTTAAATCTATAACTTTTTGCTTTTATTCTATAATCTTGTAGATTCTTTGTTGTATTTTTTCTTGTTTTTTATAAAAAATAAAATGCATTTTAATTGTCTTGATGTCATTCGTTTAAAATTATGATAGACACAGCTTTTTTTTCTACACGAACATAACTTCACGCCAAATCCCTTGCGGGGTAGGTAGAGAGAATTTAGAAGAAATTCTTCTAGTTTCCGAGATTTGGCCGAAAAGCCCTTTTCCCAAAATGCTCGCCGGAGGACAAGGGAAGCAACCTTACTATTTTTGGGGTTACGCTTATATTGTCCCCGACACATGTCCCAAAATTAACATCTTCTAATGAAATATGGCTGTCTCTAAAACAATAACAGATGTGTGCCCAATTGGAATTAGATGGCAGAACCTATTGCCTTACACCTGCCACAAAGTTGTTAGTCATCGATATTTATCACACATAACTTCCGAAAAGAAATCCTAGAAGTCATTGGCGTGAGTCCGGATTCGATTCCATTACATCTTGATTCATAAGCGGTGTGTTCCAACTTCAGAAGGCCGAGACGAAAACGCTTTTATAATCTTTAAATAAATCATGAATAAAAATGTTGTTTATTTTATATAACCACCAAAACGTGTACCTATATGTATCCATTAAATTTAACGATACGGTTATACGGTAGAGCTGATGGGATTTTTATTCAGCTTCCACACTGCATATTTGTTTTGATGATATAATTCGTTAAATCGCTCTAACGGAAAATATACGTACGTCTGTATTTTTATTTATTGGAGTTTCTGTTTGTAATTACACAATCTTTTTAACGTATACACGGTACTTATAGGTAACAATTTTTTTTTATGGGATAGGAAGGTAAAAGAGCAGGTGCGTCACCTGATGGTAAGTGACCAGCGCCGCCCATGGACACCTGTAACACATATAGTGTAACAGTTGCGTTGCCGACCTTAAAGGGAGTAGGAGAGGAAAGGATGGGGAAGGGGGATGGGTTTCTGTGGACCTCTCTAATCGAACGTCGCGACATAAGCCACTTTACGTCGATCCTCTGATAGGTCGTGGTATTTCACCGGTCGAGCCGGCCCATTCATGCTCGGCTCTACCACTGTTATAGTTTTAGTTTCCCTGTGTGTTTGTTACGGCTAATCTCTGAAACGGCTGGATTGATTTTTTGATGCAACTTTTACAGATCGATATATAATGAGGAGTGAGGTAAGCTTTTTTAATTCTATTTTTTTTTACTTTTTACAAACCTATTTTTGAATTTGTAAGTAAAGATGTTTGTTAATTTGTATCCTTTTAACACAAAAACCACAAAACAAATTGATTGAAAATATAGGATTCAAAGATTTATAGCATTTTTATGAAAACTCAAGAAAATTTTGTAACATTAACGTTGTGGGCTCAATGACTAGAATCCTCTGCCATAATAAAAAAAAATAAAAAAAAGTTATGCGATACTATTACGTTACGTATACCATAGACTAAAAATATCAGTACTCCGCACATTATCCGTGACCCGAGTTGTGTGGTTGGCTTCAGTTCATTAGTGTTGCGGTATTAAATACCGTTTCCATGATACTGCTGGAGATATATAGAGGAAACGGATGGATAGCGGAATACGAGCTGTAAAAGCCGCAAATTATTTATTTGCAACTGACTCCAAATAATAAGGAGCTTTACGATTCTATTGTTTTATATCTTTGGTTTATTTATTAGTAACGTATATTCTTTAGATTTTATTATAACTCGGGATCTAAACAATTAATAATCGATTTAACTGTACATAGAGGAGAAATCACTATTTTAATTTCGACGCAGGCGCAGCTACGAGGAAAAGCTAGTGTGAAACTGACTCAATAACTACCGTTTCTTTTCTAAAAATTTCTTTATTAATAATAATTGTAATAACTTTGTTAATACTAAAGGAACATTTAGAGATTACAATTAATCCATATCATTTAAAAAAAAAAGAATAATTAGTACAAAGCTATATCATATATTCTTTTTGAGGCACCTTTTTGCTTTTCGTGGAACTTCATAAGTAGCAGTTTTCAGTAAGCAGTGCAACGGCGGCGGCCATTATATATCTGCCTAATTAGAAATCATACACGAACATTCAGTAAGTTTTTTATCATAATAATAAATTGCTACTTCTTCAAGCAATAAAACTTTTAACACTTTTAATAAAAACTGCAATAATTTAGACGCATGATAAATATTCTGATTCATAGAATAGACAATAGAAAACTCGGTACCCGCGAAATGGCTAACGGCCGAAGCCAATAATCAATCTGTAGTTTAAGATTGAAGTCAATCTGAGATTACTGTGTATCTGTCAAACGATCCTCAATCCTCGTGCCAATAACAAAACTTATCTATCCGTCTTACTTTCCAACCGCAGATAGCCGGTAAACCGTTCCCTCTTTACTGTTCCGTTTCACACAAAACTGTGAATAATGCTTTAAGTTTATTCCGCGTTATATTTATACGAAACTAATTTGGAGTGTTAGAAATATTACATAGTACGTTAGGGGAAACTAATTTTGCGATTTCTTATAGAATAACACATTTATTCTACAAGAAAACACCAAATTATATTCTTTATGTTTTAACAAAAGTTGTTGAACGGAACGAAATTTGACATATCACAAATAAACATTTATTTACGAAATACAAGAATTTAATTAGCTGTAATTTTAGTTAGTTTTTTTAATAATAATCTAAATACAGTGAACATCAAATACGTTTGACATGAATATTGAATCTGTAAGTAATTTGTTTCTTTACAAAAGTATGCTGATCCGTCGCGTTCTCACATAACTTTCATGAAATTGAATTGTTATTTACAGATTAAAGGCAAACCTCTTACAAAGGAGGAAACTAGAGCTCTGATAGATTATTAGAAAAAAGCAAAATAATTACGACAAAGGCGACAAACGCATCAAATAATAAATTGAAGATGGAGGAATGGCTTCAAATAACAAATAACGCCAGCGCCGCGAATTGTCCAAGGAACCCACAGCAGCTAAGTCTAAAAAGGGAAAAATTAGAAAAAAATGCTCGCAAACGCTGCACTAAGATAAGAATAAACCAATTTAATTGTTGATTAGTCATCGTAGTGTCATTATTTTAAGATATTGCTTGCCTTATTTTCATTGTTTAATTTACCTTTTTATTACTATTCATTTTAGACTGGGGGTGGCCCTGCTGATTAATACCACCTGATGGAGTATTACACAGGATAACTGCATTACTTGGTAGTACTGCCACTGGCTTTACTGCTGAGTTTGCTGGTGATAGTCAAATAGTGCAAGCAGAAAATGGTGGTGGTGATGCCATTGTGTCACCCATAGTCGAGGCAGATTGCGTTATTGGGGATGAAAATAATAATATTATAGTTGAAATATATGATTTCCGAAGAGAAAATACCCCAACACAAAGCATTTAATTTTAATCAAAATCTCAAATACTTAATATGTATGTGATAAATAGATCAACTAAATGTGATTACATAACATGTATGTGATAAATTAGCAAATAAGTTTGATTAATATATATATGTATATATAAATATCTGTGATAAATATAGCAATGAAGTGTGATTAATACTAATTTAATAAACAGTCACATTAATAATAAACATTTGTTTTATTCCATAGTCGAAATTACAGTTTAAATGTTAGTGTTAATACTAATAAAAAACATTGCGTAGATCGATTCAAGTACAAATATTAAGTTACAAAAGTATTGTTTTATTTTCAACATTTTAATCACACAAAATAATTGTTTATTAGCTCAGTTCTTGATTGTGTATCTTGGTCCATATTTAGGTTCATATCAATAGAATCCGAGTTTGTCACTTCTAAGTTAGTTCAGTTAACCTCTGTAGGTATTCAATTATGTATTCTGCTTATATTGTGGAATACTGCTGTGGTAATTATTATTTGATGGACCTTAGGCAATAACAAGCGCATGGTAAGGCCCACAATAGGAAACTTGCGCTTCCATATACCGAAAGCTCTGAAACAATAGTAGTATACCTATAAAACTCATAACATTACTAGCTAGTCTGAAAGAGAGTCAGTTTTAAAGTAAGAATGAAAAATGCAAGAGTAGCACAGCATATATACAGTGTAAAAACAAAAAGATGTAGGAGTTGAGGAAGGGCACAGCATACCATAAATGACCAAATTGAATGGGTCCTAATGTGACTTCAAAGAAACAATAAGTATTTATGAAAAGAGTTATAAAAATCGAATAAGCAAGAGAGATATATAAGAACAGTGTCTTATGCTTAGATTCTGTTCTTTCTGCCTACTTCACAAGTTATTTGGCGTGAAGTTGATTTAGGTTTACAAACTTAAGCATAACATCTGTATTTTTCAATTGTTACCTTTGTATGGTGTTCCTGGTTCTGATATGTGCTTTGTTATAGTTATGTTCTGCCAGAGTAGACGGGTTCAAAATTGGTGTCAATAAATAAAATCGGTTTGGGTAAGCACTATCACCAAGCATCCAGTGGTTACCAAAGTGACCTGACTCACATTTAACTACAAAGAAAATATAATGAATTAATAAATAAGTTGTTTTGATAATTGCACTAGTAAGTACTATTAAATATTTCAATCTGCAATCTGGTAAAAACTTTCTGTATTTAAATTATGGACAATGATGTACTGATCATTTATTTTGGCAATTGCTGTGATACATCATTCACTATTCTTCCTGGTGTTGATTTGGATACTCCCAGAAAGTCTGCGACAGAAATTAACATTGTGGCTAATGCAAAAAACCTCAATGATAGTAATAGTTAATAATATTGGTATTGCAGGAAGTGCTTCATCAAGAAGCACCGTGATTCCTGCAATACGAATATTGATTATTAGCGTTGGTATTGATTAGTATTTATGACACTGAAAGATAAATTGCAAATACATATTTGAATAGACAAACCTTGTGGAGGTTACCTACTCTGATATGTGGCACTATTTGAGTAAGCAAAGAATTCACAGCTACTTTTGACAACCGAAATCTAAAAGTAAAATCGGCATCCTCGAGGCTCTGTATATAATTTACCCTTTTGAGTCTCGTAGGAGCAGCTCTCATTTCGGTATCGCTTTCGCTATCCCAGTCTGATAGCAAAGCAAGGACTTCCAAATATCACTATCACTGTCCATTTTTAGATTATTTCAATAAAATTTATTGTAATCCTATCTCTAAACCAAGGAATTTCTCGGATTGAAATCTAAGATAGATTACGGTGATCGATGTCAGTGTCAAAACCATCGGATCGAATATTGGCACGCGCAAACTGTCATTTTAGAACAAATTTCAATCTCTAATCTCTGATCCGCCCTCCCAAAGATAGATTGATTCTAGAGATCGCTTATTCAATCCATAGATTGATTATTGGCACGCTTACTAACAGAAATGGATTGAAATATTGATCTTAGATAGCAAAATTTGGATTGGGATTGATTATTGGTTTCGGCCGTAAGTATATAGCGTGCAAGTCTATTAACAGTGGATGAGTGTGAATTGTTTTTTAAAAGATTCATTATAATATTAACGCCTGTCAAAACTGTCAAGTGATCAATCTCAGTGCTGTGAAATAAAAAAAAAAAACAAGACGTACCGACGACATACTGGTCACGGTACGATCATGGTGCAATATTTCTTATGGGATAAGGAGCAAACGAGCAAGTAGGTCAGATAAGGAAGATAAGGTACCTACTGCCGCAGCCCCCGGACACCAGCAACACACTATGTTCCATTTGCGTTGCCGGCGTTTTATGGAGTGGGCAGGATCAGACGGAGTAAGGAGTAGGCCTCCAGAGAACTTTCTCACCGATACGCGAAATGTACTTCGATATTCTGCGAGGCCGTGGTATTTCACCAGTCGAGCTGGCCCTTTCCTGCAGCGAACTGCGTAGCTCCAACACAAATAAACTGCACACCACTTATGGAGTATAGCTAGAGGCATAGCATAGGGACAGATACATTTGATTACTCTGTAAGCTTTATAAGTTCTCGGGTTTGAATCTACTGAGAGAAGAGAGGTAACTCTTATTGCCATAAAATTACAATAAGCTTAGTACTCATAAGTTAAAGTTAGTAGTTGGCTTTAATTAGTTTAGAAAATGTGACTTTAACTACCAAGTGACTTTTACGTCCTAAATAGTTCCATTTGTAATTTATGTGACGGCTATTAAATTTTCATTCATTGGGCAAGTTAAACTTTCGCTCTCAAAACTAGTTTCGGACCCATGGTAATGAAAAACGCAACAGTAAGTACTTATACTTGGAAAGTACGTAAATTTATCTTCATTATTTAAAAAAAATAGGTAAGTAGTTCCAGCTCTTTTCGTATTTTTTTTAAGTTGTGGAGAGGTGTCAAATTTTAAATATAGAATTTTAAATACAAATTTTAAATACGATTAGCTTTTTTGTTTCAAATAAGATTTGACTCAAAAAGTTATAATGCCTATAGTTGATTTTACTACTTAACGGACTACTAATACGGAACGGTATCAATTTTCTTTAAGATGTATTAAATTCTTAAATGTTGACGATTGAACAAACGTTCTGAAGACGAACAAAAGGCCTGTTTTCACTTCAATTTCAATCTATTGTTAACGTATATCACTATAATTATAATTAGGTATTTAAAAAAAATCTGTCAGGCGTCACTTTATTTATCTCGGGGTCGCGAGTTCTATTCGTTTGGTTTATTGTTTTACGCGTGCGGCGTTGATCTCAATCACGATATGTAATAATTATCTCAAATGTCGCGCGAGTAAATATATCTATCTTGAAAAGAAAGTGTTAACTGACGGCTGAATTCAACATTTCAATTCTTTTAGTATTTTTTATAATTTACAATTTGAATAACTCGTACTCGGATTTTATAATTGTTAAATGGGATTATAACAATTATAAATTGATTTGTATTATGTCATAGGGTCAGTTTTAACAGTGGTATAGTCGTGCAGTTCACTGCATGATTTGGCCGGTTCGACTGGTGAAATACCACGACCTCTCGGAATATCGGCGTGAAGTGGCTCGTACTGCGTTTCGTTGGGTAAAAGTGGTATTCCGGAGGCCCGGTCACCTTTCCCCTGCTACTCCCTTAAATCACAGCAACGCACCACAGTGTTCATGGGCGGTGAGAGGTTACTTACCATCAGGTGATCTTGCTCGTTTGCCCTCCTAACACAAAAAAACAACATGTATTTCATAATGTTTTTATTTAAACGTAACTTCACGCCTATTTCTACCCGAAGCTGTAGGCAGCGGCTGTTAAACCCTTGGCTCGCCGAATCGTTACGTTACGTCCCAAATAGAATAATAAATATCTAACTTACTGCCATAAACCGGGCACAAAAAGGTTGAGTCCGGATCGGACCCACAACTTGCGAATCGGAGGGGCTCGACCACTGGACCACCACCGAGATTAATATTTTTTCTCGATGATTTTATTTAAATTTGATATTAGTAAATATACCTATTTTAGAATATATTTTATTTGCGAAGATAATAATATATATTTCATTAGAAGTCAATAGCATTGTAATGATGAAGATGAAATTATATGTAAGCGAATATGAACGTGAAAGAAATAAAGGTAATAAATATTTTATTCAAGCGAATTTCTCGATGGATTTCCGAACGATAATATCTATCATTTATCTGTGGCAATTACTTGTTAGCACGGTGATTCGGTTTATGAACGGAACGAATCGTGATTAAATTGCGTTCCATAATCGAATATTTCCTCTTTTTTACGTATGTTACTGGCTGTTTTTTTTTAAATTTATAGGTTAATTCAATTAAAACTCGTGTTAAAATTAATAGACAAGAAACAAACATTTAAAAAAAAAACATCAAAAGAAAAAATAAAAGATTTATGAATCAAAAATTTTTCATTCAATCTTTTTGTAAAGTGGTAGTGTTTACTCAGGTGATAGGTAGAAGATACTTTAGTAGTAAATAAACTTTTTATGTATAATGCCCGTAGCTAAAACTAATGAGAAATTTTATCTGTATGAAAGTGTGCCAATATTTAAAATATAAGAAATCTCGTTAAAGCATCAAGTTTAATTTGTATATATTATATAGTTATTATTTGACTAGAACAGAAAGTTATAAGTTAGTAAAAAGTTATAGATGTGTAAAAGTTGTAAGACAGTAAAACGATGACTAAACAAATTTTGTCCGATGTCTATGTTAATCAAATATAATAATGTTAAAATAATAATGTAAGTATATACTATTATATACTTTAATGTTAGAAATCATACAACCGTATCAAAAATGATGATGATATGATATATAATAATTGAGTAATAATTGGTCTGAACGGAAACTTTCGATTTCATTAAAATGCATTACCAGTTCAAAAACTTAACTGTGGCGATTCATTAAGTTTGTACAAATGCCGTCTCGAAACGCTTTGAAACAATTCCTAGAATTTTTTTTACGGGATAGGAGGGCAAACGAGCAGACGTATCACCTGATGGTAAGCAACCAACGCCGCCCATGGACACCAGCAACACATATTGTGTTACTGTTGCGTTGCCGACCTTTAAGGGATAGGGGACAGGGGAGGATGGGTAAGGGGGGTGGGCCTCCGGGTACCTCTCTCACCGAACGAAACGCGGCATGAGCCACTTTACGTCGATCTTCTGAGAGGTCGTGGTATTTCACCAGTCGAACCGGCCCATTCACGCAGCAAACTGCTTGGCTCTACCACTGTTAAATCCGTAATCCGTATGTAAGATCCACTTAATACACATTAAAATCTATTCTGCCAATTCTTTTTAAAGAAGGTTCTTTGAAAGCAGTGTGTAGACTTTTGGAAAGTGTCGACAACCAAGCTCTTTCCGATCGGCTTGATCCTCTGGCGTTGCGGAGATAGGTGGCATCTGAGATGCTCTGAGGAATTGTTCGCATTAATACTGCCAGCTGATTTTCGCCAATGCTTCCACCCCCATTGGCTGAACGGTTTGCGATCGACAACAGTGCGCTTCAACCGGCACTTCTGTGTGCAGCAACACACTGTTCCTTTATGGAACCAGTTGCCGGCGACGGTATTTCCGGACCTCTACGACCTAGGAACATTAAAAAAACGAGCCTATTCCCATTTGAAAGCCTGGCAACGCTGATGTTGCCCTTGGTATTGCATACGCAATAGGTGGCAGTGATCGTTTGCCCCCTTCTATCATAAAAAAAAGTTTCTTGTGATAACAGCTAAAGCCTATGATTCCCTGACTTACCAAGGAATCCTCGTGGAACCCTGAAACTTTACGCTTGGGAACAAACACTGGCGAAAAGTTAATATTTGGTAAAGTTCTGTTCAAGCACGATCACAATACTTTCTATTGGTTCCAATTACTTCCTGTGTGATCGCTATAGAAACTAAAGAACTAAATTATAGCACCGTTGCTCACATTTTCGCTTGGTTAGCAATCTACGTTGCTTACTTAAAGATACGTAATAGTCCCCCTGGTTCCGATTGCGTTGCTATTGCTATTACGGTTGGTCTATTTTGATCGAGATTATTCTAGATAATTTTCTCCTTATTCTCTATTTACAGTCTCGGTGGCGCAGTGGGCGAGCGCACGGCCTCTGATCCAGAGGTCCGGGGTTCGATTCCAGACACTGGCTCACACCAATGACTTTTCGAAATTGTTTTCGGAAGTTATGTGTGATAAATACCGATGACTGACAAACTTTGTGCCCGGTATGGCAATAGGTTCGCCACCTATTCCATTTGGGACGTAAACATAACGGCGAGACGAGGCTTAACAGCCGCTGCCTACACCTTCGGGTAACAAAAGGCGTGAAGTTATGTTATGTTTCTCTATGCCCTAATTCATAATAGATAATTTGATGTGTTAATTTAATACATTCTCTTTGGCTGTTATAAATTTTCTCTTTCATAATTATATCGTCGAATATTTGATGTTTTCTTACGTAAGTAATAAGGCGGGTACATGAGAGTCATATATTGTTATGTTAATTGTATAATTATGCGACGACTATCTAGATAGTAGTAATTGCAACAGCCTAAGAACATGTTTTATAATTCGACTAAACCTTTTAATATTTTTAACACAATGTTGAGAAGTTTGGTGAGAGTTGGTTGGACAAATTTATGCTATGCTCGTTCAATGTTGTGGCTCGCGACGTTTTTCGACTGATAAAAAGATACCTCGAATATTTTCCTTCTTTTATATTTGATTGGCGAACACGCAGTTACGGCAAAAGGGCCTTCAGTTCAGATTAAATACAGTGTTGTATTTAATCTAAAATATTAACCTAGTCACAATCGATAACATTACATAGTATAAAACCAAGTCACTCTCTACTGTCTGTCCCCTTCTATGCTCAGAACTTTAAAACTACGTAACGGATTTTGATGTGGATTTAATAGATGTACGAGTATGTACTCGTATGTATAATTCGAGTATAATGTAGTAAAAACGGGATAATTTTCGAGATTTAGCACTTTAAGCGCAAACGCTGGCTGAACCCTAAGCGATAAATCAAAACAATGTACTACATTGTTCTACACCTTTAAAAGGCATACAAAAAAGTCCTCGATGGCATACGGCTATCTCTTCGGGATAACCCACAATGACCATTTTAATTTCTTCTTATTGCTTCTGAGGCGTAACAAAGTTCGCTGGGTCACCTAGTAATAATTTTTCAACTAGTATTGATTTTTTCACAGCCTCTTTTACACAAGTACCTAATGGAATATTCCCTCTGGTAGAAATAACCGCAATATAATTAAATTAATAAAATAGTTTTAGTTCAATAGCAATATCGTATTAAACATTAACCGTACACTTAAGGAAAAATTAGCCATTTCTATATAATTTTCTTAACGTCGACATGGGATAATTCGATTATAATTTTAATATTATTACTTACATACCATTGAGTAGTAGTTGCTTTCTAAACCAGTTCTAAGTTATTGCAAACCTTCCTGAATCTGTCGGCAACTTGCTCCGACCACAGATAAATCGAGAAGTAACGTTATAAATCATAACCAATTCAGATTGGTATCTCACCTCACGTCGATAGTGAGAACTGGAGCAATGTATTCTAAATACATAAAATGTATGCTTTGTATTATTACATACATATTACTATTAACTCTGGTATACACCGCAAATACTTAGTTTGATATTGTACACTTAATTCTTGTAGCCACATTTTGACATAAATATTCGGTATATGCAATGAAGTAGGAAACATATGGACTATGGAAATGACATATCAAGATAAAAGCGAAGCCACTGTGACGTCACCTGGCCGCATAAAATGGCGGTTTTCGTGCTGCCCACGTTATTAACTAATTAGTACTTTTAAATAGAGTAGCTTCCAAATGGTGAAAAACGTTACATTACTATGAAAGCTGATCGATTACAAAGACATATGGACCCAAATTTTCAAAACTTCCCTTTCACCCAATCCATACAGCTGATGCACAAATATTTCGTATGTATAATAATAAAAGCAAGCGGCGAATTACAAGTCTCAGTGATCTGGAGGTCACACAGCTTCTGAATTCAGAAGTATCGATTCCGAGCTCACATCAATGAAGTCTTTTCGTAACTTTTGTGTGATATATGGGAAAAGCTAGAAGAATGGGCAGCAGTATTCTCTCTCAAGACAATACAGCGGTCTTTCCCAAAGTGGGCGATAACGCCCCCTTGTGGGCACTGCAGGTCTCAAGAGGGGCGGTAAGAGACCCAGAAAGAAAATGGGGGCGTTGTGTAGAGGCCTGGGGGGTGATTTGTACTATGGGTATACTAGTGGTTTTTAAATAGGTGAAAAAATGGGAGCGCTAAAAAAATATTTATTCTCAAAGTAGACAAAATAAGTTTGGGAGCCACTGCAATACAGCCTACTGCGATCGTCAACCCGCCTGCCAAGCGTGGCGATTATGGCAAAAAACCCCCATGATTGAGCGGACCTGCAGTTGTGGCGCTCTATGGGGGAGGCCTATGAACAGCAGTGGACCTCAAAAGGGCTAATGATGATGATGATGATGTGTGATATATATCGATGACAGACAACTGTGTACCCGGTGTATGGTAATGGATTCCGCGACATATTTCATTTGGGACGTAAAAATTCGGTGAGTTGACCGGTATAATTTCTGGTGCCAACACCTTCGGGTAGAAAAAAAAAACATAAAATCATAAAAAAGTAGGGGCTTCTCAAGGGTCTGTAGTGGTTGGTAATTAAACAATTTTTAATAAGTTGAATTCACAGAAGCAAACAATAAAATTATAGGTCTTCGTTAACTACTGCCGATCACTTATCAAGTAAGCATAATATCGAATGCACTAATAAAGATCAATGTAAACAACACTCCCATGACATTCGGATTCTCGGTAATTGAACAATGGGTGTCGTCGCAAGGCGATATCTTTGTAACTGTAATGAATTGCTTTAGATCAATTAATAACGAAGAATTTAAATGAAATCGATGTTTCACAATAATTACACTGACATTGTTTTAGATCGATTTAATTTCATTAGTGATGACACCCATAATACAGATCTTTTGGCCTAGTTTCGAGAGTTAGTGAAAAAATAAATTTTCATCCATCATATTACATTCATATTGCGGTTTAAACAATTGTAAAGCAATTGTCAATAAATTTCATTTCATTTCATTAATGTCGGTGTTTGACAGCAAACAAAATCAAAATATATTTGCTTAATTCTGAATGTTGATATAATTTATCAACTACATAATATCTCCTAAATGTTTTTTTTTTTGACAATTCAAATCACTTGATACTGCCGCATTAGTCTATAAGCTAGTTTTCCAATTCAAAGCGTTATGTGACTCAGTGCCGCACAATGCCGAATTGTGCGGAAGCCTAAATGGAACGCGAATTGGTGTTAAAATGCACCAGTGGAGTGCGCTAAGTTCAGTGTTCACATTAAATCTGGAATAAAAAAGTCAATGCTTGTATCTTCATCCATATTTATATTACTTTTTTTATAACACAGGTTAAATTAACTTTGATTATTTCCAAAAAACTACAACGAAACGAAAGCTATAATTTTTTTAACAAATTACTAGAGAAAATTTATTTAAAATATTGTGATCGATATTTTATTGTGATAACATGTAAAGAAAATCACTTAATGATTTTTTGTCAATAAGTTGGTAATGTTGTTATCCATGGCACGCATCATGCGAAAGCACTACTTTTCGAGTGCCCGAATGTGCGTAGCGAGCGATGCTGTAGTTGGAACATCAACGTTAAGCAATATGCCGCATAATGCGCTTAAATGCTGTAATTGGAAAACTAGGTAATTCTACCCAGTCCTCTAGGAGTCTAGTATTTTTTATATCCTCCTTTAAAAAGTTGTAATATTCAATGTTGTCCCGTTCCTTCTATAGATATATTCTTTTTCTGTGTAATAAAATAGTAGAAAATATTTATAAATCTGTTTTGGTATTTTCAAGATTGAGTTGTAAACATCGTAATATTCCGAATGACGAAAAAAACGTGCAGAACTGTGCAAATTAAGTGAGATATTTATTTAATTTGCTACATAATATCTAAACAACTATATATTTTTTTTATTGTGAAGTATTCACTTTTACGGTAATTATTATATAGAAACAAATGGAGCCATAATTTCTAGCTTTACGAGATAAATAAACTGTTTAGTTTTAATTACCTATAAAATATATTGGTGTTAACGACATCCTGTTTCATTAAATTGATTGGCACGAGCGAGTAATGACAGGTATATAATACTTCTAATAATAATTTGCTTTTATCTAATCTAAAATATGAAGACTTTTTTTTTTTTTTTTTTTTTTTATGTTTTACTGGGCAGCGCTTGACCTCGTTTCACCTGATGGTAAGTGATGACGAGGCCGATGATGGTGAAGCGCACTGTCCAGTTAGTAGCCTATTCACTCTCCTTTTGAAGAGACCTATGTCATAGTTAACGGGAAACACCGAAGCAGGTAGTTTGTTCCATTCACCAGCCGGATGATGAAAGAAGACCCAAAGCGCTTAGTTCGTACAGGTGGGATTTCAACAACGTACGGGTGTAGACGGTAAGTACGTCGGGTGGTTCGCCGATAGAATGGGGATGGAGGTATCAAGTTGTGTAACTCTTGCGCACACTCACCAGAATGTAGCCTATAGACTTTATCATTTATTTATGTAACTTGCACTTTGTTGATATTAGCTCATGTCCATCCAAGCCAGCTAATTAGTAGACAACAATCTCAGGTGTTTTATATATACCTATGTATGTTAAGGACCTTGGGTTTTGGCGGGAATGTAGGAGAGTCTATGTCAGTTCTTTGCATTATTTTCTCAAATTTGTGTTTCAATGGATATATTGATTATTGTGGAGTTTTATTTTAATAACTGTTCGTATATGTGTGCAAATGTGGAAAATGGTGTTAATATCGTGTGTAGCGTGCTCTTCTATATTGTCGTCAAAACTCCCTTGAAACTTATTGCATAAAGAGTCACGAATTTATGGATGATTCGGTTAGGTTAGTTTATGTTATTTTAAGTTAGTTTAAATTTCTTACTTCTGAAAAATTAATACGGCAGACAAGGCAGTATGGCATCAAAGCCTTAGTTTGTACAAACTAGACAAATATGTTAAACAAAAAATCGTGTAAAATATCAAATAATGTAACATGTTTTAAATTATTTAGTTATTCAATAATATCTTACGCAAAATATCTATTCATATTCTAGAATAAAATTCTGTTCAAGTTTTATAACAAGTCATTATTTATTGACGCACGCCTAAATAATGTTTAATTTGAATTTAAATTTCGAAACGGTTCTATAATTTATGGAAAAAATCAGACTGACAGTCAATTGATAATAAATTTTAAATCTTATTTTCTAGACGATCTTGTTTTAATTGATAGATAAAAATAACGATTTGAAATTGAATGTGTTGAAGATGGGTTGTAAAACCTATGAAATTAATAAAATTAGGTAGAGTTTGTTTATTGATTTGCTAGCTAATTTTAGACACTACTAATATCGTTAGGAAAATCAATATGTAACAATACTCTATTTAACATAACTTCTCGGCTTTTTCCACCCGAAGCTTATATAACGTAACACATGACATAACTTCACGCCTTTGTTACCCGAAGGTTTAGACAGCGGCTGTTAAGCCTCGTCTCGTCGTTATGTTTACGACCCAAATGGAATAGGTGGCGAACCTAATGACATACCGGGCACAAAGTTTTAAGTCATCGAAATTTATTCATTTCGAAAATTGTTCATTTCGAAAAGTCATTGGTGTGAGCCACTGAAACTGCTAAAAATCTGAAAGCTTGAAGGCATTTATTTATTTATTTATTTATATTTATATACACTTTATTGCACACGTATTAAAAGATTACAAGTTGGAGCTGAAATCTAATACAGTACAAAGGGCGGCCTTATTGCTGTAAGCAATTTCTGCCAGGCAACCTTGGGATGGATATAGGTTAAAAGAAAA
Source organism: Euproctis similis (assembly GCA_905147225.2). Lineage (NCBI taxonomy): Eukaryota > Metazoa > Arthropoda > Insecta > Lepidoptera > Erebidae > Euproctis > Euproctis similis. The sequence continues at coordinate 5,053,651 of LR990121.1, read as the reverse complement.
TGGGCAGGTGTTGCGTGCATAGTACGCACAATGTATCTAAGCATAGTGCATACCAACATGTAGACTCGTATAGAAATGTTTAAACACACACATACTTAAACTAGATAGATATAATTATGCAAAATAAATTAAATCAATATACATATAAATATATACATACAAATACATACATACAAATACATACATACAAATATATACATACAAATACATACATACGAATACATATATACAAATACATACCTAAACATACATACAAAGTAGATCAATAACGATACATATATGCTTATGATAATAGTTCAAGATAATGTTGTTTCACCATTAGTTTAAATCTTGCAAAGGTTTTAGCCCGTCGGATTTCTACTGGTAAGTCGTTCCACAAGGTTACGGCCTTAACGGAGAAAGATTTGGCGTAGAGACTTGTAGAATGTGTTGGGACTTTAAGTCTAAGATTGTGCGAAGACCTTAAATTCTGACAATGAGTGTCATGCAGGTACTGAAAACGTACTTTGAGATAGGAAGGAGTTGAAGGGTTGAACAGTATTTTGTACAACACTGAAAGGATATGAGCATTCCGGCGAAATCTTATTGGTAACCACTTGAGCTGTTTACGGAATTGTGAAACGTGATCATATTTGCGTAATCCAAATATTAATCTTATGCAAAAATTTTGAAGGCGCTCAAGTTTATCTAGTTGGTATTCGGCGAGGTCGGGATAGCTGACATCTGCATAATCAAGGGTAGACAGAAGAATAGATTGAGCAAGCGCAATTTTGGTGGCAATGGGTAAGAAATTCCGAAGTCTATTGAGAGATCGTCCTGAAGCAAACAGTTTCCGGCTCACTTCTTGCAGCTGTGGTCCCCAAGTTAAATTGGAGTCAATGATAAGGCCAAGGTTCTTTACCTTGTCACTTAAGTGAACCGCTGTACCTTCGAAAACAATTTGTGGTAATTGTGACATGTCAATTCTCGAAGTGAGCCGACTACTGCCTAGTAGTATTATTTGGGTCTTGGATGGGTTGACCGTCAGTCCATGTGACGAGCTCCATGCACCTATCCGAGCCAGGTCCGCATTGAGGATATGCAATGTGTTCGGCAACTGCGCTGGTTCGGTTTGTAAATAGATTTGGAGATCATCTGCATAAAGGTGGTAGGAAGAGACAAGGTTACTAGATATGGAATTTATAAAAATTGCGAAGAGTAAGGGAGATAGCACGCCACCTTGAGGGACACCGACATTGGTATTGCACCAGGAGGAGCAGACGTTTTCAATGTTAATACGTTGTCGGCGTCCACACAAGTAACTATGAAACCAATCTATCACCGTAGGAGATATGTTAAGAGAGCGAAGAAGGCTCAGGAGAATGTCGAAGTCAACAGTATTGAAGGCGTTACTGAAGTCAAGAAGCGCCAATACTGTGAGCTTTCCAACATCTATCCCAGACCTGACGTCATCCATAACATTGAGAAGGGCAGTGGTAGTACTATGGCCTGGGCGGAATCCCGATTGGAAGGGATTAAGGAGTTTATTTCTACAGAGAAATGTACTTAGTTGAATATAGGTGAGACGTTCTAGGACTTTGGATAGGAAGGGTAATATGGATATGGGTCTATAGTCACAGTAAGATACAGGTTTACACTTTTTAGGTATAGGAATGATTTGGGCATCTTTCCACGCTGCGGGAAAGACACCTTTGGTTAAGGAATAATTTAGGATATGACAGATGACAGGAAGAAGTTGATCAAGGATGGGAAGGATCATGTTACGGCTGACACGGTCACATCCAATTGCATTAGATGTAATCGACAAAATGCTTTTCTTAACATCACTGGCAGTGACAAGATTAAAAATAAATGAGGAATAGTCCGGGGTAGGAAGAGATGAAAGATGTTGTATTGTAAGAGCCTTTTGCGTTCCATCAAACTTGGACACGGCCGAGAAATGTTGATTTAGTAAATCAATGTTGACATCTTTTGGTTGTATGCCCTGTTGACATTTTCCAACCCCCAGAGTTTTAAGGAACTTCCAGACTTTAGCTGAGTCTCCGTTTTGTACTGATTTGTGGATATGTTGGCGCTGTGCATCCCTACACACCTTATTGCAATGATTCCTTATGGTTACATATTTTTTATGAGTTACCTCGTTAGGTTTTATTTTGTATCGAAATTTCGCTGCTGCCTTCTGAGAGATAAGGAGTTTGATATTGTCGGTCAGCCAAGGTGCAGGTTGATGTTTGATTTTAACAGCCCGGATAGGTGCATGTTTATCGTACAAGTTAATGAGATTCGAGGTAAAAATGTCCACCTGTTCGCCGATTGACCCGGACGTGAATAGTGATGTCCAGTCTATAACTTCAGCGTCTGCTCTCAGAACCTCAATATTCATGTCACCAAAGTTACGCTGCATAAGGATTTTTCGTTTTGCCTTAGGTGGGCGAAGTTTATATGAAAGGTATAACAGATCGTGATAAGAGAACGCGTCAGCGGAGTATTGACCATGCTTAGCGACACGCTCACTTGAAGAGACAAGAATTAGGTCGAGAAGTGAAGGAGTACAGTTTGGAAGACGATGAGTGGCATTGAGAGAAAGCATAGAGAGATTGGAAGAATGGACAATCGAGTTAAGAAGTTTAGAACGTGAATCATTTTTTAATATGCATGTATTAAAATCGCCCATGATTATGGTGTGACTGTAGTTGGGTATTAGATTTACCAGAAGGGTTTCGAAAGAGGAGAAGAAATTAACACGTAGTGAAGGACTATAGTAGACGCCGAGTAGGAGTTTGGTATGATTGAGCTCAACCTCAATAAAAAGATATTCACCTGAATTAGATGACGGTGGTTGTGGGGAGGCATCAACAATTTTATGAGTGATGTGAGAGCGCAGGTATATAGCGACCCCTCCTCCACTACCATTAGCGCGATCGTTTCTGATGAGGTTGAACCCAGGAAGGGAGTACGACGTGGTAGGAAGACAGGGCTTTAACCATGTCTCAGAGATGAGAACTGCGTGGATGTTCTTACAGTCAAAAGAGGTCAGCATATCGGAAAAGTGTGCCGGAATACTTTGGGCATTGATATGACAAACATTGAAATTTTCAGGTACATCGGAGAATTGTGCTTCAAGGGTGTCAGGCAAACTGGGAAGACTACTAAAACTAATATCTGTATTAAAACTAGTTGCAGAGTGGAAACTATCATTGTCACTTAGATTATCGCTATCAGACATTAATGTAATACCAATTACTATATATATATATATATGAATAAATATTAATACAAAAAGAAAATATATACAAATATCTCTAAAATTTTAGCAAGTTTAGGCAATTTGTTTAAGGTTTATTTATTTGTACCATCTGCCAGTTGTACATTTATTAATACTTGAGAGAACTATTTAAAAAAAAAAAAAAAAAAAAAAACACAAAATAATATTAATTGAAACAAATCCACCAAACAAGTGGCCAAAAGATAGGTGTTATATGCCACAAGAAAGGAAGATAACAGTCAGTTTACTCTGTAATAATAAGCTACTTACATTAGTCTGTGACAACAGAAATACACAACAACCAACAACAATTTGCAATTTACATACTCTTTGACCACAACAAATACTTATCAATACACATAGTTATAAGATTAATGTAAGCATTAGTAAGCAAGTTTTTCAGAAAGATAATGGTCTAATATGCAAATAAATTTAATATATTACATTAAAAACACATATGAAGAAAAGCAGCTATATAAATATAGGATAAAAATGGTAATCTTGTGTGTGCTTTTAAATGCCTGTAAATGATGCAGAGTTACATTTGTAAAGATACATAATATAAGTTTTTAAGTGAACAGTGCTTTAAAATTACAGACCGAAAATTACCTCCTGTGCATTGTTGCACATGAGTAAACAAAATGCCACTGCTGCAGTCACAGTATTCATTGATTAACCAACTGCATTAATAGGAATAAATACATGCCTGAATGTATGTATCTATTAAAAACTTACTCAAGGGAGCTACTTACAGTGACATTAAATTTAACTAAAGCTAAATTTAACTAATTTATTTATTCTATCTACGTATATGAATGTAAATCGGAACAAATCACACTAGATATAGTTTGATAATAGCTTTAGTACAGTTTGGGTTAATTATTTACTATTTTTGACTTGGTTTAAATATGTAGGTTTATAGCGCGAAATTCTCGCGAGCCGTGTAGAATAGTGGGTATGAAATAGGTATGTAATTAAATGTCTTATTTTTATAGGGAATAAATCAAATTAATAGCATCATATTTATTACTTTCAAACTCGATCACTATAATCAGATAGAAGTTTATAGATTCTCATATTGCAAATGATCTGGTTTTTGAACGAAACGTTATGCTTTGACAAAACAATATTTTTTTCCTGTTTTTTTTTAGAGTAGGCAATACAGCCAATCGTTCTATTGATCAAAGGTGATCGGTAGCGGTTCGCTCTAGTCCCCCCATTAGATAAGGATCTTTTTTTATTATTTGTTGGTCGTTTGTCTGTTAATTAGTGTCCGACCGAAGGTCTATTTTTGGCTGAAGCCAAAGCCGATTAATCGGCAATCTCCGCATCCTTCTGCCGAAGCTGAAGCCGAAGGTTTATAAACTCTTAGTAATTTAATAATTTTCTTCAATATTGCCCACAGCTACGTAAGATTATCGGCGTAAAGTGGTTCATGCCGCTTATCTCTTCGCTCAAGCCGAATATCTCGCCGAAGATGGACTTTTGGCCGAAGGTGGACACTACTGTTAAAGTTCGAATGTGAAAAATGTTTGGTCTCTTATCGTTTGTTCGACCACTATTGATGATTGTTCAATTATTAAAACAATTGGTAACACTAGATATCGTTAACACATGTATATATTCACAGGCCAAAATACCTACTAATAAAGTGTATTCCAAATATTTAATTAAAATTCTCGTCGACGTCTACTATGGGTAATAAGAATTGATGAAAAAAAAAAACGAGGAACAATGGCTGACCTCGACACGTAAACCGACATCCGCGATTGATTGTTTTTATTTTGAAATCATTTGATGGCACTTCGAAAAGTTACATTTGATTTAAAATTATCTGCTGTTTGGTAATCTCGTCATTTTTAAGGGTCATTCATAGTATCAGTGGTCCAGTGGTGGAGCACACGGCTTCTGATCCAGAGGTCTTGGTTCGAATCATGACACTGGCTTACAACAATGACTTTTCGAAATTGTTTTCGTAAGTTAAATGTGATAAATACCGATGAATGAAAACTTTGTGCCCGGTATGACAATAGGTTTGCCACCTATTCAATTTGGGATGTAAACATATTATATAACGGCGAGACGAGGCTTAACAGCCGCTGCCTACACCTTCGGGTAACAAAGGCGTGAAATTATGTTATGATTTAAGGGACTTTTAAAAATTGAAGAATTTAGAAAAAAAAAAACATTAATTTATAATCATATACAGTAAAAAATAAAGTTGCTTTCAGCTGTCTGTCCCCTTGTATGCTTATATCTTTGAAACTACGCAACGGATATTGATCCGTTTTTTTTATAGATCAATGGTTTTTATTTATAATTCATAATTATAATTTATGATTAAGTAAAGAAAAAGTGATAAATCCAAAATTTAATATCAAAATTAAGTTCGCTGGGTCAGCTAGTTCTTAACTAAGTAGTTGTTTATTAATTGGTATTTGGTAGTAGTCGGGTCACTTGTTTTCATTATTCGTTCATTAAGAGAAGTACAATCCTTAACCGCATAAGAAAAATAAAACACTGAAAGTTCATAATAAAACATCGGAGATTTCTCTTACATATTAAAAAGCCTTCGACCATATTCTATTTAAATAGATCAATCATAATAAATTAATATCATAAATGAAATATAAATCGTAAATATTTCGTACCTGCTTTATTTAAATAAATTATCTGTTACCGAAGATTTTTATAAACCCGAATATTATGTCAGTGTTGCGTAATAAACGAGTTCTAATTTCTATATAATATATGTTCCATGTACAAATGTATATTCATTAATAGCTGTCATCAAATCCACTTCTGCTAATAAGATAGATTGGCAAAAGTAAAAGTAATCAACTTGTTAACATGAAACCGGAAAGAAAACTATTAAAGTGTGCATCAATTTTTTAAAGACAGACAGTGAAAATTAAAAATAAATGTCAAAAATCAAGAATAGACGGCTCAAATAAATAATTTCATTTTGAGTAGCTTCTTTTGTCCATGAAAAGAATTAAGTGCCATCTGTATGGCACACAATTATTTAAATACCTTCATATGTACATCGGTATTTATAACTGTTGCCATATACACTCATCAGGTTTTTAAAGTTCAAACGTCAGCATTCGATAAGATACGACAAAATTAGTAATGGCAGGTACTTTGCGACATTCTTCGAATCACAATTATTTCCTTGTTTATTTCTACATACCTATCTCGGTGGTCCACTCCACACGGGTGTGAATTCTGGCTTACACCAATGACTTTTCGTAATTAATTTCAAGGTTATGTGTGATAAATATCGATGACTGAAAACTTTGTGCCCGGTATGGCAATAAGTTCGCCAGTTATTCCATTTGGGACCTAAACATAACGGCAAGACTAGGCTTAGGTGTCTACACCTTCGAGTAACAAAGGCGTGAACTTATGTTAGGTTCGGTTCCTCCATGAAAAGAATTGAGCGCCATACAGCCTACAGGTATCTCGTTATTTATAACTTTTGCCATATCCACTCATCAGGTTTTTAAAGCTCCTGACGTCAGCATTCAATAAGATACGACCCAATTAGTAATGGCAGTACGTTGCAGCATTCTTCGATTAAGGATAATTTCTACATACCAGTGTGATATATAGCAAAACTCTGATAGATAGCGTCATTACAAGTATTTTCATCTCGATCATCGAATTATTATGTATTTTGTAATATAGCAACTACATAATTTTAAATAAAATTTAACATATCGTGGTTGCATTCTGTAATAAATTTTGTAACTGGCAACACTGCAAGTAAGGAGGTGATTACATGTGTGAATGCGACATAAAGGTGTCGGTATGCAGATGGTCATTCAACCTGTAACGGAACGCGACGATTGTTACCAACACCTCAATGAAGCACTCAATCTTACATCGTTAGTACATAATTGTTGTGATTTTATTATCAATTGTAATATAAATTAATCTTTTGGTAGAAATAAATAAATTATTATTATTTATTTCTATACTATATTGTCGTGTAGCAATAGTTAATTTACGTATTTGTGCTATTAGGTTGGCAGTATTTAAATTTTGGCTATACCTAGTATTTTAATTTAAAAAAGAACTCGGTGCATTTTATAAAAAGATTCAGGATGCGTTCATATTATAATATTTTGTCGCAATAGTAAAGAATTCTGAAAAAATATTTTTAATTTAATTCAAATGTTTTATGTTAAAATAATTATAAGTTAAATAACTTATCTAAATGTAAATTAATTAAAAACCAACTTTCAGTTTAATGGAATACATATGTATGTCAATACTTATTACGTAGTGATTCGGTATTTTTACAAAAGAATAATTAAAATATTAGTTTGCCTGATGTGAGATTGCATTTCTTTACCGTACATATTAATATAAGAAATATTTTTTAAAACAGATGTACTAGCCAGGGTACCAGCCGGGCGATTACCTAACAGTATGAGTAATGCGATATTGCTGACCGATGATAGGCAATTGACGGAGACTGATTACTAGTGTACAATGATTGCTACACATAGATTTATCATAGACTGTAGTAGATGGCACATGTCCGTAAAAATGTACTACTAATCATCACTGACAACGCAACCGCGAGTAAGCGATTCTCAGATGTATAAAATCAATACATGAACAATAATTATGTAAAAGTTGACACTTGGAAGCGCTTTTTACGCACACATTGATAAGTCACTCACACATAAACAACCAATTTTTGGTCTTGTTGTTTGGGTGACTAATTCTGATCTAATAATTTTATATCGATGTTGCTACACGATCGCATTTGGCGATAGTCTCATAGCTAATTTGACACATACCAATCGATCAGAAATGTGCTCGCTAATCGCTGATTCCTTAACGTTGAGTAAACTAAGGACGGCACTGTAATTTAAAAAAAAATCTAGAGGTGTACAATAACTGTTAGTTAGCACTAATCTTGGTTCAGTTACACGGTTATTTATATCTCATTTGCATTGCGTGCTAAACGATCAATGGTGGAAACCTGCCGCGGCAGACTTAATTAGCACCTCGTTATTCTATTTGCGTATTAAAATCACACAAGACATTTTCACTTATTCAGTAGAAACACATGACAAATAAAAATTTTTACCTACTCTGCCAATGGTCTCTAATTCTTTAAAACATAAAATTCTAAATTTTTTGGTAGTCTTTTTTTCACCCACTAGTCATTGTTTACATGTTAGCTGTAAATTCATGTACACCTGTTAATATCGTTTCTTTACTTGCATATTGAGCTACATTTAAGTCCGTTTCCATAAATCCGGCAAACAGCAGCAATGCCTGTGCTCATCGAATTAGATATTAAAGTAATTTGTCCAGTCAATCAATATTATTTCTGTCACATTATTTACTTCAATTTTTTAACATACCTACATCTTTATATGTTTTGACAATCCTTTACACAAAACAGGTTCTGGTAAGGATTTTCCAATTTTAATATTGCACCATGTCAAGTTAATAATTCTAAGTCCGAGCAAGCCGGTTCGCCAGATGTGGAGATGGGACCGTTTGTTTATTAATGGCCTTCACAGGTAAAGTTACAATGCAACCAAAAATGTTAATATCTTACCTGCACAACCTGTCTCTACTTTTTTCATACCATTCCTGATTCTCGTATTTGCTTCTGTTTAATTATTATTGTTCTATTTATTCCAGTTTTGTTTTATTACATAGTATATATAAAATAAAGTCGGTTCCGCTGGCTGCCCCTTATATCTTTGAAACTACGCAACGGATTTTGATGCGGTTTGATTAATAGATAGAGTGTGTCAACGGTTTGTATCTATAATTATACATGCCTATGTAACATCACTCCAAATCCTTTGCGGGGTAGGCAGAGAGAACATAAGACACGATTCTTAACACGCCTCATTCGCTTCGTTGACTTTCACAACTCTTTTCAGGCACGCGCGTCGATTTTTGAGGCTCCTAACATCACCTTCCTCCAGAAAGCGTTCTATTATTATTTGGTCTTATATTATTTGGTCTTATATTATTTGGTCATGGAATGTGTGTTTTGGCCGTCCTCGACTCCTACATCCGTCCGCTTTTACATTATATATCTCAGTTTCTTTGCAATATCTTTTTATATTTTTTTTATGTGTGATTAATGTTAAATAGGTTTTTTCCGCAGACGTTTTTTACGACACCGCTACCGTTAATTGGCCCTACGGCCTAAGGCCAAATACCAAGATGTTATTGGTAAGCTAAATAATTATGATATACTTAATCATGCCATAAATATTGCAACAAAGAAAAATATTTTTTTTAAATTGCAAATAACATTTATTATAATACTTTTACAGTGTGTTACTTTAATACATAAATATAAAACGATATAAAATATAAAAAGCTTGTTCGAAGTGGTCTCCATTGGCTGCAATACAGGCCTTTAAACGTTGAGGCCAGTTATCAATAGAAACACGCACTCTTTCCATGGGAAAATTCTTCATTGCCAATCGTATGGATTGTTTTAGGGACTCTAAATTAATATGACGTTTAGAGCAAGCCGTACTCTCTAAAACTGACCACCAATCATGACTAGACTGGGACTAGACGACGGCCAGTCTTCAGCTCTAATGAAGTCCGAAACGTTCGCTTCCAACCAAGATTGCGTGGACCGAGCTTTATGACCCGGTGCCGAGTCTTGCTGGAAGGACCATACTTCGTTATTGAACACGGTGTTGTTAAGGGGCTTAACCACCTTTCAGGATTTCTTCGAATTCTTTCCCTTACTGCTTTGACCACCTTTTTCGTACGAACACTACGTGGACGGCCAGGTCTTTTTCTGTCACAAACAGAGGAGGTCTCATTGTACCTATTAATAGCCCGGTACACAAACATTTGACTAATACCAAGTGTTTGGAGAGTTTTAAAAATTGCATTTGGCTCCATACCTACTTTGTGTAATGCAATCACAGCGATTCGGTTCTCTTTATCACCCGACTCCATTTTAATATCGCAAAATATTGTACAATGTATTGGCGCTAAAACGAGAAAACACTGAACAATAGTATAAAAATGACAGATTCCAAATTCAAATGTAATATTTTTTTATTTTTAGTTGTAACAGTATTTATGGCCAGACTAAATATACATATTTTTATCGTTTTTGGACTTGGCCTTGTTGGCGATCTTCCTCTGAATAAAAAAGTCTCAGATCGACTCCTAGCTCGCATCAATGACTTATCGGAATACTTTTCGGAAGTTATATCACATAAACATAACATAACTTTACGCCTTTTGTTACGCGAAGGTGTAGGCAGCGGCTGTTAAGCCTCGTCTCGCCGTTATGTTTACGTCCCAAATGGAATAGGTGGCGAACCTATTGCCATACCGGGCACAAAGTTTTCAGTCATTGATATTTATCACACATAACTTCCGAAAAACAATTTCGAAAAGTCATTGGTGTGTGCCAGTGTCTGGAATCGAACCCGGACCTCTGGATCAGAAACCGTGTGCTCGACCACTGCGCCACCGAGACTGTCAAAAGTCGAAGTTAAAGTTATGTTATCTAAAGTTAAAGTAAAATTATGTTATGTCAAAAGTCGGAAGTTATGTGTGATAAATATTAACATAGGATGATAATAAAAAGCAAAATGGTACCCGATATAGGTATAGCATTAGACCACCAGCTAATCCATTCTACTGTAATCTTTCATACAAATCCAGACGCTTTCCAGATTCTTAGTATTTCAAAATTAACTTTACAAAAATCCTGTAATCTGATGATTAATACTCTGCTTTAATAGCAGAGTTTACGCGGGTTTTATGTTATCACTAGTAATAAAATAAGAAAATTGACGACATTAAGTCAATTTATTAAATTCATTTTAATTGATTCGCTATGTAATTTGCTCACAAAGTCCTATAAAATAATTATACACCATTTAAAATAAATTTAAATTTAAAACTTTACGTGTATCTATGCCGTTTTTTAACATATAATTCACTTAAAATCCAATATGGCGCTCATATTATTTAAAATCTTTAATAGCGAATTTATTTATATACAACTTGATTCAAACAAATTTAATACGTGGTCTAAGAGACAGGTGCGTTCAAACACCTGCTGCGGGTTCCCTTTAATCCGCTCCTTGTTTTTTTTCGTTTTTTTTTATATGCTTTGTGTTCTTATGTCGAAGTACATAAATTGTAATAGCTCCATGTACCTATGTACGATTTATTTATAGTCATTAGTATTGTAAGCTTTTTAATTAAGTTTTTATCTAGAAGTAGGATAAAACTTGAACTGATGTTCAAATTAATTTTATCTGCATACATGTTATGTATGACTGTATGGATTTGTCAATTTTTCGTCAAATCCCTTGCGGGGTAGGCAGAGAAAACAGAGCGCCAAAAGGCACGATTCTTCCATACCTCACTCGCTTCGTTGACTTTCGTAACTCATCATGGAATATGTATCTAGACACACATTTGGAGACAGATGGATGTAGGCATCCATCCGCTTTTGCATTGTATATCTGAGATTATAAAGTTTTATAGGTAGGTAGTCGCATCGTGTAAAAACAATAGACAAATTCTCTTAGCTCTTCCTTCCGGACCGTTAACCGATAAAGACGTGTGTAGTGTTATAAGCTGTATTCTATATAACTTTAATTCATTTTCATAAAATAATTTCATTTAAATCTTGAAAAGTACTAGGCGCGCACAGTGTCAAAGAGTCCATTCTATTGTATGAGCAAGAGAATAGTAACGACGCGTACACTGTCTCTGTCGATTGTAAGTGAGTGAACCTTTAGCCCCGCCCCATATTATTGCAATTATTTAATTAAACGCCTGTGTAACTATCCAGTGCAATACACCCTTTAAAGAAGATCCTTAACACTTATTAAAAGGGGATTATATTACTTAAACCAATAAATTGTGGAATGATGAAGAGGACGCCACCCAAAAGTAACACTGATTCTTTATCTCACTGCAACTCGGATCCCAACTTAACAAAATCGGACCCAGAATGTACTCTAGACAGATTAGCCCAACGTCAGAAACGAAAATACAACCACGAGCACTCTGGTGATTTGAAATCTCTTCGTGATGAAATCATGTCTTCTATTGCAACTTTGAGATCAGAACAGAGTGAGAAATTTGGCTTGATGCAAGAAAAATTGGAGCACATCAAAACTCAGAACATAGAATTACAAACGACAGTCGAATTTCTGAGTGGCAAATATGAGGATATGATGGAAAAAATAGCTCAATTGGAGCATGAAAAAAAGGTTAATCTGGGATACATAAAGACGTTGGAGGATAAAGTTGAAAATTTTGAGCGAACAATGAAATCCTCAAGTCTAGAAATACGCAATGTGCCCAAAAAATCGGGTGAGACCAAGGATGACTTGGTGAACATAATAAAGGCTATAGGAGCGACTACAAATAACGAAGTGCTAACTCAAGACCTTAGAGACATTTACCGCCTAAATAATAATAGGAGCCCCCAAATGTGTGGGCCTATCACCGTCGAATTTACATCGACTATAATTAAGGACAGACTTCTTGCAAACATTAAAAAATATAATAAGGACCATGGGACTAACCGCCTCAACAGTACACACATCAACATGGAGGGGAATAGTCCTATATATGTCTCGGAAAGTCTTACTTACAAAGTTAAGAAATTGTACTACCGGGTTCGTGAATTTGCCAGACAAAACGACTATGCCTATGTTTGGACATCGCATGGCTATATTTACATAAAAAAGAAAGAAGGAGCACCGGCTCGAAGAATTAACCATGAGTCTGACATTGAAAGTCTGAAGCAACAAAAAAACTGACTGTCTATTTTTATCACGATACATTTCGAGCTCATTGCTTATCTTGTATATATTTTGCTAACTACCCGCTGTGCAGATATGACTGTGAAAACGAAATGTCAAATCTATATGTTAATTATTGTTTATTTAATGAGCATGCCTACTAATATAAATTATATTACAATATACACTAATTTACTCTTGCCAAACAAACTGTTAAAATCAACTTTTACACTTCTTCACACATATTATTTTGATTCTAAACTACACAAACCATTACATACATTCACTGGAGCTACTAAAATATCTTTTCATAAAAAACTTTACAAATATGTAGTTCTACAGCTTGAAATTGTTTTTTGCTATTACTTATAAAGATGTCGTATTTTATCAATTATACACAATTAATTTACACCGCTCATACTGTGCAGAACATGCTATACATACATCAGGATATCCTCTTCAGTTCTGTCGTTTTGTTCATCATCTGGTCCTACTGACGTCATATAAAAAAATGTATATTCATATAATTATTGATCGAACTTTCCCTGCTCGGAAATTATTATTGTATTACTACCACTTCTTTAGGGTATACATATTACGTAAATTACTCTCGTTATGCTCACCGGTTTTGTACACTAAAATTAAATAATAAAAATTCGATCGTGACGTAAATATTGCTGTAACTGAAGAAGTGGATAGGACAGATAATATTGAATGTATATCCCTTAGTGAAACTAGTTCTCATTCAAAATTAATTTTTAATAATCTTTATACCCATCACTTACTTACAATTGTAAGTTTAAACATTCGAAGTATCAATTGTAATCTTGACTATTTATTGGCATTTATTTCGTCTCTTGGCGTGGGTGTGGACATAATAGTTTTGTCTGAGTGCTGGACGGGGGTAAATAACCCTCCTCCTAATATTGACGGCTATTCTAAATTTTGGACAAAAACTTCCATAAACAAGAATGATGGCGTGGTAGTATATGTACGTAGTGTTTTGAGGGTTTTGTGTGCTTATGAACCGGACGTACTTGAGGGTAATTGTTATGTGATTAGTATTGAGTCTGACTATACAATAATCTGCTCTTATCGCCCGCCATGTTTTAAAAATCATGGTATATATTTGGAAACTCTTGATAAAGTATTAAGTAAAATTACGTCCAAAAATGTCATCTTCACGGGTGACATTAATATCAATATTCTACCCGAGAATGGATCTCCGATTGCTCATGATTACCTAAACCTAATGGCTATGCATGGTCTAAGAGTTGGTATAGACAAACCTACGCGAATCAATTCCTGTATTGATCACTTCATGGTTAAATGTCAATATACTTGGAAAACTATTGTATTTGAGCAACCAATAACAGACCATTCTCCAATTGCACTATGTGTTTACACAAAAAAACCCCCAAAAACGGATAAGGTACAAACTAAAAATGGATTGGACTACAAAAAAATAAGTGATTTAATTAAGAATGAACAATGGGATCATATCTATAAATTTACGGATCCTAATGTTGTATCAGAAATGATTACTACAAAACTAACTGATATTATCACAAAAAGTACCTTTAAAGTGAAGATCTCTAATAGGCTGAAGCCGTTAAAACCATGGATTACAAAAGGCATAGTCAAGTGTATAAGAAAGAGGGACAAATTACACAAAGATATGATTAAGTCACCAGAAAATATGGTTGTTAAGAATAAGTATATTAAATATAGAAATACGTGTAATTTTACTATCAAACAATTAAAAAATAAATACTATGCAGATAAAATTGAGAATAGCAAGGGAAACATTAAGGAAACGTGGAATATTATAAAAGAAGTCTGTGACATAAAGAAAAGTAACGAACCAAACATTGATTTACTTACTAGTGAGGCTACTCCTAAGGAGTCTTTAAATAAGATTAATAATTATTTTACTAGTGTCGGAGCATCACTAGCAAATGAGTTACTAGGCAGAATTAATAAAACTGAAAAAGAACTCTCTTATGCATCGTCTATGGGTTTATCCCCGTTACATTCCATGTCTTTCTTGCCTACGAATCATCATGAAGTAAGAGGTATTATTCTTAGACTAAGAACATCTAGTGCTCCTGGAAGCGACAAAATATCCGCACATATTCTGAAGGAAAATCTGTCGTCACTTGTGCATCCCATCACTTTCTTGTGTAATCTGAGTCTGACCACCGGTATTTTTCCAAAGATATTCAAGAATGCTGTTGTCTGTCCTGTTCACAAATCTGGAAACAAAAAAGAACCTAATAACTATAGACCTATCTCTCTCTTGTCCGTGCTGTCAAAGATACTGGAACAAGTTGTTAGCAAGCGGCTCTCAAACTATTTGGAGACAAATAATTTCCTTAGTGACTCACAATACGGATTCAGAAGAGCTAAATCGACTGAGGATGCCGTATTAGCGCTGTTATCAGTAGTGGTTGCCCATATGGATAAAGGTGAAAAGTGTCTGGGGATTTTCTTGGATCTACAAAAAGCTTTCGATACCGTGTCCATTCCAATCTTGATTGCGCGCATGGAGAGTATGGGCATAAGGGGTCTGGTTTTGGAATGGTTTACGGACTACTTGTCGGATAGATGCCAATACGTTAGAGTAGCGTGTCATGAAAGCACAAGCCGTACATGTGAATACGGTGTTCCGCAAGGTAGCATTCTGGGACCTACCTTGTTCCTGATTTACATAAATGACCTGTGTAAGATATCTAATGTGCCGTATTTGAATCTGTTTATGTTTGCTGACGATACGGTGCTAGTGGTACATGGAAGAAACTGGGATATTGCTTTTAGATTGGCAGAAACTGGATTGGCCAAGGTGACAACATGGCTGGAAAACAGTCTTATGTCACTAAATACAGCCAAGACAAAATATGTTTGTTTTAGTAAAACAACCGTCGGCAAGCCAGCAGCAGCGAGTGTCTTCAGAATACATAGTTTTCCCTGTAATCGCGGTGAGATACCCCAAAAATGTGACTGTGTGGTACTATCTAGGGCTGAAAGTGTGAGATATCTAGGTGTAATACTAGATGATCAGCTGAGCTGGATTCCACACATTGCAGCAACAATAGTAAGATTAAGAAAATTGGTATATATTTTCAAAAATTTGCGAGCAGTAGCAAATGATAAGCTACTAATACAAATATACCGAGCTCTAGGAGAATGTATAATACGATATTGTATTTGTGCTTGGGGAGGTGCCGCAAAGACGCATGTGATCGAGGTTGAGCGTGCACAACGTTTGATACTAAAGGTACTCTTGCGTCTGTCATATCGTTTTTCTACCACAGCCTTACACGATCTTGCTGGTGTACTATCTGTAAGAAAATTGTACATATACGAAGCGCTTAAAAGATACCACAAAAAAATTGTGCCAATACTACCACGGTCACAAAAGCGTGTAGAACGATGTCCAGTGCCCCGTATTCGGTCGACATTTGCTAGTAGACATTTTGATTTCATGGCTCCGTACCTATATAATAAACAGAATAAAAATAAAAAGACATTTGGTAATAGTAATTACCAGTTTAAAATTAATTTGGCTGATTGGCTTAAGTGCATGAATTACGATGATGTGGAGGCTATGTTACAGTTGAACTAAATAACATAATAACATGCACAAACACACACACACACACACACATTCGCGCGCGCTCGCACGCAGAAACCCACACAGAAACACACACACACACACACATACATGCACACACAGACTCACACACGCACACACACACACACACACACACACACACACACACACACACACACACACACACACACACACACACACACACACACACACACACACAACACACACACACACACACACACACACACACACACACACACACACACACACACACACACACACACACACACACACACACACACACACAGTGTTATATTTAATGAAAAAGTGTCATCTTATATGAGGGAAGACACTGACACCCGCAACACAGTTTACAACTACCGTGGGTGTCAGAGCATCCCATATTGTAATGTTACTTTACTTTATCTGAATAAATATATTATTATATTATTATTATATAATTAAATATAGTTTGTTGTACGAAAACTCTGGCAAAACCTTATTCTAGGATAGATATATTGGAGGGAAACCAGACAGATCGGCTTTTATTCGTGATTCCATAAGCGATCGCGCACTTGCGTAATAAATAGTGAACAACTAATTAACAACGTTAAAAGTTATTACGATAATAATACTTTTATAAAAAGATATAAATTAGTAATAGGTCTCTGTGGGAGTAATTCGATAGAAGGGCGCTCTCACAACAATCACCACACAACCTACTTTTCCAAAACAAATGGAGGTGTCATAAACATCATAAAAATGAAGCCTTCCGGTTAAAAACAAGTGCGATCTCATTTCCGCTTTTACGCAATCCCATGTCATATTTTCAATGATTAATTCTAACGAAGTGAACCATTGTCAGTTGGCTATGATATAATTTTACATACACCAGTAATTTATATAACTATAAATTAAAAGTAAACCGCATTATGAATGGCTTTGATGACGATTAAAATGGCTGAATGTGTTTTAGGTAAAGATTGCAGATGAAATTTTTCGTTTTTCTTACTTTTCTTTTAAACGTTTGTGAGCGGCTATCGCGACCTTTACATATATATACTTTAAAAACATTGATATTTATAGATTGGCTAAGCAAGACAAAACTACAAGTGAGCGACTTCTTATGGAGCCAAGGATTATTGCTCACTAAGCATTTAGCTGCACTATCATTGTCAAATGAGTCTACCCTAATTTGAGTGATATAAATCTTGCTTTTCACGACCATAGAAATATTCTTTAACACAATATCTCATCATTAGAATAATTGTCGAGAAATACCACGATCAATTTGACTGATAAGATGCTAGACAGCCTCGATGGCATAATGATATAGCATTACACTTTTGTATTGGCATGGGTTTCAAGGCTTTCGAGAATTATGAAATTAAAAAAATATGACACACACGTTATGGTGTTATGCCAGCCAGACTATCACGAAAAGAGTTTCGATGAGAAGTTATGCATAGATAAGTATGCATATATGGATAAATATGAAAGTAAATAATTATTAGTTTGATTTTAACAAAAAACGAAGCGCGTTGATGTCTCTTGCTCTCCACTTTTGTATTATTACAATTTGTTAAGTTAATAGACGGTATTCTTCTAATAAAATATGTTCGGAGGTATCATAGAATTATTAAATAAATTAGTGTTAAGAATTTGACTCTCGAGCGGCGAAGCGTGAACCGTGACGTGTTGCCGTACAACGACCCAGTGAGTGGAGATACACGAATTTTAAACTGTCTTTTGTAATAACACATATTTACATGACTACTTTCTTAATGACGTGTGGCACTCTTCTACAGAATAGTGACACCCCTATATCTTTTTCCGTGGATATCGCATGAAGCAACCAACCCACATACCGTAAGTCTCTATGTACGAGTTCTAGTTCATAGGTTCAACTACTGCAGTGTCGGCGCATAGTTGCTAGGTATCTCGCCTTCGACTTACAAGGACATAAGGATACAATAAAAAAAACTATGAAACAACGAAAAGAAAATAATTATTTGTATACTATTTGTTCTCCAATGATTCTGGAAAAACTGAAGCTTATATCATTCATCCCACCTTACCTACAGCTGGTAAGCCTGGACTCACCCAATTTTTACTTTCTAAATAGAATAGGCAACGAATTAATACACAATCTTGTCAGTCAACGATATCACATATAACTTTCAAGTCATTGAGCTAGGAATTCATTCGATGACTACTAGATTCTGTGTCGGGCAGCTTGGTGCTCGTTCTGTACACCACCGGAGATAACGTAAACTCTGTTAAATTTAACATATCATATCATATTTATTAAAAGTTCATATTATTCATTTTACTTCAGTTTTATATATAATTGTTTATTACTTGTGATTGTCTTGTTCAAGTTGTAGAGCCGTCTGCTAACTACTATATAACTATACTAACTTATAATAAGCAGCACGAATAATTCTCACATTTCATGTTACGCAGTTTTTGTACATTAACATAACTGAATGGAGTATATGATTTAATCAAGATGACAGACAACATTGTTTAGGTGCTTCATTATTTTTATTTTTTTAATATTTTTATGTATAGAATAATGTTTAGAAAATTATAGAAGATTAAAAATGTTGGCATTTGCGAGCCTGTCAAATTTAAACTTTGTGTTTTGACAGTTGTTATTGTTTTTCTTCTTAGTCAACTTAGTAAAAAACGGTGAGATTTGGCGGGAATGTAAAAAGACATGACTTTTTACTTTCCCGCCAAATCTCACCGTTCTTCTTTCCATTATTTTCTAAAATTTGTTGTTTTATCGATATTACATATTAGATTAAAATCGTGGCGTTTTGTTTAATAAGTGTTCGTATAGGAGTGAAAATGTGGAAAATTTTGTAAATATCTTAAGTAGCGTGCTCTTGAATATTGTCGTCAAAATTCCCTTGGAACTTAGTGTAAAGTGCCACGACTTTAATGATGATTAGGTAAGGTCAGCTTAGGTTATTTTATAATTTCGGGGCGTCAGGTGTAGAATGCTAACCGCGAGCTTCTGACGCCCCAGCTAACACGAAGAAGTGCGCCGCAGAGGTTTAGTGAGTATTCCGGCACCACACTATAACGTGCCGGTGAGTCCCACATAACCCTGCCGACGCCATCGTCGTTGTCGTCAATCCCGTCGGTGTCGCCAGGGTATGCAGAAAAGCATTCCTCTGCGTAAAAAAAAAAGTTATTTTATAATACAGAAAAGGCAGTATGGCTTCTCAGTTTTAGCCTGTCCAAATTGGGCGAATCATAAAAATTTCATGAAACAAAATCGACATTGAAATATAGTATTAAATTCGAGTCAAAGAATTTTGTATACTACAAATTGGGAATTAACTTTTCACAAAATTTTCACCTGCATCGAGAAGTTTCTCTCCCGAGATATAAATTATCAAATACTTTACTAATATGCATTGCCACTTTGATTAACTTGTAACCGCATACCTCTCTATCATTTGAATATTAGTTAATCTATCAATAATGGTTTGGTATTTATTACTTTAAATGCATTTTTACAATTTAATTCTCGGTGGTGCAGTGGTCGAGCACCCTGCTTCTGAATCAAGAGATCGCGGATTTAAATCCTGGCTCACACCAATGACTTTTAGAAATTAATTCCGAAAGTTATGTGTGATAAAAATCGATGACTGAAACTTTGTGCCCGGTATGACAAAAGGTTGGCCACTATGACGTAAACATAACGGTGAGTCGAGGCTTAACAGCCACTGGCCACAACTTAGGGTAGAAAAAGGCGTGAAGTTATTATAAGTGAAGTTTTACAATTTAAATACTATCTAACGTTAATTAAATTTTTAAAATCCAGGCAAGTGCCGGAGATGTAGTCCCCTTCAGCAAACTAAAACGTTGGTTCACACTTGAGGCGCACTCACTGCACCTGCGACTGGAGACCACGGAGCTCCTGTCCGACCGGTCTCACAGCCTCTTGCTGCGCGCTGGATCAGACGTACGGCCACCGTCACCGTACAGACATACATTGTCCAATCTTTACAGGTCAACCACAACCCCCCGTCTCCCACGCTCGTAGCTTCCCGCACCTGGCCCTTTAGACGGGCCAACGGGTCGATGGTCGAACGCCCTTTCCGGAATCCGAATTGAGCGTCTGACAAATCCGGCCCCACTTGGCAAAGGTGATCGTTAAGGCGGAAGGCGATGATGCGAAACAATTTGCCAACCTCATCGAGAAGGACGATAGGCCGGCATGCTGGAACGGAACCCATCGGCTGTGTTCTTGGGAAGGAGGCATAACCGTTCCTCCTTCCAAGGCTTCGGGAACCTCCCAATCGCAAGGCACGAACTGAAGAGGCTCCGAAATCTGCCTCCCATCTTGGTGGTGGCAAGAGCTAATACGCCTGCAAGGACACCTTCAGGGTCAAGGGCTGTGCCCTTGGCGCGGGGGCGGAGAGCTGCCCCATTGAATTGTTCCTCCGTAAGCGACTGGTTCTCCCCAGGCGGCGGAGTCACCGAGGGTGGAGGGTCCATAGCTGGTGGCGTGAAGTTGGCCCTGCTAGGAAACAGGTACCGAACCACCCCGTCCAGGGGTAGATCCGACCAAGGGACGGATCCCTTCGTCAGGACGGCTTGGGGCACTCGTGGCGCATCGCGCCCATGCCACTTCCTCCTTGGTGACCGAATCGTCTAGATTGGTCACCACCAACGCTACCAGTTTTACAGGCTGCGCAACGCTTGCCACGTCCGCGATTGCCTCCCGCAGCTTGGAAGCGAAAAGATCCGCGTGGACGCCGCCCTGGGCCCCCGGGAACTTATTTATTAGTAAATACGTATACATATTACATACGAAGTGTAAAATATATAAAATTATAATATGCTAGTAAAATATACAGCGTTAAATATAAATGGCTTAACGTATTTAATTAGTTTTTGCCAATTTGAATCTCACGCTTCCGATTACATTTTAACAACCACAGAATCATATATCATTATAAAATTTATGAGCATATCATCTTTTTTTTAATAACCATTAAAATGGGGAATGTGATTGGCCAGTCACACACGGCGTCAAAGGATTATTCAAAAAATAATTTATTTAAATTGAGTAGATTAAGGAACCTTCTTCGTTTTGTAAAGTCTCATTATTCCAAATGCAACAAATTGATGTGTAAATACATTTAGTGTTTTGTATTCAAATCTTAAATTTTACATACATTCATACATACATAACTTTACGCCAAATCCCTTGCGGGGTAGGCAGAGAGAACGGAGCGATTCTTACATGCCTCACTCGCTTCGTTGACTTTCATAACTCTTTTAATGCACCCGCATCGATTTTTGAGGCTCCTAACGTCACCTTCCTTCTTTTTTTATCTTAAAATTTGAAACATTAATTTAATAAAATAAATTGATTTTTACAATCACAATTCGTCGAATGTTTTATTAAGGAGCCTACGTACTAAAGCGTAATTTGAATCCTGCCACAGGCAAAAGTGATTTAGTAAACGATGACTGGAGAACACGTATCTTAAATGTTAATCTTTTTTAGACGATTATTGTTTTTTATCATATTTACAATAATTTTATAAGGCAAAAACCGAGAAATCGCCGAGTCTTGGAAATAGTTTCGTTATTCGATCCTCAAAAGTCATGACCATAAATTAAAAAAAAAACCACAAACATTCTGTTATTCAAAAGTCCATGCCGACTTTCTTACCTTTCACCGAACACTTAGCTACTTGATTCGCAAAATAATAATAATTAAAAAATCATCTTACGTATGAGATCGTTTTCCGGTGCCTTTTTATTATTTTTGTATGTCAAGAATAAGTAAGTTTCTGCGAACAAATATTATTATGACGTATTTCTTGGTAATTGGATATCTTGGATGCGCTTTTAGCAGGAATAACAGTTACACCGCGGATGTAGAAAGACGAGTGGCGTTAGGAAACGTAAATGGAGCGTTGGGCAGATTCCTGGGCGCAAATAATGTTAGCAGAAAAGCCTAGCTAGCTATTCATAATGCGGTACTGCTGGCGTATTATGAACTCTTAATTCCGCCGACCGCCGAATAGCCGAAATTGATCGTTGAAAATACGAATTTGCAAGGCAGCGCTTAAGCTGGCTGGAATTAAGAGCTCATAATAGGTCCCCTGATCCCAACGCTAACTCATGGAAGCGAGAGTTGGGTATGGTAAAGTGTGCATGTGCATGAAGTAGGATAAACGCGGTCGAAATGAGGGCATTGCGCAAAATCGGCGGAGTGATCTGTTTGTCTGTAGGTTTGTAGCTTTGTTACGGATAAACACTAAAAGTACTGCATGCTTTTACGTCCAATTTTGCATAAGTATAGCCAAGAGGTCGGGTCAACACATAGGCTAATTATTATCACGCTATCACTAATTGGGGGTGAGCAATGAACAGGCATAGTAATTTTGCTGGTTTATTACGTCCACGCAGACGAAGTAGCGGTAGCTAGTTCATTAATATTAGGCACCTATCTATATTATAACTATGTATATTAATATGTTAATTTTTAAATGTGTTAATTAATTAATGAAGGTTATGTCACCTTCCAATTTATTTTTATCTTCAACTTGCCAAAGTTAATAAATATTAACTTTTTTATGTTAGTTTTCTCTGAATTAATTTTTGCCTCCGGGTGTCTCGAAACGACTGCATTTCATATTTCAACTATGACGTTATACAGACGAACTTCGCATCGCTTCTGTACTTTAGAAATTTGCCGTTGGCATCTAGAGTCTAGTACTCTCAACCACCGTCAGAGAAACCTCTTTTACCTTGCAAAACCTTAATGATTTGAATTTGTGAATATGAATCAATTACCACACAACAATCACAACCTTTCACATACTAATTTCTTATAGATACAGCCCGCTAAATTGCTCTTGCATTTGGGTGAATTGCTCCAGCAAAAAAATACCCGTCAAACCTGAGAACGGTACTGCAATGTGTTGGTGTTATAAATTTAATTGTTTTTATAGTAAAACTGGCTTCTATACCTTGGCCAAAAATAGAATTGAGTAATGCCTTCTATTACACAAAAAAATTAAAATTACAAAGTGACATTTAATCATTTCGGTGACCTGTCAACCCAATCGATTTCCGCTCGTAAAATATCTTACCCTGCTGTTGTAATTATTATTTGGACTAAAATCAACTTTTACATCAATAAACCTATTAGAATAAACTAATATTGTTTGTTTATCTTCTTTCTTATACAATTGACAAGCACTCAACTTTTGTCCTAAAAAAAGTTTTTATTTCGGTGGACAGTAAGTTTTAATAGAGTAGTTTCGTTTACATTGATTTCTTGGGCCCACTGTGCTTTCACACAATATGAACAATCCCGTCTCTACTCGTTGGAGCCAAAACATCATCATTGGATTCCTGCTAAAAGGCAATTCTATCATTTCAGTGGTATGAGTCATTTCGGTGACCGTTATATTCATGTTGGGTCCATTTTTTTTTTCAAAATAGTGTTTACAATTCGCCTTATCAATTTTGCTTTTTTTGTAGCAGTGTTCACATTCTAATAATGATTCTAAAATAGGAATTCATTTTAGTGGTCTATCTAAATTACTGAAATTTTAATTTCAGTAATTTAGTAATTTTATTTATTATTATAGTGAACTCTCGAAAATTCTACTTCAAATATTTCATTAAGTTTTCATGTTACTTTACGGCCACTTAGATATGGCATATGTTACAAAAAACGTTAAGCTTGAAAAATAAAATATAAACACCGAAATGATAAATAAAATTACTTGTTAAAAATCAACAATTTAATTGTTTTCTTTTTTTTAGCAAATACGCACTAATACGCAAGTTGTGTGAGTCTCTTAAAAAACAAAAAAAAAATTGAAGCGGCTAATTCTTACATTTGCTGAATAAAACATAAATTTGAAACCATAGGAAAACTTAAAAAACATTTTTCATTCAAATAAGAATACGAATTTATTTTATTTAGTATATGGACTAGACTAAATTCGATTTCACATAAAGAATTATATATATAGATAAACCATAGACTGTTCTCCAAAGTCTTACAACATCTGTTAAGTCATAGACAATCTCAATCCTCTATATCAAGGGTCACTGGGTTAGGTATTAAATTAAAATTTTATTTGCCTCTTACGACACCCATGATTGGAGAAAGGATGACTAAATATTCTAGGTTGTTCCAAATTATAAAGTAAACTAAACCGAGTCATCTTAATCCAAATATATTATACACATATATTAAAATATTAATGACTTCATAACTTTCCTTCGCGATATTAAATATTCGGTCTCAAAACATATTTTTTCTTAATTTATACGATATTTCATTAATATATTTTTCCACATACATATCAACATACGTAACATAACTTCACGCCTTTTTATACCCAAAGGTGTAGGCAGCGGCTGTTAAGTCTCGACTCGCCGTTATGTTAACGTCCCAAAGGGAATAGGGGGCGAACCTATTGCCATAGCGGGCACAAAGTTTATAGTCATTGACATTTATCAGAACTTTCGAAATTATTTAATTTCGAAAAGTCATTGGTGTGTGCCAGGATTCGAAACCGCGACCTCTGTATGCAGAAACGGTGTGCTCGACCATTGGACCACCGAGACCATTATACTATACACATAATATTATCATTAATATTATCTTAAGTCTCGGTGACCCAGTAGTCGAGCACACGGCTTCTGATCCAGAGGTCCGGGTTCGAATCCTGATACTGGCTCACACCAATGACTTTTCGAAATAGTTTTCGGAAGTTATGTGTGATAAATATCGATGACTGAAAACTTTGTGCCCGGTATGGCAATAGGTTCGCCACCTATTCCATTTGGGACGTAAACATAACGGCGGGACGAGGCTTAACAGCCGCTGCCTACACCTTCGGGTAACAAAGGTGTGAAGTTATGTCATGTTATTATGTTTAACTATCTCGGTCTCGTTGTTTAATACGCAGGCTTCGGTTGTGTTGGAGATGTTGGAGATTCTCGAGTTGTGTGCAGTCTAGTGATGTAACGAATATTCGCATTCGCGAATATTTGCATGTTTTTGGACATTCGTATACGCATTCGCATTCGCAAGAAATATTGCGAATGTTTTGCGAATGTTTTTTAATAACAAAAAGTTAAGAAATTGTATATTGCCGATGATACGATAAATAAGCTTTATATTTTGTTTAATATTTTGCCCACCTAGATTAGTATAAAAAGTATTATATTATGGATCAGTCTTAAATTAAGTAACTAGATTGGAAATACATACTTAAGTACATAAATGTCTGCACCTTCCCTTGTGGGATAGGCAGAAAGAACATAACGGAAGATTCATACACGCCTCACTCGTTTCTTTGACTTTCTTAATTCTTGTTATAAACGTTCGTCGACATTTAAGGCTCCTGACATCACCTTCCTCCAGGACATGTTCTATTTGGACATGGAAAGTATGTCGTGGCCCTCTGCGACTCCTACGTTCATCCGCTTTTGCATTATATATCTGCTGAGTCAATCTATCGTTATCCAGTCTTTCTATATTTCCGAATCATCGGAACATGCCCTTTCTTACTTTTACATCGACACTCTCTTTCAATTCTACTTCCTTCATTACAACCTTGTTTTTGACGCGGTCAGCGAGAGTCACTCCACAGATTTAGCGCAGTACCCTTATTTCAAACGCATTTATCCATTCGCGCACTCCCTGCCATACCCAACTATCGCGTCCATAAGTTATCTCTGCCCAATGCTCTATTTACGCTGTTTCCTAAGGCCACTCTTTTTCCGACATCCACGGTGTATCTACCCTACCATTCCTGCTAAAACCGCATCCAAGATACAATTTCATCCATCAATCAATACATCATCAACCATTATTCTTGTATCCGTTCTGTATTCTTTCATTTCAAAAACCCTAACTTTCGTTTTCATCACATTCCATTGTAAGCCTTTCATCGCTGGTAATCGTCTTTCACAATAGCGACTAGTGTTAGCAGGTCCGACGGCGATTTGGCTAAAAGTACGGCGTCATCTGTGTAAAGCAAGCAGCTCCTAACTAGGTCACCCTTTCGTAGCCTTACATTCGGCTATCTCACTCCCTGGAGACAACTATCCAGTTACACTGTACAGGAAGAACAGCCGAGCGGACAGCACGCAACCCTGTCTAACGCCGATATTAACGTCAAATCAGAGCGACAAGCCGCCGTCAACACGCACATACGCCCTCTTATGTGGAGTGCACAGCACGCTTTTTTCAGATCCACAAACCAACAGTAAACCTTTTAGCTTAGAGCCAGTTGCTTCTCTATGATGTTGCGGAGTAAAAAAGTCTGATCCATGCATCCTCGTCGGCTTTTGAACCTACCCCAAGTCTCACTCAACACTCTGTCAGATATCACCCTCGTTCTCCTACCAATAATTTTCCCATACACTTTTGCTGTTTAATCGAATTGATGGCCCTGTAAGTGGCGCACTGTATACGCGACCCCTTCCTTTATACAAGGGCATGATGACAACAAGCCGCCAGTCCATGGGAACCTTATTCGACCTCTAGCATAGATTGCTCAAGGTCAGGAAAGCATCCCGGACACAGGTTCCACCGTGTTAGATCATTTCAGCAGACATCATATCAATTCTTACTATTTTTCATACTTCGCGTCGACCATTTAATGTCGCCCATAGTAATGTCCTCATCAGAATGTAAAAATGTAACTTAAAAAAAAACGTCCGCGATGGACTCGCAAACTTTTAAAACGGTTTTAGTCAAATTTTCATACCGTATGCAGTTTGATGCAACTTATGAAATACAGTTCATATATATTTTTATTAAACTCCAACCGCAAGATTGAACACGAAAAATCAGGATAACATTACATACACGAAAAAGACACTTTTTATTAAGTATGAAATTTTTTCAAAAAATTTTTCTTCTCGTGATATTTATCACTGAATAACTGCACCAATATGGCTTGACCGATTTTGATGAAATTTTGTGTACATTTTTAGGTCTGAGAATCGTTCGAATGTGTTCTCGAATGCTTAAAAGAAATATTCGCATTCGCATTCGCGAATGTTTTTAAGAAATATTCGTATTCGCATTCGCAAATGTCCAAAATCCAATATTCGTTACATCACTAGTGCAGTCAATACATTTTAATTTTAAAATAACATTGGCGTGGCGAGGCGTGAAGTTATGTTATGTTATGTTTAGCATTGTGCAAATTTCTAATTTAAAAAAATACTAATACACACACACACACACACACACACAACAATATTTTTTACATACGTATTTTATGATTTTTTTTCCTTATTCTTTGTTATTAATACCTAAATTCCAAGGAAGTTGCCTGTCCTTTGTAACACAGTTTACAACTAACGCGAAGGACAGTGTGCTCAATCTATGAAACATACATATGAAATAATAAAGATATTTGTATTGTATTGTATAACAAATAATTATTTATATGAGTTCATTAATTTAGGACTTTAGTTCAGAATATAGTTAATACAAAAGAATATGAATATAAATTTCTCTATATAGGTAATATTAGTAAAAAAAATAAAGCAGATGGTAAACAAGCTACACCTGTCAACCTGACAGTTGTTCTGGCTTCTTTAATTTATTGTAACTTAACGTCAGTGAGTTCGTTCTCAGATCAGGTATGAACATTTGTTTGCCGTACACGGATGTCTTCGCTAGCTCATATGGTATTTGGGTATACCTCTAATTAAAACTAAATGGAACTGGTATGACGGCGAAATGAAACCAAATGAAACTATTATGACGAAAACGTTATAAATGTCCAAAAAGCTAATAAGATGTTCAATTATCGTGTCTTATTTCTTTGTTTTGTTCTTTCAAGGTGAACAGCTTTTTAAATTTTTTTTTTGTTCGTCTTCATCATTCTAAAGATATATTTTATTGAATCTTATTCATATAGGTACTAGTTGATCCGGAGAACTTTGTTTTCGAAGTCGGTTAATAAAATATTTTTAGTTAGTTAGTCTTGATGGTCCAGTGGTCGAGCTGGCTCACTGGAATCCTGACACCTCCTGTCCATGCGTGCGATTAGGGAAGAATTTTGGTAAGTCAGTGGTGTGACTTACCAAAATTCTTTTCGAACGTTATGTGTGACAAATATCGATGATTGAAAACTTTGTGCCCGGTATGGCAATAGGTTCGCCACCTATTCCATTTGGGACGTCGGTGTTATGTTAAAAGAGTTTAGTTATTTTTCGGTTTGTAAAGTATTCATATACATGAAGTAAAAAGCGGTTATTTCAATATTAGAAACAGACACACTATTTTATTACATTTACACATATAGAATTTCAAAGTGTAACTTCGAGTACGTTACGTTTTTCTTAAAACTTGTCATAACTAAATAACAAACTCTGCTTAGCATCATAACTAACATTTTTACTTAAATGTATACTCGGAGTTTTGGCGGGACTGTGGAAGAGTCATGTCCGTTCTTTGCATTATTTTCTCAGAGTTCGTGGCGTTTTGTTGAATAAGTGTCCGTATATGAGTGCAAATGTTGGGAATAGTGTAAATGTCGTGTTTAGTGTGCTCTCCTACAGTGTCGTCAAGACTCCCTCGGAACATCATGCATAAAGTGCCACGACTTTATGCATGATTAGGTTAGGTTGGGTAGTTAGTTTAAGTTAAGTTTCATCATCATCATCATTACTACATAAAAAAAATAACGTCAGATAAGTCAGTATGACTTAAAAGCTTTAGCCTGAATTTGTCTAATAATGGACAAATTAAAAAAAAATGTATACTCAATATATACGTAAATATTCCTCTCACATCGATAACAATTTGGTAATTTGGACACGCAAGGAACTGTGAAGCGTGACGCGGGCCAAATCGAAACGTTATCTCTCTCTCTCATCATTACATAGTATAAAACAAAGTCGCTTTCCGCTGTCTGTCCTCTTACGCGCTTAGATTTTTGCAACTACGGAAAGGATTTTGATGCAGTTTTTTTTTTTAAATAGATAGAGGGTGTCGACAGGGTGGTTTTTATGTTTAATGTAGTAAAGAAAAATTGATAATTTAGCACTTTAATTGTAAACGCTGTAAAAATTACTTTCAATGATGAACAAAGTTCTCCGAGTCAGCTAGTTTCAAATGTAATTCACATTGCACATTATTAGAACCTTCAAAAAATACTTTTATTTTAACTAACCAAACAAATAACTATTCTTATTCGGAAGAATCGTGTTCAAATATGTTTTGTTATATAATTTAGCAAAAAACTAAATGGCTTGATTTTGAAAAATTACCTTTATTCGCGCTTCTTTTTTGCTCATCAAATTCATCATTAATCATTCTTTGACTCTTTACGCCTCAAGCACTCTTGTGTTTCATTGAGAACAATTCCTATAAACTAAATTATGAGAACCGGTACACTTTGTTCACTATATTACGTCATATTTTAGCGTTATAATTACTTCAGTTAGATTAAGTAAGTAATTACAAGAACATTTTTAGTTTTGTGAAAATATAATCTGAAACGCATCAAAATCATTCATCAAAACTTTTGTTATGTCATTTATGAGAAGTTAATAAAACTTATAAATAACTTATACTATAGCTTGTTGTCAATTCTCTATCACAAGGATCTCCTACTAAGGCCAAAAATCATCCAATTTAAATATTTTGAATATGCACAGAGGAATTTTCGACGTATATAAATGAGGAAATTTTCACGAAGATTGTCAAATGGGTGAGTTATAACAAAGTTTTATATAATTTACTCTGTATGAATATACGTGGAGATTCTCAGAAGACATCAACGTATGAGGGACAAAAACAAGTAATAAAACGAAATATTATCATAATGGCATATCTTGCAAACGAGCGACTGTGCTCACTGGGTTATTAGCGGAGTAGCATAAAATTTAAATTCGCAAAGCGCAATAAAAGATTAAGTACCTATCTACATATCTTTGCAAAAAAAAACGTCTTGTTTGCCACCTATTCTTATATTCTAATCGGGCTCTCTGAATATGCTAATCCACTTAAAACAACTAAAAAGGAATATGCTAATCTACTCAGAAGCAGCTACCTACTGCAGTTTTGTTTAACTTTGTAATATGGTAATTCGGCATATATTTATGAGCGTATTACAAATTTTTTTATCATTCAAATACATCTATTTGATTCGGGACATAGGACGCATGTACGCGATTTTATTAACAAAATTTCATTCGAATTCTAATGTTTTGATGCAAAGTAATAAGCACACTAAGCCGTTCTGTAGTGGCCTCAGTATACATAGTTGGGATTAATATTGATAATTATTTTTACATTCGCTATCATATTATAACCATTTACCAGTGAGAAAAGTTTGTCTCAACTAATTATCGAGATAACAATTTTTGCTTTTTAAATTGGAACATATCGCCAAACAAATTGTTTGTGGAATCATTTAAGCGTATGCATAGACATTACCAATTGACCCTATAAAAAGTTTGTATATCAGTCCAACAAAAAAAAATAACACCTCTAATCTGGTAGTTTAAAACGAGACTTCTGTTTACCGACTTCCGATTCAATTCAGGCATACGTAAACGAATTTCGTGAAGTTATATATGATAATAACTTTATTGTTGATCGAAGAATCTATGTCCGGTATTAATTAATTCGGTGATACGAATAAAAGCTCCATACAAACATATAGATATAGAAACATGAAGTCCTTGAAAGTATAGAAAAAAAACTTTAAATATCAATGTCATATTATGTATTGAGCGAATCATTTCCAATTCGCATGACAATACGAAGTATCCGACAATAAACATAATAAGTATCTAACAATATATATCTAATGTAACCACACAAAAAAAGCTTGCGAACTTACAGTACACTCGGGCAGTCTATGTTCCTTGCCAGCTTTGATTATCATCCGAGGAGGTTTTAATATTTGAAAAAAAAAAACAACTACAACAAACACCAACTTCATGCACTTATATAACACATCACTTGGGTACTGCACTTGTAAAACTTGACAATATTTAAAAAAAATCGCGGTATGCAGGTAAATAGTTTAAATTTGAACGTCGAACACCGGATATGAGTGAGTAAAGACTGGCGGCCAGTGGCGTCTCTCAGTGTGCGTTTGTCGCGCCTGGAGGCGTTTGCGCAGCCTTCACGAATGGAAAGTTCATCGTACGAACAGTTCCCGCTCGCTTCATGCTAGTGAGATAGACATGCGGCATGCGGTCCACATGAGACTCTTTTCTCTGAGAAATTCTTAAACACACTTGTAAATAAAGTATACAATTTCTGTTTAGATTTCTACATTTGTTTTTTTTTTGTTATTACTATGACTTTCTATATAAATTTGATACTAAACAATATTGGAGCAGAATATTACAATGAAACAGATATAGGTACTTTATTTACGTATTTAGTTTTCCCTCTCATCTCCCTCTCCCTCTCAACTACCTATAGATAAATGCTGTGGATTGATTTTCTAACTTTTCTATTCTGAACCTTAATAACTTAGTTATGTTTGTAAATTACTAGTTGACCCAGAGAACTTTGTTTCGCATTAGAAGTAATAAGAAGAAATAAAAATGGGCCGTGTGGATTATCCGTAAGACACCAAACACCATTGCGGACTTTTTAGTAGACCTTAAGGAGATGTGTAATAATGTAGTACGTTGTTTTGATCAATCATTTAGGGTTCAGCCGGCGTTTCCAATTACAGTGCTAAATCTCGAAAATTATCACCCTTTCTTTGCTGAATATATAATTATACATACAAACCACCCTGTTGACACAGTCTATCTATAAAAAAAAACTGCGTCAAAATTCGTTGCGTATTTTCAAAGATCTAAGCATCTAGATATGGGGACAGACAGCAGAAAGCGACTTTGTTTTATGCTATGTACTGATATATGCTATATTTCATGCACGCTCATCAACCATCAAGGCTCGTGACATCCTCCGCCGCTTTTATACCTAGTCATAAAGCCATTATCATAAAAACTACTAAACGTATTTTGATGCAGTTTTCAAATATATAAAAAAATCTTGATGAAACTTTCACAAGTGTGAAATATGAAGAACGTCCTATAATGTTCACACAGGTTTAGAGATATGTCTGCGATGACGTGCTAACAATTATACCTAAGGGCAGCATAATGTCATAGTTTAACATAGTTTTTAACCCGAAGATATTGGCAGCGCGTAACAACCTCGAATCGACCGCAAATTATGATGGTCGAACCTTTTGCGGTACATCGGGCCGAATTTTCTCTGTCATAGATATATGACACACATAACTTCCTTAAAAGTTCCGAAAAGTCTTAAGTGTGAGCTAGAATTTGAGCTTAAAATCTTAATTCCGAAGCTGCTTCTCCACTACCTAGGATAGACCTATATCTTCATATTAAAAATCGCATCTTAATCGGTTCCGTAATTTTAAATATCTGAGGATATATAGGGGCAGACTCACAGATACAATAAACAAAGTCCTAAGTGTGAGCTAGAATTTGAGCTTGAAAGCTCTTATTTCCGAAGCTGCTTCTCCACTACCTAGGATGTCTATTCTAAGACCTATCTCCATATTAAAAACCGCATCTTAATCGGTTCAGCTGTTTTAAATATCTGAGAATATATAGGGGCAGACTGACAGATACAATAAACAATCGTGTTTCAATGCAAGTTCTATATTAATTATTATGCAACTTGCTAAACGTACAATGATTTTTATGACTTTGTATGAATTTGTATGACTATTTAAATTTAATGTGCCCTTGAGAAAGGTGATGTCAGGAGCCTTAAAAACCGACAATCGTGTATGACAAGAGTCTAAGTAGCGAGTGACGTGTGTAGAAATCGTGCCATATGGCGCTGTATTCTTCCTGCCCAACCCGCAAGATACTTGGCATGAAGATAAGTATGTGCTTAATTTAAGTAAACTGCCACGAAATATTAGGAAAATCTAGTGTCCGACCGAAGGTCTATTTTTGGATGAAGCCGAAGCCGATTAATCGGCAATCTCCACAACCTTCGGCCGAAGTCGAAGCCGAAGCCAAAGGTTATATACTATTAGTAATTTAATCATTTTCTTCAATATTATCCACAGCTAAGGAAGAATATCAGCTTCAGTGCCTCTTTCCGCATTTTTCTCGGTGATAAAGGTATCCGCACTGAACTAAGGGCAGTCCGGTCCGTCAGTCACTTACTCTTTTGTAACAGTTCGTTTATTTCCGACTGTTTTTGGACCTTCAGCGGGACTTTCGGCTTCAGCGGCCCAGAATTTGGCCGAAGCCGCATTTCTCGCCGAAGATGGATTTTTGGCCGAAGCCGAAGCTTCGGTCGGACACTAGGAATATTATAGTTCAAGATTAAAAAAGTTGCGTTATTTAATTAGACAATTCTAGATTTTATGTATTTAAAGTAGTTGGATCTGGACTTGAATGGAGATCTTCATGGCAAATAAACGAAGAGAAACTATAAAAAATTATTTATTTACAAATTCTCTACAGTTTGTCTTTCTTTATGGTTTAACTCATAGATTTAATGTATCTATGGTTGTATCCATGTTAGTCCAATTTAGACAGGCTAAAGTTAACAAATCATACTTCATTTTCTGTAAATAACCACAGAGTACATTTGTATATACTGGTAAATAACTTTCTAGGGTTGGAACTGAACACTGCTTGACCAAACTTGTACATCATACTTGTTTTATATTGCAAGGTGATGCGTTAGTAAATTATTCTTCTAAGACTGACTCATGAAGAGACTATGACTGGCCCAGAGGGCTTTGACCTATGACGATCTGAAATAATCTGAATGTGACAAATGTCAGTTAAGTCTGTTGAATTTGTCAAGTGTCAACATTTTTGAGGCGATTGAATCGTGACTTTCAAGTTTCAATTTATCTTCCGAAGTTTATTGAAGTTATTTTGTCCACCTCGGTTGCATATTAAACAAATTTAATAATGCCTAAAGTTTCAGGTAATTTGTTAATTTCATTTATCATTTATGCACAATCATCGAGGTTAGGATTGTATTTCAAACTTTCCGAAATAAATTTTCAATTGTCTATTTCCAGTGTAAATGCATTAAATTTATTAATTATTTCTCGTAAGAAATTGAAGTCATAATGTTTGTCAATAATTTTTCTTATCTCGAACTTAGATTTATAATAACTTACTTTGACTTAACTTGATTTATAATAACTACTTTTTACGAAAATGAGCACCGGCATTTTTAAATAATGTACAGTGTATAAAAATGTCAATTAATTTAAAAAAAATAATTAAGTCCAATATTTATTCATGTGCCAAATGGTAAAATAATCTGGCCTAAAACTGCTCATATAAATTTCTCTAATAAAATATTCCTCTGTATGTTCAAAGTATTAAAAGTCTGTTTTAGAATTCATGTGTTCATTTTGTTTTGTCACTGTTTTATTACATATCTGTGTTTTGTTTGGTCAATCTTCAAATATGAGTGTTTGAAATTTTCACATTTTATTTTACCAACTTATTACAACAATACCTCTTTAAATCAATAATACAATAAAATTATACAATACCTTAAACATACAGAAGATGAGTGTTTTACTTTTTTGGAGCTATTTCAGTTTCAGAAGCAAGGTTTTAACTAGTAACTAAATAAAAACTAAAGTTTTAACTGAAATAAACTGGTTTTAACTTAAACTCTACCAGCAGTTGTAGTAGTTTTACAATAAAAAAAAATGAAAGATTCTTATTGGATAAATAATGTGTGGGTAACACTCACCAATCCTTTTATAAGTAATCCTAATTAGTGGATATAAATTTAAAAAAATAAATAAAAGACACTTAGGAATTACAATAGATTTAAGCTTATGATTTGATATGAAAATCTCATTAATAAAATAACTATTTTAGTAATGTAGTCTCACATGTAATGATTAGAACTACATATTAATATTACATTATTTTCAGTTAAAGTAAAGTGGGGTAAGGAGGTATACCCTGATGTAGAGGTAAATACGGATGATGAGCCAGTCCTATTCAAAGCGCAGATATTTGCCCTCACTGGAGTGCAGCCAGAGAGACAGAAAGTGGTGTGCAAGGGGATCACATTGAGAGATGATTCCTGGGCAAACTTCAAGTTGTCTAATGTGAGTTTATTTTCAAAGTACCTACATTCTTTCCTTTCCATTAATTGAGACAGTGAGATTGTAATTAAAAAACTGAAGAAAATTTTCACTATTGAATATTGGTAGAACAATACTATGAAAAAAATTTATATACATAGAATAATCAAATTAGAATTTGCGTTATTAGAGTCAAATAATTATGAGTATTGTTGTTACTCTCTGACTGATACTTAAAAAACATACATATTTATACATTTTTTAAGTATTATATTTTTCAAAGTTTCCAGAGAAATAATTATTTAATCAACTTGTTTATTTTTGTCTTGAATTATAGCAATACAATTGTATAAATATTGTAAGCATTTAAATGTCACCATATGGTGGGTCTCAATATCTATGAATGGTATGATCAGGGCCGACTACATGCAGAAATAGAAATAATAGGTATGGATTTTATGAACTTAGTAAAACTTGCTTACATAGTAAGTTGAATTAACACAATTTATTGTGTCATTGAGTGACAGATATGTAAAGACTCTATTGATGGATCTATAGAAATAGTAAATATTTAAATATTATAATAATAAAAGTAAATACAATAATATTAAATTGCAATTAAAGATGATTTTTTTTTCAGAATGCATTAGTATTGGTTATGGGTAGTAAGGAGGAAGATGTGCCAACAGCTCCCGTAGAACAGACACGCTTTGTTGAAGACATGAACGAGTCGGAGCTAGCAACAGCTGTTAGTATTTCATATTGTTTAATGCTGAGTATATTCTTAAATTGAATTATTTTGGTCTTCTCTTATTACAAGAGGATTAAGGCAGTGACAGTGTCTTGTTTATCACTATATAGATGGTAGTCACAATTTTTCACCTTTTGATAATTATCACACTTTCAAGATCCATGTCTTTAGACTTGAAACTGGCATTTCATAAACAGAAGTGTGATTTTAAGATTACTGATATTATAAAGTAGCATTGATTCATTATCAATTTGCTGTTATGCTTTAACTCAATAATATAAAAATATGTGGTGTAAATAATGTATTTTTGTTATAGCTGGACCTGCCAGAAGGTTTAATCAACCTGGGTAACACATGCTACATGAATGCTACTGTACAATGTCTGAAGACGGTACCTGAACTTAAAAATGCATTACTTAATTATGATAAGAGTGAGTGTTCCATTTTATTATAAGCTAAGATCACATTTAAAGGAAAAATTTAATTATAAAAAAATATTGAAAAATTTCTATCCAATAGAATTTAATGAATATACTACTGTAATATAATATATTACTCATAGTTCACAACTAAATAGAACTTCGTTCTGTTTTTGACTTATCAAGCGAAAAATGTTAAAGCTAATGTCATTTGTGGAATGAATATTTATCAAGAAATAAGAGACTTACTCGACGGGCCTCGTGGCGCATTGGTAAAATTAACGACTGCAGAATCGAGGTTGTCGGGTTTGAGTCCCATTCAAGTACAAATATTGTATGACACCCATGAATGTTTGTACGGCGTCTGGGTGTTTTTCTATGTATTATAAGTATGAATTTACAAAAGAAAAGTATATCCTTACTCTAGTTTCCATAATACAAGCATTTAGTTGCATAGCTTGGAATAAAAAAAATAGAAATAATAAATCTGGTCGGGTGCAGATTCCGGTGGCGGCACTGCTGG
Source organism: Euproctis similis (assembly GCA_905147225.2). Lineage (NCBI taxonomy): Eukaryota > Metazoa > Arthropoda > Insecta > Lepidoptera > Erebidae > Euproctis > Euproctis similis. Next base: position 5,016,159 of record LR990121.1, on the reverse strand, counting down.
TGAGCTGACGTCCGCGCTCAGCGACACGATGTCTGCGCTGGAGGGGGGCGGGCCGGCCGTGTGCGCGGGCGCAGCCGCCCAGCTGCTTCGTGCGCTGCACGAGACGGCGCCGCGCTTCGCCGAGCGCGGCGCGGGCGGCACGCTGGCGCAGCAGGACGCGTCCGAGTGCTGGACCGAGATCGTGCGGGCCCTGCAGACCAGGCTGCCCACTGCGCCCACCGCCCACTCCTCCAGGTGACACGACTGCAACCTCACAGTTTTTAAGAAAAAAGCATGCATTCATTTCGCTGCATGAATGGTCCGGCTCGACCGGTGAAATAGCACGACTTCTCGGAATATCGACTTGAAGTGGCCTGTGCCGCGTTTCGTTCGGTAAAAGAGGTATCCGGAGGCCCGATGCCCTTTCCTCTTCCTTTTTCCTCCTACTCCCTTAAAGGACGGCAACGCACCACAGTGTGCATGGTCAGTGAGAAGACACTGAGAAGTAACACCCTCAGCTGACCCAGTTGCTCGTTCTGTACTATCCCATAAAAAAGCATTTAACTAAGCATAGCTTTATAAAATAATCGAATAACTAACCTTTATAATATTTATTTATTTATATATAAGAATTAATATTATATTTTATATAAGAAGAGGCCATTGGTTATAAGCACTTTAACTATTACTGGATACTAATTCTATGTCCAAAATTTGATGACATACTAGATGTTAATAAGATAATCACAAAACATTAGTTAATAATAATCCATATTACTTTTTGCAAGCCCACCATCAAGTGATGCTACTGATAATAAAGCGAAGTAAGTATGTCTTATTATAAACTAGTTGCCCAACAAATTTTGTTTCATAACAAAACTAATAAATAAGTAAGTAGAGACTTATCACTTTTTCTTTATTACATCATACATGAATTATCGATAAAAACTACCCACCGTTGATACCCTCTATCTATTAAAAATAAAAACAGTATCAAAATCCATTGCAGTTTCAAAGATATAAGCATATTAGGGGACAGGCAGCGGAAAGCACCTTTATGTAATGATATGCATTATATGTATGTAATGTAATGTTAAATAGTAATTTTCTACAACTGTTGACTATCCACGGTTAAAAATACGAATTATTATTTAAGTTATATTTAAGTTGAATAGATTATTAATTGATGGATGTTACTTGGTTTGTTTCTGAGAAGAGTTATGAATGTTATGAAAAACCTCAGGCATGAAATCATTAACAATTGCAAAATAACAATACTTACAAGTAATAAGTATTACAAATAGTAAGTATTCAACAAGTAATATTTCTCTCGTATTGTCTCAGAACATCAGTGATTGAGCAGTACTTCGGTGGCACCTTGGATGTGGAGCTGGTGTGCTCGGAGGCTGATGAGCCTCCGTCACGCAGTACTGACTCATTCTTGCAGCTCTCTTGCTTCATATCTCAAGATGTTAAATATCTGCAATCCGGACTCAGATCTGTGAGTGTACATAGATTAGAACTGTATTATGTATCTTGAACCAAATATTTTGTTCTTCCATTAAAAGGCACTGAAATAATAAAAAGTCACAAAAAATTGTTCCACATGTCTAATAAAACTTCTGACGTCTCAATGAGTGCCGTCGGACTTAAAAATCGACGTAATGGTTGAAAAAAAAGCAGTGAAGATAATAGGATTTATAAAAATGTTTTTTTTTTCACCCCAGAACAGACTTGACAGACAGCGTGATGTTACGTTTTTGTTTAAGTGGCCATTCAAGTATGACGTAAGCACCATACGGGGGGAGGGTCTTTGCTTTGCTTATTTTGTATGACATGGGGGATTACGTCATCAGTGGGTATTTAATTTTCCAAAAAAGGCCTTAGACCAATCTTGTAGATTGATGGCATATTTTTTTGAAAAATGTTTTTGTAATTATGGGGGGAGGGGGTAAGAGCTTTGCTTACTTTTGCAGACAAGGGGGGTGGGGGGGTAAATACTTGTAAAAAAGCTGCTTACTAAAAATGTTAACTTCAAGTATTACACTTAAATGCCCCCCTAAATTGACATATTTTTAAGTATTTTTTTCAAATGAAATAATGAAAGGTGGACTAATTCGAAGAGCACTCTTGTTTTGTATAACTACTGAGTCATTTACTGAACTTATTTATATTTTTTTCAGAAAATGTCAGAGCAAATAACGAAAATGTCTCAGACGCTGGGAAGGGATGCGGTTTACACTAAAACTGTTAGTTTCTTTTTACTTTAATTTTCTTTATGGTATTGGGAGGGAAACGATCAGGCGTGTCACCTGATGGTGCGCAACAAACGCTGCCTATTGATATCTGTGACACAAAAAATGTTACACGGAATGGAATATGGAAGGAGTCGGAAGTGGGATGGGGAAAGTTGTTGGGCCTCCGGATACCTCTTTCACCGAACGAAACGCGCAAGAGGCACTTGACGTCGATATTCTGAGAGGTCGTGGTATTTCACCGGTCGAGCCGGCCCGTTCGTGCAGCGAACTGCGTGGCTCTACCACTGTTTTATACAAATATTTTAACAAATTATTAAAATAGCTTTATATTAATTAAATTAGCTGAAATAATCCACAAAATAATATTTAACCAACAGATTCTGTATGTATTTTCAGAGTAAAATAAGCAGATTGCCGGCATACCTGACAGTGCAATTCGTACGTTTTTATTATAAAGAGAAGGAGTCAATTAACGCCAAGATCCTGAAGGATGTGAAGTTTCCACTCGACCTGGACGTGTACGAGTTGTGCTCGCCCGAATTACAGGAACGACTCGCACCGATGAGGTCCAAGTTCAAAGTGAGTAATATTTATGTGAACTACATTTTGTTTATATAACTAGCTGTTGAATATCACAGTAAAGTATATATTCCAAAGTGAGACCACGAAAGTATAGACACCCGGAAGTCTGAACGTAATGTTGAACGAATGGTCTAAGAACCCTCGCCGGTAGAGGGCGCCATTCTTAGAGAAGCACTTTTTCAACGCGTGTTTACGTGTAAGAATTACTATCGTACGTACGTAACCATCGGTGCGTCCGAAATTCTAGCGCAACCACTGGCAGAAAAGTCTATATATATATATACCTCATGGCGACGAGCCTCATGGTGCAATGGTAAAGCTACCTGGTGCAGAATTATGATTGGCGAGTTCGATTCCCATCCGAGGACAAATATTTGTGACAAGCATGAATGTTTGTATGGAGTCTGGGTGTTTTTCTATATAGTTTACTATAAGTATGTATTTACAATCCATAGCACAAGCATTTAGTTGCTTAGTTTGAAATTAGAGGGCGCTGTGTGTATTGCGTCCAAGATATGAATATTATTATAGCGTTCGGAGTTCTTTGTAGATATACTTTGTGGGTGAGATATTTAATGACCCTTTTTACCTTTACTTATTTACCTAATAAAAAGCCTTGTTGCAGGAATTAGAAGATGCTAAAATAGAGTCATCGTTAAATGCGAAGAATAAAAGTCATGGCGACAGTAAAAAGGAAACTACTAGGAAGGCGGTGTTACCTTATTGGTTTGAAGACGGTGAGTGGTCATTGAATGCTCTATATAAAAAACTATATATTTTTCATGTGTCAGCTGGTACCACGACCTCTCAGAATAACGACGTAAAGTTGCCGATTCCGCGTTACGATCGATGAGAGAGAGATATTTGGAGTCCCAACCCCACTCCTCTTCTTCCCCACCCCAGTTCCAATTCCCTTTCCATCCCATCTTAGAGGCCGGAAATGCAACTGTAACCGTATCTATATTATAGTGTTCATGGGCGGCATGACAAGAGTTTTGACAGTTATGGAAGTAAATAACTTTTATTGGTGATCAGTAGGCTTTCACCCTCATTTCCTAGTTCAATGTTTGTTACCCTAAGTCGGTGTTTATGGCGTTTGGTTTGGTCTTGTAGACGTTGGCAGCAACAACAGCGGCTACTACCGGCTGCAGGCGGTCCTGACGCACCGCGGCCGCTCGTCGTCGTCGGGGCACTACGTGGCCTGGGTGGCGCGCGGCGACAGCTGGCTGCGCTGCGACGACGACACCGTCACGCCCGTCAGCGACGAGGAGGTGCTCAAGCTGAGCGGCGGAGGTACGCACGCCCACCTAACTGCTTATAGCAAACATAGCTACCATAACGCAACACCCCACATTGGGAAAAGCATATATAGCATACATCTTGCTAGAATTAATCCTATATTGAATTGAATATAAAGTGAAATCTTGAAAAGCTGTGAGGAATGTCTCATTTTTATAAAACTATGTGACTTGATTTAATTTAGATGATAAAACATATCATAACTTCACGGCCTTTTCTACCCGAAGGTGTAGGCAGTTGCTGTTAAGCCTCGACACGCCGTTATGTTTACGTCCCAAATGGTAGTGTATGGTAGTAGGTGGCGAACCTATTGCCATAACGGGCACAAAGTTTTCAGTTATCGATATTTATCACACGTAACTTTCGAAATTAATTTCGAAAAGTCATTCATTGGTGTAAGCCAGGATTCGAACCCGTGACCTCTTGATTCAGAAGCGGGGTGCTAGACCACTGGACCACCGAGACTACTTACTTGGTGTAACAGTTTTTATTTAATTTTGAAAAAATAATTTTTGTACCTATACACAGGTGACTGGCACTGCGCATACTTACTCCTTTACGGACCCAAAATCCTGGAGATACCAGAAGAAGATGAGCAGGAACCGATGGTGACAGATGTTACAGAGGACACAGCCGGCAACCCGCCCACTGCTCTCGCGTAACGTCCCTATATTCACACCCAACGCCTCCCGCATCAGTTGACCACCACTCGCACAGTTTAATTCGTTTTTTTTGTACTAAAGATGCAACATTTTGGATAAAAACTACTCCAAAAGTCCTTCAAGAATATGTAACGGCTGTCATATTTTAGTTAGTTTATATTTATCTTGTGGATTGCCAAAAGGTCCATGGGAATAACTGGCCAACTATATCTGAGCTTCAGTCAGTTAATGAGCTGCATGAAATCGGATGGAAGACTTGACATTGATCAGATTCTCAAAGAAATCTCATGTCAGTTTCGACAAGATACAATTTTTAGAAGATTTTAACTGAAAACAAGCAGTTTTATAAGCCCTTAGCGATTTACAAGCCAAATTCCTGTACGTATTACTTCTTCATAACAAATTCTCAATTATTTTTATTATAAACGGGCGTTATTCGCTTTTTGTATGAAATTTAAACAAAAAAAAATTAGATTTGTTATGTAATTTTGATATTATCTATAAACACTATTCTAAAGAGAAACACCGGATTTTTATTTTTTTTATGGGATAGGAGGGCAAACGAGCAGGCGTGTCACCTGATGGTAAGCAACCAACGCCGCCCATGGACACCAGAAACACATATAGTGTTACTGTTGCGTTGCCGACCTTTACGGAATAGGGGAGAGGAAAGGATGGGGAAGGGGGAAATGGGCCTCCGGGTACCTCTCTCACCGAACGAAACGCGGCATGAGCCACTTTACGACGGTCTTCTGAGAGGTCGTGGTATTTCACCGGTCAAGCCGGCCCATTCATGCAGCGAACTGCTTGGCTCTACCACTGTTAAATCTCATCTATGAATAAGAGATAGACAAGTCATCTCCTCTCCGAATGACAACACCTTAAATGTTCTAGATAGGTTAAATTAATACTAATATCTGTGGCAGATTAATCGTAGGTATATATCTTTGCAAAAGTGATTGTAATTTACCACGAAGTAAGAATGTAATGTTGAACGAATGGTCTCTATTTAGGGGAAGTAATTTTCGCTGGTAGAGGGCGCCATCCTTCGAGAAGCACTCGTTCAAATCCTTACGCGGGAAGCTTTGTTGCCGTTGACGGCTCTGTATTAATATTAAACGCGTACTCATCGGTGTGTGATAAACTCCAGCGTACCTAGTGGTAGAAAAGAGAACTAAGATCTGAGTCTATTATTGTGTACATTAATACTATGGAAAAGCCTAAACCGTTCGGACTCTTTGTGTTTTCATACTTCGTGGTAATTCGGCATTCAGTTCATCTGCCTTTAGCAATAAAACGTGTTGTGTCGATCTGGTTAAAACCGGTTATAATGTGCTAAGTGTACAAAGATATAAACAAATTTGGTTTTCTGCATTTTGAATGCTAAATTTGCTGTTCCGCTTACAGCGTTATTGTGTTAAATTTCTCTCATAGAAAACTTAAGTTCTATATACAAAGTGTATTGAATTTTTTATAAGACAATTATACTAGACAATGATCGGTAATAAATTTGATTATACACTGTTTTGTGTTTTATTTATTAATACCCTACGTAGCGTGACTTCACGCGTTTTTCTACCCGAAGGTGTTAGCAGCGGCTGTTAAGGCCTTGACTCGCCGTATCGCCGTAGTGACCCTATTGCAATTTTTATTATATAACACCGGGTAAAATGTGAAATATGTACATAACTTCCGTAATAATTCGGAGAAATCATCGGGTGTCAGTCAGGAATCAAAAGCGGGCTGATTGAGCCATAGATAATACTTATTAATAATAATAATAACTTATTAACATTTGGATCGACCACCGAGACTCCGAGACTGAATTAATACCCTAGATCTGATTAAAGCTCCATATTGAATTAGGAATGTATTCCGTGAGATTAAATGTTGCTACTGTTTTCAGATAGTGCCTATATCATAAGATAGACCTCTTAACTATACATACTGAAAACCACATTTTTAAAATGTTGCCGTATTTTTTTAGGCAGGCGCTTACGAACATTTGTTAAATAGCACTTCTAAAAAAAATCACTTTTGCTTTGTAAAACTCTTAATTTTTTCTAAAATATATTTACAGCGCTATAATAAAGTATATATGAAGTACCTACCTACAGAATATCTGTGAAATATATTATGCTTAATTTGAATTTATGAAAATTATTCTTTCACCAAAGAGTTTGAATAGGTATGATTGAATCGAGGAATAATAGGTGTTTAAACCATAGACCATGTAACACCATTGACAATACTCTATGTAACAAAATATCATTGTGTGTCTTTAAGTTTACGTAAAACTATGGAGAAATGTTTATGTATGATCTGTTCACCTTTCTGCACATTTTTCTCTAAATGCAGCAAATGTGGACACCTAAAGTGCACCTACTTTTTGAGTGGATGGGCTCTCGGGGAGTTTTATTATTATTTTTTGCTAAAGAGGTTATCACTGCCGCAAAATATTGAAGTTTATTTATCTGTTGCCTTACGTATATTACTCGGTAAGCTACTGAAGTATATAATATAGTAGTATTAAAGTTTATATATTTATAAAAGAGTGAGTGTGGTATTTACTGCTGCTCAGAGGTCTGGTGTAGGTAGGATCCCACCTGAGTACAAGAGGTTTGTATGGTCCCTAGGTGTATCAAATACATGGGAGAATCCGTGGAGACGCAAGTAAAATACGTTATGCTATAAAAGACTTTAACAGTGGTCGAGCCAAGCAGTTGACTGCATGAATTGGCCGGCTCGACCGTTGAAATACCACGACCTCTCAGAAGACCGACGTAGAGTGGCTCATGCCGCGTTTCGTTCGGTGAGAGAGGTACCCGGAGGCCCACATTCCCCATCCTTTCCTATCCCCTAACCCTTAAAGATCGGCAACGCATCAGTAACACTAAATGTGTTGCTGGTGTCCATGGGCGGCGTTGGTTGCTTACCATCAGGTGACACGCCGGCTCGTTTGCCCTCCTATCCCATAAGATAAAAGAATTATTGAAACAGAGTGACGGTGTTAAAGTAAGAAAGAGCATGCTCCGATGGTTCGGACATAGAGATCCCTTTCCTACAGGGTCTGTTTTGTTTAAAGCGAACGACCCTCGGACCTGTAAGGTAGTATATGTAGTATATAATTCACTATGGCCACACCGTAACTGAAGTCAAGAGTGTAGGACCAAAATGTGGCTCTTGATGGTACTCTTATGGAGAGTTGCTCCGTGAATCCCTGCATATCCCTATCATCCGGTTGGGTTCCGTAGCAGTGTAACGTCTGCTGACCGTGCACTACGCCCACTACGCCAGCTGACACTTCAATCCGTGCTTGGGACGTTAGAGAAGCCGGCTACCAGTATCTAGCTGTTTATTCACTTCACGATGCAAAACTATGCAGCTACTCATCAGCCGAACACATGGTTCGCACATGTAAAAAGAATGGATGATTCACGATTGACTATAAGTAGGTATACAATGCATAAGCGGAAGGATGTAGGAGTTGAGGAAGGCCGCGCCGCACTTTCCATGACCAAATTGAAGGAGTCCTCGAGGAAGGTGATATCAAGAGTCTTAACAATCCACGAGCGTGTATGACAAGCGTTATGAAAGTCATAGAAGCGAGTGAAGTGTGCTAGAATCGTGCGTTATATGGCTCTATTTTCTCTGCCTACCTCGTGGCTTGCGTGAAGTTAAATATTTATACTAATGATGTTTTTAGGTGTATTAAACGTAGTTTCAATTCAAATGAGATGCATATCGCTGTTGCTGTTTCCTATGTGCTGTGGTAAAGTGGGACGTGGAGTCCTCAAGGTGATTGTGCTGACTTACGTAGTTGCTGGTACATATCTTGACCATTATTCCTAACTTTACTAAGTAGTTTTTTTTTATGGGATACGAGGGCAAACGAGCAGGCGTATCATCTGATGGTAAGCAACCAACGCCGCCCATGGACAGCAACACATATAATGTTACTGTTGCGTTGCCGACCTTTAAGGAATAGGGAAGGATGAGGAAGGGGGGTGGGCCTCCGGGTACCGCTCTCACCGAACGAAACGCGGCATGAGCCACTTTACATCGATCTACTGAGAGGTCGTGGATTTTGACCGGTCGAGCCGGCCCATTCATGCAGCGAACTGCTTGGCTCTACCACTTTGAAGTATGCCAATAAACGTAGAAACACTGATGCGGATATTAAAATAAAAGGAAAAAGTTCGAGTATAGAGTATAGATAAAGGCAGAGAGAGATTTTTTAACGCGAGGAATTGCTTTATGTACACCCACAGCCTGGGTACAAATAGGTACCTTTTCTTTCTTTATTATTACGCGAGGAAATGCTTTATGCACACCTCCCGCCTAGGGACGGCAGGGGCTAGTGTGGGACTCCCAAAACAATAAACTGCAATCCGATCCTAGGGTTACCCACTTAGTCGCCCCCCATGTTACGAGGGGGGCTCATCCTCGCCGCACCGGGGGGTTATCCTTCCCGGGCCGCGACCCGGGCGCACTTGCGGGTAGTGCGCCCCCACGGCCCGTCGGCGGCGGCGATCACTGAGCTCGTCGCCGAGCAGTAATGCTCCAGAAGGAGACCACGACCCTCCACTCCTCCTCTCCCGCCAGCATTGCCACGATCAACGCCGGCGGGGACAGGTCTCACCCGATTCCGTCGACCAGGACTCAGCGCACAGCCGCCCAGGCCGGGCAGACCTCCAGCGTGTGCGTGGTCGGATGCGCAATACAAATAGGCACCTAAGTACCTACTCGTGCGATAACGACTTAATATTTTCACTAACAAAAGTACCTAGCGTGCGTTGCTCTTAATTATTGGATCCTACCCAAAAATGCAAAAACTTCGACAGGGAGACAGATCAGACATAAATGACAGCCATGGAAACGTTTTGAGTTCTCTAGTGCGTTTCAAAGTCTTTTTAGAAAGTTATTTGTGATGAATACAAGTCACCTATTTTGGAACGAGATCTTCGTATAGCGAATTGCTGACGATTCCTGCAGGTATAAAAGTCGTAAGATACTAAAACAATATATAAACGCCTTTGAACCATATGCCATATTGTATTGTTCCACGTAGGTCCCATTGCAAACATGGGCAGGAACGCACATGAAGTGGTCCGTGTATTCTCATGTGCTACTCAATTATCACACAATATCTCGAAGGAGGAGCACAAAATATTAACAGAAGTGTTGAGGAAGACAGCGTTAAGTCTGAAAAGCGAGATGGAACAACTGAAGGAGACATTTCGGTTAAAATATTCCTAATATACTTTAAATTTATATTTTTATTTATAAGTGGCAAGCTCAACATGTGAGCAATTTTTAATTGTTCTGACCGGAATATAGAGCAAGGGGAACAATGTCAGTATAAATTCCGAAAACAATTTCATAATAAGTTCTGAAATTGTCTTTAAAATGGAATTGAATTTTTTCCAATTGTGCTAATCGACAACATGAATATTGAATATCATTCGTTCCGCAACTTCAGTCTCAATCTCTTGTCAAATTGCCGCGAAGAAAGTACACCTATAGTTTTGCAGTAGGCCAGTAGTTCAAAAGATATCAAGGACCTCTTCAGATATTCAATAAAGAATTAAAGTAGACGGTTTTAATTATATTTGTATATTGATAATAATGAAAAGTTATTCATCTTATAAGCTTATATTAAATTAAACCATAGATCAATTAATGACGTCGTTGAGCCTATACAACATGAAATCGAAAGCCCGCGAGAGACGCAAAGGGAACAAGCTGAAAATGACATTCTGGACAATTCAATGTATACTGAATTACGATCGAAACTGATTGAGATCAATTTTATGTTAGTTAAATCTATACATACAAATAATTAAAATTGAAGTGTCTGTATCTAATATTAAAATAACTACTTTCTACTACATTCATATGAATTCATACGGTACTTAGAAGAAAAAAATATATTTTTGGAGTTTACTCCTTAAGAATCGATTTACATATATAGGCCCGGGGTATGAAAATTATGGGGACCAAAATCGTACTAGTCACGTGACTGTCACACGAAATGCGTTATGCAGTCACAGAGCATATAAATAAGAGTCGGCACTCCATACAATGTCCTGAGCTCTTTATAGTCACAGAATCGCGCTAATCTCAGAAACCACCAGTCCGATTTTAAAAATTCTTTCAGTGGTATATAGTCCATTTATCGAGGAAGGCTTTAGGCTATATTATATTTTCAAATCAATTAGGGATCCTTACTATAAGTCCAATAATGTAACCCAAGGTGTAAGAAAATGACTCGAAAATAATTCTTACATCGTGAACGCTGCGAAAACTATTGATTCTAGAATAAAACAATGTACTACACTTTTACAGAACATAAATTTGTCTATAAAAAAGTCCGCGATGGCATATGTCTAACTATTGTAGTTATCTCACAATAAGTGTTTTTTGAGTTTTTTAAAATAATTAAATTGATGTCGTTATAAAAATGCTTTATTTTGTACCTTGAATTTAACTTTCCTGAAAATAAATTACTTCAATAAAAAGACAGATTCAACACCTTTCTAGAACTGTTTGAATAATTCAATTCGGACATTTAATTCCAAAGATATCGCAAAATACAAAATGTAAGAATTCATTTCATAGGGAAATAATTAGTTACACTGATGATGTATCCGACTCGGACAGCTCGGACCGCGACAGCTAGCAGGTAGATTTTTTTACGTTTGTTTGTTGCTAAAAGGTACCGGTGGTCCAGATGTCGAGAACCCCACTTCTGTATAAAGTAGTCGCGGGTTCGAGTTCTGGCTCACAGCAATGACTTTTTGAAATTGTTTGCTGAAGTTATGTGTATTTAGATATCGATGACTATAAACTTTGTGCCTGGTATGGCAGTAAGTTCGCCACCTATTCCATTTGGGATGAATACATAGTGGCGAAACGAGGTTTAACAGCCGCTGCCTACACCTTCGAGTAGAAAAGGCGTGAAGTTATGTTTTGTTGTTGTTTCACTCTTTGTCATCATATCGCTCAATACTTTAATCAGAATTTAAAATTTAAAAAAGTCTCGGTGGCGCAGTCGGCGAGCGCACGGCCTCTGATCCAGAGGTCCGGGGTTCGATTCCAGACACTGGCTCACACCAATGACTTTTCGAAATTGTTTTCGGAAGTTATGTGTGATAAATATCGATGACTGACAAACTTTGTGCCCGGTATGGCAATAGGATCGCCACCTATTCCATTTGGGACGAAACATAACGGCGAGACGAGGCTTAACAGCCGCTGGCTACACCTTCGGGTAACAAAAGGCGTGAAGTTATGTTATGTTTAAAATTTGTAGTATTTAATAGTATTTTGTGGTATTTTTATTTATAAAAGTTACTAGCTTTTACCCGCGGCTTCGCTCGCATTAAATCCATTAAATAGATATCAAAGATCATTACTATAGAAGTTAACCAATATGATAACTCTGTTTTATTGCTTGGCTGGAATTATTAGGTTTTAAAATTACTACTTACAATGACGTTTAAAAAACTAACAACATTTTTTAAGGTAAAATATATTTCTCTGTAACAAAAAAGTAAAAGTGTGTGTCCGCTCCGACGCACGACTGGAGTTTACTCCTCAAGAACGATTATAAAATAAAATAATAAATATTTACTGTCTACAAATATGAACACATTTCTTCGTAATAGAGAATGGCGTATCGCTATAAAGAGTGTTTCTATAAAGAGCTCAGGACATTGTATGGAGTGCCGACTCTTATTTATATGCTCTGTGACTGGAATTAGTTAACAACGCCATCTGCTGGAATAGCTTTAGTGTTGTTGTCGTTAAAGCAAGTTAAGTGCTCACAATTTAAAATAATTCACATTCGCCAATAGATGTCAGGAATTCCAATAAAAAAGTAAGTTGATGTTTAAGTTAATTATCGATAAAACACGATAAAATGAAATTTTCTAAAAATGATTCCTAGCTAGATCGATTTATAGCCCCCGAAACCCCCTATATACTAAATTTCATGAAAATCGTTGGAGCCGATTCCGAGATTCACACACTTTTTATTAGGAGTACGATGTTGGCGATGCTACTGTGGCGCCCCTCGTTTCATTACCAAAGATCGAAAAATATTATTGATATTTCATTATTTTATTAGTATGTAATTCGTACTTAAATATAATTTTCAAAAAACACAATTTATAAAAACACAATTTATAAATAATATAATTTTTTTTTTTCTCCGCCTGCAATACGTACTTACGTATATGTATGTATGTAAAAAACAAACAAACAAACAAACCCGATCCTAGAAAATGTGTCGAAATTGGTAAAGAGGACGGTAATTAGACGATTATACATACGGCCCTCGTGGTGCATCGGTAAACCGCACTACCGATAACACAAGGTCGGGGCGGGTTCGATCCCTCGTCTGGGGGTGTTTTTTTCTACATGTTTTTACGGTATTTATTTACAAAAATAAATATTTACTGTCTACAAATATGAACACATTTCTTCGTAATAGAGAATGGCGTATCGCTATAAAGAGTGTTTCTATAAAGAGCTCAGGACATTGTATGGAGTGCCGACTCTTATTTATATGCTCTGTGACTATAAAGAGCTCAGGACATTGTATGGAGTGCCGACTCTTATTTATATGCTCTGTGACTATAAAGAGCTCAGGACATTGTATGGAGTGCCGACTCTTATTATTATATACTAGCAGACCGCGCGAACTTCGTACCGCCATATTTTATACATTTTCCACTCAAAAGATTATTGCCGCAATCATATTAATACCCCAAAGCTTTCATCATAAATGGACTATCTAACACTAATATTTATTTAAATTCAAGTTCTTGATACATACATAACTTCAGGCCAGATCCCTTGCGGGGTAGGCAGAGAGAACAAAGTGCCATAAGGCACGATTATTACACGTGTCACTCGCTTAGCTAGTATGTATTAGCGTACTGACAACCAAGACATTGATATTATTTACAACTTCAAAGAAAGCTTTATTAGCAATGCCACTTATGAACAATGAATATAGCAATGAACTTGTCCCAAGTTTTTGCTCAACCTTTAGTTTTTTTTAATACAACATAAACAATTTTTTTTTATATGGTCACTATTGTTGACTTCAACGAAAAAAACGGGCCACCATATGTTCAAACCAGGGTAGCTAACTCACAGTGAGTGTTTTTTTTTTATAAGTCAAATGATGTCAGTCTAGCGATTACGCTTATCGAAATAAATTTACTACATTTTATAAGATATCACGATCTTAAAAATGTAAAGTTTATTACATATATCTAGAATGTATTATAAATCAGTCACATCAGTCACACCTTGTCAGTGGTAAAGTCACGCAGTGTTCGCTGCATGAATGGGCCGGCTCGACCCGTGGAATACCACGACCTCTCAGATTATCGCTGAAAAGTGGCCTTAGCCGCGTTTCACTCGCTGAGAGAGGTGTTCGGAGGCCCAATCCCTTTTCCCCTCCCCTACCGAAACCCACTCCCGACCCCACCCATATCCCATTGTAAGCGCCGGCAACGCAACTGTAACACTGCATGTGGTGAGGTGGCCATGGGCGGCGTTTGTAACTATCATAAGCCTGCTCGTTTGCCCCTTATACAATAAAAATGTAACCTAATTCCTATCCTATCCTACTTCTAATATATAAACTTCTCGTGTCACAATTTTCCCACACTCCTTCGAAACGGCTTGACCGACTCATTAAATTTTGTATTCATATCGGGTAAGTCTGAGAATTTTCAACCCCCTACGATCAACCCCTATTTTTTAAATTTAATTTTTTGGCAAGACAACGTTTGCCGGGTCAGCTAGTAATATATAAATGTGAATGTAAGTTTGTTTGCGTGCTTTCACGCGATAACTACTCAATCGATCATCATGAAACTTTGTACACATATTCTTTAAAGTAATTTACATATTTTTGAACCCGAAGGAAAAACTTATAAAATAGTCTACAACAATATCCTACATTTTATATTTATACTTTTATACTAATATACTTATACTAATATTATAAATGCGAATGTAAGTTTGTTTGTTACGCTTTCACGCAAAAACTACTGAACCGATCATCATGAAACTTTGTACATATACTCTTGAAGGTATTAGAAGTAACATAGGGTACTTTATATTAAAAAAAATTAAAAAAAATTACGAAAGATAAAACAATTGTTTGTCAAAAAATCGTCAAATTTAGCTACTTCAGTAATGAAGTTTTACAGTATTCGTAAATTAGATAACATAACGTAACTTCACACCTTTTTCTATCCGAAGGTGTAGGCAGCGGCTGTTATGCCTCGCGAGGGACGGTATTACAGTATTCAGGGTTGATACTTATACTTATACTTAACTTTACTTATACTTATTACTTATCATACTTCATATCATACTAATATTATAAATGCGAATGTAAGTTTGTTTGTTACGCTTTCACGGGATAACTACTCAACAGATCATCATGAATCTTTGTACATATATTCTTGGGGGTATTAGAAGTAATAAAGGATACTTTCTTTTTTCTCTCTTTAATTAACATATATTTGCACCCTAAGGAGAAACTTATAATATAGTCTACAAAAATATCCTACATTAATACTCTGCATTTATATTATATAAAATTGTTAAAGTCCAAAAATATTTATTTTTGTTACAGAGAAATATATTTTACCGTTTGTTGTTGCATTTTAATAAAGCATATTGTGAGATTTTTAAACGTCATACCTAATGTTGTAATTTTGAAAATTGATAATCCCAGCTAAGTAAGAAAATAGAGTTATTATATTGATTCAATTCTATGGTAATGATTTTGATACTTATTTATTGGCTTCAATGCGAGCGAAGCCGCGGGTAAAAGCTAGTACTCTTATAAAATTGTTACAGTCCAAAATTATTTATTTTTGTTACAGAGAAATATATTTTACCTTAAAAAATGTTGTTAGTTTTTTAAACGTCATTGTAAGTAGTAATTTTAAAACCTAATAATTCCAGCCAAGCAATAAAACAGAGTTATCATATTGGTTAACTTCTATAGTAATGATCTTTGATATCTATTTAATGGATTTAATGCGAGCGAAGCCGCGGGTAAAAGCTAGTAACTTTTATAAATAAAAATACCACAAAATACTATTAAATACTACAAATTTTAAACATAACATAACTTCACGCCTTTTGTTACCCGAAGGTGTAGCCAGCGGCTGTTAAGCCTCGTCTCGCCGTTATGTTTCGTCCCAAATGGAATAGGTGGCGATCCTATTGCCATACCGGGCACAAAGTTTGTCAGTCATCGATATTTATCACACATAACTTCCGAAAACAATTTCGAAAAGTCATTGGTGTGAGCCAGTGTCTGGAATCGAACCCCGGACCTCTGGATCAGAGGCCGTGCGCTCGCCGACTGCGCCACCGAGACTTTTTTAAATTTTAAATTCTGATTAAAGTATTGAGCGATATGATGACAAAGAGTGAAACAACAACAAAACATAACTTCACGCCTTTTCTACTCGAAGGTGTAGGCAGCGGCTGTTAAACCTCGTTTCGCCACTATGTATTCATCCCAAATGGAATAGGTGGCGAACTTACTGCCATACCAGGCACAAAGTTTATAGTCATCGATATCTAAATACACATAACTTCAGCAAACAATTTCAAAAAGTCATTGCTGTGAGCCAGAACTCGAACCCGCGACTACTTTATACAGAAGTGGGGTTCTCGACATCTGGACCACCGGTACCTTTTAGCAACAAACAAACGTAAAAAAATCTACCTGCTAGCTGTCGCGGTCCGAGCTGTCCGAGTCGGATACATCATCAGTGTAACTAATTATTTCCCTATGAAATGAATTCTTACATTTTGTATTTTGCGATATCTTTGGAATTAAATGTCCGAATTGAATTATTCAAACAGTTCTAGAAAGGTGTTGAATCTGTCTTTTTATTGAAGTAATTTATTTTCAGGAAAGTTAAATTCAAGGTACAAAATAAAGCATTTTTATAACGACATCAATTTAATTATTTTAAAAAACTCAAAAAACACTTATTGTGAGATAACTACAATAGTTAGACATATGCCATCGCGGACTTTTTTATAGACAAATTTATGTTCTGTAAAAGTGTAGTACATTGTTTTATTCTAGAATCAATAGTTTTCGCAGCGTTCACGATGTAAGAATTATTTTCGAGTCATTTTCTTACACCTTGGGTTACATTATTGGACTTATAGTAAGGATCCCTAATTGATTTGAAAATATAATATAGCCTAAAGCCTTCCTCGATAAATGGACTATATACCACTGAAAGAATTTTTAAAATCGGACTGGTGGTTTCTGAGATTAGCGCGATTCTGTGACTATAAAGAGCTCAGGACATTGTATGGAGTGCCGACTCTTATTTATATGCTCTGTGACTGCATAACGCATTTCGTGTGACAGTCACGTGACTAGTACGATTTTGGTCCCCATAATTTTCATACCCCGGGCCTATATATGTAAATCGATTCTTAAGGAGTAAACTCCAAAAATAAATAATTTTGGACTGTAACAATTTTATAAGAGTACTAGCTTTTACCCGCGGCTTCGCTCGCATTGAAGCCAATAAATAAGTATCAAAATCATTACCATAGAATTGAATCAATATAATAACTCTATTTTCTTACTTAGCTGGGATTATCAATTTTCAAAATTACAACATTAGGTATGACGTTTAAAAATCTCACAATATGCTTTATTAAAATGCAACAACAAACGGTAAAATATATTTCTCTGTAACAAAAATAAATATTTTTGGACTTTAACAATTTTATATAATATAAATGCAGAGTATTAATGTAGGATATTTTTGTAGACTATATTATAAGTTTCTCCTTAGGGTGCAAATATATGTTAATTAAAGAGAGAAAAAAGAAAGTATCCTTTATTACTTCTAATACCCCCAAGAATATATGTACAAAGATTCATGATGATCTGTTGAGTAGTTATCCCGTGAAAGCGTAACAAACAAACTTACATTCGCATTTATAATATTAGTATGATATGAAGTATGATAAGTAATAAGTATAAGTAAAGTTAAGTATAAGTATAAGTATCAACCCTGAATACTGTAATACCGTCCCTCGCGAGGCATAACAGCCGCTGCCTACACCTTCGGATAGAAAAAGGTGTGAAGTTACGTTATGTTATCTAATTTACGAATACTGTAAAACTTCATTACTGAAGTAGCTAAATTTGACGATTTTTTGACAAACAATTGTTTTATCTTTCGTAATTTTTTTTAATTTTTTTTAATATAAAGTACCCTATGTTACTTCTAATACCTTCAAGAGTATATGTACAAAGTTTCATGATGATCGGTTCAGTAGTTTTTGCGTGAAAGCGTAACAAACAAACTTACATTCGCATTTATAATATTAGTATAAGTATATTAGTATAAAAGTATAAATATAAAATGTAGGATATTGTTGTAGACTATTTTATAAGTTTTTCCTTCGGGTTCAAAAATATGTAAATTACTTTAAAGAATATGTGTACAAAGTTTCATGATGATCGATTGAGTAGTTATCGCGTGAAAGCACGCAAACAAACTTACATTCACATTTATATATTACTAGCTGACCCGGCAAACGTTGTCTTGCCAAAAAATTAAATTTAAAAAATAGGGGTTGATCGTAGGGGGTTGAAAATTCTCAGACTTACCCGATATGAATACAAAATTTAATGAGTCGGTCAAGCCGTTTCGAAGGAGTGTGGGAAAATTGTGACACGAGAAGTTTATATATTAGAAGTAGGATAGGATAGGAATTAGGTTACATTTTTATTGTATAAGGGGCAAACGAGCAGGCTTATGATAGTTACAAACGCCGCCCATGGCCACCTCACCACATGCAGTGTTACAGTTGCGTTGCCGGCGCTTACAATGGGATATGGGTGGGGTCGGGAGTGGGTTTCGGTAGGGGAGGGGAAAAGGGATTGGGCCTCCGAACACCTCTCTCAGCGAGTGAAACGCGGCTAAGGCCACTTTTCAGCGATAATCTGAGAGGTCGTGGTATTCCACGGGTCGAGCCGGCCCATTCATGCAGCGAACACTGCGTGACTTTACCACTGACAAGGTGTGACTGATGTGACTGATTTATAATACATTCTAGATATATGTAATAAACTTTACATTTTTAAGATCGTGATATCTTATAAAATGTAGTAAATTTATTTCGATAAGCGTAATCGCTAGACTGACATCATTTGACTTATAAAAAAAAAACACTCACTGTGAGTTAGCTACCCTGGTTTGAACATATGGTGGCCCGTTTTTTTCGTTGAAGTCAACAATAGTGACCATATAAAAAAAAATTGTTTATGTTGTATTAAAAAAAACTAAAGGTTGAGCAAAAACTTGGGACAAGTTCATTGCTATATTCATTGTTCATAAGTGGCATTGCTAATAAAGCTTTCTTTGAAGTTGTAAATAATATCAATGTCTTGGTTGTCAGTACGCTAATACATACTAGCTAAGCGAGTGACACGTGTAATAATCGTGCCTTATGGCACTTTGTTCTCTCTGCCTACCCCGCAAGGGATCTGGCCTGAAGTTATGTATGTATCAAGAACTTGAATTTAAATAAATATTAGTGTTAGATAGTCCATTTATGATGAAAGCTTTGGGGTATTAATATGATTGCGGCAATAATCTTTTGAGTGGAAAATGTATAAAATATGGCGGTACGAAGTTCGCGCGGTCTGCTAGTATATAATAATAAGAGTCGGCACTCCATACAATGTCCTGAGCTCTTTATAGTCACAGAGCATATAAATAAGAGTCGGCACTCCATACAATGTCCTGAGCTCTTTATAGTCACAGAGCATATAAATAAGAGTCGGCACTCCATACAATGTCCTGAGCTCTTTATAGAAACACTCTTTATAGCGATACGCCATTCTCTATTACGAAGAAATGTGTTCATATTTGTAGACAGTAAATATTTATTTTTGTAAATAAATACCGTAAAAACATGTAGAAAAAAACACCCCCCGACGAGGGATCGAACCCGCCCCGACCTTGTGTTATCGGTAGTGCGGTTTACCGATGCACCACGAGGGCCGTATGTATAATCGTCTAATTACCGTCCTCTTTACCAATTTCGACACATTTTCTAGGATCGGGTTTGTTTGTTTGTTTGTTTTTTACATACATACATATACGTAAGTACGTATTGCAGGCGGAGAAAAAAAAAAATTATATTATTTATAAATTGTGTTTTTATAAATTGTGTTTTTTGAAAATTATATTTAAGTACGAATTACATACTAATAAAATAATGAAATATCAATAATATTTTTCGATCTTTGGTAATGAAACGAGGGGCGCCACAGTAGCATCGCCAACATCGTACTCCTAATAAAAAGTGTGTGAATCTCGGAATCGGCTCCAACGATTTTCATGAAATTTAGTATATAGGGGGTTTCGGGGGCTATAAATCGATCTAGCTAGGAATCATTTTTAGAAAATTTCATTTTATCGTGTTTTATCGATAATTAACTTAAACATCAACTTACTTTTTTATTGGAATTCCTGACATCTATTGGCGAATGTGAATTATTTTAAATTGTGAGCACTTAACTTGCTTTAACGACAACAACACTAAAGCTATTCCAGCAGATGGCGTTGTTAACTAATTCCAGCAGATGGCGTTGTTAACTAATTACTATTTGTTTCTAATATAATATGTTAGTACATAGTATATATTAGTATATATTTATTATTGGAGTTTACTCCTTAAGAATCGATTTACAATATATAATAATAAGAGTCGGCACTCCATACAATGTCCTGAGCTCTTTATAGTCACAGAGCATATAAATAAGAGTCGGCACTCCATACAATGTCCTGAGCTCTTTATAGAAACACTCTTTATAGCGATACGCCATTCTCTATTACGAAGAAATGTGTTCATATTTGTAGACAGTAAATATTTATTATTTTATTTTATAATCGTTCTTGAGGAGTAAACTCCAGTCGTGCGTCGGAGCGGACACACACTTTTACTTTTTTTTACAATTTAGGTGTGTCTATCTGTTTGTTCCGGGTTATCTCTGAAATTGCTGGTGTTTTAAGGATTAACTTAGGCTACTCTAATAGAAAAAAATATTTTAATTATTGCTACCGAGGCGAAACAAAGTTTGCCGGGTCAGCTAGTAGGTATTTAATAAATTTTCCTGTCTCATCCTTACGTAAAAACTTAACTGAACACTGCTTTTTGAAGATTTAGTTGTTTTTTTTTATAAATGAATTGATGAGTTGATGATGATGATTGAATGAGTACTGATAAGGGTAGATTCATATATCTTTTCAGGTCTTTACAGTTGAAACTAACAAGTACGCTTGAATGCAAAAATAACTTTTACAAATATCTATATAAAAAGAAACTGGTATATCGCTGTGAGAATCTACTAAGTCATGCAATAGTCGCATGTATAGAGGCATTCGACAACGTATATTATAAATGCCTTACTGCTCTGCCCGAGTTTGAAACTGGGACATTCTGCGAAAACCTTAAAACTGAGCATGAGTGCACATCTGTGCACTATATTTTGAGAAATATCTCGTGTGATGGCGTTAAGGTGAGACTAGTTGGTGAACTTTTTGGACCATGCCAGTTGCCACCTCATTATGAAGCCAGCTCCGCAAACTGCATCGTGAAATTCTCCTAAATTCTGTACATATAGAGAATAATATACGTGACTTCATTTAAAGCTAAAGCTAGATGAAAAGCTAATTGTTGTCTTGACAGCTTAATGGTATAGCATTATTAATCTGTGATTGAAAAGTTCCGAGTTCGAATCCCGGTAAACAGTTCTTTAATCACACCAATAACTTTAAGAGCATCTTTTCTAAATTTATGAGTGGTAAATCGTTTTCCTAACGTTTCGGTTCATGACAGAAAAAAATGTGCTTTGGTGTGTTTAATTCGGTTCGTCCAGGCATGATTGGCGCTGTCTAAGACTGACAATTTACGGCGTGAAAGCAAAAACAATATGAAGCGTGCACAATAAGTGGTTCTACACAGTACCTAACTAGCTTTTGTCATAAGAATAGAAGACGCAATATCCAGAATATCAAACTTATTTTACTAAATTACTTGTGACAATGGAGCTGGAAGGATCTCAAACTCATTGTTATTATACCTAAGAATTATTGGGTAATTGTGACTCCCCGCATCTAAATCTGAACCCGTTGGTTCATTCCCGGGCTTACACCAATAATTTTTCGGAATTCTTTTCGGAAGTTATGTGTGATAAATATCGATGACTGAAAACTTTGTGCCCGGTATGGCAATAGGTTCGCCATCTATTCCACTGGGACGTAACGTAACGATTCGGTGAGTGGAGGCTTTAACAGCCGCTGCCAAGGCCCTACAACTTTAGGTAAAAAAGGCGTGAAGTTACGTTACGAATGAAGATGCAAATACCTTTTATAAATTACCAACTTTTAGATCATATGTTATTAAAAAGGAACGAACCTTTTTATAAATTTGCCATAAAATAGTAGGCAATATGAACTTTTTGTATGACACACAGATGGACAGCGGGTTTGGAGAAGGTTATCTTGCATTAAATGACGCCAAGCAACAATTGACTTACGATCTGAACAATATAAGTCTGGAGTACACAATGACACATGAACCTTGTTTGTATGATATTCAGGTAGCTATAGAACTAGAAATAAATTTTCGAAGAACTCTTCTTCTTTTAATTTCTACAAAATTGATATGAAATAAAATTTTAGCAAGATAGATAGGTAGAAGGGAGAGTTGCCTATCTATATAAATAAAATTGATGAATCTGAATGTGGAAGGAAACTACAGAAAAGAAAGAATGGATGAAGAAAACATGGATGGATTGTGTGAAAGGTGATATGATGAGGAAAGGTGTTGAAGTGGAAGAAGCGAATGATGGGAAGCGTGGATAAGGCCGAAACCTGTTGTTCCGATCCCGAATGATGGGAACTGGGCAGGAAGATGATGATTAGTCCCTCTATTTTACAAAGAAGAAGACAAACATCACACACTAAACTATTAATTTTTTATGTCTTAGGATGCAAAAGAAACTGGTGAACGTGTCACAAACGCCTTCGAAGAGAAAATAACAATAATCAACATATTGGCTTCTGTACTCGACTTGTATGTAGCCATCCTCATACTTCGTATACATTCAGCTGCTATCTACTATCACGACAAGTACGTCACTAGTATTGAACATGACAACGTGTACATCACTAGCTACTACAAACTGCTCGACCAGAGACGAAAGGAGAGAATGGAGACTACGTTGTTGCCCTTGAAAAAGGTCCAATTATTTTTTCTTCTATAGTGGCACCGGTTTATTATTTGTTTTATTATGAGATAGGAGGGTAAACGAACAGGCGTGTCACATGACGGTAAATGACCAGGCGCCGGCTATGAACAACTGCAGCACATTTTACAGTTGCGTTGCCGACCTTTAAGAAAGTAGGATAGGAAAGGATGGGGAAGAGAGGTGGACCTCCGAGTACCTCTCTCGCTGAACGAAACGCGGCATGAGCCTCTTAGAGGTCCTCTTGAGAGGTCCAGGTGTTTCACCGGTCGATTCATGCAGCGAACTGCGTGGCTCTTCCTAATTGTGAGAGGGGCTGGTGTGGAAGAAACGAGTTATAGGTAAGTTAGGAGTCATAAAACCTGTTGTACCGAACCTGAACTGATGGGAACTGGGCCAGAAGATGCATATAATAACCTTCATTAATACTTTTAGATGGAAAGAATCAAGTATGTAGACGTGAATTCGGTATCACGTGCTATAACGGTCCACGACAAACTGGTGGCGCAACTGTTGAAGGTCATGTTGGAGATGGTGACTGCCACCACGTTCGTCATGTTGGACAGACTGTTCTATGAAGCGCTGGACGTGGTGCGACAGCATGCACAGACTGATAGCTCACAGCACCACTCTGGTGATCTCAAAATCGAGGTAGCAAATTGTTGCTTAGTTCAACATCAACTTTAAACTACGTAATTTCACGCCTTTTCTACCCGAAGGTGCTGGTAGCGGCTGTTAAAACCTCGACTCGCAGTCACGTTAGGTCCCAAATGGAATACGTGGCGAACCTATTGCCGTACACTAGGCACAAAGTTGTCAGTCATCGATATTTATCACACATAACTTCCGAAAAGAATTACGAGAAATCATTCGTATGAGCCCAGAATCGAATCCACGACATATATGTTATCTTAAAACACTTTCAAAAGAAATATGATTGGATTTCCATAACCTTCCAAATTCATGACTGTAATGAGGTACCTGGTACCTACTCATATTTTTTGTTTACTTGATTTAGTATGTATTGTTATGAGTTCTGCGATTAACTAGCAAGCGGATTATCTGGTGGTAAGTGATTATCGCCTCCCATGGACACCTACAATACAGATAGTTTTACAGTTGCGCGGCCGGCATTTAAGATATGATAGGAGGAAGTTGGGTTAGGTTAGAAGAAGACTGGCGAAGACTGACGCGAACTGCGTGGCTCTACCATTTTTAAATGTCTGATTTCTGATTAAGTTTTAATCGGAAGTTTTCGCGATTAGTAGCGATGTCATATTAAATTGGGTGGTTGATGTGTGGAAATCGTTAGGGTATTAATTACCGGGTCTCGTGGTGTATTGGAAAAAACTACCGACCGGTGGCATCGAACCTGCCAACCTCGATTCTGCACCGAGGTTGGCAGGTTCGATGCCACCAGAGTAGGTACAAATATTTATGACAAACATGAAGGCTTGTGTGGGAATATGGTTTATTCTTTCTAAATTTTCTTCCATGGATCGTAGGTGGAGGGTACAGGAATGCTAGCATCATTACTTCGCAAATTAACGTCTGATTTTGCGTCGGAGAGTGAAAAGTACCACATCATCACCAATAAGGAATGTCTGCCATATCCTCACTCTATGACGATTGACTACTACTTCAAAATCTACGCCGGTTATCTATGGATTGTACTGCTGCTTGTCATCGATCCTTACACTGTGAGATTAAGAAGGTAATATAATACTTATATATAAGTTTGTGATCGCCAAGTATGGTATACTGTACTGTACTGTGCTGTACTGTACTGGTATACAGTCCGAACGGTGTAGGCTTTTCTATAGTATTTAATGTACACAATAATAAACTGAGATCATAGTTCTCTTTTCTGCCACTGACAGCTTATCATATTTCAAGGCTTATGATATTTAGTTCGATAGCAACTACGCGCCGTTGATCACTCTGCTGAACTACGACTTCGACGGGATTCGAACTGAATATTAACTTACTGTAAACATTATTATTGTTATTTATATGTTTTGATTTGATTGAATCTTAGAGTTTGTACGCCATTCTCCGCAAGAATCGGCTCGACCGGTGAAATACTCAGAATATCAACATGAAGCGGTTCGTGCTGTGTTTGATTTGGTGAGTGAGGTAACCAGAAGCCCTGCCTCTTTCCCAACCCGGCAACCCTTTCCCAAAAACATTCCCAACCCTTTCTTTAAAGGCCGGCATCACTATCTGTGTTGCAGGTGACCATAGGTTGTAGGTAATAGGAGGTTCATCGTGGCCTCCCTCGAGACTTTTTTTGCACAATCTATATATTTCCTTGGTCAACTTGTCATCATTGTTATGTTATCATTATAGATTAATCTGTGCTTATTTCTACCCGCGACGTGAGAAGAAACGCATACTCCATCTGTACAATGACATATTGAAAAATCGTATGAAGATGCAGAAAACTTTGCAAAGGTAAGCTCCTACCTTTGTGCATTGAGTTATATTACTAAAGTACTTATGTTACTTTAGTAATATAACTCAATGCCTTTGTGCCGTTTTTTTATACGTTCACGACATTATTACACAATGGTGTCCGCAGCGCCACTTGTCTCGACGAATGGAGTATTTGTTGGCACGATAAATCTATACAAAAGTTATAAAATTGAAGTGTACAGCTTGTGATGTACTACATTAATAACATTTTTTCCCATTTTTGTCTAACTGCCTGTTTGTTTCGGCAAATCTTGGAAATAGCTGCACTGATTTTGCCGGGAGTTTCACTGGCAGATAGCGAATGTATTATGTAACATTACATTTATTTTTGAAGTTTTATTTGATTTTATATTGTATTCCACCCAGCAAGTTATCTCATACAATATCTGAAAATATTCCCTAGAAGCTGTCTTCAGATTTTGTGTGTGTGTGTGTGTGTGTGTATGTTTTTTGCGTGGGTGAGAGAGAGAGAGAGAAAGAGAGAGAGTACTGGAGCTAGCCGAGGTTCTAGAAGGGACCATAATCTGCATCAATATAAATGTGTTTAAAATTTCATGACTTTTGAAGTTTTAATGTGTTGCTTCTAGCAGTTACAGTCACTCTCTCATTCATGATGTTACTTATATTTATATCAGGTTTTAGACATGCACATAATAATGCCTTTTTATATTATAAATGTGAAACTAACCGTGTGTGTTGGGAACCTCTTCACGCTTGTTAATATGCATCTATTCTAAATCCTTTCAATAGAATTTGGTATGGAGGTTGTTTTTATTAACGTAAGGTATGAGCATAATAAAATACTATTAGCCCTGTTCTCTCTGCATACTTCGCAAGGGACTCGGCGTAAAGTTAAGTATGTATTTGTTAGCAACAATTCAAGAGTCCATTGTGTGTTGGTACATCCGCCTGAAATTAGTAGGTACCTACTAGATTTATCAAAACATATAACATTTCAACAAAACGTCAAGAGACCTTTTGTTGGCTTATTTGTAATGTAATCAATAAACTATGGACATATACCTAGCAATACCTAATTTAATAATATTTTCATCATAAGTTTATATTCTACCCTAATCAAAATTGTTAATTTAGTTTTTTCTATGTTGAGAACTTTTTCATTTTTTTAGCGCGGGAATCTTTTTTTTTTATAATGAGTAAATTTTGGACACAAAACACGCAGCTCCCTCTAGCAATTAAATGCTTGTGTTACTAGCTAATTAAACAAATCTATACTACATATTAAGCATTAGACAAAAGCGTTATTTGAAAAGACTGAAGTTTTGTGTAATTTGCAATAACTACTAGTAAATGCAGCTACACTTGGACATGGCCGTTTGACGCAAGTTGTGCAAAAAACTTATCTGTGTAATGTAGAAATATGTAACTACAATTCCATTCGTATTTCCAAAAATGCTAATCGAGTCTCATGATATTATTATTAGAAAGAGTCACAACACAAGACGAAACCCGTCGAGCCCACAGGTCGAGCCATTTTTATGTAAAAAAGGCAAATGCTATTAAAAAAATTTAAACCAATGAGCGAGCTGCATTTATTCAATATGGCCGCCACATGTTTTTTTTTATTTAGTTTTTGACAAGAAGTCGACGGTTTGTTGTAGCGTCCCTGTCGGTTTTTTCTTATTGGACTAACCCCGCCATGTTACATTTAACTCGGGCGAAACTGCATTCTTTTTGCAGCTTGAGACGTTTTTTTCCCTGAAACCTGTTCTGTATCGATTAGTGCCTTAGATCTGGCAAATAAAAGGAATTTTATCTTTTTTTGATGTTATGGTTACATTTGATTTTGTTTAAATTTTTGTTATCGTTACATTTGACTTTATTTTATTGGATAAATACCAAGAATGAAATTAATCTGGAGCTCAATACCTACTTAGGTAAACAGGAAATAGTTATTAGCGACTCCTCCCATTCACACAAAACCTTAGGTATTTACCTATGGTTACCTCTCTCACTGAAGGAAACGCGGCATGAGCCAGTCAAGGCAGTTTCTGAGCGGTCGTGGTATTTGATAAATGGCAGGAAAGCTGTACAAACTGTCAGAGCACACTATCTGTCCGGCGAGAATCTGCTCAGCTTGAGGCTCAAATTTCCCCATCTGTTGGGCTGGCTGCGTGTGTTGCCTGCTGCGAGGATGACCTGTCTCATCTGTAACGAGACTGCGCCAAGACTTGGTAACGAAGACTCAGCGTAATTTATCCCGCTTCTGATTCATGAGTCGTGGGTCGACTCCGACTCCACCAATGATTGTTTTAGAATTCTCCTCGGAAGTTATGTGTGATAAATATCGATGCCTGAAAAATTTGTTCCCGGTGTAACGGCAATAGGTTCGCCACCTATTTTCCATTTGGCACGGAACGTAGGGATTTGGCGAGTCGAGATTTTAACACTCCCTGCCTACACCTTCGGGTAGAAAAGGCCGTGAAGTTAGGTTGCGTTGAAGAAGTACCTATTAATAAAAATTCTTATCCTGTAATGGGTACACACAATCCGTAATATTCCTTTTCAAATGTCTTCATATAACATCATGAAACCAAACTATAAATCTGGAAGCCCTTTCTGTTATTTTTGTAAATTAACTTATTTTTGCGGAGCGAAAAGACTACATTTGGACAAAATGTTCTTATAAAACGTAGAGCAACAAACAGATACAGTACTGGCACAAATATGGTTAGATTAGCCAATTGTCCCTGGTCTATTTGTTCTGGGATTACCTGCAACGGCATCATGAGAGTCCACAACACAACACGTGACTTATTGATTCCTTTCGCTTTTGAAAAATCTATCCGAAGATGTGTGTGACATGGAAACAAGTAACGAGCTTGTTGCCTATAACTATTACAGTTGACTCCGAAAAGTTATGGGTTGGGTTGGGACTCTAATCTGGAAACTTTTACAGAAAGGTCCCTAATTAGGCCATTAGGTGATCAAGACTACAAACTCAGGCTTGACCATATACCTTACTTTTTATTTTACAGATAGCTCTAACACCCAGGGTCAGAGATGGCACTCGTGTCCATTATCAAAATGTCCGTTCATATATTGTGGTGATTGTTGGCTAGAAGTTGGCGAGAAGTGCCTAGCCTGCGATCCTTGCCTCGTCGAACTCACCGATGTAGACTCGCTTGATGATGAAGAGATTCCATAGTATTAACTAAACTTCCATTTATTGTAAAAGATCACCCCTTTATTTATAACTCAGCAAAAATAGTGCAAAGACTATCATGAACTTTACCCATATTTTAAGTAATTAATAATTTGACTTTGCATTTAAGAGTCGAGTGTGTTACAAAATGGCCGATAGCTATTGCTCATTTGCCAAATGCAGACAGCATTTGGCAAATGAGCAATACTAATTAAACAATGTATCATTGATACTTGAATTTCAAGTTTTAAATGAAATTCTAACTGCACTTTCTAGAAATATATTTTTAGTTAGGTTTAGCGATGGGTCCCAAACTAGGCATGTATCTTGGTGACCCTATAACATATTACAAGTTGAGGTAGGTACATGCTTTCCAGAACTATGCTGACAAAGTTCATCTTCAGCCCAAAAACACAATTAAATTAAATTAATTATTTAATTATATTACTTAATATTAATATATTTATTTAAGATATTTTAAGGTACATTAAATAATTAAAAGAAGTTGTTGAGTTATTTAAAACAATCCATATTCCAATTGCTCGCCAACCGTGAGGTTGCTGACAAATTGTATATTATCTGCCACTTCGTTAACAAGAGCGGCCAGTCCTGTCACTTGGACGGCGCCATCTTGGGATTCGACTTGTGGATCAAAATTGTATACCAACTGCAAATATTTAAGTTAGATTGATAACGCATTCTCTAACCACCGATCAAATACAGCAAATCTTTGAGAACCACTGGAGAATTATCTGTATCGTAAAAAAAACTTTAAAAGTATCTGTAGGTACTAATACAAAAGTTTCTTTTGGAACACGGAAGCTTGTGTGAAGAATTTAACTAAGACTGAAGACTCTCGATGTTATTCCATGTTCAAATATAAAAGAAATTTTGTCTATTAAAGTAGAATATCGTTCGCTAGGAGGTATATGGAGGCCCACCCGCCTTCCCATCCCACTCCGTGAAAGGCCTGCATAGCAACTGTAATACTATATATTATGTTTTTTATGGTACAGGGGGGCAAACGTGCAGGCGTGTCACCTGATAGTGAGCAACAAACGCCGCCCATGGACACCTGAACACATTTAATGTTACAGTTGCGTTGCCTGCTCTTACAATTGGATACGGAAGGGGTTGGAAGTAGGATGGGAAGGGGAGGGGGAAAGGGGTTAGGCTTCCGGATACCTATCTCGCCGAGCGAAACACGGCAAGAACCACTCTAAGTCGATATTCTGAGAGGTCGTGGTATTACACCGGTCGAGCCGGCCCATTCATGCAGCAAGCTGCGTGGCTCTACCACTGTGCGACTGTGCGTGTGTGTTGTTCGCTGGTTTTCGCTTTTCACCATAAAAATAATAGAAACGTACTGAAAGGAACTCATCGTAAGTGATCCAGCCGTCACTGTCAGCGTCTGCAGCGTTGAACTTCTCTTTCCGTACGTCCATGGGGGTATCATCGCCCAGACTCTCCATCACTGCGCCACTGCAAATATGAATTTGAACTCTTTTTTTTTCAAGTTCACGCCAAATCCCTTGTGCAGTAGATGCAGAGAACAGCACGCGACAAATCACGATTCTTACACTTCATTCGCTTCGTTGACTGTCATATTACTTGTCCTACACGCTCGTCGGTTTATAAGGCTCATTATCAATTTGGTCATGGGAAGTGTTCCATAGTCTTCTCAATCAATCAATCAATCAATTTATTTATTCATTACATTTTGGGTTATCAATACAAGTTCACAATTTCCTTTTAGTGTCACTAAAATCTGCCAGTAATGGCATATGAATATTTTTACAGTATTTAAAATTAAATAATAATAAAAACTATATATATGAATAAATCTATGTACAATCTAAATTATTAATAGATAAATTTGAAAAAAAAAAGAAGAAATAAACCAATTAGAAGAATTCAATGAACTTAAAACACTATGTTATGATTGTTAGTAATCGCGTAATCACAAATTAATGAGTCAAATAGAGGAGGAGTTTCTCCCACTCCTATATCTTTCCGCTTTCGCATTGTCTCCCTACTTCAATTCTTAACACGTACCTATTTTTTTGGAGTTTACTCCTTAAGAATCGATTTACATATATAGGCCCGGGGTATGAAAATTATGGGGACCAAAATCGTACTAGTCACGTGACTGTCACACGAAATGCGTTATGCAGTCACAGAGCATATAAATAAGAGTCGGCACTCCATACAATGTCCTGAGCTCTTTATAGTCACAGAATCGCGCTAATCTCAGAAACCACCAGTCCGATTTTAAAAATTCTTTCAGTGGTATATAGTCCATTTATCGAGGAAGGCTTTAGGCTATATTATATTTTCAAATCAATTAGGGATCCTTACTATAAGTCCAATAATGTAACCCAAGGTGTAAGAAAATGACTCGAAAATAATTCTTACATCGTGAACGCTGCGAAAACTATTGATTCTAGAATAAAACAATGTACTACACTTTTACAGAACATAAATTTGTCTATAAAAAAGTCCGCGATGGCATATGTCTAACTATTGTAGTTATCTCACAATAAGTGTTTTTTGAGTTTTTTAAAATAATTAAATTGATGTCGTTATAAAAATGCTTTATTTTGTACCTTGAATTTAACTTTCCTGAAAATAAATTACTTCAATAAAAAGACAGATTCAACACCTTTCTAGAACTGTTTGAATAATTCAATTCGGACATTTAATTCCAAAGATATCGCAAAATACAAAATGTAAGAATTCATTTCATAGGGAAATAATTAGTTACACTGATGATGTATCCGACTCGGACAGCTCGGACCGCGACAGCTAGCAGGTAGATTTTTTTACGTTTGTTTGTTGCTAAAAGGTACCGGTGGTCCAGATGTCGAGAACCCCACTTCTGTATAAAGTAGTCGCGGGTTCGAGTTCTGGCTCACAGCAATGACTTTTTGAAATTGTTTGCTGAAGTTATGTGTATTTAGATATCGATGACTATAAACTTTGTGCCTGGTATGGCAGTAAGTTCGCCACCTATTCCATTTGGGATGAATACATAGTGGCGAAACGAGGTTTAACAGCCGCTGCCTACACCTTCGAGTAGAAAAGGCGTGAAGTTATGTTTTGTTGTTGTTTCACTCTTTGTCATCATATCGCTCAATACTTTAATCAGAATTTAAAATTTAAAAAAGTCTCGGTGGCGCAGTCGGCGAGCGCACGGCCTCTGATCCAGAGGTCCGGGGTTCGATTCCAGACACTGGCTCACACCAATGACTTTTCGAAATTGTTTTCGGAAGTTATGTGTGATAAATATCGATGACTGACAAACTTTGTGCCCGGTATGGCAATAGGATCGCCACCTATTCCATTTGGGACGAAACATAACGGCGAGACGAGGCTTAACAGCCGCTGGCTACACCTTCGGGTAACAAAAGGCGTGAAGTTATGTTATGTTTAAAATTTGTAGTATTTAATAGTATTTTGTGGTATTTTTATTTATAAAAGTTACTAGCTTTTACCCGCGGCTTCGCTCGCATTAAATCCATTAAATAGATATCAAAGATCATTACTATAGAAGTTAACCAATATGATAACTCTGTTTTATTGCTTGGCTGGAATTATTAGGTTTTAAAATTACTACTTACAATGACGTTTAAAAAACTAACAACATTTTTTAAGGTAAAATATATTTCTCTGTAACAAAAATAAATAATTTTGGACTGTAACAATTTTATAAGAGTACTAGCTTTTACCCGCGGCTTCGCTCGCATTGAAGCCAATAAATAAGTATCAAAATCATTACCATAGAATTGAATCAATATAATAACTCTATTTTCTTACTTAGCTGGGATTATCAATTTTCAAAATTACAACATTAGGTATGACGTTTAAAAATCTCACAATATGCTTTATTAAAATGCAACAACAAACGGTAAAATATATTTCTCTGTAACAAAAATAAATATTTTTGGACTTTAACAATTTTATATAATATAAATGCAGAGTATTAATGTAGGATATTTTTGTAGACTATATTATAAGTTTCTCCTTAGGGTGCAAATATATGTTAATTAAAGAGAGAAAAAAGAAAGTATCCTTTATTACTTCTAATACCCCCAAGAATATATGTACAAAGATTCATGATGATCTGTTGAGTAGTTATCCCGTGAAAGCGTAACAAACAAACTTACATTCGCATTTATAATATTAGTATGATATGAAGTATGATAAGTAATAAGTATAAGTAAAGTTAAGTATAAGTATAAGTATCAACCCTGAATACTGTAATACCGTCCCTCGCGAGGCATAACAGCCGCTGCCTACACCTTCGGATAGAAAAAGGTGTGAAGTTACGTTATGTTATCTAATTTACGAATACTGTAAAACTTCATTACTGAAGTAGCTAAATTTGACGATTTTTTGACAAACAATTGTTTTATCTTTCGTAATTTTTTTTAATTTTTTTTAATATAAAGTACCCTATGTTACTTCTAATACCTTCAAGAGTATATGTACAAAGTTTCATGATGATCGGTTCAGTAGTTTTTGCGTGAAAGCGTAACAAACAAACTTACATTCGCATTTATAATATTAGTATAAGTATATTAGTATAAAAGTATAAATATAAAATGTAGGATATTGTTGTAGACTATTTTATAAGTTTTTCCTTCGGGTTCAAAAATATGTAAATTACTTTAAAGAATATGTGTACAAAGTTTCATGATGATCGATTGAGTAGTTATCGCGTGAAAGCACGCAAACAAACTTACATTCACATTTATATATTACTAGCTGACCCGGCAAACGTTGTCTTGCCAAAAAATTAAATTTAAAAAATAGGGGTTGATCGTAGGGGGTTGAAAATTCTCAGACTTACCCGATATGAATACAAAATTTAATGAGTCGGTCAAGCCGTTTCGAAGGAGTGTGGGAAAATTGTGACACGAGAAGTTTATATATTAGAAGTAGGATAGGATAGGAATTAGGTTACATTTTTATTGTATAAGGGGCAAACGAGCAGGCTTATGATAGTTACAAACGCCGCCCATGGCCACCTCACCACATGCAGTGTTACAGTTGCGTTGCCGGCGCTTACAATGGGATATGGGTGGGGTCGGGAGTGGGTTTCGGTAGGGGAGGGGAAAAGGGATTGGGCCTCCGAACACCTCTCTCAGCGAGTGAAACGCGGCTAAGGCCACTTTTCAGCGATAATCTGAGAGGTCGTGGTATTCCACGGGTCGAGCCGGCCCATTCATGCAGCGAACACTGCGTGACTTTACCACTGACAAGGTGTGACTGATGTGACTGATTTATAATACATTCTAGATATATGTAATAAACTTTACATTTTTAAGATCGTGATATCTTATAAAATGTAGTAAATTTATTTCGATAAGCGTAATCGCTAGACTGACATCATTTGACTTATAAAAAAAAAACACTCACTGTGAGTTAGCTACCCTGGTTTGAACATATGGTGGCCCGTTTTTTTCGTTGAAGTCAACAATAGTGACCATATAAAAAAAAATTGTTTATGTTGTATTAAAAAAAACTAAAGGTTGAGCAAAAACTTGGGACAAGTTCATTGCTATATTCATTGTTCATAAGTGGCATTGCTAATAAAGCTTTCTTTGAAGTTGTAAATAATATCAATGTCTTGGTTGTCAGTACGCTAATACATACTAGCTAAGCGAGTGACACGTGTAATAATCGTGCCTTATGGCACTTTGTTCTCTCTGCCTACCCCGCAAGGGATCTGGCCTGAAGTTATGTATGTATCAAGAACTTGAATTTAAATAAATATTAGTGTTAGATAGTCCATTTATGATGAAAGCTTTGGGGTATTAATATGATTGCGGCAATAATCTTTTGAGTGGAAAATGTATAAAATATGGCGGTACGAAGTTCGCGCGGTCTGCTAGTATATAATAATAAGAGTCGGCACTCCATACAATGTCCTGAGCTCTTTATAGTCACAGAGCATATAAATAAGAGTCGGCACTCCATACAATGTCCTGAGCTCTTTATAGTCACAGAGCATATAAATAAGAGTCGGCACTCCATACAATGTCCTGAGCTCTTTATAGAAACACTCTTTATAGCGATACGCCATTCTCTATTACGAAGAAATGTGTTCATATTTGTAGACAGTAAATATTTATTTTTGTAAATAAATACCGTAAAACATGTAGAAAAAAACACCCCCAGACGAGGGATCGAACCCGCCCCGACCTTGTGTTATCGGTAGTGCGGTTTACCGATGCACCACGAGGGCCGTATGTATAATCGTCTAATTACCGTCCTCTTTACCAATTTCGACACATTTTCTAGGATCGGGTTTGTTTGTTTGTTTGTTTTTTACATACATACATATACGTAAGTACGTATTGCAGGCGGAGAAAAAAAAAAATTATATTATTTATAAATTGTGTTTTTATAAATTGTGTTTTTTGAAAATTATATTTAAGTACGAATTACATACTAATAAAATAATGAAATATCAATAATATTTTTCGATCTTTGGTAATGAAACGAGGGGCGCCACAGTAGCATCGCCAACATCGTACTCCTAATAAAAAGTGTGTGAATCTCGGAATCGGCTCCAACGATTTTCATGAAATTTAGTATATAGGGGGTTTCGGGGGCTATAAATCGATCTAGCTAGGAATCATTTTTAGAAAATTTCATTTTATCGTGTTTTATCGATAATTAACTTAAACATCAACTTACTTTTTTATTGGAATTCCTGACATCTATTGGCGAATGTGAATTATTTTAAATTGTGAGCACTTAACTTGCTTTAACGACAACAACACTAAAGCTATTCCAGCAGATGGCGTTGTTAACTAATTCCAGCAGATGGCGTTGTTAACTAATTACTATTTGTTTCTAATATAATATGTTAGTACATAGTATATATTAGTATATATTTATTATTGGAGTTTACTCCTTAAGAATCGATTTACAATATATAATAATAAGAGTCGGCACTCCATACAATGTCCTGAGCTCTTTATAGTCACAGAGCATATAAATAAGAGTCGGCACTCCATACAATGTCCTGAGCTCTTTATAGAAACACTCTTTATAGCGATACGCCATTCTCTATTACGAAGAAATGTGTTCATATTTGTAGACAGTAAATATTTATTATTTTATTTTATAATCGTTCTTGAGGAGTAAACTCCAGTCGTGCGTCGGAGCGGACACACACTTTTACTTTTTTTTTACCTTTTACCTAATTGTGAGTCCAACTTGAAAGACCTTATGACGAGCGTCACTCCTTGTTTTTTGCACGGTGCTAGAGCATTTCGACCTCCGTGTATTCTGCTGTTCTCTGCTGGCAAGCAACGCTTTTATGATGCTTTAAGCATGCATAGGCCGAATACATAAAATGTGGAGTAGATATGCTTCTGATGTACCAACTGGGTTATATCGGCAACACTAATTTTATTATACGTGGACTAGCTGTCCCGGCGAACTTTAAAGAAGAAAGTGGACAAAGTTACACCTTATTACACCTGTTACCTACTAAAAAATCCCGTCATAATCGGTCCAGCCATTTCAGAGATTAGCCGGAAGAAACGATGACAAAGGAATGGATGACAAAGGATGACACCCCGGTGTGGCCGGAGAGGGTCGTCGGGGGCGCCGCCGGCCCCGCGCCTCTTTACAGCGCGCGGTCGGAGCCGCCCCGCCCGGGGGAGCTTCACTGAGGCTTCCCGAGGATAAGCACCCCCTCGTGATAGAGGGGGGCGACGGCGGAGTGGACCAGAGGGCTGATGCACCGTCCTGGGCCACCCCAACGCCGAAGGAAGGCCGCCGCGAGGTTTTAGTGGGTAACCCTAGGATCGGATTGCAGTTTACTGTTTTGGGAGTCCCACACTACCCCCTGCCGTACCCAGGCGGAGGTGTGCGTAAAGCATTTCCTCGCGTAAAAATAAAAGGTATGATATTTTACTAACAAGTCATCGAATCCCAACATGCCGTTGGATTGGTTGTCAAATAGCAGAAACAGACTGTGCAGGTTGGCGATGGCCACCTCGTTCCAGCCGGGGAATCTCTTCACCATCCTCTGCGCGCTCCACCTGCGATCTTTTTCCTTCATTTCCTATATTAATTAAATAACGACATATGATATGTGGTCCAGTGGTCGAGCATCCTGCTTCTAAATCAAGAGGGGTCCAATCCTGGCTCACACCAATGACTTTTGGAAATTCTTTTCGAAAGTTATCTGTGATAAATATTGATTACTGAAAACTTTGTGCCTGCTATGGCAATAGGTTCGCCACCTATTCCATTTGGGACGTAAACATAACGGCGCGACGAGGCTTAACAGCCGCTGCCTACATCTTCGGGTAGAAAAAGGCGTGAAGTTAAGTTATTTAACAGCACTCGCATAGTGCTCTATAAATAAAAAAATCATGTCAATGACATCTTATAATTATTATAATAAATTATTATCATGGTTATTTAACTTTACAAACACAGGTTACGAGGTGAGTGAATCCAATTGTGTCAACAATTATAATTAGATTTAAGATATAATAATTTTTTCGATCTTTCGATCGATTCGATCATTTTTCGTAGATATTATACGACATTATGACCTGCTGGCGTATTATGAACTCGTAATTCCATCTAACCAACTCGCTGCCTTGCAAATTCGTATTTTCAACGACTAATTTCAGCTAGTCGGTGACGAGTAGTAACTGTCAAATTCACTCTAAATTCGATTTATCAACGACTAATCCCATTTAGTCAATCATGAAATTAGTCGTTGGAAATACGAATTCTAGGCTGCTAGGCAGCGCGTTGGCTGACTGGAATAATTAGCTCATATTAGGCCCCTTGAATATAAATAGTGTTTATCGCATCAGTGGTCTCCAGTCAGCGAGTTCTTCACTACTGATTCAGAAGTCGTGGTTCGATTTCGCAACCAATCACTTCTCAGAATTAAATTAATTACATAAGTGTACCGGTATGAAATGAGCGTTTTTTTGTGAAAATAAAATATCTATAATAGCTGCCATTTGCTTCTGACTCAAAGTATCATCTTCATCCAATATGGCTTGCAGTTTGGCGT
Source organism: Euproctis similis (assembly GCA_905147225.2). NCBI lineage: Eukaryota > Metazoa > Arthropoda > Insecta > Lepidoptera > Erebidae > Euproctis > Euproctis similis. The sequence goes on along the minus strand of LR990121.1, from coordinate 4,978,328 downwards.
CTTCGAATTTTTTTGGTGGTCTTCCACGTTCTTCATTTCTCCCATCAAAATCATTACATTTGAATCGTTGAAACCAAATCGTTGAATTAAATTAATTACATAGGTGTACCGGTATGAAATGAGCGTTTTTTTGTGAAAATAAAATATCTATAATAGCTGCCATTTGCTTCTGACTCAAAGTATCATCTTCATCCAATGTGGCTTGCAGTTTGGCGTCTTCGAATTTTTTTGGTGGTCTTCCACGTTCTTCATTTCTCACATCAAAATCATTACATTTGAATCGTTGAAACCATCTCTTGCATGTTGCTTCTGATAGAGCATGATCACCATATGCTTCGACAAGCATTCGATGTGATTCTGCAGCATTTTTTTCAAATGGAAACAAAAAATTAATGCTTTCCGCAAATCATCACTTTCCGGCACAAAATTTGTAATTTTTAACACAATAAAAAAATATGATGTTGTTTGTTTACTAACTGTTAGGTTAAATGAATGTTTCACAGAGGTCATGGCAACCAAACAAAAAAAAATTAAGGCTTATTCACAACAAATAACCCCTAACAACACATTTGTATCTTAACGCTCATTTCATACCGGTACACCGGTAAATATCGATGACTAACAACTTTGGGTCCGATGTATGGCCACCTAATTCTATTGGGACGTAACTTAACTTCTGGTATAAAAAGGCGTTAAAATATGCCGCGTAGTTCGCTGCATAAATGGGCCAGCTCGACCGATGACATATCACGACCTTCCAGGATATCGGCGTTTATGCAACGCCCCTCTCCTCTCCCCATCCCACTTCCCTATAACACCAACGGAAACCATTCCCAAGGAGGCTTGACGTTAGGCAGGAGGCGATAGTAAAACCATAGCCAAATTTATGTACAATGTAGATAGTTCGAAAGGATGACATGTTATGCCGACCCCACTTAAAGTAGCATATCCTACCGGCGGGAAAATTTAAGATAACGATTTGTAGTTATGTACCTGGTTGTATTGCCTTTGCTCCGCGAGCCTCGCATAAAACAAGTCGACCAATTTGTCATAATCAGTAGCTACAGTCTTCTGTTCTTCAAGCACTTTCTTGTTGGGTTCTCCTGAAGACATCATAATATTCGGCAAAATATTACAGTAAAGGCCAGACGAAATAGAAACAGTGGCAGAGTACTGCCTGTTTTCGGTACAGGAATGAACGATGAAAATCAACTTAAAATAATTCAAGCCACGTTTTATTCGGGGAGAGAGGGATCCGACAAGCCCACTCCATTTAGATCCCGTACATCTTAGGTTAATGGCGGACATTGAGGCCAAGTTAAAATTTGGCGCCAAAAATACGCCATTTTGTTATTTTCATCTAAGAAGTACAGACTAGTGGGTTTTGCATAGAGATGAAACGGATATCCAGTAACTATCCGGTATCCGGCCTATCCGGCGGCCTTAATACTATCCGGCCGAATACCGGATAATTACTATGTGGCCGGATAGGTATCCGGCCGAATTAAGAAAATCTGGATAAAAAAAAAATATTTTAAGTAATTATTTGCTTTATTTAGTTAGCTTTAGTATCACATAAAAAACATAATTAGTTTATATTTTAAATCACACAATTGCAAAATGAATGTAATAGAAAGAAAATTAATTGATTAGTACTCATGCACACACACTGCTGCAAGGTGCTGAAAGATAGATTTTGGCAAACTTTGTTAAATTTGGGTATTGTTTGCCATTACCTGCCCACCAAGAATAAGCGTAACGATCAAAGGTCACGATTGCAATCAATTCGCACTGACTTGAGATAAAAATGCAGCTCACAGGTTATCGCGTTTCTTTCTTCACGAAAAGACCCGAATCTAACCGAGTCCACCCGATATTTCGCGCGCTGCCTACGCAAATGAGCAATACACCAATCGGCTAAGTTCCGCCGAATATCCGGCCAAACTACTATCCGTCACATCTCTAGTTTTACAGATGAACTTATCAAACGAAAACTTAATTGTCTACCTACATATAAGAAAAAATGATACAATCCCTGCCTGATGCTTCTCAGAGTTGCAGAAAAAGAGATATTTGATTGCCAATAAACTATTGATAGACCCTTAATTCATAAATACACAACCGGTGACACAATTCGAGAGCCGTCGAGAAGCATATAGGGCATATAAGGGCAGACTCTGCCACCTAGCCAAGATGTAAGTGGCAAACCCAACATCCATGTAACAATTTTATATGCCTGGGTATACAAGCACTAAACTGACACGTCTAAATATATGTCGACATTTAATTATTAAGTTCACTGTGTTACTTACCTGTAGCTGTGAAATCTTCTTGTCGGTAAAAACAAATAGGTTTTCTTTTCACAGGATATTCAAAGAAGCGTCCCATACTTGCGAAGAATGAGCTCAAATGTGTTCCCATTTTGTTGAGGTTTTACTTTTATAATAATTATTTTTTACTTATTTTATATTGTTGTTTATTTGTTTATAATTGAATGATACACGTTTCCCCGGTGATCATATATTTTCTGTGACATAGTTTTTACCCCAATTTCCCCCTTTCCGATTTTAAACAAACATACCTATATTTCTTAGTCGCAGGTATTATGACCTAAATTTCTTTAAAAGTCATGTCCAAATATCATGACAATGGTAGCCACGCAGATCGCTGAATAAAAGGGCTGACTCGGCCGGTGCAATACCACCCAGAAAAGTTACGTGTTCACACAAGAAACAGAAGTCTCAAGTTCTATATAACACCTATTTATCATAAAAAAACAACTAAGCTTGCGACGAATACATTCGGCAGTATACCGAATATTTGACGAGCTCTTTGGCCGAATATTAATGCAAAATATTCGGCCGGATTTTAGCGCCAAAACATGAACATGTGTTACCAACTCTCAAAAATATTTATCCCTAAAGTTTGTATCAAAAACCCCTAAAATCGCCTTAATTATTAATTTATCCCCCTAAAAAATATTTACAGTATACTCTCTATAAAATTACAATTTCAGGGGTAACGTACCTTTTAAAAATGGTCTTTTAAAGGCGCGGTTATGAGATTCGTAGCCAATAGCCAGTGATAATCTGCATTTCTTCAACATTTTTCAACAGTGGTAGAGCCAAGCAGTTCGCTGCATGAATGGGCCGGGTCGACCGGTGAAATACCACGACCTCTCAGAAGACCGACGTAAAGTGGCGCATGCCGCGTTTCGTTCGGTGAGAGAGGTACCGGGAGGCCCACCCCTTCCCCATCCTTTCCTATCCCCTATCCCTTAAATGTCAGCAACGCAACAGTAACACTATATGTGATGGTGGTGTCCATGGGCGGCGTTGGTTGCTTACCATCAGGTGACACGTCTGCTCATTTGCCCTTTTATTCCATAAAAAAAAATCTTTTGGCTATGTAAAATAGCACTCTATTTAACTAATTTGAGGAGAAAGTAACTTTTAAAAAAGTAACTTTATCAACTGTAAATATAAATTCATAATGACTTAGAAATAATACGTTTCAAAAGTCTTTTTATTAAAAAAGTAAAAGTGTGTGTCCGCTCCGACGCACGACTGGAGTTTACTCCTCAAGAACGATTATAAAATAAAATAATAAATATTTACTGTCTACAAATATGAACACATTTCTTCGTAATAGAGAATGGCGTATCGCTATAAAGAGTGTTTCTATAAAGAGCTCAGGACATTGTATGGAGTGCCGACTCTTATTTATATGCTCTGTGACTATAAAGAGCTCAGGACATTGTATGGAGTGCCGACTCTTATTATTATATATTGTAAATCGATTCTTAAGGAGTAAACTCCAATAATAAATATATACTAATATATACTATGTACTAACATATTATATTAGAAACAAATAGTAATTAGTTAACAACGCCATCTGCTGGAATTAGTTAACAACGCCATCTGCTGGAATAGCTTTAGTGTTGTTGTCGTTAAAGCAAGTTAAGTGCTCACAATTTAAAATAATTCACATTCGCCAATAGATGTCAGGAATTCCAATAAAAAAGTAAGTTGATGTTTAAGTTAATTATCGATAAAACACGATAAAATGAAATTTTCTAAAAATGATTCCTAGCTAGATCGATTTATAGCCCCCGAAACCCCCTATATACTAAATTTCATGAAAATCGTTGGAGCCGATTCCGAGATTCACACACTTTTTATTAGGAGTACGATGTTGGCGATGCTACTGTGGCGCCCCTCGTTTCATTACCAAAGATCGAAAAATATTATTGATATTTCATTATTTTATTAGTATGTAATTCGTACTTAAATATAATTTTCAAAAAACACAATTTATAAAAACACAATTTATAAATAATATAATTTTTTTTTTTCTCCGCCTGCAATACGTACTTACGTATATGTATGTATGTAAAAAACAAACAAACAAACAAACCCGATCCTAGAAAATGTGTCGAAATTGGTAAAGAGGACGGTAATTAGACGATTATACATACGGCCCTCGTGGTGCATCGGTAAACCGCACTACCGATAACACAAGGTCGGGGCGGGTTCGATCCCTCGTCTGGGGGTGTTTTTTTCTACATGTTTTACGGTATTTATTTACAAAAATAAATATTTACTGTCTACAAATATGAACACATTTCTTCGTAATAGAGAATGGCGTATCGCTATAAAGAGTGTTTCTATAAAGAGCTCAGGACATTGTATGGAGTGCCGACTCTTATTTATATGCTCTGTGACTATAAAGAGCTCAGGACATTGTATGGAGTGCCGACTCTTATTTATATGCTCTGTGACTATAAAGAGCTCAGGACATTGTATGGAGTGCCGACTCTTATTATTATATACTAGCAGACCGCGCGAACTTCGTACCGCCATATTTTATACATTTTCCACTCAAAAGATTATTGCCGCAATCATATTAATACCCCAAAGCTTTCATCATAAATGGACTATCTAACACTAATATTTATTTAAATTCAAGTTCTTGATACATACATAACTTCAGGCCAGATCCCTTGCGGGGTAGGCAGAGAGAACAAAGTGCCATAAGGCACGATTATTACACGTGTCACTCGCTTAGCTAGTATGTATTAGCGTACTGACAACCAAGACATTGATATTATTTACAACTTCAAAGAAAGCTTTATTAGCAATGCCACTTATGAACAATGAATATAGCAATGAACTTGTCCCAAGTTTTTGCTCAACCTTTAGTTTTTTTTAATACAACATAAACAATTTTTTTTTATATGGTCACTATTGTTGACTTCAACGAAAAAAACGGGCCACCATATGTTCAAACCAGGGTAGCTAACTCACAGTGAGTGTTTTTTTTTTATAAGTCAAATGATGTCAGTCTAGCGATTACGCTTATCGAAATAAATTTACTACATTTTATAAGATATCACGATCTTAAAAATGTAAAGTTTATTACATATATCTAGAATGTATTATAAATCAGTCACATCAGTCACACCTTGTCAGTGGTAAAGTCACGCAGTGTTCGCTGCATGAATGGGCCGGCTCGACCCGTGGAATACCACGACCTCTCAGATTATCGCTGAAAAGTGGCCTTAGCCGCGTTTCACTCGCTGAGAGAGGTGTTCGGAGGCCCAATCCCTTTTCCCCTCCCCTACCGAAACCCACTCCCGACCCCACCCATATCCCATTGTAAGCGCCGGCAACGCAACTGTAACACTGCATGTGGTGAGGTGGCCATGGGCGGCGTTTGTAACTATCATAAGCCTGCTCGTTTGCCCCTTATACAATAAAAATGTAACCTAATTCCTATCCTATCCTACTTCTAATATATAAACTTCTCGTGTCACAATTTTCCCACACTCCTTCGAAACGGCTTGACCGACTCATTAAATTTTGTATTCATATCGGGTAAGTCTGAGAATTTTCAACCCCCTACGATCAACCCCTATTTTTTAAATTTAATTTTTTGGCAAGACAACGTTTGCCGGGTCAGCTAGTAATATATAAATGTGAATGTAAGTTTGTTTGCGTGCTTTCACGCGATAACTACTCAATCGATCATCATGAAACTTTGTACACATATTCTTTAAAGTAATTTACATATTTTTGAACCCGAAGGAAAAACTTATAAAATAGTCTACAACAATATCCTACATTTTATATTTATACTTTTATACTAATATACTTATACTAATATTATAAATGCGAATGTAAGTTTGTTTGTTACGCTTTCACGCAAAAACTACTGAACCGATCATCATGAAACTTTGTACATATACTCTTGAAGGTATTAGAAGTAACATAGGGTACTTTATATTAAAAAAAATTAAAAAAAATTACGAAAGATAAAACAATTGTTTGTCAAAAAATCGTCAAATTTAGCTACTTCAGTAATGAAGTTTTACAGTATTCGTAAATTAGATAACATAACGTAACTTCACACCTTTTTCTATCCGAAGGTGTAGGCAGCGGCTGTTATGCCTCGCGAGGGACGGTATTACAGTATTCAGGGTTGATACTTATACTTATACTTAACTTTACTTATTACTTATCATACTTCATATCATACTAATATTATAAATGCGAATGTAAGTTTGTTTGTTACGCTTTCACGGGATAACTACTCAACAGATCATCATGAATCTTTGTACATATATTCTTGGGGGTATTAGAAGTAATAAAGGATACTTTCTTTTTTCTCTCTTTAATTAACATATATTTGCACCCTAAGGAGAAACTTATAATATAGTCTACAAAAATATCCTACATTAATACTCTGCATTTATATTATATAAAATTGTTAAAGTCCAAAAATATTTATTTTTGTTACAGAGAAATATATTTTACCGTTTGTTGTTGCATTTTAATAAAGCATATTGTGAGATTTTTAAACGTCATACCTAATGTTGTAATTTTGAAAATTGATAATCCCAGCTAAGTAAGAAAATAGAGTTATTATATTGATTCAATTCTATGGTAATGATTTTGATACTTATTTATTGGCTTCAATGCGAGCGAAGCCGCGGGTAAAAGCTAGTACTCTTATAAAATTGTTACAGTCCAAAATTATTTATTTTTGTTACAGAGAAATATATTTTACCTTAAAAAATGTTGTTAGTTTTTTAAACGTCATTGTAAGTAGTAATTTTAAAACCTAATAATTCCAGCCAAGCAATAAAACAGAGTTATCATATTGGTTAACTTCTATAGTAATGATCTTTGATATCTATTTAATGGATTTAATGCGAGCGAAGCCGCGGGTAAAAGCTAGTAACTTTTATAAATAAAAATACCACAAAATACTATTAAATACTACAAATTTTAAACATAACATAACTTCACGCCTTTTGTTACCCGAAGGTGTAGCCAGCGGCTGTTAAGCCTCGTCTCGCCGTTATGTTTCGTCCCAAATGGAATAGGTGGCGATCCTATTGCCATACCGGGCACAAAGTTTGTCAGTCATCGATATTTATCACACATAACTTCCGAAAACAATTTCGAAAAGTCATTGGTGTGAGCCAGTGTCTGGAATCGAACCCCGGACCTCTGGATCAGAGGCCGTGCGCTCGCCGACTGCGCCACCGAGACTTTTTTAAATTTTAAATTCTGATTAAAGTATTGAGCGATATGATGACAAAGAGTGAAACAACAACAAAACATAACTTCACGCCTTTTCTACTCGAAGGTGTAGGCAGCGGCTGTTAAACCTCGTTTCGCCACTATGTATTCATCCCAAATGGAATAGGTGGCGAACTTACTGCCATACCAGGCACAAAGTTTATAGTCATCGATATCTAAATACACATAACTTCAGCAAACAATTTCAAAAAGTCATTGCTGTGAGCCAGAACTCGAACCCGCGACTACTTTATACAGAAGTGGGGTTCTCGACATCTGGACCACCGGTACCTTTTAGCAACAAACAAACGTAAAAAAATCTACCTGCTAGCTGTCGCGGTCCGAGCTGTCCGAGTCGGATACATCATCAGTGTAACTAATTATTTCCCTATGAAATGAATTCTTACATTTTGTATTTTGCGATATCTTTGGAATTAAATGTCCGAATTGAATTATTCAAACAGTTCTAGAAAGGTGTTGAATCTGTCTTTTTATTGAAGTAATTTATTTTCAGGAAAGTTAAATTCAAGGTACAAAATAAAGCATTTTTATAACGACATCAATTTAATTATTTTAAAAAACTCAAAAAACACTTATTGTGAGATAACTACAATAGTTAGACATATGCCATCGCGGACTTTTTTATAGACAAATTTATGTTCTGTAAAAGTGTAGTACATTGTTTTATTCTAGAATCAATAGTTTTCGCAGCGTTCACGATGTAAGAATTATTTTCGAGTCATTTTCTTACACCTTGGGTTACATTATTGGACTTATAGTAAGGATCCCTAATTGATTTGAAAATATAATATAGCCTAAAGCCTTCCTCGATAAATGGACTATATACCACTGAAAGAATTTTTAAAATCGGACTGGTGGTTTCTGAGATTAGCGCGATTCTGTGACTATAAAGAGCTCAGGACATTGTATGGAGTGCCGACTCTTATTTATATGCTCTGTGACTGCATAACGCATTTCGTGTGACAGTCACGTGACTAGTACGATTTTGGTCCCCATAATTTTCATACCCCGGGCCTATATATGTAAATCGATTCTTAAGGAGTAAACTCCAAAAAAGTATTAATTAAATTATTATTTTTTTAATAAAAAGACTTTTGGCACGTATTAAAGTATAAAGTCAAAAAATCCCTGAAAATACCCCTAAAAATATTAGACCCCTAAAAAAATCCCTTCGCACTTATTTTCCCCCTAAATCTAGGGGGAAAACCCGTAAGTTGGGAACCGTAGTCACGTGCTAGTTTCGCGCTGGTTTGTTCTAAGTACGCCAAAACTGCCAAAAGTACGCGGGCGTACTGCGCGTAGAACCAAATACTCAGCGCGGTATATTGCTAACGCACTGTATATAATATAAGCAACTTTATTTCGTAGAATTTTATCGTGCTCTATTAGTTTTGATTTATTTATATGAGAGATTTTAAACCATTACAGGTTTAAAATTTAACAAATCGTTACATAGTATGTATAAAATAAAGTTGCCATTCGCTGTCTGTCCCCATATATATGTTTAAAACTACGCAACGAATTTTGATGCGGTTCGTTTTAATAGATAGAGGATGTCAAAAAAACCACGGGGTGGCTTTTAATTATAATTCCTGTATGATGAAGTAAAGAAAAATTTATAAATCCAACATTTATTTATTTATTACTTCTGATGCGTAACAAAGTTTGCCGGGTCCGCTGGTAAACAATAAAATACTTACGAACGTGGTGTACTTCTAATAATATTATTAACCTTTCCTAACACAGAAGATGATTATGTACCTGTTTAAATTAACAATGACTATTTATATGACTATAAGAGAAATTAAAATTACTTATTCAATCGATTATTTTTATTTTGCCAATTATTACCCTATAAAAAAATATTTTTCTCTATTCGGTTTTCCATCGAATAATAAGTAGATATTCGGAATTCGGCCGAATACAATAAAAATACGGTCGAATAGTAACCGAATATTCATCGGAAGCCTAGAAAAGCTATTCCTGAGCCTGCACATTTTACTAATGAATGACTGAACATGCTTTAAAACAGATATCGATGATAATTTGGTTTGTTATCAAAATGAAATTATTTAATTAGATATCTACAGTACCTTTGCTAAACACATAGATTTACCATAGACTATATTAGACTAGCATAGATTATTCTTATAAATCTATGGTAGTTCTACTAGTTACGTTTTCCAATTACAGAACAATAAGCGACTCAGTGCCGCACAATGCCAAATTGTGCTGAAGCCTAATTGTACGCGAATTGGTATTAAAATGCGCCAGTAGAGTGCGCTAAGTAATTGATATTAAGTTAATATTTATCATCCCTGCGCCCCCATCTATCTCAAAGAACGTTTTAAGTTCTTATGTGACACACATACGAGATCTCTAAGATCATCGGAAAATCTGCAACTGGCAATGCCGTCACATGCCAAGATTTTTTTCAGATAAATCTTTTACCGTACAAGCTGCACGCTTGTGGAACATGTTACCACAGTCAATAAAATCTGCTGAATCCCTAAGTGCGTTCAAAAAATGCCTAATTAATTATTAACATTTAACACGTACAATTAGGTTACTTTAGCACAGTCGGAACGTTATTTTTTTTTTTAGTTATCTATATAAATTCTATCTTAGACACCAAAGACTACCTTTGCTATAATTGGTATGTCCATAGAGGTTGTCTGGAAGAAATCGCCGATAGCGATAAGACCGCCGTTTGTGCATTTTTTGTTTGTTTATCCAGTTAATGCAATGTAATCCTTTTGTTTTGGTGTACAATAAAGAATATTGAATTGAATTACTTGTTTAATACAGGTTGAATTAACTTTGATTATTTCTAAAAAACTACAACCAAACGAAAGCTATAACTTTTTTTATCAAATATTATTGTTACTAAAAAAAAATTATTTAAAATATTCAAAGAAAAAACACTTAATAATTTTCTGTCAATTAGTTGGTATCCACGGCACGCATCATGCGAAAGCACTACTTTAGGTGAGTGCCCGATTGTGCGTAGCGATGCTGAAGTTGAAACATCGACGCTAAGCATTATGCCGCTTTAATGCAGTAATTGGAGAAATAAATATATGTCAATTTATTAGGCAACATTTGACGGCTGTCAGTTTCATCTTTTTAGTGAGGGGATCTGCATATTATCATCGATTAAAGTGAATGAATCGACACAGGCTTAGAAATATAATAATATGAAAAATTGTTTGGTAACTTTAAATTTGTTTATATGTGAAAGCAAATGGTGAAATTTCTTGTGTTGCCATTACTACAACAAATCTGTAATTGTAATTGAAAAAATACTGAACTGAGGAACTGTCAAATGTTGGCTATTAAAATGTCCCTGAATATAGTGAATATTTAAATTGTAATTATTTATTGACATGGGATTTGCGTAGTATAGAAAGGATATGGGTAGAAATAAAAAACACAATTTATTCTATCAATCACTTGATTAATTTCTCATACAAAATTCATTTAAAATTTTCAAAAATTCGACATCATATAATTGTCGTACTTATTTGATAAGATTATAAGAATCCATAATGTAAGGATAATTGTTTATAGAAACAAACAAAAAAATACACATAAAATAATGTAAACGAAGTATATAATAGATAGGGTATGTTGGTAGGCATTAAATTATATCATTAAATTATAAAGGAAAAAATAGGAACCTTTTTTGTAAATATTTTTAAGTCAGTCTTTTTTTTAAATTATTCATTTATTTGAAACGTAATACATAACACAAGTGTAAGAAACAAGACTGCTGCCCATATTATGCCCACTGTTTATAATTTATTGAATTCACCAAAAAAACTATACGTAATAGGTTGTGTAATGATGCTACAGCAAAACTGATAATCAGGATTCATCATCTGTAATTCACAATACTGAAAGAATATATATATATATATTTAGACAACAGACAGAATCCTAGTCTGTGAAAATATAATGTCAGGTGATTTAAGCACCTACATTAATACATATTTTATCATCATTAAATCTAGTTTTTTTTTTCATATTCACTTAATAGTAATATTTATTTATAAATATATAAAAAAATTGAGGTAGTTATGGTTACATTGAACACAAATGTCCTTCAGCTCCTCGTCGGAGGCTGGGCCGGTGGAAATCTCAACCCTGGATCCAACGAGGTATCCGTGTACAAAAATACTACTTATCTTGTTACACATTGATACTGATATTCATCCTCCCACAACAACTATTACAACAATTTTAATAATTTCATTACTGCTTTAAATTATTTTAAAACAAAATCATTTCGGATCCAGCTCACGTTTTGAGTAACGTTGTTTAAAATAAATGATTGGAGAAATAAGTTTTTTTTTTTGTTTAGATAATTTTGTAGGTCGTATCGATCTAATCACCTCTGGTAAATAATGTTGTTCTGTCTATATATAATGTTATTTCATATAGTTGGCAATGAGAGGATGAATATTCACATTTTTATACTAACACTACTACACAACACAAGCTCCTATGTTACAAAAATAGCACGAACATGGCTCAAATACAATACTAGAATCTCAATTCATATTATTAGATTATTACTTTTATGAGTGTCATTTCACATACAGCAAGGACAAACTCACAACATAGGTTGTAATCACAATAGCAATTCATGACGACAGCATACGTAATAGTTGCTAATATATGTTTCACAATCGCATATATTTTACATTTTTAAACGTCAAAAAGTAGTACAAAAATTATTTTGATAACGTTTTTTTTTTGTTATTTTTGCATTTTTGCTTTTTTCATCATCTTATTAGATGTCAATTTCATTGTAATTTATATCACAAAACAACATTTTTTTAATGCTACCTTGCTAACTAGCAACTAGCAGCGCTCGTAAAGTTCTTCATCACTTCACGACCAAATATTTACCACATGTTTTCTTATAGAAAAAATGTCCCAAGTTTACTGCAGTAGTTATAATTGGATTAAAACAAAAGCATTTCGTAAAATATATACACAAGCCGAAGTATATCACGCACTTCGATTTGCTATCATCAAAACAAAAAAATATATATAATATATCTGGTATTTATATCAATCTTTGGATGCATCCACAAATAATTTTGAAACAATTTGATATTTAACAAAACAATAACCAAAACTCGTGTTCAAAAAATTACATTGATTGAATCAATATTGCAACTATAAAGAATTAAGTATTACAATTTCAGCAGCTTTTAGCTTAATGCATATACAGATCTCGTCTTTGATTTTATTAGACTTTTTAATTTTGTCTCGAATACTTAATTCTTTTCAAATTTATATATATATATATATATAGGTAACTTTATTTTATCCACTGCAGCAAAGACTGCCTTGCTGACTTCGATTGAGGTATACACATTGTGACATGGTTTTTAAGAGCATCGCGATGATATATTATATATTTTATACTCATTCCTAAAAGGCATTCCTAGAATGCTCAAGACCTGCTACAGTCCAGATTTGCTTTGCAAACCCTATTTATACGTGTACCTACCCAGGGGAAATTGATTCGTCTTTCATTCAATAATAATATGAGATTCGTTACAAGCGAAAAACATAATACAATTTGATGACAGTAAAATTTTTGAAATCATATCATGACGAACAAAATGCATCACATGCAACACGTTGCTTTTTCTTTAAATTAATTAATACTATAACAATGGCACAAACAAAAAAGAAAACTTTACATCCATGACTAATTTACTGGAGTAAGGATAATCGAACGAAACACGAGAGAAGTCTTGTATATTAGACCCAGAGCTGATGACATGTTTTGGGAGTTTAAAAATTACGAGATGTTTACATATGAAACCCACACCAATAATTGCGACAGTAAAATCATGCGAGATGAATTACAGTCTTGCGATTGGAATTACGACGTGTTTTGACTGAGGTGAAGACCGCGGCTATGATGTATTTCCTATGAATCCATATCCACGGATACAAAATCGCGAGCGAATTCAAATCGCAGAGTGGCTCCGACTAGTTTCCCTACAGAATTGGCAAGATCGCAGGGAGATATTACTTCGTTCAAATACTAACTGCAGCGATGTAGTAATTGCGTCGCGAAATTCACGGAATTTGGAATTCGCAATAAAAAATAACTTGTTGAGTTGTTGTTGGGTTGAGAGAAAACAATATTATGCAAAGTCAGTTTTGTTAGCTTTAGAGAAACCTTTTTATTTTTCTGTTTTATTTTTGAATTATTGAATAAATTATACGTTTATGTATAATATACTATTCTTTTAATTACAACTTGCCTAAAAGATTTTCCCCAAAACATGTTTTCAGCTGTTAGACTAACATTTTAACAGACGCACGCTCACACTTGGTACGGTTTTCGTCACCAACATCACTTAACTAAATAATTTAACTTTACGATTAACAATATTATTAATATTAGTACAGTTTTGATATTTTAACTTGTAGCCTCGATGCAGTCTTAATTAGTGATTAACGTATTAACGACATATCTTATTAAAACATAAATTAAACGATCAGGAAGGAAAATATTTATGAATACCAGACGGATGGATTACAGAACATCAATAATTAATTACATATTATATAGGTGTGTGCCAGTTGGGAACAGGTTTATCAAAGCTACATTTGTAAAATCGAATTTTGTGACAAAACTACCCGCAAAATTACATACATAAATATTAATCGTCAAAAGACGATGGCGAAATGTATTTTAGCTCCTCAAACAGCGATACTCGTTATACTATTCGAGACGCTTAAAATATGAAGACATCTATTAGAATTTTGAGTGGTAGTACTAGAGTAGTTAGTGCTTGATAATAATGTTCTTAATCTAATTGATGCCAACACTATGAAGCATGTTGCAACTTTTATGTACTACATTTAACCTATAGGGTTATTACTTTACGAAAACCGTACCTACATTGGCGTTGGCAAAATCTAAAAACTCACTACAAATAGCGACTTAAAGTAAAAACACACACACCGCCTTATTGAATTAATTTCAGACTCATATTCCAGTCGACAAAGTTATTATAATCAGTACTTTACCTTCACACTACGTAGATATTATTTTAGGATAAGTTAGAAGCATCATATAAGAAATTGCTAGTAACATACAAAAGACTTATACTAACCTTTTTTTCAACTCTAAGTATAAATGTGAAAATTTAAACTAGGTACTTAACTATCGTACAGTAGGGATATTATGCTTTATTTTAAATTTATGATAGTAAGTCAAGCATTATTATTATTTATTATTATTCTAAGCGTCTCGCGAATCAAATTTACTCGATACACAGTAAAGTTGATTCGATTGACAAATTTCCATTACAATACACATAGAATGCGTAGAATAAAATATACATGTGTACCAACCACAGGTTTATAAAGGCATCGATATATCGATGGCGATTAATCAAACAAAGTTATTTAATCGTTATACATACACCAAGCACTATGAAGCAACAGAGTTGTTGATTTGCTTGGGTTGGTAGTTCGTTCGTTTTTTGAAATCGCCAATCAGAGAGGATCACACGAGTTATCGCGCCAAATATTCGGATCGATTTTATAAAAACTAATGGTCGGTACTTAGCAATTTTATAAGCACAAGATTTTAGGATTTTCAATAATAATATTATAAATATAATTATTATGATATATATTTAGCCTATTAAAAATAAACCGTCAGCAATAAGTAATTAAACAGACTAATAGATAAGAAGATAGTTTGTTCTTTGTAAATCTTTTAATTTATCTGGACATCATTCCCGACGTCCATACGAAGGTAAGAGATGTATCTGTATAGAAATGTTTACGGAATAAAATGAGATCGCAATGTAGAATGAGCAAAAAGAAAATAATAATTCTTATGTTACTATGATATAGATATAAATATGTGTATGTAAATATGTTTTAAAGTAAATGCCCGCTGAAAAAGCAGAACCATGTAGAAGAAACCACCAATTCAAGCATACCACTATAGCTAATTATTTAGGATATAAGATAATAAGTGATTACTATATATCCTGTAAGATATTATTTATATTATAATACATGGTTTTCATGTATATATCATTAAACTACACAAAATACATTATTTGAAAATACACAAAGCGGACACAAGCTGCTTGCTGATAAAAATATTACTACACATTTTTACTATTATTATTCAAATTCAGGTTTGGATTATAACGTCTACCATATTTAATATGAAGACATAATATGCAATATTGGGCCAACATATTTCAAGTTGGAGGTTTATTTTTTTTAATATGTTAAGCATCTATGATTTCTGCGGGGGAAGATATTTAAGTTGTTTTTATGACTCTTGTTTAATATCATAAATGAGGACATTGAAAACCATGACAAGAGAACTCATTCTCTAATCATGCCAAAAGTTACAGATACTCTGTACATTTCGCATGCAAAACTAAACTTAACTTTAAAATTATGTATCTAAGGGATATAATTAAGTGAACACATAATGTATGAACACACAGTATCTCATTTAGCTAACATTCATTTTGAAAATATATATAATCGCTGTTTAGCATCAAATAATAATTAAAAAAAATTTCGCTATATAATTGTGCTAAAACGAAACATTTAAGTATAAAACTATACGGACAACAAATAATATATATATTTGAATTCTCTAATTTAGGATTGTAGGCCTAGGGCACACACTCCATTTAATTATTGGATATATAATGATATTATACTTTCACGATGTATAAAATAAAATATTTCAAATTACTATGTATATATTAGTGTATATACATAATATATAATAGTAAAATAAAAAATAAGGGCGCCCCCCTTAGTTCATCAATCCATCAATACCCGATCAATCGTGCCGTTAGTCAAACATTGAAATAATAATAATATTAATAAAAAAAGTTGCGTGTGAAAATAGAAAAAAAAATGTATATCTACTTATGCAAATGGAAAGATTGCAAGATTTCAAACATTTCATTATTCAAGAAAACACGTACGCCGTACATTTGCCAAAGTATTATAATAATACTAAAATTTTGGTATCTCTTGAGAAGACCGTAAACGTATTATTTAAGACAGTCTTCTGAAGTCAGTCTTAAAATTTTATTGCATTGATTGTATTATAAAATAAACATTCAAATCTCGCCGATGTATACAAATAAAAAAAAACAAATCGCTCATAGACAGTCGACTGACATTAATTATTTAATAGTGTTACGATGCAACCCATTACGCGGTGCGTAAAAAAAATTAAAACACATCCACTAAAATTTTTTGTTACTCTACTGACTAAGTTTAAAAAAGGAACGAAATAATTTTTGAATTTGGAAAATACTTTTGAAGTATTTTTTTCTATTTTTTTTTTGTTTTGGTGTATCACATTACGATGACGTCCATAGACTATTGTTTTTAAGCGATAAAAGCCGTTCTCGATATAAAATTATATTGTGCACCGTGTCGGTTCTAGTGTACAATTTACACACTAGTAGTTATTATTATTATTGAGAGAATATCTTATAGATGCGTTCATTTATGTTACAAACATATAATTTGTTTCTTAAAGACTATTCTATTCTATTTTAATAGACTATAACTGAAATGAAAATCAGGTAACAAGAATATGTCATGACTTTTGTATAATTGCTTGGGCGCCTTTTCATCACAAAGTTTACGTCAACAAGTTTTAACACTAGAAAATTGGTAATAAATATTTTAGAAATATTATACATACAGACGAATTGAGAACCTCAAGAAGAAATCAGTTAAAAAATATATGGGTATCTATAACAATAATTGACTGGGCCATCTGCAGAAAAAAAACATGACAATAAATAAAAATTAAACAAAGTAAATTAAACAGAGTTAAAATAAATTAACAAAAGTAGTTTCCATTCCTTTTCGTAAAAATACTATTTTATAATAATTATAACACATTCTTGTTTTACAAGAATTCCCCTACAACAGAATGATAAAATAATTGAGGCAATTTATTGCCAAACATTGGTACATAAAATAAATCATTTTTTTTAGAAAAATAAGTCAAGTTTTACATTTATTAGGTACTTACATTTTTTAGGATTTTATCTCACGGTTTTAAAAACAGGACTCACAGTTCTCACGGTTTTAAAACTTGTTGGCGATGCTATGGACACCGGACAGTTTTACGAACACGCCGTGCTCGATTGAATCTTTCAAAAGATTAATAATAATTGGCACAAGTTGAAAATAATCACATTAAATTAAAAAAAAAAAACATTAATCTACAGCGGTCCTTGGGTCCGCTAACTTAGTGGACTTAAACTTACACTATATCTTTTTTTTAATTATAATCAATACACTTTAATGTATTGTTTGCCCTGAGAGCCCATATCACGGGCCGTATCGGGCAGTGTCTCGAATAACACTACCAAATAGCCTTCTGTCGAGAGTGACACATCGCTTGGTCGGTCTTTGTCATCTAACCCTGGACTCTTTAGGTCCACGGCCCACAGCGTGCGTAATTCCGACGAAAACACAAGTACCCGATGGTTTTTAGAATCAGCTACTATAATACGGCCTTCGTCATCAGTCACTATACCTGATGGTCGATTGAATTCGCCAGTACCAGATCCCTCACGACCGACACAACACAAAACTTTGGACAACGTCGAGTCCACCATTATCAGGCGATGATTCTCAAAATCTGACACAATAACATGACCTGATGTTGTGAAACATACTCCTCTGGGCGTGGTAGGACCTTTAAGCATTTTTGCTGGATTTGCTCCCTCAAATACAAACTTAGTGATGTATGATCCATCGTTGGTGAAGAGCTGAATACGGTGATTGCGTGTATCTGTCACGACGATATTCCCTAATGAGTTAACGGCGACATCCCAGGGATATTGAAATTGACCACATTCTTTGCCAAAAGAACCAAACTTTAGAATAAAGTTACCCGATGGTGTGAAAATTTGGACTCTGTGATTGTCTTTATCTATAACTATGATGCGTCCGTAACAATCAGTGGTTATGCCTGCTGGAAGATCAAATTCTCCAGGTCCTGTTCCCTTGCATCCAAACATCAATTTAAACTCCCCCCTTTGGTTAAATACTTGAATTCGATTATTTCTTCTATCGGCAACTATAATATTGTTGTCTTTATCCACACAAAGCCCCCAGGGTCTAGAAACCTGCCCATCTTCTTGGCCTTCACGAGCAAACGAAAACATTGGGACACCAGGAATATGGCTTCGTGTCGGTTTTACTGTAACCGGCTTCCAAAAACCGGCTATTGCTTGGCCGTTGCCACGCGGGGCGTTGGGATCCAATATTACAGTTGATGTGCCACTATGATCATAGTAACTATTAGACCTGAGGTAATCTGGCAAAGGGCGTAGGCTACTCGCTGCCGACACATAATTCGATGAAGTTACTGCATGTGGTGAGTGTAAAGACTGCAGAGCCAATAACGATGGTCTTAGTTGTACCGATGTATTGGAACTAACACCAGGGAAAAAGTTGACAGACGCCATTTGAACATCACACTGACGTTTCAGCTGATCGACTAATTCATAATTCGGTGGTACAAACATGATTCTCTCTTCATTTACCTTCATGCTTTTAAACATTGTCGAATAATAGTCCACTTGAGACCTACCTTTGTCTTTTGCCAAAAGCAGATCTATTCCTTCCGAGTCCATACTACGAACTAAAGTTTCATTTGTGTGAGCCAATCCAGCCAATATACCCCTGAGTGTGTTCATATGATCAGAGATTTCACCCAATTTTTGTTGTTTCAATTTCTCTACCTTCTCAAGTAAATACTTTTCACGGTCCTCTACAGCTTGCGCATAACATCTCATTGCCTTTCTTATTTTCATATTCGCTTCTGTGGTTTCTTTTTCGTAAGCCTTCGACATAGCGACGGCACGATCGATGGCACTTTTAATTGCCTTAGTGCCAGTCTTGGTTTCCTCGATCGCTTTAATCACGCTAACACGACAGAAGTCAAGAGTGCCTTTAATGGTTGTGAGGTTGTGATCTCTGTGAAGCCATGGAATGCAATCTTCACAAATAAAAATTCCGCAAGCTTCACAGTAAAATTTGACCGTCTCTCCATGTAAATCGCAACTCAATACGTCCCTCTCATTGTTGACAGAATTCGGCCTAGGGCCTATCGGTGATATTGGACCTATAGGGTTTAGCGTGTCTTTCCGATGGGTTTCCGATGCCAGTCTTTGACAAAATAAATCAGTACATTCGACGCATCGACTCATCGGTCTGCGCTCCTCGCAGCGTAAACAAGTGCTAGATACAGAGGAAGAAGTCCCAGGGGAACTGCTCGAATTATCTTCTTTGGATTGATTCTGATTATTGTTATTTGCTGACGTATGATACTCTCGACCTATGGGTCCATGGGGATTCTGTTGATTGCTAGCTGATGGTGCTGACCAGATATCATAGGGCATCACCGAAGTTGACGACGCAGGGGCTACTGTCGGACGGCTAGGAGAAGTGTTCATATTTTCAAATATGTTGCATAGGAAATGTTCCACTACAGCTGATTCGCCTGGTTCATTACCGACGTGACTAGAATTCGCCGAGGAGTTACTAGACGTGGGCGGTAGACTGGCTGCCATCGCCTGGGCCAAATTTGCAAACGACGTCATATTTGGCTCGAAGGTTACGTCATTAAAACTGCAACAAAGAAAGAATACGTTATTAAAAAAAACAACTATGCGCGTGGAAAAAAATGAAATACGTGTGGTTGACTAAAAAGTACGGTTCAGCCGAAACTGAAATCGAATGTTCGGCCGTCATTTGAGTTTCGTCCTTTTTTCCTTACAATACTGAAATTGGGGGCATTTTCATTATCATTCTATATTTATTACCACATTAAAAAAGAAAAAAACAATAGGTATATGTAATAAGAGTAATAATAATAATATCTTGGACCCAAATCACACAGCGCCCTCCAGTTCCAAAATAAGCAACTAAATGCTTGTGCTATGGATACTAGATACCGGATACTAATACTACGGATACTTTTCTTTTGTAAACACATACTTATAATACATCGAAAAACACCCAGACGCCACACGTTTGTCACAAATCATTCATGTTGGTCACAAATATTTGTGCTCGGGTGGGAATCGGTCCCCTGACCTCAGTGCTGCAGCGGGTAGTTTTACCAATGCGCCACGATTATTTGAAGATACATAACTTCACGCCAAATCCCTTGCAGGGTAGGCAGAGGAAACAGAGCGCCATAAGACACGCCTCGCTAGCTTCGTCTTTCATAACTCTTTTGATGCACGCGCGTAGATTTTTGCGGCTCCTAACATCACCAGATCTCCAGAACACATTCTATTTGGTCATGGAATGTATGTCTTGGCCGTCCTCGACTCCTACATCCGTCCGCTTTTGCATTGTATATCTGCTTATTCAATCTTCCACCATCCATCCTTTCTACATATCCGAACCATCGGAGCATACCCTTCCTTACTTTTACACCGACACTCTCTTTCAATCCGATTATCTTCCTTATAACCTTGTTTTCGACGCGGTCAGCGAGGGTCACTCCGCAGATTTTGCGCAATACTCTCATTTCGACCGCGTTTATCCTACTTTCTTGCACACTCTACCATACCCGGCTCTCGCTTCCATAAGTTAGCGTTGGGATAAGTATTGCATTGTGGATAGCTAGCTGGGGTTTTCTGCTAGTATTTTTTGCGCCCAGGAATTATTAGAAGATAGTAAAATGTTTACCAGTTACCAACATTCAACTCACTGATTGTTACTGTTTCATGAAACAGTGGTATGAAGGTGGGTCAACAAGTCTGTGACTTTTTCATTGAAACACAGGTTTTTAGATAGAGGGTAATTTTATTTCTCAACATAGTCTTCTTTGAGTTCTATGTACTAAGTTCAACATAACTTCACGCCTTTTGTTACCCGAAGGTGTAGGCAGCGGCTGTTAAGCCTCGTCCCGCCATTATGTTTACGTCCCAAATGGAATAGGTGGCGAACCTATTGCCATACCGGGCACAAAGTTTTTCTATCTATCACACCCGAAAGCAATTTCGAAAAGTCATTGGTGTGAGCCAGTGTCAGGATAAGTCCAACGTTCTCCAATTCAATATCTTTTTCGCTCCTGAAAAAATATGATTTGCCGAGGTTTTCAAAATAGGCATTTGTTTGTGAGATATGATGTCGTCGTTGGAATCATATTACTTTCTATCGTGCCATTTCTTCAAGTTTAGGAACAAGAAATAGTCACTTGGGGCTAAATCTGGGCAATAAGGCGTATGAGGGAGTAATTCGTAGCCCAATTCTGCACAAAACACACATGTGTGCACCCTTACAATGTCCTGTTAAAAAGAACTCTTTTCTCAGTCAGTAACGGACAGTTTTTTTTTCAATTCCTCATTGAATCGACTGAATAAGTTGGTATAATATTGTCGATTTATCGTTGGCAGGTAGTCAATGTAAATAACACGGCATGTATCTCAGAAAACGGTCTCTATAAGTCCATAACTTAATTGGCTGAAAAATATACCTTTGCCTTCTTTGGCGCTCATTCGCTCTGAGACACCCTAGTGTTTTCACTGTGGTTTGGCCGGAGCCCAATGACATGCCAATGGCTTCCACAATCTCTCTCACTTTCTATCTTTGATCTGCTGAAAGCTTATCGTGAATTTTTGCAATTGTTGAGGATGTAGAGACCTCAACAGGCCGTCCAAGTCGATGAACAGCCATATCGCAATTCAGTCATCCATCCATCATGTAAATAAATAGATGATGCAGAGTTCGCATAATATTTATGAAGCTTGGCCCAAATTTGAGCGATGGAGTTTTTACGCAAAAAAAAATTGTTTAATGAGCACACGAAATTGCCTTTTTTCCAATTTTCCCTAAATACGCGCTGCGATATAATGATGTAGCTTGTTCAAATTTTGACAAAATACAACTTAAGTTGTCTGTTGACTGGAGCAGTGTTGCCATTTCAATTAAGAGGCGGTAAATGCAAAAAGTCATGGATTTATTGACCTGCCCTCGTATTTTAGGTCTTACTAATACTATGGTTCGTATTTGTATTTAGAAGATCATGCATCAATCTCTTTTAGGTAATACTGCTTATATAAAAAAATATCTACTAAAATTTGTATTACACTGCGAATGTAATAAGAATATCGTTTGAACAGTGAAAATATGTGTATGGTAAAAATCGTCGAGCGTGCATGAGCAGAGTTATGTAAGTCAAAGAAGCGAGTGAGGTGTGTAAGAATCATGCCTTACGGGGCTCTCTTTTCTCTGTCTACCCCGATTGTACTAACCCGTGTGTAACGAGAGTATGTGTGTAGTTACCAGCTAAGACTTTGTCGAGACTTCCACAAGTCACAATCCCAATAAGAACGACAATAGTTTCGAATCTGTCAATTCAAGTCTGCAAGTCTCAGCCAATATTGGCCGACACCGAAATAGCTGCCGAAACTTGATTTTTGGCTGATTGCAATCGGGATTTGGTCGGATCCGGTAGACATATACCGAACCGACCAGCGGATCCGTTCCTAACATTTTGTGGTAAAATAATATAGCTGTTGGACTAATCGGCAGTTTAAATGCGTCGTATTCATATGTACGAGTCGTTCGTCGCAAGTCTATCCCAGTAGCGCCATCCACGCTACCACCTTTATTCAAAATCCATATTGATTTTCTTTTAATATCTCATATTTTCTTCGTTTTGTGTATTAAAGAAGTAATTGCAACTACATTTTAGGTATTGTGAAGTTTTAGCGGGTGGAAACTGTGTAACAGTAATGGACACAAATCTTCAGATACAGATAGATACATACATAACTTCACGCCAAATCCCTTACCGGGTAGACAGAGAAAACAAAGCGCTATAAGGCACGATTCTTAAACACCTCACTCGCTTCGATAACTTTCATAACTCTATTCATACACGCGCGTCGAATTTTAAGGCTCCTAACATCATCTTCCTCCAAAACATGTCCTATTTGGTCATAGAATGTGTGTCTTGGCCATCCTCGACTACTACATACATCCGCTTTTGCATTGTATATCTGCTTAGTCAATCTTGTATCATCCATGGTTTCTACATGACCGAACCATCGGAGCATGCCCTTTCTTATTTTTACGCCGACACTCTCTTTAATTTAATTTCAATGATTTTTGTTTTCTAAAGTTGCAAAATTTGCATTTATTCCCTCATTTTCGTCGATAGCTTCACGAGATTTTGGCAAAAGGTGTAAACCGTGAAGCTCGTATTATTTATGTAATGAAACGTTTTGGACGACGAGTTACGTCATTTTTACAGGGGTAGCGCAGTGTGATATGCGATTTATTTTTTTATTATGCGATTTATTTTTTTATTAACTGCCTAGAGTCTCTATATCTGAAACTTGACTAATACTACAGTGCAGACAAACATGCCCAGTCCCTACAGCTACACCACAGCCCCGCAACTCCAGCATCGATTGCAGAGACACTGCGAGACGTTACGCCAACGCACGCTGTGTTTTTTTTTTATGGGATAAGAGAGCAAACGAGCAGGCGTGTCACCTGATGGTAAGCAACTAACGCCGCCCATGGACACCAGCAACACATAGAGTGTTACTGTTGCGTTGCCGACCTTTAAGAGATAGGGGATAGGAAAAGATGGGGAAGGGGGCTGGGCCTCCGGGTACCTCTCTCACCGAATGAAACGCGGCATGAGCCACTTTACGTCGGTCTTCTGAGAGGTCGTGGTATTTCACCGGTCCAGCCGGCCCATTCATGCAGCGAGCTGCTTGGCTCTACCACTGTTATATGTGTGGCTATCTATCTACCCCGGGTATGTGTACATAGGTAGGGAATGATAGTCCGACAGTGGTTTTTTTTACAAGGGCTTACAGTATGCGCCGTAGGTCATATCTAGCATGTGAAAATACAGGTGAGAAAAACTGTGGTAGAACCCACGGCGTACGCTGCATGGGCTGACTCGATCGACGAAATACTACTACTAAGAAAATCGTCTAAACTCGCTCATGTCGCGTTTCGTTATCACAGATAACTTCCTAATAGTCATTGGTGTGAGCCTGAGTTTGAACGTAGACCCACGCAGTTCCCTACATGAATGGGCCGGCTCGATCTGCGAAGTACCTCGACCTCTAATAATATCGGCGTAAAGTTACCCATGCTGCGTATCGCTCGGTGAGAGAGGTATCCGGAGGTCCTACCCCTTCCCCTCTCCCCATCCGTTTTCCGATCCCTTCCTGATACCATTTTGATGTCCGGCAACGCAACTGTAACACTATCTGTGTTGCAAGTGCCCATGGGTGGCGTAAATTGCTTACCATCAGGTCACACCTACCAGGTGTACATTTGCTCGTTTGTCCCCTATACCATAAAAAACTTGATTAAGAAACAGGGCGCTCTATCTCCTCCAAGCCGTTTTAATTTTCAATGATATTATAATCAATTCAAATGAAATTGTATCTGCCAGTAACAAGCTCTCACAAGTGTACGTCAATGGATACAAAAAAATGAGCAAAATAGCATAATTATTTTTATATTAGCTGCCCGTTCTCACCGGCAAATGCCTAGAAAAAATCTAGCGCTCTAGCGGCCGTGGGCTCTTGGTCTATCATTTAACGACACATCACATATCTCCAAAAGCCAAAACAAACAAGCCACACATAGACGTTACTGCGTCATCACTGACCACATATTAATACATTATAATTAAATGTGTTTTATAATTAAATTACTTACAAAATGAGCTGCTTCTAAAGCCTGGTTGCATTCGAACACAATATAGTTACATACACTCTACACAAGATCTGATTGGTTTTATAATATATAAATTTTACGAAACAATTAAATGTATTGTAGTGTGTCAGTAATGCACTCGACCGTGGCCAGAAAGCAACTGATGGTTGCACCCGAATCTCTCCAGATAGTGCAGTTTGCAAAAAAAAAATCCATCCCAAAATCTTTTGTGGGATCCACACCACTACCCCTTGTGTTATTGTAGGTAGTGTGCGAGCGAGACAGCGAGATCTCCATTCGTGTTGGTGTGACAAAGATGGGGTCACATTCCAAAATTTTCCATCATTTAGATATAGAAAAAAAAGGTTTGCTATTATTAGGGTTAGCAAAGAGCATAGACAGATTTAAACACAATTTGTAAATATTCCTAATTTAGGCTAAACGTAGACGGACTATTGGCTACATTAGTGCTTTAAAGATTAATTTAGCATCTATTCTGGTGCATCTAGGAAAGTATCTCTAATTAGAAAAATTAAAATAGTATGAATTGTCAACCCTATAGTGATACTAAGATTGTCTAACAACTCAATAATAATGTTACTGCCGGATGTGGAAAAGAGACAGCCCATATAGATATCATAGACAAGAGCGGGACAAATACTATTTCGTATTATTATTGAGAATTCGTATTTTGGGTGGCACAGCGGTGGCAACACATGCGCTCGTGACCTTGGATGGCGAATGCGCGTGAGGCAGGTCCGGGCGCGAGACCCCGGGCGGCCATCTTGTCGCGCCCCCGCTCGATCTAAGCATAGGGTGCCAAAAAATCGATGCTTTCCCCAACAATCCCTAGCTTTCTCTATGAAGGGCGAATATACACGCACTTTCGTAACAAATCTATAAAATGATAAGAAATTCCAAAATAATAATAATATTAATACACCTACAGAAAGTTCAAATCTCAGGAGACCATTGTTGATGTTTTTTTTTTTAAATTACATATTCTGTATATTATATTCTTAACGCTGCTCTTTGGGGCTTTTCTGATTGCCAATTCTATGGATTTGTCATACGCGTATCTCAGTATCGTAATAAAAAAAATAAGCGTCTTCGAAAAAGAAAGAGGTTTCATTTGTCATTGTATTTTTTTTTCGTCATCTGCCAACCGATTTTGAAAATTCTTTGTTTTCTAATAAATAATGACTACAAAGAAAAGGGTATAATTATCCTTTTAGAAAACGATGACTAATCAATAGATAAAGGTTCTTTCAAGAATAATTACGACGTAACAAGAATAAATGTCGCAACAGTCACCGAAAGTAGCCAGATTTAGCTGGAACTCTAACACTGTTTCGAACAAGGAGTTGCGCTCCCATATTAGTCAGCCAAAGCAAAAAAAAAACTATGCAGCAATTAAAATACAATATCTATGACAGTCATTTCTTTATCAACAACAATTAGCGGGAATTTTGTTTAGATTAGATTGAACAGAACAACTGTACAAAAAAGACCGTACTTACATTTTAAAATTAATCTAAGTTACTCAAAATATTTATCATTATATGTATACTAGCTGACACGGCGAACTTTGTCCTGCATCAACAGTACTAAATGAGTAAAATTTGGATATTAAAAAGTTCACTTTGTGCTACTTATCGGCTTAACTGCTGTCCCGCTATGCTTTCATATCTTCGCAAATATTCGTTTAAATTATATACTATACCTAAAGGGCCATATTGATTATATTAAAAGCACAATCTATTTAAGATACTTAATTGGATGAAAATAAATGATGTGATATTTAAAATCGCTTCGTAAATAAGCCATTATTTCTCGTAAAAAGTAAAAAAGATAAAAATGGTCGGTCATTGTGGGTTATCCTTAAGAGATAGACTTATGCCCTCGCGGACTTTTTTGTAAACGCTCTGAAGATATTTAATAACATAGAACTTTGTTTTGATCTATCACTTAGGGTTTAGCCAGCGTTTGTAATTAAAATGCTAAATCTCGAAAATTATGATTTTTACAATGTCATATAATCTATTAAAAAAAAACCGCATCAAAATAAATCCGTTGCGTTGTTTAGATATACGTATATAAGGGGACAGACAGCGGAAAGTGACTTTGTTTTATACTATGTAATGATTATATTATTGTCTATGTCGTGAATCTCTATAGTTAACAGTGATAGAGCCATGAATGCCGGCTCGACCGGTGTAATACCACGGCCATAATATAGATGTAAAGTACCTCATGCCGCGTTTCGTTCGATTACAGAGGTATCCGGAGGCCTCCATTCCCATCCTAACCCCTTAAAAGCCATCACTGTAACACCAGCTATCTCTGTTAAAGGTGTCCCTGGCGGTAGTTGCTTACCATCAGATGACCCGCTTGCTCGTTTGCCCTCCTATCCCATGACAAAAAGCTGAGGACAAGATTAAGTAGTCCAAGATGGATCTGATGCTGTTCGTATTCTACTAACTAATACGATTTGCTTGGTCTTCGGAAATGGCATTTTGTTGATGCTTTCATCGGTGAAGTATATTTTCTTCGCTGAGGTGTATCTTAACAAAGCTGGAGGTGAACGAGTGAATCATATTTTAAATTATACCCAATCAACTTGACGGGCCTTGTGGTGCATTGTTAAAACTATCAAAGTCCGTGTACAGGTCTGTGATGGCCTCAATCCTCAAATGCAAGTAATCAATTACCTTTTTGACTGGGCGTTTTTCTACGTTTTAAATGTATTAAGAAAAATACATATCCGTTATCTAGTTTCAATAACACAATCATTTAGTTGTCTAGCCTAACAAACTAGATGGCGTTGTGCGTGTCGTAATTAATTTAATATTCTTTAAAACATAAATCCGTCGTTTTCTAGTAATCTCTCAGAGATAATTAGAACTCCATGCTTAAAACGGGCAATGGTTCATATCGGGCCTGGACACGGCTGTCATTAACTTATCACGAATACTCGATAACAAATTGTCAATATCATAATTATGACAAGTGATTTATCGTACGCCGTAACGCAACACTATCGAAAATTTGTAGCAAATACTTATTACAAAGATTTAGCCTATCCAAAGTGAGCGAAAAAAAAAACAAATTTTGGTCCGATTTGGTTTGAGTAATTATTATTACATAATTTAAAAGTACTTGATTATTTTTAATAGCTCAGTTTATTTTACAAAATGCCTTGTCTGAATACTTTAAGAAACGGAAAGAACTGACCATTAACGACAGTGTTGTATGAAATTTCTCATAAATGCTATTTCTATAGATTTGAGCTTCTTTTTTTTAAATGTAACCTACATACCAAAATGGCGGTAACAAAAACGTCTGTACAGATAAAGGACATTTAGAAAGTTTTGTGTTTTTTTTTCTGTGTACTTAGTGTAGTGCCGTACGAAGTTGCTTTGTAGCTACATTTTAATAAGAAAAAGCATATTTTTGTGATGATGTGTACAGTGTAGAAACAGTATACCGCTATTGGCTGGGGTCGTCTTGTACAGGTTTTAAGTATCGGCGAAATAAAAAAAACAGCTCCCGATACAAAAAAAAAAGCATAAGATCGAAAATGCTTTGCACTGCTACATTTTGACGTGACAACGTCTTAAATTAGGTTGCGGCTGGGAGTCACTTATGAAAAAGTGTAACGCTCGGTAACGTTACGATGAGTCACCGAACGAGAGAGAGGCCCGCCGAATGCCTTGCGTCTCTCTCCCACTCAACTATGATCGGTCTGCCGCGCGCGCAGCACTAGAGAATTAGGCGCATTGAATCGGCGCATGCTTGTGTCTCTGTCTTTGTCTTTCTCGAACGTTCTTGGCGTTGGAAAAACAAGAAAGCGTCATAATACAAGTTCACACGTAAACTATGATTGATTGATTAATTGTTAGATTGACACAAAAGTTGAGAAACTGAGTTTATAGGTTATGTCATACTATTGATAAATGTTGATAGTGTTAAGTAAATTATTAGTTTAAAATTAATTAATTAATTAATTATTATTTTACAAATTTTCATTAATTTCAAATTTATTTAGCAAAAATTTGAACCTTCGATCTGAATAAATGTTTTGATTTTCGAATTGATTCTTTAAAATTACAAATATTAAGAAAAAGTGGCAGATATAAGAAAACTTGATTTAAACTGTGTTGAGCAAGAATTTTAACATCTAATTTAAGTAAATGTTTTAATTTTCAACTTCATCATTTACAATTACAAATTTTAATTAATTTCAAATTTATTTAGCAAAAATTTGAACCTTCGATCTGAATAAGTGTTTTGATTTTCAAATTGATTCTTTAAAATTAAAAATTCATCCATTCAATTTCAAATGTTCAACAGGAATCACCACTCTCAAAACAATGGAAACGGACGAGCAAATGCCTTCAACTTAATTATATTCATATCAATAAATATTCTACCGAGAAAAAGACGTTGTCACGTAAAATCTTCGCCCGTAAAACCGACTTTACAGGCAACCAGATTTTTTTTTTTTTTAAGTTATTTGTCAGTTACTTTTTGAATTTTATCCTCTTCTACATTTATCTCCGATAATTTTAATAGCGTATGAGAACTGATTGAAAAGTGAAAACATAAAGTCGAAAATTCTTTGAACTGCTATATTTTTTTTTAAATTTCTGTGGCAGTTACAATTTGTACCTTATCCTCTTTCAGACTTATCGCCATTTTGTTAATAACATATGAAAACTGTAGAGCAGGTCCGACGCGTATTAACGAGAATAATATATGACCATTTTGTAGAAAGATTTTGCTAATAAGATTTCGTATTCGGCATTTTTTTTCATCCGATAACCATGTCACAAAAACACGGTCGAAAAGGTAGAGTGAGATTCACACTTTGTTGGAGAAAAACTACCTGAACAGCGGAGTCAGTGGGCGGGCGTGTGTGCGTCGCACTACGGACTTGACTGAATTTCGTTAAGACGACACAAATGAAATAACATGAATTTCGTTGAAAGGAAAACCGCTTCTGAATCAAGAAGTCGCGGGTTCCAATCCTGGCGCACACCATTGACTTTTCGAAATTGATTTCGAAAGTTACGTGTGATAAATATCGATAATTTAAAGTGTGATGAATATCGATGACTGAAAACTTAATCGCCTTCCTAATTTTGATGACAGTTACAATAATGTTGTTCAAACCATACAAGACAGATAATATGATATGACAATAGATACCTATTATATTGTTTTGTGTAAAAATTCGCACAAGCACCATATTATCCTTAACCCAAAGTTATTAAAGTAACTAGTATAAGTTATTAGTGGGATTGAAGTTGTGTTACCTACTGTAACTCTCGATAACTTGACGGTGTTGTTTTGTTTAACGAATCTATGTGTTCAGGATTTGAAAATCAAAATATCGAAACATCGATTTAAAATATTAACAGAAAAAGAAGCTTTATTACTCCTGTTGGCTTCGAAATTCAAAATTAATGAAGTCAATTACTCTAACTAAACCGTTATAAAGAATCGAATGAAACCTCTCAAGTTAAAATCGATTAACCCGTTCAGGTTACGCACACTTAAAAACACATTTCTCCTTCTGGCGAAGTCGAGTAAGAATCAACTTATTACATAAGTTTATTTTATGTAAAACTTGAAGATTTGTATAATTAAAAAGAGAACGCACGTTCTTCTCATCTCTGTTCTTCTCTGGGACTACATGCAGGTAGTCACTACGACCGTGCTAATACTAGTACAAAAAAGTATGAGCTTGTTTCCATTGGACCGGCAGAATGATATATCGTTTTTTTTTTCTTTTCTCTAGTCGGTCATTTACAACGCTATGCCCAAAACTGCATATCACGAAAATAAAATACCAATTTTTTTTTTCACCAACGGCGGGACGAAAATGGTTCACGTTCGCATAGTTTTATGTTTGCAAAATAACCATTGCCATGTATTTTCAAAATAGATCAAATTATTCCAAACACGCGCTTTCACAACCAAAGGCTATGCCATCTTCATGTATGACTAAAGAATAGGCTTGTTCAGGCTCAATCACTGCTATCCATAGGTACCTTTGAGCATTGAACCTTTGACCTATGAAAATAAAGCTTATTTTGACTTTGACATTGAAGCTGAGAGTTACGGGTGTGTGACCAATGATGAAAAATACATACATACATACATAACTTTTTCGTCCGTGGTGTCTTACCAAGCAGACGTGTTATCGATTTTTGTCTAAAAATTCTGTAAAGCAATTAAATACAAATAATTCAATAAAGATCTTATAATAAGGTAACTAAACTCTTAAGTGGTTTAACAAGTGCAACAAAAGTGAAAGGTGGGCCGACCTTGGCGAACGCAGAGTGCCTGTGCGAGGAGTACAGGAGTCATAATTGCCGTCTCTGTCTCGCCCCGCTCGACTGACACTCAACTGCGTAGGCACATGCTACGTGTGAATCATCCGCTACGAACGACCGCCGATACACCGCATCATTGCATCGCAGCTACTAGTACCTCGCGCCTGATTTTTTGTTTACCACAAATAATGGAACGGACGCCGCCAAAAGCGCTGTCGACATCGGATCTTACCAAGAGAGGCAATTCCAAAAGAGCACGTCTAGGCGACGACGCCGAGTGTGATAAAATTGAACTTTTTAAGGAAGAAATAATGGAAATGTTTTCGTCTATGTTAAGTCCCATAAGCACCAGATTAGAAAATGTTGAAAAAAATATAAGGGATATTTTAAATCAAAATACGGAGATCAAGACTTCAAGCTGTGAAGTTGAAAAATCTCTTGATTTCCTTTCGAAACAGATAAAAGATTTCGAGCAAACAATTAGTGGCCTCGAAAAGGAGTGTAACTTAGTAAAAGCTTCAGTACTAGAACTGGAAGAAAAGAACGAACTTCTAGAAAGGGCTATTCGCAAAACTTGCGTCGAAATTAGAGGTGTACCAAAGAGAAAGAGAGAAAATAAACTGGACATTTTGAAGTATGTCCAAACCCTCCTGAGCACAGTGAACCTCGAACACGAATCATCCAATGTGAGAGATGTATATCGCCTTCCTTCGAAAGAAGCTTCCTCCACCTCAACAGTCGTAGTCGAACTCTCCAGTATTTTTATGAAAGAAAAATTCTTAAGGAGTACCAAACTATACAACAACGAAAATAAGCTTTCACGTTTGAACTCGACCCATTTAGGCTCAGAAGATTCGGCCACCCCAATTTATATTTCCGAACACCTCACTAGCAAAGCCAGAAGACTGCACTTTCTCGCTCGAGACTTTGCTCAAACAGAAAAATATAAATTTTGTTGGATCTCAAATGGCCGGATTTTTCTACGAAAAAAGGAAGGCGCTAAACATGTCCAAGTCAAGAACGAGAATAGTTTACACCAATTACGTGACCGTGAAAATGTTGCATCCTAAAGAGTCAACTAAGTTTTATAAAATATTTGCTGTATCTAATTGTAAGTACTTGGCGCACTGTAACAAAATACTGAATAATACCTTGAACACAAATCAACACACTCACATAACTCATTTACAACACACATACATTAGTAGCCCACATACTCACATAACACTATTATTATTATCCAAATCTAAGAAAAAATCGACAACTTCTGGTAACTATTCTAATGGCACAATACTTCAATCTAATTATAAAAATGGCTAACCAAGATGATTTATTGAATGATATAGATAACACCGATATCTATTTCAGTACTAAATTAAACTCCCCAGAACAATGTATAAATTACTTTGGCAATGTGAACTCCCAATTCATTATCTTTAATCAAAATATCAGAAGCGTTCAGAAAAACTTCGACGCATTTGTTGTTCTTTTAACTAGACTAACCTTTTTGCCTGACATAATTATACTTACAGAGTGCCGTCTTAACGCCTCCACTCCTACGGTCCAATTGAGCGGCTATAAATGTCACTACTCCCGACGTTACTTAAACCAAAATGATGGTTTAGTAATCCTCTATAAGTCAGAATTAAGTGTGACTATAGACGAACCTCATTTTAATGAAGCAAACTGCTTAATGATTCGCGTTGGCCCGAACTTAACAATTTGTGCTATCTACAGATCCCCGTCCTTCCACAATATCAATAATTTTTGCAGCTCACTGGAGAATGTTATGCAGTCATGTAACACTACAACTTGTGTTTTGACAGGAGATATAAATATAGACATCGGCCTGGAAACCCGCGACAGCCGTGCTAGTACCTACCTTGATACAACTGGTCACTATGGCCTCTACCCTGGTCATCAATTTCCAACACATGATCGCACTTGCCTCGATCATGCTCTTATTAAATCACAAAAACAGGTAAAAGTTGTAGTATGTGAAACAGGACTAACGGACCACGACTCAGTGCTAATTAGTATTGATAACGATAATGCTGAAAAGATTGTTACGTCACCTGTAAACCATAATCAGCGTATCAAAATAGACTTTCCCAACCTACTTCTAGAGATTGCAAGTATAGATTGGAACCTGTTATACAAAAGCAGTGATGTTACTAAGGCTACAGATTTCTTTATAACTGCAATAGGGAATAGCATAAAAAATCATTGTCAGTCAATCATAGTCCAAAACTCTAAGGGGATAAAAAAACCTTGGATGACTAACAGTCTGATCAAATGCATACGTAAAAGAGACGCCTTACATCTAGAAACAAAAAAAACTATTAACAAAAACAATATCACGCTACAACTAAAATACAAAACATACAGAAACTACTGCAACAACTTATTACAAAATCTCAAAGATGCTCATGAAAGAAAACTTCTAAATAATTGCAAACGTGATTGTAAAAAGACATGGACAACCATCAAAAACTTATGTAATCTTAAAAAAAAGGGGGGTGGAAATCTTGATCTATTAAAATCGCATCAAGATCAAGTTATCTCATTAGATAATGCTAACAACTTTTTCGCTAGTGTGGGTGAGCAACTTGCTGAAACTACCTTAAGACGACTTGGCAAAACTGAGAATGACTTAATAAACTTGGTAACTCAATCAAACCAGAACATATTACTCAAATGCCCTGAATCTTTTTTCATGAGCCCTGCTGACGAATATGAAGTGAATAGAATCATCTTGAATATGAAAGGAGATTCGGCTCCGGGATGGGATGGTATAAGTAATAGTGTTATTAAGTGCGCTAAGAGTTTTCTAATAGGTCCTATCACTCACATTTGTAACTTAAGCATATCGTCCGGGCATGTACCACCATCTATGAAAGCAGCCAATATATGCCCCATTTATAAATCAGGTGACTCTTCTGAGCCATCTAACTATAGGCCCATTTCTCTCCTAACATCTTTGTCAAAGATACTAGAGAAACTAGTAAACAAAAGATTACTGTCTTACTTAAATAAGCACAATCTTCTATCCACAAATCAATATGGCTTTAGGAATGATAGATCGACAGAAGATGCTGTAACTAACCTTGTAGAGTTGCTAACGACTAGGTTAGATGCTGGTGAAAAATGCCTGGGCGTTTTCCTCGATTTGGCTAAAGCTTTTGACACCGTTTCTAGGCCCATACTTATAAAAAAGCTTGAATGCCTGGGAATCAGGGGAACTGCCTTGGACTGGTTCACCTCATTTCTTGAGGACCGCAAACAGAAAATCTGCTTGGGTGGCTTTCAAAGTTCTTTAGCGCACATTAAATACGGAGTTCCTCAGGGCAGTGTCCTTGGCCCGACACTGTTTCTCGTATACATTAACGGACTGTGTTCGCTAAATCTAAGCCAGGCCCATATTTTTGCATATGCAGACGACACTGCTATCATTTTTCACGGCAAAACATGGAATGATACCTACAATGTAGCAAAAACTGGTGTGCAAACGATAGCAACTTGGCTTCAACACAACCTGCTTACACTAAATGTAGAAAAAACAAAAATGTTAAATTTTAGTGTTAGCAAAAGAACTGTAGCGCCCAAATCACTATCTATTAAGCTACACTTATGTGATTCTTCTCATAGTAACACCTGCAGTTGCACAGAATTTGAACAGGTGTCCAATATTAAGTATCTCGGTGTGATAATTGACCAGCATCTGACATGGCGGAAGCAAATTGCGACTGTGAGTGTTCGCGTTAGAAAACTTCTCTTTATCTTCAAAAGACTACGGTCGCTAGCAGACCCAAAGACGCTTAAGATGATCTACCATGCCTTATGTCAGTCAGTACTTAGTTATTGTGTCGTTGCTTGGGGAGGAGCTAAGAAAACCCATCTTATTATTGCAGAGCGCGCTCAACGTGCAATTTTGAAGGTAATGTACAAAAAAGCTATGCGCTACCCAACACGCCAACTCTACCATGACTCCAAGGTGCTTACAGTTCGCCAAATGTATATACTCTCAGTAGTAGTCAGGTTCCACAAAACTGCAAACCTGACCGTCCAAAGCAATGAGCGCTCCCAAAGAAGATCAAAATGGAAAAAACTTTTTTGTAAACTGGAGTTTGGCCACAGAGCTATTGCTTTCATCGGTCCACACGTTTATAATAAAATTAACAAAGAACTTAAAATAGTATCGACAACGACAAACATTTGTAAGAAAAAAGTTACCAATTGGTTACTGGATTTGGACTACACTGACACCGAAAATCTTATTATGATACACTAAAACACATAACTACATTACACTTTTCACTCACTACACTGTCATAAACATTTCATGCACGACACTCTCACACACTACTCACACACAAAACACACTCACACATAATACACATACATACCACAAACACTCATCCAATCAAAACTAGAAAATAGACAACGCTTGTAGAATGTCATTGATAGCATGTGTTCCTTTTTAAAATAATGTTTTATTTTAAGTACAACAATAGTTCTAAATGCTTTATTTTAAGTGTATAATTAGGTGTAAAATGCTTCCAACAGTGATGAAAGAGACTGAACCTCACAACACAGGGTATCCTAGTGTGAGGCTCAGTGTTATTGTACCCTCAGGAATATTGTAATATTTTTTGCACTAATAAAAATTTTATAATTTTATAATTTTATAATAACTTCACGCCAAATCCCTTGCGGGGTAGGCAGAGAGAACAGAGCGCCATAGGGCACGATTCTTACACACCTCACTCGCTTCGTTGACTTTCATAACTCTTTTCATGCACGCGCGTCGGTTTTTGAGGCTCTTAACATCACCTTCCTCCAGAACACGTTCTATTTGGTCTTGGAATGTGTGTCTTGGCCGTCCTCGACTCCTACATCCGTCCGCTTTTGCATTGTATATCTGCTTAGTCAGTCTTGCGTCAACCATTCTTTCTACATGTCCGAACCATCGGAGCATGCCCTTTCTTACTTTTACACCGACACTCTCTTTCAAACCAACTTCCTTCCTTACAACCTTGTTTTCTACGCGGTCAGCGAGAGTCACTCCGCGGATTTTGCGTAGAGCCCTCATTTCTACCGCGTTTATTCTACTTTCATGCACACTCTGCCATACCCAGCTCTCGCTTCCATAAGTTAGTGTTGGGATCAGGACTGCATTGTGGATTGCTAACTGGGCCTTTCTGCTAATATTTTTTGCGCCCAGGAATCTGCCCAACACTCCGTTTACGCTATTTCCTATCGCCACTCGTCTTTCTACATCCGCGGTGTACCTTCCATCTCTGCTAAAAGCGCATCCAAGATATACAATTTCATTCACCTGCTCCAGCACTACATCATCAACCATTATCCTTGCATCTGTTCTGGATTCCTCCCTTTCAAACACCATTACTTTCGTTTTCGTCGCATTCAACTGCAAGCCTTTAATCATGCAATCATCTTTCATAGTAGTGACTAGTGTTTGCAGGTCCGACGGCGATTCGGCTAGAAGCACGGCGTCATCTGCGTAAAGCAGGCAGCTCACAACTAGGTCACCCATTCGCATCCCTACATCCATCGATCTCATTCTCTGGAGACAACTGTCCAGGTACAGGATGAACAGTCGAGCGGACAGCACGCAACCCTGTCTGACGCCGATATTGACGTCAAACCAGGGGGACAAGCCGCCGTCAACACGCACACACGCTGTGCAGCCCTCATAAGTGGACTGCACAGCGCGCAGCAGTGCTCCGCTCACCCCGTAGCCCGGGAGTATATCCCACAGATCCTTTCGTAACACTCTGTCAAACGCTTTTTCCAGATCCACAAAACCGCAGAAAACCTTCCGGTTAACAGCCAGTTGTTTCTCCACGATGTTGCGGAGAGAAAAAATCTGATCCATGCACCCTCGTCCGCTTCTGAAACCACCCTGAGCCTCCCACAACACTCCATCAGATATCACCCTCATTCTCCTTTCAAT
The DNA here is from genome assembly GCA_905147225.2 of Euproctis similis. Classification (NCBI taxonomy): domain Eukaryota; kingdom Metazoa; phylum Arthropoda; class Insecta; order Lepidoptera; family Erebidae; genus Euproctis; species Euproctis similis. Next base: position 4,940,631 of record LR990121.1, on the reverse strand, counting down.
AATTTTCCCATACACTTTTGCTGCTAAACTGATCAAACTGATGGCCCTGTAACTGGCGCACTGCATACGTGATCCCTTACCTTTATACAAGGGCACGATGACAGCGCGCCTCCAGTCCATGGGAACCTTACCCGACCTCCAGCACAGATTGCTCAAGGTCAGGAAAGCGTCCCGGACACAGGTTCCACCGTGTTTGATCATTTCAGCAGACATCATATCAATTCCAGCTGCCTTACCATTTTTCATACTTCGTATCGACCATTCAATCTCTTCCATAGTAATGTCCTCATCAGATGTTGGCGCAGCGGTGTCAGCCGTAGGCTCACTCGCGGCGCCCACATCCGGAACATACTCGTACATTTCCCCAAAATACTCACTCCACCTGCCCAATACATCGCTTGGGTTTGCAAGAATGTCACCAAACTTAGACATAATTTTGTCCATTCTGGATGTTGACGAAGAACCCCGAGACTTTCTAACTTCCCTCCAGAAGAGTTTGTTATTCGCCTCGAAGTTCTCTGTCAACCTCACTTCCTCATTCGCAACAAGTCTTTCACGCTTCTCTTTCACTAAGGCTTTGGTAACATTCCTGCAGCGGCGGTAGCTCTCATACTTTTTCTCTGTCATACTATCATTCTGATTCAAACTTGAGACATAATCCAACCATGCTTTTTTCTTTCTTTCGACGCTGGATTTCACATCCGCGTCCCACCAGGCGTCACCTCTCAGAATCTTATGCCTCTTTGCACTACCACATACTTCTTTTGCACTATTCACTATACTTTCTTTCATTCTTTCCCAGCATTCTTCAACACCTAGGTCAGAAAGACTCGTCTCATTGAGTCCTTTACTGACTAGGCCTACATACATACTCCGTACACTTTCATCTTCTAATTTCTCACATTTTATCCTTTCAAGCTCTCCGAAATGGGTACGCACTCGCCAGTGTCTCCACTTCTTGAAAAGGCCCACGAATCGGCTTACCACCAGGTAGTGGTCCGTATCAAGAGTGGGGCCTCTGTAGGCTCTTGTATCCCTTAAGAGTATTTCGGAGACGACTATCTATCAAAATCAAATCTATCATACTCTTTTGCTCATTCCGTCTCCACGTATACGTGTGAATATCTTTATGACGGAATAATGTGTTAGACACAAGGAGGTTCCGTTCCAGGCATACGTCCAATATCGGCTTACCAGCATCATTCACTCTCTTGTCACCATTCGGACCAAGGACAGCCTCCAGGCCGTCTCGCTTGGTTCCGACCCACCCATTAAGATCACCACACAGAATTATCCTTTCATTTTCCTCAGCTAGATCCAGAATATCCCTAACAGTTTCCCAAAACTCCTCGAGTTCGCGGGGATCCGCGGAGCTAACGGGAGCATAAGCTGCGACCAGGAAAACTCGCGTGATCCCCAGTTTTATTCGAACCCAAAGATGTCTTGGGCCTACCAACTCATAAGCTTTCACTCCGGAAGCAAAGCGGGAGGAGAGAACGACTCCAACACCCCCACTGGCACGGACGTCCGGGTCCACTCCGGACCATAGGGCTACCATGCCACCGGGGAGGTCCTCGGTCTCCCTCCCCCTCCGCTTTGTCTCCGTCAAACATAAGGCATCCAGGCATCTCTCATTTAATACATCCATCATCTCATTCATCTTTCTTGCCATGCTACCTCTAACATTCCACGTGCCTATACGGCACTCCCCTCTCCTCGTCCCGCCAGGATTGGCGCTGCGTGAAGGGTGGCGGCCCCCTTCGCCGCATGCGCATGCAGCCGCACCGACGGGGGCTAATCGGTGCCCGTCGCTTGCGGGGCACGCCCTAGCAGCCCGTCCGGCTGAGTTTGCTTTGGTCAAGATTGCGTCCCACTGGGACGGCAGGGATCGCGACGCGCACGCTCTTGACATGACCCCCAAAATACAAAAAATACAAAATTAGAATTATCCCACTAATAACTATAATTTAAACACGCTGCATCCGCCACTTTGTTAGAATGATGAAAAATCGTCTTAAAGAGGCATGGAAGAGTTAAGCACACCCAGACGCATGCGCATTGCGAGGCATGCAATTGGTAATTGCATGCACATGCACATTCATTTAAAGGGCTCGTCACTGACCGACCTGACCGTCGTGACGAGGGTCGGCACTGGCACACAGCGTTTTTAGAAATCCAAGCCAAAAATAAATTTAAACATTACATTACTGTTTTATTTTTAATTGGTGATTTTGCTATCAATAAACTTTAAGCACGTCGGTATAGCTATGCTGTTTGAGGGTATATTTTTTTTTATAAATTAAATGCATTTCTAGAGTTATAGTATTTCAGTGACATGAATACATACGTTTTCTCACAAATTTTCACTTTTATTATTTGTGGGATGAATAAAACTTAAAAAGTAATTTCATCTACTTCAAAACATCAGATGATCTAAATAATCTGTTTGGAATAGTCACAATTTAAAAGGTAGTCCCGATTAGTAATGTTTTAGGACAAGATACACACAGCGCCATCTAGTTTTCGATTTATGCAACAACGATAAATAAATTTAAAAAAAAAGTAGCTAAATAAAACTACTTGTTGTAAATACGTAAGAATAAAGTAAAAAAATATTTTATTTCTTGCATTTCATACAAATAAAACATACTTAATAATTTTTAATATCTCCCTCATGCATATTCGTGATGCTGGCGTGAAACGAAAAAAAAAATCAAACCGGAGAGACTTAATGCGTTTTATTTTGCCTTTCTTTCCAAAAGGCCCAACTTTCTCCCCTTTTCTTTAAAGTAAATTGGACGTGAAGTGAGTAGGAAATATTTAACAAGACAGAAATTAGTTTCCTTTCAATAATAATGTAAATATCTGTACAAAGGATACCTTTAATTTACGTGTATGGGAAAAATTATACTCGTACAGAACTCAACATGCACACCTCAGTGCCCTAAACGGTAAGTAACAGAGCACCGAAGAATTTTACATTTGTCTTCCAAAGTATTATTAGCGCCATCTATCCAAACGTTTGAGAACAAAATTCGATTGTCAATAACGTTGAATTAAAAAAATTGACATTTGTGAAAAAAAAAACAAATCTCAATACAAAATTTTGTGCAAATATATTGAATTATTTACATATATTTTGCAACATTTACTCTAATTACTATTTTAATTATTAATGTTAGTAATCGAAGCTCTTAATTTTTATCAGCAAGTGAGAAATAACTACCTACAATCAAGACAGTGTTGAGACATTGTTATGATCACAATGACATCAAACAACTGATAATTGTAATAACAATACCAATATCAAGCAAAAAAGTAACAAAAATACATCAATGACATTTTTCATATTGATATTTGCAAAAGCGGATAGATATAGGAGTCGACGACAGTCGGAAGGTGATGTTAAGAACCTGAAAAATCGACGCGTCTGAATGAAAAGGGTTATGAAAGCCAGAGATGGGAGTAAGTCGTGTAAGAGTCGTGCCTTATGGCGTAAGGGATTTGGCGTGAAGTATGTATGTGTGTATGTATGTACCAATATCCAGCTGTGATCACGCATTTATTGGTATAGCTCCTTACAGATCCGTACAGGTCTCTTTCCTAACATGTATTTGTTTATAGTGAGCAACTGCACCAGCAGCTAGGCAGGCCATATCAGACTCATCGTAACACACCCTAACCCAGTCAGAGTGTGGTACCATCAGCGGTAGGTCTTGCCGCCACCTCAAGCATAGCAAGCTCTCGAAGGTACTTTTTGAGCAAGTTGCCCCGTGAATCTCTCCACTCCCCATTGTCCACAAACGGTCTGCAAATAAGCCTGCAATGGTGTGTAATGTATATGTATCTTTTAGGGATAATCCACAATTACCATTTTTACTGCTTGTAGGTCAACTAGTAATAGATATTTAACAAGAATTTTGATCACTTAGAAAAGTTATACAAAATACTTCCAAGTCATCTCCATCTGACGTCTAATTTTAACGACACAAACAGTTGCGGACCAAATTAGCACGTATACAACATAGAGATATATTACTAAAGTACTTACTATATTAGTAATACTTTAATAATATATCTCAATGGTGTACAAAGACATTTTTAAAACAATATATTTCATCACGCGTAGGTATAAGGAACAACAATCCTTTGTTATTTGTTCATGTAAAAGTTGCAAGAACATTTCACGCCTTGGAGAAGCTCCAAAAAAGTGGTTCATTACTTCCTCAATTTCCTAACAGGCTTTGTGTATTCTATTCAGGAGTGACTACACATACCGCGCGACATGCGTTAGATAGACGTAACAATTTGAGACCTTTTATATAAAGTTTCACTTTAAAAACTCACAAACTACTTATTTTGAATAATTGACCTACTCGTATTTTAAATTTTCTAACATCAGAAATGGCGAGTATAACACAGTCAGCTCACAGTAGAGATCGGAGATAAAATCGATAGCAAGTTGCGGAGTACGAAACTGTAGCAAACTTGTCTACGGTTATCAAGAAACCTCGACGTGTACGTATGGAAGAAATAAATAATATTTCGGGGGAACCAACAACACGCTTTCAACTTAATTGGATGGGTCAATAGTTTGTGATGATGCATCATGCGTGACCAGCATTGTTAGGGAAACAGAAATACATATGTAGCTCTCCGTGCCGTTTTAATGTTGGTAACTATGAGTCACTTGAAACTATACTAATACTTTAAGACACTTATTTCTTTAATTTAATTTGTTTTAGTAAAAGATATTAGAAAGACTCGACCAAGATTGGAATTGCCAAAGCACTATTAACCGACTAAGGTTAAGACTGTATGATTGAAATTTAAAATATCACAAGTAAGTCGTCCTTTTTGCTGTCGGTTTCTACCGATGAATGATACTTCACCATCGTGCCAGTGGTTTCTGAGTTTATTTCATACAAACACAAGTACGATGACAACAACTGAAAATGTAGAAGGTAACAGCGCCATCTGTTACTATTAAATAGCTTTTAGTGGATGATAAACTTAAATTAAGCAATGGAATACCACACACGAAAATAAGTTTTCGCTCGATCAAAGTTTGTCACAATTTCTGATTATTACTAAAATAATTTTAACAGGAAATAATTGCAAATATAAATATATAAAAATAATTATTATAATTAGATTCTGAAAAAGGAATTATAATCAGTGCGAGTGCGAGTTAATCGAAGCGAGTACTTGTGAGTCAAATCCCTAAACAACTTGATCTACGTAGTGTAAGAGTTGAGATTTGTTTGGAAAAAACATATGTACTCACAATCAATAAGTTCTATTATCCCGAAATTATATAAGGCTAAGCATATCTTAAATGTTTTGGTATATTTTAATCATTAATTTTCAGTTGGAAATCATGAAATCCATTTTGAAGCGGTTTGTTGGTTCACTACAATTGTTAAAGTTTTCACTCAAGTAAAGTCTTAAGCGAGAAAATGACACGTACTCGTATTTCCATGCCAATAAACAAATTCAGTACGAAAAAAAACTTTTATTACCTATATTAAATTATCGTCAAAGATGCTTTTAATAATTAAGTAAGTTATAAATAATATATATATACATATAAGTAATATATAAATAAGTAATTTATTTGCGTACGCGGGGTTTTTATTAGCTTTTTATTAGCTTCACCTGTATGTATGTTTGTATGTTTGTAGGTTTGTAGGTTTGTTTGTAACCGACTTCTTTTTTAGTTTCCGCTGATTGCCACTAGATGGTGCGATTTGTGAACTATGAAAGTTCTAGACTAGAAAACCGAACTAAAAAATAAAAAATAAATTTTAATGAATTTAAATTAAGAAAATAGTGTTAAAAATTTCAATGAATATAAATTAAAAAAAGCGTGGGGTGCTTTTTAAGATATTATCGAAATGATAATCACTCTACTCATATCTGTCAATAAAATATTTATAACTATTGACACCATGCACCCCACGCTTTTTTGAACGATAGATGGTGCGATTTGTGAACTATGAAAGTTCACAAATCGCACCATCTAGTGGCAATCAGCGGAAAGTTTACGTTATCAACTTGAAACGAGTTCCTTATATAAGTCACAGATGGCGCTATTCCTCAAATTCGAAACTAAAAAACGCGCTGTCATACAAAACCGAACTAAAAAATTTAAAATAAATAATAGTTTAAAAAAACTAAAAAACACGCTTTTTATTGAAAACCGAACTAAAAAATAGAAAAATAAAAAAAAAATACTTTATTTTAAAAAAAGCGTGGGGTGCATGGTGTCAATAGTTATAAATATTTTATTGACAGATATGAGTAGAGTGATTATCATTTCGATAATATCTTAAAAAGCACCCCACGCTTTTTTTAAAATAAAGTATTTTTTTTTTATTTTTCTATTTTTTAGTTCGGTTTTCAATAAAAAGCGTGTTTTTTAGTTTTTTTAAACTATTATTTATTTTAAATTTTTTAGTTCGGTTTTGTATGACAGCGCGTTTTTTATTTATTATTTTTACTATCCAAACGTTTACTAACTAGATTGTATAATATTTTAAACCTTATTAATTGTTTATTAAGGTCTCGGTGGTCTAGTGGTTGAGCATCCCGCTTCTGAATCTAGAAGTCGCGGGTTCGAATCTTGGCTCACACCAATGACTTTTTGAAATTATTTTCGGAAGTTATGTGTGATGAAATATCGATGACTGAAAACTTTCTGCCAGGTATGGTAACAGATTCGCAACCTATTCATTCATTTGGTGTATGTCGGCTGTCAAGCTAAGTTATGTTTAAGTGCATATAATCGTTTATGGTCGGGGATATAATCTCACAATTCTTGCCAAATCTGCTAATACCTGTATCAAAATATTAAGCTATTCGAATAACAATACATATAAGAAATGAAAAAAAGAAAACTGTTAGTATTTGTGACCGCGCGAACTTTCTAACGCTATATTATAAACTTTTACCACTCAAAAGATTAATCAAAACGTAGTACCTCGCTCCTATTGATCATAGCGTAATGATATGTAGCCGTAATAATATGTAACCTTCTTCGACAATTTTACTATCCAACAAAAGAGTATTACTTATTTCGGTATCAATCCAGTAGTTAAATCGAAGCGACAGTTCTTGAGAACGACGCCGTTCAAACCAACAATGACCTCAGTTTAATAATGTTAGTAAAGATTAAGGTACATTTCTTAAATTTCTTAGCATTTTAAGTTAAATTTCGACCGTGAATATCGGACAAATTACTTGTACCAACACAACGAAACACCCTACGTATTGGCTTGAAATCGTAGAGGAGCGTCGTAGTGGGTTATAGATAGTTATATTATAAATAATCATGGTACGCTCTGTGAGGGGTGAACGACGGTTGGCGCATGCGATCTCGGACCCCACGGGTACGGGGTACCTACCCATCAGGATTACCCTTACCAGAGATTACTACAAATATTATTACAAGTCAAGAAATCGATAATTTTCTTGCAAACAACAAAAAATCTATCTGCGGTCACAAACACAAGCGCATATTTTAAAATAATATTAGCAGTGCTATTTTAGCATGTACATGATGAAAACAACAATAATATATATATATATCTTCACGCCAAATTACTAGCGGGGTAGGCAGAGAGAACGGAGCGTCATAAGGCACGAGTCTAACACGCCTCACTCCCTTCTTTGACTTTCATAGCTCTATTCATACACGCGCGTCGGATTTTAAGGCTACTAACATCAACTTATTCCAGAACTCATATTATTTGGTGATGGAACGTGTGTCGTGGCCGTCCTCGACTCCTACATCCATCCGCTTTTGTTATTGAAATTATTTATATAGTAATTGTTTATTACAATTACATATGCTATTTTATTTTAGAAAACTACCCTTAATTATTATCTAAAGAGCTTATAAATATATACCCTACATTGGCAGAAATGGGTTTTGTGAAGAAGTTAAGTAAGTATCATTGCTGATCAGCAACCCATAACAGTTTTTCATTACACAGAGCTCCAGAGATATATAAAATAAGATAATATTTAGCTACATATTCGAACTCCGATAGACAATCCAACATGATATCTAGCTTCCCGCCTCGCGGTGTTACCCGCGTACAAACAAAATGGCGATGACGCTGATGATTAAATATAGCCTATGTTACTCTGGGTGAATGCAGCTTTTCAATGGTGAAAGCATTTTTGAAGTAGATCCAGTAGTTTCTGAGTTTATTACATAAAAAAAAAATACAAATCTTTCCTCTTTATAATTTTAGTATAGATAAAGAATATTTAGGATTGACTGACGCAGACAGAACTTGTGTTTTTAGATAGGTAGTCACAATGGAGTTCATTACAAAAGCTCATCTGAATGTTGTTAAATTGGATAAGAATAAACTATTATCTAGCCGTTGTTAATTTTATCAATATATAATATTTTAAACCCAATTACTCTCGTGCTGTTGCTTTTTTGGAAAGTACAATAGACGGTCTTATCTTATCTCACGTAATAGACTTTGTACCGGAAAGCTGAATACCGTAACATATGCAGTACAGATGCATTAATTATCTATTTAAAAAAAAAACAACCTAAAACTATGGTCTTTATTTCGCGGACTATAATGGGACGTTTATTCCACGTTTAGAATTATTAAAAGTGGGTCCTAGTTATATTACCCGTCTATATCACTATAACAGAGATATCAGTCAATATACGTACATACAAATCTTAACGCCAAATCCCTTGCGGGGTAGGCAGAGAGTGCGCTAAGGTACGACTTTCATAACGTGCGTCGATTTAAAGGCTCCTATCATCACCTTCCGCCAGAGCTCGTTCTAGTTGGTCATGAAAGGTGTGTCGTGGCCGTTTTCGACTCCTACAGCCATACGCTTTTGCATTTTATATCTGCTTAGACACTCTTCAAAATCAATCAATATAAATTATATTTTAGTATTTACAGCGTAGCAAACAGAGGCAGATCTTTTCAACTCATCCATATTAACTTCAACCTCTTACGTCAGCCCGTAGCAGAACTCTAACAGGCTAATTTAAAAAGTCCACTTTCTACACTCATCCGTCGCACTAAGAGTCTGTAATCTTATTAAGTTAGGGATCCCTAAATTAGCGTCAATCAACCAGAAGGCGTATTATGAACTCTTAATTCCAGCCAGCTTACGCGCTGCCTTGCAAATTTGTATTTTCTAAGACTAATCAGCTAGTCGATAACGAGTAGTCACTATCAAATACACTTTAAATTCGATTTATCAAAGACTAGACTAACTCAAATTAGTCGTTAGAAATACGAATTCGCTAGGCAGAGAACAAGCTGGCTGGAATTAAGAGCTCATAATATGCCCCCAGATCTTATCAATTTGGTCAGCTGGCGGTTTCAGTTTAACCATTTCATGCCCTTATTAATTTATTATCCGAAGGGATAGGCACTGGTATTATCTCTCTAGATACCAAATGGGCCCATGACATTTTTAGCGTAAAACTATTTCTATTAATCCAAAATATGAAATATTAAAAATTTATATAACTTTACACTGGTAGAACTACGCAGTCCACTGCATTAATGGACCGGCTCGACCGGTAAAATACCTGTCAAAATATCGACGTAAAATGGCTCTTGCCGCGTTTAACTTGGTGAGAGAGGTATCCGGAGGCCCGAGACCTTTTTCATCATCCCATTCCCAAACCACTTCCGACCCTTTCATATCCCATTGTAAGAGCCGGCAATGCAACTGTAACACTCGGCGTGTCACCTGATGGTAAGCAACCAACGCCGCCCATGGACACCAGCAACACATATAGTGTTACTCACCAGCAACACATATAGTGTTACTGTTGTGTTGCCGACCGTTAAGGGATAGCGGATAGGGAAGGATGGGGGTGGGCCTCCGGGAACCTCTCTCACCGAACGAAACGCGGCATGAGTCACTTTACGTCGATCTTTTGAGAGGTCGTGGTATTTCACCAGTCGAACCGGCCCATTCATGCAACGAACTGCTTGGCTCTACCACTATCACATATGTGTGTAGTAGTTTTCATAATGAAAGTTATCAAATTATTTTATTATTTATAATTATGATATTTTTTTACTCTTAATCTATTTGTACTTAAATGGGTAATTAAATTTTAATGTATATATATGTGTGTACTTAATTATAATTTTATGACATACATTTTAAATATTATTCAAATTAATTACAGTTAGGTATTCAAATTGTTTGCCGTGATTTAGTAGGTCATAATATATTTGTAGGAGAAACTTTGCATTCTTAAACAGTTAAATTAACTTTTTAATGTTGTTTTTGATAGAGGACATTGCACTTTTTAATATGTTATTGCATAAATAGCCTTTTAAGAAGTGTATGGAAAGATTAAAAAAAAAACTTTAAAAGTTACCTGACTAAAATGCTAAATGTCTGAAAGGATGGATAGATTTGTCTTAGCTGCATGAATTGTCTCATTCTTAAGTTCACAAAATGCAAACAAATAAAAACTAAAGGTAAAATAATAACTATGAATAAAACTTTTCATAGATAGATTTTTAAATTACATAACATCAAACTTACATATTGACACCAATAAGAAGTTAAAAGACTAATTGCATTGGTACCCAAAGTGAATGTATGACAAGATATGACAGTGGATGAGGGGAAAGATGTGTGTCAGGATCATAGCTTATGGAAAGCCAAAGTCTCTGCCTACCCCTATGGGATACAGGTGTGGGTTTATTTATGAATGTATGCATTAGTACTCCTTAATAAACTAAGTGATACTGAGTTAAGCAGTTACCATTAATAGAACGCAAATATAATTTAGAATGCAACAATTTAAGTATTGCGTACATTATTTAAGCCATAAGTTTGCATCTGAAGGTTCTTGTTGTATACACTTAGACCCTACACCAGTTCACAATCTTACTAAGCCTGGCTGAAAAATGCATACATTCCTTATGAGAAAATTATACATCCACATACCACATATTGAAGCTTACACACACACACATACATACACACAAAGATAAGTTAAATAAATAAAAGTTAAATAAATAAATCTTTGTGTGTATCTATAGATAAAAAAAATAAACAGCATATTTTATCATCATTTTTTTAAAATGCAAATTACCAATAACAACATGGAGTATTATTTCTCATGTTAAGTTGTTACTGGCTGTATACAAAATTAACACACATGTAAATAATAAAAGAAAAACTAAGTTATAATTTGATGATAATAATATATTCCATTATTATTATTAACTGACAGTAATATTTAGAACAAAAGAATAAATAAAAATACCTAAATAACAAACATAAGGTGCATCTGAGGTCACTGACCTCTCACCTAAACAACCTTCAATGTGAATGCACTGCATATTTTTCAAAGCAGAAGTAAGACATACTTCTTATATTCAAATACAATCTATTTTAATACAGTAATTTATTAAGATTGTGTTTTTATTATTTATAGTTAAAAAACAATAAAGGATTATTTTCTGCAGAATTACAACTTGATATACCTTCAAATGCTTTGCAGGGTGTGCAGAAATAATTTGAATTAATTACATTACATAATTTTTGCCAAGTACTTTTTGTAGTCTTAGAAACAATGGCAAAATTAAAATGTTACATTTATGTACACTTAGCTGACAATAAAATTTAATCAGTCTAATTTATATTGAGTTATAATTACCCCTTTTATTGTCTCATGATACAGCCATCTCCCAAGGATATGTCTTTAATTATAAGTAAATACATGTATCAAAATTTGGCGATTTTATTGTCAAAATCTCACTTCAAATTTATACTACCCCCACATTAAATAATTAAGAATATTAATAAATAAAAAAATATTATATCCTTGCTATTGTGCTAAACGCAGTAATATAGTAAATTAAGACAACGATAATTTGGAGTTTTAACGATTTCAACATAATATGTATAAATAAGAAGAGATTAAATGAGAAGTAATGATTCATCACGACACTATACTTACCAAACTATCTTCAGTCCTTGTGTGAGAATTGCTGAATCACTTGTAAACACATGTACTACGCATTTTATGCGTACACACTTAACATTGTCTTTAAAATGTGTATTATTTGTGTCCGTCAATAATAATTATTCACGAAAATATTTTCTACGATGCAAGTAGATTGCACAAAGATAGCTTTAGTGATGCCAATCAATAATTTACTAAATAGCAATAACCCGGAAAATTTATATTGCACTAGTTTCGAATATTGCTGAACAACCCAACTGAATATATTTCGCAATAATGTTTTTATTTATTTTAGAAATATCACCGTAAAAACATCAGCGGTGAATGAACGATCAATTGATTTAAAAAGTAAATTGTCTTGTTTGTGGTAACTTGACAACAATAGAGACGTACAAATCAAAGACTACAGTCTATCGATTAGAGATCAGATGTAATATATTTTGAAGGTGGACTAATTAGTATCCTTTAGTAATACAGTTTCATACCACCATATTCATGCTCATTTCTTATGTTAATCTAGTTTTATTAATGTTAAGTTTTATTTCAACCACAGTGTGGTCCTATGTAATGCAAAAATTTCATTTGCTATTGAACAGTACAGTAACTTTACCCCTGTAATACCTAAACGGAGCAATAATTTTGCCTCAAAACGATGGATTAATTTTCTAGTTGTAAGAATATCATGTGGTAAAATCGAATGTCCAATCAAACACAATTTAGTAATTTATTCTTAATGGTCACACATAACTCCCGGCAAGTTCTGAACCAGAATTCGATATCAGGATCTTTAAACTAATAGTTGGCAAGCTGAACTAAACGTGATCCTTAAATTAGGTCCACAGCAATTTATTTACTTTCTAGAGTGGTGTAAGTATATATACAAGAATGCTATAAGAATGTACATTTTGTATATTTATTTTATTGTTATATATTTTTATAAACTGAGGTGAAGTTTTAGAATTATGACATAATAAACAATTTATTTTAAGACGACGATGACCTTTTTTTTTGTACGCGAGGAAATGCTTTATGCACACCCTGCCTAGGGACGGCAGGGGGTAGTGTGGGACTCCCAAAACAGTGAACTGTAATCCGATCCTAGGGTTACCCGCTAAAACCTCGCGGCGGCCTTCCTCCGGCGTTGGGGTGGCCCAGGCCAGTGCATAGGCCTTCTGGTCCACCTCGCAACAAGTGATGTCTTAAGGAAATTTCCTGATAGTTTTATGAATCTATGCAGTATGCTGTCACTGTCTCAACTGTCAGCTGTCACGGAACTGACAAGTGTTCTGTCGGTTTTCGCGCCGAAAAATTTTACAGTCAATTACAGTTCTGTTGATAACAAGTATTTGTTTACGGAAACGCATTTGAAACAATATTTTTTGTGTAGTAATAAATACCAGTGATTTCTCAAATTAAAAGTTAAAATGTCAACACCAAACAAGCGTCCTGATTCGAGGGCTTCGTCTGATACTTCAACGCCATCAAGAAGAACACGATCTTCGCAACAAATTGTTGTGCCCGAAACTCCTCAGCGGTCCACTGGAACCCCATCAAAAGGTAAAGATTAAGTTTAACGGTATTTAACGTAATGTACAGTTTGTACATTGATAAATTGTATTGGAGATAAAATTACAGGCGAAGATTCAATTGTTTACAAACGAACAAACAAAATCCGCTTTAGAATACTAATATAGGCAAATCATCAACTAACAATCAACTTAAATGTTTTCAAATTATGCGAAAATAATAAATATGTATAAAATTTGCAGATCTCCTGGGGTTGTAAAAGATGAAACATTTGATGAGTTGGTGTATAGATTATAAACCAATATCTGATAACCATTGACCTAATAATTTTTAATGTACTGATGATGTAAAGAATAAATGTACATGAAATTACTGTTAACTTGTAAAATCTAGTCAATGTTAGACATAGAATTTTAAAAGTCTAGAATCTATTTAACCTAAATGATGTTTTATTGGCAGATGGCACCCCACAGACTCCTGGCACTCCAAGTAGGACACCTCGCACACCACGAAGGACACCTCGCACTCCAGCACAACAGGCTGCTGTTTCATCACCTGCTCGTACCATGGCTTCTAGTCCACTAGGTATATCCAAATATAATTTTCTGAATATTTTTTTTTATAGAGAAACTAGTTTTACTGGTGTACTTTGTTCCGCATCAAAGGTAATTTTTACAGAATTTACAATTAAACTCAGATGGATTGTATTATCTGCTGGGTCAATCTGGCATCATCTGTTTAACAGTGGTAGAGCCAAGCATGAATGGGCCGGCTCGACCGCTGAAATACCACAACCTCCCAGAAAATTGACGTAAAGTGGCTCATGCCGCGTTTCGTTTGGTGAGAGAGGTACCCGGAGGCCCACTCTCTTCTCCATCCTTCCTTATCCCCCATTCCCTATCCCTCAAAGTTTGGCACGGCAACAGTAACACAATATGTGTTGCTGGTGTCCATTGGCGGCGTTGGTTGCTTACCATCAGGTGAAACGCCAGCTCGTTTGCACTCCTATCCCAATAAAAAAAAATTATAACCACATTTTCTTTATCTGTTAACCACCGTTTTTTCTAATGATTAGGAACATACATAGAAATGAGCTCTCCGCTGAATTATGGCACACCAAGTTCCTTGAGCACACCTCGGTCCATGATGCGTGGTATCATGACGCCAGCACGGCAGCGCGCTGATCTCAGAACTAATCAGCTCAGTCGCAATGTACCCGCTCCTACTCCCACAAGAACTGTAAGTCTTTATGTATTTAAGAAGCAAATTATTTTAAAAATGAATGCCTGCAAAGCATTGTTAATCTATTTTATAATGTTACTTAGAACTCTTGTAATAATTTTCTCCTGAGCATTTTTAGTGTTTTTTAGGAATTAGACAAGTATTTCACAAAAAAGCAAAATATAAATCAAATTATTGCTGTTTTCAGATTACTTAAAATTAACTTATCAGTACTTTGCCACTTTTGATTGTAGTGAAACTTGTGACTTCCATGGAACTGAAATTCTGGTAGAGCCACGCAGTTTGCAGCATGAATGGGCTGGGTCGACCGGTAAAATACCTGTCAGAATATCGACAAATAGAGGTCCAACCCATTCCCATCCCACTTCTGAGCCTTATATATAGCCATATCCCATTATAAGGGCCAGCAACGCTACTGTAACACTATCTGTGCTCAGGTGTCCATGGGCGGTGTTTGTTGCTTGCCATCGGGTGAGACACCCGCTCAATCTACGTATCCCTTAAAAAATCTAGCTTCCATTACATAAGTATTTAGTTGCATAGCTTGGAAAAATAGTAGGTGCTTTTTGTATATTATTTAAAAAAGCAATGTTCCACAGGCAGCGGCGGGGGCTGCGGAGGCTCCGTCGGGTGAGCCCCAGTTAGTAGTGTGGGGTACGGATGTTGCAGTTTCCGAATGTAGAGACAAGTTCATGAAGTTCATACAGAGATTTGTGGAGTCGAATGCAGCTAGCAATGAGCCGTTATATGAACAGAAATTGGAGGAGGTAAGTTAACAAAAAAATATTTTCTTGAGTTTAAAAATGTATATTCTCTATATTCGCATTTTTTCATTATTAATACTTCTCTTCTAATATATCATGGCTCTCATACTGCCTATATCTTTATCCTGGCAAATACCTACACAGATACTGTTTTGAATTATGCCTGCTGAGCTTAGTAGTAATAGGTTCACTTCCTGCATTAAGTACAGCATGCATTTGTGTGAGCATCATTGAGGTTTATACTACATTCTCCCTCGCGAAAGCTATTCCCCAACGAAAAAAGTACATGTAGATTTATTTTCTAGATCAACACATTGGAGGAACCTTTTCTGGAAGTAGACTGTGAGCATGTCAAAACTTTTGACGCCAAACTTCATCGTCAGCTTGTGTGCTACCCACAAGAGGTGAGATTTACATAAATATTAATGCTGCTATAATTGTTGAATATGTTCCCTACATATTTCTTAAGCTTCCGCAAAAAACACGTTTTATTTATCTGGACGGTTCTGATCCTTGTCTTCAACTAAGTTAATTTTAATTAATATGAGTGGGTAGTTTATCTTCTCTTCATATTCAGAAGCGGACGAGGGTGCATGGATCAGATTTTTTCTCTCCGCAACATCGTGGAGAAACAACTGGCTGTTAACCGGAAGGTTTTCTGCGGTTTTGTGGATCTGGAAAAAGCGTTTGACAGAGTGTTACGAAAGGATCTGTGGGATATACTCCCGGGCTACGGGGTGAGCGGAGCACTGCTGCGCGCTGTGCAGTCCACTTATGAGGGCTGCACAGCGTGTGTGCGTGTTGACGGCGGCTTGTCCCCCTGGTTTGACGTCAATATCGGCGTCAGACAGGGTTGCGTGCTGTCCGCTCGACTGTTCATCCTGTACCTGGACAGTTGTCTCCAGAGAATGAGATCGATGGATGTAGGGATGCGAATGGGTGACCTAGTTGTGAGCTGCCTGCTTTACGCAGATGACGCCGTGCTTCTAGCCGAATCGCCGTCGGACCTGCAAACACTAGTCACTACTATGAAAGATGATTGCATGATTAAAGGCTTGCAGTTGAATGCGACGAAAACGAAAGTAATGGTGTTTGAAAGGGAGGAATCCAGAACAGATGCAAGGATAATAGTTGATGATGTAGTGCTGGAACAGGTGAATGAAATTGTATATCTTGGATGCGCTTTTAGCAGAGATGGAAGGTACACCGCGGATGTAGAAAGACGAGTGGCGATAGGAAATAGCGTAAACGGAGTGTTGGGCAGATTCCTGGGCGCAAAAAATATTAGCAGAAAGGCCCAGTTAGCAATCCACAATGCAGTCCTGATCCCAACACTAACTTATGGAAGCGAGAGCTGGGTATGGCAGAGTGTGCATGAAAGTAGAATAAACGCGGTAGAAATGAGGGCTCTACGCAAAATCTGCGGAGTGACTCTCGCTGACCGCGTAGAAAACAAGGTTGTAAGGAAGGAAGTTGGTTTGAAAGAGAGTGTCGGTGTAAAAGTAAGAAAGGGCATGCTCCGATGGTTCGGACATATAGAAAGAATGGTTGACGCAAGCAAGCAGATATACAATGCAAAAGCGGACGGATGTAGGAGTCGAGGACGGCCAAGACACACATTCCAAGACCAAATAGAACGTGTTCTAGAGAAAGGTGATGTTAAGAGCCTCAAAAACCGACGCGCGTGCATGAAAAGAGTTATGAAAGTCAACGAAGCGAGTGAGGTGTGTAAGAATCGTGCCCTATGGCGCTCTGTTCTCTCTGCCTACCCCGCAAGGGATTTGGCGTGAAGTTATGTATGTATGTAGTTTATCGGTTAGCTAGTAATGAATATAGTCAGTCTCTACTTCAGATTCAAATCCATTTTACATATTTATAGGTTGTGCCAGCTTTCGATGCTGCTGTCAACGAATTATTCTTCGAGCGGTATCCAGCTGCAGTGTTAGAACATCAGATCCAAGTGCGACCCTATAATGCACCACAAAGGAATATGAGAGATTTAAATCCTGAAGGTAAGGAAAACTAGCGAAATTTCACAGAAACCCACAACCCAATGTCCCCGAGCAATAACCCAGTGTTTTGGAATATTATAATGAACATTATAGCCTACTATACTATAAAAAAAAACATAGTAGTGTCCATCCGCGCCAGTCCGTGCTAAAGGAGTGAAACTGTGTAACAAACATACATATATAACACACTAAATGTAAAAACAGCACATCTTACATAACGACGGGCCTTGTGGTGCATTGGTAAAATTAAGTAATAACATGTGAGTTTATTATAATCTTTTAAATATCAATTATGAGTAGTATAGTACTACCACCCGCTACATGTCTATGTAGAGTTTTAAACAGTTTTTGAATCACGCAATACAATTTTTTTTTGTTGGTTATTATACTACTGTTAAATAATATAAAACAAATTTTACCCGCGAGGGAGCGTCGAAAGCGTTTAACGATTGCACGTCGTATATAAAGTTTCACTTCACAAATTAGCAACGAGCCGATCGGTTATACTGTGACAATATAGATCTTGTTTTGTGCAGACATCGACAAGCTGGTGACGCTGTCGGGCATGGTGATCCGCACGTCGGGCATCGTGCCCGAGATGCGCGAGGCGCACTTCCGCTGCGCGGTGTGCGGCGCGCGCGCGGTCGCCGAGCTGGAGCGCGGCCGCGTGCAGGAGCCGCCGCGCTGCGCGCACTGCTCCGCCGCGCACTCGCACCAGCTCATCCACAACCGCTCCCTGTTCAGCGACAAGCAGCTCGTCAAGCTGCAGGAGTCGCCAGGTAACGCACTGCGCTTGTCCCGCTCTCTCTCTCTATCTCTCTCTCTATCTCGCGCGCGGTCGCCGAGCTGGAGCGCGGCCGCGTGCAGGAGCCGCCGCGCTGCGCGCACTGCTCCGCCGCGCACTCGCACCAGCTCATCCACAACCGCTCCCTGTTCAGCGACAAGCAGCTCGTCAAGCTGCAGGAGTCGCCAGGTAACGCACTGCGCTTGTCCCGCTCTCTCTCTCTATCTCTCTCTCTATCTCGCGCGCGGTCGCCGAGCTGGAGCGCGGCCGCGTGCAGGAGCCGCCGCGCTGCGCGCACTGCTCCGCCGCGCACTCGCACCAGCTCATCCACAACCGCTCCCTGTTCAGCGACAAGCAGCTCGTCAAGCTGCAGGAGTCGCCAGGTAACGCACTGCGCTTGTCCCGCTCTCTCTCTCTATCTCTCTCTCTATCTCGCGCGCGGTCGCCGAGCTGGAGCGCGGCCGCGTGCAGGAGCCGCCGCGCTGCGCGCACTGCTCCGCCGCGCACTCGCACCAGCTCATCCACAACCGCTCCCTGTTCAGCGACAAGCAGCTCGTCAAGCTGCAGGAGTCGCCAGGTAACGCACTGCGCTTGTCCCGCTCTCTCTCTCTATCTCTCTCTCTATCTCGCGCGCGGTCGCCGAGCTGGAGCGCGGCCGCGTGCAGGAGCCGCCGCGCTGCGCGCACTGCTCCGCCGCGCACTCGCACCAGCTCATCCACAACCGCTCCCTGTTCAGCGACAAGCAGCTCGTCAAGCTGCAGGAGTCGCCAGGTAACGCACTGCGCTTGTCCCGCTCTCTCTCTCTATCTCTCTCTCTATCTCGCGCGCGGTCGCCGAGCTGGAGCGCGGCCGCGTGCAGGAGCCGCCGCGCTGCGCGCACTGCTCCGCCGCGCACTCGCACCAGCTCATCCACAACCGCTCCCTGTTCAGCGACAAGCAGCTCGTCAAGCTGCAGGAGTCGCCAGGTAACGCACTGCGCTTGTCCCGCTCTCTCTCTCTATCTCTCTCTCTATCTCGCGCGCGGTCGCCGAGCTGGAGCACGGCCGCGTGCAGGAGCCGCCGCGCTGCGCGCACTGCTCCGCCGCGCACTCGCACCAGCTCATCCACAACCGCTCCCTGTTCAGCGACAAGCAGCTCGTCAAGCTGCAGGAGTCGCCAGGTAACGCACTGCGCTTGTCCCGCTCTCTCTCTCTATCTCTCTCTCTATCTCGCGCGCGGTCGCCGAGCTGGAGCGCGGCCGCGTGCAGGAGCCGCCGCGCTGCGCGCACTGCTCCGCCGCGCACTCGCACCAGCTCATCCACAACCGCTCCCTGTTCAGCGACAAGCAGCTCGTCAAGCTGCAGGAGTCGCCAGGTAACGCACTGCGCTTGTCCCGCTCTCTCTCTCTATCTCTCTCTCTTTCTCGCGCGCGGTCGCCGAGCTGGAGCGCGGCCGCGTGCAGGAGCCGCCGCGCTGCGCGCACTGCTCCGCCGCGCACTCGCACCAGCTCATCCACAACCGCTCCCTGTTCAGCGACAAGCAGCTCGTCAAGCTGCAGGAGTCGCCAGGTAACGCACTGCGCTTGTCCCGCTCTCTCTCTCTATCTCTCTCTCTATCTCGCGCGCGGTCGCCGAGCTGGAGCGCGGCCGCGTGCAGGAGCCGCCGCGCTGCGCGCACTGCTCCGCCGCGCACTCGCACCAGCTCATCCACAACCGCTCCCTGTTCAGCGACAAGCAGCTCGTCAAGCTGCAGGAGTCGCCAGGTAACGCACTGCGCTTGTCCCGCTCTCTCTCTCTATCTCTCTCTCTATCTCGCGCGCGGTCGCCGAGCTGGAGCGCGGCCGCGTGCAGGAGCCGCCGCGCTGCGCGCACTGCTCCGCCGCGCACTCGCACCAGCTCATTCACAACCGCTCCCTGTTCAGCGACAAGCAGCTCGTCAAGCTGCAGGAGTCGCCAGGTAACGCACTGCGCTTGTCCCGCTCTCTCTCTCTATCTCTCTCTCTATCTCGCGCGCGGTCGCCGAGCTGGAGCGCGGCCGCGTGCAGGAGCCGCCGCGCTGCGCGCACTGCTCCGCCGCGCACTCGCACCAGCTCATCCACAACCGCTCCCTGTTCAGCGACAAGCAGCTCGTCAAGCTGCAGGAGTCGCCAGGTAACGCACTGCGCTTGTCCCGCTCTCTCTCTCTATCTCTCTCTCTATCTCGCGCGCGGTCGCCGAGCTGGAGCGCGGCCGCGTGCAGGAGCCGCCGCGCTGCGCGCACTGCTCCGCCGCGCACTCGCACCAGCTCATCCACAACCGCTCCCTGTTCAGCGACAAGCAGCTCGTCAAGCTGCAGGAGTCGCCAGGTAACGCACTGCGCTTGTCCCGCTCTCTCTCTCTATCTCTCTCTCTATCTCGCGCGCGGTCGCCGAGCTGGAGCGCGGCCGCGTGCAGGAGCCGCCGCGCTGCGCGCACTGCTCCGCCGCGCACTCGCACCAGCTCATCCACAACCGCTCCCTGTTCAGCGACAAGCAGCTCGTCAAGCTGCAGGAGTCGCCAGGTAACGCACTGCGCTTGTCCCGCTCTCTCTCTCTATCTCTCTCTCTATCTCGCGCGCGGTCGCCGAGCTGGAGCGCGGCCGCGTGCAGGAGCCGCCGCGCTGCGCGCACTGCTCCGCCGCGCACTCGCACCAGCTCATCCACAACCGCTCCCTGTTCAGCGACAAGCAGCTCGTCAAGCTGCAGGAGTCGCCAGGTAACGCACTGCGCTTGTCCCGCTCTCTCTCTCTATCTCGCGCGCGGTCGCCGAGCTGGAGCGCGGCCGCGTGCAGGAGCCGCCGCGCTGCGCGCACTGCTCCGCCGCGCACTCGCACCAGCTCATCCACAACCGCTCCCTGTTCAGCGACAAGCAGCTCGTCAAGCTGCAGGAGTCGCCAGGTAACGCACTGCGCTTGTCCCGCTCTCTCTCTCTATCTCTCTCTCTATCTCGCGCGCGGTCGCCGAGCTGGAGCGCGGCCGCGTGCAGGAGCCGCCGCGCTGCGCGCACTGCTCCGCCGCGCACTCGCACCAGCTCATCCACAACCGCTCCCTGTTCAGCGACAAGCAGCTCGTCAAGCTGCAGGAGTCGCCAGGTAACGCACTGCGCTTGTCCCGCTCTCTCTCTCTATCTCTCTCTCTATCTCGCGCGCGGTCGCCGAGCTGGAGCGCGGCCGCGTGCAGGAGCCGCCGCGCTGCGCGCACTGCTCCGCCGCGCACTCGCACCAGCTCATTCACAACCGCTCCCTGTTCAGCGACAAGCAGCTCGTCAAGCTGCAGGAGTCGCCAGGTAACGCACTGCGCTTGTCCCGCTCTCTCTCTCTATCTCTCTCTCTATCTCGCGCGCGGTCGCCGAGCTGGAGCGCGGCCGCGTGCAGGAGCCGCCGCGCTGCGCGCACTGCTCCGCCGCGCACTCGCACCAGCTCATCCACAACCGCTCCCTGTTCAGCGACAAGCAGCTCGTCAAGCTGCAGGAGTCGCCAGGTAACGCACTGCGCTTGTCCCGCTCTCTCTCTCTATCTCTCTCTCTATCTCGCGCGCGGTCGCCGAGCTGGAGCGCGGCCGCGTGCAGGAGCCGCCGCGCTGCGCGCACTGCTCCGCCGCGCACTCGCACCAGCTCATCCACAACCGCTCCCTGTTCAGCGACAAGCAGCTCGTCAAGCTGCAGGAGTCGCCAGGTAACGCACTGCGCTTGTCCCGCTCTCTCTCTCTATCTCTCTCTCTATCTCGCGCGCGGTCGCCGAGCTGGAGCGCGGCCGCGTGCAGGAGCCGCCGCGCTGCGCGCACTGCTCCGCCGCGCACTCGCACCAGCTCATCCACAACCGCTCCCTGTTCAGCGACAAGCAGCTCGTCAAGCTGCAGGAGTCGCCAGGTAACGCACTGCGCTTGTCCCGCTCTCTCTCTCTATCTCTCTCTCTATCTCGCGCGCGGTCGCCGAGCTGGAGCGCGGCCGCGTGCAGGAGCCGCCGCGCTGCGCGCACTGCTCCGCCGCGCACTCGCACCAGCTCATCCACAACCGCTCCCTGTTCAGCGACAAGCAGCTCGTCAAGCTGCAGGAGTCGCCAGGTAACGCACTGCGCTTGTCCCGCTCTCTCTCTCTATCTCGCGCGCGGTCGCCGAGCTGGAGCGCGGCCGCGTGCAGGAGCCGCCGCGCTGCGCGCACTGCTCCGCCGCGCACTCGCACCAGCTCATCCACAACCGCTCCCTGTTCAGCGACAAGCAGCTCGTCAAGCTGCAGGAGTCGCCAGGTAACGCACTGCGCTTGTCCCGCTCTCTCTCTCTATCTCTCTCTCTATCTCGCGCGCGGTCGCCGAGCTGGAGCGCGGCCGCGTGCAGGAGCCGCCGCGCTGCGCGCACTGCTCCGCCGCGCACTCGCACCAGCTCATCCACAACCGCTCCCTGTTCAGCGACAAGCAGCTCGTCAAGCTGCAGGAGTCGCCAGGTAACGCACTGCGCTTGTCCCGCTCTCTCTCTCTATCTCTCTCTCTATCTCGCGCGCGGTCGCCGAGCTGGAGCGCGGCCGCGTGCAGGAGCCGCCGCGCTGCGCGCACTGCTCCGCCGCGCACTCGCACCAGCTCATCCACAACCGCTCCCTGTTCAGCGACAAGCAGCTCGTCAAGCTGCAGGAGTCGCCAGGTAACGCACTGCGCTTGTCCCGCTCTCTCTCTCTATCTCTCTCTCTATCTCGCGCGCGGTCGCCGAGCTGGAGCGCGGCCGCGTGCAGGAGCCGCCGCGCTGCGCGCACTGCTCCGCCGCGCACTCGCACCAGCTCATCCACAACCGCTCCCTGTTCAGCGACAAGCAGCTCGTCAAGCTGCAGGAGTCGCCAGGTAACGCACTGCGCTTGTCCCGCTCTCTCTCTCTATCTCTCTCTCTATCTCGCGCGCGGTCGCCGAGCTGGAGCGCGGCCGCGTGCAGGAGCCGCCGCGCTGCGCGCACTGCTCCGCCGCGCACTCGCACCAGCTCATCCACAACCGCTCCCTGTTCAGCGACAAGCAGCTCGTCAAGCTGCAGGAGTCGCCAGGTAACGCACTGCGCTTGTCCCGCTCTCTCTCTCTATCTCTCTCTCTATCTCGCGCGCGGTCGCCGAGCTGGAGCGCGGCCGCGTGCAGGAGCCGCCGCGCTGCGCGCACTGCTCCGCCGCGCACTCGCACCAGCTCATCCACAACCGCTCCCTGTTCAGCGACAAGCAGCTCGTCAAGCTGCAGGAGTCGCCAGGTAACGCACTGCGCTTGTCCCGCTCTCTCTCTCTATCTCTCTCTCTATCTCGCGCGCGGTCGCCGAGCTGGAGCGCGGCCGCGTGCAGGAGCCGCCGCGCTGCGCGCACTGCTCCGCCGCGCACTCGCACCAGCTCATCCACAACCGCTCCCTGTTCAGCGACAAGCAGCTCGTCAAGCTGCAGGAGTCGCCACGTAACCCACTGCGCTTGTCCCGCTCCACGTAGTTATCACTCTCTAGATCTATCTCACTTGAACGAGCTAGAGCTCGTCAGTCGTCAGGAGTCACCGCACCGTCATAATGTAAATATAATTTTCCAGATGACATGCCCGCGGGCCGCACGCCGGCTACAGTGAGTGTATTAGCTCACGGTTCCCTTGTCGAAGCCGTGGCGGCAGGAGAGAGAGTCAGTGTCACGGGAGTGTTCAGAGCGGCGCCAGCGACCGTGCATCCTCGTAAAGCCACGCTGAAGGCGCTACACAAGACGCATATAGACGCACTGCACTATAGAAAAGTGCACTCTGATCGACTGTTAGAAACTGAAGATGGGTAAGCTATAACTAAAATATCTTAAAAATATAAGCTACCTACACAAAAAAAAACTTGTTTAGTGAGATGAAACGAAACTATACGACTCATATATACTACACTCGAAATCATACTGCTTTTCTGATGCAAACTGGGCAGTGACCCTGGCCGAAAAGAGAAAACCGATATTAGTTTTAATGAATTTTGAGGTCATGTAAAGCGAAGAACTACCCGAATTCAATGACCGCGCACACGATGCGCACCGATGACGTAACACGGTGACGTCATTGTTAGTGCGCTACATACCTACGTAATTTCCTTACTACACGTACAGAGTATTTAACTAAATACTCTGTACGTGTAGTAAGAGATAAACTCGTTCCTCGGCCCCGTAATAACCTAGCCGCACTTCTGGTAACAGGATTTCGCTGAACTATATTCAAATGTCGTCTTGTTATTGAAAACGTATATTACCAATATATTCCCCGATTTCATTATTTGGGAACAGTTTACATGCACCGTGTATAAGTATTTTATTTTACAATTTGCCAGCAAAGAGCACCGCTTCCCCCCGGAGCGCGTGGAGATGTTCAAAGCCCTGGCCGCACAGTCCGACTGCTATGAGCGCCTCGCGCGCGCCATAGCGCCATCTATTTATGAGAACTTGGATATCAAGAAAGGATGCCTGTTGCAATTGTTGGGGGGTACTAAGAAGAATTTCAATGCTGCCGGCAGAACACATTTTAGGTAACTTTTAGTAAATTCCCAAGTGGTATAGGCACGCCGTTCGCTGCATAAATGAGTCGGCTCGACCGCTGAAATAGAATATCGACCTCTCAGAATATCGATGAAAGATGGCGTCGAGTTTCGCTCGGTGAGAAAGGTTATCAGAGCTCCTCATTTCTCATCCTTCCCCCTTAAAGGACAGCAACCTTCTCGTATGCCTTACTATTCCAAAAAAAAATCATTGAAAATCGCTGTGTTACAACCGAAGGTGTTATATAATTATATACAGGTGTTGTATGCTACAGATCTGAGATCAACATCCTGCTGTGCGGCGACCCCGGCACCAGCAAGTCCCAGCTGCTCCGCTGGGTGCACGGCCTGGTGCCTCGGGCCCAGTACACGTCGGGCCGCGGCTCGTCCGCTGTGGGCCTCACCGCCTATGTCACCAAGGACCCGGACACCAGACAACTTGTGCTGCAAACGTAACTACACATTATCCTAATTACATACATACTCGTAAGTTTACGCCAACTCCCTTCTGGGGTAGGCAGAGAGAACAGAGCGCCATAAGGCACGATTGTTACACCCTCACTTGCTTCTGCGACTTAACTCTTGTAATAGTCGTTCGTCGGTTTTTAAGCCTTTTGACATCACCTTCCGCAATGCTTATTGAGGCAGAAGCGGGTGAAGTTGCTGGTAAGAGCTTGTATATAGATAAACTACTAGAATTTAAATTTAATAGCTGATTGAGCATGAGGAGCCCGCAAAAAACACTTTATTTAGTGGGTTTAATGCAGACCAGTTAAGAAATATTTATTATCCTATATTTGCAGCGGCGCTTTAGTACTGGCAGACAATGGTATCTGTTGTATCGATGAGTTCGACAAAATGAACGACTGTACTCGCAGTGTTCTTCATGAAGTAAGTACTATTTTATTTTTATTTATGGAACAGGGGTGAACGAGCGATTGGGTCATGGCAAGCAACCAGAGCTAACCATAGACACCTGTGCTGCTTTACATACATATTCTGATCGTTCTTGATATTTCACCGGTCAAGTATACCTACTGTAATATTTTTCTTTCTTCCAGGTAATGGAGCAACAAACATTGTCCATAGCCAAAGCCGGTATTATCTGTCAGCTAAATGCTAGAACATCAATTCTTGCCGCAGCTAATCCCGCCGAATCACAGTGGAATAAGAACAAGACCATTGTGGAGAATGTACAGTTACCTCACACACTTATGTCCAGGTAAAGTTATAGGTTTAAAAGAGATCAATTATTAAAAGAAACGTGGCCACTAACGGTGCGTCTGGTCCACCAACTAAAAGTCACTCAGCGTGCTATGGGAAGAGCTATGCTTGGAGTTTCTCTGAGGGATCAAATCCGAAACGAAGTAATTCGCCAGAGAACTAAGGTGATCGACATAGCTCAACGAATTAGCACGCGGAAGTGGCTGTGGGCTGGCCACATATGCCGTAGGACCGATAACCGTTGGGGTAGACTGGCCTTAGAGTGGAGACCACGGATCGGAAAACGCAGCGTGGGGCGCCCTGTGACTAGGTGGAGCGATGATATACGCAGAGCAGTGGGCGGCAACTGGAGACGAAGAGCCGAAGATCGGGCTCAGTGGCGCATATTGGGAGAGGCCTACGTCCAGCAGTGGACTGATACAGGCTGATGATGATGATTAAAAGAAAATAAATTAAATTATATCATTAGTGTTATTAACATAACATAACTTCACGCCTTTTTCTACCCGAAGGTGTAGGCAGCGGCTGTTAAGCCTCGTCTCGCCGTTATGTTTACGTCCCAAATGGAATAGGTGGCGAACCTATTGCCATACCGGGCTCAAAGTTGTCAGTCATCGATATTTATCACAAGTAACTTCCGAAAATTTCGAAAAGTCATTGGTGTGTGTCAGGATTTGAACCCACTACTTCTTGAATCAGAAGCGGGGTGCTAGCTACTGCGCCACCGAGACTGTTATTAGTGTTAATAAAGAAAAATAACAAGGTTGTAAAAAAGGGCATGCTCCGGTGGTTCGGACATGTAGAATGAATGAATGATACAAGATTGGCTAAGCAGATATAGTGCAAAGGCAAAAGCAATAAGAAGGATATAGACAAGGACGCCACGACACACTATCCGTAAACTACTTGAACGTGACGTCCTTGAAGGTGATGTCAAGAGTCTTAAAAACCGAGTTATGTAAAATCAAAGGAGCTAGTGAAATTTTCTCTTTCTGTTCTCTCTGCCTACCCCTCAAGGGACTTTGCGTGAAGTTATGTATGTATGTATCGAAACGTTATAAAAAAATATAAATTACATTTCAGATTCGACCTGATATTCCTCGTGTTAGATCCACAAGATGAAATATTTGACCGTCGCCTTGCCTCACATCTTGTGTCACTCTACTACAAAGATCCTACAAACTCACAGGAAGATGACGACGTCTTGGTTAGTTTGTTTAAAGTTTAATGTTTTCTTTCCATATTTACCTGACTGTATTTTTATACCGACGTTTCTTTCGATGAGAGAAGTATCCAGAATAATCCCACTCAAGTCCCTTTCCCGTTCTTATGTCTCAGCTTTCTTAAAGATGTCCATGGGCATCTTTCGGTTGAACCAGGTGAACCCTTGACCATTTGCCCCTAGCTCCCATTAAATAAATGTCAGTTGTGTTGTAATTTATATGAGGTGGTATGAAATGTATCTAATATTTTAACAGTGAACTTGACATACTAATTTTTTTCCGAAATTCTAGAGGTAGTTATGGTTTAGTTATTTTTGCTAAGCTAATATTATAAGTCAAGCATATAATGTTTATTTATGTGATTTAAAATAAATTGTAAGATTAGTGAAAAGGTTAGTTGTTTGTTTTTGGTATCGGGAGGCAAACGAGCAGGCGTGTCGCCTGATGGTGAGCAAGAATCGCCACCCTTGGACACCTGAACACAAATAGTGTTACAGTTGCGTTGGCAGCCCTCACAATGGGATATAGAAGGGGACGGGACAAGGGGTTGGGTCTCCGGATACCTCTCTCATCGAGCGAAACGCGGCAAGAGCCACTTTACGTCAATATTTTGAGAGGTCGTGGTATTTCATCGGTCGATCCGGCCCATTCGTGCAGCGAACTGCGTGGCTCTACCATTGGAGTTGTAGCCCAAATTTAATTTTAATATTTGCAGGACATGTCACTGATGCGTGACTACATCGTGTTCGCTAAGGAGCACGTGCAGCCCACATTGAGCGAAGCCGCGCAGCAGAGACTCATCGACGCATATGTTGATATGAGGTGCGTATATTTTAAGACAACACATTTTAATATGTATCTTACTTCGGCCCAAATACTCAATCCGAAAATCGAGTCAGATATCGAAAAATTTACAATCGTGGTTTACATGAATCTATGATCAATGTTTACAGACGAGTAGGCAGCGGTCGCGGCCAGATCTCTGCCTACCCCAGGCAGCTGGAGTCGCTGATCCGTCTGGCCGAGGCGCACGCCCGGGTGCGGCTGTCGCCCGTGGTGGAGATAGTGGACGTGGAGGAGGCGGCCCGGCTGCACCGCGAGGCGCTCAAGCAGTCGGCCACGGACCCCGCGTCGGGCCGCATCGACGTCGCCATCCTCACCACCGGCCTGGGCGCCGCCGCGCGCCGCCGCCGCGCCGACCTGCTGGCCGCGCTCACCGACCTCATCAAGCCCTACTCGCGCCCGCACCTGCTCACGCACAGCAAGCTGCTGCAAGAACTCAACGCCAACGCGCAGACGGTCAATATCTTTATTCTACATAACATAACTTCACGACTTTTTCCAGCCGAAGGTGTAGGTAGTGGTAGTAGGTGTTAAGCCTCGATTTTACGTCCCAAATGAAATAGGTGGCGAACGTATTGCCATACCGGACACAAAGTTTTCAATCATCGATATTTATCACACAGACCAGAATGCATTAAACCTCTGATCATTTAATACTGTGGCTACCTCAGTTATTAAATCAATTCGATAACCTAAAAAAAATCACAAAAGGTTAATGTTCTAAATTTATATTTATGTTAGTCGATTGATATAAGAAAATATAAAAATAAACTTGTTTAATAAAAATGCAATATTATCATATTTCAGACTGTATCAAGGGAACAACTCGATGAAGCCTTACGTGACCTTCAAGACGCTGGAAAAGTCACTATTGTGAGTCACACACACCTGCGACTCTGTTAGATCTGGTCAATATGGTTTTAAATATTGTGATTAATTATACATTGCTAGAATTAAGGTCTCTTTTGTATTAAATATTTTGTTGATATACAAGTATATATTTTTAAACATTGTGAATCCCTGACAGAATGGAATATGTGGTATAACCACGTAGCTCGATGTACGAATGACTCGGCTTCGATCAGTAAAGTTGAGATGTATCCTAAGGCCCACCCACCTCCTACTCATTTAAAGGCCCACCCAAGTCCTACTCATTTAAAGGCCCACCCAACTCCTACTCATTTAAAGGCCGGCAATGCAACTGTAACACAGGTCTCGGCAGCGGTAGTCGCTTACCATCAGGTCACCTGCTTGTTTGTTTTCCACGTTATCCAATAAAAAAATAAGAAGATACTCTAAGCCCATAATCAGAGTACGTGATTAGACTGCTCAATAGAGCTTTGGAACCCAACTTACCCAGCTTATGAGAATATCGCAGGCTGTTTCAAAAATAAATGCTAGAGTACTACCATTTTCCTAGGTCACAAAGTCGGAGCCTGTTATTCTCTCTCTACTTCTACTGTACTTAAGATTTAATTTAATGAGTTATGGTTTATTAACAAATTGGATTGAAATGAAAAAGAAAAAACAAACATTCAATAAATTATATTTATTTACATATTTTAAAAATTCGTGTATCAAAAAGCCTGTGGCTAAACAATACGTCAACAAATTGAATTATTCATATATAAATAGCTCTCTAGTCAGTATACACCTTGTGCTGTATTCAACAACCATATCTCGTGCGATACAAACGTGCGTGTTTTTATTTGAAGATTTACTGTACAAATGAAGGAACCAAGTTAGCGTTTAGGATCATTATAATATTAATACTTCGTAATAGATGTATAAGCAAGTTTATCTGCGTAGGCCATTTCTGTTTTAGAGAATTAGAAGTGCCATACTACCCGAGTTATTAGATATGTTATATTACTATTAAACCATAGAATCCATATCTGGTGCAAACTTGGTCAAGTCATTCTAACAATAAAATACATAAATCCTCTTTAATCCCAATCATTAGTTGAGAACCCTTAAAATCTATTCTGATTGACTTGGTCCATAAATTATAACAGCCAGGATACAAGGCAACATGAATTAACAAGACGTACTTATTTTTAAAGCAAATGGAATATAGAGGTACACATTGTGGTGAAAGGAAGAAGGACCATACATGTGAAAGGAAGCAGGAATCCTCAAAACGTCTACTTGTATATACAAAAAAAATTATAGAAAATCAGCAATCATTGAAAACAGTAGTTCTCAACCAGTGCAGGAATAAAAATATGACCCCAAACGATGTAAATTCTTGTCCCTAATGATGACCGCGTATTAAGGTTTGTATGGTTTTATCCAACTACATTTATGCTCATTTAGAAGCACAAGGTTTGGAGCTTTTTTTGTAATATAAAATAAAGTTAATATATTGCTAAACATGAGCTACATGCAATTCCTTAATTTGTGCATTATGTGCAAGCTCAAAGATCGCATCCAATCAAAAATTTTTATTATAAACAAACTAAAACACTTAAAATGGAGATGATTCTTGGTCAATAAAAGGTTGAGAACCCCATATTTAAAGGCTGTATTTGCAATACACAATCGCGTTTTATTCAAAATGTCATAGCAAACATACACAATAATTCCAAGCAATAAAAAATAACAAACTAATAAAAATAGTAACCACCCACTAGCGGGCAACACTGACAAATAAAATTGTGATGATAATTTTTCTTATGTTAGGGAATGGAGTTTTTAAACCTGGTAACATTTCATAAGGTCTCACGTTTCTTAGTAACAACATATTTTAAACACAATTTTATAATATATCAGAATATTTCAACAAATATTTAGACAAAACAATTGTGTTTACCCGTAACAATGTTTGCCGTTGCTGACACAAAATTTATATCATACACGTAAATAAAATCTAATAACTTACTATAAAAATAAACATTAAAATTGAATGAAACAAAACGCTTTATTGTAAATAATTAAAACATTAAATTCTTTGTTTAACAATAATACTTCAATACAAGCGTAGTATACTAAATTTAATATGAAATATTTCAATTTTCATCCAAAGGACAAATTTACAATATGTTAATTTATAATATGTGTATATTAAAAATATTTATGTGTTTTAAAAGATTTTGAAACCTTTAACTAAAATCATTAAATAAACTATATGTCATACATATACTGTGTATACTATAATCCTGGATTATGATCTCAATCAGTGTTTTTCTCAACAATATGATTTATAACCTTATATGGATGAGTCAAGAATCCAGCTAAAGTTTTTGGAGGTGGCTCACCTTAGACCCTGATGACCCCCCGTTATTAAACGGACAATTGGGACAGGGGGGGCTCGTGACAAAATATCACAATTTGAGAACCGCTGTAAAGCTTTGTTTACATTAAATACTAAAAAAAGAGGTAAGACATTAATGTATGTATTTTGTAGATCTCATTGACGTAATTTTATACACTTTTGTGGCAAAAAAAAAAATTGATAATTTAAACACTGCCATGCCAAACCACATTCATGTTTTATATTCTATCTTCAAGCACCAGTTTTCTAAACAATAATATACATTCTAGAATATTGGCGCTAAATATATAACAACGTGTTCGTTATTTAACTTATAATATAGCATACACTGTCTCGTATTAGCGTTAATTAAATAAACATAACAGCAATTAAATACTAAATTATAATACATTTGTTTATTATCAAGAATTCGAAATGGACGTCGTGGTATCCGCACCCTGATCTGACGCCGATGTGGATGTGTTCTTGGGCAGTGGGGTGGTGTCATTGGACGAGGCTGTCTCCTCAAGTTGGTCGGCACGTTCGCACGCCTCCAACACGAATTTGTTGAACAACTCCGGTTTGTCCAAGTACACATGGTGACCAGCACCATTTATTACCTGATAAAGCAAGAAATGATGAAAAAAAAAAGCTCTTTCTTTCATCACCAGTTTACCAGGTCTAACACAGGCCGTAGACCTCCCTAGTGATACGCGACAACTGACGGTCCTGTGCCACTAGCATTTATTCGGACCACCTGATGGGGGGACTACTCCGTATCGACTGGTTCGTGATTGTTACTCGAGAACCTTTCTACCCCAATGATTATCGGTTCGTCAAGCAATGTAGCCAGCCCATCTCCACTTTAACGTGCTAACCTTTTGGGCTATGTCGGTCACGCCAGATCTCCAAATCCAGATCAAAGAAAGTTCACAATATAGGAGACACACAGGAGTGAATCACTTTCTCTTGTAGAGAGATTTCAAGCACAGCCCGCTAAGTGAGTTTGATCATAATGAGACCAATGTTTAGAGACCATATCTCAGTTCCCTGTGTCATCAGTGGTTAAGGCACTGACGGATTTTGAACCAGAAGATTTCCCTAAGTTTCCCGAAAGCTGCCCAAGCTGAATCGGTCGGCTTACCTCTTTCTCTTTTTAAAGTATACTTTGAGACCCTTAATTTTGAAGGTCGA
This sequence comes from Euproctis similis, assembly GCA_905147225.2. Taxonomy (NCBI): domain Eukaryota; kingdom Metazoa; phylum Arthropoda; class Insecta; order Lepidoptera; family Erebidae; genus Euproctis; species Euproctis similis. The sequence goes on along the minus strand of LR990121.1, from coordinate 4,908,077 downwards.
GGCGATGTCATTTCACTCATTTTGTTTAGCCCAGGATTCGAACCTGGTACATTTCAAATATAAAGTTTGAATACTTATTATCTAGATATCCTTTTCAATTATACTTATAACATTAGTAAAAATTATCTTTACAATACATACCTGTACAAATGTGTTTTTGGACTGCCTGTGTTCGCTGAGCACCTGGCCCGTGCTGTTGTCCACCCAGGACCTGGAGCCATACAGCACGGTGATAGGTAGCGTCGGTTCCAGCTGGTTGATACGACGAACCATCGGGTTTTTCGCCCAACCGAAACCAGTCATTAGTGAGTGGAACGCACTTTCGCCACTGCAAATAAAATAATGTCATGATTTATATAAAGCCATCTAGTACACAATAATGCTTATGCTATCGGCGTGAAGAGGCTCGTGCCGCGTTTCGTTTGGTGAGGGAGGTATCCGGAAGCCCGATCCCCTTTTCCCTTCCTTTCCCCTCCTACTCCCTTAAAGGACGGCAACGCACCACGGTATTTGGGGGCAGTGAGTACCTAGTTACTTACCATCGGTTGACCCACTTGCTCGTTTGCCCTCCTATCCTATAATAATATATTCATCGCTCAAATACTGGTCCCAGCTAGGAGTCAATCTGCCTTCCCTAATACCCGCAAATGAAGGCAGAGGCCTCTCATCAAGCCCAAAGAAATATTGGTCCCATGAATAAGCCTAGTCTAAGGACAGAAAAAACATCTTCATTTTTAGGAGCCGTCCTTTAACCATGTGAGGCTTGAAAAGGAGAACTTTGACAATTAAAATGTAGAAATGCAAAAGAAGATCACGTTATTAATGGACCTTTATTAAATGTTTATATGACTGCAAATATATTTCAACTAGTACAATTTTACATTTTTAAAAGTGTTGTTTTTATAGAGCAAGGTCATTAAATAAATTGCTGCTTATTTATAAAAAAAACCTAAATACAAACAATCCTCACCTAGGTGTCTGCGAGTTACACTGATAAATATACTCCGGTATAATTCTCTCAGCATCTGGCACATAGTTCATATATTTCCTGGATATGTCTGGCCGGGTCTTGCTGACTAGCCATTTACCAGCTGGTCCAGCAGCCCGGACCGCCCACAGTGGGTTGAATGGTTGGACGGCTGTTGCAATGGCTCTTACCCAAAGTGGTACTTGATGTTTTTCATAAACATTTGCTGGCTTCTCTGGAAAGCCCCACGGATCGGCTAGAATTAAGTGCTGTACTCTGAAAAACATATATATTTTTTTTTAATTTACATTTCTTTTCATTTAAGAAATATAAATATAAGAGGAACAGTATCTGTTATTGGGAGACATAGAAGAGAAACGATCTTGGGATCGAAACGTATTTTTAGGATGGACAAACAGTCTATCCATGGCGTAAAAAATAAAATAACATAACTTCAGGCCTTTGTTACCCGAAGATGTAGGCAGCGGCTGTTACGCCACGTCTCGCCGTTATGTTTACGTCTCAAATGGAATAGGTGTCGCACCTATTGCTATACCGGGCACAAAGTTTTCAGTCATCGATATTTTTCACACATAACTTCCAACAAGAAGTTCGAAGAGTCATTGGTGTGAGCCAGTGTGAGGATTCGAACCCGCAACCCCTAGATTTAGAAGCGCATGCTAGACCACTGGACCACCGAAACCTTTTTTTAATATAAAATAAATTATTCCTAATTAATAGTTGAATATAAGACATTTTCATTAATTCTCAAAGCGTACCTTTCTGGATACTTCATGGCGTACGCAGTGGCCAAGTAACCACCGAGACTGTGTCCCAGCAGTATAAACTCCCCGATGTTCACTTCCCGCCTCCATTCCTCCACCGATTCCACCCACTGGGCCTCCGCTTTTGTCGCGTCTGACGCGAACTTTGGACGGGAACTACGACCAAACCCTACAATAAAACATAACTAAATCAATCCTTGGAAGTAAAGCGCATGGGACTTGGCGTGAAAATACGTACACAGCCATTACTTGGAACGGAGTCACCAGACTTACCTAGCAAATCAATGGCATACACAGGCCTGTTGGCGGCGAACGCGTCCAAATTTGGACACCACAACGCCAAACCAGCACCCATGCCGTGGAGCAGCACCAGGGGAGTCTTCGGCGACTCATCGTTCAATGATATTGTCCATATTTTGTCACTTTGTCCAACAACGCTTCCTATATCAACGTAGAAGCGTTTGTAAGCTGTTTTTAAATCTGTCAAGAAAATTAGTATTAGTAATTATTGATATCATGAGAAGAACCGGCCCTGGCTGGCGGACCCCGCTATACCTAAATAGCCGGCAAGAGATCATCTCCATTAGAGTGTAAGCGAGACTATTAGTATCACCATCTGACAGTTGTAGAGCCAAGTAGTTCGCTGCATGGATGGGCCGGCTCGATCGGGGAAATACCTCTCAGAAGATCGACGTAAAGTGGCTCATACCACGTTTCGTTCGGTGAGAGTCGTGAGAGAGATACCCGGAGGCCCACCTCCCTTCCTCATCCTACTCCTACTCCTCCTACTTAAAGGTCGGCAACGCCACTGTAACATTATGTGTTGCAGTTGTCCGTGGGCGGCGCTGTTCACTTACCATCAAGTGCGCATGCTCCTTTGCCATCCTATGCCATAAAAAAATCAAAATAAAGAAAAACCCGCCTCCCCTTAAAATATCGAGGTCATGTTAGTACTTACGCTACTAGAACAAATACTACGCAATGCTTAGTTCCCAATTCGGTAAGATACATTGTAATAGCCAAGAGTTGTCTTATGTCGTATTCATAAAGCGCAACTGATAACGAACTAATCTTATCTTGCGTATAATAATTAAAATTATTACTTTAGTCAATGCGTCTTATAATTTACTCACATTTGAATGACACGGAAGTTGGGAATCATTGAATATATTTCGTCATATAATTTTGCAAAAAAATCAAAATAACTTTATCCCTTAGACTTTACAAAGTACCTGGAATCGTCATACAAAACTATTAGGTAGCTAAAAACCGCGGAGCTTAGATTCTCTTTCATCACACTGTCTTGAATGTGAAAGCGAATCTAAGTGCCAGTTCCGGCGTCAAGGCTTCTTGAGAAGAACTTGCAAGAAACTCACACTTGCGCTCACATGTTTCTTTTTTATAAATAACATACTTGTTTGTTACACGGCCACATGGCCTTTCTTCTATGAGATATAAAACACTATTTACTATTTTATTTATATCTTTGGGTAAAGCTAAACTCAGTTGATCGAAGTATCTGTTAAATAGTCGATTGCCGATATTCCGGTACGGTGCGAATGATATTCCTTAATGGTTAAATGTTACTACTTCTAATTTAACTAATTACATAACAATCATTGTATTACTTTTTCTCCGATATCTCCTTTAACCATCTAGGTTATTACATTATTGACCTAATAATATGATTATTATAAGTACAGATGTTCCGACAAGAAATTCCGAGAAATAATATATTGTCAACTACAGGCAAATCTAAAAGAATCTTTAAAGATATTTTTTTATGGGATAGGGGGACAAACAGACAAGCCGGTCACCTGATAGTAAGCAACTAGCGCCGCTCATGGACGCCTGCAACACATATAATGCTACAGTTGCGTGGCCAAAAGGGGGGAAAAGGGTCGTAAATAATTCTGAGAGGTCGTGATATTTTACCGATCGAGCCGGACTATTCATGCAGCGAACTGCGTTACTCTAACGAACCGGATATACATACATGAGTATTACCGAAAGCAATTAAAGTATTATTTTAATTTCTCATTCATTCAGAAGCGTGTCCAATCGAGACACGTAATCGGGGTGCCTGCAGTTGTTACTGTTTAAAGTTCATTAGACCCGAAACGCTATCTCTATCAGTGCCCAATAGAATTGATAACAATTGTGTTAGGTACAGTCACCACATCGATCGCTATCGCTAAATTAAGTGTTCTAGAATTATCTAATTTATACATCCCGGAACACGGTGATATCTTAAGACTCATAAGCTCACACACAAAGAAATGTTATTGAATTTTTAATCTATAAAATAAGCGTCCAGTTTGAGTTAGAGGTCGGCGGATTCGATCCCCACCCGAGTACGAACCTTTACGTGGAGCATGGATGTTTTTCAATGTACAGGTATTTACTTACAAAAAAGTATATAAAATATGCACTGATTACTATTAACATCAGTTGTCTAGTTATTGTGCCCAAAACGGTCATATTATTACTAACTATATCAAAAGTTTGGTATGCCTGTCTTTCTGAGCTCTAAAACATTCGGATCGATTTTAATTGGACTTTCATTGATTTTATAAACATCAGATATTTTAATTATTTAGTTATAATATTCAAATGCAATTGCAAAGTAACAGACCGTTTTATTTCCCGTGTGAATGACTCAGTTCATGGTCGCGAATAACTGCACAAACAGAAGTAACACTTGTCGTGATGAAATGATTTATCTTATTTTTATCATCATCTTCCTACCCTGTTCCTATCATTTGGGTGTCCGCCCAACAGGTGTCTTACCCACACTTCCATATCATTCGCATCTTCCACACTAAACCCCCTCTTAATCATCGTTGTTCACACAATCCATCCATATTTTTTTAGGTCTGTCCCTACTCTTATTCCCTTCCACATTCAGATCTAAAACTCTTCTCTCTCATCATTACATGGCCTTATTTTACAAACATAGAGTTCTGTAAACTTACATGATAGTATTGTTTTTTCGACGTTGCGTAGCATTGCATCAGACTGCCGCGTCCAGCTGAGCCATCCACCAGTCCAACTATAAAATAAAAATAATAGCTAGAGTACAAAATAGTTTTTAATAACTCAGTAAACTCACAAAGGAAAATATGTGCATGCTCTATCTACTCTATGCTACAATACATATTAGCGGGATAAAATATACAAGGCGGTATTTATAAGAAAAAATAAACTCATTTTCTGTATAAAAAAAATCAAACACGGTACAAATTGTGATGGTTGTGTTATATGATGCTTGGTAAGTAAGTAAGTAATGTTAAAACAAGTATGATAGCCGAATGAGTGATGTTTGTATGAATTTTTCACAGGCACCATCTTTATTCGACGGGAGCAGAAGAATTTTAGCTTGAGAGATTTTGCTATATTGCTCATAATAACACCCTATGTCTATATTCCAGATAATACATTTTTTTTAATTTCCACGGGAACAAAAATCTAGTCAATTTAATGAAATTACTAGCTGACCCGGCGAACTTTGTTTCGCATCAAAAGTAATAACTGCTGTCTCGCTATGTTAATACTGCAATATCTTCGAAAATATTTGCTTAAATTGCATGCTGTGAAGGGCCAGGATCATCTATATTACATGCACAATATATTTAAGATACTTAATTGGATGAAAATTAATACTGTAATGTATAAAATCGCTTCGTAAATAGGCCATTACTACTCGTAAAAAGTAAAATAATAAAAATGGTCATTGTGGGTTATCCCTAAGAGATAGACATATGCCCTCGCGGACTTATTTGTAGATCTTTTGAAGGTGTATAACAATGTAGTACATTATTTTGTTTTATCACTTAGGGTTCAGACAGCGTTTGCGATTAAAGATCTAAATCTTGAAAATTATCACTTTTTTGTACTACACATGAATTATAGATCAAAACCACCCTGTTGACACCCTCTATCTATTAAAAAAACCGCATCAAAATCCGTTGCGTAGTTTCAAAGATTTAAAGAAAGAATTAAAGCGACTTTGTTTTATACTATGTAGTGATTATCACTGAAGTCTGAGGCTATGATAATTTTTTAATTTATTATTGTAATGTAGTTAAGAACATATTTCTCATCTATTCATTAGTCATTATAACCATAAATAATAAGGGCGATAATATATATTTTTTTATTTTAAATAATTTTTTTACGGTCGGAAGTGTCCTCGTTTGTATGTATACAAAATATGGCCAAATTTAATTGCCGCGATACTTAATTTACTTAGCGACGGAGTAATATCAAATGCATTAATTACAAGAGACAAAAAAAATACACTTGTGCATTGACAACGAAATTACGAATAATTTCTTCATTCGAAAATTATATTTTTCAACTACAACATTCGATATTCAAATATTTAAAATGTTTTGTTTTTTTTTAATTATTTTTATTTATTTTATTAGTTGCAAGATATTCACTGTCCCACAAAACTGCACAAACAATTTGTCTGTGGGATCCCTATTTGATTATAAACACATTATTTATTTATTTTAAACATCTCTTTTTTCTTTTTATGTTTTGTCCAACTCATAGTGTTGTTCGCTAGTGTTTGTACCGAGTGTAGCTAAATAAAACGAAGGTCAAGTCTACCACGTTCAAGGTCAAAAATGATTGCTATCAAATTGACTATGATTCTTAGCATAGAATCGATACCGTCTAAATTCTAACAACAAACTATCCCGTGTACTGGTTTTTGTCGAACGAGCAATTCTAGAACAAAAATGTAGTGATTTTTTTAATAATGATTTGCTTTTTTATTACTGTATACGATTAGATAATCTACTGTGCTGATTCATCGTGAATCGTAATATTATGATAGATATTGCGTGTCCAAAAATAAGACAAATGTCTGTTAGTAATATCAAAATTTTGAACAGATTTCATTAAACTGTCAAACGTCCGAGATACTATTATATTTGTGCTTTAGTCCGTTTGTACAGAACTAATTATTAATCAATATTATTCGATTGCATTCCTAATAGTAAAGTACGTAATTCTATCGTAAATCATATTGGTTATTTTATTACTCCATATTCCATGCTATTGCATACCGTGGACATGTCGTTGTTATGTTATAACCAAACATTTCAAAATTAATTGGGTATATGTCTTTTGTATGATAATTCTAACGTAACCGGAGGATTAGAAGCTTTTGCATTAATTCTTGTTTCACTCTTTGAGAAATATTTTGTTTTGTGGTGTCTTGTGCCTGGCACATATCTTGAATAAAATGTTTTTTGGCATTGTCTTTATCGGCTAGTAAATAAAATGTAGGCATGTCGAGTACGTTTGCCACCAAACTAAAAGGCTGTCTTGTCTATGGCTAAGCCTGTTCTGGAGAAAAACTTTTCGTCTTTACACCAAAAATTCATAAATTTTTATAACTAAACAAATTTCCCAATATTCAATTTATAGTTTAGTACATTTCGACTAATGAATAATCAACAAATGAACTCAAGGATAAAATAATTAACATTTAAATTAAAACACCTTCACCATGTATGTAAAAAAAACAATAGCATTACATTTTAAATTACGAACTTAATAAATATTTGTAACCATCGCGCCATAAAAGTATCGGGAGTATTCAGGAGCAGAAGCAGCAGATTTCGTGACGTACACTTATGAATATAAACATCACCCAGAACTCATTCGGCTTCCGACTCTGAGGGTAGCTAGACATGTATTGGCTTCTTGTAAAGGCCAGCAACGCAACTTTAACTCTATGCGTTGCAGGTATCCATTGACGGCGTTAGTTGCTTACCATCAGGTGACACGCCTACTCGTAAATCAATCCTACCTCATAAAAAAAAAAATTGGCTAGTGACTTATAGATTTCATACCATGATTATGTTAATTCATGTTTTATGAAAATAATGAATTGTAAAATGTGGAAATTTGAGCAGTTAATAAGGCAAGTGCAAGACTTATTATTTACAATGTTGGATTTCGATAAATAATATAATTGGCTTAGTTTTTTCTGAATCAGTAAATCTAATAGTTACCCAACGTAGTAGTAGATTGCCCCAAGTAAATAAATAAGCTACTAACAATACAGTGCAAATAATTATTTTACATTGAATGGTTTTAGCAATTATCTTACTTCCATATTAAGGATATAATGGTCCCGATCCGTGTCCTGCTAACAGTACTGAAATCCCAAAAAAAAACAAATGACAATGTCAGATTATCTAAATATCTTCATCTAAACATGTTGATAAAAACTGGCGAGTTGAGGCGTGATATCCGCTGCCTTCAGTTTCGAGTATAAAAAGGTGTGAAATTAGAAGAAAAAATCTTTTAGGTACCAGACTTTTATACTAGAGCTTATCTATGAATTGTTACTAGCAAATAGAAACATGAAAGAAACATTGTGATTTTTTTATATTAAATTTTTTTGGAACACCGAAAATCTATAATATTATGAAAAGCTAGATTTATATCTGTCAAGCTAAAATTCATCAAGCTATCTAGAACAAAGTAGTTAATACAGTGTGCAACCTGTAGGTTAATGTGGGTCATATCATTAGAAATAATACTAATTATCAATTCAGGTAAAAAGCAACGGAAAAATGTAATTTTGATTATTAATAGTTTGATTTATGTATAATGAACACTGATAACTCATCATGACTAGCCATGATATGGCTTGCAAGACTACAGACCTAGAAATCCAATGACATATCTCCTAATAAAAGTGACTAGTGTGCCTCCGTTTTATTTTATATTTACACATTATTAATGAGTTAAACACAATGTGGTTTGTGTGTGGTGTGCTTTCAAAGAAAACCCAAAAAGATGCTAATGTTATACATGAACATAGATACATATATATATTTCATTGATATTTTATATTCTATGTTATTGAAAGTTACTTTGTGGCATGCATTTTTAAACGTTGACAAATGAAAAAAAAAATGTCACAAATCAAACAAAATAAATTAAAGTTTAAACTTGCTTATCAAACACCATTGAGACTGCTGTGATTAAGAATTTATCTGTAAAAATATATAAATGTATGTGTGCTTTTAACAAATACTCCAAGTCATTAGATTTACTAAGTTGTGTGGATAGAGAACACAGCATTATTTATTTATATAATATTTAGCATTATTTAGAGCCCAGTGTTGCAAAATCTTTGAGTCATGCATAACATTTCTATTGATGCAAATAACCTAATGAAAAGACAAATTGTGGCTATATAAATAAAGCATACTAATAATATCATCATGGACAGAAGTATCTTGGGTGATAGCATTTCCTTAAAGTAAAAGCTTTGTGCCCGGTATGGAAATAGGTTTGCCACCTATTCCATTTGGGACATAAACATAACAGCAAGACGAAGCTTAACAGTCGCTGCCTACACCTTCCGATAGAAAAACGAGTGAAGTTAGTTATAAGCTATCGGTTAGCGAATAGAAGTTTTAGAATTAATTCTAAACAGCAGAGTTAAAAGAATTATATAAGTTACAAAAATTGCTACCAAAAAAGAGTTCCAGTTAAAGTAAGAAAAATGCATATTCTGTTAATTCAGACATCTATGAAAATGCCAGATGAATGTATGACTAAATACTACTAACTACATTTAATAAAGAGTTAAATTTCAAGATATCTAGGATGGCTACAACATATATCTACAACCAAAGGATGAGAATGAAAATATGTATGCATAGTGGTAGATCCAAGAATCTGTTGACCGACATGTTTTTAGTTTTTAACCTCCTCCATGGATCCCCCACTAGACACGAAAATATGGATTTTAAGTAAAAAAATATAATGACATGATAATTACCATGAGAAGACAATAAAAACATGATATAGAAACGGCACAAGATACTGAATCCAAATATAATAACACAAATTTTCTAATCTTGTCATAACAGATGATAGTAAATCAAACACAGATAGATGAAAACCTAAAAAAAAATACATTTGCTAAATTATGGATAAATTAAAATATGAAGTGAAGATTACGATGACCGTAATGCCGAAAAGAACAAAGCAATTGCGCAGTGATTATATTTCGAAATTACTAAAAAATATGATGTAATTTAATATCTAAACTAAGAAAATACCTGGATTCGGAAGTGTGAAGATTAATTTCACTACCCATTTGGTCACAAAAATAATTCAATGTATGCTTATCACTATCCGAAATAAAACCACCTAACAAACAAATCGGTTAACCAGTCTTTTAGATTCATATAATTTTAAACAAAAATTTATATCACTGACAACCAACCACGACAAACTCAATCTTTGAATTGCTTTGAAGTTTGAAATAGTTTGAATTAGGTCAATTAGGAGTAGGGATGGGAAAAAAATCGATTACGGAAGTAATCGGTTAAAAATCGATTATTAAATGTTTTCTTAATCGATTTTAATTTGTAATTATTGATATATTGATTAATAATTGATTTTTTTTCTTGATTATTCAATTACATATTACCGATTTTTCATCTGCAACGCCCCGATATTAAGTTTGGTCTTCTGGCCCGGAACGAAAACTATTAAAGAATACTATCTCCAAAATGTGAAACAGTTTAGATATTCATTTAATCAAATTTTCGCTAGATGGACTCGATGAATAATACTATTTTATTTGCCGACTTTCGGTTGATATGTCATAAATTATTCGTTAAAAAAACTTCATTTTTCAATCGTATTTATCTCTAAGACTTTCGCGAATCACGTTCATGACATTAAAACAACTTTTAGGATTATATCGCGTTTATTTATTACTAATTTTATTTATTTCCCGACGCGACGTTTCGAAATCTTTACAGAGATTATTTTCATGAGTGATAAACAAAAAGATGGTATTTGTTTAAAAGCTATTTTCACTGGTACAGAGGGGTGCTCTCTGTACCACTTTTTGGAATTAAAAATCAAAAAGTTGATGTTCGAAATATGATTTTTACTATTGGTAGCCCACATCAGACCATGAAACAAAAATTAAATATTTATTTATAAGATATATTTACTAAAGAAAAAGTTTGGTTTGTACAGATCCTTTGTTGTATGATTTAATAGGTAACAGTTGCTATTTTTAATTATTAGCTAATTTTCTTATTTCTTTTAAGTTAGTTGAGATCAGAGTTTAGATTAGATTATTAATTATTTATGGATTTTAAATTTAAGGTAAGTATTTGTTAAAAATCTACCACTGGGTCACAAACCCGGCCAGTCCTGAGAAAGACCCAGCAAGAAAACTCAGCGGCTGTTCTTCAAAACTGATTATTATTTCATTTTGGACGGGCTATTGATAGTACTATTATTTGTGATATTGAGAAAATAAGCTTGGTTACCAAGATAATAAAAATTATTTTTATTGTATGCTGTACTGTTTAAAATTCTACATTATTTTGGTTTCTGATGTGGGTCTGACCTGCAAACTATACTAATGGTATCCCGCTGTCTTGAGCTGTTCGATTGTGGGCTAGGTTTGATGAGACTTATGACTGGGTTCCAGCTAGGTGATAGTTTCCAGCCATCTTCTCTATTGAAAATTTTTGGATGTTTTTTGATTTCAATAGCCTCGCGTATCATCCCGGGACGATAATGTTGTTCTTTGGCGAGGATTTGTGGTTTGTCAAACCTGATTCATCATATTTTTAAATGAAATCATATTTTTAACATCAACTTTTTGATTTTTAATTCCAAAATGTGAGTGTTCTCTGTATCAGTGAAAATAGCTTTTGAACAAATACCATCTTTTTGTTCATCACTCGTGAAAATGATCTCTGTAAAGAGTTCGAAACGTCGGGAAATAAATAAAATTAGTAATAAATAAACGCGATATAATCCTAAAAGTTGTTTTAATGTCATGAGTTTTTCGTGACTAAAAGTTTTGTTAAAGTTTATAATAGTCTTTTTTGGTTTTGGTTTTGAATAATGTTTACGACTAAAAGGACGACAACTCGATGGAGTCAATATTTTCATGTTGACAGTAAATCTGGCAATGCCAATTGTACATATTGTCCAAAAATTAAATAATCGATTAGTATAAATAAGTCGATTATTTTCTTAAATAAAATCGATTATTAGTTTATTGATTTTTCATAGAAATAAATTAATTGATTATCTTAAATCGACTTTTTAAGTTAAATTATGTCTCATGCCTAATTAGGAGTGGACGATATACATCGATATACATTGAAGTATAGTATCGATGTATCGAATCAAACCGATGTATTATTACCTCTATTAACATCGAGTATACATCAATGTTTTTTAATCAATGTATCGAAGAAACAAAAGTTTATGTTTATGAATGAAATCTGTGTTCACGGCGATGGAAACTTTTTGACTTAAACCTAAATGGCTAAATCTACCTACACCTAACATTCACTGACAGTAGCGGTGGGTGATTATGAGATATACTTATGAAATCCTTATATTATAAAAATGTCTCAAATATAAATAATACGAAATAGAACGTGTTCTGGAGGAAGGTGATGTTAAGAGCCTCTAAAACCGACGCGCGTGCATGAAAAGAGTTATGAAAGTCAACGAAGCGAGTGAGGTGTGTAAGAATCGTGCCCTATGGCGCTCTGTTCTCTCTGCCTACCCCGCAAGGGATTTGGCGTGAAGTTATGTATGTATGTATGTCTCAAATATCTCGATTATTACAGTTAGTATTTACTCTTACTAATCACAAATATATATGACATGTGTTCTGCCTCACATCGCATTGTAAGAAAGTATGATGATTTGTATCTACACTAGGGATGGGAAGTTGCAAATAAGATAAAACATATTTATTGGAGTCAGTGTTACCAGATCAAAATTATACACTACCGTGTTGACAGTTTAAAAATACGGTGTTTCAGCCCCAAATTACCGTGTATAAATTTAAAAAATACCATGCATATTACCGTGCAACATCAAGAGAAAATGTCATATTTTTCAATATCATTTATTAATTCATAATCATCTAAAATAACAACTTCTCGCTCGTATATGGCTGCAGTCAATTTTTTTAACATGTCCGTAGATGGTATGAAATCCACACAGCTCTTTCCACTCCTGTGTTGTTGAGCAAGAATATTTCCTTTTATGGTTCTTGTAATTAACTTATTTCTTTTCTTTGTTTTAATGTCATTTACTTGACTAAACAGTCTTTCACAAGCAGCATTGGAATGTGGTAAGGACAGGATACTCAGCATAAAAGCAGGCAAAAGCTTAAACTTCTCTTTATTTTCATCCTTTAATTGAGCTGTCTGTGAACAAAAACAAAATGTTTTATATAATAACCTAGGTACTAGTAGGTACCTACTCCGATATATTTTTTAATATAAATAAGTTCAATAAAAAACTACTGATTACCTCGTGCCAAAACTCGTCAGCCTTGTCAGTTTTAGATAATTGCATTTGAGCCACAATCATCGGAAAATTTCTCCACTCATCGTCCAGTACTTGTTGGTCATTGAGATCCTTTGGGCATAAACGGGGAAAATAATCGAAGATCATCGTATATGTGGGCAAATCTTTCGCTAGACGTTGGTGAAATGCAAATTTGTACGTTACGTTATGTCGAACGAAATAAAAAGTATTGTTTCACTGATTAATGCGCTGAGCACTTGCCAAACATCAAACACCAACAAAACTATCGAAGAAAGAAAGAGTACGGTGTCGGTACGGTTTGTCATAGCAACCTATGCAACGCTTTCGCTGATCACCTTTTTGAAGCACATGGCTTCAAAAGGTCAGCCAGGCAGCAAAGTATAAAAAAAAATTGTGACGATCTTTTTGTTTACCCTGTTTGACTGCTATTCAAGGTACGCCTTAATTTGTCATAGCAACCTATGCAACGCTTTCCCTGATCACCTTTTTGAAGCACATTTGCCAGGAGGAAATCCTGAAATAAACACTTGCCTTCAGTCTCCATCAGTGTAAAGATATAAATGTTATAGATGTGTGCATGTGTAAGGATATTTGTGCAGAATAAAGAACATTTTGTTGTAGTTAAATATTTAGGTCATGCTTAGTATGAAAACGGCAGCGAATATTTGGCTAGAGGTTATTTGAAAAAAATCCCTTTATCGTTATTTATCGTGACTTGCCAACGCTCGCGGTAAGCATTTTACGCCTGGCGCACCGAAACTTAAACTAACCTAAACTAACTTAGACTAAGTTAGACTCCATGAACTCGTGGCACTTTATGCATGATGTTCCAATGGAGTTTTGATGACAATGTAGAAAAGTACACTACACGCGATGCTTTCCACCATTTTCTACATTTGCACACACATACGAACACTTATTAAAGAAAACGCCACAAATAATATCCATTGAAACACAAATTTTAGAAAATAATGCAATGAACGGACTTGACTCTTTTACATTCCCGCCAAAACTCATTATATTAATTAAATTAATTAAATCATTATATTAATTAAAATTAAAAAAAGTATTTTAGACAGGTGGTAATAGTGACTGCAAGAGAATTCTAAATATCTATAACTAATTAAAAACCATGATTTAAAAATCTTAAGTATGATTTTCCTTTATCGAAAGGAAAATGTAGAAAATTTTATAGGTATTTCGTGTCATTTTATAAATGTATTATAGAACAATTGCGTGCCGCACACGTGATTCTACAAAATTGGACAACAGATTTGGCTGAAATTTTGAATGAAGATGTTTATTTCATCCCGATATACTCGGGACGTAAGCGAGAGAGACGGGTCGGGCGGAATTTGTGGCGTAATATTATATAAGTTGAAAATTGAATAACCACATAATACATAAATGTTTATTGTTACAATAATTATTCACAAATTATCACTCGTCTCTAGAACATTCGTCATCCGATAGCGATTCCTCACTGACAAGTATACTATGAGTTTTTTCTACCATTTTATCAAAAGCTAATAACAGTCGATTGACTAATCACATCCCTAAATATCGCAGTAATATTGTGAATGAAATATGACGTGTTGACGCCTAATTTTTGTATGGAGTTTTAGGTTTTGTTGCTAGAACAAAGTTGTGGTAACGAGTATTCGTGAACTGTCTAAAGTACAATAATGTAATGGACAGAGTATAATGTGGAATGAATTTTTGCTTTGATCAGCAGTTAGCCAAATACCTATTAGGCATTTAGAGTTCCATATTATTGTCATCATAGTCCCTCGTGAGCTCAAAAGGACTCGTATCTAGGGCTGTAATAACATTTACAAAAATCCTCGTTGCCCTGGAAACGGTCTAACTAATGTTTTCAAAACATTATTTCCAAAACAATATACGATCAGCTCCGTAAAATGCAGATATCAACAGTACAGCCAGTATTTAAATTGGAATTAAATCATAAAGTAACGCCCGGTGTGGTGACTATAGCAAAGTACGATGGTACACATCCATGTCTCACTGCTGCTGCTGGATATGACAAAGTACCTAATTTCTTTTTAATCGCCCTTGACCACACACATGCCTTATCTCACATACCGTAGAAATAAATAAGGTTCCGTATACACACTTAATACGATCCTGACACACATTTTTTCTTCCGCTGTCATTATCGCTTTCATAGGTGCTCATTGTAGTTTGCAAAACGAACCTGGGACCGCAGAGGTCGTGCTATAGAACTAGAATATTGAGTCTCCTTAAGTATGGCTGCATTTAAGGGTTAATATTTTTTTATTTAGATAATAATACACCATCCCCATGGTGGTATCGTCAGCGGTCGTGCCCAGCAGTCACAGGCACATGGAGAAGTGTCAGAGCTGAACTTGAGCCAGGCCGTCATAGCACTTGCTGCTGGTCCTTTGAAACCGGATACAGGAAGAGATATGCTATTAATTGGATCGCCCACCCAAATATTAGGTACAACATTGTCTGTATTCAATAATAACTAATTAATTTAAAAAGCAGGAATTACACAAACATACATACACATCTTCACGCCAAGTCTAGTAAGCAGCGAGAAAGGAGCTCAATAAGGCACCATTCTAACACGTATCACTAGCTGCTTTGACTTTCATAACGCTTGATCATAGAAGGTGTGACACACATAGATAGATGAAAGCTCGACTAGAAGAGAAAGGAGGAATTTATAAGGTGGTGAAAAGGTAAGGTGAAATAAACGTTTAGGTGCCTAGAGTACCCGGGACGTATTACCCGGTAATTAAGATATAGTGTAAGTACTCGGGTACTCGCGTGGGGACAGAATCCTTCAACCTCTGCTCAATGCTCATCAGCGGGTTTTTCTAGCAATGCACCTGAAGGCTCTTCGAAATTACCTACTACTAACTAAACTACTTTAAGCAAAAATAATTTTAACAGGCCTCTAACTTTTCAGCATACGATGTCCACGAGAATACAGATTTGTTTTTTAAAGAAGCGCCGGATGGCGTGAACGTTATCATCACGGGTAGCTTTGGTAAATATACTGAGATGCTCGCCATTATTGGTGGCAACAGTTCAGTGCAAGCTGTCGACTGGGAGGGCAAGGAGGTCTTATGGAATGTCGTCGGCGGGAAGGTGTCCTCCATGATCACGTTCGATTTTGACAAAGATGGAGAAAATGAAGTAAGACCAATTCCATAACCATTTCTGTATTCTTCTAGACAAAATAAAGATGGATAGGCCATGTGCTATGATTCGAACTTGATACCTTTCAAACCGTAATCTGCATCTTAGTTTACTAGCCACGATGAACGTGAACTACTTAAATGTGTACCTACATTTAGGGAAATCCGCTACAATTAGTAAAGTAGGTATAGTGATTCCCAGTCGTAACTGAAAAAAGAGTACATATAATTAATTATTATTAAAAAATAAAAGTAACATAACTCGACGCCGTTTTCTACCCGAAGGTGTAGGGGGCCGTTCAAGTATTACGTAAGCACTATAGGCGGGGTCTTTGCTTTGCTTATTTTGGATAATATGGGGTGTAGGAGGTCCAGATAATGATAACGTCATCAGTAGTTATTGTATTTTCCAAAAAAGCCCTTGGACCTATCTTGTAGATGGTCTTTTGAGCTTTGTTTTTGAAAATCATCATCATCATCAGCCTTTTGAGGTCCACTGCTGGACGTAGTGCTCCCCCATAGAGCGCCACAACTGCCGCTCCTGTGCAACTTGCATCTATCGGCCTCCCGCGGATTTCACCGGGTCGTCGGTCCACCTAGTGGGGGGACGGCGTACTCCGCGTTGACCAGTACGTGGTCGTCACTCGAGCAGCTTTCTACCCCAGCGGTAATCGGTTCGTCGAGCAATGTGGCCAGCCCATCTCCACTTCAACGTGCTAACCTTCTTGTTTTTGAAAAATGTCTACGTAATTATGGGGGGGAGGCTTTGCTTACTTTTGCTGACTAAATAATTGTTATAAATCTGCTTACGTTGTACTTAAATGGGCCCTAGGCAGCGGCTGTTAAGCCTGATCTCGCCGTTATGTTTACGTCCCAAATGGAATAGGTGGCGAACCTATTGCCATATTGGGCACAATGTTTTCTGCTATCGATATTTATACACATAACTTTCGAAGAGAATTCCGAAAAAACATTGGTTCATTGAATTACCACGATTCGGCGAGTCGCGGTTTAACAGACCGCACCTTGAGGTAGAAAAAGCCGTGAAGTTATGTTATGTTTGGTTTATGTTTATTCAGGTTTCAACCTACATATGTAGTAAATTTAATTTACTTAGAACACATCTAATTGAAAAGCAAAATTCTACAAACGAGTTAAATTGTCATATACATTCTTCAGTACGTTTCATCTTTAACAAAGTTTTTCATCCAGCTCCTCATCGGCTGCGATGATTCCTTCATCAGGGTACTGAAAAACAATCAATTTATAGCTGAGATATCTGAGACGGGCCCCATACTCTGTCTGACTACAGTTACGGAAGTGAGATTCGCTTACGGCTTGGCTAATGGTACAATTGGAATTTATGAGGAAGGTATTCGACTTTGGCGAGTCAAGGTAGGCACCACAGAAATAGATCAAGAATCTTGATCTATTTAAATTAAATTTAATATTAAATTTAAATCTTGATCTATTTCTGTGGTAGGTACAGAGAGACTGTATAATAACATACTACTAATATTTAACAAATACTTCCACTATTTAGGTAAAATATTTTGCAGCGTCTCCATTTTTGTTTGTTTTCACTTTGTTCCATATCCAATATTTGCAAAAAAGTAATTAATGTTATAAACAAACTAAGAAGCTATTGCATGTGAAATCATACGTTATTTTTTTGCGACTATCCCTGAGATCAGGTTTCTGCCAGTAGTCTGAGTGTAACGTTATATGTAATAAGTTTCAGCGCTTTTGCTGAAAAACTCATTGATATTAATAATTTATAGTGTCCGACCGAAGTTTCGGCTTCGGCCACCTTCGGCCAAAAATCCATCTTCGGCGAGAACTTCAGCTTCGGTCAGAAGGTTGTAGAGATTGCCGATTAATCGGCTTCGGCCAAAAATAGACCTTCGGTCGGACACTAATAATTTACCATTAGGTTTTTGTACATTAATTATGAATTTAGTAAAAAACTGTTATTCTAGTGCAAATAAATATTTCAGTTTTATTTTCTTTATTGTTATACAGAAGTTACTTCTGGTCATTTATTAAACGATTTCAAAAAACAGACTGTTGTTTTGTTAAATCTAATTTATCCTTTATCTAATATTATATCCACAACTATTCAAAGAAATGAGTTTGATTAATGCACAGGCAAAAGCCTCAAGGCTTAACAGAACAATTTTTTTTTACAATTCAACAGTCGCTAACTTTGAAAAAATATAACATACTTTCGTATTTTTGCAGTCGAAACAAAATGCCCTGTCCTTACAATGGTCTGGGGAAACTCTCGCCTGCTGCTGGGTCAACGGTCGCGTTGACTGGCGAGAAGGAACCTCTGGCAGAGTATTACGACGTATTCAGATGCGTGCCAACGGTGCTGCTATGTTGCTAGCAGATTATCGATCTATTGGCGTTCGAGATCTGGTCTGTGTATCAGACAGAGGTGAAGGTTGGTAGCACTCCAAGACCCACGAAGTATAGAAACACATCAATCCGAACTCTGACTGCGCTACAATTACGGATACACCCATGATTACGTACATATGTCGCGTTTAGTATAACACAGAGCTGTCAAAAGCGACAAAACTTCCCGCGTAAGGATTTGAACGAGTGCTTCTCGAAGGATGGCGCCCTCTACTGGCGAAAATTCTTTCTCCTATAGAGACCATTCGTTCAAATTACCTTCAGACTCCTGTGTTTGTATACTTCGTGCCAACACTGATAAATGGCTGATATATTCAGCGTATCTTAGACACTATTTGTAGCCAGTACCAAAATGTCCTCTCGAGATTTATGAATGGTTATAGATTATCACACCTACTCAATTGGGAAGTAAAAATTCGGGAGTCGAGGGGCGTAGGTATCTACACCTCAGGTAATACAACTCTCTCTCTACAACTGAATATACCTACAAGAAAGGATCATTATAATTGGTTTATATTTGGTCTCGGTGGCACAGTGGGCGAGCGCACGGCCTCTGATCCAGAGGTCCGAGGTTCGATTCCAGACACTGGCTCACACCAATGACTTTTCGAAATTGTTTTCGGAAGTTATGTGTGATAAATATCGATGACTGACAAACTTTGTGCCCGGTATGGCAATAGGTTCACCTATTCCATTTGGGACGTAAACATAACGGCGAGACGAGGCTTAACAGCCGCTGCCTACACCTTCGGGTAACAAAAGGCGTGAAGTTATGTTGTTGTTATGTTGTATGTATGTTGTTGTTATATTTATTTTATGGGAAACGAGCCAGCCGGTCCGATAGTAAACAATTAGTATCGATGTACACCTGCAACACAGTTACAGTTACGTTGCCGGCCTTTAAGGGAGAGGGATGGTAATGGATGGAGCAGTGCCTCCAGACACCTCTATTACCGAACAAAACGTGATATGAGTCACTTTTCGGCAATGTTCTGAGAGGTCGAATTCATCGCTCGAGCGAGCCCATTCATGCAGAGAACTACGCAGCTCTACCACTGTGAATATGAAATGTTACTAATATAGCGCCTTTATATTGTGATGTATCCTTGTCACAATAATAGCTGCGTGACGTTACTCGCTTCAAAAAACGCACGACTTTTAATCACTTTCTTACTTATTTTAACGAGTAAGTATGATGTTTAACAATAAATAGATCACAAAAGTTATATATTTATTATATATAGTTATAAATTCAACAATAACAATTTAAACTCAATAGTATGCGCTTCAAAACGTTGCAAACGGTACTGACACTGACTCTTGCACCACGTCATCACCGCCAAGAAGGCGCGGTGGCGACTATTCCAATCCCAATATCAACGCGCTATGATTATACAAATATTTCATTAAGTATCTTCATATTACTAATAACATTTAAGACTTAACCTAATAAAACCTAAATAATTATAACATTGAAACAATTTTTTATAGATTATATCGCGTTTATTTAGAACTTATTTTCTACTAGCTGACCCGGCGAACTTTGTTCCGCATCAAAAGTAATAACTGCTGTCTCGCTAATTAACATAACTGTAATTTATTCGAAAAGATTTGTTTAAATTGCATGCTGTAAAGGGCCAGGATCATCTATATTACATGCACAATCTACATAAGACACTTAATTGGATGAAAATTAATGCTGTAATGTTTAAAAACGCTTCGTAAAAAGGCCATTAGTTCTCGTAAAAAGTAAAAAAATAAAAATGGTCATTGTGGGCTATCCCTAAGAGATAGAAAGGCTTTTAAAGGTGTGTAATGATGTAGTACGTTGTTTTGATTTATCAGTTAGGGTTCAGGCAGCGTTTGCGATTAAAGTTCGATATCTTGAAAATTATCACTTTTTTTACAGTGAAGTTTTTACAATATACATGAATTATAGATCAAAACCACCCTCTAACTATTAAAAAAACCGTATATGTGGACAGACAGCGGAAAGTGACTTTGTTTTATAAAATGTAATGATAATGATTTATTTCCCGACGTTTCGAACTCTTTACAGAGATCATTTTTACGAGTGTAGTATAAGTATTAGTTAGTTTGAAACGTCGGGAAATAAATAGAAAATAAGTTCTAAATAAACGCGATTTAATCCATAAAAAGTTGTTTCAATGTTATGAATGTGATTCGCGAAAATCTAAGAAATAAATACCTAAATATTTGTTTGCAAGTGATGGGGTTTCCTCCATATCAAGAGGTAACAGGATTTAACGCGACGCCGAAGAATGTCCCATCAGAAGAGGATCGCATCGCTATTACGGAACTGTTCAATAGGAAACAGGCACTTATGGTGGAGCTGCAGCATTACGAGGCGAATGTCTCAAGCGGTAGCGGTAGCGGCAGCCTGGAGAGTCTGGAAAGACCTGCAACATCAATGCCAACCAACACACGTCTGCAAGTCGCTGTTTTACATGCTACGAATGAGGTATTCTGCTATTAAATGTACCTTTCAATCATAAGTCGAGGGTCTAAGCAGCAGTCTAAGCTGCTGGGGTATCGAGCCAGCTACGTGTAAAGCAACTTAAACTTTTAAATTTTTTTTTTTTAAATTGCTTAGATTTTTAGTTTAAAAATAGCGTTATATCGCCGTAAAGGTACTTAGCCTTAATTTAATATTTTAGGCATGTTTACAACTAGCAATATCAACGAACAATGAGACCGTAGTTCGAGCGGCGCTTGTATTAGCAGAAGGCATATTTGAGACGGGGGAAACTTGTGCACGGCATCCACCCGCCTCACAACTTGGGTCTTTACTTCATATGGCACTTAGACCACCGAGAGATGTACCCGTGGATGTTCATATCAAGGTATGGATCTGAAGCTCTCCTATAATTATATCGATGATAGGAAAAAACTCAAACTTTAAATGCGGAATCGAAAGTGCAAAGCGATGGCGAAATTGACGGCTCCGCAACAGGAGGCAACAACCCTCCACTCCTCGCTCTCTAGCATTATCACGATCAATGGTGGGGACAGGGCTCGCCCGATCTCGTAGACGAGGACTCGACGCTAGGCCACCCACGCTGGGACAGACCTCCAGCGTGTGCTGGTCGTATGCGCAATTGCAGCATTTCACCGTCTTCTTTTCGTATTCGATTCAGATACTCATCGTACGTGGCCATGATCCGCTTCAGGCTCCAAACATCATCTTACCGTGGGCCTTGCCTTATTTACCTACCATTCTGTGTCTTTGAGTAGTTGTTGGATGTTATGTGATAAATATCAATGACTGACAACTTTGTGCCCGGTGTTTCCATTCGGAACGTAAGTAACGTACCGATTCGTCGAGTCGGGGCTTTAACAGCCGCTGCCTACACCGGATAGAAGAAGGCGTGAAGTTACACTCGTTACGTAATATAAGTTAACCAAACCTACTGCATTTTTGTAATATTAGATAATGTAGTGGTAGACCCACGTAATTTGCTGCTTGAATGGGCTGGCTCGATCGGTGAAATACCAGAATATAGAGGTAAAATGGCTCATGCCGCGTTTCATTCGGTAAGAGAGGCATCCATAGGCCCACCTTCACCCCTCCCTTCGTCATTCCCCTTGCAACCCCTTGTCTATCTAATTTTAAATGCCGGCAACGCAACTGTAACACCACCTGTGTTGCAGTCTTGCTTCCTTTGCCCCAAATTCCAGAATAATACATAAATCAAGTTCAATGATTGCAGGCCCTCATAGGATATCCGGATAGTGAACAATTTCATATATTCGAGCTCACAAAACAGTTACCAAGATTTTGTATGTACAAATTGCTTCCAAACGATTTGAGCAATAAGGGCAACAATCATGTCACATTTCACATCACAGAGAGACTGCAAAGAATTTGTATATGGATCAATCAAAATTTCTTATTGGACAATGAACTAAGTCTCGAGACTGAAGACAGTAAGGAGCTTCGTGTTCATCTCGTTAGTTTGCGAGATCAGTCGCATTTGTATTTAGATTTTACAGCTGAAGGACAAATGAAGATCAGTACTCATGACATCAGGTTGGCTGGTGATCTAATACAAAGTTTAGCGGTGTATTTAAATCTGAACGAGTTGCAGGTGAGTCTAGCATACCATTCACATTTTCTAATATAAGTATTTAAACAGACTGAATTGCAGTAAGTAGTACCATTTGAAGTAGAACATTTGTATAGCCCTCTTAACATCAACAGCATGAGCTAAGGTGTGCACCAACTATACTTGGCACAATAACCACTCAGCTTGCAACATAATTTAATTAAAACTAAACTAAAATTATTAAAATTAATTAAGTGTTGGATTAAAAAGCTTTTTTGTTTACTGTTCAAAAATAACTAAAAATATATAATATATCTATGTTCATGTAAAAATCCCTCACACATCCTAATTTTCATACTAAACAGTATTCAACCAGAATAGTTACTATCTGAATCTAAATGGTTTTCAGTATAAAATATCCTTGACCAGGCTGAGGAAATAAAATCACAATGTACTTAGCAATATATTATTTATTGAACTTAGATTATTAGATCTTATAAATTGCATTTATATAGCTTAATTTTCACTGGCCATAAAGTTCAACAAATCCAACACATTTAACAGGATTGAAAAAGAACATGTTGTTATGGGGAGGTTCCCTCTGACTTACAGCTTTCACTACCTCTTGCCCGATTACACCCCCAATAACAGCAGCAGCACTGGATATCTGACCAAATACATCCTCCAATAGGGCGTTGACAATAAAGTTTGCAGGTAGAGATAACTCCTTGACGAGTTCGTCTCTCATTCGTAATAATATAGCAATGTCCTCTTTCCTCTTGGAAGGATCAGGGTTTCTATTATATTCATCTTTAAAACGCAGTAGTATTTTCATGACAAAATAAGAAGGGTCACCACGGCGTAATCTTGACCGCATCTCAGGATTCATCCAATCGACGGACAATGCATTTTGGAGTGGAACATAAATAGCTCTGCGTTTAACATTAATACTGACAGTTTCTCTTGCTTTTTTGTCTGTATCGTCGGGACCACGTTTCACAGCTTTATGTTGAATAATTTCCTCTGAGTATTCATGGTCGATGAGATCAGCGAACATGTATCCAAACATGCCCCAAACATCACCGCTTAAGAACTTTTTATTGTTATCGCGACAAGCATTATTAATTCGCTCAAGTTGTTCCTGCTTCAATCCTGTGGCACACACTATATCGAACTGAGAGAAATAACTATCTGGCACATCATCTACACATTTTGTCTCAGTGGTTATTTCAACCATTGGGTTCAAAGCCCTAGCTCTCTGAATTGAAGCTTCCGCTCTATTCTCACCAATTTTATTCGGTGGAGCTAAAAACTGAGAATACAAATCGATTTCCTTGAGTTTCTCACTGTCGTGTAGGCAAACACTCTTTACACCAGATAAAATAACATTTTTTGCAATCTCGGCGCCAAGACCACCAATGCCGATGATTAATACTTTTGATGCACGTAGCCGCTTCTGCGATTCTAATCCCCAAAGACGAATTTGACGATCATATTGCTCTGCCTCTGCTTCGGATAACTCAACTTCGTTATTTTCAACCATTGTAACAAAGTTAAGAAAGATAAATCGTGGAAAACGAAAGCTATGTGCCGGCTAACCACTCGGACTCGGGAAATTGATTGACAGATTAACGAACACCATAGAGTAGCTACATATATTATACCTATAGAATAACGGACGCTTGAACAGCACGCCATAGGTACTCTGTATCCACTTGGTTTAATTTATATAGTAGACCTACTATGGCTATACTAAAGTAGGTAGAACTTTAGAATACTAATATGTATTAATTTGTGCTAACATAACGCGCTGTATGTTATTTATTTTGAACTTATTATGTTATTATTATTATTATGTTATTTATTTTAGGTTGAACTAGATTCAAGTTACTGTATTTGAGTGAATAGGTCGACACATAAATAAGAAATAAATAAATAATAAATAAACGCGATATAATCCTAAAAGTTGTTTTAATCAATAAATAAGAAGTTATTTTCACTGGTAGGTACTTATATGAAGAGCTACACTGAAAATATTTCTCAGAGGAATGAGATTTTAATCTAGCTGACGGTTGATATGCGATGGTGAGTGCTAAGACGTCAATATTATTCAATAGCCATTCTTTCTCATTTCTAGTCTGTGGCTCAGTTTCCTGAGACAGAGAAAATACTTCGGGAGGATATGGAACATGTGTCAGAAGTAGGTGAAATGCGTTCACGACTAGCAGCAGAGACCGCTGAAAGAGCTCAGCTCATAACGGCCCTGTTGCCAGCAGCACAGGATGCAGCCACATATGATTTGTAAGCTTTTCTCCATTTCTGTCTAATCTTAAATACTTGAAGATTTATTAAAAAAAAATCCCTAAAATTTTATTAATTGTCGATTTTTTTTAGGAAGGAAATGCTTAATCGATATAAAGAAGTAGTTATGTTAAATGAAGAACTTTTAACTGGATGCTATGTACGTCGTGCTACTCAAGAGCAAGCAGTTACATATTTGAAAAACTTGCACACTATTTTACAGCAAGCAGCTAGACTTAGAGGTAAACTGAACGTAAATATTAGAGAAACATAACATAACTTTACGCCTTTTCTACCGAAAGGGCTGTTAAAGTGGCTGTTAAACCTCGACTCGCCGTTATGTTTACGTCCCAAATGGAATAAGTTGCGAACCTATTGCCATACTGAGCACAAAGTTTTCAGTCTTCGATATTTAAGACACATAATAAGTTTCAAAAAGAATTTTACTGGGTGCATGACCACTGGACCACCGACACTTGGTATTAGAGAGCAATTAGCCCGTATTAGATAAGTGTAGTGAGGATTACATAGAAAAAAAAAAGCATGCCTTACATTATTGTGGTGATGCTTATTTTTTATATTCGATATTTTTTCCTGAACCGATTTTTTTAAACCCATACTTTACTATATTTGCTAACAGTGAGAAGGACCAAACCAACGTCACAAAAAATGGTTTGTATGTTTGGCAGCATAGCTAGAGATGCAAAGCATCTAAAAATATCGACTTCAGTTCGATATTAATATAAAGACCTATTAGGCCGATATCGATACATAACTAATTTATCGATCTCAAGTTGACAACAAGATTTAACACGAACATTTTACCAAAAAGATTCGTGGCATTTTGCCGTACTTTTTTACACCTCAACTGTTAAGTTTTTTTAATACGTAGAAAAACAATATATCGAAAATTTCGATTTCGGGTTTCAAAAATATCGATGCAACCCAAGCACAGCTCTCACAGAAGTTTTTAATTTCACCATTGCGCGCGCTAGTGTTCAGATATTGTGCACCTATTTTAGTGCCTTTTCACCATATTTTATCTGCCAATATCCTTATCCTTAAAAAAACTATGATGGAATCGCATCCTATTCATAAATGCGAACCGTATAATTAACTGATCGAGGTAACCATGTTACTATATGATTCCTTATTTTTTTTTTCAGTTGGCAAATATAGCAAGGGTGTGGTAGCTGCAAGCAGGAAAGCTGTTCAAGAAAACAACATAGACGCCCTCATAAAGATTATACAAGTAGGGGATTCATAAATGAAAGACAGCAACCAAACATCATCCAATTACATAATTTATTAACAATTTATTTATCTATCAGTCAATGTTATTTTATAAGTTATGCAAATACATATATTATCCCACATATTTAAAAAGTAATTGATATTGTCGTAAAGAAAATAAATGAATAATCAAAATCTATAATAACAGTAAATTAAGGCCCAGAGCTTTTAGTTCTAGTAACAATTATAATTTTTATCAGAGCTACGCAGTTTGTCACCGCGCGGATCGACCGTTGAAATTTAAAAAAGTCATTGGTGTGAATGTCTCAGAATGTCGACGTAAAGTGGTTCATGCCGCGTTTCTTTCCCTTCCTTTCGCATTCATGACAATGCAACCGTAACGTAATCATGGATACTTGTGTTGTAAGTATGCGGGAGGAGTTATAATGTCATATCATGTCAAGTAAGGTGGTCATTCGATAGTAGGTGGTCATTAGATCACCATTCACCGTTCACCATCACCATTGATTGCCATCCTATCCCGTTTTGTAACAAAGTTGCAACTAATCTAGACAGTTATTTGTCGAGTGGCGTAGTGGACGTCATCGGCGCTTATGTTCAATAACAACCTAGGCTCTGATGGCTTCGGCTCCATCAATAATAATCTCAGTGAGGCAAGTCTGCCGCATATCGCTTGTGCTTGTGAAGAGTTTGGTGCTCGGATGTTTGCCGCTGATCTGTATGGACGACCGTCTAGGGCCACGATAGCCGCTGCCGTTGCTAATGCACGAGACAGTGTGGTCTCGTCAGAACCCGTACGCTCGACCTGAGAAAAAATAATAGCTGAATACTCCTGATGAAGACAGATCTAATGAAACTTTTCAAGCTTGAGTCAAGTAGACTTGAGAGATTTTAATTTGAGGAAGTGCCGTAAGATTTGTCTTAATTATGTGAGTAAAAAAAAAATATGAGTTTGCTACACATATTATTTTCCAAAAATATTATAGATATAAAAAAAGTATTTTTGTTAACGGCGTCTTTTAAATATTTTGTTATTTATTTATACACATTTAAATTTTCTATACCATTGAAAAAAAAATAAAACACTAACCTCAGCAGCTACAGCTCTTAACATGAGTCGTTCAGCCGGTGAGCATTGCTTGATGGCACGTACGACGGCGCTGGAAGACGCTTCACCCAGTGCCTGCTGGACCTCTTTGAGGCCGGCTCCCTGAGGTCCAGCCAGTTCCAGCGCCCGAGCGCTGAGGGCGAGTGCTCTGCGCGCGTCGCCTGACACAGCGGCAACTTTTCTATACACACAAAGAGCTGTCTGTTGGCACAACGGGTATCTGGGATTTTTTCGTAATTTTTGTCGTCTTGAAAATTAACTCACACAAACATCGCATTGAAAGGAGTCAAAATCCGGGTATGACGATCAAGGAGTAATTAATAAAAAAAATTGTGCGTGGTGTCCAACGGCTCGGAAGTAGTGAAACTTTAAGTAAGTTATAAATTGTAATCCACAAATTAAAAATAAGAAATACTACCCTATTAAATTATGTGTTTGTATCCATAAATCAAACTGAAAACACAGGTAAATAAAATGTTGAATATGTCGGAGCATAAACACAGCGGCGCCATCTTATATTTATAGTATTCGTGAGCTACTCTAGGTTTCATAAGCAGATCACGTGATTATTAGAGTATTACTCACCCACACGCTCTTATTTTAGCAATCAGCTACGATTTAAACTACCTATAGTTTGACGGGTTTCAAGTTGCATCTAAACGGTGTTCAACGCGTTAAATTTTTGAACGTCGCATTCGAAGTTTCACTTTAAAAAATCGTAGTATTAATATTCGGTATTATTTTTGAATGAAAGACTGTTCTATATTTCCGTTACGAACCTGGCAATTAGCTGTACAGCATCAGCAGTGACATTGGCTCCAGATAGTCTCATGGCGACGATGGTCTGCAGCTGTGTGTGCGTGTAGGGCGGGAAGGTGAGGCGCGTGAGACCCAGACGCGACGCCACGCGCGCCGCCAGCGCCCGCTCGGGCAGGTCCATGGTGTTGGCCACGCACAGCACGGTCAGCAGCGCGCTGTTGTGGGCGGCCCACTCCATTATGCTGTACAGGACATCTTGTCTGCGGGTGCACAGGGCGTCCAGCTGCAATTCATTTTTAACTTTACGACTTGAAAAAGTAACATCATCATTTTCCTGTCCTCCACTCTAAGTGGGGTCAGCACAACATGTCATCCTTTCGAACTATCCATGTTGTTAAAAGTTTTAGCCGTGGTTTTATGACTGGCCGCCTGCCTGACATAAACACCGTGTGAATGTTATGGTGTGTGGTATGATATTGGTGGTTTATCTCCAATCAGGAGGAAATAAAATTTTTGCAGAAATTTTCGTACCTGCCAAAAACATTCTGTATACTAGACTCTATAGGGATTGAAGAAGTAACCTGTTCCTTAAATAAAAAAAAAAATCAGGTACACATAACAAAAATGCTTCCCAGTAAAAAAAAAATGTCCCTGTAGAAAGGTAAAACGCTCAGATCGCTCCTGCTCTGGAACTCCTGAGATCGAATTTGAATACACTATACATCAATGAATTGCTAAATATGTATTGATTCTCTAGTGACTAAATATTTGGCTCACATTACATCAAACAGAGACCAAAGTAGTACAAGTTACCTCATCTACTAGCAGCACAGTAGGTACTCTCTTTGATCCAGGATTTGTGAACCGTTTCTCCAATAGTGAACAAGCTTGCTCCCATACTACTGATTTACCTGTAAATTTAAAAATTGTTTTTTTTGTTACTTTTTGCCTACATGGTATTGTGTATGGATTTATTAAGTCAGAGCTGTGCATTCTGCGTCTAACCATTCTTACAATAATAGATATCGCAATAATGATAGTGTACTACTAGTGTAGAGTAGGTATGCATCACAAACACCCCACAGGTTTCTAAATAAGTATCTACTTTAAAGTTGGTATCAAATCAAAATGGCTTTACCTTCATAGGTTTCACAGATACTTAAAAATAGATATAAATACTTGTGATTAAACTTAAAATTACATGGTCGAGCTTATGGAAAATGACAATGCCTTTCCGAATGCAGGGGCTATCATGAGAAGAACTGGTGAAGAAACTTCAACAAAAACGCAAAGGTTTTTGGGATACATGAATGTGACATTATAATTTTATTGCCATCTCAAATGTGTCCTTACCAGTAAGCTGTTTATAAATTTGAACATATGCTTGTCTAGGTTCCGCTATCCTCATGCCATTGATCTCAACCAACTGAAAGTCAGGAAGATCTGCATCCTCCTTTAAATATTTGAGGGCTGAACATACAGTTGCAGTTTTGCCAGTGCCAGGCACTCCCGATATATACATGCACCTAGGAAATATAGACATTGTCATGATTGAAACAAACTAATATAAAATACAGTGGGCCTGTTCAACCAGTGAAATACCACAACCTGTCAAAACACCGACGCAAAGTGGCTTATGCCATGTTTCGTTACGTTAGTGAAGTATCCAAAGGAGGCCCAAGCCCCTTCCCCTACCAAATACTTTAAAGGCACTTGCTTGTTTACCCTCCTATTCCAGAAAAAAATATGAAAAACAATTTTAAGCTCCATTTGTCTTTTATAATAGGTATGAGAGACACTCACCCACTTGCACTGTCTAGAATTTTATTCTTTACAAATGATAATATTTCGTGCATCTGAGATTCTCTGCCTGGCAGTGATTTATTTATCTCCAGGAATTCTGAAAGGTAGAGTATTTATTTGTATACAATTTAAATTTATATGACTGAAAATAAAAAATATTCAGGTATAACTTACCATCAATATTGTCGATCATATTTGCTCTATTACTTAAAGATGGAGTTAACTGACTAATAATAATCCTTTTCGAAGGAGTACGCTTTGGTGTTGATACTGGTGTCCTAGGAATCCTAGTCTTAGTAGTCTTTGGTGTTCTTGGTGTCCGTGGAGAAGGCATGAAATCATCATCATCCTCAACATTTCTAATAACCGGTTGTTTTCTTGGAGTTCTTTTCACTGGTGATATATCTTCCTCCATATAGCTGATAGGGGATTTTTTTCTGCGAGAACGAGTAATCGCTGGAGCCATTTCTTCTTCATCAAAAAGTAGAACCTTTTTTGGCGTGTCACCAATACTCTTGGCTGTTGATTGTTTTCTTTTAGGTGTTGCATTTATATGCTGTCTTATGATTAAGGTTGGTAGTTCCTCATCAGAATTTTCCTTAAGTTCCATTGATAAAATATCCTCAATATTATTACTGGTCAGATTTTTAGAATTCTTTGATGTGTCTTTGGAATCACGCGTTGCCTTGGGGGATCCCTTTTCATTCTTATCAGTTAAAATGGCTCTTTTTAACAAAAGCTTTGTTCCCTCATTTTTTGATACGCTCCAATTTTTATCGGTCAGTGATACTCTGCTCATACGTTTAATTAAGCTACTGGGTGTTTTCGGTGTATTATTTGAAATTGTTTTTTTAGGTGTTGACAATAGTTCTAGTGCTCTCCTTTCCTCATCTAGCACAGGCTCAATATGAAATTTACGTCTGCTAATATTCTTTAAACGGTATCGGCATATATAATGGTATGTACCATCTATTTTTATATTCACATCTTTAGTATATGTGCATGTGATGCGACATTTCTTAAAAAATGATTCTATAGACACATCTGTATTGAATGGACGAAGGTCTTCTATAACCTGTTTTAATAAATAATATTGAATAAAAAAATGTTATTTCAAAGTAAATTTACAATACAGATATTGCCTTCAAATCTATTGGGACGCCCCAATTAGAGTATGAATTGGATTCAAACATTTTCTGATTATAATGGAGAATTACAAGCTTAATTAAGCATGGTACATTATTATTAAATGGCTGGCTCATTTAAGTGCAAGAAACAAACTCACCTCTTTTTCTAGGAAGCTACAATTGGGCATATTATTGAGGCATGATTCAGGAATATCACAAGGTCTGGAGTACCACTGAACTTTGGCTCTAAATGGATCGTTTGTGTTGGTGGTGTCTTCGTACAGAGAAATAATTCTAGCTGCATCGCAACCAGCCTCTGTGTCAGGTTCAGCGGAATCGGCATTTGATATAAGAACGAAATCACCAATTTCGGCTATGATATTCTCGAATTGGAATTTCCTAAAAATAAAAAGACACTTTAATGTCGTTTCCAATTTAAATAGAATGTTTCTTCCCTAAACTTAGCGTAACTTACTGATAATAACGAAATGTTGTAGTTAAGTTTTGTGGTTCCTGAATTTCTTCGCTTAACCAAGTTACTGCTTTTGTTATTACTTTTTTCCTAGGCATTTTATGGTGAGTTTTTTTATTGAGTGAGATGAGAATTCTTCTCGATTGAGGAATTTACGATTTGAGAGAGGAATTTTATTTTCACCAGTTAAGCAGTTTGACATTGAAGTCAATTTTACGCGCCAATTGCTACTTGCTAGACTTTTTTTATCATTGTTTCGATTTGGTCAGGCTAAAGCAAAAAACCATACTGCGTTTTTATTATCTAATATCATTACATTTATTTACAATTGTTTAAAGAACTAAATTAATTACACTATTTACAATATATACATTAAAAACTATGTAAACATCTAAATAGTATTCAAATTAATCTAACCCAAACTAACTTAACCTAACTAAGTCATTCAGTCGAGGCACTTTAAGTACAAAGTTCCAAGGGAGATTTGATGAAAATAAACAAAGTATAAATATACATAAAGTGCCACGACTTTGTGGTTAATTTGGTTAGGTTAGGTTAAACTTTAGGTTTAGGCTGGGTTAGGTTAAGGTTAGGGGCCGTCCATTAATCACGTGAGGTTAGAATGGGGGAGGGGGTTCAGGGCCGACAATCTATAAAACTTGTGTTATAGTATAGCAAGTAATATAACAGAACTTCACGCCTTTTCTACCGCGGCTGTTAAGCCTCAACTAGCTGATATGTTTACGTCTCAAATAGGTAGCGGAACCTATTGCCATACACCGGGCACAAAGTTTTCAGTCATTATTCTAAAAACTTTAAGATTCTTTGTATGTACTAAAAATACACGTGATGTTGGATAGGGAGGGGGGGGGGGGGTTTACTTTTAAATGTCGCCACGTATCACAATGGGGGGGGGGGGGTGTGATTAATGGACGGCCCCTTTGTTTAAGTTAATGAGTGAATTATAGTCAGGTAAGTCAACCAGGTCGTTAAATCCCAAAGAAAAAATATGGAGTTGTCAAATTGTCAATTTGTCAGTCAAATGTCATATTTGTTATTGAAACGCACGTGCGTGCGTGAATTTTGAGTGATCTGGATTCTGGAATTAAAATTTACTCGCAAATTACATTATTATACGGCATTTTATGTTGTTGGAATAAACAAAATGAAGGTTAAGCAAAAGAAATCGTCAAAAAAGCTCCTATCTGATAAAATTGCAGATACATTAACCATAAAACCACGAGCTGATATTGAAGATGACCAAGTTTTCGGTACAAAGCCGAAGACAGTAACGCGTGATGATATAGAATCTTCTGAAAGCGAAGTTGAGACTGCTATCAGTGATTTTCGTAAGCTCAATGTGAATTTACTAAGCGATATTAGTAATAAATATCAAGGCGAGGTAGTTTCTCGAAAAGCTTTTGAGGAGCCCAGCGATGAAGATGACTCCGATCTTGATTCTCTCGATGAAGGACAACATGTTAAAGATTCTCGAAAGAAAATCTCTTCATCTCAAGAATCTGATTCTGATGAAAAGAAAGCATCTGTTGACAGTAAATCTGATAATTCTGACTTAGACGGGGATTTTGAGAAACAAATGTTAATCAACGATTCTGATGATGATGCAGAGGTGAACAGTGAAGCTAGTGATGAAGGTGATGGTAGTGATGATGAAGAAGATGATGAGGGTGAAGGATATGACATAAGTCAAATGGAGGTGCCGTTAGCGGAAAATTTTGAACATGTGAAAAAACAAAACATTTCTGAAGAATCAAAGAAAGGTCATGCTGTAAGGAGTCAACTGTTATTATGGGAAGGACTCTTAGAAATGAGAATTCATCTTCAGAGATGTGTGAATACTGCTAATCAAATGCCAATGCCTGAAACATTTAAAGATTTAAAATCAAAAGATACATTCCTCGAGGATGCCAAAGCTACCACGGCTAATGTCTGCACAGTATTAGATAAGTATGTAAATATTTTTAGATGTATCATTTTCTATTTGACAAATTACCCTCTAGAACCTTTTCTTTTGGAGTTCTGTTACCATAATCTCTATGTGAATTCACATACAGACTATAAATAAATTTATCTTAGTTCATTTCACTTAAGCCTTATTTTATTTCAATTAGCATATATTATTTTGAGATATGAGCTAAAATACTGTAATGTAAAATACTTTACAGAGTGGTGTCTAGAAATTGTTGAATACCATAAAGTTTATTAGTACTAATGCTAGTATTTATATACAACATGTAATATATTTAACGCACACCCTGAAAGTTATTTGTTCAAAATCAGTATCTTAATTGATTTTGATCGTTTTTTATGTAGCCGACTAACGGATGACAGTGCGGGGGTTACCATAAATACTGGCCACCCGTGAATTTCTTAGGAAAATGACGCATGTACCGGAACAAATTTGTGTCTGAAATAGAAAGTTTGCTTAGTCAAGTTTCAGACTGGGGCCGACTAAATTTATTTTACCAATTGAACTTTAAGGAGACATAGGTTTGCATGTGTATAAAAACCATGAGAATAACTAATTTCACAAATAAACGATGTTTACGCACATGTTAATAGTATTTACATGTTATTATATTGCATTAATATTGTTATATTTGAATTGGGGTGTTTGAGGGTGTGAGTTAATTATGTTACATTTTATAAAACAACATGCTTTGAACATAAGTTAAAATTACTATAGATATAATAGACTACAATTATAACTTTGCAGGTTGATGTCATTACAAAATATATTGCTGAGCAAATACCCTGAAACAAATTCAATCTGTAACAAGTCACAAACCAAAGGTGTTGATAAAAAAATCGAAGCAAATGATGATGACGAGAATGAAGAAATCCCAAGTGATACAGAAGATGAAGAAATTCCATCAGACACAGATGCAGAAGAAGAAGAAGTCACGACAGTAACAAAGGGCAATAACATTAAGAACGCAACAGCCAAGAAACGTAAATTGGAAGATTACGAAATGGAATTATCAAAATCACATAAAGCATTCAAAACGTTTAGAGACACATCAATACAGAAGTGGAGTGATAAAACACGTCTGGCCACAGCTACTAACTTAAAAAATGCACCAACTAACACTGTACTGCAACAAATATCTTATATTCTATCGGATAGAGAGAAGTTGGTGCGTAGAACGCAATTAAAACGATCAGAATATGATATTGTAGGATACAAAAGAGACAATGTAGATGAAAATAAAAATGAAAACGATACAGAATTAAATCATGCAATAAAAGATCGTAAATCTAACGATGAATATATTCCAGAAATTTTCGATGATAGTGATTTTTATCATCAGTTACTTAGGGAATTGATTGAATGCAAATCTGCTGATATATCAGATCCTGTACAGCTAAGTCGTCAATGGATAGCGTTACAGCAAATGAGAAGTAAGATGAAAAGAAAAGTGGACACGAAGGCGACAAAAGGTAGAAAAATCAAATATGTGGTACACAATAAGCTTGTAAATTTTATGGCACCAGAGAAGAATTTCTCGTGGACAGATGATAGTAAAAATGAATTGTACAGCTCATTATTTGGTAAAATGTTTGAACAAAATAATGCAGGTGTAAATGGTGATGCACTTGATGGCTTCAGATTTAAATCGTAAAACAATTGGAGAATTTTAATAATAATAATAAATATATTATTTATATAATTCATGTTTTATTATCTTTATAATATACAGATGTATTTGTTTGGGATGGATGTGTGGTGTTATGAAAATGTATAAAATACTAAATGGGTATAAATGTAGACAGTTGAAAGTTACCTGGATAAATTAAATATCATGTAACACTTCCCAACAAAAAAATAAAATGTAAGGCCCTCAGTATCCGGCTGATCCTGCCTGTTAAACTGCTCAATAATCAACATAATACTAATTGAATAAGTTTGCTCACAACATAGACAAATTGTATGGTCATGTGATTCATTTTTTTTTTCTAAAT
This sequence comes from Euproctis similis, assembly GCA_905147225.2. Taxonomy (NCBI): domain Eukaryota; kingdom Metazoa; phylum Arthropoda; class Insecta; order Lepidoptera; family Erebidae; genus Euproctis; species Euproctis similis. Next base: position 4,872,468 of record LR990121.1, on the reverse strand, counting down.
TACAAAGAACAATATGAACATATTTAGGGAAACATCAAAGAATTTAATTTTGTGTGAATGTTGATTATCAAATGTTGATTTTATTAATATTTTTCGCCCCCCAATGTATTTAATGAGAAATATATAGAAATAAAATTTTATGAGAATCGGTCAAAGTCTAGCCTAGTTCAATAAAGCACACCGTGACTCGATAATTTTACATATTTTGCGCCAAGAAACTACAGGCAGATGCTAGTTAAATAAATTATAGGTACTCCATGTACGATAGTATCTTTCATGGTTACGATAAGAGAAAGTAATGGAATGGAGAATAAATCCTGCATGGGTGCTGCATTTGATTGATTGTGTCCAGCATAAGACTCAGGTCAGAAAATTACATCACTATGGCATAAGAGGCATTGCTTTGGATCTTCTTACTTCTTACGTGCGTGATAGGCTCCAAACAGTAGATGTTAACGGAAAGCGATCACATGGATCAGCTGTAGCAATGGGGGTGCCGCAGGGCTCTATCTTGGGACCTTTCCTGTTTCTTTTGTACATTAATGATCTACCTTATCTTGTAAAGGACAATCATGAAATAGTTTTGTTTGCAGCTGACACTTCTTTAGTTTTTAAGGTAAAGAGACAATAATCAGTAATTAACGATGTAAACAATGCTCTTTCAAAGATAGTAAACTGGTTTAGTGCTAAAAATTTGCTTTTAAATGGTAGCAAATCCAAATATGTTAGATTTTTTTTACAAAAAATGTTATACAAGTAAAAACCAGTGTCGTGATGGACAATAGGAGACTGGAATCGGTCAATAAGGTTGTCTTCCTTGGTTATAACATTAGACTCTAAACTACAGTGGGGCCTACGTATAGAGACGTTATCTGGTAGACTTAGCTCAGCCGCTTACGCTGTAAAGAAAATACGTCAATGGACCGACGTTGATACTGCACGTTTAGTTTATTTTCACAGCGAGCGAGCTGTTTGCGCTATCTATATGATGAGTCCCAGGGATACACTGAGAAGTAAATTTAAAGAGATACGAATAATGTCGTTACATTCACAATATATTTATGATAATTTAATCTATGTTCATAAAAATAAAAATGTAACTAAATTTAAGAAAAACAGTGATATCCATCAATTAAACTTTAAGAAATAAAAACAAACTTGCTGTGTCCAATAATAGGCTCCATAAAATTTCTAATGCGTTTCCAGGTCAATGTTTAACGCTTTTACAATAAACTTCCAAACGACGCGGTTGAATTATCGTTAAGTAAATTTAAGAAATATGTTAAAAGTAGACTACATAAAAGGGCTTATTACTGTATCGCAGATTATATCAATTGTTTGTATATATAGCAAATATTGTTAATTTGCTAACTGAACATTACTGTAGATTAGTAAGATTGTGTGCAATATGACGTTTCTCAGCGGGCAGCGTACTAGTTTCTTTTTTTTTGTCTGGGATCTTGAATATGTCATGCTCACTGAAAAGTCCTTGCTTACGGCGGTGTCGTTGATCGGGTCGCCACCTTCCCTAAAATATGGCATGGGAGGCGATGGCTGAGATATGGGCCTTACTCGTGAACGGGTGCTGTTTGTAGGGACTAGTCTATTCAAGCGTCCAAAGAATATTAACGTACCCACTGTATTCTAAGTTTGACGTGAGGGACCTCATTTTGCTTTTTTTTTTTTTTTTTTTTTTTTTTTTTTTTGGGATAGGAGGGCAAACGAGCAGGCGTGTCACCTGATGGTAAGCAACTAACGCCGCCCATGGACACCAGCAGCACATATAGTGTTACTGTTGCGTTGCCGACCTTTAAGGGAAGGGGATAGGAAAGGATGGGGAAGGGGTTGGGCCTCCGGGTACCTCTCTCACCGAACGAAACGTGGCATGGGCCACTTTACGTCGGTCTTCTGAGAGGTCGTGGTATTTCACCGGTCGAGCCGGCCCATTTGTGCTGCTTGGCTCTACCACTGTTAAAACTGTGAAAACTGTGCTCTATAAATTATTCCGTTCCGTTCCGTTAACCGCGGAAAAATTTGGACTGAAATATGAAAATATTTTATTTTATAACATAACATAACTTCACGCCTTTTGTTACCCGAAGGTGTAGGCAGCGGCTGTTAAGCCTCGTCTCGCTGTTATGTTTACGTCCCAAATGGAATACGGGGCGAACCTATTGCCATACCGGGCACAAAGTTTTCAGTTATCGATATTTATCACACATAACTTCCGAAAAGTCATTGGTGTGAGCCAGTGTCTGGAATCGAACCCGGACCTCTGGATCAGAAGCCGTGTGCTCGACCACTGCGCCACCGAGACCTTATATATATTTTATTTTATCTATACAAATTATATATTAATATCACAAACATTTAAATCGGACTTTAAAACACCACTTTTTTATAATATTTTTGGCCACAATACACACAGCGCCCTCTAGTTCCAAGCTAAGCAACTAAATGATTGTGTTATGAATACTGCTACACTAATAAAATAGTTTTTTATGCCGTACAAAAACAATGAAAACCACTTCCTTTGACGTACCTAATTATCTATAAGTACCTAAGTTTCTTTATGTACTATTAATATATACATGCACAGTTTTAAACAGACAATATACGGTTGATATATTTAATAAACACTAACTTCAAATACGTCCATAATTAATATGGTTCATAGCGGTAGGTAATTGTGTCTCGACGAGTTTTATTATTAAGTAAGTAATAAAGGAAAGTCAAGTCGAGTCGAGTTCGGGTTCAAAAGTCTTAGTTCGATTCCAGGCGCCACCAATGATTTCTCAGAATACTTTTCGGAAGTTATGTGTGATAAATATTGATGACTGACAAGTTTGTGCTTTGTGTATGGCAATAGACTCGCCACTATAGATATCCGTGTTCGCCGTTTCCATTTGGAACATAACGTAACGATTCGGTGAGCCGTCACTTTAGATGCCGCTGCCTTAACTTCGGGTAGAAAAAGGCGTGAAGTTGCGTTTTAATAAAGGAATTTGTTTTTGTAAACATGTATGTACCTAATCTATTTCTTAAAAATCTTTTATTGCTGAAGGAGATGCATGCATAAATGTAATATTTTGCCACGAACTAACCACTTTTCTAGCACGGTCGGATAAAAATTGACCTATATATTGAATATTTTAGCCGAATATTATTAACGAGCTAATGTTTTCACAATGTCCTCCACAATGCTATCAGCTTGAATGGTCGGGTCATGCCCCTGAGGTTATCAGATGACAATTTAAACCATAAATATCATCCCGCGATATCTGCTGCTTATTATGTTCAGTTATTTAGATATCATTACACCTCTGGTGAGGAAAAATCTAAGATTGCACGTTATAGAAAATGTGTAACATAACATAACTTCACGCCTTTTTCTACCCGAAGGTGTAGGCAGTGGCTGTTAAGCCTCGTCTCGTCGTTATGTTTACGTCCCAAATGGAATAGGTGGCGAACCTATTGCCATATCGGGCACAAAGTTTTTAGTCATCGATATTTATCACACATAACTTACGAAATTAATATCGACATTGGTATGAGCCAATGTGAGGATTCGAACCTGCGACCTCTGGATTCAGAAGCGGGTGCTCGACCACTGGACCACCAAGGAGAGAGAAAATGTGTGTATTTATTTCTAAATTGGTGAATTAATGAATGCACAGCTTTTTACTATGTAGATAGTACCATTTTTAGGCCGCGTCAAAAAAAAAGGTTGTGTGGAAGGAAATTGGATTGAGAGAGAGTGTCGGTGTAAAAGTAAGAAAGGGCATGCTCCGATGGTTCGGACATGCCACACTCGTAGAAAAAGTGGATGAAACACGATTCACTAAGCAGATATACAAAGTAAAAGTGGACGTATGCATGAGTCGAGGATGGCTACGGCACACTTGCCATGACCAAATAGAACGAGTTCTGGAGGAAGGTGATGTCAGAAGCATTAAAAATCGACGCCAAAGAAGCGAATGAGGCGTGTAAGAATCGTGCCTTATGCCACTTATGTATTTTAAAACACCTCTGTCTATCACAAATAAATTTATGTGAGTTTAGAGGCTGTACTCGTAAGTCTTGATATATAAGTGAAAACAGTTTAATCCGTAGTTTTGCAGCGTCCATCGTCCATTAAAATGACATGTTTACGAGACATATAACAATTGACAACAACGGGGTGTCCTACGTGAGAGGGGGGTCCATGCTATAAGTGTCATAAGAGTTTTAAACTTAACTTCAAAGATATCCAATATATTATGTAAATATGGCACTATGTGAGTTGCGTACATAAACATTATTTAAAAAAAAACAACAAATGATTGTCGAGATTTTTCGCGCTCAAAATTGATCAAAATATTTAAATGTTTTTTTTTTGAAAGTCATGCATCCGAGTACACTCGTTTTCTTAGAGTTGGCATGAAGTTATGTTAGTCTCGTTACATCTAAGTGAAGCGCTCATTATCTGACAAGTGTTACAATCGCAGATATTTTCTGTAACTTTTCATTAATTTATTTAAAATGATGTTCGATCGAAAAAAATATATTTCTCATCCCGAGATATATTTTACTTTGGACCTCTAGATCAGCGATAGGACGGATAATGACGGTCGTAACGATTTAGAGAGGATTTTGAATCATGAAGTCGTCGACTCTACCTAATTTTTTTCGAAATTTATGTGTGATAAATATCAATGACTGACAACATTGTGCCCACCATAGATATCCAAGTGTCATATGGCAGTAGGTTTTGTCACCTATTCCAATTGGGACATAAAAATTCGAGTCGAAACATAACAGTCGCTGTCTAAACAATTGTGTAAAAAACCCGCGTGAAGTTATTACAATTATCATCGTTATCAGTTACAGTTTTAAGGAAATATTCTAGAAGTATTATCACGCTCGCACTTGTGACTCAAATCGTCGGTACAACAGTACTTGTCGAGATAACATCTGGGCGGGCGGGCCGCCCTCTAATACAGCCAGTAGCAACAGTGCGCGCGATTGATACAAACGCATACAAGTACAATCACTACTCTTTTTAATAATTATTATAAATTATCGATAACAAATTATTAAAAAAATATAATTTAATTCAAACATTTACTTATTGTAACATACAAAAATAAGTATTGAAAAAAAAATTGTGAGTGAGTTACTAGTGAGTGTTAAAGTGATGTGTTAAACTGTCAACTTTGGATATAAAAACTTTTTGTAAGTATTTTTTTTTTTGGTTGTTTTTTTTTTTAATATATTCGTACAGTCTTATAGTTTAAAAATATTGACTGATTTTTATTGAATGTCAATAATGCAATAATTGCGAAATAATTATATGAAGTATTTAATTATTTAACTGTTCAAAAGGCTGGACAAATGAATAGTTTTTAAGTTATATATAAATTATTAAAGTAAAGAATAGCTCTCTAATAAAAAAACAAGAGAAAAAAAATGCCATCGTTTAATATACCTATTTGGGCATATTATTTTCGAGGGTAACACTTTTTCTAAATGAAGTTTTTATAATACAATAAAGAACAACGCAAAGTTATCATTTATATTTTTATTTTTTTTCCAGAAAGCGAACATATTTTAAAATATAGCTTTGTTATTTCGTAATATTTTACTTTAATTTTTCAATAACTATATCGCCTCTTTCCTTACAGGCCTTAATTTTCGTAAATTTGCTAAGAAAGATCTTCTTTTACTTGTTATTTAAACAGAAAAAAAATAAACTATTTTAAATATGTAAAGCGTGCACTTTGAAGATAAGAATATGAATGGAGTATAACGATCTCATACATTTTAATTAACTGACCCGAGAACGTACCGCCATTTTTGAAATATCTTTACCACTAAAACTGATCACTGCTCCTCTCTTATTGGTCATAGTGTGATGATAAAGAGCTATCCACCTCTATCAATAAGTGGGCTGTCTAATACCCAAAGAATTTTTCACATCAGATTAGTCCGGATTCACTGTGATTAGCGTGTTCAGCCAAACAAACAGACGCATCAGTTTTATCATCAGAATTTGAGTCTTTTTTAAATATTTAAATGTCTAGGATTAAAGAAACACCAGTAGATTACTCTTTTAGAATATACTAGCTATTTAAATTACTAAGCAGATATACAGAAAGAGTGAAAACATGTTGGAGTTTGGATATTATTAGAAGAAGGAAGAAGAATTTTTACTATATTGTCTGTTAACGGCTTTGAAAGTTAAAGAAGCTGACGCCGTTGTGTAAGAACTATACAAACGATCATCTGGTGGTCTATCTACCCCTCTTACTGGACTAATTGAATGAGCCATTTACAAGGTCGTATTCTTTAGTCTCGGTGGTCCAGTGGTCAAGCATCCCGCTTTGGATTGAGGAGTCCTGGGATCGAGTACAGGCTCACACCAATGATATCACGGGTTTCTTTTCGAAAGTTATGTGTGATAAATATTGATGACTGATAACTTTGTGCCAGGTGTACGGCAATAGGTTTCGCCACCTATTCCATTTGGGATGTAACGGAACGATTTGGCGAGTCGATGCTTTAACAGCCGCCGCCTAAACCTTCGAGTAGAAAAGGGCCTGTAGTTACGTTACATATATAATACTTCACTTGATCGAGCTGGCCCATTCATGCAGCTGCGTGGCAGTTGTAGTCGGCAAAATAAAAAAATGTTTTAATCAAGTACGCAACGTGTTTTCTATTGAGTTTATTGAATGATGAGCACACGGTCACGCGTCATATGAAAAACAACTCGTATCTGCTTGAGTGATATTACGCACAAGATGTTATGCGTAGAGTAAACAAATTATGATACAGTATAATAATATATAGTTTACATATAGTGGCACCAACAATCTCTTCACGTGGGTGTCATAAAAGGCTATTAAAGGAACTGACCTGATTAAGAACTATCTCTCGTATCTGAAGTCTTGATGACCCAGTGTCTAAGTATTAACACTAAATGTTCAGAATCTGTAGTGTCTGTCTGTTTGATCCGGTTAATCTTTGAAATGGCTGGACTGATATTGACAAGACTTTTACTGGCAGGTAGCTGGTGTAATAAGAAGTAACTTAGGCTACTTTAAAAACAAATCTTTTATTCATTCATTTACCGCTTCCGAGGCTAAGCAAAGTTCGCCGGGTCAGCTAGTATAAAATAAGTCTTTTCTCACTATTTTGTGTCGATGTACCTAAGTCGAATTTTAAAAGTAAGTAAACTTCTAAATATAGGTACTGTATTAGTACACTGCCACACCATTTATAGAGAAGACGCTTTAAATTTGATGTTGTAGCCCCAGTTTTACCCCCTGGTGGTGGAGTATCGTAAAATCGCGTATGTTTACACTCTGTAGCGAACCCACTTCCCAAATTTTAAATTAAAATTTAGCAAATTTGTATTGTTTAAATTTGTTTGAAACCTACGAACTCATGACTAGGTAGTTTCATTATAACATAACTTCACACCATTTTCTACCCGAAGGTGTAGGCAGTGGCTGTTAAGCCTCGTCTCGCCGTTATGTTTACGTCCCAAATCGAATAGGTGGTGAACCTATTGCCATACCGGGCACAAAGTTTTCAGTCATCTATATTTATCACACTTACGAAATTTATTTCGAGAAATCATTGGTGTGAGCCAATGTGAGGATTCGAACCCGTGACATCTGGATTCAGAAGCGGGGTGCTCGACCACTGGAACACCGAGACCTTAAACTGGTTTATTATATTTCAATTAGTTCTATTCTATTTTCAACTACATATAACTTTTATTTATCCTGTTGCCTCAACCTTCAATTGTTACTCTAGTACATAATAAATTTCTTATAATATGACTATTTTAAGTGTCCTATAGAAATAATGAAAATCTTTGACTTTGATGTTAAAATTAAAGAGGTTTCGTGATTATTCAGTAAGGAGTATTTCGCTTGATAGATTTTTTTTTCCTTTTGGGTAGCACCCGATTTGAATATTTGCCATTCTCAACTAAGAATCTTTTTACTCTTAAAATCCTCGGATGCTGAGTTTTCTGCGATTAGAAAAGATAAATTGTCTAGCAAATATAAACCACAAGTAATTAAAGATACGAGTGTTTAGACAAAACTTATGATTACATTAAAGTTTCTGAGTAATACTTACCTAGAATCAATAAGGTCAGCGTAACTACTATATGATTGATCAAGTTTGAATTGAAGCTACATTATTATTATCATCTGTACACAGAATATGTTGTAAATATGATCTTACAATAATTACAAGCAGTAAAGTTCTTCAGGGATTTTAAGTTCCGGAAAATAGATACGTTTTTTATAACTTTAAGCATTTTTCACCGTTTTTCACATATTTTTTTGTGTGTTGTGTAATAAATATCTGTGACTGACAACTCTGTGCCCGGTGTATGGCAATACGTTCGCCACCAATTCCATTTGGGACATAACTCCGAATCAAGGCTTAACAGACGCTGCCGACACTTTCGGGAAAAAAGGCGTGAAGCTATGAAATATTAGACACCAATGAATATTAAATTTCACACAAATAAATGTCACAAATTTATAGTGGGTAAATTAAACTATGTAAATTTATAAAATCTGTTACTGAAATATCATTTTGCTCCTTTTCCTAACAATTCACTGTCGGTATATTTATTCAACACAAAGTCTGAACTCAAATATAAAGCATCAAACATACCAATATGAAATTAAATAAATAAAAACTAAAATTTAATTAAATTAAATAACTTAAATATACTAAGTATATAAATTTTATACCTTTTGGATGTTACTTTTATCTATATATTTGTTGATCCAGCGAACTTTGTTTCGCCTCAGAAGAGAAATAAAAATAAATAGTAATAGGTTATCCTTAAGAGATAGACATTCTATCATGGACTTTTTTGTAGACCTTATGAAGGTGTAAAATAATGTAGTACATTGTTTTGATCTATCACTTTAGGGTTGATTCATCATTTGCCTTTTGAGGTCCACTGCTGGACAGGCCTCCCCCATAGAGCGCCACAACTGCCGGTCCGTTCACTCATGGGGGGTTTTTGCCATAATCGCCACGCTTGGCAGGCGGGTTGGCGATAGCAGTAGGCTGTATTTTGTTGAGAGAGAATGCTGCTGCCCATTCTTCCAGCCCTTTCCCTTAGTCGCCTTTTACGACACCCACGGGAAGAGATGGGGTGGCGGTATTCTAAGCCGGCGCCACTGGGTTGATTAGTACATTTTTACTGACATGTGCCATCTACTACAGACTATGATACATCTATGCCTGTAAATTAATCACTGCTTAGGGTAGTGTTATAACGAGTTATTAAACCAAAAGTGGTTATTGTATAGACGGAGCTACTGTAGTTCATGCTTTTAGTTTATAGACATACTAGCTGACCCGGCGAACTTTGTTCCGCATCAAAAGTGTAAATTTTGGATATCATGAGGTTAAATTTGTGCTATTTATCTGCTTCTAGCTGACCCGGCGAACTTTGTTCCATATCAAAAGTAATAAATGAGTAAATTTTGGATATTATAGGGTTCGTATCATTTGTGCTATCTGTCGCCACGCGTCTTGGCCGGTACTAAAGCGCAGCGTAACTGCTGTCCCGCTATGGTAATACTGCAATATCTTCGAAAATATTCGTTTAAATTACATACTGTAAAAAGCCATGATCATCCATATTACATGCACAATCTATTTAAGGCTAATTTGATGAAAATTAATGCTTTAATGTTTAAAATCGCTACGTAAATAAGCCATTATTTCTCGTAGAAAGTAAAAGAGATAGACATATGCTCTCGCGGACTTTTTTGTAGACCTTCTGAAGGTGTTTAATAATGTAGAATACTCTTTTGACTTAGGGTTCAGCCAGCGTTTGCAATTAAAGCGCTAAATCTGGAAAATTATCATTTTTTCTTTATTACATCATACATGAATTATAGATAAAAACCACCCCGTTGACACCCTCTATCTAATAAAAAAACATAATTTGAAAGATCTACGCATATATAAAGCGACTTTGTTTTATACTATGTAATGATATCTATATCTCTCTGAGTCTAGATGTTAATACACACATAACCAGATCAAGGAAGCTTGTGATTAGGGCGGACGACCCGAGCTATATGTAGGTAGACATAGGGTATTGTTGCACATTGTGTCTCCTCACCACACAAGATGGAGTGGAGGGAACAGTTTAACACACTGGTACGAGCCACCACATACCTATGTAGGTTTATAGTTTAACTAGCTAGCTAGCGAACTTTGTTCCGCATCAAAAGTAATAAAATAGTAAATTTTGGATTTATCACTTTTTCTTTATTACAACATTATATATAGTTATAGATAAAAACCACCCTGTTGACACTCTCTATCTATTTTAAAAAACCACATCGAAATACGTTGCTTAGTTTTAAAAATATAAGCATATAAGGGGACAGACAGCAGAAAGCGACTTTGTTTTATACTATGTAATGATTTGGCATTTGAGCTCGATCTTCGACCATTCGTTTCCAACTGTTGCCAGCCACTTTTCCAACGTTTTGACAGTGATTGATACAATTCAGTTATTAACCTATCATAACTTCACGCCTTTTTCTACCCGAAGGTGTAGGCAACGAAGGTAGGTGGCGACCCTGTAACCCAGTTATACACACATAATTTTCGAAAATTATTTCGAAAAGTCTTTCGATTGGTGTCACCGAACGAATCCCAGTATGAGCATGACATTACATCGGTATTCTGAGAGGTCATGATAGTTCACCGGTCGAGGCGGCCCATTCATGCAGCCAACTGCGTGGCTCTACAACTGTGAATATGAGTGATACGGTTGAAATTTACCATGATGCAAATAAAAATTTAGGAATTAATTGATCTTTGTGCCCGGTATGGCAATAGGTTCGCCACCTATTCCAGTTGGGATTTAAACATAACGGCGAGACAAGCCATAGCAGCCGCCGCTGTTATGATAAGTAACTTTCATTTTAAAAGCTTACAATTTTAAAAGTTTTACTATTATCCACCCACGAAAGTTACGCAAGTTACTGACACAGTTTGTCGAGCAAATTCACGCCCACGATTATGAAGATGCTGTCTATATTTAGTTTATTTTCGATTCAGCATACCTGTGTAGCTTAGGAGTTATAGTCCACCTATCGGGCATCTTGGTGCATTGGTAAAACTACCGACCTCAGAATCGAGGTTGGTGGGTTAAATCTCCGAGTACAAATATTTATGACAAGCATGAATGTTTGTATGTCCTCTGGGTATTTTTCTATCTATCATAAAAATATATTTCCAAAAAATAATAATATCCGTTATCTAGTTTCCATAGCACAACCAATTAGTTGCTTAGCTTGAAACTAGAGGGCGGTGTGTGTATTGTGTCTAAGTTAATATTATTATACCTTCCATGCTATTGTCATTGAATCGTAATTCACTCAATATATATATTGACAGGCATGTCAGCTATATTAGATAGCTCGAATCGCAGATGCGATTTCATTATCGAGGCAAATATATTTTATTCCGTCGGCTTTTCTGATTTATTTTATTAAATTAAATTTCCTGTTCATTACAAATATGCTTGTACTCGCTCGGATATAGAATCCACCCAACTTTTCCGCAGCAGCCAGCACATGTTAGCAGTTACGCTTCGAGATAATATTTTAATAATATTGAAAGATTCAACATAACGATTGCCGCAGTGGCCCAGTGATCGATGCCCCACTTCTGATTCAGTAGTCGTAATTTCGAATCTCGGCTCACGCAAATGATTTCACGGAATTATTTTCAGAAGCTATGTGTGATAAATGACGATGACTAAAAACTTTGTGCCTGGTGTAATGGCGATTGGTTCGCCACTTATTCCAATTGGAACGTTTAATAGCCACTGCCTACCCCTTCGGGTAGGCGTGAAGTTACAAAAGATTCAACAGACAGGTCTAATAGACAATCCTCTTTCAAATTATCGAAGAAATTACTTTCTTTAAATCGTAAACGAACTTACTGATTGTAAATATATTTTGATAGAATTGTAAGACGGCTTTATTTTGAGTAAATATTAATTAAATGGTTGTCGCTCGCAGCACCTCTAATGGCCTGTCTAAATAAACACAGCACCCTCCTTTTCTTCAGACGTCAAGTTTTATAATAAAAACAAAGATTGTTTATTACCTTTAAAATGTTTAACTGTGAAAATATTTTTTGTCATTATTAGTAAATGATATTTCTATGTTTAAATAGTTATTAAATATGTTAAAGCATATAGACGGATGAAAGAGGAACGACAGAAATGTTTTGATCATTTACTTTTTTGTCTTCAATAGTTCTATTAACATAACTTCACGCAATACGCTTACAGCGATAAGGCCGCCCTTTGTACTGCTATATAAATAAGGTTTTTACTATGTAGCTTTTTTTCTTTTGTGTGAAATAAACTATATATAAATAAAAAAATATATGTATACTTAACTTACTCAAATGAAAAAAAAAACAAACAAGAGTTCTAAATGTGCAGAACAATTATTAAAATTAATGGAAGCGTAGTACCTGGATGCTACTAACATTCGTAGCAAGCTACGAATTCTTTTTGTTATTTGATGCCGTAGCACTTACTCTTTATTTTTTGGTAGAAAAGTAACAAAAGTTTTGATGCTGCGACTAGCGAATTGACAATCAGTGTCTTAAACAGACTAGTAATACAGAATTGTAGACGCTAAATCACAGGTTATCTTGAAGAATGATGGAGATATTCAGCCACCTTTTTCTCATTTCATCACCAGGTCTACTCGTTAAAAACTAAAGTTTTTCCTGAGTTTAATCAACAAACTCTTTAAAGACAAATTGTATATCACATTATATATTCAATTACATACCTACCTACATAACTTTACGCCAAATCTTTTGCGGTGAGATACCACGACCTCTCAGAAGATCGACGTAAAGTGGCTCATGCCGCGTTTCGTTCGGTGAGAGAGGTATCCTGAGGCCCACTTCCCTTCCCCATCCTTTTCTATCCTACTCCCTTAAAAGTCAGCAACGCAACTGTAACACTATACCTATGTGTTGCAGGTGTCCATGGGCAGCGCTGTTACTTACCATCAGGTGACACGCCTGCTCGTTTGTTCTATCCCATAAAAGAACATACATAACATAACTTCACGCCTTTTCTTACCCGAAGGCGTAGGCAGTGGCTGTTAAGCTTCGTCTCGCCGTTATGTTTACGTCCCAAATGGAATAGGTGGCGAACCTAATGCCATACCTGGCACAAAGTTTTCAGTCATCGATATTTTTCACACATAATTTCCGAAAACAATTTCGAAAAGTCATTGGTGTGAGCCAGTGTCAGGAATCGAACCCGGACCTCTTGATCAGAAGCCGTGTGCTCGACCACTGGGCCACCGAGACTAATAAAAACTACTAAACTATAAACTAACTACAAAAAAAATAACTATAGACTAACCCATAAAAAATACCGAAAATTATCTATTATCCCAAAAAATACTGAAAATTATCTATTCAGACATACAATGTAATCCGAAAGGATGTAGGAGTTGAGAATAACCACGACACAATTGGCATGACCATTTTTTTTTTTTTACTCAGTGGAAACCTGTTAAAGGTACTGTAAACTCTTTGGTATTTTTAGATGTAAACTCTTTGATATTTTTAATACGTGTGTTTCGAAATTTGTATTTGAATTCTTAAAAACATTTTGATTTAAAAAGATTCGAATGTCAATGAATAAAAAAGAGGACTTGATGTTGACTTTAATGTCGAGAGGTTGTGAAAAATACCAAAAGAGAATAACAAGATTATCATTGAGAATTAAAATATGAACAGAAGTCTGATGTGGAGCAATGGACAAAGCTACTAAAGAAAAGGTCATGTATAAATTAATTAACTAATATATTCTATGATTTAATCTGTTGGCATTATTATTTGATACACATGCACTGAGCTCCTAAATACCCTAGGAATGAAAAACTGAGCTGAGTCATTTTATATAGTGGTTCTCACGTTGATTCTACCAATATCATAAAGATTGGGAAGACGAGAGAACGAAGTCGTTACAGTACCAACAGCGCCGGGGGGTGCCGTTGGTTATGTTGGACTCTCCATCCCTCCTGACCACCACCATCGGGACGGTATGCCAACTAAAACCACTGGGGTGTTCCTCCTCACCACATTCGACAGGGTCGCGTCAGATGGTAGGTAAGGGCGCCCCGTCTTCTTTCAACCCAGTCTCGGATGACTGGTCGAAAGGCTGCCACCAAATCATGGCTTGCCGACGGAATCTCCAGCCGCTCCTTCCACCTTCGGAAAAGGCGATTGTGAGCCTGATCCTGGAGATGGGAGGCAGCCCCTAGCTCGGGCATCAGCGCACCTACGGTATACTGCCGCTAGCAACCCAGCTTCTAAGTCCCACGGCGGGCTCCCGGACAGAATTGCTGCCGCCTCAAACGACACAGTGCGGTAAGCCCGGGCCGCTCTGCACGCGATGACCCGCTGCGGTCTTCGCAGCTCGGCTCTGTTCGCCGCGTTAAGGTCCTCCGCCCATATTGGCGCACCGTAGAGCGCCAGCAATTGGCATGACCAAATCGAACCTATCCTAGCTGAAGGTGATGTCAGGAGTCTTAAAAACCGACGAGCTCGTATGACAAGAGTTATGGAAGTCGAAGAAGAAAGTGAGATGCGTCGGAATCGAGCCTCCTGGCGCCCTGTTCTCTCTGCCTACCTCGCAAAGGACTTATGTATGCGCTTGATGTATACTGAAAGCTTTCCTGGGCCACCGCTGAAGCTGTGTAACACAAACTACGCATAATAACCAAATCGATGAAGCCTAAATATTGATGTTGTAACGTTGTTATCATAGTGCTTTATGATTGATATCATGTCAAATATTACTTTCGTTTTCATGTTTTTTACCCGACTACACGCAAAGGAGGATTATGTTTTTGTAATAAGCATAACCAAGATCAAATAGAACGAGTCCTCGAGGAAGGTGATGTGAGGAGCCTTAAAAATCGACGAGCGTGTATGACGCGAGTTATGAAAGTCAGAGAAGCAAATGAGGCGTGTAAGAATGGTGCCTTAAAGCGCTCTGTTCTCTATGCCTACCCCGCAAGGGAAGCGTGAAATTAAGTGTGTATATATAATAACTACTACTACTACTACACATATTAAAAATTAACCAGAAGACACACAAAGTCGTGCATTTATCTTAACACCGACATTAGTCCAACTCTCCCCCTTAAAGCACTGTTTTTGACGCGGTCCGCGAGCGTCACTCCGCAGATTTTGCTTGTGCTCGCATTCAGACCTTGTATAATCTACTTTCATACTTACTGTCATATTCAAGTGTCGCTTTCAATACTGGTGGTACATTTGAAGTACTGTAAAGTGCTAATCGTTGAGACCTTGGCCCTAACTACAAGGTCACGGTAGTGAATAAAAATGTTCCCGTAACTTCTTTATGCATGGTAAAAGGGCTATCGACATGGGTATTATATCTATGCATATAAATAAAATTGGAGTGTCTGTTTGTAATATTGAAATGACCTCATTTATTACATGCATATGAAGACATACGGTACATACACCAAAGTGTCATTTTTACAATTTTTGTCTGTCCGTCTGTTTGTGTGTGTCTATTTGTTCCGGGTAATTTTTGAAATGGCTGGACCGGTTTTAACAGAATTTTTATTCCCAGGTAGCTGATGTAATAAGGAGCAACTTAGGCTACTTTTATACATATTAGAAAAATAACAAAATTTATTGCTTCTGAGGCGAAATAAAGTTCGCTGAGTCAGCAAGTAAATAATATATAGACACACACTGAAAAACAATAACCCTTCTATTTCTAGCGTGGACGGGTGGAAAACTGGTCCTTAATTAATAATCTCTCAAATCAAAAAGCCTAAAGGACGGAAGGAGGTTTCAATATGTCAACATCACACCTAAGCGATGCCAATATTGTTTGATAGCAATTGAACAGGGCGTTGTCCCCAGTCTTCGATAAGAGTTTTGACATTGCTTGCACCTACGAGTAAGGATATTGGTATTTCTGGGCTCAATTTTAATAAATTTAGTGAAAAAAAAATCTGGAATAATTATGAGATCTTTGCAGCGTATTCTCTGGTCTGTTTCATAAATTATTTGGTCCCATAGACGTTGAGCATGGTCTATTCTCTTGGACTGAGCACACGCTAATTGTATAAAAAGATCCATCTTTATAACGCAAATGAAACTTTATCTTTATAACCTTGTAAGGGATTATATGTTTGAGTCGTTCGGGGTTTAGACTTTGGGGACATGGGGTCCGAGTGCACTTTATAAAGATCTTGCAAAGAGGCTGGTCTATTCTTCGCACAGAGGATCAGCATTGCCATTCAGAGTGGGAATGCGGCCAGTCTTCTAAACACGCTGCCAGTAGACCGAGATGCGGAGAAATTTGATTTCAGATAGTTTTTCAAATTGCATATATTGTAATAATGTAATTAATTTATTTCTTCTTATTATTGTAAATAAATAATAAAAGATATATCTTTATAATGCAAATGATTCTGCTCGGAAAAGGTTCGAACTGACCATCTTCTCAACGAACTTGTACCTCTAGCCACTATGCCACGAAGCCTGGAAAATTTAAATTATTAACATAAAAAAACCGTATCGCGCTTCCAGTGCGCCTTGTCCTTTATAACAAAGAGATTTTTTAAATTGTATTGGCATGCAAACAACGCCCTTTGTAACTTTACGAAAGAGGCATATTTTTTTCTTTATATCAATTTATAACTAGTTTCCTCGTGACTTTGATCGTGGCAAATGAAATTCGGTAGGTATTTTTCAATTACACTCAAACTGTCGACATAGTTTATTATAAACCTTAGTGCGTTATATTTCAGTTACTTAAAATGCGATGTTATATTAAGTTAAATACATGAATTTTAGAATAGTAAATAGTGTTATTCCTTTATTTATGTACTAGCGACCCGCACCGGCTTCGCACTACATTACAATTAGTAACCTCAAAAATAACAGTTTTTCTCCATTATTTAATGGATGTTATTAAACATATAATCATTCCTTTCCAATCACCCTATCTATTAAAAACAAACGCATCAAAATCTGTTGCGTAGTTTTAAAGATTTAGGCAGACATAGGGACAGAGAAAGTTACTTTGTTTTATACTATGTAGTGATGCCTTATTAATTATTTGTACTATGTATGTAGTGATGCCTTTTGGTTTAAGCGAAATGGGTACATAATATTGTGCATTATTTTTTACGAAGTAAGTCATTATTTTTAATACAGATAATAAAATGCTTTACATCAGAAATAAGACCTACTTGGAGAACTCTTCGAATTACGTGAATGTAGCAGAACTTATGAAGTTCTCGTAATGGCTTCTGGTAAAGGGTAAATCGAAAGCATTTTAGGGGCCATTAGGGCTTCCTTTCCACAATAATTGAGCGAAATCTCTTGAAATATAATGCGTGCTTATAAGATGGTGTCAATTTGAAAATAATAACATACATAACATAACTTCACATCTTTTTCTACCTGAAGGTGTAGACAGCGGCTGTTAAGCCTCGATTCGCCGTTATGTTTATGTCCCAAATGGAATAGGTGGCGGAACCCATTGCCATACCGAGCACAAAGTTTTCAGTCATCAATATGTACCACACAAAACATTCGAAATTAATTTCCTAAAGTCATTGGTGTGAGCCAGGGTTTGAAACCGCGACCTATGGATTGAGAAGCGGGGTGCTTGACCACTGGGAACATAGAGAGTTACATTATATTAGCGTCACTGTAAAAATATGAAAAAAAAAATTATGAGTTGTCGCTTGCACTCAACCATGGACATAAGTTTTTTTTGGGATAAGAGGGCAAATGGGCCTGCGTGTTACCTAATGGTAAGTGACCGGCACCGCCCATGGACCCCCACAACACACACAGTGTCACAGTTGCGTTGCCGACCCTTCGGGGAGTAGGATGGGAAAGGACGCGGAAGGGAGGTGGGCCTCCGGGTACATCTCTCACCGAAAGAAACGCGGTATGAGCCACTTTACGCCGATCTTCTGAGAGGTCATGGTATTTAACCGGTCGAGCCGGCCCATTCATGCAGAGAACTGCTTGGCTCTACCACTGTTAATTGATGTAAAACCAGTCTACGTTTAACAGCATTTGAGTTGGGATGGGAATGGGATATAAGATCCTCAAACACAGCTATTAGTAAATGTAATCCATTTAACATATTATTTATTGTCCCATGCGATTTTTAAAGTTGCTATTCAATTAGTGAGTTAATAAGTATATTACAAATCGATAGCAGTCAATGGCAGTTAAATGTCTTTGAAAATATTGATTCAATACAATTTATTGACTGCGTTCCCATCGAACTTATCAACTAACTGAACTGTTACTGAACTCCACTTTGAAAATTTTAATTAATAAAATTTTCAATTTTAACGAAAATTCATTTAGCCGGGCAGTAGCTTGTAGTAGGTAAATACTTAGTTCAAAGTTTAATTTTCAACTCGACGTAATTATAAATGTTGTTATATTTTTAGAACGTTTATATAAAAATTTAATAAATTGTAATCTTATAAATTACTAGTTGACATAGCGAACTTTGTTTCGCCTCGGAAATTAAATAAAAATGGTCATTGTGAGTTACCCCTATAAGATAGACATATGCCGTCGTGGACTTGTTTGTAGATCTTTTGGAAGTGTATAATAATGTAGTGCATTGTTTTCATCTATCACTTAGGGTTCAGACAGCGTTTGCAATTAAAGTGCTAAATCTAGAAAATTATCATTTTTTCTTTACAACATCATAAAGGAATTATAGATAAAAACCACCCGGTTGATATCCTCTAACTATTAAAAAACCGGCATCAAGATCCGTTGCGTAGCTTCAAAGATATGCGCATATAAGGGGACAGACAGCGCAAAGTGACTTTGTTTTATACTATGTAATGTTATTGATTATGTCACCAACTATAATCATTTTTGATATATCAAGGACTAAATTTATATGAGATTGTGTTACAGCAGTGATATCCCATTCATTTTCTTTGAATAAAACATTTTTTTTTCACACTTGTAAATTCTTTGCCTATTGGAAACCCTCTTTTCCCCACTGTTTTAGTCCTTGGTTTGGATTGGTTGGGAATAAGGAACAAAATCATGCTACATAAAGCTTATTGAAGTGTAACTTCTAATGTCTCGTGCAACCGTTTAACGCTTTTAACGCCCCCTTGGCGGCCACAAAACATATTATATAATAATAAAAAAGACGAATTTGAACCAGTCTATATATAAATCCAGGAAGAGAATTGCTTAAGCGTGATTTTTATCTGTACATAGACATCTAGTAGCTAGTGGTGGCACTATACCACTCATTTAATACTTATAAAGCATAATAGCTTGTTTCTTTTAACGCGCTAATCTCAGAAACCGCTGGTTCTATTTTAAAAATTCTTTCAGTGGTGGATAGTCCATTTATAGAGGAAGGATTATATTATATTTTCTAAAAAATTAGGGATCTTTAGTAAAAGTCCGATAATGTAAGCCAAGGTGTAAAAAAAGAACCTAAAAAAATGATTACATCGCGTACGCTGCAAAAAGTATTGATTGTAGAGCAAAAAAATGTACTACAACTTTGCAGAATATATAGTTGTCTACACAAATGGTCGCGACACCATGTGTCTAACTATTGTAGTTATCTCACAATAAGTGTTTATTTAATTTTTTGAAATAATTTGAATGATGATGTTTTAAAAGCCCTTTTTATGTCTTATTTATACCCCTGTCTACTATTAGATTTTTCATTATTTTTTGGAACTAAACCACTTCTGAGAAAAATATTTGCAAACACAAGAAAAACACGCTTCCTACTTTTCTTACACGATATTTACATATTTCCCAAACAAATAAGAAATGGGCAATCTTGTTATATTTTTTTATTTAAAAATAAATTTTCAAGCGTCCTTGAAAAACCCAACCCTATAAACTAAGAAATCGCGAAACATGTGCGCATTTTTTCACACGTTTCGCAATGACTGATGTCATTTTGGTATTTCTTTCAGAAACTGCTTCGAGTTTTTCAGAATGATTCATAGATGGTACTATCTATGATATTGAAATAAAAAACATTTTACTAAAATTGTCCTTAAAATAAAAACATTTATTCGTAGGTCATTGACCTTTAGGTCTACCATTAGTGCCTTTACCTTATATAGGTATATATATATATATGTATATAAATTTATTAAAAGTATATTCAACATCTATTCCAGATCTCCAGACGCTTCTTAGAGCTGTGCAGCCTATTGATTGACAGTCAAACGTGGGGTAGGTAAATAATCTTACCATTTTTTATTTTTTTACTTTTTACGAGAAATAATGGCTTATTTACGAAGAGACTTTTTACAGCATTAATTTTCATCCAATTAAGTATCTTAAATAGATTGTGTATGTAATATAGCTGATCCTGGCCCTTTACAGCATCTAATATAAACGAATATTTACGAACAAATTACAGTATTAAAATAGCGGGACATAGCAGTTGAGTTTGGCGCCAAAACGCGTGCCGATTAATAGCACAAATTGAACTTTATAAAATCCAAATTTTACTTTTGATGCGAAACAAAGTTCGCCGGGTCAGCTAGTATATATATATATATATATGCATGTAAATTAATGGATGGATGGATGATGCAAGATTGACTAAGCAGTAAGCAGATGTACAATGCAAAAGCAGATGGATGTAGGAGTCGAGGACGACTTAGACACACATTCCATTTTTTTTTATGGGATAGGCGGGCAAACGAGTCGGCGTGTCACCTGATGGTAAGCAACCAACGCCGCCCATGGACATCAACAACACATATAGTGTTACTGTTGCGTTGCCAACCTTTAAGGGATAGGGGATAGGAAAGGATGGGGAAGGGGGTGGGCCTCCGGGTACCTCTCTCACCGAACGAAACGCGGCATAAGCAACTTTACTTCGGTCTTCTGAGAGATCGTGGTATTTCACCGGTCGATCTGGCCCATTCATGCAGCGAATTGCTTGGCTCTACCACTGTCAAAACCATCCATGACCAAATAGAACGTGTTCTGGGGAAGGTGATGTTAGGAGCCTCAAAAATCGACGCGCGTGCATGAAAAGATTTATGAAAGTCATAGAAGCGAGTGAGGTGTGTAAGAATCGTGCCTTATGGCGCTCTGATCTCTCTGCCTACCCCGCAAGGGATTTGGCGTGAAATTATGTATGTATGTATGTAAATCAATCACTGCTTAGGGTAGTGTTATAATGAGTTATGAAACCAAAAGTGGTTGGTACATATTGTATAGATGGAGCTACTGTAGTTCACGCTTTAAGTTTATAGATAGGTATTATCTCTCTGTGTCTAACATAACATAACTTTGTTACTCGAAGGTATAGGCAGCGGCTGTTAAGGCTCGTCTAGCCGTTATGTTTAAGTCCCAAATGGTAAGGCTAAGGTTGGTGGCGACCCTGTGACCCTATTATTTATCACACATAATTTTCGAAAATTATTTCGAAAAGTCTTTTGATTGGTGTCACCGAACGAAACGCAGTATGAGCATGACATTACATCGGTATTCTGAAAGGTCGTGATAGTTCACCGGTCGAGCCGGCCCATTCATGCAGCCAACTGCGTGGCTCTACAACTGTGGATATGAGTGATACGATTGAAATTTACCATGATGCAAATAAAAATTTAGGAATTAATTGATACTTCGTTCCCGGTATGGCAATAGGTTCGCCACCTATTCCAGTTGGGACGTAAACATAACGGCGAGACAAGCCATAGCAGCCGCCGCTGTTATGATAAGTAACTTTCATTTTAAAAGCTTACAATTTTAAAAGTTTTACTATTATCCACCCACGAAAGTTACGCAAGTTACTGACACAGTTTGTCGAGCAAATTCACGCCCACGATTCTGAAGATGCTGTCTATTTTTAGTTTATTTTCGATTCAGCATATCATGTAGCTTATGAGTTATAGTCCACCTGACGGGCCTCCTGGTGCATTAGTAAAACTACCGACCTCAGAATCGAGGTTGGTGGGTTCAATCTCCGAGTACAAATATTTATGACAAGCATGAATGTGTGTATGGCCTCTGGGTATTTTTCCATCATAAAAATGTATTTCCAAAAAATAATTCCTATCTTAAAGTACGGTTTCAGTACTTACATGAAACACATAGTCAAGATTTAAGGTCATCTCATAATCTGAGGCTGAAGGTGCCCGAGCATTCTACATGCTTCTATGGCAGGTCCTTCACCGTAACTGCAGTACGTCTGTGGAAGGACTTGCCAATTAATATTCGCAATGCCAAATCACTGTCATTTTTTAAAAGGTTGGTAAAAAATTATTACCTAGACAGTACAGCATAATCTCTAAATTTACTATACATAATATATGTGTCATGTTAAGTTGTATGTATTTATGTATGTATATATTATTGTTAATATGTGTGTATGTGTATGTATTATATTATTATTTTTATATTAATTTTGTTATTTGCACTAAAAGCTACCTCTCTCTTCTTAGCAATCTATCCCACGGTTGCCTGGAAGAAATCGCTGTCAGTGATAAGGCCGCCTATTGTACTGTATTTACCTGCATAGTATATAAGCATAGTTTTAAGTAGTAAATTTGTACAATAAAGTGTAAATAAATAAATAAAATAAAATAAATAATATCTGTTATCTAGTTTCCATAACGCAACCAATTAGTTGCTTAGCTTGAAACTAGAGGGCGGTGTGTGTATTGTGTCTAAGTTAATATTATTATACCTTCCATGCTATTGTCATTGAATCGTAATTCACTCAATATATATATATTGACAGGCATGTCAGCTAGATAGCTCGAATCGCAGATGCGATTTCATTTTCGAAGCAAATATATTTTATTCCGTCGGCTTTTCTGATTTAATTTTATTAAGTTAAATTTCCTGTTCATTACAAATATGTTTCTCGCTCGGATATAGAATCCACCCAACTTTTCCGCAGCAGCCAGCACATGTTAGCAGTTACGCTTCGAGATAATATTTTAATAATATTGAAAGATTCAACATAACGATTGCCGCAGTGGCCCAGTGATCGATCCCCCACTTCTGATTCAGTAGTCGTAATTTCGAATCTCGGCTAACGCAAATGATTTCACGGAATTATTTTCAGAAGTTATGTGTGATAAATGACGATGACTAAAAACTTTGTGCCCGGTGTAATGGCGATTGGTTCGCCACTTATTCTAATTGGAACGTTTAACAGCCACTGCCTACACCTTCGGGTAGGCGTGAAGTTACAAAAGATTCAACAGACAGGTCTAATAGACAATCCTCTTTCAAATTATCGAAGAAATTACTTTCTTTAAATCGTAAACGAACTTACTGATTGTAAATATATTTTGATAGAATTGTAAGACGGCTTTATTTTGAGTAAATATTAATTAAATGGTTGTCGCTCGCAGCACCTCTAATGGCCTGTCTAAATAAACACAGCACCCTCCTTTTCTTCAGACGTCAAGTTTTATAATAAAAACAAAGATTGTTTATTACCTTTAAAAAGTTTAACTGTGAAAATATTTTTTGTCATTATTAGTAAATGATATTTCTATGTTTAAATAGTTATTAAATATGTTAAAGCATATAGACGGATGAAAGAGGAATGACAGAAATGTTTTAATAATTTACTGTTTTGTCTTCAATTGTTCTATTAACATAACTTCACGCAATACGCTTACAGCGATAAGGCCGCCCTTTGTACTGCTATATAAATAAGGTTTTTACTATGTAGCTTTTTTTTTCTTTTGTGTGCAATAAACTATATATAAATAAATAAATATATGTATACTCAAATGAAAAAAAAACAAGCAAGAGTTCTAAATGTACAGAACAATTATTAAAATTAATGGAAGCGTAGTACATGGATGCTACTAACATTCGTAGCAAGCTACGAATTCTTTTTGTTATTTGATGCCGTAGCACTTACTCTTTATTTTTTGGTAGAAAAGTAACAAAAGTTTTGATGCTGCGACTAGCGAATTGACAATCGGTGTCTTAAACAGACTAGTAATACAGAATTGTAGACGCTAAATCACAGGTTATCTTGAAGAATGATAGAGATATTCAGCCACCTTCTTCTCATTTCATCACCAGGTCTACTCGTTAAAAACTAAAGCTGTTCCTGAGTTTAATCAACAAACTCTTTAAAGACAAATTGTATGTATTAATTACATACCTACCTACATAACTTTACGCCACGTCTTTTGCGGTGAGATACCACGACCTCTGAGAAGATCGACGTAAAGTGGCTCATGCCGCGTTTCGTTCGGTGAGAGAGGTATCCTGAGGCCCACTTCCCTTCCCCATCCTTTTCTATCCTACTCCCTTAAAAGTCAGCAACGCAACTGTAACACTATACCTATGTGTTGCAGGTGTCCATGGGCGGCGCTGTTACTTACCATCAGGTGACACGCCTGCTCGTTTGTTCTATCCCATAAAAAAACATACATAACATAGCTTCACGCCTTTTGTTACCCGAAGGTGTAGGCAGTGGCTGTTAAGCTTCGTCTCGCCGTTATGTTTACGTCTCAAATGGAATAGGTGGCGAACCTAATGCCATACCTGGCACAAAGTTTTCAGTCATCGATATTTTTCACACATAACTTCCGAAAACAATTTCGAAAATCATTGGTGTGAGCCAGTGTCAGGAATCGAACCCGGACTTCTGGATCAGAAGCCGTGTGCTCGACCACTGGGCCACCGAGACTAATAAAAACTACTAAACTATAAACTAACTACAAAAAAAATAACTATAGACTAACCCATAAAAAAATACCAAAAATTATCTATTATCCCATAAAATACTGAAAATTATCTATTCCGCAGTGAAAGCAGTCTTACAGACATACAATGTAATCCGAAAGGATGTAGGAGTTGAGAATAACCACGACACAATTGGCATGACCCAGTGGAAACCTGTTAAAGGTACCAACAGCGCCGGGGGGTGCCGTTGGTTATGTTGGACTCTCCATCCCTCCTGACCACCATCATCGGGACGGTATACCAACTAAAACCACTGGGGTGTTCCTCCTCACCACATTCGACGGGGTCGCGGGAAACGTGCTAACATACACCTACCGACCCCATCTGTGGCTAGCCACCTCGGGGGGCCTTTCTCGGTCCCCCTTTCATCTCCACGTGAGGCGCTCCGGAGCACATGGAGCGCCTGTCGCCTCGGAACCTTGCCTCCTAATCGAGCGGTCAACCCCCCGGTTCACCACTCAGAGGTCCCTTTATGGCGGCAGGCGGTCGGCATAAGCCCGCCTCCTGCGGCCCCTTCTTCCACGGCGGATCAAGGGCGCAAGAGGGTTACTCTCGCGCGTCCTCTCCGCGACCTCCTTCTGGACATAACAGCACCGGCAAAGGCCAGCACCGCCGCCCAAGCCTGCTCACTACCCAGCATCGTACGAACGACAGTGGGCAACGAGAGGTCAGCTCCGATGGTCGAGATGAGTGCAGCGCGCTCGCTTGACCATGCGGGCCACACGGCGCGGGTGTGATGCGCCGTGTCTTCGGCGGCGCCACAATGGTGGCACTGCATTGTAGGCTCCCTACGCGCAACTCGGCACACCAAATCATGGCTTGCCGACGGAATCTCCAGCCGCTCCTTCCACCTTCGGAAAAGGCGATTGTGGGCCTGCTCCCGCCACCGTCGGATATCCTCCGGAGATGGGAGGCAGCCCCTAGCTCGGGCATCAGCGCACCTACGGTATACTGCCACTAGCACCCCAGCTTCTAAGTCCCACGGCGGGCTCCCGGACAGATTGCTGCCGCCTCAAACGACACAGTGCGGTAAGCCCGGGCCGCTCTGAACGCGATGACCCGCTGCGGTTTTCGCAGCTCGGCTCTGTTCGCCGCGTTAAGGTCCTCCGCCCATATTGGCGCACCGTAAAGCGCCAGCAATTGGCATGACCAAATCGAACCTATCCTAGCTAAAGGTGATGTCAGGAGTCTTAAAAACCGATGAGCGCGTATGACAAGAGTTATGGAAGTCGAAGAAGAAAGTGAGATGCGTCGTAATCGAGCCTCATGGCGCCCTGTTCTCTCTGCCTACCTCGCAAGGGACCTATGTATGCGCTTGATGTATACTGAAAGCTTTCCTGGGCCACCGCTGAAGCTGTGTAACACAAACTACGCATAATAACCAAATCGATGAAGCCTAAATATTGATGTTGTAACGTTGTTATCATAGTGCTTTATGATTGATATCATGTCAAATATTACTTTCGTTTTCATGTTTTTTACCCGACTACACGCAAAGGAGGATTATGTTTTTGTAATAAGCATAACCAAGATCAAATAGAACGAGTCCTCGAGGAAGGTGATGTGAGGAGCCTTAAAAATCGACGAGCGTGTATGACGCGAGTTATGAAAGTCAGAGAAGCAAATGAGGCGTGTAAGAATGGTGCCTTAAAGCGCTCTGTTCTCTATGCCTACCCCGCAAGGGAAGCGTGAAATTAAGTGTGTATATATAATAACTACTACTACTACTACACATATTAAAAATTAACCAGAAGACACACAAAGTCGTGCATTTATCTTAACACCGACATTAGTCCAACTCTCCCCCTTAAAGCACTGTTTTTGACGCGGTCCGCGAGCGTCACTCCGCAGATTTTGCTTGTGCTCGCATTCAGACCTTGTATAATCTACTTTCATACTTACTGTCATATTCAAGTGTCGCTTTCAATACTGGTGGTACATTTGAAGTACTGTAAAGTGCTAATCGTTGAGACCTTGGCCCTAACTACAAGGTCACGGTAGTGAATAAAAATGTTCCCGTAACTTCTTTATGCATGGTAAAAGGGCTATCGACATGGGTATTATATCTATGCATATAAATAAAATTGGAGTGTCTGTTTGTAATATTGAAATGACCTCATTTATTACATGCATATGAAGACATACGGTACATACACCAAAGTGTCATTTTTACAATTTTTGTCTGTCCGTCTGTTTGTGTGTGTCTATTTGTTCCGGGTAATCTTTGAAATGGCTGGACCGGTTTTAACAGAATTTTTATTCCCAGGTAGCTGATGTAATAAGGAGCGACTTAGGCTACTTTTATACATATTAGAAAAATAACAAAATTTATTGCTTCTGAGGCGAAATAAAGTTCGCCTAGTCAGCAAGTAAATAATATATAGACACACACTGAAAAACAATAACCCTTCTATTTCTAGCGTGGACGGGTGGAAAACTGGTCCTTAATTAATAATCTCTCAAATCAAAAAGCCTAAAGGACCGATATTGTTATGGATTTTCTATCTACGTGTGACGTTTCAATATGTCAACATCACACCTAAGCGATGCCAATATTGTTTGATAGCAATTGAACAGGGCGTTGTCCCCAGTCTTTGATAAGAGTTTTGACATTGCTTGCACCTACGAGTAAGGATATTGGTATTTCTGGGCTCAATTTTAATAAATTTAGTGAAAAAAAAATCTGTTTCATAAATTATTTGGTCCCATTGACTAGACGTTGAGCATGGTCTTGGACTGAGCACACGCTAATTGTATAAAAAGATCCATCTTTATAACGCAAATGAAACTTTATCTTTATAACCTTGTAAGTGATTATATGTTTGAGTCGTTTGGGGTTGAGACTTTGGGGACATGGAGTCCGAGTGCACTTTATAAAGATCTTGCAAAGAGGCTGGTCTATTCTTCGCACAGAGGATCAGCATTGCCATTCAGAGTGGCAAGTGGCAATGCGGCCAGTCTTCTAAACACGCTGCCAGTAGACCGAGATGCGGAGAAATTTGATTTCAGATAGTTTTTCAAATTGCATATATTGTAATAATGTAATTAATTTATTTACTTCTTATTATTGTAAATAAATAATAAAAGATATATCTTTATAACGCAAATGATTCTGCTCGGACAAGGTTCGAACTGACCATCTTCTCAACGAACTTGTACCTCTAGCCACTATGCCACGAAGCCTGGAAAATTTAAATTATTAACATAAAAAAACCGTTTCGCGCACCGTGTGCGGCTTGGCCTTTATAACAAAGAGATTTTTAAATTGTATTGGCATGCAAACAACGCCCTTTGTGACTTTACGAAAGAGACATATTTTTTTCTTTATGTCAAATTATAACTAGTTTCCTCATGACTTTGATCGTGGCAAATGAAATTCGGTAGGTATTTTTCAATTACATTCAAACTGTCGACATAGTTTATTATAAACCTTAGTGCGTTATATTTCAGTTACTTAAAATGCGATGTTATATTAAGTTAAATAAGTGAATTTTAGAACAGTATATAGTATTATTCCTTTATTTATGTACTAGCGACCCGCACCGGCTTCGTACGACATCACAATTAGTAACCTCAAAAATAACAGTTTTTCTCTACTATTTAATGGATGTTATTAAACATATAATCATTCCTTTCCAATCACCCTATCTATTAAAAACAACCGCATCAAAATCTGTTGAGTAGTATCAAAGATTTAGGCATATATAGGGACAGAGAAAGTTACTTTGTTTTATACTATGTAGTGATGCCTTTTGGCTTAAGTGAAATGGGTACCTAATATTGTGCATTATTTTTTACAAAGTAAGTCATTATTTTTAATACAGATAATAAAATGCTTTACATCAGAAATAAGACCTACTTGGAGAACTCTTCGAATTACGTGAATGTAGCAGAACTTATGAAGTTCTCGTAATGGCTTCTGGTAAAGGGTAAATCGAAAGCATTTTAGGGGCCATTAGGGCTTCCTTTCCACAATAATTGAGCGAAATCTCTTGAAATATAATGCGTACTTTTAAGACTGTGTCAATTTGAAAATAATAACATACATAACATAACTTCACGCCTTTTTCTACCTGAAGGTGTAGGCAGCGGCTGTTAAGCCTCGATTCGCCGTTATGTTTATGTCCCAAATGGAATAGGTGGCGGAACCCATTACCATACCGAGCACAAAGTTTTCAGTCATCAATATGTACCACACAAAACATTCGAAATTAATTTCCAAAAGTCATTGGTGTGAGGCAGGGTTTGAAACCGCGACCTATGGATTGAGAAGCGGGGTGCTTGACCACTGGGAACACAGAGAGTTACATTATATTAGCGTCACTTTAAAAATATGAAAAAAAAATTATGAGTTGTCGCTTGCACTCAACCATGGACATAAGTTTTTTTTGGGATAAGAGGGCAAATGGGCCTGCGTGTTACCTAATGGTAAGTGACACCCACAACACACACAGTGTCACAGTTGCGTTGCCGACCCTTCGGGGAGTAGGATGGGAAAGGACGCGGAAGGGAGGTGGGGCTCCGGGTACATCTCTCACCGAAAGAAACGCAGTATGAGCCACTTTACGCCGATCTTCTGAGAGGTCATGGTATTTAACCGGTCGAGCCGGCCCATTCATGCAGAGAACTGCTTGGCTCTACCACTATTAATTGATGTAAAACCAGTCTACGTTTAACGGCATTTGAGTTGGGATGGGAATGGGATATAAGATCATCAAACACAGCTACTCGTATTAGTAAATGTAATCCATTTAACATATTATTTATTGTCCCATGCGATTTTTAAAGTTGCTAGTCAATTAGTGAGTTAATAAGTATATTACAAATCGATAGCAGTCAATGGCAGTTAATTGTCTTTGAAAATATTGATTCAATACAATTTATTGGCTGCGTTCACATCGAACTTATCAACTAACTGAACTGTTACTGAACTCTACTTTGAAAATTTTAATTAATAAAATTTTCAATTTTAACGAAAATTCATTTAGCCGGGCAGTAGCTTGTAGCAGGTAAATACTTAGTTCAAAGTTTAATTTTCAACTCGACGTAATTATAAATGTTGTTATATTTTTAGAACGTTTATATTAAAATTTAATAAATTGTAATCTTATAAATTACTAGTTGACATAGCGAACTTTGTTTCGCCTCAGAAAGGAAATAAAAATGGTCATTGTGAGTTACCCCTATAAGATAGACATATGTCATCGTGGACTTGTTTGTAGATCTTTTGGAAGTGTATAATAATGTACTGCATTGTTTTCATCTATCACTTAGGGTTCAGACAGCGTTTGCAATTAAAGTGTTAAATCTAGAAAATTATCATTTTTCCTTTACAACATCATAAATGAATTATTGATAAAAACCACCCGGTTGATACCCTCTAACTATTAAAAAACCGGCATCAAAATCCGTTGCGTAGTTTCAAAGATATGCGCATATAAGGGGACAGACAGCGCAAAGTGACTTTGTTTTATCCTATGTAATGATAATGATTATTTCACCAACTATAATCATTTTTGATATATCAAAGACTAAATTTATATGAGATTGTGTTACAGCAGTGATATCCCATTCATTTTCTTTGAATTAAACATTTTTTTTTTCACACTTGTAAATTCTTTGTCTATTGGAAACCCTCTTTTCCCCACTGTTTTAGTCCTTGGTTTGGATTGGTTGGGAATAAGGAACGAAATCGTGCTATATCAAGCTTATTTATGTCTTATTTATACCCCTGTCTACTATTAGATTTTTCATTATTTTCTGGAACTAAACCACTTCTGAGAAAAATATTTGCAAACACAAGAAAAACACGCTTCCTACTTTTCTTACATGATATTTACATATTTCCCAAATAAGAAATGGGCAATCTTTTTATATTTTTTTATTTAAAAATAAATTTTCAAGCGTCCTTACCCTATAAACTAAGAAATCGCGAAACATGTGCGCACTTTTTCACACGTTTCGCAATGACTGATGTCATTTTGGTATTTCTTTCAGAAACTGTTTCGAGTTTTTCAGAATGATTCATAGATGGTACTATCTATGATATTGAAATAAAAATAATTTTACTAAAATTGTTCTTAAAATAAAAACATTTATTCGTAGGTCATTGACCTTTAGGTCAATGTCTACCATTAGTGCCTTTACCTTATATAGGTATATATATATAAAGGAACACTAGATTCATCCATAATATCAGTTTGCTCCATTATTCAGTGGCGTGGGTTGTCGGGCAAGAGAATGAAATACTCAGCGCAGCAATAAACAAAATATAATCGTTATCTCCAACTATGGTTAATTATAACACTTAATTAAATAACACTCCACCGAACACGTAGCGCGTTATCCAGATGCGACTCGATTAGAGTTCCCAAAAATGTAATGTCTCCTGTCGGTCGCGCCTGCGCACTATAGCACCCGGTGTTGCGTCAGAGTGACATTTGACTCGACTGCAAAGAGGATATAAATGCTCGAGTGGAGTCAAATATCGTACTCTAAAATAATTGTTAAACGCGCCGACATATATATATATATATGTATATGAATTTATTAAAAGTATATTCAACATCTATTCCAGATCTCCAGACGCTTCTTAGAGCTGTGCAGCCTATTGATTGACAGTCAAACGTGGGGTAAGTAAATAATCTTACCAAAAATATTTTCATATAGAAAATTTTACTAAAATACAATGTCAACAAGTTGTTATATCTTACTTTGAGAACCAAGCTTCTAACACAGACGTCTGTCACCTAACTTTACGAGTCAAATACATTGCTGGTAGTCTATTGAAATGTTACATGAGCTTTGCATTTCTTAGAGGACGCAATTTGATTTTCAATTCAGGGCAAAAAGTTATATAACATACGAGTACTTGGAGGCAAAATAATTATGACATTTTTTTTACGCCAGCTAATAATTACATAGTATAAAATAAAGACACAAGACACTTTCCGCTGTCTGTCCCCTTATATGCTTAGATCTTGTATATGTTTGATAATTCTGAGTATATAACGTAATCCCGTTTAGTTGGATCCGTACCGGCCGATCTCTGTACTGCAGTTAACACTACCAGCAACCAT
The DNA here is from genome assembly GCA_905147225.2 of Euproctis similis. Classification (NCBI taxonomy): domain Eukaryota; kingdom Metazoa; phylum Arthropoda; class Insecta; order Lepidoptera; family Erebidae; genus Euproctis; species Euproctis similis. Next base: position 4,840,534 of record LR990121.1, on the reverse strand, counting down.
ACCATCAGGATAAATCAATAAAGCTGATTTGCTATATCAAATCTATCAACTTATTTAATTGCTTCTTCTGATTGGTTCTGAAACACGTTCAAATTCCACGTGATCTGTCTAATCGGGTGTATATGAACACTGAAGTCCCTTTAATCGTTCAATATCGATTTAACTAAGTCGATTATTAGTTTTATATTTATAGGCTTTTATATATAGATGTAAAAATAAAAAATAGAAAATTAAATGGCATGTATGTATTTTTCTGTGAAAAATTTCGAGAGATGGCGTTAATATCAGTTATTTGCATGAAATGTGGACAGAAAATTCTCATACCTTTGTGATGTTTTGGTAGAATATACGGAGTGAGTCAAAGAATTGACTTTGTTCTGTGGTATGGTATGATGAATCATCATCATTATTCTCATGCCCTTATCCCACTAAGCCCCGTGAGCCCCCGTCACCAAGATATGATTAAATCTTATTCAGGCGATTACGCCGTAAACGGGTCTTTAACAATATTTTGCTGTTCACCAAGCACTTAACATTGATTAAGTGCTGTAATCGACCGATTATCTTAATATACCTCAAAGACCTCGTTTAACAGGCGGTTATTGTAAACAAATGTGACATTTCATAAATAAAGTAAGGTGAAGGATCTAATAATGGACACTTGTACTACAGTGTTCATCAAATGCAAAAGCAATATCCAGTCATTGACATTGTTTTTTATCATGTCATATACATAATTATGGCAAAGTTAAACACTATTTAGGAGACGAATAAATGAAATCCCGTTTAATTAAATTTATTTAAAACTTAACTATTTTAACAATATAGCCATTCCTTATTCAGTTTATAACTTTAAAACCATCGAAAAACTATGTTTTCTTTGAATAAATAAAAATATATCCATCGCTGGTTTATAGTCCATTATTGGAACCTCTACCCTAAACGCTAAGTCGCTAAACGGAAGTCGCTATAAATTACATTTTAGATGAAAATAATGTTTTAGACTTTTTTAAATACTCGTAAGCGAATTATACGGGCACCCCATTTATTCCAAATATGACGAAATTATTTCGGACATATGTTGAAAAAGCAAAATAATAAAAAGTATTCAACATGTTGTTATGGCAACGTCTGAGTTGCCATGACAACAGAGATCAAGAGAATAAAACATAATGCTAATAAATAACAAAGGCATTTATGGTAACTGATCGCATTGCCATAACACGGTTCACATTTTGCAGTTTATATTATTATCCTAACATTTTTGGATGTCGCTCGGATGTAAGTAAATGTATACAGTTTGCACACATTTTACTTTATTTTAATAAGTAGCATTATACTACTCATTCTTTTTCTATTCATTCGTTCTAATTACAACTGATTACGTAGCAGTCCCCATTTTATTTTTGGTGAACAGCATTAACTTTAAAGGTCCGATTATATTTAGAGCTCTATTTAGCTAACACATCGTTATGTCATAGTTCATGAACTCCAACCTAAGTGGGGTCCGCACAAAATGTCATCCTTTCGAACTATCCATGTTGTCCAAAGATTTGGTTGTGGGTTTATGACCGGCCGCTTGCATGACCTCAACCCTCTTTGGTACGGTTTTTATTTAGTTAAGTTTAGAGGAATATGGTATTTTTTGTTATTTATATGCGCTCGACCTGTTAAACATGTAGGTTCTCTTTGAGCTGTGTGAAAGTATGAAGTAAAATTTCTCATAGAAAGTGGATTTTTGATGTGAAAATTTTATAGGCGAGGGTAAAAATGATTGGTGGTGTGGCGACTGTCCGCCAAATAGTAGGGATATCGTGGCGATGCGTCGCCACAATATAAACTATTTGCATATACTATTCGTGTCTATAGATAGATAATAGCGTGTGTATAGGTAATAATATGTACTTTTGTGCTTATTATTATTTGTATTTCGAAGTTTCACACCTGCCGTGGCGTGACGGCTTCAATTTTTTTAATGCCGTATTTTAATGTCGCAGGAATTTAGCTGTAGGAATGAGTCAGCTCGAGCGCTAAAACAAAACGACCTCACAGAAAATCAATGTAAAGTAACTCATGCCGCGTTGCGTTTTTATGCTTTCCACCAGGTGACCACCGCTTGCTAGTCTGCTCGCTTTGTACGTCTTCATTAAATTAACAAAACTTATTGTTTATATTATTAAGTTTACATATTAACTGCGCAGTGATGCTCATGATAGTGCGTTCAGAGTTCAAACTTTATCTATTATGAAATATCTGACATGACACACAACTAAATATGTGTCTTGAACGATTTAATAGTAATCACGGGAAATACTTAGATATAAATACACACCCAGTTTCTTGCAGGGTAGGCAGAGAGGTCTTAAGGCACGATTCTTACACACCTCGCTCGCTTCTTCTACTTTCATAACTTTTGTCTGACATCGCTCCTCGTTCTGGTATCAACTTCTGCTAGACCATCGATTTGGTCATCGTCTTGGACTTCTATATCCTTTCGATTTTGCACTATATATCTGCTTAGCCAAACTTTTATCATCCATTCTTTCCACAATATTGTCTCACAGTGTTCTACGTAAATGTTATGAATGTATAATTAAAGTAGCAGGGAACTGTTGTCCTTTTAGGGCTAATATAAAATGAATTCAAACAGCCTTAGCTGTGTATTGGCTCAGCTCTTCCACTTGAATCAGAGTTCTCGATATAGCAGTAAGTTGTTAGTTAAGTTAGTACGTTTTTTCGAATTCGCTGTACATGTACGACTGATCAGCTCCTTGGAATAGTGATACTTATAATGTCAGTATTCCTTACTAAACAGGCGAGTACTTTCTTTGATATATTAACCCAAAGAAAGTATCACTTTCAAAAGAGAGAGTGTTTCCTCAAATAAATGCTATGAAACAATAAAAAGTACCCGCTTTCTTTATTAAACTCCTATACTATAGAACAAAGCCGAATAACCTCTTTATCTGTAAGAACATCAGTGAAAATCTAAAACTCTTTCAGACAAGACACTGATAGACGACAAGAACAGTAATATTACGAATTGAGACCACTTCCTTCTTTTTGTCCAGTGGTGGATTCAGATTCAGATGATTCAGAAGTCGAGGCTTCGATTCAGGACTCACACCAATGAGTTCTCAGAATTCTTTTCGGAAGTTATGTGTGATAAATATCGATGACTGACAACTAGCGACCTGGTGTATGGCAAAATGTAAAAGCTTCGAAACCTATTCCATGTGGGACGCATCGTAATAGCCGCTGCCTACATTTTTGGGTGGAAAACGGCGTGAAGTTACGTAGTAGGTACGTTCAAGTTTATCGTCTACAAATCAACGGCATTCAGGATATCTTATCTATTTAGTAAGACAATACAGATCGAAATCCTAATGTTCTATAATCGAAGTACCTACACGTCAAATACAATATCTCCATTTAATTGTACTAAATTAATTTAGATTATCTGTGGATAATTGTAGAGGGGTGATTTTCAATTTGGTTTACGTAATATATACATATTAGTGATGTTACGAATGTTGGATTTTGGACATTCGCGAATGCGAATACGAATATTTCTTAAAAACATTCGCGAATGCGAATACGAATATCTCTTAAAAACATTTCTTTTAAGCCTTCGCAAACGCATTCAAATGATTCTCAGACCTAAAATGCACACAAAATTTCATCAAAATCGATCAAGCCATATTGGTGCAGTTATTTAATGATTAATATCACGCGTAGAAGAATATTTTGAAAAAGTTCCATACTTAATAAAACGTGTCTTTTCTTGATATTGAACACGTTGGCTTCAGGATAATTTTGAGTAAGTTTATATTCACGAAAGGTAAAATGTAGGTATGTCAAAAACAATTTACATGTAATGCAAAGCAGCTATGTATTTATAGAGTAATTTCATTGGCCTATTATCTATAATCATTACATGGTATAAAACAAAGTCACTTTCCGCTGTCTGTCCCCTTAAATGCTTAGATCTTTTAAACTACGCGTAGGATTTTGATGCGGTTTTTTTCACTAGTTAGAGGGTGTCAACAGGGTGGTTTGTATATATAATGTAGTAAAGAAAAAGTGATGATTTTCGAATTTAGCACTTTAATTGTAAACGCTGTAAAAATACTTTCGATGCGGAACAAAGTTCTCCGGATCAGCTAGTATATCTTTAAAAATAAATCTAAAATACAAATCTGACGGTGACTTGGCATTAATGAAATCTTGTAAAGGGGACATCCATTATTTTTTTTCTTTCTTCCTGACCTTATATTATAAGATAGTTCAAAAGAAAACGATACCATGGAAATAAATAGTATTAGTACTTAAATAAATAAATAGTATTATATAGTTGACATGTTGGCGTATTCGCCAACATGTCAACCAAAAATACCATTGATAAATAACTTCAGATAGAGGACAAATAAATTTTATATATTTAAAACTAAACATCATTTTCCTGCCCTTGTCCCACTCTAAGTGGGGTCGGCACAACATGTCATTCTTTTCCATTCTCTCCTGTCGCTCGTCGTATTCACACTTACTCCCTTCATATTCATATCAACTTTTACACAGCCCATCCATCTCTTTTTCGGCCTTCCTCTACTAATGTGTCCATCCACAGTCATTCTCATCGTTCTCCTCGTGACATGACTTTCGTCCCTTCTCATAATGTGGCCATACCACGCCTATCTACCACTTCTATTTTTTTCCGTAATTGGTGCTACTTTCATGCTTCCTCTTACATACTCATTTCCTATCCTATCCCCTTTGGTCACACCACTCATCCATCTTAACATACGGCATTAGGCCAACATTAAGACCCATACAATACGACTATAAATAAAATTGAAGTGTCTGTTTGTGATACGGAATAAACTGGTTTCTACTACATGCATATGAATATATTATATGGTACATACACCAAAATAATATTTTTTACACTTTTAAATCTCCTATTGGCAGCTGGTGTAATAAGGATTAATTTATTTTTATTTAGCTATATTTATTTTATAACAATTCTTTTATTTATTTGACGTCTCGGTGGCCCAGTGGTACGAGCACACGGCTTCTGATCCAGAGGTCCGGGTTCGAATCCTGACATTGGCTCACACCAATGACTTTTCGCAATTGTTTTCGGAAGTTAAAGACGAAGAGAGTGAAAACTTTGTGCCCAGTATGGCAATAGGTTCGCCACCTATTCCATTTGGGACGTAAACATAACGGCTGAGACGAGGCTTAACAGCCACTGCCTACACCTTCGGGTAACAAAAGGCGTGAAGTTATGTTTATGTATTCACTTATCGCTTTAAGGCGAAACAAAGTTCACCGGGACACCTAGGTAGTAAGGATTTCGGAGAAAAAAGTCCGATTAGCAATATTTAGAAATTTTGTCTGACCTATATCTATACTCGCACTTTGTTTTATACTATGTAATGGGTGCATAATTAATATACAAACAATAATACCAATGTTTTTTTTCATAAGTGTTCTTTTTTACGGAATAGGGGACAAACTAGCAAGAGGTCACGGGGGTAAGTGACTAGCCTTGTTCATGGACATCTTAAAGTTGCGTTGCTGACCTTTGAGATGGGATAGGGAGTGGGATACTAAAGGAGAGGAATGGGGTGAAATCTAAGGTGAAGTCCAAATCCATGGTTGTAGTGCCACGCAGTTTCGCTACACGATTGAACCGGCCCGACCGCTGTAATACGGCTGTAAACATCAGCGATCTCAAACTAATAATGCAGTAATACGGGGTTTCGTTCGGTGAGAGAGGTAAACAAAGGCCCATTCTCCTTTCTCCTCCTCTTCTATCCTACTACTTTCAAGGCCAGCAACGGAACTGTACCACTATTTCCGTTACAAGTGTCCACGTGCGGTGCTGGTCTCTTTCCACCGGGTGAACCGATTCCTCGTTTGTCCCTCTTACTCATGAAAAAAGCTTATGCCGTATTCGGGCAATATCCTCTGTCAACAAACGTTATTATTGTTCAAAAAGTTATGGTACAGTATAATTAAACATAACATAACACAACATATCAGATCTTCACGCCTTTTTCTACCCGAAAGTGTAGGCAGCGGCTGTTAAGCCTCGACTCGCCGTTTACGTCCCAAATGGAATAGGTGGCGAACCTATTGACATACCGGGCACAAAGTTTTTATAACATTAAAACAACTTTTTAGGATTTTATCGCGTTTATTCGAACTCTTTACAGAGATCATTTTCACGAGAAATGATTAAATGATCTCTGTAAAGAGTTTAAAACGTCGGGAAATAAATAAAAATAAGTAATAAATAAACGCGATAAATCCTGTAGCAGGACTCGAATCCGCGACTATACCACGAGACCGATAATTAAACATAGTAGAATATTTTAATAAGAGAAAAGAGTACATAAAACTATTCAATAAGCCGAGTTGGAGTAAACATGTAAATTACCAAACTCTTTTAGTAGTAAATTACGCACGATATTAACCAGCTATATTAAGCAAATAGCGTCGACAGAATGTCCTGTGGGATCAAAGTGAATTAAAACAAGTTTGAACAGTAAGCAACGGGCCCTCAGTTAACCGACCTGTCCAAATATTAAGTGAAGAGCGACGTTTAAACTTATTTGTTGAAGCGAAAATACTAAACCCGTTTACGATTTGTGTTATATTATAACATTGAAACGTTTCGTTCGGTGAGAGAGGTACCCGGAGGGCCACCCATACCCCTTCCTCATCCTTTCCTATCCCCTATCCCTTAAAGGTCGGCAACGCAACAGTAACACTGTAGTATTGCTGATGTCCATGGGCGGCGTTGGTTGCTTACTATCAGGTGACACGCCTGTTCGTTTGCCCTCCTATCCCATAAAAAAAACGTTAAAAAATTAATTCGTGGTTCGATTCCCAATCATCATTTCATTTTCCTGCCTTTATTCCACTCTACTTAACAGTGGTAGAGCCAAGCAGTTCGCTAATTGATGGGCCGACTCGACCGGTGAAGTACCACGAGCTTACAGAAGATCGACCACCTGCCTGCTCCATCCTTTCCCATTCTACACCCTTAAAAGTTTGCAACGCGACTGTAACACTATATGTGTTGCAGGTGTCCATGGGCGGCGCTGGTCACTTACTATTAGGTGACACGCATGCTCGTTTGCCCTCCTATCCCATAAAAAAATCTCTAAGTGGGGTCGGTACAACTGGTTCTGGTTCATATTGTCCTGGTGCGCCTGTCACCTCTTCTACTCTGGAATAACTTTGCCTTAAGAACAAATAGCTTCCTTCTCCTAATTGTCTTAATTTATCCTAATAATTGGTTGTATTTCCTATTCCAGAATCGCCAGGTTTCTGGTTTCAACAACACACCATTTGTGACAACATAACATAACTTCACACCTTTGTTACCCGAAGGTGTAGGCAGCGGCTGTTAAGCCTCGTCTCGCCGTTATGTTTACGTCCCAAATAGAATAGGCGGCGAACCTATTGCCATACCGGGAACAAAGTTTTCAGTCATCGATATTTATCACACATAACTTCCGAAAACAATTTGGAAAAGTCATTGGTATGAGCCAGCGTCAGGATTCGAACCCGCGACCTCTGTATCAGAAGCCGTGTGCTCGACCACTGGAACAACACACAATAAAAAGTACATATTATATCCAATATATAAAATTCTTGTGTCGCAGTATTAGCTCCTCCGAAACTTCGTGACCGATTCTTATGAAATTTTGTATGCACATCGAGAAGGTATGAGAATAGGACAACATCTATTTCTCATCCCCCTAAATGCTAAGGGTAGTCCGCCTGTAAATATTTTTTTTTAATAATTCGTCTTTTTATGTTTTGTGAAACAACATACAACTCTAAATTTTCACTTCTCTACGATCAACCCCTATTTTTAAAATTCATATATAGTATTAGTATATATTAGTTGTCTAGTTCCCATAACACAAGCATTCATTTGCACAACATGGAATACTAGAGGTCGCTATGGGGACAATTGTATCTAAAACATTATTATTGAAATACGAGGAATCACAATGGATGACCAATTTTCATTTCCGAAATTATTATCAAATGTGTTATTACATATTAATAATTTTGGTCAAACAATAGATTTATAACACTCTCTCTCTGTCTTATTATAACCCTGCGGAATTCAATATACACCATTCCATATCTCAACTAAGCATACATACTACACATAACTACACGGCGGGTCACTTGTAGAGTAGGCAGAGAAAACAAAGCGCCAAAAAGCACAATTCCTACACGCCCCACACGCTTCTTTGACTTTCATATCTCATGTCACACACTCTCGGTTTTTCGGACTCCCAACATCACCTTCCTCTAGTACATGCTCAATTTAATCATGTATAGTGTGTGTCAGACTCTTACATCCATCCACTTTTACATTGTATATCTGCTTAGTCAATATCGAATAACTCGTCTAAAACTAAACATAAATCGTTCAACTATCAATAAGTATATTGATTGAATATATTATAGTTATAACATATTCTTATTTATTAACAACATGTGCGTCAGCTCTGTACGTTATGCGTCAGCTGGTTTTATGGGTTGTACGGCATTAAAAACATGAAATGTTTATAAAAATAAACCTATAATATTTGTTTCATGTCAATATTAGTATTTAATTTACAGCAATGTGACCATTAATTGCAGTTTATGATGTTGTTCTCTTTAGTACTAAATCTTGTTTAGAAGTCGGTGTACTTTTTGACTGCGCACTACAATCTGCCCAGTCTGCCGCGCCTGGTAGGAAGAGACTAACGACACCCTAAAGTATACCAAAAATGTTTGGGAAATAAACTGAAATAAATTAATCTGGCGGTTGCGAAATTGGTAAGCTTTCGAGGTTTGCAGAGGTAAGTTTTCCCGCTGACGACTATATTTGTGGCACCACTGCAGCGTATTATATAACGTAAATCACACCCAATGAATAAATTCTTGTATAATATTCAGAGATGATTGAATTACTCTTTTCTGAATTCTGAATCAAGAAGTCGCGGGTTCAAATCCTGGCTCACATCAATGACTTTTCGAAGTTATTTTTGGAAGTTATGTGTGATATATATAGATGACTGAAAACTTTGTGCCCGGTATGGCAATAGGTTCGCCGCCTATTCCATTTGGGGCGTAAACATAACGGAGAGACGAGGGTTAACAGCTGCTGCCTACACCGTCGGGTAGAAAAGGCATAAAGTTATCTCATGTTATTGAATTACTCTTTTTATATTATTTTGATAGTAATTATTTTAGCAATATTGTTGTACTGGCTTTGAGTTCCTTGCCAGATCTTCGCCGGAATTTGTTTCACTTTCAAGACAATGTCCTGTATGTCAAAGCGTCTTGTCACAAGCAACATCTAAGCAAGGATCTTAGACAGTAGACAGATATAAGTATTTCTAGTTTTGTATGACGATTCCAAGGGCTTTGTGAAGTCCGAGAAATAGAGATATTGTTTTTTTTATTAGCTTCACCTGTATGTTTGTATGTTTGTTTGTAACCGACTTCTTTGGGCGCGATTTTGACCCACTTTAAACGGCCAGATTTCGTTCAAACTTTGTAGATTTATTGAGGACCGATGACAATATACAAATTTGATAAAATTATTCCATTTTTCAATTTGCAAAATATGATTTTTGTTAATTTTTTAGTGTTCATAGTTCACTTCTCGCACCATCTAGTGGCAATCAGCGGAAAGTCTACGTTATCAACTTGAAACGAGTTCCTTGTATAAGTCACAGATGGCGCTATTCCTCAAATTCGGTTTTGATATCCGTTGTTAGCACGCTTTAAAATAGTTAAGCAATAGTTTAAAAAACTAAGAAACGCGCTTGTTATAGAAAACTGAACTAAAAAATATAAAATAAATAATAGTTTAAAAAAACTAAAAAACACGCTTTTTATAGAAAACCGAACTAAAAAATAGAAAATAAATTTTAATGAATTTAAATTAAGAAAATAGTGTTAAAAATTTCAATGAATATAAATTAATAATAGTGTGAATAAAAAAAAAAATATTTTAAAAAAAGCGTGGGGTGCTTTTTAAGATATTATCGAAATGATAATCACTCTACTCTTATCTGTCAATAAAATATTTATAACTATTGACAGCATGCACCCCACGCTTATTTAAAATAAAATATTTTTTTTTTATTCACACTATTATTAATTTAAACAAACGGGGCAAACGAGCAGGCGTGTCACCTGATGGTAAGTGACAAGCGCCGCCCATATACACCTGTAACACATATAGTGTTACAGTTGCATATTGCCGACCTTTAATGAATCCTACATAGGAAAGGATGGGGAAAGGCCTCCTCTCTCACCGAAAGAAACGCGGTATGATCCACCCCACGTCGATCCTCTGGGAGGTCGTGGTATTTCACTGGTCGAGCCGGCCCATTCACGCAACGAACTGATTAACCCTACCACCTGACTTTGATATATTTATCACTGGACCTGTAACGCCAAACATTTTATTATTTTGTTTTTTCGAAGTTAACGTAACGTCTCATTGTAACATTGACAAAACTTTGACCAAACAAAACTTGACAAAACCTTATTATACTGTTATAGACTTAAGCACAGTAGGGGAAGGACATCGACGTTAATTCCCGACCTTTACTAACTAAGAACTTTTAAGAAACAAGCGGCTCATTTAAAAGCCAGCAAGAAACTCATGCCCATAGCCAGCGGCAGTGGATTTCCATTAGGTGACCTGCAAGTTCGTTCGCCCTCCCCCTTTAATATAACTTCACTTTTCTACCCGAAGACGTATGTTGTGGCTAGTCAGCCTCGACTCGCCGTTATGTTTACGTCCCAAATGGAATAGGTGGCTAACCTATTGGCATACCGGGCACAAAGTTTTCAGTCATCCATATTTATCACACATAACATTTTAAATTAATGTCGAAATGTCATTCCTGTAAGGCAGGTTTCGAACCCGCGACCTCTTGATTCAGTAGCGGGGTACTCGACCACTGCAACACCGAGATACTCCCGCACTTTACACCCATTTCCCATACAAAAAATCAAAATGGATGAACCAACTGGTTCACCGGTCGAATAAGTTTTACGATGGCGGACGGCGGACAATAGGCGGTTAGTATATTTATATGTATAACAGCTATGACTATATTCACATTTGACATATAAAGGATCGAACCCAGGGATGGTTTAAGGGGAGTATTCTATTTTTGGAGGCTTCTATTTAATCAGATTTTGCACAAATCATTTCATTCTCAATGTGTGTAGAGGTAGAATTATTGCGTGGGATTAAAGATAGATTGTCTATTTCTCTGAAGTGTTGCCAATTTAAATTTGATTCAAACAATTTGAACGGAATTGAATGTTACAGTACACACACGCGTAACATTACATATGGAACTGAGATGTGTGGTCTTTAAATGTTGGCCTCATAACAAGGCTCAAAGTCGCTCAGCGTGCTATGGAGCGGGCTATGTTGGGAATCTCTTTGCGGAACAAAATCCGTAATACGGAAATCCGCAGGGGATCGGGCATGACCGACATAGCCCAAAAGTGAAGTAGATATGGGCAGGCCACATCGCACGACGAGCCGATAAACGTTGGGGAAAAAAGATTCTCAAGTGGCGACCACGAACTGGGCGACGTGGAGTAGGGCGTCCCCCCACTAGGTGGACTGACGATCTGGTCAAGATTGCTGGCAGCCACTAGATGCGGAAATCCCGGGATCGTGAGCTATAGCGTTCTATGAGGGAGGCCAACAGTGGACATCGAAAGTCTGATGATGATGATACACGAATTCACGATTCACGCCAAATCTCTCGCCGGGAAGGCAGAGAATATAGAGCGTCATAAGGCACGATTATTACACGCCTCACTCGCTTCTCTGACTTACATAACTTTTGTCACACAAGCTCGTCGATTTTTAAAGCCCCTGACATCACCTTCAGCTAGGACAGGTTGAATTTGGTCATAAAAAGTGTGTCATGGCCGTCCTCGACTACTACTTTATTCATTTTTATCTGAGTTCAAAATGATTTTCTCTAATTACTGGAATACTTGAAAATCTTAGGTAGATAGTTTTGATGTTTACCACGCGGATTCCTTTCCATAGGTCCCGGTTTCAAATATCGGGTACAGATCAATAGGTTTTCGGAAATCTTTTACCGAAATTTCGTCTGATAATTACCAATAATCGATTATGTCACGATATGCCTATTACACGGTACTAATTTATTTGGGTCGACGATACGAGTTGTGGTACAAAGGTAAAAGTTTTGTATAACGCCCCCAATGTATTGCGGTGGGGTGAGTTGGGAAGCTTAACTCCGGTTGGGGATAGGGATTATTGCGTCACAGATTTGGTTGATCAGACGTTAACGAACGTTTATATATGTATATATTTATTTAAGTTCGGTATCCGAGGACATTGGACATTTCAAATATTCTGCTATAACTAATAGTAGGAACATTTAAAGGTACTTAAAAGTCTCGGTGTTCCAGTGGTCGAGCACGGGTTTGAATCCTGGCTCACACGAATGACTCTTCGAAGTCAATTTCGAAAGTTATGTGTGATATATATACAGATGAAAACTGTGTGCCCGGTATGGCAATAGGTTTGCTACCTATTCCGTTTGGGACGTAAACATAACGGCGAGACGAGGCTTAACCGCCGCTGCCTACACCTTCTGGTAGAATAAGGCGTGAAGTTATTTAATGTAGTTGTGGTTATCTTTTTATGTAGGTTTTTATTTGTTTCTGACACAATTCAATGAATGGATTTATATATTCCTTGTAATAAAATATATTTAGGAATTAAATTTTAAAAGTAAGAAAGGGCATACTGTGAAGGTTAGGATATGTAGAAAGAATGGATGATGTAAGATTGACTCAGCAAATATACAATGCAAAAATGGATGGATGTAGGAGTCGAGGACGGCCAAGACACACTTTCCATGACCAAATAGAACGTGTTCTGGTGGAAGGTGATGTTAGGATCCTCAAAAATCGGCGCGCGTGCATGAAAAGAGTTATGAAAGTCAACGAAGCGAGTGAGGCGTCTAAGAATCGTGCCATATGGCGCTGTGTTCTTTTTGCCTACCCTGCAAGGAATTTGGCGTGAAGTTATGTATGTGTATGTAAATTGTAACCTATATTTTAAATTAGAACTCTATCAATACATCTATAGAAACACAGTTCATGTAGTACATTTTGCGTAATACGCTTACAAATGTAGACAGACACACAAACAGTTATGTTGTGAAGATAAAGACCTTTGATAACAGATTTTCTTATCTCTCGAATATAATAGACAACAAAACGTTAGAATTTTATTAATAAGTATAGAATATTTTTTATAGATAAAAAACGTGCAAGTGTTGTTTGTTTTTCCTATAGTAGAAAACAAGTCAGGACAAGTTATAGATATTGTTATTGCAGTAGAAATATAAGTTAGATATATTGTTTGTTTACTGCGTTTTGTTTACTCGTTTGTTACGGTCATTACAGGGGTCGAGGTTGGTCTTATCGTATTAAGAATATATGACAGTTACATATTCGTGCCCCCCAAATGGGGTATATAAGCGGATAAATATTTTGAATCGATTCGTTACATACAAAAATACAAGTCTTTCCTCTTTACGAAGTCTCAGTGGTCCAGTGGTTGAGCACCCCGCTTCTGTATCAAGAGGTCGCGGGTTACAATCCTGGCTCACATCAATGACTTTTCGAAATTGTTTTTGGAAGTTATGTGTGATAAGTATCGATGACTGAAAACTTTGTGCTCGGTATGACAATAGGTTTGCCACGTATTCCATTTGGGACGTAAACATAACGTCGAGACGAGGTTTGACAGCTGCTACCTAAACCTTCGGGTTAAAAGGCGTGAAGTTATGTTATATTGTCACAATTTTAAAGTTACTGAAATATTGTCATCTTGTTTTTTTTTTATGAAAAACATAATAATATATACATTGGGTACTTGTTTTGTCGTAATATATAACCTTGACAGTTTCATCTGCTGAAAATTTATGTGTATTGGTATAACATTATATTAACTTGTTATTATTTGATTTCATAATAACATAACATAACTTCACGCCTTTGTTACCCGAAAGTGTAGGCTGTTAAGCCTTGTCTCGCCATTATGTTTGCGTCACAAATGAAATAGGTTGCGAACTTATTGCCATACCGGGCACAAAGTTTTTCAGTCATCTATATTTATCACATATAACTTCCGAAAAGAACTTCGAATAGTCATTGGTGTGAGCCAGTGTGAGGATTCGAACCCGTGACCTCTAGATTCAGATGCGGGGTGCCCGACCATTAGACCGCCGAGACATACCAAATTCAATCATAAAATTTAAATAATATAATTAACTTATGTAATACCAACAAACAATTGCGTCTTATTTTATAAGCTTTTATGTAAAATAAACAAGTTTACCATAAATATTTATTCAAATACTGTAAGGCTGTTCTGTAAGGCTTTCGTTACACCACACGCTCAAATGTATCCCAAGAATGCGGTTGGGAATTATTCAGACACAAGTTCAATTTTGTCGTCTTCGGTGCTGACATTTATTCGTTTGGAAAATTCTTGGCATACACATTTACAGTTAGTTGAATGTATTTATTTCTGTAAGTGGTTTTAGTGAATTATTCGAGATTAATTAAGATTATGATCCCTATCTATTATGATGTAACTCCACTAACTCTTTGTCACGGTTTCATGGCGTTCCGTTTAGCCATTTCAGGGTAGAAGCTTTTATTTTTTAATTTCACGCTTTTTTCCAAAGTTTGTAAGGTTCCGAAGGAGCTCGTTGATTTTTTACGTCACAAATGGCAGAAACTTTTACCATACCTATTAGTGTTGTTAGTTATGGATAACTTCCGAAAATAATTCCGAAAAGTCAGTATGGTGTAAATCCAGGATTCGTTTCCACGGCTTTATGTATCACAAGCGAGGTGCTCGACTTCCAGAAGTATATTTTCCACTAATGTAACTGTAATCAAAACATAAACAAACATAGCTTCGCGCATTTTTCTACCCGAAGGTATTGGCAGCGGCTGCTAAAGCCTTGATTCGCCGTTTACACGTCCCAATTCGAACAGGAACAGGTGGCGAACCTATTGCCATACCAGGCACAAATTTAGTCATCTATATCAAATGAAGTAAATTTATAACTTCGTCCTATTTTATGATAGATTTATAATAAAATAAGTAATATCCTCACCAGATTGTCAATAACACCGTCACAAACGGACGACTCTTAAATGGATTGGATCATTTACGCAGTTTGTGAGATGTTGACGATCGGACGTTCGGATCGGAGATCAAGACGTGAACAATAAATATATATATATATATAAGTATAGTCAAGCTTATAACACCATTGGTTGGTACATGGGTTACAATATTCGTGTAGCAATTCGGAAATGCGTCCCATTTTCTGCAAAAATCACGATAAAATCAACGAAAAAATTTAATGCATTAGTTATTTTTGTCGGTTGGTGTCGGTCAGTTTCAGTGGTCCAGTGGTCGAGCACCCGCTTCTGAATCCATAGGTCGCGGGTTCGAATCCTCAAATTGGCTCACACCAATGACTTTTTGAAATTCTTCTCGTAAGTTATGTGCGATAAATATCGACGACTAAAAACTTTGTGACCGTTATGGCAATAGGTTCGCCATCTATTCCATTTGGGACGAGACGAGGCTTAACAGCCGCTGCCTACACCTTCGGGTAAAAAAGGTACGTAATTGAACAGCCACCGATATCTAACAAAGATATTATTACAGTATAAATGTTATTAGATATAACACAACAGTATGCGTACGGGATTTGTATACTGAATAAGACACAGTTATTACTATAGGAGTCTCAAAGCGCCCGATTAGCTCTATCTCTCTTACTCGCATGCGAATTCTGAAATTTCGCATGAGAATAAGAGAGATAGAGTTAGTCGGAAAGAAATTGTTGAATTTTGGCGAATCTAATCTGGATAATCGGATGCTTTCATCAAATTATTGCATTGTCATCAATCTCTGTCAGTTGTGCAAAGTTTAAATAAAATCGGATCGTTCGAAGTAGGAGAAAATTGGACTCAACAAGTTTGATTACATACATAGCTACTCGCATATACACAGGTGAAGCTAATAAAAGCGTATTAAACGCAAAAATAACACATAATCTTACACATTCTTCTACTCTACATTTAACATTACATAACTTTAAGCTTTTTCTACCCAAAGGCGTAGGCAGCAGCTGTTAAGCCTCGACTCGCCGTTATGTTTACTTCCCAAATTGAATACGTCGCGAACCTATTGCCATACCGGGCAAAAAGTTTTCAGTCATCGATATTTATCACACATAACTTCCGAAAAGATTCGCCAGGATTCTAACCCGCGACATCTAGATTCAGAAGCAGCGTGCTCGATTAATGGACCACCGAGACCTAAACTCTACATTTAACTACTCATTATATAATGCTTAAAAATAGTTATATAGAGGACGAAAGTTATTAATAATCATTTTCATCGTATATTTGAGAACATATGAATGAAAAAAATAAATTGATCATTAGCAAAAAATCCGTACCGTTTGAAAATCCGCTATCGGGTTTCCGTAATGCGTATTAATTCTTTACATCGCCGAAAACTTCGAGCGCTCTTTATAAACCCGGCGGGCCTCTCCAAATTTGCCGCGGTTTTTTTGTTTGTTATAATAAGTACACAAATATAAATATTTTATTTTTAACAATTGAATAAATTTACGCAGTCGTCGATTTAATTTAAAACTTGTTTGAATCTGTTTACGCGAAAAAGGGCAGATATTATCTAAAAATATCTGTGTTTTAATATTACATTGATTTTGTTTAATAGCGTAAAAGTCTGCTTTTATTTACTTAATAACATTATATGGTTTTATTTCTTCGTGTTTATTTAATTGGAGTTTAACCAACTTATTATATAAAAAGCTAATCTATATATATATATAGGAGATTTCCACCTATATATTGACTCATCACGATATCTCTGGAACCATAAGGCGTAGCGACTTGAAATTTGGTAGGATTATTCCTTTCGCCGAGTAGAGGTCAGCTAAGAACGGATTTTTACGAAATTCCACCCACAAGGGGGGTTGCGGGGGTGTTAACAATGGAAAATTCCTATTTTTAACCTATAGCTGCTATCGACTTCAAATTTGTCGAAGATATTGCAGTATTAACATAGCGGGGCAGCAGTTATTACTTTTGATGCGAAACAGAGTTCGCCGGGTCAGCTAGTAAGTTATATACCTATCTACATTTGGATATAGTAGCGATTATCTATTATATAAAATTCTCGAGTCTAGATGTGCGTAATTGAACTCCTCCGAAATGGCTTGACCGATTCTCATGAAATTTTATGTGCGTGTCGGGTAGGTCTGAGAATAGGACAACATCTATTTTTCATCCCCCTAAATCACAAGGGTAGCCCACCCCTCAATTTTTTTTTTAATTTTTTGACATATTTCTGTTACTTATTTTTTTTATAAAACGGGATACAAAAATAAATGCAACCCTAAATTTTCAACCCCCTACGATCAACCCCTATTTTTTAAATTTTATTTTTCGGCAAGACAACGTTTGCTGGGTCAGCTAGTTTATCTATATAATAAACATGAATGGGAAACTTTGGATCTCTATTAACGAAAATCGAGGAGTATGAAATTTCGCACACTTATAGTTCATGACGAAAAGAAGTAAATAAGTAGAAAATGCATAAAATGCATTGCAATGCAATGCACATGTCAGTGAAAATGTGCTACTAACCATCACTGACAGCGCGACCGCGAGTAAGCGATTTTTAGGATGTCTAAAATACAACACACGAACAATAATTATGTAAAAGTTGACACTTGGAAGCACTTTTTACGCACACATTGATAACTCACTCACACATCAATAACCCATTTTGGTCACGTCGTTTGGGTGACTATTCAATAAATAATACGTTACACATACTATCAACATTAATTATCATGTATTTATTACCTACATGCATAAATATTCTTTTGTTTATTTGGTTTTTGATTATTCTTAGTTTGGGAGGTTGGGAGGAGGCGTTGGAAATGGATAACGCCGGGGGAAATTGACAGCAGTTGTTGATCTCTTATCAATGATTCGACCGTCAGTTGCTCAAGTAGTGTTGGGTGTGGATTTCAGCACGAAAATAGTAGAATATATGAAAAAATTAAGTAAAGGTACATAAATACACAACTTCATGCGAAATCTCTTGCGGGGTAGGCAGAGAGAACAGAGCGCCATAAGGCACGATTCTTACATGCCTCACTCGCTTCGTTGACTTTCATAACTCTTTTCATGCACGCTCGTCGATATTTGAGGGTCCTAACATCACCTTCCTCCAGAACACGTCCTATTTGGTCATGGAATGAGTGTCTTAGCCGTCCTCAACCCCTACATCTATCCGCTTTTGCATTGTATATATGCTTAGTTAGTCTTGCATCATCCATTCTTTCTAGATGTATGTCAAATAAAATTTAATTTGAGGGATAGTTTTGTATTTGTCAAGTTGAAAAAAACATAGAGAGTGGTGGAAAGATTGTGAGCTGATGCAATAAAGATTAAAAATACTAGAGATTTGATATCTACTCGCTGTTTCCTCTGAGAGCTGCATCTTTAAGTGTTATTAAGCCTATTTATTTCTTAGATTTTCACGAATCACATTCATAACATTGAAACAGCTTTTTATGGATTACTAGCTGACCCAGCAAACGTTGCCAAAAAATAAAATTTAAAAAACAGTGGTTGATCGTAGGGGGTTGAAAATTTAGGGTTGTATGTATTTTTGTATACCGTTTTATAAAAAAACCCTTGTGATTTAGGGGGATGAAAAATAGATGTTGTCCTATTCTCAGACCTACCCGATATGCACACAAAATTTAATGAGAATCGGTCGAGCCGTTTCGGAGGAGTTTAATTACGCACCCCGTGACACGAGAATTTTATATATTAGAAGATATCGCGTTTGATTAAAATAACTTTTAGGATTATATCGCGTTTATTTATTACTTATTTATATTTATTTCCCAACGTTTCGAACTCTTTACAGAGATCATTTTCACGAGTCTCTAATAAATTGTAAATTCACGAGTCTCTAAAAAAATAATTGTAATAAATTTGCTTAGGTAATAAATGAATGGACCCAAATGAATTGTACCTACACATATTATGACACAACGGGGGCATGATAAAACTAAAACATTTAATTGCTTGAGGTGGCGAAATGTACTAATTAAGTTACTTTGATTAAAACGTACAACGATAACTGGTGTCAAGGCAAGGGTCATGAATGCGGACCCATCCACTCCATCACGCACTGGCTCGATGTACGAGTACCTAATTACTTTATAAGTGGTTTATAACAAAGAGATTGTTGTACGTCGTGTGGGCAATTCGAAAATATACTATTTAATGGCTAGACTCGGTGGCGCAGTGGGCGAGCGCACGGCCTCTGATCCAGAGGTCCGGGGTTCGATTCCAGACACTGACTCACACCAATGACTTTTCGAAATTGTTTTCGGAAGTTATGTGTGACAAATATCGATGACTGACAAACTTTGTGCCCGGTATGGCAATAGGATCGCCACCTATTCCATTTGGGACGTAAACATAACGGCGAGACGAGGCTTAACAGCCGCTGCCTACACCTTCGGGTAACAAAAGGCGTGAAGTTATGTTATGTTATGTTTACTATTTAATGGCATTCGTTCGCCACCTATTCCATTTGGGACGTAAACATAACGGCGAGACGAGGCTTGACAGCCGCTGCCTACACCTTCGGGTAACAATGGCGTGAAGTTATGTTATGTTATGGCATCTTTAATTTTTTTGATAAATATTTAACTAGTCGACCCTAAATTGTCTGCAAACACAGAAATAGATCAAGACCTATTATGCAAACTATGTTGTACCTACCATGTACATTGTTTTGATGTATCACATATTGTTTAACCAGCGTTTGCAATGAATGTGCAAAATTTTTAAAATTATTACTTTTTAAATGCTACAATATACATAAAAACCACTCTGACACCCATTATCTATTAAAAAAAACTGCATCAAAATCCGGTACGTAGTTTCAGAGATCTAAGCATATATATGGACAGACAGCGGAAAGCGTCTTTGTTTTATACTATGTAATGATAAAACAATTATATTTTACAATATATTCTATTCGTTTTGCATCTAACTTCAATTGCGTTGCTTCCTTCTAATTATGTTAGTGGTGTTACCATTAATTTTATGCAAATGTTTGTTCAATCTCTCTCTCTCTCTCCAAATCTCTCCTGTCACTTCGGAGACATTCAATTTGCGTCCCTAGTTTATTGATTAAATGACATTTCAATCGGGGATTTAGGAAATGTTCGATAGGGTCGTTGGGGTTTTTGTAGGGTTGCTTAACTGACACATATTTAGAATTCGTGACAAAAACAAGACGTAGAATTCGTGGACAATCTTTTGATTTATAGCGGGGCAAACGACCAAGTCGGTGTCCGACGACGACGACCAAGTTGCTAGCACCGCTTATCATCTGCGAAACAATTTGATGTACCATTAATTTGAAGGCCTTGAAGATGGCATGTACAAAGGAATCGTAAGAGGAGTGGGAAAGGATTCTCTCTGGAAGCCTCTCCCACCAAAGAAAATACGACAGAGTCGCATTACGTCTTTTTTTCTCAGAGATCACGGTATTTTAGTGATCGAACCGGTGACGTAGTGCAGCGAACTGCGTAGCTTTAAAACACATATTTTCCAGCCACCTGACAACCCTAAAATGTAGAGTAATGGGGCAACTTAGTCGGTACGTGTTTGGCATTACATTGTAAGGCTGACAGATTCTTGTGATGGCCATTGTCAATGTTGAACTCATGTTTGACATTTTCTAATTAAAACAACCAAAGTTAAACATTAACGCTTCAGCCTAGACGCAACTCACAACGCCATATAACGTCTTTTTTATCGGATAGGAGGGCAAACGAGTAGGCGTGTCACCATATATAGTGTTACTTACAGTTGCGTTGCCGACCTTAAGGGAGTAGGATAGGAAAGGATGGGGAAGGTTGGTGGGCCTCCGGGTACCTCTCTCACTGAACAAAACGCGGCGTGAGCCGTGGTGGTATTTCACCAGTCGAGCCGGCCCATTCATGCAGTGAACTGCTTGGCTCTACCACTGTTGTATGGGAGGAAGTTGAATTGAAAGTGTCGGTGTAAATGTAAGGAAGAGTATGCTCTTGTTCGGACATGTAGAAAGAATGAATATTGCAAGATTGACTAAGCAGATATATAGCGCAAAAACGGAAGGATGTGTGATGCTAGAATAGCCACGACACACTTTTTATGACTTAGTTGAACGTATCCTTGTGGAGGGTGTCAGGAACCTTCAAAATCGACGAGCGTGTATGAGAAGAATCGTGCCTTATGGCGGCCTGCTGTCTCTACCTATCCAGAAAGGGACTTGGCGTAAAACTTTGTATATTCGTTTTTATTAGTTTATATAATAAAAATATAGCTTTGTTTGCTTTAGTTACAAATAAAGCGTATTTAATACAACCAGATTACGAATGTAATCAGGTAGGATGATTTCTCCCATATCTATAAAAAGAGATATCACAGATTTCGCGTATCAATTACAAGAACTTTTAATATTAAAACAAAATAACAAATAATAAATATTATACCTAAATAACCTTTTTAATTTATCCTCTTTAATATACATTTATGTAGCGTTGTATAAAATCGCTTTCATCTTAAATACGTATGTAATCGTTTCCGCACGGATGTGTTGTCTCTTTTTTGGGGGGAATCAAATTCATTGAATATTACACCCGGATAGACACTTTATTGGAAATATCGGGGACATTTTATTTTGATCCGATTTTTCACTTTGTTATTTGTGATGTAAGATATAATTCGTGTTGGATTTGATTTGAGAATCAATCAAATTGTATGGCACCGTTATGGGTATGAATTTTTATTCACACACTTCCAATGCGTACCTACTTTGTGTCTAGAAATAATATGATTGACTATACTTCTGCTTCAGCGAAAAATCTCCAACGGCACAAATACAAGAACTTAGATATTATCTTAAAAAAGTCATTCGCTTAATTCCATTACTTGTTTAATATAGTCAGGGTGGTCCAGTGGTAGAGCACACGGCTTCTGATCCAGAGGTCCGGGTTCGAATCCTAACATTGGCTCACACCAATGACTTTTCGAAATTAATTCCGGAAGTCAAGTGTGATAAATATCGATGACTGAAAACTTTGTGCCATGGCACTAAGTTCGCCACCTATTCCATTTGGGACGTAAACATAACGGCGAGACGAGGCTTAACAGCCGCTGCCTACACCTTCGGGTAACAATAGGCGTGAAGTTATGTATAATATAAATAACCCACTGCTTTAACTAATAGCAAATAAATATTTTCTATGTAGTAAGCAGTGCGGAATATTTTTTCTTAAAGAACGTGATCCTACATTAATTTCTCAATAAGCACAAATTCAATTGTGTTAGAAAAAAAAAATAGAACAGAGAGATCATTCTGGTTGTATATAAGGAACTAGCTGACCCGGCGAACTCTGTTTCGCATCAAAAGTAATAACTGCTGCCCCGCTATGTTAATACTGCAATATCTTCGACAAATTTGAAGTCGATAGCAGCTATAGGTTAAAAATGGGAATTTTCCATTGTTAACACCCCCGCAACCCCCCTTGTGGGTGGAATTTCGTAAAATCCGTTCTTAGCTGACCTCTACTCGGCGAAAGGAATAATCCTACCAAATTTCAAGTCGCTACGCCTTATGGTTCCAGAGATATCGTGATGAGTCAATATATAGGTGGAAATCTCTTATATATATATATAGATAGATAATAAACAGATAACATCGAAGACGGAGATATTGAATATGAAACATCGATAATCGTTCATCGTTTTAACTGTGGTAAAGCCTTGCAGCTTGCTGCATTAATGGGCCGACCGGTGAAATACCGCGACCTCTCGGAATATCGGTGTGAAGCGGCTTTTCTGTCGCGTTTCGTCGGGTAAGTTAGGTATCCGGAGGCCCGATCCCCTTTTCCTCTCCTATTTCCTCCTACTCGCTTATAGGACAGCAACGCATCACGATGTACATAAACCTAGTTTTCCAATTACAGCATTATTGCTCATTATGTGGGATAGTGCTTAACGTTGTAGTTGCGACAATCGGGCACTCGCAAAAGTAGTGCTTTCGCATGATGCGTTCCACGGATACCAACATTACCAACTCATTGACAGAAAATAATTAAGTGTTTTTTTCATTGCATTGTGTTTTTTTTATTTAAGTTGGCATTGATCACAATATTTTAAATAAATTTTCTCTAGTACTAATAATATTTGTTAAAAAAATTATAGCTTTCGTTTCGTTGTAGTTTCTTGGAAATAATCAAAACTTTTTTTTTCCTTTTTTCCAGGTTGAATTAACCTGTGTTAAAAAAAAGTAATATAAATATGGATGAAGGTACAAGCATTGAATTTCTTTTATTCCACATTTAATGTGAACACTGAGCTTAGCGCACTCTGCTGGCGCATTTTAAAACCAATTCACGTTCCAATTAGGCCTCAGCACAATTAAGCATTGTGCCGCACTGAGTCGCATAATGCTCTGTAATTGGAAAACCAACAGTATTTACTAACCATCAGATGACCCACGTGCTCGTATGCTATCCTATCCCATAAAAAAATGGTTATTGTATCTGTTCATAGTTATGTTATCGGCCTTTAAATTGTCCAGTTTCGCGGTTATCTGGAGGGCAAGGCCAAATCGGCTTAGAAAAAGGACGGTATTTCACGTCAGGTAATCGCTTGCAGCTATATAAAGCGCATTCCCGACCTCACGTGGAATACTGTTCTCATCTTTGGGCGGGGTGCCTCTGCCAAAAGATGAGTACCAGCTTACCCCATTTTAACGCATCCAACGACGCGCGGTTCGGCTTGCCGTCAACCAAACTCTGTCAGATCGGCTTAGCCCCTTGGCACTTCTCGCCACGCACTGTCCGTTGTGGAACGAGTTGCCGGCAACGATATTTCCGGACCGCTACGACCTAGGCACCTTCAAGAAACGAGCCTATTCCCACCTTAAAGGCCGGCAACGCTGATGTGATAACCCTGGCGTTGCAGATGTCCATGAGCAGCGGTAGTCGCTTTCCATCAAGTGACCTGCAAGCTCGTTTGCCTCCTTATATCATTGAAAAAAACAATTAAGATCAAATAAGCGAGTGCGGCGTGCAAGAGTTGTGCCTTATGTGTGTTCTCTCTGCCTACTTCGCAAACGATTTGGCGTGAGGTTATGTATGTATGTATAACTTTCAAAAATCATTTCGAAAAGTCATTAGTGTGAGCCAGAATTTGAACCCACAACAACTTCTTGATTCAAAAGCGGGGTGCTCGACCACTATTAACGACCACCTATTAAATTTTACCTATAAAATTATAATAACCTATAATAACTTTAAAATTTTAATACATACGATAAATAACAAACTATACTAAAACTGTACTTACAAAAATAAATGGCATCTTATGAATGAATTTGCCTAAAATTATTCACAAAGTATTTTGTATTTTGAAATGACTATTCAAAATACAAAATACCTCTCGAGAGGTATTTCAAATTAAATACAAAATGCTTTCAACAAAAAGGTATTTAAATACAAAATAGGTATTTTGCATTTTGTATTTGTATTTTACTATTTAAAATTGTATTTCAGTATTTCAAATAAGTCACATCTCTGCTGTTTAGTCAATCGGGCATCATCCATTCTTTCTACATGTCCGAACAATCGGATGCCCTTTCTTACTTTTACACAAAAGGTTTAATATTTTCTGTGGTTTATTGTAAAATAATGTATTTTTTTTTTCTGTCTTTGTGTTTGTATTTCAGCAATCTACACCTGAGTTCTATCACCATATCTATATAGATGAATTTCAATAGATTAACTACCCGATAATCTCGTAGAGAAATATTTTGTCTACGACAGAGTTATTATAGGTTTAGAATATTGATAGATGAGCCCAATTTGATATTAACAATTAAACATTATAACTGTTCAATACTAAGTATAACAGATGTATTCATTCATAGAAATCAGCGAATAATTGATTGAAACCACTTAGAAATAATCGATTTGATATTGATATCATTGTTCCGACAACATCGATACAAGATGGGTTCATTTGAATGGAATATTGGTATACACGATAATAAAAGGATTACTCTATAAATATGTATATATTATTTTAATATTGTTTAAGACTTCATATGTTACAGGATAATATAAGGAGATATTTATGAAACAAAGTTGTGTTTGTCCTTTCGGGAAATAACGCTTTAAAACTACGAAAATAATACGACGGGCCTAGTGGTGCAAATTATCGGTATTTTTTAATTCAGAAGTGGGACGATGGATCTCCACACCGTCAAGATGTCAAGACTTATTCGGCAGTATAATTATTTAAATTAAAAATTAATTAGTAATATTAAGTTGACCTAGCGATCCTCTAATGCCCTGTAAAAACAAAACCTCACTTAATTCAATCATGCGCTAATTTTATGTAATGTTTATTTAGGATTTGGACCGAAAATATAATAATATTTTATTAGGACGGACGCCTTGGAACTTTGTTCACTAGACCCTTGTAATAACATTATGATAGTTTTTGTTTTGTGACCTCGCTCGTTAGCCAAAGTTATACACGTGGCTGGAACATCTGCCCTATACCTTCTCACCTTTAGAATCTAAAGGTGTAAGCAGGATCTCTAACAGTGGTTGATACACGCAGTGCTCAGTTCACTCGGTCAAATACCTCCCAGGAGGTCGACATAGTAGCTCATACTGTGTTTAATACGGTGAGAGTGACATCTGGAGGCTCATACTCTGCTTCTTTCTGATCTTAAAGGCAAGGCCCCCGTCAATGTTGCAGATTTCCATGACCGGCGTTAGTGACTTACTGCCAGCTAACTAGATTGCTCATTTGTCTCATTTTCCATGAAAGCAATTAATAAGTTAGTACCGTATAAAAGTTTGTTAAATTATTATTAAAGATTATAAAAGATAAAGTCCAGTGGTCTAGTGGTAGAGCACACGGCTTCTGATCTAGAGGTCCGGGTTCGTATCCTGACACTGGCTCACACCAATGACTCTTCGAAATTGTTTTCGAAAGTCAAGTGTGTGTCATTGTGTCCGGTATGGCAATAAGTTCGCCACCTATTCCATTTGACGAGGATTAACAGCCGCTGCTTACACCTTGGGGCCACAAAAGGCGTAAAGTTATGTTATTTTATTATAAATCAGATGTACATTATCATAAGCTGTGGTCAAATTTCTGTTTTATTATTTGTAAGATTCACTAAGCAGGTATACAGCGCAAAATGTTTATAAATTAAAGTCAATCAGTCTTAAAAACCGCTGAGCGTTTACGATAAGAGTTATGAAAGTCCAAGAAGCGAGTGAGGTGTGATAAGACTAATGCCTCTTGACGCTCTGTTCTGTCTGCCTTCCCCTGCCCGGACTTTTTTTATGGGATAGGAGGGCAAACGACCAGGCGTGTTACCTGATGGTAAGCAACCAACGCCGCCCATGGACACCAGCAACACATATAGTGTTACTGTTGCGTTGCCGACCTTTAAGGGATCGGAGATAGGAAAGGATGGGGAAGGTGAGTGGGCCTCCGGGTACCTCTCTCACCGAACGAATCGCGGCATGAGCCACTTTACGTCGGTCTTCTGAGAGGTCGTGGTATTTCACCGGTCGAGCCGCCCCATTCATGCAGCGAACTGCTTGGCTCTACCACTGTTGTGAAGAAGACAAGAAGATATTTGTATGTATATATATATTTTTTATTTCAATATACGTAATGTAGCATATAATATGTATATTGGAATCCAGTGGTTGACTGATTTGTCCTTCGGAATATTTCATTACTGTATGTCTGTCATATCGTGGCGTACTGTCAGTAACTCAAGTATACGTGTTTGACAATGATTGTGTCGGCGTGACTACGTTATAGGAATCGTGACAATTCTGTTCATTTTTTTCCCTGTTACTTACATAGTAAAAAAAAATGTTAGGCGTAGTCGTTTAACAGTAAGACTTCTGACTAAGAAGACTGTTGAACATTTAATTAGTCCTCGGTACATTGGCCACAGTTCTGTCAGACGTTCAAGTTTATAACACATATTTTAGTTTCATTTCATTAACTTCATAAGTTATTTTGGATATTTATTATATTATATTGATATTAATTATTATTTGCTGTGTGGCGCCGGCTTAGAATACCGCCGTTCTCTTCCCGTGGGTGTCGTAAAAGGCGACTAAGGGTAAAGCTAGAAGAATGGGCAGCAGCATTCTCGCTCAAGAAAATACAGCCTACTGCAATCGCCAACCCGTCTGTCAAGCGTGGCGATTATGGCAAAAACCCCCCATGATTGAGCGGACCGGCAGTTGTGGCGCTCTATGGGGGAGGCCTATGTCCAGCAGTGGACCTCAAAAAGGCTAATGATGAATGATGATGATGATGATTGATATTAAATATTAAATATATCATATTATATACTATATTGATTGAAAACTAATACTGTATTAAACAAATACTTTTTTTATAATTGTTGTGTATTTGTATAAGCTATGCAATAAACAGTCTACGCTGAGCCGTGTCCTTTGATTGACGTATCCCTATATATATCAATAATGGGAAGTATTGTTTGTTTTTAATAATGGGAAGTATTGTTTGTTTTTTAATTATTATTTTTTCAATTCAAGTCTATAGTAGGTTTGTAAAGCGGACGTTCAGGTGAATTGGTTAACAATGAAGCTTTACCTGGTTCATTGTTCTTCTTTTAACAGTCTCTGAATGGTGTCAAGCCAAATACTTGCTCAAGAGAAGACCATCATAAGTAAATTTACACAAACCGTGTCACGCAAATCACTCGATTGACCGTTTAAAACGTTGCCATACCGATTACAATTGTAATCATTCGTACAATGAACTTGGAGTGAACAAGTTTTGTAGTAAACATCTGTCATACAATTTGCTTTAGTACAACACTATACAATAATAGGAATACAATACAATGATTGTGTTCTGAATTGTTATTTTAATAGATTTATCATTTATTATAATAACGAAAAATATAGATGACTGAAAACTTTGTACCCGGTATGGCAATAGGTTCGCCACCTATTCCATTTGGGACGTAAACATAACAGCGAGACGAGGCTTAACAGCCGCTGCCTACACCTTCGGGTAACAAAGTTATGTTATGTTATCATTTAAAAGCTCATTTACTATTCAGTACTAAATTACTGGCATGCTCCGATGGTTCGGACATGTAGAAAGAATGGATGTTGCAATGTTAACTAAGCAGATATACAATGTAAAAGTGGAAGTATGTAGGAGTTGGGGACGACTATGACACACTTTTCGTGACCTGATTGTAAGTGTTTTTGTGGAAAATGATGTCAGAAGCTTTAAAATCGACAAGCATGCCAATGACCAAATTTTTAAAAGTCGAAAGAAAAAGCGAGTGAATTGTCTCAGAATTCTCTATTCTCTCTGCATACCCCGCTAGGGAATTGGCTTGAAGTTATGTAGGCTATTAATTTTTGATAATTAGTAATCAAAATACTTATGCTCTCTCTACATGCAAATAATGTTAACAAACTTTTCCGCTATAAGAGTAATAGGTACAAATACTGATAAATATTTAATACTAACATAGTATCTGATCGTAAAAGACATACATACAGCTGTTAAAAGCATTCAGAACATAAAATCTAATGGTCTTGGAATATATTGAGTTTATATTCTTGATTCCACATACTAAATATAACTTTGTTACATCCATACATATAAATAAAATTGAAGTGTCTGCTTGTAATATTGTATTATCTATTTTCTACTACATACATATACCGTACACATACACCAAATTAACATTTTTAACAATTTTTGAGTCTCTGTCTGTATGTTTGTTACCGGTAATCTGTAAAATGGCCGCTGATTTTGATCGAACTTTTTCGATCAAAGTGTAATATGGAGTAACTTAGAAAAGTTCTTATTTCTATTCATTTATTGCTTCCGAGGTGCAACAGAGTTGGCCGGATCAGATATTTGTAACAATGTTCTGCAGATAAATATATATATATATAGGCCTCTCCCAAGGGAGGTTTATGCCCATAATCTCCATGCTGGGCAAACGCGTTGGAGACCGCAAGGGTAAACCTCTTGTAGATAGAGACGCTGCTGCCCTCCCCCACCAAGAACATTTAGGTTGACCCATATTTTAGAATGGTCATCCCGCCATTTTTCGGTGTTGTGCTGTGTAAGTTTGTCAGCGAGCTTGTCAGGCATAAACCTCCCTTGGGAGAGGCCTATGTCCAGCAGTGGACTGCAATAGGCTGATGATGATGATGATAATGATGATATATATATATATCATTACATAGTTTATAACAAAGTCACTTTCCGCTGTCTGTCCCCTTATATGCGTATATCTTAAAAACTACGCAACGGATTTTGATGCCGTTTTTTTAATAGTTAAAGGGTGTCAGCGGGGTAGTTTTGATTTATAATTCATATATGATGTTCTATAGAAAAAATGATAATTTTCGAGATTTAGCACTTTAATTGCAAACACTAGCTGAACCATAAGTGATAAATCAAAACAATATGTCTATCTCTTAAGGATGGAGGAACAATAACCATTTTAATTTTTTTACTTTTTACGGGTAATAATCGCTTATTTACATAGAAATTTTAAACATTACAGCATTAATTTTCATCCAATTAAGTGTCTTAAATAGATTGTGCATGTGATATAGATGATGCTGGCCCTTTACAGCATGCAATTTTAACGAATATTTTCGAAGATATTGCAGTATAAACATAGCGGGACAGCAGTTAAAGCCGATAAATAGCACAAATTGAACCTCATGATATCCAAAATTTACTTATTTAAATCATCATCATCACCAAATTAACATAATATATATTTAAAAGTGTGTATAAATATATAACTTTTATGTGCCCTTTAAACACAAATCGTCATTGATTTTCATGAGCGCATTTACGAGCTAAGTGAAGCCATGAGTGGCAATCGAGATTGGTGACAATCGACAAATGGTGATAAGTCTATACATTGAATAAATAAAGTATTAGGCATGTCAAATAAAAACTAGTGTACTGAAAATAACTCATAAATCGTATTTTTCTTAGACTTACAAGTCTTATTTCTACCCGAAAATGTAAGAATTAAGCTTCGACGTGTGAAAAAGGTGGCGGAACCTGTCTCCAATGTTGTTAGTCAACGATATTTATCACACGAAAATGGATTGGTGTGAGCCCGGATTCTAATTCAGGATTTTAAGAAGAAGCGCAATGCCCAACCATCAGACCAGCGAGACGATTCTATTTGATAAATATCTAAATTTTCTAACATAATACCCACGATATCATAGCTATTAATTAAAGTTCTCAAATAAAAAGAGTGCTTGTAATTAATTTTGTTTTCGTATTTTTAGCTGGCCCAATTAACAGTCGGGTTAATAACGCAGTCACATTTGAGGCGACCTTCTAACCTTAGATAACTCTAACGCTGTAGCGTTACGCTGATTAATATTTTTGTGTTGTATGACAACAATTACAAGTTGTTTTTTTAATTCAGAATCCCTTGTGTGATTTTTTTGGCGCCACAATATTTACATTTGCCATTTACAAAAAAAAGTTAAATTAGTAGAAGCATGGCTATATAGGTGCAATTTTTCTATGATTTGTTTTATTTTTATTAGCTTTTTATTAGCTTCACCTGTATGTATGTTTGTAGGTTTGTTTGTAACCGACTTCTTTTTTAGTTTCCGCTGATTGCCACTAGATGGTGCGATTTGTGAACTATGAAAGTTTACAAATCGCACCATCTAGTTGCAATCAGCGGAAAGTTTACGTTATCAACTTGAAACGAGTTCCTTATATAAGTCACAGATGGCGCTATTCCTCAAATTCGAAACTAAGAAACGCGCTTGTTATAGAAAACCGAACTAAAAAATATAAAATAAACAATAGTTTAAAAAAACTAAAAAACACGCTTTCTATAGAAAACCGAACTAAAAAATAGAAAATAAATTTTAATGAATTTAAATTAAGAAAATAGTGTTAAAAATTTCAATGAATTTAAATTAAAAAAAACGTGGGGTGCTTTTTAAGATATTATCGAAATGATAATCACTCTACTCATATCTGTCAATAAAATATTTATAACTATTGACACCATGCACCCCACGCTGTTTTTAATTTATATTCATTGAAATTTTTAACACTATTTTCTTAATTTAAATTCATTAAAATTTATTTTCTATTTTTTAGTTCGGTTTTCTATAAAAAGCGTGTTTTTTCTTTATTCTTTATTGTACATCAACAGATACATTAATACATAAAATAAGGATATACATAGTACAGAGGCGAGCTTAACTCATTTTGAGTTTTCTTCCAGCGAACCCTAAATAGTAGCGGAAAAGTAAAAAGTGGTGAGAAGCCGATAGTACAACAATACAAGAGGAAAGAGATAGGATATAGATGGAATACTTAAATATATATATGATTAAACAAATCAATACAATACATACATAATAATATATGTACATAAATACATACAATTATAAATCTATAATACATACAAATAGTTATACACATTTATCAATTTTAAAATACATGAAAATATTATTAAATGTTCTGCAAATCATAGGTCAGAGATAGAAAGTGCTCTTTTAGCTTTTTCCTAAAGACTTCAAGGGAGGAACTGTCTCGTATTACATGTGGTAGTGAATTCCACAGAAGGACAGATGAAATTGTGAAAGAACCGCTGTATCTACTAGAACTGTGAGAAGGAGTACGTAGGAGAAGAGATGAAGATGTTCGACAGGGCTTATCCCTGGGTACAAGGTACTCAAAGCGTTCACGGAGGTATGAAGGCATTTTAGGGTTATGAAGGATAGAATAGAGAAGAGAGAGAACGTGCATTTCTCGACGCCGTCTGATTGGTAACCATTTCAGTTTTCTTCGGAACTCGGAGACATGGTCATATTTTCTAAGACCGAAGATGAAACGTAGGCATAAGTTTTGCAAGCGTTCCAGTTTATTCAGAAGTTCTTCCGTAGCGTCGAGGTAGCACACGTCCCCGTAATCAAGGATAGGTAGAAGGAGAGATTGGGCTAGCATAACTCTAGTCTGAAAAGGGAGAAAGTTTTGAAGGCCCTTAAGAGAGTAGAAGGTGCCAAATACTTTTTTACTTACACTAGTAATGTGATTTGACCAGGATAAGTTACTGTCCAATAGAATTCCCAAGTTTTTAGCAACACTAGTGTATGGTATAGGTATGTCGTCATATGTTACAGGAGGAATATTATTGCAATGCAACTGATACATATACCTGCCACCAATAACCAGAGCCTGAGATTTAGCCGGGTTCAGGAGAAGACCAAAAGACATAGCCCATTGTCTAATATTCTCAAGAGTTAATGGCAGAAATCGCAACATCAGTGTCCTCAGCATCAAAATGACGGTATAGTTGCAGATCATCTGCATACAGATGATAAAAATAACTATTATTTTTAACCTTAATAGTTACTAGGAGCAAAGAGTTATTAAACCAGGTTATTAAAACCAAAAATATTGCCTTTA
This sequence comes from Euproctis similis, assembly GCA_905147225.2. Classification (NCBI taxonomy): domain Eukaryota; kingdom Metazoa; phylum Arthropoda; class Insecta; order Lepidoptera; family Erebidae; genus Euproctis; species Euproctis similis. The sequence continues at coordinate 4,807,753 of LR990121.1, read as the reverse complement.
CACTTTACAGTACTACGAAACGGCCTCTTCTTTTTTTTGGGATAGGAGAGCAAACGAGCAGGCGTGTCACCTGATGGTAAGCAACCAACGCCGCCCACGGACACCAGCAACACATATAGTGTTACTGTTGCGTTGCCGATCTTTAAGGGATAAGGAATAGGAAAGGATGGGGGGTGGGCCTCCGGGTACCTCTCTCACCGAGCGAAACGCGGCATGAGCCACTTCACGCCGGTCTTCTGAGAGGTCGTGGTATTTCACCGGTCGAGCCGGCCGATTCATGCAGCGAACTCCTTGGCTCTACCGAAATGAGAAAATAATTTTATTTGTCATTTTATATTCGACAATTTATTTATATACCGAAAATAAGCCAAATTTAATTTGAACATCTGAGTCCACTGTAGGTATGGCATTTACATTAAGCTCTGGTCTTTGGAGCTGTGTTATGATTTAGTTGATTTCGGAAATCTATTAATTTAATTTACCCAATTGACATTTAAATGCTTCATTCATTCGGAAAGAGCTTAATTACATATGTGGATTATTACTTAATACACAAGCCGAATACGCTTTTGCTGACATAAGGTGAATAACTTGAATATATATTTATTTCTGACAATTCGAAAAATATGATACTTTATGATGGCTAATTATATTTTAGATAACTTTGATTCCAAATATATTTTGCCATGTATATTGGCAAAATGACGAGAAAATTTCTGTTTGAGGTTCTACATTTAAAAAAGTTCCAATATCGACGATGCCCAATAGACAATAACAGAATAAAAAAAATAAGATCGAATTTCGAACACATTGGAAGTTATCACTGGCCAGTGGTCTACTTAAATTTTATAGCTGTTAGCTGTTAGTTGATTACGGAATTGTTTTTTTTTTGTATACACGGCTACATATCACACGATTATAACATGCTTCTAAGTGCTGGCTATATATCTGCTTAATGAACTTATTTTATTTTAATATCATACATAATTATGTCTATCGTAACGCAGTTTAAAATGTTAATTTATGTGGTGTACTATCTGTTGGTGGGGTTTGGGTCAGTTAATAACGATAAAAACACGGATAGAGGTAAAAAATGAAGCACTTCGTCAAATTTATTTGATTATTCGTTCAAATGTAAGATGAAATCCAAATGGCAGGTTTAAAAATAATATTTTGGTATACATTGTATGAATTTTTATTGAGTTATTAGATATATTTCTTCCAATAATATGTCTCGAACATTTAATTCAGGTAAAATTTTATCATGATTGTTTCGATAGATTTAACTTTGAAAGTTTGACAAATTAACAATAAATTAACTTTGAAAATTACACTTCTTGCCTAAGATTTAACTTGTACCAGTCAAATCTTTAGGGAACTTGATTTATGATTTCAGGCGATCAAACTCGCTGTCACTTGTAGTTCTAAAGATAATTCATAAAACTTATCAAAGACACTACTATTACTTAGTAATAAGATTTTATCGAGAACGGAACCCCAATGAAATTTTTTCTAAGTTTATTAGTGTTCTGAAAAGTAATGGTTGTGATCGTCTCTTGTAGTGGAAAATTTTGTCTACTTAAATAGTCTCGGATTCGAATCCTGGCACACATCAATGATTTTTCGGAAACTTTTTCCAAAATTACACATGATAATGAATCAATGAGTAAATAAACTGTACAGTCCCGATGTGTGGGCTATGGTAATATGAACACGAACTGTTTCTTAAGAATATATATTTGATTCAGCAATTTGAGGCTGCTAAAAATGGGCCGGCTCGACCGGTCAAATATCACGATATTCTAGGATATCGTCGTACAGTGGCTCATGCCGCGTTTCAGTCGGTCAGATAGATATCCAGAGGAATGACTTCTTCCCTTCGCCCCTTTCCATCCGACTTCCGATACTCTCCATATCCCATTGTGACCATGAGCGGCGTTTGTTGATTGCCATTGGGTGACACGCCTGCTCGGTTGCCCCCCATCCCAAAAAATAGTAGTTTTCGAAGGGAAATATAATTATATACATACACACATACCTAATGCTTATTACAAATTTAAATACACTAACAGGGCCGACGCGTGATCATTAGTGTCTTGCACAGTAATACAAAAAGATCGCCAGGAAAACGTGACCAGAATGAATATACAAAGGTTCCATTAAATATTTTCTCATTATCTTCGTGTTCGAAGACATTAGGCTGGAAAAAAACTGGGACTAGGGTATTAAAAACAGTCGTAGTGGTTTAGAATTACGACTTCTGATTGAGAGGGCCCGCTTTCAAAGCGAAATCTTATTTTACATAGCCTTTTTACGGAACAGGAGCGCAAACGAGCAAGTATAGCTGCTCATGGACCTGCAACACAGATAGGGTTAATGTTGCGTTGCCGGCCTTTAAGGTAGTTGGATGGGAAAGAAGAGAGAGGGGGCGGGGGTGCTCGGGATACTTCTCTCACCGAACGAAACCCGGCATGAGCCACTTTACGTCGATATTCTGAGAGATCGTGGTATTTGACCGGTCGAGCCGGTCCATTAATGCAGGGAACTGCGTGGCTCTACTACTGTAAAAATGTAATGAATATCGTTGACTGACAAAACTGTAACTGAAATATTATGATTATAAATGCCGCCACCTACTAGACAAGATCGAATTAACCTATTGCCTATATTATAAACAACCTTCCCAATATTAAAGGCTCAAAGACACAAAAAAGAGGAATTTGAATTTCGAATTTTAAACAACTCGATTTGCCACCGTTCACTGAATGTCAATCTCAGGAAGCGTTTTTTTCTTCTTTTTTTATAGAACAATTACAAGACCAACTCTGCCAGAAAATAACCTTACACTGCGTTAAAACGAAAGAGTGGTGCCTATATCCAAGATAAGCCTTTAACGATAACATCAAGCGTCAGTGGGTAAATATTGGAGTGCGAACAGACTTTATTGGTCCAAGAGAGGCTTAAATGTATCTATTTATAGGCTTCACTGAGCTATTATTTCTGCGTTATGTTTATCGTATCATTTACTGAGGGATATGAAAATTATAGCCTTGGCAATAATGCTTTTATGATAATACCAAAACAACATCACGCCAAGTCTTTTACGACGTAGACAGGATTATAAATTTCGTTTCTAACATATATCACGCAATTCCCCAACTTCTGTGTAAACGCGTGTTGTCGAAGCTTTTTATACTACTGGAGACAACTTCTAAATAAGACGATATTAGTTTGATTGTTAAAAATAACTCTCTAGATCGCTGAAAAATTAGAGTCGGATGTATATAGATGTATACAGGGTGTATATATGTAACAGGCAGAATACATTTAACAATACAAACAAGCAGAACGAATTCATGGATAATGATTAATGATAGCAAAGTGGAGTATCTATAGAATAATTATTATCGTTGACTAAGTACACTGTATTTTTTACTACTTATGATAAACATTAATAACCCGACATTTAGCAAATCGAGGGAACGTTGCCTGCACCATAGTAGATTTAAAGGGTGAAAAACATACAAGCAAAATAAAGCTTAACGTCGATATATTTACGGTTAAAAATATGTTTTAAATGTTACTCCAAATAAAATTTACTTATTTGCTGCCATATTGGACCTTCTTGGAAGGCAAAGGTTTGTTGATCCCATCTCTATTATTAAAATTTAGGGACAGGACGCTGCTGTTCCCTAGTCGTTTTAATTGGCAAAATTATTAATTGGAAAATCGATTTTCACCTCAACTTTTTATCGAGATTTAATTTATGTTCGATTTATGTTGTCTTATATTTAAATATAGATTTTTTTATATATATATGTTTGTCCTATAGGACAGTCAAACTCTTTAGACCATACAGCCTAGTCTTAAGTAATACATTTTTGAAATTATTAAACTTAAACTAGCTTAAACTAACCTAAACTAATCATCCATGAAGCCGTGGCGCTTCATGGATTCAGCAGCATTCTCTCTCAACAAAATACAGCCTACTGCGATCGCCAACCTACCTGCCAAGCGTGGCGTTTATGGCAAAAACCCCCCATGCTTGAGCGGAACGGCAGTTGTGGCGCTCTATGGGGGAGGCCTATGTCCAGAAGTGGACCTCAAAAGGCAAATGATATTAAATAATACGACTCGCATTTTTATTCAATAATATCCAATGAAACAGAAATTTTAGAAAATAATGCAATTAACTGACATGACTCTTTTACATTCCCGCCAAAACTCCCGGAACTAGTTTTGTGTGATATGTGATTTTATGCAACAAATAGGTTTTATTAAATTATTAGTTTAATCACACTTGGAAGGATTCTAATGTCTGCGTACAACTATGGTTTCTTGTGGGTATCATTGCACAATTGGTGAAATAAATCCCTTATATATAAGTTTGTCCAAAATATATTTGTCCCAAATTAATTGTTAATTAACTAAATAATTTTTATATCTGTTTAAATTATTTGTTATTTGTTAAGTCTTGGTGGTCCAGTGGTCGAGCGTCCCGCTTCTGAATCTAGAGGTCACGGGTTCGAATCCTCACATTGACTCATACCAATGACTTTACGAAATTAATTTCGTAAGTTATGTGGATATATATCGATGACTGAAAACTTTGTGCCCGGTATGGCAATAGGTTCTCCACCTATTCCATTTGCGACGTAAACATAAAGGCGAAACGAGGCGAAAGGCGTGAAGTTACAACATAACATAATTTCACGCCTTTTGGTACCCGAAGGTGTAGGCAGCGGCTGTTAAGCCTCGTCTCGTCGTTATGTTTACGTCTCAAATGGAATGATGAATAACAATGAAGTTATGTTTACGTATTTACAAAAATGGCCAGGTGACATTTTTCACCTATCTGTCACCCGATGGGGGAAAAGTGTTCTGCAATGGAGACCACGAGTAGGAAAACGTAGTTTAGGGCGCCTTCCGCATTGGTGAGGCGATGAAAGTGAAGTAGCTGGCAGTTGGAAACGAAGCGCCGGGGATCGATCTCACTGGTGTGTTAAAAGAGAGGCCTATGTCCAGCAGTGGATGGAGATGGATCGATGATGATATCAAAAAAAAAAATCGATATTCGTTGTCCAGTTTAGCAAACTAGATGGCGCTGTGTGTACCTATCCCGCGTAGTGTCGAATTTATATTTAGCAACATGAAATAAATGTTTTGCTCCCCGCTAACCGAAGAGTTACTTTCTAAGTTCCAGGAATTCTGGTACGACATTAAATGTTCTTTAATAATAATTAAGCATAAATTAGTAAAGTTTTGTACATGTACATATAATACGTGGTATTCTGTTAAAGAAATGTTGTTGAAAATTTGTTCTTAAAGATAAAATTATATCCGAGCACATTTGATTAATCTAAGTATAGAGAGTTTTTAAATATATATAAAACTGCAACCCTTTTCTACCCGAAGGTGTATGCAGCGGCTGTTAAGCCTCGTCTCGCCGTTATGGAAATCCCAAATGGAATAGGTGGCGAACCTATTGCCATGCCCGGCACAAAGTTTTCAGTCATCGATAGTAATCACACATAACTTCCTACAACAATTTCGAAAAGTCAGTGTGCTCCCGCGATTTGGTTTTAAATTAATTTTTATTTGTCTGTATGTAGGTAGGTTCTATAAAGACTTCTCATTTTGCGATCTTGGTTCGACCCTAACTAAGCTTTGATAAAGACAAGGATCTCGTAATCTTTATAGTATAAAACAAAGTTGGTCGCTTTATATATTCTTGTTATTTTAATAAATCCAAATACATATTAATATAATTAAAACAACTTTTAGGATTGTATCGCGTTTATTTATTATTTATTTATATTTATTTCCCGACGTTTCGAACTCTTTACAGAGATCATTTTCACGAGTCGTCGGGAAATAAATATAAATAAATAATAAATAAACGCGATACAATCCTAAAAGTTGTTTTAATCAATGAGTGAGATTCGCGAAAATCTTAGAAACAAATATACATATTAATATGTATAGCAGTTTATAAATACCTACATAACTTCATTCTAAATTCTATTCGGGGTACGAAGAAAGAACAGAGGGCTGTAAGGGTTGATTCTTACACAGCTCACTCGCGTTATCGACTTTCAAAACTCTTGTCATACACGCTCGTCGAATCAGGCTCCTGACATACCTATACATATATTTTTATTTATATAATATTTCTTTTTATGGGATAGAATGGCAAACGAGGTGTACCATCAGGTGTGTCACCTGATGGTAAGTGCAACACATATAGTGTTACAGTTGCGTTGCCGACCTTTGAGGGAGTAGAATGCAAAAGGATGGGGAAGGGAAGTGGGCCTCCGGGTACCTCTCTCGCGGCATGAGCCACTTCACGTCGATCTCCTGAGAGGTTGTGGTATTTCACCGGACGAGCCGGCTCAATCACGCAGCGAACTGCTTTGCTCACCTAAATATAGCAAATGTACATTATCGCAGAAAAAGTCCAAGAAATGGATGATGTAATTACAAGATATAAAGTTAGCCGACTCAGCTAATGTACGAAGCGGCAGTGAGAAATTCACTGCCTCAGTCATTAAATGATAATTGAATAAGGCGCTACGTCAAACAATACATTCGAGCTGTGCAGTGGTCAAAGTGGTCGAGCTTCTAAATAAAGTATAAATAAGTCACAAAATTCAAATTCAAAATATCTTTAATCATTGGACTACTTATAGCACTTAGAATCGTCATACAACTAACGGACTTATATCTATCTAAAATACGCGGATGGTTAGATTCCTTTTCATCTCGGCTGTATTGAATGTGAAAGCGAAACTAAGTGCCAGTTCCGGCGTCAGTGCTTCTTGAGAACAACTGGCAAGAGAACACGGAATCGTTTTTGGACACACGCCGATGATTTTTCAGAAGTTATGTGTGATAAATATCTATAACTCACGACATTGTGCCCGGAGTATGACAATAGGTTCCATCAAGTATTTATTCCATATAACGCGTATATATGCGCAGAGTCGAGACTTAACAGCCGCTGCCTACACCGTCGTTATTAAAAATACATATTAAGTATATAGATTTAAGTGATCCCAACGCTAACTTATCGAAACGAGAGTTGAGTATTGCAGAGTGTGCATAAAACTAGGATAAACGCGGTCAAAATGAGGCACCATGACACCGACCGCGTCGGAAACAAGATTGTAAGATACACTTTTCAAGACTAAATTTACCGTGTCCTTGCGTGTATGACAAGAGTTGTGAAATTTGTAAAAAGGAGTGAATCGTGTAAGATTCGTACTTTATAGCGTTCTGAACTCTCGGCCTACAAAACAAGGGACTTGGCATGAAGTTAAGTAAGTAAGTTTACTCCTAGACTAACGAAGTTACTTCGCAACAACACGCCCAAAAGAGTTGCGCAGTTTTACTTAGAAATCGCGTCATCAATATATCATTTAATAGTAGTTGTGTACAATTATTTTTGTGACTATAGAGGTCATTGTGTTCTCCTAAGGTCATCGTGACCAACACGAATGTCTCGTTAGTAAATGTGGCTATCTTCAGATCTTGACATATCGTGGATATGCCGTCATGTTCCACCTGAACGTGAATTTATAATAAATGTAAACACAGTTTTGTTTACGATAAAAGTGAGTGAGAGAGAGAGAGATAATAGCAGAACGAAAAGACAGGAGAGTAAGCGATCTGATCAGACGCGAACCATGTCTTATAACTTACGTCTGAGAGCGATGCAATCATAGATTTAGCATAGACTGTAGTAGATGGCACATGTCAACACAAATAACACGTCAACACTAATCATCACTGACAGCGCGACCGCGAGTAAGCGATTCTCAGGATGTTTATAATTCAACACATAAACAATAACTATGTAAAAGTTGACACTTGGAAGCGCACACATTGATAAGTGAACAACCCATTTTTGGTCTCGTCGCGCGTTTGGGTGACTATTGCTATTATATGTATTACCATAGATTTAGCATAGACTATAATAGATGGCACATGTCAGCAAAAATGTACTAATATTCATCACTGACAGCGCCACCGCGTATATTAGATTTTCAGCACTGAGTTCAATATACAAGAGGAGCAAACCTCATTCAAATACGTCAAAAAATGTGTGTCCACTTTTTAGATGCAATGACGTAGCTTTGAAACCACTAGACATTTAAAATTAAACATATATCTATCTCAGTCACACAAATCGCAAATACATCAGTGGTGCGGTTCGGTGGCAGATCCCAGCCCTGGTTTGATCGCTCATGCAAAACGGCATTACGCCTTAAGCATGACTGCTATCAGGCCTGGGCAAAAGCAGCGTCGTCTCGGGATCTAAATACCGGTAATCTTAAGAAGAGGTACAACCACGCCTCCAGGTCCTTCAAAAGAGTTATAGCCATAGCAAAGTCTAAGTACATAGGCGGGATTGGCGAGAAACTAGTTCGCCTTCCCTCGGGAACTCGTGCGTTCTGGTCACTCGCCAAGGCTGTCCTTGGGAATTTCTGCAAGCCATCTCTTCCACCTCTGCAAAGGGAGGACCAGTCATTGGCCCACGACGCTAAAGAAAAAGCCGAACTTCTTGGTACTCTTTTTGCGGCTAATTCGACTCTGGACGATAAGGGGAAAATTCCACCGACCATCCCACGTTGTGACCACGCCATGCCGGAGATCTGTTTCCGGCAAAGTACTGTACGGCGCATACTTTTCTCCCTAGACGTCCACAAGTCGAGTGGGCCTGACGGAATCCCAGCAATCGTGTTGAAGATGTGTGCTCCAGAGTTGGCACCGGTTCTAACGCGTCTCTTTCGGTACTCCTACTCTCTCGGCACTGTACCAGCATCATGGAAGGTAGCTTTAGTCCACCCGATCCCTAAAAAAGGTGATCGCTCAGATCCGTCCCACTATAGACCCATCGCCATCACCTCCCTATTCTCCAAAACTATGGAAACACTGATCAACCGCCAGCTCCTTAGCTATCTAGAAGAGCACCAGTTGATTAGCGACCGTCAGTACGGATTCCGTCAAGGTCGCTCAGCTGGTGATCTTTTAGCCTACTTAACCCATCGGTGGGCGGAAGCGGTTGAGAGTAAAGGAGAGGCGCTGGCCGTTAGTTTGGACGTGGCGAAGGCCTTCGATCGGGTTTGGCACAAAGCACTTCTCTCGAAGCTTCCATGTTATGGGCTTCCCGAGAAATTATGCGATTGGGTCTCCAGTTTTCTCATGGATCGGAGCATTAAGGTCGTTGTCGACGGGTCATGCTCCGACTTAAAACCTGTGAATGCTGGAGTCCCCCAGGGCTGTGTGCTATCCCCTACGCTGTTTCTTCTGCATGTGAATGACATGCTGCAGTACAGCAGTCTTCATTGCTATGCGGATGACAGTACGGGGGATGCCCTATATACCGGCCACCCGCGGATTTCTCGGGAAAACGTCGATGAGTACCGGAACAAACTTGTGTCTGAAATCGAAACTCTGCTTAGTCAGGTTTCGGACTGGGGCCGACTAAACTTAGTCCAATTCAACCCTAAGAAGACACAGGTTTGCGCGTTTACCGCAAAAAAGACACCATTTGTCGTAGCTCCCTGCTTTGAGAGCACTCCCTTAGCCGTCTCAGCCAATATCGGAATTCTTGGTGTCGACTTGTCGAGTGACGTCCAATTTCGCGGTCATCTGGAGGGCAAGGCCAAATTGGCCTCCAAAAAGCTTGGTGTACTCAATAGAGCGGGACGGTATTTCACGTCAGGTCATCGCTTGCAACTGTATAAAGCGCAGGTCCGGCCTCACGTGGAATACTGTTCTCATCTTTGGGCGGGGGCACCCCACTACCAGCTTTCTCCATTTGACCGCATTCAACGACGCGCGGTTCGGCTTGTCGACAACCAAGCTCTTTCCGATCGGCTTGATCCGTTGGCATTGCGGAGAGATGTTGCATCTCTATGCATCATGTACCGCTTATACCACGGGGAGTGCTCTGAGGAATTGTTCGGACTTATACCGCCTGCTGACTTTCGCAATCGCCCGACTCGCCAGTGTCTCCATCCACATCGGCTGAATAGTTGGCGATCTACGACAGTGCGATTCAGCCGTCACTTCCTGCCACGCACTGCTCCTATATGGAACCAGCTGCCGGCAACGGTATTCCCGGACCGCTACGACCTTGGTACCTTCAAGAAACGAGCGTATTCCTATCTTAAAGGCCGGCAACGCTGATGCGACGCCCCTGGTGTTGCGGATGTCCATGGGCGGCGGTGATCGCTTTCCACCAGGTGACCCGCTCGCTCGTTTGCACCTTTTTTCCATAAAAAAAAAAAAAAAAAAAAAACATTGCCGTCACTTTGATTAGACAAAGATGGCAATATAAATTTGCAATGGCGGTGTGGGGTGGCCTGCCCATGCGAAATTTTACCCAACTTTTTCAAGCCATGTACTCGTAAAAATATTTAATAAATATAAATTCAATATTTTACTATTACTTATTAATTTCTTATCAGATGTATTAGAAGATAACTGAAATAATGAATGGATCAACGATCTCTGTGTACTCCGTACTAGATCGGCTGTTCCGAAAAAAATTGGATCACACTCATCTGTACCTAATTGTGTACACCTGCCTTAGAGCAGCGATTTAAATCGCTGTAGGTAAGGTGTACACAATTAGGTACAGATACACAAAATAGTGAAAACGCTTGAGTAGTAAAATAATGTACTTACATTCATTATATTGAAAGGGAATTATTTTATTTAACGTGGACAGGGCCTAACAGCCGCACGGGTCGATCGATCATAAAGTTAAGCAACGCTTGGCGCGGTCGGTCCGTGGATGGGCGACCATCTTATCATGACGAGTTCCTCCGTGTTTCGGAAGGCATGTTAAATTGGTTGGTCCCGGCTGTCATTTGAACATCTTTGGCAGTCGTTACGGGTAGTCAGAAGCCAGAAAGACTAACAACCAGACTTACCAAGGGGGATTGTGTTGCCCACGCAACTGGGTTGTGGAGGTCAGATAGGCAGTCGCCCCATGTAAAACACTAGTACTCGGCTGCACCCGGTTAGACTGGAAGCCGACCCCAACATAATTGGGAAAAGCTAGCCAGATGAATTATTGATCATACACCGCTGTGTAACATAAGTTTTGTATAAAATTGCCTTTTAGTCTCTTTTTTATAAGTCTGAGTGAATAATTTGCTTTCGTGATACAATCTTATTTTTAAGTATTTATTAATTATGGCATTTATTAATAAAAGCGAATGATCAACTTGAATTGACGATAAATGATCTCCCGGGTGCAGATAGCCAGTCAGTTTCTTTTCTCAGCAATCGGATAATTTTCACCCACTTGTCACGGCGTGCTGCATCTTTAGGCACCCTGCAGCGTTATTATTATAACAAAAAATATTTAAAATCTCCTTTTCCATAAATTAATAACTCTCCCACAAATGTGGGAAACTAAAACTAAGTTTTTAGTGTTATCACTGAAGCTAATTATGAAAATTCAACATTTTATCTATTTTACTGTATTTTAATATTAATGTAAACATTAATCTTACGTGTGGAAAGTAATTCCGGTTAATTTCTTATGGGTTTCCGATCTTGAATCGCACTCTTTTACTACGCATTTACCCATTTTGTACCTGTTGTTATTCGGTTCGCGTCTGACAGATGACTGAATTGACATCCTCCTCCTCGCGTCGTTTGTCCTCAATGCTGAGGGTCGTGGCCTCCTTGTTGATTTTTCTTGTGAAGAACTAGATTTCGCCATCTCTCCCTATTTTCGGCAGCGTGGATGGCATCGTAGACGGAAATATTCAGGGTAGCACGGATTTGATCCGACCAGCGAGTGGGGCACCTGCCTCGAGGCCTCCTCCCGACCACTTTCCCCGTCAGGAGCAGCTTTTCTAAGTTGTCACCTCTCCTCCTCGCGATATGGCCAAAAAACTCGAAGCTTCTCTGCAGGCATGTGGTGCTGAGTCTTGTCAGTATATTGAGCTCGGTCTGAATGGATTCATTGGTGCGATGTTCGGTCCAATGAATTCTGAGCATCTTTCTCCAGCACCACATTTCGAACGCATCAATGCGTTGTCGATCCGCTTTCCTTAGAGTCCAAGTTTCCGCACCATAAAGGAAAATGGAGAACACGAGGGTGGTGACCAACCGTTTTTTTGTCCTCCTAGATATGTTTCTATCGGCCCATATACGGTTCAGCTGTGTCATAGCGCTCTTCGCCATAGCAATGCGTCTTCTGACGTCCTTCTCACATGACCCGTTGTTGGTGATAATGGAGCCTAGATATGAGAAATCCTCTACGACTTCCAGATTTAGCTTAGCTACCTGAGTGAGAGACCCGCTGCGGTCGACTACCATGACCTTTGTTTTTTCCCTATTTATGAGAAGGCCCATTTCTGCACTGGTTCGCTCCAATTTCTCTAGCAGGAGGCGCATTTCCTCTTCATTTGATGCGAAGAGAGTAGTGTCGTCAGCGTAACGCAGGTTAGTTATTTTTGTCCCGCCAATGGAAATGCCACCGTCCCAGTCTTCACATACTCTCCGCATGATGTGCTCACCGTATATATTAAATAAGATAGGGGACAATATACAGCCTTGTCGCACTCCCTTTTTAAAAGAAAATGGCCTTGAGAGAATGCGGTCGATCCTGACCATGCCCTGGTTGTTGGAGTATAAGGACTGGAGAAGGGCAGTCAGATGACCAGGAACCCCCAGATCGGAGAGTGTCTTCCATAAACACTGCCAGTCGACGCAGTCAAATGCCTTACTGTAGTCAATGAAGCACATTACAAACGAGGTGTTAAATTCGTAGGACTTCTCAATTATCTGTCTTACGTTGAGAATTTGTTCCCGTGTGCCTCTTCCTTTGACAAAACCAGCTTGTTCTTGTGGGATCTGCCAGTTGAGGAAGCATTTTAAGCGGTTGTTGATTATATGTAGGAGAATTTTACTGCTGTGGGATATGAGCGCCAGAGTCCTGTAGTTTTCACACTCTCTTGTAGAGCCTTTTTTGTGCAGGGGTACAATCAAAGACTCGGTCCAGTCCTTAGGCCATTTGCCAGTCTGCCATATGCGATTGCAGATGTGATAAAGGCAGTCAATGCCGTTGTCACCTAACGACTTTAACATCTCAGCCGTTATTTGGTCGGGTCCGGGAGCTTTTCTGCATTTGAGTGCTGCAACAGCTGCTGTTATCTCTGATCGCAATATGGAGGGCTCTGGCTCTAAATCGGGCCAACTGGGACTTTGCTCTATGGGGGTGCACATCTGGTGGTCATAAAGCCTCTCACAATATCCGCGCCATCTTTCTGCTATCGCGTCCAGATCATGAATTGCGTTCCCACCCTCATCGTTAACAACCCATGTTTTAGGTTTAAACTGTTTGGTTAAAAGGCGTACTTTCTTGAATAGGTCTGCAGTTTGAAGTTTCAAAGAGTTGGTCTCAATCTCGGTGCAAATGTTTGACAGGAACCTATTCTTATCTCTCCGACATTTCTTTTTTACTTCTTTCCAGAGCTTAGAATACTGTTTCCTGACCTCACCGGATTGCAGACCCTTCATTCTTTCCTCTTTACAGTTGCGAATCAGTTCCCAGGTGTCCTCGGCTAGCCACAATTTCGCCTGTCTTGCTTTTGGCCCGCTATATTTCCTGAACGATTTAATTGAGTCCAGAGCTGTATTAATTTGGGTTTTAAGGTGTTTCCAGCATGAGTCTGCATCGTCAACCACCGGAGCTAGCGATTCAGACAGCTTGTTTTCCACTATGGACTTGAAGTGTAATCGCTCTTGAGGGTCTAATGTGGGAAGTTTCGGTTTTGTCTGCGTTTTTGGGACTTTTAGTCTAAGTGCAAATTTTGCAACCAGTAGGTTATGATCAGAGCCGCACTCCGCTCCCGGATATGTCTTAGTATTTAGGACAGATGACTTCCAACGCGTGTTCACGAGTATGTAGTCGATCTGGTTCCTATATCGTGCTCCAGGAGATGTCCACGTGTAAAGCCGCCTTGGGTGGTGTTGAAATAGCGTGTTGGTTATGCATAGATCCTTGTCAATGCAGTACTCAATAAGTCGCCGGCCACGATCGCTCCTGGTGCCTAGTCCGAATCCTCCCACTGTCCTACGAAGATGGTTGTCGTTGGAGGTGTCTCCGACTTTTGCGTTCCAGTCTCCAAGAATAATAGTGATTTCTCGCTTTGGAATCTTATTTAGCGTGGCGGTAAGTGCGTTGTAAAACCTCTCAATATCTTCTTCAGGCGCTCTTTCAGTGGGTGCATATATTTGGACAATATTAAGCACAGTTGGTTTAGCGTTAATTCTCACAGTTACAATTCGTTCCGACACTGGATTGTAGCCCAGCACATACTTGTTAATATGCTCGGCAATTAGTATGGCTACTCCCTTTTCGCTTTTGTCTTTGCAACCGGAGAAATATAGGGTACTTCCGCCTGCGGTATTAAAGTGGCCTTGACTTCGCATGTGCGTTTCACTCAGACCAGCTATGGAGATGTTGCACTTCTTTATTTCCCTGTCTACCATGGTGAGTTTGCCAGCCATCAATAGTCCGCGGACGTTCCACGTTGCAATCCGATGTTCTTTCCGGATTGCGAGTTGCTCAGTTTTGGTGGTTTGAGCTTCGCCTTTAGTATTACTTGCTATCGGAGGCTGGCGTAGCGCTCCGGTAGAAGCTTCGGTAGCATATTTCACACCAGCCGGCCCGGGTACCGGGTGGCGCCGATTGTCAATCGGGTAGTCCGACGTCACTTTCTCAATAGTTCGATTAATCATAGGGGCTTTCTTGGGAGTATACTCGTGGTGGGTTCCCGCGTCCTTCCACGGCAGATGCTTTTAGAAGGGAATTTGATCCTTCTAGGCCGCTTGACATAAGCTTCGCATAAGCCTGTAGGCTTATGGCCAGTGGTCACGCTTTGAGAAGGTTACTACAAGTCTAGAACATATAGGTCAATGATTTTCAGGATATTGACATTTCAACACATGAACAATAACTATGTAAAAGTTGACACTATGAAGCGCTTTTTACGCACATATTGATAAGTCACTCACACACACAACGTCACGTCACAACAACCCATTTTTGGTCTCGTTGTTTGGGTGACTATTACCGATTTAATATTCTTAAATTTATGTAACTGACGTTTTAGTCAAAATGGCGGATTTCTAAATTATAACTTTAAATTTTAATGAATATCTCAATTAATTGAAACTTATTTTCGTTATTTCATCTAAATGAATATTTTAATTATTTCGTATTTCCCTTGAAATTAATGAAATCTTTGATTATTTCGATAGTCACGCCCATTGTGTCGGTGATATGACCATTTTTTACGAATTCTGACCTAGTTGGTTGCCACATTCGAAACTAAAATATTATTCTAGCGTGTCCATGCATAATTATCACTGTCTTTTTTTCTAACGCATAGATATGCTTTATGCAAACCTCCAGTCTGATTGGCAGAGTGGGAGTGGGAGTGGTAGAGTGGGACTCCCATAATACACTGTTCTGTAATCCCTCTCACTAAAATTCTGCGATCTGGCATTTAAAGGGTTTTTTCGCAATCTGTTACTATAGTTTTTTATTAATACTATTTTTTATGGATCGGACGGCAAATGAGCAAGTGGGTCACCTGATGGTAAGTAACATCTCACCGTCCATGTACAACGTGCTGCGTTGCCGTTCTTTAAGGGAGTAGGAGTAAAAAGGAAGGTATAGGACCTCCGGATACCTCTCTCACCGAACGAAACGCGGCACAAGCCACTTTACGCTGATATTCCGACAGGGCGTGGTATTTCACAGGTCTAGCCGGCCCATTCATGCAGCGAACTGAAAGACCACTGTTAAAATGTAAAATTTGATGATCTTTTTCATCGATGGTGTCAGAATTCAAACTTTGGTAACATAACGCGGTATCTTACCTGATATTTGGAGTACAAAGAAGAGTATTTAAAATAAAATAAAGCATAAATTAAAAGATACTATTACTAAAATGTTAGATACATAATTAAAAACTTTTTCACTCGCACTAAATAACAAAGAAAATGCCAACATTCTAATCTAAACTAATTACAAGGTAGTTATTTCTCATTGAGCTTTTTGTAATATCACGCTCGTAATATCTGAAGGCGTGGGCAGTAGTAATTATGTCTTGAATCCCATTTCCTAGTTTCAAACATAATATGTTGCATAACCTATTTAACTATAATTTGACACAATTTTCGGTACCGGAAAGTTGGTTATTGTTGGTATCCAGATGCCTATCGATCCATATCTTAAAGGCCGTCAACACAACTCTGACCTTCTCTGAGTTGCGTTAGTTACTTACCGTCAGGTGATCCCAAAACATGACAGAAAAGAGCATCCAAACATCATCTATAGTATTATTATAATTAAGTAAAGATTGCATCATGTATTTATTTGGCCGGAAATAAAATATTTGCAGTAAAAAATAACACCATTAATGGTAACTTATAGTATTTTCTTATATTCTCACACTGACTAATATGAAAAGAAAATACTCCGTACTTTTGTCGCACAAGGAAAACTTACTTACCAAACACTAACAGCCATTTAATTAAGATACATGTTCAAAGATGCCTGGGTTTTTGAGGAGACGGCAGACGAGCGGGTGGTTTTAGGAGTTATATAAACTACTATATATTATTCATCTATACATATAAATAAAATTTGAGCGTGTGTTTGTAATATTGAAATTGCTGATTTCTACTACATTCCTATGAATATACATACGGTATATTATATACAGTACCTGGACGACCGAGCTTTGCTCGGTATTTTCTTTTTTTTACATAAATTGTGTTTTTTTTTAATTATATTTAAGTATGAATTACATATCTACTAATAAATTAATTAAATATGAATAATATTTTTCGATCTTACCGATAGAATAATAAAAAAATATGAACTGTGAAACACGATACGATACGATACGATAAAACACGATAAAATGTCATTTTCTAAAAATGATTCCTAGCTACATCGATTTATCGCCCCCGAAACCCCCTATATACTAAATTTCATGAAAATCGTTGGAGCCGATTCCGAGATTCCAATTATATATATATATATATATATACAAGAATTGCTCGTTTAAAGATATAAGATATACACCTGCACACTGATAACATATTTTTTTTACAATTTTCTAATTGTTTGTTCCGGTTAACTTCGGAAATGACTGGACCAAATTTGGCGAGACTTTTATAGCCAGGTAGCTGATGTAATGAGGAGTAACTTAGGGTACTTTTATTACAGAAAAAATCATATATTTATTGCATCTGAGGAGAAACAAAGTTCACCGGGACGATTAAAAAATATATACGCAATCAAATAAACGAAATTCTATGTTATTCTAAATCTTTTTTTTTATGGTATCAGCAACAATCGCTGCCCATGGACACCTGAATACAAATACTGTTACAGTAGCGTTGCCAGCCCTCACAATGGGATTTGGAAGGGGTCATAAGTGGAATGGGAAGGGGACGGGAAAAGGGGTTGGACCTCCGGACACCTGTCTCACATGACACTTGAAAATTGCAAAAAAAAAACAAATAAACAAAAACTTTTCGAATAATATTGCTGGTATTTAAAAAGTACAAAAATTTTAACTCCTCTTTTTTGTTGATACCCATTACCCATCATATAAATCAATAAAATAAACTCGATTTGAGATGACCTTCTCCTGTCGTCGTCGAGTTTGTACAAGACGTATTCCAAAAACTCTCTGTGTAATAAGAATCTGAATTTGATCGAACGACTTGTAAAACTTTCATCTGGAACCAAGAATCTTCGACCCCTTTCACGACGCGACCTCAACTTAGGGTTGGCAGTTTTGAAATTTTCGACATATTTTATTTATACACCAGAAAGTTTTGAAAAGCTTCGAAATTTCCGAATAAGGCTATGATGAAACCAGAAATATGTATCCAATCATAGCTTAGATAATACTTCCAAAATGTAAGCATAGTTAAATAATGTTTATAAATAAATGTAGAAGGTTTATTAACAGTGGTAAAGTATTGCACTTCGCTGCATGAATGGGCCGACTCGACCGGTGAAATACCACGACCTCTCAGCATGTCGTTGCGAAGTGGCTAGTGCCACGTTTCGTGAGGTATCCGGAGGCCCGATCCCCTCTCCCCTTCCTCTCCCCTCCTAGTCACTTAAAGGACGGTGTTCATGGACGGTGGAAAGTTACTTTCCACCAGGTCACCACTTACTCGTTTGCCCTCCTATTCCATTGAAAAAAAGGTAGAAATTGGCAGTCTTGAAAGATGGAGCGTGGATTCTGGGCAACCGAGCCTCAGCTATTCGATGTTGGACCGAACGTGGGCTTGTCAACTGTATCTTGTGGCAAGGTTGGTTGGTAAGTAAGCAACCTTGGGTCAAACTTGAACAGGATTGGTGGAGGCTCGGTCCAACGCTTGGCTTATCGTCATTTCCTATATGGGATATTCTTGCCAATTTTACGGTACTATCGTGCCCAAGTCCGACTCGTACTTGGCCGCTTCTTATTACTGAATCCGTCTCCTCACTTTATTTCAAAGATATTATGGCATTGTACAAAAATACATACTAGTCAAAGTAAGTAAAAATATAACAACGCCTTTACTGAACTTATACTATACGCCAAGGGACAACCCTATTTGAGGGTATAGAAATGAATTTAAGAGTTGTCAAAGAGAAAAAAAGAACTGGGCATATTTTATTTCAGTTTGAAAGTTAAGCTCCAAGGTTAAGATTATAAGTTGTTTTTTTTTTAATCATAAGACCACTTAGTAAGAAAGGGAATAAGTGAATATGTTTCTAGGAGAACTCCCACATTAAGTGGGTTGAAGGCTTTTGGACAACCTTCAGTTTATATCTGAACTCATTCATGTAAAATCTATAATTACAGTAATATTGCATGTGGGTCGTTGTTAGTCTGGAGATATCGGAGAGAAAAATATTTAGCATCTAGCATTTAAGTTCATTTAACAAAAAATTGTATTCTCCGTAAGGTTTATTTAAGAAGTCTCAAGTTTTACTTTATTGTGCCCTCTTGATGCAAATAGTAAGGACACTCTGAGTGCTATTGAATATTGGTATTCTGGACAAATATAAATCACGCAATTACAAACTATAGGCGCGTCCGTATTGATCTCACCTGCTCCATAGAGAGGCAACTACACATACTGCCCGACATGCGTTAGACGAACGGAAAAATTGAGACGATGTATTTATTAAAGTTTCATAATATAACATAACATAACTTCACGCCTATTGTTACCCGAAGGTGTAGGCAGCGGCCGTTAAGCCTCGTCTCGCCGTTATGTTTACGTCCCAAATGGAATAGGTGGCGAACCTATTGCCATACCGGGCACAAAGTTTTCAGTCATCGATATTTATCACACTTAACTTCCGAAAACAATTTCGAAAAGTCATTGGTGTGAGCCAGTGTCAGGATTCGAACCCGGACCTCTGGATCAGAAGCCGTGTGCTCTCCCACTGGAGCACCGAGACACTTTCATAAAAAAATAATGTGGAGAAACTCAATTAGAGTTTTTAGATTTTCTCTTAGTGTTTGTCATAGGCATAGTCTCTGGTATGGTTTTCATAGATATATACGTATCTAACTTAATATCTAAGTAGTATTTCACAACAACAATTCCGCTCCCTTTCCCGAGGGAAATTCGAGAATCTGTGTTTGAAGTAATCAAAATGTTTTATCAAATTATGGTGTTCGCTGTTTGAGTAAACTTTTCTTGGAGGTATCAATGGTTTTATAGCTTTACTATGGATAGATGGACAGATATTGATGACTGAAAACTATGTGCCCGGTATGGCAATAGGTTCGCCACCTTATTACATTCGGCACGTAAACATAACGGCAAGTCGAGGCTTAACAGCTACTGCCTACACCTTCGTGTTGAAAAAGGCGTGAAGCTATGATATGTTATATTGGCATAATTAATATTGGTACAATATCTAGATACATTTTAATTAACATATTATTATGTTTCAATATGACTATAGTTCCAAGTATCCCGGATGCATATTGGCCTGTAATTTGCTCTACGATCCGACCCGGGGGCGAAATGTGAGCGGGTCTTTGTTGGTAAATAATTTTCGGTAGCTACATACTATCTATGTAAGTTCTTTGAATTGTCTAACTCACTCTCTTATAATCTCTTCTCTTTAGTTTATTATTGAAGATAAACCTGCCTGTATCCCATATTGGCCGAAAATGGCCGAAAATCGAGCTCAGTGGCGTGCCAAAGGAGAGACCTATGTCCAGCAGTGGACGGAGATGGATTGATTATGATGATCCCATGTTGGTAGGCAGAGACAGTGGTAGAGCCAAGCAGTTCGCTGCATGAATGGGCCGGCTCGACCGGTGAAATACCACGACCTCTCAGAAGATCGACGTAAAGTGGCTCATGCCGCGTTTCGTTCGGTGAGAGAGGTACCCGGAGGCCCACCCCCTTTCCCCATCCTTTCCTTTCCCCTATCCCTTAAAGGTCGGCAACGCAACAGTAACACTATATGTGTTGCTGGTGTCCATGGGCGGCGTTGGTTGCCTACCATCAGGTGATACGCCTGCTCGTTTGCCCTCCTATCCCATAAAAGAAAAAAAAAAAGAGACTGGCTTTCCACAGGCTACGATCCTGACACACTTCTTTCGCCTCATCCACAGTCATACATCTCGTCATGCATTCACGTCTGTATCAGGTGCTACGCATTTTGCCTTTTTTAAAAAGATCATTTATATGGTCGTGGTAGCTTCGTCTTTGTCTTCCAATCCCGACTATGCCACTCACATGCGCTTCAAGTACTCTTTTAGTCAGTCTGCTTTCATTCATTCTTGGAACATTACCAAACCATCTTAACTAACTTCTTTCCATACCTTGGTCACAGTATCATCCTTGAATTTACATTTCTCCCTTATCACGCTATTTTTCATTCGATACGCATGAGTGACTCTATATGTTAGTAATTGTCATAGATTTTTATATATTTGAAGTCTTATAAATATCCTTAAGGAATGTATAATAATGTATAAGCTTAGAGTTCCCGGTCTATAAGATTTATTACTTCAAAGAAAAGTTATCGAGTGAGTAAAAGTTAGAGATAATTAAATTATACATAAGAATTACAGAAGACAATTAAGAAGAATGAAGAATTAATTTATACACGCAATTATAGAATAGAATAGAATAGAATAAACTTTATTGTACACCACAAACAGAAAGAAAATACATAAGAACTTAAAATTTATACACAGGCAGGTACAATGGGCGGTCTTATCGCTTACAGCGATCTCTTACAGACAACCTTTGGATGGACTTGTCAGTATGGAAAATGGGAGCTGGGGTGTACTTTTTATATATAATGATATAAATACGTGGCAATACTAAATACATACATATATACAATAAATACAAATATATATACATGTACCTTACATACATACATAGTATAAACTAACATAAACATGAATAGCAGTACAAACATACATACATACAGTGAATAAAGATAAAAACAATTTATCAACTTGTAGAATTTAAATAATGTTCTTTTACCAGTGATTTAAATAGAGCTAGATTCTGAGCATGTCTTATGTGCAATGGGAGTGCGTTCCATAAAACGGTAGCTTGAACTGTATACGATTTAGCATAAAACCTAGAAGAGTGCTCTGGTATTTTTATTATAAGCCTTTTAGATGATCGTGGGAACTCAACTTGAGGATCGTAAAGGAACTGGAATCTCTCCTTGAGATAGGAGGGCGTTGAAGGGTTAAACAGTATACTGTACAGCAACGAAAGGTAATGAGCATTCCGGCGAAGGCGGATAGGTAACCACTTGAGTTTTTTTCTAAATTCGGAGACATGATCATACTTGCGAAGACCAAATATGAATCTTATGCAAACATTCTGAAGTCGCTCAAGCTTGTCGAGTTGATTTTCGGTAAGATCTGGATAACTGGCATCGGCATAGTCGAGGATAGGAAGTAGGAGGGAATGTGCAAGCTCAGTTTTAGTTTCTATAGGTAAAAAGTTTCGAAGTCGTCTTAAAGATCCAATCGACGCAAAAATTTTACGACTTACGTGTTGCAGCTGACCGTCCCAAGTCAACTGCGTATCCATTAAAATACCTAAGTTTTTCACTTTATTACTAAATGGTATTACACTATTTTCAAATATCACCTTTGGTAGTTGCGGCCACACAATTTTACTAAGTTTTTTGGAACTACCCGCAATTAAAACTTGGGACTTGCCTGGGTTAATCATAAGTCCGTGACTACGGCTCCAATTACTAATCATCATGAGATCTCCATTTATTAACTCTATACCATCTGTCAACGTTTCCAGTGGTGTTTGAAAGTATATTTGAAGATCATCTGCATAAAGATGGTAGGATGAAAGGAGTTGACTTGAAATGGAATTTATAAAAATAGTGAAAAGTAAAGGAGATAGCACGCCACCCTGGGGCACGCCTACTGTGGTAGAACACCAAGAAGAATAAGTATCTTCGATGCGTACACACTGCCGGCGGCCTTCCAGATAACTACGAAACCAATCAATTGCAGTTGGAGATATATTAAGAGAGCGCATTATGCCGAGCAATATGTCAAAATCTACTGTGTTGAAGGCATTTGAGAAATCTAAAAGTGCGAGTATAGTTAGATAGCCATCGTCCATACCTGATCTTATATCATCAGATATTTTAGTCAAGGCAGTAACGGTACTGTGACCAGGTCGAAAGCCGGATTGATAAGGATTAAGGAGATTGTTTTGGGTAAGGAATGTGGTAAGTTGATTATGAACCAGTCGTTCGAGGACTTTTGAAAGGAATGGTAGTATAGATATGGGTCGGTAATCGGAGTAAGAGAGGGGCTTGGTTTTTTTGGGAAGTGGGATAATTTGAGCACTTTTCCATGAAGAGGGGAAAATGCCGCATGTCACAGAAGAGTTGAGTATGTGACAGATTACAGGAAAAATTTGGTCAAGGATGGGGAGAATCATTTTACGGCTTAAGCAATCCGATCCAATGGCATTCGAAGCAATTGACATAATGCTCTTCCTAACATCACAAGCTGCAAATTGATTTAATGTAAATGAAGAGTGAGTAGGAGCTGGCAATGATGAAAGATGCGTTATTGTATTTTCCTTGGTCAATTTATCAAAATTTGACGACACAGAGAAATGTTGATTCAGAAGATCGATATTTAATGTTTTAGGAATGTTCTCATGGCGAGATTTACCAACCCCTATTGTTTTTAGAAATTTCCAGACTGAAGCTGGATCACCATTTTGTACCGAGTTGTGAATATGTTGGCGTTGTGCGTCCCTACACATCTTATTGCAGTGATTTCTTATCAATCTGTACCTCTCAAGATTGACGGAACAAGGTTTTATTTTTAATTTAAATTTCGCTGCAGCTTTCTTTGCCATGAGACACCTTATTTCACTAGTTAGCCAAGGGGAAGGGAGATGTTTTATTTTGACTGGCCGACAGGGTGCATGCCTATCATATAACTGAACCAGCAATTCAGTAAAGCGATCCACCTTCTCATCAACATTTTCAGACATATACACTGAAGTCCAGTCAATACTCTCCGCATCCTCTTGCAAAAGTGCAGTGTTCATACCACTGAAATTGCGCAGCATATGTACTTTAAATTTATCCTTAGGAGGGCGGACTTTGTATGATAGAAAAAGTAAATCGTGATGCGAAAATGCATCTGCGGCACATTGCCCATGCTTTGCAACGCGATCTTGTGAAGAAACTAGAATTAAATCTAAAAGGGAAGGAGTAGAATTAGGAAAGTGATGAGTTGCGCTAAGAGGAAGTGTAAACAGATTGCAAGACCTAACAACCGCTGAAAAAGAAGAGGAACGTGCATCATTTTTAAGAAGGCATGTATTGAAATCACCCATAATAATACTGTGACTATAGGAAGGGATGAGATTCTCTAGCAGACCTTCAAAAGAAGAGAAAAAGTTAAAACGTAGTGAGGGACAGTAGTAAACACCCAGGAGGATCTTGGTATGACGAAGTTCAACTTCCAGGAAAAGATGCTCACCAGCATTTTGGGGTGGTGGTTGAGAAGACATATGTATGATAGTGTGAGATATATAGGAGCGAAGATATATGGCTACCCCGCCACCAGCACCAACAGAACGATCGTTTCTCAGAAGTTGAAATCCAGGAATGGAGTACATAGTAGAAGGGAGACATGGTTTTAGCCATGATTCAGAAACTAGGATTGCATGTATGTCTTTACATTCAAAACTTGCCAGCATATCCGGGAAATGTGCTGGAATGCTCTGGGCATTGATGTGAACCACGTTAAAATTCCCAGGAACATCCGAAAACTGCTCCGCGATACTATCGCAGAGTGGAGGTAGGCTCATAAAACTGCTATCGCTGTCATTTAGTGAGCTAAAGCTATTGTTTGTCGAATTAATGTTGCTACTATCAATGTCTAACATGTTAATAATAGATATAATATAAACCTATTGATATATAACAAAATATAATATATACACGTAAATAAATATAATATACACTCAAAATATATGTATAAACTGTAAATGTGTTCAATTGATAAACAATATTATATGTTCAATATCATATATTATATATTGTTATAATGTTCTGTATTATAAAGAGTAATTATTAATTATATTAATTTGATATGGAAGCTTTACTATAATCTTGTTTTACCCGTCCGTATTTTATATGCGCTCTCTTCAGAGACTTCACTTTCAGGCCAGCTATTTTCATTTCTGTTTAAACTTATCATCATCATTACATAGTATAAAACAATGTCGCTTTCCGCTGTCTATCCCCTTATACGCTTATACCTTTGAAACTACGCAACGGATTTAAATATGATTTTTGTAATAGATCGAGGGTATCAATGGGGTGGTTTGTGTGGATTAATTGCACACGCTGGCTGAACCCAAATTGTTGTAGAACATTATTAAATACCTTCAAAAGGTCTACAAAAAAGTCCCCGATGGTGTATGTTTATCTCTTAGGGATAACCCACATTTTTATTTACATACATACATAACTTCACGCTAAATCCCTTGCGGGGTAGGCAGAGAGAACAGAGCGCCATAGGGCACGATTCTTACACACCTCACTCGCTTCGTTGACTTTCATAACTCTTTTCATGCACTCGCGTCGGTTTTTGAGGCTCTTAACATCACCTTCCTCCAGAACACGTTCTATTTGGTCTTGGAATGTGTGTCTTGGCCGTCCTCGACTCCTACATCCGTCCGCTTTTGCACATTTTTATTTCTTCTTATTAATTCTGTCTAATCGTAAATGTATATATATATCTGTCTTGAACATAAAAAGAAACTTGAAAGTTGCCCCAATAACTGAAAAGACAAAAGGCAATAGTAAAAGGCATAGACAAAGTCCATGATGACAGACACGTGATAAGAGATTAGAAAATAGGAGAAGATGTAGAAGAAAGAGAGGAAGTTGTGATTTCTGTATACCGTCGTGTATATTGTATATATTGCTATTTTTACCCGAAAATAAATATGGTAAGCGTTTGTAATTAAATGTAAGCTAAAAAGATGTATAAGGTTCTTAGTATTGTGCCTTAGATACTATAGTTTTATTTCAAAACTTTAAATAGTAATGAGATGCAGTACTTAGTATTAAAATAGTAATATCATATGATAATGAAGAAGCTAGTGTAGAGTATCTAGTTTATCGTGAGTATTTAAAATGCAAGAAATTTAAACGAGGTCACAATGTCGTACTTGTTGCATCAAGCAGATAGAACATGGAGAATGTAGTAAAAAAAATATATAGTCACACAAGTTGTGCCGATTGTGGCAAGACATTCTTCTATCTCTTTTATAAAGGCTTAATGACCTGTATCCACTGCCGTCAAATAAATTAAAAAAAAAAATCTATTTGATAGGACCAAAAAAAGGCGGTATGTCAAAATTTCCCGATTGTTTCTTTCATTTTGGGAGATTTAATTTAGCTCGTTGTATTTGTACATTGTTATGAATTAACTATTTTGGCTATCGTAATATTAAAATTTACCATATTAAAAATGATAGGAAATTTGGTATTTCAGTTCTCGCAGTTATGCACTATGTATTTGTGTGTATTTTCTTTTTAATGACATTATAGATCAAGGATCCATGTTCATCATCTTTTTTTTTATTAGCTTTTTTTTTAATTTATCTAGTTTAATATTGTAAAGTTTTGTGTTAACATAATATGTTCGTAAGAAAAATACTCACAAACTAATTAATAATTTAATTTTAATCCATACGAATGTTGGCAACCCACAAATGTAATTTGAACAAATCGATTTTATATTCGCCTTTTAACTTCGTATCGATTACACAACATGATGATTTCAATAGGAAAGTTATTGAATAAATAAACAATTTACTTCCAATAATGTTGGTATACATTCGTGTTTAGGTAAACAAAAGGTAGGATTTAATATCGCAAGCAATTTTCGACAAAAGTATAAGTTTTTCTGCGAAATTGAAGTAGCCATTAGCCAATTGTTTTTGATATTTATTTTGCGATATTTTCTCGGCGTTATCGATATTATAAATATTCAGTTGATATAGTTACTTGTCTATGTCATTATTATGGCATCAGAATATGATGGTCACGGACAAACACCGACGTGTTAAATAATCTGCTCGTAAGAAATAATATTAAGAACATAACATATAACATAACTTCGCGCCTTTGTTACCCGAAGGTGTAGGCAGCGGCTGTTAAGCCTCGTCTCGCCGTTATGTTTACGTCCCAAAATGGAATAGGTGGCGAACCAATTGCCATACCAGGCACAAAGTTGTTCAGTCATCGATATTTATCACGTTTAACTTCCGAAAACAATTTCGAAAAGTCAGTGAGCCAGTGTCAGGATTCGTACCCGGATCTCTGGATCAGAAGCCGTGTCTGCACTGCGCCACCGAGACTTAGAACGAATATAAGGAATAAGGAACTTTATTTTAATGCAATGTTTCCGTTATATTCGATTACTTTTAGATATTATTATGCTGTATAGAAGTTTATTGCTTTGCGTTACCACGAAGTACAGATACATGGAGACTGAACCTAATGTTGAATAAATGGTCTCCATTTAGGGGTTATAATTTTCTCCAGTAGAGGGCGCTATTTTTCAAGAATTGCTCTTTAAACTCCTTACGCGGGAAGTTGAGAGTCAACTCAGACAACAGCAACAAAACTTTCTCTGCTTCTTCTGTTCTAAGCTATGCTTAATACTTAACGCGAGTTAATGACGTTTAGAAAAAAAATCGAGAAAGCACCCCGCTTCTGAATCAAAAAGTCGTAGGTTCGAATAATATAACTTCCCGCCTTTTTCTACCCGAAGGTGCAGACAGCCGCTGTTAAGCCTCGTCTCGCCGTTATATCCCAAATGGAATAGGTGGCGAATCTATTGCCATACCAGGCACAAAGATTCCAGTCATCGATTTTCATCACACACAACTGCCGAAAATAATTTTGAAAAGCCATTGGTATGAGCCAGGACTCGAACTCGCGACTTCTTGATTCAAAAGTGGTGTGCTCGACCACTGGACCACCGAGACAATTAAGAAATATGCCTATTATTATCTATTATTTAAGGAAAGTTAAACAATCTTATGAATTTATGGGCTACCAGTAAACAAATTATGTCGAAGCTTCGAGTAATTTTGTTATGTTAATGCTTCCAGAAGTTGTTTTAATTGAACAGCAATCTTAACGACAACTTTCACGCACTCAATTTGAATATTAATTTGTGGAACATAAAATTGTTATTCATATTTTAGGTTTTCAAATTTTTATCCAACAACAACTTTATTGTATTAAATTAGTAATGATTCTTCTGTGTATCAGTCGAGCCGGACTATTATTACACGGTGCATTAATAGTCCGGCTCGACCGGTGAAATACCAGGGCCTCAAAGTGGCTCATGCCGCGTTTCGCTCGGTGATAGAGGTATCCGAAAGACAATTCCCCCCCTTCCCCTCAACCCTGTCGATCTCACTTTTAACCCCTTCCGTATCTTGTCAACGAAAACATTCCCAAGGAGGGTTGACGTCAAGCAGGCGGCCGGTCATAAAACCTCAGCCAAATCTTTTAACAACATGGATACTTCGAATGGATGGCATGTTGTGCCGAACCCACTTAAAGTGGGATAATGATGATGATTCTTCAAAAACACTGCTACCAGATGAATACGTGTTTGTCGCCGTAAGGATTTTACACAAGGGCTTAGAACGGTGCTTCGAAGGTCCCAACTTTGTTTTCTAACCCACACAAATTACGGAGCCTGTCAGGTATATAATATATGTATATAGGGAATTTTTTTATTAATCATCGATATTTATCACGTATGAGTTCCGAAAACAGGTAGAACAGAACAGAAACAGGTTTTGTACAGTGGTAGAGCCAAGCAGTTCGCTGCCTGAATGGGCCGGCTCGACCGGTGAAATACCACGACCTCTCAGAAGACCGGCGTAAAGTGGCTCATGCCGTGTTTTGTTCGGTGAGAGAGGTACCCGGAGGCCCACCCCCTTCCCCGTCCTTTTCTATCCCTTAAAGGTCGGCAACGCAACAGTAACACTATATGTGTTGCTGGGGTCCATGAGCGGCGTTGGTTGCTTACCCTTATACCATAAAAAATCGATATAAACGCGATATAATCCTGCTTGGCTCTACACCACTGTGTAAAATAATATATAATGTGTATAAACGCGATATAATCCTAAAAAGTTGTTATAATGTTATAATTAATATTTTTTAAATTAATCAATTATGTAGATCAGCGTTACGTTAACAGCATATTTATCGTAATATTTTTTTAAAACAGAAGCTCAGAAATATTTCATTTAACAAATTAATTACAGGAATTTCACAAAAGCGTTTTTTATAAAGATAATTCTTTAGAAAATAAGTGTACAAGAAAATCAATCATTATTTCCAACAATGAAGATCAAATGAAGGATAATTATAGGAATTTACTTTTATTAAATTTGAAGGTTGTAAACCACGCCCTTATAATCAGGACAGCAGATTTATTTAAGCTAATTTGGAGTTTGATCAATCCGCCTCGAAGAATATTTTCAAACATTAATTCAGCTAATTCTTTGAAATTGATGAATCAGTAGTTGTACAGGTAAATAAAAACGGGCTTTACAGAGTGAATGCTTTGTTAGCGCGATCTAACTGTAGTCACTTTTTACTAGCGACATCTAGTTATAATTGACATAGATACATAACTTCACGCCTTTTGTTACCCGAAGGTGTAGGCAGCGGCTGTTAAGCCTCGTCTCGCCGTTACGTTTACGTCCCAAATGGAGTAGGTGGCGAACCTATTGCCATACCGGGCACAAAGTTTTTAGTCATCGATATTTATCACACAAAGCTTCCGAAAACAATTTCGAAAAGTCATTGGTGTGAGCCAGTATCAGGAATCGAACCCGGACCTCTGGATCAGAAGCCGTGTGCTCGACCACTGCGCCACCGAGACTGTTATAATTGACTAGACTAAAATGTCTTTACAAGCTTTCATACTAACATAACTTACATTAAATAGTTGTTTTATTCTACCGTTTACAGTCAAAACTGAGCTACTTATCCACTAGAGCGCTCTGAGTATGTCGTTAACAGAAAAAAAACCTGTAACACACCTAATTTTCTTGTTCTAAGTACATATTTTCTCAGTTTCAGCTGTTATCTTTATCTGTAAAATGACAAATACCATAACAATGTTACCCGTGCCTAGAACGAAAGGAAGGAACTAAAAGGAACATATAACATTGATTCGAAGTTCAAAAGGCAGTATGGCTTGTAAGCTTTAGCCTGTCCAAATTTGGCGAATGAACAAAACAATCAAGCTTTATATTTTAGTGTGTGTGTGTGTCATACCACACATCAATGATTTTTACACTTTTACTACGATTCCGAGTGCTTTGTGAAGTCGAAGGAATAAAGATACTCGTATATCGATTGATTTTGATTCTATTGCACGGGATCAAATGTCTCATTAGGAGTGAAGTATTTGAAAAAAAAAATCTTCACATCTGATCGGTATTTCTTGCTTGCCATTGTGTGTATTATATATAAATTTAATCATGGAAAAAAGTTCATGTTATGATAATTTCTGTGAATCGAATTTATATTTGTATTGATCGGTTATAATTTTTATACTTTTACGGCGACTACGTAGATATAGCTTAGCCTTATATACCTTCTAACCGAAGGTGTAAGCAGCGGCTGTTAAGCCTCGTCTCGCCGTTATGTTCAGTCATCGATATTTATCACACATAACTTCCGAAAATAATTTCTAAAAGTCATTGGTGAGTCAGGATTCGAACCCGCGACCTCTGTATTCAGAAGCCGTGTGCTTGACCACTAGGCCAACGAGACTTGGCTCGCTAATATTAGATTTCCATAAAACAATAGTATACTTAGTCTGGCCATAAATACTGTTACAACTAAAAATAAAAAAATATTACATTTGAATTTGGAATCTGTCATTTTTATACGATTGTTCATTGTGTTTTCTCACATTGTACAATATGATGATATTAAAATGGAGTGGGGTGATAAAGAGAACCGAATCGCTGTGATTGCATTACACAAAGTAGGTATGGAGCCAAATGCAATTTTTAAAACTCTCCATACACTTGGTATTAGTCAAATGTTTGTGTACCGGGCTATTAATAGATACAATGAGACCTCCTCTGTTTGTGACAGAAAAAGACCTGGCCGTCCACGTAGTGTTCGTACGAAAAAGGTGGTCAAAGCAGTAAGGGAAAGAATTCGAAAAAATCCTGTCCGCAAGCAAAAGATTTTATCTCGGGACATGAAGATAGCACCTAGACAAATGTCGCGTATTTTAAAAGATGACTTAGGACTTGCAGCCTATAAGAGGCGCCCTGGTATTGCAGCCAATGGAGACCACTTCGAATAAGCTTTTTATATTTTATATCGTTTTATATTTATGTATTAAAGTAACACAATGTAAAAGTAATGAATGTTATTTTAAATTAAAAAAAAAATTTCTTTGTTACAATATTTATGGCATGACTAAGTATTTCTGATCTCTCTGCCTACCCCGCAAGGGATTTGGCGTGAAGTTATGTATGTATGTATGTACTAAGTATTTCTCGCTTCAGAAAAATTCGAATGGTACCGCGAATAAGCATTGTTGAATAGTTTAAAAAAAATCTGTGATAGAGTCAGGCAATACGCTGTACGAATGGACTGACTCGATCCGTTAAATAACACAACCTTTTTTTTTATTGGATAATAAAAAAATGATGGCTGATGGCTAGCAACCAACGCCGCCCATGGACACCAGCAATACATATAGTATTACTCTTGCGTTGTCGACCTTTAAGGGGTAGGGGATAGGAAAGAATGGGTAAGGGGGTGGGCCTCCGGGTACCTCTCTTTTATTTTAACCTGAATAATAATTATAGTTTTAATTTAAACCTGTAGAGGTCGTGTGTACCAGCCGTTCGGTCATTCAGGCACTCTGTAATCAAATAAAAAACCAATTCGTCTAACGGACGCCGTCTCAATCATTCACGTTATTAGAATCCCAGGATCTAATGGGTTGATTAAATAAATATAATCGTTAGATTGTCCATAAAAGCACTTTTTTTCGCAAATTTATTCCCAAGAAGGCAATTATGTGTCATTAGAATTTGGATGAAACTTTTCTTTGGTAAGTCCTATAGTTGGACCATATGGAATTGATATGAATTGCAAATATGTTATGAAAACTAGACCAGTCGTAGAACTAAGAAATGTTTATCTCGAAAACAAAAATGTTACTAGGGCTGCAAACGCCAACTATAGCTATACCTACATTATTTCTTTAAAATAGTTTCAAATTCAAATTTAAAATATCTTTATTCCTTAGGCTTTACAAAGTGCTTAGAATCGTCATACAAAACTACAAGCTAAAATACGCGGAGCTTAGATTCCCTTTCATCACACTATCTTGAATGTGAAAGCGAATCTAAGTGCCAGTTCCGGCGTCAAGGCTTCTTGAGAAGAACTGGCAAGAAACTCAAGGCCGACTCAAGCAGTTCAATTCCAAACTGTTTTATCGTTTATATAATCTGCGATACAATAGTAGGCTCTTTGATATAATCTACTTTTAATATAATTCTTAAATTTACCCATGGATAATTCAACCGCTTTTCAATAAATAATATTTTTAATAGCCTTTATTTATTTATAGTCTCGGTGGCCCAGTGGTCAGCACCCCGTTTCTGAATCCAGAGGTCGCGGGTTCGTATCCTGATACTGGCTCACACCAATGACTTTTAGAATTTGTTTTCGGAAGTTATGTGTGATAAATATCGATGACTGAAAACTTTGTGCCCGGTATGGCAATAGGTTCGCCACCTATTCCATTTGGGACGTAAACATAACGGCGAGACGAGGCTTAACAGCCGCTGCCTACACCTTCGGGTAACAAAAGGCGTGAAGTTATGTTTGTATGTTAAATAAATAATAACAATAAAATATTTAGGAACACAATATACACAGCGTCTTCTAGTTTTCCAAACTAAGCAATTGATTTTTTATGTCTAAGCAAAATTACGGATTAATACCTTAATATAAAACTTATACTACCCGCTTTTGTAAATGTATACGTATAGTACAAAGCAGCCACCCAGACGCCATACAGACATATTTGTACTCCAGTCGGGATAACACCCGCCGAGCTCAATTCTGCAGTCGATTGTTTCAATCAATGCACCACGAGGTACAATTATTATAACCCTGAAAGTGTAGCCAGCGGTGGTTAAGCCTGGAATTGCCAAATTTTCACAACCCAAATAGGTAGCGGAACCTATTGCCATACACCGTTCAAAACGTTGCTAATCATCCATATTTATCACACATAACTTTCGAAAAGAATATCGAGAAAGCATCGATGTGAGCTAGCTTTTCGATCCCACGACTTGTAGATTCAGAAGCAGGGTTTTCGAACTCCAGACCAGCGAGACGACTCTTATATACTGTTTTATAGGTGAACCTCATAATCTCAGAACTGGTTCCGTTTCTTAAAATAAAATATTAAGCGATTTAACGTAATCTCAATTCTTCGTCGGAACACTCGCAAAGATTATCTGATCCGAAAAAAGCACTTAATTCAAATGCAAAAGTAAATATAGATTTAATCGAACAAATTTATGTAAATAATTCAGATTCCCTTGAGAATGCAATGTAACCTCATTTTTTATGTGACAGTTTATTAATAGAAAAATAAATAAGTTTCTAATTTTAAATTATCATTCCCTAAACACTCAAAGGTTATGGGCCGCATTTGCTATTTATGAATTTATTTTTCTCTCCTGTATCAATTATTTGGGGTCGACACAGCAGGTTTTTCTTTTCCTCACTTCTTCTGCAAACGTTTCTTAATTATGTCTTCCTTCACACAACCCATATATTATATTTTCTTAGGTCTCTTCTCTTATTTCCCTCCATACTCAGCTTTATAATTATTCTCGCAACATGTGTGTCATTCCTCCTCATGATAGGCCCATACCGCGAAAGGCGATTACCTTCCTCTCTGGATACCTCATTTACTCCGAACGAAACCCGGTATGAGCTACTTTACCTCTATATTCTGAGAGACCGTGGTATTTTACCGATCAAGTCGGTCCATTCACGCAGCGTACTGCTCTGCCGCTGTTTTCCGGAATCAACTCTTCTCTTACATACATAACTTCACTCCAAATCCCTTGCGGGAAATCCATAGAGCCCCATAAGGCACCTTTCTTGCACACCTCACTCGCTTCGTTGACTTTCATACCTCTCTTCATGCACGCGCGTCGATTTTTGAGGTTCCTAACATCATCATCTTCCAGAACTAGTTGTATTTTATCATGGAATGTGTATCTTGGCCGTCCTCGACTCCTACATCCATCCGCTTTTGTATTGTATATCTGCTTAGTCAATCTTGCATCATCCATTCTTTCTACATGTCCGAACCATCGGAGCATACCCTTCCTTACTTTTACACCGACACTCTCTTTCAATTCAAATACACATTATACTGTTACAATTTCTCTACAAACAGAAAATATACGCACGAGGAAGAGATTGAGATTTACTCAAAGAAAATATAGCCTGTATTTATTTAAGAAGAATTAAGTTGGGAAGAAACATTTCTTCATTAGCCTTATTAAATTACTGCCCTTGTAATTAATTTATTGCTTAGGTATTCGCTGGCTAGCCCACCCGGCCAACTTTTGCATCGAGAGAGGGATTAAGCTAAATCTTAATCTTTCCCCGTTTAGGGAGAAGGGAGATTTTTACCAAATATAGTATAATTTTTAATTTGGCAAAACCGTAAACTTTGAAAAATCTCTCGTGGGTGGAGAAAGGGAGTTGAGGAAAATCTTAAGAGTTCTTACCAAAGGACCTCCCTTCATACTGTGCGGAAAGATTAAAAAAAAACCATATATATTTATAGACTTTTTATTTATTTATTTATTTCTTAAAATCTTCTAAAATTTAAATAGAACAAACTCTCCAAACCTAACATAACTTCACGCCTTTTCCTGCTCGAAGGTGTATGTATATGTTATGTTTACGCCCCAAGTGGAATTGGTGGTGAACCGATTGCCATACCGGGCACAAAGTTTTCAGTCATCGATATTTATCAAACATAACTTGGGAAAACACTTTCGAAAAGTCATTGGTGTGAGCCTGTGTCAGGATTTGAACCCGTGACTTCCGGATTCAGAAGCGGGGTACTCCACCACTGGACTACCGAGACATTAAGTATTAAATTTACAAACTTATATATTAAGTTTATAAATTTTATTACTGACTAATAAAAAAAAAACTATTCATTCTGAATTGGCCGGATAGCGATAAAATATAGTGTGACCATTATCTAAATAAATAAACCAACGTATAATCTTCCCAATTCGTGGAAATGAAACCCAGTCTTTGATTTGTTGGCAGCGAGTTAGGCAAAGGCGAGATCAAATAACATGGGACTGTTTAACAGCTTTGAAGTTACGTGATCGTCTGATTAACTGAGATATTAAAAAGTTGCTTCGGTAAATTACTCTTAGTTGGTAACTTTAGTAACAGTTAATATACGATAAATAATAATAATAATAATATCTTGGACACAAATCACACAGCGCCCTCTAGTTCCAAACTAAGCAACTAAATTCTTGTGCTATGGATACTAGATAACGGATACTAATACATATATTAAATACTTTTCTTTTGTAAATACATACTTATAATACATAGAAAAACACCCAGACGCCATACAAACATACATGCTTGTCACAAATATTTGTACTCGAGCGGGAATCGAACCCGCCAACCTCGATTTTGCAGTCGGTAGTTTTACCAATGCGTCACTAGGCTCGTCAACAGATGAGAGCAGAAATGATTGAAACGATTTTTTTTTTATTAATTTACAAATTAATTACATTATTAACAATATATACAATTAAAAAAACTAGCTGAAATCAAATTTCTCTAGCTAGCATGACTAGCTGCATTGCCACGCTGAATAGCAATGCTAATCCTCTGTGCGAAAAATAAACCAGCCTTCTGGATGTGAGAGGCCTAGATCAGTCTCTTTGCAATATCTTTATAAAGTGCACTAGCATTCGGACCCCATGTTCCTCATGTAAAGTCTCAACCCCAAACGACTCAAAACATAATCACCTCCAAGATTACTGAATCTGTGCGGCTTAAGATTTCCTGCTGAAGCAGCAGCACCCACCGGAACTCCGGAAGGTGTGATGGTGCATGGCTATCCACGAAATTAACGTCCACACCAAAGGCCTACCCATCTTCCAAGGCAATTTCTAAATTATTAAAAAATGCGAAAGGATGACTCGAAAACGGTCACAGCACCCTTTTCATATCATCAGTCTTAAAAACTAACTAACATTTAATAAAATTTTTTTAAATTTTTGGCAATCCTTCTATTTGTTCCGGGTCATCTCTAAAATGGCTGGACCGATTTTGAAGGGACTTTTATCGGCAGGTAATTGGCAGGGTGTTATAAGCATTACTTTGACTTTTTTTAGAAAACGAAACGTTCATTTAGTACTTACGTGCAGAAACAAAGTTCACCGGGACTGCTAATTGTACATAAAAATGAAATACAGATACTGATTTTTAAGTTACATGGTCATTAAATACAATCTACTCACTTTTGTGCAGTACTGTCAGATAATGAAACCTGTTACTTAGTCAATTAAACCCTTGTCCGGTCCATTCATTACTATCCCTAACTCTATAATTATAGACTTGTCATTTGGAAAATAATTAAGACGCCGATATAATAGGTACCTACAGGAAAGGGCGAAATAGGAGGGTATCAAAGCCAAGTTAATTTGTGGCTTTTGTACCTAATTGTTGTTAATTAGAGTTTTGGATATTGAAAAGAAATAGACAGATTGATAGATAACTTTTTAACGGTCTCGGTGGCCCGGTGGTCGAGTGCACGGCTTCTGATCCAGGAGTCCGGGTTCGAATCCTGACACTGGCTCACACCAATGACTTTTCGAAATTGTTGTCGGAAGATAAGTGTGATAAATATCGATGACAGAACACTTTGTGCCCGGTATGGTAATAGGTTCGCCACCTATTATATTTGGGACGTAAACATAACGGCAAGACGAGGATTAACAGCCGCTGCCTTCACCTTCGGGTAACAAAGGCGTGAAGTTATGATAGATAACTCCTTTTTTATACACTATTTAAATTACAAAAAAGAATACATGCTTCAATGGCAAGCTTAAATATTTAAAAGTGTCTACGAATGGTGGCCTTATCGGTAAAAGCAATTTCTCCCAGGTGACCCTTTTATAGAACGATTTTTTTTCTAAATTGCTTCGCTTAGCTACTGCTTCAAGATGCCAAGTTACTAAGTTTTGGTATAGTCATATGCAAAATAGGTTGTCCAAAAGTACTACTACTTAACTACTATTCAGGATAAATAATTTTCCATTGATGATTAAAAAAAAAAACAAAAAAATGGTAGAGCCACGTGCATGAACCGGCAGGCTCGACTGATGAAATACCACGACCTCACAGAAAAATTATGTGAAGTACGAGTACTCGTAGCTCATACCATTTTGATAAGTGAGAAGGGTATCAGGAGACCCGTCCTATTAAGTTTTTCCATTTATCCATCGCATTCCATCATTTATTTTTTATTTTTTTTGTATGATGTCTTTAAAAATACTCTGTTCTTAATCCAAACTTCTCTTTGTTCTAGAAAATAACAAATGACCATCACTAGAAGACTCAAAATGAGTTCCAACAATATGTTACAAATCAAATAGTCTATCATGGATATAGATGAGAAGGTGTCCGGCCCCGGTGGGGCGTCGCAGAGGAATTGGACTCACTTCAACAACAGCACTGATGATGAATTACCTCTGGACATGAGATTCAACCATGGGCATATGGTGTCCATGTTGGTATACAGTATGCTGATGGTGATATCAGCCACTGGAAACCTCACTGTTCTATCACAATTGCTGAAGAGAAAGAGATTAGGGAAAGCGAGCCGGCTCGACGTATTATTGATGCATTTAGCTGTAGCTGATCTCATGGTAAGTGACATATTTATTTTATACCTTCACGGCATTAATACCGAGGTGAGGGCAGTAAGTGTATATTATTAATAAGGTTAGTTGGCTAATACGAAACTGAAAGAAATATTTATTGCAAAACAGCTAACGCCATCTAGTTAAAAAATTCATTTCAAATAGAGTTATTGAACTCCACAACTGTTATTATATGCTTTTTATATATGCTCTTTTATTTTTATTTTTAAATATGCTTTTATAAATACCAACATTTAATATATAGAAAAACGTCTAGACGCAATGTATATATGGGTTATATATATGTTATTATATTCAAATAAATAAAATTGGATTGTCAATTTATAATATTAAACAGCATATCCATACAAATACTAACCTGTCGTTGTTTTTAGCATTTTTGTGTATCTATCTATCTGTAAATTTCGGCTAATCTTTAAATCGGCTTATACGATTTTGACAAGAGTTTCACTGGAATATACTACTTGTATTTATTTTTATTATTATCCAGGCATACGAAGTCGCTGGCACATTTAGTTTTAATAATTATACCAGGGACTAGATGGCGTTGTAAGAATTTTGTCAACACATTTAGTTACTTATTTGAAAGTTTAATATAACTTGATTGACCCATAAATTGTCATCCAGTAAAAATTATAAAAAAAATATCAATTATTAAATTACCTATTGATAATAATTATAGCGTACAGAAAAGTTATGCAAATTTTCTCTCAAATAAATATTTACAAGTGTCTAGACTATTAATACCGAAATTATTCCGATTACTGATATCTTATGTACCTATTTACGTACTTTTTCATTACTTGAAATATATAAGGACGATTGTAGGTGACACTTAAAATTACTCTGAATTTCATCTCTTTTAATTTTTATATTACGAAATGCTATTAATTAAAATAAGCAATAATACAATTGTTGCTTTAAATTGTTATGTTTAAATTTTTATACTCATTATTTTACTGTGATAAACCAAATTAATTTCAGTAATTACAATATATACAATTAAAAGACTAATTGAAAACAAATTTCTCCGCATCTTCGTCTACTGGTAGCATACCCAGAAGACAAGCCGCATTGACACGCTGAACGGCAATGCTAATCCTCTGTGCGAAGAATAAACCAGTCCTCTAGTCGCGAGGTCTCAGTCTCTTTGCAATATCTTTATAAAGCGCACGAGCATTCGATGCCCCTATAGTCTTAACCCGAAACGGCTCAAAAACATAATCACCTACAAATTTAGTCAGTTATCAAGCCCGTTGAGGTGACTTGTTTTTTTCACTCCGATAAGTCTTGAGTTCAAAATTTTTTTTGTCTACCTAATCTTTTCAGCAGCTTATTACATGGCACAAAAAAATCTATGTATATTATCACCGTTGCCTAAATTTTCGACAATATGCTGGAGTTAATGACGGCCACGGTCTAGAATATCGACGTAAGTATATATAAATTTAAGCCAAGTCCCTTGCGGTGTAGGCAGAGAGATCAGAGCGCGATAATAAAGAACCTAAATTGTGACAGGTGACATTCCTGATGATGCCGCTGGAGATAGCGTGGGCTGGCACGGTGCAGTGGCTGGCGGGTGATCTCATGTGTCGCGTGATGATGTTCACGCGAACCTTCGGCCTGTACCTGTCCAGCTTCGTGCTCATATGTATTGCAGTAGATAGGTAAGTGTTTAAGCAAGTTATTCGGGTCAAATCAAATGAAATCAAATAAAAATAGCTTTATTTTCATATACTTAAATATAGTCAATAAATACAAACATTAACTTAATAATACACATAAATATCTTCATAAATATCTTCACAAACCGGCAGATTTCAATTAAACAAGTCCATTGACTCACAATGAAACAAAAAAGTTGTTTTTTTTTTTGTTTTCCATATTAATCTTTTCTTATAAATTTTATATATCACTACATAGTATAAAACAAAGTCGCTTTCTCTTTCCCTATGTCCCTTTGTATGCTTAAATCTTTGAAACTACGCAACGGATTTTGATGCGAAAATGATAATTTTCAAGATTTAAAACTTTAATCGAAAACGCTGCCTGAACCCTAAGTGATAAATCAAAACAATGTAAGGTAAACGCAGGTATTAACGACCCCTCTAAGGCAATTTTAAAATCAACCATATTTTTTTAGTATACTGGTTCCTCTAAAGATTTATAGTTTCATTTCATATGCTAGTGTTATGTATAAAAAATGTTTTTATTGAATCAAATACATTTAAATAAAGGATTATCATGTAAAAAATAATTTACAATGTGACTTAGTCGATTGTTGCAATTACCGACCCAAAAAAACGTCTGTGAAGCTATTAACGATTTTTATGCAGTTATTCCCGATCGTATATGAGAGGAGGCCTTTTTCTAGCAATGGAATGTATAGAAGTTAGTGATGATGATGATTACCGATCTTAATAAAATAAAATAAAAATGCAAATATATTCGTATTTTTTTTATTATAGTTATTTTTAATAAAACAAATGAGTACTTATTAGTAATGAACTAAATAATTATAAACTTTTAAATTAATCAACATAATACTATTAATATATATTTAATTGAAGGATTTCAAACTCTAGGATATTGCTATTGAGATCATAATATTTTTTTGGAATTTAAATATTAATCATCACAGTCATTGGTTCACCTCTTTTTAGAGATAAATTGCAACTAATTAGTTATATATATATATGATTTGGTACAACTGGTGCTTATAAACGAAACATGAAAGTCACTTAAAAAATACTTTCATCATCAGACTCACTGCTATAAAAGACTCGACGTTTAACTGTCTCTCTTGCAGAGTCTGACTGTAATAGACGTACAGTAGTTTCTGTTTCATAAGAATCTCTATCATTAATTGAAGTACTATTAGTATGTTCATGACCTTTTTATATTCATTTTCTAACTCACTGTTACAAAGCACGCGACGCTTTGGTGCTTCTTTTGGAAGTAAATTAAAATCATATTCGCTATCTGATTGATATTTACTAGGTCCTGCTACAGGAGAACCTTCTTTGTTAACCGGATTCACTTTTTTAATAGATTTTTTGTTCTTTAAGGTCGTTGTTTTCTTCAATAATTCTTTTTGTTCCCTTTTTTCCAAGATTTCTTGTTTTCTTTTTATTTTTCTATTTTCTTTATCTTCTTTTTCTTTTATAATTCTCCTTTGGTATTATATAAACTCATCAGATATAGCTACTGTCGGCGTGAGTTTTTTTTTTAATGTCTTCTTTTTATTATCGATATTATTTTTCGGAAAGTAAAGAGAATTTTTGAAAGGTGTCGCATAATTTTTAAATGGTGTGGGAATAGCAGAGCTACCACTTGTTTTTGGAGCGGCCTCTTTGGTTGCATTTTCGGGTGATGGTGTATACTTCTGAAGTGTTTGTAGCTGCTCCGCGGTTATTTCGATTGAAGTATTATTTTCTGGTGCAAGAATCGAAGTGGACAAGGGTGTTAACTGGTTGGTAAATGGTAGAAGTATATTATCTTGTTGAGGAGTAGATGTCTGCTGAAACTGGTTGAACTCATCTTGTACAGTCAATAAGTATACAGTAGGCGACGAGGGTAGAGGTTTTTCAATAAATAAGGAGAAGTTGGATGCCTCTTCTCCCAATACTTCTGAACCTTGCTCATTACTCTCAGCAACTATATCAAAATTTAGGATAGCCTCAGATATATCTGGCGTTTCATTCACAAAATTATTATTTAGTGTTGAATCCCCTAATTGCAGAATACTTCCACTCTCTTGATTTATGGCGTTTTTGGGGCTAATTTTTTCCAATATTCGAATAACTTTTTATAAGTTGGATCTCCCATCCATTGGCCTCCCGAATCTTTAAAACTTTTTAAGGTTATAGGTGACAATCTAGCCTCGAAATCGTGCTTAAATTTTTCTGCATGTTCAGATGTGGATATATGATTGTCTTCTGTATGCTTTAAATTTGGCAACAGTTTACAGTAGTTTATTTTTGATGCATCAAATGGATATAATCCACAACAACGAAATCCGCTCTGTATGGTTTCAGGCTTAAGGCATTGGTCAAAACATTTTTTTACTGTCGGAGCAAAATCAGTGCGTTTAAGCTTGACATAGTTATTTTGAATTCTGAATTCATGCACAACAGTCCTCCATGTTCCTTTGACTGGTCTGAAAATAGCTACGTCAAGCGGCTGAAGTATATGTGTAGAGTTGGGAAGTAAAGCTACCAGGATGATTGCTTTTTCTTTACAGAATGTTGATAGTGGAAGTGATATGTGAGATGTGTGACCATCCAAAAATAAAACTACTGGAAATGGTATTTCATTTGTTACAAGCCACGGATAGAAGCAGTTGGTAATATATTCATAAAATGCTTCTGTGTTCATCTTGTGTGAAAAAGTATCATTGGAGGTGCTAGATTTCCGTCAGCTGAAACATTTACAAGCACAGTCAAGCACTCTTTTTCGTCATTAGCAACACGATTATACACTCGTTTGCTACCTCTGCTAACCAAAACTTCTTTCTCTTTTGGGCATAAAAAGAAAGCAGTTTCGTCACAGTTAAACACTCGTCTAGGATCTTCTAAAACATCATGCAGATTATTTGTCATAAAATAATTGTTCACTCTATCAAACCATGCACGTATAGCTGCTTCTGTGACTTGATTTCGGCTTGAAGGAAGATTTTGTGCAACGCGTTTAGATACTGTTGGATGTCTATTTATAAAATTCTCAAACCAATA
Organism: Euproctis similis; assembly: GCA_905147225.2. Lineage (NCBI taxonomy): Eukaryota > Metazoa > Arthropoda > Insecta > Lepidoptera > Erebidae > Euproctis > Euproctis similis. The sequence goes on along the minus strand of LR990121.1, from coordinate 4,765,361 downwards.
TCTGCCAGGCACACCATTTTTAAAAGGGTTTGGACGATTCAAGTTTTGGACTAGCTTAGCCACTGCTTCTAATAATTGTTCTTTTGTAACTGGAAATCCCATCTTGCCAAGGTAGTGAATCCAGTCTACAATCTGTTTTTCTTCACTTAAATTAAGAACCGGCTGAACTCCGCAAATTTCATTCTTATATTTCCCGTCCCGTTTGTCTCGTAATGTAGTTTTAGGAATATTAAACCTTTTTGATGCCTCATATACACTTGTACCGTCATTAATTGCTTTGATTGCTTCGGCTAGTTGTGTTTTACTGTACACTTTTCGCCGCTTTTGTGGTTCCATATTTCTGGAAAAAAATATAATTTTATGTTTTATGTTAATTTAACCATGAAGTAGCATTTATTAATAAGCACCTATTATGTCATAAAAGTAGATGAGAAACTAAATAATCTATATACGATCGTCGATCGGTAATAGTTTCTTATAGTTGCTATTGCCGACCCACATGGGTCGGTAATAAAGTATGTAAGTATAAACCTAAATTGTATTACCGACTCATAAAAAAATGATTATTTTAATTTATTTGACCTTCGGACTATAAAATAAATTATAATTGATTATTGTCACAAAAAATATATACAAATGCACACTGTTTTAAACAAAAAACAATGATTTATTACTGTAACTATTTGATTTCGATCCTCGAAAAATATCATAACTTTGGTTAAATTGACAACGCTAAAAGGTAAACACTAGACAAAAAAGTTTAGTCGCTAATAGATTTTTATGAAGACGTATAGCTTAGATTTAAACTGGTCCATAAAAACACTTGTGTTAGTGTGATATAATAACATAAAAGAAAATTGAAACGAAAAGTAACGTTGCTGCCATTGCCGACTTATGGGTCGTTGATAACTGCCACGACTTAAACTGGTGAAGCTAACACCGTCTCATTTTAATTTAAAGTTTTATCGTTTCAAATTACTTTTTATTAATAAAATGTTGTAAGAAATGAAAAGTTTACACTTAAGTGAATACATTTAGTAATATAAAATAAAGTATAGACGTCATTTGTTTGTATGAATGTCTTAAATAGATAAGTCACAGTACTTACATGAAGGAACAAGGGAACAGTACGACACGTCCTGCGTCCACGCTACCCCGTAGTAACTGACGTATTTTATCTCTTTTTTGCATAGTTACTTACACTAACGTAAAAGTATACGATGCTCAAGTAATAAATTCGTGTATAACTTTGCCTACCTATAGCTAGAATAGTTCTGGAAACGTTTATATTTCGAATTACTTTTATAGGTCGGTAATAACTTCAGATTTTCGATGGGTCGTTGATAGCTGCGTTTACCTTACTACATTATTATACACCTTTAAAAGGTTTATAAAAAAGTCCGCGAGGGCATATGTCTATGTCTTAGGGATAACCCACAATGACCATTATTATTTTTTAACTTTTTACGAGAAATAATGGCTTATTTACGAAGCAATTTTAAACATTACAGCATTAATTTTCATCCAATTAAGTGTCTTAAATAGATTGTGCTTTTAATATAGATCAATATAGCCATTTACAGCATGTAATTTAAACTAATATTTACGAAGATATTACAGTATTAAAATAGCGGTACATAGCAGTTGCGTTTGCGCGCCAAAACGCGTGCCGATAAATAGCACAAATTGAACTTTTTAAGATCCTAATATTACTAATTGATTTCTTTTGATGCGGAACGAAGTTCGCCGGGTCAACTAGTAAATTTATAAAAAAGGTTAAAGTAGTTCTTTACAAAATCAAATATAATTTGCTGTTTTAATTTAGCTGTACGTTTTGATAATAAAATTAAAATTTAAATATATTAAAGTATTTAGTAAAATAGAAACTTGCGTTCGATAACATTAAATTTTCATTCAATATACAGCGAATAGAAAAGTTAGTTGTTATTTCTAAGTCGGTATTGTATAATATTATTGAGTTCAAGGAATCTTTGTGGCATTGAAATTGTTATTATTGTAAATTTTGTTATGTATCAAACTTTTATAATTATTTGGTAGTTATTTAAATGAATTCATATAGTTATAGTATAATTTTTACAGTAAGTATCTCGTCTAATAAAAAGTAATAATAAATACTAAATTACTAAATAATCTTGAGATTAAGTGAAGTTGTTTAAGAAACCAAATACCTAAGTAAGAACTTTCTCAGAAGAGTTCTTCTGTTAATTTAAGAAGAATTAATAAAAAAGTGTAAATTTTAAAGCGGCTTAAATTACTCAATTTTTACTTAAAATCCCGCAAAAACTCGTTCGGCCATTGCGACAATTACTTAAAACAAACACGCAATAAGACTGAACAAGGGATTTTTTTTTTCATTTCGTTCTTAAAAGGAATAAAACATACAACCTTAAACTACTTTTTATTGGTTTAGAGAGTATTCACTACGTAGCTTAGCACAGTTTTCCATTCGCTCAGACCAGTTGTAAAATGTAACTTTTTCAAAATGGCGCTCTAAAAATAAAAAAATGGCGTTTTAAAAGCGTCGGCTTTGACCACGAAAATATTTAATAATTTTGAAAATTGCAAAAAAATCGTTTGGGAAAATGAAAGAAAAGGAATTTCTTTCTGTTTTCTGTTTCAAATATTCAATCGTGTGATGAGCTTTGTGCAGGATGATGCGTCGCTTTGAGTTAGTTTTTCTAAGTGCGGCGATGACTTGTGGTAAAGAAATGCTTGGCCGCTTTTTTCAATGAACGTTGCCACCGTCTTCTGTGAAGTGCTTCGAGAAAGAAAAACTTTAGTCAGCTTTGGCTCGTCTTGAAAGACCAAGACTGTAAATTGTTGTTTGGAATCAGTAGATGCGATATCCAATAGCAAAATAACTTTTTCATATCAAGCGTTTCATGCTAGATTTTTTGAATGGTTTTCCCTGAGATGCTTAATAGAGCCTTTATATCTCGATTTGTCACTTTACGAACTTCAAGAATTGTCACTAGCACCAGTATGTCCATGTAACATTTTCTGTAGAAAAATTCATTCTTGTATGTACGTAGCCTGACAAATTCTAACGATGCTGAGACTCAACGTATATGATTCAAAATTTAGATACATTCGAATACAAAACAGTTCCAAATTCAAAATTGCCGGGAAATATGGAGAAGATAGAACTTACCCTTTAAATGCCTAGTACCTATGTATTTTTTTCATGACCTTTTTTTAAAAAAATACTTAATCAACAATACGAAAAGACTTTTTTTGTATACAACAATTAATAAAAAACGCGAATAGAAGCACCGCCGTCTTGTTACTCAACAAGCCTTTAACAAAGTAAAAGTTACGCAATCTAATATCTAACCGCCAAACTAAAAGTCCTTTTCAATTTATTCCAAAATAAACAGGCTCTATTTCTTACTGAATAATTGAAGAGCACTTATTTATTATTAACGCAAGTATATAAATACTTTACTTTACGTACTACTTTACTTTACGTAAAATACATAGTTCTAAAGGGTATTCGTCTACCAACTGGGATAACTCGAATTTCTTAATTTAATTATTAGATATCGATTACGTGATGAAGTTATTCATTACAACACTTCGTTACAGACGACATTAAGTAATTCTAAAGACCCCTCCCTCCCATCGGTGACCACTCGTAGTATATGCCCAGACCCCCCCCCTCCCCCTTTAGTTTTCACGTAGTAATTCATAATTATGATTTTTAATCATTTCACAGGCAAAAATGAAAAAAAAAAATTTGGCTCATACTCGTCTTTATTGCATAAGACTGCATGCATACTTAAATTACTAGTGAATTATGTATTATAAAAAGGACAACATTAATTGTGAAAACATATTGCTGTACAGTATGTAACTTACAGTAACTTAATTTACGAACACAACAATTATTTTCTGTTTCATCATATTAATATTATACGTCTTCAACAAATACATTTCCAGCATCAATCCACTTGGATACATCGTTGATTAAGGGGGCAGTCATATCAAAAGTTTCTTCAGTCTTGGTTATTTCTTGTTCATCGATGGTCTCGACGTCTAACCACTCCACGCTTTCTTCCAAAACACATAAAACTTCTTGTAGCCTCCTGGATAGAATCCGCAGAGGTCGCTCGCGAGACAGGTTGTCCACTGCACCACCGTGCAATTTTTTTCGATGGCTGTTCATTGATTTTTTTGAGGCGAAATAAAGGGCACAAATTGAACACATTCTTCCGGTGATATCATCTTTAATAGATGGACAGTATAAATCATAGGGTATTTCTCTACCCTGTGAGAAATCCGGCCGTAATGTTATAGATTGACGTACAAGCAATGATGGAAATATTTCCGATCCAACTTCATCGGGACTTGGTATACGGAAAGGGTTTTGTGACATCGGAAAAGGTGCCGGTAAAAAGCCTTGGTACAAAACATTTTTTAGTGCACTGCGACGAGGAGCACAGCAGGAGTCATCGGAGTACTTGGTGATTTGAAGAAAATATTGACTTTCACGAACGTGATTTCCATACCAAGTGTCAAAAACTTGTGCAGTTTCCGGAAGAACTTCCCCAGGAGGCATATATTCCGCCATTACGTTATGACCGTCAATAACCATCTGAGACCAAATCTCAGCTAACGTTTCACCTGAAAATAATATACAATAAAATTATAAATAAATTTGAATTCAAGTTATAAATATATTAACAGCAGAGAAGACTTTATATCACTCAATAAAATGTACCTGCATGTTGAATGTTTTTTAACTCGCTGTCAATGGTTTTTCAAATATGTGCGTCAGCGCCACCAACTGTAAGTTTACAAAGCGCTAAACACCGCGCTATATTCGAATATAGGTCGAAAAAATACGAGATTTCTCTCATTAAAATCGACTACGTGACAAAAACCTGAGCCACCCCCCCGCTCCTGTGACTTACCGTAGTATTTTAAAGACTCCGCTCCCTAACTAAGTACTGACTAACTATTGAGTTAAATGTCCCAGTAACCAGGAAGAAATTAGCGAATTTTTTAATCTGTCCTCTAAGAAAACTAAACTAAGGCATATTTTGGGCGTCCTGTCTAAAACATCATTACATAGTATAAAAAATAATCGTTTCCGCTGTCTGTCCCCTTATATGCTTCGATCTTTGAAACTACGCATCGGATTTTGATGCGGTTTTTTGTAATACATAGTGGGTGTCAACGGGGTATTATTTATCTATAATTCATGGATACTGAAGTAAATAAAGTAATAGTTTTCGAGATTTAGCACTTTATTTGCAAACACTGGCTGAACCCTTAGTTATAGATGAAATAAATGTACTACATTATTATACACCCTCAAAAAACTTCTTGGGGATAACCCACGATAACCATTTTCATTTCTTTTCTGAAGCGAAACAAAGTGGGCTGGGTCAACTAGTATAATATCTTGGACACAACTTGGCAGTGCCGTCGGTGCCGTCCTGCCCCACCTCGAGGCCTGGGTGCTCTGTCTGGGGCACTGTCACCTACAGGTTGACTTAGATACTTACCGAGCACGGGAGCTGGACCAGCATGGACGGCCGAGCGTCGAGTCCTGGTCGACGGGATCGGGCGAGACTTGTCCCCGCCGGCGTTGATCGTGGCATTGCTGGCGGGCGAGGAGGAGTGGAGGGCTGTGGTCTCCTTCTGCGAAGCTGTGATGCTCCAGAAGAAGGCCGCGCAGCGGGATCGGGCGTCAGCCGACCCCGCTCGAAGGTCAGTCGCCGCCGCCGACGGACCGCGAGGGCGCACGGCTCGCAAGTGCGCTCGGATCCCGGGCGCCGGGAAGGATGACCCCCCGATGCGACCCGGAAGGGTCGTCGGGGGGCCGCCGGCCGCGCGCCTTATTACAGCCTCACGCCAGGGCTTCCCGAGGATGAGCCCTCCTCGTAACCCCTGGGTGGACCAGAGGGGTTAGGGTTAGTGGGTAGCCCTAGGATCGGAATGCAGCTTACTGCTTTGGGAGTCCCACACTACCCCCTGCCGTCCTTAGGCGGGGGGTGTGCATAAAGCATTTCCTCGTGTAAAAAAAGACAGTTCAGATTTAAAAAAATGAAACGTCACTCTTGTCAACCTTATGACACAAGTGACGTTTATCATAAAAACGTTTCCACAAAACTTAGGCATACACTTTGAAGTAACTACTTTGAAGTTAAGAGGGGCACAGCCTCGAGCATCTCGGCTCAGGAGTGTCCTTTTCAGAGTCTATGGGTACTTACTTAAATATGAAAAGAATTCTTTTGTTGCGGAAGAAAGCACCTGTTCGTGGAAATTTTGTATCAACTTTTTTTTAATTTAATATTTCTCACCTCAGGAGAGGTGTGAAATATTTTTATCGAATTTATGTTTTCCTTGGAAATTCGCGGTGTTAAAACAACTAAATTAAATGTTACTGGTAGCTGATCTTCCGCTAGAAAATTACTTGTGAGATGTTGTTTCAGTGAATTTAAAATTTACTTTATCTTGGCTCTTATTAGACAGAAATAAAATCGATACTTTGGGCTTATAATTCTCCGAGGGATGTTTAGGTGTTTAAAGTTTAAGCGATTGAAAATGGTCTTGTGCCAAATAAATGGTTCGTTTTAAAATTTAAAACGTCAGTTCAGGGATTATAATTAAATAGTTTAAAACAAAGTCGATATAGTCACCGGATTTTGATATTTTTGTATCTATTTATGATGTAGTAAAAAGGGAAACTGAACACTTTAATTGTAAATGCTGTAAAGAGGTGGTGGACTCGGTGGTCCAGAGGTCGAGCACCCCGTTTTTGAATCCAGATGTCGCGGGTTCGAATCACACATTGGATCGCACCAATGACTTTTCGAAATTAATTTCGTAAGTTATGTGTGATAAATATCGATGAATAAAAACATTGTACCCGGTATGGCAATAGGTTCCCCACCTATTCCATTTGAGACGTAAACATAACGGCGAGTCGAGACTTAACAGCAACAGCCTACACATGCGGGTAGAAAAAGGCGTGAATTTATGTTATGTTACTTTAAATATTATCCAAGCTTGACTACTTGTACTGATTAGTTGTTAATATAATGGATTTAGACGAAAGTGACAAAGGATAGAAATCGGTTTAAACCCAAAAGGAACTAAGACCTCAAAATACTTAAGCCGTAAATGTATTTTAGTGTAGGTAGGCTTTCTAACTTGAGAAGTTCGTACTTTTCGTCGTAGTTTTAAAGATATGCGCATATACAGACAGATAACGGAAAGTGACTTTGTCTTATACTATGTAATGATGATCATATTAAAATTTCAAAATCTCTGTTGTTGATTTGAATTGAATTTGAGAATTCAAATATGTAGTAAAAACAAATTGTTAAAAAGATGAAGATAGTTACTATTCAACGTTCAAATATAAAAAGCAAATTTTTATTAATTTGTATACAACAGTAAAACGTCTTGTAATCTGGCAATCTGACATGAAATGAATAAAATTGCGTAGACAATTTACTTGCTTACTACCGAAAATGAGAAATTTGGGCGCGGCTTTTATTTTTACTTTTCAATCATACGAGCCGTGAACAAAAGCCCTTTGGCTCCAAATATTTTATTAGATCAATTTTTTTTCTAAATAAACATTATTACTTGTCATGTTGTTAATAGTTTTCAGATGTCATTATTTTTAAATTTGTTTTTATATTAAATTTTGAGGCAACCACGTGTACGTTTAGACATAATCATTTAGTTTAAAAATTAGTTCACAAATTGTGTCATTTGGATGATTAAAAATCTTATGTAGGTACTAACATATATGCGAATAATCTATCACAACAAAACTCATGTCTGTGCATTACATAAAATTAACAAAAATAAAGGTTTTAGTTTCTATATTTCGATACGTGATAACTCGTAAGCCTTATTGGAAGAATTTTCTCGTTTCTTTTAAAGATTTATCGCCACAAGAATGAGCTACTAGTACGTATATATAGCAATTGGATTTTTAAAAATAAATAAATTATCTATGACCGACAATATATTATATAGTCCGACATATAGAGCGAGTTACATCAATTATTACAAATACCGAACAAAATTTCACTTAGTATAAAAATAGAACATAATAACCGTCATAAATATATGCATACTTATAAAAGTGACATAAAAGGATGACTAAACAGATATAGATTGTAAAAGGAGAAGGACGTTGAGGTCGAGAAAGGCCACGACGCACTACACGACACACAATAGTCAGTCTCCTTTAAGTTGGTGACGTTAAAAGCTTTAATGGCTAATGTTTATAATAAGATCTATGACAGGCAAGAACCTGAAAGGGTCGTGATACTTAATACTATTTATATGTCGGAGATAGAGTGTGTCTCTGTGTCAAAATATAAATCTAAAACAATCAGTAGAATTATTAGAGTACAATATGCATTATTACGACACCGGTAGTTACTGTCGCGTCTCGACGACAATACCCTACTACTAATACAGGATAGGAGATAGGAACTTCGGTCTGCTTGGGTGGCTGTCTGTCTACCTACCCACAGTCACCAGAATTGCGCTTTACACAACTGAGATTCCCTATTTTATAATAGTCGGATAACTTAGCAGTACCAGTTCTTAAACGTTGCATCATAAGCCCTTTTTATGTCCACTGCTAGACGTAAACCTGTTCCATGGAGCGCCACAACTCGCGGTCTTGTGCTAGGCGCATCCAGTGGCGTCCAGCGATCTTAACCAGGTGGTCGGTCCACCTAGTGGAAGGACAGCCGAGAACCTTCCTGGTTTTTATGGGATAGGAGGACAAACGAGCAAGCGTGTCACCTGATGGTATGTGACCAGCGCCGCCCATGGACACCTGCAAAACATATAGTGTAACAGTTGCGTTGCCAACCGACAAGGGAGTAGGATAGGAAAGGATGGGGAAGGGGGGGTGGGCCTCCGGGTACCTCTCTCTCACCGAACGTAACGCGCCATGAGCCACTTTATGTCGATCTACTGAGAGGTCGTGGTATTTCACCGGTCGAGCAGGCCCGTTCATGCAGCGAACTGCTTGGTTCTACCACGGAACACGGTTATAGCTTCGTCGAGCGATGTGGCCTGCCCATTTTTCGGTCTTTGTCGGTCACGCCCGATCACGCGTATCTCAGTATTACAAATTTTGTTGGGCAGAGAAATCCCAAACTAGCCCTCTCCATAGCACGCTGCGCGACTCTGAGTTTTATGACGAGGTCAACATTTAGGGAAATAGCACACCGTCATGAAACGAAACGTAGTTTGCGAAGAGTTTAAAAATGACGCCACTGTGTTTTATGTATATGCCTACCCCGAAAGACGTACGTTGACTTGCCGTAACGTTCTGAATGTAGAGATTAACCAATTTTTTTTCTCAATTTCAGATATTACGCTATTCTTAAGCCGTTGAATGTAGCATCTAGTGAAGAGAGGGTTCGAAAAGCTATAATACTCTCATGGATATGTGCTGGACTAGCCAGCCTACCGCAAAGCTTCATATTCCACCTGGAGGAACATCCCGACGTTAAGGGGTACGTATATACTGATTTCTTATTCAGCAATCCTTACCGTAGAAGTATACAGAGATAGGTCTCAAGGTGCATTGGTAAAACAACCGACTCTAGAGGAGAAGCTGGCGGGTTCGATACCTAGTACAAATATTTGGGACGGTCATGGACTTTTTGTCGATTTTTATCAGATCGATATTTATCCAACTTAAATACCGAGCGAGCCCGGAATCGAAGCGACGACTTCTAAAAAGAAGAGGGGAGCTCGACCACTAGACCATCGAGATCGATATATACTTCGTAAATGACTTCAAAAAGCTTTTTTTAATGTTTATTTTGTATAACACAGCTATATTTAAATATCTTTCAACCCTTAAAACGAGATATGCTTACATTACTTTGAGCATTCAAAATGACAACATGCTAATATTGTGAAGTGAATGAAAAAAAAACATACCTATACCCATTGACCTATATTGATATATGATATATTGAACTCAGTGCCTATACCGCTATTTAAATAACCCCTATTTTTTAGAGTTATCAGCTTTGTAAACCTACATCTTGATACTATTTTGATGAATCTATTTTTTTTTCCTCGTGTAGAAATTCGCTTCGACAAATCAAATAAGCCATATTTGCCAATTCTGAATTTCTGTGTCTTTAGTAGCTGAGCTGCCAATAAAAGATGCGTGTTTATCCAGTTGCCGTAAATGGGACACGACTTAACAATCATTCAGATTCAAACTATAGATGTTTCAAACCAAAGTTAAGCGCAAAAAAAATCGCACGACAAGAATACAATAATTTTAACAAATAAAAAAGTACCTAATACGATAATATGAATTAGTATTATAATTCATTTTGATATTAAATTATCATAATACATAAATTTATTACGTCGATATATCTGCCATAATAAATAATGAATAATGAGATCAATTATTTTTGAAACCAATACATTTATATTGTAAGCCGCTAAGTAGGTACTTAAACGTTGGATTAATAAATATATATCTTCCTATCGTTGTATGAATTGATATTATTTTATTATATAAAGATTTCGGGATCAGAAATATATTTATAATAGTAATGCTTCATAAATATCGTAAAAATCGAATCGTTGTTTACGTTCATAAGTGAATGATTTGTTGAACGTTTTGACAATGGCCGCGAAACCAAAACCCGTCGCGGCCATTTTCCGCCAATTAATTAAAACAATATTATTTTTTTGTTGGTTGACGAAGCCAAAACCCGTCGGATAAGGAAAAAAATAACATAAGAAATGGCTGTATGGTCAACGATCTTTGCCTACTCACATTGAGTGAATTATTAACTTTACTATTACTATGAACGTTTTGACAGATGAACGATATGTTCAACAGATCACCGTTCATCATCATTCATCATCAATCCATACACATATCAATTTTTTTATTGGATTTTGAAATCGGAACTTGATTTTGTTTGTTTCTTTGCAAGCTATTCTTTGACACGCCTGTTCGTTTGCATTTCTATCTTACGTTAAAAAAAACACGAGTTACTAAATTTTAGTCTTGATACTTGATAGCCTCTAACTGTAAAGAGGTAGGTACTTATAGTTGAATCTATCTTTTTAATGCTATGTCTTTGGTAATAATATCATGTATTACAGACAAAAACGTGAAGTGATTGTAGAAATAACAGTAAATTATAGATATTACGACTTTGAGTGGGGTTGTTATGTTATCAAATGCTATTAGACTCTACTTGACTACAAATTTATTAAACGTCCATATCTATACCCAATATCATTAAACGTAGGTGATTGTTTGTTTGTATTTTTGAACGCATTCTTATTGATGTATGGGCTAGCTCGACATGAATGGGTCAGCTCGTCTGGTGAAATACCACAACCTCTACGAATGTCGACGGTAGAGAGGCTCGCTTTTTCATTCGATGAGAGAGGTATCCAGAAGCACATCCTCTTTTCAGCCGGTCAATGGTCCGCGCTAGTCAGTTACCACCAGGTGACCTGCTTGCTCGTTTGCCCCCTATTCTATCATTGGTATTATGGGGCTTGTTATTTTGAGGCAGACTCCTTATTAAAAAGAGCCTGTTTATTATATGAACAAGCTAACCTCAAAAACTACTGAAGTTATATAAGATTACGAGCTGATCCTGCAAACTTTGTCTTGCCAAAAAAGTTTTTGTTTAAGTAATAAAAAATTAGGTTGATCATAGGGTCAAAATTAAAGGTATAATGTATTTTTGTCTGCTGTTACATAACAATATATCAAATAAATAGGGGTGGGCTACCCTAAAATTTAGGGGGATGAAAAGTCGATGTTGTCCAATTCTCAGACCTACACGATATGCACTCAAAATTTCATGAGAATCGGTCAAGCCATTTCGGGGGAGTAACGTAATTAACACTGTGATACGAGAACTATATATATCTAAAATAATCTAAATTCTACTGGATTAGTAGAATATACCTTTTTCATGAGTTCATTCTCCTTCTTACAGATACTACCAGTGCGTCTCTTACGGTTCTCTTCCAGCGGAGTCCCACGAGTTCGCGTACTTCCTGGTGAACATGATCCTCATGTACATAATACCGTTAGTTTCCACTCTTTATTGCTCCTCAGCAGCATTGCTGGAGATTATAAGGAGAACCAACCAGTCCAATGGTAAGTTATCAAGCATTATAATCCAGTAAGATAAAGAATATGATATTCTGGTAGAGTCTTGCAGTTCGCTGCATGAATGGGCTCGCCGACCGGTGATATAGCATGACCTCTCGGAATATCGGTGTGAAGTGGCTCGTGGCGCGTTTCGTTTGGTGGGAGAGGTATCCGGAGGCCCGATCCCCTTCCTCTTGCTTTTCCCTCCAACTCCCTTAAAGGACGGCAACGCAACGGTAACACTATACGTGTTACTGGTGTCCAATCCGATCGTCACCTGCTCAAATACTGGTTGCTGTTGGTCACGAAAGTCGACAAATAACTAATAATACCTACTTCTTCCTACTAAAATTTATTCTCGGGATTATTCCCTTTAATGACTCTGATTCTGGTGACTCTGCATACGTCTGATGAAATAAAAGACGTGAAAATGAAGGAATACTTAGTAGAGATTGTGACAAATTAATTCTCTTTTATAATATGTTCAGATAAGATGCGTCGCAGCGGCGTTGGTATATTGGGCAGAGCGCGAGCTCGCACCCTCAAGATGACCGTCACCATAGTCCTGGTCTTCTTCACATGCTGGTCTCCGTACTACTGTTATTGTTTATGGTCAGGATATTAAATTATTGATCTTTTGGTATGTGATTTAGCAGTAAGCAGTATCACCTAGGACTTCAAATATATATTAATGATCCGGATCCCTTTATAAAATCTTTATGTAGTTTTATATGCCGAAATTCTTAAAGTCTCGGTGGTCCAGTGGTCGAGCACCCCACTTTTCAATCAAGAAATTGAGAGTTCGAATCTTGGCACATACCGCTGACATTCCGAAATTAATTTGGAAATTTATGTGTGATAAAATATATCGATGACTGAAAACTTTGTGCCCGGTATGGCAATAGGTTCGCCAGCTATTCCAATTGGGACGTAAACTTAACGACAAGTCGAAGCTTAACAGCCACTGCCTACACATTCGGGTAGAAAAAGGCTTGAAGTTATGTTTTTTGAACGCATTTCCTCCAGCCATTGAAGAACTATTTACCTTAGCTTAAAACTACTTTTTGCATCGCATATTTAATTGGACAATGCTAGGCAAGGCAACTCTTTCGGGTATTGATGATATGGAGATAAAATTGACTTCGTTCCGGTTTCAGGTACTGGATAGACAAGGACTCGTTGAAGAGTCTCAACCCCGTTGTCCAGAAGGCGATGTGGCTGTTCTCATGCACCAACTCCTGTGCAAACCCTATTGTATACGGAGTCTTCAACCGAAACCGCTGGTCATGGCGTGCTGGTCGGGTGAGTAGTTTTAATAGTCAAGTAGTACAGGACTCTCTTCTGCTTAGAAATCTCGATTGTGAATCCAGGTTCACACCAATATCTATTCAGAAATTCTAATTGACTTGGAAAAGTGAAGTTCGATATACATAGTCTTAATAAATTAATTTCGTTTTATTAAATAAATTAGTAATAATAGAAAGAAAGAATTTTCAATTTCCTAGAAACATATACTTACTACCACCATAATAATTATAAATCAATTTATAACATAGATTGCTGCTAACATGAAAAAAAAAATATTGATCTGTTCCTTCTGTCTACTCTGCAAGCTAATTGGCGTGAAGTTATGAATATAAATTAACGAACACTACAAGTTTTCTTACAGAATGTCAGATGTCGAAGTGGTAGCATGAGACGTGACTCTAGAATTCCTTACGGCGAATCCATTGAGATGTCAGCAACGACACTTACTAGAGCTAGAAATTCTCTCGGAAGCGACCGAAACGGCAGACGAGACTCCGCTTACAGCGCACACAATGGAAGTCAGAAACATTGGAATACAATCAACAACAATCACGTCGGCAATGGAATGGTGTAGTCCAGGATATTGACCATATTGTGACCCTACCATGCGACTGCTTCAAGTTTGAAGGTGCTCAAAAATCAGAACTTTTCGCGCTGACGAAGCTTTTCAGCCGAATGAAACTTAACACTTAGCTTTGCTAGTCATTATAATTTAAAAAAAAGAATCTCAACTTTAAAAAAAATGTTACTGTCGATTATAATATACCGGTGTTGTTAACATGTTACAAAAATAACAGTTATGACATGTATCACTATTATTTCGATAATTTTCACGGCTTGCAAAATTGTGAAATGACATAACAAATGACAGCAAAATGTAAATGACGGATTTAAGGGGGAGTCTTGAAACATATCTATCATGATATTTGTAGCCAGACTAGTGTTTGCGCGGTTCGTGCCATGCCTTGTGATTAGCATAGATAGTAATGTTAGATGTTGCAAACAACTATGTAACATCTATCTGAGTGACTTATAGTCTATCGAACATAAGATATATCCAAATATAAATAACATTAATTTTGCACAGATTAAAAAAAAAGTAATAACCGAAAAACTTACTTTTTTATAAGTTTGGCAAACAAGTAACGAGCTTGATAGTGAGCAATTACTGCGACCAAAGACTCATGTCAAAATAGGACTATCAGACGCGTATTACCGACCCTTTGACAGTCACTATTCTTTAGAAAGATTTGTGAGTTAGTTTTTGAGAGAATATGCGATATTAATAGCTAAAATATTTATCTCAAGATATATCTTATGTTAGATAGCTCAGTTATGATTAGCGATTAGGAATAGCTAGTTTAAATAAAGAGGCCATTTTATTTGAGGTTATTACAGTTGCTACTAGTCTATATTTTCTCGTCTCTATGGACAAATTATATAACTCAACTAGAATACTCGTTGTTTTCTAGAAAATCTATACATTCCAATATAAACACGATTAATTTATTTATATGTATATATTTATTGAATAAGACTGACAGACAGACGCTAAGTCTTTGGGTATCGTGATGCCACATAATAATACGGTTGGTTGTTTTTTTTGTTTGTTATAAATGTATATTTTTTATTAGTTATTTCGTTTATAAACGTGTACCTTGGCTGTGAGGTGAACAGACGGCACTACGAATAAAAAGAGATATTAAATTTTGTACAATGTCTTATTCTTAGTTTATGCAAGTTTTTTTTTTTCAATAAAAGCAAACTAAAAAAAATCTAGTTCAATTATTTACCACCCATCACATTTATATACCCGTATTGAAAAATACAAAAATTTCACACAAAATTTATTTATTGAAAATAACATCCATTCAAAATTAAATTTCATGAAATATTAAACGATAAATAATTCTTACAAATATTACAATGATATACATATCTAAAAATTCTACGTGCTTAAATCTGTTTTTTTTTAATGGCAACATTTCCCAAATTTTTTATCGAGGCTTATATGCTAACGATAAATCCCTTAACTGACTTACATGACATGACTGATTTCCTGTCGTAGCTACTATTACTCTTTTACCTTACAAAGGCAGGAAAAGTATCATAGTCAAATTCCCTTTTCTGAATGAGAGATAAAAATTGAGATAGTTTTTCTACTAATATGTACTTATCTAATTAATATCTCAAGACATAATTTGATATAAATATTAACTTGGGGACTAGAAACTACATTTGTATGTTAAACAGATTTGTAGCCTACCTGCCCATGGATAAGAAATATCTTGATAGAAAAAGTGAATAAATTCACCGTAAAATCTCCAATTTATTTTTATTCTTATATATTTTGTTTGAAAAAAATACTAAGAGACAAACAAATATGTCTAATAGTAGGTACGGGCTATATCAGTATATTATACGTATAAAGGTTTTTTTTTTTTCATTTGGTATTTAATAAATTAATTTATTCAATAAATATGAAACTTTAGCTAATATGTTAACAATATAATATAGAATTATCAACAAACTTTACATCGTTTGAAACGATCAAAATTAATAAATATAAATGAACATAATAAATAAGTTCACAGTATGAGATTACTCTGGAATGCATACCTACTACATTTAAATTTTTTGATATTTATACTAATTGTTAAATATTTAAATTTTACTAAAGGACGTGTGAAGAGAAATTTGAAATATTAACCCAAATTTTATTGAATACTGTTGCATAAATTAAACTTACTTCATAAATATTCTGAAAATTAATTGCAGTTACACAGAAACATTGGTTCATCAAACATTGGTGAACATCAATATAAATAATAGTTATGGAATCCTGAAACTTCATAATAATAATTTATAACAATTATATTTGGTAAAATCAAATTATGGCTACACTATGGCATATATATAATTATTTTTTAAAGATAAACTTTAAATACATCGTCCCAAATTTTTTCGTCCATCTATCTAATGTCGCGCGGTATGTGTAGTCGCGCGTTATGCGTGTTTGCGCGTTATGCAGTAGTTAAAAAGTTTCACTTTTACTGTGTTTCATAAAACCACAGAATGATTTTTTTATATAATCTCTACATTAAACACTCAAACATTTACTACAAACACGTCTACAAACATTCATACAAAAATAGATAGAACATTTGCAGTTGTTTATGTACCTGCCAAATATTTTTCTGTGCGTTTTTTTTTGTATATGGAAAAATGGTCCTGGTAGATTTTATTTTCAATTAATTCAAAAACATCTTTAGAAATTTGGCTGAAAATTTTTGGAATAACCAAAATAGATGTTATGATAAAATTTTGTAAATTTGTAAAATCTTTTCTAAACCATAATTTTACCATATGCTTTAAATTTTATTGGATTTTCCTTATAGATAAGAATAGACTAGTAAGTATTCATTGGTTATTTTTCTATTGATTATTCAGATATAGATACTTATAGATATTACAACAATAGACATTCAAAAATTCTAAACATTTACATAACATTAAAGCTATATAAAATGGCACATATTAGAACACACCGTAACTCTGTACACTACCTCTAACATTCATTTAAAATAAATAAATTAATATATATATTCAATATAAACAAATTAATTAATGAATTAATTCTATATGTGCATTACTAACAACTCTTTGATTAATTCGTTTACTAAAATATGTTTTCCACAAATATTTAGATTGTAAGGTAACATTAATATGAACACAAGAACAGTTAATATAACAGTGACAAATAACACCTCATATTTCATACTGATACTTATCACTGATATTTTTTCGATTTTTTGATTCCAACAATAATTATTATCTATCGTCATTTTTCAATGTTATTAATTGGTATATAAATTCCTTATTTTATATCTTAAAAAGATATATAAAAAAAATATTGAATTTTAAAATTTATTGGTTCCACAATCGATTAAAAGAAGTTCTCGAATATTTTTTTTTATAACTTTGGCATAATCAGAAAGGTTTCTTAGGCAGAATAGAGTGCCTTGTGTCTTAAAGAAAAAAATTGTCATTCTCAGTGCTCAGTGTTCACCTTTCTCCAACTCGGCAAGTTCATGCGAGGTCGCTCCATCTCCTCTGTCATTAGTTTGGTTAACGACACGACTCTTCTCGATGTCATCCTGAGAGAGTGACGCTACAATAATAGCACCCAAAGCGTCGCACACCACGTTGATGGTAGTACGGAAGCGGTCACTGGAAACCACATCATCAGAGCATCAACTTTGGTCTTTTTTAGACCATTAAGCAGGTCAAATGATGGTAAGCAACTAGCGGTGCCCATGAACACCTGCACTACTAATAGTGCAGTTGCATTGCCGGCCTTTAAGGGCCACTCCCTTTATTTTTATATTGTTTTATATGATAAGGGGGCAAACGAGCTAACGGGTCACCTGATGGTAAGTAAACAGCGCATAGCGCTTTGCATCGATAGTCTGAGAGGTTATGATAGACTAAAATTAGATTTTTACCTTTCTTTACCTGATGTTAAACGATAATTGAGTCGTTAGTGGTAAAAAGCACTGAAGTTATGAAATCTTATTTATTGTTGCTTCAAGGAGAGTCGTAATTCATTAGAGAATACTGATCTGAGAGATTTATTTATTCCCTTTGCAATACTCATTAAATAGAAAAGAATTTCATCTTTAAATATAAAATTATGAAAGAGACTATGGTCTCTTATTGGTTATGACCAATACCAGAATTAAAGACAGAAGTACTCACAGGAGCCAATCGACGGCGAGAATGATGGAGACATCCTCAGCGGGCAAGTTGACAGTGTCCAATACCATCACCATGGTGACCAGTCCAGCTTGCGGGATACCCGCTGCACCTATACTGGCTGCTGTAGCGGTAACACTGAAGTTTTTAAAAAAAGAAAATCTAAATTATTTGTAAATCAAACAGTGCTTCGAATTCTCAATTCAAATATTTTTTAAAGTATTTTTTATATTTGCAATGTTTTTTTTTTCTCTTACCTGACAGCAATAATCTTGCCGAAAGACATGTCGACCGATTTCAACTGAGCAATAAAGATGGCCGCCACGGCTTCGTATAGTGCAGTTCCGTCCATATTGATTGTGGCACCGATTGGGATCACGAACCGGGTTACACGAGGATCCAAACCCATATCATCGCAGCAGCCGATCGTGATGGGCATTGTGGCTGAGCTGAAACGGAAAGTGAGATAGGCAGAATGGTTTACTATATATTGTCTAGTTTTATGATCATTAATTAGTTTTATAATACACTAGTAGACCCGGCGAACTTTATTCCGCAACAAAAGTAACAAATAACTAAATTTTGGATTTATCACATATCTTCACTACATCATATATGATTTATAGTTAAAAACCACCCCGTACATACTAAAATACTATAAACCCTCTATCTTCTAAAAAAAGCTGCATCAGAATCCGTTGCGTAATTTCAAAGATGTTGGCATATAAGGGGACATACAGCGGAAAACAAAAAGAATGGTTTTAGAGTTTATTTGTTTGGTATTATTTAAGACGTTATCAAATATGATAAATTGATATCTGTTCCAACTGTGTAATAAAACATAACATAACTTCACGCTTTTGCTACCCGAAGGTGTAGGCAGCGGCTGTTAAGCCTCGTCTCGCCGTTATGTTTACGTCCCAAATGGAATAGGTGGCGAACTTATTGCCATACCGGGCACAACGTTTTCAGTCATCGCTATTTATCACACTTAATTTCCGAAAACAATTTCGAGAAGTCATTGGTGTGAGCCAGTGTCAGGATTCGAAACCGGACCTCTGGATCAGAAGCCGTGTGCTCGACCACTGGACCACCGAGACAAGACAAGACCTGTAATATAATAGGTACTTTTTAATTGAAAGAAGAAAACTTATGACCAATCACCTCGATGCAGTTCCAAATGCTGTCGCCATCACTTGTCCCATCTTAGCGATATATCTGCACGGTAGCTTCTTAGTGGCCAATATGAATAGGATACTCAAAGTCCCGAAGCCATGGAGGAAGAGCCCCAGCAGCACGGTCACGAAATAAAGCCCCAATCTTCCAACGAGCTCCGCAAATGAATCGATCTCCATGATTTTCGATGTCACCAGGAAGAACACACCGAGAGGCGATAACCTACAGAAATTTCAAATAGTAAAAAGGGTTCGTTTGTTTATTCTGCTCGACATGCTAATCTCGAGAAATACTGATTCAACATCAACATTTCTTTTTATGTTAAACAAATATGATATTTGACATCGAAGGTCCTAAGATATCGGCAGATAGAGAAAAAAAAATAGACAATGGACCATAACGATGGGAACAGCATTTCAAGAGATGTACAGTAAAATAACTAAAAAAGTCGACATACAGATAATATCTTGGAGACAATCATCACACAGCGCCCTTTAGTTCCAAACTAAGCAACTAAATGCTTGTGGTATGGATACTTGATAACGGATATGAACACATAATACATTTTTTTTAAATACATACTTTTAATACATAGAAAATACCCAGACTTTGTACTCGGGTGGGGATCGAACCCGCCAACCTGGATTGTGCAGTCGGTAGGCGGTAGCTTTACCAATGCACCACGAGGCTCCTCAAAGATAATATTGAAGTTAAGGTAATAATATTTATAATGAATATAAGAATTATAAGCTTACCAGATAACCCAACTGGTAATGATCATCATGGCTTCGGAAAGCGCGTGAAAGAAATCTTGAAGCGGTCGACCCATTTCCCCCATTTTCCCCAGCGTGATGCCCATTACTATGCTGAACAGCACCAAGCCCAACACATTACTGCCCGGCTGGTACTCTCCCTTGATCTTGTACGTTTCCAGGACACCTGTATCATATCAAAAATTAATAATCACACTATCTACCTGGGCGATTAAGCTGAAACAATATAATACGACTGAAACTAATTTCAGGCCATTTAATTGTAATAATATTGAAAGCGTGGTATCATCATGATTACATATTATAAAACAAAGTCACTTTCCGCTGTCTGTCCCCTTATATGCGTATATCTTTAAAACTACGCAACGGATTTTGATGCGGTTTTTTTTAATAGTTAGAGGATGTCAACGGGTTTTGATCTATCATTCATTTATGATGTTGTAAAGAAAAAATGATAATTTTCGAGATTCAGCACTTTATTGCAAACGCTGACTGAATCGTAAGTGATAGATAAAAACAATGCTGTACATTATTAAACACCTTCAGAAAGTCTACAAAAAAGTCTACAAGGGCATATGTCAATCTTTTAGGGATAACCCACAATGAGTATTTTTATTTTTTTAGTTTTCACGAGAAATAATGGCTTATTTACGAAGCTATTTTAAACATTACAGCATTAATTTTCATCCAATAAAGTGTCTTAAATAGATTGTGCATATAATATAGATAATTCTGGCCCTTTACAGCATGCAATTTAAACGAATATTTTTGAAGATATTGCAGTATTAACGTAGCGGGACAGCAGTTAGAGCCGATAAATAGTACAAATTGAACCTCATGATAACATTTTTTTTTAATTTATTTACATTTGATGCGGAACAAAGTTCGCCGGGTCAGCTAGTTCACATACATAGTATGAAACAAAGTCACTTACCGCTGTCTATCCCCTTATATGCTTATATGTTTAAAACTACGCAACGGATTTTGATGCGGGTTTTTTATAATAGTTAGAAGGTGTCAATGGGGTGGTTTTGATCTATAATTCATATATGAAGTTGTAAAGAAAAAATGAACAAAAGAGTATGATTGATCTGATTCTGGTAGACAGTCGTCTCCGAAACACTCTGAGGGACATAAGGGCCTACAGAGGCCCCACTCTTGATACGGACCAGTACCTTGTGGTGAGCCACTTTATGGGCCTATTTAAGAAGTAGAGGCACTGGCGAATGTGTACCCATTTCGGAGAGCTTGAAAGGATAAAGTGTGAGCAATTAGTAGATGAAAGTGTACCGAGCATGTATGTAGACCTAGTCTGCAAAAGACTCAATGACACAAGTCTTTCTGAATCCTGGGAATTGCGGCTAGAAAATTAATCCTTCGTATCGAGGAAGACGTCACGAAGAAGAGGTCACTACCTACAGCATCGGGAAAAGGGGTGTGGAATGGCAATTATTACTAACAGTAAGAGTAAATTTTAAACTACAAAAAAATCATAAGTCTCCGTGTTTCAGTGATCGAGCTTCTGATTCAGATGTCGTGAGTCTGTTTCCAGACTCACACTAAAGATTTATAGGAAGTTATGTGTGACAAATATCGATGTATGCCAACTTTATGCCCGCTGTATATGGCAATAGGATCGCCACCTATTCCGTTTGGGACGTAACGTAACCATCCGGTGAGTCGAGGTTTTATCAGTTGCTGACCTCATCTTCGGGTCGAAAAAGGCGTGAAGTTACGTTTAAACTACTAAAACAAACGGTAAACATAAAACAATAAATGATAATAAAATAGTAACCTTTTTGCATAAGCGTGTCGTTTTTGTCGTATATGAGCCGAGTGCGATATGTCTGTATTGTCGCCTGGGCTACGTTCTCGGGAAATAAATTTCTGCAACAAGAAAATACAAATACATTTTATTATTCTTTACATAAAACTGAAAAACTGAAACTTGGAAATTGGAAAATGTAACCTTCAAGATTCAAGTTGCAAGTAATAAATACATATATTGCAAGTTATAATAAATTACCAGTTGACCCGGCGAACTTTGTTCCGCATCAAAAGTATTAAATAAGTAAATTTTGGATTTATCACTTTTTCTTTACTAGATTACACCTAAATTAATTATAATATTAAACTAAACCAGGAATAGCCAACCAGTCGATTTTTCAAATGAAACGTATATCTTATCTCGGTGGTCCAGTGGTCGAGCACACGGCTTCTGATCCAGAGGTCCGGGTTCGAATTCTGACACTGGCTCACACCAATGACTTTTCGAAATTGTTTTCGGAGACTTATATATGACTGAAAACTTTGTGCCCGGTATGGCAATAGGTTCGCCACCTGTTCCATTTGGGACGTAGAAATAACGGCGACACGAGGCTTAACAGCCGCTGCCTACACCTTCTAGATAATGGATTAGAAATAGATATTTTGGACGTAATGATTCGGTGAGTAGGGGCTTAACAGCCGCTGCCTACGCCGGGTAGATAAACGCGTGAAGCTATAATTTGTGTTAGCTAAAAGCGTTTTAGCACCAAGGTACACATACTAACAGATAAGTTGATCTCATAATGTTCATTCTACTTAAACCGCCCTAAATACACCAAAATACAAATTCTAAATGTTAGATACACTAACAAAATGAGTATATTCTTAAAAATATTTTAAAGATTTCAAAAGTTATGTGTCACTGTCACGGAGAAGTGATCTTAATTAATTATATTACTTATAGTATTTGATGTGAGAATTTCCGACAGCCGTTGAGAGATCTCGTAAGGTTTATCCTCCTTTGCGTCTAGTCCTTTACACCCTCCCCTAATCTCACGCAAGACTCTTCAAGATTAATGTTTTGGCTGCAAACTTGTTGGATTACTGAGAGGAAAAATCCAAAATCATTTCTACTTTGCCGGTCTTGCGGCGCTGCGGCGCTGCGGCGCTGCGGCGCGGCGGCGTTCAGACTAATATGAAAAACATTATTAAGGCAGATTTATCTATGTTTACCCTTGGAATAATCTTTCACGCAATTCGCACGCATTTTTTGTCAGAAAAAAAAATATTAAGAATCCCTCGCTACCCTTCCTAATTGAGATTTAGAAATATTTAGTTAGTTTCATTCCACCTCGCGTAATTAATGGACTCACCCTAAAATACATACAAATAACTCTGTCAAGCCAATAAGATTATTTAAATGTATTATCAAGACATATTATCAACCATCATATTATCAACCATCATTTCGGCGTGGTCGAGTAATTATGGACAAAGATTTTAATATAGATAGGCAGTAGACAAAACTTTAAACTGCACTCGTTTTTACAATGCAAATGGTACAGCTGAAGTTGCAAATGGCCTGAGATTGATTGATGTACTGGAATAAAGTCTACTATTGTTCCGATCATTAACCTATTGTTGAGAGGCAAGGACTCACTCTTGAGTCACATTGTCCCTTCTGAACTACGACTCTGTATCCCACTACTCATACGTAGTAAGTGAAGTGCTGGTTTTAGAAATATTATTGGAGAATTTTAAAGTTACTGATGATGATTGGCTTTTTATAATTTAACTATATGTAATTCGAAACTATAAAATTCGATTATTTGTTAAAATACAATTTTATTTACTTTTATATACGAAGTGAGAAAACCAGCAAGCACGTCACCTGATAGTAAGTGAATTACACCGACCATGGCTACTTGCAATATGGTAAGGGTCACAGTTGCGTTAATAGTCTTTAAGATAGGTGGATGGAGAAAAGATTAGGCCTCCGAAAGTCTCTCTAACATAACTAAACTAGGCATGACTTAACATCCATTTTCTACTATTATCAAGTAAGTAGTAGGACTTAGCTAGATAATTAGAAAATATCAAACAAAATAAAACAAATACTTTGTAAAACTATAACATTGAAACAACTTTTTATGGATTATATCGCGTTTATTTAGAACCTATTATTTATTTATTTCTTATTTCCCGACGTTTCGAACTCTTTACAGAGATCATTTTCACTTTTACTCGTAAAAAATTATCTCTGTAAAGAGTTCGAAACGTTTCAATGTTATGAATGTGATTCGCGATAATCTAAGAAATAAATTTGTAAAACTACCTTTAACCCTGTTAGAAAGTTGAGTTACTAAATAATAAACTAAAACTTATAGGTAGCTAATGTTTTCAAACAATATGTATTCCAAACATGCCGGTGAAATTATTACGTCACTGAAATATAATTATATATGTACTCATTCCGGGGAATTCCCTCGAGTATCAATCGATTAATTAATGTAATTGTTTTGTTCTACACACCTGTAATCATCCATATGGCATAAGGTTTTCGGGTATATTGCTTAAAATACTTTTAACATTAAATACACCCAAACACCATTTCCATATCCACTTATTTTTGAAGTGAAACTTCTAATCTGTCTTGCAGACTTTTAACGCCCCCATGAAGATATAGTAGGTAATATATAATAGTATAATATAAACCGCTTAATATAATAGCTACCTCAAAAAATTCTTAACCTTTAATTTAAACCGATATCTAGTGGCGACGGGTGATTTTACAAAGATATTAAAGTAAGTTTTTTTGATTAAAAACGTCAATACATAAATATATTTTTGTGCCATCTGCTATCTATTTCATGTTAGTGGATAGCGTTGGTTGGATAGAAGTTAAAATTTATATAGTTATTAATTGTGATGTTATGTTTTAGAATTTTTAAGGGGAAAAAATCATTATATATATAAGTATAATGCAGAAAAAATCATTGTCATGTATCACGTCAAGTCCTTGACCATCTTTATTCATGGGCACCATTGTAGTCATTTTTACCATTTTCCCACCCTCAACCTACTCTAAATGGAGTCGGCACAACATGTCATACTTTCTAACCATCCATGTTGTCGAAAGTTGGGCCCGTGGTTTTTATGACTGGTCTATACCTTCGTGAAATATGAAAACACGAGCGCAGCCGCCATGAGTAGTCAAATTCCATGATTAGTTGCTACCATGAGAAGAACCGCACAAGACAATTTTATGATTATCGTCTTGTAGTGATTACAATAAAAACATTCTGTTGTTAGTTACGTCGATCTTGCAGTCATCCTAGTCTTATTTATATCCTATTCCTGTGTCTAGTCTATTCTTATCACGAATAAATTGGCAGCTTATATGATGGTATCAAGAGATATACAGTAATTAAATCGACGATTCTTGTTTGATTAAACAGAAGCGAGGACTTGACGGATTGTACATGAATTTAATGAACGGGAATCGAACGCGACACTTTAATAAACAGAAGAAGAAAAGAAGATGTGAAAAAAATCTTTAATAAACAATTAGGAAATATATCTAACTAGTTCAATAGGGCAGTGTAAATAACATTAAATCTATCGGTTCATTAATACCTTTACTCCTTCATTTGCCGAATTTTACATCCCTAATGGAATAGGTGGCGGAACCTATTGCCATCCTATCGGCCACGAGGTTCTCAGTCATTGATATTTATCACATATAACTTCCGAAAAGAATTTCCAAAAGTCATTGGTGTGAGCCCGGATTCGAACTGTACCACCGAGACTTAATTAATAATAAGTAAGAAAAACTATAAAAATGCTTTTCGTTCAGTAATACACGGGATTGATTAAAGAATGTTCTATATAAATATCGATATTGATATATCGTTAAATAGCCGAAAGAGTAAATCGGTGGGCAATTTTAACGGGAAATTAGAAAAAAAAAATGTAAAGTGTCAAATCATGTCAAAATTTGAATATTATTTCCATAATTAAATATCTTTTCGTTCATTTGTGACAAAAAAAAATCTTGGTTAACTTCAAATAGATATGGAAAGATACATTTAACAATTTATAAATAAAAGAAAGGTTGAACGAATGAATGAATAATTGTTCTGAATTTATTTGTGTCGTTGTCAACGTTAACTAGAGATGCATCACATGTTTATAGGACGTGTATAATATCGTGAAATGAATGAAGAGTGATGAGTGTGTCCCGGCGACACTTCGACACCGCGACCGCTTTGCAATTGTCAATTACCGCGGTCACATATTACGCAATACAAATAGCACATATGGTTACTGAATTTAGTATCGCGTACTGTTTTGTGACGGATTGAGGGCTGTTTCTTTTTTTAAATTGCTAAGTTTAAACATAACATAACTTCACGCCTTTTTCTACTCGAAGGTGTAGGCAGTGGCTGTTAAGCCTCGATTCGCCGTTATGTTTACGTCCCAATAGAAAAATGGAATAGGTGGCGAACCTATTGCCATACCGGGCACAAAGTTTTTAGTCATTGATATTTATCACACATAACTTTCAAAAAGGTTCAAAAAGATATCAATATTTGAATATGAAAAAAATACTACAAAAATAATAGCTTTTTATTCTGTTTTTTGACAACTTCTATAGAGTTTTATTTGGAATATTCCTAACCGAGTCAGGTGTCATCGAGAAATAGGTGAAATAAATATTTCGATGAGTTGAGAACCTTTCCTTCCTTTTAGAGGGAAGGAAGAAAAATAAAAATTGAATCAACTTCATAAAGTTTTGGAAATTGTTTTTTTTTAATATAGTGACGTGAAATAATAAAAAGATAAATTCTCTCATTAGATAACTCGTAGTACAAAATAATATTTGCCATAGAATCATTATTTTTCTGCCCTAATACCACTTTAAGTGTGGTCGGCACAACTTGTCGTCCTTTTCCATTAACCATCATCTATCATACTCATATTCATCAATCAAACTCTTTTCAGACTGCATAAAAGTTAATATAAGTATGGAGTATCAATCCTATTAAAATTTTAAAAAATATTTACATAACTGAAGACATTTAAATCAGAAGCGGTGTTTCGAATTACTTACCTGTCAACTAAAATCATTCATTCACTCATTCCATAAAATTTTGTGTATTAACATTAACTAAAATAAAACGATTCAGTCTCTAAAGATAGAGACGGAACTATAAATCAGGTGGACTCTAATTACGTCTAGCACGATCGGTGTGACCTCTTGGTCTTCAGGTCACGCGACCAAACACCGAATTGCGACACGTTACTACATTTTCTTATAGCATACAAGAAACCGACTGACAATCACTGACGCCTTCGCGTGTCAGTAAATTAATATTGTTACTGGCTGATACATCGTACCGTCATTTTATATAGTGTAAAGCATGAATGAATGATAACTCTTTATTTGCACACCATTAACAATATATCAGCATGCTCCGATAGTTCGAAAGAACGGTAGATGCAATACTGGCTAAGCAGATATACAGTGAAAATATGGAAAGATGTTAGGAGTGGGAAATCCGTAACACAATTCGACCATATCATACAATGGCAAAATTTCCCGTGGCCAAGCGGAAGGTAATGATAGGAGCCTTAAAAACCAATGTAAAATCCTGTCTACCAGGGACCTAACTGATTTTATCAAACTTTAATCGCAAGGGGATTGCGATTAGGTACGTTAAATTAAAAAGAAAACACGAATATGAAGCTCGACCGGTGATATGCCACGACCTCTCAGAAGATCAACGTAAAGTGGCTCATGCCACGTTTAGTTCGGTAAGAGGGGTACCCGGGGGATAAACCACCTTTCCCCAGCCTTTCGTGTCCTACTTCCTTACATGTCAGTCAACGCAACTGTAACACTATATGTGTTGCAGGTGTACCATCAGGTGACATGCCTGTTCGTTTAACGTAAAATCACATAAAAAGGCAAAACATAATTTTTTGGCATGATATTATTCACTAACAAACTTCTGCGAAATATTTCGACTGAATTTGATGAAATTATGTGTACCTAAATATCGGGGAGTTCTGGGAATCGGTCTGAGAATTTTTCATACCCCTAAATGTTGAGGGTGATCCACCGCAAATTTTTGCAAAACAACTTCGGCTGGGTTAGCAAGTTAGGTTATTTTAGAATACAGACAAATTGCTGAAAACTTTTTACACAAACTTTCAGAATTTAAACAAGCCTATCAAGGAAATGTGTCATGGGAAACTGAAAATAGTTTGACAGTAACGCAATACGTTATCCTAATTTGGACATATTAAAATGACAAATAAATGAGTGGGTCACAGCGGATGGCAAAATTTATATGCTATTTTCCTCGTATTATATATGTTATGCCAATCAGCAGACATCATGATACATGCAGTGTGACACACAACAATTAATTATAAAACTGATGTGAATATAGGAAATTAGGAATTAGGAATTACTAAAAGTATTAAAAAAAATGTTATAAAGTTAAATTTCGAATCCTGGCTTTTTTTTCAATGCGCCCAATTTGGTCAGACTAAAGTTTAGAAGCCATACTGCCTTTTCTGTAGTACAATGTTTTTTCTTTCGTGAGAATAGAACATTGTCTGACCAAGCCTGCTCACCAGGGGTAATTATTATATTACTCTGAACGATTTTTTATGGGTTGCCGACCTTTAAGGGATAGGGGATAGGGAAGGATGGGGAAGGGGGTGGGCCTCCGGGTACCTCTCTCACCGAACGAAACGTGGCATGAGCCACTGTACGTTGATCTTCTGAGAGGTCGTGGTATTTTTCACCGGTCGAGCCGGCCCATTCCAGCGAACTGCTTGGCTCTCCCACTGTGTAAAATTTACACGAACCAAATGGATTAGGCGGCGGAACCTATATTCATACACCGGACCATTGACCTATATGATATAGACTTGTAGTAACCTTCTAAAAGTGTGACCACCGGCCATAAGTCTACAGGCTTATGCGAAGCTTATGTCAATTCAGTCATCTGTCAGACGCGAGCCGAATAACAATAGGTACAAAATGGGTAAATGCGTAGTAAAAGAGTGCGATTCAAGATGGGAAACCCATAAGAAATTAACCGGAATTACTTTCCACACGTAATATTAATATTTACATTAATATTAAAATACAGTAAAATAGATAAAATGTTGAATTTTCATAATTAGCTTCAGTGATACCACTAAAAACTTAGTTTTAGTTTCCCACTTTTGTGGGAGAGTTATTAATTTATGGAAAAGGAGATTTTAAATATTTTTTGTTATAATAATAACGCTGCAGGGTGCCTAAAGATGCAGCACGCCGTGACAAGTGGGTGAAAATTATCCGATTGCTGAGAAAAGAAACTGACTGGCTACCTACACCCGGGAGATCATTTATCGTCAATTCAAGTTGATCATTCGCTTATATTAATAAATGCCATAATTAATAAATACTTAAAAATAAGATTGTATCACGAAAGCAAATTATTCACTCAGACTTTTATAAAAGAGACTAAAAGGCAATTTTATACAAAACTTAGTAGTGTATAATCAATAATTGCAACACAATCCCCCTTGGTAAGTCTGGTTGTTAGACTTTCTGGCTTCTGACTACCCGTAACGACTACCAAAGATGTTTAAATGACAGCCGGGACCCACCAATTTAACGTGCCTTCCGAAACACGGAGGAACTCGTCATGATAAGATGGTCACCCATCTACGGACCGACCGCGCCAAGCGTTGCTTAACTTTAGGGACCGTACCCATACTACGTGACCCGTTTAGGGGGGGGGGGAGCGGAGTCTTTAAAATACTACGGTTAGTCACAGGACCGGAGGTTGGCTCAGGTTTTTGTCACGTAGTCGATTTTAATGAGAGAAATCTCGTAATTTTTCGACCTAGATGAATATTAATGTGATTAAACAGAAAATAATTGTTGTGTTCGTAAATTAAGTTACTGTAAGTTACATACTGTACAGCAATATGTTTTCACAATTAAAGTTGTTCTTTTTCATAATACATAATTCACTAGTAATTTAAGTATGCATGCAGTCTTATCCAATATAGAGCCAAATAATTAATTTTTTTCGATTTTTGCCTGTGAAATGAATAAAAATCATAATTATGAATTACTACGTGAAAGCTAAAGGGGGAGGGGGGGATCTTGGCATATACTACGAGTGGTCACCGATGGGAGGGAGGGGTCGAAAAATCTTAAAAAATAGGTCACGTAGTATGGGTATGTTCCCTTAAGATCGATCGACCCGTGCGGCTGTTAGGCCGTGTCCACGTTAAATACAATAATTCCCTTTCAATATAATGAATGTAAGTACATTATTTTACTACTCAAGCGTTTTCACTATTTTGTGTATCAGTACCTAATTACACACACTGTACACCTTACCTACAGCGGTTTAAATCGCTGCTCTAAGGCAGGTGTACACAATTAGGTACAGATGAGTGTGATCCAATTTTTTCGGAACAGCCGATCTAGTACGGAGTACACAGAGATCGTTGATCCATTCATTATTTCAGTTATCTTGTAATACATCTGATATGAAATTAATAAGTAATAGTAAAATATTGAATTTATATTTATTAAATATTTTTACGAGTACATGGCTTGAAAAAGTTGGGTAAAATTTCGCATGGGCTGACCACCCCACACCGCCATTGCAAATTTATATTGCCATCTTTGTCTAATCAAAGTGACGGCAATGTATTTGACATTTGTGTGACTGAGATAGATATATGTTTAATTTTAAATGTCTAGTGGTTTCAAAGCTACGTCATTGCATCTAAAAAGTGGACACACATTTTTTGACGCATTTGTATGAGGTTTGCTCCTCTTGTATATTTAACTCAGTGCACCGGACACAATATTGTCAAAATCCCGAAAAGTCCTTGTTTCAAATGGAACACTTCAACATTCTGAATTATTTCCATTAGCCTTTATAGTTGACATAATAATTATGTTCGATAAATCGATAAAGCCTTGTGATCATAAATTCAATTTAGTCAACAAAATGATTCGAAAGCTTTCGTATCACAGCATCGAGTGCTCTCCGCGAGTTATTGATTCACCATGGCAACGCACAGATTATTGACAACATTCTAAGGTCCTTGAAGGCAGGTAGGGTCGGTACGTTCCCAAATTGAATTCACAACAAAGTGTCATCTGACTTTTATTTGGACGATTTAACGGTTTTTGTTTGTTTTTAAAGTTGTAATAAATTCAAAACATAATGGGTTTTCACTATGGTAATCTGGGGCAAACGAGCTAGTGGGTCGCATGGGTGTAAAGCGACCAGCGCTAGCCATGGACGTATGTTAAATTGAGTGGATTGTAGTTGCGTGGCTCTACCACTGTAAAACAGTCGTACATCTCTCTCTATAAAAAGTCCCCATTTTTTAAATGTGGAATAATTCCTGAGAACAATTATTCCACCATATCAAGACATAATTGCCACTGCCAACATATTCCTATAGAGGGGGGGTGAAGTTATAATAAATAGTCAAATATCATCTTCTATTTGCAAGTATTCTTGGCAAGACTTCAAGGGTGTGTTTATATCAGCAAACTCTTATCGTTAGAGAGTGTTACTTTGTTTCAGCGACATCTAATTACAATTTTATATCTGATCTTAATTTAATGACTACATTTGCTTGAATAATATCATGATCAGAGAAGGGCTACAGCCTACCTTAATAAATGCATACGTTTAAAATTTGCTATTAAAAAATTCTTGAGAATGGCGTCGTTACGCAGAAACATTCTCAAGAAGGGATAGCGTAGACAGGTCATAAAAACACAGCCAAACTTTTGACAACATATTTATTAACATTGGATAGTTCGAAAGGATGACATGCTCTACCGACCCCACTTAAAGTGAGATAGGAAAACGAACGACGTAAAACTATAATAACTCATGTAAATACGACCATTGTTACCTTTCATTTCAATCGACCAATCATCACAATATTTTTTTCAGACTCGGAAATAAGGCGAAATTTGTAATATATAGGTAAATTACTAGTTGACCCGGCGAACTTTGTTCCGCAACAAAGTAATAAATAAGTAAATTTTGGATTTATCACTTGTACTTTACTAGATCGTACATGAATTATAGATAAAACCCACCCCATTGATACTCTCTATCTATTAAAAAAACCGCATACGTTGCATAGTTTACAGATATGAGCATTTAAGGGGACAGACAGGGGAAAGCAACTTTATTTTATACTATGTAATGACATATGTATACTTATAAAATCGCTAATAAATGAATTCACAAAAAATATACATGTCAAAGAAGCACTGAAAACAAAGAAAAAGAAAGTAAAGAAACTGCCTAGTAAGTACTTTTAAGCCGCCCACGGTCTGACTCTATTCTGCCTATTTGAAGACAGTTAACTGCCAGCGCAAGAGAGATTAGAGGCTAATAACTGCAGCTTAACTTCTCAAAGAACTTTTACTGCACGCCAAAAGACTCGTTAGAAGTCGTCAGATATGAGATATTAAAAAAAAAGTATTTATTACTCTATTATTAAGTTTCAAAAGGGCTTTTTCGAATCTTCTTTGAACAATTACGATTATGACTGCTTTAGAGACTCATTCTCAAAGCTAAAGTCAATTTAATAAAAGCTTATAAAAAGGCGGGAAAGTCCGCCCAACACTTTTACTGCGTTGCCGACCTTTTGGATAAATGTCCAGTTAAAAATGAATATATCATTAAGCTTCCATATTATTTATATATAATTCAAATTAATATTTAGAGGGTACGTGACGTAACTTCACGCCTTGTCTACCCGAAAACATAGGCAGCGACTCGCCCAATCGTTACGTTACGTCTCAAATGGCGGAAAGGTGGCAAACCTATTACCATTACACCGGGCACAAATTTCTTTGTCATAGATATTTATCACAACTAACTTCTCAAAAGAATACCGAGAAATCATTGGCCCGGATGCGATGCCATGACTTCTGAATCAGAAGCGGGGAGCTCGACTACTGGACCATCGATAAAAAAATAAAAACCAAAGTTATGGCATTAAAAATGAGCCATAAATATCTATAAACTGACCTTATCAAATCCAGCAGTGTATCAGACGTCAGAGTGTCCTTTACGATGTGCGGAGAGGCGAATAGTTGCTGGTCCGGCTGTTGAGAATTTTTCCCAGGTTTGATGGTCGTCACCAGCGCGATACCCAGCATCACAGCGCATATTGTCGTCGTCATATAATATATGATAGCTCGTAGCCCAATCCTGAGATAAATAATAGTTAATTCCATTTTTTTTAACTTTAAACCTTTTATAATTGAAGATGAAGATAGTGGCCATTATGCCTCGACACGCTGAATTATTTGGTCCTAGGTTTAAAAAATGGCGGAACTTTGTGTCATACACCTCTGAAGTATACCTTAACCCACTTTAATTGGGGTCGAAACAGCGTGTCATCCTTTCGAAGTATCCATGTTCTCAAGAGATTTGGTTGGGTTGGAAGTGGGATAGGGAGGGAGATGGAAAGGGAATGGACCTCCGGATAGCTGTGAGCGAAATGCTGCATGATATGAATATTAAAGTTACTTACTTAAAAGTTAAAAAAGCAACTCACTTGCCGGAAAGACTCAAGTCCAAAGATCCAATGGCAGATACGATGGATGACACCAGCAATGGGACAATCAAACATTTGAGCATCCTCAAGAACAGTTCCCCTGGGTACTGGAAATACATGACCTCACGCTTAGTCCATTTGATACCAGTCGCCTGTAAACCTGATCCCAGGGCAGAGCCGGCAATCACACCAACGACCGTCAGAATAGTGAGGAGGTTCTCCCGGGCGAAGGTTGAACAACCGTTTCTTGAAATTTGGAGCGGCATTTTTTCAATTTATTGTATCTGTGAAATAAAAATACTATTACCATGAAGAAAATATATAACAGCCTCTGCCTACACTTTCGGGTAACAAAGGCGTGAAGTTATGATAAAATATATAAATATTTAATATTTACTGGAAGTAATTATGTTGTTGCCTGCATCTTCAGATCTTTATAGTGAGCAGTTCTGCAACTGAATACCTATAATTCTTTTGAATACCTTCAAATGCTATATAGGCGGCAAGTATCAACAAACATCTTTAATTAGGAGGTGTTATAGTCTTTTTTTTTCATAAAACAAAGGATAATAAAACATTTTCATGGAATTTATGCCTGTCTGATTGTTCTAGCTTATCTCTAAAAGAGATTGGCCGTTTATAATGGCACTTTCACTGCTGGATAGCTAATAAAGTAACAAGTAATTTTGTTCTTTTATCTCACAAAATTTACATTTTTGTTAATTCCATGGAGACAAATATTATAAAGCGTAAACTTGAATACTTGCTATCGATAAACTCTGCAAGTAATAAGCCAACTGTTAACTGTTCTTTAACCAAAAGAAATCTACATTATTGACAAGTAACATGTGCATTTGCAAATTCAAATAATTACTAAATAAAAAAAACAAACAGAGCTCAAATATATGTTACTCATACTCGCTAGTAGTCCCTCACAAATAAATATATTTGGACAAACAAATTTGAAGTTTTGCATTTTTGGCTACAAACAGAAGCTAGTGTATAAATAAATCCTTGGCATGATGCAAAAGCCAATTAAAGGTTAGCTGGACAATTTCTCCAATCAAAGCCAACTCTATATTGCTCATACATAAATGCAAATATTGGATGCGTGTACCAGTTTTAGGAAAACAGGAATAATATCACAGAAATTGTCAGTCAATTCTCTTTTATTTCTTTGGTGTCATAATACGGAGATTAAAATTTATACAGATTAATATTATACACAAGGTCAATAGGTCGTAATTCCGAGGTCATAATATTATGCAAAAAAAAAACAAATATTTTTGCCTGTTATAGCAATCTGTGGTGAATAATTTCGCTACGCCCGGTGTACACGTGGGACCAGCTCAGACCCCCGTGGATCCGCGGATGCTATGCCGGAAGTCTTACTTAACGTATCGCAATCAATCCGCTGTCCCCTAGCGCTCACACGCAACACATTCTATATATCTAGCTAAAGTACCTGTTGCCAACTATGTTTTGGTCTGATAAAATTTTAAAAAGTAAATAAAATTCGCAGGCAAAACCAAATACATGTAAAAAGAATGGATGATGTAAGACTGACTAAACAGATATACAGTGCAAAAACGGAAAGATGCAAGAATCGAGGACGGCCACGATATATTTTTAAACCCGAAGATGAAAGACAATAGTTATGAAAGTCAAAGAAGCAAATGAGGTGTGTGAGAAACGTGCCTTATGGGGCTCTAGTATCCTAGCAAGGAGCTAATCGTGAAGTTACGCATGTGGAAAAAAAATACTGATAAGTTCCTTGTAATATTTTTTTTATTTCTTTAATTCATTTTTGGAGAAAATAATTTATATGCTGAATGCCAAGCTGTTGAGCTGTAATTGTCTCGGTTAGTGGTGGTCCTGTGTTATGATTCCCAACTATCCATCTAAAGTATCGATTAAGGATTTCCCAGTTAATTTTTGTCATTGGTTATGATATGTTAATTATTGTTTCTAGATACCTGTTCTAGATTGGCTACGGTTTTTAAGTGTTTTGTTTTTATTCCAAACATATTGTTTAATAATGATTACCTACTGTTTTATCGTATATTAGTTATAAATTATTAGGTATACAATGTTATTTGTTGATTGTATTTACTTTAACAAATATTGTTAAACTGGCAATTGCAAAGAGTCGTCCTTGAGTTTCTTGGTCAGTTCTTATCAAGAAGCCCTGACGCCGGAACTGGCACTTAAATTCGCTTTCACATTCAATACAGCATCATAAAAGGGCATCTAGATTACGCTTATTTTGGATAGATACAAGTTAAAATACTACTTATTTGTAATACTTAATTGTATGACGATTCTAAGTACTTTAAGAAGTCTATTGAATAAAGATATTTGGATATTGAATTGGGTATTTAAAGGGATTATTTTCTGACCCCCTTTTTAGTACTTAAGATCTTAGCTTGAAAAAAATATTCTCATCAATAATTCCTCCTCGAATTTTCTTTTAATATCTAATTTATATAATATTCAAATTGATGATTATACTGAAATAAAAGATGTATCCATAATACTCCATACAGCAATAAATTAAAACTACAAAACATTTTACATAATACCCTCCACAAAAGACCTATTAAACACACTTGTTGCGCCTCAGTCTCTCGGCCGTAATCCCAAGAGGGCGGGAGGGAATTGCTCTCTTAATATTTCCCTCTAAGCTCCTTTGTAAAATCCTTTGTTTTCTACCCTTATAGATAATATACATACCTCATTAAATTTCTGCAACACTACCCTTATTAGGATCGTGGCTCCTAATT
Source organism: Euproctis similis (assembly GCA_905147225.2). NCBI lineage: Eukaryota > Metazoa > Arthropoda > Insecta > Lepidoptera > Erebidae > Euproctis > Euproctis similis. The sequence goes on along the minus strand of LR990121.1, from coordinate 4,728,999 downwards.
AGAAGCTTAGGTGTGGGTACTTATCACACACCTGCATGAATTTAGGTAGACATAGATGAACCCAATTGAAAAACATCGTATTATTCCTTGGTGAAAACTAACGACTGCGGAATGGGTTCGACTCCCACCCGAATTCAAATATTTATGACAAGCATGAATGTTTGTATGGCGTCTGGGTGTTTTTCTATGTATTATAAGTTTGTATTTACAAAAGAAAAGTATATATGTAATATTATCCATTATGTAGTATCCATAGCACAAGCATTTAGTTGCTTAATTTGGAACTAGAGGCCGCTGTGTGATTTGTGTCCAAGATATTATTATTATTATATAAGTCTTGGTGATCCATTGATCTAGCACCCGGCTTCTGAATCAATAACTCGTGGGTTCTAATACAGGCTCACATCAATGACATCTCGAAATTATTTTCAGAAGTTATGTGTGATAAACAATCGACGACCAAAAACTTAAACATACTCGTATCGGCGAGACGAGGCTTAACAGCCGCTGCCTACACATTCGGGTAGAAAAAGGCGTGAAGTTATGTCGTGTTGTTATTGAAGAATGCAGGACGAACAGAGAAGCAAAAATTGGCTAAACAAACAAGTATTTATGTATTAAAACTTAACAAAGTATGACAAATGCAATTTATAAGCGACAAGTGCTTCCGAGATGCTCCTATGTACCATACGACATCGGTCAGCGGTCTCAAGACATACTGTAGTAGATCCAGGCCCATTAACCGCCCACCAACCTCCAATTCGTCATTCTGTTTTTGTCCGTCAGATTCTAATTTCTTGCCTTTTATCAAGTGTTAGAATACCTTTAACAGTGGTAGAGCCAGAATTGCACGAATGCGCCGGCTCGACTAATACTACGACCTCTCAGAATATCAACGTAAAGTAGCTCATGTCAAGTTTCGCTTGGTCAAAATGTATCCGGAGACACAATCCTTTCCCCTCTCCCTTTCCCATTGTACTTCCGATCCCTTCTCTTTGCCATTTTAAAGGCCGGTAACGCATTTGTAAGACTGTCAGTGTTGCATGTGTCCATGGGCGGCGTTGTTGCTTACCATCGGGTGATACGCCTGCATGTTTGCCTCCCTATGCCATAAAAAAGTTTGGACTCCGAAAATAATGTTATCAATATTTACTACAGATAGTTTCCGATAAGTCATTGGTGTGTATCCGGATTCGAGCCCACGACTTCTTAATTCAGAAACGAGGTGCCCAACCTCCAAACCATGGAGACGACTCAATAGTCTACTTCTGCCATAGAAAAAATACTCTTTTTTTATGGGATTGGGTGAGCAACAATCGCCGCCCATGGACATCTGAACTCAAAGGATGTTACAGTTGCGTTGCCAGTCCTCACAATAGGATATCGTCGAAAGTGGGATGTGAAGGGGACGGGGTTGGGCATCCGGGTACCTCTCTCACCGAGGGAAACGACACCACTTTACGTCAATATTCTGAGAGGTCGTGTTATTTCACCAGTCGAGCTGCGTGGCTCTACCACAGTGATACTCTGTAATAAAACCTTCGTATTGTATCCTAATCTTTTATATTTATCGCGAAACTGACGGAAGATTAGCGAGTACGATATTTTGGGGTAGTATTACATGCACCGCTGCATGGAATACTACTCCAAGGACCGGTGTTACCGAGGAAGTTCATAATAACCAAATTAGCAGTTTTTTTTTTATGGGATAGGACGGCAAACGAGCAGGCGTGTCACCTGATGGTAAGCAACTAACGCCGCCCATGGACACCAGCAGCACATATAGTGTTACTGTTGCGTTGCCGACCTTTAAGGGAAGAGGATAGGAAAGGATGGCGAAGGGGGTGGGCCTCCCGGGTACCTCTCTCACCGAACGAAACGTGGCATGGGCCACTTTACGTCGGTCTTCTGAGAGGTCGTGGTATTTCACCGGTCGAGCCGGCCCATTTATGCAGTAAACTGCTTGGCTCTACCACTGTGCAGATAGTTTTGATTTTCACATATGGTCTTTCTTAGGATTGACATACAGAGAGAACAATGTTGTCAGTCGTTGATAGTTATCACACATTATTTGCGAAAAGAAATCCGACCAGAAGACCGGAATCGATCCCGCGACTTCTTGATTCAGATACGGGGAGCTCGACTACTGGACCTGGAGGCTGTATTTTTAATTTTTCACCAGGGGTCACGGTTCCTTTTCCGGGCTTTAAGGTGAAATTGGCAGCTTGGGGGTAGAGAAAGAGTGTAGGCCTATATATCTCTGATCGAAAGAAATATGGCTTATATTTCGTTTACCTACTTTACGACGATTTTCTGAGAAGTCGTGTTATTTCAACAGTTAAGCCGGTCCATATATGCAGCGAACTGCGTAGCTCCAACATTCACAAACTACTCTAGGAATAACTATAAATCTATCATATGTATATTTTGGACACAATACACACTGCCCTCTAGTTTCAAATTTAACTACTAAATGCTTGTAGATACTAGATAGTGGATATTATGTATATGTATGCAAAAGCGAATGAATGTAGGAGTCGAGGACGGCCAAGACATACATTCCATGACCAAATAGAACGTGTTCTGGAGGAAGGTGATGTTAGAAGCCTCAAAAACCGACGCGCGTGCATAAAAAGAGTTATAAAAGTCAACGAAGCGAGTGAGGCGTCTAAGAATGGTGCCTTATGGCGCTCTGTTCTCCCTGCCTACCCCGCAAGGGATTTGGCGTGAAAGTTATGTATGTAAATGCTTGTGGATACTAGATAATGGATATTATGTATTAATATCCATTTAAATATTTACAAAAAAGTCTATAAGGTAATGTTACTATACAGGGTATCCCAGATCGGGTATATAAAGCCGCGAGGGGTTCACACAGGTTGGAATTGCCTATCGGGTTGCTATATTTAAAATGTGATAAGTCGAACAATTTTTTTTTTACTTTTTTTAGATAAATTATCCCTCAAAAATATGAACCGTGACCACCCTACATAAGACTTAATAAGAAATCATATGAAATTACCATGAAACATAATCAATAAATAATTTTCGCTGCCTACACCCGCATGTATTTGGGGCGTGAATTTACATTAAAAAATAAGTTGTCTGTATTCTGTTCTGGGTAAGAAACCATATTATGTCGTTATCATAAAACATAGTTCATACATAATTTTTTGCTACTTCCACTCCCATTTGAGTAAGGGTGTGGAGAAATAAATAAATAACTTACAGCAAATCAAAAAAACTGTGAACCAAGTAGGGTTCATCATTGATTCATTTGTAGGTACTTGACAGTGCGTATATGACCTCTTACACGTGCTGTGACCTGTTACACGCGCCCGAAACTTCCTTTGAAAATTGCCACCCACTTTTCGGCTCGCACCTTGAACTCATCAGGCGGCATTTATAAAAAGAATTTGTCAGCATTTCTAAATTTACACTAAAATATTTTGAAATATTAATATTATTTATTATGGGTCCGTATAATTTTAATGTACCAACGCAAATTAATAAAGGATATTATCATTATGTTGCATTACACGTGAAAGTTTAAGAAGTATTACGTAGGTAAATCCTGTATTCGGTATTGTGCGTATTATGACTTTAAATTTAGACATTTTTTAAAAATACTATTCCAATTTGCTTTGGATGAGATTTGAGTGAAATTAAAATATCTACTATACTCTGTAGTGCTAAACTACAGAGTGTTAAACTGATTATAAAAAAGTAAGTTATCGTATAAAAGGTTCCGTATTTTGGTATAATGGTACCCTAAGAAATTAAAAATGGCAGAGACACTAGTGTTCGTTAGTGATTAATTTTTTACACGCTCATACAGTCGCTTGTTGCATCTATCGAGAGTCAAGTTCGACAATTGCTTTCTTGCGTGGATTAGTAGATCTGGAACTGTTCCATGGCCACCACGGTCACCCGATTAAATGCCAATAGACATTTTTTGTGAGGATATTTAAAAAGTGTGGTGTATGCTGCGCAGTGTGAAACTATGAATGAAATGCGCCAAAAAATTTTAGAAACTTGTGGTACTCTAACACCGGAGTGTCTGAGCCACGCCACACAATCTGTATCGCAGCGTGTAAACCTATGCGTTACGAGAGGAGGACAGCACATTGAACCTTTTTTGTAGTCACACTGGGAAATTGTAAGTGTTCACCATAAATCTTAAACGAAAAATCTGGTCAGATATGTATTAACTATGAATGAATTTTATTTAATTAGAATGAAATACTAAATTTTTATTTTATATCTTACCATAACTTAAGCGAAATCGGCTCTACCACAACAGAATAGGGTCTAAATTTTTATATCCATGTTGTAGGTACACAAGACAACGTCACATTTCAATGAAAGTCTTGATAGTAGGTTGACCATGTCAAATATTACTATTTGCGGACTCAGTAGGAATTATTAATTTTTTGTCAGATCCAAAAGTTCAACTTATCACATTTTAAGAATAGGCATCCGATAGGCAATTCCAACCTGTGTACACCCCTCGCGGCTTTATAGACCCGATCTGGGACACAGTGTACAGACTTTTTTGTAAATAGTAAATTTTAATACATTATTTGACCCGACGAACTTTGTTCCGCATCAAAAGTTTTAGCTATTTCACTATTTATGTACCTACTACATAATACATGAATTATAGATAAAAACCACCCCGTTGACACACTCTATCGATTAAAAAACCGTATCAAAATCCGTTGGTAGTTTCAAAGAACTAAACATTTAAGGGAATAGACAGCGGAGAGAGACTTTATTTTATACTATGTAATGATAGAAAAACACCCAGACGGTCATACAAACATTCGTGCTTATCATAAATATTTGTAGTCGGACGGGAATCGTACCCGCCGACCTCTGCTTGGTAGTCGATTGTTTTACCAATGCACCGAGGTCCGTAACTGATAAGGCATCTTCTTGGGCATATAGGAGATTTATGATTGCATTTTAAATCATGTTTGCTTATTTTAAGGGTGGTGTAAGTATTCGTGATACTTTGTTTGATTTTTATTTTATTTTAAACTTATATATCTTTCAGAGTGTAAACTCTTCAAACGCAGTTACAATAAAATAAATTGACATTTAGAGATTTCATTTGATGTATTTGTATATTATATGTAATCGTAACATTGCGTCTTTTTCTACCCAAAGGTGTAAGCAGCGGCTGTAAAAACCTCGACTCGCCAAATCGCTATATTACTGCCCAAATTGAATAGTTGGCTAAGCTAGCCATACACCAGACCTCAAGTTTTCAGTCATCGAAATTTCTTGCACATAAATTCCTAAAAAGATTCAGAAAAATCATTGGTGTGAGTCCGGAAATAACCCGCGTCTTCTGCTGAATCAAACGCAGGGAGTCAAACCACTGGACCACCGAGACTGATATTTTTTTATAAAAATCTATGTTCCCATAAATATTACATTAGTCACTATCATCATTTTCCTGTCCTCTTCAAACTTCAAATGATGGGAATTTGAAGTTATCACTATAAGTTTTTTTTCCTAATTTTCTATTACGCGGGATAAACTTAATAGTCGCTAAGATATTAATCGCCTCTGTCGCTTAGAGGTTGAGTACCCCGCTTCTGAATCCGAAGTCTCAAGTTTAAATCCTAGCTATTAGCAAAGACTTTTGTTTGATTAACTTATGTGCGTTTTGTTTACAACTTTAACCCGTTTATAAATCTAGGAGAAAGTAGCTGTAACGACCACAAAATCTAATATGCGACGAATCGCCGATTTATATTTTTGGTCCCGAATAAAATAAATAAATTAACTGGCGAAGTCTTTTGTCATGTTTTCAAATACAAATGTTGATTAAAACAATATAATAGCATAAAAAAAAAAAATTCTTACCATAAACAAGAAAACAAAAAAAAAGATATATTTAATAAAATATCACTAAACACAAATACGTTCTGTAGTATTTAACACCGCATCACAAATACGTATTAGCGCCGAAAAGTTGACGATACGTGCGTCTCGGTCGGCTGCCGGGAACCTACTGCCATACGGTCTGGCGGTACATCCTCCACTCCAGAGATCAGAGGAGAGGGGAGACATGACAATTGATCTGTGCTTCCATTTTCCATGCTCTGAATGAATGCCGCCCTACATCATACGCCCTACGGGGAACGTCGAGGAAAATTGTGTCCTCGACCTATTTTTTAAATTCATATCTGACAATTGTAAATTTGGAATTATATTTTGAAATTGGAACATATTTTATATTTTTGTTATTCATACGTTAGAAAAAAAAAGTATTACATTTTTCGTTATTACAATTTGCAATATGATGAAAATTATAAGTATATATAATTTCTGAAAACAAATAAAAAAAAAAATAGCTTCATTTTCATAGGTAGGTATTAGGTTAAAATAGTCAATAAATACAAAAAATACAGTGGTAGAGCCAAGCAGTTAACAGCATGAATGGGCCGGCTCGCTCGGTGAAATACCACGACCTCTCAGAAGATCGACGTCCACCCCTCTTCCCCATCCTTTCCTAACCTACTCCCATAAAGGTCGACAACGCAACGGTAACACTATATCTGTTGCTGGTGTCCATGGGCGGCGCGGGTTGCTTACCATCAGGTGACACGCTTGCTCGTTTGCCCTCCTATCCCATAAAAAAACTTATTATTATTCTTAAAAGTAACTTACGCCTTTTTCTATCCGAAGATGTAGGCAGCGGCTGTTAAAGGTTCGTCTCGGCGTTACGTTACGTCCCAAATGGATTGGATGGCGAACCTTTTACCATACACTGGGCACAAAATTGTCAGTCATCGATATTTGTCACACATAGAATTTCGAAGTCATTGGCCAACTTCAGAATCTGAAACGGGAGCTCGACCACTGTTACGTACTAAATTGCTGTTAAATTCCTTAAAAAACACGAGTGCTAAAGGAAAGTACCTTGAGAAAAGTAGCACGGGGGTACGATCGGCCCGATTCTGAGTGGAGAAGTCTACTATCATGAGAAGAACCGGGCAAGAAACTCTTGTGCCAAAATACTGTTTTAAAACTATGTATATTCTATAACAATGGTAATCGTTACATAGTATAAAATAAAGTCGCTTCCCGCTGTCTGTCCCCTTATATGCTTATATCTTTGAAACTACTACATATATGATGCTGTACAGAAAAAATGAAAATTTTCGAGATTTAGCACTATAATTGCAAACGCTGGCTGAACCCTAAGTGATAGATCAAAACAATGTTCTACATTGTTATACACGGGAATACACATTACGGGAATTAATGGCTCATTTATTTTAAACATTACAGCATTGATTTTCTTCTCATCAAGTGTCTTATATAGATTGTGCATGTAATATCCTGGCCCTTTACAGCATGCAATTTAAACAAATATTTTCGAAGATAATGCAGTATTAACCTAGCTGGACAGCAATTAAAGCCGATAAATAGCACAAATTGAACCTCATGATATCCAAAATTTACTCATTTATTACTTTTAATGCGGAACAAAGTTCGCCGGGTCAGCTAGTATTACATACATTTTAGTTGAAGCATCTATTGTAACTGCAAGTAAATTATGTAGTGTATTTAGATGTACGTAGCCAAATGTTCTTCGTAGTACTTCTACGAGCGTTGCGTTATTTATAATCACAGTAAAACTTAGGTTTTTAACTTTAACACAAACAAAATAATAAATGCAATAATAGTCTCGATGCTGTAGTGGTTCAACATTCCACGTTTAGAGTCAGAAGTCTCCACTTCGATTCCTTGGCATACGTCGATAACTTTTCGAATAATAATAAAACATGGTTAACTGACAAATTTGTGCTTGAATTATGGCAATTGTCTCATTTTATGAGTCCCTATAAGTACTTCTAAATGGATACTATTCAAATCTTGCATCAATAAGCACCATGGATCCGAATAAAACTTAAATTGCCTGAAGTTAAGCAAGCTAGATCAGGTCGACTCATGGAAAAGAAGGCATTTCACAGTCGAGTTTTCAGCATTATGTAACAGCCTCGCTCCAAATATTTGTTTTAAGTATAATGTCCTGTGACTATTAAAATTAATTGACACTCATCATGGAGACCTTCACAACTATAATTAATACATCCGACATATTATATTCAATGTCGGATCTAGTTATTGTGTTTCCTGGGACATTGTAAAATTTTGGCATCTATTTTTTTATTAATTTTCCACTCAGTTCAACTTTATCAGTTTATCCATAGAATTAGCATAGACTGTAGACATATTCTTATATCTATGAATTTATCTGACTTCTATTTTGCTACCAAGCCGAATCTACATTCTAAACTGTCCGTTCAAATGGTGCTCTATTTTCCGTTCCACCCGCTTCTATAAAATTTAACAGAATTACCAAACAGACAAATTACTATTACCTATACTTAGACCAGATCCCATAGAACTCTATAATTTAATTACATCCAAAAAGTTACTTTAAAAAAAAAGTTAAACCGACTTCTATAAACGTAAACCACAAAATATTTAAGTATATGAAAACAGCTTTGACAGTGGTAGAGCCAAGCAGTTCGCTGCATGAATGGGCCGGCTCGACCGGTGAAATACCACCATCTCTCAGAAGATCGACGTAAAGTGGCTCATACCGCATTTCGTTCGGTGAGAGAGGTACCCGGAAGCCCACCCCCCTTCCCTTTCCCTTCCTATCCTACTCCCTTAAAGGTCGGCAACGCAACTGTAACACTATATGTGTTGCAGGTGTCCATGGGCGGCGCTGTTCACTTAACATCAGGTGACACGCCTGCTCTTTTGCCCTCCTATCCCATAAAAAAATGGCGTGGAGTCCCTCCGCGCTAAAGAAGTGGAACTGTGTAACATGTATTCAAAATAGCTTTATTTTTATAGGTCTTCACAGACACTTAAAAATAGTCAATAAATAATTAACAATATACATTTATAACATACTGCTAATGTAAGTAAGGGTAAGGTCTGGTGGTGCGTTGGTAAAACTACCGACTGTGGATTGAGATTGGCGGGTTCGATCCCCACCCATGGAACCACCAGCCGCGCGGATTAGGTGGGTGACACGGCTGTCCCGATGGGGAGATACTTGAAGTACCTCGGCCTCACCCTGAACAGCCGCTGGAGCTTCGAGGAGTACTTCGTGAGGATGGTCCCCCGAGTGCGACGGGTGGCAGACGCGCTACACCGCCTCCGCGCGATCCGTGGCCCTGTACGGGGCTCCCGCAGTGGCTGTTACGCCTGGACTCGCTGTTTTGTTTACGTCCCGACTGGAACAGGTGGCGAACATAGGGTGCAAAGTTTTCAGCGATCGGTATTCATTACACACAGCTTTCAAAAATAATTACGAAAAGTCATTTGTGTTAGCCAAGATACGAACCCACAACTCTTTGATTTAGGAGTCTGTACCGCCGAGACTACCGAGATGACTACTATCTATTTCAAAATTGAGTTCTAATATTCACCCGAACATACATATGTCGGCGCAGGACGCTATCTAGCGGTATATGATGTGAACTATATATATAATAATATGTAATAATAACCCTATAAAACTTTTTTAGGTAAACTGATAATATGTTACAGAAATATATTATTTAGTTAAGTAAAATGCATGAAATTTATAATAATGTGATTAAACAATTTATTATATTTAGTAACTGTTTTGGTGATATTTCCTTTTATTGTTTAAATGTTTAAATTAATACTGATGCTGCATGAATATTCTTAATAATTATTTTCATAATTAGTATCTTAATACTAGATAGTATCAACTCGTTCTATGTATTATTTGTAAAATAAGAGAACTTAATTTTAAAACATCCTAGTAGCGCCATCCGCCGAAAGATAGTAAAATTTTTGATTATTAAAATAATTAATTTATTTAATTACAAACTATTTCGTAGTAAAACTGGTAAAGATATTACTAAAATCTATTATTTATGTAAATTTATAATTATGTGAGTTCTAATATTGTGAGTCTCAGTGGCGCAGTGGTCGAGCACATGGCTTTTGATCCAGAGGTCCGGGTTCGATTCCAGACACTGGCTCACACCAATGACTTTTCGAAATTGTTTTCGGAAGTTATGTGTGATAAATATCGATGACTGAAAAACTTTGTGCCCGGTATGGCAATAGGTTCGCCACCTATTTTATTTGGGACGTAAACATAACGGCGAGACGAGGCTTAACGGCCTTCGGGTAACAAAGGCGTGAAGTTATGTTATGTATACATACATTATGTTATGTATGTAATATCTTAATACTAGAAAATATCAACTCGTTCTATGTAATATTTGCAAAATAATAGAACTTAATTTTAAAACATCCTAGTAGCGCCACCCGCCGAAAGATGGTGAAATTTTTGATTCTTAAAATAATTAATTTATCCATTTACAAACTGTTTCGTACTAAAACTGGTGTTATAATTATCTAAAATTGTTATTTTGAATTTTAACCTGTTTTTGAAGTATTATTCTCGAGTAGATTCATTTGTTATGTAAAAAAATGTTGTTAACTGAGTTTATCATTTATGTATTATCAATTATGACCAGCTAGTACCACCATCCGCTACTAGATGTCTGTACGGGTAGTTTAAAAAGTCGCTATACCTTTTCGTCCTTGGTTTATATGGATCTTGGCTTTTATATTACTATTATATAATATTAGTAGTGGCCGCAAGGGGGCGTTAAAAGTGTTAAACACTCTTGCACGAGACATTAGAAGTTCCACTTCAAAAATATACATACATAACTTCACACCAAATCCCTTGCGGGGTGGCCAGAGAGAACGGAGCCCCATAAGGCACTATTCTTTCACACCTCACTCGCTTCGTTGACTTTCATAACTCTGTTCATTCATGCAAGCGCGTCGATTTTTGAGGCTCCTAACATTACCTTCGTCCAGAACACGTTCCATTTGGTCATGTAACGTGTGTCTAGGCCGTCCTCGACTCCTACATCCATCCGCTTTTGCATTGTATATCTGCTTCGTCAATCTTGTATCATCCATCCTTTCTACATGTCCGAACCATCGGAGCATGCCCTTTCTTACTTTTACACCGACACTCTCTTTCAATCCGACTTCCTTACTTACAACCTTGTTTTCCACGCGGTCAGCAAGGGTCACTCCGCAGATTTTGCGCAATGCCCACATTTCGACCGCATTTATCCTACTTTCATGCACGCTCTGCCAGACCCAGCTCTCGCTTCCATAAGAAAGCGTTGGGACCAGTATTGCATTGTGAATTGCTAGCTGGGCTTTTCTGCTAATATCTTTTGCGCCCAGGAATCTGCCCAACGCCCCATTTACTTTATTTTCTAACGCCACTCTTCTTTCTACATCAGCGGTGTACCTTCCATCCAGTTCCAGTTCCAGCACTACATCGTCAACCATTATCCTTGCATCCGTTCTGGATTCCTTAATACTTGCTAAGTACTTGCTAAGTATTTATATTTTTGTAATTATCATGGTTAGACCCAATAACACTGTAGCCCGAATGAAGGCCAATCGTAGCCTGGAAACTATTGCAGAAAATAAAAAACATTTTCACAGAATTGTGTCCTAAATCCTATCCATTTAAGAGGCCTGTAGCTTCATCATCAGCACAGCAGTATCAGACGTTGATTAAAGCATACCTTCCAAGCAACACGTTAGTCCTTTAAACTACTAGACAGTTTACATGGACTAACTGCAGTACTGTCTCCGAACTCCTAACCGTTAAGGAGTTCTGTGACTTCTTCATCAGCATAGCTGCATCAGGTGTATATTCCAGCATACTTCACAAGCAACACGTTAGCCCTACATACTACTAAGTAGTTTCTATTGACCAATTGCAGTGCTGTCTACAAACTCCTAACCGTTGAGGAGTTTTGTGGCTTCTTCATCAGCACAGCAGTATCAAATGTTGACACCAGAAAGAATATCCCTAAGAAATCACTATTACGTAACAAAAACACCATACTCGCATACAATTTTTGGTGGATGCCTTCGACATCTCCTGGTTCCCATAATCAAATCCTGACCTGGTGAAAGTGGGACCATCTCGGAGGTAAACACTATACAACGAAAAAAAAAAATTTTGTAAACCGTCGATTATTGACGAAAATATCGGTGAACATCAAAATATATATATATATATTATACATATATACTATTATATACATACAGAGGAATTGAGAACATTACATTTTAAATATAACAAAAATATATTAGATTCGGTTAAGAGATATAGGTTTACGTAATTACGTTCTTGAAGCGGACACATTCCAACTTATCACTTGTTCATTTGAATGTATTTTTAGATTTCGTCGAAAATTAAGTAACATAAAATTCAATTTGCAATTAATTAGTAATCGATTCTTCCCCATTCGAGTTTTCCAACTGATAGATGATAACTATCAAAATTCGATTTGTCAAAAAGGCAAAGGAAAAGAGTGGTGGACAGAGTCAGAGTTATATGCTCTGTGGACAGAGTAGGTATAGTAAAAGTAAATATATATTTACTAAAATATTTTAAACTGAGTTTTTCTCTTGAAGTTCTAGAAACTCTTCAGAACTAGGTGATCTTTTCTAAGACTATTATCTCAACTCATATTAATATAAAATGGAAATATTATAGAGGCGTTAAAGGCAATGGATGACACTGAGAGTACTACTACGTCAGCCGATGAGAACACGGGTAATTTACTTGATAACCCGACAAGAGACACACTCGCGGAGGGTCTACTGGGACTCTTAAAACCCAGCGTTGATCAACTGGACGATAAAGTTAAAGCGACAAGGTGAGAAAGAAGAGAAATATAGACCAATTTAAATTGTTCCTAGATCAGAAATTCCTTGCAGATATATTCTCATTGAAGCTGAAAACGATGTTTTATTATTAATTATTACTTAATAAATGTCATATCACAATAATTTAATGTGTAGTGCCAAAAAAACTTAAGCTGAATAAATGACCCACTTAATCAAATTTTTAATACAATGCTTATTTCTTGTCCCATGTACCGCATAACACTAAAGGATATCCTGAAAATGCAGTAGTATATCTATTTAGCAGTAAACACACAAACAAATAAATTGTTATTTATTGTATCTTAAAAAGACCAATCTAGTTTTGTTCAATATTTTATTTCTTAAAACTTATTTCAAAGTATCCCGAGTCTCAAGTTCTTTTTTAGTATGTTAAATGTAATTTTTTTTTATTTCAGAATATCTCAGCTAGAACTTAAGCAACAAATTGAGTCACTGAATGAGGAGTTACAGAATGTGCGCGCTGCCTTGAATGATCATCCAGATTTAGATCCTTATGTGAAAAAACTGATAGCATGCAAACACAAAGTAACTGTTGTACTTAATGTATTGCAAGCTTCACAGGTTGGTGTAATCATAAATTTTACTTCGATATATGTATTTTATGAGTATTAAAACAACACTTCATTTCACACTTATAAGTGAACACACAAGTAATAAATAAGTATTAAATTCTAGTCAAATCTATTTCAATGCTTATCACCATAAATTAGGCATACTTGAGTAAATCATTGCTAGATAAATATGGCTATATTTTGCTAGACAACTAATTTTCATTAATGTTGGTGTTTCATTAATCAACAAGTGATCCGGAAAATTTGGTTTAATTTCAGGATAGGCTAAATGAAATCCGAAGAACAATCAATAAAGAGAAAAGTGTATGTATTAAAGTACAGTCGTCGCCAGTACTTCAAGAACCGGAACAAGGTACCAGTGGAGTGGTATCAGAGAGAGGAAGCATAAACTGAAATAATGGAGACTCCATATCAGAACCACATAGACAAGGCTGAGTTTGATCATGTTTATGAACCAGCTGAAGACAGCTTCTTACTCATTGATTCGCTAGAGAAAGATCTAGAATATTTAAAGGCTAAAAATCCAACAATTTGTTTGGAAATTGGTTCCGGCAGTGGCATAATTGTGTCCGCTTTTGGTATGGCTTTTCCGGAAACATTCTGTATAAGTACAGACATTAATTTTAATGCTTGTAAAATGTCTAAAGCGACTGCACTTTATAACAAGGTTGTTTTTGACACTTGTAATATGGATTTGGCTTATTCTTTGGTTGACAAAATTTTTGATGTTATCATATTTAATCCACCGTATGTTGTAACAGAGAGCTCCGAGACTGGGGGTACAGATATCGCAGCTAGTTGGGCCGGAGGGCATAAAGGTCGTGAAGTGACTGACAGATTACTAGAGTTGATACCAAAGAAGTTGGCAGACGATGGAGTTTTTTATTTATTGCTTATTAAAGAGAACATTCCAGATGAGGTCATTGCAATAATGTCTCAATATGGTTATAAACATGAAATTGTTATGAAAAGAAGAGTTAAAAATGAAGAACAATTAGTTTTAAAGTTTTATAAAAATCTAACTTATGTGCCTGTATAAGTATGCTATTGAGGCAGCTTAGTTAATTAAAGAGAGCAAATATTAATAAAATTATAATATTATAATTAATATTATGTCTCGGTGGCGCAACGGTCGAGCACACGGCTTCTGATCCAGAGGTCCGGGTTTGATTCCAGACACTGGCTCACACCAATGACTTTTCGAAATTGTTTTCGGAAGTTATGTGTGATAAATATCAATGACTGAAAAACTTTGTGCCCGGTATGGCAATAGGCGCCTATTCCATTTGGGACGTAAACATAACGGCGAGACGGGGCTTATCAGCCGCTGCCTACACCTTCGGGTAACAAAAGGCGTGAAGTTATGTATGTATTAATATATTATAGTTAACCCTTTACGGCGCTGAAGCGCAGATCTGCAACGTACCGTTTGAAGAAGCCTATTCCTCTAATAAATCGATAAAACACCTTTTAACGGAACAATGGAGACGTGCCTCAATGTATTTTAACGAAGTAGTTACGCCATTTTTTGATAGATGGCGATATTTAAAAATTATGACCATTAGAAGCCCGCGACTTGTAAAAACCGGTTTAATTTGTTTTCGCGCGAATTTAGTTTTTGTATTTCAGTCTTTTTAGTGAAAATACTTCGGTGAAATTTCTGTGGAGTATTGGTAAGTAATTATTTTACTCTAAAAATATGATACTAGGTTGTTTATTATTGTTTTCACAGAAATAATTGTAAATTTTCTTTTGATGCCGTACTGCATCATATGCCGAAAATTTTTGTATGTGTTTTGCTAATGCTTTCCCCTTTTTTTATAGGTTTATAATGAGTAAGAGACTTCAGAGTTCGAGGCTTACGCTTCCAAATTTGTCTACTGATGAGTTGGAAAACATTCTTGAGCAGTGGCAAGATAGTGAGGATGGGCTAGACTTCTCAGACGACGACGATGTGGTGGATCCTACATACATGGAGGAGCTGAATGAAGAGGCTCTACTGCACGACTCAGACGAGGATATAGGATTACCAGTAGACCAGGTAGTTGACAGTTTACCTCAAAATTACGAGGCCGACACAAGCAGCGCAGCCCACTACACCGAGCCGCCGTCCACTGAGCCTATACCCTCAACAAGTTCCTAGATCATGAATTTTACTCAAAGCACACGCGTCCAAAAACCAATTGTCATTTGGAAAACTAAACATTTGGAGTTGAATGAAGATCAAATGAGATTCAGGGGGTCTTCAAACTTACCAAAGGAAATACTTGAACTGCAGACGCCTTATCAGGTATTTTCATATTTATTCTCTGACAACGTCGTGGATCTCATAAGAGACCAAACAAATCTCTACAGTGTACAAAGAGACGCTGCAAAACCTGCAAATGCCACGAACCAGGAGGTACGACAGTTTATAGGTATTATTTACTTTATGTCGATCGTTCATATGCCTAATGTGCGCATGTACTGGTCTGAAAAATATAGATATGCTCACATACGCGAGACGATGCCTCTAAAACGCTTCGAGTTATTGCGGCAACTGCTTCACTTCAATGATAACACAAACATGTTGTGAGACAAATTCTGACCGCCTCTTAAAATCTGGCCAATCATTGAAAAACTTAATGAAAACTTCGGCAAAGTGCCCTTAGAGCAACATTTGTCCGTTGATGAACAAATGTGTTCAACAAAAGCACGAAGCTCACTAAAGCAGTATTTGCCAGACAAACCCCACAAGTGGGGCTTCAAGCTTTTCGTTATATGCGGCGTAAGTGGATTTGCATACAAATTTGAGGTATACAGTGGCAAGGAAAATATTAGCGCAGAAGGTGAGCCTCAATTAGGCGCATCGTCAAATGTTGTGGTCAGGCTAGCCAGGGAAATACCAGTCAATCAGAACTATAGATTATTTTTTGATAATTACTATACGTCACTTCCATTGATGGAGTTCCTTGCAAACCGTGGAATATTGGCCTTGGGTACTGTAAGAAAAAATCGAATACCTAACAATAAATTGCCGGATGATAAACAGTTTAAAAAACAGCCTAGAGGAACTTCAGTCGAACAAGTAGGAAACTATAACGGCATCGACATATCGGTAGTGGCCTGGCGAGACAATAAAATTGTAAACCTGGTGTCCAATTTTGCTGGCAAAAATCCGACATCTCTCGTTAGGAGATTTGATAGAGCGCAAAAAACGCACATAAATGTGGAGCGACCTTTTATTGTGGCCGAATATAATCGCCATATGGGAGGTGTCGACCTGATTGACGGCGTGATGGGGGTAATTACAAAATCAAGCTTCGTAGTAAACGGTAGTACATACGACTATTTTATCATTTCCTCGACATGACAATGACCAATTCTTGGATGTTATACAGAAGAATACATACTGAGACGAAAAACACTGACAAGGTCCTAAATTCTGCTGATTTCCGGCTACACATTGCTGAAACACTAGTAACTTACAAAAAACGAATCGTCTCAAGCGTACTAGTGACTTAGAAGCTCTCATCCAAGACAAAAAGAAAAAAGGTCCATGTCAGCAAGTCACATGCTGCATGTGCCGCCAAAGGACGTCAGATTGGATCAGTTAGGGCACTGGCCTGTTTGGACTAAAAAAAGGCTGCGATGCAAATACCCAGGCTGCACTGGAACTGCTCAAACAGAATGTCAAAAATGTGGCGTAGCCCTCTCTTTCAACAAGAATAACAATTGTTTTCGTTTCTTCCACAACATGTTATTTTCATATGTATTGACACTATGATGCAGATCTGCAACGGCTTTTTTTTATATGTAGATTTTTTTTATTATTTTTCCCATTATTAAAACCCTAATCTCTACCTATTTTCAGTAAAATAAATTAATAAAACGTTCTTGCGCCGTAAAGGGTTAATATTATATTAATATTATCAAGAGATTTTTTCAAATTTCGTAATATTTAAATATCTGTACTAATAAAATAAGATAATGATCAAAAATGGTGACTTGCATCACGATTATAGCTAGTTCTTTAACTTTCAATAAAAACTGCTTTTATATTAGTAACTACAAAACAAGCCTCAATTCACATCAGAAGTGAGTAAGATAATTTAAAACTGGATTTGACTGTAGACTTTCTAGATTCTGGCGTATTGATTCCCGTATAATTTGAAGTCAAATATTAGATTAACTAAAAGGAATTCAAGGTATGTTTTTAACAGCAGAATGAAAACTATATTTCAAAACAAATGTATATATTTTTAAATTTTAACATGCAATTAATTATCAATTCTTGTTTGTCACAATTACAATCCAAGATTTTTCTTCACGGCTTGACCAACAGCTTCAGCGCCAACTGTGTTTTCCTCTGAACCAGGCAGTGGTGAACATTCCTTTAGCCATCTCTCAATATTTGGAAAACTTGAAAGATCCCAATCTATGGCCTGTATGATAAAAGAAACAGACATTTTGAGACTTATAGTAGAAATTTCTCTGTGTAATATGTGTAAGAAGCATAATAAGGAACTGATTTAACATAACATACATAACTTCACGCCTTTGTGTAACAAAGGTGTATGCAGCAGCTGTTACAAGCCTCGTCTCGCCGTTATGTTTACGTCCCAAATGGAATAGGTGGCGAACCTATTGCCATACCGGGCACAAAGTTTTTCAGTCATTGATATTTATCACACTTAACTTCCGAAAACAATTTCGAAAAGCGATTGGTGTGAGCTAGTGTCAGGATTCGAACCCGGACCTCTGGATCAGAAGCCACGCTTTTTTTTAAATAAAATATTTTTTTTTTATTCAGACTATTATTAATTTATATTCATTGAAATTTTTAACACTATTTTCTTAATTTAAATTCATTAAAATTTATTTTCTATTTTTTAGTTCGGTTTTCTATAAAAAGCGTGTTTTTTAGTTTTTTTAAAACTATTATTTATTTTATATTTTTTAGTTCGGTTTTCTATAACAAGCGCGTTTCTTAGTTTTTTAAACTATTGCTTAACTATTTTAAAGCGTGCTAACAACGGATATCAAAACCGAATTTGAGGAATGGCGCCATCTGTGACTTATACAAGGAACTCGTTTCAAGTTGATAACGTAGACTTTCCGCTGATTGCCACTAGATGGTGCGAGAAGTGAACTATGAACACTAAAAAATTAACAAAAATCATATTTTGCAAATTGAAAAATGGAATAATTTTATCAAATTAGTGTATTGTCATCGGTCCTCAATAAATCTACAAAGTTTGAACGAAATCTGGCCGTTTAAAGTGGGTCAAAATCGCGCCCAAAGAAGTCGGTTACAAACAAACATACAGGTGAAGCTAATAAAAAGCTAATAATATATAAAAGGCATATTATTATAAAAATAAACAACAAACTATTTCAATACTTGAGTTAAATTCATTTTCAAGTTTTATTTTATATTTTTATTGTTCGTTATATTAGAATAATTAAAAACCATATGAAAAACTTGAGTTTTGTCTTTGAACTCAATATTGGAATACTATGTTCTTTACTTACACTAAATCTAAATAAATTAAATAACATCAAATTGAGTACATATTCTAGCATAAATTTGGATTACAAATTCACAAAAAAATCTATAGACCTATGTCTATGGTTTTTTGTGAATTGTTACTAGTCTATGGGTATTGTGAATTCAATACTAGTACTTAGTAGGTACTTTAGGTACATAACACCTATAAAAAGGTAAAAGTGCACAAATTTATAACAATTCATTCTTACCACAAGATTGGACACTGAGGCATATATAGATGTATCAGCTATGGTTGGTCCTTCTCCAGCAACCCATTTACTCTTACTCAGGAATTGTTCCAAAAATCCAAGGCTTATGTTCAGATCATCTTTTAGCTGCTGCTTGATCTCTTTCACACCCAGGAATAATATTGGGAACTATTCACATAAAATTTTAAATGTAGAAAATGAGAAATTGGTTAGAAAAGGTTGTATATGAATTTAATTTTAGCCTATTTATATAAATAAAATAGTTGCAGTTGCAATTTCTACCCAATATGATAAAAATCATACATTATTCTGCCTATAAACTACTGCAGCCAAATATCTATATTTTATAATGTACAAAATGACTTAATTCTTATTTGAAAAGTTTGGGTATGAAAATGTGCAACCTTTGCTTCCCAGTAGCAAGTTCAATCATCACCAGGGTATAAAAATGTTGTGTAATGAACACTATTTAATATACTGAAGTATAGGACTTCAGTATATTAAAATTATACTGTTTCTTTTTTTTGATCTTTGAAGTTGAATACATACAAACCTATATTTTTTTAATTTCCATACTTTTGTAAACCTGAATGCCTATAGATGACAACAATTTAGTAGTCCAGATAATCCTCATTTTAAATGTGATGTACATCTTAAAATTTGACCACTTTCAGTGTTAGAGCAAGCTGAGGAAAATTTTATCAGTGAGTTGACACCACACCACAAGCATGATAAGTATGGTTATGCCTTCCTCTCTCTAGTATTAGTAAGCCTAATTAGTACTCATTTACTAAAAACATCACGAATACAATTTCCATAGTATTTTTTGTTAGATATCCTACAACAAAAGGTAGGAAAATACGAGCAGTTAGTTGGTTATTTAAACACTATATATTAGTTAAGTAAATAGTAGAATGTTAGTGACAATTATAGCAATAGTTTAAACATACACAAATAGCTCTGATCTTCACGTACAAAGAAGAACTGTCAAAGAATAATCTCTGGTTAATAATAGTACGCAGTTTCAGATCTTTAGGATAAAACTTATCGTCTTTGCCGTATTTATCCGCTAAATAACAGGCGATAGCCCGACTTTCCCAAATTATAAAACCATCATCGTCCAAAGTAGGTACACAATGCTGAGGATTAATTTTCAAAAAACTTTCTTCAAGTTGCTCTTTTTCCTTTAGATTTATATTTTTTATTTCTATTGGCACCCCAATTAGTCTTGCAGCAAGCAAAGCTCCACGTGAGGGTGCGCTAAGGGGATAGTAATAGAGTATTGGAGCCATTCTTGATAAAAAATACTTTTACGAGAGATCCTGGAAAAGTTCGGCCAACCGCCAACTCAGCATTCACAAACAAACTTTGAAAACAAGTTTAACTTTTTTTCTCTAAAGGACAATGCCTAATGAATTACACCGTTTGCCATTGCTTTCATTTTGAAAAAATCTTCGACTAATCTGGTTTACTTAAGAAACATACATACATATTTATTTAAATCGAGTATATGACATTAAAGAGTTATTTTTCCATAAATCTCTATTGCTTCTTCAACACCAAAACCCCATATAATCCATATCATTTTATATTCCTCTTCTGAAGTCTTCTGCTATAAATCCTTAATTTTCTCCTTTATTTTCTAGGAATGTGCTCAGTTTTTAAATAACAACATTTTCCAAATAAAACTACTCAAAAAAATTATAAAAAACTTAGAACTACTAAAAAAATGTTAAACCGGCTTTGAAGCCGGTGTCTTTGAGTAATCGGTAAACATATATAAAAAGAATATCCCGATGAATTGAGAACCACCAAAAACTAGTTTTAGAGTTCTGAACTAAAGTTATAGGCCTATTTCAATGTTTAGGGAGCCTAAACTCTAAATAAGGCTGGTGTTAATTAGGGTGACCGGTCGAGCCCAGCCGAGTTGCTTTCCTGGTCACCCTTATGATCGAGTAGTGTAATACTTAGGGCCGTTAGGGAACTAGTGGATTAAGCATGTGCGGATCATTGGACTAATGCGAAAAAAAATCTCTCATTCTTATACTCAAATTGGAGAGCTTTTCTCTCAATTTCAAGTATTGCTTGACCCAGATCTTTTTCCTCTTCTTTTTATCTTCTATAATATTTATAGATGCAACGACCAAAGCCACCGCAATCATTGTTTTGATATCCCGCCTCGCTAACGAATGCTCTCGAAAAACGTCTATCAGTGCGCACACTGCACACAGAGAGTATTCAGTGCAGTGTAATAAATCGACGGCCCTTGCAAGTGTCCACGTCTTCGTAACTACCGGGCCCTGAGGCCTGAATACCGTTTGCTGTAATACGTCCTTTGGGGTGGTAAATTTGTGCTCTAAGGAATCTATGTATAGATCCTACATGTAACAAAATGTAAACTACACGTGTGTATGTAGATATATAGATACAATAATTTAAGACTTTATGTAAAGACAAGGAGTCCGATCTTAGTTCTCTTTTCTGTCACTGGCTACGCTAGAATTTAGGACATATGCGATATGCGACAGATGCGATAATAATAATAATATTTTGGACACAATACACACAGCGTCCTCTAGTTCCAAGCTAAGCAACTAAATGTTGTGTTATGGATACTAGATAACGGATATTATTACATATATACTTTTCTTTTCTAAAGACATACTTATAATACATCGAAAAACACCCAGACGCCACACAAATATTCATGTTTGTCACAAATATTTGTGCTCGGGTGGGAATCGAACCCCCGATCTCATTGCTAGGTAGGTGCTAGGTATTGCTAGCCGATAGTTTTTACCAATGCCCCACGAGGCCCGCGAATCATTACGCGTTAAAAAGTAAATTTAGAAAATCTTGAAACATTTCATAATTAAAATAACCTGCGATTAGTATTATTTAAGACACATGTTCTTATCAGCAACAAGACTTCCCGCATATAGATTTAAGCGAGTACTTCTTGAAAAATGGCGCGCTCTACCGGCGAAAAATCTGCCTCTTATTCAGATCTTTCATTCGTTAAATTTATTCGTTTATTTTCGTTCAACATTACGTTGGTTGGTATCTGTGGTTCGTATTATCAAAGAGTATATAAATATTTTTATGGTACTCCGATAGGAGTACTATCGTTCTGTGAACTTATGTGGTTGGTAGACATGGCTCGTATTGCCTTTTTGGAGGACGGTATTTAAAACAGATTTAGATTTTCAATATCCGATATCGGAACTATATATTAAAATATGTAGATATTCAAATATCTAGAAGATATTCAAATATCTGAATCTAAGAATACCAGCATTTTGATTCTGTTAGTCAAATACCCATATTGCCTTTCCGCTCTAACCAACTATATATTTCAATGATCCCAATATTAAGAAATCATCTTTATTTCTATGGTAATAAGATTCAATTTACAATATTAAATAGGTTAAACCGTCTGTATACTGCTATTTCACTCCAACCAACCTTTTACTTTCAACATTAAAAATGTAAAATATGCTTTAGTATAGCAATAAAGTTCAAATCTGTCTGATACAGGTATCGTACATATATTGCTGTACCACTCTAATATATATAGCTCGCGCTCACTTGCTCCAACTATATATTCGATGCGGTACGGTACTGACGGTACGGTAAAAATCTAGATATTGTAAGTAACAGATTTTTGCAATATATAGATTTCGTGCGAGCATAACAGATTTTTAGATATTGCTACGAAATATCTACTTAAGTACGATTTGTGTCACCCATATCTAGTGGTTGGTGGTATTTATATACTCTTTGGTTGGTGGTACTTCATACTCTTCATAGTTTTCAGAATTGATTCTCAATTGATGAATTTTGCGTCATAAATTTTAAAACCAATGATAAAATGGCGCATAATTTGTGTCGGGTGTGTTTGAGTGAAGAAATATCAATTAATATATTTAAGAAGACTGGAGACTCAATGATATCGTCTAAATTAATGTCTTTAACCAAAGCACAAGTAAGTAGGTAATTTATGAAAAGATTTTTAAGCGCCTACGAATAAGCGCGAAATTTGATTTCATTACTTTGAAAATTAATTAAATAAATAGGTATGTGTAAATTTCAATCATAAAAACTATTTGAATTTTCATGAAATAGGTTTTCCCCTTTTTGTAGTGCAGTGTCTAAGTCCGTAATTAATTAATATTAAATATTTTCCTATTTAAATAGATAAATCCAAACGATGGCCTTCCCCATTCAATCTGTTTAAAATGTGTTCTGAAATTGGAAGACTGTTTACAATTTATAAGACTTTGTGAAGACACTGATTTAAAACTCAGAGGCTTACTATTTGAAAAAATAAATGATAGCAAATTGAATATGTCAGACATTAAAATCAATCTAGAAAAGGAAACTTATTCTTTGGATTATGAAAACACAATGTCTCCCAGAAGTGACACAGAAAAAGTATTATTTATTGATGAAAGTGTTGACTCTCTAAAAAATAATTTGAAAGGACAAGAAATTAAATTGAAACAAGGTAAAATTAAACAAGAAATATATTCTGCAAAGAATAAAACACAGCAATGTTTTACTTGTGGGAAAGTAATGTCTTCTGGGTAAGATTTCTCATTATTACAGCAGGTACAAGGTATTATAATTGCATGAGCCCAACTTGCTCACAATTCTTTATTTACACCAATAGAAGTAAGAGTATGTGATATGACAGAGTTGACATGAAAGTAGAATAAAAAGCAAGTAAATACAAGTATTCTTCATGCTTCCTATTCTAATTTAATTTAAATATTAGTTTGTCAATAGACATTGGTCTCAAATCTAATTCATATATGCCCGAATACTGAACCGCGGCTCAAATCTGACAATAAAGTGCTACTTACTGCTCAAATTTGATGTATTCTGTCTAATGTGACAGCTACTTAAACGCTTAAGTAGCGCTTATATATTTGAGTGGAGGTTCAGTACCCGGGCTTTAAACTTCTAAAAATAAAATGCATTATTTCCGAACTGAAAGTGAGATACTATTACTGAGATGTTGTGTCCATCCATCTGCCACAAGCCTGTATCTCAAGAATTGCTATAGCTAGACAGATGAAGTTTTCAAACTTTTCATGGATGATATATTTCTATTGCCTCTATAACAACAAATACTAAAAATAAATATTTATGGAGGGTTCCACACAACTAACTTGATTTTTGACAGTTACTTGCTTGATAAGGTTAACATGTAGATGGTTTATCTAATCATGGAATATTTAGTTTTATGTTCTCTTTCAATGTAATTATTAATTAACTAAAATAACGTAACTTCACGCCTTTTTCTACTTGAAGGTGTAGGCAGTGGCAGTTAAGCCTCGACTGGCTGTTATGCTTAAGTCCCAAATGAAATAGGTGGTGAACCTATTGCCATACCACAAAGTTTTCTGTCATCAATATCCATCACACATGACTTTCGAAAAGTCATTGGTGTGAGCCAGGATTCGAACCCACAACCTCTGGTTTCAGAGGTGGGGTGCTCGACAACTGGACCACAGAGACTATATTAATTATAACTAAAATAAATTTTGATATATTCTGGCATATGCTCAAACTTCATAATTATTATTGCATTTTATTTGCAGATTTCGCTTGAAAACACATTTAAGAACACATACAGGTGAGAGACCTTACTCCTGTCCTCACTGCAGTAAGAACTTCTCTTTGGCTCAAAATTTAAAAGTACATTTGAGAATTCATACAGTAAGTTGTTAAGTTTTTTAATTATTTTTTTTGTTTGTCTGTTTGTACAGATAATCTCTGAAATAGCTGGACCGATTTTGACGGGACTTTTATTGGCATGAAGCCGGTGTATTTAGGAGTAACTTTGGCAACTTTTTTTTAGAAAAATATAATTACTGCTTCCGAGGTGAAACCAAGTTCGCCATGTCAGCTAGTATGTAATAAATTTGTATGTTTATTTTAATTGTATGTTATTTGAAAAATTTGTATGTATTTTCCAGGGTGAGAAACCACTGCAATGTACAGTCTGCGGGGAATCCTTTGCACAGTCTGCAGGCCTGGCAGCCCATAAACGTAAACACACAGGACAGACACCATATCAATGCCTCTTGTGCCCCCGATCTTTCCGTACGATAGGACATTTACAGTATCATACCAGGTAATCATAATACACTGTCTCTCTCTCTCATTGACTCCTATACTGCTTCTCATTATTTAAAGTTCAATGACCAATGACTTTTCCGGGCACAATACCAGGCACAAAGTTTTCAGTCATCAATAACACATACCTATCGAAACTAATTTCGAAAAGTTATTGGTGTGAGCCAGGATTCGAACCCGCAACCTGTTGATTCGGAAGCCGGGTGCCCGACTTCTGGACCACCAAGATCACCGAGCCAGAACAGATATGTGTGATAAATATCTATGACTAAAAATTATTGTCCAGTAGGTATAAAGTAGTAATATTTACATAAAAATGTTACAGTATAATACCTTAGTCTATAGTTAATCCTAAAGTAAAATAAAATAATAATAAATAGCAGTCTCCGTGGCGCAGTGGTCGAGCACACGGCTTCTGATCCAGAGGTCCGTGTTCGATTCCAGACACTGGCTCACACCAATGACTTTTCGAAATTGTTTTCGGAAGTTATGTGTGATAAATATCGAAGACTGAAAAACTTTGTGCCCGGTATGGCAATAGGTTCGCTACCTATTCCATTTGGGACGTAAACATAACGGCGAGATGAGTAACCTTCGGGTAACAAAAGGCGTGAAGTTATGTAATAATAAATAATGTAGAATAGTGCAAGTGTACGAATTAATGATTTTTTGATACTGCATATGCCATCTAGTATTCCAAGCATGCAACTAAATGCTTGAGATACGTAAAATAAAAATCATATTTTTTTTATAAGAACAAAGGGCCAAACGGCGCGCGGGTCACCTGATGGAAAGCGACTACCGCCGCCCATAGACATCTACAAAATTTGCGCTGCCTGCCTTCAAGATGGAAATTGACTACGCTCGTTTCTTGAAGGTTCATGGGTGGTAAAGTTGCTGAAGCGCAAAATTGTTGATCACCGGTGCGGATGGTAGCATTGGCGCGTCGACCGATGGCGAAAATCAGCAGTATAGTACTTCAATACATATACCCTTTTTCTTATAATATATACATGGATAGATAGAAAACCGCCGAGACACCCTACGAACATCCTGCTCATCATCAATATTTCTCCAGGTATTTACCTGTTCCAATATAAAATTTTCGTTTTCTATCTTACAGACGCCACACTGGAGAGAAAAACTTTGAGTGCGACACATGTGGCCGTGCCTTTATAACTCGCAGCGATTTAAAACAACATCTATTGACACATTCAGGAATTCGCCCCCATGTCTGTTGTATTTGTGGATTGAGGTTATCAAGATCCTCACACTTGAAGCGTCATATGCAGCTACTTCATAAAGGAAACATATTCTCTTGTGACCATTGTTCAGTAAAGTTCACTAAGAAGATAGATTTAGAACGCCATTTGATGAAACATGAAGAAAGTACACGGGCTAGTCAAAGTTTAAAAAAAACATAGCATTTATTTTGCAAGATTGTTAGTTTAATAATTTTATTACAAATGATTGAATTTTTGTATGAATATATCAATAAATATATTATGAAGTATTGTTTCTGTGTTTGTGTAAATAATTCCGTCAAAATACCTTGTCTTTCGTAACAAAGCATAATTGCTGTCAATCTCAACATCAAATAAGATTTTAAAAGGCTTCAGGATTTGCTTGCTTTTATTATAAATCCCTGGCAGACTCACGAATCCAATGAAATGTCGTATATAATTGTTCGTTATCATTTTCTATTGCAATTTCTTTAGGCAGTAAGGAACGTTAAGTTCTTTTGGTTATGGGCCCAGGTAAGGATTCATAATTTAAATTATGCAGCCTCCAACTATATCGAAATTGATCGGAGAATACAGTGTGGTCGTTTGTTATGGAAATGTATCTGATTGATTTATATTTATAAGATTTAAAATTTATTACGGTTATATCATTAATGAAATATCTCTAGAAAATATTATTATAAACCAATCTGAAAAGATAGACTTACTCCTACAACAAATGAGTACCCTGCTAGGTCTCATAACAACCCTGCTCAGCAAATTGAACAAATGAATGCGATAAGATTGGCAACCTGGAATATAAATGGCCTAGCGCCAAATAAAGACGATCTGCAATTGTTAATTGACGAACACAAGCTCGATATAGTTCTTGTCTCAGAAACGCATAGTACAGCTTCTAGTAACATAAAATTTAAGGATTTCTACACTTATCTTACAAACCATCCGGATGGAACAAGCCATGGGGGTACCGCCATTATTATCCGTAAGACCATTAAACACCACAAAATGCCTGAGTTCAGGACTGAATACTTGCAAGCTACAACAATTGCACTGGAGGATAAATGTGGCTACTTCAACGTCTCATCTGTATACTGTCCACCAAAACATAAAATCGACCAAACTATGTTCAACAAGTTCTTTTTGTCCCTTGGACCTCGATTTGTTGCTGGTGGAGATTGGAACTCAAAACATATCTATTGGGGGTCTCGACTGACAACAACCAGAGGACGACAATTAAAATACAGTATGGAAGCTAACCATCTACATGCAATAGCAGCTCCAGAGCCAACATACTGGCCAACAGATCCAAACAAGGTACCAGATCTCCTGGATTTTTTCATTGTGGGTGGACTATCTAGGCACTATCTTAAGGCTCAGTCTTGTAGTGATAGCTCATCGGACCATACCCCAGTGTTACTAACTATCAGCACAACTCTTATAGAGTATGACACTCAAGTTACTCTCAGCAACAAAAAAACAGATTGGTATGCGTTCCGAGAATACATCGATGGGAAAATAAAACTAAAGATGGCCCTGAAAACGCCTGACGATGTTGAGGAAGCTGTGAAACATATAACAGTTCTTATACAGGAAGCCTGCTGGAAATGTACCCCTGAAGCTAAACCAAATACAGCCTCCACAAATCAGCCGATATTTATAAAATTAAAAGTTTTGGAAAAGCGTCGGCTAAGAAGAGTGTGGCATCAAACCAGACATCCCTTGGACAAGACTGCCTTAAACAAAGCAATTGTTGAACTGAAAACTGCAATAGCAGATCTCCGGGAAAACACACTACAAACAAAATTAGAGTCGTTAACAGCTACAGCAGCCACAAACTACTCACTCTGGAAATTTACAAAAGCACTGAGCCGGCCATTGGAACCAAAGCCCCCCATAAAGCTGACAGCGAATGGCTGGGCTAGGACGGAGCAGGATAAAGCTGATGTCTTTGCCCGACGGCTCTCCGAAGTATTTACTCCCAACGCTCCTGAAGGCGTCCAGGTTGATGCAGACGTGGAAAGAATCCTTAGCCAAGACCTACAACTAGATCTACCACCCAAACCAACAACAACCCGTGAAGTCTGGAAAGTTATTAGGTTACTGAAAGATAAGAAGGCCCCAGGATTTGATCTAATAACAAAAGAAATCCTTGGTGAGCTACCGAGAAAGGCAATCACCTTCCTGACCATGCTTTTTAACGGTATCCTTCGCGTGCAACACTACCCAGATATGTGGAAAATATCCCAAATAATTATGACCCATAAACTGGGAAAACCTGCGCATGAAGCTGCTTCGTATAGGCCCATCAGCTTACTGCCGATACTTTCAAAACTGTTTGAAAAAATTCTACTCCAACGAATTGTGCCACAACTAGCAGAAAACAAGACAATCCCAGACCATCAATTTGGGTTCCGGCAGCAGCATGGTACTGTTGAACAAGTGCACAGGGTCTGCCACGAAATAAGAAGTGCACTGGAACTTAAAGAGTATTGCTCATCGGCATTTCTGGATATCCAACAAGCATTTGATAAGGTCTGGCATGAGGGACTGCTATGCAAAATTAAGTTAAACATATCGCATAGCCTTTATATACTCCTGGCGTCATACTTATCAAATAGACGGTTCCAGGTTAAGGAGGGGCATTGCACGTCTCCATTTTACGACCTCAGAGCTGGAGTGCCACAGGGCTCAATTCTTGGCCCTGTACTTTATACCATCTATACCGCAGACTTACCGGTTGTCTCTGGCACTACAACTGCCACATATGCTGACGACACCGCTATTCTAGCAAGAAGCACGGACCCTGCTATCGCTTCGGAAATCCTACAAAGAGGTCTAGACGAGATTAGCAGCTGGCTAAGTAAATGGCGAATAAAAGCTAGTCCAAATAAATCTGTTCACATAACATTCACATTGAGGAGAGATACCTGCCCCCCGGTGAGACTCGGTAGCAATGTACTACAACAAAGTAACAGCGTACGGTACCTTGGCATGCATTTGGATCGACGTCTAACTTGGAGGGAACACATAAAAAAAAAGAGAGAGGAACTCAACATTCGCTATAAAAATTTATACTGGTTGTTCAAAAGAAATTCAAAACTCTCTATGGATAACAAGCTGTTAATCTACAAAAGCATCCTAAAACCAAGTTGGATATATGGTATACAGCTATGGGGAACTGCTAGCGATTGTAACTTAAATGTTCTACAAAGACTCCAGAACATAATCTTGAGAACCCTGTCAGGTGCTCCATGGTATGTCACAAACACCGAAATACACCATAACCTGCGGATGAACACAGTAAAGGAGGAAATCCGAAACTATAGCAGAAACTATAAAGAGCGGCTAGCTGATCACCCCAATAGACTAGCAGCCCAACTGCTACAAACAAATAGTGAGACACGACTAAAACGACGTGTTATCTTGGCCCTGGACCAAATCTAAATGGGAATACAACGAGTAGTTGGCTCCACTGGGAGACACGCTCGACACGCCATAACACACCCAACACATTTGCTTATAGTTTGTGACTGATTGCAGATACACCAACAAACAAAAAAAAAAAAAAAAAATGAAATATCAATGAAAATAGCTTTTGAACAACAACCATCTTTTTGTTCATCACTCGTGAAAATGATCTCTGTAAAGAGTTCGAAACGTCGGGAAATAAATATAAATAAGTAGTAAATAAACGCGATATTTGCTGCGTGGCGCCGGCTTAGAATACCGCCACCCCATCTCTTCCCGTGGGTGTCGTAAAAGGCGACTAAGGGAAAAGGCTAGAAGAATGGGCAGCAGCATTCTCTCTCAACAAAATACGGTCTACTGCGATCGCCAACCCGCCTGCCAAGCGTGGCAATTATGGCAAAAACCCCCCATGAGTGAACGGACCGGCAGTTGTGGCGCTCTATGGGGGAGGCCTGTCCACAGTGGACCTCAAAAGGCAAATGATGAAACGCGATATTATCCTAAAAGTTGTTTTAATGATATGAGCGTGATTCGCGAAAGTCTTAGAAATAAATATTTATTACGATTACTGATGAGAAGAGCAATCTTGCAAAAGCTTGCCTTTGCAGGGTTGCTATGCTATAGAAGATATGTATGATGGCCGAGCATTATTTCCGTTGGCATCAAGTGCCAAAAGCGAAAGGAAAATAAGGATAACCTTAGCCTTTTATGGCGCCTTACTTTGTCGAAAACTTCAATCTGAAATTATACAGAGAATTTTGCGAGTATTGAACTACATTTTGTGAATAAGGTTCAAGCAAAACATCAAGCACTTAAAATTTTTAATCTAAAATTGGATGATATTCATCATTCGTTATTATTGTTTCGATTACGATATCTCCGCTCCGATAGATAAACTACTAAAAAAAATAATGCTGGTCCAGTGGTCAAGCACACGGCTTCTGATCCAGAGGTCCGGGTTCGAATCTAGACACTGACTCACACCAATGACTTTTCGAAATTGTTTTCGGAAGATAAGTGTGATAAATATCGATGACTGAAAACTTTGTGCCCAGTATGGTTTCCGGTGTGGCAAGGTTCGCTACCTATTCCATTTAGGACGTAAATATAACGGCAAGACGAGGCTTAACAGCCGCTGCCTACACCTTCGGGTAACAAAGGCGTGAAGTTACGTTATATTATATGTATGTAAAAATACTTAATGTAATTTGAGCATGGTATCTTTTTTATGATATAGTCGACATAGGGTGTCACCTGATGGTGAGCAACAAACGTCGACGACGCCCATGGACACCTGAATATATATAGTGTTACAATTGCGTTGCCGGCCCTTACAATAGGATATGGACGGGGTCGGGAGTGGGATGGGAATGGGAGGAGGAAAGGTATTGGGCCTCCGGATACCTCTCTCACCGAATGATATTCTGAGAGGTCGTCAGAGATGTACAAAATGGTTTTAAAAAAGCATTTAAATACAAAATACTTTTCCGAATTACTATTTCAAATGCAAAATACTAAATAGTTTATTGTTTTGTATTTCAAATGCAAAATAGGTATTTTCAAAATAAAATACTTTTTAACCAAACCTTCAATGAGGCTCAGTGGTCCAGTCGTTTGAGGTTGAGACTCTAGGAACATGGGGTCCGAGTGCTCGTGCACTCTATAAAGATCTTGCAAAGAGACTGATCGAGGGCTCTCTAGACCAGAGTGCGGGTCTATTCTTCGCACAGGGGATTAGCATTGCCATTCGGCGTGGCAATGCGGTTGGTCTTCTGGGCACGCTGCCAGTAGATCGAGATGCGGAGAAATTTGATTTCTGGTAACCGTTCAGATCCGTCCAACTACAGACCTATCGCATCGGTGGGCGGAAGCGGTTGAGAGTAAAAGAGAGGCGCTGTCCGTTAGTTTGGAGATAGCGAAGGCCTTCGATCGGGTTTGGCACAAAATACTTTTCTCGAAGCTTCCTTGTTATGGGCTTCCCGAGAAATTATGCGATTGCGTCTCCAGTTTTCTCGCGGCTCGGCGCATTAAGGTCGTTGTCGACGGGTCATGTTCCGACTTAAAATCCGTGAGTGCTGGAGTCCCCAGGGCTGTGTGCTATCCCCTACGCTGTTTCTTCTGCATATCAATGACATGCTGCATTACAGAAATCCTCATTTTTATGCGGATACTTTACAGGGCTATGCGGTACGGGGGATGCCATATATACCGGCCACCCGCGGATTTCTCGGGAAAACGTCAAATGAGTACTGGAATAAACTGTGTCTAAAATCGAAACTCTGCCTTGTCAGATTTCGGACTGGGGCCGACTAAACTTAGTCCGATTCAATCCTAAGAAGACACAGGTCTGCGCGTTTACCGCTGAAAAGGCGCCCTTTGTTGTAGCTCCCTTACCCACCTCAACCGATATCGGAATTCTTGGTGTCGACTTATCGAGTCACCAAGGCAAGGCCAAATTGGCCTCGAAAAAGGACGGTATTTCACGTCAGGTCATCGCTTGCAGCTATATAAAGCATCCAACGACGCGCGGTTCGGCTTGCCGACAACCAAGCTCTTTCAGATCGGCTTGGCCCCTTGGCGTTGCGGAGAGATCTTGCATCCTTATGCATCCTCTACTGCATATACCACGGGAAGTGCTCTGAGGAATTGTTCGGATTATTACCACCTACTGATTTTCGCCAGCGCTCAACTCGCCAATGTTACCATCCGCATTGGCTGAAGAGTTTGCGATCGATAACTGTGCGTTTCCAACGGCACTTCTCGCCACGCACTGTTCCGTTGTGGAACGAGTTGCCGGCAACGGTATTTCCGGACCGCTACGACCTAGGCACCTTAAAAAAACGAGCCTATTTCCACCTTAAAGGCCGGAAACGCTGATGTGATACCCCTGGTATTGCAAATGTCCATGGGCGGCGATGGTCGCTTTCCATCAGGTGACCCGCAAGCTCGTTTGCCCCCTTCTATCATAAAAAAAAACAATTAAAATCAAAGAAGCGAGTAAGGCATGCAAGACTCGTGCCTTATATGCTCTGTTCTCTCTGCCTACCTCGCAAGGGATTTGGCGTGAAGTTATGTATGTATGTATAACTTTCAAAAATTATTTCGAAAAGTCATTAGTGTGAGCCAGGATTTGAACCCACAACTTTTTGACTCAAAAGCGGGGTGCTCGACCACTGGACCACCTACTAAATTTTAACTATAAAATTATAATAACCTAAAAAACCTATAAAATTTTAATACATACGATAAATAACAAACTATATTACAATTGTGCTTACAAGAAAATGGCATCTTATGAAAAACATGTCCCTACCTAACCCTTTCAGACAGATGGTATTCATATATGTATTCCCAGCCCTAAAAGGTAGTCGTAGGCGCCTCTATCGGTCAAATTCGACAGTACATGCGTCATTCGTTTCAAATTCAAAATATCTTTATTCCATAGACTTTACAAAGTACTTAGAATCGTCACATAAAAAAACATTCACGGAGCTTAGATTCCCTTTCATCACACTGTCTTGAATGTGAAAGCGAATCTAAGTGCCAGTTCCGGCGTCAAGGCTTCTTGAGAAGAACTGGCAAGAAACTCAAGGCCGACTCTTTTCAAATATCCAGTTTAACAAATAGTGATAAGTACAATCAATACAACACAAAAGGAGCAGTTCAATTCCAAACTTTTTATCGTTTAAATAGTCTGCGATACAATAATAAGCCCTTTGATTTAATCTACTTTTAATATAATTTTCAAATTTCCCCATGGATAATTCAATCGCGTCGTTTGGAAGTTTATTGTAAAAGCGTATACATTGACCTGGGAACGAGTTAGAGATTTTATGGAGCCTAGTAGTGGGCACAGCGAGTTTGTTTTTATTTCTTAAATTTAGTTTATGAACATCACACTTTTTCTTAAATTTAGTTTTATATTTATGAACATAAATAAGATTTTCATAAATATATTGTGAATAAAATGTCATAATTCTTATTTCTTTGAATTTACTTCTTAGTGTATCCCTGGGACTCATCATATACTCGTAGATAGCATGAACGGCTCGTTTCTGGAGCACAAAAACTGAATCTGCATCCGCGGCACTACCCCAAAGCAATAAGCCGTACGACATAATGCTGTGGAAATAGCTAAAATAAACTAAACGCGCAGTATCAACATCGGTTAGCTGACGTATTTTCCTTACAGCGTAAGCTGCTGAGCTTAGTCTGCCTGACAACGTTTCTATATGTGGGCCCCATTGTAATTTAGAATCTAATGTTATACCAAGGAAGACAACCATATTGACCAATTCCAATCTCTCATTGTCCATCACTACACTGGTTTTTACTTGTTTAACATTTTTTGTAAAAAATTTAACATATTTGGTTTTATTACCATTTAAAAGCAAATTATTAGCACTAAACCAGTTTACAATTTTTGAAAGAGCATTGTTTACATCGTCAATTACTGACTGTTGTCTATTTACCTTAAAAACTAAAGAAGTGTCATCTGCAAACAAAACTATTTCATGATTATTTTTCACAAGATATGGCAGATCATTAATGTACAAAAGAAACAGGAAAGGTCCTAAAATAGAGCCTTGTGGCACTCCCATTGCTACAGCTGATCCCTGTGATAGCTTCCCGTTAACATATACTCTTTGAATCCTATCACTCAGATAAGAAATGAGAAGATCCAAAGCGACGAATGTATAAATGTATAAATGGAATGTATATATATACAATAATTTCATCAAGTCAGGAAACACACCACAGTCAATACATCTATTAAATATTAGAATTAAGGCGGGAACAATAGTGTTAAATAAAGATTTTATAATATGCACAGAAATGCCCTATAAATCAGCTGTCTTTTTCATATTAATTGATTTAAACGCGTTACCTAAATCACACCCATTAACATGACGGAAGTGAAAACCGTTAAAAAATTCAGGCACGTTATCTTTAAGCAAAGACTCTGCAATGGAAGTGGAAGAGCCTAGAGCACTAGTAAGATTCACAGGGAAAACAGAAAAAAAATCTTCAAGGCATTGGCAACCTCACAATCTGACTTGGTAACATGTCCATTAATATTTAACGTAAATTCTGAGTCCCTGATTCGACTCCTACCAGTCTCTTCATTGATGACTGTCCAAGTGGCTTGGATCTTATTACTGCTATTTTTAATTTTAGATTTAATAAAATTAGATTTCGCGACTTGACAAACGCGTTTGAAAATCCTTGAATATAATTTTACATGATTTCCAAACTGTTCACTGCTATTGAATTGTCTTTCATAGTATAACATGTACAAAGTTTGCCTAAAAGATGGTTTCTTTCATTTTGTTCGATTGGTAATTTTTGGCTAAAATTAATCACAAATTATTTTGCATTTTGAAATGACTATTAAAATACAAAATACATCTCGAGAGGTATTTCAAATAAAATACAAATTGCTTTCAACTAAAAGGTATTTAAATACAAAATAGGTATTTTGTATTTGTATTTTAAAAAGAAGTATTTCAAATAAATCACATCTCTAGAGGTCGTGGTATTTCACCTAGTCTAGTTGGCCCATTCGTGCAGCGAACTGCGTAACTCTACCACGGTTAGAATTTATCTTCTTAAATGTATTCGCAGCCAAAGGTTACAAAACAAATGGTCAGTTTAATCGCGGCTCTAGCTTATTTGCCATCTTTTCGACTTATTTTCTACCTCAGCCGCTTTATCTCCTACCAGAACAATGTTCTCGGGATAGAACATGCACCAGGGTGCTGCTTAAGAATGTGCAATGTAAGAGCATCAATTTTCAGGAGGAACAAGAAAAGGTTTAAAACCGATCCCGGGTGCAAACCCACATCCACACTGAACTGGTCGGTGACACTGGCTGATACGGACCGGACACTAAATAAAGTTCTAAGTATACCTAGTGATTATGTATGTACGGATTTGTTATTAGAGAGTTTCTTGGTGTAATGCTCCTCATCGGGTGACAAGGTTGCTCGTCTCCTCCTTATCCTAAAAAAATCCGGCTTGTCGACGTATAATTCCAGCTCAGATCTACACCCACGGGCATAAATTACATTTAAACATTAAATTTAATTTTCTCGTCCATGGACTATTAAAAAAGAATGGGTACATAATAAATATTGTAGCTGGCAATAATCTAACACGATTTCGTTTCGACATTTCGAATTTTGAAAATTGTCAACGTTTCTTGCCTGTCATTTTCTTGTTCTTTCGCCGTTGTGAATAGTTGTGCATTATTTTTACTCGGAAATAAGGAGCTTTCTAGATTTATCGGAAAATAATATCCTTTGTTATAATTAGCATACATTGAAATAAATTCGTGTTCTTCTGGGATTTTTAAATTTCTCACAACATGTCCAGCCGTGATATTTATTACTCCGAAAAATATTACGATGATGATTATGAATACAGGTAATTATATATTATTAGCCTACTAAACTATCTCTAAAATTCAACTGTTCATTTTTTTCGTTTGTGTTTATGCCTACACATTTAAGTAAATTTCAAACTTAGTACTTAATGAGTATAGTTAAATCCTATCCATATCGTTGATAATTATAATAGTGTATGTGTGGATATATAATTTTCGATTTAAACAATGGATATATTGTTAATTATTACGGATTAATGGTGTTATGTAAACAGTTTTTATTAATTTCATAGGCATGTGGTATTGTCAAAGGATATGGTAAAATTGGTGCCGAAAAATCACTTGATGTCAGAGCAGGAATGGCGTAGCATTGGAGTGCAACAAAGCCATGGATGGGTGCATTATATGACACACCAGCCTGGTATGTAAACAACAATATTATCCAGAAAATAATATGAATAACACAGTGCAAATTAATATTTGAAATAAGTTTCAGTTCTTAGATATGTCATAATGTATTGTGATATGATTTATTTTCTTTATTATTACTGATTTAATTTCAATTTAATACACTAATGAAGTTTTTAAATTACAAGTAGTTACAACACTTTCCTAACCTCTTTTAATTTAGTAACATATGGAGTTAGGTTTTGTAAATGACTCCAATAAAGTTTTGATCAGATTCACTTTTTTACCTTGATTGAATTCTAATTTCAATCTTATTAGACTGTTCATGTTTTATTTATTTTGAATATAACCAAATTCTTGAACCATTAAAATTTTGTAAAATTATTACTAGAAGATTATATACCTAAGAAATACACTAAATTTCTTATCTGATATCTTTTAATCTTTCTTTGTGTGTAATCTACTGCTAGCATATCAACTCAAGTCTAACATCTATAAATTATATTAGGTACATATAAATAATGACATCTTTTATTTTTATTACAGAGCCCCACATCTTGCTATTTAGGCGAAAGAAGACAACTCCGCCTGAAAAACACTAAAAGTTCACAATGACATCATGTAAATGTATAGTTTTTAAATTTAAGCTTAGTTTATAGTTTTAATTTCATTTTTAAAATAACAATAAGGGTAGTTTATGTCATGCCCTATTGAAAGAAAAGTATTGTGAAACAATTAGTATAAATCTGAATTTGAAAATTGCGCTTTAGTTTGAATTTACTGGTTTCTTTATGAATGTAAGCCTTATTAAAATTTATCTTCAGGTATTCAACTTTGTCTGGTGCTAAAATCTGACTGAATATTATGCATGAAGACATACTTCTAGGGTTATATTGTGTTCAACATAACTTCCTTAATCCTTATGCATAAATATTTATACAGTAGGGAAAATCAGTGTTTCAAGGTCATAGGGGAGGTTTTTATTTGTAAAGAAATTGATAGACTCTTAGCAAGTTAAGATCTGCAATTACAAATTTTAATTAAAAAAAAACTAACTGTTATATAGGGAATCTGAATGTTGAGGTGTAGAGAAGTTTCCAGAACAAAGTGAACTCATTCATGGTGCTTCTGGAATATTCTTGTAGCTTTTATATAATGTTTGTCTTCAGTTTTTAAATTCAGCTGCTGTCTTTAATATATTTGTATTATTTTTTCTTTGGGTGGCATGGTTCTAGAATACCAATACTTTAACTGATAATTAAAAAAAAAAAATGCTTGTAGAAGAACACTTGAGATAGAGTCCACCTGAAATTGTTATACCAGAGGTGCCTAATCTGCTTTGACGTTATGAGTATTTTTCCTTATCTGTAAACAGGATGGCAAATTAAATAAATTTGGTATATACTAAGGTGGAGTAGACACTGAGTTAATGTGTAAATATTTTGATAACCCAATCAACAAGCTGTTATTGTATCAAAGGGATAGAAACATGTGCTATAGAATAGTTTTTGTTACCTAAAGCTATTTAAGTGATTCAGATATATGAACTGTCCCGTTAGTAGTAATGCTATGACTTGATCGATTTTTATTCTATTGTCTGTCGTACTGGTTGCATGGAATTGACATTCTACTATAAGGATAGTTTCTATATTCACATTGTGCCTCTATTACTTAATATTTGTGTATGAAAACTGACTAGACGAATCATCCATGTCAAATATATTTGTCATTGTAAATAAAATGATGTAAAAATTAGAAATTGACTGTTATATGTTTTTTTTTTTGTGAAAAAAAATTGCTACCTTGCTTCACTAGTTTATATAGCTGTATCCACTATAACCTTATAAAGAAAATAAGTTACTATTTATTACATCAAGTACTGGTCTGAATGTGCTGTCAAAATCTGCCAAGCCAATTCAGAGATTGGCTTAAACAAAGTGAAAAAAATATTTTCTTTTATATGCACATGTAACTTTGATAGATACTCCCATTTTATTCATTAAACATATTCAAACAAGACAGTGTTGTGACAGCTACTGAATTTTTCAGGCCAGAAGAACTGGTTAACTCTAAGCATCTTAGGCCACTTATTAAAATTAGTAAAAATAAAATTATTTTCCCTAATTTTAATCAACACTTATGAATAAATATGTAATGACCCTATCTACCCCAGATAATGCATTGTTAAACATAAACATAACTTCACGCCTTTTGTTACCCGAAGGTGTAGGTAGCGGCTGTTACGCCTCGCCTCGCCGTTATGTTTACGTCCCAAATGGAACAGGTGGGGGACCTATTGCCACACTGGGCACAAAGTTTTCAGTCATCAATATTTATCACACATAACTTCCGAAAACAATTTCGAAAAGTCACTGGTGTGAGCCAGTGTCAGGAATTGAACCCGGACCTCTGGATCAGAAGCTGTGTGCTCAACCACAAGAACAGGGTGCCTTGCTGGCTGTAGACATCCTCAGAATTACTTCAGTCTTATAAGATCAAGGGAATCAATAGTCACATAGCTAAAGTCTAAGGTTTCAATAAGTATTCAGTACTGGAATCAAACACTGCAGTTCACTTCTATAATGTCAGATCAATACCCACAAAATGATAATACCATGTAACATAGCTCCACATGTTTATTTTCTTTTTTTCTTAGCACTAGTACTAGGTGACAGTAAAGGTAGTTTTGCTGTTGCTTCTGGTTGACTAAATTCCATAGCCTCTAATTTTATATCTTCTGTAGATACAGTGTCTAACATATCTAAACCTTGAAGTTGTTCCTGTTCTAAGCTTTGTAGCATTTGAAAGCCTGGTTCTAATGATGGTGTGAAGGCATTTAATGCTGCTGGAAAATGCAATTCTGGCACTTCTTCTAATTTCAATGGAGGTGCAATGTCTCTCAAAGCTAGAGCTTCACATTGCAGCCTTAGTTCTTCACATTTTTTCTTGATTTTAGCATGGTATCGCACCACACGATTTTCATAGAATTGATGTAAGTTGCTAATGTTAAGATCAGCGAAAACTTTAGATATTATATCTGGATATCCACAATATAAGCCTCCAGCTTCTCTGTCAGCTACCGTTCTCAATAATTTGCAGAAGTTAGTCATATAGGTATCTAAGACATCTACTACGGCTGTCAATGCAGTATTTGTACATGATGTAATACCAACATGACCAATGGCTATTGCTGCACATTGGCGTAAAGCTCTTTTATGACTTTCTTGTGTAAAAGGTAAAATTACTGGACCCCTGCCCAGAGAGAAACCACAGTATGATTTTTCTAGAAAATTTATAGGAGTGTTAGTTTCATGTTCTAGAACAAGATTTGGTTCTGGTGGGGGTACTGGTAAGGACATAGGGTCAACACGCGTATTTTCATAAAGTGGATTCTCAGCTTGATCTAATATAGCTGCTAAGTGTCTCGAATACACATGTAATTGTATGGTGTGAGTGATTAAATTTGGCTTAGGAAATTCAACAGGCCCTGATTTTACAGCGATGGATATTTCAGGTATATTTTGCAGTCCCAATTCTATGATAGGATTGAAATTTACACTCTGTAATAGTGTCTCATCGTATTTTTCCTCTTCCATTTCACCCCAAAGCTTTTTGGAAGTCATTTTTCTGACACTGTAAAGTATATTAAATATAAGTTTTAACAATTGTACGAGAATATATTGTATACAAAAACTTACAGTAAATAATTAATTCGTAAATACTTTTTTTCAAAACGTTTAGACTTACAATGATTGATGCAGAAATATTAAATATGTAGAAGATAGTTTAAATTTTAAAGAATACAGACCTATTTGAGATGTTTCGCAGTATTTGCTGTCAATTTTGTTTTCGATTCACAATAAATATAATTTTGTTTTTAATTCTTTGGATTACAATATTATTTGTTGTTTTCTTTAAATAACTGGCAAACAATTTAAACTTTTTTTATATATATAATTTAACGACCTGGTTGCTAGGACCTTTAAGTCGAGTCTTATTTTATATTTAACAGCATCATTCTTAACCTAAACTAATCTTAACCTAACCTAGCCTAACCCTAAAGCTTACCCTAACCTAACCTAATCACCCATAAAGTCGTGGCACTTTATGCATGATGTTCAGAGGGAGTCCTGATGAGAATGTAGAAGAGCACACTAAACACGATACCTACACCATCTCCCACATTTGCACTCATATACGAACACTTATTCAATAAAACGCCACGAATTTTATTCAATAATATCCATTGAAACACAAATCTGAGAAAATAATGCAAATAGCGGACATGTCTCTTCCACAGTCCCGCCAAAACTCCTATAAACTTTATTTATATTTATATTCACAGACTAGATAATAAGTAAGTTATACTCACTGTTACTTGCGTGTTTATTGTACTCTGTGGATAAAATAAACGGCACAGTGCACAGGAGTTTTGGCGGGACTGTGGAAGGGACATGTCCGCTATTTGCATTATTTTCTCAGATTTGTGTTTCAATGGATATTATTGAATGAAACTCGTGGCGTTTTATTGAATAAGTGTTCGTATATGAGTGCAAATGTGGGAAATGGTGTAGGTATCGTGTTTAGTGTACTCTTCTACATTCTCGTCAGGACTCCCTCGGAACATCATGCATAAAGTGCCACGACTTTATGGATGATTAGGTTAGGTTAGGTTAAGCTTTAGGGTTAGGCTAGGTTAGGTTAAGATTAGTTTAGGTTAAGAATAATGCTGTTAAATATAAAATAAGACTCGACTCGAAGAAAAAGGTCCTAGCAACCAGGTCGTTAAATTATATAAATAATATGCATAGTGCACACGTATTAAGAAGTTTTGGCGGGAATGTAAAAGATCTTTGCATTAATTTCTGAAATTTGTTTCCAAAAAAATTCGTCGAGTTTTGCTTAATACGTGTTCCTATATATTTGCAAATGTGGAAAATGGTGTAAATAAATACAATTAAATCCATACTTATTTAATAAATTTTGTAACTAATAAGCAAACAATCACCTCACCCATGCGCCGAGTCTGGAAATAATTCGTTTTCTTTACCATTTAAGATTGTATATTTTTCTGCATATTCTTTTACTTCCTCTCGAACTCTACATCTTTCTATCGGTAAATAAGGTACCAGGTAAAGTACCAAAGGTAGGAATAGTGTTTTTTTTTATAAAAACCCATTATTTATACAATATTATATTTAAGTCTCGGTGGTCCAGTGGTACGAGCACACGGCTTCTGATCCAGAGGTCCGGGTTCGAATCCTGACGCTGGCTCACACCAATGACTTTTCGAAATTCTTTTCGGAAGTTAAGTGTGATAAATATCGATGACTGAAAACTTTGTGCCCGGTATGGCAATATATTATTAAATAAAACTAATATGTTATATCACTTTTATTGTAGTAAACCTTTAGGAAGTATTTAGAAGGTAAAGAGAGAAGATAGCAGACTTGATGGCGAATAAAATCTAGCTAAAATGCTGCATACTTAACGTATGCTTACCGGTCAATGATGTCAATTGACATATTGTCATAACGCAAAGGAAAATGGTTAATTAAAAATAAACAAATTTAAAGTTGCAGGCACATGCCGCGCAGTTTATTAACTACTCAGTGTTCATTACATTTTACATTTATTTCTTACAATTCTAATACATAAATATTGTAATATATGTTATATAATAATAATGTAGCACATAATTAAGTTTGTCTGATTCTTAAATCAAAATAATATGTAAAGGTAAAGAGAAATAAGAGACCCGCAGAGAGACCCACACTCAGTCGAATCTTGTGAGTTGTGAGCATTATTTATTTAAATATTCTCTTTGCTTGAGAGCTCTAATCAAAATTTTATGTGGCAGTTATTACTAGTCTTTTTGCAAATACTTTCTAAAAACAGAACGTTTTTATTCGTACACTACATTAAATCAACATGACTGTTTTAAAATACAAATTCCTAATATAATGTCAGCTTAGTGTTTTAATTAAAGATTGAGCAAGTTAACTTTGTTCAGTCTATTTGCTTTGATGATAAATTACTATGATTTGGGGTTTATTATTTTTATAGGGTAGGGGGGAAACGGGGTCACCATAAGCACATATATCGTTACAGTTGCCTTGCCGCCCTTTGAAATGGGATAGGGAAAGGGTTGGATGAGGGATGAGTAGGGGAGGGGTTGGTCCTCCGGCTACCTCTCCCACTGAATGCCACGTGACATGAGCCACTTTACGTTGATATTCTGAGAGAGCGTGGAATTTCATTCGTCGAGCCAGCCCATTCAGGCAGCGAACTGCGTGGTTAACCACACGGGTTTCACAATTTTCTGTAGAATCTAAGATTTTATTTTTAGTGTCAGCTAGAGTCTATTCTAAAATTTTGGCTTGATGTCGTATCCTAATTGAAGTTTACAACATATTTATCCATCACTGCATACTATCTTTTAGCATTTTCATTTGGTCTTTTACATGATCTTCCATATTTACAAAATCCTTTAAGATATCTTCTATCATCTCGACGAAAATTAATGGCCATTGCAGTTCTAAGGCGCGCAGTCGCTGAGCAGCGCCGCAGGCTAACTCTATAGCATGGGACAGTTGTCCCCGACCGCGGACGCGCCAACTCATGTCTTCCTGTAAATATTAATAGAAAAATAGTATTAATATCATGTCGTTAATTGTTTTTAATGAAATTTGAGGACATCTGCAATACTGACAGAGTCACAGTTGTGTTGCAGCTTTTAAGATGGAGGAGGGAAAGAGGGTGGGCCTTCGGAAACTTCTCAACGAACGAACGTGACTTAAACCAATTTATGTCGATTTTGTGAGATGTCGTGATATTTCACCCGTTGAGCAGACCCTTTCATGCATCGAACTGTGTGGTCCTCAC
This sequence comes from Euproctis similis, assembly GCA_905147225.2. Classification (NCBI taxonomy): domain Eukaryota; kingdom Metazoa; phylum Arthropoda; class Insecta; order Lepidoptera; family Erebidae; genus Euproctis; species Euproctis similis. The sequence continues at coordinate 4,685,335 of LR990121.1, read as the reverse complement.
ACAATAATAAATCAAATAATAAAATCTAGGAGTAATACATTATTTGAAAAAACCATATTAGGTACTCTAGTAAAATCGGTTACAACATTACCTGAGATACATGTCCTTTTTTGTATTGCAGGGCTTCCTTGGCAATAACGTCTCTTAGTGCTGGATCGGCAGATCTTAGCCAAGCTTTAGCACTGACTGAACTATTGCCGCTTTTGCCGAGGCGAGTTAGGAGCGGCTGCAGTGGAGCGTCTGGCAATGCACGTAGCACAATATCGCTCAGGCCTGAATACGTTCTGTTGGCTGATTTTATTTCTTCTTCAGTCACCTGAAGTCATTTTACCAATTAGTCACTGTAAAACCTACAGGAGTTCGGCAAGCAATGGTGTATGACGATTTTTTATTTATACATGTTGATAACCCAGACTATGTCTTCTCGAATACGCCGAAAGACGCTTAAATCCTGGGATCCTGATATCAAGTACTATCTGACCGCACGAACAACGTCCCGCAAGTTACATACCCTTACCACGAAAAACTAAAGTTTTAAATTCCTCGATAACTGGACTATCCAACACAAAAATATTTATAAATTTTCAATTCGACCCAGAAGTTCCTTACAGCGCGTTTAAACAAACTAACTCCTCAGCAACAATAATATTAGTTTATACAGAGCACAGTATTTATACTTAGTCTGGCCATAAATACTGTTACAACTAAAAATAAAAAAATATTACATTTGAATTTGGAATCTGTCATTTTTATACGATTGTTCATTGTGTTTTTTCGTTTTGGCGCCAATACATTGTATAATATTTTGCGATATTAAAATGGAGTGGGGTGATAAAGAGAACCGCTGTGATTGCATTACACAAAGTAGGTATGGAGCCAAATGCAATTTTTAAAACTCTCCTTACACTTGGTATTAGTGCAAATGTTTGTGTACCGGGCTATTAATAGGTACAATGCGGCCTCCTCTGTTTGTGACAGAAAAAGACCTGGCCGTCTACGTAGTGTTCGTACGAAAAAGGTGGTCAAAGCAGTAAGGGAAAGAATTCGAAGAAATCCTGTCCGGAAGCAAAAGATTTTATCTCGGGAGATGAAGATAGCACCTAGAACAATGTCGCGTATTTTAAAAGATGACTTAGGACTTGCAGCCTATAAGAGGCGCACTGATAATTTATTAACTGATAATTTAAAAAAGAATAGGGTGTTAAAATCTAAACAACTACTGAAGCGGTACGCAAAGGGAGGTCACAGAAAAATATTGTTTACGGATGAAAAAGTTTTTACAATTGAGCAACATTTTAATATTACATTTTTTCCGACTTAAGTGATGGTTTGGTGGGCTGTTAGCTACGAAGGAGTGACTGAGCCATATTTTTGTGAAAAAGGTATCAAAACATCGGCACAAGTGTATCAAGATACCATTCTTGAAAAGGTAGTCAAGCCCCTTAACAACACCATGTTTAATAACGAAGTATGGTCCTTCCAGCAAGACTCGGCACCGGGTCATAAAGCTCGGTCCACGCAATCTTGGTCGAAAGCGAACGTTTCGGACTTCATTAGAGCTGAAGACTGGCCGTCGTCTAGTCCCGATCTTAATCCACTGGATTATGATTTGTGGCCAGTTTTAGAGAGTACGGCTTGCTCTAAACGTCATAATAGGTAATTTAGAGTCCCTAAAACAATCCATACGATTAGGAGTGAAGAATTTTCCCATGGAAAGAGTGCGTGTTTCTATTGATAACTGGCCTCAACGTTTAAAGGCCTGTATTGCAGCCAATGGAGACCACTTCGAATAAGCTTTTTATATTTTATATCGTTTTATATTTATATATTAAAGTAACACACTGTAAAAGTAATAAATGTTATTTGCAATTAAAAAACAATTTTTTTCTTTGTTATAATATTTATGGCATGACTAAGTATAAACATAGGCGGGCAGATGGGTACTACGAAGTATGAAGTCATTTTGTGTTATGCCTCCTCCACATACTCTAGAATTTCCTTGTCGAAGTTCCTCGGAAAACTCAGACGTCCGAAATGTATATACGGCATTACGGTTGAATGAGATAAAGATTCTTCAGATGATCAGGAGATTCTTCTACTAACCGGTTCATCATTAAGTTCCTTTAACCCCCAATGTGCAAGTCTGTAGATGGCATATTCTCTCCAAATCTTCGCATGAATGGGATTTCCTTCTGGCAGTATCCTTAAACCAGATAGCCCCCGCAGTTCGGCCAAAGCGTGTATCTGACCGAGCCATTGCAAGCCTGTAGCTCGAACGGAGACATGTGAAACGTTCGGGAATCTAAAAAGATAAATTATTACTTGATTAGATAATATTAAATGAAATATGAAAAAAAAAAGTTTTCTATGAACTAAAAGCTGTATTGAATTTCGAATAACCAAATGCAATAGGTAGACAAAAACGCCTGGCTTTTTCCTGTGTCTTTTTATCTCAGCGCCGCCTATAAACTTTTTACTAGGTATCAGTGTTATTATAAATGGGCATAATAAGCACAAAAATTAGACTAAAATCTAACAAATTCAATTCAAATTATTCAAGTTCAATAACCACTAAGTCTTCCCGACGGCTATCTATAATCGTGTCGAATTACGGATAGGTACTATAGATATCGCATATTTTTTGGGTTACATTTTGATTGTTTGCTCTATGATCAATTCATTACTATGATAAGGTTTTATTTAAATATATTATTTTATAAAAGCTTTACAAATCTTCATAGGTACGTTTCTTATACATGCGTTACGCTTAGAGTTCTAAATTTCGTAAAGGTACTGACTTAGTTTTCAGTTCTGGCAATGATTGCGCAACCGCGTTGTAATGGACATAGTGAAATGCTGCACGAGTAACCATCCTCGCACCTTCCCAGTCCCAGTCACGAGACAGGCGTCGAACGGCACCAGCACCCCACGCACTCACCACATCGTCACACACTTCCACCAGATAGTCAACACCTGTACAGATTAGGAAAACTAATATTAATACTTAGAATATTTTATGCTGTGGCATTATCCTTCCTTGACTTTAACATTCTTTCCCCATGCCCCAACTATCAAAACATTTGCCTTACGTTATCACTCCATCCAAATAATATAGTCTATTTCAGATCATCGGCCTCATATTTCATACATTACCGGTAATCTTTTTCTTAAATAATTATTTTCCAATGTGTACTCACCCTGTTCCCTGTCTTTAGAGGTAGGCATAGATTTTGGCACAGGCTCAGAAGACTTAAAATTAGCTAAATTTATATTTTTCGTCACTTTAGCTCTAGCAGTTGAGGCTCTATTTGCAGATGATGCTCTTTCACTTCTCCGCGATAGCGTTGCACTTCTGACGTTTCTATTAATTCTGCTGCTGACAGAACCCTCGCGCCGAAGAACTTTATTATTGTGATCGCTGCCTGATGTGGAGGAATTAGCGACAGAGCCAACATTAGTACTTCCTGATATGTTGCTTGCATTTTCGCTTATGTCCGAATTTTTTGATTTAGATCTGCGACTCTCAGGATCGCATACAGATTTAGATCGCATTGTGCAGAAATTTTCTCTTCGTCTGAATGCTGTAGGTGTTCGTCTTATCGGTTTCTTTGTGATTTCTTCATCACTATCACTGCTTGATGAAGGTAACGAGCTGAATGATGAATCAACGATTGGTTCTACGCTAGAAATACTTTCCCAACGTTTCAATAATGGTTCAGCACCGTCAGTCAGCTTCACGTTCTCTAATGAGGAAATGATTGGCAGTAAAATAGGAGGCAGTCTCAAGTCGCTGCTAGTAGACGTGGAATGAGAAGCGTCCGTGTCTTGCGACACACTCCGATCAGAGAAATAAACCTTTTTCTCTGATGGTTTTCTTGCTGTTGAACTTCTCTGCATTTTTTTCATCGGAGACGCTTTGGAAGTGCTTTCTATCACGGGTTTTACATTGCTGTTTTTATTTCTTCCATCCGAGTCCTCTGTGTCAACTTGTTGGATTGTTATAACATCAGGTAGACCAGCTACGTCCATTGTTTGTATATTTTCCGCTTGTGTATTTGTTGCTGTAGCTTCAATGGTGAATTCTTTTGCCGTATCTAAATTTGTGGTCGGGCTTGATACCGCTACGAAACATTTATTTTCGGATCTAGAAATATAAATATTTTTATACAAGATAAATTATTTGTCTTGGGAATTATTGAATTGGTTTGTAGAGGTTTGTTCATTAAAGAATAAATCTGATTCTAAGGCTCTGTATATCTTTAAACGTACTAATACTCAATGCAAGCCATACAATATTAATTATGAATATGACATTTCTTTACATATTAGGTCCACTACATATATTCCCGAGGGCGTTGCAAGACACGACTAAAGGATTCGATTAGATGCAGACCGTCCCTCGCATTAGAAGGTGTCTTTAAGGTTACGCATTCATACTTCTAATTGAGAAGTCCCATTTGTGAATCCTGATACACATCAATGTATGTCCGGAAGTTATGGTTGATAAATTTAGACGACTGAAGCTGAAAAAATAAGCTTGAAGTACGGTTAATAGTTTTCATCATTTATTAAACAAGGGACATAATTAATCCGTCGTGTCAAGGCAACACTGCCGGTGCCTTTTATGTTACCAGAGGCGTGAAGTTACAAGAGCAATTAAGAATAGCACCTTAATAATTCCCAATTAGTGCGTGCGTTATTAATTATCTGGTCCCTTCTAGCTTCCTGCTGCGTGGCACCTCCGAGAGCGCAGTACGCGGCATGGGCTGCCTCCTTATTGCTCCGCCACGCCATCGCTGCCCTGCGCACCTGATTATGGAATCATTTTAAATCATACAACCACCAGAAAATCTCGACTTTGCTGTCCTGAAAGAACTTCTATTTTATTAGTAATTTGACAATCAAGCGTAGATATAGCCCAGAATCTAAGTCGTCTCGGTGGTCTGTAGGTCGCGCGCCCCGCTTCTGAATCAGTCAGTAGTGAGATTAAATCAATAAATTCTTGGAGTATTTTTTTCCGGAAGTTATATGTGATACGCAATACCATGTATAGCTAGATATTTTTTTTTTTTGAATTTTTATTCATTCGTTCACTTTTTTTTCAGAAAATCTCTAAAACGGAACTTTCGTTAGCTATTTTAATTTACTTAAAATCTTAATTCAATTAAATTTCACGGTGAAGTAGTTACACATACAATCCGAGTCAGAGTTTCTCATTCTAATTTGATGAAATCATTCAAATTTTATAGATACCCACCTGATCGGTGACGTTCATATTGCTAAGAACAATCAGATTAGGTAGATAGGAAACCAGGAAGGGGGTACAATCACCACCTAATGCCACGGGGTTTCCATCCAACGATACGTCTATGAGAGCAACAGCTTCTGCTAGCGACGACATATCCTCTACACTGAAAATTGATCAAGTCTTTAGCACTAAGGATCACAGTAAAACCTTACCCTCGAACTGATAGGCTCACCAAGTTTTTTAGAGCAAGCTTATTTTTAGAGGGCTAGCATTTGTCCCCTAAAGAAGGCACCTAACAGACTATCACCGGCGGGTTAGCGGCAGTGTGTAAGGATGTTCCAGCAACCTTGCTGTGTCTGGTGAGAAGCAACTCCCCATGGGTTTTAACCGATATGCCATCCTATTTGGTAGAGGTGGGTTGGTAGAGGACGGGGAGACTAGCATAACCACAAGCTTCTAAGCTGGTATTCCCTATAACAGGTGTTGTACTGGGTTGTCCAGTCTCGATGGTCCAGTGGTCGAGCACACGGCTGCTGATCCAGAGGTCCGGGTTCGAATCTTGACACTGGCTCACACTAATAACTTTTCGAAATTGTTTTCGGAAGTTAAGTGTGATAAATATCGATGACTGAAAACTTTGTGCCCAGTATGGCAATAGGTTCGCCACCTATCCATTTGGGACGTAAACATAACGGCGAGACAAGGCTTAACAGCCGCTGCCTACACCTTCGGGTAACAAAGGCGTGAAGTTATGTTATGCTATGTGTACTGGGTTGAAAAATAGGTGTCCTTGTGTCATAAATTGACAGTAGACCGTGTCTTTTCGGAAGGTGACTTCAGAAGCCTTTATTTAAAAATCCAGGATTCAAACTCTCGGTCTTTCTGACCATCATCGGGACAATATACCGAAAAGATTCGGTTGATCCTCCATGGCAAGAGTTATGAAAGGTGCGAGTGAAGGACAAGAATTGTGTCTTATGGCGCTGTTATTTCTGCCTAGCCGATAAGGGAAACGTGAAGTTGTGTCGTTTATTTTTCTGTCATACATAACATAATTTCACCGACTTTTCTACCCGAAAATGTAGGCAGTGGCTGAAGCCTCGAATCGCCGTTATGTTTACGTCCCAAATGGAATAAATATAGGTGGCGAACCTATTGCCATACTGCGCAAAAAGTTTTCAGTTATCGATATTTATCACACATAACTTCCGAAAAGAATTTCGAAAAGTCATTAGTGTGAGCCAGGATTCCAACTCGCGACTTCTTCAATCAGAGGCCGGGTGCTCGACTTCTGGACCACCGAGTCACCAAATATATAAAATATTGAGAAAGCTTTTTATATGCTTTTTTATATTCTGTATGCTTATTTCTCTTATATATTTAGGTACTTACAGAATACACACTTTGTCATATGCAGATACGATATCAAGGTTTTCTAGTCAGACAATGAATCTGGGACATAGCATGACAAAAACCTAAAACGCCTTACCTCTGCAAATCATTGTTCCCGAGATATAACTTCTGTAATTTAGGTGTATTTTGAAACCCCAGAAGTCTTCTCAGGCGATTTCTTTTTAAATTGAGCTCTCTTAATGACACTAGACCCTGAAGATCCGTTGCTCCGATGCATTTTATTTGGTTACCAGCTAAATTGAGCACTTTTAGTTCGCACAAATTGGACAGACCACATACTTTTGCAATTCTGTTTCCGTGCAAGTCCAATACTTCTAACTTAATTAGATTTGAAAAACCTTCGATCCGTTTAATTCTGAAATTTCAATTATTGCAGAATGAATTGATATTAATTTGACGGGCCTCTTGGCGCATTGGTAAAACTACCGGCTGCAGCAATGAGGTCGGGGGTTCGATTAATTTCTGGGTGTTTTTCTATGTGTTATAAGTATGTTTTTCCAAAAAAAAGTATATATATATTAATATCCGTTATCTAATTCCATAACACAAACATTTAGTTGCTTAGCTTGGAACTAGAGGGCGCTATGTGTATTGTGTCCAAGATATTATAATTCGATAGTTATAATATGATTTAATTTAATACGCCATGTATTGGTACAGTGGTAGAGCCACGCAGTTTGCTGCAGGAATGGACTGGCTCGACCGGTGAAATACCACGACCTCTCAGAATTTCGACGTAAAGTGGCTCATGCCGCGTTTCGCTCGGTGAGAGAGGTATCCAGAGAACCAACCCCTTTCCCTCTCCCATTGCCACTTCCAACCCCTTTCATTTTTTATGGGATAGGAGAGCAAACGAGCAAGCGTGTCACCTGGTGGTAAGCAAACTGCGCCGCCAATGGACACCAGCAACACATAGTGTTACCGTTGCGATGCTGAGGGAGTAAGATAGGAAAGGATGGGAAGGGGGGTGGGTCTCCGAGTACCTCTCTCACCGAACGAAACGCGTCATGAGCCACTTTACGTCGATCTTCTGAGAGATCGTGGTATTTCACCGGTCGAGCCGGCCCATTAATGCAATGTAAGGGACGGCAACACAATTGTAACACTATCTGTTTTCAGGTGTTCATGGGCGGCGTTTGTTGCTTGCCATCGGGTGACACGCGTGGTCGTTTGTCCCCTATACTATATGATTATTTAAATAAATATAGGTATATAATAATACTCACCTATTTTTTCCCATCAAAAGTACTCTCAAGCTAAAAAGTCTATCCAAAGACGTGATTTTATCAATTTGATTATCATAAATATCTAGAAATACAAGTTTTCCTAAATCTAAAGGTGACAATCCGGACAAGCTGTTGATTAAATTATGCTGCAACGACAACAGTCTCAAGCCAGGCTCTCCGACTATGTGAGGTATTGAAGAAAGGCCCCTCCTGAAAAGATGGAAATTGTTTATATTTTTTAAGTTTTTCTCTGTATTTACTCTGTGATAAGATCCATATGGTTCAAGTATTCAAAATATGGGTGGAACTTCGTATACATTTTTCATAGAAAGAAACGCTGTATGAGCTGTAAGCGTTAGCAATAAGACAGCCTATTCTTGCAACGACCTGCATGGCTCTAACATTTCTGTCATTTGCTATGATTACTAAGGAATAACATCAAGATCTGGGATTAAGTCTCGGTGGTCCAGTAGTCGAGCACCTCGCTTCTGGATCAAGAATTCGCGGGTTCAAATCCTAGCTCACACCGATGACTTCGAAGTTATTTTCGGAAGTTATGTGTGATGACTGAAAACTTTGTGCCCGGTAAGGTAATAGGTTCGCCACCTATTCCATTTGGGACATTAACTTATCAGCGAGACGAGTCTTAACAGCCGCTGCCTACACCTTCGGGTAGAAAAAGGCGTGAAGTTATGTTATGATAAGTTAACATCAAAATCAACTATTCGTTTCAACATGAAGTGGCTTCTTTTTAAGAGTACATACATACATAACTTCACGCCTTTTGTTACCCGAAGGTGTAGGCAGCGGCTGTTAAGCCTCGTCTCGCCGTTATGTTTACGTTCCAAATGGAATAGGTGGCGATCCTATTCCCATACCGGGCACAAAGTTTGTCAGTCATCGACATTTATCACACATAACTTCCGAAAACAATTTCGAAAAGTCATTGGTGTGAGCCAGTGTCTGGAATCGAACCCGGACCTCTGGATCAGAAGCCGTGTGCTCGACCACTGCGCCACTGAGACCATTTAAGAGTACCTACCTAATAATTGTAATATATTCAAAATGGTACATCATATATGGCAATAGGTTTCGCCGTTTGAGACTAGAAAATTCTAGCATAATGCATAGGTTTATTTATGTATGTCGACAAATCACAAATTGCGCAATTTCGTGCACAAAACCGATTCACATAAGTATTTACATAATTCAACCGTACCATACAAGAGGGAAAGTACTAGGTATATATACTAGTATTAAGTACTGGTACCTGTCAAGGCTAATCCTATCTGGCAAACGATCTTTCTCTTGTGGTGTCCTTGAAAGCTGTACTTTTCCTTCGCCGATTGCTTGTAAATTGATTGCTTCATTTTTGTCATCGTCTTTGTGCAAAATGTCATTGCTGGAACAAATGAAAATAATTATTTACCTATAGTTAAAAAAAGAAAAGGGATGATACATTTGAATATGAATTATGTTATTGCACTATTTATTATCTATTTACCAAGACTAGCATGTTTGAAAGTGAATAGGATAATTGAGAGATTGATCGAAACTCGAAATTTGTACGTGCAAGTGCCCTATCAAATGAGATAAAGAGGGTTCAAATCCATGTTCTAAACTAAAATTAACGGACGTGACTTCCGATAAGTGTCTTGCAGGTCGCTGCATGAATGGGCCGGCTCGACCTATGAAATACTACCACCTCTCGGGATATCAGCGTGATCCGATCCCCATTCCTCTCCTACTCCCTTAAAGGACGACAAGGCAAGACAGTGTTCATAGGCGGTGTGCTTACCATCAGGTGACCCATCTGCTCGTTTGCCCTCCCATCCCATTAAAAAAGCTATATTAGACTGAAGCCGGATTCGAATCCGGCTCCGGATCTCCGAGCTCTCAAACAGATGTCGTCAGACATATTTCTTCTCTATTACGTAACAAATCGATACGTTGAGTCCAAGTTTAACAGTCGCTACCTATATATTCGGGTAATAAAAGGCGTGAAGTTACTTTTATTCATATTATATAAAGCAATGGATGGCTTGGACTTGACTTAAATAACATTAATAGCACAATAACTGAGATAAAGGATCTTGTCTTTATTTTGAAAAGAAACAAAGTTTTAAAAGCTTTAGTTAGATTTTATTTCTAATTCGACTGCACAAGGTTTCCATTTTTATACATTCATAACTTCACGCCTTTTCTACCCGAAGGTGTAGGCAGCGGCTGTTAAGCCTCGTCTCGCGGTTATATTTAGCTCCCAAATGGAATAGATGGCGAACCTATTGCCATACCGGGCACAAAGTTTTTAGTCATCGATATTTATCACACATAACTTACGAAATTACTTTAGAAAAGTCAATGGGTGTGAGCCAGGATTCGAACCCGCAACATCGGGATTCCTGAAGCTGAGTGCTCGACCACTGAGACTATCATTATTTAATTACCTACATAAATTCATTTTTATGTAAATATTTTGTGTAGGTACAAATTTTATTCTATACTACAAATTTTATTTCACTAAATTAATAAAGTCATTTTGGAATGTATTATTAATAATAATAATAATAATAAAGCTTTATTTAATTCCATGCACAATACATATGAAGATTAACAGTTGGGAGTTTATTAACATATAATATTTAGTTTATAAATAAATAAATATATACATATATATATATATATATATTTAAATATTTTAAGCAATGTTTATGCAAATATAAATAAAAATTAGCAAGTGGAAGGTGACTTGTTAAATATTAATCATAGTATCTAGTTTATGTATAGCTTCTATTTATTTTAACATAATTCATTTAAAACAATAACAGTTGCAGCTTATTGACATATTATATTTAGTTTATATGTATTTATGTAATGCTTAGGTCAGTATAAAACAGTAGCAATTGGTAGGTAACTTATTAAATATTGATATTAAACTTTAATATCTAGTTTAAACATACATGCTTCTAAATATTTTAACACAATTCACTTAAAACAACAACAGTTACAGCTTATTAACATATTATATTTATTTTATCTAATGTTTAGGTCAACAAAAAACAATAGCAATTGGTAGGTAACTTATTAAATGTTAACCTTTAATATTTAGTTCACACATAGATAGCTTCTACATATTCTAACATAATGCATTTGAAACAATAACAGTTGTAGCTTATTAACATATTATATTTAGTCCATATTTATTTTATGTAATGTTTAGGTCAATAAAAACAATAGCAATAGGTAGGTAACTTATTAAATATTAACCTTCAATATTCTGTTTATACATACATAGCTTCTACATATTCTAACATAATGCACTTGAAACAATAACAGTAGCTTAGGTAGCTTAATATTTAGTTTATATATATTTTATGTAACACTTAGGTAAGTATAAAACAATAGCAATTGGTAGGTAACTTTCAAATATTAACCTTTAGTACTGAATTTACATATACTCGTATATTCCACATTTACATATATATTTTTTATCGCGTCTATGATTCGGTGCATGGACCCCGTTTGGGTAAAAGCCTCCCCCAAGGAATGGTCGCCATCCTTTTCCATAATTTTCTCTGTCTAGGTAGGTGTTTTTTTTTTTTTTTTTTTTTTTTTTTTTTTTTTTTTTTTTTTTTTGTTTTGATTGTTGTTCCTGGGGGGTTTTGGTCGAACTCTCCCGCGGTGACCGGCCGTACTGGGAGATCAGGGGGTTGGAGGAGTGCTTGATTTTGATTTCTAGGCTGTGTTTTAGTCTGAGATCTTGGAATGGCATCCATTTGGTTCTGCCTGTGTGAGAATTAGTTTGGGCTTTTGTATTATATACTTATTCATGTCAATTTTATTTTTCTTACTTGTTTTTTTACCAGTTTGTTGGACAATTTTGTTATCAGAGTGGAGCGTTTCCGGAGATTCTGATAAGTTTCTTTTGCTTGACTGTTTCTGTAGGGATTTCGTGTTATTCACTATAATCATTTTGTCATATTTTATAAAAGCGGTATTACCTGCATCTTTTTCTTTCTGTACTTGGGCTTGTAGCTCTTTACGCTTAATTATGACTTCGATTGGGAAGTCTTCTTTTAAGTAGTAGGGGGTAGTATGAAGGTTATTTTTATTTCTTTGTAGTTTTAATTTGAATCCCAACGTATTAAATGTTATTACTATTGGTCTAACTTTTTCACCCCTTTTCCCTAACCTTCTAACAGCTTCTATGTTGTAAGTGTCGCATGAAATTTTTATGTATGTATTTATTATATTAATTACCATTTTTTCCAGATCTTCATAAGACTTTTCTGTCTCTTCTACGCCAAAAAAGATCAGATTTTTACGCCTGCTCTGCCTTTCTAGGTTGTTAATTTTATTTGATTGCTCTTCTATTTTTTTCGCCAAAATCTCATTTTTCAATTCTAAGCTATTGAATTTCTCGTTGAGGCTGTTGATTATTGTGTCTTTAATATCTTCTTTCATATATAACAGGTCTTGTTTTTGCTGCTTTATATCTTGCTGCATGTTAATTAGCATATTTTTTATTTCTTCCATAATTGGCTATACTTCGCTCAGCGACTTAGCTAGAAAGTTCTGATAGATCGTAATAGATGGGGCTGGTAGATACTTTAATCGATGGTTTAGGAACGGGGAAATTATTATTTGTATGGTTTCTTTTGAGGTTATAGTTCCTGATATTTTTAGTTTACTCACTGTAATAATGTAATTCAGGTTCCAGTTTCGTCGTACACTCGCCATAAAGTAATTTAGCACTGAATAATTTTAATATGTTCTTAGTAGGTATCTTCATAAATTGCTGATCACTGTCATTTGATAGAACGATTTTATGCACTTTTTAATAGATTTAATTGTGTATATACTATGTTTTATATATTGTTCGAAGTATTTTATGCACTGGTTTTATATTTTGTTGATAGCACTATGTTTAGAATACTTAAATATTTTTAAAACTTATTTACCTATTAGCGAGTACGATGTTGACAGTACCGCAGTGGCTCCCCCAACGGTGTCCCAATGTATTATTGGAATGTATTATTACTGTAACAAAATATAATTACCCAGACAGTGTTGTATGAGACCGCTGTGCTAATGCCACCCTGGGATCGGGTAGGGCGGGTCTGATTTGGAGGAATTGTCTGTTATCGCCACCAGCACCAGGATCTGTTCGAGGACCACCAGCATCCAGGGACTGTGCTGATCTTCCCCTTGTACGAAACGCTAATTTCCTTACCTAAATGATATAAGTTATTTAAATCACGTAAAATATGTGTTTTATTAAATAAATGGACTTAGTTACTTACACTTCCACGATTATTCGTCAAAGGCATTATTAATATTACATATATCAATATATCATCATCATAATATTAGTACAAAACGATATAAAATATCTATTGGCCCCATTTTTACATTATTCTATGAAATAATGTCTTACGAAAGACACGTTTTGGTCCATATTCAATGGTCTTTCTAAAACCAATATACTTGATCATTGTTGCTAAGTAACATGGTAGGTATTTAATGTGATCATAGATGTTTAAGAATAATAGATCGCCAATAGACACCCAAACAACGACACCAAAATGGGTTGTTGATGTGTGAGTGACTTATCAATGTGTTCGTAAAAAGCGCTTCAAAGTGTCAACTTTTACATAGCTAATGTGCATGTGTTGAAATGTAAATATCCTGAAAATCTAATATACGCGGTTGCGCTGTCAGTGATGAAAATGACATTTGATTACAATGATGAATACAATGAATTACGATTACGATACAATGATGAACGATTACAATGGTGATTAGTACATTTTTACTGGCATGTGCCATCTATTATAGTCTATGCTAAATCTATGGATGTGGTGTTAGTTTGATTTGATGTTAGTGATCAAATACCTGCACTATATACATTTTTTTATTAGTTAATTTAGTAACAAATCATAGAAAAATAAAAATAACTTAATTATGTGTAAGTGTTTTATAGACAGCGGATACAACAATTCTTGTTTGAGTTTTGTTGTAAACACTGTAAATTGCATAATAAATGGCTAAAATTTGTTGGAAGTTTGAATGTCTTATTCTGATGCAGTAGGTACTTAAACCGAAACTGAGTAAGAAGCCAGAAGGCACAGCTTCCAGTACCTTGCATTTTCCATTGATTGTTATGTGTTGTCAATTGCCTATAGCGACTATCAGGAAGCACATATTATAAAGCACACGGCTTCTGAATCCAGAGGTCGCGGGTTTGAATCCTGGCAAACACCAATGACTTTTCGAAATTAATTTCGAAAGTTATGTGTGATAAATATCGATGACTAAAAACTTTGTGCCCGGTATGGCAATAGGTTCGCCATCTATTCCATTTGGGACGTAAACATAACGGCGAGATGAGGTTTAACAGCCGCTGCCTACACCTACGGATAGAAAAAGGCGTGAAGTTAAGTTGTTTTTTACATATAAAGCAACCGGTGAGCAATTCTGCTAACTTAGTGAACGCTATGAAAGCCCCTCTTGTAAATAATGTTTTTTTATTTGTGTATTTTGTTGGCAATCTGCCGTTGTTTTGGTAACTACTGCCAGTGTCGTGTCTCCCCTTTTTTGAATAAGACTCATCCTCGACCATGAGGAATTTTCTTAATTAATTTATTCAGGTGATAGCAATTTCAAAACAAAACAAAATCAGCATTGACATTGACAAGATTGACAACCGTGACGTGAACCATCTTGTCCAAATGCTGAATGTTTATTTGCACAATTTACAGTAAATAATAACAACTATTTTAAATAGTAATTAGTATGATTACAAATATTACCAATAAAATTAATGAATACGTGTGTACACAACGTGTTTCGTGAATTTCGTTCTTTTAAAAGTTTTTCTACGAAAGCTTTTGGATATAAAATGGTTCGTTTCTTCCCCAATCGATATGAGGATTATAAAATCGGTGAATCTTTGACGATTAACAAGGAAGGTTTGAATAATGACATCAATGAACATGTTGCCAATATTGTTAAGCGCTTGCAGCCTAACCGTAAAAACGTAGACGGAGGACTGTACGTTGGCACAACCGGCGTTTCATTCATGTTCTTTTATATTTCAAAAAATTCTTTATTATCCAGCAACAAATCCGAATATCTTAAAAAGAGTCTGGAATATCTTAAACCAGCCCTAGAAACATCAACTGGAGATAAGACATCATTTTTACTGGGTGATGCAGGTACCTGGGCATTAGCTACTGTCTTGTACAAAGAATTAGGAACTGACCAGTTTACAGAGAATCTCAAGATGTATAAATCCATATATCCTTTATATCTCAATCCAAAATTTCTCAAATGTGGTGGTGATGAATTTTTTGTGGGGCGAGCTGGGTATTTAGCTGGTGCACTATGGATCAGCCGGGAACTTCAAACTGCAGTGTTCACTAATGAGGAGTATTATAAAATTTGTGATATGATTGTGGCTTCGGGTAGAGAGTATGCTGTAAAAAATAAAAGTCCATGTCCATTGATGTATCATTATTATAACACACAATACCTGGGGGCAGCACATGGTATAAGTTTCATTTTGCAGATGCTCTTGTCAGTGCCAGGTTATCTTAAACATAATAAATCTGCTGCACAAGATATCAAAAGTACTGTTGAATATCTAGCATCGTTACAGTCTGATGATGGAAATTGGCCTTGTTGTATGGAAGAAATTGAGCTTGCTGACCACAAGCTTGTCCATTGGTGTCATGGTGCACCTGGCACTGTATATCTAATGGCCAAGGCATATTTAATTTACAAAGATCAGAGATATTATGATGCATGTGTCAAAGCTGCAGATTTTGTGTGGCAGAAAGGCTTGCTTCGTAAAGGACCTGGGCTATGTCATGGAATTGCTGGAAATGGATATGTATTCCTTTTATTACATAGACTGACTGGTGATGTCAAATATCTATACAGAGCCAAAATGTTTGCAGAATTTTTATCTGATGATGAGTTTTTAAGAGATGCAAGACTTCCCGATAACCCCGAGAGTTTGTATGAGGGTATGGCTGGTACTGTGTGTTTTCTTGCTGATCTTTTAATACCTGATAAAGCAGAGTTTCCTTTCCAAGATGTCTTCTCTAGTTATGTTTATTAAATATTTAATATCTGTTTTATTTCACTTTAAAATTTTAAATTGTGGTGCCTACAATGATAGCTTGTCTGGAACAGCAGTAGTCTGCCCAATGTTTGGTTTGTTATGTAAAAGCTTACTATTGCATGGTTGGAAAGTATTAGATAAACTTAAAATTGATTTCCTATGATGAGGGATATTATTTATTTTTATTCAAGTTTGAAACATAAAAATTGCTGGTGCAATTGTATTTAATGATTATTTATTTTAAATTTACCAAGTAAATACTTTGGTTGATTATTAAATAGAAAAAAAAAGACTGTTTATGGGTTTCATTTTATATTCTTAAAGATAATTTGTTGTTGACAGTAATGAGTGTAATTTTGTGAAATGCTATCATTTTGTTGTCATTTCACATTTCAAATAAAGCTCCTGTTTGAAGTCTATTGTGCTTTATGCTGGTGGCTTCACTTGGATCTATTATAACTCCAATTTATGTGGAAATATGAATTTGCTTATCAGCATGTTGTCTATGTTCAATATAACAGAAGTTGCTTTTATGATAGACATTTTTAAATATAAACATATTTCCAAAGGAGTAATGTTTCACTGTTACAAAAGTGATTTAGCCAAATCAATTCACAAAATATTTAACCAAAATAGTGTTGCCATTTCTACTATTACAATCAATATTAATTCATCATATTATACTACGCCATATTTTCATCAGAAAAGTGCAATTGTTATTGATTCAACATGTGAAGGATGGGCGGCAGTTTTGGATTCTGGCATGGTGAATTATCAAAATTATCATTACTTAATTGTCTCGGAAAATTTGACTGCTACCTTGCCTATACTCTCACAATATCCATTACAAGTGGATTCAGATGTCATTGTTGCCCACAAAACAAATGCCCATATTGATTTGTATGAAGTATATAACACTGGACTTCATCGCAATGGTGTTTTTCTCCTCAATAAAATGGGTCGTTGGAATTCTTTGCACTATATTATTATTAATACACATGATAGAAGAAATTTACGAGGTCTGAAGATAAGAGTAGCTGTTTTAATATTACCAATAATGGAAATGGCAAACGAAACTCTTGAACAGTTCATTGAGAAAACTTGGAGGAAACCGGATATCATTAATATTATGAAATACTTTATTGTTTTGAAATATATGAGAGAGATGTACAATATTAGGTGAGTAGATATCTATCTCTATATACCTAATAGTGGTAG
This sequence comes from Euproctis similis, assembly GCA_905147225.2. Lineage (NCBI taxonomy): Eukaryota > Metazoa > Arthropoda > Insecta > Lepidoptera > Erebidae > Euproctis > Euproctis similis. The sequence goes on along the minus strand of LR990121.1, from coordinate 4,668,102 downwards.
AGCCAAGCAGTTCACTGCATGAATGGGCCGGCTCGACCGGTAAAATACCATACCTCTCAGAAGACCGACGTAAAGTGGCTCATGCCGCGTTTCGTTCGGTGAGAGAGGTACCCGGAGGCCCACCCCCCTTCCCCATCCTTTCCTATCCCCTATCCCTTAAAGGTCGGCAATGCAACAGTAACACTATATGTGTTGCTGGTGTCCATGAGCGGCGTTGGTGGCTTACCATCAGGTGACACGCCTGCTCGTTTGCCCTCCTATCCCATAAAAAAAAATTGTTTCGGTGGTCTGCATGATTCATAATGAAAGAAGTCGTGGGATCAAATCCGGGTTCACACCAAGGAAATTCCTTTTGTAAGTTATGTGCATGAATGGGCTGGGTCGTCCGCTGAAATACCACGACCTCTAAGTGTTGCTGGTGTCCATGGGCGGCGTCGGTTGCTTACCATCAGGTGACACACATGCTCGTTTGCCTCCTTATATCATAAAAAAAAACTACCGATCCCTTCCACATCACATTGTGAGGGCCGGCAACGCAATTGTAACACTATTTGTGTTTGGGTGTCCATGGGTTGCGATTGTTGCTCACCTCAGGTGACACGCCTGCTCGTTTGCCGGCCACACCGTCAGGACTGTGTAGACGACCGTCTAGTAGAAGTAATGACCGTCGTTGACTTCATAACAGGAACAGAACAGGCTCTCAGATCAACATTAACATTATATTATTTGTAATTGTAGTTACGATTTACTCCGAGTAAATTCATGGGGTTACAATCGTAATGGCACATTCGATGGAGTGGTGGGCGCTTTGGCTCGTGGGTTAGCTGATATTGGAGGCGCGCCATGCTTCTTCCGAAGTGATAGAGCGAAAATTGTCCAATATATATCAGAAGTCTGGACATCTAGGTATATGCTTCTTTACTCGTACCTTCTAAAAAGTAAAAATTCCTTCCCCCAAAAGGAAAAAAAATCATCATAGATTACTTAAATTTTAGTAAAGCTCGTCAACTATTTGCGACATAATAATATGATACGGCGAGTCAAGGCTTAACAGCTGCTGCCTACACTTTCGTGTAGAAAAAGACATGAAGATATGTATATATTAAGTTGCTAGCACTTTTACTGATCTACTATCACAAAATTATTTTTGTGTACCTACTGAAAATTTGTACACAGAAGTATTTGATATAGGTACACATTTGAGATCTTTGGGCGAGGATCAGACAAAAAATCCATAATTGCGGAAAAAAATGATTGACTGTTACAATAGGTTACCTGGGAAGTTTTTTTTATGTGATAGGATAGCAAGAGGATCACCTGATGGTATGCTCCGGATACCTCTGTCACCAAACGAAACGCGGTATGGTGAGCCAGTTTACGTCGTTATTCTGAGAAGTAATAGTATTTCACCGGTAGAGCCGACCAATTCATGCAGCGAACTGCGGGGCTCTATCACTGTTAAAACGACTTCTTTAGATTTTCTACTACTTCTTCTTTCGGGTTTAAATCTCATACATACTACATAACTTCACGCCAAATCAGATTAGGCAGAGATAACAGAGCGCAATAAAATCACAATTTACGATTTCAGCATATTTTAAATCAGACAAAGGAATATCTTTTCTTGGACATAGATTTTGCAAAGTTTGGTGTGTTCCTGATCACTGCCTGCTGGTAGTACCTAGTTCCTAGCCTATAGTTTGGGCACAAAACAAATGATTTTAAAATCTATAATTCAGACAGAGTTTCATCTTCCGCCACCCAAAACATCCAGGAGGTTTCTACAAGATATACACTCGACCGTTAAGCAGTACAGTGTGGTACTTCATACTGGGTCTGATTGTGGTGGCTGCTATCATATCATGGCTGATGCTCCGGATTCAGGCCAATCGTCTTGGTGGGGACGATAGCTCGTTCAGTCTTGCTGCATTGGTTATTTGGGGTGCGATATGTCAGCAAGGTAGGTGCTCTGTATTTGTAAAAAAGGTAACTTGTATCAATGTTTTCACAGACGAGAAACCAACCTTTTGCCCTTAAAAGGATAACCAGGCCAATACTACTAATACTGTAGTGGACACTCCAAAAAATGCGTTAATTTGGGGCTATTGGGTTGCCTTTGCTCGAGGTGACAAGATTTCCAACAGGTTTCCATCAGCACCTAAATACCAGAGACAGTGATAATTTAGGGGATACGCAGTTGATAGGGGCAAATAGGCGTGTTACCTAATGGTAAGCAATTAACGCCTCCCATGTTTACCTGCAACACAGATAATGTAATAGTTGCGTTGCCGATCTTTAAAAAGGGCCAGGCAAGGAATGGGATGGGGAGGGGAAAGGGAAGAGTTTGGGCCTCCAGAGACCTCTCTCACCGAGCAAACCGCAGCATGAGCCAGTTTACGCCGATATTCTGATAGGTCGTGGTATATCACCGGTCTAGCGGCGAACTCTGTGGGTCTACTACTGTAAAAAAATCACAAAAATATATCTTCTTTTCAAGGTATGTTCATCCGCCTGGATTCAACATCTATTAAAGTGGCATTATTTACAATTTTCATATATGCAGTTACGTTATATCAGTATTATAATGCCACAATAGTGTCCTCTTTGTTGATGGAACCACCTAAAAATATCAGAACACTAAAAGATTTGCTGGAGAGTGATTTGAAAGTAGGCGTAGAAGACATTTTATACGTTAAGGATTATTTTAAGGTAAAACAACATAGTTGTTGTCTTTAATGTGGATTCACAAAAATCAAGATTTCAATCTTCAAGCCAAATCCCATCCCAAAGCCATTTTAGCAGTGGTAGAGCCAAGCAATTCGCTGCATGAATGGGCCGGCTCGACCGGTGAAATACCACGACCTCTCAGAAGACCGACGTAAAGTGGCTCATGCCGCGTTTCGTTCGGTGAGAGAGGTACCCGGAGGCCGACCCCCTTCCCCATCCTTTCCTATCCCCTATCCCTTAAAGGTTGGCAACGCAACAGTAACACTATATGTGTTGCTGGTGTCCATGGGCGGCGTTGGTTGCTTACCATCAGGTGACACGCCTGCTCGTTTGCCATCCTATCCGATAAAAAAAAAATCCCTTGCGGGGTAGGCAGAGAAAACAGAGTGCCATAAAGCACCATTCTTACACGCCTCACTCGCTTCGTTGACTTTCATAACTGTTTTCATGTACTCGCGTCTATTTTTGAGGCTCCTAACATCACCTTCCTCCAAAACACGCTCTATTTGGTCATGTAATGTGTTTCTTGGCGGTCCTCAACTCCGACAACCATCTGCTTTTGCATTGTATTACTCACTGCTTAGTCAATCTTGCATCGTCCATTTTTTCTACATGTACGAAACATCCGATTTTTTCTTACTTTTACACCGACACTCTCTTTTGTTTCCCTGTCATCAAAAGTACTTTCACGAGTAGGTATGCTTGATTAAAAGTAGTCTTCTATAGATGTGCTTAAAGTCAGACTAATGCCATATCGAATCATTTATCTCGTTTCTTAAAATAATACTAGTTGACCCAGCGAAGTTTGTTTCGCCTCAAAAAATAATTAAAAATGGTCATTGTGGGTTATCCCTAAGAGATAGGCATAATATGTCATCGCGGACTTTTTTGTAGAACTTTTTTTTTTTATTGGATAGGAGGGCAAACGAGCAGGCGTGTCACCTGATGGTAAGCAACCAACGCCCCCCATGGACACCAGCAACACATATAGTGTTACTGTTGCGTCGCCAACCTTTAAGGGATAGGGGATAGGAAAGGATGGGGAAGGGAGTGGGCCTCCGGGTACCTCTCTCACCGAACGAAACGCGGCATGAGCCACTTTACGTCGGTCTTCTGAGAGGTCGTGGTATTTCACCGGTCGAGCCGGCCCATTCATGCAGCGAACTGCTTGGCTCTACCACTGTTAGAGTAACTTTTAAGAGTATTATATATATTTATTATACGTTATGGTATAATGGTTATTATACATCTAATGTAGTACATTGTTTTGATCTATCACTTAGGGTTCAGCCGGCGTTTGCAAATAAAGGGCTAAATCGAGAAAATTAACACTTTTTATTTTCTACATTATACCTACAAAAATTATACATAAAACCACCCCGTTGACACCCTCTATCTATTAGAAAAACTGCATCAAAATCCGTTGCATATTTTCAAAGATCTAAGCATATAAGGGGACAGACAGCGGAAAGCGACTTTGTTTTATACTATGTAATGGTAGTAGCTTGGAGTATATTGCAGATGTTAAAACTTTTGTCAAGTCTGCCTTTATTTTTCTATCAGGCGTTAGACTTTACCTTAATGCTTTAAAAATATCGTATACCTACGTTAATTCAGAACCGACTGTCCCAATATGTTTAAATACATTTTTCTGCATCTCCTTTTTATCTCCTTTGACTCTTTGCTGATATCCATGGGCGGTGCTAGTCGCTTACCCCCCCAAGCGACCCACATCATAGTTTGCGCCGCTTTCCCGTAAAAAAATATGTTGTCTGTAAAGTGGTTTACTGATAGTAGTTGAATGTGACAACGAGTCATGGTCTTTCGTGCGTGCAGCCGGCTCCATCGAATTATAAGACGTTGTCACGTCGAAAATTGAGCATTAGGTCCCCTATAATACTAAATAAAATAATCAGTTTGATCTGGATGCCGTTATTGAACTGTGTAACGTCTAATTTTCTATATACTATGCGACTTATGACATCAATTTAAACATCCTTTTATAAACAAAATGATTTTTCAGCGCACCACAGATCCTTTAGCAATTGAATTATACAAACGAAAAATTCATACGGCAACACACCATAATTTCTTCAAAGCGGATGATGGCATGGCTTTGGTTAAGAAAGGGGGTTTCGCCCTTCACGTGGATACTACTGTAGCCTTCCCCATAATTAAAGATAGCTTCAGTGAGAGGGAGATTTGTGAGACACAGCTTGTGCAGCTCTATCCTTTGCAGAAATGTGGAATTGTCATTAGAAGGAAAGCACCGTACAAGGAGCATGTCTCATATGGGTAAGGCATATTTTGTTATGCGTCAATATAACATAACATAACTTCACGCCTTTGTTACCCGAAGATGTAGGCAGCGGCTGTTGAGCCTCGTCTCGCCGTTTTGTTTACGTCCCAAATGGAATAGGTGGCGAACCTATTGCCATACCGGGCACAAAGTTTTCATTCATCGATATTTATCACACTTAACTTTCGAAAACGATTTCGAAAAGTGAGCCAGTGCTGGGATTCGAACCCGGACCCCTGGATCAGAAGCCATGTGCTCGACCACTGGCGTCAATGTAAAAATATCATTAACTTTGATACCTATATCTGGACGTACTCTTTAGTTTTCGGCTTCCACTTTTAATTTGTAAAGAATTTTTGTAAATTTTTATGGAAGATGGTATAAATTATTACGTGAAAACTATTAAAAATATGTTCTTTTTTGTAACTATTCAAACAGCTCCCTTTTGTAGGGAGCCAAATGTTTCGAGTTTTTTAACATTTTATTCTCCAACTTTGCTATCAATTTCTATACATTTTTTTTGGGATAGCAGGGCAAACGAGCATGCGTAGGTCACCCGATGGTAAGAAATTAACTTCCCACAAAACACCTACAACATAAATGGTTACAGTTGCGTTACCGACCTTTAAAATGGCATGGGAAAGGGATCGGAGGTGGGCCCCTATCCCACTTCCGGCCCTTTCCAGAGGGGATGGGGTTGGGTCTCCGGATACCTATCTCGCGGCATAAGCCATTTTACGTCGATATTTACCGGATTGCCCTTAAGTGAGCTTGGGTGGGAAAAGGGCAGGAAAATGATGTTTTGGCCGCGATATATACAATTCCACCCAAGAGTTACTAAATATTTCCAAGATGATAAGATTGTTTACTAAAAAATATGTTTATACCAGTATGTATTTATTTGCAGGATCCGAAAGATGTACGAATCAGGTTTGTTTCAACGCATCCGATCTGTCATGGATACCCCGATGCCCCAGTGCGTTCACACTCCAGACACGAGCATCTACTGCGTCAGCATCAGGGAATTCTCTACGCCACTATTAGCGCTCACGCTTGGCATATTTTTGTCCATTTTTATATTATTCGTAGAGACTCTTGTTAGTAAGATAGTAAAATAATGAAAAATAGCTGGATTTTAAAAACATTATAATTTGGCATCCCTACAGCCATTTCTTTGCTGATCTGTTTTTTAAGTCATATTTCTTCCGCTGTAAGTTAATAAACAATTAATGTTAATTCGAACGAAGAATTCAAACCCAAGTCCCATTACAGCGGGCTTAAAGTCCCATTTAATTATCGTTTTGAGTTTCTACTTTTTTCGTCATCGTGGGTTAGGTTAAAAAAGGTAGGCATTTATTTAAAATTAGATCATTTGCAACTTGGAAAATAATGAGTATAATAACAAAACAATTATAATAATTATTGTGCTCTGGAGAAAGGTGATGTTAGGAGCCTCAAAAATCGACGCGCGTGCATGAAAAGAGTTATGAAAGTCAACGAAGCGAGTGAGGTGTGTAAGAGTTGTGCCTTATGGCGCTCCGTTCTCTCTGCCTACCCCGCAAGGGATTTGACGTGAAGTTATGTAATGTATATATGTAATAAAAAAAAAAACAAATTTATCAATCTTCCATCTGTTTTATTTATTATGAGTACCATAAATACTTCGCGTACATTCCTGTATGGATTCATGGAAAAAATACAAAACATCAAAATCCATTCTACTATTCACGTTCAGCATAATCTATACTATTTTAATACATACCTTGTATATATATATATTTATATAAATAGGTAGGTACTGTTGTACAAAGCTAGTTAAATAAACTTTTCAGTTACATAATTATGACCAAGTAGGTACGTAAGAAAAGCTAAGTACGCGATTTTGTACATAATTTATATATATTTATATAACTAATCACACTTGTATTATCAATAAGGACAATTTGCGCAGTAAATATTCCTTTTGATTTCTTAAAAACTTTCTAAACGTTTTTCAGGTTCAACTTCTGTTCAGAGTTCTATCGGTATGACCCTAGCCCAACTCACTTTAGGCCATTATTATGTGATTATTTTTTAATACAAATGTCAAATCCTTTGAAAAAGTTTGAAATTATAACCGAAAAGTAAGAATCAGAGGCATGCAAGTCTCATTTATCTGAGTAAAGAACGGAACTTGAGTGAGTGCAAGTCCAGTTCATTCAGTGAAGGAATCTTGGCTTGGCGATTACATGTGATGCTTATTATCGCGAAGTTTAGATACAAGGAGTCTGAACGGTATAGGATTTTTCCATAGTATTAATGTACACAAAAATAAACTCAGATCTTAGTTCTCTTTTCTGACACAGGCTGCGCTAGAATTTAGGAGGTACTAATGCTATTATTATTACATGTAAATACTAGAAAAAAGTTAAATAAAAAAATCGACAAATGTCTAAATTACATAAACTTACGTTTAGCATTAAACACAGCGGTCAGAGCTTCCCGCGTAAAGATTTAACGAGTACTTCTTGACAAATGGCGCACTCTACCCGCGAAAATTCTATCCCCTAAATTGAGACCTTCTGTTCAACATTACGTTCGGACTCCTTGCATCTATACTTAGTGCTTACTATCTTAGTAAAATGTGACGTACTCACATCTTGGCTGTTAAATTTAATAACTTACATAGATTTTATTATTTTACGCGCGATCTTGACGCTACGGCGGGCATCATATTAATGTTAGGTAGGTTTTAATTATTTGAGAAATGTTTATGTAAAAACAGTTTCGTAGCAATAATTTTTTGAAAAATATTTCATTCCTAAAAGGACACAGGATATCTTTTTAATAATAATTATTGAATGTTTTTACTGAGAAAAAAACCTCTAAATCAATTTAAGGACCTGCTCCTGTCATGGGCCCATCCAAGTATTACGTAAGCAGATTTATTACAATTATTTACCCCCCGCCCAGCCCCCTTGTCAGCAAAAGTAAGCAATGCTCTCACCTCCTCCCCGCCATAATTACGTATTTATTTTTCAAAGAAATAATTTTCGAGTAATAAATAAATACAATAACAAATAAATAATCTACACGACTGGTCTAAAGTTTTTTTTTTGTAAAATTAAATAGCTACTGACGTAATCACCATCTGGACCCCCCTACTCCATCTGTCATCAAAAATAGGCAAAGCAAAGACCCCCACCCCATAGTGCTTACGAAATACTTGAACGCTTACCCCTATTACAAATTTATCTCACCATTTATATCTGTCACTGGTAACCACGAAGTGTAGAAACACAACAGTCCGCACGCTATAGGCTTATCCATAATGATCATGTACTCATTAATAAACTGAGATCTTAGTTCTCTTTTCTGCCATTGGCTGCGGTAGAATTTCGGACAGATCAGAGCTGTCAACGGCGGCAAAACAACTTCCCGCGTAAGGATTGTTGGATAGATTACCGGCGAAAATTTTTTGCCCTAAATACAGACCATTTGTATAACATTACGTTCGGACCCCGTGTTTCTAAACATCGTGGGTAATTCAATCAATCATTCGTCTTTCGTTCGTGGAGAGAAAATTTCAGGTAATTAATTCGGTATTATTATATAGTTTTTTATAGGATAGGAGGGCAAACGAGCAGGCGTGTCACCTGATGGTAAGGGACCAGCGCCGCCCATGGACACTTGCAACACATATTGTGCCGACCTTTAAGGGAGTAAAATAGGTAAGGATGGGGAAGGGGGTGGACCTCCGGATACCTCTCCGAACGAAACACGGCATGAGCCACTTTACTTCGATCTTCTTATATGTTTCCTTAATTTTGTTTGGATTATTGACAATAGATAATATATTTAAGTAAATATTAAACACAACTATACAGATGAGATTCCGGCTTTCATTAAATCACAAAATTCAGAGCTACTTTTACTTATGATATCGGTGGTATGGAGGTTGAAAAACCCGCTTCTGAATCCAAACGTCCAACGTTCCAATTGCGAATGGTCAACAAATGACTTTTCAGAATTCCATTCGTGCGTTAAGTTTCCATTACAAATACAATGTGCCATATCTATGGCATTACTTTTCGTCACCAATTTCAATTAGAAACCAAAAATTTCGGCGTTTAAAAGTAATTACTTCGACCTTGGGGCGTAAAAAGTCGTAAAGTGAGAGAAGAAAAAAATAGAACCAGTTATTCTTTTCCTTGTTCGGTAATAAATGCATTTTAACATTTCCAATGACATCATTTTATTGCTGTTTTCATGTTTCATTCTGTTATTGAAAATAATAGTAGTATATTTAAGATTGTCTGTTCGTCCGTCTATCATACTGTTTTCGAAATGTTTGATATATTGAAATAGTTTTCAAATTATTTTGGCCACTTTTACAAGTATTAGGTAAAGACTTAAATTATAAAATAATCAGCCAAGTGTGGGTGGTGGTGGTAAGATGACTAAACTAGTAAATAAAATTAGTTATTAGACAGTCACAAGAAAGATCAAATCATTACAATAATATATATTTTACAATAATTATCTAAACCGCAAGCCATACAACATATCACCATATTTTTTGTTTTCTTAAATGATTTGGTCAAAATTATCAGATATGGATTTTTTTTAATTTTAACAATAAACCGGGACAGACAGATACAAAATATTAAATGATAATACATAAGCTTTCTGTAAACTGTAATCTTTGAGTAAAAATGAATTTCCAAAACATTGTTTACATTCAATAAGATTTGTTTACATTCATTAAGATTTGTTTACATTTGCTAAGATTTGTTTACAAGTTTGAAAGGCATGTTTTTTTTATATTATATGTAATGAAAGTGTATGCGTACACACTGTGAAAGTGTCGGCTTGTCTGTATGTGGACAGGCGCGAGTTTTCACCGTTCTTCCAACATCACTGTCTCTTGAGGATACAGTTTGAGGGCCTTCAATGTACTGCTATGAGATTCTGTTGTAAGCTGTTGAATTTAAAATGGCACATGTTATTATAATTTGTGATTAAAATTATGATGGCTAATTTAATAATGGGCATAGGTCGGAGTAGGAAAACTGATTTTATGTACTTGAGTCAAGCTTATAAGCTTGACTCAAGTACGTAAAAATGAGGATAAAATGGCATGTCTATATTATAATATAGACATGCCATTTTATCCTCATTTTTAGTTAAACAAAAATATAAATAAATTATTTTTAAACTTAGAGGCCGTTTAAGTATTACGTAAGCACTATAGGGGGGTGGGGGGGTGGTGGTCCAGGTGGTGATTACGTCATTACGTCAACGACCCCTTAATAGGATACAATTTCTAGACAATGTTCAACGACAACATAAAGACAATTAAAATAAATAGTCATATTAATACGTTTTTCATTTTAATCACAGATTTAGACTAATTTGAAAATTCCGGAACAAATATTAAATTCCGGTATTTTGGAGGCATCTATATTATTCTCTAGGTTTGACGTCAACATAAGGTGTTGACGTCAAACCTAGAGAATGACATAAGTGTCATTCTACCTACTCCAACCTATAATAATGAAGCAGCAATTATCGACCGGAATTTTGTTCCCGAACAAATATTAAGTTCCGGTGCTGTGGAGGCGTGTCCATATTATTCTCTAGGTTTGTCGTAACTCAAATCGTCGTAAATCACCTACCTACTCTGACTATTTACAAATTAACGTGTTCAGAGAGGTTTAGCAATGATACTTACGTCTCTTCTAGGCCAGCTAGCGATGACTTTGTAATTCTCTTGTGGGTAACCTTTGGATGCGAGAAAGTCTAATAACGCCTGCAATCAATTATAATATTATTTATATTAATGATGAAATATTGACAATATCAATATATTATTCGATTTTAATATAAGATTTAAAATGTATGTGAGTTGTCTACTTTAGAGCACTGTATTAGCTGAATCTTTATGTATCAAAGTAGTGGAACTTATACATCGGGCACATATTTGTCAGTCTTTGATATTCATCACACATAAATTCCAAAGTCACTGATATGGGCTGGGATTCGAACCCGAGATTTATTGATTACGACCATAGAGATCATAATATACAACCATATTACTTGCTAAAAACAAACTTTTTGATAGTGGTAGAGTCACGCAGTTCGCTAAATGAATGGGCCGGTTCGAAAGGTAAAATACTACGACCTCTCAGAATATCGACTTGATGGCTCATGCCGCGTTTCGCTCGGCGAGAGAGGTATCAGGAAGCCCAGTCTTCCCCTCTCCCTTCTCATCCCACTTCGAACCCCTTCATATCGCATTGTAAAGGCCGACAACGTGTATACAGTCTGAAACCATTTTAGTATTATGTATTTTTTATTGGAATTTGGAGAAAACGATTAGCAGGTTACATGTTAGTAAGCAACTATCGCTGTCCATGGACATCTGCAACACAGAAAGTGTTACAGTTGCGTTGCCAGCATTAACAGGAGCGGGAAGGGAGGGACCTATTGTGATGGTATATTCAGTTAGTATAGGTACAGTGTACGTACAGCGAGCGTGTCGTCCGCGTGGAAGCGCCTCTCGAGGCAGTCGTGGTGGGGAGGCGGGAGACGCACACGTATACGTGCCACGTCGGGCGCACCCGCAGGCGGCTCGGCGGGCACGCGCTGAGCTGCCGTCTGACGTTCCTCCTGACAGATATATTTGAACAATGAATGACATTTCATTTTTTTTCATTCGTTTAATTTGGACAGGCTAAAGCTTAGAAGCCAATGTGCCTTTTCTGTAATATTTTTTCTATACATATAGTATTAAAGATAATCTAACCTTACCTAATTATCCATAAATTCGTGGTACTTTATGCATGATGTTCCAAGGGAGTTTTGACGCCAATATAGAAGAGTACGCTACATGCGATATTTATACCATCTTCGACATTTGTATACATATACAACACTTATTGAATAAACGTAATGAATTTTATTAAATAATATCCAATGCAACACAAATTTTGGAAATTAATGCAAATAAAGCATGACTGTTTTACATTCCCGCCAAAATCCCAGACTACGGTACAACTGGCAACCTTCAATTTTTTTTTTCATTCGCCCAATATAGACAGACCAAGGTTTTGAAACCATACTGCCTCTTCTATATTAATTGTCTTTTACAGAGATAAAAACATAGGTAATTACAGTAATTAAATAAAAAAATAATTATGGATGATTCAAGATTGACTAAGCAGATATACAATGCAAAAGCGGATGGATGTAGGAGTCGAGGACGGCCTAGACACACATTCCATGACCAAATAGAACGTGTTCTGGAGGAAGGTGATGTGAGGAGCCTCAAAAATCGATGCGCGTGCATGAAAAGAGTTATGAAAGTCAACGAAGCGAGTGAGGTGTGCAAGAATCGTGCCTTATGGCGCTCTGTTCTCTCTGCTACCCCGCAAGGGATTTGGCGTGAAGTTATATATATATATATATTATTACAGTGAACATGTGGATACTTATTTTACAGCTGCAGTAGCAGTTTAACAGCATTTTATCAGAAGATCATTTCTTTACATACAACTTTTAGCAATAGCTTTTACTGGTATTTGATATAATTACACTTCTTTCTTTATCAATGGTAAATAACATAACATAGGGCGGTCTAAATATTATTTTAATATACATCACTGACCTCTTTCTTTGCTTCTTCCATAAGTCTCTCCGACTCGACTCGCTCTAGTTCTTGAGTTCTTTCTAATTCCTGTTGCTTTTTAATTTCTTCTTTGGCTCTGCAGATGATCAAATCAAATTAAGTTTATTGCTCTATGAAAAGAATAACTCGGATAAACAAAAAAAGGAATATGGTTAACCTGTCAGCTTCCAGACTGCGCTGGTAGGCCTCGTCCTGCTCGCGCTTGACCCGCTGGCGAGCGTCCCTCTCCCTCTCGAGGCGCGCCTCTTCATCTCGAGCTGCGCTGAACCTCTCCAGGGCCTCTACGAGTCCACCCAGTAGCTCCGAAACGCCAACATTACCTGATCACAACGACGTAAGTTACTGATCTATCCAGAATTTGATATCTTGGAACAAATATTTGATTCAGGCTTTGTGTATAAAACTTGGATTTTTTTTTTAATTAAAATAGTAAGTACACTTAAAAATAGTAATTATTATACACCAATTAATGCTAAATTAAAAATATAGTTATAGTTAAATTCAATATTAAAACACGTGCGCTTGAGGAAAGTGCCTCCGTGGAACAAGCATACACGGACACAATCGGCACGATTATCGAGAGAGAGAGAGATTATCATGAGAAGAACCGGGCAAGAAACTTATGTGTGAAATATTATTTTAAATTCGAAAATAATATTTGTCCATAAAGCATAAATAATATTATAGCTCGCAGAATAGTCGACCATCAAAGTAAAGATCCCAACTAAGTGCATTTAAAAATTTATTTGATACTAACCATTAATAACCGAGTATATTTCCGTATTAGATCTAACTCGCATGATTATAACTAACGCTGGTAGTCTATCCACGGGAATGCTACGTATCGTCATACCGGCCACCGGGCCCAGTGCAGTCGATACGGAATTTATTAGCCTGGAATACAAACATTTTTATTAAACAAAAATAGGTACACTTCATCAAACAGTATAAAAATCAATATGACAAAAAATAAGAAAGCCTCCGGGTATCTTGGTTTAATTTTTGTAGCCTAAGGGTCCGTTCACATTTAATTGAAGGCCAGGAATTTCTTTTTTTTTCTTTTTCAACCAGCGTCATTGAATATATATTTTTGTGTTTTATAAAATTTGAATGAACAATGTTATAACTTACATATTGTTATTGTCCGGATGTGACAGATCCCATCCATAGACAATAAAGTTTGCCTGCAGCGTCTGCAGCACAGCCTCGCACCCGAGGAGTTGGGCACAGAACACGTTTGATAGTACTGACTGCTCATGGTGTAGATATACACCTAGCAGTTTTCTCTGAAACATATTATTTTTTGTAAATATAGCATATCCTAGGTTATCTATAAAATATATAATTTGCAACAGATAAATGTATGAGCTTTGTTTCCCCTCAGAAACAATAAACGAGTGAATAGAATATGTTTTCCAAAACAATAGTGGCATAATCTTGAGTAAAAAGTAATATTACACAACTTCACGCCTTTTTCTACCCGAAGGTGTAGGCAGCGGCTGTTAAGCCGCATCTCGCAGTGATGTTTACGTCCCAAGTGGCGAACCTATTGCAATACCGAGCACAAAGATTTCAGTCATCGAAATTTTTCACACATAAGTTCCGAAAAAAAACTTCGAAATATCATTGGAGCCAGTGTGAGGATTCGGACCCGCGACCTCTAGATTCAGAACCGGGGTGCTCGACCACTGGACCACCGAGACGTAGCAACATTACAAACATTTATATGTATAGATAAATATTATTACCTCTTTGGCAGATTTTAAACATGACTCTTTGATGGCGTCTTGAAGGGTTCCCTCAAAGAAATTGGGTGTGTTAGGTCCATACCTTGACCTGAATCTTTGGGCGAATTCTATACAGCCAAGTGCCTCATCTTCCACATGTTCAGACACTGAAATATGATAAGATCTTTATCGAATACTTTTTTTTATTTATAAATCATTTAATTTAATTGCATTATCTAATATATAAAATTCTCGAGTCTAGATGTTCGTAATTGAACTCCTCCGAAACGGCTCGACCGATTCTCATGAAATTTTGTGTGCATATTGGGTAGGTCTGAGAATAGGACAACATCTATTTTTCATCCCCCTAAATCACAAGAATAGCCCACCCCTCAATATTTTTTTTTAATTTTTCGACATTTTTCTGTTTCTTATTTTTTTTTATAAAACGGGATACAAAAATACATACAACCCTAAATTTTCAACCCCCTACGATCAATCCCTATTTTTTAAATTTTATTTTTCGGCAAGACAACGTTTGCGGGGTCAGCTAGTCATTACATAAAATAAAATAAAGTCACTTCCCGCTGTCTGTCGGCTTATATGCTTATCTTTGAAACTACGTTACGGATTTTGATGTGGTTTTAATAGTTAGTTAGTTAGTGTCAACGGGGTGGTTTTGATCTAATTCATATATGATGTTGTAAAGAAAAATGATAATTTTCGAGATTTAGTACTTTTATTGCAAACGCTGGCTGAACCCTAAGTGATAGATCAAAACATTGTTCTACATTATTAAACACCTTCAGAAGGTCTACAAAAAAGTCCGCGAGGGCATATGTCTATCTCTTAAGGATAACCCACAATGCCCATTTTATTTTTTTACTTTTTACGAGTTATAATGGCTTATTTACGAAGCGATTTTAAACATTACAGCATTAATTTTCATCCAAATAAGTGTCTTGAATAGATTGTGTATCTATTATAGCTGATCCTGGCCCTTTACAGCATGCAATTTAAACGAATATTTTCAAAGATATAGTTGCAGTTAAAGTCGCGCTGTTTCGTGCCTACTGCACATCTTTTTACACGTGCAGCCTGTGGGCTCCATACGCGTAAGGCTTACAGTGCACTCCATGTGCAGTATAACAACGCGTTCAGGGTGCTGGTGGGGCTGCCACGCTTCTGTAGCGCGTCAGGGACACGTGGACTGCTTCCAGTCCACTATGCGTAAGAGGTGCTTCCCTGGTGCGCAGGGTGCAGGGCAGCGCTAACAGCATCCTGAGCATGATTGCAAGCGGCCTGGACGGCACATACATGGGTCATTGCTCGAATATCTCGCATGGTATACCGAGTCGGTGACGCATATGTGTGCGGAAATAGGTCGGCTGAACAATTTATTTATTATGTATTGTATTTATATATATTGAGATTATGTATTGTAACTATGTATTGTATTGTAATTATGTATCGTATTGTAACTTTATATGTATTTATGGGCCATGTTGCCTGAAATAAATGATGATTATTATTATTATTGCAGTATCAACATAGCGGGACAGCAGTTAAGGCCGATAAATAGCACGAATTTAACCTCATAATATCCACAATTTACTCATTTATTACTTTTGATGCGGAACAAAGTTCGCCGGGTCAGCTAGTTAGCATTAAAGTAATAATGCAATTAAATTCAATGTTTGGATAGGAAATATTTGGTTGATATTGTATGTATCTGTTTAGGCCAAGACACTGTCCTAAGGTATTATCTGGTATTAATGAGAACCCGCCAGATGTTCTCTCACTATATAGCACATGGGCCTCCAGATACCTCTCCCACCGAAAGAAACTCGACATGAGCCACATTACGTCCATATTGTGAGATGTCGTAGTATTTTACCGGTCGAGCCGGCCCATTCATGCAGCGAGCTGCCTAGCTTTACTACTGTTATGTTCTCTCTAAACACAATCAAGTTCATGTCAGTTAAAAGAAATAAATTATGAGTATTGATAGAATTTATTTACAGAATTATAGATTATAAAAAATCATAAAAATAAAAGAATTATTAAAAGGCATCGAAAAATTCTTTCGCATCATTGTCAACGGGTAATGTGACCAGAAGACTGGCAGCATTGCCACGTTGAATGGCAATACATATTTTCTGTACAAAGAACAAGCCTGCCTTCTGGTCATTTGTAACCTCTACCAACTGCTTAGTGAGATCTTTATACAATTTGTGTGCACTTGGCCCCCATGGACCAAGTGTTTCGACTCCAAATGGCTCGAACACATAATGACCCATAAGATTATTAATTTATGACGCTTGAGGGTCTCTGCGTATCTAGCAGCAGCGCCAGTGTGTCGATACAAGTAGCGTCCCATACCAAATTACATGTTGAAGATGAGAGTTGTGCCTACAACTGCACTGCCTAACCATGAATCCACTCTCATCATCCGAGCTACTGTGGTATGAATTCAAGCCGTAATTCCTTTCTACAATTTGCTTAATATGCATGCCAAATACAAAACTACCAGTCTGTCACTATTGAAGGTTGTCTATCTGACGGTATACTCACTCAGTGGTTGCAACCTCTCGGTGTGAACCATATCCACAAACATGCCAGTGTCATCTTCTCCCATGTAACCTTCAGTGGAATCTTCTATCTCCTCAACAGAACTGTTCTCGCTATCCGAACTCTCCAATATTATCTGTACACAAATAAAACTTTACAGATATTTGATGTCTGACATATTTCATGCAGATAACTAAGACATTGATCTTATTATGATTATCTTTATATCAAAGATTCATATCAAAGTTAGTTTGGTTTAGGGATAGGAAGTATTGGATTAAAATATTAATGTTATACACCAGTAGGTAACAACAATTATCAATGTTATAACAAATAACTTCCCAGCAGTTTGCTGCATGAATGGGCCGGCTCGATCGGTGAAATACCACGACCTCTCAGAAGATCGACGTAAAGTCGCTCATACCGCGTTTCGTTCGGTGAGAGAGGTATCTGGAGGTCCACCCCCCTTCCCCATCCCTTTCTATCCTACTTGTCCCTTAAAGGTCGGCAACGCAACTGTAACACTACATGTGTTGCAGGTGTCCATGGGTGGCGCTGGTCACTTAACATCAGGTGACACACCTGCTCGTTTGCCCTCCTATCCCATAAATTAAAAAAAAAGGTGTAGTCAGTGACTGTTAAGCCTCGACTCACCGTTATGTTTACGTTCCAAATGGTGGCGAAACTATTGCAATACCGGGCACAAAGTAATTAATTTCGAAGAGTCATTGGTGTGTGCCAGGATTCCAAACCGCGACCTCTGGATTCAGAAACCGTGTGCTCGACTACTGGACCACCACACCAATGACTTTTCGAAAGTTATGTGTGATAAATATCGATGACTAAATACTTTGTGGCCGGTATGGCAATAGGTTCGCCACCATTTCCATATGGGACATAAACATAACGGCGAGTCGAGGCTTAACAGCCACTACCTACACCTTCGGGTAGACAAGGGCGTGAAGTTATGTTAAGTTTATGTATACTTACTCTTTTGTAGTTTTTCTCTTTGTTTGCCGACCGTTTGACAGTGAGTTCATGTTGTGGCAGATTAAGGCCAACCATTGCTAGCACTGTGTCATCCAGGCCTACCACTGAAGGCCACCCTGTCCAGGACTGTAAAGAAAAAGAAGAATATATATATAAGATAAACAGTCTCGGTGGCGCAGTGGGCGAGCGCACGGCCTCTGATCCAGAGGTCCGGGGTTCGATTCCAGACACTGGCTCACACCAATGACTTTTCGAAATTGTTTTCGGAAGTTATGTGTGATAAATATCGATGACTGACAAACTTTGTGCCCGGTATGGCAAGTTATGTTATGTTATATATAAGATAAGATAATGATTTTGTTAAAAAACTAGCGGACTCTAACTAGCAAACTTTCTTCTTTCCAAATTTTGGATTTATCACTTCTTCTTTATTATATCACACATGCGTTATAGCTAAAAACGACCCAGTCGACAGACACCCTTTATCAATTAAAAGTTATTAGCATTTTTATTCTCCTTTGAATACAGAAAATTATTTTGCCTATGTCACTTTGATGATTAACACTAATATCTTATCTATCAAGTTATATAGACAAAAGAGCTGTGCAAAATCATACACACAGAAAAAAAAACCAATAATTGAATAACAACTTTGGGGGCGTCCATAAATTACGTGAGGTGTTTAAGGGGGGGAGGGGGTCGAGTCAAATCTCATCTAATCTTACGTTGGAGAGAGGGGGGGTCTCGGCAAATATCACGCAATTTTTTTTCTGATTGAAACAAAAAAAATTATACTATTTTGGTCTATTTAATCCAGATTGTACATTAAAGAGCATGACGGAAAGTCATTTGCTCCATTTCTAATACGCCACTGCCTACCGATTCAACCGCTGAATGGTTTCATCAGCACGCCTTATGATATCTATTGCTCAAGTGTACATGATGATTTAGAGAAAAGATGCTGCAGTACATGCGGTATTTACTTTGCATCTAGCACAAGAGCTGCAGAGTACAGGCGATCAGCCCACATTGCACCAGCTAAGCAAGCGCGTATGTTCCGCAAAGTGCGACCCTCACGGATTGTCACAAGACGAGCTAATGAGTTACTTTGTACAAGTGCCAATGGCTTAGAGTGGCTAGATCAGAACGAAGTTGAAGGAGCAGATGATTTTACTGAAAATCATATGGAAATGTTGGTTCCAATAGTCTCTCTTGAGACCGTGCATGATTCTCCATGGACTGAATTAGAGTAGATATTCTTTTTTTAATTACAGTATTTACGATTTAAGTATTCTATTGTTAAATTTTTATTACACTTATAATTAAACTCTCTGCAATATTGATTACTAGTCTTAACTAGTCGTAAATAAAAGGACGATGCAAATTTGTTTTTTTTCTTTTTACAATAACAATCCAACGCGTTTACGTAAGAAACTCACATTTTGAAAAATCTCACGTGAGATTCGGGGATGGGGGAGGGGGTTGAATAAAATCTCACGACATCTCACCAGGGAGGGGCAGAAAATTTAAAAAAACACCTCACGTCATTTATGGACGCCCCCTTTAGTTAATTGTATACAAATTCGCTAACAAATATAATTATTGCGTTTGATAGCAATAACTATATTTTTTGCAGTTGCCTTCTTATTCACCGATACATATCGATGACTGAAAACTCTGTGTCTGTTATGGCAATAGTTTCGCCACCTATTTCATTTGGGATGTAAATAACGGTGAGTCGAGACTTAGCAGCTACTGCCTACACCTTTGGGTAGAAGAAGGCGTGAAGTTATGTTATGGCTTCTTACCTGATGCCGTGCTGGTATGTCTGTGAGAGAATAAATATCATTCTTGACCTCTTGGACAGTCTTTGTGCCGGGATATTTAAGAGTGTACTCATCATCTTCGTGTTTCACATGTAGTATATACGTCATGGTTAACTTTTCTGCCACCCTGCGAACAAGTATGTCATTAGTAGTAGGGTAGGTAGGTAGGTATACTAGACTAGGTACCTTTTTAGTTAATTTGATGAGAAAAGCGGGACAGCTGTTGTAAAAACTAGTAGATATATAATATTAAAGGCTAGAAAGTTTTTATTTCACAAATTAAAGTAATATTATAATATTGCATTTTATTAATTTTTGGGAGATAAAAAAATAATCTTTATGATATTTGTTTTTTCCTATACAACATGACAATGCAAAAATTCGTATATTATGACAAAATAAAAAAAAAATCTGATACAGGGCTTTGAAATAATATATTATCATACTCACTCATCATCAGCTATTAGTTGATCAGACGCTTTCAATCTTAACATAGTATTGTACGGTAGGCTGAGGTTATGCAGTTTAGCATTGGACGTGGCCCGAGACCCTCCCAACCCGGAGATCTGCTGTCTACATACTGGCACACCACAAATTAACTCCAAATGCTTTTTCAGATCACCTGAAACATATTCATTGCCAATTATACAGACAAATCATAAATGTAATGTGAAAAACTGACACGGTACTTCAAGAAAGTACCACTGCAAGGGACTTGGCGTGAAGTTGTAAATGTATGTACTTACCAACTGTTGCCATCCCAGATATTTTAACATCATGTATCTTATTATTGTAATGGACCTTTAGTTCTACCAGTTCAACAGAATTACATCTAGGTGATGAAGTTGATGCTTGTGTATTGTCCTCTCTGTCTGTGAATCATCAATAACATATTTTTAAATAAAATACTCTTCCATTAAGTCTAACGGCCGAAACCAATAATCAATCCCAATCCGAATTTTGGTATCTAAGATCTATATTTCAATCCATTTTTACTAATAAGCATGCCAATAATTAATCCATGGATTGATTTTGTTTGAGGAATCAATCGACAGATATACAATAATCTTAGATTGGCTTCAATCTTAGATTGGAGATTGATTATTGGTTTCGGCCGTTAGTCTTGGTAATCCAGTGGTTGAGCACCCCACTTTTCCGAATCAAAAAGGGGGGGGGGGGGGGGGGGTTTGAATCCTGGCTCATACCAATGACTTTTCGAAATTAATTTCGAAAGTTATGTGTGATATATATCAATGACTGAAAACTTTGTGTAGCGAGATGAGGCTAAACAGCCACTGCCTACACCTTTGGATAAAAAAGGCGCGAAGTTATGTTGTTTCTCTTCCATCTAAATCCTTATAAAACCTGTACTTCAGATTTTTTGGCATTACTGAATGACATATTTTGTCATAACTAAGCAGCATTGAACACACAAACAAATTAACTTTTATTTAGCTAGCTGGTAGGTATTGTTATAAAGTAAAATAAACTTAACATAACTTCATGCCTTTTTAACCTGACGGTGTAGGCAGTGGCTGTTAAGCAGCAACTCGCCGTTATGTTTACTTCCCAAATGGAATAGGTGGCGAAACTATTGCCAAACCAGGCCCCAAGTATTTCAGTCATCAATATATACATATCACACATAACTTTCGAAATGAATTCAAAAGGTCATTCATGGATTCGGGTCCGAGACCTCTTGATTCAGAAGTGGGGTATTTGACCACTGGGCTAAAGACAATACTTGAATGTTTACAGGGCTTGCATTGTGTCATTACCTGGTGGGTGAGTTTTTGGTGTTATCACAGATATATCCTCATCAATCATCTCAACATCATGTGTCTCATTGTTCGGCTCTGCTGAGTTGTTACCATCTTGAGGCATTACACGATTAATGGCCGACTGGAATTGAACATACAAGTTACTAATAAGTGTTACCTTAATACACTAAAACATTTATGGAGACAAGTGTTTTAGAAAGCTTAGTAGTTATACTGCTTTCGTTACTAAAATTTGCACCATTTGCTTGCATTTGCATGATGCTTAATTAAATATATCAACACATTATCAGCTGTATTCATAACAAAATCATTTGTATTGTATGAAAATGATAGTAAATTTTACAGACTGCACACTCATTAAATAACATTTTAAAATGAATCTGTTTTTTAGAATATTAAAAGTACAAGAAAAAGTAAACAAAGAGCTTCATTATTTTCATTACTTAAGTGGATGTTTTTATGTGGAAATATATAGTTTAAAGCTATTTTAAATTACATATATGTAAATTTGTTTCATCACTAACTTTAGAGTAAAATAAATATTATAACGTTTGTTATTGCAGGTACTTACAAGAAGGTCCCAATTTGTCTCTTCTAGATGAAATATGGCCTCAGCAACATTTTCTATAGCTGTTATTCCCTAAAATAATGCCATTCAAGATTATAGGTATGAAGAAACGTTGCGGCTGTGCTTATTTGTGCAATGCAGCAATAATCAGCCACAAGGTTTACCTTGAATCTTAACATTAAGGAATTGAGTAGGTACTGAAGCACAAAGAAATACTGAAAATACCATGTATCATTACACACATGACAAAAGTATTATACACACATATAGATCCTTCGCGAAATAAGAAAAAGTACCTAAGAACATTATAAAAAGAGCACTATCAAAAACTAACAAAAACTATCAAAAACAAAGAGTTAGAGAAATAAAGAGTCACTGTTGTTATTCTCTACATAACCTTATAACTTTGATCATAGCACTAAATATTGTTTAGATATAGTTGATAAAAAAGAAAGTTCCTTAGTTACCTGAAAATTAGCTAGAATTTCTTCTCTATTTTCTGCCATCCTGTTAATATTGAGCTCAAAAATACTATGACATTTGCAATTGCGACAAATCACTCAAACATTACGCATAGACATTTTCATTTTTATTTTTCATTGGCCTATTTTGGACGGGCTAAATTACGCATAGACACTCTTTACTATTAATTTTTCATTAGACCAATGTGGACAGGCAAAAGCTTACAAGCCATACTGCCTTTCCTGTGTTATTAATTAATTGTCTTTACTATGATTAGAATAGAACACTGTCTTACTAAGCTCTAAATACAAGACCAAGATACATGTTTTAGATCGCAACGTGTTGAAGTATAAGATTCCTCTGGCGTGCGCTCTAGCCTCATGAGTATACTATGACTGGTCCTTTTTCATAAGGGATAGGATGGCTAACGAGCAAGTGGGTCACCTGATGGTAAGTAACTTCTGCCCGTGAACACCGTGGTGCGTTGCCGTCCTTTAAGGGAGTAGGAGGGGAAAGGAAGAGAAAAGATGGGAAAGGGGATCGGGCTCTCTGACCGAACTTAACGCGGCACGAGCCACTTCACGCCGATATTCCGAGAGGACCTGGTATTTCACCGGTCGAGCCAGTGCATGAACGGCAAGACTCTAACACTGTTAAATGACTAAATATGCATCAACATAATTTTTATTTACCATAATTCTTTAATTTTTTAATATTGGGACTCCACAACCACAGTACTGGTGTTGTTTACGCCCTTGATTTAAGCTCTTAATTCCTGCCAGCTTATGCACTGCCTTGCAAATTCGTATTTCCAACGACTAATTCGAACTAGTCAGTGATGAGTAGTCACTGTTAAATTCACTGCAAATTTGATTTATCAACGTCTACTTCCATCTAATCAATGATGAGTAGTCTAGCCTAACAGATTCCTGTTAGGCTAGGTAGTTGGAAATAGGACTTTGCAGGGCAGCGCGTAAGCTAGCTGGATTTTTTTTTTGGGATAAGAGGGCTAACGAGCAGGCGTGTCACATGATGTTAAGTGACCAGCGCCGCCCATGGATACCTGCAACACATACAGTGTTACAGTTGCGTTGCCGTCTTGTAAGGGAGTAGGATAGGAAGGGATGGGGAAGAGGGGTGGGCCTCCGGGTACCTCTCTCACCGAACGAAACGCGGCATGAGCCACTTTACGTCGATCTTCTGAGAGGTCGTGGTATTTCGCCGGTCGAGCCGGCCCATTCATGCAGCGAACTGCTTGACTCTGCCACAATGACAATTAAGAGTTCATAATAGGTTCGCAGGGTAATTCAATAATGTAACTTATTAATGTCTGCATTTTTAGGTTACATGAATAATTAATTTTTATGTTACACTAATCATTTTTTTATTATACATAGTATAAAACAAAGTCGCTTTCCGCTGTCTGTCCTCATATATGCTTAGATTTTTGAAACTACGCAACGAATTTATTGTGTTTTTTTTTAATAGATAGAGGATGTCAACCGGGTGGTTTGTTAGTACAAGTTACAAACAAACTATGTATACTGTAGCAAATTAAAAGTCATAATTTTCGAGATTTAGCACTTAAATTGAGAAAATCAGTTAATAAACAAGTTTTTTAATGGAATGGGAGCAACCAACGCCCATGGACAGCTGCATCAGAGATAGTGTTACAATTGCGTTGCCGGCTCTTAGGAGAGTAACATGGGAAAGGAGGTGTAAGGGGTTGAGCCTCTGGATACCTCCCATAACGAACTAAACGCGACAAATGCCACTTTACGTCGATATTCTGAGAGCTTGTGATAACTCACTGGTCGCGCCGACCCACAGATGCAGCGAGCTGCGTGGCTCTACCGCTGTGAAAAACTACTAAACAATTTCGATGAAAAAAATTAAGAAGCAATAAATAAAATTTACTTCAAAAAGGTGGAAGGAAAGGTTATTCTCATTTATAATAAATATAGAGTCAGATCTTACATTAAAAGTTAAATATAATTTGTAGCAGAGTAGTTATTATATTTACTACTCTGCTATTAATAACTTTGCTACATTACAGCTTCAAATAGTCGATGTGAAATACAAATTGGGTTAAGAAAATTAGGCTAAGTCAAACTACAGAGGTAGTGGACAGATGGGGCTGAGTTTCACGCGATAATGCTATGGGCAACTCTTGCATATTATTATACGAATGCCCAATTATCTATTTAATTTAAGCCGTCATTTATGGCAGACATTCGAAATTTGAAAGTCATCCTGAACCTTTATTCGTATCTAAACTTCAATGTAATGTACCTTAGCTGCAAACATATGTTTGAACGTTATATAGTCTTAGCTCGATTTTATTGGTGCAGTCGTAAAGCGCGTTAGCGATATGCGCACGCGCCGTCTTTCAAAGAGGTTGCGCGTGAGATATTAGGTTTTACGCGGGAATAAGTGATAAATTTAACGGCATAGTTTTAAACCGCGGTAATTTATATAAATATATGAATTATAATTTCCTAGTTCATTAAAAAACACATCTGTACTTCTGTATATTACAATTATTATTCTCAATGTTATTTATAATAACAATAGTAAAAGAGTTTTAAAGTTTTCCCTATTTTTTTATTGACTTAAAGTAGCCTACTTTAAAAATAGACTAGGGATCAAATTTAATGTTAACTTATTTGTTTCATTACTACTAACCCGTTTTCTTTTTGTATTATTACCCCAAAAATTCCTTAATGTCTTGTTTGAATCCAACTCTATAAATAAATTTTAATTCTGTGTGTAATATTTTTTTAATATCTGAAAAATAGAGATAATTATTATTAAATTATTGGTGCAATTGCTTTAACAAGGTAGGGTGTTGCAGCAGCAATGGCGTTAACGGTCATGTTTCGAAGTTTCCTGACGCTTCTCCTCTGGGTGGTAGTTATACAATCACTCACCATGGACGAAGGTAAGTTTTTTATTCAGTTCATATTAATATTCTTCTTCTTCTTCTATCTGGCTCGTATCCCAGCTGATACGACTTGCCACTTTCTTATAGGAAGGCTTCGAGTTTAGCCAGTGAGGGAGTTCCAGGATTGTCTTCCCCGTCAATTGATCTACGTCAGCTGATTGACGCTTGTTACTTAGCCATGTATATTGAAGCCATAAATCGAAAAGTGCTTAGCACATACTGAGAATATATAATCCACGGAGTCTTTAATATATAGTCCACGGAGTCATAATAATATTAGAAATCAATGGAAATTAAATGACAATGCGCGAAAACTTCTCATAATAATTGACATCCAAAGGTCTGTCAATATATTTTGAATATAGAACTTAAATAAATTTCCAATTCGATGTGACAAAGTCTGATAGTCTTTTTTTTAAAATAAAAACGATTCGTTGATATTCGACAATATTTGCTCACAAGAAATATTTTCATATCTATAAAAAAATATTTTACATAATTGCACTTGGGGAACGTACCTACGTGTTGGGATATAGTAATACTTGGAAAAAAGTGTTTTTTTTTTATGGGATAGGAGGGCAAACGAGCAGGCGTGTCACCTGATGGTAAGCAACCAACGCCGCCCATGGACACCAGCAACACATATAGTGTCACTGTTGCGTTGCCGACCTTTAAGAGATAGGGGATAGGAAAGGATGGGAAAGGGGGGTGGGCCTCCGGGTACCTCTCTCACCGAACGAAACGCGGCATGAGCCACTTTACGTCGGTCTTCTGAGAGGTCGTGGTATTTCACCGCTCGAGCCGGCCCATTCGTGCAGCGAACTGCTTGGCTCTACCACTGTAAATGACAATTAAAAAGTATTATTCTTTTTTTTTATGGTATAGGAGGGCAAACGAGCAGACGTGTCACCTGATGGTAAGCAACCAACGCCGCCCATGGACACCAGCAACACATATAGTGTTACACTGTTGCGTTGCCGACCTTTAAGGGATAGGGGATAGGAAAGGATGGGGAAGGGGTGGGCCTCCCGGTACCTCTCTCACCGAACGAAACGCGGCATGCGCCACTTTACGTCGGTCTTCTGAGAGGTCGTGGTATTTCACCGGTCGAGCCGGCCCATTCATGCAGCGAACTGCTTGGCTCTACCACTGTTCAATCGGTCATTAAACTTTGGTGTTTGTTTTATTATTTTTATACTATAATATAGTGATTGTAGCGTGACCTTTATATTGGTGATAAGATTTCATCACAGATTCACGTACTACTTTAGTTTTAAATGCAAATTTAAGTCATGCTCCATAACGGGACAATTATATCTCAAGAAAATGATCAAAAATTAGATATTGTCTTTACCGTATTCTGTTGGTCTCTTTTAAACTAAGAACTTTTTTCTACTAAGTCTTTTATATGTACCTATGTACACGAAAAAATTAAATTTTGACTATGATTTTTTTTTTTTGTGTATACAGATATGTTATTTTTTTTCATAATATTCTAAAATGTATTACAAAATGAAAAACTGATTTTCACCTCCTTTATAGATATTTAAGTAGAGTCTCATATGATGTGTAAAAAGGTCAAATATTATTTGAGCAAATTATATTAGTGATATGTTATGTAACTTTTAATTTAAAATGTATTTTATTTACGTAACTTCACGCTTTTAATATTATAAAATGTCGGCAATAAAAATTAGCACTTGCACACGCTGAATCATAATATCACAATCATTTCATAATTAAGGCACTATTATGGTAATCATATTTATTATGTTTATTAGAGACAAGTCCCTGAAAGTCATTGGAGAAGGCAGATTGTTCCAATTCAATACTCGTGTAAAGCCATGTGATGCGACAGATTCAGGTGAAATCTTTGAGTCTTCTCTTACTGAACCCAGGGGTAAGAGATAGGTACTATTTATACAGAGGAAAAGGAGGCACGTATTAAATTAACTTACGAGACAAGTTAAAATATAACAATATTGTAAAATGTGTAGGCTGCGTTACTTCGTGTAGCAAATAAAATATCAGGTCTGTGGCGAGTCCGTTGCCACATCAATTTACTACGGCCATCTTTAATTGAACAAAAACAAGATCCGAGTCTTTAAAAATGGACATTCCATTCTCGACTAGGAAATCATCGAGAAAAAATAAGAATGGTCTCTGTAAATAAAAAATGGTACATAAGTGTATTTTTGCAATTCTCGGTATTGACAATATTTAGTAAGGATTGACAATTTTTATTTTCAATTGTAAATATTTAAACTGTGATTGCGAAGTTTCACTGACTTGACAAATGAACTAAATTCAATTAACCTTTCCCGGAGATCACAGAGACACTGTCAGTCACACTAAACATAAATCCCCATTAGTATTCCCGGAGTTCTATTTATGGAGTCATTAGGAACTTGAAGACGGCACCGATATAAACTGCGTAGGGTTAGGAAAGGAAATGCAGGAATATGCTGACATGATGGAGAAAGTTTAGACTGGTATTGCAATAATAATATTACAAATCAAATTACAGGAAAGTGGGCACTTTCTAGACATGATAGTATTTTAGCACTCAAAATGGCTGAGTACGATTTAAAAATCGTCTTTTTTGGTCGAATGCTGGCTGGTTTGAAATGGTTTTTGGAAACTTTATAAGTGTTTTCGGCAAGTAGCTGTATTCAAAAAGTTTCTACATTCCTATTCTCTTTGGTGGTAATCCTCTGTTAACGTCACTGATTTGTAAGGAGGCACTATTAACCTAGAACGAGAACTTTTTTTTAAAATAAAAAAAGAATTACTCTTGATTTTTACTGTGACTAATAACGTATTTTACGTTGGCAAATGATTTATTTTACGAAGCCGTCGAGAATAAACCAGACCCTCTCATTTGGGTCAACGAACATATGGCATACCAAATTCGGCAAGTGCGGGATAATGTTGTGACGCGCATCATAAGTGTTGGATATCGTATTTTTTATGTGTTTTTATTGTTGAAATATACTTTTTATTTCTGATTTTAATCTGATTACAAAAGCAACATATCATTTTAACTTGTAGTAAGCATAACAAACATAACATAACTTCACGCCTTTTGTTACCCGAAGGTGTAGGCAGCGGCTGTTAAGCCTCGTCTCGCCGTTATGTTTACGTCCCAAATGGAATAGGTGGCGAACCTATTGCCATACCGGGCACAAAGTTTTTCAGTCATCGATATTTATCACACATAACTTCCGAAAAAAATTTCGAAAAGTCATTGGTGTGAGCCAGTGTCTGGAATCGAACCCGGACCTTTGGATCAGAAGCCGTGTGCTCGACCACTGCGCCACCGAGACTTTTTTGTACTTGTAGTAAGCAGCTCTAGTTATAATAATATGATAATGAAACTAATTAATATTAAGCGCAATTGTTAGAAAGAAAGACAGACCTATACTATCCTGATAATTTAATAAGTAATCTCAAATAAGGTAGTAAATATTTTCCGTTATTATAATGTAAGTAGTCTTCCGTCTCGAAGAATATCCCGATCCTTGTAAGATGCGGGAATTATTGAATGAGGCGAAAGGTTTATGTTTAGCAAAAATTAAAAAAAAAATATCTATAATAAAATATTTTATTATAGTATCTTCATGCTTTTAATATCTAAGGTTTTAGTCTGTGTTGCTCACCAAGAAAATTAGATTTTATTATAGAATGACGTCACATTATTTTTCGAGTTCAATTACATACAATATAATATTATTTTCTTTTCGCGAGCACCAGTTTATAATACATTGTTCCGAAAGACAGTGATCAAAAATAAATAAGTCATTTTGGTGTATCATTCATGGCACAAAACAAAGTCTCTTTTCCTTGTCTGTTCCCTTTTATGCTTATATCTTTAGAACTACGCAACGGATTTTGATGCGGTTTTTTAATAGATAGAGGGTATCACCGGGGGTGGTTTTTATCTCTAATTCATGTATGCTATAGAAAAGAAGTGAAGTGATAAATCCAAAATTTACTTGTATATTTGGTAGTTTTGATGCGTAACAAAGTTCGCCGAGACAACTAGTTAATCTACACTATAAAATAATAACTAGCTGACCCGGCGAACTTTGTTCCGCATCAAAAGTAATAACTGCTGTCCCGCTATGTTAATACTGCAATATCTTCGAAAATAATTGTATAAATTGCATGCTGTAAAGGGCCAGGATCATCTATATTACATGCACAATATTTTTAAGAAACTTAATTGGATGAAAATTAATGCTGTAATGTATAAAATCGCTTCGTAAATAGGCCATTATTTCTCGTAAAAAGTAAAATAATAAAAATGGTCATTGTGGGTTATCCCTAAGAGATAGACATATGCCCTCGCGGACTTTTTTGTAGACCTTTTAAAGGTGTTTAATAATGTAGTACGTTGTTTTGATTTATCACTTAGGGTTCTATATAAGTTCTATATCTTGGAAATTATCACTTTTTTTTACTGCACTATACATGAATTATAGATCAAAACCACCCCGATGACACCCTCTAACTATTAAAAAAAACCGCATCAAAATCCGTTGCGTAGTTTTAAAGATATGCGCATATAAGGGGACAGACAGCGGAGTTGTTTTATACTATGTAATGATATTATAAAGAGGAAAGATTTGTATTTTTGTATGTAACGAATAAGCTCAGAAAGTACTGGTCCGATTTTAATAATTCTTTTTTCTTTAGAAAGCTACATTATCACTGAGTAACATAGGCTATGTGTAATCGTCGTCGTCATCGACATTTTGTTTGTACGCGAGTAACACCGTGAGGCGGGAAGCTACTGCAATATAGCGGTACGAAGTTCGTGCGGTCTGCTAGTTATAAATAAAATAGTAGATTCCCATTTATTAATTTGCAGAATATGCCTATTTCATACAACCGTTTCAAACATGAACTCATTAAACATCTGTTAAATGTTTTGCTAATTAATGACATCATATCATTTCGTTAACAAAACCATATGAAGAGTTTTTTTTATTACATTATTATATGTATGACTTAACCGTGCGAACTATATTTTAAATACATTCACAGATAGCCGTGATTAGTTTTACAATAGGCACTTGGAAACATTTTATTTTGTTGCCCAATTTTATGTAGTTATCGGTTAGTTAGTTTGTGACAAAGTTATCAGTATATATGTTGTCTCGGTGGTCCAGTGGTCGAGCTACCCGCTTCTGAATCAAGAAGTTGCACGTTCGAATACAACTCACATCAATGACATTTCGAAATTCTTCTCGAAACTTATGTGTGATAAATATCGATGGCTGAACAGTTTGTGCCCGGTATGGCAATAGGGCGAGCCTATGCCATTTGGGACGTAAACATAACGGCGTGTCAAGGCTTTACAGCTACTGCCTACACCTTCGAGTAAAAAAGTCCTGAAGTCATGTTATGTAATCATTGTTGTCATGATTATATGACGCTTAAATGGTTAGACTTACATTAGTCTATATAGATACTCATGTCAGATAGGAGTAAAATGAATTCCTAACCTGAGCATTTGTACTAAAGATTCGAGGAATAAATTTACCGATTACCTACAAACAAACAAATCTTTCCTTTTTATAATATTAATATAAGTACACACATACATAATTACCTACCAAACTTGGGCAGCTAACTTTGATTTTCATAACTCTTTTCATATCTATGTGCGTTTTTTAAGGCTCCTGACATAACCTTCTAGAACTTTTTGTAATTGGTCACGGAGAGTGTGTCCTCGATTCCTACATCCATTCCTTTTTGGGATTGTATATCTGCTTAGTCAATGTTGCAACCATCGGAGCATGCCTTTTCTCACTTAATATAAATAATTATAATTTAATGATTAATTGTGCCCTATAAATCGTAAAAGCCTTAGCTTCCTTTTCTATGGGATCAGATAATTCAATACTAAACGCCACTGCCTACTATTCGACCATTGAAGGCGTAATGATAAAACAATGTAGGTATGATGATAATTACTAGTAAGTTATACATTTATTTGAAAAACTAAATTTTAATTTAACAATCAACTAAAGATTTGTTTTAAAATGCTTTTTGATATTTTACTGGCACAACAGTAATTCAAATGTTTTCGTTTGAGTTTCATAGCGTTACTGAATATTGATATATTCGTAACAAATATTCACCAGGCATAAATTCATTACATTTATTATAACAAAATATATTGCGAATCGGGAAAAACAGTTCTGCGAAATTTACTTGCAAGTTCTACGTATGAACGCATCGATGAATCAAAGTTGATGTAATCCAATAATTATTAATAATATTGGCAGGAATTTTTATTGCTTGTTGACATATAACCGATACTAGGTATTCATCAGGGACAGGCTGTATTGTATGACTTCACAATTTAGCCTGTCCATTAAATGGAATATGGTACAAACAGGATTACTTTTAAAAAGAGAACTAATTTATTTTTTATCTCCACAACAAACACTGGCTGTAGTTTGACAGTTATTTTTTTTTGATAAACCAAAGTGGCTTCCGAGTCCCAACGCCCTCTATTTACACATTTTTTTTATGGGATAGGAGGGCAAACGAGCAGGCGTGTCACTTGATGGTAAGCAACTAACGCCGTCCATGGACACCAGCAGCACATATAGTTTTACTGTTACGTTGCCGACCTTTAAGGGAAGGGGATAGGAAAGGATGGGGAAGGGGGTGGGCCTCCGGGTACCTCTCTCACCGAACGAAACGTGGCATGGGCCACTTTACGTCGGTCTTCTGAGAGGTCGTGGTATTTCACCGGTCGAGCCGGCCCATTTATGCAGTAAACTGCTTGGCTCTACCACTGTTGAACAGTTATTTGGGTAAAAGTTTTATTTTTATTTAAACTTAAACACTATTGGTTTCAGAGTAAATTCACTTGGACTGACAAATATAGGTCTATATACCCTATACCAATAAATTTACATAAGAGTGTACCTGCAAAGGACCCTTTATTGTCGTTTTAAGATACGAACCCTTAAAAATATTAACCCAAGGCTGGACTAATATGCAAAAAATATATTTTTAGATAGGTTGGACAAGGTGTTCTAATAAATAAAATGCAACAATGACCTCATCGACGACAGACCACAGCGTCGTTAGTTGAGCGTAGGTACCTAATCGCCCACATGATGTAAACAGAAATGGCTTTTATGGCTTAAGAACTACATACATTTAATAAAGATACCTAATTATTAAATTTGCAATGTTTCTTTAGCAATTTTACATAATTATTATTTTATACGGTTCCATCAAAATCAGGTTTGCTTTTCCCCGGGTAACTAAATTATTTAATGCCCGATTGGCCTTAAAACTTTAAAAAAGATTTTTCTCGACTCTACAAATGTATGTAAAAGATTAATCAGTACTATTTTTATAGAATAAAATATGA
Source organism: Euproctis similis (assembly GCA_905147225.2). Lineage (NCBI taxonomy): Eukaryota > Metazoa > Arthropoda > Insecta > Lepidoptera > Erebidae > Euproctis > Euproctis similis. Next base: position 4,635,136 of record LR990121.1, on the reverse strand, counting down.
GGTTATTAAAAATTTATGGATAGAGAAGAAAATAAAACAAAGATTGGTTCCGTAGTCAGATAGTTCAATTGGCGTGTCGTGGCCTAATTATCGCTGCCTACGCCTACACGCCCTGGACAACTGTCACTAAGTATTGCCTAAAACAAATTTATATCTTTTATCATTCAAAATAACGATTCCACATATTATTATTTATGGGATAGGAGGGCAAACGAGCAAGCAACCTACGCTGCCCATGGACACACAGCAACACATATAGTGTTACAGTTGCGTTGCCTTCTTTTAAGGGAGTAGGATAGGAAAGAATGGAGAAGGGGTGTGGGCCTTCGTGTATCTCTCTCACCGAACGAAACGCGGCATGTGCCACTTTACACGTCAATCTTCTAAGAGGTCGTGGTATTTCCTCCGTCGAGCCGGTTTTATTATATTAAAAATATTTGTGTAATGTACCTGTAATCCTAATAACATTACCTCCCTTTTGTGTCAGTTGCGAATGATTGTACATGTAGGCTTTACCGCTAATTGCGAATTCTTCCGGGCGGACATGTTTCCTTATTATCCTGGTACAACACCAGGAAACATGGAAAAGGTAGGTCATAATTATAATAGAGAAATGTTCTTTTTTTTCCATTTTTTTTAAATATTTGGCCATAAGGAAAAATAGATGGCCTGGTCGACTACAAGGGCATTTTGTCAACCATGAATAGTTATTTATTTTGATTTTTATGGGTTAGAGGGGCAAACGAGAAAGCGGGTCACCAGGCGGAAAGTGACTAGCGCCGACCTTAGTAGGATGGGAAAGGTGGGGTAGGGGCGTGGGCTTCCGGATACCTTTCTCAACGAAAAAACGCAGCAAAAGCCGATTCATTTACGTTGATATTCTGTGATATTTATTTATAATAGTAAGACGATACTAATTAATCCCATTATTAAAATATATACAATTAAAATCTATTTTTTCCACATCTCGGTCTACTGACAGCGTGCCCAGAAGACTGGCCACATTGCCACGCTGAATGGTAATGCTAATCCTCTGTGCGAAAAATAGACCTGCCATCTGGTCGCGAGAGGCGTCGATCAGTCTCTTTGCGAGATCAAATTATCTTAATATGTTGTCAACTGTATAAACTTATTAGCTTGCCAGCTTATAATTAACTAGCTGACCCGGCGAACTCTGTTTCGCATCAAAAGTAATAACTGCTGCCCCGCTGTGTTAATACTGCAATATCTTCGACAAATTTGAAGTCGATAGCAGCTATAATATATAATAATATATAACCCCCCTTGTGGGTGGAATTTCGTAAAATCCGTTCTTAGCTGACCTCTACTCGGCGAAAGGAATAATCCTACCAAATTTCAAGTCGCTACGCCTTATGGTTCCAGAGATATCGTGATCCATTGTTAACACCCCCGCAACCCCCCTTGTGGGTGGAATTTCGTAAAATCCGTTCTTAGCTGACCTCTACTCGGCGAAAGGAATAATCCTACCAAATTTCAAGTCGCTGCGCCTTATGGTTCCAGAGATATCGTGATGAGTCAATATATTGGTGGAAATCTCTTATATATATATAGATTAACTATTTAGCTTAATAAAGAGGGATAGCACTAGGTATAATTCTACACATTCGTGTATTAAATATCTGAATGAAAGTATGATTAGGATATATAATTATACTACACAGAAATGAGAAATACTAATAATAGTCGTCTCCGTGGTCTTGAAGTCGAGCACCTTTCTGGATCAAGAGGTTGGGATCTTGGGATCGAATCCAGTCGACACTAATGACTGCTTGCAAGTTATGTGTGATAAATATCGACGACTGACAACGATGACCGGTATAGCAATAGGTTCTAAATCTATTCCATTTGGGAAGCAATAATTCTTCTAAACCAGGTTTAATAACCGTTGCCTTTGCGTATGACCTTTTCATACGCAAAGGCAACGTGAACGTGAAGTTACATAAAGTAAAATAGAATACAGAACTGTAATACGAGGTAATATATCATCTGGTTTCATGACATCATAATCAAATTAGCTCCTTCAAACAATATTCACACATATTCACAATGGATCCATTCTAGATTGAAAATGAAGTCATGTGGGCAGATAGAATATTTATTACCAATAACCATAATTACTTTGTCTTTGTGGTCCAGTGGTCAAGCACCTCGCTTCTGTATCAAGAAGCCATGGGATGGAATACAGACCAAAAATAAACCATTTCTCGGTAGTTATGTGTGTTAAATATTGATGACTGACAACTTTGTACCCTGGTGTATATGCAATATATTCGCCATCTATTCCATTCGGGATGTAAACATAACGGCGATACGAGGCTTAACAACCGCTGCCTACACCTTCTGGTAGAAAAAGGCGTATGTTATGTTACTTTGTGAACTAGTGTTAAAGATAGGGATTGCTATGATTTTACCGGACTGCAACAAAAGCAGAGGTTTTTCGAAATTTGGGATGGGCATACATAACATAACATAGCTTCACGCTTTTTTCTACCCGAAGGTGTAGGCAGCGGCTGTTAAGCCACGTCTCGCCGTTATGTTTACGTCCCAAATGGAATAGGTGGCGAACCTATTGCCATACCGGGCACAAAGTTATCAGTCATCGATATTTATCACACGTAACTTCCGAAAATGTCGAAAAGTCATTGGTGTGTGCCAGGATTTGAACCCAATACTTCTTGAATCAGAAGCGGGGTGCTAGATGGGCATACATATTTATATTGTAAAAGAATTTATTAAATTTCAGGTATAAATACTTCTTACCTGTTTTTTTTTTGCTTTTCTTTATAACTGATTACCATAATGTTTTAGGTTGAAAATAATTTTTATCTTTGGAAATCTTTCCTACCAAATCTGTTATTATAATGTAAGTAGTCTTCCGTCTCGAAGAATATCCCGATCTTTGTAAGATGCGGGGATTATTGAATGAGGCGAAAGGTTTTTGTCTTAGCATCTTCATGCTTTTAATATCTAAGGTTTTAGTCTGTGTTGCTCGCTAAATGAAATATTTACGATTCGAACATATTGGTGGTTCAGCCACGCATTTCACAGGATGCGTGGGTCGGCTCGACCGGTTAAATACCAGGACCTCACCGGGAGGTATCCAGCAGCCCAAACTCTTCCCTCTCCATCTCCATCCCACTTCCAACCCCTACCTTATCTCATTTTAAGGACGTAAGAAAGATTTATACCATAAAAAATATTGAAGCGGTGACATCTTTAATTGATAACATCTAAAGTAAAAAACAAAAAACGCAACATAGGTGTCCCTCTGCCACCGCACGTGCTCATTGCTCAAATGTAATGGTGCCCGCTTCAACTGTTTGTTGTTTTATATTTATATCTCTTTTATCAAACTCACTACCAGAATCTAAGAGGATAGATGTCAAAAGTGTGTCGGGAATTATTAAGGAATTCTCTCGTTTGTGATAGAGCTTACTAAGCAGACACTGTCATTAGATCGACAGTGCCTGCTTAGGTAAGCTCTAATAGATCTATAACGCACACTCACTAAGGTTGCAGTGCGTGTTTTAATATGCTAACACGCATAAGAAAAACAGCCACCCATGATTTACGCACAAAAAAGAACCATAGGTATTGTCTATGGTTCTTTTGTGTGGGTAAATTTGTGTGTGGGTTTTGCAGTGATCAGCTTTATGGTCCATATTTATATTCCCGTAGCGGGTATTAGATAGTTTTTGCAGCTATATCGGAACAGCGGCCTTAGCCAAAGTTCTAACCTTTCATATAGATACAGTTCTTAATAAAGAAGTAAAAACTAAAAAAAAATGAATTAGGAATTCATCTTTTGACGTTTGACATCTTGCGAACATACCAGTAAGATAAGCTAAGAAAATGGCGGATACCAATCAGCTGATTACTGTCATGTTAATGATAGACAATATAATATTAATTAATTAAATTCAAGCAGTAATCTTTATCTTGCTCTTATTTAAATACAGACAATGGAAACACTACATTGTGTTTACCTTAAAGAGAACTTGTTATACTAACAATGGCAGTAAAAACTTACTAAATTAGCAAATACTCTAAAAAGCCTACACGCACAGTTAACAATTACAAGCCCACGAGTTTGGATAACTGGCAGTATGGCCAAAAGCATGCTTTATTAGGCATTCTATATTCAGCTAATCAGTAAATTTTATAGCTGTTCTCAGTCTCAAGTCGCGGTGGTCCAGTGGTGGAGTTCCCTGCTTCTAGTTCAGATGTATAACTTTGTATAATGGCAATAGACTCGCCACCACCATTTGGGACGTAACGTAACGATCCGGCAAGTTGAGGTCTTAACAGCCGCTGTCCACACCTTCAGGTACAAAATGGCGTGACGTTACGTTTATAGCTGTACCTTCTGAGTACAGTGGATACTAATTGAGATCAGTGAAGATCATGTAACGGGTTCGAAGTAAAAAGTAAACCCGTCTCACCTTTTATGGTCTTCCTGTTTATCAGCACCGAGCAAATCTGGTCTGGCTGTGAAATGTAACATTTTTATTCGCTCAATAATACGCAATACTTGTTAGAATAGACTAGATAATCGGTATGTACTATAACCGTTATATGCCAAGTGTCTATGCCCAAGTTTGGGCATAGACTCCGCTGTAATGAGAGGATTATTAACCAGCTACACTTATTAAATAGTTTTGACAAATTGAGACCCGCAGAGTTTTCTGCATAAATGGAACAGCTCGATTGGTGGAATACTACGACTTCTCAGTGTGACCGAGTGAGTAAGATATCCGAAGGCTTAAAATCCCTTCTCATCTACTTTCCCCATCCCATTTCTGAACCCTATCCCATTTTATGCAACGTTAGCGCTAGCTCGTTTGCCGTATCCCATAAAAAAGTAGTGTGTTAAATATCGATGATTGACAACATTATGCCTGGTGTATGGCTATATTCCATTTGGAACGCAAAAAATCGAGTCGAGGCTTAACAGCCGCTGCGTACACTTCAAGTAGACAAAGGTGTGAAGTTACAAAATTTTTGCTATGGACAAAAATGAAGGCATCGTACGCACGATAAGTTGGGAGTGTGACTGGGTGGATTCGTGTCAAAGGCGTTGCGTGGGTTTTGTGGTCCATGATTGCCTAATACAGTAACGAGCCTTGTCGGATTCGTAATCAACTGTTTATCATACCGGTCCTGTGCCACCACGGCTTGATGATAGTTCCGTTCGACTCAAAAACATTTCGGTAAATGTTAACAGGAAGATTTTTAAAAATTTTGTACAGGCTAAAGTATTTAGACTATACAGCCTAATCTGACTAACCTAACCTAAATCTAACTTAGCCTAATCATAAAGTCGTGGCACTTTATGCACGATATCTTTATAATCTTTATAATATCTTGGACACAATACACACAGCGCCCTCTAGTTCCAAGCTAAGCAACTAAATGCTTGTGTTATGGATACTAGATAACGGATATTAATACATATATACTTTTCTTTTGTAAATACATACTTATAATACATAGAAAAACACCCAGACACCACACAAATATTCATGTTTGTCACAAATATTTGTGCTCGGGTGGGAATCGAACCCCCGACCTCATTGCTGCAACCGGTAGTTTTACCAATACGCCACGAGGCCCGTCAATATATCTGAAGGGAGTTTTGACGACAATATAGAAGACGATATTTACACAATTTTCCACATTTGCACTCATTTACGAACACTTATTAAATAGAATTCTATTCAATAATATCCATTGAAACACAATTTTTAGAAAATAATGCAAAGAACCGACATGACTCTTTTACTTTCCCGCCAAAACTCTGTCAGCTGACTTGGTGGATTTAGTATTGCCCTACTAAATACTAGACTTAGAAATTTATATTCCTATACCATAAAGGTTTTTACACTTTTTACTCTCCTCTTATTTGCCGTGGGTTAGCCCTTGTCAATAACTTGACATTTTAACGCTGAAAGATTTTTTTTTAAATCGTTTTGAGTTATTCCCTATATTAGGGATAACAAAGAAATCAATTCTGAAGCTTTAAAATATTAGATTATTCATTAAACAAAACTAAGATCATAAGCCAAGCTACGTGGACTCGATCTTTCTCAGACGGAAATAAATCCAACCGATTCAAATAAGTACTACACCTATTTGAATATGTAAACGGAAAAACAATGTGCAAAAACTAAAACCTCTTTTTTCTCATTGGTTTTTCGATAGATATTGTAAATATGGATATAGCGACTTTTTACTGATTTAAATAAATTAGATAATAGACATAATTTGGGCACAACTACACATTATTAACTAAGAAAGTGAAATGCAATAAAAAAATCAAATAAATCACAGCCACCAGTTGACTTTTGTTTTTTTTTCTCTTTTCTGTGTAATAAAGTTGGCAACACCGCGCTTAGTCAACGGTTGTGTCATCTGTCCAGAATAACTTTAGACTAGGGTAACCAAATTTCTTGGAAAGAGTTTATTTATGAAAACCTTGGACTGATATTATTTTATAGAATATTATTATGTCATCATACCAGGTCCATTTGAATTGTATTAGTTTTGTGTACTAGCTAAGTTATTAAAAAAATAAAAATATGTTTATTATGCAATGTCGAATTGAAATGTCAATGAACTTAGAACAATAAGATTATTAATAATTACTTCACAACATATAATAGAAGATATTTTTGTACTTATCACACTATTTTGATGTTTTTAAGTACCTAATATCTCTAGAAAGTAATAAATATAGAAAAAAGCCTTCTGAACTCCTTCCATTGTTGATACATTTCACCATTTGCTAAAGAAAAAAAGTTAATTAGAGCAACTAGAACTAAACAGAAACTACTAAAAAATACTTATGCAATTATTTTATGATTAATAATATACGCAAAGTATTTAATCATGGCTTTAAAAAAAAATATAAGCACAAGTAAGAAATGAAAATGTTTGAAATTCGAACAACATATTCGATCAAAAGTATTCGAAATTTGGAAATATCTCCAAATTAAATCAGAACGGTTGGTATCCCCGACGCGTACCCGCTCCGTTATACCTAGATATTGACAATATTACACTGTATATTTAAATCTACATAATTAATTCCAGAACGTCGAATATTCTAATATCAGTTGTAGTCCTGGCAATGTTACAATTTATGCAACTAATATCGGATATTTAGAGGACGCAACAGGGACATATGTGGGGTAACATTATAAGCTTAACCCCAAGTTTGTGAGTTTAACGCCCTAATCCGCCGGCTGACTCTTGGCCGGCTGTTTTAACAGTATCTACCACTTTTAGAACAGCCATGGAGTTGGCTGCATGAATGGCTCGGCTCAACTGGTAAAATTACACAACTTCTCAGAATATTGATGTAAAGTGGCGCATGCCGCGTTTCGATCGGTGAGAGAGTTAGCCGGGGGCCAAAGCCTTCTTGTCTACTCTCGCCATCTCACTTCCGACCCCTTCCCTATCCCATTTTAAAGGCAAGCACTACACCTGTAACACTATCCACGTTGGAGGTGTCCATGGCGGGGTTAGATATTTACCATCAGGCAAACGCGTGCTCGTTTGCCTCTTTCCTCATTTAACAAATGTCATCTAAGAAAAAGTGGCACAAATACTTATCTCACGGAAACTATGCGTCCAAGTGAGTCGCAAGCAGTAAACCTGCTCCTCCTCCTGCAACCTGATGGTAAGCAACTTCCCACCGCCTATGAAGACCATGGTGCGTTGTCTTTTAAAGGAGGGGGAAAAGGGAGTCAGGCCTCTGGATACCTCTCTCACCGAACGAAACGCTACCGCCATTTATATATATTTAGCCATTTCATGTCGATATTCCGAGAGGTCGTGGTATTTAACCGGTCAAGACGGCCCATTCACGCAGCGAACTGCGCGCCTCTACCACTCTAAACTTACTTAAATTAACCATCAAAATTGAAAAAAAATAATAATTTTTACAGTTAATAAATAATCTGAACTGTGATGTAGTAATATTTAGCAATATCCCGTATCATGAACATATAAAAAAATAAATAGGTTGACCAACTCTTATCAAACATTATCTATCCCCAAATTAAATACAATATATATACATAAATATTTTATTTATCAGCTGTGAACTGTGTGAACTTCATAACAGTTTTTGACAAGAAATTCCATTTTAAGGTCATTAACTACATAGAGAAATACGTACCGAAAAACCTATTATCTATTTTTTGTATGTTGTTTAGATCATTTTAATTATTTGGTGTGCTTTTTAAATTGTTATAAAAATTTCGCCACTGGCTCTGATAATATTTTGTCCTACGTATTCTTCAATTTAATTTAATTTGAAGTTGCCAAGAATCCTTAGGGTACTAAAAGCGTGTAGATATAAAAAAGTGGTAGACAGCACAGAAATTGCTGCATGAAAGAGTCGGCTTGACTGTGTGAAATAACACGGCAGCTCAGAAAATTCACTTTAAGTAGCTAATACCACGTTTTAGCCAATATTCAGTAAGAGAGGTATCAAGAGGCTCATCTCTTCATCCTTTTCCACTCTATTCTACTCCCTATCCTACATTAAAGATCATCGCTGCAACTGTCTCAGTTTTGCTGACGTCCATGGGCACTGCTAGTCGCTTACCACCGAGTTAACCGCTCCTTGATCACGAATTTCAACTCTGTCAACAAGCAATTATCAGTCAAGTGTATTTGAATGCAGATTTATCCATCTGAGACAATTGTCTTCAGATGAAAACTAAATATACTTCAAAGATAAAAGCAATACTTTACTCTCCAATAATTCAATTGCTCAGAAAGTGAATAGTTGTTGGAGAGTCCATTAGGTAGAAAAGCTGTTGGCTGTGAAGCCGCATAAAAGGTTCTCTAAAAACTTTTACGACTGAATAAATATACAAATATATATATTTAGACGAATACTTACTTATAACTTTTGATGTTGTATAAAAATATTACATTTTGTTAGACAATAACTTATGTACATAAATGTTGAAAAACTGTTTGATTGTTTTATACAACGATACAAGTATCATAATGAATATATTTCACTTTGTTAGTTTTTCTTGAATATTAGTTATATAGAAATACAAAGGCATTTACGAAATCTATGATGAAAATCATCAATATGGCCGTTCAAATTATTGGCGAGAAAGGATGATTACTTGATAATTTAAAAGCAAAAATAATAATAATTTCTATTCGAACAACTACATATAGTTATTTGTAAGTCTACAATTAAATATGTAGATGGCAAAACTGTTGCCAAAGAAAAGTCGGAGAAGAAAGCGTTAATTGTTGGTCAATGAAACAAATCTAATAATTTAGGTACAAACATGCTAACTACTTCTAGAGTTAATTGCCTCTAAAAATATGTTATGTTTGCAATGAGATACCGTGAGCATCTCTCAGGTTTAATGAAGATTTGGCCCGAAAACGGTACTTTTATAATTTACTTTTTTTTGCAGATGCAACGACCACAATAAGAAAAGCGGCTGAAAATGCCTTAGATGGTGGAGAAATGGCCATTTCTATGAAGATTCCACAAGGCAGAAATAGCGGGAGAGAAGAACTTCTTCATGCCAAAGGAGCTAAGGATATTTCTGTATCCTTATATTATAACAGGAAAACCGATCAAGGTGAGACAAGATAGAAAGAAGAGCTATTAAAAAAAAATGATAAATAAACTACTGCCAAAATGAAAAATTCTTAGTCGTAATAGTTTTAAAAAATTCACGGAACCTTTCTACGTACATACTTAACTGTAAATTTTTTAACTGGAAAAAGCACATTACAAAGTCTTATTTCCTGCAATATCCTTGATATATTTACAATATTCTTAGCAGCTAAATAAGAGTCGGTTTCTGGAAATGAATTAGGTTAAAATGTAGTCTTCAGTGATAATGGAAGAATAAGGCAAAGAATGTAGTCAAAGGGTATTCACACAATCTCGTGCGCGTCAGGTTGAGGGTCAGTAGTTTCCTATAGCTTGTCTGATGAGAAAGATCGTAGGAGAGTCTAGAGACTAGAGAATCCCGCCTCGTAAGAGAATGTAATTAATCTCAACGACTTGACTAATCTGGTCTTAAGCTAACCTGTTACTGTTGTACCTATTTCAGTGTCTTTGGAAAGTCTTCACGGTGGTCATATTAAATCTGTCTCATGGACCTTGGGCTCGTATCCCCGTACTACATTGGTGATGGTGATAACGCCCAGCAGAGTAAGATTATTCGTTGGATGTAAGCCGCTGCGTTGGCATTCCATGTCGGGCAGATTCGATCTTCTAACCACATTGGCCAGTCCCAAGATGAAATTGGTAAGATTATTAGTGTTTACTGATCTCGTTCAGCACAGCAACTTCAATTTAGTAGATCTAGTGCCGAAAACCTGAGCTTGTGACAGAGAAATTGGTCATATACTTACTGTATATCAAACGCGGACTGTATCCTTGTGTTTAAATAAATATATAATGGTTATTTAATGTATCTAATTAACTAGATCAGAACAGTCTCGGTGATGCAGTGGCTGGCGCCCCGTTTCTGATTCAAGAAGTAGTGGGTTCACAACTTCCGAAAACTTCTAAAAGTTATTGGTACCCACCAATGACTTTTAGAAGTTACGTGTGATAAATATCGATGACTGACAACTTTGTGCCCGGTATGGCAATAGGTTCGCCGCCTATTCCATTTGGGACGTAAACATAACGGCGAGACGAGACTTAACAGCCGCTGCCTACACCTTCGGCCAGAAAAAGGCGTATAGTTATGTTATGTTATGTTAATTAACTAGATATATGTTTTCCACAGTATCATGAAGATAGCATTCCATTTGAAGTACACGCCAGTGAGAAATCAGCTCTTAATTCCATTAACTGTGGACGTAATGATGACACCAAAACGCCACCAGCACTCGCAACAGTTGAAAAACCAGAAAGTGACTACGTTGAAGTTAAAGATTTTATTGCAAAAGAAGCCAGAAGGAAACGCGAAGAAGAGATGTTAGGAGACGACTACAGAATTAATTATGATCTCAACGCACTACCACCACCCACTGCAACCACCCAAAGGGGTGATATACCATCGAATGCAATTGAGACTTGTGATGGTAAGACACTAGATTCTTCTATATTCTGATTTAAACACTATCGTGTCTGATTAAAATTATATTATTTCATATATTTGTGTGTACAGTAATTAATATAAAGATAAGTGATTTTGAAGCAATACTCGAAGCGAGAAAGATTGTCAAATATTAACGTATATCATTATTTACATTTTATTACTTTGAAATAAATGCTTCACAGTTTTCATATGTGTTATTAAGTCACCTAGTATATTTATCTCTAAATTTCGTTCTTATTCTCAGATGAAGTTGTGCGTCAGTTGAATTTTCTCCGTCTAACTATTGAACAGCTTCGTCGCGAGATAGTGGATCAAAAGGGAACTATAGATGGTCTACGTAATCAACTGCGTCAATGTTGTACCCGTTTGCCACAGCCACCGCCAGTTGAGAGATGCACCTCGTCGTCTTGCTATCCTGGTTATTAAAAAATATTTATACTAAAAGCTGAATATATAACCGAAGACCTGTTTTCATCATAATATTTATATACATATAACTGCTACACTAATTGTCTGAGTTGCAGTTGATTCTTTTAAAACTGTGTTTTTACAAGCTTAATGATTTCTTATAAAGTGATTTATAAATCACCATTCCTTTTCTTCATTGATATATTTTTTCAGCTTTTAGAATATATCACATATTTAAAATTGTATATACATATAGTGCAATATACCTATATTTAAAGGTAGATCAAGCAACTTTATAATTAATTTGTGTGGGTTTATTATTAAATGTATTTCTTTTTTTCAATCAATTATCGCGTTTTATTTATTACACCTCTTTATTCAATTATTTATATGTAACTACAGAGTTGCTAGTTCACCCACTTTGGTTGCTTGATAAACCTTATTTAATTTATTTTGCTTTTCAATATTTAATAATAGGTGATTGGTGACTCTGTAGACTCTTACTTTGATTTCAAAATATTTTATTTATTGTTAATTACAAACATACATACATACTTGTTGCGTCCCAAATGGAATAGATGGCGAACCTATTGCCATACACCGGGCACAAAGTTGTAAGTCTCATCGATATTTATCACATATAACTTCCAAAAATAATTCTGGGAAATCATTGGCTTCGGAATCAGGAGCAGGGAGCTCGACCATTGGACCACCAAGACGCAAGTATTAGAAAAGGTATCTCAATTACAATTCAAGATGCCTCTATAGTCTATGTGTTTAGAGGTATATATTTTAATAACTTTATGTAGTCTAAAAGGCGTGATTTTAAGCTTGAGTTGAGTTCTCAGATTCGTCTCAATTACGAACTAAAATTATTTCCAAGAATATTCATAAGAATACAAATTACGAATACTTTAGCGTAGTCAAGATAAAATCCTCTTTAAATGCTTTAATTGTCAATTAAATATTTGTGAAACACTACAACGAACGAACAAAGAAATTGACTCAATTTATTAAGTCGTTAAAAATACCTATGATATTGCTGAATCTAACTATTACCAGAAACCGTCAAAAATATAAGAAAATTAGTTTTTTTTTTTTCCTAAATTTTTCTATACAATAAACCATCTAGTTATTTTTAAAATAAAGAAATATTTTATTAAAATAATTCAAAATTGATTTTGATAAGATTAGCAGAAAAGCCCAGCGAGCAATTCGCAATGCGGTACTGATTCCAACGCTAGCTTATGGAAGCGAGAGTTGGGTATGGCAGAATGTGCAAGTAGGATAAACGCGGTCGAAATTACGGCACAGCGCAAAATCTGCGGAGTGACTTTCGCTGACCGCGGCGAAAACAAGGTTGTAAGGAAGGAAGTTACATTAAAAGAGAGTGTCAGTGTAAAAGTAGAAAGGGCATGCTCCGATGGTTCGGACATGTAGAAAGAATGGACGATGCCAGATTGACTAAGCAGATATACAATGCAAAAGCTAATGGATGTAGAAGTCAAGGATGGCCAAGACACACATTCCATGGGCAAATAGAACATGTTCTTGAGGAAGGTGATGTTAGGAGCCTCAAAAATCGACCCACATGCATGAAGAGAGTTATGAAAGTCAACGAAGCGAGTGAGGCGTGTAAGAACCTTGCTTATGGCGCTCTCATCTCTTTACCTACTCCACAAGGGATTAGGCGTGAAGTTATGAATGTGTTCTTTCTTAGTCTAATATTTAAAGTAAGTTCACAAATACCAATCTATTAATGAGTATTGTTCTGAAAAGGTTGTGTTAAAAATGAGGCCTTTAAAAACTTGACTAAAATATGGAAATTCAGGAGTGCAGTGTCACAACACAGCGAGTGGCTTCGACTGTGGGTCCTGTCCCCTAGGCATGGAGGGAGATGGCAGAAGATGTAAACCAATTAGGTGTGATAGAAGACCATGCTCCCACGGTAGGTACCTACGAGCATTCATATTCTATACAAATGAATACAATTTCATGTGGTACATCCAGATATACACGTTACATATATAAGCACTCAAACTGCTGGAACAAGCTGATGCAATATAACTTATATTGGCTAGTGTCTTAGCAATTTTACGTCAGTGACCAATTTTTCAAGCCTTAATAATAATATGGTCAGAGTATGGATGTTTAGTAGGATCTTCTTTAAAATTATGGCTCTTGGCGTTTCTACCCTAGGTTTAGTTACCAGGGTTTATGATATATTATGCATCTGGTATTTTCCTCCCCTAGTGGAGCGTTGCGTGGACTCGGATCAAGGATACCAGTGTGAGAGATGTCCTGGAAGACAAAAAAGTGACGGGCAGACCTGTCGTGGTGCGTGCAGTCTCAACCCTTGCTTTGGTGGACGTGAGTACAATTCAATCATATCTAACACATAGAGCGGGATGGATTTCTTTTTACCTATCAATATTAATAAGTAATTAAAATAGTAAGCGTACATACATAACTTCACGCCTTTTTCTACCCGAAGGTGTGAGCAGTGGCTGTTAGGCATCGACTCGCCGTTATGTTTACGTCCCAAATGGAATAGGTGGGCGAGCCTATTGACATACCGGGCACAAAGTTTTCAGTCATCGATTTGTATCACACATAACTTTCGAAATTAATTTCGAGAAGTCATTGGTGTGAGCCAGGATTCGAACCCGCGACCTTTTGATTCAGTAGCGGGTGCTCGACCACTGGACCGCCTATAATGTGTTCATCATTTGCCTTTTGAGGTCCACTGCTGGACAGGCCTCCCCCATAGAGCGCCACAACTGCTGGTCCGTTCACTCATGTTCACTCATTGTTGAGAGAGAATGCTGCTGCCCATTCTTCCAGCATTTTCCCTTAGTCGCCTTTTACGACACCCACAGCCACACAGCTATAATGTGTTCACTAAGTATAATTAAATGTGTTCTAAATGTGACTGATTTATACAATGAAAACTTAAAAGTAAGGCGTGAAGTACGTTTTGTAGATATTTTGATGAATCCCATTGAATTAGTAAACACGTCGATTGAATTTTGGTTAAATGTCATAAAAAAAATCAGTCTAAATCCATAAGGAGGTTATTATCAATGAGTACCTAAATTGAGATTATATACCTAATAAAAATAAATAAATTACATTGTTTACAATATATACAATGAAAAGGCTAGATGAAATCAAATTTCTCCGCATCTCGGTCTACTGGCAGCGTGCCCAGAAGACTGGCCGCGTTGCCACGATGAATGCCAATGCTAATTCTCTGCGCGAAGAATAAACCAGCGCTCTGGTCGATCAGAATCGAATTTGGAAAATCTATTAATGAGTAATAATAGATATTGCAAATATTAATATATTTAACAGTGGTAGAGCAAAGCAGTTCGTCGCATGAATGGGCCGGCTCGACCGGTGATAAACCACGACCTTTCAGAAAATCAACGTAAAGGGCTCATGGTGTTTTCGTTCGGTGAGAGAGGTACCCGGGTGCCCAAGCCCCTTCTCCATACTTTCCTATCCTTTCCTACCCTTAAAGGTCGGCAACGCAACGGTAACACTATAAGGCCCGTAAGATCAATCATAGTTAAAACTGTCGATTTTCTAAACTATAGTCAATTTTAATCTAGAGTTTAAACCTGCCTCGTAAGATCAACAGCGAAATGGACATAGATTACGTAAACTAAGTTTAGTTTTCGACAGATGGCAACATTTGGTTATTTAAAGTCCATATTTCGCTCATCATTCACTCTTTTGTACATTGTCTGTGGCATATTTCGTGAAAAAAACTCTTTTTCTCTTTCTTTTATGAAGTTTTATAGTGTGACCATAGATTTAAGAAAAATAGATCGGCAATAGTCACCCAAACAACGTGACCAAAAATGGGTTGTTAATGTGTGAGTGACTTACGGGGCTCGTGGCGCATTGGTAAAACAACCGGCTGCAGCACTGAGGTCGGGGGTTCGATTTTCGCCCGAGTACAAATATTTATGACAAACATTAATATTTGTGCGGCGTCTGGGCGTTTTTCTATGTATTATAAGTATGTATTTACATATTTACAAAAGAAAAGTATATATGTATTAGTATCCGTTCTCTAGTAACTATAGCACAAACATTTAGTTGCTTAGTTTGGAACTGGCGCTGTGTGATTTGTGTCCAAGATATTATTATTATTATCAATGTGTTCTAAGGGAAAATGGAAAAGCTAGAAGAATGGGCAGCAGCATTCTTTATCAAGACACTACAGCCTACTGCGATCGCCAACCCGCCTGCCAAGCGTGGCGATTATGGCAAAAACCCCCCATGATTGCGCGGACCGGCAGTTGTGGCGCTTTATGAGGGAGGCCTATGTCCAGCAGTGGACGTCAAAAGGGCTTATGATATGATGTGTTCGTAAAAAGCGCTTCAAAGCGTTAACTTTTACATAGTGTTGGGTGTAATGTTAATGGGTGGAAATATAAATATCCCCAAAATCTAATATACGCGGTTACGCTGTCAGTTATTCGATGCTATTAGTAAATTTTTCCTGACATGTGCCATCTATTGTAGTCTATGCTAAATCTATGTATGAACCCACAATCGTTGTGTCAGATGTCAGCTGATAAACGACCGCCATTTTTAAACTAGGCAGGCCCACAGTTTAAACGGCAAAATCTTCTGGTATAAGCTAAACTATAGTTTAAACTGTTATTGGAGGTTTATCTAGCATTGATCTTACCAAATAAACGACAGATGAGGTTTAAACTAGATAAAATAGTTTAAACTGTGATTGATCTTACGGACCTATGGCCCGTAAGATCAATCATAGTTAAAACTATCGATTTTCTAAACTATAGTCAATTTTAATCTAGAGTTTAAACCTGCCTCGTAAGATCAATAGCGAAATGGACATAGATTACGTAAACTAAGTTTAGTTTTCGACAGATGGCAACATTTGGTTATTTATTGTCCATAATTCGCTCATCATTCACTCTTTTGTACATTGTCTGTGGCATATTGCGTGAAAAAAAACTCTTTTTCTCTTTCTTTTATGACGTTTTATAGTGTGACCATAGATTTAAGAAAAATAGATCGGCAATAGTCACCCAAACAACGTGACCAAAAATGGGTTGTTAATGTGTGAGTGACTTACGGGGCTCGTGGCGCATTGGTAAAACAACCGGCTGCAGCACTGAGGTCGGGGGTTCGATTTTCGCCCGAGTACAAATATTTATGACAAACATTAATATTTGTGCGGCGTCTGGGTGTTTTTCTATGTATTATAAGTATGTATTTACAAAAGAAAAGTATATATGTATTAGTATCCGTTCTCTAGTAACCATAGCACAAGCATTTAGTTGCTTAGTTTGGAAGTGGAGGGCGCTGTGTGATTTGTGTCCAAGATATTATTATTATTATCAATGTGTTCGTAAAAAAGCGCTTCAAAACGTTAACTTTTACAAAGTTAATGTTCATGTGTGGAAATGTAAATAAAATATACGCGGTTCCCAAAATCTAATATAAGCGGTTGCGCTGTCAGTGATTCGATGCTATTAGTAAATTTTTCCTGACATGTGCCATCTATTGTAGTCTATACTAAATCTATGTATGAACCCACAATCGTTGTGTCAGATGTCAGCTGATAAACGACCGCCATTTTTAAACTAGGCGGACCACGGTTTAAACGGCAAAATCTCCTGGTGTAAGCTAAACTATAGTTTAAACTGTTATTGGAGTTTTATCTAGCATTGATCTTACGAAATAAACGACAGATAAGGTTTAAACTAGGTAAAATAGTTTAAACTGTGATTGATCTTACGGGCCTAAGTGTTGCTGGTGTCCATGGGCAGCGCAGGTTGACTCCTATCCCATAAAAAAAGTATTATGATCGAAATTGTCTATGCTTCAGGTGTGCCATGCGAGGACTTGGCTGATGGCGGTTTCCGTTGTGGGGAATGCCCGCAAGGTTACCATGGCAATGGTGAAACTTGTGTCAGAGTTGCTTGTCGTCCGGACACTTGCTTCCCAGGTATTTATCATTTACTTCACGTCTTTTTCTACCTGAAGGTGTAGACAGCGGCTATTACCAATAAACCCAAATGAAATAGATGGTAGAATCTCGATCGAGCATGATGTGGTTTGTTATTTATATTATTCACACATAACTTTGGAAAGGCCATTTGTAGCTACATTCGATAGGCCTGGCAGGATGTTAGTGATAGTAACGGCTGCTGAAGAGGGGCCAGTGGGTTTGACCCTCATCAAAGTAAAGATATTCGCAGTGACTCTGGATTCTAATACACCGTCTGGCCGTTTTTTCTGTTTTTTACAAAACAGAAATATAATCAGCTATTAATATCGATTGTCTATAAAACATGTGTTGGTTGCTCAGCGTGTAAACTAGATGGCGCTGTGTGTATGCGTAAAAAATAAATCACTTCTATGCTTCAGGTGTAACATGCGAGGACTTGGCTGATGGCAGTTTCCGTTGTGGGGAATGCCCGCAAGGTTACCATGGCAATGGTGAAACTTGTGTCAGAGTTGCTTGTCGTCCGGACACTTGCTTCCCAGGTATTTATCATTTACTTGGTCAGAAGTATTTGTTTCTAACTTCGCGTCTTTCTCTATCTGAAGCAATAGGCAGCGGCTGTTACGTCTCGACTCGCCCGATAAACAGGTCGTAATCAAGAAACTCAAATGGATTAGGTGGTAGAACCTATTGCCATACATCGGGCATGATGTGGTTAGATATTATTATTATTCATACATAACTTGGGAAATGTGATTTTTTACATTCGATGGGCCTGGCAGGATTTAAGTGATAGTAGCGGCTGCTGAAGAGGTGCCAGTGGGTTTGACCCTCATCAAAGTAAAGGTATTCGTAGTGACTCTGGATTCTAATACACCGTCTGGTCGTTTTTTCTGTGTATTATGAGTAAGTTTTACAAAACAGAAATATAATCAGGTATTAATATCGATGGACTATAAAAGATGAGTTGGTTGCTTAGCGTGCAAACTAGATGGCGCTGTGTGTATGCGTGAAAAATAAATCATTTCTATGCTTCAGGCGTTACATGCGAGGACTTGGCTAACGGTGGTTTCCGTTGTGGACAATGCCCAGAAGGTTATTATGGCAATGGTGAAACTTGTGTCAGAGTTGCTTGTCGTCCGGATACTTGCTTCCCAGGTATTTATTTTTACATAGTCTTATGGTATTTGAGTTTTTTTTAATTAGTATTTTTTAAACTATTAAACAATTATAAGAAAAAGTCAAAACGAAGATTAACAGTAGATTATACATGGTAGGTGGAAAAAGTAGATAAGTCTACATTTCTTTGATGTACATTTCCATTTAGCAGCCAAATCTATACCTTTCCGAGTATAAACATGTATTAATATGGGCCTCGTGGCGCATTGGTAAAACTACCGGCTGCAGCATTGAGGTCGGGGGTTCGATTCCCAGCCGAGCACAAATATTTGTGACAAACATGAAAATTTGTGTGGCGTCTGGGTGTTTTTCTATGTATTATAAGTATGTATTTACAAAAGAAAAGTATATGTGTATTAATATCCGTTTTCTAGTATCCATAATACAAGCATTTAGTTGCTTAGCTTGGAACTAGAGGGCGCTGTGTGTATTGTGCCCAAGATATTATTATTATTATTAATATCGGTTGTCTATTTTCTATACTACTTACCATAAATTACACAACTAGACAAATGTTAGTTGCTTGGCTTGGAAACTAGATGGTGCTGTGCGACAAGCGTCCTTAATATTTTTTTATTATTATTATTAGCAAAGCTGTACTATAGGGATAGACATTTTCAACTCCTTTATAGTTATGTGCGGAATTAAAAATTAGGCACCACTAGGCACCTTCATGAAACGAGCGTATTCCCATCTTAAATGCCGGCAACGATGATGTGTTACCCCTGGCGTTGCAGATGTCCATGGGTGGCGGTAGTCGCTTTCCATCAGGTGACCCGCAAGCTCGTTTGCCCCCTTCTATCATAAAAAAATGAACGGAGACACTTTACTAAACAAGCAAATATATAACATCAGTATTAATAGTTAATTTCATAGATTTACTGTATCGTTTAAGGTGTCAAGTGCGAGGAGTTGTCTGATGGTAGATACCGTTGTGGGTCATGTCCACCGGGCTACCATGGAAATGGTGAGACTTGTGTCCGGTTGTCCTGCCGACAGAATACTTGCTTTCAAGGTATTTATTCATTTAAATCCATCGAAATTTGCATTTTTCAACATCCTAACATAACATACCTTCACGCTTTTTTCTACCCCAAGGTGTAGCTGCAGCAGTGGCTGTTAAGCCTCGACTCGCCGCTATGTTTACGTCCCAAATGGAATAGGTGGCGAACCTATTGCCATACCGGGCACAAAGTTTTCAGTCATCGATATTTATCACATATAACTTTCGAAATTAATTTCTAAAAGTCCTTGGTGTGAGCTAGGCTTTGAACCCGCGACCTCATAGTTCATAAGCGGGGTTCTTGACCACTGGACCACCGAGACATTTTTAAAAGAATTTAAATTTTTCGCGAATTTTAATCTCTTTTTTTTTTTAAATTTAGCTGATAATCTTTTACTTTTATTTCCTTCTTGAGGACCTTCTTGAGGTCCACTGCTGGATATAGGCCTCCCCCATAGAGCGCCGCAACTGCCGGTCTGCTCAATCATGGGGGGTTTTTGCAATAATCGCCACGCTTGGCAGGCGGGTTGGCGATCGCAGTAGGCTGTATTTTCTTGAGAGAGAATGCTGCTGCCTATTCTTCTAGCTTTTCCCTTAGTCGCCTTTTACGACACCCACGGGAAGAGATGGGGTGGCGGTACAAATAAAAGTTGGCTGTGTGGCGGTACAAATAAAAGTTGGCTGTGTGGCGCCGGCTTAGAAGCCGGCGCCACACAGCCAACTTTTATTTGTTTTAACTATATTTAGATTCCATTTCTGTAGTTATTTTTAGTAGTTTCCCCGTTTTTTTTCCCTTAGAGAAAATAATATTATCGCGACAAATTAGTGTCCAGATTTTTTATAACACTATTATTATCGCAGCAACACTCTTTGGAATGATCACGTACAAACATACAATCAGAAACACATAGTTATAGGGAAGAAAAATGTTTTGTCATCAGTTCATCTAATTCCACACTACTCGAATTAGATTTTACCCAATATAACGCAAAATCATAACCTTGTTACAATTCGATAAATATTTCTAGATTAAATTAATTAGAGTACTGTATTTTTTATATAGGAGTAGAATGCCACGAATCAGCGTCAGGGCCACGTTGTGGTCCTTGTCCTGCTGGGTATAATGGGAATGGGCAACAGTGTCAGCATATTTGTGAGACTCACCTTCCATGCGGCAAGAGACGCTGTATTCCAGCCAATGAATCTCCTTACTATGATTGTGAAGGATGCCCTAAAGGATATGAGTGGAACGGTAAGTGCATCCAAAATATTTAGCGTATCTAAAATATTACATTCATAGATAAACTTACACCTATATCACGTAGGGGTAGGCAGATAGCTTCCACAAGCTATGATCCTGACCCAGTTCTCTGATCACGTCCACAGTCATATATCTCCTCATGCATAAACGTAAATTTTGGGTGTTACCAATTTTTAGTTTTTTGAACAGAGTACCATTCATTTGGTTGCGGTGTCTTCTTCTTGGTCTCCCGACCCAGACTCTGTCACTCATTTTCGGTCGGTACGCTGTTTCTACTCCGCCGTTTACTGTGATTCAAACTAAATATTTTATTCGTATTCGTAATATTATTCTAGCCAAAAGAGGAAAGATTTATTTGTCTGTACGACACCCATCTAAAGAATAAAACTATTCTCTATAAAATTGAAAATAACCCCAAAAAATAATTAATACTTTATGTATCAGGTTTCGCGTGTGTGGATATGGACGAGTGCGATCTGATTCGGCCTTGTGATGAGGTAGTCTCATGTCGCAATGAAGAAGGTGGATTCACATGTGGACCGTGTCCAGTCGGGTTCGAAGGTAGCAATGGATGGAGAGGATCTGGTGACGAGCGACGTCGGGAAAGATGTATAGACATCGATGAGTGTGCTGATGGTAGAGCCAACTGTCCACGCGGACGACTTTGTGTCAATACTCCGGTAAGAGTTACTTCTACACAACATATCTTATGACTTCTGATCTTCCGGAGTCAATTTCGAGAGTTTTTCCCAAAAAAGGCTAGAAGTAGACGGGATTTACTTACTCGACCAGTTTGATATTCATCATTTTCCTCCCCTTAAGTAGAGTCGGCACAACATGTCATCCTTTCGATCTAACCTAGTTGTCAAAAAATTTGGCTGTGGCTTACCGGCCGTCTGCCTGACGTCAACCCTCCTTGGGAATGTTTTTTCGAACACGTCTCTACATTATTGAGCAGAATTAGAGGTTCAAAGTTCCGATGGTGTGGAGGTTGAGCACACCGCTTCTGATACAAGAAATCTCGGATCGAATCCTGGCTCACACTAAAGACTTAAATTATGCCCCAAGTCTGTCAATAGATTCCGTCCATAGCGTTAGAGGTATTAAATTTGATTATATTATATTTTTTTGTTATTCAGGGATCATACACGTGCGTGCCTTGCGGGGGTGGTTATTACATGAACACGACACGGCCCTGCATCCCCTCTGGGGACCTGGTGCAGCGGTGCGAACCGACCAGGTGTCGGCGGTACAACGCAGACTGTGGATTCGGACACAAATGCGTTTGTTCGGTAAGTATTTGTTTATAACGTACCTGGAATAACTATTTATTTTTAAATTGTTTTATTTACTAGCTAATACGGCGAATTTTGTTTCGGCGCGGAAGCAAGAAATAAGTATTTTTTCTAAAAAAAGTCTCTTTCTGAGTTACTTCTTATTACACCAGCTACTTGTCAATAAAACCCCGTCCAGCCATATAAGAGATTACCCGAAAAAAAAAAAACAGATAGACAGACATAGATATGAACGCAGTATTATGCAGTTATTTCAATATTACAAACAGACACTTCAATTTTATTTATATGTATTTTTATTGTACACAGGTTCTACTTAAAAGTAACTACTATCAACAAGAGTTATAAGTTATGATTATTTTATTCTCGAAAAGCAAAATGCAGAGAAAAAGAAAAAACAAGTGACGGAATTCGAACCAGGGACCAAATATTATTTAACATCTAGGTCCATTGTACATATGGCATAATATATCTAATTTAACGGATATCTCTT
This sequence comes from Euproctis similis, assembly GCA_905147225.2. Classification (NCBI taxonomy): domain Eukaryota; kingdom Metazoa; phylum Arthropoda; class Insecta; order Lepidoptera; family Erebidae; genus Euproctis; species Euproctis similis. The sequence continues at coordinate 4,612,373 of LR990121.1, read as the reverse complement.
ATAAAACTTGTAATTGTGATTGAATATTTGTACTCGCACGGGAATCGAACATGTAAACCGCTCGCATTGGTCATCATTATGAGGCCGCTTAACTTAATCTCATGCTCATAACTAACCCAAAACTATATTATTCCAGACTGGATATGCAGGTAACGGAACAGTGTGCGGTCCTGACAGAGACTTGGATGGATATCCGGACCATGAACTACCGTGTTCAGAAATAAATTGCAAAGAAGACAACTGTCCTGCAGTCTCCAATTCTGGACAAGAAGATGCCGACGGGGATGGTATGGGTGATTCCTGTGATTCTGATGCAGATGGTGATGGCATACCTAATGTGGCCGTGAGTAACATAACATAACTTCACGTGTTTTACTACCCGAAGGTGTAGGCAGCCATATATAAGTTATATACAACTATAGTAAAAGTAATTCTGTTATGTAAAACGTTCGACGTATCAATAATTAGTAAACTTCTAATCAAAATCGACAACTTTAATGATGATTGACGTTGTTCGGCCCACAGTTGGAGTTCGTACATTTAGTTAACTTGTTTTATATAAACTGTTAAACACATTCAAAGTGTTAACATCTTTGTTGTTATGAACTGACATTCATTATTTCATGACAATCAAACAAACTTTAGGATTATATCGCGTTTATTTATTACCAATTTTATTAACTTCCCGACGTTTCGAACTCTTTACAGAGATCATTTTCACGAGTGATGAACAAAAAGATGGTAGTTGTTCAAAAGCTATTTTCATTGATACAGAGAGCACCCACTTTTTGGAAATAAAAATCAAAAAGTTGATGATAAAAATATGATTTTTACTATTGGTAACCCACATCAGACCATGAGAACAAAAATTAAATATTTATTAACAAGATATATTTACTAAAGAAAAAGTTTGGTTTGTACAGATCCTTTGTTGTATGATTTAATAGGTAACAGTTGTTATTTTTAATGATTAGCTAATTATCTTATTTCTTTTAAGTTAGTTGAGATCAGAGTATAACTATTATGAAATATTTATTGATTTTAAATTTAAAGGTAAGTACCTATTTGTGAAAAAATCTACCACTGGGTCGCAAACGCGGCCAGTCCTGAGAAAGACACAGCAAGAAAACTCAGCGGCTGTTCTTCAAAACTGATTATTATTTCATTTTGGACGGGCTATTGATAGTACTATTATTTGTGAAATTGAGAAAAGAAACTTGGTTACCAAGTTAATAAAAATATTTCTATTGTATGCTGTACTGTTCAAAATTCTACATTATTTTGGTTTCTGATGTGGGTCTGACCTGCAAACTATACTAATAGTATCCCGCTGTCTTGAGCTGTTTGATTGTGGGCTAGGTTTGATGAGACTTATGACTGGGTTCCAGCTAGGTGATAGTTTCCAGCCATCTTCTCTATTGACATTTTTTGGATGTTTTTTGATTTCAATAGCCTCGCGTATCATCCTGGGACGATAGTGTTGTTATTAAACGCGATATAATCCTAAAGTTTGTTTTAATGTCATGAACGTGATTCGCGAAAATCTTAGAGATAAATATTCATTATTTCAATTATTTGTTTTTCTCCAAACTTCCGAAGATGTAGGTTGCGTCTTTGCGAATTTACACTGAATGAAATGCTTGATCAATGCCAAATAACACACGTTATCATAAATAGGATAAATTCGTATAATTAAATGGCACACATAACTTCTGAAACTCACTAAAAACTCAAGGATTTCAAACGTGAGATTTAAGTGCTAAAAGTCTTGGTTATGCAGATAGTAAAAATTAATTATTTTTTACAGGATAATTGTCCATTAGTACCTAATCCAGACCAATTGGATCAAGATGAAGATAGGAATGATAAGAGGGGGGATGCCTGCGATAACTGCCCAAGGAAATACAATCCCGGGCAAGAGGACACTGATAGCGATAGGCTTGGAGATGCGTGTGATCCAGACATTGACAATGATAGTAAGTTTATAATCAACTAAAGAACCCGGCGAATTTCGTTCCACATGAAAAGTAATAAATAAGTAAAGTTTGGATTCTCTTTACTACGTTAAAAATATAAACCACTCTGTTGACACCTTTATCTATTAAAAAAACACCTACGTCCAAATCTGTTGCGTAGTTTTAAAGATTTAAGCATGCATAGAGACATAAGGATAAAGAAAGCGACTTGGTGTCAACTTACAATCACAATTATTTTGATGGAAAATCGAACGAAATTTGCAATGAATAGTCACAAATGCGTTTCTTTGATATAACAGCCTAAATGAACAGTGTGAAAAACTTAATAGTGTTTTTGGAAAATTTTAAAATTTACAATTGTATTGGTCAGAAATACCAAATGAACGTGACAACTGTCCTCGTCATTACAATCCACGCCAAGAAGACCTTGATAAAGATGGTGTTGGAGATGCTTGCGACAACTGTCCACGGATAAGGAACTCGCAACAGGAGGACGCGGACAAAGACGGCGTTGGTGATGCTTGTGACAGTGACGTAGATAGAGATATGTAAGTAACAGTTGAAATATTTTAACAATATAACAATTAAACTACACAAAAAATCTCAGCTATGTTATTTTAACGACTTACAGGGCTTCATGGACACCGTTTACGCTATTCCGATCAGCTAAATCTAGAATATTGTTTATTATCATTTTCCCGAAAGACATAGTTTATCTTCTGACATTGTTGAGGTAGTAAAAAGAGAGAAATTTACAGTAATAAAAAGTTTTTTCTGTTTTTGAACACCTGTAATAACTCAGTTGCATTCCGCAATGGTTTTAAATTCATAACATGACATAACATAACTTCACGGATTTGTTACTCGAAGGTGTAAGCAATGGCTGTCAAGCCTCGTCTCGCCGTCATGTTTACATCCCAAATGGAAAAGGTGACGAACCTATTGCCATACAGGGCACAGAGTTTTCAGTCATCGATATTTATCACACATAACTTCCGAAAACAATTTCGCCAAGTCATTGGTGTAAGCCAGTGTCAGGATTCGAACCCACAACCTCTGGATCAGAAGCAGTGTGCTCGACCACTGGATCACCGAGACTCAAATCTCTCAACTCATTTAAATTCATGTAAAATAAATATACTATAAAATTGCATGGGTGGCTCTGCTCTGAACAGGTACACTCCCGAATAGCAATATAAAACTTCCAAACTTCAAAAGTCCAATGACTACTTACTTACTAAATCGCAATTCCTATCAAAACATTTTTTTTTTCAGTGACGGTATACAGGATGGTATCGATAACTGCCCCACTATACCCAATAGTGACCAATTGGACATTGATGATGATGGAAAAGGTGATGCATGTGATGACGACGATGATAACGACACGATATTGGATGTTGATGATAACTGTCAATTTATACCAAATAAAGATCAGAAGGATTCAGACAGTGAGTAAATAAGAATATTATAAAAGTTTTATAGTTTTTTTTTATAAGGGCATGTTCCGATGGCTCGGACATGTGGAAAGAATGGATGATGCAAGATTGACTAAGCATATATACAATGCAAAAGCGCATAAATGTAGGAGTTGAGGACGGCCAAGACACACATTCCATAACCAAATAGAACGTGTTCTAGAAGTAGAGGTGATATAAGGAGCCTCAAAAATCGAGGCACGTGCATGAAAATTGTTATGAAAGTCAACGGCGCTCTGTTCTTTCTGCCTACCCCGCAAGGGATTTGGCGTGAAGTTATGTATGTGTATGTATAAAAGTTTTCTTAAATTCAATTTAATTAGTGGTAACTAGAACCAATTTAAGGGATCTCGCATAATAAAACCATACAATGTATATATTTTTTTGAAAATGTTTACTTTGTTGTAATTAATTGCTTCCGGTTAAACACAGGATTAAAGTGTATACTATTATTTATGATACCATAATTTGTGTCCGAGATATGACAACAGTGCCATTAGTATTTCATGGGATTAAATATTTTATTTTCTATCTACACTTCCTGGTAAAGATGAAAATAAAATAGAAAATAATCTTTGCAATAATGTAGATAATGGTGTGGGTGACGCGTGCGAGAATGATAACGACGGCGACAAAGTGATCAACGAACTGGACAACTGTCCCAATAACTCCAAAATATTCCGTACAGACTTTAGGTAAGTTTGAAATTATTTAACTAGCGAATGGTAGAAAGCAGTGCCTGGATTTTATGGTATTTTAAGGGGAGGAAAAGAAAAAAATAGATTCGATTTTCATAATATATAATACATAGCAAAATCATCACTGTTGGTATTTGAACTTGTTACCGCATACCTAATGGGCTAACTCAAAACAAGTCTCTTATTTCAAAATTCATGATCCATTGTTCATATTATATTGATGTTTTTCAAAGTTTTGATTGTTATATGTAGAAATTTCATGACCGTTCGCCTGGATCCCGAGGGTGAGTCACAACAAGACCCCAACTGGGAGATCAAGCACCAGGGAGCTGAGATTTGGCAAACTTTGAATTCTGACCCTGGACTTGCTGTCGGCTTCGAAAGTTTCAGTGGAGTAGATTTCGAAGGCACCTTGTTTGTGGATACGCAGATAGATGATGATTATATAGGTTTCGTATTTGGGTAAGTATTGTGTAGGTTACGCTATGATCATTGACTACACGAAAGTAGATGAAATAAAAGATGTGCGTCAGGATCCTGGATAAAAGATTGCATAATAATTTTGTTTTATTTTTAAAAGTCTCTTCGAGGTAATAGTAATTAATTCGGTAGAAAGAGATACAGCTGTAATCTCCCTTCCCACTTATAAGACATGAAGGTACAAAATAAATAAAAATGTAAGGATAAATATTTATCTAAAAAATATTCTTTAAAAAGATTCTATGGATTTCCCTTTCATCAAAAAAGAAATAGTTGTACACGTTTTGACTATTATAACATACTGTGATAACCAAATAGATACCAGAACAACAAACGTTTCTACGTGGTAATGTGGAAGAAGACAGCACAGACTTACTGGCAGATGACACCTTTCCGTGCGGCGGCCGAGCCAGGTATTCAGCTGAAACTTGTCAACTCCAAGACCGGACCTGGCAAGATATTGAGAAATTCGCTCTGGAATACTGAATCAATACCAGATCAGGTAATTTTTATCTATTTCAATATGAATTCTGATCTAGAGGTCCGGGTTCGAATCCTGACACTGGCTCACACAAATGACTTTTCGAAATTGTTTTCGGAAGTTAAGTGTGATGAATATCGACGACTGAAAACTTTGTGACAGCTATGGCAATAGGTTCGCCACCTAGTTCATTTGGGACGTAAACATAACGGCGAGACGAGGCTTAACAGCTACTGCCTACACCTTCGGGTAACAAAAGACGTGAAGTTATGTTATGTCAATATGCTTTAATTCTAGTGTGATTTGGCCGGTTAGAATATGTAGGTAGGTAGTCCCAGGTTAGAATACTGCTGTTATGTGCTTTTGGACTTGCCTTATCCGTGATAATAATAGGTGACACAACAAATTGTGTAAAATATTCATATATATATATATTGGATATATTCATATAGCCCAGGAGTTTCAAATTGTATTCAAAGTAATCCTGCGAATTACCCTCATTTAATAACTCACAATAATAGTATCGGGTAGATAAACAATATTCGGGAATCGGACTTTTTGAATTAATCCCTACTAATATAATAATTGTGAATGTAAGTTTGTTTGATACGCTTTCACGCGATAACTACTCAACCAATCATCATGAACTTTGCACACATATTCTTTGAGGTATTGGAAGTAACATAGGCTGCTTTTTTTTCTTAAATTTGCATATATTTGCCCCCGAAGGACTAACTTATAATATAGTTTACGAAAATATCCTGCATTAATACTCTGCATTTATTTCTCCTATAAAATTGTTAAAGTCCAAAATTATTTATTTTTGTTACAGAGAAATATATTTTACCGTTTGTTGTTGCATTTCAATAAAGTATTTTGAAAGTTTTTTAAACGTCATTGTATGATGTAATATTAAATATTGATTATTCCAGCTAAGCAATAAAATAGAGTTATCATATTGATCTACGGTAATGATCTTGATACTTATTTAATGGCTTCAATGCGAGCGAAGCCCCAGGTCAAGGCTAGTATGTAAATAAAAATAAATGTTGTCTAAATCTGGATTATAGATGACACGAAATGTTCTAAATTCCGTACAACATTCCGTGAAATATTCCCAAATCGTTAACAATTGATTGATCTCTAATTGGAAGGAAGAAATAAATACATTTCTGTCTCAGCTTTTCCTGTTGACTCTTCCGAATTAAAATGAGAAGTCAGCCGGCAACGCAAAGAGAAATGAATTGTATACCCGGAATGTAATTTGATGGATAAACGAAAATAAAATCGTTGAAAAGATTAATTCCACAAAGAATTCGATTTTAAAGATTTCGAATCTTCAATAAACGAAAATTCTTCTACTTTTTTATTGATAATGTGGCAACCATGATAATAGGCAACTCATTTTACGCTTGTTTACTACCTACCTACCTACCCTCTACCGGTTTAACGGCGTATTGGATTATCCAGATTACAATTCTGGAAAAAAAAATCAAATTCCCAGCGAAGTTGCAAAATTAGTTGAGCAAGATCACCGATGCACACCACATTAAATAGACTTTTATAAATTCACAATAATTTCAGAGTTTTTTGGCGATATCAAATTTTTGGTTATATTTGGCAGGTGACCCTTCTCTGGAAGGACCCACGTAACGTAGGCTGGCGCGAGAACACCGCTTACCGCTGGCGGCTGATCCATCGTCCAAAGATCGGTCTTATACGATTGAAGCTATACGAAAACAATAGGATGGTGGCTGACTCTGGGAATGTATATGACTTCACACTAAAGGGAGGTCGGCTAGGAGTGTTCTGTTTCTCGCAAGAGATGATCATCTGGTCCAACCTTGTTTACCGGTGTAATGGTAAGTCTTTTTAAATGAAAGTAGGCAGATTTAGTAGCAGTTCTTGATATTTTGCCGGTTCAGCTGGTTTTAGATGTCTAATTTAATATGATAATACAATATTTATAGGAACTTTATCATGTTTGTATTATTTTCTAAATAGAATGCTTGGTGTAAGCATCACTTAATTAGTTGTTGTTTAATGTTCTGGACGCCACGTCCTCTAACGGAGGGAGTAAGCTTGTAAGTCTATGAAGATGCTTTGTTGATGAAACATTAGGTCGACTTAGTCAATAGACTGCTAGGCCAACATACATGGGACCTAAAAATAAATTCCCTGGTTCGAGGTCTCACTATCTATGCTTACACTATCGAGCTTACAGAGCTTGAAGGTTCAGGTTATTTAAACTCTAAGATAATTTAAGATAATTTATTTATATTTACTAATACGAATGTTTGATTGCAGACAAAGTTCCATTGAACATCGCTTCAGAAATATCACCAAGGAGTAGTTTTGAAGTAGATCAAAATTTCATTTACGTTTAACTATTGTAATAGCGGAGAGTAGATAGCATTGAGCTAAAAGCGCTGGACCTGGGAAAACTTTTTGGACAAAACTCAAAAAGATTGGGAAAGAAACGACAATTATGGATCCGCCATCAAACTTGAAGTGTTTCTTACTAAGTTCCATTACTGTATTATATTAAAATTTTAATACAAACTATTTTATATATTACTGTTTGCGTTTTTTTACATATTACTATATTCCCTTAAATGAATCTATTTTTTGCACTGTCATTATTAACTCAACATCTTCTTTTAGAATTTCCATTTCTATTTAGTATTTCCATTGAAATACAGAGCTTGGCAACGTGTGAAGATATGGTAGGTATAATGATAGAAAAAAGGGAGGGTGAATAATGGCTTTTATATTCCGAATCGAAGCAGGAATGAATGACTGTAACATATTCATTCATGCCTTCACGCCATTTTTCTATCCAAAGGTGTATGTAGCAGCTATTACGCCTCGACTCACCATATTTTTACGTGCCAAATGTAACAAGTAATGTAATGCCAATGTTACAACAACAACAACTATTGTTTGATGAAAGGCTTACAATTGAATGTGATGAAAACGAAAGTTATGGTGTTTGAAAGGGAGGAATCCAGAACGGATGCAAGGATAATGGTTGACGATGTACTGCTGGAACAGGTGAATGAAATTGTATATCTTGGATGCGCTTTTAGCAGGGATGAAAGGTACACCGCTGATGTAGAAAGAAGAGTAGCGTTAGGAAACAAAGTAAATGGGTTGTTGGGCAGATTTATGGGTGCAAAAGATATTAGTAGAAAAGCCCAGCTAGCAATACACAATACAATACTGATCCCAACGCTAACTTATGGAAGCGAGAGCTGGGTATGGTAGAGAGTGCATGAAAGTAGGATAAACGCGGTCGAAATGCGCAAAATCTGCGGAGTGACCCTCGTTGACCGCGTGGAAAACAAGGTTCTAAGGAAGGAAGTCGGATTGAAAGAGACTGTCGGTGTAAAAGGAAGAAAGAGCCTACTCCGATGGTTCAGACATGTAGAAAGGTTAGATGATGCAAGATTGACTAAACAGATATACCTACAATGCAAAAGCCGATGCATGTAGGAGTCAAGGACGGCCTAGACACACATTTCATGACCAAATAGAACGTGTTCTGGAGGAAAGTGATGTTAGAAGCCTTCAAAATCGACGCGTGTGCATGAAAAGAGTTATGAAAGCCAACGAAGGGAGTGAGGTGTGTAAGAATCGTTCCTTATGGCGTTCCGTTCTCTCTGCCTACCTCGCGAGGGATTTGGCGTGAAGTTATGTATGTATATGTATGTAACAAGCAAAAATATTTTAACATAACCTTGCCATACCGGGCACAAAGTTTTCAGTCATCGATATTTATCACACATAAATTCCGAAAACAATTCGGAAAAGTCATTGGTGTAAGCCGGTATCAGGATTTGAATCCGCGACTTCCGGATTCAGAAGCGGGGTGCTCGACCACTGTACCACCGATACATTTAATAAACAAAACAAAACATTTTAGACACAATTTATCACACATAACCTCTGAAAAGTATTCAGGGATACGAGTCATAATTCGAACCGGAGAGTTCTTGATTGAGAAGCGGGCTTCACGACTCGACTGTCGAGAATTTCTATATCTTATGGGCCTCGAGTCGCATTGGTGGAACGTCCGACAGCGAATGGTCAGGGTTCGATTTCCACTCTAAAATACATATTTGTGATGGTGTCTGGGTGTTTTTCTGGGTGTATCATAAAAATGTATTAGTAAAAAAATATATATAATGTACTATTATTGTTATGCTACAGTCTCTAATCAGACTAAATTCCTCTCTTTGAAACTCAAGTGCGGATCAGTAAACTGCACAAATTTCGCAGATTAATCAATTCATACCGCTCCCGTCACTATTCTTCATTGGTAGGAACTGTACACCTTGAGAAGTAATTTGGGGGCTAGTATTGAAGACGGCAACCTGGAGCTCAGGATCAAAAGCATAATGGAGGAGCACCGCAATTAAATTGTAAGCGAACATCTATTGTTACTTTTTACCTGGAGGATGATAAACCACCAACGAAAACATTCCCAAGGAGGGTTGACATTCGCAGACGGCCGGTCATAAAACCACAGCCAAATCTATAAATAGCATTGCTAATTCGAAAGGATGACATGTTATGCTGACCCCACTTGAGTGGGATAAGGGCAGGGAAATGATGGAAACTCTTATCTAGTTTGCATAGCACAAGCATTTAGCTGTTTAGATTGGAAAACTAGATGGCACTGTATCCTAAAAAAAACCTATAGAAGAGCCATAAAGTCAGTAGTAGATTTTATAAAAAATAACTATTCAAGGCAAACTCAATTTATATTCAATGGATACCAAAAGGCTATTATCGGTGTCGTATTGAAAAAAAACGTGACATTTCCATTATTTCCCAACGATATATCATTCTTTAATGGATGCAGTTAATCATTTTTATAGTTTTAATGCGTATTCATGGGGGGCATAGGTTTATTTTTAATATCTCTGAGGAAGGCACCACGCAATGGGCTCCCCATTGCCTTGCCTTGCCTTGTATTATTGCCGTGTATATATGATTTTCTAACACCATACCTCTAATGACTTTTATTTTAGCAAAGAACATAACATAAATTCACGCCCTTTTCTACCCGAAGATGTAGGCAGCCTCTGTTAAGCCTTTACTCGCCGTTATGTTTAGGTCAAAGTTGTCAGTCTTCGATATTTATCATTCGCCTCGTGGTAAAACTACTGACTCGTCGAGGTCCGAGGATCCCCACCCGAGTACAAACATTTGTGACATGCATCAATGTTTGTATGGCGTCTGGGTGTTATTCTATGTAGTATATGTATGTATTTACAAAAAAAAAGTATAAGTATATGTCCGCTAGTATCCATAACACAATCATTTAGTTGAGTTGCTTAGCTGGGAACTAGATGGCGCTGGGTGTATTGTGTCCAAGGTATCATTTTCATTATTTATCACACATAACTAGTCCACAAATTTAATGTCGCTCAGCGAGCTATGGAGCGGGCTATGCTCGGGGTATCTCTGAAAGATAAACTCAGGAATGAGTATATTCGCCAGAGAACTGGGGTAACCGACATAGCTCGTAGAATAAGCTAGCTGAATTGGCAATGGGCTGGTCATATATGCCGAAGGACCGACGGTACATGGAGTTAGAAGGTCATAGAGTAGAGACCGCGTCTTGGTAAACGTAGCGTAGGACGCCCACCAGCTCGATGGTCAGACGACCTCAGAAAGGCTGCTGGAAAATACTGGATGCGGACGGCAGAGAATCGGATGTTGTGGCGCACATTGGGAGAGGCCTATGTCCAGCAGTGAACTGCAATAGGCTAATGATGATGATGACACATAGCTTCCGAAAGGTATATCGAAAACTCATCATCACGACTTCTTGATTCAGAATCGGGTTGCTTGGAACCACCCAAGCATTTTAGGAATTGTTATGGACTCCTTAATCAGGACTCAGTAAATTCATTTTTAGATTTAAAAGTAAATTTAATTTATAATAAATGTACCAAAATAAATTTTATTTAATTCCTTAATTTAAATAATGTTATCTCTCTGAGACGATATTGGTATTTTTTGCATAGATATTGTGGTTTGGGAATCTTTTCTTTCACAATCGACTTTCTGCAACAACAAAAAACAAACAATTTAAAGTATAAGTTCTTGCCTTCAAACATGACAGACTTTTATGATATAGTGGTTTTAATGTATCTTGCAAAAAAAGTCACGAATTCGATTTCGATCCGGGACAAACCAAAAAAATACTGTTTCCTAATACTGTTACTTTTCACTTGATTTTACCTAGATCAGGGTTTTCCCACTAATATATTTCGTGGCACATTATTTGTCACGTTTACTTACGTCATTTTTTCTAGTCTTAAGTGGATTCAGCGTGTCCACATAGGCGGTCCAAAACAGAGTCACATGGTCGGTGGTCAAATCCTGCATAGAGGATTTTAGGCACCAATAGTCAGTTCCAACCAGTTCTACGAGACCTGGAGTATAACGGATACGTAAGAGAGCAGTGAACGAATGGGTGAACGACCGAATAAGTGAGGTACAAGGCAGACAGTCTAATTTAGTTGAGACAAGTGAAGGCCAAATAATCTTACGACATAGTCAAGAACATAACTTGAAGGTAAATAGGTATTTTAAGAATTCGATAGAAATTTAAAAAAACGTACACAAAAACATAGCTTCACGTCTTTTTCTACCCGAAGGTGTAAACAGCGTTACTCATTATAAATATTCGTAGTCAGTGAGAATTGAACTGACCGCTGCTCAGCAGCCACGCGACTCTGCCTTACCAATGCACCACGCGACCCGTTAATTTATATCATCACCTATGCAATTCATAGTATGTAAAAGAAGAATAGAGAGACCATAGAGAAGAAAATATAATCCATCTATCATAGAAATTATACGATTAGAGGAATGTATCTTTATAATAGCGTAAATGGAGCGTTGGGCAGATTCCTGGGAGCAAAAAACATTAACAGAAAAGCCTAGACAGCAATCCACAAAGCAAAACTGATCCCAACGCTCACTTATGGAAGCGAGAGCTGGGTATGGCAGAGTGTGCACGAAAGTTGGTTAAACGCAGTCGAAATGAGGGCACTGAGCAAAGTCTGCGGAGTGACCCTCGCTGACCGCGTCGGAAACAAGGTTTTGAAAGAGAGTGTCGGTATAAAAGTAAGAAAGAGCATGCTCCGATTGCTTGGACATTTAGTAAGAATGGATGATTCAAGATTGACTAAGCAGATATACAATGCAAAAGCGGATGGATGTATGAGTAGAGGACGGCCAAGACACACATTTTATGACCAAATAGAAAGTGTTCTGGAGCAAGGTGATGTTAGGAGCCACAAAAATAGACGTGTGTGCATGAACAGAGTTATGAAAGTCAACGAAGCGAGTGAGGTGTGTAAGAATGGTGCCTAATGGCGCTCTGTTCTATCTGCCTCCCCCGCAACTGATTTGGCGAGAAGTTACGTAAGTATGTGTGTATCTTTATAATACATGGGGTTAGAGATGAAATTGAAAGGGCGTCGATGTGATAACAAGAATTACGATAACGATTGAAGATGATCATGAAGGAGAAATGGAAAGAATGCAGATGAAAGATGAAGTTACTCCACCTGTTAAATTGGCTATCCTCAATGTTTCCCTCAACTCTTGGTCCAATTCTTTGAGATCTTTGTTGACAGCATAATTAATCTGAAATATAAACACATTTTTTCTGTTTGGAGGATTTTTTATGACACAACATATCTTCACACCGTTTTCTACCCGAAGGTGTAGGCAGCGGCTGTTAAGCATCGATTCGCGGTCCTGTTTACGTCCCCAGTGGAGTAGGTGGCAAAGCTATTGCTATACACTGGGAACAAAGTTGTGTGAGCCCGGATTCGAACCGACGATTTTTGATTCAGAAGCAGGCTGCTGGACCACTCGACCACGGCATTTTTTATTGTCTCTTATAATCGCAATTAGCCTGGATTTCATGCATCCCGCTTCTGAATCCTGAAGTGACGCGTTCGAATCCTGTTTCCCACTATTGGCTTCAGGAAAACATGCATGATAAATATCGTACAGTGACAGAATTGTGAAAGTATGACAATAGGTCCCCATTACGTATCCCCACATACACATTCGGCAAGTCAGGTCGTCTTCTTCTGCCACCGCTCGGTAAAAAAGACGTGAAGTTAAAAATAATATGTTATTTTTGAGAATACGAAACTATTACGTGTTTCTTATAAAATAAATCGATTCGAAGCTCTAGAAAATACTCTCTTACCGTTTTTATTAAAAGATTTTTAAACCTAAGTCCAAGCTAAAGTACCTATACTCCAGGGTTATTAAAATTTATTCAATACCGTCTAGAATGATAATGGCCAGGGAGGTGAAAAATGCGAGATCTTCCCGGCCACACTCTTTCCCGGCTTTGTGTTACATCGCCATTCTTTGCCAAGCACAGACTATTTTGCCGTGTCTTAGCGAAATGTCGGCCAAGATTAAATTATACTACCCCTCTTTGAGCTGACGAAGACAATGCTTCTGCTATTCTTTAAATAGACCTTTTTTAATTAAATTTAAAACTATGCTGAATAAAATATCGTAGAAACAGACCCGGTAGTCGTCGAGATACCAGCTTCTGATTCAGATGTCGTGGAATAGATTCCCAGCTCACACCAATGATTTCTCTGAATTCTTTTTGGAAACTAGGTATGTATGATGAATATTCATGACTGACAAGTTGGTGTTCGGTGTATGGCTATAGGTTCCGCCGGTTATTCCATTTGGGACGTAGAGATTCGGCGAATCGAGGGTTAACAGCCGCTACTTATACTTTTGGGTAAAAGAGGCGTAAACCTATCTTATGTTTCTGTTAAAGTATCGTAGAATATTCCTGGAAACGTAAATGAGAAATTTCCGACACAGGTTAATAATATCTCGTGTTGCAGGAATATCTATTCTATACAAAGACCTAAATTTAAATTTAAAAAGAAATCATAATAATCTCAATATATAACATGGGGTCCGAGTGCTCGTGCACTTTACAAAGATCTTGCAAAGAGGCTGATCGAAGCCTCTCGCGACCAGAGGGCTGGTCTATTCTTCGCACAGAGGATTAGCATTGCCATTCAGCGTGGCAATGCGGCCAGTCTTCTGGGCACGCTGCCAGTAGACCGAGATGCGGAGAAATTTGATTTCAGGTAGTTTTTTAATTGTATATATTGTAAATAATGTAATTAATTTATTTGTTCTTATTATTGTAAATAAAGTTAATTATAATATATAAAATTCCCTTCAAGTAATCAGTTCTAATTAAATAGATATTAAATAATGATTATCGAACTTTCGACGGAATAATTTACAGACACAGAATATGCTTTATATATTAATTAAGGCTAATTTTCCCAATTAATATCTTTAGCTAAAGTATAGGGCAATAATTTATTATTATTGCTAAATGTCGAGTTTTTATCCTTTAAATCTTATAGTAAAAAAGAGAATCTAATATATAAAATTCTCGTGTCACAGTTTTCGTACCCATACTCCTCCGAAACGGCTAGACTGATTCTCATGAAATTTTGTGTGCATATCGGGTAAGTCTGAGAATAGGACAACATCTATTTTTCATCCCCCTAAATCACAAACCCTAAATCACCCCTCAATATTATTTTTTAATTTTTCGATATATTTCTGTTTCTTATTTTTTTTTATAAAACGGGATATAAAAATACATACAATCCTAAATTTTCAACCCCCTACGATCAACCCCTATTTAAAAAAAATAATTTTCGGCAAGACAACGTTTGCCGGGTCAGCTAGTAAGTATATATATGCTGCGATGGTTCGGACATATAGAATGAATGGATGATGCAAGATTGACTAAGCCGATATATAATGCAAAAGGGGATGGATGTTAGAAGTCGAGGACAGCCAGGACACACATCCATGACCAAATAGAACGTGTTCTGGACGAAGGTCTCAAAATACGACGAAAAGAGTTATGAAGCGAGTGAGGTGTGTAAGAATCGTGCTTTATGGCGCTCCGTTCTCTCTGCCTACCCCGCAAGGGATTTGGCGTGAAGCTATGTATGTATGTAAGTATATATTGCACAGAGTATTTTTAAATCGCTGGGTCCAAAGTGGACGTACGCTTTTCAAGTGTATGTATGTGTAATTAATTTGATAGGCACTGTCCTCTAAAGAGTTTCATGGAGCTAAACTTTGTTAGCTGTTAGAGTTGATTTGTCTATACAGTTAACCATAAGGGTAGACAATATATATTCGATATATTATGTTCCGTAATTATTCGAATAAAAATTATGTTAAATTTTTGCGTTTTTCTTTTTGATGTTTAGATATTTTTTTAGCAATATTGGGCGAATGGCATTCCGTAAAGATCCTGTTATTGATGATCCTGATATTTTTTTTTTGTATGGGGTAGGAGGGAAAATAAGCATGCGTGTCACCAGGTAAGTGACCAGCGCCGCCTATGGACACCTGCAACACATATAATGTTACAGTTGCGTTGCCGATCTCTAAGGGAATAGAATGGAAATGGATGGGAAAGGGAGGTGGGCCTCGGGGTAGCACTCCAACCGTACAAAACGTGGCATGAGCCACTTTAAGTCGATCTTCTGAGAGGTCATGGTATTGTACCGTTCGAGCCGGCCCATTCGTGCAGCGAACTGCTTGGCTCTACCACTGTTATCTTCCGTTATTGAACAGACGTAGTATAAACTTAAGTACGTCGTATGTTTAGAGCATACAAGCTTTAGTTAGAACGAAGTTCTTTATCGCGCGTTGTGAAAGGGGGCTGGACGGAAAAAATCTTACGAAAAGTTGTAACGACACTTTTTCCATGCCAAACTAGGGCACTTTCAAGTATCGGCTTATTTAGAACAATGTGTAACTACCCAAATGGTCAAGTGGCTAGGATACCTTGCTCTCACACAGGGGGCTCGGGTTCGAATCCGGGTATCGGAATTATTTATTGGAGTTTTTTTTTTAAATTATACTTCTTTAGGCGCGCTATGAAAAAATGATGAGAGTGAAATTTTAAGATGCGCGCGCATCTGTGACACAAAATTAACAGTATGAAGTGCTAATAAATTATATTCAGTAGTGATTTAAATTGAATATTTTGATTGATATTACATACTATTTGTGAATATTCGTGAAAAAAATTGTGCTTATATACTTTTTCAAGTGCTCCAATATAATTGAGGTTAACTATCCGTATGTATTATTTATTGATATAAATTAAAATACTTTTATTTAATATAATTAACACTAAATATTATTAAATTATTAATGTTAAATACTTATTTATTGGTTATTTAATATTTACAAAATAAAGAAATAAATTTAATAACATAACATAACATAACTTCACCCCTCCTCCCCAGTCCTGGAAGTGGGTTGTACCACGTCGGGCCCCGATGAAAAGGGGCCCCCCCTTACCGGGCCGCGGATGAATACTGATGTAGTTCCCGCGGTGTCAGAGGTGGACATTTAAAAAAAAAAAAAAAAAACTTCACGCCTTTTCCTGGAAAATGGCGGACGACCCCTCCCCAGTCCTGGGAGTGGGTCGTACCACGTCGGGCCCCGATGAAAAGGGGGCCCCCCTTGCCGGGCCGCGGATGAATACTGACGTAGTTCCCGCGGTCCGGTAGGGTCAGAGGTGGACATATTTAAAAAAAGAAAAAAAAAACTTCACGCCTTTTGTTACCCGAAGGTGTAGGCAGCGGCTGTTAAGCCTCGTCTTGCCGTTATGTTTACGTCCCAAATGGAATAGGTGGCGAACCTATTGCCATACCGGTCATCGGTATTTATCACACATAACTTCCGAAAACAATTTCGAAAAGTCATTGGTGTGAGCCAGTGTCTGGAATCGAACCCCGGACCTCTGGATCAGAGGCCGTGCGCTCGCCACTGCGCAACCGAGACTGTTAAAATTAATAAAACAAATTTAATAAAACATTTAATAAAAAGTTTGTGATAAAAATTAAAATTGAACATCAAATTATAATATTAATTTTTAATATTTGCTATTAAATTGAATAAATAATAAATATTTAGAAAAATAACTAAATAAATTTAATGAAAATTTTTTGATAAAAATGAAAAGTGAATATTAAATTAAGAAATCAATAAAAATATATAAAAAATGACCAACCTTAAATTCAATTTTTGAATTTATTATTAAATTTATTTTTAAAATATTAAATTATAAATAATAAACATTTCAAATTAAGAATCTTATAATATATAATACAAATTATGTCTTATATATTTATTTTATTCTCTAAATTTTGTTTTTAATATTTATAATAGGTTGGGGAAAAAGTATTTTCGTATTTTTGTATGAAAAGTCAAGACATGATAATGGCCAGGGAGGTGAAAAATGCGAGATCTTCCCGGCCACACTCTTTCCCGGCTTTGTGTTACATCGCCATTCTTTGCCAAGCATAGACTATTTTGCCGTGTCTTAGTGAAATGTCGGTCAAGATTAAATTATACTACCTCTCTTTGAGCTGACGAAGACAATGCTTCTGCTATTCTTTAAATAGACCTTTTTTAATTAAATTTAAAACTATGCTGAATAAAATATCGTAGAAACAGACCCGGTAGTCGTCGAGATACCAGCTTCTGATTCAGATGTCGTGGAATAGATTCCCAGCTCACACCAAGAATTCAGAGAATTCTTTTTGGAAACTAGGTATGTATGATGAATATTCATGACTGACAAGTTGGTGCTCGGTGTATAGCTATAGGTTCCGCCGGTTATTCCATTTGGGACGTAGAGATTCGGCGAATCGAGGGTTAACAGCCGCTACTTATACTTTTAGGTAAAAGAGGCGTAAACCTATCTTATGTTTATGTTAAAGTATCGTAGAATATTCCTGGAAACGTAAATGAGAAATTTCCGACACAGGTTAATAATATCTCGTGTTGCAGGAATATCTATTCTATACAAAGACCTAAATTTAAATTTAAAAAGAAATCATAATAATCTCAATATATAAAATTCCCCTCAAGTAATCAGTTCTAATTAAATAGATATTAAATAATGATTATCGAACTTTCGACGGAATAATTTACAGACACAGAATATGCTTTATATATTAATTAAGGCTAATTTGCCTAATTAATATCTTTAGCTAAAGTATAGGGCAATGATTTATTATTATTGCTAAATGTCGAGTTTTTATCCTTCAAATCTTATAGTAAAAAAGAGAATCTAATATATAAAATTCTCGTGTCACAGTTTTCGTTCCCATACTCCTCCGAAACTGATTCTCATGAAATTTTGTGTGCATATCGGGTAAGTCTGAGCATAGGACAACATCTATTTTTCATCCCCCTAAATCACAAGGGTAGCCCACCCCTCAATATTATTTTTTAATTTTTCGATATATTTCTGTTTCTTATTTTTTTTTATAAAACGGGATATAAAAATACATACAACCCTAAATTTTCAACCCCCTACGATCAACCCCTATTTAAAAAAAATATTTTTCGGCAAGACAACGTTTGCCGGGTCAGCTAGTAAGTATATATATGCTGCGATGGTTCGGACATATAGAATGAATGGATGATGCAAGATTGACTAAGCCGACATATAATGCAAAAGGGGATGGATGTTAGAAGTCGAGGACAGCCAGGACACACATCCATGACCAAATAGAACGTGTTCTGGACGAAGGTCTCAAAAATCGACGCGCGTGCATGAAAAGAGTTATGAAGCGAGTGAGGTGTGTAAGAATCGTGCTTTATGGCGCTCCGTTCTCTCTGCCTACCCCGCAAGGGATTGGGCGTGAAGCTATATATGTATGTAAGTATATATTGCACAGAGTATTTTTAAATCGCTGGGTCCAAAGTGGACGTATGCTTTTCAAGTGTATGTATGTGTAATTAATTTGATAGGCACTGTCCTCTAAAGAGTTTCATGGAGCTAAACTTTGTTAGCTGTTAGAGTTGATTTGTCTATACAGTTAACCATAAGGGTAGACAATATATATTCGATATATTATGTTCCGTAATTATTCGAATAAAAATTATGTTAAATTTTTGCGTTTTTCTTTTTGGTGTTTATATATTTTTTTACCAATTTTGGCCGAATGGCATTCCGTAAAGATCCTGTTATTTATGATCCTGATATTTTTTTTTGTATGGGATAGGAGGGAAAATAAGCATGCGTGTCATCTGATGGTAAGTGACCAGCGCCGCCTATGGACACCTGCAACACATATGATGTTACAGTTGCGTTGCCGATCTTTAAGGGAATAGAATGGGAATGGATGGGAAAGGGAGGTGGGCCTCGGGGTAGCACTCTAACCGTACAAAACGTGGCATGAGCCACTTTACGTCGATCTTCTGAGAGGTCATGGTTTTGTACCGGTCGAGCCGGCCCATTCGTGCAGCGAACTGCTTGGCTCTACCACTGTTATCTTCCGTTATTGAACAGACGTAGTACAAACTTAAGTACGTCGTATGTTTAGAGCATACAAGCTTTAGTTAGAACGAAGTTCTTTATCGCGCGTTGTGAAAGGGGGCTGGACGGAAAAAATCTTACGAAAAGTTGTAACGACACTTTTTCCATGCCAAACTAGGGCACTTTCAAGTATCGGCTTATTTAGAACAATGTGTAACTACCCAAATGGTCAAGTGGCTAGGATACCTTGCTCTCACACAGGGGGCTCGGGTTCGAATCCGGGTATCGGAATTCTTTATTGGAGTTTTATTTTTTTTTACAGAAAGAACCAGAAAATGGTACGTAAAAGTGTGATCACTGTTCCTTGGAATAATCCTGTATTTATAAACTAAACCGTCACAAAGCCACCTGTACTTAAATTTTTTTTTTTTTTATGGAACAGGAGGGCAAACGAGCTGACGTGTCACCTGATGGTAAGCAACCAACGCCGCCCATGGACACCAGCAACACATTTAGTGTTACTGTTGCGTTGCCGACCTTTAAGGGATAGGGGACAGGAAAGGATGGGGAAGGGGGGTGGGCCTCCGGGTACCTCTCTCACCGAACGAAACGCGGCATGAGCCTCTTTACGTCGGTCTTTTGAGAGGTCGTGGTATTTCACCGGTCGAGCCGGCCCATTCATGCAGCGAACTGCTTGGCTCTACCACTGTAAATAAAATAAAATAAAAAATAATAATAAAACGAAAAACGTAATTTTTTTATATTGGAAATATAAAAACTTACGTACTAGTTTAATGAGCTAAGTTAGTTGGTAACTTACACATATGTACTCCAAAATATCGGTGGTTGTGACGTACTGTTTCCACATGGTGAGTCTTTTCAACGCCTCATATATCATCTGTGGAGTTACCTGCGCACGACATAATTATATTTATTTTATAGTTTTTTTTTTTCAGTAATATTTATTTTACATCCGATTGAAATTTGCCTCAAATATAACAGTTTTTTTCATAAAAAATATAGTATCATATCATATCCTATCCCACTAATTTCTTTGTCGTGAAGTCTGTGATGATACCGATAAATTTACACTTATAAAAAAACCTTTTGTCTCAGACTGCTTAGTCTCGATCTTCGAGTCGCGACTGCTTAGTGGTTAAACATGTGGATATCGGTTTCAAAAATTCCCGACCACCAACACTGTTTTGGAAACATTTTCGGATGTTAATGATGACTGAAAACATGTGTTCGATGGCATTAAGTGCCCACTTATTCTATGGGATCAAGATTAATTAATCAGAAATCAACCTAGGGGGACTTCTGATGATAACCTATTCTATACGTTCAAAAATAGATTAGAGATAGAATTAACATGTTTATTATCTATGTGATTGTTTCAACTACTCTGTACGAACTTACCATAGTATATGGCTTTTGTTGTTCTTCTACATGATCTTGTATAGGGGGCTCATTGGTATTAGCAATATATAACGGAGACAACATAGGGCTTCGAGATCCAGCCTGAATCACTTTTGCTCTGAAACCGAATGAAGAAAGAAAAATTCAATCGTTTTATTTCTACCATAAAAGAACTAAGCTGCCAACAGCTTTTCCCGCGAAATAACTTTTTTTTTTAATTTTGGCGCGGGAAGAGCTATTAGAGGTTTTGCTCAAGATTAACACATTTTACAGGCTATTAATCTGAAGTGTATTGGTGATGTTGTTAGAGCTATTTCTAGTAATATACAGTACAAAAGCTTAAATATATAGCCGTAAAAAACTTTCCATTACCAAATTGCACGTGTCCTTACGAAAGGTCATGTCAGAAGCCTTAAAAAGCGACGATTGTGTTTAATAACAGTTATGGTTAACATGTGAATTATGTAAGAATCGTGCATTGCAAGGATGTATGTAGAAGATTTGAAAAAAAAAAACCAACTCGAAAGTTCTCAAAGTCTGCCTTCTTCCCCCGTTCCTTTTGATCACTCGCCCCCTGTTAAGAGGTTTCCGCTTGGATTTATATTTTTTTTGTCGACTCGCTGCTTGCTGTCGAAAGTTTGCCTTACTTCTGCCGAAAAAAAATAAACAATAAAACATATCTAACTTTGAATGGTTAACCTTTATTTGAAAGGTTTAGGGTAGAATATAGTATGGATCCTAGAATTCGGATTCTTAAACAAATATTTAAGAATCCGAAATCATGACTCCGAAATATATCCTAGTATACATTGAAATGTCGTCTTGGTGGTGTTCAGTTCGAGCAGCGCGCTTCTAAATCAAGAAGAATGGGATCGCATTTGCACTCACACCAATGACTTCTTGGAATTATTTTCGGATGATAAATAGATGACTAACAACATCGTGAACTATGTACAGCAATAGGTTCCTCCACCTCCTTCCACTTGGGACGTAAAATTTAGCGAGTCGAGGCTTAACAGCGTGCACCTTCGGGAAGAATAAGGCATGAAGTTTAGAAAAACAAAAACCTTGGACAAGAAGTAGTGAACAAACACAAACATAACATAACATAAATTCACACCTTTTTCTACTCGATGGTGTAGGCAATGGCTTTTAAGTCTAAACTCGCCGTTATGTTTACGCGCCAAATGACGAACCTATTGCCATACCGGGCATAAAGATTCCGGTTTTGATATCTATCGCACTTAACTTTCGAAAAGAATTTGCAAAGTCATTGGTGTGAGCCAGGATAAACCTGCAACCTCTGGATTCAGAAACGGGTGCTCGACCACTGGCCACCGAGACTTAAGTGGAGATATTATTTCTTTACAAATCATAATAACACTCTATATATAATATTAGCCTCTATACTCACATCTGATATTCGGAAACACGAGCTGGGTATTACCTAAGGCGTTATGGCAGTCACAAGCATAACTAATTTAATCAAATAGTAATGGAATTCTTAAAGATAATATTTACTATACCTTATACGGATACATCGCGCTCCACACATAATACAATATTGAGATTTGGCCTGTGAACTGGACACTTTGACCGAGACGATGCTGGACTTCCTTTGACATCGAGTGCGGGGTTTCTGTACTCGTCTTTTGCGTAGAGGAACCCTACGTTTCCTTTTTGTTTTACCGGCACGTTTTCTCGATTTTGCGGCTAATAATTTCCCTAATACTCTACGACAGTATAAAATATCAGATGTGTCACTGTTTGAGACATTTTCGTCCCCATCATAGTAAAGGCGAATATCACTTGCTTCACTGTTGTGAGTTGTCGATGGTTCAGTATTCTCATCAGGTTTTTTAATATCAGTATCTGATATATTATTCTCCATTGTGTCTTAATTATTGTAACACACCATAATTTTGTGATTGATAGATTTATATTTAAATATAACTCTTACAAATTTATAAACCCGAATATGTTGTGTAGGTTAGCAAATAAAAAAAGTAAACTGTCAAATCTGTTTTTTTTTTTGGAGAAGATGGGAAAATTCCTGCCAGCGTTATATCAAAATTCGATAAAGAGTTTTTGTTTACCCGTTTAGCAAACTTTAACATTCATAAGCTTGCTTAGTACGATTACTATATAATAATAATATCTTGGACACAATACACACAGCGCCCTCTAGTCCCAAGCTAATCAACTAAATGCTTGTGTTATGGATACTAGATAACGGATATTAATATATATATACTTTTCTTTTGTAAATACATACTTATAATACATAGACGCCCAGACGCCACACAAACATTCGTGTTTGTCACAAATATTTGTTGCTCGGGTGGGAATCGAACCCCCGAGCTCATTGCTGCAGACGGTAGTTTTACCAATGCGCCACGAGGCCCGTTATTCAGCTAATTAGAATTATATTTTTTAATATGATTAGATACAATTTAATTTCAAATGTTATACTAATCTCTTTCAAAGAAGCTAGAGTTGATCATTATTACATAGTATAAAACAAACCCGCTTTCAGGTGTCTATGCTTATATCATTCAAACTATGCAACGGTTTTTAATGCGTTTTTCTAATTAATGGAAGGTGTCGACGGGGTGGTTTTATCTATAATTCATGCATAATATATTAAAGAAAAAGTGATAATTTTCGAGATTTCGCAATTTAATTGCAAACGCTGACTGAACCCTAAGTGATGTATCAAAATAATGTATTACATTATTATACACCATAAGAAGGTCTACAAAAAGTCCCCGATATGATACCAATATGTCTATCTCTTACAAATAAGCCACAATCACCATATTTATTTCTTCACTTTAAACGCGAAACAAAGTTGTCGGGGGTTCTCAACTATTGTTTTTTTAATGTAAATAAGATTAAGGTGTTGATTTATAAGATCACATCTAAGAGTATTAAAATAGTCTCAGAGAGTTTGTAAATTATTACTAATAACATATCAAATAGTGATCCGAAAAATCATTGATTGCTGACGGAGTATTCGAACCCGGCACTTTTCAAATGGAGAGTCGTCACCAAAGCTATCTAGATTAGCGCAATAGTTCAGTAAAATTATCTTTATTTATCTCTCACACTTAACTAAGTATCTAAACAAAATTCAATTGCAAAAGACAAAACATATGTATTTGCTATAAGCAGCCTAATTCATAGTGTAGGTGCCACCATGAGAAGAACTGGATCAGAAATTTATGCGTCAAGTTAAACCAAGTTAATCTTCTTTAATATAGCACAATAAGTTTAGTTTATAAACAATACATACTGGGCTTAACACGTTACACCCCCCTGAGTAGGTATGATTAATTAATTCCTAATAACAATGTATATTCAAAAATAAACCTTAACTGGTCGCTAATAGAGTACAATTTTATTAATGAAGTTTACAAAGATCCAAAACGTTAAACAGAGATGAACTCGGTTGAAACTAAGGGAGTGGAAAGTATAAATGTGAATGACTAAGCAGATAATTAACAAAACTGTTGCCAAGATGTGAAGCGGCATGCCGGCCTCATTTTGTTTAAATATTACTGTTCTATTTATTTTATACTAGCTGACCCGGCGAACTCTGTTTCGCATCAAAAGTAATAACTGCTGCCCCGCTATGTTAATACTGCAATATCTTCGACAAATTTGAAGTCGATAGCAGCTATAGGTTAAAAATGGGAATTTTCCTTTGTTAACACCCCCGCAACCCCCCTTGTGGGTGGAATTTCGTAAAATCCGTTCTTAGCTGACCTCTACTCGGCGAAAGGAATAATCCTACCAAATTTCAAGTCGCTACGCCTTATGGTTCCAGAGATATCGTGATGAGTCAATATATAGGTGGAAATCTCTTAAATATATATAGATTACACCCCCCATAATATGAAAGTAAAGGCAGAGATGTTTGTGACTCTATTTCTTTAAGGCAGTTCAGAAAAAGATATTGGTTATTTGAAATGGCATCAATACGAAGGAATCTCGTCGTTTCCAAAGGCACTGTAGTGAAGGCTATAAAAAAGATTTAAGGTGAGCCTTTCTGTATGGACACATTGATAAAAGATATTTATCAGAATTATGGTATTGAGTGCTTCTAGGGCGGTGAGAAAATATTGAAGTGTTAAATAGAATTAGCTTTAGATATAACATTGAAACAACTTTTTATGGATTATATCGCGTTTATTGAGGACTTTTTTCTATTTATTTCCCGACGTTTCGAACTCTTTACAGAGAACATTTTCACGAGTAATGAACAAAAAGATGGTAGTCGTTCAGAAGCTATTTTCATTGATACAGAAAGTACCCACATTTTGGAAATAAAAATCAATAAGTTGAAGTTAAAAATATGATTTTTTACTATTGGTAAGCATATGGCATTATTTATAAGCTGGCCCAACTCCGTGGATTTAATTTGAATGTGCTTGTCCCCTAGCGGACAAGAAGTTCGTCTCATTTGTTTGATTTTTGGTGTCTGAATATGAATCTGAAACTTGCAGATGAATAAATAATATGAGAAAAAAAACTTACAAAGTTCCTCGAATCCTTGAAGTGCATCATTATCATGAATTGTTAACTTTATGGCCTGTAAAATACCACGACCTCTCAGAAAATCGACGTAAAGTGACTCATGTCACATTTCGTTCGGTGAGAGAGGTACCACCCCCTTCCCTATCCTTTCTTATTCTACTCCCTTATAGGTCGACAACGCAACGGTAACACTATATGTGTTGCAGGTGTCCATGGGCGGCGCAGGTTGCTTACTATCAGGTCACACGCTTGCTCTTTGGCCCTCCTATCCAATAAAAAAAGGATAAAAGGCCCATGATAGTGGTATTTCATTGGTCGAGCCACCAGTGAAATACCATTATCTGTCCAAAAAACGACGTAAACCGGTTAACGCTGTGAGAGCGGCTCTTTGGGAAAGAGGTATCTGGAAGACCACAGACTCCCTCCCTATTTTATCCTAAAGAACATCAGTGCAACTGTTACTGATGACATACATTTTTGTCCCATTAAAACTCAGAACGCATACTTATATTACTAGTTCCGATTGTTATAAAATCAGAAGTGGGATTAGAAGTCGATTAAACTAGCAAATAAATTTATAACAGCAAAGAATCTTTACACCAACTCTTTAATGGGGTAAGCAGAAAAGAACCAAAAGTGTATTTGAAAACATGCTTAAACTCAATAGATACATATCACGCCAAGTCCCTTCGGGGTAGGCAGAGAGTGTTCTCTCTGCCATAGAACGCCATAAAGCAAACGATTCTAACACACCTCACTCGCTTTATAACTCTTGTCATACACAATAGCTGGTTTTTAAAGCTCTTGACATCACTTGGTGGAGTCCTGAAGACTCGTTCAATTTGGTCATGGAAAGTATGTCGTGGCCGTCCTTGACTCCTACATCCTTCCACCTTTGTATTGTATATCTGCTTATTCAATCTTGCATCATCCATTATTTCTGTCCCAACTATCTTCTTTAATTTTACACTCTGTTTCAATCCTACGTCTTTCTTTACGTTTACGACGTGGTCAGCGAGCATCACTCCGTATATTTTATGCAGTTCTCTCATTACCACCACGTTTATTGTACTTACATGCACACTCTGCTATACAAAACCTTCGCTTTCATAAGTTAGTCTTAAGATCAGTAATCACCTACCAATATAAGCCCCCCAAAAAGATTGTCAACCTGTTTCTCGTCGAAAAACATAAATATACGTGTAGTTTTACTAATCGCATAAAGGGACTCGGTTTCCAAATCTAATAAAGAAATTGATAGGAACACGTTCGGTTATAAGGAGAGTCGATATGTGAATAGAAGAGGAAATTGTCATTTTATTTCTTATTTAATTTCGGTAATATTATGATTGGATCCCGCACGTGTGCAATTTGAAATGTTTTGAAGGATTTTTTTTAAAATGTCGGTAGTCTTATCATCATTACATATTATAAAACAAAGTAGCTTTCTGCTGTCCGTCCCTTTATTTGTTTGGATCGTTGAAATTACGCAACGGATTTTGCTGTTTTTTTTTATTAGATACAGTGGTGTCAGCGGGGTGGTTTTTACCTATAATTCGTATATTAGTGGAAGGTTTAGCATTAGCTTTAATAGGCAAACGCTGGCAGAACCCATATCGATGGATCCAATCAATGTACACATTAATACCTTCAAAAGTTCTTCAAAAAATTCCGAGACAATGACCACTTTTATTTCTGTTGTGAGGCAAAATAAAATTCGCTGGTTCAACTAGTAGTATATAAATTGGTAGACCGATCAGCTCAGAGAAAGCGAGGCACTGCTAAGCGTCTAGCGCAGCCCATATAAAACTGCAATACCTAGAGGGTAACAGTTGCATTGGCATCCTTTCCAAAAAAGTTAGTGAAGGGAAGGAAAAGCGGATGGGCTGTCATACTTAACTAAACGCTGCATGAGCCATTTTACGTCGATATTCTAACAGATCGTTGTGTCCACCAGTCGGCGACTGGCGACCAGTCCAGCCGGTCCTTACACGCAGCAGACCGTGTCGTTTTACGATCATAATGTAATCATAATTAATAATGATGTAGGTATGTATTGTTCTGACGTGGTCGTCGTCAGCACGTCATGTGGTCGGCCACCATCCGTGTGACGTCTCGCCTGGTCTCACTAATTTGCGGTTACGTTTCAAAGGGGAAACGCTACGTACCTATGTTCGACTGAAACATGCAGATATATCAACATTGTTTAATGTTTATCTCATACTAACCTATAAATAGGTGGATGAGTTGACTAGAATTTGTCTATTTTTTACTTTTGTTATAGATGAGTCACGAAATTCAACTATTGCTTTCATACGCTTTTTTTTGACGGTTTGTCAAAATTTGATTTTTGACATGATTTTGACATTGATGACATTGAGCTTACTTTATCTGTGGTAAAGCACGCAGTTAGTACTATGAATGGGCGCGCTCAATCTGTGAAATAAGAACTTATCAGAACGTTTACTTTTAGTTGCTTATACGGAGGCCGCTCGATTCAAGTCCCTTCTCATTCTACTCCCTTAAAAGTCGGCAACGCAACTGTAGCACTATCGGTATTGCAGGTATCCATGGGCGGCGCTATTTGGTTACCACTAGGCGACCCGCTTGCTTGTTTGCTCCTTAACTATTTATCTTTGCATAACAACGTTTGTTGGGTCAGCTAGTTATATATTATTACATTAAAATAGTCATTATTATATTAAGAAAGTTATTATTGAAATTAATTTAATTGTTAATTCATTTCCGTATCCTCATCTCTGACGACTGACTTCGATCTCTATAATCCTCTAACTGGTTAAATAGGTATACGTACTCCGCGATCAAACTAGTCAACCAGCTTGCCGGCACATAGAAGTTTATATTGGCGGGGTGTCGTCCATTAACTTATATGTTCATTCATAATATATGCACATTCATAATGTACAAATACAATTAAATATTTGTATTTGTACATTATGAAGCTCCCTTCAATCCCAGCTACTTAAAATAATATAAAAAAACACATTATTTTATGCTAACACGGGCAAACGAGAAAGTGCGCTATCTAGTAGTTACCGACTAGCGCAGCCCATGGACATCTGCAACTTCATGAGTTACAGTTGTGTTAGCGGCCTTTAAGATGGTATAGGGGAGAAAAATAAAAAGAGGATAAGGGTGGTGTTCGCAATATCGCAATCGACTTTTAAAAGCAACTTTCCAATATTACGAACAGGTCACAGAATCACCGATTAATGCAATGCACTGCGTTTAATCATCATCATCATCAGCCTTTTAAGGACCACTACTAGACGTAAGCCTCCCCCATGGAGCACCACAACTGTCCGTCCTGTGCAATCATGGAGGGTTTTTGCCATAATCGCCACGCTTGGCAGGCGGGTTGGCGATCGCAGTAGGCTGTATTTTGTTTGTTTATTTTGCGTTTAATCACTGCATAGAATTCAAATATTACTATATAATGCAAAAATCTTATTAAATTTTCAGTCACGGCGAAATAGTGGTCGAGCTCCCCAGTTCTGATACAGAAGTCGTGAGATCGATTTTGGACTCACACCAATGATTTCTCGGAACTTTTTTGATAAGTAATGTATGATAAATATCGATGACTGAAAACTTTATGCCAGATGTATAGCGATAAGTTCGCCACCTATTCTATTTGGGACGTGAACATAACGGCTTAACAGCCGCTGCCTGCACCTTCGGCTAGTAAAAGGCGTGAAGTTATATTTTGATATGTTATCTTCGTCACGATCAAAGTAAATCCCACCTGCATAAATGGTTCAAATTGGACTACAATAACAAACTGAACTGAAAATACATGATGTAGCACTGTAATCCATAATCCTCCACTGTTATGGCTTATCGTAATATCAATTGTGCATTACTCCTCTCCAGCTCAGGCATCGCATGATTAATGGCTGGCCCCTAAAGCTTCCGTGCCTATACGTTGTAGTATACGTGGGTGATTCAAAGTGACTTTAATCAATTCCTCCGTTTGAGAGTTGTGTTTGTTTGCCAACGCATTCGATAAAACTTCCGACTCGTGTGCACATGTATGGAAAATAGGTATAAAATACTAATAACAATGGTAGAGTCTTGCAGTTCGCTGCATGGATGGGCCGGCTCGACCGGTGAAATACCACGACCTCTCGGAATATCGGCGTGAAGTGGCTTGTGCCGCATTTCGTTTAGTGCGAGAGGTATTCGTAGGCCCGATCGCCTTTCCCCTTTCTTTTCCCCCTTCCTCCCTGCTACTCCCTTAAAAGACAGCAACGCATCACGGTGTACATGGGCGGTGAATAGTTACTTACCATCAGGTGATCCACTTGCTCATTTGCCGCCCTATATCATAAAAAAACTATACTATCTGAACTAAACTGCTGAAGAATCTTCGACATTATTGGTAATATAAAATGGGTATTTGAAATCTATCAGTTCAAAAGAGGATATTAACAGAATCCTGAAAATAGTTGGAGTTAAAATGAAGATAACCTGTAACTGTTTCTTTTTGTACCTTTGCGCTATCATTAAATAGTATAAAACAAAGTCACTTTTCGCTCCTGTCCCCTTATATGCTTAAATCTTTAAAACTACGCAACGGATTTTGGTGCTTTTTTTTTTAATAATTAGAGGGTCTATAATTCATGTATGATGTTGTAAACCAAAAATGATAATTTTCGAGATTGCAACACTTTAATTGCAAACGCTGGCTGAACCCTAAGTGATAGATAAAAATAATGTTCGACATTATTAAACACCTTCAGAAGGTCTACAAAAAAATCCACGAGGGCATATGTCTATCTCTTAGGGATAACCCACAATGAACATTTTTATTTTTTTACGTTTATCAAAAATAATGGCTTATTTACGAAGCGATTTTAAACATTACAACATTAATTTTCATCCAATTAAGTGTTTTAAATAGATTTGTGCATGTAATATAGATGATCCTGGCCCTTTACAGCATGCAATTTAAATGAATATTTCCGAAGATATTGCAGTATTAACATAGCGGGACAGCAGTTTAAGCCGATAAATAGCACAAATTGAACATCATGATATCCAAAATTTACTCATTTAATACTTTTGATGCGGAACAACGTTTTTCCGAATTTTGATGTGGTTTTTTAATAGATAGAGGGTGTCAAGGGGGTGGTTTGTATCTTTAATTCATATTTAATTTAATAATGAAGAAGATAATTTAGAAATTAAGATGAAAAAAACTTAGCACTTTAATTGTAAACGCTGAAAAAAATCTTTTGAGCGCAACACGGTTCGCTGGGTCAGCTAATTATTATTTAAGGACACACCGTGCGATGCCCAATTAAGACGATTTTAATTGTTAAAACTGTAAGAATGTTGAGAAATGTTTCTATTTATTTAATAAAGTTTATTAATTTCAATATTACTTTATAAGGTATCGATATCTGACGCATATAATTTTCATAATAACCAAAATTATTCTCAAAACCTGTGAATAAAAATCAGAGTGCTGAGTGGTTACCACCGAAACTGGATATGCAGTATTTCGCCAAATTAAGTACACGAACCCAAATAACTTAGCGTGTTGATCCATTATTGCCGCTACTCACCCCAAAAGATATTATTAGCGTGAGGTTGCAATTATACATAATAAATATTTAAATTAAGATATTTACTAACCCAATAAACACACAGACTTTAAAATAAAGTTATCTACGAATCTTACCATTTCAAATTAACATTTCGCCGCAAACATCTAAAGGGTTTGAATATTAAGTTAGTTTCCAAGAGTTTCAATTTACATGTACAACTTGGTGCGTCAAAGTTTCAACCTTTTCTCGAGAAATTTGGTGCGCCTTGTCAAATAGTTCTACAAAATAACGACTAAATGTACTTCACAGCTCTATCCGTGTTAAATTTTGTTCCCACTTATTACCATTCCTGATATGACCTAGCTCTGTTTGCATAATACATTTCACCATTCATATCTTATTGTATGTCTTATTTTTAGCAAAAAAATATAGATTAATTATCAATCATTATTACTTAGTATAAGACAGAGATCGCTTTCCGCTGTCTGTCCCAGTTTTCACCAGTCGAGCTGACCGCATGCACCGAACTGCGTGGCTAGAAAATCACATAACAACTCTTCTCGACCCCTAAATGTCACCGATGTGACCTGAAATTGGACTCTCTCTGTAAGCTTTGAGACTCAAAAGCAATATGTCTGAAGACAACTTAATATTTGTGAAATTGAATGTGTGTTGAAACAAATCTTGAGTAATTCCAACATTATATCGTGTTACATCTTTACTTCAAAGAGATCAAATAGAAGTTCTTAATAGATTTTGTTCAGTGATTCAAATTGAGACATGATACTGTTTGTGTGTAATATTTTTATTTAAAAGCATTGAAATACAAAACTATCAATGGGCTTTTAAAAGTGATAGATCTAAGCAGTTCACTGCATGAATGGGCCGGCTCGACCGGTGAAATACCACGACCTCTCAGAAGATCGACGTAAAGTGGCTCATGCCGCGTTTCTTTCAGTGAGAAAGGTACCCGGAGGCCCACCCCCTTCCCCATCCTTCCCTGTGCCCTATCCCTTAAAGGTTCGCAACGCAACAGTAACACTATATGTGTTACTGATGTCTATGGGCAGCGCTAGTTGCTTACCATCAGGTGACACTCCTGCTCGTTTGCCCTCCTATCACATAAAAAAATACCTCCAACTTGTGATAGGGTGATAATATAAATATTATCACCCTATCACAAGTTGGAGGTATTTAATACCTCGTATTTAATACGGGTGAACACATAGGCTAAAGCCTATGTGTTCACCCGACCTCTTGGCTATATTTATGCAAAATTGAACGTAAAAGCATGCAATACTTTTAGTTTCAACTTTCCTACAATTTTATTATATAGTATAGATAAGTCGAAATTGTAACGATAACTTGGAAAACATATTAATACTTATTTTTGGCAAAGCAGAAAACTTTCCATAAACTAAGTTTACAGAAAAATCACCGATAATTTAAAAAAAATCTTCTCAATGTAGAGTAATAGGATTTCTGCTTATAATCATAGGATTCAATTTCATTTAAGATAGTAGAATGGAACTGGTTGGGGGAAGGTGATTGAGAACTCTCTCACCAAACGAAACCCGACATGTGCCACTTTACGTCGATATTCTGAGAGGTTGTGTTGTGTTGGTATTTCACTGGTCGAGCTGGCCCATTCATGCTGTGAGCTGCGTTTCTCTACTATGACTTCTCTAAATGACTAATTGTATAAATGCACGTATAAATTACGTGAGATGTAGTTAGTTAGTAGGTCTCGCAGGTCCAGTGGTCGAGCACCCCGCTTCTGAATCGAGAGGTCGCGGGTTTGAATCCTCACACTGGCTCACACCAATGACTTATCGAAGATTTTTTCGGAAGTTATGTGTGAAAAATATCGATAACTGAAAAACTTTGTGCCCGGTATAGGAATAGGTTCGCCATCTATTCTATTTGGGACGTAAACATAAAGGCGAGACGAGGCTTAATAGCCGCTGTCTACACCTTCGTTTAGAAAAAGGCGTGAAGTTATGTTATGTATATGGCGGAGGGAATCGAGTCAAATCTCATATCTCGGCAATTATCGCGCATTTTTTCCTGATTGAAACAAAAAAATTAAACTATTTTGAGTTACTGTGTGCAAGTACCAACAACTTGGAGGATGAATAAAATGTCATGAGGAGGAGGAAGTGACTAGAAATTAAAAAAAAATGTGTGCGTGTACTAGTGTACACACGTAAGAAGTGAAACTTCTTTAAGGCCTTATTTTTCGCAAAATGATCTATATGCAACTTTCCAGAAATTGGTTAAATAAAGTTAAATTAGATAAAGTTTAAACAAAAGGATTTTATTATCATAGACATGAATACAAATAATACAATTATTTCACTTCAACTTTTTGCTACTAAGATTATTAGAGCATTTCATTAATTGTAATAGAATTATTACTATCATTGTCATCGTTATTATATATTTTTGTAATTAATGGCTTATGGTAACTGAAATGGTATTTTATCATTATTGTTACCGAGTAAAGAGGCACCTCCACTTGTGTATGGCAACAATGAATGGTGAAGAAAATTAATAATATCGTCCAACTTCTGATTAGGAGATATATACAGTGCAACAATCAAAATTTTTATCCCATTTTCCATTTGGCATTGAGCCATACATAAATCACCAACTGCTGATGCTAGTGACCCATGAAAGTCAGGAGAAAAAACAGAAAAATCTATCGATGAAGTCACAACGTTAACAACATCATTCGAATTATGATATATTCCTACACCTCCTGCTCTCGTGTTCAGCCGTTTAAATTTTGCGATGCATTTGAAATTTGTAAAGTATATATAAAGTATATATAAAGTAATATTGTAAAGTCTAGTGGTGGGAGTAAGTCCGCTTAAGCGACATGCTATCCCTACTCCGTTGGAGAAAGTGAAAGTACTCTTCGTCTGAACCAACCGATGGCGCGTAACGGAAAAATGTGACGCGTAACCGAAAAATGTGACGGTAAATTTTTTCCAACGCCGATAAAGAAGTTTCACTTCAATATCACACATAAGTTACGGACGCCCCCTAAAATCTCTCCAACAATTTATTCAGTTACGTATTAACTCATACTGATTCTACTTCACTCAACCACAGCAGAAACCAAAAAGCCGAAAAAGCCAATTTCTCCACAGCCAGACTTACTAGCCAGATGTACTTACAATTATTTAAAATCTTTTATTAAATTAATTTTAAGAAAACTATTTATAA
Organism: Euproctis similis; assembly: GCA_905147225.2. NCBI lineage: Eukaryota > Metazoa > Arthropoda > Insecta > Lepidoptera > Erebidae > Euproctis > Euproctis similis. Next base: position 4,578,097 of record LR990121.1, on the reverse strand, counting down.
TTTACATTTTATGTAGATGCATACAATATTTGCATCCCCATCTTAGCAAGTACGCGGCTGTAAATCTTCCAAGATAGCCGCGGAAACTTTGTACAATATACTCATTTAGCAAGTTTCAATATAAATTTACTACATTTTATAAGTTCAAAGTGTTTATTTTAATAAATAAACTATTTTCTGACGTGGTATTTTATTATTATGATTCCAGAAGCTATTGTTAAAAGATGAAAGGAAACTCTAAAACGAAACCTCGAAATAAATTATATATTGTGATACTAAATGCGAAATCCATCAACTTTATTTTGAGTAAAAAGATGTTGGCATTCCGAGTGACAAAATTCATTCTCTTGCGATGAACCAAATGGAAAATATTTACAAAGAGTAGGAGGGAAGAGAAAAGGAACTCTCCTATCGATTGATAGTTCAGCTTTAGAAAGTCACGAAGTGTCAAGAATTTGTGTCTGAAAGAAAACGTTTGTACTCTGAAACTTTCAGATAAACCTCTTTCTAGGTCTCAGTAATTGGTAGACATAACTATAAATAGCTAAAGCTGCAATTTCACGGCGTCAATACCCGAAGGTGTAGGCATCATACTGCGGCAGGTCTTTTACATTAGCTTGTTTAATTTCATAAAAAATATTTAATAATCTGATAAAAAGTATTGTGTTTGCTGAAATTACTCAAGCTAACTAGACCTAGGTTTTATTTAATCAAAATTCTAATGTCTATAAGATAAAACATTATTTAATAAACCTATGCGCACTATAAAAAATAAAGAATTAATGGCCACAAAGGAACTCCTATAGTTTTATTTTACGTATTCGTATTTCATATGCAATTTATTCAAAAACTATAAAAAAGATACATTTAGTCTTTAACATAACACATAACATAACTTCACGCCCTTTTCTACCCGAAGGTGTAGGAGGTGGCTGTTAAGCCACGACTCGCCGTTATGTTTACGTCCCAAATGGAATAGATGGCGAAACTATTGCCATACCGGGCATAAAATTCTTAGTCATCGATATTTATCACAACTAACTTTCGAAATTATTTAAAAAAAGTCAGGATTCGAACCCGCGACCGCTGGATTCAGAAGCCGTGTGCTCGACTACTGGACCACCTAGACTAAAAGTCTTAAAAAAGTGGTAAATTCGTATTTAAATAATATCGCACTCGCTGACCTCTATTTAGCAGCCAATACCAAAACACCGCGAAGTTCGTTTTTTAACCGCTGGAATTACTTATTATTATTACTTATTATTTAAAGTAATTTCTACATTAAAGCTATTGTCAAATTTATTGATTCTGAAGTGATTAAACGCTATAAATTTATTATTTATTCTACAACAAATCACTTCTAACATCTAAATATAGATGTCATAACATATGAACTAAATAATCTCTCTAATAATACGTATTATTAATTATAAGTACGCTCGTATAGTAAGTGTTTGATTATCAACATGTATCTCTCTCCCTCCCACTCTGTTCACAAGTGGCTCAAATATTACCCACCTCAAGAGAAATGAGATGTCAATCTCACTTTGATAAGATTCCGCTACGCATTATTCCAGCAGTTAATATTACTTAACTACATATTTGCGATAATTATTTTATTTTAATTACGCGTGTAAACAAGTTTAAGCCCACGACTTTGTCCGCGAAGAATTCGAAAGCAATTGAAATAAAATAAATAATTATTGGTTGCATTTCTAACGGTGTACATTCTTTTTTTACTAATAAATATGTTTCATTATTATTGTAAAGGTTTTTATTAGCATTAGGGTTTATACTATGCATATAAATATAATATCTTTCTTCTTTACAGCATAGAAGTATAGATAAGCTGTCACGTTGTTAAGAGTGATAAAGTCATGTAGTTCGCTCCATGAATGGGCCTGCTCGACGTGTGAAATATAACGACCTCTCGGAATGTCGGCCGCGTTTCATTCGGTGAGCGAGGTATCCGGAAGCTCGATCCCCTCTCCCGTTCCTTTCCCCTCCTACTCCCTTAAAGGATGGGAACTCACCACGGTGTTCATTCACGGCGGTGAGAAGCTACTTTCCATCAAGTAACTTGCTCGTTTGCGCTCCTATCCCATAAAAAATATCAAATATTCTTTTTTTTTATTTCTTTTACATTGGGCAAGTCTGTCCAATAAGCTATAAATATATAAAAATACTCGTTTATTAATATCTAAAGATAATGGCGATTTTCTTTGTGATATGATCAGGGGGAAGCATCAAAGACATCGTATATTAAAAAAAATTTCGTCCAAATGGAGGTTATTAAGTAAAAATGTCCTTTCACGCCGTCTTGTATTCGATATACCTGCTTTGCTAGAAACAACTTCAAAAGAACTATAGACCTCTAATAGGTTTAGTTTCTCCTTATGACTACACTTTTATGAATGAAATAAATGACTTCTCGAAATTGTTTTCGGTAGTCATGTGTGATAAATATCGATGACTGAAAACTTTGTGCCCGGTATGGGAATAGGTTCGCCACCTATTCCATTTGGGACGTAAACATAACGGCGAGACGAGGCTTAACAGCCGCTGCACTATCACTCATGGGTCACAAAGCTATAATGGAATACAATACTTTGCAAGAAGAGATGGGTAAAATATCGCCACGCGCTGGCCGCAACTCTGAAAACTTACGTAACTCATGCCCAGACATGATATACCTATGTGTTTCGCTGCACAGGAATGGTAAGTTTTAAAACCCGGCGTTAAACATTTGATATATATTTTCATAAACAATGCGGAATTTAAGTATTTGTTTTTAATTTCGCGTTAATTTAGTCCTGTGGTGTTGGTAACGAGTCTGTTGCCGTACATTGTGAACAATTTGGAAAATAATCATGGGCTTTTTTTAAAGACTTGACTAGACTTTTTTAGGCCTTGAGAACCTTAACTAGAATAATTACGAAAACATATTCTCCTGAATTGAATGAAAAAAAATCTTTTTAATAATTTCATCAAAGTGAGATCGACATCTTATTTCTGGTGAATACAGTAGGTGATATTTGAGCCACTTGTGAACAGAGAGGGAGAGAGAGTTACATGTTGATGTTAATCAAAGTTTTATTATACGAGCGTACAATTAATTAATAATACGTATTATTAGAGAGATTATTTAGTTAATATGTTATGACATCTATATTTAGATGTGAGAAGTGATTTGTTGTAGGCAGGGTCTTAGAGTTACTCTTCCCAAAATTATGCAGTTAAAGCTTTTTATCGAAAAAATTGTCTGATTGATGAATACGTAAAATGGATATAGGAATATAGAGTAAAATATCGCCGCGCTGGCCGCAACTCTCAAAACTTACGTAACTCATGCCCAACTTGATATATGTGTTTCGCTGGACAGGAATGGTAAGTTTTAAAGTCGGGCATTAAACATAAATATATACATAGGAATATCTCTGTGTTCGTAAATAACTTTTTTAGGTGCATATGTATTTAGATATTCTTAAAAGCCTTATATTTATAGACATCAGAAGTTACTAAAATAAAATATAGGCTTTATTTTATTAAATTAATTATTATCATAGTGAAATTAATCAAGCTAAAAAAACACACTTGACACAATATGCTGCCTACACCTTCGGGTATTGTTGCCGTGATATTACAGCTATAGCTATGTCACTCAATAACTATAAGCCAGAATAAAGTTCATCTCTAAGTTTCAGAGTACAAAGGTTTTCTTTCAGACACACATTTTCTTGACACTTCATGACTTCGTAAATGTGAACTACCAATCGCTTTTCTGTTCTCTCCTACTCTTTGTAAACATTGTCGTAAGAAAATAAATTTTCTCACTCGGGATGCCAACATCTTTTTATTCAGAATAATATGATGAATTTCACACTTACTTTTACAAAATAGAATCCAATTTGAACTTTTTATTTTAAAGCTTTTTTTCATTTTAAACAATATTTTTCTGAAATTGTAAATACTGAAGTGTACTTTAGTAACTACTCGTAGCAATGGAAGCTAAAAAGTATTCGAAACGTCGAGACAATTTAGTTAAATAAGTTGGATAAATGGTATCAAATCTATAGTGTTTTATTGTTATAAATGTTGTTCTTTAAAACGTAAGATTAAGATTTTTATCAGTTAAGCGTGTCATCTAAATTTATAACTTACCGAGTAGCACTGCCCACAAACTCCAGCAGAGATGTGCCACAGTTGCGTTGCCGTCCTTTAAAATGGGTTGAGGAGATATAACTGGACTGTTAAGAAGTAAATCCGCTTTCGAATTACTCTCTCTCGGTTTGCGTTAATATTCTGAGACGTCGTGATATTTTATTGGTCGAGGTGATCCTTATATGCAATGAACTGCGTGGCTAAAACCCCATAAACAATTAATTGTCTGTATGCGTGCTCATTTAAAATGTGAGTAGAATAGATCGATCATCAGGAAATTAAATGATAGTAAAGGAGGTTATATCAATTTGAATTTAGCATGAAATACTAGGACTAATATTTTAACAATTAATATTAACATTTGTACTCTGCAGCTACTTCTTCAAATACCACTATCTTCGAGGTTACGGATTATTTTTTATTCCTAAATGTGATATGGAAATGTATAATATAAGTATAAGCGAGAATTGCGTCTAAAAATATGTTATTTATTAAATTAAATTATAAAATGTGGTGAATTTATGATTAAAGTTGTTAAATTAGTATACTGTACAAAGTTTCCACGGATATCTTGAAGATTTACAGCTTCATACTTGCGAAAATTCGTTTGCAAACATTGTATGCATCTACTTAAAATGAAAAATCGTAAATAGTTTTTTCAAAACAATTAAAAAAAAAAAGTTTGCTTTTATTAAGTTCATCATTAGCCATGAACACCAGCAAACACATATAGTGTTACTGTTGCGTTGCCGGCCTTTAAGGGATAGGGGATAGGAAAGGACGGGGAAGGGGGGTGGGCCTCCGGGTACCTCTCTCTGTCTGCTTCTATAAATAGCACTACTGCTAGTACTACTTCTGATATATTACAAGAATATTACAATATATTCTGCTATTGTCATAGATGTCAGATATTATAATGTAGTATAAACTTTTATGAAAAAATATATATCTAAACGTTAATGAAATAGATTTTGGCTAACATGTGATCGTGATCGTTTAATATACAGGGTTATTTCAAATATACTAATAATTAGCTAAGGGTATATTCTGTAGGTAATTACCTAACACTTTTGTTCTACAACTTTTTAAAAATCACAATTTTAATTTTTTTTTCATTTCAAACAAATTTAAATAGGTATTTAAAATCGGTAGTTGTAAAATATTAACTAAGTCTACGTATTGCATTGAGCGCACCGAGTGACAACGGTATGGGGGGGTAGCGGGGCAAGGTCACGCGGCATTTGTACTTTGATTGCTCCCGTAGGTCATTAGCCAAACATATGTTAGTCGCCCGTAAGTTACCGCCCGTGACGTAAGATGTACCGCGCGTGTCATATCATTGTGTGCGAATTGGTAAAGTGACGAATGCCATTCAGTTGCGGTGGCAAGTATTTAATAAATGTAATTAGTCGCAGTTGGTATGTCTGAATAATCTCGAATGCTTAATATCGTGGGCGGAATAATCGAGTTTTCACTTAAATACCCACATTAAATAGGTAGGTAAATAATTCAAATTTCCTGAAATACATTAAATTTTAAGTGTATTAGCCTAAAAATACATTTCTAACACCTTTAATTTCGTAATCTACACGATATCCGATTGGGTATGTGAATTAAAAGCAGTTTCGTGTAGAAAGCGCGGGAACTCGCTTCTCTTGTTTAGATGCATAAACAGAGCTGCTACTCTGAATGAAAATCGGGTGAAATAGGTACGTTTAGTACAAAATACAGAGTTACAAAGTGTCAGATGGTACAATTAAATCTTAAAAATCGTTTTTTTTACTAGAGTTTTAGGTTTTTGTAAAACTGATAAAAGAGAAGTTGTTTAGAATGACACAAAGGAGCTATGTGTAGAATAGTATTAGTATATTAAAATTAACCCTGTATACGTATGTATGTTAAAATATTTTATGTCCAACTATAAAAACCTTTAACATTTTCCAGGTTTAAATATTGCACAGCTTAATGAAATGCTGCCATTGATGGGGGTGGCTCGTTAACGAGTTTAATGTAGGACCCCGGGCGTCGCGATATGCCTGGGTTTCTGCAGGGTGACAATTTAGGTCCTGAATATTTTTGATTGCCTTTATTCAAGTGCCCTTCATTATAAATGCCGAAATAAAAATGTTTTATTTTTTGTAATAAAACTAAAAATTTAAAACACGAAAATAATTTTGAAAAATATATTCACTCGATCCTACAAACGAGCAAAGCTATTAGTTTTTTATAAATTGAATGAAAAATATGTAATGAAAACTTTTTCAATAAAAAATACATACAAACATACACTTTTAAAAATAAATAAGACATCATATTAGATATATGTTGTTTCCTTTGGAAACCACGAAACAGAAGATTGCTGATTGCAAACTCAGTGGCGCGGCATCTATATCCAGCAGTGGATGAAATTAATCATATTATGATGATATTACAACCCCAGTCACGGTGGCGCGGTGGTTGGGCACACGGCTTCTGATCTAGAGGTCCGGGTTCGATTCCTGACACTGGCTTACACGAATGATTTTTCGAAATTGTTTTCGGAAGTTATGTGTGATAAATATCGATGACTGAAAACTTTGAGCCCGGTATGGCAATAGGTTCGCCACCTATTCCACGAGGCTTAACAGCTGCTGCCTACACCTTCGGGTAACAAAAGGCGTGAAGTTATGTTATGTTATGGATATCTATACATATAATAAAATTGTAGAAAAGTCAAAACTGTACATTGAATATTTTTTAAAAAGAATACTTGGTGTGTGATCTGCAATCGATACCGAAGCCAAAAATATACTTTTTAGAATTTTTGTCTGTTTGTCTGTTTGTCTGTTTGTCTGTTTGTCTGTTTGTCTGTATGTATGTCCGGGATAAACTCAAAAAGTACTGCATGGATTTACTTCAAATTTGGCACGAAAATTATTAAGAAGTCGGGTCAACATATAGGCTACATATTATCACGCTATCACCTACGAGGAACGAGCAGTGAACCTTTATTTCTTCAATGTATTCTGTAGCAACGTGTAATCTAACGACGCATATTTGTATGTTGTTATGGTGTTATTATGTTAATAACCATGCTTTAATCTATACATATAATAATAATAATAATATAATATAAGTTAGCTTCACATTTTAATTAACTTATGCCGTTAAACATAACAGACAATTTTAAAACAGTGCCATCTATGAGATTTGATTTGAAACATTAAGTTGAATTACACGTGTAAGCACTTTTTGGTTTTAGATATAAATAAATCTTTGAGATTTTAAAAACATCAAGTCGAATTACATGTTTAAACACTTTTTGAATATAAATAATTGAAATTTCATCATGCGCTTGCGGTCAATAGATGTTTTTAAGAGTCATAGATGGAGTTGTGCATTTTCTTCTTTAAAATTGTATCGTTAATTCTTTTCAGAGATGAGCAAGACAATTAAAAAAATGTATTTGTATATGCTAAAAACTGTTAATATTTTTGTTCGGTATTTATTGGTGTAATGATTGCTTCGTAATTTTATAATTTTACACCATTAAAAAAAAATGTTTCCTATTCGCTAACTAGATGGCGTTGGCGTCGAATCGTCGAGTCGTGCACCAGCGTCGGGTCGATCAAATATATCTGCAAATACGTGAACAAAGGTAGCGATCAGGCGACGTTTGCTTTACAGAACACTGACAGAGACGAGGTGACCAAGTATCAGTCCGGTCGCTACATCAGCACGTCTGAAGCAGTTTGGCGGATACTGGCGTTCTCTATACATGACAGGCATCCTGCCGTCATGCATTTAGACGTCCACCTAGAAAACGGTCAGCGCATATATTTTGATCCCAACAACGTTGCTGAGCGCTTAGAAAATCCGCGCCAAACAACTCTCTTGGCATTTTTCAGGCTCTGCGAAATCGACCAGTTTGCGAGGTTCCTTACGTATGACGAGGTGCCTTCATATTACACGTACGACAAGCAAAGGGGAATATTTAACCGACGTCGAAGAGGAGGTGCTGTCGAAGGTTTTCCGGGAATTTTCAAGGACACCGTATTGGGTAGAGTTTATACCGTGCACCCGAATAATGGCGAATGCTATTTTCTGCGGTTATTACTTCACACGATCCGAGGCCCAACGTCTTTTGCCTTTCTGAGAACATTTGATGGCGTGGAGTATCCCACTTACCGCGCAGCCTGTGTAGCACGTCACCTTCTCGACGGTGACCAAAACTGGGATGACACCCTCGCGGAGGCGAGCGTCAGTAACAGCCCCAGCCGTATGCGTCATCTGTTTGCCGTCATCTTGGTGTTTTGTGGAGTCACGAACCCGGTAGCTTTGTGGGAAAAATATCGACATCATCTATCTGAAGATTTTCTACGAGCTTTGAGGCGTGCTACTGGAGACGAAGTCGAAGTAACTGATGAACGCGTGCTGAACACCTGTCTTAGTTCACTTCAAGACGTGGTCATTTCCATCGGCGGCAATCCATTGGTCGAATATGGGTTACCAGCTCCCCAATCATCACCGCATCAAGACCGTGGAAATCGAGAGTATAACGCTGAGACAATTTACGATCCGAGCGAAATGACCACCATACGAAATCACCATGTCGCTTTGTTCTCTTCAGAGCAAAAACAAATTTATGACACTGTTCTTAAAAGCGTTGGGCAAAACCAGGGTAAAATGTTTTTCTTGGATGCTCCTGGTGGAACAGGAAAAACATTTGTTACCACTGGCATACTTGCAGAGGTCAGGAGGCAAGGCAAAATTGCCATTGCTGTAGCGTCGTCGGGAATCGCTGCCACACTGCTTCCGGGTGGCAAGACAGCACATGCCATGTTTAAAATTCCCATCGATTTAGAGAGCACCGAAACGCCTGTTTGTGGTGTGTCACGCAATAGTGATAAGGGACACGTGCTGAAGGATTGCTCTCTGATCGTATGGGATGAGTGTACGATGGCCAATAGAAAAGCAGTTGAGGCCGTGGACAGAACCCTGCAGGACATCCGCAGGAACGAACACTTGATGGGTGGTGTCACAGTTCTATTCAGTGGCGATTTCCGACAAACGCTTCCCGTGGTGACGCGGGGATCGAGGGCTGACGAGGTGAATGCTTCGTTGAAACGATCTTCGCTGTGGTCACGAGTTCGTACGCTGCGCTTGACCATTAATATGAGAGCTCGGCTCGGCGGCAATGCACGTGCTCAAGAATTCTCCGATGTTCTTCTAAGTCTTGGCGAAGGCACTCTACCAGAGGAGAGAGGTGGGCAGGTGGTGCCTCCAGAGTCTCTCGGTAGAGTCGTATCCAGCTTAGAAGAACTCATTCGCTGTGTGTACGGGGACATCAGTCATATACCGCACCAGCAGAATTCTTGGGTATGTGAGCGGGCAATTTTGACGCCCAAAAATGGTCAGGCTGAAGCAATCAACGAATGCATTCTCTCGAAAATTGAGGGGAATGAAGTGGTTTACACCTCTATAAACACTGTCATCGAGCAAGATGATGCCACACATTATCCCGTGGAATTTCTGAACTCTCTGTCAGCAAGTGGACTTCCAGCGCATACTATCAAGCTGAAAGTCGGTGTCCCGATTATGCTTCTTCGGAACCTATCTCCTCCGAAGTTGTGTAACGGGATCCGCCTTAAAGTCATCTCGCTCCACAGACACAGCATTGAGGCGGAAATTCTTACGGGTTGTGGCGTAGGCGAGGCAGTATTTGTACCACGCATTCCCCTCATACCTCATAACTTCCCGTTCCAGTTCAAGCGCGTACAGTTCCCCGTGAGTGTTTGCTTCGCGATGACCATCAATAAGTCGCAGGGGCAGACACTGAGAGCAGCGGGTGTCGACCTCAGGACGAGCTGCTTCTCACACGGGCAGCTGTACGTCGCTTGCTCCCGCGTCACCAGTCCTGACTCTCTTTACATTTTGGCTGCGGAGAGCCAAACCAGCAATGTTGTTTATAGAGAAGTTTTATAAGTATATATTTTTATCCTTTTCTATATTTATATTTTCTTATTCATTATTTTCTACATTTGCTTCAGTCGCAACTTATTACTTAATTCAGCAGAATCACCATAAAGTCACTTATTCAAAGCAGACTGAAAATCAGCACTTTTGAAGTTCAACAATTTTACAAAAGACAGTCTCCCTCTGTTACTGTACTTTCTGTATTTATGAAATGTAAAGAAGTAACGGGTAAATAAATGTTATTTTAAAAGGTATAATCGTAGGTATTTTTGGTGCTGTATAGCGTTCAGGCAGATGACGTCGCGGGCTACAGCTATACTACAAAAATTCCTGTTAAAATGAAAATAAACAATGCGGGCAACAACCATTGCTACCGCAATCTGTACTTATCCTACCAGTTACAATTTCATTTTAGAGGTAATTACTTCTCAACTGTCTATGTAAAAATATAGCTATCTGATCACAAATTCCACGCGTACGAAGTCGCGGGCACAGCTAGTTAATATATAAATAGGAGTTGTAAATGCATTAAAAAAATATAGTAACTAGGGATTTTGTTAATTAATTTCACTATATCAGAAAAAAACAATTGTTTTACTCTCCAATAATGAATTATTTACGTTAAACTTCACTTCAAACCAAACCACCCTACTTAAATTCATAATTTGAAACACCATATTCTAATCTATATATATAAAAGAGATTTCCACTATATTGACTCATCACGATATCTCTGGAACCATAAGGCGTAGCGACTTGAAATTTGGTAGGATTATTCCTTTCGCCGAGTAGAGGTCAGCTAAGAACGGATTTTACGAAATTCCACCCACAAGGGGGGTTGCGGGGGTGTTAACAATGGAAAATAATATATCGTAACCATAAGGCGTAGCGACTTCAAATTTGGTAGGATTATTCCTTTCGCCGAGTAGAGGTCAGCTAAGAACGGATTTTACGAAATTCCACCCACAAGGGGGGTTGCGGGGGTGTTAACAATGGAAAAATCCCATTTTTAACCTATAGCTGCTATCGACTTCAAATTTGTCGAAGATATTGCAGTATTAACATAGCGGGGCAGCAGTTATTACTTTTGATGCGAAACAGAGTTCGCCGGGTCAGCTAGTTATAAATAAAATGATTCGGACATGTAGAGAGAATGGGTTTGATTAGATTGACAAAGCAGGTATACAGTGCAATAGCGGAAAAATGAAGGACGTATGCTGGCAGGAGATGATGTCCGGAGCCTTAAAAACTGACGAGCATGTATGACAAGAGTTATGAAAGTTTTTTTTTATGGGATAGGAGGGCAAACGAGCAGGCGTGTCACCTGATGTTAAGTGACCAACGCCGCCCATGGACACCTGAAACACATATAGTGTTACAGTTGCGTTGCCAACCTTTAAAGGAGTAGGATAGGAAGGGATGGGGAAGGGGGATGGGCCTCCGGGTACCTCTCTCACCGAACGAAACGCGGCATGAGCCACTTTACGTCGATCTTCTGAGAGGTGGTGGTATTTCACCGGTCGCGCCGTCCCAATCATGCAGCGAACTGCTTAGCTCTACTACTCTAAGTCAATAAAACGAGTGATGTGTATAAGAATTATGACATAAGGAATGATTTGGTTGTTTTATCTGCTAACCCAGTAAGGGACTTGGCGTTAAAATATGCGTGTCTGTGTGTATAAAATAATTATATAAATCGCGCTCGTATTGACGTCATATCCTTGTATGGCTTCAATCAAAGCCCTTTCATGACAGAGATACGAATTGTGGAGTTAATTCTGTTGTCATCAACAAACATGTGTTATCATTTGACAAGAATCTCTTATCAAACATAACGAAATCATGAATATTGTAAATAATAGGAGGTAAATTAACATTTATTTATTTTAGGAAGAGACAGAGTAAGACATTCAAACGTATATTCCCTAAAACTACAGTAAAATAATATTAAAATTTACGGCAATGTTTTACAATAAAATAAATTATCAGCGAAGCGTGCCGCCGTAACATTTTGTCTCGAGTCAGTTTTCTCGATATGAAAATTCTTTGTATGACTACTCTAAGTAACTATCTACGTTAGATATTTTTTCTGTAATATGAAACTTATAAAAATTAATAACAAGAAAATAACTTTACAAATATATTAAATATTAAATTATTTTACTGACTGTTGTTTACTTTAGGTACGAATTTTCGTTTTTAAGCCGAATTATTGAAGTTGTGTCCCATGCCTTTAAGTTTTCTCGACCTCTTATAAGTCAAGTCAAAAGTGGCTCATGCCGCGTTTCGTTCGGTTAGAAAGGTTTACGAAGACCCCTCTCCCTTCCCTAACCATTTCTAGCCTACTCCCTTAAAGGTCGGCAACACAGCTGTAACACTATAATGTGTGGCAGATGTCCAGTGGCGGCGCTAAACAAACTCCAGCTCGTTTGCCCTTTTATCCCCTAACACAAAGTAGAAATGTTCAGGAACTAGAGCAAAAATAATAGAGCCATAAGATCCGATGCATAAACACCCAATTGGTCTTTTCCAATTTTAAAGCTTCTGACGTGACTTTCTGCTAAGATATGATCAATTGGCTCATGGAAATTGTGTCTTGGCTTTACCCGTATCCTACATTCTTTGACTTTTACATTTTATATCTGCTTAGTCAGTTTTTCATGTTCTATTCTTTTCGCTTTTTCAAGCCGTCAAAACATATTAATACACAAGCATAATCTAATTAAAAGTAAGTAAAGTCTCGATGGTCCAATGGTCGAGCACCTTGCTTCTGAATCAAGAAGTCGTGGATTCCAATCCGGATTCAGACCATTGACTTTTTAAAAATTATTTTCAGAAGTTATGTGTGATAAAGATTGATGGCTGAAAACATTGTGTCCGGTATATGGTTATAGGTTCGCCTAATAACGGTGAGTCGATGCTTAACAGCCACTGCCTGCAGATTCAGGTAGAAAAACGCGTGAAGTTATGTACGTTTTAATTCCTCAGAAACATATCGTCGATTACTCCATCATATAGAACTAATAGAGGGATCTCTGAAAGCATTCCTGTTCCATTCAATCCAGACGATTCTAATTAAGTCAGATGTGGGTATGCGGGAGCTGATCTTATTAGAGGCATTATTAAGATATATTAGAATGACAACGGTCCAGGGTATACATATTGCTGATATTTGTATCCGACTTATCTGAGAAAGGTAGTTATGTTTTTTGTGTAGCTATGTATTGCATATCCCTTTAGTCTCAAAACTTAGATTAATTTTACTTTTAGACCTATCGTTAAATATATCTTAACCGTAAGAGTGATTTGGATTACGTAATTTCCTGAAATTTCACGGAAACAAAACTTTTTTATTGCGTATCATAAGTAGTTACATAACATAACATAACATAACTTCACGGATTTGTTTCCCGAGGGTGTAGACAGCGACTGTTAAGCCTCGTCTCGCCGTTATGTTTACGTCCCAAATGAAATAGGTGGCGAGCCTATTGCCATACCTGGCACAAAGTTTTCAGTCATCGATATTTATCACATTTAACTTCCGAAAACAATTTCGAAAAGTCATTGGTGTGAGCCAGTGTCAAGATTCGAACCCGGACCTCTGGATCAGAAGCCGTGTGCTCTCCCACTGGACCACCGAGACTATTATAAGTAGTTATATTTTCATATTTTCTATTTGCTTTTTTGGGTTTTTATTTCAGTTAATAAAGCTTTTATGTGGCTGACCGCAAATGTATTTCACCCGCCTCATGAATCTGAAATGTTCACACAAACATTTCTATTTTTTGGTTTTCATTTGATTGTTGCTGATGGGCAGTTTTTTAGATTGATGGCGAGATAAAATCTAGAACATTTATAACATTCTTTTGGAGCGATAATCACAATTGGACGTCGTAAAACTACTAAACACTTCATTTGAATTGATTGAAATAATTATTATTAGCCAGCTGACCCGGTGAGCGAAAAAAGGTAAAATTGATAGCGTTTACGATTAAAGTGCTAAATCTTGAAAATTATCACTTTTTCTTTTATTATTATTATTATACATACAAACTACCACGTTGACGTCTATTATAACCGAATCAATCCGTTGCGTAGTTTCAAAGATCTTATCATATAAGGGGCAGGCAGCGGAAAGCGACTTTGTTTTATACTATGCATGTATGTTTAAATGTAAATAAATTAAAGAGTTTTTGTCATAGAATGTGGATGACTCATTATTCTTATATTCAAACCTAGACTTTTCTAGATAGATCTAGAATTTTTAATTTTAATAATTACTCAAATAAACTCTGCTAAAAAGTCGTTTGAATGAGTAAAATTGTTGGTCAAAAAAAATCTTGAGCAACAAATATAAGGTGTCAATTTTGAATCAGACTTTTACTTGTGGTATTGGACATAAGTATTAAATAAAACTTAAGGTTACAGAAATGGGTCGTTTTACTTGGATTTATAAACTAAATGGTATCTATATTATTTTCCTCAACAGGCTATAAAACCAGTGACAACATTTTCTTAAATTTCTACACACAAATAAGCTTGCTACGTAATAACGAAACCTTGTTGAAATACTCTGGTATTTAATCCAGTCTTGTAGAGAACTTAACTTCAATATAGTTCAGCGTCTTTCAAAATACCATTTTATCTCCCACTCTTAAGATACTTTTTCATCTGACAGTCATCATAATCTCTACTTACGATAAAATCCAATACAGCCGTGTCTGTGCATTGCAGATATTTTAGGAAAATGAACTGGAGAAAAGTGATCTTGCGAATAAATTAGAACAGGGCCACCGAAGTTGTTTTAAAATTGTAGTGTCCTTTGTTTATTTGTTTGTATCCAAATCATGTAAAATCGAGTGTATAGTCATTAATACTGGTCATCAATAAATTATAAAAACTATTTTACCCGGGAATATTATTAACTTTATATTATTTGTTTTCCTCTATGAAAATCAGGAATATCCGAAAGTATTCAACAGTTTTTAATGTAAATAATTTGACTTATGTTTTACCTGAGACTTTAAATAAACTTTGTTTTATTAAAATCCAATGTTGTGAAGAATAGTTAGGTACTATAAAAATGAAATTCTTATGAGAAATTCACATCATAAATTTGATAAAACCTGGTTATACAACAGTTCAAACTAGCGTATATTTTAAATAGTGGCAATAGGATTTGAAACGGGTAAAGTTGAAGGCAATAGCTAGTGATTCAGTAGTTGTGCTCTTTGTTCTGCTAAATAATAAGCAAAATAACCACAAGTATTTAAGTGTCATCAAGTTGTCTGTATTAAAATCTCTTACTGTATTGTGGCAGCTTAAAATTTAAGCTGTAATTATGTTTTGTAAAATGCTATGTTTTATGAGAATGGTTTTCAATGAACATTGTTTATTTTTTATGGGAAAGGTCATCATGAAATGTGCAAGCGTGTTACTTGGGACAAGCGCAGCCCATGGACATGTGCAACATCGGTGTTGTCACAGCTGTAATGCCGGTTTTTAAGATGACATAGGGAGATAGATGGGAAAGGAAGTGGAAAGGCGGTGGTCCTTTGAATATACCTCTCACCGCAGGAAATGCGTAATGACAAAATCTCACTTTATGTAGATTTTCTGAGAGATCGTGGTTTTTTATAGGTCTCGACCTAGTCTCGGTTCGCCGTCCCGAATACTGTAATCGGTTTCATGCTACAGATATAGTATTAGTAGATTGTACTATTTAGCATCTTAGTACATAAACATAGATAACTAGTAAAAAAAAATATACTTGTAATGACTAAACAGTTACCAATATATTTATCAACTCGGGTGGGGTTTGAACCCACCGATACTGTTAAATTTCTAGTAGTAGAATTTAATATATTGCAAAGTTCGTCAGTTGATCTAAATGAGTTGTAATGCTTAAAAAGAAATTCAGAAAAAAATATGGACTCACAAATGTATAATCATAAATATTTAAATTCCATTTCATTGTTCGCAAAAGAAATATAAATTATTTTTCTATTTCTCAAAAATACCGATTTAGCATTTTTTATATTTCTCTTAATTTTTAGCTGGTCTTGAAGCTGCATTCACCATTGCAGTTGAACTTACTCTAATTAGGGAGATTTCTTGTCTACTTCTTAGTGCATCGTCACGGTGGTCTAGAGTTATGCAAATATATTCAGAGCTAAAAAGTTTTGGGTTCAAATCCTGGCTCACACCAATGAGGTCATAGACGTTGTATATTATATATTATATTTGTATATTAAATTTTACTATAAAACAGGTAGCGGAACTAATTATTATATAACGGGTATGATTTCACCAATCATAAGTAGATATTTATCACACTTAACATCTGAATAGGTTTCCAAAAAAGTCATAGTTCTGTCTGGTTTCGAACACTGGACCTTTCAAACCGAAACTGAAGTTTAAAACTAAATCGGGATTGGGAGAAAACTGCTTCTCATTTATGTCAATAAATATTTACAGCCCTTCGTATATTTAAATTACGAGGTTAGGATGAAAACTGGTGCGGTCTGACGCGCCTCATACGGCCGGACGAACATTGGGCGACGACTATAAATGGGAAAACTTAAAGTTGAGATGATAAAAATAAACTGCTTAGAGATTAAATTTCAACGCATAGAAAAAACCTTAATGACTATAACAAATTGCATAAAGTGACTTGAATATCTTCTTTGAAGAAAAAGTAAGAAAAAAAAAGTAAGAATGCTCCGATGGTTCGGACATGTAGAAAGAATGGTTGATGCAAGACTGACTATGCAGATATACAATGCAAAAGCGGATGGATATAGTCGAGGTCGGGCAAAACACACATTCCATGACCAAATAGAACGTGTTCTGGAAGAAGGTGATGTTAGGAGCCTCGAAAACCGACGCGCGTGCATGAAAAGAGTTATGAAAGTCAACGAAGCGAGTGAGGCGTGTAAGAATCGTGCCTTATAGCGCTCTGTTCTCTCTGGCTACCCTGCAAGGGATTTGGCAAAGTTATGTATGAATGTATATATGAAGTTATGTACTCGTATGTATGTATGTAATATGTTCTTTGACTTGAAGCTAAGAAGCGTTTATAACTTTTAGGCAAAGAAGTTTTAGAACTATTAATATGAAGACAGTGAAATGAGAGTTAGTAAGTTAGTTAAATTTCGAATATTCAATAGTTAAAGTAAACAGTAATGTATAAAGCTGTTCATTAATTTATGAAGATATGTTTATACATGTTAGGTTAGCTGTAATAATTATGCCGAATTAATGTTCGAATTTTTATTATTTCTCGCAGCGGTATTGTAATTTAATAAAACCGTGAATAATATATTAAATGCAAGCAGAACAAGTTTGAAGTTTGTTCATCTTTTTTTATGAAACTTAATAGAGAACTGTGAAATTTCCATGAAAAAATAAGCAGTCGAGTAATTCTAGAAACCCATGATGTGTCCTAGTAAGAGAAAAGAGTGGTCCTTAGATGCCACTTACCATCAGGCTACCCGTTATATCGTTTGACTCCTATCTCATAAAAAGCTGTAATTTTATCTTCGATTTCTGTAATAAATATAATACAATGCATATTATTTTTTCTTCAATATGTATATCGTACCTACGTACGTTATTACAATTTTGTAACATAACATAACTTCAAGCCTTTGTTACCTGAAGGTGTAGGCAGCGGCTGTTACGCCTCATCTCGTCGTTATGTCTACGTCCCAAATGCAATAGGTTGCGAACCTATTGCCCCGGGCACAAAGTTTTCAGTCATCGATATTTATCACACTTCCGAAAACAATTTCGAAAAGTCATTTGTGTGAGCCAGTGTTAGAATTCGAACCCGGACCTTTGGATCCGAAGCCGTGTGATCGACCACTGGACCACCGCGACTATAAATTATATACAAAGACTATAAATACAATTTTGTAACTGTTAGAAAATATTAAAAGTAGACGAAGACTTTCTCGGGATTTCGTGAATAATTTATGAAATACCTGCTGTATGTTTGTTTTAGATAACGTAATATATGAAAATTATGAATTTAGGTTACATTTATAATGAAAATACTGTTGGTATTGAATTAGACAAACTTTGGCACTTAAAATTCGATAAAGATAGTGATATCAGCTATAGAGTTGATAATAGTTGGACATAAAGTCTGAATTTGATTGATTTGGGTTTATTTAACTAAAATTTTTGTATTAACAAATGATTCGTTCGGTGAGAGAGGTACCTGAAGGCCATCCTACTCCTTTACGCTGGTCACTTACCATCAGGTGACACGCCTGCACGTTTTCCCTCCTATCCTATAAAAAATAGTATCACTAATACAGTAAACTGAATACGTCTTCGTAAATTTCCATCGTTTCGATGGTCTGGTCTCAATAAAGCAGTCGTGGGATTGGATTCTGGCTCACACCAATGACTTTTTCGCAAATCTTTTACTAATTAATTTACTAATTAATGCAGTCTCGGTGGCAGCAGTGGTCGAGCACACGGCTTCTGATCCAGAGGTCCGGGTTCGATTCCAGACACTGGCTCACACCAATGACTTTTCGAAATTGTTTTCGGAAGTTATGTGTGATAAATATCGATGACTGACAAACTTTGTGCCCGGTATGGCAATAGGTTCGCCACTTATTCCATTTGGGACGTAAACATAACGGCGAGACGAGGCTTAACAGCCGCTGCCTACACCTTCGGGTAACAAAAGGCGTGAAGTTATGTTTATGTTTACTAATTATGTGTGATAAATGTCGATTAATATAACATTGTGGAAGATGTGTGGTGTATTCCATTTGCGATGAAAAATTTCGGCGAGTTGAGGTGTTACCCTGCTTATATTGTGGGGTAGAAAATAGCTTGAAGTTACAAAATATAACTGTTCGTTTACAAATTAATTTCTGTAAGATAATCCCGAAAGGTGGGTATAACAGTGGCAATACAAAATGAAAAAAAAAAAACGTTTTAAATTTAGAGATATACCTACCTACCTATTATAAAATTCCATTGTGTGGACGAAATCTGACGAGATGAATTGTGTTAATTATTGCCTGTGGGGGATTTTGGGAGCAAATTCGATAACCCTTACCGTTACCCTAATTCTTTGCCTTTGTATAAAGGTACTTACTATGTAATAAATTGTTTGTTCTTTTTTATTATTTCATGTTTTTAGCTCACTACACTTCAATAAATACAATCGTAATATTCAGTCAAAGTTGGAGTTCAAATTTGTATTTTATAACTGTATCAACATGATATTTATGTTATATTGACAGGAATTCGAAACGAAAATATGGATATTTTTGTGTTTTAACGACAGTGGTAGAGGCAAGCAGCTCGCTTCATGAATTGGCCGGCTTGACTGGTGAAATACCACGACCTCTCATAAGATCGACGTAAAGTGGCTCATGCCGCGTTTCGTTCGGTGAGAGAGATACCCGGAGGCCCACCCCCATTTCCCATCCTTTCGTATCCTACTCCGTTAAAGGTCGGCAACGCAACTTTAACACTATATGTCTTGCAGGTGTCCATGGGCGGCGCTGGTCACTTATCATCAGGTGACACGCCTGCTCGTTTGCCCTCCTATCCCATAAAAAAACCTGGTTAACGACCTTTCAGTAGAGACTTTGTTAATATACTACAGATCGTCATTCTTAACTTTACCTAATCTAATTGAATCGTCCCTAAAGTCATGGGACTTGATACATAACATAACATAACATAACTTAACGCCTTTTGTTACCCGAAGGTGTAGGCAGCGGCTGTTAAGCCTCGACTCGCCTTTATGTTTACGTCCAAAATGGAATAGTTGGCGAAATTAATATCGAAAGTGAGCCAGGATTCGAACCTGCAACCTATTGATTCAGAAGTGGGATGCTCGACCAATGGACCACCGAG
Source organism: Euproctis similis (assembly GCA_905147225.2). Taxonomy (NCBI): domain Eukaryota; kingdom Metazoa; phylum Arthropoda; class Insecta; order Lepidoptera; family Erebidae; genus Euproctis; species Euproctis similis. The sequence goes on along the minus strand of LR990121.1, from coordinate 4,558,090 downwards.
ACCTTAATTATATGTTATATGAAAAAAAATCCAAATTAATGTTATACATGATGTTCCAAAATAATTTTAACGACAAAATAGAAGAGCACATTACATACGAATTACGTTATTTAAACCATCCTTTCCCATCCCACTCCCTTAAACGTCGGCAACGTACTATATGTGTTGCAGGTGTCCATGGGCGGCATTGGTCACTTACTATCAGTTTACACGCATGCTCGTTTGCCCTCCTATCCTATAAAAAAGCACTTTTCCACATTTGCACACATACCTATACGAATTGTTAACTAATTTTATTTAATTATATCCATTGAAACACAAATCTGATCTAGACAATTTTACCCAGTTAAATGTAAACATTATTCAGCAGAGTCATAAATATGAATCACAAATAAGTCTTTACCTCACAAATTTCCCTATTCAGTAGTCTTATCTTGCATATCCCGACAATCCTAAATGATCAGTCACCCTTCAACAAGACTCAGCATTACCCGGCTCGACGAAAATCTCTCTAAATGGCACGTTCGGGTCGCGACGTGAATTACTGCTCTATTATTGACCTTAGTTCTGGCTGTTTCTGTCTTTAATGGAATTTATTTTATCGCCTTGTGGATCTTAAGTACTATCAGTGCTTTTACGTATCACTTAAAGAATAAATAAGCTATAAGCGCGTGAACAAAGAATGAATGAGAATAATTATGACCTTGATTTATTTATCTGAACTTTTATTAAAACTATTTTAATTTGAGGTTACATTACAATTTTGAAATTTTGAATTTTGTGTATCATTTTGAATTGCCACATTTTTGTAAGTTTTCGTGAAAAAGCAAAGTATACCTAAACATTTATATTTGATAAGAAGAAGAAATTTTCAATTTTCTTTAGAGTAAAGAAAAATATACAATTTAAAATATTCAAAAAATGCTTCTACTAATATTATTAGATACAATATTAATAACTAATTCACATAGAAAAGGTCTATCTACGCGAAGGTTTAGGCAGCGGCTGTTAAGCCTCGACTTGCCGTTATGTTTACGTTCAAACTGAAATAGTTGGCGAAATTAATATCGAAAAGTCATTGGTGTGAGCCAGGATTCGAACCTGCAACCTATTGATTCAGAAGTGGGATGCTCGACCAATGGACCACCGAGACCTTAATTATATGTTATATGAAAAAAAAATCCAAATTAATGTTATTTATTTCCTCATTTTACTGAAAGTCAAAGTCAGTAAGTAAGCAAAATTTAAATTCCTGAAATAAAAAAGACAGTTTCCTTCAAAAGTGTACGTAAAGTAGATTTATATGTAAAAAAGAACGAGACTAGAGAGATTTTGTGTGGAAATATAAACGAGGTTGTGGGTGAGCACCGCCTGCAGACTTAAGCAACAGTTAGTTGGGGGAGGTTTAAGCGCGGACAGTTCGGATTTGATAAAAACTTTGCTCACGATAAGGTTGTGAGAGTAGTTTTATAGCTCACTTAAATGTTTGCTTGCATTGTAAGTAATTTTGCAATTTGAATACTACGATTTGTACTGTCCCTATGACTTAATGTTTTAGATCTTTGGATTGAGATAGTCTGTCATTATATCTATTAAGATGAACGATAAATGACGGTGACATATGCTTTACAAGTGCACTGTAATAAATAGACAAAGAGAAAAAAAAAGGAACTTAGTGTTTTGATAGTTCAATAATAATACAATGTTAGTTGATACTTTTCAGCAAGGGTCCGCAGATTTTGCGCAGTGCCCTCATTTCACCGCGTTTCTCTTACTTTTGTGAACACTCTGCCTTACCCAGCTCTCTATTTATTAAAATAATATTATTTTAAATTTACCTCTGAGCCTGTAATGTTTGTAAGGTTTTTTTTGACAGAACATGACAGATTCCTTTGATCGTGTGTTTAGACAATAACATATGTTCGCTTTGTGTAAAGGCATTTTGTATCATCATCATTTGTGAATTTTTAATGTTAACATCGAAGTGGCTTTGAGCGTTGGTAGCGTGTGTTCATTATTAATTCATAAACTACGCCAGTTTCGTATTTCTAACTTAGATGATTCAAATAATGGCAACACACAGACGCCGTGTTGTGTATTTGGGGTGTTTTGCCGGGACCTTGAAAATACTAGCACTGTTAAAGTACAATATTTTTATTTCAAAGAACTGGTTTTCAAATATTTCAAGTACTATACTCGTGACTGGTTTCTGTAGTAGATATTTCATTGTCTGTAGCAGTAAACGTTGTTATAAATAAAACAAAATACATTATAATATCACAAATATAATATTTATTTTATGATTGTACATAATCCATTTAACCCATTTTAAAAGAGATTATCACTCTGAAAGATATTAATTCATCAATAGTAGAATAAAGTATCCAAAAAAGGATAAATTGTATGTTTAATCAAAGTGTTGTGCTATATAGAGACAAAGATGAATCCAAGATTTAAGAAATTAGAAAAGTTTGTGCTCAAACAAGCCACGGAATAGTGATAACATTGAGCTCACTCAAATAGTTTTAATTTTATTTCATAATATTTTATCGTGTTGCGTAAGATTTAATTATTCACTACATATTTAATGTTGTTTATTAATCTATTTGAAATTAATTACAGAATATTCTTATTCAAATTGAAAAAAAAAAAATGATATCCCGTTTGAATTTTATCTATTGACCATGGAATTACCACGAAGCTGGACCCTGCTTCGTGGTAATTCCATGGTCAAGTCCGTAATTCCACTTTAGTCAAAAATATACAATAACATATTATGTCTCCATGATATAATTTACTTTTCTATTGCTCTTTAATTGAATCTCAAATTTAATAATCTCATTTTTAACATACTTATTTTAAATGAAAAATTATCTATACACAACATATCTAAATCACAACAATAACTGAAACAATTTTACAAAACTATTCAAATTTCTATTCGTATCTGTATAATTAAGGATATAATTTGAAATTATTTCAATTAATTATTTTCAATTAGTTATTATGTGATCGTAAAATGTTCACAATTCACTGATGGTGTTTCAATAAACTAAAATAACAAAGTCATCCAGGTACACATATAAAATATACGTAGACCATTTTGATGAAGAAAATTTTAAGCTATGATTATTTCAATTTATTATAAGTAAAAATATTTTTTTAATAGTTCAACGTAATCGTTGTTCATGCATTTTGTTTTGAACGTTAAGTAATAATTGGCATTATGATATGAAGAAAGCCCTCTTTACTATCCGCCGATTAAATAAAAATAATTTATTGAATCAGTTCATATCATGATAAATACATACATTAAATATAATCAATATACCTTATAAACACACTTTTTGTTTGATCACAACATCCTCTACAATTATATACATATATTGTTTTATATTGTATTGAACCGTTAAAAAAATCATTTATATGGTAAAATTTGCACAAAATATTTTTGGTATAATTGAACACATTGTGATGACCGTTGAATATTGCGCACTCTAAATTAAGATATTATTATTATCATCATAGTAAAACGGATACCAAATGCAGATTTACCTAACATTGAGTACAAAATGTAAAGATCAAGATTCAAGATTCCACAGATGCTACAGCTCAAACTACTAATTATGCATATACTGAAAGCTCACAACATTGTTGCGAAAAACATAATAAGAATCTTTATAGGGAATCTGAAATCTCGTTACAATTTACATACGTGGTTGATACAAAGGTTACATATTTATAAGACAAAATATAACAGAAAACGTTGAGCATCTTAAACACGATAGTTACGAGTATAAGATAGAAAACTCTCTATTTTATTTTCTGCATAGTTTTTTAATTAAATTTAAGATAGTAAAAAGTGTAGTATAGTTAATTATATCTGATATGTTTGCTTAAATGTAACTAATATTTTAGTAGTTTCTCAGGAATCATTGAAAAAAGCGTAACACTACTATTATTTATATAAATAAAACTATTCAGTGGGGATTCTATCACGTTTAATTCCATATCCGGAATATGTATTACAAGTTTTTTTGGGTAGTTTTTCATTTATAGGAAATATACTATATACTATAGGTTATCAACAAGATACTTTACACAACTGACTTGAAAATTTACCATTAGAAATAGTGTTTCATAAATCACTTTATTTTATGATTTAATCTTTGAATTGTTAAATGTAATATAAGTTTCTTCAGTTTGATTTTAGACAAAGTGAACAGGTTTGTGGTAATTAATTTACTTTACTTACCGGACCACAGTTGTAAATGTAATAGAATCCCTAATAGAAGTATAATTCAAATATCTGATATTTGTTTAAATATCAGTATCATCTATTATTTATTCTACATTCTCTACTTTACATATATTATTTATATAAACTTCAGTACGATTATACGATTCAATATTTTAATTCTGATCAACAGTATTTACATCATGAGCACTAACATGTATTGTCGTATGTCTTTCCATCATTTCTTATAACCGATCTGTTTTAGCTGTACAATACTTTACATATATATCATATTAAAAATGGGACATATTCTATCCTAGGCGCGAATTCTGATATTATAAAGTAGTTAAAATTTCATCAAATATGATAAAATAACGCGGAACTCCATAACATGACCATTAAAATCAAAAGTAAGTAACAAACGTAAAACTATGTATGGCATAAGTTGGGAAAGTGGTATATTGTCCATGACCCACAGTTCGACGGACATCAAAAATCATAGACAGGTCATTTTATTAAGATAGTATTACAGAGTTATGTCAGCATTAATTAAATGTTTTCGCCATAGATGTAGTAATTTTCATTGAAAAGGCATCGTGATGTCTTCTAAAAAAAAAGAAAAAAATAGGGGCTTGTAGAAAAGGTTAACTTAAAACGGTCAAACTCTCCTTTTTATACAGATTTGTATTAGGATCTCGATCTATTGGAAAATGTTAATAAAATACATGGTTGTACCATGCATTTAAACGTTATCACTAATTAAGTACCAAGTGAAAATAGCGTATATACAGCGAATTTTGGAAAAACTTTCTATAACCAATAATCATTACTCCTTTATGTTATTAAAAAAACTTTACATTTTTCATGGTGAGAAATATTATTATGTGATTTGTGCAAAGATCGAACTGTCAAATGTTAATATAACAGCTTCATACTCGTTTTTCTAATAAAAACTACTTTACAATAACTTAAAAATCGATATGATTATTTGCAAGTAATACTGCCAAATAACAAAACTTTCCAATTAAGTTTTGCCTCCCAATACCTTAAAAATGAATATAAATTGTTGATGTTTGTGGTCACGCGCCATGAAGATTAAATTAAGTGCCGAAAATTCAATAGACTAAATGAATGTCTAAATTCATTTTAGCGAAAACAAATTTATTTTTGAAAATTTACATACCAATAGAATCTAGATAATATTATCTAGTATCTACCGGTATCAAAATGCCATTTTCAAAAAATAGTGGAGTTAGGTTTGCAAATTAGGGTATCGATGAGGAAAAATTTGTTTTCGCTAAAATGAATTTAGACATTCATTTAGTTTATTGAATTTTCGGCACTTAATTAAATCTTCATTGTATTTCGACAGCTTCCAAAATTATAAAAATATATTAAGTTTCTAACAGGTTATATAAATGAGTTTTAAATATTCCAAATAACTGTCAAAATAAATACTCTTTTATCATCATTATATAATATATGAAATCGTATTTTAATACCTTCAAGAAGTATAAAGTCACAAAATATATAGTTTTATACATAGATAGAAATAGTAATTGAGATAGTGTGATATGGTTGGGTATGTATTATTTAAGTATCTGATTTTTAACTTAGGTAAAGGTGATAAAGTTTTGACTTCACTAGTAAATTTAAAATATCTTGACAACTCTATTTTTTTAAATATGAATCGATAAGTTCTGTTAAATATTTCATTTAATATTGTCAACAAAATATGCGAAGAATATCACATTTATTAAGGATTTAGCAATGTTCAGGTATCCAGGTGATGTTGGGTTCCGTTAGAGTTGTCAGGTTTTACAAACATATCTTGTAATCCTACAGGGTCCCCAAAAAGCCTTACTAAGATTTCTAAGAGTCAAAATATCATTAACAATATTATATTTGGTGTTAACATTATTACGGCTAATACTTCTCTAGCATCAGTCCTTTACCAATCTTAAATACAAATTTAATAAACATTACAGATACATATTTATTGAAATGAATATCTTGTAAGTGGAGGTTTTCTTTGACGCTTCCGTTGACAATGCTACAACAAAATATAAATTTAATACAGATGATGATTCTGTGATGTCTACTTCATCAATATATTATTGTTGATAGAAGGAGGATATCTCACCTTTTAGCACATGGTTTCAGGACGGGCGGGTGCAGGTGGCTGAGGCTGCGATGGTTGTTCCGCTGACCGTTGTCGAGGCAGCTGTGATGAATCTAACACTATGGAAGGACGGGGAGGCATATTTTCGCTAACCATGTGCGAGAGAGATAATTCGCTGGAGGCATTCGTATCACCTGTAGCAGAATTGTAAGCTTTAATAATATCTATTCACGATATAACACCTTAAGTTATCAAATAACGAAATCCAAATGGTAAAAAATATGATTATAATTTACCAGACGGTTGCCTCGGAACAGGTAGAAGAACTTCTCCACAAGTATCGTCTCCATCTAGAAGTGGCTGCAACGGTGAAGGCAGTTCACGACTGTCGATCGCCGAAGACCTCCTCAACGAGTGCCTAAATTATACAATATATTATTCTAATATATTTTATTTACAGTTTTTGATGGTCTCATATGTGTAGATTTAAGTTCGTAAATACTATAAAATGTATTTTTTATGTGCATGTAGGTAATGTAACTTATATATTTCGCATAAATACTCATAAAATTCAAACAATTCTTACCTCTGATGAGGCAGTCGTCGATCTGAGACAGTGAGCAGTGTAGTCGTCTGCGGCGGAAGCGTATGCTCGTCAGCCCCGCTGGAGTTTATACAAACGCTGATGCTGATACCACCGGCATCTGCTGTCTCACCTGCTTCTCCAGCTTCATCCTCCTCGTATCTGTCCAGACCACCTCTTTCTAGGCTATATGCAAGAGCTGCTATAGTATGTACTTGGTAAAAGAACGCCACAATAGTAATCAGCTGTGGTGCTTCGTTGTTATGCGTGATTTTATGTGCACTACTAAATTTTTCTTTTGTATTTTGATAATTAACATTACAGTTACTAATTTTACGTACAAAAGTACGATACTAATGCAGCATGTTTCATTTAAATTAGCAACATAATCTAAATAGCATAACAAAAATGTCCAATAACGACGAGTTTATTTATTAAAAATTTAAAATTAATGTGGTAAATCATACATTATTATAATCATTACATTATACAAGAATTATACACAGAAACCACCCCGATGGCACCCTCTATCTATTAAAAAAACGCATCAAAATACATTGCGTAGTTTCAAAGATCTAAGCATATAAGGGGGACAGACAGTGGAAAGCGACTTTGTTTTATACTCTGTAAAGATGATTAGGTAAGAAACGGTTTTTAAAAAAAAATCAACTTTACTAGAACTGTAACTCTACAAATTACAATCAGTATATAGACTAAAAATATCCAAAAGAAAGTTGACGGAAAGCTGTGACCTTAATTAAATTAAGGCAATTTTATCTCTTTATTAATATAATAAATCCAATTGTACGCATGAGATATTTAACATTGTGCCAATTATTTAGCTGGTAGGCAATAAAAACTGAGGGCAAGGGAACATGTCTTAATCAATTTTATATCTCCGTTACAACCAGACTGACTCCTAAAACAATAATGGACCGTATAAAAGTTATTTTCCTTAATAAAATATTAAACAAAATTACTTTTGATTGTATTATTGCCTATGTATTGGTCGCTAAAACTATATACGACTTAAAACTTAGTAAATGTATTATTTAGTGCTAATTTCTGAAGCGATATATATTCCCCAAATTTTGAGGGTAATTTAATCAAGATAATAGCAATTTTGCTCGAGTACCTACCACCACCACACGTTACTAGACTCACCGTCTCTGAATCAAATTCTCCATTATAATATAATCATCTTCTTCAGCTCCTCTCAGATGTTCCTTTTCCATGTACAGAGCAAATTCAGGATTCGACATTTCACTAGCGTGTCGACGCCGAACTGATGGAGAGACCGCTCGCGCCGGAGATAAAAGCCGGGAGGTTATTGGAGTCCTAAGGGACAATGAAAAAATAATTACTATATTTTACAAATTCGTGATCGAAATCGTTAGGCCACTTGTAATCAATAGGGCAAACATATGCTTTTAAACAAATATGCCATTAATAAGACAGCCAAATTTTTGCAATTTAGAGTTCCGATGAATAATATTGAGCTTAGTATCTTGCCTTGGAGTATGCGGTGGTGAAAATAGACCGTAAACAGTCTCCAGTTCATCAGTGATGCTAGTATACTCGTGCATGGCGAGCAGTAAAGACCTGGGAGCACCACCCACGCGGTTCCTTCCACTCGAAATTCCAGTTGCACCTCCCGTTGCTTCCCAACCAGATTGTGGACCTGCACACGTGCAGCAGTTAACAGTATTTCACAAGAAAAAAATATATTCAATCATTTTTGCAGTTTTTGCCAACTCTAATAAGATTAAAATTATTTATAATTGGAAAAGTCTACCCATAATATTAGCGAATACTGTCATTAAACGGTTGTCATCAATAACAAACCAAATGCAATTATAAACTTAAACGGCTTCGCCATCGTAAGTTTACGACTGTTGTTCTGAACATTGACAATTAATGATCAAACTTTCATTATTGTTTCTCGAAATAATCATACCGGTGACGGAGTTATGGACTGAACCAGCATCGACGGCGGAGTTGTCCGGTTCAGAGTGCGTTTGACTGTGCTGTCGTCTCGGTGCCAGATGTTGGGCGGAGTAATGCCCACCCATGCCGCAGTCGTTGCCTCCTTCTGATCGTCTGTCAATACATCGATACAGATCCCAAATCTATTATGACTACGAGTGTTTAAACCTATTGGATGTTATTTTTATCTCAATATAATGAATATTGTTCTTTATGGTTTGATAGAGATTAAATTTAAATTTTATTTAAAATGTCATTTATTGCAATGAATTTCATTTAAACGTTAGGAAACATTTTAACTAAATTTAAACAAAAATATCTAAAATAAAAATTCAGTTAAATGAAAAAATTAGACGCTTATATATAGATAAATAATCAAGATTCTTTAAATCGCTAACTAAGTTGTGATCCAATCAAGACCTTAGAATGTTTCCAATAAATAAAATTAGCTGGAAAGTATACAAAACGTTGAGATAAAATAAAAAATATATATTATATTGAAGAAACGGGATATAATTCTTAAAATTCTTCTTCTTCTTCTTCTTCTTCTCATTGTTATAAAAGTTGTTCGCGAAAACTAACGAATCAACAAAACAAAAAACGTGTTCAATGTTATTTACACGAACAATACGGGTCAGACGTAAAAGATATTTATTACTTAAATTTAGATATGGTGTGTGCAAAAGAAGTTTAGTACTAAGATGTAACTTACTAATTCAACAAATGTTTACTGATAGTGATAAGTTTTTAACAGGTGGTAAACAAGACACTCGAAAATACGACAGAGAAAGAGCTGCGCTGTTGTTAGAAGGCTTGACAACTTGTAATATTTTTAGATAGATAATGACAAAGCTTATGTTAACACAATTAACTTTAGAGAGAGTAATACGAAGATATTACGGTGAGTTATTTTTTTTTAATCATGTTGTGACATAGCCACTCAATCTGTTGGTGTGTAAAGCGTTTGAAATTTTGAAAAGCTTAAATTACGGTCCATTGTGAACAATATTTTGGAAAATTAAATGTTAATTGTGAGTATGCCAGTGTGGCCTAGATGTGCATTTTGTTAACAACCATATTTGAGTTGAGCGTGTACAAAAGCTAAATTGTGTACTTTATACATAGCAACTACATCTAACTACACTCGCTAAAAAGCTAAAGCCAATCGCCAATGAGTCTATATTGACTTACTGTTTCCATAAACGTCTCCTAACAGATGCAAGAAGGTAACAAAAAATTAAATTAAAAACAATTATGTGATGATATTCTTTTTTGATTTGAAATTTAGTTCGAAGATAACTCTACCGATAATTTGGAATGAACGAGAAAACTAAATTATTTGGTAGAGGTGGAAAACCAACGATTATATTTTTACAATATAAATTGATTAAACAAATTAAATGACAGCTCGTTATTCTATGAAAAAACCATTTTATAAAAAAGTATTAGGAGAACAATAGCAAAACTCTGCATTCAGATAGTTGTCTCGGTGGTGCAGTGGTCGAGCACACGGCTTCTGATCCAGAGGTCCGGGTTCGATTCCAGCCACTGGCTCACACCAATGACTTTTCGAAATTGTTTTCGGAAGTTATGTGTGATGAATATCGATGACTGAAAAACTTTGTGCCCGGTATGGCAATAGGTTCGCCACCTATTCCATTTGGGACGTAAGCATAACGGCGAGACGAGGCTTAACAGCCGCTGCCTACACCTTCGGGTAACAAAAGGCGTGAAGTTATGTTTATGCATTCAGATAGTCACTTTATAAAAAACTTTGGTAAAAATCTCAGGTTTTCGTATTATTTTGTTATCATTATAAATAAAATTGTATTTGCATATTGGTTCTTTTGCTTTTTGTTGTTATTTAAGAAACTGCATTCAAATAACACTAGGTACTCTTTTTGGTATGACGTTATTTTTCACATACAAGTAGGCTTAAGAATATCATAAAATTTCACGTTATTCATTGAGTTACTATTAAAAAAATATTGATCATTTCATAGTCAAGAGATACTTTCAAACTTAGAACTAAAAGTTGATTTTCCAATTTTACTGACACATCCGAACTTTCCATATATTAATGGAGGTTTTTGAAGGTTGTAATAAAATGGATTAATGACAAATGACAATGACAAGAACATGATGATATCGCGGTAACATGCCTTGATATATATGCCTTTTCCTAAATTTTCATTACAAATCATTCATTTATTCCCGAGGTTTATAATGACTCAGCCATATTTAATCTAAGAAACCGTTAATATATATGCTTTTGATTTATATCAACCGTCAAAGGTATTGATAGTCAATATGAATGATAAGCAGTTCGACATATTATGACCAAATATTATTTAAATTATTGGAGTGAAATATTCAGTGACCTAAAAATTGGGATATGTTTGTTAGCTTAAGCGAACTATTATGAACGCTTTTTGTGACTATATACTATATATTATTATTTCTATCCTATTTTTTAAACATTAACATATTGTAGAGCTGAGAATATAGAACGATATTTACCGTCTAGTGTTGGCAGTTTTTCGAGTACCAGCAGAAGTAGTACGAGGACGTAGACTTTGAAGGTCCGACGGCATCTCTCGTACTTCAGGTAAGAAAGCATCATCATTCGACGACGGCACTGGGGATTGATTAAGCCGTATGAATGTATTATTTATCAGGTTTGAATACCAATACTTTAAAACTATACTTTTTCAACAAATATTCACAAGTTTGTTAGTTTTATTTTTTTGGTAGAATTAATAATATCAAATTCCAATTCAACACGGTTAATTAAACAAAAGTAAGGTTATAAAAAGTGCAAGTTATTTACATATGATGTCAATAAGTATGTTGGGTTGTAAACCTTTCTTCTCATCACTGGGCTCGGTCCTGTTGCTATCAGATGATCTTTGTCTTGCCGGTGTGATAGGTGGTTGTGTTCTGATCACTGTAATGTCAGGACCTGCCACGCTTCCACCAGATGAGCTTGAAATAGAAGCACGATCTACTTCCTTCTCTACAGGCGCATCGGGCCCGGATTGGGGAAGCTCATCCTGAGATATAAGAGATGCTATTTAGTATAGGACATACGCAAATACATTTGGTTGGCAAATAAAAAAAAAACTTAGCCAGATTAACAAAATCGAGAGAAAATTTTTAAAAAATGTTACAATACAAATAGATTTATTCCAATCAAACCAATAGTGCGCTTAAAGGGTAAGGAAAATTTGATAGTTTTACTAAAAGCAATATTTACAAATAAATTACAGCAATGATAATAGCGAATGAATAAACAGTTAAAAAAGTAATTGATAAATGAAAAAAATTAAGAATTTATTTAATAAAGCTATATTAATATTGAAAAAGGCAAAATCAAACGTCACAATGACCGTTCTGAAGTAATTTTAGCGTGAATCGAGTGAATGAGGAACTCCGACTGAAATGATACTCAGGTTGCTGTCCCACACGACACAAAAGCAAAATTAGATTTCATCTAAAATCAATTATTGATTCATTTAAAACTACTCGTTTTAGCAATTGTTCAATTAATAAATATAATAGCTGATTGCGTACTGCCCTAACAGTACTACCAACATATAAATAATATTAATAATACTGTTCATTCGAAAAACAATATTTCGCAGAGTGCTCGTGCAGCGGAATTGTTTGTGTCCCAGACGGTACATTGTCTTATTTGTTTGTGCAAACATTGTGTTTCAGTGATACCACTTACTTTGAAACTTGTTTGTTGCAACACTGATATATCACCATCATCCTAAGATTCAAACACAAAGTAATCAAACATTACATTTTATAAGACAAACAAAATGCAAATTACTATTCTCTCTATATTTACTGCTATGTCAGTGCTATTTGTTCATGTTGCTAACATGTGCTTTTGATCATTTTTGTTATTATTTATGTCTAAATTTTGGCAGATTGTTCGGGCAGTATCGCCAGGTTGTGTGAATGCTTACATCGGAGGGTTGAGAGCGTTCGTCCTCCTCCTGGACTGGACGTACGGCGAAGCGTGCCGCCCCCGTGTCGCTGTCCGACAGCACCTGTTGTCACGTCACACATAGCCACCGAAATGTACATATTGATTGGACGCAAATCGGAGATCCGTAATAGTATGTTTTCTTTTTATGAGAAAATGTGAATTAAAAAAAATGGACAATGGTTTTCAAAAATAATTTGGTCTTTTGGTCATGAGTTATATATTTTGTTGGAATTGATTTGATCATAGCTTAATAACTCATTCTATTAGCGACATAATATTTTAGAAAATAGTCTACTTTCCAATTTGTTCCTTCTTATAATAATAATATATTTTCCCCTAACGCTATTTCATTCATTAAATATAATCGCAAGACGAAAAAAATAATATGAAATTTATTTTATAACATTGTGCAACAAAACTTATTCAAATTTATTATCTGTTATTGGAGCAGTGTTGCCAACTTTTTATTAGAGTACCGGCTTTTATAATAACGAGACAATTAAACTAGTACACAAGTATTTAATAGTTTGTGCAGTGCTCGGGTTTTTGGTGTGCTCGCTGTAGTTTTTTTATTCGTTTTAAATTTTCGTCAGAGGAGGTACAGTGATTCAAGGTCGTCGTCAAACATGGAGGAAAATATGGATATGCGTCCAAAATACCGGAACTTTATATTTGTTCTGGAATTTTGAAATTAGCCTAAATCTGTTTAAGGTGAAAAACGTATTAATACGATTATTAATTTTATTTGTTTTAACATTGACGGTCACAAAGTCACAATATATAGTTCGCATCTAATTAAGATTTAAAATAATCTATTTATGTTTTTGTTTAATTAAAAATAGGTATAAAATGGCATGTCTTAATTATATTATCTTGATGCAAGTACATAAAATCACTCTAGCTACTCCAAGTGCCTCGGTGGTCGAGCACACGGCTTCTGAATCCAGAGTTCGCGGGTTCAAATCCTGGCTCACAGCAATGACTTTTCGAAATTTATGTGTGTGAACAGTGATAGAGCCAAGCAGTTCGCTGCATGAACGGACCAGCTCAACCGGTGAAATACCACGACCTCTCAGAAGATCGACGTAAAGTGGCTTATGCCGCGTTTCGTTCGGTGACAGAGGTACCCAGAGGCCCACCCCCCTTCCCCTATAACTACTATAAAACACTTTACAATGACACCAGTAGCACCGATCACGAAAAAACTAACAGTGATCATAACATGTTTCCCAAAAAAACTCCACCAATACTCTTGCAGGAAGTACGGAAAGCGATTAGGTCACAGAAAATTGAAAAAGCACCAGGACCTGACAACATAACAAATGAGCTATTCAGAGGCACTGAAGAAGAAATAAGCCCAATCATTACAAAAATATTCAATGATATCATAACGACAGGAATCATCCCAAAACAACGGAACGAATCATATATCATCCTTCTCCATAAGAAAGGGCGTAAAGATGACATTGCTAATTATAGACCAATTAGTCTAATATCAAATATATATAAAATCTTCTCAAAAGTAATCTTGGAAAGGATAACCAGGTTATTAGACGAAAACCAGCCTATTGAGCAGGCAGTATTTAGAAAAAACTATAGCACTATAGATCATATACATACAATTAAACAAGTCTTGGAAAAATATAACGAATACCAAAAAATAATATATGTCTGGTTTATAGACTACTCTAAAGCATTCGACAGTTTGAAGCACAAGTTTATCTGGTTAAGTTTAAAGGAACAAGGAGTGGATAGTGTCTATATAGAAATATTGAAATCCATCTACAAGGGTAGCAAAAGCTGTATTAAATTGGAATCAGAAGGTGACTACTTCCCAATAAAAAAAGGCGTGAGACAGGGAGACCCACTATCGCCTAAGCTGTTCAATGCAGTCTTAGAACACATATTTAGAAAACTAGACTGGGATGATTACGGAATTACAATAAATGGAAGCCATCTTAACCATCTGAGATTTGCAGATGATATTGTCCTACTAGAAGAAAATCCTGAGAAACTAGAACAAATGGTAAGAGAATTAGCAGAAAAAAGCAGAGAAGTGGGTCTACAACTAAATGCAGAGAAAACAAAACTAATGACAAATTCAGCTGAGATAATTATAGAGGTCCAGGGAACTAAAATTGAATATGTGCAAGAATATGTTTACTTAGGACAGATTATTTCTTTTGAAGATTCCATATCCAAGGAAATAAACAAAAGAATAGCCTGCGGCTGGAAGAAACATTGGTCCTTAAAAGAAATAATGAAGAACAAAGATTTAAGCATACACATAAAGATAAAGACTTTCAACACCTGTATTCTTCCTTGCATGACAAATGGCTGCGAGACATGGGCACTAACGGACAAACATAGAGAAAAACCCGCTAAAGCAGAAAGAGCAATGGAAAGAAGCATATTGGGAATCAGGCTTAGTGAAAGAATAAACAATCTGGAAATAAGAAGAAAGACAAAAGTAATGGATATAGTAACCCGCATAGACCATCTAAAATGTAGTTGGACAGGACATATGCTACGTTGCAAATTAAATAAATGGAGTAAACAAGTAACCGTGTGGTACCCAAGAGCGGACACCAGAAGACAGGGCCGTCCGAAAACAAGATGGAGTGACGATATTCGGCTAACCCTAGGACCGCACTGGACAAGAGTGGCGGAAGACCGACTTCAATGGAAAGAGCCGGAGGAGGCCTATGCTGAAAGGCATGCCGAATCGCGGGATATATTATGAGACATAACATGCAATAAAATAAAATGTTATTTTGTATACAATTCGGAATAAAAGGGCTTTATTATTATTATTATGGCAATAGGTTCGCCGCCTATTCCATTGAGGACGTAAACGTAACGGGGAATCGTGGCTTAACAGCCATTGCCTACACCTTCAGGTAGAAAAGGCGTGAAGTTATGTTATGTGTGTATTAGCTACTCCAACCTATGTTCGTTTTTGAAAATGATTTCTCTGTGAAAACTGAAAGTAAACTATCTTTAAAAAAAGTTCTTTTTGTAAACATTTGAAACAAATAAGTAAATCAATGGAAGTATCTAATGGATAAATATATTTTAGATATTTACATGTCGAAAAGTTAGGTACAACAGAGTTTAAAAATGTAGTAATTTGTTACTCGAAAATTCTTATATTGTTTAAGTATATTAATATAAATCACAATAACATGTTGCATATTAACAAAATATAAATCTCCGACTGACGTCAAATGAAATAGTACACAAAAGCGGTCACAGATTGTCAGAATATATGCGTAGGGAATATTTATGTCCCAGATATTCTTTTAGCTGCGAACACTACGTTATGTTTGGAATAGAAGATTGGCAAGCAGGCTGAAGTAATTTCCTGGACAAAACAAACAACATCTCAAACTGTTTGCAAATGTTTTTATCAAAGCTTATTCTGACAATCTGTTTGGTGACAAAAATATAATGGGAAAAGTTGAATGTTAAACGTCAAAACAAGACATTGACAGCATGCCTAATGTCAAAACATAAAATCTTGCAATTTAATTAGTGTTCTATTCTGAAGCATTCTGGATTGAGTTAGACATCAAAACATAGATTTAAAGTTAAGATACTGTAGATTGTGAAATTTAAAAATTATATTTAAATGTTAGTATAGTTTTTGATATTACTTTAGAATATTTTTAATTTATCAGAAGCTTCACCGATGAGTCAACTTGTCTGAATTATTTGAGTTATTTGATATGATCTATCAGATAACCATACACTTAGATAATGCGCGTTTAGTGCTATTTATATATTTAAAGAAGAACCCCTGTCAGTAGCCATCGAGTTTTCGACTCAAGAAGTTTATTCCGGAATATATCTTAAATAGTATATTAATACATAAAAGTATTACAATTATTTAACTTGCCTGCATGTCTCATATTTTTGACATGATAAAGTCTTCATTAACCCTCTATGTTTGTCTATAACTTTTACTGTAGGTAGAAGTGATTGTTGTCAAGAAAAATGTCATCATTTAATATCAGTTGTTAATTAAGATTTGAAACCAATAATACGAAACATCGATCAACATAAGATAAACACTATCTACTCTAAAATTGAATGTGTAGTATAACATTAACCAAAATACTCAAGTGGGTACTCACCTCGGATCGATCACTAGCAGTTCTAAGTCTATTCCCTCCAACTGGAAATGTTGGTGGTGGAGGCCCTAGTGTATCAGTGGATCCTCTGTTCACTAACGAAGGATGGGTGGCCATGAACCGATGGATCACAGCCAAGTGGTTCATGGTCTGTTCCGCAATGTCTTCTAGCTTTCTTAATCTAAACTCTACACTCTGAAGAAGAACAGATAAAACTGTTAACTCATTTAACTAAGTTGAAAATGAAAATAAATAGGTGTGTGCCAAAGACATTTCGTATTTCAGTAGTTCTAGCCCCTTTTTAAGTTCACGTAATTAAGTGACCAAACCTAATATTGGAGCTTAAATATGTAATACAAAGCTATTACAAAAATCTAATTATAGGAGCTATAAAAACTTGTATGCTACTACGAGACCCAGGTGGTTTACTACGAGTTCTGGGTTCCAATGATATCTATGTTTATGATGAATAAAGTAATTAAAGTGGGAAAGGCCACGCAAACATTAAATCGTCGATCAGATAATATAATAGTTATTTTAAATGCAACAATTCTTGGTCATATCATTTGCTTTGGACTAGATTTATATAAAACTCCACTTTACCTGTATGGACTGTATTTGGCAATTAGCTTTTTGGTTCAAGTCTTCCATTTTTGTAGTGATATGTTCTACTCTATCTGTCGTGTTTCTTACCCTCTCTTCTATTGAATTAGACAACTTAATTTCCTGAAATAACGAATGAATTAGTACAAGAGTCAGTAGAAAATTTAACGTTAAAACTATTTCAACTTTTACTATGTTCAATAAAATATCTAAGTATCAAGTATAAAATTATCATAAATGGCCATTCGGAGTCTGATAGCGGGAACCAGAACGCTAGTGAGTAACAACTCTTCTTAAAATATTGATAAAATACAATCACTTAAAGTTCGCTCTTTTAATTTATTGGTATAGTTAGTAGAATCGCATTATTGTTGTCTTTTTAAAATTTAAATTCTTCTTTATAACTTACTTGTTCCCTAAAATACCCTTCAACGCATTCTTCTTCAAAATCGTACAGCCTCTCCATGTCCTCTTTCTCCAAGAACAATTTCAACCCGTTATCGTACTGAAACCTTTTGTGTGATACGTTCCTCGTAACCCACTTACATGTCGCATATATGTGACAAAATATTATAAGTGGTGGTGGCAATACCGGTTTTTGTTCATATTCCATCACCACAGTGAACCTTTGGAACATCCACACCTGAGCAATAGATTAAGTGATTAGCATCTATGAAAAATATTATGTATACATTTTTCTAATAAATTTTATAACATCAATAATCACATCAAAATTAACGAAAAAAGTTAATTGCCACATAAAATAATGCAAATACATAGATATTAAACATTTAAACATGTCATCAGAATCATGAATATAGATTTTGCGCGCCTCACAACGCTTTAGCGTGTGGGTGTGCTCTATTCTCGAAAGACCGCTCTGCGACGATTTTACAACATGAAATCGTTTTTATACCAAAAGTTATCAATAAACGTCGCGAAAAAATGGATGTTTCTGCAACTAGGAACTCTAATTGTTAGTTCAGTTAGGTTTTTTTTTCATATACATCAATAATTATGATGAAATATGTATTTATAAAAAAACAAAATTGTCGTCCGTTGGTCTGTATGTCTGTGCGTTCCATCGATTAAGAAAAAAATACGCGATGAAATGAGTTGAATCTTTTTTTAAACGTTTCTGTACATCCTGAGGATGATCCCTATTGCTTGGCGTGATTAAACTCTGAACGATTCAAAAGATATAAATGAAAGTTCTTCTACAGAATAACGAATTCCGTATCTCAACCATTTTTTTTTTGTTTTTTTCTTCTTTTTCGCACCGTTTGTCGGTAATGTAGAAAATAATTTTTTCAACAACAGGTGCTATGAGAAAATTATATTTTTTTATTTTTTTATTTATAACTATATATTAAAAAAAAAATAGTGCTGTGTTAAAACAGTTATTTCATCAATGATAATATTCTTTTTTTCTTATATTCAATTCAAATTTCTCCGATTTCTAGGACAAATAGCGTGTGAGGCGCGCACTTTTGGATTTTCCAATTTTTTTTAAATATCACATGCCATTAAAAATTCGTATGCCAATCTTTTGACTCCAGTTTAAAATTAAAAAAATATTAATGATGCGAAACTTTCTTCAAATTAAAAAAAATGCATTTATTGAGA
Organism: Euproctis similis; assembly: GCA_905147225.2. Taxonomy (NCBI): domain Eukaryota; kingdom Metazoa; phylum Arthropoda; class Insecta; order Lepidoptera; family Erebidae; genus Euproctis; species Euproctis similis. The sequence goes on along the minus strand of LR990121.1, from coordinate 4,538,800 downwards.
ACGCAAATATAAATGTTTAAATGAATATCACTCTACAATATTATGATTCTTAATTAGAGAAACAATTATAAGAAATAAAACCAATAAAAGCAAAATAAAAAGAAAAACCTGATGCGAGACTTCATTGACTTCGTTAAATATATTGTTAAATACAGCAATGAGTAGGTTTATGAGCAATATGTTCGCAACTAGCAGGTAAATGGTCATTGCGATTGGCGTGATCCACCTTCCAGTTACACATTTGTGACTCAAATTATCCATTCCGCATACCGGGTCGATATCAGGAGCGAACACTTCACCGTACAACATGAAGTACGGCTGGAAGAATACCTACGGACAATGGTGAGGGCAAACTGAAGTGTGTAACAAACTAAATTTTAATAAAGAATCAAATAAAAATAATAAAGGAGAGGTAGATAACTAAAAAATAAATAGTGCTAATTCTAATTATACGTAGATGATGTTATAATGCGATGAACCTATTCATACAAACACTGAGAAATAATAAAAACTATAATTTTAAATAATTTATTGTAAACTACTAATAATGATACTATTCAAAACCTACGTAATACAAAATATTGTTTGTGCAAAGAACGTGTTTTTTGGAAAGCATTAAATAAAAGTCAAAATAAAAAGTCTCGAAAAGGAAGGTCCCAATACCAATTACTTTGTAATCAAATCTCGCAACAGGCACTAAGAAAACAACATCGAAACTACGACACAACTATCACGTCGCAAACCTGATGCGACACGCCGTTGACTTCAATGAAGATATTATTGAACACGGCTATGAGAAGGTTCACAAGTAAAATGTTGGCTATCAGTAAATAGACGCTCATGACCACGGGTGGGACCCAATGGCCGACGCGACACTCCTCGAGGCCGGGAAGCCCACAAGGAGGTGCCATTTGTTCAGCGAACACTTCTCCATAAAGCATGAAGTACGGTTGAAAGAATACCTGCAAATGTTAGTAGTATTTGACATCTAAGGTAATTCATCAAGGCGATAGATTTGAATGAATGTTATGTTAGTATAAATTAATAAAAATGTAAAGTTATAAATGCACTGTAAAACTATGATACATTTATGTTGTTGAACGAGATCTTATAGTTATAATTTTTTGAGGCTTATTAAGTATTTATTACTGTGTTTCAAGGTTCAGAAAACTATTACCACCAGTTTAGTTTTCAGTTATGCCTTTCAGTAACCTTCTCAGTATCCCATGAAATAACTGCTATATGGATATGACCATCATTACCATAACTGCGTACAGGCTTTTATAAATATTCATGATATATTCAATTTATGTAAAACTATATTGTTAAGATAAATGGAATTGTTGAATCCTATCCAAATATTTCACTCATAGAAATTAATAGATATGTAAATTGTGTAACTACTCACTTCTCTGATCAAATACCAGCTGGCTTCTTGTTCTGGATACAAGATCGCCTGCCGCGCCACACCAAACGACATTAGCACCACCAGCAATAGCACCACGAAATATATCATGTTCTTAACCATCTTACCCATCATTGTGACTAGAGGACCTGTTCATTAGCAGATATAATCGAAATTAATCCAAGAATCCAAATAATCACGAATATTTTTTCTAGTATTGGAATCTCTAATTTATAAACAATCTTTCAAAAATTTCTAGATCATTCATTTACAAAACTGAGAAGGGTTATTTCAGTAAATGTTAAAGCGAGGTTTTCATTTCTATTTTATAAAGTTTGTGATCGGCCATTTTCAAAGACTTAAACTTATTTTCAAAAGTAAGCGGAAACTCATAATTATATTGAATCTTACCTAAGTACTTATTTACTCCCAAAATATTCAAAATTCTTAAATACCAATAAATGATATCGACACAGTAGATGACCCTGCCCACGTCCATAGAGCTGGCCCTTAATCTAAGGGTTAGTCCCACGAGGAAGAATATTATAAAACCTGCGTCGTATGTGTTCCATAAGTTCCATGCCCATACGCTGAACTTATGTCTAAAAAAAAACTTTGTATGTAGTTACAGTCGATTGACCTAAGCGAACGTACCATTATCAAATCAATGATGGGTCCATAACTTTAAGGCCAGGTCCATAACTTACAGGCGTGCTTGATAGAGATAATGAGAGTGGAGGAAACAAATGGAAAGAAGTAGTTGTAGTCTCTGGAGCTCCCATGGGGAAAAAAAGGGGTAAACGTGGAATAACTGTGGTTTTTATAGATACTTTACTGAATCCATAAAGGATTTTGCTATGCAGTCATAGATTTTTCATAACATAGTTCAGTTGGGGAGTAACTTTTTTATTATCGTCTGTTATGATTAAGTATGTTATTTAATTTGACGACAGTTATAAAAAGCGAGCTATGTTTCAAATACTTCTTTCACTGTGTATATTTTTTTGTATTTCCATAAAATTTAAGCACTTGAACAAATTATACTGAAATATATAAGAGTGAGTTAGTTTAAAAAAAATGAAAAGTAACTACTAATTGGGCAGTTTCTTGAAGAAATTTTGTTCATTTTATTTTAAGAAGTATAACTTGAGTACTCATATTCTTAGTTAATAAAGTTGAGAGAGATTTTCATACGGTTTTACAAACTCTCAGATATAAGAACACTCGTAGTAATAAATCTCTCACTGAAGATCTGTCTGGAGTTAATCTTATCAATGTCATAAAAGTTACGACAGAACGACACATAAAATTCATAGATGTAAATGAAATCAGCCTAACTTCTATAATTTATGTTAACTGGAATACAGAGATAAGTTTTAAAAATAAAAGTAAGAAAATTATTTCAGATTTAACAAAATTACATTGAATCGTCAATGTAAGTAACGTTTTTTGTTAAAGAGGAAAGCAAATAAGCTCTGATAATGTGGCTTTACCACGGTTGCTTTACCAGCTTTTAAGATGCGGTAGGCAGAGGAGGATGGGTAGAGGAAGTGGGATTAGCTACTTTAGGCCAATTATCTGACAGGTCATGGTAATTTACTGGTCAAGCAGGCCCAGCCAGGCAATGAACTACCACAGTCAGTGGTATTTTTTTTTACCGAAGTTATTGTTTTTTTTTTGTTACAGTGTAGTTATTTTTAATGAAACGAAATATATACAGTCCTTATCTTATACCACGCAGTAAAAAATATAATATCATAGGAATTCCCGGGTGTCATATTTACGAGGCTCAACTTTATAAATGAGGGTACAAAAAGGTTGTACTTACTTAATAGCAACAGGTTCGGACGTCACAATTTCTCTTATCTTTTCACATAAAAACGTTATTATATAACATATAGAATATATTTCCGGCCAAGATGGCGTCAACGCCATTTTGACTAATACTGTATAAGTAAACATCAATAGGAACAATATGTAGGCAATCTGGAAGAAACGAACAGTTATATAAATTAGTGAAAGTAATATATTAAAAAATATAGTGTTATTATGTAACACTATATTTTTTAATAAACTTGCCTAACTTTGACAAACATTAGTTACTGGCGAAATTGTTGCATTTTTTTTTCCTATAATTAGAATAGATTTTTTCCTCATACTTTATTTCTTTCTTTCACTAATATCTATTAGTAAAATAAATTAATTACAAAAAAAATCCCGTAAAGTGATCACGTAGTCCATTATGTAACCAAAACGTCCTAAAACAGGTGATTTATATATCCCAAAATTACTTACCGAATCTGCCCAAAACTTCGTGATCGGTGCTGTAAAGAATTCATATATCTTTTTTCTGAGTCTAAGCGGTCGCATTCTCTTATCCTCCGGCGCGTGGTATTCCGGCAGCTCTCTGTATGAAGGCTCCCATCCTATTTTACCAACTTTCCCGTTCTGATCGACACGTGTTTCACATTCGGCTCCTGAGCCAATCAACGCCTGCTTGAGTCCAGACAAAATCGTTTAAAAATTATAACAATGTGTTCACACAATAAATATTAAAAAAAAAATGAGGAAAGATATTTCATTCAATATAAGATTGACAGCTAAAAGTGGAAAAGATTCAGCATAGTATCAAATACTTCCAAGATTAGCATTGATTAATTGTCAAAAGATTGACACGGAATGACAATAAACATGCACGACGTGAAGCACAATACCTGCACATATATATATAGCATACACTATTGAAATACAATTACGAAGTTTAGAGGATTGTTTAAACCACCAATATTTATTATAAAATTACTGTAAATGGAGAGGCCACAGAACATAAAGCAAATATAAAATTGCGTAAAGATTACAATAACATTGAAATGCAATCAATACATCTAAATACCAATCGCATAGAAAAAAAAGTTTTTGAAAGACAAAAACAAGAAATCACACTGGTCTGTACAGATAACGTTATGGCAACCACTGGCTCCACCTTTTAATTGATATAATTTTAAAAAAAAACAAATATATTTTGCAATCATATAAAACAGCAAAAGTGTTACATTTTTTAACAGAACGTGTTCATTTTTAAACTCTTAGTATCATTACAGTTTTAATACCAATGTTTTAAAGTAAATTACTGAGAGAGGGAGAGGTCGTAAATTTATCTTCTTGAGAGGGTCGTCTGGAGATAAAATTGAAGGTGAAAGCCATAAACGAACAACGTTGACTATAAAGGTGAAGTGTGAAGAATGAGAGAATGGGCGACTTGGGAAGTTTTTAGAAGTGACGCCACGGAAGCATACTTTCACGCAAAGCTATCGACTTATCGTTCAACAAAGAAAAAAAAAGTTTTTTTTCTTTATACACGTGCATATCGATGTCATACGAACACAAGAAGCTGTTCTGATATTTTGGTGTCTCGTCTCAAAATGTTGGTGTTCAGTGTTTGATATAAAAAAATAAAGCCACATCGTGATTTTTTGTAGTGTTTTATGAATTTCTTCCTACAAACGTGTTGTACATTTAATAGTGCATTATCCCTTAGCTTACAACACCGTTCAAGTCGAAGATTGACGATTTTCAAATTTGATTGCAAAATTTAATTTAAAATTTTAATTGTTTTTGTATAAGCATTTGTCACATGATAAAGATTTAAAGACTCTTAAGTCTTACTTCGAAATATAGTGCCAGCATTTTAGTCAGTTTGCCTTACAACACCGGCACTTTTTTTCATGGCATAAGAGGTAAACAAGCAAGCTTGACGACTGTGATACCTAATGATAAGTGACTAGCGCCGCCCACGAACTTTTGCTACATAGATCGTGTTACAGTTGCGTTGCTTTTAAGGGAATGGGTTGGGGAAAGAAGACGGGACTATGGATACCTTTCTCACTGAGCTAAACACAGCATTAGCCATTTTTCTGAAAGTTTGCAGGATATTGCCGGTCGATCCGACTCATTCGTGCAGTGTACTGCGAGCTACTATTATATTTTTTTCATCTCCTATAAAGTTTCTAAAGATGACTTATGTGATGTTAAAATGACTTATGCGGTGTTGTTAGCTACGGGTTGATTTAGTGTTTTGTGTTCGTAGACACCCAAAATAAATTTCATTGCCACCGCTACCTTCCCAGATTTATTCGTTTGTCCAGGCGGTATTATCTTCTTGATAGATAGTGTACGCTTTTTCACAACTCCGACCTAATACAATTAAACGTTCATACCTTAAGTTATTTTATAAAAGGCCATTTGAAATATCCTTCTCTTTACAATCAAACAAAAGTATCACCTAAATCTTGACTCTTTGCAAGTAAAAATTGTGATAAATACGTGTGTTTGAAATTAATATGGATACTTAAAAATATATAATATGTTTTATCTAAGTGATTTATAAGTCTTAATAAGAAAATATATGATATTTTGTGGGAATTAAATGTTTTACAAAAATATGGGTGTGACTAAACAACAAAATTGTGTGGAGAGATGAAATTCCTTTTCCCGTATGACAAAAGCTTTGATGGTGAGCAACCAAATATAGAAGCTTACCTCGGGGTCGTTAGGATCCTTGGTGCTCCTGTCATCCTCTATGCTCTCGTTCTCGAGATGCTCCTCCTCGGTCTGCGGCATCAACTGAAGTTCCTCCTTCGACTTGAACTCCAGTTGGAGAATGTACAGCGGACACAGCAGGCTCAGAATCACCTTTACACACCACGACAAAGCCGATGTTGCAAAGGAAATGTTCCTCGATGCTAACTCACTTTTACTTAGCGGTTACATGCTGTTTCTAATTGAAACGGGGGACGCCGATCATGTGCAAGTGAGATAGCAATATTTAAAAAACAAAAAAAAAACAGTATGCGTGCCCATGAGTCAACGATCAAACATAACATCTAAATATCCAATAATGGATCATTTCCGCGACACATACTAGAATTAGTGTAAAATTTTAAAGTGACTTGCATATATCGGCGTCTTTTAATTGCATGCGTTGATACAAAAGCGACTCATCGACACACAGACATCGAGTTATTTATACAATCGAGTTTATATCGTCTGTTATTTGTCTAAGTTAATATCTAACATCGATTACTACTAATCGTGCCATCGGATGCTAATCACAAAGGAGGCATATGTAACATCACTAATGCAGTAGCTTTAATAAAGACTAAGATAGTAAAAATCGATATTTAATTTTAAAACGCAAACTCGATGCATCTCCTTTGTTTTCGCCTTTAAGACAGTGAGCTAGATAAGATTGTGCAAGAGAATAAACGTCTAAAAGAAAATAGATTTAAAGAGAAATAATTAATTTATCTTCAAATATCAGGAATACCTTTAAATTGGTATTCTTTCTTGTTCTTAGACCACCCATCCAGAGGTCGGCGAGTATGATTTGAGAGCACGGATGTGCAAGAAGGGCACGGTGATTGGCTGCAACAGCTAGACTTAGACACGTTTGGCCAGACCAGTTCTGAAGTTCGCAGGTGAGTAGCTGTTGGGCTTGATCATCGTCTTGTCGGTAGCAGTAGTCTAAAAGTTCCAGTGCTGCGAAATAAATATAACTATAGAAGTAACTATAGCAAAAATGAATTATACTCTTCAATAATGTACCCTTTAGTATCTTTCAGAAATCTATTGATTTACGCTCGGATATTATTGGAACGAAGTTCCTTATCGCGCCTTGTGAAAGGGGGCTAGACGGAAGAAATTTTCACGACACTTTTTCCATGCCAAACTGCACTTTCAAGTATCGGCTTATTTAGAAAAATGTATAACTACCCAAATGGTCTAATGGCTGGGATACCTTGCTCTCATACAGGGGGCTCGGGTTCGAATCCCGGTATCGAAATTCTTTTTGAAGTTTTATTTTCCATGTTTTCATATTTTATATATGTTTAGGGCACTTTCAAGTATCGGCTTATTTAGAAAAATGTATAACTACCCAAACGGTCTAATGGCTGGGATACCTTGCTCTCATACAGGGGGCTCGGGTTCGAATCCCGGTATCGGAACTCTTTTTGAAGTTTTATTTTCCATGTTTTCATATTTTATATATGTTTTTTTTAGTTCTAAAATTTTATTACAATTCCTTCACTAATTAATCGAAAGGAACTTCGTTCCATCCGGGTGTCCCTTGACACCTCTCAAGTTTTTTTTCCTTCATCTAGTATAGATGAAGTATAGTAGTATAGATAGTATAGATCAAATGACAAGAGAAAAGTCATCGATTTATACCAAAATTCGAATCTATGATTTTAAAGGTTTACATGACTATGAGACTGTGAACTGTTAGTTTTTATAAATTGAACTCATAGCTTACCCAGAAAGGGACTTGACGTGAAGTTATCTATGTATGTATATATAAACTGATAGTAAAACAAAGTCTAAAATCCTTTATACGATATAACATAACTTCACGCCTTTTTCTACCCGAAGGTGTAAGCAGTGGTTGTTAAGCCTCAGCTCACCGTTATGTTTATGTCCCAAATAGAATAGGTGGTCAACCTTTTGCCATACCGGTCACAATTTTTTCGATATCAGATAGTCATCGATATTTATCAGACATAACTTTCGTAATTAATTTCGAAAAGTCATTGTTCTGAGCCAGGGTTTCGAACCTCGGAAACCTTCGGAACCCTCGATTCAGAAGCGGGGTGCTCGACTACTGGACGACCGAGACTATTAAACGATATATTTATGGAAAATTCTTTGTGAATATAAGAATATAAAGAGGTGAAATATTTAAAAAGGCTGCAGTTCAAATGCTGCAGGCTCTCAAGAATGTTCAATATAAATGCCATCTTAGCAGTCAGGTATTTCTAGGTCCAACATGAGAGGGAAAACAATTTTTAAGTATAGTATCGTACATTTACAATATATTATTGGTTCGTGATAAACACTAAAGTGTTTTTAGAGTGCTCCTGTTCTTATGATAGGAATTTCTAATCATTTCAGTATTCGGAATAAGGTTTTCAGAGTCGAATGGGTGACACATATTGCCTAAAGTTATTATAGAAAGTGAATCTCTGACGCTAATTGTCCAAATTGTCAGTTAGTCTAATTAAGTAGTAGTATTAACAAAAAGTACCAAATAAGTATATACCCTTTATAGATATAAAGATTGTAGGCTAATTAAAACTCAATGTTCTGATACCATCGGTCCACAAGAGAATTATAAGAATTTTAATTTCTTTTTTTAATGCAATTCCTGACTTCTTATTGAAAAGTCACTGAGAAAAGATCAATCAATGGCTCTTCGGATACCCTTTCGACAGTTCTAACAAAATTGTGTCCCATGTATATCAGTAGATTTCGTCATCTATTGCATTTAGATAATTAAATTAATACGAAGAGTCAAGAGTTTTTCGTTTGTTCTGGTCACGAGGTTGTGTAGTTAGAGTTATTATTGCAGTTAGAGTTCTATGATTACCTTTAGTTTCAAACTCCTTGCCGTAATGTCTCAGCTCCTCATAAACCTCGGTCTCCATATCATCTTCTGCCGCTTCGTGTGCCATTGCTTTGTAGAGTTTGCAAGCTACCAGAGACTTGGCCAGTGCTTCTTCACCGTGTGTCCACATTAATAACGCCATCTGGTGCCTTTTTGTTAATACCGCCCACATCTAGATCAAAAGACACATTTTTATACAATTTGGACCAACTAAAAAGAAATACCATCGAAATGTGCACCTCCTTATTTTCAAAGTCGGTATATATTGACATGGACAATACTTACAAGTAGCTCATTGAATGGATAGTCAAACAGTGCCATCTCTGTGGTGACTGGCATGAAACCGGTGATGAGAGACAGACCGCCCGCGTTGTGTCTCGTGAACGAGGCACTGTTGCGATGAACATTCACACTCTTATTCATCACCTTTGCGTAAATAGGACGGAACTTTCGGCGTGTGTAGTAGCACCTGATGAAGAAAAGTTTGTATAAGTGATAACAGCTAGCAGATCTGAATAATTACTCAATCAACTTCAGACTCGATAAGGTATAACATTGGTGGAGCCACGCAGTTCATCGCATGAGTGGGCAGGCTCGACCGGTGAGTTACCACGTCCTTGCAGAACATCGACGTGAAGGTGCTCATGCCACGTTTCGTTCGGTGAGAAAGGTACCCGGAGGCCCAGCCCCTTCCCCATCCTTTCCTATCTTACTTCCCTAAAGGTCGGCAACGCAACTGTAACACTATATGTGTTGCTGGTGTTCATGGGCGGCGCTGGTCACTTACCATTAGGTGACACGCTTGCCCATTTACCGTCCTATTCCATAAAAAAGATATGTCCGATGGTAAGCCGTATGAATTTTTCCATGGTAAAAACAAAATTGAACGCATTCATAGAATATTATTTGAGAGCCAACAACATTTCTAAACGGAAAATTAAATTGGTGAATCTCATTCAACTATTTGTAAACGTAATTTTTTCGTAACGTTTTCACATTGTTCAAGACTTCAAAATGTATTCAACAAGAACACAAATTTATCTAGCCTTTGAATAAAGACTAACGAAAACAAATACTGTTTTTATCTTATATCAAACTCATGATAAGAATATCATCAAAAGTCAATTTGGTACAATTACTACCGCTTCAGAAACGTGCTCAGCTACGAGCATCGTCGAGGTTGCTTCTGCCTGCGGTTGATTTACACTTGAAAACTTACAGTGTTTGATTACAAAATTTAATTGATTGAACAACATGAAGTACAGTTTGAATGATAACTTACCTATACGCGCCTCCCATTAGTTTATTTATCACCAGGCCAATATCATGCAGCGTGTATACATAGCCCCTTGGAAGATGTGGTCTTACATCCCTTAGTATGTACCTAAAAATAAACGAGGTTTCAGAAGATAAGCTTATGCGGATTCTTAATTTATAAAAAATAACTATTTTTTCAGTCGTTAATAATTATCACACATAAGATCTTGAATGAAGAAATTTGGTGTGACTAGACATCTTGATTCAGAAGCGAGGTGTTCATATTTTCATTTGGATTCTGCTCACCTTAAAGTGTTACTTGGTCCACTCTTAGTATTATATAATTCCTCCAATCGTGGTATTGTGAGGAATTTCCTCATAGATACACCATTCTCCAGAAGCAGTTTCACAAAATCTATTCGATCGTGTTCCAACGCCTGCATCATGGCTTCGTCGAGAGCGCCTAAATCAACATCATAAACCAGAAATTAAAAGCTTTGGTCAGTTCAAAGGCAACAATAAAGTTGGCCAGTTGAAACATTCGCATAACTAATTCTACTAACATTCAACTTTGTATAAATAGTAAGTTTGTTTTCTAACTACTATGCAAACAAGTATGAAATACTGAAACAGGAATTAACTTGTTAGTTATTTATATAGTTAGGCTATGTATGATTTTATTCAAATAGTTTATTTTCACGCTGTTTATTGGCTTAATGAAGTAGGCAGAGAATCTTTAAAGATCTGGCCACATAAATGCTTAAACTTTGAAACTACGCAACGGATTTTGATATGTTTTTTAAATAGATAGAGGATAAATAGGGTATCAAGGGTGGTTTGTATCTATAATTCATGTAATATATCGTAAATAAAAGTGTTAATTTTCGCTGAATGCACACTGGCTGAACTATGGGTGATAAATCAAAACAAACATTATTATACACTTTCAAAAGGTCTATAAAAAGTCCGCGTAGGTGTATGGCTCTCTCTGTCTGTCTCCATCTCTTAGGGATAACCCACAATTACCGTTTTCCTTATTACTTCTAAGGCGAAACAAAGATCGCTGGGTCAACTAGTTAAATTATGAAATGATATTTATTCCAATATGTTTAGTAATATGGATTAAAATATAAATAATTTTTAAAATAATATAATAGAAGCAGCCATTTTGTTAAATAATAAATATTTTGCGTCTCATAAATTCACATATATTAAACGTCTCAGAACATGACAATAACTTTGTAAAACACGCCGTGTAACTGAAACCCTTGGTAACATAATGTGAGCACCGCTTTGACTGACAGTATGTCACTTGTAAATACCTTTTATGAAATATGGCAGCTCATTAAGGACGGTAGGCTTCACTTCCTGTGTAAATATGTGTTGTAAAATTTTTATAACATTGTTTATATATTTTTTTTGTTTTTCATCGGTGATATTTTTGTCACCTAATTGTGTATTATGTCACTCAACTATGTCTGCTTACTCTGGAATAGATTTGGCGTAAAGCTATTCTTTCGTTATTCATGGTTTTGCTTTGAGAAGATTTTTGATTATAAATATTAAGTAATAAATGCTTAATATTACTTAGTAACATAAACGTAACATAACTTCACACCTTTGTCTACCCGAAGGTGTGTGTGTGTGCAATAAATATATAAATATTAATTAATATTTATTAATTGAAATGTTCCAGGTAAAAACTAAATTTATTTTGAACAATTGGATCTGAAAACAGACAGCATGACGTATCTCTTCTTTTCTTCGTATCATTTCTTTTCTGAGTTTTAGGAATTTTGGTCATTTAAAATGGTCAGAGATAGACATATGGCATCGCCGACTTTTTTGTAGACCTATTAAAGGTGTATAATCATGTTTATACATGGTTTTGATCTATCACTTAGGTTTCAGCCAGCGTTTGCAATAAAAGTGCTAAATCTCGAAAATTACCAGTTTTTCTTTATTAAATAATACGTAAATACAAACCACCCCATTGACACCCTTTGTTATTATTAAAAAAAGCCCCTTAATCTCGTTGCGTAGTTTCAAAGATATAAAACATATTATAAGGGGACAGACAGCGGAAAGCGACTTTGTTTTATACTATATGATATTAAATATATTAACCCAAAATTTCCAAATATGCCCTGAACAATCCAAAAAGTTTCTGCAGCTTTGAAAATTTTCAGAGAAGTATCAACATGTACGAATTTGACAAAGGTTATGGAAATTCACTCAACTGTTCTGCTTTTATGGAGGTGAGGGTTCCAAAGAGTCTCACACAAACCATTTAATCAAATAGAGTTGAGAACAGAACCTTTTACATAAACAAACAGATGTACAACCGAGGAACTTTTAGTATTATTAACAACTGTTATAGAGCCACGTAGTACGCTGTATGAATTTTCCACCAGCAAAATACGGCGGCCTCTCAAAATATTGACGTAAAGTGGTTCATGTCACGTTTCGTTCGGTGATCTGTACACCCAACCCGTTTCTCCCGGTTTCTAATACTACTCCCTTAAAGGCCGGCAACGCTAACTAGGTGACTATGGACAGCGCTAATCACTTACCACCAGGTGACCCGCTTGTAAGTTTCCCTCCTATTCTATGATAAAAAAAATATGTACCAATGAAGTTGTAAAACCTTGGTCTTTGCGCAAGACTTTTCTTTGCCTCAGAAATAATCTAAGAAATGCTGAAAAGTGTTCGAAGTATAAAAAGTTTAAGTGGCTGAAATTCTTCTCATGCCTGGTTCATCAGTCAGCTACTCTACTGTACATAATCTCGTCAAGGTAGACCTGTGGAAACTATCTCGTGTCTATCCTTATATTCCTCCTCCAATCTAAGGGTCCCTAATCCTGTCCTAATCCTAGTCCATAAGCTAGAGGTCTTGGTGAATATGTTTATTCTCGTTAAATCCACTTGTTCTCTACCCTGAGGTGTAGGCAGTGGCTATTAAGCCTCGACTCGCCGCTATGTTTGTGTCCCAAATGGAATAGGTGGCGAACCTATTGCCATACTGGGCACAAAATTTTCAGTCATAGATATTTATCACACATAACTTTCGAAAATTATTTCGAATACCGCCGAGACCATAAATATGATTTAAAATTATTTTTAGGATCAGTTATATTGATAGCGAAGTTAAGTTAGTATAAATTAGTTTACTTCCCAACAAGTGCGTGTAACTATCATTATTAGTTGTTCTAATGTTAACAAGGTCCAAAGCGAACTTTGCTGCCCAATTCAAACGTTGACTTTGTCCAAAATAATGTATTTACTTAACTTTCCCTCGGTCGGTATCTCCCTCTTTCTCTCACTCTACTCTTGTTCTACACAAAATCGCAATTAACAGAGATGCCCTTTGACCCTGTTCGTTACAGTTTTGTTTGATTTATGTTAACTTTAACCACATATATTAAGGGAACCAGGCAGCATTATTTTAAATAAATAAAAGCTTTTAAGAGAAAAAGGGGGATTAATTGTACAAACAGTAACAATTTCTGTTGTCATACCTGGTGGCCATTCCTGTCCATACACAAATATCTCCGACCTGGCAATATCCACTCTGTTCCATGTGAGCGCCAATGAAAGCTGCTCACTCGGTGACAGATGTTGAGCCCTGAACAATGCGGTAAGAATGACCTGATCCAGTTCTTGCACTTCACCACCTTCTGCACGCTCTTGGATTCTGAACACTGTGATCTGTAAAAAAGAAAGCAATGTCAGGAATGTTTTAATGGTTTTTCTAACTGTAGATGTCGGCACAACTTTATTAGTCATTTATATAAAGACATATAGGTATCTTACACAAATATTTCAGAAAAGTTACTGGTCTGTGCACGGATTTAAAACCCTGACCTTTTGGAATCAGAAACGCTAATCATCTTGATACATTTACACAGGGTCGTATAATAAAGTAAAGTATAAAAAGTAATCTTTTTTTTTCTGGAAAGTTCCTAACAATTTTTTTTGTCACTACTAACGTGGACAGGGAAACCAAAGAGGACAGAAACTGCGTGATTTCCTAGATAAGCAACATAATTACACAATGAATTCCTTCTTCAGAAGACCGTCTTAAAGGAAATGGAGCTGGATAAGGCCCGATGGGTCTACGAGGAACGAAAAAGATTTCATTTTGACCAACAAATGTCAGTGTGACAGTGATGTCACAGTGATCAGCAGAGCTAAAACTGGGAGCCTCACCGACTGATCCGTGGCGCGCTGAATATTTGTATTAAGGTCGAACGTTCACGACGGATGATATCTACACGTATAGGCAGCGGCTCTTATGAAATATCTATCGACATTTCTCAAGCTAAAATCTAACCCACCGTTTAGGCGAGTTGTATCGAAATATACACAGGAAAAGTAACCTTTTATCGGAGTCGGGTAAAATATAGTTTAAACGTTGCAAAATATTCGCAGTTATAGGTGTTCCGGCCACTGGAGGTGGCGCCTCACAAAAGTGAGGCGCTATGGTTCCACCGCCTCACCAGAGGCAGGGAACCCCCGGCCTCGCGGATCCAGGTGGGTGACACGGTTGTTCCGGTGGGGCGGTACATGAAGTACCTCGGCCTCACCCTGGACAGCCGCTGGAGCTTCGAGGAGCACTTCGTACGGATGGTCCCCCGAGCGCGACGGGTGGCGGGCGCTTTACACCGCCTGCTACCCAACCTCGGGGGACCGGGGGAGGGAGTTCGCCGCCTCTACGGTGGCGTCGTGCGGTCCGTGGCCCTGTATGGGGCCCCCGTTTGGTCGCGAGACCTCGCGGGGGCCTCCCGCTCCAGGGCTCTGCTGAGGAGCCTGGAGCGGATCATGGCCATACGGATCGTACGGGGCTACCGTACCATCTCGTACGAGGCGGCGACGGTCCTCGCGAGTTATCCCCCCTTCATCATCCTGGCCGAGATGTACGCAGCCGCGTACGATCTCGGCCGGGGAGGGGGGGACGCGCGGGGACACGAAGTGCGGAGGCGGGATGCCTTCCGGCGGGTCCTGGGGGACTGGCGCAACGCGCTGGTCCTCCAGGGCGGTACGCGTTCGCGCGCCGTCGGGGCCGTCCTGCCCCACCTCGAGGCCTGGGTGCTCCGTAAATGGGGCACTATCACCTACAGGTTGACTCAGATACTCACCGGGCACGGGTGCTTCGGTGAGTATCTGAGTCGAATAAAACGCGAAGAGACGGCGAGATGCCACCATTGCGCATCCGACCTGGACTCGGCCCAGCACACGCTGGAGGTCTGCCCGGCCTGGGCGGCCGAGCGCCGAGTCCTGGTCGACGGGATCGGGCGAGACTTGTCCCCGCCGGCGTTGGTCGCGGCAATGCTGGCGGGCGAGGAGGAGTGGAGGGCTGTGGTCTCCTTCTGCGAAGCAGTCATGCTCCAGAAGGAGGCCGCCGAGCGGGGTCGGGAGAGAGCCGATCCCGCTCGAAGGCGGCGGCGGCGAGCTCAGTGATCGCCGCCGCCGACGGGCCGCGAGGGCGCACACCCCGCGGGTGCGCCCGGGTCGCGGCCCGGGAAGGATGACCCCCCGGTGCGGCCGGGGAGGGTCGTCCGGGGCGCCGCCGGCCGCGCGCCTCTTTACAGCGCGCGGTCGGAGCCGCCCCGCCCGGGGGAGCCTCGCCGAGGCTCCCCGAGGATGAGCACCCCCTCGTGACAGAGGGGGGGCGACGGCGGGGTGGACCAGAGGGGTTTAACCGAATCCTGGACCACCCCAACGCCGGAGGAAGGCCGCCGCGAGGTTTTAGTGGGTAACCCTAGGATCGGATTTCAGTTTACTGTTTTGGGAGTCCCACACTACCCCCTGCCGTCCCCAGGCGGGGGGTGTGCATAAAGCATTTCCTCGCGTAAAAAAAAAAAAAAAAAAAAAAAAAAAAAAAAAAAAAAAAAAAAAAAAAAAAAAAAGGTGTTCCGGCCATTAAGTACACACTCGTGTTCAAATATTGCACAGATTCCAATGAATGGCACGACCATTATACGGGCGCATGAAACAAATGGTTCGTTACAGCTTTTAGGCTCAGATGACAATAAAGAGAACAATTGGCAAATCTCACATAATTTTTTGTGACTTCACTTTTTTCTATCAGGTCGAAGGACGAAGTAACGGAATCGAATCCTGGAAATCAATTACTTTTCGGAATTCTTAAAAGTGGTAGAGCCATGCAGTTTGCTGCATCAATCCTCCAAGCGACTGGTGAAATAGGTTCATGCCGTATTTCGTTTGGTAAGAGAGGTATCCGGAGGTCCATCAGTTGCCTGTCCTATCTCATTCTACTCACTTATAAGCCGGCAACGCAAGTGTATATCTTGTTGCAGGTATCCATGGGCGACGGAAGTTGTTTACAACCAGGTAACTTGCTTGCTTGTTTGCCTTACTATTCCATAAAAAGGTAGTTTTCACCACCTATTCTAATTTGGATGTAAAAGTTCAGCCAGTCTTGGTGTAATAATAAATATCTGACAGATATCTTCAGGTACAAAATGGAGCTAAACTAACTGGTTAAAACTGAAATTGGAATTTAAATTGTAGGCTTTGCAATATTGTTACAAAGGTATTATCCACTGTAATCCAGTGTTCAGTCGGTCGGAATGTTGAGTGGAAACTATCCAGCCATTAAATTCAGAATGAATGTCTGTTTGGAAGTGTTCAATATTAAATATAATGTACTTAGTAAGTATTTCGTAGGAAGTTGGTTGGCAATCACGAATCAGTTATTGAATTGATATTATAGAAAAGTAATTTACGATAGTAATAATAATAATATCTTGAATACAATACACACAGCGCCCTCTAGTTCCAAGTTTAGCAACTAAATGCTTGTGTTATGGATACTAGATAACGGATATTAATACATATATACTTTTCTTTTGTGAATACATACTTATAATACATAATAAACATCGAAACGCCACACAAACATTCATGTTTGTCACAAATATTTGTGCTCGGGTGGGAATCGAAACCCCGACCTCATTGCTGCAGTCGGTAGTTTTACCAATGCACCACAAGGCCCATTGTTTTGTCTATACATATAATAAAATACAATTGATACCGGACAAAAATATGGTTTTTAGAATTTTTGTTTACTTGTCTGTATGTTTGTTACGGATAAACTCTAAAATAAATTGCATGCTTATATTTCCAATTTTGCATGACTATTACCGAGAAGTTTGGTCAACACATAGGCTAAATATTATCATGCTATCACTAATTGGAGGTGAACAAAGAACCCTTATAATGACACAGGTAGTTTTGCTGCTTTATGGCAGACAAAGTGGCGGACAACAGCTAATTATTAAATATATATATACAACCTCTTGTGAGTTCTTCTGTGAGATCTTGGTATACCCATAAAGGGCTCTTAATAAGTTAGTTTTGTTAGCAGTGGTAAGGCCACAGGTGAAATACTACAATCTCTTGCAAGGTTTAGGTAACATACTTCATGCCGCGTTTTGTTTGGATAAATCCGCCCCATTCTCGTCTTACTCTCTTAAACTCCGGCAACGCAACTTTAACACTATCTGTTGTCCATGGCCGGCGCTTGTCACTTACCACCAGGTCATCCGCTTGCTCGTCCAGCCCCCTATCCCAGCCCATAAATAGATAATAGATCAAACTATGTCCTAGGTGTGCGTAATAGAATTATCGCCGTCTATTCGAAGGCGCTAAATATTTAACTCGATCACACGACGCGCGACCTCTGTCTACCCCCAAAGTTACAAAAGACTTGTAAGTAGGTATACTGAAAAAATAAAAGTACTTATTCAAAGATGTTATCCAGCTTAGTTATCTCGTTAAATCTGAACGCGAATAATTTGGATTAATTCAGCATTTTAATTCAATTTAGACGTGAATTGGTACGCTCTGAGTTCTTACATATAATACGTAAATACTTTATACAATGTTCAAAACATAGAGTTTGTAATAAATTACATTTTGCCTTCTAATTAAATGAAAACATTCCCTCATTCATTTTCGTATTATATTTGTTAGAACAGAGAAATAGAGTAATGTTGTTTTTTTTTTTTAAATAAGGTAATTTATTTCCAGATTGCTTGTTTGAGCGTTTCACAATCTCTATCTACGTGTATAAAGTATACTAGCAGACCGCGCGAACTTCGTACCGCTATATTGTATGTAACTTCCCGCCTCACGGTGTTACTCGCGTACAAACAAAATGTCGATAACGACGATGATAACACATAGCCTATATTACTCAGTGATAATGTAGCTTTCTAAAGAAAAAAGAATTATTAAAATCGGTCCAGTACTTTTTGAGTTTATTCGTTACATACAAAAATACAAATCTTTCGTCTTTATAATATTAGTGTATATTATTTATAATTACAAAAACTGACTTCACAGAGACAAGATCACCAGAGTTCAGCAACGATAAGCAACGTCCCTTTTTTCCTTCGGCGGACGGAGCATACGGTTGACTCAAAGAAAACTCGTCTCTTATTTTAAATTTGTGTTTATTATTTATATTTGTATTTCAAAGTTGTTTGAAATTGTTAAAATCAGTTAAAATTATTAGTTTTTTTATTTAATTAATCAACCTGTATATTATATCAGCTATTATTGTTTAACCAAGAGTGTGTGCAGCGTCTGCTAAGACTCGACTCCCCAAAATCTTACGTCCCAAATGCACCAGGCGGCGGAACCTATTGCCATAGATCGGGTACAATATTAACAATCATCCATATTTATCACACATAAGCGGGACGCGATACCTCCAGATCAGCGAGACGACTATAACTACCTGATACTACGAATCAAGGAAACCGCCAACTTAACTTTTGTAGGCATGCAAATACAGTGTCGGTCCATACCCAGTCAGTTCAGTGTTTGGCTTCTGAATTAGCAGTCTCGAGTTCGTCTACGGAAAGTTCGTACACATAATATCTGCAATAAGCATCAGCGTAAGGCAATAAGCTCTGTAATTATTGGATTTTGCTCTGTACTAAACTTACAAGATTCTTCTTTCTGGTGCATTGGAGAAGTTCAGAGTAGAGACACTCGGCTTGTTGCAATCCCACTTCGAAAGTCTTCTGTATTGTGCTGATGAGATAGTCACGCATTGACTCCAGGACTGTCTGCTCACCGCTCTCGGAAGCATATCTAGATGTAGGCAGTAAATTTATAGTTATGTATAAGCAAATAGGACATATAACATATGTCTAATCATTACATAGTATAGAATAAAGTTGCTTTCCGCTGTCTGTCCCCTTATATGGTTAAACTACGCAACGGATTTTGATGCAGTTTTTTTTAATAGATAGAGGGTGTCATGGGGTTGGTTTATAATTCATGTATGATGTAGTATAGAAAGAGTGATAAATCCAAAATTTACTTATTTATTACTTTTGTTGCGGAACAAACTTCGCCGGGTCTACTAGTTTTTAATATAAGCCAATAACTGTCAATATTATTGTCATAGATTTCCGATGCAATAATCTGTGGCTTTGTTTTTTAGAATATAAAAAAAGATATCCTAATTTAAATATAAGTAAGGTATTATTTGATATCTAAATAGAAATCAGTTGCCCAGCACAGTGAATACTTGTACCCTTGAACTTGTAGAAAGTTCCCTGGTAAAATCCTAATTCAAATATTTTTTGGGACTCGAACTCTGGACATCCATGACGTGTTAATTTTCGATGTAAGTGACCAATATATGTCTCTAATATGTTTAGAATACTCCAAAGATAAATTATAGAAAACATATTATCAAAGTTTTCCAAAGTTACATATATTTTGTAGTATTCAATAATACATTGCAAACGGAGCGAGTAAATAGATTCCACTGAAGTTTTATTCTCATGTATGCCAGTATGTTTGCACTTTGCCAGCGCCAGTGCCAGACGAGCCGCTGCATTAAATGGATACGACCGAGCATACAGAGTAAGATCCAGTGCGGGGAATGATAAAAATATTACTTCAAAATTTAAATAAAGAATACTGATAGTTATTTAGTTTTATACATACATAACTTCACGCCAAATCCCTTGCGGGATATATATATATATGTATATATATTTAGTTTTATAGTTGGAAAAAAATAAAGAAATTAAAATAATATTGCTTATTTAAATTTAGTTTATAAATCTACATGTAACTATTTTGTAAGAATAAATGTTTAACATGGATAATAATAATAATAAATAATAATTTTTCACAAGCCAGTCCAAATTATTTGTTGAAATAAGTCATTAAAAACTATAGAACATAAGTATGTACCTAGCTTTTTTTGATAACTGCTTATAAAGAGTTCCGTTTAGTTTTTTTTTCATTTGTTTACTCGGTTTGAGTATTTGCCACTAACAAGTTTTATGTTGGGACTAAATTGTGTACCCTAGCAATTTTGCGGCACATAGATGAAATTCTTGTGGGTAATGGTTGGAAAAACCCCTCAATATTTTTTGAAGTGTAACTTCTAATGGCTCGTGCAACCATTTAACGCTTTTAACGCCCCCGTGCGGCCGCTAAATATATTATATATTTGTATGAAAGGCGAAACTGAACCGGTCTATATATAAATCCACGAAGCAAATTGCTTAAGCGTGATTATTCGCAGTATATAGACATCTAGTAGCGCATAGTGGTACTATTAGCGCATAATTGATAGGTGTAAATTATTAGTGGAATAGTACCACCATCCGCTGCTAGATGCTGCCACAGCCGCAGCTCCAACCACTAAGATGATAAAAGTTATTATATTGTGAAAATATTTATGATTACATTATAGCTAAAGTCATTAAAAAACAAAAAATCCTTTCGACTTTAAACCGGCGAATAGTTAATATTCGCCGAATTAAGAACGAAAATTATTATATTTTTTTAATAGATAGGTACTTCACTCCTTCGATGTAGTACCGCTGGTTTCCAGTAGATGTCCTTGCTATTAATACTTTTTATCTAATTTTCTTATCTAAAAATATACTTAAAACACATAAAAAAGCACCTAGACACCATACAAACAATAATGATTATCATAAATATTTGTTTGATAGAACCGACCTCAATTTCGCAGACGGTTTTTTTTAGTGAATGCACTCCTATGCGCGTCGTAATGTAAGTCAGATATATTCTTTTTAAATAGTTATTAAAAAAAATGAGTTTAATGTACATTTATTTGTGGAGATTGTAAAAAAATAATAAAAAATATATGTACATAGGCATTTTTGCCTGTTTCCAAATATGTATGTAATTCAATTTGTAAAAAAAATGTTAGTTGTTTCTTTTGACGGCAGAACATTACAAAACGAGAGGAAAAGAGAAAGAATGATAAAGGTTAGGGAAGAGGAAAGAGAGAGAGTGAGTCAATATCACTCAAAAAATATTGTTTTTTGTGATTTTTCGCGAAGCGAAGTCTGCGAAGTTAGCAGTGTGTAATTAGTTTGTTTACGTATTTAAATTAATAATATTTATATCACCGCATAATTATTTTTTTAAAATTTAATTTAATAGTGCAGTGATTTTATTTTCGAACTTAGTGGATAAGATTTATAAATAATGATTGATAACAATCCAAGCGATAATGCGACGGATATAAAGTTACAATGCCAAGGTACGTGACTTGAAGATTTATTTGATTGTTTTTTAATTAGAAAATATATACTGACGCATTTACATACATCTACAATGTACAAATAAGCAGAGATGTGACTTATTTGAAATACTTCTATTTAAAATACAAATACAAAATACCAATTTTGTATTTAAGTACCTTTTTGTTGAAAGCATTTTGTATTTTATTTGAAATACCTCTCGAGAGGTATTTTGTATTTTGAATAGTCATTTCAAAATACAAAATACTTTGTAATTAATTTTAGCCAAATTCATTCATAAGATGCCATTTCTTTTTGTAAGTACAATTTTAGTATAGTTTGTTATTTATCGTATGTATTAAAATTTTAAAGTTATTATAGGTTATTATAATTTTATAGGTAAAATTTACTAGGTGGTCCAGTGGTCGAGCACTCCGCTTTTGAATCAAGAAGTTGTTGTGGGTTCAAATCCTGGCTCACACTAATGACTTTTCGAAATGATTTTTGAAAGTTATACATACATACATAAGCTCATGCCAAATCGATTGCGAAGTAGGCAGAGAGAACAGAGCACATAAGGCACGACTCTTGCACGCCTCACTCGCTTATTTGATCTTAATTGTTTTTTTAATGATATAAGGAGGCAAAGGAGCTTGCGGGTCACCTGATGGAAAGCGACGACCTACTAGCGACTACTACTACGCTCATGGACATCTGCAACACCAGGGTTATCACATCAGCGTTGCCGGCCTTTAAGGTGGGAATAGGCTCGTTTCTTGGAGGTGCCTAGGTCGTAGCGGTCCGGAAATACCGTTACCGGCAACTCGTTCCACAACGGAACAGTGCGTGGCGAGAAGTGCCAAGGGGCTAAGCCGATCTGACAGAGTTTGGTTGACGGCAAGCCGAACCGCGCGTCGTTGGATGCGTTAAAATGGGGTTAGCTGGTACTCATCTTTTGGCAAAGGCACCCCGCCCAAAGATGAGAACAGTGTTCCATGTGAGGTCGGAAATGCGCTTTATATAGCTGCAAGCGATTACCTGGCGTGAAATACCGTCCTTTTTCTAGGCCAATCTCGCTTTGCCCTCCAGATAACCGCGAAACTGAGCAAGTCGACCCCAAGAATTCCGATATCGGTTAAGGCGGGTAAACGAGTGCCCTCAAAAAAGGGAGGCAACAAAATGTGCCTTTTCAGCGGGAAACGCGCAAACCTGTGTGTTCTTAGGGTGGAATTAGCTAAGTTGAGTCGGCCTTAGTCCGAAATCTGACTAGCCAGTGTTTCGATTGTAGACACAGTTTATTCCGGTACGAAACGACGTTTTCCCGAGAAATCCGCCGGGTGGTCATTATATATGGCATCCGCCGTACCGCATAGCCCCGTACCGTATCCGCATAACAATGAAGATTGCTGTAATGCAGCATGTCATTGATATGCAGAAGAAACAGCGTAGGTGATAGCACTCAGCCCTGGGGGACTCCAGCACTCACGGATTTTAAGTCGGAACATGACCCGTGGACAACGACCTTAATGCGCCGAGCCGCAGAAAACTGGAGACCCAATCGCATGATTTCGAATCCGCTTCTCGATCTACTGGCAGAGTGGCCAGAAGACCGACCGCATTGCTACGTCAAATGGTCCCCTGTGCGAAGAATGGACCAGCCCCCTGGTCGAGAGAGCCCTCAATCAGTTTCTTTGCAAGATCTTTATAGAGTGTACTCGGACCCCTTGTTCTTAGATTCTCAACCGCAAA
This sequence comes from Euproctis similis, assembly GCA_905147225.2. Lineage (NCBI taxonomy): Eukaryota > Metazoa > Arthropoda > Insecta > Lepidoptera > Erebidae > Euproctis > Euproctis similis. The sequence goes on along the minus strand of LR990121.1, from coordinate 4,515,393 downwards.
CGCTCAACCACTGGACCACTGAGACTCATTGAAGATTTCGTCAAAAAGTATTATATTTTGAAAAAAGTACATAATAATATTATGTCAAACAATCCTACAATAATTTTATTGTGTTATTTCTTTTCGAATATGCAGTTCTCGAATTCTAGAATAAGTATTAAAAAAGAAAGAATATACTTTTAGTGGATACGAAGATCCCAGGGTCAGCTAGTTATTAAGATAAATACATTTTTAAGGGCGAGACGATGAGGCAAGCATTTCCACTGGTTTAAGAGGTCCCAGGAGTAAATGAAATTTTTTTCTACAATACGAAGTTACACTTCTTTCGCGCGGAGGGACTCCACGTACGTTTTTTTTTTTTAAATTTTTCGATATATTTCTGTTTCTTATTTTTTTTTATAAAACGGGATACAAAAATACATACAACCCTAAATTTTCAACCCCCTAAGATGAAGCCCTATTTTTTAAATTTTATTTTTCGGTAATACAACGTTCGCTGGGTCAGCTAGTAAATATATAAATAAATGATGATGAATTGTGTAACTGCAAATCGAGGGATTTAAATTTATACATACTTGTGTACAAAAGCGATGAGATCAGCTGCTCTGCCACTACCATCACATACCACCACCGGGACGGGTGGTGTATCTGTGACGTATTCCAGAACAGCACGGACGGTGTTAGTGCCACCTTCTATCACCAGACATACAACAGGCGTGGAAGAATGAGTGTCTGAAACAATTGATACAGAGCTAAAGTGTCTAATGGCAATGTTTACTTTTCTAGACTCCTTCTGTTGGAGAAGTTCCGTTAGTTTAGACCAATAGAAGATGAAGTGAAAAAAATAGGAAAACTTAAAACATTTTTTTCATGGGATAAGAGGGCAAAAGCGTGCCACCTGATGGTAAGTAACCTGCGCCGCCGATAGACACCAGCAACACATATAATGTTACCGTTGCGTTGCCGACCTTTAAGGGAGAAGGATAGGAAAGGATGGGGAAGAGGATACTTCCGGGTACCTCTCTCACCGAACAAAACGCGGCATGAGCCACTTTACGTCGATCTTTTGCATTCATGCAGCGAACTGCTTGGCTCTACCACTGTACCATGTTTTATGTCTTGGTGATCCAGTGGTCGAGCACCGCGCTTCTGAATCAAGATGTCGTGGATTTGAGTCCGCGCTCACACCAATGTTAATTCGATATTCCTTTCGAAAGTTATGTGTGATAAATATCGATGACTGAAAAACTTTGTGCCCGGTATGGCAATAGGTTCGCCATCTATTCCATTTGGGACGTAAACATAACGGCAAGTCGAGGCTTAAGAGCCACTGCCTACATCTTTGGGTATAAAAAGCCGTGAAACTATGTTAAATAAAAGTCTAAGTACAAGTAATGTGTATTTTATAGGTGTTTTGTATAGGTGTTTTAAGTACTTATTATAGAAAATACGTATGGATACAATTTGTATGGTTCCACAACAATAAATAATAGTTTAAAAAAACTAAAAAACACGCTTTTTATAGAAAACCGAACTAAAAAATAGAAAAATAAAAAAAAATATTTTATTTTAAAAAAAGCGTGGGGTGCTTTTTAGATAATAACGAAATGATAATCACTCTACTCATATCTGTCAATAAAATATTTATAACTATTCACACCATGCACCCCACGCTTTTTTTAAAATAAAATATTTTTTTTTATTTTTCTATTTTTTAGTTCGGTTTTCTATAAAAAGCGTGTTTTTTAGTTTTTTTAAACTATTATTTATTTTCTATTTTTTAGTTCGGTTTTCTAGTCTAGAACTTTCATAGTTCACAAATCGCACCATCTAGTGGCAATCACCGGAAACTAAAAAAGAAGTCGGTTACAAACAAACATACAAACATACAAACCTACAAACATACAAACATACAAACCTACAAACAAACATACAGGTGAAGCTAATAAAAAGCTAATAAAAAGCTGCATTCGCTTAGATTAGCAATAGATGGCGCTGTATAAATTGCATCTAATAATCGTTATCATTTTGTCGCTCGAACAAAGAACAGATCTTTGTAAATAGGTCAACGAAGTTAGCACGAAAATTTTCGTACACGTTTTTTAATAAAATCGATTCTGTTTTCCATTTTTATTTTTCAAACCAAGATAATGTGATTGGATTTCAAATGTGATTAATTTGAAATATAGGCATATAACTTCACACCAGACCGCTTCCGCGACAGGCAGATTAAAAAAATTAAAGAAACGTTTATTGTGAGATAACTATAGTTAGATAGTTAGATATATAGTGTCGCGAACTTTTTTGTAGACAATTTTAAGTTCTGAAAAGTTATAGCACATTGTTTTTTTTATAATCAATAGATTTACAGCGTACGCCACGGAAGCATTTTTTTCGGGTCATTTTATCACACCTTGGGTGATATTATTGGACTTTTAGTAAGGATCCCTAATTTATTTTCAAATATAATATAGGCAAAAGACTTCCTCGATAAACGGAATATGCACTGCTGAAAGAATTTTTTAAATCGAACCAGCGGTTTCTGAGATTAGCGCGTTCAAACGAACAAACAAACTCTTCCGCCTTATGATTTATGTATTATATATAATATGGCGTGCATGTAAAATCGTGGCTTATGGTGCTCTGTTCTCTCTGCCTACCACAAGGGACTTGACTTGCAGTTATATACGTATTTATTTCTAATTTAGTTAAATACTGTATTTCATAATACTGATTGAGCGCCATAATACACGATTCTCACTCGCATATACGACTTGCATAACTCTTGTCATACACGCTCGTCGGTTTTAAGACTCCCACATCATCTACCGACTACGACGTTCAATTTGATCGTGGAAAATGTGTCGTCTGGTTTCTCAACTACAACATCTTGGCACATTTCATACTCACTATCTGCTCTATCTTAATAGACGACGTTAAAAATAATAAACATATCAATATCTATAAAACAGGCACTTCTATAGAATGATGTTCTTGATAAATTAAATTTCAAACAACTTTTCCCATTTGAAGATTAGATAGAATCCTTTTGTCATCCGATAGCCGTAAAAGGCGATATAAAAAGCCTCCCCGTCTTTACGACTTAGGCATAAACATAGTGGTATATTGTATAGTAGCGGAAGTACAGGTGTGAGGTTCTATAGAAGGCTTTATCACACCACATTAAATGATTTTATGACACTTTGATCAAAGAATTTGATGACAGCAATGCATTTAGTACATGTTTACTGTATTTAGAACATAACAACCACTTCGCCAAGCTGAATCATTACATCGTATATAATAAAATCGCTTTCCGCTGTCTGTCCCTTTATATGCTTAGGTCTTTGAAACTACGCAACGAATTATATTAATTTAATAGGTAGAGGGTGTCTACGGGGTGGTTCGTATGTATGATTCTCGCGATTTAGCACTTTAATTGCAAACGTTGGCTGAACCCTAAGTGATAAATCAAAACAATGTATTACATTATTATAGATCCTAAGATGGTCTACAAAAAGTCACTAGTGGTGGACATCTAACTTTTAGGGATAACCCACAATCACCATTTTATTTCTTTTCTGAGGCGAAATAAAATATGTTGGGTCAACTAGTATATTTTCTCAGTGCTAGAGCCATGGGACTCGCTGCATAAAGGGACTAGCTCAATCAGCGAAATACCACGACCTCTCAGAATATTGACGTAAAGTGGCTCATGCTTCAATTTTCGGTCAAATTTGATTCTCCAAATTATTAGGTCCCTAGGCACATACAAGCTCACAAACTTTCACGCTCGTAATAATTGTATGCGAGTTCTGCTGAATTTACTTAAATTTATGATGCTCAGCTCCTTTAGGTAATAGCTTAATAATAAGCATAAGTATTATACAAATCATATAAAAAGGTAAAAATGGTGCAAATAATGTAAAAAATAACGTTATAAATAACATTATTTGTTCAAAAGTATACTAATATCTAAGTAAAATGTATTCTTAGTAACATATCGGGCCGTTACCTGTGAACACGGAAGCTGTAAAGCCTCTGAAACGTAAAAAAACCCTCTGTAAATATGGAAAACAGACGCTATATATTTCAGTAAAAGTCGTATTATTTTTAAAACTTTACACCTCTTTCGATAAATAGGTGTAGACAACGATAATTAAGCCTCGTCTCGCCGAATTTATACGTCCCAAATTGATCTATTGGCATACACCGGCCACAACGTTGTCAGTCATCGATTTTTATTGCGTATTACTTCCGAAAACTCATTGACGTTAGCCTGAATTCGATCCCACGACTTCTTCATACCGAAGTAAAAGTAGTATCATTAGTGTATTGCACTGTATTCGAACCTAAGTCTTTAAAATAAGGGCTGGTAACAAGCTACTAGGTTCTTATAACCACCAAAGATGTCTATGAAAATTATTATATTTTTTATATACACAAGCTGAAGTTGTGATTTAGTACAGTCCCTACTGAATAGGGAGGCTGCCTGCAAGCAAAGTCTGTCGCAAAGAGCCGCCTGTATTTAATTGAGACAAATTATCATGACAATATTTTGAGAAAGTAGGCTGTTACAGCAAGCTTAGCTTATAATAAATAAAAGCTATTTGTGTCTTTATGAAAGATAAATTTTAATAGCGTTACTACAGTAAAATAACATTAAGTTGCTTCCCTAGCGTAGTTTTTTAGCATTATACCCCTGTGGACTAAAGGTTACGGGTTCAAAACCATGCACACATAATAATATTTCGTCAATTACGTGTGAATAAATGGTGAGACGAAATAACGTTGCCCGGTCTGTACACGGATCGGACCAGACATTTCTAACCAAGATTTGTAACTGTTACGAATAAAAACCAAATCTAAAACATCCCTGGGGAATCCTAAAAAATATATAAACTATATCCTTTACAATCTTCACGCCACTTGCTCTTTAAAATATCGACTATAGCAAACTAACTACAAACAGAACTCTCACCAAATATATCGACCGTGTATCACGATGGCAACAAAGAGCGCATCCGATAACTAAACACTTAAGTGTGAAAGAGACAATGCGAGTTTATGCGCTCCTCTACGATAACAGCCGAGCAAGTGTGAGCGTCTGTGCTCTGACAGCTGCGACTAACTAACCCAACACGTTTAGTGACCTGCGCGCCAGTCCGCTCATCGAACGCGTTGTGCAAAATGGCCGAACTGGGCACGGTTACATTTCCACGCAAATTACTAAAAGACTTCATCCAACTATACAAAGAACAACCGTGCTTGTGGGATAGGGATTGTCCTTCATATAAAATCAAGAAGAAACGTCACGAGGCTGTGACGAAAATGATCAAACTCGTCCAAAAGTTCGATCCGAGCGTGACTCGTGTACATATTTTGAGAAAGATTGAGAGTTTGCGTGCCTGTGTGCGACGGGAATATAAAAAGGTTACTGAAAGTAGACGAACTGCGCGCAGCGAGGACGAAATATATGTGCCGCACTTGTGGTATTATCCGTTAATGGCTTGCATATTTACCGACGAAGGACAATCTAATACTGCTGCGATAAAAGTGAAAGAACAATCACCCGAGCAAAACGCGGTAAGTGTTGTCACTTGTTTTTTTTTCATTGTATTATGTCAACTGTCAGCTGTCAGCTGTTTCGACGGGCCTCGTGGCGCATTGGTAAAACTACCGGCTGCAGCACTGAGTTCGGGGGTTCGATTCCCACCCGAGCTCAAATATTTGTGACAAACATGAATATTTGTGGGGCGTCTGGGTGTTTTTTGGTTTTTTTTTTGTAAGTATGTATTTGCAAAGGAAAAGTATAATATGTATTGGTATCCGTTATCTAGTATCCATAGCACAGGCATTTAGTTGCTTGGTTTGGAACTGGAGAGCGCTGTGTGATTTGTGTCCAAGATTAAAAAAAAAAGTTTTTTTTTTAATTTTTAGACGTGCGGCTATTTTGCCAGTAACAAATAAATTGAAAAAAAAAATAGTAGGTATATTATTGTTGCAACCTTCTCTTTGACGTACTTTATTTGATTAACAATTAATCTCATCTACTGTTGTTGTTTGGTTAAATTTATCGTACTTAGTTCGTACATTATTTATCTGATGACGTCATTTATTTATTATACTTTTGACGTTGCATTCCTTTAAATATTTAACTGGGCTATAATTTATCTGGCAACGTAAACGGCCAGACGTTAAGTCACAGTTTTTTTTTATGAGAAATGCCTAGACTTCCGGATACCTATCTTATCGGACAAAAAGCGGCATGAGCTACTATACCTCAACTTTCTGAGAGGTCATGTAATATCACCGGTAATGCCGGCTCGTTCATGCAGATAAATACGTGACTAAAATTAAAAAAATAAGTGTTGGTTATACAAGGTCAAATGTTTGTATGGTGGAAAATCTAAATTACAAACATTGAGGTATTACTACTACGTAGTTACGTACGCCAGTAATATAGTTCAATGATTACAAATGAATCCGAACACCGTGCAAAGTATCTTAGCCTAAAATAGGGAATTTCGACTGTGTCGTAATAATTGCATCTGTTGTACAATGTTCACATATTGAATGAATGAAAGATTTGATTTGAATGGGTTAAAAAACGGGCACGACAAACTCATAAGTATTTTTAACTCGACGGGCCTCGTGGTGCATTGGTAAAACTACCGGTTGCAGCAATGAGGTCGGGGGTTCGATTCCCACCCGAGCATAAATATTTGTGACAAACATGAATATTTGTGTGGTGTCTGGGTGTTTTCTATGTATTTTAAGTATGTATTTACAAAAGAAAAGTATATATGTATTTATATCCGTTATCTAGTATCCATAACACAAGCATTTAGTTGCTTAGGTTGGAACTAGAGGGCGCTGTGTGTATTGTGTCCAAGATATTATTTATTTATTTATTATTATTTTTTATATTAACATGAATGCAATGAATGGATTTGTCGGTGGTCTAGAAGTCGAGCGGCCTTTTTATGAAAGAAGTAGTGGGTTCGAATCCTGACTCACACCGATGTATTCTCAAAAGTTATACGTGATAAATAAAATATAAATAACTGACTAAACTAACAACCAAGCAAAATAACTAAAAACCCTACAACATTGTTTAAGTCAAAAGGTTATTCAGAAAATGTAAACATTTTCTTTTTACTCGATTGTGATGAAAAGAGAGTTATGTTTTTTAGTACTATGAAGGTATATATCTGTACTTACTGGTTAGATCTAAATAGAAAAATAATATTAGGTATGTATTGTAAAATTATTAGTCAGTATTAGTATTAAGTATGTATTGAAGTACTCACAATACATAACGGGCCTAGTGGTGAATTGGTATAACAACCGAATGCGGAATCTAGTTCGGCGGATTCGATCCCCATCCGAATACAAATATTTATTATAAGCATGGATGTTTGTATGGCGTCTGGGAGGTTTTCCATCTATTTTAAGTATGTATTTACAAAATAATAGTATACATGTATTAATTTCCGCTATCTAGTTTCTATAACGCAAACTTTTAGTGGCTTTGCTTGGAAAACTAGAGTGCGCTGTGTGTAACATAACACAACATAACTTCACGCCTTTTGTTACCCGAAGGTGTAGGCAGCGGCTGTTAAGCCTCGTCTCGCAGTTATGTTTACGTCCCAAATGGAGTAGGCGAACCTATTGCCATACCGGGAACAAAGTTTTTCAGTCATCGATTAATCATACTTTTATGTTATCACACATAACTTTCACAAAGTCATTGGTGTGAGCCAGTATCAGGAATCGAACCCGGACCTCTGGATCAGAAGCCGTGTGTTCGACCACTACGCCGCCGAGACTGTGTGTATTGTGTCCGAAATATTATAATTACAGACTATTACAGAGTAACAAAGTATTCACTTACATGGATGTAATTTCTGCGCCGCAATGTACTTCTCAAGTTTTCGTCTGAGTACAATCTCCGCTCCGTAACGACCGAATGAACCATTATCAACTAGAAGGAAATATGCGTGCCTGTTGTTCAGTACGGCTAATTTTGATCTGAAACAAATATAATATTATTATTACTGAAAATAATTAGCTATTAAAAACATAGCAGAAATACGCAATCTCCATGATCAAATTGAACGTATCCTTGCAGAATGTACTGTCAGGAGAAATAAAAACTGACGAGCCTTGACGACAATATTTGAGAAAGTTTCAGAAGCAATGTCAGAAGAAATAAAACCGACGAGCATATTATGGCGCTCTGTTCTCTGGACTTAACGTGAAGTCAAAGTTTCGTGTCGTAAAGTTATTGAACCTAATAAGACTTTTAAAACAGTATTGTCAGCGATAGGGAATCGAGTATGGCTCAACGGATTATTTAGCTTTATTTGTTCCATTAATTGGTTCATTTAAAACTTCTTTTTTCTTTTTTAAGAAAAAAAATATTTGGTTTTTTTTTTGCCTCGTCGTGTCGAGAAATTATGACCGCACCTTATATTTTCGGCTCTTAAAAGAGTGAGTATAGACAGCAATAAAATAATCCTATCAGAAAATAGTTACTAAATTAAAAAATAGTGTTTACACTGTCACACATTTTGCTTACTAAAATAACGAGCTGAACAGTCACAGTGAAGTGCAATCAGCTAATACAATCAAACCATTTGCGATGCAAACATTATGCCTTTAAAAAAACAAATTCGGTTCATTTGACAGTTGTCAGACATAAAAAAAAATGCGTGGAGTCTCGCTACGCTAAATTATATGCTTTTGTCACTAAGCAGACTCGGAGTCGACATCTATTGATCATACCGTAATGATGTATATCCTAAAGATTACCTCAATAAACAGGCTATACGCCACAAGAAGAATCATTCAATTCGAACCAGTAGTTCCTGACATAAGGGCGTACAAACAAATAAACTATTCAACTTAATAATATTAGTATAGACTACGATTACGTAGACTAAGTAGAACCTCTATTATTTCGTCATGTTTGTACGTAAACCACAAATAAATAGTTTAGTATAATAATGATTGTTTAATAAAAGTATAATAAATTACTCAACGGATTTTGATGCGTTTTTATTTTAATTGATAGAGGGTGTTATGTAACAGGGTGTTTTTATGTATAATGTAGTAAAGAAAAAGTGATATTTTTCGAGATTTTTTTTCGAGATTTAGCACTAAAATTGTAAACGCTGTAATTTTATTTTTGACGCGGAACACAGTTCGCCGGGTCAGCTAGTTATTGATAAAATTTTCAAGCTGTCTTACATTAACTACTAAATAGTTTGATAACTGTATCTCTAGGCGCTATTAGTACCTGAAAGTGTAGTCAGCTGCTATTGTAACTCGACCTTTTTCCATACATCCAGCAAAGATCAGATCACACACACATACAGATCCCGAATATATTTCGAATAGATTTAGTAAATTACAAATGAATGTACCTTCTGTGTACTAAGTATCAGGAATTTGTCAATAAAACAAAAAATACAAATTATTCATCTAAATTTATTTTATCGCCTTCAAAGTAGGCCCCATCGCTTCCCGGGGGAGCTTCCCGAAGCTCCCCGAGGATGAGCCCCCCCAAGCAAGAAAAAGCAAAAAAAAAAAAAGCAAAAAAAAAAAAAAAAAGCCCCATCGCTTGCAATACAACATCTCCACCGCTTCACCCAGTCTTCCATACATTTTTCATAGGCTATTTGCGGTATGGCCTTTAGCTCATTCAGCGAATTTTTTTTTTATGGCTTCTATTGACTCAAAACGTTTTCCTCGAAGTGATAATTTTAACTTGGGAAATAAAAAAAAAGTCAGACGGAGCCATATCAGGTGAATAGGGTGCTTGGTCGAGAACGTTTGTTGAATTTTTCGCTAAAAACTCTTTCACTATAATGGCTGTGTGTGATGGTGCATTATCATGGTGCAGCATCCATGAGTTGTGTCGCCACAAATCTGGACGTTTTCGGCGGATACTCTCACGCAAACGCTTCATGATGCCTAAATAATATTCTTTATTCACTGTTTCTCCCTCTGGAAGGATGTCGGAGTGAACCACACCACGGTAGTCAAAAAAAACTGTCAGCATCACCTTGATTTTGGTGCGACTTTGCCGCGGTTTTTTGGGTTTCGGCTCGTTTTCGAGACGCCATTCTGAAGACTGTTGGCTTGTTTGCATGTCATACTCATAAACCCATGTCTCGTCGCCAGTTATTATACGTTTCATAAAGGTCGGATCCGTAGAAGCTCGGGAAACCATGTCTTCAGCGACATGCTTTCGCTGCCCTTTTTGAACAAAATTGAGCTCTTTTGGAACTAGTCGAGCGGCGACGCGTTTCATGCCTAAAATGTCAATGAGAATATTGTGGACGAACTTAAAAGATATGTTCACCTCACTAGCCAACTCTCTCAGACTCATACGTCGATTTTCGAGCACTAGCTTCTTGATTCTGTCGATGTTTTCTTTGGTCGTAGCGGTTGAAGGTCTACCAGAACGAGGCAAGTCTACTACTACTTCTCGGCCTTCTTTAAAAGCCTTATACCATTCATAAGCCCTTGTTTTCGATATACATGATTCGCCGTAGGTATTTCGCAACATTTTTAGTGATTCACCACATGAAATATCATTCGAAACACAAAATTTAAGGCACACTCTTTGTTCAACAATATTTTCCATTGTAAAAATCGCCGAGGACTCAAAACTATGACCAACAAAAAGTTTAGTTTAAAACAAATTAAATGACAGATCCCGTTCAAATTTTGCGCGCTAAATCAGTACAGTGCTACCAACATGCAGTAAAAAAATTAGAACGACCTCTTTTATGCGGGTCTCTTTATTGACATATGCCCGATACTTTTTACACAGAGTAGCATATAGAAAATTCTCCGTTCATATCAAAGAAACCAATTTTCAGGTGAAGCTATCGTGAGATTTTTTTAATGATTAACGTACATAAACGTAACTTCGTAATAATTGGTGTGAGCGCCGAAATGGAACCCACAACATCTGAATCGAAACCGGCGAGCTCGACCACTAGACCACAGAGACAATTTCAATTACAAAATTATGAATATGTTCGTTTATAATTTCGTAGCAATTATTTGATTTAAGTCTCGGTGGTCCAGTGGTAGAACACACGGCTTCTGATCCAGAGGTCCGGGTTCGAATCCTGACACTGGCTCACACCAATGACTTTTCGAAACTGTTTTCGGAAGTTAGGTGTGATAAATATCGATGACTGAAAACTTTGTGCCCGGTATGGCAATAGGTTCGCCACCTATTCCATTTGGGACGTAAACATAACGGCGAGACGAGGCTTAACAGCCGCTGCCTACACCTTCGGGTAACAAAAGGCGTGAAGTTATGTTATTTATTTGATTAATTGAAATAATTTGATAAATAAATTAAATTATTGTGAGTGAAAGTAAAGTGAGTATAAATAACTTTGTCTCATCTTTCTTATCTTTTAATTAAACAAATTAGGCTCTGAATTATAACGCTAAATTGAGAGACTCTTAATAGATGCTTGAACTAACACACGCGCACATAACTTCACCCCAAGTCTCTTGCGGGGTAGGCAGAGAGAGAACAATGCGCCACAGGGTACGAATCTTACACACCTCACTCGCTTTTTTGACTTTCAAATTTCCACATGACCACATGGAAATTGAACTGTGGCCTTCCTCGACTGCTGTGTCCATCCGATTTTGCATTCTGCACCTGCTTAGTCAGTCTTGCACTCTTCATTCTTTCTACATGTCCGAACCTAATAAATATGTAATATCTTATAAATAACAAACCAGTATCACCACTGGTTGATACAATATTTTTGTAAAGAAATTTGTCGTACTTTCTCACTCTAATCCGGTCCCAAGAGATTGAATTCTAAATAAGTTGCAAATTGGTTTCACCAACGGTCTGCATTGTAGTGATTCTGTGAGTAATATTGTGTTTGATGAAACACATCTTTTGTTAGAACATTTATTTACTGGATTCTCTTGTTATTGATCAACACTAGGTATATATATGTCACGGTAAGAGTGAATAATTGAAGATTATTAATAATTATCTATTATTATTAATAATTACCGATAGTCGAGGTTAAAGTGATAAATTAATTACATTTGTCGGTTATTATTAATAGTTTAACACTAGTGGTGATAAATGTAATAAGTGGCTCGGCTTAGTTGGCTCGGTGTTATTGTTTTAAAAGCACGTGTACGTTATTTGCTTACTAGGGTTAGTTAGTTGTTTAGTTTAGGTTAGGTTAAGTTTTAGGTTTTTTTTTTCTAGTCAGGAGTCGGAATCCTCATGGACACCCAAACTACGTCACGTATGAGGTAGTTTGGGTAGTGCCGGACTCTTACCGGCTAAACCTGTCTCCTGCCCTCTATGCTTTCTCCATAGACTGAAGGTCCATGCCCTTTTTGGATTAATTTTGATATTATTTGAATTTGAGTGACTTTAATAATTGCTCCCCAGTTCTAACTAATTCGGTATTGCAAAATTTTAGTTTGATTTACTGTTATCTTATGTTTGTGATAATAATTCGTTTTCGGTTTAAGTAATAAGTATAGTAATTTACTCGCGCATTTATGTTTGGATATGTGACGATGAGGTGAGTGAAACAAAGAAAGTGAAATAAGTGGTTAGGTTAGGTTAGTTTTAACCTTGTTTGTGTGATCTCTAATTAATATAATTGTAAGACTGTGTTTAATATTATAAATAAATACGTGCTGGTCAAAAAACATTGGGTTTTTATTTATTTTATAACTTTTACCAATATGGGTCGTGAATTATTAATAGTAGTAATTCTACTAAAAGTAATAAATTTCGATCGTTTATTCACATTTACCAAAACATGTGGTTATTATTAATAATTTTGTAAAAATATTAATAATTTTTCAATTAATCACATTTACCGTAACATATATATTCTCTTGGGATATTATAAAAAGGGTCCCACAGTTTTGGGTAGCTTTTATCGCTTAGCTCATAGTCGTACCTATAATCAGATTAATCTAATGCTTTCAAATGAACTGTGTTAAGTTTAAAGTCCACGCCATCTATTGAAAAGATTTACCATCATTGATAGGGCAATTGCCTCATCTTTACCATCAAATCAATAATAAAGTCCAACTATAGAATAGATTTCTTAAGAATCTGGATTAACAACACTTGTAAAATTACAGGAATCAGAGGAAGAGGAAGATGGTGATTACGAGGAGAATGGGAGTCCGTTTGAAGCGACCACGGAGCACAACTATCAGGAGTACAACACCAACAATATCATTGAAGTGCCAGAATGCTCCAACAAGAGATATAGCAATTTTGAAGAGGAGAAAAGTAAACGTCATTGTACTGAAATAGAAGATGAATATGATGCTATCGGTAAGAGATGTTAGGTCTTGCTTATTTTTACTTGGTATTTGTATGGATTTCTTCCTGACTTAACTTAAACATAGTTCAAAGCATAGCCTGGGATTAGTTTCATTAAATTCCAATAGTTTTGGGGTTCAAAGAGGATATTTATAAATTACAAAACATAACGTAACTTCACGCCTTTTACTAGCCGAAGATGTAGGCAGTGACTGTTAAGCCTCGACTCGCCGTTATGTTTACGTCCCAAATGAAATAGGTGGTGTAACTATTGCCATACCGGGCACAAAGTTTTCAGTCATCGATATTTATCACACATAATTTTTGAAATTAATTTCGAAAAGACATATGTGTCAGCCAAGATTCGAACCCGCGACCTCTTGCTTCAGAAGCGGGCCACTGGACCACCGAGACTTTTATAAAAACATAACATAGCTTTACGCCTTTTGTTACCCGAAGGTGTAGACAGCGGCTGTTAAGCCTCGTCTCGCCGTTTATAAACAAAATTACAAAAGAATATTCTTTCTGGGCATTTGTTTTATGTATAGACATAAATGTCATTTGAATAATTAAGTTGCTATTATAAGTCATGAGTCCGGAACGAAGGTTACACCATAGTAATTAAGGGAATACAAAAATGTGTTGGGGATTTTTTGCCGCTGTCAATACCCGTATTATCAAAGGCGTAAAATTATAGCATTGTCATGATATGCTGTCTTAACCAATAAATAATTACATAGTTTAAAACAAGTCGCTTTCGCTCGCTTAGATCTTTGAAACTACGCAACGGATTTTGATGTATGTTTTTAGTAGATAGAGGGATGGTTTGTATGTATGATTCATGTAGCAAATGAAAAATGATAATTTTCCAGATTTAGCACTTTAATTGCAAACGCTGGCTGAACCTTATGTGATAGATCAAAACAATGTCACATTTTTATACAACCTCAAAGGGCCCACAAAAAAGCCTCTAAGGGGTAACCCACAATGACCATTTTTATTTATTTTTTGATGCGAAACTAAGTTCGCTGTGTCAACTAGTGTAATATAATTGTAAATTTTTAAATTACAGGTATAAATGTGGCAGCGAAACTACGAAGCTTACCTTCCAGCATGAGAATATTGGCTGAAAAGTTGATCAACGATGTGTTATACCAGGCACAGACAGACGCTCTTACTACAACAACTGCTATTGTCACTCCAGACCCTTTTAAAATACACTAGTATACTAATTGGATCACTCTTAACCTTTTTGGGGTCACAGACCTACCCGACGCATAAAAAAATCAAAATCGGCGGAGCCATTACGGAAGTGTTTGTTAGATATTAATTTTATGGGATCTCCTACGCATGTAAATAGTAAATTTATGTAAGCCATTAAATTTAAATTAGTATGCCAAGAAATTAAGTACATAATATATTTATACAATAACCTTGTAAAGTTTTATTTCTAACCACAGCGCTTTTAAGGTATTTATCTGTAATTGTTTTAAGTAAGAAGAAGCATGAATTTGCCTCAATATTTTAAATACACGACATATTATGCTTAAGCTATGAACTAACTCAAAGTACCCACAGGAACCAAGCTGCGTGTATCAACTAGTAAATAATACTATATATTCTGAATATAGCTTCAAATTTGAGATAAGACGAAATAAATATGAAACATTTTCTTATGTGTGCAGTTTTTCCGAAATTGCTTACGTGATAAGAATAGGTAAGCAAAAATAAATGTTCTAAGATCGGCAAAAATATGTATCTCTCTAATCTATACGGAGATACCAGTGATTTCACAGCCTCGGAAATATTATTAAATGTGTACTAGTAACATAACTTTACGTCAAAGCGAGGTAGGCAGAGAGAACAGACCGACATAAGCGCCTCACTCTTTAGTGAAAACTAGTGGAATATTTCCTCAAATAAGACAATCGTGCTCTAACTGACAATGCAGTTATGCATTCATGATAACTTCAATGTCTAAAGATGAATGACTTAACTTCTTCGCATGCAAAAGTAAGAGAAGAAATTATGTTACTAATGATTTTGACCAGTATCCAATAAATCATCACCCATGGATCAGGAAATTTCATTATTTTACAAATGGAAATTGTATTACAGAGACATTGTTCGATTTATAAATAACTAGCTGACCCGGCGAACTCTGTTTCGCATCAAAAGTAATAACTGCTGCCCCGCTATGTTAATACTGCAATATCTTCGACAAATTTGAAGTCGATAGCAGCTATAGGTTAAAAATGGGAATTTTCCATTGTTAACACCGCCGCAACCCCCCTTGTGGGTGGAATTTCGTAAAATCCGTTCTTAGCTGACCTCCACTCGGCGAAAGGAATAATCCTACCAAATTTCAAGTCGCTACGCCTTATGGTTCCAGAGATATCGTGATGAGTCAATATATAGGTGGAAATCTCTTATATATATATAGATTAAGTGTTAGGTATGTCATGTAAATAGTTGAAGTAGGCACATAAAAAGGTCTAATAAGGTTGTGAATGTTTCTGAATGTCTTACCTTGGGGAAGCTATGGCATGGTAAGGCACGTCCCTGCCTTTTCCGATCAGCTCATTAGCGCCTTCGACAATGCCCCATGGTGCTATACCGATGCTGACGACTCTGCCCGCTCTCTGAGACCGCTCAAGTTGTAAGGCATCACCCACTTGCCGTGTTACACCTGACCAAAAAAATATATTTCTTATATTTGAAGATCAAGTAGCTATAATGTGTATAGAAACATCGGGAAGCAATTAAAAGCGAAAAGAAAAATAGAGATAAGTACCTGTGTTAGTGCCACCCGTGAATATCCACGCGCCGGTAGTCTTCGCAGCTTTTAGCAGACCCTTCCTCAGCACTTTCTTAAGCTTGGGTTGCAGATCGAAATTGGCTTTGCCACCCTGAATGGTGATGAGCAATTTGGGTCTATCCAAAGCCCATTCTCTAGTCAGCAGTTGCACTATCAGCTCTGGACGTGTATCGTGTGAAAGACGAACGTACTGGAGACAAGAAATAATTTTAAAAAGACGTATGGTATTTACAAAAAAAAATGGAAAAATATAAAGTCATCTCCTTAGATATTCAAGCCAGAAGCCGTAGTAAGTTTACCTGTGCCTTGGTCGGATGTGGTCCGCCTTGAAATTCCACGGTGCCATAGGCATCTGTAGGGGCTGCTTGTGTGTGCCTTGCTGGTACCCAGGCGTCACCAGGATTAGCTGTCTGACTATTGGATCCATGAGCCGTTTTACTAAGTCCACACCAGCACCTGAAGAAGAAACAACAGCAATTATTGACGTACTATTACTATTAGTTACTAAACTTAAAATAATTATTCTTTAGTAAATTCATCCAATTTTCTAGGAGTGTAGAAAGGTTGTTCAGTAATGTTATTATTATGAATAGATGAGTACGCACTGGCTAGAATGTAGATGTCAAAAAAGTCTATTTCTAGATGAGGAAACAATTGACATTGACATTTAGATAATGTTTTTTGTAAATACTTTTCGTGTTATTTTTTATGCGAAACTTATTTCTATATCAGTTCAAATTTATTGGTGACGAAATTACGATTTGTTAAAATTCTTTGGGTATAATACAGTTCAATATGGAGGATACGGATAGTAAAAATACTGACGACAGGCAGAATCAGACAACTAATGATATCGATAAGAAGGTGGAAAACGATATTAAATTTTACTATTATAACAAAGAAGGAGTAAATTCGAATAGTGACATTTCGCTGTTAACGTCCTCTTCTAGAAGTGGAATGGTGATTGCAGATGCCAGAATGAAGATTTCTGCAAAACCAAGACGACGTCTTGGTAAAATACAGAAGAGGCGTAAATTAAGATTGCAAAAAAGAAAGTTAGTAAAAAGGCAGCCCCAAAGTCAGATCAAGAGGACGCCAAGTGCTGCCCCTGCAGGTGTCACCAGTCCAGGGCCCAAATCACGAGCATGCATGATATGTGGTGCACGATGTAGTCGTCTAAGGTATGTAAGCAAATATACAAAATTTTATATATATTTTTAAATTCTGTATCATCCGCGTATAAGACCTAGAGTTGACTTGTAAATTTGTTCTCGATATCTAGTCACTATAGCTGTACAAGAGTTTAAAAACTAGCCCCTTAACTTAGCTTATGGGTCTGATTAATATCTCGCAGTTATTCAAATACACCGTGGAGTCGTGCAATATAGAAACAAAAAATATAAGTTCCAGCAGATTTCAATGCTTCATCTCAATCTTAGTTTTAACTTGACAGTTCGAAGAAATTTAGCTTTACGTTCTTATACTGGGATCTGTACTTGGATTCAGTTAGCGGTTACCAATAACTGATGAACAGATTTTGTTTACAGATGTGATCGTAGAGCTCGTGTATCAAGAGCGAGTACATACAGAAGATACAAGACAAAGCAAAGAGTCTTAAGAAGAGGGCGAGTAATGAAGATTAGGAAAAGAAAATTGACTTCGAGAAGGTACACCAAATACAGGCGATGAATCACATCTCGAGATGAGAGATCTGTCAGTATGATGTCTTTTTATATCCATGTTATTCCGTTATGTGAATATTCAGCGTCCCTTCAGGCCATTAATATCTGAGAAAGCGTAAGCATCATCAATTATGTCTCAATGGTTTGTCTAGGCTCGCGGAATAACACGTTTTTTGTCTAACGCGAGTAAATGCTTGTAAAATGCAATCAATGTAAAATTTAGTTTTCCATATTACTATTTCTTTAAAACGTTGCGTTATTTTTTTACCATGGTGTCCTAATCCCTAGCTGCTTTTAAATTTTCTGTTTTACTTTTGCAGGTAGTTAAATGATAACGTATTTGCAGAAAATAATACTATTTAACGCGTCGGCGATGACAATGGAAACAGTCGCTGGATTTGCATATAAATGTCATTTCCTTTTGAGTTTATACTTTATAACGGCTATATGGATTTTACTACTGAGTCCTTTAATGTTTTAAGTTAAAACAGGGTTATATAATTATTCATTGAATAAAAAATTTACTCTCACAGATAGAGTTACCCGTGATTTTATATGGCATAAAGGGCAAGGAGAAGGCGGGTTACCTGGTGGTAAATTACTAGCTCCACTCTTACTTGTAACACAGATGTATCAAGTTGCCGCTTTTAAGATAGAATAGGTATTCACAACGACCTCCCAGAAATTTGCAGTAAAGTGGCTTACGCCGCGTTCCGTTAGGCGAGAGATGTATCTCCAGGCATTTGGGCTTCTTGTCAAACAAGATCAGCAGTTTCTAGAGCTCTTACCTTCCCATAAACACATGGTGAATTTAATATCAGAATGAAAGTTGTAACCTTGTTCGGAACTCGCGTCGTTCCATTTTTGTGGTGCATATCTGCTTGGTCGCGCTTTCAACCTTTTT
Organism: Euproctis similis; assembly: GCA_905147225.2. Lineage (NCBI taxonomy): Eukaryota > Metazoa > Arthropoda > Insecta > Lepidoptera > Erebidae > Euproctis > Euproctis similis. The sequence goes on along the minus strand of LR990121.1, from coordinate 4,496,629 downwards.
TCCGTCCCATACTATAATGTAGAGAATCATATAATTTACAACATCAAAATAACACGTTCGGTCATATCCCCTGTCACATGGGATTTATTTCGAAATTTTTTGACAAGGGTAAATCTCGCGGCTGATACTGTTTGCATTCAAATTAGCAAAGTTATATCCTTAATTATACCCTTGTTTGGTTTATTAGATGTGAATACTGAAAACGAACTCAGCACAGGCAATAAATCCATCTTGATCCCTGGAGAACTTGCAGGACGTGATGTAATTTAACAATCATTCCAGTACTAGTCTTAGTGGTCGAGCACACGGCTTCTGAATCCAGAGGTTGCGGGTTTAATATCGATGACTAAAAACTTTATGCCCGGTATGGCAATAGGCTCGCCACCTATTCCATTTGGGTCGTTAACATAACGGCGAGTCGAGGCTTAACAGCCACTGCCTACACCTTCGGGTAGAAAGGCGTGAAGTTATTTTATTTCAGTACAAATATTTTTTTTTTACTTAACAGTTTTTGTAAGTCAATATCTTTTTGCCTTGTTTCCATCATTTCGCTCGCAGGTTTTCTATAACAACACTTTTCCTATCATTCACTTCCTCCACACCAGCATACTTCTTAATCAAATCTTCTTTCACACAATCCATCCTTGTTTTCTTCTATTCTCTTATTTCTTGTGTAAAGAGATTGTAGCATAAAGCAGCAGGCTCTGCCGTCGAAGAACCAAGCTCTCTCAAAAAATCAACGAGGATCATGCCACATTTTGTTTGGTTACAAACGTATATGGAATTTTTATCCCTTCCTCTTCATTCCCATTATCCCCTTCATGGCTCTACATATCCCATCTTAAAAGCCATTGCAATTGTGACCCTCTTGGTGTTGCAGACGTCGACTTGGTATTTGCGACTTTTCCCATAAACGAAATTTTATATCGACAGGTAAATTTAGAAAGAGATGGTGATAAATTAGCTACAGCGAATTAATTAATTAAAATATTTCACAATGAAATTATTAAAATTATGATGCTTTTATCTTGAGGGCTCAAAATTAATAATAAAATAAAATTGTTTTATGGTTAAATAAATTAAATTTGAGATCATGAAATCTTAGAGAAGGAATAACATTGTTTATATAAGGGTGAACTCGTACTGAACACAACGTTATCAGTCAAGACCTATGTTCATAATTAACACATTGTTTTTTAAATGCGTGTTTATTTTGAACGTCATATTCCAATTATGCTTTTTTTGCTGTTCTTCGTTATATTAATTCCACATTATTTATAGGTAAAGTATACGTAACGTCTCGGTGGTGTGAAGGTCGAGCACCCTGCTTCTGAATAGTGAATTCTCGGGTTCGAAACTTGTCTTTTCTTTTCGGAAATTATGTGTGTATAAATATCGATGACTTGAAAATACTGAGTCCGATGTATGGGAATAGGTTCCAACACCTGTTCTATTTGGTATGTAAGAGTTTGGCCAGTCGAGAATTAACAGCCGTTGCAATGAAATGCTAAATAATTATTAGAATCAATTATCAATAGATGGCGTTAGAAGTCTTAAATACTGCCGAGGGTGCATGACAACACATTTAGCATAAAACTATGCTTGTATGCACGACTATAGCCTACTACTATGCTACTATAGTCTGAATGGAAAAGTTGGCCGCCCCCAAATAAATGGATCTAGTCTGACGTTATTTTATATACTACTAGCTTAACTTTGTTCGCCATCAAAGTAATAAATGAATAAATTTAGAAATTATCACTTTTTAAAAGCTTTTATTTAACTTGCACTGTATGTATGTATGTAAGTATGTATGTTCGGTGGAATCTTGCAACTCAATTTTGAAGTAGATATCTTCAACCGATTGAGCTGAAATTTTGTACACATGTTTACTTTGGATGACAATGCATGATATGATATGTGACATTATTCTATATCCAATATGGCGGACCACCCAAGATGGAGGAATGGATATTTTGAATGCATTTCTGCAATATGGGTATCAAATGAAAGGGCTCATTGAGTGTAACTCAAAAAATAATATGACGTCATTCTAAATCCAATATGGTGGAATATCCAAGATGGAGGAAAACATATTTTAAGCTTCTGTACAATATGGGTATCAAATGAAAGGGCTCATTGAGAGTAACTGAAAAAATAATAATAATAATAATATAATAATAATATAATAATAATATAATATAATAATATAATAACTGGCAACCCTTTACCACAAAACGTCATATTTTCAATTCTCCTGAATTTATTAATTTATTAATTGAAATTATATTTTTATAATAGTTTTATACATTATTTATACAAAAAGAAGCAATATATTATTTAAAAAGAAAATCAGTAAAGCCAAATTATGAAAGATATTCAAGAAGAAATGCAAAATATAATAGTGACAGCGTCATGTCAAAATTACGAAAAATTGATATTATGATATATTAGATTGGATTAAACTAACATTGAATTGAAATATCAAGATGTTAACAAGGGCTAAAGCCAGATTAGCAAACGCACTACGACCAACCCCGGATTCATCGCTCCGCTCCGCCTCACAATTGCCGGAACCCATACCTATGTCATTGGCCCCTGTGGAAGCGTCGAGCTCATCCTCAAGTGATGAATATTTCTCTCCCCTGGCATCACCAGCACCAGATCGTCGGAAGAGGAGAGGCCGGCCGCCGTCTAGCTTGGGATCCCGAGGCCCACTGGTCTCTAACAGGATCCCCGCTGCCGGTGGTGAAGTGCACCGCATGAAATGGACCCAAACCATCAATGAGAACGTCATGCGGGCATATTTTGGGGCTACAAGGGGGGGAACTAACCTTACAGCATATCGTAGCCGCATGTTGCTTCTGTTTCAGGATCTTGAGCCGGCTGTCAACGTCTCGGCACAAAGATTGTCGGATCAGGTGAGGGTCATCCAACGCTCTCGTTTGTTGGATGACGTTATACTTGAGCGGCTACGCTCTGAATCCGTACAATCAAGTTCTGATACATCTGCTTCTCAACTTATCAACACGATAACAAATACTAGGAAGCCTACTTCATCAAATCAAGGCATAGAGGTAGATGACAGGATTATTGATGCGGATGCCCAGTATAATAATGAGGAGTTAAAAAAATCTTTGGAAGGTGTGATTCGTGAGTATATGTTCATGCCCCATAATATTAGGCCTCCACTACCGCGTTTGCCCACAAATAGAAAAAACATAGCGCTTGTGAGTGCTTTAGACTCGATTTTAAATAGTTATTTAGACAACAGTAATAATCTGAGCGATACACATTCAATTCTCTATTGTACTGCACTAACGGCTTGTAGTGTAGTAGGAATAAATATTTCACACAATGATAGTGTTACACGACCCAAACCTAATAAGCCAAGCTGGCAACAGAGAATTGAAAGTCGTATCGCTGATGCTAGAGTACTCATTGGCAAGCTTATCTGCTTCAGGTCTGGTAATACGCGTCCGCGGGTGATGCGTTTTGTGAAGCGGGCGTTCTTAGGGACTACTTATAGACCCGAAGAATATATGGCCCAAATTACAGAACGCATCGATTACCTGAAGCAGAAGATCTGTGCGTGGGCAAACCGTATACGTATATATAAAAAACGATATGAACGATATGCTGTGAATCGCATGTTCCAAAGAGATCAAAAGCTAGTATATAGAGACTGGGATCGTCCTCTTCAGGCTACAGATGTTGGACCATTACCAGATGCTATAACCACAAAGAACTTTTGGAGTAGCATCTGGTCAGCACCAGTAGTTCACTCTGAGGGTGCCTGGATCTGTGATGTTGAGCGGGCATGTGAAAATATTACTCGTATGCCATCTATTAAAATTGCAGAAAACGATGTCAGATGTGCGGTCCGTTCGTTATCCAACTGGAAATCTCCTGGACCGGACGGACTGTACAATTTTTGGTTAAAATGGCTACGAAGTTCACATGCTCGTATAGCTACACAGTTCCAAGAGGCCATAGAGAAGGGGACGTTGCCAGAGTTCTTGACGACTGGCAATACATATTTGCTCCATAAAACAGGTAGTACTACGGACCCCAGTAATTATAGACCGATAACATGTTTATCATCAATATATAAGCTTCTTACATCCATTCTGCGATCAAAAATTACTCAACACATTGAAATGAATTCGGTTATGTCTACTTCGCAGAATGGTTGTAGAAAAGGAGGCCGTGGTACTAAAGAGCTTCTCCTCATTGATATGACCATTAACCAACAGGTACGTCGCCGTCGTGGAGATCTGGCGACAGCCTGGATAGATTACAAGAAGGCGTTCGATTCTGTGCCTCATACGTGGCTGATGAGGGTGCTCGAGCTGTATAAGGTAGACAGAACATTGTGCACTTTCTTAGAGACATGTATGAGGCAATGGAAAACAGTGCTTTCATATCCGGGATGTCGGCAGAGCCGAGACGGCGGCGTGCCTTTGAAGATCCAACGGGGTATATTCCAGGGAGACAGCCTGAGTCCGTTATGGTTTTGCCTGGCACTGAATCCTCTTAGCACTTTGCTGGAGAATTCAGGTCTAGGCTATCGGTTGCGGAGAGGGAGTCGGTGTTTGTCGCACCTGCTTTATATGGATGACTTAAAGTTGTTTGCCTCGAACAGATCCCAATTAGTGGAGTTATTACGGGTAACTCAAACTTTTAGTAGCTCTATTAATATGGGGTTTGGGGTAGACAAATGTGCGGTCATGCATGTAAAGCGAGGTGTGATCGTGGAATCTGAAGGCATATCACTTTCAGATTCCACACGATTTCGGTCTCTCTCTGTAACCGAAACCTATAAGTATTTGGGTATATCGCAAGCTTTATGCATTAATGAGGTGAGCATGAAACAACTAATGCGAGAACGTTTCTTTGGCCGTCTAAAGAAAGTTCTAAATAGCTTACTATCTGGCGGTAACAAAGTTCGTGCATTTAATAGTTGGGTCATGCCTGTCCTAATGTATTCTTTCGGTATACTCAAATGGACTCAGACTGAATTAGATGCCCTGGATAGAAAGGTTCGTACACTTTTGACTGCATCTCGGATGCATCATCCACGTTCTTCTGTGATGAGGTTGTATATTCCGCGGAGGTGTGGAGGTAGAGGTTTTTTAAACATCAAATCTCTTCACAACCGCGAGGTGTGCAGCCTCAGACAGTTCCTGCTTCTTGCTGATGTGGATGTGATCCGGGATGTGGTCAGGGTTGATGACGGATTTACTCCGCTTGCGTTGGCTAAAGAGAACTGGCGCAAACCTGTAGTTTTGAACACCACTGATCGCTTGGAAGTATGGAGGAGTAAAGAGTTACATGGACGTTTTTATCGGGCCTTACATGGGCCCGATGTGGATACATTAACATCTGTATCCTGGTTACGTTTCGGTGATCTTTTTGGAGAAACCGAAGGTTTTGTATTTGCAATTATGGACGAAGTTATGATGACCAACAACTATCGGAAATATATTCTGAAAGATGGCACAGTTGACATTTGTCGGGCATGTCACTGTCCCGGTGAATCGATTAGACATATTGTCTCCGGTTGCAGTCGTCTAGCTAACGGCGAGTATTTGCATAGGCACAACCAAGTAGCCAGGATAATCCATCAACAAATTGCTCTAAAATATAACCTCGTGGAAAGGGGGGTTCCGTACTATAGGTATATGCCCGACCCAGTTCTCGAAAATGGTCATATTACGTTATGCTGGGATCGGTCTATTGTTACTGACAGGACTGTTGTTGCCAACAGGCCTGATATAGTGATAGTAGACCGATTAGAGCGCCGAGCAGTGATCGTTGATGTCACCATCCCCCATGACGAAAATCTCGTGAAAGCTGAAAAAGATAAACAATTGAAATATTTGGACCTTGCTCACGAGATTTCTGACATGTGGGATGTTGATTCAACGATTATTGTTCCGATAGTCATTTCAGTAAATGGACTTATTGCCAAGAGCCTCGACCAACATCTAGAGAGGCTCTCGTTAGGCAGCTGGATCAAGGGCTTGATGCAGAAAGCGGTACTACTAGGCACGGCACGTATCGTGAGGAAGTTCCTCTCTTTGGGGCCCTGACCACTGGTAGCTTGGTCCCTGTACCCGATGCCAGTGGGTTTCACTTATTTTTATATTTTTAAATGTATTTTTTATATTTATATTTAAAAATGTACTTATAAAGTGTGAATAATAAATAAAGAGGATATAATAATATGTTGGACACAAATCACACAGCGCCCTCTAGTTAGTTCCAAGCTAAGCAACTAAATGCTTGTGTTATGGATACTAGACAACGGATAATAATACATATATACTTTTCTTTTGTAAATACATACTTATAATACATAGAAAAACACCCAGACGCCACACAAATATTCATGTTTGTCACAAATATTTGTGCTCGGGTGGGAATCGAACCCCCGACCTCGTTGCTGCAGCCGGTAGTTTTTTACCAATGCGCCACGAGGCTCGAATCGAAATAATGTGACGTCATTGTAAATCCAATATGGCGGATCATCCAAGATAGAGGAACAGTCTTTTAATGCATTTCTACAATATGGGTATCAAATGAAAGGGCTTGTTAATAGTAACTCGAAAAAAAAATGACGTCATTCCAAATCCAATATGGCGGGAAAAATATTTGCATTTCTACAATATGGGTATCAAATGAAAGGGCTTGTTGAGAATAACTCGAAAAATAATGTGACGTCATTCTAAATACAATACGGTGGACCATCCAAGATGACGGCATACATATTTTTGATGCATTTCTACAATATATGAATTAAAAATCATCATTGCGATTAAATGGAAAAGAAAGCTTCAAGCTGAAATTGAATTAGATGATCTCCTTATTGAAGAGCTGGACTGTTTGAAATTAAACGGTAAACTAACTTGCAATAATGATACGTTGAATAAAATGACACTAACCTAGCCAGCTATAACTAAAAATAAAAAAATAAATTAAAGCAAAAACCCTTTTTCAAGAAGCTTTTATTTAAGCGCTCTAAAAATAAGAAAATAATATTTCCTTAAAAAATAAAAGTATCAACTTAGAGCCTCAGTATATACAATTTATATTTGATAACTTGAAATTTTTAAGGAAATATTATTTTCTTATTTTTAGAGCGCTTATTATTTAATACACTGGCTGGTCACATCTGCTGAAGGACCGATGGTAGATGGAGCAAGAAGGTCATTGAGTGGAGACAGCGACTTGGTAAGCGTAGTGTAGGACGCCCACCAGCCAGATGGTCAGACGACCTCAGAAGGGCTGCTGGAAAGGACTGGATGCGGAAGGCAGAGAATCGAATGTTGTGACGCAAATTGGGAGAGGCCTATGTCCAGCAGTGGACTGCAATAGGCTAACGATAATGATGATTTAATACATCATACATGAAATATAAATAGAAACCACCCGGTTGACACCATCTATCTATTAAAAAAACCGCAACACAATCCCTTGAGAAGATTTAAACATATAAGCATTTAAGAGGACAGACAGCGGAAAGCGACTTTATTTTATACTGTGTAATGATGAACAATAACTTGAATAGTTAAATGTTAAGAAAACATGAAACCTCGCGCTATTAATATTCGATGATGTAGACAAGAGCTCATTTATGTATCGGACTTTTTTTTCCTCTGTTGCCATTTGGGCACAATTTTGTAAATGGTTTTATTCAAACTCCAACATTGGCAAAACGGGTGTGCTTTTTCTTAATAGCTATCTAGCTGTTTCGCAATAATTTATTATATTAAGCAACATTAAATTAGCCAAAATGGCTAATTTTAACTTCTTGCAACAAAATTATGCCACATCCCTGGCAGGCAATCATGAATTTAACTTCAATTAAATTAACTTGTGAATAATTAGTTCTGTTCTAACTTCGCTGCCGAAGTTATTAGCGAGAATGTTACTTTCCTCACCGGATATTATGTCTTGTGCAGTAATCAGCATCATCATATTGAAGAAACCAGGTCACTTCTGAAGTTCTGTACTAGTTTTTGAAGTCGGTTTTTGTTCAATATGATCTCTTCCTGTAGAATCTTCTAGCATAAACATAAAATATATAGCATAGTTTCACGCCTTTTTAAATCCCAAAATGTAGGTAGGCCGCGGCTGTGAAGTTCGACTCACCGAATCGTTAGGACCCAAATGGAAACGGTGGCGGAATCTATTGCCATACAACAGGCAGCAGTCATCGATATTTATCACACATATCTAGCATATTTGACAGTGACGCTGCCTACACCTTCGGGTAGAAGAAGGCGTTATGTTATGTTATACTAGAAGAGTTTGTTTAAACGCGCTAATCTCAGAATTGGTTTTAAGTGTAAAATAATTTTAGTGTTAGATAGTCCAGTCATTGAGAAATTCTTTGGGCCATATTTCTTCACGCTATGATCAATAGGAGCGGAGTACTTATTTGTTTAGTAGTAAGAGTATATAATGTGGCGGTACAATTTACTTGGTTTACTAGTTTATCTTATAAAAAATCCTACTTTGTTAAATCCAAGTACAGTTAGTAAAATGCTACTAAAGTTGCCAGTCGGACTCGCACACCTCGAATACCGTACTGTCCCATAGTCATATTTAAATAATAGTTTTGATATTTTTATTACAAAATTAAATCCATTAACTTACAATGGAGGACTATAAATTTATGAAGGTAACATAAATTTGTAAGAGTTCCGGTTTCTCTTTGGATGTAACTAAAACTTTATGCTTTTCACAATTTTTGCTTTATCTGTGTAGACATTGCTTGGTAATAAATTTCGAGGTTCTGAGTTCACGTAAAGAATACTGTAGGTGTACTACTACCACTTAACAGTGGTAGCAGTCTTGCACTTTGCTGCATGAATGGGCCGGCTGGACTGGTGAAATATCATGACCTTTCGGAATATCGGCGTGAAGTGGCTCGTGCCGCGTTTCGTTCGGTGAGATAGGTATCAGGAGTCCCGATACCCTTTTCCCTTCCTTTTTTCTCTTACTCCCTTAAAGGACGGCTACGCACCACGGTGTTCATGGGCGGTGAATAGTTGCTTATTATCAGGTGACCCACTTCCTCGTTTGCCAATCCCGTAAAAAAAAGAAAAGGTTTTGATGGGCTTGATCGAATTGGCTTAGAAGTTTAGTTTTTTTTTTTACAGCACCAAGGAACAATAACCCAGGTATTTGATCTGATTATTTACCTTTATAGTATATTTCTGAAAAAGACAAACTGACAGACAGATAAAGATTATGATTTATAACAAAGACGTCGAGGACGGCCAAGACACACATTCCATGACCAAATAGAACGTGTTCTGGATGAAGGTGATGTTAGGAGTCTCAAGAATCGATGCGCGTGAATAAAAGGAGTTATGACAGTCAACGAAGCGAGTGAGGTGTGTAAGAATCGTGCCTTAAGTCAAAGTCAAAGTCAAAGTCAAAGTCAAAATAAGTTTTATTTTCATAGGTCTTCACAGACACTTAAAAATAGTCAACAAGTACAATTTTACTTTATTATTTTAAATTAACTACTTAACACGAGCGCTTGAGGAAAGTGCGTCCGTGGAACAAGAAAACACGGACGCAATCGCCACGAGCGGCCCGATTCCGAGTGTAGGGGCTATCATGAGAAGAATCGGGCAAGAAACTCATGTGCCAAATACTCTTTTCAAACTATTAAACATAAATAACAATAATATTAATATCGCTACTGAAAACAAAGCAGTAGACTCGTGCATAAAAGGTGTAGCAGCCAGAATACTCGACCATCACAGCAAATTAACATCAACGTCCTAAAAAGAAAAACTATGCAAATATATTAGTCGAGCGCAACTGACGCGACATCTTTTATTTAGAGTGGTAACGTTGTGCAATAAATAAAACTTATATTTACATATATTATAAACAATATCAAAGCAAATTTTAAATTAGAAAGTTATATACAAATATATACAAATACAAAAATAGAAAGTATATACATAACTATCAGAAATTACTACCGAACGCCTCCACTCCAGAACATGTGAACAAATTTCAACACGCAAACTACAGAATCCGCGTTAAGCAAGCAACTTGACGGTCCCAAGATGACTTGTCCGTCATGAAGTCATTGATGGTGTTATAAGCACCAGCAACGAGACGATCCTTCACCGCCCGACTAAACCGATCGAAAGACAGAGCCAGGATATGCGCAGGGACTCTATTATAAAATTGTACACCCATTCCCAGAAAAGACTTATGTACTTTGTGCAGGCGATGACACGGCAACACAAGTTACAACTTATGGCGCTCCATTCTCTCTGCCTACCCTGCAAGGGATTTGGCGTGAAGTTTTGTATGTATGTCACAAATGCTTTAGTGACTGAGTGATTTTGTTTAGTTATTTTTGCATCATCCTAACAAACGTAATGTAATGTGTAATAAAATATTGTAAACCAAATCCCTGCATTTTCCAGTAAGGGGTATTTTCGTGTAACTTTTTTGTGCGCACACCTGTTACTGGCTGCATGAAACGTTATAAATTTAACAATGAAACAAAAATAACAAATCGCCAATACATATTGATACAATAAATTTTAAAAAAGCTTGGAAAATAAATAATGGAAGATGTAGCATAATATTTTTTTATGATATAGGGGGCAAACGGGCAGGCGTGTCATTATTCTGAAAAGTCGTCGTATTTCACCGGTCGAGCCGGCCCATTCATGCAGCGAATTGCGTGGCTCTACTCACTGTAAACATAACATAACTTCACCACTTTTTGTACCCGAAGGTGAAAGCAGCGGCTGTTAAGATTCGATTCACCAAATTCTTATGTTACCGTCCCAAATAGAATAGATGGCAGAACCTATTGTCATACACAGGGCACAGATGTAGTAGATTGCTATCGATTTATTTATATATATTTAAAGCCACGACCAGAATAAAGGCCAATTAGCCGAATATACAAGCGAGTGAAATTGAAAAAAAAAACAACAAACAATAGAACAATATCTTGAACGAGTCAATGTACTGAAATGGGCAGTTTATTCCCTCGACAATAAATAAATAATAATGGTTACATGACTTGGCTTTCTAGAGCGATCAATCAGACCAATGTTAACTATTGTTAAGGAAAATTGACCGTCTTATAATAGCCACGAAATAGTTTTACCTATAGTTCATTTAAAAAAATGGTTAATATAAATTATTAAAATACCGAGTCTCAGTGATCCAGTGGTCGAGTACTTCGCTTCTGAATCAAGAGGACGCGGGTTTGAATCCTATCTCACACAAATGACTTTTCGATGTTAATTTCGAAAGTTATGTGTGATAAATATCGATGACTGAAAACTTTGTGCCTGGTATGGCAATGGGAACGCCACCTATTCAATTTGGGACGTAAACATAACGGCGAGTTGCGGCTTAACAGCCACTGCCTACACCCTAGGGAACCTACTCGCTTATGAAACATGATTAATCTTGATTTTTAAAAAAACCAAAGGAGTCGAGGACGGCCATGATACACTTTCGATGACCAAATGCGACTCAATGCGAATAGTGATGCCTTAAAAACCGACGAGCATGTATGACAAGACTCATGAAAGTCGAAGTGAAGAGTGAGGCGTGTAAGAAACGTGTCTTGTCGCACTCTATTCTGCCTATCCCGCAGTAAGTTTTATTATTAATAACATTTTAACATAACTTCACGCCTTTTTCTACCCGAAGGTGTAGGCAGCGGCTGTTAAGCCTCGTCTCGCCGTTGTATTTACCTGCCAAATGGAATAGGTGGCGAACCTCTTGCCATACCGGGTACAAAGTTGTCAGTCATCGATATTTATCACACGTAACTTCCGAAAAGTCATTGGTGTGTGCCAGGATTTGAACCCATTACGTCTCGAATCAGAAGCGGGGTACTTGCCACTGCGCCACCGAGACTGATTATGCTATTAATAAATAATTGTGATATCATTTTCATTACATAGTATAAATCAAAGTTGCTTCTGTCCCCTTATATGCTTAGATTTTTAAAACAACGCATCGGATTTTGATGCGGTTTCTTTTAATAGATAGAGGGTGTCAGCGAGGTGGTTTGTATGCATAATTTTGTAGTTTGTGTATTGGAATTTGTTCACTTTTTTGGAGTGAAGGCGTTGTGTAATAATTTCTGATAGCTTTTTAATTGTAAATTTGCCTTGATATTGTGTTCAATATGTGATACTTAAATTTTATTATTCGCCACAATTTTTGCACAACGTTACCACTCTAATTAAAAGGTGTCGCGTCAGTTGTGCTCGACTACTGTGATCGCATAGAATTTCTTAGTTAACATGTAGGACGTTGATTTTAATTTGGTTGGATCTTAAATGTGATTGTCGAGTATTCTGTTTGCTACACCTTTTATTCACCAACCTACTGATTTGTTTTCAGTAGTGATAATAATATTGTTATTTATTTCAAATGGTTTCAAAAGAGTATTTGGCACATAAGTTTCTTGCCCGATTCTTCTCATGATAGCTCCTACACTCGGAATCGGGCCGCTCGTGGCGATTGCGTCCGTGTCTTTAATTGTTACACGGAGGCACTTTCCACAAGCGCTCGTGTTTGTATTTAATTTTAAATAATATGTTATCTGTACTTGTTGACCATTTTTAAGTGTCTGTGAAGACCTATAAAAATAAAGTTATTTTGACTTTGACTTTGACTTTGACTATAATGTAGTAAAGAATAAGTCATAATTTCCAAAATTTAGCACATTAATTGTAAAAATACTTTTGATGCGGAACAAGGTTCGCCGGGTCAGTTAGTATTGATATAATTATTTGACCTATGCGGATAGTCCGCAAGTAAATCTAGTGGGTCAGAACTCTGAGCTTGCACCAATGACTTTTCCAGAAGTCATGCGTGATAAATATTTACAAATAAACTGACTTTACTGTAAAGTTTACCTAATTATAAAGTTACTTACACATGCTCGTCTTTGGCGCTGGGCACGAAGCATTTACACTCCCGTTTTTGAAATGTGGTCTCAATCCAACTACGGGTAGTTTTCTGAAACAATAAAAAAAAAACAAGATAAATTTTGCTTTAATTTCAGTCAATTATTGATTTGTAACATTGCGTCTTTTATATATCAAGGTGTATGCAGATTCAAGTTACTGACTGGCAACATTTAAGGAAATATAAATAGATAGAATGCTTTTATTGTGCACCTTACAAAACAAAAGAATATACTTTAACGACAGATATCTTTTTTTTATGGGATTGGAGGGCAAACGAGCAGGCGTGTCACCTGATGGTAAGCAACCAACGCCGCCCATGAACACCAGCCACACATAAAGTGTTACTGTTGCGTTGCCGATCTTTAAGGGATAGGGGATAGGAAAGGATGGGGAAGGGTGGGCCTGCGGGTACCTCTCTCACCGAACGAAACGCAGCATGAGCCACTTTACGTCGGTCTTCTGAGAGGTCCTGGTATTTCACCGGTCGAGCCGGCCCATCCATGCAGCGAACTGCTTGGCTCTACCACTGTATACTGTGTATCTAAAATTTATTTACAATATTAACAAGAAATAAGTTAATTAAAATAAGTTAATCAAATTTCTCCGCATCTCGGTCTACTGGAAGCGTGCCCAGAAGACTGGCCGCATTGCCACGCTGAATGACAATGCTAATCCTCTGTGCGAAGAATAAACCAGCCCTCTGGCGGCGAGATGACAGATTAATACACACGGCGATTAGTACAAATGGCGGCCATATTGCATAAAGCAATTTCTTCCACGCAACCTTTGCTAAAACACAAGTGCATGAAAGATACGGGTAATTTTAGGCGTTGGAATAAACAAAAACGTAGTTAATTAAAAAAAAATACAAAAATTGATTGCAAAATCTATTGTAACTTTTGCGGTTTCATATCTCATATCGCCAAAGTAGACATATCGTTAACTAATAAAATTCGATCCTAAAATGTGTCGCAATATTTTTCTTTACCATTGATATTAAAAGTTAAACTAGCGTGTTGAGACATAATTTCCACTGCCAACATCTTAGATATTAAGGGCGTGAAGATACACTATAGTAGGTATCGCTCAGATATAATTTTAATATATGTATTGATCACAGAAGTGTTGGAAACCAATTGTCTTCTGTTACTTACCACACTGCTAAGCTTTATAAATGAGGTGCAATGTCGTAACAGATATAGTCTATAATATATAGATATTTTAAACAGTGGTAGAGCCAAGCAGTTCGCTGCATGAATGGGCCGGCTCGACCGGTGAAATACCACAACCTCTCAGAAGACCGACGTAAAGTGTCTCACGCCGCATTTCGTTCGGTGAGAGAGGTACCCGGAGGCCCACCCCTCTTCTCCATCCTTTCCTATCCCCTATCCCTTAAAGATCGGCAACGCAACAGTAACGCTATATGTGTTGCTGGTGTCCATGGGTGGCGTTGGTTGCTTACCATCAGGTGACACACCAGCTGGTTTACCCTCGTATCCCATAAAAAAAAATTAATCCATTGGATTATTACATGAGTTTTGCATTTCTTAGAGGAAGCAATTTTATTTTTGTAACATGTAGGGGCGGTCAATAGAAGTTAAACTTGAAGTTTGTGGGGTCACCACACTCGCCACCCTTGACTATCGACCGCCTTCTTGAAAAAAGGGGTTAAAAAACACTTTTTTCGAGATATCTGGAAAACTATATGAGTATTTAATTTAACTCGAAGTAATATTTGTCTACAATGATATGTAATGGATAAGAAATGCTATATTTTTAAAATGTTTACAATGGAATGACCGTCTCTTGAAACACAGGTAGCCCTAGTTCAAGAGTCGGAGCATTAATTAAATTATTATGAATTCTGTTAATAATTACTGAATAAATAAAATTATTATTATTATTATTATTACAAAAAAATTTGTTACCACATAATTTGTTACAAATTATCTTGCCTACAAATATGTTCGTATGTATAACACAAAACAAATAATAAATTTAAACATCTCATAAGTAGATCTATATTTGCATAAACATTTTAATAAAGACACTGAATCGTGATGAAGCCTCTGTAATTTCTGTGTTTAATGAGAAATTGTTTCGCAATAGTTCTGAAAATGGGGAAGTTTGTTCCGCGGCATAATACAAATTTATACAGTGCGCCTAAACCCTCCGTGTTTCATTAAAAGTTACTGAAATAACTACAATATCAATATTTATTTTCGCTTAGTTATTTTTTTCTTACTCAATAAGAGCGGACTTTTGTATTAATACAGGTATATATACCTTAATAAAATAGCTATGTGGCGCCGGCTTAGAATACCGCCACCCCATCTCTTCCCGTGGGTCTCGTAAAAGGCGACTAAGGGAATAGCTAGAAGAATGGGCAGCAGCATTCTCTCTCAAGACAATAAAGCCTACTGCGATCGCCAACCCGCCTGCCAAGCGTGGCGATTATGGCAAAAACCCCCCATGATTGAGCGGACCGGCAGTCGTGGCGCTCTATGGGGGAGGCCTATGTCCAGCAGTGGACCTCAAAAGGGCTAATGATGAAATGATGAAACTATACTCGTTCCAACCATTTATTTTACTTTTGACAGGTCGAATTCTGATCAATTAGTGTTGTACTAATGTATTACGGATACAATGTTTTGTAATAATCGATTTTAGTCAGGAAGAATTTCTAATCGATTTAACACGGATATTTTAGTTTTTGCTTAAATACATATTTCATATTACTTAAAAACTTCACTTCTGTAAATATATTTGTTATTTGGGCACAATAATTTTTGCATACCCACTAACTAATTCAGTCCTCCCAAAATATTTTACTTTGAACTTTGCAAAATAAAAACTAACTACCTTATGAAGCATTTTTTCTATTAAGCGGGGTCCGCTGCTCCAAACTCCTACCCCTTTTTTTTTAATCTGAGTTGGCAACACTGAACGACGCGCTGGCGACGCCATTTTGTTGT
The DNA here is from genome assembly GCA_905147225.2 of Euproctis similis. Taxonomy (NCBI): domain Eukaryota; kingdom Metazoa; phylum Arthropoda; class Insecta; order Lepidoptera; family Erebidae; genus Euproctis; species Euproctis similis. The sequence continues at coordinate 4,480,662 of LR990121.1, read as the reverse complement.
GTTGTCTCTCACTCGCAACAAGACTCTCGTGCTAGTCACATTTCTGTTCGCTGAGTGCTTTTTCATATTTTTCATACGCTGTGTTGAGTATTTATATTCCACCGTATTGATTTCATTGTTCTTACTTTGGTTGAGTTGAACGTATCGTTCCTCCCAGTAAGATTTTTACTTGCAAAATGCCGAAAGGTATGGTGCTTAAAGGACAATCCAGAGAGTTAGTGCTGCGGCTTCGTGAATTTTTTGAAAAGGAAAGCCGCAATGGCGGATTCCTTATACCAGTAACGCAAGTTAGAGACCGTGTTGCAGCAGCATTAGGTATTAGTGCTCCAACGGTGGCGAAAATCACTAAAGAAGCCTATGGTAGTAGTGGTATTGAACAGAACAAGCTATCTACGCCTAAGAAAAAACGTCAGCCCCGTAAAGTGACAGCAATTGACAGTTTTGATACTGATGCTATTCGTCGTCATATATACAATTATTATACAAGAAAGGAGATTCCTACTTTGAAAAAATTAGTAGCGTCTCTACGAAATTGTGGCTTGTTTCGTGGTCAAAAATCTTCTTTGTCAAAGGTGCTGCACCAAATCGGGTTCTTGTATAAGAAATCCGACAAAAGAAAAATTTTAATGGAACGTCGTGATATAGCCTTGTCTCGCTGTGAATTTTTAAGGCAAGCGAAGAAAATAGAAGACTGGTCGAATATCGTTTTCACAGATGAAACTTGGCTCAATGCCAATCATTCCATATCAAAAGGTTGGACTGACGATACTGCTGCTTCTACTTCTGCAGTGCCAATGGGGAAAGGTGAACGCCTCATCATTTGCCATGCGGGAACTACAAAGTGATTTGTACCAGACGCTCTGTTAGCGTTCAAATCAAAAAAAACAGGAGACTATCATGAGGAGATGAATGCGGACGTGTATGAAAAGTGGTTCAGAGAAATGCTTACATCACTTGAAGAGCCATCAACAATATTTATTGATAATGCACCCTATCACTCTCGCCAAATTAATAAAATGCCAACAACGGCCAACAAAAAACACGAGATTATAAACTGGCTTCGTGATAATGGGGAAGATGTGGACGAATCCCTACTAAAAGTAGAGTTACTTAAAATTTTAAAAAGTAAAAAGCAGCCAAAACGATATGTCATCGACGAAATGGCAGCAGAATATGGGCATGTTGTAATCAGAATTCCTCCGTACCACTGTCAATATAATCCAATTGAAATGATCTGGGCACAAGTCAAAGGACACGCCGCAAGAAACAATACAACTCCTCCTTTTACAGCAAATAAAATGCTAGAACTTTTAAAAAACGCATGTGCTAATTTGACGCCTGAAAACTGGGCGAGTGTCGTCAACATACAAAAAATACAATATTCTCTGATTGGGATCGGGAAATTGAATTTGACAACATACCTATACAAGAGTTAATAATAAACACTGCAGATGATTCAAGCGACGATTCGAGTTCGTATGAAGAATCCGACGATTCGTTATAATAAAATAATATTAAAATACCTATTTTGGTTGTTTTATTTCATGTTATAGGTATGATATGAAGATTTCCATATCTTCCTGATACAATTTTAACGTGTTGTCTATTACAACAATTCAAAACTCAGTTGTCAGCTGACGTAACTGCAAATAAGTGTAATCGATTATTTGCGATTCATTAGTTTGCACCGAATACTTTTGATCCTGTCACTAGATGCGATAGAACGTAACTTTTTTTTATAACGGAAATGAATATTCACATAAATTTTATAAATAGAGCTATTTACGGCATATTAATGTATTTAGTGGGTAATAATTAAGATTTATAAATATTATTGGGCAGTTTATATATTTCTCTGTTCACTCGTTTCAAAGTTAATAATTGCGTAAATGAAACAGTTACGTCCTAAAGCATGTGTCAAAAGTAAAATAAATGGTTGGAACGAGTATAGCTATAGAAATATCCTTGTTATTCATAAATAACATAACATAAATTCACGCCGTTTTCCTAAGCGAAGATGGCAGCAGCAGGAGACAGCGGCTGTTAAGCCTCGACACGGCCGTTATGTTTACGTCCCAAATGGAATAGGTGGTGAATCTATTGCCATACCGGGCACAAAGTTTTCAGTCATCGATATTTATCACACATAACTTTCGAAAAGAATTTCGAAAAGTCATTGGTGTGAGCCAGGATTTGAACCCGCAACTTCTTGATTCAAAAGCGGTGTGCCCGTACACTGGATCACCGAGACTGTTTTTAAATAAATACACACATATAATGTGTAGAAAAACGTACAAATAAAATCAAATATTTACAACATATGTTTATAACTGTTTGAATGTAATAAATCTTTTTGCTCAAAGATATTATTCTGGAATCATAACTGCGACATTAAAGATGGTCCCAGGTGAGCGACTATTCCATTGAGTATTTAATTTGTTTCCTTTGAATATAAAACATTTCAAAAATTGTTCTTTAACCCACGTGCTGAATATAAAAAAAGAACAAATTGAGGTACGCACCTTATTTTTCTCTTCGTCAATACTCTTAGTACACGAGTATGTAATGTACTTGAGAACGAACATTTTGAAAGCTTTTTATTTTCCGCGAGGTTTTGTTAAATTGTCTATTAATTTGTATGTTTACTCAATTTGTTACTTGAAAAAATAAAAACAATACACATTACAATACCCATATATTTTGTTATAGGTTTATTAAACAATTGTTTTTATTTAAGAAACGTTTTATTGCGTATTATGTCTTATGCGTATGTTTAAAACTACGCAACGGATTTTGATGCGACTTTTTTTTAATAAAGTATAGCAAAAAAAGTGATAATTTTCAGGATTTAGAACTTTAATCGCAAACGCTGCTTATACCCTAAGTGATAAATCAAAACAACGTACTATATTATTAAACACTTTTAAAAGGTCTACAAAAAAGTCCGGGATATGTCTATCTCTTAGGGATAACCCGCAATGACCATTTTTATTTTTTTACTTTTTACGAGAAATAATGGCCAATATACGAAGCGATTTTAAACATTACAGTATTGATTTTCATTCAATTAAGTGTCTTAAATAGATTATGCATGTAATATAATAGGTTGGGGAAAAAGTATTTTTGTATGAAAAGTCAAGACATTTTTTTCAAAGTTTATTTACATTTATTTACAATATATATGTACCGTTTTGTTGAATAACTTTCTGCCATTTTGTGGGCAGAGACATTATCCCGTTACTGTAGAAACTTTGGGACTTCTGATCAAAAAAACGGGACAAATAGTTTTGGCAGTCCTCTCTTGAGGTCAACCTTACAGAACCTAAAGAATTCTGAAGAGACCGAAACAGGTGAAAATATGAAGGCGCAAGGTCAGGGCTATATGGTGGATGCACTAGGACCTCCCAGTCGAACTCTCTTAATTTTTGCTGAGTGGCTAAAGATGTGTGTGGTCTAGCGTTATCGTGATGAAAGACCACACCCTTCCTGTTGATCAATTCCGGCCGTTTTCTCACGACTGCTTCCTTTAATCTCATCAGTTGCTGGCAGTAAAGATCAGAATCGATGGTTTTGCCGGACGGTAAAAGCTCATAATGAACAATGCCCTTCCAATCCCACCATACACACAGCATCACCTTATTTCGTGTTAGGCCAGGTTTGGCCACAGTCTGTGAAGCCTGGCCAACTTTCGACCACGACCTTTTTCGCACGTTCTTGTCGTACGTGATCCACTTTTCATCGCCAGTTATCAATCTCTTCAAAAACGGCTCGGTTTCATTACGTCTCAATAATGAATCGCAAATGAGTACACGGTTCATTAAGTTTCTTTGAGTGAGCTCGTGTGGCACCCAAATATCGAGCTTTTTTGTATAACCAGCTTTCTTCAAATGGGTCAAAACTGTTTTGTGGTCAATTCCCAGTTCTTCAGCTACATCGTAACTACTAATATGCCGATCTTGCTCCACTCTTTCAAAAATGGCGTCCATTTTATTCGTAACAGGGCGACCAGAGCGAGGTGCATCTTTAACATCAAAATTTCCGGACTGAAAACGTTTGAACCAAATTTGTGCTACTCTTACTGACACTGCATCAGGTCCATAAACATCAAAAATTTTTTTCACTGCTTGAGTTGCATTTTTGCCTTTTTTATAATAAAATTTTAAAATGTATCGAATTTCTTCATTAGATTCACTCATTTTTACGGAGAGAAAAACAAATGAAAAATAGCGGGAAACAACTTTTTTTTATTTTTTTCTTTTCTTTATAATGTAACCTTTTTAATGTTACCAAAACCAGCCAGACACAAATAGTACAGTCAAAGAAATTTTATAATAAGTTTATACCTACGTTATGCGAAAAGACTTTTTCCCCGACCTAATAGATGATCCTGGCCCTTTACAGCATGCAATTTAAACAAATATTTTTCGAAGATATTGCAGTATTAACATAGCGGGACAGCAGATAATACTTTTGTTGGGGAACAAAGTTCGCCGGGTCAGCTAGTGTATTTTTTTGAAGCAGACTATTTTTTTTTCGTATTCGCATTAGAAGACAGTTTTATTTTCAATTTAAGGCTAAAGGAACAAATTTATTACATCCTTTTCTGTTTCCTTTGCAGTGACAGGATTTTATTTCTTAAAAGGTAGCGAAAAATGTGAGGAACAAAAAGAGGTTTGACAAAATGTTTTGCTTCCCTCTTTATAAACGAAGACAGTTGAGAGATACGAATGTCGACAAAAGATTTTGCTGTCTTATTTAAAAACATATAACTATAAAGGAAAATAGGTACAGCATCTTGTTAAATAAATGTCAGTTATTTTGAGTAAGATGTGACATTTAGTAATATATAACAAAGTCTTACTAAAGGTAAAAGATATAGGTATTTTTTAAGGGATGGGAAGGCATAAGAGCACGCGTGTCACCTGATGGTGATCGACCATCGCCGCCCATGCACATCTGCAACAAATATAGTGTTACCGTTACGTTTCCGATCTTTGAGGGTCTAGGATAGGAAAGGATGGGGTAGGAGGATTGGCCTCCGGATGCCGCTCTCACCGAACAAAACGCGGCATGAGCCACTTTACGTCGATCTCCTGAGAGGTCATGGTATTTCACCAGTTGAGCCGGACCGATCATGCAGCGAATTGCTTGGCTCTACCACTGTTAGGGTATTAACAATTCTTTAAACTAGAAACCATTTTCACTTGGTTAAATTCATATATTCACAAAATTAAACCTTATGATATGATTATAAGCTAACTTACAGTCTCAGTGGTCCAGTGATCGATCACCCCGCTTCTTAATTAAGAAGTAGTGGGTTCGAATACTGGCTCACGCCAATGACTTTTCGAAATTAATTTCGAAAGTTATGTGTGACAAACTGACTGAAAACTTTGTGCCCGGTATAGTAATAGGTTCGCCGCCGATTCCACTTGGGATGTAACATAACGGCGAGATGAGGCTTAACAGCCACTTCCCACACCTTCCGGTAGAAGAAGGCGTGAAGTTACGTTATATTATGTATGTTACTAAGGTCTCTATAGCCAAGTGGTTTCTCATCACGACTACTGATTATGCGCAATCAAGTTCGATTAATGATTTGACGGAAATATTTATCTATAATCTATATCACAGTAGTAGAGCCACGCAATTTACTGCAAGATGGGCCTGCTCAACCGTGGTATTTCCTTGGCTGTAGCCTCTCTTGATATCGACGTAAAGTAACTTATGCCGCGTTTCGTTCGGTGAGAGAGGTATCTGGAGAGCCACCCCGCTCCCCCTCCTTTCTCACCCTAGTCCCATTAAACGCCGGCAACGCAGCTGTAATACTACTACTTGTGTTGCAGAAGTCCATGGGCGGCGGCAGTTGCTCGCCATCAGGCGAGCCGCGAAAGTTTAATAATCCTGATAAACATAGAAGACTTATAAAATTGAAGTGACGTCCTAGTCATTACTACCGCTGCCTATACGTTTACATTTATAGACAGCGTGAAATAAGAAAAAAATACATAGCAAAAAAGACAATATTTTCCCTATAAACACTTCATACCAGAAGTCGTCTTCACAACCATCCAAATACTCGGCACGAGGCTGTATAAACGCTATTTGGCACGCAGTTGTGATGTTACGAACAATGAATTGTCCCCCATATACCTCCCCGTCGCGGGGAAGAACTCGTAAATTCTAACAGTGTGGGTGTTTCCCAAACTGTTACAAAATGCTATTGGGACTGTTGGATTATAAAACTTTGAGAAACTCTCGAAGATTATGTTCTATAAAAAATACATGCATACATAACTTGACGCCAAATACCTTGCGGGGTAGGCGGAGAGAACAGAGCGCCATAAGGCACAATTCTTACACGGCTCACTCGCTTCGTTGACTTTCATGACTCTTTTCATGCACGCGCGTCGATATTGAAGACACGCCAAATCATAACCTCGTAACAAAATATTAAAAAATCATTGTTTTGTTCATTTATATATTAAACTAGCTGACCTGGCGAACTTTGTTTCGCATCAAAAGTAATAAATGAGTTAATTTTAGATTGATTTTGAATGAAGCTCATGGTTCAATTTGTGCTATTTATCGGCTTTAACTGCTGTCCGGCTATGTTAATACTGCAATATCTTAGAAAATAATCGTTTAAATTACATACTGTAAATCATCATCATCATATTACATGCACAATCTATATAAGACTAATTTGAATGAAAATTAATCCTGTAATGTTTGTAATATTGTAATGTAATGTTTACACAATAGTAGACACAAGCAGAAGTGTATGACTGAGGATAACGAGGAATTACCAGCAATATTAGTAGCGGAAGTAGAAAAAGCGATAAAAAGCCAAAAAATGGAAAAAGCACCTGGCCCCGACCGGATCACAAACGAACTTATGAGAGGTACAATCACAGAACTAAGTCCGCTACTGGGGAAAATATTTAACGAGATTCTAAATACTGCCTGCGTCCCTAGCCAATGGGCAGAATCCCATATAATACTTCTTTACAAGAAAGGTTTGAAAGAAGATATCGGAAATTACAGACCCATATCTCTCATCTCAAATGTATACAAAGTTTTCGCAAAGATCATTTTGGACAGAATTTCAATTAAACTTGATGAAAATCAACCCGTGGAACAAGCAGGGTTCAGGAAAGATTTCAGCACAATAGACCATATTCACACTATCAAACAGCTTCTAGAAAAATATAACGAATATAGAAAAACTATTTACGTTGCCTTTATAGACTACGCTAAGGCTTTTGATAGTCTCAAACATGAAGTCGTATGGCAAAGCTTAAAAGAACAAGGCATTCAAAATATGTATATCAACATTATCAAGAAAATTTACAGTGAAAGTAAAGGTAGAATAAAATTGGAATCAACAGGAGATGCTTTTCCAATAGAAAGAGGTGTCAGGCAAGGCGATCCACTTTCACCAAAGCTGTTTACAGCAGTGGTGGAGCAAATGTTCAGGAAGTTGGATTGGGAGCATCTGGGTCTAAAGATAAATGGATCGAGGCTAAATCATCTCAGATTTGCGGATGACCTGGTGCTATTGGAAGAAGATCCAAAATTACTAGAGCTCATGATACAAGCCCTAGCAGATAACAGTCGAGAATTAGGCCTAGAGATGAATTCCAGCAAAACTAAAATTATGACTAATTCAATTCTTGTAGACATCATAGTTAATGGACAAAAGCTGGAGTATGTAGAGGAATATGTTTATCTCGGCCATTTAATATCGCCTAGTGACCAGATGTCGAAAGAAATACACAAACGAATTGCAAATGGATGGAAAATCTACTGGGCTTTGAAAGAAATCACCAAAAGCAAGGAAATAGGCATTAATATAAAAAAGAAGACTTTTGATACCTGTATTTTACCCTGCATTACATATGGCTGCGAGACCTGGGCTTTAACAAATCACCACAGGGCTAAGCTTGCAAGTTGTCAGAGAAGTATGGAAAGAAGCATGTTAGGTTTAAAACTAGCAGACAAAGTAAGAAGTACAGACATCAGGCATAAAACAAAATTAACCGACATCCTGGCTCGTATTGATCAACTAAAATGGAGGTGGACTGGGCATATGCTCAGGTGTAAAAAGGAGAAATGGAGCAAACAGGTGACCATCTGGTATCCAAGAGATGGTAATAGGAGTCGAGGTCGCAAAAAGAGAAGATGGGAAGATGACTTCAAAATGACTTTAGGTCCGTTATGGACAAGAGTGGCGGCGGACAGAAATCAATGGAAAGAGTTGGAGGAGGCCTTTGCCGTAAGGCACACCGAAATGAGAGATCTTTTATAAATTAGAAGATATATTTTGTTACCGATTTTAAATGTATAAAATTGTTAAAGTTCGGAAATAAAGGTTTTATTATTATTATTATTATTAATGTAATGTTTAAAATCGCTTCGAAAATAAGCGATCATTTCTCGAAAAAAGTTTAATAATGTAGAACATTGTTTTGATCTAACACTTGGGTTCAGCCAGCGTTTGCAATTAAATTGAATTAAATTAAATTCAAAATTATGTTTTTTCCTTTACATCATTATAAGAATTATAGATCAAAACTACCCCGTTGACACCCTCTAACTATTAAAAAAACCGCATCAAAATCCGTTGCCTAGTTTTAAAGATATAAGCATATAAGGGGACAGACAGCGGAAAGGAACTTTATTTTATACTATCTATAGATTATTGTTTCAGTTTTTATTTTTACGTTCGATGATATTTTCATGATTAACCACGAATCATTTTATCTTACAGTTTTATAGCCCCCAAGTTAAGAAATTTTGAGATACGCAGACTAACTATAAAGTAAGTGCAAATCGTAAAATTTCTAATGAACTCAGCAAATTCCTTAGATATTGTTAATTGCGTTTTAGTTCGATGATAAAAATCCTTTTGTAGATTTTTTAATGGTTGCTTATGAAGCGTTTAAAACTAGAAAGATCAGCTGATAGCTCTTTAAAAACGATTGATAACAATTAATTTTCATTTCAATGCCATCAATTCTAACGCTAACTTATGGAAGCGAGAGCTGGGTATAGGTATTTCACCGGTCGAGTCGGCCCACTCATGCAGCGAACTGCGTGGGTCTACTGCAGAACATTCACGTCGATATTTACCACAAATAACTTCTAGAAAGAACTTCTGGATTCAGAAGTATATAGTTTAACAAAAATATGACATTAATGACATTAAAACAACTTTTACGATTATATCGCGTTTATTTATTACTAATTTTATTTATTTCCCGGCGTTTCGAACTCTTTACAGAGATCATTTTCTGTAAAGAGTTCGAAACGTCGGGAAATAAATAAAATTAGTAATAATAAATATAAACGCGATATAGGGTAAGACCACCTATTGCTGGCACCCTACCAATTTATTGGCACGTTGCAATTATTTATCAATATTAAGGTTACCAGTATCCGAACACAATATTTTTTTCGCGTAATAAATAGTAGGTTTAACATTATATACTACTGGAATAACCGAAATTAGTCTTTTTTAAAAACGGCGTCGCAGTGAACACCTGTTTGTTGCGCTCGGACCTCAATAAGAAAAACTGACAAAAAATTGTACGCATAATAAAAGTCAAACCTTTTTAATGGCACATGTCAATATTAGCAGATCAAGGGATCAAGAAAAGAAAAGAAGAAAGGGAACGAAAAAAATTAGAAAATGAGAAACAAGCGGCGCCAAAGAAACACACCAAAAACAAAAAGAAGCATAAAGACGAAAAATCGAACATACTGTTTTTTGAGAAATTTTATACATGATACTGACGAAATTATCGAAAATAAAGAAAATGATCAGGGGTTAATTACTATAAACAGAAAACAAGCAAGTAGTCATAATAAAACATACACTACAGACGAAATAGAAAAAATATTGACTGAATTAGATGATGATAGTGGTTATACCTCATAGATATTTAACGATCTCAAAATGTTGATTTATTTAGATGATTACCTACATATAAAAACTATTTGAGTTGTTAATATTTTGTTAGATAGTAATAAAGTTAAAAAGTGTTAATGTTTAATCGATGTTTTTTGTATATTTAATTAGAAAAAAGTTCCTAAACTACTTTCCTGATAAATTATAAAAATAAATATTATATTTTTCATTTATACTGTAGTATTTTTTGTCCCTAAGTATGCTAATTAAGTAAATAGTATAAGAGCCAATAATGGGTTATGATCACTGCCAGTAAAAGGATTTCCAGTGCCAAAGACTGGTTCTTAAACCCATATCATTCATTTTTAAAAAAATGTTCAATCATATTGCATGATCTAAAATAAAGTGTATTGTATAAGGATCTACAGTAATATTAAAATAATTTAAAGTACATTTCATTGTTTAAAATTACAGTATATCAGAAATACTTATAATTTTTATGGGATAGCCGCTTAAAGTGCCAATAATTGGGTGTCTTACCCTAATCTTAAAGTTGTTTCAATGTCATGAACGTGATTCGCGAAAGTCTTAGAGATAAATATTTGACATTAATATTTTTTGTATTTTTAACATAACATAACTTCATGCCTTTTTCTACCCGAAGGTTTAGGCAGTGGCTGTTAAGCCTTGACTCGCCGTTATGTTTACGTCCCAATTGTATTGTATCCCAATGTATGTTTACATTTTAATTTAATTTAACCAAAACCAATAATTTAAAAAAAAAAATGCTTAAATATAAGAACCGCCACTTATCTCCACCACACTACATATTCTGTAGTTTAATATTAACGAATAGTTAATATGTTTTTACTGAAATTAATGCAACGCCTTGAGAAAAGGGTTTGTTTGAACTTATCGGACAAACAGCTCCATAAAATAACATAAGGTGTTTAGGTTTGAGAGTAGCTGATGTTATGAGTGGGGTAATCCTGGCAGATCAATCAATCCTCCACTCGTTTCACATCTCAACTACAAATCTCGGCTTACAGCACGTACGGGTTGTGGTACGTAATTAAAAAAATGGCGTTTTCAAAAATGCCTTTTTTTCCATTATCACCTTTATATTAGTAACTAATTGTACACATCATAAATCTATATAAACTTTTAAACACGCAGAAAAAATGTTGGTATTCAGTATTTTTTTTTATGGGATAGGAGGGCAAACGAATCAGGCGTGGCACCTGATGGTGAGCAACAAACGCCGCCCATGGACACCTGAACACATATAGTGTTATAGTAGCGTTGCCGGCCCTTACTATTGGATATGAACGGTGTCGAGAGTGGGATGGGAAAGGGAGGGGAAAAGGGGTTAGCTCTAGGTTAAGCCGGATATCTCTCTAACCAAACGAAATGCGGCAAGAGCCATTTTACGTCGATATTCTGCAAGGTCGTGGAATTTTTACCAGTCGAGTCAACCCATTTGTGCAGTGAACAGCGTGACTCTACTACTGTTAGAATGCTTTATCGGAGACGCATAACAAAATGGCTGAATGAAGGAAAGACCGATTTTAAAGAGTACTGTTCTTAAAGAGTTCTATTACACTTAAATAAAGTACTAAATATAAAGTTAAATTGTAGATCGTGAACTTTCTGATCGAAAATGAACTTCGAACGAGACTTTTGAAGTTCTAAATTGACTGGTTACATGTTAAATGATTGTTAAAACGATGGATGGTAAAACATAACTTAACATAACTTTACGCCTTTTTCTTCCGCTACAGACTCGACACGTCGAATCCTTACGTTATCCCTCAAATAAAAATTGTTGGCGAACCTATTGCCGTTACATCGGACAGGAAGGTGTCAGTCATTTATATTTATTACACATAACTTTCGAGAAGAATTCCGAGAAATCATTGATGTGAGTCCGGAATGGATCCCACGACTTTGAAACCAAAAGCGGGGACCTCGACCACTAGACCACCGTGACTATTGATTATTTATTTATATAATTATTTCATGACAAAAGGTAAACGAGCAGGTGGCGGTCACCTGATGGAGGATGCGATGAAATGGCCAGCGTAGCCTATGGACATCCATATCACCTAAAGAGTCACAGTTACGCCATCAGCCATTAAGATGGGATACGCAGGGGGAAAGGAACTGGGAAGATATTTCACCGGTCGAGACAACCTATTACAGCAGCAAACTGCGTGACTCCACCTCTATAATCTTGTCATAGCGAATATATGTTTATTAATGGCTTTTGTACAAATTCATTAAATTACTTCGATTCCTAAGTTTGGAGAAAACTCTAAAAAGAAATTAAATATTATCTTAAGCTCTGTCCTAAACTACTAAACTGACCAGCCTATCCTTCAAAAATAAGGCGTAACAGTTCGATTTTTTATAAAACATAAACTGTTAGAGCTTTAAAACTGATTCAAAATTTATTTTAATATTTCGGTACTTAATCTTGTTTACGATAAAAGCCGAAGTGAAGTTGAAGTCTTCACTTCGGAAGAAAAAAAAGGTTTAAGTGATAAAAACTGAAATAATTCCCGGCAAAATAATAATTAAAAAAAAAAAGATGCTTTTGAATCATTAAAAAAATATGGTCCAATTTGTATTCACTAGAATTTACAACGCTATAACAAAAATTTCTTTTTCATTCTTTGATTAAAAATAAAAACGCTTTAATATTTAAACTATCTGAATAAATGTATTCTAAAGAGATAGGAATATATTATTTTCACAAATAAAGTTGAATTCAAAGTAAGCAATCTCCTTTTTGTGTTTTATTTTTCAGTATTTTTTATTACATAAAACTGAGAGAAGAACGAAAAATTTTCAGGCAGAATTTTACTGATTTACTAGCTGACCTCGCGTACTTTACCGGCGTACCGGCGTACCGGCGAACTTAGTTCCGCATCAAAAGTATTTTTTACAGAGTTTACAATTAAATACTACGCAAAGGATTTTGATGCGGTTTTTTTAATGATAATGGATTAAGATCGGGACTAGACGACGGCCAGTCTTCAGCTCTAATGAAGTCCGAAACGTTCGCTTCCAACCAAGATTGCGTGGACCGAGCTTTATGACCCGGTGCCGAGTCTTGCTGGAAGGACCATGCTTCGTTATTGAATATGGTGTTGTTAAACTAATTGGGAAGCTTCCTTAGAGCTTTGAGCATAAATACGGTCATTTTGTTTGTTAAAATGTTGCTCAATTGTAAAAACTTTTTCATCCGTAAACAATATTTTTCTGTGACCTCCCTTTGCGTACCGCTTCAGTAGTTGTTTAGAGTTTAACACCCTATTCTTTTTTAAATTATCAGTTAATAAATGCCCAGTGCGCCTCTTATAGGCTGCAAGTCCTAAGTCATCTTTTAAAATACGCGACATTGTTCTAGGTGCTATCTTCATCTGCCGAGATAAAATCTTTTGCTTGCGGACAGGATTTCTTCGAATTCTTTCCCTTGCTGCTTTGACCACCTTTTTCGTACGAACACTACTTGGACGGCCAGGTGTTTTTCTGTCACAAACAGAGGAGGTCTCATTGTACCTATTAATAGTCCGGTACACAAACATTTGACTAATACCAAGTGTATGGAGAGTTTTAAAAATTGCATTTGGCTCCATACCTACTTTGTGTAATGCAATCACAGCGATTCGGTTCTCTTTATCACCCCACTCCATTTTAATATCGCAAAATATTGTACAATGTATTGGCGCCAAAACGAGAAAATACAATGAACAATCGTTTAAAAATGACAGATTCCAAATTCAAATGTAATATTTTTTTATGTTTAGTTGTAAGAGTATTTATGGCCAGACTAAGTATATTACTCAAGAATATTACCTAAAAACCAACCTGTTGACATCATTAAAAAACCACATGGTTTTTAGGTATTATTCTTGAATATATATATTATTCAAGAATAATACCTAAAAACCATCCTAGCGTAGTTACAAAGATCTATGCATATAAGGGAACAGACAGCGGAAAGCGACTTCATTTTATGCTGTCTAATAATTATAATATGTTCACAACTAAGAGGCTAGTGTTCTGTTCATATTGGTGGTGAAAGGCCATTGTATGTAAAAAAAAGTTAATATCTTGGACGCAATACACACAGCGCCCTCTAGTTTCAAGCTAAGCAACTAAATGCTTGTGTTATGGATACTAGATAACGGATACTAATACATATATACTTTTCTTTTGTAAATACATAGTTATAATACATAGAAAAACACCCAGACGCCACACACGTATTCATATTTGTCAAAAATATTTGTGCTCGGGTGGGAATCGAACCCCCGACCTCATTGCTGCAGCCGGTAGTTTTACCAATGCCCACGAGTCTCAAAGCGAAATTAGTCATTTATATATAAAATCTTTTAGTTCTACAAAATATTTCTTTCAGCGATTTCCTAGGAATTACGGTCAACATTTGCTGGAATTAAATTGTGCGGATAATACTTACTTAGTAAGAAAATTTGTAAAGAAATTATTTGAATAAAAATGAAACATTGCTATTAAAAAAATCACTTTCGATAGCCTAGTAGCCTGTTTGGATATATATTAAAATTTAGGCTCGTTATAGATGCTGAATACGTTATAACCATGTGAAAAGAAATAATAAGTATAAATTATTATTAATTTTCAACGTGTAAAGACTTAATAATATATTACTATGACTACTGTAAGTAATGGATGTAGGAGTCGAGGACGGCCAAGACACACATTCCATGACCAAATAGAATGTGTTCTGGAGGAAGGTGATGTTAAGAGCCTCAAAAACCGACGCGCGTGCATGAAAAGAGTTATGAAAGTCAACGAAGCGAGTGAGGCGTGTAAGAATCGTGCCCTATGGCGCTCTGTTCTCTCTGCCTACCCCGCAATGGATTTGGCGTGAAGTTATGTATGTATTGTAAGTTGTACAGCCTGTTCGTAATACACATAGAAAAACAAGGGTAGTAGCTAATATTGTAATCTAGCCTTTAGTTGTCTAGCTCCCCGCTTATGATTCAGAATGTCCGATGTATGGCAATAGGTTCGCCACCTATTCCGTTTGGGACGTAACGTAACGATCCGGCGAGTCGAGGATTTAACAGCCAGTGCCAACACTTTCAGATAGACGTAGGCGTGAAGTTACGTACGTATGTAAAGAATAAATTATTAGCTTAAAAAATATTTTCTTATAAATTAATACATCTTATAATAGACAGTTTTTATTTGTTTTTTTTTTTGGATAGCAAGGCAAACGAGCAGTCGTGTCACCTGATTTTAAGTGACCATCGCCGCCCATGGACACCTGCAATACATTTAGTGTTACAGTTGCGTTGCCGACCTTTAAGGGAGTAGGATAGAAAGGGATGGGGAATGGGGTGGGTCTCCGGGTACCTCTCTCACCGAATGAAACGCGGCATGAGCCACTTTACGTCGGTCTTATGAGAGGCCATGGTGTTTCACTGGTCGAGCTGGCCCATTCATGCAGCAAACTGCTTAGCTCTACAACTGTCAAGTGTGTCTAGAAAAAACAAACAAACTAAACAATAAGCTCTATTTTTTAAACATCTATTTAGACAATAATGTGAGTATTCTCTCCACATAAAAGCGTTTTATACCACCCTGTAAATATGTAATGTTAACATCAAAGTGGTTGCCGACTGTACGCAGAGTTCATTTTTTATTCAACAACTAAGCCAGTTGCGTATTGTGAAGTCCGCTGAAATAAGTAATGCCAATATACAGCGTGTTACGTTTTTACTAAAATATTTATAAATAATGTAATTTACGGAATTTATTTATTGTTCTGTTGAGCTGGTGCTAAACTAGTAGATTAACTAAGATATTATTTCTATAAAAAATAATTTATATTTAACTGATAATTTTCCAATTATTTTCCTGATTTGGAGTCTCGGTGGCGCAGTGGTCGAGCACACGGCTTCTGATCCAGAGGTCCGGGTTCGATTCCAGACACTGGCTCACACCAAT
Source organism: Euproctis similis (assembly GCA_905147225.2). Classification (NCBI taxonomy): domain Eukaryota; kingdom Metazoa; phylum Arthropoda; class Insecta; order Lepidoptera; family Erebidae; genus Euproctis; species Euproctis similis. The sequence goes on along the minus strand of LR990121.1, from coordinate 4,464,749 downwards.
GACTTTTCGAAATTGTTTTCGGAAGTTATGTGTGATAAATATCGATGACTGAAAAACTTTGTGCTCGGTATGGCAATAGGTTCGCCACCTATTCCATTTGGGACGTAAACATAACGGCGAGACGAGGCTTAACAGCCGCTGCCTACACCTTCGGGTAACAAAAGGCGTGAAGTTATGTATGTATTTTCCATGGTCTGGAGGTCGAGCATCACGGTTTTGAAATAAGAACTCGTGGGATCAATACCGGTCTCACACCAATAATAACCTTTTCGAATTATTTGGGAAGCTATGTGTGATAAAAGAATATCATAATATCTTGGACACAATACACACAGCGCCCTCTGGTTCCAAACTAACCATTTACAATTAAAGTACTAAATCTCGAAAATTAAGACTTTTTCTTTTCTACATTATTTGTAAATTATACATACAAACAATCCCGTTGACACCTTTAATAAAAACCGGATCAAAATCCGTTGCATAGTTTCAAAGATGTAAGCATAAAAGGGGGCAGACAGCGGAAAGCGACTATATTTTAGACTATGTATTAATTTTGACAGTCTAGGTGGCGCAGTGGGCGAGCGCACGGCCTCTGATGCAGAGGTCCGGGGTTCGATTCCAGACACTGGCTCACACCAATGACTTTTCGAAAATGTTTTCGGAAGTTATGTGTGATAAATACCGATGACTGAAAACTTTGTGCCCGGTATGGCAATAGGTTCGCCACTTATTCCATTTGGGACGTAAACATAACGGCGAGACGAGGCTTAACAGCCGCTGCCTACACCTTCGGGTAACAAAAGGCGTGAAGTTATGTAATAATTTTTTGGGTAGTTTTATTGCGAAAGAGTTATATATATCCATAATTGTCATATAAACTTTATATTAACAGTATAAATAATATAGTAAGATTATAGAAATAATAATAATAAGCCTTTATTTCCGAAAATGTCTACAATTTCTATATTTACAATACTATAAAATGTCTCTTGTTTCGGTGTGCCTTACGGCAAAGGTCTCCTCCAACTCTTTCCATTGTTGTCAATCTGCCGCGACTCTGGTCCACAGGGGCCCTAAAGTCATTATTAGGTCATCCTCCCATCGTTTAGCTTTACGACCTCGACTTCTAAGTCCATCCCTAGAGTACCAGACTATCACCTGCTTACTCCATTTCACCTTTTTGCAGCGGAACATATGTTCAGCCCACCTTCATTTGAGTTGGTCTCTCTGGCACCTTGCTAGTTTGTCCCTTTGTATAGAAATATAATATTATTAAACTTTAATAGCTTAGAGATTTGATACATGGATGTGAGAATCCGGCTTGGAATCTGGATTCAGAATAACACTTTTTTAAAACTAAGAAACTAATTTTCCTTGGGCTTTGAGACCCGAAACAAAGTCATTGCATATCCAGCCGAGCATAACAGGCGTGAAGGCTACATAAAATAATATATTTATATCAGTATTAAAATTTTCCCAGGAAAATTTGTATGGCCTCACCACTTAACCCATAACAGCTTACCTTCATTTATTACCGTCGGTATAAAAACTTGCTATTCATAACCCAAGTGGCCAACTATGTCAACCAAAACTATTACTATTTACTTTGAAAAATTAATATATATTTGCCATAAGGATTGTTTTTGTTAATAATCTCTACTTACCGCACATTATTTTAAATAAGTAATTAGATTGAGATAGGATTTGAACTCGGGACTTAGGAACTATAAAATTGTAACTGACCAATATAAATTCTCTCGTAGAGCCATGCATTTCGCTGTATGAATGGTCCAGCTTGACCGGTGATATACCACTACCGCTCAGAATATTAACGTAAAGTGACACATGGCGTGTGATTTTTTTATGGGATAGGAAGGTAAACGAGCATGCGTATCACACGATGGTAAGTGACCAGCGCCGCCCATGGACGCCTGCAACACATATAGTGTTACAGTTGCGTTGCTGACCTTTAAGGGAGTAGGATGGTAAAGAATGGGGAAGGGAGGTGGGCCTCCGGGTACCTCTCTCACCAAACGAAACGCGGCATGACTCACTTTACGTCGATATTCTGAGAGGTCGTGGTATTTCACCGGACGAGCCGACCCATACATGCAACCAACTGCTTGGCTCTACCACTGTTAAGAAGGTATTGCTCGGTGAGAGAGGTATCCGTAGGCCCTTACCCACTCTCCTTCGCATCCTACTTCGACCCCTTCGCCTATCGCATTTTAAAGGCCGGCATCGCAACTGTCACACCGTCCGTGTTGTGGGTATCCATAGGCGGCGTTAGTTGCTAACCATGACAGATGACATGCCTGCTCGTTTGCCCCCCAATCGCAAAATTAGTTATTGATATAAAGAAATGCTGCTTACACCTTTGCCTCCAAAAACTACAAAAACAGAACCACCTAATGCTGATCTCGCAGACGGCAATTCAAATTTTAATACATTTTTTTCACCCCAGGTCCCTCTCGAAGCTAAGTTCCATCAATCTTGATAAAACCGAAGATATCCATACGATGAATGCCTTAAAGGTCACCAGTAAAATTGTTGAAGACGCATCTGAAGAGGCAACTTATTGGCCTGGCAGTGGAATTATTAACTTTATATCAAGTCAGCGCGTCCCCAAGAGAGATTTATTTAAGCATGACAAACGATCTTGCGCAGACCTCGAACTAGGTCAAACGAAAGAACAATGGTGATAGGATTATTCCAGCGTTATTGAAACGACATATAAATTTAACATTCTATTGTTGAATATTAGCACAATTTATCGTATAGATGGCGTGACGGTTTAATATTTCCACTACTGTTCTGGAGGTCCAGATGCACCATACATTTTCTCTAGTATGAGCGTATGGTAAGTAGCAAGCCAATCAGTGATAGATCCAAGCAGTTTGCTGCATGAATGGGCCGGCTCGATTGACTTAAAGTGGCTCATGCCGAGTTTCGTTCGGTGAGAGAGGTACCCGGAGGCCCACCTCCCTTCCCCATTCCTTCTCATCCTAATCCCTTAAAGGTATATTTGTTGCAGGTGTTCATGGGCGGCGCTGGTCACTTACCATCAGTTAACACGAATGCTCGTTTGCCCTCCTATCCCATAAAAAAGCAACTACCGCCACCAATAGACACACACCGCCCACTGATAGTGTTACAATTGCCGACTTTGATATTTGAATGGAAAGGGGCTTCGAAAGAGTTAGGCCTCTGGTAGTGGATACCTCTCTTATCGAACGCAACGTGGCATGAGCCACTGTACATAATTATTTTGAGAGGTCATGTTATTTCCGGGATCGAGCCGTCCCGTTCATGCAGAAAGCTGCGTGACTGTACTGTTATTTTTTAGCCTAACCTAATCAAACCAAATTACTTAATTGTACGGTCCCCAAAGAAGAGGAGAAAATTCTATTTGTAAAATGTTAGCTAAAAATAGATTAGGATTTTTAGGATAGTTACCAATGTGAACTGATTATCTTAGGGTGAGGGGCATAACTCTCTGCCCTACCTCGTAATGAAGCAATCAGGAATATTAACCCTACAATGCATGCTTTTTTTAAACCGTGTCAAAAAAATATATGTGATTCTATATAGTGTCTAGACATAATATATGTTAATAAGATCAAATAAAATTAATTAATTTTATAGATATTTATTTTTTCAATTCTGTTCCATATATGGTACAGTATGCAATTACACTAATATTAGACTTAAAATTAGGAACAATGAAGGAATCTTTTACATATTTTACAAATGAAATTTATAAAAGCAATTGTTGTCTTTGTTTAAACATAGCTCAGTACGACTCTTTTCGCAACATATATATTATAGGTTTACTTCTTAGATTTTCGCGAATCACATTCATAACATTGAAACAACTTTTATGGATTATATCGCGTTTATTACAACCACCGTCTTTTTGTTCATTACTCGTGAAAATGATCTCTGTAAAGAGTTCAAAACGTCGGGAAATAAATAGAAAATAAGATCTAAATAAACGCGATATATTCCATAAAAAGTTGTTCCAATGTTATATATAGGTTTTTCCTTTACACTGTGGATATTACGTCCACGGATAATGTTTCCCTCTTAGGTTATATTCTAACATTTCTTGTTTAGAGTTCTGCGATCATGTCCTGGATGACCTAAGGGTACTTGAAAAGAGTCGTTAAAATGCAAAAACTGTCTTATCTTCTCAAAATGGTTCACGATCATCGTCTCTCTTACTATATATGTATACCTAACTCCGATTCCCAGTACATCATATTAGGTAATAGAGCAATGCTCACGAGCATACATATACCTAAAAACTTTTTTAATTCTTATGGTGGAATGGATTATATGGGTCTTTTTAAGACTTTTCTTCTAACTGGTACAGTGAAAGAACTTCTACTTTGGCGTAATGACGTACTCGGCCCTGAAAGGCTGGATTGAGGAATTGTTGATTGTATATTTACATCTTCAACGTAGATAGTACCACAAATATCAGAGGATAATGGCGCATCATAACTAACAGGCTTAACATCAGAGTCACTATCATCATCCATTTGCTGCAAGTTTTCTCTGATTCTCACCATGACATCTTCACTTTTAGCACCCAAAATGTCTTTACCATCGTTACACCCTGATAGTATATTTCAATATTGCTTAATTAGCTGGTTAGGTAAAACCTTCTTTGCCATAATCTGTAATAAAATCCCACCGAAACAAAATATTAGATATGAACTAATGCATAGTGTACCATATCTGGAACATTTGAATAAGTTGATTTATTAGTACATAAAACAGTAATATTTCAAAAAAAGAGCTTACCTTCATATAATATAGACTATTTCCAATGTAAATTAATTTTTTTTCGCCTCCAAATACTCAAAAAACTATTTTTTTAATAATTTTCAATTTACGTTAACCACGAGCACTCGATGATCTATCAAATTGTACAGGAATAAGAATATCAATTGATAGCTAGCCCTATCTAGTGACAATAGCCATTACTAAATCGTTGCTAGGTATGTAGAGATTCTTGCTTTGCCCGACAGACGACGCTAGTTATCTTCAAATGAACGGTAGATGTAATTATTTTGATTGTACCAAATATGGTACAGAATGCATTGTAGGGTTAAACAAATAAATTTCTTTCCCGATACTAGGAAAAAATAATTCATAAATAATAATATCCATTTCTTTAGCTTGATTAAACACTAATTAATTAAAAAACTTCAAGTATAAGCGATGGACGGATATTAATGTTATTAATTATTTAATCGATTCCAATTATGTGCAAGTAATTTCATCCTTTTTCCACCCGAAGGTGCTGTTACGGTTCAACTCGGTGATTGCTTACACCCCAATTGAAATAGTTGGCGAAACCTATTGCCCTATATCGGGCAAAATGTTTTCAGTCATCGAGTTATTCATTAAAATAGACTTAGGGCCAAGTTCACAAACTATGACATAGCGATGTGTTAGCTAAATAGAGCTCTAAATATAATCGGACCTATAAAGTTAACGCTGTTCACCAAAAATAAAATGGGGACTGCTACATAATCAGTTGTAATTAGAACGAAGCAAAAGAATGAGAGCATTATACTAAATGCTACTTATTAAAATAAAGGAAAATGTGTGCAATGTGTATATATTCGGTTACATCCGAGCGACATCCAAAAATGTAAGGATAATAATATATACTGCAAAATGTGAACCGTGTTATGGCAATGCGATCAGTTACCATAAACGCCTTTGTTATTTATTAGCGTTATGTTTTATTCTGTTGTCATGGCAACGTCTGAAATACGTTTTATTATTTTGCTTTCTCGTCATATTTTAGAAATAATTTCGTCATATTTGGAATAAATGGGGTGCCCGTATAATTCGCTTACGAGTATTTAAAAAAGTCTAAAACATTATTTTCATCTAAAATGTAATTTATAGCGACTTCCATTATATTTTGTTTAGGGTAGAGGTTCCAATAATGGACTATAAACCAGCGATGGATATTTTTTTTATTTATTCAAAGAAAACATAGTTTTTCGATGGTTTTAAAGCTATAAACTGAATAAGGAATGGTTATATTGTTAAACTAGTTAAGTTTGAAATAAATTTAACTAAACGAGATTTCATTTATCCGTCTAAATTCTGTTTAAATTTGCCATAATTATGTATATGACACGACAAAAAACAATGTCAACGACTGGATATCTAATGCTGGGTAGTGTCTGTGTCATCATTGGGAATAGACAACTGGATCCTAAATGTCTATCAATGGTGATATTAGATTTTCCTATACCTTCTCAAATTTCGAAGAATTTATTACAGATACTTCTACTACGTATTCTTGAGAATATTGATATGATATTTTACTAATGACTCTTGGTCTGTTTTTTGTACTAATTGCTTGTTTTGCTTTTATGATGAACACTGTAGTACAAGTGTCCATTATTAGATCCTTCACCTTACTTTATTTATGAAATGTCACATTTGTTTACAATAACCGCCAGATAAACGAGGTCTTTGAGGTACATTAAGATAATCGGTCGAATACAGCACTTAATCAATGTTAAGTGCTTGGTGAACAGAAAAATATTCTTAAAGACCCGTTTACGGCGTGATCGGCTGAATAAGATCTAACCATCTCTTCGTGAACACGGGCCTTATAGTTTCTAAAAATATTCAGTCATTGGTATTAGATTCAAACCCGTGAGTTGTTGATTTGGAAGCGCGGTGCTAGATCCTAAGTCCAACGAGAATAGAGAAATAATAACAACTCAGAATCTCATTCTCTTAAGTCGAAATTAACTTGAACGAACAATTACTTACTTTTTCAATTCAGGTCACCCTCAATTACTTTTTCAAGAATGCTTTAATAATAAATTTTGACAGTGGTAGAGCCAAGCAGTTCGCTGCATGAATGGGCCGGCTCGACCGGTGAAATGCCACGACCTCTCAGAAGACTGACGTAAAGTGGCTCATGCCGCGTTTCGTTCGGTGAGAGAGGTACCCGGAGGCCCACCACCTTCCCCATCCTTTCCTATCCCTTAAAGGTTGGCAACGCAACAGTCACACTATATGTGTTGCTGGTGTCCATGGGCGGCATTGGTTGCTTACCATCAGGTGACACGCCTGCTCGTTTGCCCTCCTCTCCCATAAAAAAAATAACCAAAAAAATATATATAATATAATAATACTCTTGTTTGATTAAATAATAATCTAGGTGGAACTTTTAATGTCTATTGGAAGAGCATTTAACGCGTTTAACACCCTCGCGCAGGTCTAATAATAGTATTAGTATAAGTCTATTTAGTAGCAACTTTTCACTTTCTTATGCTCGAATTTAAACAGAACTCTGACATCTAGTGACGGGTGGAGGTACTAATATTTTTTTTTATTTCAATTATAGTACCAACTCCAAACACCGACAAACTTTAGCTCCAACTTTTATAAAGGAAATCGTCACTTATAAAACTTTCGAAACGTCGTTACTCCATTTTTGGTAGACTTCATCAAGATAATAGTTTTTTTTTTTGTTTGAAAGCAGTTATTTGTCTAAAGTTTGCTTCATAGTCCAGTTCCAAAGTTTTTACATTTCTTTAATGTAATGAAATCAGTTTTCGTAAAAGTAATTAATTGATAGAAAAAGTTATATTTCTTTTCGCAGTCAGTCGTTTTGTTTGATAAATAAAATTCTTGTCTCACGGTGTGCGTTATTAAACTTCGAAACGGCTCGAACGATTCTTATGAAATTTTATAGGCATATCAGACAGATCTGACAATCAGGTCACTGGGGTCGTCGGGTCAGCTAGTGAAAAACAAACTTATAATGGAGAGAAGGAAAACTGTTATATTCAAACATTTAATTATAAGATAATATGGCAGCGTGAAATTAGTTTTACTAAACAAACAACTCATCAGCCATATAGACATACTTTGATTAACATATTCAAATACTCGTATTAAATATATAATATTATACAAGCCAAATTTATCTTGATAAGTCCGTTGCTGCCTTAACTAAGCGGGGAGTTTTAATTTAATAATATTAGCAGGCAAGGGTATGTATATTGTGTAAATATGGTGCTTGCATATTCAACATTGTTTTAAAGATATTTTTTTCTTTACCAAGGTCGAAGTAATAACAATACGGTAGCGCCTCAGCTAGGGTTGGCAAATTTATATAATTTTCGTAACGGGTAATTAATTATGCAAAATCACTTTAGCAGTCTCCGTGGTCAAGAGGTTCGGCAACTTGTTTCTGAATCCAGTCCAAAAATCCAATGATTTTTTTGGCTAAATAGTTATGTATGACTAAATATCGATGACTTAGAAAGTTGTCCCCTATACATTAGGTTCTGCTACCAATGCCGTTGGATAAGACTTTTTTTATAGATAGGAGGGCAAACGAGCAAACAGGGCCCCTGGTGGAAAGTGACTAGCCCATGGATGCAACCAATACAGATAGTGTTACTACTGCGTTGCTGACCTTTAAGGGAGTAGGATTAGAAAATAGAGAAAAGGAATGAAGGGATGAATGTATTTATCGCGGCATGAATTGCCATTGTTAATTTGGAGAGTCAATGCATAACAGATTTTATTGGATCTTACAAAAAATGAACTAGTAATAGCATTTGAATCAGAAAATCCAATTTCTGACCCTATCAACTGTAACTTCTGAATCCTAGAGATAAAGAAGTAAAACCCCTATATGAAGGTATAAGCAACCGCAAAAACGCCCGGAGCAATAGTCTGGCTCAGAATCAAATAGATAAAACACAAGAAAAAATAACAGTGGTAGAGCCAAGCAGTTCGCTGCATGAAAGGGCCGGCTCGACCAATGAAATACCACGACCTCTCAGAAGATCGACGTAATATGGTTCATGCCGCGTTTCGTCCGGTAAACTCCTCTGAAACGGCTTAGCCGATTCTCATGAAATTTTATGGCTTCTGACATTTATTTTCCATCCCCATAAATGTTAAAAGTCTACTCCTATTCTTCTTTTTTTAATTTTATATATTTTTTCATTATTTTTTATTTTTTTTAGTTGACAACTATATATTTTTTTATACTATGTATCACATTTTATTTATATATTATACTATATATTTAGCTTTCTTAAGCTGATGGACCGAATGACCAATACAACAATGGATCGTTTGATCTGTTATATAGTTGACTTATTTCATGTAAGGATCAAATAAATAGAAAAAAGGGAAGAAGGGAAACGGGCATTTCTCAAAGTTAAGCTGTAGTTTTTGTCGTGATATTTTCGGGGGTTGAGCAGAAATATATTTATATCGCTCAATATATATAACAGCTTAGTAGTTATCAAATCTTTACAAGTAAATGGTAGTCAAATATTACAAATTATAGTATTGTTACTTGTAAGTAAAGTTTCAGGACTATGTGAGTATTTGTTATGTTGCTGACGATAAACCAATTTCCTGTAAAGTGCTTTGGTATACAGTATATTCTAACAGCCTCCATGGGTTATTTCTGTTCAGCACTTCTTCTCCGTACATTAATAAGTCTCGAGTTTGAATCCGTTACTACCGGACTTTTTGGAAACCAATCTGAATTTTATGTGTGATAAATATCGATAAATGAAAAAATTGTGCCTGACATATGGTGACCGAGCATTATATGGAACTAAAAAAATTTTGAATAATTGCTACTACCTTCTCTGTCAATTATTAAGAGCGTGAAGTAACAGAAAAAAAATATAAATTAATACTCCTTTTGTACTAACATTGTACTAACAGTTAAATATATATATGCAGTTAAGTAAGAATTAGTGGCAACCCTAACATGTAGCCTATTCTGATGAAGGTTCATTTAGATCTTGTTCAAAATGAAATGAGGGTTGGCATGATGAAATAGTTTATCGATATTTTTGAACAGCCGGTATGAAAATATTATTTAAAAACAGGTAATACTTTTAGATTATAACAGGGCAGAAATATATATGTATATTTCATATACAATGATACTAAACTGAACTGTTATAAAAGTATGCCAGGATACGAATCCGGGACTTCCTTAACAAAAGTCCTATATTGAACCACGTAGGACGAACAATATTTGATATTTTCTTATAAAATATAAACTAGAATATAAATACTGTCTATTATTTTAAACTCTCTTCAAAGTATGACATAATTTATCCCGCAATTTATTGTACAGAAAATTTCTTAAGACGTTTGGGGATTGGAGATGAATTATAATACTAATATTATAATAATTATACTCATGATGAAATTGTAACACCATCATTTTCCTACCTTTATCCTAAGTGGGGTAGACACAACATGTCATCCTTTTCCATTCTCTTCTACCACTCGTCATTTTCACAATTACTCCCTTCAAAATCATATCAACTTTTACACAGTCCATCCATCTTTTTTTCGACCTTTCTTTACCAATGTATCCATCAACAGTCATTCCCATCCATTTCTTGGTAAAATGACTTTCTTACCATCTCATCACTTATCTATGCCACGTCAATCTACAACTACAATTTTCCATGATTAATGCTAGTTTCAAACTCCGATTTTGTCACACCACACATCCATCTTAACATTCTCATTTCTGTTCCATGTACTCTTCTTTCATCCACTTCTCTCATTAGCCAACATTCAGATCCATACCGACAGGTCCAGCAACCGATTTGTATAATTTTCCCTTTTAATTTATAGGGTATCCGTGGGTCGCATGCTGTTCCTGCCGCTATTTCACCCATCCCGTATTCATTCTGTTTTTTATGGGAGGAAGAAGAGGGCGTCTCTTTTTTATGAAATAGGAGGGCAAACAAGCAAGTGGGTCACCTGATGATAATCAACTACTCTCCATGAACACCGTTGTGAGTTGCTGGCTTTAAGGGAGTAGGAGGGAAAAGGAAGAAGGAAGGTTCCGCATCTCTCACCGAACGAAACGCCGACATTATCGATCGACCGGTGAAATCACCGGTCGAGCCGGCCTACTCATGCAGCGAACGAAGACTACACAGTTAATGTTATTCACATCACGGTCATTGGAGGAACAAAACTGTGAGATAAAAATGACTACACTATATTTGATATGATTTACCGATGGAAATCATATCAAATACAGAGCCCTCTAGCTATACTTCGATAAGTATAGAGGGCTCTGCATTCCTCCAGTCAAATTTTCCAGGCCTGAAGAGACGAGTAACATTTGTTATAAAATCAGAATATTTTTACAAAAATACCACGCAGAGAGAGATTCAGACACGTATTACCTTACTAAGTATATAAAAATGTATATTTTCTCCAGCGAATCAATTTGTCAAAGAATTTTCTTTTATGAAAACAACTTTTAGTTTATAGATTGTGAAATGGAATTGATTGGACGCTCTTTCACTAACTCCAGTTCACAATCAGTTCGATTTCAACCCACAAAGTTGTTGGTTACTTTCATGAAAGAAAATTGTTTAACCAATCTATATACTTATATATATATACTTTTATATTTTAGAGAAGCGAGATTAAATATTTGTTCAGTTGTTAATAGAAAACTCTTAAGATGGCTTAAGATGAAACTTCAAATTTGTTTTATATTTACGAGATTATTGCTTGCAATTTTGTTTACAAAATATTGACACATACATACATAACTTCACGTTAAATCCTTTGCGGGGTAGGCTGAGAAATCGGAGCGCCATAAGGCACGATTCTTACAGAACTCACTCGCTTCGTTGACTTTCAAACTCTTTTCAGGTACGCTCGTCGATTTTTGAGGCTCCTAACATCACCTTCGTCGACTCCTACATCCATACGCTTTTGCATTGATAAAAAAAAAGATATAAAACTCTGATATGTTTATACAATAACAATAGCTGATTCAGCAAACGTTATCTTGATAAAAAACGAATATTTTAACAAACAATTAAAAAATAGGAGTTGATCGTAGAGCAGTAAAAAAATCAAATTATATAATAATAATTTTGGGGGATAAAAAATAGATGTCGTACGTTTTGATAGTAAGAAAGTTCGCCGGGTCAGCTACAGTCATACAGAATAAAGTATTTATTTTTCTCAAATATGTTATATTTTTATTAGTCGTTCCAAAAGTTGCTGCATCATATCGTTTAAAGTTTGGACAATAGAAATTTTATTTGCCAAGTTTAATAATGTCTGAAGACAAAATTCTTTATTAAGGTAATATGACTGCACCTTTGGAGTAAGAAACTTTCTCAATTGTAAAAAATGAACTGCAGGTTCATAAGTTTTGCAACTTTAAATTGTTTCGGTTAGTTATTACAGAATGGAGAGCCATCTTGGATCCTAAAAGACGATGACTATAGTTTAAATTAGTAGGTATCTATAAATAGAAAATGTACAAAGATATTGGGTTATTATAACTTTTAAGATATGCTTGCTTTCTAGAACGTAATCTAAATAATGACTAATTATACACAATTTTTATAGTAGTTTTTTGGATACAATAACCACAGCGCCCTCTATTTTTCCAAGTTAAGTAACTGCTGTGTGGCGCCGGCTTAGAATACCGCCACCCCATCTCTTCCCGTGGGTGTCGTAAAAGGCGACTAAGGGAAAAGTTAGAAGAATGGGCAGCAGCATTCTCTCTCAAGAAAATACAGCCTACTGCGATCGCCAACCCGCCTGCCAAGCGTGGCGATTATGGCAAAAACCCCCCATGATTGAACGGACCGGCAGTTGTGCCGCTCTATGGGCCTATGTCCAGCAGTGGACCTCAAAGGGCTATTGATAGCAACTGGAAGCTTGTGTTTTTATTTTCTGAAAATAAATAAGTATATAAAATACAGTCTCGGTGGCGCAGTGGGCGAGCGCACGGCCTCTGATCCAGAGGTCCGGGGTTCGATTCCAGACACTGGCTCACACCAATGACTTTTCGAAATTGTTTTCAGAAGTTATGTGTGATAAATACCGATGACTGACAAACTTTGTGCCCGGTATGGCAATGGGTTCGCCACCTATTCCATTTGGGACGTAAACATAACGGCGAGACGAGGCTTAACAGCCGCTGCCTACACCTTCGGGTAACAAAAGGCGTGACGTTATGTTATGTTATGTTATATAAAATACAAAGAAAAACACCGAGACGCCATACGAACATCGTATACTTATTATAAATATTTCTACTTCTGTGGGAATCAACCCCACTGAGCTCTAGTTTGATGTCAGTTGTTTAACCAATACACCACGCGGTACTTCAAGATATATAAAAATAAATTGAAAACCAATACAACTTTATTCCATCAGTTATTTTAAATTGCGTATTTATCTACTGTAAGATACGAGTACTGGATAAACAACACTCGTAAACTATATATTTACATATTGTATGTAAACTCACGAAATAGATAAAATACACTAATGCTATATAACAACCACCCAAGTTTATTTCCACCCCTAGAATTCTACTCGTATACAAATATCGGGCTAATATAATTTTCTGCGAGATACGTGAGTTGTATTGGAGGAAATAATATGAAGGTACCGCTTAGTATACAATATTTACTACTAGCTGACCCGGCGAACTTTGTCCTGTATCAAAAGTATTTTTTACAGCATTTACAATTTAAGTGCTAAATCTATAAAATTATCACTTTTGCTTCACTATATTATACATACAAAACACCACGGTGAGTCCCCACCCCGTTGAGTTCTTCTATCTATTAAAAAAACCGCATCACAATCCTTTGCGTAGTTTCAAAGATCTAAGCATGTAAGGGGACAGACAGCAGAAAGCGACTTTGTTTTATACTTATTTACTTTACCTACTGAATATTATTTTAATTTACATAACATAACTTCACGCCTTTTTCTACCGAGAAGAATGTATAGGCAGCGGCTACGTTATTCGCTTAAATTTCGCCACCGGAATAGGTGGCGAAATTTGGGACGTAGACATTTACGTAGACGCGAGTGTAGGCGTAAAAGGCACTGCCTACACCTTTGGGTACAAATAGGCGAGATGTTATTAATTAATTCCCCCCTTCCCCATCCTTTCCTATCCCCTATCCCTTAAAGGTCGGCAACGCAGCAGTAACGCTATATGTGTTGTCGGTGTCCATGGGCGGCGTTGGTTGCTTATCATCAGGTGACACGCTTGCGCGTTTGCCCTCATAGCCCATAAAATAAAATTGGATGTTACTAAAATTTATGGAAAATAAATTTAGAAGTCATATATAAGTTAGTTAGTTATCATTTGTTAGTGGATTCCAGACATGTTATATGCTAGTTCGTGCCCAAACTTTCTTGTTCAACGTACTAATAAATCAGATCTGTTGTAACGACATAAAATATGTTATCCAACTTAGCAGATTGTTCGTGTAAATTGGTATCAAAACAGTTACGAAGTTATACTATTCTGTGAACAGTCGTTATTTTTGATGTCAGTTTTTATTGTATTGATGTTATTGAATATTTTGTGTTTTTTGGAGTGTTTCTAAAAGAACTGACAATTCAAATATGAGCTACGGTAAAGTTGTGCAGTTCGCTGCTTGAATAGGGTGGCTTGACCGATGAAATGCCACGATCTCCCAGAGACTCGACGTAATGTGTCTCAAGCTGAGTATTGATCTGTGAAATAGGTACCCGGAAGCCAACCCTCCTTCCCCATCCTTTCCTATCTAACTCCCTTAAAGGTAACACAACTGTAGCACTATATGTGTTGCAGGTGTCCATGGGTGGCGCTGGTTGTTTACCATCAGGTGACATAAGTTTGTCGTCATACCCCACAAAAAAAACCACTTTTAAATTTTGAAGTTACTTTTTGAATACCCCTTTCTCTACGAAACTAACAGTAAAGAAAAGAAAAATAACGTATAAATTATTTAAAAGATAGTTCCGAATTTATTCGGGGTGTCACTCCCCGTGGGGGCAGTTCCGCAACGTTGCGTACGTCTGCTCTTATTTACAGCTCACCTGGTGCTCTCCGAGGAAAACGCCAGCTGGAGATGGGATAGAAAATGTATACTATATTCTTAGTTACTACCCAAAACATATTTGTTCAAATATTTATCTTCTTTGAATCAATAAAATAGATATGTACATAAACCAACCCTCGATGAGCGAGGAAAACCTGACCACGAAAAATAAGGTTAAATTCTCTTATTGTTACAGATTTAAGATACCCTGGTACAATAACAAAAAAAAGGCATATTCTCGGTATCATGCTCTAGAGATATCCTCTAGAGCATGATACCGAGAATATGCCTTTTTTTTACGCGATGAAAAGCTTTATGCACACCCCTCGCACGGCAGGGGGTAGTGTGGGACACATAAACATAACATAACTTCACGCCTTTTGTTACCCGAAGGTGTAGGCAGCGGCTTTTAAGCCTCGTCTCGCCGTTATGTTTACGTCCCAAATGGAATAGGTGGCGAACCTATTGCCATACCGGGCACAAAGTTTTTCAGTCATCGATATTTATCACACATAACTTCCGAAAACAATTTCGAAAAGTCATTGGTGTGAGCCAGTGTCTGGAATCGAACCCGGACCTCTGGAACAGAAGCCGTGTGCTTGACCACTGCGCCACCGAGACTAATAATCAGTAAACTGCAATCCGATCCTAGGGTTACCCACTAAAACCTCGCGGCGGCCTTCCTCCGGCGTTGGGGTGGTCCAGGATTCGGATAAACCCCTCTAGTCCACCCCGCGGTCGCCCCCCCCCTCTGTCGCGAGGGGGTGCTCATCCTGGGGGAGCCTCGGCGAGGCTCCCCCGGGCGGACCGAGAAAATCCCTACAGAAAAAAAAAAATGCGTGGAGTCCCGCCGCGCGTTGGAAGTGTAAGTTCGTGTTGTAGAAAGGAAAATAAAAAGGGTTAGAAATTGATTCAGAAATAGAGAAAAATAATCACTGCATGAATAGGCCGGCTCGACAGGTGAAATACCACGACCTCTCAGAAGATCGACGTAAACTGGCTCATGCCGCGTTTCGTTCGGTAAGAAAGGTACCCGGAGGCCCACCCTCCTTCCCCCATCCCTTAGATTTCCCTTTTATCCCATAAAAAATACCATAAGGTACCTAAAATTAACTATAGTAAGCTACCAAAAAAATCCGAGAAATCATTGATGTGAGCCCGGAATCGATCCCAGGACTCCAGAATCGGAGAGCTCGACTACTTAACTGGACCACCGAGACTATTAATAATTATTACTAATATATTATAGTAATATATAACGCGCTCGTGAGTATCGAGTCTGTAATGTAATACAAGGGGTTCGTTTCTCAGCTCCTCAATTTATATAATAAAAGGAATGCCGACTTGAGAACCACCATTTAATGTAATATAATTAAATTATTCTGTTATAAGGGTATTTATGAGCTCAGTGCATGTGTGATAATTAATAATGCCAATAGATCATATCATATTATATATTAAAATAATAAAAATACGTGCCGGGTTTTAATGTGCGTTTTCTTTACTGCTTTATCCCTGGGCACCTCGTCCAGGTTCCGGCTCCTCCGATGTTCTTCTCCTTCTCAGCGCCTCGTTCAGTGGTTATAATATTATTTAATGTAACAACTTTTTTTAAAACGAATTAATTCATATATTAAAATATAACTCTGGTATTTTTTTGAACCTTACTCGATGATAATTCATTTTAACAATCAATATTTTATTTTATGTACATCAGAATATTTTATTAATCAAAAATATCTTTTTAAAAATTTATTAAGCAAATTTCGAAACACGTAAAAGAGTTTATATTTAAAAATACCAAAGAGTTTACAGTACTATTAAAAATGGGACTGATTATGAGAAATGGTAACTAAGTCTAATATTTTGTTTAAATTTGTGTATAAGAATGCAACATACTGATGAAAATTATTTGAACCGAGGATCATAAACAGATTATTATATAAAAGTTTTTTTTATAAGGTTACTTAACCATCACTATAAATGTGTATCTTGTCTTGATTGAAGTTTATTATATTATAATGTTTTATTCGACTCGGCCATAGAGGTCACTATTCGTCAATTTTAAATCGCGCTATGGTTTCACTCCATGGAGTTTATATAAGTATTTAAGAACAAATTTACATATTTATTTCTAAGATTTTCGCGAATCTCACTTATTGATCAAAACAACTTTTAGGATTATATCGCGTTTATTTATTATTTATTTATATTCATTTCCCGACGTTTCTTTACAGAGATCATTTTCACGAGTGATGAACAAAAAGATGGTAGTTGTTCAAAAGCTATTTTCATTGATACAGAGAGCACCCACTTTTTGGAAATAAAAATCAAAAAGTTGATGTTAAAAATATGATTTTTACTATTGGTAACCCACATCAGACCATGAGAACACAGAGACCTGAGATTAGCGCGTTGAATGAAACAAACTATTATGCTTTAAAAGTATTAAATGAGTGGTATAGTGCCACCACTAGCTACTAGATGTCTATGTACAGATAAAAATCACGCTTAAGCAATTCTCTTCCTGGATTTATATATAGACTGGTTCAAATTCGTCCTTTTTATTATTATATAATATGTTTTGTGGCCGCAAGGGGGCGTTAAAAGCGTTAAACGGCTGCACGAGACATTAGAAGTTACACTTCAAAAAAACCGTGAAACAACACATGTTGGTACATACATAACTTCACGCTAAATCCCTTGCGAGGTAGGCAGAGATAGCAGAGCGCCATAAGGCACGATTCATACATGCCTCACTTGCTTCCTTGAATTTCAGTACTCATTTCATGAACGCGCGTCGATTTTTAAGGCTCTTAACATCACCTTCCTACGGAGTAACTCCGCAGATTTTGCGTGGTACCCTTATTTCTACAGCGTTTATCCTACTTTTATGCACACTCTGCCACGCTCAGCTCTCGCTTCCATAAGTTAGCGTTGGGATGGATCACACATGGTCGTGATATAGAAAATCATGAAAATGAAATAAATTTTCACCAACCCTAACTATTGAGGATGGAAATAATTGCCCTTAAAAAGGCATAAATGTACAAAAAATATCCGAGTGCCCATAAAACAAGAAATTTATTTAACGTGGCTATATACATTATATTGCTCACGTCACGGTCACCTTTAATATGAATCCAACGAAATCACCCAAATTTAAATTATTTTATTCAGTATTTTAAGCTATAGGTAGTGTTCAGTATCATCTCTCACTGACTCAGGGTGCACGGTGGAATTAGAAGACCAGGCCAAGACCAGGCCACAAAAACAACGTTATTAGTGTGGCTCACCGGGATTATGGGTCGGCAAAGTATTAACCTCACTTTAAGTATCACAGATTGGCCAAATCAAAATTGATTGTTAGGACTTATCTTAGCGGCTGCAAACGGCAACACAAAAGGGGTGCTGGTCAGCACAAGTTGACAGTATTCTTCACGACGGTTTTTGAAAGTAATATTATTCGCGATGGGCACAATACAAAAGCAAGACTAAACGATTATGACTTAACAGTGGAAGACCCACGCAGTTTGCTGTATCGATGGGCCGGCTCGACCTCTCATAATATCGACCTAAAGTGGCTCATACTGCGTTTCGCTCGGTGAGATAGGTATCCGAAGGACCAACTCCTATCCGTATCCCCTCCACTCCCAACCCTTCCTTTCCCTTCTCCTCGCCCCATCGCATTTCCAACCTTTTTGCTTCTTTCCTACCAATCCCACTTACAACCCCTTCCCTATCCCATTCTCAAAAGCCGGCAACTCAACTACAACACTATTCGTTTGGCAGGTGTCCATGGACGGCGTTACTTACTTACCATCAGGTGACACGCCTGCTCCTTTACCTCCTTATCCCATAAAAGAATACCAACGACGACTACTCCATACAATTTTTAAATCCAGCTCACAGTAAATTTAAATTCACTCACACTAAGACCAAGGAACACAACATCACCGAAAAGTAGTCGTATATGGCTGAAAGGTTTCTGTCAAGCAAGCTCTACATGGGTCAGCAGACTACAACAGATACTCCAACTCCAAGGATGTGCTGGCCCATTTTTAAGCGAGATATCTTTGCTATTGATTGAAGCAATAAGGTTCAGGGTAAACAGTCGTCGAGTTCCAATCACTCCGTTTGAAGAAGTAATCCAAGTTTGCTATTTACTTTCTAACAGCTCAGAAATTGCAATTAATATTATCTATTCATATTTTAATTGCTATTCTATTAATGCTTATTGACTACAATGATAGCTTTTTGTCACTGAAACTGGGCTACACGGTTATGTCAAGGTCCTTTAGAAACTGGGTTAAGATCAGTTATTATACCAATTTGCATAAATTAGTAACTACTGCATACCTTCAGCGATGTGCTGGTGTGAGAATGCACTCCTCTCGATTCATAGTCTATATAAGTAAAACATAACATAGCCGCACGCCTTTTTTACACGAAGTTGTAGGGCAATGGCTGTTAAGTCTCGACTCGCCGTTATGTTTACGTCTCAAATGGAATAGGTGGCGAACCTATTGCTATACACCCGGCATAATATTATCAGTCAGAGATATTTATCACAAACATGAACATTTTGTAGTCAACTTAGGATTTACAAAATGGTTCAACACAACACGTGGCCGAACACGACCTCTAAGAAAATCGACGTAAAGTTGATCATGCCGCGTTACGCTCGGTGAGGCTGGTATCCGAAACCTCATCCTTTGCCTCTTGACCTTGCATCCTTATCCCCCTTATACCATTTTAAAGGATAGCAACACTACTACGACCCCTGATGTGAGTTCTGTCTCACAAAAAACTAAGAATTAAAAAATGATACGACATAAATAAAGTAGGTTAATTGCTACCATTCGCAAACGTTTATTTTTCCCCAGTTTTAATGGCTTAGAAAGGAAGAAATGCACGGTGAGAATTTCCATTGTAATGTAACGTACCTGTTTTGAAGAGAGAGTCAGAGGATTAGTTAGAGAATAGGATAAGCATAGGAGCTAGAAGTAGGCAGTACATAATACATACTATGAGTTATAATAAGGTATCATCAAGAAACTTATATGGAATACATACATACATAAATAACTTTACGCAAAATCCCTTGCAGGATAGGCAAAGTGAACAGCGCGCCATAAGGCACACACCTCACTATATATACTACTACTGTACTATATAGAACCATAGAATGTTTTAATTAATTGTACATCTTATAAATACCTACAAAAAAGTCCGCGGCATACTATACCTATCTACGAGTATGTCAACACAACAACCCTTTTTTATCTTGATTTTTTTATAAGTGACTTATTTTGCGTACGCTGCCTAAACTATAAAAGATAGAACTCACTCCTAAATATATATTTTTTAATATTTCTTAATTTTAAGGTTTTTATATGAAACAAAATACAAAAATGCATACAACCCTAAATTTTCACCTCCCTACGATCAACACCTATTGTTAAACTTGATTTTTAAAGTGAAACTTTTATTACATCGTCTCAAACTTTTTCGTCTGCGTGTTGCATGTCGCGTGACGGTCGGCCGCGGAGGAGGGATAAAGTGAAAGGCGCTCGTCAGAGCGCCTTTCACGTCTATTATCTTTTATTATCGTTTATTTACACGTAAAGGACAGTCATGAAATAGTCTTGTTTGCAGATGATACTTCTTTAGTTTTTAAGGTAAAGAGACAACAATCAGTAATTGACGATGTAAACAATGCTCTTTCAAAGATAGTAAACTGGTTTAGTGCTAATAATTTGCTTTTAAATGGTAGCAAAACCAAATATGTTAGATTTTTTACTAAAAATGTTAAACAAGTTATAACCAGTGTCGTGATGGACAATAGGAGACTGGAATTGGTCAATAAGGTTGTCTTTCTTGGTATAACATTAGACTCTAAACTACAATGGGGCCCACATATAGAGACGTTATCTGGTAGACTTAGCTCAGCCGCTTACGCTGTAAAGAAAATACGTCAATTGACCGACGTTGATACTGCACGTTTAGTTTATTTTAGTTATTTTCACAGCATTATGTCATATGGCTTATTACTTTGGGGTAGTGCTGCGGATGTAGACTCGATTTTTGTGCTCCAGAAACGAGCTATTCGTGCTATCTATATGATGAGTCCCAGGGATACACTGAGAAGTAAATTTAAAGAGATACGAATAATGATGTTACATTCACAATATATTTATGAAAATTTAATCTATGTTCATAAAAATATAACTAAATTTAAGAAAAACAGTGATATCCATCAATTAAACTTAAGAAATAAAAACAAACTTGCTGTGTCCACTACTAGGCTCCAAAAAATTTCTAACGCGTTTCCAGGTCAATGTATACGCTTTTACAATAAACTACCAAACGACGCGGTTGAATTATCGTTAGGTAAATTTAAGAAATATGTTAAAAGTAGACTATATACAAGAGCTTATTACTGTATCGCAGATTATATCAATGATAAAACCGTTTGGAATTGAATTGCTTCTTTTGTGTTATATTGTTTGTATTTGCTGCAAAATATTGTTATTCTGCTAACCAAACTTCACTGTTATTGGTAAGATTGTATGCAATATGACGTTTCTCGCCGGGCAAACTTACTAGTTTATTTTTTTTTGTCTGGGATCTTGAATAAGTCATGCTCACTGAAAGGTCCTTGCTTATGGCGGCGTCGTTGATCGGGTCGCCACCTTCCCTAAAATATGGCGAGGGAGGCGATGGCTGAGATATGGGTCATGCTCGTGAACGGGTGCTGTTTGTGGGGACTGGTCTGTTCAAGCGTCCAAAGAATATTAACGTACTGTGTCCTAAGTTTTACGTGAGGAACCTCATCTTGCTCTATAAATTATTCTAATAATTTGTAATTTAGTTTACTTAAAATTAAGTAAAAAGAAAAAAAAAGACTCCCCTGAGTTTCTTGCCAATTCTTCTCAGGACGTGAGTAATCGAATTGGCGGATTGAAATTATTGACGTTCATAAGTGTCTTTAATGACCTAAACTGAATAAATGAGATTTTGATTTTGATTTTGATTTTGTACAAACAACACAATAAATATATTTGTTTGTTTGCACTCGGGTGGGATCGAACCCGCCCCGACCTCGTGTTATCGGTAGTGCGGTTTACCGATGCACCACGAGGCCCGTATGAATGATTGTCTAATTACCGTCCTCTTTACCAATTTCGACACATTTTCTAGGATCGGGTTTGTTTGTTTGTTTGTTTTTTACATACATACATATACGTACGTACGTATTGCAGGCGGAGAAAAAAAAAATTATATTATTAATATAACAAATGACACGATAAAAGGGAATATAATAAATTCGTATGTATTGTAAACGACGGAGGCTTTTAAGTTTCCAATTCAAAAAAAGTGAACTACATATATGTGACACAGTTATGTTCGTCAATTTATTAGCGATAAGATAGTGCTCTTTATATATGTATTTGTCACATTTTCATAATAAATCAAAATATCATATTTACTGGAGGAAAAAATATCGTTTTGTTTTGTAAAGATCCTTTGTTGTAATGTTGTTAACGTTTAATAGGTGTCGCGTTATCCCTAGTGCCGTAGCTGGAATACTTGTCGATTCGGGCGACATCTATCGATATAATACGATATTACGGCAGAATCATCAATAGTAGCAACCTAGTAGCGCCATCTAGGAATTATTGTCGTGACCACGTAAAATAAAAAACATTTATTAAACCCTATTAACAAATACAAGATGGCAAGTAAATTAAAATCGTAACCAATATTTTATGGTAACTAAAATACGTGAACAGTGACTTACATTCGATTTTCGAAAAAAATAATATTTCGAAAATTTTTAGTTAAATGTCTATAATGTGAAAAAAAGTTTCACTTTTACGGTGGTTTCATAAAACCACACAAGTTTTTTTTAAACTAAAACTTTTTGTAAGCTAACATGATTAGTAATACCGACCTGCATTATTTCTCTAAAATCAAAATTATTATTTAAACTAACTTCTATCCTAGAAGCTGGAGTTTTGGACCACTATATATATCATGAAGAATCATCAATCCCATGGGAATACATTAACTGATACTAGTTGGTATTTTATAGAGCAGAACTCAGATATCATCATATTTTAATAAGAACATTGAAACTAACTCGTTTTGAAATGACATTGATACAGTTTAATTTAGCTAGGATTAATATAATTTGCAAACAATGGTAATTACAGAATTTATAAGAAAAATGCTCCAATTGAATGGGCGACAATAAAGTATAAAAAGTCAGAGAAGAAAGTTAATGGCACAGTCTGTTGTGAGATACGATCAATAGTGTTCGCGAAAAATTATTAAACATCATAAAAATATCAACTCATGTAAGTTTTTATTTATGGGATTTAGCGGTGGGTAACCTGATGGCAAGTTACTTCCACCGCCTATGGCCACTTGCAATATTGATTTACAGTTGCGTTGCCAGCATTTAAGATGGGATAGAGAAAGAATAGGAATAGTTGCGAGGAGCTATAGATACAGATATCTTTCTCTTTTCAAACTCCTTCTTTCTTTCCTCGTGGCTGAATTTTTCGAAAAATACTAATAAATTTATATTCTCGGTGGCGCAGTGGTCGAGCACACGGCTTCTGATCCAGAGGTCTGGGTTCGATTCCAGACACTGGCTCACACCAATGACTTTTCGAAATTGTTTTCGGAAGTTATGTGTGATAAATATCGATGACTGACAACTTTGTGCCCGCATACCGCAACATAACGCCTTTTTCTACCCGAAGGTGTAGATAGTGGCTGTTAAGCCTAGACTTGACGTTAAGTTTACGTCCCAAATGGAATAAGTGGCGAACCTATTGCCATACCAGACCCAAAGTTTTCAGTTATCGTTATGTATCACACATATATATCCATATGTTGGAAATATGATTAGAGTATTTTGTTTTTGTATGATTACTTAGTCAAGTTAACACAAATATCTTGAGAGGGTGGACAGAAAGGGACAGTGATGCCTTTTTGATTTACTTTCAATACTTTTGATATCAAATTTAGTTACACAAATGGTTCGTAAAATTGATCAAAAATTTTATGTGCAAAAATGTCTTATTTGCTTTTCCCACTAATCCCTCTGTGTTACCTTCTTTTAGATTTATGAGTATTTTACTGTTTTTTTTTAGCATGAATCTTCTTTTAACTGTCGTGATGATCACCATATCCTGTGTACACGCAGAGAAGTATACAGACAGATATGACAAGGTGAACCTGGACGAGGTAATGTCGAACAGGAGATTGTTTCATGGCTACTTAAAGTGTGCTATGGACCAGGGAGCCTGCACTCCTGAGGGAAAGGAACTTAAATGTAAGTTATAATATGAGTTATGACTTCAAATTTAAAGTGTAAAGACAATTTAAGTTTTCACCCACAGTTTTCACTGAAAGGATACAACTTTTTTATTAGTTTGTAAAGAAATACACTACTGGAAAAAATTAAGGGATCAAAAAAAATTCCAAATTTTTCGGTAGTTTTCAACAGGCCGTAACTTTGAGAGAAATGGTCGTACAGGAAATAAAAAAAAAAGGAAATTGTAGCTCCAAGTGTCTAGTTTTTGGATTAGAACTTCAAAATTGTGTAGCCTCCGCGGTTTCTGAGTAATCGTAGAAAAACAAGCAGCAAAAAAAATCTCAAAATTTTTTTAGTTTTTTTTTTGGTCTACGGGCGTGGAAAAAGCTTTTTTTAGCTTAACCACCATAAGGATCGGATACTTTGTTCAGTTAGCTTTAATTTCTTTTTTTAAACACCCTGATACGTCCACTCCTCGCTGAGATATCGGTCTTCAAATGGAAAAGGATCTTTTTGTCTTTGATTATCGATATCTCAGCAACCAATGATCGCACAGAAAGTTAGAGGTGGGTTTCAAGAAATTAAATGAATTTCCCTTAACAGTTGTCCATCTGAAATGATAATGTGAAAAAAACTCGAAAAAAACAATTGTTTTTTCTCATTTTTAAAAATTATGAGCTTTTCAGAGCAAACGTGATCCTTTAATTTTTTCAAAAATTCGATCAAGTGAAACAAAAAAACGGCTGGCTGGATTAATTTGATTCTTTGTAGGGTTTTTCTGGACATATTGAACTGTAAAAGGCACACTTAACATTAGCGGTTTCCTCAATATTTTCGATCCAGCGCTTGATTTTCCAAAAAACCACCAAAAGCCCTTTTTTTGTTGCATTTTCAAATTCATGTGACAGAACGAAAAAATTTTTTTTTCGAAAAAACAATGGACAGCTGTTAAGGGAAATTCATTTAAGTTCTTGAAACCCACCTCTAACTTTCTGTGCGATCATTGGTTGCTGAGATATCGATAATCAAAGACAAAAAGATTCTTTTCCATTTGAAAACCGATATCTCAGCGAGGAGTGGACGTATCAGGATGTTTAAAAAAAGAAATTAAAGCTAACTGAACAAAGTATCCGATCCTTATGGTGGTTAAGCTAAAAAAAATTTTTCCACGTCCGTAGACCAAAAAAAAAACTAAAAAAAATTTGAGAATTTTTTTGCTGCTGGTTTTTCTACGATTACTCAGAAACCGCGGAGGCTACAAAATTTTGAAGTTCTAATCCAAAAACTAGACACTTGGAGCTACAATTTCCTTTTTTTTTATTTCCTGTACGACCATTTCTCTCAAAGTTACGGCCTGTTGAAAACTACCGAAAAATGTGGAATTTTTTTTTGATCCCTTAATTTTTTCCATTAGTATTTTGAACAAGTCGTTGTTAAAAACTTGCTATTGTTAAAGGGCAGGAATTATTTGACAAGTAACATGATATATTTAAATAATTAACTAAATAACACGTATTAAGTAGTTTATAACATAAAATAACTTAAAATATAGTTTATAACATAAAACATAACTTGAAGTTATGTTTTATGTTATGTTTTTACAGTATTTATCATATTAAAACACAAGAATGTTGGTTACAGACTACATAGTTGATGCCCTCAAGACTGACTGTGTGAAATGTTCGGATCATCATCGTAAGAGCATCAAAAAGGTGATCAAACATTTAATCAAACATGAACCTGTATACTGGAAGCAGGCGGTAGAAAAATACGATCCGGAGAAGAAATACACAGCGAAGTACGAAAAAGAAATACATGAGATTTAACTACCTATACAAAAATATAATACGACAAAAAAGAGAAATGGTACGAGTTATTTTTAATTACATTTTTAGGATTAGATAAATATCAATTTCGAAAACATTAATTGTACAACTTAATCTGCTGTTTGCAGAATTTTAATTTATTTTTGTATTTATTTTCACAGTGTTACCTACTACATATAGATATTGTATTTTAGATTCTGTCACATTCAATTCAGACATATTTTGTACATAGTTCTATCTCTTTTACACACTTTAACCCACTGAAAGTTTTAATACATGGATACATTACAAAATGGCCGCCGACTATTGCACATCAACGTGGATAGTTTTTTAATATGTTTTTTTTTTCTTACAAATGAATAACTTATTATTGATATTTTGATCTAGAGATTTTTCTGCTAATGGAACTTATATTAAAAGACTAAGTTTCCTTCAATGATCTGTCATGTGATTATTATTACAGATTGTCTTTCATCTTGAGGTGTCTCTTCTTTCTGGTTTACTTTTTGGGCTGTAATATATCTTTTTGTTTTCTTTAATAATTTACGTTACTTTCTTTCCTTTTCTTCCTCTCATCTTACTTTTATCTGTTCACACACATTCCGTTTAATCCATATTATCTCTATTATTTATTGTTTTATTTATTTACTTTTGCTTTGAGTACAATTTCTAAGCATAAACATGTATTGTAGTCACTTTTTTACTGATATTTATGTTATTTTGTTTATCATTTGTATTACTTTTTTTATTTTATTATTTTAATATTTTTATGTAGTATTATTGTATATTTAAAATAAATTGGTTTTTAACAACAATTAAGTACCTATGTAATAGGCTTCCTCTGTAGTGAAATTAGACCTCGCATATAAATTTTTATTTATTGATATGTTAAATATATTGTGAGTACAATATATTTAAAGTTAAGTTTATTAAATTTGAAGAATAAATTAATGATTTAACTGAATCTTTTCAGAACACATTAGTTAAAATAATATTTAAATCGTAATAATTTCTCGAAAAATTTATTTTGAAACATCTAAGTTATTGTAATTTGGGTAGAGATTATTGTAGCGTAAATAACATGTCATGAAATAAAACAAACATATATGTATACATTTATTTATGTTTTTATTTATTTATATTCAAAAAATAAAATACAATCATGAAAATGTGTTTTATCAGTGGTAGAGCCAAGCAGTTCGCTGTATGAATGGGCCGGCTCGACCGGTGAAATACCACGACCTCTCAGAAAACCGAAGTAAAGTGGCTCATACCGCGTTTCGTTCGGTGAGAGAGCTACCCGGAAGCCCACTCCCCTTCCCAATCCTTTCCTATCCCCTATCCCTTAAAGGTCGGCAACGCAACAGTAACACTATATGTGTTGCTGGTGTCCACGGGCGGCGTTGGTTGCTTACCATCAGGTGACACGCCTGCTCGTTTGCCCTCCTATCCCATAAATAAAAAATATGTTTTTGTTTTACAATTCTCACAACTGCACTGAAATTGTGTTCTAAGTTTATTTTCAATAAAAAGAAAGGTTGTCATTATTTCTCATGAAATTTAAATGTAGCCAGATCTCGTAGACCACGTGAGCTACGAATTTTAGTTAGAGCTTTTTGCTACGAAGTCATGCTACGGAATTTGGACTACTTGTTCCAGCTACAAGTTCAGACCACTAGTCAGCGCCACGAACACTGGTTTTAAATTAGTTCAAAGTAAAGCCATAAGGCTTATATTATAAGCTATTATTAACCCGGGTTCCACTTATTTTTTGTCAAGAAGTTTCTTACTTCCACTACGTAGGTAACTGTTGTTTAAGAACTTTGAAATCTATACATATAAATGAAATTTATGTATCTGTTTATAATATTTAAAGAACTGCTTTCTACTACATTTATACAAATAAATATATAGGGTACATACACCAAAATAACTAATCTAATAAATCTAATAATGTTTGAAATGGCTGGACAGATTTTGATGGGGCTTTTATTGGCAGATAGCTGGTACAATGAGAAGTAACTTACGCAATTTTATGGAAAAAAAATCGTTTACTAATGGATTCCGAGGCAAAACAAAGTTCACCGGGTTGGAAATATATTTACTGACAAAACCATTGTCATAATTAAATTTAAAAACTTACCGACTTCTTATTTAAATGTTTAAAGTAAGAAAGTATGGCGTCTAGCGTCCGCCATTTTGGAAACAAAACAGTATAAGCACACGTCTCATTCGCAATTCTCTTTCGATTGGGGCCAAACATATTTAATTGGATATAGCTATTTTTGAATTATCAAAATGTAAATAAAACAAAAGAGATATATAAACACAAATTATTTCCCTTTTGAATATTCCAGAAAAAAAAACATATTTCAAAAAAAGAAGTAATAAGTATTTAATTAAAATACTTACACACAAACTGGCTTGATAGCAAAACTTCCAAGATTGGCTTAAGCCTCTTTTTAATTACACTTTGACAATAAATGGATAATGTTAAACATAAATAAATATAATAATAATTAGTTTTAAAACTTATTACAAGTTTTAAACCTGACATTTGTTAGTCGGCCATCTTTGATTGTGACCGTTTATTATCAAAGAGAATGAATATATTATCTCCATCTAAAATTTACGCCAAAGTCATTGCAGGGTGAGTTAGCAGAGAAACCAGAGCGCCATAAAGCTCGATTCTTCCACTTTTAACCAAGCAGTTCCCTGCATGAGATACCACCACCTCTCAGAAGATCGACGTAAAGTGGCTCATGCCGCGTTTCGTTCGGTGAGAGAGGTACCCGGAGGCCCACCCCCCTTCCCCAGCCTTCCCTATCCCTTATCCCTTAAAGGTCGGCAACCCAACAGTAACGCTATATGTGTTTCTGGTGTCCATGAGCGGCGTGGTTACTTACCATCAGGTGACACCACCACCACACCATTGGCTTGTTTGCCCTCCTATCCCATAAAAAAAAAGATTGTGTGGTTTTATGAAACCACCGTAAAAGTGAAACTTTTTTTCACATTATAGACATTTAACTAAAAATTTTCGGAATAATATTCCATTAAGGGTATAAAAATTGCTTCATCAATCTTAATTTTATACTTAGAAAATGGGAATGATAATGGGAAATGATAAAAGTAGACTAGGTCTCCAACTAATATTTTTATTGAACTCTGTGTCTTAGAGTACGACATACATAATACTTAACAATTATTTAGATGATATACACATATTAAAACACTGAAAACAATATTTTATAATCGTTGAGTCATTTTTTAGGCGCCGCCATATTGGCCTCGGCTGCTCTGACGAGCGCCTTTCACTTTATCCCTACGCCGAGGCCGACCGTCACGCGACATGCAACACACAGACGAAAAAGTTTGAGACGATGTAATAAAAGTTTCACTTTAAAATCTCACTCGTTTTTTTGACTTTCATAACTCCGAGCCGAAACCGACGAGAGTGTATTACAAATACACTCTCGTCGGTTTTTAAGGCTCCTAACATCACCTTCCTCAAGGACTTGTTCAGTTTGGTCATGGAAATTGTGTCGTGGCAGTCCTCGACTCCTACATCTTCCATTCTTACTACATGCTTGAACCATCAAGGAGTATTTCTGCTAAAATACATACTAAAAATATTGTGATATACTCTTGTCAGTTAAAAAAACTATAGTCGGGTCATTTTAATAGGCAACATTTGACAGTTCATCAAAATTCAACAATGTAAAACTTGTAACGGCGGGCATGAAATAATATATTTTTTCGTATTGTTAGGTTGCACTACTTTTTATTTTCAATTACAATCACAATTTATTGTAGAAATGACCGATACAAGAAATTTCACTGTTTGATTTAACATAAAAACAATTCTAAACATCACAAATAATTTCTGATTCAACAAACTGAACGTCGTCACCATGTTGCGTCGTCTACTCACCACCCTTTTTAAAAGGTAGGGATGTTACTCCAAAATTCTAAACCTGATAAATAGAATCAAATGTATCGATTACTTGTGACGAAATACCACTGTAAATTAATAACCATGTTGTGTTCAGTGTTGGGCATTAATAAATTAATCATTCTTAATTCGTAGAAAATGAAACTAAATTATTGATGTGACAGGGCTTCACCCAAAGATTTTTTAAATTTTTCATGTCTGTATCGATTCATTCACCTTATTCGATGTTTTTGTGCAGATCATCTCACTAAAGTTATAAAATTGACAGACGTCAAAAGTTGCCTATTATGAGCCAACTATAATCAAGTCTCTTTTACAATATTCAACCTTCTAATAAGCCCAGAAACACTATTTTTAATTGTCTATACGAGGGTAAAGACAATTAAAAATAGTGTTTCTGTGCTTAATACAAGGTTGTATATTCGTTCATTTGCTAGTTATGTGTAATTGTGTTACTAGTCTGTTTAGACATGTCTTAATGAAATAGACAGTTGATTGTTTTTAAATTCAGTATCATATTATTTAATGGTACACCTGAAGGTAGGCGACTAGCGCAGCCCACGGATGCCTGCAACACAGATGTGTTACAGTTGCGTTGCTGTCCTTTATGATGGGGTTGGGTTTTACGATGGGAAGGGAGGAGGAAGAGCGTTACTATTTTTTTATAAGATAGGAGGGCAAACGAGCAAAAGGGTCACCTGATGATGAACTACTCACCACCCATGAATACCGTGGTGCGTTGCCGTCCTTTAAGGGGGTAGGAGAGGAATGGAAGGGTCGATATTCCAAGAGTTAAAAACTGTCTCTCTATCTAATAAATTACGCTAATATACGTAAATTTTCTGAGGGATTTCAAAGCAATTCACTAGTCGAGCTGTCCCATTTATGCAGCGACTGCATGGCTCGACTACTATTAACAAAAAAAAATACGAAATGCAAATTTATAAAACAAATAAAGTCACAATAAATTCTTTTATTTTCATTAACTTTGACCTCGTTTAATGTAAAGAAAAGTTAAATGATGTTATATTATATGTCCATTATAAGTTCAGTAATTAAATAAAAAAAAAACAAAATGTCACGCAAGGTACTACACACAGCTACCTACCGGAATTATGGGTAGAAAAGGCAATTTTTCACACAGGATCGCGTGATGTTCGGGTATTATTTAACTTTTTCCGTTAGTTAGTAGGTATTTATGTGATTTGCACTTTTCAGTAATTAGCTAATTACAGCTAGATGTCGCCACCTCTGGTTTTCTTTATAAATACTACCTTCACCTAATAACTGACCGGAAATGTAGCATTATTAAGGTTCGCTTGCTGTCTTGAGTTTGAATTCTTAAGATGGAATAAATTTTATAGGTTATAAATACATAAAACATACATAACTTCACGCCTTTTTTACCCGAAGGTCTAGGCAGCGGCTGTTAAGCCTCGTCTCGCCGTTATGTTTACGTCCTAAATGGAATAGGTGGCAAACCTATTGCCAGAGTCATTTATCACGCATAACTTGCGAAATAAATTTCGAAAAGTCATTGGGGTGGTTGACCACTGGATCACCGAGACTTAAATGCCAAATAATTCACATAAACGGAACTAAATTCCACAACTAGTTGAGCGATAACGGCCGTAATGAAATTTTAACATCTTCAATCTGTTTTACAAATTTAGCCATATACAGTGTTTTAGGGTTAAATAGTTTCTCGCGTGTTTGTATATTTAAATAAAATGAATGTCACGAAAGTAGGTAAAAATACCCGTATAACTTAAACACTACTGTAATTATGACTTGAAAATGTGTGTTATTAAAAAAAAGGCCAAAAAAAACAGTAAATTAGGTAGGCACGTTATCGATAACACTTTTTTGTAGACGGCAATGGTTGTTTTATGAAGGTTTATTGTTATACATACATACATAACTATACGCCAAATCTCTTCTGGGGTAGGTAGAGAGAACGGAGCGCCATAAGGCACGATTCTTCACACGCCTCACTCGCTTCGTTGACTTTCATAACTCTTTTCATCACGCGCGTCGATTTTTGAGGCTCCTACCAACATCACCTTCCTACAGAACACGTTCTATTTGGTCAGGGAATATGCCCTTTTTTACTTTTACACCGACAGTCTGTTATACTTTATACTAAGTTAAATAAAAGTCAATTAAAACATATGGCTTCGAAACCCGATCACTCACTAAACCCCAAAGACTTACATTCTTATATTCATACATAACTCCACGGCAAATCCCTTGCGTGGTAGACAAAGAGAATAGAGCGCCATAATATACAATTCTTACACGCGTCACTCACTTCGTTGACTTTCATGACTCTTTTCATACACACCCCTTAATTTTTGAGGCTTGTTCTGGTGCCTAACAACACCTTCCTCCAAAACTCCAAAACTTTCTATTTGATCATAGAATATGTGTCTTGGCCGTCATATTTATACTTATGAGATATTACATTAAGTAAATTGAAGTATCGCTGAACACCACAGGATATTTAAAACGTAAAAATAGAAGACATGTACAATAAGATATTGTCTATATATATTACAACTAATTTAGTAACGTTACAATGAAATAAACTAATCCGGTCGTATTCAACCTACAGCCCACAACACTGAATCGAAATTAATTGCACGTCTGTTCACAGCCCTATATCTGTGACGTAACCGAAGTGATGCTCCCGTCTGTCCCATATCCCGGGAGATATCGCGGGATTATTATATTAAAACCTAGTGACAAGGTCTTTTTCGTACTTACCGGTCAGCCGGTGTAAAATGTATTATATGTATTTTAAGGTCATAAGATAACATTTTGTATATTGAATAGTTAATTTTATTTAGTACACAGTTTAGTAGAGTATCTGACAGATGTTAATCTGCCCAAAACAGCGATCGGTGTCCTAACCGTTATGAGAAATTATTTCATCTCCATATTAGGATAACTCATAAGATATTTATTTACAAAGCTCACACCAATAACTTTTCAAATTTCTTTTCCCAAGTTCTGTGTGATAAATGTCGATGGCTGACAACTTTGTGCCCGGTATTTACAATAGGTTCGCCACCTATTCCATTTGGGACGTAAAAATAACGGCGTGTCGGGGCTTAACAGCCGATGCGTATACCTTCGGGTAGAAAAAGGCGTGAAGTTGTGTTATGTTTGTTTAAATTCTGTAGATTAAATGGCCTTTATTATTTGAATTAAATGTCTAACGCAACTTATAAATTTATTTGGTAAATTGATCCAAATAGGTTATTGATTTTACACATTATGTACGTAAATTATCTTTTTTAATCAAACTTGTAGAATAAACTGTCTAAAACACGACTTTTTAAAGCAAACTTTTAATTACTAGCTGACCTGGCGAACTTTGTTTCGCATCAAAAGTAATTTTTACCGCCTTTTTTTATGAAAGTGCAAAATCTCGGAAATTATTATTTTTATTTGGTACGGTAGACATAAATTATAGCCAAAAACCACCCCGTTGACAACCTCTATCTGTTAAAAAACAATCTAAAAAGAAACTAAAGTCCGTTGGGTAATTTCAAAGATCTAATCATAGAAGGGGACAGACAGAAGAAAGCGACTTTGTTTTATACTATGTAATGATGACAATGATACATGGCATATTATCATTGTCAATCGACTTTCCAGTAGAAGTGGAACAATTCTGCTAGACATTATTTTGTTATACTCAAAGAGATAAGGCGTCTTCGATAAAAGCTTAAAGTCGGCTTAACTTTTTTCCTACCACATTTATTAAAAGTAAAAACAAAAAATCATTGGTCAATTTTTTTTTAAATTTCACACCTTTTTCTTTAATAAATGTCTCACCGAATTTTTACGCCTTATAAAAAAAAGAAAACATTATTGGCAATTTAAATTAGTATGTTCTTTTTTAAAATTGGCGCGAATCATTGATATAAAAGAATAGATGACATTGCTGTACACCGGGCACAATTTTGTGAGTAAAAATTTAACACATAACTTTCGAAAATTATTTTGAGAAGGATTGAAGAATTGCCTAGATTCGATCTCACGACTTCTTGGTTCAGGTGCGGGACACTAGACCTCTATACCACCACTGTAGATAATAGTATTTAGACTTTAAAACTAATCCCCATCAATCCCAAATTAATAATCCCCTCACTATCAAAAGGGTGATGTTGATCAAAACAATAGATATAGGTACACATAGAAGATTACACATAAATTTGATGTCACATGATACACTATTGACTATATCTACATAGAGTAATATAGAGGCGTAGTACGTTCTGGTTTGAAACATTTACGTGGTTTAAACATAATATTTATTAATAACATTATTTGTAAATGTGTCATATTTATTTAATCAAAAAGATTGATAGCTCCCGAGTTCAAATTCTGACTGACATCAATTAATTTTCAGAAGTTATGTTCGATAAATATCGATGACTGACAATATTGGGTCCGTGATGTATGGCAATAGGTTGCGTCATCTTTTTTTATTAAAGATTCGCGCCAATTTTAAAAAAAGAACATCAATTTGAGTTTCAATTTAGAACAACGTGTTTGTTTTTTTTTTTAATGTTTAAGTCCTTTGATTAAAGAATAAACAATTTAAAAGTAAGTCTCAAAGCTGAAAATGAAAGTGTGACAATCCTTTGTTCAACTGTGGAGAATGGAGATACATGAGATTATGTTCATAATCCCGATGTCATATGTATGTACAATACGCAGCTAATAAACAACAAAAGACCAGGAAAATATAAATAATATAAGCATAATTCCCTGTCCCAAAAACGTAATTATTACATAGATTAGTAACAGAAGAAATCCCTACCCGCTTCATATATTACTGATAGTAAAATATACGGTGTGTAAAATTTATGGCAATTAACATCCCTAATGGGTATTCGGGGGCTGAACGGGTCTCGTGATAATTTTAATGGTTGAATTAAATAAGTTATTGCGCTTAAGGTTTTTATGAGTAAATTTAAATTTTACTAATTAAATTTTAAGTACGTACATACATACACACATAACTTCACGCCAAATCCCTTGCGGGGTAGGCAGAGAGAACAGAGCGCCATAGGGCACGATTCTTACACGCCTCACTCGCTTCGTTGACATTCATGACTCTTTTCATGCACGCGCGTCGGTTTTTGAGGCTCTTAACATCACCTTCCTCCAGAACACGTTCTATTTGGTCATGGAATGTGTGTCTTGGCCGTCCTCGACTCCGACATCCATCCGCTTTTGCATTGTATATCTGCTTAGTCAGTCTTGGATCAACCATTCTTTCTACATGTCCGAACCATCGGAGCATGCCCTTTCTTACTTTTACACCGACACTCTCTTTCAAACCAACTTCCTTCCGTACAACCTTGTTTTCTACGCGGTCAGCGAGAGTCACTCCGCAGATTTTGCGTAGTGCCCTCATTTCCACCGCGTTTATTCTACTTTCATGCACACTCTGCCATACCCAGCTCTCGCTTCCATAAGTTAACGTTGGGATCAGGACTGCATTGTGGATTGCTAGCTGGGCTTTTCTGCTAATGTTTTTTGCGCCCAGGAATCTGCCCAACGCTCCATTTACGCTATTTCCTATCGCCACTCGTCTTTCTACATCCGCCGTGTACCTTCCATCTCTGCTAAAAGCGCATCCAAGATATACAATTTCATTCACCTGTTCCAGCACTACATCATCAACCATTATCCTTGCATCAGTTCTGGATTCCTCCCTTTCAAACACCATAACTTTCGTTTTCTTTGCATTCAACTGCAAGCCTTTAATTTTAAGTACGTGTAATGAAAAAAAAAATTCTGACCCTCCATTGGTTCTCTCTCCGTATCCTTCAAGTGACTTGGCGTTATGTATTGACAAACTAAACAATATTATTACTAATGTAAAAGTAATTAACATATTTTTAATATAAATTAATTAAGCTATACCAGCCGACCATCATATTATATTCCTCGATTTTAAACTCAACGAGATAACCTACTATGTTATGCATCAAATTTTAAAAGGAGAGCGTTCGTTCGACGAAAAAAAAAAAGCAAAATTCGCCGAGCGTACACGAGTATCATGGTCGTTAGCTTTTTCATTCAACACTGTTTTAATACTAAATGGCATGGCTTGCGATCATTTTAATCCTGACAATTGGGAGCAAGGTGCAATTTATTTGGTTTTGTTTTTAATTATTTTATATTAGGCACTAGAATGAAACGGTCGTTTACTGTACTTAACGCCTTTTATTAGGTATAGCCACTTTATGCCTTAATAAATAGCACTGAATATTTTAATTGTAATCCCAAATATAATTTAGCGGGCCAAAACTTATAAAAGTGTTTGTGAAAAAGTAGTTATTAAAATCACATCTTACTAATATTATAAATATCAAAAGCTTCTAAAGATACTTGGATGAATATTGACATATTTTATTTTCAATATTATTTAAACAATACTTTTGTCTGAAGCAAATAGCTACTTGACAGTAATAAAATACTTAATCAATATTCCCATTAAAGCATTCCTATTCCCATATTTCCACTTTTAAGCTAGATACTTGTAATTTAAGTTTGTGTACGCGAGTGAAATTGCAGGAAAAAACAAGTTAAATAGTATTAATAGAAAAAGTTATTAGTACACGTAGAGATTACGTGCTTTTCTTATCTGTTCTGTAATTACAACATTAGTCCAAACGTGAGTCGTAGGAAACGTTACTCCTCTTTTCAGTTTGTATCCATTCCATTCATTCCATTTCAATAAAAAAAAATATATAATGAATATTTGAATAAAGAATTTTATAAAATTTGGAATAAGAACCTATTCAAAGATTGGAATAAAAATTCTAATGTGGCTAATACGCAAAAAAGCGTTGGCCATAATTAAAAACAAATCGAATGAAAATTTGAATTTAGAATCTAAGTTTTTTTTTATTATTAATTGCACAAAAATAAAGTATATTTTGTGTAAACATGTTTTATTCGTCCGCCAAACGGTCACTTATACAAACTTTTAATGAAAATTCCCAATGCCCTTCCCCTGATATGCTGATAACATCATTTATTATGAACAATACCGAAGGTTCTTTTGGCTGTAAGGAATTATTTAATACCCCCCACTCCCACTCTTCCCCCCATCCAGTAAATATTGTACCTCGTTGACCGTTGTTAATGAATTTTTAATCTACCGCTTGCTATTTCTAACTTTTACAAAGAGCCTTAGGGAATATTCTTTCCGAAAGCTGTAAATACTGGCACTCAACATTAAATAGAGGATGGCATATGAAAAAAAAATCAAGAGCTAATAAATATAAAAGTTATTACATAGTTAGGGTAGATAAATTTATATAGATGACTGATAAAAAATATGGCAAAAGGTTCCGCAACCTATTACGTAACTAAGGAATTTGAAAAACTATACTGACTATATTGAGACATAATTATGGCTGCCTACACTTTTTAATATTGGAGTCGTAAAAATATAGAACACAGATTAGATGATAATAAAGATCGCAGCGCATCGCTGCATGAATAGGCCGGCTCGACCGGTGATATACCATGACCTCTCTGAATATCCACGTAATATGGCTCATGACGTGTAAGGTTCGGTGAGAGCGGTATTCGAAGGACTAACCCCTTTACCTCTCCCCCTCCGATCCCATTTTCAAGAAAAAAACGCGACTGTGTTGCAGGTGTCTATGGGCGGCGTTAGTTATTTACCATAAGGTGATACGCCTGCTCGTTTGCCTTGGCCCTATCCCATAAAAAGCTTTTTATTTCAATAAAAATTGTATTTTGGCGAATAATAGGCTAGATTACTATATTTTAAAAATTATTTAGTGGGTAATATAAAACAATTAAATATATAATACATTATTTCAAAAATGAAAAAAATTACTGCTCATAATACTCCGACAATCATGGCGTCTTGAATGACGTCTTGCCGTGGCAAACATATGTGTTTGTGTATGGAGGTTGTCAATAGTTTTAGAGATGTTTAGCACGAAGTGACGTCATTCAAGTTGACAGTTACTGATTGCCGTTCACTGTTATGTGACTCAATGCACGTTTTTCAATATTGTCTTTTCTAAAAATAGTAACAATTTTTATATATTTTGATAGACTGTTTTATTTTTCAAAATCTGTATATCTCAATTAGTAGTTAGAAAGTCTAATCCATCCGATTGACTCTAAAGGAAACAAGCCACATGAAATAAAATGATAACAATCACACCCGCTTACCACACATTTTCCAATTTTGACAGAACTAGGACATCGCGGTATATCATGTTTGATTTACATCACTTACCTGAAAATAAAAAAGGCACTATTAACATATATTTACTATGAACAACCTATAAAAATACTCGACCTTGATTACCCTAGTATTACCCTAGTATTACACTTATATTTACCCTTAATATTATTATAAATACTCGGTTTTCTGGCACCTGTTTTTAATATATTTTATTACAATGCATATTTCATAGATCAAATACCCATCCCTACATACTTAAGAAGGTTGTATGGAAGGAAGTCGGATTAAAAGATAGTGTCGCTGTAAAAGTAAGAAAGGGCATGTTCCGATGGTTCGGACATGTAGAAAGAATGGATGATGCAAGATTGACTAGCAGATATACAATGCAAAAGCAGATGGATGTAGGAGTCGAGGACGGCCACGACACACATTCCATGACCAAATAGAACGTGTTCTGGAGGAAGGTGATGCTAGAAGCCTCAAAAATCGACGCGCGTGCATGAAAAGAGTTATGAAATTCAACGAAGCGAGTGAGGCGTGTAAGACCCTTATGGCGCTCCGTTCTCTCTGCCTACCCCGCAAGGGATTTGGCGTTAAATTATGTATGTATTTATATATTTAAGTCGAACCTGATTGAAAAAAAATAGCAAATCGGTTTCTAATGTTTCACTATTTCGTACCTGTTCTATTATTAGTTAGTAAACAAACTTACTATTTAAACAAAGTTGAATGTTAGTAGAATTTGTTATGGGAATAGTGTTTCAGCTGGCTAACTATAATTTTACCCTTGAACTGACCAAAGCTTTTAATTTCTTACTAGCTGAGCGGGCAAACTTTGTTATGCCTCGAAAGCAATAAATAAAAGAATTGCTCTAAGAAAGTAGCCTACGTCCTGGGTAAAAAAAACAACTTAAGCAGTGGAAGAGCCACCCAGTTTGCCGTATGAGTAGGCTCGTTCGGTGAAATACCACTTACTCTCAGAAGATGGACGTAAAGTGGCTCATGCCCCGTTTTGCTCGGTAAGAGAGGTACCCGGAAACCCACCCTCTCTTTTCCTACCCCTTAAAGGTTGGCAACGCAACTGTAACACTACATGTTGCAGGTATGCATGGACGCCGATAGTCACTTACCACCAGGTGACACGCTTGCTCGTTTGCCGTTCCGTCAAAAAAGTTCCGTCAGATTCGGTCAAGTCATTTTAGAGATTACCCGGAACAAACAGACAGACAGACAAAAATTCTAAAAAAATATAAAAATTAAGTATCAAGACATCGCGGGTTCGGATCCTGGCTCACACCAGTGACTTTTCGAAATTAATTTCGAAATTTTCGTGTGATAAATATCGATGACTAAGAACTTTGCTGCTGCCTACTCCTTCGGGTAGAAAAAGGCGTGATGTTATGTTATGTAAAAACAATTTTACATAAACTTACTACAGATTATTTGAGCGTTTTCCTTTAGTTTTTTTTTGTACTTTTTACCTAGCGATACTTACATTTAACTCATTCAAGGGTAAGGAATTGTAAAAACTCACAGCAAATACTCTGAACTCAATTTGGAATGGCGCACTTATTCTAAGTAATTAGATTTATAAAATCGTTCTACGCTAAATTCAAGACAAAAGACCATTTAAGACATGAAAGGTTTGGATGGCTACTTCACAATCTTTCTTCTGGAACGACAAATTAGACGAGAATTGTTATGAACGGAGAAATCTGAAGTGGTTATTTTAAGGAACGAAAGCTAGTCTCGGTGGCGCAGTGAGCAAACGCACGGCCCCTGATCCAGAGGTCCGGGGTTAGATTCCAGACACTGGCTCACACCAATGACTTATCGAAATTGTTTTGGGAAGTTATGTGTGATAAATATCGAGGACTGACAAACTTTGTGCCCGGTATGGCAATAGGTTCTTCGCCACCTATTCCATTTGGGACGTAAACATAACGGCGAGACGAGGCTTAACAGCCGCTGCCTTTGGGTAACAAAAGGCGTGAAGTTATGTTATGTTATGTGTATGTAAGGAACGAATAAAGGGTCACGTTTTTATCCATATTTATATCATTACATAGTATAAAATAATGTCGCTTACCGCTGTCTGTCCCCTTAAATGTTTATATCTTTGAATCTATGCAGCGGATTTTGATGCGGATTTTAATATATAGAGGGTATCAATTGGTTTTTATCTATAATTAATATATGAGGTTGTAACGAAAAAGTACTAACTTTTACTAGTTACTTTTTAGTATTACTAAATACTAACGGAAAAGTCGAACAAAATTCGCCGGGTCAACTAGTTCATAATAAAATTGTGATTTTAAATGAAATATATCGCAAAAAACTTAATAAAAGCTATATAATAAATCAAAAGAAGCTGAAACATTTACTATTTTCTTTTATTATGGGTTAGGAGTTTAGGAGAGCCAGCGAGAAGGCGTATCACATGATGGTGAGCAACTAACGCAGCCCACGTACACCTGCAACCACAGATAGTGTAACAGTTGTGTTGCCGATATTAAAAACCAGATAGGGATGAGGTCGGAAGTGGGATTGGGAGGAGAGAGAAGGAACTGGGCCTCTAAAAACTCATCATGGGTCATTTAAAATACAACTCAAAAAATAAGTAGATAAAAAACGCGGTTAATATAAAATATGTAAGTTTATGTACAAACACATAAAATCGATTTCAATTAAAAATAGCACCACAAAAACAAAACAATTCTTCAAATAAAAAAGAATAAAGAATAACATTTATGAAGTGGACGCCATTTTGGTAATCTACGACTCGAATGATTTCGCGGGAAAAACGAACTGTGTACTTAAAGGTAATTCCTTTGGCACATTGCCACATTAACAAATAATGATAATACCGTCTTTGTGTTTAATTGTCTGGTTTTCCGACGTAAATAACACGTAAATTATAATTTAAAAGGTTTTTAAGATTCATGACAAATGTCTATATATAAATAAAATGTGTAATTATTGCGATTTCAATTGAAAACAAAAGTACAAGTAAATGATAGAACCTCATTCTTTTTTGAAGTCGCTTAAAAACTAGTCTATGGCGGCAGACGATTTTTTTTATTCCTGCTTAGGTTACTGAAATTGGCGCGTTTTTAAAAATCAAACTTTATTTTTTTTATATTTGCCTGGATTAATGCGATATATATATATATATATACTAGCTGACCCGGCGATCTTTGTTCCGCATCGAAAGTAATAACTGCTGTCCCGCTATGTTAATATTGTAATATATATATATTCGAAAATATTTGTTTAAATTGCATGCTGTAAAGGGCCAGGATTAACTTTATTACATGCACAATCTATATAAGATACTTAATTGGATGAAAATTAATGCTGTAATGTTTAAAATCGCTTCGTAAACAGGCCATTATTTCTAGTAAAAAGTAAAAAAATAAAAATGGTCATTGTGGGTTATCCCTAAGAGATAATATACGTGAATTGATAAATGAATGAATATATGATGAATTATAGATCAAAACCAGCCCGTTGACACCCTCTAACTATTAAAAAAAACCGCATCAAAATCCGTTGCGTAGTTTTAAATATGCATATATTTATATAAGGGGACAGACAGCGGAAAGTGACTTTGTTATACTTACTTATACTATGTAATAATAACAATGATATTACAATATACATGTTAATAACAAAGAACCCTCATTGAAGGGTAATTTCTACCAGAAAAGGTAATAATGGAAATACCTACCAAAGGCGTAAATATTTTTCGGATTTTCCACGAATCTTGAGACCCACTAAACTAATGTTTTTTTTTTTACTTTGTATATAATGACGCATTGTGAAAATTGAAAACATTATATTTTCTTAATGAAACCAAAATGTTGAACATCTAACAGAATTACTGGCTTTATTTATTGAATTTAGTGGCGGATAATATATAAGTCCGTAGTCCAGTGGTCGGGGGTAGCTCCATCTGGTAAAAAAACGCCCTACAATACATTTACGGTTCCGTGGTGCCTATCTACACAAGACCAGTGTACTCCACCGGTGCACTACTCCGATAGGTAATTGATGTAATTATTCGAAACCAAATATTTTAAAAAGTTATGTGTGATAAATATCGATGACTAAAAACTTTGTGCCCGGTATGGCAATAGGTTCGCCACCTATTCCATTTGGTACGTAAACATAACGGCGAGTCGAGGCTTAACAGCCGCTGCCTACACCTTCGGGTAGAAAAAGGCGTGTGTTAGGTTATGTTATTTGAGTTTTCACATTTTAACACAATTATATTATTCATAAATTTTCTGGTTTTCCAGGATTTGTGTATCCACTCATATCTCTGAATGAGGCATTCATTTATTCCTGCAATTATTTCCTGTTAAACTCAGATATTTTTATATTTCCAATAATTATTATTAACACACAATTAATTGGGGAAAATAAGTAATGTCTGTTTCCTTGATACCTAAATCTTTATTTAGACCACAAGTACTACCAAAGAAATATACATACATATACGCAAAATCAATACTAAACACACATAACTTCACGCCTTTTGCTACCCGAAGGTGTAGGCAGCGGCTGTTAAGCCTCGTCTCGCCGTTATGTTTACGTCCCAAATGGAATAGGTGGCGAATATATTGCCATACCGGGCACAAAGTTTTTCAGTTATCGATATTTATCACATATAACTTCCGAACACAATTTCGAAAAGTCATTGCTGTGAGCTTCACGCATTATCCCTTGCGGGGTTGGCAGAGAGAACAGAGCACCATAAGGCAAGATTCTTACACGCCTCACTCGCTTCTGTGACTTTCATAACTCTTGTCATACAAGCTCGTCGATTTATAAGTCTCCTGACATCACCTTCCTCAAGGACTCGTTCTATTTGGTCATGGAATGTGTGTCTTG
Source organism: Euproctis similis (assembly GCA_905147225.2). Classification (NCBI taxonomy): domain Eukaryota; kingdom Metazoa; phylum Arthropoda; class Insecta; order Lepidoptera; family Erebidae; genus Euproctis; species Euproctis similis. The sequence goes on along the minus strand of LR990121.1, from coordinate 4,421,560 downwards.
GCCGTTCTCGACTCCTAAATCCATCCGCTTTTGCATAGTATATCTGTTTTGTCAATCTTGCATCATCCATACATGTCCGAACTATCTGAGCATGCCATTTCTTACTTTTACACCGACACTCTCTTTCAATGCCACTTGTTTTCGGACGCAGTCAGCGATATAAACAATTTCCTTATAATTCAATTTGTAGATTAATTTTAAACTTTTGCATGGTTCATGTACTTGTACCTGCATCTGGCAATTTGGCGTAAGTGGACAAACCCCTCTGGCGTGAAGCCAACTAGGTCACTAGGTACATATATTAACCGACCAAGTGTAAAACATGCTTGAGTACATACTATTTTGGTGAAGGCAAACAGCATATCATATTTAGTCGAGCAATTACATTACCTAAGGCAATGTATGTACTCGTAAAAGTCAGAAACTTTTCGCTGAAGGCTGTAAGGTCACTTTTTAGTTAATTTATAAAATGATAATAGGCTTATTTGTGTGAAAAATATTAATAACATAACATAGCTTCATGCCATTTTCTACCCGAAGATGTAGACAGTGGCTATTAAGCCTCGACTCGCCGTCATGTTTACGTCCCAAATGGAATAGGTGGCAAACCCATTGCCATAGCGGGCATAAAGTTTTCAGTCATCGATATTTAACACACATAACTCTCGAAAAGAATTTCGAAAGGTCATTGGTGTGAGCCAGGATTTGAACTAACTAATTAAGATTATATTTCTTTAAACGTGCGTCAACGTGCACTGCAGAGTAAGGGTTTGCGGGTTCGATCCCCACTCTAGTACAAATACTTAAAATAAGCATAAATAGTATGGCTTCTGGCGGATTATAAGTATAAAAAATGGTTTGATGATTTTTAGCAAATAATACCCAAAAAATACTAAGCATACAGATCGCATTAATAGTTGGTATAAAAATTTTAGATTTGAAAAGGATGCCTTATGGCACTTAGATCTCTCTGCCTACCCCCCTGCTTTCTCGTGATATTGTTTTAATAATTCAAGATTTTCGCGTGAATAATTGGTATAAAAGTTATAAATATTTTTAGGGTACCGTTAAGTTCAAGTTCTAATGCCATATTAAAGCGCCATTACATAAAAATATAAAAAATCGTTAAGAAAAAATAAACGTGTATGTAAATGCTTAATATAAGTTATGCTTAATATATCACGCACTCAGATTTTTTCATAAATCCACGTCTATTTCTACCTGAAAGTGTAAGCAGACTTTTAAGTCCCAAATGAAATGAAGTAGCGGAATCTATTGCCGCACACTGGGCGCGCGATCTCATCTGTACGATATTTATCACAATTAATCGCTAGTACGACGTACGACGTACAACGCCCACCAGCCCGATGGTCCGACGACCTCAGAAAGGCTGCTGGAAAAGACTGGATGCGGAAGGCAGAGAATCGGATGTTGTGGCGCAAATTGGGAGACCCCTATGTCCACCAGTAGACTGCAGTAGGCTGATGATGATGATGATGATGAATCGCAATATATTTCGATCCAACGACTTCTTGATCCAGAAGCAGGATACTCAAACATCAGATCACCGAGACGATCAGTTAGGTATAAAGTAGGTTCCTTCAAAGATAAAACCACTAATATTATTGTCTTAAATCCCAAAGACAAGGTCGTTAGAGGTAAGTATATGGTTAAGAGGTTCCATTCCAGTGGTTTTAAAGAGAATACGGTTCTATTTGAGGCAGGTAGGGGGAACTGGTAGTTTGGCAAAGACACCAGCACCCCCAAGCTTCTGATACCATAGAAAGGTGGGTCAAAGAAATGCGTTGTTGGTAATGAAATAAACCATTTATAGCATTCATCTATAACTAAATTAATCACTACTAATTTTATCATATAGGGATTTATTTTATCATTGAAAATTGCAAAGTTAGATCCATAATGTTATCACTGGCTACTCTCAATTACTCATAATTACTCATGCGAATGTCAGCCTTTGTCTGTGCATAAATAATGAACGGGTTGTGATTCTAGAAGTTAGCGTGCCTACATAGGTTGTAGGTCGTTAAAATGCCTTTCAAGTGGTTGGGAGAATATTAAAAAAGGTTTTCTTTTATTAGAAAAAGTTAAAGACAAATTTAAAAAGCAAGTTCCAAATTCAAATATTTTTCTTGTCTCTAACATGTGACGTGTGATTGGCATTTTTTTTTTCGAATGAGGTTTAGGATATTTTATTTTTTTTAGTGAATAATGTCAGAATCAAGTGTCAATGTCAGTAGATATTTCAATTGTCAAGACCAGTAATTAACACTTCCTATATTTTAGTTCCAGTGAAGCTAGAAGGTAGCAACAATACTCTAACTCGTAATAACATGTACCTGCTCAGTTAATACTGCTATAAATTTGCAATAAAGAAATATACATTCTAAGAATTCGAACAAAAGTCTGATTTAACAATTTACTGCTACAGCAGCATAAAATTAGTGCTACTAGACCGTTTACAGTCAAGGCTATATCTGATCGATTCCATAATGAACTTTCAGCATTTTTCCACATATACTGATTATTGCAAGTAATAAAAAAATACTTCTTATAAACTAAGCCAAAAAGAAACTATTTCTGATATTACATAAATTGTTAAAATAAAATTATAAAAAAAATATTATCATAATTGAAAAAAAAAGTAATCTATATATATAAGAGATTTCCACCTATATATTGACTCATCACGATATCTCTGGAACCATAAGGCGTAGCGACTTGAAATTTGGTAGGATTATTCCTTTCGCCGAGTAAAGGTCAGCTAAGAACGGCTTTTACGAAATTCCACCCACAAGGGGGGTTGCGGGGGTGTTAACAATGGAAAATTCCCATTTTTAACCTATAGCTGCTATCAACTTCAAATTTGTCGAAGATATTGCAGTATTAACATAGCGGGGCAGCAGTTATTACTTTTGATGCGAAACAGAGTTCGCCGGGTCAGCTAGTTAATGATAGAATATAAATAGATCAAATGTGAATGTTAGTGATTTAAACTTGACATTGGCAGAATAGGCAGTGTGAATTATTAAAAAAAAAAAAACAAATAATGACGAACGAAATATTACTTTTTAAATACTTTTGAATAGAAGAATACTCGCCCATTTTCGTAAACTAAGCAAACAGCAGATAATGCTGGCAGCCAGTCATAATCCACTTTAATCCAGGTAGCTAACTGCGTGCAACATTGCCTAATGGATAATCGAACCTAAGCCATAAACAACATGAACCAAAGAGATATCAGAACATTTAAGAGTCGTAATCTTGCAGTTCGCTGTATGAATAGGCCGGCTCGACCGGTGAAATACCACGACCTCTTGGAATATCGGTGTGAAGCATAGAGATATATTACTAAAGTACTTTAGTAATATATCTCAATGGTGTGAAGTGGCTTGTGCCGATTTTCGTTCGGTGACAGAGGTATCCGGAGGCCCGACCCCCTTTCCCTATCCTTTTACCTCCTACTCCCTTAAAGGACGGCAACGCACCGTCTAATCCCATAAAAAATAATTATTCCCCTCATACAAACCGTATGGCCACAAAGTAGGCTAGAAACAAAACGCTCACAGACATATCACAGAGTAAGGACTATATTATGGCCACAACGAATACTATCAACAAGTTTTGATTAAAAGAAAATTTTAATTCAAAATTGGGTGTTTTATTCATGACTATACTGAAACATCATAACGAACAAAGACATGGCTAATTTAAAAGCTGTATTTCATTTGATATGTTCGAAAAATCTACTCGACTTTTTATAATACAGATCGTGCGAAATATATTTAAATACATATATTTGACCATTGAAATACCACGATCTCTCATAATATTAACGTAAAGTGGCTAATGTCGCATTTCCCCTGACGACCCATCATATCTTAAAGGCAGGCAGATGTCCATGGGTGCCGCTAGTCACGGTTCTCAGTCGGTAGTCTAGGTTACCTCTACTCCACAAAAAACATTACACTTACACACACTTAATCACCCGACTCTGACACAGTCGGGTGATTAAGAGTGTCACTTACGTAAGTGGAATGCAATCGAGATAGCGTTATGTTAAAATAAACAATCTCACAGTCCCTTTGAAATTCAAGTAACTTGTTTTAATTAAACAAACGCCAAAGTATTTTTGATTTTATCAAGTCTGTTCCAAAACAATGTCATCTAAAGTTTTCCTTTAATTGTCAGCACTTGTAACATTGAAATTACTTCTAATAGAATTCCACAAACTTAAAACATTGTAATTCTCAAGAATTGATTATTTTTCAAAATCGTACACTTGAATTTTACGACCATTCTCTTAATACTGATGATTGAAAAGTAACCTATCAAGTATGCATTCCACTAGCTACATCCTCAGGAATCGAGAGCGTGAAGCTACAAAAAAATGTGTTTATAGCTAAAGATAATTATGTATTTGTTAAATAATGAAAGTTTTATCTAATCTCAAACAGACATATGATTAAATTTATAAACGTTTTTATATTATTATCTACATTAAATAAAAAAGACCAGTTTACTTACTAAAACTGTTTTTTTAAATCCCTAAACAAGTAAAATTTGAAATATATATTAATTACGTAACACATATTGACATTACATTTAATAATCCACAGAAATTAATCTTTGGTGACCTAATTGACAAGTCAGAACAGGTTGAATAAAGCCGATAACAGTGACATGACTGATAAAAAAAATAAACAGGCCATAAACGCTCAAGCCTCATTCACCGTCGCGTCGCATCCAATCTCCAATCATTCAATCGTAAGCGAGCGACGTAGGTGCGCGGACGCATGTAAGATTTTAAATATAGAACGTCAGAGAATGCGTCACATTTAAAAATCGAATATTCAAGAATAAAACATGGCTGTTTTTTTAAGTGTTTTCATATTGTTGTTTAATATTTTATATACAAATGGATTTCAAGTTAATACTACAGAAGGTGTTGTTGAAGGAGTAAAGGCTGGTGATGGCGATTATCACATGTTTTATGGAATACCATATGCCGGTCCTGTGGACGGTAACAACCGGTTTAAAGTAAGTGTTATCAAACAAACGTACCATGCAAGTTGGTTGTTATTGTTACTGGAAGCCTGTTTGGGTTTTGCAAAAGTAATAAAACATCCAACTTGCCGTTTATTAAAAGAAAAAAAAGGTTGTGATTGTGTATTTTTTGCGTTATGTAATTTACCTTTTTTAAATTTATATAATACATTGGAATACTTGATTTTTTGCACACGTATTAAATAAGGTTATGATGTTGGCAGAACAAGTGTATTAACTTATTCTAGTAGATATAGATAATAATATAGATATATGGCACTAATAATAATATTTCCAAGGCGATGTCACGATTTGAATGTTTATAAGTTTTGGTAATTTTGGAGTAATTTGCAAAATTCATTATTTGCAGTAGTAATCTATATATTGATTTTAGTTTTGTGCAATTCTTTGGAGATCATGAACAAAACTGTCTTAAATCTCAGAGTTGCTGTTTTCCAACCTAGATTGGATTTATATCTTAAGTTTTTCTTAAATATTTCTACATCTCCAGGCGTCCATTGTGAGTTCACATGACCCGTTCGAAAATAACGAACGACCAAATTGTGAAGTTCGAAATTTGAAAATTGAAAGTTGACTTTGTTTCAAAGAATTCAATTATTTTTATTGACATTCTTTATAATTGGGGGGAAATAACTTCCCGCCAATAACCGCCAATAAATTGCGAGGATAACAGATCGAACATACCGCCATGAGGCACGACTCTTACATACCTGACTGGATTCTTGAACTATCATAATAACTCTTGTCATACCTGCTCGTTGGTTTTTAAAGCTTTGGTCATGGAAAATATTGTGGTTGTCCTCGACTTCTACATCCTTCCGTTTTTGTAATATATATCAGCTTAGTCAATCTAGCATAATCCATTCTTTATATAAATAAAATACAGTATTTCTGTCCGTTGTCGAGTATTTTCATCACACCAACATATAGTTGCTCAGCTTGGACGATTGTCTTACGACGAAAACGTTATTTTTGTCAATAATGCATTTTCCATCATGTCGCAAAATAACGCATTTTTGTATATTTCCAATATCTTTGTTGATATTTATTGAATCCAATGGAAGGATGAATAATGGTTGATGATGTGGTGCTGGATCAGGAGAATGAAATTGTATATCTTGCATAAACTTTTAGCAGGGATGATAGTTACACCGCGGATGTAAAAAGAGTAGTGGCGTTAGTAAACAGCGTAAATGAAGCGTTGGGCAGATTTCTGGGTGCAAAGAATGTTAGCAGTAAAGCCCAGCTAGCAATCCACAATGCGGTACTGATCCCAACGCTAACTAATGGAAGCGAGAAGGTATGGCAGAGTATGCACGAAAGTAGAATAAGCGCGGTCGAAAGGGCACTCACAAAATCTGCGGAGTGACTTGAAAGAGAGTATCGGTGTAAAAGTAAGAAAAGACATGCTCCGATGGTTCGGATCGGACATGTAGAAAGAATGGACGGAGCAAGATATTCTGAGCAGATATACAATACAAAAGCGGATGGATTTAGGAGTGGAGGACGGCCAAGTCACAGCAAATCCATGACCAAATAGAACGTGTTCCGGAGTATGGTGATGTTAGGAGCCTTAAAAATCGACGCGCGTGTATGAAAAGAGTTTAGGAAAGTCAACGAAGCGAGTGAGGTGTGTAAGAATCGTGCCTTATGGCACTCTGTTCTCTCTGTTATGTTATGTGTTCTTATAAATACCTACAATGTGATATATCAATTCTAATTGCTGCAGTACTGTTGCAGTATAATTAACAATAAAATTACAGTAATTTTATGCAACCGTTTTTCAATGACCTTGTTACAAACGGCAAAAACATTTGAAGGGCAAAGAAATAATTTCATGCAATAAAAGCATCATTAAACATTTAACATAACTTCTGCTTGATGTATTGTTAATAATAATATATTTTATTGTATGTACTTTTTTGTAATTTCACGCCTTTTTCTACCCGAAAGTGTAGGTAGTTGTTATGTTGCGCCTCGCTGAATTCTTACGTCTCATATAGAATAAGTGGGCAGAACCTAATGTCATTTATCGAGCATAATGTTGTAAGTCGATTGTCGATATTTATCATATGACTTCCGAAAAGACTTTAGTAGGAGATAGTGTTCGATATAACCACGACTTGGCTCACTAGCGGGGTGCTCCCCCAACATAGTTTAATAGCCGTTTAGTAACCGTCATCCATGGACATAATCAGATTATTCTCGATCAGGACGGCTATCCGAGACAAAAAAAACTGATCGGCTGTTATATATACGGCAATGACCACACTTTTGTTTTAAAAAAATAATATTTATATCTAAAGCTAAAATTTTACTTAGAAGAGACAATGATTACGAATTTCCCAGGATCACCCCCTTCCCTATCCTTTCCTATCCTACTCCCTTAAAGGCAACGCAACTGCAACACTATATGTGTTGCAGGTGTCCATGGTCGGCGCTGGTTACTTACGAACAGGTGACACGCCTGCTCGTTCCCTATCCCATACAAAAAATTAAAAAAAATGTTCAAGCCAGATGTCGATTTAAAAAAAATATATATTTTATTTCCAACTTTATCCTTAAACTGTCACTATTTTCAAATAATCTTAGCATTTTAATATTGTTAATGTAAATCATGAATCAATTTATCGGTTGTAACTAATTATTAGTCACAACAAATGTAATTATAAATCGTGTCACATTATATATTATTGTCATATTACGATGAGTCAACAATATAATAAGTAGATATGACATTAATAAAAGTTATTCATCAACTAACTTACGAAGTAGTACAGAAACACAGGAGGCCGAACGTAATGTTGAACGCGTCGTTTTTAGGGGAAAACATTTTCGTCGGTAGAAGGCGCCATGGGCCCATTCAAATATTACGTAAGCAGATATTTTACAATTACTTCCCCCCTCCACCTCCCTTGTCAGCAAAAGTAAGCAAAGCTCTTACCCCCTCCCCCATGATTACGTAGACATTTGTCGAAAACAAATTTTCAAGAGACCATCTACAAAGCTGGTTCATGGGATTTTTGGAAAATTAAATAACTACTGATAACGTAATCAGCCCCTACCCCCACGTCATCCAAAATAAGCAAAGCAAAGACCCGCCGTCTCCCTAGAGTGCTTACGTAATACTTGAACGGCTTCCATTCTTAGAGAAGCACTGTTTCAAATTCTTAAGCGGGAAGTTCTGTCGCCGTTGACAGCTCTACTTAATGCTAAACGGGACTAGCGTACGTACATTGGTGCGTATGAAATTCGAGCGCAATCTGTGCTAGCAAAAATAAATAAGATCTCTGTTTATTATTGTGTACATTAATACTATGAAAAATACTATGAAAACGCCTAGACCTTTTGGAACTCCTGTGTTGCAATACTTCGTCAACTAACTCATTAAATGGCTTCAACAGAAAAAAATATCAAGACTTTAATACAATATTCAATTTTTTTCCCTTAAATATTTTCATTTAAACAAACTCTTAAATTTGTACCTTACCGTACCTTAACCATTACCTCAAAATCATTTAAATAACATATATACACGCCAAATGCCTTGCAGGATAAGCAGAGGGAACAACGCCATGAGGCACGATTTTTACACGCCTGACTAGCTTTTTTGACTCGATCATCTTTGTTATTCGATCGCGTTTGTATTTGTAATTCACCTTCTATTTGACAAAGATTCCATGAAGCTACTGTTATCTTATCGATATTAAAAGGAAGATAGTTATATACACACACATTATCTATTGTCGACTCACCTTATTGCTGTATTATTATAAAGTGATAGAATCGAGGCGGAGAGTAAAGCAGTTCACTGCGTGAATATCCGGCTCGATTGGAATAATATCACAACCTATTGAAAAATCACAGTAAAGTGGCTCTTGTCGAGTTTTGCTCGGTGCGATAGGTATCCGGAGGTCCAATATCTTTCTCTTTTCCTCTGTCTCATCTTAAAGTCCACCAATGTAACTTTAATACTATCTAACAATCTCTTAAAAATAATACTATAGCAAAGTTTGATGAAATTGAAATAATTTTCAGGGACCAAGACCACCGGTAGCACGTTCAGAAATATTCCGCGCCACCGACAGCAATGTGATATGTGCCCAGCCGACAAGCAGAGGAATCGTCGGAGTTGAAAACTGTCTAACACTCAGCATCTTCACCAAAAATATCACGACTCCAAAGCCGGTTATTGTATGGATCAACTCTGAGGAGTATACCACATCGAACACACAAACATACTCTTTCAAGAGATTCGTAGAAGAGAATGTGGTCTTCGTCACATTGAACTTTAGACTTTCAATCTTTGGCTTCCTTTGCTTAGGTGTCAAAGAAGCACCTGGCAATGCTGGTCTAAGGGATATACTACAAGGACTTAAATGGATCAATTCTAACATTGCCAATTTTGGTGGTGATCCCAAAAATGTGGTAATCATGGGACATGCATCTGGCGCAGCCATGGTTGATCTATTAACTATGTCACCACAAAGTAAAGGACTCATTTCCAAAGCGGTTGCATTGAGCGGTTCCAGTTTATCCCCATGGGCTGTCTCTTACGATCCCATTGGATATGCAAATCTTCTAGGAGCGAAACTTGGGTACGCTGGAAAATCGAATAAAGAACTAGCCAAGCATCTGATCACAACTGATATAACAGTTCTTCACACGGCAATTAGTGATTTTAAATTTAAAAATAACACACCACTATTTGCCCCTTGTATTGAGAATATTAACCTTAATCCAAATGATACAGTCTTAGGCGATGCTCCTATCAATATATTAAAAGCTGGTAACTATATCCAAGTTCCCTACATAGCTGGGTATACCACCAGGGAAGGTACTATAAGAGCAGACGAAGCGGCCTTCCAGAAGTGGTTAGATGGTATGCAAGCGAATTTTACAGATTTTCTGCAAGTGGATTTAAAACTTGGAGCCAATAGGACTTCTGTAGCAGCTACTATCAGAGAGTTTTATTTCAGCAATAGCGCTATCAATATGGGTACGATTGAGGATTATTTGGATTATCAAGGAGATACTATGGTGGTTGTATCCGTTATAAGAAGTGCAAAAGAAAGAGGTCAAGTTTCTCTTGGGGAAGTGAGGCTGTTGGAATTTGGCTATATGGGAACACTTAATTCCGATTGGTTTTACACCCAGATTCCTCTAAATGGTGTGAGACATGGAGGTATCCTGAATTATTTCTTTGATTACGATCTGAAAGCAAAGGACGAGACTGTTATGAGATCGTTGGTGAAGCGATTTGTGGCCTTTGCTTATTCTGGGTAATATTTTGTATTTTATGTAATATATTACTGAGTAATGTAATAGTTATGAAAGTTTAAAAAGTTCTGAATCCAGAGGTCGCGGGTTCTAATCCTGGCTCACACCAATGACTTTTCGAAATTCAATTCGAAAGTTATGTGTGACAGATATCGATGACTGAAAACTATGTGCCCGGGTTATGGCAATAGGTTTGACACTTATTCCATTTGAGACGTAATCATAACGAGGAGTCGAGGCTTAAGAGCCACTGCTTACACCTTCGGGTGGAGAAAAGCCGTTAAGTTATGTTTATATTATATTACTAAGAAATACAATTGTTATGAAAGTCAAGCGTGTGAAATGAGTAAGAATCGTGCCGTCAAGTTATGTATATTTGTAAGTAAGTTACATGTGTGAGGGAATTCAGTAAAAGAACTTTAGTTTCGTTCAAATACCTTTACACATTCCTATCTTTTCGGAAATTGTGACTGATAATTATGCTCCATCTATTATTACTAACCGACTTTCCCAAAATATTTAGATTGGTGTGATTAAATAAATCATTTAAATTCAAATATCTATATTTTTTCAGAGTACCAAACCCATCAAGCCCTAGGACAATGGCTTCATCGTGGCCAGCAATTACTAAAGATAAATTAAACTACTTCTACTATGGTGGCAGTGACACCAGCTCCAGGAACCAGTCTCTGACATATGTGGAAGAAGCCAGGTTTAATCCACATAACCTGACTATGAACTTTTGGAATGATATCTTACTAAAGTATTATGAACCACCTAAGGGTTTGAACTCTTCTAACAAAATCGTTGGCAGTAGTATTATTTTCGTAATGTTAAGTCATTTGTTGATTAAAATATTTTAAGTTTCGAAATAATATTATGTTAGGTTTAGTCCATTTTTTAAATGTAAGTTGGAATGCTCATTTCAGTATAAATATTCATGAAGTACAAGTAAATAAAAATGTAACGTCTGAATTACTTATTATCGAAACAAAATTTTCAATTAAAAACTTTGATTTTGACAAAATGGGATATCTCAGTGCTGACTATAGTCATTACATAGTTTAAAACAAAGTCACTTTCCGCTGTCTGTCCCCTTATATGCTTATATCTTTAAAACAACGCAACGAATCTTGATGCGGTTTTATTTAATAGTTAGAGGGTGTTAACGGGGTGGTTTTGATCTATGATTCATATATGATGTTGTAAAGAAAAAATGATAATTTTCGAGATTTAGCACTTTAATTACAAACGCTTGCTGAACCTAAGTGATAGATCAAAACAATGTTCTACGTTATTATACACCTGCAGAATGTCTACAAAAAACTCCGCGAGGGCATATGTCTATCCAAAACGCGTGCCGATAAATAGCACAAATAAAAAAAACTTTTTAAGATCCAAATTTAACTAATTTATTACTTTTGATGCGGAACAAAGTTCGCCGGGTCAGCTAGTAAATAATAATTTAATGTAATTTTTTCTGAGCAAAGAGGAAACGATAAAATTATGAAAATGAAATAGAACTAGATATTTAAAAAAAAAATATTTTCGTACTTAATTTTTCAATTTGACTGATAAATTACTTAATTTTAAATTTTAAAACTCTTGATAAGTTAGTTTAAGTTGGACATTATGAATTTTAGTTTTTTTTTTATTTTATAATTTACATAATTGTTATAAAATCATGATTGTGTAATAAATAAAATAATAATTTCAATAAATTGTCTCTATTTTGATTGATTCATATTAGCTTGACTTTTTAAAATTATTAGTCCCATTTTTTTTATTATTTTAAATATCCAAAATAGTTTTTTTGGAGTTTACTCCTTAAGAATCGATTTACATATATAGGCCCGGGGTATGAAAATTATGGGGACCAAAATCGTACTAGTCACGTGACTGTCACACGAAATGCGTTATGCAGTCACAGAGCATATAAATAAGAGTCGGCACTCCATACAATGTCCTGAGCTCTTTATAGTCACAGAGCATATAAATAAGAGTCGGCACTCCATACAATGTCCTGAGCTCTTTATAGTCACAGAGCATATAAATAAGAGTCGGCACTCCATACAATGTCCTGAGCTCTTTATAGAAACACTCTTTATAGCGATACGCCATTCTCTATTATTTGTAGACAGTAAATATTTATTTTTGTAAATAAATACCGTAAAAACATGTAGAAAAAACACCCCCAGACGAGGGATCGAACCCGCCCCGACCTTGTGTTATCGGTAGTGCGGTTTACCGATGCACCACGAGGGTCGTATGTATAATCGTCTAATTACCGTCCTCTTTACCAATTTCGACACATTTTCTAGGATCGGGTTTGTTTGTTTGTTTGTTTTTTACATACATACATATACGTAAGTACGTATTGCAGGCGGAGAAAAAAAAAAAATATATTATTTATAAATTGTGTTTTTATAAATTGTGTTTTTTGAAAATTATATTTAAGTACGAATTACATACTAATAAAATAATGAAATATCAATAATATTTTTCGATCTTTGGTAATGAAACGAGGGGCGCCACAGTAGCATCGCCAACATCGTACTCCTAATAAAAAGTGTGTGAATCTCGGAATCGGCTCCAACGATTTTCATGAAATTTAGTATATAGGGGGTTTCGGGGGCTATAAATCGATCTAGCTAGGAATCATTTTTAGAAAATTTCATTTTATCGTGTTTTATCGATAATTAACTTAAACATCAACTTACTTTTTTATTGGAATTCCTGACATCTATTGGCGAATGTGAATTATTTTAAATTGTGAGCACTTAACTTGCTTTAACGACAACAACACTAAAGCTATTCCAGCAGATGGCGTTGTTAACTAATTCCAGCAGATGGCGTTGTTAACTAATTACTATTTGTTTCTAATATAATATGTTAGTACATAGTATATATTAGTATATATTTATTATTGGAGTTTACTCCTTAAGAATCGATTTACAATATATAATAATAAGAGTCGGCACTCCATACAATGTCCTGAGCTCTTTATAGTCACAGAGCATATAAATAAGAGTCGGCACTCCATACAATGTCCTGAGCTCTTTATAGTCACAGAGCATATAAATAAGAGTCGGCACTCCATACAATGTCCTGAGCTCTTTATAGAAACACTCTTTATAGCGATACGCCATTCTCTATTACGAAGAAATGTGTTCATATTTGTAGACAGTAAATATTTATTATTTTATTTTATAATCGTTCTTGAGGAGTAAACTCCAGTCGTGCGTCGGAGCGGACACACACTTTTACTTTTTTTTTTTTTTTTATTATCTATTTTCTCACCAATTTATCATGTTGGATTTTTTAATTTAGTCTATATAGTCTCGGTGGTCCAGTCGTCGAGCGCCCCGCCTCTGAATTCAGAGGTCGCGGGTTCGAAACCTCAAATTTGCTCACACCAATGAGTTTTCAAAAGTAATCTCGTCAGTTATTTGTGATAAATATCGATTACTAAAAATTTTTTGCCCGACATGGCCATAGGTCTGCCACCTACTCTATTTGGAACGTAAATATAACGGCGAGACGAGGCTGCCTACACCTTCGGGTAGAAAAAGGCGTAAAGTTATGTTATGTAGAATATCTTTAGCAGGAAATTAATAAAAATACATATTAATCAATATCTGACCTTTATTGACTTGTAAATTTTAACCAAATTATATTTAGTAGTTTTAACCAAATTATATTCAAATCATATTAGGTTACTGAAAGAAAACACGGAATTAATAGGGTTAAAATGAGTAACGATAAAAAATGGCCGTCTCATCTTAACGAAACGTAAATTGTGTTTTGATTGCCTATTAAAAGATTAATTTACGTAAATAAATTTGGAAGTCACTTTATAAATTCAGATATCTAATATATAAAATTCTTGTGTCACGGGGTGCGGTATTGAACTCCTCCGAAACGGCTTGACCGATTCTCATGAAATTTTGTGTGCATATCGGGTAGGTCTGAGAATAGGACAACATCTATTTTTCATCCCCTAAATCACAAGGGTAGCCCACCCCTCAATATTTTTTTTTAATTTTTCGACATATTTCTTCTTCTTATTTTTTTTATAAAACGGGATACAAAAATACATACAACCTTCAATTTTCAACCCCCTACGATCAACCCCTATTTTTTAAATTTTATTTTTCGGCAAGACAACGTTTGCCGGGTCAGCTAGTAAGTAATAATATTTGAGACCAAATAACTTACAACTGTGAATTAAGATACTTTTAAATCGAATTAAACTTAACTTCACGCGTTTTTCTATATGGAGGTATAGGCAAGAAATGTGTAAGGAAACGAATGTGAGAGGCTCGGTATCTGGAGACCAAGACGTAGCTACCATGACCAAATGGTCTGTTTAAAAAAGACAAAAAAAAATACTCAGGTATATTTATACTTCAAATAAAAATAACATAAGGTATATATGTGTATTGTAGACGGGACTCTAACCAGCTAACTCATGAAGCAGCTGCTGATTAATACAAGCCATCCCCTCCACTATGCTCTTCCTCTGGCCAACTCCTAATCTCTATCCCTTGGGGATATGTTTCACACGAAGTCAATTTGGTATATCTACATTAAATTTGTTATAGGTTTAGAATTTCGGTGAGCCATTAAGGTCATATTCCGTTTACGTCAAGACCCTCGAAGGGTCAAAGGTCACAATTACGTTATTATTGGATTCAAGCTTCAATGATTCCGATAATATTATGTTTATATACCTAATAATATCAGTTTTGATTTAGTGATGATATCATTATTTGTGTAAATTGTAACTACACACCTTTTCTACTCGATGGTGTAAGCAGCAGCTCTTATGCCTCGACTAAACCAGTTTTACTTCCCAATAGAATAGGTGGTAGAACCTATTGCCATATGATTTAATTAATACTGTTTCATAACATGAAACAGTATTAATTACATAATATACATATTATACACATTATATACATATATTATGTGTTCGTTAAATTTTAATAGATTTTTTTTTAGTTTGGATCTCATTCGCGTCAAACTCTTTGCAAACTAGGAATAACGTTTTTTCCACGAAATCGATATTATTGTAATAACGAAAGAAACTTGTGTTGTGTAGTGTGTGTTAAGCCTCGACTCGCCGAATCGTTGTCTCAATTGGAATAGGTGACGAACCTATTGCTATACCGGGCACAGTCCAGGTTTAATAACCGCAGCCTACACCTTCGGGTTGAAATTTTTGTGAAGTTATGTTTTACGTGTATACCTGACTCGTACTTCTCAAGAGCATATCTTCAATAAATTTAGAAAAATTGTTACCAACCTTATAGCTAGCAATTCGTAATGGTCTTCTAAGCCTCTTATCAGAACAATTACGTAGGACAAATTTGTTCATTACAAACGGAACGACCTAACTTTCCTCATTACAATCTGCTTGGTAATCGAGTTATTCGAATGTTAATTGGTTTTCTCAGTCAGGAAACTGGGATTATAATGCAACGATACTGCAAACTCTTTATTATTTATCAACGTCGTTTTATAAACTTTTTATCCAGTAACTTCGTTTTAGGAAGACCCAGGTTCAAATTGTGACACGTATCGACGGTTTTGCAAAAGGCTACATGCCTTGTTTTTACTTTGCTTGTTGTTGCCTTGTTATTACTCAATACTCATTACTATCTGCTTAGTAATGGAGTTATTCGAATGTTGATTGGTTTTCACAGTCAGGAAACTGGAATTATATGCCATGATATTGGAAACTTTATTATTTATAAATGTCGTTTTATAAACTTATTACCCGGTAACTTCAGTTTAGGAAGACCTAGGTTCAAATTTTAACACGTAACAACGATTTTTCAAAAGGCATTTTAAATGATTTTATTTAGTAGTAAAAGATAAAAGAATTAATGATAGTTGACACTCCACCTGTTCCGTAGGGCAAATTATTTCAAGGGATTAGACAAGGCAACGGTCGCTATATAACCTTAGTAAGTATCTTAACTAAAATATTTTCTAAAGTTATGTTTAAAAAACATGGATGACTGAAAACTATGTGTCCAGTATGTCAATAGGTTCGCAATATATTTATTCCATTTGGAACGGAAATATAACGGCGAGTCGCGGCTTAAGAGCCAGTGCCTACACCTTCAGGTAGAAGGAGGCGTGAAGTTATGTGTTATGTTAAGGAAAACTTAACTTGGTGTCGGTGTAAAAGTAAAAAAGACAATGCTCCCATGGTTTAGACATGTAGAAAGAATGGTTGATGCAAGATTGAATAGGCAGATATACATTGCAAAAGTGGACAGATATACGAGTCGAAGACGGCCACGACACACTTTCGAAGAGCCATATTGTCGAGCGTGAATAGCATGACTTATAAAAGTCAAAGGGCAAGTGACACATGTGACACAAGAATCCTGCCTTATGGCGCTCTGATCTCTCTGCCTAATAAAATGGAATCCACCCTTTGCAACAGTTCTCACTATCTTAAAAACTTTACACAAGCATCGTAACGACCAAGCGTAAGAACAAGAGGAGATAACAGAGTTTGAAAGAACGCAAATGGAACTTTACAGATTAAAGTTCGGTATTACGATGGTTCCCGAGGGAACTAAAAAGAAAGAAAAAACAATATATTTATTTTTATTAGTAACTGGTTGCATGTTTTATGTTTTGCGGACGCGTTACGTAACGCGTTAGAGCGTCAGCCTGTTCGCCTTCCTTTTCTCCCACGCATACGGCAACGATAGCACTACTTCTATCTTACATTAACCCATAGTGCTAGCGGTAATTCGGATGTATGCATCTCCCTCTCTCTTCTCAGTGCTTAGTCTGCATTATAGTTCAACTTAATAATTAGCTAATTGTACCAGATAACCTGAGATGTAGACGTTATCTTTTTCTTTATTCCAGCCATTTTATTACTTAACTTTAATAAAATAACCAAGGCTTCGTGAGCGTAGAATCGAGACATAAACGTTATTGTCTTTGGATAAGTATACGTGGAACCTGCATTACTGAAGTATCTCTCAAGAAGCAATTAAGGATGTAATCTTCAGAACAAATCTCGTGATACAGTCAGAAAAAGAATTTTTCTTGCAAGGTATAAAATAAAATTCTAAAGTTTAATATTATAAATTAAATAAATTAAGTACTAGCAGTCAACAATCTAATAAGTAGGACCCTATTTTTAATTTGACGCTAAAAGAAAATGCTTCTGCTTACAATTTGGCATATTAGTGGAATAAAGATGTTTTTAAAAAACGAAATGGCGGGAAATGACGTATACAAGTACACAAGTACAATTCAACATTACACTTAGGTTCTTTGTCACTGCACTTACACATACTTACACTACTGTTTTCAAAAACATTTTTAGATGATAGCAATTCCATTAAGTTACCGGAGATCAATGGGAATTCTCGCGGCGTGCTGATGTGGCTCAGTATGCTTGAATTGAATTGCGGCTAGTCGTCGCCGCCGTGGCAACCAAATCTGTATGTGCGCAGACCAACTGATGAACCGGACCAATAGTACCATCGTCAGGCGACGGTGTGAGCAGTAGACCCTGTGTCGGAATATCTCGTGCATGAATCCCCTGCTCCTCCAGTTCACGTTGTCTGTGCTGTAGCCGTTCTTCAGACTCCAGCTTGGTTATCATAATCTGCAGGATGTGGACTGTATTTTGGTTCTAAGGCGGCTAAGTCTGCCGGTAACTGTAGATCTAGAAGCTCTATTTTATTCTTTTGCTGTCTCTAACCTTTTCTTCAGTGCTGTTATGGAAAGTAAACATCGTGCTTTGATATTCTATGTATTATTAATATCTAGTTCCATAGCACAAGACGCAAGAAAGTGTTAGTTGCTTTCCTCGGAAACTAGAGGGTGTTGTGTGTATTATGTCTCTAAAAAGTAGCCTGTTTTACTAACAAGTCAAATAAAAAATCCGCCTTATTACATTAATATTAACATAGATAATATAATCAAACGTCAGATTTGACAAATAAACATTAATTCAACTTCAAAATAACTTTTGAAGTTGACCAGATACAAGCGTTCCGTTTTACCAAACATATCTTTATTCCATACAATAGACATGTCGGAACATAAATGGGATTACTTAACCGTAACCGGGATGCGGATCCCCGTTTGGACCTCTTTATTTTGGGAACGATATTGCTTATTGAGCTGTACTATATACGTGACGGTTCAGTCGTTTGGAAAATTAATATTGAATACTTGTTAAATGAATTTTAATAGCGCTGCTGTACTTATAATATAGTACCATCAGATTAAAGCGGGTGAATATAAAATTAATATAAAATTTCTAGTTTTTTGTTAATGATTTTCCATTTGAAATGACGAATACACAAAGAATTTTGTAATTAAGTTAAATTTATCAATAGTGGACACTTTTAGTTAAATGAAACGTTAGGAAAATTTCCACATCACATCTTAAACATAACTTCACACGCCTTTTGTTACCCGAAGGTGTAGGCAGCGGCTGTTAAGCCTCGTCGCGCCGTTATGTTTACGTCCCAAATGGAATAGGTGGCGAACCTATTGCCATACCGGGCACAAAGTTTTTCAGTCATCGATATTTATCACACATAACTTCCGAAAACAATTTCCAAAAGTCATTGGTGTGAGCCAGTGTCTGGAATCGAACCCGGACCTCTGGATCAGAAGCCGTGTGCTCGACCACTGCGCCACCGAGACTTACATCTTAAATGAACTGAAATAAATATCTAAAAAAACTATTGAATAAAACTGACAGAGCCAGATTGGATACAGCAGGTTGGTACAGTCGAGGACGGCCTCAACATATTTTCCAAATTGACAGCGTCCTTAAAAATCGTCGAGCGAGTATGACAGGAGTTATGAAAGTCAAAGAGCGAATGGGGTGTATAATAATGAAGGCATTACGGCGCTCTGTTCTCTCAGCCTATACCGCAAGAGACTTAGCGTCAAGTTAAGTAAGTAAGTCAACTATTATTTGCTGTCGGTACCGCGCAAATGAGTCGGATGCGATGTCGTGTAAGTCCACATGCCATACTTGGAAGCTCTTATTTTTATTTTTATTTTACTTAAATGCAACTAAAATACTTGTACTGCTCATAAAATCATTAGCTTGTGATTAAAATGTTTAATTACAGTATAAAATAGATTCAATAAAAAATAGTCTCGGTTTATTTACAATAGTAAGAAGAAATAAAATAATTACATTACATATTTACAATATATACAATTAAATAACTAGCTGAAATCAAATATCTCAGCTTCTCGGTCTACTGGCACCGTGCAGCATTGCCGCGCTGAATGGTAATGCTAATGAGAGAGAGAGAGAGGCCTCGATCAGTCTCCTTGCTAGATCGGTTTCAATTAAATGCATGCTCCAATGGTTCGGACTAATAGAAAGAATGGACAATGAAATATTTAATAAGCAGATATACAAATGACCAAATGGACTAGGCATGAAATAGGTACATGAATAGACAGGTTTTTAGTTTATTTTTACAAAACTAGTCTATAATTCGATTGGATACGTCCCTCTTATTAATCAGCTCAGTTCCTTACTTTTCATAATTTCTTGTGATGCCCATACATTTGGACAATAGATGATCTGAAAAGATTTTGCAGTCGTTTTATGACCAGCCGCCTGCCTGACTGCCCTCCTTGGGAACGTTTTCCTTCATCATCATTATCATCAGCCTTTTTGAGGTCCACTGCTGGACGTAGGCCTCCCCCATAGAGCGCCGCAACTGCCGGTCCTGTGCAACCTGCATCCATCGGCTTTCTTGTTGCATCATGGGGGGTTTTTGCCATAATCGCCACGCTTGGCAGGCGGGTTGGCGATCGCAGTAGGCTATATTTTGTTGAGCGAGAATGCTGCTGCCCATTCTTCCAGCCTTTACCCTTAGTCGCCTTTTACGACGCCCACGGGAAGAGATGGGGTGGCGGTATTCTATGCCGGCGCCGCACAGCTGTTTTGCTTGGTGCTTTATTATTCGCCAGGAGTAAAAATGCAGCAATAAATGACGTTACCTAAATAATACTGGCAAATATTTGTCAGAAAATATTTTGAACGAGCGGAATGCATGCATTTTGGCGTTACCAAAACGTTTACGGTATGACTAACAAAACTTTGTAAAAATATAAACAACGTCCCACGATATCGGGATCACGTCCAGAAGTGAAGTTTACGCATTAAATCATAGATATATAAACAAAATGGATGATGTATGTGTGAAATAAAATTGCCAGAATAAAAATTCGTACCTAAATATCACAATAATTATATTGCCGATACCCGCGACCCCGTTCATTTGGTTAGTACAACTTGACAATGGACAGTTTTCAAGTTATGTCAGTATTAAGCCAGGCATCTTAAATACAAAAGCGAAAACGGATTGATGTAGGAGTCGGTGACGGCCAAGACACACATTCCATGACCAAATAGAACGTGTTCTGGTTCCTCCAGAATATGATCTATTTTCGACTAAATAGAAGGTGTTAGGAGCCTCAAAAATCGACGAGCGTGCATGAATAGAGCTATCAAAGTTGAAGAAGCGAGTGAGGCGTGTAAGAATCGTGCCTTATGGCGCTCAGTTCTCTCTGCCTACCCCGCAAGGGATTTGGCGTGAAGTTATGTATATATGTAACTTAAAAACGTACACGTAACGTACATGTATTTTTTGTTAGACTTATTAAAGAAACAAATAATTAAAAATTTGATTTGCATTAATTCATATAAACCAAGTCTTGATGGGCTAGTTAATTCAGCACTCCGAGTTTTACTTAAAGTGTCGGAATTCAAAGGCTTTCTGAAAGTTGTGTAATATCGATGACTGACTTTTCTAGTCCTAAAATCGAGCTGAAATTTTAAAATCATTGATAGTACACACACTTTTAAATAAAAAGTAAATAATTAAATCTGAATATTGACTTCGAACCCGATACATAGAAAACTTACAGGTACTAAAACACTTGGTTTACATACAATTGTATGTTTGACGACAATATTTAATATAACATTATAGCACAGCCTTCAAATCTATTATCATATAGGAAGTTGTCATAACATAAGTACAGTCACGAGCAAACACATTTATATTTATAATGATTGTTTATATTAATGAGTAAATAATAAAAAAAATCCGATTACATACAAAAATATAGAAACTTCCTGACTTTCATACTCATAAGCGTGGGTTTGCCAAGAATTGTGCATAACTCATTCAGCTACCGTTAATTGGAATACAATTGTGGAAACTGTTTAGTTTATATGAAGGTATACGAACCCGGGTTCTTGCAGCTTTCTTTTTAGGAGAATTTCTCGCACTAAACCACAAGGCTGTCATTACTGTGTGGTTCAAATTAGAGGCACCTAAATCATAACTTAGTCTGAGTGTAATAAAACATAACTTCACGCCTTTTTCTACCGAAAAAGAAGAAAAACCAAACAATTTCAGTCATCTATATTTATCACACGTAACTTTAAATTAACTTTAAATAAAAAAAAATAACAGAAGAATTATTATTTGTGATTCGGACCCACGGATTCAAACTCGCGACTTCTGGAATCAGGAGCGGGGTGCTCGACCACTGAACCACTGAGACAATTGTGTTCACGATTTGTTGAGAATATTTTTTATATAACTTCACGCCTTTTTTATACCGGGAGCAGCGGCTGTTAAGTCTCGTTTCGCAAATTTTTTATATCCTAAATAATCAGTCATTGATATTTATAAAACATGGGTTCGGAAAAGATTTCTGAAAAGTCTTTAATGAGAGCGCATATTCATTTACAGGACTTTGACTACTTCTTGATTGAACAAGACATTATTTCTACAATAAACATACATACATAAGTTCACGCCAAATCCCTTTGCTGGGTAGGCAGAGAGAACAAAGCGCTATAAGACACGATTCTTACACGTCTCACTCGCTTCTTTGACTTTCATTACTCTTACCATGCTTGCGCGGTGATTTTTATCCGTGTCGTGACCGTAAAATTAAACAACAAAAATTTAATAAAACTCATACCTTGATAGGACCTAATTTGACTGACTGCAAGAAAGCCGGATCCAGGACATACTGAATCATTTTTTATAAAAACTGAATTGTTACAGACGTTCTCAAAGAGTATATTCACATATTTATTTTATGATTTTTACATAGTTTTCTTTTTAAAACCACAGATTTCTTAAACACACGCGTTTGGGAACGAAACACTCCCACTTATAAAAGATCTTAACCTATTTTATATTGAGTATAAAACTGATCGTTGTAAACTTTTAAAAAAGGTGAGCGCTCTCACTAAATATTTACTTTTGTTTCGTGTACAGTCGAGTGCACAAATTTTAATTATTTATATTTTTTTTTGTGATTTATTCATTGAAAATGTTATGATAGTTTCAAAAGCGAATGAGGTGTGTAAAAATTAAGAAGCTCTATTCTGCCTTGCCCGCAACGGACTTGGCGTGAAGCTATGTATGTATATGTATATTGTAAATGCTTCATTCCTCAGACATTTTATTGTTGTTTTTTGGAAATTCCAAATAATCCATCATCAATATACTTTAATATTAAGGTAAATTCTTGGATTTAATTGGACACAGAGTTATGTGAAAATTATAAAAATATCAGTCTTGATATCTATGAGTCATAAGAGAAAATAATTTAACGCTAAAGATTTTTAATAGGTCTGTATGGAGTCCAGAGTAATGACTAGCCCAAAACTAGTGTTACTTTTTGGTTATTAAGGTTTTTGGTTATTAAAGGATTCCAATTACTTATGAAAAAAAAACACGATACCTACAACTAAAATACAAATAAATAAAATTTATATTACATGATAAACATAACTTTCAGCAATTCAACTCTGTAATATCGTATAAAAGTATTTGGCGCAGTTCCATTAAAATAATTAATTATTTTTGGGGTGGATTTGAATCAGATTATTTTTTTATTATTAAACATAAAAAATACATACAACCTAAAGTTTTCCCGCTTCTATTATCAACCCCCATTATCATGCAATACGAAGTTCACCAGGCCAGATATTAGGCATGCCTAGTATTACTTATCTAGCTGAAAACGCAAATGTTACCACTAAAAACGTAAGTGCTCTTGCTTCATCGTGATCATGGTCTGTTCCTATATGTATGCTCAAATAGTTAGTATATATTTGAAAAAGTTATATCACACATACAAAAGTACATATATAAATAAATATTTTTTATAAATATATACACTATATAAATGAAAATATTTATTTCGGCATGCAATAGAAATCGACGTTATTAAAAAATATATTATGACGACGATTGTACATGCCATACTCTGAGAATAGGTATACAACCTTGTACTTGGTCGAAGACATATATATGGAGTGGTCCAAATTATAAAATCCAAAATGGCCACTTACAAAGATATAACATAACATAACTTCACGCCATTGTTACCCGAAGGTGTAGGCAGCGGCTGTTAAGCCTCGTCTCGCCGTTATGTTTACGTCCCAAATGGAATAGGTGGCGAACCTATTGCCATACCGGGCACAAAGTTTGTCAGTCATCGATATTTATCACACGTAACTTCAGAAAATTTCGAAAAGTCATTGGTGTGTGCTAGGATTTGAACCCACTACTTCTTGAATCAGAAGCGGGGGTGCTAGGCACTGCGCCACCGAGACCGACTTAACTTCCGAGACCGACTTAACGTTACAAAGATATGTGGTGAATATATCACATAAATTTACAGACATAGGGGTTAATATAATTTGGATCTTCATTTTCGTAGTTTTCAATTACAAATCGATGGTTTCTTCAGAAGTTACGCGCGATATTACTTACAATTTAATTATTTTTTTTTCTTTTATTATTCTTGCTTTTTATACTACGGTAGTAAATATTGATTCGGGAATGAAAGGGTGAAGTTATAGATATAAGGTATGAGTGTTTTTATTTTAGTAATTTTTCTACAGGTAATAAGTGTCTATACATTTTTTTAGAACTGTATTGGCTGTCTGTTCTGCCTATATTGCCCATTAAACAAAACTGTACTGATATTACTTTTAACCCTACTAGAACTGGTTTTGATTCTACGGTATGGCATTAGGTTCGCCACCTATTGCATTTGGGACGTAAACATAACGGTGAGACGAGGCATAACAGCCGCTGCCTTCACCTTCGGGTAACAAAGGCGTGAAGTTATGTTAATGTTATGTATGTTTATGTATATCTATTTTATTTGGAACGGCAAAAATGCGAGTCGAGGCTTAATAGCCACTGTCTACACCAAGTTATAAAATAAATAATCTTAGCGTCCCTAAAATAAATATATATTATAATCGTATTCCGCTTACGCTTATAACTTAAGTTATAACTTCTATCGTAAGCATTTAAATGTAAAAACTGTCGATGTCCAAAATTAGAACATGTTTCCTTCACAGGTAACATCTTGTGCCTTGTGAGTCTACCTCAATATCTGAATCTAATTTGATTAAAACACAATGTCCATATTTTTACAAAACAATGGTAGAGCCAAGCAGCTCGCTGAATGTTTGGGCTGGCTCGACCGGTTAAAATACCACGACCTTTCAGAAGATCGACGTAAAGTGACCCATGCCTCGTTTCATTAGGTGAGAGAGTTACCCGGAGGCCCTGCTCCTTTCCCCATCTTTTTACACCCTTAAAGATCGGCAACGCAACTGTAATACTATATATGTGTTGCACGTGTCCATGGGCGGCGCTGGTCACTTATCATCAGGTGACACGCCTGCTCGTTTGCTCTCCTATCCCATAAAAAAATCTTGAAACATCATACCATCAGACTTGCTTTATTTTAGTAAGCACAAGAGAATGAGTTTTTTATGGAATAGGGGGGCAAACGCGCAGGCGTGTCACCTGATGTTAAGTGACCAGCGCCGCCCATGGACACCTGCAACACATATAGTTGTTATGTTTAGGTACTTAGCAATGGAGATGGAATAGAGTCAGGCAGTTCGTTGCATGAATGTTCTACCGGAATATATCTGTAAGAAAAGTAGTTCATGCCGCGTTTCGTCTTCAAAGTGAGGTATGCGAAGGACATCAAAATGGTCGGACATTAATAGCATAGATCTTAGCACTGGTCAAGAGTTCAAATCAGAAGTTAAGAAGGTTATACGTACCGAAAACTAAAATAGAAACACATATACTTGGGTGAGACCCACAATAAAATTCCACAGTTGTAAGCGTCTTTACATACATAACTAACAAAGTTTGAAGTTTAAGTGGTCTTACAAGAAGTCGTAGAAATAGAGGACCAGAATAACTTCGTAACTTCGTCGAAGTGTAAGCGCTGTGAAGCAGCAAGTTCCACCGGAAATAGTATATTGCCCTTACATAGGAAGTATGTAACAATATCCCTGCCATAATTAATTCACCAGACTTCATTATAAATTAGCTGTTATTCGTGATTCTGTCCTATTTAAAACTTGTTATTTTTTATCCCCCCTCCAGTCTCCATCCCACTTCAAAACCAGTTATCTATCCCACCTCAAAAGCCAGCAATGCTACAACTATTTGTGTTTTAATATCCACAGGCGGCACTTTGCGCTGACATTGCTGACAGTTTGAGATTGACCAATTCGTCTAATTTCATTCCTACTTACTCTATTTTGATTCTAGACGCCCGATTCATGCCCGATTCTTCTCATGACAGCCCCTACACTCGGAATCGGACCGCTCGTGGCGATTGCGTCCGTGTGTTTTTATTCCACGGGGGCACCTTCCTCAAGCGCTCGTGTTTTTCATTCTTTTACTTTAATTTTACTAATATCTGTATTAAATGAAAAAAGATTTTTCAATTTTAGTAAATTTTATCCTAATATTATCCATCTCTTACTTAAAATCACTCATTAAACTCACATTAATAAATGTTTGATATTTTTTGTAATAAAAATGGACTTTGATAATCCGTATTAAAACTTACAACTAAATCGATTCAGTAGTTTGAGCAACAAAAAATAACAGACTGGAGTTATACGGAAATTCATTTTCTTATTTTATACTAACTTTTACCCGCGTCTAGACTTGCATTGGACCTTTGAGAGTGTACAAAAGACAAAGTTATATTGTTTTGTTTTTTATAATTTAATAGGGATTTCCACGCCCTATATCATAGGGAAGATGATGCTAATATCAGGAAGAACTTTGACTGAAACTGATGTGTCGTCAATATTCCTATTTATTATTGCACTAGTCATTGCTCGCTTGCCGTTTAACTGACATGAAATTTTAATAAAATACAGTATATTATTCAAGAGAACTGGTAATTTAAAATAAAGGTAAACTTTAAAGTTTTTAGTTATAATATTAGTATCGATTTCGTTTAGAACTAACCACTTTTGATTAAAAAAAAACAATACTCTAGGTTTGAAAATTGGGTAGATAAAAATTATGTGTCAGTTACTATTAGAAACTCAACCTTATTACGAAAGCAGCATAGAAACAAATCTGTTGATTTATTTAAAATCATATAGAAAAAAATAGCACATGTAAGTATACATAATAGTCTCGGTGGTCCAGTGGTGGAGCGCACGGCTTCTGAATCCAGAGGTTGCGGGTTCGAATCCTGGCAAACACCAATGACTTTTCGATAATAATTTCAAAAGATAAGTGTGCTATATATGGATGACTAGAAACTTAGTGCCCGGCATGGCAATAGGTTCGCCGCCTATTCCATTTGGGACATAAACATAACGGTGTGTCGAGGCTTAACAGCCTTTGCCTACACCTTCGGGTAGAAAAGGCGTGAAGTTATGTTTTATGTAAGTATATATGTAGGTATGTTCTATAAACACCTCAGGGCTATCACAGGAACGCCTACGTCATCAATTCCCATTGATCGCTAACAAATTGCTTGGAATTACATTAAATGCACATCTTAACACACCATACAGACATAACTATCCAACCAGGACATTTAATATTCAACCTTAAACCATTTGAATAAAAGTTGAAAATAAAACTGCAAGTAAATACGACTTGGCATCTTATTTCAGTAGAGTCTTATTAAGGTGGATTTCCACTATGCGAACTAGCGATTCGCAATCATTTGATTTTCATCTAAGGTTCAAGATTTTCATTTTAATCTTGATCCAGACTATTCCAGACTGAATCTTGATAAGTTTGCAATTTTAAATTGATAATACCCAGCTTTATGTTATTGGAAACCTTGTAGCAGACTAGTTTTAATTTATCTCCGGTTTTGCTGCATACTGGTACTTTTTATTTGGGAACGAGTCAAGAATGTAAGCAGGTCATGATTTGCGCTGCCCATGGACAACTGCAATATTCAGAGGACGATAGTTGTGTTGCAGATCTTTAAATAGGATAAAGAGTAGGCTAGGTGAGGGTCTCGGGATAACTCTCTTACCGTACAAAACGCGACATAATAAGTCACTTTACGTGGATTTGTTTGGCGATATATATATATATATATATATATATATATATATATTTACATCTCGGAGGCCATATTATATATATAAATACGTTTTAATTAAAATAACAATAAATGTAAACAACACAATTTAATTCCCAATAGCCTTTACGACTGTTTACATTTTATCTATAATATAATTAAATTATCTACGTCGACTTGATTTAACTAACAATTCTTATCTCTATAGTGGAAATTACCAGCTCCATATTAATTGATATGAACCGACATTGCACACAGGTCTGTAACGCTTTACATTTAAACAGTTTACTGAACTTGCGGAGTAGGCAGAGAGAATATAGCGGCTATACGATTCTTACTCCCCTGTTTAACCTTCATAACTCTTGTCAATTTTTAAGGTTCCTGACATGATCTTCGGCAAGGATACGTTCAATGTGGTCATAGGAAGTGTTTTCGACTCCTACAACTACCAGTTTAGCACTGTATAACTACTTAGTCAGTATTGCATCAAACAATATATATTAAGTACAACCAAACATTTAGATTTGTAGGATTTTTAATGGCGAATACTTTGATGGTAGAAATTAAATTCTACCACGTCTTGTTGTTTTTCAACACACTCTGTTTCTTCCCACAGACAGACAGACAGACAGATTTTTATAGAAGAACATCATACGAAAATATATTAGGTAATTTCGAAATTTACTGATTTTCCGGTAGAAGAAAAATGTTGTTACATTATTTAAATTAATAATGCCACCTCCGGGTTCAAAAAGGCGTGAAGTTATCGTATGTTATGTCCTTTATATGAATCAAATCGTGTCATACAATTGTGTCGCTAATCGATAATGAACATCGATAGTGAATGCATCTGTTACTGATTATATGTGATTGACGTGAATATGTGAATGTCATAACAGAAATTTTATTGTTTTATTTTGTACCAGCTTTCCGACTCGCTGTGTTACTCGCTTACAAACAAAATGGCAATGACGATGATGCTTAAATATAGCCTATGTTACTCTGGGTGAATGCAGCTTTCCAATGGTCAAAGAAATTTTAAAATCGGTGCATTAGTTTTTGAGTTTATTCGTTACATACAAAAATATAAATCTTTCCTCATAATAATGCCTATTAAATTTAATTTATATATAACATAATATATTATTACTAGCTGACACATCAAACGTTACACACAAAAAATATAGAAAAACTTTACCTACCCTACCCTTAACATTTGGGGGGATGAATCCTATTCTCAGGCCTACCCGATAAGCACACAAAATTTATGAGAATCGGTCAAACCGTTTTGGAGGAGTAGAATTACAAACACCGTGACACGAGAATTTTATAAATTAAGATTGACTAAGTAGATATTCAATGCAAAAGCGGATGGATGTAGGAGTCGAGGACAGCCAAGACACTTTCGTATGGTGATGTTTAAAGCCTTAAAAACCGACGTGCGCGTAAAAAACGAGAGAGGTGTGTAATCATAGTGCCTTATAGGACTCTTTTCTCTGCCTACCTCGCAAGGGACTTGTCTTGAAGTCTTATATTAATGTAATAATTATAAATATCAAAATAAACATAGACATAGAGTCACGGTGGCGCAGTGGTCGAGCACACGGCTTCTGATCTAGAGGTCCGGGTTCGATTCCTGATACTGGCTCACACCAATGACTTTTCGAAATTGTTTTCGGAAGTTATGTGTGATAAATATCGATGACTGAAAACATTGTGCCCGGTATGGCAATAAGTTCGCCGCCTATTCCATTTGGGACGTAAACATAACGGCGAGACGAGGCTTAACAGCCGCTGTCTACACCTTCGGGTAACAAAAGGCGTGAAGTTATGTTATATGTTATGTTATGTAAAATAAACAAAATCAATTCATATATGAAATAATTTTATGTTCATGTATATACCTACAAAGAAGATTCTGTAATTAATAATTCAGCAATATCCCTGTTTCCCTTGTAATTAAATACGCGTATCGTCAAAACATAAATGGATAAGCTTTCAATAAATTACAACCGCCACCTGAATAATTATATATTATTTAATCAGATTTTACTTTGTTTATATTTAGTATAAAATAACAAGAAATTTTATAAGTTCACGCGTTTTTTTTATATGAAGCTGCTAGGCATCGCTCGCCGAAGTTTTAAGTCGGTAAAAAGTAACGAAATACAAAAAAAGTTTAAATAAATATACAGTAAAATAAATGAATAAAATAATTTACAATATATAATAAAACTAAAAGACTAATTTGATTTCATCTCGGTCTGCCGGCAGCGTGCCCAGAAGACTGGCCGCATTGCCTCGCTGAATGCTAAATCCTCTGAGCGAAGAATAGACCAGCCCTCTGGTCGCGAGAGGCTTTCATCAGTCTCTTTCTAATATGTAATATTTTTAATCTAATATTGCAATGTACAACAAAACAAATAATATTGGAGAAACAACAAGAAAACTTTGTTCTAAAAAGCAAAAATATATTGTTTAAGAGATTGAGACAGCCCCGAAAGCCATCACAAACACTTCTACTAATTAAATATATATATATATAGCGTTTTTCGTTAAGAGAACGTAGGTATATTATTATTTTATTTCTACAACAACATAATATATCTATAACTAAGGAAAAAAAGAAGATCATAGTTAGGGAACTTCTGTTTGATAAGAATTTAGATGAAAATATTCGCTGATTAAATCGAAAACTAGTTTCCCTCCCGACTTTCTCAAAAGATTTTTTGTGACTTTGACTGTTTAAAAGTATGTTATTTTAATGCCTATTTAAACGTCCAAGGTTCTTTTTCTTACTGCCCTGTTCCGATTATTTCGGGTTGGCACTACAAGTAGTGGCAGAGCCAAGCAGTTCGCTGCATGAATGGGCCGGCTCGACCGGTGAAATACCACGACCTCTCAGAAGACCGACGTAAAGTGGCTCATGCCGCGTTTCGTTCGGTGAGAGAGGTACCCGGAGGCCCACCCCCCTTCCCCGTCCTTTCCTATCCCCTATTCCTTAAAGGTCGGCAACGCCACAGTAACACTATAAGTGTTGCTGGTGTCCATGGGCGGCGTTGGTTGCTTACCATCAGGTGACACGCCTGCTCGTTTGCCCTCATATCCCATAAAAAAAAAAAAAAAAAAAAAAAGTTTTTCTATTCCATGCTTCCCTATGATTCGCTTCTTTCACCCTTCCTGTTTCCGTTAGTAGGTTTGATTAAAAAAATAGAGATAAATTTAGTAGTAGAACAGTATTTTTCAAATATTTAATTTTATCCAAAAATACAAATCTCGACGAAATAAATACAAGTAACTTTGATGAATATTAACCCATATCTTCCCAGTGCCCCATTTAAGGTGCACTTATATTTTACGTGACGAGCCTATATTTTAACAAGTGAAGGTAGATGTTATTCATTCGGTTTGAAGGTAGATGTTATAATTTTGTCTTAAACTAGACGCTTTTCCAGTTAATCTAATGATAGTAGACATTGATTGTTCGTTACATTTTTATAAATCTTCGAGTTTTGTGAATTTCAACCAACATGCTGCTGCAAAAAAAGCTAAGACTGTTGACTGTGTTACGACGAAGTGGAGGCACACACATATATCAGCAAAACCTGAAAAAGAAACCATTACACCCGTGTTTGTTTTAGATAAAGATCTTTAGAGTATTTTGAGATTTTTTTTTATTGTCAAAAAAACATATTATGGTATTGGCAAATGATGCTGTTCCCTATAAATGTATGTGCAAATAACGCATACCAGCTGTACCGACTATCATCAGCAGGTCAAGCTAAAGATTCTCACGATTTTTTTAACATTTACCAGTTGCATAGTACAAACATATTTCATATTTTATATTCTTGGCAAATCATCGTCATCTCTCCCAAAACGGATTGGAAATAAGCCATCTATGCCATTAAAGAAAAATCTGCCTGATTCGATAAGATTAGGCGGAAAGGATCACTACATAATCAAAAACGAAACCCAAATACGATGTCGTCAATGCCACAAGAACACTAAGTTTCGGTGCAGCAAATGTAGTGTGTGTGCAGAAAAATATTTTTTTTCTGTTGTTATTAGCATTTTTTTTCGTTGTTTAGGGGTTTTATATAATTTGATTTATTTTTGGCTATTTCCTTTTCATTTTTTAAATAAAAGAGATCCAATTATTAATTATTATTATTCATTTATTTCTTTATGTAGAATAAGCTCGCTGAAGTGGCAATGGGCTGGTCACATCTGCCGAAGGACCGACGGTAGATGGAGTAAGAAGGTCATAGAGTGGAGACCGCGTCTTGGCAAACGTAGCGTAGGACGCCCACCAGCCCGATGGTCAGACGACCTCAGAAAGGCTGCTGGAAAAGACTGGATGCGGAAGGCAGAGAATCGGATGTTGTGGCGCACATTGGGAGAGGCCTATGTCCAGCAGTGGACTGCAATAGGCTGATGATGACGACGATGATTTATTTCTGATAACTATTGATCCATATTTTTGTTAGTATTACATTTGAACTTATAACTATGTTAAAAAAATCGTGTGTATTATTTCTATATGCATAATGCATATTTTCCCAAAGCCCCATTTAAGGTGCGGTCCTGAAATTCAGCTTCCATAACACTTAAAACAATTAAATGCTCATTTTTATGTATTATTAGAGCTGTTTTTTAGATTTACATAATGAAAACAATATTTTTCTCAAAATTTAGTGCCTTGGGAATATATGGGTTCACAAAATATTAAAGTGTCGTGTTTGCTTATAGGAATCAGCCGTTATCAAGGCTGTCGAAATGTACGATCATGATCAATTCATTTGGTCGTAAAAGTCGATCATAAATGCACCACATTTGCCACTGAAGCGAATGTACCTACGTTGATGGATATAAATAATATCCGGTACAATAATATTTTTATACGCTTGCCACGAACAGATCGTTAAAAGCCTCATCCGTATTTTGATCAGACATAACATATTATTGACTATTTTTTTTTTACTAGCTACATGTTCTTTTATATTGAAGTCTCGGTGGTCCAGTAGTCGAGCACCCCGGTTCTGAATCCATTGGTCGATGGTTCGGGTCCTCACATTAGCTATTATTTAATTATTTTCGTAAGTTATGTGTGATAAATATCGATGACTGAAAACTTTGTGAAATCTATTCCATTTGGGACGTAAACATAACGGTGAGCCGAGGCTTAACAGCCGCTCCCTATACCTTCGGGTAGAAAAAGGCGTGAACTTATGTTATGTTATGTGTTTTTACGTGTTATTTCAAATTAATGTTTAACAGGGATAGAACCACGCACTTTGCTTTATGAATGGGTCGACCATGGTCACACAGAAAGTTTGGTGGTTTTTTGGTGTATTTCGTTTGGGGTGACCAGGCCCATAGTCTTCCCCCATCTTAAAGGTTGCCAAAGCAACTATGAACCTCTCGGTGTTATAGTTGGGCGATGATATCATCTAACAAGTTTTGCTATATTTTTTATAAAAATAATCTGTTGGTCTCTAGTATTTATCATACATAATTAACGGAATATGTACAATGAGAACTAAAAGAGTCCGCAGGAGCTCCCCACAACTACAAAGGTTTAAAACTTGTTGAAAATAAAATATTTCCGAAGAAATTACTCAAATTTCAGTGCATATTCTAAACTTAATATAAATTCGGTTGGATATTTTTAAATGGATTATTGTGAGATAAATTATTTGTATGCATAAATAAAACAAACTACTAGCCTATAACACTATATTCTCCAATTTACGTCAAACTTATATATAACAAATTTAAAACTAAACACATTGTGATGTGAATTTAAATTCCTCATCACATAAAAATTGAGGCTTAAAATAATCCTTTTCATATATATACACGGCGACGCAATTGACGCAATTACATTTTAGGGTTCTGTAGCCTAAATATTATCAACGTAATTCTTTTGTGGATATAACCCGTCGTCTGCCTTTTACGCTGTCGCCCTAAGGATAAGTGAAAATTGTCCTTTCGAAGAATAAATTAAAAGGGGTTATAGATATTTGCATTTTGTATTAAGAATAATAATAACATAAATTCACGCCAAGTCCCTTGCGCTGTAGGCAGAGAGAACAGAGCGCCATACGACACGATTCTTACACACACTCTCTTCATCGACTTTTATAACTCTTGTCATAAACGCTTGGCAATTTTTAGGGCTCCTGAAATCACTTTCCGCAAGGATACTTTCAATTTGTTAATGGATCCTTGGCTCCTTTCATCCTCCTGACATCCTTCCACTTTAATTGTCTTTATCTACTTAGTCAGTCTTGCATCAATACAAAATTAGTATTTTATATAAAAACCACTCCGTGGACGCTCTCTATCTATTGAAAAAGCAGCATCAAAATCCGTTGCGTGGTTTTGAAGATTCAAGCATACATAGAGATATGGGGACAGAGAAAGCGACTTTGTTTTATATATATACTACTAGCAAACCGCGCGAACCTCGTACCGCCATATTTTATACATTTTCCAATAAAAAGATTATTGCCGCGATCATATTAATACCCCAAAGCTTTCCTCGAAAATGGACTAACACTATTATTTTTTCGGGGTAGGTAGAGAGTACAAAGCGCCATAAGGCACGATTAATACACACCTTACTTGCTTAGCTGTTGATATTAGCGACTAACAACCTAGATATGATGAAAATAATAGCAGTTAAAATAATAAGCAGTTAGCTGCATGAATGGGCCGGCTCAACCGGTGAAATACCACCACCTCTCAGAAGATCGACGTAAAGTGGCTCATGCCGCGTTTCGTTCGGTGAGAGAGGTACCCGGAGGTCCACCTCCCTTCCCCGTCATTCTCCCTTAAAGGTCGGCAACGCAACGGTAACACTATAAGTGTTGCCGGTGTCCATGGGCAGCGCAGGTTGCTTACCATCAGGTGACACGGTTGCTCCTTTACCCTCCTATCCCATAAAAAAAAATTAACAACTTCAATCAATAGCAATACCAGGGACTTTGTCAGAAGTTTTAGTCAATCTTTAGTTTTTTTAATACTACTTGAACCTTTTTTTTAATTGGTCATTGTCGTCGATTTAAAAAAAAACCTTGTCACCACATGTTCTTACCAGTATGGGTAACTCACAGTGAGTGTTTTTTATAATTTAAAAGATGTCGATTTGGCACCTTGGTTTTACTCTTATCAAAATAAATTCACTAAATTTTGAAAGAGATCACGATATTAAAAATGTAATTATAGATGAACAACTATGTGGTATGCAGACGTGTAACCAACCCGCAAAGTCTTTATATTTTAGCAAAAGACGCCAAGATCGAGGTGCGTAGGCATATCTTGCGCTTCGTCCATTTATATGAAGTTGCAATAGTTAAAATATCTAGTTAAAATATCTGCGTGAAGAACTAACTGTAAACTAACTCTAGCTTTGATCCATGACTTTGGTTACTTAAGTATGAAAATATTCGCGCAACAATACAAACTCATTAGGACAAAAAGAAACAAAAAAAACTTACGTGGAGTCCCTCCGCGCTACTGAAGTGGAACTTTATAACAGACGTACATTTATAACACGCTTAATTCATAAAGAGCACAACTTACTTACATTCCACAGTCGGTAGTTCTACCCATACACGGTAAAACTACTGACTGTGGAATGGAGATTGACGGGTTCGATCCCCACTCGAGTATAATTCTTAATATAGGTCTGGGTAGAATTTGGTGACTACTTTATTTCGGAGGATCTGCCATATTCGACGTCGCATTGTTCTTTGATTTAGGTACTCCCCCAAGCTCAAGCCCATTTGATACCCATATTGTAAAATGCATTAAAATACTTATAGCATTCGATTTAGAATGACGGCACTTTTTCATACAATATTTTAAACTGAGCAGTTATCTCTACAACCTAGTCAACAAAATTTTAATTTTATTAATTATTTAATTAATATTATTAATTTTACTAATTACTTAATTATTAATTTCATTGACTGATACTATACTAACATATAAACACGCGAATATGTTTCATGCAAGCACAAACACGCGCGCACTCACTCACACTCACTCTCACACATACACACACACACACACACACACACACACACACACACACACACACACACACACACACACACACACACACGCACACACACGCACACGCACGCACACGCACACACACACACACACACACACACACACAAATACACATGCATCTATCCTTTGTCCACGTGAATAGTCATATATATGATAAATAATAATAATACATAGTAGTCTTATTTTTATAATAATCACTGTACGTATGTATACAAGAAAAGCTATTCATTATATTACATTATAGAAATATATATATATATTATTAAAAAAAAAGAATGTGCTAAAAATAAATAAATGTTAACTTGGACCGCACAACAATCTAAGAAATTAACTAGTAGGCATATTGTTTTGCAGTATTTGCTACCGGGTATAAATTGATTGTCTACCTACTATTTATGTTTTTATTTGTACCCTCAATCTTCATTTTTGAAAATGAGAGGTTTATTAATTAATTAATTACATTATGGATTTATTTAATTAATATTGTTACTAAAATGTTTTATTGTACTTATGTATTTATATGCTAAGGAAGTGCGGGGTCTACTTGGCACAGGTATTTAATACCTAAAAGGTAGCCCCAACCCGGATTATGTTAAACTTTGTTTTTATGAATAAATAAATTATTATTATTATTTTCAAGTTACTATCGAAAAGCCCTTTCACTTGATACCCATATTGTAAAAAAGCATTAAAACTATATTTGAATATGAGGCGGTGGAGTTTCACCGATCGAGCCGGCCCATTCATGCAGCGGACTGCTTAGCTCTACGACTGTTAATAATATTATCCAAACTTAGCGTGTATAAAAACTTTAAAATTGAGTTCTAATATTCAATACGTATTAAATATTTATCACATACATAATATATACATACTTAGATACTTACATACATACATTGCAAAATAACAAATATCGATTTAATTATCTTTATAATAACAAATATACGTCTGGCATATTCGGTAGCCGCTTCGTAACTACTTGTTGTGTTACAAAAAAATTTAGAGATTTACAAAAAAAAGTACTAGTACAGATAGCACAAAAAGAATTAATTAGAAAGAAATTGCAATAAGGTAAAAATAATTAAGACAAATCAAAATTTAGTTTATATAATGAAATTAAATACAAAGAAATTAAAAAACCCTTACTTTCCCAGCTGGTAAAATAAGGGCTTTTTAATTTCTATTGCATTTTAATAACTATACTAGTTGTTGCTTGCTACTTCATCTGCGTGGACGCCAAAAAAGCAGGAAGAATACTGTGCCTGTGCCATTATACGGGTTCAGCGCTCACCCCCAGTTAGTGATAGCGTGATAATATTTAGCCTGTGTTGACCCGACCCTTTTGGCTATATTTAAGCAAAATTTCGACGTAAAAGCATGCAGTACTTTTACAGTTTATCCGTAACAAACATACAGACAAACAGACAAAAATTCTAAAAACTATATTTTTGGGTTCGGTATCGATTATAGATCATGTCCCAAGAATTATACAACTGAAATATACAATGTATAGTTTCAACTTTCCTACAATTTTATTACATGTCTAGAATATTTGGCGGCACATTAGAAAGAAATTATTTATTTTACCCATTTTGTTTTTTATACTTCTTAAACTTATTTGTAATCTAATTGTACATTTGTACATGTACACTAATGGTTGCAATAAGGTAAAAATAATTAAGACAAATTAAAATTTAGTTTATATAATGAAATTAAATACAGTAATAAATACAGAAATAAAAAAGCCATTATTTTACCTGCTACCTATTGCATTTTAATAACTATATTATTTATTGACTAATTACTAAATGTTTACTAAACATGTTTTACAATTCTAATACTGAATCAGTTGAGTTACTCCTGTGCCTGTATGGATATGACTTTTTATTAAGGTTCCCAAGGTTGGCTTTTCAGTTATAGCGACGTCAAACTAATTATTATTTGTTATTGTTATTATTATATAACATTTAAAAAAATGCCTTGTTTGTATATTCCTACAAATATTTGAATTTTTTGGTTTGTTTTTTTTAAGTAGCATATAAATTTAAAAATTATAAACAATATTTTTTATGCAGTTAGTACTTTTGAGATACAGTGCGATAAAAACAGTGCCGCTACTAGCTACTAGATGTCTATGTACAGTTTTTAATCACGCTATGGAAATTCTCTTCCTTGGTTTATATAAGCCGATTTATGTTCTAGTGTTTTAAATTACTTATAATACCCGCGAGGGGGCGTTAAAAGCGTTAAACGCTTTTGCAAGAGACATTAGAAGTTCCACTTCAAAAAATGTCTAAAGCCCGCCGCTCAAAATTATAAGCGCTACTTGAGCGTTTATGTAGCTGTCACATTAGACAGAATACGTGAAATTTGAGCAGTAAGTAGCACTTTATTGATTGTCAGATTTGAGTGGCGGTTCAGTATTCGGGCGTAAGAAAATTAAAAAAAAAATTACCTGCCAGCTATGAGCGGTGCTCATGACCGAGTCGGGCGGGACTTCCGATCATATATATTGCGCGGAATATTTGCCTAAGGAACGAATACTTACATTTTGTATTTTGCGATATCTTTTGAGTTAAATGTCTGAATTGAATCATTCAAAAAGTTCTAGAAAGGTATTGAATCTAGATAGATTCAATACTTTTCTAGAATTCTACTATATTGAAGTAATTTATTTTGAGTAGAGTTAATACCAAGGTAAAAAATGAAGAAATTTTAGAACGACCTCATTTTAATTATTTTTAAAAATTCAAAAAACACTTATTGTGCGATGACTACAATAGTTAGACATATAGCGTCGCGGATTTTATTGTCGACAATTATATGTTCTGTGAAAGTGTAGTCCATTGTTTTGTTCTTTAATCAATAGTTTTTGCAGCGTTCGCGATGTAAGATTTTTTTCGGGTCTTTTCTTACACCTTGGGTTACATTATTGGACTTATAGTAAGGATACCTAATTTATTTAAAAATATAATATAGCCTAAAGCCTTCCTCGATTAATGGAATAAACACCAGTGAAAGAATTTTTGAAATCGGACCGGTGGTTTCTGAGATTAGCGCGTTTAAACAAACAAACTCTTCCACTTTATAATATAAGTATAGATATAGATATTATTTTATTTTATTATAGATATAGTGAACAATGTTTTAGGATGTAATAGACACAACGCCATCTAGTTTCCAAACTAAGCAACTAACGCTGGAGATGTTGGTTTATTTGGAAATAATAATATATACCTATTTTTAACTCATAGACAATCGCCTGAAAATATTTTTATTGATTTTAAATGTTAGTTTTTTTTTGTATAATTCAAGTCACAATTACTTACCTTTTTCTTGACAACGATGTAATCTTTCTCTTGGGTATAAGCAGAGGTGAACAAGATGGTGTGTATTGGCGCTTCTGTGGGGATACCCAGTGACGTCATAGTTCATTCTGTCTCACATAAACAGACACACACATTCACATATGTTCAAATATAGTCTTATTATGGTTTGTAATCCTATTAAAAAAACAAACTCTTTGTCGATTATAATAGATAATTCTTACACTTTTTGATTTAAATACGTAATGACTTTTTATTTTACAACAAGTTTTTTTGTACAATACCACAATTTGTTTATAAAGTTCCTCTAAAGACGAGCAATAATTATTAGTTGCTTAAATTACTCGAAAACTGACTGGCTTGTTCTGAATTGTAAATTGCGTTTTCTCCTTTAAAATAATTAATAACAGTAATTTGCTCTTAAACTTTGGAATCTCAAAATACTTGAATAGATAAAATTAAATTCTTTTGATGCGAACTAAAGTTTAACACCTGATTCAGAACGCAACCACAGTTAGTATTCTACAGAAAAAAAATAACTAATTTAAAAAAAATAACACAATATTTCGTTTCTGAACTGATACGTTTTTTTTTTAAATACTTTTTAAAAATGGAACACAAACCGCAACGTTGAATTCAAAAATAGAACTACCAACGAAATGTCGAGTCGCACATAATCACCATTAAACATAGTTTAAATAAACGCATCCTCTTCGATGCGATGACTTAACCTTGTAACGAGGTACTCAACGATACGCAACAGATAAAATACTTAAAGTACGGTAGCCGTGTATATTTAGATAAAATAACTGTATAACATATACTATGATAATTATAAACAATACTTTCAGCTAATATAATAAATTACATTGTATTCTATCTATGAAAAATAAGTCGTATTCGTATTTTTTTTTAACTCGGAGATGTACGGAGATTTCATTGAGCGTATTCCAATTCTGTGTATTTATTTATGTAGTTTAAAGAGTACAAAAACTAACGGTTTCAAACAGTCTTTGTGAAATATATGCCCTAAAAATGTATTTCCTTATCACTGAATTAAATTCATTGAGTTTGATCAAGTTAAATTCATATTTGAAAGCTCTCAATGTGTAAAATATATGATTTTATACTGATAATTATTTGGCCAAATAAACGAAACTATGTTTATGTAAAAAATAGGTCAGGTCATAACTATAAAAGCTGTATAAGTTGTGTTACCTTTGCCTGCAAAAAATATATGTATCGCGTCCCCGCATAATTCTGTTACTAAATGAGGTGAGCTGACACACATATTAAATGGTGGCAAACCAAATTTAACCGGTACAAGCAAAAAATATTTAGCATTATGTATCTAACTTGAAAAAGAGAATAGGTGTACAATCTTTTTATACCATATTTTAATGTGACCAAGTCAGTTTGTACCAATTTGTACCATTAGACAGAAACTCATCTAGTATTGTCTAGTATACGTATCTTCACGGCTTCCTTTCCAAGGTAGGCAGCTTGGATAGATGAATAGATTTAAAACACTTTTCAAAATTGGGAAAATCTATTGCATTTAGGTAATCGGACTATAATTATATTAAGTTTCTAACCAAACTAGTACGTCTAAGTTACGGATGCAAAGACAGAAGTACTTATCTAACTAAGTAATTATCGCCGCATAAAATCTACTTAGCAAACTTATGTATGATAATAAGTGAGAAACTTGTAAAGACAATGAAATGAAGCACTTTATATTAAAGTAGAAGGTGGGCAGGTGCATTTTACTTGAAGCTATCTAACCCCCTAACCACCCCTATCTCACCCTGAGGTGTTCTATATAAAATAGTACAAGGACATGATACAGAAATAAATACTATGCGAGAATCTTTTATTATCGTCCAATTATATCCACTAGTAGAGAAAGAACCATGGTTAAATGTATTTAATAAATACAGTTCTTCATTGTTTCTCTATATTTAATTACATTCATTTAAATCTATCATTCTAAAGCCCGAATACAGAACCGCCATTCAAATATATAAGCGCTACTTAAGCGTTTAAGTAGGTGTCACATTAGACAGAATACGTGAAATTTGAGCAGTAAGTGGCACTTTATTGATTGTCAGATTTGAGTGGCGGTTCAGTATTCGGGCGTAAGAATCTATTTGAAAACTGTTTGAACGAAACAATTTTCATTTATATTATATTATATAATAAATTTATTTATTTTCCATTATTTATTTTTAAATTTCTCCATTTTAAATAATTCAAGCAATAGGAGAGAATTTATTTTAATTTATCGCATAAATTGTGTATTTTGTCCGACATTAAGGCCTCTTTAACGGTAGAGCAGTTCGCTATACATGAGCTCCCCTCGACTAGTGATATGATCTCTCAAAATATTGGCGTTAAATGATAATTAAGGCTTATTTTTATTAAACTAAATGCATACCCAGACGAACATTTATTGTACACATTTATATGTAAAACAATAATATATTCATATTGCGACTATGTCTTTAATCTAGGGTAATATTTTTCCTCAATCTACTTGCGTATAGACCAAGACAATCAATAGAAATCACTCACAAAACACAGTGCAAAATGGATTACAGAATAATACCTATCTTTCGTTGTTATCCAAAAAAAAACACATCCCAAGAAAACGGCCTCTTTAGTATCTGGCAAAGTGCCCTATAAGGGGGGAAATCCAGAACCTACTTAAATATGAAATCCCCGGGCAAATTGGCTTTCGGCTTTCAATGTTTCAATCCTGTTGTCACTATACCTATCTATGTTGTGCGAATTTACAATATAAATACTTGACTGGAACATTTAGATGTGGAGATATTTCGTGGAGATATTTTGCTAGCTTTAGAATAATTTGTACGGAATTAAATGAGGGTTTAGCAACTCCAACAAATTGTAAAGCTATTATTGTCTGTTGCGTCAGAAAGTTGGTAATGTTACTCAAGTTTGTATGAAATTTATTTTTGACACTATATACAGTGTCCATTTGCAGTACTGCTTTTTAATTTTTTGGTTATATGTGTAATGAGTTTGTTTTTCTACGATTGATAACGTGATCTGCTCATTTGGTAAAAGTAGATAGTTTAAGAAATCTCTGCTGTATTTTTCTTCCTGTTTGTCTTAGTTTATGTCGGAAAGAACTAGATTAGTTATGACAAAATTTAGAACGTATCACATAAAACTTCGCAAACTAATAGACGAACTCTCATAACAGGGAGATTCCCAATAGAAAACAATATAATAAAATATTTACCTGAATTATGACCAGAATTGAAATTATGGTTTTTTTTTATATAGATTGAAAGGATGAACGCGAACACGAACTCTGCTTAGTTAAGTTTCGGACTACGGCCGACCAAAATTAGTCTAATTCAACCCTAAGAAG
The DNA here is from genome assembly GCA_905147225.2 of Euproctis similis. Taxonomy (NCBI): domain Eukaryota; kingdom Metazoa; phylum Arthropoda; class Insecta; order Lepidoptera; family Erebidae; genus Euproctis; species Euproctis similis. The sequence continues at coordinate 4,378,933 of LR990121.1, read as the reverse complement.
ACACAAGTTTCCACGTTTATCGCTAGAAAAACATCCGTTATCGTAGCTTTCTGTTTTGCGAACTGAAATAATATTCAACAAAGAAATATCCGAAAATTATTAACGGAAGATTATAGCAGGTCGTCTGCTCAAAAGTATAACTCGACCAATTGCGAATAAATCTCTGGTTCAGGCGGTTAATATTATGATTTCTATTAATAACATTTATTTGATCAGGAAACGGAGAAATAGAAATAAATCATGTTCACTGACACAAATCTGAAAATGAAATTGGAGAAATGATATATATATATATATATCGATGACTGACAAACTTTGTGCCCGGTATGGCAATAGGTTCGCAACCTATTCCATTTGGGACGTAAACATAACGGCGAGACGAGGCTTAACAGCCGCTGCCTACACCTTCGGGTAACCAAAGGCGTGAAGTTATGTTGTATATAAATACATTTTGATCAGTCAATGCTCTATCTAGCTACTTTCAGTGCTTAGTTAGATGAAAATTGAAAGAGAAATTCAAATTCAAGAATGCTTCATATAATACTATGATATTTTATTCAATTCGTATCTCACTTTATAATAATAAAACCAGGAGTATTGTAATAGAACCTTTTTTAACAAAAAAAAAAACAATATCCTTCAGATGAAAGACACGAGTACATTTTTCTTATAAATAAACATTCTTTTGTCTTGATACTTCATTGTTTTACAAAAGTAATATATACCAATTACTGAAAGGTACCTACCGTTAAGCATTCAAAGGATATTTAAATTATTGAAAGAACTGAAGAGGAGAGCTGTCTTGAGAAAGAACTGTTTAGAGAGCTTTTGATTTCTTTAAAGATTCCGTATAATCTGTTTAAATATCTGTGTAATAATCTTGTTTTGATTGTTTAAAAATTTTAAAATGGTTCGTCTAATAAGGCTTATTTTAATTTACTCTCAGTTGTTATTAAAAGCAATTACGTGCTAATTGAATAGTATCGAGATTAAAACCTATGACCCCAATCTAGATTTCAAATATAGCTACATAGAAAATTGTTCAAAGGATAATAGAAATAAATAATTTAAGTTTAAATTAATTATTATAAATTCCATAGTTTTTTTATTCATATCAATGCAGCACAGTTTGTGAGAAGCTACGGTTTGGAAATTCTGTAGCAGGTTTAAATACCATCCAATGGTATTATTTTGTCAACTTCACCAGTAACTTCGTCTTTAACGATTTTTGTATGAAATAATAAAGTTTATAAGTATATGAGGGATCAATTGAATATCATTAAATAGTATAAAACAAAGTCACTTTTCGCTGTCTCTCCCCTTGTATGCGTATATCTTTAAACTACGCAACGGATTTTGATTCGGGTTTTTTTTAATAGTTAGAGGGTGTCAATGGGGTGGTTTTGATCTATAATTCATGTATAGTGTAATAAAAAAAATAATTTAATAGATTTAGATCTTTAATCGCAAACGCTGCCTGAACCCTAAGTGATAAAACAAAATAATGTACTACATACGCCTTTAAAAAATCTACAAAAAAGTCCGCAAAGGCATATGTCTATCTCTTAGGGATAACCCACAATGACCATTTTTATTTTTTTACTTTTTACGTGAAATAAGGGCTTATTTACGAAGCGATTTTAAACATTACAGCATTCATTTTCATCCAGGTAAGTGTTTTAAATAGATTGTGCATTTAATATAGATCAATATTACATTATGTAATCTAAACGAATATTTACGAAGAAATTACAGTATTAACATAGCGGGACATAGTAGTTGCGTTGCGCGCCAAAACGCGTGCCGATAGATAGCACAAATTGAACTTTTTAATATCCAAATTTTACTCATTTATTACTTTTGATGCGCAACAAAGTTCGCCGGGTCAGCTAGTAAAAGATAAATTGAAAAAAAAAGACGTCGCGTCAAGCATATATCTACCTGTTGTTATCAGACGTTCGTGTAAATAAGGACGGAGACCAAACAAATTTTGTTTAATCAAACCTACTCTCATCCAACTTAATATTTATGTATATATATGTTTTTCAAGCCACTGATAACATATATTATTGTATTATAACTACCGGTCTAGAGTTGTGTTGGCCAAGCGTAAGAATTGCTAAGTCGAAGTCAGTTAGATCGATCCCCAACCGAGTGCATGCTTTATTATAAACGTTGTGTGCTTATTAGCCTTCTAATTTATACTATTGTTTTATAGTTTCACACCTTTTTCTACCTAAAGGCGTTGGCAGTGGCGGTGTTGTGGCCCAGCTATAGAGAGTTTAGTCACCCTAGATCTTTCAGTGGGTATCGTAAGAGGCGATAAAGATATTTCATCTAGTGCAGATCATCTCTCAGTCTGATCATGACCCCAGTTTGAGATCTTATCTCGCAGCAATAATTCTACAGGAGTACCTACTTCTACAAGTAATAAAACTTTGCCTGATTTATAGCGATAGGTTGTTTTACCATCGGTTGTATTTGGATCTAGAAAATTAATTCTAATTTATGCAACTGTAATCAGTTACTGTGGTGTAGTTTCTCTATTGAATGGGTGCCTAAAAATAACGATTGCTTCCAGTCCACCCTCGTAATATGCTGCTTGAATGGGCCGGCTCAACGGGTACAAAACCGGCTCTGAAAATCGACGTAAACTAACTTCTGCCATCAATATCTATTCCTCCTTTCTTCACAATGTTCTTCATAACATAATGATATTGTTAATCTAATCAGTATTTTTTCCCGCACTCAAATTAAATAAATATTTATTTTATTAGCCAAATAACGTACGTTCCGGTAGCCTTTGGCATTTTGCTCTAACAAATATCTTTGATACACTTAGGACAATATATATATATATATATATATTTATATGGGTATTATGCGTCCAATTACAGACATAGCCCCCCCCACACACGAAGTATAGAGTAGTTTAGTTAATATAGTGTAATTGTTCGCATCGTATGACAGCTGTCAACTTGCGACATTATTACTGTAGTGTAATACTACACTGTTGCCAACTGCTTGTGTTGGAGCTATGAAAATAATATAAATGCTAAGTAATTTTCTTTTATAACTTTACGCATTTCCTAATTGGAGGTTGAGCGGCTAGTAATTTTTACGACCACCGAAACTGTTAAAGTAAAATCCTAAATATAATACAAAAATAAATACAAAAATAGTAAATAAATAAGTTGATGCCAATTGTTGAAAAAATAACGACCTTTCTCACGACTTAAATGATATAAGCAGTGGTAATAATGACATATGGACTCGACCATTTTTTTGTCGAAAGATTATCTTGGGTTCAGTCCCGGGGGGATCAGAACCCCCGATTTCTAACAACGGGGATTTTGGTGATTTAAAATGTTACGTCAGCTAGATTTGTATTAGGAAAGTTTTGGATAAAATTTAGGCAATCTTTTACAAATAAATATCTCACAAATATAGTTTGAGTTGTGCATTTATGTTTTGTATTAGGTATATATTTACACGTGTACGCAATGGCGTAGGTAGAGACTTTTTTCCAATATTCAGAGACATGCATACTTTTCGTCTCGATCATAGATAGATCCATGTAATTTTAGGATATCACTTGTTGATGTAAAAAGTGTGATATTTGTTCTTATATATTGAAGATATAATGTAGCTTGCGTCACTATTAATAAGAATCTAACAATTCCACTCGAACTCAGAATTTTTAATAAAAATAAAACATACAAACACATGATACTCCTTCTTGTATACAACCAAATAAAAATAAATTTCGAAAATAAATCATGCATGCATCATCATGTTCACAGTTTTTTTTTTTCCGTTTGCCCATTTCGGACAGGCTTAAGCTTAAAAGCTAAACTGCGCACAATTCCCATGCATAAAACCGTCAAAAAATAAAATAAAATCCATGCTCGGCTGGCTTGATAAAATGGACTCGATGCGACGTCCAGATTTAAAAAAAAAATTACGCGGAGTCCCTACGCGCTACCGAAGTGGAACTGGACGTCGCATTGTTCTTTGATTTAGGTACTCCCCCATGCTCAAGCCCATTCGATACCCATATTGTAAAATGCATTAAAATACTTATAGCATTGGATTTAGAATGACGTCACATTTTCAAGTTACTATCGAAAAGCCCTTTCATTTGATACCCATATTGTAAAAAAGCATTAAAACTATATTTGAATGAGTGGCGGTGGAGTTTCACCGGTCGAGCCAGCACATTCATGCAGCGAACTGCTTGGCTCTACGACTGTTAATAATATTATCCAAACTTAGCGTGTATAAAAACTTTAAAATTGAGTTCTAAGATTCAATACATTATAAATATTTATTACATACTTATTATATACATACTTAGATACTTACATACATACATTGCAAAATAACAAATATCGATTTAATTATCCTTATAATAACAAATATACGTCTGGCATGTTCGGTAGCCGCTTGGTACCTACTTGTTGTGTTACAAAAAAAAATAGAGATTTACAAAAAAAAATACTAGTACAGATAGCACAAAAAGAATTAGAAAGAAATTGCATTAAGCTAAAAATAATTAAGACAAATCAAAATTTAGTTTATGTAATGAAATTAAATACAAAGAATTTAAAAAGCCCTTATTTTACTAGCTACATATTGCATTTTAATAACTATACTAGTTGTTGCTCGCTACTTCATCTGCGTGGACGCCAAAAAAGCAGGAAGAATACTGTGCCTGTGCCATTATACGGGTTCATCGCTCACCCCCAGTTAGTGATAGCGTGATAATATTTAGCCTGTGTTGACCCGACCCTCTTGGCTATATTTAAGCAAAATTCGACGTAAAAGCATGCAGTACTTTTACAGTTTATCCGTAACACACATACAGACAAACAGACAAAAATTCTAAAAACTATATTTTGAGGTTCGGTATCGATTGTAGATCATATCCCAAGAATTATGGAAATGAAATATTCTATGAAACTCAATGAAATATTCAACTTTCCTACAATTTTATTACATGTATAGATTATTTGGCGGCACATTAGAAAGAAATTATTAATTTTACCCATTTTGTTTTTCATACTTCTTAAACGTATTTGTAATCTAATTGTACTTTTGTACATGTACACTAATGGTTGCAATAAGGTAAAAATAATTAAGACAAATTAAAATTTAGTTTATATAATGAAATTAAATACAGAAGTAAAAAAGCCATTATTTTACCTGCGACCTATTGCATTTTAATAACTATATTATTTATTGACTACTTACTTAATGTTTTACAATTCTAATACTGAACTAGTTGTGTTACTCCTGTCTGTATGGATCCTTTTTTTTATTTTTTTTTATTAAGGTGCCCAAGGTTGGTTTTTCAGTTATAGCGACGTCAATTATTATTTGTTATTATTATTATTATATAGCATTAAAAAATGCCTTGTTTGTATATTCCTACTAATATTTGAATTTTTGGTTTTGTTCTTTTTTTTAAGTAGCATATAAATTTAAAAACTAAAAACAATATTTTTTATGCAGTTAGTACTTTTGAGACACGGTGCGATAAAAACAGTGCCGCTACTAGCTACTAGATGTCTATGTACAGTTTTTAATCACGCTATGGAAATTCTCTTCCTTGGTTTATATAAGCCGATTTATGTTTTAGTGTTTTATATTACCTATAATACCCGCGAGGGGGCGTTAAAAGCGTTAAACGCTTTTGCACGAGACATTAGAAGTTCCACTTCAAAAAAAATTTATTGAATTAATCTAACCTATAAAACATAACATTACTCCACGCCTTTTCTAGCCGAAGGTGTAGCGGCTGTTAAGCCTCGTCTCGCCGTTATGTTTACGTCCCAAATGTAATAGCTGGCAAACCTATTGGCATATCGGGCACAAAGTTTTTAGTCATCGATATTTATCACACATAACTTCCGAAAATAATTTCGAAAAGTCATTGGTGTGAGCGAAGATTCGAACCCGCGACCTATTGATTCAGAAGCGGGGTGCTCGACCCCTGGACCACCGAGACTAGAAAAAAAAATATTTGCAAGTATCATAGAGTACTTTGATTTAATAGTCTCATTTGAAAGGCCAGTGTTCCGCTCGTTTTAGTCGTAGCGTGATGATATACAGATTATAACCTTCATCGATAAATGGGCTATTTAACACTGAAAGGTTGGTTTTAATGGTTTGAATAAGTATTTCTTAAGATTAGCGCTTCCAACCAAACAAACAAAACTTTCGGCTGTATAATATTAGTATAGACAAATAAATCCACGATATGTCCATGCAGATCAACCCAAACAAAAAGAAACCCAAACCGTTGACTAACTTTGTTCTTGTCGTAAATCGGAACGGACAATGTCAGCATCGCTAGTCCGACTCTTTTCAAACTATTATGGACAGCCTGCTGAAAAAGGGGAAAAGAAAATAAACAACAAATAAATATAAAATTAATAAAATAAAAATATTCACCGGTTTTATCGTGACTTCACGTTTTTGTATTAGCAGAGGTTTAAAAATAAATATACATTTTTAAAGACACCTTCTACCTGGATAAGATATACTTGCGTACTTTTATTTAATTCATGCCAGTCGTCGTCTCGTCTCCATCATTTATAAATACAAAAAAAAAATATGATGACATAATTAATTACAACATAAGTTCACGCCAAATCCTTTGCGGGGTAGGCAGAGAGAACGGAGCGCCATAAGGCACGATTTTAGCACACCTCAGTCGCTTCGTTGACTTTCATAACTGTTTTCATGCACGCGCGTCGATTTTTGAGGCTCCTAACATCACCTTCCTCCAGAACACGTTCTATTTGGTCATGGAATGTGTGTCTAGGCCGTCCTCGATTTGTCGTAAAAATTTTCATTTATGGGTAAGAGTAGAGTCACATTTACCCTACTTAAATAGTACCAAACCTTTATGGTACATACGCAATGTTTATGTATATATGTTTAAGTGTCTATTTATGTAGAATTCATATAAATATATTCCTAAAAAGCAACTGTACACCGCGTATTATTCATTCCAGTTCAACATGTCCATCCAAAGGTTGTCTGGAAGAGATCGCAGCATGCGATAAGACCGCCTATTGTACTTGCCAAACATTTACCGTGTTCTACCTACTGTTATTTATTATTTATTTGGTGTACAATATAGTGAATTCTATCCTATTCTAATGCCTCCTTAGGTGATATTATAATGAATACAAATTGCCTCGGTGGCCTAGTAGTTCAGCAATCCTCTACTGATTGAGATGTATAGAGCTCGAATTCGTTTTTGAGAAACTTGCAAAAATTATTTGCGATAAATAATGAAATAATCGTGTCCCAAAATAAGACCAATAAAATAATGGTAGAGCCAAGCAGTTCGCTGCATGAATGGGCCGGCTCGACCGGTGAAATACCACGACCTCTCAGAAACCGACGTAAAGTGGGTCATGCCGCGTTTCGTTCGGTGAGAGAGGTACCCGGAGGCCCAGCCCCTTCCCCATCCTTTCCTATCCCCTACCCCTTAAAGGTTGGCAACGCAACAGTAACACTATATGTGTTGCTGGTGTCCATGGGCGGCGTTGGTTGCTTACCACCAGGTGACCCGCCTGCTCGTTTGCCCTCCTATCCCATAAAAAAAAGACAACATATTCCGCGATCTATCACATGTCCTCCTACACCGTCAGAGAATAGACGCGTAAAGTTACGTGAACATTTTTAATATCATTAAATCTTGTTGGAATTGTTAATAAATTTCAATTAAAATAATAGTCACCTAATATAAAGTATAAATGTTTGAGCCTAATAAAATCAGTTCTTGAGATATTGTAAACAAAAAAGATTATTTATTACTTGATTACTTTGGCTATATAAAATACTAGCAGTCCGCGCGAACTTCGTACCGCTATACTGTATGTAGCTTCACGCCTCACGGTGTTACCCGCGTACAAACAAAATGTCGATGATGACGATGATTACATATAGCCTATGTTACTCAGTGATAATGTAGCTTTCTAAAGAACAAAGAATTATTAAAATCGGTCCAGTACTTTTTGAATTTATTCGTTACATACAAAAATACAAAAATACAAATCTTTCCTCTTTCTAATATTAGTGTAGATGGTGTAGATTGAACGACCGTTCTTTGAGTAAGTTATTAAATAATTTTTCCGCCCCATTTTTATACATTTTATCTATACTCTTAATTACCAGTAATTCATCTGAATTAATTTTTAATTAAAAAAATACTCCCTGGATACACATTAAGTTATCTTTTTAATCCCTTCTTCTGTCATAACTGAATGAATGATAAGAAAAATGTTGTCTCCTTTCAGAGCTCTTCTTCTTTTCAGAGCGTCCGCCATTTTGAATAAAGAAAGAGAGAGTTTGTTTTTTTTGCTTTAATTTTTTTAGTGAACGTTATGTTCAAATTGCATATTAGTGTCAAAAATTTAGTAGTCATGAAAAAAATTAGAAATGAAAAAAAAAACTTGAGAGGTGTCAAGGGACACCCGGATGGAACGAAGTTCCTTTCGATTAATTAGTGAAGGAATTGTAATAAAACTTTAGAACTAAAAAAAAACATATATAAAATATGAAAACATGGAAAATAAAACTTCAAAAAGAGTCCCGATACCGGGATTCGAACCCGAGCCCCCTGTATGAGAGCAAGGTATCCCAGCCACTAGACCATTTGGGTAGTTATACATTTTTCTAAATAAGCCGATACTTGAAAGTGCAGTTTGGCATGGAAAAAGTGTCGTGACAATTTTTTCCGTCTAGCCCCCTTTCACAACGCGCGATAAGGAACTTCGTTCCAAAAAAACCAAAAGTTCGTTTGATTTTTATCACAAACTAGCTGACCCGGCGAACTTTGTTCCGCATCAAAAGTAATTAAGAAGTAAATTTTGGATTTATCACTTTTACTTTCTGCAAATTAATGGTTTTTTTTCTGAGTACAGGCTGAGAGTCCCAGCAGTTCTAATTGATAACTCTTTCTCTTTCGTTCCATATCATACATTTATTTAATAAAATTCTGAGACACAATTGATAAAGCAGAAGAGAAATGTATAAACACTGCGTTTATGTATACAGACTAATCACATCTAGCATTTCTACCAGACGTATCTTTGATTATAAAATATCAAGTTACATACAAACGACCGGCTTCGTCACACAAAGACCGAGCCGGTCGTTTGTGAATGAATGAACGAATGATTGTTTTGACGACATGTGTGCAGTACCTACCTGCATGACAACCACCCACCAATGTTTACACAACGGTCCGTTTCACTCAACGTGTCCGCTAATATAAACAACTTGATAAAAACTTCAATAGGTAGCGCGTGCGTATTTGAAATTAAACAGAACTTGGATAATAGGGGGCAAACGCATGCAACACTGATAGTGACACAGTTGCGTTACCGGCCTTAGATAGGATATGGATGACACTTTACGTTTATATTCTCAAAAGTCGGTAGAATACTACGGTATTTCACCGGGCAATTGTCCTAAATGTGTTATTCCCAATTATATATTGTACGCATTGTGATAATCATAATATTAGAATACATAATTCATTCGTTCATTCATTCATTTTGGAATTTTAGTTTGTTTTAATTAGACTGCCTTTGTTTTCATATACAGTAATTATTCTACCGAAAATGGGATATATTTTTAAAAATTTTACCAACTGGTTTTAAATTCCACAGCGTTTTCTATTTCAAGTTTTAGTATAGCTAACATTATTTGTCTTTATTTCTATTGTTCTCTGTGCCAAAGTATTTATTCCATTTAAAAAAAAAAACAATTCTTTTTAAAAAAAAAAAGCGGCACTTGCGGAGCGATAATTAAGCCCTAAACCTTTTTATAAACTCGTATATATTAATTAAATATCTATAATCTGTGTGTTTTTCCTAAATTAGTATTTGTTTAACAAATAAACTGTGTTTAATTTGTTACTTCCAAATCTGCTACACGTAAAACAACTTAAACAACCTCTTTTCAAGTCAAATAGCATTCAGAATATGTTTTTAAAGTTGAAATCGTTTCGTAAATTCTGGTTTAGATAAATTGTTTTAAACTTCAGACATAAACGAACATGTGCACTCTAGGGAATTATCTAAATGGCGTATAACACTACACCAGTATAATATCAATTTATTATATTAAATTTTACAACATGTTCAAGTATTCTATGAAGCTACAGAAATGTATAAACATTTATATATATTTTACTCTAGAGACGTGTTAGTAATACATGTCTCTTGAGTAAGATCTCACCGTCATTTTTCCCTCAAAACATCTTGTTTGTTACATATTGTTTTATTCATATTTTTCTCTTTTATGACATTACTTAATAAATTAAAGTAAATTTTGAGGCAATTATTGATTACGCTTCATTTGAAATTCATTCATTGTTAAAAGAAATCAAATAGAATCAATTGTAAGACGATACATGCAGCATTTTTTTGTGCCTAGTAGAGACACGCAGTTTGCTACTTGAATAGGCCGGTGAAAAACCACAACCTCTCGGAATATCGACGTAAAATGGCTCATGTTGCCTTTCGCTCTTGAGAGAATTCTTTCCCGTCTCCAATCCTTATTCCACTTCCGGCTCTTTCCCCATCTCATTTTAAAGGCCGGCAACGCAACTGTAACACTATCTATATTTCAGATGTTCATGGGCGGTGTTAGTTGCTTACCATCAGCTGACACGCTTGCTCGTTTGCTCCCCTATCCCATAAAAAAATTGATTGAGCATTTATTTTAGTTTAAACAAGAAAATTCACATCGCTTAAAATGCCTAAAATTTACATAATTATCCTAAATTATTTTATAGGGTTCTGTATCCAAATGGTAAAAACAAGTTGCTATTATTAAAAGTACACTGTCTGTCTGTTTACCTATCCATCAAAGGGTTGTATTTCATGAGCCTTAATAGCTTCCTGCCCGACTCTGACACGCACTTGTTTAAACAGTACCTATATAATGATTCGAACGCGTGTACTTAACGGGTAGAACCAGTGTAAAATTCCAAAATCAAAAATAATTTTATTTTTATAGTAATAATAATCAAATAATACGAATTTGCCTATTATTTCAATTAATTTACAATAAAAAAAATACGAGCGCTTGAGGTAATAAGTGCCTCCGTTGTTGTCCTTGTTCAGCAACACACGGACGCAATCGCCACGTGCGGCCCGATTCCTAGTGTAATACCGCGTTTACACTCAGACCGAGTGAGCAGGGAAGTGGGCAGGTGAGGGTGTAAACAAGACACTGCCGCTGCCACTCGCGCTGCCCAGCGCTCCCTCAATTATCGGTTTTTCATGCGGGAGTCAAAGGATTGCAGCGCGAGTGGCAGTGTGTGTTTACACTCAGCTCTCTCGCTCACTTGCCGCCCAGCGATCAAGTGCGAAGAACGGGGATGTTTTGTATTTTCTTTTTTCTACCTGGCGGATTTACTCATTCCTGAGTTTATCTTTCAGAGATACCCCGAGCATAGCCCGCTCCATAGCTCGCTGAGCGACTTTAAAATTTCTGGACTATTTATGTGTGATAAATTATAAAAAATGATACCTTGGACACAATACACCCAGCGCCCTCTAGTTCCCAGCTCAAGGCTTGTGTTATGGATACTAGCGGACATATACTTATACTTTTTTTTGTAAATACATACATATAGAAAAACACCCAGATGCCATACAAACATTCATGCATGTCACAAATGTTTGTACTCGGGTGAGGATCGAACCTGCCAACCTCGATTCTGGAGTCGACAGTTTTACCAATGCACCACCAGGCCAGTCATAAATATCGAAGTATGACAACTTTGACCTAAACTTAACGGTGAGCTTAACAGACGCTGCCTACACCTTCGGGTAGAAAAGGGCGTGACTTTATGTTATGTCCTTTGTTAAAATAAAAGTCATTAGAGGTATGGTGTTAGAGAATCATATATACACGGCAATAATACAAGGCAATGGGGAGGCCATTACGTGTGCCTTCCACAGAGATATTAAAAATAACTATGCCCCCCATGAATAGGTATTAAAACTACAAAAATGATTAACTGCATCCATTAAAGAATGATATATCGTTGGAAAATAATGGAAATGTCACGTTTTTTTTCTACACCGATAATAGCCTTTTGGTATCCATTGAATATAAATTGAGTTTGCCTTGAATAGTTATTTTTATAAAATCCACTACTGATTTTATGGCTCTTTTAGGATACAGTGCCATCTAGTTTTCCAATCTAAACAGCTAAATGCTTGTGCTATGAAAACTAGATAAGAATTTTCATCATTTTCCTGCCCTTATCCTACTCAAATGGGGTCAGCATAACATGTCATCCTTTCGAATTAGCAATGCTGTTAAAAAATTTGGCTGTGTATGACCGGCGCCGTCTGGGAATGTCAACCCTCCTTGGGAATGTTTTCGTTGGTGGTTTATCATCCCCCAGGTAAAAAGTAACAATAGATATTGGCCTACAATTTAATCAACAGTGTTAGAGCCAAGCAGTTCGCTGCGTGAATGGGCCGGCTCGACCGGTGAAATACCACGACCTGTTTAAATTGTTTTAAATGAATAAGCGATGCGATTTTTCTTTTCAAAACATTGCAGTAAATCATAACGCTTAGTAAAAATACAGCTCGCACTTTGCTGTAAGTTGCTCTGTAAAGAAGTACGAGGGCTGAGTATAAACGCTCACTCGCGTCGACGCTGCCGCAGACGTACTTAGGGCAATATTTCTGACAGCGCCAGTAGCAGCGGCACGGGCTGAGTGTAAACCAGGTATAAGGGCTGTCATGAGAAGAAACGGGCAAGAAACTCATGTGCCAAATCTCATCCGTTCAAACCAAGTCTTTATAAATTATTATTATTAACATTAATACAAAAGTAACTATTGAAGGGTGAAGCAACTGGCTAAAGAATGTTACTATTGTATGAGGGGCCGTTCATATCCACCCTATGCGGTCCTCAAGGAATCGTTAGTTCCATAGCAAACTATTTTTTTTTTTTAATAATAAAATGTTATTTTCATGATTTAATCTCAATTTATATCCTAGTCAAATATTTGCCAAACAAACTTAACTATGAATATTACAATTATATTATATTTGTGCCCGGTATGGCAATAGCACCTATTTCATTTGGGACTTGACATAACGGCGAGCCGAAACTTAACCACTGCGTAAATTTCGGGTAAAAAAAGGCTTAAAGTTACGTATGAATATGTCAGTTCGGATGTCCACGAATATTCCTACTCCTGCCTAGAAGATTAGAATATCTGACTTACGGTTGATCATACAAGTAATATAAAAAAAAATACTAAAACGCACTGTAGATATTTTCGCTGCACTATACATGCTGTTTTTGTTGAGATGACAATATCATTTGCAGAGCAGCTAATAATACCTCCACCATGGTTTTATCATAGACTGTAGTAGATGGCACATGTTAGTAAAAATGTACTACTAATTATCACTGACAGCGCGCCCGCGGGCCGCGAGTAAGCGATTCTCAGAATGTTTATAATTCAACACATGAACAATAAATAAGTAAAGGTTGACACTTGGAAGCACTTTTTACGCACACATTGATAAGTCACTCACACATCAACAACCCATATTTGGTCTCGTGGTTTGGGTGACTATTGCCGATCTATTATTCTTATATCTATGACCTCCACGATATCTATAGTAGGCTCTGATTCGACCTATGTTTCTCACAGAGTAATATTAATTGCGTTAGTTGTCAAAAAGTAACAAGTACGTCATTGACGCGTGACCTACTAACATCGATATTGTTTCAATTTACAATATGTGATGTCAAATGTATGGAATTGTATAGTGCCTTTTTAACCAGCCTTCCAAAGAATGAAAGAGGTTATTGTTACATTTATTCTTTTGTATTACGACCAACTTTAAGTTACGAATCGCTTTGAAAAAGTCATGGATTTGTCGCAACCCCTGTCCCCCTGCTAGCCACTTATTTAATTACAGTGGTAGAGCCAAACCGGTGAAATACCACGACCTCTCATAATTTCAACGTAAAGGGACTTCTGCCCCATTTCGTTAGGTGAAAGATGTATCAGGAGGCCCAAACCCTTCTACTCACCCCTCCCCATCCTACTTCCAAACACTTCCTTATCCCACCAACGGAAACATTCCCAAGAAGGGTTGACGTCAGACAGGCGTTTCCGACCCCAGTTGATTCTTCTATTTTAAAAGTAAAATAAATTTATCAGTATTTTTAAAAATCATATCCTGAACTACTACCATACTCTGCTAGAGGAGATATTTCAAATATCAAAACATAGTAATAGACTTTTGATTAAGAATTTTAGGTTCGAATCCGGGTGGTGTTAACGCCAATAATTTTTCACAAAAAAAGCTATTAATGACAAATTTCCTTCTTATATGTGATAATTGTTTACATAATAAGTTTAATCAAATTGTGCTCTAATTTATAGGATGAGCAAAAACCACTTGTAAAACTAACGTCTAAAATAAGTAGATAATAAATTAATTAAATTTTCAGAAAATATCCAAAAAAAATCGTACATTTGTATGTTTTCAACACGCGGATGGCTCAAGATTCACGCGATATGATAATAAAACCATATCTGTCTACTCCATTTCGTGTGCTGTCGTGAATATAAGTAATTATAAATATATACTGTGATATTAAGATACAATATTCTCGAGGGAAGGTATGTTTTCAATGTTCTAATAAATTTTGTACTGTGAAATAATATGCCTATCATTATTTTATTACGAAGTATAAAACTACGAGTAAGTCATTCCCCGCTGTCTGTCCCCTTATATGCATATATCATTAAAACTACGCAATGTATTTTGATGCGATTTTTTTTAATAGACAGACGGTGGTTTTTATCTATTATTCATGTATCATATATTAAAGAAAAAGTGATAAATCAAAAATGTACTTCTTTATTACTTTTGATGCGGAACAAAGTTCGCCGGGTCAACTAGATATGTTAAATTTTGTTTTACAATCGTGAGATATAAATATGTGTTGAAAATGTTCATGCGAAATTTCCGAAAAACTTATTGGTACGTATCAAAGAAGAACTTTCAAAACAGAACTGGGGATAGGGTTTACTGCCATTAAGGTGACGAGGTTAAATGTTAAGTTATCTATATTATAAAAGATTTATTCTTAGTCAACATTAGCGTTTAAAAATTTATAAAAAACAGCATTCAACAGATATAGCTTCCGCTTGTGAAACCACGACCTACTGGGCTGACATCAATGACGCCGCTACCTACATCTTTGGGTAGAAAGGGCGTGAAGTTATGAAAATATAAAACTTACTTTCAGAATTGATTCTCTCTTACCATCGTTTCATGGAAATTTGTGTTATCAGCCTTATGGGACGGAATGGGAAAGGAGTAGTGTTTACGGGCGGCTGTAGTCACTTTCCATCACGTGACCTGCCCTCCCAATCTCATAAGAAAAAAAGCTTCCACCGATAATTCAGTCAACTAAATATTTTATTAGTAAGATCAATCCAGTAGCTCCAAGATGAGATCTCAATTCAGCAGAATGAAAGGCATCAGATAAAAAAATCCTTGAACAAAAGAAAAGGATCAGCAGTAAAGGTCAGTGAGAATAACTATGAACTCTACACGTACACAAAATGTCAAGGTCATATAAAAGTCAAATGTAATGTTTAGAGACAACTGAGTCTTTAGCTAACACCCACGTCGACACCTGAAACACCCACTTAAACCACTATAGCCTTTAATGTGAAGACTGTATGAGAAAAAAACCTAACTGTTGAGTGCTATGCTAACTATCTACCCTGACGCTTGTTTCGTACTGCCTACCCTCATTGGAGAATTGATGTGACCGGTCATTGGATTAAACCTACGGGTCTTACTCGGAACACCAGCAACCCTTAACTAGAGTCTACCGTCGCGGCGGTAGGACTAAAGACCACGTGAGCATTGAGAGGCTTCCTTCCAAACCAAGCAAAGGAACGCCGAAGTAAGTGGTCGGTTTGATTTTTATTTGTCTCAACATACTCAACTGTCTACCCAAAATTACATTTATTTTAGGAGAAAAGGGCAAAAGGCATACAAATTTGTGTTGAACTCTCAAATAGCACTTTTAATTTCATCATCATCATCCTAAGCCCAGATCTGTCCACTGCTGAACGTAGGCCTCCCCGTAAACACGCCATATCTCCTGGTCCTGAGCCGCTAACATCCAACGACGCGCTGCTGTTTTCGCTAGGTGGTCGGTCTATCTATTGGGGGGACGGCCTACACTGCGTAGTCCAGTCTTTTAATTTAACACAGAGCTATTTCAAATCTGACTTCACGTCAAGGTCATAACGAAATAGAGAAATAGAATAGAGTGACTTAAAGACTATCTACTTCTACTTCATTCGCTGTCTTGAGTTTCATAACTGCTCTAATATTTTTTTAAGGTAAATGGATGTAAAACGTGCAAACGGGTCGCCTAATGGTAAGCGATTAGCGATACCTATAATATCTCCACAGTCAGTTGTCCACAGTGGCAGTTTTCTTGCCAGCCTTTAAAGTGGGAAAAAGAAGAGGAAAAGAAAGAAGAGTAAGGGATTAAGCTTCCGGAAATCTCACTCACCGAACCTGTAGTTTTTTCTACTACATATAACATTCTTTAGCCAGTTGCTTCACCCTTCTAAAGTTACTTTCTTATTAATTTTAATGATAGTAGTTTGGAAAAACAACGTTTGAACCTTGTTTTTCCAAACTATCTATAAAGCAATTTGTATCAAAGACCTCAGCAAATTTTCAACGTATATTATAACTTTCTAAAGTATAAATCGAACGCGTTTCTCGTTAATACAAATTACTTACTCCAAACTTATTGCAAACTTCAACACGGAATTGAAGTGCGGTTTGAGTTTATTAGCGATATTATTTATTAACCGCGAAACTGTGGGTTCAAATAGGTATCTACGTTATTTAGTAACATCGCTAATTTAGAGGCAATAAAAACTATACCAGCCAATGATGTTATTAAAAAAAAAAACTATTGATTTTATTCGGCCAGTAATAAATCACACCTTTTTTAAAAAAAAAAAACTTTTTTTAAAGCTACCGTTTATAATCGGCTAGTAATAAACCTGTTTTTCTATCAATCATATTTAATTTTAAGTAAAAAACTTTACCGAACTTACTACTGCCTAATCTGTGACAAGATGTCGTCTTTATAATCTAGTAACTAGAGATACTTACCTGTATTTTTTTGTTTCGCATGGTCCCGATTTCGAATTTGTGCACACAATCGTTAGTTTTTTTTTTTTTTTTTTTTTAATTATTTAAGGTAATAAATGGGTTCATATATATAGGACATATTATTTACTATAATAGAACAAACACCTAATTATAGAATGAATCACGATACAGTTTCAGTACTGAATCGGAAATAATCTAAGCAATAACTATTATCTCCCGTGTGTTTCCATGACACACACAAAGGCCCAGTAGGGTTGTCACTAAATAATTCATATTAATAACATAGTTGTCGAGTTGATTAACAGGGTTGGCTATGCTTCATAAATTGCCAAACGACATCCGCCAGAGAATAGCCAGGCAATAGATTATTCTATTGTAGGGAAACGTAACTTGATTGGTATATGAGTTAATTTAGTTTAACACATAGATATAAGATTAATAGATCGGCAATAGTCACCCAAACAACAAAGGTGCCTCCAAGTGGCAACTTTTATATAGTTAATGTTCATGTGTTGAAATATGTAAATATCCTGAAAATCTAATATACGCGGTTGCGCTGTCAGTGATGAATATTAGTACATTTTTTATTGACATGTGCCATCTATTATAGTCTATGCTAAATCTATGCATCTACTACAGTCTATGATAAATCTATGGCTTAACACTTATTTATAGCTTAGAGTAACAGCTAGTAGGTACTTCTCATAGGAGGATTTTACATTGTTACTGCGAAAAGGCTGATGCAAACAAGAAAGCGGGCCAGCTCTTTGTGTCATTTTGAGCTGAGTAAAATGAAATTGCGTGCCTTGTGAAATGAATTATGATAACTGAAATATGAAGAAGGATTTGTTTGAATACTTAAAAAAAACGTTTATAATGAGGGCACTACGCAAAATCTACGGAGTGACTCTCGCTGACCGCGTTGAAAACAAAGTTGTAAGGAAGGAAGTTGGATTGAAAGAGAGTTTCGGTGTAAAAGTAAGGAAGGGCATGCTCCGATGGTTTGGACATGTTGTAAGAATGGACGACGCAAGATTGACAAAGCAGATATACAAAGCAAAAGCGGTTGGATGTAGGATTCGAGGACGGCCAAGATACACATTCCATGACCATAGAGCGTGTTGTGGAGGATGGTGAAGTTAGGGGCCTCAAAAACCGACGCGCGTGCATGAAAAGAGTTATGAAAGTCAACGAAGCGAGTGAGGTGTGTAAGAATCGTGCCTTATGACCCTCCTTTCTCTCTGCCTATCCCGCAAGGTATTTGGCGTGAAGTTATGTATATATGTATATTTAGCCTTTAGTCTTTTTTAATAAATAGTCCATTTTAAGCAAAAAGATTTTTTTAAATTATAATCGGTAGTCTTGCAGTTCGCTGCATGAATGGGCCGGCTCGACCGATGAAATACCACGACCTCTCGAGATATGGGCTTGAAGTGGCTCACGGTATCTGGAAGCCCGATCCCTTTTCCCATCCTTTCCCTTCCTACTCCCCTAAAAGACGGCGGCGCACCCCGGTGTTCATGTGCGATGAGTGGTTACTTACCATCATATATACCAGGTGACCTATCCCATAAAAAAAGTTTCTGACGTTTGCGTTTAGAATGAAAATGATGTACATATTATCCCTTCGTCTATTTCTGCCCTATTTAATTCTGGGTAAACTTATAAATGTTATTATAATAAATACACGAAATTCATATTCAAATGCAGTACCTACACCCATCATATTATTTCTACTCTTGAAATAGTAACACTATATTCTATAAATTGAATAACTTCAAAGCGATCAATCCAATACTCTGATTTACCATCGATCATCGATCAATACTTGTTATTTGTAAATTGTAGGAATATTGCAAATAATTTGTGAATTTTGTACAACGAAATATGAACTTTAGTTTTATAAGAATAAGTGTCAGATTTGTAAGTAGTTTAGTGATAAATATGAAAACCACTTAAATACGATTCTATAATTTGCAATATTTCCTGTTATATTATTGGAATAGTTTACTTGCAAGTGTGTTATTATTTATTTAACGGAACGAGGTTAGGTTATTTGTTTAGAAAACTGGCTTATTCCTCTACTTATGCGCGAGAAAAGTAAAAAAAAAAACCCTTCCATTCCTTTATGGATACAAAAAATATCATAATTAATTAATTTTCATAACTAATCTATTCTGGATGGAAGGTACACCGCGGATGTAGAAAGACGAGTGGCGATAGGAAATAGCGTAAATGGAGCGTTGGGCAGATTCCTGGGCGCAAAAAACATTAGCAGAAAAGCCCAGCTAACAATCCACAATGCAGTCCTGATTCCAACGCTAACTTATGGAAGCGAGAGCTGGGTATGGCAGAGTGTGCATGAAAGTAGAATGAACGCGGTAGAAATGAGGGCACTGCGCAAAATCTGCGGAGTGACTCTCGGTGACCGCGTAGAAAATAAGGTTGTAAGGAAGAAAGTTGGTTTGAAAGAGAGTGTCGGTGTAAAATTAAGAAAGGGCATGCTCCGATGGCTCGGACATGTAGAAAGAATGGTTGATGCAAGACTGACTAAACAATGCAAAAGCGGATGGATGTAGGAGTCGAGGACGGCCAAGACACACATTCGAAGACCAAATAGAACGTGTTCTAGAGGAAGGTGATGTTAGGAGCCTCAAAAACCGACGCGCGTGCATGAAAAGAGTTATGAAAGTCAACGAAGCGAGTGAGGCGTGTAAGAATCGTGCCTTATGGCGGTCTGTTCTCTCTGCCTACCCCGCAAGGCGCATTTGGCGTGAAGTTATGTATGTATGTATGTAATCTATTCTTGGTTGTCTCGGTGATTCAGCCAGGTCGATTCCTGGCTCACACGCCTCACACCAATGATTTCTTGGAATTTTCTTTCGGAAGTTATGTGTGATAAATATCGATGACTGGCAACTGTGTGCCCGGTGTCTGGCAATAGGTTAGCCACCTATTCCATTTAGGTCGTAACGTAAGGATTTGACGAGTGGAAGCTTTAACAGCCGCTGCTTA
Source organism: Euproctis similis (assembly GCA_905147225.2). Taxonomy (NCBI): domain Eukaryota; kingdom Metazoa; phylum Arthropoda; class Insecta; order Lepidoptera; family Erebidae; genus Euproctis; species Euproctis similis. The sequence continues at coordinate 4,358,678 of LR990121.1, read as the reverse complement.
CGCCTTCGGATAGAAAAAGACGCGAAGTTAAGTTTTTATCTGCATTCTACATACATTAGTCTTGTCATTGGTCAATAGTAGAGGAGCCCGCAATGCTAAATTTCCAGTAAATTTCAGTCTCATAAAGACCTAAATCTTAGATGATAAAAAGAAATAAATATATTGACTTAACTTTTTCATAACTCCCTCTATGAAAAAGTTATCAATATATTTATTTAGGATTTAAAAAAATATTAAAACTAATAGTCTCGAATACGAATAACTAATAAGTCGAGTGATCGAGCAACCCGCTTCTGAATCCAGAGGTCGCGGGTTCGAATTCTCACATGGACTCACACCACTGACTTTTCAAAATTAATTTCGTAAGTTATGTGTGATAAATAAATATCGATGACTAAAAACATTGTGCATAGTATGGCAGTGGGTTCGCAACCTATTCCATTTGGGACGTAACATAACATAACGGCGAGACGAGGCTTAACAGCCGCTGCCTACACCTTCGGGTAGAACAAGGCGTGAAGTTATGTTTATGTATATATCTTGAACACCTTGAACACAATATACAGAGCGCCCTCTAGTTCCAAGCTAAGCAATTAAATGCTTGTGTTATGGATACTAGATAACGGATATAAATACATATATACTTTTTTTTGTAAATACATACTTATAATACATAGAAAAACACCAAGACACCACACAAATATTCATGTTTGTCACAAATATTTGTGCTCGGGTGGGAATCGAACCCCCGACCTCATTGCTTCAGCCGGTAGTTTTACCAATGCGCCACGAGGCCCGTCAATATGTTTATTTACCTTTTCATACAGGGAAAGGATTTTAAAAAATATTAAAAAGAACGTTCCAGAAGAACTTGAGCGCGTCAGATATTGATAGCATCTATGATCTACGTATTTTAAATTATGCATGTATGATAATTCGATCATTTGCATGATCTAGAAGTCGTGCGATCGAATCCTTGACTTCCTGCAATTTATTACAGAAATTATTTATGATTAATTGTGCCCTGTATATGGCAATAGGTTCCACCTCCTATTCTAATAGAGACCTAACACTCCTATCTACACATTCAAGTAGACAAAGGCGTGACGTTACAAAATAATAATAACCTCCATTTATTACTCTATTTAATTAAAGCTAATTTGAGTTAACTTAATTACAAAAAGAAATAATTTTGCTTTGTCTGTTTCGCGTAGATTCGCGTATTACATTATAATTATCAAGTCATCTGGATTTTATTAATTAGAGCAACTTCACGTTAATTCAAACGTTTGTCTTTGTTTTTGTGTCTGCGTTTACTCATTTAGAGTAATTTATTGAAGACAGCGGTCTCGTTAATTTGATTAATTTCAAAAATAAAATTACTATCTGTAATAATTTTGTAAAAAACTTCAAATTAATTTAATCATTGCTCAACAACTAAACTGTATTTTGATAAGTACTTCTTATTGCACAAATATGCTAAGTCTACCTTGCTATGATTACTCTTGATGGAGGTTGGATGGAAAGAGCGCTGGGTAGTACGCAAAGAGAAGTATTCGCAGTTTTCCCATTCCTTCTACCACCTCTAACCTCCTCATCAAATTTTCTAAGCCTTGTTGATGTAGAAGATACCCATGAACGTCGCTAGTCGCTATTTTGCAAGGTAAAATACACAGAACATATAATTGCATCTTTTTTTTTAAAGTCGTATAAATAAACAATAAAATACTTATCATACAATAAAAAAAATAGAAACCAATACTATACATTCAGAGCATCTGTCATTATAGTCTGCACTATTTTTTTCATTATTTCGGTGGGTTATATAGCAGGCGTGTCACCTGATGTTAAGTAACTAACGCCCCCCATGAACACCTGCAATACAGATACTGTCGGCCTTTTGCATTGTCGGCCTTTATAAAGGGATAGAGAAAAGCGATGGCTACTGTTAAACTTTATATTTTCTCAAAAATAATATGTAATACTTTCAAATAGTCAGTCAATACTTCACCCTTAAAATCTTCTATCTATACTTCTTTCCTTATTAAATAATTACGATTCCGAACAAAACTAATTTCAACCTCACGTTTGGTTCGCGACTGATTTATACTATTTTCATCAACCGAGTTGTAGGTTGAAGCTAGTAATTTTATAAAATCATTAAAGCTTAAGCTTTACAAGGCAGCACCTGACAGAATTATAATAGCAATGAAACGTGAACACCTTCCCTGGCGTGTTGCTATTAATAAAACAAAATTAAAGTCACTCGCATGCATCTGGCGACAGCTGGAGGACCTGCTCGCTTGCTTCACTAATTTTATAGTGCTTACATTAAAATGTTATAAATTATTTATTTAATATTCTGTCAGTTTCTAAGATCATTCTCATATTCTCTATAACTCAAAAGACTTCTCTTATCTCTGTTTCTGTATATATGTATGTATGTATATTTCTCGGCTCACTATATAACCTAAATTGCTGAAAAATACAGCATCCAGCTTGTTAAACATATCAATAGTTGTTTTATATGCCAGATAATGTTATTTGCTATTTAAACTGGTTCAATAAATATCGGTATAAAACACGTTTGACATTTTTTTTTTCAAAATGGCGACGTGTAATTAAATATTGACATAGAATTTAATAATACACTTTTTATACTAATAAAATGTAATCGCCATTGGTTTATATACAATAATTGTTTAATTTAAAACTATTAATTAGATTAATTTAAAGAATCCTTTTTATCTGTGTATTGTCTATGGAATGATTAAAATAACTTTTTTTTGAAGTCGTTAAAAATAATAACAAATATTGACTACTTATAATTTCATCAACTAGTCGTTCAAATATTTGATACTTATTTTGTAAAGAACGTAACATAGCTTCACACATGTTTTCTACCCGGAGGTGTAGGCAGCAGCTCGCCGTTATGTTTACGTCCCAAATGGAATAGGTGGCGAACCTATTGCCATACCGGGCACAAAGTTCTTAGTCATCGAGATTTAGCACGCACAACTTCCGAAATTAATTTCGAAATAAATTTCCTAAAGAATTATAACAATTATTTTCTTTTTAAACAAATTTTCCTCCCTTAATTCATTTAAATTAAGTCTAGCAAAGATATCTTAAGATTTCAAAATAGGAAAACTCGTGTTTCCCTAAAACCTCTAAGTACGGTCCCTGAAATCCGTACCATTACAACTACAGTTACAGTTAGTTGGAATGTAGCCCTAAGTCAATAATTGCGTCTGAATGTTTAAAATTGTTATTGAAACCGATTCCTACAAGGACTTACTAAATTCGAATCTTTCGTTTGAACATCTCAATTTTATTTTTTTTATGGAATAGGTGGGCAAACGAACAGGCGTGTCACCCGAAGGCAAGCAACAAACATAGCCTTTGGACACCTGAATACAGATATTGTTACAGTTGCGTTGCCAGCTCTTACAGTCGTATATGGAAGGGGATGGGAAGGGGAGAGGGGAAGAGTTTGAGCCTTGCTATAGTCATATTATGATCCACATTACGTCGATATTCTGCGAGATCATAGAATTTCACCGGTCGAGCCGGCCTCTAACAAAAGTGGTTTGTAATTTATGATGACCTGATAATACTTGATGACCTTGGATGATAAATTAAACACACTAAAGGGCTAGAGCCATTTCCTTCCGTCGGTGTCACAAGAGTACCAAAGAGATTCAATGTGATGCAGACCCGCTCTCATATCGTAAGTCTCCATGATCTAGAGTTTCATCACTCCGACTTCTAGTTCACAGATCTTGAATTCAAATCCCAGTTCACACAAATGACCTTAATAAAGTGAGAAATTATGCTAACCTATAATTATTTCCAAAATATATTAATAGTATATTGATACGGCATATCGAATCACAACCGTCGCTGTCCACGCCATGAAGGATTGAGGCGTGAAGTTAAATGTAAAGTCTATCAATACATAAACAACCTTTAACCTTTCTTGGTGTCACTTAAAAATACACTTAAATAAAGCGAAACCGTCACACGAAAACCCTTGTCATCGGGAGACGTCAGACCCTTTCACTCTGAAAAGAAACCCTCGCCGAAGTCCAAGGTAAGAAACAGATGGATTATGGGTACCAAAATACATGACTGTAAGTTATTTGTGAAGCTTAACATCCTCGAGATGAGATTGTTGGTTATTATTTGGCTTCCACTAACTCTTGACAAACAACTTCGGAAGTCTTCGTAATAGACTCAATCTTGGGAGTTGAGATTTAGAGATTAATATTACTAGTTCTTCTTCGTAGATCTGCTCGGTGATCTTCCCATACCTTTTCAATGGGGACAATTTTTGGCATAGATTTAAGAATTTTACGATGCAATACCTTTTAAATAGTATTAATCCTACAAAACTGCACTAGATACAGTTAAGTAACTTTTTTTTATGGGATAGGAGAGCAAACGAGCAGGCGTGTCACCTGATGGTAAGCAACCAACGCCGCCCAAGGACACCAGCAACACATATAGTGTTACTGTTGCGTTGCCGTCTTTTAAGGGATAGGGAATAGGAAAGGATGGGGAAGGGGGGTGGGCCTCCGGGTACCTCTCTCACCGAACAAAACGCGGCATGAGCCACTTTACGTCGGTCTTCTGAGAGGTCGTGGTATTTCACCGGTCGAGCCGGCCGATTCATGCAGCGAACTGATTCCACGTTTCGGCACCGTAGGTCATTACCGGTAGGACGCAATGGTCAAAGACTTTGGTCTTCAGGCATTGCGGTATAGGCGAGCCAAAAACTCGACGCAGTTTGCCGAATGCGGCCCAACCCAGCTGAATCCTCCTGTCGGTTTCCTTCTCGAGGTTTCGTCTACCTAACTGGATAGTTTGGCCTAGGTAGATGTATTTGTTTACGACTTAGAGAATTGACCCATCGACATTTATCGGTCCGGGCACAACATGTTCGTCGAACATGACCTTGGTCCATGTTTATGCCCAGTTCATGCCCAGACCGACACGTCGAGAGGATTCGTCTAGGCTGCGCAGCATTCCGCTTAACTGTTCCAGCGACTCTGCCATTACAACGATGTCGTCGGCGAACCGAAGATGTGAGATGTACTCACCATTCACGTTGATACCCTGTCCAGTCCAGTCCAAGGTCTTAAAGACGTCCTCCAGAGCGTTGGTGAAGAGTTTGGGAGATATGACATCTCCCTGTCTTACACCTCGATTCAGCTCGATAGAGTTCGTCACTTGATCCTGGATCTGGACAGCCATCGTGGCGGTGTCATACAAGCATCTCAACACCTCGATATATCGCCAGTCAATCCGACATCGCTGCAATGCATCCAGAACTGCCCAAGTTTCAATAGAGTCGAAGGCTTTTTCGTAATCCACGAATGCCATACACAGCGGCTGATTGTACTCTTCGGTCTTCTGTACAATCTGCCGAACAGTATGGATGTGGTCCACGGTACTAAAGCCTTTTCGAAACCCGGTTTTCGATTTCGGCTATTTGGAGTGGCGTAGGTCGGAGAATAGAACTCATCTTCCGGGTCCTTTCAGCGTTCAGGTTAATATTTAGAGAGCCTCGAAGAAGTCGGTGATCACTTCCAGTATTGAACCTGTTGATCACAGAGACATCTCTAAATATATGCTTACTATCCGTAATGATAAAATCTATCTCGTTCCTTGTCACAGAATCCGGGCTTCACCAAGTCCACCTCCTGTGGAGACCCTTCTTTAAGAATGAGTTCATCAAGAAGAGCCCTTCAGACTCCAGGAAGTTGACCAGCATCTGGCCCCTGTGATTTCGTCACCCCAAGCCATATGGACCGATTTTCGTTTCGCCGCGTTCTTGTACTCCCACTTTGGCATTGAAGTCCCCCATAACAACGTTGTAGTGAGCCTTGGCGGTACCATGTATTGCTTTTGCAATATCTTCGTACATTGCCTCGGCTATCTCGTCAGAGTATGTCGAGGTCGGCGCATATACCTGTATTACCTTGAGGGTGTACCTGTTGGTGAGTTTCAGTACAAGGTACGCTACACTGGTCGACACACTACTGATCTCCACAACTCTGCTAACTTGGTCTGCTCTGGTCCTTGTGAACGAGGAAACCGACTCCCCGGAAATGGAACAGGTGGCGGAACCTATTGCCATATAACGGGCATCAATTTGCCAGTCGTCGATATTTATCACACATAACTTTAGAAAATAATTCCGGGAGATCATTGGTATGAGCACGGAATCCAACCCACGACCTTATATATAGATAAAAATATGTATATATCTATTCAGTTCTAATTTCTATAATAGATTGCGACCTTTCTTCGCGAAGGTACGAAAATCTCCTTGGCTTTAAGGAAACAAGAGTAATTCCGTTAAAATTTTCCACACAAATTGAGATAAAAGCAAAATAATTACCGTTCATTATGAATTAATTATAATTAATAATAATTTAATCCATCTTGTTGTTTCATCATAAATTTTGTTTCCTGTTACTAGTAAAGATTCGCTTAAATGTAGACACAAACTTACCACCTGCCTAAGCCATCAATAAGGCATCCAAATTCATCATAATTTTCCCGCCGTTATCCCACTCTAAATGGGAGACCGCCATGTCAACCTTTCGAACTATCCATGTTCTTAAAAAATTTGGTTGTGGTTTTATGACCAGTCGCCTGCATGGCGTCAACTCTCCTTGGGAATGTTTTCATAAGGCCAAATTACCTACACGAGCTGGCGAGTCACCTAGTCACCCAGGGTGTCACAGATGAGTTGCCGGCCTTTAAGATGGCATAGAAAGGGAGATAGTGAATAGATAGAGAAAGAGTTAACCCTTCTTTCACCAAAGGGAACACTGGTTAGCCATTTAATACAATACAATTTACATACAATAGCCTTGGTGGTCTAGTGGTCGAGCACACGGCTTCTGATCCAGAGGTCCGGGTTCGAATCCTGACATTGGCTCAAGCCAATGACTTTTCTAAAATTGTTTTCGTAAGTTAAGTGAGATAAATATCGATGACTGCAAACTTTGTGCCCGATATGGCAATAGGTTCGCCACCTATTCCATTTAGGACGTAAACATAACGGCGAGACGAGGCTTAACAGCCGCTGCCTACACCTTCGGGTAACACAAGGCGTGAAGTTATGTTACATACAGTGGTAAAGTCTTGCAGTTCGCTGCATGAATGGACCTCTCGAAAGTGGAGAGTACCGCGTTTCGTTCGCTGAGAGAGGTAACCGGAGGCCTGATCCTCTTTCCCCTTCTTTTCCCCTCATATTCCCATAAAGGACGGCAACGCAACACAGTGTTCATGGGCAGTAAGTAGTTGCTTACCATCAGGTGACCCACTTGCTCGTTTGCTCTCCTATCCCGTAAAAGAAAAAATACTGTGAAGTTATAGTATTTCACCGCTGGAGCCAACTAGCCTATTTATGCAGCAAATTTCATGACTCTACCACTGGAGACTTGTCCTCCATCTCGAGACCTCTCAATCAGAAGTTGCAGGTTACACTCTTCTCATGATATAAATCCCTAAGTATCTGACCCGGCGAAATTTGTTTCGCCTCAGAGCAATAAAGCAATAAATGATACTTACTCATTTTCATAAAATAAAAGTAGCCTAAGTTTCTCCTACATCAGCTATCTGCCAATAAGAAATCAGTCCATTCATTGCAGATTTGTATTATTAGCCGCAACAAACAGACAGCCATTTTTTTTTAAAGTTGTATACTCAACGTATATTCATATGTATGTAGTTAAAAGAGGTTATTTAAATATTACAAACAGACACTCCAATTTTATTTATATGTAGGTATGTTGTTATAAATAATATATTTTAATAAAAATCGCACTCATACTTGTTCAGTATTTTTAACAAGGAACATATAAAAAATACATCAAGTTGTAAAAAATTTTATTACATAAAAACTGACGCCACTGATATCAATCTATATACTCAGTCATAAATATTATTTATATAGATACTAGGAGGCGTTTGTATTTACATTCAGTCATGAACTTGTTATAACTTCACGCGTTTTCCTACTCGTAGGTGTAGGCAGAGGCTGTTAAACCTATACTCGCCGAGTTTTACGTCCCGATATTTATGTCATATAACTTCCAACAAGAATTCCGTGAACCAGTGGTAGAGCCAAGCAGTTCGCTGCATGAATAGGCCGGCTCGACCGGTGAAATAACATGACCTCTCAGAAGATCGACGTAAAGTGGCTCATACCACGTTTCGTTCGGTGAGAAAGGTATCCGGAGGTCCACCTCCTTTTCCTATCCTACTCCCTTAAAGGTCGGCAACGCAACTGTAACACTATATGTGTTTCAGGTGTCCAAGGGCGGCTGGTCTGGTCACTTGCCATCAGTCTGCCTGCCTGTTTGCCCTCCTATCCCATAAAAGAAACATATTGGTGTGAACTAGGATTCGATTCCACATTATCCTGGTTTAAAAGCGGGATGTTCTACCAACAGACCAGTCAATACGACATACGAACAATCTTTGAGACATTCATACACACACACGCAAAATCCCCATGCAGAGAGAACAGAGTGCCATCAGGCAGGATTCTTACACGTCTCACTCGCTTCTTTGACATTCATAACTCTTGTGACAGCATTTATGACAAGAGAAAAAACTTAAGGTACCTGACATCCATCACTTTTACAAGGGCACGTTTAATTTGGTCATGAAAAGTGCGTCATGGCCTTCTTCGGCTCCTACATCCTGCCGCTTTTGCACTTTATAATATTTGCTTAGTGAAATTTGCAAAAAAAAAAAACTAAAATATGAATAAACTATTTATGTATTTTGTATTTATGTAACATGTTTAGACGGGCGATAATTGCCGGCCATACTACCAACAAAATATTGTGAATCAGTCACAAGGCAAATAAAATTATTAACTTATGCGCATTAAAATGATCTCTAAAATTGTATCTTAACTAAATTTTTCGCAATTTTTTTATATATAAATAATATACTGTAGCAACTGAAACAATATACCTACGAGTAATAATATTGTTAGACCCAATCTGCAAGGCGCCATCTATATTCTAAGCTAAATAACAAAAGGCTTGTATTGTGGAATCGGACAAAAGAAATAACACTTATTAATGATTATTATATGCTCTTTTGTTAATAAATATTTGTCAATATATTACAAAGAGATAGAAATTACAAAAATTACCGCCAATTCTGACGTGGAACTATAGATATATGTAATCTGTGCAATTGTTAACACTACTAACTAAAAACAATACAAGAAAAACTCATTGGTTTGATAGCTTCAACTTCGGATTGCGAGATTCCACGTTCATATCTCTAGTTATACACTATACACACATCTATATAGAAAAGTATATGGTCAAAATAAATGATTTACCTATTGCAACGGGACTCCTATTGAAATGGTAAAATCATGATATAATTAACTCTATCTACAAGTTTGGGTATTGAACCTGATAAGGTATAAAATACCAAACACAATCGTACTCCAAGACTTTTTCTACCCGAAGGTATTCGCAGGGATTGTCAGGCTTCGTCTTCATGAATTTTTATGTCCCAAATTATGATAGACTGTAGAACCTATTGAAATACACCAGGCACAATATTATCAGTCATCAATATTTATCACACATCAACTTCCGAAAAGAATTGCTAGAAGTCATTAGTGTGGACCGGTTTCAATTCCACGACTTTTCAATTCGGAAGCAGTGTGCTCCGAGCTCCAGACCATTCAGACGACATAAAAATTGTAATTCATCAATCGTAAGAAATTTGAAACTGTACATTGAATATATTTTTTTAAAAAATACTTGGGACATGATCTACAATCGATATGGTTAAAATATATAACTATATAAATATATAAATATAATATAAATTATTATTATTATTATGTTTGTCACGGATAAACTCTAAAAGTACTCCATGCTTTGATGTCCGATTTTGCATAAATATAGCCAAGAGTCGGGTCAACACAGGCTAAATATTATCACGCTATCACTAGTTAGGGGTGAGCAATAAACCCTTAGTGCTGTGTGGCGCCGGCTTAGAATACCGCCACCCCATCTCTTCTCGTGGGTGTCGTAAAAGGCGACTAAGGGAAAAGCTAGAAGAATGGGCAGCAGCATTCTCTCTCAAGACAATACAGCCTACTGCGATCGCCAACCCGCCTGCCAAGCGTGGCGATTACGGCAAAAATCCCCCATGATTGAGCAGACCGGCACTTGTGGCGCTCTTTGGGGGAGGCCTATGTCCAGCAGTGGACCTCAGGGCTAATGATGAATGATGATGAATAAACCCTTATAATGGCACAGGCACAGTATTTTTGCTGCTTTATGGCATCCATGCAGACGAAGTTGCGGGCAACAGCTAGTTACAAATAAAACATTGTTTGCGACTCAATTCTCACAGTACCTACAATTCAAAAACGGTCCTACGTTTCTCCTTTGTTCATGTTGCTTCAGGACAAGCCTAGCGGCTTATAAAAATACGTATTTAGTTCCAAATATTTGCCTTGTTTTTTTATTTTATAAAAGCCTTTTTTGTAAAAACCTGTGATTTCTTTCCATCCGAACCCAAAACGATGTAGACAAATATTATATATATATATATATATATATATACACAGACCTACGCTGTAAAAACATGATCCTCGTTCTGACGCGATCAAAATGCTGTTTGTTTTAAAAGTATTATTCAAAGTTCAGGAATTATCTAATTACAATTTTTAATTATTCTGTATTTAAATTAAGGAAATTAATTACTCGTACAAATTATTTTTAATTTCCCCAAAAATAAACTCTTTTGAGTGAAAACTCTTTCGTGTCCTCAATTTTTCGTCCGAATTTAATAAAAAAACATTAATCCTATATCACACAAATAAGTAGTATAGGATTATCTCACATTGAGATCTAATCGATAAGTAATCTTAAAGAAACGAAATCGACGCTTATAAAAACATGACACGTTACCAAGAGTGCAAATATTAAAGAAAAAAAAACTATAAAAGACAATGTAGAAGGATAGACTTAACTCGGTTTTGTGGGAAGTAGAGCACGTACATTTGAGTCATATTGAGCGGCGTGAAATATTTACTTAGTTAATACTTTTACTAGGAACCATTGATAAAGAATACTGTAACAAGAAGACAAAGAGAAAAAACGCAAAGAGTTTTATCCCTTTGAAAGTAAAGCAACGAGTCCAGGTAGATCTTCCAGACTTATTGGAAAACAATCTATTATGTAGAGTAATCAGGGTTTTTCGAAACTTAACTTGTTTCGAGAGGATTTCTTGTCTTTATCCTCTTAAATACCTTAAAATGTTTTGAAAGAATAAATACGTTTTAAAATCTCTACTTTCATACCACTTACTATTGTATAAGACCAAAGACAAAGATAATCTATTAAAATCAAAGAGGCCAAATTGTTTGAAAAAAAATCTGCATTGTTATAGGGCTACTGAGAAAGTTCATGAGTTAGCTCATATTCAATAAGAAAACAGCTATATTGTGTAATTCTAGTTTATGTAAGCCACTAATTTTTCTATCTTTTATTTTTACTCTAATGGATTTACCTAATTTTTTAATTTCATCTCCGTACTAGATATAAAGTTTAGTAATTTCTGAACGAACGACTCTACCTACTAGTTCACAACGTAGAGATGTCAAGACGTAATTAGAGGTGTCACATATGAAGTATAAAAATAACATTAAAACGATAAATTATATTTCGACCAAAACCAATGTTACAAAAAAAAATAACATCAAACAAGTAGTGTATCAAAATAACAGATAAAATCGTCAACTTCCTTAATGTACACATATTGTTCAGTAACAATAATAACCTAAAAACACAATAATTTACAAGGGCATTTTAACCTAACACTTACTTGGATATGTACGAATTTAAACAATTACATACCGTTTTAACTTCGCTATTACTCGATTTAGCTGTTGACATCGCCTTTATCATTCTACTAGAGTTATCCAACAAACATTTTTGGATACTCATTGCTCCTTTTTTCTTATTTTCAATAACACAGCACGGAACGAAAAAAAAATATCACATAATTGGCACAGCACTACAACACACGCACGTCAGATTTACACGCAAAAAGACTATACTCGATGAGCCATAATGAAAGATTTAAATCACATATTTTTTTAAAATTTTGTGTTCGAAATTCAAATATTAGGTTATATCCATTGATTTGACGTAAGAAAGTTTTCGTGTTAGCGAGACGTGGACCGTCCACGTTGTAAGGCCACCGGTGACGAGCCGCGACTGCGGTCATCGGACCGTTGTGAACATAGCTTATGAGCTCACAGCTGCTGGCAATGCGCGCTGCGCGATCCCTTGCGCCCGCCAGCCAGTTGTAACGAAACAAAGAGCAATGAAGCCACACCTATGGAATCTCAAATATTTCTTAATTCAAAATTTTGATTTTTAAATTCAGAACACCATCAAAATTTTACTTATTTGAATCACGGACAATTTTTTTTATTCTTTTTCTATGCGTATACTTCGTTCTTTTTTAAAATTAGAAATACAATTTTATCCACCGCCTCTGAGAGTTTAGCTATTTGCTACCTGTGGCTTAACAAAGTAGCGTTAAACCCTCGCAGCCTGTCCAGTAAATTTGTAAATATAGATTTATATACAAAATGTAGAGTTACACTCTATAAATGTATTGCAGTATTTGTTATCAGTACGAACAAATTAACATAAAAAATGTCAAGTATCGTATTAAAGAGATACGTTTCAATAATATAACTACAAACTTTGTTTATACATTCACACTCTTAGTTCCTGGAGATGTAGACAGTGGTAAAATACTGTGTTCTCTAGAATAGGCGGTGGGCCTATAACCATATCGAATCGAATAATAATTCGTTGCTCTATCTTTAATTATCACATGTAACTTTAAAAAAATGTATACTTGAGATCTTCGCAAGAAAATTTATAAATCTTGTTTCAATGGTAATTACAAAAAAAATGGTCCACCTCATTTTAGACGAGTCCAACGACACTCCTTAAGCCAAACACCGTTTTTTCTGAGAACATTCCATTGTCTATAGGTGAATAAAGCCCAACTCGAGTCCCAATGGTACCTTTGAAGCAAATATATTGTATGCAATTCAGAAAAAAAAAACCTACTAAACTGCGTAGACATAAGCATTATTTACAGATGAAGTCATATTTATTATTTATATTTGAACCCCTTTTTGCTTTCAACGATCTAGAGATCGTGTATCCCGCTGCTGAAACAAGATGTCTTGTGTTTGGACCCTGTCCCCCTGGAAGTTATGTGTGATAAATATCAATGGCCAACAACATTCTGCCCGGTTATAAGGCAATAATATCCCCAACCAGATGACACCTAAATTTTTCAGGCAAAAAAAAAGATGCGAAACAGAAATATTTAACAGTGGTAGAGCCAAATAGTTTGCTGCATGAATGGGCCGGCTCGACCGGTGAAATAACATGACCTCTCAGAAGATCGTCGTAAAGTTTTGGGAACTGGACTGAAGGGTTTGCTCTATTTTGGGCAATATAATATATTTCATTGTGCTTTACTGCAATTCTTTAATGTATTATATATATAGTAAGCAGACAGACCAACAAAAACAGGTTCATTTAAAATCATAGCAGTCAAAGCTAAAAATAACTTTTGATTCATGACAATACAGTTTCTCATAAGATATGCTAACATATGCTAGCTAAGCAAAGTCTGTAATTATAAGCGTATCATATTAACTCCACTAAAGGACTCGATACATTAAGTTCACGACGAGTAAATTAAAATATCTGTTTGTTAATAAAATTACATGTTATTTACTATATAGAAAATTGACAAAACAGACTAACTATAGTGTGTTTTTTAAGTATTGGTACACGTTTCTTTGTTTTGAGTAATATACAAATTGGCTAAACTAATTTGGATACAATTAACTCTGACAAATGGCCAAAGTTTAAAGAGTCACATAGGATTTTTTATTATTTTCATAAGTAATATTAACAGTGGTAGAGCCAAGCAGATTTCTGCATGAATGGACCGGCTCGACCGGTGAAATACCACGACCTCCCAGAAGATCGACGTAAAGTGGCTCATGCCGCGTTTCGTTCGGTGAGAAAGGTACCCGGAGTTCCACCCATCTTCCCCATCCTTTGTTATCCTACTCAACACTCAACAAAGGTCGGCAACGCAACGGTAACACTATATGAGCTGCTGGTGTCCAGAGTCATTGTGGACAGTAGGAGCTAAAAGACATATGTAGTTCGAATAGAAAATAAAAATAACTGAGAGGCGAACAAACTCGTAAGTAACTATTAGTATATGCTATTAATAAAAGTTAAATTGTGTTATAACATGATACTTGATTTAAGTCATCATATTCCAAGATAACATGCCTCCACAATACAGAAGATTTGAAATAATTATGCTATTTAATTACTTGAAACAATAAATTTGCATACATACATAACTTCACGCCAAATCCCTTGCAGGGTAGGCAGAGAGAGTAGACGCGACCCAAACACGCTTCTTACACGCCTCACTCGCTTCTTTGACTTTCATAACTCTTTTCATGCACGCGCGTCGATTTTTGAGGCTCCTAATATCACCTTCCTCAGAACACTTTCTACATATTTGGTCATGGTGTGTGTATCTTGGCCGTCCTCGACTCCGATGTCCATCCACTATTGCATTGTATATCTGCTTAGTCAATCTTGCATCATCAATTCCTTCTACATGTCCGAACCACCGCCTCTCTCTTTCAATCCAACTTCCTTCCTTACAACCTTGATAAATTACTATTAAATTTAAATCTCAAAATATTGTTTCATTCGTTGGGAAATGTTTCCGGAGTCCCCCCCCCCCCTCTTCCAACCTTTCCCATCGTACTGCATTAAAGACCAGCAACGCAACTGTTACACTATCCATATTTTAGAAGTGGTAGAGCCAAGCAGTTCGCTGCATGAATGGGTGGGCTCGACCGGTGAAATACCACGACCTCTCAGAAGATCGACGTAAAGTGGCTCATACCGCGTTTCGTTTGGTGAGAGAGGTACCCGGAGGTCCTCCCCCCCCCCATCCTTTCCTATCCCACTCCCTAAAAGATCGACAACGCAACGGTAACACGATATGTGTTGCTGGTGTCCATGGGCAGTGAGTAGTTACTTACCATCAGGTGACTCGCTTGCTCGTTTCCCCTCCTATCCCATAAAAAACATGTGTTGCAGGTCTATAGGCGGTGCTGTGTGTTTCTGTGTGGCGCTGGCTTAGAATACCGCCACCCCATCTCTTCCCGTGGGTTCCGTAAAAGGCGACTAAGGGAAAAGCTAGAAGAATGGGCAGCAGCATTCTCTCTCATGACAATACAGCCTACTACGATCGCCAACCCGCCTGCCAAGCGTGGCGATTAAGGCAAAAACCCCCCATGATTGAGCGGACCGGCAGCTGTGGCGCTCTATGGGGAAGCCTATGTCCAGCAGTGGACCTCAGAAGGGCTAACGATGATGATGAGGTCTATAGGCGACGTTGATGTGTTACCACAAGGTGACCCGCTTGCTCGTTTGCCTTTCAATCCAATAAAAAAAAATAGTATAGCCACAGATAAAAATAATCTCCAAATATTTTAGGCCTGAATTCGAATCCGGAACTTTAAACAAATGCCGCTTGTCAAACCACTAGAATTATCGAGATTATTATATCAATCTTTTATCCAATTAAAACAATACATTACATGTGTTTGATTAGATAATATTTATTAATTATGTGTTGATATAAATTTTGATTACATTATAACTCATTACTACGTATTTCAATGTCCAATTGGTGAGTTATTGATAAAGAAAATTTATCAACCCGGTTGGGATATGAATCTAAAACACTCTAAAATACTTGTAATAAATGGTAAAATAAAATAAGGAATAGACGAGCCAATGCATTGGTAAATTTACCGACTGCAGAATCGAGGTTGGCGGGTTCGATCCTCACCCGAGGAAAAATATTTATGGCAAGCATGAATGTTTATATGGCATCTGGATATTTTTCTATGTATTATAAGTATGTATTTACAAAAAAAAAAAACTTTACTAATATCCATTATCCAGTATCCATAGCACAAGTATTTATTTTATGATAGAGATGGAACCAGACATGATATTAACAAGGAGAGGCGAGTTTGGGTCTCCGGATACGTCTTTTAGCGAACGAAACGCAACATGAGCCACTTTACGTCGATATCCTGAGAGATCGTGGTATTTCACCGGTCGAGCCACTACTTGAATATCATGCTGTATATGTTACCTTTTTTAAACAGCCTGTATTATATATAAAGGATGTTGTACGCAAATGGAAGAACAATATTTGATTATGTTCATGTTAGTTGACCAATTTACGTCAGAGATAATATACCGAGCATTTCTAGGAATTATTTGTTTTAATGCAACAGAGCATTATCCCAATTTCTCCATTTTTGTAGTCATTTAGCAAGCAGGAATTAATTTAACTTGGCTTTTCGCTATTTCTGACTGTACAATAAAACATACATATATAACTTCACAACGAATCTCTTGCGGGGTAGGCAGAGAGAACATAGCGCCATAAGGCATGATTCTTACACAAATCACTCGCTTCATATGATATCATTGACTTTCATAACTCTTTTTATGCACGCGCGTAGATTTTTGAGGCTCCTAACATCACCTTCCTCCAGAACACGTTATATTTGCACAATAATACATTTGTTATAAAAATTAATCAATCAACGCCGTCAAAAATAAATCTTGTAAAAGTAGAGTCACTCAGTTCTTTTCATGAATGGGCCAATTCGACCTGTGAAATACCACTGCCTCTGAAAACATCGACGTAAAGTGGCTTATGCCACGTTTCGATTGGTGAGATAGGTGCCTGGAGGTACGCCCGACCTCGTCCTTTCCTACTACCTTAAAGGTCGACAGTGCAACTGTAATACTGTGTGTTTTAGGTGTCCATGGGTGGCGGTAGTTGCTTGCCAGCAAGTGCTTGCTCGTTTGACATCCAATTCCATAAAAAAAAAAACTGTGACCATAAATAAAAGCAGTTTGGTTTTTGGGAAACTTTTCGGTAGTAATTACTTTTCGAAAGTTATGTGTGATAGATATCGATGACTGAAAACTTTGTTCCCCGTATGACAATAGGCTCGCCACCGATACCATTTTTGACGTAAACATAACGGCGAGTTGAGGCTTAACAGCCACTGCCTACACTTTCGGACAGATAAAGGAGGGAAGTAATGTTATGTTGTATTTTGTATTAATACAAATAATTACAGCTATTGGACAAATGTGTAGGAGGAAAATGCCTACCAATACCAATATCAATACTAACTTATCTTAGATATATTTTTAATTTAATTTCTTAAATATAGAGTTAAGTGATGGTAAGCGCCTTGGATCACACTGCATTGCGGGTTTTTAAGTTTTGATAGGAATGGGACTCGGCGACACATAACGGCGAGACGAGGCTTAACAGCCGCTGCCTACACCTTCGGGTAACAAAAGGCGTGAAGTTATGTTATGTAATGATACTAACGGACCCGGCCCCATTAAGCAATGTACTGACGTATTATTTTGTAATTAAATCTTTAAATTCTTTGGCTTTCCTCTATCAAAGTGTACATTTAAAGATAAAAATCTTCCTCCCGAGTCTCGCTAATCTGATCTCACAAATATTGGCGCAATCTTTGCAACAAACATCCAAATATCAAACTTTAAACAGAATTAAATGAAAATTGGCATTTAGATAGATATATTGCTGGATTAACATATAGGCTATATTAATGTTTGTAAGTCCAATAAATCCAATATGTTCCTTTGGAATACTCTTTCAGTTTTAATGTTATTTTAACAAAACTTAAGTCCGAACTTTACCAATAAATGGCACTTTAACCATAAAATGTACGGTAACCGCGGAACTGTAATCCCTGGTCATTCATCCCCTGATAACATAGTCACATTTTATGTTGTATAAACGATTTTCATTACTTGTACGAACGTAGTGGCGGGGGAAAACTAGTCACCAGTTTATATATTGCTGAAAACTTAATTAAAAACTGTTGCGCAGTTTTAAAGATGTATGCAAACAAGGGAGATACTCTGGTTCAGACATTATTAGATAAACATGATTGATTAATTTCTTTGCTAGTTTTGATAGCATGCTTTAGATATGTAACACGGACTTTGCTTGAGACAGTCTCAAGTTCCAATCAATGATAATTATTACTGACTTCTTAAAAATTTTGTTCTAACTTAGAATATTTGTTGTTTTTTTTTAATGTAACAAAGAGATCCCGGTAAACCTGAATATAAACGGTGAAATACCACGATCTCTCAGTACAACGACGAAAAGTGGCTCACGCCGCCTTTTGTTTGGCGAGAGACGTCCCTCATCATCCCACTTTTGACCCTATTTCTACCCTGCAAATTACAGCTGGGGCGGGCAACGCATCTGTATTAATATCTGTGTTTGAGGTCTCCATGGACGGCGTTGGTTGCTTACTATCTGATAACCCGCTTGCTCTTTTACTTTCTAACCCATTAAATAATTAAAAAAGACTAGGCAAAGAACTCTTTCCATGATGACGCTCTGTCATTTATATATTCTTAACTAAATACCCTTTAATATTTTGATCACAAAATCACAACTCATCACATGTCTTATAGCTTAAATATAGATCTTCTGCACATAGGAATAAGGTCCTAGTCTATCCGTATTTGTATCCATTTAAAAGACAGTTTAATTCCCAATTGACCTTTAAATTAAAGTAAATGAATCGTTTTGATTAAACCGGTGCCGGATTTTAACCCAGTATAAATTACCGTTCCCATTTGTGTAAATGGGTTTGGTAGCTGGTATTCTGACTGGTGAAATGGGTTGTTTGGTCATCTGGTGGAAAGGCACAGGACACATCTGCAATACCGAGAGGATCACAGTTCCTTTGGTGGCTTTTATAAGAAAGGAAAGCTAGATGAGAGAAAGAAGATGGACGTCTGTCAACGAACGAATCCTGGCATAAGCCGTTTACGGAATTTTCTGAGTGGATGCAGTATCTGTCGAGCCGGCCCATTCGTGCAGCGAACTGTACGCCTCTACTAAGGTTAAACTGAAGTACCTACAAAGAATTCCAGGGAAAATTGATGTTTGCTCTGCCATCTGTCTTGGTAATAGACCAACCATACTTACTTCGACCGCAAATCTATTCATTCGACGAACTTAATGAAGCAGTGAATGCGTCTTAAAGTTTGCTGTACTAAATGGCGTGAATTTATGAAAAAAAAACATAATTAAATAACAAACGAATCATATTACAGTCATAATCATAAGGGTAAATAAACAAATGTACACACAAATTTTTAAAAAATAGCTAATAATAGATAACACTGCCCTTAAATAAAGTAGGAGACACATGGTTATTGTTAGTGAATGTGAATGTGAATTGAGCCGTCCACCATGGCGTAGCCCCTACGCCATGGTGGGCGGCTCAATTCACATTTTGAGTAGTAAAATAATATGATACTCAAGCAAGAGGTGTATTTCAGACTTCTGCCTTTCAAGAACAAGGTTTAAAAGTGGTAGAGCCATGCAGTCCGCTGCATGAATGTGCCGGCTCGACCGGTGTAATACCACGACCTCTCAGAATATAAAGTAAAGTGGCTCTTGCCGCGTTTCGCACGGTGAGAGAGGTATCCGGAGGCCCAACTTCTTTCCCCGTCCCCTTCCCATTCAACTTCCAACCCCTTCCATATCCCATTGTGAGGGCTGGCAACGCAATTGTAACACTGTTTGTGTTCAGGTGTCTATGGGCGGCGACTGTTGTATATCCATCAGGTAAAAAACAAGGTTCCAACCACATACTCTCGGTGGTCCAGTGGTCGAGCACCACGCTTCTGAATCCAGAGGTCGCGGGTTCGAATCCTCCCACTGGCACACACCAATGACTTTTCGAAATTAATTTCGTAAGTTATGTGTGATAAATATCGATGACTGAAAACTTTGTGCCCGGTATGGCAATAGGTTAGCCACCTATTCCATTTGGGATACGAGGCTTAATTGCCGCTGTTTACACTTTCGGGTAGAAAAAGGCGTGAAGTAATGTTATGTTCCAATCTCATCATACCTATGTGATTGGTTCTATAGGTGAGACGTGACAGATGTTTATAATATAAGCCAATTTAACATCTAAGACCGTTCAAAATCCTCAACGAGCTGACCAAACGGTCTCCTATATCTCTCTATGCCTTAATATGTTTATGTATTCAATAAAAACATGTTTTTCCCAAAATAAAAACCCACCGCTAAATACAAAACTTAACATATTCACGTTAAATATCGTAATTAAACAAACATATTTATTTTCGCAAAAAAAAATACCTAACAATGTATGTTTAGATCAAACATTACACTGTCTCTGGCCGTCCCCATTCCATCATTCGGCGTGATAACACCAAGTAAGTAATGGAAGTGACGTCCATGTTTGCTCTTTTTATATGGAATCTGATAAAATATGATAAGAGTATATGTTTCTAATCTTTGTCACGGTTTAGTACTAAACTAAATATCTGCTACTATTAATAGCTACTAGTATGTATTAGTGTTATTACGTAGTATTACTAGTATTAGTTGTGTGTTACGATATTGATTTTAAGCGTATTCTAACCGTGTAACTATCTATGTCGGCCATCTGATATTGTTTCTCCGTCGAATCACGTTGATAAACTTATTCCGTGATTTCGGTTTTGCAAAAGATACGGGTTGTAATCCTAATATACACCTATAACTAAAGTTGTTCGGAAATTATATGGGATAGTTAGAAGGTTTTATTAGTTCGGTTACATATGAAATTGGACCAAAAAATCATAGGTGTGTCGGTATATAATCGAGTCTACGCATCTATAATACCTTTGAGTGGCAAGGGTGTGAAGTTATTTATTTATATTTTTTGATATTTCATACATACATACATAACTTGACGCCAAATCCCTTGTAGAGAGAGCAAAGCGCCATAAGGCACGATTCTTACTCACCTCACTCGCTTCGTTGACTTTCATAACTCTTTTCGTGCACGCGCGTCGATTTTTGAGGCTAACATCACCTTCCTCCCGAACACGTTCTATTTGGTTATGGAATGTGGGTCTTGGGCGTTCTCGACTCTTGCATCCATCCACTTTTGCATTGTATATCTGTTTAGTTAATCTTGCATCCTCCATTAAGTCAGCACGTCCTTTCTTACTTTTACACCGACACTCTCTTTCAATCCGACTTCCTTCCTTACAACCTTGTTTTCGACGCAAGGCGGTTTCGGTCGGCGAGGGTCACTGCACAGATATCAAAATATTAATAAAAGCTTTTCAATAAAGTCTAACCTGTATAACAGTTGCCACACGTTTTATTGGATGATCGAGTCCTAAATATTAGTTATTATTAATTATTTGTTAATTAGAAAAAAAGTAAATTGAAATATTAATATTAAATATATAATATTAATATTAAAATAATGTCATATTTTAATATTAAGGGCAAGATTAATTAAATGGCCTCCAATGCTTGTAACTCCTGCTTCGGTAAACAGAAGTGACATTATATTTATGAATAACAATTTTGCAACAGTTTATTTATTAGCAGAAACTATTGATTACATTTGGTAACACAAACAATGTTATTAATTTAAAACACTTGAAGATATTACCCCAGTGGGGGTAAAAATGACGCAATAAGCACGATAACGAATTAAAACGCATTGGTTAGCCTAGATGGCGTAAGCAACGCCATCTAGGCATTATAAACACGAATTATTCGATATCGAGAAGATATTTTAAAATTTATAGTATTTCAAGTTACTTAATAATTATTACATAACATAACATAACTTCACGCCTTTTGTTACCAGAAGGTGTAGGCAGCGGCTGTTAAGCCTCGTCTCGCCGTTATGTTTACGTCCCAAATGGAATAGGTGGCGAACCTATTGCCATACCGGGCACAAAGTTTTTCAGTCATCGATATTTATCACACATAACTTACGAAAACAATTTCGAAAAGTCATTGGTGTGAGCCAGTGTCTGGAATCGAACCCGGGCCTCTGGATCAGAAGCCGTGTGCTCGACCACAGCGCCACCATTATTAAATTACTTAATAATTATTAAAATCTAGTTTTTCATCGGTTTTAATTTGAAAAGTGGTTAACCTGTTGTTTATAAAAGCAGCATCACTTCACGTCAAGTATTAAGTTGTTTTAATGTTATAACGTTTACAGTGACATCTATTGAGCTACAGTAATATTTTTTCAATATTTCTTATCACGGCTGAGTAGATAAGTCTACATAGATCTAATAGATGGCGCTAGCAGTACTTCAGTGAACCGTGTGTTATCGTGGTGAATTGTTTTGGTTAGGAATCCGGTATCTATCAACACCGATATGAATTCACACGTCTTTACTCATATCTTTACGTCTATTTATTAACAATATTGACTTTGTAACAATATTAGCAGTTTTATTCATGTTATTAGTGAATTTGCTGTGTAACGGGTAAGTTTGTCAGACGTCCTTCTATGTTGATTTCTTTATAAGTTAATATTATTCAAAACTTACTTTATCAGTTATAGATTTAGTACCTCTTTACAAACACATTTTTTTGGTCCGGAGTAAAAGTAATCTGTTGCAGTACCTATAATTCTGTTGTCAACTTATAATACACTGATGTTAACATATACATCAACGGCATTATTTATTTCTAAACTTAGTAATTAAGGTTATTAATTGTAATATTTACCAACTACGTTTTAGTCACAGAAATATATCAAGATAGAACGGCGAATAGGCGTGGCAAGCGTGCCAAAACCATGCACTATATTGCATGCTTTTCGAAACTCGCTCTCATTACGCAACGAGCGTTCCTACCCTGCGTTCAGGACGTAACAAAATACATAAAACTTCACAAATATGCCTTAATGTGCTGTGGCAAATTGTAAAAACAAAAGTAGTGAAGCAAATATGAATAAAGGAAATATTTCATATCATCAGTAAGTATTGAAATTCAGTAGAAAGTATTTTTTTGAGATTCTAAATAATTGTTTTACTTTTACCATGTTAATTAATTACGATAATAAGTTGTATATTTTTTCATTATGATAAATATCCATTGCTGTCCACATTCAACGCTCGTATACAAAAACATTGCGCGCATATATTGTACGCGCAATGTACACAATACACTGCACCAGTAACAACTTAGAGGTCATATGTCATTGAATCGCTGTGATTGGTCTTTGTGCTTGCAACGAGAGATTTAGAGATGCGACGCTCCGTGTATCGTTGAGTCTTGTCGATGAATTAATTCAATATTAATTCGAGTATCAGCTCATGTCTTGATTTGTTCCTACCTTTATTCCAACAACATTAATAAGCGTGTTGCGTAAAGTTTTTAATAAAACTAAAAAAATATTTACATATATATATATATATATATATATATAAGTGAATTGTCAATCAGTCAATTTGTTATTGTACCAAAATTAATTAAAGTAATGTAAAAAATTAAATATATATATATATATATATATATATATATATATATATATATATATATATATATATAATAATTATAATATATAATATAATAATATGCTTTTATTTATATATCAAGATAAAATATGGCTGTGAAGAACCCTTTAAAATAAGTAATAAACCCGTGACGTAAAAGTTATTTTTTTGGTGACTATTAATGTTATCTGGATAAATTATTGTAGAGTATTATTAATTATTATTATTAATTTTAGCTTTCCAAAAGATCCAAATATTAAAAAAAAATGGATCACGGCGACCGGACGTAAAGATTGGTTTCCCACGAAATATAGCACTATTTGTTCCTCTCACTTTACACTAGAAGATTTTGACAGTACAAAAATAATTAGACGATTGTATCCGAATACATACCCGAAAATAGGGGTTTGGGTAAATAACGTAATTATATTATATCTTTTCTATGACCGTTCTAGTTAAGGAACAGTTAGTTTTACATTATTATTTAGTTTCAGGAACAGCATGATAATTTAGCGTCTAAATCTAGCAAAAGACAACTAATAAGTTCCGAATTTGGGAATAATAGCGTGAGTTTGAATATAATTTTAAAATAAGTAATACGAAGAATATAGCGTACTACTTCCATAAACTATTTTAAATATTAATATATGTTTCTATATCTATGTATCTATTCTTTATTATTATTGTTTCAAGGACAATAAAATTTTTGTAAATAAAGTTTATATACTATTGGGAAAATAGGATACTTAGCTGGTAGATGTTTTAACAAACACTTACCTTTAAATTTAAAATCAATCCATATTTCATAATAGTTATACTCTGATTTCAACTAACATAAGAAAATAAGATAAATAACTAATAATTAAAAATAACAACTGTTACCTATTAAATCATACAACAAAGGATCTTTACAAACAAAAAATTTCCTTTAGGAAATATATCTTATAAATAAATATTATTTTTTTTGTTTCATGGTCTTATATGGGTTACCAATAGTAAAAATCATATTGTTAACATCAACTTTTTGATTTTTATTTCCAAAAAGTGGGTACTCTCTGTATCAATGAAAATAGCTTTTGAACGACTACCATCGTTTTGTTCCTCACTCGTGAAAATGATCTCCGTAAAGAGTTCGTAACGTCGGGAAATTAATAAAATTGGTAATAAATAAACGCAATTAAATCCTAAAGTTTCTTTTAATGTCATGAAAGTGATTCGCGAAAGTCTTAGAGATAAAAATATGTATTGTTTCAAGGACAATAAAATATTTATTAATAAAGTTTATATACTATTGGGAAAACAGGATACTCAGCTTGAATTTTGAATTGTGAATTACATACTTATGTGATATTAAAGATGTCTGATTAAAGTATTTAACATGTTTTATTTTCTATGATTATCGTTACACAAAATCAATAAAGTTTAACACATGTTTCAGATATCGATATCGATATCGATATCGATAATCTAATGAGTGTGTCTTCTCACTAGTCGCCACGCTCACAATGAAAATGACGTCACGCTGTGGGCGTGGTTTTTCAAAAAAGTGACACGCTCGAAATGTATGAAAATATGACATCGCGGCCGTTCTATCTTGATCTATTTCTGTGGTTTTAGTTTTGTAGTTTGGTCATATTAAAAGTTGTTCTCTGGCTAATTTTATATCATTATTTCCTATAAAGTATAAAAACAATTATTAAAAGACAGCTATTACAAATTATATTTAAATGATGCCTTTGACGGCATAGCGACTAACGTTGTGACACTATTTAGGACAAACCCCATTCCGAAAAGTCCTCGATCTTAACCCAGAATGACCCAGATTCGAACTTGTGACGTATCATCGTTATAATTACATAGTTTAAAATAAATTTACTTTCCGCTGTCTGTCCCCATGTATATGTGCCCCATGCTTATATCTTTGAAACTACGGAACAGAATCTGGTGCTTGTTTTTTTAATAGATAGAGGGTATCAACGGGGTGGGTTTGTCTATAATTCATGCACGATGTAGTAAAGAAAAAGTGATATCTCCAAAATATTGTTATGTTATTATATGTTACTTTTGTTGCGGAACAAAGTTCGCCGGGTATAATATAATAAACCACTAGGTTTAATAGCAATTCAAGTAACTTTGAAATAGCGTGTGTGTCATTTGATTCAAAATTATATTCTATTTCATATTAATCTTTAACTACACAGAATAAAAATGGCCAAGCC
This sequence comes from Euproctis similis, assembly GCA_905147225.2. NCBI lineage: Eukaryota > Metazoa > Arthropoda > Insecta > Lepidoptera > Erebidae > Euproctis > Euproctis similis. The sequence goes on along the minus strand of LR990121.1, from coordinate 4,332,874 downwards.
AGCCCCGAATCCACTCAAATCCTTATTGAGGGCTGAAGTTGACAAGCGCATCGCTGCCCTCACTACAGAAGAAAAAGCGCGACAATCGAAAATTGTTTACGACAAGGTAAATAAAAAAAAACTGTAACTAATTTCGTGAAATATAAATATGTTATTTGTACAGAACTTTAATAAGTATCAGTCGGAGAACGTCAGGAAACACTTCTTGAGTAATCTAGAGAGTTATCTTTCTATACTACTTGAGTCTTGGTCTTTCCATTTGCTACGATCCTGGTCCACATTTCTTGCTTTCTCCACTCTTATTAAGCATGCCTCCATATGCTGGACGGTTGTAGTTACTCTGGACCTGGCCTTTCTGTAATAAATCATTGATCTGATGATCTTGGGTTACATATAGGCATTGGTTTTTGTCCATCCTTTCAACATGTCCGTACGATTTGAGCAATGTTTCCGTGGCACAGAATTTTCAATTTTACTAGTTAATTTTAATTTTATTAGTCTCGGTAATCCTGTGATCGAGCTCCTCGCTTCTAATTCAAAAGTCGTTGGATCAATTCCTGCCTCATACTATATTTTTGGTTGTTATGCAGAGATGTACAAAATGGTTTTAAAAAAGCATTTAAATACAAAATACTTTTACTTTTACAAAATGCAAAATAGGTATTTTAAAAATACTTTTTCCAAAATAAAATACTTTTTGACGAAATCTTCAATGAGTCTCAGTGGTCCACTGGTTGAGCGTTTGGGGTTGAGACTCTAGGAACATGGGGTCCGAGTGCTCGTGCACTCTATAAAGATCTTGGAAAGAAACAGATCGAGGGCTCTCTCGACCAGGGGGCTGGTCTATTCTTCGCACAGGGATTAGCATTGCCATTTGACGTGGCAATGCGGTCGGTCTTCTGGGCACTCTGCCAGTAGATCGAGAAGCGGATTTGAAATTATGCTATTGGGTCTCCAGTTTTCTCGCGGCTCGGCGCATTAAGGTCGTTGTCGACGGGTCATGCTCCGACTTAAAATCCGTGAGTGCTGGAGTCCCCCAGGGCTGTGTGCTATCCCCTACGCTGTTTCTTCTGCATATCAATGACATGCTGCATTACAGCAATCTTCATTTTTATGCGTATACGGTACGGGGCTATGCGGTACGGCGGATGCCATATATACCGGCCACCCGCGGATTTCTCGGGAGAACGTCGATTCGTACCGGAATAAACTGTGTCTACAATCGAAACTCTACCTAGTCAGATTTCGGACTGAGGCCGACTCAACTTAGTCTAATTCAACCCTAAGAAGCCACAGGTCTGCGCGTTTACCGCTGAAATGGCACCCTTTGTTGTAGCTCCCTTTTTTAAGGGCACTCGGTTACCTGCCTCAACCGATATCGGAATTCTTGGGGTCGACTTGTCGAGTGCGACCAGTTTCGCGGTTATTTGGAGGGCAAGGCCAAATTGGCTTCGAAAAAGGACGGTATTTCACGTCACGGTAATCGCTTGCAGCTATATAAAGCGCATTTCCGACCTCACGTGGAAACCTCATCTTTGGGCGGGGTGCCTCTGCCCAAAGATAAGTACCAGCTTACCCCATTTGAACGCATCCAACGACGCGCGGTTCGGCTTACCGACAACCAAGCTCTGTCAGATCGGCTTAGCCCCTTGGCACTTCTTGCCACGCACTGTTCCGTTGTGGAACGAGTTGCCAGCAACGGTATTTCCGGACCGCTACGACCTAGGCACCTTCAAGAAACAAGCCTATTCCCACCTTAAAGGCCGGCAACGCTGATGTGATACCCCTGGTGTTGCAGATGTCCATGGGCGGCGGTAGTCGCTTTCCATTAGGTGACCTGCAAGCTCGTTTGCCTCCTTATATCATTAAAAAAAACTATTAAAATCAAATAAGCGAGTGAGGCGTGCAAGACTAGTGCCTTATGTGCTCTGTTCTCTCTGCTTACTTCTCAAGGGCGACTAACTTTCCAAAATCATTTCGAAGTCATTAGTGTGAGCCAGGATTTGAAACCACAACAACTTCTTGATTCGAAAGCGGGGTGCTCGACTACTGGACGACCTATTAAATTTTACCTATAAAATTATAATAACCTATAAAAATTTTAATAATTATCGTCATCATCAGCCTGTTGCAGTCCACCAGTTGCAGGCCTCTCCCAATGTGCGCCCCAACATCCGATTCTCTGCCTTCCACATCCAGTCTTATCCAGCAGCCTTTCTGAGGTCGTCTGACCATCGGGCTGGTGGGCGTCCTACGCTACGTTTACCAAGACGCGGTCTCCACTCAATGACCTTCTTACTCCATCTACCGTCGGTCCTTCGGCAGATATGACCAGCCCATTGCCACTTCAGCGAGCCTATTCTGCGAGCTATGTCGATCACCCCAGTTCTCTGGCGGATATACTCATTCCTGAGTTTATCCTTCAGAGATACCCCGAGCATAGCCCGCTTCATAGCTCGCTGAGCGACTTTAAATTTGTGGACTAGCCCCACCGTGAGTGTCCACGTTTCGGCACCGTTGGTAATCACCGGTAGGACGCACTGGTCAAAGACTGGTCTTCATACATTCCGGTATAGGCGAACTGAAGACCCGACGCAGTTTGCCGAATGCAGCCCAACCCAGCTGAATCCTCCTTTCGGCCTCTTTCTCGAAGTTTCGTCTACCTAACTGGATAGTTTGGCCCAGGTAGACGTATTTGTTTACGACTTCGAGAACTGACCCTTAGACGCTTATCGGTCCGGGCACGACATGAATACATACGATAAATAACAAACTATACTAAAATTGTACTTACAAAAAGAAATTGCATCTTTTGAATGAATTTGGCTAAAATTAATCACAAAGTATTTTGTATTTTGAAATGACTTTTAAAAATACAAAATACCTCTCGAGAGGTATTTCAAATAAAATACAAAATGCTTTCAACAAAAAGGTATTTAAATACAAAATACACAATAGTTATTTTGCATTTTGTATTTGTATTTTAAATAGTAGTATTTCAAATAAGTCACATCTTTGTTGTTATGTATGATAAACATCGATGCCTGACGACTTTCTGCCCGGTGTATAGCAATAGATTCGGGCTTAATAACAGCAACTGCCTACACCTTCAGGTAGAAAACGGCGTGAAGTTAAGTTATTTTACTAATTCCTTGCAGATAATAAACCACCCTTGGTACAAATCAGCCAACCGCATATCTCTGTTCATGAGCACTCCTGATGAGATAGATATGATGCCGATCATCAGTCACATCCAGGGTCGTGGGGCGTCCGCCTTCGTACCCCAGTACGCCGGTGGTGTTATGAGGATGTTGAAGCTGCAAGCTGATGATGAGGAGACAATGCCCAAAACTAAACATGGAATACAGCAGCACTCAAAAGACCAGATAAGAGAAAATGCCGTGGAAAGTGGTGGGTTCATTTAAAGTAATCTTTCACAAGATAAATCTTAATTTAACATGTGGGTCCTTTTTTTCATGGGATAGGGGCAAACGAGCATGTGGATCACCTGGTTAGTGACCAGGCCCGTTGTTGGAAACCTTCATTGCAACACAGCTAGTATTAAATTTGCGTTGCTGGCCTTTAAGATAATAGGAAGTCGTGAAGTTATTTGTGTATATAGTCATTTTCTGTAAGTTATTTATTGGACATTGATACATAATAATGTTTAGTAAAAGCCCATCGAGGAGTCTGAATCTTAATGTCTCTGCACCCAAAGGTTATCAGTTTTTATGACGAGTTCATATATTCTAAAAATACAACGTGACTATGTAAAAGACAAATTGTTTTTTTCAAAGATATACCTTCTAAAACACGTCAAATACTTTGCAGAAAACTTTCCACAATTTTCCGCTTTTATTTTGTTACTGTGTGCTCCGATGGTTGGGACATGTAGAAAGAATGGTTGATGCAAGACTGACTAAGCAGATATACAATGCAAAAGCGGATGGATGTAGGAGTCGAGGACGGCCAAGACACACATTCCATGACCAAATAGAACGTGTTCTGGAGGAAGGTGATGTTAGGAGCCTCAAAAACCGACGCGCGTGCATGAAAAGAGTTATGAAAGTCAACGAAGCGAGTGAGGCGTGTATGAATCGTGCCTTATGGCGCTCTGGTCTCTCTCTCTGCCTACCCCGCAAGGGATTTGTCGTGAAGTAATGTATGTATTTTGTTACTTATTGACCCAGCAAACTTTGTTTCCCATCAGAAAAGAAATAATAATGGTCATTGTAGGTTATCTCTTCGAGATAGACATATGTCATCGCGGACTTTTTTGTAGACCTTTTGATGGTGTGCCGGCTCAGAAGTGGGATGGGAAGGGGAATAGGGAAGTGGTAGGGCCTCCGGATATCTCTCTCATCAAGCGAAACGCTGCATTTTACGTCCATATTGCAAGAGGTTGTAATATTTCACCGATCGAGCCGGCCCAACATTTGGCAATCGCTGATTTGTATCCCTAAGGTTTCTAACTCGAGATCAATAAATTAGAAGTGCAGAAGCAGTAAGCCATTGACAATATTTTCTTTATTTAATAAATCCATATTATAAATTACAGGTGGTTTGGACCTGATCATAGCTCCTGGGGCGGCGTTCACCAAGTCTGGTGACAGATGTGGCCATGGGGGTGGTTATTATGATAAGTTCATATCTGGACTCCGGAGTAATCCCGAAACAGCGCCGAAGGTAATGTAAACGTTCTTAATGTTTTACATACATACATAACTTCACGCCAAATCCCTTGCGGGGTAGGCAGAGAGAACAGAGCGCCATGAGGCACGATTCTTACACACCTCACTCGCTTCGTTGACTTTCATAACTCTTTTCATTTAGTGTCCGACCGAAAATTCGGTTTCGGTTTCAGCAGAGTTTCGGCCAAAAATCGAGTTTCAGCGGAAGTTTCGGTTTCGGCCAAATCTGGCCGAAACTTTTGCCGAAACCGAAACTATTGTAGTACTAATTTTAACTCGTGGTTAACTTTATTGAGAATGTAATAGTACATACATACCGACATATCTTTATACCATGTCTAAGGGGTAGGCAGAGAAAACACGATTCTTACATCCCTTACTTCTTTGACTTTCAATCAACATTGTAACACATGTTCGCCGGTTTTTAAGACTGCCAGGAGTCCTTTCTTAAGACCTTTCTTAAGGACACGTCTAATTTCATCATGGAAATTATGTCGAGTCGAACATGACTCGATGAGGGCAACCACATACTTTCCATCCTTCCGCTTCTATACTGTACATCTGTTTAGTCAATCTTGCATAAATCATTCTTTTTACGAGTCTAAACCATCGGTGTAGGCACTTCCCTTATTTTTACACCAACGCTCTCTTCCAATCCTCTTTTAAACCTTTCTTCATTATAACCTTTTTTTCGACGCAATCGGTGAACCTCATGCCGCAAATTTTGCGCAGCATTTCGACTGCTTTATCATTATATTCATGCACCCTCTGCCATGCCCAACTCTCGCTTTCATAAGTTAGTGTTGAGATCAGTATCGCACTGTTCGCGAGCTGGGTTTTGTTGCTCAGATTGTTTGCTCCCAGGTATACCCAAACGGTCTTTTAACATTGGTTTATAATTTTATTGTGCTTTCTACATTCCCGGTGTAACAGTAATATAAGTAATTATTATTAAGAGATGAGATGAATGTAGAAAGAAGAGTGGCGTTTGAAAAGGGCGTACATGGAGAGTTGGGCAGATTCCTGGGCGCAAATAATGCGATACCAATCCCAACGCCAACTTATGGAAGTGAGAGTTGGGTATGGCAGAGTGTGCATGAAAGTAGGATTAACGCGGTCGAAATGAGGAACTGCGCATAATCTACGGAGTGACCATCGCTGACCGCGTCGAAAACAAGGTTTTAAGGAAGGAAGTCGGATTGAAAGAGAATTACTTGCTGTAAAAGTAAGAAAGGTGCCATGCTCCCATGGTTCGGACGTGTAGAAAAAATGGATGAAGCTAATTGACTAACCAGATATACAATGCAAAAGCGGATAGATGTAGGAGTCAAGGATGGCCAAGACTCACATTCCATGACCAACTAGAACGTGTTCTGCAAGAAGATTCAGGGTTTATCCTGCGATATTAGGAGTCTCAAAAATTGACGCGCGTGCATGAAAAGAGTTAAGAAAGTCAACGAAGCGGGTGAGGTGCGTAAGAATCGTGCCTTGTGGCGCTTTGTTCTCTCTGCCTACCCCGCAAGGGGGTTTTGCTCTGTGAGGGAAGGATCTCGAGGCCCAAAGCCTAACCCTCTTTTTTTTTTCAATAGGAGAGCAAACGAGCAGGCACAGGAAGGTACAGGGTTTATCCTGCGAGGAGGAGTTTATCCTCCTTCGGGTCCAGTGGTCCTGCGGTCATAGAACCGCAGCCAAATCTTTTGACAACATATATAGTTCTATGAGATGACATACTGTACTGACCCCACTTAAAGTGGGAAATGGACTGGATCATTTTTAGATAAGCAGTATCTCAAACGAGATTGACGAATCTTATGAAAATAAATACAAAACAATGTATTAAGTAGTAATACTCGTATCTCAACATACTAATACTTAGTATTTAATTAAACAAAAACAATTAGCGATTTCAATATTGGATAATATATAATTTTTACTTTTTTATATCTGGTAAACATTTTGCCTACACCAGGTAGAAAAAGGCGTGAAGTTATATTGTTGATTGCAACAAAATTAATACATTGTTTTTCATTTCCTCTTCTAATTGACACCAAATAATGGGAAAAAGCATCAAATTTCAGTATTTTATGGAATTTTATACGCGAACACGTGAGTTTCGGTTTCAGTTTCGGCCGAAACTGAAGTGGCGGCCGAACATTCGGTTTCGGTTTCGGCCGGAAAACCAGTTTCGGTCGGACCCTAATTTTCATGTACGCGCGTCGATTTTTGAGGCTCCTAACATATCTTCCTCCAGATTTTTTTATATTTGTTCGTGGAAGGTGTGTCGTGGCCGTCCTCGACTCCTACATCTATCCGCTTTTGTCATTTATTTATATTCATAATTTTGAAAATATTATAATCCTTTTTATTTCAAACAGGTGATAGGAGTAGCTTTCAAGTGTCAAGTGTTCGATGAGGTACCAACGAACGAGCAAGACCAGCGAGTAGACGAAGTGATATTTGCCGAGTGAGGATCTGAATTATAAATAATATTATAATCAAAGTTCCTAGCACCATAACATACTTATAATAAAACTTTTTATTTTTTTCTTGCCTTTTTTTAACTAAAACATAACTTCACGTCTTTTTCTACCCGAAGTTGTAGGTAGCGCCTGTTAAGCCTCATCTCACTGTTATTTTTACGTCCCAAATGGAATAGGTGGCGAACCTATTGCCATACCGAGCACCAAGTTTTCAGTCATCGATATTTATCACACATAACTTCCGAAAATATTTTCGAAAAGTCTTTGGTTTCAGTCAGGATTCGAACCCGCGACTTCTGGGTTCAGAAGCCTGGGTTCAGAGTGCTCGACCACTGGACCACCGACCACTATTTGTGTTAATTATGATATCTTTTTAATATCTTATTAATCTTCCCTTCAAATCATTATATTTATTGCTGAAAATAGTAAAAATTATTATAAAGAATAATATAGAAAAAAAAATACCAAAATTACATCACAATCAAACCAGCTATTTAGGACAAAATAAAACTTCAGTGTAAATCAATATATTTCCTTTTATTCGTTCTAAAATTACAAGCGCACTGTGCGCTTAGGCACATCATCTTTAACATGGAATGAAATGATTTATTAGGCGAAGAAAGAAAATACTCTGTCCACACTGTCGAGTGTAAAAGGCGTTAAGGTATAAAAAAAATAGGAAAACACAATACAAAAAAAAAATTATTACTTAAATATATAATTTCACGTTATATTTGTATTTTATTACTGTATTTTGTATGTTATTTTTTTAATATTTCTTATGGCACCGCGCTGGAGTAATAACATTAATGATAAAATACATAAATATTTTTTTTTTTTTTAATAATATAAAAATACATATGTGTTGAAGTATGTTTATACAAATTACCTTTAAAAAAAATATTTTGTCACTTGTATACATTAAATATTTAAAATATGGCGCCTTCATTACAATTTTTAATCTGTTAAAATAATATTTCCCGGAAAGCTATATATTATAGCTAGTTGTAGCTATATATATATATACCTACCTACCACCTACAGCTAAGCTAGTTGTAGCTATATAGCTACAACTAGCTTAGCTGTAGGTGGTTTCGTTATAAGACAAATAAAGTACACTTACTCACTTAAGTGTTAAAAAAAATACTTAATAAATAGTTTTTTTTTGCTATTTAATTAATTACTTATTCAAATAGTAAATATCTAAATAAATTTTCTTTAAAAGATTGTATCCCACTATCAAAATTATTAAAGGATACAATTTACAATACTTAAAATTATAAGTACAGTTAGAATAATCTTAATATAAAAATTATAAATAAAATATATTTTTTATAAACTAAAATATGTCTGCTTTTTTTACCAACGCTCAAACTCATAACTGCACGCCTTGTCCATTGCAGGGTAGGCGAAGATTACTATGGTGATTGTCACTTTATTAATTTTCAGACGCGTGTAACAAGATGACAAGACTAGGTGACTTTGAAAACTTATTAATTTGTCTTTTAGAGAAGAGGAATTAATTCGCCATTTTCAAAAAGTATTGGATATCACTAAATAGTACGAATCAAAATGGCTTTCTCTGTCCCTATATCCATATGTATGTTTAAATCCTTAAAACTACGCAACGGATTTTGATGCGGTTTTTTTAATAGATAGAAGGTGGTATATATTTATTATAATTCATTAGTCTCGGTGGTCCAGTGGTCGAGCACACGGCTTCTGATCCAGAGGTCTGGGTTCGAATCCTGACACTGGCTCACACCAATGACTTTTAGAAATTGTTTTCGGAAGTTAAGTGTGATAAATATCGATGACTGAAAACTTTGTGCCCGGTATGGCAATAGGTTCGCCACCTATTCCATTTGGGACGTAAACATAACAGGGAGACGAGGCTTAACAGCCGCTGCCTACACCTTCGGGTAACAAGGTCGTGAAGTTATGAATGTATGTACAATTCATGTGTATGGAAGTGAAGCAAAAGTGATAAATCCAATATTTACACCTCCGGGTGCTTCACTCACCGAGCGTAACGCGGCATGAGCCACTTTACGTCGATCATCTGAGAGGTCGTGGTATTTCACCGGTTGAACTGGCCCACTCATGAAATCGACTTATAATTAAGTGTTTTTAAAATTATTTTTATTTACAATATAATGCAAAAAATAGATATACTAATATTTGTTTCTTTCGATAGTGGGATCCAAACTGACGTCTTTTATAAAGCATTGTCTTTACTAAATTCGTGTTTAATAACACTAAAATTAATTAAATAATTATATATTAAAAATTATTTAATAACTTTCAATAATCTTTAAATATATAAATATATATATTGACGAAGTGGGTAATGATATAGACTACTAGAACCTATCTATAGGTATAGCAATGTTTCATCCAAATCGGTCTAGCAGTTTGGAAGTATAGAAGAATTACTTTCACATTTAAACATTACTTGAGATGTTCTATCAATGCAATATCGAATATTAGAAAATTAATATACATGAAAAATATCGATTACAAATTTATAATTGAACGGACTAATCTATAACATATAAATGAAATTGGAGTGTCTGTTTATAATATTAAAATATGGGGTACATACAAATGGCTGGACCGATTTTGACGGTACTTTTATTGTACTTTTATTGGAGTATAGCTGATGTAATAAGGAGTAACTTAGGCTACTTTTATATTGGAATCTTTTATTCATTCATTTCTTGTTTCTGAGACGAAATAAAGTTCGTCGAATTAGTAAGTTCAAGTGAGTAGGTAAGGAAAGGAAGGGGAAAGGCGAAAGGAACGCGGCATGAGCCACTTCACGTCGATATTCCGAGAGATCGTCGTATTTCACCGGTCGAGCTGACCCATTCATGCAGCGAACTGCAAGGCTTTATTAACCCGCAACTATTAAATTAATTAGACAATGGTTATGATTATTTTACACTTTGAAGTTAGATACGTACATATTATTACTTGATTCTCTATGAACTCTTTCAAGTCTACTACTGAATAATACTCCTACCCCTACTTCTGGGTTTTTTTATAAACCTTTCATCATGCTAAATTACCATTTTCTTTTTTTTAGAAGCTCCTCATCGTATAACAGCCCCGAAAACTCTTTGACCCCTAGACATGAGTAGTTCCACAGCACCTACAGCTGCCAGCAGTAGAAGTAAAGCAATGATGATCAGGACCACCCTGCAGCGTCTTCTACGTCGTTCGTTGCGTGCCAAGCGTCGGGTTAGTGCCTCACCACGAGCACCGTCGAGGGTGAAGAGTGCACTGGCGGCCTGAAATTATTAACAGAATGTATTATTAAAAAGGGCTGGAGTTAGAGCACCTCGCTTCTGAAACTAAAAACCACGGAATCAAATGTGCTTCATTATGGCAAAGACTTTTCGCAATTATTTTCGGAAGCTAACTCAACAAAAACGGTATATTTTTTACAATTTTTATCTGTAACTGACTGCCTGCATGTTCCGGGTGATCTCCAAAAGGGCTAGTCCGATTTTGTCGGAACTTTTATTGGCAGGTAGCTGGTGCGATAAGCAGTAAGTTAGGCTTCTTTTTTTTAGAAAAAAGCCTTTATTTATTGCTTCCGAATCGAAACAAAGTTTGCCGTGTCAGCTAATAGATATAAAAAATGGTGTAACGTTGATGTAGTTAGTCTCGGTGGTCCAGTGGTCGAGCACACGGTTTCTGAATCCAGAGGTCGCGGGTTCGAATCTTGGCAGACACCAATGACTTATCGAAATTAATCAATTTCGAAAGTTATGTGTGATAAATATCGATGACTAAAAGCTTTGTACCCGGTATGGGAATAGGTTCGCTACCTATTCCATTTGGGACGTAAACATAAGGGAGAGCGAGGCTTAACAGCCACTGCCTACACCTTCGGGTAGAAAAAGGCGTGAAGTTGTGTTAAGTTGCTGTAGTTTTTAAGACAGATAAATCCTTTAATTTCCATTTTCAATTATTAAAAAATCTATCTTAATATATTAATGTACTTGTTAATTTATTAAGGTAGACAGTTAATTATTTTTTACGTGTACATTCACATTGAGAGATTATTATGTCAAATTAAAACGTAAAATATATAATAAATACAAGCGATAAAACAAGTAAAAATTGCAGTCAGTAGGTTAATTGTGTTATGTTTACTTAAAATTTTAATAAATATTGCAAAATATTACTGTTATACCTATATATGATATTTTTATACATGTCTGGTTCACTCTACTTCGTAATAAAAAATAATAATTAATTTATATAGTTAAAAGTTATTTCTAAAGTACTTCAATGTTAAAAATAACTGCGATATAAGAAACCTTGATAAAAATAAGTACCGATTGTTGTGATTAAGGAGAGAACGGGGGCTACTTTCATACTTAATATGAAAATGGCTTGTATTAATGTTTTTTTTTTGTATGGCTTAATAATCTAAGTGTTGATTGATAGGTCCCCAGTTCGAATTCATATGTGAAACACCACCTACCCAACATGTTATTCTGCTACGGATATCTTATGGATTTCATAAAAGACGACCTGAGAATGCCAACTGATGCGAAGTACTTCTCTCTCTTTACAATTCTCGATGTTTTAGTAGTACAGCACTTCGACTTCTTATTCAGAACCTCTGAACAAGAAGTACGAATTCAGACTCACACCAATGGGTTTCCCAAAGTTATAACGTAATATACCTTCAAGCCTTATTCAACCCAAAGGTGTAGACAGTGGCTGTTAAATCTCGACTCGTTATGTTACGTTACCCAAATTGAATAGGTTAACTTATTGCCATACACCGGCTACAAAGTTGATCACTCTTCAATATTTATCGCACATAACTTGTAGTCTCGGTGGTCCAGTAGTGTATCACCCCGCTTCTGAATCCAGAGGTCACGGGTTCGATCGCGAAGGCATTCACGGCTTTTTCTACCCTAAGATGTAGGCAGTGGCTGTTAAGACCCGACTCGCCGTTATGTTTACGTCCCAAATGGAATCGGTTGCGAATCTATTGTTTTCAGTCATCGATATTTACGCACACATAACTTTCGAAAAGTCATCAGTGTGATCCAGTATTCTAACCCGCGACCTCTTGATTCAGAAGCGCGGTGCTCGACCGTTCGACCACCGAGACCTTTAAAATATTTGTAATGATCGCCACCATTGATGCATTTATTATAATTCAATCTAATACGTATTTTAATACATATATATTTGCTCTTACTGTTCATCACGACTGCATTAACTCATCACATTTAAATAAATTATGATTATTAAATAGGTGCATTTATATATACGACCTTCAGTTCACTTTCTGGACCTCACGCTACTAAGTTATATTATAATTTAAAAAAAAAAAGTCTCGGTGGCCCAGTGGTCGAGCACACGGCTTCTGATCCAGGGGTCTGGGTTCGATTCCTGACACTGGCTCACACCAATGACTTTTCGAAATTGTTTTCGGAAGTTATGTGTGATAAGTATTCATGACTTAAAACTTTGTGCCCGGTATGGCAATAGGTTCGCCACCTATTCCATTCGGGACGTAAACATAACGGGGAGACGAGGCTTAACCGCCGCTGCCTACACCTTTGGGTAACAAAAGGCGTAAAGTTATATGTATGTAAAATAAATAACTTTGTGTGTTATACAATTTATGAAAAGCAATACCTATTTATTGGCTTTACTAATTTTGATCGACATACAGTAGAAAATATATTATTACTTATGTTTCGCTCTTTTTTTGTCTAGATGTCTAGACAGCGGCAAGCGACTTTGTTTTATACTATGTAATGATATTAAAATACGAATAATTTAATTTAATCAATGACTGAATCGATTTCACTAAATCAAATAATCTCTACAAAAGAAAATTAATTGTGTCCCCATTTATTAGGGAAACATGGATTTGTAAAGGCCACAAAAGAAACACATTAGTAGATTATGACAAACTATATAACCTTCAAAGTACATCAAATTAAGCTTTGCACGAAACAATAGCTATATAGTAAGAATTGAATATTGAAACGTATATAAACATAACTTCACGCCTTTTGTTACCCGAAGGTGTAGGCAGCGGCTGTTAAGCCTCGTCTCGCCGTTATGTTTACGTCCCAAATGGAATAGGTGGCGAACCTATTGCCATACCGGGCACAAAGTTATCAGTCATCGATATTTATTACACTTAACTTCCGAAAAACAATTTCGAAAAGTCATTGGTGTGAGCCAGTGTCAGGAATCGAACCCGGACCTCTGGATCAGAAGCCGTGTGCTCGACCACTGCGCCACCGAGACTATAATATATGTATATCTCGCTCTGTAACCAGTATGAGCAAGATATATTATGATTAAGGATACCGCAGACCTTGGATTTGCATATAAGTATATAAGCTATGACAATATTAATACATTATTTTAATGATTTATTTCATTTAAACAACCTACAGAAATATTGTTTTGTGGTCATTAGTCCAAGTAAGCTCTAATTTTATAGATTATTATTATAAGGTCTCGGTGGCGCAGTGGTCGAGCACACGGCTTCTAATCCGGAGGTCCGGGTTCGAATCCTGACACTGGCTCACACTAATGACTTTTCGAAATTGTTTTCGGAAGTTATGTGTGATAAGTATCGATGACTGAAAAACTTTGTTCCCGGTATGGCAATAGGTTTGCCACCTATTCCACTTGGGACGTAAACATAACGGCGAGTCGAGGCTTAACAGCCACTGCCTACACCTTGGGTAGAAAAAGGCGTGGAGTTATGTTAAAGATTATTTATTAATTAGTCCAAGAGAAAGAGGATAGTGGTTTACTTGTCATGTTTTAAGGCCTGAATATTTAGATGGGTTGCTTGTTTGAGAAGGGTCTTTGAATCAGTCGTATCTACGCATCTGAATTAGGGTTTAGTATTTATTAAAACTATTAACAGAACTAAAGATGAGTGGCGTTAGGATACAGCGTAAATGGAGCGTCGGGCAGATTCCTGGGCGCAAAGAATGTTATTAGAAAAGCCCAGCTAGCAATGCACTATGCGGTAATGACCTCAACGGTAACTTATGGAAGCGAGAGTTGGGTATGGCAGTGTGCACGAAAGTAGGAGGCCACGGGCACGAGGATGTTAGTTTAGTTTTCACTTTCTCTTCCCAAATCTAAGGCCACCATGTTCACCTGCAAAACAGACAGTGTCAAAGTTGCGTTGCCGGCTTTTAAATTAGGATAAGGAGAGGGGTTGGGCCTCCAGAAACCTCTCGCACCACGTCGATATTCTGAGAGGCAGTGGTAGCTCACCGGTCGAGCCGGCCCATTAAAGTCGCTCACTGCTCTGCACTTTCAATGATATTTAACTACTGAACTGATTAACTATTTTTGGAGCCAACCTAACCGGGCAGTAAGTATCATTACTCAACCTGTTGAATTATGCAATAAATATTTTTAAAACAAAATAAGCCAATATATCAATTGTACAATGAACGAGACAGGTGTGGGTATTGGCAAATTGTGTTTTGGTCAATCTGTACTTGGTCTGATGGTCGACTGGAACATTTTTCTTTCTTAAATATATCCCCTTTCTTACCTATAATGGAATGTCACTGTCAGAAGTGGGACGTGTTGACACAGTTTGTATCGCGTAGGAATTGACTTCGAAGAAAATATAGTTCTTGATATACGTATTATCGACGGGCCTCGTGGCTCATTGGTAAAACTATCGGCTGCAGCAATGAGGACGGGGGTTTGATTCCCACCCGAGCACAAATATTTGTGACAAACATGAATGTTTGTGTGGTGTCTGGGTGTTTTTCCATGTATTATAGGTGTGTATTTACAAAAGAAAAGTATATATGTATTAATATCCGTTATCTAGTATCCATAACACAAGCATTTGGTTGCTTACCTTGGAACTAGATGGCGCTGTGTGTATTGTGTCCAAGATATTATTATTGTGAATTGAATTGATGGCGAATTCACATTAATTAGAATAAATTTCGATTTTCTATCGACACATACATGTTTAGAACTCAAGACTTTTTTATGGTGTAGGGGGCAAAACGAGCAGGCGTGTCACCTGATGGTGAACGACAAACGCTGCCCATGGACAACTGAACATAGATAGTGTTACAGTTTCGTTGCCGGCCCTTGCAATGGGATATGGACGGGGTCGGGAGTGGTCGGTGGGAAGGGAAGGGGGAAAAGGGTTGGACCTCTCTCCCAAAGCGAAACGCGGCCATGGCGTCGATATTCTGAAAGTTCGTGGATTTCACCAATCGTGCCGGCCCATTCATGCAGCGAACTGCCAGACTCTACCACCAGGAATACACTACCAGTAACAATATAATTACTGCCGAAGTGTAGCTTTTAATTTGGCCATCAAATTCAAATGAGTATTAATTTTAAATAAAACCCTTATAACTAAATCTAATTAATTTCGTTAATAAGATTTTGCATTTTAATTGAACACGCGGGATAAACTCAGCAAATTTAATTCAATTTTTTTCTTACAATATTTAAAACTACTGTAGTACAGAGATTGCTATAGTATCTTTACTCCAATTACATAGGTTTACTTATATTAAAAAAATAAGTTAAAATATTCATGTTATGTCAAGCATATTACAATAGAACTGTCATAACCTTCCTAGTACCATAAAACCATAAATCTGATTCGGAAAATTGAAGAAATAACTGCCTACTGTAAAAAAAATTGTTTTAATTGCTTGCAAGCTGGAATGACAGTGCAAATCATGAAGTATATAAAACACACGAGTCCGAATAGGTCTAAGCTTTTCCTTAGTAGTAATATACAGAAAAATAAACTGAGATCTGAGTTTTCTTTTCTGCCACTGGCAGCGCTACAATTTCAAGCGCACTGATGATTCCGTACGCACGTCTCGTTTAGTATTATACACTAAACAAAGCTGTCAACGGCGACAAAAATTCCCGCGTAAAAATTTGAACGAGTGCTTTTCGAAGAACCGCGGCTTTACCGGCGAAAATTAATTCCCCTGAATAGAGACCATTCGTTCAACATTACGTTTTGTGTTTCTACACATCGTGTTGCAAATATTCAGATCGCTCCTATCCGATTACCTGATTTCTTAATCTGTCAAAATCGCAAACGGAACGACTGTATGTCACAATTAAAAAAAAAAACAGCCGTACGTTGGCTAATAAGTGGCTTTCACAGCAACACGTGTACGGGTTCTTCTCGCCATAATAACCACACGCCTGATTGGGTGACGTAACTTTGTTGTGACGTGACCTATTCTATACCTTTGCCTACGTCACTCACCTGTCAGCGTGATGATGATGAAGAATAGGGAAATTGTGACCTCTGATGTGTGCCTTATATTAAACTGTCTAAGTAATGTTATTGTTTAATTATAATATCAAATAATTAATACTCTGTTTACAGTCTCGGTGGCCCAGTGGTCAAGCACACGGCTTCTGATTCAGAGGTCCGGGTTCAAATCCTGATACTGGATCACATCAATGACTTTCGAAATTGTTTTCGGAAGTTAAGTGTGATAAATATCGATGACTGAAAACTTTGTGCCCTGTATAGCAATAGGTTCGCCACCTATTCCATTTGGGACGTAAACATAACGGCCAGACGATGCTTAACAGCCGCTGCATACACCTTCGGGTAACAAAGGCGTGAAGTTATGTTATGTAATAATAATGTAATAATAATATGTTTATTTTGTGTTGAAACTTTTTTCATGGGATTGGAGGGTACGAGGGAAACTAGCGAGTGGGTCAACGAATGCTAAACAACCACTCACCGCCTATGAACAGCGGGTTGCGTTGCCATCCTTCAAGGGAGTAGGAAGGGAAAGGAAGGGGAAAGGAGATCGGGCCTCCGAGATACCTCTCTCTCTCTCTTTGTCAACTAGCTGAAGCCGCATGAAGTTCACACTCGTAACATATCTATACTAATATTATAAAGAGGAAAGATTTGTATTTTTATATTTTTGTATGTAACGAATAAACTCAAAAAGTACTGGACCGATTTTAATAATTCTTTTTTCTTCAGAAAGCTACATTATCACTGAGTAACATAGGCTATGTGTAATCATCGTCGTCATCGACATTTTGTTTGTACGCGAGTAACACCGTGAGGCGGGAAGCTACATAAAATATAGCGGTGAGAAGTTCGCGCTAGACTAGCAGACTTAATTTATTAAATTATTTTACCGCTATAAAGATTACATAGCCGTCCTCAATAAATGGTCTGCAACATTTTTTTTTTCAATTCGAACCAGTTGTCCCTGAGATTAGTGCATTCAAACAAACAAACAAACTAATCAGATTACAGGTGAATAACAATATAAGGACAGTCACAACTAATCAGAAAGTGTGAATAACATAACATAACTTCACGCCTTTTGCTACCCGAAGGTTTTGGCAGCGGCTGTTAAGCCTCGTCTCCCCGTTATCTTTACGTCCCAAATGGAATAGGTGGCGAACCTATGCCATACCGGGCACAAAGTTGTCAGTCATCGATATTTATCACACGTAACTTTCAAAAATTTCGAAAAGTCATTGGTGTGTCCAAGGATTTGAACCCACTACTTCTTGAATTAGAAGCGGGGTGCTAGCCACTACGCCACCGAGACTGTCGTGAATAATTGTTTATTAAATAATGAACTTTAATAAAACAATGGACAATGGATCTCGGTATAATCTTTTACAAGAAATGAGCGTATCTGATCAGGTGAGCTTATAAGTTCTCTGTTTGCCAGGGTAACATTTGTAGGTACTATTGCCACTAAAAAGCTGGTCCTGTTGAAGGACAACTTGAGTCTTGAGAATTAAATTTGGTAAAATTAATATTAAACCAATTACCAAATTTCCATGACCAAATATAACGAGTCCTGGAGGAAGGTAATGTGAGGAGCCTTAAAAACCGACAAGCGTGTATGACAAGAGCTATGATAGTCAAAAAGCAAGTGAGGCTTGTAAGAATAGTGCCTTAAGGCGCTTTGTTCTTTATACAACATAAAAAATTTACATAATCATTAATATCTTGAGGTTACTTATAATAAATGCACTCTACATATTTTTTACAGTTCATCACGAATCATTGATTGATTTGTTATATATCGAATTGTATTTGGCTAATCATTAATCTTTTAAAATTAATGATGGCCGAATAAGAATAATTCAGATCGACGAAATGGCTGTTAACAGTTTTTTTTTTAATTTTGTCTGGCAACATTTTATATGAATACAAAAGAACTAATTTGAAAAAACGTGATTTGGTCTTAAATTTTTAAGTGGCTTATTTATTTTAATACAAAACGAATTGAAATTGAAATTACCATTAGTTAGTTATATACATACGTAAACACACGCCTGTATCCCATAGGGGTAGGCAGAGACTGGCTTTCCACAAGCTACGATCCTGACCCACTTCTTTTACCTCATCGACAGTCACAGATCTCATCATGGATTCACGTCGGTTTTGGCTGCTTTTCCTTTTAAACAGACGATTCATTTGGTCGTGGAGGCTCATTCTTGGTCTTCCAATCCTGACTCCGCCACTCACAACCGCTCATATTGAAAACCAGGTTAATTATAAAGGCATCCTGTTTAGCTAAAGTTAGACTCTTATACGTCATATAAATAAAATTTAAGTGTCTGTTTGTAATATTGAAATAACTGCTTTCTACTACATTCAAATGAATGTAAAATATATATGGTAAAAACAAAATGAAATGTTTTTTTCCCCCACAATTTTTATCTATCTGTTTGTTCCACATAATCTCTGGAATGGCTGGACCGAGACTTGGTGTTGTAGGAATAATTTTTTTTTAGAAATATCCTTTTATTTATTGCTTACGAGACGAAAAAAATTCGCCGGGTTAGTTATTAGGTACGTAATAAATAAATAAAAACCTAAAAGTTGCCTCACAATGTTTACCTATACAGCCGCGTGGCGTCGCGGGCTAGAATGCGGTGTTCAATTAAAATACGCGATTGCGAAAAATGTCCAAGAGCAAAGACGTCGTGTCAAGATCACTGGCACCGGCCTATATGTCGCAATTGTTGAATGTTTACTTTGATAATGTGTAACAGTGGTATAAACACGCAGTTCGCTGAAAACCGGTGAAATACCACGGCCTTTTAGAATATCGACGTAAAGTGGTTCATGTCGCGTTTCGTTGGTCGAGAGAGGCATCCCGAGGCTCACCTCTTTTCCTCTCCTTTCCCACCGTACTCGCTTAAAGGCCGGCAACGCAACTGTAACACTGGCGGCAGTAGTTGCTTACCAACAGGTGACCCGCTTGTGGCAGCAGTGTCGCAGTGGAAAGCTCTTGAAATCGAAGGCTATTTATTGCTCTTACCGCGTTCTAGTCGGTGAGAGAGGTATCCTTTCTGCTCCCTCTCTAGTGTCTGTTTAACATTTTTTACGTTGTTACCAATCTTCGATAGCTTCAACTAGTTTAATAATATGTGGCGAAACCTATTGGTAAAAATTCAGTCGTCTATATTTATCACAATTTTACCAATGACTTACGAAAAGTCATTAGTGTGCGGCAGAATTCGAACCCGTCATTCCTTAACCCTAAAGAAGCATGCTTAAACTTTAAGTCACCGAGGCGCCCAAAAATAAATAAAAACTTTGGAGAGATCGAAGCAAATTAAGTTTAACAGTTTATTAGTGCAAGATCTATTCTGATCACTCTTGGTATTAGATATTTCTTGAAAATCACGAAAAAAAAATTATCATGACAGCCCTAAAAAGAAATAAACTCTTTTCTTTTCAAATAACATTAAAATTCCGTACTATTCTGCAGATGCCAAATTAAAACCCTGACATAATCAAATAAAGAAACATACAGCACAATATATTTATATATATGTCTACGGACTGAATAAATTGCAACAAAAACAGTAGTACATTTTCCTATTGTTTGTTCGTCTTTTACAAGAGCACAATAACATTATAGGGTTGTCACTTTTCATTTGCACGTATAAAGATAAATAAAAATAAGGTGAAAAAGCTTTTGTTTTGATTTACCTATTTTTGTTTTAAAGTCAGTTCATTGATACAGGGATTATTTCCAAAAAGTGGGTGCTCCCTGTATCAATGAAAATAGCTTTTGAACAACTACCATCTTTTTGTTCATCACTCGTGAAAATGATCTCTGTAAAGAGTTCGAAACATCGGGAAATAAATAAAAATAAGTAATAAATAAACGCGATATAATCCTAAAAAGTTGTTTTAATTTCATGAAAGTGATTCGCGAAAATCTAAGAAATAAATAAATAATATTTTTACCAAAACGTAATGAAAATTTAGCACCGAGCTGACCATTGGTATCGATTTATTGATTTGTGTTTATTTATTTTATTTCAATGTATTTTTTTATGTTTAAAAATGTCACAGTAATATTCTTGATTAAATTATTGTAATTTTGTATAAATTTTTAAAACTCCTACGATTATCTCCTTTTTTTTTATTTTCGCTAATTAAGTGAACAATTTTCTCTGCTATTTATACATATTTATTCCTTTAGTGCCTACTACATATTATCAGACGCTTTTATTACAGTTTCCTGTTCGATGAACCCTATCAGCTTTCTTCTTTCTTCGATCAGGAAGTATCTATCATACTTTCACATAATAAGCCTATCTTGACTATAATATTTCAATGCACACTAGCATAATTCTCAAGCCAGACCAAACTAATACCCAAACACATAACATTTTTATTGTTTTATATTTGGGTGTTAGTTTACAGATTTATCTGTCACATCCTGTATATGCTTTGAATAGTTTGTATTCAGTTTTTCTTAGTCTCGGTCGAGCACCCCGCTTCTGAATCAAGAAGTCATATGTTCAAATCCAAGCTCATAACAATGACTTTTCGAAAGTTTAAGTTTACTTTTTTTACTTTTTAACTTTTTTAAGTAACTGAAAACCTTGTGCCCGGTGTATGGCAATAAGTTCGCCACCTATTCCATTTGGTACGTAAACATAACGCCGAGACGAGGCTTAGTAGCGGCTGCCTACCCCTCTCAGGTAGAAAAAGGTGTGAAGTTATGTTACAGTACAATGCTTTGAATTTTTGGTACTAAATAAATATTATTTCAAAATACAATTTTGTGACAACCCTAATATAATTGCAAACGGCTCACTGTTAGCCTTCACTCATATTGTCCCATCCATCCGTTCTCCAGACCTCGACTGTCAGTAATTTGCTTCTAAAGTTCCTCTCTACTTAATAATTTCGTAACTTAACATCACAGGATATTAAACACGGCCTGCGAAACCTTTTGATGACTACCGGCGTTAAAGCCAAACATGTAAACAAATTAACAATTTAATGTTAATTTTAATCATAAATTATTAATGTTTGTTGCGATTTATAGTAATTACAGAGATAATATAAAATTATTTATACAATTAACCTTTTGTAAATTAGTTAGTCTGCGATAGAAGTCTTCTAGTATTTGTTAATCAGTGATACTAAAAACATTCAAAACATAACCTATAAAAAGTTTTATATTGATTGAAGTTAAACAATATCTTTTGCAATATGTGTTTAATAAATTTTTATTAATATACATTTTCCTCTTAATATCCGAAGGTATAGGCAGCGGTAATGATGACTAGACAAACCGTTTCAAGCAAGTGGGTCATCTGATAGAAAGTAACTTCTCACCGCCCATGAACACCGTGGTGCGTTGCTTACCTTTAAGGGAGTAGGAGGGGAAAAGGAACTGGGCCTCCGGATACCTCTCTTACCGAACTAAACGCGGCACGATCCTCTTCACGCTGATATTCCGAGAGGTCGTGGTATTTCACCGTTCAAGCCGGCCCATTTGTGCAGTGAAATGTGTGGCTCTACCACTCTTAAAAGTAAAAGTAAGATAAAGATGCAAGATCCCAAGAGTATATTTTATTATATACTAGCTGACCCAGTGAACTTTGTTCCGCAAGAAAAGTAATAAATAAGTAAATTTTGGATTTATCACTTTTTCTTCACTACGTCATACATAAATTATAGATAAAAACCACCCCGTTAATATCCTCTATCTATTAAAAAAACCCGCATCAACATATGTTGCGTAGTGTCAAAGATATAAGCGTATAAGGGGACAGACAGCGGAAAGCGAATTTATTTTATACTGTATAATGATATCGAATGGTTAGTTTGAGGAAAATTGCGCTTATAAAATTTGCAACCAGTTTTCTGACCACATTACCGAGACTCTGTCCATAGAGACAGTTACGACACATATAGAATCGTAGGATATTAAGAAAATCTACGAATAAACAATATTTTGTATCGATAGTAGTTTTAAATAAATACGAATTTAAGGCTTTTATACAAAGTCTTAGTTTACTTCACTTCTTGTTTCTGGCATCGTATCCCAGGTGAGGAGTAGAATGGCCATATTCTACTACTATACTCGGGTCAATTTAATAGGCAACATTTGACAGTTCATCAAAATTCAACAACATAAACTTGCAACGGCGGACATTGAATTAATATGTTTTTTCGTTTTGTTTGGACTGCACAATTTTCTTTACTTGTTCTGTTTTTTTCAATTACATTTATAACTTATTGTAGTAATGACGGAGACAAGAAATTTCACTATTTGCTCTCACATAAAATTCATTCTAAGCATAACAAATAATTTCTGATTTAAGAAACTGAACGTCGTTACCATGTTGCGTCGTCTCATCCATAAACTTTTTAAGCTGTAGGGATGCTAGTCTAAAAATCAAAAGCTTTTAAGTAGAATCTAATGCATAGATTACTTGTGACGATATACCACTGTAAATTTATAACTACACTGTGGTCAGTGTTGGATATTAATCAATTAATCACTCCTAATCCTTAGAAAATCAAAGAAAACATAATATTGTGACAGGGATTCCCCTAAATATTAAAAAAAAATCATGTCTTTATCGATTCGTTCACTTTAATCGACACTTTTGTGCAGATCATCTCACTAAAAAACTAAAATTGACAGACGTCAAATGTTGCCTATTAAATTGACCCGACTGTAATCGTGCAAATTCGTCTTTTTCTTCGGTTATGATGGTGTCAGGACTTCTTCAACCACAGTATTAAATGAAGTTGGGTATCACGTTCTTTGGCGCTCATTTATAGTAGCTAGTTGATGTTTATTGCATTATTGGCGCAACTTTCAAACTTCCTCCAAAGAGAATAAAAGGAAATCGCCTTGCATGGTATCGGCATGTAGCGAGAAGAATGATAAACCTGAACGTGGAAGGAAATAAGAGAAGAGTAAGACTTAAATATGGTTGGATTGTGTGAAAGACGACATGATTAAGAAAGGAGTTAGTGTGGAAGATGCGAATGAGAGGGAAGTGTGAAAAAGAAAAACCTGTTGTCCTGACCACAAAATAATTTAAACAAGGCAGGAAGACGAGTTGATGTTTGTACTCTAGCAGGCTTAGTTGCATTGATATCATAAACCAGAACATATTACTCCTACTCATATTAGAAGTCTCGGTGGCTCAGTGGTCGAGCACACGACTTCTGATCCAGAGGTCCGGGTTTGATTCCTGACACTGGCTCACACCAATGACTTTTCGAAATTGTTTTCGGAAGTTATGTGTGATAAATATCGATGACTAAAAACTTTGTGCCCGGTATGGCAATAGGTTCGCCACCTATTCCATTTGGGACGTAAACAAAACGGCGAGACGAGGCTTAACAACCGCTGCCTACACCTTCGGGTAACAAAAGGCGTGAAGTTATATTATGTTATGTTCATATTAGAAGTCGAAGTTGGAATGGGACTTAGACGACTTTGTATGATTCATCTATATGCTCTCAGGTTCGGAGTTCGACACGCGTATAGATTTTCGAAAATCTATTCGGAACTAATGTGACCTAATATGTATATGACTGCTGAGGTCGGTTGCATCCCCGGCCGCACCGGGACGTCATCCTTCCCAGGCCACATCCTGGTCGCACTTTCCACGGCGATCACTGAGCTAGAACTAGGAACTCTGTAGAGATCGGCTTTCTCCCTATTCCTCGCAACGGCCTCCTGCTGAAGCATAGCTATTGCAGAAAGAGGCCACGCATTTGGGGTCTAGATAATTAACAAGACATGTTTATGCATAATAGTCGATATAAATACCACAAATGTCAACCGTGTTTTTTACATTGCATTATCGATAAAAGTCCAATCGATTAATGATTGATATTTTAACAGTTGTATTGAATTTATTATCGATTTATAATCGTTATGGAGATACTGGCATGTCTACTGACATAGCTAATCATAATTACATAAATTATTATGTTTAGTATGTAACTTGCCAAATTAATTTCGAAAGTGCGCCTTAGTCGAGTTCTACGTCCATGCGCTTTTGCACTGTATATCTGCTTAGTCATTTTTTCATCTTTATCAATATTTTAAGTACCATAAAAAAGGAATATTTTACAATTTATTTTGCCTAGTAATAAAGTATTGACGATGGAAAAAAGTGTATGAAGCGGTACCAAACCACATCTTTTATTTAAACCTGTACATATAAATGTCAACATATCTTAATAACATCATCAAATATATAGTTATATATGGTAATTAGGTAAGTATGTATGTATGTGCGACATCTTTACATATGTATGTACCTAAGTGAACACTGACCGGGGAGCTGCCTTGCCTGAGGCGAGGACGAATAATGCTTGTTACGAAATGTACGTATGCAATAATAAAAAAAACCGTGCGTGGAGTCCCGCCGCGCTAGAGAAGTGAAACTTTGTCACAAACATACATGTAGGTTCTAGCAGTGGTAGAGCCAAACAGTACGCTGCATGAATGGGCCGGCTCGACCGGTGAAATACCACGACCTCTCAAAAGATCGTCGTAAAGTGGCTCATGCCGCGTTTCATTCGGTGAGCAAGGTACCCGGAGGCCCACCTCCCTTCCCTATCCTTTCCCATCCTACTTTCTTAAAGGTCGGCAACGCAACGGTAACACTAAACGTGTTGCAGTTGTCCATGGGTGGCGCTGGTTACTTCCCATCAGGTGACACGCATGCTCGTTTACTCTCCTATCCAATAAAAAAACACGTTTAATTTAAAAAGAGCACATCTTACATTAGGACGGGCCTCGTGGTGCATTAGTAAAACTACCGACTGTGGAATGGAGATTGGCGGGTTCGATCCCCACTCGAGTATAAATCTGGGTAGGATTTGGTAACCACTCCTGTATTTAAGAGGATCTGCCTTAATCGACCCCTCATTATTCTTTGATTTGTTACTCCCCCAAGCACAAGCCCATTTGATGCCCGTATTGTAAAAAAGCATTAAAACTATCTCTGAATGAGAGGTAGTGGTATTTCCCTTGTCGAGCCGGCCCATTCATGCAGCGGACTGCGTGGCTCTACGACTGTTAATAATATCATCCAAACTTAGCGTGTATAAAAACTTCAAAATGGAGTTCTATGATTCAAGAACTACATAATACATTTTTATTACATACATAATATATACATACAAAATATATGACACATATATATAAATTGCAAAGTTAAAAATATCGATTTAATTATCTTTGTAATATCAAATATTAACAGTACGGGACGCGTCCGCCATGGCCGGCACTCGCTTCGTAACTACTTGATGTTTTACAAAAAAAATTACATATTAACAAAAAAATGTACTAGTACAGATAGCACAAAAAGTAATATTAGCACGAAATTATATATTTAACCCATTTTTGTTTCTATGCCTCCTTCTATGCCCATAATTATAGGGTTCTTTCTGTGTATCTATTATCTCTTGTGTACAATAAAGTATATACAAATAAGTAGATAATTAAGACAAATCAAAATTTAGATTTTATAATGATATGAAACACAGCAATAAAAATATAATTTAAAAAACCATTATTTGACCAGGTACATATTGCATTGCATTATTTAATAACTGTACTAGTTATTGCCCGCTACTTCAGCTGCATGGACGCCAGAAACAGCAAAAATACTGTACCTGTGCCATTATACGGGTTCATTGCTCATCCCCAATTAGTGACAGCGTGACAATATTTAGCCTATGTGTTGAATCGACTTCTTGGCTATATTTGTGTAAAATTGGCCGTAAAAGGATGTAGTACTTTTACAGTTTACCCGTAATGAACATACAGACAAACAGACAAACATTCTAAAAACTATATTTTAGGGTTCGGTATCAATTGTAGATCATGTCCCAAGAATTATAAAAATAAAATATTCAATGTAGAGTTTCACCTTTCCTACAAATTAATTATATGCATAGATTATTAGGCAGTACATTAGAAAGAAATTTTTACCCATTTTGTTTTTTATACCTACCAAATATGTATTTGTAATCTAATTAAACTTTTGTACATGTACACTAATGGCAACCGTTTGTGTACATAAGGTAAAAATAATTACGACAAATTAAAATTTAGTTTTTATAATACAACTAGCGGACCCAACAGACGTTGTCCTGCTTAATATACCAAGCGATAAAGATATTTTGTTTAATATCCTTATCGCTAAAAAAAATGAAAGACAAATAATTTATTAATTTTATCACCAACTGTTAGAATTGCTTGGAGCCAATAAATGAAGTAGATAAACGTTTAGTCAATAGATATCACCATCTGTTAGAATAGTTTGGAGTTAACAAATAAAATGACAAATAATTTGCAAAAAAATAAAATCGCGATAATAAATTGAGATATAAATTATCCTATCTTTTAAGTTGGACCAAACTGCATATTGCGTGCAAATTTGAACGAAATCTGTTAAGCGGTTTAGGAGTCCATCGCGGACAAACATCGTGACAGGAGATTTATATATATTAAGAAGATGAAATACAGTAATAAAAATAGAACTAAAAAAAAGCCGTTATTTGACCTGCTACTTATTGCACTTTACATACTTAGTGAACATTTAATGATTCGTAAATAAATAATATAGTTAATTATTTATTTACGAATCATTAAATGTTCACTAAGTATGTGAACATTGGTTATATACATTGATTTTTTTAAATGAATATTGTATAAATGAATTTTTTGACAAACATTTTTTGTAATTAAATTGCTTAGTTTATTGACAGATATAGATTTTTTTATTTTTTTTATTTGCAGACAATTTTCTAATAGCTATGACATTGTTTCATTATTATTATTTATTATTATTATTGACATGTTACATGTAATAATTTTATTATTTATTGTATATTGCCAACTGCGCGTACATGTCACACGCCTTACTAGGCAAATTTTAGAGATGCATACTTACGTCATGTCACCATACTGCAAATACCCAGAAATATGTGAATAAATAATTGATTGATTAATACTGAATTAGTTATTATTCTTGTGCTTGTATGTATACTTCTATTATGCAAAATTCCCAAAGTCCGCTTTTCGGTTATAGCGACGTCAAACTAATTATTATTTGTTATTATTATAATATAACATTCAAAAATGTTCAAACAAATGTCTTGTGTATATTCCTAATAATATTTAAATTATTTGGTTTATTTTATTTTTTAGTTGCATATAAATTTAAAAATTAAAAACAATATTTTTTATGCAGTTAGTACTTTAGGGGTATGGTGCGATAAAAACAGTGCCGCTACTAGCTACTAGATGTCTATGTACTGTTTTCAATCACGCTATGTAAATTCTCTTCCTTGGATTATATAAGCCGGCTTAAGTTCTAGTCTTATATATTATCTATAATACCCGCGAGGGGGCGTTAAATGCGTTAAATGCTTTCGCAAGAGACATTAGAAGTTTCACTTCAAAAACAGCACGCAATACTTACGTATATATATACCTATATATATAACTTCACGCTACGTAACATGGGGGGTGGGTAGAGACAATAGAGCATCATAACCCACGATTCTTACACACCTCACTACCTTTTTTACCTTTCAAAACCGACCGGTGAAATACCACGACCTCTCAGAAGACCGACGTAAAGTGGCCCATGCCACGTTTCGTTCGGTGAGAGAGGTACCCGGAGGCCCACCCCCTTCCCCATCCTTTCCTATCCCCTTCCCTTAAAGGTTGGCAACGCAACAGTAACACAGCACATATGCTGCTGGTGTCCATGGGTGGCGTTAGTTGCTTACCATCAGGTGACACGCCTGCTCGTTTGCCCTCCTATCCCATAAAAAAAAACCTGTTCCATTTGGGACATAAACATAACGCCGACACAAGGCTTAACAGCCGCTGCCTACACCATCGGGTAGACAAGATGTGAAGTTATGTATGTATGTAACTACAGAAAAGAATTTCGAAAAGTGAGCCCGGATTCTAGCCCACGATCTTTTGGTTCGGAAGCGGGGTGCCCGACCACCGAATCACCGAGACTGAACTAAAATACCTACTTATTTACGTAGGTATTTTAGTCCAGCTGTCAGTTTTAGTCCCGCATGTATAATTACAATTCATTGGACATTGATAAACCTTGTGATGTGTTTGGTAATGTCGCTACATTCTGATGCCACGCGTATGTTTAGTAAGTAGTAAGTACTAGTAAGTAAGTATAAGTAAGTAGTAAGTAAGTATAAAATGGAGTGATATTCGTGCGCAGAGTTGATAGAACCCTGTAATGCAGAAAGTTAGATTGAATAAGAGACGATTTATAATGACCAAAAGAGTGCAATATAAAAAAAATATATATAAAATCTCGAAAAATAAAATTTGCTAGTCGGTCCAAGCCTGTTTGAATAACAGTTGAATATACATAAAAATAATATCGCGACGTCTGTATCCCATTTGGGACAGGCAAGTCGACGAGCCTAAACTTTCGGGTAGAAATTACCATGCCATGATATTACCCACCCCTACGGTGGGTAATATCATGGCAAATTCTAGCTAGTGTTCACCAATTTTAACAATCTGCCCGAGCAACAGATCAGATCCTCTCTCCTCTTTCACCGAGCAAAACGCGGCATGAGCCACTTTACGTGCATATTCCGAGAGGTTATTTCACCGGTGAGCCGGTCCCATTCATGCAGCGAACTGACGGTATTCTGGTACAAAATTTCCTTCACGGAACCCACAAATAATCGTCCTCACCAACTTTCCGTCTTTATAAACGAATAACGGCTCAATTAGAAAAAAAATATGTCAGCGTAACCTTACGTGGTATTGGTCAATAAATTTATTAACATGTCTACCATGCCCTTAAGCCATCGAGAATTTTGGCGCCACATAATACCAAGTTGCGGCGCGTGCGGCTTATGACATGAGACGTTCGAAAATACAATGAACGCTTAAATATTAATATTACATTATGATCCAAGTCACGATATAAATATATATACCGTTTTTTTTTTTATACACTCTTACGACTTTCATAATTTATAAATAGCTAGTTTGTTACCACAGCATCGATGGCATAAAAAGGAAAAAAATGACACTTTTTAGCGGGAAACTAATTGTTATTTTAAAAAAGAAAAAAACATTAACAAAATCAGTTGGTTACTTTTAAAGCTACATATTACCAATATAATTTCACGCCAAGTCACATTCGGGGTAGGCAGAGAGGACAGAGCGCCTTAAGTCACGATTCTTACACGGCTCATTCACTTCTTCGGCTTTCATAACTTTTGTCATACACGCTCGGTGGATTTTAAGGCATTCCGCAAGTACACGTTGGTCACTTTATATCTGCTTAGTCAATCCTGCATCATCCATTATTTCAATCTTTTTCTTACCACTTTTTATTAAATTATTAATAGTAGATAATTTTTTTTATGGTTGCACAGACGTATTAACATCGATTTTGCCAACCAAGTATATTAATATCGATTATCGTCACCTTAAATTACATATTGCCAGTTACCGAATAGGTTAGATACAAAAAGTCGTCTACCAAAAAGTTTTATAATAATAAAAAAAAAATGTTGGATTTCTTCAACCATAGCTACCTAACAGTTGCTCAATATATCTACTATATATTTCCACTACATTTGCAGTGAACGTACTATATAGTTCAAGACCGCTGTGGCAACACTGACTTGAATTTTGCATATAACACTACCAAATCGCATTGTCATAGTCGAATCCAGTTTCGATTTAGCTCGGTTGATTTTTAAATTGGCCGTGTAACACAAGACGATTTCAGCGGTGTCAGTTTGCAAAATTAAGTACTTCGCGCCTCTTAAACTTTAATTACATATTATTAGTGTGGATAATTGACTGTGATTGATATTCTTGGCCACCGTTTTGTAACAAATTTTTATTATATTTGAAAAAAGAATTATCGATTTGGAATCCGACCAGTTATTAAAAAATCGAGATGATTTCAATTGTATTTTTTTTTCTTTTTGCAGTTGACACATGTTTTGATTTATTGGGATAAGTATGGATATGTATGTCATAGAAATATAATCTCAGGGAGCACAACGACACAGTATAAAATAACAATATATAACTACAAAACACTAGTGCACATTTTTAAAGTGAAAGTTCTAATGTCTCTTGCAATTTTTTAACGCTTTTAACGCCCCCTGTAGCCTTAAAAGTATTATAAAAGTAGGATATAAACCGGTCAATATATAAAACAACGAATAAAATTACTTAAGCGTGATTTTTACCGTACATAGACATCTAGTAGCGGATGATACTATACTACTCATAATTGAGATTACGCAGATTTCAAACCCAGTTATTTTTATTTTTTAATTATCAAACCACGGAGAGCGATAATCTGTGATGTTAATTGAAATTTAGAACACAGCGAGTGTGATCTATGGTTTCGCCCGCGGGCGGTTTCAAATCCACCAAGTTAAGAAATGTGCAATTTTTAAACAGATCTTCATGATATTTAGAAGCCTTGATATTTTGATAACATATCATATTTTAATTATACGAGTATTTTAATATTAATCTCGGATTTAACGTGTCAGTTGTCCAGCGGTCGAGAACCCCGCTTCTGAATGAAGAAGTCGCGGTTTCGAATCCTAGCTCACACTAAGGCTTTTCGAAATTATTTTCGGAAGTTATGTGCGATAAACATCGATGACCGAAAACTTTGTGCCCGGTATGGCAATAGGTCCCCCACCTATTCCATTTGGGACGTAAACATAACGGCGAGACGAGGGCTAATAGCCTCTGCCTATACCTTCGGGTAAAAACGTATAAATCTCGGTGTATATTATATAGTTATCTAACATTAATCTATACCTACATATAATAAAATCGTAGGTCAAAATTGTACATTGAATATTATTTTTTAAGAATACTTGGGATATGATCAACAATCGATACCGAACCTAAAAATATGGTTTTTAGAATTTTTGTATGTTTGTTACGGATAAACTCTAAAAGTACTGCATGCTTTTACGTCAAATTTTGCATAAATATAGCCAAGAGGTCGGGTCAACACCTAGGGTACATATTATCACGCTGTCACTAATTGGGAGTTGAGCCCTTATAATGGCACAGGCACAGTATTTTTGATGCTTTATGGTGTCCCCAGCAGACGAAGTAGCGGGCAACAGCTAGTAAGAGAATATATGAGAAAAGAAAGATGCTCACGTACATTAATCAGGCCTTTATTTTATGGGAAAAACGTGGTGGTGGTCTACTAGCGCCGCCCATGGACTTCAACAATACCGAAAGAGTCACAGTTGCATTTCCAACCCCTAAGATGGGATAGGGAAGAGGTCAGAAGTATAATACAAGGCGGTCCTGAGCGACTTAACTTCGATTTTCTGTGAGGTCGTGGTATATCATCGCCCTATTTATGCAGCAAACAGCGTGGTTCAATGATGAATGAACTAAAGAAGACAGTCAACTAACAGCTAAATGTTTGTAGACTTTTGTAGAGTGGTTGAGCCAAGCAGTTCGCTGCATGAATGGGCCGGCTCAACCGGTGAAATACCACGACCACTCAGAAGATCGACGTAAAGTGGCTCATGCCGCGTTTCGTTCGGTGAGACAGGTACCAGGAGGCCCAACACCCTTCCCCATCCTTTCCTATCCTACTCCCTACACTATATGTGTTGCTGGTGTCCATTGGCAGCGCAAGTTGCTTACCATCAAGTGATACGCTCGCTCGTTTTCCCTCCTATCCCATAAAAAAGAAAATAGATCTGTTAATATAGCATCCAAAAGTTGCCACAAGGCAACTTTTTTGATATTCAACTGTAACACTAAATGTGTTGCAGGTGTCCATGGGCGCCGCTGGTCACTTACCATCAAGTGACACACCTGCTCTTTTGCCCTCCAATCTCATAAAAAAAATCATAGTCAGCGATGTCGTCTTGTCTATGGCAAGTACACTTAAGCAAATGATCTGCTGATGGATATTGCATAATTCTACCTAATATCTATTTACTCAGTACAATGCGGTCAATAAATTCGATTCCCACACTTTGCTAATTTCCTAAGGGGGGGTATTCAATTATTACGTAAACGCATTTACTTTCAAAATTGTCAAACTCACAGCGAACTCTATAAAAAACAAATTAATATACTGACCGTTTGTCAGTGCCCCAAACGACTGATTAATATTTTTTTATTATGAAATAAGATCAAGAACAGTCTCGGTGGTCCAGTGGTCGAGCACCCCGATTCTGAATTCAGAGGTCGCGGATTTGAATGCTGGCTCACACCAATGACTTATCGAATTTATTTTAGAAAGTTATGTGTGATGAATATCGATGACTGAAAACTTTGTGCCCGGTATGGCAATAGGTTCGCCAGCTATACCATTTGGGACGTAAACACAACGGCGAGTTGAGGCTTAACAGCCACTGCCTACACCTTCGGGTAGAAAAGGCGTGAAGTTTAATGTAAATCGGTAAACCTGTATCGTTACACGAAAATTTAGTAAGTGACAACTGCTGCTTCAAGTCTCTAAATAACCTTTTAACCTGTAGAAAAGATAGCTAAGTCTATTGCAATCATATTCATAATTCAATCATATCATTCTATTTACAATATTAATAAGATCTCATACACTAACTCGGGAACTCTAATTTAGAAGTCGGTGTGTTAAACCACTAGGCAAAATTTAAAAATCTTTAATCGACTTCATATTTTTATAGCCCATAGCTATAGCTATGCCTAATATCGGTCACGTAACTCCGTAATTGGTGCGAATCAGGTTTCGAACGCGATACTTCTGATTCAGAAGCGGTTTACTCAACCGACACACTAATTGTAATTCCTTTCCCCTGCTCTCTTTGCCATCAAGGTCTTACCTCATAACTTGTTGACGTAATATCATAAATCTTATATGTTCCGCTCAGGATGTTCGTAACAATTTTAACAATCAATTATAATATAAATACTCTTAAAAACAGGAAAACATATATTTGAATAATGTTCGGTGTAGTGAAAAGATAATAATTGCCTGATGGTGCAGTGGTCGAGCTGCCCGTTTCTGATTCAAAAGTCGTGTAATCAATTCTGGACTCACACCGATGAATTTTTGGAATTATGTTCGGAAGTTATGTGTGATAAATATTGATGACTGACAAGTATGCGCACGGTGAATGGCAATAGGTTCGCCACCAAAGCATTCCACTTGGAATGTGACATATGATTCCGCGAGTCGAGGCTTAACAGCCGCTGCTTATAGCTTCGGTAAGAAAAATTGGTGAAATTATGTTATATAAGTTTAATATATATCCCTAATATTATTTCACAA
Organism: Euproctis similis; assembly: GCA_905147225.2. Classification (NCBI taxonomy): domain Eukaryota; kingdom Metazoa; phylum Arthropoda; class Insecta; order Lepidoptera; family Erebidae; genus Euproctis; species Euproctis similis. The sequence continues at coordinate 4,299,048 of LR990121.1, read as the reverse complement.
TGAGAGACTGTTTTTTACCCGATCGTGCACGAAGAAGGGTTCGTTTTACTATAAGTATATTTTTCTTTGAAACACCTGGAAACCTTTTACAGTGGTAGAGGTGCGCAGTTCGCTGCATGAAGGAGCACGCTGGACCGGTGAATTACCACGATTTCTCCGCTTCCTATTCCACTTAAAAACCCATCCCTATCCTACCATAAAAGCTGGTAATGCAACTAAAATACTTATATGTCTTGCAAATGTCCGGTGGTCAGGTGACCTGTTTGATCAATTTGCTCCAAATTGGGCTTAGGCTTATCTTTAGATCCAACTTAATCGCGAGAGTTATGATTGTGAAAATTCTAATCAAATAAGTTCAAAAAACTTGGGGTGAAAGGATAAGGATTCGAAGCCTCGACCTTCCACTAAAAGCTAACGACGTGACATCAGCTCTATTATTTACAAAGTAAATAATTCAATTATTGATTCCTCATATTCATCTTCCGCAAATTTTTATACTCCATTTAATTCGACCTCGTAAATTAAGTAAAGTAAAAAAAAAAAACAATTATTTAACTTATCCATGTAAAGTAGTAACAAAATAAGTTACAATTTGTGTAATGGCTACTTGAAATCAAATTTGGTAGTCAATGACTACTCGAGATCGAATTTAATAGTCGATGACTTCTTGAGATAGAATTTAGTAGTCAATTACTACTTGTAAATACTCTATAGCTTAAGGTCTTGCTTTAAATATTGACATCAAGAGCCGTTAACAGCCACTTCTATACAAACTTAATAGTAATAAAAATGTCATTTGGCTAAATATTTATTTGGCTCAAAGTTTCCGCGTGGTCTGTCCACTTGAACCAGTAAATAAGAAGGTTAGATAGACCGTGAAAATGTTGTATATTACATTTTTAAATATATTTTTAACAATTTTTGCACAACCATGGTTTTTAAAAGGGAGGATTCCACAGCGGATGTTAGATGCTCCGATGGTTCGGACATGCAGAAAGAATGTACATGTAAATATACAATCCAAAAGCGGATGGATGTAGGAGTCGAGGACGGCCAAGACATATATTCCATGACCAAATAGGACGTGTTCTGTAGGAAGGTAATGTTAGGCGCTTCGACGGGACGCACGTCGATTTTGAAAAGAGTTATGAACGTCAAAGAAGCGAGTGAGGCGTGTAAAAACCGTGTCTTATGGCGCTCTGTTCTCTCTGCCTACCCCGCAAGAGATTTGGCGTTACATTATGTATGTTTTTAATTTTTGCATGATTTGTACAATTCTCTAATACGTTAAGATCGCAGTGGTAGAGCTACACAGTTTTGCTGAATAAATGCTTTTACTCCCCTTTATAGCTTGTTTTGGAATCATTGAAAAGGTAGGTATCATAAATGAAAAAGAAACCTTTCATAGGTACAATGAGAAGCGTCTCTACATTTATGTAATTCCAAATAAATTTTGATATGATCAATTGATTTCGGAAAGTCTGTACGTTTTTATTTAAGTTTTTACAGATGGGCATATTAATTTTGTAAGTATATTTTGTGTTTAGAAGTTCCCAAGGGTGAATTCTGGAACTCTTACTTCCTTCACTGACAAATTGTGCCTAAAGAATAACGGCACGCTGTCTACACTTTGGTGTTTTAAAAGTATGAACGTACAAAAACTGTAATATGTGAACATTGTTATATGAAATTTCAATAAGGGATGTTGCAACAAATGTGGATGTTGAAACAGATAACAAGTCCTTGGTTGGACGGATATTGTCACAGCAGTGTCTCCGGCACATTCATTATAATTATTAGTGTCCGACCGAAACTTCGGCTTCGGCCACCTTCGGCCAAAAATCCATCTTCGGCGAGATCTTCGGCCGGATTCTGGACCGAACCCAAGGTCCGGCCGAAGGTCCGAGAACAGTCGGAATTAAACGAACTGTTACGAAAGAGTGAGTGACTGACGGACCGGACTGCACTTAACGTGCGGACCGTAAAAAGAGTATATTTGATGATGTGAATTGTTCTCTCACACAAGTTCATAAATGGTTCACGGCTAATAATTTAGTTCTAAATGCGAATAAAACTAAAACAATAAAGTTCACTATGCCTAGTGTTAAAGGTCCGGATATAAATATTGCTCTAAATAATAAAATTCTTGACCCAGTGAAGTCTACTGTATTCTTGGGTATTACCTTAGATAATACGCTACAGTGGGGCCCACAAATAAAGTCTTTAGCGGGAAAACTTAGCTCTGCTGCTTACGCGGTTCGAAAAGTTCGACAGCTTACCGATATTGTAACCGCCAGAATAGTTTATTTTAGTTATTTTCATAGCGTTATGTCATATGGTATATTGCTATGGGGCAGAGCAGCTGAGATTCAATCCATTTTCATTATTCAGAAACGAGCAATACGGGCAATTTATAATTTGGGTGCTAGGGTCTCCCTCAGAGAACGTTTTAAGGAAATTGGCATTTTAACGGTTGTCTCCCAGTTTATATATGATAACATCATGTTTGTGAGGAGAAATTTAGATAAATATATAAACCATAGCGATGTACACAATTTTAATACTAGAGGCAAGCATAAGCTTGAATTACCGTATCATCGCCTGCACAAGGTACACAAGTCTTTTTTGGGAATGGGTGTACAGTTTTATAATAGAATACCTGCGCATATTCTGGATTTGTCTTATGATCGCTTTAGGCGGGCTGTGAAGGGTCGTCTCATTGGTGGTGCATACTACACCATCAATGACTTCATGACTGACAAGTCGGAGTGGGACCTTCAAATTGCTTGCTCAACGCGGATTTTGTAGTTTGTGTATTGGAATTTGTTCACTTTTTCGGAGTGGAGGCGTTCTGTAATAATTTCTGATAGCTTTTTAATTGTAAATTTGCCTTGATATTGTGTTCAATATGTAATACTTAAATTTTATTATTCGCCACAATTTTTGCACAACGTTACCACTCTAATTAAAAGATGTCGCGTCAGTTGCGCTCGACTACTGTGATCGCATAGTTTCTTAGTTAACATGTAGGACGTTCATTTTAATTTGGTTGGATCTTAATTGTGACTGTCGAGTATTCTGTTTGCTACACCTTTTATTCACCAACCTACTGATTTGTTTTCAGTAGTTATAATAATATTGTAATTTATTTCAAATGGTTTGAAAAGAGTATTTGGCACATGAGTTTCTTGCCCGATTCTTCTCATGATAGCCCCTACACTCGGATTCGGGCCGCTCGTGGCGATTGCGTCCGTGTCTTTTTTTGTTCCACGGCTGCACTTTCCACAAGCGCTCGTGTTTGTATTTTTATTTAATTTTAAATAATATGTTATCTGTATTTGTTGACTATTTTTAAGTGTCTGTGAAGACCTATAAGAATAAAGTTATTTTGACTTTGACTTGACTTTGACTTTGACTTAGTTCAGTGCGGATACCTCTATAACCGAGAGAAATCGTTAAAAAAATATCGCTAACTAGAAGAATATCGAATATAATAGCTATATAAAATAACATATATCATACAGAATATCGAATATCGGCGTAAAGTGGCTTATGAGCCACTTTAGCTATGGATAATATTGAAGAAAATTATTAAATTACTAAGAGTTTATAAATCTTCGGCTTCGGCCGAAGAATGTGGAGATTGCCGATTAATCGGCTTCGGCTTCGGCCAAAAATAGACCTTCGGTCGGACACTAATAATTATAGGCATAATAAATATATGTAGGTATTGCCAAAACCGTTCCCAAATCATTAAATAGTTTAAAACAAAGTCGCTTTCTTCTGTCCGTCCCCTTAATGCTTATATCTTTGAAACTACCTAACGGATTTTGATGCGGTTTTATAAATAGATAGAGAGTGTCAACGAAGTGGTTTGTATCAATAATTCATGTATAATTTATTAGATAAAAGTGATAATTTTAGAGCTTTAGAAATATAATTGCAAACGCTGACTGAACTGTAAGTGATAGATCAAAATAATGTACTGCATTATTATACACCTCCAGAAGGTTTACAAATAGACAAAGATGTATGTCTATCTCTTAGGGATGGCCCATAATGACCATTTTCATTTCTTCTTAGGCGAAACAAAGTTCGCTACGTTCAAAATAAACTATGTATAGAATAAATGTTTACATAGGTAACAGTTATGGTAAATCCATGTTTTGGCAAGCTTGGTGGCTTGCGAGCTAAGGTTAGCCTGGGCCACCTGCAACTTCGGTTTTACGGGTGGCCCAGGTGTGCAAAGTTGTAAGATTCACCTGCTCTTACTAATATTGTAAATGCAACAATACTTAATACTCACGAGTAAACCAAGCCAGACTAGAAAAAACTTGGCTTGGAGAAAACTTGGATATGGACAATTTTCTAACTAAATATATATGTTCCTTTGGGATAATACTTGAACAAAAGTTTTATTTTAACATATATTTAGTCTAAGCCCATAAATTAGTTGTAACTGAAATAGTATTGACAAAAATATGTAACTTATAATAAACTCACCAATAGCGACATCTCTGTTGTCTTGGGCATCATGGTGACATCACCAGGCCTCACACCAGGTCCGCAGTAAGGCAAGGAAGGACCTCGATTAGGTAGACGTGGTGTCTCATGCAGCGCTAGCAGTGCAGCCTGCAGTCGAGCTCGCGCCACGCTAATACCGCCAGCACCTCGAACTGCTGCATCCACCAGCTCACCAACGTCTTTCTCCCACCTAATTTAAAAAGTACGTAGTTACTATTGGTGGGTTTGGTCGACTCGGTGGTCTGGTCGCTTCTGAATCAAGAAGATAGATCCGGAATTATAAATCACCATAAAAAAGGAAGAAAAAGTACCTACCTGCATACTCCTAAACAGGATCGTATATCTTCCTTGAGACTCCTGCTGAGCGTGCACACGGGGCTGGTGTCAGAGTCTGAGGTGGTGTGAGATCCGTCATGTTTGTCCGGCTCGCTGAGTCGCGGCTCGAACTGCTCGATCTTTGGTAAGTTAGGTGACACCCTCCCATTGCTTCCACCGCCGCTGCCGTAACCTGGCCATGATAGCCTTAGCATTTAATGTAACTGATATATTAAGAAAATGTATTTAGGTTTGGCCTCAAATATCAAAAACCTTTCAATCCCACCACATGATCGTTTAAGCTGTGCGACTTCTGTCTGAATAATATAGTCACGTCTGGGTTTCATTCAGGTCAAGCACCAAAAGAAATCAGAGGTCTCAGTTCACGAACCTGTCTAACATTAATATACTCTCCTGAAGTTACGTGAGCTAAATATCGATGGCTAAAAAAACTGTTTCGTTTAGTAGCACTTGTGGCCTGGTAAACAAATGTCAAATAAAGTAAGATCTATGCAAGACTGAAATTGCCAGATCCGTATCGGGCAGAATCTGTAATTACCCGATGATGTTGAGGGCGCCCTCCGCGGAGTCCGCGGATGCTCTCCGCCCTCGGGCTCTGGCACTGACTCCAACGAGTCCACCATGATCACTACCTCTTGTTCCTCCTCCTCTGTGTACAGGGGATTTGACCTGAGAACATCATATAAAATTATTAGAATCATTAGCTGACCCAGCAAACGATTTTTTGCCAAAAAAATAAAAAACTATAATCGTAGAGAGGTGAAAATTTAGGGTTATATGTATTTTTGTATGTTGTTTCATAAAATAAATAAAAAAAAAGATCGAACAATTTAAAAAATCTCTATTACTCTACTCTTAACATTTAGGGGGATGAAAAATAGATGTCTTCCTATTTTCAGACCTACCCGATATGAACACAAAATTTCATGAGAATCGGTCAGTGACCCGAGTATTTTATATATTAGATTGAGTAATATACATGATAGTAGGAACCTGGAAACCAAGGAAGTGATACCACGACCAAACAAATGGTCTCTTTCAAAAAGGAAAAATGTAAAACCGAAGTGAATGCATCATGAGATATATGACTGTAGATGATGCGAATGAAGCTCACGATCGTAGCTTGTTTAAAACCAAAGTATCCTATCCTCTAGGATACTTTGGTTCATGTCTATATATACTTAACAGAAATCATGACTAGCATGTTGCAATATTGCATGATTAAAGGCTTGCAGTTGAATGCGACGAAAACGAAAGTAATGGTGTTTGAAAGGGAGGAATCCAGAACAGATGCAAGGATAATTGTTGATGATGTAGTGCTGGAACAGGTGAATGAAATTGTATATCTTGGATGCGCTTTTAGCAGAGATGGAAGGTACACCGCGGATGTAGAAAGACGAGTGGCGATAGGAAATAGCGTAAACGGAGTGTTGGGCAGATTCCTAGGCGCAAAAAATATTAGCAGAAAGGCCCAGTTAGCAATCCACAATGCAGTCCTGATCCCAAAACTAACTTATGGAAGCGAGAGCTGGGTATGGCAGAGTGTGCATGAAAGTAGAATAAACGCGGTAGAAATGAGGGCTCTACGCAAAATCTGCGGAGTGACTCTCGCTGACCGCGTAGAAAACAAGGTTGTAAGGAAGGAAGTTGGTTTGAAAGAGAGTGTCGGTGTAAAAGTAAGAAAGGGCATGCTCCGATGGTTCGGACATGTAGAAAGAACGGTTGACGCAAGACTGACTAAGCAGATATACAATGCAAAAGCGGACGGATGTAGGAGTCGAGGACGGCCAAGACACACATTCCAAGACCAAATAGAACGTGTTCTGTAGGAAGGTGATGTTAAGAGCCTCAAAAACCGACGCGCGTGCATGAAAAGAGTTATGAAAGTCAACGAAGCGAGTGAGGTGTGTAAGAATCGTGCCCTATGGCGCTCTGTTCTCTCTGCCTACCCCGCAAGGGATTTGGCGTGAAGTTATGTATGTATGTATGTATGTATGACTAGCATTCCTTATCAAAACTAAACTAGATAATCAAATTTAAATATGATCCGTGGAATAATCAAACAAAGAAAGACTTAAGCAATTATAGATGAATTATGTGAAAGACGACATAATTATGAACACCCATCAAAGTCGGGGTAGAAGCAAATTACAGGGAGGTGTGGTGAAGAAAAACGTGTTGTGCGGACCCCAACTAACGGGAACCAAGCAGGAAGATGATGATAAAGAAACAGTGAGAAACTGCACAATATCGTTCCCCAAAAGTAGAACAGAAGAAGAAATACACAAAACTGCCTCGCATTTGCCTGCACCTTCAATTCCTTTCATAACAAATTGATAACTGTACCGTCTTCCACGTAATACCCAATATCTGCTACAACACAATGCATTTGTGAATGCAAACTAATGAAAGTCAGTGACCCATTACTTTAGTTACTGCAGTGCAAAATTAAACCTTATCTAAACGGAATAAATCAAGTATTTTAACGAAGTCTCTTGTCTGTGGGAAGTCCACAAGTGATTGAGGACGATACCTGGACGTCAACCCGTTGTTCAATTGTTTGTGAGTCCAAAAAATTTGCATACTTAAGTCTAAGTATGAATCTCTGAATCACAGACATATATCTCCGCTCTTTCCTGTAAATATTACGTAGGTACATACTGTATACATAAATCACGTCACGCTAAATCCCTTGCGGGGTAGGCAGAGAGAACGGAGCGCCATAAGGCACGATTCTTACACGCCTCACTCGCTTCGTTGACTTTCTTCTTTCGTCGATTTTTAAGGCTCCTAACATCCCCTTCCTCCAAAACACGTTCTATTTGGTAATTGAATGTGTGTCTTGGTCGTCCTCGACTCCTAGATCCATCCGCTTTTGCATAGTATATCTTCTTAGACAATCTTGCATCATCCATTCTTTCTACATGTCCAACCATTTTCTTACTTTTACACCGACAAGCTCTTTCAATCCAACTTCCTTCCTTACATTCTTGTTTTCGTCGTAGTCAGCGAGGGTCACTCCGCAGATTTTGCACAATAAGTAAAGTGGGAATTAACAAGATTTATCCCATTGTCTAAATGGAGCAGCTCGTGTTTGGTGGCTAGTGGCTACAGAAACCTTGATAATGTTGTGTTATTTTAATGTTTTTAAAACCCTTTGGATGTTAATAATTTCAGTGAATCCATTCAAGGTTTTCTAACAAACAGCCTACGATGCGCTTGCTTTCTGTTGCTGGTGTTACGCGTCGTGTGCCTGTTCATCATTAACATACTTCAGCTTAGTTCGTCTATAACACTACGCTTAAACTGTTGAACTGATTTAGAGGAAATTAGCTACAGATTTACAAAAGGCAAGAGGGTGTTATCAAGTAAAATCTCAAGGGTCTTAAAAATACTAATTCAAAAGGGAGAATCTTACCTGAGTAATGTCGGTGGCATAGGATCGAGTGCGCGTAACGGATGGTGCGGCGGCGGCAGGAGCGGGGGCGAGGGGAAGGGGGAGGCGCGCCCTCCACCGGCGCACGCGCACCCTCCGCCCTCCTCGGACTCGCGGCGCCCTCCACCCTGAACAAAACATGTTTTCCATCACATATTGAGTTCAATTACAGATTATGTTATACTAAGATTAATATTCTGGTGCTGAATTTTATTTATTTATTTATTTGACAATAAGGTGCCACACCTCCAGACCAGTGAGAACACCTCGATGGTCTGGAGGTGTGGCACTCTGTTTCTGAATCAAAAAGTTATGGGATCGAATCTGGGTTCACTCTAATGACTTCTCGGAATTATTTTCGGAAGTTATGTGTGATAAACATCGATGACAAAAATTGTGTCCGGTTTACAGCAATTGTTTCCGACACATGGTCCATTTTGGGTGTGCGAAAATTCCGCGAGGTACATTCGGGTACAAAATATGTTATATAGGTAAAGTACATAACAATAAATATTTTTAAACAAAAGATGCATTGATTAATAACATTTCACATGACCCGTTATCTGACTGAATCACGCACACTTTATGGACAGTCAAGGTTCCGTACATTGGTTTTCACAGTTACATAAGTCGCAAACAAAGGAGTCGGGCTCATTGTTTTCTTAACGCAAGACTTTGTGATATAAATCTTTGGACATATAGATTGTTTAAATAGACCGTAATTATTAAAAAGCCAGTAACAGTGATAGAGCCACGCAGCTCGCTGCATGAATGGCCTTGACCGGTAAAATACCATGAGCGAATAGAATATCCACCTAAAGTAAGCCGATCATGCCCCGCTTCGTTTAGTAAGAAAGGTATCCCATGGCCCATCCCATTTGTTCTACTCTTCTCATAATACACATCCCATCTGGAAGGTCGGTAACGCAACTGTGACCCTTTTACTATTGTAGGTGTTCTTGGGCGGCGTTAGTCACTATTATTATTGGGGCAAATAATTTATTGCCCTATCCTCACTATCTCATAAAAAACGCTTTTTTTTTCTATAAATGAAATCTAAGCTTCTAATAATAATAGATTATCATTAGAAGCTAACATCCTAAAGAACACAATTTTTTTGTTTGTTTATTTGCTTGCATGCATTAACCGCGGAAACTACTGGCCCGGATTTAATCATTCCTTAAAATGATTTTTATCGTCGTAACATATTTCTGTTTGATTTGTTTTCTATTTTAAATTAAATTATGATTAACTTAACATATCTTAAGGTATAATGCCATAGGAATTAGTTAACTAAAATACTTTGATCATTTTAGTGCGTTCAAAAAAGAACTTCTCCTTTTGCTTCTCATACAAAATAAATATCTACACATAAAATCGAAAAAGTAAAGATTTATCACTTTGGTGTTCATCGTTAGACTATGAAAAGTTTTAAGTGATTCTAATGAATATTTTTAATTATTTATTGTATCGAACGAAGCTGCAGACAAAACCTGGTTATAGACGTATGTCAACTGTCATTGAAATAGGACAGTCGTGCTGAAAAGTGTTATTAAACAATTTGAGTAATTATTATTGTATAATAAATGAAGGCATCATTTATTCAATTAAACAATTACCGCCATTCATAACGGATGCACAATTTGTTAAATTAACTAGCCATATCGCCCTCGTTCCACTTGCGTCTGTCCTGGATGGATAGAAATACAGTATTAACTATTAATCACAAAGTTAACTGTGATAAATATCGATGACTAAAAACTCCGTGCGGTTAATAGGTTCGCCACCTATTCCATTTGGGAGTTACACATAACGAGCTTAACAGGCGAGGCTTAACAGCCGCTGCCTACACCTTCGGATAACAAACGCGTGAAATTATGATATGTTAAATATAAATATTCACAGGAGCCGGAACGGTATAGGCTTTACATAGTAGATCTAGACAATAATAAACTCAGATCTTAATTCTCTTTTCCGTCACTGGCTGTGCCAGAATTTACGATGTATCTACCTTCCGATTATTATTATTATATGTATAAACTCGCGTGGAAAATTTAAATCTAAATAATTTCGAAAAGTATATAAGTTACATTAACTTACGTTTAGTGTTACACGAAACACAAACTGGTCAACAGCAACAAAACTTCCCACGTAAGGATTTAAACTTCTTGATGGTAGCGTCCTCTACCGGCTCAAAATTCTTTCGCGATAGTAAGGTAAAAGGAGATACACATCTATCATTATTACATAGGAAACAGGTAGAGAGAGTCAATGGGATTGATTTTGTGTATAATTTATGTATAAATGAAAAAGTGATAATTTTCGAGATTTCGATCTTTCCGCTGTCTGTCCCCTTATATGTGCATATCCTTAAAACTACGCAACGGATTTTGATGCGGTTTTTTTAATAGTTAGAGAGTGTCAACGGGGTGGTTTTGATCTATAATTCAAGTATAGTGTAGTAAAAAAGTGATAATTTTCAAGATTTAGAACTTTAATCGCAAACGCTGCCTGAACCCTAAGTGATAAATCAAAACAACGTACTACATTATTATACTCCTTTAAAAGGTCTACAAAAAAGTCCGCGAGGGAATATGTCTATCTCTTAGGGATAACCCACAATGACCATTTTTATTTTTTTACTTTTTACGAGAAATAATGGCCTATTTACGAAGCCATTTTAAACATTACAGCATTAATTTTCATCCAATTAAGTGTCATAAATAGATTCTGCATGTAATATAGATGATCCTGGCCCTTTACAGTATGCAATTTAAACAAATATTTTCGAAGATATTGCAGTATTAACATAGCGGGACAGCAGTTATTACTTTTGATATGGAACAAAGTTCGCCGGGTCAGCTAGTCAATTATAAACGCTATAAAAATTACTTTTGATACGGAATAGTACAAAATTTCGATAATAAATAGCTTCCAAGTTTATATACATTATTGAAATTACTTTGATTTAAGCACATGAACACGTGTGAATTCGCGGTTTTGTGTTTCTATTTTTTTGACAATTTCACCCCTTTTTTTACCCGAAGTTGTAGGCAGCGGCTGTTAAGACTCGACTCGTTAAAATTTTTACATCCCAAATAGATTAGTTGCCACACACCGGGCACAATCTTGTCAGACAACGGTATCTATCACACAAAACTTCCGAAAAAACATTGGCGTGAGGAGTTGATCCCCCAATTTCTCGATATAGAAACTCGATCACTGGACCGCCGAGACCAAGAGTTTAGGCTAATATATTCAATGCTACTTTGATACAAAATCCCCTGGTATGTACAATTTCTTACTCAATCGATTTGATATTCTTCACTCAAGGTCTGACGCAACACACTCTTAGAACACCGACCGCATACGATTATATTTAAAATCTCTATTTAAAATCAAGACAATTATTTATTTTGTTAATTGCTTTATCCAGTTCAAATATTAATATCAATTGGATTAATTATATTATAATCTGAAGTGGGAGGTGTTTACTTAATAATTAGGGCATTGAATAGCAAATATTGATTTAAATATATATCTTCTATGAGATTTTCGTGGAACTTTTTTATATTATTTATACACAAATTAGCACTAAATTGTTCACAAGAAGAGAGTAAAATAAGAGAAGAACAGCTGGCCTATTATGAGCTCTTAGCTCCAGTAAAAGAATAGTACTGACCACGCTATTCTTTGCATAAACTAATCAGCTCCAACGGTGAAATATCACGATACCTGCAAAATTTTACGTAAGTTGGCTCTTGCTGCATTTCAATCGGCAGGTATCCGGAGCCTCCTGTTGCTATCTTCCTCCCTATCTCTTTCCTGGTGCTATTTTAGAGGCTGGCAACACAAGTGCTCTGTCGTATTTGTCCATGGGCAAGGCAAACAGGTGACTTGGTGACAAATTGTAAAATTGGTGACAAATTGTAAAATTGGTGACAAATTGTAAATAATACGTCTTAACTATCATTAATTCACATTTATGTCTCAAGAGATTAGACTTCATCATCATCATTTCATCATTAGCCTGTTGCAGTCCACTGCTGGACATAGGCCTCTCCCAATGTGCGCCACAACATCCGATTCTCTGCCTTCCGCATCCAGTCTTTACCAGCAGCCCTTCTGAGGTCGTCTGACCATCGGGCTGGTGGGCGTCCTACACTACGCTTACCAAGTCGCGGTCTCCACACCATGACCTTCTTGCTCCATCTACCATCGGTCCTTCGACAGATGTGACCAGCCCATTGCCACTTCAGCGAACTTATTCTGCGAGCTATGTCGGTGACTCCGGTTCTCTGTCGGATATACTCATTCCTGAGTCTATCTTTCAGAGATACTCCGAGCATAGCTCGCTCCATAGCTCGCTGAGCGACTTTAAATTTGTGGACTAGCCCCACCGTAAGTGTCCACGTTTCGGCACCGTAGGTCATTACTGGTAGGACGCACTGGTCAAAGACTTTGGTCTTCAGGCATTGCGGTATAGGCGAGCCGAAAACTCGACGCAGTTTGCCGAATGCAGCCCAACCCAGCTGAATCCTCCTGTCGGCTTCCTTCTCGAAGTTTCGTCTACCTAACTGGATTGTTTGGCCTAGGTAGACGTATTTGTTTACGACTTCGAGAGTTGACCCATCGACATTTATCGGTCCGGGCACGACATGTTCGTTGAACATGACCTTGGTCTTGTCCAAGTTCATGCCCAGACCGACACGTCGAGAGGATTCGTCTAGGCTGCGCAGCATTCCGCTTAACTGTTCCAGCGACTCTGCCATTACAACGATGTCGTCGGCGAACCGAAGATGCGAGATGTACTCACCATTCACGTTGATACCCTGTCCAGTCCAGTCCAAGGTCTTAAAGACGTCCTCCAGAGCATTGGTGAAGAGTTTGGGAGAGATGACATCTCCCTGTCTTACACCTCGATTCAGCTCGATGGAGTTCGTCACTTGATCCTGGATCTGGACAGCCATCGTGGCGGTGTCATACAAGCATCTCAACACCTCGATATAGCGCCAGTCGATCCGACATCGCTGCAATGCATCCAGAACTGCCCAAGTTTCGATGGAGTCGAAGGCTTTTTCGTAGTCCACGAATGCCATACACAGCGGCTGATTGTACTCCTCGGTTTTCTGTACAATCTGCCGAACAGTATGGATGTGGTCCACGGTGCTAAAGCCTTTTCGAAACCCGGCCTGCTCCGGAGGCTGGAATTCGTCGAGTCTTGCAGCGAGACGATTCGTGACGACCCTCGAGAACAACTTGTAGATATGGCTCAGGAGTGAAATGGGTCTGTAATTCTTCAGTAAGGTCTTATCACCTTTTTTGAAGAACAGCACCACCGCACTCCCGCTCCAAGCCTTGCCAGCCCCAAGAGATTAGACTTGGTCATTCGCAAATCCAGCTAATGTTGCTGGTGGCATTCCAAGAAGCCATACCAAAAATAAATTGCCAAACACTGCACAAACTCGCCGAGATATTGTTATACAGACATTAACTAAAAAATCATTTCGCAATCAAAGATTCCAACATCATTAATTAATCACGAAATATGTTTTATTTGTGTGTTTGGACATTATGTGTTTGTGTCGATGTGAAGGTCGCGAGTCATTAAATAGCTGTGTAACAAAAAGAAACTACAGTGGTACAGAGAGACCGGTAAAATACCGTACCGCAACCTGTCAGAATATCAATGTAAGATGGCTGATTACGCGTTTGGTCTGGTAAAGGAGATATCTGGACATCCATTCCTTCCCTTTCCCTAACAAATAAGACCCACTTTTGTACTCACACTGCTGGAGATGACTATGGGTAGCGGTAGTCAGTTATCACTAGATGACCCGCTTGTTGACTAATCCTTTAAATTAACCTTAATAACAATTTGTTTTGTTTTTTGTTGAGAAATCTAAACAAATGTGGATGAAATACGACACATCATAATTTTTAACATTTTATTAGAAAAACAAGAATCCTGAAGTTATATTTACCTCCGCGATGTACCTACTTATACAAAACTTAGAGACGGGATTTCTCTTACTTTATGGATAAACACAAGTACGGGCAGAAACAAGTAGTCAATAACCAGTAAACATCCAAACAAAGTTTCAATCAATATAAATTGACATCTGAATATGGATTATTTTTCTAAAGCGAGGAAATGCTTTATGCACACCCCCCGCCTGGGTACTGCAGGCGGAGGGTGTGCATACTCCGGACTCGGACTCCCAAAGCAGCACGCTGCAATCCAATTCTAGGGCTACCTACTAAAACCCCGCGGCGGCCTTCCTTCGGCGTTAGGGTGGTCCAGGATGCGGTTCGCCCCTCTACACCACGAGGAAAATTACTCGCCAAATACCTTACTACTAGAATACAAGGCATTGAAACATCAAGCATCTCGAAGCTCGAAGATCATTTAAAACACAAATTTAAATTGGCAGTAAACTTTGCTGTTTCCTTAAAATATGTAGTATATATCAGTTATCACATAATACCATAGCAACAAAAATACAAGTCATTTCATTATGATTATAACCTCAAAATTCCAATAACTAAATATTTCAACCAATTACTGAAGATACATAAAAAAAATGATATAAAATAATCTTTATGTACATCAACAAAAATTGCACATTGCACAATAACAATTCGTAGACTATAAAACATTTCAATTGGATATAATTGAGATGTTCCATATTCATTGGCGTCTGGTATTCTTTATCTATAATCGAATGGTAGTGTTATTCGATTATGAATCGATTCGTGATCGGACGAAATGCAATTAGTGCGTGACTGTACATTTTGAAATACAATACGATTGCGCAATGTATGTGTTACAGTATCGATTTTAAATAAATATTAATATCTGTTCTGTGAGAAAATCGAGTGATTGTATTGTACAAAAATTATCTATTTTTTTTTCACTACATTCCCCAGTCCATTTAAATACTATGACTTCCCAGAATATTGACGAAAAGCGTTTCATGGTTAGAGAGATATTTGGAGGCCCAACTCCTTCCCCTATCCCCTTCCCATCCCACTTCCGACCCCTCGCCAATCCCATTTTAAAGGCAAAATAACTGTAACACTATCCGTGTTGTATGTGTCCATGGGTAGCGGTAATTGATTATTATCAGGTTAATACTCCTCCCCTTTGCCTCCCTAACCCATAAGAATTTTTATCAAAATCCTAATACTAAGTAGTAATGTATTTTTAATGAACGATGACTAGTTAAACTAAATGCTGTGTGGCACGTGAGTTCAACTCCGGGTAAAGAACTTATATATTTTATTCCGTTTCACCGGGTCCATTAAAAACAGGTCCAACTATGAGACGATCATTCAATACCCGTATTTGTTGAATCTTAGCACACACGGTTACTTTTCGGAAATGGTTGGTTATTTGTGATAATCATCGACCAATTAATTACATAGGACTATGCCATAGGACCAAATACCACTTATTTAATGTACCATCTTCGGGTATTTTCTCTTTAAAAATATTACTTTTTTGTTTTTGACATGCGGAACGGCATTCCCAGTAAAATAGAACCTTTTTTTTTACGCGAGGAAATGCTTTATGCACACCCCCGTCTGGTACGGCAGGGGGTAGTGTGGGACTCCCAAAACAGTAAACTGCAATCCGATCCTAGGGTTACCCACTATAACCTCGCGGCGGCCTTCCTCCGGCATTGGGGTGGCCCAGGACAGTGCTTCAGCCCTCTGGTTCACCCTGCCGTCGCCCCCCCTCTGTCGCTCAACTTCGGGGAGCCTCAGTGAGGCTCCCCCGGGCGGGGCGGCTCCGACCGCGAGCTGTAAAGAGGCGCGCGGCCGGCGGCGCCCCCGAAGACCCTCCCCGGCCGCACAGGGGGGTCATCCTTCCCGAGCTGCGACACGGACGCACCCGCGGGGTGTGCGCCCTCGCGGCCCATCGGCGGCCGCCTTCGAGCGGGATCGGCTTTCTCCCGATCCCGCTCGGCGGCCTCCTTCTGGAGCATTTAAAATAGAACCTACTAAAGATTTTTATATAACCTTTAAATATCTCGAAAAAAAATTACAAGATAATATTCGGAATACAATATAAATCAGCCACAAGGATAATATTATTGTGTTGCTAATTATTCATTTTTATCATAGCTAGAGATAATATCGATACAATTTGCACACATAATAATTCATTTTTAAATACGTTACTTAAGGGCACCGAAGCGATCTCTTAAAGCACTAAACTATTATAATACACATTATCGATTGTAGATTAAAAATGTAATGCATAATATATCTTTTTAAACGACCTATTAAGAGTTTTGTGCCAGTAATTTAGCATACACTTTAAAACGGACTGGTGTAATAAAAAACAACATAACTGCACGCCTTTTTCTATACGAAGGTATAGCCGGCTGTTAAGCCTCGTCTCGCCGTTATGTTTACGTCCCAAATGGAATAGGTGGCGAACCTATTGGCATACCGGGCACCATGTTTTCAGTCATCAATATTAATCACACTTACTTCCGTGTGAGCCAGGATTCGAACCCGCGACATCTTGATTAAGAAGTGGGGTACTCTACCACTAGACGACCGTGACTATGAAATAACAAATAAAAACACACCATACATATATATTGTTTGCTAACAGCTTGTAGGTATAAAATCTCTTTATTTTTTTGATAGATTGATTTTTTTTTATTACTCTGCATATTATTATTATTAATTGGTGGCCTTTAATTTTTTTGACCCTAACTCCATCTTGGGGCGGAATTAAATTATATCCCTCCATAAGTTCCCTTCATAAGTTGGAAATCCGACGGCTTCCATGGCTTCCAAACCTCGACTATTAAACTCATCTTTCTAGCAGGGGTCTCTGTCTTCTAGATCGCGTAGGAAGTTTTTAAGCCCCAAATCGCACAAAGGACAATAAACGACTATACTTCCGTCTTTCAAAATCACGAAACTTTTCATAGAAAACTCCTTTAAAAATATTTAATAAAGATTAATAATTTGAATAGGCAGAAAATGATAAGAATCTCCAATTATTGTCAAATTTAAAAATAATATAGTCATACAACCTTAACATAACAATACAGATGTCTAAATCGTGACTCGATATCAAATCGACATTATAATCGACAATTTCATATATATATTTTATCGATAAAATTTGAAATATTCAAAAAGTGACATCAAGGTGATGATAAAGATTTTAATGGGAACGCCTTGACCTGAGTTTTGAATGCGAAAATAGTTTTATTTTTTTAGATTTTTAAATATTATGTCTGCGATTAATCAAGGGAAGTAAATGTTGAATACACTTATTTTTTAATGAACTTATCATTAAAAAAGAAGTGCATTAAATTGTCTTTGAATTAATTAGTATAGCATGTGGATAAACATAAGCATAACTTCACGCCTCCACGCTGAAGGTGTAGGCAGTGGCTGTTAAGCCTCGACTCGCCGTTATGTTTACGACCCAAATGGAATAGGTGGCGAACTTATTGCCATGCCGGGCACAAAGTCTACAGTCATCGATATTTATCACACATAACTTTCGAATCTAAATTCGAAAAGTCATTGTTGTTCGCCAGGATGCGAACCCGCGACCTCTTGATTCAGAAGCGAGGTGCTTGACCACTGGACCACCGAGATTCACGTGGAGAATTACTAGTATGGTTTATTTCAAACATCAGAAATCTACTTAGCTGTTTTTTTATATGCCATTTCATTTATTTTACTAAACTGATTAGTGAACCAGAAATGGCATAATATGACAAAAACGAGATATATTGTTTTTCTTTTATGGGATAGGAGAGGGCAAACGAGCAGGCGTGTCACTCGATGGCAAGCAACAAACGCCTCCCTGAATACAGATAGTGTTGCAGTTACAGCTGGATCCCTTACAATAGGTTATGGAAGAGTTCGGAAGTCTCTCAAACCGAGCGAAACGCAGTGTAAACCACTTTACTTCGATATTTTGATAGGTCGTGGCATTTCACCGGTCGAGCCAGCCTATTCATGCAACAAAATGTGTGGCTCTAGTACTGTTGTTGTTGTTTTTAACTTTTATAGTAACGAGGTTCTATAGTCTACTGATTTTAATTTGTTGGGATATCAACTACAAGACAATGATATGTTTAAATGTCATTCCTTTCATTCAGCTACATCACAAGCAACCAAATCACTGCCCACTAAATGTTCGTCCAAACTTTGAAAACTTTAATCATCCTATTGTATGTAACTACTATATTTGGTTAGGTTTATGTAAGGTTATCAACCATATATACTCCAAGATGAGCCATCCCCAATGAA
This sequence comes from Euproctis similis, assembly GCA_905147225.2. Taxonomy (NCBI): domain Eukaryota; kingdom Metazoa; phylum Arthropoda; class Insecta; order Lepidoptera; family Erebidae; genus Euproctis; species Euproctis similis. The sequence continues at coordinate 4,280,456 of LR990121.1, read as the reverse complement.
CACCATGTTTGGTAGTTCAGGTTTTGGTTTGATAAAAATGTACCATGTGTGTTTGACAGGTTGTGAAACAAGTACATTCAAATGTCTTTTCGGAAAATAAGTATAAAACAAAATTAGGGTTGACGTCAAGCGGCCGGATAGTCATAGAACCACAGCCAAAGCTTTTGACTACATGAATATTTCGAATGAAAGACATGTGCTGACCCTATTTAGAGGGAAATAAGGGCAGGATAAGGATGAAGTACGTAGTGGACAAATACTTACGACTGGCAACATGTTGCCATATCTTTGGCAATATGTTCCGCCAGCACGCGACTAAACTGCTAATTATATCTGGCCAACATCTTCGTACATTATAAAAATCTATCGTTCCATTAATATTAATGATGATTTGACAATTTCTGATTTCTGTGACATTCATGGATTTGATATTCAAATAGGTGTTAGACAATTTGAAAAAATAATACGGAAGGAGTGTCGTCTAGAAGGATGCTTATACTGTGTCAATTCCGGTTCGTAAAGTTGAATATATTTTTTTAGAATACTTGGGGCATGATCTACAATCGATACTGAACCCAAAATATGGATTTTAGAATGTTTGCTTGTATGTCTGTATATTTGTTACGGAAAAATTCAAAAAGTACTGCATGCGTTTTCGTCCAATTTTGCATAAATATAGCCAAGAGGTCGGATCAACACATAGGCTAAATATTATCACGCTATCACTAATAGGGGGTGAGCAATGAACCCTTATGTGCACAGGCACAGTATTTTTGCTGCTTTATGGCGTCCTCGCAGACGAAGTAGCGGGTAACAGCTAGTATATGAATATGAAATTATATTTTCCCACGACGGAAAATCGTTACGTTACGTCCCCAATGGACTAGGATGTATAGGTGGCGAACCTATTGCGATACGTCAGGCACAAAATTGTCAGTCACACAGATAATTACTCGGAAATCATCTGTGTGAGCCCGGAATCGATCGCACGTTTTGTGAATCAGAAGCGGGGACCTTGTACACTGGACTATCGACACTATCATCATCTTCCTGCCCTTCTCCCATCATGTGGGGTCGGCACAACAGGTTTTTCTTTTCCATGCTTCCCTATTATTCACTTCTTCCACCACAACGCCCTTTCTAGTCATATCATCTTTCACACAATTCATCCATGTTTTCTTCGGGCTCCCTCTTCTTTTGTTTCCTTCCAAACTCAGGTTCATCATTCTTTTCACGACATGTGCATCATCTCTTCTCATTACATGCCCATACCACACAAGGCGATTTCCTCTTATCTTCTCAGTTATAGGCGCAGGACTATCGACACTATGACAAACAAAAATAAGTCCGATTAATTGCAACAGGCACAATTCCTGCCGCCTACACCTTCGAATATTAAGAGACATGAAGTTATAACTATAACCAAAATTCGATGCAAATGAGATACTTTTAAATAATTATAACAATACTCTGTCAGTTTTGAGATCACGTTAGAATTGAACAGTGGTAGAGCCAATCAGTTCGCTGCATGAATGGGCTGGCTCGAACGGTGAAATACCACGACCTCTCAGAAGATCGACGTAAAGTGGCTCATGCCGCGTTTTGTTCGGTGAGAGAGGTACCCGGAGGCCCACCCCCCCTTCCCCATCCCTTCCTGTCCCCTATCCCTTAAAGGTCGGCAACGCAACAGTAACACTATAGGTGTTGCTGGTGTCCATGGGCGGCATTGGTTGCTTACCATCGAGTGGCACGCCTGCTCGTTTGCCCTCCTATCGCATAAAAAAAAACTATTGAAATGTTGATTTCATATATTAGTTGTGAATCAATTTATCGTTTATACTCATTATTATCGTACACAAAGATATTGACAAGCGTATTCAAGTAATAAAATTAAAAAAAAAACCAATAAAAATGAAAAATGTATGCCGCGATGACGTCAGCCGACATCTGACCTAAACTTCCGTTAAAATGCAGCAGTTAGATTAGTTTCGCTGTAAGTTATAAGCGAATGTTGTATCGAGAGACCATTGGTTTAATACTTAAATTTACATAAGCCCACGTCAAATCTCTTGCCGGGTAAACAGAGAGAATAGAGTGCCATAAAGGCGATTGGGTTTTCTGATTTCTCGCGGCTTGGAGCATTAAAGTCGTTGTCGATAGGTCATGCTTCGACTTAAAACCCGTGAATGCTGGAGTCACCTTTGGCTGTGTGTTGACCCCTACGCTATTACTTCTGTATATCAATGACATGCTGCATTGCAACAATGTTGATTTTGATGCGGGGGATGTCTTATATACCGGCCACTAGCAAATTTCTCTGAAAAACCTTGATAAGTATCGGACTAAACTTGTCTGAAATCTAAACTCTTCCTAGACAAGTTTCAGACCAGGGCCGGCTAAACTTCGTCCAATTCTGGAGAGCAAGGCGGTATTTCATGTCAGGTCATCGGTGGCAGCTGTATAAAGTGCAAGTCCGACCTCACGTGGAATACTCTACTCATCTTTGGGCAGGGGCACCCCAGTACCAGCTTAAAATGAGTTCTGTACTAAAAGTCTCAGGTTCGAGTTCGAATGCCAGTGCAGAATCTATGAGTTTTCTTTAATGTTGTTAGAATATATCCCAATTAAAAGTATCGGCATGCTATCTATTCCGTGGAACCCATTATTTTTCTTTAATTACTTAAGACAAGTTATGGCTGCCTGAGTCCTCGATTCCTCCTCCTATTACTGGCTTGGTGCCGGTATGCCAATTAAATTCATACTCGTATAATTAGATACTTAACGGTATGATTACAAACATTAAATAAAAAGTTAATTAGTTTGATCATATCTTTTAATTGAATTGAAACTGGGGTAAAATTATGATATTAAGCAATTTACGCAAAATTATTTATTATATATGCATATTTACGAAATCACAACTGCCCTTATGTTTTAAAGCACTCGTTCCGTGGAGTGATATCACCATGATTCAACCCAGTTCTTCGAGAATGTTAATATTGAATGTGTGTTTAATCAGTAAGGCTTCGGGAACATAATGGAGCAACCTACTCCAAAAAAAATTCTTCTTTGATTTTGTCCCAAAGTCTAGGTAATCTTTTAATAATTCATGCAGCGAACTGCTTGGCTTTACCACAGTAGAGACACAATAACAACTGTCTAAAATATAATAATATAATGAACGACGTATGATTTACATTTAAAACATCAAACAAATTTCTGCACCTAAACGCTCCAGACTGTCATGGCGTCTTGAATGACGCCTTGCCGTGGAAAACAAATGTGTTTATGTAAGGACGATGTCAAGTTTTGTAGTGATGCACGGCGTGACGTCATTGACACGTGACTCAATTCCAAATTTTTAAGATTTTCACATAGTGTCTGTACTGTTCGATGAATAAAACCTGAGACATTTTTGGTGACCCATCACTTGACCCTGGTCGGTAACAAAATCATTTGACTTTGACCCTTGTGACCTTGCGTTACCAAACTATACAGAATAACGCCTCAGTTTCTGCTTAGCACCAGCCACATCGGATACTCAACGGGTCGATTAAGAATCGATTTTATAATCGGATGCCACCACAAAGCTTTATTCATTCAATGACCCGAATATTATAACATATCACTGTTTTAAATGAAAAACCTTGACTATTACAAAATAATGTATCTATTATGCATAATTTGATATTAAAAAGATTTGAGGAAAACACAATTTATCCTATACTCCGATGGTTCGGACATGTAGAAAGAATGGATGATGCAAGATTGACTAAGCAGATATACAATCCAAAAGCGGATGGATGTAGGAGTCGAAGACGGCCAGACACACATTCTATGACCAAAATATAGAACGTGTTCTGGAGAAAGGTGATTTTAGGAGCCTCAAAAACCGACGCGCGTGCATGAAAAGAGTTATGAAAGTCAACGAAGCGAGTGAGGTGTGTAAGAATCGTGCCCTATGGCGCTCTGTTCTCTCTGCCTACCCCGCAAGGGATTTGGCGTGAAGTTATGTATGTATGTATGTATGTATCATTGTTTGAGACCAAATATAAGTAATACTATTATACTACTGATCGAAGCCTCTCGCGACCAGAGGGCTGGTCTATTCTTCGCACAGAGGATTAGCATTGCCATTCAGCGTGGCAATGCGGCCAGTCTTCTGGGCACGCTGCCAGTAGACCGAGATGCGGAGAAATTTGATTTCAGGTAGTTTTTTAATTGTATATATTGTAAATAAAGATAAAATAATTAGAACTAAAAAAAAAAAAAAGTAATACTATTTAGAAGAAAGAGTGAATAGAGAATATCTTCATAAGGTGACTCAAGCCACGTTTCGCTCGGTAAGAGAATATCCGGAGGCCCAAAACCTTCCCCTACCACCTCCCCATCCCATATCAAAGCCCTTTCCTATCCCGCTAACGAAAACATTCCCAAGTAGAGTTGAGGTAAGGCAGGCGGCCGGTCATAAAACCATAGCCTAATCTTTTGACAACATGGATACTTCGAAATGATGATATAATAAGTAGTAATAGTACATAACGTAGCAGTACGAAGTTCACGCTTTTCAGTAAAATATTATTTATAAATAAATTAGATTTTATACAATTGCGTTATGACAATTAGGACTCGATATATTCAGAACCACGAAAACATTTCCTTTTAGCTATTAACGGAACTAAACTTAAGAGACTGTATATATGAATAAATTCATAGGCACAATGTTCCCACTCATCGATATTTATCACACATAACTACCGGAAATAATATCGAGAAGACATTTTCTTTCAGAAGCGCGGTACTCAACCATTGGACCACCGAGACAATGTTATTAAAGTAAGTAGTAAAAACCTATGTACAACCTTTTTAAATAATCCACAGAGGTTTTCTTTTCAAAGAGTCCTCATGCCAAAAAAATACTTAATCAAAAGCGGATAATGGTCGAGGACGGCCACAGCACACTTTTCATGACCAAATGAACCAGAACGAGTTGCAGGAAATTGCTGTCAAGAGCCTTAAAAATTGAGGAGCGTGGATGACAAGATTTATGAAAGTCAAAGAAGCTAGGGAGGCGTGTAAGAATCGTACCTAAAGGCGCACTGCTCTCTCTACCCACCCCGTTACGGACACAACATCACAGGTGATGTGCAAAGTATATATGTATATAGTTCTTTTAGTTGTCTTTTTGGATTTGGATAGTGGATATCAATACATAACATAACTTAACGCACTTCACGGGTGTAAAGCAACAGGTTCGCCATTTAGGACGTAAATATAACGGTGAATCGAGGCTTAACAGCCACTGCCTACACCTTCGGACAGAAAAAGACGCGAAGTTATGTTATGTTAGCTTTGATTACAATAAGAAGTACGAGTATATATAGTATAATAGTGAATTAATTTGATGACATATTTTTCCAAATTAGATACTCAAATTTATACAGGGCCTTCGGATAGTAGAGATAAAGTACAAAACACATTATGTCGGTACCTGATTAATACTAGGAAATGTTTTAAAATTAATATCCCTTTTAAGAATAATGTATTGATCGGTTATCTAGTGGTCGAGCACACGGATTCTCATCCAGAGGTCCGGGTTCGAATCCTGACACTGGCTCACCCCTATGACTTTTCGAAATTGTTTTCGGAAGTTAAGTGTGATAAATAGCGATGACTGAAAACTTTGTGCCCGGTATGGCAATAGGTACGCCACCTATTCCATTTGGGACGTAAACATAACGGCGAGACGAGGCTTAACAGCCGCTGCCTACACCTTCAGGTAACAAAAGGCGTGAAGTTATGTTATGTTTTGTGTGATAAATATCAATGACTGACAACTTCGTGCCGGCAATAAGTTCGCCACCTATTCCATTTGGGACGTAAACATAACCGCGAGTCGAGGCTTATCAGCCGCTGCCTAAACCTTCGGGTAGAAAAAGTCGTGAAGCTATGTTATGTTAAAATACAAGTGTTATCAACGGCACAGTTACATAACAATATCTCTGAGGTCTAAACGCCTCGCGTACTAAGTGTGTCATTGTGCCACTACGCGTATATGTGATCATAAAAACACACATATTTACTTACTACGTAATAAATTCTCATATTTATACAGATAATATCGAATTGGAAATAAGCAATATACAAATATGAAATGTTATTATAACGTAAGATAGGATAGACATGGGGTCGGAAGTCGAATGGGGAGGTTTGGGGTGGGTTTCCCTTTTGAAACCTATTTTACGGTCCAAAACACAGCATGACACACTTAACGTATTCTGAGAAGTCTTTGTTTATTTTTTATGGGCTTGGAGGGTAAACGAGCAAGTGGGTCACCGGATGGTAAGCAACCACTCATCGCCTTTGTACACCGTGGTGGTGGAAAGGGAAAGGGGATCAGGCCTCCGGATACCTCTCTAACCGAACGTGCATCTTATGACAAGCCTTTTTAAAACTTGAAGGTGTATACAGGAGCAGTTACGCTTCGACTAGCTGAATTTCTAGGTATATGAATAAGTAGATAGTGATCACAATTTTCCTAATCATCGATATACATATATAGATTATACAATTAATGCAAGATGATAACATACCGAGCCATTTTTACCACTGCCTACATCTTCAAATATGCCGTGAAGATACAGTTATTATCAAGCTATATACTCTATCTTTGCATTATTGTCTGGTTCCCATAGCACAGAGTACAAGCTTTACCAGTCTGGGTTTAAATGGCTTAAGTCTATTATGTATAAGACATGTCTATTAAATAAAAACTTAAAATTCATGTTATTATAGTAATTAACAGTTATTTATCCACACACAAAAGTAATAAATAATACTGGCAGCAAAATCAAAAAATCATTACATAGTATAAAATAAAGTCGCTTTCCGCTGTCTGTCCCCTTATATGTACCTATAGATCTTTGAAACTACGCAATGGATTTTGTAGCGATTTTTTCTTATAGATAGAGGGTGTCAACGGGGTGGTTTGTATGTATAATTCATGTATAATGTAGTAAATAAAAAGTGATAAAACTAAATTTACTTATACTTTCATGCGGAACAAAGTTCGCTGGGTCAACTATTTGTTTTTCCAAATAAAAGAAACCGTCTTCTTTAGTCAATATTATCAGGATGCCATAGTTTGGTAGGTACTCTTTCAGATATTAATAATCCAGCAATATTGTATGAAAATTAATGAATCTACAAATAATACTTTTCAGTAACACTTTAATGCATTTTTAAAAACTTATTCATTTATATTAATGAATTTGCAAAAATATGGGATAAAAATTCCGTCAAAACAAAACTTTTTTAAGAGTTTAAAGTAAAAAAAAGACAAACACAGTTGTCTAAACACGTGATCGAGTTTGTCATTTTTTACAAGCAGTAGATTCCACAATTCTTTAAAAGAAGAACCAGAACCAGGCACTTATGCCTTACATCTGCATGTATTTTATCGAAAATCCCGTTAATTATGTGCAGTTATTGTCAATAAATCAATTTATATATAATAATTAACTTCCGTTTTAATTAAGAAAAAGACAAAATAACGATGAACGACCATTAAAAACGGTATACATACTAAATCAATTGGACACCAGTACGGTACGGTTCAAACGGAGAGGAGAGAAAGTTGTGTCCGCTAGAGTTGACTGTCGAGTAGGTCGCTTCGGACGGTATCATGAGAGAGTGCACAATTTAAACCAGAAAACATTTTGACGCTAGTGCTTCTCAGGTGACAGCAGTGTAAGCCACTTTACACTGCATTTCTGAGAGATAATGTTATTTCACTGGTCGAACTGATCCTTTTTAGATAAAAATAGTTTTTTTTAAATCAGTAGAATCTAGGAGGAAGAAGGCGTAAGTGACACATCAAATATAATCGTGAAAACCAAAACACAATATGACTAAAAATTATAAATGCGAAACTTCGCGAAGTTGTTCAGATGTTTGTTATTAAATCTTAGCTGTTGTCTTACTACGATTAAGACAAAACACATTGTCATAAATATAATGATCTATTCCCCAAGGGTCACTTTAACTTTGTTATTTTAACAAAACATTATTCTATAATTTATCAGCAAATGTAACTAAATAATGTAATAACTATTATTGATTTACTTTATTTATAATTTTCTCAAATGAACACGAAATAGGACGATAATAAATCTACACAAAATAAACATATACAAGCCATTTTTATTAAATTAAATTAATTAATTACATTATTTACAATATATACAATTGCTGAAATCAAATTTCGTATCTCGGTCTACAAGCAGCAGAAGACTGGCCGCATTGCCACGCTGAACGGCAATTTGATGCTAATCCTCTGTGCGAAGAATAGACCAGCCCTCGCCCCCAGGGTCGCGATCAGTCTCTTTGCAAGATCTTAAGTCACAAAATAAGCTAGTAATATTGAATTACTTGGTTGTATCGCATACTGCCATCCATGCGCTTGCGCAACAGCACACAACACTTTTCTTTTGATTACAGCATATTATATATACAAATGACATTGAGACCGAGTGACCGAGTTATTTGGTTGTTAATATTTTTAGTATGGGATTATCTTCTTTAACAAAAAACTTAATAAGTATTATGAAATCTGTCCGTCTGACGATTGATGATCTGATGATATTATATATATATATATGACCGAGCTACACGGCAAAGTTATTTTATTTAACAACGGTATTCGATTTATTTCTGGGTTTTTTGAGCATCTATAATATCCGATCCGGCAAGCCTTGTTTTGGATAAAGAGCAGTTAATCACCATTAATATCCGAATACCTCTTTCACAGAACACGACATGAGCCACTTAACGTTGATTTTATGAATAGTCTTGGTTCGCTGCATGAATAGGCTCGACCGGTGGAATATTCATGCAACGCACTGTGTGACACTTCCTCTGTTAATATTTAAATGGAATCTCAACGGTATTTCGAAACTGTTGTCTCGGTGGTCTGACCGTCGAGCATCCCGCTACGGAAACAAAAAGTCTCGAGTTGGAATCTTGGCTGTCATTTTCATATTGCCCGCGGTGTGGCAAATGGATTTCGCTAGCTATTCCTAAATTACCCTATGAATGAAGATGGGGTAACCCTAATGATATGGTGTTGAAAACCCATTGTATCCGTACATACTTACCCATTCAAAAGGTAATATTGCAACATTGGTGTTGTATAAGATCTTACTCATCTATCATAAATCTGACTGGAGGGAAGTGACTCGCTGGTTTTCCATACGGATATACTATGGAACGGTTTTTTTTTGTTGTAACCATGCAAAGATGTCACAAGGTCTTTTAGTTTTTGTAAGGAATCTATTCCTATGTAGAAGGTTTTAGTATATTTATTTATTTTTTCCATTCTTCCAATCAATCTACTAACATAAACATCAGTGGTAGAGTCTTGCAGTTCGCTGCACCGGCCTGCTCGACCGGTAAAATACCACGACCTCTTGGAATATCGGCGTGGAGTGGCTCGCGCCGCGTTTTTTTCGGCGAGAGAGGTATCCGGATCCCCTTTCCCCTACCTCTCTACTCCTACTTCCTTAAAGGACGGCAACACACCACGATGTTCATGGACGGTGAGTAGTTGCTTACCATCAGGTGACCCACTTGCCCTCTTATCGGAAAAGAAAATCGCGTTTTGGTTGAATTAAATGCTTGTTTAATATAAAACGTGCTTGTTTGAGCTAATTTTCAGCTGTTATCCATAAAACTACACAAAAAATAGTAAATTTAATTATAATAACTCAGAATTGGGTCCTTTACGATTCACACAAAAACTAGTTTAGTTATGACACATTTACAGAATTTGGTGAAATCAATATTCTTTGTTAGAACTAAAATATAAATAGACGGTTTTAAGTGAAGTATTGTGAATACATCCATAGCTTCACGACAAGTTCTTTGCGATATAGGCAGATAGAAAAAAGTAAATTAATACATAGCATTAAAACAATTTTTTAGGATTATATCGCGTTTATTTATTACTTATTTTTATTTATTTCCCGACGTTTCAAACTTTTTACAGAGATCATTTTCACGAGTAATGAACAAAAAGATGGTAGTCGTTCAAAAGCTATTTTCATTGATACAGAGAGGACCCACTTTAAACGCGATATAATCCTAAAAAGTTGTTTTAATGCTATGAATGTGATTCGAGAAAATCTGGGAAATAAATAAAGTAAATTAAGTTTAAATTTCGATCTTATTAAAAATAAATCTTTTTATAACAGTCAACCAAATTTGTGAAGCTTGTCTCTCAACAAGAAACCTGCACTCATATTTTAAGAGTTAACACAATTCTACATTTAAAGAAATGTACCTACTAATATTTACGTAACTTGAGTATTATATGTAATTTAAAATATATTACATGTAAAAAAAAAACAGGATTTCTTGTGGTAACCTGTTGGCGACATAGTGAACAAATGGCCGGATTCTGTTCAGGCTATGTTGACATCAGAGACAAATATGAACATTAAATATATAGATATATGTATATATATTTATATATATATTTGTATATTTATGTGTATGGCATAAGGATTGCGACAACGGCCTTGAGAGTAATTTGGACTCTTGTACTGAGGTTCATATCGTTCAGCTCCACACGACGAGCTCTGTGAACTATCTCTTATATATTAAATTCCTAGAGATTATAAAAAGGCCACTTAAAACATTAATAAATCTATAATTACATTACCCACATAAGATAAAAGTTTACTAGAATAATATACAGTTTGAAAAAATACTGCCTTTTTCTAAGGCTTACCCGAAAGTGTAGACTGTGCCTGTTAAGTCTCAACTCATTGATAGAATATGTCGCGTACCGGTAAACTATTGTCACATAAACGTACATAAAACCTTTATCCTGTAAGGGTAGGCAGAGATATTGACATCGTGGTCAATATCTCTGCCTACCTTTTCAGCCTTACAGGCTGACATACTTCTTTCGCCTCATCCACAGTCATGCATCTAATCATGCATTCACATCGGTTTCGGGTACTACGCATTCTGTCTCTTTTTAAATATAATACTTATTTGGTCTTAGCAGCTCCTTCTTGGTCTCCCGATCACGACTATGTCACTCACATTCACTTCGTATACTCTTTTATTCAATCGGCTTTCATTCATTCCTGCAACGTGACAAAACCATCTTAACCTATTTCTCTCCACCTTGGTCATCATATCATCCTACAACTTGCATTTCATCATCACGCTATTTTTCATTCGATCCGCAAGGGTGACTTCACAGATGTCATGTTTCGCCTGCCATACCCAACACAAACTCCCGTACTGTACCAACACACCACTATGAATCGTCAAGCGTTCCTTTTCAGACACAGCCTGACTAGTAACTACGCATCAGGGCATGTAATGCACCATTGACTCTGTTACCAGCAGTCACTCTCCTTTCAATATCTTCCTCACAAGTTATCTTACGTTTGTTACTGTTAAACTCTAAAAGTACTGCATGCTTCTATGTCCAATTTTGCATAGAGGTCGGGTCAACACATATATTAAATATTATCACGCTATCACTAATTGGGAGTGAAAGCAATGAACCCTAATATTGGCACAGAATAGTATTTTTGCTTTCCAGACGAAGTTGCAATTGTTATTGCAACTTGCAGATAATATTAGCTGTTGCTAATATTATCTATTATAAATCAATCAACTCAATGGTCAAGTGTTCAAAACTGATGAATTGTTTAATAAACTAACTGCTTAATTTATACATACAGGTTTGTTTAAAGAAACTCTAATATCATATGGATAGGATATGGATATGTCTAATATCCACAATCATGATATTTGATGTATGAATAGTATCGTTTTCAAAACGAAAAGGATCCTTTATTGTTGATAATTTAAAATAAACATACATGTCATAATATCCGAGATACCATAGATTTAGCATAGACTATAATAGATAGCACATGTCAAGAAAATTTACTAATATTCATCACTGACAGTGCAACCGCGTATATTAGATTTACAGGATATTTACATTTCAACACATGAACATTAACTATGTAAAAGTTGACACTTTGAAACGCTTTTTACGCACACATTGTAAAGTCACACATCAACAACCCATTTTTGGTCTCGTTGTTTGGGTGACTATTATTCTTATATCTATGCGAGATACATATATGTATATTAAAATATATATAACTGATAGATTACAACTAGCGTTGTGATTCACACGTATCTAATTCACTTTAAAAACTAATAATAACATTATTTTAATGGCGATAAAAACATAAATAATATATTTTAAACGCATTATTTATAACTTCACGCCTATGGCTTCCGAAAATAAGTTGAGTGAGGCATATTTTTTTCAGTCATCGATAACTTGAAAGTCATTGGAATGCGCCAAGGTACGAACTCGGACCTTCTGAACTAAAAGACGAAAATGAAAATGTTCGTAGAAAAATATAACTATTAATAAAAAATATTAATACTCATATTTTTTATGGGAAAAAGCACAAACGAGTACACGGTGCACCTGGTGATAAGCGACTGGCGCCGCCCATGGACTGAACTGCAGGTCTTTAAATTCGGATAGGAGAATAGAAGTGGCGGAGAGAGTGTGGGCCTCCGGATACCTCTCTCTTTGAACGTTGCAGCAAAAGCCTCATTACATCGATTTTCTTAGAGGACGCTTATATGCTTATATTTCGACGGTCGAGCCGGCCCATTCTCTAACACATCAAGATTATTACTATTATTGTGTCATAATAATATTTGTATAGTTGTTACATACAATTGCTTCTCACAACCTTCACACTTTGAAAGCCTTAAGTTTATATTACACAAGTTGTTTGTCCGGCGAGCCAATACGCGCGCCAAATATAATACTTGCAGGTCTATATAATTACCGGATAATCCATAGTACACGACAATTTGGATGAATGATAAGTGGGATTAAGATTAGTGGAAGTCGACTCGGTTGTCTAGAGGTTCGAGTCGCTTCTGAATCAAAAGGCATTGTGTTCTCTCCTGGATCGCAATCATGACTTATCAGAAGGTGTGTGGAAACTGTGAAAATAAATCAAATTATATTTTTAAGCTAAATACACGCTAAATCCAACAAGGCTTCTTGGCTTGAACATACTTACCTGAAAACCCATATCTTACATCTGCTGCATGACGAGTATATTATAAGTAAGTATATTAATAAGAGTGCTTTCTTTCTCTGTCCAGCTTCGTACGGGAGAGCCACACAACTGGCTGCATGCATAGGCTGACACGATCCCTGGTATACGACGACTGCACAAAATTTTCGTAAAATGGCCAAAGACTCTCCTAATCCCCTTTTAAGACGAAAACCTATACATCAGTTATGATCCTCTCGGTGTTGTAAATGGCCATGGGCGGCGGCCATTTCCCTCTTTTCCATAAAGAAAATAGATGTCTCAATGTTTTCAAAAACGTAACAACGATTGTAAGAGAAAAATTGAGTAATCGGTAATTTACTAAACAAGTGGTATAAATTAGAATTAACAACCAACATCAAGTAAGTCACACATTATGCGTCATATTCAGAGCGTGAACTTTTTTAGTTCCGACTATTTTTTTTTTATTACTTGACACGTACGTACTTAATTTAGTTTAAATATTTTATGTTAAAAATATTTGAACTTGTCGTAATACGACGATTAATACGCTTTAAAATACAGTTATTTTGATTGTGGTCTTACAAAATTTTGTTACAATCACTCAACTCATGGACATGTTCGGTTGGTTGCAGAACCGGATATTGCGGTTGGCGATACAAAAAGAAAAACTTATGGATAATTATAACACTTGTGTTTTTTTTTTGGTAACTGTATAGCGCCACCCTACATCCCACATCTATAACACGGAGTAGATTAAATTACAGTTGAGTTTCCGGCTCTTTACGATGGGAAAGAGAGGATAGAAGATTAACATGTAGAGGGAGCGAGGTAGAACTCTGGATACCGTTTACACCGAGTGAAAAGCAGCATGAGCTACTCGGGGTTAAGTTGGATTAGCGGACCTATTCATAGACCAAACTGCGTGGCTTTACCAGCGTTATAGTATGGCTCTACCACTGTTACAGATGACTAGTTTACACTCGGTTATATGAAGTAAAAATACAAAACTAAAAAAAAATCTATATTATTCGCCATCAAAAGTCCTCTTTCTATTTGATTATTATCTCCTATAATTGAGTTCAAAAATATAACCCTCTTTTTGAAGCTGTCGAGTGTAATAAACCCATGATAAGCGGTGTATCTCTTCCTTATAAATATTTGCTAATAATCTCTAACTCTATTTATAGTCTTAAGTTAATTTTAACGATTTATGCTCTGAAAAATTGACAGTAAGTAGTAAGCCAATACCAATTATTTATTTTATAAAATAAATTAATAAAAATAAAGATATTTGCTAAAGTAATCTGCGAGACATGATCATTATCATTACATAGTATAAAACAAAGTCACTTTTCGCTGTCTGTCCCCTTATATGCGCATACCTTTTTAACTACGCAACGGATTTTGATGTGTTTTTTTTAATAGTTAGAGGGTATCTACGGGATGTTTTTGATCTATAATTCTTATATGAAGTTGTAAAGAAAAAAATATAATTTTCGAGATTCAGCACCTTAATTGCAAACGCTGGCTGAACCCTAAGTGATAGATCAAAACAGTGTTCTATATTATTAAACACCTTCAGAAGGTCTACAAAAAAGTGCGCGAGGGCATATGTCTATCTCTTAGGGATAACCCCAATGACCATTTTTATTTTTTTTACTTTTTACGAGAAATAATAGATTCTTTACGAAGCGATTTTAAACATTACAGCATTAATTTTCATCCAATTAAGTCTTAAATTGATTGTGCACGTAATATAGATGATCCTGTCCCTTTACAGCATGCAATTTAAACGAATATTTTCGAAGATATTGCAGTATTAACATAGCGGAACGGCAGTTAAAGCCGATAAATAGCACAAATTGAACCTCATGATATCCAAAACCTACTCATTTATTGCTTTTATTGCGGAACAAAGTTCGCCGGGTCAGCTAGAATGTAATATATATATATGTTTTTTTTTTGTACTAACATTGAACTTAAAACCGTAATCTTATGAAGCGATATTCGCAATGGGCATTGCCAGTCAAGCTATACTCCTTCAGGTGTTATGGGTGTGATATTATTATAAATACTTTCATTATTAACCTCAAGTTACATACATATATAACTTCAAGCCTAATCCCAAGCGGGGTAGGGAGAAAAAACAGAGCGCCATAAGGCACGATTCTTAGACTTTGACTTTAATAACTTTTGTCTTACACGCTCGTCTGTTTTTAAGGCTCATAACATAACGTTTCTCAAGGACTCGTTCTATTAGGTCATGGAAAGTGTGTCGTGGCCGTCCTCGACTCCTACATCCATCCGCTTTGCACTGTATATCTACTTAGTCAATATGACATAATCCAAATTATCATCAATTAAAAGTTAGTTTTTAGAAATAGCCTTTGCGAAATTAGATACATTTTTGTTTATCTTATAATGATAAATTTATATCTAAAATTTTATATACGTATAACGTATTTACTATTTAATAATGCAAAAATTCACTAATTATGGTGATCAATTTAATATTAATTAAGTTTGTCTTCAAATATATATAAAAAATACTTGTTTTGCAATCAACATAACGTAATTCGAAGATAATCTAGATATATATGTGAAAATTAATGTAAGTGTTACTTCACGCACTTAATACCCCGAAGGTATGGGCAGCGGTAATTAATCCTCAACACGTAAAACTAAAAACGAACCCATAACGGAACAAACGGAAGTTATTGCTGGGCAAAAATAGTCATCCAGAGATATATCTCTACCTATAACCATAAAACCAATTGCCAACCCTTTATGATTTTAATAGTGTGAAGGTATAAAAACCTCAATAAAGAAGTTATCTGTTGTCAATAATAATCATTTGTGATCTCAGTGATCTGGAGGGTAAGCACCACGCTTCTGAACCAAGGTGTCTCAGGTTCGATAAATTTGTTTCTTATACAATATGGCAATAGATTCTGCCACTCCATTTGAGACATATCAATTAGTCGAGGGGTAACAGCCGCTGCTCACACCTTAGATTAGAAATGGTCGTGAAGTTACACATTTATTATTTAAACTAACTAAACAAAGGCCTCGCCCATATTTCCTAGTTAAAAACAAGCAAAAGTTATGTCAAGTAGTAGAAAATCCAAATCAAATCTAAAATTATGGCAGTTAGAATGCATTCATTGTTTTTGACTAGGGTTGTGCTGTGTTTGAAATCTAATTACACTAACAGTTGTAGAGCCACCTTCAAGAAAATCAACGCAAAATGGCTCATACGGCGTTTCGTACGGTAGAAGAGGTGGGGTACCCACCGTACTCTTCCAGTTCTTTCTATTCTCATTCCTTGACGAGTCTTGTGGTGCATTGGTAAAGCTACCGACTACAGAATCGAGGTTGGCAGCTTCGACAAATATTTATGACAAGCATGAATGTTTGTATGGCGTCTGGGTGTTTTTCTATGTATTATAAGTTTGTATTTACAAAAGAAAACTATTTATGTATTAGTATCCGTTATCATCCATAGCACAAGCATTTAGTAGCTTAATTTGGAACTAGAGGGCGCTATGTGATTTGTGTCCAAGATATTATTATTATTATCGCCTAAAAGGCCGGTAACGCAACTGTAACACTATATGTGTTGCAGATATCCATGGGCGGCGTTAAACATTTAAATCAGATAGTCTCGGTGGTCCAGTGGTCGAGTACACGGCTTCTAATCCAGAGGTCCGGGTTCGAATCCTGACACTGGCTCACACCTCGGCTCTTAAGTGTGATAAATATCGATGACTAAAAACTTTGTGCCCGTTATGGCAATAGGTTCGCCACCTATTCCATTTGGGACGTAAACATAAATAACGGCGAGACGTGGCTTAACAGCCGCTGCCTACACCTTCGGGTAACAAAGGCGTGAAGTTATGCTATGTTAAATCAGATATTCTATTCAAAACTGTACACTGAATATATTGTTATCATTTTACTTATATTAAATTAATATATTATTAATACTTGGGACATAATCTACAATCGATACCGGTTTTTAGAATTTTTCTCTGTTTATCTGTTTGTCTTTATGTTTGTTACGTATAAAATCTGATAGTACTGCATGCTTTTATAACCAATTTTGCATGAATATTTCCAAGAGGTTGGGTCAACATACAGGCTGAATATTATCACGCTATCACTAATTGGGGGTGAGTAATGAACACTTATAATGGCACTGGCATAGTATTTTTACTGCTTTATGGCTTTCACACAGACGAAGTCGCGGGAACAAATAATGTTTATATAAACTTACAAGTGAGCTTAATTAGAAAATGATAATTAGTAATATTTAAATTTAAAAAAATACACAGATTTTGTCCGTCTCTTATTAATTAGATCAATATATATTATATATATATATTATATTTAAATGTTATGCAATTGCTTTCATGTTGAAATCGATAATAATTCATTATAATTGAAGTATTGCGTAAAATCGATATAAATTAGAAACTGAATATAGGATATTTTATTTACAAGTTAATTTTGTAACTTAACGCTTTTTATAACATAAGGTGTTGGCAGTGGGAATTACGGTTTGACACAAATCGTTGGCCATATATTGCTTACAGGATTTAATCACACATGATATATTCAATATTTTTTTGGAAAATTATTGATTTGTACCCGGAATCGAACTCGTAAATCTCTCAATCAGAAACGAGATTGAATTTACTTTAACAAATAAATATATCATACTTGTTTTAGAGGAATATCTAGTGTATCTAGTGAAAGTTAGCAGGAAGGAAACTTGACAATCTCACAAAGGTATATCGTTATATAAATACAGGAGAATAATAATATTAGGTCGGGGAAAAAGTTTTTTCGCATAACGTAGGTATAAACTTATTATAAAATTTCTTTGACTGTACTATTTGTGTCTGGCTGGTTTTGGTAACATTAAAAAGGTTACATTATAAAGAAAATAAAAAAATAAAAAAAAGTTGTTTCCCGCTATTTTTCATTTGTTTTTCTCTCCGTAAAAATGAGTGAATCTAATGAAGAAATTCGATACATTTTAAAATTTTATTATAAAAAAGGCAAAAATGCAACTCAAGCAGTGAAAAAAATTTGTGATGTTTATGGACCTGATGCAGTGTCAGTAAGAGTAGCACAAATTTGGTTCAAACGTTTTCAGTCCGGAAATTTTGATGTTAAAGATGCACCTCGCTCTGGTCGCCCTGTTACGAATAAAATGGACGCCATTTTTGAAAGAGTGGAGCAAGATCGGCATATTAGTAGTTACGATGTAGCTGAAGAACTGGGAATTGACCACAAAACAGTTTTGACCCATTTGAAGAAAGCTGGTTATACAAAAAAGCTCGATATTTGGGTGCCACACGAGCTCACTCAAAGAAACTTAATGAACCGTGTACTCATTTGCGATTCATTATTGAGACGTAATGAAACCGTTTTTGAAGAGATTGATAACTGGCGATGAAAAGTGGATCACGTACGACAAGAACGTGCGAAAAAGGTCGTGGTCGAAAGTTGGCCAGGCTTCACAGACTGTGGCCAAACCTGGCCTAACACGAAATAAGGTGATGCTGTGTGTATGGTGGGATTGGAAGGGCATTGTTCATTATGAGCTTTTACCGTCCGGCAAAACCATCGATTCTGATCTTTACTGCCAGCAACTGATGAGATTAAAGGAAGCAGTCGAGAGAAAACGGCCGGAATTGATCAACAGGAAGGGTGTGGTCTTTCATCACGATAACGCTAGACCACACACATCTTTAGCCACTCAGCAAAAATTAAGAGAGTTCGACTGGGAGGTCCTAGTGCATCCACCATATAGCCCTGACCTTGCGCCTTCAGATTTTCACCTGTTTCGGTCTCTTCAGAATTCTTTAGGTTCTGTAAGGTTGACCTCAAGAGAGGACTGCCAAAACTATTTGTCCCTTTTTTTTGATCAGAAGTCCCAAAGTTTCTACAGTAACGGGATAATGTCTCTGCCCACAAAATGGCAGAAAGTTATTCAACAAAACGGTACATATATATTGTAAATAAATGTAAATAAACTTTGAAAAAAATGTCTTGACTTTTCATACAAAAATACGAAAATACTTTTTCCCCAACCTATTATATTGATGATGTACCAAGTTTAATTTCTAAAATTACTATTTTTAGTACGCTTTTATTAGTTTCACCTATCCATGTATGCGAGTATGTATATAATCAAACTCTTTGAGTTGGATTTTCTCCTGCTTTAAACGATCCGATTTTATTTAAACTTTGCACACCCATCAGAGACCGATGACAATGCAATGATTTGATCAAAACAAACGATTATCCTGATTAGATTCGCCAGGGTTTTACATTTTCTTTCCGACTAGCTCTATCTCTCTTACTCTCGTACTAAGTTTCAGAATTTGCATGCTTTTAGAAACGCTTTGATACTCCTATGATAATAATTGTGACTTGATCAGTATACTATTGTATTATAATAATATTTATGCTTTACTAATAGCTTTTGTCATATTCCGATGGCTATTCACTAAAAATAATGTGTGAAATATTTTGAAAAAAGAAACCGGGTGCTAGACTTACTAAAATGTCGTAAAAAGCACCCCACGCTTTTTCAAATTTAGTTTGTATTATATGAAAACATGTTTTTTTTTTTAAATATATTTACAGTTCAGTCTAGGTATAAAAAACTTTGACCAATGCAAAAATTTCGAATTTACTTTCCTGTATAAAAGTTAAATCTTATTATATCTGTTATTGGGGTCAAAAAGATATCGGTACTGATAAATGGCAAGTGGCAACCCTAATAACAAAGCGTTAATATTACGGGTATAAGCAAAGCGTAGGAACTACAAAGCGAGACATCTCCCGAGCTAAATTGTGCGTCTAATCTGTTACGTAACGTTCATAACAGAAGGAAAGTACGCGGCCATGTTTAATTGAAGAATCATTTTGATTACGACATGATTTTTTTTAAACTTATATTACGCGAATTCGTGTACTGCATAGTGTTTTAATGTTTAATTACGAATAGTTAAATTATCAATGTTTTATTTTTAACTCCATGAGTGTTTGTTACTCTTTGGTAAGTGTTGTCATGAAGCTTAGTAATAACTATAAATACACACAAATTTTTAGTTCTTTTTTTGTGAAAATTATAGTTTCCCTCTGCTAACCCCCTAACGGTAACTGAGGTGAAATTATGTTGTATAATTATTAATTATAACAAGTTTTACTTAGTCGTTTCCAACTAAACAATATTTAGTCGTCTCGGTGGTGTAATGGTTCAGTACATCGCTTCCGAATCAAAAGTATGTGCCTGATGTAGAATCCTGCCTCAAATTATTGACCTTTTGGAAGTTACACATAACATAACTTCATACTTTTTTTTAGCCGAAGGTGTAGACAACAGCAGTTAAGCCTCGACTCGCCGTTATGTTTACGTCCCAAATAGTGGCGAACCAATTGTCACACACGGAAATTATAGGTGAAAAGAACGAAATTTACAATTATTAAATAAGGTTGCATGGGATTAAAATAATTCCGCGTGTTGAAAAATCATTAAATTTGGCAAATTACAAAACAAAAAATGCTTACATAGATATAATAATTCTAAAAGTAAAAGAAAAACGCAATTTCACAAAAAATCCCATGCGAGGTAGGCAGCGACATCTGAGCGTCATAATATGCACTCCTTTGTCTATACATCGTGTCAAACAGGCTTGGCCGTTACCAACAGTCCAGTAGTCGTGCTTCAGTTTGAGTTGTTAACACTCGCGCGCTCTACCCCATTCCAACTCCTCTACTTTATCCCACTCTAAGTGGGATCGGCACAACATGTCATCCTTTCGAACTATCCATGTTGTCAAGAGTTTTGGGTGCGATTTTATGACCGGCCGACTGCCTGGCGTCAACCCTCTTTGGAAATGTTTTTGCGCGCTCTACCTATGTGGGTCATTTTATTTAAATATTTTTTGACCAATTGAAAATATTTATAATAAATAAGTAATACTTTATTAGAGAACTTTAATAAACAGTACATAATTAAATAAAACAAATTAAGAACCAAAATTCCGACTATTTTATGACCTCTGGAATATTGGAATATGGTCAAAGTGTGTACCAAAATTTTATTCAGGAATGTGAGACAAATGTACTATATGATAAACTAACTAACTAAAAGTTAGTCTCGGTGGTCCAGTGGATTCGAATCCGGGCTCACGCCAATGACTTCTCTAAATTCCTTTCGGAACTCATGTGTGATAAATATCGATGACTGACAACTTTATTGCCGGTGTATGGTAAAAAATTCACCAACTATTCTATTCTGCCTAGACCGTCAGCTAGAAAAAGGCGTGAAGTTATGTATGTATGTGTAACATCCAGTAGTAATAACATTCAATAAAAACATATTTTTTTATTTGATATTTGAGCTTTAATATATTGCATCATTAGTAATTCCATTATTAATGGTATTGCCTAACGCTACACGCAGATTACGTTAGTAGACTAAATCGATTCTTAATAATGGTGATGACAATAAATAACTTTAATAAAGCGTTAATATCTTAACTTTTCAGTCATCGACTGATTATTTTTTAAATATTTCGTGAACTGAAATTATAAATATTTAATTATACGTTGTCTGGTCTGTACGTAACACTAGAATATAATGAGAAGAATTAATTTTGATATATGTATACAAAAAATAATTGTTTGTTTGTATATCTTTTAAAATAATATCTTTTTACTAAATGCATATATGTATGTATATACGGTCTGGTTAGACAACCAGACAAACAGACGTTTGTTCCGGATAATCACTGAAATGTCTAGACCGTTTTTGACCGAATATTTTCCGATGAATATCTCATATAATAAATAATAACTTAGCCTAATTTTATTTTAGATATTTATGTATATATGGAATAATAGGGCAAGCGGGTCACCTGATGGTAAGCAACTACCGCCGCCCATGGACACCTGCAACACAAATAGTGTTACAATTGCGTTGCCGACCCATAAGGGAGCAGGACGGGAAAGGAGGCCCCTCCGGATAACTCTTTCACCGAACGAAACGCGGCATGACGATATTCTGAAAGTTGGTATTTCACCGGTCGAGCCGGCCCATTCATGCAGTGAACTGTGTCACCACTGTATTGTTGTATTGTTAAATGCCACTCATACTAAATTGCGAGTTTAATATATAACAGTATTTTATTAAATAAACTAGTTTTGGTCTGCTCAATATTATAATCATATGATGTATCGTTCTTATTAGTGAAGAATCTGGTTGATAAGACCCGATCGATCATTTTAAATATTTAGAAAGTAACATAACATAACGTCACACCTTTTTCTAACCAAAGGTGTAGGCAGCGGCTGTTAAGCCTCGTCTCGCCGTTATGTTTACGTCCCAAATGGAATAGCCAACGAACCTACAGTCATACACTGAGACACAAGTAGTTTTCAGTCAGCGATATTTATGTATGTATAACATAAAAAGAGTCTCGGTGGCGCAGTGGTCGAGCACACGGCTTCTGATCCAGAGGTCCGGGTTCGATTCCAGACACAGGCTCATACCAATGACTTTTCGAAATTGTTTTCGGAAGTTATGTGTGATAAATATCGATGGCAGAAAAACTTTGTGCCCGGTATGCCAATAGGTTCGCCACCTATTCCATTTAGGACGTAAACATAACGGCGAGACGAGGCTTAACAGCGGCTGCCTACACCTTCGGGTAACAAAAGGCGTGAAGTTATGTTAAGTATGTTATAACTTCTAAAAATTATTAAATTATTTTTAATTATATTTTTACCATTTCTTCTACTATAGTAATATGCTAAATCGAAATACGTTATAATTGTTTTTTTTTTTTTTTAGTTATATTTAGAGACATTTGGGCCGTAACGTGTCGTCGTTATAGCGAATCGAGGCTTTACCATCCGCTGCCTACACCTTCACGTAAAATAAGCAGTTCTTTTTTTACTTTTCACACGATCGAAGCTTCGGGGAAAAGCTAGTCTATATTAATTATATGTACAGCTCCGAACTTTAATAGATGTAACTTAAGATGTTTCATGACTGGCTCATATAACCGGGTTATTATACAGCCTCAAGCTAAAACTTGTACATTTTTAAATAGTTACATTATTACACACCTAATCTAACTATTTCGTAATAGTCGGTTAAAATTGTGATCTTTGATTAATTAACTAGTTTGACAACAACATAACTTCGCGTCAACACTCTAGCGGAATTGTAATGGACTACATTTTTATTTTCAGTCGGTTAATAATTAGCTATCTCGCTTAACTGTCGTGAAGACATCGCTGATTGGTGAATGTATGAATTGTGCATTCATTGTTTTATCAAAAATAAGTCTCCCTACTAATAAGTATTGCTTAATAGATATAAAAAAAAGACAATAAGTATTAAATCTACTAACATAACATAACTTCAGGCCTTTGCTATCCTTAAGTTGGGCCTTGACACGCCGTTACGTTTTACGTCCCAAATGGAAAAGGTGGCGAACCTATTGCCATTCCGGGCACAAAGCTTTCAATTATCTATATATATATATCCCACATAACATTCAAAATTAATTTCGAAAAGTCATAGGTGTGAGCCAGGATTCGAACCCTCGACCTCTGCATTCAGAAACGAGGTGCTCCACAACTGGACCACCAAGGCTTTTAAGTCTAATAATATTAAAAATAAAGTCTTTGAATGACTTGAAATGGACGGATGATAAAATAATACATGCTACGGAGCTGAATGTTGAGATGGATGTGGGAAGCGACGAAAATGGATGAGTATTTTATGAATGAGTATATAAGACGAAGCTTGAAAGTTGTGCTTGAAAGAACGAACGAAACTTGAAAGAAGAAACTGAGAAGATAATAGGTCTTGCGTGCTAGGGACATGTAATGAGGAGGGATGACACACATGTCGCGAAAAGAATGATGAACCTGAATGTGGAAGAAAATGAGAAAAGGGAGACCGAAGAAAACATGGATGAATTGTGTGAAAGATGATATGACTTGGAAGGATGTTGCTGTGGAAGAAGCGAATGATAGGAGCGTGGAAAAGAAAAATCTGTTGTACCGATCCCAAGTGATGGGAACAGGGGAGGAAGATGATGATGAACGATTTCAAAGAAGAGGTTATTTTTTATTTCAAATTTATATGAATATGAAAGGAAATAAAATGCAAGGGAAATCTAATAAAAAATAGATGGATTGTGTGCAAGACAATATGATTAAGAAGCAAAATATGGAAAAAGAAAACCTGTTGTGCGGATCCGAAATGAAGAAATATGGCATGAAGATATGTACAGCATCTATATAACTCCATCACATATAGGTGAACACACAGAAATTTTTTCCATTGTAACGACATTCCGAAATGGTCCAATTTATATATCACCAGCTGACCCGGCGAACCTTGTTCCGCATCAAAAGCATTTTTTACAGCGTTAACTGTTAAAGTGCTAAATTTCTATAAATTTATATACAATAAAAACCCCGTTGACACCCTCAATCTATTTTAAAAAAAAACCTAAAATTCGAATCGCATCGAAGTCCGTTGCGTAGTTTCAAAGATTTAAGCATATAAGGGGACAGACAGCGGAAAGCGACTTTGTTTTATACTATGTAATGATACAGATCTGGTGATGATGACTTACGAAGATAGAAAACGTAACACTTTGAAAAATTGCACCAAATTAACCGCTATTTTACTTTATTCGTTTAATTAATAAAAATGCGTCGCTTACGTAAGCAGTTAATCATACGTCTTAACATCTCTTTTTTTTTTAGTATCCTATATAAGTGTCATTTGGCCGACTATCCACAATAAAGTTTTGCTTGACAAAAGGTTACAAGACATAATGAAAACCTATTTACAAACCTCTGAAAAGTTATAGTCTAGGTGTTCCGGTGGTCGAACAACACGTTTCTGATTAAGAAGACGTGGGTTCGATTCCCGGCTCACACCAATGATTTCTCATAATCCTTTTCGGAAGTTATACGTGACAAATATCGATGACTAGTGTATGGCAATAGGTTCGCCACCATTTGGGATACATAACATAATGATTCGGCGAGTCGAGGCTTAACAGCCGCTGCCTGCAACTTCGGGTAAAAATAGGCTTAAAGTTTTGTATATGTTATGTTCAATATTTATATACTTCCATTTAAAATAACATAGTCAAAAAAATAATAATAACAGTACGTAATACCAGTTTTTATTTTATAACAAAAATGAGTGTTAAAACAATTATCACCGAGAATTTATATAAGTTAATAAAAATTTATGCAGAGCATCACCTACTTACCCGTTGTTATTTTATTGTTAACAAATATTAATATTTTATTCATTAATTCATAATATTAAAATATGGCACGCATATTTTACGGACTGTTTCTTTTTTATAATATGTATTATGTTGTGACTAGTTTTTCGACCGCTTTTGAATACCATGTCTCGGGTGCGGATCCATGGTACACCAATAACAAAATAAAATTTTCAATAAAGTATGCAAATAGGTTTTGCGTCTGTGGAAAAAAAATAAGAAACATTACATCTAAGGAGTGATCATCCCCAAAAGGCCATATATACATCATCATTTTCCTGCCCTTGTCCCACTCTATGTGGGGTCGGCACAACATGTCATTCTTTTCCATTCTCTCCTGTCACTCGTCGTTTTCACACTTACTCCCTTCATATTCATATCAACTTTTATACAGTCCATCCATCTCTTTTTCGGCCTTCCTCTACTAATGTGTCCATCCACAGTCATTCTCATCGTTCAAAAGGCCATATATACAAGCCTGTTAAATAATCATAATCTTTCTTAATATTAATTAGAGTTTTAAATATGGATCAAAAAAATGGTTTTTCGAAGAATTTTTCTAGATTGTTTCTATGCAAAATGTGCAGTTTTATTCTCTAATAAGTTTTGACCACAGTTAAAAACCACGACATTATAGTACAACGGGCCTTATTATACACGAATTCTAAATATAAATAAAGTTACAAATACTTATTTAATTACAAAAAGGATAAAACTAAATTATAAAATTATTGTGTATATAAAAACTTAAGGACGCATATATTGTCAAATAGTTTACCGCGCAAACTTCTGTTTAGAGGAAGTCCCAGATTCGAATACCGACCGACAACAATTACATTTATGTCATTGTTGTGTGCCCGGTGATTTTCAGAATTAAGATTAATACCGTTGATTAAAATTAATTGCTATTACCAACAACACAGAGGAATTTTATATTGATTGATAAATAAATAAAAACCCTAGAGACTAATAAATATCTTGGCCTTAATACGTAGTACTTTTGTCCTATTAAAAATGTATATAATATATATATATATATTATATACATTTTATATATATATAGTATATGTAAAATAAAAACAAACTGCAATATTTACTTTTCGACAGATGATGTCTGCTTTTTGGACACTTCACAGAACAAGCACATCACAGTGTATTACATTGGAACAACACTTATTACAATTACACATTTTTTAAATTATTTTTTAAAATATATTTTTTCAAAATAAACACTTAAAACCGTCGCAACGCTCGCAACGGTTTAGATAGCAATTTAGTAAAAACAAATTACCGCCAAAATTCTATATAGATTAAAATGTGACACTAAATTTAAAAAAAGAACGAACGAAAAAAAAAACGTAAATATTTCTCTTTATCGATGATCGAATTTTAAATATCGATATTTGTGTCAGATAAACGCATGCGGGCTATATTGCGTAAGGCGCTTTTATAAACGCGTGCTCGCTCGCTCAGAGACTTGTAGAAACTGAAAGTGGAGGTGGCAATGGCATCCAGACGGTTATCTTGCGAACAAGGGATGTGCAATCGGCGGCGGTGCAGAACGTAGGTACTTAGCAGAATGTAGGTAGGTACTTAGCCGAACATAGGTACTAAGCAGCACATAGGTACCTATAACACAATAAGAATTTACACATTGATTACATTCGTGATGAAATATCCATTAAACAATATCGAGGCACGAGGCTGCTACGGAAGTATTATGAAAATTGATATGGCTTTAACAGTGAAATACCACGACCTCTCAGAAGATCGGCGTAAAGTTGCTCATGCCGCGTTTCGTTCGGTGAGAGGGGTACTGTCACACTATATGTGTTGCAGGAGTCCATAGGCGGCAGTAATAAAAATATTGATGCTAAGTATTTATATACTTGTGTGGGATCTGGAATAGACTGGATGTTTCTCTATATATTTTATATATGTATTTGCAAAAAATAACTGTACTTGTATTGATCATATTTTATTTCTTATCTAGTTCTCATAACAGAAGCGTTTGATTTCTGAGCGAGCTTGAATAACTGGCGGACGCTGTGTGCATTGTCTCCAAAATGATATTAAGTAAAAATTGTAATAACTCTCATATCCATTATTTTTCTCATCAGACAATGAATAAAAACCACGAAACATTCAAGCTTGTTGTTGCTACTTGGAATCTTAAATCAGATAAATGAGAATTTATAGATTTTATTTTTCGGCTATAATGTGCTCAATTTAAGCTTACACGGAAGAGCAACCTTTTTTGAGTGACACCTTATGGTAGCTACAACAACAAAACTTCACGCCAAGCCCTTTATTAGTTGTGCAGAAAGAAGTGTCTGCAGCAAGACACGATTCTCACACAGCTGACTCGCTTCCTTGACTTTCATAGCTCCCGTCATTCACGCTTGTCGGTTTTTATAGCTGCTAACGTCACATTCTGATAAGATACGACGATTCTGGTCATGGTATGTGCTTCGCTGCCTTCCTCGACGTCTTTCCGCTGTTGCAATGTAGGTTTATCTGCTAAGTCATTCATTCATGTTCGACTTAATTTATTAGGTGCACGGATTTTGTTGAATGAAGGGTTATAATGAGTGCTTAAATCATGTAGATTTAGTGTAAATTAATCACTGCGTCATAAATTATTGAAAGTACTTGTCTAGAAGATAGAGGGGGGCAAACAAGGGGTGTGTCAACCGGTGGAAAGCCACAAACTCCGCCCATGAACACCTAAACACTGGTAGAGTTACAGTTGCGTTGCCGGCCCTTATAATGGGATATGGAAGCAGTCGGAAGTAGGATGGATAGGGAAAGGGGTTGTCTCTCCGGATACCTCTCACCTAGCGAAATACGACAGGAGCTACTTTACGCCGAAATTTTGAGAGGTCGTAGTATTTCACCAGTTGAGCCGGTCCAATCATGCAGCAAACTGCGTGGCTCTACCACTGCTTTGTACTTATGTTCTAAAAGGGTTGTAGTAGGAGACATTGGAGGTGAGTTTATATAAGTAACAGTAGAGATACGTAAGCCATGGTCATCAACAACACCGGGAAGATCATAATTATGTTGTCTTCGCTTAGAAGAGGATAGGGAGGGAAGGGCTTGGGCCTGCAGATACCGGGGTCCTAACGAAACGCGGCATGGGACACTTTGGTAGAGATATTGAGAGATGGTATTTCACCAGCCCGTTCATGCAGCGAATTGCTTGGCTCTATCGCTCTACTGTATTAAAGAAAAACTGTTATTATATTAGTACAGCTGGTTTCGGTGGTCCAGTGTTCGAGCACCCGCTTCTAAACCTATGAGGTCGCGGGTTCGAATCCTCACGCTGGCTCACACCTATGACTTCTCGAAGTTCTTTTCGAAAGTTTTGTGTGATAAATATCGATGACTGAAAACTTTGTGCCCGGTATGGCAACAGCTTCGCCACCTATTCCATATGAGACGTAAACATAACGGCGAGACGAGGCTTAACAGCCGCTGCCTATACCTTCGTTATGTTATATTTATATTTGTAAAGCAAAGCAATGCCAGTGTTTGAACGTTCCTCGTTACGTTACGTAACCTAAGAACTGAATTTACACAAGTAAGTGTTCCTATTACCATAACTACCGCGTGGGTTACTTTTCTTTTTCCAACATAATGTTGACAATAGGTAACTTCTTAGATCCGTGTTTAGAAATCGCTGTGTGAAGTCACTAATAAAGTTCTTTATTAATCTCATAAGTGCATTGGACTCAAAATTGTAATTTTACAAATAGAACGTGTTCTGGAGGAAGGTGATGTTAGGAGCCTCAAAAACCGACGCGCGTGCATGAAAAGAGTTATGAAAGTCAACGAAGCGAGTGAGGCGTGTAGGAATCGTGCCTTATGGCGCTCTGTTCTCTCTGCCTACCCCGCAAGGGATTTGGCGTGAAGTTATGTTATGTACAATTTTGCCTTAAATATTTATGTATCATCATTACATAGTATAAAACAAAGTCACTTTCCGCTGTCTGTCCCCTTATATGCTTAAATCTTTAAAACTACGCAACGGATTTTGATGCGGTTTTTTTTAATAGTTAGATGGTGTCAACGGGGTGGTTTTGATATATAATTCATATATAATGTTTTAAAGAAAAAACGATAATTTTCCAGATTTAGCACTTTAACTGCAAACGCTGGCTGAACCCTAAGTGATAGATCAAATCAATGTTCTACATTATTAAACACCTGCGGAAGGTCTACAAAAAAGTCCACGAGGGCATATGTCTATCTCTTAGGGATAGCCCACAATGAGCATTTTTATTTTTTTACTTTTTACGAAAAATAATGACTTATTTACGAAGCGATTATAAACATTACAGCATTAATTTTTATCCGATTAAGGCCCGTGTTCGCGAAGAGATGATTAAATCTTA
Source organism: Euproctis similis (assembly GCA_905147225.2). Classification (NCBI taxonomy): domain Eukaryota; kingdom Metazoa; phylum Arthropoda; class Insecta; order Lepidoptera; family Erebidae; genus Euproctis; species Euproctis similis. The sequence goes on along the minus strand of LR990121.1, from coordinate 4,250,567 downwards.
TTCAGCCGATTACGCCGTAAACGGGTCTTTAACAATATTTTGCTGTTCACCAAGCACTTAACATTGATTAAGTGCTGTAATCGACCGATTATCTTAATGTACCTCAATAACCTCGTTTAGCCGACGGTTATTGTAAACAAATGTGACATTTCATAAATAGAGTAAGGTGAAGGATCTAATAATGGACACTTATACTACAGTGTTCATCATAAAAGCAATACAAGCAATTAGTACAAAACACAGACCAAGAGTCATTAGTAAAATATCATATCAATATTCTCAAGAATGCGTACCTATGAGAAGTATCTGTAATAAATTCTTAGAAATTTAAGAAGGTATGGGAAAATCTAAAATCATCATTGATAGACACTTAGGATCCAGTTGCCCATTCCCAGTGATTCCCAGCATTAGATATCCAGTCATTGACATGGTTTTTTGTCATGTCAGATACATAATTATAGCAAATATAAACAGTATTTAGGAGACGTATAAATGAAATCCCGTTTCATTAAAATTGGTAATTTATTTGAAACTTATCTAGTTTAATCATATAGTATAACTATTCCTTATTCAGTTTATAACTTTAAAACTATCGAAAAACTATATTTTCCTTTAATACATAAAAAATGTCCATCGCTGGTGTATTGTCCATTATTGGAACTTCTGCCCTAAATAAAATATAATAGAAGTAGCTATAAATTACATTTTAGATGAATATAATGTTTTAGACGATTTTAAATAAGTAAGTGAATGATACGGGCACCCCGTTTATTCCAAATACGATGAAATTATTTCGAAGAATATGATGAGAAAGCAAAATAATAAAACGCATTTCAGACGTTGCCATGACAACACAGATCAACAGAATAAAACATAATGCTAATAAATAACAACGACGCTTATGGTGACTGAATCGCATTGCCATAAAACGGTTCACATTTTGCAGTATAATATTATTATCCTAACATTTTTGGATGTCGCTCGGATGTAAGCAAATGTATACAAATTGCATACAAACACTGCCATTTTACTAAATAGCATTATACTACTCATTCTTTTACTATTCATTCGTTCTAATTATAACTGTTTAGGTAACAGTTCCCATTTTATTTTTGGTGAACAGCGTTAACTTTATAGGCCCGATTACATTTAGAACTCTATTTAGCTAACACATCGTTATGTCATAGTTGGTGAACTCGACCCTAAGTGTCTTAAATAGAGTGTGCATGTAATATAGATGATCCTGGCCCTTTACAGTACGCAATTCAAACGAATATTTTCGAAGATATTGCAGTATTAACATAGCGGGACAGCAGTTAAAACCGATAAATAGTACAAATTGATTCTCATAATATCCAAAATTTACTCATTTATTTCTTTTGATGCGGAATAAAGTTCGCCTGGTCAGCTCGTAAAATATAAATACGGATTAAATTTAAATTTAAATTAAATTGAAATTAAATTTAAATTTTACAAAGTCTTAGAACCGACCGACGAGTGTGTATGACAAGAGTTATGAACGTCGAAGAAGTATGTGAGGTGTTTAAAAGTCTTGCTTTACGGGGCTCTGTTCCCTCTGCGTATCTCGCAAGGAAATTGGTGTGCATTTAAGTTATGTTTGTTTTATTTATTATCGTAAAAGACAATTATTATAAAGCTGCCAAATTACAATTCACACAAACACGAAAACACTACACTGATCAGCTGATCAATGTCCGCCATTTTCTCATTTTAGGAGATATTTCGTAGCGCTTAGAATAATAGATGGCGCAACTAATTACAAACAAAATTTATTTGGTATGTAGTCATTTTTGGTATTTGTAGGGATTAATTTCCAACTAATTTCTTGTCTCACCAAACCAAACGCGGCACGAGCCACTTTACGCCGATCTTCTGAGAGATCGTGGTATTTGACCGGTCGAGCCCTTCATACAGCAAACTGCTTGGCTCTACACATATAAAGGCGTTCTTATCTGATATCTTACAACACCACAAGTTTTTTTTTATGGAATAGGACAGCAAACGCGCAAGGTGGATCACCCGATGGTAAGTAACTTCTCACCGCCCATGTACACCATGGTGCGTTGCCGTCCTTTTTGGGAGTAGGAGGGAAAAGGAAGGGGAAAGGAGATCGGGCCTCCGGATGTCTTTCTCACCGAACGAAATGCAGCACGATCTACTTCACGCCAATATTCCAAGAAGTCGTGATATTTCACCAGTCGATTCATGCAGCGAACTGCAAGACTTGTTATTGTTTGTAGTTTTTAAATAATTGCAAAACAAAGAATTTCTGTTGCAACATGACTTTTTCTACAAAATTTAATGTGAAAAATTAAGTACTAACAAGTGCTAAACACGCCTAAATTAGCTAAGCAGCCTAATGACTTCGTAAAACTGAAGAACAGTCGTATACCCGCTGAAATATGGTAATATGTGCCAGTTTCAAAAACACACCTACGCACACACGCAGAAATTATTTATTATCTAAATAGTTATTTATTACGTAACAGCCTAAAGATGAAACACTAATATTGTACAATATTATTAACCTTGGACTTTCTGACCTGAAAATTATTTTTAACTAAAAAAATATATATAATGTATACTTATATATACAAAAATTCTACTACGCACTCGGCTACACGTAACTTGGCGCTTTTATTGACAAGCTGCGGGGTGCCTTGGTCTGCGATTTTTTTATATAACTCGCGCGCGTTCATATTGTGATCGGTTTCACCGCCATTTTCGTAATCATGACGTAGGTTTATAAGTCTGGGTGGTCCAGTGGGAGAGCACACGCCTTCTGATCCAGAGGTCCGGGTTCGAATCCTAATACTGGCTCACACCAATGACTTTTCGGAATTGTTTTCGGAAGTTAAGTGTGATAAATATCGATGACTGAAAACTTTGTGCCCGGCAATAGGTTCGCACACAAAAACTTACAACTGGAACCAGAGATCTCTGAACGAGAGATCGGGCTAGAATGACTAAAGTATATGTATATATTTTTATTTAAAACACGTATTTTTTAAATACTCGCTATTATTTCTTACTTATCGAAAAAAAATATTCATCATTGAGTAATTCGCTATTCCGTTGGCTCACGGTAGCGGGCTCGGTAACGGCGGAGTAGGGGGTGCTAAAAATCACCGGTCGCGACACGGCTACCATAAAAAAACGAACTTTGGCCCTGGTAACACACAACATACGCACGCTTAGGACTGACGAGAGGATCACCGAACTGGAAGAAGAACTGAGTAAGATTCGATGGGACATTGTGGGATTATCGGAAGTCCGTAGACAGGGGGAGGATACGGTAATCCTGCGGTCTGGAAACTTGCTCTTCTACCGGAAAGGCGACCACACCTCGCAAGGTGGTGTCGGATTTATCGTTCACCGGTCTCTAGTAGCCAACGTGGAGAGGATCGAGAGTGTGTCGACAAGGGTAGCGTACCTTATACTCAGAATATCCAAGGGATATTCGTTGAAGGTCATACAGGTGTATGCGCCGACCTCGGCACACCCCGACGACGAAGTGGAGGCCTTATACGAGGATATCTCGAAAGCCATCCACTCGTCCAAAACCTACTTCACTGTGGTTATGGGAGACTTCAACGCAAAACTAGGCACGAGGAAAGACGATGAGCTGAGGGTGGGGCAATTCGGTGTTGGACAGAGAAACCAGAGGGGTCAGAAAATGGCTGAATTTCTGGAGAGGGAGGGCCTCTTTATGATGAATTCCTTCTTCAGGAAACAGCCACAAAGGAAATGGACCTGGATCAGCCCCGATGGTTCAACAAGGAATGAGATAGACTTCATCTTGTCAGACAAACGACATATATTCAACGATGTCTCAGTGATCAACAGAGTGAAAACTGGGAGCGATCACAGACTAGTTAGAGGCATGTTGAATCTCTGTGTCAAAGTCGAGCGCTCACGTCGGATGAGGTCTACTTTGCGTCCTTCACCTGTTCAATACCAAAACCCCGAAAACTTTCAGCTCGAACTCCAAAATCGCTTCCAATGCCTAGATGAGTGTGAAACGGTGGACGATATGAACAGCAGGATAGTGGAAGTTGCGCATGCCGTCGGTGCTAAATTTTTTAGTAAGCGACGTGCAAACAGTACTCAAAAACTGTCGGAACCTACTCTCAGGCTCATGCAGGAGAGACGAAAAATTTCGACGCAGTCTTCGGCCGATTGGTCCAAACTCAGACAGCTAAATAGGCAGATCTCGAAAGGTGTACGACGCGATATTCGCAAATATAACACCCAGCGGATACAAGAAGCTATAGAGCGGAACCAAGGCTCTAAAGTATTCGCAAAAGATCTGTCTAATGGGCAGAGTCAATTGACTAAATTGAAGAAGGATAACGGCGTCGTTGTTTCTTCCAAAGATGAGATTCTGGGAGAGGTTCAGAAGTTTTATAGACAGTTGTATGAGTCTACACAAACTCCTGCTGTCGGCTTGTCTCGAGATCCCAGATCCAAGCTAATTCGGCACTACAGCGAAGACATCCCGGACGTCAGTCTGTACGAGATCAGAATGGCTCTCAAGCAGCTAAAGAACGGAAAGGCACCGGGTGACGATGGAATTACTACCGAACTTCTGAAGGCGGGTGGTACACCGATCCTTAAGGCCCTTCAGAAACTTTTTAATTCTGTCGTGCTCGGGGGCGACGTTCCAGAGGCGTGGACCAGGAGCGTGGTGGTGTTATTTTTCAAAAAGGGTGATACAACCCGCTTGAAAAATTATAGACCCATCTCGCTTCTGAGCCATGTCTATAAGCTGTTCTCGAGGGTCATTACAAATCGACTCTCGCGCAGGCTCGACGACTTCCAGCCTCCCGAACAAGCCGGTTTCCGGAAAGGCTATAGTACCATAGACCACATACACACACTACGCCAAATTATACAAAAGACCGAAGAGTATAATCAGCCTTTGTGCCTGGCGTTTGTGGACTATGAGAAAGCCTTTGATTCCGTCGAAACTTGGTCGAAAAAACGTCGCAGTGCTGCAGTCCCTCCAGAGATGCCAAGTTGACTATCGGTATATCGAAGTGCTGCAGTGTTTGTATAGAAACGCCACTATGTCAGTCCGGATTGGGTCTGGGAGTACGAATCCCATTCCATTGCAGAAAGGTGTCAGACAAGGGGACGTAATTTCCCCGAAGCTGTTCACCGCTGCATTGGAGGACATGTTCAAGCTCTTGGATTGGTCTGGACTAGGCATCAACATCAATGGCGAATACATCACTCACCTTCGATTTGCCGACGATATCGTGGTCATGGCAGAGTCACTGGAGGACCTTGGTACAATGCTCAAGGATCTCAGCAGATTTTCCCAACAAGTAGGTCTCAGAATGAACATGGACAAAACCAAAGTAATGTTCAATGCCCATGTCATTCAAGTACCGGTTACTGTTGGCGATGCGATCCTCGAAGTTGTCGACCACTATGTTTACCTAGGACAAACAGTCCAGCTAGGTAGAGCCAACTTCGAGAAAGAGATAAACCGACGGATTCAACTCGGTTGGGCAGCGTTCGGGAAACTAAGGGAAATCTTCTCGTCCAAAATCCCACAGTGCCTTAAGTCTAAGGTCTATGACCAATGTGTGTTACCAGTGATGACATACGGAGCTGAGACGTGGTCTCTAAATGTTGGCCTCATAACGAAGCTCAAGGTGGCTCAGCGTGCTATGAAACGGGCTATGCTCGGAATCTCTCTGCGAGATAAGATCCGCAATACGGAGATTCGCAAGAGATCTGGCGTGACCGACATAGCCTGTAAGGTTAGCACGCTGAAGTGGAGATGGGCTGGCCACATCGCTCGACGAACCGATCACCGCTGGGGTAGAAAGGTTCTCGAGTGGCGACCACGAACTGGTCGACGCGGAGTAGGCCGTCCCCCTACCAGGTGGACAGACGACCTTGTGAAATCCGCGGGAGGCCGATGGATGCAGGTTGCACAGGACCGGCAGTTGTGGCGCTCTATGGGGGAGGCCTACGTCCAGCAGTGGACTTCTACGGGCTGATGATGATTGAGTAATTCAATAAGTGAACTCCATGAATGTTTACGCAGCAGTAATTATGACAAGGGTCCATCGCAATATCAACGAGCGGGGCTTACAGTTACAGACGTTGGTCGTTGATATTTATCACACATTTGGTACTTCCGAAAAGATATTAAGAGTGCCACTAGAGACCTATTAGGCCACAGAGAGTATTAGGCTTCATTATTTTGCTTAGCTGTGTGGCGCCGGCTTAGAATACCGCCACCCCATCTCTTCTCGTGGGTGTCGTAAAAGGCGACTAAGGGAAAAGCTAGAAGAATGGGCAGCAGCATTCTCTCTGAAGAAAATACAGCCTACTGCGATCGCCAACCCGCCTGCCAGGCGTGGCGATTATGGCAAAAACCCCCCATGATTGAGCGGACCGGCAGTTGTGGCGCTCTATGGGGGAGGCCTATGTCCAGTAGTGGACCTAAAAAAAAAAAAAGGCTAATGATAATGATGATGATGACTTTGGCAGCTTATGGGAATCTAGTCTCCCGTTGCTAACGGTGAATCCTTATGGAGATGGATAACACATAACATAACTTCACGCCTTTTTCTACCCGAAGGTGTAGGCAGTGTAGGCATGTTTACATCCCAAATGGAAAAGCCGAGATTGTAACCGAGATGGATAAAACGTATAGAAATTGATTCTATGTATTTAAGGCACGCCATCTCTCTCATTATTCCTCCTTTAAAACATATACACAAAAGTAGAAAAAGGTATTAAAATAAAACTATTTACAATCAATATAACATTTTTATTTGTCGATTATAGACAAAAAACATCGATTAATTACAATCGAATTATAATATAATCTCTTATTAACATATCATAATAATATATACATTAACTGATTCCGTACTTGACACATTTCAATTTGTAAATTTGTGCAATCTGTTATACATAAATAATTCCGTCAACATTTTTCTCGTTTAAGATTCAAGTCGCGAACATTGCTTGCAAGGCGAAGAAAAAAATTCTAAGAATCTTAATTATTTTCTTTTTTTGGCAACGTACAAACTCATTAATTTGTAAAAACTTATTCCGAATCCCCTTTTCCCCCGCTTTCCGCCTTATTCTCTCCCATCATTCCATCCCATCCAAGTCCTGGGAACTGGGAAATTGATCGCTGTCATAAAAACTGAACTAAATCGAATTTCGCAGATCAACTGAAAAACTCTTGTCTCATATTTTATCAGTTTTTGAACAACATTAGGCATTGGTAGATGATGAGCTGTATTTATTATGATTTTTTCCTGGTGAAGGATCCAACCCCAGGGTCTACTGCGTCATGATGAGTACCGCGTGGTACCTCGCGATCATTTGGTCTTAGCGGACAATCCACGAAGTATAGGTACACGGGACTCCGAATGGCTTGGGCATGTTATGGCTTTACCATGGTTAATATTGGTACACAATAATAAACTCAGATCTTAGTTCTCTTTACTGCCACAGGCTGCGCTAGAATTCAGGACATACCGATCATTACGTGGTACGATTATTATTTATGCGCGTTAACATCTCGAAAATAACTAGCGTTTAGTCTACTAGACTACTACTACTAGAGTACTTCTTTAAAAATAATGCCCTCTATTGGCGAAAATTGTAACCATTGGGGACCATTGATTCGGACTCCTCTGTATCTATCCTTCGTAAGACAATCAATCAAAGCATTTAGATTGCAGAGAGTGCATACATATACACTCTAAAGTCGTTTAATTAATAGTGGTTTTATTCGTATTACAAAAATAAAATTAAATATTATATACAAGTATATATATATAACGTCATCTTGATAAAACGCATAGCAGGTACACGACATAAGTACAATATATCAAGATTGCAATAGTTTACAAAAATAGCGGAGACTAAATATAAAAATAATTATACACTTTCGTTTTCAAAATATAAATCTTTAATTATATATAGGTATGTCGGAAGCATTTATTTTTTAATTATAAAAATTATTTAGGTAAAATCGTTTCATTTATTTTCTAATTGCTATTGATTTCTGAAAAAAATCTTAATACATGTGATCCTATAACGCGGTTTATTACAACTCTGTAATAGGAGTACCGTGGTATTGATTGCTGTAATATTAAACCTGTAAAGACACTTAAGAACTGGACGTTACCGAGTTGTCAAAGATACTCAATACGACGAGCCTCGTGGTGCATTGGTAAAGCTACCGACTGCAGATTCGAGGTTGGCGGGTTCGATTCCCAACCGAGTACAAATATTTGTGAAAACATGAACGTTTGTATGGCGTCTGGGTGTTTTTCTATGTATTATAAGTTTGTATTTACAAAAGAAAAGCATATGTGTATAAGTATCCGTTATCTAGTATCCATAGCAGAAGCATTTAGTTGCTTAATTTGGAACTAGAAGGCGCTGTGTGATTTGTGTCTAAGATATTATTATAATTATAGTAATTCATGTAAATTATTAATTAAAAAAATATAGCTGTTCTCTGGGCAAATGAGAGTTATTAAAAAAATTGCTCTTTTCTCTATGGTGAGAATAGATTGGAAATTGAAAAGATTTAGAATAGCGTAACAGTCCCGAGTAGAATCCATGGATCAGGAAGAGAGAGGTCACATGACGATGATTTGACAATTAACATACGCGCTCCCAAGGCACTTTATTGACATTTCAAGATAATATAATAAATAATATGCTTTGAATAATAAATCATTAATTACATACAGTAAAATTGTACGTGTTTCAATTTAAAAAAGAAAAATTCACTCCTTGTTTTATGTACAGACTGCCATTACAAATATACTAGCCGTATGCAATAAGTTGAGACCTGGGGAGCGGTGACGTCACAGACGCATTATTGTACTGTGCACAAAAAAATAATACAACTAGTTTCCACCTGCAGCGTTTTCTCTACAAATTTATTAAGCTACTACTTGACCCGGCGAACTTGGTTCCGCATCAAAAGTATTTTTAACAGCGTTTACAATTAAAGGGCTAAATCTCAAAAATTATAACTTTTAATTACAACATTACGCATGAATTATATATAAAAACCATCCCGTTGACACCCTCTTTCTATTAGAAAAACCGCGACAAAATCCGTTGCATACTATTAAAGAACTAAAGCAATTAAGCATTTAAAGGGACAGACAGCAAAAAGCGACTTTGTTCTATACTGTGCAACGATTACGAGCGTCTCAGCTGAGTTATAATTTTTTAAAGCCAAAAATATTAAAATATTAATATTAAAACGAGACTAAAATGTTGCAAGAATGTTGCCTACAGTACAACACGGGAGCTTGAGCGGAAGTCACAGGGGTGGAGGGTTACATAGCAGGCGAGTCTCAACTTACCGCACGCGAGTTGTAAATATATAAATATGTAGTACGCTGCCACAGACCTAGAATATCAGCAAGTAGATTCAAATCCAATGTTATAACTTGTATTTTAAAAGGCAACTAGGCAGTTATTATTTAGTACAATAAAATTATTTCACTTGCTTCATAGACTTTCTTAAATTTTGTCATACATTTCCGACAGTTTTCAAGCATTCTGACTTCTTGAGACTGCCATACTTCTAGTCATTAAATATCCGTCACGGTCTTGCACTCAACTTTTCCACTTTTGCACTGTATATCTGCTTAGTCATTCTTCTAATCTTTCTACATGTCCGAACCGTCGCAGCATACTCTTACATATGTTAAGGCTGACGCTCTCTTTTTCTTTCAGGTCAACTCTCTACTTCACATCATCTTTTCAAATGTGTCTTATTATTGTGTATATTTTAATATTTCGCTGTTTTCAAACAAAGCTTTCTTGAGCGAGTCTATTCAACTGTTATAGACATTGTATGTGCGTATATAGTAATATTTTTAGACCATTTTGTTTATGCTACTAATTATTATGTCTATGGTAACATCAAATGTGCGTGTCTATATTAACTACTTCTATACTATTATATTACAAATTACGTATCACTGAATTTAATATTACAAATCTATTAAATCCAAAGAAAACACATTCGTTAACAACCAAAATCAGGATTTCAATATATTAGCATTCAGTAGTGATGAGTCTTTGCGAGATCCGGATCGAAGGACCAAAAATTTATATTATCGTCTTTATTGGTCGTTTGATAATTATTATTAATCTTTGGATAAATATTCCATGACGAGTATACGAATGTATTTAATTTGAACAAATAGTAAACACAATGTATATGAGGCTTATTCATTTCGTTTAATTTTTTAAATTTTACTGATAATATTTTCTTAAGATTATTGTGGCTATTTTATGTGGTTAACCCACCGTATGCTACTCTTTAGCTAATTTAGTTGAGGAGTTTCTATAATCTGTCTAAAGGCAGTACTAAATCTTTATTTCAATATTTATGTACCAACTTGTACTAGTATCAGAGGTGGGATAACCTACTCACTTCTAAGTATTCCTATTGATCTACTTATATACATATAGTCACGTAGTTTTCCACTTACTGCCTACAAGGCAGAGTCGACAGTTACCTTTACAAGAAATTTGCATAAACTTTGCCAAAATGGAACGGGATAAACGAAAATTAAACCAAAAATATTTTATTTGTTTAATAAATTTTATGGGAACCATTCTGTAACAATAGAACCACTTTTAGAATTGTGTGTGCTTTCCTTCGGTCTATGGCAGATTTGACGTGACCATAATTTTTTTTGCACTAATATGGCAACACTAACGATCCAATTCGATCGTTCCAAACTTAAAAACTAAATAATCTATATTATTATCACAATACATCGTTACTACGATTATACAATTATAGCGTAATCGTTTAGTCGACAACTAATCGATATTTATACATCACTATACTACATTTGAGCCACGCATTTGGACAAAATCTCTGAACACATTCAAAGCCCTGTGTTCAAATTTTATAGATATTTATCTACAATATAATTTTTAACAATCTCCATAACATATACATATCGTTATTGTTTTTATTTTTTTTTAAATATTATTTGAAAGCGTATCGGTTATTGAATGATATATTATGTAATATACAATCTGGTTAATATTTGAATAAAAATATATAATTTATATAGTTTTTTTTTTGTTGACAGTACTTAATTCAGTACATCTGTCAATATTTATTTAAGTAACAGTAAAAGTTTTCTTTTACTAATTTACTGACTTTTGAATAGGTGTTACACTGCTAACGAAAGATCTCTGTATATGAGTATTCTGGACCGAATATAGTCAAACGTGTTTTGTAGTTTCCTTACAATATATAATTTGTATACAATATATGTACATCCATTATCGATAAAGTATCTTTGTAGGCAGTATAAAGTGTGCCACAATTGGTGTTTTAAATTTATATAATTTTTAAATTATATTACAAAATCCAAAGACTACAAACATATTATGTAAATATAGTTTTTTTTTTTTAATTAACGTTAAGTTTTCGTTAAGACTAGAACGAGTGCGACAATCGTTATCTGTCCAATAAATAATTTTGTACTATTTAGGGAAGAGGGGTGTCAGGAAGTGTCAGAGGAAGTCGGGGGAGGGTACAGAATTTGTCACTGGGACTAGTGCGGAAGCGAGTTTCATAAGGAAGGATCCGAGAGACTCATAAACAGGGTGGAATAGTACGGGTATACGATGGAGGGAGGAGCGATCGGGAAGAGGGGGCTCTCGTGGAGGGGCGGGCTGCGGGGCGGCGAGGGGGGCGGTGTGGGGGGCGGGGGCGTGTGCTAGCGGCGCGGCAGCACGCCGTGCGCGGCCAGGAAGGCGTGCAGGTCGCGCGGCACGTGCGCGGCGCGGAACGTGGCGCCGGCCCGGGCCAGCGCGCCCGCCGCCAGGCACGTCAGCCGCGGCCGGAACGCCGCGCGCACGAACACCTCCGCTGGACCTGGGGGGGGACACACATATACTACTATCCCACTTCTGATGACTCTTTGTTGAATGGACAAACCGAGGCATAACTGCTCACACTTATGTCTTTATGATCGCACTTCTGATGACTTATAGAAATTTCAGAAAACCGAAGCACATCTCACGCTTAAAATTCGAGATAAAAAAGAGATGAAGTAACAATGAATGATGGTGAATCGCAAACATGATCACTATCGAAAGTGAGAGCAGTGTGCTTTTCTTGTCATTGAATGACGACAACTGGGTAGCCCCGGATGCGTTATACAATTATCCCAAGGACTATTTCGAAGTGGCACAGGGGATCTCTTTTAGAAGGTATATTGGAGAAGTGTGCTTACCTTCAGCAGCTGCGAGCAGTGGCGTGATGCCATCTGAGTCCACGGCGTCCGGATGCGCGCCGTGAGACAGTAGCTCGCACACCACCGCGCGCATCGGAGCGTTCCACAGCTCGCGGTCGTCTGTACCACAACATGCAATTATATACATACATAAGCTCACGCCTGTATCCCATGGGGGTAGGCAGAGACTGGCTTTCCACACGCTACGATCCTGACACACATCTTTCACCTCATCCACAGTCATACATCTCGTCATGCATTCATCATGTACAAAAATAGTTCATAAATATTAAAGGTATTTTACTATATGGTATGGTATATATAAAAAGTACCTTACATATTAATTCAAGGTTTTTTTTAATCATTATTTTATCATTTTATAGTCTCGGTGATCCAGTGGTCGAGCACCCTGCTTCTGAACCAAGAAGTCGCGGGTTCGAATCCTGGCTCACACCAATGACTTTTCGAAATTCTTTTCGGAAGTTTTGTGTGATAAATACCGATGACTGACAAGTTAGGGCCCGGTATGGCAATAGGTTCGACACCTATTCTATTTGGGACGTAAACATAACGGCGAGACGAGGCTTAACAGCCGCTGCCTACACCATCGGGTAGAAAAAGGCGTGAAGTTATATGTTATATATTTTCTATCACTTTACATAGAATTCTGTCCATCGCTTGATCCATAATTGAGTAATAAACCTCTTCAAATACTCTTTTGCATCTATACATAGATTTCTAGAATTCTGCAGAACTGATTCTGCCGCTATACTGACCTGGTAGTAACTGATGAGATAGGAGAGCGATATGTAGTGGAGTCCGCCGATTCTCATCGCTCGCGTCTACTTCCAAACCACAATCGAGGAGCAGCCGGGTTGTTCGTACACATGGGAATCTGGTAAACGACATATACCAAAGTCAATAACGAAACCCATTCTCCAATGCTTGCATATGCAAATAGAAAAGGAGATAATGACCCAGCAGATAGATGGCATAACAGCAAAATGATATACGGATCTTTCACATAATCATCATCATCATTAGCCATCTGAGGTTCACTGGTGGACGTAGGTCTCACCATACAATGCCACAACTGAAGGACCCGTGCCACCCGCATCCATTAGTTTCCTGCGGTTTTTACCAGGTCGTCGCACCACCTGGTAGTGGAACGGCCTACTCCACGTCGACCAGTTCGTGGTCGCCATTCGTGAACCTTTCTATCCAAACAGTTATCGGTTCGTCGAGCGATGTGGCCTGACCATGTCCACTTAAGCGTGCTAACTTTTTATGCTATGTCGGTAACGCCACCTCTCAATATTATGGAAATATGGAAAGAAGAATGTTTACTGTCTATTTGTAAATAGGGTATACTGACTGACAAACGTCGCTGGTATGGAAGTCGTCGACGGGGGTCTGTCTGTCGCACGCCAAGTGCAGAAGAGTCTGTCCGCACCGGAGTCGCACTTTACGGAATCCGAATATTGCACGACGTATAGAATCCTCTACCTCCTGAGGAAATAGTTGAGGATACATTTGGTTTTTACAATTTTATGTATGTAATTTTATAGAATTTTACATATTAACAACGAACAATATGGCTAGACGTCCATTAGGGATTCTAAAAGTTTGCGGGGTATAAGGGGTCGAGCCCCCGAAAACAAAAGCAGTAAGCCCCCAGATAATTAAAAAGCAGAAATTTAACTTATCAAATAGAACAAACATAACATCGATTTTAATTTAAACGCAGATTATTTTCTAGACACATTTGTTTCTAGATCAACCGGAGAAATACCACAACCTATTAGAAAATGCTTATGCCGGTTTTCGTTCGGTGTGAGGGGTATATGTAAGCTTATCCCCTTCCTCTCAACATGCAATGTGACCCTCCCAATATTGAAGATAAGTGCTAGTCGCTTACCACCAGCATAAGCTTGCTAATTTGTTTGTCCCTATTTCCATAAAAATAGGAAAAGAACTGATTGGTTATCAATACATATAAATAAGATTGGAGTGTCTGATTGCAATATTGAAATAACCGCTTTTTATACGGTACACACACACACACACACACACGCAGAGAAATATTAATTTGAGAATTTGTCCATCTGTTTGTATGTCTGTTTGTTTATTCCGGATAATCCCTGAAACGGCTGGACGGGAGTTTTATTGGCAGGTAGCTGGTGTAATAAGTACTGTTTTTTTAGAAAAACAAAATTATCACTTCCGAGGTCAAACAAAGTTCGGTTTCAGCTAGTTAAAAATATAATAATATATTAACTCACCTCGCAGTTATCGTCGTTTTCTAGTAATCTGGCGGCGACTGCGACCAGATAGAGGGCTGTTCGTATGTTGCTCTCGTACTCCTCCTGCAATATGCAAGTGCACACCAAACTCTACGCGTCAATGTTCGCCACTTTAATACTAACTACATACGATCTATATATACAGAGTGATTGATTTAAAGAGTACTATTTGAAAGTCATACATAAAACTCTGTTAAAATCTATACAATAGGGATATAATAATATTAAATTATTTTTTTGATCATCCAATTAGTTTTGGCATTATTAAAGCAGCCCTGTATGTTGGTGCTGTGTGTGTATATACACATGGTGTTTTATTTCTACTAAGTATATTTAATCCAATAAAAGACATATTCTATCTAATTATTTTGCGGTATGATTTTATGAAACATACTAATAAAGATTCCGGATCGTGATTGGCTTGTGGTTTCTCCAGACGTTTGGCGCCCCGCCTCAGTTCTTCGGCACATGCCTCTATTACATAACACACCTGTAAATGAAACATACTATCTAGAATAAACTAGCCTTTATAAATCACCATGCAGACTATGGAACTAAAGGGCGCGATATCACATTATTATATTAATTTGGCAAACTTTATCTCACCTGTCCAAGTGGCAATTCTATTCCAATGTGTATCATTTGTGAGAATACTTGAGCAAATCTTAGAAGATCCTTCACAACTGACACCTGAAAAAAATGTAACAGGCCTATATTAAAGTTTATGCCGTAGACTAGGAGTACAAATGCGGAAGAATGTCAGGACAGGCAACGGAATTCATATGTTATGTGAACTTTGATATTCTCCATTCGTGCTCAAACGGGTGAATATCAGGGCTATTCAGGACTTTAATTACCCTTGAGTGACTGAAAAGAATATAAAATTTAAAAAAAAAATGAGGTGTGATAGGACCGCGCATGTAGGCACTTATTTCTGCCTATCCCAAAAGGGGACTTGGATTGAAAACGGTTCATGACACATTAAGTTTAAAATAATACTTATTTTACACATAATTCAGGACATAGTGGTTATCGGTCCTAAAAAAAAAGGAAAATGACCCCCAGATTGATAAAAGTTTGGGAACCACTGGACGTAACGCAAACCTCGTTGTGTTGCCGGAGCGTCAGCGCGTGGCGCCACAGCGCGAGGCACTTGTCGAAGCGCGCCTCGTCCGCGAACACGGCGCCGCGGAACACGATGGGGTGCGGCAGGTCGGGGCAGCGCCGCCCCAGCACCCGCTCGCGCACCGTCAGCCCCTCCATATGCAGCGCGTGCGAGTTGCCCACCAGCTGCTCCACCTCCTGACAACCGAGTCCAATCAATTTTAATTTTCCGATCTCGGTGGTCCAGTATTCGGGCGACCCGCTTCTGAATTCAGAAGTCGTGGGTTCGAATCTAATGAAGTGAAGCATCGTCTCGCCGTTATGTTTACGTCTCAAATGGAATAGGTGGCGAACCTGTTGCCATACCATATTATCACACATAATTTTCGAAAGTAATTGAGTGTGACAATTGGTTGATCCTAACTCGAGCCGGATTTTTTATATATGTACCACATAGTCAGCTGGACTGTACGATTCGTAGAATACTTTTTTACTTCCAATAATACACCCAGACGCTATACTAACTAGTACTAGTAATCCTTGCCCCAGTTTTGATCATTCCTATTATCCACTTGAACGTCTGCTCCATACATTTACAAATAGTCTTGGGACTTCCGAAAAATAAATATTTAATTTTTAAAACGATTAACAGTATATACACTTTTGGGAACTAAGCTTCCCGAGACGTTCAAATAGTTATTGGTAGTACATTTGTATATATAATTCGTAAGTATGTTGAAAGTGATTAATATTATTAGTGATTAATTTGTATTTATATAGGTGGGAGAAAATGTGATTAAGTTTTTATTAATTAGCTGAACTCTTACTGATTAATCCTCAAGTATAAATATATAAAGATTACCTCCAAGGTTGTGCTCTCTCTCCAATTATCGTATGCTGGTATAGGATCAGCCGGCCTCTTGAGCTGCAGTCCATACCTCGTGTCATAGCGCATCGCCATAGCTCTGTGTAAGTATTGGTATGCCATCTGTTGAGTAAGAAAGTAATCATAGAATCAATATTAATTGAAAGGTACTTGACCAAATTGTTCTCACCCGCTTGCATAAGAAGGGGGTTGAAGCTAATTTTTTTGGAATATATTAATATTTTCCTATTGCAGTAAATATTTACCCTGAGACAGTAGTACTCCTTGTCGTTAGCGAATGATGCACCAAGCAATTCGTAAGCCTCGATAGCCTGCTCTCGGCTCACTTCAGGTCTGGCTGCCAATATTTCGACTACAGAGGCGCGGGCTCTCTCGGCTGCGCATTGTAATGGGGTCATGCCTGCAAATTAATACATAAAAATTTGAAATATTATTGAATTTTAATGTAATTATCAAAGTCATATTAGTATCATTACATAGTATAAAACAAAGTCACTTTCCGCTGTCTATCCCCTTATGTACATAGCAGTTATGACAGTCAGTCATAGCGGCAGCGCTGTGCAGCGGTACCGGCCAATTGAACTTAACAAAATTCAAAATTAGCGCATAAACTGCTTCTGAGGCGAAACAAAGTTCGCCGGGTCAACTAGTATTGACTAGGCAACGTTGCAGTTACGTTGCCTCTCAGATGGGTTGATATTAACTTTCATACCGAACCAACATGGCATGGCTCTACCACTGGCTTGATATCTGATCAAAATACATACCATTTTCATTGTGTACAATCTTAGCATGGTGGTCGATAAGGACGCAGACGACAGAAGCGTGGCCGCATTCCGCTGCAAAGTGTAGCGCCGTGGCCCCACACAGCGCCCGCTCATCCACACGAGAACCACAGTCCAGCAGGAACTGGACCTGAAAGGCACGAAATAAATTTTATTATTATTTGCTAGAGAGAACCTTTTACCTAAACCCACCCATCTAGTGACTTCGCCAAGATTGCTTAGCCTTAATAAGATTTATATAGGCGAATGACACATGTGTAAGATTGGACCAGATAAGAACGCCATCTCTGGTAACGTAAGTCACGATGGTCTGGTCTGCTAGTTTAACACTCTGACTTCTAGTTCAAAGGTCTTGAGTTTTAAAACTTGGCTCATACCAATCAATTTTCAGAAGTTATGGAAATCGGAAACATTTGGGAAATGAGAATTAATTCGGCCTGTTGAGGCACAACTGCCGCTGTCTACATCTTCGGCAATTAAGGGCATGAAGTTACACAAAGTCATGTTACATACACATCACACGTACTCATCACAGTGACATTACAGAAAACTAATTAATAATAATAATATCTTGGACACAAATCACCCAGCGCCCTCCAGTTCCAAACTAAGCAACTAAATGACGTATTACTAGATAACGTATACTAATCCTATATAATATTCTTTTGTAAATACATACATACTTATAAATACATAGAAAAACACCCAGACGCCGCACAAATAATCATGTTTGTCACAAATATTTGTGCTCGGGTGAGAATCGAACCCCCGACCTCAGTGCTGCAGCCGGTAGTTTTTACCAATGCGCCACGAGGCCCGTCGAATATTAATGACAAAACGGTAACCGGTTGTAAGCGCTTCAATATCACACACAAATTATTAATAATGATATTTACTATTAAAAATAATAATTTTGTAATTCCAAGTACATATTTATGTACAAATAAATAATCGTAGTAAAACACCGTGAGCAAAAGTTTATAGATAAAAATGGTAAATTGACCCACCAATTTAACCTTTGATACAAGCGCGATAAGGTACAATATTGTATGGAATGGTTTTTATATTTGTAGCAACGAAACTGAAACAACCAAAACATTCACACTTCTGTAACACTCGTAATTCCTACCTTTTTTATACCAGAAGGTGTTGGCAAACTAATGTTGTCACTAACTTATGGAAGCGAGAGCTGGGTATGGCAGAGTGTGCATGAAAGTGGGATAAACGCGGTCAGGCATTGCGCATAATCCGCGGAGTAACCCTCGCTGACCGCGTCGAAAACAAAGCTATAAGGAAGGAAGGAAGTCGGTTTGAAAGAGGACATGTAGAAAGGATGGATGATGCAAGATTGACTAAGCAGATATACAAGGCAAAAGCGGATGGATGTAGGAGTAGACACCTGAACACAGATAATGTTGCAGTTGTGTTGCTAGCCCTTACAATGAGATTTGGGAGGAGTCAGAACTGGTATGGATAGGGGAGAAGGGAAGGGTTTGGGCCTCCGGATACCTCTCTCACCAAGCCAAACGCGGCATGAGCCACTTTACGTCGATATTCTAAGAGGTCGTGGTATTTCGCCGGTCGAGCCGGCCCATTCATGCACCGAACTGCGTGGCTCTACCACTGTTAGGCAGCAAGATAAGTGATAAGACACGATTCTGACACGCCACACGGTTCGGGTGATTTTTTAAAGCCCCCTGACGTCACCTAGTGATGTGCACACGACCAATTCACTCATTCCATGCGTCACCGTGTTCATAGGCAATTACACTATCGGACTGTATATCTGCTTAGTCATTATTTCCGATTTATATAATTATCCTTCCACATATTCATACTATTGAGGTGTGTCCTTTCTTATCTTAGAACCGACACTTTCTTTTAGATTGACTCTGCATTCTATTTTGTTTTAAACCAGACTTGCGAGCGTCACTTCGCAGATTTTTTCATGGGCACTATGCTATACCTAACTCTCATATTATATTAACTGCCATATATATCTTCACACCTTTTATAGCCGAAGATGTAGGTTGTGTCCTACTACTGAAGCGGTACGCAGAAAGAGGTCACAGAAAAATATTGTTTACGGATGAAAAAGTTTTTACAATTGAGCAACATTTTAACAAACAAAATGACCGTATTTATGCTCAAAGCTCTAAGGAAGCTTCCCAATTAGTTGACAGAATGCAACGTGGGCATTATCCGACTTCGGTGATGGTTTGGTGGGGTGTTAGCGACGAAGGAGTGACTGAGCCATATTTTTGTGAAAAAGGTATCAAAACATCGGCTTTTTATATTTTATATCGTTTTATGTTTATGTATTAAAGTAACACACTGTAAAAGTATGTTATTTGCAATTAAAAAATTTTTTTTTTCTTTGTTACAATATTTATGGCATGACAGTAGCTTCCGATACCTATTCCATTTGCTGCCGCTGCCTTCACCTTCAGGTGGAAAAAGGCGTGAAGTTATTAAACTCGAGACTCACCACGTCCAAGTGTCCTTTGTATGCCGCAATCATGAGACATGTGTTATTATATTTATTAGCCTTGTGAATATCAGCTCCGTGGCGGACGAGGTATTTAACAATGTCGAGTCTCCCATCGAAACAAGCAGCCCTGAGGGGCGTGCTTAGCGTCTTTGTCGCGTGGTTAACATTAGCACCGCTACGCACTAAACGCTTTACGATACTCAGGTGACCAGCTCCCGCTGCGCACCATAAGGCTGTTGCTCCTGAAAAAAAATGTTAATAATAAAATAAACTGCATTTCATAAAAAAAAAACATACATAACTCCACACCAAGTCCCTTGAGGAGTATCCTAAGATCATCTTCCTCCAGAACTCGTTCTATTTGGTCATGGAATGTGTGTCTTGGCCGTCCTCGACTCTTACATTTATGCCCTTTCGCTTTCAGTCAATCTTGTGTCGGCCATTCATTCTACATGTCTGAGGATCGGGGCAAAATTTTAAAAAAATGTAAACAGCATATTGTTTCCTCTGACCCAAGTCATAGTTGAGTAGTTAATTTGGCTCTCATGTATGAAATAAATGGCCAACTCTTTGTCATACATCTCTTTGCCATCGGACAAAATGTCATCAGTCATCGACAATCATAACACGTATCTTAAACAAACGAATTTCTCATTGCACCACATCTGGCCAGGGAAAATCTATAATATCAGCAGATAATACAGACGTAAAATAAGAGAAAGAAGAGGAAGAAGAAACTAAACACACATACAAAATCAAACAGACATCGAATCAACAGAGGTTACAGTTGTAAATCAAACTCATCAGACATAAATTTGAAACGCGCAAATATAGTTTGCCAAATTAAACACAACTCAGCCATACGTTGAACGCAACATCTTCAAGAGTCATTGGTATATTTATAAAAATTTATATCATCATCAAAGAATCGGCCTTCCTATTCCGACTTCTAATTGAGTCACAACTTAAAACCTTGCCCCTATACTTCAATACTTTTTGACCCGGTTTTTCTCACACTCGGAATCGGGCCTGCGGCTGATACGTCCTTGTTAAGATCTATAATAATAAAACATCTTTGACTTTGACTAATCGAGATTTTAAAAACGGACCTGGTCTCATTGTATCTCGCTAATGTATTAAGACTGCGGAGCATGAGAACTGCACTCCAGTCACCAAACGTGATGCCAAATGCACGAACAGAAACACGAAAAACACAAATACCAGGAAACAAAGAAATCTGGACGGACGCCAGAAATTTAACGAAAACATTGCCTACACCTACAGTGACGATTTTCCACTTTTCCTTTGTATTTAAACTTTCAAAAAGGTGGCATATAAATAAATCGTGCGGGTTGTTCTTTATTTGAAACGAAAAAAAATTGCGGTGTCAATGTTCTCGAATGGAGCGAAGTACATATTCGCGATGCTTTGTTGTGATGCATCAGACCGACGTCGTATAAAGAGAGTTTATTTAGAGAAATCTTGACATTGAAGCTAAAAATGCTCTCCCTTTATACGCAACAGGAATAAGAGATGGTCGACAAAAATATTTACGATGTTGACTTTCAGGAGAGATGATGAAAGATGAAAAAGACGCAGAATAAAGTTTATCTACCAGTCTATATAATAATAGTACCTGTTACTTATTCTGTATACATATCACAAACAAACAGACAATTTATAACAGGTTTACTGGAATAGAACAAAAGTTTATACCTTTTGTTATTTTCCAGTAAACCTGTAGATACGGGTATTGCAAATGAATAAGGAGATACTGGGAAAATGCAAGGAGAAGCATGATAATAGTAGTGATAGTGACTAAGGTTGAGAGAAATATGTTAATAGGGTTTGGTCATGTTGCAAGAATGAAAGTCAACTAACTAAAACAGAGTAGGGAGCGAATGTAAGTGGCAGAGTCGGGATCGGTAGACCAAGAAGGATATACCAGGACCAAATAAGTCATCAGCTTCACATAGGGAAAATGCGTAGCACCTGAAACTGACGCGAATGCATGATTAGATGTATGACTGCGGATGAGGCGAAAGAAAGGTGTTCGGAGAAACACAAAGTCTCTATCTAACCCTAACTATTAATCGATAATACGTTATATCAAAATAACATTGATACCGTAAAATTCACACTCGATACTCAGAACTCATACGTAGATTCATACGACAACGCACGTGTTCGAATGTTATTTTAGTTTCTCACATAGGTCAGTAGCACGAGATATGTATCAACAAAAAAACACCGCATATACTATAATACATATGTTCGGAATTCGTGGGTTCGATTCCTCGGAATGATTTCTCGGACTTCATTGCGGAAATTATTTATGACAAATATCGATGATTGACAACTTTGTGCCCGGTGTATGGCAATAGGTTCGACACCTATTCCATTTGAGACGTGTAACATCATCCATTGTGTAAGTATATCATCAGTATCATCACCACCATCAAATCAATGTGTTGGTGAGAGGCCAGGTCAAGAGTGGCCACAAGCGACGAGCATCTATAAAAGTGATAATGAAAGTGGAGGAAGCAAGATATAATAAGTCAGGATCGTAGCAAATGGAAAGAATTAGTCTCTGCCTACCCCGATGAGAACAAGGCGTTATTATATGTATGTATGTAACATAAAGATTCGACAAGTCGAGGCTTAACAGCCGCTGTCTAAATTTTTGGGGTACAAAAAGGCGTGAAATTATGTTATATTACGCTATGATAACTCACCTTCAATAACGTATTCGTCAAATTTCACTGTGCCTTCAGTCTCAAGTCTGACAGGAGGTCTAAACTTTTCTAGGAGTATTCTGACTGCACCTTCGCGTCCGTGCCTAGCAGCTGCTATTAAAGGTGTACATTTTACACAATCACTGCAAACATCCTGGAGGAAAAGATAGAATATTTAAGAAATCCAAATGGGAAACAGCGGTAGAGCTATGGCAGCTTGCTGCATGAATGGACTAGCTTGACTGGTGAAATACCACAACCTCTCAGAATACTGATCTAATGCGAACAATGCTGCGTTTTGTTTGGTGAGAGAGGTATCCTGAAGCCTTTTTCCCCACTGTCCCCATCTTACTTCTAATTTTCTTTCTCTATACAATTTCAAAAGCAGGCAACGCAACTGTAACTATCCGTGTGGCAGGCAGTCACTTACCATCAGATGACGAGTTTGGTAGTTCGCCCCTAATCCCATAAAAAAAATACGCGACTAAGACTCTGCGGCGGTAAATCAGCAAATAAATATTAAGCAGTATTTATTATTCACAAGAAAAACTGAAGATTCAATGTAGGATAATATATATATTCTTCATAGTATGTTAAGCTATCCCGTTTGTTATCCCAGTGTAACAGTCTCCCTATCTCTAGATTTATCAACTTTGAATCAAGTAACATCAAATGAAAGTGTGATATCATTTTATTAGTTCAGCTCTGTTGATGCAATACTGACAGTGAATTGTAATAATTGATATAAAACAAATGGGCATTACTATTTAATTGATTTCAATCAATTAGTCATCAAAAGCTTCAAACACATATATTCAGGGACATTGGAATCAGGATAGGCAACAAAACTTTTATATTTTTATCTTATTTATTTTTTATATAATAAATATTTTTTTTATATATACATATATATTAAAAGCATTATTATTCCATGACCAAATAGAACATATTCTGGAGGAAGGTGATGATAAGAGCCTCAAAAATCTACGCGCTTGCATGAAAAGAGTTATGTAAGTCAACAAAGCGCGTCAGGTGTGTAAGAATTGTGCCCTATGGTGCTTTGTTCTCTCTGTCAACCCCGCAAGGGATTAGGCGTGAAGTTATGTATGTATGTATATTAAAAGTTAACCTCACCTCACCCATATAACAACAACAAAAACTCAAAACATTAGGACAATATTATAATAATGTTCATATATTTATAGCATATGTAAAAATAACTAAAAGTACAAAGACCTGTCACTAACCCGAATGTTGGCATTTAACAAAATATTTATCTGATGTAATATTTTTATACATCAGTCACACCACTCTTTCGGTATCCTCATCAAAATAAAATGTAGATAATTATCTAGATCTTAATTATACAAATTTCAAAGTTTATGTTCACATTTCTTCCCTCCCCAAATAGATCTAATTCTACATAAAGGTAGTGTCTCCACTGACTTATATAGGATACTAGTTGACCCTGCGAACTTTGTTCTGAATCAATAGTAATAAATAAAGAAATGTGGGATTTATCACTTTTTCTTGCATTATAGATAAAAACCACCACGTTGACACCTTCTAGTAGATCAAAATCTAGTCTATCAAAGATCTAAGGGCACAGACAGCTGAAAGTGACTTTATTTTATACTATATCATGATTTTGCAATCTTAGAGGCTAATCTAAATCAATTTCAGTTCACAACAAATTATTTTTGAAAAAAAACTACTAAACTTGATTTTCCTAAGAAGATTAATTTTATGACTAACAAAACTATGCCTGGTGTACAGTTTTGTTACATGGGTGTAAAGTAAAACAATATATTAGAAGAATATGATGTGAATAATTACTTGAGTTAATCTAAAATTAGATTACAATTAACATATTAAAAAGATTGCTATAAATAATAATTAAAATTTAATCAGATAAATTCAAGATAATAAAATGACTGAAGGTACTTTTCAAATCAAATTAAAAGTAACATTTACAATTTACAGTCTCAGTGCCGCAGTGGTCGAGCACACGGCTTCTGATCCAGATGTCCAAGTTCAATTCCAGACACTGGCTCACACCAATGACTTTTCAAAATTGTTTTCGGAAGTTATAAACATCGATGACTGAAAAACTTTGTGCCCGGTATGGCAATAGGTTCGCCACCTATTCCATTTGGGACATAAACATAACGGCAAGACGAGGCTTAACAGCCACTGCCTACACCTTCGGGTAACAAAACGCGTGAAGTTATGTTATATGTTATGCTAATTAAAAGACAATCAATCAATAAGATGTGGTTAATTTTATTAGAAAGGGATAATTTTTCATTATAACCCACACTTATTAACTATTTATTATTTATATATGATAACTAAGCTCAATTAATAACTCAACTCTATACATCTCTCTACGCATTACATGTCAATCTGACTTGGAAATTACAAAATTACTATAAAATAAGGTTTATTCCATGTTTCAAGTTAGATATGTGCATAGAACAGCAAAAAAATTGTTATGCACATTCAGAGATTACAAATTTTCTTGTGAATGTAAAAATAAAAAATAACCATGAAAATTATTTTCTTTATTGCAATTTAAATAAGATATTCAAGTAAATCAATAAAGAACCCTTTAAATATATTACTTAACAAGAATCTATTACTTATTCTCTCACATCTTTAAAAACATAAAAAGATTTTATTTTTTTTTATTTAAAAGATATTTTTATATGGAACAACAATTTGCTTTATATGGTCCTATATATATCTACATAAATATCTATATTTCTAGGTTACAAAATTTATACAAATGGGATAGCATATTTTAAATAGATATGATATTTATTACACTATTGGGTGTCAACTCATTTAACAAGAGAAGGACAAAAAAATCAAAAATTGAATCTTGAAAGTTACACACATAATAAATTATTGTTAGCATATATTTGCAATGTCATTCTGCCAATCAAATAACCTAACAAGGCAAAGAATTTTGTACCTAATAGTTAATAAGTGGAGCAGTAAATCTGAGCTAAGTTTCATAATCTACCCACAATTTGGAGTATGGAAGATATTATTAACAGTTTACATTGGACTGAAGGCTAATTTAATATGGCGAATTTATCACTGAATCAGTTTTCACGACGCATATAAAACAAAATAATCCTCATGATCATTGCTAACGCGCAAGTAACGTGCCGTTGTTCAATGATAAAAATAGAATACCATCATTATCGAAAAATATACTAAATGACGGAAATAAAATCATGAAACAATTAAATACAGAATTACTTACACCGTTCAACAGATCGTCAATTTCATCCTTGTTTTTTTCGTACAATAAAGCGTAAAGAGTTAAGGACATTCCATCTCTAGCTGCGAAATACACTCGTTCCCTCAAGGAACTGATCTCATCCTCGGGCAACAATTTTTCCTCCATTATTTAGGCACTTTTATATAAAATCCAGTTTTAAAACACTACACAGACCTGTATCCACCAATTACATTTATTGATTTTCTGTTCAAGAAAGCCAAGACTAACTTGGAAATTATCACTAGCCTTTTGCTAACAGTAACAGATTAGAAACTGTCAGTGTCATTTCTGTTGACTGTCATCCAAGAAGACTGAGAAAAAATTTTCGATTATTGGAAAAATCGATTAAAATCGATTTTTTAAAGGAAAAGCATCGATTTTAAAATATGATTATTTTTATATGACTAATCGATTAATAATCGATTTTTTTCTTAATCATTCATTTTTTTTCATCTGCAACGCCCCGATAATAAGTTTGGTCTTCTGGCCCGGAACGAAAACTAATAAAGAATACTTTCTCCATAATGTTATTTTTAGCGCCATCTATGACCGCATTCCTTCTATACCTTTGAAACAGTTTAGTTATTCATTTAATCAAATATTCACTAGATGGAGTCAATGGATAATACTATTTTATTAGCCGACATTTGGTTGATATGTTCTTTTTTTATTGTTTATTTCCAAATTACTAAATATGTAATATTTGGAGATCGAGAGTTTTCTAGTCACATACCACAAAAACCATCTGGGGTTTATCAGTGGTATATCACCCAGGCCACCAAAAGCCAACAACAATTATGTGATGACTAGGTCGATTGCAGACATAAGTTCCATAAGACAATTTTAAAATTTTTCTTAGATAGTGTGTCACGAATTAACGATTTTAAATTGAATTACAATTAACGAATAATCAATGACATTATTATACATGTTATTAATTATTCGTTGGTAAAACTTCAAACGAGTTTTTTGTGACTAAAACTTTTGTTAAAGTTTATAAAAGTCTTTTTTTCATTGATCAAAACAACCTTCAGGATTATATCGCGTTTATTTATTACTTATTTATTTTTATTTCCCGACGTTTCGAACTCTTTACATTTCTTGATGAATTCATTCTTCAAGAAGAGTCTCCACAGGAGGTGGACTTGGCGAAGCCCCGATTCGGTGACAAGGAACGAGATAGATTTTATCATTACGGATAGTAAGCATATATTTAGAGATGTCTCTGTGATCAACAGGTTCAATACTGGAAGTGATCACCGACTTCTTCGAGGCTGTCTAATTATTAACTTAAAAGCTGAAAGGACCCGGAAGATAAGGTCTATTATCCGACCTACGCCACTCCAAATAGCCGAAACCGAAAAGTTCCAAATGGAACTTAAAAATCGATTCAACCTGCTGGAAACCACAGGCAACGTGGACGAAAAAGCTGACACTGTGGTCAACACGCTGAGGAAAGTGTCTCAAAGGCTGTTCCCGAGATCGCAGAAAAAGGAGTCCAAGCTCTCTGCTGAGACACTCGAGCTGATGAGGCAAAGGCGAGAAACTCCATCCGATCAGCTGTCTTCGTCAGAATGGAAAAGCCTAAACCAGCGCATTAGAAAGCTGATGCGGCGCGACCTTCGTCGATCGAATACGCGAGCAATCTAAAACGCGATCGACCGCAACAAAGGGTCGAAAGTGTTCGCTCAGCAGCTTGGAAGGTCCCATCTGACGAAGCTGAAAACTGCGGATGGACGTGTCGTCACCTCTAAGCCCGAGATTCTCGCAGAGATTCTCGACGAGACACAGCGATGATGACCACAGAGCCCCGCTAACGCGTCACTATAGTGAGGACGCGGTATTATACCGCTACCGAACTAAGCGAATATTCGCGCGACAAATCCCTTTGATTCGTGCCAGTTTATAGGGATGCAACATCGCTCTTAAAAAACATCGATATCAGAACATCAATATTTTCAAAAGTGAAACATCGATGTCGAAAACATCAATGTTTATGAACGATATATCGATTTTCTTTCGATGTTTTTTATTACAAAACAAAACAAGCAAGTACAATAATCGAACATTTTTATATTATTTTAGAAAGTTATTGGAGGAAAACATAGTTTAAGCTTCTGTACAATATTGATATCAAATGAAAGGGCTCATTAAGAGTAACTGAAAAAATAATGTGACGTCATTCTAAATCCCATATGGCGGATCATCCAAGATAGAGGAACTGTTTTTTTTATGCATTTCTACAATATGGGTATCAAATGAAAGGGCTTGTTAATAGTAACTCGAAAAATAATATGACGTCATTATAAATCCAATATGGTGGAATATCCAAGATGGAGGAAAACATATTTTAAGCTTCTGTACAATATGGGTATCAAATGAAAGGGCTTATTGAGAGTAACTGAAAAAATAATGTTATGTCATTCTAAATCCAATATAACGGATCCTCCAAGATATAGGAACAGTTTTTTTTAATGCATTTCTACAATATAGGTATCAAATGAAAGGGCTTGTTGAGAATAACTCGAAAAATAATGTGACGTCATTCTAAATGCAATACAGTGGACCATCCAAGATGACGGCCTACATATTTTTGATGCATTTCTACAATATGGCTATGAATTAAAAATCATCATTGCGATTAAATGGAAAAGAAAACTCTAAGCTGAAATTTAATAAGATGATCGCCTTATTGAAGAGCTGAACTGTTTGAAATTAAGCGGTAAACTAACTTGCAATAATGATGCATTGAATGAAATGACACTAACCTAGCCAGCTATAACTAAAAATAAGAAAATAAATTAAAAGCAAAAATCCTTTTTAAAGAAGCTTTTAATTAGGCGCTCTAAAAATAAGAAAATAATATTTCCTTAAAAATTTCAAGTATCAACTTAGAGCCTCAGTATGTACAATAATAAAAGCTTGTCGCGCGAGTTGTAAATAAACTGTACTAACTTTATAATGTGAAATCAAATCAAAATAGCTTTATTGATAAACTTGAGAGCTGTCAAGGGACACCCACAGTGAGGGAATTGTAATAAAATTTTAGAACTAAAAAAAACATATATAAAATATGAAAACATGGAAAATAAAACTTCAAAAAAAGTTCCGAAACCGGGATTCGAACCCGAGCCCCCTGTATGAGAGCAAGGTATCCCAGCAACTAAACCATTTGGGTAGTTATAAATTTTTCTAAATAAATCGATACTTGAAAGTGCAGTTTGGCATGGAAAAAGTGTCGTGACAATTTTTTCCGTCTAGCCCCCTTTCACAACGCGCGATAAGGAACTTCGTTCCAAAGAAACAAAAGTATTATTTCAACATACAGGCAGTCCTCGTAACTCCAACTTACAGCATGTTAGGTTCTCGAAATACGCGACGCAAATCGAAACGACGTAAGTCGAGACATATTTTTTCATATGTTGTCATGTAAAACTCAAGGGTAAGGATCCACACAGACTCGAAATTAAAAAAAAACTGCATTTATAACAAAGGATATACAAACTTTATTATCAAAAGTAAGTTCTTAAAATAATTATAATGTGCACTTATGAAATTGCTCGTTATTTTTGGTATTTGTGTGTTATTAATTTTAATAATAATTATAAAACTTTATGTAATTAAAATACATATGTAATGAGAAATAATAAATTAAACTTTTGGCTTAAAGAAACTAATATATTACGTCTTGATTGTCCGTTGTCCTTTAAGTAACTAAAAAAAATCAGCAGCGTTTGCGGGGTATTCCCCGCACGCCGACACCACGCCAAGTCAGCCACACGGACATTGACCTTGCGACAAGTGAATTCTCCTTTGCCGGAAATCGAAACAAATGACGTATGCTTGAGGAATAGTGTCAAAACATTGTTTGACGTAACTTGAAACGACCTAAGTCGAGGACTGCCTGTATTTTTATGTTTATTCCCTTAAACAGAATTTAAAAATAACAATTTTGACAACCTGGTGCCCAGTAAGCGGTTTCTCTCCTGGGTGATTGTAGCTCCAGCTTCTGAGAATAACCGCTCACTGGGTACAGAAGTTGCCACAATAGGCAAATAGATCATGGCTAGTTTATGAAGCCCGGGAAATAACCCCTTCATGTCATCCCACATCGCCAACGCATCTCTTTTTATAGGAGTATCAGGTGATGACATGAACATGTGAAATTCTGTTCCTGCTTTAGTTTTATCTTTTGTTTTATTTTTTAATGTAATTGTGCGTTCTGTTATACGGATACACACAGGAGTCTTTTTAAAAAATAATTTTATTATTAGCCAAAACACAAATTATAATAAAAATTGTTAATTATTAATACCGATCTCAACTGATCAAGATATAGAAACGGAATTAGTATGATTCATGGAGATTGAGATTAGAACTGAACTGGCACTGAACTCTGAACGAGACTGACTGAAGACTGACGACTTGTAACTGAAGATTGTAAAATGGTAACTGACTGGGCGCTCTCACCCCCGTCGTATATAAGGAGTAGTTAATGCTGACACTTAATGTAGGGTGTGCTGTATGCAGCCCTATCCCATACATTGCAGGGATATAACAGCTCGTTCCGTACTGCGCTTGCTAGGGTTTTTACCTATTTGTACTGCAGAGGGAACAAAACGCTAAATAAAAAAATCAACAATTGTGACTGATGCCGCGGTCGCAAATGCGCTAAAAGCGATAATATCTTCAACCCGACTAAATTAAATGGTCACAAAATACAATGTATAACCGATTATTTTTGTTACTTTGACATTGGTCGGCTTCGCGATATTATGACTTTTAGCGCATTTTGGACCGAGGGGTGAGAGAAGTGTCAGTTAGGTTTATAGCTGTAAATCACAGCTGAGACGGAAGATGGCGCTATGATAAAATATCGTTCATAAAACATCGTTTATGAAGAGCGATGTATCGTCGATGTTTCTGATAGTCGATGTTAAAACATCGATGTTTATGAACGATACATCGATGTTTAAAAAAATTAATCGCGTTAACATGAATAATCGCGTAATGTAGCCGTAGTATAATATACATACTGAATTTTTTTCTGCTTACATATGAATCACGCAGGCTTTTAAACCATTTGTTCTATTTAGGTATAAAAATTAGCACTGCCTTCATCAATACTTTATAATATATATTGTAGATACTTTAATATAAAAGATGTGGCTTTTAATTATGAATAAAGTATGTTTAAATATCTATTCCGTTGCGACCGTGTACACCAGCTGAAGTACACAAACTTATTAAAAACCTAAAAAGAAGAAAAGCCCCGGGATTTGACTTGATCACGGCAGAGGCCTGAATCAGATGCCACGAAAGGGATTCGTGTTGCTGACTATTTTGTTCAATGCAGTGCTGAGACTACATTACTTCCCACTCATTTGGAAAATCTCAGTCATTAAAATGATAGGGAAACCAGGAAAACCTCCCGCTGAAGTATCATCTTACAGACCAATAAGTCTACTTTCGTTATTATCCAAAATATTTGAAAAAATACTTCTGCAAAGATTGTTACCAATACTAGAAGAACAAGGAACAATCCCGCAACACCAGTTTGGTTTTCGAGCAAATCACGGAACAATAGAGCAAATACACAGAGTGACTCATACAATTAGGCAATCCTTGGAAAGAAAAGAATACTGTTCCGCCGTCTTCCTTGACATACTACAGGCATTTGACCGAGTATGGCACAAAGGTTTACTATGTAAACTTAAAATGTGCCTACCACACCCCGCATATATGATATTGAGATCATATTTGGAAAATAGGCTATTCCAAGTAAAGTCTGGAGACTGCCTATCCTCATTCTATCCTATAGAAGCAGGAGTGCCGCAAGGTTCTGTGCTTGGCCCTGTCCTATACACAGTGTACACTGCTGATCTACCCACCTCAAAATCAATTATTACTGCAACTTATGCAGACGACACCGCTGTCTTATCTTGTGATAGGGATCCATTCGCTGCGTCCACCAAACTTCAAAGCCACTTGGACGAGATTGGGATATGGTTAAAAAAATGGAGAATTAAAGCCAGTGCTGCCAAGTCTATCCACATTACTTACAAAAACTTAAAACTTAAAGATATTTACTGGCTTATAGGTAGACAATCATCAGTTAGCTTGGAAAACAAACTTCTAATATATAAATCAATCCTTAAACCAATCTAGACTTATGGTATAGAAAGTTTTTATCAATTCTATCTCTAAAAATATTACTTCCACCTACCACCTTTATGCAGATGATCTTCAGTTGTATACGCAAGCTTCACTTAGTACAATATGGCAGGCATTCACGACTATGAATATGGATTTGGAAACAATCTGCGAGTGGAGCAACAACTATGGTCTTAGAGTCAATCCATCGAAAACTCAAGTTATAGTTGTCGGCAGCTCCCGGACAATAGCTAAATTGGACTTTTCACTTTTACCTCGGGTTCATTTTAATGGTATTAATCTACCAATCAGTAGAAAAGTAAGGAACCTAGGTCTTTATATTGACAGTACTTTGTCCTGGGGTCCCCAATTGCAGGAAGTAAGCCGTAAACTTTTTGCTTCTGCGGGGTCCTTGCGTAGATTACAAAATTTCTTGCCCATTGCCACCAAGATCGCACTTGCTCAATCTCTTCTTCTTCCAATACTCGATTATGCCGATGTCAGCTATCTAAATCTCACCGAAGCACAACTGGATAAACTTGAGCGACTTCAAAATGTCTGTATACGATTCATATTTGGTATTCGCAAATATGATCACATCTCAGAGTTTCGTAAAAACCTCAAGTGGCTTCCTATTCGTTTTCGCCGGAATACTCATATTCTCACTTTGTTATATAACATTTTATTCAGTCCGAAATCACCCCACTATCTCAAAGAGCGGTTTGCGTTCTTAAATGACACACATTCAAAGTGTCTGAGGTCGTCTGAAAATCTGAGCTTATCTGTTCCTAGTCATTCAACAAACTATTTTGGACAGTCATTCACTGTTCAAGCTGTACTTCTCTGGAACAAATTACCCGTTGATATAAGGAAAGCCAAGTCCGTTGCCATCTTCAAATCACGGTTAAAACATCATTATTTATCACTCGATTGACATTATTATGTTTGTATTCTTATATATATAAATATATATATTCTATTATTATTGTATCGATATGTATCTTTATGTATATATGTTTGTATTGATATGGTTATTTATGTACTATGTAAGTTTATGTATATATCATATTTTACTATTAATAATTCAGCAGCGATCATAATTTGTATAGCGCCGACAACCTCTATTCTCTCTTTCTTTCTTTCCGTCCAGCGGTTGTCCGGAAGAAATTGCCTTGTGCGATAGGACCGCCAATTGTACAAATTTTATGTAATCATGCTTTTATATTTCTGTAAATTATTTAATTCGGTGTACAATAAAGAGTATTTATTATTATTATTATTATTATGGGGATCAGCAAGTCACTCCAATGTTGAAATATTGCAACGATATCAAAATAAGGCACTGAAAATCATAGGTGGCGCCGCTTGGTTCACGAGGAACACTGAGGTACACGAGTACCTGCAAATGCCAACAGTCAAAGAGGTTATAGACGTGTCCTACAAGAAATATAAAAAAAGACTCCAGCAACACAAGAACGAACTAGCTGCGTCACTCTTGGAGCCTTCAGAGTCTACATACAGACTTAAAAGAAAGCGAACTGCGTCAATATAATTGATTGACAAATATGGAGATTGCATGTCACGGGATGTGGGATCTCGAACTGATAACCAATACATACAATCTGATTAAAGCTATTTGGCTGATTGCAGATAGATTTTAAAAAAAAAAAATATTTTAAAGTAGTTATTTAAATATTTATATTATTTTAATTTTATAATTACACTTTTGTTTGTATTATCCTGAACGCCAGAGCTGGATGCCCGCGAGATTTTTTCAGTTTTGCCACACAATTCTATTTGACATTCTGGCCACGTTTTGTCCAAGTGGCGGTATTTGGCCAATGAGATACAAGCTTTCTTATTTGTGTTCCAGCTCTAATTCTATTCACATGTTTAGCATTCGGAGATGTCGTTTATGTGAATAATGTACTGCACACAATTTTGGTAACGCTAAACAAGTCGTTGAGGTTGATGTAACGTAACGTCCTACTCTGATCTGACATTTTTTTGCTATTTGTTTGGTTTTGACGTGTAACATATTACTTTGATGCTTTCACTTTATTTACAAGAAATTTATTAAAATCCTTTTCAAGTTTCTACAAATATGTCAAGTGGTCAATGGGAAGTTGTTGGTAAAAGCAAGAAGTCACAAAATGGAAAAATTAAAACCAAGGAAGATGAAAAGAAAGCCGGCAAAAGTGGACCGAAACTAGAGGATGTTGGTGGGTTCATTTTATCATTGCCGAATATACGATATTTAATTTGATATCGTTCACAGCTTTGTTTTCCGCACATTATATACAGTTATCTAAAACATTACTTTTGTAGTTTTAGCTTGTATTACCAAAATATCCACTTATTATGAACTCGCTTCGTAACGTTTTGAATTGTACTCATAACTGAAATATAATTGTTATGGTCAAAATATTGCAGATTAAATAATCTAGATCTGTTTATTTGATTTGTTAAAATTTCTGAATATTTTTAGAAAAGCTAAACTCTGCTGAACATTACCTAACTTAAAAGTTCATGAGTTCAGTCATGTCACAGCTAGAGTTATTTATTGCCTAAACAAGCTATTAATTCGAAAAATGGATAAGAACGTCAAAGTACTCACAAAACAGATTTTATAACACCATGAGGCCTTAAATGATTCCATACATACATATGCTCATGCCTGTCTCCCATGGGGGTAGGCAGAATCTTTGGCTTTCCACAATCTACGATCCTGACACACTTCTTTCACCTTATCCACAGTCATACATCTCGTTATGCATTCACGTCGGTTTCGGGTGTTACGCATTTTGCCTTTTTTAAACTGACCATTTATTTGGTAGTGGTAGCTCCATTAAATGATTCCTATGGAAGTTAAATTGAAAAATGTTTATACCTTCTGTTCAGTTGAGAGTTATAAGTTTTATAGGGGAAAATAGCCTAATGTATATTACTGCAGATAGGTGTGGTCTTAGATTAAAACTCAGAAATATTTTACAACTGAAAATTTTATACTATTTACAACCATTTAACATCATAAAATTAATTCGATTATATTATGAAATTTTGCAGTGCCTCATTCACAAATAAAATCGTTTTACTCTGGTATGGAAATTGATGATGAACGGAAACCAGCTAAAGAAAAGAAAAAGGATGGTGATAAAAAGAAAAACAAGGATAAAAAAAATGCTGAACCTGCCAAACCAAAACCTCCTAAAACACTTGAGGAAGCTTTCCAAGCGGTAAATATTGTGTTTCATATTATTTCTGTAGGGAAATTAGGTATAAATTTCTATGTACATTGAAATAAATTTGTTTTGTTCTGTTAAAATTTCTGAGGCCAGTAATGCGAGAGAGAAATAAGTCTAAGAGCTAAGTCTGTGTGTTTTTGCGCTGAACTGTATTTTATAAAAGAATCATATAAATTCGGGTGGTAGTTTTTAACCGACTTAAATATTATAACAGTTAAAGATTACTTTATAAAAGTATTACGTTTTGTATATTGTATTAAGTATACAAATTAGTAAGTTTGATTATTTATCGCTTTTTAGTTATGAAGGTACTATTTTTATTTACTTAAAGATTTTGTGGTTTACGTTTCTAGAAGTCGGTTTAACTTTTTTTTTTAAAGTAATTTTTTTGAGATTTTCATTCACGATTAATTGTAAATTTACATACAAATATGACTACATCACTTTCTTAGATTTTTTTCCACAAGCTAATATAATAAATTACTAAATTATAAAAAAAAAAAACTGTATTTGAATAATGAATGAATATCTCATATATGTGCATATATTTAGATTGGTAGCAAATTTCCTGCAACTATCACTGCTAATAAATTTTTCATATCAATTGCATTAAGATATTAACTAAAAAACTTCATTTCAGATTGATGCAGCCGAATTGTCCAGCATAATAACAACGAACAAACTTCGTTTTTCAAACGCACCACTTGTTTGGTTGAAGGAAGTAGCCACATTCCTTAATTCCAAGACACAAATAGAAGTTGATGACCCGATCTTCTCAAACTTTGACCCTCTGTATCCACTATCTATAATCCCTGATGAGATTAAAAGTGGTTTATCCAGCGTTTTACAGGATGCGGGCAAAGCAAACGCACAATTATTTTTTGATGTTACTTTAACTGCTTTAGCAAATGACATGAGTAGAGGTATGTGCAAAAGTATTTAAGAAATAAATACGTCATTGTGTTATGTATATGCCTAAGAGATAGACATACATCATTGCGGACTTTTGTATTACATTATTATGTAGTACATTTTTTTCGTGTACCACTTAGGGTTCAGCTACCGATTGCAATTTAAGTATCGAAAATTATGACTTTTTCTTTAATATACGAATCAGTGGTACAAACCACCCCGTTGATACCCCTCTATCTATTAAAGTTAAACTCATCCAAATTCGATGCGCAGTTTCAAAGATATAAGCAGAAAAAGCGACCAATGGAAAGCAACTTTGTTTTATACTATGTAATGCTTGTTCCATTGATATGATGGTTCTAAAATGTAGAAAGAATGGATATTGATTCATGATAATGGTCAAGGATAGCCACAAAACACTTCACAGAATGTGCTCTTCAGGTAGCTGATGTCAGGAGCCTTAAAAAGTGACAAGCAAGAGAAGAGTTAAGAAAGTCCAAGAAGCGAGTTAGGCGTGTAAGAATCGTGCTTTATTGCGCTCTCTTCTCTCTGCCACCTGGCATGAAGCTGTGCAAGGAAATTATTGTGACATTATGTTTGTTACACGTATTGTAATTATTTACAGGTCAATTGGTGAACGGTCATAGGTTACTATTGCAGATGCTTGCGCAAGACTATCCAGAGTTCTGTGTAACATCAATACAAAAAAGTGCAAGCCTCCGTAATTCGTATCAGAACAGACCACCAATTGGTCTATCACTACTTTGGGCTTTTGGACAAGGCGGCATAAGTAATTTTAACGTTGGACTGAAAGGTAACTATATCATTTTTTTTATATATTTCAAAATTGTTGAGTTTAAGTTTAGCTAGAATATGTGTGTGATGACATACGGTACTGAGACGTGGTCTTTGAATTTTGGCCTCATAACAAGGCTCAAAGTCGCTCAGCGTGCTATGTTGGGAATCTATTTGCGGGACAAAATCCGTAA
This sequence comes from Euproctis similis, assembly GCA_905147225.2. Lineage (NCBI taxonomy): Eukaryota > Metazoa > Arthropoda > Insecta > Lepidoptera > Erebidae > Euproctis > Euproctis similis. Next base: position 4,213,370 of record LR990121.1, on the reverse strand, counting down.
TACGGAAATCCGCAGGAGATCAGGCGTGACCGACATAGCCCGAAAGGTAAGCACGCTGAAGTGGAGATGGGCAGGCCACATCGCTCGACGAACCGATAACCGTTGGGGGAAAAAGGTTCTTGAGAGGCGACCGCGAACTGGGCGACGTGGAGTAGAGCGTCCCCCCACTCGGTGGACCGACTATCTGGTCAAGATTGCTGGCAGCCACTGGATGCGGAAGGCGCAGGACCATAAGCTATGGCGTTCTATGGGGGCGGCCTACGTCCAACAGTGGACATCCAAAGGCTGATGATGTTGTATAAATATAAGATGTATATAATCTCAACAGGTATCAATCAGTATTTTGAGTGAGGGGCATAAAATATGTATAACTAAAAATTTTAGCTACATAATCAATGGCCCACTCCTAAGCTAATATTAGGGGTCATGATTATATAATATTTATAATACAGTATAAGTGCTAAAATCACATACCATAACTTGACGCCGTTTCTACCCGAAGTTGGCAGTGGCTGTTAAGCCTCGACTCGCCGTTATGTTTACGTCCCAAATGGAATAGGTGGCGAACCTATTGCCATGTCGGGCACAAAGTTTTCAGTAATCGATATTTTCGCACATGACATTCGAAAAGTCATTGGAGTGAGCCAGGATTCGAATTTGCGTCTTCTTGATTCAGAAGTGGGGTGCTCCATCACTGATGATTATTAGTATATAAAATGATAGCAACAATGGAATCTAAGTGGTGTAGTGTATGTACTCATACAAAAGTCTCATGTTCGAATCAAAGTACACATGAGTGCGAAAAATATTGATGACTGCTAAACTTTTGCCCAATGTTGGACTCTGGAAATCTCTCTCACCGACTGAACAGCTCACTGACATTAGCATTACGTTGATAGTTTGTGGGATCATGGTATTTCACCGGTCGAGTCGGCCCATTCATGCAGCGAACTGCAAGACTACCACTGTTACATGTGTTCATGTCTACTAATCCACGTTTTTGTTTGTTAAATTGTTAAAGAACCCACCATCAATTTCATTTGGGATGTTGGGTGTTTCAGTGGTCGGGACGGCTCATTCAAGCCGCTCACTCCATGGCCCTACCGTACAGTATTTAGTTAAATTTTCATAGGACTCAAAACATTTTGGGTCACACTTTATTGTGTGATAAGCTATCTCTCGTCAATTTGACACTTCACAAGGTTGACTGATAAATATATCATAGGTACATACATACATTACTGTCACTAACCTTATGTTGAGAGCACGACAGTTTCATAGTTTAGTATTAAAAAAATAAAAATACTTTTATTGAAGGAAAGTGCGGAAAAGGAGTTTGGTAATTGTTTTTAATTTTATATTTGCACCCACTTCTTTCTTACACTTTAACTTACACTCATAATTCCTGAGTTTATAAGTCTAGCTGATGTTAGAACTATTAATATCATTCGTAACCTTACTGTCCTACTAATGAGTTAATTAGCTCAAGTTCAAGAAAGTGCATCAAACGTTAAATTCCATAGACGAGTGACCACGGAAGTTATGATTAACCAATATTTCAGTAGCCTGAAATACAATTACTACTGCTTGAATCTTCAGATATTAAAGGCATGAAGTTATATTGTAAGAGAGAAAAAAAAGTGTACATATTTTTTCATACTTTATAAGGAACAGCTTCTGTTACAGCCAGTTATATCCAAACTGTATATAGTCTCGGTGGTCCAGTTTTCGAGCACCTCGCTTCTGAATTCAGAGGTCGCGGGTTCGAATCCTGGATCACAACAATGACTTTTCGAAATTAATTTCCCAAGTTATGTGTAATATATATTAATGACTAAAAACTTTGTGCCCGGTATGGCAATTGATTTGCCACCTATTGCATTTGGGACGTAAACGTAACGGCGAGACGACGCTTAACAGCCAATGCCTAACACTATCGGGTAGAAAAAGGCGTGAAGTTATGTTATGTTATGTTGTAAAATTACTCAAGCATATTTCAGAATTCTTTGTAAATGAAATTTTATCAAGTATAATGAGGGCAGTAATGAAATAATATTTAACAAGTTTGTTGTGAATGTTTTTATTTAAATTAATTAACAAATTATGTAAATGTTTAGAAAATGAAAACTGTGAATATTTTCATTTCATTTACACTTCATACATAATATAATAAATAATACAACAATGTGCATTAATATCTATTATTTGCAACATTTTTTGTCAGAATTAATTTCAACAAACCGTTTTATTTTTCGTGGTGAAATATTTTGTAAAATTCATCAAAATCTGATGTCTCGGTGGGCCAGTGGTCCAGCACACTCCTGATTCAGAGGTCCGGGTTCGAATGGTTAAGCCTCGCCGTTATGTTTATGTCCCAAATAGAATAGGTAGCGAACCTATTGCCATACCGGGCACAAAGTTTTCATATGTATCACACATAACTTTCGAAATTAATTTCGAAAAGTCATCGGTGTGAGCCAGGATTCAAATCCGCGACCTCTTGATTCAGAGGCGCGGTGCTCGACCACTGGACTGCTGAGACTTTATAAATTATTAATTTCCTAAGAAAACATGAATCATGTTCTCTAATTACATAACTAATAACGTTTTTAGACATGCATCAGAAAATATTTATACTCAGGTGCTGCACTGCTGACTTCCATTGAGCAGTCGGTTTTGTTTCATTTTTGCTCAACTAATATAGTTGCATAAAACTTATCTCGTTAACCTGTAGGACGATAATTTTAAATTGGTTGGGATTTAACTGTGATGGTTGAGTATTCTGGCTACTACACCTTTTATGCACTAACCTACTGCTATGTTTTCAGTAGCGATATTAATATTATTTATTTGAAATAGTTTGAAAAGAGTGTTTGGCACATGAGTTTCTTCCCTGATACGTCTCATGGTAGCACCCACACTCGGAATAGGGCCGCTCGTGGCGATTGCGTCTGCGTTGTCTTCTTCAATGGAGACACTTTCCTCAAGTGCTCGTGTTTAAGTATTTCATTTTAAATAATACGTTAAATATTTGAACCTATTGACTATTTTTAAGTGTCTTTGACTTTGGTTGTTTTACCCATGCACCATGACTCTGTTGTGAATTTTGTTGAAAACATTATCATTATCCAGCCATTTGTTTCAGCCTGGCAAGACCTATTCCTTCCCGTGATTGAGTTGAAGAGTTATTCGAAATACGTGGTGAGCTACCTATCTGGATTGTTGGACAGCCACTCAGCTATGGACAGCACCAAAGTGAGCCAGGACCAGCTGTTCGCCATGATTGATCTGGTCAACAATAAACGTAACAATGTACCGAAGGATGTGTCAAGTGACCTTATCAAGCAATTAAGTAAATATAAGGTGAGTGACTGGGTTTTTTGTACCCAAGAGTTATAGCACGTTTCTTTCTTTTTTATGAACTACTCACCGCCCATGAACACCGTGGTGCGTTGCCGTCCTTTAAGGGGGTGGGAGGGGAAAGAAAGGGGAAAGGAGATCGGGCTTCTGGATACCTGTTTCACCGAACGAAACGCGGCACAAGCCACTTCACGCCGATATTCCGAGAGGTCGTCCTATTTCACCGGTCGACCATTGAAATACCACGATCTCTCAGAATATTAATGTAAATTGGCTCTTGCCATGTATAGTTTCGTGAGAGAGGTATCCGGAGATCGGTGTTGTAAGTGTCTATGGGCGGCACTAGTTACTTACCATCAGGTTTAGTCTCCTCAGAATGCCCAAATAGGGAAGCAGCATTGCACTTTGCCATATTAATTAAATTAACTGAAAAAAGGCTCTGTGTTGCCATTCATTGAGTACATAACTCCCTTTATGTATTACTTGGATCTTCTCTCTCTCTCTCTCTCTCTCTCTCTCTCTCCTCTCTCCCCCTTTCTCTCTCACTCTCTATCACTCCTCTCTCTCTCTCCCTCTCTCTCGCCCCCTCTCTCTATCTCTTATCATAATTGTTTATTGTTCACCCAAGTCTTGATACTAATCCAAAAAAATATTATTACAGGATATATTTTTCAGTAAAAGCAATAATAAACTACAAGTGACCTTCAATCAACTTATGAAAAAAATACCCAACCAGTACATGAGTGGATCATCCTTGGATCCGTACCACGAGGTGCTCGTGGACTGCCTGGTTGACTGTCTAGCCAGAGACGACTCGTGCAACGCCACCTGGAGACAGTTGTTCCATAGATGCAGCAAACAGTCTGCCACATTACTCGATTATATAGGTGGGTTCAAAGATCAATATTTTTTTAAATAAGCAACACTCTATTTCATTCCTCTGATGATAAACCTTTCGAATATGTTCACGGTCTTTCACCAATATGTTCATAAACATATTTTCGTGATTCACAGCTAAAATTAATAATGATTTAAAAAAAAAAATATTTTGTTCAAAATGCAATAATGATGTCTTGATATGGAAACATTCATGGTTTGCTTAATTCCTTGCTTAAACTGCAGGAAACAGCTAGTTTATATATTTATGTATAAATGTTCTCAACAGATACAAATTGGGCAGTAGTTAGTTTAAAGTTGAAAAAGAAGTCATTGAAGAGCACAGTCTTGCAATACAAGGAAGTGTGTGGAGAGGCATTGAAGGGAAAGAAGAGAGATGAAACAGTTGTAAGGACAAGCAAAATATGCCAGGTTAGTAATTATTACTAAACAATTCGCAGCATGAATGGGCCGGCTCGACCGGTGAAATACACGATCTCTCAGAAGATCGACGTAAAGTGGCAAGCGACCGTGATGCGAATGATGACTAAGCAGATATAAATTGCTGATACAAGCTGAGGGTTGTAGAAGTCGCGAAACACCAAAAGACGTTTTCCATGACCAAGTTGAAGGTTGACCAAGAAGAAGCTCTTTGTTCATCGCTCATGCAAAACGGCATTACGTTTTAAGCATGAGTGCTATCAAGCCTGGGCAAAAGCAGTGGCGTCCCAGGACTCTGACACCGGCTCTCTTAAGAAGAGGTACAACCTTGCCTCCAGGTTCAAAAGAGTTATAGCCGTAGCAAAGTCTCAGTACATAGGCAAAAGTGGCGAGAAACTAGTTCGCCTTCCCTCGGGAACCCGTGCCTTCTGGTCGCTCGCCAAGGCTGTTCTTGGGAATTTTTGTAAGCCGTCACTTCCACTGTTGCACCGGGAGGACCAGTCACTAGCCCACGACGCAAAAGAGAAAGCCGACCTTCTTGGCACTCTTTTTGCGTCCAACTCGACTTTGGACGATATGGGTAACATCGCACCGACAATTCCACATTGCGGTCACGCCACAGAAATAGATCAAGATAGAACGGCGAATAGGCGTGGCAAGCGTGCCAAAACCATGCACTATATTGCATGCCTTTCGAAACTCGCTCTCATTACGCAACGAGCGTTCCTGCCATGCGTTCAGGACGTAAAAAAATAGATAAAACGTCACATATATGCCTTATTATGCTGTGGTAAATTGTAAAAACAAAAGTAGTGAATCAAATATGAAAAAGGGAAATATTTCGTATGATCAGTAAGTACAGAAAATCAGTAGAAAGTATTTTTTTGAGATTATAAATTATTGTTTTACTTTTACTATGTTCAATAATTACGGTCACAATTTGTATATTTTTTCGTTATGATGAATATCCATTGCTGTCCGCATTCAACGCTCGTATACAAAAACATTGCGCGTATAAATTATACGCGTAATGTACGTCGAATCGAACGAAATACACAATACACCTGCCAGTTGATCGCTGTGTCTGCTAATCGCTGTGATTGGTCTTCGAATGTTAGAGATGGGCACTCCATGTATCGTTGAGTCTTAGGACTAATCGATAAATTAATTCAATAATAATTTGAGTATCAGCTCATGTCTTGCTTTGTCCCTACTTTATTCTAACACCACAAATTTCATCCAAAGTGCTTCGTAATTACATTGGCAGCAGTTTATTTGACAGTATAAGTTTTCACCAATTTGACCAATCGCCGATGGAAAATAATCTCGTTCTTCTCAAACGGGCAGTAACCGAGGTATATGTAGACGCTCGGCTTCGTTATTTAACCAGGACTGTGAGGCCAACTGTAAGGGTTGGCCTCACAGTCCTGGTTAAAGGCAAATATTTAATAAATATGTATAGTTTCAAGGACAGTAAAATATTTATAATTAAATTTTATATACTGTTGGAAAAATATGTTTTAGGTTTTAATATGTCGGATTAAAGTATTTAACATGTTTTACTTTCTATGATTATCGTTACACAAAATCAATAAAGTTGGTAAAATATAAAAATAATAAAATTAACACGTTGCCGATATTAACATCGATGTGTAATAATCTATGTGTGTGATAATCTAATGTGTGTGTCTCCTAACTAGTCGCCCCGCTCACAATGAAAATGACGTCACGCTGTGGGCGTGGTTTTTCAAAAAAGTGACACGCTCGAAATGTATGGAAATATGACATCGCGGCCGTTCTATCTTGATCTATTTCTGTGGGTCACGCCATGCCGGAGGTTCGTTTCCGGCAAAGTACTGTGCGACGCATACTTTTATCCCTGGATGTCCACAAGTCGAGTGGGCCTGACGGAATCCCAGCAATCGTGTTGAAGATGTGTTGCGGTGTGCGGCGTCGGGAGAGTGGCTCAATAATCAAATAGCACGTGTGTTTATGTCAATGGTTTATTAAGTAATGTCTGTCATACAAGTTGATACATAAGATAAATGCTCTTACACTACACCTCCGGGGGCAAATTAAAAAAAAATAAACTTAACCTAGTTTACATTTTTTTTTAAATACTAAATTTCTATAACTATACTTTTTTTTTTGTTTAAACTTTAAGGTCATAACATTACAATTTCGTTTTATTTTTATCTCTATCATTCTTTTGTAGTCACTACCGGTAATGACTTATCTAACTTATAATTAATTACTTATATACTACATATAATAAGGCTTCGTTCTTTTTTTTTTAATGATATCATCTTTCCTATTAATACACACTCTTACATTTACACCCAAATCTTCGATAACAGTATAAGGTCCTTTATATTTTTCACTTAACTTATTGCCTGTCTCATTCTTTATTAAAATTAAATCGTCTTTCTTATAAGTAATACTATTAATATTCTTATCATATTTATACTTCCTATCTAACTTACTATTTAATAAATGTTCCTTTCCATCTCTTTGTGCAGTTTGTAATCTATACTTTAATTCTAACATAATAATAATAATAATCTTCTGGGTTATATAAGGGGTCTACGCTATTCTTTAAGTTACTAGGGATATTACACTGTTTTCTGAACACTAGTTCGAAAGCTGTATATTTTGTAGTACTGTGTACAGTGGTGTTATATGAAAAACACCAATATGGAAGCCATTGACTCCATGCATCAGGATTTCCATCACACTGGATTCTCAAGAAGGCAGCAAGATGCTTATGCATATTTTCTAAACTACCTATAGTTTGATGATGGTAAGCAGTTGAATGCAATTTTGTTATACTCGTATGTAATAATTTACATACCTCCTCCATTGTTGATGAAGTAAACTCCGTTCCCCGATCCGTTACTATAACCTTAGGTATTCCATATCGGAGTATAAAATTATTAACTAAAGCCTTAGCTACACTTACCGTATCCTTTCGGTGTAACGGGTAAGCCTCTATGTACTTCGTCAGCTCACATTGTACTGTGAGGATGTAGTTATACCCTTCGATGTCTCTATCAACAGGACCTACGATATCGAGGAAAATTTTCTCTAAGGCTGTATCTGCCGTTGTCGTAATTACCATTGGCTCTTTAATATTTTTAGAGTATTTAAATTTTTGACACTTACTGCATTTTTTAACATATTCTCTTACGCTATTCTCCATTCCTGCCCAATAATATTTCCTTTTTATATTATTTATCATACGTCGGACACCCGCGTGTCCACTAGTTGGCAATAAATGATAGTCATTTAAGATTATAGTTTTCTCATTCGCGTCACTAATTCTTTTAACATTTTTCAATATATTTATTGTTGGAACGGTCCATGTTTCTCTACATTTTATTTCATTTAATAAGTCTTTTATAAATGACGCATTTTCGTTCGTCTTAATTATACATATTCCGTCGACTTTTATCTCTCTACTAAAATCACTTAACATATTGGCAAATTCGTCTCGCGATATCTGCTGTATATAGTTAAGGTTTATGTATATAATATTACTATCTTTTACATATGCAAAACATTTCTTTTCCTTCGTTATTTGTTTATTTATGCGTAATTTATTTAATTCTTTTCCTTCAATAAATCTCATTTCGGTGAAATCATTTGGAATCCTAAGTATTTCCCCAATCCTCGGTTGATCAGGCCTTGGAATCTGAGAAGAAATATTTGGGATATCTGTGTTTTCACCAGAAATGCTTGACCTCCTACTACTATTACCTATCTCTTTTTGTAATTTTAATTTCGCTTTCTGAGCCCTTGTTTGTATTAAAATTGATTCACCCATAGATTTAAAATCATCGGATGTTATGGTCACCCTACTCAATGCATCTGCGGCGCTGTTATCTTTTCCACGAATGTAAACAACTTTGTAATCGTATTCTTCTAACTGTAGTCTAAACTTTATCAAACGACTAGATGGATCCTTCATACTAAATAGATATATTAATGGTTTGTGATCCGACATAATAGTAAACCTTGTACCAAATAAATATGGCCTAAAATACTTCACGCTCCAAACGATAGCTAACAGCTCTTTTTGAATAGTCGGGTAATTTAATTCGGCTTTATTTAAGGGTCGGCTGGCATATGCGATAGGGCGCATATCCTTATTGCACAAAACTGAGCCTATTGCTATACCGGAAGCATCCGTTTGCAGAATAAATTCGTTTACGTCCGAAAAGTCTGGATACTGCAAAATCGGTGGAGAAATTAATGCTAGTTTTAATTGTTCGAATGATTGTTTACATTCCAAATTCCATATAAAAGGTTCATGTTTTTTACTTAGCTTATTCAGTGGTATTGTTATTTGAGCAAAAGATGGTATGAATTTTCTGTAATAGTTACAAAAGGCAACAAAACGCCTAACCTCGTCCGAATTTTTCGGTTCTGGGTAATTTAATAAACTCTTATTTTTTCCGGATCTGGACTTACACCGTTCACTGAAACAACATGTCCTAAATATAATAATTCTCTTTTCAAGAAATCACATTTTTGTGGGTTAATTTTTAAGTTGACCTTCCATAATCTTTCGAATACGTCAACTAAATTTTTATTATGAATTTCCATAGATCGCCCGAATATAATAATATCATCCATGTAAATAAAAGCTTTGTCATATGTCAATCCCGATAATGCTATTGACATAACGCGAGAAAAAGCACTTGGGGATATTTTTAATCCCATCGGAAGTCTTTTCATTTGATATTGGCCGGAGTTCGTAGTGAACGCGGTTATCTTTCTACTATTGGGGTCTAAGCTCCTCTGAAAATATGATTGTTGTAAATCTAAATGTGTATAATATATGGCACCTGACAACGAATCTAATATTTCCGTTATATTAGGTAAGAGAAATTTATCGTCTTGAATGACATTGTTAACTTTCCTATAGTCCACAACTAACCTCCACTTCTTTTCTGTTCCGTCGGTCTTTTTCGGGACTAAAAGAACTGGACTATTCCAGTCGCTACTTGTATTTTCGATAATATCTTCATCTAACATTTTTTTTATTTCCTTTTCCACTATTGATTTAGACGAGTGCGGTAATCGATACGGCTTTACGTAAATAGGCTTCGCGGCTTGTTTTAATGTGATAGACTGCGTCATTATATTTGTAGTACCTAATTTATCGCCTTCTAAGTAAAATATATCGGAGTACTTCGCACATATACATTCTATATTTGTTTACGAATATCTGAACTCAAGTGACTTAACTTTAAACTATTTAATAATTTTTTCGTTCTCTCTACCGAACTATCTGGTTTAACAAAGTTCAATATTTTATAGTTTGACATACATTCTAAATGCGGATTAAATATAGGTATTTTAACGTCATTATCATTTACATTGAGTATTCGTACGGAAATCTTCCCATTACTAGGTTTAACTAAAATATTTGCCAAATAAATATTTTCTCCTAACTCTTCCTGCTGAACTACATACTCATTTTCTTGATTTAAATTAGAATTTATGTTTAAATAATGTATCGACTCACTCCTGGCCGGCAATGTTAAATAAATATTACTCTTAGTACTCATATGTAATTTAATAATACTACTTTGTTCATTACTTTGCAAGATAACATGTCGCAAGTGGAAATTTATAATTGCATTATAACTTCTCAGAAAATCTGACCCGAGTATACCGTCAGCACGGCACGGTATCTCGTCCAGTACGTGGAATTTATGTTGAAACAAAACACCATCGTGTGACTCTAAACTTAATGCACTTGTATATTCAGAATTAATGCAACCCGAAATGCCTCTTATTGTCGTGTTATTAGGTTTGAATGTACTGTCCCTTGGCACTTTATTTCTTTGAATTACCGATAAGCTTGCATCTGTGTCTAATAATAATGTGCATATTTGACCGTTGATTAATAATTGTAAAGTTATTTATCCGTCACAAGTTAATATTTTATGGACGAAAAAATTCTGTCGAATTCTGCATACTAGTGTTTTCTATTGGATTCGAACGAGTCATATTTTCCTTCGGAAACATAGTATATGCATTATGATATTTTCGCGGTGGGCCTTGCGCACCACGAGAGCCACTAAAATAGCTCCTACGTCCACGTTTTCGTTGAAAATTCGGTTGCTGACCACGATAATTATTAAAATTATTATCATACCTATTAAAATTCCTGTAATTTCCCCGATTCTGACCATGATAATTTCGCGAGCCATGACCTCCACGACCACGCGTGAAATGCTGAAAATTCTTACCTCTGCTAAGAAAACTTGCCAATCCAATGCAGAAAATAGTTACGAAAATTCCCATCGTGATGGAAAATATATTTAAATATGTCATAATATTTTCCATATTTTCAGTTTTGCTTCCTGCCGCGGCATTTTGCACTATTAAATTTTCTTCTTTTGTCTGGGACGAGCCCATGATTTTTATTTATTTATTATTATTATTATTACTTTTTTTTTTTTTAACCCCTTGAATAAAAGCCGATTCGATTTTTGGCTAGGGTCGCCATGCGGTGTGCGGCGTCGGGAGAGTGGCTCAATAATCAAATAGCACGTGTGTTTATGTCAATGGTTTATTAAGTACTGTCTGTCATACAAGTTGATACATAAGATAAATGCTCTTACACTACAGTGTGCTCCAGAGTTGGCACCGGTTCTAACGCGTCTTTTCCGGTACTCCTACTCTCTCGGCGCTGTACCAGCATCATGGAAGGTTGCTTTAGTCCACCCGATCCCTAAAAAAGGTGAATGCTCAGATCCGTCCAACTACAGACCTATCGCCATCACCTCCCTATTCTCCAAAATAATGGAAACACTCATCAACCGCCAGCTCCTTAAGTATCTAGAAGAGCACCAGTTGATAAGTGACCGTCAGTACGGATTCCGTCAAGGTCGCTCAGCTGGTGATCTTTTAGCGTACTTAACCCATCGGTGGGCGGAAGCGGTTGAGAGTAAAGGAGAGGCGCTGGCCGTTAGTTTGGACGTAGCGAAGGCCTTTGATCGGGTTTGGCACAAAGCACTTCTTTCGAAGCTTCCATGCTATGGGCTTCCCGAGAAATTATGCGATTGGGTTTCCAGCTTTCTCACGGCTCGGAGCATTAAAGTTGTTGTCGACGGGTCATGCTCCGACTTAAAACCTGTGAATGCTGGAGTCCCCCAGGGCTGTGTGCTATCCCCTACGCTGTTTCTTCTGCATATCAATGACATGCTGCTTAGCAGCAATCTTCATTGTTATGCGGATGACAGTACCGGGGATGCCTTATATACCGGCCACCCGCGTATTTCTCGGGAAAACGTCGACGAGCACCGGAACAAACTTGTGTCTGAAATCGAAACTCTGCTTAGTCAGGTTTCGGACTGGGGCCGACTAAACTTAGTCCAATCCAACCCTAAGAAGACACAGGTTTGCGCGTTTACCGCTAAAAAGACACCCTTTGTCGTAGCTCTCTGTTTTGAGAGCACTCCCTTACCCGCCTCAGCCGCTATCGGAATTCTTGGTGTCGACTTGTCGAGTGACGTCCAGTTTCGCGGTCATCTGGAGGGCAAGGCCAAATTGGCCTCCAAAAAGCTTGGTGTGCTCAATAGAGCGGGACAGTATTTCACGTCAGGTCATCGCCTGCAACTTTACAAGGCGCAGGTCCGTCCTCACGTGGAATACTGTTCACATCTTTGGGCGGGGGCACCCCAGTACCAGCTTACTCCATTTGACCGCATCCAACGACGTGCGGTTCGGCTTGTCGACAACCAAGCTCTTACTGATCGGCTTGATCCTCTGGCGTTGCGGAGAGAGGTGGCATCTCTATGCATCCTCTACCGCATATACCACGGGGAGTGCTCTGAGGAATTGTTCGGATTAATACCGCCAGCTGACTTCCGTCACCGTTCGACGCGCCAACGGCTGAATGGTTGGCGATTGACAACAGTGCGTTTTGACAGGCACTTCTTCTTCTGACAGGCCGGCGACGGTATTTCCGGACCGCTACGACCTAGGAACCTTCAAGAAACGAGCCTATTCTCATCTGAAAGGCCGGCAACGCAGATGTGATGCCCCTGGTATTGCAGACGCCATGGGCGGCGATGATTGCTTTCCATCAGGTGACCCGCAAGCTCGTTTGCCCCTTCTCCCATAAAAAAAAGTGATATCAGGGCACTTAAGCCCACGAGGAAAGTAAATAATGCAAGTGAGGTGTGAAAGAATCGGGACTAATGGCACTCTGCTTTTTGTCTACCTCCCAAGCGACTAGGTGTGAGGATAAAAATTGTATAATTGACATTAAAGTCTAAAGTAATTTGGTTCTATAAAATAAAGAACTACGTTTAGAAAACGTAAGAGTAAATCACTTTACATTACACTAACGCAGTCTTTCCCAAAGTGGGCGTTAACGCCCCCTTGTGGGTGCTGCAGGTCTCAAGGGGGGCGGTAAGAGACCCAGAAAGAAAATGTGTGCGTTTTGTAGAGGCCTGGCGGTGATTTGTACTATGGGTATACTAGTGGTTTTTAAATAGGTGAAAAAATGGGGGCGCTAAAAAATATTTGTTCTCAAAGTGGGCAGTAGACAAAATAAGTTTGGGAACACTAACGTAATTAAGAAATCGTTTTTATTTGTCCTGCCCTTATCTCACTCTATGTGGAGTCAGCACAACATATCACCTTGTCCATAACCATGTTGTTAATAGATTTGGCTGTGGTTTTGTGCCTAACGTCATGTCAACCTCCCTTGGGAATGTTTGCGTTGTTGGTACCACCTGTCCACTGATTTGGACGAGTGAAGTTTTCTTATTGATGTTTTTCAAGTTCAATAGTTTTTCTTTTTCCATACATCTCCACTATTTGTTTTTTCCATACTGGACTCTTAATTATTCAGTTTTACACATTTTTTGTACAATTTTCTTCCACATTCAAATTTATCAAATATTTTGGCGTTATACGTATTCGTTATTCGTATTATTACGTTACTTCATTGCATGACCGTACCACGCACGGTGATGTATTTTCTCAATGAATTATGTGCGGAATTTTCGAGATTCCTCTTACTTACTCATTCCGTATTATTATTAAATGAAATATAAACTAATTACGTAAAAAAATATGTATAGGCACTTAACTATAAAATAAAATCATTGCAACTTTGTGAACATAAAACAACCACAAAATAAAAAAGCATTTTTAATAAGCTTTGCCAGCTTATTTTATCGTAACCTTTTTGTTTCGTTCATCTGGTCACCCCGTCAACTTGTCATCTTAATTTGCCCTACTGTCACTGTCAGTTGGAGTCAAACGAGTTTGGGAGTGACACATTTTTCTGTGTAATTTCCACATTAGGAGTTATTAATTAAATTCGTTCATCGCTTGATAAAGGTAAATAATTTAATAGAATTAATAAAGGAAAATGTGTTGATTAATAAGAGATAATTGAATATAGTTGTATGGATTTAGTGTGTAGCTTTTTAAATGGCTGAATGTCAAACATGCGCAAATAAGAATCCGATTCATAGAAACGCGCAGTTATCATTGTGAATGGAAGTTGAAAAACTACTTTTAGCCGTAGTGAACGCAGAACACGCGTATGTTTAACAGTAAATCTTGATTGTGTTACATCCGTTACTTTGCGGGAGGTGTATCAGTGCTGTGTAATATAAAAACTTTTATTATAAAAAGTCCAGGTAAATTATGGCGTAAAAGTGATCCATTGTCATCTTGTGCCAATGTTTTAGTCAATTTTCACGTTTATTTAAAAAAATTATAGCCTAAAGCTCTTAGGTTGTGTTCTAGCAACCAAGTATTTGGCATATGCTATATGAATTTAATTTATCATCTTTTTTTTTTCCTTATCTTCAGTGTATGTAACACTGAAATAATAATATTGCCGATTTAATCAAATTCTGATTTGTCCTTTTTAATATTAGCTAAAAAGAATCTTTGTTTGCTCTGATCATATTGATATATTATATATGTCACATTAACAATTTGCTTTTGATTTACATAAGTTTAAATACATGGAGGTATGTTACTTTCCCTTGGAGAAAGCTTGGCAGCTGCTAATATTTTCATAAATATTAGATATATAAACATAATCATCATATAGTTCTTAAAAATAGTCGATTTTGAAAGTAACCATCATTCCTTCAGAACATTGCAATTTGAGAGATTAATCTTCTTCTGTAAGCAATTTTTTAATCTCTTTGGAGTAATTGTATTATCAAATATTATATGAAATCCATTGAATTATAATTATCTAACTTATCAATTTATCATTGAGTGCTTGTGCATTCTATAAAGATCTTGCAAAGAGACTGATCACTGCCTCTCGTGACCAGAGGGCTGGTCTATTCTTCGAAGAGACGATTAGTATTACATTCAGAGTGGCAATACGGCCAGTCTTCTGGGCATGCTGATAGTTTTTTAATTGTATATATTGTAAATAATGTAATTAATTTATTTATCATTACTATGAATATTAGTATTAATTTGATACACAACAAGTAAATAAAAGTTGGTCTTTTTGGTTTCTCAGGATGTAGGTAGAATATAAAATTACAGTTATGTACAATAACATAACATAACTTCACGCCTTTTGTTACCCGAAGGTGTAAGCAGCGGCTGTTAAGCCTCGTCTCGCCGTTATGTTTACGTCCCAAATGGAATAGGTGGCGAACCTATTGCCATACCGGGCACAAAGTTTTTCGGTCATCGATATTTATCACACATAACTTCCGAAAACAATTTCGAAAAGTCATTGGTGTGAGCCAGTGTCTGGAATCGAACCCGGACCTCTGGATCAGAAGCCGTGTGCTCGACCACTGCGCCACCGATACATATCTTAAATAAAGGAAAAGAGTTAGTCACTTAGTTATTTGTGCTCCCTAGAAACCGTTTTGGTTGCTAAAGCCCGAATACTGAACCGCCACTCAAATATATAAGAGCTACTTGAGCGTTTAAGTAGCTGTCACATTAGACAGAATACGTGAAATTTGAGCAGTAAGTAGCACTTTATTGATTGTCAGATTTGAGTGGCGGTTCAGTATTCGGGCATAAATGTTGCTGTTTAAAATGCTCCATAGTACTTTTTCTCTGGCCCAGAACACTTGTCTTGCCGTCAATCATAATTAATTGTTTTTTTTTTTATATAGGATATTCTAGACAGAATGACAAGCACTAGAAGGTTTCCTTGGATTTGGGCGAGCTTCGTCCTTCTTGTTGGCATTGCAGGACTGGTTTCATATGACTACAACAGATCTGGTGGCAATTTCCCAAGTAAGTGTTGCTCTTTTATAGTTATAATGTCCACTACTAAAAAAATTCGGCGGATAACTTTCCCATATATAATAATGATATTTCAATCATTATTATATATGGGAAAGTTATCCGCCGAATTTTTTTTTGCCTCGAAAGCTATACATAATAAAAGAAATTCAAAATATATATATATATACAAGCGACATTGATGGACCTTTAGTAATTCAAGATTTGAAATTCTTATACCATAGATAGATCCTTTGTGGCTAGTGGATTAGCAAGATTTCATCAGGTTATGATGGAACTATTATTAGTTTATGGACAGATGCTGAAATATTATAAGTAGACATTCAAGAGAGATAAAATTTCATTGAAATTATTTAAAAACAATATTTTATACCACTAACTTTGCAAAGAAGCATTGCCTTTTACTGTTAGAGTTTATCAATTACAAACAAACATACCTTTTCACTTTTACCAAATTAGTATAGATACAAACAGATAATGTAATGTTTAAAATTAGTGTAATATTTATAATAAACCAATTGATAAGATTGTGATTTCAATAATGTTATGCCTACAAGTAGATATTTATGTTTGTTTATATTTGATAAGATAATGATGTATGTTAAGTAACCATTGACTGCGGGTCACTTCTTTTATTTAACAATTTAACATCATCTTTATATAATTTATTAATCAATATTGCTAATATATAATAATATAGCTTTAGCTTAATAACTTGAAGATTTTGTGGCTCATTATGAGAATTTCTATACAGAAATTTGGGTCTTGTCATATGCAAAATAACTTTTGGATATTCATGTGTGAGTACTGTCATCCAAAAAGGTGACCCTGGAGGCATTTATATATAATTTGGTGATAGAAATTGTTAGGAGTTAAGGAATAAAAAAAATTAGCAAATTATGATCAGTTATTTTGATGCAGAAGAACTGTTTGTGTGTTTGAACAATTACTTCTTTTTTTTTATAACTTCATGCCAAATCCCTTGCAGGGTAGGCAGACAGAACAGAGCGCCATAAGGCACAATTCTTACACACCTCACTAGCTTTGTTGACTTTCATAACTCTTTTCATGCACATGCATCCATTTTTATGGCTCCTAACACAAGGAAGGTTAGTCTTGTCTATTAATAAGGTTAAGTTAGTAAGTTAGTGGTACGGTTTTATTAATAGTATAATTATGTCTTTTTTTCCCAATATTTTATGAAAAAACATCTTAAATATAGGTTTTTGTTAGTTTGGTTTGAGTTTCTTGCTACAATATTATCAGAAAGAGGACAGATAAGAGACATAGAAGAGTGAGATGTCATGACCTGTAATTAAATAGTAATGTGGACTTTCAGATTAGTATGTTTAGGTACATTTTTGTTAATCTCTGCTATAGTTGCATACATGTACAGAGGTCATTGTTCACATATGTTTATTTTAAGTAATGTAGATGACTATGTATACACATACATAACTACACGCTAATTCCGTTGCGGGGCAGGCAGAGAACAGAGTGCCATAATGTACAATTCTTTAACACCTCGCTCCTTTCTTTGACTTTATAACATAACTTCACGCCTTTTTCTACCCGAAGGTGTAGGCAGCGGCTGTTAAGCCTCGTCTCGCCGTTATGTTTACGTCTCAAATGGAATAGGTCGCGACCCAATTTTGCCATACCGGGCACAAAGTTGTCAGTCATCGATATTTATCACACGTAACTTCCGAAAATTTCGAAATGTCATTGGTGTGTGCCAGGATTTGAACCCACTACTTCTTGAATCAGAAGCGGACTGCTAGCCACTGCGCCACCGAGACTACTTGACCATATAAGTAGACTGACGCCCGAATACTGAACCGCCACTCAAATCTGATAATCAATAAAGTGCTACTTACTGCTCAAATTTCACGTATTCTGTCTATTATGACAGTTACGTAAACGCTTAAGTAGCGCTTATATATTTGAGTGGCGGTTCAGTATTCGGGCTTGAATTCCACAACAAGAATACATTCGGTAGATTTTGTTTCTATGTCAGTTATAAAAATAAGGTTTTAGTTGACATTAGTTGAAGTGAATCACTCACTCCTACACCATCTATGGGTGTGGGCACACAGCTCTATGGTCGGACCTCATTTCTATATTCACACACTTTCTCTCCAAGACATTTCACACAGTCCATGTTCTCTTCATACTAGTAATGTTAATTATGATTAATAAAAAAATATAATAAAAAACATATATATATACAAGCGACATTGATGGACCTTTAGTAATTCAAGATTTGAAATTCTTATACCATAGATAGATCCTTTGTGGCTAGTGGATTAGCAAGATTTCATCAGGTTATGATGGAACTTATATTAATAAGTCTGTAGAGTGTATCTTTATACGTGTTTTTAAAATTAACTGAAGCCGTGATTTAATTTGTGTGGAGTTCAATAAAATAAAATAAGTCCGGCCATTTCAGAGATTAGTCGAAACAAACGGATAGACAAAAATCTTTATTTTTTTGTATATATGTACCGTATTTTGATATTACAAACAAGCTTTTCATTTGTATTGATTGTAAAGTGTCCATAGATTCGTTTCTACCGTAAGAGTGACCATAGACTAGATATGTTTTTTTGTCAAAATACCCACGCGAACCAAAATTGCGCGCGTTCTTCTGAGGTTTTCATACTGTATCGTAATTTCACGCTTTTATAAATTTAGGTTAAGTAGGGTCAATTACGTATCGACACACCGTCCAATATATACCAGACTCAGCGTTAATAGGTGGCGAAATATATTGCCATTTGCCACAACGTTAATATCCCTACGATTATCATTGTCATTAAATAGTATAAAACAAAATCGCTTTTTACTGTCCCCATAAATGTTTAGATTTTTGAAACTTCGCAACGGAATTTTTTAATAGATAGATGGTGATTTGTATGTATAATTCATGTATAATGCAGCAAATAAAAAGTGATAATTTTCTTGATAGATGAGATGGATAGTGATAATTCTCTTTAATCGCAAACGCGGGCTGAATTCTAAGTGATAAATCAAAACATCCAGAGGTCCGGGTTCGATTCCAGACACTGGCTCACACCAATGACTTTTCGAATTTGTTTTCGGAAGTTATGTGTGATAAATATCGATGACTGAAAAACTTTGTGCCTGGTATGGCAAAATAGGTTCGCCACCTATTTCATTTGGGACGTAAACATAACGGCGAGACGAGGCTTAACAGCCGCTGCCTACACCTTCCGGTAACAAAAGGCGTCAAGTTATGTGTACTACATTATCATACAACTTCAAAAGATCTACAAAAAAGTCCGCGATGGCATATATATGTGTATCTCTTAAGGATAACCCACAATGACTGTTTTTTATTTCCTCCAAAGTTCTCTGGATTAACCAGTATTCTATGAAAATAGTTTTGGTTAGATCTCAATTTTAACAGTGCTAGAGCCAAGCAGTTCGCCGCATGAATGGGCCGGCTCGACCGGTGATATACCACGACCTCTCAGAAGATCGATGTAAAGTGGCTCATGCCGCGTTTCATTCGGTGAGAAAGGTACCCGGAGTAGTAGTACCCCCTTTCCTATCCTACTCCCTTAAAGGTTGGCAACGCAACGGTAACACTATATGTATTGCTGGTGTCCATGAGCGGCGCAGTTGTTTGCCATCAGGTGACACGCTTGCTCTTTTGCCCTCCTATCCCATAAAAAAAATTGATCAAGGCGTTTAGGAGGTGATAAACAGTAGTAATTTTGACTTTTCAATGGCTGCGTACAGCACAGCCGATATTCAATGTAAAACTAGTTTGTAGGAGGTCAATAAAATCTTCTGTAACCGTCGGTGTGGTATAAAATTTAGCAAAGGAACCGGTATTTTATTTTATTTTTTTCAAATAATTTATACTTTAATTATCAAAAAAGTAACAGGTATATAAGTATATCCAGTTTTAAAAGAAATTCGGTATCAGTTTTTTGTGTGTGATCGTAAAATATCACATATTAAGTCTTACTATATATATATATATATATATACACAATCACGCCTTTTTCTCATGGGGATAGGCAGAGACTAATACTTTGCTACGATCCTGGTACACTCTCTTTATCGCTCTCATACATTATTATTATAACATATTTATATATGAATTTATAATAAACTAGCTGACCCGGCGAACTTTGTTCCGCATCAAAAGTATTAAATCAGTAAATTTTGGATATCATGAGGTTCAATTTGTGCTATTTATCGACTTTAACTGCTGGCCCGCTATGTTAATACTGCAATATCTTCGAATTATCTTCGTGTCTTAAATAGATTGTGCATGTATGTATATTACATGCACAATCTATTTAAGACACTTAATTGGATGAAAATTAATGCTGTAATGTTAAAAATCGCTTCGTAAATAAGCCATTATTTCTCGTAAAAAGTAAAAAAACGAAAATGGTCATTGTGGGTTATCCCTAAGAGATAGACATAATTAATATGCCCTCGCGGACTTTTTTGTAGACTTTTTGAAGATGTTTAATAATGTAGAACATTGGTTGGATCTGTCACTTAGGGTTCAGCCAGCGTTTGCAATTAAAGTGCTAAATCTCGAAAATTATCATGTTTTCTTTACATCATCACATATGATTTATAGATCAAAACCACCCATATACATCAAAAATACCCTTTAACTATTAAAAAAACCGCATCAAAATCCGTTGCGTAGTTTTAAAGATATAAGCATATAAGGGGACAAACAGCGGAAGGTGACTTTGTTTTATACTATGTAATGATACTATATGTTGAGTTGTAATGTTTCGATTCTTTAACTTGTAGTTCAGTGGCCACCTTTTCACTTGCACACCGTTTTTTCGTCTGTAGGTGATGAATGTCGATGTCTAAACGGGGTTTTGTCCGGTTAATTATAGGTTTCGCCATTTGGGAGTAGAGAATTGATCCGCCGTGCCAAAGCATAGTTCTGCCTACATCTTTGCACATTAAAGGGATAAATTTACAAAAAAGGAGAAAAACGTTTGCATTACGAATGCTATAAGATTACCCATCTTTTATTCGCCTCTTACAGCTTGGTTATATTGCAAAAAAGTAACGCATGTGAATCAAGATTCAATCCCAAGACTTTTTTATTCAGACATTCGAGACTGAATAAAACTGACTTACAAACAAGAGGGTTTGCTTAATTAAATCTCTTTTGACTTAATTTTAAAAATACCGACAGAAATTTGATATATGTATATATATTGTCAAAAATATTGTATATTTTGGAGCAAACAAATATTTTAAACATAATTCTCAATCCTATAGAGGAACGAGATGGTGGCAATGTAACTTTTTCCTGTTGGCAGTTTATTTATAGAAAATTGTTGGGTGACGCGCTGTAACAGCCCAAGAGTGGATCGTCGAAATGTTTATACGATAGAACTACTAGAAAGGATTCTAGTAGAAATATAAAACTACTCATCTGTTCATTGATATTGGTTAAAAATAAACCACCAACTTTTCGGGTCCGAGAAATATATATGACGGGCTTAATTTTGTATTGATCTACAAGCAAATTTTTGTACAAGTTGAAGGTTTTAATTCATAGATAGATAGAGAGTTATGGCTAACTCTACCGTGGTGGTTTGTTATTTTTTGCCTACGTTTTTCGACATTCTGCTCTTGTACTAATAAAATCAGAAAGATAAACATATTATTTTAAACTAAATACTATAGATTCGGCTTAAATATAAAATATATTATTATTTTCTATACTTACTAGAGATGCTAGTGAAACCAATTCGGCGAAATAGTTCGTAATATTTGAGGCACAAAATTTTGGAAATGTAGGTAATCTCTATTTTGCTCATATAATAAATTGAAATAAAGGTACATTTTTAAATTTCAAATTTCTATTTTATAAATATGTCTAAAGTCTATTAATATTAAACACTATTACCAAACTGTAATTTCAATGTGTGTATGTGTGCATTTTACCTACAGACTGACATAACATAAAATTATTATTGTTCCACAGAGAGCACGACAGGTCGCTTTTTGAATGACCTGGGTGTGCTGGAACACAGCCAACACGCATGGCAGAAGACTCTGTCGACGTCAGCACGCGGCTACCTATGGCTGGAGACCAACGCTCCTATATACTACACGAAAACAGTGGAGATATGCAAACCTTACGCAGCGCTGTCGAAAGATGTCGCCATAATAGCGGTGAAGAAAACTGGACAGCTCTATACAAATATACGCGAATATATAGTTGAGAAAACACCGGTGGTATACGCCACTATTGAGCAGTACGCTCCCGGATTGGTAGATAACGTCCAGAGTTATACCGCGTCCGGAGTAAATGTCGTGAAGAAGTATTCCAACGATTACTATCAGCTGACTGCCGAGTATTTGAAGACCAAAGTGTTCATGTGAGTATTCATTTTGCAAACGTATTTTAAAACAACTTCAAAATTCATAGCGGCATTCACAGGTACATAGAATTAAAACAACTTGAAAGCCAATTTAGTTCTGGGGTAAGCACGTAGAATTGAGTGCCACAATACAGGAGAGAGTGCCACAAGCTTCCTTGACTTCGTAACTGTTGTAGAAAAGATTGTCACTTTTGATGATAAAAAGTTCAGATACATGGACTAAATAACATTTTTTTTTTATGGGATAGGAGGGCAAACGAGCAGGCGTGTCACCTGATGGTAAGCAACCAACGCCGCCCATGGACACCAGCAACACATATAGTGTTACTGTTGCGTTGCCGACCTTTAAGGGATAGGGGATAGGAAAGGATGGGGAAGGGGGGTGGGCCTCCGGGTACCTCTCTCACCGAACGAAACGCGGCACGAGCCACTTTACGTCGGTCTTCTGAGAGGTCGTGGTATTTCACCGGTCGAGCCGGCCCATTCATGCAGCGAACTGCTTGGCGCTACCATGGACATGTCAGACTAAATAATTCTTGAAATTTTAGTTTATATCAAGTACTAAATGGTAAATGGTCCATATTAAGTATTAAAAATGGATGGCCAGTTTTCTGTATTCTGTAGAATGTAAAGTAATAATTACAGATAAATATTAAATGTGTGTGCGATTTGTTATCTAATGTTCTGTCAATATTGAACTATTGTTAAATAGCTATGTAACAGTCGCCCTCTTTACAAATGAATAGTTGTGATAAGAGTAAATAATGTCATTGTGTGTATCAATTTAATTTTGTTCACTCAAATATATATTTGCTAGAGTTAAGTACTGGTTAGTTGGTTCTCAAACTTTTAGTTAACACCCCCACATGTACTCTCTCCAACTTTTTATTCTACTTGAAAAACGTACATGCTCCTAGGGTTCGGACATATATAATAATTAATGAATTATGCAAAATTGAGTAAGCAGATATACAGTGCAAAAGCGCAAGTATTTATAGGAATGCAGACCTGACAGGACACAGTTTACATGCCCAAATTAAATGTGTCGAATTTATTTGTTTCAGAGGTGAGTGGGCTCCAGAGATTCTTCAGAACAAAACTCAGACGGCTCTGGATGTGACCAAGTCTCGCGTTTCATCATACTTCCATTGGTTCAGAGAACAAGTTCATCTCTATTCTAAAATACCTTGAATAATTTATGCGGTAAAGCTTAGTGTTCACTGTGTTTTGTAGACAGGGGACTGCGTTGCTTTAACATATATTTAATTATTATTTTCTCGGACATTTTCCACCTACACTACAAAACTAAAGTCTGCAGAGAGATATTTTATTTTTGGATTTTTTTTAACATCTGCACTGGTCTAATATTTATAAAACTCAAAATTGATTCAAGAAAAAATTCAAAATTGATACAAGAAAAAGTAACTCAGCTCTCTGTCTGAAAATGTTTGAGATTTAATTTATCTATGCAATAGTACAATATATCTAGTAAAGTCCATATTCTGCAACATGACAATGCTTTCTAAATCTGTAGACGAGCCACTAAAGATGGTACTCAAACTTTTGCTGAGAATTCCTAATTCATAAATTAACCAATTATAGCTTTGATAGCATGCCTAAATAATTAATCATACCGGCTATTGGTTCCCTTATCGCTTGTTGTGTAATAAATAAAGGCTATAAAGTAATATTTGCGAAGAATAAACTGAAAAGTGGTTATGCATCACTTGCACTTCTTTGTGCATTAATTTCGATGCATTTTTTTAATGATATGTTTGGACTTTTATTGATTCAATTTTAACCCATAAATTTGCTAGATGTACATCTATTGGTAGATTTAACATCAAGTGATTTTGTTAGTAATTCTACTAGATTTAATGTACTGTGTACAATATTTCTTAACATATTGTGGATAATTTAAAACGTAACATTTAAACGGAGAACACTTGTTCAATGACCGTTTTAGTAATAAATTTTCTAAAAATTTACTAATTAAATTTATGAAGAATCAGTCAGTTGTTAGAAAAAAATACAAGTAGAATAATCTATATACAATCAATCTATCTTTCTTATTTATTTTCGTTATTTATATTCTATGTTGACAAAATCATTACCTAAAATATACCATTGTAGTAATTTATTTCCATAAAATAAGTTCTAACCGCCATGACAATGTGCCAAACAATTGTCATGTCCTTTACATTTATTAATGGATCTCTTAAATACTAGCCGAGGATAAGGTTTAGCAACACCATAGATTGATCATTGTTGTAATGGTGAATTTTAACTTATTTAGATAAAAGATCGTTTCAGTCTCTTTACAATTAAATATCATTTGAAGCATGTCGACGATTTGTTTGGGGGTCATGAACACTGAGGTTGAACACCTCTGGTCTCTATATAAATTATATTGAATCTAATAACAGGCTTAGTAATAAATATCATTGGAGAAAAACATTTTAAAATAATCTGAGACGGTTTTATGGCTATAAGAAATTTTTATATTATTATTTACAATAAATCACCTAACTAACGTTTATATACATTCCTTATGCATTTAATTGAAATTCGATTTACTCCTCACGCTAACATTAAATTGTAAATATGGTAGATGTTGATATCTGTTTTTTTTATGTATGGCAAATTAACTACTATGAAACCATGGATTTATATGTATTGCAAAACCCCTGTCAAAATAATTTAAACATTGTTGTAATTAAATTGGTACTCTGTAATATTATGGTAGCAAAAGTACTCAAATTGTCTAAAGCTTGAGAACCGCTGCATCAGTTAAACAACCTCAATTCATATTGTATGTTTTAGTTACCTATAAATTATAGCCAAATGATAACATCATCCATTGTATTGTACTAAAGAAAGATTGTGTGTTATGTAATTTATTTTTTAACTTGAGAGATCGTGTTTTTAAATGAATTTTAATATTGTAACTAAGGAGGAACAACGAGATTTCGATATCTAGTTTTATTGGATGTTCGATAAAAATTCATAGTCAGAATAAGCTTGTAAAAAAAACAAATACAATTGTAACTTTTTATATATGTATTTTAGCATAACTGCTGCAGTACTAATAAATAGCAGAGATTATTTCACCAGTTTCACATTAATATTAAAATAATTAATAGTAGAGAGAAATGTTTTATTTTTGAATTGTTCCTCTGAATATTTGAAAGTGGTAAATGTTGTGTTGTATGAAATAATTGTAAGAAATCACAATTAAATATTGTTAGTGATTATTGATGTGTTTCATTTTAATCATTGCCCCATGCCGCGTTTCGTTCGGTTAGAGGTACCCAAAGATCCACCCCCCTTCCCCATCCATTCCTATCCTACTCCCTTAAAAGTCGGCAACGCAACTGTAACACTTGTTGTGTTGCAGATGTCCATGGGCGGCGCAGGTTTATTACTTACCATCAGGTGACACGCCTGCTTGTTTGCCTTCCTATACCATAAAAAAAAAATAGGTAGCATTGTAAGCTGCCAGGACCAAGTAGTCTTGGAAATTATACAAGTATTTTATTTATTGGACTTAAAAAATAATTTCATTGTGTTTTCGTAGATAGCTGATGCCAACTCATCAATATCTTCTTTGCGAACCGCAGCCAGTATTTCGAGGACTTGACTGGAAACAAATAATTGTTCTTTTTATACAGCTGGATCTAACAGTATTACAGTAGCTTAGACATGTAGTGGGTTGTTGCTTATTTTTGCTGACAAGAGGAATGGGGGGTAAATAATTGTAATAAATCTTTATATTGTATAAATAATACTTGAATTATCCCAAAGGACGTGATTAAAAACTTGTAATCTCTGAAGAACTTTATTATGGATAACCATGTTTCACTACATGTAAGTCAGTACAATCAGAGAAGCACTTACAATGTATATAACTATATACATAACTTCAAATCCCTTGCGGAGTAGGCAGAGAGAACAACTTGTAGATAAGCACTAATAATATGTAGATTAAAAAGCTCTTTAAAATACTCACATTATATTTACTGGTTCATTCCTTCCTTTTACTAGATCATTAGAACCAACTAAATACTGTTGCTTCTTGACTCTTGGGAATTTGGTGACCACATGGCAATAACCTGGATGTGTTGCCTTCACTTCACACCAGGGAGAATCTGTCTCTATCATGAGCCTGTCCTTAGGTATTTTTGTAACAACATCTAAGTTTTCTTTTGTCCTTAGAGAACTGTAATTAAAGAAAGGCAAAACATCAAATTGACAGCCAATACTGAATGGATTTAAGCATGAGAAGTGTCCTTAGATTCATCTTGCCAGACTACTCACAGACGTGAGTAACATACTCACCATTTTTTCCCAAAGTTATAGAATGCCTTCTGGTATTAAGTCCACCTTATATGCCAATTTTGTATATGAAGCATAACATAACTTCACGCTTTTTTTACCTGAAGGTGTAATCAGCAGTATACGCCCCAAATGGAATAGGTGTAGAGTTATCAGTCATGAATAACTTCACACCTAACATATTCTTCACTTCGCACATAACTTCTAAAAATAATTTCAAAAGTCATAGGTGTGAGCAAGGATTCAAGCTTCTTGATTTAGAAGCAGGGTGTTTGAAAACTGGACCACTGAGACTTTTTGCGTGAAGAATAAATAAATAATTAAAGATAAACCAGTTGCTTTTTATGTTTTTCACTGAAATATAATATATGACGAAAAAATATGAATAAACTGACCATCCATTGATACCGATGTACATTCCTAGCTGCAGTATTTTATGTAATTCCTCTTCTGTACCATCAAATGAATGAACTACTCCTCCAATAACACTGGACTGGTTGCGTGACAATATTTCCACCAAGTCATTAGCTGCTGCACGACAATGCAAAAACAATGGAAGACCAAATTCAGCACTTAGTTGCAACTGGTACTCAAAAAACCTAGAAAATTTTAAAAAATGAAACGAGTTTCCCAAGATTTGTAAATAAATAACTACAGGCTATCAGATACAAGAGTGCTCTCAAATTCAAAACTGGACAGACTCCAATCCTGAACTTGGTCCGATAGGCTGTCTAGTGAAACTCAATAAGTTTTATTGTTGTATTAACAATATAGCATTGGGTGGGAAGCAACAGAACAATATATTATCGAGAAGAAAATTTTAAAAGTTGTAGAGCTAAGCAGCTGCATGAATGAGCCAGCTCGACCGGTGAAATGCCATAACCACTCAGAGGATCGACCTAAAATGGCTCATGCTGCGTTTTGTTCAGTGAGAGATACCCGGAGGCCCACCCCCTTTCCCTTCCTATCCAACTCCCTTAAACGTAGGCACCACAACGGTAACATTACGAGTGTGGGCGGCATGCTTGCTTGTTTGCCCTCCTAAAAAGAAATCAAAACAAAGAATAATTGTGAGATATTTCAATAGTCCAAACTTACTTTAATTGAACTTCTCTTGGACAAAATGTTAATCTATCATAATCAAGCCCACACTCTCCTACAGCGACAACTTTCTCCCTGTTCTCCTTAATAAGGTTACGCAGGGATTGGAGATAACTAGCAGCATCTTCAAGAAACTCGTTACATCGAGTGGGATGACAACCAACAGTGGCATACAATCGAGCTGAAATTAATCTATGAATCAAAAAAAGAGTTTTTGGTCAGTGTCAGTGACATATTATAAAAAAAATACTGATTAAATCATTACTAACAGTGAACCTCTGTGACAAACCATCAAATGTTTTACGGGCAACTGTCAAATTTGTTGGATTATGGACTAGTAAATATTACAGGGACAACTGTAACACTTCGGAACTATTTTATAAAAAAATGAAAGCTGACCAAATTGAGCAATGAAAAATATGTAGTATGAAAAATACAATATTATGTCAATGACCATGTCATTAGGTGTCATTACTTTTATATAGTAGCAGGTGTAAGACAAATAGAAGATAGAGAGAGAGTAGGAACAAAGTTCATACTCACCATCAGTCTGTGCTAAATGTATTGCTGATTTACTATCGGCCAAATTTCCTCCTGTAATAAACATTTTATTTAAACCTCCTTCCCAACTCCTTTCAAGTACATTATCCAAATCCGGTTCATGTTTCTTGTATCCTTGATATTGGCCTTGGTACATTGGATCAGTTAGATTCGCACCAATATCTGCAATTAATTTAACAAGAGTTAGTGGCTCTTTTACTACTTACTATTATCCGAATATCAATAAAATGTTTACTCACCAATAAATTTCTTTACAAAAGCCATTTTTCTCATTTCCACATGTTTTCCTCTTTATCGTGCAGCAGCAGCTAGCTTAGCTTCTGTAATCTATATTAATCTGTAACATTTACTACTAACTGTATTTATATGCTCTGTGATCTAGTCGTGGGTCGTAACGTCTTTTACGCGTAATCGTTATACGCAGTTTCGTATATATGAGTAAGCAGTTTCATAACCGCTTATTTTTGTAACCGCTTATTTCTTTATACAGAGTACAGACTGCTGTTATGTTTACGAATATTCAATATATATTGAACGTATTTTATACGGTTTTGCAACGTGCATACATTGTCGTTTAGTTTGAATACCTACATAATTTTATTAGTTAAATTTCCTTCGCATGTTTATATAACATAACATAACTTAACATAACATAACTTCACGCCTTTTGTTACCCGAAGGTGTAGGCAGCGGCTGTTAAGCCTCGTCTCGCCGTTATGTTTACGTCCCAAATGGAATAGGTGGCGAACCTATTGCCATACCGGGCACAAAGTTTGTCAGTCATCGGTATTTATCATACATAACTTCCGAAAACAATTTCGAAAAGTCATTGGTGTGAGCCAGTGTCTGGAATCGAACCCCGGACCTCTGGATCAGAGGCCGTGCGCTCGCCCACTGCGCCACCGAGACTGTAAATGTTTATATAAATCGCATAATATAACGATTACCTTGTTGTAAGCGTATCGTGTAAATATGGTTATTTCTGTATAGTGACAGTAGGTTATGTGTTATGTGGTTTTGTGTTACTTTGTATTAAGTTATGATTACGAATATGCAATAGTTTAAATATATTTCAATGTGTTTACATTGGCATTTTGTTTGAGTACCTATTTCCAACCATGTTTTTCTGCAAGACAGAAAGCAGGAGTATTTAGTAGTTCATTGGATTTTATATACAATTTCTGTTCTATATTTAACAGTGGTAGAGCTAAGTATTACGCTGCATGAATGGGCCGGCTCGACCGGCGAAATACTAAGACATCTCAGGAGATCGACGTAAAGTGGCTCATGCCACGTTTAATTAGGTGAGAGAGGTACCCAGAGGCTCACCCCCCTTCCCTATCCCCTATTCCTTAAAGGTTGGCAACGCAACAGTAACACTATATGTGTTGCTAGTGTCCATGGGTGGCGTTGGTTGCTTACCGTCAGGTGTGACGCCTGCTCGTTTGCCCTCCTATCCCATAAAAAAATACATATATTTTTGCAGTTTTGTTAAAATATTTACACTTTGAATATATATTAAATTTATTGTATTAAATTATATTTATATTTATAAAATAAAAGCAACTTAACATTTTAGAATTTATTCTCTTTCCAATTGCTTACAAATTTACATGGGCATTAGAAATTAAAACAAACGTAACAATTATCATACTTTAATGTTACGCGAGTCGTCTAAGAATAACTAATATTAATAATCTTGGTTGAACGAAACACTTACACGATTCGCTTACACAGTAAGCGCTTACGCGTACATCGGCCGTCGTGTGTACAGCTCGACCAACTTATCTGTGAACTGAGTGGCGGCGACACCGTCGACATAGTGTTGCAAGTTATTATAGATTTCCCAGAATTTGGCATGTTTGCCTAGTACATAGCGTAGTAATAAATTAGATACGTTATTAAGGTAATCTATATAATTAGTACTTATTATATTATTTATGTCTATACATTAATTCATTCATTAAGTGTGTAAAAAATATTCGAAAACCCTTGGCAAAGATGAATTGATTAGGGGTAGATAACCTGTAACTGTAACCTAAAATTCATGTTAGCTGCTGTTGGACAGTCCCTTTTTAGAGTAAGGTTTTAGGCTATATAACATCACGCTGCGACCAATAAGAGCGACGGGACAGGGCAGAGTTGTCAGTAGACTAGGTCACTGGCGGTCGGCTAGTTTCATATCTACAGGATAGATACAAGAGCTGACCTAGCAATTGGATATAATAAAACATGAGTTTTAGAATAATTCATTTATTGAAACCAGGTTTACAATAATTATGGTCTTTGGAACAACCTGCACGCCCAACTTCAGTCAGGCTGTGAGGAAATATACCTCCTATTTCCATGCAACCATCATCATCATCACTATCACTTTCTGTTTCTGTGTCACTCCTTACTTCTATTATAAAAGGCTTATCCAAATACGAATCTTGTTTCAAATATTCTTCTTCTAACTTGTGAACATGTTTGCAATGCTGTGCCCACTCATTAACCGTAATGGTTTCAAAGGCTTCTTGAACCAGGCGGGGAATCTCAGCATTTTTATGGTCAATATTTACTTCAGCTACTTTTCTTTTCATTGTGCTCCAAATGAATTCAATGGGGTTAAGATCACAGTGATAGGGAGGTAAGTACAAGCATTTGTGCCCATTTTGTTCTAATATTTTATCAATTTCAGGTTCAGGCTTGTTTCTTTTTATTAGTTCTAACAGCTGAGGTTTTGTGAACTCTTCTCCAAAGTCAACATTATTTTGTGTCAACCATAGTTGCATATCTCTTTTTAAAGAATTCGTATTTGGAACCTTATTTATGCAAACACGGTGATAGGGAGCATTGTCCATTACAATTATTGATGGCTGCTGTAAGTTAGGCACCAGTTTTTCAATAACCCACTTTTTAAAGTTAGTACTGTTCATATCATCATGATAATCACCACTTTTAGTATTAGACTTGAAAACGAGAAGTGCATTATTAACAAATCCAGTGTCCCCTCCTGCGTGTATAATAATATACCTTTGTCCTTTTGATACAGGCTCTAATACTCCGTCTACACCCTCGCCTTGCCAACATTTACCTGATGTATGCGATGAGTGAATATATGTCTCGTCTAAATAAATTAGCGGCTGAGGTTGTGGACTTATTTTATTTTTTTCTACTGCATGCAAGTACTTTGCTCTCCAAGCTGATACTTCATTACGCTCCATTAGTACCTTACGGTTACTCTGAGTCTTTTTAAAACGAAAACCCATCTTGTGAAGCAGTTTTCGAAGACTTTCTCGTTGTCCTGTGTAATTAATTTCTGTCTTTAAGACCTCTAGTAGCTTCTTGATAGTTGGTAGCTCCTTTTTAATGGAATAAAACTCATGTACTTTTCTTCGAATAACTCCCATGTTAAAATCATCAACATGTATAAATCCCGTTTTACGCTGCCTCTCCTTGCCTGGGGTCTGAATTTTTGTACCAGTCTCTTCTGCCACATGCCCTTCTTTTACTATTTTAGATATGAGTCCTTGACTCACACCTGAAATAAATAACACATTATCATCATCAACCCCTTAACGTCACACACACAATGTTTGCTATATGTAAGTACGAATGAATAGTGGCAATATCAAAAGTAAATATCAGTAGATATGTACCTATTTCTTGTTGCGGGTTAGTTGACTCTTACATCCAACAAATTCATAAATATTGGGAAATTTACAAAAAGAAAGTGGGAACACTAACCTGTAGCTGCCGAAATTCGTTTGTATATTTGATTAAATGGTATAATCGGAGCCTCCGCCCGAGCTTCTTCTTCAAAAAAGGATTTAACCTTTAGAATAATGCTTCGAGCATCACTTTTAATCGCTTTCGGCATAATTAACGTTGTAAATATAGCAATTTAGCAACAGAAATCACAGAGTACCCGAATGTAGTAGATACTGACAATCGAATGACATTTCAACATGGCGGCCGTAGTTCCTATTTTTTCCATTTCACAGATAAGTTGGTGGGACTGTACTGTGTGAGTGGAACCGCGTATACGGTTTCACTGTATTTTATATATAAAATACATATTATAAAATAAGCGTTACATAGTAAGCGCTTACGAGTTACGCGTGCACCGGCCGTTGTGTGTACTGTGTGAGTGGAACCGCGTATATAAAATAAGCGTTACATAACATAGTAAGCGCTTACGCGTGCACCGGCCGTTGTGTGTACTGTGTGAGTGGAACCGCGTATTTAAAATAAGCGTTACATTCGTGTCTACGAAACTACGTATACGGTTATAAGCCGCGTAATAGGTTACTGAAACCGCTTATGATAAATAACGCTCACGCCTACTGTGATCTGTAATATTCTGTATTCTGTAGTTCTTAAAAAAATATCGTTCGGTTTCGTTCCCATAAACCGGTGGTTCCCAAACTTATTTTAATGTCTACTGCCCACTTTGAGAATAAATATTTTTTTAGCGCTCCCATTTACTATAAATCAACATGGCCCTTTACAGCATGTAATTTAAACGAATATTTACAAAGATATTACAGTATTAACATAGCGGGACATAGCAGTTGTGACACGTGCCGAAATAAATCCTAAATTAAACTTTTTAATTTTTATAATTTTTACCAACTTCTCGATGCTCCCGTTTCCCTTTATGACTATGTAGCCAAAGTATGACAATATTTGTTGTTGGCATATTGCAGACAGGTGAATTTGAATACGGGGAAACAATTCCTTTTTCCGTTCCCGATATAAAGAACGATCTTGGAGTCCTGAAACGTTTAATGAAATAAATGAATAAATCCTGCAGCATCCTAACTCAAGCAGTATGTTTTACGTGTTTTTTTTTATATTTAAATATAATAATTTTCTTTTATAGGTCTACTATTCTCTGTGACCATGGTTTACGGCCAATTCGGTGATTTCGTATTTCGACCGGATTACCAGAGAACACCACTTGGCGACAGCATCGACTTCAAATTAAATTAATTAATTATTGTGACCTATATATGTATATTAACGGAGAATTCTAAACGAAACTTTTACTATAACCCGCAACTTGAAACCTGAGCGCAGTCGGTAACATACAACGGCGCTTAGGTCTCAAGTTAACTCTTACAGGCTCTACATGCCAATAAGAATGATTATTGAAACGCAACTTTAAAGTATTAAAACAGAGTATCTTTAAAACAACTTTTAGGATTGTATTGCGTTTATAATTAACTTATTTTTATTTATTTCCCGACGTTTTGAACTCCTTACATAAAATGAAAATGATCTCTGTAAAGAGTTTAAAACGTCAGAAAATAAATAAATATAAGTTCTAAATAAACGCGATACAATCCCAAAAAGTTGTTTTAATGTTATGAATGTGATTCGCGAAATTCTAAGAAATAAATACCGTATCTTTTATTAAAAATATAACTAAAATAATCGATCCTCATATATTAATTAATGTGAAGGATGAATCTGATGCTGTTAAATAAGTTTGTTGATTTCAGGTTCCAATTTACTCAAGAACAGTCGCAACTCGCAAGTCGCCACGTTCGGTAACAATACAGGGTAACAAGCAAACGATTTCTCTTTTAAGTAAACAATGTTGTCACAGCACTAAATCTACGTTCACACAAATATGACGATGAGAATGCTATCAAGAATCGTTCAACGATTGACCACAATCCAGGGTCGACAATAATTGCGGGATCGGTTTATTGTAGCCAAAATTGTTGGTAACCATTTTTGAACTTGATTTTTATTTCCTCGTTCGATGTCAATTCTTTATGTTCTTCTTCTAGCTGAGGTGACATTGCTGTGTTGACATTTGAAAACGGAGCCAACATCCAGTCTGGTATTTCCAAATTCCAAGTTCAAAATGTCCTAGTATCGTTCGGTGAAGTCAATTCGGCAAATTGTGAAACTCACGTCTGCCCAGATTTGGCTGCGAAAGCAGCAACGACGCTTTTTGTTTTAATTAAATTTAGTTTATCGCCTTGCACTTGGAGATTTATGTCGTTGAACAATTTATACAGGTCTGTCATGTAAGCTACCTATATCATTCTTTGATGTTATGAGCTTGTCGTGCAATTCTGTATCTTTAGTTTCCAAGAACTCTATACCATAGTCAAACAATTTGTAAAAAGTAAAAAATCGAGTCAGACAATTGCCTCTTGATAGCCAACGAACTTCAGTATCAAACAACAAACAGTTGAAATCCTCGTCATTAGTAACACAAAGCTGATGAAATAATCTATCATTCAAAGAGCTGTTGCGGATTTTATTGACTGCTGTAATGACTTAATGCAGACATTGAAATAGTTTTACACTTATGTTTCTAGTAACTAAATGTTGTCTATGAATAACGCAATGTACACCAAGGACATCTGGAATTTTATTTTTTAAGTACGCTATGAAGCCTTTATGGCACCCTGTCATAGCCGGAGCGCCATCCGCAGCATGGCTATATATGGTTTCGCCTTTTGTCTGGGTCTCTAAAGTCTCTAAATTTCTAGTAAATAATAGTTCTTCACATATTTTCTCATCCGTACTAATATTATAAATGCGAAAGTAACTCTGTCTGTCTGTTACTCTTTCGCGCCTAAACGGCTGAACGGATTTTGATGAAATTTGGTATGGTGATAGATGATTACCTAGAAATGGTCATAGGCTATAAATAATCACGCCATCGTTCTTAGGGGGTAGCCAATAGGCAGATAACTAAATTGAGTTAGTGATTTTTAGTTGTTTTTGTTGGGGGTTTTGCTCTTTCATACGATAGTAGGACATTGTTGCAGGGTGACTTATAGCCGGGAGAAAACAAAAAACTTATGCGGACGAAGTCGCGGGTAAAAGCTAGTCTTTAATAAACCTCACGTAAGACAACAATAATGCTTCATTAGTTGGTAAAGTTGAGCTGAATTCTTAATTTCTTAATCATCTATTATATATTCTATTATTTAATAGAATATATAATAGATTGAAGACTCATTGTGCGATCACCTGAGGACAAGTCAATTCAGCTCAACTTTACCAACTAATGAAGCATTATTGTTGTCTTAATATATATTCAGCCATTTCATCAACTCGCCTTCCACAGAATTATTACTCAAAGGAATTTTTCGTATAATATCTGCGGCCGGTTTATGAAGCACAGTAGTCATTACTTCATTTATCTATTAAAATGCGAAAGCTGTTGCCTCTTTATTTCTTTGTTTGTGTCTACTTTCATTACGAAACGGAGCGACCTATTGACATGATTTTAATTTTTTCTATATTCAAGAAAATAGGACAGATATATGAACTAGGCGGAGAGAAATGTAGAACCGAGTTTGAGCAATCTTTCAATTCATATTAGGCGATGTTCTCAAGTTGTTGTTGAGAGTCAAGAGCTCATGCAGTCGTTGTCTGAGAGGCCTCCTAGCTAAATAAAATAACAAATCACCCCCCAGGCCTCTACACAATGATCCCATTTTCTTTATGGTTCTGTTACCGCCCCCCTTGAGACCTGTAGCACCCACAAGGGAGCGTTATCAACCACTTTGGGAAAGACTGCCATAAACGAAGTCAGACGAACCATGTATGACGGTCTGCGGTCTGCAGTATTTTTCAGCTCCTTAGTTCATGACCGAATCTATCATGTCTATTTCAAATCAAACAAAACTTTTCCGCGGCAAAAGCAAATCAATAATTAAAGAATTGTTATTTATGCAAATATAAAGAAAGCATGTCATAATTGTATTGGCCAAAAAGATATTATACAGTAAATATCATTACATAGTATAAAAAAGTCACTTCCCGCTGTCTGTCCCCTTTTATGCTTATATCTTTGAAACTACACAACGGATTTTGATGCGATTTTTTGTTCCCTCTATGTTCCCGTTTGATCTATAATTCGTGTAGTGTGGTAAAAAAAATTTTTAACATTTAGAACTTAAATTGCAAACGCTGCCTGAACCCTAAGTAATCAATGCAATGTACTACATTGATAAACACCTTCAAAAGATCTACAAAAAAGTCCGCGATGGCATATCGATACCTTAATTTGGAAACCTACTAACCCCACTTTGTTTCGAAAATGAAAATTTTGATACCGGTATAGTATCTGCCGGTATCAAAATACCATTTTTGAAAAAAGTGCAGTTATTTAGGTTTGCAAATTATGGTATCGATTATGCCGCTTAATGCGCTATAATGCGGAACAAAGCTTGCCTGGTCAGCTAGTTATAATTTATAAATATATTAAATATAAATATAATAAAACAAGTACATATTTTGCGGACAATGACTTTTTTTGGGATTTAACGACCTAGTTGCTAGGACCTTTAAGTCGAGTCTTTTTTAGAATTAACATCATCATTCTTAACATAAACTAACTCTAACCTAACCTAGCCTAAACCTAAAGTCGTGGCACTTTATGCATGATGTACCAAAGGAGTTTTGACGGCAATGCAGAAAGAACATGCACGATATTTACACCATTGTGGGCAATGTGGTCGTGAACAATGACGTCATCTATGTCGTCGAGCGATATGGTATATCAAAAATATGGTTCTCAGTATTTCTGTCTGTTTGTCTGTGTGTTTGTTATGGATAAACATTAAAAGTACTGCATGCTTTTAAGTCCAATTTTGCATAAATATAGCCAAGGGGTCGGGTCAACACATAGGCATAACAAATATTATCACGCTATCACTAATTGGGGATGAACAAACAACTCATAATGGCACAAGCTTAGTATTTTTCCTTTCTACGCAGACGAAGTTGCGGGCAACAGTTAGTATCAAATATTCAGAAATACTTAATGGTATTGTACAGAAAAGTGGTAAAATTTAAAGTTTTTACTAAAAGGTTTTTAATAAGGCAGCATGAATTTCGTCGGGTGTGTGAAATAAAATGAATTCAAAGTAGAAAATATAAAATACAACTGTATTATCATAAAATAACAATATTGTATGGTTATTTTTCGAAAATATACAACATTTTAAGTTTTAACGTTTGGCAATGCTTCTACTGGCTATATGTGCCAGTGAAGAGAATTTTGTCTTCGTAAAGTATAGCATACAGGAAGGGATGGTCCACGGTGAATTTCAATGGCGGTGGGGGTCTTGAGATTGATGATGTCGGCACAAGTACTGCACCTGTAAAACGAACATAAATCATAAAATTTCATTTATTTCTGTTGCATTCAAATCCGTCACCGGCACTCACAATGAGATATGAAAGTGGTAAAAAATTTGATGGGAAGGGAAGAGGAGAAGGGGTTGACACTCCCGACACTTCTTAGCCACGTCATTACGTCGATATTCTAAAAGGTATTTCACCGGTCGAGCTGGCTCATTTATGCAGTGAACTGCGTGAATATCCAGAAAATGTGCCTCATGTATTTGTATGTTCCGCCACTTATCTATAACCTAATCTTAATCTAAATCCTAATCTTATAACTAATCTTATAACAGTCTATAAAAATTATGGCTAATAAAACTAATTGAATTTATATATACCAGTAAAAGCTCCGGCAGTGGCGCCCTCTTCGTTCACGGTAATAAAAGCTTCCTGGAACACTTTGTTTATGCTGGTTTCTGCGTCCTTGACGATACCAGTCACTGGTTCCTTGAACATTTTGCTTACGCCGAGCTGCAACAACCACAAAATTGAACCAAAACTCAGTGCAAAGGTATTTGTAAACAAATCTTACATTAAAAGCATTTTAACACAACAGCAGATTTAACCACACTAGATATCATGTTTACCAAGATTTAGGTATTATTAAAAAAGGGCTCTAATTAATAATCGTTTTCATATTATGACAATAAATTGTCATGTGTTATTTGTGAAAATATATTTCATTTGCCAGAAATAAAGAAATTAAATGTAAATAAAAAAGCAAGTTCATTCGGGACCAGAGTCTAAAGCAAGCTATAAATATACAGATACGTCAAATGAGTCGAAAAGATGATGCTTGCTGCCATAGAAAAAAAAATGCTTTTCCAAATACGCGGTAAACGGGATATGGTAAGATAGGGTGACATAATTTTTTAATAGTTATATCCAATATTATTACTTTAATATTAGAAATTTTAATATGCATCTAGATCTTTACTAATTATTACATTAAGTTGTGCATTAAATTACCTTTGGTAAGATGTTATCGTAATCTTGCTTAGTTCTGATGTCGAACTTGGGCATATCCAGGTCCATGTCTCTTCCAACTGGGCTGAGATTGAACACGTCTGTCAACAATCCCTTCTGAGAGACCTTCTCCAGGACGGATTTCAGACCATCTATCTCATTGGGGAGTAGAACTACCATGCGGAAACCGGTTTCTTTGTAAGGTAACTCAATCATCTGTTAAAACATGTAAATTATAATCGATATTATATAATAAGCAATCGATTCAGTACAGTTCAATCCTGGTTCATACCAATGACTTGACGGAAGTCTTTGAAAAAGTGATATGTGTCAATTTTGCCTTATGTAAGGCTTCAGATACCTCTTACACTGAATGAAATGCAGTATGAATATTCTGAGACGTAGTGTTAAATCATCGCGCGAGCAGGCCCATTCATGCTGCGAACTGCGTGTGTGTTATGTATTGTATACGAACTTACCTTGGCTCCAAGTTCAGAACTCTCCGTATAGAACAAGGGCTGCAGTAGGTGCATCATTGGTTTCTTCACGACCTTCTGGCGGTTGACGTGGAAGTCTTTTTCCTTAGTGTCCTCAGCTTCAAAAGGAACGTTCCAGTGTCCCTGGAAAATAAATAGTGATTTGATTTATCTCGAACCAGTGCACCATATGTGAACCTAAATGAGACAGTTGTTGCATGAACCTGAATGGTCCAGTAGGACTAGGTGGTCTGGTCTGGTCAGGTGGTGATTTACTTATCCCGATGACGTTCCTAGATATCAGACTTACAAACATACATACATAACTTCATACCAAATCCCTTGCGTGGTAGGCAGAAAGAGCGGAACCCCATATACACACCTCACTTGCTTCGTTGACTTTCATAACTCTTTTCATGCACGCGCGTCGATTTTTGAGGCTCCTAACATCACCTTCCACCAGAACACGTTCTATTTGGTCATGGAATGTGTGTCTAGGCTGTCCTCGACTACTGCATCCGTCTGCTTTTGCATTGTATATCTGCTTAGTCAATCTTGCATCATCCATCCTTTTTACATGTCCGAACCATCGGAGCATGCTTTTTCTTACTTTTGCTCCGATATTATCTTTCAATCCGACTTACTTCCTTCCTTGTTTTCCACGCGGTCAGCGAGGGTCACTCCGCAGATTTTGCGCAATAAAGTTTAAGTTTTATGTACTTACATTGAAGAAAATTACGTTGAAAAGTGCAGTCTTGGAGAGTGGGCTGAGTGTGTCATCACCGATGGGATTGGGGATGTGACCTTTGGTCTTTAGATTTGCCTGTTGAACATAAATTTATGAAATAAATTCTCAAAAGAAATAACCGACTTACAAAAAACTAATTCTAATTAAAATGTTTTGTTATTCGTCTTCATTTTATAATGCTGGTAAAGGAGAAGGGTAAGGGTAAATCTGAAGACTCGTAAATACCCATTGATTGATAATGGCGGCTGCTGCAGCAGGGTTGGTGAAGTCAATATTCTCGACTTCACTGTGGAAATCCTTTGCGACGGCAGCAAACTGCTCGTTCAACGTGTAATTCTTGGCCACATACACTTTGTTGGCAATCGAAAGATTGTCAGGATCTTTGCTTGAGAAGGTGTCGCTCAATTGCTTGTACCAATCACCAGTCTGCAAAAAAAAATGATACAAGGTAATGTCAGAAAGGAGTTAGCTTATGAACCTGAATCTAACTAAAACATTTTGGAATATACCAATGTACATGAAGGAAAATATGATACGCTATGATCAATAGAAGCAGAGTAATAAAATTGGTTCCCTGCCTTTCCTCGCATCTATGTCGTTGCGCAGAGGTTGTCGACTGAAATGGATATCATGCGAGAAGAGCGGTGGCCCCAAGCAAGTTAGGGGAGACCGGTGCTGCTGCTGCTGCTTCAGCAAAAAATCTCTAGCGGCACAAATGCGTGATAGATGAGCCGTCTTTGGTTAATACTCTAGGCACATGGGGTCTGCCTTTTCGAGCACTCTATAAAGAAATTGCAAAGAGACTGACTGATCGAGGCTTCTCTGATCAGAGGGCTGGTCTATTCTTCGCACAGAGGATTAGCATTGCCATTCAGCGTGACAATACGGTCAGTCAGAACTGGGCTGACTGTCCGGAGACTGTTGCTGTCAGTAGACCGAGATGCGGAGAAATTTGATTTTAGCTAGTATTTTAATTGTATACATGTTAATCATGTAATTAATTTAGTTAGTTACTTTTTAGTTATTAAAGTTGGTACAAGTATTTAATATAATAGTAATCACGAAGTTCGCGGTCAGCTAGTTATTTATATAATTGCAGATATTTTAAGAGAAAGATTATTTACAACGTTCCCTTATCGTCGCGAGGTCACCGGCAGAACAAACTGAACGACATTGACATCCATATCGCTTGAATACAATATTTGGATTGTCGATAAGACATTTCGAAAAATAACAACAAGCAAAGTTAAATGGATACACCTCTGCAACTTTAGGTGGTTATTGCTATACATCGGGCCCTATTTTGACGGTCAAACATAATTTGCGAAATTATCATTGTCTTCTAAGTCTGGTTCTAACTGGGGTAGAGTCGCCGAATGGGACCTCTCCGAATATCGACGTAAAGTGTCTCGTGTCACGTTTCGTTCGGTGAGAGATGTTTCCGGAGGCCCGACCCCTTTCCCTTTACCCGCCTATCCCCTCCGACTCTCTTAAAGGACCTCAACACACCACGATGTTCGTGGGCGGTGAGAAGCTTTACCCTCCTATCTAAGGTAAATCTAAATCTCTTATAATCAAGTTAAGACGAATTAAAATACTCAGTAACAGAAGCTATTTAACGTACTTGTTTAGCATCAGAGCCACCTAAGAACTTGACGATCTCAGTTTTAGCATTGGGTGCTGCTCCCTCGCTGAATATGGAGAGGAGCATCATCAGGCCTAATGGCGATGTCACTA
Organism: Euproctis similis; assembly: GCA_905147225.2. Classification (NCBI taxonomy): domain Eukaryota; kingdom Metazoa; phylum Arthropoda; class Insecta; order Lepidoptera; family Erebidae; genus Euproctis; species Euproctis similis. The sequence goes on along the minus strand of LR990121.1, from coordinate 4,171,941 downwards.
TATTCTTCTCTTCAGCCACATCATACATCTCCTGAAAACATAATATTATGAACAACATAATAAAAAAGATTGTGTGGTTTTATGAAACCACCGTAAAAGTGAAACTTTTTTTCACATTATAGACATTTAACTAAAAATTTTCGAAATATTATTTTTTTTCGAAAATCGAATGTAAGTCACTGTTCACGTATTTTAGTTACCATAAAATATTGGTTACATTTATAAACGATAATAGACGTGAAAGGCGCTCTGACGAGCGCCTTTCACTTTATCCCTACTCCGCGGCCGACCGTCACGCGACATGCAACACGCAGACGAAAAAGTTTGAGACGATGTAATAAAAGTTTCACTTTAAAAAGTTGCGGTTATCAAGTGTAACTCTCAACTCTATTTTTTCTCTATAAGTACCAAGTTTTAGGTACGACGTTGCTTGAGGGAAAGGTATCCTAGTTATCAAAAACAAAAAAAAACAAACGAAAGGTAATAAATCGGAAGAAGTAAAATTTGTTTCAGAAGCTTTATTCATATATCTTAATGTTTGTACCTTGAGGAGTTTCATAGAAGTGGCGTCGATGCTGTCGCCAAGTGGTGTTCTCTGGTAATCCGGTCGAAATACGAAATCACCGAATTGGCCGTAAACCATGGTCACGGAGAATAGTAGACCTATAAAAGAAAATTATTATATTTAAATTAAAAAAAAACACGTAAAACATACTGAATGAGTTAGGATGCTGCAGGATTTATTCATTTATTTCGTTGAACGTTTCAGGACTCCAAGATCGTTCTTTATATCGAGAACGGAAAAAGGAATTGTTTTCCCGTATTCAAATTCACCTGTCTGCAATATGCCAACAACGAATATTGTCATACTTTGGCTACATAGTCATAAAGGGAAACGGGAGCATCGAGAAGTTGGTTAAAATTATGAAAATTAAAAAGTTCTATTTAGGATATTTTTCGGCACGCGTCACAACTGCTATGTCCCGCTATGTTAATACTATAATATCTTTGTGAATATTCGTTTAAATTACATGCTGTAAAGGGCCATGTTGATCTATATTAGAAGTACAATTTATTAAAGACACTTAAACTAGATGAAAATTAATACTGTGATGTTTAAAATCGCTTTGTAAATAAGCCATTACATTACGTGAAAAGGTAATAAAAATGTTAATTCTGGGTTATCCATAAGAGATATACATATACCATCACGTACTTTTTTGTAGACCTATTGAAGCTGTATAATAATATAATACATTGTTTTGATTTATCACACAAGGCAGCGTTTGCGATTAAAGTTCTAAATCTTGAAAATTATCAATTTTTACTACACTATACATGAATTATAGATCAAAACCACCCCGTTGACATCCTCTAAGTATTAAAAAAAACGCATCAAAACCCGTTGCGTAATTTCAAAGATCTAAGCATATAAGAGGAACAGACAGCAGAAGCGACTTTATTTTATACTATGTAATGATTAGATATTTATAAATATGAAGATATAAATATAAAAGAGGACCTTCATTTGACCGATACGTAACTAGTTTTTTAAGTAAAGTCGTCGTCATTATACCTCTGCCTGACCTCACCTCTGTACATACAATTATATACCAAGTTATATGATGTAGCTTAAATAACATAACCTTGCATTATCTGATTGGTCATTGTTTACGATATTTTATTTGTCTTCATTCTCAAAAGGTGTCACAATAATTACTCGAAGTTTTTACTATGGTACGCATTTCGCTGCATAAATGGTCCGGGTCGACCGGTGAAATACACCTCTCTGAAAATCTACATTAAGTAATTCATGCCGCGTTCCGTTTGTAGAGTCCTATTCTCCCTCCCTTCCTATCCTATTGCATATAATATCTTAACGTAACTGTAACAATATTTGTGTTACAGGTGTCCATAGCGAAGTTGTAATTTACCACTAAGTGATTCACTTGCTGGTTTGCCACTTTATCCCTTAAAGGAGAAAGCAGCTTAGTAAGGCCATACTTTCAACTCATTGCTATTGGGCTGCATATTTCAAAGGGGAACTCTTATAGGATAACTCTTGCCTGACACTATGCTTCTCTGACACAGTCAATCTAATCAAAAATACTAAATCGAATGAGTTAAAACTTTAAATTTAGACCACGTATTTTCTGCGTTAGCTTTTAATATTCATAATTTTAAATAGGCCAAGATAATATTGACTATACTGTATGCATCATTTGTTTAGTTGAAGTCTATGGTACAAAAAACTTAGGAGTACAAATCTATAATTCTGTAGGTCATAAACAATTATTTCCTATCGTAAACAATCCTTGATCTATTAATGAAAAATAAGGAAGTGTCTGATTGTGATCTCACGAATGGAATTGACACAAAAAAACATCAGTTTTCAAGATTATTAATCACAGTTTCCAATTTGAATCGTGGAATTATACCTATATTTTTATATTTAATTAATACCAATTAGTGTTATCTAGACTTAATAGGAATAAATAAACTTCGAGTGTCTTGTTTGTAATACAAACACATACATAACTTCGTACCAAATCCCGTGCAAGATAGGCAGAGAGAACAGAGCACCATAAGGAACGATTCTTAGACGTCTTACTCGCTTAGCTGACTTTCATAGCTCTTTTCAGGCACGTGCGTCGACTTTTGAGTCTCCTAAATCACCTTCCTCCAGAACACGTTCTATTTAGTCATGAAATATATGTCTTGGCCGTCCTCGACTCCTACATCCATATAATACATAACTTACATCATACAAATACATAACATGACATAACTTCACGCCTTTTTCACCCGAACCTGTAGGCAGCGTCTATTAAGCTTCGTCTCTGTATCTCTGTCCTCGTCTGTTTAAGTCCCAAATGGAGTATGTGGTGAACCTATTCCTATGCCGGGCACAAAGTTTTCAGTCATATCACAGTCATATCACACATAACTACCGAAAATAATTTCAAAAACTCATTGGTGTGAGCCAGGATTCGAATCCGCGACTTTTTGATTGAGAAGCGGGGTGCTCAACCACTGGAACACCGAGACCTTAACGAATACAACCTGTTTAAACTGTACATATAAAGAAATAGTATATTTTTTAAATGGCTAGAGCGATTTTGATTGGATTTTAGGTAATAGGGTGTAACAGAAGCTAGTTTTATTTTATTAGTAATTGCAAAGAGGCTGATCGAAGCCTCTCGCGACCAGAGGGCTGGTCTATTCTTCGCACAGAGTAGAGTAATTGTATATATTGTAAATAATGTAATTAATTTATTTGTTCTTATTATTGAAAATAAAGAATATTTTATTAGTTGTATACCGTTGTACCCGTTTTTATATGCCTAGAATTCAATAAGAATACTTATTGAATTCTAGGCATATAAAAACGGGTGAACCTATTGATATTTAACTGATTTGAACTTTTATTATCCTTTAGTTAGACAAAATACAAGCGCGCTATAAAATTAAATGGTTCATCGTTTTGAACTAAAAATAATAATATTCCCACTTCTGATGATTTTTATTGATTGATTGCGAGAAAAATCTATTTAGACTTTAATTTGTCTAAGATCTGTACTATTTTATGGTAGCATTAGTAGACAAATTGTGCCTAATTTTAACAATGGTAGAGCTACGCATGAATGGGCCGTCTCGACCGGTGTAATATTATGACCTTTCCAAATATCGACGTAAAGCGGCTTATTTCGACTTTTGCTCGGCGAGAGAGATATTCGGAGGACCAACCCTTTCCCCCTCTTCTTCCCACCAGACTTCCGTCCTCTTCCATATCGACATGTTCGGTTGCCCCTCTATTTGATAAAAAAAAATTACTCCCGTATTCGAACCCGAGACGTCTGTTTCAGAGGCGGGGTGACCTCCAGGCCCCCGAGATGACCTAAATAAACTCGATATTTCTTTTATGCGTCCATTTGTCCCTTGGCTTTTATCCAAATACACTCTCGTGTAAATAGAAGATTTTAGAATGACATCATGGATGCGGTTTTAAAAGGTTTTCGACATTAAATTTTATTCGCGTTTTATTTTTTGCCCATTTTGTGTTTTTTTTACTAAATAGGTATTTTGATACAATGTAGAGACTGAACAGGTATGACAACAATATAAATGTGATGTAAAAATAGTTTTATTAGACAGTAGTCACGTAACGTATGTAACTTCACGTCTTTACCTACCCGAAGGTGCAGGCAACGGCTGCTAAAGCCTTGACTCGCCGACTATATGTATGTCCCAAATCACAAATGTAATTAGTCGGTGAACCTGTTACCATACCGGGTACAAAGTTTTCAGCCATCGATATTTATCACACATAACTTTCGAAAATATTTGGCCAGGATTGGAACACGAAACTTCTTGATTCAGAAGTGGTCCATCTGGACCATCGAGACTAGATGATATGATATGTATATATTTTTCTTTATGATATCAGATATTCATAATTTAATTAAAATTCGTATTCGTCTAGGAACCCGAAAAAATACGACAGGTTTTTGAAAATCGTTACCTATATAATTGAGACCAATCATAGAGCATTTGTATTCTATTTTATTATTTCGTGGAAACTTTGGTGTCTATTTATAAAGCGTGAAAAAAAAAAGATTAATTGAACCAGTTGATCTGTGTCTTTTGATCATGATTTATTAAAGAGTCCGCCCACACCACGACTGTTATGACTTTGTATTGACCATGAACCTGACACTGACATGGCAGTCCATAATTACGTGAGTAAGTAGGCACTTCTTACCTGCAGTAAATTACAATAACACAAAAATTATCCTGTGTAAAAAAATCCTCTGAAGATCATCGCCCATAGCAAGCGAATAAAAAAAAAACAAAGAACGATATTTAAATTATAAAATCGAAGATAATTATGCAAATGCATGTAGTTTGTATAGGTAAATATGATTCACAGATGTTAATTCAGTTTTTTTTTTGTTGGCCTAAATAAAACATTTCAATAAAACTTACTGGTACAATGAGAAAAATCAGCGATTTTCTAAATTTAAAAAATATGTTTTGGAATTCGGGTAGATCGTCCGACACGGCCAACGTTAGGAGCCGAAGGGCGGGCACTGCAACAGCATTTGATGTATTTGTTTTTATTTTAAAACTACGGAATCACGCTAGACTATTTTAATAATTACTTTTTATTACAAAATTATTATAAATTAAATTTGATGTAGAATTCCATAATTACACAATTTCTTCAAAACAAGAGTTTTATGAAGTGTATAAAAAAAATAACTAGTAAACCTTGCCAAAACAAATCAATCTGGCAACCATACTTGTCTCTGCCTCAACCTTCACATCAAAGACGAGCAAAAAATTGTATCTTGTTTGTCTTGTTTTATTAATCACAACCAATAGTCAAATGTTGTATGTTTGTTTTGTTTAAGCCTTATGCATAATTCAACTCGCCAGGATATTGAACTCGCTGTCTTCGCAATGATGTAAGACAACTCAAACAAATCTCGTCCGATGAATTTATTTCGAGGTCATAAAATTAATTTATTCATATGAAGTCGATGTTCGGTCTTCGCTGTTACTATGTAGATATAAAAATATCCTGAACTGAAGGAACATCATATTAGTCTTAGTTGAGATCATAACAATACATAACTTCATGCCTTTTTATGCCTGAAGCTGGAGGTAGCGGCTGTCATGTAATCATTATCATTACATAGTATAAAACAAAGTCACTTTCCGCTGTCTGTCCCCTTGTATGCGTATATCTTTAAAACTACACAACGGATTTTGATGCGGTTTTTTCTAATAGTTAGAGGGTGTCAACGGGTGGATTTGATCTACAATTCATGTATAGTGTAATAAAAAAAAGGTGATAATTTTCAAGATTTAAATCTTTAATCGCAAACGCTGCCTGAACCCTAAGCGATAAAACAAAATAATGTACTACATTGTTATACACCTTCAAAAGATCTACAAAAAAGTCCGCAAGGGCATATGTCTATCTCTTAGGGATAACTCACAAAGACCATTTTTATTTTTTTACTTTTTACGAGAAATAAGGGCTTTTTTACGAAGCGATTTTAAACATTACAGAATTAATTTTCATCCAGGACATAGTAGTTGCGTTGCGCGCCAAAACGCGTGCCGATAAATAGCACAAATTGAAGTTTTTAATATCTAAATTTTACTCATTTATTACTTTTTATGCGGAACAAAGTTCGCCGGATCAGCTAATGTTTAATGAAAGAAAGATGTTGCCGGCCTATTTCGACACTAAAGTGATTCTTAGTAATAAAAATAAAATAAAAACCCAAATATGCAAATTAAGTAATTAGCATTATATATATAAACTAGCTGACCCGGCGAACTCTGTTTCGCATCAAAAGTAATAACTGCTGCCCCGCTATGTTAATACTGCAATATCTTCGACAAATTTGAAGTCGATAGCAGCTATAGGTTAAAAATGGGAATTTTCCATTGTTAACACTCCCGCAACCCCCCTTGTGGGTGGAATTTCGTAAAATCCGTTCTTAGCTGACCTCTACTCGGCGAAAGGAATAATCCTACCAAATTTCAAGTTGCTACGCCTTATGGTTCCAGAGATATCGTGATGAGTCAATATATAGGTGGAAATCTCTTATATATATATATATAGATATAAAAAAAAACATATTTACATGTAACGTTTTTTCCCGCCCTCGTGATTTTTTATTTGTATTTCCGCGCGCTTTATAGGTGCTCGAAAGGAAAGATGTCAAAATAATATGAATTGTTTATGGTACTATAGAATAGGTGGCGAAGTTTTAAATTAGGTTCAACTATGTCGTTGAATGTCGATAAATAGCCGGGAATAGAAATCGGGGTCTTTCGTGATCTCATTTTATCCGACCGAGTTTAACTATTTTTGCTTTTCAATTGCACGTATGCAAGTTAAACATAACTTCACGCCTTTTTCTACCTGAAGGTGTAGACCGTGGCTGTTAATCCTCGACTCGCCGTTATATTTACGTCCCAAATGGAAATAGGTGGCGAACCTATTGCCATACCGGGCACAAAGTTTTGTGTCATCTATATTTATCACACATAACTTTCGACAACTATTTCGAAAATTCATTGGTGTGTGACAGGATTCGAACCCGCGACCTCTAGATTCAGAAGCCGTGTGCTCGACCACTAGACCACCCATTTGGGACGCAAACATAACGGCGAGACGAGGCTTAACAGCTGCTGCCTACACCTTCGGGTAACAAAAGGCGTGAAGTTATGTTATGTTATGTGTGTGTGTTAAATAGAGTTTAAAAAAATAATAATGTTTAAATATTCACTTACGATTAGATAGCAATGTATCACATCGCTAAAGTCACGTTTGACACCTTTAAAAATGTGCCTACTATAGCATAAGCCATCTTTATAAGTAAAAGAATATATTAATAATAAATGAAATTCTTTAATTTAATACTACATAATCGATTTAAAACAAATGGCTAGTCTGTTTATAAAATATAGGTTATGGGCCATGTTCTAAGGTTATGCTGCAAACCAAAGGAGCACAGAGCATATCAGATCGTACTCGTAATTCATAAGATTTCAATTCTACATTAAACTATGCATGAGCCTGTCATATGCCGCTTTTGGAAAAACACAAATAGAAGACAACAAAAGACTAAAAATCAGAGAGAAACGAATGAGCCTAAGCACAGCGTGATGAGATTAACCCACAAGGATATAATATGTTATTTATTGTAAATAATATCATATATCTTACATACCTATAAATATGCTTGGTGTCGCCATGTTGCCGGCTGAGAACTGAACGTGTTACCCAATACACGTTGTCCGATAAAATGTGGTACAGATGAGCAGATTCTTCCATATTTATTGGAGAGTAGGGTCAACAATACCAACTCGAAAACATGATTTGCAGAAGGTTAATTTCGCGCTGTAAGTAAATTTTTAAAATAACGTATTTGACGTTAAAATAAACCGAAGTTTTTCGTATTTATTTTAGTTAAATATTTTCATGGAATTTCGTATTCATTATGATTTGTATAATGTTATAATATCACACGTGACTCCCAAAAATACACCCTCGATTTTCATATGGGATTGGGGGCAAACAAGCAAGCGGCTCACCTGATGGTAAGCAACTAGCGCCGCCCATGGACACCTGCAACACAGATTACAGATGTTTTGTCGGCCTTTGTGGAAGAGGGTTAGTATGAAAGGACGAAAACCTCTCTCCGGACACCTCTCCCAGGGAACAAAACACAGTATTGGTCACTTGACGTCGATATTCTGAGAGGTGATGCCATGTCGTCGTCTTTGCTATGCTTTTCAATTATGAATATTCAAAAACTGTAAGATTACACAGACTTAAAGCGAAAATGTCAAACAACACATATACTTACATATATATTAAAAGCATTTTTTTTACAATGGTAGAGACACAAAGTTCGCTGCATGAATGAGTCGGCTGGACCGTTGATATACTACGGCCTCTCAGAATATCGACGTAAAGTGGCTCATGCTGTGTTGTTCGGTGAGAGAGGTATCTGAATGCCCATTTCCCCCACCATCCTTCTCCTTTCCCATTCTACAGCCTTAAAGGCCGGCAATGCAACTAATACTGTCTATATTGCAGGTGACCTGCTTGCTGGTTTGCCCACCCATAAAAAAATAAAAAATAAACAAAGAAAACTCAGACCATCTGACTGTCTGTGGCAAGTAAACCTTCTGATTGTGAATTTGTTGTGGTATCTCGCAACTTGTCTCTATCTGTAACAAGTTTTCAACTATCTATATTATTACAAGATTATAATAAAATATGTTTTTATATATTACTAAATTAAATTATGTTTTGGAGTCAATATAAATCCGTACCTACTGGTCTTCTCTAAATTTGTCATTATTTGTATTACATTCTCGGTGGTCCAGTGGTCGAAAACCCCGCTTCTTAATGAAGAGGTCGCGGGTTCAAATCCTGGCTCACACCAATGACTTTTATGCGTAATAAATATCGATGACTGAAAAGCTTGTGCGCGGTATTTCAATAGGTTCGCCACCTATTCCATTCGGCACGTAAACATAACGGCGAGACGAGGCGAGGCTTAACAGCCAATGCCTACACCTTCGGGTAGAAAGAGGCGTGAAGTTATGTTAAGTAACATTGCTTCGAGTGTAAGTGGTACTATTACGAGTATTAAGGCTTAAAGGACAAATTCTAAGTCGTCTTGGTAGTCTGGAGGTCGAGCTTACTGCTTCTTTATTTTTTTTTGATAAATGTCGATGACTGTCAACATTGTACTCGATACTATAGATTCCGTCACTTATTCCAATTGGGACGAAAAATTTACAAGTGGAAACTTAACAGCAGCTGCCAAGCCATTTTGTAAGAAATTACTTCTAGGGTACTACGTATATAAATATAAATTAGGACCTTCATTTGACCGATACAAAGCTAGTTTTTTTTTATACAGAGTATTCGTCATTACATCTCTGCCTGACCTCACTTCTGTACATATAATTATATGCCAAGTTATATGCTGTAGCTTAAATAACTTAACCTTGCATTATCTTTTAAATTATTGTTTAAGATATTTTATTTATTTATCTATATAGTACCTTTGTAACCTGTTATTTTGTCTCAATGAGATAACGATTTGTTGGAACTCTTAAAAAAAATAACTTGTATGCGAATCAATAAATTTTAACATAACTTCACGCCGTTTATTACACGAAGGTGTAGGCAGCGGCTGTTAAGCCTCGTCTCGCCGTTATGTTTACGTCCTAAATGGAATAGGTGGCGGACCTATTGCCATACCGGGCACAAAGTTTTCAGTCATCGATATTTATCACACATAACTTCCGAAAACAATTTCGAAAAGTCATTGGTGTAGCCATCGAACCCGGAACTCAGGATCAGCAGCCGTATGCTCGACATATGGCATGTTTTATTAAGTTATATATTTGATAGCAATGTATGAGCGCATCTAATAATGTCACGTTTGACACCTTTAAAAATGTGCTTACTATAGCATATGTTACCTTTATAGGTAAAATAAGATCTTAAAAATAAATTAATATTAAAATTCATTCATGTAATAAACTAATCTAAAAATGGGTAGTCTGCTTATAAAACATAGGTTATGGGCCATATTCTAAGGTTATGCTGCAAACCCAAGGAAACACAGAGCATACTTCAGACGCTACTCGTAGTTCATTTAATTTTAATTCTACATTATGCACGTGTCTGTTATAGGCCACTTTTGGAAAACCACTAATGGAATACTATAAAAGACTAAAGAGCACAGAGGAAAAAAATAGCCTAAGTACATCGTGATCAGATTAATCCACAAGGATATCATTCGAATTCTGACACTGGTTCACACCAATGACTTTTCGAAATTGTTTTCGGAAGTTAAGTGTGATAAATATCGATGAATGAAAACTTTGTGCGGTATGGCAATAGGTTCGCCACCTATTCCATTTGGGACGTAAACATAACGGCGAGACGAGGCTTAACAGCCGCTGCCTACACCTTCGGGTAACAGAGGCGTGAAGTTATGTTTTTGTTTGTTTAAATAGAATAATATATTAATGTTCTTTAAGAAACAATTTGACTCACCTCAATGGCTCAGTAGTTTTACACGTTTCTCTTTGTGTGGGACCCCGGCTTCGAGTACTGGGATGCAAACAGTTAATTTTTCAATATTACCTTGATACTTCCAGGGTAGGCAGATATAACAGAGCGCACGAGAGGCATGATTCTTACACACCTCACTCGCTTCTTTGACTATCATAACTCTTTTCATACACTCGCTTCGGTTTTTAAGGCTCCTGACATTACCTCGTTCTATTTGTTCGCGAAAAGTGTGCCGTGGCTGTTCTCGAATCTTACACCCATTCTCTATTGCATTATATATCTGCTTAGTCAATCTTGCATCATCCATTCACTCTACATGTGCAATCCTTTCTACATAATCTTGGGTTATCTAAATTATAATCAGCAAACAAGCTATGTTTTTGTACTTAATTGAACACTTACAAGATTCGGGTACGATTACAGCTTATAAATTCAGTTCTATTTCCTTCAGATCCTGGCTAATAAACCCAACGAGCTCGAGTTCGATAAAAGTTGTGCCATTTTATCACGGGGGACCCATGAAGACCCTCCAGCTTAACTATACGGACCTCAATACCACCGTCTAAATAAAGAGATAGATTGAAAGTACTCATTAATACTAATTAAAGTAGTCCTAACTCAACGGGGTGCTTTGGCCCAACTTCGAACTCTACCATTCCTTCCAGTTTCCTTCCCTAATACGAGAGATATACCAAGTCTCCTGGAGTGAGATCAGTGTCCTCTGAGTTTTGTTGTTAATTTAAGCTTTTCAAGACTTCAAGGAATCTGCCATTACTCTATTTAAAATGGGTGTTAAAAAAGAAAAAAAAAAACTAAAATTAAACACAAAACAATGAATCTTTTTATTCAAATAAAATTTCGTTACAGATTCATTTTGATACAACGAGATAAATAATTATCACAGCTCTTAAAGATTTTTATGTATTTTATGTGGAGTAATAGCCGGCGAAAAGTATTTTATCTTCGTGAAGTATCGCGTACATGAAAGGATGGTCCACGGTGAACTTCAGGGGTGGCGGAGGCTCGGAAATCGAGGATACAGGAACAATGACCACACCTGTGGGCATAACAAGAACCTATTATTTTCAAAACGCATACAAAGTCAACGATGTTCGACACTGGTAGAGCCACACATTAAGTCGCATGAATGGGCAGGCAAGACCGGACCAATACCATGACCTCTCTAATTAAGAGAGATATCCGGATGCTCAAACCCTTTCTCCTATTCTCTTGCTATCCTACTCTGACCGCTTCTCTCTCTTAAACACCGGCACTGCAACTGTACCTTGATCTGTGGTGCAGGTGTCTATAGGCAAAGCTTTCCATCTGATGACTTTAGCTTACAAAATAATATGATGATTACCAGTAAATGCCCCAGCAGTAGCGCCTTCTTCGTTCACTGTAATGAAAGCTTCCTGGAACACTGTGCTCACTTCGACAGCTGCATCCTTCACGATACCTGTTGCAGGTTCCTCGTATATTTTGGATACACCGACCTGAAAGCCAGCTTTTCATTTTAATGGGTTTAATAAAGGGATTTCTGTTTGAGCGGTACCATGTCACTATAAGAAACCAAAGAATGCGGATCATAAGAAACCTTTTAGAGTGCAAGTGGGCCTTACCTTTCGTAAAACTGAATTGAGGTCTTGACTGGTTCTGATGTCAAACTTGGGCATATCGAAGTCCACATCACTTCCAATTGGGCCCAGATTAAACACGTCAGTCAAAATACCCTTATCTGCAACCTTCTCTAAGACAGATGGAAGACCGTCCACTTTGTCTGGCAGTACGACAACCATGCGGAAACCGGTCTCTTTGTATGGGAGCTCCACCATCTGTTAATATAATGGAAATCATAATATGACTCTGAGGCAAAATTGTAAGGAAATTCACTTAGTAAATAATAGTTTACATAACATACACGAACTTCATCATACATATAGATTGATTTTCAAGTGGCAGTTCAGTATTAGCCTCATTTATCATAATACTAGTATTAAAAATATGTAGTCAGACTAGTAGTAAATATGTAGTCAGATGTAGCGTTTCGATTAATGAGTGAGGTATCTTGAGGCCCTAAGCCTTCATCCTCTTAACATCTCATCTTAGCCCATCTCAGAGGGCTGCAACGAAACACTATATGCGTTGCAGGTGTGCTTAAGCTGTTCTAGTCACTACCAGTAAATTTGGTCGGATCTAGAACCTTCCCAACGCACCGTGTCAATAGCGATATTCTTTTGTATCGAATCCTTGATTATTCCATTTTTTTTTTTTTTGTTACCATAAAGTTTTTATCATCTTAATAATCAATGTCAAGTCCCAATTCCATTTATTTGAATACTCACTTTAGCGCCAAGCTCTTTACTCTCGGTGAAATACAATGGCTGCAATAAATGCATCATCGGTTTCTTGACAACGTTGTCTTTTGTTGCGTGGAAATCTTTCTCCTTGGTATCTTCCGCCTTGAACGGTACATGCCAATGTCCCTAGGAAATCAATCATCATTTCAGTCATCAAGCGATTTAAGATTATTATTATTATACTCATTACAAAAAGAGAAGAGTGTAGGCGAAAACTATTTTTTTTTATTTTTGGCGTAAACTATACTTAAACGCTAAAATGCTCGTCTGTCATTCTTTTTGACAGCGGTCACCATTTTGTTTTTCAATTTGGCGGGAATTTTTATGTTATGTGTTCCAGTCAAAATTCATGCTCTGACCACATTATTTCACGAAAAGGTACAGTTGTTATTAAAAATATAAAAAAATATATTCAATTCTACTTACATTGAAGAATATAACGTTGAATAAAGCTGCTACTGTGTCAGGGCTCAGGGTATCGTCACTGACGGGATTAGGTATATGACCCTTGGTTTTGTTACTGGCCTGATAAACAATGTTCAATATTATAACCCAAGTAGTGATATTAGAATCTAATACTTTGTATTTTAGATCGTTAGATCGTGCTTGCATTAAGATTAATCTGATTTGTAGAACCCCTTTTTTAGTCTGTATTTTACATACCCCCCCCCCCCTCTATTTTAGAAGTTTTAAGATCTATTACAGGATTTAAATAAGTACCGTGTAATGGAGTGATTTGGGATCAAAGGGTTCGCAATTCCTTAGTAACCAGTACATTACAACTTGTACTTTTAGCATAAACTACAAACAGGTTGAAACAGGTTTAAACTACTATAAATAGAATTGAGGTGGCAAAATTTTATATCCGTCCACTCTTTAATCCCAAGTCACCCCATTTGACAGTACTTAATTTAAATGAATGACTAAAGACAAAAAATAAAAAATTTGATTGTAAATTCTGTTGATTTGACATACTATATTAAAACTATGAACCTTTTTATACTATATGTGCAAGAAAATCTAAATGTAATCCATTTACTGTTTTATATTGAGAGAGAGAGGAAAAAATCAAATTGCTTAAATTTATTTAAAAACTGTTGGATTTTGCAACTTATGTACTACGACTTACCCAGTTGTTGATAATAGCCGCTGCTTCAGCGGGCTTGGAGAAGTCAAGTTTGTCAAACTCCGTGTGGTACTCCCTAGCGACAGCAGCGAACTTATCATCCAAGGTATACTTGTTGGATACTGACACTTTATTAGCCACAGAGAGAGTGTCTGCATCCACTTTAGAGAAAGTCTCGCTCAATTTCTTGTACCAGTCGCTGGTCTGTAAATGAAATGATGTCAACTGCATGTTCTACACATCTTACTTTAACTCACGCCTGTATCCCGAAGGAGATGGGAGAGACTTTGGCTTTCAACAACCTACGATCTTGATACACTTCTTCCACCTCAACCACAGTTAATCATCACATCATACATTCCATTTTACTTTATAAAACAGACCGTTTACTTAGTTGTGGTAGCCACTTTTTGTTCTCCAGACCCTGGCTCTGCCACTCAAACTCGCTCAGTACACTCTTTTGGTCAGTCAGCTTTCCTTCATTCTTGCAACATGACCAAACTATCTTAACATACCTCTCTCCACTTTGGTCACCACATTATCAACTTGTATTTCTCCCTTACCACGCTATTTCACATTTGATCTGCAAGAGTGACTCCACAAACATTTCTGAGAGAACATCCCTCTACACAACGACCATAACAGTTATTGATCCCAGGGAATATGTTTTCTTTTGGCCCAAAAATTTCACCAACCGGAATTTGAATTCAGAACCTCTTATTTAGAGGTCTGAGTGTTAAATTACTCGACAAATGCGGATTCTTCGTATGCAATAATAATTAATTAATTAAAAGATTTACATAAAGTATCAGAAGGTGAACAGGCTGCAAGACAAATTAAGATGATATCAGACCAAGTTTATCCTCATCATCTCATATGAGGTCGAGGTCATATTGTTGCTGGATAATTAAACAACTACTTTAAGTCAAGGTTACGATTGTGTATTAAAGGATAAAGAGATTATGAATCAGAGACAAACAAGAGTAATATACATATTCAGAGAGAGAGAGACAGATACAGAGAAAGCGCTGTGGGGATTGAAAAGTAATATCAGTGACACGAGGAAACCCTTCCTCCACCTTCAGATATTAAAAGTGTGAAGGTACATATCGAATCTCTTGATGCAGTCTTTTCTGCTTCCTAAGAATTGCTTGATAAAAATAGTGATTTTCATATCAACATACCTGTTTAGCATCGGAACCACCCAAAAATTTGGTGAGCTCCGATTTGGTATCAGGTCCAGCTCCCTCGTTGTATAATGAGAGGACCATCATGAGACTCAGCGGGGATGCCACCAGGTTCTTTTCAGGGGACTGGTCGTGCATAGCCTTAAAAATAAAATTGAATAGAGTATTCTGGCTGCCACACCTTTTATGCAATAAGCCACTGCTTTGCTTTCAGTAGTTATAATAATATTGTTATTTATTTCAAATGGTTTGAAAAGAGTATTTGGCACATGGATTTCTTGGGATAAATTAGCCACTACCCTCTGAATCAGGCTTCTCGTGGCGATTGCGTCCGTGTTTTTTTTATTCCTCAAGCGTTCGTGTTTAGTATTTCATTTTAAATTGTATGTTTACTGTGTACTTGTTGACTTTTTTGAGTGTCTGTGAAGACCTATGAAAATAAAGCCTCTTTGACTTTGATTTTGAATAAAACAATTTTCACACAGATTAAAACCATATACGATTAAATAAAAAAAAACAAATGAACAAATTAAAAAAAAATGAAAATAATTAGAACAAATTTAAAATTTACTACCGTTCTTTTTTAAAAAAACAATCGGTTGGAATATTGATACTTCAGAAAAGAATTAAGTAGAGAGTGGTATCTCATCAGTCAGTGTCACCTTACCTTGAGGAGTTTCATTGTGGAGACATCGATCTGTTCACCCAGTGGTGTTTTAGTATATTCTGGTATGTCCTCGTAATCATCATCGTCGGCCATGGTGATGGAAAGTAACGCTGGAGAACAATAAATAAATTAATTTTTGTTACTTTTAAAACAGTCTCAGTGGCGCAGTGGCTATCACCCCGCTTCTGAATCAAGAAGTAGTGGGTTCAAATCATGGCACACACCAATAACTTTTCGAAATTTTCGGAAGTTATGTGTGATAAATATCGATGACTGACAACTTTGTGTCCGGTATGGCAATAGGTTCGTCACCTATTCCATTTGGGACGTAAACATAACGGCGAGACGAGGCTTAACAGCCGCTGTCTACACCTTCGGGTAGAAAATTCGTGAAGTTATATGTTTTTAAAATAAAACAAGGTTGTTAGGAAGGAAGTCGGATTGAAAGAGAGTGTAGGTGTAAAAGTAAGAAAGGGCATGCTGCGATGGTTTGGACATGTAGAAAGAATGGATGATGCAAGATTGACTAAGCAGATATATAATGCAAAAGCTGATGGATGTAGGAGTCGAGGACGGCCAAAACACACATTCCATGACCTAATAGAACGTGTTCCGGAGGAAGATGATGTTAGAAGCCTCAAAAATCGACGCGCGTGCATGCAAAGAGTTAAGAACGTCAACGAAGCGAGTGAGGTGTGTAAGAATCGTGCCTTATGGCGCTCCGTTCTCTTTGCCTACCCCGCAAGGGATTTGGCGTGAAGTTATGTATGTTACTTTTAAACACGACGCTGAGTATATCTACCTACTAAATTCCATTTTGAGTATTTTTTTTCATTAAGATAATGACTTACTGATAATTAATTTATGTTTTAATCATAATTTGCATTCAATTTCATTAAAAATTATTTCGAAACAAATATGTTTACGAAATGATATAAAGAATCGTCGATTTTATGATAAATATCGATGACTGACAACATTGTGTCCGGTGTAAGGCAATAGGTTCCGCCGTCTATTTCATACGGGACGTAAGAAGTATGGGTACAGAAGAGAAAAAAAAAAATCTTAAAATAAACAGTTATATGAGCGTAGGTAAATAAATGCACAGAAACTAAGCGCATAGTGCGTATGAACGACAATTGTTTTAATACTGCGTAACGTTGTGTGTGCATTCCTCGTGCCCTATAAGAGTACATAGAGAATAATATATGACATCATTCAACAAAATTATTGTCAAGGTAACCGCAGGCCACGGATCGACACGTATCCTCGTTTACTTGTTAGAGTAATAAGACCATTAAAATGTACAGTATAAATGATTTCACCCGTATAGTATTATAAGAAGATTAACTATAATGGCAGTTATTATATAGTATAATAGTCTCGGTGGTCCAGTGGTCGATCACCCCGCTTCTGAATCAAAAAGTCGTGGGCTCGAATCCGTGCTCACACCAATGACTTATCAAAATTATTTTCGGAAGTTACGTGTGATAAATATCGATGATTAAAAACTTTGTGCCCTATGTATGGCAATAGGTTCACCGCCTATTCCATTTGGCCGCTGCCCAAGCAAAAATAAGGAATAAGTGCGAATTGAATTTTATATCCATCCGTCTGAGTTATCGTATTTGATTTTAATGTAGCGAGTATTATTCCATGAAAGTTATTTTGTACAAAATATAGTTTTTTTTTTCCTTCCAATCAAAGTCGCACCAAAAAATTACAAACATACATACATAGCAGAGAGAACAAAAAAGACCAAACTTAAAAACCAACCAAAGACTTTTCCGAAGTTAAATGTAAACATAATGAATGAACGAATTAATGAAAAAATAGGACTCCTGTGTAATTGATTTGATAACTTTCGGCTATTATTTGTCATTAGATTGCAAGTGTAGAAATGTGTTGGTAGGATAAGATCCCAAGACTTCTTGATTCAGAAGCAAGGCATACGACCATCAGACCACCGCGGCGACTTTGTTTTCTTTTTATTATAGTCGACTTTCTGACCCTGCGAACTTTGTTTTGCCTCGGAAGCAATAAATAAAAGTTTTTTTTTCTAAAAAGTATCCTAAGTTACTTCTTATTACACCAGCTACCTACCAATATAAGTCTAGTCAAAATCGGTCTAGCCATTTTAGAGATTGTAGTTACATATTACAATATTACAAACAGAAACTTCAATTTTATTTAGTTATATGTATAGATTATGTCATCGTGGCACAGGTTAGTTCACATAATTAAATTATAAGAATTAAGAACATTTACTAGCATTTATTGTACAGAGTATGTTATTGGTGAGGTCTCGGGGTCGTAATAATTTCGTATCCAGCTGGTAACAAGACGGACCGACATTTATTTATAAATATTCTATCAGATTGAACGTATGTAACTTCATGCCTTTAATAACTAAAGGTATGGATAACGGCAAGTATGCCTTGCAAACTATTGATTTTTTTATCTGTCATTGAACACAACAATAATATTCACCTATCACACATAACTTTCGAAAAGATAACGTATTCCAAACCGGGAGTTCTCAATTCAGAAGTAGAGTGCTAAGCTTCTAGACCACCCAGCCGACAAGAACCAAAGTAATAAAACTTGAAACTGCTTTTAGTCAGATCTGGTATAAAAGATAGAAAAATAATACCAAGAGACTGCTACTAATCAGAAATTGCTGACTCGTTTTATTATGTGGTCGGTTAAGAATGACTCTTATTATCTTTGATTACAAAATAAGTTGCAAAAAACTGGTTAGACTTCTTGTCAGGTCCATTTCCATTAAGGCTAATATTTTTTTTTAATATTTATAAATAATATTCAAATCATAACAGTCATTGTACTATACAGGTTATAAAACTGATTTTTTAAATTTAGAATGACCTTATAATATTTTGTTTTTATAAAAAAATGTTAGTTTTAAATTTGATGAAATCTTTTTTGGAGATCAGTTTATCTAACTATCTCTTTTAAGTTTATCTAACTCTATCTACATTTTGAAGGTGTTAACTGGCCCTCCACATTAGTTTCGTTGTAATTTGTTTTGGCGCCGACTTTTAGAATAACGATATAAAGTTAAATATATAAAAATAAAAGATCAAGTCCCCAAAATCAAGTTTGAGTTTTTGCTTTTTTCTAAGTCGTGTCTTTTTTTGTTTAAAAGTAATTTATATTCAATGTTGCATTGTTTTAGTCCGACGGCACCTTATTTTTTATCTTGCGGCAATTACCCGCATTTTGAAAATAATTTTGTATTCCGTTTCTGTGAAGTAAAAATGTTTCATTTTCGACAATAACATGTTCTAGAGTACCTATTTGAAATGAATTCTTATCATTTTTGAAATGTTCCTGAACAATTCACTTTGTACTCATTTGAATTTTGAGTGCGTAATCAATAAATAAAATAGAAAAGTCATTGGATAATTTAGCGTTCCATCTCAGGGACTTTTCAAACACCAATCCGCCTGCAAATCTTCTAGAATCATCTAGAGTTAATTTAGAGGACAATTTGTTTGGTGGGTTGATTTTAAGACAAATGAACTGATATTGAACTTTTGGACATGTAGAATGAATGGATGATGCAAGATTGATTAAGCAGATATACAATGCAAAAGCGGATGGATGTAGGAGTCGAGAACGGCCAAGTCACAAATTCCATGACCAAATAGAACGTGTTCTGGAGGAAAGTGATGTGAGCCTCAAAAATCGACGCGCGTGGAATGAGTTATTAAAGTCAAAGAATCGAGTCAGGCGTGTAAGAATCGTGCATTATGGCGCTCTGTTCTCTCTTCCTACCCCGCAAGGGATTTGGCATGAAGTTATGTATGTATGTTATGTGTGTTAACTGAAATTGGAGACTTATGGAAATACAGTTTCATTTTTGGCCTAACCCTCACAACCTCCCAAGCGTGGTCAGGTCTACTGTTTATTTTCATTTACATTACACCAAATCACGTTTTAATGAGATCAGGGTCGACAGGAAAACAAAGATTATGATTGTTACGACATCACAATACTTATTTAATTTACATGTAGACAAAAAAGAGTCACTTCTGTTCGCTTATTTTGCTCATGAACTAACTATAATAGTCCAAAAATAATATATACTAGTTGTCCCGACGAACTTTGTTCCGCATCAAAAGTAATAAAGAAGTAAATTTGGGATTTATCAATTTTATTTACTACATCACACATGGATTATTAATAAAAATCGCCCCGTTGATACACGTTTATCTATTAAAAAAACCGCACCAAAATCCGTTGCGTAGTTTTAAAGACATAAATAAGCATATAAGGGGACAGACAGCGGAAAGTGACTTTGTTTTATACTATGTAATGATGATGATGAAACATTATTTAGATAAATGGATATTAAAAAAATCACATCTAAACTTCAAAGCATAATTTAACCGAGCCGCAAATACATTTAGTTAATTTTTAATACTAATCTCTGAAATCGTTCGTGTACTTGAAAAAAAAAACTATATAATAAATAATAAATGCAGTTTTTTCAGAATATATGTCAAACTGTATCTCAAAGTTTTGTAGTTAAAATAAAGCTAGCGTTTAATGGATTAAAAAAAATAGTCAAGTTATTTTAAATAAGCTAAATAAATATTCTTTGAAGTTTAAAAAAAATCTTTAACTTACCAGTGTCAATATTAATTGTAGATAAATACAATTAAAAATAAACCTACCTAGAATACAATTTAGTTTACTCCTTAATTATAAAACGTGTGATTAGTTAGAGAAAAAAAAATGCACACACACATGCGCACAACGAGAATAATTATGAACAAATAAACACTCTTCCCATGGATTTAGTCAGAATGCAATGATTTCCCGCGCATTTCAATCTCCAAGACAAAAATATATTCTGATGTCAGTCCCATATGAGCTAGATATATTTACAGCGATGTGTTTTTAAAATAAATACTGCACTTATTTGTTATATCAAATAACTCTGTCGTTCTAATTTATTCCAATATATTTTGGACGTAATAAAGCGCCATCTTGTTTACCAAGATTTAACACGAACAAGTTATTGAAATTAGTTAACGGATATTAATTCTTAATTAAACTTTTCTTTATAATATACTTATATAAAAACATTCAGACAAACGTCTATTGCTTATAATAAATATTTGGGGATTGAACCTGCGGACATATACTAATCAATGGTTGTTCTACCAATGCGCCACGAGGCCCATGTTTTATTTTTTAACATTAAATTTTTTATTAGGTCATAGATATAATCGACCCGATCCGAGCCGCCATGAATTGTGTAAGTACCTATTGTCTGCGCGCGCAATTTTCCTCCATTATACGTTAAGGGATTCTTAAGCATATTTCATTTTTATGGGATAGGAAGGTTGTCGACCAAGTGGGTCACCTGATGGTAAGTCACTTCTCACAGATAAAATATATCCTACATTCACGCGTGATCGTTTCGGGGTGAGGAGTAAGCAGAAAGAACTGAGCTAATTATGACACGGCCGTCATTCGAATTCTCAAATACATAATAATAATATGTTGATGCGCATAAATCCAAGTACAGTATACTGAAATGACTAAGCAGATATACGGAACAAAAACAGAAGGACATTAAGGTTGAACTGCGGGCGATGCACCTTACAAATTGACCGATTTTTTATATTATATAATTATAATGGCGTCAGGAACCTTAAAAAATTAATAGCCTGTTATAAATATATTATATTTATAATAATATCTATCATGTATACCTAGGTACAATATAGAAAATTTAATACAATATTTAAAAAAATAATGTATAAACGCTACAACATTTTACATTAAAATTCATTCATTCATCATCGAGTAGGAATTCATCCAACAAGCAAAAATAATTAATTCATCAGCCAACACTCACTTAACAAAAGATGTCTGTAGTTTTTTTCTATCAAAATCCCTTCTGTATACGTCCGCGTTTGGCAACTTCCAAAACAAGACTGAAGAAAAATACTTTTCAAACTATTGACGTTTTGATGATAATTACTGAAATTTGTAACTGAAAATGGAGCTCATTTATATGTTTATGGTCTCTCGCTGATAAGCAGCCATGTAACATCATCTAGAATACCTACTTAGTTAACCTTGGATGAGTCAACACAAGAATTATTCTAACACATCTATTTAAAACTTCGGCAAAGCAAAAAATTCTTTAAATGAATATGATTCGCTGAACCCATAGTAATTTTCAAGAACGTAATTTATAATTTTCCTGCCCTTAAACCACTTTAAGTGGGGTTGGCCGTCGGAACAACATGTCATCCTTTCACACTATCCATGTTGTCAAAAGATATGGCCAGCCGCCTGACTGACATCAATCCTTCGGAATGTTTTCGTTGGTGGGATATAGAATTGGTGAATGGTGTGATAGAGAGTGGTATTGGGAAGGCGTTGGCAGTGAGATGGGGAGAGGGGATTTGAGGTTCTACCTCTAACTTATACGGTCGTAATTATTAGACAGAATTCGCTTAAATATTAACCTTAAAGCTATGGAAACGAGAATTTGTGGGGTACATGACAAAGCTCCCCAACCTTCCTATGGGGTTAAATTATATTCTCTTGGTAAAATAGTGACTATAATTGCCTTCATATAAATGTATCTCGGGTAAAACTATTTCTAAAAACAATGCGTTAATTAAATTTTTAAAATTATTCATCTACTCATAAATACTTTTACAATCAATACTGTAATTTAATATTTTATTAATTTAGGTTCGGACATCTAGAAAGAATGGGGAATGAGGACGGCTAAGAGCAGATAGTACGTGTTTTGGAGGAAGGTGATGTGTGATCTCAAAAATCGGCACGCGTGCATGAAAAGAATTATGAAAGTCAACGAAGCTAGTGAGGTGTGTAAGAATTGTGCCTTATGGCGCTCCGTTCTCTCTGCCTACCCCGCAAGGGATTTGGCGTGAAGTTATGTTTGTATGTAAATTTTATTCATCTTAGTTAGTTACTGACTAATCTACTTTGTAAGCTAACTGGGTACGAATATTTCATAAATAGAATTATTAAAATTAAACTGTATTATTGCTTTGGAGGATGGACGCGAATGTATGAGTTTTGTTCAGCGTTTCAGAAGTTTCTGAAAATTATAAATAAACCCTATCAGCCCTATCAGCTTGGAGACTTTTATCAGTTGACATAAGAATTAATAGGATAAAATGACATTTGTATCGTCAGTTGCCATAGCAACTACACCACATTAGAACGAAAAGAGTTTCCAGAAGACTTCTGGGTGAATGTAAAGAAAAAGCTAAGCTCACTTCTCCTAAAGTTTACGTCATTAGACCCAAAATAGCTGGTGGAAGTATGGGTTGATAGTGTAAATTAATATGTTACTAGCTCGATAAGATACCAAATTGTAACCCACATAAATGAGGAATAAATAACATAAATTCAGGCCTTTTTCTACCCAAAGGTGTAGAAAATGATTGCAAAGTTTAGACTCGCTGGAATAGGTAGCGGAACCCATTGCCATACACCGGGCACAATGTTATTAGTCAACGATATTTATCACACATACTTCCGAAAAGACGTTATTGGTGAGAACCTGGAATTTAACTCAAGACTTTTTGAAGCAGAAGTGAGCTGCTCGACCACTGGACCTCCATGTCGATAGGAGAAATAATTAATTATTTTATATCTTCACATCTCTTACAATGTTTAGCATATGCAGCGTTATTTCGAATTTTCCAGATCGAATATTCGTTTAAATCGATATTTTTGCCAATGTCATAAAAGTATTCATAGCACAGACTTTGTATTTGAACCGGATATGAATCCGCCAACTTGTTTACAACAGTCAGTGTAACTAGCCACTATGCCACATGGCCTGCCTAAGAAAACTTCAAGTTTTTGAAAGGCGTAAGAATGACCACTCGTTATTCTTTTTTACTAATACTAAATCTAGCGACGCTACCAAACTGCTAGCGTAGTTACGAAATCTTACTTACTCTGTGCAATTCTGACCAAACTTCCTGAACATCCAAAAATAAAAGCATATTTCCTAACAAGAAAGGGTATTGATTTTATCGGAACAACTTTATATATACATTTGACAATACACTTTAAACTATGATATTTCCGACAAATTAATCGCTGATAGATAATAGATGGCGCTGATTTAATATCAACTATTTTCACCAAAAAATATTTTAACACAAATACTCCTCGATTGATTGATAACGTTGTTTTAAAACTTCGCGATAAATTTATCAAATTTGTAAAATAACATTAAAATTAATAAAGTTTCATACAGAAATTGTTTTTAATCAAAAATATGTTAATATTATTATTAATTATAAATACATACCCAGAATTATTATAGCTACACGCATATTGTGGCCTGGCAGAAACAACGTGCTGTGTAAAGCAAGTCTCTAGACACAGTGTGGTGCTCATGCAGTCCGACTATGTTAATATACCTAAGGTTAGGGTCAATAGCATCACCACAAAATGTCGACCGGCAGAAGGTTAACGCACTACAGACCTCATTTGATAATTTTTTTATGGGAAATGCGAGCAAACTAGCAGGTAGTTTAGCTGATGGTAAGCCACTAGCTCCGCCCATTGACACTTGTGACACCAAAACTGGTAATAGTTACGTTGCCTGTCTTTAAGATGGGATAGAGATGGGAATTGTGAAGGTAAAAGAGGTGGAAAAGGAAAGGGGTTGTTCCTCCGAATATCTGTCTCACCGAAAGATATAAGCTATTTTACGACGATTTTCTAAGACAGTTATATCACTTGTCAAGCCGGCCCATTCATGCAGGGTACAGCGTGGCTTTATCAATGTAGATGACATAAGTTATTAAACTAGCTGACCCGGCGAACTTTATTCCGCATCAAAAGTAATAACTACTGTTAATACTGCAATATCTTCGGAAATATTTGTTTAAATGGCATTCTGTAAAGGGCCAGGATCATCTATATTACATGCATAATCTATTTAAGACACTTAATTGGATGAAAATTAATACTGTAATGTTTAAAATCGCTGCGTAAATAGGCCATTATTTCTCGTAAAAAGTAAAAAAATA
Source organism: Euproctis similis (assembly GCA_905147225.2). Classification (NCBI taxonomy): domain Eukaryota; kingdom Metazoa; phylum Arthropoda; class Insecta; order Lepidoptera; family Erebidae; genus Euproctis; species Euproctis similis. The sequence goes on along the minus strand of LR990121.1, from coordinate 4,146,900 downwards.
AAAATGGTTATGGTTGGTTATCCCTAAGAGATAGACATATGTCCTTGCGGACTTTTTTGTAGACCTTTTAAAGGTGTATAATAATGTAGTACGTTGTTTTGATTTATCACTTAAGGTTCACGCAGCGTTTTCGATTAAAGTTCTAAATCTTGAAAATCCGTTGCGTAGTTTTAAAGATATGCGCATATAAGGGGACAGACAGCGGAAAGTGACTTTATTTTATACTATGTAATGATGATAATGATATTTAAAAAGTACTTAATTAGTATTAACTTCCATATTAAATGACTCATAATTAACTTAAATAATCCTTGTAAAGAAACTTCAACTGATATTGCTATTTGTTCCAAACCAGATCTTCTGATCATTAATATATTGTGACTTCACTTCGCTTGTTATTGTAAACAACTGGTTTTAAGCTGCGGCGTTAAGGTCTACATCAGATAGTTGAAAAACATTTGGATGCCATTTTTTATGGGATAGGAAGGCAAACGTGCAAACGGCTCTGGCCTCTCTGGGCCTGTTGGTAAGTGACTAATGCCGACCATGGCCATCTGAAAGTTCTGCAAAACAGATAGTGTTGCATTGCTTGCCTTTTAGATAGAATTGGGAGCGCGTTGTACAGTGTAGGTGAGGTGGCTCCGTATACCACTCTCACTGTACACAACGCGGCATTAGCAACTAGACCGCTATATTCTGAGAGGTCGTGGTATTCCACCAATCGAGCCGGCTCATTTATGAAACAAATGGTGTGGCTCTACCACTAATAAAATATTCGGTTTTTAATATATTGAAGGGTAAATTGAGCCGTGTCAGCGGTAGTTTCCAGTAAAACTAGAATTATAGATAAGGGCATATGCCTCGGTGTTTCAGTGGTCGAGCATCCCGCTTCTGAATCCGGAAGTCGCGGGTTCGAATCCTGACACTGGCTCACACCAATGACTTTTCGAAATTGTTTTCGGAAAGTTATGTGTGATAAATGTCGGTGACTGAAAACCACCTATTCCATTTGGGACTATTTCATTAACAGCCGTTGCCTACACATTCGGGTAACAAAGGCGTGAACTTATGTTATAAATAAGGGTCGCTTTAATTTGAACAGCTGCAAAAAAACAAGGCTAACAATGAGTAATACTCATTTGGAAATATATTTCCGAGAAAAACCAATACATATATACATATCTTAAATATATAATTAGTCAAGAAATTATTCTTCAAATTAAAGGAAATCCGTTGCGCATTATAATATCTGCGATAAGACCGCTGTTTGTTTGTTTACACACATATACCTCCATAACTTCATGCCAAGTCCCTTGCGCGGTTGGCAGAGTGAACGGAGCGCCGTAAGGCACGATTCTTTCACGCCTCATTCGCTTCGTTGACTTTCATAACTCTTTTCATTCGCGCGCTTCGATTTTTGAGGCTCCTAACATCACCTTCCTCCAGAACACGTTCTATTTGGTCATGGAATGTGTGTCTTAGCCGTCCTCGACTCCTACATCCATCCGCTTTTGCATTGAATATCTGCTTAGTCAGTCTTGCATCATCCATTCTTTCTACATGTGCGAACCACCGGAGCATGCCATTTCTTACTTTTACACCGGCACTCTCTTTCAATCCAATTTTTTTTTTAATAAGAACATTGCACCTATTGAATATTGTAATGCCCCTGCCTACACCTTCGGATAGAAAAAGGCGTTAACTTATGTATCTTAGTCTTTTTTTTCCTTATACTAAAACTTAATGTAAGTAGTTATCTACGTTCCATCTAATAGCTTTTTAGAGTTTTTAGGTCTTCTTATCAATCCGGCAAAATTTACGGCCAAAAACCGTTTGGCGGTGTAACTGATGACCAGGTTTGGAGTAATGATATTAAAAAAAGGCTCCTTTATTGTTATTGCATAGGTATAATGGGCTTTAGTTGGAACAAAGTATAACATAAATTCACGCCTTTTTCTACCCGAAGGTGTAGGCAGTGGCTGTTATGCAACTCGCGGTTAAGTTTAGGGCCCAAATGAAATAGGTAGGAACGAACCTATTGCTAAACCGGGCGCAAAGTTATCAGTCATCGATATCTATCACATATATCTTTCGAAAATAATTTCAAAAGACATTAGTGTGAGCCAGGATTCGAACCCGCGACCTCTGGATTCAGAAGCATGGGTTACAGTCTGAGAGTCACGAATTGTTTTGTTATCACATAAATTACAATTTATAATCTAAAACTTTAGCCAATTGGTGCCAATATACAAATTAAACAGCAGCTAAACTAACACTATCATGTACGAGTACCTTTATCAATTGTTAGAAAATTTTAAAAGTAGTCCATACGGTATTTCGAAATTTCTGCGGGCAAGATAAATTTAATAGCGAAACAGCTAAACAATTCCAGATTAGTACGAGTTAAGCTTTCCAGAAGCAAAATCTTTGTAACTAACTATGAGTCATAAAAAATACATAAGTAATTAATTAATCTATAGTTATTTAGTTATCAGTATTATTAGATCCCTTGTTTGGTTGTAACATCGTATATTCTCCTTGAAAGTGTAGGCAGAGGCTGTTACGCCTCATCTCACCGAGTTTTACGTCCCAAATGTAATAGGTGGTGTAACCTATTGCCATACCCAGGGAACAATCTGGACAGTTGTTCTTGATTAATAAATAAAAGGGATGTTTAACCCTCAGAGGCCTTATTATGAGCTCTTAACTCCAGCCAGTTTACGCGCTGCCCTGCAAATTCGTATTTTAAACTACTAAATTCACCTAGCCAATTATCACTAACTAAATGGAATTAGTCATTGATAAATGACATTTAATTTGTCTGTCTATGTTTCTGTAAAGAATATAATCGGTGGACTCCATAACCAATAAATTTATTTCTTTCCGTTCCATTGATATAATGATATCTCTGATAACCGATTGCCATTAACTGCATGCATACTGCATGAATAAAAAAAAATTGACAATATTAGCGCACTTAGCACTGAGTTTTAAATATTCAATACTTGACCCAGGTATATGATAATTACTACTGTACAAGTCCGTAAATTAGCGGAATTTTAACTACTAGATTTAATTAAAAATCAACATCTATATAGCTTTTAAATGGACAGAAAACGTCATCGGATTGTCCCAAAATGTCTGAAGTCAGCGAAGCGGTAAAGTCATTTGTGACAATGAGTGTTTAAACTTACTAAACATAAACGGTACCTAATTACAGAAAATGTAAATTAAAAAAAACTCCTGTTGTTTTTTCATTCACTCAATTTTTTTTTCATTTGTCCTGTTGAGACAGGCTGCAGCTTAGACGCCATATTGCCTTGTTCCGAGGGAGTTTTGACGGCAATGTAGAAGAGCACGCTACACGGTACACCAATTTCCACATTTGCACACATATACCAACACATATTAAATAAAAGGGCTCGGTAGTCCAGTGGTAGAACACCCCACTTCTGAATCTAGAGGTCGCAAGTTTAAACCCTGGCTCACACCACTGACTGAGCGAAGTTCTTTTCGGAAGTTATGTGTGATAAATATCGATGACTGAAAACCTTGTGCCTGGTATGGCAATAGCTTCGCCACCTATTCTATATGGGACGTAAATATAACGGTAAGACGAGGCTTAAAAGCCGCTGCCTACACCTTCCGGTAACAAAAGCGCGAATTTATGTTATGTTATGGCTAGAATAAAACACAAAAACCTCAAACCTAATGAAATGTCAGAATATTATGACATTTTTGTATCATGTTAACAATTTGCATTTCTTTTAATTAAAAGAAATGCAAATTGTCAACATATGTAGCAAAATTAATGAATTATGTTACTACCCATGAGATACTTACTGAACATCTATTCGACAAAGATTTTTCTCAGTCCAATAAGCTCTTAAAATCTCTTAACAACTACTACGACAAAATTATAGGCATTTTTACCATTCATTTACTGAAATAATCTTTATAGGTATTTTACCCTTACCATAAAAAAAAAACAATTTGAATATTCATGTTTTTTTTTTGCTTTAAATTTTAGTTACTTAACAGTAAACTGTGGTTTCTTATCTACTTTAATCATTTATGGGGCATTCCTCTTTACACAAAAAGGCGGAATGACTAATATATTCTTTTTTTTTTAAATATTCGTATTTCAAACATTGGTTTATCCCAGATTTACGCTATTTTCCCAAAAAACCCATAAAATACTGACGCGTATTCATTAAAAATAATTACATTATTATTAAAATTAATTTGCATACCTGTACTAGAAGGCATTTAGCTGTTAATGATTACAAATGTATCGAGTAAGTTCTTATTGATATGAAATAAGTTTTTATGGTAAGTACATATTACTCACTTAAAATAATTATAAATGTCGGTGTCAGTGTAAGGGTCACCTACGTTGTTTTGAGCAGACGGAAAGAACGACTAAGAAGATGAACTAATTGTCGCTCAGATACCTAAAAATGTTGGGGTGAAACTGCTAGAATAGAAGTCACCTGATGTCTATAAGGTATTTTGTGACTTATCTAAAGCTTTTAATTGTGTGCATCATAAAACTCTGGTCAGAAAATTATACCACTATGGTATAAGCATCATCGCTGTGGACCTTCATACTTCTTATCTGAGTGATACTCTTCAGAGAGTAGATGTTAACGGAAAGCTATCACATGAAACATTTGTAACAATGAGAGTGCCGCAAGGCTCTATTTTGGATCCTTTCCTCTTTTTTTATAGATTAGTTATTTACCTTGTCTAATTAGCAATAAATATGAAATAGCTTTGTTTGCAGTCAGTCAGTAGATGACGATGTAAACAATGCACTTTTCTAAAATAGCTGGTTAAGTATTAATAATTTGCTTTCAAATGGTAGTAAAACTAACTATGTTAGGTTTTTTACAAAAAAAGGTAAACAAGTAAAAATAAGTGTAGTGATAGACAATGAGAGATTGGAATTTATCAATAGGGTTGTCTTCATTGGTATAGGTTATATACATTAGATTCTAAATTACAATTGGGCCCATTGATAGAAACGTTATCAGGTAAACGCGCTTAGTTATGAGCTATACCAAATTGGGCATGCGATACAACTTATAACCACAATATGTCTTGAACACGATACACACAGCGCCATCTAGTTTTTCAAGCTAAGCAACTCAATGCTTGTGTCGTGTAAACTAAGTAACGGATAATAATCTATGCCTTTTTTGTAAATACTAAGTTGGATAAAAAACATCCAGATACCATACAAAAATTCATGTTCGGCATAAATATTTGCAATGTTTGTTGAACCCGCAGACTGTTTTACCAATGCACCGCGAAGCCGTGAGTGATAAATGAGTTTAAAGTAAAACACCCTCAATACAATTCTCACAAGTATACGTATTATTTTCTTTGTAATAAATCCACGTCCATTTTTACCTAAAGGATTCTTTACGTCCAAAATAGAATAGATGGCAGAATCTCTTGCTTTACACCGGGCACAAAGTTGTCAGTTATCGATATTTATGATACACTAGCTGACCCAGCGAAGTTGTTTCCGCAACAAAAGTAATAAATAAGTAAATTTTGGATTTGTCAGTTTTCTTTGCTACATCATACATGAATTATAGATAAAAACCAAAACCGCATCAAAATCCGTTGCGTAGTTTCAAAGCATTTATGGGGACAGACAGCGGAAAGCGACTTTGTTTTATACTTTAGAATTACTTTCGAAAAGAATATCGACTTTTCCGAGTAGTCGGCCGCCATTTGATCCCATGATTTCTTGGATTTAGAACTGAGCATTTCGACCCACCACAAACCACAAAATGTTTTTGAAGCGGGACTTCTAATGTATCTGACTGTACACTGACTGACAGTGAGTAATAATATGAAGGTAAGATAAACCGGTCAATATAATAACCAACTCAGAAAATCTTAATATCGTGTTTTAATAACTAGACAATCTTGGTGGACTATCTTAATTAATATTACTATGATAATAAACTCAGTTATTTTACAATATACGTAATACGTATGTATGTTCGGGTGAATCATAGGATCACAGAAAAATGCGACGTCATTCTAAATCGAACATGGCCGAATTCATAATATAATTTTGATGCATTTCCACAGTATGGGTGTCAAATGAAAGGGCTTTTGATAGTAAGTCGAAAAATAATGAGACGTTATTTTAGATTCAATATGGCGAAATAAATATTTAATTCAAATGAAAGAGCTTGTTGAGAGTATCTCGAAAAGTAATGCGACGTTTCTAAATCCAATATGGCGGAATAGACATTTGACATAGATACGTTTAATTTAATAAGGTATTTTTTTATTTTTTTTATTTAGTGAATAAGAATTACAAAGATTCAATTCTTTAGCGCGAAGAGACTCCACGCATTTTTTTAAAATTTTGTTTGGTAATCTACAAAATACATTCAATCTCTTTAATTTAATCACTCACGCCGAATCGGGGACAAGGACTAGTGAACCGAATAAACTTATTTAAATAATTTAATAACAATATTATTAAAATGCGATGCAAGTTGAAGATTACGCGTCACCTTTATTAATAATGTTTATCTATTTAAATTTATAAAATAAAATAAATAATTTACTTACTTTAACGAAAATAAGAGGTTATGACACGATACTATGTACGGCAGAACTGTTATGTTTTTAAGAATACAACATTCTGAGCTAAAAGTATTTAATGTATTTTTTTTATTTATTACTTTGTACAAGGATATGCTTTTAGAAGGTTTTATGTTTTTGTTTCTTTTTTAATTTGTTTACCTATTTTTTTTATTTGTTTTGTAACAATATGTATATACATATAATAAAATCGTAATGTAACTATGTCTGTACCGTCATATTAAAATAAAATTAGGAATGGAAAATGGTAGCGTCACTTATATTTTTTATGAAACCATGGATAGTTGCAATATCGTGCATGGATACAAGCTGTGTGGCGCCGGCTTAAAATACCGCCACACCATCTCTTCCCGTAGATGTCGTAAAAGGCGACTAAGGGAAAAGCTGGAAGAATGGGCAACAGCATTCTCTCTAAACAAAATACAGCCTACTGCGATCGCCAACCCGCCTGTCAAGCGTGGCGATTATGGCAAAAACGCCCCTTGATTGCACAGGACCGGCAGTTGTGGTGCTCCATGGGGAAGGCCTACGTCCAGTAGTGGACCTTAAAAGGCTTATGATGATGATTGCAATATCGAGGTAATCATTGCGTTGCTGACTTTTAAGACCAGGATGGGGAGTGGATTGGAGAGTGTGAGGATCAAACAAAATTCCTGAATCTCTTAACGCCGATTTTCCGAGAGGTCGTGGTATTTCACTAGTCCAGCAATTCCTGCAGCGTACTGGCTGTCTCTACCACTGCTAAAATTGAGGATATCTCGCCTGTCCGAAGATCTGTTACTCTCCCCTACAACTCAAATCCCAAGCCCGTTGTGTCTTAATGATTAAAATAATTAAATTAAATTAATTATTTTTGTGAATAATTTATCAAATTAGTACGCATATAGCAATCTTATTATTGCTCAACAAATTGTAATAAGGTTAAATATTTTTAAATAATTAAAATAAATATGTTTAATTATTATTTGTGCCTTCACGACCTTTACACCCGAAGCAGTAATCAGTGGCAACTTTGCCGAGGTATACACAACTATTTTATTAATATTTTCTTTCGCTTCATTCACTACTTCCGCTATGACTATGAAATAATGTTCACTTTGACGTTGCAGGTATATTTTATTTAAAAAAAAACTATGTGCACAGAAATGCTTAATTCTTATTCAGGTGCTAATTTTAGGAACCAAGTACTGTCCAGGTTCATATCGTATTCAGTGAACCTTAAGGCGCCTTTCAAGAAAAAGTCACTCAAATAGTTTAGACTACAGGATATGACTATATACACCATTCCAAAAACATATTCTTCTTTCTGCTGTAGTCGGGAAAATGCTATTTATACTGTATACCTAATTCCAAAATCAAAGTGTACGAAGTCACAGACAAAACTGCTACTAAGGTGTTATTGTTTTTTTTTTTTAAATTTATTTAAGTACTTTGTGTTTTAAATAGTTTAAAGATATTAACATTTAGACATTTTCTTATTTTAAAAATACCTAAATAAAAATATAAAAAAGTTTATTTTATTGGAAGTTATGTCTAGAGGTTACTTTGATTATATAACTAGTCGTTGCCTCGGCTCTATTTCAGGCTTTTATTTTTTTAACTATGGGATAGCGGTAGGGCAATCAAGTAAGCGGGACATCTGGTAACTGACTAACGCCCATGGACACCTTCAACACAAATAGTGTTACAGTTGCGTTGCCAACCTTTAAGTGGAGCCGAAAGGGAGGGCGAAGGGGGTTGGCCATCCAGATACCTTTCTCATCGAATAAAATGCGATATGATTCACTTTACGTGGAATTCTAAGAGGTTTTGGTATTTCACTGCGGCGAATAATTTTAAAACTTTTCTGTCTCTTTTAGTCTTCAGTTATATCACATCTTGGCTAAAAATCTTTAAAATAATTTAATCTCTATATTTATACTATAAGACAATGCGGTTACAATAAAGAAATAAATACTATTTTAATATTTATTGGCACAGTTTTTAACCGAGTAATCTCTTGTTTGAAGTTGCAACTTAAAACCTTGATCTCTGTCAATCATACTGTGTTCAGTTACATTAAAGAAAGAAAGAAAATGTTTTTATTTGCTATTGTACCGGCGGTGTAATAGTCTCGGTGGCCCAGTGGTCGAGCATACGGCTTCTGATCCAGTAGTCCGGGTTCGATTCCTGCCACCGATTCACACCATTGACTTTTCGAAATTGTTTTTGGAAGTTATGTGTGATAAATATCGATGACTGACTTTGTGCCCTGTATGGCTTTGATCCAGAGGTCCGGGTTCGATTCCTGACACTAGTTTACACCATTGACTTTTCGAAAGTTATGTGTGATAAACATCGATTACTGACTTTGTGCAATGGCGATAGATGAGCCACCTATTCCATTTGGGAAGTAAACATAACGGCGAGACGAGGCTTAACAGCCGCTGCCTACACCTTCGTATGACAAAAGGCGTGAAGTTATGTTATGTACCCGGAGTATGGCAATACGTGCGCCAAACTAATTCATTTTAAGCGTAATAATTTTTCGATTGAGGCATAACATTTACTGCCAACACTGTCGTGTAGGAAAAGGCGTGAAATTACATACAAATTAATAATACACAACTGCTTTATTGCCCTGAGTATATACCAGCGAATATAATTATGTCTTCCATAAGAATAAAATATAAGAAAGGATGATCAGCGATGAACTTCACGGATGGTGGTGGTTTGTAATCAAACGAAGTCCGCACGAGCATCGAACCTGGGAAATGAATTTTATTTTATATCATTGCTAGCCGACCTGGTAAACTTTGTTTCGATTAGAAAAAATAAATAGGTAAATTTTGGATTTTATTTGTTGTTGTTTTTTTGTTGTTGTTTTAAGTTCAATTTGCGCTATTTATAGACAACCGCCACAATAGGCTTGCATTTTAAATCTGTAATATGTCCCAAAATATTTAATTACATTACATGCTGTAATGGTAAGCAACCTGCGCCGCTTATGGACACCAGCAACACATATAGTGTTACCGTTGTATTGCAGACCTTTGAGGGAGTAGGATAGAACGGGTGGGCCTCCGGCACTGTTGCCAACCCTACTGTTTTGACAGTAGATCTACTGTTATTCAATTGATGTCCCTGTTTTTTGTTTTATCCCTGAATTTTAATGATTGTTTTCAATAAGTTAGCGAGACACATGTTACTTGAAGAAAATATTTTACTTTATTATTTCTATGTTTAAAGTATGTAACTGGATAGTTTCATAGCTCATATGCTAGTGACAATTACAGTTGAAACTTTAAATTTCTTTAATACGTGTAATACCTGCCTGCCTTTATAATAATAATAAAAATACTACATACTCTTGTTTCTCTCATAATTAATTCTAGAGTAGTTTTTTGTTGTTATTATATGAATATAATAATGTGAATCTTATTAACTGAAATAATTGAGTATATTTATTAACATTGATTATTGTTTTTTTCGTCAGTTTCGCTCGACTAATATATTTGCAGATTTTTTCTTTTTGGGACGTTGATGTTAATTTGCTTGGGCCATAACTGTGATGGTCGAGTATTCTGGCTGCTACACCTTTTATGCACGAGTCTACTGTTTTGTTTTCATTAGCGATATTAATATTATTGTTATTTATATTTAATGAAGAAACTAGAATCCATGGTACAAAATTTAGTAGACAGAAGTAAAAATATTGGCCTAGAAATTAATACAAGTAAAACTAAATTGATGACAAATTCAAACTTAATAGAAATACATATAAATGGAGAGAAAATAGAATATGTAGAAGAATATTTATATCTAGGACAGATTATAGCCCCAAACAACCATTTAATGTCCAAAGAGGTGGACAAAAGAATAGCAACAGGCTGGAGGAAATATTGGGCATTGAAAGAAATTATGAAAAGTAAGAAACTGAGTATGAAGATAAAAAAAGAGGACATTTGACACTTGTATCCTACCTTGCATTACTTATGGTTGTGAAACATGGGCTCTGGCAAAGCTTCATCGGGACAAAATTTCCAAATGTCAGAAGAGTATGGAAAGAAGCATTCTGGGTTTGAAGTTGTTGGACAAAGTTTCGAGCAAAGATATCAGAAGTAAGACAAAACTTACAGACATTTTGTCACGCATCGACCAACTCAAATGGCGGTGGGCTGGTCATATGCTTCACTGCAAAAAGGAAAAGTGGAGTAAACTGGTGACAACATGGTACCCAAGAGATGGCAAGAGAAGCCGAGGTCGGAAAGCTATAAGATGGCAGGATGACTTCAAGTTAACTCTTGGACCGCTCTGGATGAGAGTACCAGCAGACAGAGTACAGTGGAGAGAGTTGGAGGAGGCCTTTGCCGCAAGGCACATCGAAATAAGAGATATTCTCTGATTTATAATATCTAGTGTGAAAATTTTGTAAATAATGTTTTTCTCTTTTTCGGAAATAAAGGCTTTATTATTATTATTATTATATTTAATAGTTTAAAAAAAGATTCTGGCACACGAGTTTCTTGCCTGATTCTTCTCATGATAGCCCCTACCTTCGAAATCGGGCCGCTCGTGGCGATTGCGTCCGTGTTTTCTTGTTCCACGGACGCACTTTCCTCAAGCTCTTCAAGCTCCTTTCCTCGTGTTAAATAGTTAATTTGAAATAATAAGTTAAGTTGTACTTAGTTGACTATGTTTAAGTGTCTAGGAAGACCTATGAAAATAAAACTTAATTTGACTTTGACTTTTATTTGTGGGATAGGAGGGCAAACGAGCAGACGTATCATCTGAGGGTAAGCAACCAACGCCGCCCATGGACACCAGCAACACATAAAGTGTTACTATTGCGTTGCCGACCTTTAAGGGATAGCGGATAGGGAAGGTTAGGGAAAGGAGGTGGGCCTCCGGTTACCTCTCTCACCGAATGAAATGCGGCATGAGCTACTTTACGTCGATCTTCTGAGAGGTCGTGGTATTTCACTGGTCGAGCTGGCCTATTCAAGCAGCGAACTGCTTGGTTTACAATTGCTTAAATTATAATATATGAGAAAATTATGAAACCTGCCTTTTTGAACCCATCTACTTTTTTCTACTATTTTTTAATGAGAAAACTGTTGTTTTTGACTTGTTGGGGTTGGCAACACTGACTTCCGGGTACCTCTCTACATACATACATACTTTATTAGGTACTCTTTCTCGCTCTCTATCTCTCTCTTTTAACCCAACTCTGTATTTCCAGTTGCTATGAATCTGACTGTACATTATATTGTGATCTTAAAGGTAGAGTAAATTTATTTATTAAATATACTTCCGTTACATAGTTTTGTCTCTCTCCATCAAAGTATATATTTTTTGCTTTTATGAAGATTTACAGTTATCAAAGATAATGATATATTTATACCCGTAGATTCGCCTGCAGTGGCGCCCTCTTCGTTAACTTTGATATAAGCCTCCTGGAATACTTTGGAGACTTTTACAGGCATGTTTTTCACATTACCGGTTTGCGGTTCATTAAACAATTTACTAACGCCGAGCTGAAATAATAAGTTCATAATAATTAATTATTGCGTTTAGTACCTTTATAATTGCTAAAGAATACATATTATTGCGCATAATTAAAAATTTGTAGGCGCTTAACATAGAATTTAACATAACTTTACGCCTTTTTCTACCCTAAGATGTAGGCAGTGGCTGTTAATCATCGACTCGCCGTTATGTTTACGCCGTTGTTATTTCGAAAGGTCATTGATGTGAGCCAGGTTTCGTACCTGCGACCTGTTGTTTCAGAAGCGGAGTGTTCGACCACTGGACCACCGAAACGTAAGGCGCTTAAAACTAATTAAGTAACTAAAAATAGTTAATGATTATATCAAAGCAGCAAATTATAAGAAAACTACTCAATAGAATTAAAATTTGTACTTATATGCATCTGCAGGTTTAATTTATGATAATAATAATAATAATATCTTGGACACAATACACACAGCGCCCTCTAGTTCCAAGCTAAGCAATTAAATGCTTGTGTTATGGATACTAGATAACGGATATAAATACATATATACTTTTTTTTGTAAATACATACTTATAATACATAGAAAAACACCCAGACACCACACAAATATTCATGTTTGTCACAAATATTTGTGCTCGGGTGGGAATCGAACCCCCGACCTCATTGCTTCAGCCGGTAGTTTTACCAATGCGCCACGAGGCCCGTCAATAAGTTGGGGTGACATTTTTTTTTTGCAGTAACATACTTTATTTCTCAAGAAAATACTGCAGGGATACTGCAGTAGTAATAGTTTTAGTCAAATGTTTCCCTACGTGATCATTTAATTATAGTCCATCCAATTGAATCCATAAAATTTAAAATTCATCTACCTTTGGTAGAATATCGTTGAAATCCAGTTTTGATTTGATGTCAAATATGGGCATATAAAGCTCCACCGTAGTTTTAGATTCGCTTAGTTTGACCACGTCCCTTAATATTCCATAATCTATTGCTTTGTGAAGGACTGATGGCAGATCTTCAGATTCGTTCGGCATCACCACTACCATATGGAACTCCCCATCACGATACGGAATCTCAAGTATCTGGTGGAAGATTAGAAGATTTAACAAAAATCAATTTGTACTTTTTCAAATTCTCTTAAAAATTAGGTTTTTTAAAACAGTATCGGTGGCGCAGTGGCTAGCACCTCGCTTCTGATTCAAAAAGTAGTTGGTTTAAATCCTAGCAGACACCAATGACTTTTCGAAATTTTCGGAAGTTATGTGTGTTAAATATCGATGACTGACAACTTTGTGCCCGGTATGGCAATAGGTTCGCCACCTATTCTATTTGGGACGTAAACATAACGGCGAAACGAAGCTTAACAGCCGCTGCCTACACCTTCGGGTAGAAAAAGGCGTGAAGTTATGTTATGTTATGTTTTTATTTTATTTCTTAGACTAGCTGACCCGGCGAACTTTGTCCCGCATCAAAAGTAAGAAATGAGTAAAATTTGGATATTAAAAAGTTGATATATTTGTGATATCGATAAATTTGTGCAATTTATCGATATATATCGTTTTGGCGCGGAACGCAACTACTATGTCCCGCTATGTCAATACTGTTATATCTTGGTAAATATTCGGTTAAATTACATACTATTAAGGGCAATATTAATCTATATTGAATGCACAATCTAATTAAAACAATTAACTGGATGAAAATTAATGCTGTAATATTTCAAATCGCTTCGTAAATACGCCCTTATTTCTCGTAAAATGTAAAAAAATAAAAATGATTTTTGTAGATCTTTTGAAGGTGTATAACAATGTAGTACATTCTTTTTATCACTAAGGGTTCAGGCAGCGTTTGCGATTGAAGTTCTAAATCTTGAAAATTATCACTTTTTTACTACACTATACATGAATTATCAATCAAAACTTCTAACAGTGGTAGAGGCAAGCAGTTCGCTGCATGAATGGGCCGGCTCGACCGGTAAAATACCACGACCTCTCAGAAGATCGACGTGAACTGGCTCATGCCGCGTTTCGTTCGGTGAGAGAGGTACCCGGAGGCCCAACCCCCTTTCCCCATCCTTTCCTTTTCCCTATCCCTTAAAGGTCGGCAACGCAACAGTAACACTATTTATGTTGCTGGTGTCCATGGGCGGCGTTGGTTGCTTACCATCAGGTGACACGCCTGCTCGTTTGCCCTCCTATCCCATAAAAAAAAACAAAAGCACCCCGTTGACACCCTCTAACTATTAAAAAAACCCGTATCAAAATCCGTTGCATAGTTTTAAAGATATGCGCATATAAAGGGGACAGACAGCGGGAAGTGACTTTGTTTAATACTATGTAATGATGATGATTTTCGCGAATCAAATGTAACATTGATACAACTTTTTATGGATTATATCGCGTTTAATTAGAACTTATTTTCTATTTATTTGCCGACGTTTCGAACTCTTTACAGCGATCATTTGTATGAGTATTAAACATTTTTTTTTTGTTTTGTTCATTACTCTTGAAAATGATCTCTGTAATGATTATGTTTCGAAATTGAGTTGTACCTTGCCGCGGAGGTCACGACTATCTAAATAGGACATGGAATCCACTATATGCATCATAGGTTTCTTGACGATCCTATCCCGGCTGACGTGGAAGTCTTTCCTTGTTGTTTCTTCCTTCTTAAATGGTACGCGCCAGTGTCCCTAAAACTAAATCTTTACCTTATTAACATGTACCTTTATTAATACGTAAGACATTTTTTTAGTGCAATGTATTCCCAAGGGGAAGCTGTACAATGATGAATGCTTAGGTATGTGCTGATAGAGTTCGCTCTGTTTTTCTCTCTCTTTCTCTCTACTTACTTTAAAGTATACAACGCTTAGAAGTGCCACCAACGTGTTAGGAGTCAGAGTATCTTTACTGACTGGTTCCGTGATGTGACCATTAGTCTTTTCACTTGCCTGTTGAATAATATCTCATTAATTATTATCATTAAAATGCATTCTATTTACTGGCATAGGTAGCGGCTGATTAGCTTCGACTTGTCGGATTTTTACATTCCGAATGGATTAGGTGGAACCTATTGTCATTCAGCGAGCACAACATAGTGAGTCATCGATATTTACCGCAGCAGAAACTAAACATATTTAATATATTTTACCCATTGATTAATAATTGCAGCTGATTCTTCCGGTTTGGTGAAATCGAGTTTGTCCAATTGGATTTTATATTCATTGGCGTAAGTAGAGAAGATTTCATCCAATGTGTACCGATCCGAAACGGAGATTCTGTTTGCGACAGAGAGAGTTTCAGGATCCAAGTCGGAGAAAAAGTTGCTCAATTGTTGAAAAGACCAGGTTGTCTGAAATAGTCATAATGTTAGTAATACATTACGATCTGCTCATAGTATAGGAGCCTTGAAAAGAAGGTGACGAAATAAATCAATTACATGACTATTATATTGAGTCTACGAATTTTGGATGAAGTAATGAATAAGAAAACATACTTGTCCTGCATCAGTGGCACCCAGAAATTGATTAATTTCCGCTTCGGCAGCAGAGTCTAAGGTCCAATTGTAGAGAGATAGAAGTATCATGAGACCTAGAGGAGAAACAACCACACTCTTATCCGTGCCATTTTCGTATATCACCTGGAAAACAAAATAAACAAAAATATCACAATTCTATCAATAATCTTATATTTGTACATTGTATATATAAATAATATTTTGGAAACAATATACCTAAACGTGAGCTCTGCTTTTATTAATTGCTTACACTTTAAGAACTAATTAACGAATCCATTTCAAGATTCAGTGGAGACTTATAAAAATCAAGGTGAGATACCCTAAGCTCTGTATTTACCCAGTGCCGATGAATAAAAATGGACCATGGAGCTTAATGTCATACATTAAGCACAACTCTGTCAGTAATCAGAATCATTGGTTCCAACTTGAGACCAATCATTCAGGAAGTCGAGTTTTAAACAAACATGCAGTGGTTATAACCAAATTCTGAGATACTTTTACGGTGGGAAGCTATTGTAACGTCTTCCACACTATAACCTGATAAGTTGGAAACTATTCGTAAAAGGCATATGTGAAAAGTCCATACTTACCTTCAGAAGTTTCATGGTTGCAACATCTATACTCTCACCCAACGAAGTACGCGTATACTCACGCCCCCGTTGAGTCGTGGTTACGGCAGCAAACACTGAAAATATTACGATACATGGAACGTCACGAAGATTCATAGATTTAGTACTCCGACAATTGATTGATAGATTGAACGGTCTTAAATCTCTCAAAAATGGTAACATCATCCAAGATAGAGAAATACATATTTTAAGCATTTCTACTATATAGGCATCAAATGAAAGGGCTTGTCAAATGAAAAATTTAGAATGACGTCGATTGAGTTACTCTCAGTAACTCAAAAAATAACGTGAAGTCATTCTACATCTAATATGGCGGACCATGAAAGATGGCGGAATAGATTTCATAATGCATTTCTACAATAAGGGTATTAAATAGAAAGGCTCCATTTTGGTTTTGGAATGGCGTCACATTATTTTCGAGTTGCTATAAAAAGCCCTTTGATTTGTTGGATACCAATATTGTAAAAAAGCATTAAGATTTTTTCCAGGTCGTGGTATTTCACCGGTCGAGTATACAAAATTTGGGCTCAATCGGTTGAAGATATCTGCTTTGAAATTGAGTTCTAAGATTCATTCAAACATACATAAATTGCAAAATAAAAATAACTGAGTTTATTATCTTTGTAATACCAATTATGAGTAGTATAGTAACACCACCCGCTACTAGATATCTATGTACAGTTTTTAAATCACGCTATACACATTTTCTTAGTTGGTTATTATATTGACCAGTTTACTTTTTACTGTTATATAAGACTTATTTTACCCTCGATAATTTACGTGTTAAATGAAAGTGCCTCCATAGCAGGAATACAAAGACACAATCGCTACGAGTGGCCTGATTCCGAGAGTAGGGGCTGTCATGAGAAGAACCGAGCAAGAAACTTACGTAAATTGATCTGCTAGGTTAATTAAATTCTCAATTGCAATTTAATACGGAAACCTCGCGACAATCTTCCATTATTATATAACTTGTATATTGGCTATAAGTTGACATTTGAAATTGTTAGATTTTAGAGAGAATTTAGAGCGTTTAAATAAAAGTTTTATTAAAAGGTTTTTTTTACTTTAAATTTATTTATTCACTATTTATATAAGTAAAAGAGAAATCGAATCGAAATTCTTAATTTGAGTCGCCTTGATATTCTGAGTTAATCAGTTTTATCTTGTTGTTTTCAATTATGCCAAAAAAATACTGAATAAATCATAATAAAAGACTAAAATAAATTTGGGAACATTTGTTCAAAAATAAATAAACAAATTTGGAATCAGATTAGTTTTATTTTTATTGTGATTGAAGAATGAAAATAAAATAATAAAAACCACATCCATACCTAGTAAAATAAATGATATCAACATTTTGCTGTCTGTTAATGGAACGAGTCACCAGAGACACTTCTCTACACAGAATGGATAAGTAGATAGATACAAATATAATTTGGCAGAAGGTGAACTTCATCGTATCTTAATTGTATTATAAATGAGAAAATTAGTGAAGTTGTTTAGATGTTGTTTATTTGTACACAAGGGAAATGTTTAATTCATTTATTGGACGACCAAAGGATATAGGTAGACACATACTACGACTCATTACAAGTTATAGGTACGGACAGTAGGGTACAGACAAGGGTATTACCTCAATAAATAATCAAGAGGTCACATCATGCTCAATATATTAGAAGCATTCACTACTAACACAAATTAATGAATTTACAGTGTTACAAGCTCGATTATACAATATTAATATATTTTTTATTATAAATTTCACAGTGGTAGAGTCTTGCAGTTCGCTGCACGAATGGGTGTTAAACTGACCAGTGTGTTAAACAGTTTTATTTTTGTAGAAGATTTTTTAAAGTCTTTGCTATCACGTTTATCAAATCCTAGTACTTTGAAACCTCGAGCAACAATTTCCGAAATGTGAACATTCAACTTGAGAGTATTATCCAGTTGAACGCCTAAATCAAGTTTGTCTCCCTTGTGATCCTCAGCGCCTTGCAAATAGTATTTACTAACTGGGGGTTAGTTTCAATTGTTGGTAGTGGTCCTAACTTACAGCAACATGTTGTTTTCTACATAACACGTCTTTTGTTACCCGAAGGTGTAGACAGCGGCTGTTAAGCCGCGTCTCGCCGTTATGTTTACGTCCCAAATGGAATAGGTGGCGAACCTATTGTCATACCGGGCACAAAGTTTATCAGTCAACGATATTTATCACACATGACTTCCGAAAACAATTTCGAGGAGTCATTGGTGTGAGCCAGTGTCAGGAATCGAACCCGGACCTCTGGATGAGAAGCCGTGTGCTCGACCACTATGCCACCATATATATTATTATATATTGTGTATTATTATATATTGTATATTTGATTTTTTGATGATGATTGATTTATTGTATTATATAATAAATATTAGATATTATTATATATTGTTACGCGTAATATACCCGTAAGTTTTTCGCGTATTTTAGCGAAGGATGTTACTATAGGTAGGTCCAAATTTAAATATATGAACAACTTTCTTTCAAGCCATTGGCTTGAAAGAAAGTTGTTCATATTGATAAAATTGATATTCCAAGAAATTGATACCGAGAGGATGAACTAAGCCTTTTACACGTCACTTTATAAACACTGGAGGTATACGGTCACTGCCTGCACCTTTACTTTTATCAATTTCTTTCAGGCATTTTGTATTTCGTTATCAGATTGCGATATGATAAAGAGTATTATACACTAACAATTAAAATATTGTCTATCGACACGGTTTTTGTGTGAGTTCGCTGACAAATTGTAGCGGGTAGATCTAAATTTCCTTTAAAGACCTTGTGCAAATAGTAGTAGCTGTACTTCTATTTCTCGTTCGCTACCCAGGGCTCTGCGCGTGTCATCTTTCCGGTCGCAGAATGCCACACTTCGTTTACCAATCCGTGGTCCCCACTCTAAGGCTAGTCCACCCCAACTGCCATCGGTCCTGCGCCATATATGAGCAGCCTATTACCACTTCAGCTTGCTAATTCGTTTTTTTCGAGTTATGCGAATAACCTTAGTTCTCTGGCCAATTACTTCTTTCTGAATTTGTTGCCTCAGAGAAACTCTTTGTATACCTAGCTCGATGATTTAAAGTTTATCTTTACTTCTAAACATAACATAGCTTCACGCCTTTTTCTACCCGAACGCAGCGGCTGCTAAGTCTCGACTCGCCTTTATGTTTAGATCCCAAATGTAATAGGAATTTTTAATTCTACATATTTTATTTTTATATATTACTTTAAGCATTTTTTCTATTATTACTAACCAGTTACGCATGTTATAATTATAAATAGGAATTTAGGTTAGATAGGGTAAATACTAAATAGGATTTATTGTTTAGAGTTATTTGTGAAAATAAAAATACATACTTGAAACGCAAGTTTACTATAAAATGAATGAATACAGAGCTCTACATTACAGAATATTGCAAGGAACTAATGAATGAGTATAATATAGAATGACTATACACTATATATTAAACATTACACAACACACTACAGTACCTACGGAACGAATGAGTGAATGAGACAAGTTTAATAAATGTAGCAAATCTTTGAAGCAATAAAGAGGTCCTTCGTCAATATTTAATGTGTGTAAGTACCAGCGAAAAGTATTTTATCTTTATATAATATCAAATACAAGAAAGGATGGTCAGCAGTGAACTTCAACGGAGGCGGTGGTGGGTAGTATTCGGCTATAGGTATCAAGAATACTCCTGTAAAGAGAAAGAGAAAATATAACGTCAGGGAAAAATTTCTTCACAATAAAAAAAATATACCGAGTAAAAATGAAATAAGACCCATGTTTATATCTAAAACAATTTGAAATACTGCAACCTCTTTGAAGCTAGATGTAAAGTTTTTTTCGGCCAGAGTGATATTCGCATGGCCATCCCCTTCCCTTTTTTATTTTATCAACACAACTGTGACTCTCTAAGTGTTGCAGATGTTTTAAGGTGCTGTTATTCGCCTACCACGATTGTTTATCTCAAAGTTTCGGTCATTTTAGGTGTTTGAGACATCGTGAAGCTCAAGACGGACACGGATAGGCAAAGACAGCTTCCAGAAAATATAAATATTTCTCGCTACACATTAAAAAAACAAAAATATATACAGCATAAATTGATTGATTGATCTCGTGAGTCAACTTACTTAGCCTGGGACCACATATTAAAACCATATACGGGTACCAGGTTGAACAATACAACTAAAAGAAAATACAGAAATCAAGTACCGGTAAATGCACCAGCAGACGAGCCTTCCTCGTTTACTCTAATGAAAGCTTCCTGCAACGCTTTGGAAACTTTAACTTGATCATCTTTCACAATACCCTCCGCTGGTTCCTCGAATATTTTGCTTACACCAACCTGAATTGCCAAAACAAATATATTTGTAATATAAAATTGATTGCAATATTGACTAAGCACTATATGCAGTGCATAAGCGTAAGGATGGATGATTCGAGGATGGCCACGACATGCTTTTCATGACTAAACTGAACGAGTTCTAGCAGAAATTATGTCAGGAGCCTTTAAATCTCACGAAGCGAGAAAAGTACGAATGAATTCAGCATTATGGCGGTCTCTTCTCTCTGCCTGCCCCGCGAAGGATGAGGAGTGAAGTTAATTATGAATACATTTATCTTTAAAGCAAAGAAAACCCCTCTACAATTATGAAAAAAAAACTGTATAAACATTTCTTACCTTCGGTAGAATCGTCTTGAAGTCTAATTTAGTTTTGATTTCGAACTTGGGAATATCGATATCTATATCCCGTTCATATACCGGACTGAGATTGAACACATCAGTCAGTACACCCTTCTCTGCAGCTTTCTCCAGGACAGATGGTAGACCGTCCATCTCATTCGGCAACACCACTACCATACGGAAACCGTTCTCTTGATAAGGAAGCTCAATCAACTATTAAAAAAAATATAGTCTAATTTTTTGGCGCCTTTCTAATGGAAGTACATGTTTTCACCATACTTCAAGCGATTGTTTATCATCAATTATTACACGAAGGTGATGTTAGGAGCCTTAAAAATCGTCGAGCACGATGAAATGTATAAGTATCATAGCCTTATGGCGCTCTGAGATCTTTGCCTACTCCGTAGAGGACTCAGCTTGAAGTCATGTAAGTATATCAAATTATGATTTAAAATATAGTTGAATCTTTAAGTATTGTCTTCGAGTTTAACTTTTATTTTAAATATTACCAGTTGTGCTGTTAAACTGACCTTAGCTCCTAGCTCCTGACTCTCTCTGTAGAACATTAGTGACTGCAGTAAGTGCATCATCGGTTTCTTGACAACAGTGTCGGGACCCACATGGAAGTCTTTATCTGTCGTCTCATTAGCCTTGAATGGAATGTGCCAATGACCCTGGAAAATAAGCCGATTCTACTAAACGCTCAATTGGACTGTGTACTGTGACTGTGGACTATTCAAATTTAACCAAGACTAACTTTTTTGATCAAATATTTACAAAAAAAATAAAGTCATCTATGTTATTTATTGTGATCCTGCAACTATAACACTAAACCATTCCTACAATACCGTTTCATGGACAATTTCTTTAGAGAGGAACATTTCTCAAAAAAGAGCAGATTAAAACTTGGCTCATCATTTTCTTGCCTTGTCCATATTCCACTCTAAGTGGGGTCGGCACAACATGTCGTCCTTTTTCTTTCTCTCCTATAAGTCATCGTGTTCACACTTACTCCCAGGTTCAAACTAGGTTAACCAGGAAAATTTCAAAACAGTTTACTTAATTATTAAGTATTTTTCTATTTACATTTAATTTTAAGTTAATAAACACGTACATAATAAATTAACTCACATTAAAGAAAACAACGTTCAGAAGTGCTACAACCATATCTGGAGTCAGCGTGTCTTTCCCAACAGGTTCTGTGATGTGGCCTTTCGTCTTATCACTTGCCTATGGAATATATTATGTATATATATATTATATATATATATATATATATATATATTATATTATATATATATATATATCTATATATATTATTATATATAAGAGATTTCCACCTATATATTGACTCATCACGATATCTCTGGAACCATAAGGCGTAGCGACTTGAAATTTGGTAGGATTATTCCTTAAGCCGAGTAGAGGTCAGCTAAGAACGGATTTTACGAAATTCCACCCACAAGGGGGGTTGCGGGGGTGTTAACAATGGAAAATTCCCATTTTTAACCTATAGCTGCTATCGACTTCAAATTTGTCGAAGATATTGCAGTATTAACATAGCGGGGCAGCAGTTATTACTTTTGATGCGAAACAGAGTTCGCCGGGTCAGCTAGTATATGTATATATATATATATATTATATGGAATATATTAATATCGTAATTAATTTTTATTTATTCTTATTGTCTTTACGTTTATATTTGTCTGATTATACTTATAGGTCTCGGTGGTCCAAAGTTAGAGCTCGCGCTTATAAATCAAGAAGTCATGGGATGACTTCTTGACTCTGTGTGCCCGGTGTATGGCAACAGGTTGTGCCACCTATTGCATTTGAGACTTGATAATTTAGTGAGTGGAAGCTTAACAACCGCTACTTATACCGGGTAGAGAAATGCGTGAAGTTATAAATTAATTAATAAAACTCATATTGTTACCCATTGGTTAATTTTTGCTGCTGCTTCTGCGGGCTTGGTGAAGTCAATTTTATCGAATTCGCTTCTGTAGTCTCTCGCTTCTGCTGCGAAGACCTCGTTCAAGTCGCACCGGTCAGAGACGGAGATCTTGTTGGCTACTGAGAGAATGGCAGGGTCCATATCGAAGAACATCGAGCTCAGTTCTTTGAACGAGCTGGATATCTACAAATAGATTTATTTAATTTTAAATAGAAGAAGATTAAATTTTAAATAGAATATTTTTGTAAGATTTGGAGTCTCGGTGGTCCAGTGGTCGCGCACCCCGCTTCTGAATTAAGAAGTTGCGGGTTCGAATCTTGGCCATTCATGTAATGAACATCACTCTACCGCGGTAACATTATGTGGAGGAATATATGTATTTTGTAATGCTATGCAATGCGATTGAGCAGAAAATATTTTCGTTTTTAAATACATTCATTAAACAATAATAATATAGATCGACTAAATACATAGGTTACATAAGTGATATCAAAATATCTCAGGTTATTCCATATGTTCTATCTTGTCTCTTATATCTAAGGTCAAATTGTAGCTATCTCAAAATTGCTTATTTAATTGTATATAGCGATTTGGTGATATTAATAATGTTTACTTTGTTACATAACATTCATAATAAAAAAGATTTTCTCAAAATGTAAGATAAACGTACCTAACAAGTAGATGCGCAAAATGTAAGTTAAACTACCTAACCTTGGTAGATGATAAGGAAAACATGTCCCATGTACATTTTGCCATGCATGCAAATTGTTATTATAAAAATAATAGTAAATGAAAAAAGAAGTAATTATTAAAGATCGCTTAGTTACAAATGTTTAACTGTTGCCTTCAATGCAGCAAGATTTAGTTCTTTCCAAGATTTATGTAACTTATTATTTAAGACGGTAATCACATAGAAAAACTTTTACTAATTTAGTGAGTCGTTATTCGACTTAGAGGTAGTAGGAGATAAATCACTAACATTTCAACTGTACTTACGTTTAGAAGTCTATCATAGCTTTTGTCATGAATATTTTCACTTACTTGTCTGGCATCAGTGCCACCCAGGAAATTGTTAACTTCTGCGCTGGCATCAGTACCAAGGCCCAGGTTGTACAAGGAAAGAAGTGTCATAAGTCCCAAGGGAGATGATACTATATTCTTGTCCGTTGCATCATCGTATGCCACCTTGAAGATAGAGAAAGAATAGATAAAAACATTTCTATAACAATTTACAGTAACTCTTTTTTTATATATTTTTAATTTGCCTTAATGTCTGTCAGTTGCCATTGGCCTATTTGCTTCTGCTCTTAGTTCTCAAACAATTATTACAACTAATTCTACTGTAACTATTATATATTCTAGAAATTACAGATATTTTAATCAAAATCTTTCATCATGATTAACCTATTTATTATACTAAGCGAATGCGAGAAGAAACATTATGAAACAGTGTAAATAAAGTGTTGGACAAATACCTGGGCCTACAGAATGTTACCCAGATTACTATTTTCAATGCTATATTGATCTTTATGCTAATTAACAGAGAGTTGGGTATGGCAGAGTATGTATGAAAGTAGAATTAATGCGGCCAAAATGAGGTCACTATGAAAAATTTGCGTAGTGACGCTGACTGCCGCGTCGAAAACGAAGGTTGTAAGGAAGGAAGTTGGATTGAAAGAGAGTGTCAGCCTAAAGGTAAGAAGGGGCAAATGCTGATGGGTGACACATGTAGAAAGAATGGATGATGCAAGATTGACTAAGCAAAAGTGAATTTGGTCATAATAAGTGTGACCAAATTCAATCCTCGAGGAAGGTGATGTCAGGTGCCTTAAAAATAGTGCGTGTATTACAAGAGTAATGAAACCCAAAGAAGCGAGTAAAGTGTGTAAATATCGTTCCTTATGGCGCTCTGTGCGCTCTGCCTGCCTTGAAAGGCACTTGGCGTGAATTTGCCTAAAATCAGCTCAGTAAAAAATCTATCTAAGGCTAATTAGATATCAAATCAAAGCAATTTTTTTTGGATCTTAACTTTTAGTATGGTATGGTACCTTAAGAACTTTCATTGTAGAAATATCAATACTATCGCCCAGTATGGTTCGGACGTAGTCCCGTGAACCTCTTCGATGAATTGGATCCGCCATGGTGCTCGAAACAAATGCTGAAAGATAATGTCTTAGAGTTACTTTAATCTTGATCCTAGGGGCTTGGCACAGAGACTGTGGTTTGGATATTTGGTTCCTACTACTGGAGATTGATGGAGAGAAAATAGTGACAGTGAAAAAATAATGAATAATGATTTTCGTCAGTATGATCTCGTCTCGGTTTTCTGGAGGCCCACCTTCTGAATCAAGAAGCAGTGGGATCAAATAAGGTCCCACACCTGTCGTGATTTCTCGGGAGTCTTTTCGGAAAATGTCGATAGCTGACAATATTGTGCCCAGTGTATGGCGATCGGTTCCGCGACCAATTCCACTTGGGACGTAAAAAATCTATAAGCCTAATTGTCGCTGCCGACGAAGTTGTAGGCAGCGGCTGTTA
Source organism: Euproctis similis (assembly GCA_905147225.2). NCBI lineage: Eukaryota > Metazoa > Arthropoda > Insecta > Lepidoptera > Erebidae > Euproctis > Euproctis similis. Next base: position 4,121,399 of record LR990121.1, on the reverse strand, counting down.
AATCTCGTCTCGTCATTACATTTACGTCCCAAATGGATTAGGTGGCGTACCTATTGCCATACCGGGAAGAAAGATTGCAGTCATCGATATCACATATAACTTACGAAATTCATTTCGTAAAGTCATTGGTGCGAGCCAATGTGAGGATTCGAACCCGCGATCTCTGAACTCAGAAGCGTGGTGTTCGACCACTGGACCACCGAGACTCTATTAAAAAATAAATAAAAAGAAATGGTTTTTTTTAAATTGTTGAACAGGAAGTAAGAACATCATCATCATCATCATCATCATTAGCCTTTTTTTTTTGAGGTCCACTGCTGGACATAGGCCTAAGTAAGAACGAGCTATTTCAATTACTTATATTCCAACACTATAACTGACAGTGAGCATTCTTCTTAACTTTAATATATAATAAAGTAATTAAAATAAAATACAATACCAAATAGGATAATTAATATGCGCATATTGAAGACTGAAGACTCAATACACTGTTCTCAGCACTATCTACAGTTACTTACTGTACAAATATATAAGCTAACAAAAGGTGGGCTTAATAATAATAACGATAAGGAATCGCAAGTTTAGGTCAATATAAACAAACATAACATAACTTCACGCCTTTGTTACCCGAAGGTGTAGGCAGCGGCTGTTAAGCCTCGTCCTGCCGTTATGTTTACGTCCCAAATGGAATAGGTGGCGAACCTATTGCCATACCGGGCACAAGGTTTTCAGTCATCGATATGTGTCATACTTAACTTCCGAAAGCCATTTCGAAAAGTCATTGCCTGAGCCAGTATCAGGATTCGAACCCGGACCTCTGGAGCAGAAGCCGTGTGCTCGACCACTGGACCACCGAGACTGTATATTAGGCCAATATAATTTATATATTTAAATATACATAATACCTATAACCGAACCCCGAACCTGCAAAGTTCGTAGCCGGGTAGGCAGAGAGAACACAGCGTCATAAGACAAAATTCTAACATTTGTTTTTTTTGTCTCAATTATTGTTAATTGTTTTTTCCTCATTTTATATTGTTTACTTATTTTGAAATACCTTTATATTATATATTTATATGTATGTTTTTTTTTACTTTTTTCCATGACCAAATAGAACGTGTTCTAGAGGAAGGTGATGTTAGGAGCCTCAAAACGCGTGCATGAAAAGAGTTATGAAAGTCAACGAAGCGAGTGAGGTGCGTTCTCTCTACTTACACCGCAAAGGGTTTGGCGTGAAGTTATATATGTATGTATTTTTTAAATGAACTATGCAAATAATAATGTTAGTTTTCTGTCTGCATGTAATGATGACGATAGTTTTGTAAGTTTACCTACTCTTGATAGTATTCTAAAGTCTATTTTTTCTGATGTACCGAAACACTCACATTAATACCTCGAGTATTCCCGCTCATGCGTTTGACTTTGACCAACTTTGACCGTCAGAATTTACACACTATTCCTATTTATGCAACCTACCACCTTTACTCAGATGATCTTCCCTAAAATATGGCGAGGGAGGCGAAGGCCGATATACGCGTCATACTCGTGAACAGACCCGGATCTAGAGAGGGGCATGTCGGGGCCCATGCTCCTGGCGACAAGTTCAGAGGGCGGCCAAATTCACATTTTACAGACTCTTAAATTACTCAATTATGACGGAATAAATAACAGTACAAGTAAAAAAATGACTGACCAACAACGGTCTTCCTTTAGCAATCAGGCTGTATTTTTAGCCGAAAATCAATCCATTGAATTTAGATCTACTTAACGCAATGGAAGATATTTAACGTCGTCTAAGTGGTACAGGAGGTAAGCTAATAACAAAACGGTTAAAGGATCTTGGCTTATATTTTCCGAGACTAAAAAGGCAATCTTTGTGCGTGCTGCAAGGTTTATCAGGAACCGTCTTCCACCGCCACATTGTATTGAGATGGGCAGGGCATTAACCGAACATGAAGTAACTCAAATGCGCAAAGAGTGTATGATTAAGACATCAAGTGATAAAATTTGCTGGAAAGACAGGAGCAGACTTCTTAACAGATGCTAGAAATATTGGCCGTTGATGATTTATTTAATCGAGAGTGGGGAGGGGAGAGCTTGGCTCTCTACACTCCTGTCTCATCGAGTGAAATGCGACATGCCCCACTTTACATCGATATTCTCTAAGAGATCGTGGTGTTTCACGGATCTAGCTGGCCTATTCTTGAGTGAACTTCAGAACTTAACTGCTAAAATTACTCCTAATTTAACGAAATTAAATATTATCAACTGAGCGATTATTAAAACTCCGCCCCATTCCGTTACAGTAATGGACAGTCGGCTCACAGTTTTACAAAAAGTGTGACAGAATCCAACGGAATATTGGATAAAAGAAGCTGGAAAAGATGCTGAAAATGTGTTGTAGATTCTTTTTGCTAAACAAACTAAAAAAATATTTTAAAAATGTCAAACAGCAAAAGTATGAAAAATTAATTAACCACATTAATTACAATTAAAAAACTAGCTGAAATCAATTTTCTCCGCATCTTGGTCTTCTGGTAGCATGCCCAGAAGATTGACCATATTGCCACGATGAATATAGCTATTAAAATATAAAAAAATTAAATATAAAAAATTTAAATATAGCTAATCCTCTGTACGAAGAATAGACCAGCCCTGTGGTCGCGAGAGGCCTTGATCAGTCTCTTAGCAAGATCTATAAAGAGTGCATGAGCACTCAGACCCCAAGTCCCGAGAGTCTCAACCCCAAAGGGCTCAAAAACATAATCACCTACAAGGTTTCTATAATATTATATTTGTACCCCTTGAGATTTTCTGCTGAAACAGCAGCAGCACCGGGCACCCCTGCTGCTACTATTCTGCTTGAGAAGTGTGATGGCGCAAGGGTATCGACGCAAGTAGCGTCCTACACCAAAGGCCTACCTATCTTCCAAGGCAAAAGAGACATCATCGCACACAAAACCGTTCGGTTCTAGAACAGCTGGTGCAACGGCGGTGGTAAGAGCACGATGGATAATGAGTTTGATATTGGCGTGACGGGAAATGCGGCCGGTGCTCCTGGCGCATGAGAGGCCATGATAACCTTTGCTGTCGACAACCTGTCCGCAGCGACATAAATGCGAGGAAATACAGGCAACACCTAAACGAAGGCACGTTGCGATTCGTCGTTCCACTGTCTCTGGGAAAATGGGTTGGTTGGTAAATTAGTGACCAGTTTCAAGGCATTTACTGTGTCAATCTTGCTTATCACTTCAAAATTACTCAGTGTAGGGGGCAGATCTGGGTCGAAAACACGAGCGAGATTAAAGCGCCGCCGTTAAGTTTTTTGCCAGGAGCTTTTCGTTTTTAAAAAGCTGCTTTTATTTGGTGATTTCTATCTCTTTCAACATTCGCATAATTATACTGCAAAAAAACTTTTTCCAATATTTGTATTGCCCTGCTAATTTATTCTACCATTATAGAGGATATCTGATGATGAAATCTTGGATGATACAAATAAAAATAAATGAAGTAGACGGGGGCGGCATTTTTCAGTTTGTGCCCAGCCTAAAAAAAATTGAAGATCCGGGGCTGCTCGTGAACGGGTGCTGTTTTTGGGGACCGGGTTGTTCAAGCGTCCAAAGAACTTTTATTAACGTACTGTGTGTTAAGTTTGACGTGAGAGACCTCATTTTACTCCCTATATTATTCTATTTATTGTTAAAAAAAGACTCCTCCCTCAGTTTCTTGCCAATTAGTATATGACCTAAATAGAATAAATGAGTTTTGATTTGATCTTCAAATATAATAAGCTCCACTTGATATATTGTGGAAGGCTTTCACAACTATGAACATTGACCTGGAACTAATCTGCGAATGGAGTGTAACAGTAGATGTTACTGGAGTTTCTTCTTGTTGATGATGTTGTTGTCAGGTGGTTCCTCGATGATGGTGGATGAGTGGCCGATAAATGAAAGACGTAATTACGATCTTTCATCTTTATTTGTGTCAGCTTTTGTCAGCACTGTCTGTCACTGCACACCGACCACTGCCGCATACTGTGCGTACAGTGTTTATATACTATTGCTGGCACGTACATGTACGTGCCATGATATGTAATATCCCTTACAGGAGCAACGACTCTGGCATTCTATGGTATCCGTTGAAAACTCGAGCTATTGTTGTCCAATAGCAGCTCCAGTATGAAAACTAAATTTAACAGTGGTAGAGCCAAGCAGCTCGCTGCATGAATGGGCCGGGTCGTACGGTAAAATACCACGACCTATCAGAAGATCGACGTAAAGGGGCCCAATTCCTTTCTGGGTTCAATATGTTGGGTTTTCAAATGGTCCAGGTTCTCAGATTAGATCCAGTCGATGGATGTTACCGTTTATAAGGATTTAAATAAAATAAAATGAAATCCATTTTTATTACTTTTTTATAATCAAAGTTACATATCGCTTTAAAAATGACGTCCTAACCAATTTGTGGAAAATATACACAACTTTATTTGAAGTCATGCGGCAGTGCGGCATTGGACCTGAAAAATGATTTTTTTATAAAACAATGTTTCAACATTAAACAGAAGTGTCCATAGTCCATTTGAGACAAAAATTAGCAAGGCTTAACAGTTGCAGTCTACGGGCCTCCGGATTACCTCTCTCACCGAACGAAACGCGGCACGAGCCACTTCACGCCGATATGCCGAGAGGGCGTGGTATTCCACCGGTTGAGCCTTCCCATTCATGCAGCGAACTGCAAGACTCGACCGACTCTCACTCTCTCTCTCTCTCTCTCTCTCTGTATCTGAAACGGCTGCACCAATTTATATAAGACTTTCACTGACAGACAGATGTAATAATATAGTATATTTTTATTAGCTTTTTATTAGCTTCACCTGTATGTTTGTTTGTATGTTTGTTTGTAACCGACTTCTTTGGGCGCGATTTTGACCCACTTTAAACGGCCAGATTTCGTTCAAACTTTGTAGATTTATTGAGGACCGATGACAATACACTAATTTGATAAAATTATTCCATTTTTCAATTTGCAAAATATGATTTTTAGTGTTCATAGTTCACTTCTCGCAATCAGCGGAAAGTTTACGTTATCAACTTGAAACGAGTTCCTTGTATAAGTCACAGATGGCGCTATTAACGCGCTTGTTATAGAAAACCAAACTAAAAAATATAAAATAAATAATAGTTTAAAAAAACTAAAAAACACGCTTTTTATAGAAAACCGAACTAAAAAAAAGAAAAATAAAAAATAAAATATTTTATTTAAAAAAAAAGCGTGGGGTGCATGGTGTCAATAGTTATATATTTTATTGACTGATATGAGTAGAGTGATTATCATTTCGATAATATCTTAAAAAGCACCCCACGCTTTTTTTAAAATAAAATATATATCCACCGGTCCAAGCCACCGTATTATGGAATGCACTTCCCTTATATGTAAGACAGGCTCAAACTCTGACTTTGTTCAAATCTTTGGTAAAAGAACACTATTTGAATTCTGCAATCTGAGAAATTCTTTTTACATTTTAGTTTCCTTTTATTAATTTTAGTCAGGTACTCCCAACTTTTCTTTCCCTACCTACTTGAACATCATGTTGCGTCGTCCTGCTGTTGCTGTATGTAAATCTATATTGCAATTTAATTTGTTCTTATGTTGATTTATTCCAAGTATATATGTATATTGTTTATATATCTATGTATTGTATTTATCTATGTTCATATATGTGTAAAGTATTTGTATATGTGTATTTTGTATGTATTTATTTAGTCTGCAACACATATCTCAACGTATATATTTGTATCAATATATTTAAATAGTACACCCCAGCTCCCATTTTCCGTATTGACAAGTCCATCCAAAGGTTGTCTGTAAGACATCGCTGTAAGCGATAAGACCGCCCATTGTACCTGCCTGTGTATAAATTGTAAGTTCTTGTGTATATTCTTTTTCTTGTGGTGTACAATAAAGATTATTCTATTCTATTCTATTCTATTCTATATTTTTTTTATTTTTCTATTTTTTAGTTCGGTTTTCTATAAAAAGCGTGTTTTTTAGTTTTTTTAAACTATTATTTATTTTATATTTTTTATGTAAAAAATTGTAAACCTTAATTTGAGTAGGTGCCGGCGAAAATAATTTTGTCTTCGTGCAATATCAAGTATAAGAAGGGACGGTCTACTGTGAACTTGACTGGTGCTGGTGGCTTATAGTCCGCAGACACAGGTATCGCGAATACTCCTGAAAAACAAATCCCATTTATTATAAGTCTCAACCAGACCTTCCAAGTACTTACTATACCGTAAGTCACGAGTTCTGCGTTATGATAGACGATGAAAATGTGTTTGAAATATTTATAATTTCCTTATATTATATCGCCGATATTTCAGCCCACTGAAATATTTATTTCAGCCTATTGAAATATTTATTTCAGCCCACTGAAATATTTATTTCAGCCTATTGAAATATTTATTTCAGCCCACTGAAATATTTATTTCAGCCTATTGAAATATTTATTTCAGCCCACTGAAATATTTATTTCAGCCCACTGAAATATTTATTTCAGCTCATTGAAATATTTATTTCAGCCCACTGAAATATATATTTCGTTTATGCAATTCATTTTTTAATGGGATAGAAGGGCAAACGAGCAGGCGTGTCACGTGATGTTAAGTGATCAGCGCGGCCCATGGACAAATGCCACACATATATTGTTACAGTTTCGCTGCCGACTTTTAAGGGAGTAGGATAGGAAGGGTTGGAGAAGGGGGGTGGGCCTCCGGGTACCTCTCTCACCGAACGAAACGCGGCATAAGCCACTTTACGTCGATCTTCTGCGAGGTCGTGGTATTTCACCGGTCGAGCCGACCCATTCATGCAGCGAACTGCTTGGCTCTACCGCCGTCATAAAACGGAGGACAAAATATTTCGATAAGGTATTTGTATACATTTTAACTATCAATGCAAGTTTCATGGGAGGCTGACAACATTTTTATCTTAAGTGGAATATGGAGTCGTGAACGAAGTTACAATACCGGTGAATGCGCCTGCAGTGGCGCCCTCTTCATTCACTTGGATGAACGCTTCCTGGAATACTTTGGACACTTTGATGGGCTGTCCTTTCACGATGCCAGTCGCCGGCCCATTGAATAGTCTGCTAACTCCAACCTGTAATGATAGGATTAATCATAAATGTGCACTCCTGAACTTCCTTCAATGTAGCGTTAAAAAAGGTGACTCTCAGAAAATCGACGTACGGTTGTTCATGCCGCGTTTTGTTCGGTGAAAGAGGTATCCGAGGCGCACCTCCTTTCCTTCTCTTTTACCGTCCTACTGCCTTAAAGGCCGGGAACAGTAACACTATCGGTGTTCTGATGTCTTAATACAAGCAAGTAAACTCTTTTTATACCTTTGGTAAAATGTCATTGAAGTCTAGTTTGGTTTTTATGTCAAATTTGGGCATATCAAGATCTACTTCATACGCGGGAGTAAGCTTGAACACGTCTGACAGTACACCCTTCTCAGCGGCCTTCTCCAGGACTGATGGTAGACCATCGATCTCGTTCGGCAGGACCACTACCATACGGAAACCCCGCTCTTGGTAAGGAAGCTCAATTAGCTGTCAAAGAGAATTTTGGATTAGTTTGTTATTATATAAATCTTATTATATATAAATCTCCTGTCACGATGTTTGTCCGCGATGGACGCCCAAGCTACTTAACCGATTTTATTCAAATTTACACACCGTATGCAATTTGGTCCAACTTAAAAGATAGGATAGTTCATAACTCAATTTATTATCGCGATTTTATTTTATTGCAAATTATTTGTCCATTTTATTTGTTAACTCCAAACTATTCTAACAGATTGCGATATCTGTTGACTAAACGTTCGTCTACTTTATTTATTGGTTCCAAGCAATTCTAACAGATGGTGATAAAATATATAAATTTCTTGTCTTTCATTTCTTTTAGCGATTAGGATATTAAACAAAATAGGTATCTTTATCGCTTGGTATATTAAGCAGGACAACGTCTGTTGGGTCCGCTAGTATAATATAATAATATCTTAGACACAAATCACACAGCATCCTCTAGTTCCAAATTGAACAACTAAATCTGCTATGGATACTAGATAACGGATAATAATACATATATTCTTTTCTTTTGTAAATACCTACTTATAAAAAGAAAAACACCCAGACGCCATACAAACATTCATGCTTGTCACAAATATTTGTAATTGGGTGGGAATCGAACCCGCCAACCTCGATTCTGCAGTCGGTAGCTTTACCAATGCACCATGAGGCTCGTCATTAAAAATAAATTGTCATTATTAGAAGTAGATTGAATTTTTTTATATATTTACTATTTGCCTTGCGATTAGCTATAAGCAAAATGACGTCTGTCTAGACGTCATTTTGCTAAAAGCTAATCGATAAAAATAGCATAGTGTGCGCAGTTTAAAAATTTAAATTACGAAAATTATGTATACCTACGTCAAAAAAATTTAATTATGAAAGAAATATACCCATTGGAAAATGCTAGACAGCTAGTGTAGATGACTATACTACAATCGAATGTAAACATAACATAACTTCACGCCTTTTTCTACCCGAAGGTGTAGGCAGTTGCTAAGCTTCGACTCGTCGTTATGTTTACGTCTCAAATGGAATAGGTGGCGAACTTATTGCAATACCGGGCACAAAGTTTTCAGTCATCGATATGTATCACAGATAACTTTCGAAATTAATTCGGACAGGATTCGAACCTGTGTCCTCTTCATTCAGAAGCGGGGTGTCCGACCACTTGACATTTTTGTAGTCGAATGTAAAATTTAGTTCATTCACTCGTTCAATTCCAGAAGCTGTATTGGTTGGACTGTTGGATGAAAGAAAGAGAAAAGCTATTAAGACTGTCTGAGAAACTACGCCATATTCTAACTTTTCCACTTAACTCACCCTAGCTCCAAGATCTTGACTCTCTGTGTAAGGTAAGGAGTGCAGTAAATGCATCATTGTTTTATTCACAACAGTGTTCTGGTTGACGTGGAACTCTTTCTCTTTTGTGTCTTTCGCCTCAAAAGGAACGTGCCAGTGTCCCTTAAAAAAGGAAGAATATATCATTCATTCATATTATAACAATGGTGGAGTCTCGCAGCTCCTTGCATAAATGGGCCAGTGAAATACCGACCGGTGGTTCGACCTTTGAAATACCACGACGACTCAGAATATCAACGTGGCTCGTACCGCATTTCGATAGGTGAGAGAGATATCCGGGGGCCCAATTTTTTCTTCTCTGACCACTTCCCTATCCCAATTTAAAGACAGGCAAAGTAATTGTAACACTCTCTGTATTGCAGGTATCCATGGGCGGCGTTAGTTGTTTACCATCATGTGATATGCCTGCTCGTTTGCCCACCTATCCCTTAAAAAACGCAAGTTTATTAATTAATTTGTTACTTTGGAAGCGTCAATTTGTAATTATGTTTTTTAAATACTTAGGTTAAAACTGTAATCTTGTTTAAATGTTTCGAATATTTATTCGCTAGAAATATGTGATAAGTCCATTAAAATATATTACATAAACTCCATAGAGGCTTTTTAAACGGCATCGATATGTAACAGAACTCGAACTTGGGACCTTCCATGGTTGTATTGGACTCAAGCATATATTGGATTTATGTTATTGACGGGCCTCGTAGTGCATCGGTAAAACAGAGGTCGGCCAGTTCGATCCCCGGCCATCTACAAATCTTTATGTTAAGCCTGAATGTTTATATAGTGATTTTTGACCACAAGAAAATAAACCAATATACGTTGTCTAGTTTCCTGCTTGGTATACTAGATGCCGCTGTTTAATTTTCTCTACTGCGCCGAACACATCCTTATTTTTATTTGTTTACGTTATTTGCATGGAATATTAATTTATACTTACTTTAAAGTACACAACGTTAAGAAGTGCCAGCACCATGTCAGGAGTGAGAGTATCTTTGCTGACGGGTTCCGTGATGTGACCTTTGGTCTTCTTGCTTGCCTGTTGAACAATGTCAATAAGTTAACAAATGTTACCATCAATTTCTATATCTAGAAAAAACACCTAAATCCGATTCAGGTAGCTGTAACTTCATCCACTTAAAATCCGAAGGTGTATACAGCGGCAATTATGCTAGCAGCTTAGTAATTGATATTGAACTTCTTAAAATTTATAGAGTTCTGAACTATTCGTAGTCGTAAACCAATAGGACATAGATATTTATAAGACAGGTCATCAGGTCGTAGTCCCTTAGTCCGCTCTTACGATACCCACGTGAAGTAAGTTTTTTTACAACAGTAAGTAAATACATACATACATAACTTCACGACAAATCCCTTGCGGCGTAGGCAGAGAGAATGGAGCATAAGGCATGATTCTTACACACCTCACTCGCTTCGTTGACATTCATAACTCTTTTCATGCACGCTCGTCGATTTTTGAGGCTCGTAACATCACTTTCCTCCAGAACATGTTCTATTTGATCATGGAATGTGTCTTGGCCGTCCTCGACTCCTACATCCATACGCTGTTGCATTGTATTTATAAATGATACTATATATTTGTTTTAATTCACCCATGCGTTGATTTTGGCGGCGGCTTCTTCTGTCTTTGTGAAATCAAGTTTGTCGAAGTCGCTGTTGTAACCCATCAATTCCCAAATGAACATGTCATTCAGTTCCCGCTGGTCCGAAAGAGAGACCTTGGTGGCGATTGATAGTGTGTCTGGATCAATTTGGGATAACCTCTCATTTAACCACTGGAAAGAAGAGGATGGCTGAAAATTAAAACATTATAATCATTTAATCATTTTAGATAATGCTATACTTATAATAATATAATAATATGGTCATGGTTGGAATGTTGGAGATAGCGGAGAAACATCACCTCCCTCTCTCTCCCCTCCAACGGGAGGATGGGGGGCATTCACTCAGCATACTAAAATAACTAAAATTAATAGACACAATTTTACTGCACAAAACATTTTTTCCAGCAATAGGAAAATCGGAAATATCTATTTAATAAACTATAAAAAAACATAACTTCACGCCTTTGTTACCCTTTGTCTCGCCGTTATGTTTACGTGCCAAATGGAATAGGTCGCACACCACAGAAATAGATCAAGATAGAACGGCGAATAGGCGTGGCAAGCGTGCCAAAACCCTGCACTATATTGCATGCTTTTCGAAACTCGCTCTCATTACGCAACGAGCGTTCCTGCCATGCGTTCAGGACGTAAAAAAATAGATAAAACGTCACATATATGCCTTATTATGCTGTGAAAAATTGTAAAAACAAAAGTAGTGAATCAAATATGAAAAAAGGAAATATTTCGTATGATCAGTAAGTACAGAAAATCAGTAGAAAGTATTTTTTTGAGATTATAAATTATTGTTTTACTTTTACTATGTTCAATAATTACGATTACAAGTTGTATATTTTTCGTTATGATAAATATCCATTGCTGTCCGCATTCAACGCTCGTATACAAAAACATTGCGCGTATAAATTATACGCGTAATGTACGTCGAATCGAACGAAATACACAATTCACCTGCCAGTTGATCGTTGTGTCTGTTAATCGCTGTGATTCGAATGTTAGAGATGGGCACTCCATGTATCGTTGAGTCTTAGGACTTATCGATAAATTAATTCAATAATAATTTGAGTATCAGCTCATATCTTGCTTTGTCCCTACTTTATTCTAACACCACAAATTTCAACCAAAGTGTTTCGTAATTACATTGGCAGCAGTTTATTTGACAGTATAAGTTTTCACCAATTTGACCAATCGCTGATGGAAAATCATCTCGTTCTTCTCAAATGGGCAGTAACCGAGGTATATGTAGACGTTCGGCTTCGTTATTTAACCAGGACTGTGAGGCCAACCCTTACAAAAAGGCAAATATTTAATAAATATGTATAGTTTCAAGGACAGTAAAATATTTATAATTAAATTTTATATACTGTTGGAAAAATATGTTTTAGGTTTTAATATGTCGGATTGAAGTATTTAACATGTTTTACTTTCTATGATTATCGTTACAGAAAATCAATAAAGTTAGTAAAATATAAAAATAATAAAATTAACACACGTTGCCGATATTAACATCGATAATCTAATGTGAGTGTCTCTTAACTAGTCGTCTCGCTCACAATGAAAATGACGTCACGCTGAGGGCGTGGTTTTTCAAAAAAGTGACACGCTCGAAATGTATGGAAATATGCCATCGCGGCCGTTCTATCTTGATCTATTTCTGTGTCGCACACCTATTGCCATACCGGGCACAAAGTTTACAGTCATCGATATTTATTTATTTTATTTATTTATTTATTTAAAAACTTCATACACAATTTTTGTATACAGGCGGACTTAATGCTAAAAGCATTCTCTACCAGTCAACCATGGGTAGTGCAGAGATTTAAGTGGTAGGCATATCGCGAAAAAAAAATATAACAGGAGAAATATATATATATAAGAGAACTATATATATATATATATAAGAGAAATATATATATATATATAGGAGAAAAAAAAATTCGAGAAGTCATTGGTGTGAGCCAATGTCAGGATGCGAACTCGGACCTCTGGATCAGAAGCCGTGTGCTCAACCACTGGACCACCGAGACTAAAAAATAATTCATCATCCATCATTTGCCTTTAGAGGTCCACTGCTGGACAGGCCTCCCCCATAGAGCGCCACAACTGCCGGTCCGTTCACTCATGGGGGGTTTTGCCATAATCGCCACGCTTGGCAGGCGGGTTGGCGATCGCAGTAGGCTGTATTTTATTGAGAGAGAATGCTGCTGCCCATTCTTTTACCTTTTCCCTTAGTCGCCGGTTATGACACCCACGGGAAGAGATGGGGTGGCGGTATTCTAAGCCGGCGCCACACAGCAATAAAATAATAAACTATGTTAATAAATAATTTATGAATTAGTCACTGGTGAAAAAGGACGAAGTGCGCTGTAGAAATGGGCCGGCTCTACCGGTTAATTACCATGACCTCTCAGAATATCGTCGTAAACGTGGCTCATTCCAAATTTTTATGATGTGTTATACGGATCCGTACCCAGTTTTCCGCCTCTATACCCCTCGCTTAAAGGAAGGCAACGCAACTGTAACACTATCTATGATGCTGGTGTCCATGGACGGCGCTAGTAACTTACCATCAGATTATCCGCTTACTGGTCTGCCCTCTTATCCGATAAAAACAATCTCACTTACTTGTCTGGCATCACCGGCGTTCAATAATTTGTTGATTTCATTATCACCGGCAGGTCCAAAGCCCAGATTGTACAAGGAGAGAAGAATCATGAGACCTAGAGGAGACGAAACTATATTCTTCTCCGATGCAGAGTCGTAGGACGCCTTAAAAACAGAAACGAAAAGGTCTTCTTTGATTTTTGGATTTGATCCTGTTCTTTCTTACATTTTTTTTATAGAAAAATAATAATAATATCTTGGACACAATACACACAGCGCCCTCTAGTTCCAAGCTAAGCAACTAAATGCTTGTGTTATGGATACTAGATATCGAATATTGATACATCATCATCATCATCATTAGCCCTTTTGAGGTCCACTGCTGGACATAGGCCTCCCCCATAGAGCGCCACAACTGCCGGTCCGCTCAATCATGGGGGGATTTTGCCATAATCGCCACGCTTGGCAGGCGAGTTGGCTATCGCAGTAGGCTGTATTATCTTAAGAGAGAATGCTGCTGCCCATTCTTCTAGCTTTTCCCTTAGTCGCCTTTTACGACACCCACGGGAAGAGATGGGGTGGCGGTATTCTAAGCCGGCGCCACACAATATTGATACATGTATACTTTTCTTTTGTAAATACATTCTTATAATACATAGAGAAACACCCCGACGCCACACAAATATTCATGTTTGTCACAAATATATCTGCTGAGGGGGAATCGAACCCCCGACCTCATTGTTGCAGCCGGTAGTTTTTACCATGACCTCTAAGAATATCGTCTGAAAAGAGATTTTATTCTGCGAGGATTTGAATTCGGTCCTTCAGAAACAAATTTTCCGAGCAACTTAGTTATTTACTATGTAAGTACTATTACTAATGTCCTCTTAAGAATTACAAATAAAAAAATGATTTTTTTTTCTCAGAATATATGAATGTATCTGCATTCAAAGTCAAAGTCAAGTCAAAGTGGTTTTATTTTCATAGGTCTTCACAGACACTTAAAAATACTCAATGCACAAAATGTTTAAAATTAAAATAATATTTAAAATGCTTAAACACAAGCGCTTGAGGCAAGTGCCTCCGTGGAACAAGAAAACACGGAAGCAATCGCAACGAGCGGCCCGATTCCGAGTGTAGGGTCTTTCATGAGAAGAATCGAGCAAGAAACTCATGTTATCATGCCATTTCATAATTGAACTAACAATATCAGTTTTCAATCTCAAATCGATAAGAATCATAAGACAAGAGAAGAGTGAGAGATCTTCACAATTACCTGAAGAATTTTCATGGTGCTCACATCGATACTGTTACCCAGAGCAGTTCTCTCATAATGTGGTTCACCCCAAATGCTGAAGGGGTTTGCCATCGTCACAGAAATAAACGCTGAAAAATAATGAAAATAAAAAAATAATAGCATTTCAGTAGCATTTTGTTAATATACTGTTTCAAATACTGTTTCAAATACTGTTTCAAATACTGTTTCAATTACTGTATCAATTACTGTATCAAATACTGTTTCAAATTCAAACTAAAATATCTTTATTCAGTCAGACTTGTCGAAGCACTTAGAACCGCCAAACCACTAAAATGCTTATATCTATCTTAAATATTTATATCTATCCAAAATACGCGGAGCTTAAATTCCCTTTCATCATGCTGTATTGAAAGTGAAAGCGAATCTAAGTGCCAGTTCCGGCGTCAGGGCTTCTTGAGATGAACTGGCAAGAAACTCTAGGCTAACTCTTTTCAATTGCCTTTTTTATAATATTTGAATAGACCAACTATTTCACATTGCAAAACCTAAGATAGTTCTGTCTAAACCTATTATTTGAACATGGGAAAAACAGCATTTTTCTTGGTAAGAGTTTTCTGAAATGAGAAATGGGATACAGAGAAATGTTCTCTTCTTCTAGTTAATGTTTTTGGTTTTAAATTACAATTAAAATCTAACTAACTAATTAGTAATAAGTCCTTGACATTCTGAGAATATCTGTTGAGGTTAAAATGTTATCGGTATTAATTTAAAGTCTAAATAATAAAAACATTTCTAACAATATTCAAATATTTGTTAATCACAATTATGCCACGTCACGAGAAATGGGGGAAGTGGGATTTATTGCGTGTAAGTTAGCGTCCAGGGGTTCATCAGTATTCTCTATATTGGGAACAGGAATCAATATTAACCACTTTAGCTGTTCACATTCTATCAAGAACTTCCATACATACATAACTTCACGAAAAGTCCCTTGCAGGATAACCATAGTGAACAGAGCGCCATAAAGCACGATTCGTACACATCTGACTCACTACATTGATTTTAATAATTTTTTTTATAGAGGCTCGTCCGTTTTTGTGGCTCCTGACTGTGGTCAGATAGTCGTGGCCGTCCTCGACTCCTATATCCTTCAGTTTTTGCTAACTATCTAATTAATAACTAACTAATGGGAAGTAACAGATTTTGAAAAGGGAACGAGTCTAGGGTCAATGTCAAACAAAGTAACTGGTGATAGTTTAACAACGGTAGTCTGTGACATTTTAGGTACTTGTCTAGTTGGACCTCATCAATGCCAATCTATAATTCAATACCCAGATTCAGAACTTTACATAGAGAGAAATATAATTGAAATATGGCATACACTGGGGGTTGGCTTTGCAAAATAAAATATGAAAGAAAAACCTTGTAGCGGAAAAACGGAAAGGCTTCGGAGACGAGGGAGACTAACATATAATTATCACAAACAAACAGACCAAGACTTTTAGGAGCTTTCAGGGGTCAAGGATAGAAATTGCAAGTGTCCATAGACGGCCTTAGTTGCTTACCATAAAGTGACACGCCTGCTTGTTTTGCTTATCCCATAAAAAAGAGTTGTGAATATTTGGCATCAAGACGGTATGATGTTGTTGTTGTAGTAAGTAATATTTTAAGAGTTAAAGTCAATAACTAGAAAATACTTACCAAGAATGAGATATAGTGACCACATTTTGGTGACAGTAGACAGTGCGTGTCTCACAGCAGACGTCTCCTAATACAGTGGAGATCCACATATATAGGCACCGCGCGTAATATTTATCTATCAGAAGATCAACTACGCACAACCAGCGATAATAAGCTCCTACAATCAAGCAAGCTCAGAACAATATTGCTAGTTGATGTAGGTAGTTGATTATACAATTTGGAGTTATCTACTTCTTCTAGGCGTATCTATGATATAGTTTTTTATACCATGATATTTTATAGGAGAAAGCAGAAGGCTAGAGGGGATGGGGCAGAGGGTAGTTATATTTCCATAATCGAAGTCAATATTTATTGATAAGATATGCCGGGTAAACTAGTACAGAGGAAGAAAAGAAGCTTAGGATATACATACATACAACAGTACACGCCTGTACCTCTTACGGGTAGACAGAAAAACTCTTTGGTATTCCATAAGCTACGATACTGGACATAATTCATTTGCTTAATACATCACGCATTCACGTTTGTTTAGGATGCTACACTTTTTTCCTTTTTGAAATTAACCATTTAATGTGGTAGCTTTTTCTTGGTCTCCCGATCCCGACTCTCAATATTAATAGAAGCGTAAGCGATGTCAACATTAGTTTGTTTACAAATATCTATTGATGGAATGAAACCAGCTGAAAGTTTATATTGGAGAATGCTGCCTGATCCATTTCTGGTATAATATTTATTATACATTTGATATACTGTGCTTTTGTCCGTCCTTGTTTTTAGTTTTTTTTTAGTACTTAAGGTACTATTATATACCTACCAAGTTATTATTATATATATACTTACTTACATACATACATACATAACTTGAACCAAATCCCTTACGAGTAGGCAGAGAGAACACAGCGCCATAACTCTTTTCATGCACGAGTGGCTATTTTTGAGGCTCCTAACATCACTTTCCTCCAGAACACATTCTATTTAGTCAGGGAATGTGTGTTTTAGCCGTTTTCGACTCCTACATCCATCCACCTTTTCATTGTGTATCTGTTTAGTAAATCTTGCATCATTCATTATTTTTACATGCCCGAACCAACGGAGCATACCCTTTCTTACTTTTACACCGATATTCTCTTTCAATCCAACTTTCTACCTTACAACGTTGTTCTCAACGCGGTCGAGAACAACGTTGTCAAAGTCTCAACTCCAAACAGCTCAAATACAAAATCACCTACAAGGTTTCTGTATTTGTACCGCTTGAGATTTTCTGCCGAAGCAGCAGTAGCACCGGCCACCTCTACCGTGCTTGGAAGATGCGATGTCGTAAGGGTGTCGACGCAAGTAGCGTCCCACACGAAAGACCTACCCATCCTCCAAGGCAAAAGAGACATTTAAATATATCTTAAGAATAAATATTTATTTTTGTTTGTATTGTTTCATGGTCTGATGTGGGTAACCAATATTAAAAATGATATTTTTAACATCAACTTTATAAAATTTTATAATTATTAAAGAAGAACAAAATAATTACATTATTTACAATAGATACAATTGAAAAACTACCTGAAATCAAATTTCTCCGCATGATCAAATTTCAACATTCTGATTTTTATTTCTAATAAGTGGGTGCTCCCTTATCAATGAAAATAGCTTTTGAACGACTACCATCTTTTTGTTCATCACTCGTGAAAATGATCTCTGTAATAAGTTCGAAACGTCGGGAAATAAATAAAAATAAGTAATAAATAAACGCGATGTAATCCTAAAAAGTTGTATATCTCTACGGGATGGAATCCGAAATACGGAGATCCGTAGACGACGTAACTGAGAACGTACGAGAATAACTGACATAGCCCGTAAAGTTAGCACGCTGAAGTGGAGGTGGGTAGGCCACATCACTCGAAGAACTGACCACTGCTGGGGAAAAAAGGTTCTTGAGTGGCGACCACGGATTGGTAAGCGTAGCGTAGGCCGTCCCCCCACTAGATGGACAGACGACCTAACAAAAACAGCTGGTAGTCGTTGGATGCAGCTGGCACAGGATTGGGAGTTATTGCGTGCTAGGGAGGCCTACGTTCAGCAGTGGACTAATCTGGGCTCATGATGATGATGACACATAACTTCACGCCAAATCCCTTACGGGTAGGCATAGAGAACAGAGCGCCATAATATTAGCGATATAATTCTCACACACCTCACGTCTATTTTTAAGGCTCCTGACATCACCTTCCTCCAAAACTCGTTCTATGTGGTTATGGAAGGTGTGTCATGGCCGTTCTCTTTTGTGGGATAGGAGGGCAAACGAGCAGGCGCGTCACCTTATGGTAAGTTACCACGCCCGTTCATGGACACCTACAACACAAATAGTGTTACAGTTGCGTTGCCGACCTTTGAGGGAGTAGGCTTTTTACGTTGATCTTCTAAAAGTTCGTGGGGTATTTCACCGGTCAAGCCAGCCTATTCACGCAGCGAAATGTTATATGGTCACTCTTACATTGGCGCTCTTACATTGTATAACTGTTTGGTAAATCGTGCGTCGTCCATTCTTTCTACGTGTCTTAACCATCGCAGCATACCCATTATACAAGATTGAAATCATCATCATCATTAGCCTTTTGTGGTCCACTGCTGGACATAGGCCTCCCCCATAGAGCGCCACAACTGCCGGTCCGCTCGATCATAGGGGGTTTTTGCCATAATCGCCACGCTTGGCAGGCGGGTTGGCGATCGCAGTAGGCTGTATTTTCTTGAGAGAGAATGCTGCTGCCCATTCTTCTAGCTGTTCCCTTAGTCGCCTTTTACGACACCCACGGGAAGAGATGGGGTGGCGGTATTCTAAGCCGGCGCCACACAAGATTGAAATAAAATAATAAAAGTAATAAATCTATTTAATTACTTTATTTATAATTAAAGTTACATATTGCATAAAAATGGCCTTCCTAGCTGAATTGTGGAATATATTCCCGACTTGCAAAAATAAATAGATAATTTATAAATTGTAATGGATTTGCTGGGCTGTGGTATTTTATAGTCGTGCGCCATCGGAATAGGCATTGTACCTGCAAAATAAATATAGTCTTTATAAAACAATTACTGACTGCAATATTTAAAATTTATTTTCCTCTAATTGATCCTTTTTATATTCCTGTTATATAACAAATAGCTGACCGGACGAACTTTGTTCCGCATCTTGAAAATCTCCGTACTACATTATGCATGAATTATACATAAAAACCACTCCCTTGACACCCTCTATCTATTATAAAAAGCCGCATTAAAATCCGTTGCGTAGTTTTAAAGATATACGCATATAAAGGGATAGACAGCTGAAAGCGACTGTTTTATAGATAGATAGATAACTCTTTATTTGTACACCTTATAGAATAGGAAAACAAGAAACATACATTAGACTAAATAAATAAAAGTACAAATGGCGGCCTTATCACTAAAAGCAATTTCTTACAGGCAACCTTTGGATGGACAATAGTAAATACAAGACACGGGTAATCAGGTGTAATAATCGACAAAACATAATTAATAAATACATCATTCAGAATATACATAAATACATTAATGAACATATAGATATATAAATAAAAAATATATATAAAATATATATATATATATATAATATAATACATTAAATAGTCAGTAAGCATATAATAAAATATACACAGACCTACAGAATTACAGACATACGTATATACAAAAGTAACAGATATATAACAAATTAAAATGTTTCAAAATGTTGCGCCAGAAGAGATTTAAAACATGCTATGGATTTGGCTTTCCTGATTTCCACAGGCAAAGCATTCCAAAGCAGCACTGCCTGGACGGAAAACGATTGCCCATAGAAATGGGTGGGAGTGTCTTGGGACAGCCAATCTCAAGTTTTCCGATGACCTAAGATATTTCGAATGTGTGTCATGTAAGAACTCGAAACGTTCCTTGAGATACTTGGGGGAATTAGGATTAAATAAAATGTTAAATAATAACACGAGAATGTGAGTATTCCGGCGAAGACGAATAGGAAGCCACTTGAGCTTTTTACGATACTCTGAAACGTGATCATATTTGCGAAGGCCAAATATAAATCTGATACAGACATTTTGAAGACGCTCAAGTTTGTCAAGTTGTGCTTCAGTGAGATTCAGATAGCTGGCATCGGCATAATCGAGAATAGGAAGAAGGAGAGATTGCGCGAGTGTAGTTTTAGTGGCAATAGGCAAGAAATTTCGTAACCTTCGCAAGGACCCCGCAGAAGCAAACAGCTTGCGGCTTACTTCTTGCAGTTGAGGACTCCAGGATAAAGTGCTATCGATATAGACCCCTAGATTCTTAACCTTGGTGGCTATAGGTAGGTTGGTTCCATTGAAACAAACCTGAGGTAACAGAGACAAATTTAGTCTTGCTATCATCCTGGAGCTGCCGACAACAATGACCTGAGTTTTTGACGGGTTAACGCTAAGGCCATAATTATAGCTCCATTCGCATATTCTTTCCAGATCTTGATTCATTAACATAATTGCATGCTGTATTTTCTCTGGTCGAGCTTGTGTATAAATCTGCAGATCGTCTGCATAAAGATGGTAGGTTGAAGTTAAATTATTAGAGATAGAATTTATAAAGACAGCGAAGAGAAGAGGTGAGAGAACGCCACCCTGTGGTACACCGGCAGTTTTATAGTATGTAATGATTATAGAATTTAAGCTTCTTTTACAAACCTCAGTGTGTGTAAGTTCCAGCAAAGAGTATTTTATCTTCATGAAGTATCACGTACAAGAAAGGATGATCAGCTGTGAACTTCAGGGGTGGCGGTGGTGGGTAGTATTCAGCCATTGGCACCATAAATCCTCCTGAAAACCGTTTGAGGTGATGATAAGCTACTAATTAGTATAATTTATTACTTATGAAACTCTCGCTTAATTTATTGCTTTGTTTTTTTAATAGGTGGGCAAGCGGGTCACTTGATGGTAAGCCACTACTGCCGCCCATGGACACCTGCAACTCGCGTAGTATTACTATTGCGTTGCCAGCCTTTAAGTGAGTAAGATGGGAAAGGGTGGGGAACCCCACCACCCGGTGGGCCTTCGGATTCGTCTCTCACTGAACCACTTCGATATTCTGAGAGGTCGTGGAATTTTACCGGTCGAGCAGGCCCTTTTTTGCACCCCTGCCAATCGTGATAGTTTTTTGTTTAATCAAACAATTAGATTTCCACAAATATGAATACCAGTGAATGCCCCCGCAGTGGCGCCCTCTTCATTGACCTTGATGAACGCTCGTTGGAAAGCTTTAGAGATTTTAACTGCATCTCCATGCAGGATACCATTCGCAGGGTCGGTGAATAGCTTGCTTATTCCAAGCTGCAATAATAATATTCACAAATATTTTCACTGGAATATTTAAAAAATATAAAATAAAGTGCTACTCTCTCTATCTCTCTCTCTTGCTCCTTTAGTGAGTAACAAAACATAGCTGTTCATCTTTCTATTTTCAGTAACTCCTATATCTCCAAGTTGCACTTGTCAGGTGAGACAAGTGAAAGTTGAGACAGAGATATAGGAATTATTCTCATTACTTTTGTAACGCATAAATCAGCTTTTCATCCCGACCGCCTTTTTCTGCGGCGGTTGCTCTTGTCTAAATTTTACGTCTCAAATGGAATAGGACGGTGACGGAACTTATTACACCGGGTCTAAGGTAATGTATCGGTTATCGATATTTTTCATACATTAACATAACTTCTGCAAAGCTGTTAGTTTGAACTTGGATTCGATCCAAGAATCCAAGAAAGATCCAATGAATTCTCACGACGGAGATTTTTAGGTCGACCTAAAGAAGTTTTTAACAATAATTAGTGTCCGACCGAAGCTTCGGCTTCGGCCACCTACAGCCAAAAATCCATCTTCAGCCAAATTCAGAGCCGAAGCTGAAGGTCCTGCCGAAGGTCCGAAAACCGTCGGAATTAAACGAACTGTTACGAAAGAGTGAGTGACTGACGGACCGGACTGCACTTAGTTCAGTGCGGATACCTCTATCACCGAGAAAAAAGCATCCAGAGCCACTTTACGCCGATATTCTTCTTTAGCTGTGGATAATATTGAAGAAAATTATTAAATTACTAATAGTTTACAACCTTCGGCTTCGGCTTCGGTCGAAGGTTGTGGAGATTGCCGATTAATCGGCTTCGGCTTCGGCCAAAAATAGACCTTCAGTCGGACACTAACAATAATTAATATTATTGAATAGTTGAAATCGGAAATGATGCTTACTAGAAGAACTGACCACATCTCTCAAACGAAAAATAAAATCTACAAAGAATGACCGTCTTTTAGCGCAGTCAGGTTACGCGGTGGTAACAGAAAGTTACGATTGCTTACCTTTGGTAAAATCGTGTTGAAATCCAATTTAGTTTCGATATCAAACTTGGGCAAGTCTATCTCAACTTTTCGTTCAAACACGGGACCCAGTTTATACACATCTGACATTAGTCCCTTCTCAGCAACCTTCTCCAGGACTGACGGCAGACCATCGATCTCGTTCGGCAGCACGACTACCATACGGAAACCGTTCTCCTGGTAAGGTAGCTCAATCAACTGTAAAAAGAGAATCAGAATTATTTAATTTAAATTATCTGCCTATTTAAGAACTGCTTTAGTCTGTATTTGATTTTAATATAGGTTTGTACTTAATATACAATTTTAAAACTAAGATTCTATTTAAATATGCAAGACCCAGAACTGGCGTATTTTATAATTTTCCATCCAGCAAAACTTGGCAGTATAGCTTGAAAGCTTTAGCCTATCTAAAATTTAGCGAATGGATAAAAAAGCTTTCCAATTCTTTATAACAACTTTGGTGCTGTGTTTACCCAACTCAAAAATAGACTCATAGTTAGCCATAGGATACTAGTTTCATAAACAGACTCAACCTTAGCTCCAAGGTCTTGACTCTCTGAGTATAACATTGTAGACCGCACTAAGTGCATCATTGGTTTCTTGACAACAGTCTCGCGGTTGATGTGGAAATCTTTCTCCTGTGTATCCTCCACTTTGAAGGGAACGTCCCAATGTCCCTGAGAAATAAATGATAATATTAGTCATGCATTTTATGTCCACTTTCAAGACTTTATACCTATTATACTACTACTTCATGTCTACTATCTACTTGATTAGCACATCCTTTGAAAGGGAAGAGAGAAGAAGAGTTACAAATGAACTCTCTTTGAAGTATTGTAAAGGCCAAAAAAAATGCTTAAAATTGATCAAAATCTTTAATCTATATCATCGCAATATACCTGTAGAAGTTTCAATTACATATCTATGATTTATATAAAATAGATTCGCTAAAAGTTTTTTTTTGTAGGTTTCTAATTTAATATCTTTAAGATTTCCCTGAACGCATCCATAAAATGTTTGACAGACATGTAGTCATCTATTTCTTAATACTTGTACCATTTTTAAGTACTATAAATATGAACAAAACATGAACAAAATTTATCAAATTTATCGAGCGACATTGATAAGTTGAACAGCACTAATTCCAATATATTTTCTATGAAAAAAGAACCCCGAATCCATAATACTGAATTGCTATTGCTTGTACCTATGAATTTTATCAATTTTACCAAGTCTCTAGAAGTTTCTAGAGAGTCGGCAATGCGCTTGTGATACCCTGGGTGTTACATGCGTCCATTACCCATAACACTTACCATCACAAAAAACATAAGCTTTTTTTACAGTTACCTTAAATTCCCAGTTACATCTATCCTCTATCAATCAGACTTCTCAAACTGCTCATATTATAAATTATGATATCAGCATTTACAAACCATGCTTAAGGATACACTTATCTGTGCACCACCGTGTCATTTTGAAACACGCACTGGCTTCTCATTAATTAAAAAATACTCGTGGTATATAGAATTACTTACATTGAAATATATGACGTTGAGGAGTGCAGCAACCATGTCTGGAGTCAATGTGTCCTTGGCTACAGCTTCGGTGATGTGACCTTTCGTCTTTTCACTTGCCTGTTGGATATATAATAAGTCATGTCATGATTAAGTGGCATTTCTAATGACGGTAACTTCCCGCAAATGCATTAAATTTTTGTGTTAAATAATTGAAATATTCAGATTGCATAGCGTAGGAGGGTATATTATAAATAACTTTACAAAAAGAAAGTCTCGGTGGCGCAGTGGTCGAGCACACGATTTCTGATCCAGAGGTCCGGGTTCGATTTCAGACACTCACACCAATAACTTTTCGAAATTATTTTCGGAAGTTACGTGTGATAAACATCGATGGCTGTAAACTTTATGCCCGGTGTGGCAATGGGTTCGTCACTTATTTCATTTGGGACGTAAACATAACTGCGAGACGAGGCTTAAAGCCGCTGCCTACACCTTCGGGTAACAAAAGGCGTGAAGTTATGTTATTTTATATTAACTTTACAAATCGTTGGTCTTCGCCAAGGTTTATACCTGGGACCGCTATTACATCCGCAGAGAATTACAAACTCATTCATACATAACTTCTTATCAAGTCCCTTGCTCGGCAGGCAGAGAGAACACACATTCTTTAACATTCAGAACTCTTATAATATACGCTTGATAATTTTAAAGGCTCCTGACAACACCTTCCTCATTCAATTATAATCAATCCACTTGGTCAAGGAAGGTACATCTATTCGCTTTTCTATTGCTTAGTTAATATTTTTTCCACAATAATAATCTATTTTTTCCACATGTCGAAACCATCGGATAATGCTCTTCTTTACTTTTACTCCGGCACTCTCTTTCAATCCTACTTCTTTCTTTACAACCTTGTTTTCGAAATAAGCAAGTTTGTTACCCATTGGTTGATTTTCGCAGCAGCTTCTTCAGGATCGGCGAAGTTCAATTTGTCAAATACGCTTCTGTAATCTCTGGCGTCCGATATAAAACTATCTTCTAATTCGCTATTCTCTGCAACTGGCACCCAGTTGGCGATGGTCAGAACTTCAGGGTTCATTTCGGAAAACCTCACGCTCAACCTTTTGTATGAATTGGAGATCTGTAAAGCATGACAAAATAGGTATATTTAGTTAATATTTCATAATATCTTAAATAAATAAATAAATAAGTGGCACACGGCTTCTGATCCAGAGGTCCGGGTTCGAATCCTAACCCTGACTCACTGGCACGCTGCCAGTAGACCGAGAATTTTGATTTCATTTTGATTTTTATAATATAAATGTAAAATTTCACATACTTGCTTAACATCACTGCCACCCAAGAAACTGTTGATAGCCGCATCACCAAGGGCCAAGTTGTACATTGAGAGAAGTATCATCAGACCCAGAGGAGATGATACTATGTTTTTGTCCGATGCATTCTCGTATGACACCTTAAAAAGAAAAAAATGATATAGAAATAATTGCCTTGAGTTGCTCTACCTAGAGCTACCCGCATTTTAATTCAAAAGTTAGTTTCGATTGACTGGTTCATATTTTCAGGAATAAGATTCCCCACTTATTTTGCTTGGACCCTGAAAATTCAGCGAGTCCAGACGTACCTGCCTTGCACCTTGGTCTATAAAAAGCCTTAAAATTCAGCGAAGCGATACATAACTGCCTATACTATAATCATAGCTTGGCATGTGAAGCTGATCTAGAAATGGTACCCATAGCGCGACTCTATTTCTTTCCGAGGGTGTAGTAAGAAGCATCTAAGGGAAATTACATAGTCATCTGTTAGGACATGGACCATATCCAAATCATACAGAAACAAAACACGTATATAGTCTCGATGACCTGGTAGTTTATTATTTAGAGTTCTAGTTCAGAGATTCAAGTTCAGATGACTGACATGATTGCCGTCGAAGTATTTCAGTAACTGTCCCCAGGTGGCGCTGTCATGGATAGACCTAAGTGTTCTAAGATAGGAGCAAACGGTCAAGCAAAGAGATGACCAAATTCAAAGTCAAAGAAGCTTTATTTTCGTAGGTCTTCACAGACACTTAAAAATAGTCAATGTACAGTAATTTAACATAAAATTCAAATATGAAAATTTAAAATAAAATGCTTAAATAAGAGCGCTTGAGGAAAGTGCCTCCGTGAAACAAGAAAACACGGACGCAATAACCACGAGCGGCCTGATTCCGAATGTAGAGGCTATCATGAGAAGAATCGGGCAAGAAACGCATACTCTTTTCATAACCATTTAAAATTAATAACAATAATATTAGTAAGAATTCGATGATACTAGTCAATTCTTTAATATTAGTTCACTTAACCAGAGCTGCCACAGTCTTTAAGTTTCAAGGTAGGTAAATGACAAAAAAGATCCTGAATAGTATAGTGAAGTCCAAGAGTCACCTTAAGTAGTTTCATGGACGACACATCGATACTGTCTCCTAGTGGGGTTCTCTCGAAGGTACGTCCTCCAAAAGCACCATAGGGTTGAGCCGTGGTGATGGCAGCAAATGCTGAAAAAATATAAGTATAATATTCTCTCTCTCTGTCTCTTCTCTTCTTTATTTTAAAAAATCCTCTTCTTAAAAAGTCCTCATCTTTTTATGGCCTAATGATTCATCACTCCGACTTTGCATTTAAAGATCCTGATCCTCTAAATTTTGTTAATTAATTTCTTAGAAATTAGATTTATTTTTATATTTTGTATTTCGACCTAATTGTTGTTTTAAAACCTATTTGTTATTTCTATTTCTTTCCTTTGTGCGTTATTTCTCTTTAAACCGAGTTTTTAAATGTAAATCGATTTAGTCCATAGTTATACATGGTTCAATCTTGTAAGTGCAAACAGTTAACGGACATATTTTTTTTTTTTGTATTTATAACAATTAATTAAATCATTTATTTCCAGTCTGTACAAAAGTCGCGGGATGGATTCCGGGCTCACACCAAATATTTCTCGGAATTCCTTTCGGAAGTAATGTGTGATAAATATCGATGCCTGACAGCTTTTTGGCCGGTGTACGGCAATAGGTTCCGTCTCGTATTGCATTTGAGACATAACGATACGGCGAGTCGAGGCTTAACTGCCGCTGCCTACACTTTTGCGTAGAAAAAGGCGTGAACGATGGCGTGAAAAGATCGACGTAAAGTGGCTCATGCCGTGTTTCGTTCGGTGAGAGAGGTACCCGGAGGCCCGCCCCCCTTCCCAATCCTTTCCTATCCTACTCCCTTAAAGGTGGGCAACGCAACGGTAACATTATAATATGTGTTGCTGGTGTCCATGGGAGGCGCAGGTTGTTTATCAGGTGACACGCTTGCTCGTTTGTCCCATAAAAAAATACCGATTTATCGTCCGGGATTACAGAATCATTACATAGTTACCCAATTAAAAATAACAATTTATATACCTAATATGTAAACATGTGACCTTAAAGCATTGTGAATATCAGTGTTAAAGGTCAACATCTTATCACTTATCTCAACAGGTTAAAATTTAAGAAGAGGTATTTAATTTTATTATTTTTATGAAGTTTTAGCTGTTATCAACTGTTCCTGAGTGAGAGTATCTCAAAGCTGATGTTATTATATTATTTTTGGGATAAGGGGATCATCGAGCAGACGGGTCACGTGATGGTAAGTAACTATCGTCTGCTACGTGGTTCAATTAACAAATTATGCCTGATGTGTCGCATTAGATTCATAATGCCATACCGCCGAATAATAAATGCGTGAATATACAAGAAAAATAGTGGTAGATTCACGCAGTTTGCTGGATGAATGGACCGGCTTGATTGGTAAAATATCACTATCTCTCAGAATATCGACCTAAAGTAGCTCATGCCGCGTTTCGCTCGGTGACAGAGGTATTCCGGAGGCCTAATCCCTTTACCTCACCGTGTTGCCGGTATCCATGGGCGGCATTGGTTACTACTCACCGTTAGGTGACACGCGTACTTATTCGCCTGCCCTACCCCATAAATAAAAAAGAGTTTTTTTTATATAGATATTAATTGCAGTATATCTTAAATTTTAAAAATTTAAGAAATTTGATTTCAGATAAGATATCAGACTTTTGGCTATATTTATGCAAAATTGGACGTAAAATCATGCAGTACTTTAAGAGTTGATCCGTAACAAGCATACAGATAAACAGCCAAAAATTCTATATTACATATTTTTGTGATTGGTATCGATTGTAGATCCAATTTTTTAAAAAAATATCGTCATCATTAGCCTTTTTGAGGTCCACTGCTG
Source organism: Euproctis similis (assembly GCA_905147225.2). Taxonomy (NCBI): domain Eukaryota; kingdom Metazoa; phylum Arthropoda; class Insecta; order Lepidoptera; family Erebidae; genus Euproctis; species Euproctis similis. Next base: position 4,092,997 of record LR990121.1, on the reverse strand, counting down.
GACATAGGCCTCCCCCATAGAGTGCCACAACTGCCGATCCGCTCAATCATGGGGGGTTTTTGCCATAATCGCCACGCTTGGCAGGCGGGTTGGCGATCGCAGTAGGCTGTATTTTCTTGAGAGAGAATGCTGCTGCCCATTCTTCTAGCTTTTCCCTTAGTCGCCTTTTACGACACCCACTGGAAGAGATGGGGTGGCGGTATTCTATATTCAATTTAGAGTTTCAACTTTCCTACAATTGTATTATATTTATAGATTATTAAATTAATTTAAAAAAAATTACATACCCAGAATAAAAAATGATATCCACATATTGTTGATCGAAGATTTGCTGAAGAGTGTCGAGCGTCGGGCCTCCCTCAACAGAATGCAGAGATCACGCAGCAGCGACGGTGTATATCACGCTCAGAGATAACAAATCAGTGGTATAGCTCATTATAATAAGTATTAAGATTCACGTGCCTTGCGGTGCATTGGAAAAACAACCGACTCCAATACAGATCAGCCATCCTCAGATCCCCACCCGAGTACAAATATTTATGACTAACTGACCCGGCCAAGTCTCGGTGGTCCAGTGGTCGCAGCACACGGCTTCTTATCCAGAGGTCCAGGTTCAAATCCTGAATCTGACGGACACCAACGACTTTCCGAAATTGTTTTCGGAAAGTCGTCGTTCGGTTCAAAATTTAGGGTTGTATGTATTTTTGTATCCCGTTTTTTAAAAAAAATATAAAACTGAAATATATCGAAAAATAACAAAAAAAAATATTGAGGAGTGGGCTACCCTTGTGATTTAGGGAAATGAAAAATAGATGTTGTCCTATTCGCAGACTTACCCGATACGCATACAAAATTTCATGAGAAGCAGTCAAGCCGTTTCGGAGGAGTATGGGAACGAAAACTTATATATTAGATTTTATATATAGAATTTTATATTTTAGATTATCTATTATGTATTGTGATTTTGGGTTCTTATTCTAAAATACTCTTGTCTGTAAATAAATATACTCAAGGACACGCAGTTTGCTGCATGAATATCGAGGTAAAGTAAGAAACGTATCCAGAGGCTCACCTTCCCTCTCCTTCCTTTCCCATCCTACTTCCTTAATTCTAACTGTAATTATATTGTGTGTTGCAGGTGCCCATGGGCGGTGGTAGTTGCTTACCATCCAGTGACCCACTCGCTCATTTACCCACCTATTCCATAAAAAACTCTCAACGTACAGATGTAACACTGTTACATCATCCTTAGTAGTTCTACGTACCTATTTGGCACCCCCCCATACAACATTGGCAAAACAAGTTTCCAAGTATACATCGCAAAGGAAGGGATTTAAGATAATAAAACAACACAAAAGAAAATTTGCCAAAACAATATTTAACATTTTATTGAAAATATAGAAAATAATTGATTTAAAAAGTGACAGCATTTCAAAGTAGATTGCGCCACGTTGATGGTAAGACGCCTTCCAAACCCAGCACGCCAATTCTGAAACTATACTAACAGATTTTAATGAAATCTTAGAAAATTACCTATTCGTATCTTCATCCCTGCAGTGTAAGGTGTAGATACCAGAATGCCTCAATCTCAACACGCCCTATTGAATGTCTGGCCCCATCAGATAGGTGACGCAGCATATTGTTATAGACCGGTCGAGATATTGTCTCTTTCGGAAATTCATTGGCTTAGACAGAAACTAAGCCATTGGGAACCACTTCGATTGTCTGCTCAGTCAATATTTACATGGAGTTTTAAGTGGGTATTATACCCGAAGGTGTAGGCAGCGGCAATGAAGTTCCGAATATTCAATTTCTTTTTGCTTTCGAATATGGCGAAGCACATTGTCACTAGCAAATAATTGCCGTAACTCCCGAAATTAACTGCGAAAAGTCATTGGTGTACTATGCACATGGATTTAGCATATACTATGCTATATATCTAGTAATAGATGAAACGTGTCAGTAAAAATGTACTAATATTCATCACTGACAGCGCAACCGCATATATTAGATTTTCAGGATATTTACATTTCAACAAATGAACAATAGCAATGTGAAAGTTGACACTTGGAAGCGCTTTTTACTCACACATTGATAAGTCACTCACACATCAACAACCCATTTTTGGTCTCGTTGTTTGGATGACTATTGCAGATCTATTATTCTTATATCTATGGGCGTGCCACTCGGTTCGGAAAGTGAAACTTCTAATTCAAAAGCCGGGTCTAATTCAACATCCAGTTAGCGACGTCGAAATGAGTCAAAACGCATTATTTAATTAATATTTATTTTCAAACCTTACTTAGTGTTTAGTGTGTGTAAGTGCCAGCAAAGAGGATTTTGTCTTCGTACAGTATCATGTACAAGAACGGATGGTCAACAATAAACTTCACAGGTGTTGGTGGTACGTAACGGGAAGACAACGGTACTGCGAACATGCCTGAAAAAAAACCTATATTTTTATTGGAAAAGGTGGCAGGGAGTCATCTGGTGGTAAGCAACTAACGCCGCCCATAGACATCTAAAACAGCCATAGTGTTGCATACTTCATAATTTGAATGAGTAGGGAAGGAATAGAGAAGTGGGTGGGCCTCTGGACACCTGTGTCACTGAACAAAACTCGGCTTCAGTCACTTTACTCCGATTTTCTGAGAAGTCGTGGTATTTTATTAGTCGTGCTGGCGCATTCATGCAGTGCGCCACTTAGCTCTACCACTGTTGGCTCTTTTTATCTATGTATATATAAATAAAATTGGAGCACCTGTTTATTTAAAAATATGAATATAGATACGGTAAATACACAAAAATAATATTTTTGTCTGTCAATCTGTCTGTCTGTATGTTTTTTCTGGCTAATGTCTGAAATGGGTGGAAAGCGATTTTGACGAGACTTTTATTGGCTGATAGCTGATATAATATGGATAACTTTTATTTTACCTGTGAATGCGCCCGCAGTGGCTCCCTCTTCGTTGACTTTGATGAAAGCCTCCTGGAAAGCCTTGGAGACTCTGACAGGTATGTTTCTCACAATACCAGTAGCAGGCTCATTAAATATTTTACTTACACCAACCTAAATATATGTTAGGAATATTACATATTATAAATTAGTACTTAATATCTATAAAAAAATATTTAATGTTTCATAATACGATTCGATTTGAAATTCCTATATTACATAACATAACTTTAAGCCTTTTCTACCCGAAGGTGTCGGCAGCAGCTGTTAAGCATCGTCTCGCCGTTATGTTACGACCCAAATGGAATAGGTGGCGAACCTACACAAGGTGGCACAAAGTTTTCAGTCATCGACATTTATCACACATAACTTCCGAAAACAATTTCTATAAGCCATTGGTGTGAGCCAATGTGAGAATTCGTAGCCGCAACCTGGATTCAGAAGCGGGTGCTCGACCACTGGACCACCGAGACATACTGTCTAATCAATTTGTTTTTCAAATCCTGGACGTCTTAAGATAAGACCATGTCAAAATTATAAAACAAATAGTGATTAGTACTTTCAAAGTCTATTGTATAATTTAGGCGTGATTTTAGACCGACTTCAAAAAAAGGGTATAATTTGTTCATCGCGTATATACGTCAATACTAGTACCTAGGTGAAACAAAAAACTTCAACTTATTCTGCTAATATAATTGTCTATCATAAGTTGTAGCAATGTAATATTCTGGACGTGTTATTCGACTGCAGAATGGAGGCTGGCGGGTTCGATCCCCACCCGAGTACAAATATTTATGACATCATATTTATGTATGGCGTCTGGGTGTATTTACAAAATAAAAGGTATACGAGTATTATTATCCGTTATCTAGTATCCATAGCACAAGCATTTAGTTGCTTAGTTTGGAACAAGTGGGCGCTGTGTGTATTGCGTCCAAGATGTTAAATATTAAATAACACAAGCAATTTAGTGGCTGAGTATGGAACTAGAGGGCGCTGTGTGAATCGTGTCCAAGATATTATTATTGTTATTGTAACATAACAGATTCAATTTGTTACCTTTGGCAAAATGTCATTGAAATCTATTTGAGCTCTGACTTCAAATTTAGGCATTTCAAGTTCTACGAGACGTGTCGGTTTGAGCTTGAAGACGTACGTCAGCAGTCCCTTCTCGACCACCTTGTCCAGAACTGATGGTAGACCGTAAGTTTCGTTGGGGAGAACTACTATCATACGGAATCCTTTCTCTTTATAAGGAAGCTCTACCAGCTACGAACATAAATACATTTCATTATTCACATAACACTTACATAACATAACTTCACGCCTTTTTCTACCCGGCGGACGTGTAGGCAGAGGTTGTTAAGCCTCGACTCGCTTTAGATTTTCTTCCTAAATGTTATTGGTTTCGGAACATATTGTTATATGTATATATGTGACACTATTCACTCATAATTTCCGGAAAGTATTCTGAAATGTCATCGCTGTGTGCCGGGATTCGAACCCGTCCGTCCATTCTTGATTGAGTCTCAATAAAATATTTACTTGTGGATTTTATTGAATTTATTTAACCAACTTACAAAAAAAATGTTGATCAATAATTTAAATAACTTCATTCATTCATTCATTCACTCACTCACTCTCTCTGTTGTTTCTTGTTAATGTATAGAGCAAGTAACAAACGACGCCCATGGACATATGAACACAGATACTGTTACAATTGCGTTGCCGGCCCTTACAATGAGTATGGAATGGATCGGAAGTGTCCGTGACCGTTTACCTCTCTCACCAAGCAAAACGGGGCATGAGCCATTTTACGTTGAAATTTAACCAGCCTATCGCCAGTCTATCGTTTGCTCTTCTTAAATAAGTCAAGTTTTAAATATTAGCGCTATAAAACTCACCTTAGCTCCTAGCTCTGCACTGTCTAAATAGAACAATGAACGCTGTAAATGCATCATCGGCCTCTTTACCACACAATCATCAGCGACATGGAAGTCTTTCTCTACTGTGTCTTCCGCTTTGAAAGGAACATGCCAGTGACCCTGTGGAAGAAACCATAACTCGTGATCAAACTAATCAATATCATCAGCAGCTGTCATATCTTGAGACTCGAACCCATGACCATTGTACATTTTTTTATGGGATAGGAGGGCGTGTCACCGGATGGTAAGCAACCAACGCCGCCCATGGACACCAGCAACACGTTTAGTGTCACTGTTGCGTTGGCGACTTTTAAGGGATAGGAGATAGAGAGAGATGGGGAAGGGGAGTGGGCCTCCGGGTACCTCTCTCACCGAACGAAACGTGGCATGAGCCACTTTACGTCGATCTTCTGAGAGGTCGTGGTATTTCACCGGTCGAGCCGGCCCATTCATGCAGCGAACTGCTTGGCCCTACCACTGTTACAAATATAAGGTGGCTTACATTGAAATATATGACGTTGAACAGTCCAAGTATCATGTCTGGTGTCAGCGCATCTTTATTTACTGGTTCTGTGATGAGCCCATTTGTCTTTTCACTTGCCTGTTGAACAAATATTTGGTATATTATTTTATATCGTCACTATAAATAATACATACAGTACCTAAATGATTCAATTTCTTCTGGGAAACGAAGAGGCTGGTCACCTGATGGTAAGCGAATAGGGCAACTCATGGGCATCTTCCACACCAGGAGTATCACAGTTGCTTTGTCGGCTTTTAAGACGGGTATAAAAATATATAGGTGAGATAAGGGATATTTTTAAGATGTTGAACCAGCCCATTAATGTCGCGAACAGCAATTTACTTTTTGACTTTACCCATAGGCAAATATTGCTGAATAGTTATTTTAATGAACATAAAAAGTCACGTTGGTCCAGTGGTCGAGCACCCCGCTTCTAAGTGCAAAGGTCTCGCGGGTTCGAATCCTAGCTCAGATCAATGAGTTTTCGAAATTCTTTTCAAAGTTATGTGTGATAGATATCGATGACTGAAAACTTTGTGCCCGGTATGGCAATAGGTTCGCCACCTATTCCATTTGGGACGTAAAGATAACGGCTAGTCGAGGGTTAACAGCCACTGCCTACAATTTCGAGTAGAAACAGGCGTGAAGTTACGTGATGTTATATTTTACTGGACATAATTAAAAACGGTACCCATTGATTAATTTTTGCTGCTGCCTCTTCGGGCTTGGTGAAGTCAATTTTATCAAATTCGCTTCTGTACTCCCTGGCTTCTGCTGCGAAGGTCTCGTTCAAATTGCACTGGTCGGAGACAGATATCTTGTTGGCTACTGAGAGAATGGCAGGGTCCATATCGGAGAACATCGAGTTCAGCTGTTTGAACGAGCTGGATATCTGTAGAGGACAAGTATTTGCTTATAAAAAAATTACTGCCAAATGATAACGAAGAAATCAGTAATATTGATTAATATTCCCCAGGTATTTATAGTTTTTTTTTTAATAAATTTTCCCTCCTGATAACACCTTAAAGGGGAGACAGCGTTTGAGAAACGTCGGATGAAATATTTAGCCATATAAGAATTGGTAACGACGCTATTAATTTATTCGACATGTCCAGCCGCCCTACAAGTAACCATGTTTAATCAGGTAGTAATCAAACCTGGGCACGCTGGGTAGTACTAATAGCCACTGCGCCACTGACCACTTTAAAAGTCAGTTATCCTTGATTAACTTCAAGTAATCCACAACCATTTTTATAGTGAATAAAACCTATCACGCAAATCCCCGTAAGCAGTGAGTAACAAATAAGCCATAAAACATGGCTTTGTAGTACTCGTTTTTCCAACCAAAATTCTTCATCATTTATCCCACTCTAATTGGGGTCGTCATAACATATCATCCTTTCGGACTGTCCATGGTTTTATTAACCAAAAAAATTTTTTTATGGGATAAGAGGGCCAACGAGCAAGCAACTACTCACCGCCCATGAGCACCGTGGCGCGTTGGTGTCCTAGTAGCGAAAAGGAACGTGAAATTATATTATTATATTATTGGTCCTCCGGATACCACTCTCACCGGACGAAACGCGGCACGAGTCACTTTATGGCGATATTCCGAGAGGCCGTGGTATTTCACTGATCGAGCCGGCCCATTCATGCAGCGGACTGCAGGACTCTACCACTGTTAAGAGTTGTTAAATGTTTATTTTTATTTATTAATAAATAATATAACTTACTTCTCTGACATCAGTGCCTCCTAAGAAATTGTTAATTTCAGCTCCAATTGCAGTATCCACTCCTAAGTTATATAAGGAGAGTAGTATCATAAGACTGAGTGGAGAAGACACTATGTTCTTATCTCTTGCACTGTTGTATGCCGCCTTAAAAATAAACACATGTTAACAGCTTTTTAAGCGACTTCGAAAAAAGGAGGAGGGTCTCAATTCGCCTTTGTGTATGTTTTTTTTGCCACAAAACTCCTCAACGGTTAGGAGTTTGAAGACAGAACTGCACCAAGGACGGCCAAGACACACATACCACGACCAAATAGAATGTGTTCTGGAGGAAGGTGATCACGCACGTGCATTAAAAGAGTGCATGAAAGTCAACGAAGCGAGTAATGTGTGTAAGAATCGTGCCTTATGGTGCTCCATAGTCTCTGCCTACCCTACAAGGGATTTCGCGTGAAGTTATTTATGTGTGCGCGATCACAATAGCCCATTGAGTTACTTAATATATAGTTAGTTAATATATACAAAATTAAAAATAAACATTTTGAACAACCGCATTTCTTAAGAGTTGACATCTTAGAACTGAGTTATTTTGTTCAATGTGTTACTGGGAATTGTACAAAGGGGAATTATAAGTTACTGATAAGGGGTTGATATCTATGAAATTTTGTTTACGTCTTTATAACTTCACGCCTATTTCTACCTATAGGTGTAGGCAGCGACTGTTACGGCTCAACTCGGACGACTGCAAAAGTTATTATCATTAGAAAACATTTAGCCGTCTTGGTGGGCCACTGGTAAAGCTGTTGGTATCCGAACCAAAAGATGTGGCATCGATTCCTGGCTCACACCAATGATATCTCGTGAATGAATAATGATTATGCCCAATGTTTGTAATAGGTTAGGTTACTTCAGATACAAAAAATCGACGAGTCGAGAATTAACATCCGCTGCCTACACCTTCGCGTAAGAAACAGCGTAAAGTTTATAATCAAAGTTACTAAAAAGCAATTGGCAAATACGTCAATATGTTATATCAACAAAGTCGGATTCCACTATCTATTTATACTAAGAACTTTGAAACTACGCAACGGATTTTGATGTGGTTTATGTGTAATACATATATCACTACATAGTATAAAACAAAGTCGCTTTTTCTGTCCCTATGTCCCTTTGTATGCTTAAATCTTTGAAACTACGCAACGGATTTTGATGCGGTTTTTTTTAATAGTTAGAGGGTGTCAACGGGGTGCTTTTGATCTATAATTCATGAATAGTGTAGTGAAAAACAATGATAATTTTCAAGATTTAAAACTTTAATCAAAAACGCTGCCTGAACCCTAAGTGATAAATCAAAACAATGTACTACATTATTATACACCTTTAAAAGGTCTATAAAAAAGTCCACGAGGGCATATGTCTATGTCTTAGGGATAACCCACAATGACCATTATTATTTTTTTACTTTTTACGAGAAATAATGACTTATTTAGGAAGCAATTTTAAACATTGCAGCATTAATTTTCATCCAATTAAGTGTCTTACATAGATTGTGCTTTTAATATAGATTAATATAGCCATTTACAGCATGTAATTTAATCTAATATTTACGAAGATATTACAGTATTAACATAGAGGTACATAGCAGTTGCGTTTGCGCGCCAAAACGCGTACCGATAAATAGCACAAATTTAACTTTTTAAGATCCAAATATTACTAATTTATTTCTTTTGATGCGGAACGAAGTTCGCCGGGTCAACTAGTAATGTACTAAAATAAAGTTATAATTTTCGTAAACGAGCAATTTAATTGCAAACGTTGGCTGAACCCTAAGTAATAAATCAAAACATTATCTTTTAAAATGTCTACAAAAAAGTCCGCGATAGTGTATGTCTGTATCTTAGGGATAAGTCACATTGACCTCATTTTTATTTCTTCCTATTGGTTCTGAGGCGAAACAAAGTTCACTGGGTCAACTAGTGTACGCCCGGTGCGGTCGGGGAGGGTCTTTCACCGGCGTCAGGGTGGTCCAGAAGGCTGAAGCACTGTCGTGGACCACCCTGACGCCGGAGGAATGCCGCCGCGAGGTTTTAGTGGGCAGCCCTAGGATCGGATTGCAGTTTACTGATTTGGGAGTCCTACACTGCCGTACCCAGGCGGCGGATGTGCATAAAGCATTTCCTTTCAGAAAAAAAGGGTCAATTAGTGTATGAACAAAAAGAAGAAATAAAGAAGAAGTGTGTTTAAAAGGTTAGTTTACCTTCAGAATTTTCATAGTAGACAAGTCCACGTTGTCTCCAAGCGAAGTGTGTGCATAAGGGCTCAACCCCCATGAGGAGAAGCGATGCTGTCCCCCCATGGTGGTGCCGACGAGAGCTGAAACAATTCAAAGACATTATTTACACAATTTTTTTTGTATTTTTATCCCGTAGTTTGGGATGCTTACTTCCATAATCTTCTGTTGTTTTTTTTCTATTTGCTCTTTTAATAGACGATGTTATGTGTATAATTCATAATGTAAGATAATCTGATAGTCTCGGTGGTCGAGTGGTCGAGTATCCCGCTTCTGAATCAAGAGATCGTGGTTGCGAATCCTGGCTCACACCAATGACCTTTCAAAATTAATTACTAAAGTTATATGTGATATATATCGATGACTGAAAACGCTTGCACCCGGTATGGCAATAGGGTCGCCACCTATTCCATTTGGGACGTGAACATAACGGCGAGTAGAGGCTTAATAGCCACTGCCTACTCTTTCGGGTAGAAAAAGGCGTGAAGTTAGTAAGTATAATCTACACATAAATAATATTTATAGGTCTGTTTGAAATATTAAAATAACGGTTTTCTACTATGTTCATATATCAAACTAACACTTTTTGTCCGTCTCTCCGCCTCTTTGTTCCGGGTAATCTCTGAAATGTTTGGACCAACTTTGACGGGACTTTTATAGACCGGTAGCTGGTATACAAGACGATCGTAAATATTTGTACTCGTGTGGAGATCGAACCTGTGGACCTCTACTCAGGAGTCGATTGAATTATCAATGCACACAATGAGGTCCGTCTCATTACTTACTAGCTAACCCGGCGAACTTTGTTTCGCCTTGGAAACAATAAATAAATTTTTTGCCTGAAAATGGTTCCTAAGTGACTCCTAATTACTGGGTAATTATGGCTGGGTAATTAGGAGTAACTTAGGCACCTCTTTCGGCTTGTATATTTGTAAGACTCTATGGTGTTTTACATTCTATACAAAAAAGGTATAAATCCGTACTAATATTCGTTATCTATTAGCCATAATATTAAGCACTTAGTTGCCTATCTTGGGAAACTAGAGGGCGCCGTGTATTTTGTGTAGAATCAAGTGTAACTTAGCAACAATCTGTTATGTAACATTTTAGGAATTACGCTCTTAAAAAATGTGAAGAATCCATATTCGAAGTATCGGAGGAGTGTGGGAACACCACTCAAGTGTACGCCGCCGACCCTTTTCTATAAACCAAAGGCGCAATATACATTTTATAAAGATTTTTATCTTGCTAGCCAGAGAGGTACACAGTTTTTTCACACACAAACATAACTTTACACCTTTTCTACCCGAAGGTATAGGCAGCGGATGTTAAGCCTCGTCTCGCCGTTATGTCTACGTCCCAAATGGAATAGGTGACAAACCCATAGCCATACCGGGGACAAAGTTTTTCAGTCATCGATATTTCGTCATTGGCGTGAGCCAGGATTCGTACCCGCGGCATCTTGATTCAGATGCGGGGTGCTCGATCACTGGACCAACGAGACATTAAACATAAGAACGGCTTAATTATATGGCTGGCTATAGCCACAATTGACATCCTCTCTCTTTGTCTTTGGCTATTGGCAAAGTGGCTTGAGGCTGGCTAAAGGAGGGGTATCTATAACAACATCTAGTTTAAAATAAAGTGTCACCATTTTCTGGATAAAATCTGTACTTTTGTGGCTATTAGTGTACAAAGAAGAATGCGTAGTACCCGAACCCGGCGTGAATGCATGATGAGATATATGACTGTGGATGAAGCGAAAGAAGTGTGTCAGGATCGTAGCTTGTGAAGAGCCAAAGTCTCTGCCTACCCCTACGGGATACAGACGTGAGTTTATGTATGTAATGTAAGAAATTATTTTGTATACTAACTTTACAGTTACAGTTACATTATAGCAAACTAACGTGTGATTTTAATCGATGTTAAGATTAAAATGCAATATTATAATATTTCTTGAATACAAATACATTTCAGAATGCTTAAAAATCGACGAGCGTGTATAGCAAACATTATGAAAGACAAAGAATAGGCAAAAGTCAAAAGGCGTGTGAGAATCGTGCCTTATGGCACTCCGTTCTCTCTGCCAAATCTAATATATCTTCACTAAAAGGACTTAACGTGAATATATATACTGCTGACCCCACGAACTTTGTACCGCCGTATTATAAATCATCATCATCATCATCATTAGCCTTTTTTTTTAAGTCCACTGCTGGACATAGGCCTCCCCCATAGAGCGCCAAAACTGCCGGTCCGCTCAATCATGGGGGGTTTTTGCCATAATCGCCACGCTTGGCAGGCGGGTTGGCGATCGCAGTAGGCTGTATTTTCTTCAGAGAGAATGCTGCTGCCCATTCTTCTAGCTTTTCCCTTAGTCGCCTTTTACGACACCCACGGGAAAAGATGGGGTGGCGGTATTCTAAGCCGGCGCCACACAGCTACTCAAACTAGTGTGTCAAACTCAAACAGGCTAGTTCTTCACATAATAATAAGTAGAAGCGTGACTATGAACCAAATCGAATATTAAAGTTTAATATTAACAAGGTTATAAGGAAGGAAGTCGGATTGAAAGAGAGTGTCGGTGAAAAGGTAAGAAATGGTCCGATGGTTCGGACATGTAGAAAGGATGGATGATGCAAGATTGACTAAGCAGATATACAATGCAGAAACGGATGGATGTAGGAGTCGAGGACGGCCTAGACACACATTCAATGACCAAATAGAACGTGTTCTGGAGGAAGGTGATGTTAGGAGCCTCAAAAATCGACGCACGTGCATGAAAAGAGTTATGAAAGTCAACGAAGCGAGTGAGGCGTGTAAGAATTGTGACTTATGGCGCTCCGTTCTCTCTGCCTACCCCGCAAGGGATTTGGCGTGAAGTTATGTATGTATTAACTTTAAAATTAAACATTTATCTTACCAGGAATTCATTCAACTAGTTAACAATGTGCCGTATTATAGCAAATGTTTATATTAGTAGGATGTGAACAGTAATTCCAAAGAATAGCATTCACACACATATTATAAATTATTATGATGTGAGTAATATTGCAACCGGAAAAAGTAATTCCAAAGAAATGACGATATTAAAATATCAACTATGAGGGTGAATAAAATGCGTGTGTTATTCCCATAGAGTAGAAATATAGTATGAATAATAAATAGAGAGAATAATAATAACAATATAATAATATCTTGGACACAAATCACACAGCGCCCTCTAGTTCCAAATTAAGCAACTAAACGCTTGTGCTATTGATACTAGATAACGGATAATAATACGTATATACTTTTCTTTTCTTTTTTTTTCTGGTGTTCTCGACCACCAGACCACCGAGACTACTGATGAAAACAAAAAAAGTGTTACATCCCCCACTGTTTGGTTTAGGGTAGATTATTTATTGACCCGCTCTGCTCCGACAGGGGGTTTAGTAGGTAAGGCGAGTCTTATCTTTTAAGTCTAAATAATTAATACTTTTATTGTATGTGGTCACACATACAATAAAAGTATTAATTATTTAAAGTCTCGGTGGTCCAGTGGTCGAGCACACCAATGGCCAACACCAATGACCTTTCGTAATTAATTATGATAGTTATGTGTGATATATATCAATGACTGAAAACGTTGTGCCCGGTATGGCAATAGGTTCGCCACCTAATCCATTTGGGTCGTTAACATAACGGCGAGACGAGGCTTAAAAGCCACTACCTACACCTTCGCGTAGAAAAGGTGTGAATTTATGTTAAGTTATTCAACGTTGTTTTGATTCCCCAAACAATTACTTGGTCTTATCGTCGTAATTTTTTAGACACAACGGTCATTTGAAATATTATCACGCTTCCACCTAATAATATGTAAAGAACACACTAGCCTGTTTCTCAGTAAAGATTTATTAGATTTGGCAGAGAGAACGGATCGCCATAAGGCACGATCCTTACACGCCTTTTGACTTTTGCCTATTCTTTGTCTTTCATAATGTTTGCTATACACGCTCCTCGATTTTTAAGCATTCTGAAATGTATTTGTATTCAATAAATATTATAATATTGCATTTTAACCTTAACAGCGATTAAAATCACACGTTAGTTTGCTATAATGTAACTGTAACTGTAAAGTTAGTATACAAAATAATTTCTTACATTACATACATAAGCTCACGCCTGTATCCCATAGGGGTAGGCAGAGACTTTGGCTCTTCACAAGCTACGATCCTGACACACTTCTTTCGCTTCATCCACAGTCATATATCTCATCATGCATTCACGCCTGGTTCGGGTACTACGCATTCTATAGGTACAAGAGTACAGATTATGCCAGGCACTAAATATCTCAAGACAAATACAATGATACGATTTTTATCCAGAAAATGGTGACACTAAATTTTATACTAGCTGACCTGGCGAAATTTATTTCGCCTCAGAAGCAACAAATAAATAAAATATTTTTTCTAAAAAAAATGTTTCAATTACTCCGTATTACACCAGCTACGTGCTAATAAAACTCCAGTCCAAATCGCTCCAGCCATTTTAGAGATTACCCGGAACAAACATGTCCGACAGACATACCAACTTATGTGGTATCAAGAATCATACTTCCCGTTATATGACATGTGTACTTAAATATATACCTTCTAGGGAATTTGATATGTTCTTGGACACTAGTCAAGGGCAGTAGGTCAAGGAGAAACAAACTGTCAATTACTTTTTGACAATTATCAGTTGCTGGGGTTGAAATGTTATCAAAATAGTTTTATATTCGAGAAAAAACAATAGTTAAATATACAATTCCAATAAGTCATTAGTCTCGTAGATATTATTATACAGAACTAGTTCTTCCAACTTCTGGCCGCGGCTTCGAACGCACTAAATTCGAAAATAAACTACGCGGGATATCTAATATTTTTTTAACTTATTAATATAATATATACATACAAACTAAATATTATTATCTATGCATATAATAAAATCGTAGCAAATTTCAAACTGTACATTAAACATTTTTTTATAAGAATAATTAGGACATGGTCTACATTCGACACCGCACAAAAAAATATGGATTTTAGAATTTTTGTCTATTATTCTGTATGTTTGTTACGGATAAACTCTAAAAGTACTGCATGTTTTTACGTTCAATTTTGCATAAATATTGCCAAGAGGTCGGGTCAGCACTTAAGCAAACGCTGTCTTTAGTTGGTGTGAGTAGGGTTGCCATCTCTAAAATTTGGAATACAGGACAAGACGCGTGATAACCCCGGATTTTAGAGTCCGAAAGCCTGACATGTCAACAAGACCTTTTAAATATATTCAATATTATAAAAAAACCGTTGAAAAGACGAAAGGGGTGGGGAAACGGTGATGTACATGTCTCGCGGGCGCGCTTACATTTTTTTATTTTTCAAAACCTGTCTACAAATGAAACCTTCCCCGGACGCTCCCCGGATGCCCTCTAAGCTAGGACAAATCCGGGGAAACCCGGACGGATGGCAACTCTAGGTGTGAGCAATGAACCCTTATAATGGCACAGGAACAGTATTTTTGTCTTAAATAAATTGAGTGATTTTGGAATAAGAGTTTTACATAAATATATGTACTATACTTAATGATATGTAAGTAATTAGATTGTAGTACTATGTAATTAATTAAAATACTTACTAAGCAGATATACAGTGCAAAACTGGAAGTATATAGGAATCGAGGACGGCCACGACACACCTTCTCTGACCAAATATGACGTGGTCTGGAGAAAGATGATGTTAGGAGCCTTAAAAATCAACACGCATGTATCAAGTCAAGAGATATGCAAGTCAAGGAACCGAGTCAGGTGTGTAAGAATCTTGCCTTACGCGGGCAGGTATTGGCGTGAAAGTATTCCTGATAATATAGCTTTAATTTTTTTTTTAACTCGGTCCAGTAGTTTTCAATTTTACTCAAGACATACAAAAAATACAACGATAAACATATATATATATGGAAGGAAGGAAGTATATTATTTAGATATGTAGAATATTAGTTTAAATTGAAAAATACTAGCAAAGTAATGTATAATCTTACGTACTCTAATCTTTCCGCTTCTAAGATTTTATTGGTTTAATAATGGCTAATTAAAAAAATGTTTTAAATGGCTAATTAAAACCATTAAAAATTGGGGTAGAAAGGCACTTGGTCATCTTGGTGATCTGCAGACCGGACTCACGCCAGTAAATTTTTAGATATTATGTTTATTATATATCGATGGCTGAAAATATTGTGCCGGGAGTATAAAAAAAATCGGCGAGTCAAAGATTATCAGCCTTTGTCCACTGTCTTCGAGTAGTCATAAAGGCGTACAGTTACAAAAACAAGATTACTTACCGAGAATAATTAATGTTAAAAGCATATTGTTCGCGAGCGTGGCGTGTCTCTTGATAGCCGTCACTTGATACAATGGCGGTTGTTTATAATCACAACATAAATTTCTCATTTGTTTCTTATTTCGGCCGATAACAATATCACAAGGCCAGCTCGCACTTGACATTTTTTTACGCCGTCATACTGTTTTACGGCGCTTCCGTAGCTCCAATTAGTAGGTAACCTGATACAGAGCTTCACACCAAGTCCGTTGCATCGCAGTCAGATTAAAAAGAGATAAAATCGGCAGTGGTAGAGCCAAGCAGTTCACCGTATGAATGGGCCGGCTCGACCGGTGAAATACCACGGCCTTTCAGAAGACCGACGTAAAGTGGCTTATGCTCCGTTTCGTTCGGTGAGAGAGGTACCCGGAGGCCCACCCCTCTTCCCCATCCTTTCCTATCCACTACCCCTTAAAGGTCGGCAACGCAACAGTAACATTATATGTGTTGCTGGTGTCCATAGGCGGCGTTGGTTGCTTACCATCAGGTGACACGCCTGCTCGTTTGCCCTTCTATACCATAAAAAAAAACATTTCTACCGCGTAACGTTATCTTACTTTCATGCACACTCTGCCATGCCCAACTTTTGGTTGTATTGTTTAGTGTTGGGATCATGGGGCATATTATCAGCTCTTAATTCCAGCCAGCTTGTTCGCGCTCTAGTGAATTCGTATTTCTAACGACTAATTTCAGCTAGTTTAGACTACTCATGAGTCTTTAAATTTAAATAGTCGTTTATAAATCGAATTTAAAGTGAATTTGACTGCAACATATATAGTGTTACCGTTGCGTTGCCGACCTTTATGGCAGTAGGATATGAAGGGATAGACCTCTGGGTACTACTCTCACTGAACGAATGGGCCGGTCTAGCCGGCGACTCCAGTAAATATGTAATCGTTATTAAAAAAAAAACAAGCAAAGGAAATTGTACCTTTCAAAAAAAAAAAAATTACTCGATGCCCGTCATTACAAGGTCACGTTGTTGAATTTTGATGAACTGTCAAATGTTGGCTATTAAAATGACTCAACTGCCAAACCCACAAAATCGTTATTGTCGTAATTTATAATGTAGCCACATGAACGACAGTAGAGTTCACCAATCTATACACGTAGGAATAACTTTCTAGTCATATTATAAAGTCTCAGTGGTCCAGTGGTACGAGCACATGGCTTCTGATCCCGAGGTCCGGGTGCGAATCCTGATACTGGCTCACACCAATGACTGTGAACTGAAATTGTTTTAGGAAGTTAAGTGTGATAAATAACGCTGACTGAAAACTTTGTGCCCGGTATGGCAATAGGTTCGCCATCTATTCCATTTGGGACGTAAATATAACGGTGAAACGAGGCTTAACAGCCGCTGCCTGCACCTTCGGGTAACAAAAGGCGTGAAGTTATGTTATGTTATGGTACTATGTAGGTTATACTATATGTTATGTTAAATATAAATTAAAATTATTAAAAAAGTTTAAGAAATTATCCACACGACACATAAGGGATATATTTTTTATTTTTTCTTTACCAATTTTACAAAACAGCAGAATTTTTAAGATTAGCAGAATTTTTACAATGTTTGCAACACCATTCTCGAGAGTCCCCTGATTGATTTACAGCTCAACGCAACATACAGGGTTGCCAACTTAGAGGATTTTCTCCCCAAATTTATGGGAAAATAGTGAGATGGGAATTTTAAGAGCGTTATTTTTCTAGTGGTATTTTTGGGGATTTTTTTTTACTTCATTATTTTTTTTCAAATTTATGTTATTTTTCTTACTTGAAGTTTTCGATATTTAAAAAGATTGTTGCTGAGTAAAATCATTTATTGATAATTTGACATTTATTCTTACATTTAATACATTACTTCTTAACTGTGTTTATTTCAAAATCTATTTTACAATATCAATTGTTTATTTTAAAACTTTTGTCGTTTAATTTTTAAGTAATAGTTTTTGACGGACATTGTGGACTTCAAAATCAGCAGATTCGATTGGCGGTTTCGATCCCCAAACCAAATATTTAAGACAAGCGTGAATGTTTGTATGGCCTCTGTATGGGTGATTGGAACTAGAGGACGCATAAACAGCCAAACATTTTATTGTTGTTATGATTGTTTTGTTTTAGGGGAATTGAGGGAATACATTTTTGAGAGTTGGCAACGCTAGATACTTGCTACATGCTCATTCGTTAGTTTCATAAAGTTTCATTTCAAAATTCAAAACTTCATAATTGAAATAGTTGTTGCTGTGGTTAGAAGTGTTGAAAACTCTAATTTATTAAAAAAAAAACCTATTTATGAAAGAAATCAAGACGGTTCACAAAATTTGTTCCTAAAGTTATAGTTTCAAGAATTCTGAATGTGTAGGTCCCTACGTATTTTCAAGTTTCACTAAGTTTTAAATTTAAAATTCACAATATCACTAAGTTGTGCTGTTGTGCGTTCGCGTCAGTGGTTCGCGTCGCGAATATTGCGTAAAAACAGTAAGCTAAAGGTAAGTCTATTTTAATCAGTTTTTATGGTGGTCTTATAGTTAAAGCTATTCGAGGATAATAAATCTTGTGTTAAAAATAGCACATAAATGAAAAAAAAACACAAAGTTGTATTGAATAGATATTTTAAAATTTTTGCCCAAAAATATTTTATAATAATAAAGATTGTTATAAAATATATTATTATTATGTATTATTATTATAATATATATTATTATAATTTATTTTGGAATTATTTCAGTTTTCTCGATTATACATAACTAGAATTTGTTTACAAATTACAATAATTTAATTAAAAGCGTATGTGTACCTACTTGACTTGGCATAAATGTACCTATGTATGTATTAATTACAGTAGAAACTCTTTTATCCGGCCCGATTATCGGATATCGATTATCCGGACTACCAACCGCGACCAATTTATATGTAGATACCTTTTTTTTTTTTTTTTACGCGAGGAAATGCTTTATGCACACCCCCCACCTGGGGACGGCAGGGGGTAGTGTGGGACTCCCAAAACAGTAAACTGAAATCCGATCTTAGGGTTACCCACTAAAACCTTGCGGCGGCCTTCCTCCGGCGTTGGGGTGGCCCAGGACAGTGCATCGGCCCTCTGGTCCACCCCGCCGTCGCCCCCCCTCTGTTACGAGGGGTTGCTCATCCTCGGGGAGCCTCGGTGAAGCTCCCCCGGGCGGGGCGGCTACGGCGGCGATCACTGAGCTCGCCGCCGCCGCCTTCGAGCGGGATCGGCTCTCTCCCGACCCCGCTCGGCGGCCTCCTTCTGGAGCATCACAGCTTCGCAGAAGGAGACCACAGCCCTCCACTCCTCCTCGCCCGCCAGCATTGCCGCGACCAACGCCGGCGGGGACAAGTCTCGCCCGATCCCGTCGACCAGGACTCGTCGTTCGTCCGCCCAGGCCGGGCAGACCTCCAGCGTGTGCTGGGCCGAGTCCAGGTCGGATGCGCAATAGTGGCATCTCGCCGTCTCTTCACGTTTTATTCGACTCAGATACTCACCGAAGCACCCGTGCCCGGTGAGTATCTGAGTCAACCTGTAGGTGACAGTGCCCCATTTACGGAGCACCCAGGCCTCGAGGTGGGGCAGGACGTCTCCGACGGCGCGTGAACGCGCACCGCCCTGGAGGACTAGCGCGTCGCGCCAGTCCCCCAGGACCCGCCGGAAGGCCTCCCGCCTCCATACTTCGTGACCCCGCGCGTCCGGGCCCCCACCTCCCCGGCCGAGATCGTACGCGGCTGCGTACATCTCGGCCAGGATGATGAAGGGGGGGGAACGCGCGAGGACCGTCGCCGCCTCGTACGATATCGTACGGTAGCCCCGTACGATCCGTATGGCCATGATCCGCTCCAGGCTCCTCAGCAGAGCCCTGGAGCGGGAGGCCCCCGCGAGGTCTCGCGACCAAACGGGGGCCCCGTACAGGCCACGGACCGCACGATGCCACCGTAGAGGCGGCGAACTCCCTCTCCCGGTCCCCTGAGGTTGGGCAGCAAGCGGTGCAACGCGCCTGCCACCCGTCGCGCTCGGGGGACCATCCTCACGAAGTGCTCCTCGAAGGTCCAGGGGCTGTCCAGGGTGGGGCCGAGGTACTTCATGTACCGCCCCACCGGGACAGCCGTGTCACCCACCCGGATCCGCGAGGCTGGAGGCTCCCGGCCCCGAGTGAGCCGGTGGAACCACAGTGCCTCACTCTTGTGAGGCGCTATCTCCAGGCCGAGCCCGCGGATCCGTCTCACGACGATAGCCACCCCAGCTCGGCGAACCTGAGCGTACGCTCGAAGTCGGGCCCCGTGGCGACCACCAAAGTGTCGTCTGCGTAGCACACGATACTCACGCCACAGGGCAGACTGGTGCGAAGGACCGGATCGTATGCGAGGTTCCACAACAGGGGCCCAAGCACGGACCCCTGCGGAACCCCGCACGAAACCACCTTCCTCTGCTCCGTCTCGTTCCGGTCGACATAGTCCACCCGTCTCTCCTGCAGGTAGGCCCCGATGGCCGACCTTAGGTAGGGAGGCACCTCATGGTAGACGAGGGTCTCCCTGATGGCCGGCCAGGGGAGGGTCCCGAAGGCGTTGACGATGTCTAGCGACACCGCCAGCGCGACCCCCCCCGATCGGACTGCCGGTTCCGACAGGGCCCGCACTCGACGCACCACTTCGATAGTCGAGCGCCCCTGCCGGAACCCGAACTGGCAGTCCGATATGTCCGGGCCCACCTGCGACAGGTGGCTGCTGATACGGGCGGAGATAACCCTTTCAAAGAGCTTCCCCGCCTCGTTCAGCAGGCATATCGGCCGGAACGACGACGGAGCGTCTCCGGTCCTCCCTGGCTTTCTGATGAGCACCAGCCTCGCCGACTTCCAGTCGAGGGGGAACACCCCGCGGCGGAGGCAGCTGGTGAACAGCTGCCTCGGCTTGTTCCCCAGGACTCCCAGAGCGAGCGCCAAGACCCGGCCCGGAACTCCGTCCGGACCGGGAGCGGCGCTGCGGGAGGCGAGCCGCGCGACGGCTCGCCCGAGCTCGTCCTCCGTCACCTCCAGCCCGTCGGACCACGGAATATGGTCCGACTGAGACGGAGGAACCGAGGGACTGCCCTGGACCCTAGGGAAGAGTGCGTCCACGACTCTCCCCACGACTTCCGGGTCCATATATGTACATACCTACAAGTCGAATTTATGCAAGCTTAAACGTGTCACAACTTGTTTAAGGACGTGGAAATGCAGGACCACCTCATGATGTAGCATTTAATGCCTGGAAACAGCTCTCAAGTGGTTTGAAAAAGAATAACAGAGATACTGTACTGCACTGTAACTAAAACGAATTTGTCATAAAATAGCATTGAGAGAAAAGGTTGCTTCTATCAAATGACAATTACCAAATATTTTAAACCAAATTAAAATTATTACGTACTATATTCCATGATTACCAAATAGAAAATTGTAAACAAAGAATTATTCGTACTTAATCCTTATTCTTATTTCGTGATTAATGGTGCAGTAGTTTATACATATCAGATAAGTAAAAAAATCTAAATAAAAATAAGTACATACAGAAGTAAGTGTGAATTTATTAAACATTGATTTTTGATGATATCTACTTAAAACAAATACTTTGAGATTTTTAATAAACACTTATCATTATTCTTCATACATTTGATTATCCGGATTTTCGATTATCCGAATGCCTATTGACAACAATTAGTCTGGTTAATCGAGTTACTACTTTATTAGTAAAATACATACCTAATCATGCATGCTAATAGCATGGCAGTCTCGGTGCCTCAAATCAGACCAGTGGTTCAGCATTCTGTTTGTGGTCAGATTTTGGATTTCAATCAGGTTCATTCCAAAAAGTAATATGGGCAATTTATTATAAATTGGCTGTAATAGCTATTACAAAAGACCGAAATATGCATATTCTTAAAGTATTTTTGCTTGATGCTTAGTATTATTGTCAAAGTCAAAATAAGTTTTATTTTCATAGGACTTCACAGACACTTGAAAATAGTCAACAAGTACAATTTAACTTTATTATTTGAAATTAACTACTTAACACGAGGGCTTGAGGAAAGTGCGTCCGTGGAACAACAAAACACGGACGCAATCGCCACGAGCGGCCCGATTCCGAGTGTAGGAGCTATCATGAAAAGAATCGGGCAAGAAACTCATGTGCCAATGTGTTGATATATATTTGACAGTTTAAAAATTTCTGGTTTCATAGTAAAATATTTTTAATAGTACCATTTTCATTATTAACTTCAAGACTTGTTTACAGACAAAACTTGGGGAGTGCCAATATCAATATGACTGAAGGGTATGTATAGTTATATACATAAATACATATGTTAGACTAGCTGACCTGAAGAACTTTGTTTCGCCTTGGAAGCATTAAATGAATAAACAAAACATTTTTGAAGTGGAACTCCTAATGTCTCGTGCAAAAGCGTATAGGTAATATAAAACACTAAAACATAAATCGGCTTATATAAACCAAGGAAGAGAATTTCCATAGCGTGATTAAAAACTGTACATAGACTAGCTAGTAGCGGCACTGTTGTCGCACCATGTCTCAAAAGTACTAACTGCATAAAAAATATTGTTTATAATTTTTAAATTTATATGCTACTTAAAAAAAAGAACATAACAAAAAATTCAAATATTAGTAGGAATATACAAACAAGGCATTTTTTAATGCTATATAATAATAATAATAACAAATAATAATTAGTTTGACGTCGCTATAACTGAAAAACCAACCTTGGGAACCTTAATAAAAAGTATCCATACAGACACAGGAGTAACACAACTAGTTCAGTATTAGAATTGTAAAACATTTAGTAATTAGTCAATAACTAATATATGTAGTTATTAAAATGCAATAGGTCGCAGGTAAAATAATGGCTTTTTTACTTCTGTATTTATTACTGTATTTAATTTCATTACATAGACTAAATTTTGATTTGTCTTTATTTTACCTTAGTGCAATTTCTTTCTAATTAATTCTTTTTGTGCTATCTGTACTAGTATTTTTTTTTGTAAATCTCTATTTTTTTGTATCACAAGTAGTTACGAAGCGGCTACCGAACATGCCAGACGTATATTTGTTATTATAAGGATAATTAAATCGATATTTGTTATTTTGCAATGTATGTAAGTATCTAATTATGTATATAATAAGTATGTAATAAATATTTATAATGTGATTCAATACATCAATAACAAGAACTCAATTTAAAAGTTTTTATACACGCTAAGTTTGGATAATATTATTAACAGCTACGACTGTGCAAAAACGAAAGTTCAGTTCGCTGCATGAATGGGCTGGCTCGACCGGTGAAACTCCACCGCCACTCATTCAAATATAGTTTTAATGCTTTTTTACAATATGGGTATCAAATGAAAGGGATTTTCGTTAGTAACTTGAAAATGTGACGTCATTCTAAATCCAATGCTATAAGTATTTTAATGCATTTTACAATATGGGTATCGAATGGGCTTGAGCTTGGGGAGTACCTAAATAAAAGAACAATGCGACGTCGAATATGGCACATCCTCCTAAATAAAATAGTCACCAAATTCTACCCAGACCTTAAGATGGGGGTACTCGAGTGGGGATCGAACCTGCCAATCTCCATTCCACAGTCAGTAGTAGGCAGCGGCTGTTAAGCCTCGTCTCGCCGTTATGTTTACATCCCAAATGGAATAGCCATGTACAATGGGCGTCGTCAGTAGGCAGCGGTAAGAAAACAAGTTGTACACAATTCACACTGGTATAATGATTACAGGTTGACAGGTATAATGATTAAATAATATCTTGAACAATAAGCTGCGGCCCATCGTATATTATTGTTGTGTTGTACTCACTGCCAGTGCCAGCCTTGTTATTATCTATAAATTTAATAAAAAACTAACTATATATTATGTGGATTTGGGAACATAGAAATTAAAAGGAGAACATTTTCTCGTCTAGGGATTTTCAATTGATCTATTCAACCCTCATCTAGGCCACATTTACAAATTGAGCTATCTCGTATCTAAATTTTGTGAAGGAAGACAGGGGAACAGCAGGGACCTAGACGGACCCTGCATAGGACAGATGTAATTAGTTTTGTAGATTTTTGGAATTTCGAGAACCATGGTTTTAGGGGAATGATTGGTTGAGTTGCATACATTCGGCCTTTTCTCTTGCTAGAAACCGACCAGTCAGTTTGCCATGATTTAAGCATGTCAGGTTTTGAAGAGTGAAGTAAATCATATATTTGGATGTTGTAGTGTCTTAAATCAGCTAACTCACTGGAAATTGCGTTTTTTGCCATGGCATCAGGATTTTCATTCCCTTCTATGCCTGGGTGACCCGGAATCCATACCAAAACTATGTCAATATTCTTCAACTTTTATTTTAGAAAAAATATATATACCTATACCTAATTTTTTGAGGCGAAACAAAGTTCGCCGGGTCAGCTAGTATTAAATAAGAGATGTACGGCATTTAAAAATGTAAATAAACGTGTCATGTGACATTTTACTTCTATTACAGGAATACTGGAATTAAATTAGAAGACAATATTCACTCCCTCAAACTGAAGATACAATCTTCTCCGACTTGGGCGGGACCCACGTGTAGTTGTGGCCGCAATGGTATTCAAAACGTCCAATCGTTCGTGAATATGAGAAATAGTGCCAAGTATGTTGTGGCTAACAAAGTTGAATTTCAATCTATGTTTCTCGTAACAAAAACTGGTCAGGATTTTTTTGTCAGTTTCATGAAAAAAAGCGATAACGACTCTCGAGAATTTAACATACATGTTAGTTTTGGGAAGGCAGGAGAAGCGAACGTTGTCAAGAAGGAATTCAATACAGACGGAATGTGGCATTCGGTTGAGAAAAATATTACTGCAATAGAGGACTATATTGTTGAAATAGATATTAAACTGGCGCCATTGGGAGTCTCTTATGAATATATGCACAAGGATACCACGTATACTGACCTAGAGCTACGTGGCATTGATGGGTCAGTGCATATGCACAGAATTGTTGCGGAAGCTGCCAGTCCTTGGTTCAAAACACTATTCAAGGGACCGTGGATTGAAGCAGGTGAACGCTTGCTCAACGTTGACGACGCTACTGTATCAACTTTACAACAACTCAAAGACTACATGTATCTGGGAATACTACCGGTTACAGGCGATTTAACAAAATTAATTCTCATGTCGTCTTACTACATGATGGAGGATTTGGAAATACGATGCTCCTACGAAATCTCAAAACAGATCACTGACAAAAACGCGTGCAATCTACTAGAACTCGCTGTCAAAAATAACTTATGCCATTTACTATTCGAAATTCTTCATGCTGTTCAAAGAAAATTAGTGAACGTCAACGAAATACAAAAGTTTTATAAATTCAATTAAAAACATACATTTTTTTTTAATTCATTGATAAGTTTTAAAGTGATTCTGATAATTTTATTACTAAGAAATTTCAAAGCATAACTCTGGTTTATTTTATCTGGTAAATGTTTCAAAAATGTGAATGTTTAGTTTTTTTTTTTTATTCCGAACAGTAATGTTACTAAGTAATATTTTTTTAGTTTTTAGATTTAATTGTAATAAAATTTGTGCCAATGATGCCGACGTGCCTTCAATATCGCTTTTTTATAGATACTTAAAATAATACTAGCGTATCATATCTAGTACCTAGAAGTGTACTTATACCTATGTTTTAAAATTAGTGAATATTTAGTTTTTTTATAAGTACAATATGTTACAAAATATTTTTTTGTAACATTAGAAAAACTTACAAAATATTTTTTTGTAACATTAGTTTTAAAATTTTCAATTTTAATAAAACTTGTGCTATGATTGAAAAAAGATTACTTGTAACTTTTTAGTAATAATACATACAATATACATAATATGCATGCCATCTACTCAAACTCGCTGTCAAAAATAACTTATTATGCCATTTACTATTCGAAATTCTTCATGTTGTTCAACGAAAATTAGTGAACGTCAACGAAAAACAAAAGTTATTATAAATTCACTTAATAACATTCATTTGTTTAATTCATTGATAAGTTTTAAAGACTTGTGATTCTGATAATTTTATTACTAAGCCATTTTAAAGCATAACTCTGGTTTATTTTATCTGGTAAATATTTGAAAAATATGAATGTTTAGTTGTTTTTTTTTATTTTGAACAGTATTGTTGTGGATAACTTCGGGGTGGACTGTATGGGTTCTTTATTCGAAAATAAAATAACTGATCTTCGATTTTTCTTCTTTATTCACTTAGTGCCCGTTCGTTTGATGCCCGTTCGCTTCCCTGTTTGCTTCACACATTCTCGCAAATATCGGGCCGCTTAATAACCCCGAAACTTTACCGTAACGAGAGCCGCGCTAAACTCGGCCCCATCGACCGCTTATTTTCACTATGAACCGGGGTCCTTTTGCGTCGTAACTCCGGTTCTATGTGACCTACAGGTACGCTTGATGCCTCTAAAGATAGGCCACGACCGTCTCTCTTATCTGTGAGAGATTTCACAATCCTATCGCGGCTTATCCCGAGACACCAAGCGTTTAACTAACAATTTTCCTCGCGCGGTCGGGGTAGCGACTCTCGTTTCGGAGTCTCGGGGCCCTATTATCCTACTTATACATGACATTCCATCGTGGGTAGCTTTAAGTATAGGACGTGTTTGATTGCAATAGTTCGGAGTGAATAAATAATTAAATATACAAAATTCTACAGATATGTTCTACAGATGAAAGTTGAGAAGAGGAATCACTGTACAGTGAGTGCAAATCAACAATTAAATATCGTATAATATTATTAATATTCCTCTTGACTGGATACACACTTTTGTTAATCGATTCTCTCAAAGAATAAAAATATGCCTACCCACAAAATCAAACAATTAAATAAAGAATACATTCTAATACCATCTAAGTATATAATAGAAAGATTACAGGTCTGCTTGGTCTAATGATGTATAACAGGGTTGCGTAGGTAGCAAGTCGCTGATTTCAAGTAATCATAAGACATCTATTTATTAAATAACTTTTATAAGTGGTAACTCGGGACAATTTAAAATTAGTTAGAATACAACATGCCATTAAATCATACCCCGCCAACATCTGCAAGAACACCTACGGAAAACACTACACTTAGTTCCGCCAATGAACAACTAACCGATACAGAGATGGTGTTAACATCTGCACCAAAAATCCCAACAACAAATCGGAGCTCCAAACGTAAACGTGATGAACTACAGATAGTTCACCTCTGGTTTCTTCTTTAAACTCAGAAGTTTAAAGAAGAAATCAGAGGTATGTTCAACAGCTGGGTTACGGAGCAAAACAATAAATACGCAAAACTACTTGAAACAATGATGGAAATTAAAGAATCGAATTTAAATATTGAGAATTCAGTACAATTTTTGTCGTCGAAATATGATGAAATACAGAAACAAATAAAAAATTTTGAAAGCGAAAGGCAAAATAATAAAAAATATATAGAAGCTCTTGAACGAAAGATTGATAACATGGACAGAAAATCTAGGTCAACTTATTTAGAAATTAAAAACATTCCACAACAAAATAAAGAACATAAAGGAACCCTTGCCACAATGATCGTTAATATAGGTACACAACTAAATGTTAACATACAGCAATCTGATATTAGAGACGTATTTAGATTAAATACCAAATCAGAACCAAACAAACCCATCTTAGTAGATCTCAATAGTGTTTTGACACGGAACAATCTGTTGTACAAGATTCGGAAATACAACAAAGAAAACAGAAATAACAAATTTAGCACCGAAAATATTAAACTGAATTGCCAAAAACTACCGATTTATATTGTTGAAAACTTGTCAATGAAAGCCAAAAAACTATATTTCACTGTGCGTACATTTGCTAAAGAAAATGGATATGGTTACTGCTGAACGAATAATGGTAAAATTTACCTACGCAAAGCAGAAGGATTGCCAGAGATACGAATCGATGAAGAAACAGATCTAGCGAACCTTCTTTCATACATGACTACTGTTAAGAGTGTGGTTACATATCACTTTTACTACATATTTTTTTATAGCGAGTATATTTTTTTAAAATTACTTTTATCCTAATCTATTAACGTTTATACTCAGAATTCTATCTAAATTATACTATTCCAGTTTTGCGCCTTATAGCAATAACACTCACAAATCACACAATGAAAAACACATAAATACACATACCATAGTTGAATTACAGTCACACAAAGCGGTGCCTAAACAACTAATACACTTCTTCAAAAATATGTCCCATGCTGGCGAGGGGAATCCCCGTATGACGAGTACACTTGGTGGACATAAATGGACAATCAGACAACCTAAGGATAAACATTCAATCCCATAGATATAAACATCATAGGAGATGAAATAGAGCACACTGGTGATATTGACTGTACTTTTGTAGAAGATCCCTCCCATTGTCAGAGGTTAATTAAAAATTCAGCACTTAATAATCGCATGACCATTTTAACAATCAATATTCGTAGTGTTAACCGCAATATAGACACAGTTACTGTTTTTATAGCACAGCTGGATATTGAAATTGACGTTCTAGTACTGACGGAATGCTGGATTAACGAAAATACTATCATACCCAGTATTGAAGGTTATATGCACTTTAAAACAACAAGGGTTATCAATCAGAACGACGGGGTATTAGTCTATATAAAAACGTCCATAAGTAACGTTAAAGTTACAGAGCCGGCTATTGACCAGGGCAACTGTCTTCAGGTGAGTATAGGTGATGAATACGCCATAATATGTACTTACAGGCCGCCTAGTTTTGGAAATCCTATTGCGTATATGGATTCCATGGATAGGTTGCTTACTTCTATTACCACCAAAAATATTGTGTTAACGGGAGATGTTAATGTGGACATTCTGCCAGACAGAATTTCGGGATTCGGTTCGGACTACCTGAATCTGATGGCAAGCCATGGACTAAGGCAAGGCATCAACAGACCAACGAGACTTGAGAGCTGCCTTGATCACTTTATAAATATTAAAAATATTCTGCCAACAATTGTCGGAACCAATTACCCACCTGTGTAATCTGAGTGTTGGGGCGGGAGTATTTTCCAGAGAATTTAAAAAAGCCCTAGTTGTACCTATACACAAAACTGGTGATAAAACTCTGCCAAGCAACTATCGACCGATCTCACTCCTAAGCGCACTATCCAAAATTCTGGAAAAGCTGATTAACAAGAGGTTGGTGGATTATTTGGAAAACAATAATCTACTGTCTTGTAATCAATTTGGATTTAGACGTGGTCGATCAACTGAAGATTCTATAATAAAACTCACCTCGAAAGTGGTAAAATGTTTGGACCAAGGGAACAAATGCATCGGTGTCTTTATTGGTTTGCAGAAAGCGTTTGACACCGTGTCTATACCTATCTTACTAACCAGGCTTGAGGGCTTAGGCATCCGTGGAGTTGCCCATTCGTGGTTTCGGAGTTATCTATCTGGAAGAAACCAGTGTGTAAGGGTCAATGGATTAACTAGTTCATATAAGGAATGCAGTTTCGGAGTACCGCAGGGAAGTACTCTTGGCCCAACATTATTTTTGTGTTACATCAACGAACTATGTAACCTAGATGTAAAAGGAGCTAGCATTATTATGTATGCAGATGACACAACAATAGTATTCCATGACAAAACATGGGATAAAGTAAAATATATTGCGGAGATTGGAATGAAACAAATAACAAGATGGCTAGAAAATAGTTTACTTACCCTTAACACATCTAAGACTAACTATATTTGTTTCAGTAAAACCAAAATGTCTGCTCCAATTGGTGACCTTAAGCTTACACTACATAAGTACACTTGTAATGCAGATCATGTAGATTTCGATAATTGCAATTGTTCTCAGCTTAGGAGAGTCCAGAATGCAAGGTATCTTGGAGTTATTATTGATGAAAACTTGCAATGGAAATCACACATAGAAATGATTACAAAAAGAATCAGAAAGCTAATCTATGTTTTTAAAACTCTTCGTCAGGTGGTGGAAGTGAAAACATCGATGAGTGTTTATCGATCACTTTGCCAGTCTTTTATAAACTACTGTCTGTGTTCCTGGGGAGGTGCCTGTAAAACACATCTTTTAGATGTTGAAAGAGCTCAGCGTGCAATACTAAAAGTACTATTATCCTTAAAATGTAGACACCCCACTACGCAAGTCTATGAAAAGGCACAAACACTTAGCGTCCGCAAATTATTCATTTTCCGTTGTGTAAGTAGATACCACAGGGTCACAGTGCCCAGTTTGCCAGACACTCTTAAAATAATTCAAAAGTGTCCTGTGCCACCGCCACACAGCGCTCAAGCCAAAAGACATTATGACTTTATGGCACCAACACTATACAATTCTTTGAATCTTGCACATAAAATTAAAAATGTAAATAATCATAAATTAAAAGAGATTATTAATGACTGGTTAAAAAAATTTGATTACACCGAAACAGAGTCTATTCTACAGGGAACACAAGCAAAAAAATTATATACAAATTAATATGTTTACAACACACACAGAGACAAATACATACACAATCACACGCACATACACACACACTTCATTAACTTTTATCTGCTACCCGCGCACCAATTGTGATTTAGATACTAACAAACTAACTCGATTATATTGCGTAAAATTATTTTCCTGATTTCTCTTATTATATATAAATATTATCAACTCGAAATAACATTTGTCAATATATTATTATGTAATGTTTTGTTTATGTTAATGTTTTGTACATTACACTAACATATCTCAATGTATCAATGTACCAATCAAATATATATGTAATGACTTTGAATTATATGTAATGGATAAGAAATGCTATATTTTTAAAATGTTTACAATGGAATGACCGTCTCTTGAAACACAGGTAGCCCTAGTTCAAGAGTCGGGACATTAATTAAATTATTATGAATTCTGTTAATAATTACTGAATAAATAAATAAATAAATTGAAATAAATTGATTATACACTCGAATTTACTTTATTTATATGAATACATCTTATCCTAAATAAAATACATACAATTATTCCTATTCCCTTAGCCTAAACGAAACATATACAACTATTTCTAACTATGCTAAGTCGCTGTCCTTAACATTCTCCCCCCGTCGCAGTTCACGTAGACTCCTTTCGGTGAAGGACAGCGAGCTTCGCGGTCGGGCGCTTGAAGGTCCCGGTGCGTGTTCGGACCTCAGCAACCCGCACTCCTCCGTCCGGCCCGGGGAAAACTCTCTCCACTATACCGCGAGGCCACGTATTCCTGGGCAGCGATGAGTCGACCACGATGACCACGTCGCCGACTTGGACCGGATCTCCGTGGTTGGCAGGCTCCCCCCGTGGCACTAACGTCGGGAGATACTCTCTAATCCAACGTCTCCAGAACACGTCCGCGAGAGCCTGGCTGGCCCTCCACGTTCGCTTATCTACTTCGTCGCAGGGGCCTGTGGTAGGCAGTCCCGCGGATGACCCAAGCAAGAAGTGATTAAGCGTCAGGGCTTCGGGGTCGTCTATGCTGACGCTGACGTGAGTCAGGGGCCTCGCATTCACCGAGTGTTCAGCCTCCGCTAGCACCGTCTGTAGCACCTCCTCGGTGGGCGCCCTTTCCTTCAGAGTGATGGCTAACGCCGTCTTTACGGAGCGTGCTAGCCGTTCCCACGCTCCTCTCTCGTTGGGCGCACCTGGTGGTATGAATACCCACTGCATTCGGTGTAGCAGTCCTTCCTCCCGTAGCGCCGGAGTCCATTCTACGTACGCCTTTCTCAGCTCCGTGTCCGCGCCGCGGAACGCGGTCGCGTTATCCGAGTACATTATTTTCGGCCATCCTCGACGTGCTGCCATTCTTCTGAGCGCCATAATTGCTGAGTCAGTCGATAGTGACGCCACCAGTCCCAAGTGCACGGCGCGTGTCGTTAGGCAAGTATACAGGGCTCCCCAACGTTTCTCCCGGCGACGACCGATTTTTATGGTCATCGGGCCGAAGTAGTCTTGGGCACAGTTCGAGAACGGCCTCTGGTATGCGGCGAGGCGCGCTCCCGGCAGATCTCCCGTCGTCGGAGTGTTCGGCCTGGCCTTCCTCACTCGGCAGAATTGGCACCTCCCTTCTATTGCTCGGACCGTTGGTCGCAGGTGCAAAAATCCAAAATTTCTGCCGCAGGTCGTTGGTCACTCTTTCTCGGTTCGCATGCCCTGCCGCGGAATGCTCTCTTGTTATTAGCAGCCTCGTAGTGGGGTGTCTTCCGTCAAGAATGACGGGACGTTTAGTTGCGGCCGGCGCGCTGGACGCATTGATCCTCCCTCGCGCTCGTATCAATCCGTCGTCGTCGATTATCGGGTCGAGCTTGTAGAGTCGGCTCGACTTCAGGACGTGTTGTGGGCGGGCGGACTTCATCCTTTTTAATTCCTCCGCGAAGCTCTCCTTCTGTGCCTCCGCTAACAGCATATTCTCGGCGCGTTCGATATGGCCGAGCTCCATTTTCGTGGCTTGGCGTCGACATATATCGACGAACGCCAGTACTCGCGCCACGGTCCTCACAAGCGTGTCGTATTTAGAGAAACGCTCAGGGTCCGGCGTCCAGCGGCACGTGTTCTTGTCCTCCACGGTGTGTAGGATCACTTCTTCTTCATTATCGCCAGGGGTAACTTCTTGTGGCCACTCATATTCCGGGCGGCGCAGGAAGTCAGGGCCCCGAAACCAGCGGGCTCCCTTTTCAATCGGTGTGTTGGTGAGGCGAGTTGCGTCGTCAGCAACGTTCTCGGCGGTAGGCAGCCATCTCCACTCTTCTTTGTTGGTCAATTCTGATATCTCACCCAGCCGGTGTGCAACGAATGGAGTGTATCTCTTCTCCTCGTTCCTTATCCAGTGCACGACTGTTGTCGAATCTGTCCAATATACCGTCCTTTTTATGTCGAGACCGTGTTCTTTCCTTATTGTGGTGGCCAGTCTCGCCCCGATGACCGCGGCTTGTAGTTCGAGGCGTGGTATCGTTTGCGTGCGTCGCGGGGCCACCTTCGCCTTGGCCGCTACGAGACGTAATCGAGTAGTCCCGTCCCTCTTCCTGATGCGCCAGTAGGCCACCGTTGCGTACGCCTGCTCGCTAGCGTCGCACAGTACGTGTAGTTCTAGCTCCTCACAGCCCTCCAGCTCGTACCAGCGTTTTATTCGCAGGCCGGAGAGCTCCTCGAGGCACTCTATCCAGCTGGCGAACTGTTCGTTGTCTTCTTCGGGAATCGGCTCGTCCCAGGTCATCTTTAATCGCCATAGGTTCTGAAGGATGATTCTAGAGCGGATCGTGAAGAAGCTGAGTAACCCCAGCGGGTCGTAGATCGACAT
Source organism: Euproctis similis (assembly GCA_905147225.2). Lineage (NCBI taxonomy): Eukaryota > Metazoa > Arthropoda > Insecta > Lepidoptera > Erebidae > Euproctis > Euproctis similis. Next base: position 4,059,767 of record LR990121.1, on the reverse strand, counting down.
AACTGCGCTAAGTGCCTCTCTCTTGGTTGGTGCGCGGGTCCGGGCCAACACTTCGGCGGGAACTCGGTTCATGGAGGTGTTGAACCCGAGTTCGTCCCGCTCGGCGTCCCATATCAGGCCGAGTATCTTGTTTTCCGGGCCGTCTCCGCCCAGCGGTGTCGGTACTGTCGCTCGCAGCTCTTCTGGGATGTCTCGTAGGGCGTGATCGTGGCTGGAGTTCCACGCGCGAAGAGTGAACCCGGCTCTCTCATGCACTACTCGGGTCTCTGCTATGACTAGCCTCGCTTTCTCTTCATCGTCGTAACTCGCCACATAGTCGTCCATGTAGTGGTGCTTCGTTATAGCTTCATACGCGAGCGGGTGCGTGTCCGCGTGCACTAGTGCGTTATGATCTCGCACGTAGTGTGCCATGAATGGTGAGCTCGCTGCGCCGAATATCATGCTGGTCATCTTGTACCGCCGTGGTGGTCCTCGGCGATCGTTACCTCGCCACAAGAACTGTTGGGCCGGCTGATCTTCGGTGCGGATCTTCACTTGTAGGAACATCTCTTGTATATCCGCTGTGACGGCCACTCGCTTCATTCGGAATCCGAACAAGATTCCTGGCAGAGGAAGCAGCAGATCTGGTCCTTGCAGCAGGTGGTCATTCAGGCTGACTCCCCGGCACTTGGCAGCGGCGTCGAAGACGAGTCGGTACTTCCCGGGTTTGTTCGGGTTCTGCGTCGCGAAGTGCGGCAGGAACCAGGCGACACGACTCTCCTCCTCTGACCCATTACACGGTTCGGCGTACCCTTTTCTCAGCAGATTATCAATCTGTTCTGTGTAGGCAGTGGCGAACTCCTTGTCCGAGTCCATCTTCTTTTCAATCTGCTGCAGCCGGCGGAATGCCGATTCGTAGCTGGGCGGCATCTGTACGCTATCCCCTCGCCACGGCAGTCCCACTTGATACCTTCCATTTTCTTTCTTCACCGTGCCGTCGAGTACGGCCACAGCTCGTTTGTTTGCCTCGCTCACGGGTGGTTCGGTCTTGACTCCCAGTGCCTCCACGCAGAAGTGACGCTCCACCAGTTGGTGAAGTCGTTCGTCTTCCTCCGGTGTGTATACGTGTAGCACGTCGGCGACGTTCCGTATTAAGCGCTTCGGAATCGTGCCGTGTATGACCCATCCCAGCTTTGTCCTCGATGCCGCTGGTTCTCGTGGTTTGCCGACGCGTAATTCTTGGGATACAATATACTCCCAGTGATCGGCTCCCATTAGGATACCGGGCTGCGTGGCCTCGTAGAAGACTTCCCTCTTCGGTAGGTCTCGAAGGTAGTCCAGCTCCAGCAGCTCCCTCGGTATCGCTTGCTTTGATAGTTGCATGTTTTTTATTGTTCTCGCTTTCAGCGGGTGTGCGATGTCGTCGGCGCCTTTTATTTGTAGGTCAACCATTCTGCTCGCGTCTTCCTTCTTCGTCATGTTGATCCCCTTCATTCGCAGCGGTAGCACCGGTCCATTGGCTCCGATCCTCTCTGCCAGTTCCTCGTTGATTAGCGTGATGGTAGCACCTTCATCCATTAGTGCGTGGGTGTGTACCCTTCCCTTTGGGCCGACGAGGGTGACTGGACACATCTTTAACAGTACGGTCTTGGGACCGGTGGTCGCCGGAGTGGCCACCGTCATCACAGACTCTGCGCTGTTGTCCTCCGTCGCTGTCTGTTTATCGCTGTGTAGGAGTGAGTGATGTGATCGTTGACATGTCTCGCACGGCTTCCCTTTGTAGTACATTCTCCTGTGTGTTTTTGTTATGCACTTGAAACACATTTTGTTCTCTTTAACTAAACTTCATCTTTCGTTTACGGAGAGCGCTCTGAATTTTGCACATTCCGTTAGCCTGTGCGCTTTCCCACAGCAAGGGCACTTTACCTCTTCTTCTTCAGTGACGTTGAAGACTGCGTTTTTCTTTTTATATGTGCTGGCGCTGAAGTTAAGGCTCTTATCTTTTCTCGCCGCGCTGCTCGTAACGCTGTTCGTAGTAGTGGCTGGAGCGTAGTTGTACTGTAGGGCCCGATCGGCTTCCCGGGTGAGGAAGCGGGACAGCACTATTATTTCCGGTTCCGCGGTGCCTTGGTGTTCACTGGCGTAGTCGCACCATCTGGCCTTTATGTGCGGGCTAAGCTTATCCAGTACCTCCCTGGCTAGCATGGGGTTGAATAGATAACCCTGCCGGTTGACCGTGGTGAATACGCATACTATGTTCTGAAGTTTCACGGCAAACCGGTTCAAATCTATTGCAGGTGTTCCGGGTTTCGGTAACTTCTGCATGTCTTCGATGGCACGGTCGATGATGATCTCGGGTCGTCCATAGCACCTTTCCAGAGTCTTCATAATTATCTCTGGGTTCGTCTCTGTATGGAGTAACGCTATCACCATTTCTCTGGCTTCCCCTTTGAGGCAGCATCTTAGTCGCTGAAGTATCTCGGCTGGCGTCAGGTGATATATTTTCGCCGCGTCCTGCACGGCCGCCTTAAAACTCAGCCACTCCGTCGAGTTCCCCGAGAATGGCTGTAGGTCGGGACATCTTGCTCTCGGACTCACTAGCTTCTCCATAACCTCCGTAAGCGCCTCGATTTTATTCCTCCGGGCGGGCGTGGGTGATCTTCTGGGGACTTCAAACCGTAGCTGTCGCTCTTCTCGTACGGCCGTCCGTGAGTCGCCCTGTTCCTCCCCCCATTTACCGAGGGCCTGCGTACTGTTATATATTGGAAATGTACCCCTTATTCCTTACCCAGCTCCTATTATCCTCCCCTATGCAAAAACGGTTCAACTCGCAAAAGTGCCATATCAGCAGCACAGCTTCGCTTCCAAACCCGTCCTTCCGACCCGCTAGAGCAGTCGCTCTCCATCCTCCGTCGCGAAGACTCATTTTCTATGTCTAATCCTACTAGTAGTGTGTAATTTCTATGTCCATATGTGTAACAATTTAAATGTGTAATTTCTACGTCTAAATGTGTAACAACTCATTAATATAAATTAATTAAGTTTCATTAATTTCTTTTTATTTTTAAATAAACTCAGTGTAATTAAATAAGTTTTTTTTAAAACTTAATTTCACGCGTCCCGCGTAACATTGGCAGCGGTGGGATCTATAAAATCCAGGAATCGCCTCCGCGAACTATTTCGAGTTTCGAATCTGTGTCGAGTTCACCATTGTAGTGCAACAAGGGCTACATATTCCAAGGCCGTTGAGCTATCCTCACGGCCCCTACAGACGACATCACACCAGCACCGTCGTCGTGCATCATCCAGTCTACTGTGCAAGGGTGCACAATGTTCCAGGTTATTTTCGCCGCGATCCTGTAAGTCAATTCTGTTACAACTATATTTCTAACTCCAGTGATAAAGTGTTGAGTGTATTGTGCCGAAAAATCTATACGCCGTGAGTGAATATATACGGTCAAAATATCGAAATTCATACACACAGTTACATAGTAATTCTAAAACAATCAACAAACGAACAAGGAACAACTTCGATTTCTACGAAACCTCCACTGTGTCGCGGCCAGTGAGACTAAACAATCCTTATCTTTTCCGGTGACGGCTGTACAACACCGGACTAAGAACGTTATCGTTATTATTTTATTGTGTTCTATAATTCATTTATTGTATTTTATGCTTCTTTTATTCTACAAATCGTATTTTATATGTGTGTATTTTAGGTTTTTGGTTTTGTGTATTTTGTTTATCTTCCTTTTTATATAAAATGAGTAAATCAGAAAAAGAGGAAAATCCCTCAATCCACGTTGACTTAAATAGTTTATTCAAATTTATAAAACCATATAGCGGTGATAAGCAGACGCTAAACGCGTTTATTTCAAATTCTAACAATGCCTATGAACTTGCGAGCGCCGAACAAAAACCAGTTTTATTTCGGTATATGCTCAGCCAACTACAAGGTAAAGCGGAAATTGCCAGCTCTATAAAAAATTTCACAAATTGGGACCAATTAAAAAACTTCCTTAAATCCCAATTCTCAGACATAAAACATTATTCACATTTATTAGCCGAATTACAAGACTGTAAACAAAACTCGAACGAGGCAGTCAGCCAATTCGGCCTTCGAATCGAAGACATCCTGTCCCAATTACTCACCGAGATAGTACTCACCAAGGCCAAGGAAGCCCCAGGCCGCACCGCAGCGATGGAAGACCTGGCCCTCCATCATTTCCTGATAGGTTTGACCCCGCGAATTTCAAACATAGATGCAAATCACCTAAAAATTTAAATGAAGCTATCAACTTGGCCGCGTCTGAAGAAAAAATTCAGAAACTCATGTACAAAAGACACATACCTAGTGCCAATCCGCCAAATCCACAGCGCCGAATTAGCGAATAACCTAGACCTATAAATATAAATAACGTTAGAACTCAAGGGCAATCAGACAAAACATGCAGATATTGTAAAAACGTAGGGCATCTAATAGAAGAATGTAGAAAACGCGAATACAACAATAATCGCGCAAAAGCCCTACAAAACAGTAACCGCTTCAACAATTCTTTTACAAATACTTCTCGGTATGCAGAACGTCAGCAATCACGTGTAAATATAGTAAATGGGGACCCTAATCCCTCTCCCTCTCATGACCAATCTGTTCAAAATAAACATTTAAACGAATAAAGGGCTCACGAAGGTGCCTCGTGAGACCCCAGTACCAAATTTCAACACAGCCAAACAACAACGGCACCCGCTCTGTATCCTTCAAATCCACTAAATTTATGGAAAAACCGAAACCATATACATCGGCTGTGTCTCGAGTTACACGACAGGGTAACCAGCCCCAAATAGTAAACTCACCCTCTGTATCCTCTGAATCTACCAAATTCCTAGCGAATCCAAAGTCATATGCATCAGCTGTATCTCGAGTTACACGACAGGGTAACCAGCCCCAAATAGGAAACTCACCCTCTGTATCCTCTGAATCTACCAAATTCCTAGCGAATCGAAAATCATATGCATCAGCTGTATCTCAAGTTATACGACAGGGTAACCAGCCCCAAATAGGAAACTCGCCCTCTGTATCCTCTGAATCCACTGCATCCTCCTTGCCTACCAAATCCTCTGAATCTGCTAAACCCACTGAATCTGACATACTAACAAACTCTTTTACTCATACTTACCACAAACGCCAACCAACCATGAATCCCTCCAAACCCGCTGTTTCTAAACAAAATTTATTTCATGCATCTCCTGTAACAAGTGACAGTCATAAGAACAAAATCTACGAAATTTCTCTGAATTCCACAAAGCGATACTTACCTTATGTTATCCTTAGCACCCAAGTGAATGACCGCGATCTTACCTTTCTTGTTGACACTGGATCCTGCGTTAGTTTAATAAAAGAAGCCGCAATTAAGTTCACTCCCGTTCTGAGCAAAGAAATCGTACAATTAAAAGGTATAAATACTAGCGAAGAAACTATACCTACCATAGGTCATTTTCAGTTAAAATTATTCTCCAAACTTCACACGAATATAGCATATCGATTCCATGTTATTAAAAACATCGATCTAAATTATGATGGTATAATCGGGACCGACCTCCTTAACGATTACAATCATAATTCCTTACAAATTCGCCATATCTCTATAAAATTAAAATATTGCCAACCGTTATACAACATCGCGCCACGATCTGAAACCATTATAGAATGCACAGTCAATAATCCTAAATGTCGAGTTGGTGTAGTCATAGATCAACACATATCAGACTTGCTCTTGGTAGCGAATTGTATCGTTGCTGTCAAAGACAATAACAGAGTCAATATATCAGTAGTTAATACATCGGAAAAGGCGGTCATGATAAACTCTGACATCAAAATAAAACTTCAACCTCTCGCATCCCAATCCTTCCAAATTCATTCCATCCCCGAATACTCCGAATCCTCCACGACACGAAGAAACGAAGTCCTAAAACTTTTACGAACAAATCACCTTAACGACGAAGAAAAACGTAGCCTACTAGACGTCTGTAGTAAATACTCAGACATTTTCCATTTGCCCAACGATAAGTTGTCTACCACAGACCTATTAAAACATGATATAAACACTTCTACATCAGAGCCTATAAACGTAAAATCATACCGTTTCCCGGAAATACATAAAAGAGAAGTTGAAACACAAATGGCTAAAATGCTTAACCAAGATATAATAAAACCTTCTGTCTCGGCCTGGTCATTTCCCATTTGGATAGTCCCAAAAAAATCGACTCCTCCGGCCAGAAGAAATGGCACATTGTAATTGATTATAAGAAATTAAACGACATCACTATCGGAGAAAGTTACCCAATTCCACAAATTAGCGAAATACTAGACCAATTAGGACAAATTAAGTACTTCTCTACGCTTGATTTATGTTCCGGATTCCATCAAATTGCTATTTCAGAAAAGGACACTCCCAAAACTGCTTTCACCGTCCCACAGGGGCATTTCGAGTTTAAACGCATGCCGTTCGGACTCAAAAATGCTCCCGCAACTTTCCAACGCTTGATGAATACAGCGTTAGCCGGCCTTCAGGGAATTCATTGTTATGTCTACTTAGATGATATCGTTATCTATAGTCAAGATCTAGTAAGCCATTGCGACAAATTATCAAAAATATTCGAAAGATTACGTAAATATAACCTAAAACTCCAACCCGACAAATGCGAGTTTCTCCGCAAGGAAGTCGCATATCTCGGGCACATCATAAGCGACGAAGGCGTTAGCCCAAATCCCGATAAGATTAAAGCAGTTTACCCATTTTCCAATCCCTAAGTGTCCGAAAGACGTGAAGTCTTTTCTCGGTCTCGTGTCGTACTATCGACGATTCATACCTGAATTTTTGAAAATCGCAAAACCTCTAACGACACTATTGAAAAAAGACGTCGTTTTCCACTGGTCTAACGAACATCAACTATCACTCGACGAACTTAAGGAAAAACTAGTAAAAACAGGAGTTCTAATATATCCAAATTTTTCCGAACCCTTCATACTTACCTGTGACGCGTCAAATTTCGCTATATCTGCCATACTTTCTCAAGGCGAAATCGGTAAGGATCGCCCAATAGCATACGCCTCGAGAACCTTAAATAAAGCAGAAACCAATTACTCAACAACTGAGAAAGAGTGTCTAGCTATTGTGTTTGGCACTAAAACGTTTAGACCTTATCTATATGGTCACAAGTTCTCTATTGTCACTGATCATAGACCCCTAAAGTGCCTCAACTGCAAAGACCCAGGCTCGCGATTAGTGAGATGGCGTCTTAAGCTCGAAGAATTTGACTACAAGATCGAATATAAACGAGGTAAAATCAATAGTAACGCTGATGCTTTGTCCCGTTTTCCCGTAAACCCTATAAGGCAATCCGAAAATAATCCCATTCCTTCCACCTCTAGAGATGACGCCCCTTATACTTCCCCTGCATTTAGCCCGATAACCCTAGAAGATCTAGACATTCCGATACCCTCCATTCCATTAGACTCAGACGATATACCATCAGTTGACTTACTTGATAATGACGATCCGATACCTGAAATCTCAGAATCCGAAACTATAGACAAATCACCTGAACACTCAAATTCAGGAGAATTTTAGGAGGATTAGAAGGATCTAATCCTGCCAACATTGATGACACTGTCCAAAACCCGATCCTACCTTCTGTTACTCCCACTGTTCCTGAAGATAACTACAGAAATTTCCTAAAAACCACATCTAACAGCAAATTCAATTGTAACACGATTATCATTGAGCATAATGACAGCATCCTGAAAAGTGACTGTAAATGCATTATTATACCCACATCAATCGATCTCGATCATTCAAACCCATACGTAGAGGAAATACTTAGCGAAATCGATAACCTTCAGATCCTTCTAGATAAAGAAAGAACTTTGTATACAACACTTTCAACAACCCTAAAAAAAAAAGAAAATACATTTTTTATTTACCAAAGTATACCATTTCAATAGTAGTACTTATGAAGACATATTCAAATGCCTACTACATCTGAAAGCCGAACTACTTCAAAATCCAGATGATTCAAATAGTGGTGTAGCCATTACTGATTTCCAAAATCCTTTCGACAAACTTTCATGGATAAAATTATACAATATGTTCTGCTACATTTTCAATGACACCTTAATCCCTATTCATATCTATCACAACTCTATTATTTTTCCAACCCCTTCTGAAATTCCTAAGATACTACGCGAGAATCACGACATACTCATAGCCGGACATCTCGGAACAGTACGTATGTATAACCGCATCAGAGAACGATATTACTGGCAATGTATGCGCAGCGACATAGAAACATACGTAAAAAACTGCACGCTCTGTCAGAGCAATAAAGCTTTCCGACAGATAAATAGGTCTCCAATGCAAATTACAACCACCTCTACAAAACCATTTGAGCGCCTCAGTCTAGATGTTGTAGGTCCACTTCCGGAAGCTGGACAACGTCAACTCAGATTCATAGTAACCCTTCAAGATGACCTCACCAAATTCTCATTCGCTTATCCCGTCTCAAATACAACTGCTGAAGAAACATGCGAGTGCCTGGTGCGCTTTATTTCAATTTTCGGTATTCCAAAATCTATTTTAACTGACCAAGACACCAACTTTACAGCAGAATTATTCAAAAAGACATGCGATTTCTTAAAAATAAAACAGGGCTTCACCATATCACCCACAAACACAAGGCGCATTAGAACGCAGCCACTCCACTCTCAAGGAGTACTTGAAGTCCTACGTGAACGAAAACCATTCTGATTGGCACAAATATGTATACACTGCAATGTTAGCTTATAACACGTCTATCCATTCTACCACATGAACTTCTTTTCGGCCAAAAACCATTTATTCCTGACTTCGTTTATGAGTTAAAGTCAGACTTAACCCACCCAGAATATATTAAAGCCTTACATCATCGCTTAAAACTCTCACGAGAGAAAGCCGTAGAATACATAATCAAATCAAAGGAAAGATCAAAAGAATATTACAATGCCCGCTCGCGTCACGTTCAATACAAAGTCGGAGATTATGTATATCTCAAAAATCACTTACGACTTCGCAAGGCCCTATCACCGATATGGAAGGGTCCATCAAGGTTGTCAAAATTAATGGTAGAAATAAATTGACCTTACTCATAAACAGACGTCATGTAACTCATCATTACGATGAGGTAAAGTTAGCAAGCAGATCAGAATCCTAATTCTACTTAACATCATGTCAATTTTAATTTCTATTCCCTAATACTTAGTTACATTTAATTCCAGTATTTTTACACCAACTATACTGGGTCAAGAATACATCGAGCCTATGAAGGATAAACCTGGAATATTCTTCGACCCTCTCGGTTCATTAAGTCTAGTAAATAATTACCTTAGTATAATTATTCCCTACGATATATCTTTTATAAGTTCACATATTGATAGTATTTACCAATTTCTAAACAAATCAATGCTACTCTGTGAAGGTAGTTTAGTTATAGACAACGTAGAATGTAATAATATATTTAAGCTATTATATACCCGACTAAGCGATATAATCCACGACAATGAGGCCATATCCCATCTCCCTACTCACCGTTTTTCTAAACGATCCGCCCTACTAGGTTTTGTCGGTACCCTTTCTAAAAAGCTATTCGGCACAATGGACGAAGACGACGCAATTCGTTATGATAACGCAATTAAAGAAGTTGAAGTAGATGAAAAGAAAATAGCTCTTCTAATGAAAGATCACATTCTAGTAACCACCTCAACTCTAAAATCAGTTAATAAAACCATAAACGATATAATTTTAAATGAAGCACACCAAAAAAATGCTGTAAATGCCCTCTCTGAAAACATTGCTAATTTAACCCTTGTTTCTGAAGAAATAGGATTAAGATCCCGCATATTAGAACTAATTTCAATGATTGAGTCTAGTCTACTAACATTATCTTTCAAAGTCGAAGACACTGTTAACTCCATAATGTTTAGTAAATCTAATATCCTATACCCTACCATTCTTACTCCTAAAAAAATATACTCTGAATTACTCAACAATTATAGATTTCTACCACATTCTGAACAACTGCCAGTCCTCCTGAGCCTTGAGAATATGCACACTATCCTGAATGTATCTGAAATTTCCTGCTATTTCAATCGGGAACGAATAGTCTTCACCATTAAAATTCCTCTAGTCGACACCATGATCTTGAACCTTTACCATAACTTACCTTCTCCAGTACCGCATGACGACGATAACCCCATATCATATGTAACCATCATCGCTTCTTCTAAGTATCTAGGCATTAGTAGAGACAGATCCGTGTATTCAAAATTGGACAATTTAGACTCATGCAAAATCATCAATAATAATCATTACCTTTGCGGAATCTCAGCTACATATTCACCTCAAGTTACTCCTTCATGTGAAATAGAAATAATTACTAAAATACTTACCAGAATCCCGACCATGTGTGAAGTCAAATTCATGCACGGACAGTTAAATATCTGGCAACCGCTCCGTAATAACCAATGGCTATATGTTACATCTGAAAAATCTAGGTAAAACATAATTTGTAATGAATCTCAATCCTATGAGATACATATTCATGGAAATGGAATACTATCATTACCTCCTAAATGTACTGCCTATTATAGAGACACCCGTCTGGTGTCCCAAAATAGTTATAAGTCAGAATTAAGACAAATTGTATCTAATTATAATATACTTAATGATTCATGTTGCGATGTTCTGAAATATAATGTTATATCTCCTCATTTACCTAAATTGAATTTAAAAAATGTAAACTTAGACTCTATAGCCTTCGATAATCCAGAAATGTTAAAAGAACTAACTGACATTGTAAATAAGCCGCATACAGTTGTATACCAAGACCACTACCCTGGTACTATTCTAGCCATAAGTATTGTAGTTTTATTAATTATAATATACATAGTTTGTAAGATTAGTTTACGCAGTTATATGTTAAAGAGGAATTCCCGTGATCCCAATCCAACCCCTGAATCGATTGACGAAATCGAACAAGCCGAGACTATCTCTCTCCCTACACTCCGAGTTGGTTGAACGTATAATATAACGCTCATTTACCGTAAACTCACTCGAAAAGTGTAGTTTACTCTAAATCGGGGGGCTGTTATATATTGGAAATGTACCCCTTATTCCTTACCCAGCTCCTATTATCCTCCCCTATGCAAAAACGGTTCAACTCGCAAAAGTGCCATATCAGCAGCACAGCTTCGCTTCCAAACCCGTCCTTCCGACCCGCTAGAGCAGTCGCTCTCCATCCTCCGTCGCGAAGACTCATTTTCTATGTCTAATCCTACTAGTAGTGTGTAATTTCTATGTCCATATGTGTAACAATTTAAATGTGTAATTTCTACGTCTAAATGTGTAACAACTCATTAATATAAATTAATTAAGTTTCATTAATTTCTTTTTATTTTTAAATAAACTCAGTGTAATTAAATAAGTTTTTTTTAAAACTTAATTTCACGCGTCCCGCGTAACAGTACGGAGCCAGGCGTCGACCTTCTGTTGTTGATCTGTCGTGTCATCCAGCAGATCTTCCTGGTCGTCTTCCATGGCTGCTAGGTCCGCGGCTAGCTTTTTTCTTATTAGATCCGCCTCTATTTCAAGCTCCTTTTTCTTTATAGAAGCGAGGCGTTGTTCCGCTTCTAATTCCAATAGCTTCGTTCTGGCGGCGACGCTTCTTGTGGATCGTCGCGATTGTGTTGAACGGGCCGGGGATCTGGTGCGAGTCGGTCCCTCCGGGTTCACTGGTGACGTCACATGTCCGTTCGCGACGCCGCTACAGTGGCGCGGGTCGTATTGCCGTCTCCCTGTCGGTTCGGTGACGCGGGAGGTTCCAGCGATAGTCTTCTTAAACGTTCTGCTTGGATTTGTTCCATTTCTTCAAGTTGACGGCGATCTTGTTCGGAAGCGTCCGCTTGGCTCCTTGTAACAACCATATCGCCGACGTTGCTTGTTGACTGGTTTCTCTTCAAATCCAGCGACTCGATGGACCACAAAACTGTTGTGGATAACTTCGGGGTGGACTGTATGGGTTCTTTATTCGAAAATAAAATAACTGATCTTCGATTTTTCTTGTTTATTCACTTAGTGCCCGTTCGCTTGATGCCCGTTCGCTTCCCTGTTGCTTCACACATTCTCGCAAATATCGGGCGGCTTAATAACCCCGAAACTTTACCGTAACGAGAGCCGCGCTAAACTCGGCCCCATCGACCGCTTATTTTCACTATGAACCGGGGTCCTTTTGCGTCGTAACTCCGGTTCTATGTGACCTACAGGTACGCTTGATGCCTCTAAAGATAGGCCACGACCGTCTCTCTTATCGCGACAGGATTTCACAATCCTGTCGCGGCTTATCCCGAGACACCAACTAACAATTTTCCTCGCGCGGTTGGGGTAGCGACTCGTTTCGGAGTCTCGGGGCCCTATTATCCTACTTATACACTAGAATTTACTTTATTTATATGAATACATCTTATCCTAAATAAAATACATACAATTATTCCTATTCCCGCTGCCTAAACGAAACATATACAACTATTTCTAACTATGCTAAGTCGCTGTCCTTAACAAGTATGTTACTAAGTAATATGTTTTTGTTTTTAGATTTTTAATTGTAATAAAGCTTGTGCCAATGATGCCGACCTGCCTTCAATATTGCTTTTTAGGTACTTAGTGAACGTAAAATAATACTAGTGTATTTTATCTAGTACCTAAAAGTGTATTTTGTACGTATATGTTTGAAAAATGTGAATGTTTAGTTTTTTAATAAGTAGTTTAACAAAATGTTATTTGTTTTTAGATTTTTAATTGTAATAAAACTTGTGCCGTGATTGAAAAAAGATTTTTTTTTATACGTAATTTAACGACCTAGATGCTAGGATCTTTAAGTCGAGTCTTATTTTATATTTAACAGCATCATACTTAACCTGAACTAATATTAACCTAACCTAGCCAAATCCTAAACCTTAACCTAATCATCCATAAAGTCGTGGCACTTTATGCATGATGTTCCGAGGGAGTCCTGACAAGAATGTAGAAGAGCACACTAAACACGATACCTACACCATTTCCCACATTTGCACTCATATACGAACACTTATTCAATAAAACGCCACGAATTTTATTCAATAATATCCATTGAAACACAAATCTGAGAAAATAATGCAAATAGCGGACATGTCTCTTCCACAGTCCCGCCAAAACTCATTGAAAAAAGATTACTTGTAACTTTTTCAGAGTATTAATACGTACTATTTTTAACCACTTGAACGGCGGCTCCACAGACTCCGACGTCCGAACGTTTTACAAAATTCGAACAATGGCGTCTTGTTACTTTCGTTTATTGTTTACAATATATTTATCCGAGGGGCTTGAGTACCATTTCCAGATGTGTTGGGGTTTATGATCTATTCCATAAATATGTGACTAACAAAAAAAAACAGACACCTATAACTAGGTACTCTACGATACATAAATATTCTATTATAACAAAACGTATGACGCCTGGAGGCCAAAGTTCCCGGAACGTGCATCGGTATATTCTCTGGAACCTGGGAACGAATGTGCCCGAAACGTTCAATGGGTTAACTAATAAATAAACTATTTACTTTTATTGATTCGGCACTAGTTTTATTAAAACTAAATTATCGTTATTTAGTTTTAAGTAAAACTAGTGTCCAACTACCTTGATTATTGAAATATTAATAAATAATTAATAATTAATTAATTATGAATTATTAATATCTATACATATAATAAAAGCGTAGCAAAATTGAAACTGTACATTAAATATTTTTTTATTACAATAATTAGGACATGGTCTACATTCGATACCGAACAAAAAAATATGGATTTTAGAATTTTTGTCTATTAATCTGTATGTTTATTACTCTAAAAGTACTGCATGTTTTTACGTTCAATTTTGCTTAAATATTGCCAAGAGGTCGGGTCAACACATAGGCAAACGCTGTCTTTATTTGGTGTGAGTAGGGTTGCCATCTCTAAAATTTGGAATACAGGACAAGACGCGTGATAACCCCGGATTTTAGAGTCCGAAAGCCTGACATGTCAACAAGACCTTTTAAACATATTCAATATTATAAAAAAACAGTTGAAAAGACGAGAGGGGTGGGGAAACGGTGATGTACATGTCTCGCGGGCGCGCTTACATTTTTTTATTTATTTATTTTTCAAAACCTGTCTACAAATGAAACCTTCCCCGGACGCTCCCCGGATGCCCTCTAAACTAGGACAAATCCGGGGAAACCCGGACGGATGGCAACTCTAGGTGTGAGCAATGAACCCTTATAATGGCACAGGAATAGTATTTTTGTCTTAAATAAATAGAGTACATACATACATAACTTCACGCCAAATCCCTTGCGGGGTAGGCAGAGAGAACAGAGCGCCATAGGGCACGATTCTTACACACCTCACTCGCTTCGTTGACTTTCATAACTCTTTTCATGCACGCGCGTCGGTTTTTGAGGCTCTTAACATCACCTTCCTCCAGAACACGTTCTATTTGGTCTTGGAATGTGTGTCTTGGCCGTCCTCGACTCCTACATCCGTCCGCTTTTGAATTGTATATCTGCTTAGTCAGTCTTGCGTCAACCATTCTTTCTACATGTCCGAACCATCGGAGCATGCCCTTTCTTACTTTTACACCGACACTCTCTTTCAAACCAACTTCCTTCCTTACAACCTTGTTTTCTACGCGGTCAGCGAGAGTCACTCCGCAGATTTTGCGTAGAGCCCTCATTTCTACCGCGTTTATTCTACTTTCAAAATCAAATCTATCATACTCTTTTGCTCATTCCGTCTCCACGTATACGTGTGAATATCTTTATGACGGAATAATGTGTTAGACACAAGGAGGTTCCGTTACAGGCATACGTCCAATATCGGCTTACCAGCATCATTCACTCTCTTGTCACCATTCGGACCAAGGACAGCCTCCAGGCCGTCTCGCTTGGTTCCGACCCACCCATTAAGATCACCACACAGAATTATCCTTTCATTTCCCTCAACTAGATCCAGAATATCCCTAACAGTTTCCCAAAACTCCTCGAGTTCGCGGGGATCCGCGGAGCTAACGGGAGCATAAGCTGCGACCAGGAAAACTCGCGTGATCCCCAGTTTTATTCGAACCCAAAGATGTCTTGGGCCTACCAACTCATAATCTTTCACTCCGGAAGCAAAGCGGGAGGAGAGAACGACTCCAACACCCCCACTGGCACGGACGTCCGGGTCCACTCCGGACCATAGAGCTACCATGCCACCGGGGAGGTCCTCGGCCTCCCTCCCCCTCCACTTTGTCTCCGTCAAACATAAGGCATCCAGGCATCTCTCATTTAATACATCCATCATCTCATTCATCTTTCTTGCCATGCTACCTCTAACATTCCACGTGCCTATACGGCACTCCCCTCTCCTCGTCCCGCCAGGCTTGGCGCTGCGTGAAGGGTGGCGGCCCCCTTCGCCGCATGCGTATGCAGCCGCACCGACGGGGGCTAATCGGTGCCCGTCGCTTCCGGGGCACGCCCTAGCAGCCCGTCCGGCTGAGTTTGCTTTGGTCAAGATTGCGTCCCACTGGGACGGCAGGGATCGCGACGTGCACGCTCTTGACAATGACCCCCAAAAATAAATAGAGTGATCTTGGAATAAGATTTTTACATAAATATATGTACTATATATTATATATATATATATATATATATATATATATATACTTAATGATATGTAAGTAATTAGACAAAATAAAATATTGACTAAACAGATATACAGTGCAAAAGCGAAAGTATATAGGAGTCGAGGACGGCCACGACACACCTTCTCTGACCAAATATGACGTGGTCTGGAGAAAGATGATGTTAGGAGCCTTAAAAATCAACACGCATGTATCAAGTCAAGAGTTATGCAAGTCAAGGAACCGAGTCAGGTGTGTAAGAATCTTGCTTTGCGTGGGCAGGTATTGGCGTGAAAGTATTCCTGATAATATTTATTTTAATTTTTTTTTAATTCGGTCCAGTAGTTTTCAATTTTACTCGAGACATACAAAAAATACAACGATAAACATATATATAAAATGGAAGTATATTATTTAAATATGTACGTAATACTAGCAAACAAATGTATACTACTGTAATCCTTCCGCTTCTAAGATTTTTTGGTTTAATAATGGCTAATTAAAAAAATGTTTTTTGAGTGATCTGCAGACCGGACTCACGCCAGTAAATTTTTAGATATTATGTTTATTATGTATCGATGGCTGAAAATGTCGGGAGTATGAAAAAATCGGCGCGTCGATGGTTAGCAGCCGCCGTCCACTGTCTTCCGGTAGTCATAAAGACGTGAAGTTATAAAAACAAGATTACTCACCGAGAATAATTAATGATAAAAGCATATTGTTCGCGAGCGTGTCTCTTGATAGCCGTCACTTGATACAATGGCAGTTGTTTATAATAACAACATAAATTTCTCGTTTGGTTTCTTATTCCGGCCGATAACAATGTCACAAAGCCAGCTCGCACTTGACATTAATAATTTTTTACACCGTCATACAGTTATACGGCGCTTCCGTAACTCTAATTAATAGGTAACCTGATACATAACTTCACGCCAAGTCCGTGGCATCGAAGGCAGATTGAAAAGAGATCAAATCAACATTTCTACCGCTGTTATTCTACTTTCATGAACACTCTGCCATGATCAACTCTTGGTTCTATTGTTTAGTGTTAGGATCATGGGGCATATTATGAGTTCTTAATTCCAGCCAGCTTGTTCACTGCTTCGCGAATTCGTATTTCTAACGACTAATTTCAGCAAGTTTAGACTACTCGTGAGTCTCTAAATTGAATTAGTCGTTTATAAATCGAATTTAGAGTGAATTTGACTGCTACATATATGGTGTTACCGTTGCGTTGCCAACCTTTATGGGAGTAGGATATGAAGGGATAGACGTAAACGGAGGTCCATCCCTTCATATCCTAGTCCCATAAACTCTCTCACTGAACGAATGTGCCGGTCGAGTTCTTGAAATAAAAAAATAAACAAGCAAAGCAAATTGTGCCGTTCTAAAAAAAATATATTACTTAATGCCCGTCATTACCAGGTCACGTTGTTGAATTTTGATGAACTGTCAAATGTTGGCTATTAAAATGACCCAAGTACCAAACCCATAAAATCACTAATGTCCTAATGTATAATGTAGCCACATGAACGACAGTGGAGTTCACCAATCTATACACGTAGGAATAATTTTCTAGTCATATTATAAAGTCTCAGTGGTCCAGTGGTACGAGCACATGGCCTCTGATCCCGAGGTCCGGGTGCGAATCCTGATACTGGCTCACACCAATGACTTTTCGAAATTGTTTTCGGAAGTTAAGTGTGATAAATATCGATGATGGAAAACTTTGTGCCCGGTATGCCAATAGGTTCGCCACCTATTCTATTTGGGACGTAAATATAACGGTGAAACGAGGCTTAACAGCCGCTGCCTACACCTTCGGGTAACAAAAGGCGTACTATGTAGGTTATATGTTATGTTAATATAAATTAAAATTATTAAAAAAGTTTAAGACATTATCCCTGACGTATGGCACGACACATATGGGATATATTTTTTATTTTTTCTTTCTCAATTTTACAACTCAGCAGAATTTTTAAGATTAGCAGAATTCTTAAAATATTTGCAACACCATTCTCGGGAGTCCCCTGATTGATTCACAGCTCAACGCAACATACCGGGCTGCCAACTTAAAGGATTTTCTCCCCAAATTTATGGGAAAATAGTGAGATGGGGATTTTAAGAGCGTTATTTTTCTAGTGGTATTTTTAGGGATTTTTTTGACTTCATCATTTTTTTTCAAATTTATGTTATTTTGCTTACTTGAAGTTTTCGATATTTAAAAAGATTATTGCTGAGTAAAATTATTTATTGATAATTTGACATTTATTCTTACATTTATTACATACTGTGTTTAATTCAAAATCTATTTTACAATATCTAATTGTTTATTTTAAAACTTTTTTCGTTTAATTTTTAAGTAATAGTTTTTGCCGGACTTTGTGGACTTTGGATTGGCGGTTTCGATCCCCAAACCAAATATTTATGACAAGCATGAATGTTTGTATGGCCTCTGTATTGGTGATTGGAACTAGAGGACGCATAAACAGCCAAAAATATTATTGTTGTTATGATTGTTTTGTTTTAGGGGAATTGAGGGAATACATTTTTGAGAGTTGGCAACGCGAGATACTTGCTACATGCTCATTCGTGAATTCGTTACTAATGTTATTTCATTTCAAAATTTCATAATTGAAATAGTCGTTGCCGTAGTTAGAAGTGTTGAATAACTCAAATTTATTAAAAAAAAACCTATTCAAGAAATAAATCAAGACGGTTCACAACATTTGTTCCTAAAGCTATAGTTTCAAGAATTCTGAATGTGTAGGTCCCTACCTATTTTCACGACTGCGCTGCGATCGCGCGAGTAATGTGGTCAGCCACTCGCGTTCACAATTCACATTGCCGGAACGATTCGCGGCATTACGAATAACGTGTCCACACTACGTCCCTGCTAGGGATGGGTCGTCGACGCTTTTTTGATAAACGAAACGAGACCGTTTATCGACGATGATAAACTAGTTTATAAAACTGTTTATTCTTCGACTAGTTTCGACCGTTGACAAAACGTCGACACCTTTTATCAACGGTCGTCGGTTGACGTCGGACAACGTCTACGAATGAATCAATGAACTGTCTACTGTGATAGACTAGTTCAGCTATACTCTAAGTGTGTTCCGCGGAACCCTAGGGTTCCGTGATACCTCTGTCGGGGTTCCGCAAGAATTTAGAAATAAAAAAATCAAAACACCTCTCTCTGGTCGCTCCGCGGCTGTGCGGACTCCGCGGCCGCGCTATGAATGTTATTTAATTATTTATTTGTATTTGTATAAGCTTGTGTTACATTAGCTGGTACAATCTATACTTATATTATAAAGCGGAAAAGTTTGTTTGTTTGTTTGTTTGTTTGAACGAGGTAATCTCAGAAGCCACCAGTCCGATTTCAAAAATTCTTTTAATGGCGCATAGTCCATTTATCGAGGAGGTTTTAGGCTATATTATATTTTCAAATAAATTAGGGATCCCTACTATAAAACCAATAATATAACCCAAGGTGTAAGTACGTGACCCTTACATTGCGAACGCTGCGAAAACTATTGAGTACAGAACAAAACAATGTACTACACTTTTATAGAGCGTATAATTGTCTACGAAAAAGGTCGCAAGAGCATATATCTAACTATTGTAGTTATCGCACAATAAGGGTTTTTTGATTTTTTAAAATTAATTAAAATGATGTCGTTTTTCAAATTCTTTTTTTGTACCTTGGTATTAACTCTCCACAAAATAATTTGCTTCATTAAAAAGATAAATTTAAGGCCTTTCTAGAACTTTTTGAATGATCACATTTGGACATTTAATTCAAAAGATATTCACCGTGTACAAAATTTAAGTATTCAATTTCTAAGACAAATATGTTGCGCGGGGTCATGAGTGGATTTTTTTTACCTTTTTTAGGCGATACGAAGTTCGCGCGGTCTGTTAGTATCTCATAAGTTTGGTCTCAACAATTTTATACTTGTACAACGCGTTCGCTCTAAGTTTGCCGGTCTGTGGAATGCGCGTACCCTCCCCCACGTGACAACAAAACTTATAATGTGTCATAGTTTTACCCAAATATCTAACGTACACAATTTTTATTGTTACAATTAAATAAAAAATTTCGAACGTCATACAGTCATACCTATCGCCAGCGGCAAACTTAAAACGAGCGGGTAGTATACTTGTAAGCGCTCAGTCTCTTTGATAAAAGCCGCCTCTGAATTAGACGCTATAGTTGTCAACAAGCGACTTTCGTCTCTAACTTCAAAGGATAAAGTCGATATTGTTTACAACGCTATTTTTAAATTTCTGTTTTTATTTTTGCTTTTTGTTTATGAAAGGTGCCGACTCGAGTATTTTCGAGAATATTTGAGATCGAGTCTAGGACTAAGTATAAAAGCGGCGATCGCGCGTTGGCGTCGTCAGTTGATGATTAGCGTTCGGAGCGATAAGTTACTACCTACTTACAAGCTCGCTAGCGAGAAACTAGTGTCCATTGTTTTACTGCCTGCTGTATTCTGTTGTCTCAGTTTTATACATTTCTTCCCTGTAGGTTCTAAATTTAGTCTCTTATACGCAGTAACGATTGTGCATTATTTAAACCCCACTATCCTGACTTGTAACATTATAAATAAAGAAGAATGGAACGTTGGCTTAAAGGTGTTAAGCGTGTTCCAACAACATCTTCTAATGACGCTGAATGTTCAAAAGCAATGCGCGCGGAGAATTTAGCAATCACCGATCCAGAAGATGATGCCACGAGTGCCACGACGTCAAGCTCGACGGTTTCAAAGACGAAAAAAAGGAAGTATGATGAATCTTATATCAGTTTCGGATTTGTTGATTCCAACGGCTCACCTCTCTGCATGCTCTGTAGTAAACTGCTTCCTAATAGTTCCATGGCACCTGCCAAACTGCGTCGACATTTAGAAACCGTACACCCCGAGACTAAAGACAAGAATAAAGAATTTTTTGTTCGCAAAAAAGATCAGTTATTAGAAAGTCAAAAAAATATGATGCATGTAACACAAACTACCAACGAAAAGGCCACGGAGGCATCATATTTAGTTAGCTATCGCATTGCACAAGCAGGTGAAGCGCACACTATCGCTGAGAAATTAATAAAACCATGTGTATTAGACATAACAAAATGTATGCTTGATGAAAAATCTGCAAAGCATCTTTCTACTGTTCCGCTATCAAACGATACTGTTTCACGACGAATCCATGATCTGGCAAGCTACGTCAAACAAGAACTAGTTACACGTCTACAAAATACACGATTCGCTTTGCAAATGGACGAGTCGACTGATGTCGCTGGTTTGGCTATCCTGCTGGTTATTGTGAGATATCCATATAAAAGTTCTTTTGAAGAAGACATGCTTATGTGTTCATTGCTGCTTACAAACACTACCGGGGAAGAAATTTTTAATAAAATAAATATATTTTTTGAAGAACATAATCTCAGTTGGAACAATTGCATTGACATTTGTACAGATGGGGCCAAGGCGATGACAGGTAAAACAGCAGGAGCAGTGTCACGAATGAAAAATAAAGCGCCTAATTGTAGTTCCAGTCATTGTATTCTGCATAGACAAGCACCTGCGATGAAGCAAATGCCGTCTAATCTAAAATTAGTTATGGATGAAGCGGTAAAAATAATTAATTTTATCAAATCACGACCACTACAATCCCGATTGTTCTCATTATTGTGTGAAGATTATGGCAGCAAACATAAAACACTGCTGCTCCATACAGAAGTGCGATGGCTGTCTCGGGGAAAAACTTTAACAAGGCTATTTGAACTTAGAGCCGAGTTACTAATGTTTTTTTCAGCAGATACTTCTTTTGATTTGAAGGACCGTTTGTATGATAAAACTTGGTTGTTCCGATTGTCTTTTATGGCGGATATCTTTCAAAAACTTAACGAATTAAATTTATCGTTGCAAGGTAAACAGACAACAGTGTTTTCAGGCCTATAATAAAATTACTGCTTTTAAAAGAAAATTAGATTTTTGGATCATTTGCATTGGTAAGAAAGAAATAGAAAGTTTTACGTTACTCAGTGAGTTTGTTAGCGAAAACGACTCAGAAATGTTTGAAGATAATGTGTTTGAAGAATTGGTCCAATATCTCAGTTCGATGCGCGCATCTTTTGAAAAGTATTTTCCCGAAGAACACAATACAAAAATTAAAGTGAACTCCTGGATTCATAATCCTTTTTTACCCAACTTGGAAAAGCCTGAAAACATGTCAAATGAGATATATGAATCTCTTTTAGAAATGTCATCAGACACAAGTATGGAGTCATTGTTCAAAACGACGCCTCTTAATGATTTTTGGTGCAGAATCCAAGATGAATATGCAATGCTTGGCCAAATGGCTCTGGATATTCTTCTCCCGTTCCCAACTACATATTTGTGCGAAACAG
The DNA here is from genome assembly GCA_905147225.2 of Euproctis similis. NCBI lineage: Eukaryota > Metazoa > Arthropoda > Insecta > Lepidoptera > Erebidae > Euproctis > Euproctis similis. The sequence goes on along the minus strand of LR990121.1, from coordinate 4,037,605 downwards.
GATTCTCTACCTACGCAGCCACGAAAACAAAATATCGCAATAGACTGGACGCCGAAGCTGATATGAGACTCCAACTTTCTTCCATCAAACCTGATATCAAGCAATTGATGAAAAATAAAAAACAGTTTCATACCTCCCACTAGTTAGATTTTTTCTTTTTTAATGTTTTCTATTATTGTCCTTACCAAGTGGTGAAGTAAACAATAATTAGTAACTGATACATTGTACTTTTATTATGCTGATTAATAAAGAATACACTTATAAAAATAATTGTTTTATTGTAGGGTTCCATCAAGTATTTTGCTTCCCAAAAGGGTTCCGTCATTTAAAAAGTTTGAGAACCACTGGACTAGTTCAACACGAAACAATTTACGATCGTAAACGTAATGTATATATTTAATTAATACTATTAACACGTGCTAACTGGAACCGCCAACCGATTAATTTTCAGTGCAAATTAAAATTAACCTCAATATTTAAAATTATTTTTTTTAAGTTAAAAAAAAGCTGTTATACAGCTTTTTTTTAACTTCTCTCTTGAAACTTGACCTGTGTATCGTACATTAAAATTCAAAACGGAATTAAAAGTTTCGGTAAAGAAAAGAAATGCAAAAATTTGTTTATTAGATATTTTTAGTAAAGATGCCTAATGTATATCGTTATGGAATAGAGTTCAAAGTTATACGTCAACTCAGCAAGTCAAATTCGTCCAAAAGATATAATCATATTAAAATACCCACGTCCTTGTCTAGTCGGTGTGGTTAGTAATTAGTTAGTAATCTTTCGGGTTATTTCGTGTTTACTCGGATAGTCGCGTCCTCCGTTTAGTCGTTCGCGACTCTCGTACTGTCTCGTAGCGTTCGTTTACAAGTGAACTAGTTTATTGGTGGACTGTAAACCAGTTTACCGTTCATGCTATAAAAACAGTTCGTTCATTCAACGCCCACCACTAGTCCCTGCCTCTTTCCCTTGCTATTCGTCGGTCATTAAAACCCCTAAAAAAAAATCGCTATTCGTCGAGTCAAGTCGAGTGTACGAGTGTAGACTGTAGTGTATGTATTGCAGTGTATGTGTGTGTATGGTAGCACAGATAAGACGTTTATATACCGTTACGGCAGAATTGTTTCAATTAGTGCCATTAATGGTTTTAGGAGTCCAACCCAAACGTTCCAAGACCAAATCAAACTTCAAAATTATTTATACAGATATTGAGTAGAGAATATCAATAACAATTATAAAATTACTCAATAAGCCAATAACTTATGCTATGTCATTGTTTGGTCTAGGTAAGATAAACAATCCATATTTATTTCTAAGATTTTCGCGAATCACATTCATTCATAACATTATAACAACTTTCAGGGTTATAAGTTATAACCCTGAAAGTTGTTATAATGTTAGATATATAAACGCGTTATAACTTATAACGCGTTTATATATCTTATTATATCAACATATCAGCGTATCTTTTTCATTCATCACTCGTGAAAATGATCTCTGTAAAGAGTTCGAAACGTCGGGAAATAAATAAGTAATAAATAAACGCGATATCATCCTGAAAGTTGGTTTAATGTTATAAATAATCCATGTTAACAAAAAATAAAACACAAAAAAGAAACACATATTGCACTCAATCAATTTTGGATTATAAATTCATTTTTAAAATTTTTATGACACTAATAGCATGACAGTCTCGGTGGCTCGGACCAGTGATTCAGCATTCTGTCTGTGCTGAGATTTTGGATTTCAATCAGGTTCAGTTCATTCCAAAAGTATGGGCAATTTATTATAAATTGGTCATGTTACAGCTATTACAAAGGAGCAAAAGATGTATATCTTATAGTATCATTGCTTGATGTTTAGTATTATTGATATTTATTTCACAGTTTTAACAAATTTCTGGTTTCAGCTTTTGAGAGTGCCAATATCAACATGACTGAAGGGTATGTATGGTTATATATATATGTTAGACTAGCTGTCCTGAAGAACTTTGTTTCGCCTTGGATGCATTAAATGAATAAACAAAATATTTTTTTAAAAAAAGAAACATGATTTACTACTTATTACTTACACCACCAGTCCCGAGTCAGAGATTAGGAACAAACGGAAAGACAGACAGACAAATATTATTTTAGTGTATGTAATGTATATTCATATGTATAAATAACATAATGTTGTAGAAAGCAGTTATTTGAACATTATGAACAGACAATCAATTTGATTTATATGTATTGATATTTTTTAATAAATCTGTTTATAATTAATATCAAACCTCAGCACAAATTCTTAATCAGTAGTTTCTGGGTTCAAGTCCTCAGCCCAGACTCAGTCAACTGACTTTTTTTAATAATTACAATATATGTATTAAGTTATGTGTGTTATATATCCATTATGTTTGGTATTGTAAAATTAATCTGTCATGATAAAGACATAGGCACAGAGAAAAGAGAAATCTTGATCAATACTACATATACTTTCTCATCAGTTTTATTTATTACCCAACAATCAATATGTTTGCAAAAGCTTGCCGGATGTAACTTGAAAAGCAATATTAACAGTTTAAAAGAGGAAAGATTTGTATTTTTGTATGTAACAAATAAACAAGATCATGTCAAGAGCGTGCACGTCGCGACCCCTGCCGTCCCAGTGGGACGCAATCTTGACCGAAGCAAACTCAGCCGTACGGGCTACTAGGGCGTGCTCCGTAAGCGACGGGCACCGATTAGCCTCCGTCGGTGCGGCTGCATGCGCATGCGACGAAGGGGGCCGCCACCCTTCACGCAGCGCCAATCCTGGCGGGACGAGGAGAGGGGAGTGCCGTATAGGCACGTGGAATGTCAGAGGTAGTATGACAAGAAAGATTAATGAGATGATGAATGTAATAAATGAGAGATGCCTGGATGTTTGACGGAGACAAAGCGGAAGGGGAGTGAGACCGAGGACCTCCCTGGTGGCATGATAGCCCTATGGTCCGGAGTGGACCCGGACGTCCGTGCCAGTGGGGGTGTTGGAGTCGTTCTCTCCTCCCGATTTGCTTCCGGAGTGAAAGATTATAACTTGGTAAGCCCGAGACATCTTGGGTTCGTATAAAACTGGGGATCACGCGAGTTTTCCTGGTCGCAGCTTATGCTCCCGTCAGCTCCGCGGATCCCCGCGAACTCGAGGAGTTTTAGGAAACTGTTAGGGATATTCTGGATCTGGTTGAGGGAAATTAAAGGATAATTCTGTGTGGTGATCTTAATGGATGGGTCGGAACCAAGAGAGATGGCCTGGAGGCTGTCCTTGGTCCGAATGGTGACAAGAGAGTGAATGATGCTGGTAAGCCGATATTGGATGTATGCCTGGAACGGAACCTCCTTGTGTCTAACACATTATTCCGTCATAAAGATATTGACACGTATACGTGGAGACAGAATGAACAAAAGAGTATGATTGATTTGATTTTGGTAGATAGTCGTCTCCGAAATACTCTAAGGGATACAAGAGCCTACAGAGGCCCCACTCTTGATACGGACCATTTCCTGGTGGTAAGCCCTTTCGTGGGCCTTTTCAAGAAGTGGAGACACTGGCGAGTGCGTACTCATTTCGGAGAGCTTGAAAGGATAAAATGCGAGAAATTAGAAGATTGAAGTGTACGGAGTATGTATGTAGACCTAGTCAGTAAAAGACTCAGTGAGACGAGTCTTTCTGACCTAGGTGTTGAAGAATGCTGGGAAAGAATGAAAGATAGTATAGTGGATAGTGCAAAAGAAGTATGTGGTAGTGCAAAGAGGCATAAGATTCTGAGAGGTGATGCCTGGTGGGACGCGGATGTGAAATCCAGCGTCGAAAGAAAGAAAAAAGCATGGTGGGATTATGCCTCAAGTTTGAATCAGAATGATAGTATGACAGAGAAAAAGTATGAGAGCTACCGCCGCTGCAGGAATGTTACCAAAGCCTTAGTGAAAGAGAAGCGTGAAAGACTAGTTGCGAATGAGGAAGTGAGGTTGACGGAGAACTTCGAGGCGAATAAAAAACTCTTCTGGAGGGAAGTTAGAAAGTCTCGGGGTTCTTCGTCAACATCCAGAATGGACAAAATTATGTCTAAGACTGGTGACATTCTTGCAAACCCAAGCGATGTATTGGGCAGGTGGAGTGAGTATTTTGAGGAAATGTACGAGTATGTTCCGGATGTGGGCGCCGCGAGTGAGCCTACGGCTGACACCGCTGCGCCAGCATCTGACGATGACATTACTATGGAAGAGATTGAATGGTCGATACGAAGTATGAAAAATGGTAAGGCAGCTGGAATTGATATGATGTCTGCTGAAATGATCAAACACGGTGGAACTTGTGTCCAGAACGCTTTCCTGACCTTGAGCAATCTGTGCTGGAGGTCGGGTAGGGTTCCCATGGACTGGAGGCGCGCTGTCATAGTGCCCTTGTATAAAGGTAAGGGATCACGTATGCAGTGCGCCAGTTACAAGGCCATCAGTTTGATCAGTTTAGCAGCAAAAGTGTATGGGAAAATTATTGAAAGGAGAATGAGGGTGATATCTGATGGAGTGTTGTGGGAGGCTCAGGGTGGTTTTAGAAGCGGACGAGGGTGCATGGATCAGATTTTTTCTCCGCAACATCGTGGAGAAACAACTGGCTGTTAACCGGAAGGTTTTCTGCGGTTTTGTGGATCTGGAAAAAGCGTTTGACAGAGTGTTACGAAAGGATCTGTGGGGCATACTCCCGGGCTACGGGGTGAGCGGGGCACTGCTGCGCGCTGTGCAGTCCACTTATGAGGGCTGCACAGCGTGTGTGCGTGTTGACGGCGGCTTGTCCCCCTGGTTTGACGTCAATATCGGCGTCAGACAGGGTTGCGTGCTGTCCGCTCGACTGTTCATCCTGTACCTGGACAGTTGTCTCCAGAGAGTGAGATCGATGGATGTAGGGATGCGAATGGGTGACCTAGTTGTGAGCTGCCTGCTTTACGCACATGACGCCGTGCTTCTAGCCGAATCGCCGTCGGACCTGCAAACACTAGTCACTATTATGATAGATGATTGCATGATTAAAGGCTTGCAGTTGGAAAACGAAAGTTATGGTGTTTGAAAGGGAGGAATCCAGAACTGATGCAAGGATAATGGTTGATGATGTAGTGCTGGAACAGGTGAATGAAATTGTATATCTTGGATGCGCTTTTAGCAGAGATGGAAGGTACACCGCGGATGTAGAAAGACGAGTGGCGATAGGAAATAGCGTAAATGGAGCGTTGGGCAGATTCCTGGGCGCAAAAAACATTAGCAGAAAAGCCCAGCTAGCAATCCACAATGCAGTCCTGATCCCAACGCTAACTTATGGAAGTGAGAGCTGGGTATGTCGCGTAGAAAACAAGGTTGTACGGAAGGAAGTTGGTTTGAAAGAGAGTGTCGGTGTAAAAGTAAGAAAGGGCATGCTCCGATGGTTCGGACATGTAGAAAGAATGGTTGATGTAAGACTGACTAAGCAGATATACAATGCAAAAGCGGATGGATGTAGGAGTCGAGGACGGCCAAGACACACATTCCATGACCAAATAGAACGTGTTCTGGAGGAAGGTGATGTTAAGAGCCTCAAAAACCGACGCGCGTGCATGAAAAGAGTCATGAATGTCAACGAAGCGAGTGAGGCGTGTAAGAATTGTGCCCTATGGCGCTCTGTTCTCTCTGCCTACCCCGCAAGGGATTTGGCGTGAAGTTATGTATGTATGTATGTACAATAATATAATAGTTCAGATGTCATCCATTAAAGATGAAAAAGATGTGGCGATTCGTCTCTCTCTGATCATTCCAACTTCCTCATTACATCGTGAAACTCCAGGATCAATAATTTACGAGTACACACATTTTACACAAATTTATTTGTACCCATCCCGTCTTCTTTTTTGGGTGCCTCTCCATTACTGAAGGTTAGCAGTCACCTCTTTGAACTTGTTCCTGTCTTTAGCTAGAGCAAACAATTGTTCCACGGTTTTTATACCGATCCACTCTCTGATGTTTCGTAGCCATGATAATTTTCTTCTGCCTGCCCTTCGTTTGCCTAGTCCCGTCAGTCCAGTCCCATCCCGCCACTTTCCTTCAATAAAAGGAACGGTACTCCTTTAGAAGTACCGTTCCGTAGGTTTTTAAACTAGCAACCTGGCGACTATGATGGACAGGATACTGAAAGAGCACCGCAAATACCAAAAACTATGGACAACATGGATTTATTATTATTTTATTTTTGGCAATCTGCTGATATGCTCAGCAATTACTGCCAGTGTCGTGTAATGATTACTCATGGGATGATGGGCAAATATATTACAGAAAAGTAGGTATAATTGGGGTTTCTCTAGAAAAGCCTGGAACAAACACAAATAGGAGCTAGTGAATATAATACTTATAATATATACATATTATCTATAAATTTAATAAAAAGCTTTAACTATATTATGAAGATTTGGGAACATAGAAAGTAAAAGGAGAACATTTTCTCGTCTAGGGATTTTCAATTTGTTTATATTATGATCTAGCGAGTATGCATTATTTCACGGGCAGTTCAGAAAAATGTGATCTATTCAACCCTCATCAAGGCCACATTCAGGAATTGAGCTATCTCGTGTCTTAATTTTGTGAAGGAAGACAGGGGAACAGCAGGGACCTAAACGGACCCTGCATAGGACAGATGTAATTAGTTTTGTAGTTTTTTGGAATTTCGAGAACCATGGTTTTAGGGGAATGATTGGTTGAGTTGTTGCATACATTCGGCCTTTTCTCTTGCTAGAAACCGACCAGTCAGCTTGCCATGATTTAAGCATGTCAGGTTTTGAAGAGTGAAGTAAATCATTATTTGGATGTTGTAGTGTCTTAAATCAGCTAACTCACTGGAAATGGCGTTTTTTGCCATGGCATCAGCATTTTCATTCCCTTCTATGCCTGGGTGACCCGGAATCCATAACAAAACTATGTCAATATTCTTCAACTTTTATTTTAGAAAAAAAAATAGATATACCTATAACAAATTTTTTGAGGCGAAACAAAGTTCGCCGGGTCAGCTAGTATTAAATAAGAGATGTAAGGCATTTAAAAATGTAAATAAACGTGTCATGTGACATTTTACTTCTATTACAGAAATAATGGAATTACATTAGAAGACAATATTCACTCCCTCAAACTGAAGATACAATCTTCTCCGACTTGGGCGGGACCCACGTGTAGTTGTAGCCGCAATAGTATTCAAAACGCCCAATCGTTCGTGAATATGAGAAATAGTGCCAAGTATGTTGTGGCTAACAAAGTTGAATTTCAATCTATGTTTCTCGTAACAACAACTGGTCAGGATTTTTTTGTCAGTTTCATGAAAAAAAACGAAAACGACTCTCGAGATTATATCATACATGTTAGTTTTGGGAAGGCAGGAGAAGCGTACGTTGTCAAGAAGGAATTCAATACAGACGGAATGTGGCATTCGGTTGAGAAAAATATTACAGCAAAAGAGGACTATATTGTTGAAATAGATATTAAACTGGCGCCATTGGGAGTCACTTATGAAAATATGCACAAGGATACCACATATACTGACCTAGAGCTACGTGGCATTGATGGGTCAGTGCATATGCACAGAATTGTTGCGGAAGCTGCCAGTCCTTGGTTCAAAACACTATTCAAAGGACCGTGGATTGAAGCAGGTGAACGCTTGGTCAACGTTGACGACGCTACAGTATCAACTTTACAACAACTCAAAGACTACATGTATCTGGGAATACTACCGGTTACAGGCGATTTAACTAAATTAATTCTTATGTCGTCTTACTACATGATGGAGGATTTGGAAATACGATGCTCCTACGAAATGTCAAAACAGATCACTGACAAAAACGCGTGCAATCTACTAGAACTCGCTGTCAAAAATAACTTATGCCATTTACTATTCGAAATTCTTCATGTTGTTCAAAGAAAATTAGTGAACGTCAACGAAATACAAAAGTTTTATAAATTCAATTAAAAACATACATTTTTTTTTAATTCATTGATAAGTTTTAAAGTGATTCTGATAATTTTATTACATACTAAGAAATTTTAAAGCATAACTCTGGTTTATTTTATCTGATAAATGTTTCAAAAATGTGAATGTTTAGTTGTTTTTTTTTTATTCCGAACAGTAATGTTACTAAGTAATATTTTTTTTAGTTTTTAGATTTAATTGTAATAAAATTTGTGCCAATGATGCCGACGTGCCTTCAATATTACTTTTTTATAGATACTTAAAATAATACTAGCGTATCATATCTAGTACCTAGAAGTGTACTTATACCTATGTTTTAAAATTAGTGAATATTTAGTTTTTTTATAAGTACAATATGTTTCAAAATATTTTTTTGTAACATTAGAAAAACTTACAAAATATTTTTTTGTAACATTAGTTTTAAAATTTTCTATTTTAATAAAACTTGTGCTATGATTAAAAAAGATTACTTGTAACTTTTTTCAATACTCTACTCAAACTCGCTGTCAAAAATAACTTAATATGCCATTTACTATTCGAAATTCTTCATGTTGTTCAACGAAAATTAGTGAACGTCAACGAAATACAAAAGTTTAATAAATTCACATAATAACATACATTCGTTTAATTCATTGATAAGTTTTAAAGACTTGTGATTCTGATAATTTTATTATTAAGTCATTTTAAAGCATGACTGGTTTATTTTATCTGGTAAATATTTGAAAAATATGAATGTTTAGTTGTTTTTTTTTTATTTAGAACAGTATGTTACTAAGTAATATTTTTTTGTTTTTAGATTTTTAATTGTAATAAAACTTGTGCCAATGATGCCGACGTGCCTTCAATATTACTTTTTAGGTACTTAGTGAACGTAAAATAATACTAGCGTATTTTATCTAGTACCTAAAAGTGTATTTTGTACGTATATGTTTGAAAAATGTGAATGTTTAGTTTTTTTAATAAGTACAGTAATGTTACAAAATATTTTTTTAAATTGTTTTTAGATTTTTAATTGTAATAAAACTTGCACCGTGATTGAAAAAAGATTACTTGTAACTTCTTATAGAGTATTAATACATACTATTTTTTAACTAATAAATAAACTATTTACTTTTATTGATTCGGCACTAGTTTTATTAAAACTAAATCATCGTTATTTAGTTTTAAGTAAAACTAGTTCCCAACTACCTTGATTATTGAAATATTGTTATAAGTACATCTAACGTGAACAAATTTCCTGAAAATCATTTATAATTAATAAAAAGGTTTTTAAATATTTTACGATTTTTCTTTTACTATATTTGAAACAAGTACTCTAGTTCAATTGTGTAAAGTAATGAAGGGCCTGCTCCGATGGTTAACTAAAGCAGGAGAATGAAAGGGTCCAGGGGTACTATTATGAGCTCGTAATTCCAGCCAGCCAACGCGCTGCCTAGCGAATTCGTATCTCCAACGACTAATTTCAGCTAGTCTAGACTACTCATGATTGACTAAATGTAATTAGTAGTTTTTATATCGAATTTAGAATGAATTTGACAGCGACTACTCCTCACCGACTAGCTGAGATTAGTTGTTGAAAATAGGAATTTGCAAGGCAGCGCGTTAGCTGGCTGGAATTAAGAGTTTATAATACGCCAGCAGGACGGCCATGACAAAATTGTCGTTTTCCGGAATGTCATGTCGGGTGCCTTAGAAGCGGACGAGCGTGAATGACAAGAGTTATGAAAATCGATGAAGCGAGTTTTGTTAGCTTTTTTTGTTACATTAAACAATCCAATGCTTGACCTCACATTTTTTAAAACAATACCTACAGTATGTGCAAAATATTGGCGTGGCTACCTTCCGCAGATGCTTAAGGCTCTGTAGATGGGTGCCAATCAGCTTCTCAAATCGCCTCTCCACCGAACCTAAAAGCTATACATTGGGCAGCACCAGTTCAAATTTCAAAACCACGAATGACTGGACTTCAGCTCACCGAAAACCTGTCTTGGCATGAAATACTGGGTCATCTTGGCAAGTACGCTGTGCAACCTTCGCTTTGGATTCGATGGTCCATAAGGGATCAGTTATGGTGGTTTCAAAACCCAACCGTCCAATGCCACACCCTGGAAAGTAGGAACCAAAGTGGCAGGACTTTTTCTGGCGGTGAATCACACAAGATAGTCATCGCCTCGATCGGAGACTGCTTTGATTGTGAGATTCTACTTAGTAAGGTTAGGTTAAAAGTTTTATTAAGATTGTCCTTTATATATTAATTGAAACTCGATGAAAAATATTAAATGTTTATTATTGAATTTATTTAAGAGAAGAATATTATTTTATTATGTTACATGAACACCTTTTTTTTAAATTTGATACAATTTCTTTTCTAAATCTAATTTGTGAATTGTTGACAGAAAGAAGTACACTTATGGAACAATATAGATTTTACAAATTATACACTGTGTTCGTTAGTGTGATGGCGATGAGGTTGCGGTGGGGTCCGAGTGTCGGCGGAGAGTGGCGGACAGCGACATGGCGGGGGCGGAGCGCGCGAGGTCGGCGCGGCACAGCTGGGCGTGCTGCCAGCCCACCCCCCCGCGCCCCCCCGCCAGCTCCGCGCGTACCTCCACACTGGCGCAGCACTTGCCGTCAGCGCACAGGGTCGCCACCTCGCCTGGGACACGACCACACTTCACATAAGTGATGATCAACTCGAATCGTGATGGACTAAGCAGATATACAATGCAAAAGCGGATGGATGGACGGCCACGACACACCGTCCATGACCAGATACCTCAAGTTCTGGAGGAATCTGATGTCAGGAGCTTTAAAAATTAACGCACGTATATGTAAATAGGGCTAAATATATTATGGCTCTCTGTTACCTCCAGCAACCCCGCAAGAGATTTGGAGTGAAGTTATGTATGTATCAGCTCGAATTGGACTTAACGGTCATGGACTTGACTCGAGTTAATAATCTCAGACCCAAATTATAATACCTACTCTGACATGCAGTTCAGTTGATGATATTTATGGTTTTTCATAGTACTAATGAGGTTGTCTCAGATATTTAATAAAATATTCTTGTTACTGTAACTCGAGTCAAAACCCGAGTCAGCGTTACTTGAAGCACATCACAGCTAGTGATGTGCTTCAATCCTCTGTCATCTTGATGTTTTTTTAAATTATCCGGTGGATACTTTAATTGCCTAACTCGAGTTGTAACTTGAGTTATGTATATTTTAACTCGAGTTAGGATCTTTACGAGTGGGCACACCATACTTCAAATCATTATTGTATACCAGTTGTTGCTCAGGCTCTTTTACACACGAGTTTCGTAGTAACCAAATTAAAATAAATAATTGTGAAATTCTGTAATAGCCTAAGAGCTAGCAACGTTTTTGAGCGACGATTTTAGGTCGGCCAGTTTTAAGATATGTTACTGCTCTCACTCTCCTGGACGTAACACAGGCGGTCTGGCTGGCGGTAGTAGTTACGTTCATTAGCGCGTAGCCTTTTTGTACACGTAAAATATCAATTCTTCAAATCTAAGAAGATTTTTGTTTATTGCATTGTGTTTAGTGAAGTTTTTGCAACATATATACTTTTTGCCAGACTTCGGAAATTTTGGCCAACCTCAAATCGTTGTTTTCTCGACGTTTCTAGCTCTCGTACTATTAGGGGACCCGGCTGTTACTAGATTTTAATCATTGGAGGAAAATAACATAACTTCACGCCTTTTTCTACCCGAGGGTGTTGGCAGCGGCTGTTAAGCCACGTCTCGTCGTTATGTTTACATCCCAAATGGAATAGGTGGCCTATTGCCATACCGGGCACAAAGTTTTCAGTCATCGATATTTTTCACACATAACTTTCGAAAAGCCATTGGTGTGAGACAGTGTGAGGATTCCAACCAGGGACCTCTAGACTTAGAAGCGGGCGCTCAACCCCTGCACCACCGAGACCGATAAACGAACGAAAATAACATTATCTATAGATCCTCGCTTCTGAATTAAGAAGTCGTGACATCAATTGGGGACTTATCACACCAATGATTTTTCGGTAGAATCCTGATAAACACCGATAACTTGCGTGCTCAGTGGATGGCAATAGGTTGCGCCACCTATTTACCATTTGAGACATAAAAATTCGACAGGTAATTGAAAAGCCTCTATGCCTACACCTTCGAGTAGAAAAAGGCATGAAGTCATTTAAAAGGCCCAAAATCCATGGTCTCACCGTGAAAGTGCAGCGGTTGAGGCTCCTCCTGGTCGTACTTCACGGTCCAATGTATGACGCCGTTTTCATAAACAGCGGTGCTGATGGCGAACTCCATGTTCGTCAATACCAGGTCGTCACTCGCAGCGAACCGCCAAGACACAGAGCCGACACTCGCGCCCTCTGGTAACATATACATAGTTTTAATACATTGTTTTAATGGAATAGAAAACGGCAAACGGGTCTCCTGATAAAAAGCAACTCCCTCCGCCCATAACAACATCCGAAAAGAATTGGCAGTGGAATGGAACAGAATTATTTGATTTTTTGTTTGTTTTTAATAGTCTTGGTGGTCCAATGGTCGAACACACTGTTTCTGAATTTAGAGGTCGCGGATTCGATGGCACACACCAATCACTTTCCGAAATTAATTAATTTCGAAAGTTAAGTGTGCTAAATATCGATGACAAAAACTTTGTTGCCTGTATGGCAATAGGTTCGCCACCTATTCCATTTGGGACGTAAACATTACGGCGAGTCGAGGCTTTTAACAGCCACTGCCTAACACCTTCGAGTAAAAAACCCTAAATATTCAAAATCAAACCCCTATTTTTTTATTTCTTTATTAAAACATTTTTATACAAGACAACAATAGATATGTTTTGCTGAGTCAGCTAGTAGATTTGTATAACAACTAGAAGCTATGATTTTGGGCTAAACACCATCCTGCCAAGATCGCTCCATATTATATGTAGAACAAAGTCTTGAAATACCTTCTCTAGCCAGATAAGCTTTCTTCCAGTCAGTCTCCAATTTCCTGAACACATTTGAAAAGTGGTACACCCCAGCACTCCACCCCTTGATAGTAGTGGTTCGGTCTTCTGGCTCGGAGACGAGATACGAGTCACTGCCAGAGTTGTAGGCGACAGTGGAATTGCCAGGTCGGGTGAACACGAACGTGTGACTTCTGCCTATCTCCCCTCTGTCACTGCGCCATTGTATAGAACCCGATATGCGTCCTTGGGACTCGTAATCCGTAGGTTTCCTATAAACCAATAAGGTGAGGTTTTTTAGTAAAAAAAAAACTGTCTATTTCTATACTGCGCTATCAAAATATATTTCTCCTTCGTGAGGAAGGACTCGGGTTATTTGGTCTTAAAATGTGAGAATTATCAGTGGTAGAGTCGAGCAGTTCGCTGCATGAATAGGCCGGCTCGACCGATGAAATATCACAACCTCTCAGAAGGTCGACATAAAGTGGCTCACGCCGCGTTTCGTTCGGTGAGAGAGGTACCCGGAGGCTCACCTCCCTTTTCCATTATTTCCTATCCTACTCCCTTAAAGGTCGGCAACGCAAATGTAGCACTGTATGTGTTGCAGGTTTTTATGGGCGGCGCTGGTCACTTACCACCAGGTAACACGCCTGCTCGTTTGCTCACCTATCTCATAAAAAAAAATGGAATGTGTATCTTGGCCGTCCTCAACTCCAACATCCATCCGCTTTTACATTGTAGGTATATCTGCTTAGTCAGTCTCGCATCATCCCCTTTCTTACTTTTACGCCGACACTCTCTTTCATCCCATCATCCTTCCTCACAACCTCGGCGGTCCTCGACTGGGTCGGCGATGTGAGGGCGGGCTCCTCGTACCTCTCGTGCAGGAGCGAGACCAGTTCCCGCAGCGTGTCGCGCGCCAGGTAGTGGCGCCGCGCCTGCGACAGGGGCCGCTGGCGCGCCGCGCGCAGCGCCAGCAGCGCCGCCTGCAGCTGCCGCTCGGGGCACGCGCCGCGCCGCGCCAGCGCCTGGCCGGGGGGCACACGTCACTGGCTGCAGCAGGCGAGTGGCTCATGCCACGTGAGACCAGGTACGGGCCCGTTCGAGTATAACTTAAGCAGACTTTGTACGTTCATTTACCCCCCGATCCCCCTCGCCAACAAAATATTAAGCAAAACTCCACTCATTAATTAGAAAAGATTTTGCAAAAAAAATTATGCGACCATACACAAGATTGAGCTGAGATATTTTTTATTAAATTAAATAACTACTGATGACGTAATGATCAACTGGACACCCCCCTTGTCGTCCAAAATAGATAAATCAAAGCCTCCCCGCCCCCCTATAGTGCTTATGTTATACTTAAACGGCCCCTATCCGGAGGTCCACACTATTTTCACCCGACTTCTGATTTTGGCCCAAGAGCCGGCGACCGCCAGACCTTCGTTATTTTATAAAGCCTGAAAGTTTGTCAGCTCGTAGTCCCAGCATATGTAAGAACGATGGCCAATTATTATGTTTGGACCATAGTTACTTTTATAAAGGTTCGTAACCTTTATAAAATAACAAAAGTAGAATAATTTATTTCCATCTTTGGTACCCCATACCTGTCAAAGTAACTATGGTCCAAACATAATAATTGGCCATCGTTCTTACATGTGCTGGCACTACGAGCTGACAAACTTTCAGGCTTTATAAAATAAGGTCGCTGGCTCTTATTCTATTTAATTTCTATCCAATATTAAGTCGGCAACGGAATTGTAACTATATCGGTTGCAGTTATCCATAGACGGCGCTAGTCACTTACCATCAAGTCAACCGCTTGCTCGATTGCTCCCTATCCCAAAAAATTTGTGAACATACGAGCAAATAATTATTTACTCAAATTTTGTCATGGCACCCGCTTATTTGTGCCTCTTTGAACTATATAGCTATAGAGCTATAGTGTTTAAAAAACATTTCAATAAATTGTCAAAATTTCGGAAATAATTCTTAGAAGTTTTATGTACTGCATACATCATACAATGCCATTCTCATCATGTCTTCAGAAAATTAGGTTATGCAATTACAGATTTATGATTGGAAGTGTATCTCCAGGTGACGTCCTGCAAGTTGTCCCTGGACACTCCGATCACGTAGCTGAGCTTCTTGCCCCAGCCGTGTTCGTACATGAGCGGACTGTTCAGCTTGCCCTCGCAAGGGTCCACGTGGACCCAGTCCCTGGACTCGTAGTCGTACACCTGGCAATGTCAAATTTTTATCAGCCAACGAAAAAACTATCTGCAATCGCCTTAGACCAACACATGCCGTGAAGTTACAAAGTTTCACGCCAAATCCCTTATGGGATAGGCAAAGGGCATAATTCTTACACACCTTACCAAGTCACCTTCATAACTCTTCTAATACACCAAAGTTTATTTTAAGTCGGACATCAATTTCCTGAAGGCCGAGTAGTTTTTACTCGGAAATGTAACAAACAAACTTAATTTCGCATTTATAATATTATATATGTAGTATCAAATATGTACATACTTCGCACCAGACATGGTCTGTCGTGTCGTATATATAACGCGTGTCGTATCCCAGCGAGCGACAGAGCAGCGCGAAGCAGTTGGCCCATTCGCCACAACGGCCGCGACGTGTGCGCAACAAAGTTCCCGGATTATTGTAGCGCGGGAACTGAGCGCCGCCCGCCAGGCCGCAACGTTCGCATTTGTACACCTGAACGACATAACGGGCACTGACACTCACACCAGTACGGTACCATGATCATAAAGAAAGTCGACGTAAAGTCGCTCAAGCTCAATTTCGTTTCGCCCCCTCCAGCTCCCTCTCGCTATCATATAATATAGGCCGATAAGGCAACTAATTATTGTCGTATGACCATCGAGGAATTCTCTAAGCGTTACAGCTTTACAGACTCCTTTAGGAGAGAAATGAATAAAATTTGAAATGATAGGCACCCAGCATGTTATGCCGCCGGTTTCACATTGGGTCAAAAAAGACAATACATTAATATAACATCTAAATAACATGATTAAAACAACATAACATCACGCCTTTTTCTACCCGAAGGTGCAGGCAGCGGCTGTTATGCCTTGACTCGCCGTCCCAAATGGAACAGGTGGCGAATCTATTGCCACACACCGGACACCGGTGTCAGTCATCGATATTTATCACGCATAACTTCCGAAAAGAATTTCGAGAAAAGACATTGGTATAAGCCCGGATTCCAATTTCGAACCCGCGACCTCTTGATTCAGAAGAGGGGTTTTCGACCACTGGACCAACGAGACTGACACAGTTGAAAAAAAATGATTAATTGGCCCCTAACTCATATAAAATGAATAATATAAACTGGTAAGTATTAAATATAGTTTCGAAATCCTCACCTCGATGATGCATGTTTCGCCTTCACTGGTGCCAGTTTCACGTCCAGCTGCAACGGTCGGTCCAGAGCAATTTTCGCATGGTGGCTGATCCACCCATGAGAAGAACTTGTGCTTGAACCAGCCCATTAGTTCCAGCAACAATGCCATGTCGAACGGTAGATCCTGTTCCTTACTCTCACCTGCAATGTTTTTTAACTTGTTACCGGCTCTATCACAGCCGAGCAGTTCGCTGCACTAATGGGCCGGCTCGACCGGTGAAATACCACTACCTCTCAGAAGATCGACGTAAAGTGGGTCATGCCGCGTTTCGTTCTGTTAGAGAGGTACCCGGATGCCCACTCCCCCTTCCTCATCCTACTCCATTAAAGGTTGGCAACGCAACTGTAACACAGTAACATTAGATGACAGGCCTGCTTGTTTGCCCTCCTATCCCATAAAACAAAAAAATGTGTAGTTACCATCAAACCATACGCAATTAGATGGAATGCTTCTAGCATTAGGTACTGATAACCACACAACTGATACAACTGACAATTTTGTGCCCGGTGCACGGCAATAGGTTAGGCCACCTATTCCATTTGGGACTTAAACAGCCGACTCAAACCTTAACAGGCGCTGCCACAGAAATAAATCAAGATAGAACGGCGAATAGGCGTGGCAAGCGTGCCAAAACCCTGCACTATATTGCATGCTTTTCGAAACTCGCTCTCATTACGCAACGAGCGTTCCTGCCATGCATTCAGGACGTAAAAAAATAGATAAAACGTCACATATATGCCTTATTATGCTGTGAAAAATTGTAAAAACAAAAGTAGTGAATCAAATATGAAAAAAGGAAATATTTCGTATGATCAGTAAGTACAGAAAATCAGTAGAAAGTATTTTTTTGAGATTATAAATTATTGTTTTACTTTTACTATGTTCAATAATTACGATCACAAGTTGTATATTTTTTCGTTATGATAAATATCCATTGCTGTCCGCATTCAACGCTCGTATACAAAAACATTGCGCGTATAAATTATACGCGTAATGTACGTCGAATCGAACGAAATACACAATACACCTGCCAGTTGATCGCTGTGTCTGTTAATCGCTGTGATTCGAATGTTAGAGATGGGCACTCCATGTATCGTTGAGTCTTAGGACTTATCGATAAATTAATTCAATAATAACTCGAGTATCAGCTCATGTCTTGCTTTGTCCCTACTTTATTCTAACACCACAAATTTCAACCAAAGTGTTTCGTAATTACATTGGCAGCAGTTTATTTGACAGTATAAGTTTTCACCAATTTGACCAATCGCCGATGGAAAATCATCTCGTTCTTCTCAAATGGGCAGTAACCGAGGTATATGTAGACGTTCGGCTTCGTTATTTAACCAGGACTGTGAGGCCGACCCTTACAAAAAGGCAAATATTTAATAAATATGTATAGTTTCAAGGACAGTAAAATATTTATAATTATTTTTTATATACTGTTGGAAAAATATGTTTTAGGTTTTAATATGTCGGATTGAAGTAATTAACATGTTTTACTTTCTATGATTATCGTTACACAAAATCAATAAAGTTAGTAAAATATAAAAATAATAAAATTAACACACGTTGCCGATATTAACATCGATAATCTAATGTGAGTGTCTCCTAACTAGTCGCCTCGCTCACAATGAAAATGACGTCACGCTGAGGGCGTGGTTTTTCAAAAAAGTGACACGCTCGAAATGTATGGAAATATGCCATCGCGGCCGTTCTATCTTGATCTATTTCTGTGGGCGCTGCCTACACCTACAGGTAGAAAAAGGTGTGAGGTTATGCTATTTTGTAAGTTTCCCACCTGTTTTGATTTTCTTCTGTTGCTCTCTAACTCTATCTAATGCCTTGAGTTGTAGTGTGACCAATGGTATTTGTTCACGTGCCAATGCTTGGAGCTCCTCATCTTCATAGACAAGAACACGGTTGAACATGTCTTCTATTCTTAACAATAGTGGATTTGTTGTGTTCTAGAAGAGAATTAATTTATTTATAACTAGCTGACCCGGCGAACTTTGTTCCGCATCAAAAGTAATAAATGGGTAAATTTTGGATATCATGAGGTTCAATTTGTGCTATTTATCGGCTTTAACAGTTGTCCCGCTATGTTAATACTGCAATATCTCCGAAAATATTCGTCTAAATTACATGCTGTAAAGGACCATGATCATCTATATTACATGCACAATCTATTTAAGACACTTAATTGGATGAAAATTAAT
This sequence comes from Euproctis similis, assembly GCA_905147225.2. Taxonomy (NCBI): domain Eukaryota; kingdom Metazoa; phylum Arthropoda; class Insecta; order Lepidoptera; family Erebidae; genus Euproctis; species Euproctis similis. The sequence continues at coordinate 4,018,993 of LR990121.1, read as the reverse complement.
GCTATAATGTTTAAAATCGCTTCGTAAATAAGCCTTTGTTTCTCGTAAAAAGTAAAAAAATAAAAATGGTCATTGTGGGTTATCCCTAAGAGATAGACATATGCCGTCGCATAGATTGTAGATCTTCTGAATGCGTTTTATAATGTAGCAATATTTTTTTATCTATCACCGACAGGAGGCTTCAGCTGGATTGGGCCGCATTCGGCAAACTGCGTCGAGTTTTCGACTCGCCTATACCGCAATGCCTGAAGACCAAAGTCTTTGACCAGTGCGTCCTACCAGTTATGACCTACGGTGCCGAAACGTGGACACTTACGGTGGGGCTACGCTCAGCGAGCTATGCTTGGAGTTTCTCTGAAAGATAGACTCAGGAATGAGTATATCCGACAGAGAACCGGAGTAACCGACATAGCTCGTAGAATAAGCTCGCTGAAGTGACAAAGGGCTGGTCACATCTATCGAAGGACCGATGGTAGATGGAGCAAGAAGGTCATGGAGTGGAGACCGCGACTTGGTAAGCGTAGTGTAGGACGCCCACCAGCCCGATGGACAGATGACCTCAGAAAGGCTGCTGGAAAAGACTGGATGCGGAAGGCAGAGAATCGGATGTTGTGGTGCAAATTGGGAGAGGCCTATGTCCAGCAGTCGACTGCAATAGGCTAATGATGATGATCACTTAGGGTTCAGCCAGCGTTTGCAATTAAAGTGCTAAATCTCGAAAATTATCATTTTTTCTTTACTACATTAAACATGAATTATAGATAAAAAGCACCTACTTGAAACCCTATATCTATTAAAAAAAACCCCATATCAAAATACGTTGCATAGTTTCAAAGATATAAGCATGTGTGTGTCGCGCCGGCTTAGAATACCGCCACCCCATCTCTTCCCGTGGGTGTCGTAAAAGGCGACTAAGGGAAAAGTTAGAAGAATGGGCAGCAGCATTCTCTCTCAAGAAAATACAGCCTACTGCGATCGGCAACCCGCCTGCCAAGCGTGGTGATTATGGCAAAAACCCCCCATGATTGAGCGGACCGGCAGTTGTGGCGCTCTATGGGGGAGGCCTATGTCCAGCAGTGGACCTCAAAAGGCTAATGATGATGAAGCATGTAAGGGGACAGACAGCGGAAAGTGACTTTATTTTATACTATGTAATGATCAAGTTTTATATTAATGTTAAGAAAGATGTTATTTCATTTACAAGTCATGAAATTGTGATAAACGCCTACTATTACTACTATAAATTAGGTATAGTTATCTTTAGTATGGCATCATTAAGCAAGCCAATCATTATGTTTAAGCAAGTTCATAGTTTCCTAGAGTCAAAAGGACTTGTGTCCAGAGCCAAAAAAATTTAAAAAAAAAAACAGTTTCCCTAAGCCACATAAACACTTCCCTATTGGAAGTGTTTATGTGGCTTATGGATATCCATAAGCCACTTAAATTCCCTATTCACCACTTCCCTTCCCTTCCCTAGTCCTTTTGACTATTAGCAAATGTGTGTATATATACACATTTGCAAATATAATATTTATTGTATCTTTTTGTGGACAGTTTCAATGTAATTATTTGAAACTACAACAAAAATTATACATCTTACAAAGCTGCATGCCAAGTTTCTGGCGGGGAAGGTACTAACAAAGTGTAAGGCACAATTCTTACACACCTCGCAAGGATTTTATATTATTAAATAATTTTAGTAATAATAAGAAAGATGTTTACCAAAATCTTTGCAGGTTTCAAAATAGTTTTCTTAGCTTGATGCAATCTAGATTTAAAGTTCATCTCAGCCATTTGTTTACCAAAACAAAAATTAATTTTTCGCTCAATAGCAGCCTGTGCCATTCTTAAATTGTTCAATGTTAACTCCTTAGGGTAGACCAACTGCGATCCAACCTGGAAATATAAATTAATAATTTAAAGGTTAACACATATATTGACAAAGGAACTCATAAGAAACATACATTCAAATCAGTGCCTATACAGGAAATTTGGAATATTATTATTAAATCAATTAAAAATCAATTGTCTGGCTTGTATCCCAGTTGATACGAATTACCACTTTCTATTATAGGACGGCTTTTAGTTCAGCCAGCAAGGAATATATTTTCTAAATATGTATTTAGAAAATAGTATATATAGCATAGTCTTTGACTTATGGTGAATGATCAAAATTTCTTCTGTCATGTCTTATAGTTTGGTAATGAGGGAAAAAAATCTATATTATTTTTACATGATAATACTTACTCATAGCTCTTGGCATAAATATAAAATGATAGTAATACAGAAGCTCAAGAGTTACAATTGTTCTACATCATTTATAAGTTTTTGCACTCACCGATTGGAAACCTATATATTTCAAATAGTCAATAAACGCGTCATATTGCTTTAGTTCTTCAGCAATATCTCTTTTTAACGTTCTTAACTCAGTATCATGAGGATTCTCTAACATATAACTTAAATGATTAAGAAAGTCGTACAGTAATTTATTAAATTTATCCACATCTTTAACACTTTGCTCAACCACAGCCAGTCTCGCCATGTCTTCCATTATTATTAAATATTTAAAACTACTTTTTGTAATCAATATTTACGGCAAATTATTATGTTATCACTAAATTCAAGAATTCAAAACATTGCGATACACTTGTCAAATTTTGATTTGTCATTATCATTATCAGTAAGCACGTAATGTCAAATAATTTTAACTTTTGCCGCACATATTCCAATGAAGTAGGAAGCATAAACATGTACCTTACTGCCAACTGCCAATATCCACAGAACATACGCCTCCACTAACAACCATTTCTTCGAACGTCGTTAATAATTAAAAATATATATCACATAGTATTACCTAGATTGCCTCATATATTTGGATGTGATTAGAAAAGCAACTCTGACTGAGACAATTTTTGTTTTATATTTTTTATATGGTAGGTATAGGACAACAAACGAGCAAGTGGGTCATCTGATGGTAAGTAACTTCTCACCACCCATGTACAGCGTAGTACGTTGCCACCCTATAAGCAGGAGTAGGAGGAAAAGGGAAGGGGAACGGGGCCATTACGGTGATATTACAAGTGGTAATTCATCGGTCGAGCCGGCCCACTGATGAAGCGAACTGCTAGACTTTACCAGTGTTGACACTTACCTACCTATACTAAACAAGTCTTATGTAGGTCCTACACCTACATAAGACCTGGTATAAGACAGGTACCATAAGTACCTGTCACCATATTTATATGTGTACGAATTTCGTAACCATGGTCGCAGTCTTAAAAACGAATTATAAAAAAATTATCATTATACAATGAACAAACGTAAACTTTCGAAGGAAAAGTCAACAGATAACGGTTAATCAAATTATTTTACTATCTTTAAATATCACTTGTCTGTTTGCATTTGCATTAATAGTTAATTTTCAGGTATCAATCCCAGTTCTCTCAACTGGTTATTGCATGCGCGCTACGTCAGAGGTGAACATGCCCTGTGTCTAGATCTAGCAGATCAGTTGCAGAAGCAGCATGAAAACAAACACCGCTATGCATATTACATTAAAGTAGGTAATATTTTAAAACATAACTATTAATGAAGAATGGATGTTAGTTTAATAGCGAGCAAAGTTCGATATGATGACATGTTGTGGTGATCCTACTACGAGTAGGAAGTATGAAGAAAAAATAGCCGACAGAAAATTTGTGGTGTTGCCTACATTAAAAAAACATGCAAAAAATTTTGAAAAGTATAAGCCAGACTCAAACAATGTCTTAATGTGAATAATGAATGGAGATTACTGTAGAGCCAAGCAGTTTGCTGCGTGAATGGGCCAGCTCGACCGGTGAAATACCACAACCTGTCAGGAGATCGACGTAAAGTGGCTCATGCCGCGTTTCGTCGGCAACGCAACAGTAACACAATATGTGTTGCTGGTGTCCATGGGCGCCGTTGGTTGCTTACCATCAGGTGACACGTCTACTCGTTTGCCCTCCTATCCCATAAAAAAACAAATGATGCATAATGTTTTATATACATATTTTAGTTTAAAGACACCCAAAAGACCAGACACCTTAAAATAAAACAGCAAATAGTAAATATTACTTTATTAATCTGTTATATCAAAAAACATATGTGTAGTGCATTGTTCGCGTGTTAGTTTGAGCACTTCGGTGACGAGGCTGCGCTGGGCCAACCAGTCGCAGGAGCCTCGCGAGATGATAAGCCTGCTCATCAACCAACGAATCAACTCCAACTTGTCGACCACTTTGCGGAGATTACTGTTGATAACATTAGAAAATTATAGTATCAATACTTAATGATTTAGTAGGAAGCCATTTTAGAAGGTTCCAGCTTGGTACCCTGGCACACTCCAATTCATCAGCTACAGGTGGGTGTGATGTGGGAGAGAAAGAGGAGAAAATTAACTATACCTTGAAAATAACAATGAAATTTACTGTATAGTATTTTTTGATAACCTTCAGTTATTGAAGGATGCCTTTACAAGCAGAGAAACACAAATAGAACAGTGATTGCAAATCATTTTTACAGATTTAAATGTATTAGTAATTTGTCTTATTAAACTCACTTGGTATTCCAAGTGAGTTTAATAAGTTTTGTAGAATACGAAGTAAATAACCAACATACTTATAATAGGGTCCACTGTTCTGTGTATCATTTAACTGGGCACCTTCCTCCTGCAGCACTTCTGAGAGTTCCTTGTCCAATTCGCGTCTCAAGGCTGTTAGTTCATCTTCTTTCTGCTGTTGTAATGCTTCCAGCTTACGGAGTGAAGACTCTTCTTGTCTATACTCTTTTAAACATTGGACAATCTTTCTGAAATTTTTTATTTTCAATAAATAGTATCTAAAAGACATTTTACTCTTACCATGTGGTAAGAAGACTCAGAACTTTAAAGCCATTATGTTTTCTAAATAGCAAATGAATTTGGTGGACAGGTATAAATTCACATTGGCATAAATGCCTACAGTGGCAGCACTTATCCTGCTTTTCACTCTTTTATTTTATAAAACTGAAAAGAATATAGCAAACTGAGAATTACAATACATACTCTTTTCTTTCTATCAATCCAGGAGTTAAGTCATGATCTGCAGTATATATCAGTTTTTTCACAGCACTGGATTGTGTTATTGATTTCACTATTGATTTTTCTAATATTCTTTTCATTGCAACATGTTCATACTCCTTTACTGTATCTTCTGACTGTGGGCGCTTTGGTATTTGAGGTGTGGCTGAAAAAAGAAGTTAATGAATTAATTTAAAATAACATCATAACTATAGAGACTATTTAACTAAAATATAAAGATGGAATCCGGAACCATCTGCAGGACATTATTGAAATATTTACCAGGTGTAGGTATAGCTTTCAAAAGTCTTAGTTTTGATGTAAACAAAGTCAAGTCTTGTATTTTTCCAGCAATTGCTTCATCGGGCTTTTCACCAATATCAGTCAAATATAATTCAGAAGAAATACTATGTAACTGTTGTTCAAATGCGAAACTAATATCTTTTAATCGTTTAAATGCAGACATTTTGGTTGATTTTTTAATAAACAGTAGATGTTCACAGTGTTTATTCTATTAATTCGTTGTGTCTAGTTGATTTAATTCAGAAACTTTCACAAAATTATTTATTTCAATATCACTCAAACTTTTACTTTTTGGTTGATTAAACTAGAACGCAAATAATAATAACATTCATAAATCTATTGAATTAATCTGAAAACAGTGAAAACGAATTCAAAACATTTATTTACAACCGTCAAATTTTTGATATTCTATCTATCGTTGAATTTAGTGAGGCTAAAGCTTAGAAGCCATACTGCCAGAGTCAAAATGTTTATTTGACATCTAATTTTTACAACTTATGCAGGGTGTCTTCAAAATCAAGCGTGATTTAACTTGGCTGATCGTTATTATAAATTTGAATAAATGATCAATAATGCGTAGTCCGCTCTTCAACATGCTATGAAATTATAATATTGAATTTTGCTAAGATTTGTTTCTGTGCCTATAATCTTTGCTATTATTCTTTTAAACTAGGATTATTTGTATTTAAGTTATACCTACTATGTACAGGGATCGGTGTTGGCAGACGCGGGTAGATTGCAGGAAGCATTAGAAAAATATCATAGCTGCATTCGATTGGAACCACAGGATCCAGAACCATTGAAACAAGTTGCCAAATGTTTGTACGTACATAGCATGGGGTAGGAACAGCCCACTTTTTTCCATTTGATACGAACCTGACATATATTTCTTGCTTTCTCCACTCTACTTATCTCTTTCGTACATGCTCGTCGGTTGTGGCCACTCTTGAGATGATCTTTCTCCAACACATCATTGATGTGATGATGGTAGGTTCTTCTAGGACGACTTTGACCAGCTTTCCGTGTTTTTATTTCTCCATACTTGTTACTACATCTTTACTAACACCGCAACGTTCTCGAATTGCACTTTTTATCATTTTATCCAGCAGGCTTACTAACACTAATCTTACTTCGTTGCTTCCCCTGCCATACCCAATATTCACTGCTATACATTAGTGTGAGAACCGAAACTCTGGGGAACTGATAAATTGCTTATATTTTGAAGATTTCGCCAAGGACGCTATCAGCTATCACTGGAAGCCTATTTAGAAGCGGATAAACTGACCAAGCATCCAGATTCTGATATATACTGCGAATTAGGTAAGTTTTAAAGCACAATAACCTACCTTAATGATAGTTGAATATTTTTAGGCGTTGATATATGAAATAGTAATAATTGTAATTATTAAAAACACAAACAAAACTCATGTCAAGTACCTAATTCTTGCACTGTGGAAGTTCATAGAAATCATGTGGCAAGCTTAACTAGCCCATGGCTATGTAATGATAACGTACCTACTATACGATATGTTTTATATGTGAAATAATTATTTTTATGCATGTGCAAGCAATTGCACGACCTCTCGGAATATAGGCGTGAAGTGGCTCGTGCCGCTTTTCGTTCAGTGAGAGAAGTATCCAGCCCTATCCCCATACCCCTATCCTTTCCTCTCTTATTCCCTTAAAGTACGGTACCGCACCACGCTGTTCATGGGCGGTGTGTTATTGCTTACCATCAGGTGACTCACTAAAGACATGAGACGTAAAGTTAAAGACAGGTTAAAATAAGGTTCAAAATTACATAGATCATATTTCGTCCAACTCATATTTGTATGTCCTTTACATTACATTTCTTGAAGTATCCATTTAAATTTGTCCCATGTTAATATGGGATAGTTTAGGTACATTAAAAAAGCAGTGCCGTAAGGGGCAACTAAGCAAAATTTGTTAACGTAAGGGACATACATTTTCTAAACGCGTAATTTTACGTAAATCTTTTCTTTATATGTTTATAGAGATCTTTGAAATCAGGCTAAATGACAAAAAGTTACAGACATAGTAACAGACAATTAATAAAAATAAATAATAGTTTAAAAAAACTAAAAAACACGCTTTTTATAGAAAACCGAACTAAAAAATAGAAAAATAAAAAAAAATATTTTATTTTAAAAAAAGCGTGGGGTGCTTTTTAGATATTAACGAAATGATAATCACTCTACTCATATCTGTCAATAAAATATTTATAACTATTGACACCATGCACCCCACGCTTTTTTTAAAATAAAATATTTTTTTTTATTTTTCTATTTTTTAGTTCGGTTTTCTATAAAAAGCGTGTTTTTTAGTTTTTTTAAACTATTATTTATTTTCTATTTTTTAGTTCGGTTTTCTAGTCTAGAACTTTCATAGTTCACAAATCGCACCATCTAGTGGCAATCACCGGAAACTAAAAAAGAAGTCGGTTATAAACAAACATACAAACATACAAACCTACAAACATACAAACCTACAAACAAACATACAGGTGAAGCTAATAAAAAGCTAATAACAAAATTGTTTTTTGGCTCTGCTAGAAAGTCGTGTTTTGTCCCTTACATTAATGATTAACGGTCTTGACATATGGACTATGGAACTTAACAAAAAATAAATCAAACTGCCAAACGATTCTCACGAATAAAAAAAAAAAATACTTTATTTTAAAAAAAGCGTGGGGTGCTTTTTAAGATATTATCGAAATGATAATTACTCTACTCATATCTGTCAATAAAATATTTATAACTATTGACACCATGCACCCCACGCTTTTTTTAAAATAAAGTATTATTTTTTTATTTTTCTATTTTTTAGTTCGGTTTTCAATAAAAAGCGTGTTTTTTAGTTTTTTTAAACTATTATTTATTTTAAATTTTTTAGTTCGGTTTTGTATGACAGCGCGTTTCTTAGTTTCGAATTTGAGGAATAGCGCCATCTGTGACTTACATAAGGAACTCGTTTCAAGTTGATAACGTAAACTTTCCGCTGATTGCCTATCGTTCAAAAAAGCGTGGGGTGCATGGTGTCAATAGTTATAAATATTTTATTGACAGATATGAGTAGTGATTATCATTTCGATAATATCTTAAAAAGCACCCCACGCTTTTTTTAATTTATATTCATTGAAATTTTTAACACTATTTTCTTAATTTAAATTCATTAAAATTTATTTTCTATTTTTTAGTTCGGTTTTCTAGTCTAGAACTTTCATAGTTCACAAATCGCACCATCTAGTGGCAATCAGCGGAAACTAAAAAAGAAGTCGGTTACAAACAAACCTACAAACATACAAATATACAAACATACAAACATACAAACATACATACAGGTGAAGCTAATAAAAAGCTAATAAAAAAGACAAGATTGCCCTGGTCAATATTCGTATGTTCCAGCTGAATGTTCCTGGAACCTTGGCGAGTTGGAACGCGGAGTAGAATGGGCTAGATCCGCTGTACAAGCAGGTGGAGCCGAACGTGCTGCAGCTTTACTCGCAAAGCTCTTGTTAGCTTGCGATGATGTCCAAGGAGCCCTCAACGCATATGACCACGCTTTGGCGTTAGTATACTGAATAGACAGACAATAATTTTTCTAACGCCATAACATCAAAAACAGATTATCCGATTTGACTTTTGTCCCTGATGCATTGGGCAAGACTTTTAAAAATCTTGTGCAATTTGTCCAAAACTTCCTATAGGGAGCTAATATATTCTTTTTTAACGACGTAACTAACGACGTCCTGGACACCTGCAACACAGGTAGTATTATATTTGCGTTGCCGGCTTTTAAAATGGGATAGAGAACTGGTCGGAAGTGGGATGGGAAGGAGAGGTGAAGGAGTCGGTCCTGTGGATATCTCTCTCACCGAGCGAAACGCAGCAGGAGCCACTTTACGTCGATGTTTTGAGAGGTCGTGGTATTTCACCGATTGAGCTGGCAGGTTGAGGCAACGAACTGCATGACTTATCGCTGTCTGTTCCTGTTTAGATATCAGTTCATATCTATACCAGCTATATATATCTAATATCCTGCAGCACACATGCATGTGGAGCCGACACTTTGGCTGCGGCTGGTGCTCTCAGACTTCGTTCTGGTGATCCTCGACGCGCCTTCCAACTCCTGGGAGCAGCACTAGCACAACAACCGACTCAGCACGCCGCTGCACTGGCACTAGCCGCTATGATGCTGCAGCATAAAGACCTGGATGCTGCACTCGCTAGGCTTAAAGCGGCACTTACGGCTCATCCGGGATGTGTGGCTGCTCATACCAATCTTGGCATGGCGTTATTGGCAAAAAATAAGTATATAGCAGTTAGTATTTGATAATGATTCTTCTATTGACAAACATGTGGCCAACAATAATGGTCCTGATTGAATTTTACCTATAGATCCCATGGCAGATTTTTGGGAGAAAGTCAAATAGGTAACGGAACTGAACTGACAGATAATTAAGCATGAAAGGGCCGATTCGACCGGTAAAATAACACGACCTCTTATTGTCCCTAGTGGGAGGGAGTAGGAGGGTCGGCCCCATTTTAAATGTAAAGGCTGGCAACGCAACTGTAACACTATCTATGTTGCAAGTGCCCATGGGCGGCCTTAGTTGCTCACCATAGGACCAATTGCAAATATTTCTCTCCGAGCGTGATGAGGTAGTGCTGCTGCATGCGAATATAAAGGTGCTGAAAGTAGATTAGGCATATAAGCATTTTAATCACACCAGTCTCTGACGTGTCTCCAACGAGCTGCATGGGCGGCCCCGTTAAGCGCGCGAACAGCACACAACCTGGGACTGGCGCTGCTCGTATGCAAGAGACCAGCTTCTGCCTTCTGCCGTCTAGCCACTGCCGCAGCCCTGCAGCCATTCCAACCATACACGGTATATTTAAATCAAGAAGTTGTGGGTTCGAATCCTGACTTATACTAATGACTTCTCAAAATAGTTTTCGGTATGTGTGATAAATATCGATGACTGAAAACTTTGGCACAAAGTTTTCAGTCATCGATATATACAAATCTTTTTTCGGAAATTATAAAAATATCGATGACTGAAAACTTTGGCCCGGTATGGCAATAAGTTCGCGACCTATTCCATTTGAGACGTAAACATAACGGCCAGTCGAGGCTTAACAGCCGCTGCCTAAACCTTCAGATAGAAAAAGGTGACGAACCTCTTGCCACACATCGGGCACAATGTTTTCAGTCATCGATATTTATTACACCTTACTTCCTAAAAGAATTTCGATAAGTCATTGGTGTAAGCCGGATTCGAACCCATGACTTCTTGATACAGAAGCGAGGTACTCGACCTCGACTTGACCTGAGGCTGTTGTTTGTTTCTTGAAATGTTATAAGATCTCACAGACCTAATCCATGAAATGATTCCTCCTAGGTGCTGCTGATTGGTATAGCTTTAGAAAGATTAGGAGACAGTCGAGCAGACGCGGCTTACTCACGGGCCGTGGCTCTGGCAGAAGACGATCCTCTCATACGCCTGAACTTGGCCGGTAGACATGCCCGAGCGGGCCGCATTACCGAAGCAGTAGTTGAAGCTTCAGTCACGTCTGAACTACTACAGAGAGAAGAGAAGCCTGATGCCCAGGTAAAAGAATCCTCTGAAAACCATCACATGTGACGTCCAGTAGGTTTTGTGTTGATAAATATAAATTACTAGTTGACCCGGCGAATTTTATTCGCATCAAAATTATTTTTTATAGTATTTACAATTGAAGTGCTAAGCCTCGAAAATTATCCCTTTTTCTGTACTACATTAAGCATGAATTATACGTACATACAAACCAACTCGTTTTCACCCTACGTCCCTACGTCCAAGATCTGGGCATATATGGGGACAGAAAGCGCAAAGCGACTGTGTTTTATACCATGTAATGATTTAAAACTACGTAAGCTCCATATCGTCATATTTTTTTTATGGGGATAGGAGGGCAAACGAGCAAGCTTGTCACCTGACGGTAAACAACCTTCGCCGCCCATGGACACCAGCAACAGATATAGTGTTACCGTCGCGTTGCCGACCTTTAAGGGAGTAGGAGAGGAAAGGATGGGGAAGTGGGATGGGCCTCGAACGAAACGTGGCATGAGCAACATTACGTCGATCTTCTGAGAGGTCGTGGTATTTTACCGGTCGTGCCGGTCCATTCATACAACAAACTGCTTGGCTCTACCACGTGAACTCTATATCGTCATATTACCTATGTACCTAACTACCTACTTTACTCATCAAAAAAGTTACTGATTTGCTCCTGTTGGTCGCAGCGTAATATTATTTAGCCTTAAACCGGCCTCCAAAAATGAACTTTGCAACAAAAATATTTTTTCAATTCGATCCAGTAGATCCTAGATTAACGCGATAAAAGTTTGTTTTATGACTCTTTACCTATACATATATTATTATGGATTGAAATTTTAATGATTTCAAATCTTGTTGAGGTTAATTTAAAAAAAAGTACTGTGTCATTTAAAAAGAAGATGCTATTTTTAATATTACAAAAAGCAGTCCAATTTTATTCATTGGTATCAATATATTTAGTAGTTTTTTTTTTCCATTAATATAGTTGGCAAGTTCACTGGCATCATTGCTGGCGTTATTGCGTGAGGCTGGAGTGGAATTGTCCAGTCTACCAAGTTCAGTTCCTGAAACGGGTCACGTAAAGCGTGCCACTGGAAATGACGAGGAGATACCTGATGATGATGGACTGCAACCAGATGAAGTTTAACATTACTAGTAAATTACTTAACCACAATCTAAGTTGTATCTACAGTCCCTGGCCACGTTATTAGACGCAATAGAGACACTTTCCTTTTTTGTTGTAAATAGTTTTTATTTAATATTATTAAATACAATACTAACTGACCCGGCGAACTTTGTTCCGCATCAAAAGTAATAAATGAGTAAATTTTGGATATCATGAGGTTCAATTTGTGCTATTTATCGGCTTTAACTGCTGTCCCGCTATGTTAATACTGTAATATCTTCGAAAATATTCGTTTAAATTGCATGCTGTAAAGGGCCAGGATCATCTATATTACATGCACAATCTATTTAAGACACTAAAGCCCGAATACTGAACCGCCACTCAAATATATAAGCGCTACTTAAGCGTTTAAGTAACTGTCACATTAGACAGAATGCATGAAATTTGAGCCAGTAAGTAGCACTTTATTGATTGTCAGTTTTGAGTGGCGGTTCGGGATTCGGGCGTAAATTGGATGAAAATTAATGCTGTAATGTTTAAAATCGCTTCGTAAATAAGCCATTTTTACTCGTAAAAAGTAAAAAAATAAAAATATTCATTGTGGGTTATCCCTAACTATAACTATTAAAAAAACGCATCAAAATCCGTTGCGTAGTTTTAAAGATCTAAGCATATGAGGGGACAGACAGCAGAAAGTGACTTTGTTTTATACTATGTAATAACTAATGATATTAACAATCATTGTAGATCATGTATTTGTATTTACTTTTGTGGAAGTGATACAGATGCTATATGCTGTGAAGTAAATACAAATACATGGTCTACAATGCAAATAGTCAACGATATTTATCAAACTTAAGTAACGAAAATAATTCTGAGAAATTATTGGTGAGGCTAAGATTTGATCTCACGACTTCTGAATTAATTAGAAGCGGGTATCACCGATCGAGACTGTCTTCAAAAATATTTGCCGTTATATGGAACCGTATGGATTTTTTTTTTCAATTTTTTGGCAAGGCAAAGGGAATCAAACTTGTAGGTTTTAAATAATAAATGCACTGTAACAAACGCATTTTGTACGTTTGAATATCAACAAAATCACATAAACTTTTATGACTATGTTATAAAAAAATAAAATATTTTTTATTATTTCTGAATTGACGTCAGTATGTTAATTTTGAGCGCGATCGTTGTAGCTGCATGCATTTTAATAGTGAGTAAATACTATTATTTACAACATTTATAAATAACATAACGTTTGCACGCCAAGTCTTTGTGGGGTAAGCAGACAGAATCCCATAAGCTCGGAATATTTCATCTCACATCTATATACATTCCTGTTTCTGTGTACTTAATGTATAAAAACAAGTAGAGACATACCGTAAATAACTTCACGCATTTTTCTGCCCGAAGATGTAGGCAGCGGTTGCTAAGCATCGACTCGCCGTTGTTTACGACCCGAATGGAATAGGTGGCGAACCTATTGCTATGTACTGAGCACAAAGTTGTCAGTCATCGATATTTATCACACATCGCTATTATAAAGTTATTTGTGTGAGTTAGGCGAGATATTCGTGCCCGAGACTTCTTGTTTCAGTGGAATACCTGATGTCAGACCACCTAGAGAAATGATAATTTTCATTTCAGACCGAGAGCAAAGAGCGTACAGCAAGTCTAGTGGTACTGCCACCACTTATAATTGGCTATGATGAGTTATATCCAGATCCCAAGCCCAGCAGGCGACAAAGGATTGAAGTAGACAACGAAAAAATCTTTAATCAATACACCGAGGACATATTAGGAAGTGAAGAATTGATGTCATTGTAACTTATAACCCTTCAATCAACCCTTCAATAACATTGAATGTAAATTAAGACAAAATCTGTTATTGTCATCTACCACCATTATTTAATATCAGCTAAGAACTTCTATACGCAATACTTATGTAACTTCACGCCTTTTGCTATCCGAAATTGTAGGCACCGGCTGTTAAGGCTCGACTAGCCGTTATGTTTACCTCCCAAATGTAATAGGTGGCGAAAACTATTGCCGTACACCTCGCACAAAGTTGTTTGTCATATTTATCGCACACAACTTCCGAAAAGTCATTGGTGTGAGCCCGGACTCCAACCCGCGACTTTTTAATTCAGAAATGGGATGCTCGACCACTGGACCAATTTAAGTATATATAAAATTACTGAAAATTTATTATGTCTCGGTGTCGGTGTCTTTATTTTATTATGTCTCGGTGGTCCAGCGGTCGACCACACGGATTCTGATCCAGAGGTCCGGGTTCGAATTCTGACACAGGCTCACACCAATGACTTTTCGAAATTGTTTTCAGAAGTTAAGTGTGATAAATGTCGATGACTGAAAACTTTGTGCCCGGTATGGCAATAGGATCGCCATCTATTCCCTTTGGGACGTAAACATATACGGCGAGACGAGGCTTAACAGCCGCTGCTTACACCTTCGGGTAACAAAGGCGTGAAGTTATGTTATGTTTACTGAAAATATGATTTGTTCGCTCAATAGACAAGAAGGCAATTGTATTCCGATATTTATTGATTTGGTTATTGTTATCCAAGAACTTCAATTTAATCAATAACTTTCTAAATCCATCCGCTTTTGCATTGTATATCTGCTTAGTCAGTCTTGCATCAACCATTCTTTCTACATGTCCGAACAATCGGAGCATGCCCTTTCTTACTTTTACACCGACACTATCTTTCAATCCAACTTTTTTCTTTACAACCTTGTTTTAGAAACATACAAATTTGTCACCCATTGGTTGATTTTTCACATTCGCTTTATATACTTTCTTAAAAAATGATATACCTAGCAAAATAAATGTTATTTCGTAATTAGTAAATATGTAATTAAGGAAACGCCTGTTAAAATAACATAACTTCACGCCTTTTGTTACCCGAAGGTGTAGGCAGCGGCTGTTAAGCCTCGTCTCGCCGTTATGTTTACGTCCCAAATGGAATAGGTGGCGAACCTATTGCCATACCGGGCACAAAGTTTTCAGTCATCGATATTTATCACACATAACTTCCGAAAATAATTTCCAAAAGTCATTGGTGTGAGCCAGTGTCTGGAATCGAAGTTGGACCTCTGGATCAGAAGCCGTGTGCTCGACCACTGCGCCACCGAGACTATAACGCGCGAGAAACGCCTGTTGTGGTTATAAAAACAATCGGAATAATAATAAAACGACTAAAATTGTTTTTCATTTACTTATATTGAAATTATCACCTTCATAATACCAGTACTGAAGGGTGTCCACGTTTGACGCACAACACAATTACTATATGACCGTTGGCAGACAATAAAAAAATAAAATAAACATAACCACATATTAGCCGGTCTGACTTATTTGGACTCGCCTGAAGGCACTTGAGGTCAAATGTTTTGCTTGGAGTCATAAACAATAAATGGCAAGCATAAAAACTTGACACAATTTGATAAGACAAGATAGGTATCAAGTACTCTGTAGAAGTATGCTTTACTCTATATAATAAATCAAAATGAATGCCAATACCAACCAAGTATAGATACACAGGAGTCCAAACAGCTTTTACACAGTCTTAATGTACAAAATAATATACTGAGATCTTAGTTCTGTTTTCTGCCACTGGCTGAGCTAGAAATTAGGACGTGACCTACCGATTACACCAAATCACGCGTTGAATGATTAAAAAAAATCATAAATACATTATCTCCCGTTTAGTATTAAAAAAAAAATTATAATAAAAAAATAAACGGAGCTGTCAATAGCAACAAAAGTTGGTTCTTGAAAAACAGCACCCTCTACCGGCAAAAATTATTTCTCTTAAATGGAGATTGTTCGTTCAACAGTGACTCCTGTGTATCTGTACTTTGTGATACCAACGCTGCTATTCTGACACTGATGACCTATGGAAATGATGCTCCAATAAAAAAAAATAAGATTACAATTATTTAGTTTTTTGTTCCAAATTCAAAACTGAAACTTTCATTTTATGGCCAATTTTTTTTTAATTCTTGATACATATCTTGATTGCATAATATGCCAGTTACATTAGTACAAAGTAGGCTACACACATTTACCTGACAACCAATAGAGTTGCAAAATATCAACGAACAACCGCAGACCGACCCAAAGGCTACACAAATTATTGCTCAACATTCAAAGATTTATTTATTATGAAAATTAAATTTCTCTTTTATACAAAAAATAATTTTACACAATGTATCATCTACGCATTGGTTATTAATAGACATATCAATTTAACTATTTGTCTATGTATAGTTAGCGGGAACATAATAATATTTAAATAGGTATTCTTGTATTAATTAAATATCTATAATATTTAACTAAAAAACTATCCAAATCAATAAAATTGCAGAACAGTAATGATTGGATTGGACAAAAAAATAGCTTTATTTTCTTTTAGGCACAGGCAAAACGTATTATTATTTATTATGCCAACTACTCACAGTTGCAAAAAAAAAACTTATTTTAATCATAATTAGGGATTTTAATATGAAGAAAAAATATGTTCCCGCTAAAATTGACCCGATGGAACAGATCTGACAATATGTCACTATACCAAGCTGTTTATATATTTATTTGTAATATATTTTAAGGATATGATACTTTTAGTGCTTTTTAATTATTTTAAGACCTCTTTACGGAAGATATTGGATGTGTCTACAATCGGCGTTCTAACTAAAAATCTTATTTTTGTTCAATATTTACATTTATATCAATATAATTAATGAGTTCTAATGTCCTGTTTTTTTTTTATTTGACACATTCCAGGGTTGGCAATATATCTATTTACAGATAATTAAATACAATATTATGTTGATTTCTATTATTTTTTTGTACAATATCTTAGATAGATTTTGTCCAACCCTCACACACACCACAAAAAGTACAAAATTCCTTCATATATTTCTATATAGTATTTCAATTCACCCTAATCTCTGAACACTAATCATACATCATCTTTTTTTTAATTTTAAATGTTAATAATTTCTATATTTATAAATGCACTTCTTGTTAAACTTTTAATATATTCTAAAGCTAAACAAGGTGAAGAAATAATTATTAGAACACAATCAAAATGTAATTGTCGTTTAGAACGTTATTATAACAGAGTATAGACAAGAAATACAAATCATTAGTGGAAATAAATATTTTTATAATAATCGCAATATCAAATAAATAGATCTTGGAGACTGTACTTTTTTTTTAATATTAAATCAATTTTTAAGTATGTGTGTATTTGTAATATATTATATTACAGATGATTACACTGTTTGACACATATAATAAATGTATGAATTTTTTTTAATTGTCCAACTCTGTCTCCACGTCAATAAAAAAATGATTGATTGATTTAAAAAAACCTACGATGAAAAAGTCGAATCTAGAATCAGCTTAAACAAAGATACATCTATTTGAAATAAGAATACTCGAGAATACTGAAAAAAAAAAACAACATGATGCCGTAAATCCGCTATTCCACTTAATATAATATTTCTTTGGTGTTTGTGTCATTTTAATTTTTATAAACGCACTGCTATTGGACGCTATATTAATGGCGTACTAATTAAATTCTAATCGTGATTTGTGCGATTACCGCCATTATTTACTAAACGATAGGATTATTTTACACCAGTGTTAGTAGACCAGCTTAAAATTTATACAGCTTTATACAAAAACGCGACCAACGCACAAACCACAAAACTATCTAATATCATTAACAACTAAATTAACCCAATATTTAAATCTCTATCATTTGCTATATTTACAAAAAAAAAACATGTTCTCTTTATTTATATTTACACAAATGGAATTACTGAGATCATTTCTTAAGACATAACAAAAAAAAATGAATTTTACGATGTCTGGCCTACTAGTAATTTTTAAATAAGAAAAAAAAAGATAATACTTTTGAAAAAAGAAACGACTGGTTTTTTGGTAAACCGTTGGTACATCGCGTACTTATGAGGTATATATACCGTTACGCCAACGTTGTTTCAATTATTGGCCTTAAGAGACCAACCCAAACGTCTCAAGGATACTAAATTATCTATACAGATATTGAGTAGAGAATAGTAATAACAATTATAAAATTACTCATTAAGCCAATAACTTAAGCTAAGGTATGTTTTGTCAAGGTAAGATAAACAATCCATGTTAACAAAAAAAAAACACAAAAAAAGAAACAAATATTGCACTCAATCAATTTTCGATTATGAATTCATTTTTAAAATTTGAATATAGCAACACTATATAATCGAAGATGGCAATTGTTTTTCACCTTCACGTCTTTAATATCCGGAAGAGTAGGCCGAGTTTTGTATTTGCCAAATGGAATACCGAATATGATTGAAGAAACTCGGTTTCATGGACTCATGTATCGTCATAATTAAACTGGATCTGGCGTCAAGGTCTCACTTAATATATTGTCAGCTTCTGGATTGGGGGACTTTTGAGACTAGTTCTATGAGAAACTGCTGCTACTGTTTACGCTGCACGTTATATGCGGATATGGTTATTATTGATAGTGACTTAATATCCTCCAAACCCATTCTCTCAGCGGCAAACCCACATTAGCCTTACATCTTTTTATTCCATCTCTAAAACCAAACATCTTCCTTCGAAATACTTGAGTCTTGCTTTGCATTTTACTTGCACATTAAAGTCATCACTATTGTTAAAATTTCATATTTAAATGTCATTAATTTCTAACAAAATATTACAATGCTGTTTTCTAATACATTGCATTAGAAAAAACGCAAATTGAACAATAAAAAATGTTTCAAATTAACACCAACGTCACTACACTGCTGTCAAAACTGACAGCTGCTATAAAAGCAAAATGATGATAATCGTGCCACAACATTTACGTCATTTGAATCTGACAGATTAAAAAAAGTGTCAATTCAAAAATGGAATGCAGAGGTCAAACGACGATAATTCGGTGGGTTGTAACTTCGACGCAGTTTAATTTTATCTCATCCGAATCTCTCTTTGACGAGGAACATCAGTTTCTTCTTGCCTTTGTATTTGAGTTTGATTTCTTGTAGAAGCGCTGCGAACTGGTGAGGGCCGTCCGGCGCAAGGGCGAACGTGTCACGGGCTTTGCCTAAAAAAAAAAGTTAACTGTTAAAAATGTTAGGCGTGCTAATGTTTATGATTTTTTTAAGATATAGGAGAGCAAACGAGCAGGCTGGTCATTTGGTGGGAAGTGAATACTACCGCTCTGCAACACAGATAGTATTACAGTTGCGTTGCCGGGTTTTAAGGGAGTAGGATGAGAAAGGACAGGGAAGGGGGCTATGCCTCTGGAAACCTCTCTCACCGAACGAAACATGGCTCGAGCCGCTTTACATCCATATTAGGAGGTCGTGATTTTGCAGCGATGGAACCAGCCCACTTAGCGTGCTGCGTGAGTCTTCCACTGTTCTGATAAAGCCTACTCGCTAGTATATTGTATAGTACTATATTGTAATATTTGTAATCTACTCTCACATATTTATAGCACACATTTAAACTGTAACTGTATTAAAGTTACACTGCATTTCAATTGCAATCGTATGTAATGTTGTATTGTTTTAGATTCTATATTGTTAGTGAAATATATGGCGTATGGGAAGGTACTAGGGTCTAAGATACAGGCTCGGCCTAGTTTAGATACTAGTGTATACTTCTTAAGCGAGCTTAATACTGGAATAGCAAGTAAGTTTATAAACATATAATCGTTACCATATGTATGTGATAAATACAATTATTATTATTATATTACAGTCTCGGTGGCGCAGCGGTCGAGCACACGGCTTCTGATCCAGAGGTCCGGGTTCGATTCCAGACACTAACTCACACCAATGACTTTTCGAAATTGTTTTCGTAAGTTATGTGTGATAAATATCGATTACTGACAAACTTTGTGCCTGGTATGGCAATAGGTTCGCCACCTATTCCATTTGGGACGTAAACATAACGTCGAGACGAGGCTTAACAGCCGCTGCCTACACCGTCGGGTGACAAAAGGCGTGAAGTTATGTTATGTTATATAGAATGTATAGTACCTAGGAACTCGACGAAGTCTGCGTAGTGTCGCGGCGAGATGTGCGCGAGGCGCGCGTGCGTGGTGCTGGCGTAGGCCCGCAGCGCCGCCTCCAGCAGCGGGCGCAGCGGGGTGGGCGGGCGCGGCGCGCGCGACCGCGAGCAGCCCGCCGCCGCCACGCAGCAGCGCCGCAGCACGTCCGACTGCACAACACACGCACACTCGTCATCCGGCTCGAAGGACCAGTCTCTACATTACAACTAGCCAGTAAATCCAATAAAATTGGAGTGCCTGTTTGTAATATTGAATTAATTTCTTTTTACTACTTGCGTATAATTATGTATTCGGTATATAGGTATATTTCTTTTTTAAATGTTTTGTCTGTCTTTTTGTTTAGGCTAATCTCTGACTGGCTTGGACTGGTTTAGATGGGACTTTTATTAGCAGATAGCTAATGTAATAAAGAGTAATATAGGCTATTTGGACTCTAGAAAACTAAGTAAATGTCATTTACTACTCTGAGGCGAAACACAGTTCATAGGGTTAGCTACTATTTAATAATAATTTAATATTATGGATTTTTATTTTTATTAACTTGATAACCAAGTTTCTTTTCTCAATTTCACAAATAATGGTACTATCAATAGCCCGGCCAAAATGAAATAATAATCAGTTTTGAAGAACAGCCGCTGAGTTTTCTTGCTGGGTCTTTTCTCAGGACTGGCCGCGTTTGCGACCCAGTGGTAGAGATTTTTTAACAATCATAATAGTTATACTCTGATCTCAACTAACTTAAAATAAATAAGTTAATTAGCTAATAATTAAAAATAACAACTGTTACCTATTAAATCATACAACAAAGGATCTGTACAAACCAAACCTCTTTTTCTTTAGTAAATACATCTTGTTAATTATTTAATTTTTGTTCCATGGTCTGATGTGGGTTACCAATAGTAAAAATCATATTTTTAACATCAACTTTTTGATTTTTATTTCCAAAAGTGGGTGCTCTCTGTATCAATGAAAATAGCTTTTGAACAGATACCATCTTTTTGTTCATCACTCGTGAAAATGATCTCTGTAAAGAGTTCGAAACGTCGGGAAATTAATAAATAAACGCGATATAATCCTAAAGTTTGTTTTAATGTCATAATATTATGGAAGTTAAAAATGTCCAGTATTGAAAACGAGACACATAATTTGAATTTACATCAACTGGTTCTCTATAATACTTAAAATCAATACCGATAATAAAGTGTCGATATTTTAAATACCAGTATCCTGGCCTGGCAATTTTTTTCGATCAGACTGTGAAACTGCTTGACCAATTCTGACATTATTTTAGTTTAATTAAATATTCTATAGTTCTTTTGTTAAAAAGAGATGCTGTAGATAAATCATGATACTTTTGCTGGCTGTAAGAGTAATAGAATATTTTAAGCCGAAAAAATCCAAGGTTAGTGTATTTATATAGCGTGCATGAAATTCACAAACAATAAATAGTTAATAAAAATAACTCACAAGTACAGGAGCGCACTGCACGTTTTTAACTAGAAGAGGCAACATCGCTTGTAGTTCGGCGCGACCTAGCGAGTGGGCGAGCGCAACCGCCCAGTGGATGTCTGCGATCGCTGGGTGACTGTCCTGTAATTAAATATACCATACATACATAACTTTAGGTCAAGTCTCGTCTGGGGTAAGAAATAGAACAGAGTCATATAGCAGTCATTCTTATATACATCACTCGCAACTCCGTCTCAGTCTACTTTTAATGTTTTTTGTTTGTGTTGTGTGGTGTGTATTATGGGTTGTGTGGTGAGTTTGTTATGTGTATTATGTGGTATGTATTGTGTTGTGTGGTGTGTATTATGGGTTGTGTGGTGAGTTTGTTGTATGTATTATGTGGTATGTATTGTGTTGTGTGGTGTGTATTATGGGTTGTATGGTGAGTTTGTTGTGGTATTATGTGGTATGTATTGTGTTGTGTGGTGTGTATTATGGGTTGTGTGGTGAGTTTGTTGTGTGTATTATGTGGTATGTATTGTGTTGTGTGGTGTGTATTATGGGTTATGTGGTGAGTTTGTTGTGTGTATTATGTGGTAGGTTTTGTGTTGTGTGGTGTGTATTATGGGTTGTGTGGTGAGTTTTTTGTGTGTATTATGTGGTAGGTTTTGTGTTGTGTGGTGTGTATTATGGGTTGTGTGGTGAGTTTGTTGTGTATATTATGTGGTATGTATTGTGTTGTGTGGTGTGTATTATGGGTTATGTGGTGAGTTTGTTGTGTGTATTATGTGGTAGGTGTTGTGTTGTGTGGTGTGTATTATGGGTTGTGTGGTGAGTTTTTTGTGTGTATTATGTGGTAGGTTTTGTGTTGTGTGGTGTGTATTATGGGTTGTGTGGTGAGTTTTTTGTGTGTATTATGTGGTAGGTTTTGTGTTGTGTGGTGTGTATTATGGGTTGTGTGGTGAGTTTGTTGTGTATATTATGTGGTATGTATTGTGTTGTGTGGTGTGTATTATGGGTTATGTGGTGAGTTTGTTGTGTGTATTATGTGGTAGGTGTTGTGTTGTGTGGTGTGTATTATTGGTTGTGTGGTGAGTTTTTTGTGTGTATTATGTGGTAGGTTTTGTGTTGTGTGGTGTGTATTATGGGTTGTGTGGTGAGTTTGTTGTGTGTATTATGTGGTATGTATTGTGTTGTGTGGTGTGTATTATGGGTTGTGTGGTGAGTTTGTTGTGTGTATTATGCGATATGGCTTGTGTTGTATGGTGTGTAGCGTGGTGTACCTGGTTGTAGTGCAGGTGCAGGTTGCGCATGGCGAGCGTGGCGAGGCGCATGGCCCGGGCGGGCTGGCCGCGCTGCTCCATGTAGCGCGCCACGGCGAACAGCTGGCTGGACGCGAGCGCGCCGCGCGCCGCCGCGCCGCCCACGGCCGCGCACGCCGCCTCGAAGGCGCCGGCCGAGCCCTCGCACACCGACAGCGCGCTGAGGGCGCAGCCCGGCGGGTCCTGCACACACAGACAAACTTATTACAAGTCCCTAAGCTTGACAACTTACGTTGCAAACTTAATTGTATCCAAAAAGTATAAAAATGCTTAAAAACTTTATAACGCTAAATCCTTAGGCAGAAAGAACGGAGCGCCATATGCCACGAATTTTACACACCACACACACACACACGCTTCGTTGAATTTCATAAC
This sequence comes from Euproctis similis, assembly GCA_905147225.2. NCBI lineage: Eukaryota > Metazoa > Arthropoda > Insecta > Lepidoptera > Erebidae > Euproctis > Euproctis similis. The sequence goes on along the minus strand of LR990121.1, from coordinate 3,995,598 downwards.
TCTTTTCATGCACGCGCGTCGACTTTTGAGGCTCCTAACATCACCTTCCTCCAGAACACGTTCTATTTGGTCATGGAATGTGTGTCTTGGCCGTCCTCGACTGCTACATCTATCCGCTTTTGCATTTTATATCTGCTTAATCAATCTTGCATCGCCCATTCTTTCTACATGTCCGAACAAACGGAGCATGCAATTTCTTACTTTTACACCGACACTCTCTTTTAGTCCGACTTCCTTCCTTACAACCTTGTTTTCGACGCGGTCAGCCACGGTCACGCCGCAAATATTACGCGGTGCCCTCATTTCGACCGCGTTAATCCTACCTTCGTGCACACTCTGTCATACCCAGATCTCGCATTAAGTAGATTTCCATAAATTGGCATTGGCATTGCAATGTGGATTATTATCTGGGCCTTTTTACTAATGCTTTTTACGCCCAGGAATCTGCCCAACGCTCCATTTTTGCTCTGTTTTCTAACGCCACAATAAAAAAAATTCTCAATCAATCAAATATTTTAGGGCAATTATGTCATATAGATATGTTATTTAGGATTATGGGTCGATAGTTTAAATGAACAAAAATAGTAAAAAATAACACCGAAAATAATTACACAGATTGACCAAATTTCTAGGTTTTTAAAATGCCTTTTTTGTCTGAAGTAAAACTGTAATTTATACATCTATAAATTACAGTTTCACTTTAAAACAACATATAAATAAGAGTTGTTTACATAGATTTATCATACACTGTAGTAGATGGCAAATGTCACTACAAATGTACTAATAATCATCACTGACAGCGCGACCTCGGGGTAAGCGATTCTAATAAGCGAATAATAACTATATAAAGTTGACACTTGGAGACACTTTTTACGCACACATAGATAAGTCACTCACACATAAACAACCCATTTTTGGTCTCGTTGTTTTCCGTAATATTACAGTAGTACACAATTTTAAACTGAGATCTTAGTTCTGAGTTCGTCCACTGGCAGCGCTAGAATTTTGTACGTATCGATAATTATGTACGTACTACGTACGATTACAGACCAGTAGAATGACCAAAAATTTTTTAATTATAAATTACATTAACTGGCATTTAGTATTAAACAGAGCTGTCAACAGCAACAAAACTTTCCGCGTAGGGATGTCAATGAGTGCTCTTTGATAAATAGCGCCCTCTACCGGTGAACATTCTAAATGGAGACCATTCGTTCAACATTACTTTCGGACTCCTGACTATCTATAGATCGTAATTATAGTGATAATATCATACCTTAGCAGCACACTGGAGAGCCAGAGTCCTCGCGCATGCACTCAGTTTCTCTTGCTGTTCAAAGCTGAGTCCTAATCTCAACGCGGTTGCATGAGACATGGCTGCTGCGGCTACTGGACCAGTCGCCTCTGTCGGTGTAAAAAGCTCGTACCTAACAAACAATAGAATTAAATAGTGTTGGTTACAAAAATAATAAAAACATTTTCTTATTTTGTTTTGAACCTTGGTAACAAACAGGCAGACAAGCAAGCGGATCACCAGATTGTGTTACAGTCGCATGATGCAGATGGGAGGGGTGGGAGGTGCCAAATGGGGCATGGGCCACTATACGTCGATATTCTGAGAAGTCATATTATTTCCACACGCCATCGGGAAATCTATGATAACATCAAACATTTAGCAATAAAAGTATGGTAGATTCCAGGTGATACTGACCAGTTCTGCATGATGGAAAGCAACGCGTCTAGGCCCAGTTCCGTGGCGCATGTCACCAACCACCGGACCATTTCTCTTCGCCTCCAATTCACCGATGATAACGTCATGCGTAACACCTTAAATTGAATAAGGTTTATAAAGTTATTGAATGATTATTCACCAGATTGAATTAATTCACAAGTTTTAAGGCACTGCCTTTGAAGACTTTTACACAGCGACATCTAACTACATACTATAATCTAGCTGTCTATAAGCTTAAGCAACTAAAGGCTGTTATAAATATAGTAGAATATGTAGCTATATTTTAATATATATATATATATATATATATTTGAAGAGGTGAGAAGTTACGCACCAGGCAATTGGCTTCTTTTTAACAGGCTCGTTGAATAGAGGGGGGGAAGGTAATAATTAAAATAAGTCTGCGTAGGTAATACTCGAATGGCCTCTAGCTTAATGCAATAAGCACTAAGCATTATTGCTATGTGAATGTAAAGCACGGTCGGTGTGGTGTGTACCTGCAGGCCCAGCTCGAAGGCGGCGGCCAGCAGGTCGCGGTGGTGGTGCGGCGCCTGCGGGGGCGCGGCGTGGCGCAGCGCGTCCTGCGCCAGCCGGAACAGCTGCGCCGCCGAGCGCACGTGGCGCTGCGCCGCGCCCAGCGCCAGCCGCAGCCGCCCGGGGTTGCCGCGAGCCGCACCTGACGTCACAACGTGCTACATGTAGCGTCATCGAACATGGCTCAACAGCTGCCTACTTAACAGCCCATCGTTAGTCTTACCTAATAGTGCGCTGGCGAGAGCAGCTTGCTGCTGCTCGGCGTGCTGGAGCGTATGCCACGCGCCCGCAGCCCCCGCCCCGGCCGCGCCGGCGCCGCCGTCCAAGGCATACGCCTCCTCAACCATCGGCAGTCTGCATACATAACAATTATTATTTCTGCGATATGCGAAGCGATATAGATATGAGAGCGGTAATAAAAAGTTGACAGCGAGCCCATTGTATGGTAAACAGAAAACACTTAACCCTGTAAAAACTTGCTAGTACTCTGCTTTTAGTTTTTAAATGTTATTATTAAATTAACTGTTTTACATGTAATAATAAGCAGTGTCCCAAACCGTATACTGTGATACTCTCTGTGGGATCAGCTCATCCATTTTTTTTAAATACTTATTATTACATGTGTAGTGAGATATACTTATAAATACCTCATGGCGCGCAGTCCCACGCGGTATGCGAGGTCAGGGTGCGCGGGGAGCAGCGCCAGGAACAGGAAGCGCGCGAACGTGTGCGCGGGCGCGGCGCGGGGGTGAGCGTGCGCGCCCAGGCACGAGGCCGGGCCGCCCGCCAGCAGCGCCCCCGCCGCCCGCGCGCACACCCCGCCCGCCGCCTCGCCCTCCACGCGGCCCAGCTGCGCGATCAGACGCTCCTCCTGCACGACGCAACATATACTTTTAATGCGCGTGCCTTTTAAATTCTGTCGTTGCCATATTTCCCGGCAATTTTGAATTTGGAACTGCTGGCGTATTATGAACTCTTAATTCCAGCCATTTTACGCGCTGCTTCTCAAATTCGTATTTTCACCGACTAATATCAGCTAGTCGTGACGAGTAGTCACCGTCAAATTCACTCTAAATTCGATTTATCGACGACAAATTCTATTTAGTCAGTCATCAGGTTTAGACTGGCTGAAATTAGTCGTTAGAAAAACGAATTCGCTAGGCAGCGCGTAAGCTGGCTGGAACGAAGAACTCGTAATAGGCCCCCCTGTTCCATATTCGAATGTATTTAAATTTGGAATCTCTAAACAGTTGAAAATAACGCTATTGTTTGGTCACAACGTCGTTTGGAATCTGCCACGTTACATACGAAAATGAATCTTTCTACGGGAAATGTTTGACCAATATTGTATACAACTTTAGAAGAGAAGCCTGTCACGGCTAACATTTTGAATAGCTAAATTCTGTGTTCAATAATGCAACCCGCGGACTCTCCAACACTGATATTTAGAATGACGTACGCTGACGTACTAGTTTTGGTGTCAAATCTCGCGAAGGACTACTTTTCGATGTTTTGCGATTTGGGTGAACCAAATATAAACCTAATACAAAAATTCTGAAGATGCTCAAGTTTATCAAGTTGGTTGTCAGTGCGATAGAGATAGCTAGTATCAGATAGGAACGGGAAGGAGAATAGATAGTGCAAGCGCAGTCTTGGTAGGCAAATAGTCTTCTTAGAGATCTTGCAGAGCTGAACACTTGCGGCTGACATTTTCTATCTGAACCGACCACGATAATGTACTATCCAAATAAATTCGGCTACCGTAAAATATCACATAATGGCAATATTACTAAGTCGACTTTAGTCAACTGTGGAGAGCTATCAATCAAAATCGTCTTAGTTTTTCTTGGATTCACCGAGATACCATATCTTTGGGCCCATTCCTCTATCTTTAATAAATCTACATTAATCGTAAAGGCATTGGCATGGCATTACATAAGTCTACTAGTGCTTCTTGAGTATATATTTGCAAATCGCCTGCATAAAGGTGGTAAGAAGGAAGTAAATTGTGAGAAATGGAATTTATAAATATAGAAAACAGTAAAGGAGAAGGAGAATATGAGTCATCCAGACGGATGTGCTGTCGGCGATCAAAAAGGTAACTACGAACTCATAAATCACTACTTTCATGTTGAAAAAACCCAATATGGAAAGCACAGCAAAGTCAACACTGTTAAAAGCATTACTGAAATCTAACAGACCTGTCCTTATATCATCCGTAATATAATATTGACAAGGGTCATAGTGGTTCTACGAACAGGACGGAAACCAGAATGAAGTGGGTTGAGTAGGTTCTTGGAGTTGAGGAATGTATTTAATTGGACATGGACCAGGCGTTCAAAGACGTCGATAGGAATAGAAGAATGAATATGAGGTGATATTCGGAAAAGGATCTAGGTTCTTCATAACTTCATGCCTTTTTCTACTCGAAGGTATAAGCAGCGGCTGTTTAGCCCTCCTCGACTCAAACGAATAGGTAACGGACTCTATTGCCATACCCTGGGCAGAATGTGGTCATTCATCGATATTTATCACACATAACTTGGGAAAATAATTCCAACAAGTCTGTGGTGTGATTCCGCGGAAGGCTGGATTCGATCCAACGACTTCTTGAATTGAATCGACGTGCTCGACCTTCAGACTACCATGACAACTGTGTTGCTTATAATATTCAATTATTTCTGTAATAAATAGGGAATTTATAAAATATAGAAAAAATATACATGGAATGTTTACCTGCTTACAATGTCGTTCTTGTGCGTACAAGCCTCTGGGCAGAGTTCTCGCCACCCCTAAACCCAACAGGGCTGCTTCTAACGCCAAAGCTAAATAAGTCTCTTCAGGATTCTTACTGCCTGCCACAGGAACATGTTGATACCTGATTTTGTGAACAATGGGAAGACATTAAAAACGATTAAAACAAACAAATATAAATGTCTATTAATTGATTTGTAAAATACTTTATTTGTCCATTAAATATTTTTGAAAATACATCTTTGCGTAAAGTTTAAAAGGACCTAAAAATTATTCATATGTATAAATTCAAGTAAATATTCTAAGCATTCCAAAATGTTGTTAGCATCTGGTTGAAGATGAGGTTCATAACCTTAGGTGCAAGTGCAAACCTAATAAAAATAAATTGCTCAAAACTTTAGTACTTTTAATCAGTGGAAAAAAATAATAGTATTGCTAGCTCCTACCTAGGTGGTAAGCCAGTGTTAGGTTCTTCGTCTAAATAAGCCGTATGCAGTCTTGGCGATGCTCTTTGATCATCAGGTGCCAGACAAGCGTCTGCTAGACATTCGTAGACGCACCAAATCGCTTCTAATGGCCAACCAGTCCAACATCTGCTGTCTGAAAAAGAAATATATATTTACAAATATTTCCATGGCATATTGGGAAATAATTTAAATGGGTCTTTGGAACATTTTTTGACAAGGTATAGGTACTGAGAAGTTGGAGTTCGATCAATGGCAAAGGGCTCGCCACCTGTTCCATGGGGTGAAATGTAGACTTTTTTACGGGATGGGGGCAAACGAGCAAGCGTATCACCAGATGGTAAGCAATTAAAACCTCCCATGGACACCTGTATCAGAAATAGTGTTACAGCTGCGTTGCCGGGCTTTCAGGGAGTACTAGAATGAGAAAGAAGCGGAAAGCGGGTGGGCCTACTGATACGCCTCTGATTGAGCGAAACGTGGCATTGGCCACTTAGGTTTTATATTTTGAGAGTGGTATTTCACCGATGGAGCCATAGTTAATGCAGCGAACTGCGTAGTTCTACCACGGTTGAAACATGGAGGTAATATCAGCATCCGGGTTATAAGTGTGTGTGTGACGTGTACATGTGTGATGTGTGCGCATTACCTCTGCCTATGCACCTGTGCGTGTGCGAGAGCGCGCACGTGGCGCCGCCGGACAGACAGGCGCCGAAGTCCATGTGGTGCGTGACGAGCGCGAGCCGCGCGCCCCCCGCGCACCCCTCGCCACTCCCCGCGCAGCCCTCCGCGCCCCCCGCGCACTCCCCCGCCGACGAGGACGCCTCGCCCCCGCCCGCCGTCGCCCACCTCTGCTGCGACACCTCCTGTACACGCTCTCACATTCATCATACTATACATTGACTTCGCTAGAAGTATTTGTTATTTGTTTGTGTGAACATTTGCTAGCCGAAACGACTGGATGGATTCTATCTTCAGCTGAGTTTTATTTTTATTAGTAACGCAGTCTTTATAACTTTTCTCTTCTATTAAATGCAGGTTTTTTTTTTGCGTAATAGAGTTACCATATTTTTTATATTTAAGTTAGTTTATTATACTACAATAACTCCTAACTCTGATTCTCGTGCAGTCAAGTAAAAGATATTATGACTAACACTACAGGCCTCTAGCTTTACATCATTATTGTAAGAAATTCATATGTGGTGAGGAATTCCGAGCTGTCATCATCCTTAGGTTGATATTATTACCAACAAAAAAGTTTCTTTAGATTCAAGCAAAATGTTACCTGTCTATGTCTCATAGCCCTCGCGGCGCTGACGGCAAGCCTCAATGCTGCAGGCGCTCGTCCATGCGCTCGTAGAGCCTCAATTCGTGCCCCCACAACGGGCAGATGCTCTATAGAATCAATACAAACACCAATAATCTCTAATTCAAAACACAAATGACGTACAAAAGTGGCAGAGACACGCAGTTCGCTGCACGAACTGGCCTCCACCAAACACTACCGAATATCGACGTAAATTAAGTTGCTATGCCGCGTTTCGTTTGGTGAGTCAACGCAACAATCTCTATTTCCTTCGTCTAATTCTATTCACCTAGTACTTTATTTACACATAATTAGTAAACGCAAATTTATCAACTATTGCAATCAATTTTGTTCGGATAGAATAGATATCTCACGGAAATAAAAACTGGTCTAGTTGATTCAGTATTTTTTGAAGTCATATATACTCAACTCAAAATATCTATACATCTTGGACAAAATAACTTCTGCCCAGCAGTAATTAAAGTAAAAACTTACCGTGCCACAAAGGTTGCCCCAGATCATTAAATTTGGGGTAAGGCTGCAACGTCGTGTTAGTGGAACTGCCAGGCTTCTCAGGTTTGTCGGGGTCGCAGAACTCATCACTGCCCAGGATGTTTTTCAAGTGTTCATTCTCCCATGATATGTCTACGGCATCCAATGCCCTTAAAATTAAAAAAAAAAAGAACTGTGAAATTCTTGATATAAATTAAACCCACCCATAGTTGGATATCAAAAACGTGCCCTTATTTGGACACGATTACCTTTATTTGATAATTGAGATACTAGTTTGTGGAGAAATTTATTTATAAATTAAATTATGAAGAATATTGTTTATAATGGGATACTAAGGGGGAAACTAAGTGAAATATTCTCGTCTGAAACCGCTCAGTGCCTTAAGTGTAAGGTCTATGACCAACATGGGTCACCAATGATGACATACGGAACTGAGACGAGGTCTTTTAATTTTGGCCTTAATGCGAAGCTTAAAGTTGATCAGCATGCTATCAAGCGGGCAAAGCACGACAGTTGTGCCATTATAAGGGGGAGGCCTATGATGAACTAAGCAGATATACAAAATTTCAAGAATTTGATGGCGCACAGCTGTTTCTGCTAACCCTACATGGTTATAAGGTTGGTAACAAATTCGAAGGATTATATTGTATGCTTAAATATAATTAATAAATTAACTTCTTACTTGTGAAATACTGTTCGTGGTGTTAGTTGTGGCGCCGGTCTTTGGTTGTTCAGTCTAAGTCTTTTGCTTGCTCTCCTGTATTCCCGTTCGTAACTGAAAAATAAATTGATTTTGAAAACAGTACTTGGCACATGAGTTTCTAGCCTGGTTCTTCTCATGATAGCTCCTACAGCAGCACCGGGTCGCTCGTGGCGATTGCGTGGTTTGTGGTGTTTTGTGGTTCCACGGAATTCATATAAGATGTAATTTAACAATAATAATAAGTTCAAAAGTAATTGAAATTTCTTCTCTTACTTATTAGGCCTAGATTCTTCATCGGAGCTCTCCGAATGTGAGTTCAGATCCCTCCTTTGTCTTTCCCTGTGTCGTTCCCTATCCCTCTCCTCTCTTTCTCTTAGCCGCTCCCTGTCCCTCTCGTCGCGATCCCTGTGTCTCTCTCTGTCCCTGTCTCTGTGATCTCTGTCGCGATCTCTCTCGTTTCTTTCTCTTTCTCTTGCATACTGAAAAGAATCGTATACACTGAATTAATATCAGTCTCCGTAAATCTTCGTTAATTTATTTTACTTTAGTCTATAACAGAAAAAATAGAAGATAAGGTTGGAAAGAGTAAGTGAGACAATGTACCTACCAATGGAAAGGACCGATAGTCTGGATCTTCAGTAGGACATACTTCTACGGCAGACCATTTCTCCAACAGATGTCTCCATTGCAACCTGTGTTGTTTATTGCTACCAGGGTCCAGAACTATGCTGACCCATAATGCACCCAGCTGTTCCCATAGTTGTCTACATTTCTCCGTCATTGGGGTATTCTGGTTCCGCCATAAAAGTAATCGTGGATCTGATAGGAATTGTTCTGTCATTAGCATGAGCATTCTTGGTCCGTTCGAGTCTTGGGCACGAAGCATTTCGCGTACCTAAAAAAAATAATAACTATCAAATAACAATATGATAAAATTTATCTAATTAGTTAAAAAAATCATTCATATTTGGTAGATCCAGACAGCGCGCTGCAGGAATTCTCAGAATATCGACGTAAAGTGCTTCATGCCGCGTTTTATTGGGAGAAAGAGTGTTCGGAGTATTTGGGGGCCCAAGTTTTTTACCCGCTATCAGTCTCCTGATAAATTTACCAGAATGAAGTGTTATTGATCAGATATATCACATTATGACATATCTTTTTTATCCAAGGTCTACAAGCCTGGACGAGATCTTAATATAGTTTTTGTTAGAATAAATAAGATTTATTATTTACCTTAGAAAATAATGAGTTCAATTGTTTGTTTGCATTGTAATATGTTCCCTGTAGTAGATAAGCCCTTACTTGCTCGCAGACCTGAAATATACAAGAACAAAATAGCATCATTAGTTCAATTCACGCCATTTCCCTGCGGGGTAGGCAGAGAGAATAGAGCGCCATAAGGCACGATTCTTACACGTCACACTCGCTTCTTTGACTTTCATAAATATTTTCATACATGTGCGTCGATTTCTAAGGCTCCAAAAATCACCTTCCTCCAGAACGCGTTCTATTTGGTCATGGAAGGTGTGTCGTGGCCCTTCTCGACTCCTACAACCATCTAATTGAATATCTGCTAAGTCAATCTTGCATCATCTATTCTTTCCACATGTCTGAACCATCGGTGCATGCTCTTTCTTACTTTTCCAATTCGGTCGCTTACAACCAGGTACTTGTCTCTTTCCATAAAAACACTTGTATTTTCCATAGAGATCAAATAATATTCATAAAAATGTTGTACCTGTTGCTCATCTAAATGCCATGCATGATGCGCGTCTGGCGGTGGACCAGCTGTGGGGTCTGGCGCACCACATATCCTGTTGATTGCCGATCGCGCCTGAAGGACCTCATCAGCTAACTTCTGTGCTGTCGGCAGCACCTCGGTATGATGTTCCGCTATCAAATACTGGACGAATTTCTGCAGTTGCTGTCTATCCATTTGCAGCAAAGTTTCTAGAATAAAAAGGAAAGAAGAATAGGTTTGGATTAATCATATTTTGTGGTTTAATCCTATCCTTTTATTCTGCCTGTTAACATAGAGTGAAAAATAGGGGAGATTGGGTACTTTGACCCTACTTAATACTGTGATTCCTCAAAGAGAGAAATTGTTCAGAGAATTTATTGGGTTTAGAAAATTCTAGAACGTGCTCTTTATAGAAGTAAAATTACATTTATCTTCTGTGGATTCCTTATTTATTTTCATGGGATCAAATAACAGAACAAAGTTTTTAATTATTATTAAAATTACATTAGTATGTTGTATTAAGTAGATTTTTTAAAATAATATCTATGATACAATACACACAGCGCCCTCTAGTTTCAAGCTAAACAACTAAATAAACTAAACCCGCCGTTCTGGATAGCGCAGTCGATTTGCTAATGCACCACGAGGGTAATTGAAAAATGATTTCATAGTTTACCTGATATGGGCACCCTGAGCCTGACGGAGTCTGCATTCCTGATGCGGTACAGCGCCAGTGCTACCACATGCTGGCACCAGAAGATATCGCGAGCTTCGCAGCTACACGTCACCCCTGTTATCTTGCATCTGAAGAATAAATTCTCGGTAAATATTCATGGGAACCTATGCACGGAATGCCACGTAGTTCACTGTAAGAATGGGCTAGCTCGGACGATGAAATACCATGCCGGCTTCGGTGAGAGAGGTATCCGGAGCCCCTACCAGCTCCCCTCCCACTCCCACTCCCTTAAAGGCCGGGAACGCAACTGTAACACCATACGTGTTGCAGATATCCATGACCAGCAATAGTTGCTTACCATCAGGTGACCCACCTGCTCGTTGCCCTCCTATTCCTTTAAAAAAAAGACTGGGCTTTTGCATCTTCTAACAGAATACACATGAGAGGAGTACTTTGACAGTTGCAGACGATTTATTTTCACATTCTTGGTGGTCCCGTGGCCGAGCACAACGCTTCTGAATCAAGAAGGTTCGAATCTGGGCAATAATTTGTTGAAATTATTTTCGCAAGTAATGAAATATGTCAGCAGCACATATTTATTTGATCTGGACATGAGATCTCTCATTTTGAAGACAGTGAATTTGGTAAAAAAGATTGACATCTACTAATCGGACTGAAGTTACATATCGTGAGTAACGCAATACCACAGTTCGTCGAGACACGTGGGACTGTTTTCTTATAGCCTATGTTACTACTTATTATATCAGCTACCAGCTAGTATAAGTCTCGTTAAAATCGGTTATATAGTTTCAGAGATAAGCCGTAACAAGAACAGACAAAAATATAATACTGTGCGTAACTGCATACATCCTTAAGTATAATAATATTAATAATAATCATAATACTTAGTTTAAATAAGTTATTTTATTGTTACTAAACATTTAACACAAATTTTATTTATATTATCTTGAGTATATTTATTTGATTTCTACGTAGTTAGGTTTATGTACATGATAAGAAGTTCACACGAAATGTTTTCTTAAAGATATCTTCTGACGTTTTTGAGTTATTGTAGATAATATTATTTTGTAACTACTAAAAGTATCCGACTTCTAAATTATTACACAGTATACAACAAAGTCGCTTTCCGCTTTCTGTCTCCTTATATGCTTAGATTTTTGAAACTACGCAACGGATTTGATGCGGTTTTCTTTAATAGATAGAGGGTGTCAACGGGGTGGTTTTTATCTGTAATTCATGTATGTAATAGCTAGTGTCCGACCGAAGGTCTATTTTACCGAAGCCGGTTAATCGGCAATCTCCACAACCTTCGGCCGAAGCCGAAGGTTTATAAACTATTAGTAATTTAATAATTTTCTTCAATATTATCTACAGCTAAAGAAAAAAAATCGGCGTAAAACGGCTCATGCCGCTTTTCTCGTTGTCGTGAACCCGGATTCGATGCTACGACTTCTCTTGATTCAGAAGCGGGCAGACAATTTTCTGCCCATTGTATTGCAAACATTTGGAACGAAATAATTGCCTATTTGCCTACACCATCAGATATTAAGGACTTGAATGTACAAATAACAACAACAAGTGGTAGAGCCAAGCAGATCTCTGCATGAATGGGCCGGCTCTACTGGTGAAATACCACGACCTCTCAGAAGACCGACGTAAAGTGGCTCATGCCGCGATTCGTTCGGTGAGAGAGGTACCCGGAGGCCCACCCCCTTCCCCATCCTTTCCTATCCCCTATCCCTTAAAGGTTGGCAACGCAATAGTGACACTATATGTGTTGCTAGTGTTCATGGGCGGCGTTGGTTGCTTACCATCAGGTGACACGCCTGCTCGTTGGCCCTCCTATCCCATAAAAAAAAAATAAAAATAAAAGCTGGCGGTCTAGAACTTTTAAGTAACTTGCGTAGTAAATATTCTTGGTTGTAAAAAGGTACTAACTTCATGGACTTAGAAACCATAAGTTGTATCAAGCACGTATTATTAAAAAAAAATATCTTACCTGTCAAAAGAAACTGTGACCCTGTATAACCTTTCTGGTTCGGTGCATGGTGGAACAGCACCTGGTGCTCTCACCACTCCACTCAGGTGGAAACCTGGAATAAAGTAAAAAAAAATATATAAAGATTTATTAAAGGAAAGTCAGCAAATATACAGCTGATGGTAAATAACTAGCTAGCCCATAGACATCTGCAACACCGTGAGAGTGACCTCGTACTTTGTTTGGGGTCCTCTGGATACCGGTCTCACTGAACGAAATGCGGCAGCAACCACTTTACGTCGATATTTCTCTACCACTAATAACTTTTTAAGATATATAAACTTTGTATTATTTAAGTTTTATGAGGTCATGTCGTTACAGATGTCATGTGGACAAGCAACAACTGGTTGTTGTATTAGTATGTATATATCTCACCACCCACTACCATATGGTATTATATAGCACCAGTTAAATCCGGATTTTGTATCATTACATTTTTTTGAAAGTAGTTTATAAATTATCAGGTTTTTTCCAACTCACAATACGGAAGTGTCACTAGAACCGGTGAAAAACGGAACTATTAAAAAAAAACTTATAAAGCCAGTCCCTTTTCGAGGTTAATAGGTATAGAAGAAGTATAGATTAGAAAGTATGTAAGTATAAATATATATTTGCCGCCATTTGACGATTCCAAAACTGTTTTATATATTTTGTAAATAACCAACTTTGAATCTTTGATTATATAGTACCATATAGTACTATATAATCAAAGCTTTGAATTGCAACACTTTACTAAATAACTCTTTACTGCTTACTAATAATATTTTAATAGCTTTTTCTGCTACATTTTGAACTTTATGACTAATGGTACTTTTGCTAATTTTATAAACAACCCTTGCTGAATAGCTGTGCCCACGACTTCGGCTGCGTGTAATTTAAGAAATATAAAACAGTTGCCTCAATTACTCCCTATTTGGTAGTTTAGTAGTTTGGAACTAGAGGGCGCTATATGTATTGTGTCAAAGATATTATTACAATAGCTATTTGTCCGGCTATGGTTATGAAAATCAATCTAAGAGTATTCCTTAGCAATATTGTGAAAAATTTTCAAGTAAGAAGATTGTTCTTATGATATAGGAAACGAATGGAAATTTACTAATATGTAAGGCATTCAGTCAACTAAAAAATTATCGTACAATAAATTTTTAATTAAAAGATATTGTTTAATACTTATAGATTTAAAAACTAAATATAACGTTCTCACGTATACGGAAGAAAGATTTTTGATTCGAATGCATTGGGCACAATACGGCGACACCCTAGTAGTTATTGAACTGAATAGATTCGGTACCGAAATTGTTCAACTCGAGTAATCATAGCATCGAGTTCTAAAGCGAATCGATTACGATTCGTCACGCTTTGAAATTTGAACTCCTTTGCTTTGTTCGATCGGTGTATTATTTTTTTTATTTACCAGTTTTCCATTTTTGAAATTCGAATGCAATGGTGCATTTATAGGTACTCGAGTACTTGTGGTTAATGCTGGCCGTTAACAAATGGTTTTTAAAGGATATTTAATGAACAATTGAACTAAAAAAAGAATACCAATGAAGTTAAAAAAGTTGAAGTTGGTTTCTTTTCTCTTGACGTCAACTTATATTTTTTATGTCACGTTCGAAATTCAAAAACTTTGCTTAATCGTGTTAGATTCCTCGCTAACGCTCAAACAAAACTTTGACATTGATCTTTATAGGTAATATTGTTTTTTTCTTAAATACTTACTCAACTGGACCGGCGACTGACCGATGTACAGCTTACACAATACACAAGTAAAACCTAATATTTACTGTGCTAAGACGACCGCTATACGGCGTTTACTGTTGTTTGCCAAACATATAAATGTTTCTAGATATAATAAAGGCACGATTCATTTAAACGCCAAGTATAAAACTCTTGAGGCTGTGTTAATAAAAAATAATATCAATACGTCAATACGTATAAATTACTTATAAATATCGATAAATGATTGAGAATAACTGGTTTCGATTAGGTGGTGGATTATCGATTAGCGGATTAATCAATGGAGGTTCTCTTTTTTTAAATTAAACCCAATCAGTTACACAATTAGGTATGTACTATCGGTCCTATAACCATAGAGTTAGTAAGCGTAGTAAGTAGATTTTAATGCTATTTACGCGCATAGACAAATCAATATCTCTAAAAATATTCCAGGTAAGATTAGTTTCTTTTATAACTTCAATCATTTTTTCCTAGCGTCTCGAGTCTAGAATTTTCAGGTCTAAAATGGAATAGGTGACAGAACCTATTGCCATACATACATAACTTCACTTCATAACAAACGGTGTTACCCGAAGGTGTAGGCAGCGGCAGTTAAGCCTCGTCTCGCCGTTATGTTTACGTCCCAAATGGAATAGATGGCGAACCTATTGCCATACCGGGTACAAAGTTTTCAGTCATCGATATTTATCACACATAACTTCCGAAAACAATTTCGAAAAGTCATTGGTGTGAGCCAATGTCAGGAATCGAACCCGGACCTCTGGATCAGAAGCTCGACAACTGGACCACCGAGACTGATTATCCGCCATAATGTTGTCAGTCATAGATATTTATGACACTTAACTGCCAAGACGCCAGTGGAATGAGTCTGGATTCGATTCCTCGACTTGTCTATACACAAGCGGAGTACCCGAATGGAGGTCGACCAACGAGACTTGTAATTTATATTTTGGCTTGTAGATGTGCCTTTATAAAAATGTCCACACATTATTTTATTATTAATTTATTGTTGTTCAGTTATGAATATAACTATAAGCTATCGTCATAATTACGTATAATTACAGCTGTTCGCGAACAATGGCCGGTCACCTTGACCCCGCTATTGACCTACATACGCTATATCCAGGTCAAATTACAGATGTACGCGGCGAATACAGTTGCACTACGAAATATTATTATTCGCCTAATCATTTGAAACTGAACGTGTTTATTTCATACTTGTGTGCATGTGTTTGTGAACAGATATGCATGTTTGTGTAAGCGTGGTGTATTTGTGTGCAGTACGTGTGTAAATGTGTGTCATAGATGAACAATCCAAATTTAAATTGTTTTTTTTTTTATTGGATATTAGATATTTATTTCTTAGACTTTGGCGAATCACAGTCATAATATTAAAACCACCTTTTAGGATTATATCGCGTTTATTTATTACTTATTTTTATTTATTTCCCGACGTTTCGAACTCTTTACAGAGATCATACTCGTGAAAATGATATCTGTAAAGAGTTCGAAATGTGTTGGCAAATGATATGATATCGTATACTGCCAAAGTGATTATAAATAAAGCTTTTTATTTATAAGTGAATGCAAGTGCAAACAAACTAAAAAAAATGTTAAAGTAATGAATCGATATTTTTTTTCACCACATTTTTTTTATGAAGTACTTAAAAAATATGATGTTGATAGGAACAGCAAGGGTTCGACGGACGAACAATGTTATTTTATAGTGAAAGACAAATACTACAGAAAAGCTAGCAACTAAGCTTTAGCCTACTCGAAATAGCAAATAGAAAAAATGAATTGGTTAGCTGTTATTTGGAATGTCGCAGACACAAGAGAGACCCCAATACATTTTTTTTTGTTTAATATAAAAACAAAATAACGCAGATCATAATTTTCAATTGGATGTGAATTTTATCGATCTTTTTATTGTGATAAACAGACTGAAGTGCATATATATATTTCCATTAATTCTCGTTCAAACCCATTTCGGAGATGTATTTAGAAAGTTGTTAGGTTTATTATCATGGGCTCTCACGAATTTATTGAATGTGATATTCATGTTACTAGCAGCTGTGGCCTTCGGGCATTATAATCACAACATAAAATCGTGAACATAATTCAATAAAAAAGAAAAAGCACAACAAAAACCTCAATAATATAGGCTTATGTCGAAAACATGGACTCTGTGTAGAACTGAATTTCTTAACACGACGGACACTAGAAACACAATTTTTAACAAATACAAAAATAAAACGCTATTAAGCCAAGAGCGACCTAAGACTACCATGAGACGAACCCGACAACAAATTCAGGTGGCAAAGTTAAGCTTTCCCATCGGTCCGTCATCCATTAACTACCAACTTGAATAGCTTCAACCCATAGGTAACGGCAACACCCTTGTGCGCCCGAGTGGACCCCCCGTCATGAAGGTAGCAAGGTTATTGTTAACTTAGTAGAATTTGCCATCTATGGTAGGTAGGTGAAAGATAGGGCAAAATAAAATGGAGAATTACTTATATTTCGACTATTTAATTGGGTTCCTGTGAAGGATTTCTTTACCTTTTTAAGTAAATTAGGCAGAATCTATTTAGCCCATAATTCTAGGTACTTGAGTAGTATCTATATGTATGTATAAACTAGTAGGTCTTGTTAATAAATAATATTCAATTAATACCCAAATGGTAATTATGAACGGTTATACATATAAAAATCAAGTAAATGGCGGGATTTTTGTGCGCCATAAACCGGTTGAAACTGGTAATTTTTAGGTAAATGCCATAAATTTTCGTGTAATAACAGTACGCGTCGAGCAGAGCGCTATTCGGTTTTATTTACGACTGTACTTGTTTCACATTCAGCCCGGTTATAACTTTTGTGCGCGACTATATTATGATTTTGTACTCTTTTATTTATTTTATTTTTCACATTTTACAACACTGTCTGTATTTCAAACGGACTTTTATTGTTCTTTGTTATTAGATAAAAAAAGAAAAAACGAATTATTTATCCTCAATAAATTACGAACTATAAATAAAAATAATACGTTCTAAATTTGAAAGATCGCTTTCATAAATAGAACGACGTCGTATCATATAGATATTATATTTATACTAAGATTATACAAATATAAGTAAGTAGGTGGGTAGGTATTTTGCTGGCCTACTTTCGTGCCGAGTTGTGTCTATGTGTGCGTGCGTAGCTGTTGCCGTATACAAAGTATGAACGCAACCGGTTTGTTTACATTAATCACTGAGGGAGATACTTGTGTGTGTCTAATCGCTTTATGTGTGAGTGACAGCTTTACGTCACATTGTTTACATCGGAGTTGGTGTATGTGTGGGTGTAACGTCATGACGGGGCACGTGCTAGTGTGGGTGTGTTCGCGTGGCCTCGCTCGCCGATGACGTCACACGGCGTTTCGTCATATCGTTGCCGTTGTGTGAGTGCACCTAGCGTATTATACTGTATCTAGTACATTTGTGTGTATGTGTGTGTGCGTTTTACGTTACGGGCGTGTCACCACCGTCCAATGTTACATTTTTCTGACCTTAACCGTCATGTAGAGATGTTCTTTGTCCTTTGCGTAATAAATTGTCTGAGGAAGTTCGACAATTGAGTCATTACATATATGAATGTATATTATTTATAAGGACTCAGGAGTCTCAAAAATCGACGTGCGTGCATGAAAAGAAAGACTAATGAAAGTCAACGAAGCGAGTAAGGTGTGTAAGAATCGTGCCTTATGGCGCTCCGTTCTCTCTGCCTACCCCGCAAGGGATTTGGCTTGAAGTTATGTATGTATGTATTATTTATATTGCTAGGGGTAGATTGGCGTGGTATGGACATATTATGAGAAGAAGAAAGCCATTATTACCAGAAGAGGAATGATTGTGAACAGACTTATCCGGAGAGGAAAGCCAAAAAAGAGGTGGATAGAGTGCCTAAAAGTTCATATGAGTGTGAAGGAAATTGGAAATGACGAGTGATAGGAGAGAATAGAAAAACAAGATAATACATGTCATGATGTGCCGACCCCACTTAAAGTGGAATAAGGGCAGAAAAATTATAACGCATGTAATATTTATTTATTGTCTACACAAAAGCATTTTAATTCTCCAAAACGGCTTGAATCGTTTTACTCAGACGTTTTTTTCTATTAACTACTGTACCTACTCTAACTAAATCTTAAAAAATGTTCTCTAAAATGTTCTTCTAAATCTTAGATAAAAAATGCGAGATTTGAACTAATGACTTTTGAGCGTCCATACCTTGACTATTATAAAGGCACAAATATACGGAACCCTAAACAAAATATCAAGGCGAATATGAATATATTCCGTGAAATTCGATAACACATAAACTCCTTTAATTTCTGTAGAAATTCAGTCAACAATTCCGGGGATTTCCCGGGAAACGTGAATGAGTAACTAGAATGTAAACTGCGTGGGCAACATTGAAATTTCACGTTACAACATTATTTATACACAAATTACCTACGTCCAAATAGCATCTTGATCATTACATAGTATAAAACAAAGTCACTTTCCGCTGTCTGTC
Organism: Euproctis similis; assembly: GCA_905147225.2. Lineage (NCBI taxonomy): Eukaryota > Metazoa > Arthropoda > Insecta > Lepidoptera > Erebidae > Euproctis > Euproctis similis. The sequence goes on along the minus strand of LR990121.1, from coordinate 3,976,816 downwards.
TCCTTGTATGCGTATATCTTTAAAACTACGCAACGGATTTTGATGCGGTTTTTTTTAATAGATAGAGGGTGTCAACGGGGTGGTTTTGATCTATAATTCATGTATAGTGTAATGAAAAAAAGTGATAATTTTCAAGATTTAGATCTTTAATCGCAAACGCTGCCTGAACCCTAAGTGATAAAACAAAATAATGTACTACATTGTTATACACCTTCAAAAGATCTACAAAAAAAGTCTGCGATGGCACATGTCTATCTCTTAGGGATAACCCACAATGACCATTTTTATTTTTTCACTTTTTACGAGAAATAATGGCTTATTTACGAAGCGATTTTAATCATTATAGCATTGATTTTCATCCAATAAAGTGTCTTAAATAGATTGTGCATGTAATGTAGATGATCCTGGCCCTTTACAGCATGCAATTTAATCGAATATTTTCGAAGATATTCCAGTATTAACATAGCGGGACAGCAGTTAAAGCCGATATTTACTCATTTACTTTTGTTGCGGAACAAAGTTCGCCGGGTCAGCTAGTAATACTATAAATACGCTAGTTTAACGTATAAATATATAAATTATTTTTGGTCTTTCCCAAACTTGAAAATATCATCCTCACCCCCAATTGGGGTCGTTCATCTCTGTCCTAAAAATTTACTCAAAAGAAACACATTTATTTCTCAGATTTTCGCGAATCACATTCATAACATTAAAACAACTTTTTTTAGGATTTTATCGCGTTTATTTATTACTTATTTATATTTATTTCCCGACGTTTCGAACTCTTTACAGAGATAATTTTCACGAGTGATGAACAAAAAGATGGTAGTCGTTCAAAAGCTATTTTCATTGGAAACGTCGGCAAATAAATAAAAATAAGTAATAAATAAACGTGATATAACCCTAAAAAGTTGTTTTAATGCTACAAAAGAAACACGTTTAGGACACCCAGAATTATACATAATACTAAAACCATGTCTTAGAACAGATCGGGGGCAGTATGATATTTCATTCACTTGGAGTACGGTCAACTGACAGAACATCTAGATTTACAGACACTCAGGATTTAGTCTATACTACTCTATGCGAATATAGAGTAAACTTAGTTCTGCGAGTATGTATTTATAACCGGGGTAATCTTAGGAATAATTATTTTAATAATTCACCTACAATTGATCCATTTAAGATATTGTACAAGTTAAAACCGAAGCGAAGTAGGTTTTTTAATCTCTATAAAATAGCAGCTATGCGAGAACAATCCGTCATAGAGCAGGGATCAGGGGTAATCAGGGTGGCAATTAGATAATATTTTGGATACACTGCCAACGAAAAAGACATTTGCATTAATACAGTAAAAGAAGCTTTGAGTTGTTACTATTAATAATTATACACTAAATATAATCATCAATAGTTTATAGATACAATATATCTATCTATTGAATAATGTTTAAAACAATAACTAACAGTTGCCAAAGGTTCCCCACCCCTGGTTCCTAGAGGACACAAACAAACAAACAACAGCATTTAGGTTTAATTTTGATTAAAATCATGATTCAGATCAGGTTCTAATTAGTCAACATTACTGATTAATAGACAATCTAATAAAGTAATAGTAATGACCGATAAGCGACAGGATAGACTAAGTTTTTTTTCTCCTTTTTTATGTTTGTCGCTTGCTCAACACCGGATCCGAGATCTATACTTTTTTTTAAATTATTTTTAAATGTCACCTACTTTGTTCGTATTGAAGAGAATCGACTCAATGCGATTAAAAATAAAGTCTATTTTCTTATAGCCATAAATAAAGGCAGGCGCGTATTTAAAAGAAACAAAGATATCAATGATAGGGAATTCTAATTATCAATAGCCACGTGTGACAAATGAGGTCGAGTTTTTTTTGTTGTTTTTTATTGAATCGAAAATTAAGGATTTTTTAGTCGATTGCTGAAGGCGGATAAGAGATGAGGAGAATGATGATGATGATATATGGTTTCCATTTATCAAGATCACGGTACTCTTTGAGAAAACCAGCACAATTCAATATAAAAAATATATATACAAAGGTAATTCTGCAAAAAGGTTTTATACTGACAAAATCCTGTTTTGACAGATAACATTAGACTTTGACGTATTGTATGAGGCTGTTTCAATCATGTCAAACTAAATTGTTAAACGAAATTGAACCATAGCAAAATATTATCTTCACTCCTTTATACACACCAGAGAGTAAGCAGTGTTCCTTATTGTGCGCTGTAGTAATCTTAATTGAACTATGGGAGATAACCCAAATATGGGAGAAGGTATGCATCAAATCAGTTGAAAATTAATAGTTAAAAATAATAATGATCAACTTATTGTTTATGATTACAAAGATATTTTCGAATGTCCTTGCGTGACATTCAGAGGATTCAAAAAAGGTTGTATACTATTTTTTTTTTTCATTTTTCATTTGTCTATGCAACAGAACGATACCTATACATCCGATTGAAACATTTGGTAAGTATTTAAAAAAAATCTTCTCATCGAATATTACGAATACTGGCAACACCAGTTATAGTTAATTAACCTATAAAATAATGTCGAGGGAAAGTTTTATTTGTGAATTGATCGTTACCGATAAATTTTTTCGATGTTTGAAAGTTGTTTCGCTTCAAAGGATATATATAATACAAGAATAATTTCTCACGCATTTTAAAGATGTCGTAATACAAATACTATAAAATTAGTCGGCAATTGAGTCAATAATTTATAACTTTGGATCATTGATATGTTATAGGAATTAATTAATGTGAGAATTTGCTAATATCCATAATGAAGTATTTTATATTTTAATAAACTCATGTAATATAGAACGGAATGCAGATGACATTATTAAATATTATTATTTAATGCAGAAGAATTTGTCTTGATCGAATCTAATCCAAATTCACACCTATGAATTTTCGGAAGTTATGAGTGTCCGGTGTATATAATGCAATAGGTTCAGCCACCTATTTCATTTGGAACGTAAAAAATTGGCGAGTCGATGCGTAACAGCTGCTAACTGTACTTTCGAGTACAAAAGGCGTTACAGAAAACAGTATTAGTTTTTTTTTGGACGCACTAACATCGGGAACTGCTAGAATCATATTATGCTCTAGATCACGGGTCGCCAAATGGCGGACCGCGGTCCGCATCCGGACCGCCGAGTCATGTTGTGCGGACCGCGAAAACTCAACAACTTGCACTACAGAGTACGTAATTTAATAAAAATATATCCCCCGCAACATTTTTGCTGACGGCAATTCAGAAAAGGCCGGGCGAAGTAACGAATTGATATGTATATGTCGTTCTTATTGGTTTCACATTTCATACACAAACACCTTTGTTATTTCCGTAACCTTTGCATAAAAAATATTTTTCTGTAAAAAGTGTGGATCGCGAAGGTCATTTCATTTTATAAATTGGACCCCAAGCGAAATTAATTGACGACCCCTGCTCTAGATCATTCTGCGCATTCGATATCCCCATCATATAGACGGATATAGGCACAACATTTGCCGGTTTTAGAACAGTATTCTTGAAATGCAGAAATTATGAAATTAGACAAATATATATTTTTTTGTTTACGATTTTAGTTCTTTCTGCTCACTCTTTTAGGGAGTTTGCGTGATGATGCTTTATCATGTATTATAGTTATTTAAAACTTCCACGTCATACTGTAAATATAACCTAGTTCGAACTAAATTCACTAAGAGAGAAGATTTGTACACGTATTTTTTTTCTGCAAAACAATTACAATATTACTAAATGTAAATATATAACAAAACAGTTTTAATCAAGACTGAATCCGTCTAATAATGATGGTGGGCGTGTGCTGTGAGTTCTGAATCGCAATACTTGACGCACCTGCCTACACAGGTGACGGAAATCTATTAAACACTTAACACGTATTCTGAACGTGCCCGTTGTTCGTTATCGGGTATTTGAACGCGTCTATACCGCGTTCGAGGCGTCGGCGTCGTCGTAAATTCAAATTTTCAAATGTTTGGAGGGAAATGAAGATATTGAAGAGGATGACTTACGACTATTTTTCTGTTTTTCTTTTCGAGTTTTATATAAATAGATAACTAACTCAGATACAACATAATTATATGCCTTTTTTTTGTCTCAGTTATATTTGCGTCATTAACTGTTTTCAATTTAAAATTACACGCATGAGGGAAATGAAAATAATACGCAATTGCAATAACTTTTAACAATTGGCTGTTATGAAAAATAAATGTAAAGTTTAAAGATAGTAAGTACTTTTTTTTGCTGATAGTGAACTTTCAAAATGTGTCATTAAATTTTACATCTACCGTGTAATGACTGATGACAGTTATGCCTAGACCTTGCCACAAACGACACAATTCCGAGTGTAGAAGTTATCATGGGAAGAACCGGGATCGGGCAACATGTGTCATATACTCTTTAAAAGACTATATTACGTACTTGTAATCGCCGTTACAAATTTGTGATCAGTCCCAATGTTAACCAAATTTTATTGTATTCAGAATATAGATCTATGGTACTACCCCGTCGCCTACGCATTAAAAGGAAGATGGCGGATGCCCGCATGACATAACATTGACAGCTGTTTTTTTTATTCTCACTATTGACAGTTATAGTTCAGACATTGGTAAAAGCGATAAAATGCAAACGAACTCACTAAACTGCATGTTTATTAATTTCCGGACGAACAAATTTCATTACTTGCAAATGCCGTTTCCGAACGTACACTTTGTCACAAGAAGGGCCGGATCCAGTGTCGGCTGTTTTTCGTTGCAAGAGTTGTGCAACGTATCTACAACTATATATAAAAAACCAATTTCCAATATAAAAAAATTGTTTCGTTTGTTACTTTTTAATAAGCATCTACGAAATACACTTACACAACTGGTCGTTACAAATTGGCCCAATATTAGCTTTCCGTTTCTTTTGTGTTAGAGTTTATCGTGACGTCAAGGTCCCATTTTTTTGTCTGTTCATGGTTTCTGACGAGATTGTCGCTAGATAAATATGATTACTACAGACAAATAACTACACAAGATCATATCTTGGGATCTTTGCATTGCCAAAGTTTTGAAATAAATATGACCTGCACATACTTATAAGATACACGTAGATTGTGATCGTGATACATGATGTAGATTAATTGTTACCCTAAGGCCCGTAAGATCAATCATAGTTAAAACTGTCGATTTTCCAAACTATAGTCAATTTAAATCTACAGTTTAAACCTACCCCGTAAGATCAACAGCGAAATGGACATAGATTACGTAACCTAGGTTTAGTTTTCGACAGATGGCAACATTTGGTTGTTTAATGTCTATATTTCGCTCAGAATTCACTCTTTTGTACATTGTCTGTGGCATATTTCGTGAAAAAAAACATTTTCTTTCTACTTTTATGAAGTTTTATAGTGTGACCATAGATATAAAAATAATAGATCGGCAATAGTCACTCAAACAACGTGACCAAAAATGGGTTGTCAATGTGTGAGTGACTTACGGGCCTCGTGGCGCATTGGTAAAACTACCGGCTGCAGCACCGAGGTCGGGGGTTCGATTCTCACCCGAGCACAAATATTTATGACAAACATTAATATTTGTGCGGCGTCTGGGTGTTTTTCTATGTATTATAAGTATGTATTTACAAAAGAAAAGTATATATGTATTAGTATCCGTTATCTAGTATCCATAGCACAAGCATTTAGTTGCTTAGTTTGGAACTGGAGGGCCCTGTGTGATTTGTGTCCAAGATATTATTATTATTATTATCAATGTGATCGTAAAAAGCGCTTCAAAGCGTTAACTTTTACATAGTTATTGTTCATGTGTTGAAATGTAAATATCCCCAAAATCTAATATACGCGGTTGCGCTGTCAGTGATTCGATGCTATCAGTAAATTTTTCCTGACATGTGCCATCTATTGTAGTCTATGCTAAATCTATGTATGAACCCACAATCGTCGTGTCAGATGTCAGCTGATAAACGACCGCCATTTTTAAACTAGGCAGGACCACGGTTTAACTGGCAAAATCTCCTGGTGTAAGCTAAACTATAGATTAAACTGTTATTGGAGGTTTATCTAGCATCGATCTTACAAAATAAACGACAGATGAGGTTTAAACTAGGTTAAATAGATTAAACTATGATTGATCTTACGGGCCTAAATGAATTAAAGTAGCAACTAATCTAGGTATAGACCATTTGACTCTCTCTTTTTCCGAAACTGGTTGCGTACTGCTGAACCACAAAAAAAAAACAAACAACGAAAGCCATATTATTTTTATGGTAGACAGAGGCTTAATCCACCACAAGCTGAAACCATATAGGAATATCGGTGGAGGACGTTTTCTAGGAACGTGTCTGGAAAAATTTAGTGTGTTTATTTTTAAGTACCAATGCGGCCCTGTACGGTCAAGTGACGACAACATGCGGGCCAGATGTTCAAGTACTTACATACAGGAACTGTCCTACAATGTATGATAATAAGTTATTATTTTAGCGATACCATCTTACTATATATTTAATTATTAATTCCTTATAAAAGACGGGAAGTACTGAAATAGACCGATAAATACATATTGCAGCTGACGTTAACCGCAACGGTTTCGAAAAATGATTTTTAGAAATCTTTATTTAAAAAAGAACAAACTGTCAATCAATCGAATTTATACAAATCGATATTGAATCGGTATTTCTTAACGAAATTTTGGGATAGTTATTGCAATAATTTTGTATGTTTATACAAAGTATTGACAATTCAAAATAACTATCACAAAAAAAACCAGCCAGGAAGACCTCTTAATCCACTACACAATTGAAATAAAACCGTTTAAAATAATAAAGGTTTTATACATTAAAATAATATTTATTTTCCTTATTACGTGCGATAATGTTAATATGTCGCCTTAGAATTGTATTTTAAATAAACACAAAATCTGTATAATAGTGATTCAATATTGACAAAGCATATATTGCAATAATGGACAAGGATTTATAATGGCGTTCGTGCGAACGCGAACGTTCGAAATTTAAATAAAAAGTGTTGCCAGTTGCGTAAGTAATAACGTTACAAACTTTTTTGCATTGGTAAGACTGTCATTATTCAAGTAAAAGACAATACAGCCATAGCCATGTCATGGGTAATTTAATTAACCAATAACCATAGTTTTGTGGGTCTAAAAGCTTAGTTAAGTTACGTTACCTATATAACTCTTTGGCAGGTTAAAAGATTGGTTTTATCAACATTGATACGTCAAGTACCTATATATAGTTATATCCTGTTCTCCAGTAAGAGGAAGTTTGAGAGTTGCGCCAATAATTGAGAGGATAATTGGAAATCGTCATGCGTGGTATGGGCATGCAATGCGGAGGGATGTTACACATGTTGCGAGAAGAATGAAGAAATTTTGAAGGAAATAAAGAGACCAGGAAGACCTAAGAAAATATGGACGGTTTGTGTGAAAGATGACACGGTTAAGAACTGTTAGTGTCGAAAAGTGAATGATAGGGATGTATTGGTCCGATCCGAGATAATGGGACCAGGGCATGAAGGTGATAATGATGATCTGTTATCTGGTTTAACGCTTATAGCGCCATCTGGACTTCATAATCGTCTTAGATGACTTAAGCATTGTAAGTATAGTATCAGCGTTCTTCAAAATGATGTAGAATTATAAACAAAAGCACATCAATTTTGCTTCCAAATTCAAATTATAGTGAGGTGAGATTATCGGAATCCAGTAGACAAAAATGTTGTTTACCTTTCAAAGAATCGACAATTGATTGTAAATCGTTATTTTGCATGTTATTTAAAGGTTTTAATACGAATTCATATAATAATACCGCCACGATAGAAGAATGTGTATGTATGTGTTTTTTTTTTACACTGCAACAAGTTAGGCAGTCATAGCATAGTCGATCAGGTGAAATTTAATTTAATTATTTTCATTCTTACACATTTTTAAGGGCAATCGTCTATTATTATTTTTCTATAGTATTTTAACATACGGTTTGTTTTTTCAGTAGGTTTCGAAAATCTAACATATCGAGCAATGGTTTCGAATTCTCGAGTATGGAGGAATGCAAGCGATTACATCTTGTCATTGACGTATCACATATCTTTGGCAGTATTTTTTGTATATTTTTCTGTATTTATGCCGTCACAATAGTGAGACTTTTCAGATTTTTTTCTTCAACTCCGCGTCAAACTCACATTTTCCTATTACCTTATTACAAGATTATTCATTTAAATATTAATAGCTAACTAAAATAAATTATGGTATGCTCCGAAGGTTCGGGACATGAATGAATTATGCAAGAATGACTAAGCAGATACAGTGTAAAAGCGGAAGGATCGAAGAGACGAGGATGGCCACGAATCACTACTCATGTCCAAAATAACCTTAAAAATTGACGAGCATGTAGAGTTATGAAAGTCAAAGAAGCGCGTTACTTATGGAAGAATCGTGTCTTAGGGCGCTCTATTGTCTCTGCCTTACCCGCAATGGACTTCGCATAAAGTTGTGCGTAAAATATAATTAAATTATAATGATAAATTATATCAATATTCTCGGTGGCCCAGTGGTCGAGCACACGGCTTCTGATCCAGTGGTCCGGGTTCGATTCTCAGGCTCACACCAATGACTTTTCGAAATTGTTTTCGGAAGTTATGTGTGATAAATATCGATGACCTATTCCATTTGGGACGTAAACATAACGGCGTGACGAGGCTTAACAGCCGCTGCCTACACCTTCGGGTAACAAAAGGCGTGAAGTTATGTTTATGTTATGTTATAATTTATAAGATAAAAATAAAGATTAATTTGGACTCGTTGGACTTAAATTAGTAATATTAAAACTAAAATCCTAAAATAAATTGGGCCTAATCCGAATAAATATTTATAAGATAACTGAATCATGTAATATTAGTACTTGACAGGAAACACCACTTAACAATTTGTGTGAGTGGCATCACCGGGATTCCCCTTTACGTACCTGTAACAGAAAAACAAAATATTATTAATAAATCTATTACAAATAATTAAAATTAGGATGTATATTTGTAACATAGTAGAATAACCTCTTACTAGTTATTATAATAGATGGTAGGATATACCCGAACGTTGATTAGACGTTAAAAAATAGTTTTATTATTGTAATTAAATAAACATGAAATGGTATTTCTGCGAAACTCGCTCTCATTACGCAACGAGCGTTCCTGCCATGCGTTCAGGACGTAAAAAAATAGATAAAACGTCACATATATGCCTTATTGTGCTGTGGCAAATTGTAAAAACAAAAGTAGTGAATCAAATATGAAAAAAGGAAATATTTCGTATGATCAGTAAGTACAGAAAATCAGTAGAAAGTATTTTTTTGAGATTATAAATTATTGTTTTACTTTTACTACGTTCAATAATTACGATCACAACTTGTATATTTTTTCGTTATGATGAATATCCATTGCTGTCCGCATTCATCGCTCGTATACAAAAACATTGCGCGTATAAATTATACGCGTAATGTACGTCGAATCGAACGAAATACACAATACACCTGCCAGTTGATCGCTGTGTCTGTTAATCGCTGTGATTCGTCTTCGAATGTTAGAGATGGGCACTCCATGTATCGTTGAGTCTTAGGACTTATCGATAAATTAATTCAATAATAATTTGAGTATCAGCTCATGTCTTGCTTTGTCCCTACTTTATTCTAACACCACAAATTTCAACCAAAGTGCTTCGTAATTACATTGGCAGTAGTTTATTTGACAGTATAAGTTTTCATCAATTTGACCAATCGCCGATGGAAAATCATCTCGTTCTTCTCAAACGGGCAGTAACCGAGGTATATGTAGACGTTCGGCTTCGTTATTTAACCAGGACTGTGAGGCCAACCCTTACAAAAAGGCAAATATTTAATAAAATGTATAGTTTCAAGGACAGTAAAATATTTATAATTAAATTTTATATACTGTTGGAAAAATATGTTTTAGGTTTTAATATGTCGGATTAAAGTATTTAACATGTTTTACTTTCTATGATTATCGTTACACAAAATCAATAAAGTTGGTAAAATATAAAAATAATAAAATTAACACACGTTGCAGATATTAACATCGATAATCTAATGTGTGTGTCTCCTAACTAGTCGCCCCGCTCACAATGAAAATGACGTCACGCTGTGGGCGTGGTTTTTCAAAAAAGTGACACGCTCGAAATGTATGGAAATATGACATCGCGGCCGTTTTATCTTGATCTATTTCTGTGAATCACACCTTGCTTCAAACAAGATGGCGCTGTACAAACCGAAGTTTAGGCGTTCATCTCTTTCAGAAGCTTTTTATTAATTAACATTTATTTAAGCCAATGGTTCTCAACCACTGATCTGTTGATCGCAGATGTACAAGTATCGTAAACATTTTTTTTGACACTCACTTCAATAAAAGCTTGGAAGCCACTGATTCAGATAGACTATAAGCTTTTCACGCAGGTTCAACCACCGTAAGAAGGTAAGCATCAAATGTCATTCCGTTATATTCCCGGACATATCAGGATTACAATATTGTGGTCAGGGATGAAATGAACCCTCTACATATATCCATTGAGATATTGTTACACAGAAATAAGCCCTGTTTCTATTATGTATATAATGGACTACATCACATTTCGGTGGATTGGCATAGCAAATCCACCGACTCTTCAGAAGCTATACAGCCTCCATGCTGGTAGGTAATCATATCATATATACTTTCATTTACTAACTTATACTATAGACTAGCTGACCCGGCGAACTTTGTTTAGCCTCGGAAGCAATAACTAAAATAATTTTTAGCCTAAGTTTCTCCTTATTACACCAGCTATCTGCGAAATGCAAGTCCCGTCAAAATGCATCTAGCAATTTCTTAAATTAACGGGAACATACAGACAAAAATTGTAAAATGAAGAATTTGGTGTGTATATTTCCACATTTTATTTTGCTTAGTCCATATTTTGGAAAAACAAAATTGGGAAAATCCTTTTGAAGTCACTTAAATATTGTTGTTGTGAGTGACGTTTTGTTGTTTAATTTAAAGTTTAGCTCATTACAGCAATTGAAATTCGACAATGAATAATTTTCTTAAGTACTCATTTCATGAGCAATTTATTTGCATTTTGTTATAATACTAGGGGGCAACAGCATCATTAAAAGCGTTAAAACAGAGCGATTAAAAAAAAAAATTTTTTTGGCACCATACCATAGCACTATTTGCCATAGAGATTCTAAAATTAAAAACTTAAATGTTCAAGATACACGTGTCTTTTGCTCGACCTCTTATGCATTTAAAAATCAAATATTAATAATATTATGTTCGATTTTTAAAATTCGCTCGGAGGTAACCGATTAAGATTCGCGTGCAACGGATCGTGTTCACATATCGATGTAGGGCACGGCGAGCGATTGATCAGCGCGGGGTCGGCAACCGCTCTCCCTGTTCCTAATTTGAATTCGCGGCGTATTATCAGGCGGGAGGACGTAATTGGATAACAATGAGGGCGCCAGCCTCCCCCATTGGTGGTTTGGACATAACGCTACTGCTGGGAAAAGTTTGGACACTGATTGGCGGGAACGGTGAACTCCTGAACGGTTTATACTAAGTAAAACGACTGCGGGCTATTAAGTTCGTACGTGTACTACTTTCATACGAATTTTATTCGACTTTAGAGGAAGGAAGGATTGAATTTGGCAAACGTACATACAAGATTGTGGTAAACAATATTATGTTACATTGCTTTTTTTTTTATTAGAAGCTAAACAGTGTGTTTGTAACCAACAAAATAGTTTTTAAATGCATAAAGAAAGATGTATGCCAATATTTTTGACTGTGAGAGTGTTTAACTTCTTGTAATAGCGCCTTTGCATCAGGTATATCATCATTGCAGCAGCATTCTGAGATAGTATGCTGTTCTATTTATTTTTTCTCTAAGGATTCTTCTAACTTTAACTATTTTTCATCACACTTGTTGAGTCATTTTTTAAATAGTTACTTACTATGCTATAGCTATATCCATAAGAAATGGTATGTGCGCATGCGCAGTGGTAACATCGTTTACTAAGACCTTCAAATCCAAGCACCATCAAGGGTGGCAGTCGCCACTGAAATTCTATTACTCGTTTTATACCCGGGCCGGGGCCTTAATGTGGGGGGCCGTGTTATAAAACATTAACCATTATACCACGATCCATGACATCACCCACAATTCCCCTTCGTCTATCCTGTTATAGTGTATTCAAGAGAGACAGAGGAGACCTGGGTAAATTGGTCCATGTTGGAAAACATTGAAATCTGGCGTCACGTAACTGCAGTGCGAGGGTAACGTTTTTTAGTCGGGCCAATTCGATTCGCACAGTTTATTTTAAATTATAACAGATGTAGAAGAAGGGTGGGTGTTTTTAATCTGTGAAATTTAGATGGCCGCCATGGAGTTAGTAAGTGTTCGATACAAACCGGAGCACCGCGTGCGATTTGTGATCGTTTGGGGAATATTGTTTTGAATAAATTCTGACGGCCATATGCCGAGTTGTAGCTAATTGTTAGTAATAACGAACTTACTTTAAAATTTCTACTTCTGTACTAGATTATAAATATTGAAGAGTTTGTAGCATATTTCTATTAGCATAAGAAAAAAGAAAAGATGTTTGTGGACAGCTACAATTACGCCAAGCCACACTAAAGAAATACACCATTTCCGAAATATATTTGCTCCGAGCCTAATTAGGGATTGAACCATTAGGTCATGGAGACTACGGGGAATATTTTTTTCTTTTTTACGAGCGAAGCTGAGGAAAGAAGCTACTAATAACTATAATAATTTGCCTACATAAATTTATAATTTAATATTCTCAATAAACATAACATAACATAACATAACTTCACGCCTTTTGTTACCCGAAGGTGTAGGCAGCGGCTGTTAAGCCTCGTCTCGCCGTTATGTTTACGTCCCAAATGGAATAGGTGGCGAACCTATTGCCATACCGGGCACAAAGTTTTTCAGTCATCGATATTTATCACACATAACTTCAGAAAACAATTTCGAAAAGTCATTGGTGTGAGCCAGTGTCTGGAATCGAACCCGGACCTCTGGATCAGAAGCCGCGTTCTCGACCACTGCGCCACCGAGACTTCCGAGACACCGAGATTCTCAATAAAATAAACAAAAATACGTGACAGATAATAGGTTGCTAACTAAATACTTTAGTACGTGCTTGGCAGAGGATCGAACCTGTTAAAGTATTGCTATTATGCCGTACCACGAGCTAACATTATGCTGCGACATGGATTTAGTTGTAATTCAAATATAGAACTCGTTCCTTATTCAAATATAACTAACTGTCAGGGTTTTTTTTTTCTTTTCTGACAGGTAAAGGAATTCATCAGAAGATATGGCGATTTTTTTTTAATTTGTTTAACATTTAGTGATACTAAATATCGCCCGACATACCAAAGTAGTCAATCATGCATATTATTATGATACACATATGACTAGTGATTAGTACTTTAGGTTAGGAATAATTTTAAGACCTAAATAATTGAAAAAATAATTACAGATTTCTTATTTAAATAAGAAAATACTAAGAGTATTTTACGACATATTATGTACAATGTTGGACACCAAACACATTTTTTTTTTATTATTTTTCATTTTTTTTTAAAAGAACTAGCCATTGCTCCCGATTTCTTTTAGTTGTCAGGAAACAATACAAACATAATATACATATATAATATATTCTTTTAGTTGTCAGATATGTATATATTTCATTATCATCATCATCATCAGCCTATTGCAGTCCACTGCTGGACATAGACTTCTCCCAATGTGCGCCACAACATCGATTCTCTGCCAGATATATACACTCGAGAGCAATGAATCCGGGTCACTTAAAGAATCCTAAAAATCTCGGAAACTAAAAATGCTAGGTTAATGCAATAAATTGTATTTAATAGACAATGTAATACTCCTTAAATGAAGGTATTAAAACTTCTTAGTTATTGTAAAGTTATATCATAAAAAAATCAAATTTGAAAAAGGGCCACTTTCGAAGATGGAACTACGAACTTACAGCATTTGGTTTTGCTTTTGTTTGTAATCTGTCATTTATGTGGGTACATAAACCATGTTGATAGTGCTCTATATTCATTATTCAAGCTGAAATTATGTCGCTTACGCCTGAAGAATGCACCAGAATACTTACAATGCTGGAAACCGGCCGGAGTCAGCGCGATACAGCCAGGACTGTTGGTGTGTCGCTGTCAACAGTACAAAGAGTTCTCCGACGTTACGAAGAAACTGGTTCTAACCTACGCAGACCAGGAACGGGCAGAACCAGGTATACCACAGCACGAGAAGACCGATACTTGGTGAACACCATGCTTCGAAATCGCTTTCTCACAGGAACTGAACTCACCAATCAGTTTCGACGCCTCGGAGGAAGTAACCCAAGTGCATGGACAGTAAGACGTCGGCTTGCTGAATCTAACTTAAAACGCCTTAGACCTGCAAACGGCCCTAAACTGGAGCGTGGGCATCGTATTTCAAGACTAAGATATGCCCAGAGCCACGTAAATTGGAGTATTGAAGATTGGTCAAAAGTTATGTTCTCCGACGAATCAAAATTTATGCTCTACAAGCACGATGGAAGACACAGAGTGTATCGAAGACCAGGGGAAAGATTCAAGCAAGCATGCATCGAGGAAAAAGTAGCCTACGGTGGTGGGTCTGTACTTGTGTGGGCCGGAATTTCTTCTGAAAGTCGCACAGAGCTGGTGATCATAGAAAACGGCTCTTTAACTAGCGTAAGATATGTGGAAGAAATCCTCAATGATCACGTTGGTCCATTTATGGTCAATTTAGGTGAGGATGCTATATTTATGCATGACAATGCCCGACCTCATACAGGTAGGATTGTGAATGACTACCTTCAAGAGATGAACATTACTCGTATGGAGTGGCCAGCGCGCAGCCCGGATATCAACCCGATCGAGCATGCTTGGGACGAGCTAGGCAGATGCGTAAAACAACGAAACCCTCCCCCAATCACGCTTCGTGAGCTCAAAATTGCTCTCACAGAGGAATGGGAGAATATTCCCCAAAATCGTATAAGGAACTTGGTGTACAGCATGCCAAACCGCGTAAACGCAGTAATGGAAGCACGAGGAGGCAATACGAAGTATTAAAATTCAAGAAAATCGTAATAAAGTTCAAAAATTTCATGTTTCCTATTTTTGTTTTAAGGAGAGATCAGCAGATTTTTTCTTTATGTAATTTTGTGTTAATAAAATGTATGGTGACTCATATTTTTTTTACTTTCATTTAAGGAGTATTACATTGTCTATTAAATACAATTTATTGCATTAACCTATCATTTTTAGTTTCCGAGATTTTTAACATTCTTTAAGTGACCCGGATTCATTGCTCTCGAGAGTATTTACAGGTTTTAATTTTCGGAAAAGAAATAAAAGAATTTTTGTATTTTTAATTAGATATCTCCCAGCGAAGTTTAAATTCAGCCAGTCAACACGGCAATATTAGTATGTTTTAGGCGCAGTTAAGTAATGCCTCCAATATTCCTATGCACAATAAGAAGAAATGATTGCACTCACAAATAATTCCAAAAAGGTATCTTTTAACACAACAACATTTTCCTATATTTTTAATTTGTTAAAAGATTTAAAGCAAATAGACTCCAAAATGTATGCTGCCTATGTCCACCTAATGGCTGGTATCTCCCTCGAGCGCCATAAACGGTATCCCAGGTGCTATTACCAGCGTGAAAGGCCATTTTCGTTATTAGACGTAATCAGAACGTATATGTCCTGAATATGCCTCCATGTATTCTATACATATAGTTTAAAAAATTACTAAAATTTTAAATTTTATACCACACATTTTAATAAAACGTAAAAACCGACGGGCGTGTACGACAGTGTTATGTAAGTTAAAGAGTCGAGTGAGGTGTGTAAGAATCATGCCTTATGAAGTTATGGCGCCCATTCTCTTTGCTTATCTCGCAGAGGACTTAGCCTGAAGTTACGTGTATATCCTTTAATATTTATTCAAAGTTGTAACTTTCCTCGAATAAGCTGAAATAAGCATGATCCATGAAGTCAATAAAGATTTATTCGACTGCAAAAAGTTTAGTTTTGAAGTCGGAGCCTTCCGATTAGGAGAACGTGTTCTAAGCCACTAGGATATTGAGATAGCAAAATATAAAAGTTCCCTAAACAAATTTGTTTTGTGTGAGTGAGATTTCCTCTGGCACCATGAGTCCCATCAGACAAGGCCTCCCCTGCGCTAATCCCCGTAATCAGAACAGCAAACAAGGGTGGTGGGCGTCAGAACTAGTTACTTGGGTTTTAGTCAAACGACCTACATTATTACCGACTTCAAAACAAGAATTTCATATTTAATATTTAATTAGTAATATCGATGGCTCTGACAAATTTATTTATGAGCGGCATCTACTTAAAACTACGACAAAGAGAGATAGATTCGCATATACTAACAATTTTCAGGTAATTATTAGGACTAAGAGACACATCCTTTCTACTCTAAAAAAAATTATTAAGAACACTATACCAAGTTATACTTTCCATCATATTTTAGTGATTTTAAAGGTATCTATGAGGAGATGTATTTACTAGCCAATGTAAAAACACAAGTAGGTACTTTATATGCATAAACGAGGTGATTTTAATCCAATTCGCTAAGCTCAACCTTCGACGAAACTAAAGTAAAAAACTTAAATTGACCAAAGTTCTGGTACATTTTTATGGTAAAATATACACAATGAATTAATCTGTGCGCGCATAAAGAAAAAAAAATACTTTAAATACAGACTATATAAATAAAATGCCTTCCTTCGCTTCGCAACTGAACAAAGAAAAAGTTTTTGTTCCATATTCAAACGCCGAACTGCGTTCTACTCGCGACGTCCCAACTATCCGGTTATCATTATCACGTTTGAAAATAGAACGCACGCGAGCCAGCCAAGCGAGTAATCGGGCAAAAGCTTTTATGCCTTGAACCAGTATAACCTGGCCTGTCAGTTTACACGCCCATTTCCTTCTATGGCCTCTTTTATGACGCTTCGTGGGGGAGAAGTAGGGGGCCTTTTTATGATGGTATTAGTTTAAAGGCCTCAAGGCACGGGCTCACATGTGCCCGAAGAGATAAGCGGCGGCATCCCCACTCGAAAACTTGTTTAGTCGGACCGATAACTTGGTATTGTCTGCGGGGGACGCTTGCGATACTACAGAAAAATTTTGTTCTTGTTTATAAAACGCCCGGCAGATGATCAAACAGTTTTGATACAAATGTATATTCCCTTTTTTTGAATTTTGAATAATCGAATCAGTAATTTAAAAGTAAGTAAAACTAGTTCGAAATTTAAACACACGACGATTTAAATATATATATTTAAATTATGTACAACTTTATAATATACAGATATATACATGCAGTATAAACATTTATCCATGCTAATTGCTAATAGATAACATTGAAGTGCCTGTTTAATGTCAAAGTAACAGTTTTTTTTTATTCGTAACAACAAAATGACAGCTCATAAGAAAACTGTCTAATTTTCCGAGTAATTTAAAAAATAAAAATAAACGGATTTCAATAAATCTTCCAATGGCAGGAATTTGATAATTTAGGAAATTCTAGTTTTTAATCTTGTCACAAAGACGTTGAAACGACTAAGTCAATGGCGCCCAAACATGCAGTTGTCATTAATCTGCATTGTAAGTTTTCATTTTGTTTGCATCGCGACCAAGTCTTTTTAGTAACAATGTCGCCAACAGGTTTTTATGTATCATCACGAACGAACGTGAGGGGGCGTCGCAGTTAAATATGCGAGTGCCCACACTTATGTATACAGATACAGCACTATAAATATATGTATCTACCGGCGATAAGATTGTGCTGTATATGTTGACATTATACAAAACGCCATGTTTTTTTGCAGAATTGCGTTCTATTCAATTTCATATAGATTACAGACAGAATCCTGTCCTATGCCCACAAAATTAGACTGCATATGCAGTTTCATATGGTGCATTTTATAATGCATCCCAATAAAATTAGTCAATCGAAAATTTTGTTCTTGTCTTAAGCGAAGCCTGTTCAAAAGCCGTTTCAATCCCTCTGCTCAAAGGCAGTACCATAAATTTCTAGCCCTAATTCAGAGAGCACGGCTTAAGACGCGGGGGAGTTCGAACAAAGATCGATATCAAGTGCCAATGGCGCCAATGTGTGGCCCCCTCAGCCTCATTCCGCCCATTAAAACCAGACCTCTGATATTCTGCACCGACTCTCCTGCGGCGTTCAGTTATAAAAACGCGAGGGGGGCGGGGAGGATCAATTTATGTCGGCCATCAACGGGGTGCGTTCCGTTTATGGCATAAGATCGTGACGCATCTGTTCCGTTGCATAAAATATGAAATTTTATAAACAATAGACACAGGAACGCGGCGAATGCGAGTTTAAATTTGGAATTTAATGTGTTCGAAATTTTAAAATTTAACTTAGTGTTATGTAGGTAGCTGTTGACTCTAATTAAAATTTATGCCATAGAATAAAACTTTATGTTTCGTAAAAATTTAAATTAGGAACGCTATGGGGACGTTTGCTAAATTAAGCTGTTCGTAAATTGTAAAACAAAGTCAGCAGAATTATTTCCAAACGCGTTCAAGAACTATTCATATCTGGAAAGTCAATATTTAACTCTCAATAGGCACACGTGAGTACAGTAGTCCCCTAAAAATTCGTTCGTCCTGAAAGCACTTGAGTTTGTTTAGGAAGTGAGGCCACTCAAGAATGAGTCTGAGATCTCTATGATTGAATACACTCAGGAAGATAGATGTGGGATTCGTATTGATCGCAGTATCTCTTAAATTTATTATTTAAGAGGAATATATGTAAGAGTGATTACTAATATGCGAAATATGTCTAGATGTTCGTTCCTCATTAACTGTGGATCAGAATTAGATGAAAATTGGCTTATAGTTAAAAAAATCCTGGATTAACACACAGGCATATACTTTTCTATATTACCTTGAATGATACGAATTTTATCAATAAATAGCTCCCGAACCGTAAAACGTACGATAACACCGTTGATGCATTCCGCTGGGATAATAATTCTTCTATAATGTTATTTTTATTAAATGATGTTGAATTTAATACATGTACGTGAAGGAAGCCGCGGGTACAAACTAGTATATTATAATAACTCCATCAAGTAAACCAATTCCCATATGTATCCTTTATCTTCTTAATGCCGAACACATCCGTGAGAGTTAATATTATGGGATAGGATACCAGGGTATTGAAGTACCTATCTGAGTAAGCCCATCTAATCTGAAACTCAAAGGGCTTTGTCTAAACTTAATTTAATTTCGAACTGACTTCTATTATAGGCTTTTAGCTTTTAATGTATTCCAGTACGTTTGTGAAATGGCTTTATTATTTTAACGAATTACTGTACCCAAAAATTATTTAAGATGTAAAGATATAAGAATAAATTTCTAAACAGAAACGATGGACATGTATGTACATGGATTTTATAAGAGAAATGAAAAAAATTCCTTAAATGTACAAATAACAGTGATTAATTAGTAGTTTTTTTTCGAATTTAAATAATCAGTCATAATTACATGTAAATGGCAGATAAGAGATTTGACTCTTTGGTTTGACACAAATGAAAGAAAAAAAAATTGACAGCGTTGGGCTGCCGCGAGACTAAAATGGCGCGTAACGAATGACAAACAATTTCCAAATTTTTCTTTTCAACTACCTAACTGTTATTTATTGACAGTGTGAAATTATTAATATTCTCTGTTTGATTAATTTATATATCCACAGTAGTAGCGTGATAACTGACAATTACATTTGGACAAATTGACGACATCTAAATGAGTCAGTTTTATGAAGATATAATTGACAGAAAAGTACGCAGCTGTTATGGCGTCTTGAAACCGCGCCATTTTGAAAGTACAAAGATGGAGGAGGATAAGTTTTTTATGATACATGAACATGATATTATTAGACCATTTAGATACATTTTTATTAAAAATGTTCAAGACTTCTAAGTCTTGAAATCAACTTCAATTTAGCGAATAAGAACATAGCTTATTTATTCAGCAATTTAATAAAAAAGTATAACATTGATCTTTAAATGTATAGTCATGCGAATGGATTTTTGTTTTAGATTTCATATTTAATGCTTGTACTAATATATTATCACAATAGCCCTTAAAATATTTACACATGGTTATTAGTATAAGCGTTATATAATATCTTGTGATGATTATACATTGGCAAAGAATAAAATATCTATGCAGTATAAATAATATTTATATTTCTATTCATAAAACATTACATATGTACATTAATACATACATACGAAACGAATTTGAACACGTCAACCTAAAAATGATGTTTTGTAACAATGAACTCTCAAGGGGTCGACGTTCTGATGACTATCATATTATTTTTTGCTTACTTTGCCAAAGTATATTGATAAATTATACTTAATAAGTGCAAGAAAAATAATAATAAAACATTTTTTTTTTCAATAGAGTATAAAATGGCCACACAATTTTATAAAATGTATTGCCAATGTCAAGCGGAAAGATAATATTTATGTAAACACTTAAAAAGTTATTTTTACATATCCCATCAAAGAAGTCATGTCATGAACAATGTATTAGAAGTCAGACTTAAATTTCTAGTCAAGAATCAGTAAAACGGTTTCTCCCTCAAAATATCATTGGTAAAAAGTCATATGTTCCAGGTCGAATGTCCAATCGAGATATTGATGACCATTAATGGAAATAATAACTGTGTAGGTACAATGAAAATCGACTACGTCATTGGCGGATACCACTAATCAAAAATCAATAAACCCACGCGTTTCATTCGTAAATCAATTATAAAAAATTTAATCCCTTTTAAATCATCCTATAATAAGATTCTAACAGGTAAACGTTGCAAATTGGAAAAATTGGAGACAAGCTAATATAAAGTCAGAATAACAGCTTTTTAAACTTTTGTCTTTCTGTCTCCCTGTGTGTATGTTAGTACGCGTATTGGTTAAAAAGCTTACACTCAATAACGTTCAAAGATATAAACTTATATGACCAACTGACTGAACTAAAAACCAGGTTCATCGTTCTTGGACCTTTAAAAAAGGCGTCGATAATTTGAAGGACCCAATTTTTATTCTCACTCTAAAACCATTTTCGTGTACCACCAAGCATACACACATCTCATCTACTTCTCCAAGATAATCTATGATCATCATCGTCTTATCTATTGATGGCTTTCATCCGGGTGGCCTGGGAAGTAAAAAGTACCAACAAAAAAAAACCAAACCCAATTCAATTGTTTCGGGTCTGAAGTCACTGGACGAGTTCACAACACAACTCACAAGCTTTATAAAAACAATCGTTATAAAGCTTATTCCAATACAATAAGGATTAAAAGCCATTGTTTTGGTGTACGAAATAATTTGGTGGATTGGTATTGTGGTCGGCAAAGGCAGTTTGGAGGCTTGCGGTTATGTTCCTTTGAAGGTACAAATATTTTTTTTCATTCACGGCAATGTTAGGCTTTTTGAGGTTATATATTTTTGTTTGATGAAATTATTTTTTATGGTTATATAAACGACCGGACTGAGGGTCGGAAAAAAGGAAGATTTTTTAGCCTATTCGTGATGGAAGATTATATTGTTTTTCTATTTTAAAACTTACGATCTTACGTCGACGTTGTCAAAGTAAAACTTTTTTCTTTTTAGATAGCGACACGGCGAGCAAAGGTAACTGGGCTGTAAGTCCAAAGTTTTAAATGGGTTCTTGTAAAATTAGTTTTGTCAAATCGCTTGTGAAAGTTTTGAATCCAAGTTACTATCGTGAGGGTGATTTTTTAAATACAACAACAACCCATTTCTTTATATTTGGCACAATAATATCAAGTGTAGATGCACACGTGTTTATTTATACAAGTGTACGCATCTGGCGTGGTCCGCCATCAGTTTTTGTACCAACCCAGGTACCAAACCGGCGGAGATCACAAAAAAATCTCTCTCAGAGGGGGTAGCAATTCATTTAAGTGTTTTATTTTTGTTTGAATATGTACCGTATGTATAAGCGGTATAAGGTGCAAATTAGTTTGTTTATGTTTGCGCAACATAACACTATATTGCACACTAGGGGTCTAATGACACGCGAGTGTTTTTTTTTATTATTTTTTATATAAAATTTCAGTCAATTATATTTGAAATTCCACGGTTTTTGTGTTTCTACTAATACTATTTTAATTGGGAGACGTTCCTCGAGGCGCGTCTCGGCCTCCAAAGCAATTTAGTTGAACATGATTGAGGATTTCGAGGATCATAAATGGAAACAATGGTCAGGTTAAATTGATGGTGAGCCGCAGAGACAACGCAAAAGGATCAATAATACACTCTATTATTTTTAAAAATATTTTTTGACTGATAAACTAGAAATTTTTGACACATCCGCGTGACATAAGCAAAAAAAAGGCTTTTTCTTCTCAAATATTTGCTTTTGCAATGAATTTGAACTAGATTTATTCGATATTCTTTGTAAAACCCTATCTGCTACGGTAGTTATACTTATATAAAATTTTGGAAAATGAAATATTTTCCGAAATTTTATATAAGTATAACTACCGGAAACTTCCAACTTCGGAAAATATTTTTACATATATTATAATAATATCAAGTTAATTTTAAAATAAACCTTAATCAATATTTGATAATGAAATTCTGATTATTATATACTAATTATTACAATTGCAAACTGCAATGGCCTAAATTATCAAACCATATCTACTGCAGCAGCAGCACCAGTTCAGAGTTCATCATCTCATTATTTAAATACCGTCGATGGAACAAACTTGGATTTTCTCACTCGGCCAGTCTCAACTCCATTCATGAACTGATGATTCATAAAACAGTATAAAATATTTTTATTTTTCGTCGATAAAAAAAGCATCACAAAAAACAAAGTTAAAAATTTGGGTGCAAATGTACCCGAAAAGTTTTGAAGTAATAACGTGTCCAGTTTATAGAGAGGGTTAAAAGCAATGTTTTTAAATTAGTTATATGCTTTTTAGTAGCAGTTATAATAGTGAACAAGGAGTTTCGTTATTAAATCCTTTCCTACAAGGTGTCGAAACATGTTACTCTGCCAAATCTGCCCGCAGGCCAATGTACGTTGGCAGCGACTCTAAGCATCGTGCCAAGTGACTACGACCGCTCTCTAACGCCGTGCCAGGTACACAGTCTGCCAAAATCTCACGTTTTCCACAATCGCCTAATTCCAATTCAGCCAACATGGCGGACTCGATATTGGTTTTCCGAACGGAGAATAAATAATTTTTCGTAGGTTTTTCTTTTCGTGCCAAAAAAAACTAAATTATGCAAAATCCTATGCGATGGCTGTCGGGCATACGGCCAATTTTTCCTAATAGGATTCTCTATGATTAATAAATATTTCGGTTAAGCGTGAGTCGTACTTGTGTTCTAGCAGGAGCTGTCCCTATTATAACAATATGGTAATAGTTTTACACACATTTAACACATATTCCTTATTAATTAGAAGTTCAAAAACGTATCTGACTTTGGTTTGAAAAGAAGAGTGGGCTTCCTCTATTTTTTTCGACATAACATTTTTAGATATTCATTATTAAACAAAGGGTTTTAGTTAACCCAAAACCGAATCCTAAAAATATATAAAATGACCGCAAAGGATTTTATAACTTATCATTATTTATTTATTCATAATTTACTTCGGTTCAAATTAGATCAAATTCGTATACGTCGAAAGTACGTCTATTCAATTTTATGTTGGACATTATTATTATTATAAGATTATATTTTCAAAATTTGAAACTAAAACCCCATCATACCTACTCTAAAAGTAGTCGTACATAATTTTATCGTATAATATAATATCGTTCTACACGTTGCAATCAGGCAGGTAATTTGTTTGATTTCTCAATAAAATTCTAGGGTTCATTCCGGGAGTTCTCGACCCTAGAATTCCCGGGAAATCGTTGGGCTTTGTTCCCGGGAAATCTGAACTTATGATTTTTCAATATATACCTGAATTTGCGATATTAACGTTTTGTGTCAGGTTATTTTCTTGTTGTTTATTAGAAGCTATTTTTGCTTAGAAGTTTTAAGTTAATTTCTTTCTACATAACCAATCAAAATTAAGCTGTGATTGTATTTATTTAAATTAGGACATTGAAGTTTTCTTTCATGTCAATTTCTTGTTTAGATTAAAAGAAGCTACTTTTGTTTATAAGTTAAAATAACCGTCCAAAAATGGTGCTGTCATTATAATTATACATAGGTACATACATAAACTCACGCCTGTATCCCATAGGGGAAGGCAGAGACTTTGGCTCTCCACAAGCTACGATCCTGACACACTTCTTTCGCCTCATTCACAGTCATACATCTCATCTTGCATTCACGCCGGTTTCAGGTACTAAGCATTTTTCGTTTTTTAAACAGACCATTTATTTGGTCTTGATCTTCCGATTCCCACTCACATTCGCTTCATATACTGTTTTAGTCAGTCGGCTTTCATTCATTCTTGCAACATATTATTATGAGTTTGAATAATATTTATTATTTTAATACTAGCTGGCCCAGCGAAGTTTGTTTCGCCTCAATAGCAATAAATAAAGAAGATTTTAAAAAAGTAGACTAAGTAGTTCCTTAGTACACTTGCTACCTGCCAATAAAAATCCTGTCACAAGTGGTCCAGCCTTTTCAAAGATTACCCGGAAAAAACAGACAGACAGACAAAATTTGTAAAAAACAATATGTTGTACCGTAAATATGATTCATATGAATGTAGTAAGAGGTAGTTATTTCAATATTAGAAACGGTGACTAAATTTTATTTAGAGGTACATGTAGATTTAAAAAAAAAATTCTTATTCATAAGAAAATACGTTTTTGAATGTAATTAATTTGATATCTGTATTTGAGAGGAAAATCACTCAATTTTTGATGTTATTGGAACCAAATAATATGAGAAAACGTTCGTAAATGTAAATTTCTCGACAACCCGAGAAGACCCGAGAAATCAGCCTCGAGAATTCTCGCGGCCCGAGAAATTGAAAAGGTCGAGAAATCATGAACCCTAGTGTAGACAGCATTTGGTTATAATAAATCTCATTCACCAATCTATTATTACTAAGGTAACGATTTATGTACAAAATTA
Source organism: Euproctis similis (assembly GCA_905147225.2). NCBI lineage: Eukaryota > Metazoa > Arthropoda > Insecta > Lepidoptera > Erebidae > Euproctis > Euproctis similis. The sequence goes on along the minus strand of LR990121.1, from coordinate 3,951,478 downwards.
GCTCATCATCTATTATTATCTGTATACTCATCTAATAATAACAAAAATCGAGTTAAAACTTTAAAGTTAAAATACGAACGCGACCATAAAGTTTCAAAGAATTAATAGCCGACCGAATTAGGAAGTACGTGGGCGCGCGAGTCCTGCAACGACCGTTGACCTACCTCCCACTAGAGTCGCGTTATACGGTATTGTTACAGTTTGCGCTGCGTTCATATATTCTTGTTTATGACTCGAAACTTGACAGTTGACAGTACATTGTAATTTTACGATGTTGTTTGATTGATTTACAAATGTAGATACGCTTTTGTACTTAATATTGTTTATAAATATAACTTTAAGTTTTATATACTTGGGTCAAAATTTACTTATTACAGGCCTACTTATTTAGCCCAAATTGTCGGGCGAAATTAATGATCTTATGTGAAAAATATTGCAGTTTAGTTTAAAATTCTTCGGGAAAATTTCCATTCGGAAGGTGTTAAAACCGATGATCGTGTATGACAGAGTTATGAAAGTCAAGAGAAGCAACTGAGGTTTGTAAGAATGGTGCTTTATGGCCCTCTGTTTTCTCTGCCCACCGCGCATGGGACTTGGTGTGAAGTTTATATATGTTACCAATTAAGGTTTAATAAATATTCCACTATTTTCATAAATAACCATTTTCGCGGTGCCTATACCTTTGATCATTAATTGCGTGATAGTACTAAGAAAAATATTTTCGTAATGACAATACAGCTATTTGCGGAGGATGTCCATTTTCATGGAACAGTCATGGGTTATAATGATGATTGTAAATGATCATAGCTAAAATTTAAGCACGTGGGTTGGCTTTTACTGATGAATGTGAATTGGGAAATTCCATATAAGTATGTATAGCCTATGTACCATTGAGGTTATTTATTTTAGGGTTCTGTAACAGTTTTGGCATGAGAGCAGAACCATGCTGTTACGCCTGCAGAATGCGCTTTTAACAGTGATAGAGCCACGCAGTTCCAGTGAACGGGTCCACCTTTGATATACCAAGACATTTCAAAAAACAACGTAAAGTTTGGTGAAAGATGTACCTGAAGAACCACCTACTTTCCTTTCCCATTCCTCTACTTCCTATCTCATTTAAAACGACTTCTATTTAACTCTAACCTTCTGGATGTTGCATGGTGTTCCATGAGTGACGCTACTCGCTTGCCACCTGTTTACCCCTTTTCCCTAAAAAAATTACACTACACTTGTAAAAGAACCAGCTGGCCAGTGGAAAGTCTATCTTACACGTACAAATCGTACAATCGTTCGTTTCGTCATGAATTAGTCAGATAAAGGTATCTACTATCAAATAAATCGGATATACCAAATAAGAACTAAAAACATAAAAGTTTAAGTAGAAGTTTGACACGAATATCTACCATCCGGGAATTGAATCTACGCTATTTTGGTAGGATGACTCATAAGGGTCATATTAGACGCTGCGGGCGGGTTTTACTTTGATGATAAGGATATTAATTTGTATGGATTGAGCAAAATTACCAGATGATTGTAGGGGAATGTGGTTTATATAATTACGGGATACTATGAGCCCTTAAATTTATACTATACTAGAACTTTGTTTCGCCTCGGAAGCAATAAATAAAAAAATATCTAAAACAAAGTAGCCTGAGTTACTCCTTATTACACCACCGGCCAATATTGGTCCCGTCGAAGCCAGCCCGTCCAGCCATTTTAGAGATTACCCGTAAGAAACAGACAGATAGCCAGACAAAAAATTTAAGAAAATGTTATTTAGATGTACACACCGTATATATATTGATATGAATGTAGTAGAAATAGTTATTTCAATATTACACAGATGCTTCAATTTTTTTTTATACTCATGTATGGAACGTACTTAAGGAAATTACCGACTGGTAGCAGAAAAATATACAAACAAAATACGACCCGATTCATTCCGTATATAACGGCTGTCATGAGCAGAACTGGGTAAAAAAATGTCTTAATATACCAAATACATTTTTCAATATATTTAAAATACAGTAGAAATTTACAAGTAATTTAATGTTCCAGGTGGTGTATTAGTCAGACTTTTGATAATAAAAGAGCAAAAAAAGAACAAAAAAAAAATTACTTACATTTTATACAGAAAACACCATCTTTTTATGATTTCACATTATTTTTGTTTTGTATAAATAAATATGAAATTAAAATTTGCTTTAATATATTTGCATTTGGTTCTTTCATGAAAAAAAAAAATAACTCAAATTTAAATTAAAAGCAAAGATATAACAACTCCATGAATAAATAATAACTCAGTACAAAGAGTTTTTTCTCTTCCGGTCGGTACGTTTGATCGCGTATCATATAAAGGTACTGACACATCATGTTGTAACTCATTACACAGAGAAATAATACATTCCGTAGTAGTGCATTAAAGGTTTTCTAACTTCTGTTTATCTACTGTCTATCTATTTTTGTTTTGACGGGCTTCATGGCAAAACTGCCGGCTGTGGAATCGAGGTCAGCGGGTTCGATTACAAATATTTATGACAATAAAAGTATGTTTTTTTTTTAAAGTACTTATGTATTAATATCCATTGTCCAGTATCCATAACACAAGCATTCAGTTGCTTAGCTTGGAACTAGAGGGAGCTGTGTGTATTGTGTCCAAATATTATAGATTGTTGACTTTACTAACGAGGTTATATGCTTACTTTTTCTACGTCAAGGTGTACAGCCGCTGTTAACCTTTATTCGCCAGATATTCACGTCCCAAACGGAATACATGGCGTAACCTATTGCCATAAACTGGGCACAATTTTATCAGTCATCGATATCTATCACACATAACTACCGAAAATAATTCCGCATGAAACGCGGGCATAGGCCACTTAACATCGATTATCTGAGAGTGCGTGGTTCTAACACTGATTTGTGCTGCTGATTTAAGACAAGAGAATATCATATCCTGTACAGTGGGTGTATACCTTTATCACACATATACATACAGAAATACATACATAAATATATATAATGATAGCAGTGACCCCGTGATAAAATAACATCTTAAAGTATCTTGCTATTGTTTCAAAAAAGCAAGGTTCTACGTGTACCGACAAATTGTTTTGGTCACGGCTTCTTGGACTTGATGAGAATTATGACTCCTCTTCTGGGTTTTATTGAGCGAAACTATCTTACATAACATATAGGAGATACAATACCTATTTACATATATGTATAACATTACGCCAAGTCCTTTGCTGGGTAGGCAGAGATAACAGCGCGCCATAAAGCACGATTTTTACACGGCTTCTAATATTATCTTCCTCAAGGACTCGTTTTATTTGGTCATAGAATGTGTATTGTGGCCGTCCTCGACTCCTAGGCATCCGCATTTTCATTGTATATCTGCTTAGTCAATATTGCATCGTCTAATCTTTTTATTATTATACGTATACAAAACTTTTTATTATAAACAAACTTTTAATTATAAGTATACAAAACTCAATATTTTTCTCACGTAACACTATATAATATAGAGAATAGGGTCAATATACTTGAAATAGTAACGATATTATCGATTCCGCAACACTACAAATATCGATATCGATAATCGCATAGTTGACATACTATGATAACGGAACTATGTCACATTTTGACAACATAGAAAATATTGCGACAGTGAAGTTAAGTGAACTTAGTTACATTGTGGATGAAATGGATGGCTATACTGACTATGTGTACTACGATCTACACGCTTCCTTACGCTTACTATCTACACGCTTAAATAATTAGTTAATTTACAATCCTCCAGCTAATATTTACTTATATTTAGATATCTTACAAAGTATTTTAGTATGCACTCACATTTACCCTCAATGAAAAAAGACCCTTCAAATTTTCATAGAAACTTAAGTTCTTATACACTAAGCTAAGAGCAATGTATACCTGTCAAAATATTTGTAAGGCCCAAAACTGTTCGCCCTCAAATTTTCCGACCACCACTAACCTATCTGCCGAGCACTTCAAACTGGAAATTATATAAAAATTTTAAGGTCTTATTAAAAAACCGATGCAATAAAACAATTTACAAGTTTAATTCAACAAAATTAAATACATATTATTATGGGCGGCGTTAGTTGCTTACCGTCAAATGACACGTCTGTTCGTTTGTCCATATATCCCATAAAAAAGTAATAATATTTGTGCATAAACATAGACAAGTTTATCTCTCAGTTAGTTCAATAGACTTAATAATATCTTAATTCAGCCTAGGGGGACATTGGGGTTTACTGATTGAAACTAATTGTTGACCTTCCCCCTCTTTTAACTCGCATAATTGAACGCTGACCTGTGCCGGGTTGTCACCATTTAACCCAGGCGGCTGGAAAATTTTGTCCCTAACTAGGAGTCGCACGCGGCTTCCATCGACTGGTGAACACAGCTCTGTATTGAGAGAGCCTGCTGTGTAGTCTAGACTACTCATCTATTAGTCTTTGTAAGTACCATTTTGTAAGGCTGCGCGTAAGCTGACTGGAATTAAGAGTTCATAACACCTGGTCTTACATTTGATAATCCAAGCTCTTGTATGTATTCCTCAATAACTTTGACAATTCGTTAAAAACTAAACTCTTCATATTATTTTCTTCACGCCTTTTTTTGCCTGAAGGTATGCAGCGGCCGTTGCGCCTCGAGTAGCCGATTTTTTACATCTCAAATGGTATAAGTGGCGAAACCTAATAACATACATCAGGCGCAGTCATAACACAATCTTCTAACGAGATTTCTTTAACTCATCCGTGTGAGCCATGAGTGGAACCCGAGACTTCTTGATTCAAAAGCGTAGTGGTCGTCAAACTTAACATCACGCCAAGTCCCTTGCGGGGTAGACAGAAATAAGAAAGCTCACTAAGCCATGACTCGTATAGGAGATATGCGGAATATTAATACGGGGTTCAAATTCGACGTAGGCTGTTCATGCCATTTGGTATAGACCTAGTTTGTTCTGTAAAATTAATAATCTAATATCAACAAAGAATTTCTCAGAGACATATTATATTAAAATGCAAAGGCAATAATATTATTGTTTGGTAAATAAATGAAGAGATTACCGAGAATACTGGCAGAAAGATTATGTTGCCATACTAAAATTGTACACCCATGCACTCACAATGTAAGTGTTGCAACATTAAAAACAAAAAACTTGCTGAATATATTATTAGTGTTTTGACGAAGACTTATTGTTACTGGATATAATAAACTTGCTGTAAAGAAAAATCTGTGTTATCTGGATTTTAAGACAACTAAAAACTTCAAATTATGTCTCTTTACATAGCGCAGTCAGTTTACCTTTTTAGGCGAAACGTATTAGTGGAAGTCTCATTAAAATTCATCATGCCTGTTCCTCACTTCGCCGAATGACACATTTAGTCCAAAACATGGCGGATTGATGATGTGACGCACATTTTTACTTCAGTTCGCTGCATGAATGGGCCGGCTCGACCAGGTGAAATACCACGAAGATCGACGTAAAGTGTTCTCATGCCGCGTTTCGTTCGTTAAGAGAGGTACCCGGAGGCCCACCCCCGCTTCCCCATCCCATGCCTATATTTGTTGCAGGTGTCCATGGGCGGCGCTGGTCACTTACCATCAGGTGACACGCCTGCTTGTTTGTCCTCCTATCCCATAAGTAAAAAATAAGTATATATAAGTATAATAATAATAATAATCAACTTTACAAATTATCACGCTAAGTTAGTTAATTTATATTGCTCTATTTCCCCGAAAAAAGAAGAAGCAGTCGCGTTTAGCACATATGATGATGCTATAGAAATAGTAACAGTGGTCCACTGTGCGACACAAAGATATATCCTAGCGGAACAAGGCCTCTAATAATCTGGTTAGTAATAATTTAAAAAAAATAACCAAACCATAAACAAGAATCCTTTTTTCAAATATAGAACGCGAATAACTAAAGCGCCCATTCATGGTACAACATCCGTGGAAAAAAGAACCTACTAACTAACCATCTGCCTGTACACAAACACGATATTCATAGCCAACAAAGACATTACTGAACTTCGTGAATAGTCTTCTGTCCAACTCTAACACTAAGTCCACAGTTCCACACAGTGTCTTGAAGAAGACTGTTTTGTGGATCGACCTCGTATTGATGACCAGCATCAAAAGATCCCTGAAATTCTACTCACAAAACCCTTAAACATCTATATTACATCTGGAGGAGAAGTGTGAGGAAGCTCAGGTTAAAATAGTTTGGTTTTACAAAGACTTGCTTATACCTATCAAAAGCACCTCCGCATTTAACTTTGTCCAAATTAGTTTTGCGTTTCAGGTGAACTTTATATATCTGCTTATAAAGCAGGTTTTCGAGTTAATACATGGTAGTTGTATTATGGGTTGTTCTTGCTATCTGAAGGTAAACGGGCCCGTGGGGAGTATTGAAATATATGTATTGAAGTGTACGTCTTGTATGTTGTTTGTTTCTTTTTTTGTCGTAATTAGGCAATGATTTTCTGAAGTAGGTTGCACCGTTTAAGATTATTCCCAAATAAAATTTAAAAAAAAAGCAAAATCATAATTTATTTATTTCAGAATTGGGCTTACGTTAAAAAGTGTTATTTATAAAAATACAAATTTGTAATATTGTTATTTTAGAATTTGGCTTACTTTGATGATATTTTTCTTGTCCAAGAAAGCGGTGTTTTAAAAGCGATGATCTAGCTTAGTTTTTTCTGGAATTGGAACCTGGCATGGAACTGCGGTCCTTTTGCAATATCTTGAGTCCAGTTTGGTTAAAGTCATTTATGATTTTATCAGACATAATTACTAAATAGTCATTAGTTTACACCAGAATTCGAGCCAGGGAGTCAATGTTATAAACCATTTCAGCTGTGCGTCCGTTTCGGAAAGCCATTGGTGTGTATCCTACATTCAAATTCGAGACCACTGAATCAGAAGCAGATTGCTGAACCACTATAGTACTGACTGCTCATCAGAAAATAGTGCTCCTAAAGCAATCACAACCGCATTAGTATAAAAATAATTAGTATCACGAAGTAGAAGATTGGTGCTGGAGATAATGGCAGGCATATATACAAACAAACAAATACATTCGCCCATTAAACATAGATAAGAAATAATTGCTTAAGACATAATATGTCAGTTTTGATGATTTTAAAAAAAATAAATTCTGTTGTTGCAATACTATGAGTTAAATTGTAATTGCAGAACTACAATTTGTTCGTCGTCTTCTGAACAGAAAAGTCGCGGGATCGAATCCCGGCTCACATAAATGACTTTTCGTAAGTTATGTGTGATAAATATCGAAGACTGACAACTGTGTGCCCGGTATATGGCAATAGGTTCGCCACCTATTTAATTTGCGATTTGGAAATACAAAGAGTCGATCGAGGAATCAGATTTGTGACCCCTATAAAAACGGAGGGGGGTGTATACTAATAATGCCTCTTACGGCAGTGAGCATTAGCAGACACCTCACGCAACTTATGGACTGATTTTCTTAGGTTACAGAAGTCTAGTGGTCCAGTACTTCGCTTCTGAATAAATAAATCGTGGATTCAAGAAGTTTTGGCCAAATGTATTATGACATTTATGACACTGATTCCAATGGTGGGTAAAATGGTGTCAATTTGATCAATAAGCAATCTATGAACGTGGTAGAAATGAAGGTCAGCATCATGGAATCATTTAATTTCCATGATCAAAACTGATGATGAAATATTCATATTATATTTACGATATTATCATGACTAGAATTTGTTGTTAAACTATTATTTATTTCGTCATACGTCGATACGAATTTTAATTAAAATTGATTATTTTATTTGTGATTTAAATAATTGATCGGCATTATTAAAAAAAAAAATTGATTATTATTTTGAAGTCTGTTATATATGACTAGCTGACCCCGCAAACGTTGTCTTGCCAAAAAATAAAATTTTAAAAATAAGGGTTGATCGTAGGGGGTTGAAATTTTAGGGGGGTTGTATGTATTTTTGTATCCCGTTTTATAAAAAAAATAAGAAACAGAAAAATGTCGAAAAATTAAAAAAAAAATTGAGGGGTGGGCTACCCTTGCGATTTAGGGGGATGAAAAATGGATGTTGTCCTATTCTCAGACCTACCCGACACGCACATAAAATTTCATGAGAATCGGTCAAGCCGTTTCGGAGGAGTTCAATTACGCACATCTAGACTCGAGAATTTTATATATTAGATTAAATTATCCGCATTATTGTAGGTATTGTTAAATAAAAAAAATATCAATGATAAAAATTGTTGTTAAGAGTCTTATATGTATGTATCTTGGGCCGGCTCGACCGATGAATTACCACGTACTCTAAGAATGAAGCTTGAATGCCTCTTTAGCAGGAGGGCAAATAGGATTTGAAAAGGATGGATTCAGTTGGTGTTACTTCAATCCATGGGCTACGGTAACCGGTTACAGTCAAGGCTGAACGTGACTTTTATAAGTCCACAGTCGTCAAAGTTTTTTGTCAGTCTGTCTGTTTTTTTCCGGTTTATTTCTGAAATGGCTGGACCCGATTTCAATGAGACTTTTATTGGCAGGTAGCTGGTGTAGTAATGAGTAAATTAGGCTATCGAAAACAAAGTTCGCCGGGGCAGCTAGCATAAAATAAAAGTCCTTCAAATAGTATCTGAAAGACAAACATAAACATAACTTCAGGCCTTTGTTACCCGAAGGTGTAAGGTGTGCAGCAGCTGTTATTTTAAGCTTCGTCTCGCCGTTATGTTTAAGTCCCAAATGGAATAGGTGGCGAACCTATAGGCATACCGGGCAAAGAGTTTTTCATTCATCGGTATTTATCACACTTAACTTCCGAAAACATTTTCGAAAAGTCATAGGTGTGAGCCAGTGTCAGGATTCGAACCCCGCCCTCTGGACCAGAAGCCGTGTGCATGACCACTGAACAACCGAGACTATAGACAAAGACATTGCTTTAAATTCTTAAAAACCCAGTCTTATATATATATATATATATATATATATATATAAATATCCGTTCTATGTAAAGGTTGATCCAGTAAGACGTTAAAAGAAATGTTGATCCACCTTTTTGCAGTGTATAATTAGCTCTTTAAAAATATAACTGATATACTTTGATCCAAATTTGAAATGGAAGGGTTGTTTGTGGATCTGCATCGGTCGCTTTGCAACATACTTGCCATCAAAATATACAATAGCAACATGTTTTTTTTGATCCGTAACGGTCGCAAAAATTATACCGACGAGTCAAATGTGCATCCGTTTTATATTCATATTCCTGCCAAATCTTACTAACTAACGTTGATCCGAGGCCATTTGACCTTGAACCTATCGACGCCCGCGCGGAGGGTCCGCTATATTTCTTTATTTAAACGAAATCAGCAGTAGTGTTTATTACAAAATATTGCATAAAATTAATTTTCGAGTCAGAAAAGTAGGTGCCTACTTGATCCTTTTTATTATGTACTCTGTTAATATAATAAATGTTATTTGCATTATTTTCATGTTTTTGACATAGAGATTAGACCTGTGTCGATCGATCAATTCTCGCGACCCGGGTCGATCACGACCCACCGGTGAAGTGATCGGGTCATAAAGATTCGATCGTTTGACGTATTCAGTCCGTTGATTATGGAATCACGGCCGGGTATTCGGTCGTTTTATTAACATCTGTACACACAAAATATTAACCAATACCATTAACGAATACTAAAGCGAGTTTTAAGGATTTAAAAGTTAATTAAACCAAATAATTGTTAGTTTTTAACCAAGACAATAACAACAATAAACACTTATATTAGTATTACCTATGTAATTACTTAAACGTAACAGGTATCCAATTCGCGAGTTGCAAATGCGGGTCGTTTGTCAGAGGTCACTACGTCATTGATTGAAATTTGTGATTGATCGAATCGATCGCATTCGCGAGTTCCATTAATGTTCCAATACACTGCTTAAAAAAAGGTGTGCGCGCGCATGCGCCAAACACGGACCGCGCGCGACTATAGAACGAGACGGGTTATATAAATTATAACCCGTCTCGTTCTATTACACGGGTCGCGCCTCGCGACTAAGCGCGACGGGATCGCATAACTGCAATCGACGGATTACGAAAAGATCGAGTCTTTTAGAGATTGATGATTCAATTACCCGCGAATGAGTTGCGACTCGATCATTTTGATTCGATCAATCGTGATTGACACAGGACTAATAGAGATATATAACTAAAGTACGATCACCCAGCTTCTGATTCCGGAAGTCGCGGGTTCAATTCCTGACACTGGCTCACACCAATGACTTTTCGAAATTGTTTTCGGAAGTTATGTGTGATAAATATCGATGACTGACAAACTTTGTGCCCGGTATAGCAATAGGTTCTCCACCTATTCCATTTGGGACGTAAACATAACGACGAGACGAGGCTTAACAGCCACTGCCTACACCTTCGGGTAACAAGAGCTTGAAGTAAAGGAATAAAATTAGTCAAAAAATATTATTGATCTGGAAAAAAGTTCGCCGGGTCAGCTAGTAAATATAACTCTTTAACACTCTTCCGGCGCGGCCCTGCATGGATTTGATTCCGGGCTCACACCAATAATTTTTCGGAATCTTTTCGGAAGTTATGTGTGATAAATATAATTTTAATATATTTATAATAATCTTGTCCGCGGTGTATGGAAATAGGCAACCTATTCCATTTCGGACGTGCAAAGTGATTCTTTGGTCACTAGCCCCGATGATTTTTTTGAAGTAACTATATAATTCTAGTCTTTCTTTAATCGACTCCAAAAAAGGAGGAGGTTCTCAATTCGTCGGGATCTTTTTTTATGTATGTTCAGCGATTACTCAAAGACGTCTGGACCGATTTGCAAAATTCTTTTTTTATTCGAAAGGGTATGCTTCCCAGATGCTCCCATTGTCACCAAGTCAATTTCTGATAATGGGATCCAGGAAAAATCGAAGGCGACCACCAAAAAATCTAGGCTTGTGTAGTGTGTTTGTTGCGTCATGTGTTGGGTATTTACTTTAAGGTATCAAAATTGGATGCTGCTGAGCTGATGATGATGCTCACAGAACTCCTTAATGGCTAGGAGCTTAGAAACAGAATTGCTATTGGTCTATAAAAACTACTTAAGGTATGTAGGGTTAACTTGTTGCTTGGGACGTATGCTTGAATCAACACCTGACGCTGCTGTGCTGATGATAGGAGCATAGGAGGAGATGATAGGTGACGAGTTGGTTACGATTACGAGTTGGGAGACAGTAATACAATTAGTCGATGAAAACTACTTAGCAGTTTAGCAGTAAATAAACACGAACATCTATTTAAGTTCACAACTCATAAACACAACTAATAATTTAGAAATAAAATTACTTAAAAAAAAGTCAAACCGACTTCAAGAACACAAACGACAAAAAAGTACCTACTTACGTAACTAAAAAGCGTTAAATAACGCAAATAATTTATCTACTTAATACAATATACAAAACGTAATTAACTAAGTCAACTACTTTAACTGTCTGCCAGCAGTGGTAGGGCCAAGCAGTTCGCTGCATGAATGGGTCGGCTCGACCGATGAAATACCACGACCTCTCTAAAGACTAACGTAAAGTGGCTCATGCCGCGTTTTGTTCGGTAAGAGAGGTACCCGGAGGCCCATCCCTATCCCCATCTTTTCCTATCCCCTATCCCTTAAAGGTTGGCAACGCAACAGTAATACTATATGTGTGTTGCTGGTGTCCATGGGCGGCGTTGGTTGCTTACCATCAGGTGACACGCCTGCTCGTTTGTCCTCCTATCCCATAAAAAAGTCATCTTTAACTATAAAAATATTTACAATCATCATCTATTATTATTGAAGTCGGAGTTGGTTAAAAGTTACCCCGTATTCTATTTCGTCGTGTGACTTTGACGGCCGCGCATATCATACAACACAATAGACTACGTTACCTAGGCTGGCACCGACTCCAATAATAACTGACAATTGTAAATATATTTAACAGTCTCGGTGGTCCAGTGGTAGAGCACACGGCTTCTGAGTTCTGATCCAGAGGTCCGGGTTCGAATCCTGACACTGACTCACACCAATGATTTTTCGAAATTATTTTCGGAAGATAAGTGTGAAAAATATCGATGACTGAAAACTTTGTGCTCGGTATAGCAATAGGTTCGCAACCTATTCCATTTGGGACGTAAGACGGTAAACATAACGGCGAGACGAGGCTTAACAGCCGCTGCCTACACCTTCGGGTAACAAAAGGCGTGAAGTTATGTTATGTTTGTTATGTAAATATATTTATAGTTAAAGAGGACTTAGTTATAGTATTACGTTTTGTATATTGTATTAAGTAGTTAAACTGTTTGCGTTATTTATCGCTTTTTAATTACGTTAGTAGGTACTTTTTTGTCGTCTGTTTGTCTTAATTAAGTTAGCTGACTTTTTTTAAAAGTATTTTTTCTAAATAACGATGCTTGAATTGAACTTGCTTGAAGGTATATAATAAAATAGTTTCACATCTGTATGCATTAACATCACAATAAGCGCGGAGAGGTAATTATCTAAATTAAAATTAATAAAAAAAATACTTGCGTTAATTAATAAATGTGTCAATAATATGCATAGAGTCTAATGGATAATATTAATAGATTTATATTTAGCATGAAGCTTAACTTAATATAACATAACTTCACGCCTTTGTTACCCGAGGGTGTAGGCAGCGGCTGTTAACCTTCATCTCGCCTTTATGTTTACGTCCCAAATAGAATAGGTGGCGAACCTATTGCCATACCAGTCATCGATATTTATCACACTTAACTTCCGAAAATAACTTCTAAAAGACATTGGTGTGAACCAGTGACAGGATTCGAACCCGGACCTCTGGGTCAGAAGCCGTGAGCTCGACTACTGCGCCACCGAGACTTTAGCATTTATATTTATAACTTCTATAGCCATTCATCAAATTAAAGATTTCGTAAATAGAAAATCATGCTGTGGGGCGCCGGCTTAGAATACCGCCACCCCATCTCTTCTCGTGGGTGTCGTAAAAGGCGACAAAGGGAAAAGGCTGGAAGAATGGGCAGCAGCATTCTCTCTCAACAAGGTCGCTTTGCAACATACTTGCCATCAAAATGTACAAAAACAACATTTTTTTGTTGATCCGTAACGGTCGCAAAAATTATAATTTTTACCGTATACCGACGAGTCAAATGTGCATCCGTTTTATATTCATATTCCTGCCAAATCTTATTAACTCGACGAGCCTCGTGGCGCCTTGGTAAAACTACCGGCTGCAGCAACGAGGTCGGGGGTTCGATTCCCACACGAGCACAAATATTTATGACAAACATGAATATTTGTGTGGCGTCTGGGTGTTTTTCTATGTATTTTAAGTATGTATTTACAAAAGAAAAGTATATATGTATTAATATCCGTTATCTAGTATCCATAACACAAGCATTTAGTTGCTTAGCTTGGAACTAGAGGAAGCTGTGTGATTTATGTCCAAGATATTATTATTATTATAACTAACGTTGATCCGAGGCCATTTGACCTTGAACCTATCGACGCCCGCACCGTCGGTCCGCTATATTTCTTTATTTAAACGAAATTAGCAGTAGTGTTTATTACAAAATATTACATAAAATTAATTTTCGAGTCAGAAAAGTAGGTGCCTACTTGATCCCTTTTATTATGTACTTTGTTACCATGTATTTTTCGTTTATGACAAAGTCGAAGCGGCCTTGACAGGACGAACAGCTGAGAAGAGTTTATTCCAGTTCATACATTTATAGGGAGTGTTCAATTACATGAAAATGAAAACTGTCGTTATTGACCTAATTACTGTACCGATCGTCTTAATATTTTGTACAACGTTTACTGAAATTATGATCTACATCTAGTATCAATTACTACATATGACTGGATTCCAGCCTGTATAGGCGTCCATCAAATGAAAGATTTCGTACAGAAAATCTAGAATAGTGGAAATAGGTAATATAGTTTAATAAAACTTATTATGAATTTTTATATTTATTATAATCATGAGTAGACCCAATAACACTGCAGCCCGTATGAAGGGCAATCCTAGCCTGGAAAGTATTGCAGATTTTTTTTTCAGAATTCATAAGTATGTCTTAACTCCTAACCGTTTAAGAGTTCTGTAGGTTCATCATCAGCACAGTAGTATCAGATGTTGATTCAATCATACCTCCCAAGCAACACATTAGTCCTGTATACTACTAAACAGTTTCCTACAATCGACTGCCGTACTGTCCAACTCCTAACCGTTTAGGACTTCTATGGCTTCTTAATCAGCACAGCAGCATCAGCTGTAGATTCTAGCATACCTAATAAGCAGCAAACTAGCCCTACATAGTATCAAGTAGATAATATTTACCAATTGTAGTACTTTCTTCGAACTCCTTACCATTTAAGAGTTATGTGTCTTCTTCATCAGCACAGCAGAATGAGATGTTGACAGCTTAAAGCATATCCTTAAGACCTATTACGTAACAAAAACACCATACTCGTACACGATTTTCAGTAGCTGCATCGATTTCTCGTGGTTTCCATCATCAGATCCTGACCTGGTGAAAATGGGACCATCTTGGAGGTGAACACTATCCAAAAAAAAAATGGAAATCTGTTCATAATTGACGAAAATGTCGGTGAACAGACATAAAAAAATACTAAACATAAAGACGGAATGAGAACCTCCTCCTGTTTTCGTAGTCGGTTAATAAGTTAAAACATTAAGATTCGTAAAAAAAATATGCGCTTTATAGATTTCGCACACATGCGCATAGCGCATGTGTGCAAAATCCGTATACATGTCCAGCAGGACAGTAGGAGGACTTGCCTTCTGATTGGCCCATTTGAATCGGATCAACAACTATCGAAGTGGATTCGTATATCGGATCAACATTTCGGTTGGGTTTCCTAAGCTTCAACGGAGTAAATTGTTGATCCGTCCGGAACCACATTTGTATGAAAAATATTATATTGGATCAACAAAAACCACCCGGATCAACATAGGTTTTCGGATCAACAAAATGCTCGCCATACAGCACGCATGATCAACAAATGACGGATTGAGATAACTATATATATATATATATATATATGTATAAATATCTATCTACAAGATTTTGTATTACTAAAAAATGTGTGTCTGCGGTTTTTGTCGGTAACCTCTTGTGAAGAAACTGGTTGTGGGTATCACACGATGATCAGAGGAATATGAATCATAGCGATATACTTATATAATGGGACCTTCTGAGAAATGCAGCCACGTTACACCCCGAAGCTGTGATGAAATGTCGTGGGAAATAAACGAAGACAGTTTCGGTTGTGCTAGCGGTACGGTACTCCGCTTCTGACTCGGGAGTCTCGAGTACGAAACACTTGAAATAGCCGATATTTTTTTATGGGATAAGAGGGCAAACGAGCTGGCGTGTCACCTGATGGTAAGTGACCAGCGCCGCCCATGGACACCTGCAACCCATATAGTGTTACAGTTGCGTTGCCCACCTTTAAGGTAGTAGGATAGGAAGATGGGGAAGGCGGGTGGGCCTCCGGGTACCTCTCTTACCGAACAAAACACGTCGTGAGGCACTTTACGTCGATCTTCTGGGAGGTCGCAGTGTTTCACCGGTCGAGCCGGCCCATTCATGCACCATACATACACATTTGGCGACAGCAGTCACTGCCTACACTACACCCTCAGGTATTAAGGAGTTATTATACTGGCCAAAAAACCAGGAACTACTGAATTTCAATCATTTTACATACTTACAATTGACTTAGATCTTTTTGAAGTGAGCTAAGAAAATTGAGATACATTTCTTACACACATCACTAGCTTTTTAAGTTTCTTAGCTCATTAAGGCTTCACTATTTCAAAGGCCCCTAAGATTGCTTTATAAGACATTAAACAATTCAGGAGTACATGGACCGGGTTTAAGATCAGGAGCATACGTATTCTACATGACTATGTCCCATCTGAAAGATATGTATCATGATATCTTCTCTATCTGCCATCAGTACAAATGAAATTGACTTATATATATATGGCTTATATATTGACCGGTTTATATTCTACTATTATATTTATACTTTTTATGGCCGCGTGAGGGCGTTAAAAATCTGCAAGAGACATTAGAAGTTCCACTTCAACTAAAGGTTCCATCATTACCCATCAGAAACCGTAGGTACCCCTAAAAATAATGAAACATATTATAATAACAGTTATTTCAGTTCGAGCCATTTATAAAATCCTAACCGACTACGAAATTATCGTACTGAAAAGCTGAAAAATATTTAATGACATCGCTGATGGAGTACTTGAAAATTTAATGCATCCATTTCATATGTAGGGTAGGTTGGGGGGGTAGGCAGGTGCGAATGAAAATCAATTCTATTGAATAAATAAGCTCACGTGTGGAACATTCTCATCGTTGGTTTTATACATTGTGTTGGACATTTAAATTAAATTATTTCAAATAAAGAGGATTTAAGGAGTCGAGAAATTCGGCTGTGATGTGAGAAACCTTAAAAACCAGAGTTCTGGCAGTCAAGGAAGAGAGTGGGTTATATAAGTATTTAACACGTTTCGTCTAAGGGTCGAATCCAGAAGATGCGGGTCGAATCCAGAAGATGCGGGTGCGATTCCTCGCTAACACCACGACTTTTCAAAATATTTTTTTAACTTATGTGTGATAAGTGATAAATATCGATGACTGAAAATATGTGCCCGGTATGGCAATAACTTCGCCACCTATTCCATTTGGGACGTAAACATAACAGCGAGACTAGGCTTAATAGCCGCTGCCTACACATTCCGGTACAAAAAGGCGTGAAGTTAGGTTATATTATATTAAAAAATAAACTAAAATATTATACCTATTACTTCTGTACAAAGTAGTATGAGTTTTTCGATAACTTAACTTACAAAAAAACTTAAGTTTCTTGACAGGTTTTTCTCATTGTGATGACACTTACATTATGAAAAGTATTGCTGATGTCGAATAAGTCCGTCATATTTTCTTTTAAATCTAACAATTCTTTGACGATTTTTAATAATAAATAATAATATCGATGCCACCCAAAACCGGTAATATCAGATGCAATGCATTCATTAATAATTATAATATTATTTATAAAGATATTCAAATTTAAATATTAACATACACAGAGTAGTTTTGGGGTGGTCCCGTTTATTTTTGCATCACAATACACTATGCATGCCACGGGTGTACGTACATTTATAGCTTGGGTACATATTCGATCATTTGCAAGCACCAGAGAGACCCCAGCAGCCGGAGTCTACTCTTTTATTCATGTCCACGAAATCTGGCTATTCTTGTTTGTCAAGTCGATCGAATGGTGTGGCGAACCAGATATTTTTAGGTGTAGTACCTACCGAGATTGTTCGATATAACTTGTATTTAATTCATTATTCACTTTTCGTATAATAATAATAAAAAATCAATAGTGAAAAGCAATTTGTGTTAAGTCAATCTAATATATAAAATTCTCGTGTCACGGGGTTTGAACTTGAACTCCTCCGAAACGGCTCGACCGATTCTCATGAAATTTTGTATGCATATCGGGTAAGTCTGAGAATAGGACAACATTTATTTTTCATCCCCCTAAATCACAAGCCCACCCCTCAATTTTTTTTTTAATTTTTCGATATATATGTTTTTTATTTTTTTTTATAAAACAGGATACAAAAATACATACAACCCTAAATTTTCAACACCCTACGATCAACCCTTATTTTTTAAATTTTATTTTTTGGCAAGACAACATTTGCCGGGTCAGCTAGTAAAATATAGATTACATAAATACACTAATACGGTACGGGTATGCAAAAAAAATCTGTACGGAACTCAGGTATTCAGTGCCACTCGATATTGATCGAATTTTTTTTTCATTCCTTAACATTTCCATTTGTGCACGAACTATCACCAATGGAACTCGACGAATGCATTATAATATTCATAGCATTCCATAACTCCTTCATTCAGTCATTCTCACGATTTTTGTTTTGAATTTAAAATATCTATTTTGCTATGTGCATTAAAATCTATAGATCAGTTCCGCGACCTCGTTTGACCTACAAATAAATTTGCATAGCATAGATAATTAATAGTTTGCTGGTATACAACCATAAACACGGAGCTTCTAGGAAAATATTTCAAAATAGTTTTTATTCAAATGCGGGCGGTCCGGCTGATCGTAGATACGTATATTATGACTATTTATGACTCATAATATGTTACGGGTGTGAGAAATACTAACTTAGTTAACATATTATACGGTATACATAGAACTAACTACGCCAAATAAATCTTAATCACTACTTCTCGTGGAGGCGTCATTTCAACACATCCCCAACTAAACTTGGACGAAAGCCAGTGCCTAAAAAAATCATATTGCGGATTTTATTATGATTCCAACAAAAAAATTATGTTCATTACAACCAAACCTTCCCCCTCCCTCTTACTTTTTATATTATATTACATTAGTGCGTCCGAAATTCAACAGAGACGTGACAGTAATATGAACGATGTTGGCCTCTCCAAATGTGACCGCAGCGACCCGAAATGCCCAGAAAATGACCAGTAATTGCCTGCTCTGATGGTCGTGATAAACACAAATGTATATGTAACTCGCGTCCTCCCACGGTTGAGCACAATAATAATAAAAAACCAAGCCCGAATATGACCCAATAAAAATGAAAACACGACAATTAATAAATTGTTCACTCTCATGTCCGTTATTCAAAGCGGTGACAGTAACAAACTATGTCTGCCCGGGATTAATGTCGTCCTAATATGTCAGTCTGAGTCTGCACTTGCGAGTCTTCAAGTTTAGTTTATCACAAGCTATACGCGATATGCTATGGCATCTGATCGAGCGACAACGATGCCAACACATACTACGCCCGATCCGGTTGAGTAATTCCCTATGTAACGGGACATCCAGTTATGTAAATCTCACACGAATTTCACGATATATCGCCATAAGTTTCGAAAGTAGTTCTCAAATCTCAATTGGGCGCGAACGATTAATCAGCGCGGCGTATTTAAAATAGGAACACGCATGTCATTAGTTTTTTTTTCCAAATTTGTGTATGGGAAACATTACGTATTCATATTTATTTCTAAGACTTTCGCGAATTTCACTCATAGATTAAAACAACTTTTAGGTTTATATCGCGTTTATTTATTACTTATTTATATTTATTTCCCGACGACTCGTGAAAATGATCTCTGTTCTTTACAGAGATCATTTTCACGAGTTCGAAACGTCGGGAAATAAATAACTAAGTAATAAATAAACGCGATATAATCCTAAAAGTTGTTTTAATCAATACGTATTCATTCTATTATTAATGTTTTGTTAATCGAATATAATTATGAATGTCAAAATTTCACTTGATTAAATTATTTGGCACAGGGGATTCATTATCGAAATGTTGGTATTATTATTACGGTTAAATTACGAATCGAATTATACGTAATATTGAATCGATACATTGTTAATGCAATTACCGGGTTATCGTAGAAACTGTACGTCTAGAAAATAAACTTGTCAGTCGAGTCGCGTGGTGAGCGGCGCAACCGCCCGAGACCTTCACGACTTGCGGTTTCGTGGTCATCATCACCGTCCCCGGCAGACCCTAATCTCTTGAAACTTTTACGAGCTGCCGCATGAATAATTCCCGAGAGGAGCAGCTATCGATCGCACACATCGAGGTTTTTATTTATACGGCGCGGGTGGGCGAGGCGCATATTAGTAAACAGGCGCAGGCGCGTGAGACGGACACTCACCGACTTGTAGCACATTCTCAACGCATCCTGCTTCCAACAGCTTGAGGCCGCGGCAGAAGGCGATGTTGCGGTGGTCATCGGGCGGCGCTCTCGCCAGCGATGAGTACATGCAGATGTCGCGTTCATCCCTAGGGAACGACCAGTACACGACGCGACGTTGCACCGGCTCAGGGATACGCTCGTAACGTTCTTCAATGCGTTGAAAAGGAATCGCGGCGGCCACTATCTTGGCTGTTATGTCGAGCAGCGTAGACGGGGCGCGCGGCCGGCAGCAGGCGCGCGGCGGCGCACACGCAGTCATGGCGCTCGCTCGGCCGCTCGGCGCGGACTGAACGCGACCAAATCCCCTCTCCGCTGACTAGCCGCCCCACCCCGCAGGGAGCACCCCCTGCGCTCCCCTGGGGATGTTCGGCCCGAATCGACACACCGCATTAAATTATTCATTTGGCAGCCATAATGTGCAATATATTATTAAAACTTGGTATTTTTGTAACTTAAATAAGAACTTCAAATAACAATCTTTGACATTAGTTAGCAACATTAATTTTAAATGTAATGTTCGTATTTAGAATGACTACATTAAAATATTTACGTAGACAACTCACATATATACAAGTATAGACTAAACAGATCTTCTGTATATTAATTTATAGTTTTAATTGTACCGATTTAGAATTCGAATATTAAATTTATTTTTTTTGCATTCATGACAGAGTTGGCAACTAATGCATAAATAATTGTGAATAGTGTTCATAATGATATTTTATTGTTGTCGTTGTTACCCGACACTCCTCGCATTACACAAACGAAGGGGAAAGGCTGTGTGGGGTGAGCGGGGGGAGGCGAGGATTACATTAACAGCTGATGGGTGCGGCGTGCGGGGGGCAGGGGGTGAGCCGGCCGGCGGCAGCGAAGGGGAAGGGGGAGACGAACTCGTCGACGTCAGGTGTCCGACCTGCTAGCTCAGCTGTGATTGAACACGCCACACAGCGCTGCAGCCGCTTTATGTCACATTACGTACATTGACCTTTTTGTTTATCTTTTTTTTGTAAACATTACTTGTAAATTGTATTGTGTATAGGCAGAGTAGATTTTTTTATGTAAAGTATATTCCTTTACAACTACCGGAGATTTCATGGACATTGTTGAAGCATCCTTTGAATTTGGTTATACAATACAAATATATACTTTGCTATTATTTAATGTTGCACCATATTTCCTTGTGTGTCACAAATGAATTATTGTATTAGATATAATTGTCTGATATACTAGAAAAAAAGTATACTATTTTTTTATTATTTTAGAAATTACATGTTTATTTAGTTTCTATTACCTACCTAAATTGTCTACCTACCTTCAAATTGCTAATGCATTATACTGATTATAAATAATAAAAAAATTACGTGTGGGTATTTTTTTAAATAACGCTTCCGTAACTTTTACATGACATATTATTAATATATAATATATTTTCTGACGTCAGAAAAGTAAACAATATTATTACATTATATTATTAATATGAGGTGGTTCAATTGACAGCCTCAATTCATTATTTAATTCACAACGTCACCATTTTGTTTTATTAACTCAAACATAGCTGAAACCGATACTCAAATTATGGATGACACCTAAACAATACATTAAATAGATAGTTTAACAAACTTTAGTATAAACAAACCTGGATTAATTAAATCTTATAAATGTTTTGAAAAATATAAAGCGCTGAATCCGCTGTAAAACAAACAGAGCAGTTACGTCTCGGACGACAGCGAGGAAATCCCGACTGAGTGAGCGAAGCTAAATATATAATATATATATATACAGAGCAACATACCTACTATTTATATATATGTATATATATATATATATATATATTGTTATGTATAAGCAGTCAGCTGATTGATATTGAAAGTGAATTAATAATAATATTATCTGTAGATATAATAATTATATAGACAAAAATGGATGGATGTACGAGTCGAGGACTGCCGTGACCGACTTTCTATGTCCAAATTACACTAGTTCTGGAGGAAGGTGATGTTAGGTTAGGAGCCTTAAGAATCGAAGCGAGTGAGGTGTGTAAGAATCGTGCCTTATGGCGCTCTGTTCTCTCTGCTTATACCGCAAAGGTGTTGGTGTGAAGTTAAGAATGTAAAAAAATATTTGTTTTGGTTATACAGTGTAATGTTGTTAAGGAATAACTCTTTAAAATGTGAGCCAGGATTCTAATACAAAACTTCTTAATGCAGAAATAGGTGCTGAAATAAGTGTCTCCGAGAGTCAAAGTAATCACAATACTTTTGTTTAATAATTAGTATTAATTAATAACCAACAATGATTGAATAAAAATAATAAAATTGTGATAACACATTACAGAATTCCATACACTAGTTTCATAATTTAAATAAAATCTCAGTAATCAACGGATGTGAACACAGACTATCTCAAACAGAAGTCAGAGTTCGAAAACACTACACCGTCGAAACTGTAACCTTGACTTCACAATTTAAAAAAAGACGTTTTGGAATAAATACTATAGTTATATAAATGTAGTTAATCTATAAATGTGTGTATTTATTTGTTTATGTGTGTATTGTGTATAAATATGATTGTGTACACGTACACGAGCCTGTCTATGTGTGCTTAAAGGTATCTATTGGAGTGTGTGTGTAATTCTCTTTTTAAAAATCAGTGTTGTGTGAGTGTTCTGATGTGTACATTTACGATACGGAATTGAGTTTTTTTTTTATTTTAATAATAATTCATGATATCCGGTATTTGCCAGAAAGAGTCCCGTACAAATCGGAACTCGAACAAATTGTCTGACTGATCATGATTTAAATATGTTCTGTTAATAGAAATTTGACATTTTTATAGAGAGTTTGTATATTTGTAAAGACTGTTTATGTATGTTATGTAAACTATTTACACAAAAATAAAAAAAATGTAATAAACATCAAATGGATAAACAAGAGTACGGACAAATACCAGTAATATGTTATAGTAATTAATAGGTATAGTTTAGTAAGAAAAAGGATTCCCTCATGTTGTTGTGTCAGTTTTTCAGTGGTAAAGTAGGACGACGCGACCGATGAAATACCTCTCTCGGAATATTAACTTAAAGTGACTCATGTCGCGTTTCTTTCAGTGAACCATTTTTAAGGCTGGCAACGCAACCGTAAAATGTCTGTGTTGCAACATGCAAGTGTCCATGGGCGGCGGTACTTATCACGCTTGCTTTACAGGGGGTAAAAAAAAAAAAGCTAAAAAAAGTTCGCCTTTATTAAACTCTATGACAATTGTCTACAGGCAAACGTCCCTTTCCTTAATTAATATTCTAAATCAGTTAAATATTTTAACATAGCACAAACTACTAGCTATCTTTGTATTAAAAATACAATAGCATTTGTTTAGTACGCATGCGCAGTGAAATTAAATAATAATATATAAGTAACCCCCCCCCCCCCCCAACCGAACATAACCTGGTCTCCATACAAAATAATACTACATTTTGTTAATATCGATTTTAAGAAACCTACAAAGCTACCATAATATCTAGCTGATCGGTCTCAACTTCTTCCGATTTTATTAGTATATGTATACTTTTACCACAAAAAAGATTACTGCTCCGCTCCCATTTACCATAGCGTGTATATATACCCTTAAACATTCCTCGATATGTAGACTATCCAGCAGTAAAATAATTTCTCAACCCGAATCAGTAGTTCCTGAGTTTAACTCGTACAAACAAACTGAGTCTTCAGCTTTATAATATCAGTGTAGACTATATACAACTTCACGCTCAATCATTTACAGGGTAGTTAGAATAGAATTGAATGCCATAACATACAACACTTCTATGCAAATGTTCACGCTTCATTGATATTCCTTTTCATTGTTTTTTTTTTGTTTTACGTGCTCGCCGGTTTCTGAGTATTGAAAGTTTAGTAACTGACTCGAGCGGGATAAATTCCCCTGTACGTTAGATCCGCAAATGACGAGGTTAACCAAGAGAAAAAAAAATTTCAAAGGCATGTCAAGTTAACAATAATAATTAGCTAAGCCTTAATCGCCATTAGCGGAAGGCCTAATTGGCCAAAAGTGACTAATAGGGCCATAGAAGACATTATAGAAAAAGATTCGAATATATACATTTATAGTATGTCCTACGACAAAAATACTGGTCTCGATGGTCCAGTGGTCTAATACTTTGACTTGGTATCTGAATCAAGACGCCGAGAGATCGCTTCCTGGCTCAAACCAATTATTTTTGGATCTTGTGTGCTAAATATCGATGACTGACGACATTGTGCAAGGTGTATGGCGTAGGTTCCGCCACCGTCTGCCCCCGTCTGCAACCCAACAGTAACACTAAATGTGTTGCTGGTGTCCATGGGCGGCGTTGGTTGCTTATCATCAGGTGACACGCCTGATCGTTTGCCCTCCTATTCCATAAAAAGAAAACATTTCTTGCTTCCTCCATTATCGCTTCCATACATGCTCGTCGCTTGTGGCCACTCTTGACCTGGCCTCTCACCAGCACATCATTGATTTGCTGGTGGTAGGTGCGCTTAGGTCTACCTTTACCGGTTCGCCCTTTCACACTTGTCTCATATTCTCTTCTTTTAGTCAGTCTTCTTTCGTCCCATCCTTTTTACATGTCCAAACTATCTAACCATTCCTTTCTCTATCTTTGTCACTGCATCTTCACTCACTTATAGTTATATTAAATTAAGAGATGGTAAGTCCAGTGCTATAATAATGGACTTAATTTGTTCTATATCGATAATAATTAACGACGTTAATTTTTAATTTCTGAAAGGTCACCTGATATAATTATGAATCATCATCATTACACAGTATAAAACAAAGTCGCTTTCCGCTGTCTGTCCCCTTGTATGCGTATATCTTTAAAACTACGCAACGGATGCGGTTTTTTTAATAGTTAGAGGGTGTCGACGGGGTGGTTTTGATCTATAATCCATATATGATGTTCTAAAGAAAAAAAATCGAATTTTCAAAATTTAGCAATTTAATTGCAAACGCTGGCTGAACCTTAAGTAATATATCACAACAATGTTCTACATTATTAAACATCTTCAGAATGTCTACAAAAAAGTCCGCGCGAGATGCATGTCTATCTCTTAGGGATAACCCACAATGACCATTTTTAATTTTTTACTTTTTACGAGTAATAATGGCTTTATTTACGAAGCGATTAACATTACAGCATTAATTTTCGTCCAATTAACTGTCTTAAATTGATTGTGCATGTAATATAGATGATCCTGGCCCTTTACAGCATGCAATTTAAACGAATATTTTCGAAGATATAGCAGTATTAACATAGCGGGACAGCAGTTAAAGCCGTTAAATAGCACAAATTGAACTTCATGATATCCAAAATTTACTCATTTATTACTTTTGATGCGGAACAAAGTTCGCCGGGTCAGCTAGTATACCTATAAACGGCGATTACGATGTTGTAACAAAGGAAGTCAGATTAAAAAAGAGAGTGTCGGTGTAAAAGTAAGAAAGGGCATGCTCCGATGGTCGAGGACGGCCAAGACACACATTCCACGGCCAAATAGAACGTGTCCAGGAGGAAAGTGATGTTAGGAGCCTTAAAAATCGACGCGCGTGAATGAAAAGAGTTATGAAAGTCAACGAAGCGAGTGAGGTGTGTAAGAATCGTGCCTTACGGCGCTCTGTTCTCTCTGCTTACCCCGCAAGGGATTTGGTGTGAAGTTATGTACGTAAGTATATCTATAAACTTTGAAATTCAACCATGAAAGTGAAAAAGTGAAATTACTGAAATAGAATACAAATGTCACATTTTATTATATGTTCTCTTTGCTTACCTCGGAAAGGGCTTCCCGTAGGAAATATTAAGCATATTTTTAAAACAGCGTAACTTCTACAGATTAAATAAATTTAGGTGTAATGACATCTCGCGAGTACGGCAGGAGATTTCGTATGCAGATAAAGCGTACTAAAGACATGGATACACTAGTTCACATTTATATAAGTTTCCAATAAGCACAAGCAATAACGATTAAAGCTTAGCTTTTAGTTTCTTTTTTCCACAGAGGTCATTCCATCAGGTATGAAAAGGTGATCTATATATACCGCAACTCATCACAGAGGATATATGTATATTTAATAATTATTCATATTCCGAAGAAAAAACTTGATTATTATACCCTAATTTATTCAGGAGAAATCTTAATATTTTTCTAAGGAACTACATATAATAATATTATTATTAAAAAATAATCATCAAATTTAAACTTAGAACATCTTCCAGTACGCCCTTTTTTTGGGTATTCGTGTTACTTGTTATAAATAAAAAAAAGTTGACTTTAAACCAAATTCGCGACGAGAGGCCGCCACAAAAAGTAAAATAATTCAACTGGGCCCGAATTATCACGAAACCGTGGGAGACCAGTTTAACCGCCAATCAAGTTTTGACCCGGAATCGAACCGGCTCTGATGTCCGACGTTAATTTTGGACAGTTTAATTTTAAGAGCTTGTGTGTAGTCCAAAGTGGCAGCTCCCGCAAATCGATAGCGTGTTCCAAATTTAAAATGTCGCGTCCCTGCCATTTTTGTTGGATCTAATGAACTATTAAACTGCAATTTGGATGCGCGATGGTTGTTAGATGGCGCTGTGCGCACGTATTGATCGCACGATGGGGGCCAAATATCTCCACATTGAGTTCTGCCAAGTCACGGAATGTATTGCTAGCTATTGTGGCGAAAAATGGGGGGGTCGAGATGAGCTTGGAACGAGCCTGGCTTTAACACACCTAGTGAGAGCCAATGATTTGTGGGCTAGGTTAGTACGATCTGTTTTAGAAAGAAAAAAAAAACGCAATGCCCCGAGTTGTCTATGTTTACCGTTGAATAGCGCGGCTATAGAATAACATGACATAATACAGTGACGAGTAAAAGATGTTAACAAATTTGAATTTAGAATGTAATTATCTTTTGTGGTTTTGATTAATAGTGCTGATTACTGTGAATCAATCGATGAATCAGTTTTTGTGATAGGAATCAATCATTTACAAATTAATTGATTGGTTTTATGTTTATTACAGTATTTCGGTTTGAAATCAGACATTTTATATTTAATGATTGTCAATTTTGTTGATTGCTTTTGACATTACGTGATACTATGTATTGGATTAAATTGAAGGTTGTTGAAGGATATCTTCAGAAATTATAATTCATGAATGCATTTATTTCTACAATTTCTATGGATCTTATATTTCGTAGATTATAGTATAGTAGGATTTTTAAGAAAGAAGGCTTGGTTTTTCAAGTTGCTGGATATTTTAGGATATTGTCTTATTGAATCCCATGGGCATGAGATATCTATAAGAACTTCAGTCTCAAATTGAATTAGTCCGCTAAAAGCAGGAAATAATTGAAAATATGTACGAAGTACATTAAAGTTAAACTTACCACACTTGTTTGATATATAATTATTAAAGTAAGTAGTAGGTTGTATTTCCTGAAACCTTTCACAGTTATTAATTTTAAACCAGTCAAACGTAATGTTCTCTTCAAAATAACTTGCGGCTTATACTGGATATTCTGGTTATGGGTTAATATTCATAGTTTGTATTACTTTGTATAACATGGGTAAATATTTAATCATACGTACTGAGCTACACGATATAATTATTAATTATGGTTTAAAATAATAATACAAATAGATTTCTTTGCCTATTACCATCTGTCGGAGATTTGGATGTTGTTTTAGGATTGTTAAGTTGTTCAGTGCCATCTAGTGATCATGTCTGGAACTACTCTGCCAAGACATTCATAAATAAATACTCAAATGTTTTCCTAGATGTCCCTGTGTACAAACTTTTCAAAGTAAAGATAAGTAATAAAACTTTATTAGTGTCGTCTTTTTAAATTGAATAAAAAAGCTGCGTTGTCTGTTTTGAATTAATTAATTGAATTTATACATATTTTATTGATTTCAAAATTGTGAACGTGAAAAAATTCATGAACCAAACAACTGCTCATCATTTTCATTAAAAAAATGTAAAGGCAAATCAAAAATCGACGCGCGTGCATGAAAAGAGTTATGAAAGTCAACGAAGCGAGTGAGGTGTGTAAGAATCGTGCCTTATGGCGCTCCGTTCTCTCCTCTCCTCTTCCCCGCAAGGGATTTGGCGAGAAGCTATGTATATGTATGTATGTAAATGTTGGTGATGAGAAGCAACTAGCAAAAAAAAATTTTAGGTATTATGTACAAAAATGAAACACAGAAGAAATGTAAGTAGCAGTTGTATTTGAAAAAAAATATATAAAAAATTCTTCATACAGCGATGTTTTTGCCAACCGACAACAGATTAAAATAAATGATTAAAACTAAAGGTAGGTAATCTCAGCCCAATGTACTTATAATTACATATATATGTACTTGGAATAAAAAAAAAATCTTACAAGCACATAATATTGTAACTTCACGCCTTTTAAACGCGAAGGTGTAGGCTGCGATGAAAACCAAGAAAAAAAATTTTTGAAGTGATCCACGTCCAGTTGAAATAATCAAGCTGTATGTTTTTATATCAGGGCCCTGGCAGTTCGTTGTATCGTACCGGGTATGTCAGCATGTTGCCGCGGTCCCACGAATATAATTCCTGGAAAATGACTAACTTTATAAATTTATAGATTTAAAAAAAACTATCAAATAACTACTAAATATATTGACAAATTATTATGACATTCATCCAAATTATTTATTTTAATTTGTTTTCATTTCGTTTAATTTCTTTTCATTTTTTTAATACCCTTTAATTTATTTTAATTTCTTTTCATGTCTTTTCATTTCTTTTCGTTTCTTTTCGTTTTTTGCATTTCTTTTCGTTTCTTTTCATTTCTTTCATTTATTTTCATTTATTTTTATTTCCGTTTATTTCTCTTCATTTCCTTTCATTCCGTTTCATTTCATTCAATTTCCCTTCATTCAAAGAACATCTTTGGGAATTAATAAAATACATCGTAAAATTACCACTACTCACCTTATGCTTATGGTCGTATCCCAGTTGGGTTGTTTTTCTGAACGGATTGGTGAAGTGGAGGGCGACCTCGATCGGCTTATTCTGATAAAGATCGATAGCGACCGATACTTTGCTGTCTCTATCTGTTGCCGAGTCTAACGCGTATAGTACGCCGCAAACTATAAACATCTCGCCAACCTGCAGTATTGATAGAACTCTAATTAAATATAGACTTAGAGAGGGTTATCTGATGGTAAGCGACTGCCGCTGCCCACGGTCAGGTGCAGTAAGTTGAGTGGCTCTACCCAATGGCCAGTTTTAGGCAGATTTCAATGATTTCAAAAGTAAGTTTAATATTAAATTTTAATAATAGTACATATATTATTACGTAAGTAAAAATATTGTGTGTTAAATAACTTAATAACTTACTTGTTTGTGATTCAGGGAAATGTTCCAGATATAATCTATGTTCAAACCGTCTTTGTTCGGATCGAAGTTTAGCTGTAAAAAGTAAATTTAAATAAATATATATTAATGTTTAAATTTTGTTTCTTATATTCACAATTATTATTGAACTTCGGCCTCGGTGGTCCAGTGGTCGAGCACCCCCCCTTTTGGATCTAGATGTCGCAGGTGCGAATTCTGGCACACACCAAGGACTGTTCGAAATAAATTTCGAAAGTTATGTCTGATTAATATCGATGACCAAAAAAATAGTTCGTGCCCGGTATGGCAATAGGTTCGCCACCGATTCCATTTGGGACGTAAACATGACGGTGAGACGAGGCTTAACTCCCGCTGCCAACACCTTTGGGCAGAAAAAGTAATGTTTTTTTTATATAGTTCCTAGGAAGCTTTTAAATATTACCTTGGCAACAGCGGTGTTGTTAGACCCTTCTATGGAGTATATAGCCCAGAGACCGTTGTCGTCAGCGCTGAAGTCTACCTAAAATTATAAAAAACATGTAAATCAATATAACTTTCAGTTCATCACGAAAAAGTCCAGGGTTCTAATCCTGGAGTAAAGCAATAATTCACGAACCCTATTATTATTTGTTATCGCTTACAGAAGAAATTGTGCAGACTTATTACATTGTGAATTAAGTTAACGTCAGGTTCATTCTTAGGAACTACAAAGAATCTTTATTTTTGTTAGAAATTATAACTTTATTATATTATGTATGTAACTAGCTGTTGCCCGCTTCTTCGTCTGCGTGGACGCCATACAGCAGCAAAAATACTGCGTCTGTACCATTATAAGTGTTTATTGTTCACCCCCAATTAGTGATAGCGTGATAATATTTAGCCTATGCGTTGACCCGACTTCTTGGCTATATATTTGCAAAATTGGACGAAAAAGTATGCAGTACTTTTAGAGTTTAGCCGTAAAACATACAGATAAACAGACAAGAATTCTAAAATCCATATTTTTGGATTTGGTAATGATTGTATCGGTCTCGGTGGCGCAGTGGCTAGCACCCCGCTTCTAATTCAAGAAATAGTGGGTTCAAATCCTGGCACACACCAATGACTTTTCGAAATTTACGGAAGTTACGTGTGATAAATATTGTGCCGTGCTGCTCCGGCTTGGAGTGCCGTGCTGCTCCGGCTTAGAATAGGCAGCCCCTTTCGGTTTCGTGGGTGCCATAAGAGTCGGCTAAGAAAGATTTAGGCCGACACCATCTATTGTTGCCTCTCCTCCTGGTGGGGGATAAACCACCAACGAATACATTCCCAAGGAGGGTTGACATCAGGCAGGCGGCCGGTCGTAAAACCACAGCCAAAACTCTTACAATATGGATAGTGTGAATGATGAGTGCGATAGGACTAGGGCGTACCCCGTAGGCGACGCGCAGGGGCAGCACCCGGTTCCTGTGAGAAATGGACTAGGGTTGTCGCAGCAGGGACGGCTGCGACGTAAGAAGCTAGTCCGAGAAGTAAGAATGAGGATAGTAAGCTGGAATGTGGGAACTATGACTGGAAGGGGAAGAGAGCTTGCGGATGTTTTAGAAAGGAAACGTATAAATGTAGCGTGTTTTCCAGAAACTAAATGGAAAGAAACGAAAGCAAGAGAAATTGGGGCGGGGTTTAAATTATATTACTGTGGAGATGATGGTAGAAAGAATGGAGTGGGAGTGGTCCTTGATAAGAATCTGAAAAATTGTGTAACAGAGGTGAATAGAGTGAATGATCGAATTATGTTAGTCAAATTTATGTTAGAGAATGTGATTTGAAATGTAATGAGTGTGTATGCGCTCCAAGTAAGATGCAACGAGGTAATGAAAGAGAAGTTCTGGAAAAAAAATGATGATGTAGTGATACCCCAAAATGAGAAGTTGCTTATTGGAGGAGACTTTAATGGCCATGTAGGACGGATGAATGAAGGATTTGAAAGAGTGCATGGTGGCTGGGGCTTTGGGACTCGAAACCGGGAAGGCGAAGCATTATTGCGAACTGCTTTCGCTTTCGATTTGGCAATTGCAAACCCTTTTTTCAAAAACGGAATCACCAACTAATCACATACAATAGCAGGAATTTTAGTACACAAATAGATTACATTTTAACAAGAAGAAATCATATCAAGACAATAGTTAATTGCAAAGTGATACCTGAAGACGCAGTAGTATCACAACACCGGTTACTGCTAATGGAAATGATGTATGCAATAGGTATCCACTTATTCCATTTGGGACGTAAACATAACGGCGAGACGAGGCTTAACAGCCGCTGCCTACACTTTCGGGTAGAAAAAGGCGTGAAGTTACGTTATGTTATGTCGATTGTAGATCATGTCCCAGGTATTATGAAAAAAATATATTCATTGTTCACAACTTTCCTACAATTTTATTTTATGCATAGATTAAGGAAAAAAAAAAAAATCTGGTTGCCTGTAAAGTCGGTTTTACGGGCGAAGATTTTACGTGACAACGTCTTTTTCTCGGTAGAATATTTATTGATATGAATATAATTAAGTTGAAGGCATTTGCTCGTCCGTTTCCATTGTTTTGAGAGTGGTGATTCCTGTTGAACATTTGAAATTGAATGGATGAATTTTTAATTTTAAAGAATCAATTTGAAAATCAAAACACTTATTCAGATCGAAGGTTCAAATTTTTGCTAAATAAATTTGAAATTAATTAAAATTTGTAATTGTAAATGATGAAGTTGAAAATTAAAACATTTACTTAAATTAGATGTTAAAATTCTTGCTCAACACAGTTTAAATCAAGTTTTCTTATATCTGCCACTTTTTCTTAATATTTGTAATTTTAAAGAATCAATTCGAAAATCAAAACATTTATTCAGATCGAAGGTTCAAATTTTTGCTAAATAAATTTGAAATTAATGAAAATTTGTAAAATAATAATTAATTAATTAATTAATTTTAAACTAATAATTTACTTAACACTATCAACATTTATCAATAGTATGACATAACCTATAAACTCAGTTTCTCAACTTTTGTGTCAATCTAACAATTAATCAATCAATCATAGTTTACGATAATGAAATATCAGTGTACAATTATTTACCTTTATTGTTGTAGTTGTTGTAAATGACGAATCTAAGCACTCCACATTTTCACTACAGACACAGCTGACGATACTTTAACCACACGTGTGAACTTGTATTATGACGCTTTCTTGTTTTTCCAACGCCAAGAACGTTCGAGAAAGACAAAGACAGAGACACAAGCATGCGCCGATTCAATGCGCCTAATTCTCTAGTGCTGCGCGCGCGGCAGACCGATCATAGTTGAGTGGGAGAGAGACGCAAGGCATTCGGCGGGCCTCTCTCTCGTTCGGTGACTCATCGTAACGTTACCGAGCGTTACACTTTTTCATAAGTGACTCCCAGCCGCAACCTAATTTAAGACGTTGTCACGTCAATAAGAAGGCGTATTATACGACACTCCCCTTTCTAGCCTCACGTGATGAATGGATGTACTCTTAGCATAAGTAGCATGTTGCTCTGGTATCTCTTCTTTTCACATATTCTTATGGTTATTACCATTTACCTGATTATGTTGTGATGTGTAAAGTCTTCCATCAGCGTGGGGAAGCTGTACTGATTTGATTCTGCTCTGAGACAAGTCATATCTGATAATGTCACCAGGATGACCTGACTCGTTGGCTTGATAGAAGAACGATCCGCCGTATACAATATGACCATTTCCCTGAAAAGGAAGTAGAAACATTGCAAGAAACCTGCATTTTTTAAGGGATAGGAGGGCAAACGAGCAGGGGTGTCACTTGACGGCAAGCAACAAACGCCGCCCATGGACACCTGCAATACAAAAAAATAATACGTGGAGTCCCTCCGCGCGTTGGAAGTGTAACTTCGTGTTGTAGAAAAGAAAATCAAATGGGTTAGTAATTGATTCAGAAATAGAAAAAAAATATCACTGCATGAATAGGCCGGCTCGACAGGTGAAATACCACGACCTCTCAGAAGATCGACGTAAAGTAGCTCATGCCGCGTTTTGTTCAGTGAGAGAGGTACCCGGAGACCCACCCTCCTTCCCCATCCTTTCATATCCTACTCCATTAGGTTTGC
This sequence comes from Euproctis similis, assembly GCA_905147225.2. Classification (NCBI taxonomy): domain Eukaryota; kingdom Metazoa; phylum Arthropoda; class Insecta; order Lepidoptera; family Erebidae; genus Euproctis; species Euproctis similis. Next base: position 3,918,024 of record LR990121.1, on the reverse strand, counting down.
CTTTTATCCCATAAAAAATACCATAGGGTACCTAAAATTAACTATAGTAAGATACCAAAAAAATCCGAGAAATCATTGGTGTGAGCCCGGAATCGATCCCAGGACTCCAGAATCGGAGAGCTCGACTACGTAACTGGACCACCGAGACTAATAATACATATTAGTAATATATTATAGGTACTATTAAAAATGGGACTGATTATGAGAAATGGTAACTAAGTTCCTATCTAATATTTTATTTAAATTTGTGTATAAGAATGCAACATACTGATGAAAATTATTTGAACCGAGGATCATAAACAGATTATTGTATAAAAGTTTTTTTATAAGGTTACATAACCATCACTATAAATGTGTATCATGTCTTGATTGAAGTTTATTATATTATAATGTTTTATTCGACTCGGCCATAGAGGTCACTATTCGCCAATTTATTAAATCGCGCTATGGTTTCACTCTATGGAGTATATACAAGTATTTAAGAATATATTTATGGGTTTGGTAAAATATTAAAAAAAACAGATCTTCATCAAAACATAATTATAAGTGTTATGTATTTATTTTTATAATAGGTATTAGAAATAAAATAATAAATTCAATCAAATACAGTTATAAGGAATGTAGATGACAGTGATGACACTAAAGGCCGCGTTTCTAGTGTCAATTATAGCATACATCTAGTGGTGGGTGGAGGGTAATATGATTGATTTTTTTTATGGGATAGGCGGCATGAGCCATTTTAAGTCGGTTTTCTGAGAGGTCGTGGTATTTCACGTGGTATCGTGAATATTGCGATATCTTTTGAATGAAATGTCCGAATTAAATAATTCAAAAAGTTCTAGGAAGCTACTAAATCTATCTTGAATTGTAAATAATTCATTTTAATCAGAATTAATACCAAAGTACAAAATAAAGGGCTTTTAAAACATAATCATTCAAATTATTTAAAAAATAATAATAAACACTTATTGTGAGATAACTACAATAGAAACTACACACGGTCTCGCGACCATTTGACCATTTTGACCACAACTATATATTCTGCAAAGTTGTAGTACATTTTTTTGCTCTACAATCAATACTTCTTGCAGCGTACGCGATGTAATCATCTTTTTAGGTCCTTTTTTTGCACCTTGGGTGTTACACTATGGGACTTTTAATAAAGATCCCTAATTGTTTAGCATAACATAACTTCACGCCTTTTGTTACCCGAAGGTGTAGGCAGCGGCTATTAAGCCTCGTCTCGCCGTTATGTTTACGTCCCAAATGGAATAGGTGGCGAACCTATTGCCATACCGGGCACAAAGTTTGTCAGTCATCGGTATTTATCACACATAACTTCCGAAAAGTCATTGGTGTGAGCCAGTGTCTGGAATCGAACCCCGGACCTCTGGATCAGAGGCCGTGCGCTCGCACACTGTGCCACCGGGACTGTTACCGGCGATATACTGCCACCACTAGCTACTAGATGTTTATGTACAGATAAAAATCACGCTTAAGCAATTCTCTTCCTGGATTTATATATACACTGGTTCAAATTCGTCCGTTTTATTATTATATTATTGTTTTGTGGCCGCAAGGGGGCGTTAAAAGCGTTAAACGGTTGCACGAGACATAAGAAGTTACACTTCAATAGTGTTACGGATTCGTTGGGATCAACGGGAACAATGGGATCTGGTATGGGTCGCATTAACGTATCAGTGATCAAGATAAGATGCATATGAATCTTTTGATCACACAGATTACGTGCTGTTCAAAAAACATTGGGTTTTTACTTATTTTTTAACTTTTACCCATATGTGTCGTGAATTATTAATAATTACTGTTAAAAGTAATAAATTTCGATCGTTTATTTACATTTACCAAAACATGTGGTGGTACCAAAACATTTACAACAACATTATTATTAATAATTTTGTAAAAATATTAATAGTTTTCATTAGAGGACGCAATTTTATTATTTGAACATGTGGGGGCCGGGGGCGGTCAATAGAAACTTAACTTGAAGTTTGTGGGGTCGCCAATCTTGTCATCCGGCCGCCATCTTGAAAGATGGGGGTAAAAAAAATACATTTCGCGATATCTCAGACACTGCGTTTTACAAAAAAAATATTGGGGTGTAATTTGTAGCAAATTATCTTGCCTACAAATATGTTGTTTTATAATTATTGCCCTAAATTGCAAATCAAAGAAGTTAGAAACGAAAAAGAGATTATTTTTATATAATATTCTTTTTTGCTCTGTAACTTTAATTATACTTTAAAAAAAATACACCTCAGACCATGCTTGTAGAAGGATCTTTTAACGAAAATATTTCCTATATTTTTTATAATTTCCTCCATTTAAAACGCTGTTACAGCGCTCCAAGGTTGACCGGGTACGTCTATGGTTATGAGAATCCAATTGAAATAAAATTCTTAAATTATTTTTGATTTTTTTTTATTGTAAATATGATCTAAAAAGGTTTTTGTTAAATTCATATAACTTTACTGACTTAAAGGAAAAATAATATTCAAATTATTAAACCGACTGAACAGATATCGTGGTTTACGTTTCTAGAAGTCAGTTTAACATTTTTTTAAAGTAATTTTATTTCTAGATTTTTAGTGATATTAATGAGTTTTTGTTTCACCTTCAATAGATGTTAGTTCATTCCATGGCCAATTTATTACATATTATTATATTATCACTATAAGGCCGTATACACACATACATACGTATTATTACGTATATTATTACAAGTCCGTTTGTTAAATGGTTGATATTTTTGAAAGAGTTTGATAATACTTGTTAAGTATTTATATTTTTGTTATTATAATGAGTAGACACCATAACACTGCAACCCGAATGAAGGCCAAGCAAGAAAAAATATTGCGGAATATAAAACAATAATAATTTTAAAAATAATTGTACAGAATTGTGTCCTAACTCCTAGCACAGCTGTATTAGACGTTAATTCAAGTATACCTCACAAGCAACACGCTAGCCCTACATATTACCAAGTAGTTTCTATCGACCAATTGCAGTTCTGTCATCAAACTCCTAACCGTTGAGGAGTTCTGTGGCCTCTTCATCAGCACAACAGCATCCGATGGTGACACTATAAAGCATATCCCTAAGAGATGTCTAATTATTACTTAACAAAAACACCATACTCGCATACAATTTTCGGTGGTTGCCTTCGATTTCTCCTGGTTTCCGTCATCACCTGGTGAAAATAATCTAGGAGCATAAATATCTAGGAGGTAAACACTATCAAATATTTTTTTTTTTTTTTAAATATACACCTTCCCACATCAAATATAACGAGTCCTGAAAGAAAGGTGACATTAGAAAACTTAAAAATGGACGAGCGTGTATAACAAGAGAATTAAGAAAGGAAAAGAACTGAGTGAGTCGTGTAAGTGTCGTGTCTTGTAGCACTCTGTTCTCTCTGTCTACCATGCAAGGGACTTAGCGTGAAGTTATATTGTATAATATATAATAGTATTGTAAAGAGGAAAGATTTGTATTTTTGTATGTAACGAATAAACTCAAAAATCCAATTTTAATAATTTTTTTTCTTTGGAAAGCTACATTATCACTAAGTAACATAGGCTATGGGTAATCATCGTCGTCATCGACATTTTGTTTGTACGCGAGTAACATCATGAGGCGGGAGCGCTACATACAATATAGCGGTACGAAGTTAGCGCGGTCTGCTAGTATCATAAAAGAACTAAAGTGTTCACTTTCATTTTGTTATCATTACATAGTATAAAACAAAGTCACTTTCCGCTGTCTGTCCCCTTATATGCGCATATCTTTAGAACTACGGATCGGATTTTGATGCGGTTTTTTTAATAGTTATAAGGCGTCAACGGGGTGGTTTTGATCTATAATTCATGTATAGTGTAGTGAAAAAAAGTTATAATTTTCAAGATTTAGAACTTTAATCGGCTATTCATTGAACAAATATTTACGATAATATTGTCCTTTACACTAGTTCACTTAATTAATTGGACGTAATCTTCTCGGGTTGGGCTTGGCTCGAGTTGACCACCACTAACTCAGTCTAATAAATTATTGTATTTTAGAGACAGAACCAATAGTTACATGTAGGAGATATAGAAGAATTAAAAACACATATAAAACGAAATCATATTCCAATCTCAAAAACTCAAAACCACTATGGTATAGTGTATATTTATAATTTATAGGAAGGTAGGTGATGTTAAGGAGCCTCCAAAACCGACGCGCGTGCATGAAGAGAGTTATGAAAGTCAACGAAGCGAGTGAGGCGTGCAAGAATCGTGCCTTATGACGCTCTGTTCTCTCTGCCTACCCCGCAAGGGATTTGGCGTGAAGTTATGTAACAAACATAACATAGCTTCACGCCTTTTGTTACCCGAAGGTGTAGGCAGCGGCTGTTAAGCCTCGTCTCGCCGTTATGTTTACGTCCCAAATGGAATAGGTGGCGAAACTATTGCCATACCGGGCACAAAGTTTTTCAGTCATCGATATTTATCACATATAACTTCCGAAAACAATTTCGGAAAGTCATTGGTGTGAGTCAGGGTCTGGAATCGAACCCGGACCCCTGGATCAGAAGCCGTGTGCTCGACCACTGCGCCACCGAGACGTTCAAGTTATGTATGTGTGTGTATAATTTATTACAGAGGGCTCTGTTTAGTAAGTAAGTACTGAGTTCGAATACTAGGTCACACCTCTTTGATGTGACCTTTTTCGGAGTTTCGTGCTAATAATATTAGAAAATTAATAGTTGGAATCAATGGCGGGTGCCATTTAACAATGTTAAACTTTGAATTGAACTTTTTCATGCTAATATAATTTAAATGTTCAATCATTTTTAAAATACTTATTTTGAATATTAAAATCTCTCTCAGTATATAGGCTAGTTCTCTTTTCTGCCACTGGCTGTGCTATAATTATGTACGTGCCGATGCTATTATTATTGCTACGAATTAACTCAGTGTTTATTACGCAAAGAAAGTGTAAAAAAACTCGAAAAAATACTAAATCAGATTCCCTCGTGTTTAACATTTAACAGAGTTGTCAACAGCAACAAATCTACCCGCGTAAGGATTTAAACGAGGCATTGAAACATTTGACACAAATTTGTAATATTTAGTCACTAAATAGTTATGATTTCAACAAAACTTTTATTAAATACAGTTTTTACAGCAACTTAAATACAATCAGTACATAGCTAGTAGTAGATATTACGAACGCAGTGAGAAATTTTGTTCTTTGAACTATGCTGATAGTATTGTAAGAGATATTGAAATAGTTATTATCTATGGAATGATAGATGACGCTGTATCATTCTCTAGATCGCGCTATGGTTACGTTACGGTAATTATTATATAGGGTCAAGTAAATGACAATTGACATCGGTTGCTTAATCACTAGGTTGAAAGCCCTCTGCGCTCACCAAAAGTCCGCGTAAAATTGTAACAGCCGTAAGGCTAACAATTAGTATTAGTAGTAGTCATTCAAAAAAAAAAACAATTGACATATATCGAAATGATACATGTCAAATATGTGAAATATTTTTGAAGACGCTGATCCGCTGATCGTTTTGAGGTTAGCTGTCTAATTAATATAGTGGTGTCCATTTTGAAAAAACATAGATGTTTTTATCGAATCGATACATCGTAACTGTACATCGATGTCATACGATGTATCGGTTAAAAACATCGATGTTTTGTAAACATCGAGTACTTTTTCTAAAAAATATTAAATTGATTAGGCCGCCGTCGTATAAATGACTTTTCACAGGACACAGATCAGATAAACTAATTCTACACAATTTCCGTTATTAATACAAAACAAGATTTTTCTCATATATGGCTTTTATTTTTTTAATAAACATAAACAAATAAAAAAGATTGTGTGGTTTTATGAAACCACCGTAAAAGTAAAACTTTTTTTCACATTATAAACATTCAAGTAAAAATTTTCGAAATATTATTTTTTTCGAAAATCGAATGTAAGTCACTGTTCACGTATTTTAGTTACCGTTTAGTTTAGTTACACGTATAAAATATTGGTTACATTTATAAACGATAATAGACGTGAAAGGCGCTCTGACGAGCGCCTTTCACTTTATCCCTACTCTGCGGCCGACCGTCACGCGACATGCAACACGCAGACGAAAAAGTTTGAGACGATGTAATAAAAGTTTCACTTTAATAAAAGCCATATATGAGAAAAATCTTTATTATAACTGGTCGATCGTGGCAGATAGTCCAGCCGATTGTAGCAACAAAAATAATTAGGTATAGTCAAAGTCAAAATAACTTTATTTTTATAGGTCTTCAGAGACACTTAAAAATAGTCAACAAGTACAGATATCACGTTATTTAAAATTAAATACAAACACGAGCGCTTGTGGAAAGTGCCTCCGTGGAACAAAAAAGAACACGAGTGTGGGGGCATGAGAATATATGTATTATTATAAAATAAATAATATACTCAAGATTCAAGCAAAATCATCAATTAGTACGACTACTTAATATACATGTACACTACTGGAAAAAATTAAGGGATCAAAAAAAATTCAAAATTTTTCGGTAGTTTTCAACAGGCCGTAACTTTGAGAGAAATGGTCGTAAAGGAAATAAAAAAAAATAAAATTGTAGCTCCAAGTGTCTAGTTTTTGGATTAGAACTTCAAAATTTTGTAGCCTCCGCGGTTTCTGAGTAATCGTAGAAAAACCAGCAGCATAAAAATTCTCAAATTTTTTTTAGTTTTTTTTTGGTCTACGGGCGTGGAAAAAATTTTTTTAGCTTAACCACCATAAGGATCGGATACTTTGTTCAGTTAGCTTTAATTGCTTTTTTTAAACACCCTGATACGTCCACTCCTCGCTGAGATATCGGTCTTCAAATGGAAAAGGATCTTTTTGTCTTTGATTATCGATATCTCAGCAACCAATGATCGCACAGAAAGTTAGAGGTGGGTTTCAAGAACTTAAATGAATTTCCCTTAACAGCTGTCCATTGTTTTTTCGAAAAAGCACCATCTGAAACGATAATGTGGAAAAAGATCGAAAAAATCAATTGTTTTTTCTCATTTTTAAAAATTATGAGCTTTTCAGAGCAAAAAACGTGATCCTTTAATTTTTTCAAAAATTCGCTCAAGTGAAACAAAAAAAAACGGCTGGCTGGATTAATTTGATTCTTTGTAGGCTTTTTGTGGACATATTGAACTGTAAAAGGCACACTTAACATTAGCGGTTTCCTCAATATTTTCGATCCAGCGCTTGATTTTCCAAAAAACCATCAAAAGCCCTTTTTTTGTTGCATTTTCAAATTCATGTGACAGAACGAAAAAAATTTTTTTTTGAAAAAACAATGGACAGCTGTTAAGGGAAATTCATTTAAGTTCTTGAAACCCACCTCTAACTTTCTGTGTGATCATTGGTTGCTGAGATATCGATAATCAAAGACAAAAAGATCCTCTTCCATTTGAAGACCGATATCTCAGCGAGGAGTGGACGTATCAGGGTGTTTAAATAAAGAAATTAAAGCTAACTAAACAAAGTATCCGATCCTTATGGTGGTTCAGCTAAAAAAATTTTTTCCACGCCCGTAGACCAAAAAAAAAACTAAAAAAATTTTGAGAATTTTTTTGCTGCTGGTTTTTCTACGATTACTCAGAAACCGCGGAGGCTACAAAATTTTGAAGTTCTAATCCAAAAACTAGACACTTAGAGCTACAATTTCCTTTTTTTTTATTTCCTGTACGACCATTTCTCTCAAAGTTACGGCCTGTTGAAAACTACCGAAAAATATGGAATTTTTTTTTGATCCCTTAATTTTTTCCAGTAGTATATATTATTGTAAAATTTAATTATTGTAAAATAATACACAGGTATATTACGTAGTCCTACTAATTGATGATTTTGATGAAATATGCTGTTTCATTTGATACTTCAAGAAGTTTCTAGAAGAAGTGATTGATTCGATGTTTTATAAAAAAATATCGATACATCGAGTATATCGACGGCTTTTCAAAACATCGGATGGATTCGATGTATTGCATTGTAAACATCGATGTTTTCGATGCATCGATGTATATCGAATATCCCTAAATTAATAATTAAGTCGTGGGTAGGGATGTGTTATGTGAGTAATCAGTAATGTGACATTTAACATAATAAATCGATATTTTTATTAATCGATTAATTTATAATTAAGAAAAATCGATTAATAAATAATCGATTTTATTAAAAAAATAATCGATTTTTTATATTAATCGATTTTTTTCTAACTGTCAATTATTTTCACAAATCACAATGAGTCCCATAAATATTACATCAAATGATTTATCAATTAAAAATAAACAACAAAAATAGTATGTACTTACATAATTTATTCAACTCGATTAACATTTTAGAACGATCAACTTATCAAAGGTTCAAATTCAAGTGCTTTTCACATAAATCAACTAAATGTAATTACTCAAATGAAAAAAAACCTAGAAATCTGTAATCATCGAGTTTAGTAGTAACAGCTTATGTAAACGTTTGGATAATATTCGGCTCCTGGTCTTTGTTAATATGGCGCCAGCTTTCGAAAACAATCTCTCTGCTGGAGCCGAAGAAGCGGGTACCAATAAGTGTTTGCACGCCAATTGTGTGAGTTGGGGATAAGCTCCCTCAAAGCTTCTCCAGGATTCTAAAGGGTCTTCTTTTAATCCTATCAAAGGCGCAGTTATGTACAAGCTTAATTCAGATGTCTGACTGTGAATTTGACTGGTTCTCATAGTCTCTAACAACAGCTTGTTATGGGTTTCCCAAATGTCATCGTTATCGACATTAGCAGCAGACGAAGTAATGGATATTGGGCAATGCTTATCTACTCGCCCTCGGTTTTCTTCAATGGATCGTCTGATGTAACTTAAAGTCTTTGCCAAAGATGTACCGTCATCAAGATGTAATTTTTTAAAACGAGGATCTAAAAATGTTGCAATATTAAACAAGTGAACTTTTTGTATGTGATCAAATCTTTTCTTAAATTCAGTTATTATTGAATATTTTAATTGAATGGCCAAATCATGCAATGGATCTGTTTTTTCCAAAAATTGCTTAAGGCACACTATAATGGGAATAGCTTTGCTTGCGCTGACATATTTTTCACTACACATCTCCTCGCTTACTTTTTCAAAAGGTTTAAGAATCTTGACGATTTCTTTCAGTACGGCAATTTCACTAGCTTGAACCATAGGAGGAGCATTAGGGTGATTTAATAAAATGCCGCTCACTATCCCACTCATAGCTATAAACCTTTCAAGCATATGCAATTGTGAATTCCAACGCGTTGAAACATCTCCTACCAAGTGTTTAATTTTTCCTTCTGGTACATTTTCAGCCTTTTGAGAATTTCTTAATTGGTCTGCACCAACTCCGCTCTGATGGAACCATAACACAATTCTGCGAACTTTATCAATAAATTCTTTTATTTCAGTCACCATGACTGAATTTTGCACAACAAGGTTCAATGTGCGGGCTATGCAACGAATATGCTTTGATCTGCCGAATGCTAATTCAATGGCTTTTACTACATTTGCACCATTGTCGGTACTGACGGCCACAACTTTTTCATCGGGTATATCCCATTTTTTACATATATATTTGATGGTGGTGGATAAATATTCGGCGGTATGACTCTCCGAGAGCGGCTCGCAAGCTATATTAAAAGATACTATCTTAAAATTTTTTACACAATGAATAGTTACACCCAGATAGCTCTTCATTTGTAAATCTTTCCATTCATCTATCGTTAAACATAATTTTTTTAACGGATTGCAACTTTTTTATTAATAGAGCTTTTTTCTCCTCGTATTTTAAATCAATGATGCCGGTTATCGTTTTACGATATGGGATTTTATACAACGGTCCATTTATGCAGTAAACTGCTTGGCTCTACCACTGTTTTAAAAATCAATTACAGTACCTACCTAAACCTAAACTGATGTCTGTGTAGTAATGAAATTCAAGCTTAACAAAATGAATGGTAGTGGTGGAGCCAAGCAGTTCGCTGCATGAATGACATGCGTGACTCTACCGGTGAAATACCACGATCTCTCGGAAGATCAACGTAAAGTGGTTCATGCCGCGTTTCGTTCAGTGAGAGAGGTACCCGGAAGCGTATCCCCGTTTCCCATACTTTCCTATTCCTATTCCCTTAAAGTTCGGCAACGCAACTGTAACACTATATGTGTTGCAGGTGTCCATGGGCGGCGCTGGTCACTTACCATTAGGTGATGCGCTTGCTAGTTTGCCCTCTTTTGCCCGGTATGGCCGCCTATTCCATTTGGGACGTAAACATAACAGCGAGTGGAGAATTAAAAGCCACTGCCTAGACTTTCGGGTAAAAAAAAAAAACCGTACGTGGAGTCCCTCCGCGCGAAAGAAGTGTAACTTCGTATTGTAAAAAAAAATTGCATTTACTCCTAGGACCTCTTAAACCAGTGGAAGTGCTTGCCTCATCGTCTCGCCCGTAAAAATGTATTTATCTTAATAACTAGCTGATCCTGCGATCTTCGTACCCACTATAAGTATATTCTTTCTTTTTTAATACTTATTCTACAATTCGAGAACTACATATTAGAACAGAAATAACAATCCTACAATAATTTCATTGTTTGACTTAATATTATTATGTCAAACTATAAAAAACACAAATAACATTATATTTTATTCTATTTTGCCATTTTTTTGTTTGAGTAATAATAATAATCATCATCCCTGTTTATGGACCAACCTCGTATTTGAAGAAATATTTAAAAAAAATAGCGAAATCAGCTTTTCTAGAGTTTTGTACTCACAAACACATTCAGTTACTTATTTGCAGAGATGTACAAAATGGATTTAATACAAAAAACTTTTCAGATTTACTACTATTTCAAATGCAAAATACTAAATAGTATTTCGTTTTTTTTTATGGGATAGGAGGGCAAACGAGCAGGCGTGTCACCTGATGGTAAGAAACCAACGCCGCCCATGGACACCACCAACACATACAGTGTTACTGTTGCGTTGCCGACCTTAAGGGATAGGGGAAAGGGGGGTGGGCCTCCGGGTACCTCTCTCACCGAACGAAACGCGACATGAGCCACTTTACGTTCGTCTTCTGAGAGGTCGTGGTATTTCACCGGTCGAGCCGGCCCATTCATGCAGAGAACTGCTTGGCTAAAGATTTCGTTTTGTATTTCAAATGCAAAATGCAAAATAGGTATTTTCAAAATAACATAACATAACTGGGGCTGGTCTATTCTTCGCACAGGGGATTAGCATTGCCATTTGACGTGGCAATGCGGTCGGTCTTCTGGGCACTCTGCCAGTAGATCCAGAAGCGGATTTGAAATAATGCGATTGGATCTCCAGTTTTCATGCGGCTCGGCGCATTAAGGTCGTTGTCGACGGGTCATGCTCCGATTTAAAATCCGTGAGTGCTGGAGTCCCCCAGGGCTGTGTGCTATCCCCTACGCTGTTTCTTCTGCATTTCAATGACATGCTGCATTACAGCAATCTTCATTGTTATGCGGATACGGTACGGGGCTATGCGGTACGGCGGATGCCATATATACTGGCCACCTGCGGATTTCTCGGGGAAACGTCGATTCGCACTGGAATAAACTGTGTCTACAATCGAAACTCTGCCTAAGCAGAGGACTACGACGGATTTCGACTTGTCCAGTTTCGCGGTTATTTGGAGGGCAAGGCGAAATTGGCTTAGAAAAAGGACGGTGTTTCACGTCAGGTAATCGCTTGCAGCTATATAAAGCGCATTTCCGACCTCACATATAATACTGTTCTCATCTTTGGGCGGGGTGCCTCTGCGGCCACAACAACTTCTTGATTCAAAAGCGGTGTGCTCGACCACTGGACCACCTATTAAATTTTACCTATAAAATTATAATAACCTATAAAAACTTTAAAATTTTAATACATACGATAAATAACAAACTATACTAAAATTGTACTTACAAAAAAAAAATGGCATGAATTTGGCTAAAATTAATCAGAAAGTATTTTGTATTTTGAAATGACTATAAAAATACAAAATACCTCTCGAGAGGTATTTCAAATAAAATAACTTTAACAAAATGCTTTCAACAAAAAGGTATTTAAATACAAAATAGGTATTTTGTATTTGTATTTTAAATAGAAGTATTTTAAATAAGTCACATCTCTGCTTATTTGTACATTGTAGATGTATGTGAATGCGTCAATATATATTTTTAAATTAAAAAACAATCAAATAAATCTTCAAGACACGTACCTTGGCATTGTAACTTTAAATCCGTCGCATCTCTCGGATTGTTATCACTCATTATTTATAAATCTTATCCACTAAATTCGAAAATAAAATCACTCCACTATTAAATTCTAAGTGTTAAATTAAATTTAAAAAAACAATTATGCGATGATATAAATATTATAAACACGTAAACAATCTATTACACACTGCTAACTTCGCTTCGCGAAAAATCACAAAAAACAATATTTTTTGAGTGATATTGACTTGAAAGAGAGAGAAGAGGAAAGAGAGAGAGTGTCTCTCTTTCCTCTTCTCTCTCTTTCCTCTTCTCTAACCTTTATCATTCTTTCTCTTTTCCTCTCGTTTTGTAATGTTCTGCCGTCAAAAGAAACAACTAACATTTTTTTTGCAAATTGAATTACATACATATTTGGAAACTTAACAAATATTTATGATAATCATTATTGTTTGTGTTTTGGTGTCTAGCTTTTCTATATGTTTTAAGTATATGTTTAGAAAAGAAAATTATTTAAAAAGTATTAATAGCAAGGACATCTATTGGAAATTGGTGGTACTACAACGAAGCGAGTGAAGTATCAATTATAAAAACCGTGTGCTGTGGAATTATTATCAAAACAGTGACTGAAAATTACTTTAACCTCATAGTTATAAATGTAGTGTATTTCACCGATGTCCATATTAGATTTTAGTAATATATTCACATAAATATCAACATGTAATTATGTATAATAAATCAATTACCTAAAATGATAAACGGCTATAGTTAACTACAGTTGCCACTAGATAGCGCCCTGCGTCAATATTTGAAACTTCATTTCGGTGACTTTGTAATATGATGTATAATGTAATCATATATATTTTCACAATATAATATCTTTTATCATCTTAGTGGTTGGAGCTGAGTCTGTGGCAGCATCTAGCAGCGGATGGTGGTACTATTCTACTAATAATTTATACCTATCAATTATGCGCTAATAGTACCACTATGCGCTACTAGATGTCTATATACTGCGAAGAATCAGGATTAAGCAATTTGCTTCGTGGATTTATATATAGAGCGGTTCAGTTTCGCCATTTATATAATTATATAATATATTTAGCGGCCGCAAGGGGGCGTTAAAAGCGTTAAATGGTTGCACGAGCCATTAGAAGATACACTTCAAAAGGCGTGAAGTTATGTTACTATATGTGTGCGCAATACATATTTGCCTAAAAATCGAATACTTATATCGTGAATATTGCGATATCTTTTGAATGAAATGTCCGAATTAAATAATTCAAAAAGTTCTAGAAAGCTACTAAATCTATCTTGAATTGTAAATAATTCATTTTAATCAGAATTAATACCAAAGTACAAAATAAAGGGCTTTTAAAACATCATCATTCAAATTATTTAAAAAATAATAATAAACACTTATTGTGAGATTTTTGTGTAAACAACTATGTATTCTGCAAAGTTGTAGTACATTTTTTTGCTCTACAATCAATACTTCTTGCAGCGTACGCGATGTAATCATTTTTTTAGGTCCTTTTTTTGCACCTTGGGTGTTACACTAGGTGTTACACTTTTAGTACAGATCCCTAATTGTTTAGCATAACATAACTCACGCCTTTTGTTACCCGAAGCTGTAGGCAGCGGCTATTAAGCCTCGTCTCGCCGTTATGTTTACGTCCCAAATGGAATAGGTGGCGAACCTATTGCCATACCGGGCACAAAGTTTGTCAGTCATCGGTATTTATCACACATAACTTCCGAAAAGTCATTGGTGTGAGCCAGTGTCTGGAATCGAACCCCGGACCTCTGGATCAGAGGCCGTGCGCTCGCCCACTGTGCCACCGGGACTGTTACTGGCGATATACTGCCACCACTAGCTACTAGATGTTTATGTACAGATAAAAATCACGCTTATGCAATTCTCTTCCTGGATTTAAATATACACTGGTTCAATTCGTCCGTTTTATTATTATATTATTGTTTTGTGGCCGCAAGGGGGCGTTAAAAGCGTTAAACGGTTGCACGAGACACTAGAAGTTACACTTCAATAGGGATCGTGCGTGAAACGTAGAGGCAGCACTACTGTCAGAATTAGCGCTCTCTGGTGTTTTATTCGTGAACTTAGTGGGATCAAAACAAACATATAATAACATTAAAACAAGTTATAACAATGGAAAAAATCATAAAATACGGATTTCAACCAGTAGTTAATAATATAATACATGGCCGGAATGATGAGAAAGGTAAATGGTTAAGTCATAACTATAAAATAAATGTCACAAATATTTGAAATTTCATCAATTAAATGATCAATTATTACATACGTCGTATTTTAAATGTTATAATTTTACTGAATGGTCCATTTCGATTTTATAAATTTTAATTAATATTGTACTTACACGTAATTTTTCACTGCATTTATCCACTGTTTACGTTTTAATATTTTCCATGAGGCTCCTAACACGCTCTCTGGAAATTTATAAAATTTCACTTCCACACCAAATCCACGTTCTCGACGTGATGTATTATTACATCCTAGAATACAACATATTTTTCTCGAAGCAGGCATTGTTTAAAAAAATGTTTTATTTTTTATTTATAATTATTTAAAATTAATCACATATGTTTACGTTGAATACATGATCCCAACTGTTTCGGATGCTTGCCACTAGTTGGCGTAAAAGTCTAGACGCACGATCCCTATAGTGTTACGGATTCGTTGGGATCAACGGGAACAATGGGATCTGGTATGGGTCGCATTACTGTATCAGTGATCAAGATAAAATGCATATGAATCTTTTGATCACACAGATTACGTGCTGTTCAAAAAACATTGGGTTTTTACTTATTTTTTAACTTTTACCCATATGTGTCGTGAATTATTAATAATTACTACTAAATGTAATAAATTTCGATCGTTTATTTACATTTACCAAAACATGTGGTTATTATTAATAATTTTGTGAAAATATTAATAGTTTTCATTAGAGGACGCAATTTTATTATTTGAACATGTGGGGGCCGGGGGCGGTCAATAGAAACTTAACTTGAAGTTTGTGGGGTCGCCAATCTTGTCATCCGGCCGCCATCTTGAAAGATGGGGGTAAAAAAAATACATTTCGCGATATCTCAGACACTGCGTTTTACAAAAAAAAATATTGGGGTGTAATTTGTAGCAAATTATCTTGCCTACAAATATGTTGTTTTATAATTATTGCCCTAAATTGCAAATCAAAGAAGTTAGAAACGAAAAAGAGATTATTTTTATATAATATTCTTTTTTTGCTCTGTAACTTTAAATATACTTTAAAAAAAATACACCTCAGACCATGCTTGTAGAAGGATCTTTTAACGAAAATATTTCCTATATTTTTTATAATTTCCTCCATTTAAAACGCTGTTACAGCGCTCCAAGGTTGACCGGGTACGTCTATGGTTATGAGAATCCAATTGAAGTAAAATTCTTAAATTATTTTTGATTTTTTTTTATTGTTAATATGATCTAAAAAAGTTTTTGTTAAATTCATATAACTTTACTGACTTAAAGGAAAAATAATATTCAAATTAGCCTTTTTCCTGGGAAGATTAAAAAAAAATCCGCTAGTGGCAGCACCGTACATATGTTTTGAATTTTCTATTGACACCAACGTTAAGTATATAGAATAATTATGGAATTAACGGAAGATGATGTACCTGGGGCGAAATTAAAATTAGCAAAAGTGCAAGATCATCTTGTCCAGGACTTAAAACGATGGCTTGCATGTCGTGGTTTAACCGTGTCAGGTAATAAAAATGTCCTAGTTGAAAGGTTAGTTGGTTTCTAAATTTTATCCTATAAATATGTCACTGTGTGGTTTGAATTTTGATTATTTTAAATAATTTTTTTTGTTTCTTTTTTTTTGGTATATTTAAGAATTGAAGAATGCATTGCAAATGGTAATGATAAAAAAATTTTCATTGGAATTGATGGTGGTAAATGTCTAGCAGATAAAAAGCTACGCATGAAATTACTTAATCCAACCCTACCAAGTTCAACATCCTGCACTTTTCCTACTACAAACTGGGCAAATTTTCCATCCCAAGCTATCCCTCGTTCTTTTTGCTATGCTGTCATGTATAATTATATAACTACGGGTCCTATTGATACTTTAGATTTAAATGCTACTTTATCTGACGATGATGAACAGCTTCCGAATTGTGGAAACTCGAAAGCACTTCAAAGAGGACGACAATATTGTTTGAGTGACTTTGTGTTGAATATGGAAGATAATGCGAATGATTTGGTATATTATTTAAGAGCAGATGTACAATCTTCGTTTAGAGTTACTGTGAAATATAAAATGAGTATAGCTTTGAATAGAATAATAGCAACATTATAAATGCTCACTGTCAGTGTCCAGCATCCCAATCAATGGCAATGGATTAGGATTTTCTGTTGTGGGCCCATTTGGATTAATAAAGTGTTTTGTACAAATATAAGAATGTTTTTTTATTTTCTCTACTGTTAAGTCCGCTCGTCGTGATAAGTTGATCCACTCCAAACACTTTTTTTTGTCAACTTGTGGTTTTATAAAAGGCACGAATTTTACACCATCCTGCTTGTAACGACTATTAGACGTACAATTAGCAAAAGCACAATGTTTTGTAGGCATAATAACTTTTTAATAATGTTTTTGATCACAATATATATCTTTATTTTATTAGTAACTAGCTTTTACCCGCGGCTTCGCTCGCATTGAAGCCAATAAATAAGTATCAAAATCATTACCATAGAATTGAATCAATATAATAACTCTATTTTCTTACTTAGCTGGGATTATCAATTTTCAAAATTACAACATTAGGTATCACGTTTAAAAATCTCACAATATGCTTTATTAAAATGCAACAACAAACGGTAAAATATATTTCTCTGTAACAAAAATAAAT
This sequence comes from Euproctis similis, assembly GCA_905147225.2. Classification (NCBI taxonomy): domain Eukaryota; kingdom Metazoa; phylum Arthropoda; class Insecta; order Lepidoptera; family Erebidae; genus Euproctis; species Euproctis similis. Next base: position 3,900,807 of record LR990121.1, on the reverse strand, counting down.
AATTTTGGACTTTAACAATTTTATATGATATAAATGCAGAGTATTAATGTAGGATATTTTTGTAGACTATATTATAAGTTTCTCCTTAGGGTGCAAATATATGTTAATTAAAGAGAGAAATAAGAAAAAAGAAAGTATCATATATTACTTCTAATACCCCCAAGAATATGTGTACAAAGATTCATGATGATCTGTTGAGTAGTTATCCCGTGAAAGCGTAACAAACAAACTTACATTCAAATTTATATATTAATAAGTTAAGTATAAGTAAAGTATTCGCTTATCACCAGATGACCCGCTTGTTTTTAAACTTGGCATGGTTTGAACTGCATCTATTGCTGCATCAAAACTATTACGTTATTTTAAGTAACGGGAACATCTTAGCTGGAGTATATTATATTCGGCCAATAAAGACCTAAGCAAATAAGTAAATTAGATAACATAACGTAACTTCACACCTTTTTCTATCCCAAGGTGTAGGCAGCGGCTGTTATGCCTCGCGAGGGACGGTATTACGGTATTCAGGGTTGAAACTTCATTACTGTAAAACTTCATTACTGAAGTAGCTAAATTTGACGATTTTTTGACAAACAATTGTTTTATCTTTCGTAAAAAATATTTTTTTTTAATATAAAGTACCCTATGTTACTTCTAATACCTTCAAGAGTATATGTACAAAGTTTCATGATGATCGGTTCAGTAGTTTTTGCGTGAAAGCGTAACAAACAAACTTACATTCCCATTTATAATATTGCTCGACCACTGCGCCACCGAGACGTTCAAGTTACGTATGTGTGTGTATAATTTATTATAGAGGGCTCGGTTTAGTAAGTAAGTACTGAGTTCGAATACTAGGTCACACCTCTTTGATGTGACCTTTTTCGGAGTTTCGTGCTAATAATATTAGAAAATTAATAGTTGGAATCAATAGCGGGTGCCATGTTAACAATGTTAAACTTTGAATTGAACTTTTTCATGCTAATATAATTTAAATGTTCAATCATTTTTAAAATACTTATTTTGAATATTAAAATCTCTCTCAGTATATAGGCTAGTTCTCTTTTCTGCCACTGGCTGTGCTATAATTATGTACGTACCGATGCTATTATTATTGCTACGAATTAACTCAGTGTTTATTACGCAAAGAAAGTGTAAAAAAACTCGAGATTCCCTCGTGTTTAACATTTAACAGAGTTGTCAACAGCAACAAATCTACCCGCGTAAGGATTTAAACGAGGCATTGAAACATTTGACACAAATTTGTAATATTTAGTCACTAAATAGTTATGATTTCAACAAAACTTTTATTAAATACAGTCTTTACAGCAACTTAAATACAATCAGTACATAGCTAGTAGTAGATATTACGAACGCAGTGAGAAATTTTGTTCTTTGAACTATGCTGATAGTATTGTAAGAAATATTCAAAATAGTTATTATCTATGGAACGATAGATGACGCTGTATCATTCTCTAGATAGCGCTATGGTTACGTTACGGTAATTATTATATAGGTTCAAGTATATGACAATTCTTTTGAAGAAAAGATACGTGCCAAATTTGTATCGAAATTTTTGAAGACGCTGATCGTTTTGAGGTTAGCAGTCTAATTAGTTATTAAGTCGTGGGTCGTAACGCCTTTTGCACGTAATCTTTAGTCGTTGTCGTTACATGCAGTTTCGTATATATGAATAAGCAGTTTCAAAACCGATTATTTTTGTATCGACTAAATATTGTTAATAAGTCTATCTCTAACATATCTATGATGTGATTAGTGTCCGACCGAAGCTTTGGCAAGGGGTGTGACATTTAACATAAAAAATCGATTTTTGATTAATTTACTACTATGAAAAAATCGATTAATTAATAATCGATTTTATTTAAGAAAATAATCGATTTATTTAAATTAATCGATTTTTAAATTTTTGGGCAATATGTACAATTGGATTGGCATTGCCAGATTTATTGTCAACATGGAAATATTGACGCCATCTACTTGTCGTCCTTTTAATCGTAGACATTGTTCAAAAACAAAACCAAAAAGACTTTAAAAAACTCTAAGAAAACTTTTGGTCACGAAAAACTTCGTTTGAAAAATGAAGTTTTACCAACGAATAAATTAATGACATATGTAATAATGTCATTAATTATCCGTTAATTGATAATCGTTAATAATATAAGCGATAAGCAGGCAGACATATTTTTTTTTTTTTTTATGGGATAGGAGGGCAAACGGGCAGGCGTGTCACCTGATGTTAAGCGACCAACGCCGCCCATGGACACCTGCAACACATATAGTGTTACAGTTGCGTTGCCAACCTTTAAAGGAGTAGGATAGGAAGGGATGCGGAAGGGGGATGGGCCTCCGGGTACCTCTCTCACCGAACGAAACGCGGCATGAGCCACTTTACGTCGATCTTCTGAGAGGTGGTGGTATTTCACCGGTCGAGCAGGCCCACTCATGCAGCGAACTGCTTGGCTCTACCACTCTTAAATTTATTTCTGCCTGCCGAAATTAACGAAATTCGTGACACACTAACTAAGAAAAATTGTAAAATAGTCCACTTGCTCGTTTGCCCTCCTATCCCATAAAATAAACAAAATACAAGTAAAAACTTACAAAGAATGGTTTCTGCAGTTTGTGATACTCATCCACGTCTCCTTTCTTGAAGGTTGCTTTGGATCTGTGCTCTCTCAGTCTGTCTACATCATCTTCTTGCGTCGTCCATAACTTGTCTTTCTGGAATATACTTTACACTTAAGACTTTCAGTTTTGTTAGTGGTGCTTCTTTATTTCTCTATCCAGAGAGATAGTGAGAAAGAGAGAGAGACTAACTACAAGAGAGTGTCTTCTGAAGCACTTCCTGCTACTTTAGAGGGCTTGGAACGAAATGGTTTAAACTGGTCAAATTAGGGTTGACTACCATCAACAGTCGTTGAGCCACGAAGCTTGCTGCATGAATGGACCGACTTGAGAGGTGAAATACCATGACTATCGACGTAAAGTGGCTCTAGCCGCATTACGCTCGATGACAGGGGTATCCGTAGGCCCAAACTCTTTTCCCCTTCAAACTTCTTCCATATCCCAATGTAAGGGCCGGCAACGCAACTGTAACACATATGTGTTCAGGTGTCCATGTCCCCCCTATAGAATAAAAAAGGGTAAAATTTAGTTTTTTATTATGGGATAGGATATAAACGAGCATGCAATTATCTGATGGTAAGCGCCTAGTGTCGCTCATCAACACCTGCTAAACTGATAATATTGCAGTTGCGTTGCCCGTCTTTAAGGAAATAAAGGCGATTGGGTGTGAGCATCCGGATATCTCTCTAACTAAATGAAGCAAGACATTTTATGTCAATTTTTTTTTATGGTATAGGGAGTGCGTGTCACCAGCAGGTGACATCCCTGCTGCCTGTTCACGCAGGTAAAAATTGGTCAATAATATAGTACCTCTACTAATACTAGTACTGTAATAACGTACGTCAATAGTACTTCTTATACCTGGGTTTCAGACGGATGTGAGTCTCTTAGCCAAGCTCCGTACTGCTCATCTTTATAACGATGATATACTGGTTTGCCAATGGCGTACAATTGGCAATCTGAAATCAACCAAAATAATTAACTATTTATTTATCAAGGAACAACATCCTAACGTATCCTTGAGGACGGTGAAGTCATGAGCCATAAAAAGTCAGGATCCTGTATGATAAGAGCTATTGAAACAGTAACGCATGAAAGTGAAGGCGTCTTGAATTATGAAAAATAAAAACGTAACTTCACGCCAATTTTATACCCGAAGGTAGCGGCAGCGGCTGTTGAAGTATTGACTTGCCGAAACCCTACGATACGTCCCGAATGGAACAGGTGAAGCAACCTATTGCTATACATTTGGCACGAAGTTGCGAGCCCCGATTTAAACCCACGACCCATGCGACTATATGAAAAAGAAAGTATTTATTTTCCGAAAAGAGCTTACTAAGATTTCTGGTGGGTTTATATCCTGATGCTGTGCCATTCATGGATGTTATCAGGAACTGGGCGCGATCACACCTCGGGCACGAGGGGCAGTTTCGAATTTGACTTTTGCAGAGGTCCTCGTAAGACTCCAGTTGGGGCGGTCTTGAGCCAAACTCCATGGGCTGCGGTTCTGATACTTGCTGGTTCGGTCCGGGATCTGATAATTTTTGATTAATGTCTTTCAGAATAATCGAGGAAGAAGGAGTGACATTTCCCAACGCCCTGTCTCAGTTTAGTATTTAGTCACTGTTCTCCTCAAAGACTTCAAGAGTAAACAGTTAAATGAATGGACTGGCTCGTTAAGCGAAATTCTACAACTTCTAAGAATATCGAAGTATAGTGGATCATGCCGCATTTTGTTCAATGTGAGAGGTATCCGGAGGCCCGGTGAAGAGTTTAGACTTATCAGTTACGTTTTTATTAGGTCTTATAATGTGTACAAATAAAGAATTACTTTTCTATCTGTTCACAATGCTTCATTGTGCTTGAATGGGCCGTCTGATTCAGAGATATTTTACAACCTCTCAGATTAGCGAAGTAATGTGGCTCATGTTGCGTTTTATTCAGTGTGAAACGTATCCGGAAGCCCGCCTCCCTTGACAATCCTTTCCTATCCTACTACATAAAAGGCCAGCAACGCAACTCTAACACTATCTGTGTTGTAGTTGTCCATGGGCAGGGCTTAGGCACTTACCACTAGAGGACCCAGTTGCGTATTTGCAACCTTGTCCTATAAAAGAAATATTTAAATTTTATACTCACATTTTAGTTTAATATGACCTTTAACTGTCTGGTTATTGAGTTCATTTTTTGCCACGCAGCTGTACTGCCCCAGGTCGTGTTCTCTGACGCCGGGGATGTCCAGTCTCATAACCCAACGCCATGGGTCCTTTGTGGGCACTACTTCCGTTTTATAACGCAAGCCTTCCAGTGTGACTCCATCCATTTCCCATGCCAATACAGGTTCCGGCCAAGCCTGAATCTAAGATATATTTTTCTTTTTTGTTTAATATTTATAGATAAAACCTTATACGCTTAAATGTAATGTTTGTCTATCAGTTTGTTTTAGCTATCTCTGTGAAAGAGCTGGATCAATTTAGAGGGGCTGCCTCTCAGAGACAGCTGGTGTAATTAGATTTAATAACAATAATATAATGCGGTCCAGTGGCTGAGCACCCCGCTTCTGAATCTAGAAGTCGTGGGTTCGAAACCTCACAATGGCTCACACCAATGAGTTTTCGAAAGTTATGTGTGAAAAATATCGACGACTGAAAACTTTGTGTCCGGTATGGTAATAGGTTTGCCACCTATTCCATTAGGGACGTAAACATAACGGCGAGACGAGGCTTAACAGCCGCTGCTTACAGCTTCGGGTAACAAAGGCGTGGAGTTTTCAGTCATCGGTATTTATCACACATAACTTTTCGAAAACAATTTCAAAAGTCATTGGTGTGAGCCAGTGTCAGGATTCGAACCACGGATTCTGACGGTGTCCGATTCCGACCTCTGGAATCAGAAACCGTGTGCTCGACTAGACCACCGAGACTATATAAAAATTAATTAATTAATATAAATCTGCTTTCTTGTAATTGTTACAAGAAAATTGATCTATATTTGTTTGTAATAAAGTTCAAATCACTTACCTCACACTCTATCCTGGCAGTTTTATTGAACACGTACGCAACATTCTGCGGAACTCGAATGTACGGACTGACTGAAATATATCGAGCATATTAAATCGATTATTTACTGGCATTGACTTGAACTATTAAACTTGGACATGACTATCAGACAGTGACTATTTGACAGTGGTAGAGCCAAGCAGTTCGCTGCATGAATGGGCCGGCTCGACCGGTGAAATAGAACGACCTCTGAGAAGATCGACATAAAATGGCTCAAGCCGCGTTTCGTTTGGTGAGAGAGGTACCCGGAGGCCCACCCCCATTCCCTATCCTTCCCTATCCCCTATGCCTTAAAGGTCGGCAACCCAACAGTAAAACTATATGTGTTGCGGGTGTCCATGGGCGGCGTTAGTTGCTTACCATCAGGTGACACGCTTGCTCGTTTGCCCTCCTATTCCATAAAAAAAAATCAGAAGCTACTTGCCAGAGCTGAATGGGATTGTCATGCATATTATCTTTACTGATATTATAAAGCCGAAGACAGAGCTGAAGAGAAGAGTGGTAGAACCACGCAGATAGCTCCATGAGTATAACAGCTCGACAGGTGTTACTACTACCTCTCAGAATATCGACGTAAAGTAGCTGACGCCAAGTTTTCTATGGTGAGAGAGATATCTGGGGGCCAAGCCGACTTCCCTCTCTTTTCCTATCCTACTCCCTGAAAGACCGGCAACGCAACCTTAACACTATATGTGTTGTTGATATCCAAAGTCCATGGTAACTTACCACCAGGTGACAGGCTCGCTCATTTGCCAACCTATCTCATAAAAACAGAGTTTGTATGTTTGTTGTAACGTGCTAACCTCAGGAATTACTGAAATATATTTTTATGTTTGATAGTGCATTTATCGAACAAGGCTTTAGGTTAATAAATAATTACGCTACAATCAATAGCGGCGAAACACTAATCTTTTTAGTGCTAATCATTACATAGTATAAAACAAAGTCAGTTTCCGCTGTCTGTCCCCTTGTATGCTTAGATCTTTAAAACACGGAACCTACTTTGATGCAGTTTTTTTTAATAGATAGAGTATGCCAACAGGGTGGCTTATATGTATATCTTAGCAAAGAAAAGGTAATAATTTTCGAAATTAATGTAGATTAGTGTTCAATTGTAAACTCTGTAAAATGACATTAATACAACATTTAGGATTATATCGCGTTTATTTATTACTAATTTTATTTATTTCCCGACGTTTCGAACTCTTTACAGAGATCATTTTCACGAGTGATGAACAAAAAAGATGGTATTCATTGAATAAAAATAGCTTTTTAACAAATACCATCTTTTTTGTTCATCACTCATGTCATGAACGGGATTCGCGAAAGCCTTAGAGATAAACTCTGTAAAACTTACTTTTGATGCGGAACAAAGTTGGCCAGGTCGGCTAGTAAAGTATACAATATGAATTTTTCTGTTCATCTGGATCATTTATTATTTTCAGTTGCAATATTTACATAGTAGCAGCGAGAGTTAGTTTCCACAAATTGAATTTAAACGTTGAAAGAGCAAAGATATAGAAAATTAACTATAGAAATATAGATTAATAATGGCTTACAATGGACTTCTACGTCGATGGTCTTGTTGGCGGGTGGTAACATGCCGTTGTTTGCTAAACAGAAATACTTTCCTGTATGCCATCTGGATATCTTGGGGATGTTTATGGAGTTGCCACTAACTGTAGCTTCACGCCATGAACCCTGAAAGTTCATAGATATCTAAGCAACAAACTGTCAAACTAAACATCTATTCATTGAGGCTACACGGCGTGACAAAGAAATAAACATACATACAATCGAAAAACATAACCCTAAGTCTTGTGGAGTCCGGGAAGAATCTATACATAATAAATTTATATATCGTCCATGCGGAGAAATTAACTTTCTAGCCTAGCTAGTCTTATAATTGAATATATTGTAAATAATTTAATTCTTCTTATTGTTTTAAATAAAAAATAATATGAGACTGATCAATAAACAGTTAGCAGGCATATAAACTCCTTTATTACTGTTAGGCAGTTTGCCAATTCGGACTCGTAACAAAATCTTGTGCGTGTTTATAAAAGAAAAAAAAATTCTAAATTTAAATTCTAGAGTTTTGCTTCACACACGATAGATTTGAAAAGCCATTAGTCAGTGACTGCCAGTAATAATGTCAGTGCCTACTAATATTTTTCGTAATAAAAAAAAACTGGTCTGAATTTTTAATCTGTTGACTTACAAAGCCCGCCTAATAAATGGGTGACCTTGAGCAGTTATTTATTTTCGAATTTAAAAGTGTTAGTGAATTATAAGGTATGTCCTTTTTCTTAGAAGTTTTATTTACAAATATTCTATTCTGGTTATTGAAATTATATTAGTATATATTGCAATTATATTAGTAAGTGAATTGTAAATCTTTTGAGCAAATAAATGTCTTAAACAGTAAATAGTCTATTTTCCGAAAATAAGTTATTTGATAAATATTTGTCAAACTTTGAAAAGTATGTAGAAGAAATTTTGTATTCTTTGTATTGTTCTTTACCTGAATGACTCCTGTTTGATCATGACGACGCCACTCTACTGCTGGGTCAGGGCGTCCCGCTGGGTGACAGGAGATACGGAGAGGATCACCTTCGAGAGCAATCAATCGAGTTTGTTCCTCTATATGAAAATAAAATTTCTATAGAATCAAAAACATAAAGTAATTTAAAAAATAACTGGCATAATTATCATAAGTACTTAAAATTCTCAGCAATTTTGATCGTGAACCACGTAGCTTAAAAATTTATCGAAAAAAGATGTATGTTGAGTAATTTCCAATTTTATTTTTATCTCTAGTCTTCACGTCCATATTTTAAGTCATAGTCTAAGATCCGACGGCAGAATTAGTGCACTATTCGAATGTTTGCTAAAATAAAATTTTTAGGTATGATTAGGAAAATATATATCTACCAGGTTGCCTATCAAAAAGTGGCCGCCAATGTTTTTAATTAAATTATTGCAAATCGATTTTTCGGAAAAAAAAATAATTAACTGGTTTTTTTAAATAAAATATCGTCCACTTTACGGCAATATACATAAAAACTGTGAAAAATCACGGTTACCGTTGCGCACTTGGCTGCACCTCTTCACAACCAGCTGCAAACAGGTCTAATTTTGATACGTTTATACGTCCATAACGTACATTTATTATTTATATATCAAATTAAAGTTACTCTTTTTCTGCTTATTATGATATACGGTTGCTTAATTAAATCAGGCCGTAAATAAGGGTTGCTGCTTATTAGAGATGGCAAATATTTAAGGTAGCGCGTAACGTCATTAGGCAGACGAGGAGTCAGACGAGGTTGAATGCTCGTGTTCTCAACCACCGGTTCAAACAGTAGTAAGGACTACTTAATAAATACCCCAAAATAAATATTTTTGTTTTGGGTCGAACCTTGATATATACATAACTTCACATGAAATGCCTTGTAGTGTAGGCAGAAGGAGCCAAGTGCTATGAACAACTGTACTGTCACCCTTACCTGCAAACGTGGGAGGTATCAAAAGCTCGTTCTCAGTGGTGTAGTTGTAGATGGAGAGTCCCGGCCGGCCAGGGATACCGTCACGACCATCGTTCCCTTTTTGCCCCTTGGGTCCTATCTGTCCTCGGTCACCTTTAGGACCACGAGGTCCCTGAGGACCTTGAGCACCTGCTCTACCTATTTTAATGTAGAGACAATTACAGCAGTATCAGTTTCAAAATTAACGTACAGCTTAAAATAACGTACATGTAGGAAAAAATAAAAAAAAAACATTCCTGCCTCTGATAATCTCCAAAACGTCTATTCAGCTTTCGACTAAATTTTCAATTCTTCAGACAGACAGTTCATAACATTATAACATTTTTTTATGGATTATATCGCGTTTATTTAGAACTTATTTTTATTTATTTCCCGACGTTTCGAACTCATTACAGAAATCATTTTCGCGAGTGATGAACAAAAAGTAAGTTCAAAACAAAAAAATAAGCTCTAAATAAACGCGATATAATCCATAAAAACTTGTTCTAATGTTATGAATGTGATTCGCGAAAATCTAAGAAATAAATACAGACAGTTGATTTTATTATAAGGAATAAAAAAACACTATAAACTACTTAAAACTACCACTATTTGTAAAATTCTACTCTGTTTTTAGGAATACATAGTAGCAGGTTCTAGGTGTATTATATTTTCTAAACCAAGTCAAATAGTTTAGATTAGAATTTTAGTTCGCTTTTACGCCTTTAGCTCTTTGTGGGTGAACGAAATAAGATCTAAAAAAGAAAGATCAAGACGAAAAAAGAATGTTCTCTATTTTCACGATATTGACATCCCACTTACCGTCTTTACCGTCTTTGCCGTTCTTGCCAGGGCTACCGTCTTTCCCGGGGATACCATCACGGCCATCTTTGCCGGGGGCTCCATCTGCACCGTTTCTTCCCGACATACCATCTAAACCTGGTTCTCCTGGCACGCCATCTCTTCCATCGAGTCCTGGATTACCCGGAAATCCTCTTTCACCTGATAAAAATAAAAACAAGTTTAACAAGTAGCATGCTATTTATTTTCAAAAACAAGTACAAGAGTAATAAAATAAGTAGTGGCTTCATAATACCTTTTGGACCAGGTGGTCCTAAGGGACCTCTTCCACCTGAATGTCCTGGAGTACCCGGGGCTCCTGGTTCACCTCTATCTCCCTTGGGTCCTGGAACACCAGTGGGGCCTTCGGGTCCTTGAACGCCTGGTGGACAGTAGTCTTGTGTTGCTTTACAAAAACCTTGGACTACTTTATACTGTAAATCAATAAAAACTATTTTACTGTGATCTTATTTCATAGTGGGTGGTGTCTTTGTGCAGGTACACCGTGGTGTACTTTGTGTTACTTGTATTTGGATACCGTTCCAGGTGTTGAGGAACATAACCATGAAAACTACAAAAATTAAGTCTTCATGGCTAATGAGTTACAATAAGGAAAATATATGCACCCGGTGTCCATGGGCGGCGTTTGTTACTCACCATCAGGAGAACCACCTGCTCATGTTTGCCTCCCTATACCATAAAAAAATGTTACTCACTGGAACTCTTGAATAACTCGTGAGCCAGACCCAAGTATCACCACCAGGCGCTGGACCCTTGGCACCGGTTCTTCTCATTTCCACCGCGTCCTTCTCTTCCAGTTCTGCTCGCATTTTTGGGTTGAAGAACTCCACATGAGGAGTCACTGTATTGTCTTCTTGGTTCACTGTTTGTTTCTGAAGTAAATGATAAAAATAATAATGTTTCATAACAATGAAGTACTTCACAACAGTGCAGCGGTTTAGCATGAGTTCTGTTTATATGTCCCGGGTTCGATTCCTAAATTTATGTAAATGAGAAAATACATGTTCAATTAATCGTTGAACATGAAAACAATATTAGTATATTAATTCTCATGCACAGATGCGCACTACCAAAAGTTTTACTAGATTCTTGCAGTAGAACGACGTTGATAAACATTTTCCTGCCCTTGTCCCACTCTAAGTGGGCTCGGCACATGTCATCCTTTTCTATTATCTTCTTCTCCTTGTGACATGCCGTTCATCAATTTTTATATTGTGTCTATATTACGCCAGTCTACCATTTCTAATTATTTCCGTATTTTGAGCTACTTTTATGCTTCCTATTATATTATTACATACATACATACATAACTACATGCCGTTTGTTACCCGAAGGTGTAGGCAGCGGCTGTTAAGCCTCGTCTCGCCGTTATGTTTACGTCCCAAATGGAATAGTTGGCGAACCTATTGCCATAAAGGACACAAAGTTTTTCAGTCATCGATATTTATCACACTTAACTTCCGAAAACCATTTCGAAAAGTAATTGGTGTGAGCCAGTGTCAGGATTTGAAACCGGATTCGGACCGGACTGGATCAAAAGCCGTGTGCTCGACCACTGGACCACCGAGACTAAATTTAACTATTATTATTTTATCGATTTTTGCCACATCACTGCGAATGCCATATTAACAGTCGCATTTCTCTCGCATGTACTCTCCTTTAATCCACTTCTTTCATTGGCCAATATTGAGATCCAATACGACACGTGTGACAACCGATTTGTATATTTTCCCTTTTAATTTAAAGGGCATTCGTGGGCCTTTTAAAGTCCACCTCAGAACTATACGAGGAAATCTGTCATATGCCTTTTCTATGTAAATAAAAACCATGTGCGTGTTCTTTGTGCATGTCGATATTTTTCGGACAGTTGATGAAAAGAGAAAATCGCATCTGTTGTTCCGCGTCTCATAAATCCGAACTCATTCTTCTCGCTAGCACTTTCTTCCACATTTTCATCGTATGTGACATGAGCTTTATTCCTCTATAGCTGTAACATTCTTGCGCATCAGCCTTGTTTTTATAAATGGACAACAGCAAACTGTTGCGCCACTCATATGGTATCGTCTTTTCATGTAACAGCTTATTGAAGAATTTAGTCACCCACTTACATCGATCATCTTCCAAAATCTTCTACACTTCTATCGCAGGTATACTATCTACCGTTGATAACCGCTTATTAAAATCTTAATTTTTACTCGTTCAACTATACTGCAAATAGTACAGTTGCAACTTTTTAATATATTTCAAAGTGGATAGTTTCTCTCTGACTTCTAGGTACTTTCTGTCAATAGTTGAATTATAAGTAAAGTATTTAATTGGTCGTAGGTTCGATTGAATCAGACGACTGAAAAATGTCTCATCATTTAAAAATATATAAACGTTAACGCATAACATACCAACGCCGCTTCTCTTTTTAGTCTATGAGACGTAGTACCGCTGATCTCCATCAGATAATCGTCAACTCTCTTCTCAATCTTCTCTTCTAGAATATTCTTCAAATATCCATCTTCAAAATTATATTGAACACTTTTATTATCAATATAATTGTATGTATGAACTAAAAGAGAAAGAATTGCACAAATACAGGCCGCGCTTGACAGTTTTTTACAACACATCATCTGGGGTGGTTCATCTTTTGAATTTTTCCTTTTCATTGCCTCCATTTTGATATAAAACACATGTTTTTTTTTTTAAATTTCGAATCACATCACAAAAACACTTGGTCGTACGGTTGGTTATTTTTTTATTTAAATTTTTAAACACTCGATTTATATATTTGGCCGTACACGTGTATCGCAGACGAGTCTGTGACCAATGTATTTCTGTTCAATACGCCTCTTCCGGTACGATATGAATTGCCCAACCGCACTCACGACCAGCAATTGAGATCCTGGACTATTAAAATGAATTTACTAACTCAATCACGCAATCGACAGACTTGTAAGATTGTACTAGCTCTTTTAAACAACATCGAATTCATATTTAGTGCTATAAAATTGTGATGATAGGAACTTGATCGTTTATTTTTGTAGTGTCAGGATAAGATTTATAAATAGGATTTATAGTCCGCTGAAAATAGCATAAAAATAATAAGTAATGTTTAAGAACTAACATTTTATTTATTGGACATTTCTTGTAATAACTCGCCGAAGACTGAGAAATACTTCAAAACGTTACAGTAGTTTTTTTATGGGATTGGTGGGAAATGAGCAGGCGTGTCACCTGATGGTAAGCGACCAGCGCCGCCCGTGGACACCTGCAACACATGTAGTAATACAGTTGCGTTACCGACCTTGAAGGGAGTAGGATAGGAAAGGAGGGGGAAGGGGGTGGGTCTCCGGGTACCTTTCACACCAAACGAAATGCGGCATGAGCCACTTTGCGTCGATCTTCTGAGAGGACGTGGTATTTCACCGGTCGAGCCGGCCTATTCATGCTCTGGTGGCTCTACCACTGCTATAATTGTATAAAATACACAGATGAACTTATAAAACAGTATGTTGCATAACCCCAGTATCTTTCATGTAGAAACATTTTATTAAATATATCCAATTGTTTAATATTACTATTCAAAGACGACCACTGAGCTGGACGACCGCTGGACTAATGAACCACTGAGACGACTCAGTGGTTCATTAGTCCAGCGCATGGTTTCCGAATCAAGAACTGGTGGGATCGATTTATTTTTGAAGGTGTGATAAATGTCGATGACTGCCCGGTATATTGTAATGAGTTCCGCTACATATTCCATTTGGGATGTAAAAATTCGGCGAGTCGAGGCTTAACAGCCGCTGCCTACGCCTTCATGTAGAAAAAGGAACAAAGCTATAAAAAATATTCAAAATTACGAGAGCAAATCTCTAATTGGCTTGGCACCGCGCTGGATAATTGTTCGCGCTCTAAGAATTCTGATAAATAACAAATAGCATATTTAAAAAACAACATATATATATATATATATATTTGATTAATTTAAAAACTTAAATTTATTTATTTCTAAGACTTTCGCGAATCTCACTCATCAAAACAACTTTTAGGATTATATCGCGTTTATTTCTTATTTATTATATTTACTTCCCGACGTTTCGAACTCTTTACAGAGAACTCGTGAAAATGATCTCTGTAAAGAGTTCGAAACGTCGGGAAGTAAATTTAATGTGTATATTATTTATTCTATCTCTTCGATTAGACACTAAAATAATATATGGCGCGAATAACATGAGGCATGTAAGAATCGTGCCTCATGGAGTTTCGTTCTCTCTACCTACCCCGCTAGGGACTTGGCGTTAAGTTATGTATTTAAGTCGTTTTTAAACTTAACTAGACTTATTTTCAGGTATTTGTTTCATACTACTGACCAACATGTCATCGCGTGTTGCTACCGCGATTAAAATTTGTGAACTCTAAAAAACATTTTTGTTCATACGAATTAATTAGTTTTATTAACGCGACTTGATTAATTTAACCTTCAAGGAATTTACTGAAATAGTGGTGTTACTACATTTTTTTTTAGTTTGGATATATGTATTTCTATACTAGTTTAGGATGTGCAGGTTATACTTACGATATTATTATTACAGAGTCTAAAATCAAGTCAATTTGCGCTGTCCGTTTAAATGCAACGGATTTTGACGTGGTTTTTTTAATAGATAGAAGGTGTCTACGGGATGGTTTGTATCTATAATTTATCTAGGATGCAGTAAAAGAAAAGAGATAATTTATTAGCTCTTCAACTGTAAACGCTTGCTGAAATCTCAATTAAACACCTTCAAAATATGTCCGTATGTCTATCTCTTAGGGATAACTCACAATAACCATTTTGATTTCTTCCGAGGTAAAACAAAGTTCGTTGGGTCAAATAGTTACATCTCTAAATCGTCTGTATCCCACCGTAAAAGTCAGCAACGCAACTGTGACACATGTTACAGGTGTCCATGGGCGGCGCAGGAAACTTACCACCAAGTGAGCCGTTTGCTTGTTGGCCCGTATTGACTTTCACTGAAAAATGGATGGATGGAAGGTCGGATTGAAAGAGAGTGAGAGTAAAAGTAAGGAAGGGTATGCTTTAATAGTTCGGACATGATTCGGTAGACATACAATGCAAAAGCGGATAGATGTAGGAGTCGAGGACAGCCACCACTAACTTTTCATGAGCAAATTGAACAAGTTCTTTAGAAAGGTGATGTCAGGAATCATAAAATCTGAAGATTATGTATGAGAAGAGTTATGAAAGACAAAGAAGCGAGTGCGGTGAGTCAGAGGCTTATTGCGCTCTGTTCTCTCTGCATACCGTGCGATGGATTTGACTTGAAGTGAAATATAGCAGTTATCGAGACGGGTATATATAGATATAGGTTAATTATTATCATGGCTTCAAGAGAGGCGTAGTTATTATTCCTATCAACGAATTCATTAATTTTATTAGTTTTCCCTCTTGTCGTTCCCCCATGACTGAGAATCGCGGTCATCGTAGACAAGCTTGCATCTAGAGTGGATGATTTTCCTCCATTGAGTCCTGTCCATTGCTGCCCTCACAACCAAGCATAACTTGGAAGACGACGCGTCCTCTATTTGATCGGTCCATCTGGTTGGAAATCGGCCACGAGCTCGTTTTCCGTCTGTTTTCCCAACTACGAACAACTTTTCGAGACTCTCATCTCCCCTTCGCACAATGTGGCCAAAATATCCAAGAATGATTAGTTTTAGCGCTATGGAATAGGTGGCGAAGACTATTATTATAAAATTTTCACAATTTATCAAGTCATCAATGTTTTTCACGCATAATATTCGAAGAATTATCCGAAACGGACATAGGTGATTCGACCTTGGGACTAGGGTCGGTATACTGAACTATCGGGAGACATGTAGACGACAAAAATACAGTATATCTCTTTGAAGTCCCTTTGAAAGCCTTCGCGCGTGCGTGAAAAAGTGTGTCAGGGTCATGACCTGACTGCAAGGTCGACGCTGTTTAGCCTCCATGTTATACAGCGTCTAACCTACCCTGGAGCTACACGTATTCAGGATGGAATTCCCTTCAGCAAAAGGTGAGTATTAAAATTAAACCAGAGATATTAAAACCTCTTTTCAAAACAAGTGATTGTGATTATGAAGAATTTGTTTGTGTATTTTTTTTCTTTGTACAGATTAATTATATTATGAATATGAATATTTTTAGAGTTACCTTGATATTAATCTGTGATGTGCTGAAGTTATTGTTTGAATAAATAGTGTTGTGCCGAATATGTTTATCAAATTTGTGATGTGATTTTTTGAATCATGTTACATTTGTTAAAATAAATGAACATAACTTCCATTTAAACAAAAGATCTAGTGATTTAATATTATGTTACATATACCTTACAAATGACAAGTTTAATTTTGACTTAATTTTGGTTTTGAAACGAACTTTTATGCATACAAATAATTTTATGTGAGATTATTGTCTTAGGTATGTGATATTAAATTGTCAGTACATTATGATAAAATGCTAGTTATTGCCTATAACTTCGCTTGCGTGATCTTACTAATTGGTAGTGTCCGACCGAATCTTCGGCTTCGGCCACCTTCGGCCAAAAATCCATCCTCGACGAAATCTTCGGCTACGGCCGGATTCTGGGCCGAAGCCGATGGTCCCGCCGAAGGTCCGAAAACAGTCGGAATTAAACGAACTGTTACGAATGAGTGAAAGACTGACGGACCGGATTGCACTTAGTTCAGTGCGGATACCTCTATCACCGAGAGAAAAGCGGCAAGAACCACTTTACGCCGATTTTCTTCTTTAGCTGTAGATAATATTGAAGAAAATTATTCAATTACAAATAGTTTATAAACCTTCGGCTTCGAGTTCGGCTTCGGCTGAAGGTTGCGGAGAATGCCGATTAATCGGCTTCGGCTACGGCCAAAAATAGACCCTCGGTCGGACACTACTAATTGGTGATAATCATTTTTGTAGACATCAAATTTTAATGAGACAAAACCTTGGTGATGCTTAAAGCTAAAATAAATCCATCTCTTAAAGTCGAAAAGAAATCCATTCAATAGTTTTGTGGTCCAGAGAAGAATTTAAATAAATGTTCTTTTTCTTTTGATCCTCTTTTAAAAATATATAAATAGATAATTAAGTCTTTGGTAGACTTCATCGGTTGTATATCTTCATGCTTGTACTTAAAAGGACTCGCTACTCTATCGACTAGCAGTCGATTATTATACTTAAGGATCGAAATTATACGTAAGGTTTGTAAGTTACTAGCTGACCCGGCGAACTTTGTTCTTTATCTAGTTATTTTCCCACCGTTTACAATTAAAATGCTGGATCTCGTAAATGATCACTTTTTCTTTACTACATAAGACATTAATTATACATACAAACCACCCCGTTGACACCCTCTAGCCGGAATACTGAACCGCCACTAAAATATATAAGCGCTACTAAAGTGTTTAAGTAGCTGTCACATTAGACAGAATACGTGAAATTTGAGCAGTAAGTAGCACTTTATTGATTGTCAGATTTGAGTAGCGGTTCAGTATACGGGCGTCTATCTATTAAAAAAACACATCAAAATCCGTTGCCTAGTTTCAAAGATCTAAGCATATAAGGGGACAGACAGCGGAAAGTGACTTTGTTTTATACTATGTACCGAATAATAACTTTGTTTAAACGCAAGGTCGTTCAAAATAATCTGATTTAAGTCTAAATATAATAAAGTTATTATGGTTTCGTGACTTTCATTAGTTTGATCTTATATTTTTAAATCTTAATTTCAAGCCTTTAACACTTGATGGTATAAGCAGCGGTATTTATACCACAACACGTCAAATTATTTCTTTTGCAGTCATCAATATATAAGAAATAGCTTTTATATTGATTTTTCAATATTTTCTCTCTTTTGTTAACAGGTCACCATTGATGATGCAACGTTCACCATCATCTTTCATGAGGGGTAAGCACAAGTACAATATGTCAATTCGCGTGGTCAAAGAAATTCATAAGTAGTAGTTCTAGAATTCCTAGTGGTCAATTGGAAGTGATCTGGCGACGGTCTTTATTATAGCTGATTAATTTACGACAGTGTTTATTGGTATTAATCAAAGATGTACTCGAAATGTTTAATTTGGGCAAGCGTTTACTGTTGGGATGCCAACTATGTATGTGTATTATTTATTTCGAGATTGTTTTTTTTTTGTAAAGTATATTCTGTATGTCTGCCTGTATCTTGCTATAATGTTTTTTTTTCACAAAAAACATTAATTAATTTTACGTTTTTAAAATGCGCGCGTAATTTAAACGAACACGTGCAAAGCAACGGCGCCCTTGTATATATGTATAGCGGTATGACGTCATAACATGGCGGCTACTGTTTTTCATTACATTAGTAAACACACTGCTTGAAAATGTTGTATTCAATTTAAAAACTTATCTTCTTAATATAGAACATAAAACTAGAATTAGGTTGCAACTTGCCTACACAATCTTAAAAAAATATATATCGTGTACCCTAATGCGTAATTATTTTTCCAGTGACAATTTCAGGAGAAATGTAAAGACTATATCGGATTAAAACCTAATATACGCCATTATGCTATATGTTAGGTATTAATACACATTTATTAATAATAAACATATTATATATTATGCATATAAATGTTCATTTTCCACAGCATGCAGTGTCCAAGCTTTGGAAGATTATGACACTCCACGAGCGCCACTTCTTCGACAAGTTTCCTTGGACGAGGAACGTCGCGATGAGTGCCAGGGTCATTGGCGTGGCCCCGAACTTCAAGGGGAAGAAGAAGAGAGAGGAGTGAGGCTATTTAGAGCATTGCTACTCCAGCATTTGAGACTCGAGGAGTTGAGACCGCCGCCTTGTATTGCAGCACCGGCAAAGCCTGATCAAAGGTAGGAAGTAAGTTACCCAGAGTTTGGGTAGATACAGTGTTTAGAAGCTTTTCTACCTAAACAGCGTCTGGTCCTTGATCAAAATTCACACTTAAATGCTTTAATTGTACTCATAATTTAGTGTTTACCTGGATTCAAAGCAAGGATGGATGGATTCCTTTAAATAAAACTCCTGGGCTACATCAAGCAACTTTTATACTACTTAGATTAAATTATTTGACTTAACAAATTTTTACCACGATGTTTTGCTGGTTAATAATACTGATTATACATATCGAAAGTTATGTGTGATAAATATCGATAGCTAAAAACTTTGTGCCCGGCATAGCATTAGCCACCTATTCCATTTGGGAAGTAAACATAACGACGAGACGAGGCTTTAACAGCCACTGCCTACACTTTCGGGTAGAAACAGGCGTCAAGTTATGTTATGTATCTACTTCAGTAATTAGAAGAAAATACAAAATACTTACCATAGTATAGACTATCTACCAGTATTGTCAAAGCCCACAATTCTGATTTAAAATTTCTTTTCAGAGGTTGGTGGTTGTATTGGCGTGATTGGAGGTCTCTAGAGCGTGCTGCTCGTCGGTTCAGGGGGACGAAAGCAAGGGCCAGGCTCGCTGCAAGAGCCGAACACATCTCTCTGCTGTGTCTTGACGAAGTGCAGTTTGAAGATATAATGCAGGAATTATGTCAGGTACGTTGATTTGTGACATTGTCAATAGTTAACATCGAATGGTTAAAATTAGTGGAACTCTTATCCAGTCCAAGGCGTTGGTTGGTTCCAATGGTTGCAATAAAATTAAGACATTAAAATTTAGTTGAAGTAAAAAAATGAACAAAGAACATCAATTTAAAAGTACAACTGTCCGGGAAAACCATAAGCCCAAAATTCTTGATTTTTTAGCAGGCGTGATGGCAAGTTAAACACGCCGCCCATAGACACCTGAATACAGATAGTGTTACAATTGCGTTGCCGTCTCTTGCAATGGGTTATGGAAGGTGTAGAAAGTGGAGTAGGAAAGGGAGATGGGAAGGGGTTGAGACTGGGCCTCCGGACACCTTTCTTACCGAGGGAAACGCGGCATGAGTCACTTTACATTGATATTCTGATAGGTCGTGGTATTTCACCGGTCAAGCCTATTCATGCAGTGAACTGCGTGGCGTAAACGTAAGCATGTATTAGCTCAAGGAGAACTCTTCTCTATAGTCAATTATTCTAGGTTTTCTGTAAAAGCCTGCCCTGTGCCACTTAAACGTTAATATGTTTTACGTTTTCAGTCTTGTGTTCACACGGAACAAAGAGCTTTGGTGGTACTTGCATTCCTCTGTGAAGTATGTGGACGTGCAGTCCGATTTGGCGGTTGGTGTCGAGCTGTAGACTGGGCAGCCAAACATGTAGCCCAATGTGCAACTCCCTGGGCCATCAGACACGGAGGATGGGTAAGAGAAGGAATCTCTTCTAGAATAATCAACTCACGTCACGTGGAAAATAAATAAGAATGCTATGCCAGTCAAAGCATACCAACTGAGTTGGTAAGATCTTCAGAGTTCAGAAGGGTAGAGGATTTCAGTGATATATAGACTATTGGCATAATTTTGTTTTTATAGGATAGGGGGGCAAATGAGCAGGCTGAGGCTGTCACCTGAGGGTAAGTAACCTGCCCATTGAGGTAGCGAACTGCATGGCCCTACCATGGTTAAATCTAAATTATTTTCATCTGATGCCCTTATAGTTCAATTAATTTAGCTGTAAATTGTAAACGGATAGATTTTAAACAGAGGGGAAGAGATTAGGGCTCCGGATACTGCTGAAAGTAGCTCGTGCTGCGTTTTGCTCTTTGTGAGAGCTGAGAAAGCGAAACGCAGCACGAGACACTTTACGCCGGCATTCTATGAGGTCGTGGTATATCACCGGTCGAGCCAGCTCATTCACGCAGTGAATTGCGTGGATCTACTACTGTTAAAATAATGTGTATTTTTTTTTAAAAGAGCACAGTAGTTGAGCGCGCGGGAGGCGCTCGCCGCGACGAAACGACACTACTAGCCGGCGCGGCGGTCGCGGCGCTTCTGGCGTTCCTCCTCTTCTGTAGAACGCGATTACGTACTGCGCTGCTATAAAACTACCCTCAAAACAATTTTATTGGAAACACTTCACATGCTCAGTACAATTTCAATGTACTGAGAGGAATTTTGCACTTACTTGGGACTTCAAAATGATTGATGACCTGGGCGCAGTCTTTGGTGCCAGCACTCTTTGGTCTGTATCAATTTTGAAAATATTTGGGAGCTGTTTTAATGATGATGGGTGTGCATCTTCAGTGTAACTGTTGTATGCAAAATTAAATGTTTCAAATTGTTGTGATCGAAGTTTCGTGTGAGAGATATAAGAGATGAAAGAGTTTTGAAGAGTTTTATGAAAGAATATTTTTTATTAAATTTGAATAAATAATGTTTATATTAAATCATAATAATGTTAGTTAATTCATGTTTAATCTTGTGTGCGTTGTAATTTATGTTAGTTAATTGGTGTGTCTACGAATTTTATATTATTTTGATTATTTCTGATATGGGGCCGTATATTTTATTTGTGTCTTGCTGAATAAAATATTTAATACAAATAATTTATTAATAATTTCGGAAAACTTTAATAAAATAATTCCATAGAATCTATATATTTAATTTGACAATGCCAAATTTCATTTTTCTCTGCTGCCAACGACAACGGTCCAATTCGTAAAAAAAATGGGTATTTCAGCGTAAGGCAAAGATTTTTAAATTTTATTAACTGACAACGCCAAAAAAAAGAAAAAAAATAGACACTCGCTCTAGACTTCCATGTCCAAAAAAGTTGGAAATATTTATATTTAAAATTTTATTAACATTGAAAATTTGAAAATATTCGTGATATGTTACTTATATTTAGTATTATATTATTATTTATACTATTCTAAGATAATATGTTTTAGACACATTTAGTCATTTGCGTCTGTGAATTGTAATTTTCGAGTCTGTTTAGTTTTCTTTTGTCAATATATGTAAATTTAAAATACATGTGCATTTTATTTCCTCAACTAACGCATTTTAGTTTTTCTACTCAAAACAGCGCCATTTATCATTTCCAACTAATTGAATTTGTTAAAGTGATACTTCTAATCTGACTTGCAATCGCAAAAAAATTTAACGCTTTCAACGCCCGCATATGGTCTTAACAGGTAATATGGTAGGACATAAACCGGTCAATATAATAGCTAGCTTAGAAATTTTCTTAGTTAAATAAAATCTTTTAATAAAAATAACTGGAAATCTAATAAAATTAACAGAGACATCTAGTAGCGGGTGGCACATATACCGGGTCATTTAATGATTCTCATTCGACCTAAGCAAAAAAGCGAGTCGTATAAATAATAAAAAAGTATATTAAGCGAAGATGTTTGGATATGTTTTACTCCATCAAGAGTCATCCGTTGAACAGAATCAGATAGATAGTTGTCATACATAACTTCCTATAGCAATTCTCAGAAATCATTGGTGTGAGTCAGGAACCGAAACCATGACATCTGAATTATAAGCGGAAAGATTGACCACCGGACCGATGAGATCTTCGAATTATTATTTTAACAATAATAATTTCAGTCTGAACTTTATCAGTAAATTGTATCGAACTTTTTTTTATGGGATAGGAGGGCAAACGAGCAGATGGGTCACCTGATGGTAAGCAACCAACGCCGCCCATGGACACCAGCAACACATATTGTGTTACTGTTGCGTTACCGACCTTTATGGGATAAGGGATAGGGACGGATGGGGGGGGGGTGGGCCTCCGGGTACCTCTCTCACCGAACGAAACGCGGCATGAGCCACTTTACGTCGATCTTCTGAGAGGTTGTGGTATTTCACCAGTCGAGCCGGCCCATTTATGCAGCGAACTGCTTGGCTCTACCACCGTTATTCTCCAAAAAATCTGCATACATTCATCGCGATGAAGAATATGTTTCTTTACTTTCAATGTTATTTTTTACTCAATTATGATCACAGATTAACTGGTGTCTACAGATTCTTTGCTTTAAGATAACAGTTCCAGCGTCATGTTATTTAAATGATCTTTATTGTATTACGTGGAGCATTAAAATAATACAAGACATTTCACTCACTATTTATTTTTTATTAATTTTTATTGTAATTTTTCATAATACCTCCGAGAACCGACACTCGTGTGGGTCAACACTATATAATATATATATAATTAAACGCCAAAAATTATGAACGCTAATGTATGTATATATCAACTTATTTCATTCACTATAAATGAGTTCATTTTTAAAACTATCACATTTTTTTTTGTAACGTTCAACAATCATTAAAAGCTTTTAATAGAACAACAATTCCTCGATCGGAATATTATTACAAATTACAAAATATTATATAACTTTTTTTAAGTTTACAAACATTAATTAAATAGCATCTACAGAATGTAGTTGTTAAGACGTCTAACTAAAAAGTAAAATTTGAAATATTTAAGTATCATAGTCTTATCCATAGACTGATTAGGGTTAAGTTCCAAAGTCCATCAAATAGATAAATTTATTACAACGCCATCTATTTACCAGCAGAAGAACTTTTATGTCATATTTGTGTACATTATTGCTATTTTAGTCTCGTATTTATAGTCAGAGAATATAAAGTGGTGAAATTTATGGATAATTAAAAAAAAATACATCTATTGTTTTTTAATCATGTCAGTCTAGTATTGAACATGCCAATAAATAAAGGTAATACGTATTTTGTGTTATTTTCTATTCTATCTCCATAGATAAAATTGAATACAATTAATTTGAGAATTGTTTATAACAATAAACTGGCATACATTTCTGCATTTACATTACATGACCATAATTATTAACTACGTCAAGTCAATAAATATATCAAAAAGAAAACTTAATTTAACACTCATTCATTCATTGACTCATTCTTTCCGATCGAGATACCTGGTAATAATTATATTAAATAACTGCAATTAAAATTAACTAGTCAGAATAATCTAATTAAATATAATAATACTGCGCAAAATTTGTTTTTTTATTTTATCAAAACCACACTCGTCGCGTTTTTTTAGATACAAATAAAATGTCAAACAACTCAACAGGAGCCAAGACGCTGTCGTATTTTATTCTCGCTTACAACATGATGAAAATCCCTAAGACTTACAATCTACACGTTTTAAAATTAATAACATTTTTATTAACAATCTACGCTGTCAAATCGATTTTTATGACTGAATTCGTCTGTCATAAGAATTATATAACTTACGCCTAAAATAAAAAAAAACAGGAACGCTTGGAGTCCAAGTTAATT
The DNA here is from genome assembly GCA_905147225.2 of Euproctis similis. Lineage (NCBI taxonomy): Eukaryota > Metazoa > Arthropoda > Insecta > Lepidoptera > Erebidae > Euproctis > Euproctis similis. The sequence goes on along the minus strand of LR990121.1, from coordinate 3,876,460 downwards.
TGAATTTAGAAATTTAATAGTTTATTAGCAATTTCAAAAAAGCAATTGGTTATAAATTACATTAGATGTTTTTTTTTTTTAATTTTGTTATAGCTAAACAGAAAATGATTGCCCTGTCCTTGTTTGTAGAAAATAAATAACTACAACGTCAAAATTGAAAAATCCGTCACACAAAATCGATATTGGACAGCTACAAAACAAAAAACTAATCAAATTCCACTCATTCCTTCACGATTAGTTTTAAAGCTGATATTTTAAGAGAGAGAAGACTTAACTGCACTATATAATTACGGTGTTCACGATAAAGTCGCCAAGGAAAAAATGGAATCTGCTATAATTTTTAATTTATATTTTATTTTTATATAAAAACCATCTTTCTAGTAACAATATCTACCTGATTATTATTATATTTATATTTAATAATAAACATATTTTTTTCATTACTCATAGCGTTTAAGCCTATATCTTAAACTATGAAAAAGGTTATAAAGGATTTTTTATATTTCAGGTATACAATCATACCTTTACAATAGACAAATAGTAAAATTTTGAAGATGTTATTGTAGTAGTAATTGAATTTTGGAAATTTAATGGTATCTAGCTCGCTTTGTGCTATTTGGTACTGAACAAATGCAATTTTTAATGTAACTACATGGTATGACATAAAAATTACAAACAGATTTTAGCTGTCAGACAGACCAGCGTAAAAAAAAATTAAACGTCACATTTGACATATCTATTTTTTTAAAATAAGAACACCACAACATTTTTTTTACACTGTTCTATAAAGAAATAGACTAGACTCGAGACGATATCGATTCAAATAACATTATTATGATGTCTATGAAGGAATTATAACACGATAAGAAAAGTTATTTACAAAGTCTATGTAATTACCTACTTAATTATATTACAAGAGATAGAGATAGTAGAAATGTAATATAGATATAGAGTTTTCATAGTAAATATATTATTTTGGGGTTCCCAAAGATGTTCTGCATGTTTTTTTTTATTACGTCTAACGTACGATTGAACCTAATTATTCTTTTTTGAATATTTTAATTTAATGTGCGTTTAGTAATTATAATACAGCTATGATCATAAAAATTAAATATATGTCCATATCCACGAATTAACTTGTTTTCAAAAATGTATTATTGTAAAGTAAATATGCGTGAATTCGTAGTTTTTATCTATACTATACGATAGTAGATGCTAGTATGACTTTTTTCGGAAAAAAATTTTTTTCACAATCTAAACACTTAAATTACACATAATGCAATAATATTTTTAAGCCTGTTTTAAGCGATTGTTTCACATTAAAAAAATATTTTACATATTATATAAAATGTACAATTGAAATGACAGTACATTATGTTAAATGTAATCCAGCAGATATTTTTTTTGAGCCCAGTTTGCACATCTACAGTACTTTTGAATTCTGGATAACAACTAATTTGTGGTTGATACTATACCAAAGACTTATTTTTTTATCAGTACATCTGTGGAACACCTCATTGAAAACGGTTTACTTCTTGTACCTGGTGTACATTATGAATTATAATATAATATTTATTGATTAGCTAATTATAATCTAGCGTGTACCGTCGTAAGAGAATGTATAAATTGATTATAAATATTTTTTTAAGTTTCAAATTCTTATTTCTTACAGAACTGCCACTACATCGAACAGTGTCTTTTAAATTTAATGCAACTTTCATCTATTTTTGTAAACAGTAGGTATAACAAAATATTGTACCGATTTAAAAATGAAGGAGTTTTTTATGTCTATTGTACCATTCCGCTAGTAATTTCGAACCAAAATTAATGTTTGTTCAATGTTTAGTTGGTGGTAGTAGCTATATCATCGTAATTGTCAATTAATTAGAATGGTAATAACAACGCCGTGATTAAGCTTTTAGCTCTGGGCATACTGTATCTCTTGAAGAACTATTTAACTATTTAACTTTGTAATATACATAAAAAGCAAGCTTAGTGAGAATACAATTTAAATACATTTAATCTTAAATAATTATTAAAAGAAATTCAGAGTGAAATCCTCCATTTAATTAACATCATTAGCTAAAGTCACTTAGGCTAAAATATAACCGAGTATATTTTTAATAAATAATCGATTTTAAATTAATTATCTGATAGGTCATCGCTATGAAATATCTGTATGCCACTCTATTGCTTTTATGTTTTAGTTTTCGAATGGATTAGTGTAGTACCTCCATATAATAAGGCATCGATAAAAAAAGATATTTTCGATATTAATATAGTGAATTATGCTGGCAATTAAAACGGGTTTTTAATGCGATCTTGATTTTTTTTTAAATAATCAAATGAGAATATTTGTTGAATTAAAATAACTGTCTTGTAGTGGCATCGCTAAGCGAACTACAGAAGACTAATAAATTGATGCTAATATAATATGTACATAGTTTTTTTTTAAAGAAGAAGAGAGACGTTATTATATGTATATTTTACATATTTATATATGTCATAAGCATGATCTTATCACAGTTTATAATCTACACACTGTCCAGTAACTACAGATATGTTACTCTCTCAAAATAAATCTTCTTCATGTAAATTTCAACTAATCTTTTTAAATTTGAACATTTTCATCTAAAAACTATTTGGTATAGATCGTATACAGAAATATGGCACGCCCTTCCATATTTTTACTACTGCATGTAGCAAGTATGTTCGTATGTATTAGCAAAAAATAGTTATTTTTGTTTAAGTTACAGTTTAGATTGGAGTAAATATTCTTACTCCCACATTAACTTTTTGTTTTATTGTGGAGGGGCGTGCCACGTTATCGTAAACGACCCAATTAAAAATTATTGACATTTATTTAACGATGATACAAATAAATTTGTCATCGCGATTGACAATACATTTGAAATGTAACTAGTTAATATGCTTTTTATGATATTATTATACGTTCGATGTGTTTTTAGACGAAACGAGCAGTTTTAGTTTTTTTTTAATAAGACATATATGACGTAAATTTGGTTTAGATATTTATTTTTAAATATTAGACTTATCTATTAATTTGTTTTAATATAACTTAATTATTAATATAAAGTAATTTAATGGATACATACTAAACAGTTTTCATCGCAAATTATAATTTAATATTAATTTTGAAAGTAGCTATTTATTTGCTTAAATGCTTATTAAACAATAAGCAAATTAAAATAGTGACGTTAAGATAAATAACGTAGTTTCTGCTTATTGATAACATACATTTGTAATAAGAAGAAAATTTACGAATATTAACTTACTAAGACGTGACGAGAAAGGAGAGAATTGTGGTACCCATTTTTTCACACCACACAAGGGACTTATATGTCATATAATTATGTTTTTGTAAGAGAGAAGAAGAAAGATCCATTAAAATTTTATATGCAAGCTTTTAGTAATAAAGCGTTTATTATAAGTTTGTGTTGAATTGTGCGTACAAATAATGATTGTTCAAAAATTAAGAACGAATGAATGAATGACTTGATCTCAAAGGATTTTATTGTTGCAGCTCTCGGAAATTAAGTACTGTCGAGGCTTCCCAGACTATCTTAAGACATAAATAGCTAGCTAACATGATTAAGATTTAAGATATCTGCTATTTTAATAAATCCATACGTGCAACACAAATTCGGATGTTCTATGCCGTACATTTTACAATATGTTTTAATTTTTCACGGAGCTGTGACGGGCGATTAACACTTTTTAATATCTTTTTATTAGCTTCACCTGTATGTTTGTTTGTAACCGACTTCTTTTTAGTGTTCATAGTTCACTTCTCGCACCACCATCTAGTGGCAATCAGCGGAAAGTCTACGTTATCAACTTGAAACGAGTTCCTTGTATAAGTCACAGATGGCGCTATTAACGCGCTTGTTATAGAAAACCGAACTAAAAAATATAAAATTAATAATAGTTTAAAAAAACTTAAAAACACGCTTTTTATAGAAAACCGAACTAAAAAATAGAAAAATAAAAAAATATATATTTTATTTTAAAAAAAGCGTGGGGTGCATGGTGTCAATAGTTATAAATATTTTATTGACAGATATGAGTAGAGTGATTATCATTTCGATAATATCTTAAAAAGCACCCCACGCTTTTTTTAAAATAAAATATATATATATTTTTTCTATTTTTTAGTTCGGTTTTCTATAAAAAGCCATTTTTTAGTTTTTTTAAACTATTATTTATTAATCGCTAAACTTTAAGTGCCACAAACAAGCCTCAAGAACGTGTTCAGAATTATTTTAATTTTATTTGTTGATATTTGAGTACATGTGGTTTATGATTTTTGATTTTTTTATATAAATTTGTGTGATATGCGGTGTCTTACCGATATAAATATGAGCTTTTAATTATCTATCATTCTAAACTATTTATTGCTATGTCAAATATTGCTGTAACGGTTTTGTGAAATTTCAAAAATTGAATTTATGATTTTACCTTGATACGTGTATCAAGTATTTTATTGGGCTTTAGGTATTGATGTGTCTATTTCTATATTTATTTATATATAATATAGTTGCAGGTGGCTTTATAGCACTTGGACTTAGCAATATTATAGATACTTGTTGTACTCTTATTTATATTAGAGGATCCAAAATTGTGGATTCTGCAAGCCTTGCACAGTTAATTTTTCCTTCCATTTTCATTATATGCTATTTAGGTGTATAGCTTTAGAAATAAGCAATAGTGCTTTTGGTGACTTAATTTGAAATGCCGCCGCACTTTTAAATGGAACTGTAAAATCATTGTGTAACTCAAAAATAATCAATATAATTTCACCAAATGGAATACAAACTCCATAATATATTTTTAAAAATTACATTTACGTGGTATAAATAAAAACTTAGCATCAAAAGCGAATTAATAGTTTACTAACTAACATTCATATAATACAAACAGCTACAGTCTCTATCGTGGCTAATACTTACAAATACAAAATGTATCAACCTCCTTATTTATATAGTTTTTTTTTTTCAATTTCATTTCGTGCGTACCATTTCACGCAGTATAATCGATATATTATATTTTTTTATCGATGACTGAACGGGTAGATAAAGGTAAATTTATTTATGTACTAAAACGCCATCTGTTGCTCGGATTCAATACTTTTTCATAAATTAATACGAGGAAAGCTGATCACACCTCTGGGCATTAAAAAAATGCCTTCTGCCACATTTTATTTATGCAAATCCCTATGTACCTCACCAGTTTCGTAAAAAAAAAAACAAAAAAATTGTAACTCCATTATTATTTTAGTATTTAATTCGCACTTTAAGCTGGCCGTCTGTTGCGAATTGCGTTTATATACATTAAAAAACAGAAAAAGTACACATAGGTGCAACTTACTAGTCCCATATTATTATTTACTTTCCTCAATAGAATGACCACATTTATTTATATTTTCAATTTAAGACAGGATATAACATGGATTAAAAAAGTTTATGTCAGTTATGGACGCACGCATATTATTTTATATTCATAATACTTTTTATTTACTAAAATGTGCGAGTTTTAATTTTATGTCAAAATTCCTTGGAGACTTCATGAAATACCATGACCCTATTGAGAAATGAATGGTATGACCATTTATTATAATCATATATATTTTAACCATGACATATGATAAATGTAATAAAGCTAAATACTGCAAAGATGACTTCTCTAACAAGAAAATATCAGCAGGTACCGTAGGACCTGTGACTATGACATATATGTAAATTGGTAAACATTTAAATCGTGTGATAACAGACACGAAATTACGCAGTTATTTAATTACCACTTTATTAAAAGTCTCGGTGGCGCAGTGGGATCAGAAGCCGTGTGCTCGACACACGGCTTCTGATCCAGAGGTCCGGGTGCGATCGATGTGATTCCAATACTAGAAGAGAACAAAATTTGCACCATTTGACGCCATATTTCGAATGAGATAAATTAAAATTGTTAGGGCGTAACCGCAAGACTAAGACTAATTTAGCCTGATAATGGTGAAATAATACACCGCTATATAGCTCGGTGGCGGATTATAAAAATTAATATGCGTTTACTCGTAAACATGACAGAATGATCTTTTTATTTTTATGTAAACATTTTTTATTATTTTGGTCTCCTGGCAACCGAAGTACCTCATCAATTATCTATTTATACTATAGGTTTTCTTTGAGTATATATAAAACTGTACTTATTATATATTATTATAATAAATAAATGCCAAACTTCTTTCAACATGTCAATTCGAAATAAAACCATTCTTAATAATTAAATTAACTAACTACACAGCAAAGGAACTATGAATTAAAATGATTAGTTTTGAGCAATATGTTTGTGCAAAATTTCTAAATACATTTATAATAAAAAAAGATCACAACACCAAATCAATTTCTGCTTAGTATTATTTATGATATATATTTCTATTGCAGCAAAATTATACAGCAAACGTACATACTGAACAAAATATTTTAAATACAGTGTAGATTCGAATTTGAGAGATTTGAAATGAAAAAAAAAAAAATCTAAGGTCCGTGTTGTCAGTTGATTTTTTTTATTACTCTGTGCATATTATTTATTCAATAAAACAGCAGCACACAGCCCGCTTATTGAGGCACTTTTAGATTATTGCTCCAATCTATAAAATATTATCTATATTATGTTAACAATATTATATTTGTATATGATTATGCTGCAATTGATTTTCACTACTACTGTTAATTACAATGCAAATAACTTCATTACTAGCCGTCTCTATGTTATTTTATTATTTTTTAAACCTATTCATATCAATTATATGAAAGATTTGCAAATCCATGGCTAAACTGTTATGATATATCAAGTTAACACAATCCAATGAATATATAATACTTTATGTTGTTACAAAACAATTATTATCTCTAAGAATTGAGGTAAGTATACTTTTTTTTTCATGTGCCCTTTGCAGACAGACTAAAGCTTAGAAGCCTTTTCTGTTCATTTTCATTTGATAATTTTGTGTCATTCTAAATGTTACAATCAATAGGTAACATGTCTGTAAGATTTTATTGTTTAGAAATGTGAAAATTTATAATCCTTACTTTTTTGTCGACAAAATTCTTAATGAATAAAACATTTAAATGTTAAAATATGAAGAATACTATTTAATTTAACAATATAACAGTTTAGCCGTTCAAAAATTAAATATGCTATAATATTATTATATTCAATCTAGCATATTGATAATACCATATTTTATAACGCAAATGAAACAACAAATAATAGTTGTTCTAAATCACTCCAGCTATTATTGTATACAAAAGCCCGGTACAGTCTATTCGCTTGGACAATGAAGGTAGCTGTACTCCAAAGCAAGGCTGACGCCGACAAAAACGAAATATAACAGGAACATGGTGAAGCCCAGGCCTTTGTTCATCTTCCACCTGAAGCAGGCGATGCTGATGATCACGAATATCAGCATCGCGAAAAGTAGGACGATACTGCATACCATTCCCTTAGAGTTGACTTGTACTGGTGTTCCATAGATTAATCCGTACAGCAACCAGGGTAGAGGTAGTCTGAAATATGAAGAATAACATTGTAACCAATTTATTTCAGAAAAATGGTTTCATCTTTCAACTGATTTTCATTCCAAATTTCAGCCAAATTCGTTGTCCAATTTTGTAAAATCACGTGTGCGGCATGCAATCGTTTTACGATACATTTATAAAATGTCACGAAATACCTACAGATTTATTGTTATTTACTTCTAGACTATCTGTCTAGAAGTAAATAATAATAATAGTAATTTGATGTAAAATCATGATATTTTTTTTTTATCAACTTTAGGTTTTTAATAAATTATTATCGATATTTTGAATTCTGTTGCAATCACTATTACCATCTGCAATCGCTATAATACTTAATAATATATATTACCAATTTGTATTTTGTATGGCATGGCTCATCCATGCCATTCAAAATATAGCCTTTTTACATCACTTGACAAAACAAATTATTATTAGAATGTGCCAATATATAGGTATATATAAAACTCAAAGGTTGCTGACTGACATAGTGACATATCAACGCACAACCCAACCCACTGGACGGATCAGGCTGAAATTTGGCATGCAAGTAGATGTTATGGCGTAAACAAACGTTAAGAAAGGATTTTGATAAATTCTACCCCTAAGGGGATAAAATAGGGGATGAAAGTTTGTCAATTTTTAGCCGATCGAGCTGCGACTTTGTGTGCATAAAGCTACTTAGACGTAGGCATCCGCTAGAAAAAGATTTTAATCAATTCTACTCCCAAGTGGATAAAATAGGGGATGAAAGTTTGTATGAAATTTTGTGTAAATACGGGATGTAAATGTATTAGTTTGAACCTGTCAGTACCCTATCAATACATACATACATACAGAAGCTCACCCTTATATCCCATAGGGGTAGGCAGAGACTTTGGCTTTCCACAAGCCACGATTCTGACACACTTCTTTCGCCTCATCCGCAGTCATACATCTCATCATGCAATCACCCAGTATCCAATCCAATATCTAAGTAAGTATTGACTTGCGAGAACATTGCTTCTCCCATGGACAGTTTTATGTTGCTTGCTGCAGGGAAGTACACCCAATAAATAGGTTTATAGTTTTAGATAGTTTTATGTTCGATTGTTTTGATTCAGTTTTTTTAAAAGATGGAGGGTGTCAACGGGGTGGTTTGTATGTTAAATTCATGCTTAAGTAAAGTAGTAAAGAAAAAGTGATAATATTAAAGATTCATAAATTAAATTGTAAATTATATAAAAAATACATTTGGTGCGGAACAAAGTTTGCTGGGTCAGTTAGTTTAATATAATGTGTGAAGCGGACGGCAAATGTCGTGACCCAAAAAACCAATCTCAACTTCATTGTTAGAAACGTGCTATTATTAAATAAAATAATAATCAATTTGTGTATGTTTTCAGTTGTAGTTGGCATATTGTTTGACCTGAGGTCGGGTATAAGTATAAACTGGGGCGTGACCTTGCGCCGAACCTCTCAGATAAATATCAAGCCAGTGGTTTTTTTTTATATCGTTGAATTTGAACGCATACATACGTAGGTAGTTAAAGCTTGAAAGGTAAGGTTTTTACTTGTGTTTTCATTGGTTTAGAGAAAATTGTTTATATATTTGTAGTGTAGTGTAGTAGTGATGGATTTCTGCCAGTATATTTGCTAGAAGAAAGCTTGTCTTGGAAAGGTAATGCTTCCCAGGACATAATAAAAAATTATCTGGGCGTTAGAGATAAATTTTAGTTTTCATTGGATGTTTAGTTCACTTGATATTTTAGCTTACTCCACTTGACCGCATCCAACGACGCGGGGTTCAGCTTGTCGACAACCAAGCTCTTACCGATCGGCTTGATCCTCTGGCGTTGCGGACAGAGGTGGCATCTCTATCCATCCTCTACCGCATATACCACGGGGAGTGCTCTGAGGAATTGTTCGGATTAATACCGCCAGCTGATTTCCGCCACCGCTCGACGCGCCAACGCTACCACCCGCATTGGCTGAATGGTTGGCGATCGACAACAGTGCGTTTCAACAGGCACTTCTTGCCACGCTTTCTGTTCCTTCATGGAACCAGTTGCCGGCGACGGTATTTCCGGACCGCTACGACCTAGGAACCTTCAAGAAACAAGCCTATTCTCATCTGAAAGGCCGGCAACGCTGATGTGATGCCCCTGGTATTGCAGACACCATGGGCGGTGGTGATTGCTTTCCATCAGGTGCCTCGCAAGCTCGTTTGCCCCCTTTTCTCATAAAATAAAAGTTCACCATTTGTCGTGAATGTCATATGTATTTTAATAGTGATATTTAAGTAGGTATAAAGGTCTCGGTGGTCCAGAGGTTGAGCACCCCAATTCTGAATCTAGAGGTCGCGGCTTCGAATCCTGTCTCACACTAATGACTACGAAATTATTTTCGGAAGTTAAGTGTTATATAGATATATAGGTTAAGTGTTATAAGATAGGTTCCATTTTGGACGTAAACATAACGGCGAGACGAGGCTTAACGGCCGCTGCCTACACCTCAGGGTAGAAAAAATCGTGAAGTTATGATATGTTATATGTATATACATTAGAAAGAGATCAAACACAACAAAATACCGAAACTAGGTCAGCAATAGAATAAAATTAAATCTTGAACTTATAATATGACCCAAAGGTTTGTGATCTTTGCTTGCATTGTATTTAATTATAGTTAATTTTGAAATATTTTTAACTGTGGTAGAGGTTAAATATCTCGATCTCTCAGTATATCGACGTACAGAGACTCATGCCATGTTTCGTGAGAGAGGTATCCGGAGGAGAATCTCCCCGTCCCTCCTCTCCCTTTTCCCATCCCTATCATATATTAAAGACTGACAACGCAACTCTATCACTATCTTTGTCGCAAATCCCTTTGCTCCTTATTAATAATTAGCTGTGTTCTGACATTCAGTTTTTTTTTGTCATATATCCAACAAAGTCCGTGATAGGTTAAAATTTCAACATTTCGACCTTGATACCAGTACAAGGTCAATGGTGTCATGATCTGCCATGATATTGTAAAGTTCAATAGGAACCATATGCCAAGGTTAAAAGGCTGGCTGACACCATGGTGGGTCGTGTTGATTGCAGATTTATTGAACATACTACATATAGCTAAACAGTAAATATTAGTGTTTATGATAAACTTTTAACAGTGGTCAAGCGATTTCTTGCTTAAATGGAGGGCCCTCTCGACTGTTGATATATTAGGGAATCGACGAAAAGTGACTCGTGTAGCATTTGATTCTGTATGAGAGATATTCGGAGGGCCAAACTTCTTCCTGAAATTTCGCTATTCTATAAAAAAGTTTTTTTTGATTTAGAATTAGGCTTTGTTTAACCTCCAGACCACCAAGGCGACTAAAGAACCATATATGTCACGTAAATTTATACAGACTACAGATAATTATCACTTTAAAGTACTGCCAACGTTTTAAGCTTTTATCTCTTTATGGTATATGCCAAGTATCTTCTCCCGTTCCATCCTTTGTTACTTCCTATCTACCTAAGATTTTGGCGATGCTCCAACTGCTCAGCGAGTGAATTTAAGATGACTTCCACTTATCCAGCTCAGCTGAGCAAAAAACAAAACATTCTTATCGTAACCCGCAAGAATTAAATTTAAATTTAACTATAGAAACCCTGTGACCTATTTCGACAATCTGGCTGTGGTTCTCAATAGTAATACTCATATTATTGCTACTTCAAATTGACAATTGGTTCCTATTTTCACCTGAGGTTAGGTATCGTAGATGGAAAATCATTATTAAAAATAAGTGTAATTTTACTTGAGAACTAATTGTACTGGATGTTTATGACAGTAGGCTTATAATAGTGTATAACATTAGCTGACCCAGCAAACGTTGTCTTGCCATAGCTTTCAATTAAAAAAATACGGGTTAGTCGAAGAAGGGTGAAAATTTAAGGGTTTTATGTATGTTTGTAAGCTGTTTAATAAAAACAAAATCTAAATTAAAAAAAAAAAATGGGTGCGTGTACTTATGTACGCGCGTGAGAAGTTATACTTCTTTGGCATCATTAATATATATATATATATAATTATTAAAAACAAAATTTAGAGAATAATAAATATATAAGACATTATTTTGTAAATATTAAATAACCAACAATAAGTATTTAACATTAATAATTTAATAATATTTAGTGTTAATTATATTAAATAAAAGTATTTTAATTTATATCAATAAATAATACATACGGATAGTTAACCTCAATTATATTGGAGCACTTGAAAAAGTATATAAGCACAATTTTTTTCACTAATATTCACAAATAGTAAGTAATATCAATCAAAATATTCAATTTAAATCACTACTGAATATAATTTATTAGCACATATATAATTCGCACTTGTATGAAACTAAAACTTCATACTGTTAATTTTGTGTCACAGATGCGCGCGCATCTTAAAATTTCACTCTCATCATTTTTTCATAACGCGCCTAAAGAAGTATAACTTCAATAAAACTTGTGGAATGAAAAATAAATTTTGACTTATTCTTAGATTTACCCGATATGCCTACAAAATGTTATCAATATCGGTCAAGACTTTTCGAAGAACATGACAAGAGAATAATCCAACTTACCCCACGGTTACATCAAAAATATTGCTTCCTACAGAACTAGAGACAGCCATGTCGCCAAATCCTTTCCTTGCTACTATGACGGAGGTGATAAGATCCGGCACTGAAGTACCAGCGGCCAATAGAGTCAGTCCCATCACCTCTGGTGGCACCATGGCAGTAGACCCAGCAACATTCGCCCACCATACCATCAGATAAGAGAAGAATGCTATCCAAACTATTGACCCTATAAATGTTATAGGGAACAAATTCTTCCCTGAAATTAACAAGATTTAGTTAAATTAATAACATATTAATAATACATGCAAAAAAAACTAACTTAATCTTGTCTCGGACACCCAGTGATTCAGCGATAGACTGAGGTCATAGAGGTCTCAAGTGGAACCGAGTAACAGTGGGAGAATCTTGCAGTTTGCTGCATGAATGGGTCGCTAAAATACCACGACCTCTCGGAATATCGGTGTGAAGTGGCTCGTGCTGGGTTTCATTCGGTGAGAGAGGTATCTGGAAGCACGATCCCCTTTCCCCTCTTTTTCCCTTCTACTACATTAAAGGGCGGCAACGCACCACGGTGTTCATGGGCGGTGAGAAATTACTTACCATCAGGTCACCAACTTACTCGTTTCCTCTCTAAGTTCAGGTCCATAATTTAATTTTTATTATACGTATGACAAATTACTGATGGTTATTAAAATCGCGCTGGATTTTTATATAAGGTTCCACACGGTTCCTATTGCAAAAACTTTTATGGTTTTTGTTCGCCCAATTCTTATGCTTTTGGGAAATCTGGCGATAATTATGAAGCGTGATACTGCTTGAAAAAGTTAAAATTCATAACGCCGTTACGCTATAGGCTGGGCTTAAAGGTCTCACCTCTCGTCGTTCTCGTATCCGGGAGGGTTATCCATAATGGGAAGACAATTGGAGCGACCAACAGGTATGTCAGCCGTTTTCGGAAGCCTGATGGCCACGACATATCCAAAGGTGTCGTGTCGTCCTCCAGGTCTCCTATCTAGAACACGAGAGCACATATAACATTTCTCGCACCGCCATTCTCAAATCAATTAATTTCTCCCTAAGGGCCAGCGATACAACTGTGATTCTGTCGGTGTTGCAGATGCGTTAGTCGATAACCACTAGGTGACCCACTCACTTATTTGACCCCTTTCTCATAAAACAAGAATTAAATTGTGCTACTCTCGTACCACATATATTAAAAATAGATATGTCACAATTAAGAACCTTCTTCTTAATTGGGGACGAATGAATATATTTTAAAAGAATCCTGGTCTATAGGTATATATGGCCCAACAATTATCTTGGACATTTTACGCGGCACTTTTGGACTATTGTACAAAACTTGTCGTTCAGAGAACATTGGGAAGTTCGAACACAATAAATTCGGGTACAAAGGATTGTTCGGGGGAATTTGGGGCGAAGGGCGGGGGTGGGATACAAGGGGGATCCAATTTAGCGACCTATTTTCACGATCTATTATAGGGAACCCACTTATAACTCTAAGATGGGGACAGTTACGGATGGTACTTACAGTATATCAAGGAATTGGTAGACTTTAGTAACAAAAGTACTAAAGTTTTTGATTTTTTTCTGACATTTCTTTTTTGGCAAACATTTACCCATACACCATAGAGCTCGTGAATGCATGCTGAACAGGGGTCGAAGGGTTCCATGCCCGCAAATGCGGTTCGAGTACAAACATTAGTGTGATTATCACGAATGTTTTATTTTATGGGATAGGAGGAAAAACGACAGACGTGTCACCTGATGGAAATCAACTAATGCAGCCCATGGACACTCACAACACGAATAATATTACACTTACGTTGTTCGCCTATAAAATGGGAAAGCTCCCAATCCCACTTCCGATCCCCTTAATCGGAAGCGGGATGAGGAGAGAGATGAGGTTTGTTTGTTTAGTTATCTTATTTTTTATACTATCGGGAGGCAAACGAGCAGGCTTGACACATGATGGTGAGCGACAATGGGCACCCATGGACACCTGAACACAAATAGTGTTACAGTTGCGTTGCCAACCCTCACAATGGGATATGGAAGGGGTCGGAAGAGGGTTGGGAAGGGGATGAAAAAAGGGGCTGGGCCTTCGGATACCTCTATCACCGAGCGAGACGCGGCAAAAGCCACTTGACGTCGATATTCTGAAAGGTCCTGGTATTTCACCAGTCGAGCCGGCCCAACCATGCAGCGAACCTACTTTTATTTAATAAACTGGCAAGTTTTCTTTACTTCTCTCTTCTCGCCCTACTCCTTGTAAATATGAACTTTACGTTTAACACGTCTTTTTCCCATGGGGGTAGGAAGAAACTAATTCTTTCCACTTTCTACGACCCTCAAACACATTTCTTGCTTCTTCCACACTCATTAACGCTTTCATACATGCTCGTCGGTGTGTGCCCGGTGCAATGACAGTAGGTTTGCCACCTATTCCGTTTGGGATATAACTTAACGATTCAGCGAATCGAGGCTTCCTTCGGGAAGAAAAAGGTGTGACGATACGTTTGACGTACGTTTTGCCTTATATCATATTCGACTTTAAGTTCCAACGTCTTGACAAATTTCTTTAATCAGTAGAAAAACAACAACATAAAAAAATAAAAATCCAAACTCAATCGGCTTAAAATTGTAATATTTTAGGGCAGCAGTACATGGCGGGTGAGAGCAAGGTAAAGGGGTGAAAGTAGAAGGGAGTGAGGGTAACGCGGATGAGGACAGGGTAGGATAGGCGGTCGATGAGAATGAGTGAGCCAAAAAGTTTGTTCACGGGTAGGGGACTTGGTAAGGACCTAGTCCCCTACCCTTGAAACGTTGAATACGGAAGCCAGTTGTCAGATTTACTTAAACATCTAAGATTATTGTTCACTTGAATTTATAATCCTCGTCGTCGCTGTAATATTTTGACGCAGCAGTACAAATTAACCACTCTGTCTCCTGTAACGTTTATTAGCGACTGACTTGTCGGCACGACATTTAACATATTATTATTTATCATATACATACCTATATTTTCGTATATTACAAAAATATAAGGATAGTATTTGTTTTATAATAACCTGATGCCTATAAAAAACAGAAACCGTCACTAGAAAGGCGACGTGTACAAAGATGCGAGCACAAACTAGTATAGGTTGACAGCCACCCTCCCTCCCTCCCCAAATTCCATCTGTTACAATATCCACTCCATTCAATATTGGACATGTTATAAGACATGCTTTCTCTTTAAATTGATAATGTCACACGCTCTTCTCAATAGATATCAGAGTCTAGGGATAGGGATTAAACTTGATTAAAGTATAGTATAAAATTTCTTTACATATACAATATTTCGTTTGACAGTTCGTCGTATTCCACCGGTTGAGTTGTATTAATGAAACAAACTTAAGAGGAATTCATGAAGAGAACTCGTTGCTTTAGCGCTTAAAAAGTTAATAATATAATCTGCCAGACAACACTGTAGTACAACTTTTCTTAACTCCATCATGGATCCAATCCCTTGCAGGTGGTGTTTCATAAAATCCGTTCTTAGCAGACCTCTGCCGCGTAAGGAACACTTTTACAAGTCACTCGGCCATATAGTTCCTGAGATTTCGTGATGAGTGTTATCACGAATGGAATCTCCTATATATTTATATTGTTAATATTTATTTCTCTATTCATTTCAAAATATATTCTAAATTAATAATAATTAATTATTTAATATTATTTAATTATAATATTATTTATTCGAGTCTAAAGAGTAAATCCGGAGATTAGCGTCTTCGAATGTAAAGGAAGAAACAAAAAAAACTTTTCAACTTTTCCGGTTGTTAAATTAGACACTTACAAAACGTCCAATGTTATCCGATCTTAACACTCCACATTTTGAATAATAATGGCTAAAAATCTCTTTAGACGGGCAATAAAATTATATTTTTTATACTTGATTTTTTTTCATTCGCCCTCCGGACAGGCTAAGGCTAGAAGTTATACTGCCTTTCATCATTAAATTTTTTAGACAAAGATGAAAGTTTAAATGTAAATCGCTTCTTATGTCTATAAAGCGATTGACTTGGCTTCATATATGGAGGTTTGACTGTCCACTACCTATTGCACGGGCTCGAATACTTTTTTCTGTTAATTCGAGGACTTTACCCAAGCTTATCATGGGCATTAAAAATATATCGTCGCATTTTCAAGATGGCGGTTTTATGGAAATCCATCCGACTTCAATTTGTTGAAGTTACACGCCGATAATTCATTGGTGCGAATAAAGGTATGACCCGAGAGCTACGTAGTCCTAAGCTAAGGTTATCAAAAAGAAAAATAAATAAGTTTACGCTTGCGTTTTGGAGATTTATGATTATACAAATGTCATATAATAAAATCTTCACAGTTAAATTGTTTCATCGATATTAAAGGGGCTTAGCACGCGGACTCCTATTTCTAACGTCCCAAATATGACCCTGGTAAACAACAATGACTGTTTGGTATTACTATTCGAGTATTCGTATGTATTTCGAGTATGTATCGAGGTTATAATTACACTGATGTTGGATCTTTCATTGGTATGCAATCAGTTCACGAAAAATGAGCTTGTGTAAATATAGAAAAAAAAACGGCGGTCATTTCTTGAGTCCAATAACAACATTTGCCGCCTATTTTTTCTTCCGCGCTCCAATAATTTGTTGGGGCAGAAAGCAATCATAGGGAACAAAAATGTAGCCGATGTCACGCATAAAACCTCCATTCAGGTCATCGGGTCTATTAATCATTCTCTAGTACTTACAACACAATGCTGTGGACAGAGAATGTTATAAATTTGCTTCGAATAAAGGTTACTAAGGTTAGGTTTATCTTGGCGGGAAAGCTTTTTTTTCGTCGGAAAATCACTTTCTATTCACTCACGCTCGATTTTTGCTTTTGCCTGGTTTCAGAATGCCATTTTCGAATCATGAAATATTCATATTTATTGATTACAAAATTGACGGTCGTGGTCTTGAAATCTTATTGATCAATAAGGTAATCGTGACTGCTATATTCAAAGTGTGTGTATTATAACTGCATAACCCATCAGCACTGACATAACATATCAGCAATTCCCGCCCACACTTCTGAACAAATCACCAAAAAAAACGTAAAGTACGCGGTGTTATAAACCAATTGACATGAACTTACCTCTTCTATAGCATCTAATTGGACATCCGCGATCCCACCATTGGGCAGGTCGAGGGGGGTCTCCTTAGCTTGAGCAGCAGCTGCGGAGTGTCTGGCCGCAGTAGCACCAGCAGCACCCGCCGTCGGTCTCGTAGCTTCTAATAACACCTTCAGCGATGCGATTGCATGCAACTGTGTAGCTTTTTCGTCCACTTTGCCTGCGGACAACGGATAATCAATAGACCAGATGTACTAATCTACCGGTTTACAAGCCCAGGACTCTAGAGCAGTATCGCAAGAAAACGGTTCCAAGACAAAAAATATCAAAAATGATAGATATATGGCCAAACTATATTGCTACAAAATCATGTTATTTGTACAGCAACACAGTTTGTCCTAAACGAAATGACATATATTCAAGTCCCATTAGGGGCTGACAGAAAGAAACTAATGCTCTAAGATGCGATTCCTATTTCGTTCGCTCCCTTGACTTATCATACACGTTTGGAGTTCTTTATAATCTGTCCCCTGTTGTAACCTTCTAATAATAGGGGGTAAAATTGACTATTGAAAATCTATATTACGGTCGTCTTCTATTCCTACGTTTACTCGTTTTTAGGGGGTCACCCGGACATCCGTGCCAGTGGGGGTGTTGGAATCGTTCTCTCCTCCCGCTTTGCTTCCGGGGTGAAAGATTATGAGTTGGTAGGCCCGAGACATCTTTGGGTTCGAATAAAACTGGGGATCACTCAACTCGTTGAGTTTTGGGAAACTGTTAGGGATATTCTGGATATGGTTGAAGGAAATGAAAGAATAGTTCTGTGTTGTGATCTTAATGGATGGATCGGCACCAAGAGAGATGGCCTGGAGGCTGTCCTTGGTCCGAATGGTGACAAGAGAGTGAATGATGCTGGCAAGCCGATCTAGCACGTATATCTGGAATCGAGTCTCCTTGTGTCTAACACATAATTCCGTCATAAAGATATTCACACGTATACGTGGAGACGGAATGAACAAAAGAGTATGATTGATTTGATTTTAGTCAGTAAAAGACTCGATAACACGAGTCTTTCTGACCTAGGTGTTGAAGGATGCTGGGAAAGAATGAAAGAAAGTATAGTGGATAGTGCAAAAGAAGTATGTGATTGTGCAAAGAGGCATAAGATTCTGAGAGGTGATGCCTGGTGGGACGCGGATGTGAAATCCAGCGTGGAAAGAAAGAAAAAAGCATGGTTGGATTATGTCTCAAGTTAGAATCAGAATGATAGTATGACAGAGAAAAAGTATGAGAGCTACCGCCGCTGCAGGAATGTTACCAAAGCCTTAGTGAAAGAGAAGCGTGAAATACTAGTTGCGAATGAGGAAGTGAGGTTGACGGAGAACTTTTTTTTTATGGGATAGGAGGGCAAACGAGCAGGCGTGTTACGTGATGATAAGCAACAACCGCCGCGTATGGAAACCAGCAACACAGCGAACTGCTTGGCTCTACCACGAAGCGAATAACAAACTCTTCTGGAGGGAAGTTAAAAAGTCTCGGGGTTCTGCGTCAACAAGAATGGGCCGGCTCGACCGGTGAAATACCACGACCTCTCAGAAGACCGACGTAAAGTGGCTCATGCCGCGTTTCGTTCGGTGAGAGAGGTACCCGGAGACCCACCCCCCTTCCCCATCCTTTCCTATCCCCTATCCCTTAAAGGTCGGCAACGCAACAGTAACACGCACACACGCACAGCGTGTGTGCGTGTTGACGGCGGCTTGTCCCCCTGGTTTGACGTCAATATCGGCGTCAGACAGGGTTGCGTGCTGTCCGCTCGACTGTTCATTCTGCATCTGGACAGTTGTCTCCAGAGAGTGAGATCGATGGATGTAGGGATGCAAATGGGTGACCTAGTTGTGAGCTGCCTGCTTTACGCAGATGACGCCGTGCTTCTAACCGAATCGCCGTCGAACCTGCAAACACTAGTCACTACTATGAAAGATGATTGCATGATTAAAGGCTTGCAGTTGAATGCGACGAAAAGGAAAGTTATGGTGTTTGAAAGGGAGGAATCCAGGACGGATGCAAGGATAACGGTTGATGATGTAGTGCTGGAACAGGTGAATGAAATTGTATATCTTGGATGCGCTTTTAGCAGGGATGGAAGGTACACCGCGGATGTAGAAAGACGAGTGGCGATAGGAAATAGCGTAAATGGAGCGTTGGGCAGATTCCTCGGCGCAAAAAACATTAGCAGAAAAGCCCAGCTAGCAATCCACAATGCAGTCCTGATCCCAACGCTAACTTATGGAAGCGAGAGTTGGGTATGAAAGTAGAATAAACGCGGTAGAAATGAGGGCACTGCGCAAAATCTGCGGAGTGACTCTCGCTGACCGCGTAGAAAACAAGGTTGTAAGGAAGGAAGTTGATTTGAAAGAGAGTGTCGGTGTAAAAGTAAGAATGGGCATGCTCCGATGGTTCGGACATGTAGATAGAATGGATGATGCAAGACTGACTAAGCAGATATACAATGCAAAAGCGGACGGATGTAGGAGTCGGGGGCGGCCAAGACACACATTCCATGACCAAATAGAACGTGTTCTGGAGGAAGGTGATGTTAGGAGCCTCAAAAACCGACGCGCGTGCTTGAAAAGAGTTATGAAAGTCAACGAAGCGAGGTGAGTGAGGCATGTAAGAATCGTGCCTTATAGCGCTGTTCTCTTTGCCTACCCCGCTAGGGATTTGGCGTGAAGTTATGTATGTATGTACTCGCTTTTAGGCTTGATATCTTTTTACTCATTCTTTCCAGCACATCCAAGAACAATTCTTCTCTTGGCATCTACAGTAATTTAAAAATTCTGCTTTATTAAAAACTCTATGAATTATATGCGACAGGAGCTGAGTTTTAAATTAAATTTAACACGTTCAGATGCAGTTTTCAATTAATAACATTGCAAGTCTACTCTTACTGACGTTGTCAAAAGAGAGTTTTGTTATTGTTCCTGACGTTTGCCGTGTGACCTATATATGCTCGCAGTGCAAAATAAATGACACATGTTGGTTTTCAGTTTTAACCCAGTTGGAAAGCCTCAAGTGGGTAAATGCACCATTATGAGGGAAACTAGGTTGGTGCAGTCTAATTAAATATCATTAATATTATATGTGAAGAGAAAACTTCAAGTGGGTATTCTTAGGAATACTTAATGCACCAAGAACTGGATAAAATTGTAACAATAGATACTATAATTTAAACCTAGACAAATTGCAAAGAAACCGATGAATTTGTTCCATGGAAAAAGTCAACAAAGTGCTTTGGAGACAAAGCACTTAACTGCTTTTCAGCAAATAACACTGTTCAGTTATTATTTTTCTTAGAAAGATACATAAACTCGTTTGATCAATTAAAATTTGATATTTAGAAGACGCAGTCATTTGAAAGCTATTTTACCAAATAAAATATTTAAATATATTATAACAGTTTAACAGTAGTTATAACATTGGAATTTATTACAGATATATCATTTAGAGTGTTAATAGATTTCATAGTTTTAATTTAAAGTACCTAATTGAATTCACATGATATTGTTTTTAAACTGATTACTCCGAGGAAGTGACTCGATGTCCAAGAACCATTCAGGCCTATAAAAAAATATATTGGTGTCCAAAAATATGCCAATAAAAATAGCATTGTATATTAATGGAACAGTTGATTCGGTATCTTACCCACGGCCACGCGTGGGTAACAAAGCCCACGTGCGCTAAATCCGCCATTTTGTATTTCTATTTCCAAAATATTACGAACGAAAACGAAAAGTTATTTTGGTTCCCGCCTTTTCACGATACAATATTTTTGGATGAAAAGTGAGGACTAAAATAGTAATATTTTCATAGGTTATATTTTAACAGATACTTAAAATAGTCAATAGATACATAAAAGTTAATTTAATATCAAAATCACATTAGGCATTAATCATATCATATGCATAATCATATAATATTGCAAATTTATTATTACATTACATATATAACATTAAAACAACTTTTTATGGATTATATCGCGTTTATTTAGAACCTATTTTCTATTTTTTGCAGGTCAGACCCACATCAGAAATCAAAATAATGTAGAATTTAGAATTTTATTAACCTGGAAACCAAGTTTCTTTTCTCAAAATATTACAAATAATAGTACTATCAATAGCCCGTCTAAAATGAAATAATAATCAGTTTTGAAGAACAGCCGCTGAGTTTTCTTGCTGGGTCTTTCTCAGGACTGGCCGCGTTTTTGATCCAGTAATAGATTTTTTAACAACTACTTACCTTTAAATTTAAAATCAATCAATATTTAATGATAGTTATACTCTGATTTCAACTAACTTAGAAAAATAAGATAATTATCTAATAATTAAAAATAACAACTGTTATCTATTAAATTATACAACAAAGGATCTTTACAAACATAATTTTTCTTTATTAATATACTAGCTGACCCGGCGAACTCTGTTTCGCATCAAAAGTAATAACTGCTGCCCCGCTATGTTAATACTGCAATATCTTCGACAAATTTGAAGTCGATAGCAGCTATAGGTTAAAAATGGGAATTTTCCATTGTTAACACCCCCGCAACCCCCCTTGTGGGTGGAATTTCGTAAAATCCGTTCTTAGCTGACCTCTACTCGGCGAAAGGAATAATCCTACCAAATTTCAAGTCGCTACGCCTTATGGTTCCAGAGATATCGTGATGAGTCAATATATAGGTGGAAATCTCTTATATATATATATTTTACTTATAATAGGTTGGGGAAAAAGTATTTTCGTATTTTTGTATGAAAAGTCAAGACATTTTTTTCAAAGTTTATTTACATTTATTTACAATATATATGTACCGTTTTGTTGAATAACTTTCTGCCATTTTGTGGGCAGAGACATTATCCCGTTACTGTAGAAACTTTGGGACTTCTGATCAAAAAAACGGGACAAATAGTTTTGGCAGTCCTCTCTTGAAGTCAACCTTACAGAACCTAAAGAATTCTGAAGAGACCGAAACAGGTGAAAATCTGAAGGCGCAAGGTCAGGGCTATATGGCGGATGCACTAGGACCTCCCAGTCGAACTCTCTTAATTTTTGCTGAGTGGCTAAAGATGTGTTTGGTCTAGCGTTATCGTGATGAAAGACCACACCCTTTCTGTTGATCAATTCTGGCCGTTTTCTCTCGACTGCTTCCTTTAATCTCATCAGTTGCTGGCAGTAAAGATCAGAATCGATGGTTTTGCCGGACGGTAAAAGCTCATAATGAACAATGCCCTTCCAATCCCACCATACACACAGCATCACCTTATTTCGTGTTAGGCCAGGTTTGGCCACAGTCTGTGAAGCCTGGCCAACTTTCGACCACGACCTTTTTCGCACGTTCTTGTCGTACGTGATCCACTTTTCATCGCCAGTTATCAATCTCTTCAAAAACGGCTCGGTTTCATAACGTCTCAATAATGAATCGCAAATGAGTACACGGTTCATTAAGTTTCTTTGAGTGAGCTCGTGTGGCACCCAAATATCGAGCTTTTTTGTATAACCAGCTTTCTTCAAATGGGTCAAAACTGTTTTGTGGTCAATTCCCAGTTCTTCAGCTACATCGTAACTACTAATATGCCGATCTTGCTCCACTCTTTCAAAAATGGCGTCCATTTTATTCGTAACAGGGCGACCAGAGCGAGGTGCATCTTTAACATCAAAATTTCCGGACTGAAAACGTTTGAACCAAATTTGTGCTACTCTTACTGACACTGCATCAGGTCCATAAACATCACAAATTTTTTTCACTGCTTGAGTTGCATTTTTGCCTTTTTTATAATAAAATTTTAAAATGTATCGAATTTCTTCATTAGATTCACTCATTTTTACGGAGAGAAAAACAAATGAAAAATAGCGGGAAACAACTTTTTTTTTATTTTTTTCTTTTCTTTATAATGTAACCTTTTTAATGTTACCAAAACCAGCCAGACACAAATAGTACAGTCAAAGAAATTTTATAATAAGTTTATACCTACGTTATGCGAAAAGACTTTTTCCCCGACCTAATATATTTATAAATAAATATTTAATTTTTGTTTCATGGTCTGATGTGGGTTATCAATAGTAAAAATCTAATCTTATTGTATCAATGAAAATAGCTTTTGAACGACTACCATCTTTTTGTTCATCACTCGTGAAAATGATCTCTGTAAAGAGTACGAAACGTCCGGAAATAAATAGGAAATAGGTTCTAAATAATCGCGTTATAATCCATCCAAAAGTTGTTTTAATGTTATGAATGTGTTTCGCGAAATTCTAAGAAATAAATACATTACATATAAATGTGCGCTTGAGGAAAGTGCCTCTCAGCAAAAAAAGAAGAAGAATGTTTGAGCTATTATGAGAAGAACAGGTGTAACATAACATAACATAACTTCACGCCTTTTGTTAACCGAAGGTGTAGGCAGCGGCTGTTAAGCCTCGTCTCGCCGTTATGTTTACGTCCCAAATGGAATAGGTGGCGAACCTATTGCCATACCGGGCACAAAGTTTGTCAGTCATCGGTATTTATCACACATAACTTCCGAAAACAATTTCGAAAAGTCATTGGTGTGAGCCAGTGTCTGGAATCGAACCCCGGACCTCTGGATCAGAGGCCGTGCGCGAGGTGTATTTGTTGGAATTACTATTTATTATTATTTGGTTGTTATTATGGATATCTCAATTTTGCCATGGTTTGATGTGATTATAAATTGGAGTAGTTTCGAAAAAAAATTCACACGTTCTCAATATGTTTTAAATAAAATATAGCTGATAAGTTATTTTGATATTAATATTACACACTAGCTGACTTGGCGAGCTTTGTTTCGCCACGGAAGCAATTAATAAACCAATAAAAGTTTTTTTTAAAGTAGCCATGTTACTAATTAAAACACCAGCTACCTGCCAATAATAGTCCCGTCAAAATTGGTTCAGCCATTGCAGAGATTACCCAGAACAAACAGACATTTGTTTTCTGTATTACAATGCGACACTTCAATTTTATTTATATACTAGCTAACCCGGCGAACTTTGTTCCGCGTCAAAAGTAATAAATGAGTAAATTTTGGATATCATGAGGTTCAATTTGTGCTATTTATCGGCTTTAACTGTTGTCCCGCTATGTTAATACTGCAATATCTTCCAAAATATTTGTTTAAATTGCATGCTGTAAAGGGCCAGGATCATCTATATTACATGCACAATCTATTTAAGACATGTTGATGTTGATTACATAGTATAAAACCAAGTCACTTTCCGCTGTCTGTCCACTTATATGCTTATATCTTTAAAACTACGCAATGGATTTTGATGCGGTTTTTTTTAATAGTTAGAGGGTGTCAACGGGGTGGTTTTGATCTATAATTTATATATGACGTAGTTATATACTATGTAATGATTGATTTGTAGTTCGTGCAAATATATTTTTATATATATTTTTGTTTGCATCATGAGACGATTGGAGTTAACAAAATATACCAGTATCTGGTTAGCTAGTTGCGTGCCAGACAGACAGAAAGGCAATCTCGTCGTTTGATAGATAGATAAACACGCGATATTCCTTTTGTAATTAGTTCCGTTTTGTATGCGTGACTGCAGGCTTTAGTGACTTGGCAGAGTTTACTGCGAATGAATTAGGTCAATACCAGGTTAAGTCACTGTGGGCTCGGTTTCTTTGATCAATGCCAGATTGAGCTTAGTAATGGTTGAGCTTAGTAAACGCCGCATGGTTGCGCAGGCTCGACCGGTGTAATACTACGATAAAAGTGACTTATACCGTGTTTCCACAATCTGTGACTGCTTGTTCGATTGCCATCCCATAAAAGAATATATGAGACAGTACAAAAATTTTCGGAAAAGTCACATAATATTATGCATTCGTGAATTCTATGCTGGATAACTTTTCCGAAAGTTAAAAAGTTAAATGCGATAATACTGTTTACTTTAAAACAATAATGTGAGCAGTCCTCGTTCTCAACAAACTGACAACTTTCTTAAAACTTGCGACAGCCAGTTTTAAGACTTTAATGTCTCACTCAGTCTACATTATATACTGTGTAGCATAACTTATTGAATTATTCGTTGCTGATTATTTCTGGAGTGGAACTTCTAATTTCTCTTGCAATCGCTTAACGCTTTTAACGCCCCCATGCGGCCATAACAAAAGGTTATATATAATTGTATGATATAAACTGTTTTTTTATGGGACAGGGCGGCAAACGAGCAAGTGGGTCACCTGATGGTAAGTAACTTCTAACCGCCCATGTACCTACACCGTGGAGCGTTGCCGTCCTTTGAGGTAGTAGGGGGAAAAAGAAATGGGAAAGGGGATCGGGCCCCCGGGCTACCTCTCTCACCGAACGAAATGCGGCACAAGCCACTTCACGCCGATATTCCGAGAGGTCGTGGTATTCACTGGCCGAGCCGACCCATTCATGCAGCGAACTATAACACTCTACCACTGTTAAATGTCAATATAATAACCACGTTAGAAAACATCTTAAGTTTGAATTTAAAATGTACAGAGACATCTAGTAGCGGGTGGTGGTACTATAATTAATATTTTATTTTATTTTTCTCTTTGTCAATTATTTTTAAAGCCATTTATTTCAATGTTTTCTATATCTCCGTAAAATAAATGTCACGTAAAAATGTTTTTACGCTGTTTTATTTTAATTGGCAATACAGACACAACAACAAGAAACAACCTAGTCTACCATCAAAAACCCTGTTAATATTATATTCTTTATTTTGTGAGCTTCATCTTATTACTTGAAGGCTACATTGGTTTAATTATTGCTTAATTTTCAGTGTCTCAAAGATAAATTTATATAAGTGATTCAGTGTCTTTTAATTAACTTGTAAGTTTATTCGTAATAATAACTACCGTAAAAATATTTTAAATATAATCCATCTTATCTTTAACTAGTGCCATATATTTTTTTGTAGTGGCGTTGTTCAACTAAGTTCTGTGCAATGACGAGGAAATAATATTGCATTTTAATTACAAGTTGTTTTTTTTTTGATAGATTTTAATATTTATAGTGTTTGCGAAGCGTTGTGTAGGTAATTAAAAATCAATTATTATCAGTAAACATTCATTAAAATTTAATATAGTTTATTACACATAAATTATATTATAAATTAATCATAAAAATAAACTTCCGAGTCTTACGTGAGAAATTCAATCGACGCAAAATATTTTATATTGATTATAGACGCGTTAAAAATGGCGCCTATTTTGGCGCAATTGTCAAATGGCATAATAAACGATAAGATAAAAAAGAAAAAAACATATAAATATATTATTGAAGAAGCGAGTGTGGGAATAGGATCGTCTGTCTTGAAGTTCTCTGTGCATACTATAAAAGTTATGTGGCCGTGAAGATATTTATGTCTGTCAGAGGTGTACCGACTAATCATTTGGTCGATAGCATGTTGGCGTGGCGTTTCTCACGTAAGGCATTTGGAACAGAGTACAATTTAGATGGCTGGTGATAAAAAAATATATTGACTATTTCCCTGATTTTTTTTTCTAATATTATCGTTTCTATTCTACCGTCTTAACTATTTGACAGGTTATGAGACTGCATATGTCAAAGAAATTGTTTTTTTTCTTTTTTGATATTTGAGTTCACGTGAAATTAATTCAAAGTCACACGAAGTATAGAAGCACAGGAGTCCGAATGGTATAGGCTTATCCATAGTATTAATGTAACTGAGATCTTAGTTCCATTTTCTGCCACTGGTTGCGCTAGAATTTCAGACACACCGATGATTACTTTAATACGTCGCATTTAGTATTAAACATAGGTGTCAACGGCAACAAAGGAAACCGCGTTTGGATTTGAACGAGTGCTTCTCGAAAGATAGCACCCTCTACCGGCGAAAATTTTTTCCCGTATAATAATAGAGATCATTGGTTCAAAATTACGTTCGTACTTCTGTGTTGCTATTCTTCGAGCACATAAAAACTTTTCTTAGATTTTTTTTTGTTATTTAGATTAGTTTCCCGGAATTTATTACCAGCCAGCTAATGTAGTAAAATTATCATTATTAATAGCTTAGTGGTGTAAAAGTGAAGCGAAGCGTGGTGCCATACCTAACTCACCGTCATGCATTGGATCGATGGTGTGTATCATCAGTTGAAGGAGACCATGACGGAACTTGGCGGCTGGTGGTGGTGCCTTGCTCGGACCAGCACTGGCAGTCACTGTGGCCGTGTTCGTGCCAACCGAAGTCTCGCTCGATGTTGTGGCATTACCGTGCTGTTGAAGAAAAATCGATATTTAAAAAATATATTAAATTTATAAAAAAAACCTATTTTATTGACTTTTAAGAAATAGAATACATGTGAAAATTAATGCTAAGTGAAATGCTACTTCTTAACTTCAGCTAACATAGATCGTTCTGTCCTTATCCCGCCTTAAGTGACGACGGCATAACATGTCCTTCTTTTGAACTATCCATGTTATCAAGATTGGGCTTTGCTTGGCAAATGATTTGGCGGTTTTACGACCGGCCTCCTGACGTCAATCCTCCTTGGGAATGTTTTTGTAGTGGGATAGGCACGTGTAGTGAATGAAGAGGGGAGAGGTGAAGACCTCCGGATACCCCTCTCACCGAGCGAACCAAAAAATTTTGAAAGAATTTACCGGGCGAGATGAGCCATTCATGCAGCGAACTGCGAAGTAGATTGTCATACATATTTGCCGCCAAATACAGCATGAATTTACCTAATTATGTAGCGATTAGCATTTAATATCAAAGAAGTATGTCTTCAAAGAGTATGTATGTAATCAGACATATCAACATTTGCATATATCAAAAAAGAAAACAAATCAAATTTATCCATCTGCTAAATATATGCATAAATGCTTTGAGAACTTGGTAATTTGCATGTCTCGCACCGCACACACAAAGGGATGTTAATGTGGTCTATTTTTGTTAAAAATAGACCACATTAACATTTGTTAAAAAAAAACACTGAAAAACGTCGCGCAGCGCTTATTTTAATTTAACAGTGATTTGATTATAAATTCCACTTGCTATTCTTTGGTTTTAAAGTCTCGTTGGTCCAGCGGGTTAGCTTCCGCTTCGCGATGTTACTCACATGCAAACAAAATGGCGATGATGATGATGATTAAATATAGCCTATGTTACTCTGGGTGAATGTAGCTTTCCAATGGTGATCAAATTTTTGAATTCGGTCCAGTAGTTTTTGGAGTGTATTCGTTACATATGTATGTAACGAAAGTACAAAAATGTACAAAAAAATACAAAAATACAAATCTTTCTTTTTTATGGTAAAAAGGGACAAACAAGCGAGCGGGTCACCTGATGGAAAGCGACCACCACCGTCCATGGATTTCCGTAACACCAGGGGCGTCACACCAGCGTTGCCGGCCTTTTAAATAGGAATACGCTCGTTTCTTGAAGGTTCCTAGGTCGTAGCGGTCCGGAAATACCGTTACCGGCAGCTGATTCCGTATAGGAGCAGTGTGTGGCAAGAAGTGACGGCTGAAACGCAATGTCGTTGATCGCCAACTATTAAGCCGATGCGGATGGATTGCGAAAATCAGCAGGTGGTTTAAGTCATTTACTTGGCTTTCCGTTTATTAAATATATTATCACTTGTTACAAGTCCGTTTGTTAAATTGTTGATATTTTTAGGGAGCTATAATTGTTATTAATAAGTACTTAGCTAAAAGAGTTTGATAATACTTGTTAAGTATTTATATTTTTGTTATTATCATGGGTAGACAATAACACTGCAGCCCGAATGAAGACCAATCGTAGCCTTGAAAGTATTGCAGATTTTTTTTTTACAGTACTGTGTCCTAACTCCTAACCGTTTAAGAGTTCCGTAACTTCATCATCAGCACAGCAGTATCAGATATGGATTTAAGCTTATCTCCTAAGCAACGCGTTAGACCTGTACACCACTAAACAGTTTCTATTGACTAACTGCGGTAGTGTCTCCCAACTCCTAACCATTAAGGAGTTCTGTAGATTCTTCATCAGCACAGCAGCATCAGATGTATATTCAAGTATACCTCACATGATCCCCTTGCTCCTTCGTTTCCCCTCCTATTACTTATAAGGATGGCAACGCACCACGGTGTTCATGGCCGGTGAGTAGTCGCTACCATCAGGTGATCCACTTGCTAGTATGCCCTCGTATTCCATAAAAAAAATTCGCGCCTCGACCAAGCTGAAATTCTGCTCACAGAAAGTGTGGGCGCGTGGAACGGTTTTTTTTAAATTTGAACATGTTGACTCTTACAAAATTATAAAAGTTTTTGCAATATTATACTATAAGAGCTGCTGATTTATGGGGCATTTCGATCAATTAATAGATTCTATTATTGGCCTCAACGCTTCAAAGTTAATTGCATTTTTTTTTATAAATGTGTAGATGCAGGTAGGACTTAATGGAACAAAGTAAATTAATACTGTTATTTAAAAATTGATGTATGAATAAATATATCAACATTCGTCCTATTTATATAATCAAAAAAGATATGTCTCCACAATTACTAAACCATTTTAAATTAATTAGTCTTTTCCTCAAAGAGCAATACGATTTTTACAAAAAGTCGCTCTACAACTGATACTTGGGCAACTCTTATCCAAATAAAAAGAAAAAATTCAAAGTCAACCATAAAAACGCTCTCCTTATAATATCTAGATCTAGACGAAGTAAAAATGATGAATAAATATTGATAATTAAATTATAAAGAGATATGATAATGATGTGAATTCATAAATTAATGATTCGAGACAAAAAAAGAGTATTGGAAAACCACTTCAATTTCTTTCTGGTATTCAGACAAAAGTAATTATGAAAATGTTTTACAATTTCTAGGTACTCGTAACTACATTTTTTAAGACATAAAAAAAATATCTAAATATGTCCAAAACTTTATAACTCTTTTATTAAAATTTCTTTTTTTTACACAAGTGACCTCTATGGTCACACCTGAATCAGTAGTTTCCAGTTACAATCCGGATACCCACTATAGCTGTATGAATAAATATCAATATTTAACGCAATAACTTTACGCCTTTTTCTGCTCGGAGTTGTAAAACCTTGACTCGCCGAATTTTTATGTCCGTAATGGAATAGGTGGCGGAACCTAATACATACCGTACACCGGGCGCAATGGTGTCAGTCATCGATATATATCACACATAACTTCCAAAAAGAATTCCACTATGTCGTTGGTGTAAGCCCGGAATCAATGCTAAGACTTTTTGATTCATAAGCCGGAAGTAATTATTTCAGCGTGTTGCCCTTGCCTATATCTTCTGATATTTAGGCACAACAAGGATAATTTAAGAGAAAATGTTTTAAGATTTTTATTGAAACACATACTAAACTATAGAACTGAACGAAGGGGAAGTCCCGAATAATAAATCTGTCCGTGGAAAGAAATAAGAGAAATGGAGGATCCAAGAAAACATCTGATTTTTCTATCGGCGAACAATGCGACATACATATCGCCTACGAGTGAAATGCTTTAAAGTTGACTTCTTCAAATGGAGAGTGGATAGATAGATTCATCAGACTTGAGGGACACT
Organism: Euproctis similis; assembly: GCA_905147225.2. Lineage (NCBI taxonomy): Eukaryota > Metazoa > Arthropoda > Insecta > Lepidoptera > Erebidae > Euproctis > Euproctis similis. The sequence goes on along the minus strand of LR990121.1, from coordinate 3,845,493 downwards.
TTACCACCTTCAAGCTCACTAAGTCATTATCACTTAAAACCAATACGGACACATATATACATAACTTCACGCTAAATACCTTGCGGGATAGGCAGAGAGAACAGAGCGCCACATGGCACGATTGTTACACACCTCACTCGCTTCGTTGACTTTCATAACTCTTTTCATGCACGCGCGTCGTTTTTTGAGGTTCCTAACATCACCTTCCTCCAGAACACGTTCTATTTGGTCATGGAATGTGTGTCTTGGTCGTTCTCGACTCCTACATCCATCCGCTTTTGCATTGTTTATCTGCTTAGTCAATCTGGCATCATCCATCCTTTCTACATCTCCGAACCATCGGAGCATGCAGTTTCTTAATTTTACACCGACACTTTCTTTCTATCCGACAACGCGGATATATTGTACAAAGGACGACATGATTAAAAAGGTGTTATTGTGAAAGAAGACATTGATAATCAGTTATGCCAACCCTAATTATTGGGAACACGACAGGAAGGTTATGTTTGAAACCATAGATTTAGCATAGACTATAGTAGATGGCACATGTCAGCAAAAATGTACTAATATTCATCACTGACAGCGCAACCGCGTATATTAGATTTTCAGGATATTTACATTTTAACACGTTAACATTGACTATGTAAAAGTTGACACTTGGAGGCACTTTTTACGCATACATTGATAAGTCACTCACACATCAATAACCCACTTTTGGTCTCGTTGTTTGAGATTATTTTGTCTATCTATTATTCTTATCTATGTTTGAAACACATACTATCACACTCTGAATATTTTATGACAGGTAATAGAAATCATCTGTCAAACTACCCACAGCATATAAAATGATAGTTCTATCATTAATACGATCGTATACCTAGACTATAATTTAGACTAGACAGGGAATACTAGACCTATCATAGATACATTATATTTAAATCTACCTTATTATTAATGTATCTTTATTTATAAGAAATCACTTTTTTTTTTATTAATTATTTGAGCCGTTTGGGGTTGAGACTCTGGTGACATGGGGTCCGAGTGCTCGTGCACGAAATTAAGCTAAAAAGAAAATGAAACACGATAAATTCTATAAGTTACTGAATAATTTTTGAAAGAGTTATAAAAATAATTTCAATACAAACAAACGCATATTTTAATTTTAAAATACCAGTTTAGATGATTCTGCGTAATTCGAAGCTAAGATAGGGTTGAATACCAAATAAAAAGAGTAAATTATGACTCAATTTTAGAGGAATAGTCTTTAGTCTTAAAGAAACTTAGAAGAAACTTACTCTACGCTGGCTACAGAGCCAAGTTCCCACTTCTAAGTTTTTCTTCTCCCACTTCTAAGTTCTGTAACTTTAGTAATAAAATAAATTTTCCTTAAGATAAGAAGGGTGTCTTCTTGATTTATCTAAATTGTTCACAAATTGGTCAAGATAAATATCATAGGTAATTTATCTGACCAACTAACCCCGCTTCTAAATCAAGAGGTCGCGGTTTCGAATCCTGGCACACACCAATGACTTTTCGAAACTAATTTCGAAAGTTGTGTGTGATAAATGTCGATGACTAAAAACTTTGTGTCCGGTATGGCAATAGGTTCGCCTCCTATCCCATTTAGGACGTAAACATAACGGCGAGTCGAGGCTTAACAGCCACTGCCTACACTTTCGGGTAGAAAAATGACTTTTATGACTAGTAATTTCTCGCAGCTCCGCTCCGCTTGGTTTTTGCATAGATGTTAGCTATTTACACACTGGTCAGAACAAAACGTAGGTTGGTATGTTTCATATATTTTAATCAGGGACTCGAAACGCTGTCTACTTATTTCAATATTAACGTCGTGAGGGTAGCGGAATAGGTTTTATGAGACTACGATTTGCTAACCTTGGTAGGTCATAAAGTCAAGTCGGTATCTCGCGAGGTCTACGAATAGATAAATTTAATCTATACTAATATTATAAAGAGGAAAGATTTGTATTTTTGTTTGTAACAAATAAACTCAAAAAATACTATACCGATTTCAAAAATTCTTTCACCATTGGAAAGCTGCATTCACCCAGAGTAACATAGGTTATATTTAATCATCATTGTCATCGCTATTTTGTTTGTACACGAGCTACAGGAAAGCTATATAAAATATAGCAATACGAATTTGCGCGGTCTGCTAGTCCAAAAATATAATGTTTCGACGTCATCTAGTTTTCACGTTAACTGAAGCATGTGTTATGGAAACAAAGAACGGCTATTATTTACTTATTTAATTTTCTTTTAGTAAATACAGTCTTATAATACATAGAAAAACCTCCAGACGCCAAATAAATATCCATGTTTTTTTCCAAATAGGAGAGACGGGCTAACGAATCGCCTGATGGTAAGTGATTAACGCTGCCCTTGGACATCTGCGATACCAAGAGTAGTGTTGCGTTGTTAGATCTTCAATTGGAATAGGCAGTGCGATGAGAGGACCGGAGAAAAGCTATTAGGCCTCAGGATATCCCTCTCACCAAACGAAACGCGGCATGAGCCGCTTTGCATCGATTTTTTCAGAGGTCGTGGTATTTCACCGTGCGTGCCCGCTCCTGCATGCAGCGAACTGCGCGGTTCTACCGCTGTTCGGGATTCGAACCCGCCGACATTTGCAAGGCTTTTGGTCAGACCAGAAATAATAGTATAAAATTGGTTGATACAGACGTAATAATTCCTAAAAAAAACCTTTAATATCCTCTGCTATAAAAAAGTATTTTAAATAATTAATGTATTATATAATAGTGTATAATGAATTAATTATCTATAAATATCTAAAGGCTAGAATACAGCTCGCCCGCTTCACAAGGATTAATTCTATTCATTTTATTTTATTTCTACATGTCTAAACCATGCTCTAAGCTATTATTTTTCTATTATTACCTACTTATAAAATTATTTCAAACTAAACCATATTATAACAGGAAAGTTTCCTAATGAAATAATAACTTAAGATAAAACGTTGATGGACAGATGTTTAATAATTTCCGATCGATAAACTGGCTAGCCGGATATCCGGCCACTAAATTTAGCTTTAAAAAACCCATGAATGGTATTTTCTATGAATTGTTAATAAGCTAATACGGAAGAGGGTTCTAGATATCTCTTACACCGAACGAAACGCGGCATGAGCCACTTTATGTCGAGATTCTGACACACCATGGTATATCACCGGTCTGGTCGGCTTATTCATGCGGTTCAGTTAGGTCCTATTCGTGTATGAATGCAGCAAGTCTTTTAAACTCTAAGTCTTTTATTGACTTATTGAATTAAAATCTAGATAGAATGTAGAGGAAAATTGCCTTAATAAGATACAGACTGTCAATAACACTATTTAATTTAAAAAATGCCTGGCCCGGACTTTCCACACCACGCTTCTGAAAAAAAGTCTTGCTTTTGAAGCCTACCCACATTTCACATTATTTTTTGAAAATTGTCAATCGTATACTGACCAATTTGTGGAAATGGTTTCAGCCAATTATAAAATCAAGGCATAATTGTGATTGCCTATAACCCTCAGGTATAAAAGGAGTGTTACTAACTGGCCGCATTGCCACGCTGAATGGCAATGCTAATCCTCTGTGCGAAGAATAGACCAGCCAGCTGGTCGCCAGAGGCCTCGATCAGTCTCTTTGCAATATCTTTATAGAGTGCACGAGCATTCGGACCCCATGTCCCCAGAGTCTCAACCCCAAACGGCTCAAAAACATAACCACTATTTATTATACTTTAAATCAAAGTTAGAAATGGTGTGTAAGAACCTCTAAGTAGGTTCTAATATGGTAATTGAAAACTTCAAACTCCCCGTCTGACTTTTAAGACTTCTTTCCTAACCAGCTGGTTATAATTGAACTCGACTCGGTAAGACTTTAATAAAGTCACACGTACTTGACTTGTGAGAATTAACAAGTTTAATATTAAACAGTATATCTATAACTTGACGCTGTTGATAGCCGAAGACGTGGGCAGGGGAGATTACGATACGATGAGACGCATTTTTTAGTATTAAAATTGGGCTATTGCATATTTATCACTTTGGTGAAAAAACGTATAATATGTAATTAATCACTAATAACTTAAGAAAACCATTTAAAAATAGTTTTATTTCATAGGTCTTCACAAGCACTTAACAATATACGTTCATTAATATGTGAGCTTGTGGAAAGTGCATTGCTGCAACAGGAAAGTACTTCCGTAGAACAAGAAAACATGAAAACAATTGCCACGAGTAGTCCTAATTTGAATATAGTAGCTATCATGAGAAGAACCGGTCAAGAAACTCATGAGGCAAAAGAATTTTGAATTATAAAAATTTTGAATTCCTTTGAAAAAATATTTGTAAGTAGATGAATTCGTATAAAGTGACATCATGCAATAAATAGATACATTTGAAAATTCTGGCTTATTTCTGTATATTCTAGCAAAACTTCCAATTTATTACGTAACGTAACTTCACGCTTTTTTCTACCCCAAGGTATAGGCAGCGGCTGTTAAATAAGCCTCGATTGGCATTCCAGGTAGGGAACCTATTGGCATTCCAGGTGGGGAACCTATTGCCATTACACCGGGCACGAATTTGTTAGTCATCGATATTTATCACACATAACTTCCGAAAATAATTCCTATAAATCATTGGTGTTAGTCCGGAATTGGACCCGTGACTCTTGAATCAGAAGCGAGGAGCTCGACCATTGGACCACCGAGACCATTAGATATAGAATAACGAAGACTTCGCCTCATTAAAATCTGATGTCTACTAAAAGTTATATGGTCGATTAGAAATAATGCAATACGTGTCTGAAGTGGAATAAAACATGTGACTCTAAGGAGTAGATACCTACTTTGGGTCCGTTAGTTCAATAGTAAAACTTTTATCGCTCAGGTAATTGTTATATGTGTGCAGTAGTTCCCGCGGGATGGCTAACGTTTATGGCCGCTTTCAACAGACGAGACTTTAATAAAACTCATGTTCACGAACTTGCTCTGCGAACTATTTTATACGATCTTAGCTATTGTAGATTTAAAACGTCTCTCTTGAATATAACAGCAGTGGTTAAGCCACGCAGATCACTGCATGAATGGGCTTGCAAGATCGCTGAAATACCCCGAGAGGAAAAGGCTACGCAACTGTAACCCTATCTGTGTTACAGGTGTCTATGGGCGACACCAGTCACTTACCACCAGGTGACGTTGCTTTGCAGCTTGCATGTTTGGACCATATCCATAGAAGCATATTTCCGCGCCAAAACATCAGTACCCTACTAATATTTTGGCGCGAAAATATGCTTAATATTGCTTGGTAGGAAATAAATGTTTCACAAAACACGATGCATAAACGACTTACAGTTTGTTTCCAATAACTTTTATCATAAACGCTAATCGGTTTTTAAGTACCCATCTTCCGATATGACACGGTTTCCCTCGATTCCTACGTTCTTCCTCCTCGCATTTGCGCTCAATATCTGCTTAAGCAATCGCAGTATGCTTTTGTAAATACAAATACAACTGTAAAAAAAAACCTTGTAATACCTCTAATCTTCTTTCTTTGCGAGGTTTTTGCCTAATAGGATTAAAAAAAAACTTAATCCGACAGAGAAGAATTCTCCAACAAATCTGCATACATTCATCGCGATGAAGAATATGTTTCTTTACTTTCAATGTTATTTTTTAAGCAATTATGATCACAGTTTGTCTACAGATTCACTTATTAAATCTATATTAGTGAAGTTAGTATTAGCTTGACTTTTATTTATAAATGAATATGCAAAATGTAACGCGCATAACTTCTGAACAGCTGGACCGATTTCGTCAATTCGTTTTATAACATTCCTTGAAATACAAGACTGATTTCTACGGAGAGAAAAGCATAACTTCGATACTCTATACAAAAGATTCGTAGTAATACTTAAGGGTCAATGGGAAATTTTCAAAACATAAACTATTAGTGACACACAAAGATGTACAATAAGTTCGCGCAGTCAGCTAGTCACAAAGTCAAAGAAGCTTTATTTTCATAGGTTTTCACAGAAATTTAAAAATAGTTAAGAAGGGCAGTGAAAAAATATTATTCCAAACCAAATAGGTACTAAACACGAGCGCTTGAGGAAAGTGCCTCCGTGGAACAACGGACAAAACACGGATGCAATCGCTATCATGAGAGGAATCGGGCGAGAAACTCATGTGACAAATACTCTTTTCAAAGCATTTAAAATTAATAACGTTAATGTCATTATCGCCACGGAAAACATGGCAGTAGGCTCATGCATAAAAGGTGTAGCAGCCAGAATACTCGACCATCACAATTAAGACCCAACCAAATTAAAATCAACGTCCTACATGTTAACTAAGAAATTCTATGCGACTATATTAGTTGAATGCAATGCCTGAAGACCAAAGTCTTTGACCAGTGCGTCCTACCAGTAATGACCTACGGTGCTAAAACGTGGACACTTACGGTGGGGTTAGTCCACAAATTTAAAGTCGCTCAGCGAGCTCGGGAGCGAGCTATGCTCGGAGTATCTTTGAAAGATAGACTCAGGAATGAGTATATCCGACAGAGAACCGGAGTAACCGACATAGCTTGTAGAATAAGCTCGCTGAAGTGACAATGGGCTGGTCACGTCTGTCGCAGGACCGATGGTAGATGGAGCAAGAAGGTCATGATGTGGAGACCGCGACTTGGTAAGCGTAGTGTAGGACGCCCACCAGCCCGATGGTCAGACGACCTCAGAAGGGCTGCTGGAAAGGACTGGATGCGGAAGGCAGAGAATCGGATGTTGTGGCGCACATTGGGAGAGGCCTATGTCCAGGAGTGGACTGCAACAGGCTAATGATGATGATGATATTAGTTGAGCACAACTGACGCGACATCTTTTAATTGAGTGGTAACGTTGTGGGCAATAATAAAATTTATTATTATTATTATATTGATAACAATGTTAAGGCAAGTTTATAATTAAAAAATACTTACATACACACATAACTTCATGCCAAATCCCTTGCAGGATAGACAGAGAGTACAGAGCGCCAGAAGGCACGATTCTTACACGCCTCACTCGCTTGGTTGTCATCGATAACTCTTTTCATGCACGCGCGTCGATTTTTGAGGCTCCTAACATCACCTTCTTCCAGGACACGTTCTATTTGGTCATGGAATGTGTGTCTTGGCCGTCCTCGACTCCTATGTCCATCCGCTTTTGCATTGTATATCTGGTTAGCCAGTCTTGCATCATCCGTTCTTTCTGCATGTTCGAACACCATCCGACTTTTACACCGACACTTTCTTTCAATACCACTTCCTTCCTTACAACCTTGTTTTCGACGCGGTCAGCGAGAGTCACTCCGCAGATTTTGGGCAGTGCCCTCATTTCTACAGCGTTTATCCTACTTTCATGCACACCTCTGCCATACCCAGCTCTCTCTTCGCTTTTATATGTAACATATATTGAAAACAATATCAAGGCGACTTTATAATTAGAAAACTATCAGAAATGATTACAGTACGACTCCACTCCAAAATAAGTGAACAAAGTGTAGATACAAGCAAGCAAGTTTTTATCTAACCACGCATAAATAATCATTCGTTCTATAAACACGGTCTTATCTTAAACACAGTAGAATGTTTTGCTGCCATTTTTTTTTTTTGGTTATAAGTCGCGACCCAATTCTCAAAGTTTAGGCCATTCTCAGCCCCTATTGTGGGGCCGTGAATGCCGACAACGGAATTTGTATCTACGTGCTTTGAATACAAGGATTACTTTTGCTAAGAAAAACGTTGATTACGTCATTGTTCTCTGGTCTTCCCGAAGATGGTTATCGAGTGGCTATGTAAAAATGTCTTTTTCTGTATTGATTAAACCTCAATCTTTTGTTCAAACATATTTGGTTATACTTGTATTGTGTTATATAGTCTCGGTGATCCAGTGGTCGAGCACACGGCTCCTGTATACAGGGGTAAATCCTGGCACATAACAATGACAAATATCGATGACTAAAAACCTTGTGCCCGGTATGGTAATAGGTTCGCCACCTATTTCGTTTAGGACTTTAACGGCAAGTCGAGGCTTAACAGCCACTGCCTACACCTTCGGTCAAAAAAAGGCTTGAAGTTATGTTTGTATTGTGTCAAATAAGTAAGATCACACCCTTGATAATTGGGCGATTGGACAGCATTGATTACACTTTAACAGTCCGAATGTCAACACTTCCGAAAACATTCCCGAAATAGGCAGAATTCGAACCCCAAACTTTTTGATGGGATTCATTTGTTGCGAAAGACTGTTCCACATTTCCCCATCATCAGGATTTATTCATTCATTCGTCTACAATCATCGTTCTAATATTGAATGGGCGTGGATAGTGCGAACGTTTTCTCCTTCAAACCTTTTAATAATTGATCTTGCACCCAGACTTCTTACTAACTCACCAACCCTTTCTAAGAGTGGTAACCCTTTCTAAGATAGATAGTTCGCTGTATGAATAGGACTGCTCGACCGGTGAAATTCCATGACCTCTCAGAATATCGGCGTAGAGTGGCTCATACCATGTCTCGCTCGGTGAGAGAGGTATCCGTAAGCCCAACTTTTTCACCTTTTCTCAAAATTCTTCCGGCCCTTGCTTTATCACATTTTAACAACAACGCAACTATCAGACGACATGTCTGATCATTTGCCCCCACATTCCATAAAGATCCCCTACTTACCTGTGGACAGTTTTATGAACGCACCACGAGTCTGGTCATAGAGATTCATTAATACTTAACAAAAGTACCATCACCAAAACGTTAGTTTTATTTTTATTGTAAAAGAAAAAGCTTACGTTCTACACGAAATGTCTATTAATTACTTACGTATTATATTTGAATATATGTTAATATATTCTTTCACGTAATATTTCAGCGGCGACATATTCAACAATTACACACTGAAAACTGTTTCACGTAATCCTGAAGCTTATTATTTTGTTACCTCTTTACGTGTATTAATTACAATTTTGGGGTATTTTAATTGCACGTTATGTTTTTGCGGCGAACTGTCAACGGTCTTATGATTTACAGGTAAAATAGTCTCGAGAAATTTTTGCGTATGTAGTGGTGTGTATATTACTCAAATCTTAGAGCGCGTTTCCACTATATCGTTCTGGCCTATACAAAAATGTTTCCTTACATTACTATTTAATTTTATACTTATCCCTAGCAACACTCTGATTTTTGTTTTCAATAAAAACAAGTTTTTATTTTAAAGAAAAAGGTTTTGACATTATAAAAAAAAAAAATCATTCTATTTCACGTCCTTGAGCAAACGACAAGGCGACTACCGTGAAACAATAAAATATCGTGTCGTTCTTTAGGTGATAGTAGTTTAGCTATAGGTAAAAAGTTTTGACCATAATAATTACGAAACAAAACAAACAAATAAATCGTCACTTGATAGTGGAAAGTGGAAACACGCACAAAGCAGAATAAACCAGTTTACGCTGTCCGCAGGTGCCACGTGACCATACACTACTACATATGCAAAAATTTCTCCAAGCTAATTTATTTTTATTTTATAATTTTATTTTTATTTATTAATTTTTATATACTCGTATGATATTATATGAACTAGGAAATTATTTTATGCTATAAAATATTTCATACTTCCTTAGATGTATTACTAGTTGGCCCGGCGAACTTTGTTCCGCAACAAAAGTAATAAATAAGTATATTTTGGATTTATCACTTTTTCTTTACTACATTAATACATGAATCGTAGATATAAACCACTCCGTTGACATCCTCTATCTATTAAAAAAACGGCATCAAAATCCGTTGCGTAGTTTTAAAGATTTAAGCTTACATAGGTATATAGGGACAGAGAAAGCGACTTTGCTTTACAATATGTAGTGATGACGTGATATATAATCTTATTACTAATCTTAAACTGCTGGACTTGAAATCGGTTCAATAAATAAGTAATAGTAGTAGTAAGTAATAGTTGAAATATATTTAAAAAAAGGTAATTGAACGAAAAAAAAATTTAATGAACAAAATAAATTAACGAATGTGTAGCTGCACCTACATATTCATTTGACTAAGGAGATATACAGTGCAAAATAAGTAGAATGTATGAGTCAAGAACTCTAACGACACACTTTCTTGTCTTTTTGTTGTCAGAAGATTAAAAAACCGACGATATATGATTTATGTAAGTCGAAATATTGAGAGACACATGTAAGAATCTTGCTGTATAGCGCTCCGTTATTGCTGTCTACCCCGCAAGGTTCTTAGCTTCAAGTAAAAGAAGAAAAGATTTACCGTTCCTCAAAGTTTATAACAACATTTGCGGGCACAGACCAGTAAATATATGTATTATAGCAAAACTTTGAGACACACAGTTAAGTTTCTCACACTTATTGCGGGTGTGCCGGCAGGTGTTGCCACCTACATCACGCCTGGACGATTTATTATTTAAAACGTGGCACTCCACGGCTGCGTTCGCATTCGTGACGTTTAAAATTGGAATGTTGGCCACACTTGCTCGCCTCAGTGCACGCTAACGGATTTTAATATTATTATACATTTTTAACATAATCTGTGGTAGTAACACTTCCTCACTTGTGTCTGAGGTTAGGTTAAGATTAGTTTAGGTTAAGAATTAAGAAGTTAATTGTAATAAAAAGACTCGACTTAAAGGTCCTAGCAACCAGGTCGTTAAATTATATAAAAAAAAGTCTCTTGTGTCTGGAGTTTTGGCGGGAATGTCAAAGAGTGTCATGTCTGTTCTTTGCATTATTTTCTAAAATTTGTGTTTCAATGGATATTATTGTATAAAATTCGTGGAATTTTATTTAATAAGTGTTCTTATATGAGTGCAAATGTGGAAAATTGTGTAAATATTGTGTGTAGCGTGCTCTTCAACATTGTCATTAAAACTCCCTCGGAACATCATGCAAAATAGTGCCACGACTTTATGGATGATTTGGTTAGGTTAGGTTAAGAATAATGATGTGAATTATAAAAAAAATACTCAACTTAAAGGTCCCAGCAACCAGGTCGTTGAATACCAAAAAAATCTCATGTGTCTGCGGGTGTCGTATCAGACGAGTGGGAAATTTGGTGTGAACTTTATCCCTGGTTTCGAGTTGGAATAGATATTTTTAAGGGGCGAGCAAACTGCTCACGCAGTGGTAATACTTTCGCCGTCCATGGACATCGGCCACACCGGGAAGATCACAGTTCCACAAAATAGGACTGGGCAGGGGCTGAGAAAAGAAGGGGAATACTTCCCTTACCGAACGAAACGCGGCATAATTCACTTTACGTCTATATGTTGAGAGCGCGTGTTATTTCATCGGCCAAGCCGGCCCATTCATGCAGCGAACTGCGTGGCTCTACCATTGTTACTATTACTCGTGTCTCACTCATTATTATGAGTATTTCAGACTGCAATATCAAGTTCAAAAGTTCCGTGTTCGAATCCGGACTCGCGCTAGAACTTCGGTGACTCACGAACCTGTGTCTTCTGTATACAAAATAAAATAGTTTTTTGTTTTAGCCCTAATTTATTTGAGGAAAATTTCCTACATTTTTAAGTATTAATAGCGTGAATATAACAAAAAAATAAATATGTATTTAATTTTTTTTTTAATCCGAAAGCATGACATTGGTGTTAGTGATACCGTTGAATTCAATGACTTTTAGAATTTATTTTAGGAAGTTAAGAGACCACAGGCCCTTGTTGAAAAATCATGGGTCATTTGAACCAGCAGGGGACCTATCTAAAACGATATAAGAGCATAAAATAATATGATTCCACACTATACTACCACTTGTAAGCTGTCCAACTGAGTGCAGATGAGAATTCCCTCCGAGAACCCTCGATACTTTCCCATTTGTCGCATGATTTTTGTACGGCGTTGCGGAATAATGGATTAGAAGCAGCATTGAAATAGTATGAAAATGATGCCGTACAAAATCAAATGATCAAATTTACCCTGGAAATATCGGAAAGTAAAAAAAAAAATCCGATCTCGTGGCGCACCATTTTTTTTTTACGGCACTGAGCGTTTTCTTATTATTTCTCATGGATTTATCCATGGTAAGAATGTCGTACACAAATATATGACCATAAAATCAACTCACTCTACCTGTACTTTTGAATTCTCACCTGCACTCAGTTGGACAGATTACAAATGACGGCATAGTGCTGAATCATATTATTTTATGCTCTTATATCGTTCTAGATAGGTCCCCTGCTGGTTCAAATGACCCATGATTTTCCAACACGGGCCTGTAGTCTATAACTTTTCGTTAGTGTGCCCGGTGTATGGCAATAGGTTTGCCACCTATTAACCTCCGGATACCTCTCTCACCGAGCGAAACGCGACATATTCTGAGAGGTCGTGGTATTTCGCCTGTCGTGGCGGCCCATTCAGCCGATACCACAGCGAACTGCCGATACCACTATTTAACTTGTTTTTAATGAGTCAGGGAAAATCATGACGTCATCAGTGGTCCGTAACTATGTTACCGTATTTGAGGCTTGAATACCGACGCAACAGCGCAGTTACTAATACTCAGAACCGTGTCTCGTGGCACTCAGTTTTCCTGTCTAAACCTCAAAAGGCTAGGCGTGAAGATATATTAATGTTAAGTGGATTTTTTTTAAATTATAATCTATCAACCTGTACAGCGGATCTAGCGGCCAGTAATTTAAAACGAGGATCAAATCACAGAAGGTGTGTATCATGCCAGCGCTTTTTTTTCTCTCCTTTTACACCAATTTATTTATATTCCAATAAACATTTACGCGCCATCGCCCTTTTTAATGGCCCCTTTGGGAATGTGAGCCTGAAAAAAATTAACCGAAATGAGAGTTATATATTTTAAAGAATACACAAATTGCGCCATCAATTTGAAAAGCTTTACCCACATTCTTTCAGCCGAGTGTTGGCTGTATGAGGGTTGTGTCTTTTGTCTATGTAAGGTGTAATGTATACATTATTTGGTAGCTGTACACAATAGACACAGCGCTCTCCAAGCTAAGCAACTATACTTGTGTTATGGAAACTAGATAACGGTTATGAATGCATATTAAATACATTTCTTTAGTACTTGTACACAGAAAATCTCCCAGATGCGATTCATGCTTGTCATAAATATTTGTACGCAGGTGGGGATCGAACCCGTCAACCTCGATTCCGCAGACGGTCGTTTTACCACGAGACCGCGACTTAGCGTTGAATTCAGGAAAAATAGATTTTAATAAAATTTCTTATTTAAAAGCAACCTAGATTATAGCCTACGTCCATAATATATTAGCTGTATGCCTAAGTCCTTTTAGCCGTTTTAGAAATTAGCCGAAATAAACAAATAGACAGATATGTTAGCAATTGGAAAAGGATGTAGGCGTACCGTGTTAAGCTTACACCTAGAATATTGTTCCTTAAAATTATCCAAAGGAACATAAACCTCGCATATTTGTTTAGTTAACTAAACATGATGTGTATGTAATAATATCAATGTTAGATACTTTTTTTTATAATCATGTAAAGCATTTTTTTTTTAAATTTTATGACCTGGTAACATATGCAAAGCAAATATGCTAGATGACATAATGGTTAGTAAAGAGTAAAGACAACAGCCCTAAGGGTCACGGGTACAGTTAGCTGGACTGGTATAAATATTCATGTTTACAAGGCTTTAGGTCAAAATATTGAGTAGGTATGTATTTTGTGATAAACAAAATTAAGCTCTATTCATGGCAATGTACCCTCTTCTTTTTTGGGTAGTTGATATACAACAAAGTGTGTTGTAAAGTCTTAAGAAAACAACGTTGTGGATGTGTTATTTAAACTTTTTGGCAAGAATGCGACCTCTTTATTTTTGAGTACAACAGTTGTAACGTCAATGTCAAAACTTTTGTTGAATCTCTCAAATACAGAATCTGTCATATTTGAAAGGTTACGTTTTTATTTTCTAAAAATTGTTAAACAAATATATAATTCTATATTCATTTACAAATAGGATTATTATAAGAAAAATATAACTGTCATATTGAATGGATTCAGGTAAACATAGATTTAATATTTATAATAATAGTATCATAAATAAAAAATAGACGAACTGAGCTATTAATTGACATTGTACCTAAAGTACAGTGCCTTGTAGGTATTAATAACCAGAACGAAGGTCACTTAGATAATAATTTCCACGTACGCTTTGGAAAATTATATCTGACCTGCGACAATACTGGGTCATAAAACTCTGGTAGTTTATGCGATTAGTGGTAACTCCTAATGTTTTTATAATGAACAAAAATACACTTATACTGGACGGGCTACATCTGGCTAAATGAAGCCAGCCTGTGCAGTGATTTTAATATATATATATATATATATATGTCTATGAATATATATTTTTTGGCTGTTTAATAGGTATTTACATTTGCAATAAACCAATCATGCGTTATATACATTCAAATAATTTAATTAACCCACTGGTAATTTATTGTTACTTATAAATTTAGAAAATAGAATTAGGAGAGTACATCTATTAATATTTCAACACAGACAACTTGAAAACGAGCCAAAAATCCGCAGTTTGATTGGAATACTTGGTATAAAAAATTCTGTGCCAAAGGCCATGCTACTATCAGGAAGAACGATGCTGACTTATTTTATGTACTTGTCAACAGATTGGGCCACGTCACTTAAGGAAATCAACGGAATAAACTTAACTAACTATTTGCCACAGCAGCGTTCCTGTAATTCAGTAGTGTATGTACATAAAAAATGCTTCGAGAAACATCAACTTGAAGAAGAAAAACCAGACTTAATAAAAGCTAAGAAACATAAAAAAAATCAACACGATAAAAGCCAACAGTTTAATATAGATAAAGATATTTTCTTACCTTTCAAGACCAAGTTGAAGAAGATTAGTAATAATAAACATGATGAGTCCCTACTTGAGCATACTGTAAACTTTGCTAAAAATATCGTCCCGTTAGTATTACCGTCAAGAGACGACACGTCGCAAGTGTACTATACAGTGAAAACAGCAAAAAAGCATAAAAACAGAGAGAAAAGAGCTCGTCAATCAAGCTTTGAGTTTCAGGAGTCGTTTAAAGACAAAGAGAAATCTAAGAAAATTATCGAGACTTATACAAAAGAGAACATTAGCGTCAAAGAATCGTTTAGTCATTCGTCAAATAATACTTTAGATGATTTAAATATCAATCACTCACTTTGTTGTACATTATCAGAGACGTCAGAAAAGAGACATAGGAAAACCAAATCAAAAAACACTAAAAAACATAGTGCCAGGCAAAAGGTTGCTATATCAGAATCTTTTGAAGCTTTAGCTACTGAAAATACAGGTGATGATACAAAAATTAAAGTACACCTCATGAATGAAAAAGACAAAAACTTTCTTAGCGATAGTATTATAGAACCTATTTTGAACGCCATTGAGGAATATTTATCGGGTTTGCAAAATAACAATCTTAGTACTGAAATGTCCACAATGCTGAAATTTCTAAGATACAATTCGCAAAAACTAGATAATATCGCAGATAAGATAGCACATATTGAATATAAATTAGAAGATTATAAAAAAGAAATTGACAGTCAACACACAAAAAATAATATCACCGATAAAAGGTTATCTATAGATGAAAAGAAAATAAATCGATGCATGGAAAAAGTAAATTATGAAAAAGAAATAAAAGCATATGACAGTAAAATAGATGGCCGAAATGAAGATAGAAAACAAATCAAGAAGTCTCACCAAATCGAACCGAAAGCTCAAGCGTCCACATTAGAGAACTTAGCAGAGGATTTAATCGAAATTAAAGATGATTTTAGTTCAGAAGAAGAGTTACATCATGAGCTTTTAGAGGGGAGAAGTAAAAGTACGATAGTAGAAGAATTTAAAAAAGAAGGTAATAATGCTGAGAGTCTAGGAGGAGGTGAAGTGCTTCGTTCAGTGAAAGGTATTTCTTTAGCTGGAAATAAACTAGAGCGCCCTAAGCGAATACCAACACGATTCTGTTGGACAGACGCTTCGAAAATTAATTAATATTTATAAGCTTTATATTATGTAAAATTGTTAATTGCTACGTATGTTGTTTACTGTCTTTATTTGTATTAGTTAACATTAGTTATTTGTCTATAGTTACTTAAATTATCACAGCTTCAAGAGTTTCTTTCATTTACCTATTTATATTAAAATTTTAACTATGGCAAAACCACACAGTTCTCTGCCAGTGAAATACAACGGCAATGCTGCGTTTCGTTCAGTGAGAGGGGGTATCTGGAGGTCTACCCCCTTCCTCCTCCTTGTCCATCCTACTCCTTTAAAGGCCGGCAACTCAACTGTAACCATGTCTGTGTTGCAGGTGTCCATGGGAGGCGTTAGTCACTTACAACCAGGTGTACCCGCTTTGTCATTTGCTCAAACAGTTTTGGGCGATATTAGTCTGAATAAATTATGTAGTATTATGTTAAATTTTGGGATCTGTTTGTTTTTTATAGGTGAAGGGCCAAAAATCTAGCGGAGCACCTGGTGGTAAGCGATTAACATCGATACGGTCACAATTATATTGCCAGCATTTAAAATGGGATAGGAAGTGGGATGGGGATAAGCATCCAGCTATCTTTCTCACCAATCAATTTTCTGAGATATCGTAGTATTTCACCGGTCGAACCGACCCATATCTACATTATACAAAATTTACCAAACTTGTATATTTAACATTTCTTATGTAAAAATGAAACATTGATTTTTGTGCACACAACTACCACTTCGACCGTAATAGCGGGTGAAAATTTGCCTCCGACCAATCGCACCCCTCCATTAAGAGGTCGAATTAATCATTTGCACAGGAAACCGGTGACTTGCCACTACGATATTAACATCGTTAAATGGGAAAGTCTTGTTCCAAATCAATATGCTTATAATAAACTACAAATGATTGTGAAATTTAGTTTCGTAATGTACTGGGTCAGATTGGTGTAGTATTTTCTATACACTTAATGTACTCTGTGCTTTAATACTCTCTGCTTGAGACAGCATCCATGGTCATGAAATTAATAAAAAAAAATTGATTGAGACGTTGCCTTAATTTTGAACTTTGATTATGGAAACACGACATTGACTTCTCATTTTTTTGGAATGCTATACACGCTTAATTTGGCGGCAGTTTTTAAACAATTGCCTAATTTAGGTTTTATGCTAGTGTAAGAGCTGTAACTGACAAAATTAGTTATGTTTAAGATGAACATATTTCCTGAGACTAGATAGTTCGGCATTTCGAAGGGTAATTTCCACTGCAGATAACCTAAATTGTTGTAAAGAGGAGAATGAGAATCGCCACGGCTGTAGTTTTATTTTTAAATTTTCTTTAGATAAGTTGAATAGATAAATAGAATTAATAACAGTGATAGAGCCAAGCAGTTCGCTGCATGAATGGGCCGGCTCGACCGGTGAAATACTACGATCTCTCAGAAGATCGACGTAAAGTGGCTCATGCCGCGTTTCGTTTGGTGAGAGAGGTACCCGGAGGCCCTAACCCCTTAACCATCCTTTCCTATCCCACTCCCTTAAAGGTCGGCAACGCAACAGTAACACCATATGTGTTGCTGGTGTCCATGGGCGGCGCAGGTTGCTTACCATCAGGTGACACGCTCGCTCACGCTCACGCTGCTCGTTTGCCCTCCTATCCCTTAAATAAAATAAAATAATAAATAATAATATAATAAATAGACTTAATAAATTGCGTTCGTTATCTGGCAAAAGACTCACCATCTGCCAAACACGAAGCCGGAGTTGAGATCAGCAACTAGTATGTATGAGAAGCTATAAATGTAGAATGTAATTAATAATAAAAGCATAAAAATATATAATGTTTGTAATAGAGTAACTTATGGAAAATACTAATCTACAATAATGTCATTTGTAAATCTAAATATAATATAATAAATCATTATAATACATATAATAAACGAAGCATTATTATGTTGAAATTGAAATTATTCAAATTGCGGTCGAGAGAGCTTTTGGTGAACGAATAGCAACCGTTGTTTGACTGGAAAATTAATAATACGTAGCTGCCATATATTTGATGTAAAATAACATAATTACAATCGTATAGTTTTATACATTTTCAGTATCTACTAACCAGTTACGTAATACTTAAATCATAACCATTAATTTCAAATACAAAAGCTCACAACAATACTTTCACGTACCTATTTTTCCCGCGTATATAGGTTAGTTATGTGATTTTTGCTGTCAGATATGACAGATGTCAATTCTATATTGTCTATGCTCACAGCTGTCATTCAACACTATTAGAAAATTCTCTCTCTGAATAAGAGTTAATGTCTTTCTTTCTATCCTGGTTTTTATGAATAATTATTTTACAAATTTCATATTAATATTATCACTATCAGTTTAGAAAATTCCGCTTACTGTTTAATGTCATACCACAAATATTTTACATATTTGGAGACGTATGCTAGCATCCTTCCACCATGTTCATCACAATGTTGAACTTAAGCATGTTAAATTATGTTAATTTGACGTCAAAATATTCTAACAAATACTACGTTAGCAATATTAAAAAGTGGACACTTAATAATGGAATCGAAAAGATTCGTTCATTAAGCGTTAGATATCGATATGTTCCCATTACTCCCCGACCGCAGTTTGAAGTGCTTTGAAAAAAAGGAAAGAAAAAGAAGTGCTGAATCAGGCAATCACTCACCAATGTTTGAGCAGCCGTCTGGTGCTGGAAAAACAGGCTTCAGTCAGTTAAGCCGAGTAATAACAGAATCATTATAGATGTAAAGCATAGTGTTGAAGACAGTATATAAAGTTAAGTAATTGCTCAAACCAATGGATCAAGGAGTGGTTGGAAGTGGAAGAAATATTTATAAGTAACACTAACCCGCCAACAACTGAGCAAAAAAGATGAATAATGATTGTTCCCGTAGTCAATCATTACGGGAAATAATGAGAAATAGACCGAAATCCATATAGCCATTATTAATACTAGAGGGCGTGCTAATAATAATGTGTAATACAATTATACATAAATACACACAAAGATTATAAACCTCGTTTTCAGGAATAAGTCGGTTACGTGGAGTTGATTATTGAAGTAGATAGGCAATATATAAATAGATAAGTATGAATGATACACTTAATTCCTTCTCTAATGATAATTGAAAAAATATCTTTTGACGAAGCTGATTTCACTCTTTGACACTGATAATAAAAATACTTAATTAGCCTTAAGTGTCATTCACTAAAACAAAAGTATAAATAACATAAAAATCTTTATTGTTGAGGATAGTAACAGAATTTGACTTTGATACTTTTTATCTTAAGGTGTAGGCAGCGGCTGTTAAGCGTCGAATCGCAGATAAGTTTACGTCCCAAATGGCAAACCTATTGCTATACCCCGGGCACAAAGTTTTCGGTCATCGTTAATTATCACACATATCTCCCGAAAAAATATTCGAAAAGTCATTGGTGTGAGCCAGACTAAAATGAACAAAAATCTTAATAGTTTCGTAGCCGTTTGCTCCTTTTTGTTCAATTTTTACACATCAGACTCATTAGCTACTACCTATTTGGGTACGTTCGTGACAATCTTCATTCATTCATTCGCGGTCATCGTATTTTCCGGGCGCGTGCTCGTGTTTAGAAAAGGTATTCCTAAATTAGCCTTTCCTAGTAAAAGGACAATTCGGGAGTAACACAACATCGTCACCGGGTCGTCCAAAAATACATGACGTGGCCTTTCGCTGACAACCTCCTTCTATACAAATTTGTACTATTTAGCTATCTGCTTCGCCAATATTTCTGTACATATTGTTACTATATGTTAAAATTAAATGTCGTATTCTTGTAATGTTTATCTTAAAAGTAAACTAATTGATCGAGGGCACATTTTTCACTTCTATATTGCTTCTGTGGTCGAGGTAAAAACAATGAATATTTATATTCAAAAAATGACTAAGCAGATAAATAAAGTAAAAAATGAGTTATTTAACTACGGTTTTCTTTTTTAAGATCAGATTAACTACCAACACTTGCATTTGACGAGATTAATTTCGCTGTGCCTTACTCTTTAATTATTCATTCCAAAACTCTAATGTCACTCAACGCTCCAAAAACCTCCAGTTCATAAATATAAATTACATCAATGAATTGCCTTAATTACATACTTATATTTTTTTAAGGGACAGGAAGGCAAACGAGCAAGCGTGTCACCTGATGGTAAGTAATCTGCGCCGCCCATGGACACCAGAAACACATATAGTGTTACTGTTGCGTTGCCGACCTTTAAGGGAGTAGGATAGGGAAGGGGGGGTTGGGCCTCCGGGTACCTCTCTCACCAAACGAAACGCGGCATGAGCCACTTTACGTCGATCTTCTGAGAGGTTGTGGTATATCACCGGTCGAGCCGGCCCATTCATGCAACGAGCTGCTTGGTTCTACCACTGTTATATAATGTTTAGACAAGAAAACTATATCGACTGATAGGTAAAGACGTAATATATATTATAAGACCAAAGCTCTTTTTTAATTAAAACTAAAATCCGTTAACTGTGACATTTTTATTAGCTTTAAAGTTTAACAAAACGTTCGGGACACAAAACGTATATTCTCCGTTAGTTAACAATCTACTATCATACATTAAACAATTAATTAACAAAAAGAAATACCCAAGTAAATGAATACAATTCATTAGAGTTTATTTACGAAAGCCTTGGAAGGAAGAGTGGACGGAATTACAAATTGCAGAGAAACTGAGCTGCCCGCTGCAGTCTCCATTATTGCTTGATGCTACAACTCTTGTTAAATAAACGTTTAAGAACTAAATAATGCTTGGAGATATTTTACTATACGTTGTTGCGAGAAGCGAATTTAAAATATATTTATGTCAAGTAATGTCGTAGAAAATAATTGAAACATTAAATATTATTTTTTAACTTGCTTACTGTTTCGATTACTATTACATACATAACTTCACGCCAAATCCTTAATTCTTTGCGGGGTAGACGGCAACAGCCATAAGGCACGATTCTTACACACCTCACTCGCTTCGTTGACTTTCTTATAACTCTTTTCATGAGCGCGCGTCGATTTTTGAGGCACCTAACATGACCTTCCTCCAGAACACGTTCTATTTGTCATGGAATGTGGTCTTGTTCGTCTTCGACTCTTACGAGTCGATGGGCCGAGCATTTGTAGTTGCATCTTACGAGTCGAAAACGGCCAAATGCGAATGGCGACCGAATGAAAAATTATATCTGCTTAGTCAATCTTGCATGATCCGTTCTTTCATTTTGTTTTAATTATTATTGTTAATTTTTCAGCTTCCTGTTAGGGATCCGAATGTGGGACCATTAAAGGAATGGATGAAAGAAGAATACGTGCTGCAGCGATGAGAATGTTGAGATGGATGTGAAGAGTATGAGGGAATGAGTAGGTATGTAAGAGGCAGCTGGAAACTTGTGCGAATAACTGAGAGGTTATGAGGAAATCCCCTTGCGTGGTATGGGTATGTTATATGGAGGGATGATACACATGTTGCGTGAAGAATGATAAACCTGAATGTGGAAGGAAATAAGCGAAGAGGAAGACCTAAGAAAGTATAGATGCAGTATGTGAAAAGCGACATGATTAAGAAGGTTGCCAGTGTGGAAGATGCGTATGATAGAGAAGTGTGCTAATTAAAAACCTGTTCTGCCGACCCCAAATAATGAGAACAGGTCAGGAGGATTATGAATTTCTCAGCTTTCGGTCTATTGTAATGTGCATGGAAAAAAAACCAGTAATGTGAAAAATAACATAACATAACTTCACGCCTTTTCCTATGCGAAGGTGTAGGCAATGGCTGTTAAGTGAAGGAGTCCCAAATCGAATAGGTAGCGAACCTATTGCGTTACCGAATACAAAGAAAACATGTTACACACACATTAAAGTTTATTAACTTATTTCTTCTTTGAAGTTTTTCTACAGTGGTAGAGCCACGCAGTTTGCTGCATGAATGGGCCGGCTCAACTAGTGAAATACAACGAACTCTCAGAATATCAACGTAAAGCGGCTATTGCCGCGTTTCGCTCGGTGAGAGAGGTATCCGGAGGCTCAACCCCCTTCCCCGTACCCTTCCCATCCCACTTCCGACCCCTTCCATATCCCATTGTGAAGGCTGGCAACGTAACTGTAACACTATTTCTGTTCAGGTGTCCATGGTGGGCGATTGTTGCTCACCATCAGGTGACACGCCTGCTCGTTTGCCTCCCAATATCATGAGAAAAAACCATTTCGAAACCGTATTAAACTATTACATAAACAATTACTAAAACCAGCCTATCGTTTTATTTTCCGCATTCATGAAATTTTACAGATATCGTTAAATCAATAATACGGCGATAGTTTCAGATAAGGACAAATACCGGAGAATATCCGAACGCTTGTCAGGTCAGATAAAGGCGTTTACAGACTAGCGTTCTATACGCACGTTTTTAGAGACGCGTATAGGCAGGGAAGCCTTTGGCCAAATGCACAAGAATTCAGAACGTGTTTTTAGAACTGTATAGTACATATAAAATACAGTATCGCCAATATTTTGTCCATTATTAATACTCAACGACAAACATAACTTCATGCCTTTTTTACCCAGAATTGTAGGTAGTGGCTGTTAAGCCTCGTCTCGCCGTTATGTTTATGTCCCAAATGGGCGAACCTCTTGCAATACACTGGGCACAAAGTTGATAATCATCGATATTTATCAAACATAGGTTCCGAAAATAATTTCGAAAAGTCAGGACTCGAGGACTCGAACCCACGACCTATTAATTCAGAAGTGTACAGGGTGCTTGACCACTGGTCGACCGAGACCATTACTACACAACAACAAGCTAATTCAAAATTTAAATTACGTATAAATAATATAAAAATAAATAGATAATAGCTAAAAAGCTGCTTTGATTGATATTAGCGTCAATCAAATACAATTACTTATTAAATTTAAATTTAATATCCTTGTTTACATTATTAAGTATTATAAAAATTAAAATAAGTAAAGTTTTAGGTAGTCGTTTCCCGCACGAAACACGCAGTAAATAAACGCCAGTCTGAAACATCTTGAAATTGAACATTTTGGCGTTTAGCCAGTGTAGGTATAGTATATCTCTTGTAGTATCAAGTTTGAGTTCCAGCCGTAGATAATAATGTGCTAGATTTACATTCAAGTTTATTGCCTTGAGCTCCAATGGAACTGTGCAAATCTTACAATTTGGATGGACCGGAATTCGTTGTCGTCGGCAGATATATAGAGCGTACATAACGTTACGTAACGTATGTAACTTAGCGCCTTTTTCTACCCGAAGGTACAGACAGAGTCTGTTAAAGCCGTAGTAGCCGTTAAGTAGTTTGTCACTATCTTCAACCAAAACAAAATTTTCAGTCATCTATATTTATCACACTTATAACTTTCGAAAAGAATTCTGAGAAATAATTAGTCTGAGTCCAGAATCGAACCCATGATTTGTGAATAGCCAGTGGTCTAGCTCCCCGAGCGAGACCACTGAACCATTAGAACATGACATAATAAATTTAAGCTAATAATGAATTTTGCCTGTTATGTTCTAAGACTTTCCAAGGTTCAAAATCTTGCTGCATTTCATTAAACTTTTGCACAAGTTAAATGTTATCATTTTTGACTCGACAAATTGTGTCCAAATCTTTTGTTCGATGAGATTAGACTGCTGATATCCTCACCTGTTAAGAGCGTGAAGCTTTTAAATTAAACAAGACAAAAACTGATCTCGAGTCTGATAGCAGGGAAATATGCAAAATATTCTTCAAAATATAATTACGTCACCGTTTCAAATTCAAGAATTTCATTCATAAGAAAAAAATGTTTGTGACAAAAAATATGCTTTATTCTTGTCTCTTCGTGAAAAAGTTGCTTTTTTTTGCCTTGTAGTCGACTGTTACAAAGTCCATTGTTTTCGAAGCTTTTGACTCTGTTTCAAACAAACGCACAATAAGTCAACAATACAATACTTATAAGGTTTTATTATAGAATTATGATTAACTGAGATATTGTATCCAGGAGGCTGAAATTCTTCATAGCCTAGTGGTTGAGTACTTTGCTTCTGAAACTGAACTCTTGACTTCTAATCCGGGTACACGGCACTTACGTTTTAGAAATCATAACATAAAAAACAGTCATTGGGCCTACATGTTAAAAAGCTCATACCGCGTTTTGCTCGATTAGAGGTATACGGAGGCTTAATCCCTCCCCCTCTTCCCTTTCTACCCCACTTCCGATGACTTCTATATCCCAGTGCAAGGACCTGTCTCTATTCCAGTATTTTTCTAGGCGGCGGTTGTTGCTTGTCAACCCCCCCCCCCCTCCACTTAACCCATAAAAAAATTATATCTGAATTGTGAGAAAGTCGGTTAGAGAACGAAAATTGAAAGTGTTACCACTGAAACTGGATTTTATAGGGATCAAAACGATTTATGGGCACGTAGTCTGGGCGT
Organism: Euproctis similis; assembly: GCA_905147225.2. Classification (NCBI taxonomy): domain Eukaryota; kingdom Metazoa; phylum Arthropoda; class Insecta; order Lepidoptera; family Erebidae; genus Euproctis; species Euproctis similis. The sequence continues at coordinate 3,820,910 of LR990121.1, read as the reverse complement.
TACGAAATTCAAAGGTTTATGTAAAGCCTTCTTGACTTAAAGATATTCTCTGATGCATTTTTAAGAAGAGAAGTATTGAATTTTCAGTTGGAAACAATATTTTTCTATACGATTTATTTGATAGCCTGAGTGTGAGTGAACAAGGGACGGTTCTTATACCTGGCTTACGTAACTCTGGTCATATATCTCTTTAGTTCTGTGTATCTGCTTAGGCATTTTTATTAACCCCCCTGCTTGTGAGTGCAGTGTTACCAAAATTAAATTCCACTCAGAGTAATTGGAAGAGTTCCATGACCAAATAGAACGTGTTCTGGAGGAAGGTGATTTTAGGAGCCTCAAAAATCGACGCGCGTGCATGAAAAGAGTAATGAAAGTCAACGAAGTGAGTGAGGTGTGTAAGAATCGTGCCTTATGGCGCTCCGTTCTATCTGGCTACCCCGCAAGGGATTTGGCGTGAAGTTATGTATGTATGTATAATTGGAAGACTCTTTGGGATCCTTTATCTCGTTGTGCAGTAACGAGTACCTTTTTTCTCTTGTCTCTGCTGCCTCCGACTCTAATTACTGGAAGTAAGTTCCTTTTTAGCTATCGTACCATATGTGGACGTTATTATTAATTTGCTTTTTTAAAAACTAAGGTAACACAGCTTACTCTTCCTATGTCTATTTTATTTTTTATATTCATACTTTTAAAATGCAAAGCAATTAACAGCGGAAATGCCTCGTCTCGACAGCTGAAATAGTTTTCATTGCAAAGTGCAACTAAATGAACACTCGGACAATATATCGAAAAAGTTTTACGTCTCATGTACTTACACATGTATAAAAGCTATAAAGTTTTTAAAGAGAGGCATAATTATTAATTGAAAAGCTATTAGTGAATTCTAAGTCATTAAAATCTAAACACAATTTAGGGTCACACCACATGCTGCACATACATATAAGGCCCTGGGCCACACCTCATTCTGGTTGCCAGTTGCCAGTTGAAATTCTGGCAGTCTGCCAGCGCGCTATGAAATATGTGCCAACAAACGATTTTTGCTATAAATGCTGTCCAATTCAGTCGACCTCAAATTTATTCAGCTGTATTATAAGTTAAAGTAATTTTAACTGCAAGAACAGATTTCGAAGTTTTTGTGAGATTAACGTTTCATTTGTGCGTGTCAAATTAAATGACATTTGACCCAGAGTGCACAATCGCTCGTATCATGAGCTTTAAAAGGCAAGCAGTTCAGCTCTTCGATTTCAAATTCGGAGGTTAAGAGTTCGAATCTTGGTGACATGACTTTTAGAAAATTGTGTTTGGTAAATATTGATAAAATAAAGTTTCTGGCCCATCGGTGTGATCGAAGGTACTAGAAAAAACTGTGTTATTTCAATGCATGATTACATTTCTTTTTAAGGAGTAGCGGCTGATATATACATCTGCAACACCAAGATGATCACACAAACGAAAACCGATTTGAGACACATTACGTCTATATTCTGATGAACCGTGGTATTACACCGGTCGAGGCGGCCCATCCATGCAGTAAAACGTGTTCTACTACTGTACTACAGAATTCCACATTTTACAGGCACTTGGGATAATATTTTATGGAGTATTTGACAATGCAGTCACATTTAGTTACAAATCCAATAAAGTAGGTCTGTGCGGTCGGAAACAGAGACGAGCATAATGAAGACGGAGAGTCTTCCCCAAAATTGCATCACAGACAGACGCCATGTTGAACCGAGTGCAGTGAAATGTGGGTTATGTTTTTATGCTGTATGCAAGTATTTTATTTTGAGATGTTTCTTTAGTTACGTTACTATTTCGGCTCAATTTATCGTGGAAATAATATTACCCATTTGTTTTATTTATTATAAGAATAATAATATCTTGGACACAATACACGCAGCGCCCTCTAGTTCCAAATTAAGCAAATATTTATTTGCTTAGTTTGGAACTAGAGAGCGCTAACTAGAACTAGAGGCTTGTGCTATGGATACTAGATAATGGATATTATATATACTTTTTTTTTGTAAATCCATACTTAAAATACATACAAATATTCATGCTTGTCATAAATATTTGTACTCGGTTGAGGATCGTACCCGCCAACCTCGATCCTGCAGGTCGTTTTACCAATGCACTACGAGGCTCGTCAAATGGTCAATTTATTTGAGTATAGTGAATATTTTTTTAAATATTTCAGCATTTGAATGTATATTTACTACACTATGTCTAGATTTCTAACGTTCAAATCGAATTTATCGCTGACAAAATTGTTCAGTATCTAAAACAATATATTTCATCACCAAAAATCACCGCGAGTCGAGTCATTATTTCAGCTGTCCATTCTTTCAGCTATTAAATTCAAGTTACAATGACGGTATATTCACAAATTAATAACTTAAAAACAATATCAAGAGTTATTTATTTATTTTAATAACATAACATAACATAACTTCACGCCTTTTCTAGGTGGGGTAGGTGTAGGCAGCGGCTGTTAAGCCTCGTCTCGCCGTTATGTTTACGTCCCAAATGGACCACCTATTGTGGCGAACCTATTGACATACCGAGCACAAAGTTTTCAGTCATCGATGTTTATCACACATAACTTTCAAAATTCATTGGTGTGATTCCGGATGCGAACCCGCGATTCCTTGATTCAAAAGCGGGGTGCTCGAACACTGGACCACGGAGACTCAGTTATTTTAATTTGAAACGAAATCATCAATCTATACTCTCTAAGAGTAGTTCCATTAATTTCTCTATCGAGGAACGCACGAAGCCAATACTGTTCGAATCATAAAACTTATTATATAAGTATCATCATGGGATCTGAAGTGTTGTCGGTTCGATTTCCGATTAAGTTCCACGCCCCCTAGGGCATCATAATATAACTATTGCATTATCTAGCTGAATCGATAGCAAGCGTTTAAATTATTTTCCACTACGAATTTAGGAGGCAAATATAATTCTTACTAATATTCTTATTGTTTATGGGATACAAGCAAACGGGTCAACTGATAGTAAGCTACTAGCGCTAGATATAGACACCTGCAACTTAGATTGGGTTACGGTTGTGTTTCCGGTCTTTAAAGGAGTGGGATGTGGTGAAGGAGAAGGGGAGTGGACCTCCGGATACCTCTCACCGAAAGAAACACGACATGTGCAACTTTACATAGATATTTTGAGAGTTCGCGCCGACCCACTCATGCAGTGGCTCCAACTATATGTGTTGTAAGCAACACATTTAGTGTCACTGTTGCGTTGCCTACCGTTAAGGGATAGGGGATAGGGAAGGATGGGGAATGGGAGTGGGGCCTCCGGGTACCTCTCTCACTGAACGAAACGCAGCATGAGCCACTTTACGTCGATCTTCTGAGAGGTCGTGGTATTTCACCGGTCGAGCCGGCCCATTCCTGCAGCGAACTGTTTGGCTCTACCACTGTAAAATACCTTATTAAATTGTGAGTAATAGCAATATAATGTCTTAATAGCAATATCTAATTTGTTTTATTGCAAAATGTACTGTGGTCCAAAGTTTGTCCTTAAATTTCCTTGCGAAGATGAGGTCTCAAGTTGTATTTCCGTTTGGAATATTTGCAGAGAATCCTTAGTAATAATACTCTATCTAGAGCATTTGTTATGCTGCACTGAACTCTTCAAATTATATACTACTTAACTTCTCGGCAAGTTCCTAGAGGAGTCAGTAATAACAAAGCGAACAAACCTTCCATAACGAGTTCTGGAGGAAGGTGATTTCGGAAGCCTTCAAAATCGACGCGCATGCATGAAAGTATGAAAGTCAAAGAAACGAGTGGGGCGTGTAAGAATCGTGCCTTATTATACTCTGTTCTCTCTGTTTACCCCGCAAGGGATTTGGCGTGAAGTTATGTGTGTATATAATATTGTTTTAGTAAAATGGACGTAACAAGCTTTTCAGATAATACATTATTGTTTTTCTGCTGTCTCATGGGCACTGGCGTACCCGCTCAGCCTTAGTCAAAATGTACTGGTGAGGACATGACATGCAGAACCTTTGTCTAAATCTAGACTGAAAGATGCGTGAAATGTTTTGACAGTAATTTATTATTACTTAAGCAATGTTATTAATTAGTTTTAGAAGTTGGTAAATGACGTGGTATTATCTCTGACGATACTAATGAGTATATAAGTGGTAGAGCCACACATAGAACCACAGTTCGCTGCATGCATGGGCTGGCTCGACCGGAGAAATACCACGACCACTCAGAGTATTGATGTAAAATGGCTTCTGACGCGTTTCATTCGGTGAGAGAGGTATACGGAGGCCCAACCTCTTCTGTAAATGATGATCTTCTGTTTCGGAGACTACTAGATCCAGTAGCAAGCCTTATGATCTCTTATGATCACCGCCTTTTCTACCCGAAGGTGTAGGCAGCGACTGTTAAGCCTCGTATCGCCGTTATGTTTACGTCCCAAATGGAATAGGTGGTGAACCAATTGCCATACCGGGTGCAATGTTTTCAGTCATCGATATTTTTCACACATAACTTCCGAAAAGGACTTCGAAAAGTCATTGGTGTGAGCCAGTGTCAGGATTCGAACCCGCGATCTCTAGATTCAGAAGCGGGGTGCTCGACCATTGGACCACCGAGAATCAATAATATAATTTTAATTAAACATTAACCGGTACATTAAACTCACAAAGCTTACTGAATCGATATAATGTAACGGAATGAATGCCTTAATATGACAGCGTTGCCATTTTTGTTATTAATTTTTGTATTTTTTTTATTTATATTTGTCTTATAGATGTAAGAATCGGCAATAGTCACCCAAACAACGAGATCGAAAATGTGTTGTTGATGTGTGAGTGACTCATCAATGTGTGCGTAAAAAGTGCTTCCAAGTGTGAAGTTTTACTTATTTAATGTTCATGTGTTGAATTTTATACATGCTGAGAATCGTTAACTCGCGGTCGCGTTGTCAGTGATGATTAGTAGTACATTTTTACTGACTCGTGCCATCTACTACAGTCTATGATAAATCTACCGTATGCTACTTTAATTCGCTTTTATAAGCTTCACTTGCGAGTATGTATGTAATGAAACGCTTTGAGCTCGATTTCCTCCTAATTTGAACGATCCGATTTTATTAAAATTTTACACACCTGTTAGAGAGAGATGACAATGCAATAATTTGATCAAAACATCCGATTAATCTGATTAGATTCGCCAGAATTATTAAGAAATAATTTCAGTCCGACTAGCTCTATCTCTCTTACTCTCATGCGAAGTTTCAGAATTCGCATGCGAATAAGAGAGATAGAGCTAGTCGAGCGCTCAGCATACTACAAACGCTTTGAGACTCTTAAGGTAATAATTGCGTCTTGTTCAGGTTCAATTCATCGATATAACTATAAATACTGTATAATATATAATAATATTTACACATACATACATCACTTCACGCCAAATCCCTTGCGGGGTAGGCAGAGAGAACGGAGCTATGGCGTCCGCTCTCAGGCACGATTCTTACACACCTCACTCGCTTCGTTGACTTTCATACCTCTTTTCATGCATGCTATTATAATAGTTATGCTGTTGTAATATATTTATTATATTCCAGTTGCACTTCATTAAAAAGTTAAAAAAAATAGTCTAAGAAACTGAAAATTAATTAAAAAAACTAAAAATACATTTATTTCTTGTTAAGTCAGGCAAGTGGATAATCAAACATCAGGAAAAAAGTCGTGTATGTATTCTAATGTTATAAAGCTAAAGAGTTTAACATAACATAACTTCACGCCTTTTAAGCCGTTAAGCCTCGTCTCGCCGTTATGGTTACGTCCCAAATGGAATAGGTGGCGAACCTATTGCCATACCGGACACAAAGTTTTCAGTCATCTATATTTATCACACATAACTTCCGAAAACAATTTCGAAAAGTCATTGGTGTGAGCCAGTGTCAAGAATCGAACCTGGACTTCTGGATCAGAAGCCCTGTGCTCGACTACTAGGCCACCGAGACTTTTTGTTGTTCCGAGAGTTTGTTCGTTCGAATGCGCTAATCTCAAGAACTACTCGTTTATATTGAGAAATTACATCTGTATTATATAGTTTATTTATTGGGAAAGGCTATTTATAACCATGCTATGATCAATAGGAGCGGAGCAGTAATCTTTTTAGAGGCAAAAGTAAATCGTATAGCGGTAAAAGTTCGCGTGGTCAACTAGACTTTGACACTATCGGAAACTCTGAAATGTTTTCCGAAGTTAGTCAATAACTAGATTAGCTATAGCTGACATTTATAAATAATTAATTATAAATTTATCAAATGATATGTTTTTAATTAGATAAAGTCATGGAGTATTATCATTACATAGTATAAAATAAAGTTACTTTCCGCTGTTTTACCACTTAAATGCTTAAATATTTGAAATTACGCAACAGATTTTGATGGGGTCTTTTTAATAGATAGAGGGTATCAACTGGGTGGTTTTTATCTATAATTCATGTATGATGTAGTGAAGAAAATGTGATAAATTGAAAATTTACTTATTTATTACTTTTGCGGTTGCGGAACAAAGTTCGCCGGGTCAGGTAGTTAATAATATATCCTAAACTGACCCAAATAGTGTCACTATACCCGCAATAATGAACAAAATGAAGATATAATAAGCGTGAGATACTGACATATAAATAATCATCCCGATTATTATTCTTGTCACACACAGAGATAAAAATTTCCTATTAAGGTATAAGGTCTGTCGATATTAAATCTAGTGACATTTGCCTTATCATATTTCTAATATAAATGCTATTATTGAAATCTTACGAAGGTTCGATGTCATATTAATTGACTAGTTGTTACCCGCAGCTTTAACCATATGACCTCTTTATTAACTATAGTATTATAATATTTTATAATATCACGTTTTTTTTTCTATCCGAAGGTGTAGGAGTGCTAAACTGAATAGGTGGCAAACCTATTGCCATAACAGCGGGCACAATATATATACAATTAAAAGGCTAGGTGAAATCTAATTTCTCTGCATCTTGGTCCACTGGCAGCGTGCCCAGAAGACTAACCGCATTGCCACGCTGAATGGCAATACAAATCCTCTGTGCGTAGAAGATTATTTATTAGAATGATTATCGATTCTTTAGAAAAGTAAAATCACTTGGCTTATATTTTACTTACTTTCGAAGTCGTGTGAAAAATTTTCCCGCTTCTTCTGATGAGCAAATTAAGGCATCAGACGCGCGGCTGTTATGGAAATTTATGGCGGCCGTTATGACAGAGTCTCTCTTCTAATATCATAAATTTAAAATACATATCATAATTTAGTATAAAACAAAATCGCTTTACGTCGTCTGTCCCCTTATATGCTTACAACTTTAAAATTACGCAACAGGTTTTGATGTGGTTTATTTAATAGATAAAGGGTGTCAACTGTGGCATTGTATGTATGTACATATAATTAATGTATATTGCATTTAAAAAAAGTGATCAATTTTGATATTTAGCATTTTATTTGCAAACCCTGGCAAAACCCGAAGTGATAGATCAAAATAATGTACCACATCAATAATCACCTTCAAAATGTCTACAAAAAAGTCCGCGATGGTATATGTCATCTCTTAGGAATAACCTACAATAACCATTTTTATTTCTTCTGAGGCGAAACAAAGTTCGTACAAATATTTGTGATAAGCTTGAATGCTTGTATGGCGTCTGGGTGTTTTTAAATGTATTATAAGTCTTTATTCACAAAAGAAAAGTATATATGTATTAATATCCGTTATCTAGTTTTAGTCGCGGTGGTCCAGTGGTCGAGTACCCCGTTTGTTAATCCGAAAGTCGCGGGTTCGAATCCTGACATTGGCTTACACCAATGACTTTTCAATACAGCATAAATAATTGCAACCCAACTGTCGGTATTGCAGATGTTCATGTCACATTTAATCACCAATCGCTTACCACCCAGTTTGACCCAGCAGCTCTTTAACCCTCTCTCCCATAAAAAAGTCATCATTGTATACTAACATCGCTAAAGTTAAAAACTTTTTTTTTTCCTAGCTATTTGTAAATTGAAATAATTTTAAAGACTCACATTCAAATACTGACATTATAGAGTATTTTACAATGAGTTTTCAGTTCGTCTGATGCCGGTCTTATTCAAGCTATGTTAGTACGAAACAATTGTAAACTTTGGTATCCCGCAGCCTCCACAAAGGGAGGCAAATATTCTCTCGCACAGAGGCTACAAATAATAGGCGGACCTGGCGTGTTGCCAAACTTAGGTACACGCCGAAGGTATACACTGCACTACCAATAATAATACACTGTCGTATTTTATGAAGGCTGTATCTGTATCTCTGTATATTGTCTTATTTGATTAGGTTATATTAAATTTAAATATACCATATGTATAATAACAACTTATGTGTATATTTAGGTAAAAAAATCGGTAGCTGTACCTACTACTCCTACAAGAATAAAAAATGGTACATATTTTTTAATGAGAACTCGTAGCAAAAAGAATGATAAACCTGATTGTGGAGGGAAAAAAGAGAAGAGTAAGACACACATTCCATGGCCAAATAGAACGTGTTCTGGAGAAAGGTGATGTTAGGAGCCTCAAAAATCAACGCGCGTGCATGAAAAGAGTTATGAAAGTCAACGAAGCGAATTACGCGTGTAAGAATCGTGCCTTATGGCGCTCTGTTCTCTCTGCCTACAGCGTAAGGGATTTGGCGTGAAGTTATGTATGTATATATGTATGTAGTAAGACTTAAGAAAATAAGCATGGATTGTATGAGAGACGACATGATTAAGAAGGGGATATAGTGGAAGATGGGAATGATAGGCAACTGTGGAGTAGAAAAACCTGTCATGCCGACCCCAAATAATAGGAACAGGACAGGAAAAAGAAATGAATGAAAAAAAGTATTATGTATGCTCCACCTGTATCGCAGAGGTGTAGGCAGAGACTTGGCTTTCCACAACCTACGCCCCTGACACACTTCTTTCGCCTCATCCACAGTCATACATCACTCATTCACGTTGGCTTCGGATACTACGCATTTTGCCTTTTTTAAGCAAACCATTTGGTCGTGGTAACTCCGTCTTGATCTCCCGATCCCGACTCTGCAACTCACATTTCGTTCGTATACTCTTTTAATCAGGGGTTTTTCTTGCAACATGACCAAACCAGATTATGATATACCGTCAGATTATAAATTGAAATAAATCCGTTAAACAGTCCTAGAGATTATTTTAAAACCACTGCGCGACTTAAAATTGGACGAGCACGCTGAAAAATTGTTAAATCCAATTTCATTTCGGAGCGCGGATCGCGTAAGATTTACCGTCAAGTGTTATTTGGCATTTTTCTGCAGCTATTTGAAGTAAAACTGTTATTGTCGTCTCTACGTCGTTCGTCGTTTCTCATGAAAAATTTGAGATTATTCCATAAAAAATATAATTACTATTTGTATCGTAAATAAAATGCCTTATCACATTCGGAATTACGTTAACTCATAAGTCATTGGGTTGCACTGCTATAGATGATAGAACTAACCATCTGTTCACCCACCCACTTCTTGTTTAGAAGTCCAAAGTTCATTCAGACTTTCCGAAAACTATGTGTTATAAATATTGTAAACTGACTAAACAATTCCCTATATTATTATGTTATTAGAATTCGCTAATTTATTAAAAATCTGATTATAAAAATAGTTTGGACATGTCAAAAAATTATTGCCAGAGCATTCATGTCACCTGATGGTAAGGAACTAGCGCTGCCAAAACAGCTAGTGTTATACTTGAGCTACAGGCCCTTAAAATAGGATAACGAAGGAGTCGGAAGTGGGATGGGAAAGGGAGTGGGTAAAGAGATTCTCCTCTATATACCTTTCTCATCAAGTAAAACATGGCATGAGCCACTTTAACGTGATAGTCAGATAGGTCGAGGCATTACACCGGCAGAGCCCATTCGTGTAGCGAACTGTGTGGCTCTACCACTGTCCACCTACGGGTATTATAGCCGTGAAGTTAATCAAATAACAATCACAATACTGCTGCCTATACCAAAAAGTATTTAAGTCTTCAAAGTAAGCATGTTAAGTCAATCGTTCAACATGCCCATGGATACGGCCTCGATTTAACAATATCAACCAGGAATATATGTAAATTATATGTCAAATCATATTCATATTAATTTAAGAAATATTTCATGTAAACAGAACAATACGAGGTCCTAAAAGCCTCGTGCATTAAGGTTCCCCGGCAACACAATACATCAAGTTAATAGCGCTACGCCGTAGCTATTATCGTAGAACGTCGTAGAACATTGCTACGTCTGTGATTCAATGCAGTGTGCTGGTCGTATTCGAGCGTAGAATCGAAAGATGTTTTTCGAAATGAAAACTGATGTACAACTAAATGATGATTACTTCGATAGTAGTTGTCATTTTCCTATCCTTATCCCACTTTGAGTAGGGTCGGCACATGTCATCCTATTAAACTATTTACGTTGTCAAAAGATTTGGCAGTGGTTTTATGACCGGCCTATCTGACGTCAACTCTCTTTAAGAATGTTTTCGTTTGTGGGATATGGAAGGTGATGGAATCGGGATGGGGAGGGGTGACGGGCAGCAGTTAGTCGACTTCACGAAAAACTCTTTTAATGGCTGGCAACTCAACTGTGACACTATTAGTGTTCCAGTTGTCAATGGGCAGTTGTAGTTGCTTATCCCCACGTGACCCTCTTGCTTGTTTGCCCCTCCTATTTCATAGGAAACCTCCCTTCTCAAGCAGTTTCATAATTAACCATTTCTCCGTCGGTTTACTTGTAATTCTAATATGCGTGCTGTCGGAAGTAGTTCTCAAACCGCCAATTTCACATAAAAAATATTGAACGCAAACTAGTTCGTAATCGTTACAAATCAAAACCAACCAATCACGTGATCACGCGAACTATTGGCTTATGTAATTTTTGTTTAATTCAATATTTCGATAGTGTATAATATTACTCAACCAGCTGTTCATTAGTTATTTTTTTACCGACTACCAAAATAATAGGGTTAGTTTTCTAAGAAAATCAATACAACATAACGATATGTTTGGATATTAAAAAATCAATTAAAATTAAATTACAATACAATTAAAAACTGATCGTCACTCGCGACCCTCGCGCATTACCATTCGCTGTGGCAATGAGATCAGTCTTCTGGGCACGCTGCCAGTAGACCGAGATGCGAAGAAGTTTGATTTCACTTACGCCCGAATACTAAACCGCCACTCAAATCTGACAATCAATAAAGTGCTACTTACTGCTCAAATTTCACGTATTCTGTCTAATGTGACAGCTACTTAAACGCTTAAGTAGCGCTTATATATTTGAGTGGTGGTTCAGTATTCGGGCTTTAGTCTCTTAATTGTAAACATTGTAAATAATGCAATAAGGAAATTTAAAATAATGACTGACCAAATTAAACAATATATTGTGTAGATTAATTATATCATGTATTTTGTCAAAGATTTATCATGTCAAGTGAAAGAAAGAAAACCATTTTGAGTAAGTTTTACATTTAAAACTTCAGAAAATTAATAATTTCACTATAGTCGTTGTTCTAGCAATCTCCTCAGAACCAGCTACGAGATTTATTTATTTAATTTTCTTAAGTGATGGGTGTTCTCCGGGAGGAGGGTGCTAATTTCTATAGGACGCAACGTACCAATAGGGAGTCTGGACTCTCTGCAGAATGTCTGCAGCTGATGAGACAACGACGTGAAGACCCCACCGTCGCTTCAGCGGACCAGCGGCTCTTGAACAAAAAAATCTCCAAGCTTGTTAGACGTGACCTCAGAAGCTCTAACACACGTGCCATTAAGGACATGATTGAGAAAAATCGGGGGTCCAAAGTCTTTGTTCGACCGCTTGGCCGGGCCCATCTCACAAAGCTGACCAAATGCACTGGAGAAACCGTCACGTCTGGGCCGGAGATTCTTGCAGAGATCCAGGACTTCTATGGTCAATTATACACCTCACATGCGTCTCGCCCTGAACCGGACAACAAAGACCCGAGAGCTACCCTAACCCGCCACTACAGTGAAGAACTGCCACATATAAGCTTAGATGAGATCGAGATCGCTCTGAAGCAGCTTAAGAATGGAAAAGCCCCCGGGGAGGATGGAATTACAACTGAGCTCTTAAAAGCTGGAGGGACTCCTGCGCTAAGAGAACTCCAGCGCATATTTGATTCCGTCCTCTTTTCGGGGAGAACTATTATGGCGTGGAGCAGGAGTGTGGTCACATTGTTCTTTAAGAAAGGTGTTGAAGAACTATCGACCCATTTCTTTGTTAAGCCATATATATAAGCTGTTTTTCAAGAGTGATCACGAACCGTCTGGCGCGTAGACTCGACGAATTTCAACCCCCTGAGCAGGCCGGGTTTCGAAAGGGATACAGCACCGTAGACCATATCCACACTGTACGGCAGATTATTCAAAAAACAGAAGAATACAACCAGCCGCTGTGTCTTGTATTTGTGGACTACGAGAAAGCATTTGACTCTATCGAAATCTGGTCTGTTCTGGAGTCCTTGCAGAGATGCCAAGTCGATTGGCGATACATCCAGGTGCTGAAAAGTCTTTATGACGCTGCGACAATGTCAGTCCACACAGAGAACCAGCAGTCTGAACCAATTCCAATGCATAGGGGAGTGAGGCAAGGGGACGTTATTTCCCCCAAACTATTTACAAATGTATTGGAAGACATGTTCAGAACTTTAGACTGGAAAGGACGTGGCCTAAATATAAACGGCGAGTACATTTCACACCTTAGATTTGCGGACGACATCGTCATCATGGCTGAAACTGCTCAGGATCTACAACACATGTTGCTCGACCTAGCTGATTGTTCAGCACGCATTGGTCTTCGGGTGAATTTAGACAAAACTAAGGTTATGTTCAATCAACATATCATCCCGGAGCCAATTATGTTAGATGGGGTGCATCTCGAAGTTGTTCATGAATATATATACCTCGGCCAAATAGTACAAGTCGGAAAGAACAATTTCGAGAAGGAAGCCCGAAGACGGATACAGCTGGGTTGGGCAGCATTTGGAAAACTTCGTCGAGTCTTTTCGTCGCCTATTCCACAAAGCCTTAAGACTAAGGTCTTCAACGAGTGCGTCCTACCCGTTATGACTTACGGAGCCGAGACGTGGACACTGACGGTGCGACTGATCCACCAATTCAAAATCGCTCAGCGAGCCATGGAAAGGGCTATGTTAGGAGTTTCTCTGAAGGATAGAATTAGAAATGAGGACATCCGACAGAGAACCAAAGTCATCGACATAGCCCAAAGAATAAGCAAACTGAAGTGGCAGTGGGCAGGTCACATTTGTCGCACGTCTGATTCCCGATGGGGGAAACGTGTCCTGGAGTGGAGACCGCGTCTCGGCAAACGTAGTGTAGGACGCCCTCAGGCTAGGTGGGGCGACGATATACGCAAAGTGGCTGGCAGTGGTTGGCAACGAATGGCCGAAGATCGAGCTCAGTGGCGTGCCAAAGGAGAGACCTATGTCCAGCAGTGGACGGAGATAGGTTGATGATGATGATGATGATGATGATGAATTTTCTTGGTCATAGCAATACCACTGATGGTATACCAGAGTTATGTAAACCTATAAATTCAAAAATATGTATCTACCTAAAATAAATACTAAGTATGAATTCAAATATCAATGTATATTTATACAAATATTTATTTAATGCAAGGATCTAATATTCTACCTCTATTTAAAAGCCATTACTAGTAAATACTTCAGCATTTTGCCGCTTAGAAAGAATTTTATTTTGTAAAGATATTATCCTCACACTGGCTCACACCAATGACTTTTCGAAATTGTTTTCGGAAGTTATGTGTGATAAATATCGATAACTGAAAACTTTGTGCCCGGTATGGCAATAGGTTAGATACCTATTTCATTTGGGACGTAAACATAACGGCGAGACGAGGCTTAACAGCCGCTGCCTACACCTTCGGGTAACAAAGGCAAGTTATATTATGTTTAACGACATTATTAAACCGATTAAAATACTGTATATTACTGTGCCATGTGCAATAACTTCATAATGGTTCTCAGCTCACTTATTGCACTTTTATCCGAGGAAAGACTCAACTCTCACAGAGACTTAACCAATTAAATTTTAATTAAAATCACTATAATACTTAATTAGAAAAAGATTATACTCGTGAAACTGGGTTGGATTAAAAAGCTGGTTCTCGATGCAATAAATATAGTTTCCCTGGACGAGTGGCTCAGCATTAGCCTTCTTATTCGGTAGTCTCGTGTTCGAAACCGGGTAGTTCCAGTAACTTTATCGGTGATCAAGATAGAAGATATGATGATCTAGATAAAAGATAGACTTACACCATACGGTTTTTTTTTTGTAGATTTTGAATGTGTATAATAATGTAGTACTTTGTTTTGATCTCACACTTAGGGTTCAACCAGCGTTTGCAATTAAAGTGCTGAATCTCGAAAATAATCACTTTTTAATTTGCAATAGTCTACATAAATTATTCATACAAACCTACCCGTTGACACCCTCTATCTGTTAAAAAAGCCGCATCAAAATCTGATGCGTAGTTTCAAAGATCTAAGCATATAAGGGTGACAGACAGCGGAAAGCAACTTTATTATTAGCTTTTTATTAGCTTCACCTGTATGTATGTTTGTAGGTTTGTTTGTAACCGACTTCTTTTTTAGTTTCCGCTGATTGCCACTAGATGGTGCGATTTGTGAACTATGAAAGTTCTAGACTAGAAAACCGAACTAAAAAATAGAAAATAAATTTTAATGCATTTAAATTAAGAAAATAGTGTTAAAAATTTCAATGAATATAAATTAAAAAAAGCGTGGGGTGCTTTTTAAGATATTATCGAAATGATAATCACTCTACTCATATCTGTCAATAAAATATTTATAACTATTGACACCATGCACCCCACGCTTTTTTGAACGATAGATGGTGCGATTTGTGAACTATGAAAGTTCACAAATCGCACCATCTAGTGGCAATCAGCGGAAAGTTTACGTTATCAACTTGAAACGAGTTCCTTATAATATAAGTCACAGATGGCGCTATTCTTCAAATTCGAAACTAAGAAACGCGCTGTCATACAAAACCGAACTAAAAAATTTAAAATAAATAATAGTTTAAAAAAACTAAAAAACACGCTTTTTATTGAAAACCGAACTAAAAAATAGAAAAAAAAATACTTTATTTTAAAAAAAGCGTGGGGTGCATGGTGTCAATAGTTATAAATATTTTATTGACAGATATGAGTAGAGTGATTATCATTTCGATAATATCTTAAAAAGCACCCCACGCTTTTTTTAAAATAAAGTATTTTTTTTTTCTATTTTTTAGTTCGGTTTTCAATAAAAAGCGTGTTTTTTAGTTTTTTTTAACTATTATTTATTTTATACTACGTAATAATTATACCATAAGCAAATGAAATTTAAGTCGAGTAACTGCTTTAAAATAATTTCACAGAAAAAATAAGGAGAGTACATAAAATAATAATTTGAACAGAGGTAAAAATTAGAGGTCAAAATTAGCGGACAATTTTGCTAAGCCTCAGTAAAGGAAAATTAAAGTCTGAGAATCTCGGAATAAATTTTACTTATACTTAATAAAATCTTACTTAATAACAAAAAATGAGCATCGATTAATTCTTCATTATATTATTATCTCAATTTCTCATTCACAATACTCGTCCAGTCTCTATCGATAAAAATAATAAAAATTCTTTCGCGCTTATTACAGGCTTTTCTTATAACAAAACATAATATAACTTCACGCCTTTTTCAACCCAAAGGTGTAGGTAGGGGCTGTTAAGCTGAGACTTGCCGTTATGTTTACTTCCCAAATGGTGGGGAACCTATTGCCATACACCGGCCATACATTTTTCAGTCATTCAGTTTATTTATCACACATAAGTTCCAAAGTGAATTTCTAAAAGTTATTAGTGTAAGACCGGATTACGACCCACGACTTCTTGATCGAGAAGTGGGGTGCACAACCACTGGACCACCGAAACTAGTTATAACAATTATAATACTATAATTCTTAAAAGCCCTAACAAAATTACTATCTACGTTATTGTAGTTTTTATACTCCTTAATACATTTAGCTTAATATTTTCTTTAGTCACCTAATGTCCCCCTTTGGCCTCATGTAATAGGCGATAGACATATTATCGCCCAATAAAACGCATAATACTTTTGTCCACAAGAAAAAACCATAGTTCTGCGCCAGGCATTCGAAGCTGGGAATTTTAAAACAATCCACTGATGTATTAAACATTATTATATAATATTGCAAACTTAATTTGAAAACGATGTCACGTCAATGTCTGCAATGATAAATCAGAATTGAACAGATACCGTGCGCTGACAATATTTTATTAAAAAAAAAATATAAATTAGAAGTAATAATTCAAATTTAGAAACACAATACACAAGTCAGCGAAACAATTTCCATGAATTTTTATCCCCTTGCGTGTTTTAGCAAACATTTCGTAACTTTTACGAAACGTTATTTACGTAATTTTTTTTTTATTTTATTCACATACTAATATTTAACTGAACAGGCTGAACTTTGCCATCTTATAAAAAAAGTCAATAAGGTACGTATGATTTACTGAAATTTATGTTTGCTGCTCGACTCTCTTTAGTAATATCGTAATTATATGTAATAATATGGCTAGCAATTTCTGAGATTCATTCAAATAAACATACCAGCAATATTAATAAACTAAAATTTAAGTAGTCCTATTAAATGAAAAAGCTTTCGGCTTATTCTATTTCGGTAAATTATAGAATAGATTTATTGGCTGAAACTGCATTGTTAACTGTTTAAATTTTATATTTTTTCATGGGATAGCAACTAACGCCGCCCACGGACACTTGCAACACAAACAAAATGGGAAAGGGAAAGGGTCAGAAGTGGGTTGGAGAAGGGAGGGGGTAAGAAGTTGGACCTCCGGATACCACTTTTAGGCGTGAGCGAAACACGGCATGAGCCACTTTACGCCTATATTCTGAGAGGTCGTGGCAATTCACCACTAACCTAACCTAACCTAACCATCAGGTGACCTGCCCTAATATCCCTTAATAATGTAAGTGTACTTGTAATACAACAATCCATGTTTGTAATAAAACACAATAAAACCAAAATTCATGATACTAAAAATCTTGTAGCCAAATATATAATTGTGTTCAAGCTCAAAGCTTATTTCAGCGACAAAACTCACTACTGCCGTTTCAAAAATCTTAAGCTTCGAACAACCCGTTGGAAATTGAGGTCGAACGAGAATGTTGATAGTCGAGTGTGCAATTTCAAAAGAGTCCGTTTGAAAACCGGCTAGGAATTGTCACCCGGATAATGTGGAGATATACTCGGTTCTTATTATATTGAAGCCGCCAGCATCGGAGGGAAGCGTCCGCACTCAACGATACTTCTCACTAGAGGTCCCTTTTCGGATTACGAATGTAAGTTAAGTTATTATGGCTGGCGTTTCCGTTTGGAGGACGGCTTCCGGATACTCAGTTGCCGACGCGTTATAGAATTTTTCTGCGAAGGCTCTTATTGAAGGTTCTTTCTTTCTAATGTTAAGAAGGTTGTGTTTGTTTTGAGTGTATTTGTCTAATGCAAATTTTGTATTTTATATATAAGAGAATAAACAGAATGTCTCTTAACTGCCGGAGTGAGAGATATGGGATACATTGCATTTATATCCAGATTTTTACGGAAATAGAAATTACGCTTCGGAGTAGTCAGACTTTTTAAAATACTTTTTTTATGGATATGGTGGGGCAAATGTATTATCTGGTGGTCAGCGACTAGCACTGTCCTTAAATACCTGCATCACCGTGAGTTTTACAGTTAAATTGCCACCATTTAATTGGGATAAGGAGAGTAGTGGGAAGTAGTAGAGCACATTTAGTATTAAATTGTGTAACTCTCCCACTATTTACTAATCTAGTCAGCGAGATTTTTGTCTCTATATGTAGATACTAGTGTTATTTGTATTTTATCAGTATATATATGAATGAATTTACAAAGGACTAAATTGATCTTGATGACATTTTAATCTGCCTGTGATACTTGATAGAGTTTGCACAGTGAATCGGCACTGATAGTCTGTGATTGATTCAGAAGAACTTGATCTATATATCTAAATCTATTCTATAACCCTGGATTCAACTTATTTATGGAATATGTGTGACCTGCAATAGGTTCAGTATGAGAGTCGAAAAACAAATATTTTATTATCAGCAGTCAATCCCCACGACATTACTATCGGTATATAACTCAATTTCAAATAATTGTATACGTGTTTAGATTAAATCCAGGCTTTTAAGAGTCAAATTAATACGATTTTAAATTCATATATACTATTATTGTCGGTGTACAAGTAAGAAAGGGCATGCTCCGATGGTTCGGACATGTAAAAAGAATGAATGATGCAAGATTGACTAAGCGGATATACAATGCAAAAGCGGATGGATCTAGGGGTCAAGACGGCCATGACACATATTCCATGACTAAATAGAATCTGTTCTGGAGGAAGGTGATGTTAGGAGCCTTACAAATCGACGAGCGTGCATGGAAAGAGTTATAAAAGTCAACGAAGCGAGGTGAGTAAGAATCGTGCCTTATGGCGCTCTGTTCTCTCTGCCGACCTCGCAAGGGATTTGGCGTGAAGTTAAGTTATGATTTTTAATCTAATTTGTGATCTTTCCTGGTAATCATTTGTTTTTCATCTGAAAATCGGTTGGTCATCCGATTATAAGGAAAATATTTGACTCCTAATAATGCTAGATGACAACTTGTCAGACTTCACCGACAGTAGAGGAGGGAACTACATTCGAAAATACGCTAATGCCAAGTCCAGTGCCCATAAAATAATAATAATAATAAACATTAAATACTACAATATCTTCGAAAATATTCGTTAAAATTGCATGCTGTAAAAGGCCATATTGATCTATATTAAACGCCAAATCTATTTAAGATACTTAACTAACTTAACTAGCTGAAAATTAATGCTGTTATGTTTAAAATCGCTTCGTAAATAAGACATTTTTTACGTAAAAAGGTAAGTAATAAAAATGGCCATTGTGGTTTATCTCTAAGAGATAGACTACTTTTTTGTACACCTTTTGAAGGTGTTTAATAATGTAAGACATTGTTTTGATCTATCACTTAGGGTTCAGCCAGCGTTTGCAATTAAAGTGCTAAATCTCGAAAATTATATTTTTTTCATTACAACACCATATATGAATTATAGATCAAAACCACCCCGATGACATCCTCTAACTATTAAAAAAAACCGCATCAAAATACGTTGCGTAATTTTAAAGATATAAGCATATAAAGGGGACAGACAGCGGAAAGTGACTTTGTTTTATACTATGTAATGATGATTAAATATTCCAACGGTGAAAGAATTTGTGCAATCGGTCCAGTAGTTTTTGAGTTTATTCGTTACGTTCAAAAACACCAATCTTTCTTCTTTATAATATTGGTATAGAATATTTAGATTAATATTATACATTTAGAAATTTCCACAATTAGTTCAGAAATTTAACTGCCCAATTAAAATGTCGAGTTTATTACGTTTGGTATTTTGACAGCATTTTTATACTTTGCTTGATTTGGTAAAATTTCAAGCCTCTACGAGAATCCACAATGTGCAATAGCGTAGTTAATTTTCGTAGAACACTGAAACTTTGAGGACTATAGGTATAACATAACATAACTTCACGCCTTTTTCTACCCGAAGGTGTGGGCAGTGGCTGTTAAGCATCGACTCGCCGTTATGTTTACATCCCAAATGGAATAGGTTGCGAACCTAATGGCATATCGGGCACAAAGTTTTCAGTCATCGATATCTATCACACATAACTTTCGATTTACGAAGATATACGAAAAGTCATTGGTGTCAGCTAGGATGCGAACCCGCGACCTCTGGGCTAAAGGTATAGATATCTACTTTTAGTTTTTAATAGTCGTCAAGTGTATTAATTTAGCAATTTTCAAAGAGTTAGTATATTTAAACTCATAACTATAATGCCTCTTTGGATATAATGATGGTTAGTGAGAAAAATTATTTAGTTCAAATATAAAACATTTCATTTAAATCAAGTTTAATTTATGTTGACAAATTCACCGATCACCTCCATAAATAATTCAAATCTATAGGTAGATTGACTTGACTTGCTGAATATCAAAGATGGGAATTTAATGGCTACGAAAATGTCATACGGTTCATTGTTTTTGTATCGTAATTACAATTATTACGGCATAAACAAAAAATTACGCCAATATTAAATATATTCTAGTAAAAAAACTTTTTTTTTAATTGGCAAAGGGAAAGGACAGATACATAAATTCTTTGACAGCTAAAAACTCTTCAACATGATTGGTGCATTTAATAAGAGATAGGAGGGCAAACGAAGAAGTTGGTAAATATCACCTGATGGTAAGTAACTTCTCACCGCCCATGATCACCGTGGTGCATTTCAGTCCTTTAAGGGAGTAGGACGGGAAAGAGGATTGGTCCTCCGGGTACCTCCTTTACCGAACGAAACGCGGCACGAGCCACTTCACACCAATATTCCGAGGTGTCTTGTTAGCCCATTCATTCAGCGCACTGCTAGACTCTACCACTGCCAAAAATCTTTCTCACAATCAATGGAAAGGAACGGGATGCATTCAGATACCTAGATCTATTGGATAGTTAATCTCTAAGCATTATTGAGGACTTGTTTGATTCCAAAAATTAAATAATTTTATTTTTATACAGTGCCTGAACGGCATATATGAGTAATTTAAGAATACTCTGTGGAATATCGAATTTTATACAAACAAAACTAACACCGATACTCTAAGGATCGTGCATGCGGGGTGGGTTGTGTGCGGGCGAGCTTACCGTGGGCATCAGCTGATCAGTACTCCGCACTCTTGTCACCTTGTTTTTGTAGATGAGCTTCTTAATCGCCCTCTCCACCGGCTGGTTCCATCTCATGAACATCACGTATGCGCCATACAACGAAAACAGCACCAGCGCCTCCTGCCAGTATATCACGTTGTCCCGGAAACAGTATATCAACACCAATAAACTGATAGAATAGAAGGTGCAGTCTCGAAACAGTGGCCACCAGGTCAGAGTCAGTGTGGTGCGAGAGAACAGCGCGCAAGCACCTATCACGAATAATATATTAAACACCGCCGAACCGACGATTGTCCCGATGCCGACATCATCGAACGACACGAAGACGCCGATGATGGAGGTGAATAACTCAGGAGCGGAACCACCTGCCGCCATGAAGGTGGCGCCAGCGACGTCATCTCTGATCGCCAGTCTTTCGATGATAACATCGAGAGCCGGCACGAAGAACTCATCACACACGATCGCGAGCGCCACGAACATGTAACCCATGCCGATGACATGGAGCAGTACAGCACCTGAACGACGCTGTTCTTCGCTGAACAGGTCGACAGGGAATAGAGGGATTTTGTTGTCTTCAGGTGGCGGTGTGGATGATGTTTCGAGGGTTTCTGTGAAGTTGGTCTCGCCGGCCCGCGCCGCCGCCAGCAGCGCGAGCAGCAGGGCGCCACCCATGCCGCGCTCCCGGGGGCTCGGAGCACACTGGCGCCCCACTCCGTCCCGCACCCGCTCGATAGCGCCGCACTGCGCCGAGTCTCGCGCCGCCTCACTAGCTGCCTACAACTTAAACGTTCAACTAAGGCAAATTAATCCGCATTTTAATTATTTGATTAACCCGTTAGAGATCAGGATTAACGTTAGACAACAATTGAGATACATTTTTATTTACAGGTGCCACTTTTTTACTTTTTTTTTTTATAAATCCACTGATTTTCCTGCCCCGTAACTGTTCAATACACGCATCTTACGTACGAGTGGGTACATGTACTAAGACTGATTGTTATCAGGTAAATTGTAAACATGCCAAAAATTCGTTACTTAACGTCTACATAAAATCTAGCTTTAATTGAAGATAAGTATCTTCTAGCAGTGTAATAATTCTTATGAATGCTCCAATGGATCAATAACATATAACAGGAAGAAATATTTTCACATCAATTGATGAATATATATTTTTTCAGATATAAAATTGAAATAAATTATATTTATAATAATAATAAATTATAATAATATCCGATACCTAAAATCTTTCTGCCCGGTATGGCAATAGGTTCGCCACCTATTCCATTTGGAAAGTAAACATAACGGCGAGTCGAGGCTTAACAGCCGACCTACACCTCCGGGTGGAACAGGCGTGAGGTTATGTTTATGTATGTAAATTAAATATTATCACCAAATTAACGTTGAATATAATAATACTGTCTTGGACACAATAAACACAGCGATCTCCAATTCCAAGTTAAGCAACTACATGCTTGTGTTATGGATACTAGAAAATTGTAATTGATATTATTAAATATCGACGTCCCCGGGCAATAAACCTATAATCGCAAAAACACTGTTTTTTCAGGAGAAAATGTTTTGTGAATTTGAGTTATATCTGACATTAAAACAACTTTTAGGATTATATCGCGTTTATTTATTACTAATTCTATTTAATTCCCGACGTTTCGAACTCTTTACAGAGATCATTTTCACGAGTGATGAACAAAAAAGATGGTATTTGTTCAAAAGCTATTTTCATTGATACAGAGAGCACCCACTTTTTGGAAATAAAAATCAAAAAGTTGATGTTAAAAGAAAATGTTTTGTGAATTTGAGTTATATCTGACATTAAAACAACTTTTAGGATTATATCGCGTTTATATAATACTAATTCTATTTAATTCCCGACGTTTCGAACTCTTTACAGAGATCATTTTCACGAGTGATGAACAAAAAAGATGGTATTTGTTCAAAAGCTATTTTCATTGATACAGAGAGCACCCACTTTTTGGAAATAAAAATCAAAAAGTTGATGTTAAAAATGTGATTTTTACTATTGTTAACCCACATCAGACCATTAAACAAAAAAAAATAAATATTTATTTATAAGATATATTTACTAAAGAAAAAAGTTTGGTTTGTACAGATCCTTTGTTGTATGATTTAATAGGTAACAGTTGTTATTTTTAATTATAAGCTAATTATACTATGTTATGTTACATCTTCAGTGAGTTATTATTATTCCATCTTAAATGTATCAAATGAACGTATCAAAATTACGTAATACCTATTGTCAGTCATTAAATTTAAAAAGTAATTTGTAATGTAAATTCTTTTTTGTAGTACCTATGCAATAAACGTTCCGCATAATACAATTGTCATTGGTCATATTCTAGTAATTAACCGTAGAAAAAAAAACATAATTATTGGTTATTGCTTGGGTGCGTCGAAATATACATCTTTTTTGTAAATACATACATAAAATACATGAAAATGGTGTATTTTGACCCCATACAGACAGTCATGCTTGCCATAAATATTTGTACTCAGGTGGAGATAAAATCCGCTAACCTCGATCGGTATTGACAATGCACCACGAGGCCAGGATATCATTATATTAACAATGCAAGAATTAAACACATGGTAAGTGCACCACGAATCCTGGATATTATTTGACGTGGCGCATTGGTAAACTACCGGCTGCAGCAATGAGGTCGGGGGTTCGATTCCCACCCGAGCACAAATATTAGTGACAAACATGAATATTTGTATGGCGTCTGGGTGTTTTTCTATGTATTATAAGTATGTATTTACAAAAGAAAAATATATAATGCATTAATATCCGTTATCTAGTATCCATAACACAAGCATTTAGTTGCTTAGCTTGGAACTAGAGGGCGCTGTGGGTATTGTGTCCAAGATATTATTATTATAGATATTACTAACTATTACCAATGCAAAAATTACACACTTAATTAGTTCAGAAAGTTAGCGTCTATAATACATAACATCAGGACGCGCAAATCGTAATTTACAAACACGGAATTTAGTTTAGTTTTTATTTATATGATAGTTTTCCCATAATAACAATTTTTTTTATGGGAAAGGGAAACAAACGAAGAAGCAGTTGGCCTGGTGGTAAGTGACGGCTGCCTATGGACACTTACAACACAGACAGTGTTACAGTTGCATTGTCGGCCTTCAAGGGAATAGAACGGGAAAGGGGGGTTGGGCCTGTGGATACCTCGGTCACCGAACAAAACACGGCATGAGCAGGCTCATTCATGCAGCAAATTGCTTAGCTCTGCCTTAGCCTTACACTTTTATAAAAGAGGCTTCTTTTATAAAGATGAACATTTTATTTAAAAATGCAGATTAACCTAAGTATGAAATAACAATTTGTTTTTCTAAAATCTCCTTTTATAATCTACCCTCATCAAACCACAATCACATCGTCACTTAAATATACAAATTCCGGAGTTAAATTTTTTAAGTGGTATCTA
This sequence comes from Euproctis similis, assembly GCA_905147225.2. Lineage (NCBI taxonomy): Eukaryota > Metazoa > Arthropoda > Insecta > Lepidoptera > Erebidae > Euproctis > Euproctis similis. Next base: position 3,796,409 of record LR990121.1, on the reverse strand, counting down.
ATTACTGTAAATCCTCAAGTACAACTTAATACATTTGAATAAAGTAGCTTTACTAGTAATGGCTAAATTTAAGAATGATTAAAATAGGTTTATAAACCCAAACATGAAATACAAACTCTAAAAAATTGTGTGGTTTTATGAAACCACCGTAAAAGTGAAACTTTTAAAATTGAGTCTTGGGTTATTGATTTTTAAATCTACTTTTTAAATATACATAAACAAAATATTTTTTCAATAATTATTTTTCAATAATTTAGTTAGTAAGTTTTTTAAATTGATGATTCTGATAAAATGATTAACATTTATATTTTTTTAGAGTGCAACAGTGTAAAACAGTTACTTCACAGCAATTTTTTTAAAAGTTTGCTTTGGCTTCGTTTTCGAACCGGACGTCACCGGCTTTCAGGGGATTGTGCGATAAGGGCTATTTTAATTTACTTGCCATCTAGTATTTGTTAATAGGGTTTCATAAATGTTTTTTATTTTACGTGGTCACGGCAATAATTCCTAGATGGCGCTACTAGGTTGCTACTATTGATGATTCTGCCGTAATATCGTATTATATCGATAGATGTCGCCCGAATCGACAAGTATTCCAGCTACGGCACTAGGGATAACGCGACACCTATTAAACGTTAACAACATTACAACAAAGGATCTTTACAAAACAAAACGATATTTTTTCCTCCAGTAAATATGATATTTCGATTTATTATGAAAATGTGACAAATACATATATAAAGAGCACTATCTTATATCTTTAAACGAGCAATTCTTGTATATATATATATATAAAATTGGAATCTCGGAATCGGCTCCAACGATTTTCATGAAATTTCTATTCCAGCAGATGGCGTTGTTAACTAACACGAAGTCAATGTGTGTTTGCTTTGATTTTATTACAGTTTATCACTGCAAAAAATTAAGTATATGTTTCTAATATAATATGTTAGTACATAGTATATATTAGTATATATTTATTATTCTGTCGGTAAGATCGAAAAATATTATTGATATTTCATTATTTTATTAGTATGTAATTCGTACTTAAATATAATTTTCAAAAAACACAATTTATAAAAACACAATTTATAAATAATATAATTTTTTTTTTCTCCGCCTGCAATACGTACGTACGTATATGTATGTATGTAAAAAACAAACAAACAAACAAACCCGATCCTAGAAAATGTGTCGAAATTGGTAAAGAGGACGGTAATTAGACGATTATACATACGGCCCTCGTGGTGCATCGGTAAACCGCACTACCGATAACACAAGGTCGGGGCGGGTTCGATCCCTCGTCTGGGGGTGTTTTTCTACATGTTTTTTCTACATGTTTTTACGGTATTTATTTACAAAAATAAAGTGTATATTTGGGTAATTAATTAATATAAATAAACGATAATAGACGTGAAAGGCGCTCTGACGAGCGCCTTCACGTCACCGTCACGCGACATGCAACACGCAGACGAAAAAGTTTGAGACGATGTAATAAAAGTTTCACTTTAATAATATTGTAGGAGACATAGAGTTCTACAACAGTGGTAGAGTCCTGCAGTTCGCTGCTTGAATGAGCCGGCTCGACCGGTGAAATGCCACGATCTCTCGGAATACTGGCGTGAAGTGGCTCGTACCGCGTTTCGTTCGGTGAGAGAGGTGTCCGGAGGTTCGGTCCCCTTTCCCCTTCCTTTCCTCTCCTACTCCGTTAAAGGCCAGCAACGCATCACGGTGTTCAAGGGCGGTTCATGGCTGATAGTTGCTTACCATCGGGTGACCCATCTGCTCGTTTGCCCTCCTATTAAAACTGCTTAACTTATTATTGAAGTTATATAGACCCTACAGCAGATATTTGACTAACAGCCGTCAAAAACTATGTTGTTGTTTATTTCAGGCTTAAAGGTTACTTGTAGTACCCGTAAAATGTAATATTTACAAGCGCTGGGTTATATTTAGGTCATACTAAAGTTATCGTAGCATATAATGTCGTGCGTCCATACAATACACGTTTTGAATTGAGTGTATTGCATGTCTATATTATTTTAACAGCTGTAGGGACACTGGAACCAAATTGTAATGTAATTTAATTTAGTAATGAAAGTTGGTATCTTGGTATTTTTATCATACGGATTAATTTGTCGAAGTGAAAGAAGCTTGATTTTCATTGGTCCTAACAGACACTTAAAAATAGATAACAAGTACAGATTTAACATTATAATTAAAATTAAATACAAAACACGAGTGCTTGAGGAAAGTGCCTCCGTGGACCAAAAAATCCCAGTGTTGGAGTAACATCATGAGAAAAATCGGGCAAGAAGCTCATGTGCCAAATACTCTTTTCAAACCATTCGATATTTATTTCAATAATATTATCATCACAACTGAAAACAAATCAGTTGGTTAGTACATAAAAGGTATAGCAGCCAGAATACTCGTCCATCACAATTAAGATCCAACCAAATTATAATCGACGTCCTACATATTCAGTTAGAATTTCTATGCGACATTAATAGTCGGAAACAATTGACGCGACATCTTTTAATTAGTAACGTTAAGCAACAAATGTGGAGAATAATAAAATTTATGTGTATCATATATTGAACACGGCAAATTAGAAAAACTATCTGAAATTATTACAGAACGCCTCCACTACAAAATAAGTGAACAAATTCCAAGACGCAAACTACACAAACCGCGTTGAGCAAGCAATTTGACGGTCCCATTACCGACAAATCGTCAGTAATGAGTCATAGATGGTGTAGTATGCACCAACAATGAGACGATCCTTCACAGCCCGCCTAAAGCGATCATATGACAAAGCCAGCATATCCGCAGATATCATATAAATAAACTAAATCGATTTCCATAAAAGCGAGTGACGTATCTAAGATTCGTATTTTGTGAACGGATATGCGTTTGGTTTGCTTTTGAACGCAACCTCAGACATATAACATGACAAGATTGACAAAGCTGTCATTATGTCATTGACCGACTTATCGCTCGATATCACACGTAGGGTTTCTAATTGGATTTATTATTAAAAATTGGTTTTAATGTTAGTATAAAACATAAATTTTGTTAGCTGTAAATATAATTAGATACCAACATGTGGCTAGACGAAGCGGATGGCTTCGCTGAAATATTTAAAGGCTATTTGCCTTATTATTTGCTTGTAGCTCTTCCTATTTTAATAATTATGTCGCCAGTTAACCCTGTAGCCGCATCACATGAGTTTTCTGTATATAGAATGCAACAATACGACTTACACACTGTTCCCCATGGTAAGTTCAGTGATTTTATACATGTTTAATTTAGAAATCAAAATTATCGATTTCCGATTTTTGAGGTTAGTTTTATAAAACTAAGAGTCAATGAGATCACTTACGTCGCTCGTAATTCACTAAGTATTTAATATCTTACAGTTTTGTTTCTCTATAAGTTATCTAATTAATCAGAAAATAGAAATTCATCATTTATTTTTTGTTGTATCATTTTAGTGTAATAAACATTATTAAAATAAAAAATTTTCCCCGTCTAGGATGCCGAAGTGCCAGCTTCAATCTAGAAGGTCGTTCCTTGACATCATGGAGTACTTCTCGTCATTGTGTCGTAGCTAGAATCCAAGATATCACCATTGAACAGTTTATGGAGATCCGGGCTAAAGCTGGTGCACTACTATTAGTGTTACCTAACAATAATACATTGTTGAGTCAAGAAGAAAAAGAAGTAAGATTACTGAAATAGAACTACACTTTTTACATCATATATTGTTAAAAATATAAGTTTTATAAACATATTATATAAATGATATACATATGTTTTAATGGATATCGACATAAAATCTATTTAAAACTATGACAGCTAAATAATATAAAAAAAATGGATAACTTTTTTGACATCTGTTGGGAGTTTGTTGAATTGAAAAGAAGTCTAAGTATATAGTTATATGGTATCGCAAAGTTAACCGTTTATTAATGGCCAAAAGTGACTAGTAGGGTCATAGTCGCCAATAACGAAAGAAGAAGAAATAGTTATATGATGTTCATTTCCTCAGCATATCCAGTTATTAGAAATGGCGATGATCCAACAAGAAATCAATGCCCCAGTATACTTTGCACAGTGGTCACCTGACTTTGAGGACATCCTCAAAGATTTGCAACACAGTTTCATTACCGATGATAAGTCTGGAACTGCTCTAGAAGCTATGATGAATACAGTCTCTTCGAATGGCTATCAGATTGGTGAGTTTCAATATCAAGTCAGCAATTATGTAATGTTACAACCTTTGTATAAATACACTGCTTACACAGTCGGGTAGAAAAAGGTGTGATGTTACTGACTGATTCTGAAGAGTTATTGTATTAATACACTGTGTACCAAACATTCCAAAATATTTGTATAAAGTGTGGTTGGTATTGTACCTCCTATGATTATTTTCATTATGGAATTTATTCCAGTTCCCACATTCCAAAATGAAATGGCACTATCTTCACAGTTGTATATGATATATAAGTACTATGCACACTAAGCCTTGTGCAAATAGAGACTGTATTATAACCTAAATGATAAGTATATTAGCTTAGATATGAATTTACATATTTACATTAAACTTCTGTGTAGCACATAAAATGTTTATGACAATTTTTATATCATGGCAACAGTCAAGATTGTAGATTGTGGAAAGCCAAAATCTATTGGATACAGGTGTGAAGGCTGGATGTTCTTTGATATTTTTTTAACAATATTACCAGTAAATCTTAATTTAGAAAATGTCTTTATCAAAGACAAAAGATTTACAAAAGTCAACGAAGCGAGTGAGGTGTGTAAGAATTGTGCCTTATGGTGCTCCATTCCCTCTGCCTACCCCGCAAGGGATTTGGCGTATAGTTACGTATGTATGTTTGTGTATTATTCAAAACATTTCAACGACCTTTGAAATTATGTATTATTTTGCAGTGGTATCAGCACCAACACCTCCAAAATTGGACTCCAAACCTGTGACGTTGCACGGCAAGCTTGTTGGTCGATCTGGATCCGCTCAGACCATTGTCATAGCTGCTCACTACGATTCATCAGCTATTGTACCTGTGAGTTCATCTATAACTTTTCTTAATGTGTACTTTCCATATATTATGTGCCAGCTAGTTCAGTCAAGCTTGAATTTACTGATCTCTGCAGCTATCAATACTCCTCAAACCTGCGATTATTACGTACCTATGTCGGTATAAAATAATAATATCTTGGACACAAATCACACAGCACCCTCCAGTTCCAATCTAAGCTACTAAATGCTTGTGCTATGGATACTAGATAACGGATGCTAATACATATATACTTTTCTTTTGTAAATACATACTTATAATACATACATATACATACATTTGAAAGAGAGTGTCGGTGTAAAAGTAAGAAAGGGCATGCTCCGATGGTTCGGACATGTAGAAAGAATGGTTGACGCAAGACTGACTAAGCAGATATACAATGCAAAAGCGGACGGATGTAGGAGTCGAGGACGGCCAAGACACACATTCCAAGACCAAATAGAACGTGTTCTGGTGGAAGGTGATGTTAAGAGCCTCAAAAACCGACGCGCGTGCATGAAAAGAGTTATGAAAGTCAACGAAGCGAGTGAGGTGTGTAAGAATCGTGCCCTATGGCGCTCTGTTCTCTCTGCCTACCCCGCAAGGGATTTGGCGTGAAGTTATGTATGTATGTATGTATGTACTTATAATACATAGAAAAACACCCAAAATGCCTTGAATCATTAAAAATGACCTTGTAAAATGATCTTTTTTTCGTCTTTAAGTTTAAGTAACAGAACACATTAATAAGATACCTGGGTGCATAAAATTTAAGCACATAACCCCAGCTTATAGAAGCGAGAGTTGGCATGAAAGTAAGATAAGCACGGTAGAAATGAGGTCAGTATAATTTGCGAAGTGACTCTTTGATTGCATTGAGAACAAGGTTGTAAGGAAATAAGTTGTATTGAAAAAGATGGTCAGTGTAAAAGTCAGGAAGGGCATCCTCCAATGGATCGAACATGTAGAAAGAATAAATAATACAAGATTTACTAATCATCATCAAATAAGTGATAATTTTTAAGATTTAGGGCATATGTCTATCTCTTAGGGATAACCCACTATGACCAGTTATATTTTTTTACTTTTTACGACAAATAATGGCCTATTTACGAAGCCATTTTAAACATTACAGTATTAACTTTCATCCGATTAAGTGTCTTAAATGGATTGTGCATGTAATGTAAATGATCCTGGCCCTTTACAGCGTGCAATTTAAACAAATATTTTCGAAGATATTGCAGAATTAACATAGCGGGACAGCAGACAATACTTTTGATCCGGAACAACGTTCGCCGGGTCAGCTAGTCAGATATACAATACAACACACCTTCCGTACACCAAATTCTCGTTCAATTTGGTGTCCTTGATAAAGTTGATATCAAGAGCAGTAGTAGTCTGGCTGCTACACCTTTTATGCCATATTTTTTCAGTAGCGTTGATAATACTATTGTGTAAATTTTAAATGGTTTTGAAAAGAGTATTGGCACATGAGTTTCTTGCCCGATTCCTCTCATGAAAGCCCCTACACTCGGAATCGGGCCGCTCGTGGCGATTGCTTCCGTGTTTTTTGTTCCACGGAGGCACTTGCTTCAAGCGCTCGTGTCTAAGCTTTTTAAATATTATTTTAATTTTAAACATTTTTGTACATTGACTATTTTTAAGTGTCTGTGAGGACCTATGAAAATAAAACCACTTTGACTTTGACTTTGAGCCTAAAAAACCAACGAGCTTGTGTGACAAGAGTTATGAAAGTCAATGATATTATTTTTTATGAAAGTACATTTCATATTTACAGGAGCTAGCTCAAGGTGCTGATTCTAATGCATCTGGTGCTGTAGCAGTATTAGAATTGGCAAGGATCTTCTCACGCCTGTACTCTTCGACGTCAGTCCGTGGTGGACCATCCTTACTCTTCGTGCTGACATCCATTGGACCCTCGCTTAATTATTTCTCGACAAAGAAGTGGTTAGAAGAACAATTAGATTCTACAGATGCTGCCCTGTTACATGTGAGTTTGAAGTACCAAAACTGTATAAAATTTATCAAAAATTATTAAACATGTTTATCCAACCCCTCAACCTTAAGGCAATAGTAGGATGAAAATGCGAGTATGGTTAAACAGATTCTGATAAAACTGTGGCCAAGTATAGATTTTATTGTATAATAAAAAATTATATTGGTTACTTTTAATTGCTTCATCTAAGGGTTTTTAATGCTGTGGCATTTATCAATAAATGACTCTTAACATTCTTTCTCTTCTCAGGATGTTTCATTTGTTATGTGCCTGGATTCCATATCTTCATCACCTTCCATGACGATGCATGTCTCGAAACCTCCGAAGCCAGGTGGTCCAGCCCACTCTATTAAGTCGCGACTGGGTGTTGCCATCAATCACAAGAAGATTAATTTAGCTGATGAACTGTTGGCTTGGCATCATGAGAGATTCAGCATCAGAAGGATGACAGCCTTCACGCTTAGCTCGCTACAGGTAATACATAAATAATAATGCACAATAGTTTTCTTTCAGCACGCATGTCCTTGGAAGGAAGCTTCCTTTTCATTCTAGAATCCGATCAAAATTCTTTAAATGGATTCCTCTCTCCTCATGATATTGGTATAAACAATTGCAGAAGAATACATGAATGGCGACAATAAGAAGTGGGATATGTTTAATTTCTCTATGGTATTATTGTCCCCTGTAAACGAGCAAGGGACTGCTCGGGACTTGCTGTGTGGCGCCGGCTTAGAATACCGCCACCCCATCTCTTCCCGTGGGTGTCGTAAAAGGCGATTAAGGGAAAAGCTAGAAGAATGGGCAGCAGCATTCTCTCTCAAGATAATACAGCCTACTGCGATCGCCAACCCGCCTGCCAAGCGTGGCGATTATGGCAAAAACCCCTCATGATTGCGCGGACCGGCAGTTGTGGTTCTCTATGGGGGAGGCCTATGTCCAGCAGTGGACCTCAAAAGGGCTTATGATGTAAACGAGCAAGGGAGACACCTGCAACACAAATAGTGTTTATGTTGCGTTGCCAGCCATTATGGGAGTGGTATGGTAGGGAGAAGAGAGTTGCACCTCTGTTACGTGATATTTCAACGTTTGCGTGGCTCTCCTCTTTTCCTATCATTAAAAAATGTCATTCCTTCTTTGCATTGATCCTTTAAGAAGGAAATGAGATCTGATTGTTTTGGTGATTGATTATTTTAAAATAATTTATTCGGTGTTGCAATTTAGGCACTTACAAAAACGACACCTTGTATCCTCAAATCATTGCAGAGTCACAAAGACCCGTCTCGCAACACCGTGCTGGATGCACCTTCGGAGACGAACCTGAAGCATCTGGCGTCGAACATTGGTCAGGTGGCTCGTGCGATCGCCTCACACGTGTACAACCTGACCGACGAGCTGAACGATGAAGACGCTGCACTCTATGATGATGCATTGGTGAGTCTTTTTTTAATTAATTAATAATTAATAATATCTTGGACACAATACACACAGCGCCCTCTAGTTCCAAGCTAAGCAACTAAATGCTTGTGTTATGGATATTAGATAACGGATATAAATACATATATACTTTTCTTTTGTAAATACATACTTATAATACATGGAAAAACACCCAGACACCACACAAATATTCATGTTTGTCACAAATATTTGTACTCGGGTGGGAATCGAACCCCCGACCTCATTGCTATAGCCGGTAGTTTTACCAATGCGCCACGAGGCCCGTCGACCCATTTTAAACCCAACTATAGCATAAAAAATATTTTTTCCTCTCAAGAAGTCAAATGGAAGAGATTCAAAGTGAGTTGAGGTTCAGTATTGATTCAGTCTATTTTTTCAGTTGGTAGACGAGGCTTCCATAAGACACTGGTACAATTATTTATCATCACAACCTAGAGCGGCTCAACTGATAACCACCTCATCACCGAATCAAGGTGAGTGACTTATATTATAAAGTAATTTCATGAGTTTTTTTTATAGGATAGTGAACTAACGAATAAGCAGGTTATCTGGTGGGAAGTAACGCCGCCCATGGACTGACTGGCCTTTAAGATAGAGAGGGAGGGTGGGAGGTTATGGGATATATCTGCGTATCTTTCGCACCGACCGAAATGTGGCATGAGGTACTTGACTTCGATATTCTGAGAGGTCGTGGTATTTTACCGATCGAGCCAGCCCATACATGTTTCTTTCATATGGGAGTGAAGTGGCGTTTCGTTAGGTGAGAAAGTTATCCGTAGTTCTCCCTCCCTTCTCTCCTTCATCCTACTCCGTTAAAAGTCCGCAACGCAACTGTAACACTATCAGTGTTGCAAGTGTGCATGGGCGCCGGTAGACACTTACCATCAGGTGACCCGCTTGATCGTTTGCCCTGAATCCCATAAAGCCTAAGCCTGAGTGTGATGACAGTGGTTCTCAATCTTTTCTCTCTGTCCAGGTGTGACAGGTGCCCTGGAGCGCGCGCTGTCCCGTTGGCTGGAGGTGACGGTGAACACGCACGTGGTCGACAAGCGTGAGCCGGAATTCGCATTGTACGGCGCTACGAGGGCCGTCCTGTTCGTGTACAGGTATGTCATTGGTCCGTGATATTGCAGATGACTCCAGAAGTCTGGAAGTTGACTATCTCACTTGGGACCGAGGTTTTAGATTGACACCAATGCTATTTTAGAAAGTTATGTGTGTCGATTATTGATGAATAACATTCTACCCCTAATAACATTCCCCCACCAGGGCCACAGGTTCCGCCATCGAATTACATTTGGGGACAAATGATTAATAAATAAACATGGCGAGTCTGCCCACTTATGCAACGATTTGCGTGGCTCTGCCACTGTAAAATTTTAATAATATTTATTTTGTTTTCAGTGTAAAGCCAGCAGTATTTGATTTAATATTGACCCTGGCGATAATTGCGTACCTGACTGTGGTGTATTTCGCTATACAGCTGTTCCCGCGATTCTACGAGGAGTACGCTAAATTCGTCACTGGCAAAGCCAAAGTACATTAGTATTATTTCAAATAGTGGTGTTATTAAATAAATATGCATTAAACGAGTAAAGCCACAGGACAACACTAATTGTATTAATAACCTGAAATCACACGTGCGATCTCACTGTCTGTGTGTTTGAGATCAATTAAAGTATCTTTTAGGGATGACTTAGGAAAATTCCCGTTTAATGATATCTTCAAAAGGAAGGTAATTGCCCTATTACACTTGTGTATTCCTAATTGTTATTTCAAGCCTGTTTTTTTACTACAGTACTTTATGCCTAGGCATATAAATTTATTTTAACAAATATGAAAAATAAGAATGATTCCATTATTAGGTATAGATTATTCCTTAAAATCCTACATTTTGTGTATGTATGAAGTCTTATGTTTAAAAACGAGTATTCTCTAGGAGCAAAGTTTCTCAAAGTGTTCTTATGTGCATCACAATTGTTTCCTATTGGGGACTAATGTGGGTCCTAATTTATTAATTGGCTATTTAAAATGATTCCTCAAACATACTTCCTAAAGAATGCTCCGCTTACAAATCTTGTATGTTGTTATTTACAGCTTAAATTTTAAAATACATTTGTTATTTTCCGCGAAATTCTACTGTTTCGTGGATGCAATGTATTTTTTTATGAATACAGTTTAAATAATTTAAACTTTTGTTACCACATGTAAACACCACGATTAAGTCAGCGTTAGTCAAAGTAAGTGTTGAACAATTTTAATTGTAGCATATCGTGCCCCCCGCTTGTTGTATTTGATACAATATGACTCTACGAAAATTGGCATTGCCTTGTGCGTGAATTTTTTGGTTTTCTGGATAAAATATCTTTTATTAGTTTACTTGCTCATTACCTGCTCAGTCGCAGGTTTATTAGACACGTGTATCGCAATTATTGTTACAAATATATCAAGCGAGGACACGCGATTACTTATTAAGAACTAAGTCTTGAATAATAATATATCATTAATGTTTTTGCAATAATTTATTTATGAGAAATAGCAAATCTATTTTATGATTCTGTTAATCTTTGGATAAAGATATTGTCAGTGGCAATTATAGAACTACATTTTTAAATGTTCTTCTTTTATTATGTACCGTCAACTATGAAATATTGGTTCAGCAAGTTTTTGACTAGTAGTAGTTTTAGCTGCAGTATATTGGGTATTTGAAAAAAAAATGTTTACTAATTACTTTTGAATTGTAACAAAAAATATATATACCTAAATAAATTGAAATACAATATTAATTATAATTATTAATGCAATTCTCGTCCGTCTTGCTTGCGCGAGATTTTACTTTTTTTTTTAGTTTAGTAGGTAGTTATATTATTTCTACTGACAAATTTTTATGTTCTATAAATTAAGTACAGCTACATTTACAAAGAATATAATTATGATAAATTAATTAATCATTAATAGATTATAATATTATTATAGAATGAATTGAAAGCAATATATATTCTTAATTAAAAAATAAGTATTCCTTTATTAAAACCAACTAGGTACATGTTATCTTGTAAAATAATTGTGCAGTGAATTACTATTTTTTTATTTGCCGTTTAATATAATATATATATTGTACTCAATGTAAGTAAATCTACATAAAAAATGTAAATTTAGCTCGTTCCTTTAGCATTACTACAGGATTTAAATTACATTCTATAAATGTATGAATACATTTTAGTGATTAGAATTATCGGATTTTAAAATTTTACCTTTTTAACTATGAATGCGCAATAATTATTTCTGTTCAAATTGTATTGTATTTAATAAAATTACTTGTCGGATCTCGAAATTCATCATTTGATTACTTAAATTTATTTGTTTTTTTTTTTATCATTTATGAGTTGTGGCGTTTTAAGGCTGGTGGTAAGCGGCTGTATGTGCTTGGTGATCCTTTGAAACAATACACCATACATTTGAACACAGCGAAACATCTATGGAGTCCTGGACTGTGACTTTCATTCAGGAACACAGAATCCCCAAAATAGTACTATTTGACCTGGTTTCTCCACGTTAGAATAAACATTTTTTTTTAATACGTTTACTATTAATCGAATCGTAAAGAATAAAGTATGCAAATATATATAGATTACTATATTATATAAAAGTCTTTATTCAATAGAAAATGGCGAGATATCTATGATAGTCTTGCTGGCCGTCCTTGATGCTTAAGCTCTTATGGGAAGATGCTGAGGTATGCAGCTTGTTAAGACATTTCCCATGAAAATAATTTTATTTAAAGCTTGGGTCTACTATACTGTATAAGCAAGATTCCCGTATACCATAAATAAATGTCAACCTGGCTCGAACAGTAAGTAGAGATGGTAGTGGGCAGACCATATCGCTCTTCGAACGATTGAAAGATCCTTAAATGGCAACCAAAAATGTAATAACATGGCTTGGACTAATTAAAGTCATACGGAGTCGTTAGGACGTCGAGTTAATTCTTTATAGAATGTAGTTACAGCTGGTTGGGGTAATTTTTAGGGGTCTTGAAATTATATGGGGTCATATTGTTAGCCAACTTTGACATACTTTTGAATATAGAAGTAAGTAAAGGAGTTCAGTTTAATATCTCTATGTTTTTTTTGCCCGAATCTATTGAGTTTTTGATACTTAACAGTGTGCCTGACTAGAATGATTTATGGTTAGCCTATGAATTGCTGTGCTATTAGTGATGAAATTCTATAAACCATGCTTGTTGCCTAGATTAGCGTGCGCTATCGGTTGAACTCGAAATGAGGCTTAACGTTTATTTCGTTATTTAATAAAGAAGCTAAGTTTGGTGATTGGTTATTTGGATCGTAAAAAATACTTTCAGTTTATGGACAGAAAATTTATCTAGTGAACTTAAGATGTGATGGTATTTTTGATGGTATTTGGTAGTCTTTAGTACAAAAAAAAATGATTACGTTTAAGTATTTAATTCACAAATTTTATTTTACATTTTGGTACCTAATATTTGTCTTGAAACTTATTACCGGATATTTACTATTTCAGTATGTGTCCAATAAAAATATATTTATCCCTTTTCATAATATATAATAGTGATTATGTCCGGAACAAAGTATATTTATATTTTTGGTTTTTAAGTGAAAATGTGGTTTTGTCGCAGTATGGAATTGAATAAACTTATTTGTTAATAGTAATGTGCCGTTTGATTTTTGCTCGCCCAATGCTAAAAATTTAATAAAAAATTTAAAAGTGCATACTTTATTTCTCAAAATCCTTATATACCTCTTGATAAGGATTTAAATAGAGTAAATTAAACCAAATGTAGATTTGAAGCGTTAACTCTATTACAGGTTCACAGACTAGCCGCGAAATAGGAATATTTTTTACGGTTCTTGATAGCACTTAAATTGGAAGCGGGCTAAAAAAATTAGGCATGGAGTCCCTCCGGCAAAAGAAGTGAAACTTATAATCTTATTCACAAAATTTACTCATGCGGTCTCATTGCAAAGTATGTCATCATAGTAATTGCTTAGTACGATGTCCTTGAAAATAAATATCATATTTGAATATATTTATTATTATTTGTCATAATATGCGAATGGATGGTACCTACAATAAGTACAACAATAATAACTCTAGGAGTCCCGAGATTTATTCTGATAACAAATGAGTTTATTGTTTTTGTAATACTAATTCTAAATTAGCTCTGGTTGTATCTGTACGATTAAAACTCTAGCTTTATTTCAAGTTACATATTACATTGAAGTTGTTACTGTTTCAAAGTAATCCGCATAAAGCGTCAAACGCGTTTAACGTTTGCAAGTCGCATTTGAAGTTCCACTTTATTAATAAATAATCATTTATTCTGTTCCCCTGTTGGCCTAAGCAGGTATTGAGTAAGAATGTTTCTGCCATTATCTTAGAAATTAATATAAACCTCGGTACTTTATATAAGTTTTTATTGAATTTTATTATTTTTATAAAATCAATTACACGAACTTATGTTTATAGGTTATAATATATTATATAACATGATCTTATAAAAAAAATATACTTATTAAACGAAATATCCCAAACAATAATATGGCACTTAATTAAAAATATCAATATTGAATATACTGTTTATTAAATACTATATAATAATAAAACGCTTAAATCTAGGTTCATTTATTGGGCTGCCTATGTTGTTAATTTAATTTATTTAGACATTTTTAGAAATATTACACTAATGGTCTTATACTTTTAAAAGAGATGTATCTTATATTTTGTCTGCAGATACATAGTCATGTATACCTGTATAAGTTAGATTTACAGTATCCCCTATTTAACGCGTTGTCATTACATAATTTCACGCCTTTTTCTATCTAATGGTAGGCAGTGGCTGTTAAACCTCGACTTGCCTATTCGTTACGTACCAAATGGAATAGTTGGCGGAACTTATTGACATCACCGGTTGTCGGTCATTGATATTTATCACACATAAAAAGAATGCTGAGAAAACATTGGTGTTAGACCGGAATCGATTCCATGACTCCTGATTCAGAAGCGGGAATTACTGGACCACCGAGACTTTCTTTATAATGTTTAATTTGTGTATATAGTTTGTATACGGAACGCGTTATGAAAGGTAGAAAAATCGCGTTATTCCCCTATTACACAATTTTTGAGGACATATTACTTTTACTTTTCAATTAATATAAGAAATATATTTATAATCAAAATCTTATCTAAGTTCAAAAATAAGTATGTTCAGGCTTCGAATACTTCCACGCTAGCTGCACCATTTATGTCTTTCAATTGTACAGATTTGAAAGTCGCTACGAAGTTAATCTTGCCAGCTTTCTGTGGGCAATATAAAATAAAATAATTATTATAGTTAAATTAAGACGACCAAGACACATATTCCATGACCAAATAGAAAGTGTCCTGGACGAAGGTGATGTTAGAAGCCTCAAAAATCGACCCGCGTTCATGAAAAGAGTTATGAAAGGCAAAGAGCGAGTGAGGCGTGTAAGAAACGTGCCTTAAGGCGCTCTGTTCTGTCTGTCTACCCCGCAAGGGATTTAGTTGATTTTTATAGTTGCTTTGCTAGGATTGGGAAAAGGAGTAGGACGGGGGACCGGATACGTCTCATGTCATGAGCCATATCGTGTCGATTTACTGAAAGATAGTAGCATACCACCGATCGAGCCGACCCATACATGCAGCGAACTGCGCGGCTATACCACTGTTAAACACAATATTATAATTCCTCGAGGATATAGTAAGTATTCAAGGATAACTCACTTTTGGTTGTACCGGTAGTTCTGCTTTGATCAGCTGCAGTGGTTCAGCATCAGCTATTGCCAATTTGAGCGTGCGCTCCACTATCCCTGGCGATGTCACACGGAACTCGCAGCCGGTGAGCTGACGCTCCAGCGGATTGGTGAATGAGAGCACTGCCATTGTAGGCTGGCCCAATATGAGGTCCTCGTTGAACTGAAGAAAGAAAGAACACGTAAAATATGTAATCAAGAATGGCTTAACCGACCTTGATAAAAATTGGTAAAAATAAGTGATGAGACCAGTTGACCAGTTGTTAATTTGATTCAGGATCAATAAGGATTCCACAAATAGGTATAACATAATTTGATATTTTCTAAGGAGCCACATTAGCACGTTGAGGGATGAACTTTAGTTTGTCATCATCTGAATTAAAAAATAAACTGTTTCTTTTGCTTTATGTTATTTGGAGCTTTAACTATTTAATTCAGTTCCTATATTAACCTATCCTAGACATACTTGACTCTTAGAAAATGTCTTAAAAAGAACGTAACGTAACTTCACACCTTCTTCTACCTGAACGTAGATAGGGGCTGTTAAAGCTCGACTCGCCGAATTGTTATGTTACGCCCTAAATGGAACAGATACATCCATAAATATTTTATCACACATTACTACCGAAAAGAATTCCGAGAAATCATTGGTGTGCGCCCGAAATAGAACCCACTATTTCTGAATCAGAAGCGGAGAGTTCGAACCACTGGGACAATGAGAGTCTAAAATGTTTCATTTATCTGTATGCTTGTATCTACTAGCCAAGATAGATTATTATTAGATAGATTTACTTTCCTCTTTTAGAGAATGATTGACTATAACTTTAACATAATCTAAAATTTGTTTCATTATAGAGCGTCTTTGAAAAAAATGGCGGGAGCTGCTGACATCAACTACTCTCTAATACACTTGACTTAATAATAAGTAATACCTTGATGTTTATATTGGGTTTGATAACTTGAAAGTCGTCATCATCAGCCCAAGACTGTTTGGTTTCATCCACGATGGCCATCGCCGATATCTTCATGTTACAGTACTCGACCAACTTGGGCAGATATTCGTCGGACTTCACCAGAATGCTGATCATTTCCTCTGTAAGAGTATAGGATAGTTATAATTCTATATAATTAACTTTATGCAAAGTCCCTTGCAGATTCGGTGGAGTGAAAAGAGAACACGATTCTTACACGCCTCACTCGCTTCTTTGACTTTCATAACTCTTGTCATACACGCTGGTTGGTTTTTAAGGCAACTTCTATAATGTAGCGTCGGCATAAATATAGAAAGTATAGTGGCGTTAGCAAATAGTGTAAATGGAGCGTTGGGCAGATTCCTGGGCACAAAAAATATTAGCAGAAAAGCCCAGCTAGCAATTCACAATGCAATACTGATCCCAACACTAATTTATGGAAGCGCGAGCTGGGTATGGCAGAGTGTGCATCCGCAAAATCTTCGGAGTGAGCCGACCGCGTCGAAATCAAGGTTGTAGGGAAGGAAGTCGGATTGAAAGAGAGTGTCGGTGTAAAAGTAAGAAAGGGCTTGCTCCGATGGTTCGGTCATGTAGATAGGATGGATGATGCAAGATTGACTAAGCAGATATACAATGCAAAAGCGGATGGATGTAGATGTAAAGACACACATTCCATGACCAAATAGAAGGAGGAAAGTGATGTAAGGAGCCTCAAAAATCGACGCGCGTGCATGAAAACATTTATGAAAGTCAACGAAGCAAGTGAGGTGTGTAAGAATCGTGCCTTATGGCGCTCCGTTCTCTCTGCGTACCCCGCAAGGGATTTGGCGTGAAGTTATAATTATAATAATATCTTGGACACAATACACACAGCGGCCTCTAGTTCCAAACTAAGCAACTAAATACTTGTGCTATGGATACTAGATAACGGATACTAATACTATAAATACTTATAATACATAGAAAAACACCCAGACGCCGCACAAATATTCGTGTTTGTCACAAATATTTGTGCTCGGTTGGGAATCGAACCCCTGACCTCATTGCTGCACCCGGTAGTTTTACCAATGCGCCACGAGGCCCGTCGCCCGTTATTTATGTATGCGTTCTATATTAAAAAAAAAGTATTAATTTCTAAGGGTTTGTCCTCGTAAGCGTATTTTTTATTCTGCAAGAATGGACCGTCTCGACCGGTGCAGTACCACTACTTCCAGAATATCGCCGTAAAGTGGCTCATGCAGTGTTTCACTCGGGCAAAGAGATATTTAGAGGCCCAACCTCTCCCCTTCCCATCCTGCTTATAACCACTACCCCATCCCACCAATGAAAACATTCCCAAGGAGGGTTAACGTCATGTAGGCGGCTGGTTATAAAACTACAGCCAAATCTTCTCACAACATGGATAGTTTGAAAGGATGACATGTTGTGCCGACCTTACTTAGAGTGGGGCGAGGGCAGGAGAATGATGATTTATCGTTAAAATTATAATCTTATTACTCACTCTTGTTTGCACCGACGAACATTTTTCCTTCAATTTTTTTGACAACGTCTGCTCTTACTCCGTTGTAAAAAACGCTGGTAGCGAACAATGACGCCTTGATGTTACGTCCCTGAATATTATGAAAAAAATGACTGTATTCTAATTTAGAGGAAAAAATTAAAAAAACGAATTAAAAGTCTCGGTAGTCCAGTGGTCGAGCACCCGACTTCTGAATCAAGTAGTTGGGTTCAGACCAATCCGGGCTCTCACCAATGACTTTTCGAAATTATTTTCGGAAGTTGTGTGGTAAATATCGACAACTTTGTGCCCGGTATATGGCAATAGGTTCGCCATCTATACCGTTTGGGACGTAAACAAAACGGCGAGTAAAGGCTTAACAGCCGCTGCCTACACCTTCGGTTAGAAAAAGGCGTGAAGTTATGTATGTATGTTATTTTAAATACTCACCTCGTCAGACTTGTTTTCAATATCTACAGTAACCCTGAAGTCTTTACCAATGGGCACTGTATCCATGTCACGCAAATTGAACATGACGTCATTCTGTGATGTACTGAGCATCTGGTAATATCTGAAACAAGAAAAAAATGAAAGACTGGAATACCGAATGCCGTCTAACTTTTATATGAAATTCTTGTTTAGTTATTGTATAATTGCTATTGCGCCATCTAGTCCCAAAGTAAGCAATTATTTATTTGAGTTCCCTCCAAACAGAAAAATCCTCGTGCCAAAACGTTATTTTACTTGAATTCACATATTTTATAGCTTTTTTTAGGTAGGTGGTGTAGGTAGATGATTTATTTCCATAATTACCTCTTTGCTCTGTCCGAGAATCGAACACCGTTCATGAGTGCGAGTCTCTCCGAGGGTGTTCCTTCTTTGAACTTGTACTGATCAGTGATGTCTTCGCGATCCTCGTCACCAATTGGATCGAACACGTACGGTTTCTTTGTTAGAATTTTACGTCCAATGCTGTAAATAAAATCCACATAAATTACAAGATAGATATTTATATAGACAAATGCTATAGGCCATTTAAACTATCGGGCACTGGCGGAACTGTGTCGTAAGTGGAAGCGATGCACTTTTCATTACCATTTGGACCGCATTTTATAGGAACTGCCAGCGGTGACATCAGGAACTAAAATATTTAAGAAACACAAGAAAAGTAGTCAGGAATGCATCAGATGTGTCTTTTGCCACTCATGTCACAGTCCCTTCTTTGTAGATACTTGGCGTGAAGTTATGTAAACAGATGTGCATCTGTTTACATAACTTCACGCCAAGTATCTATATCAAACCAGTACGGACTCCAGAAGTTTTTTTTAATATTTACTCTACTACGGTATATTCAAAGTAGTCATTTAAATCCTTACTGATATTGATTACTGTCCACCATGGAGTAACCGGTTTCGTCGTCAGGATTGATCCTCCACCTCATCAGATCAGCATTAACAGATGCCAACATAAACTCAACATCAAAGTTCATGCCCAAGTTTCCTTGTTTGATGGCTTCTAGAGGAGCTGGACCACAGCGGTATACACCACCTGAGAGTTCTTGAGGTGTAGCATCAATAGCTTGCCAACCTCCGTAACCTATAATTAATAAAATTGCATAAAGGAAGCTTGTATAAGAATGAGAGGAGGAGGATGGGAGAGCTAGAACTTATAACCGTACTTGGTCAGATAAATCTTGAAGAATTGTAAGATGCAGTTAAGTTCTTTGTGATGGTTCAACGCCCGAATACTGAACCGCCACTCAAATCTGACTATCAATAAAGTGCTACTTACTCTTGCTCAAATTTCACGTATTCTGTCAAACGTGCTACAGCTACTGAAACGCTTATATAGCGCTTATATATTTGAGTGGCGGTTCAGTATTCGGGCTCTAGTGTCATGGAATATCTTCCTCATCCAATAGATCAATATCGTGCCCAAAATATGTCGTCTGCAGTATTAATTGACCAACCCTGGGATGATGTATTACTAGGAAATTTGTATGCTCGATTGAAAGTAGAAGAATCATCTTACCAGCAGTTAAGTCGGGTCTGGCCATCCACACGTCGTTCCATACGTGGTAATTCCAAATTGAATCGGTATTTGTATTTTCATTGTTGGGATCGAAGCCCAGCTCCTCCATGGTCTCGGAGTAATATTTGTCCACTGTTAGAGTGCAGTTAGCGTCGTGGGCTGACACCAGGTTGGACACCACGCGTGAAGGGATTCCAAGAGCACGACATACTAAAATTAAAATCCGTATTTATCTCAAGAAAACTTTCAATGTGTCTTAGTTGAAAACTACTTAACTTATTCTGAAGAAACAAGCACAATTAACTCATTTCACTTCAAATTATAGACAATATAAAACCTATTATTTTAAGTCGACTTGGACTAAGATTCATCCTCGTATTATTATAGTCAGGGTTTTGACAAGGCGTCTGTGTACCTTTTTTATGAGAAGCAAGCCCATGGACACCGGCAATGGAGATAGTGACACAGTTGTGTTGGCGGCCCTTAAGGTAGGATAGGGAGGGAATTCAGCAGTGGTATAACAGGGGAGGGAGAAACGGCCTCCGGATAATCACTATCACTAAACGAAACTCGGTATGAATCACTAGTCGACCATTTAAGAGGTCATGGATGTCATTATTACACTGGTCAATCCGGCCCATTCATGCCGCGAGCTGTGTGTCTCTACCATTGTTATACCTTGTGGTCAGGTTGGAGTTATTACGCCTGACCACAGTAGTGACAATACTGAGGTAATTCAATGAGATAAATAGAACCGCAACAATACCTGGCTATAGTCATTCAATGGCTTAAATAAGCCAGAAACTAAGCTCAGATAATATTGTGCAGCTGCTGCTAAGACTAGCGATAAACCTCAAATTCTGAGAAGAAACCAGTAGGTACAGCACTCATCAAACATACATAGGGAACTGGCCGCCATGTCAAAAGACAGTCTTACTTGATGAAACATGTGTTAATGCCACATCTCGGTCAGGCCAAGCTCAGAAAGTTTCAGACTTTCTCAAAGAAGAAGTAAGAAATTTAGACCGAGAGATAAATATAACATATCATGACTTCACGCCTTTTTCTACCCGAAGGTGTAGGCAGTGGCTGTTAAACCTCGACTCGCCGATATGTTTACATCCCAAATGATATAGGTGGCGAACCTATTGCCGTACCGGGCGCAAAGTTGTCAGTCATCGATATTTATCACACATAACTTTCGAAATTAATTTCAAAAAGGCATTGGTGTGAGCCAGGATTTGAACCCGCGGCCTCTTGATCCAGAAGCGGGGTGCTTGACCACTGGACCACCGAAACTTTTTAAATACTTTTAAAATAAAATTTCACAGCTAAAAATATAATCTACTACTTAAACTATCTTCATTTCCCGCGCGATTGTTTATTGAAAGCGGATGTGGTTTGGCAGTTGGAAAAGGAAGATCCAACCGCAAAACGAATAGGATAATGTGAATTTGGATTATTGAGTGAGCCTGTTGTTTGATAAGGGGGCGAAAAAAGGTTATCTGTTTTGCGAATAAGGGTGGGAATTGAATTACGTAGATATTTCATAGTGCATTGATAGCAGTCGACTGTTGCATTAGAACGGTGGGTTTGATCATCACCTAAATTAAAAAGTGTATATTTAGCATATCCGTTGTCTAGATCATCTAGTTATAATTTCTTGATTTAAAACTAGATGGCGTTGTCTGGGATAATGTCTGGAAACTGTATATACATTACCGGTAGTAACAACTCCAGCGAACACCCAACATTGTCCGTAAGCTACGGGCTCTTGTGTGATCAGGAACTGCTCAAGGATGTCCACGGAGCCGGTCCATTCTGATGGTGCCGTGCCATCTTCATACTCTCCGTCCCATCTGCCCACGAGGACACCGCCGTCGTCGTTCTCATTTATGATCTGTGAGATCGTTCGCGCCATTTTTACTGGATCTCCTCGACTGGAAAATGGAAAAGTACTCAACTGATAATGATATTACAGCATAAACGGGTTCATTTTGCTGAAATTATCATGAATATGATATCTAAAGGTTCAAATCCTTATTTTTTTATTTTACATCATTTTTTCTTAATCTTGAAATTCAATGACAGTTTTGTAAGGATACGAAATATACATTTATTTGCTCAATACTAGGATTCTTTTAAAATTATAATATGATATTTTTTACTTAAAGCAGTTAATTAAACTATGTATTCGAAATCCAATAACGACATCATTTATTTATTAACTTCACGACTTTTTCTATCCCAAGGTGTAAGCACCGTCTGTTAAGGCTCGACTTGCCAACTTTTAACGTCCCAAATGAATTTGGTGGTGGAAATTATTGCCAAACACCGGGCACAATTTTGTCAGATGTTGATATCTATCACGTAACTTCGGAAAATAATTCATAAAAGTAATTGGTGTGAGCCCGAAATCTATCTCACGACTTTTTGATTCAGAAACGAAGAGCTCGACTGCTGGACTATCGCGACTATAGCAATAAAATAATATGGATATTTCATTAATTTATATTCTTAGATCGTATTTCGATGATATTGTATACCTTAATTGTTATAAAATGCAGGTGCAGTAGGTATTAAATTTAAAAACAACCTTGAAATTTTAATTCTATCCAGGTATTAACGACATAACTAAAGTCATACATACATACATAACATCACGCTAATACCCTTGTGGAGTAGGCAGTGAAAACAGTGTGCCATAGGGCACGATTCTTAGAAGCCTCCCTCGCTTGGTTCACTTGAAGTCTTTAAATATATTTTCTTATTAATATATCTTAGACTGAAACATTTTTTCATGAATGTTAGTAGTAGTAGTTAGTAACGAGAGAGGACAGATTTAGAATTTCATGTCATATTCTAAAAGAACAGAAATAGATTATAATATACACGAATGAAAGTTACATCATTACATAGTATAAAACAAAGTCGCTTTCCGCTGTCTCCCCCTTAAGTATACATGAATTATTTATAGAGCGGTTCATTGAAAAATCATGACATTTCATCGTTATAAGATAAGCGACTTAAATTTTGGAAAAAAAATATTGAAAATACGCCCTCGTTTACATTTGGACCTGAGCCATGGATAATGCTATCACCCAAAGATTGGTAATGTGATAAGCTATTAAGTTGTCGCAAGTGTAAAAACGAATACCCATAAAATTCGAGCAAATCTATAGTAAAAGGGTTATCGGAGCTTCAAGCCCCCTGATAACCCGATGGGTCGACAATAGTTAGATAGTAATATATATTATTAAAAACATTATTATTTGAATAATGAGTAATTAACATGATGTTTGCTCATGAGTAGTTCGGTTTGACCGGTGAAATACCACGACCTCACTGAATATCAACGTGAAAGTGGCTCATGCCTGGTTTCGTTTAGAGAAAAAAGTTATTCGTAGGCTTATCCCCTTTTCTCTCACCGTCGAACTTCCGTCTCCTTATCTTTCCTATATTAAAAGCCAAGCTACGCATATGCATGCGCAGCGCTAGTCACTTAACACCAGGTTACCCGCTTACTCATTTGCCCCTCCTACCCCATAAAAAAATATTACTACTTACTAATGAGAATACTTTTCATGGAGTTTGGCGGGTTTCAAAATTCAAAATATCTTTATTCCTCAGACTTTACAAGTACTTAGAATCGTCATACAAAACTACTAGCTAAAATACGCGGAGCTTAGATTCCCTTTCATCACACTGTCTTGAATGTGAAAGCGAATCTAAGTGCCAGTCCCGGTGTCAAGGCTTCTTGAGAAGAACTGGCAAGAAACTGAAGGTCGACTCATTTCAATTTCCAGTTAAAATTATTATTATTTATTTCACCAACAGTAGTAGAGTTTTAACAGTGGTAGAGTCAAGCAATTCGCTGCATAAATGGGCCGGCTCGACCGGTGAAATATCACGACCTCTCAGAAGCTTGACGTACAGTAGCTCATGCCGCGTTTCGTTCGGTGAGAGAGGTACCCGGAGGCCCATCTCCCCTTCCCCATCCCTTCCAATCCCCTATCCTTCAGAGGTCGGCAACGCAACGGTAACACTATATGTGTTGCTGGTGTCTATGGGCGGCGTTGGTTGCTTACCATGAGGTGACACGCTTGCTCGTTTGCCCTCCTATCGCATAAAAAAAGCCAAACTTTGAATATGGCTGACCCTTGTTAACAATTGCTGTTAATTCATGAATTAACCACAATCATTTAGAATATTTTAATTGTATTTAAATATTATAATTTGCGAGTAAAATGTAAACTTTATGTTTAAAACATTATTCAATCCGTCCCTGGCGTTAATTCTCTTCACGTACAATGACTCAAGACAGACTTCGCACATCTCTCTATCCGTCTACATAACTTTAGATCTGGGATATATTTATAGTTGTTTTTAACATTCACATGTCTGCTTGATGTCTGTGTATCAATCAAATATAATAATATCTTTCATAATGAATTACTGTATACAACGGCGTTTCTGTGTTTCTCTGCCAAGATATTTTTAATAAATATACTTGAGTTGTTGTTAAACGTGTTTTGAATACCTACTAGGTACTCGTATACTTCTTGGTTCAATTCCCAGCCGAAGTATCCTTTTAGGCTTCCATAGTTTGATTAATAAAGAGAGGGATTTCTATATTACCAATTTTCTACCCGAAGATTTAAACAGTACCAAATAGTGGTGGAAACTATTGCCATACAAAAAACACAATATTGACAGTCATCGATATTTGTCATACAGAACATGCAAAAAACATTGGCGTGAGCCAGGTTCCGATCCCCGGACCTCTTGATTAAGAAGCAGACCGCCTGACCTCCCAACCACCGAGATCTTGCCAGTGTATCATTCATTTTCCTGCCCCGAAGAGCTATCAAAGAATTATACACTTCTTACCAATCGTCCATTAGCATCTGTTCCAACTATTTAATGAATTAACTACTTTTATTTCTGAAAATAATGGTGTCTTGTAACATAAATCATAAGCTAAAAACTCACTGGCTTAAAGGCATTTCAGCTCTGTCCAACATGAGCATGCAAGCTGGCAGCACGTGCTGGTCAAACTGGCCATAAGACCAGGGCTTGCCACGAGTTGTTTTCACTGGTCCCACCCACACTTTGCCAACGTCGTTCATGACATACTCCTGGAGGAGGAGTGTGTCTTCCATGTAAGTCTGGTCATCTATAAAAAAAAACATATTAAATTATGATAATGTTCTTGGAACCAATTCATACAGCGCCATCTAGATCCAGGCTTGCGTAGATGATTAGATAGATATACATTTTTTTAAAATATATAATATATAAACACATCCAGACATACGTACAAACATCTATTATAATCCTACAAATGTTATAATTTGACTTGGGATCAAACCCACTGGTCTTTGTGCAAGCCTACTCAATAGCCTGTAAATTACTGCAAATCAAAATATTAACCAATTTTAATATCAAATATAAATATACATCATTTGATGGATGGAAGGTGGCTTGTGGTTCCGAAAACTAGATTCCTCCAATACTAGTTTTGTGAACTTACCTGGATTCCACGGGTTAAATAGGATATACACTTCTTGATCAAAATCATAGACAGTCCTCTCTTGTGAGTTCTTTAGGCGAGTCACCACTCTCAGCATCCAGGATCCGACTGCCACAGTCACGGGGGTTGATACCTGGTTTATAAAAAAAGACTTTCCGATCACATACATCTAGAAAGAATGGATTTTTTTTATGGGATAGGAGGGTAAGCAAGCAGACGTGTCACCTGATGGTAAGCAACCAACGCCGCCCATGGACACCAGCAACACACATAGTGTTACTGTTGCGTCGCCGACCTGTAAGGGATAGGGGATAGGGAAGGATGGGGAAGGGAGTGGCCCTCCGGTTACCTCTTTCACCGAACGAAACACAGCACGAGACACTTTACGTCGATCTTCTGAGAGGTCGGTGGTATTTTACCGGTCGAGCCGGCCCATTCATGCAGCGAACTGCTCGGCTCTACCACTGAGTCAGAGTCAGGCGTGTAATAATCGTGTACTTACACGCCTCATTGGCTTCTTTGACTTTTAGATTTATTTTCAAACACTCGCGACGAATTTAGGGCTCCTAAGATTACCTTCCTCCAGAACTCTTTGTCTAGTGTCGTGGCCGTCCTCGACTCCTACTTCCTTCCGCTTCTGCATTGTATATCTGCTTAGTCAATCTTGTATCATCCATTCTTTCTACATGTCCGAACCATCGGAGCATGCCCTTTCTTACTTTTACACCGATACTCTCTTTCAATCTAACTTCCTCCCTTACAGCCTTGTTTTGGTCGCGGTCAGCGTTTAAGCTACTTTTCCTATTTTTCGACAGTTCCCGCTAAATAAGGAAACATTTTCTTTGTGATGAAGAATGTCGTTAAATGAAACGTTTGATGCATACAGCCTCGCATCTTCACGCACGTAATACTCAGTGAGGTAGACAGAGCTTTTTACGTGTCACGGTATTTTTTTATTAAATCCATACAAGTAGTGTTACTAAATGTATAGGACCAATGCTAAAGTTTAGTTCCATGATATCTAGTGAGTAACAAACTTACGCACCTCATCGCAGTCAAAGAGAGTTCAGTAACACTATCTACTTAGTCGGAAATAATTATTTCATTGTATAATGCGTACAAGGCGGATCTGTATTTAATGCAAAAAATATCTTATTTAAGATAAGAGTCAATATTCAAATAAAATACTTATAAACATTTCATGTGGGCGCTTCAATTTACAATGTATTTTAATATTCACTGTATGTAATTGAACTGAGCATATTTATATTCAGATGCTATCTTGCTTAACAAGTAACCATTTATGCATTAAATGATATAAAATTTGCATAAATTTTCCATTGGCTTCTCGATGGGCTGGAGATTCAGAACTCGGCTTCCGAATCAGATGTCGCAGATACAAATACGGGTTACCAATAAATATCTTTTCGGAAGTAATATGTCACAAATATCTATTTGATTCTGTCATCTAACTACTATAATATATTGTCATTTTCCTGCTCACATCCCTCTCTAAGTGGGCTCGGCACAACATGTCATCCTATCAAACTATCCAGGTTGTCAAAAGTTGTGGCCTGCCTGATAAAAAAAAAAATGACGGCCACTGCACGATTTCTGCTGCCTTCACCCAAGCATAAAAAAGGCGACAAATTACAATAGGTGATGGAATTATGACACCAGTATATGGCACCAGAGATATCACTACCCGGACGTCCTTTCTTTTTTTTTGGGACAGCCGTATAAACGAAATCGAGTGAAGCCTGCTTGGCCGGATACCGATGATTAACACTTTGATGAAATCAATTATACCTAATTTACAAGTATACTAATTAAGTTATCATCCTTGGACTAGTTCTAATTGCCCAATCAAATACTTGAGGTTGCACTAAGACGTTTTGGACTTGATTAAAATTAATCTTTATATATATATATTTGTTGTGATATGAAATTTCTTGTGTGAGTTCAAGGGGTTTCGTGGATGGTTTAGATTCACAAATGAGCCCGGCAGATGGTGCGACAGTCGGTATCTAGGTTATTTATCTATACTACAAGAAAACTACCGGGCCATTCACCATTTTTTCCCCACCATTTTTGTCTGTCTCTTTGTTCCGAGAAATCTCTGAAACGGCTAGACGGAAAAAATTCTTAAGAAAGTTGTCACGACACAATACATCTTTTATTGGTTTATTCAGAACAATGTATAACTACCCAATTGGTCTAGTGGCTGGGATACCTTGCTCTCATACAGGGGGCTCGGTTTGAAGTCACGGTATCGGAACTCTTTTTGAAGTTTTATTTTCCATGTTTTCATATTTTATATTTGTTTAGGGCACTTTCAAGTATCGGCTTATTTAGAAAAATGTATAACTACCCACGTGGTCTAGTGGCTGGGATACCTTACTCTCGTACAGGGGGCTCGGGTTCGAATCCCGGTATCGGAACTCTTAAAGTTTTATTTTCCATGTTTTCATATTTTATATATGTTTTTTTAGCACTCTCTCTCTTATAGAAAGCAAGCCAGATATTTTCATTTCTATATTATATATTACATTATATTTCTTAATAATAAAAAAAATATTATTATAACTTAAAAAAATAAAATTTTGTTACAATTCCTTCACTAATTAATCGAAAGGAACTTCGTTCCATCCGCGTGTCCCTTGACACCTCTCAAGTTTTTTTTTTCTGCCATTTTGAATCTAGTCAAACTTGTTACGAGGTTGGATATTTAATGGATTTTATTTTGTAATAAACATCTAGACGTAGTTAATTTTATACATACATATATTTATATGTTAATCAATGTAATTGCACAGTATGGATACTTGTACAGTTTTATAAAAACCTGTTGGACGACCTACGAGACCTACCTAAGTAGAGGTTACGTATATTTAGTAGCTGACGGAACGAGCTTCTTACTGCCATAATATCTGCGATAAAAACTTTAAATTACTAATACAGCGGTAGTCAATACGAAAATATACAAATAACGCGAACGAATCTGGGGGACGCCGGTAGTTTATATATAACCATTGCCAATTTTTTTCGACTAAATATAATTTTTTATATTTCCACCAAATGTATTTTTTTTCGCCTTGAAAATCGACGCGCATGCATGGAAATGAGTTATGAAAGTCAACGAAGCGAGTGAGGCGTGTTCTATTTACCTACCCCGCAAAGGATTTGGCGTGAATCTGTGTAAATGTATTTCACTATAATAATATCCTATTTTTGTAGAATTTTATCCACATTCTTATGTTAACACTTTGCTGCCTTTATCCCACTCTAAGTGGGGTCGGCGAAACATGTCATCCCTTCTAAAACTCGTCATCTCCGCACGTTATCCATTCATAGTCCTATCAATTTTTATACAGTCCATCAATCTCTTTTTCGGCCTTTCTTTACTGATATTTCCAATTTTACATAATTATAATACCATACAAAACATACGTAGTTTCATTTTATAACAACACGCTTTTTTCTACCCGAGTGTGTAGGCAGCGGTTGTTAAGCCTCGCCAAATGAGGTACTTAATGCCATACAACGGGCAGAATATTGTTAATCATCAATATTCAGCATTACTTCCGAGAAGTTATTGACGCTAGCTCTAAATTTATCCCACGACTTCTTGATTCGAAATCGGGGAGCACGACTGGACCTAGAAGACCTTATAGTTTATTAAAAAGAGTTGTCTCACCTCAAAAGTGACGGTGTTTCCCTGAACGCTTAGAAGTTTAGCACTCCATCTGTTCTTGTCGATGACAACATCGCTTCGGATGAACATGGACCCCTGGGTGTCCAGGGTGGGCTTATCTCCTAAACAGAGTCCAATGTTAGTGTTGATCAGATATTATAATCAAGACTTTGGATACCGCAAAATTTTATAAAATATGATTCAAGGAATAGATATATGAGGCGTAAAATGGTAGGCTTGCAATACGCGCTCATTACAGGAACATCCACGAGAGGTCAAGGTAAGTCCTGGTTGTTTCTGACACGAGGTATAGATACAAGGAGACCAAACTGTACAAAAAATATGAAGCGCTTAGTATCAAACAGAACTGTCCAGAAGCACAAAACTTACTGAAAATTCGGTCCCCTGAACACACGTCCAACATTACGTTCGGACTTCTTGTATCTATTCCTAAACCTGTTTTTAATATCAATATCATATAATATTAGACTGGCAACACAGGTTGACATCTTCAACATCAGGGTTCCTCTGATTATGCAGATGTCCTTGGGTAAAGTCTAATATCAGGTGACTCGCTTGCGCGATTTGCCATTTTCTCTCGAAAAATATTGAGAGAGATTTCCTATGCATTTTGCTGGTGTCTTTACCTATATATTATTAGACAATACTTACCAATAATAAATAATAGTTGTACCAAGTCAATGTTCTCGTCATAATCTCTATTGAACCTGATCACTCCAGAGAAAGGCTGACCTCGTCTCACAATGGTGCATGTGGGGTTCTCATCGTTAACCACCTCATATCTGAGGAAGAGGGAGAGGAAGATGAGGATAATATACATAGAGTTTAAGGGCCTTCATTACTAAGTAGGCAGAAAGTCCTAACGGCCAAAAGACGCGGTATCTACACACATTAATCTTTTCTCTATGGATTTTCTCCGTAGAGAAAAATTTCCAATCTCTTCTGTTCTTATACGATTATTTTGCTTGCCCTAGAAGAGTCAGCTGCTATAATAACTCAATGATTTTACAATGTTGTCATGTATGTCTGCTGACATTACTTCTCATTTTACGTTGTTTGCAAATGGCTATCTTAGCATGCCAAATTATTAGCGATAATTACTTTCACCTGAAGTCTTCTTTCAGACACAGCTGTAAAGTTTTTTTTAAAAAGGGAGCAAGTTGTCAAATCATTTGCAAGCCATTATTTCACGGTAATTTCTTTCGATATAAGTTTTTTATAATAAAATAAATATTATTACATAAAAAAAGTTGTTTGAAGACCTTTTTGACCTTGGTTAATAAATTTTTAAAATACGATTTTAATCGGAATTGTTCTACGCCATTTTGTTAATATACCTACATGTATACCTAAACTATTGAGGAACAGGTTAACCTGATAAAAGAAATATGGTTATAATATAACTTATTTTAATCAAATCAATAAATTTTACGTCAATATTATTTAAAGGTATTACATAACTTCAGGCCTTTGTAACCCGGAGGTATGGGTAGCGGCTGTTAAGCCCCGTCTCGCCGTTATGTTTACGTCCCAAATGGAAAAATTTTCAATCATCGATATTTATCACACATACTTCCGAAAACAATTTCGAAAAGTCATTGGTGTGAGTCAGTGTCAGGATTCGAACCCCTCTGGATCAGAAGCTGTGTGCTCCACCACTGGACCACCCAAACTGCTATTGGAATTTTGTAATGGAATTATTTTTTCGATATACTTTAGATTTACGCTGTCAATATCTGAAGGTGTAAGCAGCAATACCTCGTTTCAATAATATGTTCCTTGGAACTGGTACCTACAGAACCTATTGCCATATATTAGACACATTTAAATAGTATTTGATGTTAATTCAACTTATTATACTTGCAAAACGATATTTTGACAGTGTTTAAATAATATGATTTTCAAGAATTCCGTAGAGTCATTAAATCTTATAAATAACCTGTTATAGGAACGTGTAAAAATGATTTATATATGATTGGTAATTGTGTCTAATTTATGTTATAAACCTGCCAGAAATAGGTACTGAGGTGCCAAATATTACAGTTGGCGATTTGAACACGCGCTGCCTACACTTTCGCCTATATTAATAGCGTGAATATAAAAAAAATGATTATGAGTACTATTATTAATATAATTACTTGATTGTGTTATGAGTTTGAGCGTTCTCCCTTGGGTAGAAATAAACAACATCAACTTGTAGTGGCTCCATCTCTTAGCAGAAATCTGAAACAAAATGGATTTTCTTTTTAACTGCTCTTAAATGAATGATTCTATATACAATTATTTTTATTATGAGATAGGAAGGCCAACGAGTGGGTCACCTGATGGTAAGTAACTACTCACCGCCCATGGACACCGTGGTGTGTTGCTGTCCTTTAAGGGAGTAGGAGGAGAAAGGAACGGTGAAGGGGATTGGGCCTGCGCATTCCTCTCTCACCGAACGAGATTTAAGGTATTTGACCGTGGAGCCGGCCCATTCATGCAGCGAACTGCAAGTCTCTACCACCGTTAAATGGAATTCTTATAAAATTTAGAAGAAATAAACTTTAATAAAGTATTAGAAGGTAACACATAAGTACTATTTAACTTAAGTACATAGATTACTCTTCATGTTGAACTTTGGTTTGTTGGTTTAAACAAAAATAAATACAGGCACAGCCTATTTAAAAAAAAAACTAGTATATGGGCTTATTATTTTTTGAGACAATATATTTACGGCAAAATAATACAGCAATAACTTGTCAAAATTTAAAGATAATATATAGTATATGCTTAAACATTAATAAAATGTTATGTGTATGTCGGTTTTATAAATGGTAAACTTGTTACTAAAACTTCATTCTCCGTCTGGCTTAATAATGTACCAACAACGGTCTTTCATTGAGAAATATAGACTAAAAAATATAGACTATTATCTTTGTTCAGTAATCTATGCGCTACACATAACACCCATAGACAAAACTGCTGTCATTATTCCCAACAATGCAGCCATAGACAAAAGTACTTTATTTGTAACAGACTCCTTCTGTTTTAGATCATAGTTATAAAGATTATTTATGGCCTAAAATACTGAAAATAAAAATAAATGTCTGCTGTTTCTTAAAATAACGAGTCAGCACGTATAAGTTGTTAAATTTAATATTGACCGCCATATTGACGGAACTCTGCAAATAAAACAGTGTTCTGCCAATATTTATAGTTAGTTACAATGTTATGTTGTACAGAGGTAAATGTATTATTACAAGGTATTCTAGACCAAGTAGAAGGAGCCCTTGAGGAAGGTGATTTCAGGAACCCTTAAAAATCGTTATGAAAGTCAAAAAAGTGCGTCAGGCGTGTCATGCCTTTTGGCGTTCTGTTCGTTCTGCCTACCCCGCAAGAGGCTATATAAATAAAATATAAATTAATATATAAATAATAATTAAGTTCTGTTTTGTTATAATAATAGAGGCTACTATAATATTACTAAGAAAATGACTTGGTTTCAACTTTGAGGCATATCTACATAATTATAATCTTTAATTATGTGTAGTTTACATGTGTTACCGTTGTGTTCCCGACCTTTAAGAAAGTAGGATAGGAAAGGATGGGGTAGAGGGATGGGCCTCCGAGTACCTCTCTCACCGAACGAAACGCGGCATGAGCCACTTTACGTCGATCTTCTGGGAGGTCTTGGTATTTCACCGGTCGAGACGGCCCATTAATGCAGCGAATTGCTTGGCTCTACCACAGTAAGCAGTTTGTTTTTAATTTCAGAATGTAGGTATTAAATAAAAGGTACATACCTACTCATTGGTTGCGTACAAAGGATGAGTTGAAACAAAAGCGGACTTTTAAATTAAATTCAAATTAAAATACGGGTAGCGACGAAACTTTTCCATCATACCTTTAATAATTGTAGGTGTTGGTAGGGTTTCAAATTTTTTTTCCAAAACTAATAACTTTCCGATAAACTTTCCGCAAGTTAAACCGACTGACATAATCGTGTCCGCTGTGTGAAATCAAAAGAATCAGCGTAATAGTCTATGCCTATCCCTTCCAATATTTAATGCGTGAAGTTATAATTATTATAATCTGGAACTATTAATTTCTAAGACTTTCGCGAATCTCACTCATTGATTAAAACAACTTTTAGGATAAATTTTAGGATAAACATAAATAAGTAAGAAATGAACACGATATAATCCTAAAAGTTGTTTTAATCATAACTGGAACTCTTGAAATAGGTGTCAGACCCATTGCCGTCACATTTTCTGTAACCATGTTGCTTTGTAGGTACTTAAAGAAGAAACCTTCCACACAGAAGACTTATGTTAAAACCACTATGCTGCTTTGAAACAATGTTAAATAATAATTGTAATAATGTTGTCTCGGTGGTCCAGCAGCACACGGCTTCTAAATTCAGAGGTCGCGGGTTCAAATCCTGGCTCACACGAATGACTTTTCGAAATTAATTTCGAAAGTTATGTCTGATTAATATCGATGACTAATAACTTTCTGCCCGGTATGGCAATAGGTTCGCCACCTATTCCCTAAGACTTAAGACGTAAACATAACGGCAAGTCGAGGCTTAACAGCCACTGCCTAAACCTTCGGGTAGAAAAAGGCGTGTAGTTATCTTATGTTTAAAATATTATTATTTATTTTTTAACGGATATTTTTATATATTAAATCATAATAAATTATTCTTGTATATTTTTACTTGTCGTGTTATTTTAAACATATTTTATAGTGTTTACATATATTGTAATAAATTAGTATAGATATATCGCTAATATAAATGATATAAAAGCGGATGGATATAGCAGTCGAGGACGGCCACGACACACCTTCCACGACCAAATAGAACGAAGTCTGGCGGAAAGAGATGTTAAGAGCCTTAAAATTCGATGCGCGTGCATGAAAAGAGATAAGAAAGTCAACGAAGCGATTGAGGAGTGTAAGAATCGTGTATGTATGTGTATGTTCTCTCTGCCTAGCCCGCCAGGGATTTGGCGTGAAGTTGTGTGTGTATGTGTAACTGATACTTTTGTTCGTACCAATATTTACTTATTTAATATTAGTATTAATTTAACTATTAGCGTGAGTAAATAACTACAAAAAATGTATTTTTAACCCGCGTCTATAAGAGTCTTAAGAAAACGTCATTCACGCCAAGTCATTTGCGGGATAGACAGAAAGAAATTTGCTATCGTCGAAGTATAATTTTTGATTTAAAAAGTATTTTATAGGTACCTGCCTATTAAATAGTAAGTTTATTTAACAGATACTATTTTAAATGTAAACTAAACTTGAACTTGAACCGGTAAACTTTGTTTTCCCCATCAGAAGAAGTATAGTTTTTTTGTACAGTTTAACTAAAAAAAGTAGTCATCATCAGCTACCTGCCAATAAAATTCCCTTCAAAATCAGTCCAGTCATTACACAGATTAGCCGGAACAAACATACAGAGAGAGAGAGAGAGAGAGAGAGAGAGAGAGAGAATGTTATTTTGGTGCATGTACCATATTTGGAAATCAAACAAACTTTGTACACTTAAGTACTATTTAATTAACTATTTTATTTGATATACAATATATATGTGCACAATGCGCGTGCACACTGTGCGAAGTCGGTCGGCGAAGTGAAGCCCTTTCCTCCTGACGGACACGCCGGGGCGGCGTTCCTTATCCCCCGCCATCCCCTCACTTGCAAGCGGTAATATCCGCGTGAACAATATGTTCATATGTAAATAGTAGACAGAGTTATTTCAATTTTATTTAGGTACTAGATGACCCGGCAAACTCTGTTACGCATCAAAAGTAAATTTTACAGCGTTTACAATTAAAGTACTAAGTCTCGAAAATTATCACCTTTTTCTTTAGTAAGTTCTACATGAATTATACATAGAAACCAACCTGTTGACTCCCTCTATTTAATATAAAAACCATATCAAAATCCGTTGTGGACTTTCAAAGATCTAAGCATAATAAGGGGACAGACCGCGGAAAGCGACTTTGTTTTTTATATGTAATAATATGTAGATGATAAGGTGAGCAATGAGAGGCGTGTTTAATTTTAACAAAGCGTGACGCCAATGTAGCATCAGGGTCGATGATGCTGCACTATTTCCATCTGTTATCTCATTGATGCAGACCAGTTACGTCATTCTATATTGGATCGGAACGTTCATATTAACCTTCGTCGACGTGCATTTCTTTGCGTGATAAACACACTGATTAAAATAATATGGAGTGCCTGTATTTATAACCTAACGTAACATCATGCCTTTTTCTACAAGAAGGTGTAGGCAGTGGCTTTTAAAGCCTAGACTCGCCAAATCGTTACGTCCCAAATGATGGCGAACCAATTGCCATGACACTGAGCACACATGAGATATTTATCACACATAACTTCCGAAAAGAATCCCTAGAAATCATTGGTGTGAGCACAGAATCGATCCCACGATCTCTGTATCAGAAGCTTGACCACTAGACCGGCGAGATAGTGATTATGAAATAATTAGCTGGTTGATACTTTAGTAATAAAGTATTACATATATTTAGAAGTGTTACAAATTATAAGAGTAAAAATAATTGTGATTATTGGCCGGTGATATACATTTTATTTAAAAAATTCTTGAGCTAAACTCCTCTGAAACGGCTTGATCTATTCTCATGAAATTTTGTATGCATATCTGGTAGCTCTGAAATTCGGACAACATCTATTTTTCATCCCTCTATATGTTAAGGGTAGCATTGCCCTAAATAATTATTTTAATTTTTCTATATATTTCTGTTTTTTTATTTTTTTTTAAAAACGGGAAACAAAAATATATACAACCCTAAATTTTCAACCCCCTACGATCAACCCCTATTTTTTAAATCTTATTTTCTGGCAAGTTAACGTTTTCCGGGTCAGCTAGTTTTTTAATAATAAATTCATTTCACAGATTTTATTACTTTGTATAGCGCAGATTCGCTCTACGGCTTATTTTCCGTGACTTGTTTAAAAAATAATAAATATTTTGGATGCTATAAATACACATAAATACATACATACTAAGGTCTCGGTGGTCCAGTGGTCGAGCACCCGGCTTCTGAATCTAGAGGTCGCTGGTTCGAAACCTCACACTGGCGCACACCAAGTAAATGACTTCCAAATGTGTAGTTAAACGATTTTAACAGTAGAGACTAATTCCTACGCCGGATGCCGACAAAAGAAGTGCTGAAGCCCGCATAAGGAGCTATCGGCAGCTTTAAAGAATCGGCATGCACTGTACAGTCTCAGTACACGTTGATGAGTTAAACATTAAATCGTTTCAACACAAAAGTTTTAGAATCTATAAGCGAGGTGAGCCAGTGTGAGGATTCGAACCCGCGACCTCTAGATTTAGATGCGGGGTGCTCGACCACTGGACCACCGAGACAAGCTATTTATCCAATGTTTTTAATATTTATGATATAATTTATTAAAAAAACAACAAATGACTTTTAACCTACACTCATAAATATTTTTATCAATGACTAACAAATTGACTATCGTTGCCAAGATACTGCCAGTCAAAATATTATGCTTCCAAGTAATCAATTTTTTTTTAAATATTAATAGTACTTTTTTTTTAATGATATTAAAATCTTTCTCTATCTAAATTTTTTTCCGAAATCTGTATTAATTATAAAATGAAAAAATAAGCATTTATTCGATAGGGTTATAAAAAAATAAAAATACGCACCTTATTTTCCCGCGAAAAATTCACACAACACAATAATATCACGAGTACACACTGAAGATTTTTTCTTGTTTTTTTTTTATTGACTACGTTTGTCAATGGCAGAATATTATTCAATTTATTTCAAGGGCCACGTTTTTGACAGCGCGCGCGCACCATAACTGACTAAGATCAGTAGCGCGCTCTAGGTATATATGTAGGACGCTTGCGACACTAGGGTGACAACGTATTAAGGAAAATATTACACTTTCTTACTATTGTCATATAATTCTCTATCAGCCAGTGTAACAATAATAGGACAGAATTCAACAAAGAAGACTTGCAGCATGGAGGATAAACTAAATACCTATTTGGTTCATTTAAATGAACTATTTGGTTGGGTATTGGTTTCCAGGTAAGTCAAGGAAATCCATTGAAGATTTGGATTAATTTAAGGCTTTAATTAGATTTCCCTGACTACTCTTCTGAAAAATAATTTAAAAAAGTTTTAAGTTAAAATAATAATAGATATAAAAAGCGACAGACTATTGGTACTTAAGAATCAAACCTGAAGACACCCACTACAACGGAGCAATAACTCTTGTAATGATTCTGCAAAAAATAAAACAATAATTTTAACAGCTTGAGTCTCAAAATAAACCATTAGTTTATTATACCATAGTTATTTTTTTTTTCAAATGTAGGCTCCCAAATTTGTTGGTATTACTCTAATATAGTAATACCAACAATACACACATAACTTACGAAAACAATTTCGAAAAGTCATTGGTGTGAGCCAGTGTCAGGATTCGAACCCGGACCTCTTCATCAGAAGCCGTGTGCTCGACCACTGGACCATTATAGTATAGATTATATTAAATATGGTTAAAGTCTAGTAACGTTAGCATGATGCACTTAAAATAATGAACTCTAGTATATCTCTCACAAAAAACCATTAATACTGTGAAATTAATTATTAGATAAATGTGAATGATAAATTGATATTTGATAATTTCTATAAATTCCAAAAATAATGGACACCCTACAGTAATAATCATTTGTAACCAAACTTAGGGCGAATCTATTAATAAGTGTATTACGCACTACTCGTGGCAGTGTTTCCCTAAGGCCACGGAGTACAGGTCACTATGAATTCGTCATATAATATATCCACAATTATAATATAACTAATATATAAAGTTACAAAACGCGGTCAATATATTAACCAACTTTAAAAAAAAATCATAGCGACTCCCAAAAACTGTCTGTACATGGACATCTAGTACCGGGTACTATACTACTCCTAATTGATATTACAAAGATAATTAACTCAGTTATTTTGCAATTTATGTATGTAAGTATGTATGTTCGGGTGAACCATAGAACTAAATTTTGAAGTAGATATCTTCAACCATTTGAGCTGAAATTTTGTATACGTGCTAAGTATTTATTTCTCAGACTTTCGCGAATCTCATTCATAACATTAAAACAACTTTTAGGATTATATCGCGTTTATCCATTACCCATTCCCATTTATTTCCAGACGTTTCGAACTCTTTACAGAGATAATTTTCACGAGTGATGAACAAAAAGATGGTAGTTGTTCAAAAGCTATTTTCATTGATACAGAGAGCACCCACTTTTTGGAAATAAAAATCAAAAAGTTGATGTTGAAAATATGATTTTCACTTTTTTTTTTTCAATAGCCCCTCCAAAATGATATAATAATCAGTTTTGAAGAACAGCCGCTGAGTTTTCTTGTTGGGTCTTTCTCAGGACTGGCCGCGTTGACCCAGTGGTAGATTTTTTTTAACAAATACTTACCTTTAAATTTAGAATCAATCAATATTTAATGATAGTTATACTCTGATTTCAACTAACTTAGAAAAATAAGATAATTATCTAACCTATTAAATCATACAATAAAGGATCTTTCGAAACAAAAAAAAAATTCATTAGTGAATACATCTTATAAATAAATATTTAATTTTTAGTTTCATGGTCTGATGTGGGTTTCGACGATAGTATTAATAGTGGTAAAGCCACTCCATGCGAAAATGAGCCGGTCGACCCGTGAAATACCACGACATCTCATCCGGAGATATTTTAATGCTTTTCTACAATATGGGTATCCGATGAAAAGGCCTTTTCATAGTAACTCGAAAAATAATGCGACGTCATTCTAAATCCAATATGGCGGAATGGCTATTACGTAAGAAATATGTGTTCTTTTTACATTTAGTGTGTAATAGATGTATGTTCGTTACAAATGTTCACTTCTTTAGAGCGGAGGGACTCCACGGACTATTTTTTTTTAAATAGGGCCCTACATAAATAAGCTGTAGTAAAACGAAGATAATCAGTTATATAATCGTGTTGTACTTTCATGCTTTCAGGAATTTTTATTTACATTTCAGAGATATTTCATCCATTCTTTCTACTTTCCCGAACTTTCGGAGGATTACCTTCCTTAGAACCTTGTTTTCAACGCGTCAGTGTGAGATATTTCACAAGATTTGGGCAGTGGCCCTCATTTCGATCGCGTTTATCAATCGCATTTTATAGAGCCAAGCAGTTCGCTGCATAAATGGGCCGGCTCGACCGGTGAAATACCACGACCTCTCAGAAGATCGACGTAAAGTGGCTCATGCCACGTTTCGTTCGGTGAAGGAGGTACCCGGAGGCCTACCCCCCTTCCCTATCCCTTAAAGGTTGGCAACGCAACAGTAACACTATATGTGTTGCTGGTGTCCATGGGCGGTGTTAGTTGCTTTTCATCAGGTGACACGCCAGCTCGTTTGCCCTCCTATTCCATAAAAAAAACTCTTCTACATTCCCGCCAAAACTCGCAGAGGCTAGGTTTAATGACGTCAGCATACATCACCTCGCCTACGTAACAACTATGATTTGTCAATAAATACGATTAGTCATTTAGTTATGAGAAGCATAGTTCTCCGTAAGAAAATGTACATAGTACATAATATATGGACTTCATCATAATAATATGTTTGCACTTTTAGCTGCGGTGATCTAGTGGTCGAAATCCCCGCTTCTGAGTCTGAAGTGGTGGGATCCATTTCAGGCTCACACCAATGATTATAATTTTTTTGAAATTCTTTTCCGAAGTTTTGTGTGATAAATATTGATGACTAACTTTATGCCCGGTGTATGGCCTATTTTCCATTTGTGACGTAACGAGTCGTCGAGTTGAGGCTTAACAGCCACTGCCTACACCTTCGGGTAGAAAAAGGTGTGAAGTTATGTTATGTTACTTCAATAATTTGATAGGTAATACAGTTTATGATGAGGATCACTTTGGGGTGAATGTTGTGAATGTGAACACAAAATATATATGATCAGAATATTATAATTATTATAAGGGTTTTAATTAATTAAAATATTATTACATAGAGGTTATAAAACAAAGTTGGTCTCCGCTGTCTGTTTGCATGCTTATTATGTCCTTGAAACCACGCAATGCATTTTAATGCGGTTTCTTTTAAGCGATAGAATGTGTCAACAGGGTGGTTTTTATCTATATAATTCATGTATGATGTAGCAAAGAAAAAATGATAAATCCAACATTTTTATTCTTTATTACTTTTGATGCGGAACAAAGTTCGCCGGGTCAACTAGTTTGTAAATAAAAGCAAGGTTAGAATTTTAAAAATCTGATTGTATTGGATAGTCCATTTTAAGAGTCGAGGATTAATGCTATATTATGATCACGCTATGATCAATAAGTGTGGAACCACAGAAATAGATCAAGATAGAACGGCGAATAGGCGTGGCAAGCGTGCCAAAACCCTGCACTATATTGCATGCTTTTCGAAACTCGCTCTCATTACGCAACGAGCGTTCCTGCCATGCGTTCAGGACGTAAAAAAATAGATAAAACGTCACATATATGCCTTATTATGCTGTGAAAAATTGTAAAAACAAAAGTAGTGAATCAAATATGAAAAAAGGAAATATTTCGTATGATCAGTAAGTACAAAAAATCAGTAGAAAGTATTATTTTGAGATTATAAATTATTGTTTTACTTTTACTATGTTCAATAATTACGATCACAAGTTGTATATTTTTTCGTTATGATAAATATCCATTGCTGTCCGCATTCAACGCTCGTATACAAAAACATTGCGCGTATAAATTATACGCGTAATGTACGTCGAATCGAACGAAATACACAATACACCTGCCAGTAGATCGCTGTGTCTGTTAATCGCTGTGATTCGAATGTTAGAGATGGGCACTCCATGTATCGTTGAGTCTTAGGACTTATCGATAAATTAATTCAATAATAATTTGAGTATCAGCTCATATCTTGCTTTGTCCCTACTTTATTCTAACACCACAAATTTCAACCAAAGTGTTTCGTAATTACATTGGCAGCAGTTTATTTGACAGTATAAGTTTTCACCAATTTGACCAATCGCCGATGGAAAATCATCTCGTTCTTCTCAAATGGGCAGTAACCGAGGTATATGTAGACGTTCCGCTTCGTTATTTAACCAGGACTGTGAGGCCAACCCTTACAAAAAGGCAAATATTTAATAAATATGTATAGTTTCAAGGACAGTAAAATATTTATAATTAAATTTTATATACTGTTGGAAAAATATGTTTTAGGTTTTAATATGTCGGATTGAAGTATTTAACATGTTTTACTTTGTATGATTATCGTTACAGAAAATCAATAAAGTTAGTAAAATATAAAAATAATAAAATTATCACACGTTGCCGATATTAACATCGATAATCTAATGTGAGTGTCTCCTAACTAGTCGCCGCGCTCACAATGAAAATGACGTCACGCTGAGGGCGTGGTTTTTCAAAAAAGTGACACGCTCGAAATGTATGGAAATATGCCATCGCGGCCGTTCTATCTTGATTTATTTCTGTGTGTGGAACACTTAAAATTTTAATCGTAAAAGTATTTATTGTACCGATGCAAAGAGTGCTTCTAAATCAAGAATTCGTGGGATCGATTCCGGGATCACATCATTGCCTTTTCGGCAAGATTACTATTTTGAAAGTTATGTGTGGTATTTATTTCGATGACTGACTATATTGTGCCCGGCGTATGGAAATAGGTTCGCCGACTATTCCATTTGGGACATAAAATCACGCGAGTCGAGGCTTAACAGCCCTTTGCCTGCAACTTCGGGTAGAAAAAGGCGTGAAGTTATGTTATGTTATGCGTTGGTGCAAAGTTCGTGCGGTCAACTAGTACTATAATATAAATATTAATAGGTAAATCTCCATATTTGTTAACATTTCTTTGTTATTTTATGTTACTAATGGTATTTATAAGACATACGTTACTCATAAATGCGTGAGTACGTAAGATCCGTCTACATCATCAAACATTATTTAGTCATCACATAAAAAAACACGAAGGAATCCTCATAAGCAACTTGAAGAACTTGACAACAATCCCAATGCTAATTAATATTTTTTTAGACACAGCTTCATTCTGACTTATTTTTATATCTTGCCCTAAATTGACACACTTGTTGTATAAAAAAAAAACGAAAAAAATATAGAAAGCAGTAAAAACACAGACCTACCTTTAAAGGAGTGGGGTGAGAAAGGATGGGAGATTATTTATTGTACCGATGCAAAGAGTGCTTCTAAATCAAGAATTC
This sequence comes from Euproctis similis, assembly GCA_905147225.2. Taxonomy (NCBI): domain Eukaryota; kingdom Metazoa; phylum Arthropoda; class Insecta; order Lepidoptera; family Erebidae; genus Euproctis; species Euproctis similis. The sequence continues at coordinate 3,753,954 of LR990121.1, read as the reverse complement.
GTGGGATCGATTCCGGGATCACATCATTGCCTTTTCGGCAAGATTACTATTTTGAAAGTTATGTGTGGTATTTATTTCGATGACTGACTATATTGTGCCCGGCGTATGGAAATAGGTTCGCCGACTATTCCATTTGGGACATAAAATCACGCGAGTCGAGGCTTAACAGCCCTTTGCCTGCAACTTCGGGTAGAAAAAGGCGTGAAGTTATGTTATGTTATGCGTTGGTGCAAAGTTCGTGCGGTCAACTAGTACTATAATATAAATATTAATAGGTAAATCTCCATATTTGTTAACATTTCTTTGTTATTTTATGTTACTAATGGTATTTATAAGACATACGTTACTCATAAATGCGTGAGTACGTAAGATCCGTCTACATCATCAAACATTATTTAGTCATCACATAAAAAGACACGAAGGAATCCTCTTAAGCAACTTGAAGAACTTGACAACAATCCCAATGCTAATTAATATTTTTTTAGACACAGCTTCATTCTGACTTATTTTTATATCTTGCCCTAAATTGACACACTTGTTGTATAAAAAAAAACAAAAAAAATATAGAAAGCAGTAAAAACACAGACCTACCTTTAAAGGAGTGGGGTGAGAAAGGATGGGAGAAGAGAGTGGATATTCGGATACCTTTTTCGTCGAAGCGAAAAGCGACATCTGCCACTTTACGTGGATATTCTGCGAGGGCGTGGTATTTCACCGATGGAGCCGGTCCATTCATGCAGCGAGCTGCGTGGTTTTATTCGTACGATATGTGGAGTTATTTTAACTTTTTTAACAGGATAAAGTTTAACCGGCCAGCTAGTATTTATTGCCTAAATTATTTGTTATTGATAATAATTAATTAAATGTATTGTATATGTAATTAACAAAAAAGAACTGAAGACGATTCAAAGAACTTTTTGGGGTACATTGACCTTGTTAGTTTTTGCTGAATAATGTCGCGTAAAGCAGACTATTCACAACGTGATTACTTATAATTTCATTTTTTTTAAATCAACCGAATGAACAAGGATTCCGACCGGCTTATCCATACTATTATTGTACATAATATTAAACTGAAATCTTCGTTCTTTTTTCTGCCACCGGCTGCGCTAGAAATTAGGACGTACCGATGCATTATTGTTTTCACAGGTAAAAACGCGTTGAAAAGATAAAATCTAAAAAGCTCTAAAAATTTCTAAATTACATTAACTCGCGTTTAGTATTAAACTGAGCTGTCAACGGCAACAAAACTTTCCGCGTAAGTACTTCTAGAAAAATAGCGCCCTCTACTGGCGAAAATTCCCCTAAATGGAGACCATTCGTTCAACATTACGTTCGGAATTTTTGTATCTATACATCGTCGAAACAAAAGCAAATAATTTGAAATAAATATTTGTGTCCCCTTTTGTGTTAAGGTAAATGTATAAAAAGGTGCCAAAAATTATAATATATACAAGATATAATAAGATAATTATTATAATCGATATTTACATTATTAACAGTCTTTCAAAATATGTAGTTGAAATAAAAAAAAGATGGAGTTATTAAGTGACAATGCGTTATATTTCTTCATGGAACAAACAAGCAACTGTTGTATAAAAAAAAAAAAAACAATAACTGTGTTCCATATTTAAAAAATTATGATATAATAAATAATTGTAAGTGGCAGTTATAACATTTATCTGATATATTATTGTAACAACAGAAATGATATGTAAATCATTTTAATTCATTGAAATAAATAAATACTATAATTATTTATTGATTAAGACAATGATTATACATCATTTACACTTATCTGTGTAACATATAATTGAGTAATAATATAAAATGTATTCAATTTTGAACATTAATACGTAGGATTTAAGGTTTATAATGGAATGAGAATATAATATTGTTTATAGCAACTTGGTTGCATGTCATTAAGGGAATACCACTATTTCAAATTTGGGTCAAATATGACTCCAAGTATCAAGTTCCGAAGGCCGGAGGAAATTGCTAACACTCAGTAAATACTAAATGTTGCCCAGACTTGATTTTATTAATGACTATTGCGGTAAATCTAGACATCTAGACTAGGTAAATCTTGACAGTGGTAGAGCCAAGCAGTTCGCTGCATGAATGGGCCGGCTCGACCGGTGAAATACCACGACCTCTCAGAAGATCGACGTAAAGTGGCTCATGCCGCGTTTCGTTCGGTGAGAGAGGTACCCGGAGGCCCACCCCCCCTTCCCCATCCTTCCCTTTCCCCTATCCCTTAAAGGTCGGCAACGCAACAGTAACATTATATGTGTTGCTGGTGTCCATGGGCGGCGTTGGTTGCTTACCATCAGGTGACACGCCTGCTCGTTTGCCCTCCTATCCCATGAAATATATATATATATATATATATATTAATCAAACTATTACATGAAAATCTTTTTAGTAATATCTAATAAGTCTCGGTGGTCCAGTGGTCGAGCATCCGACATCGAGCAAATTCGTGTCTTATTAACTAATTTTATGTCGTTTCGATGATCTGGAGGTCCGGCACCCCTCTTCTGAATCAAGAACTAGATCCTAGAGGGTCCGAATTTTTGCTTCACACCAATGACAGTCCGAAATTATCCGCTGCATAAATCTTTAGATAGAAAAGTCTTAATGTAATAAAATAAATATTTTATATTATTTTTCCTCTTTATTCATTAAATAAAACAATAACATGTAAAAGTTCTAAGAACAATTGTCAGTTAATTATAGTTAAAGCGAATATGAGTTATGTTAAGAACTGTAATATTGATCTTGACACACTTTTATAAGTCGGTACCTACTTGTTTATTGAATGAAGAAGTTTCGCAAGGTTTCCATATGTTATGCCGGAAAAAAATAAATATATGTTTTATTAAAGATATGTTTTATTTTAAAAAATATGTCTGTACATCACTACATGGTATAAAATTAAGTCGCTTTCCGCTGTATGTCATCTTATGTGCTTAGATCATAAAGAAACTACTCAACGGATGTTGGTGCAGTTTTTTTTAATAGATAGAGAGTGTCAACGGGGTGTTTTATATGTATAATTCATTTATAATGTAGTTACATATATCCAAAATTTACTTATTTATTACTTTTGATGCGGAACAAAGTTCGACGGATCAACTAGTATTATCAAGAAAATAATGCGAACAAGTACTAGAGCAAAAAAAAAATTTTTAAAGATATTTTCTCACTTAAAATCCTTTGTCCATCAACCATTTCTTGGAATGGAATAGGAAAGGGATCGGATGTTGGAGTGGGAGCGGAGAGCGGAAGGGGTTGGGTTTCTATCTCTGGATATCTCTCTCACCAAGCGAAAAGCGGCATCAGCCACTTTACGCCGATATTTTGAGAGGTCGTGGCATTTCACTGATCAAGCAGCGTCGCTCTAACACATGAGCTGCAAGCAAGAGCAAATAGCGAATAAACCAGTTGAAAATTCGTGTTCTCTGTAAAATAATATACTTGAATAGGTACATTTTATTTTAACTCGCTTCACGAAAATTTTATATTAATATTATTTTTTAACCATAACATGACATAACTTCACGCCTTATTCTTCCCGAAGGTGTAAGGCAGTGGCTATTAAGCCTCGATTCGCCTTATGTTTACGTCCCAAATGGAATAGGTGGCGAACCTAATGCCATACCGGGCACAAAGTTCTCAGTCCTCGATATTTATCACACATAACTTTCGCAAATAATTTCAAAAAGTTATTGGTGTGAGCCAGGATTTGCCCCTGACTTCTTGACCCAGAAGCGTGGTGCTCGACCACTGGACCACCGAGACTTGAGACTTATTTTTTAAACCATTAATAAATATCCATTTCTCTTCTTTGCTCTTTTATTCTTTTTCTATTAATATCTCCTGTTAAATAGAGAACGTCAGGTTATATCCTATGATATTTTTTTTTTATGAGGCAAGTAAGTAGGCCATCTGATAGCAAGTAATAACCGCCGACTATGGACAGATGCAGCACTAATAATATTAAAGTTGCACTGTCGGAATTTAAGGAAGTAGGACGGGAAAGTAGGAGGGGATTGGGTCTCCAGATACCACTTTTTCCGAACGAAACGCGACATGTGCCACCTTACGTTGATATTCTGAGAAGATATTTCACCGGGCGCGCCGGCGTATTCATGCAGCGGTCTACGTGGCTCTACCGCTATTAAAGACGCCAAAGATAAAAAAAATAGTTGACAGAAACCTAAAAATAAAACTCTCATGAGCAAGCACTGTGATTAAAAAAAAGTGCTTGACCATGGCCCGAATCTCTTGAGGATAAAAACCACGTTCACATGTGAAGTGATTCAACGTTCCTGGAACTGAATGTGGTCGGCACGGTTAATTGCCATCAGACCTACTATATCGTGATTCGGAAAATTGTACTTTATACGCTAAATAAGTGAGCATAAAATATGTGTAAACATTTATGGTTAAACAAAAGTTTATTTCATACTATTAAAATGAGTGCATTTATTAAGAATCCGTCAAACCGTATAGGATCTCCTTGTAGTCAGTCTATTTGTTAAGACCCGCCTGGAAGGAGATGAGGGAAATCATTACATAATATAAAACAAAGTCACTTTCTGCTGTATGTCCCCTTATATGCTTATATCTTTAAAACTACGCAACGGATTTTTTTGCGGTTTTTTTTAATAGTTAGAGGGTGCCAACGGGGAGCTTTTGATCTATAATTTACATATTATGTTGTAAAGAAAAAGTGATAATTTAATTTTCGAGATTTAGCACTTTAATTGTAAACGCTGGCTGTACCGTAAGTGATAAATCAAAACAATGTTCTACATTATTAATGACCTTTAGAAGGTCTACGAAAAAGTCCGCGAGGGCATGTGTCCATCTCTTAGCGATAACCCACATTGACCATTTTTATTTGAAATGAGAAATAATGGCTTATTTACGAAGCGATTTTAAACATTACAACATTAATTTTCATCCAATTAAGTGTCATAAATAGATTGTGTTTTTAATACAAATCAATATGGCCTTTTACAGCATGTAATTTAAACTGATATTTACGAAGATATTACAGTATTAACATAGCGGGACATAGCAGTTGCGTTGCGCGCCAAAACGCGTGCCAATAAATAGCTCAAATTGAACTTTTTAATATCCAAGTTTTACTCATTTATTACTCTTGATGCGGAATAAAGTTCGTTAGGTCAGCTAGTATTAGATATATTAGTTTCCTATCATTAACTTTACGCGTTTGGTAATTGTAATTGCTAATACAAGTAACAGTCTAAATGCAATCCTTAACAAAACCAATTGCCTTACATCATGTTGTGATAACCACTAACCACAATTAGAGCCACAAAATTCGCTGCACAAATGGGCGGGCTCGACTGAAGAAATACCACGACCTCGGAGAAAATGCTCCTATTCCTGTTGTGAAAGAAGTGTTTGGAGATTCACCAATCCACACCGCTCTTCGCCTTTCCCTATCCTATCCTACGGGTCATCAACAGTCGCATCCTAGGGGACAAGGATATTGTCGGTATTGCAGGTGTCCATGGGCGGCGCAAGTCACTTACCAGCATATTTATCTCTAAGACTTTCGCGAATTACGCTCATGACATTAAAACAACTTTTAGGATTACATCGGGTTCATTTATTACCAATTTTATTTATTTCCCGACGTTTCGAACCCTTTACTTACCAGCACTTAGACTTACCAGCAGTTCTACTCTCTCTCTCTCTTATACAAAGAAAATAGTTTCTTTAAAAAATAAACTCACACATTATCATCATACCTAACAGTTATTCAAATCAATTTGATAAATAGTTAATAAATGAGCCATCCATGGAAATCAGTAGATCATCAATAAACATAAGTAGCTGCCTACTCACGATATTCGTAAGTAAGGACAAAGCGATGTATTACGGTAATCGAACCTAAGAACCTATCATTACGGCGCACCTATCATTATCTTACCAATAGGTATGTACACTCAGAAACAGAAGTCTTAAAAATATCTTGGTTTAATAACTAGTATAGCTTAGGAAGTCTCGGTGGTCCAGTGGTCGAACTCCCCGCATCTGATTCAGTAGTCGTCGGTTCTATTCCGGACTCGCACCAATGATTTCTCCGAATTCTTCTCGAAAGTTAAGCGAGATAATTGTCGATGAATTACAACTTTGTGCACGGTGTATGGCAATAGGTTCGCCACTCATTCCATACGGGACGTAACGTAACGATTCGGCGGGTCGAGACTTCAACAGCCGCTGCATACACCTTCGGGTAGAAAAAGGTGTGAAGTCACGTACGTTGTGTAAGTTTTAGTACATCTGATGGATAAGAACAGGAATCGTGCGATTCGAGAACCTTGTAATGCTAGTAAAGGTATATTAAAAAACGCTTTAATTAAAAGTTACCAAACCGTATTGAATGTTTGACAAACTAACTAAGTATGTATAAAATTTAGAAAGTATTTAATTTCTGTCTGATTTTTAATACCAGCCATCGAAATGAAATATGCAGATCTTATACGAAAAGAACTATATTATCTAAGTTGTATAGAAGAAATAAACTAGTCTTTGAATAAAAAAAAATCTTATAATAATTTGCAAATAACTATTATCATATCGTTATGCACATAAGATAAAATTAAAAACCTAAAACATTTAAAAGAGCAAATTTTAAGTCGCAAAAAATCGCAAGCAAAACTTTGTCTTAACACATTCAGACTAAAAAAATTATGAGTCATTTTACTAGAATAACTTATCATAACCTCACACCTTTTTCTACCCGAAGGTGTAGGCAGCGGCTGTTAAGCCTCGTCACGCCGTTATGTTTATGCTAACCTGAACCAATTGCCATACCGGGCACACAGTTTTCATTCATCGATATTTATCACACATAACTTTCAAAAGTAATTTCGAAAAGTCATTACTGTGAGCTAGTATTCAAACCGGATTGATTCAGAAGCGGGGTGCTCGACCACTGAACCACCGGCACTGTAATACTAGATATTAATTTTACTAGAATAATTAATGTATTTAAAGCCTTTTCTAACCGACTGTACTACAATCACATTACTTACATATAAAAGTATAAATATAAAAAGTAATAATATCCTCTGATATAAGTAATACTCTCGTATTTCACGATATAACATCATCAAAATATTACCTGTAAACCAAAAAAAAAACCAAAATGTTGCTATTTCATTTCTCGTTTCTGCTTATTGTTTTATTAAAATGTATTTCTTGTAATATTTATGAAGCCATATTGTCTTTTATTTTGATGGATGGTAGACCCACGTCACTGTTGATGCCTAATACATGCTGGAGTGGTTGTAAGTATTTTTTAACCTTTTTTTTCTGGCATAAAATGCTTCTGATGCAGAGGTCCATGTTCAAATCCTGACACTGGCTCACACAATGACTTTTCGAAATTGTTTCCGGAAGTTAAGTGTGATTAATTTCCGTGACTGAAACCTTTGTGCCCGGTATGGCAACAGATTCGCCACCTATTCCATTTGGGACGTAAACATAACGGCGAGACGAGGCTTAACAGCCGCTGCCTACACCTTCGGGTAACAGAGGCGTGAACTTATGTTTATGTATATTTATGTTTTTCTGGCTTAAAATACCATCGTGGTATTTTACAGTGGTAGAGCCACGTAGTTCGCCGCATGAATGGGGCAGCTCGGCCAGTGAAATATCACAACCTCTGAGAATATCGATTTAAAGTTAGTCATGCCGCGATTGATTAGATGTGATTTAATTCCGCCCCTTTTGACCGCCTCATTCTAACTTAAAAGCCGACAGTGCATCTGTAACGCTATCTGTGTTGCAAGAGTCGATGGCGGAGCGTGTCGCTTACCATCAGGTGACCCGCTTGCTTGTTTGCCCCTATCCCAATAAAAACGAAACAATCGTGTTAAGGCCTTTTCTAGCGCCGAATAGGCGACAAAATCTATTTCTACATATCTTAGACTACCAGAGATGGTAAGCATCCGATTAAGTCCCTTTGACCGCCTTCCCCATGGGAATAGATAGGCTGGCATTATCTTCAAGGGCCGTACCACATTTTTTTATTATTTTGCAGATCAATTAAAAACCTTGGCTAAAATCCTCAATGATGAAGGTATAAACACAGCAACATCTTTACAAGTCAACAGAACAGAATCAAATCTGCAACACCTTCTAATAATGGTTGACATGAACTGTCCAGAGGTCCACAGGTTTTTGGTCACGGTGAGGCATTTTTTTTTTAATAGCAGAATTGTAATATACGTACTTATGGACATAATTTACACGCCGCTATTAAGAAACTAATCTTAAATTAAATATAATTGTTTGAGCATAAAATTGCCTTTAAAAGTCTCGGTGGTCCAGTGGTCGAGCACACGTCTTCTGAATCCAGATGTCGCGGCTTCGAAACCTAGCACACACGAATGATTTTTCGAAATTAATTTCGAAAGTTGTGTGATAAATATCGATGACTGAAAACCCTATGCTCGGTATGGCAATAGGTTCGCCACCTATTTCATTTGGGACATAAACTTAACGGCAAGTCATGGCTTAACAGCCACTGCCTACACCTTCAGGTAGAAAAAGGCGTGAACTTATGTGTATGTTTATGTAAATTTCCTATAGATGATAAACTTAGTATAGACAATCTGTTCGCCGTTGTTCGGTAATCCATTTCCGACCCCATCTTAAAAATTAGCAAGGCAACTGTAACACTATAGCAGTGCAAGCCGTTTGCCATCAGGTAATCCGCTTGCTAATGGACCGATATCCCATAAACAGCAAGCCCTCATAATTCTGCTTACCTCAATAATACAAAAGAGTTAAGCTCCTAGTATAAAAATCTAAAATGATGTGCAGGCCAGCGAGGAGGGGTATTTCAAAGCACCATACCGCTGGCTGATACTGCTGAACGTCACAGAAGATTTATCGACGTTGAGCAATATCAGTGCTCTTGTCGATAGTGACGTGGTCATAGCAGAGAAGATCAGCGACGAGGAGTATTTACTTACAGAAGGTAATACTTTTTTAACCGAAAAAAAAACCAACTAAAGTACAAGTGTCTGTATAGTTTGCTATTTTTCTGGAGTCGGTAAACGATTTAGAGAATTGTGATAAAAATAATATATAGGCAACTAGCTAATAGTGTTGTCTGTCATCGATATTTACCATATATAATTTCCGAAAATAATTTCATAATGTCATTGCGGTGAGCCGTGATGCAATCCCAAAAGTTCTTGATTCAGCGAGATAATGTTTATGACTTTAGCCCTTACGGATGTGAAAATTAAAAGTTTATACAGTGAATCACTATAATCTTAGAATGAAATATACCGAGATTTAAGTCTCGGTGGTCCAGAGGTCGAGTACACGGCTTCTGATCCAGAGGTCTGGGTTCGAACCCTGACACTGGCTACACCAATGACTTTTCGAAATTGTTTTCGGAAGTTAAGTGTGATAAACATCGATGACAGAAAACTATGCGCCCGATATGGCAATAGATTCGCCACTATTCCATTTGGGAAGTAAATATAACGGCGAGACGAGGCTTAACAGCCGCTGCCTACACCTTCATGTATCAAAGGCGTATGTATGTATACAAAAATATAAATATTATTGAATAATTTTGCAAGTCCTTCTTTTAACTTACAAGAAATTGTCAGACAGCAAAAAAATTTCACCTTCACAAGGTTTATAAAGGTTGAAATATATTTGAATAACTTGACTCACCAGTATTCACCAGCATATTGATAATGATTATAAATTAACCATCCATTAAAAATTTTAATCATATCCGCGGTAAACCACGGTCTTACCTACAGTTTAGTTTCTGATGTAAGCTATATATTGTCATTAAATTTAGAAATTATATACTAGTTGACCCGGCGATTTAGATTTAATACTTTTTCTTTACTAAATCATACATGAATTATAGATAAAAACACTCTCTATCTATTAAAAAAACCGCATCAAAATCCGTTGTGTAGTTTCAAAGATCTAAGCATATAAGGAGACAGCGGAAAGCGAATTTGTTTTATAACTTCACGCCTTTTTCTACCCGAAGGTGTAGGCAGCGGCTGTTAAGCCTCGTCTCGCCGTTATGTTTACGTTCCAAATGGAAAAGGTGGCAAACCTATTGCCATACCGGGCATAAAGTTGTCAGTCATCGATATTTATCACACGTAACTCCGAAAATATCGAAAAGTCCTTGGTGTGTGCCAGGATTTGAACCCACTACTTCTTGAATCAGAAGCGGGGTGCTAGCAAGCACAGCGCCAACAAGACTGAATGGTTAAAAAGATGGTAGTCGTTCAGAAGCTATTTTCATAAATGTAGGTACTCTCTGTATCAATGAAAATGGCTTCTGAACGACTACCATCTTTTCGTTCATTACTCGTGAAACTGACCTCTGTAAACAGTTCGAAACGTCGGGAAATAAATAGAAAATAAGTTCCAAATAAACGCGATATAATCTGTAAAAAGTTGTTTCAACGTTACAATCAACTGGCATTAATTAAATTCATATCACAATACAAGCAACTGGCAATTTGCCAAAAGAAGAAAAAAACTCATCCGCCCGCCAAAATTATTCTATCAAAACTGACACCTCTATTCATGCTTTTTAGTTGGATAACTATATTTATTATCTAGGTCTATTAGAATAAATTATCCTTTATGATAATGAACGTCAATTGATGATGAACATAAAAACGTAGTTATAACTTAATTAAAGTTATAAGGTTGTTAAAATGTATGTCGAAAGGAAGTCTAATCATAATTATTATGTGTCAGATACATTGATATAAATACGACCGCCAAATCAATAGCTTTCAATACTAAATCGAACGAGGACGTTGACTTATTCATTTTGTAGTTATGTAATATTATTAAATAAAAAATAACTACTACTAAATGACGGACTATATTATATACTAGCTGACCCGGCAAACGTTGCCTTGCCAAAAAAATCATGTTTAACAATAGGTGTTGATCGTAGGGAGGTGAAATTTTTTTGTGTTTCATAAAAAAAATTAAAAACCTTAAAATTATGGAAAATTTGAAAAATACATTTTTTGGAGTGAGTTCTATCTTTTATAGTTTAGGCAGCGTACGCAAAATAAGTAACTTTAAAAAAAATCAAGATATTAAAAGGGTTGTTTTTTTTTATATATAATTTAACGACCTGGTTGCTAGGACCTTTAAGTCGAGTCTTATTTTATATTTATCAGCATCATTCTTAACCTAAACTAATCTTAACCTAACCTAGCCTAACCCTAAAGCTTAACCTAACCTAACCTAATCATCCATAAAGTCGTGGCACTTTATGCATGATGTTCCGAGGGAGTCCTGACGAGAATGTAGAAGAGTACTACTAAACACGATACCTACACCATTTCTCACATTTGCACTCATATACGAACACTTATTCAATAAAACGCCACGAATTTTATTCAATAATATCCATTGAAACACAAATCTGAGAAAATAATGCAAATAGCGGACATGTCTCTTCCACAGTCCCGCCAAAAAACCTAAAAGGGTTGTTGTGCCTCACTTGACATAGATAGGTATAGGGAAAGTCCGTGACATACGGACTTTTTTGTAGGTATTTATAAGATCTAGAATTAATTAAAACATTATATGATTCTATCTTTTATAGTGTAAGCAGCATATGCAAAATAAGTAACTTTTCTGGTTGATTTTTTATACCTTGTGTCCGGAAAACCCAAATATCTTACGGAACCCTATTATTTTTCGAAATAATATTTAGCCTAGAATTATTATAATCGGTCGGGTACGTTTTGAGTTTATTTGTTACATACAAAAATGCAAATCTTTCCTCTTTATAATATTAGTGTAGACTATACATAGATTATTAGATACTAACGTGTTAGTTGTCAATAAGAATATTATCAGGGAAAACGCCATCTAAGGGTGTAACCAAGAACCGCGTACGCCAATTTTGGAACTATCGATAAAACACTAATTTGTAATTCCTTTTTTTTTTTTTTTTTTTTTACGCGAGGAAATGCTTTATGCACACCCCCCGCCTGGGGACGGCAGGGGGTAGTGTGGGACTCCCAAAACAGTAAACTGAAATCCGATCCTAGGGTTACCCACTAAAACCTCGCGGCGGCCTTCCTCCGGCGTTGGGGTGGTCCAGGATTCGGATAAACCCCTCTGGTCCACCCCGCCGTCGCCCCCCCTCAGTCACGAGGGGGTGCTCATCCTCGGGGAGCCTGGCGAGGCTCCCCCGGGCGGGGCGGCTCCGACCGCGCGCTGTAAAGAGGCGCGCGGCCGGCGGCGCCCCGGACCACCCTCCCCGGCCGCACCGGGGGGTCATCTATCCCGGGCCGCGACCCGGGCGCACCCGCGGGGTGTGCGCCCTCGCGGCCCGTCGGCGGCGGCGATCACTGAGCTCGCCGCCGCCGCCTTCGAGCGGGATCGGCTCTCTCCCGACCCCGCTCGGCGGCCTCCTTCTGGAGCATGACTGCTTCGCAGAAGGAGACCACAGCCCTCCACTCCTCCTCGCCCACCAGCATTGCCGCGACCAACGCCGGCGGGGACAAGTCTCGCCCGATCCCGTCGACCAGGACTCGGCGCTCGGCCGCCCAGGCCGGGCAGACCTCCAGCGTGTGCTGGGCCGAGTCCAGGTCGGATGCGCAATGGTGGCATCTCGCCGTCTCTTCACGCTTTATTCGACTCAGATACTCACCGAAGCAGCCGTGCCCGGTGAGTATCTGAGTCAACCTGTAGGTGACAGTGCCCCATTTACGGAGCACCCAGGCCTCGAGGTGGGGCAGGACGGCCCCGACGGCGCGCGAGCGCGTACCGCCCTGGAGGACCAGCGCGTCGCGCCAGTCCCCCATGACCCGCCGGAAGGCCTCCCGCCTCCGCACTTCGTGTCCCCGCGCGTCCCCCCCTCCCCGGCCGAGATCGTACGCGGCTGCGTACATCTCGGCCAGGATGATGAAGGGGGGATAACTCGCGAGGACCGTCGCCGCCTCGTATGAGATTGTACGGTAGCCCCGCACGATCCGTATGGCCATGATCCGCTCCAGGCTCCTCAGCAGAGCCCTGGAGCGGGAGGCCCCCGCGAGGTCTCGCGACCAAACGGGGGCCCCGTACAGGGCCACGGACCGCACGACGCCACCGTAGAGGCGGCGAACTCCCTCCCCCGGTCCCCCGAGGTTGGGCAGCAGGCGGTGTAAAGCGCCCGCCACCCGTCGCGCTCGGGGGACCATCCGTACGAAGTGCTCCTTGAAGCTCCAGCGGCTGTCCAGGGTGAGGCCGAGGTACTTCATGTACCGCCCCACCGGGACAGCCGTGTCACCCACCTGGATCCCTGCGGAACCCCGCACGTAACCTCCTTCCGTTGCTCCGCCCCGTTCCGGTCGACATAGTCCACCCGTCTCTCCTGCAGGTAGGCCCCGATGACCGACCTGAGGTAGGGAGGCACCTCGTGGTATACGAGGGCCTCCCTGATGGCCGGCCAGGGGAGGGTCCCGAAGGCGTTGACGATGTCGAGCGACACCGCCAGCGCGACCCCCCCCGATCGGACTGCCGGTTCCGACAGGGCCCGCACCCGACGCACCGCGTCGATGGTCGAGCGTCCCTGCCGGAACCCGAACTGGCAGTCCGATATGTCCGGGCCCACCTGCGACAGGTGACTGCTGATACGGGCGGAGATAACTCTTTCAAAGAGTTTCCCCGCCTCGTTCAGCAGGCATATCGGCCGGAACGACGACGGAGCGTCTCCGGTCCTCCCTTCCTTCAATTTGTAATTCCTAAAGTGCCTAGTACACCACAATACCAACAGAGGATGTTAAACAAAAAAAAATGAAATTAAAGAGATGCCAATAAATATGCAAGAATAAATGAGAAATTAAGGGTCATCCTTTTCTGCTGAAAATTCCTAATGTTGTATTTTTTATAATGACAAATTTAGTTCCAGTAATAATCGGTATTTTTGTATGTATTATGATTTGTACAAAATAAATTCGATATATCCCATCTGACAGGCGTTCCATGACGTGACGTGAAGGCATGGAAAATCGAAGATGAATTTCACATAGAACATAACTTCAGGCCTTTTGTTACCCGAAGGTAGGCAGGCGGTTAAGACTCGTCTCGCCGTTATGTTTACGTTCCAAATGGAATAGGTGGCGAACCTATTGCCATACCGGGCACAAAGTTTGTCAATCATACATAACTTCCGAAAACAATTTTGAAAAGTCATTGGTGTGAGCCAGTGTCTGGAATCGAACCCGAACCTCTGGATCAGAATGCGTGTGCTCGACCACTGCGCCACCGAGACTTCACATTCATTCATTCCAAAATTTCACATTTTATAAATAACACTTTTCCAAATATTTTTAAGTTATCAGTTTATCAAAAGTCGTGAACAGCAAGCAGTGTTAATTAAACACGTTTAATAAATAGCTATAGCGATTGCTAATAGCTCAATTTATATACATATTAATGTAACTAGCTAATGTCTAAGAGCTAACTTGATGCTATTACGTCAATAACGTTGACTTATTTACTCAATAACTTGCCAAGCAGCATATATTTTATGACGAGCATTTAATACAAAATAATTCCGTTAAACACTTTTATTGACTTATTTACTCAATAACTTATTTGCCAAGCGGCATATATTTTATGACGAGCATTTAATACAAAATAATTCCGTTAAACACTCTTAACGAGACCTGGCAAAAAATCAGGCAAACTACTAAAATAACTCAAGCATTTTGAGCTAGATATCTAGATCAGTCCCAATTTGTTACAGATAATACCAAATATAGTCAGTACAAATACTGGCCTAAAGGCTAGAATGTACTGTTTTTTTTAAAAAAACTTACTCACATACCTATAGGCAACAAATAACATACCTACATACCTATTACGTGTATCGTATATAGTAAGTATATTATAATTTAATCAAACTCTAGAATTCTCTATGGCCAGTCTCAGCATGAAGTAAAACGTGTTTATGCCTCCCCCATCCCCATCCCACTTCCGACCGGCCGGATCTACCTAAGGGCTCATTGGGCTGCAGTCCAGGGCCCCGAGACTACAAGGGGCCCCCAGACCCCGGTAAAAACAATAGGCGATGATTTAAATTCGAAAGTCCCATAAAAAAAGTTTAATTTTATTCCAGTAAAAATCTAGAAATATTAGTGGTATGATTCGAACCAGAGATCAGGAAAATAGGAATCCTCATCCTAAAACCATTAGGCTATTGCTTATTGCGACTTTCTAAGCTGATTGTTGAACAGATGGGATATGATGAGTCTATTTTAGCTAATCTGTTTAGTGTCCAATAGTAGTAGTAAGTAGAGCCTCGCAGCTCGCAGTATGAGTGGGCCGACTCGACCCACGTTCATGGTCTTTCCTTATAGTATTCGGATTGCCTAGCCGCTTCTCTCTCATTTCCCTATCTCATTGTAAAGAACGAAAACTCTACCATAACCCTCTCGGTGTTGCAGATATTCATGGGCGGCGCTAGTCGCTTAACACCAGGTAACAATCTACAACTCTTTGCATCCACAAATCTAAAGTATTTTTTTTTATTACAGCTTACAAAATATCTGATGGCTCTGAAATAATTTACACCAAACGAGCCAAATGGAGAAAGATAAGTATACCATCAGCAACCATCAACTCCAGCTTGGTCACCAATGAAGTACAAAGCGTAACAACTGTCAATAAATATGGATACATAGAAGACTACAGAACATCTAAAGTATTATCTTCTAGAAGGAGTGATTTGAGAGGACATACCCTCACTATGGTGAATGTTGTAACAGACAGCAACGAGACAAGGATACACATGGATGATAGACTGTTAGTTTACTTAATTATTTCTTATTTTTCGCTTGATCTGATGGTAAGCGGTGGTGACAACTTTGATGGCGAGAAGCAGGAATTTAAAGCAAATAGTGAAGTGTGATCCAAAAAAAAATAAGAACATAACATTTAATAACATACATAACATAACTTCACCCCTTTTTCTACCTAAAGGTTGTTTACGTCCTAATTGGAATAGGTGGCGAACCTATTGCCATACCGGGCATAAAGTTTTCAGTAGAAAAGAATTTCGAAAAGTCATTGGTGAGAGCCAGGATTCACACCCGCGACTTCTTGAATCAGAAACGGGCGCTTATTGTTAGGGTAAAATATTGAAAAACCAATAGTCTTTATATAATTAGATTAATCAGAGATTTTATTGGGGGCAGTGACTCTGAGCATTTTATTGGCCATGAACCATTTGATTTATTCATTAGGACTACGATATGTAAGCTAATCATAATAAATAATAATCTAATACACTCGAGAGCAATGAATCCGGGTCACTTAAAGAATCCTAAAAATCTCGGAAACTAAAAATGCTAGGTTAATGCAATAAATTGCATTTAATAGACAATGTAATACTCCTTAAATGAAGGTATTAAAACTTCTTAGTTATTGTAAAGTTATATCATAAAAAAATCTAATTTGAAAAAGGGCCACTTTCGAAGATGGAACTACGAAATTACAGCATTTGGTTTTGCTTTTGTTTGTAATCTGTCATTTATGTGGGTACATAAACCATGTTGATAGTGCTCTATATTCATTATTCAAGCTGAAATTATGTCGCTTACGCCTGAAGAATGCACCAGAATACTTACAATGCTGGAAACCGGCCGGAGTCAGCGCGATACAGCCAGGACTGTTGGTGTGTCGCTGTCAACAGTACAAAGAGTTCTCCGACGTTACGAAGAAACTGGTTCTAACCTACGCAGACCAGGAACGGGCAGAACCAGGTATACCACAGCACGAGAAGACCGATACTTGGTGAACACCATGCTTCGAAATCGCTTTCTCACAGGAACTGAACTCACCAATCAGTTTCGACGCCTCGGAGGAAGTAACCCAAGTGCATGGACAGTAAGACGTCGGCTTGCTGAATCTAACTTAAAACCCCTTAGACCTGCAAACGGCCCTAAACTGGAGCGTGGGCATCGTATTTCAAGACTAAGATATGCCCAGAGCCACGTAAATTGGAGTATTGAAGATTGGTCAAAAGTTATGTTCTCCGACGAATCAAAATTTATGCTCTACAAGCACGATGGAAGACACAGAGTGTATCGAAGACCAGGGGAAAGATTCAAGCAAGCATGCATCGAGGAAAAAGTAGCCTACGGTGGTGGGTCTGTACTTGTGTGGGCCGGAATTTCTTCTGAAAGTCGCACAGAGCTGGTGATCATAGAAAACGGCTCTTTAACTAGCGTAAGATATGTGGAAGAAATCCTCAATGATCACGTTGGTCCATTTATGGTCAATTTAGGTGAGGATGCTATATTTATGCATGACAATGCCCGACCTCATACAGGTAGGATTGTGAATGACTACCTTCAAGAGATGAACATTACTCGTATGGAGTGGCCAGCGCGCAGCCCGGATATCAACCCGATCGAGCATGCTTGGGACGAGCTAGGCAGATGCGTAAAACAACGAAACCCTCCCCCAATCACGCTTCGTGAGCTCAAAATTGCTCTCACAGAGGAATGGGAGAATATTCCCCAAAATCGTATAAGGAACTTGGTGTACAGCATGCCAAACCGCGTAAACGCAGTAATGGAAGCACGAGGAGGCAATACGAAGTATTAAAATTCAAGAAAATCGTAATAAAGTTCAAAAATTTCATGTTTCCTATTTTTGTTTTAAGGAGAGATCAGCAGATTTTTTCTTTATGTAATTTTGTGTTAGTAAAATGTATGGTGACTCATATTTTTTTTACTTTCATTTAAGGAGTATTACATTGTCTATTAAATACAATTTATTGCATTAACCTATCATTTTTAGTTTCCGAGATTTTTAACATTCTTTAAGTGACCCGGATTCATTGCTCTCGAGAGTATATAAAATGCTCGAGTCTAGATGTGCGTAATTGAACTCCTCCGAAACGGCTTGACCGATTCTCATGAAATTTTATGTGCGTATCGGGTAGGTCTGAGAATAGGACAACATCTATTTTTCATCCCCCTAAATCACAAGGGTAGCCCACCCCTCAATTTTTTTTTTAATTTTCCGACATATTTCTGTTTCTTATTTTTTTTATAAAACGGGATACAAAAATACATGCAACCCTAAATTTTCAACCCCCTACGATCAACCCTTATTTTTTAAATTTTATTTTTTGGCAAGACAACGTTTACGGGGTCAGCTAGTCTAATATATAAAATTCTCGTGTCACGGGGTGCGTAATTGAACTCCTCCGAAACGGCTCGACCGATTCTCATGAAATTTTGTGTGCATATCGGGTAGGTCTGAGAATAGGACAACATCTATTTTTCATCCCCCTAAATCACAAGGGTAGCCCACCCCTCAATATTTTTCTTTAATTTTTCGACATTTTTCTGTTTCTTATTTTTTTTATAAAACGGGATACAAAAATACATACAACCCTAAAATTTCAACCCCCTACGATCAACCCTTATTTTTTAAATTTTATTTTTTGGCAAGACAACGTTTGCGGGGTCAGCTAGTCATTTAAATAAAACTACGAATACTAGCAATAATACAAGGTTGGTTGCCAAGGTTGAACCTTTTCGTAAACCATACTTGGTGAAGAAGACTGTTCTACCAGTATTCTTAATGAATAAGAAGAATAACTGGTTAATATCAATTCTCAGAATCAAAATAAATATGTGTTAACTATCATAACTTTAATTTTTCAAAGTCGTTAAGCAAAAAATATATTACTTTTTTACTTTTAAAAATATCTTTATTCAATAAATGTTACACAGTTTAATACAAAACTATATCTTAAAAGCTAATACATTTACCAGGCCAACAATAAAGCGCCTCTCCAAAATTTACTGCTCGAGTTAAAATTATATATATTAAATTACCTTCAAGTTGAAAAAAACACAGAATCCAAGGATCATATTTTATTATGCACTATTGTTGGTAGTTACATTTGTTACTCAGTACAATTTAAAATATTTAATTGTTTGAGGAGAATACCTCAAGAATACATAATTTTAATAAATAATATATGATAAATATGATGATCATGATCATCATCATCATCATGATGATGATGATGATGAAATATCAATAAGCGGCGGTAAACAAAAGAAAAATATGAAAGTTACAAGTAACATGTCCTTTCATCACTGGCGTAAACTACATGATTTTTTTTTTTGGGGTTTTAATGACCTGGTAACTAAGACCTTTATGTCAATACTACTTAATGACGTCGCAATGTAATACGTGGTGATGGAGCAATCTGTAAGTCTTATATTTATCTATATATGGCAAGTATTTAAGACGAGGTCTACCTATTGACGAAACTAAAGGGTTAGTATTATTTGGTGTTTTTAAGAGATAAAATTTACGTGTTTGTTTTAAAATGGAAACTTAACTTTATCATGTATTTTTTTTTAATTTGTTTTAAATGATGTATTAAAAGAGATTTTTAAGGCTTTGTTTTGTATGACCTGCAGACTTTTATAGTTTTACTTTTATATAAAAAAAAATACATTAATTTAATCCAGTTCAAAGTGTCAAAACTGGTTTAGGTGTTAGAATGTTTAAATATAAAACTATATAGGAATGTGTTAAAATTATTGATAACTGGTTGATTCAGATTGTGTTCTTAACTGTTAATTATAATTTGTATTTAGGTGATAATAACACAACATAACTTCACGCCTTTTGTTACCCGAAGGTGTAGGCAGCGGCTGTTAAGCCTCGTCTCGCGGTTATGTTTACGTCCCAAATGGAATAGGTGGCGAACCTATTGCCATACCGGGCACAAAGTTTGTCAGTCATCGATATTTATCACACATAACTTCAGAAAACAATTTCGAAAAGTCATTGGTGTGAGCCAGTGTCTGGAATCGAACCCCGGACCTCTGGATCAGAGGCCGTGCGCTCGCCCACTGCGCCACCGAGACAGTTAGGTGATAATAGTACGAATTAATTAAAAGTTTACAAATATTTACATAACATTAGTGAATAGGAAAACAGGACTCTAAACCCGGTTGACATATATTTAAAAATTTCGCAAATTTTCTGGTCGAGGTCTTGGTGGTGCAGTGGTCGAGCTGCCCGCTTCTGCATCAATAAGTTGTGGTATTGAGGCCGGCCTTTCGGACGCAAATATGGGATAGGAGGGCAAACGAGCAAGTGGGTCACCTGATGGTAAGCAAATACTCACCGCCCATGAACAACGTGGTGCGTTGCCGTCCTTTAAGGCAGTAGGAAGGAAAAGGAAGGAGAAATACCGGATACCTTTCTCAACGAACGAAATGCGGCACGAGCCACTTCACGCGGATATTGCGGGAGGTCGTGGTATTTCGCTAGTCGAGCCAGCCCATTCATGCAGCGAACTGCAAGACTCTACCACTGTTAAAATCATGTTTATAATTATCGAAATATTATTAAACCATAGGAATCTTCACCAAGATTGCATTGCGAAAATGTCATATGGGGTTGCGAAGATTTGCTTTCAAATGCTGAACGCAACCGAAAGACTCATATTTACCAACACGTGGGGATACAAAGACAAGAATGGACAGTGGCAAGGGCTCATCGATCATCTGATGAAGAAGGAAGCCGATCTTGGTAAGAAATTTTTCTCTTCTGTGAGATATTACTAGCCTATAATGAATAAATGGGCACCGTTATTCGATTGGAAGATAGGATCAGAGAGTACTTTAACCAACACGCTATGAGACCCATCAAAATAGAGAATTGCGGCCCTATTTTATAAGGCAGCGCGTAAGCTGGCTGGAATCAAGAGCTTATGCTCTTAATTCCAGCCAGCTTACGCGCTGCCTTGCAAATTCGTACTTCAAACTAATCATTCCAGCTAGTCAGTGATGAGTTGGTACTGACTAGCTGGACGGCCAAGACACACTTTCCATGACCAAATAGAACGTGTTCTGGAGGAAGGTGATGTTAGGAGCCTCAAAAATCGACGCGCGTGAATGAAAAGAGTTATGAAAGTCAACGAAGCGAGTGAGGCGTGTAAGAATCGTGCCTTATGTGGCACTCCGTTCTCTCTGCCTACCCAGCAAGGGATTTGGCGTGAAGGTATGTATGTATTCCTAAAATACGAGTATATTTATAATACGAAAGTTTTTTTTTTATGAAACGTTGCATGAGCCACCTTACATCGATCTTCTGAGAGGTGGTGGTATTTCACCGATTGAGCCGGCCCATTCATTCATCTAACTGTTGGCTCTACCACTTAGTGAGGTGTGTAAGAATCGTGCCTTATTACGCTCTGTTTTCCCTCAGTATCCCGCAAGGGCCTTGGCATGAGATTGTGTAGGTATACACAATAGCTTGTATTGTGTATACCTACACAATCTCATGCCAAGCTCTCTTAATTTTTTTATTTGATAGGAGGGCAAACGAGCAAGTGGGTCACCTGATGGTAAACAACTACTCACCGCCCATAAACACCGTGGTGTAGTAGGAGCGGATAGGGAATCGGGCCGGATACCTCTCTCACAAAACAAAACTCAGCACGACCGATATCCCACACACTTCGATATTTCGAGAGGTCGTGGTATTTCAACGGTCGAGCCGGCTAATTCATGCAGCGAACTGCAAGACTCTACCACTGTTCTATCTATTATACTATTACTCAAGCCTCTACTTCTTTTCTTCTTCATTGTTCCAGGTACATTAACAATATTCACCCAAGAGCGCATGAAGGTCATAGACTATATCGCGATGGTCGGCTCCACGGCTGTACGCTTCGTGTTCCGGGAGCCACCGCTGACGCTCATCTCAAATATCTTCACGCTACCATTCTCCGGATCTGTCTGGCTCGCCATATTCGTCTGTGTCTTAGGATGCTCACTGTTTTTATATATCACCTCCAAATGGGAATCTAGTATGGGAATGGTAAGCAGAATTTTAAAAAACAATATAACTTCACGCCTTTTTCTACCCGAAGGTGTAGGTAGTGGCTGTTAAGCCTCTACTCGCCGCTATGTTTACGTCCCAAATGAAATAGGAGGCGAACCTGTTGCCATACCGGACACAAAGTTTTCAGTCATTACTTCCGGAAAAAATCTCAAAACGTCATTGGTGTGAACTGGACTACCGAAACATTGTATTATTTAAGTTAGAAGACTGAAAAACTAAATGTTTCATCTGATAATATTGCAGCATCCTTTGCAACTGGACGGATCGTGGGCAGACGTGTTGATTTTAATCATAGGCGCTGTACTCCAACAGGGATGCACGTTGGAACCCAGATATGCAGCAGGTACTAAACTGTAGAAGTCTAGCTGTTCAAGAGGCATATTATGTCATCCATAATACTGTTATTGAGGAATCATAGATTTCAAATTTTTAATAAAAT
This sequence comes from Euproctis similis, assembly GCA_905147225.2. Taxonomy (NCBI): domain Eukaryota; kingdom Metazoa; phylum Arthropoda; class Insecta; order Lepidoptera; family Erebidae; genus Euproctis; species Euproctis similis. The sequence goes on along the minus strand of LR990121.1, from coordinate 3,731,561 downwards.
TGCAACATTTTATATCTGATTCCCTAGGACTAAACACTGGCGTTGTTCGGGTGATGAGATAGGATACAAAAATATTTGAGTGGAATCGAGACCGACGTCCTTTTCTTAATAGCCACACATGGCCAATCGATAACTCAAAAAGACCCAAACAACTTGCTAAAACAAGAAAATCGCGTATTTTTTAACCGATAAGCGAACATAGAAACTTACAAGACAAAACAGGATGAGTTTTTTTTTCTTGAAGTCGGTTTTTTTTTATTTTGACAGGTCGTTGTGTAACTCTAATCCTCTTCGTGGCACTGACCATCCTGTATTCGGCGTACTCCGCAAACATCGTGGTCTTGCTCCGTGCGCCAAGTTCCTCAGTTAGGAGTCTCCCGGATTTGCTACGGTCCCCTATCAAACTGGGCGCCAGCGACTTTGAATACAATCGGTATTTCTTTAAGGTACACTTACTTTTTATATTTACAAAACTAACTGTACTTCGTCTGCGTGGACGCAATAAGCCAGCAAAAATACTGTGCCTGTGCCATTATAAGGGTTTATTGTTCTCCCCCAATTAGTGATAGCGTGATAATATTTAGCTTATGTGTTAACCCGACCTCTTGGCTATATTTATGCCAAACTGGGCGTAAAAGCACGCAGTACTTTTAGAGTTTATCTGTAACAAACATACAGATAAACAAACGGATCGGTATGGATTGTAGATGATGTTCTAAGTAATCTAGAAAAAAATATTCATCGTACAATTATTATATGCAATTTTAATAGTAGGTACACAAGTACATAGATCTAAATATGTGGAAATGATATCATCAAAATGCTTTGAAGTCCAAACTTGGTCTAATAACATTGTCAAATTAAATACCGTTGTAAAAGGCGTTGCCGAATTTGATAATAATTAGCACTTACTATGCAAGGAGTACGTCATAGCAAAAATACAATACACAAACTAAATAAGGAATTGTTATTCCTAAATAGATAAGAATGTTTTCATTTTCGTGTCACTGTTTTTTCGTAAATGGCGCTTGTGTTAACAGCTATCGAAATTGAAGGGTTGCAAATCAGTCTATAAATTATCTTTATTTTATTTATAAGCCTTTATTCAGTATAAGTATATACACACGTAATACACTTTACTTAAATAAACTAAGAGTTAATAAACTTTATCGGAAACTTGATCTGTTTGTCTAACGACAAAGGCCTCCTCCAATCCATTCCATACTACTCTACTTAAAGCCGTTCTGGTCCACATAATTCCCGCAGTTGCTTTTATATCGTCTGCCCATCTTCGAAACTGCCTTCCAGGTTTCCTTTTAGCGTTTCTCGGGTACCAGAAAACAGTAGTTTTATTCCATTTCTCTTTACCTCTTAACATATGTCCTGCTCATTGCCACTTTAATTTCCGTAATTTTAAAGTTAATAATAATAAATTATCTATACATATAAATAAAATTGAAGTGGCCATTTGTAATATTGAAGAAAACTGCTTTTTACTACATTCATATCAATATATATACACCAAAATGAATTTTTTTTGTATCTTTGTCTGTTTGTTCCGGTAAATCTCTGAAATGGCTGGACCGATTTGGACGAGACTTTTATTGGCAGGTAGCTGGTGCAATAAGGAGTAACTTGGGCTACTTAAAAAATCTTTTATTTATTGGCTCCGAAGTGAAATAAAGCTAATAATAAATACATAAAGCTCTATAATAATTCTATTTTTGTTTAGAAATTATCTTACTATATTAAATATCTAACATCTGGGACAGGATTTAGTATTTATTCCTTGAATCCTGGGACCCGAGTCAAAAACATTCAAAATATAAATTTAATTAATAATAATATCTTGGACACAAATCACACAGCGCCCTCCAGTTCCAAGCTAAGCAACTAAATGCTTGTGCTATGGATACTAGATAACGGATACTAATACATATATACTTTTCTTTTGTACATACATACTTATAATACATAGAAAAACACCCAGACGCCGCACAAATATTCATGTTTGTCACAAATATTTGTGCTCGGGTGGGAATCGAACCCCCGACCTCAGTGCTGCAGCCGGTAGTTTTACCAATGTGCCACGAGGCGTTGCCATGAATTGTGACACGTATTATGGACTCTCCAATAAGAATATTACGCCTATAATATGCCGGATAGTAATCAGCTGATCAGTTCCTATTTCATATTTGTTAAGATTTTTTTTCATCATTATTCATAGTATTTATTTCTTTTACTGATTGTTTTTTATGGGATAGGAGGGCAATCGAGCAGGCGTGTCACCTGATGGTAAGAAACCAACGCCGCCCATGGACACCAGCAACACATATAGTGTTACTGTTGCGTTGCCGACCTTTAAGGGATAGGAAAGGATGGGGAAGGGGGGTGGGCCTCCGGGTACCACTCTCACCGAACGAAACGCGGCATGTACCACTTTACGGCGGTCTTCTGAGAGGACGTGGTATTTCACCGGTCGAGCCGGCCCGTTCATGCAGCGAACTGCTTGGCTCTACCACTGCTAGATATAAATATGATTAAATCTCAAGAAAATTAATATGAATTAGAAAAAAATAGTCATTGACAAAATAATTTCGGCCTTAAATAGATAGGAATTAACTTATTAATGACTAGTAAAGAATATAAATAAAATTTATACCGTGGGTCTAAGTCTAGGACCTGGATTCTTATCAACCGAGGTCGCGGTACTAATCTTTACTTAAAATTCATCATTTTTATTATAGCAATATACATATATAATAAAATAATAGATTTATAATTGTTCAGATTTGTGAACATTATTGGTATTTATCATTATATATTTATTTACAGAAACTGAACGAGCCAATACGTAAAGCTATCTATGACAAGAAAATTGCACCAAAAGGAAAGAAACCTAATTTCTACACAATGGAGGAAGGAGTAGAGAGGATAAGAAAAGTAAGTAAACTTAGTTTCACGCTTTCGCTGCTGAAGGTATAGGCAGCAGCATTATGCCTCGGCGAGCCCATTGAGTAATCTGTATCCTTAGACGTATCGTCTACCCAGATTTAAAATAAGCAACTATCATTAGAAGCTGCATTGCTAAACCTATAGGCCATCGACTCCTACTTCCTATAGTTTTTAACCGACTTCGCAAAAATGATGCAGTTCTCAATTCGTATGTATGTATGCGCTTGCATGAAAAGAGTTATGAAAGTCAACGAAGCGACATAGAGTCTGTGGAAGTAGAGTACACAGACATATTTGTATACCCCGCAAGAGATATGGAACACATACATTCATAACTTCACGCCAAATCCCTTGCTGGATAGACAGAGAAAACAGAGCGCCATAAGGTACGATTCTTACACGCCTCACTCGCTTCGTTGTATATGTATATGTAATATTCTTTAAGGGTTTTGCAGCAATTTTTTTTTAATTTATTTGCCATGCTAAGCCATGTACGGGTTAAATTATAAGGCAGTTTTTTAAACAAAATGTTGTCCCGATTTTAATTTATGATACATAATTATGTGGATAGGTAAATATTATTGTTCACAAATGTTTAATACTAGTTGATGTAATAATGCAACTTCACACCGTTAATACACAAAGGTGTAGGCAGCGACAACTTGGGACTGGGACTTGTAAGAGAGAGAAAAAGAGAACATAGATGACGAAACATATTGTTATCTGTTTGTTTTTGATCGATTTTAATCACCAAGTCTAGCCTCCAAATTCCAATCTCAAGTCGAACAATCCCTGAGGACTCTCTAAGACGGGAAGGAGTCTTCCAATAGTTTTCGAGATTAGTCAAGACATACACGTATACAGATAAAAAAATACAAATATCTCTTCATTTCATATTCCATTTGGGACGTAAACATAACGGCGAGACGAGGCTTAACAGCCGCTGCCTACACCTTCGGGTAATAAAAGGCGTGAAGTTATGTTATGTGTGTTATGTTATGTCTCTTCTATTATTTATTTATCGTTTGCCAAGTAATATTAAATTTATGAATATTTTATTTATATTGTTTTATGTATATCGAAATTGAAGCCTTATTTGGAGCACTTTCAACATGACGAGGTGGCCGAGTGGTTAAGGCGTTGGACTGCTAATCCAATGTGCTCTGCACGCGTGGGTTCGAATCCCATCCTCGTCGAAGTTTTTGGACATTTTTCACTAAATGCATAATTAATCATTATAGATTGCTGTTATCTTTTCTGACTGCTTATTTAAAAGATAATATTTTTATTGTAATAATAACTTTTTTAGGAATTTTAACAATATTTATATTAACAAATATGGAATAGATTGTTACTTAATTATGTATTTCTTTTTGAAAATGTAGCAGTATTGCTAAAAAGGAATATTTTTTATGAGACCATTTTATTAGACCATGGTCTTAAGACCTTTATGCCTATAAATACAGATTTTGCAGGGAGCGTTTCTGGAAAATATTTAACCCTGTGCATTGGGTGTCAGCCCTATTGCCATACATAGGGTAGAATCTGTTCAGTCAAATATATTTATAGTCAAATATACTTCAATTTATGGTGTCATGGGTGGTAAATGTGAAGCTAGAGTTTTGGATCTCCAGATATCCAATCAGCGAACGTAACGCGCCATGAGCCACTTTACGTTAATATTCAAAGGTCGAGACGGCCCATTCATGCAGCCAACTACGTGGCTCTACCACTGTATGACCACTCCTCAGCAGTTCTGGTTTTATCAATGCAATTCTGTATGTACTGTATTTTTTTGGCACCAGGGCCTATTCGCGTTCCACATGGAGCTAAACCCTGGCTATCGTCTCATCCAAGAGACATATCAGGAGGATGAGAAGTGTGACCTAGTGGAGATTGACTACATCAACGAGTATGATCCGTGGCTACCTGGACAGAGGCGTTCACCTTTAAAAGACCTATACAAGATCAAGTAATGTTATAATGCATTTTTAATAGTTAATTTTAAATAGGTTTCGGTGGTCCAGTGGTCGAGCACACCGCTCCTGAATCAAGTAGTCGCGGGTCCGAGTCCTGGCTTTTCGAAATTCTTTTCGGAAGTTATGTGTGATAAATATCGATGACAGAATAACTTAGTGCCCGGTATGGCAATAGGTTCGCCACCTATTCCATTTGGGTTTTAAACATAACGGCGAAACGAGGCTTAACAGCCGCTGTCTACACCTTCGGGTAGAATAAGGCATGAAGTTACGAGTATGTAATAGGTTCTTTTGGGTTGCCGAAACGAATTTTGTGTGCCATTTAACAATTAGGATCGGACACATGTCATCTATAGCTTTGTTTAATTTGATATTGATTGGATACCATTGACAACGGACAGCACCGAACCCCAGCGGCATCAGTTGGAATTATTTGGTCTAAATTAAACGTTAAAATGTTTATGGAAGAGCTTAAACGAGAAAGGACGGCAAACGAACAAGCAGGTCACCTGGTGGTTAGCGTCAAATCTTGCCCAAGGATATCTGCAACACCGAGAGGGTCACAGTTGCATTGCGGGGATTTACCCATAGTATAGGAGCGGAAATGAGAAGAGGAAGGGGACGGAGTTGAACCACTGAAAACCCATCTAACGAAACGCGGCATGAGTGATTTACGACGAGTTTTTCAGATGTTATAATATTTCATCAGTCTAACCGCCCATAATGCAGTACACTGCGTGGTTCTACCACTGCTAAGCTTCCAATCATATAATTCACTTATCTACCTATCACCAGTTTCTTAAGGATCCGTGAAGCTGGAATCCAAGCTAACATCCACAGACGTCTGACAGTGGGTAGACCGAGATGTTCAGGCACCGTGTCCACATTCAGCAGTGTGGGTATCACGGATATGGGACCGGCGTTTGTGATGACGATGTACGGAATCCTGTTGGCACCAGCTGTCCTGATCATGGAAATCATGTACAAGAGACTGTAAGTATATTTTCTATTCAGCCGCTCCATCAGACGTGGCCTTGTTATGCCACTGTTGGGCCGGCTTGACCGCTAAAATATCACGACCTCTCAGAATATCGACGTAAACTGGCTTATGCCGCGTTTCACTCGCTTAGAGAGGCATCCGGAGTCCCACCTCCAAATAAATATAATATCGAATGAATATTGATGACTGACAGCTTTGTACCCAGTGTATGGCAATAAGTTTGCCGCCTATTCTATTCCGGACTTAAAATGACGATTCGGCGAGTCGAGGCTTTAACAGCCGTCGCCTACACCGGCGGGTAGAAAAAGGCGTGAAGTAACGTTATACTTCATCTTAAATATCATGTAATAAGAAGAAATAAATTAATTACATTATTCACAATATAATATAACATAACTTCACGCCTTTTGTTACCCGAAGGTGTAGGCAGCGGCTGTTAAGCCTCGTCTCGCCGTTATACTTACGTCCCAAATGGAATAGGTGGCGAATCTATTGCCATACCGGGCATAAAGTTTTCAGTCATCGATATTTATTACACATAACTTCCGAAAACAATTTCGAGAAGTCATTGGTGTGAGCCAGTGTCAGGAATCGAATCCGGACCTCTGGATCAGAAGCCGTGTGCTCGACCACTGGGCATCACCATATATACAATTAAAAAACTAGCTAACATCAAATTTCTACGCATCTCGGTCTACTGGCAGCGTGCCCAGAAGACTGGCCGCATTGCCTCGCTGAATGCTAATCCTCTGTGCGAAGAATAGACCAGCCCTCTGGTCGCGAGTTGCCTCGACCCGTCTCTTTGCAATATCTTTATAGAATTATGTTATTTTAATCTTTTTTTTGGTTCAATTGTGGATCCCTGTAGTTATTTCTATTTACATTGGCGGATGATAAAATTGCACAGTCAAACTCATATTTCTCCTTTCTCAATCTGGTGTTCTTCTTGGGTTAGACCAGATCCTAGAATATTATAGTTGTAATTGACTCATTTTTTTAAGGAATAGGAAGGCAAAGGTTACAATTGCGTTGCCGGCCTTTAGGGAAGTGGGATGGATGAGTACACGTATCTTGATTTTTGAGGGATGGTTTTAACCTCGCGCCACAAAGTCTGAATAGTATAGGTAGGAGCGATTATGCTTTGACACTCAGGATAAATTTTCTAGTCCCAAAAATTATGGTGCATGAAGTTTATACCCACTACATCAGGAAAGTCATACAATTCAAACTCGACATCTTTGAACTGGAAGTAAGAGCGGTAAACCATCAAGACTTATGATGTGAAGTGATGTGATGGCCCCCACCAGGTCTAAGATTTTCCTCGATCTTAAAAAAATGACACCCGAAGAAGTTTACCTTTTGAAAAAAATACGAGTAATAAAAATTATTACCGACGAGGATGGGATTCGAACCCACGCGTGCAGAGCACATTGGATTAGCAGTCCAACGCCTTAACCACTCGGCCACCTCGTCATGTAGATAAAGCAATAAATTATAGTTTCTTAGTAAAGATATTTCTACCTTTAACAATTAACTACTAATTAAAAATTAATTCCATAGACATTAAACAAAAAAGATAACAGAAGAAAACATATACACATTCTTTGATACATGGGGGTAGGCAGTCGGCAATTGCCGTGACACTAACACGTCAAAAGTACAATAACATGAACTTATAAAAATCAAGGGGTCAATGTCATTTTGTTTGTTTGTTACTTTTGCACCTCTTAACTAATGGATCGATCGTGATTCAACTTTGAACGATCTCATAGATTTTGACACATTTACGCCCGAATACTGAACCGCCACTCAAATCTGACAATCAATAAAGTGCTATTTACTGCTCAAATTTCACGTATTCTGTCTAATGTGACAGCTACTTAAACGCTTATATATTTGAGTGGCGGTTCAGTATTCGAGCTTAAATCTCTTTACGAGGGACGTGAGCTGAGCAAATCTTAAAAAAACATGCATTTTTTTCTAGCAACTGCATATTCAGCGGTTAAAATTTACATGTACATGAGTGATAGCTCGAAAACGGCTGGACAGAACTAGATGAAACTTAGAAATATACTCTTTTTCGCGAAATAGTACCTAGCAATATTATTTTATTGTTTCAGGATGAATATAAGAGAGAAGAAATACATCGCGCACCAAGATAATATGATTCCGTTTAGAGATTAATATTACAACTTAAATGACTTGTTATTAATATTTTATTTGTTTGTACCCCCTAATGTCTGAAACTGCTAATCAGATTAGAAATATTATTTATGTATTAAATAACTAGGTTACTGGAGAAAGTTATTGGCTATATAAAAACATCGTAATCTAGCCTCAGGAAGTGAAGTCGTAATCATCACGTCATCATGAAACCGAATTGGATTTTGAAATTATATGAATTCCAATATTTCAGTAGTTTTTAATATTAGCTACATAATATAGAAAATCACTAATAACTTACGTTTTAGAACTAGGTATATTTATAGTACATTATATTTAAAAAATAAACAATGATACAAGTTAAATTCAGAATGAGAGCGACTTTTTGTATAAGATATCTCTTGGTCCTACTCTACTAAGCGGACAAGTAGTCTCGAGTTCAAATCCTGGCTCACACCAATGACATCGAAAATTAGTCGTGATATATTTATAACATAACAAACATAACTTGGAGGAGAAAGGAAGGGGAAAAGGTCTTCGGATACCTCGCTCACCGAATGAAACACACTGGTCGAGCCGGCCCATTCGTGCAGCGAGCTTGAAGACTCTACTCTCCACTGTTAATTGCAAGTATAATTTTTATTTGCACTCAGATGGGTATCTAACTCTGTGGAACTGTTATTACTTTTAACATTAGACCACAAGACTTGCCTCGAACATTTAATAGATACAAACCTGTAAATTACATACATACATACACAACTCCACGCCAAATCCCTTGCGGGTAGGCAGAAAGAACGGAGCGCCATAAGGTACGACTCTGACACGCTTCACTCGCTTCGTTGACTTTCATAACTCTTTTCATGCACACCCCCTCCAGAACACGTTCTTTTCGGACATGGAATGTGTGCAATGACGTCCTCGACTCCTAAATCCGTCCACTTTTCATTTAAATAAATTAATGTAATAAAATTAATTTGCCCTCTCTTTGTGAAACAAACAAGAACGCACATGGCATTAAATATGTATAAAAAAACTGTTCACAGTCAAACATGTCTACACAAAATTGTCATATTACTAACCACTATTGGAAACATATGGATTTGTTTCTCAAAAATAATAATAATTTCCTAAGAAGACCAAACAATACATTTATACTTCACGACAAATCCATTGCGGTATGGGTAGTGGGATATATTAATATAGATATGAAGTATAACATAACATGACTTCACGCCTTTGTTACCCGAAGGTGTAGTCAGCGGCTGTTAAGCCTCGTCTCGCCGTTATGTTTACGTCCCAAATGGAATAGATAGGCGAACCTATTGTCATACCGGACACAAAAATTTTAGTCATCGATACTTATGACACACAACTTTAGAAAACAATTTTGAAAAGTTTGTATGAATGGGCCGGCTCGACCGGTGAAATACCACCACCTCTCAGAAGATCGACGTGAAGTGGCTCATGCCGCGTTTCGTTCGGTGAGAGAGGTACCCGGAGGCCCATCCCCCTTACCCATCCCTTCCTATCCTACTCCTTTAAAGGTTGGCAACGCAACTGTAACACTATATGTGTTGCAAGTGTCCATGGGCGGCGTTGGTCACTTAACATCAGGTGACACGCCTGCTCGTTTGCCCTCCTATCTCATAAAAAAAAAGTCATTCGCGTGAACCAATGTCAGGATTCACACTCGCGTGTCGCGACCTCTGGATCAAAAACCGTGTGCTCGAACCACGGGACCACCGAGACTATAATTTAATGATTGTCCAGAATCTCGATGATAAACCACTCGATAATCGGGATGATTAATTAAATATTTATTTATTACTTTGATAAAAACAAGATTGCAATTTGGTTATAATCAAATAAATAATAATAATGTTTATAAGTTCATAAATTTCTAAGTTCATACATTGCCATGATGTTGCCAAGTTAAACAACTATAAATATAAATTTACCGCATAGAAAACTAAGTACTACACTCATTACAAAATATTTATATCGAACCCGAGAATAGAACCGACCTCAACAGCTCATATTCGAACCATTGTACCACGACGCCTATCAAATTCATGTTCCCATACAAAAGAATTCATATATATAATAGATTTAAATTTTTACAAAAAAAAGAATGAATTCTTTTTGAAATAAGAACACGTTCTATTTTTAAAAGAATATATATTATTTTTTAAAAAAAGAACATGTTATTTTCTTTTACAATAGAAATGTTATACCGGCAACGCTATCATCATAATTTGTCATTTGCTCATTATCTTTTGAAAGGCTGTCTCTTCAAATAGTTGTTTAAGTCCAATTTTGTAAGTCCGTTAACATAATAATATAGTCACAGATTAATATAGTAACTGATATATACATGATGATTTTATATTATCGAAACTATATTAATTAAGAATTTAAAAACAACCGCTTTCTTTTGTTGGTTTAGTGGTTTAATATACACACATGTTACCAATATTTTTTCGCAAGTTACATGATAAATTGAAATGAGACCTAAATTTGGTAATGGGCTCAACCACTTACTACATGGAACTAAACCAATAGTTCGTCTATGTATATTTTCACTGACTACTCCTTCCAGTATAGATAGCATGAAGATACCTACATAACATAACATAACTTCACGCCTTTTTCTACCCGAAGGTGTAGGCAGCGGCTGTTAAGCCTCGTCTCGCCGTTATGTTTACGTCCCAAATGGAATAGGTGGCGAACCTATTGCCATACCGGGCACAAAGTTGTCTGACATCGATATTTATCACACGTAACTTCCGAAAATTTCGAAAAGTCATTGGTGTGTGCCAGGATTTGAACCCACTACTTCTTGAATCAGAAGCGGGGTGCTAGCCACTGCGCCACCGAGACTGCATATTGAAGATACCTATGATTACGATTAATGAAAGGAATATAATTATACCTAATAGATAAACATCAAAAAAGTTCGTAAAAGCCAAACCATTTTATATTACTACTTTAAAGAAGATATATTTATATATTTTGATGTAATAATTCAAAATAATGACAGACAAAGAGTTCCAGGTATCGGTTTTCAAGTCCCTTTTTATTTTGTTCTATAACCTAACTTTACTAGTATTTTAAAACAAAGCTCGAGCAAAGCTGCTTTGGCTGTTAAGCAAAATCTCCAAATTGTTATGCTCCACCTATAGTCACGGGCGCATTGATGTCAGTCATGCAGAGCATGGGAGACCAGATTATTTCATAAATAGTTAAACAAATATCAAATCCAAGTCATCCTGTATAATACTAAGAATATTCTATGAAGTATTTTGAACTATCTACAATAACAATAATTCTGTGGTTGCTTCGTCGGACACATGACTATCTGACAATCTTCTGTCTTCTTTTTTTAAAAAAAGAAAGAATCTTTCAATATGAATTCGTCAATTTTAGTTCTGCTTCTGTTAATTAGCACATCAGTGTACGCTGACGATGATGTTACAATTAATTTTATTAAGTTATTTATTGTAAACGAACAAAAACCAACACATTTGATTTATGGAGGATTGTGTTGGAAGAAAAGTAAGTACTTAACTGTAATTCTAACTCTCAAAAAGTACTTCACTCAGAAGTCATAACAGGCATAATTTCCACAGCCTGCACCTTCGGGTATAAAAAGCAATAAGATACGTAGTTACGTTATTTTAATCTGTCTTCGGTGACAGATAATCTGTTGGCATGTCGTAGAAACTATTAAAGAAATAAAGAAAAAAAGAATCACCCAGCTGTCAAAAAAATTATCGATTTTAAACATACTAACTAGAACTAACTCCACACCAGCTAAACGAGAGCTTACAGAAGACAAATAATATGTATATTATTTTAACTTAAACACGCAATTAAACATAGTTTTCTAGATACCTCTCTCACCGAATGAATTGCGACACGAGCCACTTTACGTCAAAGAAGTCCGAGTATTTCACCGGTAGAGTCTGATGAACTGCGTGGCTCTACCATTGTTTATATTACCGAAAACCGATAAATCAAAAAAAATAAATTCTCTGTTTCTAAAAAATCTGGTTTCGGTAATGTGCAATGTTTGAAAAGCTTACGCCAGTTGTGGGTACTGTTTCATATACATGATGATAGTCACTTATCAACGACTAACCCATTCGCGGGACTTAATAGTATTTTTTAGGGAATAGTAAAGTCTTTGAGTAGATCTTTAATCACTTGATATATTTTCTTAAATCAGTTAGTAAATTCATTTGCAGACATACTAAATAGATTCGTGACTGATATGTCCAAAATTGGCGTAAGAACCTCATCATCGTTTGCACCTCAGATCAAATACCAAGATCACCAGATCATGTACATCACAAACTTGAGTTGTCCGCAATCAGGAGCAGTATTATCATATGTGAGTAACAGACTTTCTACATACATACATACATAAGCTCACGCCTGTATCCCATGGGGGTAGGCAGAGTCTTTGGCTTTCCACAAGCTACGATCCTAACACACATGTTTCGCCTCATCCACAGTCATACATCTTGTCATGCATTTACGTCGGTTTCGGGTGCAACGCATTTTGCCTTTTTTAAGCAGACCATTTATTTGGTCGTGGTAGCTCCATCTTGCTCACCCGATCCCGACCCTCCCACTCACATTCACTTCGTATACTCTTTTAGTCAGTCGGCTTTCATTCATTCTTGCAACATGACCAAACCATCTTAACATACTTTTCTCCACTTTGGTCACTACATCATCCTTCAACTTGCATTTCTCCCTTATCACGCTATTTTTCATTCGATCCGCAATGGTGAATCTACACATACTTCTCAGAGAAGGCAATTCCACTGCATTCACCTTACTTTCATGCTTCGCCTGCCACACCCAACACTCACTCTCTTATGCTAGAGTTAGTACTAACATCATTGTGAATTGTCAAGCGTGCCTTTTCAGACACAGCCTGACTACGCATCAAGGCATGCAATGCACCATTAACTCTGTTACCCGCAGTCACTCTCCTTTCAATATCTTCCTCACATTTTCCGTCTCTTGTAAACATACTTCCCAAATATACAAACTCATTCACTTGCTCCAATTTCACGCCATCCAATATCATATCACACACTGTGACCTCTTTCTCTCTCTCGACAACCATAACTTTCGTCTTGCTTACATTTATTTTCATACCTCTTTCTCTAAACCCTTCATTAACCAAGATTAGCATGTCTTGTAACTCCGACGCCGACGGAGCAAGTAATACCTGTTCATTGGCGTACAGTAGGCACTTGACACGCACCTCTTCTATGCTTAAACCACATTCAGTCTCTTTCAGATTTTTCAGACTACTATCCATATAGAGATTGAAGAGCCATGGTGACGGAACACATCCTTGTCGAACACCTTTATAGATATTAAACCAGTCTGAGTGCGCCCTATTCACCCTGATACAGGCTCCAGAATTCTCATATAGAGAATTTAAAGCCCGCACTAGGCGCTCGTCAACCCTATATGTATTCGACAGCGTTGACCATAATTCATTCCTGGGTACACGATCGTAAGCCTTCTCCAGATCTACAAATGCACAAAATACTTTTTTGGACTTAGCTAAATGTTTTTAAGAGATGGTCCGCAAAGAGAAGATCTGATCGATGCACCCCCTTCCTCTCCTAAATCCCGCTTGTACATCACACAATTTCTCATCAGTTACATTCGTCACTCTTTCAATAAGAATCATCACATACAATTTACCTACAACACTGAGAAGACTAATGCCTCGGTAGTTTTTGCAGTACTGCTGCGACCCCTTCCCCATAAGCAAGGGCACAATGACTGCTTTGGTCCAGTCGTCCGGAACACAGCCATCACGCCAACACACATTGAAAAGTAGTCACAACAATTTTACAACAACCCCTTTGCCACTTTTCAGCATCTCGGTAGTTACCCTGTCATACCCTGCAGACTTACCCAATTTCGTACTTTTGATTGCATTCACTATTTCATCTTCCGTAATTTCCTGAACTGCATCGTTTTGTGAGTGAGTGGGAGTTGGAATGTTCACCGGCTCATTATTGTGAAGATGTCCCTCACTACACTCAAAAAGTACCACAATTTTAGCTTTCTTCTTTGCTTCCACATACACACTTTTTGCATTTATTACCTGGTATACGTTCTCTGTTTGACTTTCATTACCTTCGCTTTGATGGCTAGTCCATGCAACCACGCCTTTTTCTTACATTCCACTACTTTGTTAATTTCTGCATCCCACCAACATTTATCCAACGACCTTCCTTTCTTTCTTGTCGCCTCTCCACATACTTTGGCAGCTGCACCAACCATACTATTATTTACAAACTCGCACATATCATTCATTCCTCCCGCATATGAAACATCCCATACGTGCTTTGTCCTTTCTACCATTTCCCGTAAATATTCCGCTTGCACGTCTATGTCACTCAGTCTTTCAACCTTTATTCGGCCAAGACTTGTAGTCGGCTTTGTTCCAGTGACGCCAGGCTTTAAACACATCCCTAATTCGACTTACCACCAAATAGTGATCTGTTCCCACACTGACGCCACGATAGCTCCTGGTATCTACGACTTTACTTTTGAGCCTATGGTCTACAGTCACAAAATCGATCATACTCCTACTTTCATTCCTCTCCCAAGTATACTTATGGATATCCTTGCAGTGGAACAGAGTATTCGTAATCGTAATCGTAATCGTAATCGTTCCTTTTCCACACACACTTGTAACAAACTGGAGCTACTCTCGTTTATTCTTTCATCACCATGCTTTCCTAAAACTCTTTCCAAACCCTCTCTTTCCACTTCAACCCAGCTATTACATACAGACTTTCTCATCCTGGAAAAAAGATAAAAAGAATTTTTTTATGGCATAGCAGGGCAAACGAGCAAGTAGGTCACCTAAAGCAACTACTCACCGCTTATGAACACCATGGTGCGTTGCCGTCCTTTAAAGGAGTAGGATAGGAAAGGGTATCGAGTCTCCGGATATCTCCGTCACCGAACGAAACGCGGCACGAGCCACTTTACGCCGATATTCCGAGAACTCTTCCGGACTCTATGATAATAATGCAGAATACCTTCTTTCTCCTGCCCAGGCTTCGTCCCAGGAACTATACCAGTTTACTTATCGCTGGTTGATCTTGACTAATACAAGGGATAAAGCGAAAATTGGCCAACTCAAAAACAGTCCAGTACTTGCCGATAGTGACTTGGTAGTAGCTGAACGAGTTGGTGATCAGTTTACCATGGTTGAAAGTAAGTATGAGAGGATGATGATTGAGGAAACACAGCTGGCAGATAAGTAACCAAACAGACCATAGTAAATAACGAAATGGCAATTATTGTTTGAAATTATGTGTGTTATTATGTAAATCATAGCAGCTAACAAGAAGTACTCAGAACTAGTGAAGCTGTGACACAAACCGTCGAGCCGTTTAGGAGTTAACTCGGAGTAGACAATCAGAGGGAATTACTGTAATGTATAAAAATGAAAAATTAATTTTTGTATTTAATTTCAAGGACACTTCAAACACTTTCATAAAGAATAAGACGTGAAGCTTTAACGCCGATGATGGGGGGATCACAAAATTGGCAATAATGGCTCGCCTGATGGTAAACGGTTACTGTGGCCTATGGTCACTTAGCTTTTAGAAAACCTTTCTCCAAACTAAGGACTCCATAGTGAAGCGCTCTTGGAAAACCTTAGAAGGGAGTTCATACCACAACCTGAGCATGAGAGGAAATATTAGTTTTAATATGTTCTTTAACTCATTTTTTTTTACGGTATAGGAGGGAAAACGAAGTCAAAGTCAAAAGTCAAAGTGGTTTTATTTTCATAGGTCTTCACAGACACTTAAAAATAGTCAATTTACAAAAATGTTTCAAATTAAAATAATATTTAAAAATTTAAACACGAGCGCTTGACGCAAGTGCCTCCGTGGAACAAAAAAAACACGGAAGCAATCGCCACGAGCGGCCCGATTCCGAGTGTAGGGGCTTTCATGAGAAGAATCGGGCAAGAAACTCATGTGCCAATACTCTTTTCAAAACCATTGAAAATTTACACAATAGTATTATCAACGCTACTGAAAAATATCGCATAAAAGGTGTAGCAGCCAGACTACTCGACAATCACATTTATGATCCAACCAACTTAAAATCATCGTAGTACAAGTAATGAGAGAAATTACATATATGATATTAGTCGAGCACAATTGATGCGACATCTTCTATTTAGAATGGTAACGTTGTGCAACAAGCAAGTACAATAATAAAAAAATATATATAAATCTTTTATAAAAACAACATCAATGCAAACTCATAATAAGAAATGTTTATTACTATTAGAAATAGAAATGTTTGCAGCACGTCTCCACTCCAAAATAAGTGAACAAATTCCAATACGCAAACTACACAATCCGCGTTGAGCAAGCAATTTGACGGTCCCAAGACGACTTGTCCGTCATGAAGTCATTGATGGTGTAATAAGCACCGGCAACGAGACGATCCTTCACAGCGCGCCTAAACCGATCGAAAGAGAGATCCAGAATATGCGCAGGGATCCTATTATAGAACTGTACACCCATTCCCAAAAACGACTTATGTACTTTGTGCAGGCGATGACACTTTAACACAAGTTTATGCTTGCCTCTGGTATTAATATTATGTACATCACTATGTTTAGAGCAGGCGTGGCACCTGATGGTAATGAACCAATGCTACCCATGGACACCAGCAACACATATAGTGTTCCTGTTGCGTTGCCGACCAGTAAGTGATAGGGCATAGGGAAGGATGGGGAAGGGGGGTGGGTCTCCGAGTACCTCTCGCACAGATCGAAACGCGGCGCGAGTCACTTCACGCCAATATTCCGAGAGGTCGTGGTATTTCACCAGTCGAACCGGGCTATTCATGCAGTGAACTTCAGGACCCTACCACTGTCAAATTTTTATTCTTTTAAAGTGTACAGACCTGGAGTAAACGGTACGATGATATCATCTGTGCGAGGGTTCTACAACGGCAGTCTGGTAGACCTTAGAGCTAACAGGGAATTGTACAAAAGGCGTCGCAATCTGATGGGTCACGCCATCACCATGTCCAATATAATACAAGACAGTAACACCACACGTGAACATCTACCGAAAGAGGATCGTTTGTAAGTTTGACCCCCTTTCTCATAATAAAGGTAGTCTTTGAGGATGCTAGGAAACATTTGTAGGTCAAAATAAACGTCTTCAAAATGTGTCGTACACCCCTTTGTTTATTTATCGAATAAAAAAATGTTGCATCCCTGCTACTAGAAGAAAATGTTGAACATACCTGATGACTGAAAACTTTGCACCCGATATGGCAATAGGTTCCATTTGGGACGTAAACATAACCGCGAGTCAAGGCTCTGCCTACACCTTCGGTTAGAAAAAGGCGTGAACTTATGTTATTGGCCAATAGATGACTTGAAGATTCATAGTAGCCAATAACGAAAGAACTAACTAGGATTGGTTATTAAATTGAAATATTGACTAAGTGTATCGAATCCTGTTTTAGAGAATTACAGTATGACTCGATGACCAAGGCGTGTTGGTCTATCGCCAAGATCGGATTTGAGATGATCAACGCTACTCCACGCTACATCTTTAGCTATCGTTATGGATACAAAGTCCATGGCAATTGGTCAGGCATGATCGCTGATCTATACGAGAAGAAGGCAGATATAGGTACTTAAATATGGGTCGTAATAAATAGGTACATTCAGTTGTTCTAATTTCAAAAGTAATGCAAACATTTTTTTAATAGAAAAAAAAAACAATCTAGGCACTTTGTAGAATTTAAATAAAAACTTTTTTCAAAGTTACTCCACGAAGTATAGAGAAACAGGAGTCCGAACGATATAGGCTTTTGCATAGGTTAATAAATTGAGATCTTAGTTCTATTTTCTGCCACTAGCATAGATTAGATTGCGATAATTATGTGCATACGTCGCATTTATTAAACAGAGCTGTCAAGATTTAAACGAGTGCTTCTCGAAGAATGGCGCTCTCTACCGACGAAAATTCTTTCCCTTTTGACCAGACCATGTGTTTAACATTAAGTTCGGACTCGTGTGTTTCTACACTTCTTAATCTACTCAATGCAGTTGTTTTTTTTTACGTGAGGGTATGCTTTATGCCCACTTTCTACCTGGGTACGGCAGGAGGTAGTGTGGGACTCCCAAAGCAGTTCACTGACTGCAATCCGATCCTAGGGCTACCTTAGAGTTTTCCAGGATACAATTAACCCCTCTGGACCACTCTGCCGTCGCCCCCCTCTGTTAACAGGGGAGCTCATTCTCGGTGAGGCTCGGCGTAAAGTTCCCCAGGACGGGGCAGCTCCCGACGACCCTCCCCGGCCGCACCGGAGGGTAAACCTACTTAATGCCTGCGAAGAATTTGGCATAAATATTAAGATAAAAGTTCTCAGTAGCTATATACACCTCACATATAAAATAGTGCTCAATTTTACATTCAGTGACACACTACTAAGTCTTATATAGTTATATTAAAAGCATAATATTTAATTTATTTTAAAAGCTCCAGTGAAACTAATTTTTCAGGTACTAACTGCGTAATATTTCGTGATCGTTTCGACGTGGTCACATATACAGATGTGGTGGCACCCATGAGGATGCTGTTCATCTTCCGCCAGCCTCCACTTGCATACGTCTCTAACGTGTTCTCTCTGCCGTTCTCAACAAGGGTGTGGATAACCATAGCAATATGTAGCGGTATAGCGACCATCACTTTACTCTTGGCTAGTAAATGGGAAGTAGCTGTGAGTGAGGTAATTAAAGTACCAAATAATTTAAAACAATTTAATGACGAATTAATTTCAGTGAGTACAATAATGGACCAGGTCTTCACCGCGATAAATAGCTAATTAATATAGTCTATGTGGTCCATTGCACCAGGTCTTGTTCGATCCTGGGCGCCAATATTATATACACACCAATACACCTACGATTTCTCCGAATTATTTTTCTCTGTGTGATAAGTATCGATGACTAACAACTTTTTGCCGGTGTATAGGTTCCGCCACCTATTCCATTTGGCACTTAACTACTCGGTGAGTCAACGCTTTAGAGCCGCTGCCCAAACCTTTGGGTAGAAAAAAAGGCGCGAAGTTATATTATTTTTAATATTCTGTAATTAAAATAATCAATTTAAAAAGTGTATCTTCCTTAATTTGTTTGGCAGCAAAAAACTTTACAACAATTAGATGGCAGTATAGGTGATGCTTTACTTATCACAATGAGTGCAGTCACCCAGCAGGGTTGCTACATAGAACCTCGAAGGGCTCCAGGTGAGAGACAATAAGACGAATTCATTATAATTATTATAGTAAAAATGAAAATATATTTCCTCAAAAGTCAATAAATTTGTATTTCAATATAATAAATTAAGGCTGGTTCTTTACATGTCTCATTCATACAATTGATTAGTCAGTCATTATTCCCGCGCTAATTGAAACATTCGTTCTTTATTTTATTTTTTTAATTACTAAGTATGAATGTTATTCTTTTTTTGAAGATATATTTTTCTATTTTCTTTAATTAATTATGCTGTGGCGATATTGACAAATTGCCAGTATTAATTGTAAGGCGCGTTAGAGACACTGAAATAGAGTATGTCATAGTATACAACTTTTTACTTACATGACAGATTCCTCGTGCTCACTCCACGAGATTTAGCTAATATTGTACTCTTGAAGTCTTGACATATACCTACTAACGTGTGAGTTTACAGGACGTATCATGTTGTTCGTGCTATTCACTGCACTGATGGCGCTATATGCGGCGTACTCTGCAAATATAGTTGTACTCCTGCAAGCACCCTCAGATTCCATTCGTTCTTTGCCGCAACTAGCAGCTGCCAAAATAACGCTAGCAGCGAACGATGTGGATTATAATCATTTTGTTTTTGTAAGTTGACAATCAAAGTTATAAGTATTTTTAATGTGTTGGACAACGAATTGCTCCGAACTAAGGAACCAGGGTACATGAAATGACCTGCTCGACCGGTGTAATATTGTACTATACCTCTAAGAAAAACGACGTAAAGTGGTTTATGATTCGGTGAGAGAGTTATCCGAAGGCTAATCCGCTTCCCCTTCCTGTCCTCATCCCTCCATACTACCTCCAAGGTCGACAAGGGAATTGTGTGTGAAAGAAAAAGAGATTCAGTGTTGCAAATGTCCATGGGCGGGGCGTGTGGATTACCACCAGCCCGCTTATTCCTTTGCTTCCCTCCCTATAAAAAATAAATATGTTATGACATCTCATAAGGAGTCCAACCCTCGCGGAGAACTAATATTATCTTTATGGAAAGTAATGGTTTTGTGCTATCTACAATAAATCCAAAAATATTATTACGTTTACGAGTTTATAAACAATTTAGCTATGAAGCTATAAAGTACATATTTACATTACAGAAACAAAACAACAGCACTCTGGGCATTTCAATACGTGAAAGAGTGTTTCCTGAGAATGGCAAACCGCGCCTTTTTACCCTCGCTGAGGGGGTAGACAGGATCAAAAAGGTAATATGTCATAGTCATAGTTGAAGTGTAAACTATAAATATAAATTTTCATTTTTTGTATTAATTACTTTTGGTATCTACGTACCAACTTATTGAATTTGATGCTCATATGCATCATGCTTATGATGTTAAAAGAGGAAGCAGTAATAAATGATTCCTGGGAGGTACGGAAAGGGGGTTGACGACAGTTTTCCCCCACTTTAATAGCAGTTTTTTTTGGGATAGGAGGGCAATGCAAGCAAATGGGTCACCTGATGGTAAGCAACTACTCACCGCCCATGAACACCGTCCGACCACCGTCCACCGTCCTATAACGAAGTAGGAGGGGACAAGAAGGGGATCGGGCCTCCGAATATCTCTCTCACCGAACGAAACGCGGCACGAGCCACTTCACACCGATGTTCCTAGATGTTGTGGTATTTCACCAGTCGAGCCGCCTATTCATGCAGCGAACTGCGAGACTACCACTGTTAGGTCTGTTAACCCAGTTATTTAAAAAGATATTGAGGCGGACGTTTAAATACATTTTTCCGTCTAAAAAAAGATGGCGATACCCTTGTTAAAAACCTTATTTTATTAGTTCATACCTTTTAAAAAAATATAGGTATAACAAGATGGCGCTATATCAACGGCGTTCAAAAGTATTTCAAATTGAAATAAATTTTTAGGGTCTCTTCGCATTTCATTCTGTTGCTGAACCAGTGTATCGTCAGATCGAGGCCACCTTCCAGGAGAATGAGAAGTGCGATATTTCGATAGTAGACTTTCTTGTCACATTCGATTCCTTCACACCGGTCAGGAAAGGATCTCCGTATTTGGAACTGATCAGAGTGGTGTCAGTACATACCGCTTATTAACATAACATAACTTCACGCTTTTGTTACCCGAAGGTGTAGACAGCGGCTGTTAAGCCTCGTCTCGCCGTTGTTTAAATCCCAAACGGAATGGGTGGCGAACCTATTGTCATACCGGGCACGAAGTTTTCAGTCATCGATATTTATCACACTCAATTTCCGGAAACAATTTCGAAAAGTCATTGGTGTGAGCCAGTGTCAGGATTCAAACCCGGACCTCTGGATTAGAGGCCGTGTGCTCGACTACTGGACCACCGAGATACTACCGCTTATTAAATTCCTTAGTATATATATATTTTAATTTCACGTCTCTTTATACCCGAAGGTGTAAGCAGTTTTCACGTACCAAGTGGCGGGTGGCAATATATTGGGGACTAAAAAAGATTTAGCCAGTCAAGCCATAAATTCCATTTATGGCTTGACTGGCGTATGGCGCATTCGCGTATGAAAAGCTTTACAAAAAAAAAAAAGTGTGTGTGTCCGCTCCGACGCACGACTGGAGTTTACTCCTCAAGAACGATTATAAAATAAAATAATAAATATTTACTGTCTACAAATATGAACACATTTCTTCGTAATAGAGAATGGCGTATCGCTATAAAGAGTGTTTCTATAAAGAGCTCAGGACATTGTATGGAGTGCCGACTCTTATTTATATGCTCTGTGACTATAGCGCATAACGCATTTCGTGTGACATGCTATACTCTCTAGTACGATTTTGGTCCCCATAATTTTCATACCCCGGGCCTATATATGTAAATCGATTCTTAAGGAGTAAACTCCAAAAACTGATTCTCATTAAAAAAAAACAGGCAAAAACAAATCCGCGAGTCCGGCATCCAGTCTGCAATTCGCCTACGCTACCTTGTATCAAAACCTCACTGCACCACCAAGATGTCATCATTCAGCAGCGTGGGACTGTTGGACATGAGACCTGTGCTGATACTCATGTTGTATGGAGTAGCTGTGTCCTTGGTCATCTTGATTGCCGAGATTATAGTGCACAAATTGTTAGTATTGACTGTATTAAAACAGTTATTTACGAAAAGAAAATATTATGCCTTAAGACCTTATTGATAAGACGACAAAGACTTAGTATCCTGACCCAACAAGTTCTTCGATGCCAGCAGACACTATCAACAAAGATAACTTTTTTAATAGTAAAAGAGTGCAAACGAGCTGATAGTATGTGACCAGCGCCGCCCATAGACACCTGCAACACATATAATGTTACAGTTGCGCTGCCGACCTTTAAGGGAGCAGGATAGAAAAGGGTGCGAAAGGGTGGGGGGCCTCCGGGTACCTCTCGCACCGAACGAAACGCGGCATGAGCCACTTTACGTCGATCTTCTGAGAAATCGTGGTATTTCACCTGTCGAACCGGCCCATTTATGCAGCGAACTGCTTGGCTCTACCACTGTTAACTTTAAGACTTCTACTTCTGCCAACACCATCATCGAATATTTTATTTGAGCATCAGTCAGTATTTTTTATGGTCAAACGAGCAGGCGTGTTACGTGATGGTAAGCATCTAACCCCGCTTATGGACAACTGCAACACAAACAGTGTCACAGTTACGTTGCCGGCCTTTAAAATGAGACAGGGAAGGGGTCGGAAGTAGGATGGGCAGGGGAGAGGGGATGTGGTTGGTCGTCCTCATCGAACGAAAGGAGGCATGAGTCACTTTACGCCGATATTCTGAGTGGTCGTAGTATTTCCCCTGGTCTATCCGGCCCATTCGTGCAGTGTTTTATATTGAACTACTTGAAATTGATGTACATTTTTATTACAGCGTTGAACGGAGGAGGTCATCATCAAATATGAAAATAATTAAAAAGGTTCGATTTTAATTTTAAAAAAAACTCACAACTTAGATTATCCTATATTAATATATATTGCATTTGTTTTTTATTCAATTCATAGTTGAAAATTGATTATTTTGTAAATAAAATAATAAATACATTTCGTGTCCATTTTTATTTTTTAATTTACTTGCTTAAGTACCCACATAAAGGTCTCACAAATAACTCACATATCTTCGTGACATCAAAAATAAATAAACTAGGTGCCTTTCAAAAGCTTTTTTGTCTCTGAAATAATTTTACCATTCGTAATTGTATTTCTTCTTTGTCTTTGGCTTTGAGATGGCACCGAATTTAAATTTTTCAATTGATTAGGTGTTATTCCAGGCGGATTTATATTTTTTTCAGACGGAAAACTATGCGATTTTACCTTTGATTGCAGAAGTGGTATCGGTATATTTTTATTTTTTTTTTTTTTCCCGCTCGTTTTAGCGTCCCCGTATTCTATAGCGGCAATGGTCTTTTCAAACTTTTTTATTAACGCCTCTGTAATTTTAATATTATCTGGACCGTCAATGTTCGCGTCGGAAAGCTTCATTACCAACGCACGAATATCAGATAACATTTCAGTCTGGCGGTTCATATCATTTTGTAGTTTGTCCAATTTCTTATCGAAATGTTTCACCGATAATAATATCCGCTGCATTGTATCTAAAGGTCGAGCCTTCTGTGATGACATTTTTAGTGAATTTATGTAATTATTTATTCTATTTTTTTATAAGATTAAAATACTTTCAATTTCAAATTCATTGTGTCGAGTAGTCGAGTTTGTCAATTTTGACCATAGATTATAATTTAATGACATGTATACACAATGTCAATAGTTTGTCTATTTCTTCGTTTACCTTGGCTAATTATTCTATGTATTGTGTATTGGCTAACTATGTGTGTATGGAAAAGTAAGGGCTCTGTTCTGATGAAGTTTTAGGGTAAGCGTGACGGCTTGATGGCTACTGATCTTGATGTGGTCACTGATGGCTTCCCTAATAGATTTGGATTCCAGGTCTTCGTCAATAAAACGCATGTGCTATTCTATGATGTCGAATATGGAATCCAAATCTATTAGGGAAGCCATCAGTGACCACATCAAGATCAGTAGCCATCAAGCCGTCACGCTTACCCTAAAGTGGTGACCCCGACGTGATGCTCTTATAGTTCGGACATGAAAAAAGAATCTATGATGCAAGATAGACATAAACAGATACGGGAGAGTGGGTAACAGTGGATCGCGGGTCACAGTGAATATTGTACAATAACAAAATAAGTATTGCTCTCAAGCACACAAACAAACCTGTATTTGAGGCTCGTCTATACCTGTTTGCGTCTATACTAGTTGTTGGCAAGGTATCGAAGTGGGAATATGTGCTGCTCCATTCCGGACCATAAGTAAATACCTAATCTATATTTTTAACAGATTTTTTGAAATTTGTTTCATTTCTAAATGAAAGAGAAAAGTGCATGTTTTGGCTATATTGTACATTTATCTTATCTTAGAGTCGCTGTAGTGCATATTGATTTATCCTCGAGATGGATAGTTTATTTTTGGTTACTATTAATTTTTCCAAAACGGTCAATGGGTAACAGTGAATAATTTTGTATTGGGTCACAGTGAATTAGTTGATTCATGTAATCTGTAAAGCTAAGACTTATTTATACTTTGCTTTTTGGGTAAAAATTCCTCGAGTAAGAAAGACTAGTGTCGGATTTCATGCTAAAGAACAGGGGAATAACACTCTTAAACTATTTAAGAGGGAAAAAAATGAGAGTTGTTGCTAGGTCGAAAAGCGTTGCGTTGCTAGGTCGAAATTAAGATTATTTTGACATAAAGACTGTCTAGTTACAGAAGTAAAAATAGCATGATATAAAATGGATGTTTTTTTTTAATTGATTATGTGTGCTGCAGTTGATTCATTGTGACCCATGCAGTGATCCAAAGTAACCCATTCCCGGGGCACAGTGGATTTTATATAAATTAATTTATTCTTATTTTTATAAAAATGCCTATAACTTGTAAATTAGTATCATCACATCATGTAAATTAGTATATTACACTGCAATAAATGACTTTTACTTTAGACATCAGATATTCACTTTATCGCATCGCATTGCTCCTTCAGGTCATCAACACAAGACTGCAAGCTTTTCTAAATTCCGAAATAGCTATTGAACAGGCGGGATTTGTAAAAGGTCGAGGAACAAGAGAACAGATCCTAATTCTTCGACAAGTTATTGAAAAGTCTAGAGAGTTTAATATCCCACTCTACATCTGCTTTGTAGACTTTCGAAAGGCCTTTGACACCGTAAAATGGCATATGTTGTGGGACGTACTCATTCAAATGGGAGTACCTAATCACTTGGTTCGCCTCATACGCAGACTCTATGAAGATGGAACTGCGACTGTTCGGATAGACGGCGTTGACTCGGAAAACTTTCACACGCAGGCTGGCGTCCGACAAGGGTGTATACTATCTCCACTACTGTTCAACATCTATACAGAGTATATTATGAGAATCGTTCTCGAACGCTGGGACAAGGGCGTATCAGTGGGAGGTCGAAGGATATCGAACTTGAGGTATGCTGATGACACTACTCTTCTCACACAAACTAAAGAAGACATGGAACATCTGCTGACACTTCTAGAGACAACAAGCCTCTCTTTCGGACTTACAGTCAATAGAGATAAGACCAAGATGATGATAGTGGACCGAGCTGAACGTAACCATCCTGACATAATTAGAATTGGCAACTGTGAGGTTGTTCAATCATATGTGTACCTCGGCTCCACTCTCACAAACACTGGAGGGTGTGAAGACGAAATTCGAAGGAGATGCGCTATAACAAGATCTGCTGTTGAAAGGCTGAGAAGAGTATGGCGTAGTCGCAATATCACCAGAGCCACAAAAGTCCGCCTGATGAGAAGCTTAGTCTTCTCAATATTTCTTTACGGCGCAGAAACGTGGACAATTCGCCTCAAAGATCGACGCAAAATCGATGCACTTGAGATGTGGTGCTGGCGGCGACTGCTGCGGATTCCCTGGACAGCGTTTAGGAGCAACGTTTCGATTCTAGAGGAACTAAAAATTAATCAAAGATTATCGTCGACTGTGCAAACATGAATCTTGAAATATTTTGGACATATTACTCGTAACGAATGCTCCATGGAAAGACTCGCTGTCCAGGGGCTTGTGGAGGGCAAGCGATCACGAGGTCGATCGCCTGCGCGCTGGACGGATCTTATTAAAACCGTGACACAGGTCTCCGTAGTACAGTGTATCCGAGATGCTGCGGACCGAAACAGATGGAGGAGCATCGCAGGGGCTGCCTTATCCGGTATTTATGGATCATCAGCAACCACGACCACTCCGTCAGGAGTGAACGACTAAGGAGGATTCACTTTATCAATTACTTTCAAAGATATATCATTTTGTCATAAGCTTCGGAGTTACACATCTTTAAAAAAAGTGATCGACTGATAACCACCCTCCCATAAAGTGCAATAGGGAAACAACTCAATCTTCATGCCCAATTCGTATGAGTCGATGAACCGACAAGCGTTTATGACAAGAGATATAGAAATCAACTAGCTGACCCCGCAAACGTTGTCTTGCCAAAAAATAAAATTTAAAAAATAATGGTTGATCGTAAGGGGTTGAAATTTTAGGGTTGTATGTATTTTTGTATCCCGTTTTATAAAAAAAATAAGAAACAGAAAAATGTCAAAAAATAAAAAAAAAATATTGAGGGGTGGGCTACCCTTATGATTTAAGGGGATGAAAAATAGATGTTGTCCTATTCTCAGACCTACCCGATATGCACACAAAATTTCATGAGAATCGGTCGAGCCGTTTCGGAGGAGTTCAATTACGCACATCTAGACTCGAGAATTTTATATATTAAAAGAAGCGAGTAAAGTGACAAATCGTGCCTTATGGCCCTCGGTTCGTAGCTCTAGCCCTTCTCCGCAACTAGAGTTATGTATGTTAGGATGTAGTGTTATGTCTTGGAGTAGATACTTAACAGTGTTGATAGTTAGACTAAAGTAGTTTGATATCTACTAATTAAGTATAAATAAATAAATGCGTTACGGTTATGAAAGAGGTTTGCAATCGTTTACTGGCTGGTATGAAACTTAGAATGCCCGAGGTGTTTAAATAAGTTTTGAAAGATGTGTTTTTTGTTACTCTCGATCTTTTGCTATGAGCAGTTATTTTATGAGTATAAAATAAAATATTTTTTTCTTCTTGATATTTCGTTATTTACATCTAAATAGCAAATATACCTCCAACTCTATTAGGCCATTTATTTTACTGCGTAATAACTATGCTTTATACTTACATATTTATATAACATTGCATGGACAACTCTGTGGCTTTTAATAGTCTAGTCACAGACTAAACAAAAATAAAATTCTGTTTTTAAAAAGTTTAATAAAGATTTATATAGTTAAACCACCGTTTATAATTGGGCCTTGTAAATGGTGCTAGTTTTGAACGCAACACAATTGTCAATGATGCTGTCAGTTGGTTTGTCATTGTCAACCTGACTGTAATGGGTCAGTTGTCAGATAAAAGCGACAGCGACCGCGTTTACTTACTTACCAAGTAGATTGTACGCGTTTTTTTGCAATGGGTGATACTGCGGCAGAAGAAATTCAAAAATTAAACATTGACGCTAAGGCACGGTTTTAATCATTAATAGTTACAAATAATAGGGTTTTTGCGTTATTTCTATAAATCACTTAGAAGATGTATAGGCCTATTTGGATACGTGGAGGCTATGCAGTCCGGTGTAAGGACTACGCAGCATATGCCACATGGGTTTGTAGGAGTTTCGTCAGTACCTAAATAAAACAAAAATATAACTTACCAGTGATTATTACTAGTGAAGATAGTATTTAACATGAGATATAGTTTCATTTTTAAGTAGCCGTTTTATATTTTCTAATTGGATTCTATTTCACATAAAATTATTACTCATTCCATGAGTAATATTTTTTCTATGCGTTTTTTTTTCTACGTCTAAGTTAATTTTATTGAACGTATGATATCTTGAAACTTAAATTTATGAGAGCAACCATAGCAAAGTGACTGATTATGCAAAATTTAATATATAATTACGACAATAATTGCAGCACCTATAGATAACTATAGTAGCGCTCTTCCGCCTATTGCAACATCTGCAAAGTTACACTCATTCAATGTACCAAAATATATTTCAAAAACTTAATGCCAAACATTGACTTGCGAGTATTTACCATTAACTTTACTTACTTACTCTGTTACTTGGTATTTATTATTTAGTTACTTCTCATCTTATTTCAATGTCACTACATACTAAATGTGAACCTAACCTTATTCTTATACTAATCAGAGTTAGCACTAAATAACTCTTTGCATTCACAAAACCGCAAAGTAAACATATTAATTTAAAAAATGCCTTTAAAATTTTGTTTCTAATATTCAAACATTTATTTATCTTACAGTCAAAAACGAAAGTCATGAAGAAAAAGAAATTGGAAGATTCAGGCGGTGTCAGCGAGTTAAATCCGTGGCCTGAATATATACAAAACCGTATCACACTGTGGGACAAGTTTAAGTTGCAATACAATGAGGCTCTAGCAAATAAGCCAGATTTAAGTATTGTTGTCACTTTGCCAGATGGAAAGACTGTTGAAGCTAAAGCGTGGAAGACTACACCTTATGATGTAGCCAAGGGAATCAGGTGTGTTATATATTCTTAAATATATATTAATATGTACCTCCTGTACCTTTTTTAAGTATATTTGGTGCATGAAGGTGCATACAAACTGATATACTTACTTCCCAAGAAGTAGTGTAATGGTGTGTCAAATCCTTTAAAATTTGTTCATAATAATATTTATTCAGCATGTCTAATAAGAAAACAATACATATTATATTGTTTAATAAATATTATTGTGGATATATTTTTATTTATTGAATAAAATATCCTGATCCTCTGAAGTAAGTATGGACCATCAACATATTCTTAACAGATTATGTTAAATGTTGAAAATAATTTCTGAATAGTCGAACCCGTCCTTGAATTGAATTGAATAGTCAGCACAAGGCCTTGTCACAAGTGAATTATTATTTATTCAGGTATTATATTATAAATCATTTCTTACAATAGATTAATTAGTAATATGTATAATTACTTATTTATCTGCACACAAGCGAGTTTTGGAATGAATAGTAAGTACAAGTGACTATTTTGTGAGGGTGGACTGTATTGAAATGGCTTACACTGGTTGTGCATACAAATAATATATGTAATGTTGTTGTGTATTTATGTTACTAAACAGCTGAACGCAGTATTAAATGAAAAATATATACTTACATATATGTTAAATGTAACTATAAATGTTTTATTTTATGCTTTATAACTCTGGGCAATTAAATTGATGTACAGTGAAATATTTATAATATTGAAGGTATGATGTTGCTTGTCATTGAAGGCTTAAAAATATTTATGTGTCAATATGGCTCATGCATATGTTGTTAGATGTAATTAAAGTATATCTAACATAATAAACTTGACCTCTATTAATCTCTAAGAGGGTCAGATTGAGGTCAGGTTTACATTTGTCTGTTTGACCTCTTCATTAACAAGAATAATATTATCTTATTCTTCACTTTAGACATTAAATAGGTCAGGTTTATTTAGTCCCAATAACTACCTGGTTACTACAGCCTAGACCACTTTGAGTTAATTCTCCTTGTGCCTTAACCCAAATTAGCGACCTATATTCATATAGCTATTTGATAACTTATAGTAAAATAATATAAACAATAATGTAGGGGGAATGTCACTTACGCAATCTAGATTGATTGCTGTTATAGGTGATAATATATGTGACTGATGAAGGAAGTAGATAGTGTTGTATAGATAACACATTCTTTTTGTGATTACTATTTTAATTAACTGGGTGAATAGTAGTGAGTAGTTCTGGCCTTAAATAAAGTGTCGATCTCAATTTAAATATGAATTGTTTCTGTGAATTCTGTTTGCTGATGCAACAGATGTACAGATTTGTATGATAAAGATTTAATTTCAATAAGTTAAACAACTTATAAGCTGATTTAGTGCAATCCTATCTGGTGGTGGAAGAGTAATAAGAAAAAAGAAATGGATGAAAAATAAAATAATGAGAGAAATGGGTGGAAATTAAAGAATGAAGACCTGGAAGAAGGAATAAAAATATCAGTAAATGATATTAAAAGTAAAGTGATGATGTAAAAAACATAAATATTACTTGAAGCCATCATGATTATCATGCCAGTGAAGCCATTCATACATTCCTCCCTATATGCCTGTAATGTTCATTTATATTTCTCAATCTGACAGCCAGGGTTTGGCAGACTCCACCATAGTGGCCAGAGTGAACAATGAATTGTGGGACTTGGATCGACCGCTGGAAGGTGATTGCAAGCTGGAACTACTGCGTTGGGACAACACAGATGCGCAAGCAGTCTTTTGGCATTCTTCTGCGCATATGCTCGGAGAAGCGATGGAGAGGGTACCTTATATTTTTATAATAATTATTATGTTTATAATTTTCTTGTATAGTTGGGTAGTTAAGTTATAATTTTTTTTTATTATCTCTAGGTGTATGGTGGCTGTCTCTGCTATGGTCCGCCTATAGAAGAGGGATTCTACTATGATATGTATTATCCTGAGAAAGGGGTAAGCTAAATTAATATTATTTTCTTCCTCAAGATTCAATATTTTATATTGTAAATTAATATAACAGTAGAAATTTCCATTGTTGAACCACAGTTCACCAATGGAAATTTCTCGATGTTAGTTGTATGAAGAAAACTGAATAGATTCACAAATCTATTCAGTTTTCTTCATACAACTAACATCGACGTAAAGTGGCTCTTGCGGCGTTTCGCTCGGTGACAGGTATCTGGAGGCCCAAGTCTGACTTCCCACCCAAACTTCCGACCCCATCCATATACCAGTGTAAGGGCCGGCAACGCAACTGTAACACTATATGTGTTCAGGTGTCCATGGGCGGCGTTTGATGCCCACCATCAGGTGACACGCCTGCTTGTTTGCCAGCTTATAACATAAAAAATAACCATTTTTTTTTACTTCTGCTATGCATGTTGATAATATAATATTTTACTTTGGCAGATCTCATCAACGGATTTCAACGTTCTAGAGGGTTTAGTAAAGAAAATAACCAAAGAGAAGCAACCATTTGAACGTCTAGAGTTGACTAAGGAACAGCTATTAGAAATGTTTAACTATAATCCATTCAAAGTGCGTATCTTGAATGAAAAAGTGAACACTCCTACTACAACTGTTTACAGGTTAGTTGTTTTGATTTTTGGTGCAAGATGATTTATGCGCCCATTTCTTTCTGCCAAATTCCTAGACCACTTGGCGTGAAGTTATGTTATAATATTATATCTTTTATAGTTTTCCCTGTAGAGCACAACCTTTTCTGACCTATAAAATTAATTGAGGTATGTAAATTTCTTAAAATAAATATTCAATTTCAGGTGCGGACCACTGATAGACCTGTGTAGAGGTCCCCACGTAAGGCATACTGGAAAGGTCAAAGCATTGAAAGTCACAAAGGTACTAACACTATTTGATACCAATAGGCATTTTCTAAATATAATATTTATTATAGTTAGTTAATAGTTTTGTGCTTATTAAATTGTTATTTGCAATACAGAACTCCTCTACCTATTGGGAAGGGAAAGCGGAGGCAGAAAGTCTGCAGCGGGTGTACGGAGTGTCGTTCCCGGAGCCCAAGCAGCTGAAGGAGTGGGAGGTGATTCAAGAGGAAGCAGCCAAAAGGGACCACCGGAAGATTGGGAGGGTAATACTCAATTTTGAATGCTTACAACTACGAGGAAATGCTCTAAAATCTCTCAAATGAGTACTTGTGTGTCTTAGAAATATATCACGGAGATCATATATTTTTATTCTAAAAACAAATACACTGTGCCATAAAGATTTTTTTATATGTAAATTTATATTGTGTGGAAGGCAGAAGAACTTGACTGACTTGACAGTTCAGTGTTTGAGGCGCTTAACAACAAGTGCCAAGTATTTATTGACTGTTTTAGTATGTTGGCTACATCATCATCAGCCCAGATCGGTCCACTGCTGAATGTTGGCCTCCCCCTTAACACGCCATAACTCCCGGTCCTGTGCTGCTAACATCCAACGACTCCCTGCTATTTTAACTAGGTCGTAGGTCGTCGGTCCACCTAGTGGGTGGAGGGCGTACGCTTTTTTTTTTATGGGATAGGAGGGCAAACGAGCAGGCGTGTCACCTGATGGTAAGCAACCAACGCCGCCCATGGACACCAGCAACACATAGGGTTACTGTTGCGTTGCCGACCTTTAAGGGATAGGGTATAGGAAAGGATGGGGAAGGGGGGTGGGCCTCCGGGTACCTCTCTTACCGAACGAAACGCGGCATGAGCCACTTTACGTCGGTCTTCTGAGAGGTCGTGGTATTTCACCGGTCGAGCCGGCCTATTCATGCAGCGAACTACTTGGCTCTACCACTTACCACTGCGCAGTCCAGTCCATGGTCGCTACGCTACTCTCATGTGGCCTGCCCACCTCCACTTCAGCGTGCTAACTTTACCGGCTATCGGCCGAAACCAATAATCAATCCCAATCCAAATTTTGCTATCTAAGATCAAAATTTCAATCCATTTCTACTAATAAACGTGCCAATAATCAATCCATGGATTGATGTTGCTTGGGGAATCGATCGACAGATACACGATAATCTTAGATTGGCTTCAATCTTAGGTTGGAGATTGATTATTAATTTCGGCCGTATGTCAGTTACTCCCGCAGGTCTACGGATCTCCCTATTTCAGATTTTATCTCATAGAGAGATAGCGAGCATAGCCCGCTCCATAGCACGCTAAGCAACCTTGAGCTTTCTTCTGAGGCCAGCATTTAAAGACCACGTCTCTGTTCCGTACGTCATCGCTGGCAAAACACACTGGTCATAAACCTTGGTTTTTAGGCACTGATGCATTGGCTACAATACAAATGAATATTCTTTCAGGAGCAAGAGTTATTCTTCTTCCATGAGATGTCTCCAGGCTCATGCTTCTTTCAGCCTCGTGGAGCACACATTTACAATACGTTGGTTAACTTTATCAGGGAACAGTACAGGTAATTATGAATTAAAAATTAATAAATAAAGCTATTCAATTTCATGTGGATTTGCATACATACATAACCTCACGCCTGTATCCCGTAGGGGTAGGTAGAGACTTTGGCTCTCTACAAGCTATGATCCTGACCCATCCACTCTTTTGCCTCATCCACAATCATACATCTCATCAAGCATTCACGTCGGTTTTGAGTGCCACACATTCGTTTAAATTAAGCTATACCAAACCACCTGGGTTTTTCCCCACACCAGTGAACTTAACCCAGGAGATAGACTTGTATCTCTATTCTGACACTTCTTTCTTATCCGAATATATTGTTCTCAGGGTGAGAGGGTTCCAGGAAGTTGTGACTCCAAATATGTACAACGCAAAGTTGTGGCAGACGTCTGGCCACTGGGCTCACTATGCAGACAACATGTTCTCGTTTGATGTTGAGAAAGAGACCTTCGCTTTGAAACCCATGAACTGTCCTGGACACTGGTAAGTAGATAATTATATTCCATGTTCTCTTTGGAGATAATGTGGAATAGAATAGTTTATTATTACATTACGTTCCTTTTAAATCTCTGGTGATAAGAGTTTAGGTAAAAGTAATATTTATACATTATGAACAGTTTTAAAAATAGGTGTTTATAATTTGGCCGATATGTATGTCTTCACGGATGATCTCGGCCGGGGCGGGAGGGACCTGGACGTGCGGGGTCACGAAGTTCGGAGGCGGGAGGCCTTCTGGCGGGTTCTGGGGGACTGACGCGACGCACTGGTTTTCCAGGGCTGCGCGTGTAAGCGCGCCGTTGGTGCCATTCTGCCTCACCTCGAGGCCTGGGTGCTCCGTAAATAGGGCACTGTTACCTCGTCGAGCTGATCTCGCTCGAAGGCGGCGGCGAGTTCAGTGATCGCCGATTTTTTTATGGGATAGTAGGGCAAACGAGCAAATGGGTCACCTGATGGTAAGCAGCTACTCACAGTCCATGAACAGCATGGTGCGATGCCGTCCTTTAAAGGAGTAGGAGGGGAAACTTACTGAACGAAACGCGGCACGAGCCTCTTCATGCTGTTATCCGAGTGGTCGTGGTATTTCACCGGTCGAGCCGGCCCCAACTACAAAACTCTACGACCGTGTGTGTGTCTGTCCCCCCAGCCTGATGTTCGACGTCCGCAACCGGTCGTGGCGCGAGCTGCCCCTCCGCCTGGCGGACTTCGGAGTTCTTCACCGCAACGAGCTGTCGGGCGCGCTCACCGGCCTGACGCGCGTGCGGCGCTTCCAGCAGGACGACGCGCACATCTTCTGCGCGCCGCACCACATCGAGCAGGAGATGGTACCGACCACATAACATAACTTCACGCCTCTTTCTACCCGAAGGTGTAGGCAGCGGCTGTTGAGCCTCGTCTCGCCATTATGTTTACGTCCCAAACGGACACAAAGTTTTCAGTCATTGGTTTGAGCCAGGATTCGAAAACGCGACCTATTGATTCAGAAGCGTGGTGCTCGACCAGTGGACCACCGAGACAATTGACGAAAACGACATGCTTAACTTTATTATATCACGCCGAACATTTTGCTACAAAAGAGAATTTAATCCCTATATCATCATCATCATTAGCCTTTTTGACGTCCACTTCTGAACATAGGCCTCCCCCATCACAGCTATCCCTATAGCAAATTTGTATTCATAAAGTTTTGAGGGCTGTTATTTACCTGCCTGTCATGAAGCCTCCTTGGGAATGTTGATTTGTGATGTATCCTCCACCAGAAGTAAACTGCAGCAATAGATAATGTCGGGTTCTAATTTTTCTTAGCCCCCTCCAAATTTTTGATGTATCATAATAATTGGTCAATCTGGTAGGAATATTATATTATCATCTAATAATTTCTGTTATATTTATCAGGTGGGTTGTCTGGAATTCCTGGATCGCGTGTACACAACCTTCGGGTTCACCTTCCAATTGAAGCTGTCCACCCGACCCGAAAAGTTCCTTGGAGACGTCGCCACTTGGGATCAAGCTGAAAAGGTACACATACGGTCACAACCATTCTTCTAATACTATTTTAATAATGCGCGAAGTCAGCATCAGATCACCATGACGCCAGATTTGACGTCACAGCGATACAAATATTAAATACGTTCTAATACTTTGTTTGAAGGAAAAGGAGAAATGGGTTTAATTTATCAGAAATTAACAAAACAATTTTTTTTATGGAATATGAGGGCAAACGAGCAGGCGTGTCACCTAATGGTAAGCAAGCAACACCGCCCATGGACACCAGTAACACATAGTGTTACTGTTGCGTTGCCGACCTTTAAGGGATAGGGAAGGATGAGGAAGGTGGGTGGGCTTCCGGGTACCTCTCTCACCGAACGAAACGCGGCATGAACCACTTTACGTCGATCTTCTGAGAGGTCGTTGTATTTCACCGGTCGAGCCGGTCTATTCATGCAGCAAACTGCTTGGCTCTACCACTGTTTCTAAAACTTATATTTTACAGATTGATTCTGTCTGAACTTTTATAAAGATAACCTAAGGATGTAATTCTTAGAATAATAATATAATAATAATCCTTAATGCCAACATTACAGGCTCTCTCAGATTCTTTGAACAAGTTTGGACGTCCATGGCAACTGAACCCTGGCGATGGCGCCTTCTATGGGCCCAAGATCGACATCACCATCCAGGACGCTCTGCGCCGGTCACACCAGTGCGCCACCATACAGCTGGACTTCCAGCTGCCAGAGAGGTTCAACCTCACATATGTCAGGTATGTTATTACTATGGACATTATTTTTATTGAATAAAATATAAATATTAAAGGTGTAAACATAGATATATAGGATTAATTTTATTATAAGGAATGGCAACACTTTTATAATCTGTGGTTGCCTTTTCCGTTTCCTTTTTATGGTCTGTGTCCTGTGATGCTAGATATGTTGCAATAAAGTTATTGTCTTAATAGAATTCTTACTCAGTGATTCAGTTATTTATTCACACAAATACCCCAAAACCCCATTAGGTTATGGTGCCCAGGACGAAAACAAAAAGTGATTGTACTGAAACTCGAGTAAAGAGCAATTATTGAGTGTGTTAACCGGCGTATAAAAAAAATACTTAACCTCAATCAAAGCAACATGGAAGTTACAAATTCTATGAAAGTCGAAAAGTTCGACGGAAATAACTTCAAACAATGGAAATTCCAGATGAAATGCGCGTTGAGGGCAAAGGGTTTAAATATATATACACCCAAACCTGAAGAATCATCCGCAAAAATGCAATGGAACAAAGAAGATGGCATGGCGATGTTCATTTTAACATCGTCAATGGATTATAACCAAATCGCGCTTATAGAAAATTGTGATACTGCCATGGATGTGATGAATAAACTGGAAACAATATATGAGCATAAATCGGAATTCAATAAAATGATGATTCATGAAAAGTTCTACCAATATACATATTGTTCAAATGACAAGATGGCGCAACATGTGTCGAAAGTAGAAAATCTAGCGAAACAACTAAGGGAATGTGGTGAAAAGTTGAGTGATACTGCCATCATGACTAAAATATTAAGTACATTACCGCCAGCATATCGTTCTTTGCGACAGGCATGGCTATCACTTGACCCAGAAAGTCAAACTATACAGAATCTTACATCTCGTTTGATTGATGAGGAAGCTAGTTTGGGAAATGATGTAGAAAATCAGACTGCCTTAGTGATCACCAAGAAAAATCCAAAGCACTTAAAAACAAATTGGAAAGCCTCTAACTCCTCCACAAGCAATACAGTGAATTCAACTCATAGATTCATATGTTATAATTGTAACAAAAGAGGTCACTTTGCAAAGGATTGCAGGGCACCTAAGAAATCTGTTCATAAGAAACAAGAGCAAAACAATATGTTAGCGTTCAATGCGGAGAAAACCTCTTCATATGTTCATGAAAATGATGTATGGTTAATGGATAGTGGTGCATCGGCCCACATGACATACAGACGTGAATTTTTCTATGAATATCATGAGTATCACAGGAATGATAAGAATAAAACTGTTAAACTTGGAAATAAGCAAAATGTTCAAGTTTGTGGTACAGGATCCATATTAATAAAGAGAAAGGTGCAGGGGCAATGGATAGAAAGCAAATTAGAAGATGTAATTTATGTGCCTGAATTAAGGAGGAACCTTTTCTCTGAGGGAGTGGCAACCAGAAAAGGTTATATGATATTAAAGGGTGACAAAACTGCTTTTATCATGAGAAACAAAGACATAGTCATGTGTGCACAGCTAAAAGAAAACAATCTGTATGAATTAGAAATTAAAACAGTAGTACAAGAAAGCTGTAATATAGTTCACTCAGATATTAAAATATGGCATGAACGTCTCGGGCACATAAATGTGAAAGAACTTCAGAAAATGAGCAAGATTGGAGCTTTTCCTGCAGCATTGACTGGGAATGAAAAGTTTAATTGTGAAGCATGTCACTATGGCAAGCAAGCTAGACTGCCATTTGGAAAATCTGAGAGGGGCATGTACCAAGCAGGAGACATTGTTTACAGTGATGTTTGTGGACCTATTGAAGAGCTATCAGTATCAGGAAAGCGTTATTTTGTATTATTTAAGGATGGTGCAACTAGTTACCGGCATATCTACTTCCTGACACACAAGAGTGAGGTCCTTGAATATTTCATAAAATATAATGCTATAGTAAACAATCAGTTTCAACACAATGTACGTATTTTACACACAGATAATGGCAGAGAATATGTGAATCATGAATTTAAGAGTTTCCTGGAAAGTAAAGGAATTACACATGAGTGTACTGCACCCTACACACCACAGCAAAATGGCAGAGCAGAAAGAGAAATGAGAACAATCATGGAAAGTGCAAGATCAATGCTTTATGCAAAAGACTGCCCTAAGAATTTGTGGGCTGAAGCTGCCAGCTGTGCTGTGTATATATTAAATAGAACTTCATCAAGCCAGACTATCAATGTATCTCCATATGAACTTTGGTTTAATCAAAAACCAAACCTGACACATATCAGAATATTTGGCTCAGTGGGATATGTACATATTCCAAAAGAAAGGAGAAAGAAATTAGATAAGAAAAGTGCCAAATTAATTTTAGTAGGATATGAGAATGAGAACTACAGGATGTATGATCAAAATTCAAGAAAGATAACTGTGTCCAGGGATATATATTTTGATGAACATAACAGTGGTATAGGACCAAGGAAAAACTATACAGAAGTGAAAGTAGGTGAAATAGAGGTAGTAGATCAACCTATGACACTGCCACAGGAGAGTGAGACAGATAGACACGGATCTGCAGAAATTTCATCAGATGATAGCATGGTGAGTTTGGATGACAACGATGAATCGTACCATCCACCTTATGGAACCAATATAGAAGAAACTAGAAACATTACTCTAAGACCTAGATTACAGAGGAATATGGAATTAAACTTAGTAGAAGTGGACATACCAAGTACCTATAGAGAAGCTATAACTGGTCCTGATCAAGATCATTGGAATAAAGCTATTAATAGCGAACTTCAATCCCACAAAGAAAATGAGACATGGGTTATTACAGACAGAACAGAAAAGAAGCCTATTACAAGTAAATGGGTATTCTCCATTAAGAAAAATAAAGAAGGGGAAATAGAAAGGTACAAAGCTCGCCTATGTGCCCGCGGTTTCACGCAGGTGAAGGATTTGGATTACACAGAGACATTTGCACCTACAACAAGGTATGACTCAATTAGAATATTATTAAGCATTGCAGCAAGAGAAGATTACCAGATAGAGCAGTTTGATGTAGAGACAGCTTTCCTGTATGGGGAGCTGACAGAAGAAATCTACATGGAGGTGCCAGAGGGTATAGAAGTAGCATCATCTAAAGTATGTAAGTTGATTAAATCATTGTATGGTCTTAAACAGTCTTCCCGCTGTTGGAACAAAAAGTTTAGTTTATTTCTTACTTCATATGGTTTTAAAGCATGTAATGCAGATAATTGTGTTTTTATAGGATATTTTAAAAGTATAAAAGTTATTTTAATACTGTATGTAGATGATGGATTGTTATTGTCAAAAAGTAAGGATGTTATATCCATTATTTTGAATGATTTGGCAAACAATTTTAAAATAAAAAGATTAACTTTAAATAAATTTGTTGGAATTGAGATAAATAAAACAAATAACAACATAACTGTGAACCAAAGGACATATATTGGAAATTTAATAAATAAGTTTAACATGACTGAGGCAAAGAATTGTAGTACACCAGCAGATGTAAATGTGCAATTGTCTAAAAATGAAAATGATGAATCAAGTATTAACTTTCCATATAGGGAAGCAGTGGGAGCTCTATTGTTTCTAGCTTCTGTGTCCAGGCCAGACATAAGTTATGCAGTTAATTTAGTTAGTAGATATGTAAATAATCCAAGCAAATCTCATGTAAATGCTGTTAAACGTATAATTCGTTACCTAATTTACACAAAGAAGATGTCAATTGTATATCATGATAATATAGAATTGGTAGGTTATTCAGATTCCGACTTTGCAGGTGATGTAGACAGTAGAAAATCAACTACGGGTTACTTATTTCTAATGAATGGAGGTCCTGTCACATGGGCAAGTAGGAAACAAAATACAATAGCCTTATCAACGACGGAATCTGAATATATGGCTGCAAGTGATGCTGCAAAAGAAATATTGTGGATAAAACAATTTTTGTTAGATATAGGTGAACCACAACACTCAATTGTATTGAATATTGATAATCAGAGCGCAATAAAATTAATAAATAATCCAGTATTTCATAAAAGAACTAAACACATTGATGTGAGATACAACTTTATCAGGGAAAAAGTTGAACAGAAAATATTGCAAATTAAATATGTTGAGAGCTCACATCAGTTAGCTGACTTCCTTACTAAAGCTTTGCCACTTAATAAGTTTAATTTTATTAGAGATAGTATCCTCAAAAATATTTCATAAGCTTGTTAATTTTGTATAAGTTTTCTTTTAAGTTTGTACACCTTTAAATTTAAGTGGGAGTATTGAATAAAATATAAATATTAAAGGTGTAAACATAGATATATAGGATTAATTTTATTATAAGGAATGGCAACACTTTTATAATCTGTGGTTGCCTTTTCCGTTTCCTTTTTATGGTCTGTGTCCTGTGATGCTAGATATGTTGCAATAAAGTTATTGTCTTAATAGAATTCTTACTCAGTGATTCAGTTATTTATTCACACAAATACCCCAAAACCCCATTAATTTTGTCAAATACTATTATTTATAAACAATTAAAAAAATATGGGCGGATCATAGGGGGGTGAAAATCTAGGGTTGGTATGTATTTTTGTGGGATGTTTCATAAATCAATTAAAAATAATATCTAAAGATTCCAAATTTCATGACAATCGGTGAAGCTGTTTCTAAATAGTTGAATAATATACCCTCGTGAATTGTATATGTTATTTTGGCACCTGGCGACAGTGTGATTCTTCATTAATATTAATATTTTAGCACATAGCTTTTTGTTCCGAAGGTCCCAGATTCAAACCCTGGTTGGTACAGACCAGTGATTTTTCTAATGAAAGTCTTCTAATTGAGTTTAACCTTTTGTGGTGTGTTCCAGTGAGAGTGGTGACAAGAAGCGTCCCGTGATCATCCACCGCGCCATCCTGGGCTCAGTGGAGCGGATGATCGCCATCCTCAGCGAGTCGTACGCCGGCAAGTGGCCCTTCTGGCTCAGTCCGCGGCAGGTCTGCGTCGTGCCCGTGGGACCCATGTTCGATGACTACGCTGTGCAGGTTACTATCATCTCTCTGTAGTTGTGATATCTCTATCCTTATACAATTGTTCACATAAAGCACGTAAGATCATTTCGATGCATGAATGGGCCGACTCGACCGGTGAAATACCATGACCTCTCAGAATATCGGCGAAAAGTGGCTCATGTAGCTTTTTGATCGGTCAGAGAGGTGTCCCGAGTCTCACCCCCCTTCCCCCTGTGTTGCAGGTGTCCATAAGCGGCTCTGCTAACTTACCAACAGATGAACAGCTTGCTTGTTTCCCCTTTCCCATAAAAAAATAATCAGTATTAATATGTAAATATATACTTGCAGGTGAACCAGCAGCTGCACGCGGCCGGGTTCATGTCTGAAGCGGACACGGATGCAGGCGATACGCTCAACAAGAAAGTGAGGAACGCACAACTCGCACAGTTCAATTACATATTGGGTGAGTGTTTTTATATTAACTACAGGTATTACTTTTTTAGGGGATAGGATATGAGCAGGCGTATCACTCGATGGCAAGCAACAAACGCTGCCCATGGACACCTGAACAGTTAGTCTTACAGTTGCGTTGCCTTCCCTCACAATGGGATATGGAAAGGGCAAGGGATTGGGCCTCCAGATACCTCTCTCACCGAGCAAAACGCATCATGAGCCTTCGAATTTCGTGGGTCTACCATAGTTTGCTGCAAGAATTGCAGCTGTTCAATTGCATTGAGGCCGTGGTATTTCAGAATATCGACGTAAAGTGGCTCATGCCGCATTTCTATATCCTCCCTACCGCATCCTGTGTCTTATCATAAAAGATGGCCACACAACTGAAACACTCACTGTTGCAGATATCCATGGGCGATACTAGTTGCTTACCATCATCCGCTCGTTTGCCCTTTTTTTCTATAAAAATTAAATATACCTTGAAATACATATTTTAGATTGCATATGGAGCGGACAAGATTACTTAATTACGTTTTTACACACTAGAAAATTTTCGCAGCCTGCTCCTTCCAACATAAACGCTTTGCAAAAAAATTTACTAACTAATTGATGTATTATTTTCTAGTGGTTGGCGACCGTGAGAAGACCTCTGGTACTGTCAACGTCCGCACCAGAGACAACAAAGTGCACGGCGAGATGTCAGTGGCAGGACTGATTGAGCACCTCTCCACCCTGGTCAAAGAGAAGACCCTCTCGGAAGATAGTGAACTGCCTAAACACTAGTATCATACACTATTTTTACTGAACGCTTCTTGGCGTTCGTATACTTTTATTTTTTATAATCTCACTTACATGTCTCAAGAGGTAGGCACATGTCTTTAGCCGTCGTTAAGGAAAAGGCCGTAAATTTGATTTTAAGCAAATGGCTTGATTGTTTTAACAAGTC
Organism: Euproctis similis; assembly: GCA_905147225.2. Lineage (NCBI taxonomy): Eukaryota > Metazoa > Arthropoda > Insecta > Lepidoptera > Erebidae > Euproctis > Euproctis similis. Next base: position 3,688,800 of record LR990121.1, on the reverse strand, counting down.
AAGCTAAAAATTTATGAAAGTTTTATATTTTTACAAAAATGGTTGTAGATATATTCTGATATTGACCTGTTAACACAATTTCTCATTTTTAAAGCCAACCATTGAACCACTACGAAAAAAATAAAGAGAAATGTTTGTCAAAAGTTTTTATTCATTTCGTTATTAGATATCAGCAAATTTCAGAAAAGTCGCCTAGAGGCTTGTGAATTAAATACATAATGATAGTAAACCGATTTTACAGTTTTTGTCATACATATAAATTACAGCCTTTCCTATTTGGACGGTGGTGTTGCAGATCCACAATTCACTATTTATATTTATACTATAAGTATAAAAATCGCTGTAGATCAATTGATAATAGATGGAATTTATATTTATCAGAATATGTCTTTGTTACATTTTCATGTAGTCAAAAGAAATAAATTAAAATATAATATAAATTTCCAACTATTCAATTATGAGACACACATGTCTTTGAATAAGTACAGAGTGATAAAAAAAAATACTTACATAGGGTGTTGTATTAATTATTTTATTCTCGTATAAATTTTAATAATAATATTATTATTTACTTATGTTTCCGTACTATTAGTAATTTATTTAGACGATAAAAATATGTTCTGATATATTTAAACAATCAGTGTTCAATGGTGAATCTTCTTTTTTTTTGTTCAATTTAGTTGAATAACTAACTTGTTGTTAGAGACTTCATTAGTTGTTTATCAATACAGCTTGTTGGACTTAAAAATCCACGAATGGATCCTTCTAAATGGACTTAATAATTTTGCTGGATGAACTTGTCCTTTCTCCAGATAGAATAACTTTTTTGTCACACAAACTTTGTCTACATGGTCACTTTAAAGAGACCCCTTATAAAGGTCCTTATTTTAAGTTGCAACTGTATTTTTAAGTGTTCCGATGTGAAAAGCATTTATAAAGGTGTCGGTTTACGATTATGCATTTTAAATGTTTCTAATGTCGTACCTTCTATACAATAAACTATTTGATGCCCAAATATTGTTTTTATTTATAAGTCAAAGGGGCCATCCATTAATCAAGTGAGCCTTGAAAGTGGGAAGGGGGGGGGGGGGGGGGGGGTTTGACAAATCACGAAATATCACTTTAACGTTTACGTGATACTAAGATAACTTCACGCCTTTTTTTACGCGAAGGTGTAGGTAGCGACTGTTAAATCTAGTCGCGCCGTTATGCTTACGTCCCAAATGGAATAGGTGGCGAACCTATTACCATTCCGGACACAAAGTTTATTAGTCGTCGATATTTATCACACCTAACTTACGAAATTGGGAACTTGAGTAGAGTATTGCTGGATACATGACAATAGGCCTTCACCTAGTCTATGGGCTGTTATATTTCAATCAAGAATTCGAGGAAACGCTGTCTATATTTTAGGGCAGCTATACTCAACCTGCGGCCCGCCGGGACTTTATCAGAGGCCCGCGAATTGTAAACTATTTTAAATTTCGCGTCAATTTTCTGACGTATCGGGGAAATAGTGCATGTATCCCAATTTGATCGTACACATGTTGTCGTTAATTTGGAATAGCTATATTTTCTTTACCCATGAATCATTTTTGCTTGCGGCCCGCGAGAACATAACTAAAAACTGTTTGTGGCCTGTTTACAAAAAAGGATGAGTACCGCTGCTTTAGCGTGCTAATAAAAAAACAGGTACTCCGTGAATAAACAAAAATTGTATTATTTCTACAAGCTTAGGTTTAAATATTCCTATACATATATAGATCTTTGATATATATATGTATATATAGGAATAAATTATAAAGAAATGTTCGCTGTATTGAATGAGCCAGCTCGACCGGTGAAATACCACGACTTCTCAGAAGATCGACGTAAAGTGGCTCATGCCGCTTTTCGTTAGGTGAGGGTACCCGGAGGCCCCGCCGCAACAGTAACACTATATGTGTGGTTGGTGTCCATAGGCGGCGTTGGTTGCTTACCATCAGGTGACACGCCTGCTCGTTTGTCCTCATCTCCCATAAATATATATATATATAAATTTACTCAAAATTAGCATTCAACTATTAAGCTACATTATTTTACTACATGCTAAAAGCTCATTCACATAGTTAAATGACTAAGATATTAATATTTATGCAGATTTAAAGGTTAAATAAGTAGAATCCAAAAGCATATATATATATATAACACCACAGGCTTGGAGCAGGAGTGCGGTGGTGTTGTTCTTCAAAAAAAGTGATAAAACTAAGGTTTTATCACCTTTTGTGAGATGGGTCTGTAATTCTTCAGTAAGCTGAAGAATTACAGACCCATCTCTCTCCTGAGCCATATCTACAAGTTGTTCTCGAGGGTCGTCACGAATCGTCTCGCTGCAAGACTCGACGAATTCCAACCTCCAGAGCAGGCCGGGTTTCGAAAAGGCTTTAGTACCGTGGACCACATCCATACTTTTCGGCAGATTGTACAGAAGACCGAAGAGTACAATCAGCCGCTGTGTATCGCATTCGTGGACTACGAAAAAGCCTTCGACTCCATCGAAACTTGGGCAGTTCTGGATGCACTGCAGCGATGTCGGATTGACTGGCGTTATATCGAGGTGCTGAGATGCTTGTATGACACCGCCACGATGGCTGTCCAGATACAGGACCAGGCGACGAACTCCATCGAGCTAAATCGAGGTGTAAGACAGGGAGATGTTATATCTCCCAAACTTTTCACCAATGCTCTGGAGGACGTTTTCAAGACACTGGATTGGACTGGACAGGGTATCAACGTGAATGGTGAGTACATCTCGCATCTTCGGTTTGCCGACGACATCGTTGTGATGGCAGAGTCGCTGGAACAGTTAAGCGGAATGCTGCGCAGCCTGGACGAGTCCTCCCGGCGTGTCGGTTTGGGCATGAACTTGGACAAGACCAAGGTCATGTTCAATGAACATGTCGTGCCCGGACCGATAAGCGTCGAAGGGTCAGTTCTCGAAGTCGTAAACAAATACGTCTACCTAGGCCAAATCATCCAGTTAGGTAGACGAAACTTCGAGAAGGAGGCCGAAAGGAGGATTCAGCTTGGTTGGGCTGCATTCGGCAAACTACGTCGAGTCTTCAGCTCGCCTATACCGCAATGTCTGAAGACCAAAGTCTTTGACCAGTGCGTCTTACCGGTGATGACCTACGGTGCCGAAACGTGGACACTCACGGTGGGGCTAGTCCACAAATTTAAAGTCGCTCAGCGAGCTATGGAGCGAGCTATGCTCGGGGTATCTCTGAAAGATAAACTCAGGAATGAGTATATCCGCCAGAGAACTGGAGTAACCGACATAGCTCGTAGAATAAGCTCTCTGAAGTGGCAATGGGCTGGTCACATCTGCCGAAGGACCGACGGCAGATGGAGTAAGAAGGTCATAGAGTGGAGACCGCGTCTTGGCAAACGTAGCGTAGGGCGCCCACCAGCCCGATGGTCAGACGACCTCAGAAAGGCTGCTGGAAAAGACTGGATGCGGAAGGCAGAGAATCGGATGTTGTGGCGCACATTGGGAGAGGCCTATGTCCAGCAGTGGACTGCAATAGGCTAATGATGAATCCGAAAGCATTAGTTACCACTAAGTAACATTAGTTCGTCTAAACATACATTTAAAAATTATTTTCGTTGTGTCCTGTAACAAAAAAAAAGGTTAGATGATAATGTCATTAATACAGCTTAATATTAAAATTTTCAAACTATAAATAAAGAATTAAAATACATAATCCATTTTCAACAAAAGTTGGAAATACGGAATAATTCCTTAGATGAATTACAGTGTACAATTTTAAATACCGCTCAAATTGTAGTTTTAAATGTTCAAGGTTTAATAAGTTGATATTATTCACAGGTTATTTAATAAGTTGGTTGACAGTGGTGGAGCCAAGCAGTTCGCTGCACGAATGGGCCGGCTTGACCGGTGAAATACCACGACCTCTCAGAAGATCGACGTAAAGTGGCTCATACCGCGTTTCGGTACCCGGAGGCCCACCCCCCTTCCCTATCCCCTATCGCTTAAAGGTCGGCAACGGTCGGTCGTGTCCAAGGGCGGCGTTGGTTGCTTACCATCAGGTGACATGTCTGCTCGTTTAAAAAAAAATCCGTTTTATAGTTAATCTAATACCTCAGTCGCCTGTTAAGACACCCACAGGCAGAGAATTTGGTGTTATCTGCTATTGAAAGACGGTCAGTTCTGATTCATTTGTACATCCGAAGGTGGTAAGCAGATGAAGTCATTACTGTATTAAGGGAATTCTGTAGAGTCTCGGTGGTCCAGTGGTCAAACTTTGTAGTCCAGACGTCGTGGGATCGATTTAGGGTTCACACCAATGATTTCTCGGAATTGTTTTCGGAGGTTATATGTGTTGTACTTTGTGTCTGGTGTATGGCAATAGGTTCGCCACCTGTTCCATTTGGGACCTCATGGCAGGTCGAGGCTTTAACAGCCGCTGCCTACCTTTGGGTAGAAGAAGGTGTGATTTTACGTTACATATGTAGTTATAAATTAAAGATTACTAACATTCCAAAAATAATAATTTCTGCAGTGAGTATTATTAAAGAGATTCCAACTCCATACAACATGAGTATCAGCACAGGTCTCATGTCCAGCAGTCCAACACTGCTGAATGATGACATCTTGGTGGTGCAGTGGGGTTTGGGAACTTGAAGACGTTTAGTCAACACTGACTGTATACCGGATTCGCGGATTTGTTTAAATCTGCAAACGTATTATATTGGGACTTATTAGCACGTCACGAAAACTATATTGTTCTCAGACTATCGACGTAAAGTGGCTAGTGCCGCGTTTCGGTATGTGATAAAGTTATACGGCTGCCCCACCCCTTTTCATCTCAGTTTCTACCCCTTTTTATCCCATTCTAAACGTCGCCAAATCTGCTGTAACACTATTGATGTTGCAGGTGTCCCTGAGCTACGCTATCCGCTTACCATCAGGTGATCCATTTACTCATTTGCCCCCATCCCATAAAAAGGTCTTCCAATTATGTACTAAAAATCCGTTACCCTTCTACTGGTCATAATTTTCCTGCCCTTATCCCACTCTAAGTGGGGGTAGGCACAACATTTCATCCATGTTGTCAAAGGATTTAGGTGTGGTTTTATGACCGGCAACCTGCCTGACGTCAACCCTCTTTGGGAACTTGGTTACTCTTCTTCAGATGCAGATGAATATACTTACACGACCCTGAGCAGCTCCAAATATGGTGAATCCTTTCTCACAGGCACAAACGTGTCAAATGTATTCATGAAGTCCACCTCCATCAGATCACATTTCTCACTCTCCAAGAATGTCTCTTCGATGCGTCGGTACACTGGCTCCACTATTGAGTGGAATGCAAACAGACCCTAAAACAAACATGCATAACAATACTTAGCTTCACGCTTTTTCCTACTCAAAGGTGAACCTCGACTTGCCGTTACGTTTACGTCCCAAATGGAATAGGTGGCGAACCTATTGCCATACCGGGCACAAAGTTTGTCAGTCATCGATATTTATCACATATAACTTCCGAAAAGATTTCGAAAAGTCATTGGTGTGTGCCCGCATTCGAACCTACGACTTTTCGATTCAGAACCCGGTTGCTGGATATTTTAAATCTGAATCAGGTATATGTTATGAAAGCAAATAATAGAGCGCCATCTAGTTTCAAGCTAAGTAATATTGACTGTCTTAAGTTTAAATATTTATTTATCGTTATGTTTGTACTCTGACTAAGTACGAACCCGCTGTTCTCTCCTCAGTTGCCGATCCTATCAGCCACTACACCACGCAACTAGTCATGGACCTTCATGACTTTTTTAATGCACGTCTACTTTCAACGCATTATTGAACTCTGCTTATTTTAATCATGACAGAACTTAATCTACCGTAGAAGTAACTTTATCATCACCTGTCTAATCTTTTCAACACCTCTTTTCATATCATAAAATTGCTTTCTTCCCCTTTCCGGATCAATTCTATTGAAAATTGACACGCGTACAGGGTCCTTGTACAGCTACGAAAATAAAAATACATGTAAACTAAACGTACCAAATGTAGGTTAAAGATATTTGTAACACATAACTTCCATTGGAACTTTAGAATTCTCAATTAGAAGACAGAGTAATGGACCTTTAGGCCATTGGAGGAAGGTATGAAAAGTTCTACATATAAAATCTTTGCATGCTTAGACAAATTGCTGTTGTAACAAAATCTTTCTGCAAATGGCAATTTGAAGCAGCATTGCACAGTTTTACATTTTCATAAGGCTAAGGTATAGGCAGGGAAATTTAATAACTTACATCGAGCTCGATTTTACACGCCATAGACATAACTTCCGGAAGGTATAGGTGAACGTCAGAAAGAAAACTCCAGGCTTATCATCGAGATTTAGTTAGTCAACTCTGGGGAGACCCATGGCAGAAGAATTAATATTCTCTATTGCAAGCAATATACAATCATCTGATATTACCCCAAACACAAAATGATTATAATCAACATCGTTAGCGGCAAGGGTGATCTTCGCAGCGGCGAGTTGTGGCAGAGAACGTATGGAGTTGGAAGGTGCCTGCAGGAGTACGACGATGTTGGCGGAGTAGGCGGCGTACAGAGCCATCAGAGCGGTGAACAGAACTAACAACATTATACGCCCTGGAAAAAATAATAAAATATAAGTGTCTTTAAAATCGTATACAGTAAGGCTTTACTATATACGATTTTAAAGACACGTATATTTTATGAGACGCGATAAAAAATATAAACAAAATTTCAGGGGTTCAAAACATTTATCATTTCTCCATGATAAAAATCAACAACTAATTAGGAACAATAATAACAATAACAGCAAAAATGAACAAGAGAACTAAAACAGTAACGGATTAATAACAAGGCTAAAAAAACAAATACGGAAAACGAAAATAAGAGTCCCTTAGAACGCTTTTCTTACAGGAATGAACTTGTTATTAGTTGTCAATAAAATTGCGGACCAACTGTTTACAACCACGGTATCAACTGCTATCATGTACCACGAAGTGCGCAACGATAGCTGTTTTCAACTAAGTGACGTCTTTACTACATAGGAGTAATAAGGACAGACATATCAATCGCTCGGATATTCGTGTCAATCGCCAACTGTCGCAAGATAGCTCGGTAAGGGTCCGTTTGTTTATAGTTTTTATCTCGTCTCGATGGCCTTACTATATCCATTATTAGATTTACGTTACAGATGTGAAAATAAGAAATTAGATGGAAAATGAACGAATCATGAAGGAACGTATATTCATGTGGGCATCAGCGAGTCGGTCTATCATAACCACTATTGCTCATGATACTGGCTGACATGATACAACGTCGCTGTTATATTGTACCTTGTGATTAGGGAATGCAATCCCGACTCAAGATCGCAAAATCCAGATTACGTTCGAGATTGACGGGATTTTAATTTGGTGGTTTACATTTTTCCTTACCTATAAGGCAACTTGATCTGGTTATAGTATAGCAAATGATTGGAAGATCGAAGCTAATGAAATACATAAAAAAATTATGCTTCAGAATTTTATCCAGCAAGATTTTGACAAATTAAATCAGCTGGTTCTTGACTGCATGGCACTTCGGTCTAGCCTATGCAAGATTATAAGTACCTACACATATATAGTCTATCTATACCCTTCCTCGTATTTTATAAGGTAATTTTAATAACGATATAAGTAATTTTTAAGTTCAGATTATGAGCATGAGTGAGCAAAAAGGTCTGAGTCTATTCAATCATTTAGGTATTAAATACTTTCCAGTCGAATTAGTTATTGCTAGTGCTACGGTGAAGAATCTTGACCTGATGTTTTCTTAGGTTCCATAAAGCATCCCTGCTGACCCACTGCACTGAACGTCAGCAGCATGGCATCACATAAACCGTCTAATCTTGTAGCTTCCTATATCATTTTTGAAACATTGTTATATTTTGATAAATTTCGAAAAGGTAATTAGTACAATTTCCTAATAGGCACTATATGATAATTTTACCAGTAGAGGATAGACAGACAAATGTTACTTAGCTGTATATGTAGGCCAATTTGGCTTTAGATAGTTAGGTACGTAATATAAGTGGTAATTTAAAAAAAAACTAGTAAAGATCCTAGAGTTTTGGTGATTTCCACAACCAAGTTGATAGCCGTAGGTACCGTACGAAAAACGGATAATTTATCCGGACACAGCAAAATTTTACAAAAAAACGACATATAACTTAATCTTTTAAAATTGTACATTATCATATATTCAAAAATGCAATTCTAAAGTTTTATCTCTATGTATATACATAAAAGGAAATACATACCAGCCCCTCTCTGGATTCGTATTTAGCGGTCAAATAAACGGTGAAAGTAGTAACTGTGACGCATACCACCAGAGCGAGCCACACATTGGTAGAGAAGGGCATGTAGAATATATTGGCAACGTACGGTAAGGGTGGTTGACGGAATATGAAACGGACTTTGAACGGTGCCAGCCGGTCTGTATATGACACCACATCTAAACGCTCAGGGTCTGATACTGCGCAGTTGGTGCCTACAACAAATAGAAGAAATGTAGCCACCCGACTCCTAAAATAGCGCATAATTCCCAGACTATTTGGAGAAAATCCCTTTCGGGGTAGGCAGAGAGAACAGAGCGCCATAAGTCACGATTCTTGCACACCTTACACGCTTCTTTAACTTTCAAAACTCTTGTCATACAACCTCATTCATTTTAAGGCGCTTGACATCACCTTCCTCCCATAGGGCGTACCATACACTCGAATAAAATGTATCTCCTTCTGGGGAAAGTCGGATAAAACTGGCGGTTTTGTCAATCAGAATTATCAAGCCTCAATTACGAATTGTTTTGTAGATGTTGCATCTTCTATTGGAATTGTTCCTTCTCCATTATGATTTCTTTCCTCACACTGTCTTGCTCTAGTTACTAATACCACACTATATAACTTTTATAATTATTTACCCAAATCAGCTCTCCCTGTATACAGATCATCGATCATACCAGACCACTTGCCATCAACCTTGTATCCCCATCTGTTGCTGAATATATATCCAGGTGTTGCGTTTAACATCTCAAACGCTAGACGAACATTCATCCAGCAGATTTTAGATATGGCATCGTGTTCTGGTTCCCTGATCAAAATCCAAATAACTTATTAGTTAAGGATAGCCAACGTCAATTTTCTTTTGCTCTCCTGATTCTGAGGTTTAATTGAGATCGGCCTTCCTTTTTCTTTTCTGCAACTTTGGGCCCATACAAGCATTACGTAAGCAGATTTTTTACAATTATTTCCTCACCACCCCTTGTCAGCAAATCTCTTACCTCTCCCCCATAATTACGTAAACATTTTTAGAAAAAAAATCACAAGAGACCACGTACAAGATTGGTCCAAGGGCTTTTATGAAAAATAAATAACTACTAATGACGTAATCATCATCTGGACCCCCTTACCCTCCATGTCATCCAAAATAAGCAAAGCAAAGACCACCCACCTCCTCGGGCTTACGTAATACTTGAACGACTCTTTAATCATCGTCTTACTTGGCTTCTTTTTTAAATACGCCTACTACTTGAATAGTTTAGTAATATTTTACAGTTTGCACTGAATTAATAAATTGGCATTAACATTTATTACGTATGTTAGGAAAATATTATAGATTAAGCCCCGCAGAGATATTTAGAATAACTTTATATTAGTAGCATTGGGTTTAAGCAATCAATGTGATAACGTACAATCCGTCTTCTCTTGGTAGATGATATTGAGTGCTGTTACTGTCCTGTATCACGTTAGACATTGTGATGGTGTGACCCATGACGTCTCGTCTCCTTCGAAACAACTCCTTATGTGGTCTAGTGTCAACAAGACTGGTCTTGTAGTAGCCTCGAACAGACATTAATATCGGCCTTTCCGTTGATGGCTTGTGGACTTGTCAACAGAAAGACGATGTAGTAGAAAAATATCATTATAATTAAATATACCCATACAAAACTTGAGGGTTTAAGTTTTGCTTGCACTATTTTAGATTTATTTTATTTGTTTAATTCTAAGCATCTAACAGCGTCTAAGGATAATATAATGTTGATCAGTAAAGGCAGAAAATATCGAAATTCGATTAACATCGATTGCCAATAGTGTTAAGGCTTTGCTGTTATATGCGAAACTTGTTATAAAAACTGGCTAAATCACGTCGAGGATTAGGAATTTTATTTGTTATTGTTGCGACAACAGAAACAAAACATTATCTATTATGTAAGTTGTAATTGTCTAGCTATCGCGTTTCATTACATACAACCGGGTGATAGACAAACGGCCAGAGGAGTCTCAGCTATAATACTTACGTTCGAATAAATTTATTGAGTTTCCAACTCGCGACGCCACAACTATATCGCTGTCGGCTAGCGCGAATATTTCCTCCAATTTAGTCATGTCTGTCTTTTCAGTTGAATTAGTAATGATAAGCCAGCGATAAGGTGAACGGAAAAGGTTTCTCGATGAGGCCTTTAACAAAAGGCATTATAAAGATTAGATACCTATTTGGACAGGTAACGGCGAAATTATTCTCACTTACAACGAAGCAGTCAGTTGAGATATTACTTGGGTATCCCAGTACTAACCGAAATCCTCACTAAAATAATGCGAATTGTCACAAAAACCTTACAAATAGCATTTTAGAGAAATTTTTGAAAAGAGTAGAGTGGTAGAGCCTGTTCACTGCCTGAATGGGCCGGCTCGACCGATGAAATACCACGGCCTCTCAGTTTACAGAGATGATTTTTTTAAGCAAAATTTAAAAGACGAATACGCATTACCAGTTCAATAATCTTTTCACTTTGAGGACAATCAAGATCTACAAGATAGAGTAGATTGTGATATTGATATTTAAAATCTGTATCCATGGATGTTGAAAATCTACCACCAATTCTTGTAATTTCATTTGCCATCAAAACCTGTAAGTCTGCAAAATGTAACGTATATAGAACACAACTAAATTTTAAAATATCAATTCCATGTTATAAATAATATATATATAATCAATTTACATTGACCCCAACATAGCCCACATGATATAAGAAAAGATGGCTTTCCTTCATTTCCGGTGTAACTTTGAATGAATTGAACCCAATATTGATCCCTGGCGAACACCATACTACCAGACACAATAAAACCTAATATTAAAGTATGCGAAGGGGCTTTCATGTTATTTCTTTGCGGTCTTTGCGGTGACCAAACAACAAATGACACGACAAGCAAGTGCTATAATTATAAAACACAATTAAAATGAGAATTTATAATGAAGACTCATTCGAAAGCTTTGTTTAAGTCCCATTACCGACAAGATAAATACATATTTGATGAGATTTACTGCACGCGTTTGAATTAAAATTGCTTCTAATTGTGATAATTGGCGGTTATAAGTAAACCAAATTATAATTCATACTTAAACAGGGCTTTTAGAGACACTTAAAAATACAAATTTGTCTGATTTGAAATCAGACAAATGTGTATTACCAGGACTCTTTATTATAAAATGTTTCATTCTTTGTTTTGTTCTGATGTGGGATATTTTTTTTAATATAATATTTTATTGTTTTTTTAACTGCGTGTAAAAATATATCAATTTGATCTAGATAACAACAACATAGGTATAGGCAGCGGCTGTTGGCTGGCTAGTTGCGGCCTCGTCTCGCCGTTTTGTTTACGTCCTAAATGGAATAGGTGGCTAACCTATTGCCATACCGGGCACAAAATGTTTAGTAATCGATAGCTTTTACACATAAATTTCGAAAAGTCATTGATGTGGCCAGGATTCGAACCCGCGACCTCTTGACTCTTGAATCAATACCCCATTTGTCGACCACTGGACCACTGAGTCTTAAAATGTAGATGAAACTTTAATTTGACACGCATCTAGAATTCGTCTCAAATCCAGGTAGTGTTTATATAAGCCCCTTGGATAATTATTTCCACATTAATGTGAAGCAGTTCGCTGCATGGATGGGCCGGCTCGACCGGTGAAATACCACGACCTCTCAGAAGACCGACGTAAAGTGGCTCATGTCACGTTTCGTTCGGTGAGAGAGGTACCCGGAGGCCCACCCTCCTTCCCCATCCTTTCTTGTCCCCTATCCCTTAAAGGTCGGCAACGCAACAGTAACGCTATATGTGTTGCTGGTGTTTATGGGCGGCGTGGGTTGCTTACCATCAGGTGACACGCCTGCTCGTCTGCCCTCCTATTCCATAAAAAAAATACATTCACGCGAAGGAAGCGGGGGTAAGACTTATAAATAATAGTAGTCACTTAGAAAATATTCATATTTATTACACTCTCGTATAAATATAAGTTTTACAAAAAAAATATTGAATTTTGCACACAGTTACATTGCTTGTAATTTTATCATCGAACTGAATATCAAAATAAAAGAAGATGGCAGAACACTAATACTTCAAGATTCCGTTTGAAGTGTTTAAATTATTAAGGCTTTTGTTTTATTTATTTTTAATGTTGCCTCTTAAATGCCATCTCATATTTTAGCGAATAGCGCAAAGATACTGGTATTCTGGTCAGGTAATACATTATCAGTTATCACAGTGTTGTCATATAAAGGCGTTAAAAGAAGCATTTTTCAATATAACATTTTTTACAGTATGATTAAAAATATGACATTGGCATAGCTGTAACGAACATTCCACCAGCGCCATGCAGATAGCAGTATGTTTTTATTTAACTCACACATCCTCCACCTCCTCCCCAAAGGAACATTAGGACGAGCCCTCGACACCTTGCTATATAAAATAAGTAGTGTCCCACCGAAGGTCTATTTTTGACCAAAGCCGATGCCGATCAATCGGCAATCTCCATAACCTTCGGCCGAAGGTTTATGACTCTTAGTAATTTAATAATTTTGTTCAATATTGTCCATAGCCACAGAAGAATATCGGCGTAAGGTGGCTCATTACGCAATGTATTGGTTATCTACACTAATATTATATATAAAGAGGAAAGATTTGTATTTTTGTATGTAACGAATAAACTCAAAAAGTACTGGACCAATTTTAATAATTATTTTTTCTTTAGAAAGCTACATTATCACTGAGTAACATAGGCTATGTGTAATCATAGTCGTCATCGACATTTTGTTTGTACGCGAGTAACACCGTGAGGCGGGAAGCTACATACAATATAGCGGTACGAAGTTCGCGCGGTCTGCTAGTTCACCATACAAATATTTACGATAATTTTATACTTTACACTAGTTAACTTGTAAATCATTACTGTGTCTCACAATTTAAGTGATAAACACAAATTCAAAACAAAATACTGAACTAAGTGCAGCCCGGTCTGTTATTCACTCACGTCTTTCGTAACAGTTCGTTTAATCCAGACGGTTCTCGGACCTTCGGCGAGGCCTTCGACCTTCGGCGGTCTTGCCGAAGATGTTTTTTGGCCGAAGGTGGCCGAAGCCGAAGCTTTGGTCGGACACTAAAAAAAGGTACCATAAAGTGAACAGGCTTTAACAGTGTCCTATTGTAACCATAGAAAAGACAATACTACAGAAAAGGCTGTATGGGTTCTAAGCTTTAGCTTATCCAAATTGGGAAAAGGAAAAAAAGCTCTTTTACTCTTTGACATGTAACAGTCATCACTAACGCTAAACTAGATCAATACTTTATTGTACATCAATATTGTACATCACAGTTGATCTTAACAATTACTAGCTTTCCAATAAATTAATTACACATAAAATTAAATAAATAAAAACAGAAATAAATAAATCACTGTACTGATTATTAAATAATCATCAATTTACGTATATCTATACATATAAATAAAATTGGAGTGTATGTTTGCAATTTTGAAATATGTATATAGTATGACATATGACCATACCCCAAAATAACATTTTTTACAATATTTAAACTAACTTACTTCCTTTAGAAAAAATCTTTCATTTATTGCTTCGGAGGCGAAACAAAGTTCGCTGGGTCTGCTAGTTTAGAATATAATTTATTCCCCCCATTTATTTGGAAACTATTTCTCCCCAATATTAAAAACGGATAATCCATCAATTTCCAACGTCATCTAGGTAAATTTTGATTTATTACCCCCACAAAAATATACTGAGTTCATATATTTCCTGCGCATAGAAAAGCTATTTTCCAATAAAAATAAATTACATATATTATGAATATAATGTTTTTAACTACTTAAATACTAAAATTTATTATGTTTTAACTTCTGTTCTCCTTATCGTTGACTAAAGGCACCTCATGGCGTGACTGGTCACATTCCGTATGTACCATGTCTCCTGGATTCGAACTTTGGCTAGAGCAGTTAAAGTTGTCGCAAAGTGAATGCGTCTGTGAATAAAATAATGATTATTATTAATAAAAAAAAAACATAACATTACTACACGCCAAATCCCTTGCGGGGTAAGCAGAGAGAACAGAGCGCCACTTATGGCCTTAGCACGATTCTTAGACACCTCACTCGCTTCGATGATTTTCATAACTCTTATCATGCACGCGCGTCGATTATTGAGGCTCCTAACATCACCTTCCTCTAGAACACGTTTTATTTGGTGTGTGTTGGCCCTCCTCGACTCCTACATCTATCGACTTTTGCATTGTTTATCTGCTTAGTCAATCTTGCATCATACATTCTTTCTCCGAGACACTCCGCAGATTTTACGCAATGCCCTCATTTCGACCGCGTTTATCCTACTTTCATGGACACTGCCATACCCAGCTCCATAAGTTAGCGTTGGGATAAACGCCCACTTTTTTATAACTTCACGCTGTATTTCCACCTGAAAGTGCAGGCAGCGGTTTATAAGCCTCGACTAGCAGATTTTTTAAAATCCCAAACGGAATAGGTGGTGGAACCTATTGGCATACAACAACACAATGTAGTTTGTCATCGATATTTATCACACAATTCTCGTGATATCTTGATTCAGAAGCTGGGTTCTCGACCACTGGACCACCGACACATTAACCAACGATAAGCATCATACCGCATAATGCGCTCTAGTGCTATAGTTGGAGAACTACCATACTCACAGTGTAAATCAAGACTGGAGCACCGATGACAGCTCCGGCAAGGACATCCCACCAGTGATGCCGGTGGTCGGTTATACGAGACAGGCTGCACACCAGCGCCATCACCACACAAGCAATCTGGATCCCCACGATGCACTTTGTAGTGGGGGAACTCGTCCTTCGGTAGAGGTAGTACTAGGTAGAAAAAAAAACTTTTAAATTTGGACCGGGTATCCTGATTTCCGGTTTATTCTAAATAGATGGATTCTTTCCCTTATTTCAATTAAAAAGGATTAAGTTTCAAACGTGAAAGGGGACAGACAAACAGATCATTTTATATATACGGGCATATTATACACAATTAATTCATGTATTTTTTTTATACAGGATAGGAGGGTAAACGAGCAGGCGTGTCACCTTAAAGGTGAGCGACAAGCGCCACCTATCGACACCTACAAAACAGTATAACCGTTGTCTTGCCGACATTTAAGGAAGTAGGAAAGGAAAGGATGGGGAAAGGGGTGGACGTTCGGGTGCCTCTTTTACAGAACGAAACGTGGCACGAGCCGCTTTACGTTGATCTTCTGAGATATTTATTTCACCGATCGAGCGAACTGCTTGGCTCTACCCCTGTTAGATAGTATTGTTGAATAATAAATATAATACGGCTCACAGCTAGAAATATTCCTGTATGTACAGCAAGTGACGTGTGCCCCGAAGGGAAACTCTTGTCCGACTGACTCAGCCAGTGCGCTTTAGTACAAGTGTAGCTGGGCACATACTCGGAACTGCAACAGAAAAGAAACGCATTATTTTAAAGAAAACTTTTAAAATTAACTAAAAATATATATTAAAAAGAGGGAGAGGCATAATATCTCGGTGGCGCAGTGGGCGAGCGCACGGCCTCTGATCCAGAGGTCCGGGGTTCGATTCCAGACACTGGCTCACACCAATGACTTTTCGAAATTGTTTTCGGAAGTTATGCGAGATAAATATCGATGACTGAAAAACTTTGTGCCCGGTATGGCAATAGGTTCACCGCCTATTACATTTTGGGACGTAAACATAACGGCGAGACGAGGCTTAACAGCCGCTGCCTACACCTTCGGGTAACAAAAGGCGTGAAGTTATGTATGTTATGCTGATCCAAAAAATGGTGTCATGACTTTCACCACTCACACCAAGTCTAGCTAACTTCGGACTGTACGTTATTTTCATAAATCATTAAAATTTCCACCTACCCCCTATTCTCTCCTCTGCCCATCCCCCAGTACTATCCTAAGCTTCGGCAACGTAACTTCATCCCTACACGGGTGGCGCTAATCACTTACCATCATATGACTCGTAACTCTTTGCCCCTTTTATTAAAAAAATCATATTATTATCCTATACTTATAACTTCGGTAAATATTACCAAAATAACTGTTTTTTTAGGGTTCTAAGCTGGGACCATTATTATTAAAACTTTCAAACCAGTACGATATATCATTACATAGTATAAAACAAAGTCACTTTCCGCTGTCTGTCCCCTTATATGCGCATATCTTTAAAACTACGCAACAGATTTTGAAGCGGTTTTTTCAATAGTTAGAGGGTGTCAACGGGGTGGTTTTGATCTATAATTCATGTATAGTGTAGTAAAAAAAGTGATAATTGTCAAGATTTAGAACTTTAATCGCAAACGCTGCCAGAACCCTAAGTGATAAATCAAAACAACGTACTAAATTATTATACACCTTTAAAAGGTCTACAAAAAAGTCCGCGAGGGCATAACCCACAATGACCATTTTTATTTTTTTACTTTTTACGAGAAATAATGGCCTATTTACGAAGCGATTTTAAACATTACAGCATTAATTTTCATCCAATTAAGTGTCTTAAATAGATTGTGCATGTATATATAGAAGATCATGGCCCTTTACAGCATGCAATTTAAACAAATATTTTCGAAGATATTGCAGTATTAACAAAGCGGGACAGCAGTTATTACTTTTGATGCGGAACAAAGTTCGCCGGGTCACCTAGTTGTTCATAAATATCAAAGTTTTCAAAGACTCCTAAGTATACAATGTTATACCTTTTTGAGCTATTTATATCGTTTGTTCTCTACACATGCAAATAGGTATGTCTTGAATGATAACATGTTTTA
Source organism: Euproctis similis (assembly GCA_905147225.2). Taxonomy (NCBI): domain Eukaryota; kingdom Metazoa; phylum Arthropoda; class Insecta; order Lepidoptera; family Erebidae; genus Euproctis; species Euproctis similis. The sequence goes on along the minus strand of LR990121.1, from coordinate 3,671,568 downwards.
TTTCAAACAGCATTATGTATATAGAATTAGTGGATACTAGTTCTTGACAATAATCTTTTGGGTGCGATCTTTGCTCAGTTCAATTAGAGACAATGAATGATGTCAGACGGAGAGTGAGAAAAATCACACATATGGGTAGTTATAAAATAAAAGGTACTGTCGATGTCTACCTGACCAATTTACAACTAGCTGACTCGGCGCACTTTTTTCCGCATCAAAAGTAAATTTACAGCGTTTGCAATTAAAGTGTTATATTTCGAAAGTTATCATTTTTACTTTCCTACTTTATACGTGAATTAAACACAGAAACCACCCCGTTGACACCCTCTATCTGTTAGAAAAAACCGCATCAAAATCAGTTTATTAGTTTTAAAGATCTGAGCATATAAGGGTAAAGCGACATTGCTTTATATGTAATAATAATGTTCCGATGGTGTTCGGACGTGAAGAGAGAATGGATGATGCAAGATTGACTAAGCAGATATACAATGCAAAAGAGCATGGATATATAGGAGTCGAGGACGGCCACGACACACCTTCCATGACCAAATAGAACGTGTTCTGGAGGAAGGTGATGTTTGGAGCCTTAAAAATCGACGCGCGTGTATGAATAGTTATGAAAGTCAAAGAAGCGAATGAGGCGTGTAAGAATCGTGCCTTATGGCGCTCTGTTATCTGTGCCTACCCCGCAAGGGAATTGGCGTGACGATACAAAGAGATCATTATTTTCGTTATTATTCTACATTATAATTAAACTGATGTATTTATAATTAAGGACAGAACAACAAGAGTTTGTAATGTGACTGAAACCGGTAACCGGTACTTTTATTTTTATCCAAAAACACACGAATTAAAATTGCGACCTTGTGGTATGATGATGTAAACCATGTTCCACACATCGCGATTCTATTGGTTAATCTACAATGAACCATTCAATTGTATCGTGTGGAACACCTATGACTATTACGAACAAACAACAAATAAAAACGTGCCTTGATGTATTTATAAATAATATAATCGTGCATAACATATTATGACGAATACTTTAGACGTATGCAGGTACATCACTTTTTTACCGAGTAGTATGTTGTGTAATCAGGAAAACCAGTTGGCGTAATAAGTACCCTTAATTCTAGCCAGCTTACTACGCGCTTCCTTGCAAATTCGTATTTTCAACGACTAATTTCAGATAGTCTGTGACGAGTAGTCTAATCTAGCTGAAATTAGACATTGGAAATACGAATTTGGGCAGCGCGTTCGCTGGCTGGAATTAAGAGCTCATAATAGGTTCCCGGGACTCAGAATATCGACGTTAAGCGACAAAATGTCCCGATAATGTTGAATGTTCGATAACAGACATATTCGGAGAACCATCCCCTATCCCCCTCCCTTCCCATCCCATTCCTGCTTTGCAGGTGCGCAGCGCTATCCCATGACAAAATAGAATTATATTATAGCAAGCTCCTGTATTGATTAGAATTATAGTCAAAACATATATTACTTACCCCTGACAAGTAGTAGCTTCTTTGGGCGCACACGTATCAAAAAAGTGGGGTCTAGGCGAACCAACAATCAGCTTCAATGTTTGGACAGTCACTAAATTTATGAGTACACCAAACAGATACTCCTTGTACCAGTATAGCGCTTGCTGTTTGGGTTTTAGCTGTTTATCCCTGTGGTACTTTCTTTCGACGATCAGCATCTGTAATAAAAATAAAAATAAACCACCTATAATCGACAGATATTTATTTAAACTTCTAAAGAATCTCTTTCATGAAAGGGTGTCGACCGGTGAAATATCAAGAAAGTTCAGATTCCCTTCTCTTTCTCTTTCCATTCATTTTCAAAGTCGGACAAGCAACTTTGGCACGCAGTGTTGCATATTTTCATGGGCAGCGCTACTCGCTTTCCATCAGGTGACACGTCTGCTATTTGTCCTCTTTCCCATAAGAAAACCCAAGCCCAAAATAATGAAATGTTGGAATTAAAAATTTGTACTCACAACAGCCAACGGTAGCAGTATTGTGGTGATCAGTAATAACTTCGAGCTGATTGTATCACCAGTGTAAGGATGTGACAAGGCTGGGTCATTGCATGTGAAGCCCACCTGCCCGCCTGGCACCAGACGCAACTCTACTATCAGAAATATCAATAGACCTGGAATGAGAGAATACATCAAATACGGTACCATTTTTTTTTCTACATACATACATAACTTCACGCCTTTTTCTAACCGAAGGTGTACGCAGCGGCTGCTAAGTCTTAATCCCACAAAACTTTGATTGGTGTGAACCTGTGATCGATCTTACGACTTCTGAATCATAAGTGGGGAAATCGACCACTGGACCACTGATTTTTTTGTGTCATTTTTTAGTATAAAGAAAACTTTTTTTTCACATGAGACAAAAGTTAATCAATAAAGTAAAATGCAGGTGTAAAAATAGCATGTTGTGAAGTTGAAGTGTCCTTGAATTTATTTGGAGTGAAGTAAACGACACAATGTATCTACATACAGCTATTCAATTTACTAGATCATAAAGAACATTATGTACTCGTAAAGGGATTATTTATTAGAACGAAGTTTTTTATCACGCGTTGTCAAAGGGAAGGCTAGACGGATAAAAAATCTTACGAAAAGTTGTAACGACACTTAATAATATATTATTCGTATATTCCCAGGATTTTTTCAGTTTCAGATGACCACAAAGATATCGCTTAAATAAAAAAAGGCAATTTGTGACAGTGAAAAATTTTACAGTATGTTTTTTCATACAGAATGTAAAGAAATATATTTTAATAATATATTTAGGTTTTCTAACGCTAATCACAATATATGTATATACACATATATAACTATCGCTGAAAACAATAGATAAATGAAAAAATGTAAGTACAAGTGAAGTTATAACACAACTTCACGCCTCTTTATACCCGAAGGTGTAGGCAGCGTCTGTTAAGCCTCGACTCGCCGTTAAGTTTACGTTTCAAATGGCATAAGTGGCGAACCTATTGCCATACATTGCGCACAAAGTTGTTTGTTAGTCATTGATATTTATCACATACAACTTCTGAAAATTCATCGATTGGAAAGCCAGAATTTGAATCCACGATTTCTTGATTCAGAAGTGGGGTGCTCGACCGCTGGACCAACGAGACTGTTACAAGTACAAGTAGTACGGAACAATTCCGAAATTTCACATTATATATTTTTTATGGTTTAGGAGGGTAAACGAGCAAGTGAGTCACGGTAACGTGGGTAAGTGGGTGATGGTAAATATCTTCCCACCGACCATGAACACCGTGGTACGTAGCCGTCCTTTATGGGAGTAGGAGGAAAAGGGATGGGGATAAGGGATGGGGCCTCCGGATACCTCTCTCACCGAACGAAATGCGGCACGAGTCACTTCACGCCGATATTTCGAGAGGTAGAGGTAGGGAGAGCCGGCCCATTCATGTAGCTAACTGCAAGACTCTACGACTGTTAAATTTAGATGTAACACCCTAGACAGTTGCTAAGCGGCTGAGAGACGTATTTTGCCGTCGTTAGCATATAAAATTGGCCATATCGGGGCGACATTTTCGACGCCTCAAGACATATCCAACGGGATATGTCTGTGTACCATAGATGTAACGACATCTATGGTAAAATAGATGTTAATTAAATACTTACGATAGTGATCTTTAACATGTTTTCTAATAATAGGTAATGAGACTCTGTCAGCTGTTTGAATATAAAGATACCTTATCATTATAATGAAGTAATGTTATCAAACTGATTTCTTTCGTATCACTGTGAATAGAAGATGATAATGTGGCAATACATTTTCTGTATACCTTCACGCTGTTAACACACGATGTGTAGACAACGTTATCTTATAATGAAGAATTATTTGTTCATACATAATTATTTATGCAAACAGTGAGCACATCGCGCAAAATTTGTAGAGTGACTCTAGCTGACTGCATCGAACACAAGGTGATTAAAAGAGAGTGTTGGTGTAAAGGGAAGAAAGGGCATGCTCCGATGGTTCGGACATGTAGAAAGAATGGTTGATGCAAGATAGACTAAGCAGATATACAATGAAAAAGCGGATGGATATAGGAGTCGAGGATGGCGATGCGACGAAAATCGACGCGAGTGTATGACAAGAGCTATGAAAGTCAAAGAAGCGAGTGAGGCGTGTAAGAATCGTGCCCTATAGCCTATGCCTACGTCGCAATCGATTTGGCGTGAGGTTATGTATATGTATGTAAGCAAACATATATTTATCACAGCTAACTTTCAAAGATATTAATATGTAACCAGGGTTCAAGGCTGAGACCTTTCTAACAAAAGGGTTATTTATAAATAGAAAAAAATCGGGTTCGGAACCAGGCTTAGACTAATTTTTCGTAAGTTAGTTGTGGTTGATATTTTTTATGGGATAGGAGGGCAAACCAGCAGGCGAGTCACCTGATGATAAGCGACCAGCGCAGCCTATAGACACCTGCATAGCAATTACTGATACTGTTGTGTTGCCGGCCTTTAAGGAAGTAGGATAGTAAAGGATGGGGAAGAGGGATATGCCTCCGGGTACTTTAGCCACTTTACGTCGATTGGCCTATTCATGCAGCAAACAGTCTCGGTGGTCCAGTGGTCGAGCATCTAGCCCGGTGTATGGCAATAGGTCCGCCACCGGTTCTATTTGGGACGTAAACATAACGGCGAGTCGAGGCTTAACGGCCGAATCAATCGGCCATTTGTGCATTAAATCTATTAATCTAATCAGTTAAAATTTAAATTAAAAAAATATACTGCTTGTTTTTGCATCAAAGTCTTCATCATTACATAGTATAAAACAAAGTCACTTATATGCGCATATCTTTAAAACTACGCAACGGATTTTGATGATTTTTTTTTGATTTGATGATTGATTTTTTTAATAGTTAAAGGGTGTCAGCGGGGTGGTTTTGATATATAATTCTTGTATAGTGTATTAAAAAAAAGTGATTTACTTTTTACAAGAACCATGGCACATTTACGAAGCGATTTTAAACATTACAGCATTAACTTTCATCCAATTAAGTGTCTTAAATAGATTGTGCATGTAATATAGATGATCCTGGCCCGTTCCAGCATGCAATTTAAAACAAATATTTTCGAAGATATTGCAGTATTAACAAGGACAGCAGTTATTACTTTTTATGCGTAACAAAGTTCGCCGGGTCAGCTAGTCTTATATAAAAAAAAGCTCTTCACATGTATATACAGACAAAATATATGCGGTATGTTTTAATAGTATAGATTACAAAAAGTTTATGTCATAATGACTAGGCACAAAAATATTATCATCCTGTATAAGCATTTCATTTATCAAACAAAAAAAAATAGTTTCCACAGTTCTTTGAACAACTTGTTTATTTAGAAAAAGAATCTATGTTTTAATTTTCAATTCTTATTATTTTTACACTTTCTGTAAATATTCCAAAAACTAGTGTAATATCTAAACTCTATCAGAAACTATGGAACAGTCTCGGTGAGTCAGTGGTAGCTGCCTGCTTTGGATTTGAAGTAGGATAGATTCTAGGATAGATAGATCACCATCTTCCACTGCACCGCAGTGGAAGATGGTGATCCAGAGGTCCGGGTTCAAATCCTGACACGGCTTACACCAATGACTTTTCGAAATTAAGTTTTCGGAAGTTAAGTGTGATAAATATCGATGACTGAAAACTTTGTGCCCGTTATGGCAATAGGTTCGCTACCTATTCCATTTGGGACATAAACATAACGGCAAGATGAGGCTTAACAGCCGCTGCCTACACCTTCGGGTAACAAAAGGCGTAAAGTTATGTTATAGATTCCGGACTCACACCTATAATATCTCATAATTCTTTTCGGAAGTTATACTTGATAAATAATGAATAACAACTTTATGCCTGGTGTATGGCAATAAGTTATTTTCCATATTGCACCATTCCACCTGTTCCATTTGGGAAGTAATGATTTGAAGAATCAAGGCTTAACAGCTGCTGCTTTGCCTTCGGGTAGAAAAGGGCATGAACTTATGTATGTATCTAGGGGAGTAAATATTCATTTATGTGAGTCACTATGCATTGTTTGTAATAACATACTTTTATAATTGAATTCAACATAGTAAGTATAATTACTCATTAAGAATTCCCATTACTCTCTGACAGATTGTGTTTATTACTCATTCGCAGTAGTAATAATAAAAAATAACAATACATATATATGTTATTCAAATAAATTTTTAGTAGTTAAATTTATGGAACAAATTAAACAACTTTCACATTTGTAAAGAGTAAAGAAAACTGAAACTTAACTGTAATTAGACAAATTGAAATGCATTTCTAATAAGTTTTTTATTACTGTTACTATACAAGAATAAGTATCATCTTATGATTGGTAGACATTCAGAAATATCTTTTAGATAAATTCTAGGCAATGATTATGTTTGATACTAAGCACCTCAGTTAATATCTATCATAGGCCCACATTACTACTTAACTACATTTAGTCAGCAAATTTTGGATCAAAATATATATTCCTTTTGCCTCTGTTTTCAAATAGGCAAAACTGAAGACACAATTGTTTACTTTGGACAATAATATTGTTACTTTTGTTAATTGAAAAAAAAAGTTAGATGTAGAATAGCATAGTGTATATTTGAGTTAAATAATATATTTAATAAACTATGACAAAGACATCGTACGAACCTCTATGCCATCGGTTAGTTTTTGACCACAACAATTTTATTTTATCCATCATTTCCGCAGTTCACTTTCACAATATTAGCACCGTTTCAAGAAAAGAAAAGTTTGTAAAAAATTGCACAAATGGTATTACCGGTAAGACTTCACTGAATTAAAGAAGTATATTTTATAGTAGCAACTACTAAATTTCCGCGTAAAACTGATTTAATTTTAAAAAGCGTACTACTTAGGTATACCAAAGGTACAAAACAATCTCAAAAGAGATTGTTTACATCAGTACGTCTAGTAATCGCGAATAATAACATTATAATGCCGTGAATTGCGGTCGACGCGAATCACATAACTCCGAGACAAACATTTTCTCATTAATTGCGCGAATTAAACACCGGGAGCAAAAAATGTATGACGTCTCACGTCTATCATAGGCGTTCAAAAACAAACTAAAATTAAAAATTGTAGATTTTTAATTTTCAAAGAACATTTTTTAGAAATTCACTGAGGTTATAAATTAATATGTCATTTATTACATACAATTTTTTATCTTTGATTTCAACGAGGTTGAAGGCTATTTTAAGATAGATTTTAAGATACAGAAATTAATGATTTCTACACGAAGTAATTCATTGTCACTTATTAGTACAACAGATGGCAACATTTAATACAAATGAAATAAATATAGCTTCTTACCGCTAGATGGCAGCTTCGTACCAATAGTATTCTTAGTACTTCATTTTTCTGTGCACATATTCCTAATAATTCCTAATAATTAATCTAGCGTTAATTGATTTTTATAGCATATAATAAGGGGCCTAGCAAGAATAAGTTCTTATTTGTAATGTGCAATCAATTTAAAAATCAGCTAATTTGTACCAAAAAAAACAATGTATCTGTATCTGAAAGTTTTCACATTTAATACTAGGTGTCGCTACAAGTACTTAGAAATAGATGTATACAAAATAAATATTCAAAGTGATGCAAACCTAATACCTACCTATTTGTATTTAATTCTATATATTCTAAATAAATTCATTAGAAAAGAGAAATACTTTAATAAATTTTACAATTTATAGCTAATCAGTGACATTTTAGACTTGATGAATCAATGTAATCCTTATTGGAATAAAACAATTCAAATAGATGACCAACACAAATCTGTTTTTATTAATTCAATAGTAAAAGTTAAAGCATTACTTTTAAAATAAAAAAGTATGGTTGAATGTACGCAGTTATAAATAATAACATTAAAATAAACTAAGACAGTTTATTTTTCGCAGATTAGGTGACCAGGAACCTATTTGCCATACATCTAGCGCAACAAATGGATAGTCCATATTTATCACAATATCCTTGATCTTCTTAAACATCTTATCTATTTACTGTACGTATAGTTAGGTAGCTTACTTACGTAGCTTTAGAACTAAGAAGCAGTGACTCAAATTGCTCGGTCATTGCCTCCTTTGTATATACTGAATAAGTACATTTGTCATCAATACAATATTGCAATAAATAAATCACTCAGTTAATTATTTCAGGAGTGTCTCAGACCCGCCTATTAATAAAGAGCTTAAGAGCTTTTGACACCGCGCTAATTTCACGATGACTAAGAACAACTACTACCCTCAGCTTCATTTGCGAGATAAGTTAAAAATAAATCTTGCCATCTATTATCGAAATATTCTAAATATGTATATAATTAGATCGTCCTGATAGACTATTTTAGGAGATTTTGGGAATTGAAACCCAACTACCGATACTCAGAAACCAATATTAGTAGCACTTGTACTGTCAAATGCAAGTTTTATCTCAGAAAATGTGTCATCAAAATTCTGCTTTCCCGCAAATAATTGCCGGATAGAGTTCAGTCAAAATGACATTTTGTTTTTTTTTTCATTCGTCTAATTTTGTACTGGCTTTGAAGCTTTGAAGCCATACTGCCTAGTCAGTCGTATTATTTTTTTTGGAAGTAACAAAATCATCAAATCTATAAAGTTGTGGCAATTTGTGACGACAATGCACACTACACAGTTACACGCGATATTTACACCATTTTCCACATTTGCACACATATACAAACATTTCTTAAATAAAGCGCCACTGGTTATATTCAATAATATCCTTTGAAACACAAATTTTACAAAATAATGCAAAGAACGAACACGGCTCTTTTACATTCCCGCCAAAACTGACATTTTGGTATTCTAGCCAGTGACGTGCTTAATCATACTTAAGTATTCGGTAAAAAAATGCTATTTGGACATATCAAACAGACAATTTAGTTTTTTTATTGGTAATGATAATGTTGCATCGTGTGTGGGCCTCTACACGGCGTGGTAACTGAAGATTTAGGATATTATTACGTCGGGATGTTGGCCAACCGCACGCACTTAATTTATGACCAAACTATAGATAACCCGGTCAACATTGGATTAGTTCTAATGAGTAGCAGCTCAAGATCATCTTTACTTATGAGTTATAACTGATAAAAACTATTATATGCTGTATTATCAATGTAACTATTAAATCTGTGCATTACTGATTCAATTTTTTATTGTTGATAAATTTAAAGTTTTTAATTCTTTGATCATGCTTTTAATTCTTGAAAGGTATTGAAAGGGGATTAGAAGTCGAGACGTTACATCTATCAATAGATGATATATCGAGCACTAAAATACCCAAAACATTTTGATGATCAGTTTTTTTCTTATAAATAAACCATTTGAGTATGCTATTAAAAATATAGATTTAGTTTAGTTGCTTAGCTTGGAACTAGAAGGCGTTGTGTGTATTGTGTCCAAAATATTATTATTATTATCATTGGCCAATACTGTATAATTAATATTTCTTGACCATTCGTAGTTTAGAGATAAAACAGTACCAATAAAAATCCCACAAGGATTCTTATAAAACTATTAACTCCATGGGAGAAAGACGTCATCATTATGTAACTACAGCTGCCTCAGAAAAGTGTACCTGATAGCTGTGGCAATTCTTTCCGTCATTTATTTGGGAGTAAAAATAATTGTCTCTGGAATAAAAAGCGCGCAATTGCAACTTATAATAACATTCATTTCGATTATCTGAAGTTCACTCTAACAAATTGACGCTTTCGTGTTGTAGAAAAAAAAAACTTTAATTTATTCATTAGTCAACTCGTGGGCGTACGACGAGATTTTAAATGATTAGCAGTAACTACTTCTGACAGAATGGCTACTGGTTTATATTTTAACGCCTAGCAGACGGTCCTCACCAGAAGTGCCAAGTGGGGAGATAATCTAATAAGATAAGTCATTCAATGGAAATAGTGATGGGACAGTAATGAGATTTAGACCTTTAGAGACTCTGTGTTGGTCGAAATTCGACCTTAATGTGTTAGTTAGATAGGTATATATTTGTGCTACAAATGCGTGCCATTATCCTATCACCTACGTGTATGTGAACTGATGCCATGTGACCATATCTTGTATGGTAAGTTTCGATGATTTAGTAGTTTAGCACCCTGACTTCTAGTTTATATGTATCGTATTCTAATCCTAGCTCACACTAATTACTTTCTGGAAGTCATGTACTGTAGGGACTAAAACCAGTCCAGTGTATTCACAGCCTCGTGGTGCATTGGTAAAGCTACCGACTGCAGAATCGAGGTTGGCGGGTTCGATTACCACCCGAGTATAAATATTTGTGACAAGCATGAATATTGGTGTGGCGTCTGTGTGTATTATAAGTATGTACATATTTATAAAAGAAATTATATATGTATGAGGGCGCTGTGAGTATTGAGTCGAAGGTATTGAGGAAGCTATAACAGTTTCTACCTCAGTCTTCGGATATTAACAGGGTGAAGTTACAACAAGGTAAACGTGGGGCAAGGCGGATTTGTGGAAGGTGGTTGTAACTGACTTATAAGAAAGGAGGAGGTCCGAGGCTTGTATGTATTTTTTGTTCTCGATAATCCATTCATATTTATACACTTTCCCAGAGGGCAGGTGTACCTGTGATATTCACGTGTGGATTCGTAAGGTGGGATTTTATTATATTACCTACATTTCCTCAGTTTTGTTCGGTTATGGGTTAGGGGCGTCCATAAATTACGTGAGGTGGTTTGTTACAATTTTTCTGTCCCTCCCTCCCCCGTTGGTGAGATGTCGTGAGATTTTGATCAACCCTCCCCCATCCTCCAATCTTTTTCAGATTTTTCAGAATGTGGGTTTCGTACGTAAAACGCGTTGGGTTGTTATTGTAGAACGAAAATTGAGTTATTTGGTGTAAAATAAATATGGTGGTTTGACATTCAGTAGATGTATAACGCTGAAGTATGAATGAATTTATTTTCTTTCGAACGAATTACTGAATAATCATAATCGTATTACGATGACGCTTAAATCTTGAGCATGTACATACAATTTGGATTGAATGGACCAAAATAGTATACATTTTTTTTTTTGGTTCAATAAAAAAAAAAATTGCGTGATGATTGAGACCCTCTCTCTCCCTAACGTGAGATTATATGAGATTTGACTCGAACCCCTCCCCCCCTAAATCATCTCACGTAATTTATGGACGACCCCATAAAACAGTCCCACTACGAGTAGCAAATACTTCGAACCCGTCAACTATGAGCCGGACCTGTGCGAAGATGGTGCCGTTTCGTGAACATGTCTGCGCAAACGTTTTTACCCTTGCGAGGTAAGCAGAGAGAACAGGGCGCCATAAGGCACGATTCTTACACGCCTCACTCGCTTGGTTGACATTCATAACTCTTTTCATTCAAATCGACGCGCGTGCGTCGATTTTTCAGTCTCCCAACATGACCTTCCTCTAAAAAATGTTCTATTTGGGCATGGAATGTGTGTCTTGGCCGTCCTCAACTCCTACATACATCCGCTTTTGCATTGTATATCGGCTTAGTCAATCTTGCATCGTCCATTCTTTCTACATGTCCGAACCAGGGGATAATTTTTCTACTTGGTGCCTCCATGTAAAAAAAGATAATTCTAGATAGTGCATAAATACATAACTTCACGCTTTTTTCTACCCGATAGTGTAGGCATCGGCTGTTAAGCCTCGTCTCGCCGTTATGTTTACGTCCCAAATGGAATTGGTGATCAACCTATTGCCAAACCGGGAACAAATTTTCCAGTCATCGATATTTATCACAAATAACTTTCGAAAATAATTTCGAAAAGTCATTGGTGTGAGCCCGGATTCGAACCCGTGACTTCTTGATTCAGAATCGGGTTGGTCGACCACTGGACCACCGAGAGAGAGCAGCCTATTAAAAACAAATATTTTCAGCATGAGCTTAAAAATGACTTTATATTTGTAATAGGGTTTTATTTCAAACGGTACCCTAAAAAGGAAATGAATATATACATATAGAACATGTATATGAACATTCTTGGGTCTGTCTGCCGAGTCCCTCATTGTGAACAGGATGTGGATGAGATTGAAAGCGTTGGCCACACCTGCAGGAAACGAGGGACAGTTGAAGAAAAGAGGTGGGTTGCGTAAATCTATGCGTCACTGCAACCTGTGTTCGTTCATTGTTAGCGTGAATATCATTATAATCTACATAGTATAAGACAAAGTTGCTTTCCGCTGTCTGTCCTCTTATATGCTTATATCTTTGAAACTACGCAACGGATTTTGATGCAGGTTTTTTCAATAGAGGGTGTCTACGGGGTAGTTTGTTTGTATGTATGATTCATGTATAATATTGTAAATAAAAAGTGATAGTTTTCCAGATTTAGCAATCTAATTGTAAACGCTGTAAAATTTACTTCTGATGCGGAACAAAGTTCGCCGGTCAGCTAGTGTTAATAACACGTTAGGAATGTGTGGATATTTTATTTCAAAATGATCCATAATATTTTTCACATGCCCTAATTTGATGTTTTATTGAATTGTAAGTACTTTTAAATTGTACTAGAGGAGGATTTCGCAAACTTTCAGATCAACGAAACCCCATTTAAACTTTCAAGGTGACTGCAAACCCGTAACTTACAAAATAACAATGAAATATTAACATCTTCAATTCAGGTGTTTAATAAAACAAATAATATGATTGATTATTATTATTATAATTTCTCGAGTGCTCGACTTTTCTCGAGCTGTATTTTCCGGGAACAAAGTTCAACTATTTCCCGGGAATTCTCAGGTCTAGAACGCCTGTGGATACCAGTTACATAGATAGTGTCACAGTTGCGTTGCCAGATTTTAAGACAGGTTAGTGTAGGAGGGGTTAAGGCTAACACAAATAAACTGAGCATGAGCCACTTCACATTTGGATATTTTAGGATATCGTTGTTTTTCACCGGTCGAGCCAGACCAATCATACAACGAACTGTATGGCTCTACTGCTACTATGAACACGCTCACTCAGGAATGTAGAATAAGCTTATTTTTATTAAAACAAAAACAATATTTACACTCAAAACTAAGCTCATTTAGTTATTTTAAGTGTCAATATGTACCATAAGTAAATAAACTAATAACTATTTAATAATAATATTATTGTTATTTAAATAAACAGTAATCAAAGCTCATATTGCTTATTGTAAAGTCAGTCAAAACATACGAGTAGGTAATATATATATATTCATCCCTTTTCCGCTATTGTACAGTGATTGACCAGTTTAGTAGTTGAAACACGAATAGAACTGCCTATGTTTGTTTGTAAGTTTTGTTTGTATTTCTAATTGTGTATAGGTTACGTTGAGATTACAGAATTCGACATGTAGAAAATTTACGCGATTTGTAATAAAAGTGTGTCGGATTGAAAGAGAGTGTCGGTCGGTAAAAGTAAGAAAGGGCATGCTCCGATGGTTTGGACATGTAGAAAGAATGGATGATGCAAGATTGACTACGCAGATATACAATGCAAAAGCGGAAGAATTTAGGAGTAGAGGACGGCCAACACACATTTCATTACCAATGACTTATGGCGATCTGTTCTCTCTACCTACCACGCAAGGGATTTGGCGTGAAGTTATATTGTGTTATATGTTGGGTGTTAAATTGAATAAAGCATTGATTTGATTCTTCGGCGTTCTTTTTAATACTGGACAGAAAAAGCAAGTTCTGAGGAAACTTCATTTTTCAACACACTTCGTATAGCTCTCTCTCTTATCATCTGTGTAGAGAACCATTGTTACCAAATAAAATTCAAAGAAAAACGTGTTTCTATTTCTCTATTTCTAGAAAACTTAAACGAATAGTAAAGCTCTCATAAAAATCTGTTAAGTGACTTCGGTAATTCCCGACTATTTCGTGGGAGTAAATATTATAGCTATGATAAAATGGCGCCTATATTTTTATAGCATTTTAAAGCTATATCTACATATATTTTGATCGTATTAAAGGCGATCGAGTAGTTTTTATGTAATGCGTGTATAAAAATATAGACAGAAATTTTGGAAACCGTTGATTTGGCATAGATAGAAAAAAGTGGACAAAAATTGAGCAATCAAGACAAAAAAACCGGTTTCGTAAGCAAACATTCCAATCAGACACATCAAGTTCTTAAATTTTAATTCACTTCAAATTATTTTAACTAGAAAAATAAACTAGTATATTATAAAATATGAAACTAAAATACATCAGACATTTTACACAATAGCCAAATTGAAGTCGCACCGCAACATGCCTATTGGCTGCGGTTAAAAAACGTAACAATACAAACACAGAGTAGATTAGCGGTTTTCTCTCTGTACGTTTGTTTGTTGAAAAAAAATCTCATATACTAGTGTTGACATACGTAATGCGCCTGGGACTTACTACTTATTGACATGACTTATGTTTGATAATAAGACGCTCTAAATCAGGATAAGTTTCTTTACTGATGGTCTTAAGATTTCGCTAGTTAGATGTTTATTCCTATGGAACTGAACTGAACTAAACTGCGTGGCCCACTGTTAAAACAGTGGGCCACGCAGTTCGCTGTATGAATGGGACGGCTCGACCAGTGAAATACCACGATCTCTCATCGGCGTTAAGTGGCTCATAGCGCGTTTCGTTCGCTGAGAGAGGTCAGGAGGTTGTTTTTTGTTAGGTTTGTATCACTTTGTCACGCTAGCGCCAATTGGGATCGCATAGCAATCAATACAAACTAATCGTGTGTTTTGGCGTAAACAGTTGGCAATTAGCGGAAACGATTTGCTTGTTGATTTCCGGCACACTATGTTAAAAAATTTAAGATAGATTTAAAGAATTTGATATGAGAGTAATTATTATTATTACATTGGGTCGGGATCGGGAGACCAAGACGGAGCTACCACGACCAAATAAGTGGTCTGTTTAAAAAAGGTAAAATGCGTAGCACCCGAAACCGACGTAAATGCATGACGAGGTGTATGACTGTGGATGAGGCGAAAGATGTGTGTCAGGATCGTAGCTTGTTAAAAGCCAAAGTCTCTGCCTACCCCCATGGGATACAGGCGTGAGCTTATGTATGTATTATTACATTGCAGTTGGTTGTTTAAAACGGCAAAATTAAAATCGTTCAGAGCATATTTGCTGCAAAATATATTAACTTTACTTTTGTATAGCAACAAAATATCGTTAATTATTATAATAAATAATGTTTTTCTAACAAATATGTACATAAACTTGAGTAATAAACATTTATCTAATCGTTTTGAGTGTTATTAATATCGTCAGATGTACATCGGTTCATATTTCTTATTGCATTGAAATATTTTCTATCCATTACAAGATTGAGATGTGTGTACAGTTGTTAGCAAAAGTGTTACTTGAAAATTTTGTTATAATTATCAGCTCGATAATGTTTCGCTTTTTTTAAGTTCTTTCTTGAACCACTAGGACCTCGTGTTGAATTAATACTCCAGACTTTTGAATGACGATTTTTTGTGGGATGCGTAGGCAAACGAGTACAGAGCAACTAACACTGCTCATCACCTCATCACCTGCAACAGAGACAGTGTTACAGTAGCGTTGCCAACCTTTAGAATGGGATAGGGAAGGAGTTGGAAGTGGGATGGAAAGAGGAGAGGGTACGGAGTTCCGGATACCTCTCTCACTGAGGTGAGAGAAGCAGCCTCTTTACGTCAATATTCTGAGAGGTCGTGGTATTTCACCGGTTGAGCTAGCCTGTGCATGCAGCTCATTATGTGGTTCTGACTAATAATAAAACTTTACTTAAATTTAAACTTCACATTATTTGTAGTTATAAAACATCTTATAAATCGATGAATGGCTGTTTTACGTACGTTCCTTCTGAATAGAGTGTCCAAGCCAGAGAGCAAGGGAAAGAGATACACGATTGGCTTAAGCTCAGTCTGTTACTGGTCAATCTCTCTTCCTAGAGATAATATAATATATATTGAAACGTAATTTAATTCATTGTCATATCATTTTAATTGAAGTCATAAAAGTGTCCAGTTTTTAATTTATATTTATAATACTATCACTAAAGAACAATTGTTCGTAAAACGACTTCAAAGACAAACATTTACAGATTTCATAATAGTAATATTATGAAGACGATAGCTGATATTCAAAATACCATCAAATTAATACTTGTAATAAGTATCATTTACTTCAAATATTATAAGTTATCTATACCCGAAACTTATGTTTAATCCAAACATAAGTTGTTTGAAATATTTTTTAATGTATCAATACTTTTGTAATGATCTGTACCTCAGCAGTTTTCTAACACTTTTCATTGAATATTAACATAATATAGTATGTTGCAACACTATTAAATAACATAAGTGTATATGCTATACCATGTTGGTATAGCTGTTTTTTACACAAAAGTATGGAATGGGAACCGTCGATAATCGTGTTTGGTGATTCGGAAATGTGTCTGTTTTATAACTCTAGCTAGTACGCAATAAAACGCACACATGTGCCTACAATTTGAAATAGTTAAAATTATTTTCTTTCATTTTTTTCACATTCATTTACGTTTGTATTGTAGGGGTGTAGGCAGAGATGTTGGCTTTCCACAGGCATAGGCACATCATAAATTCTAGACGGTTTTACACGCTACCTTTTTTGCAACATTGGCACACCTCAGTTACAACTAAAAAAAAATTTGTGTTATTGGCTGGTGGACTTTCAATTTGACTATACCGTGTTCGAATCTGGGTAGATATTAATGAGTTTCTCAAAGTCTTTTCTGAAGCTATGTGTCTTGTTAGTTGATGATTGAATAAATGTATTGGCCGATGTACCTACATAACATACATACATAACTTCACGCTAAATCCCTTGTGCGGTAGGCAGAGAGAACGAACGGAGCGCCATAGGGCACGATTCTTACACACCTCACTCGCTTCGTTGACCTTCGTAACTCTTTTCATGCACGCGCGTCGATTTTTGAGGCTCCTAACATCACCTTCCTCCAGAACACGTTCTATTTGGCCGATTTATTTCAATGATATTTATTCCGTGGGACAAAACAAATGTTTTGGCGAGTCGGGGCATCGTACTCTTCTTCTTTAAGAAGTCTTTTTAAATTTCTTTGGACCAATCTTAGGAATTTGCTGCAAGTAACATTTTTAATGTATATTTGGTATATACTTTTTAAATTTATTTTCAATGGATGCAATACTATTTTATTTTATATAATTACAAACAGACAAAACGATTCGTAATAGTGACTCTCGACCCATATTATCCACATCTAGGGTTGTCAAACGCATCTTGAATCGAAAATATATTTTTTAATTAAAATATTTTGGAAGTTTAACATAGAAACATAACATAAGTTTACGCCTTTTTCTATCCGAAGGTGTAGGCAGTGGCTGTTAAGCGACGACTTGCCGTTATGTTGACGTCCCAAATGGAATAGGTGGCGAAAATAATCAATCAATCATCATCATTGTTGGACATAGACCCCTCATGGAAACTGACGGTCCCGCTTTTGTCAATAGCAGAATTGAAATAATTCTAAATTTTTTAGATAAAGTTTTATATTATTTTATTGTTATTTTTTGAGTGCAATCTGCTTTGCTGATATGTTAGTAATGTTAGTAATATCTTGGACACAAATCACACAGCGCCCTCCAGTTCCAAACTAAGCAACTAAATGCTTGTGCTATGGATACTAGATAACGGACACTAACACATATATACCCCTCTTTTGCAAATACATACTTATAATACATAGAAAAACACCCAGACGCCGCACAAATATTCATGTTTGTCACAAATATTTGGGCTCGGGTGGGAATCGAACCCCCGACCTCAGTGCTGCAGCCGGTAGTTTTATCAATGCGCCACGAGGCCCGTCAACGAGATATGATATTAATACAATAGCATGATGTATATAGATAAAAAAAAATCTTAAGAGAAAAATTATATTTAATTATAGAATTAAATAATAATAACTAGATGAATTATTATGAGTGTAACGATTTTATAAATTATTAATAATAATAAGATTTCTCTTAAGATTTTTTCGGTTGTAATAATAAAATCGTTACACTCATATTTCATCTAGTTATAACTATATAATAATGTTTTTGTAAGAGCTATCTATCAAATGAAATCTCGCGCATCACTAAGAGAGAAATTCAAAGAAATTAATATTCTCACCGTTGCCTCGCAATACGTATTAGATAATATTCTTCATGTTAAGAAAAACATTCATCTTTTTCCTAAAAATTGTGATATGCACTCATTTAATACAAGAAATAAAAATAAACTTGCTACGCCGTTTTTCCGTCTGAAAAAAGTTAATAACTCGTTTATGGGTAATTGTGTACGTTTCTTTAATAAGATTCCTGAAAATGTAATTGAGATGCCGTTTACTAAATTTAAGGCGTATGTTAAAAGATGTCTCATCAGCAAAGCTTATTATAGTATTAACGATTTTTTGGAGGACGACAAAGTTTTTAAATAAACCGCTCATTACTTCTTACACTTGTAACAATTTGAATTGTTAGTGCATTTTGTTGTGTAAATGATAGTAATAAAAAAAAAAACAAAAAAAAAAAAACCTCCCTGAGTTTCTTGCCAATTCTTCTCAGTGCGAGAGTAATCGAATTGGCGGAAGTAAAAAAAAAAAAAAGTGACCTTCATAAGTGTTTGACAAGACCTAAACTGAATAAATGAGTTTTGATTTTGATTTTGATTTTGATTTTTGAATACAAGAATATTTTAAGCGAAATAAATTTATCTGAATAAAAATATAAATTTGCAAATACGTACACAACATGATAGAGTTATGAACCTAAGAACCTTTAACAACTGTCATGTTGGTTGTTGTGTTTTGTTTATCTTAGAGAAGCAGGGTGCTCGACCACTGACACTATTGTTCACCGATATGTATATTGAAAATATCTTTAGATAGTGTTGTGGCAGCCCTATGTGATTGCGCGTATGACTCACTGCACTATAAATTTAACTGCACACGTGTATAAATAGGAAGGAATCTAATTATATTAACAGAAGTTTGGGTGTTGTTGTACAAAGTTGTTGCGTGTTCACAATATGGACCTTAATTGTATAAGTACTATAGACGGGCTTCGCCGGTCAGTAGGTTCGGTTCTCGTAAAGTCAAAACCATACTTAATTTTGCTTGAATATTGGCCAAAGGACGGCAACATTAACATATAGGCTAACTATTAAAATAATGGCAATAGTATTTTTGCTACTTTATTGGGCAGACGAAGTCGCGAGCTAGTAAAAAAAAACAGTATAATATTAAAAAGTCTCGGTGGTCCAGTGGTCAAGCACCCCACTTCTCACACCAATGACTTTTCGAAATAAATTTGTGAAGTTATGTGTGATAAATATTCATGACTGAAAACTTGTGCCCAGTATATCAATAGGTTCGCCACCTATTTCATTGGGACATAAAAATAACGGCGAGTCCAGGCTTAACGGCCACTGCCTACACCTTCGCTCGGTTGATATCGAAAAATGAGGAAGTTCTCAATTCGTCTGAATGTATAATAACTTTTTTATTGTTTTAAGGCTCCTGAAATCACCTTCTTCCAGAACTCGTCCTTTTTCGTCATGGAAGATGTGTGGTAGGCGTCCCATTTATAAAACTATTATTAGATAAAAATATTATTATAATCATCGCTGGATGCCTAGTCCTTTAGCTAGTTAGACCCTTCAGCTTCACCACGACATCATCCATTGCAATAAAAAAACTTTACATACAAAATTATGAAGGGCGTTCAAATTAAAAATACATTAGTGCGTAGATTTCAAAGAACAATTAATGCCAATTTAAGTCTATGTTTGATTTTTATTGTTTGAACTCAATTATTAGGTAACTAAAAAACTTGTAAGTTTATTTGCAAATATCAGAACTACCAATATTTGCTACCTGGGTGTTTAACTACTCAAGTTACAAAGGCTTTCTTTGTAAACATCTAAGATTTAATTAAGTGTGTGATGTAAAAATATATTGAGAATGAATTTGAGACAAATACCAGTGCTTATAAAAAGATCATGACACAAACATAAAGATTACGGAGTTATTTAGACATATTTTTGTATTATATTGAGTTATCATTATGTTTATGGAATAGAGTTCGGATCGAAGGACCACAAACGTGCCGGATATTGTAGTAGTCGGCTCATTTGTGCAGTAATTATGGAAGCTTGCATTTTTGCATTGGTAAAACTGCTGGTTGTTGCCACTTTTTTTTTTTCAAGAAGCCTTGGCGCTGTAACTGGCACTTAGATTAGCTTTCACATTCAAGACAGTGTGATGAAGGGGACTCTAAGCTTCGCGGATTTTAGAAAGTAGTTCTCTATGACGATTCTAAGTATTTTTTAAAGGAATGAAAGGAATAACGAATAAAGTTATTTTGAATTTTGCTGACTCCAGAATCGAGGTTGACGGGTTTGATCCCACCCGAGTACAAATATTTATGATAAGCCTGAATGAATGTTTGTATGGCGTCTGGGTGTTTTTTTTATGTACTATAAAAATGTATTTCTTCTTTCTGACCGCGTAGAAAACAAGGTTGTAAGGAAGGAAGTTGGTTTGAAAGAGAGTGTCGGTGTAAAAGTAAGAAAGGGCATGCTCCGATGGTTCGGACATGTAGAAAGAATGGTTGATTCAAGACTGACTAAGCAGATATACAATGAAAAAGCGGATCGATGAAGGAGTCGAGGATGGCCAAGACACACATTCCATGACCAAATAGAACGTGTTCTGGAGGAAGGTGATGTTAAGAGCCTCAAAAACCGACGCGCGTGCATGAAAGAGTTATGAAAGTCTACGAAGCGAGTGAGGCGTGTAAGAATCGTGTTCTATGGCGCTCTGTTCTCTCTGCCTACCCCGCAAGAGATTTGGCGTTTGTCAGTCATCGGTATTTATCACACATAACTTCCGAAAACAATTTCGAAAAGTCATTGGTGTGAGCCAGTGTCTGGAATCGAACCCCGGACCTCTGGATCAGAGGCCAGGCGCTCGCCCACTGCGCCACCGAGGCTTTTGTCGTTATTTAGTTAATCCATAAAACAAGCATTTAGTTGCTTAGCTTACCACTAGAGGGCGCTGCGTGTATTGTGTTCCCAATATATTAGCTTAAGTTTGTAGTCATGTTTGGCCACCATAGGTTAATAATGTCATACTATCTAAGGTTTTTATTTCAACTTCAAGTTTTTCTATAAGCGATCTCTTACGTATGCACTCCGAAACTTGGACTAACTTGTTCTTTATTTTTAGTGATACGTTCTATGGCAATTTATTTATGAACATTTGCATAAAACTTTATTTATAAATAAGATTGTAAGATGCAACAGATATTGTACAATGCGCCGTAGGCGTCTTCGGTCACGATCAGATTTATGTTCCTCCACACTCGATAATATAGTCTTAGGATTGATTTTTATTTAGTTTATTTTATGTATAAAAGTAGATTTTAGTCGTTGTTAAATAAAACCTTTGTGCATTGCTGACCGTACTGACATATAGCTCAGGGTTATCACTAAGTTGGTAAAATTGTCTTTAGTTTTCAAATATTATTTGCGGCAACAAATAAATGAGGTGGAGAGGTTGCAGAAATGAGTACAAGGAATGATTTTATTTTCGGATTTGAATCTTATCTTTGTCTCTGGGAATTATTAAATATATTAATAACAATTCTACCTACACTAGTACAGTATTTAAGAGCGAGTGCAAATATACTATGTAATATTTTAATCTAAATTAATAACAGTGGTAGGGTCACGCAGTTCGCTGCACGAATTGGCCTGCTCGACCGGTGAAGTAATACGACCTTTCAGAATATCGACGTAAAGTGGCTTTTGCCGCGTTTCATTCGATGAGACAGGTATCCGGAGGCCCATTCGCATTCCCCCTCCACTTCCCATCCCACTCGCGACCCCGTCCATCTCCTATTGTAAGGGCCAGCCACGCAACGGTAACAGTTCTGGTGTCCATAGACGGCGTTTGTTGCTCACCTTTAGGTGACACGCCTGCCCGTCTAATATATAGAGGCTATGTACGTTCACCGCTTTTGTGTCTGATGATGTAGCAGCACCAATTATACTTTAAAAACACTGGGATAGGATTTTATTCCAATGTAATTTCTAATGATAGAACCCATTACCATGGATTGCAATTATTTCATTAATCGATATTCAATACAATCCTCTCAACCTCTCAATCAGATTTTTTTTTCATATTAATTGGTAATTAAATATATCATATGTACACAACACAAGCACATATCATTAGTGAGAATGTTAACTACTCGATTCAATTTTAACACTACAGGTGGCGTGTCGACCGGCTTATAACTTAAAACATAATTTTTATATCACTTTCTCTTTAATTAAACTTTAATTTAAAAGTTACTCAGATATTTAAGATGTTTTTTAATGTGATTAAATATATTTCTTAAGTCATAGTTATATGTTGTTTTGTAACGAACGATGTAGAATAAATTGATTGAAATTCTTTTATTTTTTATAGTGAGAATCGACCGCTTACATGTCCATGAGTCCCAGAGCCCAAAAGTCATGACCCCATGAGGATATTTTAATAAAGCTAGCTATTGGTTGCTGGATGCGGGCGTTCTAATCAATTATTAATAATTGTCTAACTTAAATGTGTTGCTTTATTTGTTATTAACTTTTTAAAATGAATTGTATTTATTGTAATTTTATTATTTAGACTGATTTCAATGTAGTTAAGTTCTTTATTAAATGGAATATGATATATTCTATTAATATATTCTATTTTCAGTAAGAGAATTTTAATTTCCTGTTTCCCTGTTGTTTTTGACCACATTCAGACGCCATACTATACTCAAATAGGGATCTAACCTACCGACCTCTATACAATTAGAACTACTAATCAACACGCTACGCCTATTTTATAATTAAGAACATTATAAAAAAAAATTATGATAAATTAATGTGAAAAGATAATAACAATAAATTGGACCGTGACAACAATTGGTTAGTTCGCCCTAAATGAGATTATCATTAAAAACTACTTCAAGAATGGTAACAGACTAAAGTATTTAGGGCCCAGTTAATTTATTAGTTACTAGCTGTGCCCGCGACTTCGTACGCGTGGAATTTGTGATCAGATAGCTATATTTTTACATAGACAGTTGAGAAGTAATTACCTCTAAAATGAAATTGTAACTGGTAGGATAAGTACAGATTGCGGTAGCAATGGTTGTTGCCCGCATTGTTTATTTTTCTAATTCGACGCCAACGCCATCTAGTTAGCGAATAGGAAACATTTTTTTTTAATGGTGTAAAATTATAAAATTACGAAGCAATCATTACACCAATAAATACCGAACAAAAATATTAACAGTTTTTAGCATATACAAATACATTTTTTTAATTGTCTTGCTCATCTCTGAAAAGAATTAACGATACAATTTTAAAGAAGAAAATGCACAACTCCATCTATGACTCTTAAAAACATCTATTGACCGCAAGCGCATGATGAAATTTCAATTATTTATATTCAAAAAGTGTTTAAACATGTAATTCGACTTGATGTTTTTAAAATCTCAAAGATTTATTTATATCTAAAACCAAAAAGTGCTTACACGTGTAATTCAACTTAATGTTTTCTGTTTTGTAAATCTCATAGATGGCACTGTTTTAAAATTGTCTGTTATGTTTAACGGCATAAGTTAATTAAAATGTGAAGCTAACTTATATTATATTATTATTATTATTATATGTATAGATTAAAGCATGGTTATTAACATAATAACACCATAACAACATACAAATATGCGTCGTTAGATTACACGTTGCTACAGAATACATTGAAGAAATAAAGGTTCACTGCTCGTTCCTCGTAGGTGATAGCGTGATAATATGTAGCCTATATGTTGACCCGACTTCTTAATAATTTTCGTGCCAAATTTGAAGCAAATCCATGCAGTACTTTTTGAGTTTATCCCGGACATACATACAGACAAACAGACAAACAGACAAACAGACAAACAGACAAACAGACAAACAGACAAAAATTCTAAAAAGTATATTTTTGGCTTCGGTATCGATTGCAGATCACACACCAAGTATTCTTTTTAAAAAATATTCAATGTACAGTTTTGACTTTTCTACAATTTTATTATATGTATAGATTCCGCGTTTGTTAAATAAACTATTTATAAAAATAAACATGTTTAATTAAAATGTTTTTCATTTTAAAACATTTTAATTGCATTGTTTTAGTGTTTTATGTAATGTTGATTCGGTGTTTGGTGTTAATTAAATCTTTAATATATTGAGGAAGTTTTTTATATTGTGTGGGGTAGGCAGAAAATATGAGCACACTCGTAAGTACTTCAGGCTATTAAAATCACCTTTTGATTTGGATATCAAGACTAAATATTTATAACATTTATAGGTCAGCCGAGTTATGGCTTCTTGAAAAGTAGACAATGTCAGCATGTACAGGTAAGTCTGTGTTATTTCACCATCTCAGTTAAATCTGCTTACTCCAAAAGGGACTGGTCGTGTAGTTGTATTGATGTTGTACCAATAATGCGGCAATTCTGCAATATATAAACCTATGAATGTAGGTCTATGTATTGTAATAAGAACAATAGGATTTAAATAATAAAAAAAAAACACTACAAATCAATCTAACGTATTTATTTTTTCTCAAAGTTACATACATACTAACAGCCAAACACTCGTATATACACTTACAACAAGTTATTTACAATCAAATTAATAAAATAAAAAAACTAATAATTCTAATATTTATACTAAATGCATAGGAATGTCAATTTTTACTAAAAAACAACAATGTGTAAACTCATTTCATCCTATTGCAGCTAAGCAGATAGATATTACAGAACGAAAAAGGGAAAATAGAAATCGTATTTTTAAGATGTCTCTCTCTATCTTCTAGCCTGTAAGCCCCTGCCTATCTCATAGTCAAGATAACCTTCTTGGTGTTGCAGATGTCCATGGTCGGTTTAAGTCACTTATCATCAGATGACCCTGCTAAACCTTCCCATAAAAAGCAATGAGCACTCCTACAGGAGCAAACAATTTGTAACAATGAATGAGTAATGTGAAATAAAAATATATTAATCATTTATTTTACAGTGGTAGAGCCAAGCAGTTCGCTGCATGAATGGGCCGGCTCGACCGGTGAAATACCACGACCTCTCAGAAGACCGACGTAAAGTGGCTCATGCCGCGTTTCGTTCGGTGAGAGAGGTACCCGGAGGCCCACCCCCCTTCCCCGTCCTTTCCTATCCCCTATCCCTTAAAGGTCGGCAACGCTACAGTAACACTATATGTGTTGCTGGTGTCCATGGGCGGCGTTGATTGCTTACCATCAGGTGACACGCCTGCTCGTTTGCCCTCCTATCCCATAAAAAAAAAATATTTAAACCAATCGATTAATTCAATCGATTAAGTGGACGTATTAAGTAGAAAATAAATCACTATTTTTCTCATTAAAATTGTAGCAATACTAAGTATATTTCTTATTTACCAAGTTTTTAATATCAGAATTTATGACCGACATTGTCCGAGTAAGATTTATTTATTGGACTTTTTGCCAAATGCCTCTAAGCATGGGTCACTTACCCAGACTAAATATACATTTTTAGTAACGCCATTTAGTTTTGCCTTTTCTTGTCAAAACAATTGATACTAGGCTCTCCGCAGAGCGTTCTGGGTATTTCAAATCAAAATTAGTAATATATATTTTTGAAATGGTAATCAGATACTTAATTAAAAAAAAACTTTATTTTTCTGTTTATATGCTGTCAAAGTCTCGGTGGCGCAGTGATCGAGCACACGGCTTCTGATCCAGAGGTCCGGGTTCGATTCCAGACACTGGCTCACACCAATGATTTTTCGAAATTGTTTTCGGTAGTTATGTGTGATAAATATCGATGACTCAAAAACTTTGTGCCCGGTATATGGCAATAGGTTCGCCACCTATTCCATTTGGGACGTAAACATAACGGCGAGACGAGGCTTAACAGCCGCTGCCTACACCTTCGGGTAACAAAAGGCGTGAAGTTATGTATGTTATGTTGTGTTAAATGCTGTCAATAGTTTTTATCAGATGGCGCGTCACTAATTCAATTGTAAATCTGCGATCTAATTTCTCTTTAACGTTCCGTGAGTAATAGGTAACAATATGTTAATGAAACGTTATTATAGAATAAAGGTGGGAATTATATTTATTTATAATTAAATTTATTTATTTTACAAAAGAAATAAATATATCAACGAACTTACGACTAGACAGGTACTGTGCAGTGAATACTGTCAGAATTATTGTTGTATACAAATATTAATATATGCGGTACAATTGAGAAGAGTTATATGACATTTTGGATAAAATAACATATTTTGAATAGATTCTATTAAGGGATTACAATATTTTCCAATTTAATCAAATCTATGTCTTCAGCATATTAGTTTTTAATTAAATCGTACTATTATGTCCACACTATTCGCGAAGTTGATTGAAGTTATACGAAAAGTATAGTGTGGAGTACTTTGTCAAATTTTGCCCAACTTCGCTTATACTTTTCTGTACAATTGTATCAGAGTGCCATGGGCAATGTCCTTAAATTAACAGATTAGTGAGACAGTTTTTTAATTAGATGTACCTACATATTGGCTATTCCTTAAATTTAAATAAGTAGTGGAATCGTTGAATTTTTAAGCTGCGTTATTATAAAAGACACGTCCTTTTTTGTTGACACTAAATAATAATATGTTTATTATATCTTCACGCCCTCTATACGTAACGACGTTGACAGTACTTTTTATTATAACTGAAAAACTGATGGTAAGAGTTATTCACATTCGGACACAATCTCACAAGCATGAACTAGTAAATAAAGCAGGGTTCTTCTACACAGAAACCCTGTGCTAACTGACTCTCATTTTGAAAGCAGACTTCTATTTGGAAAAGGACAATTTGCCATTTACAAGTGTAATTTACAGCAAGTTCTTAACCAGAAATGAAAAAACAGCTATACGTATAATATGTCCAGCTTATTTTCTTCTAATTAGTTAAAATATTTATCTAAAGAATTCTACTGAAACATTTAATTTACACGCATTTAGTAGTCAGTGATTCTAAACATGCTAACACTATCGTATGGGGACAAGACCCCCGGCGTTGACTTGATACAAACAAAGTAGTGTGAAATACTTTGACCACACACCTTTCTAGATCAATCTACAATCTCTTACTTACCGAACAAGAGCTACCTCTTATTATCTAGTTTATAGAGCTAAAAGTTTTGATTCTAAGTTAAAAATTAAAATCAACAAATTAAAACTATTTACTATAAATTAATATCACTTCACAAAAGTGTTTAATATACTATCATATCCAACTGACCTATGATAAAATTCAGTAGTCTGATCTAAACTAATTCTGTAATTAATGAAATAACAGGTGTAATGTATTCCAGGTCACGATGGACTGCTAAAGGATAGGTTTACGCTGTTTGGAATTTGATCGGGTGTGAACAATTATACTACAAGAACTATCCCTACAGAACATCGGTGCATTTCATCTCTAAAAGCGTCTATATCACCTAGGTCATACCATAATTCGATCAGTCAAGTCTCTCGATTCCTTCATATCCTCCGAATCACTATTATCGATATTGATATTTGATTCAAAACAAAGCTTTTTTTACATCACCTTCATTTGACATGGAACTTTCAACAAACAAAGTAGTTCACATCTACCGAAGCAATATTAACTATGAAACTTTCTGAAACTACAAGCTTATTCTGAAGCATCGAAATTGATAGCTTTGCAAAAGTACGTTTTTGTTTAACCACATTCTATATTTGAAATTCTACCTGTCGAAATTAGAACTAGGATTCCCAAACTTTTATTTTTCAGAAATTTCACGAAATTATTTAGAAACGTAACACACTTATGTATCACTATTTTAAAATCCACATTGTAAGCTGCAGCTTACACTGCCTGCGGCTAGGGGACGACCACTCTTGTTTCTCTGTCAGAGAGGAGCCGCCTGACTGATTGGTGGTTATTACCATCACTGCTCGAGATATCACTGGTGCTCACCACAGCGGGCTGCGAGAAGTTCTTGCAAAGGACCAGTACCTGCAAAAATATCCAAATTGCAGTAAATCTAAAGACAATCTCGTAACTGGCAAAGTATGTAGGCTTTTTTCAAAGGATAAATAAGTATTAAAAGTAACTTGGATATCATAGATTATATTTAGGTTTTCGATATACAGGGCATTTAGGAATGTAAAATGTGTGTAAAATGGAAATGTTGCCACGAGAATCAGAATATGTTTACTTCTAAGCTTAATAAATCTTTCCAATTCTGAGTTTAGCTTACCGTGTAGAGTACACTTAAGACACCCATGACCCCTCCAAAAAGTACATCCCACCAGTGATGTCGGTGGTCTGTCAGTCTGCTGAGGCTACACACGCAGGCGTACACAATACAGAGCATTTGCAGCAGAGGCACCAGCAATACTGACCGGTTGTGCCAACTGAAAGCTCGTCTTTGGAGGTACCACTGAAAAGGATGAATATGAATGTTTAATTTGCTTGAATAAAATTTAACAAGGACATGTTTTTTTTTCTCATCTAGATGTACAATAACTTTCATTAAAAGTGTAGATTTTTACAAAAAATATAATAATTTATAATTTAACTATAGTTTAATTTGATTTTATGTAGTATTTTAAAAGTAGAAGTAAAACTTTTTTAAAGCAGTTTAAAATGTCAACGTAATGTGGTTTATGCTGCGTTTCGTTCGATAAGAATAAGGGCGGCCACGCCCTTCTATTGACCTTCGAATCGCATCCCTATCTGATCTTAATGGTCAGCTACGCAATTATAACACTATCAGTGTTACAGGAGTCCATAGGCTATGCTAGTCGGTGCAAACGAGCAAGCGTCCCCTATCGGTGAACCCACTTCGGGGCACACTCGTTAAAAAACTTTCATAAAAAAGTAATCACCGAACTAACTTACCGCTAAAAATAATCCACAATACACAGCCAGCGAGGTATGAGCTGATGGAAAGCTTCGGCCGGAATCGATCCGAAGATACACATTGTACTTGGTAGAAGTACACTTGTAAGTACTCACGTATTCAGAACTGGAAATTTAAATAATATTACTAATTGCTATTTTAATAAAATAATAGACTTATCATTCTATCTGTATATGAAAACATATTGGTTCTAATATTAAGTGAATTCAGTAATTGAGCTTTTAAAAAATATTTGAAAATTTTATAACAATTGGATATGTCCGTGATAAACAATCAATTAATATTTTCTAGAAACATACATAAGGTCACGACTTTTTCCCACCCACGGATATAGACATGGATTAGTTCGCTACGATACTGACAAATATATGTTCACTCTCATTGTCACTTTTAAAGCACGCCCATCAGATGTGGATACTCTTCACCCGACTTTTATCTAACAAATCATTGATTTGATGATGGTTAATTCGTCTAGGTTGACCACCAACTTACTTTCACAATGGTCTTATATATATTTTCTTAAACAAAAAATGCTTACTCGTTGCACGTGGCAGCCGCATCAGGCTGACACAGATCAAAGAAGGTCGGTCTTGGATAACCCACGACGCACTTGAGAATCTCCAATATGGTAAGATTGACGATGGAACCGTAGATATAGTCCCGGTAGATTACGGCAGCTGTCTTCGCACTGGTGAGGTATTTGCTCTTTTTCAAATTATACTCGTCTTCCTGTTGAAGGGTGGTCTCTACTGCCCATAGCTAATCAAAAACGAAAAGAGAACATCCTTTTAAGTTTGAAACAAATTAATTATATTATCTATAATATATATAATTAAAAAACTAGCTGAAAACAAATTTTGCCGCATCTCGGTCTACTGGCATGGTCTATTGCCACGCTGAATGGCAAAGTTAATCCTCTGAAACTAATTATAAATCTTCTGGTGGTATGTTTCTAGATAACGGTATCCGAAAGGGAATTATGTAGTGGTAGTGGAGAATGGACCAACCCACTTCCCTATACCTAATATACCTTAAGCCTTTTTAAAGGTCAGATCTCAGACTCTTTGTAGATCTCCATGGGCAGCCCTAGTTCTTCCCACCAAGTGACCCGGTTGCTCGTATACCCCTTTTCCATAAAACAATGTTTATTGACTGTTAATATATATTTAGAATATACTACTTGAGGTATTACACTTTAAAAGGACTTGTTGGATCCCTCTTGCACTGCAAGAGTATATTATCCAGAATACCTGCAGTTATGGGTTTAATGTATTTGTTTTTGACACACTCTTACAAATGTGGATGCACTCAATGGCTTAACAATAGTCAAAAGTATTTTTTGTAACAAAGAAAGGAGAAGAATCTTGAGAGAAGAATTTAAAAGGTTTTCTAGATTTGTATGTGACCAAAAAACTTGCGACATGCAATGTAAATAACATTACGTGGTGGTAAGTGGTAACAAATGACCACACATTACGCTACTACCCCTCTAATGTCATAACAAGTGCTAAGTGATTTATTGAGGGACTGAGTTTTTTGGGTACAGTGCATTGGTATAGTAAATTTCTTTGTTAAAGATTATATTTAAATATGAGAAATTAATACGCGAGTTAGGTTAAAATTTTGTATACGTCGATTTTTCGGTGGGTTTATATTTCACAGACCGAGCCGTCAAACGTTTATGATTGTCTATATATAACAACAGAATAGTCTCTACTTTGGGACATATGTACTTATATTTTCCATATATTGCTCCATATTGGAGATTTTTTTTTTAAATATCACTTTTGTAGGTAATGCAACGACACTTTTGTTAATGTTACACTAAAATATAATATTATAGAGAGGTTTATACATACCAATAAGTAAGGAACAACGACCGTGATGACAGCCACCAGTTGAATGCTGAACGTGTCTCCTTTGTGAGGGTATGACAGTGCTGGATCGTTGCAGGTGAAGCCGGACTGACGGCTCGGGAACGTACCGATCTCCAGGAGTATACATACCGCTCCGACTGAGAACAAAATATAATCATTAGTACGTTTCGTTAGTAGAAAAATCCGACTTCTATTGCTAGATATGGAAGCGATCTTGTTCTTAAAATACACAAAAAAAGATACTAATATTATAATTACGAAACTTTGGTTGATATAAGTTTTATTTTTTATACTACACAGCACAGGCAGAATCAGCAGAAAATAAAATATAAATTCATTCAACAACTAATTTGAGCAAATGAAGTTGAATTCTCGCTGTTTGAAAGATTAAGAATCATCTAGCGACATCCTTTTAGCTCTATTTAGACTACAGAACGTGTATATATAATGTACATACACACATACCAACACGTCAAATACAATCTTTTTTACGGTCGGGTAACAAATAAAAATCTATGGAATCGTACTCTATAGAATCATACTCGCGCAAAAATAAATTTCATTTTAATTTTATTCCTCAAATCAAATAACAAACTAAATGCAAAATTGCATCAATAGTCGTCGAGTTGAACAAATGTACAACAAAGTAATATGGACCATTGTGGTTGTAAAATTAAGTTTGTGACCCCAATGTGGGGGGGGGGCATTCAATTTAAAACGTGCTTTATCAACACCAACGCGATATTATTAATCTAAACAATTGTTAGTTAAATTATAGAACAATACCATATTTACAAATTCGTATTCATAATAAATTATATTAGTTAAATCATTGATAAATTTATCAGACACAATTGCAAAACTGCACTAATATCATTCCTTTTTTCCTGTTTTTTTTTGTGTAGTTAGATTGAATATTTAATCCATAAAATTGGTTGGGAGTTCATTGCAATACATGGTGCACAATTGCTTCAGTCATCAACAATATAATAGCTCTGAAAAGATTTATGAAAACTCATCGGAGTGTAAACGGATCTGAACCTAGGACCAAAACTTTTTACACGCGCGCTCGTCGATTTACATATATACTTATACATGTACACTGATATTACAATACATATATACTTATATTTCATCGGGGTTAATAAAATGACCCGTACATAATGTGTTTTTGTTGTTTTTTGTTAAAGAAGAAGAGACCCCATTAAACAATTTTGTAGATAATTTAAAGAAACAAACAAACAAAACCCAATCTGTAACATGTCACCATTATTTTGTCATTAACATTCCACAGCTATGGGGGACAGTTTTGTTTATTTTGAGGTACATTTTGATAATTTTTTTTATTAATAAATAAACATTTCAAAACAGTATGCTCTTGTATACTCAAAAATAAGCTTGTGAAGACGACTGTTATCTTGATCGGGAGAGAACTCATTAGAACATGTGAGAAGTAGGCTTTTATTATACATTCACAACCGTAACAGAGGAGAGTGTTACGTAGAGGTAATTATACCTCATCACGCTGTATTAATTATCAGGACCCATGGAATAGGTGACAGAGCCTACTGACACAGATTTTTACAGTCCTCACAAATTTTGTTAGTCATTAATTATCATTTTCCTGCCCTTATCCCGGATCCCGGGATCGGCACAAGATGTCATGAAACCATGTTTCGTCCCTGGTGTTCCTTAGCTAATTCTTACAGTACCCATGAAACCGAGAGAGTCTGCTCTGCCGATTCTTATCCGACGCAGTATGGTGCCAATATAATTCATCAATATCTATTATTACAAATGTCGTACCCGAAATTGAAGGCGGTGACAATTATATTTCCACTTTTTTGCTAAATCTAATAGTTTGAGCACTATTACTACATAATTCATAGGCATCATTAGCCTTTTAAGGCCACTGCTGGACATAGGCCTCCCCCGTAGAACACCACAATTGACGGTCCTGTGCCACACGCATCCGTTGGCCTAGTAGTTTTCGGCTATGTCGGTCACGCCAGATCTCTTGCGTATATCCGTATTGCGGATTTTGTCTTGCAGACAAATTCCAAGCATAGCTTACTCCATAGCACGCACAGCGACTTGAGCTTCAGTTTCGTATGTCATCACTGGTGACACACATTGGTCATAGGTCTTTGAGAAAATAATTTGTAGAAGAAGATTTCCTTTAGTTTCCAGAATGCTGCTCAACCACGTTATTAAGCAGGAATCTGCTTCAGAAGACAAAATTACATATATTAAGTTGACTTACATATCCAACTTGTGAATGTCAATCGTAAACTCTTCAGGTATTCCCAAATATTGCCATAATTGTACAATATCCTTGTCGATTTCGACACGAAACGAAACGTCTGTGACAAATGATTTCTTGAGTAATTTAAAAAAAATGATAAAAGCATATCCTTGTGATGCAATGTGAGGTAAGTTTATAAATTCTTTGGAAGGTTTTTTGTTTAATTTTAACCGACAACTTTACGAGCAGTGTTATGCGTGTATGTTGGTATGTTAGCACGCCATGTTTAGCATAAACGGCTGGATAAATTTTATATTAAGAGTCGACATAAAATTGTTTCTCGAAATTCCCAGGGTAACAAAAATTTGTTCCACACGAAGTTACTTATTTCAAATATTCTATTAGATTTCAAGGAGCGATTAGAATCAAAATGTCGTTTTTTAATATAATAAATTTTAAGACGTAAAGCAGTTTCCTGTACATTGATACCTTTACAATGGGATAGGGAAGGGATCGGAAGCGGAATGGCGAGGGGAGAGGGCCTATAACTCTCTCACCAAGCGTAACGCAGCACGAGCCATTTTACTTAGATATTCTCAGAGGTTGAGGCATTTCACCGGTCGAACCACCCCAATCATGCAACCAGCTGGGTGGCTCTACCGCTGAATGGGATTAAATTAATGGGTATTTATCAAATAATATTTCTTTATATAGCTATTGCACCTTGCAGTACATAATACCTACTTCTTCAAAGCTTCGCTAACCTACTTGAGAGAAATGACTTAAGGCATACGGAAGTCTAGTAATAGTCAAGACATAGACATATATTATAGTGAAGTTAATAAAATATAAAATTTATGTATATTGCCGCCATTGTGATATCAAAGAGCCATATATATAATTAAATTCTATAATTTGTGAAGCGCTTGTATAGAAACTGGGTTAATAATTAATCGACCGTATTAGGGTTGGCACAAACAAATTTGATTTATTTTCGATGATGATTTTTTTAATGTGAAATATTGAAACGTTAACAAATATATGTCCGAACTCGACCACAGTTGCGACATCTTTAGAATATTCGTGAACTACTTTTAGTTTCATAAGTATTCATAACTCATTATAATGGGGGTAGTGTTGGTAGCACGCAGTGCTTACAAGCCGATCACGTGACCCGAACGTTGCCGAACTAATACGACTCAGTTAGCCGACGATTATAAAAGGGGAGGATTCGCAGTTGTGTGGAGACGCACTTCTGGTGACTGCAAACCGAAGTTTCTCTCTTTGGACCTGCATTGGTAGTAGAGTATAGTCGTGGAGACGCGACAGTAACTACCGGTGTCGTAATAGTATACACTGCCATATTTTACAATAATAATTCTTCTGATAGTTATAGATTCGTCACATTATTTGGAAGCTATGATACAGCTCGGTAGTCGTCCACTATCGCTCGGGCCTGTAGTGACTCAGGCGAACTATAAATGCACGTGCAATAAAATGAAGTAGCAAAAATACTATCCCTGTGCCATTATAAGGGTTCATTGCTCAACCCCCAATTAGTGATAATATTTAGCCTATGTGTTGACCCGACCTTTGGGAATATTCATGCAAAATTGTATATAATATAGGAAAACAGACCAAAAATCTAAAAACCATACTTTTAGGTTCGGTATGTATCGATTGTAGATCATGTCCCAAGTATTCTAAAAAAAATAATATTCAATGTAGAGTTTTGACTTTCCTATGATTTTATTATGAGTATATTATTAATTTTAAACTTGATCAGTTTCGTTTGATTGTTGTACTTTATTATTTAAATACTGTAAAGCTATAATCAGTCACAAAGAGCCAAGGTCGTACATAGACACAAAACATCAATAAACACTCATGACTCACCTCCAGGTGGTCGAGTTTTGATTAATTATTGACAACTGCATCAATCATTAATTATAAATTATTAATGATATAGTACATATTGCACTGCAGCGTATTAGGGTTGGCACACTGGGCAATAAATAGTGGCCTATGTCACTAAAGCCATCTGTTTTGTTTAGTTAAAATACTGCGAATCACATTTTTTATACCTATACTAATATGGAGAGTATAATTATTGCTTTTTATTCAAAGGTGGTAATAATATTTCAATCACTGTCCCCTCCAATTTTCAATTAATTATCTGAAATTAAAACCAATCAAAGCAAATAGGGTTGTCACCTTCCATTAGGGAGCACACCTTTATTAGTGTTTTTTTTTTTTCTGTATTTTAAACTTCCCTATCATATCGCTTACATATATAACTTACACGGAATTAATTAAACAAATAGCTTTTAGTGTAGATAGTCTAATTGACCCAACCTAATAAAAGAATCATACAACTTACAAACTAAAATAGTTGCGTTTATTTGACATATATTTTGATGGTGAAGCATCTGACGCCGCCAATGGACCCCTGCTACACTGATAGTGTAACTTTTGCGTTGCCTGGCTTTTAAATGGGATAAACTACTGTTACACTTGCTCATTATTAGCATGAGAGCATGCTCGAAAATCGACAGCCATACTAATACTATACTACACCTATATATATTCAGGGGCATGGTTGAAAATAGAATGCTTATTGACAGCAAATGACATAAGCATCCACATAATGAGCATGCCCTTTATTAGCATGTGTAACAGTAGCCATATAAAAGAGGTCCTGCTTCCGGATGGAAAGGAGATAGTGGAGTTGGGCCCCTGGTTACCTCCCTATCTGAGCGATACGTGGCCATTGGCAATGGTATTTCACCGATCGAGGAATGCCATTCAAGGAACGAACGACGAAAGGCTCTACCACTGTAAAAATATAACTACTAAAAATATAAATACTGTAATACAATATTTTTAAGTATAATAATTTTCTTATGTAGTGAGCAGTTTATGTGTGAAAGCGCAACAAATTAACAAACAGTAGAATTATATCATTCGGAACGCATTCATTATATTAATTAGCTTATATCGCAATTATTTTGTAATTAAATAGATTTATTACAATTGTTCTATTTGTGGTTTTCATATCGAACACCACAGGTGGTAATGTAATATTGGAAGTATTGTATTTAATTACAATTGTAATAAAAGTATTTGTATATTTATAGCAGGTATATAATCTTCTTGAATACTAAAGAAATAATAAACACGCAAATATTTTTAAAAACTGGATTAGTAGTCTCAAATTATTGAGTTCGTAATTAGAAATACGGAGATACGCAGGAGATTAGGCAGAGCCGACATAGCCCAAAGGGACGATGTAGGGGAGATGAACAGGCCACATAGCTTGATGAGCCGATAACCGATGGGGCATAAAGGTTCTGGATTGGTGACCACGAACAGCTCGACGTGGAGTAGGACTTCTCTCGATTAGGTAGACTCACGACCTGGTTAAGATCGCTGGGAAGCGAGGAGGCCTAAGTCCAACAGTGGATATCAAAAGGCTGATCATGATAAACATACACTCTTCTTTTACACGCTCGTTGGTCTTTTCACGTCATTTTCCGATATGATACGGCCAGTTTGGTTATGAAAAGTGTTTATTTGCATTCCTTGACGCCTTCTGCGAATGCAATGTATATCTGCTTAGTCATACTTGCATCCTATATTACTTATTTTAATATATTATATGTCTGAATCAGCGGAGAATATAGTTCTATACTTTACTTTCTAATTAATAAAATGCCATACATACAAATACGTCGTGGGGACTTTTCAATAAAAGATGATAGTCTTCTCCATAAAACACTTATTCAATTAAATCCTTTCTACATCACATTCTTCGTCTCTTGTGAACATGAACTATGAATTTAAATTGATTTGGGATTATTAATTTAATTAAAAAGAAACTAATTAAATAACTCTTATGAGGCTAACATTATGATAAGTTCTTAACTATAATATGTCATCTAATTCTTCCCAACAGAGAGTTAGAGATTTCATACATACTTACATAACTTCACGCCTTTATTTACCCGAAGGTGTCGGCAGTGGCTGTTAATCCTCGTCTCGCGGTTATGTCCTTTTATGGAGGAAGGCTTTAGGCGTTTTATTTAGGCGATTTGACTCTGTATACCTTACTCACAGAACGAAACGCAGCACGAGGTACTTCATTCAGAGAGGTCGTGGTGTTTCACCAGTCGAGCCGGCCCTTTCATGCAGCGAACTGCAAGACTGTACCACAGTTGAGCACAGTCATACTATGACCTAAAAGGTTCTATAATACTAATCAACGTATTTGTGTCAAAATAAGGCAGTAGGTAGACAATTTACATTGTGTTCCGATCAACTAAGCCAAACCAAGGGCGATGACCCAGAACATTTTAGTATATTGGGCCATATTTAGTACGTTACATTTAAGAAATTGTGATATCAAAGTATTAAAATATTTTAGTGAATGCGTCTGATTCTTTCTTATGGCACAGAGGAGCAAACGAGGAAGCGGGTCACTTAGTGTCAAGTGACTAGGGCAACTCATGTAAGACAAAGAGTGCTACAGTTGCGTTGTCGGTCTTTTAGGGGGGCCTCCAGATACCTTACCAAACGTAACGCGGTATGAGCAACTTCAGTTCGATTTTCTGAGATGTCGTGGCATTTCACTGGTCGAGCCGTCCTATTCATGCCGCGAATTGCGTGGCTCTAGAGCTGTATATAACAGTTTCACTTTACTAGAGGATAAATGAAAGACAGGACTTACATAGTAGACGCATCTATTGAGATAAAGAAAGCGTTTTTTTTTTAATGGGAGGGCAAACGAGCAGGCACCTGATGGTAAGTAACCAACGCTGCTCATGAACATCTGCAACACATATAGTGTTACAGTTGCGATGCCGACCTAAAGACCTTTAGGATAAGAAAGGACGGGGAAGGGGGGTGGGCCTCCGGGTACCTCTCTCGCCGAACGAAACGCGGCATGGGCCACTTTACGTCGATCTTCTAAGAGGTCGTAGAATTTCACTGGTCGAGCCGGCCCATTCATGAAGCGAACTCTTTGGCTTTACGACTGGTCTATCAAATTCTACCTCAAAACCATTGTTAAGCCTCCAGACGATAATTTATTGAAATCCACCTCAGCAATTACTATTTCCGTAATAATTGACAAGCGGAAATGATGAATAACGAAAGTGTCATGGCGCCTCTAAATTAATGAGATAAGACGTTAAGTATGTGTTCCATTGACAACTGGTAATACCACCGACTGGTCCGTGATGCCCATGGGGCATTTATCCGGGTACAAGTGATGGATTTATGTTGATAAGCTGATTAAATCTATTACGCAAGTGTTAGTATTGCATATTATTGGTTATATACGTTTTTCACAGAAATTTTCCATTAATTAGCGTTTTGTGACATAATAAGATTTTACCAAAAAATAAAACTTCCGGCTTGGTGATAGGTACTGCGTTTTGGGAAGAGATCCAAAAGTCTTATCAAAATTATCATAATTTTATTACGCTTAATAAAATATGTCATACGATACATATGATATACGGATCTGAGTCGTGGTCTTTTAATGTTGGCCTCATTATGAAGCTTTAAGTAGCTCAGCTTGCTATGGAGCGGGCTATGCTTGGAATCTTTCTACCAGATAAAATACGCAATACGGAGATACGCAAGCCGATCCCACTTAGAGTGGGATAAGGGCAGGAAAATGATGACGGAGATTGGCAAGAGATGTGATGTGATCGCAGAGCCCAAAAGGTTTACACGCTGTAGTGGAGATAGGCATGCCACATCGCTCGACGAACCGATAACGGTTGAGGTGAAAAGTTTCTCGAGTGGTGACCACGAAACGGTCGACGCGGAGTACCGCGTCGACCGTTTCGTGGTCACCACTCGACCTAGGTGGACCAAAGATCTAGTAAAAGTTGTGGCATTTTAAGGGGAGACCTATGTCCGACAGTACAGTGGACCACGAAAGGCTGATGAAGATGATTATGAATAAAATATCTGGTTCTGCGGTGGTGGAATTGGCGCTTAGCCATAGACTGAGCATATTGTAATAGCCACAAGTCATCGATAATTAGTTATGGACGTGCTCCAAGATTCGTTTCCTTCGTTAGCCTTCTGAATAGAAGTTCATGTAAGGACCAGGCCTTTGAGACAATGACGGATTCCAAAGACAATATTTCATTAGGGACTGAGCACTGGCTGGGTGCTAAGTGTAAAGTTGTAAAAGTCGCCATCAAAAATTCAAAATTGAACCGACCGACAAATCTCTGACAAGAAAAATGGTCACCATTATTCCAAAGTTAATGTTTCAACGGAATATTAATGTCCCTCCCTTTATCAGGATAGACGTTTTTATCGTTGGCAACGACAGTTTCCGTTTTATTAACCTTCAATAAAATGGCTGTGAAAAAGGACGGAGGTCCTTGACTCGGAGGCGCGTGTTTCAGTGACCTTGAACGTTTCAAGGCCAGACGGGAAACATTTGAAGGACAGTGGAGGGTTGACGCACGAAGTTCACTAATAATAGATATTAGATAAGTTTGTTACAAACAAACAGAAACTGTTGTTGTTCTTTAATATTAGTTAGTTGTTATTTAATATGTAGATATATTGGTATATTAGACAGTCTAAGTGGTCCAGTGGTCGAGCACCTCACTTCTGAATCAAGAGGTGTGTTCCAATCCGGGCTCACACCAATGACTTTTCAAAATCCTTTTCGGAAGTTATACATACATAAACTCACGCTTGTATCCCATAGGAGTAGGCAGAGACTTTGGCTCTTCACAAGCTACGATCCTGACACATTTCTTCCGTCTCATCTACAGTCATACATCTCAACTTTGTGCCCGGTATATTGCAATAGGTTCGCCACCTATTCCATTTGGGACGTAAATATAACGGCGAGTCGAGACTTAATAGCCGCTGCCTACATCTTTGGGAAAAAAGGCTTGAAGTTATGTTTCTTTGTGGGTATATTGGTATTAAGATATATACAATACAGTGTAAGCAGCGAGAAAATTAATGTTAATAAGGCTTAAGTAATCTATTCTCGACAAACAATGCCAAAAAGCACCCTAAACTTTTTTATATACCGATTGCCTATTTTTTTAGAATATCTTAGTCCCGGTGGCGCAGTGGTCGAGCACACGGCTTCTGATCCAGAGGTCCGGGTTCGATTCCAGACATTGGCTCACACCAATGACTTTTCAAAATTGTTTTCGGAAGTTATGTGTGATAAATATCGGTGACTGCAAAACTTTGTGCCCGGTATGGCAATAGGTTCGCCACCTATTCCATTTGGGACGTAAACATAGTGGCGAGACGAGGCTTAACAGCCGCTGCCTACACCTTCGGTTAACAAAAGGCGTGAAGTTATGTTATCTTATTTTTCTATCTAGGAAATACTGGTGTTTCATGTTCGTTTAGCTAGAACTTCTAAACGACATACATATTTGTACTAAACGTAAAAACAGTAACACGTGAAAAAAAAATTGTGCACGTAATAATTAATCAAATCATTTACATACATAATATGCATGCCTCAAATGGTGGGTTCATTAAAAAAGCATAAATATTCTACTAACTATCAAATACATAATTATGAAAAGCATAACCATTTAATAAAACTATTTGATGGCAATTAAAGGTATTTTGGTTTGTATTAGAAATCTTTGTTTACGTAATACATATATATGAGACACAAAAAGTAGGTAGGTACCTATCTACCTAATAAAGCCCAGGGGCCCAGTTCGGACCACTTTCGTTTTCTGTGTACTTAAATACCTGTGTACAATCAAACACAGAACATAATAGAACATATAAGTGCTCACGTTTTATTTGGAGAAGGCACATTACCGTAAAACTCACGACATCTATTGATTGAAAACATGGCCGATTTTAAAGATTTATTTAAGGATTTCTTATCGTCGAATAGTAATAATAGTCTCGATGGTCTAGTGGTTGAGCTCCCCGCTTCTGATTCAGAAGTCGTGGGATTCATTCCGGACTCACACCAATGACTTCCCGGAATTCTTTTGGTAAGTTATTCGCCATAAATAACGATGACTAACAACATTGTGCCCGGTGTATGACAGTAAGTTCCGCCAGCTATTTCATTTGAGACGTTAAAATTCCGCGTGTCGAGGCTTGACAGCCCCTGCCTACATCATCGCGTAGAGAAAGGCGTGAAGTTATAAAAAAGAAAGCCTATTACAGCTCAACCTATCCAAAACACTCCATAGAATCACTACGTTGACAAAATCCAACTAAATCTGTTATTAAAAACCATTTTAGTTACCGGGATGAGTCATTAATTGGTTTATATTAATACTTAATCTATTTATTGACTGCTCAGTAGATTGAGGTAGGCAGGTAGGCAGGTTCGATTCCGAAGCGAATACAAATATTTATGATGAGCATATAATAATATGTTTGTATGGCGTCTGGGTGTTTTTCTATGTACAGTAAGCATGAACTATATATATTAAGCATATATAGTTTCTATATCCGTTATCTAGTTTCCATAACACAAGCACTTAGTCGCTAAGAGTAGTAACTAGATGGCGCTGTAAGTATTAAGTACAAAAATAATATTAATATATTATAATTAGTTACAATGGACGGGTCTTTAACATTCCTATACTAATATAGCCTCATTATCAGCAATTAGGATGCGTGCATAGATTAATGATAACTAAAAACTAACTACACTGTGTTTATTTGATTACAAAAGATATAAATAAAAAGACTCTGAGACAAATATGAGTAATATATGTTAGAGTCAAAGGTTTCAGAACCACTCTCAACTAAGAACCACTCTCTCTCTCTCCATCTGCCTCTCTATAGATATCATACACATACATAACTTCACGCCAAATCCCTTGCGGGGTAGGCAGAGAGAACAGAACACGATTTTCAACACGCCTCACTTGCTTCTTTTATTTTCATAGCTCTGTTTAAACACGCGCATCATTTTTTAAGGCTCCTAATATAAGCTTCTTCCAGAACTGATTCTATTTGGTCATGGTAGATGTCCGAACTATCGGAGCATGCCCTTACTTACTTTTACACCGACACTCTCTTTCAATCCGACATCCTTATAACTGTAGATATTGGCATAGCAATAAATGTCTTATAACGTTCTGTTTAAATACTAAAGTTTATTAAGGCTTGGAAAAGAGTGCCAGACTCTTCATGTTTCAAGTATTTATCACCCGATCTGCCAGCAGATTAAGGCTGGTAAGAAATTATTATACCCAAATAAGTTTTGCTTCAGTCGTGTGGTCACGTGGTACACGCTTTTTTTGTCATAGTCTCACGAAATATGTTTATAACAGAACATAACATAACTTCACGCCTTTTGTTACCCGAAGGTGTAGGCAGCGGCTGTTAAGCCTCGTCTCGCCGTTATGTTTACGTCCCAAATGGAATAGGTGGCGAACCTATTGCCATACCGGGCACAAAGTTTGTCAGTCATCGGTATTTATCACACATAACTTCCGAAAACAATTTCGAAAAGTCATTGGTGTGAGCCAGTGTCTGGAATCGTACTCCGGACCTCCGGATCAGAGGCCGTGCGCTCGCCCACTGCGGCACCGAGACTATTAATATGTTTATACATATGTTTTAACTTGAACATTGAACATGTTTAGTTATTTTTTCTGTGTTGTAACTTTGTAAGTGAGCGGTGGAATCTCAACATATGACGATCATAAACATCGTAAATCATTGGACAGTGGCGGCAACAGCTGACTATAACAAAAGTTTCATAATGAACCAAACACAACGGTGTATATATGTACAAGTATTCATATAAAACATAGAAACACACGGCTACTAATTTGGTAAGAGAAAGCATGACAGTGGGTGACATTTGTTGAGTTCAGTCATCCAGTGACTGCTATGCTATAAATATATAGCAATAGAACGCAATTGCTATATCTGATATAACGAGAGTCGGCAGCGATATTCATAAATTACATAAGCCAATATATTTCGATATAGTTTCGCTTGTCTAGCTAATCTATTTCTTACCACCCATCAATACTTGATGTCAGCTATTAACAGTCGTTACCATTCCACATAATACCACATGCTGCAGCTCGACCACTCAATACTACTACCAAACTTAAGCATTCGATACGCGAGGAAAGGTTCCTTGATATGCAACTTGGTATTTTTACGGCTTTATAAATTAAAAAATGATGTTTTAATTATTGAGTTATTTTTACACGAAAATCGCCGTTGACAATATTTATTCTCTATGTCAAGATTGCGCATTGACTATTAAGCAGTATGAAAGTACCTTTTAAAAGTCAATGAACAATCTTTTTAAGATATGATCTAATTTTTGTTGAAGTAATAATCAATTACAGGATTTAACGTTATTAAATCGGTGGCGCAGTGGTCGAGCACACGGCTTCTGATCCAGAGGTCCGGGTTCGATTCCAGACACTGGCTCATACCAATGACTTTTCGAAATTATTTTCGGAAGTTAAGTGTGATAAATATCGATGACTGAAAAACTTTGTGCCCGGTATGGCAATAGGTTCGCCACCTATTCTATTTGTGTCGTAAACACAAGGCTTAACAGCCGCTGCCTACACCTTGGGGTATCAAAAGGCGTGAAGTTATGTTAACTCCTGTAATTGATTATAACTTAAAACATATTTCACCTGTATAAATTTATATTTAAACCTTGCAGTGTAACACAAGCATAACTTTCCCGATT
Source organism: Euproctis similis (assembly GCA_905147225.2). Taxonomy (NCBI): domain Eukaryota; kingdom Metazoa; phylum Arthropoda; class Insecta; order Lepidoptera; family Erebidae; genus Euproctis; species Euproctis similis. Next base: position 3,627,561 of record LR990121.1, on the reverse strand, counting down.
GTTGACAACACATTCTTCATATTATATAGAAAAATCTATTATGAAAAAAAATCGTGTAGGCTGTCACAAATAAAAATTTATGCGGCTGTTTTATTGATTTATGTAAATAAATCAAAATAATCGTTCATATTAGCTAAATTATTTCATCGCCAATATTAATTATAATAACGATTGCGTTTAGATAATTAATTAATAAACAACTCTTAATAGCACGATCATAAAATATAATGACTTAATTGACTCTAACAATAGTTATTATTGGCTGGCAAACTGTCTGGCAAAAGCTATAACAACGAGCTTGAGGTATGCAAAACTAGGAACGTTGTTCCAAAAAGAAATTCGAAATATTTAGTTAATAATACGAAACTCAGATGGCGCTGTACCAAATTATTATTCAGTCCATTTCCATTGGTATAAGTGAAAATATATGCTATCACGGTGATTAAATTTAACGACCGATTGATTTTTATTAATTCGAATTTTCACTATATTAAGCATACAAGTGGTTAATTATTGTTGTTTTTAATTCATTTCAAGGTCTGGGAATGTGAAGAGAGGTCACAGTCAATAAACATTCTAACAGTAGTTAAAATTGATGATATAAAGATTTGTAATTTATATTCTGTTGATGGGACTGTATTATTTGATTCTAATAGGGCTTAATAACCTTAATTCCCGCTAAGAATTTACTAGAGTAGTAGGCCACACTTGGCCGATTGGTCTTTTCGATTGCCCTTAAATTGATGACGATAAGTTTTTTCATAGATGTGAGATATTAACAAAACCAAATTTATTTATATCTTCTATCAGAACCTATAAGTAGGTATATTGTTTTTCTTTTTGGTTAAGTTAGAGAAAGTTGTGCTTCAAAAAAAGTGTCTCATATGATCACGAATTTTTCTCAGGAGACAAATAATATCAATTGCCTTTTACTACAACTCTGCCAACCATAATTCGCATCCTCGGCTTTCATGAGCACTTTCATATATTGTGATTTTACTCTAACAAATCATTGTTATCAGGATAGCAGGGTGATCCAGGTCGACCTATATCTACTTGCCCTTGTACCTGACTGAACTGTATCGATCAGATCTTAAAATAACTATAAACATTACAGGCACTTTGTTTCGATAAAACCTAACTGGATGAAATGGGAAATCAATAAAAATCATACTATAGATTATAAAGATCAGAGAATTTAGAAGAAATATATTCTCTGAACATTTGTTTAAAACAGTTGTATGTTTTCAATCTAAGGCAGGAGGAATTGCAACTGCAATGTGTATAGTGCTGCTGGCGTATTATGAACTCTTAATTCGGGACAGTTTACGCGCTGACTTGCAAATTCGTATTTTCAACTACTAATTTGAGCTAGTCGGTGACTACTCATCACCAGCTCTACACTAGCTCAAATTCACTCTAAATTTGATTTATTAACGACTGATTCCATTTAGTCAGTCATGAGTAGTCTAGACTAGTTGAAATTAGTCGTTGGAAATACGAATGCGCTAGGCAGCGCGTAAGCTGGCTGGAATTAAGAGCTCATAATAGGCCCCCTGTAGACAATTGATGATAGCATTGAATATAAAAACACACGGGCGTGTCATTCGCAGTTACAATATCATCACAGTGACGAGCCTCGTGGTGCATTGGTAAAACTACCGACTGCAGAATCGCGGTTGGTGGATTCAAATCCCACCCGAGTATAAATACTTATGATATGCAATAACTGTTTGTATCGCGTCTGAGTGTTTTTCTAAGTATTATAAGTATGTATTTACAAAAAAAAAGTATACATATATTAATATCCGCTGTCTAGTATCCATAGTACAAACATTTAGTAGCTTAGTTTGGAACTAGAGGGCGCTGTGTGTATTCTGTCCAAGATGAATGAAGAGAACAGAAAAAAATATTGTTAGGTGGACCATAAATAAGGTGTAAAATCAGTAATAATTGAAATAAACTGTGCAAGGAATAGAAAACTGCCCAGAACTTCTTTTTATGAGATATGCAATAAAAGCAACCGTGCCGTTTGACGGAAGTCTTGAACTTCTCGCAAGGGATTTGGTGTGAAGTTATGTATGTATGTATGCAACCGTGTCTTCTGGTGGAAAGCGACTAGCACCTTCCCCGCACTAGCACTCTGGACATTTATAACACCGAGACGGTTAGGTACAGTTGAGTTGCTATCTTTTAAGATCGATTAGTGAGACGGGTCACGAGTATAAAAGGGAAGGGGATTTGTACTCGGAATATTTCTGTCATTGAACAAAAAGCGTCTTGAGCCACTTTAAGTCGATTTTTTTATAGGCATTTCACTTGCAGCGAACTGTATGACTCTACCGCTATTATTCACGGTGCAATACCGTGAATATTACAGTATTATAAATATAAGTAATTTAACCTAAACGAACTCATAACTACCACGTAACGGAATGGTAACTAGTTACAGAAAGAAGAAACTGGTTTTTACTAATTGATATTCACCGCTGGACGTCGTCGCGTCGTCATATTATTAAAACGACAATTAGCAGCCATTCCAAAATGTCAATTCTACACATTAATTTGTTTAATTTTATTGATCAATCTTTACAGTATAATAGTTAGTGGCTTGACATGGTGTTGAAGGTACCCGATATGACTTATGGCAAATAATAACATATTTATTCATTGGGTACTCGAAAAATTTAAGCGGGTACGACTTTGTCCATTTTTCGATTCAACAAATAAATGCTTTAATATTCTTGTTCGAATGTTCGTGCACTCTATAAAGATATTGCAAAGAGACTGATCGAGGCGTCTCGCGACCAGAGGACTGGTCTATTCTTTGCTCAGAGGATTAAGCATTGCCATTCAGCGTGGCAATGCGGCCAGCCTTCTGGACACGCAGCCAGTAGACCCAAATGCGTATTATAAAAATATTTGTATTCAAATATTTAATAAATATTTAAATATTTTAATTCTTTGACCGGATGATGGAAATTTTGTCCGATATATGACAAAGAGCTCATTAGTAGAGTGGTTTGCTCTATCAATTATACCATGACCTATCACAAAAGGGATAAAATTGGCTCATGAACGCATTTTCTTTGGTGAGAGAGGTATATGACATATGCAAACCTCCCTAAAAGGTGCAGTAACCGCACTTGTGAAACTAATTCAGATTGGCTTTAAAGAGTCATGCCGTTCGCCGTGACGGCAAACCAATGACTTTTCAAGATTTTCAATATGCTACAATAGATGTTTCACAATACGTCTGATTTACATTTTCCAAAAACTTTCAAAGCTGTCCAGCTTCCAAATGGGTTGTTGATGTGTGAGTGACTTATCAATGAGTTTTTTTTTATGGTATAGGAGGGCAAACGAGCAGACGTGTCACCTGATGGTAAGCAGCCAACGCCGCCCATGGACACCAGCAACACATATAGTGTTACTGTTGCGTTGTCGACCTTTAAGGGATAGGGGATAGGAAAGGACGGGGAAGGGGGGTGGGCCTCTGGGTACCTCTCTCACCGAACGAAACGCGGCATGAGCCACTTTACGTCGGTCTTCTGAGAGGCCGTGGTATTTCACCGGTCGAGTCGGCCCATTCATGCAGCGAATTGCTTGGCTCTACCACTGTTAAAGTGCCTCCAGGTGTCATCTTTTACATAATTATTGTTCATGGGTTGAATAACAAACATCCCGAGAATCGCTTACTCGCGGTCGCGCTGTCAGTGATGATTAGTAGTAGATGTTTACTGACATGTGCCATCTAGTACAGTCTATGGTAAATATTTACAAACATGTCATGTGATTAATATAAGTGATGTCTATTTTGATTGATTGACTGATTGATAGCTCGTGACAATCGATTAATCAATCAAACAGTTTTGTTTAGACGATGTCGTGCTCGCGTGCTCAAGATCTTACGAGATAAGTTCAAATGATTAAGACCTACCTATGTACAACGTTACTGCTACATATGTTTTATCTCTTTCTAATTAAAAAGTTTTTATCTTATTTCCCGCTCGCACACAGAGTAACTTTACACATTTATAACATACAAATGAATTGATGGTTTTTGTACGTTTACGAGTCTCGTATGGGTATATAAAAAAAGGAAGTATGACATGTCAAATTGTGCCTTAAATAACTTATTTAAGAGATAACGGTACATCGCCTTGTGAGTATATAAATAAACTTCACCGTTATATGAACACAACCAAACATAAAATGTATTGTGGATTTTAAATAATGCATGCAATAGTCGTGCCTGGTAGTATTTATGGCGTTTAGCGCTTCGACTACATGTATTGTGACTATATCATCTTGATGTATGGACGTTGTTATGCTAGCAATATTTTTTAAATAAAGATACTACTTCGTAACGCGTTACGTTTTCTTTTAATTAACTCTTTGACTCTTTCTTTACTGTAATAATTGTGCATAATACATGTGCCTAAATCTCTCTCTGTCTCTCTTTTGAATCAGTCGGTCTTATGACAATCTAGAAAATTCTGAAAATAAATTTCATGGCCATTCTACAAGATACGTGCAGAGGGTCTGCTAGAATGTAGATTTACTAACTAATAAATAAAATATGTAACGATGCTTGTACATTTAAAATATCTATGAAAAAAAAAACAATTCGCTGGGTGAATGGGCCAGCTCGACCGGTAAAATACCTCCGTTCAGTCGAAGAAAGAGGTATTTTAAGGTGCACTATGTGCTTCGCCACTACTCGATACATCAAATCACACGATGATAAGGTTTTATTGGAAATGTCGTAATACTGAAAAATCTAGCAGCCATTAGTATTTCCTTTGAACATGACAAGAAAATTAATGTTGTAATTTGTTTGCTGAGCAAAAGCGAGTTTCTTGAACAGATTAAGAATATAAGATATATAGGGAATGTGTGCACTTATGCAATGCTTAAAGGTCTTAGGGCTTATAATAATTTGTTTCAACTCAATTGCAATGGATTACATTCTCGGGTTCGAATCCAAAGTATGAACACCGATGATTTACATGTCCGATCTATGACAATAGGTTTCACTATACTACTTACTACCTCTGCAAGGTATTATGAGCGTGATATTGCATTAAATCCACATAATATATTTAACAAGGAAAACAGTGCGACTCAAGCAAATATTTTGCTATGGCTTCATTTGAAAATACCACAAAAACTCATTATCAAATAAAAACTACGTAATCAGGTAGTTTAGGTATAATGAATTATGTAAATATTATATAATTTTGTTATAATTATGTGCCCTTTTTATTATTTTAGATAAGTACTTGAGATATAAAAAATTAAATCTGTCAACTGGGTTCCTTGTTCCGCATTAAATATAAACATTTTAGAGAAATAGATACAGAGAGTATCAGAATAATTTAAAAAAAAATCTTTGAACATAAAATAACTTCACGCCAAGTAAGAGGAAGTCGGCAGAGAAGACAGAGCGCCATAAGGCACGATCGAGTTCGAGTCTTGCAGTTCGCTGAATAAATGGGCCGGCCGTGAACTACCACGACCTATCGGAATATCGGCGTAAAGTGGCTCCTGCCGCGTTTTGTTCGATGAGAGAGGTATCTGGAAGCCCGATACCGTTTCCCTTTCGTTTCCCCTCCTACTCCTTAAAGAACGGCAACGTGCCACGGTTTTCATAGGCGGTTCCTTATCATCAGGTGACCCGCAAGCTCGTTTGCCCTTCCTGTAGCATAAAAAAAACCTTTTGACTTTTATAACTCTTGTCATACACGCTCTTCGGTCATAAAGGGTCTTGGCATCACCTTCCGTAAAAGGACACATGCAATTTGGTCATGTGTGCATTTGTCAATGCATGCATTCATTTTTTCTACATTTCCGAACAAACTGAGAATGAATATACAACCTTAACACCGACACTTAAATTAGTTCTTTAAGCCTGCATCAAAAATAAATAGCCCGTTTGTCGAAAAATACCACATACCATAACGATATCGTCTAACGCAGTGAGACAGTTGTAAACATTGAAATAATTAAAATTATTTCATACATAACAAAACTAATTAGAACATATTAAATATAATTATAATTTTGTTCAGGTCACTCACATATACCAAATGCAAAAGCCCAACACAGTTTTTATTTAATTAGCATGATGCATCTACTGACCCCGTTCTACTCTTTACAACCTTATATTTACACGAACTATAAGCTTTATGGTTTAAAGAATAAGACTTGTTTTTGGGTAGATGTGTACGATTGTAAGTTATGTTGGTACGGTTTTGTGTGGAGTCATTAACGCTTATGGGGTCATTGCACATAGACATAGAATAAGCCAGAATTAGATTTAGAGACCTCCAAAGTAGCGAGCGTGTGTTGCTTTGATTATTGAGAGGATTTTTCTCAATAAACTTTTGTTTAACAAGAATTTAACATAACATAACTTCACGCCTTTTTCTACCTGAAGGTGTAGGCAGTGCCTGTTAAGCCTCGACTCGCCGTTATGTTTACGTCCCTAGTGGAATAGGTAGCGAAACTATTGCGATACCCGGGCACTTTGTGCCCGGGTATCGCATTTTTAGTCGCATTTTTAGTCACCGATATTTATCACACACATAACTTTCGAAATTATTTAATTTCGCAAAATCATTGATTGGTGTGTGGCAGGATTCGAACCCGCGACCTCTGGATTCAGAAACCCTGTGCTCGACCACTGGACCAACGGGACTAGAATTTGAGCTAGTAAATATATTATGGGGTTTTTCATATTAACCAGAACTTCTCGCAGTGATCATAAAATAGAGTTTTTTATATAGATTTTTTTTTTAACTTCATGCCACCTTCTACCTGCGGGCATAGGAGGATGTTAAGTCTGGATTTGCCGATATTTTTTAAGTGTCAAATATAATGATAAGATATAATGATACATGGCGAAATCTAAAGTATTATGTTTAAAACATTTGATGGTATAGCATAACATAACTTCACGCCTTTTCTTACCCGAAGGCTTAGGCAGCGGCTGTTAAGCCTCGTCTAGCCGTTAAGTTTACGTCCCAAATTGAATAGGTGGCGAACCTATTGCCATACCGGGCACAAAGTTTTCAGTAATCGATATTTATCACACGTAACTTCCAAAAATAATTTCAAAAAGTCATTGGTGTGAGCCAGTGAGTTTCGATGATATAATTAGTATTATTTTAGTTGCATATTGCATTAATAACAATCGGGCACGATTCTATTCCGTTATTAGTCAAATCACTTTTGGGGATATTGCGAAATATACCTACATATTATATTAATTATAATTTCTAAGCAGTTACACAATAATTTGAGAAATATTAAACTATGGATTATCTTAAATTTAACCAAAGCTTAACACAGATACTTATCCCGAATAAGGTAAAACACAATTCAGTCACGACGAAAGTTTTAATTTAAATAAATTATCACATAAAAATTTACAATAAATCATAAAAAGTCATAATATTAGTGTCAACTTGACACCAAATTACCAAAACTGGTCACACACACATACGAACGGAAATATATACGCCAACACACACGTGTATAAAAGCCAGTGTATGTCAACTTCCTCGTAACAGTTTATAATTAATTTAGTAAATATGTAAAAATAAATCATTTATACATCGCCGCTTCCTGAACACATAGGATGTTGAATTTCACGGATATTACGAGCGATGCAATGCGCGATAAAAATATATTAGATAATTTCCACAACACGTTACCAGTTCAGTCACAGACAACTGATGTTGTGGCGTCGTTCGTCAGTCATTTTTAACACCGTAAATAGTTAAAGTCGTCGGAATTTGTATTAAAACATGGTAAATGCTCCAATCTTGAAAACCAGGAGCACTTCCTGGTCCTGAACGTCGGGGGGAGGCTGGGGTTTTGGTTGGTAGCCCACGGATCGTATCGCAGAACAGTGTTTTAAGGGAGTAACAAAAAGCGTAACAAAAAGAAGGGCTAATTTATGTAACAAACTGCGCGGCTCTACTAATGTTAAAAATGATTTTGCGAAAAAGTAATTACAGCTGTTTTTTTGGTTAAAGCATATCAGAAACAGACTGACAAGCCAAAGAACCAGTCCAATGGTGGAAGGTCCAAAAACTAAAATAACCTACAAAAGAAAGTCAATACTTATATTAAACACCAAAGCCAACCCAACAAAGGACTCATGTTTCGCTCCAGGCGTTAACTTTCAACAATACAACCTGTTCCAGAAACAAAGGACTACAGAACAACCAGGTCATTGGAACATGATGTTTAGATTTAGTTTTTGGTCATGGTGAGAAGATTTAGGATTTATTTTATTTAAGTATATTTTCACATATTTTTTTGTAATTTCAAGCCATTTTCTACCCAAATCGTTATGTTACATGAGTTACATCCCAAATAGAATAGGTGGCGAACCTATTCCTATGCTATACACCGGGCACAAAGTTACCAGTCATCGATATTTATCACACATAACTTCCGAAAGGTTTGAAGCCTGAATCGATTCCACGACTTCTGAATCAGAAGCGGGGAGCTCGACCACTGGACCATCCAGCCTATTTATTCATACTAGATGATAAATTTAACGACCGATTGATTTTATTCATACTAGCAAACGCTGTTTTGCTAAAAAGTTTTTGATCAACAAATACAAATGTACAAATTGACCGTAGAGAAGTGAATATTCATAGTTGTATGTATTTTTGTACACTATTTTATAAAAAAAAAACATTTATTTTTGTGGAAAAAATTGATGGGCTTTGCTACCCTCAACATTTGAGGGGATGAAAAATAGACGATCTCCTAATCTCAGACCTACCTGATACGCACACAAAATTTCATAGGAATTCGTCAAGCTTTTTCGGAGGAGTACGACACCAAACATTGTGACATGAGAATTTTAATTTTATAAAAAAAAAATATTTCGGCAGATATGTAAAAGGCTTCAAGGCGAACGAAGCCGAGTGTAAAATCTATTTCTATTTGATATAAGCATGGATTTAGAAGTAAACACCGATTGCATCAGACGGAACAAGTTTTGATATCAGATCGATTGGAACTAGTGCGCTGGAAAATTATTATTATGATTTTATGCCGATCATAAAAGCTGTTTCAGTTATATTAAGACGTTTCATATTGTTATTACGATTATGACGAATATTATAGGAAATGAAATATTATTATAAGAAAGTAATTGAGTAACTTTCAATATATTTAGTTTTAACAGTGTTAGAGCAACTCAGTTCGCTGCATGAATGGGCTGAATCGACTGGTGTTATATCACTACCTCTTAGACTTTCGATGAAAAGTGGCTAAAAGACTACCACGCAACAGTGGCATTATTTGGTGTTGCAGGTGTCCATGGCCAGCGCCAATTACTTACCACTTTTAGACCCCTAACTAAAATGTTAATTTAAATGAAACAATTGGTATTTTTATGGCTTTCATTGCCCATATAATAAACGTAACATAACCGTCCATCTGACGCAGTCGGTATAGTATCATGTTTGGTATCAATTCACCACAACTATATCTCATTTCTCGTATACAATTACAGCGAAATGTTTGATAAATAAAGTATCACAAGAATATTGATGTTATAAAACAATGATGAGTGTGGACTGTTGAACATGAACCGCTTGTATTCATTGGGTAACAATGTTTCAGAGTTCATAGTCCAAGATCCCAGAGCCTACAGAACATTACTGTAAATATTTTGACTATAAAAAGCATACACATACATGGAATGTTTTAGGAAATATAGGCAGTATTTACACGCACACACTAAAAATCCAAGAAAATTACAACCTTACAGTCTGATATTTAATTTTTATGTTGCCAAAACAATGTCGTATACAATTACAACGAAATGTTTGATAAATAAAGTATCACAAGAATATTGCTGTTTTAAAAGAGAAAATATTTACGGTCGATGGTCTTAGCTTGAACAGTATATTTGCAGTTTAAATCGATAAGCCAATTCTCATTTGTCAAGTGCTATAGGCACGTAAAATTTGCACTATTCATGCCTGATAATTGACAGACCTTTTTTATGGAAAGTTTTAGGAAATATAGGCAGTAATTTCTCTCATACGCTTTAAATTTCAAAATAGAAAATTACAACTTGAGTTACAGTCTGAGATTTAAGTTTTAAGTAGCCAAAACGATCGCTGGGGCCAAGTATCCACCGAGCATATATAAAATGTATTAAAATTACATAGTATACATAACATAACTTCACGCCTTTTTCTACCCAAAGGTGAAGGCAGCGGCTGTTAAGCCACGTCTCGCCGTTATGTTTACGTCCCAAATGGATGGTGGCGAACATGCCAGGATTTGAACCCACTACTTCTTGAATCAGAAGCGGGCGCTAGCCACTGCGCCACCGAGACTGTTATTAAAATTACATCTGATAATTAGCCCTCAGCTGGAAGTAGCCCGTATGTATATTAATATTAACTAAAGTCTGGTGACTCTAGAATCTTGGACTATTGGCGTACAGTTATATAGCGCTACTCTCCTGTGTCATGCATTGTCATAACGTAAAGTTAGTTTAAGTGCAATATACATAATAATAACCTAAATATTATATTAATTGGCGAGACTTAACAGCCGCTGCCTACACCTTCGAGTGACAAAGGCGTGAAGTTATGTTTTATGTATATTAATTTGCGGTGGTAGAGCTGCAATCTGTGCATGAATGGGCTGGGTCGACCGGTGAATAAATACTACTACCCGGAAAATCTAAGAGGCTAATGTCATTTATTGTTAGGTTAGAGCCACACATTTCACTCTCCACCATCTCTCTATCTTACCTTAACTTCTATTATTTTTATTATACGTATACTTCTATTATGAAAATAATTCAGTCAAAGCATAAACGTTAAACGTTACAGCTATTTCAATTTAAAAAACAGTTCTACTTTAATTTTTTTTTATTATTTAAAAATAAACAAAAGAGTTTACACACCATAAAAGTTCAAATCTTTAACACTGGCCGGTTTCAAGTAAAACCTACAATCACGACCACAGATAATTTAAATAAGCACAATCAAACTTATTGCTCAGACGGTGTGGGGGGCGGTCAGAATTAACAGTGCCAATAACTACCTTTAAGTTCTCTGCCGTAACTCGTAAACTATTTAATAGTGTATTCTAGTTTGGGAATAATGGCGTTACGAATTAACATTTAGTTTTACTATATGTAACGAATATTTGGTACATAAGTGTTGTAATATTCTGTTTGAAACGCGGTCGTTTCTTGACCCTTGACGTAAACAGTGGCATTAATTGCCGCTACTTGCGTTCAGTAGTAAAGCCGTGAAGGTATATACTGACGAAATTGTGAACATATAAATTATAATATGTAATAGGTATAGTATTGTCAGACACTGATATTTATCGCAGATCACTGCCAAATACATAGATTTACAAGAACTTTAAACAGTGGTAGAGCCAAGCAGTTCGCTGCATGAATGGGCCGGCTCGACCGGTTAAATACCACGACCTCTCAGAAGGTCGACGTAAAGTGGCTCATGCCGCGTTTCGTTCGATGAGAGAGGTACCCGGAGGCCCACCCCCTTTCCCCATCCTTTCCTCTTCCCTATCCCTTAAAGGTCGGCAACGCAACAGTAACACTAGATATATGTGTTGCTAGTGTCCATGGGCGGCGTTGGTTGCCCACCATTAGGTGACACGCCTGCTCGTTTGCCCTACTATCGCATCAAAAAACTCAAACTCGTGTTTAAACCATAGACAAGCGATCGACTTATAACCGATCTTCATACCCAACCACCTTACAAAATAAGCGTAGAGAAATAAATATGTAAGCGTAGAGAAACCGAGTTTCCAGTAGACATTTTTAACTTCACGCTAGCTACGTTTGTAGATGTAAGCAACCATATCGATACCTCTACTCGGCGAAATGTGAAGTTCCAATTGTACAAGGTAAGTAAGTATATTGGGAACGAAAGCTATTATTTATCTTTATTTTAGTGGTGGCAGAAGTATTTTGACGATAAATATAACATCGATACATTTACCTCAAATTTAATTAAGTAATTAAGAGTATAACTATTTTTTTTTAATTATATTTATGGTATAAAACTAATCGTTAAAATAATTTTCAACAAATATAACGTCGTTGATAGCATCGACAGTTCAAAACGGAAGCGACACATATAACATGAATACCTCTCATTTCCTAGTGCAAGTTTAGAAAGAGAAATAGTATCAGAAACCAATTATAATAAGGTTGAATTATTTTCTTGTAATAAACTATTCAGTTCAAAATTAGTAATTAGTTTGAGCGGCGATTAAAAAAAAATTAAAAAATTTACGTCCTCAATGAAGTGATTAATATATTTTGTATAACATTTGTGTACATACACAAATTAATTATTGATTTTTATCGATAAAATTTAAAGTGCTGTTTCCCTTTTAAGATATTGTATCCCTTTTGAGAATTAAAGTGCGTGCTCTTGCAGTGAAGTGCGCAAAGAAGTTTCATTTATATTAAAGGGTAGATTTTTTGAAATCTAATTTTAAGTAAAGAACCATGAAGAGCCTCGTGGTGCATTGGTAAAGCTGCCGTATGCAGAATCGAGTTTGGCGGATTCGATACCCAACCGAGTACAAATATTTGTGACAAGCATGAATGTTTGTAAGGCGTTTGGGTGTTTTTCTATGTATTATAATTATGTATTTACAAAAGAAAAGTATATATTATTATATATCAATATCCATTAACTAGTATCCATAGAACAAGCATTTAGTTCCTTAGTTTGGAACTAGAGGGCGCTGTGTGTATTGTGTAAATACAATTTATTGCATTAACCTATCATTTTTAGTTTCCGAGATTTTTAACATTCTTTAAGTGACCCGGATTCATTGCTCTCGAGAGTATTATTGATTGCTTTTAATTGTTTTTTGAAAATGAGAACACGCTTTCTTATAATACCTATGCAGGAATTTACAAAAAAAAAGTATTATTAATAACCGTTATTTATTATAGTACAGACAGTGTTCAAAAAAAGAAGTAACTTTTAAATCAACTTAATAAAAACTGTTTTTACTTTATCTCATACATCTAACACGTTTTATCATTGACATTTAAAATAAAAATAAGAAACGAAGAGATATTTTAAATGAAAAAAAAAATACGAAAAGACAGAAAAAGATACAAGATCTTGTATCTTGTTACGATAAAAGATAAACTTATTAGATAACATTGTGTATATTGTACTCTTGAGCTAATGAACGAGACGCCCATATTTTTATGTGAGTTATAAGGATGTAAATATGTTAACAAATGACTTGGAAACCTTAAGAACAATATATTTGTTTTTCGTAGAAAATAATACGAGTATGTATCAATATAGAATATTTTTTTATAGTGATTCTATTAGTAAAGAATTGTTTTATGGGATATGATGGCACACGAGCAGATGGGTCACCTGATGGTAAGTAACTTCTCACCGCCTATGAACACCGTGCTGCGTTGCCGTCCTTTAAGGGAGTAAGAAGGGAAAGGAACGGAAGGGGAAAGGGACTTGGCCCCTGGACAACTCTTCACCGAACGAAACGCAGCACGAGCCACTTCACGCCGATATTCCGAGAGGTCCATACTATTTCACTGGTCGAGCCGGCCCATTAATGCAGAGAACTACGTGGCTTTACCATTGTTAAAATAAGTAATTAATAATATTGAATTACTTTAAAAGTATGCATAAAAATCTAACGAATCTAATAAAATTCAGTCATAACATTCATTCCATTACATAACGTAGCTTCACGGCTTTTTTTATCCGAAGGTGTAGGCAACGGCTGTTAAGCATCGACTAGAAGAGTCGTGTAGACAAACGTATAACATTCAGAAATGGTCTTAAATATACTTCCAAGCTAAATAATAAAATCGCTTGTATATTTAGTATGAATTACACAAAGATTGGTGTGGGCGAGAATCGTGACACCGCGACACCGTGTCAAGGGTATGTCAACAGTGTCAGGTATCGAGTGTCAGTGTCAGTGTGGCCACCCAGAAGGATAACATTAAAAAAAACTGAAACCGTGAATATACTCTTTGTCAGCGATAAACATCTTAGATACGGCTTTTATTAACTTTACACGTTGAAAGCGGTTACCTATAAATTATCTTAAAGAGACTGAGGAATTTTGTATATAAGTAGATATAGATGTGTAGAAACTTTAAGCGACTCAAGCCCGAACACTGAACCGCCACTCAAATATATAAGCGCTACTTAAACGTTTAAGTAGCTGTCACATTGGACAGAATACGTGAAATTTGAGCAGTAAGTAGCACTTTATTTATTGTCATATTTGAGTGGCGGTTCAGTATTCGGGTGTTAATTTCTCTAAGGTACAGGACACCAATATATTTTACCAAAAAATGACTTTCCTGTCTCATCTCGATAACTATTTGAATATGTTTACAGATTGATCGAGCTTAGCTTGTTATTTAGAGTTGTTTAATATAATTCATATTTCTGCAAAAAGTAAAGTAATTATAATAACTCATTTGGGTAGAATGAGTTATAAATATATTTATACATATATACACTAGTTGTCCCGGTGGTGAACTTTGTTCCAGAACAAAAGCTATATATGAGCAAAATTTGGATTTATCGATTTAGTATATTAGACATAAATTATATATATACAAACCAACCCGTTGACACCCCCTATGTATTAAAAAATCCGTATCAAAATCCGTTGCATAGTTTCAAACATCGAAATATATAAGGGGACAGACAGTGGAAAGCGACTTTATTTTACACTATGTAATGATGATTATTACTAGGGTAGAAATCGAACACGCCGACCTCGATTCCGCAGTTGTTGGTTTAACCAATGCACCATGCCCTATCATGTATCGCGTATTAATGATATACATTTGTTTTAAACTGTAACAAAAGCACCCATGTTTTGTTTCTCACGAAGAGTTGTTTACTAAAAAAACTAAAATTGGATTCATCTATACTGTTAAATATGTTATGCAACAGGTTTCAAAACTTGTGGTAACAAGTTAGGAAGTAGCACCTTTTTTGTGCCCACGTGAAGCCTTAAAAGTCTACTATGAAGACGGTGTTCTATTACTGAAATTTTAGACATGGTTAGTTTGTGTTTTTGATAATTTGTAAAAAGATTTTCATAGTTCAATACCTGTTTCATGGTTCTCAGGTTCGATTAGTAACATAAATATAGGATTTAATGGAAAATTTGAAAAAATACTGGGAAGACACTGGAAAGCACTGGCTCACTCTCTATAGTATCGAAAGCGTGAAGGTAAATTGTATAAAAAATGTATTTTCAGGTCAAAGAAATGAATGGGCTCGCTGCATGAATGGGCCGTCTCAACCGGTGAATTACAACGGTCTCTCAAAATATCGACAAAAAGTGGCTTGTGCCGTGTTTCATTCGGTGAGAGAGGTATCCGAACTGTAACACTATATGTATTGCAGAAGACAACGGGCGGCTGAAGTCGCTTTCTATCACGTGAGCCCCTTGCTTGGTTTAGCTTATCCCATAAAGAGACCAAGGATTTTTATATCAATTTTTCAAACAGTATACTCACACTAAACTTACGAAATTAATTTTTAAAGTCATTGGTGTGAGCCACCAATGTGAGGGTTCGAACCCGCGCCCTCTGCATTCAGCTGCGGAATGCTTGACCACTGGATCACCAAAACTATAAACATAACATGACATAACTTCACGCCTTTTGTTACCCGAAGGTGTAGGCAGCGGCTGTTAAGCCTCGTCTCGCCGTTATGTTTACGTCCCAAATGGAATAGGTGGCGAATCTATTGCCATACCGGGCACAAAGTTTGTCAGTCATCGATATTTATCACACATTACTTCCGAAAACAATTTCGAAAAGTCAGTGGTGTGAGCCAGTGTCCGGAATCGAACCCGGACCTCTGGATCAGAAGCCGTGTGCTCGACCACTGCGCCACTGCGACTATAAAAGCTATATAATTTCAATAATTAGATTAGCAGATTCGTATATAACACCGCTTGAGTAACTGAAAACATTTCTGCCTACTGCAGACCATGTCGTGGGCGGCAAATTACCCACAATTAGTTTTGTAAATAGCTGAGATAAGGCTCAGCCTACACTTCTGTACAAAAAAAAACGGTTTTTGTACCGTTATTTAAAGTTAATTTGTGATGTCTTTGACTTTGCCCACAATCGTCTTGTACAGTTGGATAAATGACATTTGAGTATAAAATCTTTCTATGTAAAAGTTTTCTTTACGTAGGAGTAAAAATACAATATATCAATGTAGTGGAAAGTCATTTATTACCCGAAGTCACAAGTAATTTGTTTAAAATAATCCAACTTTTATTTAGGTAAATTTATTTTTCAATCTTTACGCCTTCAATAAAGGAAAGTATAAACGAAAAAAAAATTCTAAATAACATCTAAAATGGTCAAATTATAACAACTATATTTATTATATATAAAATAATAAAATTGCTTCTAGGCAAAGTACATTCGCATATTAAGAAAAAATGGATGTAATCGCCACAAGCAGCCTGATTCCGAGCTATCATGAGAATAACCGTGCTAGCAGCATGTTATATGGCAAATACTATTTTGTATTGCATACACTACCTACTATCATTTATACTGAAAACTAAGGTATATGGGTTTTTAGGTATATGTCAGGGGAAGAAGCAGAGGCATTCCCACAAAACATTTGACCTCTTGGTGCTGATCTCATGTGCATAAGATTGGAAGTAGGAACTTTTCAAGCGAAAGCATCTGTGCAAAACCACTAAGCCATAAATATATAAGTACGCTTTAATATTTGTGTAAATAGCTACACATATTTTCTATTTAAGAAATATTTTTCATATTTTAGAAGCTAAACATTCCCTAGTTGTTAATTAAATATCAAAGCAGTTGTAATTAATAGTTAGTGTGCCTTATAGCAAACACTCGGACTTAATAAACGCAAAAAACTGACGCCGAGATTTCTCAGGATTGCCGTTATTAATCCGTCTGATGACCGTTCGCTCGTGAGAACTAGGTTTTATCTAACATAAATTGAAAGTTGATAACAGGGTTGGCAAATTATATAGTTTTAGATCTTATTTAATTAATTGAATAATAATAAATATCAGAACGAAAATGTGTGATGATTGTCCATCTGTTACGTATTCACTCCACTCCTGTCTTTTTTTCCCACACTTAAGGAAGTGTGGGAAAAAAAGACAGGAGTGGAGTGAAAAAATGCTAAGGAGCATTAACTTTTCCTCACCAACACTCTTCCTAACCAATATATCATCTTCACACAATCCATCCAAATTTTCTTAGGTCTTCCTCTTCACTGGTTTTCTTCCACATTTAGATTCATCATCCTTTTCGCAACCCATATCACGCACATAAACTTAGTATTTTTTGCAATACGCTTTACATTTTGACTCGCTTCGATTGTTTACGTCCATTTGACTTTTATTTACCTTTTATTTTTACTTCCACTACCTATAGCACAACCTGTATTCCACAGCCGATATTTATCACACGTAACTTGCGATTTAGTGTGAGCCAAGATTCGATTCTGAGACTTCTTTAATCAGAATTCGGGTATTAGACCACAGAAACCAGACTGAACAATTATGAACATTCATATATTTTTGGTTATTTGATGAACCGCTTATGACTTATGTGGAAACACTTACGTAGATAGATTTTTCACTCAGCATAACACAACAATAATTTTCAGTCATTCAGCAACAAAGGCAATACTGCTAGTTATATTAATGGTCCATAAAAACTCTGCCAGTACACGTCATCAAACTTGAACCTTTAAAAGTATACTCGTCTACTGTCAGACAGTTGAATGTCCCTCTGGTCTTCGTTTATCTTCACTATCCTTGCAGCGTTCGTAAATCAGAGAACGCACCATAAATCCGGCTAATGGTCGATGTCACTCACGATGGTGGTCTTAATGTGTTTCAAATAATGCCTTATCTTGATACATTTAGAGGCGTTACTTTTAAATTAATGACTTGAAAATTAGACGAAAGTTATTGGAATACTTTCGTGGCCAGATGGCGCTGCATTGTATTGGAACGAGCTTAAAAAGTACATTAAGTAACTTCACATTTATAAGGGCAGCGTCTGTTAAAGCCTCAACTCGCCGCTTCGTTACGTTACGTCCCAAATGGAATAGGTGGCGAACCTATTACCATTACACCGGGCATAAAGTTGTCGGTCATAGATATTAATCACACATAACTTCCGAAAAGAATTCGGTTTGGGATCAAGACTTTTGAATCAGAAACGGAAAGATCTACCACTGAACCACCGAATCTAAGAGGAATTTTATTAATATATATATACATATACATACCAAATATGTAGAGCACAATCTCTGGAGTTCCTACTCGAGGAGAGGTCGGTAAGATTCGTTTTGAGTAAGACAGGCTGTGATTTATTAATGAAAACAGGGTTTCAGTACGCTATAAATGCTATTAAATACGATATATGTGTATCAAATACGATGTATGTGAAACAAATGCGATATACGTGCGATGAATTGTTGATCAAAGTTAACAAAGTATGTAATATGGTTTTCTTTGCCGACCTTTACTGAGCAAGTTCAACATTCACTAAGAACAATGTTTCAACACATTCATAACATGTAACAACGTGACACAACAATCAACATTCAAGGGAACAATGTAGCAATAGGGAGCTGGGCAGAACATAATTACCCGACAGCGCAAGTGCGGGGATATGCATTTAATGTATGTTCGAAAATGTCTATATAATACTTTCGATTAAGTGAATTTTAGCTTCTGATGTGTATGTTAGATTAACTATTGCACAAAAAGTGGACATAGGCCAAATTATTTTCCGAAATTTTGTTTAAAGAATACAGATCATATATAGTTTCATAATACAGAGTGGTATAGTATTGTAAAACGACGATTCTAAAACTGTGCAAATCAGTCAAACAGTAAAAATAAATGATTTATTTCAATCTCCTCATCCAAACATTGATCACACTTTACTCCTGAAAGTTACGTTGCCACTTGCAATCTTTTAAGGGAGTAGGATGGGAAATGAGGGGGACGGGGGGTGGTCTTCCGGATACCTCTCTCTCGGAGACTTTACCATTATCTGCTAGTAATAATATTTTTGTTGCACGATTTTTTTTTTATGTGATAGGAGAGCAAACAAGCATGCATATCGCCTGATGGTAAGTGACCAGCGCAGCCCACGGACACCTGCAACACATATAGTGTTACAGTTAAAATGGGAAAGGATGGGGAAGGGACGTGGGCCTCCGTGTACCTCTCTCACCGAACGAAACGCGGCATGAGCAACTTTACGTCGATCTTCTGAGAGGTCGAGCCGGCCCATTCACGCAGCGAACTGATTGGCTCTACCACTGTAAATAAATACATCAGCGCCACCTCTTCGTAATAAGCCTGAGTGGATACTGAACTACTCCTCATAAACATATTACTGTTCCAGTTATCCTTCCTCAATACATACGTATTATAATTAGCATTTATCAGGGAAATAATTAATAATATTTAAACTAATACAATAAAATGATAGTATGCGGTGTATAAGAATAATAATATTTATAATTATAAATGGTAAGAATAAGATGATCGCTCAATATTAGTTGCTAAATATCACGTAGACACATTTGAAACTAATAACAAGGAAACATCTTCACGCGTAGGCCCTTAGAACGGGAAATTTACTTGATAGTAAGCGAAGCGCACTGCCGAAATCTTGTTACACAGACAGGATGACAGTTGTGTGGCCGGCTTTAAAGTTTGGAATAGGGAGAGCAGAAAAAAGGTGCTAAGCCTCCGTATGCCTCTCTCACCGAAGGAAATTTAGGGATTTATCTGAGACTTCATCGGTATTCCACCGGTCGAGCCGGCCCATTAATTTAAAGAACTCTACCTCTGTCATTAGGACTTCTGACATAAAGGAGGTGAGCGGATTACTTAGTAATTTCATCAATACAAAGATTAATATGTCTGTTTAAAATATCGGAATTCTGTTAATTAAAATCCCGTAAACGTGCTAATGTGTAGAATAAATTTTATTTATTGAAATATATTCTATTCCATAAAATTTCATAAAAATGCAAAGGTTTAGTGAAAGCGATACTAAGCATATACTTGTTAAGAATTTATTTCTATGATATTATTTATAAGATCTCTCGGAATATCGACTAGGACTAACCCTTTCCCTTCACCCCTTCTCATCCCACTTCCATATCCCATTGTATATGCCGGTAACGCATCTGCAACGCTACCTGTGTTCAGATGTTCATGGGCGGCGTTTGATGCTTGCACATAGGGTGGCATGCCTATTCGATTGCCATCCCATCGCACAAAAGTTAATAGACTTATTATTATCAGTATTTTAGCATGTTTTAAGCCTGAAAATACATGTAAAATTATACTCGCAAATGAAGCGCAACTGATGCACCGTAGGTAATTGTTGTACTCAGCGAAGCGTGTTAGCAGCTAATTTATCTTTTTAATTAATATGTATGGCGTGTTTTAAATTGAGAAATTGTGAATATTAACAACAACAAAAAAATAACATAACATAACTTCACGCCTTTTTCTACCCGAAGGTGTAGGCAGCGGGTGTTAAACTTCGTCTCGCCGTTATGTTTACGTCCCAAATGGAATAGGTGGCGAACCTATTGCCCCGGTATGGCAATAGATTCGCCACCTATTCCATTTGGGACGTAAAGTTAACGGCAAAGTTTTTACTTTTTAGTCATCACATAACTTACGAAAATAACTTCGAAGTCATTGGTGTGTGCCAGTGTGAGGATTCGAACCCGCGACCTCTAGATTTAGAAGCGGGTGCTCTACGACTGGACAACCATTTATATATTTTCATGTTTTTACTTGACTACGAGAGACGAAAGTTAGATAATATTTTATGAGTATATTAATTTTATAACTAATATATTATTAATATTCTCATAGGAATAAAAAAATCGAATTTCTTTCCGTAGTAAGTAATATCTTTTACTCATTCAAAAAAACACGTCGTCGTCATCGTCTTAGATAAAGTTTTAAAACCTTCTGGACGTCATTCTTGGCTAATGTTACCATAAAACTAATGACTGAATGAAGAAGACTTACCCAATAAAAGGATAGGTAGATCGACAAGCAGGTGCCACCAGAGGCAGTGCCGCGCCTGCATCTCAGGTGTAGTGGGTTGCCGTTCCGAAACTGTCTGCAACAAAAATATATCACGTATCATGATTATGTCCATCAAATCAATTAAAATTACTCTACTAAACCTAAAGTTAAATTTATAAGGCTATTGTTATGTAAGTAACACTGTTCACCTTCAGCTTGTTCATTTTTCTCCTATTCTATAATAATAAAATATATACAAGTTGTCTTTAAAGAAACCTAAAAAAAATGTTCGCGCGTATGGTATCGAAGGATTACGCCCATCTTCGGTAGATAAATTATTGCTTGCCATAAGAGGAATCTAAAGAAATCACCTAAAGAAATGTATCAATGACCATTAATTGGCAAAGAACCAAAGCCTTACAGTACAGCAAAGGATATTGAGTCACATACACGATATCAAAATTAGATGTATTAAAATCTACAGAGTAAAACATAACATAACTTCGTAAAAGTAAAATAATAAAATAACAACCATAACATAACTTCACGCCTTTTTCTACCCGAAGCCTTTCGCCTTTTTCATACCTGATACACTATCATCGCTCGGTCGATCGATTGGTGTGGCAACACCGAGTTGAACAGCTGCTTTTTATTTTTCTCTCATAGTAAATTTTAATTTTCTTATTTAAATTTAATTTATTGCTGTGCACAAAGTTTATTTGCCATATAATAGGATTACAAATATTGAAATAAAGTTAATAAGGTTAGTACTTGCGTATTTTGTGTTCTAAGTGTAACTGACCTGCGTAAACGTAGGTAGTATAAAGAGAAAAATAAATTTGTTTTCACTGTCGCCGTTGTTGTCACATCAAAAACAAAACTAAATTATTTTAAAAAATTATCTAGTGTCTATTGTTTAGTTTTAGAGAAATTCCTGAGGTTACTTTCATAAGGTAAAAACTTTAAACTTTAACTTTAAATCAATTAATATTAAGAGGACGGCTGATTTGTGGGGCATTTCTGTATATATTATAAAATCTTTATTTAGCACTATCGCTCCCGCTTTAATTGTGATTTTTAATAAATGTATTGATTGTGGTGTGTTTCCTGACCTGATGAAACTAAGCAAGATTATTCCGTTGCATAAATCAGGTAGTACATTAGAACCCACTAACTTTAGACCAATATCTGTACTACCTACATTAAGTAAAATTTTCGAAAAACTAATCCTCGCTCAGTTACTTAAATACTTTAATGAAAATAGTCTGCTGCATAATAAACAATTCAGTTTCACTCGAGGACGGTCAACATGTGATGCTGGGGTAAAACTACTCGAAAGTATATTTGAGGCTTGGGAGGAGTCGCAGGATGCCTATGGGGTATTTTGTGACCTATCTAAAGCTTTTGATTGTGTCCAGCATAAGACTCTGGTCAGAAAACTACATCACTATGGCATAAGGGGCATTGCTTTGGATCTTCTTACTTCTTACCTACGTAATAGGATCCAAACAGTAGATGTTAACGGAAAGAGATCACATGGATCAGCCGTAGCAATGGGGGTGCCGCAGGGCTCTATCTTGGGACCTTTCCTGTTTCTTTTGTACATTAATGATCTACCTTATCTTGTAAAGGACAATCATGAAATAGTTTTGTTTGCAGATGATACTTCTTTAGTTTTTAAGGTAAAGAGACAACTATCAGTAATTGACGATGTAAACAATGCTCTTTCAAAGATAGTAAACTGGTTTAGTGCTAATAATTTGCTTTTAAATGGTAGCAAAACCAAATATGTTAGATTTTTCACAAAAAATGTTAAACAAGTAAAAACCAGTGTCGTGATGGACAACAGGAGACTGGAATTGGTCAATAAGGTTGTCTTTCTTGGGATAACATTAGACTCTAAACTACAGTGGGGCCCACATATAGAGACGTTATCTGGTAGACTTAGCTCAGCCGCTTACGCTGTAAAGAAAATACGTCAACTGACCGACGTTGATACTGCACGTTTAGTATATTTTAGTTATTTTCACAGCATTATGTCATATGGTCTATTGCTTTGGGGTAGTGCTGCGGATGTAGACTCGGTCTTTGTGCTCCAGAAACGAGCTATTCGTGCTATCTATATGATGAGTCCCAGGGATACACTGAGAAGTAAATTTAAAGAGATACGAATAATGACGTTACATTCACAATATATTTATGATAATTTAATCTATGTTCATAAAAATATAACTAAATTTAAGAAAAACAGTGATATTCATCAATTAAACTTAAGAAATAAAAACAAACTTGCTGTGTCCACTACTAGGCTCCATAAAATTTCTAACGCGTTGATCGGGTCGCCACCTTCCCTAAAATATGGCGAGGGAGGCGATGGCTGAGATATGGGTCATGCTCGTGAACGGGTGCTGTTTGTGGGGACTGGTCTGTTCAAGCGTCCAAAGAATATTAACGTACTGTGTCCTAAGTTTGACGCGAGGAACCTCATTTTGCTCTATAAGTTATTCTAATAATTTGTAATTTAGTTTACTTATAATTAAGTAAAAACAAAAAAAAAAGGACTCCCCTGAGTTTCTTGCCAATTCTTCTCAGGACGTGAGTAATCGAATTGGCGGATTTAAAATATTGACCTTCATAAGTGTCTTTGATGACCTGAATTGAATAAATGAGATTTTGATTTTGATTTTGATTTTTGAAGGTGTAGGCAGTGGCTGTTAAGCCTCAACTCGCAGTTATATTAACGTCCCAAATGGGCGAACCTATTGCCATACATCAGCCACAAAGTTGTCAGTGATCGATATTTATCACATCGATTTTTCCAATCGAACTATTTATCGAATTTAATTCGAATTGATGTACACCTAAGGGTAGGCAGTGCAGATCCAAATAGGTTTCGATACAAAAATCCTAAAATAAATAGAAGTTTCATTACAGTTAATTAAATATATGTTTGATTGATATTCAGGGTTTTTTTAATTGAAATATCGTTCGATAAACTGCAACACCGAGCCTGTGTTCTCAATTGAAGCTCTGATAAAATATCTAAATTGATATCTGAGTGAACTAATTTTTTTCTTTGGTTTTTATTTTCTAGCGTCTATTTTTAACCGAATGTTACCACATAAGTGTTATGTTTTGAGGTACCCAGTGTGTTTTGTTTGAATTATATTGGAAAACTAAAGTTTCTAACAGTCTAACTACGGTTTCTTTGCACTAAAGAGTCTATATATTTACACAACACATGTCTTAACAGAATTCCAGACCTCGAAAGCCAAAAAGCAAATGGATGACAAGGTTTATAAAATTGAAATTCTGCCTATCCCGCAAGAGATTTAGCTTAATACATTTAGTTATGTTGTAACAAATATATAATAAATAATTATATAATTATTTGGTATTGTGTAATGATTAATCATAATTGGTACTCTTTTAATAGATAATTAAATTAATATATAGATATATTCTATTGGTGTAACGGAATGGACGCATAGAATAACAAACGGTCAGGTGTATCAATGATTTGCGATGCACCTGTCACTTAGAGCCGCCCGCTAACACTAGGGTTGTCACATTATGTAAATAGTATTACATTTGCGTTGATAGCCTTTAAGGTAGTGGGATGGTATGAGGAAAGAGGCTGGGATCAGCGGATACATCTATCAACGAACTAAATGTGACTTGTGCCACTTAACATCAATGTGCTGAGAGATCCAGCGAACTGCGTGGCTCAGCTACTGTGAAAACCGCAATGCTCAGTTTTAGTAAATTATACAATCATATCTTCGTAGATAGTGTCGGTGGTCTAGTGTTCGAGGGCCCCACTTCTGAATCAAGAGGTCGCGGGTTCTCATCCTGGCAATGACTTCTTGAAATTATAACATTAAAACAACTTTCCAGGATTACATCGCGTTTATTTATCACTTATTTTTATTCATTTCCCGACGTTTCGAACTCTTTACATGTTTACGATCATTTTCACGATTTTCTTGAAATTAATTTCAAAAGTTATGTGTGATAATAATCGATGACTGAAAAACTTTGTGCCCGGTATTGCAATAGGTTTGCCACCTATTCCATATGGGACGGAAACATAACGGCGAGTCGAGGCTTAATAGCCTGCTGCCTGCCTACATTTTCGAGTAGAAAAAGACGTGAAGTTATGTTATGTTGTCTTCGTGGATATAAATAGACGATTTTATATACGAAATTGTTAAACTCAAATACCAAGATTGGGAGGAAAACTATCTTTATAATTATGAGCTTAAAATAATAAAATTTTGATGTCTTCCTTCCTTATGTCCAGATGAGTTATATATTAAAAGACACTGAATAAAGTAAAATAGAATCTAAAATACTTGCGAATACTCCGTACTAGTATCAAGCCAAACATGCTGGACTTTATTCTGCTATTGTCTGCTTCTGAGAATATCATTTTGTTTTGAACTGAACAGCTAATGAAGTAAAGTTAGCGACTAATTAAATAAATTGCTATTTTTAACTGCAAATCTGCTAGAAGCAGTTATCAAGTAGTACCTGTAGAAGTATTACTGAAGTGTTATGAGATATTGAACCCACTAGAAAACTTTTTGTAACCAATATCTATCTTGTAAGCATCATTTGTTAAAAATACTTCTATAATATTAATTCACTCTCTACTAGTCTATGGCAATAGAAGACTGCATTTATCAAACTCGAGTCGGAGTTAAATTATATACTAAAAATAAATCTTTTAAAACAAACCAAACCATTTGAGTCACAATATTATTAAACAATATACAAGAAAACTCCATTAATATAACACAGATTTATCTTTTACGCCATCCATCTTGTCAATTTGACAGTTAAATAAACTTTTTTCTGTTTTGACAACCCTAACGGTAGGGCACGGTTGACAGTCGGCGCTGCACCATATTCGGCTTGCTGTCACTCTGTCGTTGACTCGAGTGTGACTCGCGAGTCTGGCAAGTTCCTTAATGACTTATGGTGGATGAATAATAAAGTATAATATAACTGTAAAATCGTAAACGTAAAGATTTATTATATTGGACATTAATTATAGCAATTGCAATTAATAAAAAAAATAAAAGAGAGTAAGGATGACAATCCTTACTCGAATCGACACCACGACTTCCGGAATCGATACCACGACTTCTAAATCAGCAGAAGCATCAGAAGCAGGGAGCTCAACCACTGGACCACTGAGACTGTATAAAGATCTAAAGAGGATGAAACTTAGTTATAAAGTGAATGATGAAGACACTCACTTAGCT
The DNA here is from genome assembly GCA_905147225.2 of Euproctis similis. NCBI lineage: Eukaryota > Metazoa > Arthropoda > Insecta > Lepidoptera > Erebidae > Euproctis > Euproctis similis. The sequence goes on along the minus strand of LR990121.1, from coordinate 3,601,135 downwards.
ACAGGCATCTATGTAGTCAGCTATTGCAATAGCAAGTAATTTATTTAATGTCCATATTACATTAACTACTCTATACCTAATTTATAACGTAATGCATTCCGTTTTATTTAATTCTTGAAGAGAAGCGTGTGAAATTATTTTACATTACTTTTATTTTTAAACCACATTTGCTATTTTGATGACAAAAACCCAAAATGGATGCTAACAAAGTGTTACGATGAATAAAAAATATTTAATTGTGTAACTAACTTTAAGCTAAGTCCCTTTGCGAGGTAGGCAAAGAGAACAGAGCGCCATAAGGCCTGATTCTTACACGCCTCACTCGCTTCTTTGACATTCATAACTCTTGTCTTATTTTTAAGGCTTCTGGCATTTAATACTATTATGTGACATTATCATAGCTGTTCCACCCTTCTGAGCTATAGCTTGATGATATACCGTCTATAGCCCTTTTTAAATAAACAGGGTTATGTAAAATATTACTATTATTTCTAAACGATATGGAGAAAAAATCATATTATGCAAATTTTATGTCAGGTGCTGTATCTGTGTTTATATTTTATTAGTTACTTTGCTGCAGCATTTTAATGCTGATATTGATTTTGTGTTTTATTTCGCAGAATGAAACAAGGTACTTATCAATAAATATGTCAAAGTTTAGTTGGCAAAGTGAATATACTTAGCGGAGAATGTACTGGTACTACGCATCAGGAATATTGTTACAACACTCTGGCTTTATTCCAAATGTTGGCACCAATATTTGTACCAAGTACAAAATACCACATTCCAATGATAATGATGATCAAAAGATACATGGCAATTGAGGTTCTACCTATGGCAATATGGCCAGCCTACATGCACAACAACCAAACCGAACAGCCAAAGATTTATTACCACAAGGCCTACGGAAATTGTTAAATACAACATATTATTAGATATTATTAAAGATATTTTAAGCTAAGTGTTTTAAATAGGTATTTGTAAAGGAACTGGAATTGGTTGAAAGACTAAAGGTAATTCGCTGCATTAAATCGAATAATAATAATAATGTTTTCGGAAGTTAAGTGTAATAAATATCGATGACTGAAAACTTTGTGCCCGGTATGGCAATAGGTTCGCCACCTATTACATTTGGGACGTAAACATAGCGGCGAGACGAGGCTTAACAGCCGCTGCCTACACCTTCGGATAACAAAAGGCGTGAAGTTATGTAAACGAATAAAATAATGAATGGACTAATGCACTGATCAAGATATGGCAACTTGTAAAACTTAATGATTTGGTTTGATTGAGCTAGGACTGTATCGATACGACTTGAAAACTGATAATAGCATTAAAATTATAATAAATACATATAACATAACACATAACATAACTTCACGCCTTTTGTTACCCGAAGGTGTAGGCAGCGGCTGTTAAGCCTCGTCTCGCCGTTATGTTTACGTCCCAAATGGAATAGGTGGCGAACCTATTGCCATACCGGGCACAAAGTTTGTCAGTCATCGGTATTTATCACACATAACTTCCGAAAACAATTTCGAAAAGTCATTGCTGTGAGCTAGTGTCTGGAATCGAACCCCGGACCTCTGGATCAGAGGCCGTGCGCTCGCCCACTGCGCCACCGAGACTGTGATAAATACATATATTAAATTAATAATGCTCATTCTTGACATTTTCATCAACGAAGGGAATTATTTTGGTATTGACAAGAATCAACATCGTCTGTCCAAAACTTCCAGCAAAGTGTGACATTTTCTAATTAAATTTTGACCTGTATGATATTTGCTCTCCACTATTAGAAACTCCTATTCCAGTTCAATAAATTCTCGAGTCCACCGGCTTCGACTGGACTTGAAGCGAGAGTTCAGTTCTTATTAAATCTGGACAAGAAATAACTCGATATCAGTTTAATCATCCAGATAATGTATAAACTTCACATTACCAAGTCAATCATCAGGAGACATCTAGGCTTTCCTCACATAAATCATATATAACAACAACACTATCTTGTGAATTATAGTTGGAAAGTGGCAATGGCAATTTCATTCTAGTTGCCAATTGCCCTTGTGTGGCAGAAAAACGATTGTGAATAATGCTCAAGTTATATTTAACTCAATCTCTCTTGAACAATAACGTAATTAGGGTGAAAGTGAAAATAAACTCTCTGCCCACAATAATTGTGATGGTTTTAAATTGCAGTACTTTTACCGTTAGTACATAGGCACATGGCTGCCTACACGATTAATAGATGATGGTATTGGCCTGGCATTCCAGGCCTTGTGAATTACCCCGGCTTTGAAGGATTCTGGAATGATGAAATTCTGTAAATGTCTATCATAGAAGACACGAACATCACTGCTGGTATCGTAATGATCTTTGGACGGTGAGATTTTTATGCATTTTTATATTCAACACAACAAACACGGCAAGGATATTCTGATATTTTAAAGCTATAGTTCACCATTAATTTTGGAATATACTCGTATATATTTTTATGGAATATGAGCCCGATGCTCAGACGACCTCAGAAAGGCTGCTGGAAAAGAATGGATGCGGAAGGCAGAGAATCGCATGGCGCATTGGGAGAGGCCTATGTCCAGCAGTGGAATGCAATAGGCTAATGATGATGGAGTATAAGGGCAAACAAACAAGCGGATCACTTGATTCCAATCTGTACATCTACAACATAGATAGTGGTGGGCCTCCGGATACCTCCCTCATCGAACCAAACGCGACATGTTCCACTTTACGTCAATATTCTGAGAGGCTGTGGTAATTGGCGCGGTCTGGCTCTACCACTGTTGACTGTCGATGTTGGAATATCCGTGTAAATAATTGCTGTTGGTGACCATCATTCTGTACCTATACATATCTTCAATCTTGTGCCGTTATATGCGCGATAACTCGAAGCCAACTAAGTACTATAGTCATGCAACAGAAATGCGACATCTATTATCTATTCACGTGTCAATCGTTTTGATTCTGTATTCTAATACAATGCCTAGCTGGTAACTGATGGGGCCAACGTGCCTGACTGCTGGCGCCAGCGGTACGGAATGAAAGTTTACAGCTGTCTGCTATTAAATAACGTAGAGTTCTTTCTAAAAATTCATCCAAAGAGGTAGATATCTCGCATGACGACCTTCGCGGTGTCACTAAAAATTATCAACAATAGTTTAAGAGAAATGGTCACTACTATTCAAAATGATCGAGATTGGAGTAAAGCAAAGATTAACGGCCGAAACCAATCTATCTACAATCTAAGATTAATGCCAATCTAAGATTATTGTGTATCTGTCGATCGATTCCCCAAACAACATCAATACATGGATTGATTATTGGCACACTTATTACACGCCTCACTCGCTTCTTTGAGTATCATTACTCTTTTTATGCACCCACGTTGATTATCCTAATATCACCATTCTCCAGAACACGTTCTATTTGGTCACGAAATGTGTGTCTTAGCCGTCCTCGACTCCTACATTCATCGGCTTTTGCATTGTATATCTGCTTAGTCAATCTTGCATCATCCAATCTTTCTACATGTCCGAATCATCGGAGTCTGCCCTTTCTTACTTTTACACCAACACTCTCTTTCAAACCAACTTCCTGCATTACAACCTTGTTTTCGACGCGGTCAGCGAAAAATATTCATTTGCCAAACTTTGGATATAAAAGTTGTGAAGTTAGAAGTTCACGTAGAGTGAAGTAATAAACAGCAATCTGCAATATACAGCGTGTTGTGTTTACAAATAAACGTTTTATAATTGACCAATACATTATAATAGCGGTTGGTATGTACTATCACATCAAAGTAGTCTGTTATCGGGTTCAGAGCATAAATAATAACAGGGGTGAAGAGGTGAACAGACTTCGATCTTGTGCAAGTTCAACTCCATTTCAATATAGTTAATTATTTATGCTGTTGTGGACTTAATGCAGACTGCAGAACTGGTGAAAATGGGCTTTGGAATAAAAATTATTTTACTTTTACGATTCTTCTCATGATAGCTTGACTTTAAATAATGTCGTAATAGCTTGACTGTGACGATTGTGTCCGTGTTTTCTTGTTCCACAAAAGTATTTTTCCCTTTCTGTCAGAATGTATTATTTATTTATATGTTGAACATTTTTAAGTGCCTAAAAATTAAAATATTGGATCAGGTCACTTACAAAGGACGATATTTTCAAGGTTCGAGAAAAGATCTCTTCAAGATCAGAAGTGATAAGACCATCACCTATCACAGTTGTAGAAGGAATTTAGCTATCTTCATACATACATACATAAATTCACGCCAAATCCTTTGCAGGGTAGGCAGAAAGAACGGAGCACCATAAGGCACGATTCTTACACACCTCACCCGCTTCGTTGACTTTCATAGCTCTTTTCATGAACGCGCGTCGATTTTTGAGGTTCCTGCCATCACCTTCCTCCAGAACACGTTCTATTTGGTCATGGAATATGTGTCCTGGTCGTCATCGACTCCTACATTGATCCGCTTTTGCATTGTATATCTGCTTAGTCGATCTTGCATCATACTTTCTACTATCTTCGTCAGTCCCAATATATGATCATTTCTTGGTTCATCAAAAGCACCTAATTGCTCTCAATCAGAAGATTCACGCACAATTCTAATGAGTTAAAGTAAAATTTATGTTTCTTTAGTTCCTAAGACCTTTTGTCTGGACAATAGGCGTTCAGGGCCAGTTGTGTTATTTACTGATCGGCCATCGATAGCGACTAAGTGAGCTCTGTAGATACAGTTCAGAATAGTTAGCTGTTATGGCGTTAGATTATTGGTAGATCGTCTAAACTGTTCACCAAGGATTTGTAGTATTTAGTTATAATAAAGAAAAACACAATGACAAGTCTTTACAGTAGGATAAGCCCCATGGCATAGCAAGTAGATAGTCATCATCAGCCTTTCGATGTCCACTGTTGGACGTAGGCCTCCCCCATAGAACGCCATAGCTCACGGTCCTGCGCTTTCCACATCCAGTGGCTGCCAGCAATCTTGACCAGATCGTCGGTCCACCGAGTGGGGGGACGCCCTACTCCACGTTAGATAGTGATATCTATTTAATAAGGGTCCCACCTTTTTGGTATGATAACGACGGTATTGTAATTCTTGTTTTGAGCAACCGGTTTGTAAAAAAGTACTCTAGAATTTGTTATTAGATGAATGTTTACGGGATACTTTTTTGGCTTTAATATTGGTCATTTGGTTTATTTATTTTAGAATATTAAAAAAACATGAAACAAAATAATTGCTCTACCAACCCCGCAAGGCATTTGGCGTTATGTTATGTTATAGAGTAAAAAGTAAAGTAACTCATAAAATTAGCAAAATATACCAATCAATAAAATCGTTTAAAATTGTTAGCTAAAAATAGCCACATTTTTAATGATATAATTGAGGAAATGCCAAATTAAACCACAATCATCAGTGACGACCCAAAGGCGCCTTATAGTGCAAAGTGCAGGCGGGTGACCGCGGGTGATAATTTTTTTTAATTGTCTCCAAAGACAGATGGTCTACATATATTTCAAGGACAAATTACTCATATAATATTGAAATGGTTTTTTTTTTTCTATAACTGCACGTCTTTTTGTATCCAAAGAACTAGGCAGCAGATATTAAGCTTCAACCGTAATTCGCGGTGGAACCTATTGCTCCACATTTCAACACAATTCATGGATATATTCATCATAGGATTTTTTTTATGGGACAGGTGGGCAAACGAGCAGGTGTGTCACCTGATGGCAAACAATCAACATCGCCCATGGACACCAGCAAAAAATATAGTGTTACTGTTGGGCTGCCGACCTTTAAGGGATAGGGGATAGGGAACGATGGGAAGGAATGGGAAAGGGTGGGCCTCCGGGTACCTCTCTCACCGCACGAAAGGCGGCATGAGCCACTTTACGTGGATCTTCTGAGAGGCCGTGGTATTTCACCGGTCGAGCCGGCTCATTCATGCAGCGAACTGCTTGGCTCTACCACTGCGAAAATAATGGAAGGATAATGGAAGAGCATAGCAATTAAAAATATAAGGCCAGCATCTGCTATTGCTAAATATTACTCCTGGAGGAGGATAAACCACCAAGCAAAACATTCCCAAGGAGGGTTGACATCAGGCAGGAAGCCGGTCATAAAAACACAACCAAAACTTTTGACAACATGGATAGTACGAAAGGGTGACATGCCGAGTCGACCTCACTTACGGCCGAAACCAATAATCAATCCCAATCCGAATTTTGGTATCTAAGATCTATATTTCAATCCATTTTTACTAATAAGCGTGCCAATAATCAATCCATGGATTGATTTTGTGTGAGGAATCGATCCACAGATACACAATAATCTTAGATTGGCTTCAATCTTAGATTGGAGATTGATTATTGGTTTCGGCCGTTAGAGTGGCATAAGGGCAGGAATATAAATGATCGGTATTTATCAAGAATAACTTTCGAAGCCAAAATTATAATTTGAAGCTTCTCTGATACAGAATTCTATCCAATAAAAAAAAACTAAACTTCGAAGCGAACGGGAATCGAATGTGAACCCATTATTCTAGAATCACCTGAACCATCGAATTTGAAATTCGGGTCAGTGTTCACGGCAGTCTGCACGCAATAACCCACAAGTTCAGTTCGTTACAGCTTCATTTTAACCGACCGCTCGTAAAAGCGGTATGCCAGCGATAGTTAACATTCGTTAGGCATAATTTATGAGTTTTATATGTATATGTAATAAACATCAAAGTCGATTGTAAAATACAATTGCTTCATATGCACCTACATACAATGTACATAAATTTATACATACAATTGTCTAAATCAAAGTAATAAATACAAATATATGAATATTTTTTATTCTGTGCACTTTTACTGTGTTGTACTGTGCATACATTACAGACGACGGAGAGCTTGGATATCGTCAACATTTACTTTCTTCGAATCACACATATCGGTGGATCTGTAGATCACTTGAAGTTTAAGCCCGAATACTGAACCGCCACTCAAATATATAAGCGCTACTTAAGCGTTTGAGTAGCTGTCACATTAGACAGGATACATGAAATTTGAGCAGTAGTAGCACTTTATTGATTGTCAGATTTGAGTAGCGCGTCAGTTTTCGGGCGTCATCGCCTTGGATGCTTAGCTCATAAATCCCTCTGATTTTTGCAGTACACCTACTTGCTTAGTCGATCATTCATCTGGGACTTGTTTATAAAGCGTAACCCAGCCTGTAACTAGCGAAAACTATATCAAATCAGAAAACATCCACCAGTCCTTCCTACCAAATATTGGTTAGTACTTCTCTTCAGAAGATGCCCATGATTTGACGTATATATGAATACTAGCAGAATAAATATATGTGTACAATAATATTACAATTAATTGCCTTATAATTTATAACGTGTCGGTTAACCGCGAAGATGTTTATTGACCAACATGTAAGTACAGGCAAAGTCAAAATAATTTAAATATTTAGTGGAAACTAGTTGACTCAGCGAACTTTGTTTCGCCTCAGGTGAAATAAAAATGGTCATTGTGTGTTATCCCCAAGAGATGGACATCGTGAACTTTCTTGTTGAAACGAGCAGGCGTGTCACCTGATGGTAAGCAACCACGCCACCCATGGACACCAGCTAGGAAAGGATGGGGAAAGGGGGGTGAGTCTCCGGGTACCTCTCTCACCGAACGAAACGCGGCATGAGCCACTTCACGTCGATCTTCTGAGGGGTCGTGGTATTTCACCGGTCGAGCCGGCCCATTCATGCAGCGAACTGCTTGGCTCTACCACTGTTAAAAATTCTTAAATAAATTAAAAATTATCGCTTTCTATTTGCTACAGTATACATGAATTATACATACAAACCACTCCGTTGACGTTGAGTAGTTTCAAAGATATAAGGGGACAGACAGTGTAAAGCGATTTTGTTTTATACTATGTAATGATAATAAATATATATAGATAGGAATTTATATTAAGGGAATGCATCAGCGGGATTATTGAACTCCGCGAGGTTAAGGTTACATTTACTAATAAAGCTCAGACTATAATTTTGTTAAAATAACATTAAACTTGAAAGTACATTATAATATTATCCCAAGGGTTACATATTGCTCACTTTTCATCACGTATTTTAATTCAGGACAGTTTCTATCAAAATTCTATTTTTTTTATCTAATTCTTTTTAAAGGTTGCCCCGTGATAAACAATCAAACATCTTCAAAGACTTTTGCAGTTTGTAATATTAGTAAGATAAGAAAATATTCGTATATTAAATTTTGTTTCTGACTGTACATAAGTATTATTTATAAATAGAAACTTTAATAACAATTACAAGAAAAGTATTTATTATTTGTAAGAGTACGGAACTCTTTTTGACCGACTTAAAAAAGGAGGAGATTCTCAATCTGTATCAACGCAATTTTTTTGTTATCTCAGTACTTTCAAGATGACCTGATGATTTCTTATAAGTGGAAGCTGCTGCTTCCTGTGAGGTACTTTCAACCTAGTTCAATTGAGACAACAGCATCCGTGAGAGAAAAAAAAAGTTAAACTATTACATTTTTTTTTTCTCACTCAGTGGTCCAGTGGTTGAGCTCCCCGCCTCTGATTCAAGAGGTCATGCGATCTATTTTACGTTCATTAACATCATATATCATCTCATGATATAAATTTACATAGTAATTACAGGAAGTGAATTACTATATTGTAGTAAAATAAAGTCTGCAGCTACGAAGGAGGTTCCTCAACACCTGCATAGACCTGCAGCTATAATTTATTCTGCAATTGTAAACGTTATAATGACACACATATAGGAATCTTGGCAAATGGAAATATTACACATTAGCCTTCTTACCTAATGGAGTATTTATTACCTTGCCTGAGACCATGCATTATTATTTAGATTAAATTTATTTGAACTTGCGGTTTTTTTTTATCCCAAATGGAAATGAGTGGCGGAACCTATTGTTATGCACCTCGCAGAATATCGACGTAAAGTGGCTCATTTCGTTCGGTGAGAGAGGTATCCGGAGGCCCGACCCACTTTCGCCCTCCAACTCCCTTAAAGGACGTCAATGCACCACGGTGTTTAAGGACGGTGAGAAGTTGCTTACCATCAGGTGACCCACTTGCTTTGCCCTTCTATCCTATTAAAAAAACGTCATCGATATTTATTACACACGAAAACAATTCCGAGAAGCCATTGGTATATGCCGAGAATCGATTGCACGACTTCTTAGATCAGAATCGGGCAGCCCGGCCACTGGACCATCAAGGCGTTTTCTAAAATATATTAAAGTATTTTAGTTTGAATTTACGAAGTCACTAATTTCTGACAGTAGTTTCATATAATATAAATTATAACTTGATGACTTTTTTTTTATGAACTACTACTTTTATAACTTCGACCTACTCCTTATGAGACACGGCGTACGAGTAGGTAGAAAAAAACAGACTTATAAGTCACATATAAGTTATTTATAACTCGCGGTGTACAATATAAATAAAGGTTATCTGGGTGAGATCGCAGCATGCTTTAAGACCGCCTATTGTACTCACCGACTACATAAGATCATAAGTAAAATGGTTTTTTCTTTAGTCTAAATATAAAAGATTTTGTCACTGAAAATTCGAAAGGCAAGAAGTTTTTTGCATGTTTGGAAGAAGCAAGTTTTAGTAGCTATACAGTGCCAGTTGAGGATGGTCATGACACACTTTCATAACGTATTATATTTAATAGGATTGAAGAGCCTTAACAATCGATGAGCCTATACGACAAAAGTTAGAAAATTCGAGCTAGCCTGTACGAATCCTTCTTTCTGACGATCTGTTCTCTCTGCCTACTTCGAAACGAACTTGGCGTGGAGTTTTTTATATTCTGGTCCCATTAAAAAAGAAATAAAGAGTTATTTTTTATTTAGAACATCTATTTTATAGTGACGAGTTTCGGTATTTTTGTTTTGAACTCCTTTTAGAACCGCTTATAGGGCCATTAGGAGTGGTACCTTTACCTTATCGAAAACCTAATTTGGAAATATACGGGGTACACTATCCTTGTAATACGTTAAGTATGTAAGCAACTGTTTTTGACTACAAATGGTTTGTGGATGATATTAAATGTTGTAACTTTGTATACATGTAGGTCAGAGACTTTGATGAAGGCGCTTACAGTACATAGATTTAATAGTCCATTCGTGACAGGATTTTTTTATTAAACTTGACAATGGCATTCGTAGTATATTGGAGTTTTCGTTGTCTATGCCAAGTTGCAGAAGATGTACGACATAAACGGATAAATTGTATTGTCTAAATGCCGTTTTGTTAGAACGAATAAATTAAAAAAATACATTGTATTTATAGTATAAAAACTTAATACTTGTAATAACTACAGAAATTCTTAAGCTGCTACCAAAATAGAACTTTACCGTTCGGTTAAAATTCTGCTCCCATGAACATCACCATCCATAGTCTGACATAGCTTAATTTGCTTAACTCAATTCACACGTGTGTAATCTATGTGAAACTGTATTAAAATAAATATTTATTTTTATATCTATAGGTAATTAAGTGCTTTTCATTTACTATATTACATAATAGTCATAGTCTCGGTAGTCCAGTGGTCGAGCACACGGCTTCTGAATCCAGAGGTCGCGGGTTCAAATCCTGGCACACACAAATGACTTTTCGAAAATAGTTTCGAAAGTTATGTGTGATAAATATTGATGTCTTAAATCTTTGTGCCCGGTATGGCAATAGGTTCGCCACCTATTCCATTTGGGACGTCGGCGAGTCCAAGCTTAACAGCCACTGCCTACACCTATGGGTAGAAAAAGGCGTGAAGTTATGTTTTAATACATAATCACAGAATATTTATTTTATGATTAAAAAAGACTTCCCATAAGAAGTTCAAAAAAAGAAATAAATCACAGATACACACAGAGTATTTATGGTAACTTTTGTTACTCTTCAAGCGGACTACTTACCAGAAAAAAAAAAATTACGCGGAGTCCCTACGCGCTACTGAAGTGGAACTTTTTAACAGACGAACATTTATAACACGCTTAATTTATAAAGAGCACAACTTACATTCCATAGTCGGTAGTTTTACCAATACACGGTAAAACTACTGACTGTGGAATGGAGATTGGCGGGTTCGATCCCCACTTGGGTATCCCTATCTTAAGGTCTGGGTAGAATTTGGTTACTATTTTATTTAGGAGGATGTGCCATATTCGATGTCGCATTGTTCTTTGATTTAGGTACTCTCCCAAGCTCAAGCCCATTCGATACCCATATTGTAAAATGCATTAAAATACTTATAGCATTGGATTTAGAATGACGTCACATTTTCAAGTTACTATCGAAAAGCCCTTTGATTTGATACCCATATTGTAAAAAAGCATTAAAACTATATTTGAAGAGTGGCGGTGGAGTTTCACCGGTCGAGCCAGCCCATTCATGCAGCGAACTGCTTGGCTCTACGACTGTTAATAATATTATCCAAATTTAGCGTGTATAAAAACTTTAAAATTGAGTTCTAAGATTCAATACATTTTAAATATTTATTACATACTTATTAAGGTCTTATCTCCACTATTGTTCTCGATTTTCATAAACGGTATCACCAAAGTCATTTCGTCTGATTATCATCTATATGCAGACGATCTGCAGCTTTATCGTCGCTTTAAGCTGGAAGATCTCGCTGAGGCCTTTGATTCCATCAACAATGACCTCAAAAACATTGGTAATTGGACTAAGTTGTTTGGCCTTACGGTTAATCCAGCTAAATCTCAAGCTCTCGTTGTTGGGAGTAAATACTATTTTGGCCTCCTGAGTGTACAGTGTCTCCCTAGGATCGTGTATGACTCCACAACAATAGCCATCTCTAGTAGTGTCAAGAATCTGGGGGTCTACATGGACTGCCACCTTTCTTGGTCTGTACACATTGCTGAGGAAAGTAGAAGGGGTTTTTACTCGTTTCAGTCCCTTAAGCGTCTCCAAAAGTTACTGCCCTATAAAACGAAAATAACACTTGCTCAATCTCTTATTTTACCCCTTCTAGACTATGCTGACGTCTGTTTCCTTGATGCTACTGAGGAACTTTTGAATAAACTCGAGCGGCTGCAGAATCTGGCAATTCGCTTCATTTTCGGCCTCCGAAAGTATGACCATGTGTCAAAATTTCGTATGAGGCTGGGGTGGTTGCCGATTCGGCAGCGTAGGGACGTTCACAACCTCTCTCTCCTCTACTCAGTACTCCACAATCCTAAAGTTCCTGAATATCTTCGGGAGCGCTTTGAATATCTTGTCCCAAGGGGCAAGGCTTGCCTCACATCCTCGTCACTCCTTCTTCGCACGCCTCTTCACTCTTCAAGTCGATATGGCGGTTCTTTCACTGTACGCGGAGTCCAACTATGGAATTCGCTACCACATTCGCTTCGTGACAGTGCTTCACTAAATATTTTCAAACGAGGAATTAGGAAACATTTTATGCCTTCACAGCTTTAATATTTATATTATGTATGTCTAAGTATATCCACGGTCTCTATGAGTAGTATATGCATGTGTATAGTCGTATGTTATATTGTATATGTATTATGTTGTGTAGTATAAGTATGTATCAATATTGAATGTATGTAAGTAGGTATGTATAGGTATTTATTTTATATATTAACGATGTTGTGCACTATCCCTTCTTTTATGTTGCAAATCTCTCTGTAATCTAGGTTTGCTGTCAGAAAACTCAATTATGAGTTAAGCTCGCCTATGTACATCAAATTTAAATTTATGTATAATTCTAAAATTTCTGTGTACAATAAAGTATAAATAAAAAAAAAATATATATACATACTTAGATACTTACATACATTGCAAAATAACAGATATCGATTTAAATATCCTTATAATAACAAATATACGTCTGGCATGTTCGGTAACCGCATCGTACCTACTTGTTGTGTTACAAAAAAAAATAGAGATTTACAAAAAAAATACTAGTACAGATAGCACAAAAAGAATTAATTAGAAAGAAATTGCAATAAGGTAAAAATAATTAAGACAAATCAAATTTTAGTTTATGTAATGAAATTAAATACAAAGAAATTAAAAAGCCCTTATTTTACTAGCTACATATTGCATTTTAATAACTATACTAGTTGTTGCTCGCTACTTCATCTGCGTGGACGCCAAAAAAGCAGGAAGAATACTGTGCCTGTGCCATTATACGGGTTCATCGCTCACCCCCAGTTAGTGATAGCGTGATAAAATTTAGCCTGTGTTGACCCGACCCTCTTGGCTATATTTAAGCAAAATTCGACGTAAAAGCATGCAGTACTTTTACAGTTTATCCGTAACAAACATACAGACAAACAGACAAAAATTCTAAAAACTATATTTTGAGGTTCGGTATCGATTGTAGATCATATCCCAAGAATTATGCAAATTAAATATTCAATGAAACTCAATGAAATATTCAACTTTCCTACAATTTTATTACATGTATAGATTATTTGGCGGCACATTAGAAAGAAATTATTTATTTTACCCATTTTGTTTTTCATACTTCTTAAGCGTATTTGTAATCTAATTGTACTTTTGTACATGTACACTAATGGTTGCAATAAGGTAAAAATAATTAAGACAAATTAAAATTTAGTTTATATATTGAAATTAAATACAGTAATAAATACAGAAGTGAAAAAGCCATTATTTTACCTGCGACCTATTGCATTTTAATTACTATATTATTTATTGACTAATTACTTAATGTTTTACAATTCTAATACTGAACTAGTTGTGTTACTCCTGTGTCTGTATGGATACTTTTTATTAAGGTTCCCAAGGTTGGTTTTTCAGTTATAGCGACGTCAAACTAATTATTATTTGTTATAATTATTATTATATAGCATTAAAAAATGGCTTGTTTGTATATTCCTACTAATATTTGAATTTTTGGTTTTGTTCTTTTTTTTAAGTAGCATATAAATTTAAAAAATTAAAAACAATATTTTTATGCAGTTAGTACTTTTGAGACACGGTGCGATAAAAACAGTGCCGCTACTAGCTACTAGATGTCTATGTACAGTTTTTAATCACGCTATGGAAATTCTCTTCCTTGATTTATATAAGCCGATTTATGTTTTAGTGTTTTATATTACCTATAATACCCGCGAGGGGGCGTTAAAAGCGTTAAACGCTTTTGCACGAGACATTAGAAGTTCCACTTCAAAAAACAAAATAATATTTATTCATCTAAATAATATCAACATCAATCTATCACACGTATGTCACATTTAAAATGAACATTTTTTTTTCCTCAAACGAATATTCATAAGAACATGTCTCTATACATACATCTCTTACTCTTGTCAACTGCATAGAATTATTGTCAATCAAAATCTTAACAACTAACAAGACACTTCAAATATTATTTGTGTGTCCGATCTATAGATGTCAAATCAATACTAAAAGGTGACGTTGAGATTGTTTATTTATTTTCAAAGTGTTTACACCGCAGATAAGTTGCAGTAGTTCGAAGAAATTGTGAGAGCTGATGAACGAATTAATTCTCACAGTTGTGGATACCGAAGTTTAGCAATGAGGTTTTGATAGCCTTCTATATGGAAGGTGTCTGGTACATACCAATGATACTTCGGATACGTTTTCATAATCATATAAAATGGATGTCAGGAGCGGACCGTACGATCCGTATTGCCATGATCCGCTCCAGGCTCCTCAGCGGAGCTCTGGAGCGGGAGGCCCCCGCGAGGTCTCGCGACCAAACGGGGGCCCAGCAGATTTAACCTACTGATATTTTTTTGTATTTTTTCTATATGGACAGATATGTTTCTATAACATATGAATAACTGTCGCAGGCAATATTATTATCGTCACTGATTGTGAGTGATAGCAAAAAATTGGTTAATAGTCTACTAGACATCGCCCGCAGCTTCGCTCGTGTTGCTATTCTAATTATTATAACTTTTTGCAGTAACATTTGATTTTAATAGAACATACTTTATTCATTGTTTCAATAAGACTTTAATAATTACAGGTCCTTATGGGCGGCGGTATAAGAAATATTACAGGTTTTCATAAATTTGGAAAATTCAAGTTCGTTTAACCGAGTAATAAACCACAAACTGCTCATAAATAACACCTTGATATTTTCATTAGGTAATGAAACCAGTTTTTATTAATAAAATCATTGATGACATAATAATTTTAAATTAATTAACTTAACACCTAATTTAATAAAAACTATTGTTGTTAATACTCTCAATAAATTGTTAATAATTTTAGAAAATGGGTTTGTATTTTTGGAAATACCAATGAACTACAGTTGAATTCAGACATAAGAGATGTCAGAAAAATATCTTTTTATATTCAGGACTAAAATTAAATTGGACAAAGGAGCAGACGTCACCTGGTGGCAAGCAACAAACGCCGCCCAAGGACACCTGAACACAGATAGTGTTGCAGTTGCATTGCCGGCTCTTACAAAGGGATATGGAAGACGTCGGAAATGAGATGGGAAAGGGAGACGGGAAGGGGTTGAGCCTTTAAATACCTCTCTCACCGACCGAAACGCGATATGAGCCACATTACATCGATATTCTAAAAGGTGACATTTCACGGGTCTAGCGGACCCATTCATGCAGCGAACTGCGTGGCTCCGAATTCGTGTTCCGAATCTGTAATCCTATTATATTTAAGTTGTTTATAAATGTATTTAAATCTTTAGCTAACGGTTCCATTAGGCACTCAGTTCCGATCGGATTTGTACTTGTTTGTAAACATCACTCAAGCAACATGTACAAACACGGATTAATATTAAACGTACATTTACAGTTATCTTTACATATAAATAAATTGCATTTAAATTGAAGGTATGTATTTATATTTGATTGGTACTAATTTCAAATGGATCGCACTGACTTCCCTTAATGGGAAATGTGATGATAATATATTGATCCATTTAGCTTAGTGGTTTATCGTTTCGACTTCTGATGGAGAGTTCTGGCTGCTACACCTTTTAAGTACCAAGTACCTACTGCAATGTTTTCAGTATCGATATTAATATTATACATGACTTTCTTGCCCGGTTCTTCTCATGGTAGATTCTACACTCGGAATCGGGTCGCTGGTGGCAATCTTGTTCGTGTTTTATTGTTCCACGCAGGTACTTGCCTCAAGTTTTATTCTTGTATTTATCGGATATTTTTAAGTGTCTGTGGAGACCTATGAAAATAAGGCTTCTTTTTTGAGGTTCCGGGCTTAAAACACATTTGTAATTTATTGCAAGTTGAAAGATTGTACTATAGGAAGACTTAATCTTGAATTTACAAAGACGAACAATGTTTTCTAATTGAAATTAAGAAATAGAAAGTCGGTTCATCTGTCAAGGAAAGGTTAGAGCCTGCCTTTCCTAAGATGCTGACCCTGTCCGGTGCCGTTCAGTACAGCTTTCGAGGATAAGGGCCTTTCACTTCGCCAACATGATAAGCTGATGGCCTGACAAGTCGTACCTGTTCTAACGCGCTGATAAATTAATGAGAGAGTAAGACGTGCGTTTTCTTAGTAGGGTTGAGAGAAGTTCCTATTTATACACACCGACTTCATAAAGAAGGGCCGAATAGTATCCAAAGACATACAAGTACTATGGACTATGTTATTATCATTGTCATAGATAAATTGCATGCAATACATATATTACAGTACTTAGGGATATTAAAAAAATAAGCTTAAAAATTGATCACGTGATTAATGGACGGCCCCCTCAGTTATTAACAGCGATTTCTCACCTACTACTAAGTGAATTTAAAAAAAGAAAGAGGTTGTCAATTTCTGGACCTACTTATTTTTTTTGTGTATCAAAAAATATTATAAAAGTATTTTTATTTAATAATATAATCTTGACAGTTTATTAACCTTTGGGTTTATTGGTAGTGATTGATGTGGCTACTTCAATGCATTTATTTAAGTAATATTATTACAAGAAATATTTGATTAAAAATACAAACTGACAGCAATAAATAAACTTAGTATCCACATTGTGCTGAGGGAAAATAAAAGATGTATGTTTCAATTTTTTATCTTTATAAGATCTACCGAGAAATCCTTGCGAGTGGAGGATGCAGGTGTGCTGATGTCGATATTAATCTTCAGTACAAGTCATCTGTAAGGTTTATTTTGATTACAAAACCAATGAGGACATTTTATAGCTTGAAGTACATATTCTTCTATTTTTATTCCTCTAATTATCAGAGACGGGAATATTGAGCACCAGGAATGAGCCACTAGCGGCACCCGTGGGTATCTGCAACACCGAGAGGGTCATTAGATGGGATAGGGACGACAATCTATGTCATCGAATGGCATACCATGAGCCACTTTACGTAGATTTCGAACTACGCTGGCTCTACTACTCTTCGTAACACAGTTAAAGATAGATAAACAGATACTAGAGAAACCTATGACTTTTGAAATTTATAATCTCAGAAGTAATAGGTCATAAAACAGACAAACGCCACCAGTTCTTGATAGTATTTCAATAGCGTAAAGTTATTTTTGATTAGCGCAGTCAAAAATTTTTGTTGCACATCAATTCACACCATAGGTTGACCACCCCTGAACGATGTCATTGACCTAATACAATCTTGTATTATCATGAATGGTCATTGATCTTTGTAATGAATTTTAGAAAATTTCTTACAAATGCATATCTATTGGAGTTTTCACTTAGCAGTTGTAAGCTGAAGGCAGGAAACATTATGCATTAGTGAGATGGCATGTAGATGTCACCTTAGTTAACTATAAAGTGTGAAATATTCTCTGGGTGGGTTATAATTAGGGTTGTCAAATGAAAATAATAAATTGATGACTTTTCAAGTGATGGGGAATATCTATTAACTGAGATTTATTATTTACTCGCATTATTATTTTAAATGAGTTATTTAAATTATTTAGATACAAGAGAACGTGTAGTATATGAGCAGAACTGCGGTAAAAAAACAGTAAACACTTTGGTCAAGACGTTAAGATCTATTTTTTAAAACTAAAATCCTTAAATAAATCAAGTCAGTAAAATTTATGCATAATTAATACAAATCTGTTAAACGTTCACTTTCAAAATTTAAGAAGTTGCTTTTCTACATAGATAAACAAGGTTAAACACTCGTGAATAGCATTTTTCAAAGAGGCAAATACATTTTTTCAAAATTCTATAACTATCTACAGCCGTGCAAATCTTTTCTATTATTTGCTAAGTGGCAACCCTACGCATCCTAGTAAGCAATTAAGATGTACGAGATACTCCCGCGTCGATTCAGTGGGCGTCAGTAAACTTGGGTAATGAATGACTAAAAGATTTATTATACCAATAAAATGTATTTATGTATTTTATATGGACTAGACACAGTTCCATATGGGCTATTTTTAGGATCAGTATTTATAAACAGTACCCTATTTACATTTATATTTTTAGATTTTTTTTAAGTTATTTTTAGACATATGACTACTTTATGACTATACTACACTTAGTTATACACACTTTTTAAACAACTGACAACGTATTAAAGTCTAATTCAAACAAATATTAAAAAAAAAACTTTTTTAAATTGACCTCTCCACTCTTACTGGCGAAATTTATAAAAATATGCACACAAAAAAAAATGTAAATCGAACATACGCTGTCGTTGACCTGCGTGCTTTTTTCTTCCATTCAGTTACCATGGCAAGTTATACAATGCACCAACTTTTTTTTACTAATCCATTAAGTCCGCTACTATTAACTTGGGACAACCCTAATGAGTAATATTGATGCACAAAGAAAAATAAACTTTTGTGTTTAGAACACAAGCTCCACAACAGTGGAATCTAGAAATTACCGAACTAATTACATAATCAAACTTAACAAATACAGTCGTGTTTGAGGATTTTAGACTTTATTCCATTGACAAGAAGGACTAGAAATAAATTTCTCGTGTTTGGTTTAATGCAGTGGCGCCAAGACTGCAGTTCTAATGCAGAGTTTTCCAACCGTTTGAGCTGAAATATGACTCATGAAAGATTTCAAACAATGTACAGCTTATGTGATAAAGATTTCTTGCTTTTTGCCTAATTAAAAAGAACTTTAGCTATTTATTTAAAAATAAATGATGGTATGTGTAGTATGTGTACAGATTTGAAATATATAAAAATTGCATCAAGCAATTTTGATTTATGCTCAGCTAGATGTTTGAGCATAAATCTATATTTAATCCGAATTATCTATTATCTATGTAGCATGTAATTCGAATTGATTTTTTAAAAAGATTTTGATTTAGAATTTTTAAAAGATTAATCGGAAGTCATCAATACAAAAGCGTATCATTTATCAGTGTCAAATCTTTTTAAATTAAAACCACTATGGATGTATTATAAGAAAAAAAAATGTTGGACGCCACTGTTCTAAACACTGCAACCATGAATAGAACATAAAATTCATTACATTGATTTATAAGCACAAATTCCACAACACTATTAAAGCAATCAACCTGTATTGTGGAAAACTTAATCATTTTAGTGATAACTTATTATTACTGAGCATAAATTTTACCGCAACTGCTAAATATACGTATATACAGGCGGTTGTTTTTGAATTACAAAACTAACCTTTCATTTACTAAGGGCTGTCTCTGTGTACATGTTTTAGGTATTTAATTAAATTCATAATAATTTTGTTATGGTCAATAGGTTCATGTTCGAATCTAGGTAAACTACTAATGAAGCAATGTATCTATGGAAAATATCGATGATATTTTGCTTTCCACATACATGTGACGATTCGACGGTCTATCGTAATATGTAGGGCATATCTAGAATCTAAGTTTAGGTCTAAATAAGCAAATATTAATACAAACACTACTTTAACTTACATAATTATAACGTACATTGTTTTGGTCTATAATCAATAGTTTTTGCAATGTACGCTATCTTTTCAGGTAATTTTCTTACAAATATAATATAGCCTAAGCCTTTCTCAAGAAATAGATAATCCAACCCTGAAAGACTTTTTGAAATAGTACCAGCGGTTCTTGAGATTAGCGCGTTTAGTCTAGCATTAGATTTTGTCCGTTGTAAGAAATCTTGGCGGGTTTTGGATTACATACATCCATCAGACTACCCCAAAAGTTATTTTTTAATCATTTACGAATAGATTTTATATAATTATATGAGATTTTATATAACATATGTCTCGGAGGTCCAGTGGTCGAGCACCCCGCTTCTGAATCCAGAGGTCCCGGGTTCGAATCCTCACATTGGCTCACACCAATGACTTTCGAAATTAATTTCGTAAGTTATGTCTGATAAATATCGATGACTGACAACTTTGTGTCCGGTATGCCAATAGCTTCGCCACTTATTCCATTTGGGACGTAAACATAACGGCGAGACGAGGCTAAACTGCCGCTGCCTACACCTTCGGTTAGAAAAAGGCGTAAAGTTATGTTTTATAAAATTTCTAAGAGTTAAAAGTTAGGTCGTTCACATTTACATAATATTTCTAAGCCATTAATTATACTCTACAATAAAACAAAGCTTTAATAATAATCTGATTCAACTTCTTTTGCGTCGTTAATTTTACAATGTACGGCTTTTAACTCATATAATTGCACTATTAAATACTCTCTCTAGGGAATTACGTTACATACCTTCACGCCATATATATTGCGGTGTAGGTAGAATTGACTGATGACTATCTTGTGAGACGATTCACACACATATCCGTAATCCTTCACTTTAATAACTCTTGTCATACATGTTTGTCGGTTTTTAGGACTTTTGAATACACATTCTGATAAGATCTGGTAGATTTGGTTGGTATTGGAAATTGCGGGACCTTATTCGACTCCTTTTTTATTCGCCGCTATGTTAACATCGCAAATGGAATATGTGGCGGATCCTATTACCATACAGCGCGCATAATGTTGTCAGTCATCGATATTTATCACACATAGCTTCAAAAAAGACTTCCGAGAAGCCGATAATTCGTTTCTATGTCTTCTAGCTTCAGAAGCCAGAAATCCAGGCCATCAAGACCATTAGTGTTTGTTATCCACTGAAATAAACTTGTAGATATAGAGATTAATTCGTGAGTGTGATGTGAGTGGGAGAACCAGTCTTCGACGAGGTCGAATCTTGAACCGTTGCGAATTCAGACAAAAAAAGATCCAGTCCATTGCAATGCAGTGGGAGTACAGACTATATTTAGCTATCTCTACAAATCTCTATTAATTGAGACTTTTCTGGGTTTGTAGGTGTACACAACGGATTCATTATTCTAGATTTAATATAATAACTGTAAATTGGCGCCAGAAATATCCAAAGGTGTAGGCAGCGGGATAGTTTAATTAAATCGCGACCACCAAAAACAGGTTGGAACTTGGATGGGGAGGGGATACGAGAAGGGTTCAAAGGCTCAAGGGCTCAAAGAGCGGCATAAACTATATTACGTCAATATCGTGAGAGATCATGGTATTTTGCTACGAGCCGGCCCGTGCATTCATGCAGCAAACAACCACCGTCAAAATTCAAGCAAACGTTTAGTAAAATCTACCTACATTTCCTATGTTTGTATGGTTGTGCTTAAACAAATTTGAACTCTTGAACTATAAAGGTGTATGAACTTTTGGTAACTTTCTAAAACCACATTGATGTGTACTTGATCGGTTAACCTTGATCTTGATCCGTGCTACCGTTCACTAATGCCAAGGGGATGACTAAGATAATAGTCACGTATATCACATTGATTCGTCTTGAACACTGATTCTTAGTTAATAATATATGATTATAGATTGAATTATACATAATTTTTCAATCACCGTTCTATTTTAAATTGTTCATTCAAAATGACCATAGTTCTTAAAATTAATCATAATTTACAAAACTCACCGGCCTTCCAGGTATATGGAAAAAAACTGCGTTTATAACATTAATAATAGGTCAAAATGCTTGTTACAATAAGGGTAACATAAAAAATATAATAATAATATATACATCATTTCACGCCAAATCCCTTGAGGTGTAAGCAGAAAGAAAAGAGCGCCATAAGGCACGATTCTTACACGCCTCACTCGATTCTTTAACTGCCATAACATTCACCTCATTCCCGAACTCGGTCTATTTGGTCATAGAAGGTATGTCGAGGTCGTCCTCGACTCCTACATCCATCGGCTTTTTCATTGCATATCTGCTTAGTCAATCTTCCATTATAATCCTCGCTATTTATAGTTATTTAAATTGTTTCGTAATAGTTATTACTCCTCCATTTAATACCATACTCCGAAGTCTTCACAATTATTTAGGCCTCAAATTAAGATTTGATAATAAAGTGATAAATATTCAAGATAACTCTTAATATAGTTAAGAATGACTTAGTTGTCCTAATAGACAATAGCCCTGCTAAGTTGATGCGCGGAGGACCATTCAAACGTTATACTGCAGACAATACACGAACTGCTTCGTAATTTACAACAATAACTTAATTACGTTTCTGTATGATTAAAAACAAAAAAAAGGTTTAATAAACCATTCAAAAAAATCTTATATTAACACAATAGACTGTAGAATTATTCGTTTTCACACGAAGGGTAGGATGACGATTGAAAAAAAAATCTCACAAAACTTGACATAAGACGTCAAATATTGACGTTTGGGTTTCTTTAAATTGGAATTTAAACTTTATTTATAATGTCCCGACCACTATAGAAAATAAATGTGGTAGAGCCACGCAACTGGCTGTATCTATGGGCCGGCTCGACCGAGGAAATACCACGAAATCTCAGAATATCGATGTAAAGTGATAACAAGTCGCGTTCCGGTATGAGAGGTCCACGGAGGCCCTCATCCCGTCCTATCCCATTCCCTTTAAGGGCGGCAATGTAACTATAACAGTATCTGTGTTGCAGGTAGTGTCTGACCGAAGCTTCGGTTTCGGCCCAGAATCCGGCCCAAGCCGAAGGTCCGAAAACAGTCGGAATTAAACGAACTGTTAGGAAAGAGTGAGTGACTGACGGACCGGACTGCAATTAGTTCAGTGCGGATACCTCTATCACCGAGAGAAAAGCGGCATGAGCCACTTTACGCTGATATTCTTTTCAGCTGTGGATAATATTGGAGAAAATTATTATGTTACTAATAGTTTATAAACCTTCGGCTTCGGCCGAAGGTTGTGGAGATCGATTAATCGGCTTTGGCATCGGCTTCGGCCAGAAATAGACCTTCGGTCGGACACTAATTGCAGGTGTATATGGGCGACAGTAGTGGCTTATCATCAGGTGTTACGCATGCTCTTTTACCTATATTGTAAATATAGTGTATTAAATAGTGTATATTCATACTCATCATTTATCACTCTTCTCTCCTTTATCACTCATCATCTACACATTTACACCCTTTAACTTCACTCCTAGACCATTCAGCCATCTCTTTTTCTTCTTTTTCATACTAAAACGTAATTCACAAAAAAAATGTTTGCTTGCTTTTGTCAAGATGGCGCTGTATGAATCGTGTCTAAGACATTATGATTATTTAATTTGCAATAACATCTAATAGTTATCCAGCTAAACCACCCATCACAGCTTACAGCATATCCTAAGGTAATTGTATGTTAGTTACATGAATTACGAACGTACTTGTCCACCGGTGGGCAATCATTATTCAGTTAGACAAATTACAAACATTACACTTACAGTACCTGGGCAGCAGTGACGTTTACTGCCTCAGGCCTACACTTACAAAATATTGCACTTTACTGTTAATATATAATCCCTTTCTTCATACCGAACATAGTAAGGAAACTAGATATGTCAATAAATTATCCTTTGACAATATTGCGAGAATAGTGTGTGGCGACATCTAGTAATAAATAGGCGAAAGTACTTTCCATGACTGTGATATTATCTGCTTACTTAATTTTTGTGTGAAACAATACTACATTTAAGAAAAAAAAGCAAGTCCATGCCACTTTTTAAATTAGCTAGTTCTAATGGTCTAGGATTTTTTTTTACGCTTTTAACATTGTTTTCATACAACAGAGACCTATTATAACATCAGCTGTTGACATATCCATCCTGAATTACTTAGGTCTTTATACCTACGAGCAAATACGCGATACGAGCAAACTTTCAAAGGAAAAAATATAAACCTTTGTACTGAACCTATAAATTGTTTTTTTTTATAGGATAGGAGGGTGAACGAGCATGCGTGTCACCTGATGGTAAGTGACCAGCACCGCCCATGGACACCTGCAACACGTATAGTGATACAGTTGCGTTGCCGACTTTTAAGAGTGTAGAATGGGAAAGGATGGAGAAGGGAGGTGAGCCACCGAACGAAACGCCGGATGAGCCACTTTACGTCGATCTTCTGAGAGGTCGTGGTATTTCACCGGTCGAGCCGGCCCATTCATGCAGCGCACTGCTTGGCTCTACCACTGTTAAAATTATAATGCATACACTGTTTAATTAAAATTATACAGCACACTCTGATGCTAGGTAGGTATACTCCATTAGGTAAGAAGGTTAATGTGTAATATTTCCATTTGCCAAGATTCCTACATGTGTGTCATTAGAACGTTTACAATTGCAGAATAAATTATAGCTGCAGGTCTATGCAGGTGTTAAGGAACTTCCTTCGTAGCTGCACTGACTTTGAATCTTCAAATATACAAATTTTCTTTGTTATCATGTTAATCTCTTTGATGTTATTTAAAAAAAACTAACTTTGATCATCCAAATTTGTAACGATTGCAACTCGAGTGGTAAAAACAAAACTCGTCACCTCACTAGTACTCATTCCGTAGGGTCTTCTCGCCAGTCCCCTCCTGATGGGTGTGGAAATCAATAATCTCCTGTTATTATTACTTCATACTGTCTTAGAGTGCAGCTGAGCAAACTACATGATGCAGTGAAGATGTATGACAGACAGTTCGCTGAATAGGGCCGTACTTGGGTAGTTTAGTATAAATTAGCTAACGAAAATTATTACTCTCAATACCGTGTAAAACTAGGTTGATATCAGCTAGGCGGCCGGTTATAAAACCACACACATAATATTATTATATTGTATAACTTTTTAACAGTGGTAGAGTCAAGCAGTTCGCTGCATGAATGGGCCGGATCGACTGGTGAAATATCACGACCTCTCAGAAGATTGACGTAAAGTGGCTCATGCCGCGTTTCGTTTGGTGAGGGAGGTACCCGGAGGCCCATCCCCCTTTTCCATCCTTTCCTATCCTACTCCCTTAAAGGTCGGCAACGCAATTGTAACACTATGTGTGTTACAGGTGTCCATGGGCGGCGCTCGTCACTTATCATCAGGTGATGCGCCTGCTCATTTGCCCTCCGATCCCATAAAAGAAACCTATTCGTTAAGCTTCAATTGTAACTAGGTGAAGCGGTTTACATGGTATACGCTTTTTGTGCAAATTTGTTAATTTCTTAAGTAATCTAACTACTTTTTATATTGTTAATATGAACTAATAATTAGAAATATTACAAAATTAAGTCCTTACAAATGGAGCGTTGGGCAGATTCCTGGGCGCAAAAAACATTAGCAGAAAAGCCCAGCCAGCCCAGCCCAAACGGGTATGGCAGAGTGTGCATGAAAGTAGAATAAACGCGGTAGAAATGAGGGCACTGCGCAAAATCTGCCGAGTGACTCTCGCTGACCGCGTAGAAAACAAGGTTGTAAGGAAGGAAGTTGGTTTGAAAGAGAGTGTCGGTGTAAAAATAAGAAAGGCCATGCTCCGATGGTTCGGACATGTAGAAAGAATGGATGATGCGCCAGACTGACTAAGCAGATATACAATGCAAACGCGGATGGATGTAAGAGTCGAGGATGGCTAAGACACACATTCCGTGACCACATAGAACATGTTCTGGAGGAAGGTGATGTTAGGAGCCTCAAAAACCGACGCGCGTGTATGAAAAGAGTTATTAAAGTCAACGAAGCGAGTGAGGCGTGTAAGAATCGTGCCTTATGGCGCTCTGTTCTCTCTGCCTACCCCGCAAGGGATATGGCAAGAAGTTATGTATGTATGTGTGTAAGTCCTTACATAAACTAATAAGAGCTATTTACTTTATGATTTCTATCTAAGGCCTCTTTCATTGACGACTGCCTTGCTATTCGAAAATCCTAATCAAACATCACAATATTATTAATTAGTACAATAATAAGATATAATATAGATACTGAAATATTAGACATATCCGGAATATATTTAAATATTTACATAACATGAGGTTCACTACAAATAACAAAAATTGATCAACAAAATGACCTCCAAATATTTGGTCATTTAATATCTAATTGAATGACTAATAATAGTCTATGCGTCCGTCTGTATGTCTAGTGTCGTTTGTGGGTCAATTAGTGTGATGGCTTTATTCATATGCTTCCTGATATGAACGGTGTAATCTACACTAATATTATAAAGAGGAAAGATTTGTATTTTTGTATGTAACGAATAAACTCAAAAGTGCTGGACCGATTTTAATAATATTTTTTTCTTTAGAAAGCTACATTATCACTGAGTAACATAGGCAATGTGTAATCATAGCCATCATCGACATTTTGTTTGTACGCGAGTAACACCGTGAGGCGGGAAGCTACATACAATATAGCGGTACAAAGTTCGCGCGGTCTGCTAGTATGGTGTATTTAATATACCTTATTTCATTTGGGATGTAAAAATGCGACGAGTCTAGGCTGAACAACTACTGCCTATACTGTTGGTAAAAAAGGTGTGAAGTAATAAAAATAAAATTAATAATTCAGTTTATTCAGCAACAAGATTTGGTATCAGCTTGCCTTCGGACGTAGACGATAAATATTGTATTTTTAATATCGCTTCAAAGTTTCCTATCGACTTTGGTGATTTTCTCTTTGTGATATTGAAAGAGATCACAATTATTTCTTGAAAGAAAGCATTTAGGAACTGTCTGTCTGATCAATGAACTTATTAATCAATTCTTAAAGCCATCATTTTTTATATAATAATTACCAAAAACGCCGTTTATGAATCAGATTTAACAGGAGTATACCAAAGGGTGTATTGCTTACTAGATACAAAAGAATGTGAGATGAGTGACTGGAGTACAGTCTTGTCATACATTAATCTTGCGAAAGAACTCGTTAGCAATATTGAGTGATTAGTAACGAATAACTGCAACAAACACAGTAGCTCGTACAAACTAATTAAACATAAAAACATAGCCACGTTAAATCCGGCCCTGTTCTTGCACTATACGTAGGGTGGAGAAACAAACTTGATGTCGAGTTGATGGACGTTAAACAGTACTTGTACTTCATATTATTTTAACATAATATGTGCCCTCTTTGGCGGTATTTCATTTAAAGATTAACAGATGCGGCTTTCGTCAAGATCAAAAGACGAAAGTCTACCGTACGCCACAGTCGTAAATGTTAGTCTGCATAGCTATTATCGATTACTAATTCTCTATGTTTAATCGATTTTTTATTTAGTTAATATTATAATGATTGATATTAATTGAATTGTAATTATCGATTGGACTTTTTCTCCGATGAATATGTTGTCTATTCGGTTGTTTGAGTTCTAAAAAGATCCTTATTCGATATGTAGCATATGTACAACTTTTAAATTTTACACAAATCACACAGCGCCCTCCAGTTCCAAACTAAGCAACTAAATGCTTGTGCTATGGATACTAGATAACGGATACTAATACATATATACTTTTCTTTTGTAAATACATACTTATAATACATAGAAAAACACCCAGACGCCGCACAAATATTCATGTTTGTCACAAATATTTGTGCTCGGGTGGGAATCGAACCCCCGACCACAGTGCTGCAACCGGTAGTTTTACCAATGCGCCACGAGGCCCGTCAAAATATTTACTTCTATAGAACAGTAGGTTAAATTGACATATATATTTTAAGTATTTGTCGTGGGTTCGATTCCGGGCTCACACCAATAATTTCACGGAATTTCTTTTCGGAAGTTATGTATGTAAAAATAATATGTAGAAAACACTGACGTATAAATAAAGAGTATAGTTAGTTGTCTTAGCAATCAAGCAAAATTTTGTGAACTTCGGTTTGATCAATCTAAAATTATAATAAATCTAAACTTTGGAAGCCCTCTCCTGTAAAGTTGTCATATTGCACTTTAGCCCATATACATAGGGCCCACCGAAATATCGATGACTGAAAAATTTGTGCCCGGTGAAATGGCAATAGATTAACCACCCATTCCTTTTGGGATATGATACATAACGATTCACGTACCTCTGTCGCCGAACGAAACGCGGCAGGAGCCACTTTACGTCGATCATCGGTAGAGCCGGTTCATTCATGCAGCGAACTGCTTGGCTCTACCACTGTTGTGAACAGTTTTGTGATTTCGTGACGTCATTGCGTATGTTACGTAGTTCCTTTGAACTAAATACTAGATAATTAATAGCTCAAAGTCCTAATTAGACAAGTGCATGTCGAGTGAAGGGAGCATACGACGATAGACTGACATTATCTTGACATCAATTACTGCATTATGTGTTTGGTATAATTACTTTTGTACAGCAAAATTGAAAGCGACTGACTAAGCAGATATACAGTGCTAAACTGGAAATATGGCGGCCCTGACTCCTGCAGAAAGGTGACGTCAAGATCTTTAAAAACTCACGAGAGTAGATGACAAGAGTTATGGCCCAGCGAGTGAGGTGTGTAAGAATCGTTGATTATGACGTTCTGTTATTTTTTATGGGATATTTTGGGAGTAGAATTATAAAGGAGATGCAAAGGGGGTTTGGGCCTACGGATACCTCTCTTACAGAGCGAAACACGGCATGAGCCACTTAAGGTCGATATACAGAGAGGTCGTGGTATTTCCTATTCATGAAGCGATCTGCATGACTCTACCAGTATAAAAGTTAATTTATAGTTACAACAATGGATAAGTAGTTCGGTTCGATTCCCACCTAAATACAAACAGTCAAGTATTGAACATGGGTGGATAAAAACTCTGCCCACACCAAGTACATATCGGTCCATTAAATTGATACAGTTACAGTGCAGTGACAAATAAAAGTTAAATATAAAATTACTGCACTTATATGGTCAGTCAATAAAAGTTTAACGCGAGATAAAACCCACAAACAGCTTCCGTGAATCGTGAACGAGGTTTATGAGATCAAAACTCAAAGACAACCAGACAGACTTGCGCAACAAAAACGTATCTGTGAGAAAGTTGGGTATAACTCTACGTACTTTTTTATATCCTCTATATCCGCTATCAGAAATATTGTCACTTTTCTTTGTTTAAATTCAAATATTCATCGAGCTGAAATTCTTTAGGATCGATCAAACCATTCCTAATTAATAGACTGATAAAAATCAATGTGATAATATTAGTAGTACGGCCACACAGTTCACTGCATGAATGGGCCGGCTCGACCAGTTAAATACCACGACCTCTCAGAATACAAGCCTAAAGTAGCTAATGCCGGGTTTCGCTCGGTGAGGGAGATATCAGGAGGTCCAACCCCTTTTCCTCTCACCTTCCCAGCCAACTTTCGACCACTATCTTATCCCATTGCGGCCGGCGACGCAAATGTAACACTATCTATGTTGACCATCAGGTGATATGTTTGCTCGTTTGCCCTCTATTCCATAAAAAAAAAAACAAATATTCAAATAACTGCATTATTAACGTAGATTAAGAACCAGAATTTGGATAAAAACAAACTCGTATATCTATAAACTCATTTAAGTGTAGTGGTAGAGCCAAGCAGTTCGCTGCATGAGTGGGCCGGCTCGACCGGTGAAATACCACGACCTCTCAGAAGACCGACGTAAAGTGGCTCATACCGCGTTTCGTTCGGTGAGAAAGGTACCCGGAAGCCCACCCCCCTTCCCCGTCCTTTCCTATCCCCTATCCCGTAAAGGTCGGCAACGCAACAGTAACACTATATGTGTTGCTGATGTCCATGGGCGGCGTTGGTTGCTTACCATCAGGTGACACGCCTGCTCGTTTGCCCTCCTATCCCATAAAAAAATAAAAAATAAAAGTAAGATAGGGCATGCTCCGATGGTTCGAACATGTAGAAAGAATGAATGATGCAAAACTGACTAAGCAGATATACAATGCTAAAGCGAGCCAAGACACACATTCCATGACCAAATAGAACGTGTCCTGGAGAAAAGTGATGTTAGGAGCGTGAATGAAGAGAGTTATGAATGTCAAAGAAGCGAGTGAGGCGTGTAAGAATCGTGCCTTATGGCGCTCTGTTCTTTCTGCTTACCCCGCAAGGGATTTGGCGTGAAGTTATGTATGTATGTAACAAACTCATCAATTAGACCTGTCTTTCAAAACCTTTGTGTGCATATATCAGTATAGGTTAATGGTGTATGGTTGTATACTATACAGAGTAAACAGAAAGTTCCAGATTCAATTCCATTCCGGAACAAATATTGTAATAGTTATGGAACATTTGTTCCGAATGTCATATATATATATACGTTTGCTTTATGGTCCGTTAATTGACTGGTTTGAAATGTCCGCAGTGTACCGTGGGTGGGATGGCAGAGAAAACAAAGTATGTCAAATAAACAATAGTGAAAAAGGTTTGTTGCTATATTTACAGGTAATAATTGGTTTTTATTTAATATCACGCCTTTTTATATCCGGAAGTATAGCCAGCGGGTGTTAAGCCTGGACAAGCATAACTTTTACATTCAAAATGGAATACATGACGGAACCTATTGTAATACACCGAAACTTAACCGAAAAGTGATGGAATTCATACGACTTCTGGATTCAGAAGCGGAGTACTGGACCTCTAGACAACCGAGACTACAAGCACAAGATAATAATCAAATATGATATTTAAATAGCATTTTTCTTCCAGTACAGGGGTCTCTAGTTCGAACCCTCGCAGACATGGTCACCGAACATTTTAGAACTTTTTGTAATAAATATTATTATCTATACTAATATTGTAAAGAGGAAAGATTTGTATTTTTGTATGTAACGAATAAACTCAAAAAGTAATGGACCGATTTTAATAATTATTTTTTCTTTAGAAAGCTATATTATCACTGAGTAACATAAGCTATGTGTAATCATCGTTGTCATCGACATTTTGTTTGTACGCGAGTAACACCGTGAGGCGGGAAGCTACATACAATATAGCGGTACGAAGTTCGCCCGGTCTGCTAGTATTTTATATATTAAATGACGGATAAAGTTGTGAGCAATAGGAACCGATTACACAGAATTCATGGGATCAGTAATTTGATTGGCGTTTGAAGTTGGATCACAAAACCTCTTGCAGTCAGAACCGCAGGTAACAACTACAATACAAGAAATCGATTTCCCAAAGACCGATTGCTCGTATTTTTATTCGTAAACTAGACAAGTGAGTTGTTCATTCAAATCCACGGTCAATGTCATATTTATTATGTTTACTTTAAATATAAATAAAATATCAAACTTTAATGCTATGTAGTTGAGATATACAACAGAAATCGGTGATAAAGTTGATATAAAATCGATACAAACTAAAATATCGATTTAATATTCAAAATATATTGAAACACCTCATAAAGTATACTAAAATATATCGTAAAAAAAAAATAAACTAGTTTGTTTTGTACTGCTTTTCTCGTATGGAATTCCGTTCCCACGAAAAACCGTCCATAGTTAAACCTTGGCATATTTGCTTAACTCCATATCTAGTCTGTGTGAAGTCAAAATTACCTAATATACATCTCAAAGGTGATTGTCAAGAAAAAATAACTACCCTCTATCTGGACCAATGCTATAATTATACCATATTTAATCTAACTAAATACAGTGTAAACGTAAAGATATAACAGAGGTGGACAGAACAGTGGTAGAGCCAAGCAGTTCGCTGCGTGAATGGGCCGGCTCGACCGTGGAACTACCACGACCTGTCAGAAAATCGAAGTAAAGTGGCTCATGCCGCGTTTCGTTCGGTGAGAGAGGTACCCGGAGGCCCACCCCCTTTCCCCATCCTTCCCTATCCCCTATCCTTTAAACGTCAGCAACGCAACAGTAACACAATATGTGTTGCTGGTTTCCATAGGCGGCGTTGGTTGCTTACCATCAGGTGACACGTCTGCTCGTTTGCCCTCCAATCCTATAAAAAAAACAACTTTCATATTTTAATATTAGTAAAGTAAATGTAATATCAGTGAACAAATAATTATCTCGACTGAAAGTACAAATGAAATCTAGGCATAATAGCTACAGCGCAGTCTACTAGTTCGATTCCTGCCTATAACTTAAATTGAACTAACATAAATATTTGTCTGCAGTACTACCTACTGGATGCACAGTCATAGGACTTATTCAAGAAGACCAAATAGTACATCCGGGCATAGAAATCAAGTTTTTTTCGAAAATTACTAATCCGAAACTAGGTTGGCGGGTTCGATTCCCACCTGAATTCAAATATTTATGATAAGCATGAATGTTTGTATGGCGTCTGGTTGTTTTTCTAAATTATGAGTATGTATTTCCAAAAGAAAAGTATGAGTATTAATTATCCATTCACATGTTTCCTTATCACAAGCATTTGGTTGCTTACCATGCAACTAGAGGACGCTGTGTGTATTTTGTCCAAGAAAATTATTATTATTCTTTTTTCCGACTGCTCTAGAAGTTCGTTAGCAGTTCCACACTAACGAACTGCCGCAGTGTTCAGAACTACTTGACACAGTCCAAATAAAATTAACAGTAATTAGGTCAGATATCCTATTACACATATTAAGCTGCTTGTTAACAGTCTCTTGGGTCTCGAGTTCAAATCCGCGTATTACTTTTCTGAATTTATAATTTTTTAAACTAAAATTTGTGAAGTTGTAGCGGGGCTGTAATCTCTCAATCTTCTTAAAGTCAAAGTCATAATAACTTTATTTTTATAGGTCTTCACAGACACTTAAAAATAGTCAACAAGTACAGATAACATTGATTTAAAATTAAATAAAAATAAAAAAAATATACCGAATTAACCGATCTTAATTTTTTTTTTACCAATAGAAAAACACTTTATTTATGAATATCATTGTATTCATTTTTTTGGTTTTCTCCAGACCATCCTTGACTTCATACGCGAACGAAGCTGCGGACGAAAGCGTGTATTGTCTTAAAATAAAAGCACTTGTGTCGTTCCGGGAAGAATATCTCTTAAACATAACATCTTCGTCAATGGGATTCGAACTTTGACCCACGAGATAAGGTATTTTGGAAATGTAGCCCGGCCCGATATAGCTGGTGATAAGTTTTGTTTATTATTAACATTTTTATTTGAAGAAACTACTGTAACTCTTAAAGGTTTTGTGACAATAGATAAAGTTACGTAAAATACGAATTATATAATACTAGCTGACCCGGCGAACTTAGTTCCGCATCAAAAGTAATAAATGAGTAAATTTTGGATATCATAAGGTTCAATTTGTGCTATTTATCGGCTTTAACTGCTGTCCCGCGATGTTAATACTGCAATATTTTCGAAAATATTCGTTCAAATTGCATGCTGTAAAGGGCCAGGATCATCTATATTACATGCACAATCTATTTAAGACACTTAATTGGATGAAAATTAATGCTGTAATGTTTAAAATCGCTTCGTAAATAGGCCATTATTTCTCGTAACGGAAAGTGACTTTGTTTTATTCTATGTAATGATGATACATGCATTATCTAATATACACTATACAGATACTCACGCCTATATTCTAAAGAGGTAGACAGAGACTGGATTTCCTTCAATATAATTTGATACCAGTTCGTCACAGGAAGTAGTAGTGGTTTGATTCCCGCCGTAGACAAACGATTTCATGATACGAATGTTACAAATTAGTTATAATCTTAACCTTAAGTTTATATAAAAGACAGTAATATATTAAATATTACTTAAGTCATTTAATTTTTCGCCCGTTCTGTACCCGAAATATTTAATAATAACATTACACATTTAAGTAAAGTCTTACCCTGCATTAATACATTAACTTTACGCAATCAAATGATTGGTGACTAAGCAGATATACAGTGCATAAGTGGAAGGATGTAGGAGTCGATGACAGTCATCACACACTTTCATTGACCAAATTGAAAGTGTCCTTGCGAAAGGTCACGTCAGGGGTTT
Organism: Euproctis similis; assembly: GCA_905147225.2. Classification (NCBI taxonomy): domain Eukaryota; kingdom Metazoa; phylum Arthropoda; class Insecta; order Lepidoptera; family Erebidae; genus Euproctis; species Euproctis similis. The sequence goes on along the minus strand of LR990121.1, from coordinate 3,566,910 downwards.
AAAATTAGCTTGTGGGTTATGACAACAATTACGAAAATCGAAGAAGCGAGAGTGGTGCACGTGCAAGAATCGTACTGTGTGGCGTTCTATCCTCTCTGTATATCCCACAAGCGATTTGGCGTGAAGTTGTATGTATGTAGATAACATAACATAACTTCACGCCTTTTGTTACCCGAAGATGTAGGCAGCGGCTGTTAAGCCTCGTCTCGCCGTTATGTTTACGTCCCGGGCACAAAGTTTTCAGTCGTCGATATTTATCACACTTAACTTCCGAAAACAATTTTGAAAAGTCTTTGGTGTGAGCCAGTGTCGGGATTCGAACCCGGACCTGTGGATCAGAAGGCGTGTGCTCTCCCACTGGACCACCGTGGCTGTGTATGTATGTAGATGATACTGAGTAATGGACGAAGGCGAAAAGTAAAGTAAACTAAAAAAAACGTGGGATCTCAAAAGCAAGCGCAACAGTTCAAAAGTCACGTGCGATAAATCTGTACAAGTACCATTACTTACATATTATTTCGTCAGAACCATTTCCTTTGTAAAATTGTATACTTTTTATGACCAAAACTTATTACGATTTGAATATATATTACAAGTAATAAAATACACGTGATATATGAAAAAAAAAAATAATAATACGGTGTCTAGGTATTTTTTTGAGATCTACAAATTAAATCTTCTTTTTAATTCAAAAGATTTTTTTAATAATTTGTTTTTTTTTTCTATGTGATAGGAAGGCAAACGAGCAGGCGTGTCACCTGATGTTAAGTTGCTAGCACCGCCCATATACACCTGCAACGCATATAGTGTTACAGTTGCGTTGTAGACCTTTTACGAGAGTAGGATAGGATAAGAAGGGATGGGGAAAGGCCACCCCCTTTCCCCATCCCTTCCTATATTATCTGGTACCTCTCTCACCGAACGAAACGCGGCAACAGCCACTTTACGTCGATCTCCTGAGAGGTGGTGGTATTTCACCGGTCGAGCCGGCCCATTCACGCAGCGAATTGCTAGGCTCTACCACTCCAATATATCAAATGTAACTTCACGGCTTTTTCTACTCGAAGGTGTATGTAGCAGCTGTTAAAGCCTCGACACGCCGAATCCCAAATAGAAAAGGAGGCGAAACTATGCCGCACTGGACACAAAATAGTCAGTCATCGATATTTATATCACTCATAACTTCCGAAAAGAATTCCGAGAACTCATTGGTGTGACTCCGGAATCGATCCCACGACTTCTGAGTCAGAAGCGGGGATACCACTGCACTACTAAGACATTAAAATATAAAAATAAAATTTTAATTAAATATTTCAAATTTTCTGTTCTCTCTGCCTACCCCGCAAGGGATTTGGCGTGAAGTAATGTATGTATCACAGAAATATATCAAGATCTATTTCTGTGGTATGTATGTATTTCAAATTTTATTGATTTTTAATACGAGACCCGGTTTATGAGCGAAGCTGAGGTCATCTGAGTAACGAGTAAAAGAAAGGCCAAATTCCCTGCGCTGGAATTCTGACACACAGCACATCCGGTACTGAAATTGCCAAATCCTGCAAAATATATTGCATTGCAATGGACTTACGTTTTTACTACGTTAATCCAAAGGAGAGAATCCAAAATAAATTTCTCAGATTTTTGTATTTTAAAATGTATGGAGTATACCCGGGTTATCCACTTCTATATCCGACCCTATTTGTGTTAGGGATGGTAGGTTACACGAAGCTGGAAATTAGAAGAGACGTTGCCCTAGCAAAGTATTTATTTCAAGTCCTGCGCGGGAAGATACATAACCCGGCTATATTGGAGATACTAGGTTTATGTGTACCGGACGAGTACAGAGGTCGGCGGCGGCGGCCGGCACTGCTGGCCGTGCCGCGAGCGCGCACCAACCTGCTGCAGCAGGCGCCTGTGACACGAGCACTGCGGGCGCTCAACGCGCTCTCCGAGAACTTGGATCTATTCTCATGCTCACTGAGCGAGTTCACAAAGGTCGCATATAGGACGCTTTAATTTATTGTACTATAATATAATATATATGATAATATTAGATTTAGTTAGTTGTTACACTATTGTATTGGGTTAGCCTGTAAGGATAGTTGTAATTTTTTTTTGGAATAAATAAACAAATAAAATAAAAAATAGGAGTTGATCGTAGAGAGATGAAAATTTCGGGTTGCAAGTATTGTTGTATGCTGTTCCATAAAAAAAACTAAACTTAAAAGTTATGGATGGCTACCCTTAACATTTGCTAGGATAAACACTAGATGGTGTCCTATTTTAGGCAACCCCTGCGCATAATATTTCATGAGAATCGGTCAAGCCGTTTCGGAGGGGTATGGTAACTTACACTGTGACACGAGAATTTTACATTTAAAAAGATATATCATTTTGGTGGTTGAGTTATTATTATGCGTATAAATTTGTTTTTTTTTCTCACCCCCTTAACGTCCGACGGTATAGGCAGTCAATTAGGCGTCTACATGTAAGTAGCTCGTTTTTGATATTCTTTTGCTATGTATGTGGTAGTGGTGCCTAGATATTTTAGATCCCGTATGGACGTCAGATATTATCACACATAATTTTGGAATCGTCATTGGTGAGGTGTGCAGCCGGAGTCGAACTTGTGACCTCTGATTTTTTTTGCTAATAATATATTGATAACAATAACATTTTGATGACATAATAATAAAAACGCTAAACGTTTAGCGAACTCATCCAAAAAGTTTCGTTGTGACAAACTAAGTAAAAATCATGCAGATATTGTTACAGCAGCAATTACGACTTGTAATGTTAAATGTACATGTCCACAATGGAATATGTGGCGGAACCTATTGCCATACATAATTATTGTCAGTCATCGATATTGATCACACATATCTACAGAACATTCCCAAAAGTCATTGGTGTGAATCAGGATTTGAACCTAACAATTCTTGATTCAGAGTCGAGGACATATTATATAAGAAATTACGCAACGACAATTCTGTCGGATTTTGTACCAAATCAGTTGGTTGTGCATAAAAAAAACTGACCTGGGACTGAAGCTGGTACATACGGTTATCGCTTTAAATGTCAACTGAACATGAATAGAGTTCAAGGCAAAGATAACACTGCAATATCATAACGAAGAAATTTTAAAATTAATATTTTTATACTAGCTGTTCCGGCGAACTTTGTTTCGGCTCGGAAGCAATAAATAAATAAAACATTATTTCTAAAAAGTTGCCTAAGTTACTCCTTATACTATACCAGCTGCCAATAAAAGTCTCGTGAAAATCGGTCCAGCCGTTTCAGAGATTCCCGGAACAAACAGACCGACATACAAAAATTTAAATAAGAATACGTTATTTTTGATATATGGTTAAATTAATTCAAACAAAAAAAATTAACAAGTATGCGAAAAAAAATACAAATAAGATACAGCTATTAAAATGCAACACCAATTTTAGTGAGTTCATTTATGCTTTATGATTTATGCTTAATTATCGTAACACTAGAAAGTTATTTATTGTCTAATGTTTAATTATTAGTATCACTCAATTGCTTATGAATTTTACTTATACTAATTGTAACTTAACTCTCTTACTAAGTTTAAAATGTGTTGTAATTAGTACTTCAAGTCGTTACGAGCATTAACTTTTGTATGAAAAAAAAAAACAAATTTTATTACTGACACGCATTTACGTTTTTGTTAGATTTTCTGAAAATTAATTTTATTTTTACTCATAACTATCAATAGTAGTATAGTAAAAAGAAAAACCCTACTCATCAGTTCACAGGTTCAAAAAACATTTGATTTTTAATACCACGCCACAAATTGGTAAAGTAAAAAAATAAATAAAAATATAACTGCATCGTGTACAATGTGTTACGTTTTCACTTACCAAAATTTAATTACACGTCCGGCCAACTAGCCAAAAATGCAGCACATCGCATCCGCATACATATTTGATTAAATTTTCTTTCAAACAATTTTCAGCGTAAATAAAACGTAAATATCACTTTCACAACACACAAATCACAAAACTCAAAATACGTTAAAAAGTAATTCGATTAAGTAATGTTAGTCGATTTAAAAAAGAAAAACAAAAATCTATCGTGTCTATGTTCGATCGCGTTCGAAATTTGTAATTGCGCGGGAATGCACACGCGTTCAGTGAGGACGCCGTACATTCATCGACTGACTGCGGCCGGCAACGGATTAAGTAAGTACCAGTAGGTACCTAACCCGGCGAATCGTCGTGAAACTTGTGGATCACCGGCCTGCATAGAATTAAAGAATCGGAGGGACCCACTACACCTACACACCCAACAAACGGATGTTCACTGTTTATTGTTTTATTTAAATTAAATTGACAAACTTCGCCGAAACGAATATGGATTTGTTGTAAACAATGTTTGTAATTTATTATCACGCAAACAAACACACATCCGACTAAATAATATGATAATATAAATTATAGGTAAAATTCTAAAACGTCTGATACCTAAACTATTTGCCAAAATTAATAACATATGAAATCGAACTGAATAACTACCACAGACATGATTACTAACAAAATATAAGATATATATATCATAATAAAAGAATTTAAGATCATTTGTTAGTAGTAATAGTAATGAATATTGCATAATTATTAAAGTACCCGATCGCTATTCCTCACTAGATGGCAGCACAAACACAGCAAAAACAGTTTTAAAGCCTCAGTAGGCAGTAGCCAGAGTAGCTTCCAATATTCGCGCTACTCGCAGATAGAGGGCGTAAGTTGTAGTTACAAAAACAACATTAGCAGTCTGTAGGTTATGAATTGATGGATTTAACTTGAGGGTCGTCGTTCGATTCGTATTGTAAGAGGGCATCGCATAGGTGAAACTTTTCCGAAATAAATATATTTTTAATTATTTCTGAAGGCTATTTTTGTCAGAAAATCCCCACAGAAAAAAAATCCCCTTAAAAAAATTTATTAGGTTTTAGGTTTAGGATCGACTGATTTTCATGCAACATACAACTTCACGCCTTTTTCTACCCGAAGGTGTAAGCAGCGACTGTTAAGCCTCGTTTCGCCGTTATGTTTACGTCCCAAATGGAATATAGGTGGTGAACCTATTGCCATACCGGGCACAAGGATTTGAGTCATCGATATCTATCACAAATAACTTTCGAAAACAATTTCGAAAAGTCATTGGTGCGAGCCAGGATTCGAACAAGCGACAGTGCTAGACCACTGGACTACCGAGACTTACTTTTTTCATGCAATTTTGTGAGTATATCGGTTAGGTCTAAGAATCGGTCAATATATACGTTTAATACCCCTAAACGTCCATACTCCATATCCATACCTCAATATTTTGACATTTAATTTTGTTTTTATTTTGTTATGATACATAGAACCATGCATAGATCTTATTTTATATGAACTTATTATATATTGGCACAAGGGGGCAAACGAGCAATCTGGTCACCTGATGGTGAACCACTACCACTGCCCATGAATAAAGAGGGAACTTAAGTGGGATAGGGACGGTGGAATAGTTTTGGGACTCCGGATACCTCTCTCCCCGAACAAAACACGGCATGAGCTACTCTTTACTTCGATATTATAAAAAGTCGATTGCGTTGGCGAAGGCGATTTGCGTGGCTTATAATACTACGTGTTATTAAAAGCCATAATTTCCATTTAATTATGAAGTTTATATTTGTAAAATAACTGAGGTAAGGCAGTAATATTATATCCACAATACTAGCAATTAATTAAGCAAGAACCGAGTGCATTAGAAATCATAGAAACGCTTATTCAATATTATATGCTTAGAAAATTATTATTAATCGAACGAACTAACCAGTTAGTTACCTGTAAACTACGTGTATTTCTAAAAGTCAGTAATGCTTACTAATATATAAATGTGAATGTAAGTTTGTTTGTTACGCTTTCACGCGATAACTACTCAACCGATCATCATGAAACTTTGTACACATATTCTTGGAGGTATTAGAAATAACATAGGATACATTTTGTTTTCTTTCTTTAATTTACGTATATTTGCACCCGAAGGAAAATGTACTAATATTGTCTACAAAAATACCCCCCATTAATACTCTGCATTTATATCTTATAAAATTGTAATAGTCCAAAATTATTTATTTTTGTTACAGTATATATTTTACCGTTTGTTGTTGCATTTCAATAAAGTATATTGTAAGTTTTCTAAACGTCATTGTATGTTGTAATTTTAAAAATTGATAATAACAGCTAAGCAATAAAATAGAGTTATCATATTGATTCACTTCTATGGTAATGATCTTTGATATTTATTTAATGGCGTCAATGCGAGTGAAGCCGCGGGTAAACGCTAGTTCTATCTATATAAGGATCAAATCAAGAGTTTGCCTTTGAGCGGTTTCATACTACGATTATAATATTCTAGTAATAACTAACAGTAGTTTCATAAATATATAAATCTGGAAATCTACAAACAATATATGTTTTTAGATTTCCACGCTTTAAATAACATATTACATAACATAACTTCGCGCCTTGTTCTGACCGAAGGTGTAGGCAGCGGCTGTTAAACCTCGTCTCGCCGTTATGTTTATGTCCCAAATGGAATAGGTGGCGAAGCTATTCCCATAACGGGCACAATGTTTTCAATCATCGATATTTATCACACATAACTTCCGAAAATAATTTCGAAAAATCATTGATGTGAGCCAGAATTCGGACCCGCGACTTCTTGATTCAATAGCGGGGTGTTCGACCAATGAAACAACGAGAGCGATTTTCCAAAAGTTTCCGGATTCAGTGGTAGAGCCAAGCAGTTCGCTGCATGAATGGGCCTTCTCGACCGGTGAAATACCACGACCTCTTAGAAGAGCGACGTAAAGTGGCTCATGCCGCGTTTCGTTCGGTGAGAGAGGTACCCGGAGGCACACCCTCCTTCCCTATCCCAATCCCTTAAAGGTCGGCAACGCAACAGTATCACTATAAGTGTTGGTGGTGTCCATGGGCGGCGTTGGTTGCTTACCAACAGGTGACACGCCTAATCGTTTGCCCTCCTATCCCATAAAACAAAATTAAATATAAGTCCCAATTGGAATAGGTTGCACAACCTATTGCCTATTTACACAATGTTTTCAGTCATTGATATTTATCACACATAACTGAAGGCGTTTGTCTAGAATTCGACTCTACTACGGGTTGCTCGACCTCTAAACCAGCGAACCAGCTATGTATGTCATCGTCATGCGCCGACATATTTCTCATTACCAGGACTTGGAACAGGATCCTCAAGAATATTTCTTAAATAATTCATATTAATAGGCCAATAGATTTATATATCAGCATCTGATAATGTATACCTTTAAAATTACTCAATATAAACGGACCGATCGCCATGCGCTAACATATTGTTCGCAACCATTTAAACAACCTTTATATATTTTTTCACCAAATACCTCGAAATGATAAGTCTGGTTTATTTTCAAACACGTTCTGATCCTTGTAAGCTACCTAATTTATATTATAAAATTAAATTTAGGTATAAATTAGTTGTGTTTTGGATTCGCTTCTAAGAAGAGGCATGAATAATTATAAAAAATTGGCGGCGCCCTGAGATTTGAATTAGAAGTCTGGAGGCTTCGTATGATGACGTAATTAATGATCTATATATTGATCTTAACGCATCCGGTTTATTGATTATCTAATATACAAAGATCAATAAAGCAGTACCAACAATTCAAATATTAATTTGTCTCTGCACTGCACTCTCTGGCATGAAGGCTATATGGAATGAAGCAATAATCTTAGTATTAAATCTGGTTTGGTGTGCGAGATTTGTTTAGGTAACATTGAGAAATATATTTTCAAGGGTCCAGGTTCATGTATCAATAAGATTTAGGAAAGTTTTGCAGAAAGAATATGTTATTATAGATACTTTTTATTTGGCCACGATGCTTGATAGTGGAGCAAATGCTGCCTAAAAGTACAAGCAACGCCATCACTTTCGTCCTCGCACGTGTTTACGGTTGACCAAAAAATTTGTTTTATGAGATAGGAGGACCAACGAGCACGTGGATCACCTGATGTTAAGTAACTTCTCACCGCCCATGAACACCGTGATGCGCTGTCGTCCTTTAAGGGAGTAGGAGGGGAAAGGGGATCGGGCCTCCGTATAACTCTCTCACCGAACGAAACGCGGCACGCGCCACTTTACGCTCATATTCTGAGAGGTAACGTGGTATTTCACCGGTCGAGCCGGTCCATTCATGCAGCGAACTGCAAGACTCCACCACTGTTAAAATGGCAGAAAGTAAATGCAGAATGGGGGAGGGAAGGTTCTGCTATTCAAAATCAGCTCTAATCGAATTAAAACTCAACACAGGGATAGATTAATATTGAAAAACAATAAAACTACAAGTAACATATTTATAAGCGGTATAAAATATATACCTAATAATTGAAATCTTTCCGGATTTTTCGCCAAATAACAAGACCGATTAGTAAAACCGGTTATATTACACGATTGGCCAATAAAACAATATTAATAAACCGATTAAATTATTATTTTATTCATCTCGTTTGCCTCGCGTCCTTGCACTATAACACGTCAGGCAATTAGTTTCAAAAACTGGTTTTCATATCAAGCCAAACTCTTAATAGATAATTCTAATGCGTATTTGTAACTAAATTATTCTAGGTATAATCCCCTGGTGTTGTAATTGATCGGTTATATTTCACGCCTTTTTCAACCCGAAGGGATAGTCAGTGGCTGTTAAGCCTCGACGATTATTTATGTCTCAAATGGAATGTAATGTCGCCAGAAACTGAAGTTATTGGTGTGAGTCCGGATTCGGTCCCAAGTATTTCTGATTCAGAAGCGGGGTTCTGGACCTCCAGATCACCGAGACGTCGATTCATATTAACTTATTAGTAGGCGACGAAACGTCCTAACAGAGGATATTTTTATCTTAGAATGTGCTAATTTCAATAAAGCCCCTAAAATCTACCTCTTTTACTTAGCATTCTTTTTACACTTTAAATATGATAAGCTATAAATGTAACAATCATAAAAAATAGCTCGATCCAAAGATGACAATGAACAGTTAGTTACAACTTCAACCGGTTACAATACCCCTTTCATAGTCATATATTGATGTAACAATAGTTCCAATATTGCTACATACCGTTAACAATAGATTGATAGCTATTGTCCCCACGAGGTAGATACTAGGTATCTACTTCCAGCGAGCCACTCCTCTGAAACGGAAAAACATAAACTAGCATTTGGGCAATGTTTAAATCTAGTGCATCTTTTAAATTAAGAACATAAAATAATAACTAAATTAAAAAAAAAAACAGTATAGAATCCAAATTAAAAAAACGAATGTCTAAATTCCACGTTTAAAATTAGGAGTCCTAACGTCTTCCTACCAATTTTAGTTTCTGACTATCCTATAATAGGGGGAGAGATCATTTGAGGATAACTTAGTGATAAAAAAATGCGTACTTTATAGGTATAGAATGATTGTGTACGATTTTTTTTTCAGTGGTAGAGCCATGCAGTTGCATGAGTGGCCGGCTCGACGAATGAAATATCAGAATATCGACGTAACGACTCATATGCCGCGTTTCGCTTGGTGAGAGAGGTATCCGGAAGCCCAAGCCCTTCCCTTTCCGATGCTACTACCAAAACCTTCCCTATTCCATTTGAAAGGCCAGCAACTCAAGTGTCCATGGGCGGCGTTGGTTGCTTACCATCAGGTGACACATTTGCTCATTTGCCACCGCATCTCGTAACAAAAATGAACGACGTCGCAGACATGAATAATATTGTGCATAAATATATGTCATTAATAAATAACTAGTCTCGGTAGCGCAGTGGTGGCGCACATGGCTTCTGATGCAGAGGTCCGGGTTCGATTCCTGACACTGGATCACACCAACAATTTCGAAATTGTTTTCGGAAGTTATGTGTGATAAATATCGATGACTGAAAACTCTGTGCTCGGTATGGCAATAGGTTCGCCATTCATTTCATTCATTCGTCCATTTGGGACGTAAACATAACGGCGAGACGAGGCTTAACAGCCGCTGCCTACACCTTCTTGTTACGCGAACATAACTTCACGAGTTATGTTATGTTTATTATTAAATATTAGGTCGGGGAAAAAGTCTTTTCGCATAACGTAGGTATAAACTTATTATAAAATTTCTTTCACTGTACTATTTGTGTCTGGCTGGTTTTGGTAACATTAAAAAGGTTACATTATAAAGAAAAGAAAAAAATAAAAAAAAGTTGTTTCCCGCTATTTTTCATTTGTTTTTCTCTCCGTAAAAATGAGTGAATCTAATGAAGAAATTCGATACATTTTAAAATTTTATTATAAAAAAGGCAAAAATGCAACTCAAGCAGTGAAAAAAATTTGTGATGTTTATGGACCTGATGCAGTGTCAGTAAGAGTAGCACAAATTTGGTTCAAACGTTTTCAGTCCGGAAATTTTGATGTTAAAGATGCACCTCGCTCTGGTCGCCCTGTTACGAATAAAATGGACGCCATTTTTGAAAGAGTGGAGCAAGATCGGCATATTAGTAGTTACGATGTAGCTGAAGAACTGGGAATTGACCACAAAACAGTTTTGACCCATTTGAAGAAAGCTGGTTATACAAAAAAGCTCGATATTTGGGTGCCACACGAGCTCACTCAAAGAAACTTAATGAACCGTGTACTCATTTGCGATTCATTATTGAGACGTAATGAAACCGAGCCGTTTTTGAAGAGATTGATAACTGGCGATGAAAAGTGGATCACGTACGACAAGAACGTGCGAAAAAGGTCGTGGTCGAAAGTTGGCCAGGCTTAACAGACTGTGGCCAAACCTGGCCTAACACGAAATAAGGTGATGCTGTGTGTATGGTGGGATTGGAAGGGCATTGTTCATTATGAGCTTTTACCGTCCGGCAAAACCATCGATTCTGATCTTTACTGCCAGCAACTGATGAGATTAAAGGAAGCAGTCGAGAGAAAACGGCCGGAATTGATCAACAGGAAGGGTGTGGTCTTTCATCACGATAACGCTAGACCACACACATCTTTAGCCACTCAGCAAAAATTAAGAGAGTTCGACTGGGAGGTCCTAGTGCATCCACCATATAGCCCTGACCTTGCGCCTTCAGATTTTCACCTGTTTCGGTCTCTTCAGAATTCTTTAGGTTCTGTAAGGTTGACCTCAAGAGAGGACTGCCAAAACTATTTGTCCCGTTTTTTTGATCAGAAGTCCCAAAGTTTCTACAGTAACGGGATAATGTCTCTGCCCACAAAATGGCAGAAAGTTATTCAACAAAACGGTACATATATATTGTAAATAAATGTAAATAAACTTTGAAAAAAATGTCTTGACTTTTCATACAAAAATACGAAAATACTTTTTCCCCAACCTATTAAATGTGTAAAAAATATATGTCATTTTTACATTTATTCATATTTTTCGTCGGTGATTGTGGGTCCACCACCACTAGTTAAAACAAATTCTCAGTCTATTGCCACTATAATCCACTATTGTAGAGTACCCCGCTTCTGTATCAAGAAGTCGCGAGTTCGAGACCAATAACTGTTCGAAATTTGACCAATGACTGTTTGACTGATATTTTTTGCCCGGTATGGCAATAGATTGGCCACCTATTATTCCATTTAGGACGTAAACATAACGGCGAGTCGAGGCTTAACAGCCACTGCCTACACCTTCGGATAAAAAACAGCGTGAAGCTATGTAATGTTTGCCACAAAGGTATCGTGTCCGGTTCTTCTCATGATAACCTCGCGGAACCGACTTGCGGTGATTTTGCACCCGCTTGTAATTTTTCTACGAATGCATTTACCTCAAGTGCGCGTGTTGTATTGTAGTTTACCTTTAATAGTAATTATGGGTGTTTAAGTATTTGCTATGACTACGAGCGCTGTTTATTTGAAGTGGATACAATAGGTTTTCTTTATCCATACTTTGTCGTGGATCGCAATAATATATCATTATTCACACAATCCATGAATATTTTCGTCGGTTTTCCATTCCATTTATTGCCGTAATTTTGTAGGTATCTCTTGCAAATTCATTCCGCATTTTATATTTTTTTTTTACTCGACAGATCCATCTAAATTTAAATTAAAAGCAAAGTCGCTTTCCGCTGTCTCTTCCCTTAAATGCTAAGATCATTGAAATTACACAATAGATTTGTGTAATTAATGTATTTTTTTTAATAGATAGAGGGTGTCAACGGGGTGGTTTATATGTGTATACTGTAGTAGAAAGTGATAATTTTCAAGATTTAGCGCTTTGACTGCAAACGCTGGATGAACCCTAAGTGATAGATCAAAACAATGTTCTACATTATTGCACACATTCAAAAGATCTACGAAAAAATTCCATGATAGTGTATATCTTATCTATTAGGGCCTTCCTCCGGCGTTGGGGTGGCCCAGGACAGTACGTCAGCCCTCTGGTCCCCCCTTCCCGTTGCCCCCCCCCCTCTGTTGCGAGGGGGTGCTCATCCTCGGGGAGCCTCTGGGCGGGGCGGCTCCGACCGCGCGCTGTAAAGAGCCGCGCGGCCGGCGGCGCCCCTGACGACCCTCACGAGCCGCACCGGGGGGTCATCCTTTCTCCGTCGACGGGCCGCGAGGGCGCACACCCCGCGGGTGCGCCCGGGTCGCGGCCCGTCGACGGCGGCGATCACTGAGCTCGCCGCCGCCGCCTTCGAGCGGGATCAGCTCTCTCCCGACCCCGCTCGGCGGCCTCCTTCTGGAGCATTACTGCTTCGCAGAAGGAGATCACGACCCTCCACTCCTCCTCTCCCGCCAGCATTGCCACGATCAACGCCGGCGGGGACAAGTCTCGCCCGATCCCGTCGACCAGGACTCGGCGCTCGGCCGCCCAGGCCGGGCAGACCTCCAGCGTGTGCTGGGCCGAGTCCAGGTCGGATGCGCAATGGTGGCATCTCGCCGTGTCTTCACGCCATACAAACATTCATGCATGTCACAAATATTTGAATATTTGTGGGGCGTCTGGGTGTTTTATATGTATTATAAGTATGTATTTACAAAATGTATGTATGTATTAATATCCGTTATCTAGTATCCATAACACAAGCATTTAGTTGCTTAGCTTGGAACTAAAGGGCGCTGAGTTTATTGTGTCCAAGACATTAATATTATTATTATAAATATTTGTGCTCGGGTGGGAATCAAACCACCGACCTCGTTGCTGCAGTCGGTAGTTTTACCCATGCACCAAGAGACCCGTCAATTGTAAGCCCGTCGTATATGACTCGTGGTATTGTCAAGTTTTAATAACAACTTGCAACTGAGTTATAAAAGTAACGCATCCGTGTTTTGTAAAGAAACTTACGAAAAACGTTGGTTCAATACAATCTTTTGTTCTCTAATCATGAAGAAACAAGCCTTCTTAATTAAACACAATCAAAAGCTGAAACTCACTTCCCATGGACAAACTGAACGAGTCCTTGAGGAAGGTGTTGTCAGTAGCCTTAAAAATCGACGAGCGTGTATGACAAGAGTCATGTAAGTAAAAGCAGCGTGTGAAGTGAAGTGTGTAAAAATCGTGCCTTATCGCGCTCAGTACGCTTATGCTTACCCCGCAAGGTACTTGGCGTGAAGTATCACCTCAGGGAGCTGGTGGTGCCTTCTATGTATTCGTCCCCATACAGTCACTCATTGGATGTTATACGGACTAAACCGGTGAGGTGTTCCTCGTAGACATATTAGAATAATAACATTATAAAATCTGGCAATAAATTCGACAAAATTAGCAATTCGTTACTCTATCCACCTGCCTCTATTATAGATTCATAACATACCAGCGATTAAACAAGTTTTATTTTGGTTCCAAATCGATCCGAATCAAAAAACAAGTGTTTTATTACAAATTGGATTATTTAAAAAAAAATACTATTTCGTAAGCAATAAATGAGTAAATTTTGCATAACGCAACCATTATATCCCTACATTTTAAATCTGTAATATCTTCGAAAATATTCATTTAAATTACTTGCTTTAAAGAGCCATATTCTTAGATCTATCATAAATACAGTCAATTGCAGGATAAAACATTAATGCTGTAATGTTTACAATAGCTTCGTAAATAAGCCATTATTTTTCGTAAAGAGTAAAGAAATAAAAATGGTCATTGTGACTTATTCCTACGAGATAGAATTATATCACCGCGGGATTTTTGTAGACCTTATGATGTAGTACATTATTTTAATCTATCACGTTCAGCCAGGGTTTGCAATTAAAGCGCCCAACCTCGAAAATTATCACTTTTTCTCTGTGTACTATTTTATTCATGGATTATACATACAATTACAAACCACCCTATTTAAATCTATCTATTAAAAAAAACACAAATCAAAATACGATGAGTTGTTTTTAAGATCTAAGCATATAAGGGGTCAGACAGCGTAAAGCGACTTTGTTTTCTATTTTCTATCAACGAAAATTCAATCTCTCTCTCTCAGTATCGTAACAGGCCTATGTTCAATTTAACAAAACAGAATTACGGGAAACCAGGTTTAAAATTATTAGACACTAGCTGACCGCGCGTACTTCGTACCGCTATATTGTATGTAACTTCTCGCCTCAAGGTGTTACTCGCGTACAAACAAAATGTCGATGACGACGATGATTACATATAGCCTATGTTACTCAGTGATAATGTAGCTTTCTAAAGAAAAAAGAATTATTAAAATCGGTTCAGTACTTTTTGAGTTTATTCGTTACATACAAAAATACAAATCTTTCCTATTTATAACATTAGTATAGACTACCTACGTTAGCAACAGACACAAGGGGCACAGATGATGGGCTAATGCGGTTCCAGCGTGTAACACACTACATCACACCACTCCATGATTGAAAAGTCGCCACTCAGCTGTTTTACTGGGCCAGATAACAGTGTAACAGTGGTAGAGCCAAGCAGTTCGCTGCATGAATGGGCCGGCTCGACCGGTGAAATACCACGACCTCTCAGAAGACCGACGTAAAGTGGCTCATGCCGCGTTTCGTTCGGTGAGAGAGGCACCCGGAGGCCCACCCCCCTTCCCCATCCTTTCCTATCCCCTATCCCTTGAAGGTTGGCAACGCAACAGTAACACTATGTGTGTTGCTGGTGTCCATGGGCGGCGTTGGTTGCTTACCATCAGGTGACACGCCTACTCGTTTGCCCTCGTATCCCATAAAAAAAAAGGTAACAAACAACTTTATAGCCAATAGCCACATGCGGACAGTAAAGATTTGCCTTTGTAATCTTTCTCACATATGTATATCTGAGTATCTATATTTAGCCTACAAATAAGACAACAAGTTTTCTGTTTAACAAGGTTGGAGGCTTACTACTGAAATATAGAAGCCAGAGCCACCGATCCTTTTAAATATATATACATACTTAAACACACCAATACTAAAACAAACAGCAACTAGCGTGTACCAAAAGGTAAACCATTTCCTGAACAGTGCATCCACAAAGGAATTACCAACTATACAAGGTTTTTTTTTTCAAACAACTATATAATATGCCTTCAATGATTTAAATGCGGATTTAAACCTTATCACAATGTATTATAGATCAATTTGCAATCGTTAACAAGAACACAGGTAAATTATAAGCCGATCAATTTGAAAAGTATAATATTATTGAAAAGGATGTTTTGACGAGGGTGTCTTCATGACTTGGTCGTTAGTATATGTTTTTAACACGCAAAGGCCGTTGTAACTGTCGTGTTAGTTAGTTATTTTAAGAGTGGTTTTTAAAACATGTATTTTTTTGTAATATAAATTAGCACCCCGCCATTTTTAAAATCAACTAATACATATGTAAAAGTAGTATATATAAAGAAGGAACAAGGCATTTTTCTTTAATAACTTACATAACTTTACGCCAAATCGCTTGCGGGGTATGCAGAAAAAAAGTGCCAAAAATACACCTCTCTTACCTTTACGCTCGTCAGTATGTAAGGCTCCTAATATCAGCTTCTGCAAGAACACTTTGAATTTGGTTATGGAAAGTGTGTTTTGGTCGTCTTCGACTCACTATATCTTTACTCTTTTAAATAAATTAAAGGAAAGATAATATAAGTACATTAAAAAAAATATATATTTTTTTTTCTTTTTTTTATAGGATAGGAGGGCAAACGAGCATGCGTGGTCACCTGAAGGTAAGCAACCGACGCCGCCCATGGACACCAACAACACATATAGTGTTACTGTTGCGTTGCCGACCTTTAAGGGATAGGGGATAGGGAAGGATGGGGAAGGGGGATGGGCCTCCGGGTACCTCTCTCACCGAACGAAACGCGGCATGAGCCACTTTACGACGATCTTCTGAGAGGACGTGGTATTTCACCGGTCGAGCCGGCCCATTCATACAGCGAACTGCTTGGCTCTACCACTGTTAACTGTATAAGAATTTAATAAGCCTTTTAGATCACATTATTATATATATCGCAGAATATTTATATTTTAAATGTATTTACTGCAACACTAAAAACATACCTGAGTAGAGTGTTAGTAAAATTAATTCTTAGAGCAAACAGACCTGGCTGAGATGTATACACAATTACGCATTAATATACTGCAAAGTTAAATAATTAAACAAGTAGATTAGATAATATTTTTATCACAAAAAATCAGATCCAACATATTAACACAGAGAGAGAGCTTGATAGTTACGCGTTGTTACTAAATCACTTATTTAACTTAATCATTAAAATAAATAATCCAATAAATTACTTTCGGGAATACAACGAAACGTTGTCTATACTTTTGCATACTAAAGCCGTGATAGTAGGAGGAACGGTACACACGTTGCGAGAAGAATAATATACCTGAACGTGGGGGGAAATAAGAGCGCGAGTAGAAGTTACTTAAGTAAATATGGATGGAATGTATGAAAGACGACATGATTAAGAAGGGTGCTAGTGTGGAAGATGCGAATGATAGGGAAGTTTGGAAAACAAACACATGTACTACCAACCCCTAATAATGGCAACAGGGATGGAGAATGAATGGCCATCTATTTACCTTTATATAACGAATACTATTCGGATAGCCATTTAAATATCAATTCCCATTCAAAGCCTATTTTTCTCGACCCTAAATATGTACGTGTAAATCTAAACAATATCGATTTTATTCGATGCATCGGATGTTAGTCACAGTAAATAGGGGTGTAACGAAAGTTAATGTTTCGAGGGAACGACTTGTCACTCGTAATGCTTCGTTGTAATCGATATTATTGTTGGCTCCTGGCTATTGTGTAATCAACATTACACCCATGTGTGGAAATAAAAAGGTTTTTTATATCTTCAAACATTGTATATTTATAGATGAAGGCAGCGTTTCAACGTAGGATGGCTAGTTCAGGGAATTGCCACTTGGCTAACGTTAATGATATTATGAGATTCGACAGTGGTAGAGCCAAGCAGTTCGCTGCATGAATGGGCGGGCTCGACCAGTGAAATACCACGACCTCTCAGAAGACCGACGTAAAGTAGCTCATGCCGCGTTTCGTTCGGTGAGAGAGGTATCCGGAGGCCCACCCCCCTTCCCCATCCTTTCCTATCCCTCCCTTAAAGATCGGCAACGCAACAGTAACTCTATATGTGTTGCTGGTGTCCATGGGCGGCATTGGTTGCTTACCATCAGGTGACACACCTGCTCGTTTGCCCTCCCATGCCATAAAAAAAAGATTCGATATTTATTTCTAGTCAACAGTCTGTACCTAATTAATACATTTGTAAGAAAAAATTATAGGCTTTCAAACAAACGATTGCAATGTAAAACTGTTGGAGCTTTATCTCACTTATATCCTTTTAACATCCGTTCACTTCCGTCACGCATTCACGACAGTTTAATTCATCGAATTAATCGTGCATACAGAATTTTCACCCTTAAAAAATCGACGTTTATATTCATAACTCATACCAAAAATTGTCGGAGAGAGATTTGAGATGAAGTTCAGTGCAATATTTATTTGTAGAATTATCTAGATCTTATAAACGTACATCGTTCGAATACATTGAGCGAAATTTAAAAACTAAGAACTGGATTAAAGTTTGTCTTGATCGCGCTCGGTTTATAGCAATTGGTTCCGCGAGCAATCGCATTTGGGTCGTCAAAATTCGGCGAGTAGGGGCTTGATAACGCGGTGCCTACATTTTTTAGAGCAAGGCGTGAAGTTACAAAAATATATATTACAATAACTTAACTAAAATGTAAGTAACGCTACTATTCGTAGTATACTTATCACAAGACTCAATAAATAATACAAAAGACACTTATTTCTGCGCTCTTCGTAAACGATACCAAGTTCTATATTTAGTTGTGATAGTAAACAACAACTTTACACTTTTGTTTACTAAATTATCAACCGATCATTTTAATTGAATCACATTTATACAAACGCTAGCGGACCCGGCAAACTTTGTTCCGCGTCAAAAGTATTTTTTACACCGTTTACAATTAAAGTGCTAAAATATGACGAAAAATATCACTTTTTCATTACAATACATACATCAATATATGAATATATACATAAGAAACACACCGTGGACATCCTCTATCTATTAAAAAAAATGGCATCCAAATCCATTGCGTAACTTCAAAGATATAAGCATATAAGATGCGATGGACAGACAGCGGAAAGCGACTTTATTTTATACTATGTAACTAGTTGACCCAGCGAACTTTTTTCCGCATCAAAAGTAATAACTACGTTAATTTTAGATTTACCACTTTTTCTGTTCTACATTATACGTGAATAGTAGAAAGAGGGTATCAACAGGGTGGTTCGTGTGTATAACTACACGGGCCTCGTGGCGTATTGGTAAAACTACCGGCTGCGGCAATAAGGCCGGGGGTTCGATTCCCACCCGAGCACAAATATCTGTGACAAACAAAAATATTTGTGTGGCGTCTGGGTGTTTTTCTATGTATTACAAGTATGTATTTACAAAAGAAAAATATATAAATAAGTATTAATATCCGTTATCTAGTATTCATAACACAAGCATTTAGTTGCTTAGCTTGGAACTAGAGGGTGATGTGTGTATTGTGTTCAAGATATTATTATCGTTATAATAAAAACCACCCCGTTGACACCCTCTATTTATTAAAGAAAACCGCTTCAAAATCCGTTTCATAGTTTCGAAAATTTAAGCATATGAGGAGACAGACAGCGGAAACCGACTTTGTTTTATATACTACTAGTTGACCCGGCGAACTTCGTTCCGCATCAAAAGAGATAAATTAGTAATATTTGGATCTTAAAAAGTTAAATTTGTGCTATTTATCGGCACGCGTTTTGGCGCGCAAACGCAACTGCTATGTACCTCTATGTTAATCCTGTAATATCTTCGTAAATATTAGATTAAATTACATGCTGTGAATGGCTATATTAATCTATATTAAAAGCACAATCTATTTAAGACACTTAATTGGATGAAAATTAATGCTGTAATGTTTAAAATTGCTTCGTAAATAAGTCATTATTTCTCGTAAAAAGTAAAAAAATAATAATGGTAATTGTGGGTTATCCCTAAGACATAGACATATGCCCTCGCGGACTTTTTTATAGACCTTTTAAAGGTCTATAATAATGTAGTACATTGTTTTAATTTATCACTTAGGGTTCAGGCAGCGTTTTCGATTAAAGTTTTAAATCTTGAAAGTTATCTTTTTTTTTCACTACACTCATGAATTATAGATCAAAACCACCCCGTTGACACCCTCTAACTATTAAAAAAAACCGCATCAAAATCCGTTGCGTAGTTTCAAAGATTTAAGCTTACAAAGGGACATAGGGACAGAAAAAGCGACTTTGTTTTATACTATGTAGTGATGTAATAACCGTGATACACTACACTACATACATTCATAGCCGGGCTAACGAGTAGGCATGCCACCTAATGGTAAGTTACCAACGCCGCCAATGGACATCGGCAAAACAGTGTCACAGTTGCGTTGCCGGCCTTACTGTGATAGGAAGGGACGAGGGTAAAGAGACAGCTCAACACGGCATGAATCATTTTACATCGATATTCTGAGGTCGTGGTATTTCACCGGCATTACGCTAGCTCTACGTGCTAAATAACTTGAACAAATGCCATTTAGGTCAGATTTATTGTGTAGAAGAAATCTCGGGTTCGAATCTCAACCACAAACAATAACTTTCGGTTTTTTTCGTAAGTTATGTGTGATAAATATTGATGAATGACAAGCAAAAGGTTTCTCCATTCTATTTGGGACTTAAATAAAGGTGATACGAGGCGATCATAAAAGTCACTACAGCGCTACACTTTCGTTAAAGAATAATTTATTTTAAATATTATTTTCATATTATTATTTTATATTTTAAATTTTATATTTTTAAAGTGCATTCCAAAGGAGGGATGATGTCAGGCTGGCGGCCGGTCAAAAAAACCACAGTCAAATCCTTTAAGAGCATGCATATTTCGAAAGGATGAAGTGTTGTGCCGATCCCTGGTGGGGGATGAACCGGGTTGATCCGGTCTATGTCAGGGAGACGGCCGGTCATAAATCCGCAGTCAAATCTTTTGAGAACATGGAAAGTTCCAAATGTCAAAGAAGCTAACATCTGAAATGGCTTTACCGAATTTGACGGGACTTTTATTGGCAGGTAGCTGATGTAAAAAGAAGTAACGAGGCTACTTTAAAAAAAAATCTTTTATTTATTAGGTACTTCTCAGTTCCGAGGCGAAACCAAGTTCGCCTGGTCAAATAGTTGGAAATAAAATAACTTAAAAATACTATCATATATCTGTATATATGCATATGGATATACAACCTTCTCTAGCCCAGTACTTATTGCAATGCATTGGTGAAATTGTTCTACCAAGGTGAATTACCTGCATTCAAGTCAAGGTATGAATCATATGAATTGTAACAATTTTAATTACTTTTGTACAACTAAATCATTGTGTTTTTATGTTATTATCTAGATTATGTATATATTTTAATGCATAATTCATATTAAAAAGAAATAAAACAATAGTAAAACTCGGAGTATATTAAAATGATTGTTAAACTAAGTAAATATTTTTCCTGTTATAAAATGTAATATACTAATATATAAAAATTCTGTAATTATAATATTTGAACTATAAAATTAAACTGTCTCGGTGGTCCAGTGGTTGAGCACCCCGCTTCTGTATCTAGAGGTCGCGGGTTCGAATTCTTCGGAAGTTATGTGTGATAAATATCGATGACTGAAAACTTTGTGCCCGGTATGGCAATAGGTTCGCCACCTATTCCATTTGGGACGTAAACATAACGGCGAGACGAGGCTTAAAAGCCGCTGCCTACACCTTCGGGTAATAAAGGCGTTAAGTTATGTTATGTTTTGAATTATTAACTCAAAGAAATAACCGAGAATTTATATTAAATTAACATTCAATAATTGTCTTCGAATTTGTAATTCGAGCTGAAAGAAAGGTGATTATTAGCTTGAACACTGAGCTATCATTACGATCTAGAAAGCACGCGTTATTTGATTCAGAACAATGAGCCCCGCGGTGGTGGTGATGATGGATTTAATATGTTACCATTGTCATCGTCTGACTCAGGGATGTGGTTCAGATATCGAAAGAACAATCCATATTTAGTCTCTTTATTATTTAGTCTCGGTGGTCTATTGGTCCAGCACCCCGCTTCTGAATCCAGAGGTCGAAAGTTATGTGTGATAGTTAACGATGACTGAAAACATTGTTCCCGGTATGGCAATAGATTAGCCACATATTCCATTTGGGACGTAAACATAACGGCGAGTCGAGGCTTAACAGCCACTGCCTACCCCTTCGGGTAGAAAAGGCGTGAAGTTATGTTATGTTAATCCATATTTACAGCGATAATATATTTAAGGTGCCAAATGATTGATGACTACTACTAGTTTAGTTAGATTTTTTACGACTAGCTTATACTGTCCACGCCTGCGCATATAAAAGACGTGAATGTTAGAAAGGTAGCCATGAAACAAGTCCGTCACACTATTGTGAAGATTTGGAACGGAATTGACTCACCCTTATTAGCTTTGAAGGTACTATTAATACTAAGTGATTAAGCAAAACTAAATAAAAATAGAAACTGTCAAACTACATACATAAGTTCATGGCAAATCCCTTGCAAGGTAGGCAGAGAGAACAGAGCGCCACAAGGCACGATTCTTACACGCCTCAGTCGCTTCTTAGACTTTCATAACTCTTTTCATGTACAATTTTTAAGGCTCCTAATATCACCTTCCTCCAGAACTCGTTCTATTTGGTCATGGAAAGTGTGTTGTGACCATCCTTCTCTCCTATATGCAATCACTTTTGCATTGTATATCTGCTTAGTCAATCTTGCACCATCCATTCTTTCTACAAGTTCAACCATCGGAGCATGCCCTTTCTTACTGTCAAAATATGTTACAAGAATGTTGCGATCTAATAGAGAGATAATATAGACCTATTGATTGTGATTGAATGTTAACGCTTCACGCTTTTTATACCCAAACTTGTAGGCACCACTACCTCGTATTCATTCGAATGAAATATTGGACTTAAAACGTGGATAAAATTGAAGTCATTAATCACCTTCATTCATCACAATATAAAGCAGATGATTTCGAGGAGAAATAAATCTTTCAAAACCTTTTTATTCAGATCACAACAAGAGAAGGTTAGGCAGGTACCGGTCCTCTGGCTGATCGTGTGTTCACCTCACGAACGGGTTCGCAGGTAGCAACTAGTCCAGTAATTAAGCTATAGGCAATTATAATCTTTATGAACGCAGTACAGTCACGTTCTACTTCCAACCATGAAGATGGTTATTATTGCAAATTATCTCTAGTACAGTTTTGATCAAGGCAATTTAACTGACCGGATGGATAGGCAGATCAATTTTACGCTGCCCATTACCGAGACCTGTATCCATAGTTAATAACAATTTAATGACCTGTAGCTATTACTTTAATAACTCTGAAGCCTGAAAAGAATTTAAAATGACCAGGATATGTTAATATGATCCTCGACACTTTAAGAGAATTACGTATATTTGCATATTTATTTAAATAATTTTACGTTTTATAAACTTATGTTGAAAAATAGCATAAAAGCAGGAAGGCAGGAATGCTTTAAGCATTTGTGATGATTGGCGTCTCAGGACAAATAAACATGTAATGAAAAAACTCCTACCATTGGCATTGTATATTAAATAGGATAGGAGGGCGGCGTGTCACCTGATGGTAAGCAACCAACGCCGCCCATGGACACCAGCAACACATATATACATATAGTGTTACTGTTGCGTTGCCGACCTTTAAGGGATAGGGAAGAGGAAAGGATGGGGAAAGGGAAACGCTGCATGAGCCACTTTACGTCGACCTTCTGAGAGGTCGTGGTATTTCACCGGGCGAGCCGGCCCATTCATGCAGCGAACTGCTTGGCTCTACCACTGTTTTAAATTTAATTACAAAAAAGAGATCGCATTCTCGAATTAGGGCCAAAGGGAACAGCGGAATGGGTCGCCTTCAAAATGCCTTAGCATTAACAACGCAAGTAAAAACAACTACTTATTAAGTAAGTAAACTTAACATAACTTCACACCTTTGTTACCCGAAGGTGTAGGCAGTAGCTGTTAAGCTTCGACTCGCCGTTATGTTTTCGTCCCAAATAGAATAGGTGGCGAACCTATTGCCATACAGGCCACAAAGTTAGAGTCATCGATATTTATCATACATAACTTTCGAAGTTAATTTCGAAAAGTCATTGGTGTGAGCCAGGACTCGAACCCGCGACCTCACTGGACCACCGACACCGTTTCCATGAGTTTTTATTTTTGTATAAATAAAAAGTAAATAGCGACAATAAAACTTTCTAACATTGAAAGAGTTACTGAGATTGTTTCATTCGTTCTCACATTTAAAGTATAAACAAACAAATGTCTCATCCAGAAAAGTGATTATCAAGCGTTTTAGACACTTTAATTAAGCCCGAATACTAAACCGCCACTCAAATATATAAGCGCTACATAAGCGTTTAAGTATTAAGTAGCTGTCACATTAGACAGAATACGTGAAATTTGAACTAAGCGGTAAGTAGCACTTTATTGATTGTCAGATTTTAGTGGCAGTTCGGTATTCGGGCGTATTTATATCTACTTAGTAGGTGATTGAGAAGTTTAAATGCAGAAAAAAAAATGCTCAAAAAGGCCTCGTTTCAGATCTTTATCTTTGGCGAAA
Source organism: Euproctis similis (assembly GCA_905147225.2). Lineage (NCBI taxonomy): Eukaryota > Metazoa > Arthropoda > Insecta > Lepidoptera > Erebidae > Euproctis > Euproctis similis. The sequence continues at coordinate 3,542,608 of LR990121.1, read as the reverse complement.
GATCATATTAATATCCTTTATCAGTCCCGTCATCCCAAGGAATAACACTTAGGTGATATTGTGATATGTATACATGTATTTATTATTCCTAGATCTTGAATATATGAGTCATAATACTACTTTCCAATATGGTTAGAACCTTTTAGAGTGTCTCCTTTCTAAACATTCCAAAGCTTATTATTGACGACGTTATTTTAAATGTAAACAATAATACTTGTCACTTCTCCAAAACTTGAATGAATATATTCACTTCCAGAAGATAAGTACTTTCTAAGTTTCAATTTTAATCTCATTACACGGCTGTGAATACAAAACTCATAAATTTTACAAACATCGTTAACTGACGTCACTATAAAACAGCTGTTATTTTTTAAACAATACAACTATGTATTTAAATTTTGACTGCAAATACACTGCAAAAGCCACTAAACGACACCTTAAAAATTTACAGATAATGATTTAAATTTTTGCAAATAACTTACAACAACGTCGAGAGTTGAAGTAGAAGACATGTCAATTGTGAAAATTCCTTCACCGCCAATTGCTGGTACCACTTTAGTGCCTCGTTTTGGCACTTTGAAGCACCCCACTAGTTTAAAAGTACGCACCATTATCACTAATTAAATAATAGATTTCTAATTCAAAATATTATTGTTTACACTGTTGTTGAAACACTGACGGTTGAAGAAGGCGGGTATATATAAAAAGCGTGCGAGCGGAACGCGCATGCGCGAACGAATGACAGCTCGGACTGAATCTACCGGGTACCGGTAGGCGTCATGGCGCGAAAAACGAATGAGTCAGGCCAGGTAGATGTCTATTAACTATGTCTATTATTATCAGAAACGAGATAAAAACTTTTTGCTTGTGACTATTTGTAACTAAAACCGTGAACAGTTTTCTGCTTTTTACGGTGACTCGAAGTTCCCACGGTTTTTCAACGTGTTTTTAAATTTATTTTTAAGTATTGTTTGTGAATGCGCTAAATGTTTTAGTTTTTATCCAGTCTGCGATCTAATGATGTCATCTTTTTAATCATAAAAAGTTGTCATAGATTTATGGAATCAGCGAAAAAATTTAAAAAAAAATCTTTTAAACATTTTGTACCTGAAATCTTACTTTACAGTTGGAACGTAACACTCAGATGTTATTTGACTGCGGTTTTTTAAGCTGATAATGAAAATCATCTTAAAACTTTCAAAACGTTGCTACTGTAATGGCAATAATATAAGCGTAAATTAGCCAATGAAAGTGTATAATATCTGCGGCAATAATCGCTAAAGCAATAATCGCTAATAGATAACTGGTTGAATTTCTAAATCGAATCGATTAATTTTATACTCAATCATAACAAACTATACTCATTTTCACATATTTAATTTATAACCCGGTGTTAGTATATACTTATATTTATATACATACATACTTACCTCTCAACTGTTTCGATAACAGCTGATCAAACATATTTCGTAACGCAAAGGTTGTCGATGCGATACGATTTATTTTTATTACTTATTATCTACATAACTTTGTGTAAAGACTCTTTCAGAGTAAGCTGAGAACAGAACGACATAAGTCACGATTCATATACACCCCACTCGCTTCTTTGACTTACATAACTCTCTGCATCTGTAAGGACACGTTTAATTTGGTCGTGGAGAGTGTGTATTTTTCAGAAAACTTGAAATTATTTGTTCACTTTCTGGTCTGATCCTATTGTTAGTACCGCCTAATATGTGGCTAATATATTTTTTGTTGATACAATGGTTTAGCTAACAATCATGTATTTTTTCAAATCAAATCTTATATGCACAAACAATTAAAATCTTTTACTTTATAATATTATAGTCGCGGTGGTGCTGTGGTCGAGCACACGGCTCGGAATCCAGAGGTCGCGGGTTCGATTTCTGGAACACAACAATGACTTTTCAAAATTAATTTCGAAAGTTATGTGTGATAATTACCAATGACTAAAAACTTTGTGCCCGCTATGGCAATAGGGTTGCCACGTATTCCATCTGGGACGTAAACATAACGGCCTAACCTTCGGGTAGAAAAAGGTGTGAAGTTATGTTATGTTAGTAAAAAATTAAAACTTGACGACTTCTGAAATACACCGGGCACAAAGTTGTCTGTTAAGCTATCATTGGTGTGTCCGAAATTGATCCCCCGAATTATGAATCAGAAGCGGTGAGCTCCACCACTGGACCACCGAGACTGTAACCGTTGATAATTATTGGAAGATGTGTTTAGTGATAACTACGTTCCTATTGCATGCGAACAGAAACATATTATCCATTTAATTGTTATCAGATGGCGCCATCGTAGCCAAGGGAAGTTATAAAACCATTCATCTATCGAGAACGTGAGGTATAATAAAATAGGATTGAAAATTAATTAAAATTAAAAACACGTCGTTCTTGGAACACGCGTTGAGGTCTAATGAGTCATTGCACATTTATTTTCCTTAAAAGCCTTCAGATTTTTAACGTTAATACTACAACACTTAGTATCTTACCAGCCTGATTTAAAAAGCTTTATTACAGTAAATATTGGAATTTCTTGCGCATGTTAATGCCACACGGTTTATCTATGGCTGGCGCTACGTGCTTACCATCAGGTAACACGCTTCCTGGTTTGCTCCCGATCTTACAAAAAAAATGCAATAACACGATCTAGTTGCTTAGATCCAAAAGTAGATGCCGTTACGTGTCTTTAAAACATCAATTAAAAAAAAAAATTATTTTGACAAATCGTTCAAAATTTAGATCATCACGTTCATAGAATTTATTTAGTATTTTTATTAATGATGACTAAAACTACATTAATAAAAATACTACATATAGCATTTAAAATCTGATTAGAATAGCCTCAAAGTCTCCAGTCTGTCGAAGAATTTGATCTTCATTTTGATGACGGCCAGCAACCAATCTGGGTTGAGAGCCACGAACCGTACGTCATGGTCGGTGTGGTGCCCTTCAATTCTGAAATAAATCTACATAAGGAAATGCTATGTTACCAAAGGCAATTACAAAAGTTTAAAAAAAAACCGTAAACTTTATTAATTCACAGATGGTGAAATACCACGACCTCTCAGAAGATCGACGTAAAATGGCTCATGCTGCGTTTCGTTCGGTGATAGAGGTACCCAGAGGCCCACTCCCCTTCCACATCCTTCCTATCCTACTCCCTTAAAGGTCGGCAACGCAATTGTAGCACTATATGTATTGCAGGAGTCCTTGGGGGGCGCTAGTCACTTACTATCAGGTGAGACGCCTGCTCGTTTGCCCTCCTATCCCATAAAAAAAGATGGTGAACTTATTTGGTGGACTTATTATATACTAGTTGACCCGGCGAACTTGGTTCCGCATCAAAAGTAATAAATAAGTAAATTCTGCATTTATAACTTTTTCTTTACTGCTTCATACATTAATGAAAGATAAAAACCATCCCGTTGGCACCCTCGATCTATTAAAAAAACCGGATTAAAATCAGTGGCATAATTTTAAAGATCTAAGCATATACTCGTACCTAAGGGGACAGACAGCGGAAAGCGACTTTGCTTTATACTATGAAATGACTACTAGTTGACCCGGCGAACTTTGTTTCGCCTCAGAAGCTATACAACAACAATAAACTTTGTGCCCGGTATGCCAATGGGTTCGCCACCTATTCCATTTGGGACGTAAACGTAACGGCGAGTCGAGGCTTAACAGCCGCTGCCTACGCCTACGGGTAGAAAAAGGCGTCAAGTTATTTTATGTTTTTTGTATGTAGTCCTGAGTATCAATTTGCTCAATATACGCCATTTGAATCCAATAAATATAACCCACCGAAGGTGCTCCTGTTCCGGCCACATCTCTAAACTTGCTGTATTTGTCTTCAACTCTAAAATACACAGAAGCTGTGGCCTGTGGTATAGGGTAAGCTGCAGTTGGTTGGCTGAATATCACCTGAAATTATGAAGAATATTATGTGGGCTCATTATTTAAATTTACTTCGGAATAAATTCGAAAGAATAATTCACAAAATCCATTTTTATGGTATATGAGCAAGAGTTGCGTTTCCGATCTGTAAAGTGGCAACGGAAGGGGTTAAGATGGGAATCTCTGGATATATTGCCACTTCATACCGATATTCCGAGAGGTCGTGGTATTTCACCGGTCGAGCGGCCCATGCATGACCTCTCGGAATATTTTCGTTCGGTGAGAGAGGTATCCGAAGACCCGATCCTCTTTCCCCTTCCTTTCCCCTCATACTGCCTTAAAGGACGGCAACGCACCATGGTGTTCATGGGTGGTGAGTAGTTGCTTAACATCAGGAGACCCACTTGGTAGTTTACCCTCCTATCCCATAAAAAAGTGAAGTATTTGAAGTCCAAGTCACATCGCGACAAAAGTTTGTACGTAGGTACGTATTACACCCGCCGATCTCTGCGCCACAGTCAGCATCACCTGCCATCAAACACCACCTTGGCACCACGTGACAGCCTTAGTTGCATACCATCAGGTGCAACGGCTACTCGTTAGTCCCATATCCCATAAAAAATATGTTGATCTGCATACAATTTAACAGACTGTTTACCTCAAAATAGTAATAATGAGTTATTTCATCTTCAGAACCGCCAATATACTTGAGGTGGTACATAAAGACATCCGTCAGTCTCCATGTATTCTCAATAGTGTCAATTATCAATTCCTCAGCGGAGTAAGCTACTGACTGCTCGATCCTTCTCAACGAGACTTTGTTCCTCTCCCATGTAAAAGCTGCTGTCTCTATGGATAAAATATTATATTGGATTAAATGGGAAACAATGTTAGCTTGCACCTTTCTCTTTTGCCCCAAAAGCTATATACAGGACGTATATATATCTCTCTCTCTCTCTTTCTCGCTCTCTCTCTCTTCCTCTCTCTCTCTCTCTCTCTCTCTCCTCTCTCTCTCTCTTTCTCTTTCTCCCTCTCTCTCTATCTCTCTCGCCTTTCTCTCTCTGTCTCTCTCTCACTCAACTTTAATTTCAAGAACAGTGGAAAAGAAAAGCCCGTCGAGCTGCCGAATAATGGGAACAGGGCACGAAGATGATGGATGTTTATTTCTCTTTCTCAATTTATATTCGCAAAATCACACTTTACGTAAAGCATTCACCAAGAAGGACGCATTTATCATGGAAGGTTGCAGAAGTGAGATTCGATCCTACGACTTCTTGATACACAAACCGTTGAAGTGACTGCAGTTGCCCTTATAAATACGCCTCGTATCAAATTTCCATCAATATCCACAATGTACAGATATAATATCGATACAATTCAATTCGATAAAAAATTGTTGAATTGTGGTGAACAACTTACGAGCTAGTTCAAACAAACTTTGTCGCATCCCTATTTTCTCTTTGGCTTGGTTGATAACTGTTATCACAATGTTCATAGCTCGTTCTTCGTACGGTTTAATCTGTGGTAAATTCATTATTATGCCTCTCTTTTAGCTTTTACATAAAATGCTAAAATTGCTTACAAACAAATTTGTAAACAATAGACAAATAAATAAACACCAAAAACTTGTAAGAGTTTGACAGCAACTGTCATGTTATTTTTTTTTTCGTAATCTGTAAGTAGAAAAAAGTTTTTAATATTTCAGCACGTCAGTGTATCTAACTATAATTATAACATAACGTAAATTTAAAATAGTAAATAAAAATACTTGCGTTTGAGGAAATATAATGGTTTTTCCGTTTTAGTATTGGATTGACTGAGTGACATCTATCATTGATCGTCATTTGACGAGGATATGTTCAGGAAGCAATATATGGCAATGTTTTACATTGCATTGCAATTAAATATAAGTAGCATTATACGTACAAATATAAAAGCTTTTACATATTATATCTATCAATGTTTTTGATAAAATTCTTTTCAAAAGTAGTCTCGGTGGCGCAGTGGTCGAGCACACGGCTTCTGATCCAGAGGTCCGGGTTCGATTCCAGACCAGTGTCTGAGCCAGTGCTCCAGTGCTCACACCAATGACTTTTCGAATTATTTTCGGAAGTTATGTGTGATAAATATCGATGACTGAAAACTTTGTGCCCGGTATGACCATAGGTTCGCCACCTATTCCATTTGGAACGTAAACATAACGGCGAGACGAGGCTTAACAGCCGCTGCCTACACCTTCGGGTAACAAAAGGCGTGAAGTTATGTTTCTTTTCGGAAGTTACTTTTGATAAGTATCGACATCGGACAGAATTGTATTCTGTCTATGGCAATTCTTTCGTCCATCCTCCTTCCATTTGGGCCTTAAAAACTTCGGCGATTAGACGCGTAACAGTCACTGCCTACTCCTTCGATTTAAATGGGCGTAAATTTCCAAAATTGTCTATTTAGGCTACTTTTCCTTAGAATTATACCACATCCGTCGCGCACACTTAATTTTTTTTATCGAAAAAGGTTTATCTCGAAATAGTCCCGAACTCCGATTCCATGTCATTTCTTTTTAAATAAGTTCTTTTTTTAAATAATATTTTTTTTTAAATTTGAATACAACTTATTCTTTATTTGAAATTTATTATTTTTATAGACAAAGATTAAAAATAGATAGGTACCTACTTATATTAATTTATTTATCATAAACCTCCATAACTTGGCTGCTGATCATCAATGATTATTTGTTTGTCTTTTATTCAGTGCTGATAGTCTGTACTGTTTTCTTGCACGTGTCTTTGGATTTGCAGCTGTGTGATAATTGATAAAGATTGATAAAGATAAAGGTTTTATTTTTAATAAACTTTACGATTTTCGTTTTTATACAATAATCATTATCATTAGATAGTATAAAATAAAGCCGATGTCTGCTGTCTGTCCCCTTAAATGCTCAGATCTTTGGAACTATATTTATGCGTTTCTCATTAATGGATAATGTTTAATATGATAGTAATTGTATATCATCAAAATAAAATGGAATTGTTCCGAATTTAAATGTATAGTCGATTTCTACCAACAATTCCATTACATTCCATTCCATCCATATTTAATTAATTTAAAGAAATTAATTTAAATTCTGGTTAATTATTATAACCAATATTGATGCACGTGATAATAATCATGTTCTTTCTGTACGGATGACGTCAAAGTTATAATAAATTTCCTCTTTTCCTTTGCGGGCAAAGGGAAAAAATATGCAACAGCCAACAGTTGACGGTGAATTTATTCTATGATTTCAATAATATCATTTCAATAACAATCCTGTAAAATGAATACTTATAGTTTTTGTTTTACCCTATTTATTGAAATATGCATTCAAATCTATACTAATATTATTAATTTGATGAGTTTGTAATCTGAAAGGATTAGGTACTTGTTCGAAATACTCGTATATGGAACAAATTAAAACTTTTAATACAAAACTCTGCACTTATTTTCTCCATAGTCCACTTGGGTTGAGAACGTATACAATTATATATTACTAGCTAACCCGGCGAACTTGTAACGAATATATTTTTTTTAAGTATCTTTCGTTACTCTTTATTACACCAGCTAAATATAAATCGGCCCTTCTATTTCATAGATTACTCGGAACATACAGTCAGGTATATGTAGGCATAGACAATTCCCAATTTTCATATAATAATGTGTATAGTGACGCCATATTAAAAATTCTTATCGGAGCATAGAGGCATACATTCTCTTTTTAAATAATGCTGTGAGTCAAGCTACAGCATGTTTCAAATATTGTATCAGATAATAAATATCTTTATTTAAATTATGAGTCATCAAGCTAGCGCGCGGTGACTCACCGTAGTTTCCCGAAGAATGCAGGTTGTACTCGCGAATCGAGGAACAGGTTCTGTTCGGTTTTCAATAAGGCTTTATGTTCAGTTAAATACAGCCGTTATGAGCCTTATATTTTAAACTTAATGAACTTGAGTTCGAGAATTTTGTCTTTTTTTTTAATTTTTTTTTATGGGATAGGAGGGCAAACGAGCAGGCGTGTCACCTGATGGTAAGCAACCAACGCCGCCCATGGACACCAGCAATACATATAGTGTTACTGTTGCGTTGCCGACCTTTAAGGGATAGGGGATAGGAAAGGACGGGGACAGGAAAGGACGGGGAAGGGGGGTGGGCCTCCGGGTACCTCTCTCACCGAACGAAACACGGCATGAGCCACTTTACGTTGGTCTTCTGAGAGGTCGTGGTATTTCACCGGTCGAGCCGGCCCATTCATGCAGCGAACTGCTTGGCTCTACCACTTCTCGAACTTCTCGTCTTACTAAAAGAGTTGAATGAGTTCAGTCTACTTATTCTGATGTTGGATTTTCTTTGATTTTTTATTATGGGATAGGGAAGTAAACAAGCAGGGATGTCACGTGCTGGTAAGCATCTAACAGCCCCTGGACAATGGCGAAACAGATAGTGTTACAGTTGTGTTGCAGGCCTTTAAACAGGGATAGGAATGGAGTCGGAGTTGGTATGGGATGGGAAGGAAAAAGGATAAGGTCCTCCGTTTGGTCCTCCGCATTTCCACTTTAGACCGGTGTTTTAAGAGGTTTCGGTATTCGAGGTTTCACCAGTCGAGCCAGATATTTCAAGCAGTGAACCTCGTTTGTCTTGATACGCGAGGCTATTGAAATCAAAAAACATCCAAAGAATTTCAATAGAGAAGATGGCTGGAAACTATCACCAGGTGATAAGTCTCATCAAACCTAGCCCACAATCAAACAGCTCAAGACAGCGAGATACTATTAGTATAGTTTGCAGGTCAGACCCACATCAGAAACCAAAATAATGTAGAATTTTGAGTAGTGCAGTAGACAATCAAAATAATTTTAATTTTTATTAACCTGGAAACCAAGTTCCTTTCTTTTTTCTCAAAAATTTTATAAATAATAGCAATATCAATAGCCCATTCAAAATGAAATAATAACCAGTTTTGAAGAACAGCCGCTTAGTTTTCTTGCTGGGTCTTTCTCAGGTCTGTACAAACAAAAAAAATACATATATATATATATATATATATATATATATATTAATATCCCACAAACACACAAACCGAATTAAAATCAGATAATAATGGCTTATATGTTACGTAAATGAATCCAGATAAATAAAATACCTACATATTGTTGTAAAACATAGATTAATAATAGCTAGATGTGATTTTACACAATATTCAAATACATAATTTATTATTTATATATAGGTGGGAGGTTTTAATTTAATTAAAAACTTAACTGAAAAATCTCATTAGGAATGAATTAATTTACAATATAATTAAGTGTGAAATGTGAACTTGTCTGTCCATAAATGGTGGATATAATCATAAGTGCTAGTATATTACCTAGATATAGTAAAAAGATCAAATTAATATTTAAAAAGTCAAAATAAGTAGTGGTAATAATTATTTAATACAACAGAAGACAATAATAAATTTATCTGTGATTTCCTAGAAACAGTTTATTATATTTACCACTAAGATAGCATCAATTTATAAATAACTTAAGTCTACCGCTAATTTGATATTTACTAACGATATATATAATCGCATTCACTAATTGTATATAATCATGTGCATATACAATCAGTGAAGTTATGTACATACATAACTTCACGCCAAATCCCTTGCGGGGTGGGCAGGGTGTGCACGAAAGTAGGATAAATGCTGTCGAAATATGGGCACTGCGCAAAATCTGCGGTGTGACCCCCTATATTTTGCGAATTTTTTTCTCTATCTGACATTAAAAACCCGAAATAACAAAATATAGAATTATAGACATTACCTGAATATAACCACAATTAAAGTCTATTAACTGACCATATTACCAATCTTTATATAAGATATATGCTCATTATTTACTTAAATATAAAAATAAGTCTGGGCACACCAGTCATAGAATTTTCTTGTTAGCAACAACATAAGACAACATTCAAGATTATTTCAAAAAACATATTCGCAAAGTTGCGCCACAACTATCACAGCGTCATTATTAACCCTTAAGAGACAATGACACCTACGCTCCTACCACTTCCAACACGCTTTATATCGTTGCCAATATGTCCGTTGATCTGAGTGTTGCGCATACGACGCCGACATTCGGTCGTCGTGTTATCTCAACAACACTTGACTCATTCATATAAGAATTTTTTATTCGAAATTCAAATTCAAAATGAGTTCTTAAAAGTTTTTAACTGTCAAAGTGCCGGATATTGAGTGGTTTTAATTTTTTTTTAGTGCTGTAGTGTTTTTTTTTTAACTATGGGTGTATTCGAATGTGTAAGTGCCAGTAAAATTTCTCCGACAGAAAGTACTGAAGTGTTTACCATCAGCATGTCCTCGAATACTACTCTGAATGAGCCGGTAAGTGCCGTTTTTAACCTTTTCAACTACGTTATCTTAGTTTTATGATGAAAAAATCTAATCGAGTGCAAGTTACTTGTAAATTTCGAGGACTTAGCATTGAATTTTTAGTCCTCACTTTTTTTTCATTTTTATTAAGAGAAAACGAGAAAAAGAAAAACACTTAATAAATTTCAATATATGTAATTCAAAATTACAAATAATAATTCTTTAAATACATGCATTTATATATTCGAACATATCATAGAGATATTGGCATATTCTTAAATCGAGCGAGTTTCAATCGAAACAAAAAAAACATAAACAAATCGCACCTGTGCTGAGTATTATTGCGATAATAATTTATCTAACGTTGATATCAATGATTTTGTTATTTTTATCGTGATGTTGTCTAGATATATTCATGATTTTGCATTATTATATGAATAGAACATCAAGTAATGTTGAATGTCAGTTGATTCTCTTCCGCGTTTTTTATTAACATAGGTAAACATACTTTTGAGTAGTTTCCGATACTTTTTATAACTTCATGCCCTTAATTGCTGCGCAGGCCCTGCATCGCAGTTTTTTCGAATTACCAAGTAACAGACCGCTCAAGCTAGAAACTAGGGGATAATTAATAAATTGACGGGCCTCGTGGTGCATTGGTAAAACTACCGACTGCAAAATCGAGGTTGGCGGGTTCGAGTCCCACCCGAGTATAAATATTTGTGACAAGCATGAATGTTTGCATGGTGTCTGAGTGTTTTTATATGTATTATAAATATGTATTACCAAAGGAAAAGTATACATCTATTAATATTCGATAACTAGTTTCCATAACACAAGCATTAAGTTGCTTAGCTTGGAACTAGAGGGCGCTGTGTATGTTGTGTCTAAGATATTATTACTAAGATATTTTTAAATACGTAAATTTTAATGTAAGTGAATTAAAGGTATAAAGGTATAAAAAATAAATATTGACGTGATACGAATAATATTATATCTGACTCAGAATTCAAACGTGTACACTGCACATAATAATATCAGCTCGAAGTCACGACTCTACAATGTGCAATGTATATAGAAATAAAGGTACTTACTGGCTGTATTTTTCTTTTGTTATGGCAAAGTGGTAAACTAGCAAGCGAGTCACTTAGTGGTAAGCGACGAGCGCTACCCATGGACCCTTGCTTCAAAAAGAGGATAAAGATGTGGTGACGGCTTTTCAAATAGGAAGGGAGGAGGAAAAGTGGTCGGCCTCGAAATGCATCTCTCACCGAGTAAAACACGGCATGAACCATAAGTCGGTTATCAGTAGAAATTGTGGTATATTACCGGTCAAGCCATCCGTGATCCGTTTTGTTTACGTCCCAAATGGAATAGGTGGAGAACCTATTGCCATACACAGTTTTCAGCCATCGATATTTACGACACATAACTCTCGTAATTAATTTCTTGAAGTTAGAAGAACCTGCTTCTGAATGAACGAGTTGCAGGTACAAATCCTGGACCACCGTGACATTAAAACTTAACATCAATTAATAATAATAATAAGTACTTTAGTTTATTGGTTGTGATGCCTTTCCAGTGGTTTAATTGCAATACCAAGAAATTATTGGCTAAAGAGAAAGTAGGTGATCGAAGACAAGCTGATCATGTCAGCTCATTGAACACACGCTGTTATAGTTGGAGAGATATTACGATAAGTTTACGTAGCCTTTTTATAGTCCACACATTTTCTATTAAACCAGCAAAACTGGTTCTTTTTAGTTCTTATTATATAATCTAGATTTTAAAATTAATGTTATAATGAATTTGACCTATAGCTTTATTGAGAATACTACAAGCCACTATTTTTAAATTGCTATATGGTTAACGAAAGTAATATAACAATTAAAATATATATTTGACTTCGACTTAAAGGTCTTAGTTACCAGGTCATTAAAACCAAACAAAAAAATCTTTTCTTTTTAAATGCAATACCGCGCCGTTAAAATAACACATGGCATGTGAAATAATTAAAATTAATATACATTTTTGCTTATTGCTGCCAAATCTTACCACTTGTATCGATTTTCGTAATTTTTCCATACTTAACTACCTATATTTCTTAGTTCACTAACAAAAGCTTAGTGTTATTCTACTCCTATTATTTTTACCGTTATTTGAACAGTTATTCCTTTAAACTAGTTCATCGGAAATAAATCGGAATGAAACCATAATGTTCGTAATGGATGCGTTCATTTTGTTTGCGATTGTAAATGTTGTCATACATGTGACGTAATCACGTCATACTATTTATAATGCATGTGTGAAATCGAAACCTCTCACTTACCTTGAATTGAATATAGCTACATAAACATCTATCGCTACCAGTGTTTCACGAAATTATAGCAAATGACGCATGAATTTACTAACATTAAATTTAAAACACAGCGTAGACCACACGTTATTCAGTTTTTTTTTTTCGACGAATTGTCAACTAGTTCAAAAACCGCTAAAACAGAAAACTCCCGCCTTTTCCGGATTCTTTACTTCATTTTCCAATTTACTTAGTGCGGTCGTTCAATTTCGTTCCTATAATGTCACTCACATTCAACAGAATTGGCGCTAAAACGAAAATACATTGACATTTTCTTTTTTTTTGGAAAATAAACATTGCCTACCGGACAAGGATCATTCTGCGATCGAAATGACTCTCTCAAGCGAACAACAATTTCGCCGTTTTTTTTGTCTAGTCAGCCAATTACAATTTTTTTCTTGGTCGTATGTAACCTATCGTGTATAACTGTAAAGTTTGTTTTTTGACACAGATGTTTTTTATACAATAGGCAATAGTATATTCACATGGCTGGTTCTAGACAAGAAGAAAACAAATAATTACCTTATTCTCAATATGAAAGCAGGAAACAGTGTTATCACAACCAAATACGTTCAACGCGTACGGAAATCCGTCATGAAAGAGACGTAACCGGTTTCATATATTTCTTGTACGAGTTATAAATTTCAAGTTTTTATGTTAATTCATTGGTCACCACATATAACAAATTCCCTTGAAAATGACCCTCATTCACTCATAAGAAGAAAAACAACTTCTGATCACATCACTGTCTGAGATAGTAGAACCCCATAGCTGAGCTGAAGACTGGTGAAATAGCACATACATACATACATAACTTCACGCCAAATTCCTTGCGGGGTAGGCAGAGAAAACAGAGCGCCAGGCTCGATTCTTACGCTCCTCACTCGCTTCATTGACTTTCATATCTCTTTTCATGCACGCGCGTCGATTTTTAAGGCTCCTAACATCACCTTGCTCCAGAACACGTTATATTTGGTCATGGAATGTGTGCCGTCCTCGAATGCTACATCCATCCGCTTTTGCATTGTATATCTGCTTAGTCAATCTTGCATCAACCATTCTTTCTACATGTCCGAACCATCGGAGCATGCCCTTTCTTACTTTTACGCCGACACTCTCTTTCAATCCAACTTCCTGCCTTGCAATATTGTTTTCGACGCGGTCAGCGTCACTCCGCAGATTTTGCGTTAGCGTTGGGATCAGGACTGCATCGGTGAGACAAGCACCTGGATCACCTCATTCGCCCTTTCTAAACTGTGGTTCGCCTCTCGGTGTGCAGCGCTAACGTTTACCACCAGATGATCCGCTGGCTCCCCTTTTGTTTGTCCCTTTACCATAAGAAGGGTTATCTGCATTATGGAAGTCACTTCAGAAATAAATGGACAGGAATTACTTTAGATACATTAAGTGTCTCGCAAAACTAAGAAATATTAATGACTTGTTTATTTGGACGTTTATAAACATAAATATAACTTCACGCCTTTAGGTGTAGGCAGCGGCTGTTAAGCCTCGTCTCGCCGTGAAGTTTACGTCCTAAATGTCCTAGGTGGCGATCCTATAGCCATACCGGGCACAAAGTTTTCAGTCATCGATATTTATCACACATAACTTTGGAAAAGAATTTCGAAAAGTCCAAGGTGTGAGGCAGGATTCGAACCCGCGTCCTCTGGATTTCTCAACCACTGGACCACCGAGACTTAAATATTTATTACGACACTGTTTAAAGTTGCAATAATCAGATAGACATATCTCAGACAGGGTTTTTTATTATTTCAAAATACATTTATCATTTTATGCCAAGTCTCTTACGGAGTGGGCAGAGAGAACAGTCACTATTATTAATAAATAAACAATATAACTAAAAAAACTCTTTAAATTATTTAATTTATCAATATGCTATGAATTTTATTTATAACGTGCGTAATTGCAAGTTATCTATTGAATTAAATGTTCATTTTAATAAATGTAAAGTTAGGGTTTGTCCTCATTAATAGTGAAACGAGTAGAGCGAAGAGGAGATGTGGCTACAGAAAAAAACTCTTTCAGACTAGAACATTACCATAAGGAGAGAAGAAATTTCACTGTAAGAGACTGATGGAATTTCACTCTTTACATATCTAACTAAGCAATTATCATGACAAAACTTAGCAATTTGCACTTGCTTGTCCTTGCATAATATTATGGCTGGAGCCTTAAATCAAATCAAAACAGCTTTAATTTCAGAGATGTTTAAGAATTTTAACACAGTCAACAAATACAAAGAATAAATTATTATTTTTAACGACAAGTTTAAACAGGATCGCTTGAGTAAAGTGCCCGCGTGGAACAAGACAACACGGACGCAATCGCCACGAGCAGCCCCGTAAGTAAAGAACCTGTCATTATAAGTTATGGATATAATTAATACAGGATTGTTAGTGCAGCTCCGCTCCGTCACCGCTCATCTTCGTCTATATGAAAACGTTCCTTTATTGAGATAACTTCTAACTTAATTGGGGCGCAATATCTTCTATCTGCAAATTATATTTAATTTTATCAATTTATTTAATTACTGCCATTATTTTGAACTTTAGTCGAACTATTGCAATACGTAAATAGCAGATCTTTATATTTAGAATAAATATAGAAACCATGTTTGATTATCTCAACATCTGAGTCTCTCTGCCTACCTCATAAGGGACTTACTTATGCTTTAGACATGTACAAAGAATGGATTGACTAAGCAGCTATACAATAGATAGATATACGCTCTATCCATGACCAAATAGAACGAGTCCTTGAGGATGTCAGGAGCCTTAAAAATCGACGACCGTGTATGACATATCTGAAAGTCAAAGAACCCAGTGAGCGCGCAGGGGAGTTGGCGTGAAGGTATGTATGTATATACTTATATGGTATTTTAAATTCACGCCTGCTATACCCACCAGTATAGGTAGCGTCAGTTATGCCTTGACTGATCGTAATTTAAATATGACATAACTTACTACCATGCATCAAACACAATTTTGCTAGACAGACTAAAATAATTATTAAAATCTTTGGTGTGAACCAGGATTGTACTTAAGACCTCTTAACTCAGAAACGGAGAGCTAAATCACTAAGCCCGTCGAGACGAAATCTTATTATGGCTATACCTCAACAAAATTAATTTTAAGGTCAATTAAATGTTAGGTGAATTCATTATTTATAATTGAATTAAATAACTACATCATTGTATGACATTTATGACCTTCGCTCATATTATCTGCCTTAAAAATGTACATAGATCCTTGTACTTAATATTGCTTAAACATTTATAAGACTTGTTCTATATTTCTATCAGGAATTGTAAAGTTAAATAAACAAGATGTGTTTCTCTGAAAACAAAGTTTTATTGGTTTATTATTATACACGAGAGTAATTGTACAATGTTATTACACAGTATACTTATAATAGGTATCTTACCTGAAAACAAAGAAACGACATTCAAAGTCTTTTACTCTCAATTCCCTTTTATATTCAAGTAACAATTTTCAGCTTCTTTAGTTTTAAGTAATAGGTATGTACACATTACATGACAGCTGTCCGTCCTTTTTACGTTCGCGTAACCTACAGCGCCATCTATATGTTCACTAAAGAAATATAGTTTCTTTACATATATATATATATATATATATATATATATATATATATATATATATTTATATTTTAATATGTATATATTTCAAGTCTCGGTGTTCCTAGCTTCGTTGATACGGCTTGTGATCCAGACGTCCGGGTTCGAATCCTGACATTGGCTCACACGAATGACTTCTCGAAATCGTTTTCGGAAGTAAAGTGTGATAAATATCGACGACTGAAAACTTTGTGCCCGGTATGGCAATAGGTTCGCCACCCATCTGGGACGTAAACATAACGGAAAAACTAGGCTTAACAGCCGCTGCCTACACCTTCGGGTAACAAAAGGCGTGAAGTTATGTATGTATATCTTACTTAACATACATTCGAGATAATAAAAAAAGGTTTGTGAAAAACAAATCACAACCTGTGTACTTTTATTATTATTAAACATAATGTTACTTTTAATATCTCCAAGAGTATGTGTAGTCGCAAGTTTCATGATGATCGGTTGATTAGTTTTTGCGTGAAAAACTATCAAACAAACTTACTTACTCATACCCTATATTCATACACTTTTCTAAACATATCAATATAACATGTACTGCTTTACCGACTGTCGAAACCATGTTATGATAACATACATAGGATAAGACACGTCTGTCTTGAAGTCGAGGTTGAAACTCGTACAATTCAAACTACAGCTATATATACGAGTATATACTAATATTATACTTACTATGAATAATGTCAACTTCAATGGATAAAAATATATTCAACAGTGGTAGAGCCAAGCAATTCGCTGCCGGCTCGACCGGTGAAATACCACGACCTCCCAGAAGATAGACGAAAAGTGGCTCATGCCGCGTTTCGTTCGGTGAGAGAGGTACCCAGAGGCTCACCCCCTTCCCCATCCTCCCCTATCCTACTCCCTCAAAGGTCGGCAACACAACTGTAACATTACATGTGTTGAAGGTGTCCATGGGCGGCGCTGGTCACTTACCATCAGGTGACACGCCTGAATATTTAGTATAAGATAATGGACACGATCTTGTAAATCCCCAACGCAATAAATACATACATCAAATAAGTCCGTTTTTTATTTGAGACACGTTCTGATAATAACAACTTAATTAAATTGCTCTTTTTTGTTTTATTTAATAAATTTAAATATCTAATGTTTAATGATTACACTACATTTTTATCCTGTTCCGCAATTTTTTTAAAATTACCAAACAACGAAACTATGCTAAAAGTAACCATACAGCCAACCTGAAGAAAAAACAAATGTTACTGCGTAGTCTATGGACGCACATTGCCTGACGTAACTGATCCTTACAAAATATATTCGTATTTATTTTAAAAACGGTTGAATGTTAGCTTAAAAGAAATAAATTAACAGCCGTATAAAGAATGACTAGACCGATATCAACACGTCCAACCCTAATGGAACCGCGAAACATTATTAGCATGCTTTTAACAGTGGTAAGAGCCACGCAGCGCGCTGTATTAATGGGCAGGCTCTTGAAAAACCACAACCCCTCAGAGTATCGACGTGAAGTGTCAAGTGGCACAGTCGCGCATTTCGTAGACGTACCTATCTGGAGGCTCACCCGGCTTTCACCCCCTTTCCAATCCGTCACCCGTAAAGGCAAAGCGCGAAACACTAAACAAAATAGTATTTATTGGCTACAGTTTATTGTCAGCACAGTCTCGGTGGCGCAGTGGGCGAGCGCACGGCTTCTGATCCAGAGGTCCGGGGTTCGATTCCAGATACTGGCTCACACAAATGACTTTTCGAAATTGTTTTCGGAAGTTATGTGTGATAAATACCGATGATTGACAAACTTTGTGCCCGGTATGGCAATAGGTTCGCCACCTATTCCATTTGGGAGGTAAACATAACGGCGAGACGAGGTTTACCAGCCGCTGCCTACACCTTCGGGTAACAAAAGGCGTGAAGTTATGTTATGTTATGTTTATTGTCAACCAGGACAGGTTACTTCACCATGATGAGCTAGATTAATTCAACTTTGTTTTAATCCCAAAACCTATAGATTATATAAAACTTAGATAAAGGTCTTTAATTCTTTATTATTGCAGTTGATTTATGAAATTTTTATCAATAATTTTACGACATACTGCAGTTATTCTGGTTGCAATGAATAACTTTCACCGTAGACGCTCTTGTCAAGTCTTGTTTGTGAATGAGTCATGGCTGTTGCAGACGCCAAACGATGTCATAACATCGAAAACAGAGTAGCTTTTAAATTAATTCCTTTCTCAGAAATATTATTTGACTACTTACCTAATGACACCCAATTTATATGACTATTTATTTAAGTGGATTTTTTCCCGAATACATAATACCACCTGATCACTAAAAAAGTCAATTCCGCGCTCTTATTAGTCGCAGCGTAATGTTATATGGCTCCAAAGCCTTCCTAGATAATTGGACTATTGGACATAAAAATAATATTCCAATTCGAATTGGTAATTCTTGAAATTAGCACGTTCAAACAAACGAACAAACTCTTCTGCTTTATTAAAAATACCCAACCAATATTTCATGCTGATAACACCAATATTTATCCAGGAGTGTGTATCGAACCAACAGACCTCTGTGCAGCTTATTATGACTCACATAACCCGTCAATTATTATTCGCAATTATTTATATTGTTTTAAATATTTCCTTCACCGGTGACACCGGTTATTAACGTGTTCACCTGTCCATAGATAATATATGTACTTGACGTATAAATGTATGGCAAAGGGAAACACATGCGTCATGCCATTCAAATACAATGGGTTGAATGCTAATTCGTTCTTTTTTAACATTACAAAACGGAAAATGATAATACTATATGAAGTTTCGCTGTAGTTGTTAGTTCGTTTTTAATGCATTCATACTTGTTTTCAACTAAACATTTACCTTTTTTTTGTAGCACTGACTATGTAGTACATTAAGAAAATACCCTGATCTATAGATAACTTACGCCCGAATATTGAACCGCCACTCAAATCTGACAATCAATAAAGTGGTACTTACTAATACTGCTCATATTTTTGTATTCTGTCTGTGACAGCTACTTAAACGCTTAAGTAGCGCTTATATATTTGAGTGTCGGTTCAGTATTCGGGCGTTAGTGGTTTAATTAGTTCCGGGGACTTTTATTGAGTCTTAAATTCAAATCCAGCAGCAGCATACCTTACACATAATTGACTTTTTGTAAAGACAATGACTATTGATGAGTAACCAAAAAATAGTCGTTACCAATTTCCTGGGCATTTTGTGAGAAGGGAAGTCATCACACTGTCGCATACCCTCAAGTATGATAGAAAAGGCATACGCTAAAAGAAAGGTAACGCTAAACATTAAGGATTAATGAATTCTATAAAGAAATGAATAATAAAAACTGCAAAAGAATAACAGAAAATGGGGTCGAATTTCGACCATTGTTTCATGCGACCAGTTCACATAGAAAGTATAAATTTATCACATCCGTTATCTGATTTTCGTTATATATGCTTTCTTTAAATTTAAATTTAGAATATGACGGTGCTGTGTGAATTGTGTTAGGTACTCTTTATCTCTACACCTATTTAATGATACTGAGCTAAATTTAAAATTGTCTGTAAAATCTGAAATGAAATCATACATTCGTCAGCAATTTTTATCATTCCTTTATCTCACGAGATTGGTACTATAATAACGATAGGTACTACAAATAGTTGTAGCATCGAAGTTCACCTACTGCCTGAGAGATGGCGCTTTAACACAATCTGTATTAATCTGATTTTAATAAGTTTAATTACACTTAACTTCACACCAAATCCCTTGCGGGGTAGGCAGCGAGAACAGATTTATGTAATAAGTTTATTACACTATTAGAAAATTCTTGTCTACATATTTTTGAAATAATTATCGAAAACTAATTATAGAAAACATATTTTTTAATATATGTTTTTTCTGCTAAATTCGGAAACTACACAAAAGTACATAGAATACAAAAAAAAAACTTTATTGAGTGCAGTAATTGTCTTCAATTATAATAGTTACATTTTTAATCAATATTTTAAATGTACTTAAGACGTAGATTGCCAAATTATTTTAAAATTAAAATACTAAAGTAAATACTAGTTTAGGTAATACTTAAATAAATAATTTCATAACGAGAAAAAAACATGTTCATTTTCTATTCAGTTCCCAACATAAACGTGTTAGAATAATTTACAAGTGGTTTCACGCTTCTAGAATTACATAGTCTATCGTTGAAGTACAAATGATAACACTAATTTGTTGGATGTGTCTGCTTAATATTAACAAAGAAATCAATTTAATATTTATTTCTTAGGGTTTCTATGTTAGTTACTCATATACGGTTTGATTTTTGCTAAGTTATTCCATATGATAGTATCCTATGAGTGAGAAAACTGTCTACCGGTAAATGGACAATAGGTTCCGCTACCTACCTATCTTAACGGACATAATAATTAGCCTATCAAGTGGAAGGGAGTTAATGAAATATTTAGTTTATGTTGACCATCGTCGTTAAAAACGAGATGAACTAACAAACAAGTTCACCAAACCTCATTTACTGTAAGTGCAGTTTGATGGAGTGAAAATATAAACAGTGGTTAAAAAACAATAACTGACTTACTCTACTATTTTGATACACTTTACCGTTTTTTTTTAAACCTTTAACACTAATATTATTTACCTATAACACTAGATGGAAACAATTACCGCTGGCTACTCCAACGGAGTATTGTCCGACAACGACATCTAGTTTAAGACCGAGTAACTAACGCTTTTATTGGACTTTTCGCGTTAGTAACGGCTATGTAACGAGGGTTATCAGATATAATTGTGTTACGGATTATGACGTCCGAATGCAGACTTAATTGGAAATTATAGTTATTCATCGTATTCTTTAACAAATAACATAACAATTATTCATATAAATACCATTGTTATTCAGAATGTTAAAGAGGTTTATAAATAAATACAATATAGATAAATTAAATACAGGATCAATGGCGCCATACAATGATTGGGGATTAATAGGTATATTAATAAATACTTCAATAAATAATTATATCTTATGTACCCGGTTTTTACATTTATGGCTGTCTTTTCCCCATGTAAATATTAATTATATTTAAATAAATAAAATGTAAATGAAAAAACAATACTAGAAAAATGTTAAGTTAGTATCAGCATTTTAATTCGGATCCGTCTAAGCATAAGACCCTAAAAAGACATTTGTTTTTACTGAATTGCGGCTAGAAGGTTTCTGTTACTTAATATGTATTTTTAGTGCATTATTGTCGTTTGGCACGCTCTATAACCTAAATAAGAAGGTGAACTGAATATATACTTCATCTAAATTATGGCATAGGGGGGGCAGACGAGCAGGCGTGTCACCTGATGGTGAGCAACAAACGCCGCCCATGGACACCTGAACACATATAGAGTTACAGTTGCATTGCCGGCCCTTACAATAGGATACGGAAGGGGTCGGGAGTGGGATGGGAAGGGGAGGGGGAAAGGGATTGGACCTCCGGATACCTCTCGCACTGAGGGAAACAACTTTACTATTAACTGTAGTATTCGTAAGTGCAATGAAGGGTTGGAAATACCCAGCTGTGAGTAGTAAACGTGAGTGGATATAATATTGTAATATGTTACAGAACGAATTCAGTCCATCGAAAGTTTATAGCTAAAGGAAAATAAATATGAGTTACACGCTTCAATTTCGACAAGAATGCACACATTGATTAAAACAACTTTTAGGATTATATCGCGTTTATTTATTACTTATTTATATTTATTTCCCGACGTTTCGAACTCTTTACAGAGAACATTTTCATGAGTGATGAACAAACGATGGTAGTTGTTCAAAAGCTATTTTCATTGATACAGAGAGCACCCACTTCTTAGAAATAAAAATCAAAAAGTTGATGTTAAAAATATGATTTTTACTATTGGTTATCAGACCATGAAAATTTTTGATGAAATGAAAAACCGTTTTTTTTAATATATATATATATTTTCATTTTTTTTTTAAATGAATATGAATACATCTTATAAATAAGTATTTAACATTTGTTTTCATGGTCTGATATGGGTTACCAATAGTAAAAATCATATTTTTAACATCAACTTTTTGATTTTTATTTCTAAAAAGTGGGTGCTCTCTGTATCAATGAAAATAGCTTTTGAACAACTACCATCGTTTGTTCATCACTCATGAAAATGATCTCTGTAAAGAGTTCGAAACGTCGGGAAATAAATATAAATAAGTAATAAATAAACGCGATATAATCCTAAAAGTTGTTTTAATCAATGTGTGCATTCTTGTCGAAATTGAAGCGTGTTACTCATATTTATTTTCCTTTAGCTATAAACTTTCGATGGACTGAATTCGTTCTGTAACATATTACAATATATCTACTCACGTTTACTACTCACAGCTGGGTATTTCCAATCCTTCATTGACACTTACGAATACTACAGTTAATAGTAAAGTGTGTAGTAAATATGACGAATGTGACGTACAAAGGTTAGTAAAACTGGAATTGTTACATGATTTTGTTTTAAAAAAGGTCATCAACTATGACTTTGATTTACTGGTACCGGGTCGTAACCCAGCTAGTGGAATTCTTCAGTGCCAGTACCTGGAGTACAGTACAGGTTGTCAATGGATGACGCTTAATTCTCCACAAACGTTAGTAGGTCACAGTGTTGATATTTAAAAATATATAATTGTGATCGTTATACATAATTGACTCATACATAACTTCACGCCACGTCCCTTGCAATGTAGGCATAGAGAACAGGACGAGGCGTAACAACTGCTGTCTACACCTTCGAATAGAGAAAGACATAAAGTTACTAAACAAGAGAAATGCAAGAATATTATCAAAAATCTGCAGAGTACCTGCTTTGGATCATGTCAAAAGTAATATAGGATTGGAGAGTTGATACGGATCACTGATATCTGCAATAACAAAAGGAAGAATCCTCTGAAATTTAGGGCATGTGGTCATTAATTCGCTCGCTGGGGTAGATAGGTGCTCGAGTGGCGACCACGTACTGGTAAACGCGGAGTAGGCCGTCCCCCCACTAGGTGGACCGACGACCTGGTGAAATCCGCGGGAGGCCGATGGATGCAGGTTGCATAGGACCGGCAGTTGTGGCGCTCTATGGGGGAGGCTTACGTCCAGCAGTGGACCTCAAAAGGCTGATGATGATGTGGTGATTAATAGTAAATGACAACGTTGCTGAAGACTTAGAAGTCAAAGAAAGACCAACATGGAGTGATAAAACTCAAGAAACTGAATGAACTCTTGTCTTTTCGCGTTAATTATTTCACAGAGTAGGTTTCGCAGAGATATGAGATGTGTAAGAACCACGTAACGTGGTTTTCACCCGCGTCATATTTTGTTATGCTTTTCTTCAAGTAAGTCACAGTAAGACAACAATAGTATTTGGTATGACGATTTTCCCAATATCTACATCTTTTAGAGTTTGCATTGAATATCTGCTTAGTTATTCTTTAATATCGTATTCTCCTCCTGCACAACGACAACATATGACGGCAACATTTTTCATGACTCCAACAATATCTCTTTACTTTTGTATGTTCGTGTAAAGTAGTTTTATTTTATTAGGGATAAAAAATTTGACAGGTTTTTTCCCGCCATCCTATCTTAAGTCCGATATCTTCAGACGCCATAAACTAATGTTTACTGTTCAAATCACTGTTTTTATAATTTGCCAAATAAAATGGTGCAGCAATCGTACTTGGTTTAGTTTACTATCATTAAGTCCAGTTTCCTTTAAGGCTACGGCCTCACTCTTAGTGTTGTTTAAACAATAAATATACGATATAAAATTTTCCTTGTTTTAATGAAACATCATTATTCATATTGTTATAAATTAAATGTTTTTATACAATTGAGTTCAGTGATCGTTCAGCGCTCCTGAGCGGTGGAATTGTTCAAATTTGTTTAGTGCAAAAAAAATGTTTTTATTGTTTTACCTTTTTTTTCCCGCGAGTTTTAATGTAGTTGTTTAGTTGGACAAAGTAATCTAATTTTTTATAACTTCCTTCATTGTTTTATGTGCTAAGTGTTTTCTTTTTTAAATTTGATTTTTTTTCTTGTTAGTTTTAATCTAGTGTTATATTGTGAGTCAAAATGCCAGCTTCTCCGTACCGTACTAGTATCGAGGGCATTAAAAAGATGGCGTCGATTACGAGAAATTTCAGAAAAGAGGTATGTAGTACGAGTATAAATAACAAAAAAATATTGAGGGGTGGGCTACCCTTGTGATTTAGGGGGATGAAAAATCGATGTTATCCTATTCTCAGACTTACACGATATGCATACATAATTTGATGAAAATCGGTCAAACCGTTTCGGAGGAGTATGGAAACGAAAATTGGGACGCGAGAGTTTTTATATTAGAAGAAATTTATAAACAATTAATTACATTATTTACAATATATACAAATAAAAGACTAGCTGAAATCTAATTTCTCCGCATCTTGGTCTACTCGCAATGCTAATCCTATGTGCAAAGAATAGACCAGCCAGCCTGCTCTGGCCACGAGAGGCCTCTATCAATCTTATTGCAAGATCTTTATAGAGTGCTGCTCATTCATGAAAGTAATATCCCCTGTTTAAATCTATAGATAACGGAGTCGTGAATAAAGTTGCAATAAAAAAATAATAGCAAAAATAGTCATAAAACGACGCGCGTGCATGAAAAGAGTTATGAAAGTCAACAGAGCGAGTGAGGTGTGTAAGAATCGTGCCTTATGGCGCTCCGTTCTCTCTGCCTAGCCTGCAAGGGATTTGGCGTGAATTTATGTATGTATGTATGCAACAAAACTAGTAGGTATTTTTGTTATTTCTTTAGTTTTACTTAAACTCGTGAGGTTACAGCATATGACCCAGATTTCAAAAACAAATCCTTGACAAATGTTAATTTACTTAATTTATTATATATCCTGTGAAATTGGTTAGATATTTAACAAATAATTACATAACAAATTAATTAATTATTTCATATCATTTCTTTACAAGGTTATTTATACTTTGCTTTTTATTTCCTCGTATTGTAATTTTATTTGGCAAGGATTTTGGTAATTAAGATTTGTTAGATTTTTTTAAAATGGTAACTGAATATTTAAAAAAAAAAGTTGTTAGTACTTTAATTTATACAAAGTAGATTGATCTCTGATTACTTCTATCAAAGAATAAAACGTGGCATGAGCCTTGATAATTTATGGATCGAGGCAACCCATTCATGCAACGAACTCTGTGACTCTCTCTCTTCTCTGGCATTCAACATGCATAAGCAAAAAAAAATATTGGCAAAGAAACTTGTCAGGTAATAATAAAGTTTTACGTCAGTAAAGTCCCGTAAAGGAAATAATAATGTTATTCCTTCAACGTCACAATATTATTGTTATAAATATTTCCATTTTAATGTTATAAATTTATAAAATAGGTATATCCCATTAATTATTACAATGAATCACAGTATCGACGTAAAGTGGCGCCTGCAGTATTTGGTTAGGTGAGAAAGGTATATCCACTCCCTATCCCACTTCTGCCTGTAACCTGTGTTCCATGTGTTCATGGCGGCTCTAGTTAGGTCCTACGCTTACTCGATTTCCGTCTATCCCATAACGAGGCTTAACAGCCGCTGCCTACACCCCCAGGTAGAAAAAGGCCTGAAGTTATGTTACATTTTTAACATAAAGGGATTAGACACTGGACAGTCTTTTTTAAACAAAGCGAAAATTTTACATGTTTTTTTTGGGGTTAAGAATGATTATCCTCATAATTCAACTAATTTACAATAAACCAATACACTTTCAATTAACTTTAAGTCCCTGTAAATGTAAGAAAGGGCATGCTCCGATAGTTGTATGTAGAAAGAATGGATGATGCAAGATTGACTGAGCAGATAGACAATGCAAAAGAGGATGGATGTAGGAGTCGAGATCGGTCATGACACACTTTGCATGATCAAATTGAACGAGTCCTGGAGGAATGTGATGTCAGGAGCCTCAAAAATTGACGCGCGTTGAACGAAAGAAGCGAGTGAGGCGTGTAAGAATCGTGCTTTTTTATCGCACTTGGCGTTGGCTTGGGTTCTTCTAGTATTTTAACGGTGTAGGGAAATAAATTAACCTTCCGGTTACCCTGCAAGTGAGCCAAGCAGGTAGTGATTATGAATCACGATATCTGATTACAGACTTGGCCGAATAGCCAAATATTCACACGTTTTAGCTATCAATAATAGATAAATAACATTTCAAATAATATATTATTATGCGTAAATAAGTGGAATTATTAATTCGTCACGATTATTTGCGATATATTTTAAGTTTGTAGAGTGACACTTGTGAAATAGGGGAAGTCGTCTTGTTGGGGATAAGATATGATAATGTAGATATGACGTATGTTTGGGTATAAAATGTATTTAAGTTGCGTAAAATGTGAACGAAGTTTTTTATATATATTTTTTTAAATATAACTAAGTTTGAGGAAATAAGAGTTAAACTCGTACTGTAAAAATATAAATATTTATACAAAATGTATTTTTTTATAGTCTCGATGATCCAGTGGTGGATTATTCCGAAGTCGTGAGATCGATGCCGGGCTTGCACCAATGATTCCGAATGTTGTGGTCTCCTTCTGCGAAGCTGTAATGCTCCAGAAGGAGGCCGCCGGACGGCGGCGGCGAGCTGAGCAATCGCCTCGATCGTTTTAGTAGCCCTAGGATCGGATTGCAATTTACTGCTCCCAAGTCGTGGGACTCCCAAGTCCTACACTGCCCCCGGCTGTACCCAGGCGGGGCTGTGCATAAAGCATTTCCTTGCGTAAGAAAAAAAGGGTCACTATCTTCATTAACCTTCATATGCCCTCGCCAGTTTTTAAGGTTGCTTCAGTTATTTTCTGATAGATCACAGTCAATTTGATCATCTTTCCCTTATATCACTATATCTGCTTAGTTAGCTTTTCGTCTAACATTCTTTTAGTAGAACTAAGTTATCCTCGATTTTGATTTTAACAAATTTACATATGAATTTGAATAAATTTTGTCTTTGAAATTTGCATAAAAAAAAATAACCCTTTAGGCTGAACTTGGCTGTTTTTACATATGTCATATTGACAATCTAAAAGATAAGCTAATACTTTATTTTTGTATTAGTCAACTGATAATATTATATCGGTCGCAAATGCCATAACTAGTGGATTATTGACGAGTGCGTAGTGTGCTTGTGAATTTTGTGATTGTTAGACAACATGTTCGGAAATGGACGCACTTTTACGAGTTATAATTCTATTCAGGTAATTTCATAACACATACCGGACTTGGCTATCAATTACTGTTTGATCTGTATATTATTTATCATTTATTATTTATCAGTAGGGGCAGTATTCATTGTATCTCTAAAGAGTCACACAATGGCATGTTTTGTCATTTGTTCTCTGCTTGCTTAACTATATAGTAGCATGATGGTACCTATAACATAACTTAGATATTTATAGTTAGCGTAAAAACGGGACTTTACTCTCTGGCTGATGGCGGATTCTGTTGCCAATGTAATAATAAAACTAAAAGAGAAGAAGAAATGAAACGAATAGAAGATGAAATAAGTTGCTTTGCCTTTATAACAAAGAGTGCAAACAAACTTCATTAACACTATTTTTTTCCTTTGTTCTTCCTGGTAGATAATGTAGCTTTCCACATAACCTCCAAAATGGCTGGAATCGTTTTAATAAAACTTCAGTTCAGTGATACCTCACCAATTTGGGGAAAGCCGGACACCAGATGGTATGTGACAGACGTCTGTTAAACAGTGTTATAGTTGGATTGCCGGCCTTTTAGGGATGGGAAGGAGCGCTCCAGCCGATTCATTCATGCAGCGAATTGCGTGGCCTTACCATTACACCTAAAATTGTAAACGCGGTTAATGATCCCTCAGTATTGTTGTCTATATTCCGGTATTTCCCTTATAATGGAGTTGTCATAGTTACGTACCTATATGTATAGGACATATGTATTATAAAAATACCTTAGTCACTTCTCGGCTGCTAACTGTTTTTTGAACAGTTTCGTGCAAGATTCTTTTGATGATAAAATCTTAAAACTTTATATTTTATGCAGTAGAAATCGTCTTTCAAAATCCTATAACCTATAAAAAATATGTCATAAATATTTGAAGTGACATCTGTCAGAACAATTTGACAATAATGATTGTGAGATTTCAACTGTCACTGTGACAGTTCTACCATGAGTAAACCCGCCTCGCCTACTTAATTACCGCAAATTCTCCAAACCTATGAGGTAATCTAGGTTAACCGCTGAACTGAAATTTACTAAATAACGTTAGCAGTAATTTCAAATACGTAATAAGTAAATAAACATTTGCTATGGACGTAAACATTCTCATGCGTGATGTTTCACAATATTTCCTAAGTCCATGGGAATATTGTTTGCAAGATCGAGATTCATGTCTCATCTGTTTTATTCATATTGCGCGCCTCACAACGCTTTAGCGTGTAGGTGTGCTCTATTCTCGAAAGACCGCTCTGCGACGATTTTACAACATGAAATCGTTTTTATACCAAAAGTTATCAATAAACGTCGCGAAAAAATGGATGTTTCTGCAACTAGGAACTCTAATCATCAATAATTATGATGAAATATGTATTTATAAAAAAACAAAATTGTCGTCCGTTGGTCTGTATGTCTGTGCGTTCCATCGATTAAGAAAAAAATACGCGACGTTTCTGTACATCCTGAGGATGATCCCTATTGCTTGGCGTGATTAAACTCTGAACGATTCAAAAGATATAAATGAAAGTTCTTCTACAGAATAACGAATTCCGTATCTCAACCATTTTTTTTGTTTTTTTCTTATTTTTCGCACCGTTTGTCGGTAATGTAGAAAATATTTTTTTCAATAACAGGTGCTATGAGAAAATTATATATATATATATATTTTTATTTTTGTTTTTTATTTATAACTATATATTCAAAAAAAAAATAGTGCTGTGTTAAAACGGTTATTTCATCAATGATAATTTTTTTTTTTCTACATATCAATTCAAATTTCTCCGATTTCTAGGACAAATAGCGTATGAGGCGCGCACTTTTGGATTTTCCAAATTTTTAAATATTTCTGTATTTATACATTCTTACCCTTAATACCCGATGAAAAAGTCAGTACTCATGTAATTATTAAAACTTATATCTATCAGTTATATTTTAATTTGTTAATTTATAATCAGAATTTTTCTTAAAGTTACATTAAGTATAAACAAATGTAACAAGCTAATTTAAAATTAAACATAAAAGACTAAAAATAAACAAAAGATTTAGAGGTCTTAACCTTTTTAAAATGAAGTTGTTAAAATACTGAGCTATGTAATATGTAAATATTTATGAAGTACCAAACAGTTGTGAAGCTTTTGAATAAAACATTCCATTCTGAAAACCCTCGTAATCCTGAATAGCAGTGAGAGAGTGAATAGGTAATGTATTACGTACAACCCTCCCAAGGGTATGACCTTGGAGGTCTGCCTTTCAAGATTTGACCTTAAGTGAAATCGGTACGTTAACCTTTTTGAATCTAGTATTTATTTAGGTCTTGTAAATGGATTCTATTAATACAGTTGATGTTTTCTTATACTTGAGTGCTCTGGGAGTTAGTTTATTTCTGACGTAATTCAGTCAGCTCTATATTAAATACAGAATACAAGTTTCGTGAGGTTTGACGCAAATTAATATATAATGTTAAATTGAGGAATATATCCTTATTGACAGTGGTCGTCATTCGTAGTGACTGCTCCGCAGAAATAAACAGGCTGGATTACCACCCCCGGAAGATGTATAAAAAATATTTAAATTAAAAAAAGGATTTATATAAGTTATTTTTTAAAGATCAAACTCGTAGGTTTCGTTCTAGATAAATCGTTTTTTTTAATTCTTTTTTTATGAAGTTAATTTAAGTTATTCCCATGTGGCTATTAAAAATGAGAGTTACTTAATCCGATCAGGATCTTAGGACGAGTCTAAGCTCTAGCTTGATGGAAATCAAGTTACAGCTTAGACCCGGCTTTCTAGCTTAAGATGGCTTATCATAAGTTTAAGCGCGTATCTCCTTTCCGTACATCAAAGAAACTCTGTAGCTGTAATAAACAAATTACCATAAATTTTTTAAGTTTCTCGATTTCATAATATTTTAAAATCTGATTTTTAAAATTATTGTTTTGATTTGTTGCAGAGACGAGATTTGGAATCACAATCAAACAGAGCAGCTTTCGAGACACGCCATAGCATCTGGTGGAGATTGGGTGTAGATCTACCAATACTTCTCATCTGTAAGTTTATATTATTATGAATACTGACTGATTTTAAATCCTTACTGTCATCTAATATGTCTTTACCTCTCTGCTCCGTTCCTATTGGCTATAGCGTGATGATAAATCTTCATTTATAAAGGGGCTATCTAAAATTAACAGAATTTTACTAATAGTTCAAAGCCTTAGTGAGAGAGAAATGAGAAAGAGTAGCTGTGAATGAGAGAAAGAGAGGCATAATTTAAATGAGAGTAGAATATTGTGTGTATTGTGAGGTCTTTTAAATTATAGTTATTTTATTTGATTTAATTATTAATAAGTGAAGAAATAAATGAAAAATAAACGTGTAATATACCTTTATTAAAGGAAAATGTTGAGAAATATAATAAATACACTTACGCACGTATTTGATTAAGTCCTAGGATGTCCCTTTGAACAATAAACAAATGATTAATTTGAATTCTGTATTGTAAATAGAATAGTGAATTGAACGTAATTCGCATAGTGCCATCTAGCGTCATTTTAAGTAACTAAAGTTTGAGTTATAAAACGAGAAAAATATATTCTAGCTAATGATCATTTTTAATTAAAAGAGTGAAGTCAAGAGCATAATATTAAAGCGGAGCATTACATCTTCACTGAATCTAGATCTTGAAATAGCACAACCTCTCAGAATATCGATGTAAAGTGACTGAGAGCGAAACGTGGCATGAGGTTTCGCTTGGTGAGAGAGGTATCCGAAGGCCCAATTGCGATCTCTGCTATATCCTATTGTAAGGCCTAGCAACGTAATTGTAACACATCTGTATTCAGGAGTCCAAGGGCAGCGTTTGTCACTTACCATCAGGTCACACGCCTGCTCGTTTACCTACCTATCTCATAAAAAATTTGGTTCAGGATTGATAAATTATCATAAAAATATCTCTAACGCATCTTAAGTCACTTAGCAACTGCAAAAAAATACATCATTAGATATTTAGTATGGAAATGTGTCATTTAAAAATAAAATGTCATTTTGTGGAAGGTAAAAAATATAATTATGAGACACACGTGTTTGACCCCACGCTGGGGTCGCTTTGTATTGCAAGAACACAAAATTTTCCCCAAAATGGGGTAATTCAATTACCGACCGACGCGACGATTCGATACAGACAGTTATTTATTTAATAGAGTTTCAATAATTTTACAGAGTGGTAATTTTATAGACTGGGATGAATATCTGTTTTTATTGCAAGTAATGAGAAATAAACCACAAATCAATAACAATACTTAAGGTTAGCTTATATAGGTTAGCTTAAATAAGTTTATATATTCAAGCGTATAATTTTTAATATGTTTGCTGTTGATAAGTATATAAGTAGTGAATCATTATTGATAACAAATAGACCTTCTGGACTGACGCCAGAGTCACAGTCATCGCGAGTTCCATTTAATTGATGTCATTTTCTTGGTATATTATTTATACTATAGATATACTATTTATAACTTAATACTTGATCACTAGCTATATACCTAAGCGTTTTATACTATTTCATACTTACATTGCATACTTTCAACAACTTAACATACAAATAAACACATCAAATATGTAAAAGATAAGTAAACTTCTAAAACGTGTATTTATTGATCCCGTAGGAGTTATTGAACTTAAAAATAAATTTATTTTCGATATGTGTGTGAAATTTTCTTTGTTCTTTGTATTATTACAAATGTGTTTGTCACACATTTATTTATTTTACATAAAATAACGAAAACGGTACAATTCGACTGACAACACTCCGTTGCATGTGTCAGAATGCACGCAATCGCAGTCACTGTTTACGAAAACAAAATTAAAAAAACTGTGACTCTGACGACTTTGACATAGACGAGTTAAATGATAAATTATTAATTATTCAAGCTGCTCCAAGCAAATGACCGAATAAAAGACACGATGACAATGTGTGCAATGCTAGCAATTATTGACGCCAAGATCTTTTTATTTAAACTATAAGTACTAGTTTTTATTAGCTTTTTATTAGCTTCACTTGTATGTTTGTAACCGACTTCTTTGGGCGCGATTTTGACCCACTTTGAACGGCTAGATTTCGTTCAAACTTTGTAGATTTATCGAGGACCGATGACAATACACTAATTTGATAAAATTATAGAAAACCGAACTAAAAAATAGAAAATAATTAATAGTTTAAAAAACTAAAACACACGCTTTTTATAGAAAACCGAACTAAAAAATAGAAATTAAGTTTTAATAAAATTAAATTAAGAATAGTGTTGAAAATTTCAATAAATATAGATTAATAATAGTGTGAATAAAAAAAAATTTAAAAAAGCGTGGGGTTCTTTTTAAGATCTTATCAAAATGGTAACCACTCTACTCATATCTGTCAACAAAATATTTATAACTATTGACACCGTGCACCCCACGCGTTTTTAAAATTTTTTTTTATTCACACTATTATTAATCTATATTTATTGAAATTTTCAACACTATTCTTAATTTAATTTTATTAAAACTTATTTTCTATTTTTTAGTTCGGTTTTCTATGAAAAGCGTGTTTTTTAGTTTTTTAAACTATTAATTATTTTATAATTACGGCGAATGGGGTTTGAGTATTCGCCACACAAGTACTAGTTACACAAACTACATGGCGCCGTTGAACTACGAGCGCCATCTGTTATCGAATAGCAGCAACTTCAACAAAATAATATTTTCTATTACACTTCTCACTTCTCATTATTTTTTTTCAATAATTTAAATGTTCTTTAAATTTATTGTCATATAAATTATATTAATAAACAATTAAATTAAATGTCGCCATACACTATTTACGTCATATTTATTACGTATATTTGTCTTATATTGATGACATATTCATATATAACTTGCGTATCAAGTATAATTGGTTAATCATTCAATCCAGCCCTCCTTCTTGGAGCACGCGGAGTATCATGAGTCTCTCAACACGTGGACAGGAACGTTCCGGATATTTCGTATTATTGTAATACACCTTATGTCTGTTACGTAACAGTAAAACAGGGCTGAGAAAATAGCTTGTTTCTAGAATATATACCCTTTCTCGTATTTTGCTCGCTCCATGCAACATATTATTGTCGAAATTGTTAATAATAGGTACACTTATAATTATTATCTTGAGCTACATGTAGTTCTCTGCGTAAAACGCGTAACCTGTATGAAGTAACTACGGCCTATAGACACTTGCAACACTGATCGTGTTACAGTTGCGTTACCGGCCTTTATTTTAGGGAATGGGATAGGATATTGGGGAGAACAGGCAACAACTATACCGATTAACCATTTAACATACAGTGGAGTTTTAATTTCAAATACATGCTAAAACGAAATCATAGAGGCGCATTGAGAAAATACGGACTTCATACAAACTGTCCCGTGCTCAAGGAAACACGTTTTCCAATGTTCACTATTCAAAGAAAACTCATATAATAAAAATTCGACTGTCTGTTTGTAATATTGAAATAACCGCTTTCTACTACATTTATATGAATATCGTACATACACCAAAATAACATTGTCTGTCTGTTTGTACCGGCTGATCTCTGAAATGGCTGGACTGATTTTGACGGGATTTTTATTGGCTGCTAGCTGATGTAATAAAAAGTAACTTAGGCTAATTTTATTTTAGAAAAGCACTTTTAATACCTCTAATTTAAACTAAGTTCGCCGGGTCAGCTAGTAACAAATAAAGCCTTACTTTTGAAGAAACTACATTGCAAATGGTAAAACGAATACTTGCGTTCACCACTTTAAGATCTTGTCGAGTATAAACAAACAGACAAATCTGTCCACTTGGTGACATTTTAATGTAGCTATGGCTTGCCGCATGGTCAGGAACGTGGGTTCTCCGAGCACGTGTTGGGACAGGTGCTCAGGTACTCCACACATCTAACCGTAGAATATCGTCTTAATATTTCGTCCGTCTATTAGTAGATATCGACTTCTTTTAATTTTCATTGAAAAAGAGTGTGTTGAGTGAGAGTGATGTTATAAAATGCAAGACTGGCTAAGAATGTACATTGTAAAAATTAAAGAATGCAAGAGAGATAGAGAGAGAGGAAGAATACCACTGCCACTCCCATCTTCTCCATGATCGATTTTATTTATGGGATAGGAGGGCAAACGAGCATGCGTGTCACCTGATGGTAAGTGACCAGCCCCGCCCGTGGACAGCTACATTACATAGTGTTACATTACGTTGCCGACCTTTAAGGGAGTAGGATAGGGAAGGATGGGGAAAGGATGGACCTCCGGGTACCTCTCTCATCGAACAAAACGCGACTTAAGCCACTTTACGTCGATATTCTGAGAGATGGTCGTATTTCACTGGTCGTGCCGGCACATTTATGTAGCGAACCACGTGACTCTACCATTTCTTTTACAATCCACTAAATTATCGCTGTCTACACCTTCGTATATGCGTATAGTCTCGGTGGGCCAGTGGGCGAGCAGACGGGTCTGAATCTAGAGGTCGCGGGTTTGAATCCTGGCTCATACCAATGACTTTTCCAAATTAATTTAATCAAAAAATTTGATGAAAAAATCGAAAGTTATCTGTGATAAATAATAAATATCGATGATTAAAAACGGTGTGCCCGGTATGGCAATAGGTTCGCCATCTATTCTATTTGGGACACAAACATTACGGCGGGTCGAAGCTTAACAGCCACTGCCTACACCTTCGTGTATAAAAGGCGAGAAGTTAGTTAAGCATGCAACTTAGTAAAGGTAAATGTACTGAACGGATGTATTTAAGAATAATACTCAGAAGAACTCGTTTAAAACACCTTGGGAAAGAATTGTACTGACTCCGCTATCATTATATCATAGCTATATAATACTAATAATATTGTTCCTGGTTGGTTGTTTGGCATTGACTTTGAACGACGCGAAATTTAGGGGATTGCCAAACAAATTGGCTAGTTACGTATGTACAAAATGGCGGTCGACGTCCAATTCAATGTCACGGGAGCGCGCTTATTGAATAATTGGTGTTATACCCTGCTTATACCATCACGCTTTATATAATAATAACGTCCTATATCACATTTATCGACATGCATAATTAAAAATGAAATATATTGGCACAAAATTAATTCTGAATTTCCGAATCGTTAAATTACGTGGCAAATAAAATCGGTGGTGACCCTATTGCCATTACACCTGGCAGTTCAGTCATCGATATTTACTACACATAACTTACGAAAAGAATTTCGAGAAATCATTGGTGTGAGTATGGAATCGATGCCATGGCTTTTGTATCAGAAGCTTACCTGGAAGCAATATGGTTTACCTGGACGCCTGAATGGTTTGGCAGCGTTGTTTTGTGCAGGCATCTCCCACAGAAAGTGCCACGAATATAAATACACACAAACATATTTGTATAGTTTATGACTGACCTTCAAAGACTACAATTTGATTTTTTGATTGATTTTCTTTTCATGAACAAATTAATTATCCATCATTTCCTGACGAAAAAAAATACAGTTCTATTACAAACTGGAAGTTATAGGGTTTCCCCTTTGAAATATATTTGTCCCATTGGATAGTGGCCTATCTTAACCGCAAATAATACCTAATAGCAAAATGTATTAGGAAAATTAAAATGTTATAGGTATTTAAATTAATCCCGGCAATTTATTATGCTTCCTTATTTTTGTCCTGTTATTGTGAAAAATTGTGTCCCTAACACAATGTAATTTCAAATTAAAATAATGAAAAGCTAGCTCCCCGCTTCTGATTAAAAAGTCGTGGGATCACACCACAGAAATAGATCAAGATAGAACGGCGAATAGGCGTGGCAAGCGTGCCAAAACCATGCACTATATTGCATGCTTTTCGAAACTCGCTCTCATTACGCAACGAGCGTTCCTGCCATGCGTTCAGGATGCGTAAAAAAATAGATAAAACGTCACATATATGCCTTATTATGCTGTGGCAAATTGTAAAAACAAAAGTAGTGAATCAAATATGAAAAAAGGAAATATTTCGTATGATCAGTAAGTACAGAAAATCAGTAGAAAGTATTTTTTTGAGATTATAAATTATTGTTTTACTTTTACTATGTTCAATAATTACGATCACAAGTTGTATATTTTTTCGTTATGATAAATATCCATTGCTGTCCGCATTCAACGCTCGTATACAAAAACATTGCGCGTATAAATTATATGCGTAATGTACGTCGAATCGAACGAAATACACAATACACCTGCCAGTTGATCGCTGTGTCTGTTAATCGCTGTGATTCGAATGTTAGAGATGGGCACTCCATGTATCGTTGAGTCTTAGGACTTATCGATAAATTAATTCAATAATAATTTGAGTATCAGCTCATGTCTTGCTTTGTCCCTACTTTATTCTAACACCACAAATTTCAACCAAAGTGTTTCGTAATTACATTGGCAGCAGTTTATTCGACAGTATAAGTTTTCACCAATTTGATCAATCGCCGATGGAAAATCATCTCGTTTTTCTCAAACGGGC
This sequence comes from Euproctis similis, assembly GCA_905147225.2. Lineage (NCBI taxonomy): Eukaryota > Metazoa > Arthropoda > Insecta > Lepidoptera > Erebidae > Euproctis > Euproctis similis. Next base: position 3,505,407 of record LR990121.1, on the reverse strand, counting down.
AGTAACCGAGGTAAATGTAGACGTTCGGCTTCGTTATTTAACCAGGACTGTGAGGCCAACCATTACAAAAAGGCAAATATTTAATAAATATGTATAGTTTCAAGGACAGTAAAATATTTATAATTAAATTTTATATACTGTTGGAAAAATATGTTTTAGGTATTAATATGTCGGATTAAAGTATTTAACATGTTTTACTCTCTATGATTATCGTTACACAAAATCAATAAAGTTGGTAAAATATAAAAATAATAAAATTAGCACACGTTGCCGATATTTACATCGATAATCTAATGTGTGTGTCTCCTAACTAGTCGCTCCGCTCACAATGAAAATGAGGTCACGCTGTGGGCGTGGTTTTTCAAAAAAGTAACACGCTCGAAATGTATGGAAATATGACATCGCGGCCGTTCTATCTTGATCTATTTCTGTGGATCACACTAATGATTTCTCAGGAATTCGTTTCGAAAGTTATGTGTGATAAATAAACTTTGTGCCCGGTGTGGGGCAATAGGTTTCGCCAGCTATTCCATTTGTGATGTAACGATTCGGCGAGTTGAGGTTTAACCGCCGCTGCTTACAGCTTCAGGTAGAAATAGGCGTGAAGTTATGTTGTTGTAATTAATAAAACAATTGAAAGATTGTGATTAATTTCTTAAATATCGAGGACTAAAAACTCTGTGCCCGGTATGGTAATAGACTCGCCACCTATTCCATTTGTGAAGTAAATATAACGGTGAGACGAGGCTTAACAACCGCTGCCTACACCTTTGGGTAGAAAAAGGCGTGTTAGTTATGTTATGTTTTAAATTCTGAAAAATCGAAAGTTAACCGTATTTTTTTGTTTGTTTCTCAGTGTCAGCGCTAATTGGTCTTTTCGAATTGGGTGTAATACCGAACCACAAAGGAGGCTTCACATGCAACGACCCAGCTCTTAGTCACCCGTTCAGAGGAGACACTGTCACGACAGAGATCCTCATGTCCACCCTACTAGCAGTGCCACTGGCTATCGTAAGTTTTAATTATTTTATCACACATTACTTAACATTACTTCGGACATGTAGAAATAATGTTTGACGCAAGTTTGACTAAGCAGATATATGTGTATAATGAAAAAGCGGAAGAATGTAGGAGTCGAGGACGGCCACGATACACTTTCCATGAACAAATAGCCTTAAAAATCAACGCGCGTGTATGACTAGAGTTATGAAAGTTAAATAAGCGAGTGAGGCGTCTCAGAACCGTGCCTTACGGTGCTCTGTTCCTTCTGCCTAACCCGCAAGGGATTTGACGTAAAGTTATGTGTTTTTTTTATGGGATAGGAAGGCAAACGAGCAGGCGTGTCACCTGATGGTAAGGAACCAACGCCCGGAAGGATGGGGCAGGGGGGTGAGCTTCTCTCACCGAACGAAACCCGGCATAAGCCACTTTACGTCGATCTTCTGAGAGGTCGTGGTATTTTACCGGTCGAGCCGGCCCATTCATGCAGCGAACTGCTTGGCTCTACCACTGTTGTACTTAACTGCCAGGATGCCTGCAGGGTAAACAGAGATTTTTAAGACTCCCGACATCACCATTTTTAAGGACACGTTCAGTTTTGTGATTGAAAATGCATCGTGGCCATCCTCGACGTTCTTCCGCTTTATATCCTAAAATACATACTTTGAGAAACTCAACTATTCCTATTGACTGATATACACGTCTATAATTGTTGTGGTAGGTATTTCCAATAGTGCGGTTTTGTAGGCGATTATTGTTTATTAATTATGTATCAGTTGCTGACTAATATTTTAATCACAGGATATTTCCTATTCGAATTTAATTGTGTTATTATAAGTCATTTGATATTTAATAACAGTTTCAATAAATAACTGCTTTACCTCATCTCTAATTATCTATTAGATATGGTTTATTCACATTTTTTTATGTGTAAGAAAATCAATTAATAATTTATAATATTCATAAATATATCTTGACTAGGTGGTCTCGAAACTCGAGTCTGAACGCCCTGAATCCGAATCAAGAACTTTCGGTTCCAAATCATGGCTCACATCAATGAATTTTTGGAATTTTTTGATAAATACCTATGATTGACATAAATTTGCTTGATGTATTCCTACCACTTGGTGTATAAATAATAAATAGGAATAACGTATTTATTTTCAAATATGATAAATGAAATATAGCGCCATCTATTATCGAATAGTAGCATTATGTATAATAAAAAATATCAGCTCAGATTTATTAACTTCAAATTGTTCGCGGATACGTTAAATAAATGAATTGTTTTAATTTATAATTTTGATTTTTTTTTCTCTATTATTTACAGTTCATAATTGTCGAATATCTCTTCATGGATTCGGACTTCTTGGGTCAGAAGAGAGTTCGTCGAGCGCTCATGAATTCCTACTACCTATATAGAACGTATACCTATGGCCTATTATTTAACTTGTGTATAGTGGAAGTGATGAAAGGACTCATCGGTAGTCCAAGGCCAACTTTCTTTGATCTCTGCGAGCCGGACGCTGCGAAAACTTGCAATGGGTAAGAATTATGTCTACTAAATTATTTTTATCTGCAAAATATAACTTAACATAACATTTCCGAAAATCCATTATTTTGTTACTTTTGTGTCGATGGTCCAGTGTTTGACCTCACCGCTTCTGATTCAGAAGTTGTGAGATCGATTCCGAGGTCACACCAATGATTTCTTGGAATTGTTTTCGGAAGTTTTGTGTGATAAATATTTTTGACTGACCACTTCGTGCCCGGTGTATGACAATAGGTTCTTCACCTATTCCATTTAGCACGTAACCTAACGATTCGGCTAGTTAAGGCTTAACAGCCGCTGCCAACACCTTCGGGTAAAAAAGGCGTGAAGCTATGTTATGCTATTTACTTTTGAAATTGAAACAAGAAAATGCTAATTTTGACTGTCAAAAGCTCGAAAGTGTATCACCTTATAATATCAGACTTCAATTTCTGAGACAGATTGGGCTTATTTTTCGAAGTAATAACATTTTTTGTTACCAATTTGAAAGAAAATACGGACGAAGACAGTGATATACAAATAGTATGTACCTAACTACCAACAAATAAATAAATTGACGAACTAACAACGCCTGCTCACCAATAAATTGTTCGGTCAGTGACTGACCAATGTCAGTTTACGACTTCCTCGATGATTGTATTTTAGGTGCACAGCAGAGTAGGAGATCTAATTTATATGACATTGAACATCTGGTCTGAAAGAGTAGTCACTAGATTAATTCTAGCCCAAAATATACATGTTCTAAGAACGCTGAACAGTCTCTGATTGATGACAGTTACTAAGCTAGACGCCATTTTGTTTAGTGATAATTTAGATTCCCTTCTCTTTTGTCATCTCTTGTTGTTTGCATAAATGATTGAATTGTCCTCTTTTTTTATTTTCATGACGCAATTTTTTTAAACAAATACCTAAATTCAAAAAATGTTACAGACTAAAACTGAATGTAGTTGTTGTATGTCTAGAAAACTATAAATATTTAATTCTCACTCTTATTCCTTTTCTTATATATTACAGAACAGAGTTCGTAAGTGACTTCAAATGTACACCCAATAAGTACAGCAATTGGTATCAAATGGACTCGTACAGGAGTTTTCCTTCGGGCCATTCCTCCCTCTCTGTATACTGTGGATTCTTTCTTGCGGTAAGTAGAGTAGATACTCAGCTCTTCAAATTAAAAGTCTGGCTAACGTTATCCAATTTCCAAACTAGATGGGGTTTTTCAAATATTTTTACAGTTGTACAACTTTTTTCTTGTAGTGGTACCTACAGCGTCGTGCATTCAACTGGCAGCACCGTATTATCTTTCTGGTGCCGGCGCTTCAGATGCTGTGCATCAGCTACGCAGCAGTCTGCTCTCTCACCAGAATCACTGATCACCGACATCACTGGTGGGACGTCCTCGTTGGTACCATCATTGGGCTCGCTGCTATGTGCTATTCTGTGAGTACAATCGCATAAAGTTTTATTTTTAGTATTTTTTGTGTATTTCTAAATGAGAGATTACCAATTAACTTTGAAGTTTCTAGAGATTTAGACAATGATAATATTTTTGATAATTAATATTTGAAAGTGATTAAAAATTCCTCTGATCTTTCTACTTTTGAGCCTTAACGCCCTCAATATCTAAAGATACAAGCAGCGGCAATAACGCCTCGACACGCAGAACCAAGTTCTAGTTTAATATCGGAATCAATACATACATAATTTCTGTTATAGTTATTTTACCCGGATGTGAATTAGGAAATTCTCAAACGGAAACCCACTAAGCCATAAAAGCTAATTAAGGGTGCTTTTATTGTTTAAAAATAAGGACTGCCTAAGAAAGAAACCAGCGTGACCAAATAAATAGTAGGTTCCAAAAGGGACAAATGCATGTAATGAAATTCACGCAAAAGCATGCTGTGGCTGAGGGGAGTTAGGATCTTAGCTTGTGGAGAGCCCATGTCCCTGCCTAGCCCTAGGGATGTATGTTATGTACATTATACTAATTAAACTAAAAATTTCCAGGTGATGTTGACCAACAACTTCATGTACGACCACAGCAGAAGGAACAACGACGTGAAGTCAGTAGAAAGTCGGATAACAAACGAAAGTCTTGTGTATGACGAGCGTCGGCGTGTTACAACTCCTTAGGTAGTCCGTAGGTTGTGGAGTGACATTTTTAAATGTCTGATGAGACGAGAGAGACTTTCAACAAATTTTAGGATAATAATGATTATTATTATTAAAAAATGTAATTTAATGCAGTGATGTGATTTGTGACTTATTAACTGTCTATAGTCTATGGCATATTGACAAGTGCTGGTGTTGAACGTTAAGCAGTCTGGATAATGGAAGAGCGAGCAATTAAAAACTAGAGACTGATTTATTGCTGCGTTTTACTCCTGCTGGAGGAAATACCGCCAACGAAAACATTCCCAAGGAGGGTTGTCGTCAGGCAGGCAGGCCGGTCCTTAAACCACAGCCAAATCTTTTGACAACATGGATACTTCATAAGCCTGAGATGTTGTGGCGATCCCATTTAGAGTGGGATAATACTGAAACTGGCATACTATGTGCTCCTTTTCTTAAATGTGATATGTAATATCACATCTGTAATAATCGTAGGGGTAGGTAGTGGCATTCTTAGTTCCAAACAGGAAACGTTCTACACATAATTTCTAGAAAGTTTCCAGAAAACTTCCGTGGTATTTACAAGGATCCAAACTTGAAACTCCTTAATCTGATGCCACTACTAATACTACAACCTAGTATCATTTAGTAGCCACAAAGACCACGAACAAAGATACGTTACATAAGCTATTATTTTACTTTTAGCTACTATTTGATTTTTCATAGTTTAGTCGATTTGTTATTCAGACTGGAGATATACGAATCAGTAACCATGACAACGGATCTAGCTGTTTTCTGATTATAAACAAACGTAACATAACATTACTGCTATGCCGCGACTCGCCGTTAAGTTTTCGTCCCAAAATGGAATAAGTGGCGAACCTATTGCCATGCCACCGGGGAAAAGATGTTTCAAAGTAATTGGTGTCATTCGGAAGCGGTGTTATAAATATATTGTAAATTTTTTTATTATGACGACATGGTGTGAACGTGGAAAACTAACCTGATATTAAGCGGAGCCCATGGGAATATCAAGGAAATTAGACTGTGAATGACATGTATTTATAATAGTAACCTATGGGGTAAGAATAAGTTTTAGCTAAGCAAGAATTTTTTAAACAGAATAAGAATACTATGGTTTGGGACAATTCAGACGCTAATATATTAATAAGATAAAAATAAAATTGAGCTTTTATTTTAAAAAAATAAATAAATAAATAAATAATATCTCGATAATATTCTTCAGAATAAAATTAGTTTTTACATTTTAACAGAATTGATAGAGTCTGAACGGGTTGAATCATTTTGACATTTAAAATAAAATGTTACTTTATTATAATTTTAAAAACTCTATTGAATCATTTTGACATTAAAAATAAAATGTCACCTGCCATCAAATGGGGCTAGTACTTAAATAATAAATTTACTATGTAAAAAAAAAATAGTTTTCATATCTTTAATTTTAAATACATTGTAAATAAATAGTTTTTATATAGAATATAAGTTTTATTAAACAGTATTATTTATTGCTAGCGACTATGTACCTATTTTGTAAGGGAAAAATTATTACTTAAGCAGATTTATTATAATTATTTACCCCCCTCCCCCTTGTCAGCAAAAGTAAGCAAAGTTCTTACTCTCTCTCTTATTTTTTTAATGAATGTATTGCCACGTGTGTAAAAAATTAGCAAATTTTTTTTATTAAATTCCAATGATATCTTTTGTTTTCTTTTTGTTTTTATAATATTATTCTGCCTTTAACAATCGTAGAGTTTCTTCGTGTTTTGAAAATGAACTATGAAAGATTTGGTCCGATTTGGTGGCGTAATTTGTTCAGTCAGCTATAACGGTGTTTATGTACGATTCAAAATTAAGGACCTCTCAAACAAAAGTACCTATTTATATCAAAGTGGTAGAAAACGTAACATAACTTCACGCCTTTTTCTTCCTGAAGGTGTAGACAGTGGTGGCGAAGCTTCGACCCGCCGTTATATTTACGTCCCAAAAGAAAACCGAGCACAAAGTTTTCAGTCATCGATATTTATAATTCATAAAAATTCATAAAAGTTGTTGGTGTAATCCAGGATTCGAACCCGCGAATTCTTAATTTAGCAGCGGGATGCTCGACTACTGGACCACCGAGACATAGTGGAAGGAACTTTTATTTATAGATATACTAGCTGACCCCGCGAACTTTGTTCCGCATCAAAAGTAATAAATGAGTAAATTTTGGTTATCGTGAGGTTCTTTGTGCTATTTATCGGCTTTTACTGCTGTCCCGCTGTATTAATACTGCAATATTTTCGAAAATATTCGTTTTAACTTGCATGCTGTAAAGGGCCAGGATCATCTATATTACGTGCACAATCTATTTAAGACACTTAATTGGATTAAAATTAATGCTGTAATATTTAAAATCGCTTCGTCAATAAGCCATTATTTCTCGTAAAAGGTAAAAAAATAAAAATAGTCATTCTGGGTTATCCCTAAGAGATAGACATATGCCCTCGCAGACTTTTTTGTAGACCTTCTGAAGATGTTTAATAATGTAGAACATTGTTTTGATCTATCACTTAGGTTTCAGCCAGCGTTTGCAATTAAAGTGCTAAATCTCGAAAATTATATTTTTTTCTTTATAACATCATATTAGGTCGGGGAAAAAGTCTTTTCGCATAACGTAGGTATAAACTTATTATAAAATTTCTTTGACTGTACTATTTGTGTCTGGCTGGTTTTGGTAACATTAAAAAGGTTACATTATAAAGAAAAGAAAAAAATAAAAAAAAGTTGTTTCCCGCTATTTTTCATTTGTTTTTCTCTCCGTAAAAATGAGTGAATCTAATGAAGAAATTCGATACATTTTAAAATTTTATTATAAAAAAGGCAAAAATGCAAGCAAGCAGTGAAAAAAATTTGTGATGTTTATGGACCTGATGCAGTGTCAGTAAGAGTAGCACAAATTTGGTTCAAACGTTTTCAGTCCGGAAATTTTGATGTTAAAGATGCACCTCGCTCTGGTCGCCCTGTTACGAATAAAATGGACGCCATTTTTGAAAGAGTGGAGCAAGATCGGCATATTAGTAGTTACGATGTAGCTGAAGAACTGGGAATTGACCACAAAACAGTTTTGACCCATTTGAAGAAAGCTGGTTATACAAAAAAGCTCGATATTTGGGTGCCACACGAGCTCACTCAAAGAAACTTAATGAACCGTGTACTCATTTGCGATTCATTATTGAGACGTAATGAAACCGAGCCGTTTTTGAAGAGATTGATAACTGGCGATGAAAAGTGGATCACGTACGACAAGAACGTGCGAAAAAGGTCCTGGTCGAAAGTTGGCCAGGCTTCACAGACTGTGGCCAAACCTGGCCTAACACGAAATAAGGTGATGCTGTGTGTATGGTGGGATTGGAAGGGCATTGTTCATTATGAGCTTTTACCGTCCGGCAAAACCATCGATTCTGATCTTTACTGCCAACAACTGATGAGATTAAAGGAAGCAGTCGAGAGAAAACGGCCGGAATTGATCAACAGGAAGGGTGTGGTCTTTCATCACGATAACGCTAGACCACACACATCTTTAGCCACTCAGCAAAAATTAAGAGAGTTCGACTGGGAGGTCCTAGTGCATCCACCATATAGCCCTGACCTTGCGCCTTCAGATTTTCACCTGTTTCGGTCTCTTCAGAATTCTTTAGGTTCTGTAAGGTTGACCTCAAGAGAGGACTGCCAAAACTATTGGTCCCGTTTTTTTGATCAGAAGTCCCAAAGTTTCTACAGTAACGGGATAATGTCTCTGCCCACAAAATGGCAGAAAGTTATTCAACAAAACGGTACATATATATTGTAAATAAATGTAAATAAACTTTGAAAAAAATGTCTTGACTTTTCATACAAAAATACGAAAATACTTTTTCCCCAACCTATTATATGAATTATAGATCAAAACCACCCCGTTGACACCCTCTAACTATTAAAAAAACGCAACAAAATCTGTTGCGTAGTTTTAAAGATACGTTTTAAATTTATAAGGGGACAGACAGCGGAAAGTGGCTTTGTTTTATACTATGTAATGATGTACATGCACGTAACTTAGTCAATCTTGGATCATCCATTCTATACATACAGTGTTGGTCATATAATTAAGAAAGATTTGAAGTATCAAAAATTTCGGTTGGTACAAAATTTAGGCTTTGTATAATAAAAATGTAATATGTACAATATTCTTCTTATCCTATTTTCTTTAGAGGGCAACGGTTACTGACAACTCCAATATACCTAATAGGGCATGGGCCCCTCCAAAGTACCGAACCCTATATCCGTAGGGCAGCTATATGTAGGCCACGATTGCCTAACCGCTCATTCATGCCCATTATGGGCTATTACCAAAATAAGGATGTACTAGGTCGTTGATTCGATTCCCAAGTGATTTATAATTCATCCGAGACAAAGTCTTATATCTTATATAATAATATTAAAGTTAGTTATTTTCAATTGTTCAAAATGCATGATCGGTAATAGAAAAATTATAATACCTACTGGTTTCCAATTTAAAGTATATATTTTAGAATTAATAATTTTTAAACAAACTAATAAGCGTGTCACCTGATGGCAAGCAATTAGCGCTGCCCGTGGACACTTGCAATACAGACAGTATTATAGATACATTTTAGGCCGTCAAGGAAGTGGGATACGAAGGGAAAGGGAAGGTTATGCGCCTCCTGCTATCTCTTTCACCTAACGAAATGCGAGATGTAGGTACATACCATTTTACGTGATTATTCTGAAAGGTCGTAACGATTCGGTCTAAGCTTCAACAGCCGCTGCCTACACCTTACGGTAAAATCGGCATGAAGTTACGTTGCGTTTATTTACATATCTATCCAACAATTCTTAACATATTATCCTGAAGATATTAGGTAAAATTTAGGACAGCCGTATTATCGCGTATAGTTTACTAATAAGAAATTTAAGATCCAATTATTTCTTAAGTAAACAACATAACATTTTAGGCAGATAACATATGACCTATTATTATTTATTGTCTATAAGACAGACAATTTCATAGAAATAAAATGATTGACAGACAGATATATTGCTTGTAAGATTAGTACTTATCACAACGCGCTTCATAAATAAGTATTTCTATATGTTGCAAATATTAATAAAAAAAATACTTAAGTAAAAAGTTAAACCGACTTCTCTTTATATAAAAACGATAAATAACGTAACTAATGTGTCTACTTGATACAATATACAAAACTTAATACTTTAATAGAGTAATTTTTAACTTTTACAATATTTACAATTTTTTTTTCAGTCGGTGCCAGCGGTCTATTGTGTTGTATGACGCAAATGATCGTCAAAGCTGTGACAGTGTAACTTTTTACCGGCAACGACTTCAATAATGAGTGACAATTGTGAATATTTTAATAGTTAAAGATGTAATAATATTTAATGTAATATTTTAATGAAGTCATCTTTAATAAAAATCTAGCGTTTGTTTCGTTAAGATCTGATGCGGTCTCATATCTCTATTACGAAGACCATGCGGGAGAAGCTTCATCAGCGTCAAGTTTGACGCATTAAGTTAACAAAGGGATGCTCTTGATAATTTATAATTAGTGATGGACAGACGCAAATAAATAATTGATCAGAGGAATGAAGCTATTTCCTTGATCAATAGTTGGTAGGTACATGTTTGTTCTACTTTTCTAAAAATAAACAGTACCGATTGTTCTAGTTTGTAAATAATATTTTGTTTCCGAACTAAAGGAATTTAAAACTGACTGATGAAGAAGTAAATGTAAACATAAGTTCTCGCCTTTTTCTACCCAAAGGTGTAGGCAGTGGCTGTTAAGCCTCGACTCGCCGTTATGTTTACGTTCCAAATGGAATAGGTGGCGAACCTATTGCCATACCGGGCTCGGAGTTGTCAGTCATCGAAATGTATGTATGTCTTGATTCAGAAGCGGGCTACTCGACCACTGGACCACCGAGACCTTGAATGAAGAAGTAATACATAACAAACTATTTCGGACTTGGAGGAGTCTTTTTACTCAGGGAGAGATAGCTCATTCGTATCTCTAGACGACTCATATTCCGGCAGTCAGCGTTTTTATTGCTTGATTATTTTAATATTATTCTTGTTTCTTTTTGTTTAACCCAAAGGTTGACTGGCAGAGAATGCTTTAGGGCATTGTGTACCATTATTTGTAGTTAAAGAATAAATATACAACATGTCTGTATGGTCAGAAGCCAAAGAGCAGATTGGCATAATATTTAAGACACGAACCGTCCTCACTCACTCTCTTCTTTGACATTCACGACGTCTTTTATTTGCTTTCTCCTCACCTGTTACTATTTCTTACATTATGTTTTGATAAAATACAGTTAGGTTTATAGTGTAGTACGTTTATGTGTTTAGTGGTCGTTCTCTCGTTTCGTATTATGTGCCGAATGTTTGGTAAAAATGTAGCTAGCTTAGTTTTCTTGTTCATAAATTTCATAAATATTTTTTCTGACGAAGCTGCTAAGAAAAGGTACTAAGCTAATATGTAGATAATATGAAATTTGTCTATGAATTTTGCATCATTGACAAATAAATAAATTACAAATAAAGGAAAAATAACTGTTAAAAAGTATCCCTGTAATATAAAGTTCTATTTTAGTCATTTGTAATAAACATCGACTCGACGTAAGCTTACCTACAGTCTAGATTTAAATTCAGACTTATTGCGAATACTTAACCTGGATTCCGAGACCTAGTTTAGTTTCTCAAATCAATATTACTTGAATCCGTACTCTTACGCTTTACAAAAAGTTCAATGTCAAAGCCGGTATTCATTTAAATAGATATTTTAAAATAGAATAACATATTTTGTAACCATTTTAAAGCCACGCAGGTCCCTACATGAATGGGCCGGCTCGACCGGTGAAATACAACGACCTCTCAGAATATCGTGGTAAAGTGGCTTATGCCGCGTTACGCTCGATGAGAGAGGTACCTATTCGGAGGCCCAATCCCTGTCCCCCTGCCGTCCCCATCCCACTGCCAACCCCTTCCCTATTCCAATTTAAAGGCCGGCAACACCATTTTAACACTATCTGTAATGAAAATTGGCATTAGTTGGTCCATGGTTGGCATTAGTGGCTTACCATCAGGTGACCCGCCTGCTCTAAATGTAATGAACTAAATAATATAACAGAAGTCGTCTTGTTAGTCTGATCTTCAAGCTTCAAGTTTCTGAATTTAGAAGTAGTGGAAGTGTATCCTAGCCTACATCAACGATTTCCCAGAATTATTTTCACAAGTTATAACACAACACACATAACAAAAACTTCACGCCTTTTGTTACCCGAAGATGTAGGCAGTGGCTGTTAAGCCTCGTCTCGCCGTTATGTTTACGTCCCAAATGGAATAGGTGGCGACGAACCTATTGCCATACCGGGCACAAAGTTTTTCAGTCATCGATATTTGATCCCAAAACAATTTCGAAAAGTCATTGGTGTGAGCCAGTGTCAGGATTCGAACCCGGACCTCTCGATCAGAAGCCGTGTGCTTGACAACTGGACCACCGAGACTATAAAAGTTATGTTATGTCTCAAGATAAGTGTGATTAATATCGAGGACTCATATATTCCTGCCATATGGTAATAGGTTCGCAGTTTGTGATGTTAAAATTCGGCAAGTCGAGGCTTAAAGTCGCTACCTACGCCTACGGGTAGACAAAGGCGTGAAGTTTTAGTTTGCTATGTATTACAGGTCTGCTTGATTAAGCACTTGTAAATGGGTACTTTAAATACAATTTATAAGGCATATTATACAAGGGATCAAGTAAAAGGCAATTAAAAAGAAATGGTCAAGTATGAATCGGACTCGTAGACCGAAGATGCCGTATAATATATTAATATTTGATGAAAATATTCCTTAGTTCCACCACGACTATATGAATAAATGACTACTCTCGAGAGCAATGAATCCGGGTCACTTAAAGAATGTTAAAAATCTCGGAAACTAAAAATGATAGGTTAATGCAATAAATTGTATTTAATAGACACTGTAATACTCCTTAAATGAAAGTAAAAAAAATATGAGTCACCATACATTTTATTAACACAAAATTACATAAAGAAAAAAATCTGCTGATCTCTCCTTAAAACAAAAATAGGAAACATGAAATTTTTGAACTTTATTACGATTTTCTTGAATTTTAATACTTCGTATTGCCTCCTCGTGCTTCCATTACTGCGTTTACGCGGTTTGGCATGCTGTACACCAAGTTCCTTATACGATTTTGGGGAATATTCTCCCATTCCTCTGTGAGAGCAATTTTGAGCTCACGAAGCGTGATTGGGGGAGGGTTTCGTTGTTTTACGCATCTGCCTAGCTCGTCCCAAGCATGCTCGATCGGGTTGATATCCGGGCTGCGCGCTGGCCACTCCATACGAGTAATGTTCATCTCTTGAAGGTAGTCATTCACAATCCTACCTGTATGAGGTCGGGCATTGTCATGCATAAATATAGCATCCCCGCCTAAATTGACCATAAATGGACCAACGTGATCATTGAGGATTTCTTCCACATATCTTACGCTAGTTAAAGAGCCGTTTTCTATGATCACCAGCTCTGTGCGACTTTCAGAAGAAATTCCGGCCCACACAAGTACAGACCCACCACCGTAGGCTACTTTTTCCTCGATGCATGCTTGCTTGAATCTTTCCCCTGGTCTTCGATACACTCTGTGTCTTCCATCGTGCTTGTAGAGCATAAATTTTGATTCGTCGGAGAACATAACTTTTGACCAATCTTCAATACTTCAATTTACGTGGCTCTGGGCATATCTTAGTCTTGAAATACGATGCCCACGCTCCAGTTTAGGGCCGTTTGCAGGTCTAAGGGGTTTTAAGTTAGATTCAGCAAGCCGACGTCTTACTGTCCATGCACTTGGGTTACTTCCTCCGAGGCGTCGAAACTGATTGGTGAGTTCAGTTCCTGTGAGAAAGCGATTTCGAAGCATGGTGTTCACCAAGTATCGGTCTTCTCGTGCTGTGGTATACCTGGTTCTGCCCGTTCCTGGTCTGCGTAGGTTAGAACCAGTTTCTTCGTAACGTCGGAGAACTCTTTGTACTGTTGACAGCGACACACCAACAGTCCTGGCTGTATCGCGCTGACTCCGGCCGGTTTCCAGCATTGTAAGTATTCTGGTGCATTCTTCAGGCGTAAGCGACATAATTTCAGCTTGAATAATGAATATAGAGCACTATCAACATGGTTTATGTACCCACATAAATGACAGATTACAAACAAAAGCAAAACCAAATGCTGTAATTTCGTAGTTCCATCTTCGAAAGTGGCCCTTTTTCAAATTTGATTTTTTTATGATATAACTTTACAATAACTAAGAAGTTTTAATACCTTCATTTAAGGAGTATTACATTGTCTATTAAATACAATTTATTGCATTAACCTAGCATTTTTAGTTTCCGAGATTTTTAGGATTCTTTAAGTGACCCGGATTCATTGCTCTCGAGTGTATATTTTACATTGGTATACCTTACATTGGTGGACCTTTCAGAAAACTGATGTAAAATGGCTCATGTCGCCTTTCGAGGTTTCCTCATCCCCTTTCGTGTTCATAGTGACCCCAAAAAACCTTACAGCTGGTTCACATGTCAGGTGAATGTAGGGAAAACCTTACAAATGCAACGCAGTGAGTCAACGTTTAAAACAACTATGTGCACTACACGAACAGCATATTATTGTTAGTAATTTCATTAGGTACATTGTATAAAATAGCTAGACAGCTGACTGAATAGAATTTAATACAAATTAGAATGTAATATTAATAAAATATTAAATAAAAAAGGTACATTAATCATATAATATAACCAATAATAATATAACCCCAAGTCTTTCACATGGGGAGATAACGGTATAGCCGTAGTGTCGTACAATAAGGGTTTAAGGCGATCAGATGAAATCGTTTATATGTAATACGGGCTACCTACCAGTATAGCTTGACATTTACTTACATTGACTTCTACCCCAAATTTGCGTAACCAGTCCGCGACTGCTGCCAGGTGAGCGTTAATACAAGTAATACAATCATATAAGTTCTCTATTAAGTCCCCTTGAGCATATATTTGCAGGTCGTCGGCGTATAAATGGTAAGAGCAATGAAGAATTTTCGTGATTGAATTAATAAATAATGGTGAAATAATACCGCCTTGTGGAACCCCAGTAGCCAGGGTACACTAGTCCGAAGACTCTTGTGTAACACGTACAGCTTGTCCACGAAGATATGATGAGAACCAATCCCGTGCTGACGATGTCAGTCCAATTTGTGATAGTATGGCAAGTAGGATATCGTGGTCAACAGTGTTGAAGGCGTTGGAGAAATCGATTAAGACTAACACTGTTGGCCTCGAACCCTCCATGCCTGCTCTTATATCTTCAGTAACTTTTAACAGAGCCGTTGATGTGCTATGGCCTCGTCTGAACCCCGACTGGTATGGCGATAGCAATTCTGCTGTATATGTAGACGG
Organism: Euproctis similis; assembly: GCA_905147225.2. NCBI lineage: Eukaryota > Metazoa > Arthropoda > Insecta > Lepidoptera > Erebidae > Euproctis > Euproctis similis. The sequence continues at coordinate 3,490,193 of LR990121.1, read as the reverse complement.
AAATTTGCTGGTGGACTAACGATTCTAGGATTTTATAAAGGAAAGGGAGAATGGAGATGGGTCTAAAGTGATTAACTAGGCAGGGGTTAGGAACTTTCGGAAGGGGTATTACAAATGCTTTACGCCAGACATTAGGAAATACACCACTCAGAAGAGAAGCATTCATATTGTGGGTGAGAACAGGGAGGACAGAAGATAACAGGGAAAACAGCATCACTCGGCCAGTACCGTCACAACCGATGGCCTTAGATTTAATGGCTATCATGGTTTTATGGACCTCGTCATCAGTCACGGGAGAAAAACTAAATGTTACTGTAGAAGAAGGAGGCCTGGAAGATATGTCAGAGATAGTTTTACTTTTTACCGAATCGCATAAAGAGGTGGTTTTAGAGAAATGTTGGTTGAGGTCAAATAATGATAGATTTGAAGGAAGACTATTGGATGCGGGCTCAGTAACGCCAAGTGTTTTTAGGAACTTCCATATATCGGCCGATGAAGTATTTTGAACATTTTCAAAAATGACATTAAAACAAACTTTAGGATTATATCGCGTTTATTTATTAATTTCCCGCGAAAATCTTAGAGATAAATATTTTCAAAAATGTATCGGCGTTTGGCCGCTCTTACCATTTGATTACAACGATTCCGAGCAAGCTTGTAGAGATTCCAGTTGTTTTCGCTACGATCCCTTCTGTATTTCCTAAAAGCGCAGTTCCGGCGTTCCATAGCTCTACGTAGTGCGCTCGTGATCCAAGCAGCTGGGGGCGCTTCACTCTGACGGCTTTCAATGGAGCATGTTTGTTGAATAGATCGAGAACAGAGTTGTTGAAATGAGCTACCTTATCGTCAACGTTGGTGGCCAGAAGGACACTGGACCAGTCAACGACCTACGCATCACTGTTCAGGTCCTCAAGGTTCAATTTTGTAAAGTTACGCATAGTAATTGTAGTGGCTTGCTGCTTGGGTGGTTTCATGTTGTACGATAAGTAAATGAGGTCGTGTCTTGAAATACCAGGCACAGCAAGCTGCCCATGATTTAATACCGAATCACTGGCGGAGATGAGCATCAAGTCGAGCCATGTGTCGTCGGTGTCAGTATTCACGTGAGTAGGAGTAAGAGGGAGTATAGAGATACACGTTGACTCAAGGATCGACCTCAGCCGTTGAGACCTTGAAGAGATTTTAGTGAGGTCTGTGTTGAAGTCTCCCATGATGATGAGATGCCTGTAATCGAGAGAGACCGATTCAAGGAGTGATTCAAGTTGGGAGAAATAATCAATGGTTGGTGGGCAATAGATAACTCCAAGAACGGCTCTAACCCCTTTAACAACTATTTCCAATAATAGGTATTCTGGATTTTCATTGTAAGGAGGGGTCGAAGCATAAATGATCTTGTGAGGTATGTCGCTGCGGAGATAAATAGCGACACCCCCAGCTCTCTTCCCTACGCGATCGTTGCGAATCAGGATGTATCCAGAAAGGTTGTAAGAGGTTGATGGAAGTTCAGGTTTGAGCCAACTTTCTGATACAAGGATTGCATGTAACGGTACATTGCCAAAAATGTCTGTCAGCTCTGGATAGTGTTAGGGAATACTTTGCGAGTTGATATGGCAGACATGGAAAGAATTCGGAAAACGCCGCAAATCAATGCTCAAACTACCGACCACCGATAATCGGTATATGTTAGTAAACCGGTATATCGGTTATATGTTAGTAAAATTCCGACCGAAATTGGTCGAGGCTTTTCAGATCAAATAAACAAATAAATATTTCTCAGAAATTTTAAATTTTCCTGAAACTAGTCAACAAGACTCCATTTTTATTAATTACTTGCTTTAGCCCGTAGCCCCGCTCGCGATAAGAAGTATAATTTTTTGCAGCTTTAAAAAAACCTGTCACCAATAATAGGCACGACAGTATATTCTTCAGTTTTTTTTTCTTTTTAGATAGATTATCTAAAAGTTAAATTAAAGTGAATGAATCGATACATACTTGAATATTATGTAAATTTTAAAAATGTTTAGGTGAATTCCTGTTCCATTATTTTCTTTTCTTTTTTTTAAGTATTAGGAGTAATTAATTGATAATTGCCCAACACCGATTACAACGTAGTTATGAATTGACTGTGATATTTCTTCACAAGTAACCAATGCATTTGATTCTACTTATTAGCTTCCGATTTTAGAGTAACATTCGTGCCATTAGGTACTGATAGGTTCAAACTAAGGTTGATGATGATCTAGGTTGATGATTTTGCACTTAAGTTGAGTGATCTGGAATCCAGGGTTTTAACGCTGGAGAAAGCTCAAGACAAGATTGTTACAATACAAGCTACTCTTGAGGATATCCAATCAGATTTGGCTGCAAATGATCAGAGATCCAGGTTGAACAACGTGGAGATCAAGGGTATACCTTTAACAAAGGACGAAAACTTATTCTCGATCCTTGAGACTATCAGCAAAAAAATTAATTACATATTCCCGAAAAGCCAAATTAACCACATTTCAAGAATTCCATTGCATAATACAAAGGATAAATCTATTATTGTGAGCTTTGTCAATAGATATATAAAGGAAGATTTTATCGCTGCTGCACGCTCACTTAAGGGCTTATTTACCCATGATCTGGGATTTAAAGGACCTGCTGTTAAGGTTTATGTTAACGATCACCTTAATGCTGCCTCTAAAAGATTACTAAATTTGACCAGAACATGGGCGAAGGAGAAGGACTTTAAGTACGTCTGGGTTAAGCACGGAAAAATTCACGCTCGGAAGCAAGATGGTTCTCGTGTATTTGTTATTGTCAGTGAAAGTAATTTAAACAAAATTGTATAGTCAGCTGGATTACACCGATAACGTCACTTGTCTATAGATATTTCATAATTATTTCTAATTCTTGCATTTTTTCACTGTTATCTGACATTACTTTTTTGCGCCGCTGTACATGGTTTGGAATCGCTGGTTATCTCGAAGCTTCGAAGCCCCGCTATTATTCTTTCGTGTGGATCTATTGTTCTCATATTAGTGCTATTGCATTTTTAAATGCAGCAAGCTATATTATTTTTATCTTGCTTACGCTACTCGCACTTATATGCACTTGTGTCTATCGCTTGCTCGCTCGCACACTGACCTCTGTACCTATTGTTTTCTCATATGTTAGAATAATAACTTACACTCTGCCGTGTTTATTTACATTTAAATGTTTATTAGTATTACCTGTTTTTATAGAGAACTTTTACACTTACGATTTCGTAAACTTTGTTGTTATAACTTACTTTGTTAATAATGGTAAACAATAATATTAAGAACCTTAATATATACTATCAGAATGTGCGCGGACTTCGTACAAAAACCGATACCTTTTATCGTCAACTCTGTTTCAATATGTATGATGTTGTCGTTTTGACCGAAACTTGGCTTGTAGATAGTATAAATGACTCTGAGTTGTTTGGGAACGAATACATTGTATGGCGCCGTGACCGTGACTACCATCTTACCAGCCAGACCCGAGGTGGTGGCGTGTTGATAGCTATTCGGAAGCATATTTCAGCTAATCCGCAGCCGTCATTTCACTCCTCGGCTGAGGACATATGGGTAACAGTCCGTCTGCGTTATCCAGGAACCAGAACTTGCTTTCAATTACACATAGGAGTTGTTTATTTATGCAAAGAAAATCTTGGTAATTCGTTCTCAAATCAGTTATTAAACTTCCTACAACAGTTAAGTATAACAATGTTGAATAACGCGCTTGACAAATTTATGATTGTTGGTGATTTTAATTTAAGTGGTATTGCATGGCGACTGGTGGGTAACTCGTTAATGCCGAGTAATGTGAGTAGTAGTGATGAGATATTGCTCACTGATGAACTGTATTCACTTGGTCTCAGCCAATTCAATGGAATACGAAATTGTAATAACGGAACTTTAGATCTGGTGTTGTGTAATGACTCAATAACTGTGAGTGAGTGTAAGGTACCCATAGTGCCTATTGACAAATATCACCCTGCGCTTCTAATAGATGTAAATTTTGCCGAGTATACTCATATAATACCTGCACCACACGTTCGTTATAATTATGATAAGGGTGACTTCAGTAGTATTAATAACGAAATTTCAGCTATCGACTGGAACAACTTGTTTTTTAATTTATCACTGGAGGAAAGTGTTCGGTATTTTTATGATACCGTTACTAATTTGCGTAACAAACATATTCCTTGTAAAAATAATAATTCAAGTTCTTTCCCGGTGTGGTACTCCGCGGCACTTAAACGGTTGATAAAAGAGAAATCAAAGTATTTACGCAAATTTAAAGTTTATGGTAGACTCTCTGATCGGAGCACGTTCAAATTGCTACGTGACAGAGTTAAAAGAGTTGAAGCGGATTGCTATGCTAACTATCTGGAATCCACTGAGACATCTATTGCAAGGAATCCGAAGTGTTTTTGGAGCTTTGTTAAACACCGCTACAAGTCCAACTCGATGCCTAATTATTTTAAATATGGGGATGTGACGCTTTGCTCTGCCCATGAAATATGTGATGCATTTTCATCACACTTTCAGTCAAATTTTCTTGATTCGGCCGTACATTCTGCACTTGCTCCGATTGATTATTCTTCTCAATCTCCGATAGTTTTGACCTCTAATGAAATTAACTCCATTGAACTTGATATTGTGTGCATTAGGGAGCTACTTACTAAACTTGATCCGTACAAATCCCCAGGTCCAGATCAATTGTCACCTAAATTTATTATAGCGACTGCCCATACTATAGCATTACCAATATATCTTCTATTTAAAAAATCACTTTCTACTTGTACCTTTCCTCAAGTATGGAAATCGGCTTATATAACTCCTGTTCACAAAAAGGGCTCTAAGAACGATATACTTAACTATAGACCAATCTCTAAATTATGTGTTATAGCGAAGGTTTTTGAAAGAATAGTCTATAATCAAATCTACGCTACACTTAGAAACTCCTTTAGCACCGCACAACATGGTTTTTTGAAGGGTCGGTCTACGATATCAAATCTGATCTTATTGAACGACTATATTACAGAAGAGATGGACCGGGGGGCGCAGGTTGATGTTATTTACACTGACTATAGTAAGGCTTTTGACCGAATAGATCATAATATCCTAAAAAATAAGTTGTCTGATGTTGGCATTAAAGGTGACTTACTTCGATGGTTCTCTGCTTACTTAGAAAATAGGTCCCAAGCAGTTGTGATTGATAATTATATATCTAGCTGGGTTTCTATCCCTAGTGGTGTTCCTCAAGGTTCCTTAATGGGCCCGTTGCTGTTTATTATCTATGTGAATGACATCGACTCATGCTTTCTTAACTCAAACCTTTTGTGTTTCGCGGATGATATGAAAATTTACTCTAGAATATCATCAATTCAGGACACCAGGAGTCTCCAATCGGACCTGTCACGGCTTGCTGACTACTGCATGAGAAATAAGCTGGAGCTCAATCCTGTTAAATGCTCAGTAGTTTCATTTTCTCGAAAGCGATCACCGTTACTAGGTTCTTACATAATTGAGGGACAAGTGCTACCAAGAAGTGATGGAGTTCGAGATCTTGGTGTTTACCATGATTCCAAACTAATATTTGATAAACACATCGAACAGGTGGCCGCTAAAGCCTCAAAAGCGCTTGGGTTTGTAATGAGAATTTCGAGAAGCTTTAAGAGAGCTAAAACGTTCAAAATTCTCTATTGTTCCCTTGTTAGAAGTCACCTGGAATATGCCTCACAAATTTGGAATCCACTTTATAATATATATATAGATCGCTTGGAAAAAATTCAGAGGCGTTTCATTAGGTTTTTATGTTTTCGTTTGAAAATTCATTACAGCTCTGAAAATTATATTAATTTATGTAAGAAATTCCACATTCAACCTCTTGTACATCGTCGTAGATTAGCAGACTGCGCCTTCCTGCTGAAAATTTTATCCAATGAAATTGACTGTCCGAATCTGTTACAGAAGATATATTTTAAGGTTCCTCATAGAATCACCAGATTTAATCCGCCCTTATCGGTCCCGTTCTCGTCAAGTAACTATAGGCAAAATTCTTTCATTGTGCGAGCGAGTCGAGATTTTAATAGTCTTTGTAACGTTTTTTCATTTGATCCTTTTATCACGAAATGCTCCGAGGTACGCAGCAAGTTAAACAATTCATTTTTCGATTCATAATCAGTATTTTGCTTTATTTTTAAATCATAATGTTACTTTTGAAATGGTTTAAGGGTTGTTTAGTTCAAAATTTTATTCGTGAAAACCTGTAATTGGCTGACTGCTTCATATACCGTTGTTATTCTTACTATTCGTAGCTGTTGGTTTTCCTACTGTAATAAATAATAAATAAATAAATAAAACATTTACATCCTCCATCATCACCTATTTTATCCATTTGGGCGTAGAATTGATCAAAATAATTTCTTATCGGATGCCTACGTCATAGTAGCTTTATTCATGCAGTCTCAGCCCGATCGGCTTAAAATTGACAGTTTCATACAAACTTTCATCCTTTATTTTATGTCCTTGGAGGTACAGAATTGATCAAAATCCTTTCTTAGCGGTTACCTACGTCATGACATCTAGCTGCATGCCGATGCATGCCGCTGATCCGACCAGTGGTTTGGCTGTGCGTTGATATGTCACTATGTCAGTCAGTTACCTTTGAGTTTTATAAATATATGTAGATAGATAGCTGACCCGGCGAACTTTGTTCCGCATCAAAAGTAATAAATGAGTAAGATTTGGATCTTAAAAAGTTCAATTTGTGCTATTTATCAGCACGCGTCACAACTGCTATGTCCCGCTATGTTAATACTGTTATATCTTTGTAAATATTCGTTTAAATTACATACTGTAAAGGGCCATGTTGATCTATATTAAAAGCATAATCTATTTAAGACACTTAACTGGACAAAAATTAATGCTGTTATGTTTAAAATCGCTTTGTAAATAAGCCACTTTACGTATAAAAAGGTAAGAAATAAGAATGGTCATTGTGGTTTATCCCTAAGAGATAGACATATGCCATCGCGGATTTTTTGTAGATCTTTTAAAGGTGTATAAAAATGTAGTACATTGCTTTGATTTATCACTTAGGGTTCAGGCAACATTTGCGATTAAAGTTCTAAATATTGAAAATTATCAGTATTTTTTTCTACACTATACATGAATTATGGATCAAAACTAGGCCTATGAACCACCCTCTATATATTAAAAAAGCAACTAATTATTTTCGGAAGTTATCCATACTAATACTAATATTATAAATGCGAAAGTAACTCTGTCAGTCTGTCTGTCGGTCTGTTACTCTTTCACGCCTAAACGGCTGAACGGATTTTGATGAAATTTGGTATGGTGATAGATGATTACCTAGAAATGGTCATAGGCTATAAATAATCACGCCATCGTTCTTAGGGGGTAGGCAATAGGCAGATAACTAAATTGAGTCAGTGATTTTTAGTCGTTTTTGTTGGGAGTTTTGCTCTTTCATACGATAGTGGACCATTGTTGCAGGGGGACATACAGCCGGAAGAAAACAAAAAAACTTATGCGGACGAAGTCGCGGGTAAAAGCTAGTGTGTAATAAATATCGATGGCTAACAAAAAAATGTACCCCATTTGTGGTAATACCTTCTGCCACGGGCAAGCTATTTCATAGGTAAACGAATTCTTCCGCATATTTACGTTTCATTTGTAACTGACAAGTGCCATGCAACGTCGATGCATTAGTTGTAATCTGATGCAGCTTTCGATTTGTACTGAATATAGAAGAAACTATAATTAATTATTTTTTAAACACGGCTTACAGAATCGGTTAACAAAAATGTAAAACAAAAAACATATTATTGCGTTTAAACAGTGGTAGAGCCATGCAGTTCGCTGCATGAATGGGCCGGCTCGACCGGTGAAATACCACATCCTCTCAGAAAACCGACGTAAAGTGGCTTATCCTGCGTTTCGTTCGGTGAGAGAGGTACCCGGAAGCCCACCCCCCCTTCCCCATCCTTTCCTATCCTCTATCCCTCAAAGGTCGGGAACGCAACAGTAACACTATATATGTTGCTGGTGTCCATGGGCGGCGCAGGTTGCTTACCATCAGGCGACACGCCTGCTCGTTTGCCCTCCGATCCCATAAAAAAAAATCAATGCCTGAAAATTTTGCACAAAATCTGTATCTTCTTAGTATCTCTCTGTCTTCAGAAGAAATAGTCTAATTGGAAGATTTCTCAATCACTTATAATAAGTATAAAAGTAAGGTTCTCGTATCAAAAGGCCAATCAAAACTGCATTAACTAACGCCTAATTTAAATTTTAAATTCAGAATCAGAAGTAACATGGCAATATAACTCACCATAGAGTAGTGTAGGCGTGAACTATTAACTGGCATTCTAAATTTGAACTTTATAAAAAAAAGTTGTTAAAACTTCCGAAAATAGTCTTTTAACCTGTAACATGCACCCGCCACGCTTTGACAGGTCATAAAGTTTTAATGGTGCCGCGCGCCGAAAGACAGATGACGCCTAAATAGATCATTGTGTAATCGTTAAACTTGGGCTAAGGAAGAGATGAAATTTATCTTAAAGTTAAATTTTATAGCGAATATTTTATATATAATCAGACCTGTGTAAGTAGTGTGTGACTTTTATTAGCTTTAATGTATTTCAAGCTATAAATTAAAATAACATAATTTATTGACGCGTACTTTGTATTTTTATTGGAACATAAACAATTTTTAATGTTTTTTAAATACACATACATAATTAAGCAGTAGAATTAAAGTAATGTCCGGTCCAGAATGAAATAATATTGTCTTGGGTAGATTCGCTGAAATGTCATTTACACAGAGTAGGCACTCCGAGTTAAAAGGGGCGGAAATATATAAAAAAGTACTTTATTAATGTTGTACAAAATGTGAACTCTATTTATAGAGTGCAAGTGCGCGTTATTTACAAGAGCTGGCCAGACATTGTGTTTTAGACCAGGCGCTGTTTGGGCGCCAACGTAACTGTCCTATCTCGCTTTGCAAACAAAAGAACAGAGACTTACTGGACTGGGTATTGTTTTCTTTTTTGAATTATATTCCATAGTAATCATTGGAATCCTTTTAAAACACTTGGGTGGGAAGGTAGGTAGGGATGGATTTACTGATTCATGTTTAGAGATATTTTATACCGATTTAATATGATGATTTGGTGATAAGGTACAAGTTAGTACCTCATAAAAAACGCACTAATCTCAGTAAACGTACTAATCAGAAACGTTTAAAAAAAACCCTATTGCTTTATAATATGTGTGTCATGTAATCTGCTTTTGCATGGTATATCTGCTTAATCAATCTTGCATCATCCATTCTTTCTACACGTCCGAACCATCGGAGCATGCCCGTTCTTACTTAAATATTTATTATTTTTTGCAAGCTTCATGCTTTTTTACTACAAGATTATCCGAATGTTTTTGATCCCAATTGGTAAATAGATGGAAAAAAATGTGACCATACATCGTCCTGAATTAGGTCTTCGATAACCATCACGCATTACTCCCGAACTGTGATTGGTGTGCCCGCCCATATTCGAATTAGACTTCTGACTCAGAAGCAGTGATCCTGGCCAACTAGACGCCAAAAGCTTATAAAAAAAAAGAATATTGCAGTTATTGTAAGCTCAAATCTTTTGGTCTCAAAGATTGTTGTTCTATTTTAGTTGAGTCGTTCACGACTCGTCCTATACAAACAACCGAACTGTCAAACATGTGGGTGACTATGAACAAATGTACCTGCCTAGTCTATATATAGATATTTTAATTAAACATACCTTGGGTTATAGGCAGAAAGGTGATTTTGACCTGTAACATGGAAAAAAAAACGTGGGGTGTCTTATGCCACTTTTTTAAGTGGAGCATCCGACGATTTTACATTGTTTAGTTTGTATGATGTGCAAGCGTTTTTTGTTCTTTTTAAACTGTCTTTATTTTTGTTTTTTTAGTGTATATCTACCGGGATATTACCAAGATATTAAAAACAGTGGTAGAGCCAAACAGTTTCCTGCATGAATGGGCCGGCTCGACCGGTGAAATACCACGACCTCTCAGAAGACCGACGTAAAGTGGCTCATGCCGCGTTTCGCTCGGTGAGAGAGGTACCCGGAGGCCCACCCCCCCTTCCCCTTCCTCATCCTTTCCAATCTCCTATCCCTTAAAGGTCGGCAACGCAACAGTAACACTGTATGTGTCGCTGGTGTCCATGGGCGGCGTTGGTTGCTTACCATCAGGTGACACGCCTGCTCGTTTGCCCTCCTCTCCCATAAAAAAATAAATAAATAAATATTAAACACAATAGTATGCGTACAGGATTTGTCGCTATATCGATGAATCTATGTAACAAGACACAAATAATAGGTACCAACCATAGGAGACTCAAACCGTTTGTACTATGCTGAGCGCCTAACTAGCTCTATCTATCTCAACGAACTCTGGAACTTTTTTTTATTGGATATGAGGGCTAACGAGCAGACGTGTCATGTGATGGTAAGCAACCTATGCCGCCCATGGACACCAGCAACACATATAGTGTTACTGTTGCGTTGCCGACCTTTAAGGGATAGGGGATAGGGAAGGATGGGGAAGGGGGGTGGGCCTCCGGTTACCTCTCTCACCGAACAAAACGCGGCATGATCCTCTTTACGTCGATCTTCTGAAAGATCGTGGTATTTCACCGGTTGAGCTGGCCCGTTCATGGAGTGAACAGCTTGGCTCTACCACTGTTGAATGAGAGTAAGACTTCCCATGAGAGTAAGAGAGATAGAGCTAGTCGGAGGAAAAATGTTGAATTTTGGCGAATCTAATTAGGATAGCCGGATGTTTTGATCAAATTATTGCATTGTCATAGGTCTCTAATATGTGTACAAAGATCAAAAACAATCTAATAATTCAAAGTAGGAGAACACCGAGATCGAAGAGTTTGATTACCTACACTCACATTCATATAGGTGATGCCAATAAAAGTGCGTAATTTACATATAAAGCATACTCTCGACGCTACCCAAAATTCGCATTTATAACATAACTTCACACCTTTTTCTATCCGGAGGTGTAGGCAGTGGCTGTTAAGCCTCAACTCGTCGTTATGTTTATGACCCAAATAGAATAGGTGGCGAACCTATTGCCATACCGGGCACAAAGTTTTTATTCACCGATATTTATCACACATAACTTTCGAAATTAATTAATTTCGAAAAGTCATTGGTGTGTGCTAGAATACGAATCCGCCACCTCTAGATCCAGAAGACTTTACCTATAGATAAAAATGCTTTATGAGATTAGCGCGCTCAAAGACTCAAAATCAATTTAAGAAGTACTAGCACTCAAAGCAGATGCCATATGCTATTAGGTTATTCAAATAAATAAAGTAAATAAAATAATTACTCTTCAGATAATAATTTCAAAATGAATGATAAGCAAGAGTCCCATTCAGATCGATGAGTGCTTTTGACATACATTGAGGGAAATAGCTTTAAAAAGCCATTGGATTTTCAACCTTAACATGTTTTAATAAGATCGACAATGACTTCTAATAGTGCTACGCGTCAGATGCAACTAAACTAAGAGTGATGGTCAACGGAGTTAACTCGAGTTAGGCTGAAGCGAACTCACTCGAAGTCAAACAGACTGAGAGACAGATCTCCGGGTTGAGTTCAAACAGACAAGTTTAACAGTGGTAGAGCCAAGGAGTTCACTGCATGAATGGACCTGCTCGACCGGTGAAATACCACGACCTTTCAGAAGATCGACGTAAAGTGGCTCATGCCGCGTTTCGTTTGGTGAGAGAGGTACCTAGAGGCACGAGCTTGAGGCAAGTGCCACCGTAAAACAAGTTCACACGGACGCTATCGCCCCAATTGGCCCGATTATCAGTGTAGGGGCCGTCATGAGAAGAATCAGGCAAGAAACTCATGTGCCAATTACTCTATTCAAATAAAAAGATTTACAATTATTGTCACTAAATACAAAACTAACTATTGATGGGCGTTGCTTTTTATATTTATTGAAAGGCATATTCCGGATTTCCTTGAGAAGTTCGTTGAAGAAGCGTATACATTGTCCCATGAATGATATATGAATTCTGCGGAGACGAATGTTATATAAAACAAGATCATCCTTGTTCCTGGTGTAGAAATTGTGAATATCTCTATATTTCTTGAAGTTACAATTATTTTTTTACATATAATATTTTTGAAGTGGCACTTCTAATGTCTCTTACAAAACCGTTTAACGGCCCTTCGCGGGTATTATAAGTAGGTTTATTAAGTACTTATATATAACACCACAACATAAGCCGGTTTATATAAACCCAAAAAACTTTAGTTAGTTTTAGTTATGATGGTTAATGTTCTTTTTTGTCTAGAACTAATGAGGTTTATTTTTAGAAATTTTAATAAAATTGATCTTTAAGTTAAGTGAAATGTACATCACTAGCACCTCTGTCGTCCTATTTTTTGTTAAAAAAATCTACTCTCGAGAGCAATGAATCCGGGTCACTTAAAGAATGTTAAAAATCTCGGAAACTAAAAATGATAGGTTAATGCAATAAATTGTATTTAATAGACAATGTAATACTCCTTAAATGAAAGTAAAAAAAATATGAGTCACCATACATTTTATTAACACAAAATTACATAAAGAAAAAATCTGCTGATCTCTCCTTAAAACAAAAATAGGAAACATGAAATTTTTGAACTTTATTACGATTTTCTTGAATTTTAATACTTCGTATTGCCTCCTCGTGCTTCCATTACTGCGTTTACGCGGTTTGGCATGCTGTACACCAAGTTCCTTATACGATTTTGGGGAATATTCTCCCATTCCTCTGTGAGAGCAATTTTGAGCTCACGAAGCGTGATTGGGGGAGGGTTTCGTTGTTTTACGCATCTGCCTAGCTCGTCCCAAGCATGCTCGATCGGGTTGATATCCGGGCTGCGCGCTGGCCACTCCATACGAGTAATGTTCATCTCTTGAAGGTTGTCATTCACAATCCTACCTGTATGAGGTCGGGCATTGTCATGCATAAATATAGCATCCTCACCTAAATTGACCATAAATGGACCAACGTGATCATTGAGGATTTCTTCCACATATCTTACGCTAGTTAAAGAGCCGTTTTCTATGATCACCAGCTCTGTGCGACTTTCAGAAGAAATTCCGGCCCACACAAGTCTGTACTTGTGTGGGCCGGAATGTGTGGTGGGTCTGTACCCACCACCGTAGGCTACTTTTTCCTCGATGCATGCTTGCTTGAATCTTTCCCCTGGTCTTCGATACACTCTGTGTCTTCCATCGTGCTTGTAGAGCATAAATTTTGATTCGTCGGAGAACATAACTTTTGACCAATCTTCAATACTCCAATTTACGTGGCTCTGGGCATATCTTAGTCTTGAAATACGATGCCCACGCTCCAGTTTAGGGCCGTTTGCAGGTCTAAGGGGTTTTAAGTTAGATTCAGCAAGCCGACGTCTTACTGTCCATGCACTTGGGTTACTTCCTCCGAGGCGTCGAAACTGATTGGTGAGTTCAGTTCCTGTGAGAAAGCGATTTCGAAGCATGGTGTTCACCAAGTATCGGTCTTCTCGTGCTGTGGTATACCTGGTTCTGCCCGTTCCTGGTCTGCGTAGGTTAGAACCAGTTTCTTCGTAACGTCGGAGAACTCTTTGTACTGTTGACAGCGACACACCAACAGTCCTGGCTGTATCGCGCTGACTCCGGCCGGTTTCCAGCATTGTAAGTATTCTGGTGCATTCTTCAGGCGTAAGCGATATAATTTCAGCTTGAATAATGAATATAGAGCACTATCAACATGGTTTATGTACCCACATAAATGACAGATTACAAACAAAAGCAAAACCAAATGCTGTAATTTCGTAGTTCCATCTTCGAAAGTGGCCCTTTTTCAAATTTGATTAATTTTTTATGATATAACTTTACAATAACTAAGAAGTTTTAATACCTTCATTTAAGGAGTATTACATTGTCTATTAAATACAATTTATTGCATTAACCTAGCATTTTTAGTTTCCGAGATTTTTAGGATTCTTTAAGTGACCCGGATTCATTGCTCTCGAGTGTATGATTTTTACTTACATAATTAGAGTTGCAACTTGAGTTACGTGTATTTTAATTCGTCTCAACTTGAGTTAAGATTTTTCCGTGTTGGCACATCACTAGCTACTAACATCATCAAGCTGACTCCATTGTATTTCTAAGTGAAGACAAAGTCGGGTTGTGAAGTGTACTTAACATCGTCTATTTCCTATATATGTGCAGTATACTGGCTTTTGACCACGGCTTCATCCGAATCAATACCCTTTACTGTACATACAATTCCATCATATTTTGTCCTCATCGCGACTCCATAATTCTGTAACTTTTGACAAATATTTATAATCTGTATATTTATTTCTTATTACTCATTGCTACTAGAAATTGTAATAAGGCTTTTAATATTTACTAAAATATAAATGATACCATAGGAAAACAAGCTCAAACTGCCATATTAATAATCATGTCGTCCTATCCCTGCCTATAAATGCCTATAGTATTAAGCTTGACCATCCCTGCCTATAGCAATATTCTATGATGAGACCAAATAGTTACTTCGGCGTATGGTGATATAGTGCTGCCTACATCTTATAGTAATTGAAGCTTAAAGGTACCCTTACCGTTTAATGTCTTATTCCGGGACTCAAGCTATTTTAATACCAATACTTCTGTTATTATGTGAATGGTCAACAGACAGATATACTTTCACATATAATTTAGACAATAGTACCTATTGCATGGAGTATACGAAGCTTCGAGGACCTGGACAATAGACACTAGAACACGCGATGGTGCCTCTTCAAAGACCAAGAATTTCAGCATGACAGCTGAAAATAACAGGATATTTTGATAAGAGAACTCTTCTCCTACCCAAAAAGTATTGTCATTATTCATGAATTTCTTAAATGATTAATAATTTTTACGCAAATACAAGATACAAAATTTTTACGCACTACTCAAAATTATTTTCAAAAAATATGTTTTTTTTAAGGGATAGGAGGTCAAACGAGCAGGCGTGTCACCGTGTGATGGTAAGCAACCATCGCCACCCATGGACACCAGCAACACATACAGTGTTACTGTTGCGTTGCCAACCTCTAAGGGATAGGCGATAGGAAAGGACGGGGGAGGGGGTGGGCCTCCGGATACCTCTCTCACCGAACGAAACGCAGCATGAGCCACTTTACTTCGATCTTCTGAGAGGTCGTGGTATTTCACCGGTCGAGCCGGCCCATTCATGCAGCGAAATCAGAATCAGAAATTATGTGTGGAAAATATAGATGTCTAGAAAAATTGTGACCGTTTGTCACTAAGTTGCGCCACTTATTTTCGTCGAGTCGAGTCGAGTCGAAGCATAATTCTGCTCGCCACCTTCGGTTATAAATGGCGTGACGTTCGGAATATTTTTTATGGTATTGGGAGGCAAATGAGCAGGCGTGTCAACTGATGGTAAGCAACTAGCGCCCCCCATGGAGAGCTGCTAGTGCTAGCCACACCTATAGTGTTACAGTTGTGTTGTCAGCCTTTCGAATGGGATAGGGAAGGGGCTGGAAGTGGGATTAGGAGGAAAGAGGGGAAAGGGTTAGGCCTCCGGATACTCTCGCGACATGTGAATTCTCCTGAATGCCGTAAATCGAGACTTCGCCTTTTTCTACCCGAAGGTGTAGACAGCAGCTGTTCCGCTTTGACTCGCTTGGCAGTATGACAGCCAGGATTCTATGCCACGACTTCTAGATTCAGAAGCGGGGCGCTCAATCTCCAGACCAGCGAGACCACCAAAATAAAATTATGATTTAAAAAGATATAAATGTATTCGGCTCGTGGTGCATTGCTAAAGCTACAGATTGCAGAATGGAGGTTGGCGGGTTCGATCCTACAGAGTACCGAGTACAAATATATGTGACAAGCATGAATGTTTGTTTGGCGTCTAGGTGTTTTTCTATGTGTGTATTTACAAAAAAGTATATATGTAGTAATCCATTATCTAGTATTCATAGCACAAGCATTTAGTAGCTTAATTTAGAACTACAGGGCGCTGTGTGTATTGTGTCCAAGGTTTTTTTTTGGGTGACTTAGAATTTCGTGAGTTAAAAAACAAACAAATACGGTGAACATCTCCTCGCGTCGTACAAATTGCTCTTGACATTGAACTTGTGCAACGTTCAAGTGCGAGGATGTGCCAAAACATGAGGGTCCTGATTGAGTAATAACCGTGTTGTCTCCTGCCAGTTATGTGTGATGATGAACGCCGTGATCAAATGATGTATGGACAATACGCAATTTGTGACTGCGCACTCACTTGTGTGTTGAATTTCGTTTGAACGTAATTCGCATAATTTGTTATGGAGGTTTCTTTGTGTATTTCTTTTTTTAGATGGTAATAATTTAAAGTCTAACCATCAACTGTGTTACAGAATGAAAATATATGAAATAGGTACTTTCCTAATATTTATGTCATAGATACCTAAGTAATAAGTACCAATAAAACTATCTACAATTGATGTAATAAAAAAAAATGGTTTGATAAAAAGAGTCATTTATCAGAAATAAAAGTATTTCTTTTTAGAACCGTTGTTTGCGATTAAAACTATATTGGTAGTTGCTATTTACTGCATTTGGTTACTAATAATTTATTTCCAAATAACTGACATCTGGTTTACTATACAGCAACTCTTTTGGTACGAAGTTAGTTCTGCTACTAGACACTAGATGGTATTTTTTTATGGGATAAGAAGGCAAACGAGCAGGCGTGTCACCTGATGGTAAGCAACCAACGCTGCACATGGACACCAGCAACACATATAATGTTACTGTTGCGTTGCCGACCTTTAAGAGATAGGAAAGGATGGGGAAGGGGGGTGGGCCTCCGGGTACCCCTCTCACCGAACGAAACGCGGCATGAGCCACTTTACGTCGGTCTTCTGAGAGGTCGTGGTATTTCACTGGTCGAGCCGGCCTATTCATGCAGCGAGCTGCTTGGCTTTACCACATCATGTTAAACTTTTAGTAAACCTTATTTTTATCTTTAATACTGGTTAATTGTGTGTAAGGAAATGAAACAAAGAACGTTTTTAATAATATTTTACATTTATTAAAAATGTAAGTTAGTAAACATTTATGTTGTATGGATTAGTAGTCCACTGCAGCAATTAGGAATAAACAATTACATACCGTCAATTGGGATGAATAGGAACAAAATGGAACTTTAATGATGTCTTAGAGGTACATATGTAAAGATTTTTGAATCTTGGGTCGTTTTATCATCGTCAAATATATTACAATAAGTAAAATACACTAAAATATATGGTATCCCTATTCACCCTCCAATTGGAGTTAATAAATACCAGCAAGGGGTTATTTAGGAAATTTACCAGAGCTGATACAACAATAATTAAAAACAT
Source organism: Euproctis similis (assembly GCA_905147225.2). Classification (NCBI taxonomy): domain Eukaryota; kingdom Metazoa; phylum Arthropoda; class Insecta; order Lepidoptera; family Erebidae; genus Euproctis; species Euproctis similis. Next base: position 3,472,687 of record LR990121.1, on the reverse strand, counting down.
GGGAATATAAGAGATTACATGCAAATGTTTCTCCTTTTTCACAAATACATTTCTTAAGTGCAGAAACTAGTTTCCGACTGAAGTTCGGCTTCGGCTCCGGCTTCGGCCAAAGATCCATCTTTAACGAGATCTTCTGGGTCGAAGCCGAAGGTCCGAGAACATTCGGAATCAAACGAACTGTTACAAATGGTGATTGTCGGACCGGACTGCACTTAGTCCAGTGTTTTGTTTTGATTTTGTGTTTATCAATTAATTTGTGATACAAAATACAGATTTACAAGTGAACTAGTGTAAAGTATAATATTATCCTAAGTATTTGTTTAGTGAATAACTAATACTTTGTTTAAGGTAGTTGTTATTAGCTAAATGAAATAATATTAATTATATATTTCATTTCATCATTTCATTTTATAACTTAATACCGGTTCTAATGTATCAAATTATCAAACTAACACGAGAAAAGATAAATAAAGTACTACCTGGCCCGGCTAATTTTGTTTCGCCTCCGAAGCAATAAATAAAATATATTTTTTCTTAATAAACTGCTACCTGCCAGTAAAAGCCCGTCACGATCGGTCTGGCCATTTCAGGGATTTCTCGGAACAAAGAGACAGATAGACAGACCAAAATGGTAGAAAATTCATATGATTATATTTGTTTCAATATTACAAACGGACACTTCAATTTAATTTATATGAATAGATTACATCAATTTTTCTAAAAATAATTTGTCAGTCGGTAATGTTTGTTTCATTATATCCTAGACCGCTTGAGCGATTAAAATATTTTTTTGTATTTTCGTTCAACAGGATTTGTTGAAAATTTATATTCACTAATAAAGCCGGCAGTTTACTTGTAGTATATATAAATAACCTAGATATCGACTGTCCCACCATCTGCCGGGCTTATTTATAAATATAAACCATCCTCGAATCTTCTTGAACTCACACAAAAAAATCATATAAATCGGTCGAGCCGTCTAGGAGGAGTACAGTGACATATAGACACGCACACAAGAAAAATATATATATTCTTCCGTATTTCGCCGATATTCTTCTGTAGCTGTTGAAGAAAATTATTAAATTACTAAGATTTCATAAACCTTCGGCTTCGGCCGAAGCTTATGGAGATTGCCGATTAATCGGCTTCGGCCTGTAAATTCTGTGTATATGTGGCTGACATTTACATAGAATTTATCAATACATACAAATAGGTATAGATAAATAGTGGTGATGGTATTGAAGTGTTTGTTTGTCAAATTTTTATCTGTTTGTTCTGGGTTAAAAATATTTTATTAATTACTTCCGAGGCGAAACAAAGTTCGCTGGTTCAGTTAGTATTAAAATAAAATCATTTAGTATCATAGTTGAAACACTAAATTACTTATTTTAATAACACACACTTTTAAAAATTTGTAACGTATATTACGTTCCGTCAATTTTTTATGATGACCCTCAAATTTGTAGACGCGGAGAGAACTTTAACTAATATTTTAAATTATTTACGAGTCTACATGTTGGTATGCACTATGCTTAAATACATTGTGCGTACTATGCACGCAACACCTGCCCATTTTCTTTTAACCTATATCCATCCCAAGGTTGCCTGGCAGAAATTGCTTACAGCAATAAGGCCGCCCTTTGTACTGTATTAGATTTCAACTCCAACTTGTAATCTTTTAATAAGTGTGCAATAAAGTGTATATAAATATAAATAAATAAATAAATATTTAACGATAAATATATGTTGATTCAGTGTTATAAGAAGTATTATATAATAACATATTTGCATTTAAAAGAAAAGGTTATAACTTGTACTTAAATAGTAACTAAAAAATTCAGGTTAAATAGTTTTCCCAGTTGTACCTGTTCACCCTATTTAGATCCCTATCCACCCCAAGTGACGGTATGTACTATCAATATATCAAGAATTATACAATTCATTTTTTTTAATTTTTACAATCCAATCCAATTCATTGAAATCTGTCAAAATTAGTAATAATAATTCAGAATTAACTGAAATATATGTCAAATAATTAAAAACTTAATTTATGTATTTTAAATTGTATAAAATTAGATTTTATATTGCTCAATTGGAATATCATCGATATTGACTTCACAATATTTCACAGTTTGTAGAATCGCTATCAACAGTGCATACTGTCTATTATTTACGGCAAACTCGATTAATTCGATCAACCTTTCGGGTCTTAAGTTCCTCGTCAGCAGATAAACACATCGTCTAAGTAAATCAGGCATCATATAACACGACGCGACAAGTAAAAGTTGTCTTAAATCATCAGTTTCTGGCATTGTACCTAAATACATATACTCTTTTAGATACTGGAGTGTAATGACAGATATATCTGGTACGTCAACGACACCTTCAGCTTCATTCCGCCAACTACCGGCGAACAGTGCTTGAAAAAACGGACTACAAGACGCCGCAACAACCTTGTTCAAATGCACCGAACCATCGATACCGCGCAATTCGAGATTTGTAAAATTTGTATCCTCATAAATGGTTTCGTAAGACTTCGCCAATACATCCACGTCAATTGTAAATGTCATTATTTGTTTATTATTAAGATTGATAGTAATATTTTCTTTGTGCAACTGCCACGTGTTGTCTACTGGAAATTTTACTATATTATTACAGCTAATACTATTGTTTCCGAATACCGAGACGCAGTTGAAGTCGTGTCTCACATGATAGTTCAGCTCGTCGTACGGCAGTTTCTTATTAAACTTTACGAAATATTCCATAGTGTCCGCTTTTGTTTTGACAAATTTCGCTTGAAATTCAATTCTGTCATCTATATTGATTGTGGTGCTGCACAGCGGACTCATCGAGGTGGTTGGCTTAAAATTGACAAGATCCACACGTAGACAATGTGTTTTTGAATTCTCTCTCACTCTTTCCAGCACTTCTATTCTGAAAATGAGAGTTTTATTTTTTACTAGCAGACCGCGCGAACTTCGTACCGCTATATTGTATGTAGCTTCCCGCTTCACGGTGTTACTCGCGTATAAACAAAATGTCGATGACGACAATGATTACACATAGCCTTTGTTACTCAGAGATAATGTAGCTTTCTAAAGAAAAAAGAATTATTAAAATCGGTCCAGTACTTTTTGAGTTTATTCGTTACATACAAAAATACAAATCTTTCCTCTTAATAATATTAGTATAGATAAAAGTAATTATACCACGTTTTCTACCCGACAGTGTTGGCAGCGGCTGTTAAGCCTCGTCTCGTCGTTATGTTTTCGGCCCAAATGGAATACGTGGCGAACCTATTGCCATACACAATTACACATGGAAAAGTCATTGATATTTATCACACATATCTTTCGAGAAAAATAATTGGACACGACACACACAGTGCCCTCTAGTTTCCTAAGCCAACCAACGAAATGCTAATAAACTTTTAACATAACATAACTTCACGCCTGTTTCTATCCGAATGTGTTATGCGCTCAAATGTGATCAAATGGAATAGGTGGCGAACCTATTGCCGTACCGGGCACAAAGTGGTTAGTCATCGATATTTGTCACACACAACTTCTGAAAAGTCATTGGTATGAGCAAGGATTCGACCCCGCGACTTCTGGATTCAGAAGCGAGGTGGTCGACCACTGGACTATCGACATCCTCGACTCCTATCCATGAAAAAACAATCCACCCCAGGTTAAATAGAATTTCTTTCCGAAGAATACTACACATGCCCATGATAATGTAGCTATAGCTATGGACTCCTTTAACACATGGCGTTTTAAGGCCACTTTGAGCCCTTTGTGAGGATATAGGTACCAAAGTATTGGCAATTCAACAGAAGCTTTGATTACACTTTGAGCCTGTACACGTAATAACTATCATTAAATAAACTTAAAAATATGTACAAACTTACATAAACTCTGCCATTATGACTAACCAGATAGTCTACTATCACCTGACACTGGCTACTGAAAAAAAAAACAATTTTATTATAACGATTGCAAAGTTATACATGGCTTGCATTACATATTTTGATTAGTTTTTAGGACTACCTGCAAATATTAACACCATTTAAGATGTTTCGAAGTCCAGTAAAAATAATTACGTACTTTAAACTATTATGAGTTAATAAATATGTACCTATTTTGTTAATATACAAAGCAAGTACGAACCAAAAAGTACGAAACCTATAATATACCAAATCATTAGGAGAAAAAAACAAAAACGAAATTTAAAAAATTGAATGTTGTTTGTTGTTGTACTTAACTTTTTAATTTTGTTACATTAATCTCTTAACTGTTTATAATACTTTGGATATTTGTGAATATAAATGTCTTAGTTTAGTTTAAAAGATGATATCAATACATAACAGTTGTAAAACAGGCAAAATACTTACTCTGTGAAAGCTGGAACCAGCTGGAACAATCCGATGTGCTAACACAACTATTTGAATTTAGCTAATCAACTAATAATGTGAGTATTGTCAAATGACAATTAAGTTCTGACTTCTGCCAAAATAAAGTATTAAGTACATAGTACCTACTAATTTCAGTTTATGCAAAAATAGGAGTTGGAGTGTTAATTTGAAAGTTTTTTTTTACCTTTTCATGCGACTGATGAAAGTCTTTCAGCTATTTGAAAAATGAATATTATTGAATAGAATTAATCATCATTACATAGAATAAAACAAAGTCACTTTCCGCTGTCTGTCCCCTTAAATGCGCATATCTTTGAAACTACGCAACGGATTTTGATGGTTTTGATCTATAATTCATGAATAGTGTAATGAAAAAAGTGATAATTTTCAGAATTTAGAAATTTAATCCCAAACGCTGCCTGAACCCTAAGTGATAAATCAAAACAATGTACTACATATTATACACCTTTAAAAGGCCTACAAAAAAGTCCGCGAGGGCATATGTCTATCTCTTAAGGATAACTCACAATGATAAATAAAGGGGATAAAGGCAAGGACTACACGGCATTGAGCATACTAGCAGACCGCGCGAACTTCGTACCGCTATATCGTATGTAGCTTCCCGCCTCACGGCGTTACTCGCGTACAAACAAAATGTCGATGACGACGATGATTACACATAGCCGATGTTACTCAGAGATAATGTAGCTTTCTAAAGAAAAAAGAATTATTAAAATCGGTCCAGTACTTTTTGAGTTTATTCGTTACATACAAAAATACAAATCTTTCCTCTTTATAATATTAGTGTAGATATATATCGCATTGCAATAAATTTGTAACAGTTTTGAGTCTACAGTAATTGATGTATGGCCTGGGCTCTAATTATAATATCTTGGACACAATACACACAGCGCCCTCTAGTTCCAAGCTAAGCAACTAAATTGCTTGTGTTATGGATACTAGATAACTGATATTAATACATATATACCTTTCTTTTGTAAATACATACTTATAATACATAGATAAACAGTCAGACACCACACAAATATTTATGTATGTCACAAATATTTGTGCTCGGGTGGGAATGGAACCCTCATTGCTACAGCCGATAGTTTTACCAATGCGCCACGAGGCCCGTCAGTCATTGCTGCAGCTGTAAATTTCATGTTAATAAAAATAAAAGAATTTCTTTATTAAAAGTAGTTTATTTTGTTCATTACAATCAAGGTAAATGTGTTATTATTTGTATATCTAACTTAATAATTATTTGTTACATAGGAACAGGTATATTAAGCAGAGAGAATAGAGCGCCATCAAACACGATTCTTGAACTCGCTTCTTTGACTTTTACAAACTCTTGTCTAGATACACTTGTCGGTTTTTATGGCTCCCGACATCACCTTCATAAGGACAAATTTGATTTCATTATGGAAATTGTGTCGTAACCGAGCTCGATTCCTACATCCTCCCAATTTTGTATCGTTTATCTGCTTAGTCAATCTTGCACCATCCATTCCATCTTCATGTCCGAACCACTGGAGCATGGCCTTTTTTACTTTAACACCGACACTCTCTTTCAATACAACATATTTTCTTACATATTTATAATTATAGATTACTCATAATCAATTAAAGAATATAGTTTAAAAAAATTCATAGATATACTATGCAATAATGAATTGTCCATTATATTATTGTATTTTAGACTGATAGTGATTGCAAGAGAATTCAAAATATCGATAACTTGATAACCTTGATATAAAAGTCGATAAATGAAAATATAGGTATAATGATTGTACTTCCAATTATCTATCTAGAATGACATGATAATAAATCTGTATTTCATTTGGCTCATAGGTTAGGATCGGGACGTAAGCGAGAGAGACGGGTGGGCGGAATTTATGACGTAACAAACATATAAACATAACTTCACGCCTTTTGTTACCCGAAGGTGTAGACAGCGGCTGTTAAGCCTCGTCTCGCCGTTATTTTTACGTCCCAAATGGAATAGGTGGCGAACCTATTGCCATACCGGGCACAAAGTTTGTGAGTCAACGATATTTATCACGCATAACTTCCGAAAACAATTTCGAAAAGTCATTGGTGTGAGCCAGTGTCTGGAAACACCCGGAACCCGGACCTCTGGATCAGAAGCCGTGTGCTCGACCACTGCGCCACCGAGACAGTTATTCGAATTTATGACGTATTATTTTATAAGTCGAAAAGTGTATAATCACATAAATATATAAATGTTTATTGTTACAATATTGATTAACTAATCATCACTCGTCTATAGAAGTGTCTACATCTAAAAGTGAATCTTCGCTGACAAGGATACTGAGAGATTGTTCTAACATATTAACAAAAGACTAACCACATCCCTAAACATCGCAGTGACCTTGTCAATGAAATATGACGTATTCTTGCCTATATTTTGTTCGGAGTTTTGGTTATGACGCTAGAACAAAGTCATAGCAACGAGTATTCGTGAGTTATCTAAAATACATTAATATAATGGACGGAGTATAATAGAAATAAATGCTGGAACATTAAAATTCAAAATACCAAGACACACATACTGACAATCATACAGTTTGTCCTCTATGGACTCGAACTACACTGCTTATACATTTGAACAAAAAGCACCATCTTCCGCGAGAACGATCAATTTTGTCAAGTAAATTATTTCGTGGCCTGCAACATCCTTCATTGTATATCTGCTTGGTCAATTTTGCGTCATCATCATCATAATGGTGCGGACATGTAGAAAGAATTTAAGATGCAAGATTATTGCTTTTAATGCTGTTAAATAATTTATTTGTTTAATAGCTTTTGTCGTTATATAGCAAAAAAAACATATTACAGTAAATATGAAATACATACACACTTACGATATGTATTTGACATTAAAAAAAAATCAAACACTTTTCTACACAAAAACGCGCCATACTGTCATGGCGTCTTGAATGGCGTCCCGTCGTGGCAAACATACCTGTGTTTGTGTAAGGATGTTGTCAATGCTTTTAGTAACGTATACCACGACGTGACGTCATTCAATACGGCATTTTCTAATCACCGCTCACTGTCGCGTGGCACAACGCCTATTGTGTAAGATTTTCTGTGCTAACAATATTATTAATCTTTACTTATTTTAATAAACTGTTTTATTTTTTTTAATCTGTACATTTTCACCAATAATTGGAAGCTATAAATTCACGCGATTCATTCTTAGTGGAAACGAGCCTATTGCACTGGAGTAGGCTTATGTCGACATATCACTGGACTTAAGCCTCCTCCAGCGCTCTCCATTAGTCCTGCTATTATTTTAAATCATCTTTTCAGTACTTTTATTGTTTTTTGATATATATTTCTTGAGTACCGTAAGGGTATTTGAGGTCAATTACACTATTCTCTCTTCACAAAATTAGATTGGGTCAATCAAAATGATTTCTAAAAGAAACCTAACGGTATAGCAGCATGCTGTTGGACTGGTATATCTTCAATATTGAGTACTGAATGGCGTACTGCTTGTAAAATAGCGACCAACAGCTGGAACATCTGGTTGCTCATGGCGAATTCGATCAGACCAACTATATTGGCCGGGTTGACATGTCTGGTCATCATATACAGGCAACGTCTCTCCAAATCCTTCATCATATAGCAAGATGCTAGGAGTAAAAGTGGTCTCAAACTATCAGCCTCAGGCAATCTACCCAAATATATGTAGTCTTTTAAGTGTTGCAAAGTCGCCATTGTGGCACCAGGAACGTTGACGACTCCCTCATTTGTCTCCCGCCAAGATCCACAGAAGAGTGTTTTGAAAAATGGACAGGAATATGCTGCAACAACTTTGTGCAACCGAACTGAGCCATCAATACCACGTAATTCCACATCGGTGAATGCTGTATCTTCATATATTGCTCCATACGATTCCACCAAAGGATCTAGGTTGATTGTGAACTCCATAATGTTCATGGGATAGCAGTTTAATGGTATACGGTCTTTGTGCAAATGCCATGTGTCGTTCACTGGGAATTTATCACTTTTGATGCTGCCAACGCATGTCATACCGGATATAGTCAGGGAGCTATAGTTGTGGAGTATATGATAGTTTAGTACGTCGTCTGTATGTCTTTTATTGAATTTCACAAAGTATTGTAAACAATCATCGGTGGTTTTGACGAATTTCGCTTGAAAATCAATTCTGTCGTCGATATTGAACTTGTCGCTGCACAACGAATTGTTGATTTGTGTATCGCCGAACATAAAGTTCACGAGTGCTACTTTCAGAGAGTGAGTGTTGGCACTCTCTTTTACTCTTTCCTTTATCGTTATACTGAAAAGAGGAATAAAGGTTTGTTTTAAGTTTTATTATTTCATATGCTCCGATGTTACAGTGTCGGCTCAGTGGTCGACCCTACTGAATCTTAAACAATGACTTAACAGAATTCTTCTCGGAAGATAAGTACCTAAATATCGGCGACTGACATAATTATGCAAGAGGTATGGCAGTAGAATCGGCCATTTATTCTGTTTATTTATGACAGTCTACACTTTCCTGTGGAAAATGTGAATTGTATGAAGTTACGAAAAAAGTTACAGCAGTTATAAGTAGTGATGACTTTTTTTTCAAAATGAAATATAACACAAACGCAAATATTTATTTATGAAGAAAATTATCATTGCAATCGTTGTAACTTGGAGGTAGACCACGCCACAATCGAGAGTTTCACATTTAAATCCGGGCACACCGGCTCGACCGGTGAAATATCACGACCTTTTGGAATATCGCCGTGAAATGGCTCGTGCTCGTACGGGGAGAGAGGTATCTGGTGGCCCGATCCCCTTTCCCTTTCCTTTCCTCTCCTACTCCCTTAAAGGACGGCAACCCACCACGGTGTTCATGGGCGGTGAGAAGTTACTTAACATCAGGTATCCGACTTGCTCGTCTGCCCTCCGATCCCATAAAAAAAACAAATCGATGGCTTTTTTGGAAATATCTATGGAAATATATTTTTATTGTCTCGACGTTACGTTTACATTAGTATTTTTTGCCTTCTGTAAATACTTACTGAAAATCTCCCATTGTATTTTTTGTATATAGTCTCTAATCAGCTATCCAGCTTCTGAAAAATGATGTACAAACTAAGATAAATATCAATACAACTTTGTATTTTGGATTGTAATAAAAATTAGTTAATTAATACATACATACATAACTTCACGCCTTTTGTAACCCGAAGGTGTAGGCAGCGGCTGTTAAGCCTCGTCTCACCGTTATATTTACGTCCCAAATGGAATAGGTGGCGAACCTATTGCCATACCGGGCACAAAGTTTTCAGTCATCGATATTTATCACACTTAACTTCCGAAAACATTTCGAAAAGTCCTTGGTATATCATCATGTTATATTGGTGTCAGGAATCGAACCCGGACCTCTGGATCAGAAGCCGTGTGCCACCGAGATGATTTATTTCCGATGTTAATTAGAATGAAACTTAACATAACTCACGCCTTTGTCTACCCGAAGGTAAAGAAGAAAGGTCGGAATGAATGAGAATGTCGGTGTAAAAATAAGAAAGGACATGGTTCGGATATGTAGAAAGAAAGGATGATGTAAGATTGACTAAGCAGATATACAAAGCAAAAGCGGATGGATGTAGGAGTCGAGGACGGCCAAGACACACATTTCATGCCCTAATAAAACATGTTGTGTGTTGGAGGAGCATCAAAAATTGATACGCGTGCATGAAAAGAGTTATGAAAGTTAACGAAGCGAGTGAGGTGTGTAAGAACGTGTGTTATGACGTTCTGTTCTCTCTGCTCACCCCGTAAGGGATTTGGCGTGAAGTTATGTATGTATGTTTGTAAGTTCGCGAGGTTAGTATAATCATAAATTCTACTTAATTCATATATTCGTATTCGTTAATATAAGCAAATCTGTAATCTGTACCGTACTATCCAGAAGCCTTGTTAGTGCCTACATTTGAGGCGTCCCGTAGCACAGCTCCATATTGCTTGAATTTTTGAAGGGAATTCTGAGGAGTTTTCAAGAAAATTTTCATATTATTTTAATATTATCATAATTCTCGGTGGTCCAGTAGTTGAGCACCCTGTTTCTGAATTCAGAGTTCGCGGGTTCGAATCCTGGCTCACACTAATGACTACGTAATTAATTTCGTAAGTTATGTGTGATAAATAAATATAGATGACAAAAACTTTGTGCCCGATATGGCAATAGGTTCGCCACCGGCCATAAGGCACGATTCTTACACGCTTCACTCGCTTCGTTGGCTTTCATAACTCTTTTCATGTATGCGCTTTGATTATTGAGGCTCCTAAACTCCTAACATCACCTTCCTCCAGAACACGTCCTATTTGGTCATGGGATGTGTGTATTGACGTCCTCGACTCCTCTACATCCATCCGCTTGTGCATTGTACATCTGCTTAGTCAGTTCTGCATCATCCATCCTTTCTACATGCCCGAACCATCGGAGCATGCCCTTTCTTACTTTTACACCGACACTCTCTTTCAATCCGATTTCCTTCCTTATAATCTTGTTTTCGACGTGGTGAGCGAGGGTCACTCCGCAGATTTTACGCAGTGCCCTCATTTCGACCGCGTTTATCCTACTTTCATGCACACTCTGCCATATCCAGCTCTCACTTCCTTATGAGAAATATTGCATTGTGGATTGCTAGCTGGGCTTTTCTGTTAATATTTTTTACACCCAGGAATCTGCCCAACGCTCCATTTACACTATTTATCCTTGCATTTCCTTGCATCCTTGACCATTATCCTTGCATCCGTTCTGGATTCTTCCCTTTCAAACACCATAACTTTCGTTTTCATCACAGTCAATTGTAAGTAAAAGTGTAAGTAAAACATATTTGTACGGATATCAGTTAATTAAGATTTACCTATCACAACCAACTTATTTAAATTGGAAAACTAGAGGGCGCTGTATTTAAAAAAAGCTAAATACAAACTAGCCAAGCAGTTCGCTGCATGAATTGGCCGGCTCGGCCGGTGAAATACCAGCACCTCTCAGAAGATCGACGTAAAGTGGCTAATGCCGCGTTTCGTTCTGTGAGACAGGTTCTCAGAGGCCCACCCCCTTCCCCATCCTTTCCTATCCTACTCCCGTAAAGGTCGGTAACGCAACTGTAACGCTATATTTGATGCCGTACGTGGGTGGCGCTGGTCGCTTACCATCAGGTGACAACGCCTACTCATTTGCCCTCCTATTCCTTAAAAAAAATCTATAGCAACCAGAAGATCAACCGTTTTTATGTTTATTTGGTATAATGATTACCCCTAGAATAGGGTAAATATTGTGTAGTTAGCAACTCTGAATACTAAGATCAGGTAGTCATGGTGATGGCCGTGGCGGGCCACGTTCAGATTCCAGAGCCATAAAAAATAGAAAAAAAAGCAACGGTCGCTGATAATGGACAGAGCACAGCGTGCCCTTTGCGCCTGTAAAGCCGTAAAGCGTATAAGACGGATTCCAGGCATTTCCAGATGTTTGTAATAGTTTGTATTCTAACTTCTGTACAAATGCAGAACTATTTAAAGACATCAGAAATCTTCACTTAATTTCGTTGTTTGTAATTCATTGTAGTAAAATAAGAGTATTAATATTATTTATCATTCCAAGGGATGAAGTTGAGATTAAATTGATATGCAATTTAAAACATGTACTACGATTACCAGACAGAGCACGTGAATGCTTAGTAATTTGGATTAATAAATCTAAACGAATCTCAACTACTCTCAACAGAATATTTAACGAATTTTCAAACTGTAGTTAACTTTTCAATTCTCATAAACCTATTTTCCTATCGGACCTAATAATTCATACTTATGATAACATTTCATAAAATAAATAGTAGACAGTATAATATACGGTTTTAAAACTTTGTGATATATATGAACAAGTTACTCACTTAGAATACTCCGACTGCAAATCCACTGCAAGACACTATCAACAATCAATTTTATCAATACCTAAATAACTACCTACTAGCACCTACTGCTACCTACTTTCAAAAATGTACACTAAATCGAGTAGACACTAGAGACACCTAGGTACGTATTTTTTTACATTTCTTGGGTAGGAAAAGGAGAGGAGATATCTTTTTTTTTGACCATTTTTTTTATTTGCCCCATTTGGACAGGCTAACGCTTTAAAGCATTACTGCCTGCTGTCGTAGTTCTATTCTTTGTCTTTTATATTGTTAGAACAGAATATCTGACCAAGCCTGCTCATCTTTGGTACATTTGTGTCATTATAATGTTCCTCTATGGCCGCACTAGTCTCATAAGACTACAGGTAGATTTCAAATGTGGCAATGGAAAAGTTTGTTTTTATTACGTATTCTTTATTTTATAAATCTTTGATTTTTACAAATACCAATAAAATTTAAATTGATATTATAATGGTACTGTTACAGAGGCTCTTATTTGCACGAAAGCAAGTGCTCGACAGTAGCATGTATGTCGATACATTGCTATTAATGAGAATGATAATTTCGAGCATGCTCATTAATTAACATCGACCATATATATTCAGGAGCTTGAAAACAGCATGCTTATTGAAAGCAAGTTTAAACTTAAGTATGCTCATAATGAGCATGTTTTTTTAGTATGCTAATAAAGAGCATGTGTAACAGTATCTTAACGAACGAAGAGTAAATTACGTTACAATAACTCTTAATTATAAAATACAAATATTACGAAATGTTTTTCTTAAACGATGGAGGCAAGCGAGCTAGCAGGTCACCTGATGATAAGCAATTAACGCAGCCCATTGAGACCTGGAATACAGACAAGAATACAGAACATTTTCGTTGTTGGCGTATCAGATGGGTTTGGGAAGACGTCGGAAATAAAATTACTATTAAAACGACCATCATTGCCTCAGAGAATACCATATTCTACCTTAATTACCTAACATACTCTGGTAGGGCCCGTAAATGTGATAAGTGACAACTAAAGGATTATGACTATGGAAATTGATGGGAATTGATGATTGATCAAACCACCTCTCGTATGATAAGTCTCGAATGCCTAGATGTTCTGGTCTCCAACTTCTAGTTTAGATATCTCGAGATCTAATCCTGGTTCAGATCAATGATGACTTTACAATTGTAGGGTGTTATTATCGTGAGTTGTTTCCTATCTGTCCCCTTTTATGCTTAGATGTTCAAAAATACGCAATGAATTTGGATACGGTTTTTTAAATAGATAGAAGACCCTGAGAGCTCACTAAATCGAACCGGGGTCTCAGGGTAATTCTAGATGCGGCATTTACCCTTCTTCAGTGCATTTAGATTGAAAACTAGATTAGTCTAGGACGACACATTTCGAAAACAAATGATAGAATATTCGCCAGTGCTCCCAGATACTTGATACCACCGTTGACTCTATTACCAGCAGTTACTCTCCTTTCAATATCTTCTTCACATTTTTCGTCTATGGTAAACATACTTTCCAATTATATAAACTCATTTACTTGCTCCCATTTTTCGCCATCCAATACCATTTCACACTTTATCGCCTCTTTCTCTCTCTCCACACCCATATCTTTTATCTTGCTTACATTTATTTTCATAGCTTTTTCTCTAAACCCTGCATTCACAAAGATTAGGATGTCTTGTAACTGTGGCTCAGACGGAGCAGGTTACACATGGCGTATAGTAGGCATTTGACAGGCAATTCTTCAATCTTTAAATAAATCATTAATAACTCTAAAAGAGACTGAATCTAAAAGCACTTAGCTAAATATTTTTAAGACATAGTTAGCAAAGTGAAGATCTGATTGATGCATCCACTTCCATTCCTATATCAATACTTTCCACCAAATAGTTCAATGCGAATTATAATTTCCTGTATGACAGTATTATAATAGCCTGTCTACAATGGGTTAGTGGTAACGAATAAATGCTATCCGGAATAATCCGGATTAAAATGTCAATCTATTTCAAATTAACGGAAATTTGAAAGTGTCGAACGAAACGAATCCATGAGTTTGCAGAATTTCGTGAAATTTTATGCAAAATGGAGATAACATCATACGGGTTGAGTGATGAGGAATTCGTTCCGTTTCTACACAGTCTAAATGTCGAAACATACAAGAAATCTTTTGAATGGATGCTTAATGACAGTGAATTTGCGGGGATTTTGTGTTGGCTTTCAGATAATTTAGATCATAACAATGCTCTAAGTGTCCGTGAAGAATGTCGGTAAGTAAACAAAAAAGTTTTCTTTATGTGAAGAATATCAGTACTTAGTATAAATTAATGTCGCTTTCCGCTGCCCCCTTTGCTGTCTTTGAAACTGCGCAACGGATTTTAATGCGATTTTTTTTAATAGATAGAGGGTATTAATGAGGTAGGTTGTATGTATAATTCATGTAGGTACGATGTAGTTAAAGAAAAAGTGATAAATCCACAATTTACATATTTATAACTTCTTTTTGTTTCAACTTGAATATAGGTACAAATAAAATAGTTTCAGAGTTTAAAGTATATGTTTCAGTTATTTTTGTTACAGTTTCAAGGAACTTGAAAGGAAAGGTGCCTTATTATCATCAGAAGATTTGGAAACTTCAGTAACAAATATACAAAGACAGTATGAAGGTATTTGTTTACCTGGAGAAAAAGAAGATTTAGAAGATATGAAATTGGATATCAATCTTATGAAAGAAAGGCTAACTATATTGGAAAATCAGCAAGTTGAATATGAATCTTTGATAAGACAGAATGAGTGAGTTAATTATTTTTTATAATATTTTTCCAAGGAGGGTTGACTTCAGTCAGGTGGCTGGTCTTAAATGCACAGCCAAATCTTTTGACAACATGGATAGATCAAAAAGATGATATGTTGTGCTGATCCCACTTAGATTGGGATGAAGACAGGAGTGATAATTTGCTTCCAGATGTAGCTTGCTTTGTAAGAATCAAGTATTAACTGCCATTAAATTCCCTACCTTCCAACAACTTTGCTACAAATAAGATGGTGTGATATTGACATTAAACGTGATATAATCCTAAAAGTTGTTTTAATGTCATGAACGTGATTCGCGAAAGTCTTGAGAGATAAATATGGTGTGATATTATCTCCTGTTTTACAAATATAAATTAATATTAGAAAATGTATATATTGAGGGGTGAAAGGCTATTTGTTTTAAGCGACATTTTTGCAACTTTACAGGAGAACCATTTAAAGTTTGAAATTTTGGAAAAAAAAAACATAAATAGCATTTCACCCCTCGATATATTAATATGTGTGTATGTGTATGTATTACATTATTATTTTTTATATTAATTTTGTTATTTGCACTAACAGCTACCTCTCCCTTCTTAGCAATCTATCCCACTGTTGCCTGGAAGAAATCGCTGTCAGTGATAAGGCCGCCTATTGTACTGTATTTACCTGCATAGTATTTATGCATAGTTTTTAAGTAGTAAATTTGTACAATAAAGTGTAAATAAATAAATAAATTATCAAATCAATGGTGTCCGAAAGGGAGCAGTCTAGAATAGATTCAAGCATAATGGTTGATGATGTAGTGCTGGAAAGGTGAATGAATCTGTAAATCTTGTATGCGCTTTTAGTAGGGATGGAAGGTACACCGCAGATGAAGAAAGAAGAGTGGTGTTAGGAAATAGAGTAAATAGAATGTTGAGCAATGCCTACCTCGCAAGAGATCTGTTGTGAAGTTATGTACATAAATCAGATAAATCAGCTAATTGTGATCTCAGTGGTCCAGTGGTAAAGCATGTTCTCAAGTCCCGGGTACGAATCCTCGCACCAATGACTTTCCAAAATTGTTTTCGGAAAGTTATGTGTGATAAATATTGATGACTGAAAACTTTTTGCCCTGTATGGCAATAGGTTCACCACCTATTGCATTAGGGACGTAAACATAAGGGCGAGACGAGGCCTAACAGCTGCTGCCTACACCTCCGGTTGGCAAATGCGTGAAGTTATGTTATGTGTGCATTATCAGCTAATTGAATGAGGGCATCTACAGCATTGCTTAACTGTTAAGAGTAACTGTTTCGATTTTAACTGCGTAAGATAGTGAAGTTTATAATATAATGAATTAGAAGTCAATTATATTCCACTTTCTTTGTTTTCATTATGTCTCTGTATGTCCTTGCAATTTTATAATTACTCCATCTTTATATTTTCCTATTATGCCAAAAAGCATACCAAGCTTAAACAAAATCTTTTTTTTTAAGATTTTTATATACCTTTATTAATCTGTATATCGATAGGGACATATTTATAAATTTTTAATGGCATATTCTGGATACATTTGATTATTATTTTAATCTAAATTGCAGTTGTCATTAGGCATATGACACAAACAGCTAGAACTCTTCTAGTTAAAGCTAATAGCATGCTATTAGTATAATGACAATAATAGCCTATTATTAAATATTTTTGACTGTAAGATCTATAGTTCCATTTGAACTTTTTATTGCAGATTAATTAGTGAACAGTTAAATCTGGATATTATGAAGTTGAATTCTGCCCATGGGCAATATGTAGAAGATGAGTCTAAAGCTTCAGATCAATGCATGTTACTTGCACAAGAGGTGGAAACCCACACTGAGGATGTTATTGGTGTTATTGCTGAAAAACTGGCTGTATACAGTAATTGTCATTTGGATAAGGTAAACTATATTAAATAATAGCTGACTTTGTGAACTTTGTTTTGCCTCACAAGCACTAAATAAAATATTTATTCTAAAAGCAAAGTAGCCAAAGATACTCCTTATTACACCTAATACCTGCTTATTTCAATATTATATACAGACACTTCAATTTTATTTATATGTATGGATGGGACATAAAAATAAATAAACATGTAGATGTGAAAAAAATTTTGTCACTCAACATCTACAGTGTACACTTTTAATTCAGCCATGAAAAAAAAAAAGCATGTAAGTCATCATAATTTATGCTTAGCTTTTTTATGCTTATAGCTCTGACTACAATCATATCTAGTTTTATTTACATACTTTGAAAGCATTTATTTTGCTTTTAGGTAATTTTAGTTTTCATAGTCAAGTTACTGCATAATTGTATCCAGAAAAAAAGTATTTATATTATATTTTACATATTTGGGAAATACATTTAGAACTTAAATTTTTTAGGTGTGGGTTGAAATAAAATTTTAAATGAAGTTGCTCATTGTGTTTTGTTCAGTGTTTTCTTTTCCACAGAGGTACTTTCCTTAAGTACATAACAAATAAATACTTTAATTCAGTACCCTATATGATTTATGTGTCTCTATTGACTATTTAAGGTGTCTGGAAAGACATTTTTATTTCATTTCTTAGGTCTTGTTGGTCAAGTGGTCCAGGTCACCCCCCTTCTGAATTCAGAAGTCGCGGGTTCGAATCCTGGCCCACACCAATCATCAATGAGTTTTCGAAATTGTTTTTGCAAGTTATGTGTGATAAATATTGATGACTGAAAACTTTGTGCCCGGTATGGCAATAGGTACGCCACATACCATTACATACCATTTGGGATGTAAACATAACGGCGAGACAAGATTTAACAGCCGCTGCCTACACCTTCGGGTAGTAAGGCTTGCAAATTTTCTCCATTAATAAGCATTATATTAATATTGTTTCAGGATACCTCAAAAAAGTTTTTCACATTTGGTCCGTTTGAGTCTTACAGACAGTCCCAGGCGTTATTCAGATCTCATTTTGACCTTTTTACATCCAAGAAGTTTTCTAAGGCTCCGAATAATGTGCTATCCGAGGAGGAGTTGAGTTTCATTTTGGTGGAAGCTAATGCTATTGAAAAGAGGTGAGTGTTGTTACATATATTAATTGGTGCTGGCAGGAACTATGGATTATTATCTCAGTTTATTAGTATTGTTTTTTTTTTATGGGATAGGAGGGCAAGCAAGCAGTGGGTCACCTGATGTTTGATAGAAACCCTGTGGTTTGATAGAATCATTGCTGGTGGAAAATCCAAATTTCTCTTTGTTATCAAATTTATGTAAAATTTTCAGTTATATCTATGTTTATACAAAAAATGTAATAGGACTATATTAAGTAGTAGTGTTTATAGTTAAATGGAAAATAATAAAACGATCTGCTGACAATAGTATGTAAAATAATAGATTTTAGAACTTGTTATGTAAAATCTACTGCATACCTACTATTTTGAATGGTTTTCACTATTTTTAGAAATTTGACGTACACCGAACTCCTGTGGAAGTTATTTATTACTTTAAAATGGTGTTTCTGTGAAAAAAGTTAGTCATTAGGCGTTATTAGGATACGCATGGGGCGTTGCGGGAAACAACTAGATATAGATGGCTAATTTGGTTTTGAGAATATTTTAACAGAAAAATAATTATTTGATCAAAGTAGCTTCACCACGTTTTACTTCATACATACACGAAGTCAACGTTTTTCTTTAAGTAATACGGTCTAATATGGTTTTATCATCTTCTTTTTTTGAATATATATTTTTTTTAATTTACACACATGCACGCACGCACACAATCATGCACATACTTACACACAAGCATCACACGACATAGTAAAAGACCTGATAAAACAAACAACTAAAAATATTTAAATGAAGGATGACCTATCTCACTAAGGATGTAGTCGAAAACCTTCTGATGATGAATTAATTATATAAGGATGAATGAACGATGGTCGAGTATTCTGGCTGCTACACCTTTTATGCACGAGCCAACTGCTGTTTTCAGTAGCGATGTTAATATTATTGTTATTAATTTTAAATCCTAATCAAATTCTCTTTGACTTTGACTATGATATATATAGCTATTGCTACAAAAATACAAAAGGACAAAAGTTTTTGAAGATAAAAAATAGATAAAGTTTTTACAGAACGATATTTTTTTAATATGTATGATTTGCGTGTGGATCTAAAAAACCTTAGCAACATATCCAGAACGCATCATGTGGTACGCGAACCGCAGGTTAAAGATCGCTGGACTAAGGGAATGCACAACTATATAACTTAAGATATACACGATCTCAGGGTATTCTTAACCAATTGGGCTCCCCATGACCAAAAATTTTATAAGCGTGGCTTCTCATTTTTTTTTATGACTATGTATATTAAAAGATTGCCAGAGCAGATATATGTTGCAAAAGCGGATGGATGTAGGAGTCGAGGACGGCCACACAACCACTTTCCATGATCAAATAGAACGAGTCCTTGAGGAAGCTGATGTCATGAGCCTTAAAAATCGACGAGCGTGTATGAACAAGAGTTATGAAAGTCAACAAAGCTGGCGAAGCGTGTAAGAATCATGCCTTATAGCGCTTCCTTCTATGTACCTATACCGCAAGAGAATTTGTATAAAGTTCTGTATGTATGTTACGTTACACGAATAAAAGTTAAAGTAACAGAACACTGCCTGTTATGTGTAAACTGTAAACGAAATTCAGTACATATGGTGTTAATCAATAAACTTGAACTCACTCCCTGGGATGGGAAATCCTTAACTGGCTATGGAGACAACACATGGAAATAACAGACACATATAAAGAAAACCTGAAACAAAATATTTTTGTAAAGTAAATGCTTATAATATTACTAGTTCTTTGCCCCGGTAAACGCTGTTATAAAAAATAAATAAGCGGCTGACCACCCTTAACATTTAGAACATGAAGATTCGATTCTCAGACTATTCGCTATATTCATCAAAATCGATCGACCGGTCGGTCTGTTCTACAAAGTCGTTTCTATCTGTTTGTATCTGATTCTAAGGTTATCTCCAAGGAAAAAAAAAAAAAAGAACTATATACAATGAAATTGAGATACTGTTATAAAAACCATTACTACCTGCTATATTATGTCAAAGAAACCACAACCCATACTCCATAGTCTCCAATCGTTACCTGTACAGATGACATCAACACACAAAAATTTTAACCTTTATAAATTAACTAGCTGACCCGGCGAACTTTGTTTTACGATCTTTGTGTTGCGAACGCATCAAAAGTAATAACTGCTGTCCCGCTATGTTAATACTGCAATATCTTCGAAAATATTTGTTTAAATTGCATGCTGGAACGTGCCAGGATCATCTATATTACATGCACAATCTATTTAAGACACTTAATTGGATGAAAATTAAAACTGTAATGTATAAAATCGCTTCGTAAATAGGCCATTATTTCTCCTATAAAGTAAAAAAAATAAAAATGGTCATTGTGGGTTATCCCTAACATATTATTATGCTCTCGCGGACTTTTTTTGTAGACCTTTTAAAGGTGTATAATAATGTAGTACGTTGTTTTGATTTATTACTTAGGGTTCAGGCAGCGTTTGCGATTAAAATTCTAAATCTTGAAAATTATCACTTTTTTACTACACTATACAAATACATGAATTATAACATCCTCTGACTATTATCGTATTAATTTCATAATAATTATGCTTATTAACACAACAAAATCGACGTAACGGTAAATCCAGAAGCGGGAAGCCTACCCTCTTCACTCTCTTCTACCTGCCTCCTACCCTATCCCACCTTAAAGTCAGGCAACGTAACTGTGAACCTCTTGGTGTTGCAGATGTCCATGACGCTAATTGTTTACCACTAGGAGACAGCGCTTGCTAGTTTGCCCCCCTTTCCCATAAAAACGTTCCCATAAAAAAATTATTACACTTTTTAGTTTGTATGATACGAAAGCATGTCTCTTAGTTTTTTTTTTCAACTGTACTTCATTTTACTTTTTAGTGAATAGCCAGAATAGACAAAGATATTATTATAACACAATAGTATGCGTACGAGATTTGTCGGTGTTAAATAAAATCGGATCGTTAAAAGTAGTAGAAAATCGAGACCAGAAAGTTTCGTTTCATACAAACTCACATGTATGTATGTGAGTTTGTATAAGCACAGATTTAGCATAGACTGTAATAGATGGCTCATGTCAGGAAAAATGTACTAATATTCATCACTGACAGCGCAACCGCGTATATTAGATTCTCAGGATATTTACATTTCAACACATGAACTTTAACTATGTAAAAGTTGGCACTTTGAAGAGCTTTTTACTCACACATTGATAAGTCACACGCACATCAACAACCCATTTTTGGTCTCGTTGTTTGGGTGACTATTGCCGATCTATTATTCTTATATCTATGCATACAAGTGCAGCTAATAAAAGCGTTAAAAAAAACATCATCACGTGGTGGTCACAGCGTTCACAGAGAGTAGGCGCGACATCGCAAAGTAACGCCATTATTGGTCGTGTGTTGATATAGTTTGCCAGTTTCAAATTGGGAAACAAAAAACATGAAAAAACAATGAAATGATCAGTTATTATTCCTATCAATCCTATTTATTGAAATTGGCCAAAAAAAGTTTTTCACTTACATGATCCTCTGCGATTCCCGTTAATATGTTTTTCGCTAAATTTTCTACCATCTGTCAAAATTTTGTCTAACACTATCGCGGGCCAGCTGGCATACATTTTGGTTTATTTTCTCACGGTAAAAGAGCTGTCTTCGAAAATTCTAGTTTAAATTTGTGTCAAAATTTATCTCGACCAAGAAATGGTATTTGATCACAGTAGCTGACACAGTTTAAACCGTACATTTACAGTTTTTTTTTTGGCAATCTTCTCAGTTTTGAAAGAACAAAATATCCAGAAAAGGATACATAGAGAAGTGTATAAATAAGTCTTGAGAGTAAATTTGTGGAAAAATTGGAGCTCGACATGTTTTGTTTAAGCCTGTCTGCAGTTAATGTAACGTCAGGTGTGGACTGCCCAACCATATGTCAATTTGACAGCTGTTATTTGACTAACTGTCCCGAGTTTACGATGAACGATCCATACGATGCGATCTACGAAGACAAAAAGTGTCATGATTCAAAAAGTTTGTAATATTTTAAATTATTGTAATAAATTTGTTTGCTCATATTTAATAATTTTCTATAGTGACTAGTACGTCAGTGGACGTCAATAATTACGAAATAGCATGTTCTTGTACAGAATTAGGGCATGTTTCTGACAAAAAGTGACTACTGAGTTTTTAGTCGCCAACAACGAAAAAACTAAACACATTTATGATGCTATAGTTCTCGGATGACTGAACTATGAGCTCATGCAGTATTTATCAAGCGCGTGTTTATTTAAATTGTGAATGTGAAAATGATGGATTGGTTGTGGAGTCGTATGAAGGTATCTTGATATTTCAGGAGTGCTATTAAAGATTGATGATTTAGTGACTAAATTTATGTTATATGTAAAAATATGAGCAATTATTACTTTTTTCATTGAACGTAAATTATTATAAAATAAAGCCTATTGTTGAAGTACGCACTACGCTTGTGAAAATACTCGTTTGACGATAATCAACAAACCTTTTTGGTACGTGCCCTCGTTTTGAGGAGGTGGTCTTCCATTTCATTCTAATATACGTAAATGAAAGAGGACAACAAGTTACCTGTCTCGCACCTTTATAATTCCAATATTGACCTTGTACAAGGCTAACCCATAAGCACTTACGTTCAATGTTCGTATTTGTTTTTAAACGCATTTAAAAATATTTTTAAATTTAAACAAGAGTATAAATGACTCTTAATATTTTTAAAAATAGAATTTATATTGACACATATGTGGGTATTTTATTTTCAGATTGTCGGATGTCGCGTGGTCGTATATAGAATCGAGAACAGAACTATGCGGTGAGCGTGCTAAGTTGGATTTGGTCACCAGTTATATCGATGGAGGATATATGTCGCAAATTTCGTGAGTTTCGCCCTTTTTTTTATTGTTATATAATATTTTTTCGTTTTTTTTTTGGTAATTTGTTTGAGACCGGTGTGACATTGAGAAATTTTTTATAGCTACGCGATTTTTCACATAAAGGAGCCGAATTTCCACTTTCCAAATGGAATAGGTTTACCAGGTTACAGGCCACTGTAACCCAAATTGTCTTCATAAAATGACCAAGGCCTGAGGTTCATGGGCTAAACTCTATACCTGACTCAGTGCGCACGACATACCTTCGAAACGAAGTTAGTTTTGATTCTCGAGTGAACGCACTACCGACAAATTATCTCATAGCCCAAAAATAACCTCCTGTGAAGTTGCGTGCCAATGCAAAGATTTATATTTATTGATACATGTCGATACTTCCGATACATCTATTTGTACAACTAAAAAATGAACGAATAAAAACTAACTTCGGCTGTGTTGTAAATTCTGTCAACAATGAAAAGCCAAATTTTATGTGAGTATCATTCTTACATCTATCAAGAATCATGAAAATCAACAGTCTCGGTGGCCCAGTGGCTACCACCCCGCTTCTGATTCAAGAAGTAGTGGGTTCAAATCCTGACACACACCAATGACTTCCAAATTTTCGGAAGTTACGTGTGATAAATATCGATGACTGACAACTTTGTGCCCGGTATGGCAATAGGTTCGCCACCTATTCCATTTGGGACGTAAACATAACGGCGAGACGAGGCTTAACAGCCGCCGCTTACACCTTCGGGTAGAAAAAGGCGTGAAGTTATGTTAGAATCACTCGGAGAAAAGTTAAAAATACTTAAAGTTGATCATCTGGACAGTCTGTAACTTTTTAGCGCGGACCAATCGGCAGCCGGATGTTAGTAGCATTTTAGATATTTCTATTTTAAAAAGTTTAACATTGCAATATAAAAAATTGTTCCAGGCCTTATGGACTGGAAGCTGAAAGTCCAACAGAGCTATTAGAGCAAGAGGAATCTATACTGTTCCAACAGCTGCACACAGCTGTGAGGCAGCTGGTAGTTGCAAGGACCAAGATGGTTGAAGAGACTGCCGCTACATGCGCATTGGCAGTCAGGCAGTAAGTACCATTGTTAGTTATTGTCAATTTCAGTCAGTATAACTCAGACTAATAATATTACTATTTATTCATACACCTACATAACATAATAACTTCACACCAAGTCCCCCGCATGGTGGACAGAGAGAATAGGTGTATAATACTGTATAAGAATCGTAACGTATAGTGAGACAGGATTCTTGCACACCTTGCTCGCTTCTTCAAATTTCATGACTCACACGCTCGTTGGTTTTTAAGACTCCAGACATCACCTACACAAGGCAAGGTTACGTTCAATTTGGTCATGACTGTGCTCGGCCTCTCAAAATATCAACGTAAAGTGGCTCATGCCGTGTTTCACTCAGTCAGAGAGGTATCCGTAGGCCCAACACTTTCCAATTCCACCTCCGACTCTTTCCCTATCCCATTTTAATGGCCGGCAACGCCACTGTAACACTTTCTGTGTTCTACAGGTGTCTATAGGCGGCGTTATTTGCTTGCACTCGGGTGGTACGCCTGCTCGTTTGTCTCCCTAGCCATAAAAAAACATATATATCTATAAAATATACATATACATACACCATATAAAATATAAATAATACGTACATCATTTAAAATAATTGTATATCTGCTTAGTCAATCTTGCATCTTCCATTCTTTCTGTTTGCAAAGAAATTAAGTTAAGTTTACGTCAAAGAAATTATTGTTGTTATATTTAATTAATTAGAAAATAATTTCAGACAGATTTATACAGACCTTGGTCAGGCGTTAGACACTTGCTCAGCGGCTTTATGCCTGGACCGGGTTCTGTATACGGCGTTGCGTCAGGAATTGAGCACCTGCGAACAGTTCATGCAGTTTGCGATGCAACTGAAGGAGTACGCCGAAGCCGAGGATGAAGCTGTCTGCCTCAGAATTGTGAGTAACATACATAACTTGACGAATTTTCTACCCGAAGGTGTAGGCAGCGGCTGTTAAGCCTCGCCATTATGTTTACGTCCCAAACGGAGTATGGTGAGTATGGTGGCGAACCTATTGCCATACCGGGCACAAAGTTTTGTCAGTCATCGATATTTATCACATATAACTTCCGAAAATAGTTTCGAAAAGTCATCGGTGTGAGCCAGGATCCGAACCCGCGACTTCTATATTCAGAAGCGTGGTGCTTTTTGTGAGTATACCCACCGTTTTTTCTCCAAGACAAATAGCTTCTCACCGTGTCTATCTATATCCTTAAAGGTTCGTCACGGTGCTATACTCATTTTTTATGTTTGATATCTGCTTAGTGATTATTTACGTATGCCATTATATAATACTTAGTAAGTGTGCAAGTAATATATGTTTTTTTTTAGAAATATTTTAAATATGGAGTAAATATCAGGAACTGTATGAGTAGAAGGAATTTGGAGGACCACAGGACCTTACTTATTTTTTTCAAGCTAACGTCTTTCTCTATCTGAACGCACACGCTTAAATATTTAATGATTTTTTTTATGGGTTAGGAGGGCAAACGAGCAGGCGTGTCACCTGATGGTAAGTGACCAACGCCGCCCATGGACACCTGCAGCACATATAATGTTACAGTTGCGTTGCCGACCTTTGAGCGAGTAGGATAGGAATGGATGGGGAAGGGCGGTGAGCCTCCGGGTACCTCTGAATGAAACGCGGCATGAACCACTTTACGTCGATCATATAAGAGGTCGTTGTATTTCACCGGTCGAGCCGGCTTATCAGGCAGGCTTCATGCAGCCAACTGATTGGCTCTACCACTAAGTTTTAATTAATAAAATATATTGTTTACAGAAATCAATGAACGACATACATTTTCAGCACGTGTCATGTGAATCAAAATTAAGTTTCTGCGATACATTTTTACAAGCGTTATATGTAATGCTCGGTTCTCAGCCGGAAAATAATTTGCACACATTGGTGAAACTGTACAACGATATGTTGAGTGATTTGAAGGAGTTGACAGAGAATGTGGACGAATGTTATACTATTAGAGAGAAATATCTGTTAGACTTGTAAGTATTTTTTTAAAATTTTAAGTAATTTATACTCTGTCCACTATATGAATGGTTTTTTGACAGGTCGCCAACTGACATAGTTGGTGATGTCCGAAATTATCATCGATCGTATAAATCAAACGATGTTATAAAATCTTATTTACATTATCGATTACCCATTTTTTTACTGTTGTTCACCTATGACGTATTTGTTTCAAGGATAACACTCAACGTCGCGTTTTAATTTTGAATAAGTACATTGGAAAAACTTATATGTATAGATTACATACTATTTACATACTAGTAGTTATTTCCATCGATTATATACCGATGATCTATTTCTGTGGCACAATTTTAGAAATGGTTATTTTTGGCACGTCACTGCGTTGGTGACTGTCCATGAAGTACATTCATGGGCGTGAGCTGTCAAAAAACCTCTCATATCGTGGACAGAGTATAGTGAAGTAAGCGACGATTTATACTATTTAATGATTTCATACATTTACTTTCAGTAAAAAGTTGGCAGAACCTATACATAATTATATATGGGACGGCTGTACTAGACAAGCGAACAGCTGTGATCCAGGTGTATGCACACTGCAGCATGCTCTTAGGCAGCGTATACAGGAGGTGGATAAGAATGTTCTAGAAGCTACCACCAAATTCACTACTTGCAAGGTGAGACACAACAAATATATTTAAATAACCTTCCGTCTATGCAGCCGGGAAAAAAAATACATACATAACTTCATGCCAAGTCTCTTGGGGGGATAGCAGAGAGAACAGAACTCCATAACGCTAACTCCATAACTCTTCAAAGAAGCGAGACAGGTGTGTGTACACACCTGTCTCGCTTCTTTGACTTTCATAACTCCTGTCATACATGCTCGTCGGTTTTTCAAGCTCCTGACATCACTTTCCTCTCAAGGACATGTTCTAATTTGGTCATGGAATGTGTGTCGTGACTGTTCTCAACTCTTACATCCTTCCCCTTTTGCATTGCGTATCTGCTTAGTTAATCTTGCATCATCCATTCTTTCTACATTTTCGAACCATTGGAGCATGCCGTTTTTTACCATCTCAATATATGTTTGTACAAAACCTATGCATGCCATCCTTCATCATTGATCCCGATATATATTCGACATAACCGAATATTTTTTATTTTTTTTTATGGGATAGGAGGGCAAACGAGCAGGCGTGTCACTTGATGGTAAGCAACCAACGCCGCCCATGGACACCAGCAACACATATAGTGTTACTGTTGCGTTGCTGACCTTTAAGGGATAGGGGATAGGAAAGGATGGGGAAGGGAGGTGGGCCTCCGGGTACCTCTCTCATCAAACGAAACGCGGCATGCGCCACTTTACGTCGGTCCTTCTGAGAGGTCGTGGTATTTCACCGCTCGAGCCGGCTCGAATTGCTTGGCTCTACCACTGAACAATTTCCGATTCCGTTCAACAGTGTTATAATAAAACCCTATTGGTATAAAGTGCGCGAAGATATAAAAAAAATATCTTTTGTTCTTGCAGAAGGGTGATAAGAACCACCTAAGGAAGATGTGGCAATGGTTTCTGGTGAATGATCCTGCTAAGTTTTTGCTAGCGTTTAAGAACAAAAAATAGGACCAAGAGAAGAAGGAGACAAATCTACTGTTGGAGAATCTATTTAAATTTATGGAGGTATCTCATTTTAAAAACATATTTCTTTTGTAATAGCTGTTGCTACTTCCTCTGCGTGGACGCCATAAAGCAGCAAAAATACTGTGCCTGTGCCATTAAAATGGTTTATTGCTCACCCCCAATTAGTGATAGTGTGATAATATTTAGCCTATGTGTTGATCCAATCTCTTGGCTATATTTATGCATAACTTGATGTAAAAGCATGCAGTACATTTAGAGTTTATCCGTAAATGTACATATAAACAGACAAAATTCTAAAAACCATATTTTTGGGTTCGGTATTGATTGTAGATCATGACCATAAAAAAAAAACAAAGTACAGTTTCAACTTTCGTACGATTTTATTATATGTATAGATATTATTATAATAAGAGGTTATATGAGTAATGAATATTTATGATAGAAACATATTTCTCTGACATATGCGCCCTTGAGTCATTATTCTACATTACATACATACATAACTTCACGCCAAATCCCTTGCGGGGTAGGCAGAGAGAACAGAGCGCCATAAGGCACGATTCTTACACGCCTTACTCGCTTCGTTGACTTTCATAACTCTTTTCATGCACGCGCGTCGGTTTTTGAGGCTCCTAACATCACCTTCCTTCAGAACATTACGGTGAAATATATTCATCCATTTGGACTGTACTGTTTAAGAAGTTTGTTGTTTTTCTACTTAGCTCCATAATTAACATTTTTATTGTTTGTATTATATCCACTCCCAATATCAGTGTAGTGGGCTGTATCTATACTAATTTACGTTACGCTTTCACGCAAAAACTACTGAACCGATCATCATGAAACTTTGTACATATACTCTTGAAGGTATTAGAAGTAACATAGGGTACTTTATATTTAAAAAAAAAATTTTTTTGTCAAAAAATCGTCAAATTTAGCTACTTCAGTAATGAAGTTCTACAGTAATGAAGTTTCAACCCTGAATACTGTAATACCGTCCCTCGCGAGGCATAACAGCCGCTGCCTATACCTTCGGATAGAAAAAGGTGTGAAGTTACGTTATGTTATCTAATTTACTTATTTGCTTAGGTCTTTATTGGCCGAAGATAATATACTCCAGCTAAGATGTTCCCGTTACTTAAAATAACTTAATAGTTTGGATGCAGCAATAGATGCAGTTCAAACCATGCCAAGTTTAAAAACAAGCGGGTCATCTGGTGATAAGCGAATACTTTACTTATACTTAATAACTTATTAATATATAAATTTGAATGTAAGTTTGTTTGTTACGCTTTCACGCGATAACTACTCAAGTGAACATCATGAAACTTTGTACACATATTCTTGGAGGTATAAGAAGCAACATAGGATACTTTTTTTTCTTCTTACTTTCTTAAATTTATATATATTTTCACCCGAAGGAAAAACTTATGATATAGCCTACAAAAATATCCTACATTATTACTCTGCATTTATATCTTATAACATTATTAAAGTCCATAATTATTTATTTTTGTTACAGTGAAATATATTTTATCGTTTGTTGTTGCATTTCAATAAAGTTGATTGTAAGTTTTTTAAAAAAGTTTTTTAATGGCTTCAACGCGAGCGAAGCCGCGGGTAAAAGCTAGTATGAAATAAAACTCATGTAGAGAGTTGGGTATCAGGTGAGGGCCAAAGTCTTTTCATAAAAAGGTAGATCTTGTCAGCTAAAGCTGCAATAGGCTAGTTGACTAAATTTTAATAATTGTTTAATAATATAGCTTGATGTTTAAATGATTCTGTGACACCAATATTTTTGATTATAAACACCATTTACACTTAAGTATATTTAATTTAAAAAAATTAAAAAAATTGCTGCACGAAAACGCTCCAGATTGTCAAGACATCACTTCACTTCACTTCTTGATACTGGCTTCGCATATACTAGCTAATGCGACTTAGCCACTCTATTCACTTTCTACTTAAAAACGCTTCAGACAGAAGAATTTGCACGGTAAGGAGGAGAATTTGGCCAGTTATGATGACCGCAGGATTTCTTCAACCAGCGTAGTAAATGAAATCAGAGTCCTCCTTAATTGGCGCGTATTTATAATGACTGGTTGTTATTTATATTCTGCCAGGCTTAGTTGCATTGATGTCATAAACCAGAGGAAACAAATGAAGAAAGAAATTGTCAAGACATCTTGAATGACGTCAGACCGTGACAAACTCAAGTGTTTTTGTATGGACATTGTTAATATTTTTAATTTAAAATGAATCCCTCGTATTACAAGAACTGTATAGTGCCCCAGTGTAGAAGCACAAGTATAAATACGCCAAACAAATTATTTATCTATGTTCCAAACAATCCACAAATACGAAAAAAATGGTTAACACTTGCTCGGAGGATCGATGCTCATTGTTTGTCAACTAAATAAAGAATGTATTTTTGTGAAGATCATTTTGATGTAAGTATTTGATACAATTTATTCTTAGTAATGGAAATGTGAAAAAAAACCTGATTATTTTCCTCAGGAAAGTGGTAAAACATTAACAAAGTTAGGTTAGCTATGGTTAGGTATTTTGTTATTGTTTTAGATTGTTAAATTTTCAGTGCTAACACACATGTTTTATTGTTTTAGTTGCCCAATGATATGGCTAATTATACCGAGTATCATATTATGGGAAAAGTATCACAAGTGCGCTTGAAACCAGTATTCCAAGTAAATTTGGATGTCAAGAAGATAGGAGAAAACGGACATGCAACAGCACAGAAAGATCTTTTGTATTAAAAAAACAGAGAATGACCATAATAGCAGAGTGTTTAAATGAACAAAAAGAAAGCTCCATGCCAAGTTCATCTCATAAAGATACTCCTGGTACAAGTTCTGGTATGTATGTATAAGTATTAAGCAACACCAATTGTTTTAATTATCAACTATCTTCATTATAAATAATTATAGTAGTAATAATGACTTACCGACTAATACATCACTTGCATATATTTTACAGATTTCCAAACAGTTGAACAAAATGAGTCAGAAGCTATTTGTGAGCAGAAAGTAGATAAATCTGTTCAAGTATTCATTACTCATAAATTCCGAAGCAAAGCAACCCAGACCAATATGAAAAGTAAGGACCAAGCATTATCACCCCTCAAGCCATCCTTGGTATCTAGTTACACATCTCCATTTAAAATTGACACTATTGAAAAATCATATCCTTCAGTCTCCAAACTAAATAAAGTTAAAAGAAAAATATTGACCATAGAGGAAGAGCACTCCGATAGTGGTATTTCTTATACACCTTTGGTGAGCAGTGCCTCACCATCAGTGATTTCTTTAAAAGTTAAGTCATCTTCTGACTGTAGTGATTTCATTTCTGAAGACAGAAAACTAGAAGCTGATATGACAGTATTGAACACAGTTAAAAAAATTGAAAAAAAGCCCCGACTATACATTGGTGTTCCCATAAGTTCTTACTACTTGATTGACATACTAAAAGATGAAATGAATGTTCCTAAACATCATTTATTGGTATGTTTAAATAAGATTGGATGTTAAGTTTAATCAACTAGCAGATGATTATGGAATGAGTCAATCAAATCTAAGCAAGTTATTTATAAAAAATGTACCAATAATAGCCAGCTATATGCGTCCTTTTATTGTGGAACTAGATAGGGAGCTGATTAAAAAGACCTTACCTATGGCATTTAGGCACAAATATTATAATGTGAGTTGCATCATAGACTGCCTTGAAATTGAAATACAGAAGTCGGGGGTCGTCGGGGGTCACCTGTGACGTTACTGGTGGCGATGGATGTTATTTCGTGAGGCGGTGATTCTCCATGGTGGTGACTCAAGATGGTAAATGAGTGGCCGATAAATGAAAGACGTAATTATGATCTTGTCATTTATTTGTGTCAGCGACAACTGCCTGTCGCTGCTCACCGACCACTACAGCATACTGTGCGTACCGTTGTTATATACTATTGATGGCACGTACATGTACGTGCCATGAGGTGTAGTATCCCTTACACCATCTAAGGCTGTAAACCAAGCTATAACATGGTCTGAATATAAAAAAGCAAACACTATAAAATATTTGATATCATGCACACCAAATGGATTAGTAAATTATATTTCTCCAGGATTTAGAGGCAGGACAACTGACACATGTGTGGTTGAGTCCTGTGACTTTGTTAAGTCATTAAAAAGTGGTATGGTTATTATGGCAGACAGGGGATTCAAGCATAATATATAGAGCAATATTTACAAAAATTTAATATTTCATTAATAAGACCCCCAAGTATTGAGACAGGAGTAAAATTGAGCAAAGCTCAAGCCAAGCTTACCAAACAGATAGCTAGCTTGAGAATACATTATAGAAAGAGTCATACGACGGTTGCGTGAATTTTATATGCTCAAACCTCATGCATGTATTAATTCGAACCATGTAAAAATACTTGATGATATTGTATTCATAGCATGTGGTTTAATTAATTTGCAAGATTCTTTGATAAAATAAATTTCTTACTATTGTTATGGATGCCATGCCAGCCACCAAGCCTTTCGGCAAGCCTTACCACCACAGCCATAGCTGCCACCCCTCTTTAAGCCAGCCATATAAAGCCTCCTTGCCATTAGCCAGAGACAAAGAAGGGATGTCAAAGCCAGTCATAGCCATTCTTTTGTTTTATGAGCAATAAAAATAAGTAAACATATTTTAATAATAAAGCATTATTAAATTATCCAACTGTATTATTATTAAAATCTTTTTCACACCCATATTAAAAAAAAGTCTCGGTGGCGCAGTGGTCGAGCACACGGCATCTGATCCAGAGGTCCGGGGTTCGATTCCAGACACTGGCTCACACCAATGACTTTTCGAAATTGTTTTCGGAAGTTATGTGTGATGAATATCGATGACTGAAAAACATTGTGCTCGGTATGGCAATAGGTTCGCCACCTATTCCATTTGGGACGTAAACATAACGGCAAGACGAGGCTTAACAGCCGCTGCCTACACCTTCGGGTAACAAAAGGCGTGAAGTTATGTTATAATAATAATATCTTGGACACAATACACACAGCGCCCTCTAGTTCCAAGCTAAGCAACTAAATGCTTGTGTTATGGATACTAGATAATGGATATTAATACATATATACTTTTCTTTTGTAAATACATACTTATACATAGAAAAACATAGATATACATAGATATATAATACATAGAAAAACACCCAGACGCCACACAAATATTCATGTTTGTCACAAATATTTGTGCTCGGGTGGGAATCAAACCCCCGACCTCATTGCTGCAACCGGTAGTTTTACCAATGCGCCACGAGGCCTGTCATGATAATAATGCGAGTTGAATTATAGACTGCCTTGAAATTAAATTACAAAAGCGGCAGTAAACCAAGCTATATCATGGTCTGAGTTTATGACCTTAAATGTTGAGATAAGTAAAATTGAGCAAGCTAAAGCCACTTGCAAGATTCCTTGATAAAATAAAACTAAATTTCTTACTTTTACAACCTTTTCTTTTTATTTCACACCTATATTCAAAGAAAACACTTACTTTGCACTCTGATATAACAATGGATAAATATAAGACTTCCAATAATTTAATAAGTTATTAATTAAATTTTCAACATATTGAGGATCAAATGCTACCTTTATAATATTTACTTTTTTATTTTTTGCTGTAGTCTGGGTCAGCTACACAATAAACACAGTTCGTCTTTCCAGTTAAAAACATTTGTAGTTGCATTTGGGCATTGTATCTATCTGTAGCCCGTCCATTTTTCACATAATGTTTATAAGTCTTTTGATTTGTAGGACACTTAATTTCTATAACCCCATCTTCAAAAATTCCATCTGGTGATCCGACAACCATGGGATATTTGGAGTTTAAAATAAGGCCGCACTTATTAATTTTTTTTTTTAAAGTTTTTGCTACTCTATTTCTCACTTCATCCTCTAAAATACGACCTCGTTTCATGGATGGAGTGTCAAGAATTTTAGCACCTAATATTTGGGAAACAAGTGTGCCATCACTTGTATGACTCCGGCTGACTTCAAATGCTCTGGAAGCTGTAATTCGTCCATACCTTAGTTCAAACCAAAGAGCACTATTAGCTTGTTCCCTTGTCTGTTCCTCAACTTTCCTAACTACTGATGCTGTTATTTCAATTTTGTTTAAAAAATCTTCAACACAATTATATTTAAATTTACATGCAAGTTGATGCATAGATACAGTCTGAATTTCACTTGCACAATAAGTCGATTGGAATTTTACAAGTGCACAGTCTTCGACATTCCTCTTTCTTGACTCCTCCTCCTCAAAAATTTATTGAGAACAGATGTTTTGGGTGGTAACATGGGCTTTCCCTTGGACAATTCTTTTGCTGTCATATATTTTATACTAGAACCTACTCTGGACAGTTTCGATTTTTTCCAATAGCATTCCACCGATGTGCATGATGGTTCCTCACTGCGACGATGAACCCACATAAGGAAAGCTATTGAGTGCTTACAGCCACCGTGTGAAGCTACACAGTCATGACATTCAACAGAATAAATAATATCATTTTCTAATCTAATAATATGAAAGCGAATATATTTGCCGCTTCCGGCGTCGGTGCTTCTTGAGAAGAACTGGCAAGAAACTTAAGGCCAATTCTTAAATCTTTTTTGCCAGTTTAACAATATAGGTTTAATACAATTAACATAAAATGAACAATGCCAACTTTTTTATCATTTATGTAATATGAGATACAATAGTAATCCCCTTGCTATAGTCTACATAGAACATATCTCTTAAATCGTTATCTCTTATATCGTCGTTTGGAAGTTTATCGTAGAAGCGTGCCTGGAAGTGGTCTCTTATAATGGCGATATGAAATCGCCTGGCGTTTCTTTTCTGTCCGGCTCGATGCCCTCATTCTCTCTATGTACCCCATAGAGAACCGCGTCTGTTATAAAAAGTTGTTCCAGAGATTACTTAATGAAGAACCGCGAACCAAGTTGATCCTTGCGATCGACCCGGCCCATAGAAATATTGTAATCGAATCAAAATCAAAACTCATTTATTCAGTTTAGGTCTTGTACAGACACATATGAAGGTCACTTTTTTTTTACTTCCGCCAATTCGATTACTCTCGCACTGAGAAGAATTGGCAAGAAACTCAGGGAGGTTTTTTTTTTATTATTCCGATTTTATTTATCCGATCCAATAATACAATAGTGGGCTTCAGTGTTCCGTCGCGCCAGGAATTTGAGATACCATGGTATGTGGAAAGAAAAGTCACTTATTTTTATCCCTATAACCCCCCAGGGAACCCAGTGATTACTCCGATTGACCCGGAGAAATCATCAATCCTCCATTACCGAATATTCGCCAATTCGGTTGGTACCAATTGGCGATTTGTACGAAGCGTCCCCACACACGCTAGAGCTGGCGAATTGTAAAAGTTGTCCATCCAGACCCTTGTGCTTGAGATCATCGACGAGTCTGAGCACAAGGATTGAGATTGGAGGATTGATGATTTCCCGTGGTCCTCTGTGGGGACTATCGGTGGCTCGAAGTATGACTTCAAGTGTAGCTGGACGTCTATTCTGTGCTGTGCCTCTTCGGCGGGGCCTGGCTGTAACTGAGTTTCCGAGAGAGTTGGTAACTAGGTGATATTTCGCGCGGTCCTTTTGAGGCGGATCTTGTCGGGTAAGAGCCCGTTGGCATTTTTAACCAGGTCTCGGAGTTCATGCGTATCTATCACAGAGGTCGAGGATAAATCTGACGTTCAGCGGGATAAGATCACGCTTTTCCCGAATCGCCCCCAACACCTGTTGGAGGGTGCCGATAACGCTGGTAGTCTTGGAGTCCAAGGGCTTTGTCCGCTTGAATTTGTCTCCCCTGAAGGGGGCAGCTACCACGGCACTCTTGGTGAGGGCCGTAGTAACGAGCGCGGGTGTGGTATCCAACTCTAATGAACTTAGTTCCAAATCATCATACAATTGTAACTTTTCTTTTGTGAATAAGGCACATTTAAATACAAATTTTTGTTTTTTGATTAACTTTTGTGTTTTTTTAATGAATCTGTTGACTTTTACATATTTTTTCAGTTTATTCCTACCACGATCTAACATGCACACTGACTGTTGTTGCTTAATTATACTATTGTTAGTTACACTAACCACTGGATATTGAAGAGTGTCAGTGTGCAAACTGCAAGAGAAACTAACTGCGGTGCACCCTCTACTAGCTCACTAAACAGACTTGTGTTTTGCTGCACAGTGATGTTTCTAACATTCGAAACGTAGAATTCCAACGTGTTGGAACATCTTTTATTAGGTCTAATTTCTTGTTATTTAGTGAAACGCAGCATTCTTCGTATGTTTGCTTTCTTTTAGGCGATAAAGTTATAAATTTCACTAGCTTGGATACTGGAGATATGGTCGAGTCAGCTTCATCTAGACCTTTCTTAACCACCAAATTTAATACATGAGCCAGGCATCTTACATGTAATATATCCTTATATTCTTCATGAAACAGTTTTAGAAGCCGGATACATTTTGTGTTTGTTGTATCGTTGTCAGTAGTAATGGAGATTATTTTGTCCCTCAGCGAATAATCAGAAAATATTTGCGTAATCTTCAACAAGACTTGCTCACTTTTATGAGGATATGGTATAAGATCAAATTCAACCACTATAGAAGTCAGCTGCCCCTCATTGTTTACAAAATGTGCAGTTACTACTATGTAGGGCTTATTAGTAAGTGACGTCCAGAAATCAAAAGTCAGAAACTTTATATTTTAAGGACTTGATCAAATTAATAACATCTTTTTTTTTCTCCTTGTACAAGCTTTGAATTCCTTTGGTTAATTTGTAACGACTTCGTAGGGTATAATTTCCATTTAAAACATATATAAGCTTTTGAAAATGTTCCTCTTCAACAATATGAAATGAATGATTGCCATGAATAACAAATTTTTTCAAAAAATTGTCATACTCTGAGTTCCTTAAAGAAGTTTTTTGTTTCTCTATGCAACCGTTGTTTCGTCGGCATGGAGTGGATGTACTGGCATTACTGGCAATGCTGTTATCTGGATCCGTAGAATCAGTGGTCGTCGTATGCCGTGTTGTATGTTTTTTTAGTATAGATGTAGATGTTTTCTGTGAAAAACCTTTATTGCAGATTTTACACGCAACACGACCCGCCATTATTTGAAAATGATCCCATTTCCAACTCTTCCGAATGTTATTGTTATCACGTTGAGATAAATCTGTTAGCTCCGCACTTAATTCCATCATATTGTCTTGCTCATGTTCACTGCTACTACTAACAATATCGCAATCGTTTTCCATGAAAGTTTGAACCCTCAACGCTCGCAAGCTTTAAACGCTCAAGCGTTTAACGCTCGAGTCTAAAAAGCTCCAAAGCGTCGACTCAGCGCTTAACGCTCGACGCTCAGCGCTCATTTTTACAACACTATGTGTGCCCCTCGAAGCTCCTGTTCCAGTGTGTAAAAGGTACCTGAGGGTATTAAGGCCTAGCTAAGGGAGATTTGTAATAAAATGAAAAATATCCAATATAATCAACTAGTTTTAATAGTAATCAGTCATATAGTTCAATTACTACAGAGTTAAAACCAAAAATAGCTTCTCTAGCTTAAAACCAAAACAATATATAACTTTTTAAAAAGCACAGTCTGTAGGCCTTATTATACTAGGGTAGGGTAAAAAGGCCTATACTTTAAACTATCTAAAAATCAACTTATACAACGTAAATTGGTATTCTTGAGATCAATAATCATTAATATAAAGCAATAGGAATCATAGTGGTATTAGAAAATTAAATAAATTGGCTTTATTCACAGCCACCAGGACATTGAAAGTCATCAGTGTCTTCTGCAGTCAAACCGACACACTCTTCGTGGTACCACTTAGAGCAGGGGTGTCCAAACTAGATGGGACCCAGGGCCAATAAAAAATACTAAATACATTGGTGGGCCGCAAAATATTTGTAAAAA
The DNA here is from genome assembly GCA_905147225.2 of Euproctis similis. Classification (NCBI taxonomy): domain Eukaryota; kingdom Metazoa; phylum Arthropoda; class Insecta; order Lepidoptera; family Erebidae; genus Euproctis; species Euproctis similis. The sequence continues at coordinate 3,434,750 of LR990121.1, read as the reverse complement.
TAAAAAACAGTTTATAATGATTTGTTATTTTATTTAGTAGGTAGATAACCTACTGTTTTGTTAATTTGTCTTTTACAATTCTGTCAATATCAACATTAATATTAGTAGTAGCTAGGCGCAGTGCATGCTTAAGTGAAGTATCTGTCAATGAAGACCTGTATTTAGACTTAATAAACTTCATTGTCGAATATGCACTTTCACAAAGGTAGGTACTGCCCATCATCGAGCCCATTTTTTGTCCGAAATTCGTCAGTTTCGGGAAACGTTCAGCGAGGAGTTTAAAAAAATCAATGCCTGTTTCTGTTCTGCCCTTGTAAAAGGGGTCTGATTGCAGATCACACAGTTCCAGTTGATAATCAATGTTTACAGTCTCAACTGCGATTGTTAATGGTTGAGTGAAGAGTGCTATATCACTCTCAATTTTTTCAAAATCTGCGAAACGCCGCTCAAATTCGACGATTATTTCGTCCATGTATTTGAGGTGGTCCAAGAAATTACATTCTTCAAAATTTTTCATCTCTAAATAATGTTCTTTACAACTTGGAAAAAAAGAAAAATCATCTTGTTGTAGAGACGTCTTGAACAATTTAAGTTTATTTCTGAATCCATTCACATTTCCATACAGGTTGGCTATATTGTGGTTTTTACCTTGCAATTTTAAATTTAACTCATTCAAATGTTGCGTCATATCAGTTAAAAACGCAAGATCAGCCAGAAACTGAGGATCTCGCATTTTATCTTGTAGTTCAGAAGTGTCAGACGATATCTCATTTTTTAGAAATAAAGGTATTTCTTTTCGTAAGGCAAAAAAGCGTTGCAAGCACTGGCCAGCACTTAGCCATCTGATTTCTGAATGCAATAGTAAATCTCCATAGTTTGCATCGATTTCACATAAGAAGTCTCTAAATTTTCTATGTGTCAATGATCTGTTTCCACCTCTAATCAAATTGGTTATCCTTATAACAACTTTCATAGCATTCATTTGACGCAACGATTTTCCACACAAGGCTTCTTGGTGTATGATACAATGGAACAACGGGCAATCAATGCCATTTTGTATTAGAAGTCCCGCAAATCCTGTCACTTTTCCGGTCATAGCTTTTGCCCCGTCGGTCACAATACAAGAACACTTACGAAATCCTCCATATTCTACAATAGTTTTGTTAACTGCTTCAAATATATCACTGCCTTTAGTTGTTCCATGAAATGGTATTAAATCCAGCATTTCTTCCGTGATTGTAAAATCTTTGGAAATGCAACGTATGAAGATTATTAATTGACTGACATCGGTCTGGTCGGTACTTTCATCCAAACATATTGAATAATATTCGCAATCTACAAAGTAATCACATAAACTTTTCGTAATATAATTACCCATGTCCTCTATTCGTCGCGCCACCGTTTGGTGAGATAATGCAACAGATTCAAACTTTTCCGCTAATTTCGGCTGCATAAAGCGTTTAGCCATTTCAACTGCGCATTTTTTTATTAAAGCTCCATCACTAAATGGTTTTTTAGCTCTGGCTAATTGTAATGAAACTTCATATGAAGCAGCCAAGCTTTGTTCATTTTCAGTACTTACTTTTGAAAACATAGTTGTTTGCTGTATTAGTTTTTTTTTGTACTCAGCCACCATAACTTTTCTTGCTTCACCGACATGTTTTTTATACTTTTCTTCATGTAAAGAAGTATAGTGTCGCTTAACATTATATTCTTTACTTACAGATAAAACTTGCATACAAATCAAACACTGAATTTTATTGTTATTGTTGGAAATAAAGTAGTCTAACTCCCATTTCTCATTGAATGAACGTTTTTCTTCACTTAACTTCCTCTTCTTTGTAGACATGATGAGGTTAAAAGTTTTTTATACGCAAACACAAAGCGAACAAACTTTAAAATAATGTTAAAGTCTTTAACCTGAGAGTAACCTTGCGTAATCAAGACTTTCGTCGCGTTGAATGACAAGTGACAAACAAATGCCCAATGAACGATGCGCGGTAGTAGGTACACGTATCTTGCGTTCGGGGAATTCCCCGAATTCTCGAGTGAATAGTGATGTGAGCAGCGTAATCGAACATACCCAAAACATTCGATTTTGATGCGAGAAAAATAATTTGCTTGTTAATTTTGGAAACTTTTTTTGAAGTCAGTTAAAAAAGGTTCTACGGGCCGCAATCAAACAAGCCGCGGGCCGCATGCGGCCCGCGGGCCATGGTTTGGACAGCCCTGACTTAGAGCAACGTGAACATTTCCGCATTGCGTCTCTTCTATCTTCTTTGCAGGCATGACAGTACCAACTCCCTTGTTTTTGTGATTTCCCTTTGACGGTAGTAGACTTTTTTGCAGATACGACTTTAGTTTTCTTAGGATTTAAAGCCTTTTTAAACTTCGTTCTTTCTTTTCTACCTGTTTCAACATCAGTAAAGTTTTTGTCTTGTTTATTTTTCTTTCTTTTGTTATCTTTCTCTTCTTTACTATTTCTCTTCTCTTGATTATATTTATCAAACAGATCTTTTGTGACTGGAGTACCTCGATAATTAATGGCTTTTCGTCTAACAGACGGTGTGGATGGTTGATCTTTAACAGGCGTAGGCATAAGATCATAAATTCTTTTTTTTGTCAACTGATTGAGAGGTAAATCATCATCAGATTCATCTGAACTGGAGCTTGTTCCATAAATTGTGCGATAATAGCTGCGTTGCACGGTTGTTTCTCTTGAGACCTGACCTGTGGATGTTGATGCTATAGCTGGTGATTGCTTAGTTTGTTCTGGAGTCGCAGGTCGAAGACAATCAACAGGTGAAATATTTGTAAGGCAGACATCGGGTATTGGAATCGGTGCCAAAATTGATGGTGAACCAGTAGTAGATTCTGAACTCTTCTGTTGATCACTATTAAGAGGTGGTATATTTTCTTGATCACGATCAGGCGTTGAGGCTTCCGATAAAATAGACGGTGTTGAAACTCCGGATTCTGAAACATTAGGATGTTCGAGAGCTGGTGCGTTTTCTCGTGCACCATCTAGTGCAGAAACTTCCGTTAAAATGGAAGGAGAAAAAGCTGTTTCTGGTATGGCCTGTGGGTTGAAAGGATACAAGCCAGTTGCTTTAAAGCCACTCGTGATATTGCTGTGTGTCATACATTTAGACCAAACGCTTGAAAGAATGATATTAAAGCGTGCTTTAGTAAGTTTTTTGTCTCGGTTGGGTCCAAAAATGATAACAATTCAGCATCCCAGTGGTGCTCGAATGATCGATATACGGCTTTGTCGAGGGGCTGCAATTCATGGGTTGTATTTGAAGGTAGGCAGTACAAGTTAATGCCAAGTGAATCGGATATATCGACTATGGAAAGATCTAAATGACATGCTGCTCCGTCAAATATCAAAAGACATGGTCCCTGGCTTTTGTATCTAGACAAGTGTTTTAAAAATATTTTGAAAAGTTCATTGGTCATATACCCCTTTGCTGATTTTTCTACTAAAGATCCTTGAGGCAAATTATCGTACAATTCTGGTTTTAAACGTTTTCCCTTAAATAATAGGTTGGGGAAAAAGTATTTTCGTATTTTTGTATGAAAAGTCAAGACATTTTTTTCAAAGTTTATTTACATTTATTTACATTATATATGTACCGTTTTGTTGAATAACTTTCTGCCATTTTGTGGGCAGAGACATTATCCCGTTACTGTAGAAACTTTGGGACTTCTGATCAAAAAAACGGGACAAATAGTTTTGGCAGTCCTCTCTTGAGGTCAACCTTACAGAACCTAAAGAATTCTGAAGAGACCGAAACAGGTGAAAATCTGAAGGCGCAAGGTCAGGGCTATATGGTGGATGCACTAGGACCTCCCAGTCGAACTCTCTTAATTTTTGCTGAGTGGCTAAAGATGTGTGTGGTCTAGCGTTATCGTGATGAAAGACCACACCCTTCCTGTTGATCAATTCCGGCCGTTTTCTCTCGACTGCTTCCTTTAATCTCATCAGTTGTTGGCAGTAAAGATCAGAATCGATGGTTTTGCCGGACGGTAAAAGCTCATAATGAACAATGCCCTTCCAATCCCACCATACACACAGCATCACCTTATTTCGTGTTAGGCCAGGTTTGGCCACAGTCTGTGAAGCCTGGCCAACTTTCGACCAGGACCTTTTTCGCACGTTCTTGTCGTACGTGATCCACTTTTCATCGCCAGTTATCAATCTCTTCAAAAACGGCTCGGTTTCATTACGTCTCAATAATGAATCGCAAATGAGTACACGGTTCATTAAGTTTCTTTGAGTGAGCTCGTGTGGCACCCAAATATCGAGCTTTTTTGTATAACCAGCTTTCTTCAAATGGGTCAAAACTGTTTTGTGGTCAATTCCCAGTTCTTCAGATACATCGTAACTACTAATATGCCGATCTTGCTCCACTCTTTCAAAAATGGCGTCCATTTTATTCGTAACAGGGCGACCAGAGCGAGGTGCATCTTTAACATCAAAATTTCCGGACTGAAAACGTTTGAACCAAATTTGTGCTACTCTTACTGACACTGCATCAGGTCCATAAACATCACAAATTTTTTTCACTGCTTGAGTTGCATTTTTGCCTTTTTTAACCTTCGGCATACAAGGTGAAAAAAAATCCTCACCTATACAACGTGGGGTAAAATTAACCCCACAAGAGATTATCTCTAATCTGTGTGTAAATCTTATGTAATAAGTTTGAATGGGTTTTTTGTGACGGGTATAATTAAATCTAATTAATGAAGTACAAAAAGTAGCAAATTAAACATTTATTATAAAAAAAACTTAAAAATTACATAACCTCTCCATAAATCTTACAAAATGTTATTAGGTGGAATAAAAAATTAACAAAAATATTTCTCATACTTATCTTAATTATTTTACTTATTATACTAAAACTAACTATATTTGGCTTTATAAAAAACATCACAATTAGCTCTTTATGGCTATTTGAGCGAGATCATTCGTCATGTAAATCAGTACAATTTTGACACATCAAATTCGCATGTTCCTTGCATATCGCGACATTACATTTGAAACATCCGTTCAGAGTCTTCCTATCTTTGTTTCTTGGACAGAAAGAACATCGCTGAGACCTTCTTGGTTGCTTTTGTGGTGGTGCTGGAGCTTCTTCATTCAGCATTTCACACACACGTCTTCTTATTTCTCGTGGTATATGTGGATTATCCTTTCTTTTCCTGAGGTGCTCTTCGATTAAAGAAAGTCCCAATCGCTTGATAAAGTTCTTCCTTAGATTGGTTTTGTTCCTTTCAATGCCATTATTCAGCATATACACAATAAAACCATTTATACCAGCATGGTTCAACATGGAAAAAAATACGGTAAGAGGCCAGCGCTTACAGTTGCGGGAGACATCGTATGTTCTCGCAAGTTTATCAACTACATCAACTCCACTTTTTGTCGAGTTGTAAAATGTGATGATAGACGGTTTTCTTTGGTCTCCGCTTTCTGGATCCACCTCATCATCATGATGTAATGAGGACATCATATGTACACATTTTCGCGGCTTTGGTATGTAGGATACAATAGTAATGTCTTTTTGAAATCCAAAAACAGATGATTTTTCTTCACGTCGAGCCTTGAACTGGAGTGGAATGCATGTCTTGTTCGACCTTAGTGTACCAACGGCAGTCAATTTGTGGTTTTTGAGCAAATTTTCAGCTGTTTCATAACTCATAAAAAAGTTATCCATGGTGATGTTTCTTCCTGATCCAGACACGCATCTCACCAAACGATCGACAACATCAAAAGGCTTATTACTCACTGTATAAGGACTGTTGTCAGGCTGTTTTCCACAATAAATTTCCAAGTTCATTGTGTAAAATGTTTTAGCATCCACTAACGCGTAAATTTTCAACCCATACTTAGCTGGCTTGGATGGTATGTACTGACGAAAGCTACATCTTCCTCTAAATGCCACGAGTTCTTCATCTATGGTCAAGTATTCATACGGTGTATAGGCATTCTGACAGTTTTTGACGAATATTTCAAAAATATCTCGAATTGGAGCCAAGCGATCGTCAGCCACTCTAGCTGTACGAGTTGATGAATCATCAAATCTCAAGCTATTTATCAAAAACGAAAATCTTTGCCTCGTCATAGTATTTCTAAATACTTCAATTCCTGTGCCGTCATTACTCCATTAGTCTATAAGACTTTGCCGACCAGATCTAAACAACCCTGCCAAGAACAACAGCCCAAAAACGGCTTTTATCTCAGCTTTGTCAGTTTCCCCGTATGTTGAATTAGACGTAGAGTTCTCCATTCTCAAAGAAATCTTCTGGTTCGTATTCTTCAAAACAATGTCAACGATTTCATCAGTGAAAAAGGTCTCGAAGCATTCTTGGTGAGTTTTTTTATGTCGAGCTGCATATTTACATCCAGGCAAATGAGTAATAAGATTTTCGGCCCTTGTTCGAACATTGGTTCGCGGTGGCGATTTATACCACTTTGTTCTTCCATCTTTTCCTAGATAAAATGGTTGAAGTGTTGATGTCGTATCATCTGAATGTGGTTCAATGTTTATTTCGGCATCTTCCACGTCCGTATCACTTGGAACTTCAGAAGCTTCGCTGATATGATCCGATTCGTCATCACTAGAAGGCAGAAAGATTTCATCATCCGACAAAGATTCATTTTCTTCCAATAAGGCCGCAGCAATACTATCATCCCGCAGGTATTTATTATTTTTCATATTGACGATCTATACCTGAAATAAAAATAAAAAAGTATAAATAAAACACTTATTGTAGCTGTAAAAACATAAAAAACACATAAGTAGGTACAAACTTTTTTCACGACGACCCATACAACGTGGGGTTAAAAACACCCACCACCACTTTGGGCGCGTGTACACACGGCGCTGGCGCGCGCAACACTGATCCGACGCTGTGATTTAACGCGGCAATATTTAATCTCCAGCTACTGTGAAAATCAAGTTGTTTAGTTTCGTTTTAATATAAAATCAACACAATTTAAAAGTGTTGGGGTTAAAATAACCCCACCTTGTATGCCGAAGGTTATAATAAAATTTTAAAATGTATCGAATTTCTTCATTAGATTCACTCATTTTTACGGAGAGAAAAACAAATGAAAAATAGCGGGAAACAACTTTTTTTTATTTTTTTCTTTTCTTTATAATGTAACCTTTTTAATGTTACCAAAACCAGCCAGACACAAATAGTACAGTCAAAGAAATTTTATAATAAGTTTATACCTACGTTATGCGAAAAGACTTTTTCCCCGACCTAATATGATCATAGGTGGTATGGCTGTGCCAAGAGCATTGACACATCCTGCGATGGTAACGCTTTCAGCATGTTCAGAAGACTGCAAATGAACTCTCTTAGCCCCTTTTTGGCTAAAACACCTTGCTGGTGGTGAATAGTGAGACGGCATCCTTTCTCATCCATGTTATAAATTTTCTAGGGATGATCATATAAGTCATATTTATCGTAGATATCTCTCAGTGTTTTAAAATGGTCATCATCAATAAATTTATTTAACTTTTGGGCTCTAGCTGGGTTCATGAATTGCGCTTTTCTTAAGGATATTTCATGATGTCTTTTCATGAACGCTTTGAACCAGTCTTTGCCTGCGCGTTTGCCCTCATCATTAAAATTATGTTTTATATTATTTTGCTCACAATACTTGTACACCAATCGACGCAATATTCTTGGTGTCACAGGCAAACCCATTTCAGAATACCGGATGATCCTCTGCGCAAGTTGAGCTTCCTCTTCATTATTTAATATAGGTTTGCGTCCCAAACTTTTCTTTAAACTGCCAGACTGCAGATGATTTCTAATTGTTCTTCTAGGAATCTTATATCTCTCTGCAGCCTTATACGTACTTAAAGTTCCTCTTTGCACTGCTCTAACAGCTGCGATCAGATTGTCTTCTGACCACAATGCCCGTTTGGGAGGCATCGTGACCGTAAATACTGAAAACAATGATAAATAAATTTAAAATTAACAACTACGCACGTACCACCCACCAACAAACATTTAAAAACGCGCTCCTACTTACATAGCAGTTCAAAAAAAAAGGAGTATAATAAGGCCTACAGTAAAATTTTATAGGCCTTAATATCCGACAACCACATGGTTACAAAAAATAATAATATTTTTTATATAACTACAAGTTGTTTAATACGGTAGTCTAGGGACAAGCATACGTTAATGAATAAATGGACTGTCAATAAAGGTTTGAAAATATCATATCTTTAAAACAACGTTTACGTTTTACTGAAGCCAATTTTTATAATTCGTGCCGCGCGACCACCCCGCTGAATGATTTCGACGACACTGGCGGGGAGAGAAGCGCAAGCGGTCGCCTGCCACTTCGCAGCGACTTGTATACGCTCTGAGCTTGTGTGAGTGTAACCTCGAGTGTCCGCTACTCTATTTCGTACGTTTTTTGTTACTTAGGCCTTATTGCCCGATAGGCCTTATAACCCGCGGGTACCTTAGATCCTAGTAATGGCCTGCTCATATTCATCACTGCAGCTATCATACTTATCAACTAGGATTTTGAGAGTGTCCCGCTCCTCAACAATTGAACTCTCTTTTTTAAATTGGAGTTAGTGTTCAAAATCTTAGTGAATTCCTTAGCATTGTCATCTATTTCAATTTCTAATTGTTTGCACAACTCCTTTGGAATTTTTAATTCTTGTAGTGTCAGTTGGAGTTTAGTGTCCTCCTGACGCGATAATGCTCTACGAGTCATCATGTTGTTGTAAGGGTTATTGAAAACAGAAGCAGCCAGAAGTTAATAAGGATATTTGAGATTTTAAATATTATCTAAGTGAAATAATTATACCCACAAATTTAGGTTATCATAAAATTTTTGCAAAGAACCAAAAAGTTTTTACCTCAAGTACCGAAAGTAACCTCAAGAATTACTCTTAAACTAAAGAGTAAACACTTGTTATTTAAGTAAAATAATGTAGTTTTTGATGTGACACAACAGCAGTGAAAGCTCAAATAATTATTTTTATCTTTAAACTACCTTCGTTTACGCTGGTCAGTTACACTTCGAACACAAAATACGCAATATGCAACTTATTTTTAACTTTATTACAAATTTCGTAGTCCTATTACAAGGCAAATAAACATTGTACACTGTAATAAATAAATATTTATTTATGAAAATTATTTATGAATATTTATTTATGAAATATAAAGCAACTGTTCACTCGGTGTTGCCACACCAATCTGTTGCGATAATGATGTTTGCTTTTTAAATCAAATTGGATTCCAATATCTTTGTTTCTTCTCAAACTCAATTTCACTTTACAGCAGTTGATTGTTACGAGGAAGATATCATCATTCTATTTTTTATGAATGATTGAAACACTGTTTTTTTCCTTTTCGTACCAAAAGTCCTTGATATCGCTCGTTTTTCTTTGGATTACTAGAGTTTCTCTATGAGAATTGTCTTGGCACTGCAAATTTTTTTTTTTTTTTTTTTTTTTTTTTTTTATGGGATAGGAGGGCAAACGGGCAGGCGTGTCACCTGATGTTAAGTGACCAACGCCGCCCATGGACACCTGCAACACATATAGTGTTACAGTTGCGTTGCCAACCTTTAAAGGAGTAGGATAGGAAGGGATGGGGAAGGGGGATGGGCCTCCGGGTACCTCTCTCACCGAACGAAACGCGGCATGAGCCACTTTACGTCGATCTTCTGAGAGGTGGTGGTATTTCACCGGTCGAGCCGGCCCATTCATGCAGCGAACTGCTTGGCTCTACCACTCTTTAATGTTAAAAATGTAAAACTACACGAGTGTTAAAAATTTTTTTAACACTCGTGTAGTTGAAAAGGTAAATAAATAAATAATTAATACCGCTCGCATGATCTCTAGCGAATCCCTTAATAGCGGCTACAGACTCACGCGAGAAGTCTCGCCGAGAAGTCTTGGCGAGAAATTGCGCGAGAACCGAGAAAGCATCTACACTCATGCAACTTTCTCATTTGCATTCTCGATCGTTATCCGGAATGGACGACGACAGTGCAGCGGCTTTGGTTTTGTGTGCATTAGCATATAATAATCTTGTACTTTCTTCAAAATTCGACGCAAAGTCGTTCTTGACACGGAGAGCTCAGCTGATCGCTTGCGAGTTGATTGCCCAGGATTGCGTAGTACGGAAGCTCCAACTTCGTTTACGGTTTCCTCTGACCTTTTTGTCCTTTGGGGCCCCTTAGGTTTCTGATTGAGGGTCGAACCGGTAGCCTCGAACTTTCTGACCCACGCTCTAATCAAACTTTCACTCGGACACTGATTAACGTCATGCAATCCATAGTGAGAGCGAAATAAACGTCGAACAATAACGCACGAATCGGCATTTTTGTAATAATTTTTTACACAGAACGCACGCTGTTCACCCGTGTAGTGCTCCATCGCGACTAAATTTCCGAGAACCAAGCTACACATCCCCACCTCCCGCGTCCCGCTCCCTTAACCTGTTCCAACGCTATAGCGTTTTTAAATGCGCAAATCTCCGAGGCCCACCCTGTACTTATCGGACCGCCCTCGTATGCTTACGAAAGCATCATATAGGGTCTGGACGGAGACCGTAGGTCCAACATTACTGTTGGAGCACATAGTAGAAGATCCGAACCTAAATCGACCTTCACCGAGCTGATAATAGAATAAAATTTATTTTATAATAAATTTAGTATATTAAAAAATATATTAAAAATGGGTTGTCAAAAAAAAAACCTGGACAAAATATTTTTAATTATTTTAAAAAAAATGATTTTTCATTAAATGTTGCAACATCAAGATAATAAGAAAATTTTATACTGGACTTAAAGTATTAAACATATAGAATGTGCAGACGTAGGGTTGTCTATAATTTACCTGGACAAGCTACTAGGTTGCCAGGTATAAACAGGTATATCGATACTAGTTACTTTCACTTTTTATGATAATAAAAAACAATTATATCAGTATAATCGCTGTTTTATTACGAACACGTTGATAGGGTTGTCTGCAAAAAATTTGGTTCTAATAGGGGTTTGCGAATTTAAAAAAAATTAAATTTTAAAGCTGACATAATATCATACCACGACCACTCTGTCAAGAGTGTAGCATACAAATGTTACAAATATATAAGTAAAAAACATTAAATTTCAACTATAAGAATATTAAGTAAATTTCTGGTTTTACTAATAATTGTCCGTATTTATGCAAAATGGAACCACACAGCAAACACACACTTTTGAGATATCAAAGGGTTTACCAAAACATGTGCAGCACTGTTAAATGAAGTAAAATTACTATTTCTTTTATTTAAATATGTTGATAAATTACTAAATTTAGTATGTCATTGTGTATATAATTTTTTGTTGATTACTGGTATACTTTCAAAATAATTAAGAAATCGTGCATGTGGTTCCTTTAAACATTAAGGGTAGGTTCCTTTAAACATAGGTTTTCTCATATACAAAAAAGAACCACAATCTAGGGATTTGTTGATATAAGTGAAACAATGTGATTTATAATCGGGATAAAGCTTTAATTTATCAAAAATACACGTTTATTCGACGTTATCATCAAATTGGATTTCGAAATCTACCGTGTCTAGTCCATCTATGTCGTCTTCTATAGTATTATCACAGTCGAGACCATTTGTTACGTTGAGGGGTAGTTACGTTTATGTATAGTTTTATGAATCGATGCGTAGATCTGCTATAACTATATGAATGGATTTTAACTTGTAGTGTTGTAACGTTAGAGGTAGTTAGCAATAATAGTCTAGTCCTTCAATAACAGATAGTATATTAGATAATAGTATTAAGATAACATAGATGAAAAATAGTATAAGATGAAGAGGTAGCAAGAAAATATTAAGAAGTCAGCGAATAGTTATCCAAGAAAAGAAGTATATAAGAAGAGTAGAGGGCCGGCGAAAGATAGTAGATAGTCTCAGGGTGGTAGGTCGGTTAGTAAAAAAAAGGGGTCAGTCTGCTTCCTCCCACTAAGTCGGTAGTAGCGAGGGACACTGGCCTTAAAGCTGGAAGTAGTCTTGCAGGGACGTATTGCCCGAGTTCGCTGGAGTCCGGTCAGCTCCGGTATGGTCCTCCCGCGTAGAAGGCTGCTGGCAGTTCGCTGGAGTCCGGTCAGCTCCGGTATGGTCCTCCCGCGTAGAAGGCTGCTGGCAGTTGTATCTGTCGGAGCGCTCACCCCGTCGGTGGTCCTGAGGGGCAATTCCCGTAAAGTGTCCATAGTGAACCGTTACGCTGTTTGTGCAGTATCTGAAATGCCACAAGGCACTAGGTTTACATGCTGTTCGCTCGATCCGTTAGCGACCTTTGGTCCCCACGCTTTGTCGCACGCTCGGAACCGAGAACAGTCACAACTTCTATCTTTTAACACTAAGCTAGCTACAATAATTTAACAAGGGCAACTCACCCGTAGGGGGTTGAAGTAGCAGTTGATGTCAGAGATCAGGCTGTCTGGTCTATTTCTATACTGTCGGTAGCGTGATTGGAAGGTGTTGTTCGCAAGGCGACGGCGTCAGAGAGAAAGGAAGTTATAGTATATGTTCAATCTAAAGATTTGTTCTGTCATTTCCGTCATTCCGATTCTGGAGTGGGAGTGAGTCACTAGCTTTTACAATTATCCCTTATAGTGGGATTACCAATTTACTAGTTTATATATTATTCATAGATTTAATTTATGCTTTATTTAATGAATGAATTTAATTAGTTCTAATTTGACTATTATTCATTGACGAGGACGTACGCACGGCTTCATCGTAGTTACAGAGAAAATCAATAGATGTCGCCACTAGATGGCTTCTACTGATAATTCTGTCGTAATATCCCATTGAATCGACAGATGTCACTCCAATGCAGCTCTTTTAAAGCGTTAAGCTGCATTAACGTGACACATTATAAAAACTCTGTGCATCTTGTGGTATGAGATGTAATATGGATTGAATATCGGCTAGTTTCGCGGGTGATACTGGCTTCCCTGACGGCCACAAGGGAACTAAATGTTCCATTAAGATTAAAGCTGGTCTGCCACGAACAGGTGCTCTCCCTATATTAACTTCTACAGCATTACCAAAGAAGTCTGTTTTAAAAGAAATTGAGTTTGGTGAGTCTCTTTCTATGTATATTACTTTACGTTTTATTATACAACGTGTAACGGAATAAACGCAAGACCTCAGACACCCCAATTAGAAAATTAAATTATAGAACTAAAGAAACATCTGTAATTCGATTTACCTAAAGAACGCTATGTTTTTTTTATAAAATAGTTGTCCTAGCTGGACGCATAATGTTTGAGCATACTACTGTATCCCTACGCACACACTCATAGCGCATACTCGTGCGCGTGCCTACGTAACATGTAGGTAGGAGTAGAAAGCAATGCATGTAAGCTTAGGTATGTATCTTTACGTTTAATGGCCGAATATTACGTACCTAGCTGATATTAGTAAGTTGTGGTATTACCCTATTAATTATTGTTGCCAGCCTTTGCCCAGCTGTGGGACAGTATACGCTAAATAAAAAAAATAAAAAAATATTGTTAGTTGCCTAACTAGTAAAATAATGATGAACGGCGAACTACCCATTGCTCGCCGTCCGCACACTTACTACTACAGGCTTTGAACTTCGAATAATTCAGTTCAACTACGGATAGCTAAGAAAGTATTTTTAAATTGAGCAACCTTTCATCCCACTGCGATATATCAATACGGCAATACCTAAAGTCAGACATGTCACGCGTCTTTTAACCGATTTCGCGATATTACCACCTACTCGTCAGTGTGTTTACATTTTTAGGGTTCCGTACCAAGAGGATAAAATTGTCCCTGTTGTTAAGACTTCGCTGTTGCCGCTATAAAAAGAAATACTAAAAACGGAATAAAATGAATATTTAAATGGGTTATTCATACAACAAACGTGAATTTTTGGCGGTTTTTTGTCGATAATGGTACGGAATCCTTCGTGCGCGAGTCCAACTCGCACTTGGCCGGTTTTATTATTACGTAGGTATAAAACATATTCAGTGTTTAAAAGATTTCAATCATTTATGTATTTACAGTAGTAAATAAGTATTACGAAGGTACATACCTGAGCTATTTACACTAAATACTTCTTCTTCGTCCTCTTTTTAAAAGATTTTCAAAATGTCCACCACCTTGCTCGGTACACATTATTGCACGTTTTCTTAAGTTAATTTTTAATTTGTTAAGCACTTCAGTTTCACTTTTCACTTTAACAAACGCGAGTTCAATTTTATGTTTGAGGTCATTTATACTGGTTGCTTCGTTTACATACACTAGCGATTTTATTCGACCCCACAAAAAAAAGTCCAACGGTGTTAGATCGGCAGATCTGGGAGGCCACGGTATACGAGGTGTGTTCAAAAAGTATCGCGAATTTTGTGTTTTTTCAAAAATTATTTATTTATTCATGAATATCTATTTTGTCCCCTTCAAAGTAATCCCCATGAGATATTATGCACTTGTGCCAACGGTTTTTCCAATCTTCGAAGCACTTCAAAAAATCATTTTTTTTTATCTTGTTCAGCTCCTCCTTCGATGCTGTCTTTATCTCGTCAAGCGTAGCGTAACGTCGTCCTTTCATGGGCCTCTTCAGTTTAGGAAACAAGAAAAAGTCACAGGGGGCCAGATCTGGGGAATACGGTGGCTGCGGCATCATTAGTGTGTTGTTTTTGGCCAAAAAGTCGCGCACAAGCAACGATGTGTGAGCAGGGGCGTTATCGTGGTGCAAAAGCCAATTTTTGTTCTTCCACAAATCCAGGCGTTTCTGGCGGATTGCTTCGCGCAAATTGCGCATAACTTGCAGGTAATATTCCTTATTGACCGTTCTTCCCTGTGGCAAGAACTCATGATGCACCACGCCCCTGCAATCGAAGAAAACTGTCAGCAAAACTTTCACATTCGACCGAACTTGGCGCGCTTTTTTCGGTCTTGGTTCGTGCGGCAGCTTCCATTGAGATGATTGAGCTTTGGTTTCCACGTCGTAACCATAAACCCACGATTCGTCACCAGTTATGACCCTCTGGAGCAAATTTGGGTCGTCGCGGACAGAGTTTAACATCTCATTAGCAATGTTCATGCGATGCTGTTTTTGGTCGCAATTGAGCAATTTTGGTACGAATTTCGCGGCGACCCGTCTCATGCCCAAATCATTGATGAAAATCGAATGGCACGAGCCAATCGATATGTTTAGGTCCTCAGCAACTTCTCTAACGGTGATTCGACGATTGGCCAATACCATTTTCTCCACTTCATTAATTTTTTCGTCTGTTGTTGAAGTGCTCGGGCGTCCGGCACGCTCTTCGTCGTTCACATCTTCTCGGCCTTCTGAGAACATTTTGTACCACCGATAAACGTTGCTTCGGTCCAAGGTAGCTTCTCCGTATGCCACAGTCAACATTCGGAATGCATCCACGCACTTAATTTCGTTTTTCACACAAAATTTGATACAGGTTCTTTGATCCATTTTTTTGAATAGGTAAAAATCGAAGACGATCCAAAACACGTGCAAGCAAAGCAGCTGTCAACAATTAAGTGAACATTCAAAATGGCCGAGCTTGTTGGCATAAGTGAGAGACATGAGTACCAACATAACGCCACAAAAAAAATCGAAATTCGATACGAGGTAACCCGCGAAATTCAAAATTCGCGATACTTTTTGAACACACCTCGTAGGTCCTCCACGTCCAATCCAATGAGAGCCATACTCCGCATCAAGATGCCGTCGAACGTTCCACGTGAAATGCGCGGGAGCTCCATCATGTTGGTAAAACACGGGTCGTCGTAACAACGAGAGAGGGACCTCCTCCAATAACTGGGGCAATATCTCTTGCAAGAAGTGTAGGTAGGTATCTCCAGTCAACCTCGGTAAAAACACAGGGCCGAGTATGTGTGTACCTACAACTCCCGCCCACACGTTCACGGAGAACCTGTGCTGAAATGAGTCTACACGACATGCATGTGGATTTTCGTGCCTCCACAAATGCATGTTATGTTGGTTGTAAATACCAACTCGTGTGAAGGTGCTCTCGTCCGTCCAGATGATGTTTCGTTGCCAGTTTTCCAACAACCATCTACAAAATTGCAGTCGTGGCAAGTAGTCAGTCGGCATTAGCTCCTGACAACGTCGTAGATGGAAGGGGTGTTCGCCATCAGCACGTAACGTTCTCCACACGTACATGTGGCTGCAGTCAAACAACGACGCTGCTTCCCTCGTGCTGCTCTCTGGATGTTCATCGAAATAATCGAGAATGTTTTCCTGCAAACGAGTAGAGCGCACATTCGTCCCTCTATCCAAGGCCGTGTTAGGACGAAACGTACCGAAGTCCCTCAGGCGCTGAGTTGCACCTAGCATTGTCCTGGCGCTCACTCTGGTACCATGTCGTTCATTGAAGACTCGACACGCTAACTCCACATTATCGTCGCAACGAGCCAGTGTCCTCACCATCTCAGTACACTGGATATTGCTGTACCGGAAAGCCATCGCGCGCGTAAACAACAACAACAAAATTGCGTAATTCACTTGTCGGTTGCCGGCGAATGACTAATTTGGCATTTGGCGGCACGTGCGCCGGCGGCATATCAAACAAAAGCGGGAACTCAAAGGGCTAAGTCAGTAAATTATTGCATCTCGCTCTTTCATATTGATTTAGCGTTTGCAAAAAACGTACCTATGATTTTGTCATTTCTCTACAAAATATTGTGAATGCGGAATTACAAATTCAGTAATGCATTTAAAAAAGCTTTATTGCTTTGAGATAAGTTTGAAATTTCCTAAAATGATGTTTTTATTTAACTAGCTTAAATGTAAAAACCTACGTGTGTGTGTAGGTAAGGATAGAAATGATATTGTTATTTTTACAAATTCGGTTGTGCAGTTAAGTAAGACGTATTGCTTGGAAATAAAGACTAATCTTTCCTAAATTAAATGGCGACGGTAGAACCATAGCGATCCAAGTAACAATTTGAACTTACTGAGAAAACAAGGGAAATGCGTTTGCATTTGTTGCAATGAAAATAATAGCTTATTACTGGAAACTCTTTATTAAAATTATAGCTTACAAATTAGAATAAAAATTATGACTACGTTTATTTAGAATATTCTATCTTTATAAAACAAAATGTTGGTTTTTCCGAAAATTAAAGCACTTGGATCATTTTAGCACAAACAAAAAATCTTAATTCAAGTAATAGTATGTACGTAACGAAACAAAATTATAAAAATATGTATTGTATGGTTAACTTAAGCTAATCATCGCCTAACATGGCAGGTAGAATGTCTTGGTCATCCTGAGACTCCTCACTGGCACCTCTTCTGGAAATATATGGAATTGATTGGTAAAAACTATGATGAATTGGTGGAATGAACTTAAGGATTTTTCGAATATCTTGCATCTTTTTGAATGGGATTGGCTTTGCTCCTGTAGCTTGTTCGGGTAAATAGTGTCTGATGTTATTTAAAAATGTCTCCAAATCCATGTTATTTGGTATGAGGTCTATCTCTTCATATTCTTCGGAGTAATCATTATTATATTTCATTATGCTTGATCCTTTACTGAAACAAATTTTTCGCATCTTTGATATTTTTGCGCCTTCTCGCAAAACAGTTTGGTAGTCTTTAAAGTGACCCGATAAATTTTGGAAATCAAGAAACTTGTCATTCATTTCGCGAACTACGAAGGGGTTATGTTTTCGACAATTACGCACGAGATCCATCCATGCTTGAGGCGTGAAGATATCAGTCCTTTTTCTTTGTGCTTTACTAATGAAGGAGAAGTCAGTGTCATTAGGAAGGTATGTGTGCCCACTCACGAGATAGTGCATGACAATATTGTCAAGGTGGAGTGATTTATTGACCAAAAACATCATAAAATGTAAAATATTCCAGTTTCGGTTTTGTCCCGAACAACAGTCACTAAAAAAACATAGCGTTTTGGTTGCATCTGGCACAGAATCTTCTAAGAAGTAATAGAGGGAGGACATTATTTCCTGGGAACCTCTTGCACCGCAATGCTCTGGCCACATATTCATAATAATTTTTTCTCTTTCCATTGAATACGCATGAATTCCGAAGTTGAGCATCTGTAGTTGTCTTAAGTAAAAGACTTCTCCTGTATTCAAGTATGGTAGAGGTAGAGTACGCTCTAGGTCAAAAGTTACAGCTATTATAGTATCATCATTTTTAACTATAGTTTTGTAACTATTTAATATACCTCTAACTTTCGTTGCCAATTTAATATGTTCATCCTTTTCAGATCTTATAGCTAAACACTTCTCCAGGTCTTCTTCAGCCTTTATAGATATTTCAAGCGTATCACATGTCTTGCATGTATCTGCTTTAGGCACATAAAAGTGTAAATTAAACTCAGTTGTGAATATTCTTTTATAGATGTTTTTTTTCAGGATTATTTTTCCCTCAGTTTGACATTTTTCTTTAAATAAATCATACATTTTATTAATCGATAATCCTGGGTGTAAATATTGGCGCGTACTTTGTCTCTCTCCGTAATGACTTTTAAACTTTGGAAAGCTGTTAATGTGATCTCTTATCCATATAAGTTGTTCATCGGAGATTTTGTTTGAAGGTGTTCTTCGTCCTCTTTTGTCTTTTTCTGCCATTCCCGAAACAGAGACTTTATTTCGTAATGCATAATCAATTCTTTTATTACTTATTTGTAAAACTTTTAAAAAGAACTGTTTGCATACTCTTTTGTCATATATCATGAATTCTCTGGTATTATTTTTGTGGCTGGGATCTTGACCAGATTGCCTACGTTTGCGTCGTTTTGGCGCTATTGTTCTGATGTTGCTACACAACCAAGTTGTTTGAGCATCCCAAGATGGTAACCCGTAATACCTTTCATGTAACATTCTCTGGTTGTCAATAGGTATGTGCTCACTGCATTTAAAGCGACAATTACAGCTGACTTGTGTAAACTCTTTTGCTGGAACCATGTTTCCTTTCGTGTTAGTGTACTCTTGCCCCGCAGTTCTTCTGCGTTTTCTTATATTCTTTTTCCACATATCTATATTTCTAACTCGTTTTCTGCCTCTAACCTGTTCATCATGCTCTGTGTTATCAACTTCTCCCAAATTACCAAGAGTATTTACTAAATAGGACCCGTCTTCGTTATCTGTAAACATATAATTTCATCATCATATTATACAGCAGCCATCTGTTACGTAGGCACAGGGTAAAAAATATCCATGTTATGTTTATTTAGATTCAAAAATAATTCCTTCTCTGGGTTATACACTGTTTCAATATTTATTGATAAACCAAAAACAAAAAGAATCCATTTTTAAATAAAAAAGCAACCTTAACTAGAAAATTTTGTACTAGGTACCAGTTTAGGACAGCATACCAGCTAGGCTATACAAAGTAATTTTATTTAAAAAAATATGTTAACGTACAAAAGGAACTTACTTAACAACAAACGTAAACAAAACATACCTGCATTGTCTCCAGATTCAGTAAGTATTTCGTTACTTTGGTCTGGATGATAGGATGAATGCTCACTCGAAAAATCCTCGTTACTCTCGGATTGGTTTAATGATATTTGAACCATTCGTGCCGCTCTACTTTTCTTGTCCATTTTCACAAAAAACTCAATAAAAAACGCAACGCACTTATGCAACAGCGAATGAAGAATGAATAAATTTTAAATTTGTATAGGCAACAGCTGATAGTTTATTGTTAGGTAATTCCCCTGATTATAATGTTGCGAGTCTTAAAAAATCTCTTTTATTTGTCTAATATCCGATTATATTCAAATAATGTTATGTTTATATTAATAATGTTTATATTTTTTGTTACTTTTTAACGTATAAATTTTAAAAATGTTAGTTAAATTTGTGTACTTTGTATTTGGCGCACTTTGTCTTATTACAAAATTAGAACCATAGTGATCCAAGTACACATCGTCACTTAGATCACTATGGCCTACTCTATTTTTTGTAATTCTATAACGTCCAAAGTGAGAGGTTGTATTTTCTCTTTAAAAATGTTTCTGAATGGCACTTGGATTAATATGGCATGAAAAAATATTGCTTGTTTTATGGTTTCGTGCTAAAATCTGTATTATACTAAAAATGTCACTTAGATCACTCTGGTTCTACCATCGCCAAATACTTTATTCTAAAATGTATTGATTTACGTGTGTGTATGGATGGATATTAAGCGATCTACAAATTCAGCCGTGCATTTTTATGGGCTTTTATTACTTTGAGCTAAGGCTTATAATTCCCTAAATAAAATATTTGATTACGTTGGTTTTACGCAGTGGTCCTAATTTAGATTAAATGAAGGATATTTCTGGAGAAAATTAACACATATAAATAATGATGGGAATCGATTCAGAAGCCGATTCTGAGCAAACTACTTTCAGGTCTTGCGTTTATTCTGTTACATGTTGTATATATATATATTATATATTATTACGTTGACCAGCCTCAGACTTATTTATTTTACTATTTGCCGCTCTACAAAGCAAAAAAAATACATTTAACCATAACCAAAAGCGAGTAAAATCAAAACCAAAACCGTTATGAACAAACTTTTGAATGGGGTGTAGGCGGGAACCAAACGCATGCTGTATCGTTTTCGAGACAAACATGAAATGCGATATTTACTCAGAGTAACACATAAAAGCCGTGCATATTCGATTGTTTTCAAGTCATTGAAGGACTTACCATCCAGTTTGTGATTTTTTGGCATCAATGCGAATTAATTTCGTCGTCGCAGTTGTATAAAAACTTCAATTTCAGAAAAACGCGCACAACGTTGACGACTACACCATAGACAAGGAAATTATACCACAGAAATGACATTGACACCTGACACTTACTTTTTTTGTTGGGTGATGAGGCAAAGAAATGTATGAATCCTCAGCCTACGCAGTACTTCAAATAAAAATCCGTTAAAAACTATTAGAATCCGATGTATCGATATCGATACAAGATGCATTTAAGGGTTAACCACCAATCCGGCTAGAGGGCTGGATCTTGCTTCTCTCCATTTTGCTGGCAGCCAGCTGTTGAGCATACTTGTTGGTCTTCCGAACTACTCGTATATGCTCGACAATTTCCTGATACTATACGAGGGTGGTCCGATAAGTACTTAGAAGAAAGAAAATCTGATTTTGCCATTACTGTCACTTTAAGAGGGTTCTTTTTCTTGCAATTTTTCATTACTTGTACATAATCATCAGGAGTGTATAATCTCGGATATTTTTTCATTGCAGATTCAATGTGGGAAAAATCTCTGTCATTGGGTAGGTAACTGTGTCCGGGAATCAAAAACTTTTGTGTTATTTTTTTCAAAGTGGGATGACAATGCAAAAATGCTTTTAACATCAAAACTATCTTTATGTTACGATTTTGTCCGCCACACGAATCGCTCCATAAAATTAGTTCCTCTACATCTTCAGAAATATGCTCGCCTAAGTATTTTAATAGACAAGAGCCGACTTCCTGAGCACCCTTCCCAGCCATTCCTTCTATCCAAACAAAACACCCACTCGAGTTGTTTTTTGCCGAATAAATACCCATATTATACAGCCAAAGCTGTCGTTTATAGTAAATAATTCCAGTAGGTATCTTAGGCATTGGAAGCGTTTTTTGTAGATCAAACGTGAGACATTCTATTTCCTTACATTGAGTAGCCAGAACAAAATCAGCCTTCATTTTATGCCGCGCCTGTTCCCATTTTCGGCAATGTTCTTCGCGTTCTGTATCTATGGCTGTTTTTTTCTCAGCAGTTTTGCAATGAGTTAATTTCGCTAGTAATGTGTCACACTTGTTACACGTGTCTTTTTTAAGAGGCGCTCGTTTAAGATTAAAATATGTGTAAAATAACTTTGTGTACATAGCCTTACTAACCTTTTCAGCTTCTCCTACATGTTCACGATATAAATCGTACATCTTGTCTAAAGTCATGTCGTGCATAAGATATTCGGTGTCGCGCTCACTTCTTCTATAGTGTGATTTATACTTAGGAAGAGAGTTTATATGACATCTTACTTGGGATCTTGTGACCTCATTTTAGTCAAAGCAGTATTAACTCTCTTTGTAGAAACACCAAGTGTTTTGACAAATAAATCCCGGCATACTTAGATTTTATCCAATAGATATTTACGAGAGAATTTTTTCTTCATATTGCTATTAGTCATCCTTCTTTTAACGTCGGTTTCTTTGACGCTTGCTGCGATGTACATATTCTGGGTATTGTAATTTTCTAGTTTGTAAAAAGTCTCAAATATTTTCTGTCGATTGTTTGAATCTATTTTTTCCCAGCACTTCGTTTTACAATTACATTTATAATCAATAAATACTTTCGGTTGGACTTCGATGTTTTTATAGTTGTGAAAAGGCTTATTAGAATGTCTGTTTCTCTTTCTTTCCATCCTAGATAGACCACCATACTTAAATTGTCGGCCTTTCTTTGGTCTTCCTTTCGTAGGTACTTCGTCATTAATACTCACTGTATCATCATCAGAACATGGTATAAACGCTGGTGATTTTGCAGTCTTTTCGCCTTCAGAAGCAGACTCTTCGCCTTCAGAAGCAGACTCTTCTATGATAGTGCGTCTAGACTTACCATTAGGTAGCCTCATTTTCTTGCCACCAGCAACTATTATATCATCACCATAATCTGATGAATCTGATACATAGTCAGGACTTTTAAAAGGGGACAAGTTTGCAAGTAGGTCTAATATCGGCGAGGAATATTCTTCTAAGCGATCTGGCGAAGTTAAGTTATTGCTTAGAGGTGAAGAAAGCTTCTCTAGAGGCTGTGACGTACTAGGTTCTTCACTACCTTGTGCTGTAATAAAAAAAACTTTTATATCTTTACAACAATAACGCGTGGTTTTATAAATATATGGCCACAGTGAAATTATTTAAGTTCTTATAAAGCCGTGTCACCGCTAGGCAGGATATGTCGAGTGATGTATGTCGCCGAAGACATCGAGCGACAACGTTGCCAGAAGGGTAATGAAACATAGGGCGACTTAGGGCAAATGTCACCTAGTGTGAACGCGGCTTTACGGTTCTTCATAAAGTAGTAACACACACACGCACGCACGCACGCACGCACGCACACACACACCCACTCTCTCATTACTTCACATCAACCCACCACATCACCAGAATCATACTCAAGTCTTTCATACCTCAGCACTCATCATTACGTAGAAATGCAATTACATACATGCATACACACACACACACACATCGTTACAATCATAACATCATACATCAGGACACGATACAACGCCGCAGTTCATACGGTGCATTCGTGTGAGCTCGTAGGTAATTTGCTATGCGATTTTGCAGTTATATATGAGAGTCCTTATACCTACTTGTCGAATAATCTTTATAAAATCACTTTACAAACGGAATTAATCAAATGTGGATAATGCGCAGGTACTAGTACTTCTCAGATTTTATTTAATGCATTTTAGTACATTAAGTAGGTACTAAAATGCATTAAATAAAACTATTTACCTGTTATGGCTTCATTGGTATCTTCGGTGTTTATGTCCAAAGCTTTATTCACCAACAGCTTGCCTCTACGTAACATTTTTACACTTAATTCTAAAGAAATAAACAAAAACAAGAGAACTTTCTTTGCAGAGAAAAAAAACGGTCGTCACGCATTCGAACTATTTCGTTGAATGTCGCCTATTTTGACAGATGACTTTTGACGTTTTACTTTGAAACTGAGTTATTGGACTTTGAGTCATACCATCAATGAAATAAAGTAAATATTTCGTTGTTTAACACGAGAAATATGAAATCAATCATGTCATTTTTGTACCTTTGAGCGATCATAAGTTTTTAAAACAATAAGCAATAAGTGGGTCGCGTATTTCATTATTTATCTAAACATTCTTGGTATCTGAGACGTGAGCTGTTTTGTTATTAATAACTTAAGAATGTCGACAATCTAGCTGTGAGAAGTGCATAGTGATTTAGTAAACAGATTTTGAGTAAGAAATTATCAAAAATTGCACTAAAAATTGGTACAAAAAACAGAGTCTCCGTAAAACTAAGATTTTACGAAATGTATACTAGCGAGTTGCATGATATTTATATATTTTTGATTTACATGAAACTAGGCATTCATTTCAATAAAAACAAACACATGATTAGAAGAAAATTATAACAAAAAATGTTTGTAAACATATTGAAAAATCACCAAATTTGGCCATCATGGCGATATACATAGTATGGATATGACACTTGTAATAATGAAAATAAATATTACATTAATTTTTTACATTTTTTTTTACTCTTATTATTTTTTACTTTGATCAATTTTTTTTTACTTTGATCATTTTTTTTTACTATTTTTTTTTACTTTGATCATTTTTTTTTACTATTATATTTTTGGTAAGATAGAGTAAGATGGTAAGCAACCACTGCCCTCCCATCTACATATGCAATACAGATTTTTTTTTAACTTTACTAATAATATTATATTTCTATGGAACATGAGGGCTAATATGAGAAAATGGTTATCTGATGGTAAGCAACCACTGCCCTCCCATCTACATATGCAATACAGATTTTTTTTTAACTTTACTATTAATATTATATTTCTATGGAACATGAGGGCTAATATGGGAAAAGAGAAAAGGAGAGGGATAGAGGATGGGATACCGTCTCACCAAAGGGCAAGTAGATTCTGCCTATTCAAGCCGAACTGCGTGGTTGTCCTCCTACCAGTGTTAGCACCCAATGTATAACAGCAAATGTAACCCTGCCTGTCTGTCTGTCTGTCTGTCTGTCTGTCAAATTGTCATTGCAAAGGGAAGGGGAGGATATATACTAAATGTAAGTCTTTTCTGTATGTCTGTCTGTCTGTCGAATGGTTATTGCAAAGGAAGGGGGAGGTAACCATGTGGAAAAGAAGACTGCGCCTGTTGAACCAGAACAGCGGACAGTGGACGCTATTCCTAGGTCGTAACGGTCTGGAAAAATCGTTGCCTCTGCAACGCTCCTCATAGACCTATGATTGTAGAGTTGGAATGCGTTATGGATGCTAGTATTGAGCAACCTTCTGAACAACTCCTTCTAACAACTTCTTGTACCAAACCTGGGGCTTTATTCTCTCCATGGGAAAAAATGGAACAAAACATGGAGAGAATTGGAATGGAAATGAAATTGGAATGGAAATGGAATTAAATGGAAATGGAATAAAATGGAGTCACCAAAATACTCCCAAAATCCCCACGATATGGGGAAGACTTTATTCGACGAAAGTTTCTGTAAGTGGAAATATCGTTACCTCTGCAACACCAGGGATGTTACGAGTACATCAGCTTTGCCAGCCTCTAAGATGAAAAGACGCTATTTCTTGAAGTTCCTAGGTCGTAACGGTCTGGAAATATCGTTGCCGGGAGGGTGTGGGGTGCCCCCCGCCAAAAATGAGAACAGTATTCGACGTGAGGTCGAATCGACGAATGGAGTACCTATGTGTATAGCGATGACTGAAAAAACTATGATCGATGTTCAATATTGCACGCAGTGTATAGCGATGACTGAAAAAACTATGATCGATGTTCAATTGCGCACTTATGTATATGACTGAAAAAATTATCTTCGTGATATTGAGCAAAGCACACAAAGTGTACAGCGATGACTGACCAAATTACGATCGACGGTGATACGGTCCAAAGCACGTGAATACACACATTGCTTTGCCGCAAGTAACGCATTCCGTGGTTGTACGGTTGCCGCACACTTCGCATTTTCGTCTATATCGGTCCAACTTCCCAGGCGTGATTACAGCAAATTGACCTTTTTTTTTTTTTTTTTTTTTTACGCGAGGAAATGCTTTATGCACACCCCCCGCCTGGGGACGGCAAGGGGTAGTGTGGGACTCCCAAAACAGTAAACTGAAATCCGATCCTAGGGTTACCCACTAAAACCTCGCGGCGGCCCTCCTCCGGCGTTGGGGTGGTCCAGGATTCAGATAAACCCCTCTGGTCCACCCCGCCGTCGCCCCCCCTCCGTCACGAGGGGGTGCTCATCCTCGGGGAGCCTCGGCGAGGCTCCCCCGGGCGGGGCGGCTCGGACCGCGCGCTGTAAAGAGGCGCGCGGCCGGCGGCGCCCCCGACGACCCTCCCTGGCCGCACCTGGGGGTCATCCATCCCGGGCCGCGACCCGGGTGCACCCGCGGGGTGTGCGCCCTCGCGGCCCGTCGACGGCGGCGATCATTGAGCTCGCCGCCGCCGCCTTCGAGCGGGATCGGCTCTCTCCCGACCCCGCTCGGCGGCCTCCTTCTGGAGCATCACTGCTTCGCAGAAGGAGACCACAGCCCTCCACTCCTCCTCGCCCGCCAGCATTGCCGCGACCAACGCCGGCGGGGACAAGTCTCGCCCGATCCCGTCGACCAGGACTCGGCGTTCGGCCGCCCAGGCCGGGCAGACCTCCAGTGTGTGCTGGGCCGAGTCCAGGTCGGATGCGCAATGGTGGCATCTCGCCGTCTCTTCTCGTTTTATTCGACTCAGATACTCACCGAAGCACCCATGCCCGGTGAGTATCTGAGTCAACCTGTAGGTGACAGTGCCCCATTTACGGAGCACCCAGGCCTCGAGGTGGGGCAGGACGGCTCCGACGGCGCGTGAACGCGTACCGCCCTGGAGGACCAGCGCATCGCGCCAGTCCCCCAGGACCCGCCGGAAGGCCTCCCGCCTCCGCACTTCGTGTCCCCGCGCGTTCCCCCCTCCCCGGCCGAGATCGTACGCGGCTGCGTACATCTCGGCCAGGATGATGAAGGGGGGATAGCTCGCGAGGACCGTCGCCGCCTCGTATGAGATAGTACGGTAGCCCCGTACGATCCGTATGGCCATGATCCGCTCCAGGCTCCTCAGCAGAGCCCTGGAGCGGGAGGCCCCCGCGAGGTCTCGCGACCAAACGGAGGCCCCGTACAGGGCCACGGACCGCACGACGCCACCGTAGAGGCGGCGAACTCCCTCCCCCGGTCCCCCGA
The DNA here is from genome assembly GCA_905147225.2 of Euproctis similis. Taxonomy (NCBI): domain Eukaryota; kingdom Metazoa; phylum Arthropoda; class Insecta; order Lepidoptera; family Erebidae; genus Euproctis; species Euproctis similis. The sequence goes on along the minus strand of LR990121.1, from coordinate 3,407,701 downwards.
GGTTGGGCAGCAGGCGATGAAGCGCGCCTGCCACCCGTCGCGCTCGGGGGACCATCCGTACGAAGTGCTCCTCGAAGCTCCAGCGGCTGTCCAGGGTGAGGCCGAGGTACTTCATGTACCGCCCCACCGGGACAACCGTGTCACCCACCCGGATCCGCGAGGCCGGTGGTTCCCGGCCCCGGGTGAGCCGGTGGAACCACAGCGCCTCACTTTTGTGAGGCGCCACCTCCAGGCCCAGCCCGCGGATCGACGATTGCCACCCCCAGCTCGGCGAACCTGAGCGTCCGCTCGAAGTCGGGCCCCGTGGCGACCACCAGAGTGTCGTCTGCGTAGCAAACGACACTCACGCCACGGGGCAGACTGGTGCGGAGGACCGGATCATAGGCGAGGTTCCACAGCAGGGGCCCGAGCACGGACCCCTGCGGAACCTATGACGGAAGATATGTTTAATGTTATTCTCTGTGGAAACCTGAAATAGCCTCATTTCAAGAACAAGTTTTCCAAAAAACCTAGCTTTCCTTTTCTTCATTTCTCTTTCCTTTGCAACCCCTACTGTGACCTTCCATTCCTGTGGTACCTCTCCTCTAGAAACAGTTTCTATAATTCCTCTAACTTCTACCTCTTCTCTATTTATATACTGCATTATCACATTATTGCTTTCTCGAGGAGGGACAGAAGGAAATCTGCCATGGAGGGTTCTATGCGCTTGTCTATCATACTCATACAGCCAGTGCGATAAGCCGGGAATTATAGCCTTATCAGCTAGCAGATCAGCTGTGTAAATCTGGTAGTCGAACTCTAGAGTCTTTCCGAACATAATACCCCGGAACATGGCCGTAGTCCATGGCTCGTTGGCCTTCTCTCCCCAATATCCTCCTTCATAACACTGTTTTACATATGGGTCGCACTCCTCTCCAAACACCAAGTTGGGCCATTTTCTCTTCTGCTTATAAAAATTCCGGGAAAACTCCAGAACAAATGCACGCCTTATATCCTCTGCTACAACCTCCAATCCTGACTTTAGGACAGTTCCCTTCTCAACCCATGCCGCTACACTCTCTCCCATCACCACCTCAGGATGTCCGAAACACTTTGTTAACCCTGTGAGCTCTAGAGCCACATGCACATCTGTTGATGTAGTTATTTTCCTCGTGGCCACCTTGAGCAGAAGAGAATGAGGGAATTCTCGAAGAGTCTCACCTAGCGATTCGAGGAAACTTGGATCTCCTTCTACATCTCGCAATATGGTTGCAATCACTAGAGGCTGCCAACACTTTAGAATATCATAGACATCATCTTTGTAAACGCCTATGTCATGTAAAACTGCATATATTACATTAGCCACCTCATTGTAAAGGTTGTACAAGGGATATTTCCTCCCATTAACCCAGGAATGCCCGAATTATTTATTTCTTGTTTTTCTTTAGTTTGGACTCGGAATATGGTTCAATTAAGGGTTCTTAATGAGATAATTTTAGTCATTTATTTTTAAATAAATGGGAAGTTAGAAAAAAACCATGTGTCCAAATGGACACGCTAAGCTTTGACAGTAGCTAAAAAGTTGAGAGGATATTTTTTATCTTATTGGAGTTATTAGATAAAAAAAAACACGATTTACCCAATGAAAACATTTATTATTTTTTATGATAGCCAGCAAAACATGGTACGCAATGACGTCCGACGTCCGACGTCACACTTCATGTATTCAGTTTGAACTGACAAACTTTTCAAATTACAGTATGGACCGACATATCGTCTCTTTTTCATGCATTTTTTACATGGTGTTTTACACCATTGAATCGCCCAGCATCTGCTAACTTAGAGAGTCTTCCTCCGCCTTTGGCTGCTATTCCATAGCATTTGAGATAAGTTAGCATGATTTACCTCCGGAACTGTTGTGGGATTTTATCATTTTTCCTATGTAGTTGCAAGAATAGTGTACATATGTATTTGCATCCAAGTAATAAGGGACTAATACATTTCTTTCCTCTAATATATATTCTGTACATAATTACATTTTCGTCCATCCTGTCAACACCCCCCTTATATTTATTGTATTCACCCAAAATAAACGGTCGTGACACTTGAGTAGGTCTTTATCTTTTTGGGAGTAACGTTTCACCATTGATAATAAGCTTGGTATGACTCAGGGACTTTCGTTACCTCAGCCTGAGCTGTTAACTAATGTCATTTAAATTTTCGATTCTTCCACCACTGTATTCGTCACCTGAATCTTTGATTGTCAAAACAGCGGCATTAGGAGGGGCGACGTAAATTGACTCTGGTGTCGGCAGCTTCTTCCTCATCCTCAAATAAAATGTCTAAGATTTCGTTTAGGGTCCCAGTTCCCCAATACTGGTCTAAATCGAAGGATCTAACAACAAACAAAATCTTATATAAAGACATGCCAAGTGCTTAGCGTGTCCATATGGACACAGCAACATTAGGCATATAAATATAGTGCTAAAACAAAAGTAAACTATCGTTGACCTATCTCAACATATAAATACATTATTTTAGAATAATATTACACCTTAATAACATAAATAAATAAAGTAATTTAAAAATTATGTTACTTACTCTCGTGTCGGGTCCATTTTTTCCGCCGTTTTTGACTTTGGTGAGAATTGAATGAATCTACCCGCGAATTTATATTTTTAAATGACATATCAATGACATGTAAAAAATCTTTGTTATTTGATAGCACAGAATGACCAGATAAATATTTCTAAACCAACAATGGTTTCCCACAAAAAAAATATTAGCAGACCCATATTTTTGTGTCCACATGGACACGCTAGGCATTACTGGGTTAATGAGACCATAGGATAACGCTGAAAACCAGGCATTAATGCAGTCCCTTACAGCAAGAAAATGACTATGGGTTATCAGGTAAGCAAATTGGTCAGAAGACCATATCACGTGGAGGTTTCCATAACACTTGGCTTTGCAACCAAAGAACGAGTAGACCGCAGAGTAGTTCTCACTAAATGTTATACGGCGTGTAATGGCAGACAACTGCTGTTTTATACAATAAACCTGCTTCAGTAAAGGTGGAGGATGAAGAGGTGGGCCATCTACACTTACACCACAATAATCTCGGGTACCTAAATCTGTTGCCTCATTTGCTATGCGGATATGTCGTGATAGCTCCCTACCAACTGCGGATGGCTTGGCTCGCTTGCTAACATGGAGGAGAGCCCAGTGAATGAATTGATCAGAGCCCAGAAAGAAAACATCTTTTGTATCTCTTTTAAGGTGTACATGTTCCTTCTTCAGACCTGCAGGATTGCTCCAGTTCTCGAACAAGTAGTTGATCTCTCCCCTATGGAGGGCGGACTGTAAATGCCTATCTCGTCTAAATACCGGCCTGCGAACAATTGGGGCATAGACGGGGCATGGATCTTCTTCTTCCATTGTAGTGCTTAAGATTAAAGTGCAAGCATCTGCATAGGAGGGTAAACCTATTGTAAGACATGTATGTGGAAAACCCTGGAGTCATGCGAATGTCATCTTCCCGAGTCCAATACTCACAGAGTCGGGATTTTGCCACAAAGGCCATAGCCATTAATATTGCCATAAATGTGTATATCTCGTTTACACTGGTATCGTACCAGCGAGTTATACGACTATCTGGCTGCATTAGGTTTGCCTCCAGCATGCTAGCGGCAAACTGCTGTGCGTATTTGTTAGTCTCGCGCACTATCGATTCGATAATTTCCAGATCCCATATGGCCGTAAAATCATCATACGGAGTCTGGAAGGAGACATTAGGGCCAACATTAATTTCGGAAAACACTTCTCGCCTCAAACGAGAGTCGATTTGAGGCACAGGAAGTGGTTTCCAGTCAAAATCAAACTTACCCCTTGGTGAGAGGGTGGATGAAGGGGAGACCGGGGTGGATGGGCTTGACGGCGGCGGCGAGTGGCGTAGTTCGACAGCGTGACCCGGTGACTGCGATGAACCAACGAAGACATCACTGTCTTCGTCTGCATTGGCGAACAGGATCTCCTCCCGCGTCGCCAATGCCGGCTCATCGCAGTCGTCATCGCTGTCGATTTCACTCCCTGATAATAAAAATGGTTACCATTATAACATTTATATATCGCTCCGTAAAATAAACGCAGAAGCGCTAAGAATTTAGATTTACCGTAATGCAAATGCTCATAAATTTCGTCGTCCTGAAGAGGCCTGGACGACGACGTGATGCTGTAAAAAAGGTATATTTTAATCAACTAATATTAAAGTTATTCCTTTTAATATTTTATACAGTTTAACTGAAAGAAACATACAGTTGACGGCGCGATTTCGGGTTTGGACCCCCACGCGACGAAGCAGCACCCCCAAGCGGCGCTGCATCACCTCTAGGCGATGGTACCTCTCCTCTAGAAACAGTTTCTATAATTCCTCTAACTTCTACCTCTTCTCTATTTATATACTGCATTATCACATTATTGCTTTCTCGAGGAGGGACAGAAGGAAATCTGCCATGGAGGGTTCTATGCGCTTGTCTATCATACTCATACGGCCAGTGCGATAAGCCGGGAATTATAGCCTTATCAGCTAGCAGATCAGCTGTGTAAATCTGGTAGTCGAACTCTAGAGTCTTTCCGAACATAATACCCCGGAACATGGCCGTAGTCCATGGCTCGTAGGCCTTCTCTCCCCAATATCCTCCTTCATAACACTGTTTTACATATGGGTCGCACTCCTCTCCAAACACCAAGTTGGGCCATTTTCTCTTCTGCTTATAAAAATTCCGGGAAAACTCCAGAACAAATGCACGCCTTATATCCTCTGCTACAACCTCCAATCCTGACTTTAGGACAGTTCCCTTCTCAACCCATGCCGCTACACTCTCTCCCATCACCACCTCAGGATGTCCGAAACACTTTGTTAACCCTGTGAGCTCTAGAGCCACATGCACATCTGTTGATGTAGTTATTTTCCTCGTGGCCACCTTGAGCAGAAGAGAATGAGGGAATTCTCGAAGAGTCTCACCTAGCGATTCGAGGAAACTTGGATCTCCTTCTACATCTCGCAATATGGTTGCAATCACTAGAGGCTGCCAACACTTTAGAATATCATAGACATCATCTTTGTAAACGCCTATGTCATGTAAAACTGCATATATTACATTAGCCACCTCATTGTAAAGGTTGTACAAGGGATATTTCCTCCCATTAACCCAGGAATGCCCGAATTATTTATTTCTTGTTTTTCTTTAGTTTGGACTCGGAATATGGTTCAATTAAGGGTTCTTAATGAGATAATTTTAGTCATTTATTTTTAAATAAATGGGAAGTTAGAAAAAAACCATGTGTCCAAATGGACACGCTAAGCTTTGACAGTAGCTAAAAAGTTGAGAGGATATTTTTTATCTTATTGGAGTTATTAGATAAAAAAAAACACGATTTACCCAATGAAAACATTTATTATTTTTTATGATAGCCAGCAAAACATGGTACGCAATGACGTCCGACGTCCGACGTCACACTTCATGTATTCAGTTTGAACTGACAAACTTTTCAAATTACAGTATGGACCGACATATCGTCTCTTTTTCATGCATTTTTTACATGGTGTTTTACACCATTGAATCGCCCAGCATCTGCTAACTTAGAGAGTCTTCCTCCGCCTTTGGCTGCTATTCCATAGCATTTGAGATAAGTTAGCATGATTTACCTCCGGAACTGTTGTGGGATTTTATCATTTTTCCTATGTAGTTGCAAGAATAGTGTACAGTACTCCAAAAGTAACAATGCGCATAGAAATCTTCGTCATGGTTCGGCATCAGTCGTATTACCCGAGCGTCGAAAGACGATATTTTTATAGAGTGGTTAAATGCAATTTCTCTATGCATAATTTTGATGTGATTAGTTTTCAAGTGTCTTACTGAAGCTGGTGTAATTATGGAAGAAAACAAGGTTTAAATAACATAAGGTTTTTATTAGAAGGAGAAAAAAATGTTTTCAAATAGAGGTTTACATTAAAATGTAATCATAAAAATCTCAGTTCAAATTTATTTACAGCACTAATCATTCCAGAAAAGTAAAACAATTACAAAAATATTAATCAGAATCGAGGAAGATCTCTATTCCCGACATCGCAGATTCATCTGAAGTTTCATTATGCTCTTGTTCATTTACACTTTCCTCACTGCTATCACCTGTGTAAATAATCATTTCATCGGAATAACTATCGATTCTTGGCTCAAATTTTCTATATTCATCTTCGCATTTAACCGCATGATCACAAACTTTTTTCCATTCTTCTGGTCCTATTTTATTGATTTTTTCTAATATAGCATCTTTAACTGACGTGACAGTCATTGCAATATTTTTTTTGGCTACGTGTTGCTTTATTTGGGCCCAAATATTTTCAATAGGGTTAAAATCGGGATGATATGGTGGCAATCGTATAATTTTATGCCCATGTTCCTCCATTATACGGTCAATGGCAAATTCTGTGTAATTTTCCTTGTATCTTTGTATAATTGCATACAATTCGGGTTTCAGTTTCTTTGGGTCATGCGGAATGTTGTGTTGTTGTAACCAAGCTATCATGTGTGGTTTAGATGTGTTTGAGTTTGGTGGTTTCACAGACAGCTTATTATGATATGGGGCGTTGTCAATTACCAACACACTATTAGGAGGCAAATTGGGAATCAATTGATTGCGTAGCCAAGTTTGATAACGTTCCGCGTTTATTTCTTTATGATAGTCACCTTCTGAGTCGACACATTTATGTAACATTAGAGCCCCTGGGACGAAGCCTTTTTCATTGCCTGCGTGTACAATAATTATTCGCTCTCCTTTGGAAATGGGTTGTTTGATACCTTTTTTGCTGCTATCTTGCCAAGTTTTACCCTTAGTATGTGATGTGTGCACGTATGACTCGTCCATAAATACTATGTTCCTACCAGAACTCCTCAGCTCTTGTATTTCTCTGAGATATTTGATCCTTTTTAAGCGTATATCATGTTTTTCCATAAGTGATCGTCTGTTATTATCAGTTTTCAGAAACCTAAACCCCATGTCTTTCAAGATTAGCCTTAAAGTCTCGGCACAGCCTTTGAAATTAATAGCTTCGATCAACTTTATTCTTAAATTATTTACAGTTGGGAGTTCTTTCAGCGTCAATGTAAAATTGTATATCATATTACGAATAACACAGTAGTCGAAATCATCAAGTCCCAGCCGAAATCTACTTTTAGGTCTTCCTTTTTTCGGTGTAGAAAATTTCTTTGATTGTTTTTTTTTTTTTTTCGTTTAAGATATTACTCAAAGTTCGTCGCGAAATTCCTGTAGCTTTTGTAACACGGTCTTGAATTTTTTTAAAATAACCATCGTGGTCTCTGTTGAAAACATTGGCTTCATTTAAGAAATAAAGGTACACATTAAATACCATTTGCCGTGCTTGTGAATTAAGCGGCTTTCCACGTTTAAATTTATCCATTCTGGAAGAAATCGTCTGAAAGAAAATGGCATGGGCAGAGTTAGGTATATATTTTTTATGCATGTTAACTATTTATTAAATTTAAATAAATCTCATTTTTCAAATGTTTTTCTAGTACTTAATATGTATTAAACACGTAGTTTTTTCAAAATATACTATTTAAATCTGAATAAGCTAATTAATGTTGAAATTATATTTACCGGTGTGTAACAGCAGCTCTATATAATTCCACAAACAGAGAACACGTGCAGTCACCACCAATGTATTAAGACGACTGACGGACCTTTAGCTGACCGGCGACCTCTGCCGAACGCCCGAAATGTTTTCGATTGTGCACACATGATATTGACTCCTATCTCTTTTACACAAGGTGCAAAAAGCAAATGCCTTGTTTAGGGCTCTTATGATTCAATGATTCGAGTGTTTCCGGGAATACGACAATTAGCGAAGATCTGCATGTGCATTATTAATTTGGGAGTACTGTACATATGTATTTGCATCCAAGTAATAAGGGACTAATACATTTCTTTCCTCTTATATATATTCTGTACATAATTACATTTTCGTCCATCCTGTCAACACCCCCCTTATATTTATTGTATTCACCCAAAATAAACGGTCGTGACACTTGAGTAGGTCTTTATCTTTTTGGGAGTAACGTTTCACCATTGATAATAAGCTTGGTATGACTCAGGGACTTTCGTTACCTCAGCCTGAGCTGTTAACTAATGTCATTTAAATTTTCGATTCTTCCACCACTGTATTCGTCACCTGAATCTTTGATTGTCAAAACAGCGGCATTAGGAGGGGCGACGTAAATTGACTCTGGTGTCGGCAGCTTCTTCCTCATCCTCAAATAAAATGTCTAAGATTTCGTTTAGGGTCCCAGTTCCCCAATACTGGTCTAAATCGAAGGATCTAACAACAAACAAAATCTTATATAAAGACATGCCAAGTGCTTAGCGTGTCCATATGGACACAGCAACATTAGGCATATAAATATAGTGCTAAAACAAAAGTAAACTATCGTTGACCTATCTCAACATATAAATACATTATTTTAGAATAATATTACACCTTAATAACATAAATAAATAAAGTAATTTAAAAATTATGTTACTTACTCTCGTGTCGGGTCCATTTTTTCCGCCGTTTTTGACTTTGGTGAGAATTGAATGAATCTACCCGCGAATTTATATTTTTAAATGACATATCAATGACATGTAAAAAATCTTTGTTATTTGATAGCACAGAATGACCAGATAAATATTTCTAAACCAACAATGGTTTCCCACAAAAAAAATATTAGCAGACCCATATTTTTGTGTCCACATGGACACGCTAGGCATTACTGGGTTAATGAGACCATAGGATAACGCTGAAAACCAGGCATTAATGCAGTCCCTTACAGCAAGAAAATGACTATGGGTTATCAGGTAAGCAAATTGGTCAGAAGACCATATCACGTGGAGGTTTCCATAACACTTGGCTTTGCAACCAAAGAACGAGTAGACCGCAGAGTAGTTCTCACTAAATGTTATACGGCGTGTAATGGCAGACAACTGCTGTTTTATACAATAAACCTGCTTCAGTAAAGGTGGAGGATGAAGAGGTGGGCCATCTACACTTACACCACAATAATCTCGGGTACCTAAATCTGTTGCCTCATTTGCTATGCGGATATGTCGTGATAGCTCCCTACCAACTGCGGATGGCTTGGCTCGCTTGCTAACATGGAGGAGAGCCCAGTGAATGAATTGATCAGAGCCCAGAAAGAAAACATCTTTTGTATCTCTTTTAAGGTGTACATGTTCCTTCTTCAGACCTGCAGGATTGCTCCAGTTCTCGAACAAGTAGTTGATCTCTCCCCTATGGAGGGCGGACTGTAAATGCCTATCTCGTCTAAATACCGGCCTGCGAACAATTGGGGCATGGATCTTCTTCTTCCATTGTAGTGCTTAAGATTAAAGTGCAAGCATCTGCATAGGAGGGTAAACCTATTGTAAGACATGTATGTGGAAAACCCTGGAGTCATGCGAATGTCATCTTCCCGAGTCCAATACTCACAGAGTCGGGATTTTGCCACAAAGGCCATAGCCATTAATATTGCCATAAATGTGTATATCTCGTTTACACTGGTATCGTACCAGCGAGTTATACGACTATCTGGCTGCATTAGGTTTGCCTCCAGCATGCTAGCGGCAAACTGCTGTGCGTATTTGTTAGTCTCGCGCACTATCGATTCGATAATTTCCAGATCCCATATGGCCGTAAAATCATCATACGGAGTCTGGAAGGAGACATTAGGGCCAACATTAATTTCGGAAAACACTTCTCGCCTCAAACGAGAGTCGATTTGAGGCACAGGAAGTGGTTTCCAGTCAAAATCAAACTTACCCCTTGGTGAGAGGGTGGATGAAGGGGAGACCGGGGTGGATGGGCTTGACGGCGGCGGCGAGTGGCGTAGTTCGACAGCGTGACCCGGTGACTGCGATGAACCAACGAAGACATCACTGTCTTCGTCTGCATTGGCGAACAGGATCTCCTCCCGCGTCGCCAATGCCGGCTCATCGCAGTCGTCATCGCTGTCGATTTCACTCCCTGATAATAAAAATGGTTACCATTATAACATTTATATATCGCTCCGTAAAATAAACGCAGAAGCGCTAAGAATTTAGATTTACCGTAATGCAAATGCTCATAAATTTCGTCGTCCTGAAGAGGCCTGGACGACGACGTGATGCTGTAAAAAAGGTATATTTTAATCAACTAATATTAAAGTTATTCCTTTTAATATTTTATACAGTTTAACTGAAAGAAACATACAGTTGACGGCGCGATTTCGGGTTTGGACCCCCACGCGACGAAGCAGCACCCCCAAGCGGCGCTGCATCACCTCTAGGCGATGGTACCTCTCCTCTAGAAACAGTTTCTATAATTCCTCTAACTTCTACCTCTTCTCTATTTATATACTGCATTATCACATTATTGCTTTCTCGAGGAGGGACAGAAGGAAATCTGCCATGGAGGGTTCTATGCGCTTGTCTATCATACTCATACGGCCAGTGCGATAAGCCGGGAATTATAGCCTTATCAGCTAGCAGATCAGCTGTGTAAATCTGGTAGTCGAACTCTAGAGTCTTTCCGAACATAATACCCCGGAACATGGCCGTAGTCCATGGCTCGTTGGCCTTCTCTCCCCAATATCCTCCTTCATAACACTGTTTTACATATGGGTCGCACTCCTCTCCAAACACCAAGTTGGGCCATTTTCTCTTCTGCTTATAAAAATTCCGGGAAAACTCCAGAACAAATGCACGCCTTATATCCTCTGCTACAACCTCCAATCCTGACTTTAGGACAGTTCCCTTCTCAACCCATGCCGCTACACTCTCTCCCATCACCACCTCAGGATGTCCGAAACACTTTGTTAACCCTGTGAGCTCTAGAGCCACATGCACATCTGTTGATGTAGTTATTTTCCTCGTGGCCACCTTGAGCAGAAGAGAATGAGGGAATTCTCGAAGAGTCTCACCTAGCGATTCGAGGAAACTTGGATCTCCTTCTACATCTCGCAATATGGTTGCAATCACTAGAGGCTGCCAACACTTTAGAATATCATAGACATCATCTTTGTAAACGCCTATGTCATGTAAAACTGCATATATTACATTAGCCACCTCATTGTAAAGGTTGTACAAGGGATATTTCCTCCCATTAACCCAGGAATGCCCGAATTATTTATTTCTTGTTTTTCTTTAGTTTGGACTCGGAATATGGTTCAATTAAGGGTTCTTAATGAGATAATTTTAGTCATTTATTTTTAAATAAATGGGAAGTTAGAAAAAAACCATGTGTCCAAATGGACACGCTAAGCTTTGACAGTAGCTAAAAAGTTGAGAGGATATTTTTTATCTTATTGGAGTTATTAGATAAAAAAAAACACGATTTACCCAATGAAAACATTTATTATTTTTTATGATAGCCAGCAAAACATGGTACGCAATGACGTCCGACGTCCGACGTCACACTTCATGTATTCAGTTTGAACTGACAAACTTTTCAAATTACAGTATGGACCGACATATCGTCTCTTTTTCATGCATTTTTTACATGGTGTTTTACACCATTGAATCGCCCAGCATCTGCTAACTTAGAGAGTCTTCCTCCGCCTTTGGCTGCTATTCCATAGCATTTGAGATAAGTTAGCATGATTTACCTCCGGAACTGTTGTGGGATTTTATCATTTTTCCTATGTAGTTGCAAGAATAGTGTACATATGTATTTGCATCCAAGTAATAAGGGACTAATACATTTCTTTCCTCTAATATATATTCTGTACATAATTACATTTTCGTCCATCCTGTCAACACCCCCCTTATATTTATTGTATTCACCCAAAATAAACGGTCGTGACACTTGAGTAGGTCTTTATCTTTTTGGGAGTAACGTTTCACCATTGATAATAAGCTTGGTATGACTCAGGGACTTTCGTTACCTCAGCCTGAGCTGTTAACTAATGTCATTTAAATTTTCGATTCTTCCACCACTGTATTCGTCACCTGAATCTTTGATTGTCAAAACAGCGGCATTAGGAGGGGCGACGTAAATTGACTCTGGTGTCGGCAGCTTCTTCCTCATCCTCAAATAAAATGTCTAAGATTTCGTTTAGGGTCCCAGTTCCCCAATACTGGTCTAAATCGAAGGATCTAACAACAAACAAAATCTTATATAAAGACATGCCAAGTGCTTAGCGTGTCCATATGGACACAGCAACATTAGGCATATAAATATAGTGCTAAAACAAAAGTAAACTATCGTTGACCTATCTCAACATATAAATACATTATTTTAGAATAATATTACACCTTAATAACATAAATAAATAAAGTAATTTAAAAATTATGTTACTTACTCTCGTGTCGGGTCCATTTTTTCCGCCGTTTTTGACTTTGGTGAGAATTGAATGAATCTACCCGCGAATTTATATTTTTAAATGACATATCAATGACATGTAAAAAATCTTTGTTATTTGATAGCACAGAATGACCAGATAAATATTTCTAAACCAACAATGGTTTCCCACAAAAAAAATATTAGCAGACCCATATTTTTGTGTCCACATGGACACGCTAGGCATTACTGGGTTAATGAGACCATAGGATAACGCTGAAAACCAGGCATTAATGCAGTCCCTTACAGCAAGAAAATGACTATGGGTTATCAGGTAAGCAAATTGGTCAGAAGACCATATCACGTGGAGGTTTCCATAACACTTGGCTTTGCAACCAAAGAACGAGTAGACCGCAGAGTAGTTCTCACTAAATGTTATACGGCGTGTAATGGCAGACAACTGCTGTTTTATACAATAAACCTGCTTCAGTAAAGGTGGAGGATGAAGAGGTGGGCCATCTACACTTACACCACAATAATCTCGGGTACCTAAATCTGTTGCCTCATTTGCTATGCGGATATGTCGTGATAGCTCCCTACCAACTGCGGATGGCTTGGCTCGCTTGCTAACATGGAGGAGAGCCCAGTGAATGAATTGATCAGAGCCCAGAAAGAAAACATCTTTTGTATCTCTTTTAAGGTGTACATGTTCCTTCTTCAGACCTGCAGGATTGCTCCAGTTCTCGAACAAGTAGTTGATCTCTCCCCTATGGAGGGCGGACTGTAAATGCCTATCTCGTCTAAATACCGGCCTGCGAACAATTGGGGCATAGACGGGGCATGGATCTTCTTCTTCCATTGTAGTGCTTAAGATTAAAGTGCAAGCATCTGCATAGGAGGGTAAACCTATTGTAAGACATGTATGTGGAAAACCCTGGAGTCATGCGAATGTCATCTTCCCGAGTCCAATACTCACAGAGTCGGGATTTTGCCACAAAGGCCATAGCCATTAATATTGCCATAAATGTGTATATCTCGTTTACACTGGTATCGTACCAGCGAGTTATACGACTATCTGGCTGCATTAGGTTTGCCTCCAGCATGCTAGCGGCAAACCGCTGTGCGTATTTGTTAGTCTCGCGCACTATCGATTCGATAATTTCCAGATCCCATATGGCCGTAAAATCATCATACGGAGTCTGGAAGGAGACATTAGGGCCAACATTAATTTCGGAAAACACTTCTCGCCTCAAACGAGAGTCGATTTGAGGCACAGGAAGTGGTTTCCAGTCAAAATCAAACTTACCCCTTGGTGAGAGGGTGGATGAAGGGGAGACCGGGGTGGATGGGCTTGACGGCGGCGGCGAGTGGCGTAGTTCGACAGCGTGACCCGGTGACTGCGATGAACCAACGAAGACATCACTGTCTTCGTCTGCATTGGCGAACAGGATCTCCTCCCGCGTCGCCAATGCCGGCTCATCGCAGTCGTCATCGCTGTCGATTTCACTCCCTGATAATAAAAATGGTTACCATTATAACATTTATATATCGCTCCGTAAAATAAACGCAGAAGCGCTAAGAATTTAGATTTACCGTAATGCAAATGCTCATAAATTTCGACGTCCTGAAGAGGCCTGGACGACGACGTGATGCTGTAAAAAAGGTATATTTTAATCAACTAATATTAAAGTTATTCCTTTTAATATTTTATACAGTTTAACTGAAAGAAACATACAGTTGACGGCGCGATTTCGGGTTTGGACCCCCACGCGACGAAGCAGCACCCCCAAGCGGCGCTGCATCACCTCTAGGCGATGGTACCTCTCCTCTAGAAACAGTTTCTATAATTCCTCTAACTTCTACCTCTTCTCTATTTATATACTGCATTATCACATTATTGCTTTCTCGAGGAGGGACAGAAGGAAATCTGCCATGGAGGGTTCTATGCGCTTGTCTATCATACTCATACGGCCAGTGCGATAAGCCGGGAATTATAGCCTTATCAGCTAGCAGATCAGCTGTGTAAATCTGGTAGTCGAACTCTAGAGTCTTTCCGAACATAATACCCCGGAACATGGCCGTAGTCCATGGCTCGTTGGCCTTCTCTCCCCAATATCCTCCTTCATAACACTGTTTTACATATGGGTCGCACTCCTCTCCAAACACCAAGTTGGGCCATTTTCTCTTCTGCTTATAAAAATTCCGGGAAAACTCCAGAACAAATGCACGCCTTATATCCTCTGCTACAACCTCCAATCCTGACTTTAGGACAGTTCCCTTCTCAACCCATGCCGCTACACTCTCTCCCATCACCACCTCAGGATGTCCGAAACACTTTGTTAACCCTGTGAGCTCTAGAGCCACATGCACATCTGTTGATGTAGTTATTTTCCTCGTGGCCACCTTGAGCAGAAGAGAATGAGGGAATTCTCGAAGAGTCTCACCTAGCGATTCGAGGAAACTTGGATCTCCTTCTACATCTCGCAATATGGTTGCAATCACTAGAGGCTGCCAACACTTTAGAATATCATAGACATCATCTTTGTAAACGCCTATGTCATGTAAAACTGCATATATTACATTAGCCACCTCATTGTAAAGGTTGTACAAGGGATATTTCCTCCCATTAACCCAGGAATGCCCGAATTATTTATTTCTTGTTTTTCTTTAGTTTGGACTCGGAATATGGTTCAATTAAGGGTTCTTAATGAGATAATTTTAGTCATTTATTTTTAAATAAATGGGAAGTTAGAAAAAAACCATGTGTCCAAATGGACACGCTAAGCTTTGACAGTAGCTAAAAAGTTGAGAGGATATTTTTTATCTTATTGGAGTTATTAGATAAAAAAAAACACGATTTACCCAATGAAAACATTTATTATTTTTTATGATAGCCAGCAAAACATGGTACGCAATGACGTCCGACGTCCGACGTCACACTTCATGTATTCAGTTTGAACTGACAAACTTTTCAAATTACAGTATGGACCGACATATCGTCTCTTTTTCATGCATTTTTTACATGGTGTTTTACACCATTGAATCGCCCAGCATCTGCTAACTTAGAGAGTCTTCCTCCGCCTTTGGCTGCTATTCCATAGCATTTGAGATAAGTTAGCATGATTTACCTCCGGAACTGTTGTGGGATTTTATCATTTTTCCTATGTAGTTGCAAGAATAGTGTACATATGTATTTGCATCCAAGTAATAAGGGACTAATACATTTCTTTCCTCTAATATATATTCTGTACATAATTACATTTTCGTCCATCCTGTCAACACCCCCCTTATATTTATTGTATTCACCCAAAATAAACGGTCGTGACACTTGAGTAGGTCTTTATCTTTTTGGGAGTAACGTTTCACCATTGATAATAAGCTTGGTATGACTCAGGGACTTTCGTTACCTCAGCCTGAGCTGTTAACTAATGTCATTTAAATTTTCGATTCTTCCACCACTGTATTCGTCACCTGAATCTTTGATTGTCAAAACAGCGGCATTAGGAGGGGCGACGTAAATTGACTCTGGTGTCGGCAGCTTCTTCCTCATCCTCAAATAAAATGTCTAAGATTTCGTTTAGGGTCCCAGTTCCCCAATACTGGTCTAAATCGAAGGATCTAACAACAAACAAAATCTTATATAAAGACATGCCAAGTGCTTAGCGTGTCCATATGGACACAGCAACATTAGGCATATAAATATAGTGCTAAAACAAAAGTAAACTATCGTTGACCTATCTCAACATATAAATACATTATTTTAGAATAATATTACACCTTAATAACATAAATAAATAAAGTAATTTAAAAAATATGTTACTTACTCTCGTGTCGGGTCCATTTTTTCCGCCGTTTTTGACTTTGGTGAGAATTGAATGAATCTACCCGCGAATTTATATTTTTAAATGACATATCAATGACATGTAAAAAATCTTTGTTATTTGATAGCACAGAATGACCAGATAAATATTTCTAAACCAACAATGGTTTCCCACAAAAAAAATATTAGCAGACCCATATTTTTGTGTCCACATGGACACGCTAGGCATTACTGGGTTAATGAGACCATAGGATAACGCTGAAAACCAGGCATTAATGCAGTCCCTTACAGCAAGAAAATGACTATGGGTTATCAGGTAAGCAAATTGGTCAGAAGACCATATCACGTGGAGGTTTCCATAACACTTGGCTTTGCAACCAAAGAACGAGTAGACCGCAGAGTAGTTCTCACTAAATGTTATACGGCGTGTAATGGCAGACAACTGCTGTTTTATACAATAAACCTGCTTCAGTAAAGGTGGAGGATGAAGAGGTGGGCCATCTACACTTACACCACAATAATCTCGGGTACCTAAATCTGTTGCCTCATTTGCTATGCGGATATGTCGTGATAGCTCCCTACCAACTGCGGATGGCTTGGCTCGCTTGCTAACATGGAGGAGAGCCCAGTGAATGAATTGATCAGAGCCCAGAAAGAAAACATCTTTTGTATCTCTTTTAAGGTGTACATGTTCCTTCTTCAGACCTGCAGGATTGCTCCAGTTCTCGAACAAGTAGTTGATCTCTCCCCTATGGAGGGCGGACTGTAAATGCCTATCTCGTCTAAATACCGGCCTGCGAACAATTGGGGCATAGACGGGGCATGGATCTTCTTCTTCCATTGTAGTGCTTAAGATTAAAGTGCAAGCATCTGCATAGGAGGGTAAACCTATTGTAAGACATGTATGTGGAAAACCCTGGAGTCATGCGAATGTCATCTTCCCGAGTCCAATACTCACAGAGTCGGGATTTTGCCACAAAGGCCATAGCCATTAATATTGCCATAAATGTGTATATCTCGTTTACACTGGTATCGTACCAGCGAGTTATACGACTATCTGGCTGCATTAGGTTTGCCTCCAGCATGCTAGCGGCAAACTGCTGTGCGTATTTGTTAGTCTCGCGCACTATCGATTCGATAATTTCCAGATCCCATATGGCCGTAAAATCATCATACGGAGTCTGGAAGGAGACATTAGGGCCAACATTAATTTCGGAAAACACTTCTCGCCTCAAACGAGAGTCGATTTGAGGCACAGGAAGTGGTTTCCAGTCAAAATCAAACTTACCCCTTGGTGAGAGGGTGGATGAAGGGGAGACCGGGGTGGATGGGCTTGACGGCGGCGGCGAGTGGCGTAGTTCGACAGCGTGACCCGGTGACTGCGATGAACCAACGAAGACATCACTGTCTTCGTCTGCATTGGCGAACAGGATCTCCTCCCGCGTCGCCAATGCCGGCTCATCGCAGTCGTCATCGCTGTCGATTTCACTCCCTGATAATAAAAATGGTTACCATTATAACATTTATATATCGCTCCGTAAAATAAACGCAGAAGCGCTAAGAATTTAGATTTACCGTAATGCAAATGCTCATAAATTTCGACGTCCTGAAGAGGCCTGGACGACGACGTGATGCTGTAAAAAAGGTATATTTTAATCAACTAATATTAAAGTTATTCCTTTTAATATTTTATACAGTTTAACTGAAAGAAACATACAGTTGACGGCGCGATTTCGGGTTTGGACCCCCACGCGACGAAGCAGCACCCCCAAGCGGCGCTGCATCACCTCTAGGCGATGGTACCTCTCCTCTAGAAACAGTTTCTATAATTCCTCTAACTTCTACCTCTTCTCTATTTATATACTGCATTATCACATTATTGCTTTCTCGAGGAGGGACAGAAGGAAATCTGCCATGGAGGGTTCTATGCGCTTGTCTATCATACTCATACGGCCAGTGCGATAAGCCGGGAATTATAGCCTTATCAGCTAGCAGATCAGCTGTGTAAATCTGGTAGTCGAACTCTAGAGTCTTTCCGAACATAATACCCCGGAACATGGCCGTAGTCCATGGCTCGTTGGCCTTCTCTCCCCAATATCCTCCTTCATAACACTGTTTTACATATGGGTCGCACTCCTCTCCAAACACCAAGTTGGGCCATTTTCTCTTCTGCTTATAAAAATTCCGGGAAAACTCCAGAACAAATGCACGCCTTATATCCTCTGCTACAACCTCCAATCCTGACTTTAGGACAGTTCCCTTCTCAACCCATGCCGCTACACTCTCTCCCATCACCACCTCAGGATGTCCGAAACACTTTGTTAACCCTGTGAGCTCTAGAGCCACATGCACATCTGTTGATGTAGTTATTTTCCTCGTGGCCACCTTGAGCAGAAGAGAATGAGGGAATTCTCGAAGAGTCTCACCTAGCGATTCGAGGAAACTTGGATCTCCTTCTACATCTCGCAATATGGTTGCAATCACTAGAGGCTGCCAACACTTTAGAATATCATAGACATCATCTTTGTAAACGCCTATGTCATGTAAAACTGCATATATTACATTAGCCACCTCATTGTAAAGGTTGTACAAGGGATATTTCCTCCCATTAACCCAGGAATGCCCGAATTATTTATTTCTTGTTTTTCTTTAGTTTGGACTCGGAATATGGTTCAATTAAGGGTTCTTAATGAGATAATTTTAGTCATTTATTTTTAAATAAATGGGAAGTTAGAAAAAAACCATGTGTCCAAATGGACACGCTAAGCTTTGACAGTAGCTAAAAAGTTGAGAGGATATTTTTTATCTTATTGGAGTTATTAGATAAAAAAAAACACGATTTACCCAATGAAAACATTTATTATTTTTTATGATAGCCAGCAAAACATGGTACGCAATGACGTCCGACGTCCGACGTCACACTTCATGTATTCAGTTTGAACTGACAAACTTTTCAAATTACAGTATGGACCGACATATCGTCTCTTTTTCATGCATTTTTTACATGGTGTTTTACACCATTGAATCGCCCAGCATCTGCTAACTTAGAGAGTCTTCCTCCGCCTTTGGCTGCTATTCCATAGCATTTGAGATAAGTTAGCATGATTTACCTCCGGAACTGTTGTGGGATTTTATCATTTTTCCTATGTAGTTGCAAGAATAGTGTACATATGTATTTGCATCCAAGTAATAAGGGACTAATACATTTCTTTCCTCTAATATATATTCTGTACATAATTACATTTTCGTCCATCCTGTCAACACCCCCCTTATATTTATTGTATTCACCCAAAATAAACGGTCGTGACACTTGAGTAGGTCTTTATCTTTTTGGGAGTAACGTTTCACCATTGATAATAAGCTTGGTATGACTCAGGGACTTTCGTTACCTCAGCCTGAGCTGTTAACTAATGTCATTTAAATTTTCGATTCTTCCACCACTGTATTCGTCACCTGAATCTTTGATTGTCAAAACAGCGGCATTAGGAGGGGCGACGTAAATTGACTCTGGTGTCGGCAGCTTCTTCCTCATCCTCAAATAAAATGTCTAAGATTTCGTTTAGGGTCCCAGTTCCCCAATACTGGTCTAAATCGAAGGATCTAACAACAAACAAAATCTTATATAAAGACATGCCAAGTGCTTAGCGTGTCCATATGGACACAGCAACATTAGGCATATAAATATAGTGCTAAAACAAAAGTAAACTATCGTTGACCTATCTCAACATATAAATACATTATTTTAGAATAATATTACACCTTAATAACATAAATAAATAAAGTAATTTAAAAATTATGTTACTTACTCTCGTGTCGGGTCCATTTTTTCCGCCGTTTTTGACTTTGGTGAGAATTGAATGAATCTACCCGCGAATTTATATTTTTAAATGACATATCAATGACATGTAAAAAATCTTTGTTATTTGATAGCACAGAATGACCAGATAAATATTTCTAAACCAACAATGGTTTCCCACAAAAAAAATATTAGCAGACCCATATTTTTGTGTCCACATGGACACGCTAGGCATTACTGGGTTAATGAGACCATAGGATAACGCTGAAAACCAGGCATTAATGCAGTCCCTTACAGCAAGAAAATGACTATGGGTTATCAGGTAAGCAAATTGGTCAGAAGACCATATCACGTGGAGGTTTCCATAACACTTGGCTTTGCAACCAAAGAACGAGTAGACCGCAGAGTAGTTCTCACTAAATGTTATACGGCGTGTAATGGCAGACAACTGCTGTTTTATACAATAAACCTGCTTCAGTAAAGGTGGAGGATGAAGAGGTGGGCCATCTACACTTACACCACAATAATCTCGGGTACCTAAATCTGTTGCCTCATTTGCTATGCGGATATGTCGTGATAGCTCCCTACCAACTGCGGATGGCTTGGCTCGCTTGCTAACATGGAGGAGAGCCCAGTGAATGAATTGATCAGAGCCCAGAAAGAAAACATCTTTTGTATCTCTTTTAAGGTGTACATGTTCCTTCTTCAGACCTGCAGGGTTGCTCCAGTTCTCGAACAAGTAGTTGATCTCTCCCCTATGGAGGGCGGACTGTAAATGCCTATCTCGTCTAAATACCGGCCTGCGAACAATTGGGGCATAGACGGGGCATGGATCTTCTTCTTCCATTGTAGTGCTTAAGATTAAAGTGCAAGCATCTGCATAGGAGGGTAAACCTATTGTAAGACATGTATGTGGAAAACCCTGGAGTCATGCGAATGTCATCTTCCCGAGTCCAATACTCACAGAGTCGGGATTTTGCCACAAAGGCCATAGCCATTAATATTGCCATAAATGTGTATATCTCGTTTACACTGGTATCGTACCAGCGAGTTATACGACTATCTGGCTGCATTAGGTTTGCCTCCAGCATGCTAGCGGCAAACTGCTGTGCGTATTTGTTAGTCTCGCGCACTATCGATTCGATAATTTCCAGATCCCATATGGCCGTAAAATCATCATACGGAGTCTGGAAGGAGACATTAGGGCCAACATTAATTTCGGAAAACACTTCTCGCCTCAAACGAGAGTCGATTTGAGGCACAGGAAGTGGTTTCCAGTCAAAATCAAACTTACCCCTTGGTGAGAGGGTGGATGAAGGGGAGACCGGGGTGGATGGGCTTGACGGCGGCGGCGAGTGGCGTAGTTCGACAGCGTGACCCGGTGACTGCGATGAACCAACGAAGACATCACTGTCTTCGTCTGCATTGGCGAACAGGATCTCCTCCCGCGTCGCCAATGCCGGCTCATCGCAGTCGTCATCGCTGTCGATTTCACTCCCTGATAATAAAAATGGTTACCATTATAACATTTATATATCGCTCCGTAAAATAAACGCAGAAGCGCTAAGAATTTAGATTTACCGTAATGCAAATGCTCATAAATTTCGTCGTCCTGAAGAGGCCTGGACGACGACGTGATGCTGTAAAAAAGGTATATTTTAATCAACTAATATTAAAGTTATTCCTTTTAATATTTTATACAGTTTAACTGAAAGAAACATACAGTTGACGGCGCGATTTCGGGTTTGGACCCCCACGCGACGAAGCAGCACCCCCAAGCGGCGCTGCATCACCTCTAGGCGATGGTACCTCTCCTCTAGAAACAGTTTCTATAATTCCTCTAACTTCTACCTCTTCTCTATTTATATACTGCATTATCACATTATTGCTTTCTCGAGGAGGGACAGAAGGAAATCTGCCATGGAGGGTTCTATGCGCTTGTCTATCATACTCATACGGCCAGTGCGATAAGCCGGGAATTATAGCCTTATCAGCTAGCAGATCAGCTGTGTAAATCTGGTAGTCGAACTCTAGAGTCTTTCCGAACATAATACCCCGGAACATGGCCGTAGTCCATGGCTCGTTGGCCTTCTCTCCCCAATATCCTCCTTCATAACACTGTTTTACATATGGGTCGCACTCCTCTCCAAACACCAAGTTGGGCCATTTTCTCTTCTGCTTATAAAAATTCCGGGAAAACTCCAGAACAAATGCACGCCTTATATCCTCTGCTACAACCTCCAATCCTGACTTTAGGACAGTTCCCTTCTCAACCCATGCCGCTACACTCTCTCCCATCACCACCTCAGGATGTCCGAAACACTTTGTTAACCCTGTGAGCTCTAGAGCCACATGCACATCTGTTGATGTAGTTATTTTCCTCGTGGCCACCTTGAGCAGAAGAGAATGAGGGAATTCTCGAAGAGTCTCACCTAGCGATTCGAGGAAACTTGGATCTCCTTCTACATCTCGCAATATGGTTGCAATCACTAGAGGCTGCCAACACTTTAGAATATCATAGACATCATCTTTGTAAACGCCTATGTCATGTAAAACTGCATATATTACATTAGCCACCTCATTGTAAAGGTTGTACAAGGGATATTTCCTCCCATTAACCCAGGAATGCCCGAATTATTTATTTCTTGTTTTTCTTTAGTTTGGACTCGGAATATGGTTCAATTAAGGGTTCTTAATGAGATAATTTTAGTCATTTATTTTTAAATAAATGGGAAGTTAGAAAAAAACCATGTGTCCAAATGGACACGCTAAGCTTTGACAGTAGCTAAAAAGTTGAGAGGATATTTTTTATCTTATTGGAGTTATTAGATAAAAAAAAACACGATTTACCCAATGAAAACATTTATTATTTTTTATGATAGCCAGCAAAACATGGTACGCAATGACGTCCGACGTCCGACGTCACACTTCATGTATTCAGTTTGAACTGACAAACTTTTCAAATTACAGTATGGACCGACATATCGTCTCTTTTTCATGCATTTTTTACATGGTGTTTTACACCATTGAATCGCCCAGCATCTGCTAACTTAGAGAGTCTTCCTCCGCCTTTGGCTGCTATTCCATAGCATTTGAGATAAGTTAGCATGATTTACCTCCGGAACTGTTGTGGGATTTTATCATTTTTCCTATGTAGTTGCAAGAATAGTGTACATATGTATTTGCATCCAAGTAATAAGGGACTAATACATTTCTTTCCTCTAATATATATTCTGTACATAATTACATTTTCGTCCATCCTGTCAACACCCCCCTTATATTTATTGTATTCACCCAAAATAAACGGTCGTGACACTTGAGTAGGTCTTTATCTTTTTGGGAGTAACGTTTCACCATTGATAATAAGCTTGGTATGACTCAGGGACTTTCGTTACCTCAGCCTGAGCTGTTAACTAATGTCATTTAAATTTTCGATTCTTCCACCACTGTATTCGTCACCTGAATCTTTGATTGTCAAAACAGCGGCATTAGGAGGGGCGACGTAAATTGACTCTGGTGTCGGCAGCTTCTTCCTCATCCTCAAATAAAATGTCTAAGATTTCGTTTAGGGTCCCAGTTCCCCAATACTGGTCTAAATCGAAGGATCTAACAACAAACAAAATCTTATATAAAGACATGCCAAGTGCTTAGCGTGTCCATATGGACACAGCAACATTAGGCATATAAATATAGTGCTAAAACAAAAGTAAACTATCGTTGACCTATCTCAACATATTTTTTTTTTTTTTTTTTTTTTTGTTTTTTTTTTTACTACAATCTGTTGCCGTGCTGGAACAATAAATAGTATGTTTGTCTGTGTATCTCAACATATAAATACATTATTTTAGAATAATATTACACCTTAATAACATAAATAAATAAAGTAATTTAAAAATTATGTTACTTACTCTCGTGTCGGGTCCATTTTTTCCGCCGTTTTTGACTTTGGTGAGAATTGAATGAATCTACCCGCGAATTTATATTTTTAAATGACATATCAATGACATGTAAAAAATCTTTGTTATTTGATAGCACAGAATGACCAGATAAATATTTCTAAACCAACAATGGTTTCCCACAAAAAAAATATTAGCAGACCCATATTTTTGTGTCCACATGGACACGCTAGGCATTACTGGGTTAATGAGACCATAGGATAACGCTGAAAACCAGGCATTAATGCAGTCCCTTACAGCAAGAAAATGACTATGGGTTATCAGGTAAGCAAATTGGTCAGAAGACCATATCACGTGGAGGTTTCCATAACACTTGGCTTTGCAACCAAAGAACGAGTAGACCGCAGAGTAGTTCTCACTAAATGTTATACGGCGTGTAATGGCAGACAACTGCTGTTTTATACAATAAACCTGCTTCAGTAAAGGTGGAGGATGAAGAGGTGGGCCATCTACACTTACACCACAATAATCTCGGGTACCTAAATCTGTTGCCTCATTTGCTATGCGGATATGTCGTGATAGCTCCCTACCAACTGCGGATGGCTTGGCTCGCTTGCTAACATGGAGGAGAGCCCAGTGAATGAATTGATCAGAGCCCAGAAAGAAAACATCTTTTGTATCTCTTTTAAGGTGTACATGTTCCTTCTTCAGACCTGCAGGATTGCTCCAGTTCTCGAACAAGTAGTTGATCTCTCCCCTATGGAGGGCGGACTGTAAATGCCTATCTCGTCTAAATACCGGCCTGCGAACAATTGGGGCATAGACGGGGCATGGATCTTCTTCTTCCATTGTAGTGCTTAAGATTAAAGTGCAAGCATCTGCATAGGAGGGTAAACCTATTGTAAGACATGTATGTGGAAAACCCTGGAGTCATGCGAATGTCATCTTCCCGAGTCCAATACTCACAGAGTCGGGATTTTGCCACAAAGGCCATAGCCATTAATATTGCCATAAATGTGTATATCTCGTTTACACTGGTATCGTACCAGCGAGTTATACGACTATCTGGCTGCATTAGGTTTGCCTCCAGCATGCTAGCGGCAAACTGCTGTGCGTATTTGTTAGTCTCGCGCACTATCGATTCGATAATTTCCAGATCCCATATGGCCGTAAAATCATCATACGGAGTCTGGAAGGAGACATTAGGGCCAACATTAATTTCGGAAAACACTTCTCGCCTCAAACGAGAGTCGATTTGAGGCACAGGAAGTGGTTTCCAGTCAAAATCAAACTTACCCCTTGGTGAGAGGGTGGATGAAGGGGAGACCGGGGTGGATGGGCTTGACGGCGGCGGCGAGTGGCGTAGTTCGACAGCGTGACCCGGTGACTGCGATGAACCAACGAAGACATCACTGTCTTCGTCTGCATTGGCGAACAGGATCTCCTCCCGCGTCGCCAATGCCGGCTCATCGCAGTCGTCATCGCTGTCGATTTCACTCCCTGATAATAAAAATGGTTACCATTATAACATTTATATATCGCTCCGTAAAATAAACGCAGAAGCGCTAAGAATTTAGATTTACCGTAATGCAAATGCTCATAAATTTCGTCGTCCTGAAGAGGCCTGGACGACGACGTGATGCTGTAAAAAAGGTATATTTTAATCAACTAATATTAAAGTTATTCCTTTTAATATTTTATACAGTTTAACTGAAAGAAACATACAGTTGACGGCGCGATTTCAGGTTTGGACCCCCACGCGACGAAGCAGCACCTCCAAGCGGCGCTGCATCACCTCTAGGCGATCTAAAAAGTAAAACAAACATATTTACTAACAAATTACCTAATAAACGTTAATAAAACTTGTTAGTTATAAACTTACGCAGGGCGCTTGCTGGTGCTGGGCCTGGGGGTGCTGCTGGTGCTGGGGGTGCTGGCACCACTGCCACCGCAATCAATAAATCTACAAAAAAAAAACAGGAATGCATTTTAATCTTTCAGATCTTACTTGATATTTAAGTAAGCGATTATGAATAAATATATAGTTACAGTGCTGGGGACGGGATCCTCCCAATCCCAGCTCGTTCCGGGCGTATCTCGGCTCGTTCCGGGCGTATCCCGGCTCGTTCCGGGCGTATCTCGGCTCGTTCCAGGCGTATCTCGGCTCGTTCCGGGCGTATCCCGGCTCGTTCCGGGCGTATCCCGGAAAAAATAATCGTTAATAATAGAAATATGTGTAATGTATAATGGTACCAAGTATGCGTGGATCTTTTTTGTATAAAATTACATGATAGTACTATCGTTTATTTGTTTGATCAATAGAGCCATGTTGTGCCGTGGTTCCGTTTTGCTTTACAAGTAACATTTGTTATTGCTGTTGGTTCTGTTCTGCTTTTAATATACCTTGTTTCCAAGGGGAAAATCAGGTGGTTCTTTTTTGTATAAGAATTTAGACCACTTTTACATTAGTATTCTTCAAAAAAAGTAAAAAATGAAATTTGTCGAGTGGTTCCATTTTGCATAAATACGGACAATTACACAAACTGAGAAATAATGTAAGCTTCATAATAAACAGAAAAAAATAATAGTTAGTCGCTCATTTTTCAGATATCAGCTTTTGAAAGTGACAGTTTCGAAATGTGAAAATTTTACCTATTGATAAAAAGAAATGAGTGAATAAGTACACTCATTTTTTATCAAATTGCATAAATAAAATAAAAGTAGTTTAAGAAATAAAAGTGAACTATAACTTATGTAGTAAGTTGTAGTACTTAAATATATCCATAATTATTGTTTTGTATGGTTGGGGAAAAAGTATTTTCGTATTTTTGTATGAAAAGTCAAGACATTTTTTTCAAAGTTTATTTACATTTATTTACAATATATATGTACCGTTTTGTTGAATAACTTTCTGCCATTTTGTGGGCAGAGACATTATCCCGTTACTGTAGAAACTTTGGGACTTCTGATCAAAAAAGCGGGACAAATAGTTTTGGCAGTCCTCTCTTGAGGTCAACCTTACAGAACCTAAAGAATTCTGAAGAGACCGAAACAGGTGAAAATCTGAAGGCGCAAGGTCAGGGCTATATGGTGGATGCACTAGGACCTCCCAGTCGAACTCTCTTAATTTTTGCTGAGTGGCTAAAGATGTGTGTGGTCTAGCGTTATCGTGATGAAAGACCACACCCTTCCTGTTGATCAATTCCGGCCGTTTTCTCTCGACTGCTTCCTTTAATCTCATCAGTTGCTGGCAGTAAAGATCAGAATCGATGGTTTTGCCGGACGGTAAAAGCTCATAATGAACAATGCCCTTCCAATCCCACCATACACACAGCATCACCTTATTTCGTGTTAGGCCAGGTTTGGCCACAGTCTGTGAAGCCTGGCCAACTTTCGACCACGACCTTTTTCGCACGTTCTTGTCGTACGTGATCCACTTTTCATCGGCAGTTATCAATCTCTTCAAAAACGGCTCGGTTTCATTAGGTCTCAATAATGAATCGCAAATGAGTACACGGTTCATTAAGTTTCTTTGAGTGAGCTCGTGTGGCACCCAAATATCGAGCTTTTTTGTATAACCAGCTTTCTTCAAATGGGTCAAAACTGTTTTGTGGTCAATTCCCAGTTCTTCAGCTACATCGTAACTACTAATATGCCGATCTTGCTCCACTCTTTCAAAAATGGCGTCCATTTTATTCGTAACAGGGCGACCAGAGCGAGGTGCATCTTTAACATCAAAATTTCCGGACTGAAAACGTTTGAAACAAATTTGTGGTACTCTTACTGACACTGCATCAGGTCCATAAACATCACAAATTTTTTTCACTGCTTGAGTTGCATTTTTGCCTTTTTTATAATAAAATTTTAAAATGTATCGAATTTCTTCATTAGATTCACTCATTTTTACGGAGAGAAAAACAAATGAAAAATAGCGGGAAACAACTTTTTTTTATTTTTTTCTTTTCTTTATAATGTAACCTTTTTAATGTTACCAAAACCAGCCAGACACAAATAGTACAGTCAAAGAAATTTTATAATAAGTTTATACCTACGTTATGCGAAAAGACTTTTTCCCCGACCTAATATGTATTCTGTATAAATACTTTAATTTTTAGCCAATCTTTATTATTTAGAAGTTCTGGATATTGACTTCGTAAGTTTTCACATTCGTCACGTTTTGGAGGTTTTCTGGATTTAATATGTTTTGAAAAGAAATTTAAAACCACACGTTTTTGTTGTGGTGTCCAAGGAACTAGTACACGCTTCTTTTTTATGACTGTTTGTTCAATTGATTTATTTGAACAAGATGGGATGGATTGTTTAGAGCAATCAAATGAATTTAAGGAAGTTTTATTTATAGGAGAAGTTGGTTCTTACATTTCGAAATCGATAATTTTCTCATTTTGAATATCTTCACCGATTATTTCTTCTTCTAAATTGATATTTATTTCGTCTAGAGTATGACCTTTATACATATCCGCGTTTCCAGTTTCCATTAAAAGTAACAGCTTAGAAATTTTAGCGGTTTGGAACACATCATCCGGTAATCTATAATTTTGTTTATGAATTGACATTGTATGGCCCATAAATGAAGCCAATTGTTCCATGTCGTTTTCGGACATATTAAAAAGCTGGGCTAAAGTGGCTAAATGTTTGCGAAGTCGAGTCGAAGTTGAATGAATGAATGAATGATTTATTCACATCTCACAAGGAAGATACATAGTTACATTACAAACATTAAAGATCACACTTGCCATTACATAAATATTTTTTCCTTGCAAGAGTCTGG
Source organism: Euproctis similis (assembly GCA_905147225.2). Taxonomy (NCBI): domain Eukaryota; kingdom Metazoa; phylum Arthropoda; class Insecta; order Lepidoptera; family Erebidae; genus Euproctis; species Euproctis similis. Next base: position 3,379,048 of record LR990121.1, on the reverse strand, counting down.
AGTCTGAACTAGGCCGGAACCTGTACTACAGAACTCCAGGCTCCTCTCATTAATCAGTTTTATATTTAGGGACAATGTGAGTGCAACGTTTATGTATACATATACATAGGTGTACAACTTTGCTTCCGCCGTTTTTTTCCGAAATTCGAGGCTTTATTGTAAAAAACTGGTTATACATTTATGATTCAAAGTATTGTCCATCGCTAGCCACTACTTTCTCCCATCTTTCGGGCAGCGTACGAATCCCGCGTTGAAAAAACTGGTCATCTTTTGAAGCGATCCACGAATCGATCCAATTTTTTACTTCTTCATAAGACCGGAAGTGCTGGTCAGCCAGGCCGTGTGCCACTGATCGAAACAAGTGATAGTCCGAGGGAGCAACGTCTGGAGAATACGGCGGGTGGGGTAGGACTTCCCATTTCAACGTTTCCAAGTATGTCTTGACCACTTTCGCAACATGGGGTCGAGCATTGTCGTGCTGTAAAATCACTTTATCATGTCTCTCATTGTATTGCGGCCGTTTGTCTTTCAATGCTCGGCTCAAACGCATTAATTGCGTTCGATAACGATTGCCTGTGATTGTTTCAGTCGGTTTTAACAACTCATAATGCACTACGCCGAGCTGGTCCCACCAAATACAGAGCATGACCTTGGAACCGTGAATATTCGGTTTGGCCGTCGACGTGGAAGCATGGCCGGGATATCCCCATGATTTTCTGCGCTTGGGATTATCGTAATGAACCCATTTTTCGTCCCCAGTCACAATGCGATGCAGAAATCCTTTCCGTCTTTGCCTTGCAAGCAGCTGTTCACAAGCAAACAAACGCCGTTCAACATCTCTCGGCTTCAACTCGTACGGCACCCAATTTCCTTGTTTCTGAATCATTCCCATGATTTTCAGGCGTTTTGAAATGGCTTGTTGCGTCACTCCCAATGATACTGCCAATTCTTGTTGCGTTTGACACGAGTCTTGATCAAGTAATGCCTCCAATTCTGCATCTTCGAAAACCTTCTCTCTTCCACCGCCTTGCCGGTCTTCGACGTCAAAATCACCGTTCTTGAAGCGTTGAAACCACTCTCGGCACGTTCTTTCACTAATAGCGGCCTCACCATAGATATTTGAGAGCATTCGATGAGCCTCAGCCGCAGATTTCTTCATATTAAAGCAGAAAATTAAAACCTCCCGCAAATGACGAGAATTTGGCTCGTAAGCTGACATGTTTAATCGAGAATGACTTTATGATGCAGACACAAATCGACTAATATTTTGATGGCGTTATGTTTACAAATGCCTAAGCTTATTGTATGACGTCTACGATCTATTTATTTCGACTACCACTTACCGCTACAGCCATCTATTGCAAAACGGCGGAAGCAAAGTTGTACACCTAATATATATACAGTATGTTAGTTTAAACGAGGGACATATTCAAACCCACAATAGTGTATGCTTATATGAACCTAACAAACATATGAACGAAACAAATACACTGATAAATAACAGACAAAACAATAAACAAAAATTCGCAAAAGTCTCAAAAAGTATATGCACCCTAGCGCCAACGCAACTATTTAATATTATCGCAGATATTGATGTGCGCGGAGCGCGGGGCGCGGGTCAACCGGGTGACGTTAGGTAGAATACATTTTTCCTTCATACTTTAAACCTGGCTTAGGACAGGCAAAAATGTCTAGGTAGAGTCTGGCCAACGAAAGCTGTCCAAGAAAAAAGGCGGGAATTTTAAAAAATCAAGAGCTGTTAACCCTGGCTATACACTGCATAAACGGAGTTAATACTACTCTCGAGAGCAATGAATCCGGGTCACTTAAAGAATGTTAAAAATCTCGGAAACTAAAAATGATAGGTTAATGCAATAAATTGTATTTAATAGACAATGTAATACTCCTTAAATGAAAGTAAAAAAAATATGAGTCACCATACATTTTATTAACACAAAATTACATAAAGAAAAAATCTGCTGATCTCTCCTTAAAACAAAAATAGGAAACATGAAATTTTTGAACTTTATTACGATTTTCTTGAATTTTAATACTTCGTATTGCCTCCTCGTGCTTCCATTACTGCGTTTACGCGGTTTGGCATGCTGTACACCAAGTTCCTTATACGATTTTGGGGAATATTCTCCCATTCCTCTGTGAGAGCAATTTTGAGCTCACGAAGCGTGATTGGGGGAGGGTTTCGTTGTTTTACGCATCTGCCTAGCTCGTCCCAAGCATGCTCGATCGGGTTGATATCCGGGCTGCGCGCTGGCCACTCCATACGAGTAATGTTCATCTCTTGAAGGTAGTCATTCACAATCCTACCTGTATGAGGTCGGGCATTGTCATGCATAAATATAGCATCCTCACCTAAATTGACCATAAATGGACCAACGTGATCATTGAGGATTTCTTCCACATATCTTACGCTAGTTAAAGAGCCGTTTTCTATGATCACCAGCTCTGTGCGACTTTCAGAAGAAATTCCGGCCCACACAAGTACAGACCCACCACCGTAGGCTACTTTTTCCTCGATGCATGCTTGCTTGAATCTTTCCCCTGGTCTTCGATACACTCTGTGTCTTCCATCGTGCTTGTAGAGCATAAATTTTGATTCGTCGGAGAACATAACTTTTGACCAATCTTCAATACTCCAATTTACGTGGCTCTGGGCATATCTTAGTCTTGAAATACGATGCCCACGCTCCAGTTTAGGGCCGTTTGCAGGTCTAAGGGGTTTTAAGTTAGATTCAGCAAGCCGACGTCTTACTGTCCATGCACTTGGGTTACTTCCTCCGAGGCGTCGAAACTGATTGGTGAGTTCAGTTCCTGTGAGAAAGCGATTTCGAAGCATGGTGTTCACCAAGTATCGGTCTTCTCGTGCTGTGGTATACCTGGTTCTGCCCGTTCCTGGTCTGCGTAGGTTAGAACCAGTTTCTTCGTAACGTCGGAGAACTCTTTGTACTGTTGACAGCGACACACCAACAGTCCTGGCTGTATCGCGCTGACTCCGGCCGGTTTCCAGCATTGTAAGTATTCTGGTGCATTCTTCAGGCGTAAGCGACATAATTTCAGCTTGAATAATGAATATAGAGCACTATCAACATGGTTTATGTACCCACATAAATGACAGATTACAAACAAAAGCAAAACCAAATGCTGTAATTTCGTAGTTCCATCTTCGAAAGTGGCCCTTTTTCAAATTTGATTTTTTTATGATATAACTTTACAATAACTAAGAAGTTTTAATACCTTCATTTAAGGAGTATTACATTGTCTATTAAATACAATTTATTGCATTAACCTAGCATTTTTAGTTTCCGAGATTTTTAGGATTCTTTAAGTGACCCGGATTCATTGCTCTCGAGTGTATTTATTTTTCAGCAAGTACATTTTTTTCGAGTTGAAAAAATTTTGTTTTGTTCAACTGTTGTTGCAATTTTCGATTGTATTATGAAGAATATCAAATAAAAGATTTTAAACTTTTAATTCTGTCTTTTTATTATTTTCAAATAATCTATTATTTATGTACAGTCGAGGACCCCGAGGAGCCGTACAAATATAGGAGCTATGAGTCATAGTTAAAATCGGATTACAAAAACTCTACACCTGATATTGAATCAGCTTCATTGCTTTCTTCGCTGCTACTGCTACTGTCCCCAACATGTATTATGAATGGTTCAAGTTCGTTTTCAGTAATATGGTCCCTTAATTTGTACTGATTTTCCACATTTAGTACATGATCAGTGTACTTCTTCCAGTCATCAGCAGTTATGGATAGAAAACATTCTTTTATTAAATTTTGCATTTCAGACCCTGGTATTCCTATATTTTTGCTTGCTACTTTTCTCTTCGCTTGACTCCATACAAGCTCAATAGCATTGAGGTCACAATGATACGGTGGCAACAACAAAATTTCGTGATTGTGGATATGACTGTGTTTTTTTAGAAGCACTTCTGCTTCGTAAACAACGGCAGGTTTATTATCTTTCACCAAACACATTAATTCAGCTTTGGTGTGATATTCTTCGAAATGAATATTATTTTCTTGAAGCCATATTCGGAGATTAGCTTTAGAATCAGACATAGTAGGGGGTTTGTTTACTTGTTTCACATGGTAACTTGCATTGTCCATCACGATTACACTAGGTTTAGTGAGATTAGGTATCAACATTTCCTCAAACCATTTCATAAAGTTGGTAGCATTCATATCATCATGGTAGTCAGCTGATTTGGATTTTGTGCTGAATACCAAGAATGCACCTGGCACAAACCCTTCCTCCGATCCGGCATGCACAATAATATGTCTTTTTCCTGATGATATATTAGTAGTGACACCGCTTGTTGAAGGTCCTTGCCATGATTTTTTAACTTTATAGTTCTGATGTACATATGTCTCATCAAGGTAAATAATCTGTTTACCTTCTAGCCTCTTTTTATGTATTGTCCTCAGGAATCTATGTCTCCATGCCGCAATTTCATATTTTTCTGTAAGTAAAGCCCGTTCATTTTTATTGTTTTGAAACTCAAACCCGTTCTTGTGTAAAATTTTTCTAAGGGTTTCACGGCATCCCTTAAATTCAATTGCTTCCTTCAGCTCATTGTGCAGGCTTCTCAGTGTTGGGACTGGTTTTCTAACTCCATAAAATTCGTTTATTTTGTTTCTTATAGCTGAAATATCAAAATTATCCAAATTGGAAACTGTTGCTGAATGTGGACGATTTTTCCCCGGAGTATTCCACTGTCCTTGATTTTTGGACCCTTCAATTTTAATTCTTCTTAGAGTCTTCACACTGACATCTGAAGATAACAAATACAATAAATTATGTATGTAACAGTATATTATTAATTATTAGTCATTAAAGTCAAAAACCATAATAATATACAAAGACATTATTACAAAACCATAATATTATATTATTTAATTTAGCCATCCATACATTGTCATAAATTTATATAACTCTTCGAAGTAACTGTTAAAATCTATAATTTCTAAAGTAATACCTGTCATTGAAGATATCTTTTCTAAATAATGTGTTTCAGAAGTCGCCATTTCGTTTTTTTCGAGAGTTTTCAATTTCTGTACTGCTTCCACAATTTTAAGTTTTGTCTCCTCGTTGTTAATACTTCCTGAAAAGTAGATACACCATGAAAAATATTGCGATTTGTCTTAAATAGTCTAAAAGTATCAAAATGTCTAAATGTATTCAAATTCATTAGAAATTCAATAAACTAACCTGAAAGTGAAAGGATTGAATCCAGTCGTAGTATTTTCTCTGCAGATTTCTGATTTAAATCACTTTTTATGTCTTTATATTTGTCAATCATAGTAAATAGAAGCTTCCTCGTCGAACTTTTAATTGTTCTCGGCATTATTTTAAACAAAATCAATGAAAATATGATGCACATAAACCAACGTAAACAGAAGATGACTCAAGTACGAAACGTCAAAGTGTCAATTTTGACAGTCTTAAATTATTGCCATATCAAAACTTCTGAAAATAATACATGGACAGCTTTCGTTGGCCAGACTCTAGGTACTAAACGAAACATAAAAATTTACGTATTTTTGGCGTATTTAAAAAATGGAATCACACCCGTTTACAATGATTAACTTGATTGACTATTTACAATAATTAATTTGATTATTTACACAATAATTTTTAACTAATCTTAAAAACTGTTCAAAATGCGCACCTCCTCGTGATATACAGAGTTCAGCACGTTTTCGCATATTGTCTTTAACGCGATTAAGAACAAACGGATCACTTCTTACACTATTAAAAGCGTTTGTGATACGTACCTTTAACTCTTCCCGGTTTGAGTACTCCGTAGCGTACACAATTCTTTTCACTTCACCCCATAAATAAAAGTCTAATGGAGTGAGATCCGGGGAGCGAGCAGGCCATGGCACTGGCCCACCACGACCTATCCATCTGTCACCAAAATTATTGTGTAAAAACTCACGTACGCGCACCTGATAGTGCGCGGGCGCTCCGTCGTGTTGATAAAAAAGGTTTCGGTAAACACTAAGAGGCACATCGTCCAACATTTCATCCACCACACTATTTAAAATGGTATTTAAGGTATGAAACACTGTCAAGTCTTCCGTCAATAAAGTACGGGCCTATTAAGCAATTATTTAAAATACCCGCCCACACATTCACACTAAATCGGTGTTGATAAGCGTCCTGTCGCGTAACGTAGGGATTTTGATCACTACACCAATGTTCGTTGTGCACATTAAATATCCCCATTCGTGTAAATGTGGCTTCATCGGTAAATAAAATGTTTTTGTCTAAATTAGACGAAAACCAGCGGCAAAAGTTCACCCGTGGCTCGCGGTCGTTGACCCCAAGTTCTTGAACGGATCTAAAATGATATGGGTCCCCCTGCATCCCTTCTTCATGCATCAGCTGCCACACAGTCCAGTGTGATACACCGAATCGTCTTGCAGCGTTTCGAGTGCTTTCTTGTGGGTGATGCTCGAAGTATTCCAAGATGGCTTCTTGGAGGTGTACTGGGTATGGCTCCCTTCCTCGTCCTTGGGCATGTGTCGGTACGGTGAACTGACCAAACGTTCGCAACCGTTGGTTGACACCAAGCATAAGGTTGTACGACGGAATCTGGCGGTCGGGAAACATCTCTCGGTTCAAATTAATAGCGCCTCGTACACTATCGTTCGACAACGCGTAGGCACGAACCATATCCCAATATTCTTCATTGGAATATTGATAAGACGGCATTTTTGACACGTTACGTACGGAACACACTAATCGTGAAGCGGGGTTGTTTTGAGATACGCGGAAGCGCAATTTACATACGGAAATAGCGGCGCACTCGCAAAGACTGCGGTCGCCGGTCAGCGCGGGCGCGCGGGGCGCGTGTCCTGTCGGCGCATCGGGACAACACAAAGAAAAGGGGTGGGGCTTACGCGCGCTCTATCCTTTTCGGCAAGATCGGCGCGTGCTTTGCAACGTGACTTACTTTAAGTAGGTACTGTTTCTAAGTTCGCTTGTTGCGCGCTCAGTGTCCATGATGATTTATTTTATTGGACAATTACCTCAAAAATTTAGGTTGTAGGTTTTTCACATATTTAGGACGAGAATCGAATACTGAACACCCTCCTTCAATATGTCCCTCGTTTAACCTAACACACTGTATATATTCATATATGTTTAAAAAACAAAAATAAACGCGTGTGTGTGTGTGTGTGCGTGCGTGTGCGTGTGCGTGTGCGCGTGCGCGTGCGTGTGTGCGTGTGTGCGCGTGGGCGTGCGCGTGCGCGTGTGCGCAAATTTTTAGTTTTTTCTTAATCTGAGATTTGTTGTTAGCGAATATGTCAAGTACTCTATTGACTTTGTTATATAAAAATGGACCCAAAAATCCATAAAATCTTTGCGCTAGAGTTGTTCTACATTTACGGGCTTGTTTGCTGATATTATGATTTTTGCGCTTTGATAGGATTAGCGTGTTAAACTTCACCTCCCCATGATGTTTAAGAACTATTTCAAGTATGTGTAATTGCCTTATAGTAAGCACCTTACAGTTCTGATATAGTAATTTCGTGGGATAGAAGAACTTTTTATAAGTTGAACCCTTCAGTAGTGCTCGTTGTGCAATCTCAATTTTCTTCAGGGTTGTTTTGGGAGCTCCAGCCCAAACAAGTATGCCATAGGTAGAAATTGATTGACACAGTGCAAGGTAGATGGAAATAATCAAGTTTGGGTCAAGTATGGCTCGAAGTCGCTTAAAGATCACTATTAGTTTACGTACTCTGTTACTAAGTGTTGCAATGTGTGGTTTGAATGTGAGGTTGCTATCAATTTCTATCCCTAAGTATTTTGTGCTTGTGGTTCTTTGGAGAGTTGTGCATGTACAATGATCAGTTACTGTGTGGTTAGAACATGAATGCGCTTTTAGATTTAAGTTTAATGGATTTTCATCATTTCGAATAGAGAAACATACGTACAGAGTTTTACTAGCATTAAGTGATAATGACAAGTTTGTCATTTGATTAATAACCTTATTTAGGCCGCTCTGAGCTGCATTATAAGTTTCACTCCAAGAGTCCCCGACGAAAATAAGAGCGGTGTCATCTGCATATGAAATTAGTTTACCCTGTGCAAGTGACATTTGGCAAATATCATTCAGATAAACGAGAAAGAGAGTTGGCCCTAAGACGCTACCCTGGGGTACACCATGTGTTACAGGTAATTCAGAGCTTGTATAAGGCCCTACCACCACTTTTTGTGAACGATCTGACAGATAACTCCTGAAAAGCTTCAGCTGAATCCCTCTGATACCTATTTGACAAAGCCTATCTATCAGGATCGGTTTAGAAACCGTATCAAAGGCCTTAGCCAAATCTAGAAAAACAGCTAGACATTTTTTACCGCCATCTAGGCTTTCCACAATGTAATCTGTCATCTCGTGTACTGCATCGGTAGTGGATTTACCATGCTGAAAACCGAATTGATTCCCTGATATAATTGAGTACTTTTTCAAGTAACTAATGAGTCTACAGTTAATATTTTTTTCTAAAACCTTGGATATATACGGTAAAATGGAGATAGGTCTATAATTACCCCACACAGTTTTTGTCTCCCATTTTATGAATGGGTATTATAAGCGATTTTTTTAAGCATGAGGGAAAGATACCTTTTTTAAAGCATAAATTAAAAATATAAGTCAGTGGTGGTGCAAGAAAGGATTTAAGTAGCTTTAGAAACTTACTGGATATTTTATCGTAACCTATAGCTGCATCGGATTTGAGACAAAATGGACAAATTCCACAGGCTCCTCGAGCTACAGTTGATCCCAGTTATGGGTTTACCAGAAACTATATGACCCAATATTTTGCTAACCTCACACACAGAAATTAAAATAAATATAGTTTTATTTATAAAATGAATACCTTTTAATTGATTTAAGACTTCTGTCTTAATTTCAACATCCTTCACCGCAGCCTGTAATTGTAAGTCATACAATTGTTTTTTAAAATCGATTTCATCCTGAAGCAGCTGTTTTTTTAAATCTTCAATATTCTCTTTTTTTTGTTAACTGTTTTGAAACTGGCGCAAACAGAAGACACTGCCTCTGTCCTTTCATTTGTTGGGGGTAATTGTGGACGCCTCCTTGACCACAATGGTGTTTTCGAAATATGAAAATTCTGAAACAATAACAAAATTTAAGTTCTTTTGATTATTATTTCAGAAAAAAATCAGATCTATAGGTAAATTAATAAAGAGATAGACACATACTTCATGTGACATTTCTTGGTTTGTAGTTTCATCTAATGAGCTGACATTAGTGTGATCTTTTTTTGGTTCTACACCACTCTTCTCCACTATTTCATTAGATTCGGTGCTTGCACAAAATTTTTTAGGAGGTATGTCTTCTACTTCTAACAATACAACAGTATCGCAGTCTTGCACACCCACTATGCCTGTGCAAGCTCGACCTTGAAGTGCACAGACTTGTTCCAGAATACAATCAATTTTCAAGTCTTGTGAAGGACCACCCCCAGTTCCAGTCACACTCCGCTTTGTCGACTGATAATATAATTTGCTCTCCGTTTTTAGTTTCTCCCACACTTTCATCAATGAATCTCTAGTCCTGAAATAAATTGTTACACTTAGGTATACACTCCAACAATGTATATGAACTATAAATATTAAAGTAAACACTGGAGGTTATTAGTATAGTTGATAAATTTGATGTATTTACCTGTAAACTGTCGCAGATGCATTAAACAAGTTGGTAACATCAATCCAAGCTTTATTTTTTGCTTCGTTTGTAGAGTCATCTGTTTTTTTATTTAATATAGTATCTTTATGTGAAGCTAATAATTTAACAAGTTTATCTTTTTCCTCGGCCGAAAAGTTTTGCCCACGTTTCCTCTTTTCCGACATTTAGAAGTTGTAATAATATGATTTTATACGAAAGGATATAAATGATTACTATTTTAATAAATACACAATTTCCCCAAAACAACTGATTAACGAACAAACTAAGAGTAGAATATAAGAAATAATAAGAATACAACTTTATTCAACAAACCACGCGAACAAAATTGAATTCACAATTTTTTTTTTATCATTGCGCAAAGGCGATCTAGTCATACAGCCTACGCGTGTCGTTTGCATTGAAATTTTATTTTATAATAAGTATTTTATTTAAAAGTACATTGCAAAGGATGTAAAAATATTTTGTCTCGGTACAGATACTGGTGCTTTATTTATTAATTAAGTATTTTAAGGATAATCACTGATTAAGCACTTTATCGATAAAACATCGATATGTCAAACATTAAAACAAAAAAACAAACTGTCACTTAACTAAGGGACCCCTTTGTAGATGACACCTAGCGTGGTGAAATGTAATTTAGATAAGTATTGGATTTAGGGGGTCCCTTAACTAAGGAGACACTTACTTAGGAGTACTTTAAGGGTTTGTTGGTGAAAACGGGCATTACTATTTTTTGACATTGATAACACCTTTTGAACTTCCGGTTCATTAGAATGGTTTCTTATAACGTGTCTAGCGAAATTTAAAATTAAACTTTCACAATAGAAACAATAATCCCTTTGTCGTATCCTCTTCTTTTCCTCTCCTTCCTTTTCTTCGGTGGAAAGTCGTTCAGTTTGTTCGTTTTCGGTAGCTTCATCGTGAATTTCAAATGAAACCTAAAAGAAAAACATATATTAACCAATGAATAATAGGTATATGTTTTTATTCTATTATATTTCACATATCTTTTATTCTTGAATAGATTAAAGGTTAAGTTAACTGAGGGTTCGCAACGCGTACCTACTTTAACTTTTTCATTTATTGTATATTTTTATGATAGTACAAATTTATAAAATTTTCTGGGTCCATGATATGACATGTCCATTTAAAGATTGCGTTACACACACAAAAAAACAAGCTAATACAATCGCGATAAAACAACAATTAGACACTACTGTACTTATTATTTCGGAAACCATCAGCCGTGACATTAAAACAAAAACAACTAGCTCGATTGGAGTAAAATAACAATATTATGTGTTGCATTTCGTTGAGGCGAGCGAAAGTGCCAGAGGCCTATTTTTCCTCAAGTCAATAATTTAGAACAAATCAGTGTTTTTATGTAATTGTTTTACTTACTTGATGGTTTTGCCTCAAGTTGCTGGTAATTGATGTCTCATCACAAATATCTGAGTCATTATCAGATTCGTCAGTGGTTTCTGGTACATAAAGGTTATCGCTTGAATCCCAAATGTCAGCATCGTCATCGCTTTCCGGCACATTAAAAGATGTTCTTTGATCTTTTTCGGTGTTTACACAGCTTTCAGAACTATCTGTAGTATCAATAATATCACTCTTTTCAGTACCTACGTAATTGATATCTTTATCAAAAACGCCACTATTTATTGTACTATTTTCACGTCGATATTCGGCGCTAACGTGAACAGTATTGCTAGTTGAAGCTATGCATAATGCCGTTCCTTTTTCTGCAAAATGTTCCTAAAAACATGAATTTAATTAATATTTATGTATTTTTTAAAAGCAGTTTAATTTATATCTTTACATCTTGATACTTTACCTTAGATATTTTTTGTATTTTGATTTTTTCTTTTAGACACGGCAGAATCTTGTCAACATTTTGTTCATAATTGCTTACATTAACTGCGTTTTTTTTATTTCTTCTTGTGTTATGTGCTTGTACTGGATCCAAAAATAAAATAAATTTAGTTACAAAATAAAGGGTGTCCCAAAATTAACGCAAGATTTGAATTAAATAGAAAACACAGTTTTTAGTCTTTTGATTGTAATTTTTTTACTGATTCATAAAGTACATAGGATAGGGTTATTTATGGAATAACACATCGGGCAAATGGCCTCCGCGGCTTTGCATACACATACGCACTCGTTTGTCGTCGTGTGTCGAAATTTTCCATGACCGTTCTGCATAAATGTGGCTGAATTTCGTTGATGCAACGTTGAATCTCCTCCTTTAATGCACGCGTAGTTGTGGGCTTGTTGACGTAGACCTGTGATTTTAGATAACCCCATAAAAAGAAATCTAATGGTGTTAAATCACACGATCTAGGGGGCCAATTCTGATCACCGAAACGAGAGAGTACACGACCTGGAAATGTCTCATGCAATAATTGAAGTGTTTCACGGGCTGTATGGCATGTGGCACCGTCTTGTTGAAACCACATATTGGCCACATCAATATCATCCAATTTCGGCAAAAAGAACCGTGTTATCATGTCGCGATATCGAGCAGAAGTAACAGTCACTGCTTGACCAGCCTCATTTTCAAAAAAGTATGGTCCAATTATGCCTCCAGCCCAAAATGCACACCAAACTGTGACACGTTGTGGATGCAACCCCAAAAGCTGCAATTTTGGCGATTAACAAAGCCATCAAGGTGAAAATGTGCTTCGTCGCTTAGGATGAGTTTGCTCGAAAAATCAGCATTCATTTGTTGTTGCTCAATAATCCATTCAACAAACTCTCTTCGCTGTGCATGGTCATTGGGCTTCAGTAGTTGTGTTAATTGAATTTTGTAAGCATGGAGACAGATCTTTAGTGAGTATACGCTGTAGAGAGCTTCTTGAAATTTCAATTCTTGTCCACGACGCCGAATTGAGGTTCCTGGATTGTCACCGACACTCGCACGCACTGCCTCTATATTGACATTTGAACGGCTTGTTTTTGGACGACCAGTGTGTTTGGCGTCTCCCACGGATCCTGTCTCTCGGAATTTTTCAATTAATCGCTTCACAGTTGACGAAGTTAAAACACTTTTCCGACCATATTTTGTATGAAATTTTCGAACTACGGCCGCCAAGCATTCATTATTTTTGAAATATTGCTCAACAATGAAGACACGTTGTTCTATTGCGTAACGCTCCATTTTTACTAACCCTAAACTGTCAACTGTCGATTTATTTTGTTTTTAGGGTTGGCAACACTGTACTGCATAAATGGCGGCAAATTCAAATCTTGCGTTAATTTTGGGACACCCTTTATAAGAACTTTTTCAAAATAGTTTTTTAACACCTCTGTCTCCATCCAACCATTCGGGGTAGCAGCGTAGGCTGTACCGGGATATTCCTTATCTGGGGGTGCCTTCCACTGGTCCCATACACTTTTCGCCTTAAAAATGATCAGAGGTGGCGCTAGACCACCTGCAGCATTAGCAGCCAGTACAAAAGTCGTGTTCTCTATTCCAGACGTGCTGATAACTCTGGATGAGCTTTCACCTCTTTCTCCTACTATTCTGGATTTCGACGGATCGAGACTGAGACTGCTTTCGTCCAAATTCCATATTTGTTTGGGCTTGTCTTCTAAGTTTAGCTCTGTCAGGATTTTTTTTAAGTGGTCAAAATACACCGGCCGACAAATGAAAACTTTTTGAACGTTGTTTGTATTTGAGCCACAAATATCATTAATTTATACTATTTTAAACACGAAAGCACCTACATATTTGCCTCATCACATCAGATTTTTTTAAAAGAAGGAAAAAGCATTTTTTTCAAAATTTTAAGAAAAAATCAATAATCATATTACAAAAACATATATTTAAACATTTACAAAGAAAATATTGAGTCTAAACAATGCTACAGGACTATTTAGAGTGACATCTTTTACGTTTCGCGACAAAATTACGTCTGGGTGTAGTTTTTTTGTGAGAATCTTCAGTTATATCACGTGTCAGTGACCAGCAGTAATCAGCCATCATATTCACATTCCATCGACCTTGGTACCTTGTTTCCATAGTTTTTATATCCTGGTGAAACCTTTCTCCTTGCTCTTCACTGTAATCACCAAGATTATCAGGAAAAAAGTCCAGATGGGAATCTAGAAAGTGGAGTTTTATGCTCATATTACACCCCAATTTCTGATACTGATTTAATAAGTTTGCAACCTTATTTTTATAGTCGGGGTGTTTATTATTTCCTAAAAAATTGTTGACAACATCTTTGAACGCCAGCCAAGCATCTAATTCAGTATTATTCATCGTAGCATCAAATTTTTCATCAGCCATCAAAGATCTGATTTGCGGTCCATCGAACACTCCTTCTTTAATTTTTGCATCCGATAATTTTGGAAATTTTTTACTCAGGTATTCAAAACTAGCATTGTTTTTATCTAATGCTTTAACGAACTGTTTCATCATACCGAGTTTGATATGAAGCGGAGGTAATAAAATTTTTTCACGACTAATTAAATTTTTTCGTATAACGTTTTTTGTTCCTGCTTTAAGATCTTTACGATGATTCCATTGTTTTTGTACGTAGTGCTTGTCTCGCGCTCTACTGTCCCACTCACACAAAAAGCATGGAAATTTTGTATATCCTGACTGCTGGCCTAGAATCATAGTTATAATTTTTAGATCTCCACAAAGCTGCCAACCGTGATTTTCATATCCAATTTTATCTAACAATGTTTCTAAATTTTCATAAGTCTCCTTCAAATGAACAGAATGAGCGATTGGAACAGATGCATACTGATTAGTGTTGTGTAAAAGAACACCTTTCAGACTCCGCTTCGAAGAATCTATAAAAAGTCTCCAATCTCCAGGATTATATTTTGCACCTAACTTTTTAATAAGATCAGGAATATTATTACAATAAACTAATGATTCTTCCTGACTGAAAAAAGGTACAAATTCTCCTTCACGTTTTCTATACCATGCAAAATATGTATTTGGAGCTAACAGATGTTTTGCATGAAGTCTAGATCCAAGAAGTTGAGCAGATTCTTTAGAAAGATTTAGATCTCTAACTAAATCATTCAATTCACCTTGAGTAAATTTCTGTGGCTGATTTAAAATTGGTTCATAAACTTCCGTTGACTCTTGACGCTGTAAATTTTGTTCTGATGATGTTGAACTAAGATCAGATATTGAGCTTGGAAGGGGCACTGGCATGTCCGGACCATGTGGAATCGGCCGTGTAACTGAAGATACAATTGCGTAGACTATTTTATTTTTAGCATTAAAGCCTTTCACATTTGTACAGCAAAAATAACAATCATCAATATGATTTGTCTGTTCTCTCCATATCATAGGTCTACCGAAAGGTAAAGACAATCTTTTGCGGTATGTCCACTGTCGTAATTGTTCAACACAAATTGAACAAACTACTTGCGGAGTCCACGGTTTGAGTTGTATTTTAAAGCCAAAATAAGCATTATACGAATTTTCAACAAATTCAGTAATTTTCTGTTTTTGCTTTAAAGTCATCCAGTTTCCACAAATGTAACAAAATGTATCCGCATTATTATGACACTTTCTTGAAGACATTCTGTTGTTTTAACAGTTTTTCAACAACAAATCATATATGAAATTTATTTAACACTAAAAGTAAAAAAATCAAATTATTAAAAAAATTGGCTATTTTAAATTTTTTAATCAAAAAATTTAAAATAGCCAATATCTTAACTTTTTTAAAAACCTGATGTGATACGATAAAATGAGGTGTAATTTCGTGATCAGCACTACCAAATTAGTAGAAAAAAATTATCGGAACTTGAACAAGGAAAATGATGTCGGCCGGTGATATCCATAGATGATGAATGGATCCGTGGCAGCCTTTTTTCTCGCATACTCCAATGGTTCTGGCTTTCGAATTGACAAATTAAGTCGTTTTTTGAAATTAAAGAACCAGTCTTCCCCTGGTATGCCTCTCTTAATTGGGGTTTCTATTTTATTAACGTTAACGTACTGGCCTACTAGCTCTATAATTTCCTTTCGACTAAGACCAAAGCCCCATTTAGCAAGTGTTTCAACAGATGTTGCCAAAACATTTTCAACATTTTCGGGAAGTGCAGTTCTGCGTCCCTTACATTTTTTTATAGCTCCTCGAGTTCCCTTGTTTCGGCAATACAATGTTGCAAATGGAATTCCCGGAATTCTCGGATTTCTTGCAATTTTCGATTGCGGCATCATACTTGCGCGCATCGTCAGCATCTAACGTGCCGAAGGAAAAATTAAGAATTTCTCCACCAAATTCTAACAATCTTTTCGTTCTGGTGAAAGATTGGTTAGTGAGAATATGAGATAAGGATTGTAATTTAATATAATTAGATTGAATTAAAATTTCAAGAGGGCTTGAAAAGTCCTTACATTGGTAAATGTCTTCGGTATTTATTTTAGTACATAGATTAGAAGATTTTTGCAATAAATTCTCTATTTTAGAGAGATAAGGATCAAGTGACATTAAGTGAATATGTTTAATGACTTTCCAATATTCATTATAAAAAGTAATATAATTAACTGGTTCAAAATAAATCCCTGGGCTATGTGCAATAGGGATAATCCTCGATCCGGCTTTGCAACCATTAAATAAAGTTCTGAAAATAAATATGTACAAAAATACGTTAAGAAGATTTAATAAATACCTATAATAGTTTAATTATTATTATATTTTAATAGTTTTAATTTAACATTCCTTTTTGTGGAATGTGGTAGATTGGTACAGTGGTAGTAGATTTTATGCAGGCTTTATTTCGTTAACATGGTATTTTATATGTTTCCTGTTAACACAAAGAGTAACGTTATATTTACCATGCACCTTCATAATTTTGTAAGGTCCTTTCCAGACTGAGGACAATGCTTTGCGTAGTCTGTGGTGCTGTTTGAAATAAACTAAGTCACCGACCTTGTAAGACTTTTCTTTTGCTGAGAGGTCATAGTACTGTTTCGATTTTTATTTGCTTTTATGGATATTTTCTAATGCTTTTTCGCGTGAGTACTTCATTCGGTACTGCAATGAGCGAATATATTCGTGATATGTGATACTGTCGCTAGGCTCACTTAAACTACTTGGAATAGAGGGCTTATAGCCGTATTATAGCTCGAAAGGCGTAAATTCTGTGGTAGAATGAGGAGTTGTATTATAAGATAAAATAGCAGTAGGAAGATAACAATGCCAATCGTCTTGATTGCCATTTATGAAAGATTTTAAATATTCCTTAAGTGTTGCATGGCTACGCTCTAGCGCGCCATTATTTTGGGGGTGTTAAGGGGTAGAAAAAAGATTTTTTATTTTGAGAATTTGTGTGAGCTGTTTAAATAATTCTGATGAAAAGCAGGGACCTTGGTCCGTGAGAATCATTTTAGGGAAACCGAATAATAAGATAAAATGTATTAAATTACGTGCAACTTCATCAGTTGTAGAAGTTATCATAGGATATGCACATGAAAACTTAGTTAGATCGTCCTGTAGAGTTAGTATAAATTTGAATGCCAGCTTCGGGCAAAGTACTAACAATATCTAGGGATAGTCTTTCTAAAAGTTTGGTACTTGAGGACGTGATTATCATAGGAGCCTTAATTGAGGCCCTTAAGGGTTTGTTTATTTTACATAGTTGGCAATCTTTTACGTATCGTTCTATGTCTCAACGTTTTCCAGTGTTAGCAGTTGGTATCAGACTACGATTGGAATCAGCAATCCGTGTTATGCTGGCATGTTGTGTTTTACATAACATATGTATAATTCGGGAAGGACGTGAACCCATAAATGATGGTTCTATTCCAAATTTAGAAACTCTAATTGATGATGATCAAATTCCCCGTCCACCGATTACTATTAGTGATCCTGTCTATGGCTTTCAAAGAAGTCAGATGACTCAATACTTTGATAGTCTGTAATTTTAAGTGTATATTTATTAGTGTATTTTTTATTTTTTGTGTATATGAAATAAATAGCCATTTACCTTTTATTTGTTCTAAGACTGCAGTTTTAATTTCTACCTCTTTAGCTGCTGCTTCTAATTGAAACTTGTATAGTTTTCTTTTAAATTCTAATTCCTCTCTCAATAACAATTCTTTCAGGTCCTCTACTGTTTCCCTTTTCTTGTATACATTTTTAATGCTACTGGCAACTGAGAAAGTTGCCTCACTGCGCTCATGAGTGCTCGATAGCTGTGGTCGCCTTCGTGACCAGAATGGAGTTTTATTAACCGGAGTTTCCTGAATGTTTTCTATGTTCTAAAAAATAAAATAATAAAATAAATTACTTGCAACATCATTCTAACTGTAAGACCAATTTGTGTTACCTGTGTGTGTTTGATGTTGAATTAAAGGAGTTTGTAATGGACATCCATGCACTATTCTTTGCTTCATTTGTGGACCCATCTGTCTTTTTATTTAAAATTGTATCTTTTTGTAGCAACAATAACTTAATCAGCTTATCTTTTTCTTCAAGTGTAAAATTTTACCACGTTTCCTCTTTTCTGCCATTGTAATTAAAAACACCAAAGAAAAATAACACGAATACATACACCAAAGAAAAATAACACGAAATGATTGATTTGAAATGAAACTGTCAATATCATGTGGCATCAAAATGTCACCGTACCGTGTCTTTATGCAATTGCATTCGCCGTACGGCCAAAAAAAGTAAAATTGCAACTTTTTGTTACTAATCTAAAATTCCTGAGGTGAATATTCTTTTTTTCGAATTAAATTGAAGTTAGAAATATTAATTACTTGTTTTATGTTGTATGTTTACGCAAATATCAATGAAATCGCTTACTAATATCTAACGCTTTAATTTATCGATAAACGTTGTGCATAGTTCCTCAACGCTAGACGTCACCTAACTAGGGGACACTTAATTAAGGCGCCCATAGGACGGTGAAACAGGATTTAAGTTATGGGACGATCTGACGCGTCCCCTTAGATAAGGGATCCTTACTTAGGTGACTGTTTACGAGCTGTTGGTGAAAATGGGCATTATAATATTTTCGAACTTTGTACCAGTTGAGCAATTATTGCAAATAGTCTGCTTCAAATTATCACCAATTAGACTACCAAAGCCTTTTCCCAACTCATCACAAAACATTAAGACCCCTGAAGACTTATCTATGAAAGGTATTGTTGTTGGACTAGTGCCAGTGTGCAGAGGCAGATCTGTGCTTAAAGTACAATTGGTCTCAGACCCTGTCAATGTTTAAATCGAACAGTTTCTGTAATTATTGTTGTTATCATCATTACACTGTGACAGTACCTTAGCCAACTGCTCATCACCTATCCTAGCTATTTCCTCATATTTTTTTATATATTCTAAAGTCTCTTGCTCATATTTCTGGCTTAAGGTAGTTAAAAAAGTTTCTAGACTAACAATTTGCCTTTTTAATTCGGTAGTGTGTTGGTCTACGTGATACGAGCTTCTCTTGAGCTATCAGCAACTCTGATTAGAAATTACAATTTAAACGATGCAGTTTTTTAGTTTTAAGTGACCTTTTAATAGTTGCCTTAAGTTTTTTAATTGTTTTGCTAATTTTAGTGAACCTTTTATTCCTTTTCAGACTAGTTTTATATTTTAATTTCCTAATTGAATTACTATTTAAAGAATTTTTGTGACCCAATAATTGTGAGAATTGGTTCTGAGTCTTAATACTTTTGGACACCTCAATCAATCTTTCTAATTCATCAATTCTAGAATATGCTATATTGAGGTTTTGTTGCAACTCTGCATTGTGACTAAGAGACCTAACATTAAATCATCGCCCTCATGGAATGACTTTAGTTCAGAGTGTGCTTTTCTTAATTGGTCCAGTGTGTCCATGTGCTCAATGTCTAACTCCACTAATTGGCTTTTTAGCTCGGAAATATTTTAATTTAAAGAGATAATTTCGCCTTCACAATCACTGCGCTCAATCAACAGTTGAGCATTGTCATCCTGATATTTTTTAAGCTCTGTCAGAGCTAAGTTCAGCTGGGACTCCAACTTTTTTACAGCCGCCTTGCGGGTTACAGGGTAAGATTCCATTATATAGTGAGGGAGCTTCAGACAAAAATTAATAATAGGACCTAGAAAAAGAAATAAGTGTTAGCCAGGAAAGTTAAAGGGGAAGAAAAAAAATGTAGGTACCTAGATAATAATTATGTGAAATAAATAAAGAAGTTATTATATTAGAGACAAAGATGATTATGAAGAGAATAAATTGGAATAACCCTGAGGGATGTCTGAGTATTATTATTTAATAATATTTAATGAACAAATAAAAATAGACACATTCAACAAGAGATTAATACTCTCGAGAGCAATGAATCCGGGTCACTTAAAGAATGTTAAAAATCTCGGAAACTAAAAATGATAGGTTAATGCAATAAATTGTATTTAATAGACAATGTAATACTCCTTAAATGAAAGTAAAAAAAATATGAGTCACCATACATTTTATTAACACAAAATTACATAAAGAAAAAATCTGCTGATCTCTCCTTAAAACAAAAATAGGAAACATGAAATTTTTGAACTTTATTACGATTTTCTTGAATTTTAATACTTGGTATTGCCTCCTCGTGCTTCCATTACTGCGTTTACGCGGTTTGGCATGCTGTACACCAAGTTCCTTATACGATTTTGGGGAATATTCTCCCATTCCTCTGTGAGAGCAATTTTGAGCTCACGAAGCGTGATTGGGGGAGGGTTTCGTTGTTTTACGCATCTGCCTAGCTCGTCCCAAGCATGCTCGATCGGGTTGATATCCGGGCTGCGCGCTGGCCACTCCATACGAGTAATGTTCATCTCTTGAAGGTAGTCATTCACAATCCTACCTGTATGAGGTCGGGCATTGTCATGCATAAATATAGCATCCTCACCTAAATTGACCATAAATGGACCAACGTGATCATTGAGGATTTCTTCCACATATCTTACGCTAGTTAAAGAGCCGTTTTCTATGATCACCAGCTCTGTGCGACTTTCAGAAGAAATTCCGGCCCACACAAGTACAGACCCACCACCGTAGGCTACTTTTTCCTCGATGCATGCTTGCTTGAATCTTTCCCCTGGTCTTCGATACACTCTGTGTCTTCCATCGTGCTTGTAGAGCATAAATTTTGATTCGTCGGAGAACATAACTTTTGACCAATCTTCAATACTCCAATTTACGTGGCTCTGGGCATATCTTAGTCTTGAAATACGATGCCCACGCTCCAGTTTAGGGCCGTTTGCAGGTCTAAGGGGTTTTAAGTTAGATTCAGCAAGCCGACGTCTTACTGTCCATGCACTTGGGTTACTTCCTCCGAGGCGTCGAAACTGATTGGTGAGTTCAGTTCCTGTGAGAAAGCGATTTCGAAGCATGGTGTTCACCAAGTATCGGTCTTCTCGTGCTGTGGTATACCTGGTTCTGCCCGTTCCTGGTCTGCGTAGGTTAGAACCAGTTTCTTCGTAACGTCGGAGAACTCTTTGTACTGTTGACAGCGACACACCAACAGTCCTGGCTGTATCGCGCTGACTCCGGCCGGTTTCCAGCATTGTAAGTATTCTGGTGCATTCTTCAGGCGTAAGCGACATAATTTCAGCTTGAATAATGAATATAGAGCACTATCAACATGGTTTATGTACCCACATAAATGACAGATTACAAACAAAAGCAAAACCAAATGCTGTAATTTCGTAGTTCCATCTTCGAAAGTGGCCCTTTTTCAAATTTGATTTTTTTATGATATAACTTTACAATAACTAAGAAGTTTTAATAACTTCATTTAAGGAGTATTACATTGTCTATTAAATACAATTTATTGCATTAACCTAGCATTTTTAGTTTCCGAGATTTTTAGGATTCTTTAAGTGACCCGGATTCATTGCTCTCGAGTGTAGATCTGTTAGTAAATTATTTATACTACTTAAAAAATATAAGAATATATTACTTATTTAAATATTAGCTATATTATAGACATAAACCAGCAGTTTAGTACTATGTGCAGTATTCATGAATTAATAGTAGTCATGAACATCATTCATGAATATCATCCATGAAATTTGGAAATTGTCCGAGGCGAAGTTTATCGTTGTCAGATTTATTTCCACACTTTGTCAAAATAAAAAGAGTCATAAACTGAGCCAGTGTGTGGTGTATATTGCTCACAAGTCACTGCAGAGGCTTGTAAGTATATGTGATGTTTTGTGGAGTGTGGTGTTATTTAAACCTTAACTTGGCAAAATGCAAAGTGCATGTTGGTATGGTATTCTGGCCAAGTACAAAGCTTCAAATTAACCAGTTATTTACTTTAAAATGACTTTATGGGAGCTTAAATACACCGTAAATAATATTTTTTATATTATTCATTTGTTACTTTATAAAATAATAATAGTGCACAAAAGGGCACATAAACAATTTCGCTTGAATAAGTTATTACTGTTATTTGTCCCCTGCAAGGCACTTTGCCGTTTTTGCCTAAAATAATGTAGTGCGGTAATAATATACAAAAATAACAATAAAACAATATTTTGTATCTATGAAAATAAGTAATTTATTATAAGATATGACTGAATAATATTTCAACAAAACTTATAAATCTCAAAAAAAAACACAAATTGTTCGTAGAATCAACTTATTTAAAAAATTAATTATTTGTGTAATTGAGCTTTATCTAACTTAACAGCCTCCTTATGAGATCAAAAATACCGAACGCAAAATATAACCATACTTATTAATTGAAAATCTATGAATTACAAAAAAAAACATTTACAAATTAACCAAAATATGAGTCCGTGACCAAAACTAGCATAGTTTGAAATATAAACTTAATGTATCTGCTCATTATTTTATTAGTTTCAGATACAAAATAAAAATTGTCCTCTTGTTATTCCCTACTGTGAAAACTTACGAAACAATTTCGGTCCTTTTTTATGCACAATTGCATTTCACATTTAGTACACATAAAAGTAGTTTTTCCCGAATTACATTTTCTACATCGACCTTTGGTTGTCACTATAGGATAATGATTGTGTCCATCATATCGTAAGTCTTTAGCAGGCCGTACCTTTATAGGGTTGATTATTATGTTCCTAGATGATGGCCCCGGAATATTATGCAAATCCATTCCTATTGGAGGTTCTTTTTTTGCTTGTAAGCCTTCAGCGATTTTTAACCTAAATTCTTTTAATCGAAGGTATTTGTCGTCAGTCATTAATAAACCATATTCTCGTCTATACAATGACCATGCATTATTTACAGATATATCTAGAAGCTGTGAAAAAATTGCCATGTACCACTTGTGTGTTATATAATATGTTCTGTATATAGCAATCAACATATCGGAGAGATCCACCCCACCCATTTGTTTATTATATTCACTTATTATTTTGGGACAGGGTATGTCGGTAAATCTTTTAGCGTCCTTACTGTATCTATTACATATGCCCATAGGTTCAAGACCCACATATGTACTCGCGATTAATACAGGTTTATTGTCCAATCACTTTACCATGATAATCTTTTGATCATTACAAACTCTATAATCGGCTGAACCACGTGGTTTCTTTTTTATTGATTTATCGGATTCTAAATCACATTTACGTATTCTATTTTGTTGGAAAGTTCCGATGGATAAAATGCCCATTTCATCGCGTAGGTATGTCATAAGTTCGATACTGGAGAAAAAGTTGTCGAAGTAAACCACCGACAGAACTGGATTCTGAATTGTGCGACATAATGTTAATATTACTTTGGCTCCTAATCCCATGGATTTCTCTTTTGTTTTGAATGTGATAGCCTGGAAGGTACTTTCTCCGTCATATAACAGAAAGTCGTACACAAAACCTGATACACCTGATCATACAAATAATTTGTATCCCCATTTGGGTTTAGGCTTGACATACTGCCGTAGGTTTCCAGCTTTTTTTCCTTTGTAGGGTATTATCATTTCGTCAATTGACATGCGACTTTCTTCTTCAATCTTATTGCAATTCTTTCTAATGGTTTCTACCAGCGGCCTTATTTTAAAATATCTGTCAGTACTGTTTTCAATATTTTCATTATTATTGAAGTGTTAATATCTCCTAATTAACTCGTATTTATTCAGTGACATTATTTGGGCTATGTGTTCAATCCTTGTTTTCGAACTCCAATAATCGGAATAGGCAGGTAATTGTATTAAACCCATCAATAATTCTATGGCAAGAAAATCTTGGATATCTTGATTCGACAGTGCAATATTTTTTGTACTTACTTGAAATGCGTACAATGTACTCTTCTCTCGAATTTGTAGTACATATTATTTTGTCCGTCTCCATAAAACTAAGATTTTACGGAATGTATCCTAGCGAGTTACATAATAATTATACATTTATGATTCACTTGAAACTAGGAATTAATTTAAGAAAAAAAAAACACTGCCGAACCCACGGCTCTTGAGTTCCCGTGCTAGACCTGGTGAGTTATAAAAGTTGTCCATCCACACAGTATAACCCTTGTGCTCGAGACCCCCTAAGAGCCCGAGCACAAGGCTTGGGGTTCTCCCAGACATGGGACCGTCTTCCAGACTGAGCTCATGGCCCGCGTGAACGCTGAACCGCCAGAGGTATCCGGTCTTTGATTCACAGAACTCATGGGTTTTCACCCCTGCTGACGCAGCCTTGTTTTTGATGTATTGTTTAATATTTAGGCGTCCTTTCCACATAGTTAGACTTTTTCTAGAGAAATATTTTTGGACAAACTATATAGGGAGGAAAACTTTCTATTCAGGTGGTCAATTATGGGTTGAATTTTAAAAATTTTAGCCTGTGATTGCGTCATGAGACGGAGATTATAATCATTGTTGTTGTTGAAGTGAAGACACCTCGACAACAAACAGAAGCGGCCATATGACAAATACGAAGAGAACCCTGGAGTCCGCAAAACATTATTTGCGGTACTCCAGTAATCCTCCAGCCGGCTTTTTATTACCATCCCCATAGCCAGAACGATGGCAAGATACATATAAATTTCCGAAGAATTCGTATCATGCCAACGGCCGATCCGGCTATGGGGATGCATTGTGCTGCTCTCCAATTTGCTGGCAGCCAGCTCTTGAGCATAAATGTTCGTCTCTCGAACAATATGTTCGACAATTTCCTCATCCCATATGCTTACAAAAGCATCATATGGGGTTTGGAAAGTGACCGTCGGTCCAACATTACTGTTGGAGAACACTTCTCGCCTCAACTCAGGGGCGATTTGAGGCTCTGAAATGCGTCTCCATTCAAAATCAAACTTCTTACCCAAGTAAGAAGTTTTCACTATCCAAATAGTGCGTAGTGGGCGAAGCACTGGTGGGCGGAGAAGTGGTGGGTGGCGGAGTGGTGGGCGGAGTAGAAGAAATCTCGTCCTCTTCATCGTCCTTTTCGTCGTTACGCTCGGTACCGACGAACCCAAGCATGGTGTGATCCCGCAACGCCGGCTCTTCGCTGTCGGAATCACTACTGTATTCTTCTTCGCTGCCTGAAAAATAAATAGAATATTTCAAAGCAATGAAGAAAATATTTTTTCTTAAATAACTGCTACATGCCATTAAAAAAACCGACGCGCGTGCATAAAAAGAGTTATGAAAGTTAACGAAGCGAGTGAGGTGTGTTAGAATCGTGCCTTATGGCGCTCCGTTCTCTCTGCCTACCCCGCAAGGGATTTGGCGTGAAGTTATGTATCTGCCAACAAAAGTCGCGTCAAAATCGGTCCGACCATTTTAGGCCTGAAATGACCCTCCTGTGGAGTAGTTTGGTAAAGGTTAACATTATTGTATTAACCCTTAAATGGACGTTTTTTTTTACGTTTTAAAAAAATATATTTGTATAATAGACATGTAATTACTGTCTAGGAAAAATGAGTAAAAAAATCTAGACATGAATTTACCATTTTTTTTGCAATAATGTGAGTGTTGTTTATAAACTACATTGCGCATTCAATGACATTTTGCAAGTATGGGTAAAATAAGAGTGGATATTGTTTTTGAAATGTGTTTATTTATTCTAAATTATGATATTTATAAAAACAATTGCTTTTTTTCGTATCACATAAAGATACACGACATTTTTGGCACATTTTGAACGTAAATCCTGAACATTTCGGGAATTTGCACCTCTGCTGCTTATCCAGCCAAACTGCCCAATGACATGTCTGATCCAATCTGACGTCTTTCAAAGGAATTGCTTGAGCTGGTCCTCGGAACTTCTTCATTACAAGTTCTCTTTGTATTGTGCTCCCACTAGGTCGACCACGTTTAGCGCCATTTGCAGGTAGACCCAATTTGCAGAGGGTTTCGGCAAGTTCTAGTCTAAATGTACCCAAATTGAGAAGTTGATCATTTCCTTTTATATTATTTACCTTCTTGAACATAACCCATGAATTTATAACTGCGAGGTCCAGGAAATGATAAAATAAGCGCATGGTCCACTTGCGGCTCTTCATTGTGATGTGATAACGACCTATAAATGAATCTAATAAGTCCACGCCCCCCATGTGAGCATTGTACTCCTTGATGACTTTGGGGCATGGAATAGCAACTCTCTCTTTCTTCGATTTATCAAAGCGCGTGACTGTGGTTGCTGGTTCTGCTCCTACGTAAGTGGAAAGAAGGTTAACGGGCTTGTTATCTTTCCACACAACAGCACTTACGTCAATATCATCCACAGTCGCCACGTTTTCCTCATAGAATCCTCTGGGTACGTTCTTTTTCATTATAGTGTTTTTGTCAGGCAATTTGCAGTTTCTCAATCGGTTTACTCTTACTGTTCCCAGTGAGAAAATTCCTTCCTTAGCTAAATAGGTGACGAGAGGCACAGAAGTATAGAAGTTGTCGAAGTATATAATGTGATTCACATTGCGTGGTACCATTCTAGCTAACCTGACGACTGTATTTCCAGACTCTCCCAAATCTGGCTCACCAGGTAAGATGTTATTTTTGGAGCCCCCTCCACTGTAAACCTCAAATCTATGAGCATATCCTTGTAGACTGCAGATGAGATATAATTTGAACCCCCACTTGTGGGGTTTATTGGGCATGTATTGTTTTATGTAATGGCTCATTTTGGTTGCACACATCTGCTCGTCTATGGAAAGCCTTTGGTCTAAGGGAACCTTTCCAAACTGGCAGTTGAGCATTTCCTCAAGAGGTCTTATTTTGAATAGCCTGTCATAGTCTGGATGATCTTTGGGTAAGCATAGCGTATTGTCGGCAAAATGGAGAGTGGATCTTATTTTTTCAAATTTTTTTAACGGCATCGTATTTTTTATGTGATCATAACCAAATTTATCACTCCAGTAAGCCCTGGTGTTTGGAAATTTTATGACTGAGGTGTAAATCAGAATGCCTAGGAATTGATTTAGGATATTTTCATTTATAATTTCAGGATTGGATATTTGTTTCTGGGCCGCGTATAAGTTACTTTGTTCTACAATTTGCTTTTTTAGATCTGATGTAAAATAAAATGAAATAAAATCATACGGCGTGTTACAAGACATCAATGCTTCCGTTATCTGAGTTTCTCCCCTAAAAATAAGGCTGTCTTCAGCAGTAACAAGATTCCGTTTTCGCCAAACCAGAGGTCGCTTAGAAATCCCTTGTGATCTACTCTGGGGTACTGCTTCTCCGGCTTCCAAAATAGGAGGGTCTGGCATATTTTGATCGTTGTCAATTACGAGAGGAGGATCAGCATCCACTTCATCAGACTGGGCATTCTCACCTTCATCACTATTTTCAAGGTCCCGAAGAACATCTCGAGCTGTTTGATAATAGTGACCTTCATCCTCTACTTCGGAGTCCGAGCCGTCTAAGCCATCTTCTGAATCTTCAAGAGTTTCTAAATACTTTGTAATTTCGCTTTCTAGTAATCGCGGCATGCTGAAAAGCAAAATAAAAACCCTTCACCAAACATGCATTTATTTAGCAGGCAATGCGCATTGTAGTTTTCCTACAACATACCAGATTTCGCGTAATTCGACAGTAGCATCAAGTAATTTTCAATGTTTTACAACATGAACATGTAATTGAAGATATAATCAAGCAAATAAAAATATGTTATATACTTACATTATATTTTATCAAAGTCCGAACACAGCTTCAAAACTTAGTTTCGCGCCACTAGAAAAGTTTTCTTCAAAGTGACATTTGACATTCATTTATTTTTAATGCATAAAAATATTGGATAGTGCCAACATTAAAAAAAAGTACAAAATTCGTTCAGAAATAAGAACTAGTTGTCAAAATTAACAAAAAAATAAAATAAAGATAATTTTATCTGTGATGTTTAGTATGTTGTTTAAAAACAACATTGTCCATTTAAGGGTTAAACTCACCGAGATTCACGAGCCGGTTGATATCTGCATCCGGCAGCGAAGAAGTCCCGGGCGCAGAGATGCTATAAAAAAGTGATATTTTAACCAACTCTAATGATAAACTTATAGCTTTTAATATTTTATATAGTTTAACTGAGATATACTTACAGTTGTCTGCTAATTTTTGCAGCAGTATCAAGCAACGATCTGAAAAGTAAAAAAAAATATTAACAAATTACAGTTACAAAAAAAGTCAATAAAATGTGTTACATAAATACTTACCCCGGCCGTTTGCTGCTACTGGCCTCTATGCGTTGGCTCGCAGTAGAGTCGCCGATGCCACCGCAATCAATGTATCTAGAAAAAAAACAACATAATATTGATATATAGCAATAAATTATATTAATATTATAAGTAATTATGAATAAATAAATAGTTACAGAGCAGGGGATAGCACTGCCTCGATCTCTTCTATTGAACACAATGGTCACTCCATTCCCACTAGCATTTACGAATTATAAAATGTTGATATTATTATAAAATTTACGATAAAAATGATGATAAAAGTCATTGTATTAATGATATAAAAATAAATAAAACATTTACCATAAAAATAGAAGAATAAAAAGAGAAGTTAATAATTTGAAAATATCTTATCTATCTAGTATGGTATAGCTCAAAACAAGGGAATATACAAAGCGTAATGTTACACCTTTTGCAAAATGTGACAGTCCTTTTGGGACAAAGTACACATTTTCGTTTCAATCTATCCGATTGCCCGGGCTTAATGAAATCATATTGCCCGGGAAAATGCATAGTAGATATTGGTTCAGTAACTGTTTTGTTTTGATGGCAATGCTTTTCGAAAATCGATGAAATAAGATCCTTCCGGAATTGGCGGTGGCTTATGGAACGGCCATTCAATATACACGAGTTCAGGACACTTACATTCAGTAACTTCCTGAACAATTTTTTGTACCAAATATGTGTGCGCTTTCGTTCCAATGGGTACATGGATAGGAGTTGGTCTCTAGCTTATCGGCAGTTAGCTGCTCCCCGTATCTGTTGGTCTCGGTAGCAATGTGTTCGATGATAGGACGATCCCATATGGCATGTAGTAAATGCCTCATATGGAGTCGCGTAAAAGACCGTAGCGCCTGCATTGTTGTTGGAGAATATTTCTCCCCTGGAGATATCTGTATCTTGAGGCCCCGAAATAATTCTCCAGTCAAGCCTTTTGAGATCATTATCTTTGCTTTTTATATAAAATTGGTTTCCAATATCTTTGTATCTTCTCTAACTCAATTTCCACTTTAGAGCAGTTGGTTGTTACGAGGAAGATGTCATCTTTCTATTTTTTATGAATGATTGAACACTGAATTTTTTCATTTGTTATTTGGCTCTGATACGGTTAGATTATCTGTCGGTGAGACAGGCATTGGAGACGTGGGTGGTAGATAGGCAGGACTTACTGATTCTTCGTCGTCAGAGGAGTTGTTAAACGCATCCATGGTGAATGATCGTGTCGGCAGTCCCGCCTTTCGGATGAAGTCGTCATTATCGTCGGGCCTATAGGAGTCATCGTTGCCGCCTGAAAAATAAACAACGAATTATGGTCCGCAACTTGTACATAACTTCACGCCAAATCCCTTGCGGGGTAGGCAGAGAGAAATCAACTTGTAATAAGTATTTTACTTTCGCGATTGTTAAGTAAGTCCTTTTGGGACAAAGTACACATTTTCGTTTCAATCTATCTGATTTCCCGGGCTTAATTATTGCCCGGGAAAATGCATAGTAGATATTGGTTCAGTAACTGTTTTGTTTTGATGGCAATGCTTTTCTAAAATTGATGAAAAAAGAACCTTCCGGAATTGGCGGTGGCTTATGCAACGGCGATACAATATATACGAGTTCAGGACACTTACTTTCAGTTACCTCCTGAACAATTTTTTGTATCAAATATGTGTGCGCTTTCGTTCCAATAGGTACATGGCTATACTACGCACGCCGAATGATGATTCCTATGACAGTTCGTTAGCGCTTAACATTGTACTGACGTCCTGTCACAACAGATCCTTTAGAGGTCCATTAAAAAATCGAAAAAATCATATTTGTGTACATTTGTAAATTATAAAAATGATTATTAAGAAATTATTCCGTAATGTTCGAAAATAATGGAAAAAAACTCAATGCAAATGTACATGGTACGTGCTGCAAAAGTTACGTCGTCAAGCTGTTATCGACTAAGAAGGGACACATCGATAAACATAATATCGATAATGTGTTGGAAAAATTTAACAAATGCTTTGAGTTTGTATTTTATTTATATCAATCTGAATCTGATACAGGGTCAAGCAGAAGAATATTTGTACATTTAGTAATTATTTTTAGAAATAATTATACATAATCTATATATATAAAAGAAAGTTGTGTTAGTTACACCACTTATAACTAAAGAACGGCCGTGCAGATTTGGCTGAAAATTGGTAGGGAAGTACCTAGCTTAGAGCCAGGAATCGGACATAGGATAGGTAAACCAGTCGGCTGTCAGGCAAGATGGCGCGTCAACCGCTTAACTGCGCGTACCGAATGGTACGTGGGACAGTGAATGTTTTTGTCGGGTACAAGTTTATAAAAACCTATTTTTCTCTAAAACTAAAGTGAATTATCTAATAATCTCTGTGGAATTATATTGCCAAATACATAACTTATTGTGCTTTTATAAATTAAACTACAATTTCAATAAATTTATCACTTTTATTTACGTAATAAAATATGATACAAAAAAAATTGTTTTATTTTGAAATTATTAAAATAATTAACACATTACAAGTCATAAAATTATATCTTTACGAAAGAATATAATGTATTTGATGAAATAAAAACAAAATTGCGTACGTTCCAGAACATTTTTTTTATACCAGACATAGTTAAAAACTTTGAACAAAAAACGGGCCTGTTGAAACGTCGCGTAAGTGAGTCTCGTATTTCATTATTTATCTAAACGTTCTTGGTATCTGGGACGTGAGCTGTTTTGTTATTATTATCTTGAGAATGTCGACAATCTAGTTATGTGAAGCGAAGAGTGATTTAGTAAACAGATTTTGAGTAAAAAATTATCAAAAATGAGACTAAAAATTGGTACAAAAAACAGTGTCTCCATAAAACTAAGATTTTACGGAATATATCCTAGCGAGTTACATAATAATTATACATTTATGATTCACATGAAACTGGGAATTAATTTAAATAAAAAAAAACACATGATTAGAAGAAAAATTAACAAATATATATTCATAAACATAGTGGAAAATTACCAAATTTGTCCATAATGGCATTAACATAGTATGGATACGACTTGTATCAAGAAAAATAATTATTTCAAATTGCATTTTTTAAATATTCTTTCATAACTCTTTTCATGCATTTGAGGCTCCTAACATCAGGGAGAGGGGGGAGGGGGGGGGGGGGGATTAAGGATAGGATAACTGCCTAACCAAGTACAACGCGGCATGCTGCCCATTCACACCACAGCGAACTGCGTGGTTAACCGCTAATGTTTAACAATGAATATAACTCTCGTCTGTCTGTCTGTCGAATTGTTATTGCAAAAGGAGGGGGCGGGCCTATGTGGAAAGGACGACTGCGACTGTATTTATATAGGCAAATGTAGAATTTTTAATGTATTTAGTATAAAGAACTGATATGAATTTAAGTTTCCTAGGTCGTAACGGTCCGTAAATACCGTTGTTGCCTCTACAACATCAAGGCTGTTACATCAACTTTGCCAGCCTTTAAGATAGGACGACGCTCATTTCTATAAGTTTCCTAGGTCGTAACGGTCCGTAAATACCGTTGTTGCCTCTACAACATCAAGGCTGTCACATCAACTTTGCCAGCCTTTAAGATAGGACGACGCTCATTTCTATAAGTTTCCTAGGTCGTAACGGTCCGTAAATACAGGACTATGCGGATGGGTGTGGGGTACCCCCCGCCTAAAGATGAGAACAGTATTCTACGTGAGGCAGGACTTGCGCTATAGCTGCAAGCGATGACCTGACTTAGAATATCGTCCCACTCATAACATCATATATCATCATCATCATTGTATAAATAGATGTAAGATTTAGGTAAGAAAGGTAAGATAGGTGTAAGAATTTAATAATAAAAATAATTCTTGTTTATATGTTGAGGTGAGGTGTGTAACACGTGAATATGCAGATGGGAACATCACATCCCACACAATATGTTGATGTTCTTTTTGAACAAATGACACATTTTCGCTTCAAGCGACCCCCCCCCCCAGAACTAGTTAATGGGTACTGCGCCGGAATATGGTTCCTAGTCGGAGGGTTTACAGTCACCGGTTGTATCTTAAATTTATCTAAAAGAGATTCTATGAGCGTCGTCCTAAATTCCCTATGTGGAATACGAAGCTTACTTATAATGTAAGCGTTTAAAACGCTTGCATTAAGTAACCTTTGGAACAACTTTTTGTACCAGATGCGGTTCCTCTTTCTCTCTATGGGGTACATAGAGAGAAGTTGATCCTTGCGATCGACCCCGCCCATACAAGTATTGTAATCGAATACGATAGAGGGCTTCAGCACTCCGTCGCGCCGGGATTTGAAGATACCGTGGTACGTGGAAATAAAAGATACAATCTTTTTGTCCCTCCATAACACGATATCAACATCTCCCGAGGTGCAACCGACTACTTCACCCACTACCATATCCGATTTACGCAAATTCGCCAATTCGGTAGGCACCGATTGGCGATTTGTACGGAGCGTCCCCACACAGTCGAACCCGCGGCTCTTGAGTTCCCGTGCTAGACCTGGTGAATTGTAAAAGTTGTCCATCCACACAGTATAACCCTTGTGCTCGAGACCCTCTAAGAGCTCGAGCACAAGGCTTGGGGTTCGCGCAGACATGGGACCGGCAGACATGGGACCGTCTTCCTGACTGGACTCATGGCCCGCGTGAACACAGAATCGCCACAGGTATCCAGTCTTTGACTCGCATAGCTCGTAGGTTTTGACCCCTGCTGACGCAGCCTTATTTCGAATATACTGTTTAATATTTAGGCGTCCTTTCCACATAGTAAGACTTTCGTCTAGAGAAATATTCCTGGACAAACTATAGAGGGAGGAAAACTTTCTATTCAAATGGTCAATGATAGGTTGGATTTTAAAAATTTTAGCCTGTGGTTGTGTCATTTGACGGAGATTAAATTCACTGTTGTTGTTGAAGTGGAGGCACCTTGACAACAAACAGAAGCGGCCATACGATAGATAGGTAGAGAAGCCTGGAGTCCGCAAAACGTTTTTTGCCGTACTCCAGTAATCCTCCAGCCGGCTTTTTATAACTAACCCCATAGCCAGAACGATGGCAAGATACATGTAGATTTCGGAAGTATTTGTATCGTACCAACGGCCGATCCGGCTCTGGGGAAGCATTGTGCTGCTCTCCAATTTGCTGGCAGCCAGCTCTTGAGCATAAATGTTCGTTTCGCGAACAATATGCTCGACAATTTCCTCATATGCTTACAAAAGCATCATACGGGGTTTGGAAAGTGACCGTCGGTCCAACATTACTGTTGGAGAACACTTCTCGCCTCAACTCAGGGGCGATTTGAGGCTCCGAAATGCGTCTCCATTCAAAATCGAACTTCTCACCTGGAAAGTGCATTGCCGGCGAAGTACTGGTGGGCGGAGAAGAGGTGGGTGGAGGAGTGGTGGGTGGAGAAGAGGTGGGTGGAGAAGAGGTGGGTGGAGGAGTGGTGGGCGCAGTCGTAAGAGTCCCGACGTTATCGTCGTCCTCTTCGTCGTCCTCGTCGTCGATAAAATCAATTTTATGCCGCGACACGAGCTCTTCGTCGTCGGACTCACTGGTTAATAATTCTTCTTCGCTGCCTGCAAAATAAATAGAATATTTGAAAGCAATGAATAAAATAATTGTTTTCTGTTTTCTTAAATAACTGTTACATGCCATTAAAAAACCAACGCGCATGGATAAAATGAGTTATGAAAGTTAACGAAGCGATTGAGGTGTATGGAGTAGTTTAGTAAAGTTTAACATTATTGTATTATACTCACCGAGATTCACGAGCCGGCTGATTTCTGAATCCGGCAGCGAAGAAGTCCTAGGCGTAGGGATGCTATAAAAAAGTGATATTTTAACCAACTCTAATGATAAACTTATAGCTTTTAATATTTTATATAGTTTAACTGAGATCTACTTACAGTTGTTTGCGAATTTTTTTGTTCGTACTAAGCAACGATCTAAAAAGTAAAAAAAAAAAATTAACAAATTACAGTTACAAAAAAGTTAATAAAATGTGTTACATAAATACTTACCCCGGCCGTTTACTGCCACTGGCATGCGGGGTGCTGGTGCTAGCACACGGGTCACTGGTGCTAACACGCGGGGTGCTGGTGCTAACACGCAGGACGCTGGTGCTAGCACGCGGGGTGCTGGCGCCACTGCCGTCGCTTTCGACGTAATCCATGAATCTACAAAATAAAACAGTAATCAATATTTAAGGTCTTATTTGATATTCAAGAAAGCATTATGAATAAATAAATAGTTACTGGGCAGGGGAGGGGACGTTCTCCTCCACCTCCATCGTCACTGACGAAAGCGACGGCGACGGCGAGCACCCGGAGGGTCCTGGCACTCCCGGCTGGTTGGCAGCATCATGGCTGGACCACTTTGCTATGAGTCTGAATACAGTAATAAATATTTGTTTACTATACTTTGTGATTTTGCTGCTAAGAACATAGACATTTAAAATCAACAGAATACTCACAGGGGGGAACAAACAAAGGGGTTCGGCACCTCGCTGCGCCTCTTAGAATGGAGAGGAGACTCCAGAGGTTCCCTCGCTGTGAACGCCTCCACGGGCGTCGGGAGCAAACTGAAATTACGATTAGCAATAAAGAAACATTAACAATAAGGAAACAAGATTCATAAATAAGTTTTAATTTAAAACGTTCTTACGGCTCGGAAATAGTGGGCCTCTCCACGCCACGGAGGCCTCCGCGAGTCCGCACCCGCCTTACCGCGCCACGGCCACTAAGGCCACGCACACGCGCACGCCCACGCCCACTTTCAAGTTGTCCATTGTCACTATTTCATGGAACATAAAGCCAAAATTAACAATTGTAGTTAACAAAGGTGATGAAATATGAACCTCCTCCTTTTAATGAAGTCGGTTAAAAAAATAGCAATTACTTTTATGCATAAATAAATATGAAACAAACAATTAGCAAGCATGATAACAAATGTTTACCTTTTTGTAAAGTCGGTTACAAATTTCTAAATCAGTCTTTTCAATGAAGAGTTATGCGGTGACAAACATACAAAAAACGTAAAAAAAAATGTCTAAATATGAACCTCCTCCTTTTAATGAAGTCGGTTAAAAAAATAGCAATTACTTTTATGCATAAATAAATATGAAACAAACAATTAAAAGCATGATAACAAATGTTTACCTTTTTGTAAAGTCGTTTACAAATTTCTAAATCAGTCTTTTCAATGAAGAGTTATGCGGTGACAAACATACAAAAAACGTAAAAAAAATGTCTAAATATGAACCTCCTCCTTTTAATGAAGTCGGTTAAAAAAATAGCAATTACTTTTATGCATAAATAAATATGAAACAAACAATTAAAAGCATGATAACAAATGTTTACCTTTTTGTTAAGTCGGTTACAAATTTCTAAATCAGTCTTTTCAATGAAGAGTTATGCGGTGACAAACATACAAAAAACGTAAAAAAAAATGTCTAAATATGAACCTCCTCCTTTTAATGAAGTCGGTTAAAAAAATAGCAATTACTTTTATGCATAAATAAATATGAAACAAACAATTCAACTATCGTATCCACATTGTCCAAACCATTGTGCATTTATACCACGTGATATTAAAAAACGGTCACTGTCCGGCGTACCAAACGAGACGCCGACGCGTGGTCGCCTGTTTGAGATCGAAATTTCCGTATTTGCGACTAACGTACAAGCATTTTGTTATTTTTAAACTATAGTTCAATAACTAAATTACCTGAATAAACTAAATAATTGTTTGGCTTTGATACTTTTTAAATTAGAAAAACACATACCGTCTTATTACAAATCGATATACTAAAACAGCTAGTTAGGCTGGTTTATCGGATCGTGGGCTGATTCGATACCAAATGGTTAGTGCTCCTCCTCATTACAAAACGCAAACTATACCATGCCTTGATTGTACTAAGTTTGGCATCTCCCCTCACAGAGTAGAGTACACAATGATTCATTGATTTGAATGTAATTCGGTCTTATCGTTCATTTTTGAAAGGTATAACCTGGCGGTGGTCCAGTGGTCCCCACTTTGCCAATAACGAAAGAAGCCTTGATAAAGCAATTTATTGTCCCGGAATGTAAATCACAATTGTAATATATTTGTAAAATGATGCATTAAGTGTGTGAACTGGACGCCACGCAAGCATTCAGTATCTTTGACTACTTCTTGTGATTAGGTCGTTTTAGATTCATGGATATAGCTTTTATATTTTAAAATGGATCAATAAAAGATACAAAGTGGTAAAACTGGAGTCCTGAAATATATCTTGACAGGAAATATAACGCCAGCTGATTTCCGAGTCGAAACATATATTAGAATATAAAATCACTAACTTTGAAGAAGCAAAAAGAATGAGAGTATTTTCAATTAGTAAGTATAATTTGTTGTCTATAATTTGCACTAATTAAGCAATTTTATATGATGTTAAATTTCTAGATTATACATACTAACAGGGAACACAAGTTAAGAAAGTGAACTTAAATTGGCTTGAAAAAGGTGATCATCTTTTAGCAACTACAGATTCAGACAGCTGGTAGTGATAACCCATCATCACTTTCACAGGGCCAAGCAGTAATTAAAATCTGTCCTCGTGATTAAGGTATTGTGGTGTTAACTTTGACAGTGATGCCGTGCAGGCAATGATTTAAGTTCTTCGGGTTGCAACAGTACATACTAACTTAATGATATGTATTCTTTTATTATAGTAAAGCATGTACTTAATGTTATTTTGCTATAGATTTATAATGGTCCAGATGTTGATGTCAGTGCACCAAGCTGTATGTAGTTCAGAAACACCCGTTGACATAGAAAATAACTAAGAATTGAGAAAGAAGGTTAGTGATAAAAACAATATTTTAATTGATTTAATATTGTAATATTATTTTTAATTTTATTGGTGCAACAGGATAATAAATGTCTTATAAAATATATTTTCAATTTAATAAAATATACTATATTTACAAATGATTACTTCAGCATAGTGAAACAAACCTAAATTCTTTTCTTAACAATACAGAATATCAGTCGTACTTCTATTCACAAAAATATGTATATAAAATATTCTTATACTTAATACAAGTGGTTTCTTATGATGTTTATATATAAATATTGTATTTTATTACTAAAAGTATTTTTTATTTAAATTTACAGGAAAGATACTAAAAGATATTCCGTTAAAGAGGTTTTCTTTTTGTATTCAATATTGCTATGTAATAGTTATAGTTGTTGAAAATTGAACACTCATATAATATTAAAATAGTCAATATAAATTAAAAATCCTTAGATAAAAATGGATTTGCTACCTAGACTATAAGATAAATTTAATTATAGAAAAAAGGTCAACAAAACAATACATATGTGTTAATAATTAAAATGTTCCTTTTAACTATATTTTTATCCTATCACCATCAAAGGATAATAATAATTACTAACATGTTTTGCTTACAGATTTTCAGAGAGCTTTCTGCTGCTTTCAACTTATCCATTAATATTAAATGAGTTATTATAATTAATGATACCGTTTTAAGACATATTAAAAGTAATTTGGAATTGATTGTTTTTTTTTTTTATATTTCCATGTACAGTATTGGTTACAATGGGTGGTTTTCTTTCAAGACCACTAGATTTGGCCACCAACATTGTCATCTTCTGCTGGAAACAAGCCTTCCTTCTTATCAATGGAAATGTTATGAACCTATAAAAATAAATTCGCTAGTTATTATAAGAATATATAGTCTTGGTGGTCCAGTGGTCAAGCACATGGTTTCTAAATCCAGAGGCCTCGGGTTCAAATCCTGGCTTACACCAATGATTTTTCGAAATTGATTAATTTTGAATGTTATGAGTGATACATATCGATGACTTAAAACTTTGTGCTCGATATGGCAATTGGTTTGCCACCTTTTCTATTTGGGACGTAAACATAATGGCGAGTTGAGGCTTAATAGCCACTGCCTACACCTTTAGGTAGAAAAAGAGGTGAAGTTATGCTATGTATGTTTATAAAGGAATACAATCGTAAACTATTATGTTAAATACACTATTACTCACTGCCCAACTTCGCAATGCACATGCTACCTGGATTTCGGGGGCAATAACGTCTCCACGAGAATCATTGGATAAATCTTATTAATTTAATAATCTGTTTACCAAAATCTTCCATATTGATTGCGAAAATTGTCATCACTTTACGACGATTTACGTATTCATATGAGACTGTTGTTTTAGAGGTCGGCGGATAGTTTGGATTAATTTTAAATCTTCAAAATTAATTTAATGAGTCCTATTGTCTTCCATTTTAAAAAACATTTCCTTATTGATGAGCAATACAACAACTCAAGATAACCTCAAAAGTAAACAATTTTGACATTTAAGCAGTTGGTACCATCGTTAAACTAGGGGTCTGGCGAGACTAACTTTTTTTCTGAACATAGACCACCTATTTGCATTAGACTTCGTTTTGTAATAAGAATTTTATTTGTAACTTGGCATAAACCTGACATTTTCCTTAGTCTGTGTTTTGTAATAAGACGGATAAAGTCACATTCAAGAAATATTCCTTTTAATTTTTGTTGGTGCAGACTACAGTTAAAGGGGTAATCAATTAAAACATCTGCAAACAAATTAATAGATTTTCTTATATTATGCTTTTGAGTAGTTTTTTTTAGAAACGATTGTGTTAAGTTTTGCAGGTCATGAAAACAATTTTGCAAGTGCACATTCGGATAACACAACCACGGCGTTTTATTATATTCTTTGGCTTTTATGAAACTGTTGTTATCGTTTGACTTGTTGGTATCTAATAGGTCATGTCTGCAATATTTACAAGATTTCATAATATTTTTTAAGCATTTTGTAAGGACCCAGCCACATACATAATTTCTTTGGCCAGCATCAGCCTCTTTGCTTTGCTCAATTAATACTTCATCGCTAAAAGTAATATTAATATTTTCTGCAATAGGTACATCAGTAGTTTCATGACCCCTCTCGGTGAGATAAAAATTAAGGCCTTGGAGGCATTCATTCATGTCCTCTTCACAATTTGCCCTACTAGAATGAAGGGTATTAAAATTATTTAAAAGTAATGATTTGAATGCCCCTTCAAACGAGATTGTATTTGGGGAATTATTTCTGGCTCCATAACTTCTGATATTCCCAAAAAAGTTTTCTACAGGATCTTGATTAAAATTTCTTGTTAATATTGCATCATATCTATATTTTTTAAACAAAAAATTGCAAATTGCTTCCATGCCTTCAATAGTTTTTATAAAATTTGTTACAGATGGTACTGTTGTTTCCACAAAACGTCCTTTGTCTTCAGTACTTTTCTTCTGAATAAATTTTACAGATTTCAAGATTTCTTTGCAGTTTTGCCAAAGTTTGTGGTGCGGTGAGTGCCTTCTAATCGGCCCTTTATAAATTTTACCATTTGGTACAGATAAACTACTTACATTCAAAGAATCAAATAAGTTGTCTAGTAACAAGGTTATATTAATTAATTGTTTACATTCTTCTGGCAGCTCACCTCTAGCCACTAAGTGGTCTGTCACCACAGCAACACTGTGGCTGAAAATTTGGGTTGCACACTTCACCTTCATTTTATTGATTTTTTCAGCCACAATATGCTCTTCGGTAATTTTATTTAATAATCTAAGCTCCCCATGAGATTTATCAGCGGCATACACCTGCTGATAATAATTCCATTTGACAATATAGTTTTTATTATTGCAGGTGTATGTCATATCTTTAGTGAGTAAATTATTTCTCATACCTTTAATCAAATGGGGAGCGTCATACAATGGTATAATGCTTTGACCATTAACATCATAGAAATCATGGCGCCACACCTTGCCTTGCTGTAAATACACTCGAGAGCAATGAATCCGGGTCACTTAAAGAATCCTAAAAATCTCGGAAACTAAAAATGCTAGGTTAATGCAATAAATTGTATTTAATAGACAATGTAATACTCCTTAAATGAAGGTATTAAAACTTCTTAGTTATTGTAAAGTTATATCATAAAAAAATCAAATTTGAAAAAGGGCCACTTTCGAAGATGGAACTACGAAATTACAGCATTTGGTTTTGCTTTTGTTTGTAATCTGTCATTTATGTGGGTACATAAACCATGTTGATAGTGCTCTATATTCATTATTCAAGCTGAAATTATGTCGCTTACGCCTGAAGAATGCACCAGAATACTTACAATGCTGGAAACCGGCCGGAGTCAGCGCGATACAGCCAGGACTGTTGGTGTGTCGCTGTCAACAGTACAAAGAGTTCTCCGACGTTACGAAGAAACTGGTTCTAACCTACGCAGACCAGGAACGGGCAGAACCAGGTATACCACAGCACGAGAAGACCGATACTTGGTGAACACCATGCTTCGAAATCGCTTTCTCACAGGAACTGAACTCACCAATCAGTTTCGACGCCTCGGAGGAAGTAACCCAAGTGCATGGACAGTAAGACGTCGGCTTGCTGAATCTAACTTAAAACCCCTTAGACCTGCAAACGGCCCTAAACTGGAGCGTGGGCATCGTATTTCAAGACTAAGATATGCCCAGAGCCACGTAAATTGGAGTATTGAAGATTGGTCAAAAGTTATGTTCTCCGATGAATCAAAATTTATGCTCTACAAGCACGATGGAAGACACAGAGTGTATCGAAGACCAGGGGAAAGATTCAAGCAAGCATGCATCGAGGAAAAAGTAGCCTACGGTGGTGGGTCTGTACTTGTATGGGCCGGAATTTCTTCTGAAAGTCGCACAGAGCTGGTGATCACAGAAAACGGCTCTTTAACTAGCGTAAGATATGTGGAAGAAATCCTCAATGATCACGTTGGTCCATTTATGGTCAATTTAGGTGAGGATGCTATATTTATGCATGACAATGCCCGACCTCATACAGGTAGGATTGTGAATGACTACCTTCAAGAGATGAACATTACTCGTATGGAGTGGCCAGCGCGCAGCCCGGATATCAACCCGATCGAGCATGCTTGGGACGAGCTAGGCAGATGCGTAAAACAACGAAACCCTCCCCCAATCACGCTTCGTGAGCACAAAATTGCTCTCACAGAGGAATGGGAGAATATTCCCCAAAATCGTATAAGGAACTTGGTGTACAGCATGCCAAACCGCGTAAACGCAGTAATGGAAGCACGAGGAGGCAATACGAAGTATTAAAATTCAAGAAAATCGTAATAAAGTTCAAAAATTTCATGTTTCCTATTTTTGTTTTAAGGAGAGATCAGCAGATTTTTTCTTTATGTAATTTTGTGTTAATAAAATGTATGGTGACTCATATTTTTTTTACTTTCATTTAAGGAGTATTACATTGTCTATTAAATACAATTTATTGCATTGACCTATCATTTTTAGTTTCCGAGATTTTTAACATTCTTTAAGTGACCCGGATTCATTGCTCTCGAGAGTATTTGCTTTTGCTATCATTAATCAAATCTGTGACTGCCCCTACATTCACCGAGCTTTGATCACAAACCGAGCTAATAATTACCAAACCAGTTTGTTGCACATGGGACACTACACATTTAATTAATGTTTTAAGCTCTAACTTATGCAAGCCATTAGTAAAATAATAAGCTACAGGCTGCTTAAAATTGTGTTTTACACCTTTAACCATAAAAACTAATGCATGGTCTGCAAATTTACCATCTTGGGTAGTAACAAACCCTTCAAATGAGTCTTTGTGCTGATTGTAGAAAATTTGAGGTGTCAGGGACATCTCATCAAATATAAGGTTGCGCAGACGATCAGCAATAGGTTTATCATCAACTGTTTTTTTAATCTTTTTGAATAATATGGGTTTAATACCAGGGTTTAATTTAATTTGGCTTAATAAACGTTTCATTGCTTTTGTTGATGGTAATGTAAAATATTTATACAGTAAAGAATAACCTTTAGGACTTTTCTTATACATCGACAATGCAAGAATTTTTTCTTCCAAGGTAAAGCGCCTACCTTTGGGCTTTTTTTGAGATTGTAACTGCATATGTATGAATAGCTGAGCAGGTGTTCTTAGATTTTTGATGACTTGCTGGAATGCAGCATTTTGAGATATTTTTGAAGCACTTGACAGTCTTGCTTTAAATGATTGCCCTCTCTTCCGCAAACGGCTTATTTCAGACCGTAGTTGCTTTATTTTTGTAGAGAAGGTTTTCAATTTGACATAATTATATGTGGCTGAACTCTTATTAGTACCTGGAATTTTAACACAAATAATTAGTATTTACAAAGAGACATCAGAAGCAAAGGTAGAGTTCTGTCTAAAAATAGAATAGAATACTCTTTATTGCTACACCACATTAGATACACAAAAAAAAAACATAACAATATACACAAGTAGGTACAGTGGGCGGTCTTATCGCTAATAGCGATCTCTTCCAGACAACCTTAGGATGGACTGGAACGTTCAGTATACAATAGTTGAGGGCGTACTTAATCTATAATATATTATTATTATTATCTATACATATAATAAGAATGGAGTGTCTGTTTGTAATGTTAAAATAACCACTTTTTACTAAATGCATATCGGTGTATACACGCTACACTTAACGAATCTGCATTTAAAAAAATTTTTGTCGGTCTGTCTGTCTGTTTGTATAAGGTAATCTCGGAAACGGCTGGACCGATTTGGACGGGACTTTTTCTGGCAGATAGCTGATGTAACAGCGGGCAACTTAGTTATGCTACTTTGATTTTTAACCGACTTAAAAAAGGGGAGTTCCACTACTAACTTTGAAACGGCTGGAGCCTAAACTACAAGGGTTAGAGACTTGAAATTTTGCACAGGGGTTCCTTATACAACGTAGGGGAGCACTAAGAAGGGATTTTTGAAAATTCACCCCCTAAGTGGGTTAAAAGGGGGTGCAAAGTTAGTATGAAACTTCGCCGTTTTTGAAGTTATACGAATGAAATTCAGTACGAAGATTCTTCATTGAAATTCATGAGTTACCTGTCAAATATATTTTTGAAAATCATCCTTTAAGGGGGTAAAAAAGGGGTTAATATGACTTCCAACGGAACAACACAAGTTGTGCGAACCCGTTGATGTCTTTTCGTTTTAAGGTAAACT
Source organism: Euproctis similis (assembly GCA_905147225.2). NCBI lineage: Eukaryota > Metazoa > Arthropoda > Insecta > Lepidoptera > Erebidae > Euproctis > Euproctis similis. Next base: position 3,335,551 of record LR990121.1, on the reverse strand, counting down.
TTTTGAATTCTCAATCAATTTCGGGTACCATTAGGTTTCCCCTTGCATTTTTTCACTTTTTCTTACTGCCTACTTTGGGTTTTAACCGACTTCGAAAAATAGGGTATTTCTTTTTTATTGAATTGCACGCGGGCGAAGTCGCGCGGGTTCAGCTAGTGTAAAATAAAATAAAAAACTATCAATTATATGACACGCTCTCTCTCTCTCTCTTTCCTCCTTTCCGCCTTAATGCATCATCCTTTCTCTTTCCCTCCAGGGTTGTAAATGTTATTGATTGCACAACGCCCTCAAAAGAAACAACTAACATATTTTTTTCGAAATTAATTTACATACATATTTGGAATAAGGCAAAAAAGGCCTAGGTATGTGCCAATATTTTTATTATATTTTTACAATAATCACAAACAAATGTACAATAAGCTCATTTTTTTATTTGTATAAAAAAGAGTATGCATTGGATTCACGCAAATATAATATCATTTCTAAAAACATCACACAGAGACATCTACTGTTGCATAGCTGTATTAGGATGCGAGTGAAGTACTTATGATCTATCGTAATTATCTATCGTAATCAGCTATCACCAATACTGACTATAATATTTTGAAAATTAGTTTAACCACTTAATTATAAATGTAGCGTATTTACTCTAACTCTTTATTAGATTTTAGTAATAATTCACTTAGATATCAACTAGTACTGATAATAGTTGACACTAATTGCCGCTAGATAGCGTCCTGAGTAGGTTTATAAGAGTTATTTAAATAAAACTGCTAAGTTTTATTGCGATGACTTTAGCTATAATCTGATCATAAATATTTTGACACAATATAAAAAAAATATTGACTACATAATAATATGCTTTTCATTGCATCTTACAGTTTCATCATACATGTTTTGAACATTGTTTGCATTATAACAGTGATGCATTATTGTATTTTAGCACATTTTTTTATTTGTTATAGATAATAACAAATAATATTGATTTGGGAATAGATGATACCTACATTATGGTAACTCTAGGAAACACGTGAGTTACTTGGATCAAAAATAACTGAGTTCATTTTCTTTGTAATAATAGTAACACCAGCCGCCACTAGATGTCTATTACGCAATGTAATTCGCGCTATAGAAATTTTCGAAGTGCATTTATATAGACCGGTATATTTTGTACTGATGTATAATTATTAATATACTCGCGAGGGCCACGTGAGGAGCGTTAAATGCGTTAAACTTTTGGGCGTCGCATTAGAAGTTATCACTTCAAAATTCACAATATATAAATAAAAATACCTTTAGGTTTAAGAATAAACTAAAATTTAAAGATTTAAATTTAAATATTAATAAAGTCTGTCGGTGGTCTAGTGGTTCGGCACACCGTTTCTGATACCAGAGGTCCGGGGTTCGATCCTGACCCACACCAATGACTTTTCGAAATTATAATTATTTTCGGAAGTTATTTGTGATAAATATCGATAACTGACAAAAAATTATACCCGATATGGCAGTAGGTTCGCCACCTACTACAGGATGTAATAACTTCGAGTCAAGGCTTAACAGCCTCTGCCTACACCTTCAGGTATAAAAAAGGTGTGAAATTATTTTTTTTAAATTAAATATATTTTTTATGACTTGACCCCTTAAATATCAATTAACTGTAGGGAAATATCGCAGATATCTTTTAAATAGTATAATATTAGAATAGAATAGAATACACTAGACTTTATATTACACCAATAAAATAACATATAATGGAGAATCGTAGTAGGTAAGTACAATCGGCGGTCTTATCCTAGGGTGTGATCTCTTCCAGACAACCTTTATAATACCTGTGATCATTTTTAAAGCTTGACCATAAATATAAAATACTAGCTGATGCCCGCACGACTTCGTCAGCGTAGAATTCAACAAAAACATTCCCCCTTTTTAATTCTGTTACAAATCACTGTTAAACTCACCTTTTTTCGAAGTCAGTTAAAAATCAAAGCAGCCGAAATTACTCTGTATTACATGAGCTATCTGCCAGTGAAAGTCCTGTCAAAATCGGTTCAGCCGTTTGCAAAATTAGTGGTTGAACTTCCCTTTTTTTCGAACGGACCACGTTTCTGAATCCAGAGGTCCCGGGATCGAACCCGACCCACACCAATGACTTTTTTTTTTTTAGTTATTTTCGGAAGTTATGTGTGATAAATATAGATGACTGACAGAAATTTGTGCCCGATATGTCAGTAGGTTCGCCACCTACTACATCTGGGACGTAATAACAGCCACTGCCTACACCTTTGGGTATAAAAAAGGCGTGAAGTTATTTTTTTTTTCAGTTAAAAATTAAAGCAGCCGAAATTACTCCCTAATACATAAGCTATCTGCCAGTGAAAATCCCGTCAAAATCGGTCGGATGTTTCTAAAGTTAGAGGTCGAACTCCCCTTTTTTTGAAGTTGGTTAAAAATCAAAGTAGCCTATGTTACCCGCTATTACATCAGCTATCTGCCAGAAAAAGTCTCGTCCAAATCGGTCCAGCCGTTTCCGAGATTACCGGGCACAGACAGACAGACATACAAAAATTTTTTTAAATGCAAATTCGGTTTATGTATTTAGTAAAAAGTAGTTATTTTAACATTAAAAACAGACACTCCATTCTTATTATATGTATATAGATAAGTGTTGCCAATATTACATTATGTTACTAATACTTTTGGGAAAAGATTGTTGTTATAATAGGTTGGGGAAAAAGTATTTTCGTATTTTTGTATGAAAAGTCAAGACATTTTTTTCAAAGTTTATTTACAATATATATGTACCGTTTTGTTGAATAACTTTCTGCCATTTTGTGGGCAGAGACATTATCCCGTTACTGTAGAAACTTTGGGACTTCTGATCAAAAAAGCGGGACAAATAGTTTTGGCAGTCCTCTCTTGAGGTCAACCTTACAGAACCTAAAGAATTCTGAAGAGACCGAAACAGGTGAAAATCTGAAGGCGCAAGGTCAGGGCTATATGGTGGATGCACTAGGACCTCCCAGTCGAACTCTCTTAATTTTTGCTGAGTGGCTAAAGATGTGTGTGGTCTAGCGTTATCGTGATGAAAGACCACACCCTTCCTGTTGATCAATTCCGGCCGTTTTCTCTCGACTGCTTCCTTTAATCTCATCAGTTGCTGGCAGTAAAGATCAGAATCGATGGTTTTGCCGGACGGTAAAAGCTCATAATGAACAATGCCCTTCCAATCCCACCATACACACAGCATCACCTTATTTCGTGTTAGGCCAGGTTTGGCCACAGTCTGTGAAGCCTGGCCAACTTTCGACCACGACCTTTTTCGCACGTTCTTGTCGTACGTGGTCCACTTTTCATCGCCAGTTATCAATCTCTTCAAAAACGGCTCGGTTTCATTACGTCTCAATAATGAATCGCAAATGAGTACACGGTTCATTAAGTTTCTTTGAGTGAGCTCGTGTGGCACCCAAATATCGAGCTTTTTTGTATAACCAGCTTTCTTCAAATGGGTCAAAACTGTTTTGTGGTCAATTCCCAGTTCTTCAGCTACATCGTAACTACTAATATGCCGATCTTGCTCCACTCTTTCAAAAATGGCGTCCATTTTATTCGTAACAGGGCGACCAGAGCGAGGTGCATCTTTAACATCAAAATTTCCGGACTGAAAACGTTTGAACCAAATTTGTGCTACTCTTACTGACACTGCATCAGGTCCATAAACATCACAAATTTTTTTCACTGCTTGAGTTGCATTTTTGCCTTTTTTATAATAAAATTTTAAAATGTATCGAATTTCTTCATTAGATTCACTCATTTTTACGGAGAGAAAAACAAATGAAAAATAGCGGGAAACAACTTTTTTTTATTTTTTTCTTTTCTTTATAATGTAACCTTTTTAATGTTACCAAAACCAGCCAGACACAAATAGTACAGTCAAAGAAATTTTATAATAAGTTTATACCTACGTTATGCGAAAAGACTTTTTCCCCGACCTAATACATAACGGGCATCAAAGCTTGGGATTCACGGATTTTTTATAGTGGTTTACTCCACGCGGTCCGATTGGCCCCTGGTCCATCGCCCGTCTCCAGAAGACCGTCCCGGGTTGCGCTCCTCACAACCCCTGGCCGACGCCCTGACCCGCGTTCTTTCATTCGATTGGGCCCAACGGGGGGTTTCCCAAACCCTGGTCCGTGGCCCTTCTTCCTAAACATGCTGCAGGCCGAACGGCCGATCCGTCGCCGTGAGACTGAGACTGACACCTTCCCCGACCGCTCGTTACTCTGCCCTCTAAGGCGGAGCGCCTCAGTGTAATTTTTTATAGAGGTTTTCTTCCTCGCCTCCCCTTGCGCACCCTTCTGTAGGAGGCTGGGCTTTAAGTGCTTTAAAAGGTTGTAAGTCGCATAAGACGTTTCACTTCAAAAAATAAATTAGAATTTCTAATTACCCAAATATTTGTAAGTATAACAAGTAATAAATTTTTGTTTTGCCTGGTTATTTATGATTAATTGTAGTAGTATTAGTATAAACACAAGCTCTGTCGGCGTATTGTCTTTAACGGAGTAAAATTAATTCATCGTCACTCACTGTGCACTAGTTTTGTATTTATCTCGTTGATCTCTATATTAAGTCTGTAGAACTCTATAGACTTACTAGTTGTATACGAAAAGCAACATTTTCCAGGTGTTTTGCGATAATTCTAGTGCTGGACAGCACCCAAAGGTACAATGATATGTCTTTAGGTAGAGCATATTTTAAAAGAGTAACGGATTTATTACTCGAAGTGATATAGAGACACTCAATCAGAAGCGGTGACATGAACACCGCTTTTTGTCAAAGTTAAGTAATTCTGTGCAAAGGATCTTTACCTCGTAAGTTATATCGCGATTACATATTAAAAAATGGCGCCAAAAATCAAAAGACAGGTTGTGATGATATGATGAGATTTGAACAAATTAATACAAGGTGCATAATTACATTATTTTTTGTGTTGTCAGCTTTCATAATAGGTTAGTGTGAAATGGGATAAACCTCCGGACACTACCAAACCGAAAAAATCCAGCTATGAGCCATTTTACGTCCGTTTTGTGGCAAATGGTGATTTCAATTTTATTTAATTGCATAAATTTGGATTCCTCTTGTTTAACAATCATGATTGCTTGTTTTAAATAAGAATTCTAAAGAAATAAATTGAGAGTTCTCCTATTATGAAATGACCTCGTTTTTCTGATATTTTGACATAATTTTAGAAGTAGATGACAGAGTAATGAAAATAAATTGCCAGTGTAATAAAAATTGAACAAATCAATACAAGGTGCATATTTGAATAAATAATAATAACGATAAAATTCAATCTAGGAAAATTTATTATAAAAATTTTTCTATAAAACGTTCACTAATATTTCGTAAATATGTTGGGCTTTGCTTTGTCTGCTCTAGAAATATTGACAAGATGTAAAAGAGGAGACCAGAGTAGATAGATAAAAGTGTGTTTGTTATCTATTTGAGGGTATGAAAGATTTATTTTTAGTTCTTACTCGTTTTATCGTGGTAGTCCGGGACTGGAATGTCCTATTTCATGGACAGGACCGCCTTAGATTTTTTTTTCACTTTTGGCCTGTTTCTGCCAGTTTTCGGCATATTTCTTGTTATACAGGACACCAATGTCCTATTTCCCGGATAACAATATTTTTATAGTTTATATGTTATGATGTGACACAAATAAAAGTACGGTATTACTTTACAAAAATAGTATATTAAATTGTCACACGAATGGTCCCGTGGTCACGAGCCTATCCAGATTTGGCACTCTATTCCTGTTAATGCGCGGCGATAGCGGGTATTCCAGGGCCAGCGCAAGGGTTCCACGGTAGATAAGTGGTGGACGCGGATGCAATGCCTGGGCAGATATCTCAAGGCGGAAGTGGGCTACCGTTAACATGTTTCCACTGGGCCGGTCCACTCATGACATTCCCAGAAAAGTACTTAACACCACGTACTTTTCTAGGAATTTACAAGGTCTTTTATTAAATCTTCTTCCGTAATATATGCGGAACAATGTAAAATAGAATAAAAATTGTGTGCCTTTTTTAACCCTTCTTTGCATGATTTTTTCTATTTTTTTAAAATAAATCAGGGTGATGTAATCGTTAAAATCAAGAATACAACTGTATTAAAAAAAATTATTTATTTTACTATTTAAATTTACAAGGTAATATTTAATCTTTAAAACAACGCAACTATCTTTACAATGCTCACACGCCATTTTTTTTAGTGAAGAGAGATTGTCATAGACATAGACAATAGAGTAAAATCATAATGTTACCAATATAAATGTATCGTAATACTATAATGCCAACAGTAATTAATGCTCTAGATTAAAGGAAAAATATTTAAAAAAATCCTAACGTAAAAAAAACAATATGATGGAAATTTACATCATCATGCATTGTCACATATTTAGCTCAGTACTAAATAAAAAAAAAATATTGTTTACTCAATCTTCTTTATTCTTTATAATAATTTAAAAAACAATTATATATTTAAGCACAAATTGACGACACATTTACTACACGAAATTGTGGAATAGCCTTTACATTTGCGAAATTTGCACCGGTGTGACCCACCTACTTTTGGCCAATGTTCAGCACCATCTTTTCTTATGTCTTTTGGAGGTGGTGGAGCTGGAGAACCTTTTCTTTTTTTTATTGTAATTCTTCACTGGTACTAGGACGCCCTCTTTTAGCTTCTTTGGTGGTTCCTCAGGCCAATTCATTTCTGAATTGGCCCATTGTAAGCAGACTCTTTTTAGGTTCACCTCTTTCTTAACCATTTTTTTATAAACAATCCAAGAGTTTATAATAGTTAGATCAAATAGATGAAAAAAATACGCAAATACCACTTTTTAGACCTCATTGTTATATGATTTCTGCCCAAAAAGCTATCCATGAGATCTACTCCTCCCATATGTTTATTGTACTCTTGGACAATAAACGGGCAAGTAATATCAATTTTTCTTTTTGTTATCCTGTCAAATCTATTGACTTTAGTTACAGGCAATGCTCCAGCATAAGAAGATAGCAGGGTTACTATCTTATTATCTTTCCAAGCCACACAACTCAAATCTATACCATCATGCACAGACACTCTTTCCTCAAAACTACCTCTGGGCACAGATTTTTTCATTAAACTTTTCTTCTCTGGAAGTTTATTAATTGATATCCTGTTTTGTTACACAGTTCCCACTGTGTGAATTCCTGATTTAGCTAAAAAAAACTACCAATGGCAAAGAGGTATAAAAATTATCAAAGTATATGATATGGTTTTGCTTTCTTGGCACTCCTCGAAGCAAACGAACTACAACATTTCCTGTTGCACCAAGATCTGGTTCATCTGTGAGCTTCTCTGTATTCTCTTGTCCAGAATATACCTCAAACTTGTGGGCATATCCCATCAAACCACAGAGAACATATAATTTGAAGCCCCATTTATGGGGCTTCTTAGGCAGATATTGTTTTAAAAAATGCTCTATTTTGGTAGAACACATCTGTTCATCCACAGAAAGATTTTGATTCAATGGCACTGTGGCAAACCTCTCATTGAGATGCTTGATAACAAGGCGGATTTTATAAAGCGTGTGTTCAGTGGCATTGTTGAAGAAATGGGCTCATATCCAAACTTTGGCGACCAGTCATACTGGTCGCCAAACTGGTCTTGTGCTAGGAAATTTGATTACTGACATGTACAATAATATACCAAAGAACTTATACAAATCATATTCTGTAAATGTTACACATGAACTGGGATTACTCTGTATTATATATAAATTTGTCTCCTCTACTAATGTTTTGATAAAATCTTGAGTGATAAAATTGTTAAAACATTGATATGGAGTTTCTAGGTGTGATAGGTCTATCATACCTAGAAACTCCATATCAATGTTTACGGACATGGAATGTTTACGGATAGGGAGTTCTATTGCTTTAGGTGGTCACCAATAAAAATAATCAATAGAACTCCCTAAGAAATTAATTTTATCTGTGTCATACACCAGATTCCTTTTTTTCCAAATCAAGCTTCTTTTTTCAAATGGAAAACTGGATGAAGACTGTAAATTGAATGAAGTTGATAGGTTGAGGAGGATCAATGTCAGCAGTTTCATCTACATCATCATCATCGTCGTTCTCCTCCTGTATCACTCTTATAACTTCATCAGAATCGCGGTTTTCATCATCGGAATCTTGGTCATCGAGGTCATCATCTGAGAGCCAACCGCCTTGTAACTTACTAAGATAATCTTCAATATCTCTTTCATTCAAGTTTCCCTAAAAACAACATAAAATAAACATTTACAAAAAAATGTTTACCATACATTACAAGTGAAATTACTGCACAGTGATGTAAATTTCCAATACATCAGTCACAAATTACTATACAACCAACTTCTTCCACCTTCACAATGCTTGTGTCAAATTACCCGCCAATTTTATTTTCTGAAGACCCTCTTACATGTTTTTTTTTAATGATATAAGCTCGGTAGCCCAGTGGTCGAGCACACGACTTCTGATCCAGAGGTCCGGGTTCGATTCCAGATACTTGCTCACACCAATGACTTTTCGAAATTATTTTCGGAAGTTATGTGTGATAAATATCGATGACTGAAAAACTTTGTGCCCGGTATGGCAATAGGCCACCTATTCCATTTGGGACGTAAACATAACGGCGAGACGAGGCTTAACAGCCGCTGCCTACACCTTCGGGTAACAAAAGGCGTAAAGTTATGTATGTATGTATGATATGAGCTATGAAATAAACATACGCTTGTCACAGCTGTCACTTTTTAAAATGATAAAAAAAATTTGTAGACTTTTGGCATCAATATGCATTTAAGGGTAACCTAAATATTATGAGCTCTTAATTTCTGCCTAGCGAATTCGTATTTTCAACGACTAATTTCAGCTAGTCGGTGACAAGTAGTCACTGTCAAATTCACTCTAAAGTCGATTTATCATCGACTAATTCCATTTAGTCACTCATGAGTAGTCTAGACTAGTTGAAATTAGTCGTTAGAAATACGAATTCGCTAGGCTGCGAACAAGCTGGCTGGAATTACGAGCTCATAATATGCCCCCTGTTGTTCCATTCACTGGTAAATTGTCGAGAAAAGTTTAATGGTTCATAGCCTGGATTGCGTCGGGCAATTTATGTATTACCATATTGGTTTTAAAATAGCTAAAAAAGTAGATATCTGATGTCTGGATTAACTGGCCAGTCCCGTGCTTCTGAAACCATTAAATGCATTTTTAAATGCAGTAGAAGTTTTTGCTTAAGCTTATGTAATATAGTAAAATTACTTTAATTACTAAGTTATCTTTCTGACAGAAAAAAAATTATTAATACTGTTAACTGTATTTTGACCTATTTATGCAGCATGTGTATGTAAATAAATATAATATGTAAGTTTGACTTGATTATGAATAAAAGACATGTTTTATTCTTTTACAAAACTTGTATTTTTTTATTGAAATTTATCTACCTACCGTCAATAAAAAATATCTATAAATAAATTAATATCTATCACAATTATTTCAGTTTATATGTACAATGACTTAAATGTAAAATCTAAGAATGTTTCCATCTGACTTCATAGAATAGATGTGAATTCTTTTGATGTTTATTTTTTTTTGGTAATATGGACTTAAAACCTTTTTTTTTTTATGGGATAGGAGGGCAAACGAGCAGGCGTGTCACCTGATGGTAAGCAACCAACGCCGCCCATGGACACCAGCAACACATATAGTGTTACTGCTGCGTTGCCGACATTTAAGGGATAGGGGAAAGGAATGGATGGGGATAGGGGGTTGGGCCTCCGGATACCTCTCTTACCGAACGAAACGCGGCATGAGCCACTTTACGTCGATCTTCTGATAGGTCGTGGTATTTCACCGGTCGAGCCGGCCCATTAATGCAGCGAACTTGCTTCGTAAATAGCTTCGTTTAAAAAGTAGTACCATTCGAATGATTAAAATTTGGAGATCTTATGAAATAGAGAGTAGAAGTCCTAATGACTGTGATTATATGTCTCTCTATTTTTCATAACGTAAAATATTTATCAACAAGGTACAAAATACTATTTTTATTACGATCATAACCCTCACTAGTTCAGGATATCAACTTTAGGTACCAGCCTTTTTATAAAAGATAAAAATAATATTGCGGTTCAAACAAGAAATTCATTTAGTAATCAGATAGTTTTCCTTGTGGCCAAAGTATCAAGTACGAGTAGAATATATTTTGTCTTTTGTTGGGATAGCATCAATATTTCATCCCATATGTCCAAATACTTGTCCAATATGAAAACTCATAAAACGAGTCCTCATGCATAGGTACAAATAATTTTTGGACTTAATCAATGAACATCCAATGTTAAGGTCCTAATCTAATCCCATGTAGGTCTAGGGGGTTTCCTCAGGAACGTGTCCTCAGGGGACACGTGTATGGGATTATGGAAGTCCAGCTCAATGTGGTCCGGTATAGCTTCGTAGTAGGTCACGTGCTCCTTCATTCCATCTAGAATAGATAAAATCATTGACAACTCATGAATAGTTGAAAGAAAAATAAAATGAAACAAAAAGTTAGAACAGACCAGACTAATGTAAGACTTGAATGTAACTACGCTACAGGAGTCGTAACTCTCTGCAAAAGTAAGAAAGGGAATACTCCGATGGTTTGAACATGTAGAAAGAATGGATGGTGCAATATTGACTAAGCAGATATACAATGCAAAAGCAGATGGATGTAGTAGTGGAGGACGGTTAAGATAAGATACATATTCCATGACCAATAGAACATGTTCTAAAAGAAGGTGATGTCAGGAGCCTCAAAAATAGACGCGCGTGCATGAAAAGAGTTATGAAAGTCAACGAAGCGAGTGAGGCGTATGTATGAATCGTGCCTTATAGAAACTTGAGAACTCCCAAACAGAAGTCTATGTAATAAACCTTTTAGAATGACTTTTCGGAAATCTTTTAGGTATTAAATTTCAAACTATGTGACGTGAATAGTTGATACGGTTCACCGAGGCGTCTCCTCATCCATTGCCTTCAGGTATGACGGACAAAAATGCAAACATGAGTAGAGTTTTATAACTGACTTGTGAGATTGAGTGTGGCGATGATGTCGTCCAAATGGCGCTGATCGAGTGCAGCCTTCACGATGACGCGCCGCGAGATGCTGCGTCTGTGGCGCGAGGACCTCCAGCTGCTGCGGCTAGAGCGCCCCAGTAGCGGCAGTGTGAATACCATTTCCGAAAGTGGAGTGTTGTCAGGACCGAATTCCTGTAATACGGCAAGAACCTAATTACATCCTGGCTTTTGTTATTGCAAATCAAATGCTTGCCTTTATTTAGGGCCTTTTCTTTACAGCGTATAACAAAATATTCTCATAATCTTTCACGCAAAGAAGATACTGGAGGTGAACTTCTCATTAGACCGTAAAGATAAAACACAGAATACCCATGTCACCAGGTCGGTTGTAACTCGTGTAAACGTAACATATTTTAATATGGGATAGGGGACCAATGAGCAGCCGTGTCACTTGATGGTAAGCAACCCGCGCCACCCATGGACACCTACAACACAAATAGTGTTACAGTTGCGTTGCCAGCTCTTAAAGTGAGACAAGGAAGTGGTCGGAAAAGGAGAGGGGAATGGATTGAGTCTTCGGAAACCTCTCTCACCGAGCGAAACACGGCATGAGCTACTCAACGTCGATATGCTGAGAGGTCGTGGTATTTGGACACTCACCAGGCACTTCCCGCTGACACAGTAGGCGGAGCCGTTCCGCGAACAGGCCGTGCCTAGGGGCAGCCAGCCCTCGTGGCCGTTGACCAGGTAGAAGCGGTGCGCCACGCGCTCGTCCTGGCACGCCACGCGGCACGCGCGGTCCGGCTCCTCTGGGCAAGGCACACCGTCAAAGTGTTAAATGGATGTTATGGATGGACTAACCAAAAGATAAGGTAACACGAAGCTTAGTTAAAAAAAATTTGCGCGGAGTCCCGCCGCGCTACAGAAGTGGAACTTAGTAACATGTATTCACAATAGCTTTCTTTATTTTTATAGGTCTTCACCGACACTTAAAAATAGTCAATAAATAATTAACAATATAGATTTATAATATACTGCTAATGGTGGTCTGGTGGTGCGATGGTATGTAGAATCGAGATTGGCGGGTTCGATCCCCACCCAAGTATAAATATTTATCTGGGTCTAGGTAGAATTTGGCTGGAGGCTGCGCCTCACAAAAGTGAGGCTCTGTGGTTCCACCGCGTCACTCGGCGCTGGGAACCACCAGCCGCGCGGATCCAGGTGGGTGACACGGCTGTCCCGGTGGCGAGGTACTTGAAGTACCTCGGCCTCACCCTGAGCAGCCTCTGGAGCTTCGAGGAGTACTTCGTGAGGATGGTCCCCCGAGTAGGACGGGTGGCAGGCGCGTTACACCGCCTCCCCCGAGATTCGCCGCCTCTATGGTGGTGTCGCGCGATCCGTGGCCCGGTACGGGGCTCCCGCAGTGGCTGTTACGCCTCGACTCGCTGTTTTTTTACGTTCCGATTGGAATAGGTGGTGAACCTATTGTCCTACACAGGGTGCAAAGTTTTCAGCCAACGGTATTTATTACACTCAGCTGTCAAACATAATTTCGAAAAGTCATTTGTGTTAGCTAGGATACGAACCCACAACTTTTGATTTAGGAGGGGGGTGCTCGATCACTGGACCGCCGAGACTACCGAGATGACTACTATCTACTTCAAAATTGAGTTCTAATATTCACCCGAACTTACATATGTCGGCGCAGGACGCCATCTAGCGGTATATGATGTCAACTATATATAATAACTAGTTGACCCGGCGAACTTCGTTCCGCATTAAAAGAAATAAATTAGTAATATTTGTATCTTAAAAAGTTCAATTTGTGCTATTTATCAGCACGCGTTATGGCGCGCAAACGCAACTGCTATGTACCGCTATGTTAATACTGTAATATCTTCGTAAATATTAGTATAAATTACATGCTGTAAACGGCTATATTGATCTATATTAAAAGCACAATCTACTTAAGATAGTTAACTGGATGAAAATGAATGCTGTAATGTTTAAAATTGCTTCGTAAATAAGCCACTATTTCTGGTAAAAAATAAAAATGGTCATTGTGGGTTATCCCTAAGAGGTAGACATATGCCCTTGCGGATTTTTTTGTAGACCTTTTAGAGGTGTATAATAATGTAGTACATTGTTTTCATTTATCACTTAGTTCCGTTGCGTAGTTTTAAACATATGCGCATATAAGGGGCAAGACAACAGAAAGTGACTTTGTTTTATACTATGTAATGATTGATAACCCTATAAAACTTTACTAGGTAAACTGATTTAATTATGATTACATGTTATTATTAGTCTCGGTGGCGCAGTGGTCGAGCACACAGCTTCTGATCCAGAGGTCCGGGTTCGATTCCAGACTTTGGCTCACACCAATGACGTTTCGAAATTGTTTTCGGAAGTTATGTGTAATAAATATCGATGACTGAAAAACTTGTGCCCGGTATGGCAATAGGTTCGCCACCTATTCCATTTGGGACGTAAACATAACGGCGAGACGAGGCTTAACAGCCGCTGCCTACACCTTCGGGTAACAAAAGGCGTGAAGTTATGTTATATTATTTATGTCTATATATTACTGAAATATATTTATTATTTAGATAAGTAAAATACACGAAATTTATAATTACGTGATTAATTAAGCAATTCATTATATTTAATAACTGTTTTGGTGATATTTCCTTTTATTGTTTAAATGTTTAAATCCATACTGATGCTGCATGAATATTCGTAATATTTATTTTCATGATTAATATCTTAATATTAGATAGTATCAACTCGTTCTATGTAATATTAGTTATAGAGAACTTAATTTTAAAACATCCTAGTAGCGCCATCTGCCGAAAGATAGTGAAGTTATTAATTATTAAAATAATTAATTTATATATTTACAAACTATTTCGTACTTAAACTGGTCAAGATATTACTAAAATCTATTATTTAGTTAAGTAAAATGCGCGAAATTTATAATTATGTGATTTAACAATTCATGATTCGTAACTGTTTTGGTGATATTGCCTTCTATTCTTTAAATCAATACTAATGCTGCATGAATATTCATAATAATTATTTTCATAATTAATATCTTAATACTAGATAGTACCAACTCGTTCTATGTATTAATTAAAACATATGAGAACTAAATTTTAAAACTTCCTAGTAGCCGCCGGAAGATAATGAATTTGGATTGTTAAAAAAAGTAATTTATAGATTTACAAACTATTTCGCACTAAAACTGGTGTCATAATTATCTAAAATTGTTATTTTGAATTTTAATTATCCTATTTTTCAATTATAATTCTGGAGTAGGTTCACTTGTTGTGTAAAAAGATGTTGTTCATCATTATTGTTATATCAATTATGACCAGCTAGTACCACTATCCGCTACTAGATGTCTGTACGGGTAGTTTAAAAAGTCGCTATGTCTTTTCGTCCTTGGTTTATATGGATCTTGGCTTTTTTGTTACTATTATATTATATTAATAGTGGCCGCAAGGGGGCGTTAAAAGCGTTAAATGCTCTTGCACGAGACATTAGAAGTTCCACTTCAAAAAGTTAGGGCTAAATATGAGAAGAGAGGAAATCGCCTTACGTGGTGTGAACATATGTTGAGGAGGGGTACATATGTGTCGAAAAATGATCGAACTGAATGTGGAAAGAAATAAGAGAAGAGGAGGACTAATGAAAACAAGAATAGATTGGGTGAAAGGGCTACCTGCAGCTGGCGATATTTGCATGCCGAGTCCTGATAGCCTTCTGACTCTATCCTTGTATTTTGTGCACACCATCGTCGCGTATTGGTAAGGAGATTTTCTTTGGTGACATCCCTGAAAAATAATTTAAATTATCAGCTACAAATGAATTTCTCAACTCAAAAGAGCTACAAGATGTCTACATGACTTACAGAGTCGGGCCGACTGGGATCAGGTTGGCACAGTTGTATGCTAGTGACAGGTTTGGAGACCGCAGTCACCAATCTGATTCCAGTGCCTGGTGAGATGCAGTGGTAGTGACAACCGCTTGCAGGGCGCCATTGGTCACCCACGGCTCTTCGCCATGTGCCTGAAGATTTGCCCCTAAAACATTCTTTCGTGGAGTAAAAATAATCATACTACGACATAAAAGTTTAAAGAGTTTGTTTGTCTATACTCTGGTATAATACCACTAATAAGTTGAAATTTTTAACTCACGGTGGTATATGTGGTGAGTGGGGTGTTGCCGTTCTCAGAGCCTCCCACTCACAGTCACTTGGTCGTAACGAGAATTCGTTATCTTGACTCGAGGAACATGTGAATTTCTGGAATACGACAATTCACTGTCAAAATATTTTCTTATCAACTTCGTATATTATTTAGATCACCAGCTTTTCTTCTATAAATCTATAATCCCTTCCAAGGTCTAGTCCCTAGGTGAAGCTATTAAATAATTACAAGTTTCCTTTTTAATTAAGCAGTTTTTTTATGGGATAAGTGGGCAAACGAACAAGCGTGGTAAGTGACTATCGCCTCACCTGCAAAGCAGTGTTAGAGTTGCGTTGCCAGTCTTTAATGGTATGGCATAGAAAGGGAGGGGAAAGAGGATAGGTCTCTGTGGCCGGCCCATTCTTGGGTCTACCACTGTAAAACATGATTCAGTGGAGAGCGCGGTGTATTAAGTAGCTAGCAGTCATCAATGCAAAAGGATCTGTTGTAGCACTGGCAACACTTTATGGGATGGGATGGTAAGCAAATAACGTTACAGTTGCGTTACCGGCCGTTAAAATAAGATATGGAAAGGGTTGGAAGTGGAATAGGGATGGTTACATGGAAAGGAATTTGGCCTCCGGATACCTCTCGCAAACAAGCAAGCAGCTGAACTTTTGGTGAGTGATGTTTGCATAGATATAAGAACAATAAATCGGCAATTGTCACCCAAATAAAAATAGTTGTGTAAAATATCGATGACTGAAAAACTTTGTGCCTGGTATGGCAATAGGTTCGCCACCTATTCCATTTGGGACGTAAACATAGCGGCGAGACGAGACTTAACAGCCGCTGCCTACACATTCGGGTAACAAAGGCGTGAAGTTATGTTATGTTTAGTCACCCAAACAACGGAGACCCAAAATGGGTTGTTGATGTGTGAGTGACTTATCAATGTGTTGAAAAAGTGCCTCCACTTTAACATAGTTATTGTGCATGTGTTGAATAATATACATCCTGAGAATCGCTTACTCGCGGTCGCGTTGTCAGTGATGATTATTCGTAAATTTTGACTGGCATGTGCCAACTACTAGAGGCTATGCTAAATATATGGATATTGTATGTGAGAAGTGGTACCCTGTACCTGGCACTCTCCCCCAATGCAGAACATGGGGTGTCTGCGCGAGCAGGCGGTGCCGTCTGGCAGGCTCCAGCCGCGCGACTTGTACCCTCCGCCGCGCGTGTCGCACCATACAGCACACGCGCCGCGACCGTCTGCAACACACATAAACACTACTCTTAGCTTTGACCACGAAGTACACCACAGGAGTCCAAATGTGATGTTGAATGACTGGTCTCTATTTTGGGGAAACAATTTTCGCCAGCCTTCAAGAAGCGCTCGTTCAAATTCTTACGCGGGAAATTTTGTGAGCTCTGTTTAGTACTAAACGCGACGTAGGTACAGTGCACAGAAATAGATCAAGATAGAACGGCCGCGATGGCATATTTCCATACATTTCGAGCGTGTCACTTTTTTGAAAAACCACGCCCTCAGCGTGACGTCATTTTCATTGTGAGCGGAGCGACTAGTTAGGAGACACTCACATTAGATTATCGATGTTAATATCGGCAACGTGTGTTAATTTTATTATTTTTTGATTTTCTGTAACGATAATCATAGAAAGTAAAACATGTTAAATAATCCGACATATTAAAACCAAAAACATATTTTTCCAACAGTATATAAAATTTAATTAAAAATATTTTACTGTCCTTGAAACTATACATATTTATTAAATATTTGCCTTTTTGTAAGGGATGGCCTCACAGTCCTGGTTAAATAACGAAGCCGAACAGCTACATATACCTCGGTTACTGCCCATTTGAGAAGAACGAGATGATTTTCCATCGGCGATTGGTCAAATTGGTGAAAACTTATACTGTCAAATAAACTGCTGCCAATGTAATTACGAAACACTTTGGTTGAAATTTGTGGTGTTAGAATAAAGTAGGGACAAAGCAAGATATGAGCTGATACTCAAATTATTATTGAATTAATTTATCGATAAGTCCTAAGACTCAACGATACATGGAGTGCCCATCTCTAACATTCGAATCACAGCGATTAACAGACACAGCGATCTACACTGGCAGGTGTATTGTGTATTTCGTTCGATTCGACGTACATTACGCGTATAATTTATACGCGCAATGTTTTTGTATACGAGCGTTGAATGCGGACAGCAATGGATATTTATCATAACGAAAAAATATACAACTTGTGATCGTAATTATTGAACATAGTAAAAGTAAAACAATAATTTATAATCTCAAAAAAATACTTTCTACTGATTTTCTGTACTTACTGATCATACGAAATATTTCCTTTTTTCATATTTGATTCACTACTTTTGTTTTTACAATTTTTCACAGCATAATAAGGCATATATGTGACGTTTTATCTATTTTTTTACGTCCTGAACGCATGGCAGGAACGCTCGTTGCGCAATGAGAGCGAGTTTCGAAAAGCATGCAATATAGTGCAGGGTTTTGGCACGCTTGCCACGCCTATTCGCCGTTCTATCTTGATCTATTTCTGTGGTACAGTGCATAGCAACAGTGCGTCTGACATTCTAGCGTAGCCATTGGCAGAGAAGCAAACTAAGGTTCAGTTTATTATTGTGTATATTACTACTAACTTGTCTGTTGACTTGACTGTGTGTGTTTCTTTACTTCGTGGCTTGGACATTCAAATTAACAGGAAATAAAGTGAATGGGTTTGTCAAATAAAAATACATCATCAGCATCATACCTATTCTTCAATGGAAATATTTAGTTTTTGACTTTTACGTGAATTTGTCTGAGGATGCATAAGGTTGCAAGGCAAGAAATTGGATTGAAGAAGTATCGGTGTAAAAGTAAAGAAGGATATGCTCCGATGATTCAGACATATAGATAGAAATGATGATGCAAGATTAACTAAGCAGATGAACAGTGCAAAAGCGGATGGATGGAGCAGTGAAAGATAGTCACGACACATTTCGCCAAAGAAGCGAGTGAAGTGTATTAGAATCGTGTCTTATGGTGTTGTGTTCTCACTGCCTACCGAGAAAAGAACAAGGACTTGGTGAGAAGTTATTTATGTAAGTACCAAAGTTTAATCCGTGTTTGTGGAGTTGAGCAAGTTGTCGATGAAGTTTTTTGGTGTGAATGTTTTATCTGGCAAACTATTGGTGTGGGACAAGTATTTTTATTAGAGCATTCTGTCCCACCAGAAATTTTATTATTGGGTCACCCAATAATAAAATTTCTGGTATTTTAGAAAACTTCAATGTATCATCTCGGTAAATAAAATATTTAGTGCTAGAGTACAGATGATGATATACCAATTCATTCGTTAATCCACCATCAGCAGAATGCGCTAATCAATACAATAAAATATGTGTAATAATGATAGCTGGGTTCTCAGTTAAGCACAAGGTACTCACCATCAGAATCGATTCTCTGAAGTCCAGTACCGATGAGGTCAGGATCCACATCCCTCGCTCTCACACAAATCTGATCAGCAAACTCTCGCACTGTCATACCGAGAACTTTGCTACACTGGAATTGAAATGATAAATAAACCTTAGAAATCAATTTTATAAACTGTATCTGCTAAGAAAGTGAATCTTGGAATCATTAAGCCCGAAAAACCAGTCGACCATTGTCTAGATTCTAGTTTAATGAATTCTTGTGCCTTACATAATAATATATCTTATTTTCTGATAATACGATAATTTCTGCCTTGGAGTGATCGTTTGAAATAGGCAAAAAAAATTTTGGGATTTTGAACCACTAAGTCATTGAATCAAGATAGACATGGTTCTCATCAGGTCACATCACTTACAATGCCCACAGGAAAAGATGAGGTAGTGACCCAGGGTTATTACCTGCTGTGCGTGACACGACTGATACTTCTTGTCATGGCCCATGCAGTAATTTTTTCCGTTCTCATGTCTGTAATTTAAAACCAAAATTATTTAACTGTGAATTTAATGAAATTTGTATAGTAGAAACGTCTGTCTGTATAAAGGGATTTTAAAGATTGAACGAATAAAAAATAACATTGTAATCTCTTTCAAATATTATTATTTGCCAACGCTATCTGGTCTCGTGGCGTTGGATGAATCTAAAATTATTATGAAAGACAATTTTAAATTCAAAATGGCTACAACATTGAGATACTGGTGGATATTCACGAATTCGGAACATCTCATAAAAGAACGTTTGATTTTTTTAAATGTTAAAAAGCAAAATCTATTTAGGGGACAAAATTTTTTCCATAATGTAGATTGTCATAATTAGCAGATAAATAATATATAAGAATATAATAGTATAAGAAGATAAAGTTAGTTTTATTTAGTCCTTTACGAAATCCATTCTGAAATCTGTTGTTTCAGCTTTTAATAACACTGGCACACAGTAAGATAATGTCTGTACACCGGGGGCACCACCTCTCTACGGGTATGTTTTTGCCGCTGAATATGAATTTCAAGTCGGTTTTGGCTGTCAAGCCTTCAATTTCGAGCAAATTGCAAAAATAGCAAAAATTTCCTGTGTTGGCAAGAAAAAAATTGAGATGATTGACTTTAAAAAGAAGAACCGAGGGTCGCGCTCAGCGGTGCATATTGGGGGAGGCCTTTGTTCACCAGTGGACTGATGTGGGCTGATTATGATGATGATGATTGACTTTAATAATAAACTTTATAAACCCTAAAAAATGTTAAATATATTTAATAATGCAATAATCCAACATGTGACAGTGTAAATTTAAACACTAGGCAAAACTATTTTTTTCAAACATTGAAAACCTTGCGCCCGAATACTGAACCGCCACTCAAATATATAAGCGCTACTTAAGCGTTTAAGTAGCTGTCACATTAGATAGAATACGTCAAATTTGAGCAGTAAGTAGCACTTTATTGACTGGCAGGTTTGAGTGGCGGTTCAGTATTCGGGCCATAAGAATGTACCTGGGCCTGGTGCAGCGCCTGGCGGCAACGGCGACCCCCGCTGCAGCAGGCGCGCGCGCGTCGTCCAGCAGGCAGGCGGACGCGCACTCGCTCCAAGCGGACCAGCGACCCCACGCGCCCCCCTCGCCCCCCGCGCTGCCCCCCGCGCGTCCCACGCACTCCCCGCCGCGACAGTACTGACACACGGAACAACAAAACCTATACTTTCGATACTTATCATAAGTATCTACCCCTTGATTTATAATTATGATATTGACAGAGTTCGCTGTCTGGCACTATGTTCTCTCTGCCAACCCTGCATGGGTCTGGACGTGAAGTAATGTACGTATATGATAGTCACAACCATTGCCTCCTTCAAAAAGGCAAGTATGAGTTAACTTCTCGAAAACTAGATAGATGACTGAGACTAGATTGCTGTGTATATTACGTTTAAAAACACTACAAAGAGAGTCATGCAGTTCGCTGCATGATTAGGCCGGCTCGACCGGTGAAATATCAGGATCTCTTGGAATATTGGCATGAAGTGGTTTGTGCCACATTTCATTCGGTGAGAGAGGTATCTGCAGGCCTGATCCCCTTTCCTCTTTCTTTCCCCTCTTACTCCCTTAAAGAACGCAGCACGGTGCTTGTGAGTGGTGAGTAGTTGTTTCCCATCAGGTCACCCAAGTTCTAGTATGTTTGTTTATCAGAGAAAGCTAAGCACTGCACAATCGACAGCAAGATATCTCATGCAGGAAGATTAAAATATTTAAAATCAACACTTACCATGTCCTCGCCGCACTTGGTTCCTTCCAGAGCTGGATGTGAGGTCCACGTATACCTCTCTCTTTGACAATGTAAGTCTCTGCAGACATCTTCTAAACTTTGAGCACCTGAATGTCTACTGCCACGGCCGTATTTAAGCATACCTTAGAATATTAAATAACTATTATTAGGCCAGTCAAATCGTACACAACAAAGGGCTAAAATCGCAAATGGTCTGCTAGTTCTGCTTTTTTGATATATTGTTAGGATCAGTACCAGTAGTGTAATCCAGTTTTGCAACTTCGAAAGACCTGTGCTAACTTTGGGGCGCTCGAAAAACCACGAAATTTTCGCACTTATTTCGGTTTTTTCACTATTCTCTTCTCATGTATTCTCTAAAAATGCATACTTTAGAAGATTCTAAAGTATGCATTTTTAGAGAATACATGTAGGATAAATTATTAAAGTAGTTTAAATTAGCTACAATTTGATCCTAAAACCAGCTCTGTAGGTTAAATAGAAGCCGAGATACAGCTCTTCGAAAGTTGATCGTTTTTTCCAAATAAGTGAAGTTTACAGTTTTGACCAACTTTGGACCCAAATTTCGGTGGGAAATACTCATCCTACGACGAACGTTTAATCGAGAGAGGTTGTAGTAAATTTAATTACATTTAATTTAAGCACAAAACGGCGTCTATAGGCCCAATAGTTTTGTACAATGTTCAAAAAAACCAAAAGTCGGGAAAACTGCATTTTTCAAATACTTGATCTGTTGAGTTCCCACGATGCACACTGGGGTATATGACCATAAAGTGCGGACTTCCGGACATTAGCAATACTCTGAGATATGATTTATGTAAGCAATTCACGTTCGTTAACATGTACCATTCCTGCAGTTCTAGTTCCTCCTATACTCTGTGCCTCCTAGTCATAATTAAACGTTCCCAAAACTTTGTAATGCGATATTTCAATTATATCAAAATCGATGATGATGATATTTCAAAATCAATGAATGTGTCATTATTTTTTATATGGAACTATCAATTTATCAATTGATTTACCTTCATACTTTGCAGGTTTAGGTTTATATATTATTCAGTGATACCAATTTTATAATCTTGGTTGGAGTATTTTTAAATAACTGATTTTATATACATAATTTTAATAAGTATTCAATGTGTTATGCAACTTAAAACAAATTATTTTCTAAAATGATGTACCAGTAGTATCTATATTTATTAGGGACAAACGTGTGGAAGTAAGGCCACTAACCATCTTCCAGCGTATGTGCATTGTGAAGAAGTCAGACAACGATTTGAAGGAACACTTCAAGTACGAGCTGGCTCCATTCCCCATGTCTCTGTTCACAGAAGACGGTATGCGCAAAGGGACCAAGTCTAAGTTTTACTCTGCCTTCACTCCACTAGCCGAAAACATCACAGTAGGAGCCAGCACCTTTATCGTCGTTGATGGAGGCTACCTGTTGGACAAGATGACGTGGAATAGGAACGACTCCGTGAGGGCCATTGTCGCAGGCTATGTCAGCTACACCCTCAATCACTTCAGACCAAATGTTGCCGTGGTATTCGACGGATATCCTGAGGATGGGGCTGAGAAGAGCACGAAAATGGCCGAACGCCTCAGGCGGTATGGATCGCTCCAATGTAATGAGGTGATGTTCGAGGAGTCGACTATAATAAAAATGGCCCAAGAGAAATTACTGGCCAGTGACAGCAACAAACGTCGCCTCATCGCCTTCATCTGCTCCGCCTTCAACACCGAGGGAATTGAAACGCTGCAAGCACTCGAGGATGCAGACTGTGACATAATCAAGCTGGCTCTCGACAAGAGCACCTCCTACGACTCTGTGGTCATCATCGGGGAAGATGTGAACCTCCTCGTTCTTCTGAATGGCTTGGGTTCGTCCGTGAGCAACACAGTCCGCTGTCAGTCCAGAAAAGTGGCAGAGGTGACGGTGGCTCCCTACAGTTCACAAGTAGGTCATTCAATCATGGAGGTTTGGAAGTTCCTACAGGCTTTGAACTGTTCCTCCACGCCTTCACCGGTTGTGATACCAACTCTGCTCTTTTCTGGTATGGGAAAAACAAGCCGTGGATGGTCATTCAGAAGAACCCACAGCTCATAACCACAGCCCAAGTGTTCCTCCGCCCAGACGCAACCCAGCAAGCCGTTGCGGACGCAGGGGCAAAGTGTCTGGTTGCTCTGTACGAAGGAGAGGTGGAAGAGGATACCCTCAACACTCTGCGGTATAAGATTTTAATCAAAACGGCCACCTCAAGCAAACTCGACTTGGCCCGTTTGCCTCCCACTGAGGATGGTGCGGCTTTTCACTCGTACAGGACTTACCACCAGGTTCAGAAGTGGTTGGGGGTGAACAAAGATGCCACTCAGTGGGGTTGGACCCAAACCTCACAGGGGCTCATCGCCACCACCGTGATGAGCGAAGCGGCACGGTCTTATACCCCACTGTACATCGTGGGAACTCAACAGATCGAGTATTTGGAAATTGCAGTTTTCCCGATTTTTGTTTTTTTTGAACATTGTAAAAAACTATTGGGCCTATAGGCGCCGTTTTGTGCTTAAATTAAAGGTAATTAAATTTACTACAATCTCTCTTGATTCGACGTTCGTCGTAGGATGAGTATTTCCCACCGAAATTTGGGTCCAAAGTTGGTCAAAACTGTAAACTTCACTTTTTTGGAAAAAACGATCAACTTTTGAAGAGCTGTATCTCGGCTTCTATTTGACCTACAGAGCTGGTTTTGGGCTCAAATTCAAATTGTAGTTAATTCAAACTACTTTAAAAATGTACCGTACATGTATTCTCTAAAAACGCATACTTTGGAAGATATAGTGAAAAAACCGAAACAAGTGCGAAAATTTCGTGGTTTTTCGAGCGCCCCAAAGTTAGCACAGGTCTTTCGAAGTTGTAAAACTGGATTTACACTACTGGTACTGATCCTAACAACATATGAAAAAAGCAGAACTAGCAGACCATTTGCGATTTTAATGTACAATTTGACTGGCCTATATTATAATGTAGAAACAATGGATGATGCAAGATTGACTAAGCAGATATAGAATGCAAAAGTGGATGGATGTAGGAGTCGAAAACGGCCAAGACACAGTTTCCAATAACAAATAGAACGTGTTCTGGAGGAAGGTGATGTTAGGAGAATTAAAATCGACGCGCGTGCATTTAAAGAGTTATGAAAGTCAAAGAATCGAGTGAGGTGTGTAAAAAGCGTGTCTTATGGCGCTCGGTTCTCTCTGCCTACCCCGCAAGAGATTTGGTGTGAAGTTATGTACTTACATAACTTCACGTGTTCTTCACGATTTTATAATACATACATACATATGTATTATAAAATCTTGACCCAAAAGAAAGAGGAAGAAAGATAAGAGAACTTCACTCTACACTCTCCACTATCTGTTTGTCACAAGGCCATAGGTTCATAAAGCCTGATGGCTAGATACTTTTCGAAATTCTTTCCGGATGTTAAATTAATAAATATCGATGACTGAAATCTTTGTGCCCGGTATGGTAATAGGCTCGCCATATATTCCTTGTGGGACGGCGAACCGAGATTCAACAGCCGCTGCCTACACCTTCGGGTAGTAAAAGGCGTAAAGTGAAGTGAAGTATAGTGTAAAAATGTTTTAGGAACTATTTTCTTTCAACAAAGATTCTCATAGTGTTATAAGGTAACTTACATTGCTGATCGGCGTCAAACCGTTCTCCCGGCAAGATACCTTCAGCGCTGTGGTCCAGCTGACCCGCTGAATTGCCGTGGTCCAGAAGACATCTCGACTGCACTGTGCTGTGTATGTATAAAAAAATTGTAATCTTGCAGCCTTGGACTAATAATTATCGCCTATTTTACATTTTTCAAAACTTGGTATTTTATCAAATTTATCCATGAGAAACAATATTAAAGTACAATATCAACCCGCACCAATTTGAAGGATGCTATGGATTTAGCATTATTACCTTCTGTGCATACATACATAACTTCACGCCAAATTCCTTGCGTGGTAGTCAGATAAGGCGCCATAAGACACGATTCTTACACGCTTCGTTGACTTTCATAACTCTTTTCATGCATGCGCGTCGATTTTTGAGGCTACTAACATCACCTTCCTCTAGAACACGTTCTATTTGGTCATGGAATGTGTGTCTTGCCCGTCATCGACTCCTACATCCATCCGCTTTTGCATTGATGATTGCATTTACCTTACGCAATAAAAGGTCGATTTTTAGAAAAAAAAATTTCCGTCTGCTTTTACTTACTCGAGGAACTTTTGCAAGTATGTGTTGCTGCATTCGGACCATGTTATTTTGCCGCTACCAAGAGTGGGACTCATGATGTAAGCGCTTGGATCGCATCCGTTGTCAGCTAGTGGTCCATCGTGACGCATACCCAGGCTGGGAACAAGCAGAACATAATCATAATTTGAAGTTGGAAAGTGTGATTCATTGTTTTTACGGGTTAACGGTGCCCTTGGGAATCTGCAACACAAATATGGGATCGTGGAGGAGCCGAATGTGGAATGAGTAGGGTGAAGAAAGAGGGTTAGGATATCTTGACCACCAAACGAAATACACACGAGGCACAAGTCACTTAAGGTTGTTTTTTCCTTGTGGTATTTCACGGGTCGAGCCAATCCATTCATGCAGCGAGATAACGTGACAGTACCACTGTTTGCTAAGTATCAATGTGTTTCGAATTGGAAACATTATTTCAGAAATACTTACTTGTGCCCAATCTCATGGGCGACTACGTAGACACTCTCGAAGTGTCTGCCCTCGTTGACCGTGCAGCTACTTGTCACTGTACACATACCTGCCACTGGTGCAAGACCTACAAATATTTTGTCACATAAATATAACGATAATTCTTACACATAATTTGTGAAAGTCATTGGTTTATTTGCAAGATTCTCGGGAAAATATATTCAACTATAGAGACAAGTCAGTAATTAAAAAGTCGCGGTGATCTGGAGGTCGAACACCCCGCTGCTGAATCGAGAAGCCCTCGAATCCTTGGCCAACAGCAATGACTTTTCCGAAGTTATGTGTTATAATATCGATAACTGACAACATTATGCACCGTGTATGGCAATAGGTAAAAAAATCGATGACGTGAACTACCTACGTTTTCGGGTATAAAAAAAATACGTAATATATATAAATGTATAAAAATAAGAATTAAGAATTCCGGAGAAATGCATAACGTAATAAGATCATGTTATTATAAAATTTCATTACCATCATAGAAGATAATGAAATGAAATTTATACTTAACCATAATACTTAACGCCATAATTATAATACGAAATTGCTAGCATAAGATGATTAGAACTATTAAATATTACATTCGACATAAACGACTATTATATTATACACTATAATTATAATGAAGCGAGGGTTTCTACAGTTTTACTTTTTTTATGAATAGTTAAACACTTTTACTTTTATTGAGTGTTTAAAATGTTTTGCATAAAACTTGTGACTCTAAGAGAAGAAAGCCCATGTAATTTTTCTGTTTTATTTCATAGATGTAGATTTAATCGTCGTTTCTATAACGTACCTATTGAATAAATATAATAATATATTATGTATAATATAATAAATTTAACATTAAAGGTTAGGTTCAAATCAGTGACTAAAGATTATATGTGTGATAATTATTGATCACTGAACCATACAGTGTTGCCTTGGTAACGGGCCTGTCCTCATATGAGTGAGATACGCGAAAGTCATAGAAATAAATATATAAAAAAGAGTTAAATCTCGCTGTCGGTGTTTAAAGTGATATAGAGGAAGCAGTTAGTTTTATTTGGAATATTAAATTTATATTCAAGAAACTCACCCACAACCTGACTGCTGACCTTCCCATTCTTATTAACAACATAAAGATCCAATCCAGTCAATATGACTGCATGGTCCCAATGCAAAGGATCGTTGTCGCCCGGTGGGTTCTCCAGTCTCTGCCACGTGCAAAAATTGCTCAAAAACCTGTCTATATCATGAGGTCTTTTCAGGTTCACTGGATCTTCGTGTAATATCTCTAGCCTCTTGAGAATAAAATTTACTGGTCTACCCAACGACGGGTCATGGTATAATAACTGTACAGCATTGATCATCGCCAATACGAATCTCACTAATTCCCTTTCTGTATCTTTTGGGAAAGTTTGTATAAATCTCTATCCACGAACACTGCAGTTTCAACAAATACTGCCGGCAAAATGGCTCTCCTTTGTCTATTAGTACTATACGATAACTTTTGTATAAAATCATTCAATGTTTTATTCCTATGAGCTAAGTTAATTTTAAAATCTTCTAAATTAACATTATTATATGGTGTTATATCTCTTTTTCTTCTATGACCTTTCCATATTTTGATTGTTTCAGAGTCTATTGCTCTTTCTATATCATTGGTGTCTATACATTTATCGTCGTCTGTTTGTTTTTTTACTATCACATGGGCTATTTTATCATCATGATGAAATCTTTCTGGCAATGGATGGATAGAGTAGTAGGATTCATTATTCCTAACTATACCTCTCTGGAAAAAAGAAGAAGGAAAAAATGAAAGTTAAATAAGAAAGTAGAATTTACAATTTCTCACGTGTGCAGACAATTGTTAGTGTTAAATAGGTGATTATTTTGTCTAGACATGTAATGTATATCAGGTAGTTAGGTACATGTCTAGCCAACAAATGTATGCAGTGACAAATTTTAATTTCTTTATGATTTGGCATAATAGTGTTATTATGAGAAACATGGGCTTGATTTTTTATTATTCTCTCTCTTTATATTATACATATTAAATTTCTAAAGGTCAGTCACTCATGGTAATATAAGTTGTTATATTACATAAATACTATAATTTTATATCTAATTTATAAAATTCTCGTGTCACAGTGTTTGTTACTATACTCTTCTGAAAAGTCTTGACCGATTCTCATAAGAAGAAGATCTTTGAATCAGACCATATCTTCAATCCCTCATCCCTCTAGATGTTACGTACACTTAATTTTCTATTTTTAATTTAGATATTTTTTTTTATAGAACAGCATATAAAAATACTGTATGTATTTTCCCTAACTTTTCACTTTTCTACAATCAACCCCTACTATTTTAACTTTATTTTTTTTGGCAAGACAACATTTGCCGGGTCGGCTAGTATGTGTATATATTTATAATTGCCGTATTAACGAATTTATGGCTCGATGACTTAGTAATATAACACTCGGACTTATTTGGAAGGTTCTATTTTCTAAAATATGATGATTATTCAGAAATATTTTGATGGCAATGGTAATTGAGTCCTAACCTATCCTATGGCATCAAATTTCTTATTCATCATGACGCTGGCGATACTTCCTGTATGAAATTAAAGAAAGGCCAAGTTATTTATAATTAATTAACTCACCACGTCTTTACAAATATACAAAGCAGCATTGTCACTTTTATAATAACAGTGATCCAGTTCTTCATCAGCATGTTGGTTGAGCACAGCTTCTGTGCTATTGGACCACCTCCTCATCAGAAGGAATTGAGGATCCAGAAAACTGCTTCTATGATTGAGCCGTATGTCTAGATGCTTCTTCAACCCGACTAGATCTTGATCGTCGTAGAACAATGAGCGTTTACGACGTTTCGATTGCCTGATGTGCGCGATTTCAAATTGTGCTTCTGAAAATTGATGATTTTATTTATAATTGATTATACATTTAGTAAATATTTTTGTTGTTTTCTTAATGGGAATGGGGTCAATAAGCAGGCAGTTCACCTCACGGTTAACAACTAACACAGAGAGTTGCGTTTCCGGCCTTTAAGGCAATGCGATGGGAAGGGACGACTACTTTATGTCGATATTATGAGAGGCCGTGGTATTTCACCAGTCGAGCCGGCCCATTCATGCAGCGAGCTTTGTGTTTCTACCACTATTAAACTAGTACATTTTTACACGGCGAGAATTAACAGCCGCTGACTACACGTTCGGGAAGAAAAAGGCGTGAAGTAAATATACAACAAAAATAAGTATTAAAATATTGTTACGTGTTATAAAGGTTCCATTGTTCCCTCAATAGTAAAACTAAATGTAGCTTACGGAACCCTAATGAATAATACTGCGTCAATGCGTAATATTAGCAGCTGTGAACCAATTACCAAAGCTCAGCTCATATTTGACACACGCTACTACTTTAACAAAATGTGGTCATCGAAACATTCTGACCTAGCAGCAAAAGTTGTTATAATATTTAATAGACACTTAATAATTATCACAAACTATTAATTACTATTTCTAGTCCAAGTTCACATAAAAAGACAAAACGAATTTTTCGCGCGAAAGTTCACATGATACAGTTTGAGTTCGACTCGCGAGCGAATTGCAAAATCTTTTTGTTTTGGGTTCCGTACCGCTTGAAATGGGATACCGGAATCTTAATAACGTAAAAAATGATTTCACGCCTATTTCGATCCGAAAGTATAGTCAGCGGCTGGTAAAGCCTCAACTCGCCGTTAAGTTTACGTCCCAAATGGAATAGGTGGCGCTTAATGCCATACACCGGGCACAAAGTTGTCAGTCATCGATATTTATCACGCATAACTTCCAAAATAATTCAGAGAAATTATTGGTGTGGGAAGAAGCGGAAGCGAGGACCTTGACCACTGGACCACCGAAACTATTACTTCAAATCTTATTATTTAAATTTTATGTTTTGCTTATAAAGGGTAATATATTCACCCGTACACTCACACTGTGGTATACACCGGAATTATAATGTATAAAGGCATTGTCTGGCTTTTTATCACATGAATCACTATTGCACTAATTTCTGTAGACCTATTCTTCAGATCTACCCAATATGCACTAAGTTTCATCAAAATCGGTCGATCTAATTCTCTGAACTTTGTTAGTGATTAATGTCATGGCAAGAAAAATATTTTGACCAAGTTTCATAGTTAAAAACACGTGTCTTATCTCCATGTAATGCCTGTGCGATCCCCATTTCAATTGGAGACTTATGAATCCATCCGGATAAAACTGCATACAGTGTGCAAATTTCATTAAAATCAGCTACGTAGTTTAGGCGCCCATCGCGGACAAACAGCCTGACAAGTAATTTATTAATATTGAATTAAAAGTGGCATATCCAGTTCTTAAACTTCTGCTATCTGTACCTTAACATATTAAAGACGTGAAGATGAAAATATGACTATAAGCTGTAGGTGATACGGCACCCGGTCTGTGTTCGAAGTTCACACTTGGCCAATTCGTATTCAAGACCAAATTGTGCGTTCTTGAAAATAAAAAAAAGTTTTGCAATAGATTGTTAAGAGTATTATTATCTCTTCGTTATTATGTTGAATTAATTCCTACAGTTCATATAATTGTGAATTGTGTGAAGCTGATTTTGATCTGATCTATATAATAATATAAATTAATTAGGCTAGATACTTACCATTGTGGTTGGCACCGAATAAAAATATTTTTTCTGACTCTGTCAAATGTTCTAACAATTGTTTCGCATGTTCCTGAAAAAAAAACGAAAGTACATATAAATATAGTAATTGAAATAGAGATATTACGCTTAAGACGCCATTAAATGTACTGAAAAGTTGGTAAGAAATTTCAGCATCCTCACCAGTTCAGACTTATGTGAGTTACACATAGAAGGGCTTCATGGTGAATTCGTAAAACCACCAACTGTGGAGTCTAGGTGGGCGGGATCGATTTGAATTTCGAAAAGGCATTAGTGTGAGCTAGGATTCGAACTTGCGACTTCTGGATTCGGAAGCGGCGTTTTAAAAGGTATGAATAAACTTTAAAATCGGTTTATATTTAAGAAAAAAAAATGTAGGCAGATATAATAAAATATTTCACCACCAAATAAATGGTCTGTTTAAAAAAGGCAAAATGCGTAGCACCCGGAACTGATGCGAATGCATGATGAGATGTGTGATTGTGGATGTGGTGAAAGAAGTGTATCCGGATCGTAGTTTGTGAAAATTCCAAGTCTCTGCGAACCCTTATATCATACCGGCGTGAGCTTATGTATGTGTGTAAAGATAATTAACCAGAAAGATAGACTAAAAATAGTTGAAAAATGCTAAAATAACGACATTGGCCGCACTCAGGCAAGCATTTACCAAAAAATCTCGTCAAGTCATGACAGAAAAATTAGGAAGTTCAAATTTTTTACGCTAGAGCCTTGCCGTTTATAATAATATTAACTGAGGTCTATTGTCTGCAATCAGTGAGCCTTCGCAGCCTCGACACCTTATTTTCGACAATAGACCTCATACACCACTGCGATCAAACGGAACTTAATTGGATGCAAGCAATGGCAGTTTAGCGGGATTTCTGATCATACGCCTCTAATTACATCTGAGACAAGACAATTAATCAGCTGTGTGAGGGCATAAAGGGTTTTTTATGGGCTTAACGAGCAGGCGTGTCACCCGATAGCAAGCAACCATCGCCGCCCATGGACACTTGAACACGATAGTGTTACAATTGTGTTGCAGGCAATTACAATGGGATATGAAACGGGTCGGAAGTGGGATGAGAAGGGGAGAGATATGCTGAGAGGTCATGGTAATGCATAGCCCACGAGCATCTGCATTATGGTGGTTGGGAATGAGAGTAGTACCGATGGATTCGACTCTCACCAAAAGAAATGTGGCATGAGCCATTTTTACGTCGACTTTTTACGAAATCGTGGAATCATTTTTGGAAGTTGATTAAGATTGAGCGATGTGTGTCAATACGTTCAGTCATTTATTCCAATTTGGACGTAAACATCGGAGAAGTCAGCTTACACGCCGTACTCTCATGTTTTAAACCATGCTTTGCGACTTAGTATTGTTTAATTTAAGATTAGCGCCCGCCTCTTCCTACTATCAGTTGTTGTTTTTAAATATTGTTTCTTTGTTTGTATTTTAATAATGACAGCAATATTGTTTATTAGTTTTTATCCTGCTAAAAGCTTCGTATTTTTTCAATAATTTTCTGCTTTATCTATATCTAAAAAACTTTTAATTTAGCAGTATTTTTGGTGGCATTATTTTCTTTTAGTTTCATACACTTCACTTTACTGCTGTCTATCCTACTCGTAACAAGCTATATCTTGGTAACTGCAATTGCTAGTCTTTTGAACTTCTTACTGCTAACGTATTTATGTTGCATATCATAAGGGGGCGTCCATAAATTACGTGAGGTATTTTTTGTTTTTTTTTTTCTCTCCAAAGTAAGATTAGATGAGATTTGACTCGACCCTCTCTACCCTTAATCATTTGACGTAATATATGGACGCCCCTTAACAAAAATATGTTTTTTTTTTCTATGGAACCTCTCGTGTTGGTGTCGGAAGTGCTGTTTTTACAATAATATCGTGTCAAAATCTCATTGTTTGGGTTCATGTTACAGAATAAAACTTTTACTATCATCTAGATCAATTCAATTCACTTTCTTCACAATAATTATTATCAAATTAGCGAAAGTGTGTAATTGAGTTACGACGCGTTTATTAAAAACTCTTTGAATACAACTAAAGCATCCGACATGGCCCGGTTCGTTCCGTTTTATCGTTGCATAATGTTTAATGGCGTAAGATATCATCTCTCTTACAAGTACTTATTGTCTGATAAAAAATTTGTGATAAGTGATGAATGAATTATATTTTTCATTCATTTCTACGCATATCATAATTATGTATTGTTCAAAGTGAAAGTAAGTTTTCAAAAACACTTTAGTGGTTTAAGAATATTGGAATTGGCCTACCTTAGCGCGTTTATTATCTAAAGATGCAGGCACTAGAGCATAGACACGTCGACTTTTTACGTTTAGGTACATGGCGGAACCTATTGCTATACACCGGGTAACTGGGTACAAATGGTCAGACATCGATATTTATCACACATAATTCCCAAAATAATTTTCAGAAATCATTGGTAGATATTGGAACATGAAAGATATTGTAGAAATTAATGGTGAGGCGAGGATTTAACAGCTGCTGCCTTCAAGTAGAAAAAGTATTAAAGATATTTTCAATATACGAGTATTTCGGTGGTTGCCGTTGTCAATGAAACAAACGATAGCACGATCTAATATTACCAGTAACGCCATCTTGATTTTATTTACGCAGACCTTGACGAGGACGCAATTCCGAGACCCGTTCACAATCAGACACGGAGTATCGTGATACGTCAAGAATTCCAGACTGAAATGTCACTATCTAGTCACGACTGTATAAGGCTGTATATTTTATTACATTTAATAAATGCAAGAGACAGGTGATAGAAATAGTATTAGTTAAAGCCAAGTAGTAAAGGAGCTCCAGACGTTGATTCAGTTGGTAAGGTAAGCAGATATCCTTCCACCCCTCTCCTCTCAACATCCTATCTTAGAGGCCGGCAACGATGTTACAGATATCCATAGGCAGCGATAGGCGTCACGTCAAACGGCATGACGCTCTAATGTCATCATCTCTCCAATACGCCACTTCTTATTATGACTCCCCAAGCAGATAATTGCCAAAGTCTTTTCGTCTGTGTCTTCGAATTTAGACAATCTCGATAATGTCTTAAAACATAACATCACGCCTTTTTCTACCCAAACATGTAGTCAGTGGCTGTTAAGCCTCGACTCACCGTTATGTTTACATCCCAAATGAAATAGGTGGCGAACCTATTGCCATACCGGGCACAAAGAATTTAATCATCGATATTTATTACACATAACGTTTATTAATTTCGAACAGTCATTGGTGTGAGCCAGGATTCGTACTTGCGACCTCTGGATTCAGAAGTTAGGTGCTCCACCACTGGACCATCGAGATTGTGTCTTATTCTTATTTTCGATTTTGAAATATGACCTGACCTTAAATTATGGGATTTGAATAAAGATGAATTTGTATTGTTCAGTTACAAATATCAGGGACACGAAAGAAATATCTCGTTCAGAAACAGGAGATTGATTGAAGATTAATAGTACCTTTTCTTTTTGGCATTTTTATGCTGAATTGTTATAAGTCATCGATATTTATCACGCATAACATCCGAGAAGAATTCCGAGAGATCATCATTTCCACGATTTCTGAATAAGAAGCGTGGTGCCCAAGCACTGGATCAATGAGAACATATTGCCGAGAGCCTTTTATAATATAACATAACTTCACGCCTTTTTCTACCCGAAGGTGTAGGCAGTGGCTGTTAAGCTTGGTCTCGCAGTTACGTTTACGTCCCAAATGGAATAGGTGGCGAATCTATTGCCTTACCGGGCACAAGGTTTTCAGCCATCGCTATGTATCGCACATAACTGTCGAAATTTATTTAGAAAATTACCTATATATTTCGAGAGCCCGGTATCGTACCTATGACTTCTGGATTCAGAAGCGGGGTACTTGACCACTGGACCACTGAGAGTTTTATACTTCTTTCCAAGGTGTCTTGAGGATGTAATTTTTGCATCAGAGATTCAATCAGGAGACGGCTGGCGAGGCGAGACGAAAAATCTTAGATTTTTAACTCTGACACACAATAATGTTGCAAACAAAGAACGTACATTCATACACACAAGTCAAACATATTTACTGTACTCGGGAAAAAAAACATTCCGCTTCCTCATTTATAAAAATAAAATGTCGTACGGAAAAGACAATATATTAATTAGTAAAAATGAAAGTAAAATTTTGTACGCAATACAAATAGCGCCAACTACTCTCGAGAGCAATGAATCCGGGTCACTTAAAGAATGTTAAAAATCTCGGAAACTAAAAATGATAGGTTAATGCAATAAATTGTATTTAATAGACAATGTAATACTCCTTAAATGAAAGTAAAAAAAATATGAGTCACCATACATTTTATTAACACAAAATTACATAAAGAAAAAATCTGCTGATCTCTCCTTAAAACAAAAATAGGAAACATGAAATTTTTGAACTTTATTACGATTTTCTTGAATTTTAATACTTCGTATTGCCTCCTCGTGCTTCCATTACTGCGTTTACGCGGTTTGGCATGCTGTACACCAAGTTCCTTATACGATTTTGGGGAATATTCTCCCATTCCTCTGTGAGAGCAATTTTGAGCTCACGAAGCGTGATTGGGGGAGGGTTTCGTTGTTTTACGCATCTGCCTAGCTCGTCCCAAGCATGCTCGATCGGGTTGATATCCGGGCTGCGCGCTGGCCACTCCATACGAGTAATGTTCATCTCTTGAAGGTAGTCATTCACAATCCTACCTGTATGAGGTCGGGCATTGTCATGCATAAATATAGCATCCTCACCTAAATTGACCATAAATGGACCAACGTGATCATTGAGGATTTCTTCCACATATCTTACGCTAGTTAAAGAGCCGTTTTCTATGATCACCAGCTCTGTGCGACTTTCAGAAGAAATTCCGGCCCACACAAGTACAGACCCACCACCGTAGGCTACTTTTTCCTCGATGCATGCTTGCTTGAATCTTTCCCCTGGTCTTCGATACACTCTGTGTCTTCCATCGTGCTTGTAGAGCATAAATTTTGATTCGTCGGAGAACATAACTTTTGACCAATCTTCAATACTCCAATTTACGTGGCTCTGGGCATATCTTAGTCTTGAAATACGATGCCCACGCTCCAGTTTAGGGCCGTTTGCAGGTCTAAGGGGTTTTAAGTTAGATTCAGCAAGCCGACGTCTTACTGTCCATGCACTTGGGTTACTTCCTCCGAGGCGTCGAAACTGATTGGTGAGTTCAGTTCCTGTGAGAAAGCGATTTCGAAGCATGGTGTTCACCAAGTATCGGTCTTCTCGTGCTGTGGTATACCTGGTTCTGCCCGTTCCTGGTCTGCGTAGGTTAGAACCAGTTTCTTCGTAACGTCGGAGAACTCTTTGTACTGTTGACAGCGACACACCAACAGTCCTGGCTGTATCGCGCTGACTCCGGCCGGTTTCCAGCATTGTAAGTATTCTGGTGCATTCTTCAGGCGTAAGCGACATAATTTCAGCTTGAATAATGAATATAGAGCACTATCAACATGGTTTATGTACCCACATAAATGACAGATTACAAACAAAAGCAAAACCAAATGCTGTAATTTCGTAGTTCCATCTTCGAAAGTGGCCCTTTTTCAAATTTGATTTTTTTATGATATAACTTTACAATAACTAAGAAGTTTTAATACCTTCATTTAAGGAGTATTACATTGTCTATTAAATACAATTTATTGCATTAACCTAGCATTTTTAGTTTCCGAGATTTTTAGGATTCTTTAAGTGACCCGGATTCATTGCTCTCGAGTGTAGTTTCTAAGCTAAGTAACTAACGCACAAATATTTACTTAAATAACTTCACTCCTTCACGACTTTGGCAGATAATTGCCAAAGTCTTTCCGTCTGCGTATTCAAATTTAGACTAGAATATGACGATAATGTATTATAACATAACATAACTTCCCGCCTTGTTCTACCCGAAGTTGTAGGTAGTGGCGTTAAGCCTCGACTCGCCGTTATGTTTTCGTTCCAAATGGAATAGGTAGCGATCCTATTGCCATACCGGGCAAAAGTTTTTAGTCACCGATATTTATCACACAAAACTTTCGAAATTAATTAATTTCGATAAGTCATTGGTGTGCCAGGATTCGAGCCCGCGACCTCTGGATTCAGAAGCCGTGTGCACCACCACTGGACCATAATTTGAAATTGTTAAAGTATTTAAGTTTAAATTTCATACAATGGATTTCAACATCTCCAATATCGAAGGTGTTCTTCAAATGAAAAATGTTTTTTATTTATATTCAAAACGCAACACTTATGCCTGCGACTGTAGCAATTTGTCGGCAATATTTACAGGATAGTATCTTTTAATTCATAGGACTCTTTGTAATTTTTATGCTTAGATGTGCTACTGCGATCTATAACTATGAAAAAATAACGATTACTTTGAGATTACACGGCTGGTTTTTGTCCATATATTTTTAGTGAATGTTCATTTGTAGTTGTAAATACTATTATTTATTGTTCTGGCATTTGTTAATACCTTTATGATTCGTAAGTAAAACATGAAGCTACACTAGTTTCTTAAAGAAACCCAACCTATAAACCAAATTTCTCTGAAGTAAGTAAAGTAAAAAGATTTGATTGGAATTTTTGTTCTGAATATAAATTCATAACAACACAATACAACAATAAATTCAGAACAAAAATTCCTAACTAAATCATAATAATAATAATATTAAGCATGATAATAAATAGAAAAATCGTGGACACAGATAAAAAATGTACGAATATCAAAGTTCCTCAATGTTTGTAAATTCATAGGCGAGGGTTGAAAGCGTCGAACTTTTCGTATAGGCCAATATAACTAACCACTATGCTACAAGACTTATCCTACACAAATAAACATGTCTATTTTAGTCATTTAAATAGCAATTAGTAAAAACTTGCACGGATGAGGGCGCAGCTAATTTCCTATAACATAAACTTAATCATTATTACTTAGGATGTTATGACGGCCTCACAGAGGTCATAGTGAATTGTTTATAGAACAATTCATAGGAAACTACGTACATAAAAAGGTTCCTAATTATTTTTATTCATACTCTTCAAGTAGATAAATATATGTTGAACAATTTATTTTACAAGATCAGATTAATTAGAAAGGAATTGGTGCATTTATATGCTGGTTTTATATATTACTAGCTGATCCGGCGAACTTTGTTCCGCATCAAAAGTAATAAATGAGTAAATTTTGGATATTGTAAAGTTCAATTTGTGCTAAGACTTTAACTGCTGACCCGCTATGTTAATACTGCAATATCTCCGAAAATATACGTTTAAATTTCATGCTGTAAAGGGCCAGGATCATCTATATTACAATCTATTTAAGACACCTAATTAGATGAAAATTAATGCTGTAATGTTTAAAATCGCTTCGTAAATAAGCCATTATTTCTCGTAAAAAGTAAAAAAATAAAAGTGGTCATTGTGGGTTATCCCTAAGAGATAGACATATGCCCTCGCTGACTTTTTTGTAGATCTTCTGAAGGTGTTTAATAATGTAGAACATTGTTTTAATCTATCACTTAGGGTTCAGCCAGCGTTTGCAATTATCGTGCTAAATCTCGAAAATTATCATTTTATCTTTACAACATCATATCACACACTTTAAAAGTATGGGAGAAAGTGCTTGAAAGAAGAATGCGAGAAGAGAGTGAGGTATCCCAAAACCAATTTGGGTTCATGCCGGGACGAGGGACGACGGATGCCATTTTCGCATTACGTCAGCTCTGCGAGAAATATAGACGAGTGCATAAGAACTTGCACATGGTGTTCGTCGACCTCGAAAAGGCGTTCGATCGTGTACCCCGAAAGGTTTTGTGGTGGGTCCTAAGGGAGAAAGCAGTGCCCGAGAAATATGTGAGGCTAGTTCGTGCAATGTACAAAACACCTTGTACCTATGTCCGGTCGGCCGCGGGTACTACTGACGAATTCGGTGTCGCTGTGGGTCTGCACCAAGGGTCTGTCTTGAGCCCCTACCTCTTCCTGCTAGTTATGGACGCTTTGACACCGAATCTACAGGAGGAGGCACCCTGGTGCATGCTCTTTGCGGATGACATCGTGCTCGTCGGGGAAGATGGACAGGATGTACAGAGAAGACTGGAGCAGTGGAGACAGAAGCTGGAGAGTTTTGGCCTACGAATTAGCAGATCCAAAACAGAATATATGTTTTGTGATTTTGGCGGTCTTTCCCATTCTGATTCCATAACGGTGGACGGCGTGCTGCTGCCGGTCTGCTCTGTCTTCAAATACATGGGATCTAAAGTGCAAAGCAAGGGCGAAATTGACCGTGACATACTGCATCGAACTAGCGTTGGATGGATGAAATGGCGTCAGGTAACGGGAACAATTTGCGACCCCCGAAGATATACAAAACGATTATCAGACCTGTCGTCATGTATGGATCAGAAGGTTGGGCCATGAAAGGGACGGACGAAAAAAGAATGCATGCTACGGAGATGAGAATGTTGAGATGGATGTGTGGAGTGACGAAAAAGGATAAAATACCGAATGATTATGTAAGAGGAAGCCTAAAAGTTGCGCCTATAACTGAGAAGATAAGAGGAAATCGCCTTGCGTGGTATGGG
The DNA here is from genome assembly GCA_905147225.2 of Euproctis similis. NCBI lineage: Eukaryota > Metazoa > Arthropoda > Insecta > Lepidoptera > Erebidae > Euproctis > Euproctis similis. The sequence goes on along the minus strand of LR990121.1, from coordinate 3,296,291 downwards.
CATGTAATGAGAAGAGATGATGCACATATCGTGAAAAGAATGATGAACCTGAATGTGGGAGGAAACAAGAGAAGAGGGAGACCGAAGAAAATATGGATGAATTGTGTGAAAGATGATATGACTTGGAAGGGTGTTGCGGTGGAAGAAGTGAATGATAGGGACGCATAGAAAAGAAAAACCTATTGTGCGGACTCCAAATAATGGGAGAAGGGTAGGAAGATGATGATGAACATTAATATGAAATATTGATCAAAACCACTCCGTTTACACCCTCTAACTATTAAAAAAAAACACATCACAATCCGTTGCATAGTTTTAAAGATATAAGCATATAAGGGGAAAGACAGTGGAGAGTGACATTGTTTTATACTATCTAATGATAATGATAGTCTCGGTGGTCCAGTGGCCGAACACACGGCTTCTGAATCCAGAGGTGGCAGGTTTGAATCCTGGCACACACCAATGAAGTCTAGATATTGATTTTGAAGGTTATGTGTGATAAATATCGATGACTAAAAACTTTGTGCCCGGTATGGCAATGGGATCGCCACCTATTCTATTTGGGATGCTATATATGTCGAGGCTAAACAGCCACTGCCTACACCTTCGGGTAGAAAAAGGCATGTAGTTATGTTATGTTATATGCTGGTTCATCGTGTCGGTAGTATTGAGGTCGAGTGCCTCGCTTCTGAATGAAGAAGTCGTGTAATCGTATCCAAACTTACACCAATTATTGTACGGCATTATTTTTGGAAGTTATATATGTATGGCAATAAGTTCCGGCAAATCGGTGAGTCGAGGCGTCAGCCTCTGCCTACACTTTTGAGTAGAAAAAGGCAACACAGTATAAGCTAATTGTTGGCGAAGTCTTGCAAAATTCTATTCCTAAGTGAACTGCGATGACAATTTGATGACCTAAATGTCAGCTATAAGTCTGTTTATCTCTTAAACTTTCGCGAACAATACTCGTAACTATCGACAGCGGCAACGAGGTCGACGGGTTCGATCCCTACCTGAGTACAAATATTTATAACAAGCACGGATGTTTGTATGGCGTATGGGTGTTTTTCTATGTATTATAAGTATATATTTACAAAAGAAAAGTATCTATTTTATACCATTTATCTAGTTTCCATAACACAAGAATTTATTTGCTTAGCTTGTAACGACAGGGGCCTGTGTGTATCATGTACCAGATATAATTATTTCATCTCGAAGTAACGGATGCTTGCCAGAGTCCATTTTCACTGGTATCAATTAGTAGTCTGTTTCTGCCAAATTTCGTTAAGATCAGTTTAGCCATTCAGACACGCATACTCCGCGATATTCTATAACTATAAAATATCAAAATTTTATGAGTAGACAAATTATTTGATTAAAATTATTAAAAAACAACCAAGCACTGAGTTTATTACAGGATTTTTCATAAAGATTATGAAGCTTCTTCTCTTCCTGAATCTTATAATTGACTAATTTATTAATATTAAAATGCGTAATACACAATTAAAATCATCTATTGTGATTTTATGAAGGTTTGACAAGCAGTGAAGGCGAATCAGATTCATTCATATATGTTACAAAAAATAATAAAAACTCTGCATGTTATAGCGCAATTATATTCAACATTATATAATAATATTATAATAACTACGGATGATACAAAAATAATAAATATGACCTTAGATTTTCTTGTATAGTTTAACTAAGTATCGTGGCATAAACTATTAAATATACGAAGGCGATTCATAAAAAAAATTATCGTATAAAAATGCATTTAATCCGACAAAAGCCATAATCTTTATTGAGTATAAAACTAAATTAAACCGAGGTCATTAATTTAAACCGACGCTTTTCGTAACATCCTGTTTACCTAAATGGAATAGATTTAACATAACAAATTATAATACATATCTTTATTTCTTGGACTTCACACAGCACTTAGAATCGCCATACAACATAACATAACTTCACGCCTTTTGTTATCCGAAGGTGTAGGCAGCCGCTATTAAGCCTCGTCTCGGCGTTATGTTTACGTCCCAAATGGAATAGCTGGCGAACCTATTGCCATATCGGGCATTATGTTTGTCAGTCATCGATATTTATCACACATTAACAGTGGTAGAGCCAAGCAGTTCGCTGCATGAATGGGCCAAAAAAAAACATAACTTCCGAAAACAATTTCGAAAAGTAATTGGTGTGAGCCAGTGTCAGGATTCGTACCCGGACCTCTGGTTCAGAAGCCGTGTGCTCGACCGCTGTACCACCGAGACTTAATTACTTATATCTATCCAATATCGGAAGTTTGTGGAGCTTAGATTCCCTTTCATCACATTGTCATAAATGTGAAAGCGAATCTAAGTGCCAGTCCTGGCATCAGGACTTTTTGAGTAAAACTGGCAATAAACACAAAGCCGACTCTTTTATTTGCGAGTTTAATAAAATTAAAATGTTAATTAATTTTGTCCTTCTTAAGTTAAGGTTATACTTAGATAGGGTAAAGGATATCGTATCTTACAGTAATAGTTTCAATCTGCCTACCCTGTAAGAGGTTTAGCGTAAAGATAAATATTAAATAACTTCGCCTAATTTAGGGTAAGCAATTCAAATACTCGTATTGTGGTGTACTGGTTATCTAAATTTGGTTCAAGAATTTGGCTTGCGAAATCCAAGTCTCAACTGTAAATTTACTCCGCCCAGGACAAGTTTAAATTATGATATTTAATGTAGTACTGGTGCCAGCTGACCTGGATCTGAGAAGCAGGTTTCAATCTAGATTTTATTTAGCAATATGATATTATTAAAATTTAAAAGTGTCCGGATCTGTACCGTCATAAGTTTGCCGCATTGAGTTTTAAAATAGAGTACAGAACTACTACTACTGTTAACTTATTTTGAAATTTATGGATTTTATGGAAATAGTGATAAATTTGTATTCCAATGGTAGAGCCACGCAGCGAGCTGCTAAAATGGGTCGGCTCGACTCTCGAATTGCTACAACCTCTCAGAATATCGACAAAAAGTGGCTCATGTTGCGTCTCGCTTGGTGAGAGTGATATCCGGAGGCTCATCTCTTTCCTCTCTCCCGTTTCCATCCCACTTCCGACTCCTTCCCTATCCCATTTTCTTATAAGATAACTTTCATAACTTCCGAAAAAACATTGGCGTGAACCCGGATTATATAACCCATGCTTTTTGATTCTTAAGCAGGTTGCTTGACCTCCAGAACATCGAGACAACTATTTTCAATAGTTATTCGGAGTGTTGAAATCGGTAACATTTTTTTTTCTTACAACAACTTTTTCTTTAAATTGTGAATCTATAAAAATGTAAATCTCTAAAAAGAGAATCTACATCCCCCACTGTCAAATGAAAAAAAAAGAATAGCGGTTATTATTTAAATAGAAAGGTTCCGTAGGCATTCTTCGGTCGGAACATCACCCTTATAAACTGATAAAATCAAATTGCGCAAACAAATAATGAAGGATTGTGACGCCTAATTGAGTATATAGGACAAGATAAGCCGTTAACGTTTCACACTCAAAGTAACTATAATTATTCTGACTTGAGTTTCATAATTATAAGATTTTAAAATAAGATTCCATTAAATTACCTTAACAATATTATTTTTCTTAGCAAATCTATGGTAGTTAACAAACGCACTTCCCCTGTTATCGTAAAGTGGACATCGTGGTGTATGGGTGCGTGAGTGCACTGATTTTTACGGGACCTTTATTGACAAGTAGCTCATGTCACAAGGAATAAGTGGCTACTTTTTTTATGGAAAAAATATTTTATATATTGCTTCCCAGCCGAAACAAAGTTTGCTGGGTCAGCTAGTTTATTAAATACTAGCTGACACGGGGAACTTTGTTCCGCATCAAAAGTAATAAATTAGTAAAGTTTTGATATTAAAAAGTTCAATTTGTGCTATTTATCGGCACGCGTATTGGCCTCGTACCGGTACTTATATCCCGCTATGTTAATACTGCAATATCTTCGAAATTATTCGTTTAAATTGCATGCTGTAAAGCGCCAGGATTATTTATATTACATGCACAACTTATTTAAGACACTTAATTGGATTAAAATAAATCCTGTAATGTTAAAAATAGCTTCGTAATTAAGCCATTATTTATTGTAAAAGTAAAAAATAAAAATGGCCATTGTGGGTTATCCCTAAGAGATAGACATATGCGCTCGCGGACTTTTTTTGTAGAACTTCTAAAGATGTTTAGTAATCTAGAACATTGTTTTGATCTATCACTTAGGGTTCAGCCAGCGTTGGCAATTAAAGTGCTAAATTTCAAAAAATATTATTTTTTCTTTGCAACATCACATATGAATTAAAGATACTGTTGACACCCTCTAACTATTTAAAAAAAACCGCATCAACATCCGTTGCGTAGTTTTAAAGATAAGGAAGTTTTGATAGCAACTAAGGGGACAGACAGCGGAAAGTGACTTTGTTTTATACTATGTAATGATGTTATGAATGTTGAAAAGTCCAAGATGTTCACGCTTGATATGCAAACTGTCTACACCCGGCAGACATGAGACGTTTGGTAATCGTATTTTTAATTTCCACATGTGATGAAGCACAACACAGCTGCTGGAAAGAATGCCGAAAATTCATCGCTGTGAGCCTGGCTGCATTTAAAGCCTCTATACAACTCAACCCTCTAAATATACATTGGTGGTAAAATGTACCACAAATAAAACACGGTCGTTACTAATTATAATGAATAAAGTTTGCAATGCCATGACCGGGTTATAGCGAACGCATTTCGCGTTACGTTACGCAAGTTACACATAGTTAATTGTCTATGCTCAGGTTATAACTTTCTTCAATTAATATAGGTGACGTCGGTTTACATGATTGTGCCACAATGACTTGTCTATGTTTTAGGTATATTTCATTAGTACACTGTGTATTCTGAACGGGTTAGTTATTCAAAAAATATCGGTGATCCAGTGGTTGAGCTACCCGCTTCTAATTCAAATGTCGTGGGTTCGATTCCGGGCTCTCACTAATAATTTCTCGGAATCATTTTTGGAAGTTATATTAGGTGATAAACATCGATGACTGACACCTTTTTACCCGGTATATTTCAATATGTTCGCCACCTATTTTATTTGGGACGTCACAACGATTCGACGATCGAGGCTTAACAGCTACTTACTGCCTATACGTGGAAAAAAGCGTGAAGTTATATTATGTACGGTTACTTATAAAATTCCGTACGTAGGCCGTAAAAGAAGTATTTAATACTAATACCGTAAAGATAAAATTAGTAGTGCATTTTATTTACTGGCTCCTATGACACAGGCTCTCAGCCTAGTTTAGGAGCCAGGATACGTACCGCTATTGTCATTTACCGAATTTGTGCTTAAGCTTTAATGTCTCATTATCATCATCATAATTAGCCTTTTTGAGGTCCACTGCTGGACATAGGCCTTCCCCATAGAGCGCCACAACTGCCGGTCCGCTCAATCATGAGGGGTTTTTGCCATAATCGCCACGCTTGGCAGGCGGGTTGGCGATCGCAGTAGGCTGTATTTTCTTGAGAGAGAATGCTGCTGCCCATTCTTCTAGCTTTTCTCTTAGTCGCCTTTTACGACACCCACGGGAAGAACCGGGGTGGCGGTATTCTAAGCCGGCGCCACCCAGCATGTATATTTGAGTGCTTAATAAAGATTTATTTATTTATCTGCTTGTTTATAAATGTAATCACTGATTTTGTATCTTAGAAAATATCATCTTTGCTGGACATAATAATACATTTTTTTTAGTGAGACGGAGACAAACAAGTAATCGGGTCACCTGGTGGTAAGTAACTACCGCCGCTCATGGATCGCAACACCTTAAGGATCATAGTAAAGTCATCATAAAAAAATCAATATTTCTTCTTACTTCTTACCTACGTAATAGGATCCAAACAGTAGATGTTAACGGAAAGAGATCACATGGATCAGCCGTAGCAATGGGGGTGCCGCAGGGCTCTATCTTGGGACCTTTCCTGTTTCTTTTGTACATTAATGATCTACCTTATCTTGTAAAGGACAATCATGAAATAGTTTTGTTTGCAGATGATACTTCTTTAGTTTTTAAGGTAAAGAGACAACTATCATTAATTGACGATGTAAACAATGCTCTTTCAAAGATAGTAAACTGGTTTAGTGCTAATAATTTGCTTTTAAATGGTAGCAAAACCAAATATGTTAGATTTTTCACAAAAAATGTTAAACAAGTAAAAACCAGTGTCGTGATGGACAACAGGAGACTGGAATTGGTCAATAAGGTTGTCTTTCTTGGGATAACATTAGACTCTAAACTACAGTGGGGCCCACATATAGAGACGTTATCTGGTAGACTTAGCTCAGCCGCTTACGCTGTAAAGAAAATACGTCAACTGACCGACGTTGATACTGCACGTTTAGTATATTTTAGTTATTTTCACAGCATTATGTCATATGGTCTATTGCTTTGGGGTAGTGCTGCGGATGTAGACTCGGTCTTTGTGCTCCAGAAACGAGCTATTCGTGCTATCTATATGATGAGTCCCAGGGATACACTGAGAAGTAAATTTAAAGAGATACGAATAATGACGTTACATTCACAATATATTTATGATAATTTAATCTATGTTCATAAAAATATAACTAAATTTAAGAAAAACAGTGATATTCATCAATTAAACTTAAGAAATAAAAACAAACTTGCTGTGTCCACTACTAGGCTCCATAAAATTTCTAACGCGTTTCCAGGTCAATGTATACGCTTTTATAATAAGCTTCCAAACGACGCGGTTGAATTATCGTTATGTAAATTTAAGAAATATGTTAAAAGTAGACTATATTCAAGGGCTTATTACTGTATCGCAGATTATATCAATGATAAAACCGTTTGGAATTGAATTGCTTCTCTTGTGTTATATTGTTTGTATTTGCTGTAGCAAAATATTGTTAATCTGCTAACTAAACATTACTGTTAATTAGTAGGATTGTGTGCAATATGACGTTTCTCACCGGCAAGCTTACTAATTTCTTTTTTTGTTTTGTCTGGGATCTTGAATAAGTCATGCTCACTGAAAAGTCCTTGCTTATAGCGGCGTCGTTGATCGGGTCGCCACCTTCCCTAAAATATGGCGAGGGAGGCGATGGCTGAGATATGGGTCATGCTCGTGAACGGGTGCTGTTTGTGGGGACTGGTCTGTTCAAGCGTCCAAAGAATATTAACGTACTGTGTCCTAAGTTTTACGTGAGGAACCTCATCTTGCTCTATAAATTATTCTAATAATTTGTAATTTAGTTTACTTAAAATTAAGTAAAAAGAAAAAAAAAAAGACTCCCCTGAGTTTCTTGCCAATTCTTCTCAGGACGTGAGTAATCGAATTGGCGGATTGAAATTATTGACGTTCATAAGTGTCTTTAATGACCTAAACTGAATAAATGAGATTTTGATTTGATTTTGAAAGTTGATGGACTTTAAAGGCCTCCAGATACCTCTCTCACCAACGAGATGATGCATGAGCTACTTTAATTTGAACTTCGGAGTCGTTGTAGTATTTAGACTGTCGAGTGGGCCCAATCCTGCAGCACTGTGCGTGCCTCTACCACTGTTTATCATTTGAGTATGGAAAAATCAAGTCACACAATTAGATCGGTGACCCAGAAATCGAATGCGAGTCTTCACGGTCTCACGTTCGAGCCAAAACAATGAAGTGTATTTTTCATTGAAAATTTTACAAGATTACTTTCAATAGCAATAATTATAATCGTTCTTGAGTTATTCAAATCTGTCGGCATATTTAAGCGAAAGTTGAAAGCCATGGGTAAAGAATGTACCAAAAAGAAAGAAAGAAAGTGTCGGTTTTTTTTGTTAGGCTATGCGAGAAGGGATTTGGTTTGTATGTATCTTTGTACATAAGTTCACGCCTGTATTCCATAGGGACTTTTGGATTTCAACATGCTGAAATCATAATACACTTCTTTTGCCCCATCGACTTACAGTCATCCATCTCGTCATGAATTCTCGTCGATTTAGGGTGCTTCATATTTTTGTCATGTTGTTTTAATATGTTTTTCTTCATGGAATAGGAGGGCAAACGAGCAAGTGGGTCACTTAATGGTAAGCAACTACTCCCATGAACACCGTGGTGCGTTGTTGTCCTTTAAGGGAGTAGGAAGGGGAAAGGGGTTCGGTCCTCCGGATACCTCTCACACCGCACTAAACGAGGGACAAGCCACTTCACGCCGATATTTTTAGAGGTCGTGGTATTTCACCGGTCGAGCCGGCCCATGCGTGCAGCGAACTGCAAGACTTGACCACTGTTACCACTGTTTGTTATGTTGTTGTTTTATCATGTTTTTTTTCCTTTTTTGAAACAAACGTTTATTTGGTAGTGGCAGGAGCTATCCTTCTTGGTGTACCGATCCCGACTCTGCCACTCACATTCGCTTCTTACAATCTTTTACTCAGTTGGCTTTGATTGATTCAATGAATAAAATTATTATGATTCGAGTTTATTTGTAACAATCAAAATCAAATCAAAATCAAAATCTCATTTATTCAATTCAGGTCATTAAAGACACTTATGAAGGTCAATATTTTCAATTCGATTACTCACGTCCTGAGAAGAATTGGCAAGAAACTCAGGGGAGTCCTTTTTTTTTGTTTTTACTTAATTATAAGTAAACTAAATTACAAATTATTAGAATAATTTATAGAGCAAAATGAGGTTCCTCGCGTCAAACTTAGGACACAGTACGTTAATATTCTTTGGACGCTTGAACAGACCAGTCCCCACAAACAGCACCCGTTCACGAGCATGACCCATATCTCAGCCATCGCCTCCCTCGCCATATTTTAGGGAAGGTGGCGACCCGATCAACGACGCCGCCATAAGCAAGGACTTTTCAGTGAGCATGACTTATTCAAGATCCCAGACAAAACAAAAAAAAGAAATTAGTAAGCTTGCCGGTGAGAAACGTCATATTGCACACAATCTTACTAACTAACAGTAATGTTTAGTAGTAGTAGTAGTTTTTTATTTCTTAAGTTTAATTGATGAATATCACTGTTTTTCTTAAATTTAGTTATATTTTTATGAACATATATTAAATTATCATAAATATATTGTGAATGTAACGTCATTATTCGTATCTCTTTAAATTTACTTCTCAGTGTATCCCTGGGACTCATCATATAGATAGCACGAATAGCTCGTTTCTGGAGCACAAAGGCCGAGTCTACATTCGCAGCACTACCCCAAAGCAATAGACCATATGACATAATGCTGTGAAAATAACTAAAATAAACTAAACGTGCAGTATCAACGTCGGTCAGTTGACGTATTTTCTTTACAGCGTAAGCGGCTGAGCTAAGTCTACCAATGACACAATTATTACCTTTTTAATACCTTCACACCGTTAATACTCCAAGGTGTAGGCTGGGATTCTTCGAGTCACCTAATAAAATAGGTTTGATCCCAGGAAATAAGCAGTGGGGCCTAACTTGCATCACATATATACAAAAAGAAATCATTAGTGATTTATGGGTCTTTCGGTACAAGCATACTAAACTATCCTAGCAATCACGTCAAAAGCATCTTAGTTGAAGGATAACGGAGAATCTGACATGTAGACCAGCATCCACAAATTCATCCACATGAGTAAAAAGTTTCCATACACATACAACCACGCTTTTGTCGCATGGAGGTAGGTTAGTTTTTATCATGATTTTGTGACTAACTTTGCCTAGTTTAAGTCTCCTGACATCACCATATCCAGAACTCGTTCTATTTGGTCATAGCAGGTGTGTTGTGGTCATCCTCGACTCCTACATCCATCCGCTTTTGGATTATTTATTTTATTAGACAATCTTGCGTCGTTCATTCTTTTTACATGTTGAAGCTATCGAAACATGCCCCTTTCTTACCTTTAAAGCAACATTCTCTTTCAATCCAACCTCCTTCCTTAAAACCTTGTTTTCGACGCGGTCAGCGACAGTCAGTACGCAAATTTTGCGCAGTGTCCTCATTATTGACGCGTTTAACCTATTGTCATGGCACACTCTGCCATACCCAACCCTCGCTTTCGTTAGTGTTGGGATCAGTATCGCATTGTGGATTGCTAGCCTGGCTTTCTGCTATCATTCTTTGCGCCTAGGAACACTTTGAACCATTATGCCTGGATTCGTACTGGTTCTTCCTTTTCAAACTTCATAACTCATTCGTTTCATCACTTCAATTCGCTTTCATCACATTCAAATTGTAAGCCTTTCGTCAAGCAATCATCTTTCATAATAGTAACTAGTGCTTGCAGTTCCGACGGCGATTCGGCTAAAAGCACGGCGTCATCTGCGTAAAGCAGGCAGCTTACCTCTTTTCTGCATTTATTTTAACTGTCACACATACCAAAATAAGTGAGCGATGTTTAACAAAAATTCTCTCCACGGACCGTGAAAACGGTCTCTGCTGCCACTTGTTTTTTTATGCTGATATATATATTATAACAAAAAAAATGCGAGTTTGACATACTTCACATATTTGAAGGAAAGTGAATATATGTTCGCGTTTATTAATTACAATAGTTTTGTTATTACACATAGTACTTTAGTTAGAACAATGTGTATATATAGGTAGGTACCTATTTGGTTTTGAAATATTGCGGAACCCACCTCATTGTTATATATTCATGAGGTACTGTTGCATTGAACGAAGCCTACTCCACATTCTGGCCGGTTTCCATCTGATTAATGTAGACGATGAAAGTTTTTTTTTTTTTACGGTCCGGCTATGTAACCTCTTTTTTATTATTAGCCTATTTAAATGTGTGCAGTTTTGTTTTATTGTTTTTTGTATGTCGGCAATAGCAGATTATGCCCAGACACACCGAAATTTTTAAAGGATATAGAGGAGCTGGGCCTGTGGATACCTCTATCAACGAGCGAACCGCGGCATATGTCACTTTACGTATTACGAGGGTGGTATTTCACCGAACGAGCCTACCCATTCATGCAGCATTAAAATGTGAAGACAAATATACCCTACACTCTTCCACGATAAAACAAATATCTGTTCTAGATTTTATCCAGAGATTCGTTTTCACATTTGATACCATCGTTGGTAGATAGATGGCGTTGTATGTAAAAATAGGTAACAGATTGAAATAACGGCTACGACATTGCAATACAAAGACGAACACGGCGAAACGTTTAAAAGTACCGTTTATAGAGCAATCTCCTTTAGATAACAATCAAAATTTGACATTGTGAGGAAACTTTGTATATAAACTTAGTGTTTTAGTAACCGACATAACTGTTATGACATTATTTTTTAGTTTTTTTTCTCTATTAAATACTCCAGGGTTGCCAAACAAGCTAAAAGACTTTCAGCGTAGTTCTATATGACAGGTATGATAAATTATATGTATTTTATGATGTTTGTTATATTAAAATATATATATTTAAAAATCAGATAAGACTAATATTTTGATATAAACCTGGTCAAATATCATTTAATTAGCAAACTTATCTAAATTTTAAAGATACAGAAATAACTCCTGGTTTTAAAAAGAAATGTTCTTCTTTCATTCAAAGAGACTTCTTTCATTTGCCATTATTAAGTATAGTCTAGTCTAATTTAGTTGGAATTAGTTAAGTCTCTCAAGAATTTGAGATAACCCTCTATCCACGTAAACGTAATCACTGAACTTTTTCTATTTTTATTCAGAAACGTTTAAGATCATGATAAACAGTCATCATTTTTGTGAATTTTAAGTCAACACGAATGACTTATAGCTATAATATGGTTTCATTGAAAAGCCTTATCAAATTTCCCTATCAAATTTAACAACTATAAATTAAACTTGGGATTGCCAACCCTATTTTCATGTAGCTATTACTAAAACATATTATACAGAGCAAAATTAGTCTGTCAAGTTGGTTAAAATTGGCCGTGAAGTTTAAATTTGTATTTATAATGATTGATGTTTTGTTATGTAAACTGTATTCAGTAGCAGCTATCATTAACATTAACTAAATTTGTATTAATTCACGTATTGTATAGGGATTTAAAATTTAAAAAAGTCTCTGTGGGACAGGGGTCGAGCACCCCGCTTCTGAATCAATAGGTCGTGGGTTCAAATACTGGCGCACAGTAATGACTTTTCGCAATTTATTTCTAAAGTTGTGTTACAAAGCTTTGTGCACGGTATGTAATAGGTTCGCCACCTATTCTATTTGGGACGTAAACATTACGGCGAGTCGAGACTTAATAGCCACTGCCTACATTTTCGGGTAGAAAAAGGCGTGAAGTTATGTTACATAGGGATTTAGAAACATATGTCCATACACTAGATCACCAAGTTAGGGATTCATTAGCATAACTCTTTTGTAATTTAAATGTATCAGTCACGATTATTTACGCGTATTACAAAATCATTTCTAACCGGTATTTATGTACCACTGTTACTTAACCTTTGTTGCACTCACTGGCAGTGATATATTATGACACTCTAAGGTCTTTGTCGTTGAATAGCTGGATCGATAGGCGTGAAAATTAATTTATTGTTATTGCTGACCTACTAATATCGTGTCAATATGGTTTTTTAATTGATTTTTTCTAATAACGGTTTTGTTATTAATATATACAAGCATACATAATTTCTCGCTAAATACCTTTCGGGATAGGCAGAGAGAAAAGAGTGCCATAAGGTTCACGGTTCATAAACGGCTCACTCCCTTCTTTGACTTTCATTACTCTTGTCAAATAAAGAGGTGTAAAAGTTAAGAAAGAATGAATGACACAAGATTGAAGCCAATGATCGTGCATTGGATTCAAACTTGTATCATCCATCCATTCATTCTTCACTTTTACACCTCTTTTTTTCTAAATAATAATGTATTTATTAGATAGGTGGAAAATAAAGACCAATATATCGAACTCTGTAACCTTAAAGTCTCGGTGGTCCAGTGGTCGAGCACCCCGCTTCTGAATCAAGAGGCCGCGGGTTAGAATCCTGGCTCACACCAATGACTTTTCGAAATAATTTTCGAAAATTGATGTGTGATACATACGAGTATCTTCGAAATCCAGAACTTCGTCCCCTTCAAAATTTTAATAAATCATTGATCATGAACATTGACGTTTAGGATTATTTTTGAGCATGAACTCGAGAACGAGTAAACGAATTTGGACGTAACTTAGCGCAACGATAAATTATAATCTGTTATAGAATAGAGGTGACTTTTTACTTCAGAAGAATACCAGTATACATAACAAGTCGCGGTCTACAACTAGTTATAAATATTGCATAAGCTTGGTGTTGAGAGAAATGTTTATTTTTTCTATTTATCATCACCAACGGTTGACCGAGTTGAAGGCTATTGTCTATTTTTTTATTGCAAACCAGCCGAACCAGTTAGTATTACACAAGTTTGTTGCATTTATTATTATCGCTTATCAGTAAAAAAGATGAGAATGCGATTAAACGGTGATTAACTGACTGTGTAGGAAAGAGTGTTATGTTTTTAAAGTGTATGGTTATGGTATGTATGGTTATTTGACAAGATCTGTACTTTAAGAGATGGATAGATCCTATCTTGAGAGATGTCGTTGGAATCTGCTTAATAGTGGGAGTGCCATAAGCTATGGGAATTCTAGAATTTCTCTTTGGAACTAAAATGTGTGCGTTTTGTGTAATCCGGTATTAATTTTTTTATTTGTGTTGTATCTGCAGTACCTACCGAATTTGTTAGCCTTTTTAACCACGCGAACTTTTGTCCAAGGCCCTGCTATGTATACACGCATATGCATACGCCATAGACTCTGCGGTAAACAAACCATTCATTCGCGTGCAATATTCCATTCAAAATTTACTTTTAGCTTTTGTATTTAGAGTATTGGTGTAAAAATAAGAAATGTAGATAGAATGGAATTTGCAAGATTGACTAAGCAGATACACAATGCAAAAGTGGCCGGATGTAGGAGTCCAGGAAGGGACGACTCACTTTCCATTACATATTTGAACGAGTCCTAGAGGATGGTGATGTCAGGAGCCTCAAAACCGACGAGCCTGTTTAACTAGAGTTATGAAAGTTAAAGATCTGTTTTGTCTATCCTGCAAGAGACTTGGCGTGAAGTTATGTGTGTATGTATTTGCTTATGTGCTTGGCCTTTTGCTTTTTTCTTTGTTGCAGTTTAATGACTAAGAATACAAAAGAAATAACATGTTTTCACATGGTCACTTTCAGACGGCCAACTGGCGCTCACATGGCGGAACACCGCACGCTCTGCAAAAGTCACCGCGCGACTGAATACCCGTTCTCGTGGGGAAATCTATGCCCACACGACAGACTATCTTTTCTGAGCAATGTTTAATTTACTATGATATAATGCAGGTGGCTATAGTAAGTGATAAGCAAATTATTAAACAACATTTATTGATGTATCGAATGGGTATTAAGTAGAGTATTTTAAATTAATATCTAAAGTTTGATGTTATATATATTATAATAATAAATTATATTCGTTTCCTTTTGTTATTTTTTTTATAGAATACTTAAGGCGCAAAGGAGCAAGCAGATCACCTGATGATAAGTAAATACGGCCGACCAAAGATACGGCCTTTAAGGGAGTGGGATGGGGGAAAAGAGTTAGGAACTGCGGAGACCTCTCTCACTATAAGAAACTCGACATGTGCTACTTTACGTATATTCTGAGCGGTCGTGGTATTTCACCGGTCGAACCGGCCCATTCATGCAGCGACCTACGTGACACTTCCACTGTTGGTGTTTGGTGACCAGTGTTTGGCTTATTTATACGTGACTTGTTCGGTATTGATAACAACGCGATGACCGAATGATTTTGGAACGGGCTTGGGCTCAGACTAAAATATCATCATAAGACACACAGGGAAGAGAAAGAAAGAGACAGTGTTTATTAAGATTTTATCAACGTTACTGCATATATATTTACATGATCATTAACATATCTATCTCTATCTAAAATCTGCATTGTACTGTATAAAACTTTCTACAAATACTTTGTGTCTGAAACAGAATGAGGTGAATGATATTTATCTACCATTCATTCGTTCATTAAGATAGATCTCTAGTATTTACATATAACATAACATAACATAACTTCACGCCTTATGTTACCCGAAGGTGTAGGCAGCGGCTGTTAAGCCTCGTCTCGCCGTTATTTTTACGTCCCAAATGGAATAGGTGGCGAACCTATTGCCATACCGGGCACAAAGTTTGTCAGTCATCGATATTTATCACACATAACTTCCGAAAACAATTTCGAAAAGTCATTGGTGTGAGCCAGTGTCTGGAATCGAACCCCGGACCTCTGGATCAGAGGCCGTGCGCTCGCCCACTGCGCCACCGAGACTAATAATATTTACATATGATAATCTGATTTTGTTTTTATGTGTAATAATTTGTCGGTTACCTTCTTTAAGGAAGTCTGTTTGCTAAATTGATAGGCGACGGAGAGTCACTAATAGAAGTAACTTTACGCTATTTATATGCCTAGGTGCAGGCTTGGGCGATTATGCCTCGACACGCCGGATTAAGGTCTATTATACTAGAAATGGCAAAAAATTGTTGGTTGTCACTATGTATGAACTTGTAGTCTTGAATGATGGGGCCAAGCTCGGACCAAATTGAATAGCTTGGCTATTCGATTTTGGGTAAAATTGGGCCAACGTTAATTGCCACCCTTAGTTCAGTGCTGTAAACCAAGCCTAGGCCTTAGTCATTGTCCCCAACTTCAAACAAAGTCGGGCCAGTGCTGGTCTGCGACGTTAGGTTATGCTTGAACAGAACTGGTGCAGGCCTGGGACCATCGTGATTTCCTATATGGGTTATAAGGCATGATACATACTCTACGGACCTCTAATTGTAAATGCAATCAAAATGTTTTATTGCGCCACACTAGATTAAAAACAATTAATCTAACTGGATATCTTCATTCAGGTCTCAGTCAACATTCTTTACATCAGATAAGAGTGATTTATGGTTGCATGTAGATGTAATTGGCCACGGTTCGTGCCCAAATCGCTGGATGTCAACGCACCCGCGAACCTGTGACTAATTCATGAGCCGAGCCGGCGTTTACCAGAGGCCTCTGCCAGTGACAATTCAAACAAAATATTTAAAAAAATGTGAGCCGTCACGGGACGTATAGCAGATGCGAAACATAGAAATTATTTTATATAAATAATACTATTACAATTTCAGAGATAGAAAGGAATTTTACAGATAAAAAAATACAATATGATGAATTTTGTCCAGAAAATTACAGTTTATTTCTCATTTCATCTTGAATAAATATTAGCATCTGCTTAATTTCATCCATCTTTAGGTTCCATGTCATCTCTTGGTGTTGTGGAGTGGTATTAGGATCTTCGGGAGTCTTGCTTGCTATAGATATAAATAATAGTTCCAATATTGGCGTATGTGGTTTTTGGTTACACCGCTAGATGGCGTTTTCCATGATAATATTCTTATGAAACAACTAACATGCTATTACATATAGACTACGTATAGTATATATATTCTATCATATAGTAGGGATAGCGTGGCGATGCGTCGCCACGGACTGTATGGCCATGCCAACAGTCAGGTTTAACCTTGCCTATGGTTTTTTAGATCGGAAAAAATTTACATCATATAAAAATAGTACAATATTCTTACCCTATGACGAAGAAGGTGCTTTAACAATTAGACATTTTATTTGTATTTTTTGTACCACATCATTAATACATGCATCATTTGCCCGAAGAAAAATAATTTAGAACTTTTTGAAAATATAAATAATACTTTGTTTCCCAACAATTGGATGTCGGGAGAAGACGATGAAAGAAGAAGCTAGAGTTTAGAGAGCGAAATACCACGCGTGCATAGTCGCTGGCGAGAACTAGTATAGCAATAAATAGAGCGTTCACACCTATTGTCGTAGTATATGCATTTAAATGAATTCGTGTCAAAGAAATTACAATGATAAAGTTTAGCCTTGACATTTATAAAATATAAAAACATCATATAAATAAAAAATACTAAAAAATCAACATTATTATATTAAAATTGTAAAGTGTGTACTGCATACGAAAGAAGTCGGTGCCGTACATATATTAATTATTACGTAACATACATATTGTCTTTTTTCAGTTGAAAAAGAGAAAACTGATCTGTACCTTTCTAGTTAAACAGAGAGATATTTTTTATGGGATAGGGGGCAAGTCGGGCATGTCACCTGATGGTAAGCAAATAACGCTACCGATGGACACCTGCAACACAGATAGTGTTACAGTTGCATTGCCTGCCTTTAATATGAGATAGAGAAAGGGTCGGAAGTGGGATGGATACGGGAAAAAGAAAGGAGCAGGGCCTCCGGATATCTCTCTCACCGAATGACACGTGGCATGAGTCACTTTCGCCCGAATACTGAACCGCCACTCAAATCTGAGAGGTCGTTATTTCACCGGTTGTGTCGGCGCATTCATGCAGCAAACTGCGTGGCGCTTCCACTGCTATGAGAGTTATCGTCTACACTAATATTATAAAGAGGAAAGATTTGTATTTTTATACGTAACGGATAAACTCAAAAAGTACTGGACCGATTTTAATAATTCTTTTTCCTTTAGAAAGCTACATTATCACTGAGTAATATAGGCTATATGTAATCATTGTTGTCATCGACATTTTGTTTGTACGCGGGTAACACTGAGGCGGGAAGCTACATACAATATAGCGGTACGAAGTTCGCGCGGTCTGCTTTTAGTCTCTGCTTTAGTCTCTGCTTTAGTCTTTAATAAAAAAAGTCCAGTTCCTCAAAATGACATACTCTGTAGGTATTTTAAGTTTTCTTTACGTACCTATAAAGCAACTTGCTATAATAATACCGTAATTTATTCAATATTGGTAATTGATTTACACTGGGTTTTTCGTTGATACGTAATGTTGCGGTACCCTAATATTAATTGAATGAAACTGAATGAATAGTTTTAACTCTAATTTTATACGAGCGCCAAATTATTACGGGAAGTTTTTTAATACAATTAATGAAACAAATACAGTTTGTTATATTTCTGTCTCTCTGTTACGCTTTCCCGCTTAAACCTCTTAACCAATTTTGACGAAATTTGGCCCAGACAATTTTTAGACCCTGAGAAAGGACATAGGCTACCTTTTATTGCGAAAAAGGTCGAAATAGAGGTTGAAAGTTTGTATGGGATTTCTTAATTTTAAAAGATAAAACCATTAAACTTTATATTTAAGCACTTGATAAGAAATAATTAAACATTAGTTGTAGCGTTTTTGCAATTTCGACCTGTGAAGGGATGAAATAGGGGATGAAAATTTGTTATTATTAATTCTAATTGAGGCGAAATAAAGTTCGCTGGGTCAGCTAGTTTTTAATAATTGTCTCATTTATTTCCATTCCTCAAGATTCCGAATCTATATTATAGATTTTCACCTTTTATCATGTCAAATATTTACCATTCGTTCATCATTCACTCCCATATTAACGTCGAAACGCCCTAAATAATATATGACAGTAGGTTAAATATAAATTTCTCACTTGTGTGTCAAACAAATAGTTTGTACAAATGTCTATTGTTTGAGATAATAATAATAATAGATAGAAAATGAATGCACCGGTTACTATGTGGGTGCCTTTAAAAAAATTATTTATATCTCAAGTGCCAAGTCTCGATGGTACAGTGGTTTAGACGTCCGCTTCTGAATAAGTTTTAACCTGTTCGGTAACGCCGAAACTACATAAATCGCTAGCAAAAATTGGTGCGTCTTATGTATCATTGCCACAGCTTACACCTTTGCGCATTAAGACTGTAAATTTTATAAAAACTAATGCGGGGTAGGCAGAAATATTACCGACAGGCATAAGACATGATTCATATATCACGTCATTCGCTTCCTTGACGCTCATAACTTTTGTTTTTTGAAGTCTCCTACCGCCACCTTCTGTTGGGATACCGTCTTTTCGATGATATACTTATGGCTCCTATATAAAAGGTATAGACACAGAGAAGCAAGATAGTAAATGTGAAATCAGGTTTCTTTTTTATAAGATAGGTGAAAAGGAGCAAGCGATGCACCTGATGGTAAGCAACCAGTCCTATGTCCATGGACATCTGCAGCACAAATAATGTTACTGCTCGTTGCTGGCTTTTTAGGGAGACGCCTCTCTAACCGAACAAAGCGCGACATGTCCTACTTTACGTTGGTATTCTGGGAGCTCTTGGTATTTCACCGGTCGAGCAGGTCCATTTATGCAGGGAGCTGCTGGGCTCTGCTACGGTTAAATTCGGTCATTGGAAACTAGGAACTCAACCATGCTTTTTCATAGCATAAAAAAGCCCATAATAACCTTATTTCTTTAGGCATTTTGTTGACAAAGCAATTATTTTAATTTTGTCAGACAGCTGCGTCTCGGCTTAGTAATTTTTACGTCTTTTGCCGCCGTGACAGATGCTTAAACAGGAAAAATAAATGAACACAGCTACAATTTTTGTGTGTAACGACACACATCCATGAGAAGAGTTCATACGTTATAACGGGATACCTATTATTAAAATACTTATAAACATATACATACTTCACGCTATATCCATTGCGGGGTAGGCAGAAAGAGCCTCGTGTGGACAGTGCATCGTGTCTTGGGCCACCCCAACGCCGGAGGAAGGTCGCCGCGAGATTTTAGTTTCATAACTCTTTTTGGTGAGAACCAAAGATATAGAATTTCATCCACCTGCTCCACATTTATGGATTCTTTCCCCTTTCAAAAACCATAACTTTCGTTTTCATCATATTCAGTTGTAAGCCTTTCGTCATCCAATGCTATATTATATGATAAAACATAATAACTCACATACTTGAAAAGAGTATTCAGCATATATATGAGTTTCTTGCCTGGTTCTTCTCGTGATAGCCCTTACACTCGGAAGTCGCTCGTGTGAAACGCGTCCGTGTTTTCTTATCCCACGGAGATACTTTACCCAAAGGCACGTACCAATACTTAATTTAAATAATCTGTTATTTGATATATTTGCTGAGTATTAAGAGTTTTAAAGGACTTAGAAAGTATATACCAAAATTAAATTTATTAATCTATAGTATATACTAATATAATAGAGAAGAAAGATTTAAGATAGAGAAGAACAGTAGCACTATATGTGTTGCTGGTGTCAATGGGCGGCGTTGGTTGCTTACCATCAGGTGACACGCCTGCTCGCTTGCCCTCCTATACCATAAAAAATACTTCTTTCACCATTAGTTACATTACTTTATTCAGATACTAACTTACCCGGTGAACTTTTTTAAATTATTCATGAATTATTCCTACAATTCCCTCTATCTATTAAACTAAACCGCATCAAAATCCGCTGCGTAGTTTCAAAGATTTAAGCGTGTAAGTGGATAGACCGCTGTCTATCCCCATACTTGTATAAATAAAATCGCTTGCAGCTGAAAGCGACTTTATTTTATACCATGAAATGATAACACAGCAAACAGGGTAATGGTACAAAAAGGTACAAACCATTAAAATTGTGTTTGCTTACATTTCCATTTATTACATAAGATAATTAATTAACATTAATAAATATGAATTATCATAAATTAAAATTCATGTAAAATAATTATTATAAATTCAAGGGCGGCGAATATATAATATATGCGTGTATGTGGTTTAATTATTATACTTTCTTGATGGCTACTAACGACAGACCGCAGAAAATGTCTACTAGACTAATATTTCGTTAAAAAACTGTTATACATAACATAACTTCACACCTATTGTTACCCGAAGGTGTAGGCAGCGACTGTCTAGTTTCGCCGTTATGTTTACGTCCCACATGGAATAGGTGGCGAACCCATTGCCATACCGGGCACAAAGTTTTAAGTCATCGATAGTTATCACACATAACTTCTGAAAACGATTTCAAAAATCATTGGTGCGAGCCAGTGTCAGGATTTGAACCCGGACTTGTGGATCACAAGCCGTGTGCTCAACACTGCGCCACCGAGACTATAGAAGAAAAAGAGTTATCAAACACAAAATTCTCTCTTAAGTATAACTTACGAAATGTTAAGATGGAATATTGTACTGTAACCACTTTAAGCCAACTTCCTTAGAGGTCGTGCTCTTTCACCGGTCGAGCCAGCCCATTCATGGAGTGGACTGCTTGGATTTGTCTCTGTTCCAAATATTTTGGGCGTGGTATGCGTATGTCAATTGGCATATTAGGATACTATGTAGACATACAAATAAAATTTAACTAGCTGCTTGTATTGTACACCAAAATAACAATTTTTGTCTGTCTGTTCCAGTAATCTCTGTAATGGCTGGACTGATGTTGACGGGACTATTATTGGCTGATTGCTGGTGTAATAAGGAGTAACTTAGGCTTAGAAAAAAAACTTTTATATTTATTGCTTCCGAGGCGAAACAATGTTCGCGGGGCAAATAGTTCAATAATACTGGTGACCCCGGATAGGATAGTTTAGGCTAGTTTAACTTACTAGTAATTTAACGCTAATTTTCTACCTACTATGAGTTCATATGGTTTATTATTTATCCTGTGATTTAATACTGACTGTAACCAAGTGCCTCCCACGAGGCGGTTTATTGAACGAAGGTTGATGGCCTGAGATATTTATCTGAATCAAAAAATTCTAGTCTATATATTCACCGAAGTGTAGAAAAAGATCAATCTGTTTGTTTGTTTTAACATTATTATTATTTTACAATATCAGAATATAGCGGAAAAATGTACGAAGGCGAAATATCGAACTTCGAAGCTGATAAAGAGCTGGGTTTGCGAAAAGTAGCTTGTTAATCATCCGAAACAGCTCGACCGATTTTTATGATATTTGTGTGCATATCGGGTACGTCAGAGAAGCGGTCACATTATCTACTTTTCACTACCCTAAATGTTAAAGGTGGTAAACCGCACGCAATTAACATAGAAAACTTAACCTTTCTACTTAACTTCACCCTTTCTACTCGAAGGTGGGTTGGTAAGCCTAGACTCGCCGTTATGTTTACGTCCCCAATAAAAAGGTGGCGAACCTACTGCCATACCGTTTTCAATAAATGCCATACCGCCAAAGTTTTCATACATGGATATAATTTTTTTATGGATACTAATATTCTTCCTCCTATAACGTATGACTCTGTGCCTATCGCTTTATCAAAAAGTGCTAAGAACCTCGGTATTCACATAGACTGTAATCTTTCCTGGGATTTTCACATTGCAGAAGTAAGCAGGAAGATGTTTGGCACCTTTCAGTCTCTCAAACGTCTTCAAAAATTCCTACCATTTCATACTAAAGTTACACTTGCTCAGTCCCTTCTACTCCCTATCCTAGACTATGCCGATGTTGCATTTCTTGATGCTAAGGAAGAACATCTAAATAAGCTCGAACGCCTTCAGAACTTGGGTATACGATTCATCTATGGTCTTCGGAAATATGACCATGTCTCTGAACTACGCTCTCAACTGAAGTGGCTACCAATTCGTAAACGTAGAGAAACCCATATCCTCAATCTCCTATTTTCCATTCTTCACAATCCTAATTCGCCTTCTTACCTACGTGAGCGCTTTGAATACCTTGTTCCTATAAACAAACCCTGTCGTACTTCGTCTTCTCTCCTTCTTCGTGCCCCTGCTCGCACCTCTAGCTGTTACGATTCTTCATTTACTGCTCGTGCAGTTCGCTTATGGAACTCCCTACCGCATTCTGTAAGAGATACTACTTCTCTGGACGTTTTCAAGAAGAGAATAAAGGAATATTTTCTCTCTAAAGATTAATCGGCAATATGTATGTTTATGTAATGTATTTATGACTTATTGGTATGTATCTATATATATATTTGTGTATGTAGTATGTATGTAATATGTATATGTGTGCGTATATAATATATGTATTATTAAATATTTGTTTTTTTCTATCTATCTTTTTTTTTTCTTTTTCTCGTATTGTACACTTTGGCTACCTATAAACTATCTCCTCTATTACTCAAAGGGTTTGCTGGTAGAAAACTCAATAGTGAGTTAAGCTTGCCTTTGTACATACATCTGTTGGAAATTTATATTATTCTGTAATTCTGTTTTGTGTACAATAAAGTATAAATAAAAATAAAATAAAAAAAATTATTTGGTATAGCAGGCAAACGAACAGGTGTGTTCATCTGATAGAGTGAGGCGTATAGAAATCGTGTCTGAAGGCGATCTGGTCTCTTTGCCTACTCCACAAGGGATTTGACGTGAATTTATTGTATGTATGTAAAAACACTAAAATACTGTCGAAAATGGTATTAATTAAAAACCAATGTGATTGTGTAAGCGAGCATGGTGTCTCGAGTTGTAATCGACTTTCTAAATGACCGTTCATGTGTAATTTTAGTAAATTACAGAGGAATTACATAATAATTGACCCACACCACCACACCAACACCACCAAAACCACATAATAATCATACATTATACCAAATTTACGTGGAAACTAAATATAAATAAACGTAGTATGGTTCGAAAACCAATTTCTTTTTTACAATATACTTAATAAATAAAAAGCTCATAGATAGAATAGCTATGGGCCGGCTCAACCGGTGAAAATATCACCACCACTCAGAAGATCGGCGTAAAGTGGCTCATGCCGCGTTTCGTCCGATGAGAAAGGTACCCGGAGGCCCACCTTCTTTCCCCATCCTACTCCCTTAAAAGTCGGCAACGCAACTGTAACACTATTTGTGTTGCAGGTGTCCATGGGCGGCGCTGGTCACTTACTATCAGGTGACACCATAACTCGTTGGCCCTCCTAGCCTATAAAATAAATAGAAGAAAACCTTTTTCTATATTTTGATATATCTTAATATATTTTATAAGTGTTCAGAAATTTAGAGAATGACGTTTAAAACTATTTCTCTTTTTCAATTCGAAATAGTAGTGTAGTTTCTGAGATTAGCGTGGTCGTACAAACAAATTCTCCAACTTTATTAAATTAGGATAGATTACGATGAATATTTTATCTCAATACAATACAGGTAACCTCTTGCATTGGACGAAAAATAAACGAGATCTCGAAGCAAGAATTAATACTACCTACACCTTCGGGTATTAAAAGCAAGCATATTTTCTTTGCAATAAACTAGTTGACCCCGCGAACTTTGTACCGCTTAAAAAGTAAAAAAAAAAAACATGGTCATTATGGCTTATCCTTAAGAGATAGACATACACCAGCGTGGACTTTTATGTAGATTTTCTTCAGGTGTATAATAATGTAGTACATTATTTTGATCCATCACTTAGGGTTCAGCCAACGTTTGCCATTAAAGTCTCGAAAATACATAATAACTTTTTATCTAATACATTATACACAAATTATAGATACAAACCAGCCCGTAGACGTCCTCTATCTATTAAAAATTGCTTAGAAATCCGCTTGAAAATTGGTTGCGTAGTTTCAAATATGTAAGCATATAAGGGGACAGACGGCGGAAAGCGACTTTGTTTTATACATACTATGTAATGATACTGTATTTTGTTATAAAGCTTTAGTTAAGTACTAGCTCATCTAGCATCTATGTAACAACTTTAACAAGTATTCCAGCAGTGGTTATGTCATAGACCTAAACGTGACTAGACTATGAATGCCTTGCGATTATTGCAAGAAAGTCACTTCATGTAATCTGTAATCCCATTCAACCTGTTACAACAGCACAACTTCTCGCCGAGTCTTCAACAACGTAGACAGATAGAACAATAAACGGTCTTTACATATCTCATTCGTTTCCTTGCAGTTCATACTTCCAATATAAAGACATAGTTAAGTAGGTGGTTACCAGAATTTCGATATTCGGACTTTTCAAACATAAGCTTAGAATTGTGACTTGTGGCGTTCTGTTCTCTCTGCCTACCCCGCAAGGGATTTGGCGTAAAGCCATGTATGTATGTATGTAAAATATATAATTTTTACCATAACTGGTGAGCATATCCTTGTATAATACAAAAATGTAGGTTTTACATGTTGAAAATCTTTAATTATAAGAATCACAAATCTGAATTGAGAATTATTTTTGATTCGAATATAGTCTACTTATTTAAGAAGACAACAGAATAAATTATTTTTCTAAACATCGTTTATATTGAAACAAGATTCGAATCCACCGTATTGACACCCCGTCCTAAATTATTAGATTATAAAGACAACTTTTTTATACATATAATTTAACAAAAATAAATCTTTGAAACTAAGACAAACAGACACAATGATTTTTAATTTAATTATAAGATTTCGTTGTGAAAGGTGACCTAAAAAAGGAAAAAAAAAAGAAATATTTAAATTTTTGGTGTTTTGTATTCAATGCGGCCTTAAAACAGGATTTCTCTTTAATTTCAATTCTACCTACCTACCTAACTTTATGTGCTCTACAAGCTACTGCTGGAATGATACAATCTCTGAATTTAAATTAGCTATTACATTTTCACCCATTGTAATAGCCATAAGCGGAATATATTTTTTTTTGTAATTTCACGCCCATAATACGTGTGGTGTAGGCCGCGGTCATTATGCGTTAACGTGCCGGGTTTTTGGTCCTACGTGATGGATCCTTAGATGTTGTCATGCGTCGGGCATAATTTTGTCAGTCAATAAAATTGTTATCAAAATTGACTTCCGAAAATATTTCTTAATAACCATTAGGGCAAAGACTTTTAAAAGAAATTTAACTGAAAATTTAATAATTATAATCTGAGTGCTAATACGAAAAAAATGTATGCGGCACGAGCGCTGAAATACCACAACCTCTCAGAATATCGACGTAAAATGGCTCATGCGACGTTTCGCTTGGGGTGCTATCCGGAGGCATAACCGCTTCCCCTCGCCTTCCCTAATCGCACCCTTGATCCCTCCCCTATCCTATTTTAAAAGCCGGCAACGCAATTATAACACTATCCGTCTTGCAGGTGTTCATAAGCCTCATTACTTGCTTACCATCAGGTCTAAAGAAAGGCCTTTAAATTTCTAAGCACGCTAATAAAATATTTTTAAATATCTAACGAATCAAATAATTATCTCGTCTTCAGAAGAGGCATAAATGATTGGTATTTATTTTTATAGCCTTGATTCAATTAAAGAAATATTAACAATTAGTCTTTGAAGTTTAATAGTTAGTATATGTAATTATTATTATTGTATAATATGCGAGTTAGTCACTTTTGGTGGACCAGTGGTCGAGAACCCCGCTTCTAATTCAAGAGGTCGCGGGTTCGAATCTTGGCTTACACCAATGACTTAAAAGTTATGTGTGATAAATATTGATTACTGAAAATTTTGCGCCCGGTATGGCAATTGGTACGCCACCTATTCCATTTGGGATGTTAACATAACGGCGAGTCGAGCGAGCGAGCTAACTACACCTTCGGGTAGAAAAAGGCGTGAAGTTATGTTATGTTGTGTAATATGCAAGTTATTATTAGTTTGGTACAAATTCACGCTGGGTACAAATTGGGTAAAAACCCTTAAATAGCTGCGGTTATTTGCTGGCACTTTCTCATTTCATCTAGCGGCAATGTTTCTGATAGAACCAATTTTTCTCCTCGACACCCTTCAAAAGCAGAAGGTGTAGGCAGGGCTAATGAATATCTTGACACGCTGAATGGATTATTTTTCTATTTCGTCTCGGTAGTCCATTAGTCGAAGTTCTGATTCGGAAGTCGTGGGTTCAATTCCGGACGCACACCAAAGATTTCGCGGAATTCTATTCGGAAGTTATGCGTGATAACAATAGATGGCTGATAGCTTCGTGCCAGGTGTATGGCAATAGGCTCACTATTTGGGATTACGTCCCAAATGGCGTAACGACGTGGTGTTAACATCAGATGCCTACACCTTCGGGTAGAAAATGGTGAAAGAGAGAGGGATAAACAAGAGAAGAATACTCAATCAATCAGTCAGTCCAAAAAGTCATTTTTGGAGTGCTTGACCTCATTTTAATTAATAAATTGATATTCTTCACATTCTATGACCAAATAGAATGTGTTCTGTAGGAAGGTGACGTTAGGAGCCTTAAAAATCGATGCGCGTGCATGAAAAGTTATGAATTCAACGAAACGAGTGAGGCATGTAAGAATCTTGCTTTATAGCGTTTTGTTCTCTCTGCCTACCCCGCAAGGGATTTTGCGTGAAGTTATGTATTTATGTATTTTGCGACTTAATACGAATTACTGTTAATAGTCTTTTTGTTTAAGGGACAACTGTTCAGCTGTGTCTTTAGCCTTACAAATTGTTTTTTTTTTGGCAACCGATACTCTAGCCTGGTGTCAATCGTTTTATACACATTAAATAACAAAAAAGTCCATGTATGGGAGGTACGTAATAACTAAGGCAATTACCATCCGAGCAGGTGTTATACATTTACAATTAATTACTTAGGTAGTTATAAAATAAAAAGGCAAAAAGGAAATGTTGCACAGATGTAGATAATTATATTTTACAAAACATGTACATAAACGTGTTGATATTATATTTTATTTTTAATAATCATTTAATATCACTACTTTTATAATAAAAAACATGTTTTACTTACATCATTTCCAAAGGATTCACTGTTGACGTCCAACACTGATGACAAAGCTGCCACCAAAATTATTTTTCTCCAACAAACCACCATTATTATCAAACAAAAATATAAAACAGTATATATTTAATATTTAATTAATATGCACTACATTAAAATAATATTATTTGTTTACATATTTATTAAACAGTTATTTTTAAATTTACGCAGCATTTATAAGGTTCCCGCGTAAATTTGACAGATTATGCTAATGAATAAAATAAGGGCAAAGGGAACAATTTATACAGCCGAATGAACTCAACTTTAATTTATAACTTTTGATTTTTATTTATTTGTTTCGTATTTGTTTTGAGAGAGTTGCTACGTCAAGCGGGCGGCAGTTTGCGCGGTTTCGCGGCATGCGACTGCGTGGATTAGTGCAATAGATAGAGAACATAATGTTAAATAGTGTTGTGGCACCATCGACACCGTCAAACTGGAGTGATGTTAGTTTTCTTTCGTTCGTTTTCAAATTATTATTATTTTAAGTTTTTTATCTATTACAAAAGTTCATATTAATACACTGAGCAAATTTTTATTACCTACTTTCGGAAGATCAAATTTACAGATTTAGTATCTTTTTCTATGATGTAAACGCTTTATGCTGCCAGCTTCTACTTAGTTTAATTGTTGCTTTTAGCGGTAATAGGACTAAAATGAAAGTATTTTCTTTGTTAAAAGTAACTAACTGTGAGTTATGAATGTTCGTCGTAACAGTTAGAATTTAGGAAAAAAGATTACATAACCACGCCTCTAGGAAACGAAATGTGATTATTATACAAATTTGTGCTTCTATAGACGGCATTCTATAAGTTTTCTAAAGGAGGTCTAAAGAGTATTTTTGAATAACGAATAAAGAGCGCTGTATGTCTCTCTTTCTAAAGAGGTTAACAGTATTCACTTTACAGTTTTCTATCCTAATTGGCTATTGAAGTGCAGGCTTTTAAAATAGATCTTAGTGTAGCGTGGATAACAGTTTTTTTGTACTATTTGTTGATTAGTTTAATAGCCGGCTGTTATTGCTATTTATGTTTATATAGATATAAAGAAATCCTAAAAGAGAAGGCAATTATTTTAAATTTGATAAATTATGAAAATAGTCATTTGTAATAGTTTCAAGTGATTGTCAATAAAAAAATAATAAAAGAATATGTGCGTTAGTGATAGTATACTAGTAGTATACTATCTATTTAATGCAATTTTAGTTATGTGTGATAAATATCGATGACTGAAAACTTTGTGCCCGGTATGGCAATAGGTTCGCCACCTATTCCATTTGGGACGTAAACATAACAGTGAGACGAGGATTAACAGCCGCTGCCTACATCTTCGGGTAACAAAAGGCGTGAAGTTATGTTAATTCAATTTAATTAGGAAAGTTTCTCTTAAAGAATTATAAATTTCAAGATTAATCGATAGAACATATTAATCGACTCTTGCCCCAACACTAGTGTAATGCAAATTAGAATAGTAAAATCTATTTTCCCAAACTGGTGCAAACTGTTTTGTTTTAGCGTCAATTTTACTTTCATTTCATTTAAAATGTTATTATGATGAATTAAAAAAAACAAAATGGCTGTCTGGAGGTAATATCGTGGGATTGTTCGTTGAGACGCTATCAAAAATCTTTGCATAATTTCATCTTTAATTTCAAGTTTCTGTTATTATGAATTAAAAATTATTATCTTCCGTGCAACCACATTTTCTTTAAGAACATGTATTTGAGAGCATAAATCCGTAATCTGGATTATTGTTGCGATAACTGGGTCGTTTTTCTTTAAGGCTGAGGTTTTGCGTGTGGGAAGGAGCGTGCAGGTACTACAAAAAAAATCACACGACCTTTCTTATAAATTAATTTTTTAAATACAACAATTGGTTTATTAAAGTTACGGAACAATATGTGTTCTACATTTTACTGAACCGACAAACTCCAATTCCAGCACTACATAACGCATTTTTTTTCTATGACCAAAATTTTTTATGGCCTTTAGGAATATATTACGTGAAAGGTTTATGGCATTTATTCTATTTATCAAAGGATCCGAGACGTTTTGTCAACTTAAAAGTCGACTAGTTAGTTTTTAAATTGAATAAACTGCTATGGACTCTACGTTATGTATTATGTGAACTTGGAAGAAACCTATAGCCAAAGAAACCTTTCACTTTCACATTATCTTGAGATCACGTAAAAATTACAGTTGCATTCACTTGTATAGGTAAATACACATTCATGATAATTTAGTTTTAATCTACTGACGAAAGCCCAATTCACGCATGGTGTGAAAAGCGGCCACACGATGAAATCGAGTGAATGAAAACGAAAAAAAATCAGTGTGTAAATGGCAAATTTAAATATTTATGAACCAAAAAAAGAAACAAACTGACTAGTGACATTTCATGAAATTTATGGTGTCATAAATTTGAGATTGGAATAAAAATAGTTAAAGATCGTATCACTCAGGATACGGGCCACTATATCAAAAGAAGAAGAAGAAAAATAATTAATATAACAAAAACGCAGTCAAAATATAATTCAGTTAATTTAACTTCTGTTATAATGTAACTCCGTTTAATGAATTATAGCCTGATTAAAATTAATAACCATGAAAATGCTTCAAATTAAACATTATGTATACATTTTGTATTTGCAATTCATTAAATATTATACTGAAGATGTGAGTCATTAACCGATAAAATCGATTTTTTTACTAAAGAAGTACAAATTTCTGCCTGACGCGACCTATTAAGGAAAGTGCTCTAACCCTATCTCTTCAATCCCTCCCTTTAGGTGTCATTTAGGCCATGAGAATTTACTATTTTGTATAATGTGTTTTGGACCATTTTGTTTAGTCTTGTTGACCTAGTTACCTGGTGGCTCACACGGACTTCTTTAGAATTGGAGTTTTAGCTTTTTTGAGAATTATGTGCTGTAAAGTGTAGAATTATGTGCTGTCGGCGGTAGAGTGGTCGAGTTTACGCTTCTGAATAAAGAAGAAGTGGGGTTAAGTGTTATAATGATATTATATATTGATGACTGACAACTTTGTACCCGATGGATGGCTATAAGTGTTGCCACCAATTCTATTTGGGACGTAAAAAATTATCGAGTCGAGTCTAGTCCGGATACTTCGCTCACCGAGCGATACGGAGCAAGAGCCACTTTAGGCCTATTCTTAGAGGTATTGCACCGGCGAATAGGTCCAACTTTTATATTTGGGGCTACAGTTTCGGCGTGTTGATGCACATTTCCCGCTGTCCACGCTTTCAGGTGCAAAACAGAGAACAAATACAAAATAAAAAGATATAATTTAAATATTATCTTCGACTCAAAAATGGCAGATAAAATTAAATAATTGCACATGAAACAGTGAAATGTTTGTTCCATGAAGCAACAGTTTCGCATCGGTTGTTGCTCTAGAGATCCGTACTAACAAGAAAGGTATGGAGTTGAATTTGTACTTTGGAGATATTAATATACATCTGCCAAAACATTATATTCTTTTTAAATGACATATATAGTAATAGAGCTAGTTATATAGCTGTAGGAACAGACCGGCTCTACCTCTCAGAAAATCAACGTAGAGTGGTTCATGCTGCATTTTGTTTGGTGAGAAAGACGGGTGAGGTAGAGAGTGTCCCTGTTACAACATCCAAATGGCCGACAACGCAAATCCTCTCAAAGCTGATTGTGTACCACCAGGTGACCCACTATCTCATTTGCTTCTTTTTTATAACAAAAAATCTAAATGAGAGTTGTGAGTGCCAACACAATTAGTAAGAATTAATTTATGATTCTAATTGCCAACTATACTTACTTTAAGATTGTTTACTTACACACAGACTGGACATTAATGACTAAAATTTGAAACAACATTTTTTTCTAACAATTATTCATACACTATTCAGAAGTAAATAAATTTGCCACCGTAAATATTCATCGTGAAACATAAAAACAAATGTTGAAAATAGAAAAATACATTTTTTTTAGTAGCAGCGACTCCAAGCTATTGGCGATATGTTACAGATTCGTTTCGATATGTCAACCGGCGTGCTATTGTACACTTTCTCTGTATACGCTCGTATGTAGAGATAGCATTGTCTATTGCGGATGCCACACAGAAGAGAGTTATTTATTACCTCCAATATATTTTATGTTCGGAAATACTTATGTTTTAGTTGCACAAAAAGATACTGTACAATGGCAGATTTGGTGTTTAAAGGTCCAGCTAATAATGGCTGAATAGACAACTTGGCACGAAAGTTCTACGGCCGCACGAAAAGAAAAAAAAAACTGGCCTTCCATATTTGAATTAAAAGTGGATACTCGAGTTTTTTGAATTTTGTACCTATTTTGAACGTTGATTTTTTTTTAAGGGATAGGAGGGCAAACGATTAGGCGTGTCACCTGATGGTAAGCAATCAACGCCGCCCATGCACACCAGCAACACATATAGTGTTACTGTTGCGTTGCCGAACTTTAAGGGATAGGGGAAAGGAAAGGATGGGGAAAGGGGGGTGGGCCTCCGGGTACCTCTCTCACCGAACGAAACGCGGCATGAGCCATTTTACGTCGATATTATGAGAGGTCGTGGTATTTCACCGGTCGAGCCGGCCCATTCATGCAGCGAATTGCTTGGCTCTGCCACTGTCAAAAGTATATTGAAGTTATTTATGCTTGGTCCTTACTTGCTTTTTTTTCTTATTTATACTAGTTTTTTTTTAGTAATATGTGTTGCTATTTTGTTTCTTGTTTATTTTATTCGTTCGAAAACCCCGACGTCGGCAATTAGGTTTCATTCTTTCGTTGTAAGAAATAAGAAATAAGAATGGGAATTTGTATGCACTCGCTGCTTTTCTGCTTGTTAGGACATTGTATTGTAGAAAGTCCAGTTAATAACAAATGTTAAATTTCACTGAATCTCACTTTCTACTCATAGCTTACCCTCCAGCATTTGTAGCGAATACTAATAATACGGTTTTCTAGATACATGGCTACTTATATGTGTTTATTTTACTGGCAGTAGCTTCATCCGCGCAAATATAAAAATAATAATAATAATAACATCTTGGACACAATCCACACAGCGCCCTCTAGTTCCAAGCTAAGCAACTAAATGCTTGTGTTATGGATACTAGATAGCGGATATTAATACATATATACTTTTCTTTTGTGAATACATACTTATAATACATAGAAAAACACCCAGACACCACACAAATGTTCATGTTTGTCACAAATATTTCTGCTCGGGTGGGAATCGAACCCCCGACCTCATTGCTGCAGCCGGTAGTTTTACCAATACGCCACGAGGCCCGTCGAATATATAATAAAAGAATAATAACTGTTGAAGATAAAAAAATGACATGCTTTGAATATGGCAGTGGGTAAAACTTTTTTAATATTGATATTAAACTAGGTCTGCTGCGAATTTGTCGACTTTGTAATTAGTTTTAAAAAAGGTCATTATTACGTTAGCTATTTGTGAGAGTCTCGTAACATACGGTACAACCATTTCAGAGGTTTTCTGTAATAAGCCGGTAGATAGTCAAAATTGTATCTAAATAACATAACATAACTTCACGCCTTTGTTACCCGAAGGTGTAGGCAGTGGCTGTTAAGCCTCGACTCGCCGTTATGTTTACGTCCCAAATGGAATAGGTAGCGTACCTATTGCCATACCAAAGTTTCGAAATTATTTAATTTCGTAAATTTATTGGTGTGTGCCAGGTGATTGGAACCCACGATCTCTGGATTCAGAAACCGTGTGCTCGACCACTGGACCACCGAGATTTTAATTTTACTAAAATGCATTTAAACTTTATTTATTTGAATATATTTTATACAAAGTGTAATTATTTTGTGTAGTAATTTACATGATCTTAAGTATATATTATAGGCATATAAGCCAGATAAGAGTGCGTGGGAAGTTATTTTGCAATAAGTACTCGTTGCTAGAATTCATTATTAAAAAAAACACAACTTTGAATTAAGATGTCTTCTATTTAACAATATAATTTGAAGGATTTATGACTGGAATAATTAGCTTAAGTTCTGGATTGATTAAAACAACTTTTAGGATTATATCGCGTTTATTTATTACTTATTTATATCTATTTCCCGACGTTTCGAACTCTTTACAGAGATCATTTTCACGAGTGATGAACCGAATTTTATTAGCGGTATTTAGTCCGTATTGGTTTACATATTTATTTCTAAGACTTTCGCGAATCTCACTCTTTGATTAAAACAACTTTTAGGATTATATCGCGTTTATTTATTACTTATTTATATCTATTTCCCGACGTTTCCACGTTTTTAAGTTCTGGAGTGACGCTTGCGGTCCGCGAATCAAAGATCTGAGGCAGTAAGTTAGAGTCTCGGTGTTAAAGTAAAGGAAAACTAAGGTTGGAGAAGAAGTAACAAATAGGTCAAAATACTAAGAGAATTTACACCGCTAAAGTGGAAGTGTTTAGGAGGCAAAGAAGGCTATAATTTTCGTGATGAAATTTACTGTCTTATTTTATGGTGGCATCAGGAGCGTTGGAGTACGACATGTACGACAAATAGTCTGCAAGAATGGCATTATGTCCTTCAATTCTGCCAATCCCGCAAAGGACTTGGCATGATATTATGCTATTGTTATTTATCAAAAGATTATCATTTTTTCAAAACTCCTACATTTTTGATAGACTTATGCGCCGCAAAGTATATTGCTAATAAAATTATTAAGGCGTTATAAAATTTAGAAAACATCATCAATTCGTTAATTAGATACTGCAGTGGAAAATTAAAATAAATTCAGTAAAATTAAGAAATTCTTCTATTATATATATTATTATTTCTTTAATTGCTGTAATTACTTGAAAACTATCAAAAACTGCGCTTCATCTGTTGGTCTTTGTAGTCTAGTCCAATCGGTTACCTGCAAATACCAGTATGCTTACACCACATCATCTTAGAGGTGCGAAGATACAAATTAATATTATGAGCATTGGTTTATTATTTGTTTATTTAGTATTATCACAACAGTTTTGTTGACTTAGATGGGCATAGCGAGAGCGATGTCGCATGCAATAGCTAGTTGTTTTCTAATCTAAAGTTATTGGAGAATTTTCTCGTAAACACCAAGCGTTCTTGCTTCTGTAACAAAAAAAACCTTATTAGCTGTAGAGCCAAGCATGTTATCTGCATGACTGGGCCTCGCTTGGTTGTTAAAATACTACGACATCTTAAAAAATATATATTTTTTTATTGGATAAAAGGGCAAACGAGCAGGCGTGTCACCTGATGGTAAGCAACCAACGCCGTCCATGGACACCAGCAACACATATAGTGTTACTGTTGCGTTGCCAACCTTTAAGGGATAGGGGATAGGAAAGGATGGGGAAGGGGGTGGGAGTCCGGGTACCTCTCTCACCGAACGAAACGCGGCATGAGCCACTTTACGTCGGTCTTCTGAGAGGTCGTGGTATTTCACCGGTCGAGCCGGCCCATTCATGCAGCGTCCTACTTGGCTCTACTGTTTAAGCCGCTTTCCGATCAGTATATCCGGAAACCCAACTTTATCACCCTCTCCCATCCCACTTGCGACCCCTTCTCTATTCTAGCACAAAGGCTGGCACAGCAACTGTACCAATATCTGTATTGTGCAACCTATATTGGCAGAGTTAGTCACTTACCATCAACTGTGTCGCAAGATTATTTGCTATTAAAAAATACAACATTTGCTTACATGTTTAGCTTAGTGGCTTGTAACATATGGACTTTTACTTGATATGTTCCGAATTCGATTTTAAGTACACACTAGCTAAGCTTAGACAATCTTTTCGAATGACAGTATAGCAATAATTTAGAAGTAATTCACAAAGTGTCATCTAGTTTTTCAACTATGCAACTGATATTGTGTTATAGAACTAGACACCGATCATTAAGACATAGATAATGAGATCCAGCCTGGTGAGAAATAGACATATGCACTGTGCAGTTGGATAGAGTCCCTTATACTGTTTGGTTATAGAAGCCTAAAATTTTCTCGGTACATAGTACCAATTTCATTCATTATACTTTAATGTCAGTTTCCTGTTCTCTTCTTAAAAGGGTCCATTTAAGTATTAACTTACTTGAGAAATTGGTTGAGAGCTTCCTTGTTGCACGAAGACCAGGTCTTGGTGAGGTTCTTGGAATTGTATTTAGCGGCCATAATATGACTGTGGTTTTGGCAATCGTTATATGGAGGACCATCGTGTGGTATTCCTAGACTGGAAGAAGTTAACAGGAAGTTAATTAGTAAGGTTTATTGAAGACAAAAACAAAATAAAATATTGCCAAAAATATATTAATCACTGTATTTTATTAACAGTCTCGGTGGCGCAGTGGGCGAGCGCACGGCCTCTGATCCAGAGGTCCGGGGTTCGATTCCAGACACTGGCTCACACCAATGACTTTTCGAAATAGTTTTCGGAAGTTATGTGTGATAAATATCGATGACTGACAAACTTTGTGCCCGGTATGGCAATAGGTTCGCCACCTATTCCATTTGGGACGTAAACATAACGGCGAGACGAGGCTTAACAGCCGCTGCCTACACCTTCGGGTAACAAAAGGCGTGAAGTTATGTTATGTTATGTTATTTTATTATAAGGCCTCTGGAATATGTCGGTGGAGTAGGTTAGTAGTCCGTTTTTAATTAAAAGTTCACAAGTTCGGATCATGACTAGCAATATCGTGCTTATATGTATTGAGAAACCATCATTCCCTACCACTTCAGCTATTCATATCGTGAAGGTACAATAAAATATGATAATACCTATGAGCTATTTCATGCGCCAACAAAAAGGCAATATACTGTGGGTGCCACTCAAGAACTGCACAGCTATTTTTGGTGCTGCAAACACCTCTCATATAACCGCGACCTGGAAAATAAAGTTAATACATCAAAATTCATTAAGGTAAGGTTAGTAACTCCCGTAAATAAGGAGTAAGATTTGATGCAGACCATCTCCCGTATCAAAAGGTAAGATTAGAGAGCGAAGAGACTCAACAAGTACAAATTTTTGATCATACCACTGACTTCCCGCACTTTATCTTTGAAAAATATCGATGATTGAAAAAATAGTTTCGAATACAATATGTGATGTGAAGTTACAGACAGACATTAAAATTTTTAATTATTACTATCTAATCTATTAATGCTTCTGAATCCAGAAGTAGCGAGTTCGAATCCTGACACTGGCTCACACCAATGACTTTTCGAAATTTCGGAAGTTAAGTGTGATCAATATCGATGACTGGACACTTTGTGCCCGTTATGGCAATAGGTTCGCCACCTATTCCATTTGAGACGTAAATATAACAGCGAGGAGAGGCTTAGCAGCCCCTGCCTACACCTTCGGGTAGAAAAGGCGTAAAATTATGTTATATTATCTGTTAACGGAAAATTCCCCTAATTAAATTGTAATAAGATATGGATACAATATGTACCTGTACTGCTTCTTACTTTAGCACCAAATTTGTCAACATAATATAAATCCAGTCCAGTGAAAAGAACAGAGTAATACCATTTCTTCTTTGCGACCTTCTTCCCTCCTTGCCATTCGCAATAATTCTTCAGATATTTCGATACATTCTCATGCATGAAGTAATTGGTCTTATTATTCTTTATTATTTTTACATCTAGGAGCATTATTCTCAATTTCTGATGTAGATTTCTGCGAGCGAACACATCTTCTACATCTCTTAACATGTCTTTTGCTAATAATTTAAACTTCTCTCGTATCCTGTAGTTCTTCTCTTTTGATATAATCTTCGTCAGCGAATGATCTAGGTGCATCATCATAGGAATGACGATCTCCGTCTGTTTTGTGTAGTATTTTACACTTTTGTGGTGGTTCTGGAACAAAATAAGTAAGTCCATTCAAATTTAATAAAACAGTGGTAGAGTAGAGTCTAGTAGTTCGCTGCATGAATGAGCCGGCTCGACCGGTGAAATACCACGACGTCTCGAAATATTGGCGTGAACAGGCTCGTGCCGCGTTTTGTTCGTTGAGCGAGCTATCCGGAGGCCCGATTTATTTTCCCGTGTTCTTACCCTCCTACTTCTTTAAAAGACGTCAACGCACCACGGTGACGAGTTCCCAAAATATCTAATTTTGAGGATATAATGTCCAAAAAGCAATGTCAAAGCATTTTTCAAGAGAATGGGGCCAAAAGAGCAAGCGAGTCAGGTCGTGGTGAGTGACTAGCGGTGTTCACACCTGGATCGTCACAGTTACTTTGACCCTTAAGGTTAGGAGAGGATCTCACGAAACGAAACGAAACGCGGCATAAGCCACTTGACGTCGATACTCTATAGATGTCGTAGAATTTCATATGTCGAGTAGGCCTATACAGAATAATATTTGCCTACTGTTTTATAGGCATGAGCTCACTCTATTAGTCATATTAGTCATTTGCAATATCTGTCTAATTTAGTTACATACATACATACAGGACATAACTGTACTTATATTTAGAAGTTGATTTCACAGTTTTTTTTAAAGGGGAAAGAGTGCAAGAAGCAAGTACGTCACGTGCTGGTAAGTGACTTGCGCTGCCCATGAACATCTGCAACACCGAGAGGGTCACAGTTGCCTTGCGAGCTATTGAGCTTGGAAGGGCCAGCCTCCGGATTCTTACCGAACGAAACGCGATCTAAGCCACTTCTAGTCGATATACTGAAAGGTCGTTGTATTTATCCAGTCGATCCTGCCCATTCATGCCGTGATTCTACAACTTTAATAACGGCTCGCTAAAGATTGTTATATGAACTAATTACTATTTCAATAAGAATAAGAATATATTTTTAACTTTAGGAAGTAAGAGTGATGAAAATATGGGCAAAATATGGGTCGAAATGTGGGCACTACGAAAGGTTGTAAGGAATGAAGTTGGATTGAAAGAGTGTGTCTGTGACAAAGTAAGGAAGATCATGCTCCGATGGTTCCAACATGTAGAAATAATGGCTGAAGTAAAATTAGCTAGGCAGATATACAGTGCAAAAACGGAAAAAGATGCAGTAGTCGAAATACATCATGACCATTTTCAGGAACCTTAAAAACCAGACGAGAGTGTAGGACAAGAGTTATGAATGTCAAAGCTACAATTGTCCCTTATGTCGCTGTGTTCTCTCTCTCTCACCTGAAAAAAAACTTGCCGTGAACTTATGTACGTATGTGAACTGTAGTTCTTTAATATTTTTTCTGACAAAGTGAAACTTTGACAACGTCGTTATTTTATCAATTGATAAATCAAATGCTATTTTTACTGATCGTGTAATAATTAACTGTTAATTTACGGCAATTGAATTGAAGGTCTCGAGTTCAATGCCTCGATTTGTTAGTCAGGGTTGACGCACTTGATTTATCAATCACAACATTTTGGATTCGTTATATCAACTTCGTCAATTGAGGTGATGCATTTATGAGAAAGTCGGATAAAAACTGTTAATCTCAAATGAATAAATGAGATGGGTGGATTTAAGGAAATGATTAGTCTATAAGTGATAAATATATATTGTCCGTAGTAGGGCCACGCAGTTAGCTGCATGAATGGGCTGGCTTGACTGGTGAAGTACCACGACCTCTTATAATATTGAGGTGAAGTGGTTCATGCCGGGTTTCACTCGGTGAGAGACGTATCCGGAGGCTCAACTCCTTCTCATCTCCCCTTCCCGTCCTACTTCCGACACCATTCATGCCCATTGTGAGGACCGGCAACCCAACTGTACAATTTGTGTTCAGGTCCCAACTGTAACATTTGTGTCCATAGGCGGCGTTTGTTACTTGCCATAAAAAACATCTACTACCTAATACTGATGTTTGGGATACAAACACACAGGTATAACTAGTATTAGCTACTCCATTTTGAAAGAGGTAAATCTAGGATGAACTATTGTACACACGCAGTGTGAGAATTTCGAAGAATTTCGAAAAGTCATTGGTGTGAGCCAGTGTCAGGATACGAACCCGGATCTCTGGATCAGAAACTGTGTGCTTGACCACTAGACCACCGAGTCTTTTGGACAATACTATACATAATTTAACAGTCTCCGTGGTCCAGTGGTAGAGCACCCCCTACTTCTGAATCAAGAAATCGCGAATCCTGGCTCATACAAAAGACTTTTCGAAACTGTTTTCGGATTTTATGTGTGTTAAATATCGATGACTGAAAACTTTGTGCCCGGCATGGCAATAGGTTCGCCACCTTTTCCGTTTGGGACGTAAACATAACGGCGAGACGAGGCTTAACAGCCGCTGCCTACACCTTCGGGTAACAAAAGGCGCGAAGTTATGTTTTTATATATAAGAGTTCCTTTTCGGATTCTAAGTTCGTTGGTAACTCTAACAACTTAAAATAATTAAAGTTTTATGTTTGAATATATCAAAATAGTCTTACGCCCGAATACTGAACCGCCACTCAAATCTGACAATCAATAAAGTGCTACTTACCGCTCAAATTTGACGTATTCTATCTAATGTGACAGCTACTTAAACGCTTAAGTAGCGCTTATATATTTGAGTGGCGGTTCAGTATTCGGGCTTTAGTGTTTTGGTGGTCCAGCACCGCGCTTTTGAATCAATAAGTGTTGTGATCGGATCCGGGCCCAAAGCAATGACTTTTCTTTAGTTACATACATACATACAATCACGCCTTTTTCCCATGGGGGTAGCAGAGCCTAATTCTTTCTATTTGCTACAATCCTGACATACATTTCTTGCTTCCTCCACTCTCATTTTCGCTTTCATACATGCTCGTCGGTTGTGGCATCTCACCTACACATTGATTTGATGGTGGTAGGTCTGTCTAGGTCGACTTTTACCGGTTCGACCTATCACACTTGTCTTATAAGTTTTCGTTTAGTCAATCTTCTTTCATCCTTTCTACATGTCCGAACCATCCAAGTATTCGTTAGTATGTGCGATAAATATAGATAATTTATTTCTTAGATGTTCACGAATCACATTCATAACATTGAAACAGCTTTTTATGGATTATATCAGTCAGTCAGTAAAGATGGCAGTCGTTCAGGTGAACGACTACCATCTTTTTGTTCATTACTCGTGAAAATGATCTCTGCAAAGAGTTCGAAACGTCGGGAAATAAATAGAAAATAAGTTCTAAACAAACGCGATATATAATCCATAACACACAGTCTCGGTGGCGCAGTGGTCAAGCACACGGCTTCTAATCCAGAGGTCCGGGTTTGATTCCAGATACTGGCTTTTTCGGAAATTATGTGTGATAAATATCGATGACTGAAAACTTCGTGCCCGGTATGGCAATAGGTTCGCCACCTATTCCATTTGGGACGTAAACATAACGGCGAGACTAGGCTTAACAGCCGCTGCCTACACCTTCGGGTAACAAAAGGCGTGAAGTTATGTTATGTTATATATATGGCAATACTACCTATACCTAACATTTAGGAACTAAAAATTCGGTAAGTTGAGGCCACACCGTGGCCTTTTGAAAAAGGCGTAAAATATATCAAAAAATAACAAGTAGCGTTAAAAAACAAGTAGAGCTTAGAGTGGCGTGTGGATGAAAATACCGTTTGCAAAATGACCACTAATTTGCACATATAACAAGCTAAAGATAATAATTTCAACAACGTCATTGTTCCAAAGACTTGATATTTTTTAACAGATTTTTTTTTGTTAATTTTTGGCAACCTTGTAATAATAATGTTTTTTCTTTGTTAAGTTTTGTACGTGAAATCACAGTATCTAGTTCTCAAACTAAGTAATTTAAGCTTGTTTTAAGGAATAAGACACTGGATATTATTAAAGACTATCTGACCTGGCGAAAATTGATTCGTTTCAAAAGCATTAAAAGCGTAATTA
Organism: Euproctis similis; assembly: GCA_905147225.2. Lineage (NCBI taxonomy): Eukaryota > Metazoa > Arthropoda > Insecta > Lepidoptera > Erebidae > Euproctis > Euproctis similis. The sequence goes on along the minus strand of LR990121.1, from coordinate 3,254,754 downwards.
AAAGATTTTAAAAAATTAAGTATCCTAAGTTACTCTTTATTACATCAGCTATCTATTAATTAAAGCGTTGTCTAAATCTGTCCAGCCATTTCAGAGATTAGCTGGAACAAGCCGACAGGCAAACATTTTGAAAAGTGTTATTTTTGTGTATGTACCGTATATATATTCTTAAGCATGTAGTGCAAAGGCAGTTATTTGAATATTACAAACAGACAATCCAATTTTATTTATACGTATAGATAGTATAATAATATATGTTTGAAGACTATATTGTTTCAAAGCATCTTTCTTCTTCTTCATCTGACGTCTTGTTTCTCTGAGTCTCTGAGTTTGTAGACAGGAGTACTCAGGAGTGGGTCAAACGGCAAAAACAGGTGATACTTTTAATAAAAACCAATCAATAAATTTATAAATTTAGGATATTATTTACTACATCATACATACATTTACAGTCTCGTTGGCGCAGTGGTCGAGCACACGGCTTCTGATCCAGAGGTCCGGGTTCGAGGCTTAACAGCCGCTACCTACACCTTCGGGTAACAAAAGGCGTGAAGTTATGTTATGTTTATTTATTACGTTTTTTTTTATCTAAAAACATCTATAATTCTTCTTATCTGACGATTAATACTTATTCTCTATTTTGAACAACACCAAATTCAGATACCTTGACGTGACTATATTTTAAAGTATCCATATATACTAGCTGTTCTTCGTCTGCGTAGAAAGCAAAAATACTATATATAAGGGTTCATTGCTCATCCCAAATTAGTGATAGCGTGATAATATTCAGCCTATGTGTTGACCCGACCTCTTGGCTATATTTATGCAAAATTGGACATAAAAGCATGCAGTACTTTTCGAGTTTATCCGTAACAAACATACAGGCAAAAAATCTAAAAACCACATTTTTGATTAGATTGTAAATGCCAAAAATTTGAAAAAAAAAATTTAATGTATAGTTTCAACTTTCCTACGATTTTATTATATGTATAGATTAATTAAGTTAATATTTTATTTATATCATAAAATCTATGTACTACTTACATTTTTACATATTCCCAATTGAAATACGTAGACAATAAGCACAAACACAGAACACCTCATTGTGGTCTGTAGTGGTACAAAGCTCAAGTAAAACTAAGGTTTATTGAAAGCACTACCCTGTCATATACATTACAAATATATCAGAAGTACCGTTCGTTATTTGTTTACAAGTACTAAAAAGAGTGCACTAAAAGGGCTATTTTGAGATAAATAAGCGAGTCAGATGTGAACGGACTGTTCAAGATTGGAATCAAATCTTTTTGTTTATTATGGAAAGAGTTAGCGTGACAGTTTAAGTTCTATACAAGCATGGTGGCCGGTGCTGCTAGTGCATTTAATTAGGGGAACTACTCAAGTGGCACAAATATAGAAACCTCACAAGGTGATTATGTTTTTGAGCCGTTTCGGGTTGAGACTCTAAGGACATGGGGTCCAAATGCTCGTGCACTTTACAAAGATATCACTAAGAGACTGATCGAGGTCTCTTGCTACCAGAGGGCTGGTTTATTTTTCGCACCGAGTATTAGCAGTACCATTTAGCGCGGAAATGCGGCCAGTCTTCTGTGCACGCTGCCAGTAGACCAGTTGGGGTCGGTGAATGTTGAAAATTATGTTATTAACCAATTTTATGGCAACTTATACATACATACATACGGTGACCTGAAAAAAAAAGAAATATAATATACAATATAGAAAATTACAAAATCAGACAATAATAGTTCCTATTTGCAAATCCATGAAAGGTATTAGATTGTTTTTAATCTAGTACCTTTCGTGGATGACCCACGAAATGGTACTAGATTATAAACAATCTAGCAATCCAACCCAAAGGCTCAAATAGAACTTCTGCTTCAAACCTGCCATGTGGTCCTACATACATATCGGCCACCTAACTGTATGACCACGTACATACGCTATTAAGTAAATTATCAGTTCACAGTAACAATTAACTCTCACACGCTCAAAACACATAATAATCTTCTCAGCAAACATATGTTATCAATTTCCTTAATATTAATAAATATTAGATTTTTGATACACATAACATAACATAACTTCACGCCATTGTTACCCGAAGGTGTAGGCAGCGGCTATTAAGCCTCGTCTCGCCCTCTGTCTTAAATGGAATAGGTGGCGAACCTATTGCCATACCATTTCATCGATATTTATCACAGATAATTTTCTGAAAACAATATCGAAAAGCCATTGGTGTGAGCCAGTCTCAGGATTCGAACTACGACCGCTGGATTCAGAAACAGTGTGCTCGACCACCGAGATTTTTGATATTTAAAGTAAAACTAAGTTTGAGAAAACGAAATAGAGTTTAAAAGATATAAATAACGTTTAAACAAACCATTGGATAAATGATCTGAGTTTTTTTTTATCGCGTTTCTCCACCCGAAGGTGCAGGCAGCACTTGCCAAATTGTTAATACCCAAATGGAATAGTAGGGAAACCTTTTGTGATAAATCGGGCACGTTTTAGTGAGTCATCATATTTATTTCACATAAATTCCGACAATAATTCCCAATAGTGTGAGCCAAGACTCGAAGCGTCTTAATTCCGAAATCACGTTTCTCTAGCTTCACCTCCAGACTTTTGAGGCGTCTTTAAGCGATATGAAAAAGAAAAATTGAGCTAAACAAAATTAAAGGAAAAAAATAGGTATATAAAATTCATATTTAAATAAAAAAGCAATTCATATCAAATAATAATAGATTCATATCAAATAAAAAGTAATTCATATCAAATAATAATCAATTCATATCAAATAAAAAGCAATTCATATCAAATAATAATCAATTCACATCAAATAAAAAGCATATCATCATTACAGAGTATCAAATAAAGTCGCTTCCTGCTGTCTGTCCCCTTATATGCTTAGATCTTCGAAACTACGCAACGGATTTTGATTCGGTTTGTTTCAATAGAAAGAAGATGTCAACAGGTTGGTTTTAATCTATAATTCGTATATATGATGTAGTAAAAAAAGAGTTAAATCCAAAATTTACTTATTTGTTACATTTGCGGAACAAATTTCGCTGGGTCAACTAGTATCACGGGACGCCCACCAGCCCGGTGGTCAGACGACCTCAGAAAGGCTGCTGGAAAAGACTGGATGCGGAAGGCAGAGAATCGGATGTTGTGACGCACATTGGGAGAGGCCTATGTCCAGCAGTGGACTGCAATAGGCTGATGATGATGATGATAATGAACTAGTATCAAATAAAAAGCCATTCACATCAAATAAAAAGATGTATATGTGTTGAGGATAACATTGAATAACACAGCGTTTAAAAATATTGATAGAGTATGAAGAACATTTTTTAAATTGAGCGTTTTTTATGGCATACATTTTTTTGTGGGATAGGAGGGCAACCGAGCAAGTGGGTCACCTGATGGTAGGCAACTTCTCATCGTACATGAACACCGTGGCATGTTGCCGTCTGTTATGGGAGTAGGAGGGGAAAGAAGGGCGATAGAGGATCGGGCCTCCAGATAAGATTCTCACCGAAAGAAACGCGGCACAAGGCACTTCACGTCCGCACTCTAAGAGATCGTGGTATTTCACGGAATTGACCAGTGAAATACCACTATCTCTCAGCCATTCATGCAGCGAACTGCAGGACTCTAACTCAAATCATGCAATGCAAGATTGACTAAGCAGATATGCAGTGAAAAATCGGATGGATATAGGAATAGAGGACGTCCATAACATACTTCCCATGAACTAATAGAAAGAGTCCTCGGGGAAGTTGATGTCAGAAGCCTTAAAAACTGACGAGAGTTATGAAAGTCAAAGAAGAGAATGGGATAAGAAAGAATCGCACCGCATGAAACTCTGTCCTCACTGCCTATCACGCAAGGAACTTTGACATGAAGTTATGTATGTACATACAAATTAATGGACTACGTAATGATTGGATGGATTTCTTACCGATTTAGGATTTAGTTACTTAATATGCTAGTGGACATTCTAGAATTAATATCTGATATTTCAGAACACCTATCGTCAAACAAAATCCCAAGCCTACAGATCTAATAACAAAATGTGTTAAAAAAAATATTGAAATTAAAAATATTTTTATATGTATCGCATTATCAACTTCCTGGGTAAGAAGATTAGCCGGATTTAGTAGCACAAAAATGCTGTTATCTACACCTACATACTTTATTTATAAAAAAAATAGAACAAATCCGTCTTTAATAATAAGTACATACACAACTTTTCGCCGAATCCCTTGCAAGGTAGGCAGAGAGAACACAGCGCCATGAGGCACGATTCTTACACGCCTCACTCGCTTCATTGACTTTCATAATTCTTTTCTGGCACGTGCGTCTATTTTTGGGGCTCCTAACATCACTTTCCTCCAGAAAACATTCTATTTGGTCATGGGATCTGTGACTTGGCCGTCTTCGACTCCAAAATCCATCTGTTTTTGCATTGTACATCTGCTTAGTTAATCTTGCATCATCTATCATGCATCGGAGCATGCCCTTCCTTACTTTTACACCGACACCCTCTTTCAATTCAACCTCCTTCCTTACAACTTTGTTTACGACGCGGTCAACGACTCACTTCGCAGATTTCTCGCAGTGCCCTCATTTCGACCGCTTTTATCTTACTTTGGTGCGCACTCTGCCATACCCAACCCTCGCTTCCACAAGTTAGCGTGGGGATCTGCAGCGCATTTTGGATTTCTAACTGGGTTTTTCTACTAACCTTCTTGGCGCCCAGAAATGTGTCCAACGCTCCTATTTGCGCTGTTTCCTGAAGCCACTCTTCTTTCTACATCCGCGGTGTACCTGCTGTCCCTGCTAGAATCACATCCAAGATATACAATTTCATTCTACTGGTACAGGACTCTCTAGCTCTTATTCGAGCGAAACGTGGTATAAACCACTTGATATTTCGAGAGGTCGTGATATTATATTTTACCGGTTGAGCCGGCTCATTAATGCAACGAACTGGATGGCTCTACCACTGTGAAATGTATTGTATGTATGTTAATTGTATGAATTTATTTGGTATTTACGAATGTAATTTGCTTATTATCTTGATACATAACCTTATAAACTGATGTTGTCATTGTTTTATTTGCAAGAATGACACAATTTAACAAGAATAATGATTAAGTACTGAGAATTTGTATGATATTAGTTAAGAAATAATAAGAGAACGTCGGTCTTGATGCATTGGCGTAGTGGTTGGCTGATTATCTTTCTAGGATAAAATTATCTTAAAAAATCTTCACTTGATGGTCGGTTATTCCGACTACTACACATTTTATGCACGACCCTACTGCTATGTTTACAGTAGCAATATTATTATTACATAGATAAGTATATGTAAAATTCTCGTATTACAGTTTGTTACCTCCTCCTCCTCCGAATCGTCTAAATCAAACGACCAATTCTTATGACATTGTGTGTGCATATCGGGTAGGTCTGAGAGTAGGACAACATCTATTTTTAATCCCCTTAAATGTTAAGGTTAGTTCATCCCTAAATTTATGTAATTTTTTTAATGAAACAACTTACAAAAATACATGTATCCCTAAATTTTCACCCCTCTACGATCAACTTCTATTTTTAACCGACTTCGAAAAAAGGAGGAGGTTCGCAATTCGTCTGTATGTATAATATATATATTTTTTATGTATGTTCGCCGATATTTTGTCAATTATGGATCGATTTCAAAAATTGTTTTTTCGTTGTATAGTGTTTACTTCCGAGATAGCCCCATTTTCACCAAGTCAGGATCTGATGATTGGAACCAGGAGAAAACGAAGGCATCCACCAAAAGTTGTATACAAGTATGGTGTTTTTCTTACGCAATAGTGATGCCTTAGGAATATTCTTTATGGTTCCAACATTTGATGCTGCTGAGGTGATGAAGAAGCCACAAAACTCCTCAACGGTTAGGAGTTTGAAGACAGCACTGCAATTAGTCGATAGAAACTACTTGGTAGTATGCAGGGCTAGTGTGTTGCTGGTGAACTATGCTGGAATATACACCTGATGCTGCATGCTGATGAAGAAGCCACAGAACTCCTTAACGGTTAGGAGTTGGGAGACAGTACTGCAGTTAGTCGATGGAAACTGTTTAGTAGTATATAGGACTAACGTGTTGCTTGGGAGGTATGCTTAAATCAACGTCTGATACTGCTGTGCTGATGATTAAGCTACAGAACTCTTATACGGTTAGGACGACAAAATTCTGTAAAAAAAAATATTTTTTATTTTCTGCAATGTAGTGTTATTGGGTTTACCCATAATAATTACAAAAATATAAACACTTAGCAAGTATTATCATACTCTTATAACTAAGTACCTATTTACGACAATTATAGCTCCCTAAAATATCAACCATTTAACAAACGGACTTGTAATTAGTGAAAATATATTTACTAAACTGAAAACCATGTAAATGAACTAACTTCTATTGAACTTTACAACTCATTAATATCACTAAAACTCGTGAAAAAAATACTTTAAAAAAAAAGTTAAACCGACTTCTAGAAACGTAAACCACACATTCTATAAGTATAATTAAATAATAATCTATAAGTATAAATGTTACTTATTTTTGGAGTCGGTGCACGCCTAGGTAACCTACTCTATTGTATTGCACCGACTTCAATAATGAGTAACATTTGTAGGTTAAAGATGACTTTATTAAAGTATTACGTTTTGTATATTGTATTAAGTATAAGAATGAGCAAGTTACGTTATTTATCGCTTTTTAGTTATTGAGATATATAGAGGTACTGTTTTCTTATACTTATAGACTGTGTGGTTTACGTTTCTAGAAGTCGGTTTAACTTTTTTTTTTAAATATTTTTTTATGTCTTTATCAAATATTTAATTTTTTGATAAGACAACGTTTGCTGTGTCAGCTAGTATATATGTGGCTTGAAAAGAGTATATGTCGCATGAGCTTCTTGCCTGGTTCTTCTCTTGGTAGCCCCATATACATGGAAATGGGCCACTCGTTGCAATTGGTTCCAAAAAAGTTCACATTGAATCTTGAACTCTGTGTTCAATTTTATAATGTAGTAATGAATAAAAATGAATTGTGTTATGTTAAAATACGTATGAAATGTAATTTAAGTGTCCAGCTGTTTTAAATGATTCACTGTCATGCTGGATTACTTGTGACGAATCTTGTTCTGAGTATAGTCAAGGGTCTATGGGGTAATGTCAGACTTTATTATATGCTTTGATCTGCTATGAGCTTGATGAATAATCAAACGTAGTTATTTCTAGGTAATTCAAGGTCTTATAGATAGAAATTTACATGGCGTACCTACAACATAAATGTGGCAATTATAAGTTCGCTATAGGCATATTCATTTTATGTAGCTTTCGCGCGCACTCAATACCGTCAAATGGGGTGACTTGAGATCTAAGTGTGAACACAGATGAAATTTTCCACATCAGTTACTTGAGTCACCAGTACAGTATATATGTACCACTAATACTTTCTTGTGTAATACCCAAATAGGTTGCCTATTTGCAGATTAATCAAAAAAGTTATATTTTTTAGTTTAAACTCAAATAGAATTCAGGTGGTAAAATTTCATCTCAATTCACCATTAGATCCCAAGTGACCCCATTTCATGGTACCTTATAGCAGTTTTTCGGCCTTGCAATCATTTATTTATTATAATAAGCGCCTGTTAGTTTTCTCATAGTTGCATCTGATATATTGCTAAGAGAAATTTCACAGGATATTTTTGTTTTGTAGTTTAGTTTCAGGTTTCCCTTTACCATACTGAACCTTTAAAGTTACATTATTCACCCAGTTCAGATATTTTTAAAAGATTACGAGTAATAAGTTATAGTAAGCTGTTGTGTCTATAAAACGGTTATGATTCTTTATCCCCTTCGCTGTTTTTTTTTCAGAAGTACTAAGATATACCTAATATGAGAGATATTGTTATTATTACCTAAAAAAACAAATTTTAATATGTACAAAAAGATTTTATTAAAAAAATAACAGTTACATACGACTAATCGAAAAACAGGTACTGGCAGCTACGTCCGATCACATTTAGAGTATTAAAATTAGAGATTCCCAAAGTGCGTTGTGTTTGACCAAATATTTGATCCAATACAAAACATAATTTTTAAACAAACAAAATTAAGTTATTGATTTCAGAGTTAAGTATTGTTGTTTAAATATTTGGACAAACAAAAGCCTTGGACATCTTTGCACTTATATAAATAAACGTTGGTTACATTTTCATTTGCCACGATTTTGCCAAGTTCTCGATTGGCAATAAAATTGGGAAGAATCTAATCAGAATGTCAGAAAACTTTACAATTTCCATAACTCAACTTCTCTGATTACACAAGGTTATATTCTTTACGTGAATTTACGGATAATAACGTTTTTTCAAGGTTGCGCTAAATGTCAAAAAAGGAGGGAAAAATTCACAAATGGTCACAAATTTAGTGTATTAAATAACTTGGATTTGATTTGATGTATTTTTTAAAACGGCATCTCATCATTTGGCAAATATCGTTAATAATGATTTCCATTCGTTAATTTATAATCCTGCATCGGCGTCATAGCTGCTTTTGTTGCTGTCGTACCGACCTGAAAATAATAGTAAAACTTCAGTTAATTATTGAATGTTAGTGTTTCCATTCTACTAATAATTACGAATAGTGAATGTGAGCAAAAGCGATGGATATAGGAGTTGAGGACGGCCAAGACACATTCCATGACTAAATAGAACGTGTTCTGGAGGAAGGTGATTTTAGGCACCTCAAAAATCGACGCGCCTGCAAGAAAAGAGTTATGAAAGTCAACGAAGCGTGTGAGGCGTGTAAGAATCGTGCCTTATGGCGCTCTGTTCACTCTGCCCATGCCGCAAGGGATTTGCCGTGAAGTTATTCATGTCTAATATGTATTATTTGGCATATATTTTGATTATCAAATGGTTTGTTGGTAAAAAATACAATTTTTTTACCTCTGGAACTGTCGGTTTGTTGCAAGCTGTTCCGAATAGCAGTAGGTATAGGTGGCGGGGTTGGAAGATGAGCACCTTCCACTCGGTAGCCGTTCTCATCAGCAGTGTAGTTGATTGTGTACGTCTGTCCATCATCACCGATGTAGGAGTAAGATCCTGTTACAACGAGGGTACCTTCTTCCGGTTTTGATCCTGGGTATGAACGACCTGAAAGTTGATCTCTATATAAGAATATATCTTGTGAGTAAGTGTGAGTGTGAAACTCAACTATGGTAGTCGAGTTTCTCACTCGTTCTCACCTTTTCTCAGCTCTGATTCATCTTAGCATTTATTTATGATCGAACTTGAAAAATTGACAGGCGGTTTATTTGCGAAAGAGGATTTGATTTTAATCCGAAAATTAGTATTTGGCTCTCACAATGGGATATGGAAAGGGTCAGAAGTGGGATGAGATAGGGAAAAAGGGAAGGGGTTGGGCTTTGGGATACCTCTCTCACCGAGCGAATCGATATTCTGAAAGGTTGTGGTATTTTACTGGTCGAGCCCGTTCAGGCAGCGAACTATGTTCCTCTACCACTAAATTGAATAATTCTTTAACCAAATACCGAGTTACATTATTTCAATAAAAAAATCGTGAAAGATTCCGACATGTCACTATTCCAATTATCACATATTTGTTTGTTTGCAAAATCAACAGCAATTTGTCATATAAGTGTTAGATTTATTACAATCTCTTGAGTAACAAAAGGTTTTAGTTAGTATTGGACATGCGTTTTAGGACAAGCGTTTTACTGAATTTATCACTGGATAGTATTGTGAAAACATTCTGCCTATAACTTGTAATACATCTTAAAGATAAATAACAGTCAAAGACACAGTGTTTAACATATAACATAACTTCACGCATTTCTCTACCCGAAGGTGTAGACAGCGCTTGTTAAGCCTCGTTTCGGCGTTATATTTACGTCCCAAATGGAATACGTGGCGACATTGCCAAATCGGCCATAAAGTTTTCACTCATCTATATTTACCACACATAACTTCCGAAAATAATTTCGAAAAGTCATTGCTGTGAGCCAGGATTCGAACCCGTGACTTCTTGATTCAGAAGCGGGGGGTGCTCGAGCACGGGATCTCCGTGACTCAATTATTAGTGCCAACGTATTTCTTTTGTATTTCGTGCCTCCGTGTATATACAGTATTGACAATTTCTAAATAAATATTCTGCCTCAAAAAAATATCATTCTACTTGTAGATACATATTATGTTTTTTCGGAATTAAGGATTCAAAGTTACAAAAAATGTATAAATCGGGAACTTTTTGTTCTACCACTAATATTCAAAACACGTAAATTGCAATAAGTGAATTCGATCCTGGGTTATTATAAACGGAAACATAACATTCTTAAATTCCTATGTTTTATATATACCCTAATAATGAACGAGTCGTCTACATTGTCTGGCGGTCGAACACCCAGCTTCTTAATCATAAGTCACGGGTTCGAATCCTGGCTCATAACCATGAATTTTGGAAACTAGCTATGTTTGAAAAATATAGTTGACTTACAAATTTAATATATGCCTGCCATATATTTGATGAGCCTCGTGGTGCATTGGTATAGCCGCCGACTGCAGAATCGAGGTTGGCGGGTTCAATTCCCACACGAGTGCAAATATTTGTGACAAGTATGCATTAATATCCGTTATCTAGGGTCCAAGCACAAGCATTTAGTAGCTTAGTTTGGAACTAGAGGGCGCTGTGTGTATTGTGTCCAAGATATTATAATTATTTGCGATTTAAAAATTCGAGCCGAATCGTAACTGCCACTGCCTATGCCTTCAGATATTAAATGGTGTGTAACTAAAAAAGTTAACATACCTGTCTGATCAACTTTAGTGCCATCACTAGTTTCGTAAGAGTAATGATACCCATCTTGATTCAGTTCATTCTCGTATGACAGGATCACAGCAGCAGAACTGGATTGCATCCTTCCTACTGGAGCTTCTGCATGATGCTGTTCATTTATATGATTGTGCTGCTGGCTGAGTAGGGGTGCTTCTAGTCCTGCGTCAGCGCCGCCAGATGAGCTGGCGAATGGTGGCAGTAAAACAGTGGTATCTAAGCGAGCGCCTGCTGCCATAGATGCCGCTATCGTTAAAATTACGATCTGAAAGAATAACATTTAAAATCAATAAATTAAGATCACGGTGGTCCAGTAGTCGAGTACCCCGCTTCTGAATCAAACACCTTACACCAATGACTTTTCTTAAATTATTTTCGGAAGTTATGTGTGATAAATATCGATGACTTAAAACTTTGTGCCCGGTATGGCAACAGTTTTGCCACCCATTCTATTTGAGACGTAAACATTTAACAGCGGTAGAGCTAAGCAGTTCACTGCATGAATGGGCCGGCTCGACCGGTGAAATACCACAACCTCTCAGAAGAACGACGTAAAGTGGCTCATGCCACGTTTCGCTCGGTCAGAGAGGTACCCGGAGGCCCACCCCCCTTCCCCATCCTTCCCTATCCCCTATCCCTTATAGGTCGGCAACGCAACAGTAACACTATATGTGTTGCTGGTGTCCATCGGCGGCGTTGGTTGCTTACCATCAGGTGACACGCCTGCTCGTTTGCCCTCCTATCACATAAAAAAAACATAACGGCGAGACGAGGCTTAACAGCCGCTGCCTGCACCTCCAGGTAGAAAAAAGCGTGAAGTAGATTATTTTCTGTTCATGTGAAATTAAGGAAACAATTTTGGGAAATTTAGAAGTACTAATAGTTAATTCGTCATAAATTTGAAAAACCTTTGCCGGGCACTACATAGTGTACATATGAATGGAATTAAGAAACGTAGGTAAGACCAAAGTATATAGTGGACTTAAAACAAATCTAATACATAAATACGATGATAAACTTTTAGCAGTGGTAGCCAACAATTCGCTGCAGACTGTGCTCAATGGGTTAAATACCACTACTTGCCAGATTATTGACGTTAAGTGACTCAAGTTGCGTTTTGTTCAGTTATAGAGGGATCTGAACCTCTTTCCCCATCCCACTTCCTTAAAGACTGACAACGCAACGCACTTTTATGTGTTTGCAAGTGTCCTTGGACAGCACTAGTCAAATACAAGCCGAACATTTAAAAAAACTGTGAATCATTTAAAACTTAATTTTTTTAACTCAATAGTATTTTTGATTGAATGTCAAAAGTCGTCGTCAGCAGAAAGGTTGTGTGGAACCAATGAACAGCACGAGTAGAACTTATTAATTTTTATGTGCGAAGTAAATAAATAATTAAAACAATTACATTTATTTCTTGTAAACAATTAAAGTGGTACTAATTTGATTTTTTACAATTTATTAATCTGTTTGGGGTTTTTGTTGAAATGCATCATAAATTTTACTTGCTGTTGTTTTGCAAAAAATAAATAAATGATCGATTGACCACCCTTTGCATTCAGAGTCTGAAACAGCGGTAGCGCCAAGCAGTTCGCTTCATCAATGGGCCGGCTCAACCGGTGAAATACCACGACCTCTCAGAAGATCGACGTAAAGTGGCTCATGCCGCTTTCTTTTGGTGAGAGAGGTACTCGGAGGCCCACTCCCCTTCCACATGCCTTCCTATCCTACTCCCTTAAAGGTCGGCAACGCAACTGTAACACTATATGTATTGCAGGTGTCCATGGGCGGCTCTAGTTACTTACTATCAATGGACACGCCTGCTCGTTTGCCCTCCTATCCCATAAAAAAATAGATTTCAAAATTTTATCAAAATCGGTCGAACAATGAGCCAGCAATCCCCCTTGCAATTGGAGTTTAATAAAAAAGAATTACGAACTATCCTTTCATTTAAGTTGGATAAAAAAGCAAACTGTGTGCAAATTTTATAAAAATCGGTTTAGTAGTTTGAAAGTCCATCGCGGACAATCAACGTAACACGTACTTTATTGATTGACTAGGAGAACTTCGTACAGCCATGTCATATACTTTTACCCCAAAAAAAGATACTACTCCGCTCTTAATAATCAAAGCGTGATGATAAATAGACTATCCAATTCGCCGTTATATCGACGTTTTATCATCACGCTGCTACCAACGGTACCTGAGGTAGTAATCTGGAATGTCATCGAATCCGCTAAAGACTAAAATTAAATGTCAAAACATGGATGAGGTGGTTCCAATAGCATTCCTGACCTTTTTGTGTGAACCGATAAAAGCTCTACCCATTATAGATCTTGCCATTAGTTCGTTTACCGGATCTTATGTGGAGGATTTGAACTAAATACCTGCCTTTTGAACTTTGTCATTGGGAATACATTAGTTGACAATGCATTTATGAGTTTTTTTATGGTCTAGGGGGCAAACGAGCAGGCGTGTCAACTGATCGTGAGCAACAAACGCCGCCCATGGACACCTGAACACAAATTAGCCGGATACCTCTCTCACCGGGCAAAATGCGGCAAAAGCCACTTCACCTCGATATTCTGAGAGGTCTATATTTACCAGTCGAGCCAGCCCATTTATGCAGCAAACTGCGTGACTCTACCACTGTTAACAAGTCAATAAAGTAGATCATAACCCACAAATATCTGCAAAATCGATAAGGTCTCATTTACATTGTAAGCCTTTTGCTATCGGTTTAAGTATCTCTCCTCTTTTGACAGTGGGTTGCTCTACTGCTGGAAACAACTTCGATTTTTCTTAAAATTAATAGATTGACGTTTGCATTTTGTTTGAAATATTATACTTTTTGGACTTAGGGAGCTGAGCAGTAGTAAATATCATCGATTCGGGTTCAACAAAACATTGCATTATTAATAAATTGTTTAAGTGCCGTTAAAACCGACAATGACAATAATTTTGCTGTCCAAGGGAGCAAGGAAGGTGAGAAGGAATAGGTAGCAAGGGCTATTGCCCTACATCGAGCAAAATCTTGTTAGTTGTTTGATACTAACTTTTGCAAAGTAATTATAACTTAGAGTCACTATAGTTGAAGTCGGTATATCGAAACATCAAACCATCAAGACACCAAAGATAGTGGCAATACTCTCTATCCCTTTTCAATATTCTTTATTTTACATATTTTTTTCAGTTGGTTAAAAAGCTCATGTTTCTGTAATAGTTGCTCAATTTTGAGTCCAGATGTCTACTTCCTAGCTATTTAGTGCGGTTCACGTTTGCCCAATTTAGCTGTAACATTTCCAACAATGCGGTAATTTTAATGGAACGCGGTTGAAATAAATATTATAACGCACTTTATCTTCGCAACAAAGAAAATTATCTTTAAGAGATTTCTATATCAAGTCAGGTCAAGTCAAGTCAAAGAAGCTTGGTTTTTATAGGTCCTTACATGCACTTAAAAATAGTCAACAAGTACATATTTAACATATTATTTAAAATAAGCGGTCCGATTCCGAGTGTCGGGCAAGAAACTCATGTGCCAAATACTCTTTTCAAACCATTTGAAATAAATAACAATATTATAATCACTACTGAAAACAAAGCAGTAGATTAGTGAATAAAAGGTGATAAATAGCAGACAGTATACTCGACCATCACAATTAAGACCCAACCAAATTAAAATCAACGTCTATAAGTAAGTATATCTATATTAATGTTTTAAAAAAACACACGTCAAATATTATTGATAGCAAATAAGCTAAAATAAACGCTTATTTGATTTACTTACAGCGATATTTTTTATGTTTTTACTACTGTCCGGAGAAACTTATAATACACAATCTTTTCTAAAAGAGAAGAAAGAAGAGTGGTGTCGGGAAAAAGCGTAAATGGAGCGTTGGGCAGATTCCTGGGCGCAAATGTTAACAGAAAAGCCCAGCTAGCTTTTCATAATGCGGTACTGATCCCAACGCTAACTCATGGAAGCAAGAGTTGGGTATGGCAGAGTGTGCACGAAAGTAGCATAAACGCGGTCGAAATGAGGGCTAAATAAGTGAAGTTATGTTTCCTAAACTCGTTCCAACCATTTATTTTACTTTTGACACATGCTTTAGGACGTAACTGTTTCATTTACGCAATTATTAACTTTGAAACGAGTGAACAGAGAAATATATAAACTGCCCAATAATATTTATAAATCTTAATTATTACCCACTAAATACATTAATATGCCGTAAATAGCTCTATTTATAAAATTTATGTGAATATTCATTTCCGTTATAAAAAAAGTTACGTTCTATCGCATCTAGTGACAGGATCAAAAGTATTCGGTGCAAACTAATGAATCGCAAATAATCGATTACACTTATTTGCAGTTAAGTCAGCTGACAACTGAGTTTTGAATTGTTGTAATAGACAACACGTTAAAATTGTATCAGGAAGATATGGAAATCTTCATATCATACCTATAACATGAAATAAAACAACCAAAATAGGTATTTTAATATTATTTTATTATAACGAATCGTCGGATTCTTCATACGAACTCGAATCGTCGCTTGAATCATCTGCAGTGTTTATTATTAACTCTTGTATAGGTATGTTGTCAAATTCAATTTCCCGATCCCAATCAGAGAATATTGTATTTTTTGTCTTGTTGACGACACTCGCCCAGTTTTCAGGCGTCACATTAGCACATGCGTTTTTTAAAAGTTCTAGCATTTTATTTGCTGTGAAAGGAGGAGTTGTATTGTTTCTTGCGGCGTGTCCTTTGACTTGTGCCCAGATCATTTCAATTGGATTATATTGACAGTGGTACGGAGGAATTCTGATTACAACATGCCCATATTCTGCTGCCATTTCGTCGATGACATATCGTTTTGGCTGCTTTTTACTTTTTAAAATTTTAAGTAACTCTACTTTTAGTAGGGATTCGTCCACATCTTCCCCATTATCACGAAGCCAGTTTATAATCTCGTGTTTTTTGTTGGCCGTTGTTGGCATTTTATTAATTTGGCGAGAGTGATAGGGTGCATTATCAATAAATATTGTTGATGGCTCTTCAAGTGATGTAAGCATTTCTCTGAACCACTTTTCATACACGTCCGCATTCATCTCCTCATGATAGTCTCCTGTTTTTTTTGATTTGAACGCTAACAGAGCGTCTGGTACAAATCCCTTTGTAGTTCCCGCATGGCAAATGATGAGGCGTTCACCTTTCCCCATTGGCACTGCAGAAGTAGAAGCAGCAGTATCGTCAGTCCAACCTTTTGATATGGAATGATTGGCATTGAGCCAAGTTTCATCTGTGAAAACGATATTCGACCAGTCTTCTATTTTCTTCGCTTGCCTTAAAAATTCACAGCGAGACAAGGCTATATCACGACGTTCCATTAACAAATATATTTACAGAAGTGAAGTTTTTAAGTAATATGAAATATGTATTTATGCAAAAACTAAAATATCCGTGTTAAATCGATTAGAAATTCTTCCTGACTAAAATCGATTATTACAAAACATTGTATCCGTAATACATTAGTACAACACTAATTGATCAGAATTCGACCTGTCAAAAGTAAAATAAATGGTTGGAACGAGTATAAAAAGATGGTTAGGTATTGTTCTAGTTATTGAGTTTCAGGGAATATTAACCAAGAGTGCCAAGATGTAGATGTGCAATCGTTCATTACTTTTAATAATTTTGATTAATTTTGATACACATTATTTACACGTTATGAATATATTTTATTTTTTATTTTTTTTTTTCAATATTTTTTTTATTTGTCGCTGTTTATAATTCAAAATTGGAACACTAAAACTTTCGTTCGTTTATTTCCCGCGTTTAATAAAAACGATACTTATAAAAGCAAAGGCGATAAATTCTGAAAGGATAATATAGAATAATAAATAATATAGAATAATAAATAAATACACTTGTATAAAGCGATAATAGTTTGTAACTTGATGAATGAAAAATGACTATTAATCAGCTTATGTCAATTTACTATCTGGGATGACTTACGAAAGTATAGTAGAGATTTGTCTCCGTATTGTTACATAGCGCTTAGTGATAAAAAATAACGCTTTAACCGACTGAAAAAAGTAGGAATGTGTTTTATAAACTTGTACATATTGTACATATTTATTGATACTTAGTCTTGATGTTTCCGGAGTACGACTTCTGATACAAGGATTCCGAGTTAGAATCATGACTTAAACCAATAATTTTATGTAAAGCATATGAGATAAATGTACTCGAGTATTACAAACAAGGAGGAGGACCAGAAAATTTATATGACAATCACACACTAAGGGAAATGACATACAGTTACAATTAAAAATTACATGGTCACAAGAGATATTGCCCAAACTAGCAATGGTATATTCTTACAGTTCGCTGCATGATTGGGCCAGCTCGACCGATGAAATATTACGACCTCTCGGAATATAGGCGTAAAGTGGCTCGTGCCGCGCTTAGTTCGGTGGGAAAAGTATCCGGAGGCCCGATTCCCTTTCCCCTCCTACTCCCTTAAAGGACGGCAACGCACCACGGTGTTCATAGGCGATGAGTTGTTTGCTTACCATCAGGTGACCTACTTGCTCGTTTGCCCTCCTAAGCCATAAACTCTGTCTCGTTAAAGCGTAAAGTTTTATAAAGATAATTCTTTTCTGTATGATCCTAACAGATCCTGAACCAGAAACTGGCAATACAAAAAAAAAATCTTTGAAAAAACTATTGTATTAAAATGCCGAAGAGCAATGGGATGAAATGACACAATATGTTCTAACCGCACAAGGACAAAAAAAGAGGTATTGCTACACTCTATGATATATAGTCACTTATAATAACAAATTTAGCAACACAAATACACTCGATTTGTCACTGAAGTAATATTTGTTTTAGTATATTATTGCACACAAATATAACTAATATACGACACAAATAAACTAATATATGACACAAATAAATAGAAATACTAACATTAAACATGATAGTTCCGTACTCAAAGGGTGATGGCAGTGAAATGTTGACTGACAAATGAATCTGCCGCGTTTTATACTGGTACCTAACGATACTGCACTTAGATGAACGATACGTGTTTGTTGTGGTGAAAGATCCAGTTGTCGTCACCACACTTGTTGTTGGTGATTTGTTGTTGAAGTACTTTTGACTGATTTCTTATGCTCCTTGAAAAAAGAGAGATCCTCAATTCGATTGATGTTTATTTTGGATTTTTTCAAATGTAGCCCATTTTTTATCTGAGATGGAATTTGTATGTATAATGTGTGTATTGAACGTCAAGGATGCTTCTAGTATCCTCAATATTAATTTTAATCAATTCTTAAAACTAATAAGAATACATTATGATATTTCTGTAATTTAATTACGTAACGATAATGAATATTTTGAGGACACGGTTTTTTAATATAATAGTTATCGATAAAACTAATTGTTGCCTATCTATTTGTAACGTTAAGGAAAATTAAAATAACACTACCTGGATAACAACCTAGTCATCCTTCTAAAAGTTAAGTAAACATATTTTCTCGACATGACAAACATAACGGACCTAAGAACTTTGCAAAATTGCTAAAAATATATAAACCAAATAGCTGACAATGGAATACTACACCCTACATACAAAGATCCGTATTGATTTTCATTTCAAACAAATTTAAACTTTACTGATACAGAAATAAGACATGTTTTATATTTTCGCCAAAGTGTATCAAAAAGTATTCCTAAACTATTTCATATATTAATTACGCGAATTATTTTAGTTTTTTTTCACTAAACGTAACCTCGGTTAGTTCGTTAAGAGTTTAAGTAATACATATAAACAAATTAAATTATGCCAGAAAAAAGTCTTTACTTCAATTACTTATTTTTAAGACAATTTTTTTAATTACTTATCAATGTGATATCTTTGGTAATATCGTTACGAGATATGTATATATAGTATATTTATTTAGTAACTAAAGGTTGTACATATAATACTTAAAATATTAAATTAAATGCAATTAAAAGAAAAAGATACGCGAAAGTTAGAGTGTTTTAAAGGGAAGAATCTAGAACTGATGCAAGGATAATGGTTGATGATGTAGTCCTGGAGCAGGTGGATGAAATTGTTTATCTTAGATGCGCTTTGAGGAAGAATGGCAGACACCGAAGTAGAAAGAAGAGTGGCCATAGGAAACTGTTAATGGAGCGTTGGGCAGATTGCTGAGCGCCAAGAATATTAGTAGAAAAGCCCAGTTAGTAATCGACAAGGCGGTACTGATCCTAACGTTAGCTTGAGGAAGCAAGAGTTGGGTATGGCAGAGTGTGCACGAAAGTAGGGCAAACGCGGTCGAAATGAGAGCACTGTGCAAAATCTTCGTAGTGACTCTTCCTGATCTGAAGGAGGTAGAAGTGAACGAGAGTGTCTGAAAAGAGTAAAAGAGAGTCAAAGAAGCGAGTGAGGCGTATTAATCGTGCTTTTTGGCGCTCTGATCTCTCTGCCTAACTCGCAAGGGATTTAACGTGCTTTTATACTTAGTCTGGCCAGAAATACTATTACAACTAAAAATAAAAAAATATTACATTTGAATTTAGAATCTGTCATTTTTATACGATTGTTCATTGTGTTTTCTCGTTTTGGCGCCAAAACATTGTACAATATTTTGCGATATTAAAATGGAGTGGGATGATAAAGAGAACCGAATCGCTGTGATTGCATTACACAAAGTAGGTATGGAGCCAAATGCAATTTTTAAAACTCTCCACACACTTGGTATTAGTCAAATGTTTGTGTACCGGGCTATTAATATGTACAATGAGACCTCCTCTGTTTGTGACAGAGAAAGACCTGGCCGTCCACATAGTGTTCGTACGAAAAAGATGGTCAAAGCAGTAAGGGAAAGAATTCAAAGAAATCCTGTCCGCAAGCAAAAGATTTATCTCGGGAGATGAAGATAGCACCTAGAACAATGTCGCGTATTTTAAAAGATGACTTAGGACTTGCAGCCTATAAGAGGCGCACTGGTCATTTATTAACTGATAATTTTAAAAAGAATAGGGTGTTAAAATTTAAACAACTACTGAAGCGGTACGCAAAGGGAGGTCACAGAAAAATATTGTTTACAGATGAAAAAGTTTTTACAATTGAGCAACATTTTAACAAACAGAATGACCGTATTTATGCTCAAAGCTCTAAGGAAGCTTCCCAATTAATTCACAGAGTGCAACGTGGGCATTATCCGACTTCAGTGATGGTTTGGTGGGGTGTTAGCTACGAAGGAGTGACTGCGCCATATTTTTGTGAAAAAGGTATCAAAACATCGGCACAAGTGTATCAAGATAGCATTCTTGAAAAGGTAGTCAAGCCCCTTAAGAACACCATGTTCAATAACGAAGTATGGTGCTTCCAGCAAGACTCGGCACCGGGTCATAAAGCTCGGTCCACGCAATCTTGGTTGGAAGCGAACGTTTGGGACTTCATTAGAGTTGAAGACTGGCCGTCGTCTAGTCCCGATCTTAATCCACTGGATTATGATTTGTGGTCAGTTTTAGAGAGTACGGCTTGCTGTAAACGTCATAATAATTTAGAATCCCTAAAACAATCCATACGATTTTCAGTGAAGAATTTTCCCATTGAAAGAGTGCGTGTTTATATTGATAGCTGGCCTCAACGTTTAAAGGCCTGTATTGCAGCCAATGGATACCACTTCGAATAAGCTTTTTATATTTTATATTGTTTTATATTTATGTATTAAAGTAACACACTCTAAAAGTAATACATGTTATTTGCAATTAAAAAAAAAATTTTCTTTGTTACAATATTTAAGGTATGACTAAGTATATGTATGTTATGTATGGCGTTTAAAATTTTATCAATCATCAAGAGTTATATTTACATATATAATTAATTATATTTACATATAATGGCAACCGTCAAGATTTTTCGAAAAATGCAACGTCAGGTTTTATTGTATTTTTAGTAGAATTTTCTTTAAGTTATGCTAAAGCAGGCAAAGATTTATCTATGGAAATTCGTGCTAACTGCTAGATTTTTAAGCTTTAGAAAAGTGTAGAAATGAAACTGGTCTAATTTGAATTGGTGGTAGAGCATGATAGAGCCACGCAGTTTGTGGAATAAATGGGTTGTGTCGACCGGTGAAATAGGTAGCTTAGAAAAGTGCCTCTTTTTACTTCTCCTTCGGCTACAGAGGTACCCAGAAGCCTTTTCTCCTTCTCGTCCCTCCTCCTTTAAAAGCTCTGGTATTGAAACTAAAAAGGGGTTGCAGGTGTTCATGGACAGTGTCAGTTATTTAGCATCAAGTATCTCATTAAATCGCTTGCCTTATTCCATAAACAGTTTTTCTTAACAGTGGTGGAACCAAGCAGTTCCTGCATGAATGGGCCAGCTCGACCGGTGAAATACCAGGACTTCTCAGAAGATCGACGTAAAGTGGCTCATGCCGCGTTTCGTTCTCCATCCTTCCCTATCCCCTATCCCTTAAAGGTTGGCAACGCAAAAGTAACACTAAATGTGTTGCTGGTGTCCATTGGTGGCGTTGGTTGCTTACCATCTGGTGACACGTCTGCTCGTTTGCTATTCACATAAAAAAAATAAAAAAATATCGGTATATAGCATATCTAAGTCCCTCATCGATTGAATATCGGTCTGAGCCCAAGCAAAGCGTGATAACATTTTACCAATATTTCCAAACGACTCTACATAGTTCATTTATCTAGTGTATTGAATAGAACCTGCAACTGTTGTATAGAAAATGTTAGAAATGTCACCTATTATTGTATACGAAGCCTTTAAATTCCTAAGGCTTAACATTTGATCGTACAAGGTCGCTTTGTTTGCATACCGTACATCTTTAATCACGACTTTAGGGTCTCGGCAAAATAATATTTGCTTGATATTGATCCCAATTGAATCTAAACGGATTGTTTGACAGAAAATCAAGAAATAAAATAGTTTACTAACGATAGGATTAATCTTATGGGACACATGATGGGAAAGAAAAGAGGACAAATGAGTATGCAGGTAATCTGGTGATAAGTGACTAACGCCGCCCATGGACACTTGCAACACAGATAGTGCCCTAGTTCTTCTGTGTAGTGGTAGAGTCTAGCAGTTCGCTGCATGAATGCACCGGCTCGACCGGTGAAATACCACGACCTCTGAGAAGACCGACGGAAAGTGGGTCATGCCGCGTTTTGTTCGGTGAGAGAGGTACCCGGAGGCCCACCCCCCTATATGTGTTGCTGGTGTCCATGGGCGGCGTTGGTTGCTTACTATCAGGTGACACGCCTGCTCGTTTGCCCTTCTAACCCATAAAAAAAACCATGGTGTTCATGGGCAGTGAGTAGTTGCTTACCGTTTTGCCCTCCTGTCCCATTAAAACATTTGCTTTTCCGGTGTTATGATTGGGTAGGGTTGCGGTAAGAGGGCCCAGAAGGCCATAGTGAGCCACTTACTTCGACGTTTTGATGGGTCGTGTTATTTCACGGGTCGACCCGGACCATTCATGCAGCAAACTGTGTGACTCTACCATTGTAGAAGTTACAAAATAAATTTTTAGTTTAGATTTTATTAATGGTGCCCTACCACACAGTAGGGTAGCATTTTAAATAGTGATTTAGACCGATCGAATATAATCGTGTACTATGATTTTCATTTACGTTACACGGTGTAAAGGGTCATCATAATCTATAATAAATGCTGCAATAAAATGAAATGGCTTCGTAAATAAACCTTTTTTTTTTGTTAAATACAAGTAGTCTAAGCCACTCCTTGATGTATCAGCTACCTTTTTTTTTTTTTTTTTTACGCGAGGAAATGCTTTATGCACACCCCCCGCCTGGGGACGGCAGGGGGTAGTGTGGGACTCCCAAAACAGTAAACTGAAATCCGATCCTAGGGTTACCCACTAAAACCTCGCGGCGGCCTTCCTCCGGCGTTGGGGTGGTCCAGGATTCGGATAAACCCCTCTGGTCCACCCCGCCGTCGCCCCCCCTCCGTCACGAGGGGGTGCTCATCCTCGGGGAGCCTCGGCGAGGCTCCCCCGGGCGGGGCGGCTCCGACCGTGCGCTGTAAAGAGGCGCGCGGCCGGCGGCGCCCCCGACGACCCTCCCCGGCCGAACCGGGGGTAGCTACCTACTACAGACAGTCAGACAAACTTGTTATTTTGTTGTATGTATTCCTACAAACATACACACCAATTTTATTAACCGACTCCAAAAAAAGGAGGAGGTTCTCAATTCGTCTGTATGTATATTTTTTTTTTTAAATTTTTTTTTTATGTTTGTTCACCGATATTTTCGTTAATTATGGACGGATTTCCATTTTGACCGGGTCAGGATCTGATGATGGAAACCAGGAGAAATCGAAGGCAACCTCCGAAAACAGTTAAAGATTACTTTATAAAAGTATTACGTTTTGTATATTGTATTAAGTATACAAATTGGTAAGTTTCGTTATTTATCGCTTTTAAGTTATGAAGATTTTGTTGTTTAAGTTTCTAGAAGTCGGTTTAACCGTCGGTTTAGAAGTTTTTAAAAGTAATTTTTTATATGTATTTACTTTAATATTATGTACATATATGGTATAATATCTAAGTATTAGTATAAGTAACATCGCGTGATATAGTTAATTTTGTGTGCGTAATTGTTTTAGTTAAACATATCTCACTAATATGATAGATATACCAAAGTTTCTGATGATGTTTGTGTGTTTGTTACTTCCGAAACATCTATATTCTTTACTAGCTATTACCCGCGACTTCGTCCGCATAAGTTTTTTTGATTTTCTCCCGGCTGTAAGTCCCCCTGCAACAATGTCCCACTATCGTGTTCCGGTCGGTTGGACGTGAAAGAGCAAAACACCCAACAAAAACGACTAAAAATCACTAACTCAATTTAGTTATTGCCTACCCCCTAAGAACGATGGCATGATCATTTATAGCCTATGACCATTTCTAGGTAATCATCTATCACCATACCAAATTTCATCAAAATCCGTTCAGCCGTTTAGGCGTGAAAGAGTAACAGACAGACAAACAGAGTTACTTCCGCATTTATAATATTAGTATGGATTTTCCGGTAGATCGGATCATGCCCTTTCATATTTATACACCGAAACTCTCTTCCAAAAAAGGGCATGCTCCGATGGTTCGGACATGTAGAAAGAATGGATGATTCAAGATTGACTAAGCAGATATACAATGCAAACGGGTACACACATTTCATGACCAATTAGAACGTGTTCTGGAGGAAGATGATGTTAGTAGCCCCAAAAATAGGTAGAAAAAGCTATCCGTCTTATTACTTACATGGATCTTCCCTGAATTAGAATGATTCCCAGTAATTAGTTCCCTTTAAATAATTTCTTTAACTTTAATGCTGCATTTAGCACAAGATATAGTTAGTCGATTTGGATAGCAGAGGTTAGAATTATATAAATAATAGTTAAAAAAAACTAAAAAACACGCTTTTTATAGAAAACCGAACTAAAAAATAGAAAAATAAAAAAATAAAATTATTTAAAAAAAAGCGTGGGGTGCTTTTTAAGATATTATCGAAATGATAATCACTCTACTCATATCTGTCAATAAAATATTTATAACTATTGACACCATGCACCCCACGCTTTTTTTAAAATAAAATATATTTTTTTTTATTTTTCTATTTTTTTAGTTCGGTTTTCTATAAAAAGCGTGTTTTTTAGTTTTTTTAAACTATTATTTATTTTATATTTTTTAGTTCGGTTTTTTATAACAAGCGCGTTAATAGCGCCATCTGTGACTTATACAAGGAACTCGTTTCAAGTTGATAACGTAGACTTTCCGCTGATTGCTACTAGATGGTGCGAGAAGTGTCTCGCACCATCTAGTGGCAATCAGAGGAAAGTCTACGTTTTTACGTCTACGTTACAAACAAACATACAAACATACAGGTGAAGCTAATAATAAGTACATACACGTTCGCGATCACAGCCGCGTGTATAAGCTTGCAATGGAAGTAATTTAACTCTGAGTCTAAATTGTATTTCGTGATATCCGTTCTTTAAATAAGATATGTAATATATATCATTTATGTAATCATTTGTATTTAATGTAACTACACAATCATAAATATTTTTATTATATTTCAATTACTATAAAACATTAAAATAAATAAAGTACATTGAAATTCGTGCGTGTATGTTTATAATGTTTATCATTAAAAATATAAAATTAGAATACATTAAAGTTTAGAGTCTCGGTGGCCTGGTGGTCGAGCACACGGCTTCTGATCCAGAGGTCCGGGTTCGATTCCGGAGACTGTCTCACACGAATGACTTTTCAAAATTGTTTTCAGAAGTTATGTGTGATATATATCGATGACTGAAAACCTTGTGCCCGGTATGGCAATAGGTTCGCCACCTATTCCATTTGGGACGTAAACATAACGGCGAGACGAGGCTTAACAGCCGCTGCCTACACCTTCGGGTAACAAAAGGCGTGAAGTTATGTTATGTTTATTAAAGTAACATTTGCTCGGTTATCAGGGCCGTGATAAATCGTCATAGATGGAGGGCAAATCTTACCACCAAGATGTGACACATCACCTTCATCCACTGATGACCACGAAACTCAGACATGAAGGACCAATCAAAGGGAGAAGAGAGTAACATGGCACAAATGAGTTTTTTTGTATGATACCAAGCAAACGACAATCTGCACACAGAGAGGAACATAGTTTCGTTGTCTGCCTTTAAGGTAGTATTGAGAATAGAAAGGCTGTGGGTGGATCACAAAACGAAACGCGGCATATTTCTTTATGGGAGAGTAAGACTATCTAGCAAATGGGTCACATGATGGTGAGCAACAAACGTCTCCCATGAAACCTGAACACATATATTGTTACAGTTGCATTGCTGGTCCGTACAATGGTATATGGAAAGGGTCGAAAATGGAATGGAAAGGAGGGGAGGAAAGGAGTTGGGCATCAGGATACCTCTCTTACCGAGCGAAACGTAGCAAAACCCATTTTATGTCGATATTCTAAGAGGTCGGGATATTTCAGTGGCCAAAATGGCCCATTCATGCAGCGAGTTGCTTGACTTCTACCACTAGAAGATATCATTTATTATTCGGGTGGAGCTGCATGCAACAACTATTTAATGACTTCTCCTTTATATGAAGCTGGAAGTAATGCGTTATGGCCAACACTTTTGTGCCTTGTATCCACAGGATTTCCTACGGATTAAATTTGAGACTTGTAA
Organism: Euproctis similis; assembly: GCA_905147225.2. Taxonomy (NCBI): domain Eukaryota; kingdom Metazoa; phylum Arthropoda; class Insecta; order Lepidoptera; family Erebidae; genus Euproctis; species Euproctis similis. The sequence continues at coordinate 3,228,559 of LR990121.1, read as the reverse complement.
AACTTGTTTAACCATGAAAACTTATTAAAATACCTTGATTTTAGAAAAGGTATATACCCATGCTAATAATAAATAGTTGTACCGATGTGCGTAAAACATAAAACAATTCGTCACTGTCGTAAAACGCTCAATTATATAATAGTTGAACTTGGACTTTATTGCTGTTTAAAATAAGGTTATTTTTATTTTATTGAGTTACCTTTTGTGGTGGTCAAGACTTATCTATATCTCTTCATATTTTCGTATCTTTCTTGACCAAAACCCTTCTCATCCCGTCATTGAACAACTCAAAGTTCAGTAAGATTTGGAGAGTGTGTTCGAGGTCTGTATAGGCAAGCTTGTAAGTTTACCAATGGTAAGTTACATCCCCATAGGTTTCATCCATTCAAAGTTAGGTACTGTATGTTTAGATCTAGACGAAGCCTTTGATTGTATAGCTGCTGGGTCTTCTATTGTATCTATAACTTTAAAAACTACACGACTATCTTTAAAACTTTGTCATTATTTTTATCTTTACGCTACATTCAGGCCGTAACAGATGGTAATTTTTCAAATAATAAGAAAAGTAAATTTAGCGTCCCGCAAGGGTGTCTACTTTGCCCAAAACATTATATCCCATTTAGTAGCCTCGTATTTACCTGTTAAGCAAAGTGGTTTGAAATAAATAACAACTAATTCAAAGCATGCAAGTTTTAACCACGAAATAGACGTAAACTTCAATCACTTCCGCGACCGGTTATGGTCTTCATACGCTAAAGGAAAATAAACACAATTAAAAAATTAATCGAAAAAATAACCGCTTCCATTAATTCGATGCGCCCAAATGTCAAAAATAATATTTTGCTGTCATAATTTAACTTAAGTTTTGGTCTGGATCGTAAAATAATTATTTAAAATCCATTTGTAAAATCTAATAATTGCTTATTAAATATTTTTAAAGATGAGTCGAGTCTACCAAATCATGTATCCTTATATGTCAAACTTTAATTGAACCAGGAAATGTTGAGTATTCACACATTTTTATTCTATTTTATTTATGGTATTGGTTGAAATTGTTTTGAATTTTAATTTGTTTTCTATTATAGTATTCAGATTATTCTCAAAACCTACCTCAAACTACATCACCAATTTTATTTAAATATATTCTCTGTGACTTCACCCCTTTCCTCTATCCGAACCTATGGATATCTATTTCAAATAATATAGATAGTGGAATCTATTGTCATGCATTGAGCACGGATTTGTCAGCCATGGATGCATCACTTCCGAAATATCCTGAACTAGTAACTTCATAGTTCATAAACAGGGTGCTCGAGATATTCGAATATTTTGGTAATATAGGCTGTCCAGATGCTAATGAGTTACGTGTCCTATATTCCACAAAACGACAGCAATTATGAAAAGAAAGCAGAAAGCGGTCCAGATATGTAGAAACAATGGATGATGCAAGTTTGTTTAAGCAGATATACAATGCAAAAGCGGATGGATGTAGGAGTCGAGCACTGCCAAGACACACATTCGATGACCAAATAGAACGTGGTCCGGAGGAAGGTGATGTTAGGAGCCTCAAAAATCGACACGCGTGCATAAACAGAGTTATAAAAGTCAACGAAGCGAGTGAGATGTGTAAGAATCGTGCCTTATGTCGTTCCGTTCTCTCTGTCTACCCCGCAAGGGATTTGGCCTGAAGTTATGTATTTATGTATGTAGTTATGAAAAGAAAATCTAGACAACTAATAGACCCAGTTCTATATACAATAGAATCTTATAGAACTAAGCCTGTATACATGGTGTTTCAAAAGCATAACTCTTAATAAATGAATCACTATAAATCATTACATTTCATTCGTCATTAGTTGAAACAAACCCGACTTGTTAACGAGTATCGGCTATCCATCTTAGTAAGTAATGTTTAATCTTCTATGATGCAATTATTTCTAAGCCATGTTATGCACTTTCTATGGATGATTATTCTTTGTTTGTTAAAATAAAGAATATTGCACGCCTGCTGCTGATGCGCGAAGGTTATGACTTATTCGCCCGAATACTGAACCGCCACTCAAATCTGACAATAAATTAAGTGCTACTTACTGTATTTATTTCTAAGATTTTCGCGAATCTCACTCATTGACCAAAATGTGAAAATGATCTCTGTCAAGGGTTCGAAACGTCGGGAAATAAATATAAATAAATAATAAATAAACGCGATATAATCCTAAAAGTTGTTTTGGTCAATTTGGGCAATGCTACTTACTGCTCAAATTTCACGTATTCTGTCTAATGTGACAGATACTTAAACGCTTAAGTAGCGCTTATATATTTGAGTGGCGGTTCAGTATTCGGGCTATTATATTATTATTATTATTATTATCGTTTAGAAAGAAAATAGTTGGAAGATTTTTTTGAAATACTACTACTATTTAACAGTGGTAGAGCCAAGCAGTTCGCTGAATGAATGGGCCGGCTCGACTGGTGAAATACCACGAGCTCTCAGAAGATCAAGGTAAAGTGGCTCATGCCGCGTTTCGTTTGGTGAGAGAGGTCCCCGGAGGCCCACTTCCCTTCCCCATACTTTCCCATCCTGCTCCCTTAAAGGTCGGCAACGCAACTGTTGCAGGTGTCCATGGGCGGCGCTGGTCAGGTACCATCTGGTGACTCGCATGCTCGTTTGCCCTCCCCTCCCTCACAAAAAAAAAACGCTTCAGAATAATGTCGTAAAGTGGCTCATGCCGTGATATCCGAAAATCCACGCTCTTTTTCTTCTTCCTATTTTACTGACTCTCGCCCACTTGTCCTATATCTGCTGCAGTTGTCCATGGGTGGTGCTTTTAATTTAACACAAGGTGACCCGCTTGATGGTTTGCTTTCTAACCCCATACAGAAAAGTTTCCCATACAGGAAATTAATTTCGAAAATTAATTGGTGTGAACAAGGATTCGAACCCGCTACCTCTGGATTCAGAAGCGAGGAGCTTGACCATAGGACCACATAGACTTTTTTTTATTAGAAATTTCTTATGCATCTATATTTATTACACATAGCTTTCCCTAAAGTACTCACTCGAGCGGGTGACCTCTCAATCAAAGGTCTTTATTTAAACCACTAAGCCTTCATCGTACAAATATTAATCTAATTCAATTTTTGCGTAAACATTTGCAATTAGTTTGCATAAAAATAAAAAGTACAATTTACCTTTGAACTGATTCGTCGTAAAATTTTGCAATTCCAATTTTGATAGCGGGCCTTGTACCAAATACGAGCTATATACAAATCTATACTAGCTTTTAACCGCGGCTTCGCTCGCATTGAAGCCATTAAATAAGTATCAAAGATCATTACCATAGAAATGAATCAATATGATAACTCTATTTTATTGCATAGCTGGGATTATCAATTTTTAAAATTACAACATACAATGACGTTTAAAAAACTTACAATATACTTTATTGAAATGCAACAACAAACGGTAAAATTTCAGAGTATTAATGTAGGATATTTTTGTAGACAATATTATAAGTTTTTCTTTCAGCTGCAAATATATGTAAATTAAAGAAAGAGCGAAGAAAAAAAGTATCCTATGTTACTTCTAATACCTCCAAAGATATTTATTTGGCGATCTACGACAGTGCGCTTCAGCCGACATTTTTTGCCGCGCACGTCTATATAGTTGCCGGCAAAGGTATTTCCGACCGATACGACTTAGGGACCTTCAAGAAAAGAGCATACTCCCACTTAAAAGGCCGGCAACGCTGACTCGACGCCCCTGGTGTTGAGGATGTCTATGGGCGGCGGTGGTCACTTTCCATCAGGCACGCTCGTTTGCCCCTTTCTCTCATAAAAAAAAATACAAAGTTTCATGACGATCGGTTAAATAGTTATCGCGTGAAAGCGTAACAAACAAATTTACATTCATATTTATATATTAGTAGGGATAGGGATATATATGTATATAAATATAGCTTAACTAAGATCAATCATAATTAGACTCAGAGCAAGCACGTACATGATATGTAATGATGTTTGTTAGTGATTTATGTAGTGAATTACTTTAGTTTCGAGAACCAGTTCATTCGATGTACAGTTAAGGTACTGTTACACATGCTTTTAAAGAGCATGCTAAATTATGAGCATGCTTATGTCATTTTCTGTCAAAAGCATTCTATTTTCAACCATGCTTCTGAATATATATGGTCGATATTAGCATGGCTGTCGATTTTCGAGCACGCTCGAAAATAGCATGCTTAAGGCCTGTACTCACATGCGCATACAATAAAGTCGCTGTTCGCTGTCTGTCCCCTCCCATCTTTGAAACTACGCAACGGATTTTATGTAGTTTTTTTTTAATAGATAGAGGTTATCAACGGGGTAGTTTTTAGCTAAAGTTCATGTATTTTGTAGTAAATAAAAAGTGATAAATCCAAAATTTCATCATCATCCCTTTTGAGGTCCACTGCTGGACATAGGCCTCCCCCATAGAGCGCCACAACTGCCGGTCCGCTCAATCATGGGGGGTTTTGCCATAATCGCCACGCTTGGCAGGCGGGTTGGCGATCGCAGTAGGCTGTCTTGTCTTGAGAGAGAATGCTGCTGCCCATTCTTCTAGCTTTTCCCTTGGTCGCCTTTTACGATACCCGCGGGAAGAGATGGGGTGGCGGTATTCTAAGCCGGCGCCACACAGCCAAAATTCAAAATTTACTTAGTTATTATTTTTAATGCGGAACAAAGTTTGTTGTATATGTATACACTTAATTGGATTGTTTTTTATAGGAGACAGATATCTTTTTTTGCTAAGCGACCAGCGCCAGTCTTAAGACAATGAAGGGAGAAGATGGAATTGGGAGGAATGGAGGAATGTGTAAGGTGTGTCTGCTTGACTCTACGAAACTAAAACTTCAAAGCTTCACACCAATTCTTGATTAGGGTAGGCAGCGAGAATAGAGCCCCTAAATAAGACATCGTGTCTTATTTAGGGGCTCTATTCTCGCTGCCTTTAGGCTCGTCACTCTTGTCTTCCACTTGGATTCCTTTTTTATTTTTAAGGCTCCTGGCAAAACCTTGCACAAAGATTCGTTCTATTTGGTCGTGGTAAGTGTATCGTGGTGGTTCTCTACTTACATCTGTCCACTTTTGAGAGTGAAGGCCTATTTAGACGGAGAGAGTTTCTCGTACGTATCGGTACGAGAAACCATACGCTACTATCACAAGCAATAATCGCCATAACACAATCGTATCAGAATGTTTACATACTGGCAAGAAATAAAATCTCGCCTACGATTATGTCATACGAGATTCGCATATGACTTATCGCCAGGCGATAATTGCCTATGTTTGTTTACACGGCGAAAATATTGTAAGCAGATTCTTGCTTACGACACTCTCAACTAGTATAAACACGATCTCGTCTGACATATTTTCAAGTACATACGAGTATCGTACAAATCGGTTTGTATCGTTTTCAGTGCGAGATTTGCCATTCGAGTTTAGTGATTAAATTCTATTTACACGGACACAATAATATTCTATTGCGAGGCAATTGTCTCCCAAAGTAACGAGCGAGAAGAGTGAATGTTTAGACGAAAAAAATGTTTTATATTCTTTCCATAATCGTATCTTCGAGACGAGAAACTGTCTCCGTCTAAATGGGCCTTTAGAGAAGAGAGTCCACTCTGTTTTCTCTGTTTACCCCGCAAGAGACTAGGTTTGCAGCTGCATCATTCTTGTAAATAATCTTTGTAAATTTATTAAAACATATTACGGATTATGTATTCGTCGTGAAATGTAAAGGACACTCGTCTGAATATTGTTGTTCATTTCATACATTAGTAGGTTAGGTACTTAAATACCTTTCTGATTGGGTTACAATATTAACATTTAAATTTGTTTGATAAACTACCAAGATGGTTTACCCTGATTAACGGCTAAATTTCATGGGAAAGGGGCAAACGAGCCAGCGGGTTATCTGGTGGTAAGTGCGCCGTCCATGGACACCTGGAACACACATAGTGTTACTGTTGCGTTGAAGAGAGGTGGGCCTCCGTATACGTCTCTCACCCAACGATACTTGACATGAGTGACTTGACGTCGATTGATCAAATATTTCACCGGTCAGGCCAGACCATTAATGCTTCGAACTGCGTAGCGTACTTTTGTCCAAGTCTACTAAATTTAATGATTTATAACATTAGTATATTTTTGTCAATTGATTTAGGATACTGTTGATACTATTCTGAAATGTCAACTTCTATTAGAAAGGGAAAAATCTTTCAAAATAACGTTTGCAACAGAACGTTTATTTTGTATACAATTCTATTATACGTATAGATTTTAAATTACAAAATTTCGTTAGTTAAATAACACAGACTACCTATATGATAATATAAAATAAAGAAAAGAACTATTTATGTTGAGTGACAGATTACATAAAAAAAATACCTATACTTGTGACGGAACCTAACCACTTAACCTATTGCGTGGGTACATCCATCTTTTGTGAATTAATTTGAAAAATAAACATTCTACACCCATTCATTAAATTATTAGGTATTCATTTCAAATATGAATTATACAATTGAATGAGAAGTATGATTGGAGAACTTCAATTATTTAAACCAATTTGGTTTACGATATCGTATTATCGTATCGAATGGCTTAGTGGTTTTAAACTAAGACTTCTGTTTGAGTGTTCCCAAGTTTGAAGCCGGGTAAATATCAATGAGTTTCTGGAAATATTTTAGCAATATATTATGTCTAATTAGTGAACGTTCAGCGGTCTAGCACCCCGCTTTTTGTATCAAGAGACTGCGGGTTCGAATTCTGGCTTACACCAATGACTTGGAAATTAATTTCGAAAGTTATGTATGATAACATAACTTCACGCCATTGTTACCCGAAGGTGTAGGCAGCGGCTGTTAAGCCTCGTCTCGCCGTTATGTCTACGTCCCAAATGGAATAGGTGGCGAACCTATTGCCATACCGGGCACAAAGTTTTCAGTCATCGGTATTTATCACACATAACTTTCCGAAGACAATTTCGAAAAGTCATTGGTGTGTGGCAGTGTCACGATTATATGCGATACATATTGAAAATTGAACTCTTTGTGCCTTTGTGTATGTCAATAAGTTCGCCACCCATTTTATTTGGGGCGTAAACATAAGGGCGAGCCTAGCGTTAACAGCTGCTGCCTACACCTTCAGGTAGAAAAAAGCGTGAAGTCATGTTATGTTATGGTAAAACTATTCAATACTTTTGGATTCAGGATAACATTCCTTTTTATTAGCCACACAGTTGCCGCTGCGTAAATGACCTGTTTCGACCGGTGAAATACCAGGGCCTCTCAATGTCAACGTAATGTGGCTCATTTCGTGGCTCACCACCAGATGACACAACTGCTCGTATATACATAAAATGGTTTTTCTTGGCTTTTATAAATGCGCGATCGATTTTATTCGATATTGAATTATATGACTAACAAATAAGGTTGTAGGTACTTTACAAACGGAGTTTTCAGGCCTCTTAGGGGCCGTCCATAAATCACGTGATGTTTTTTTTTTCATCATTTTTTGACCCCCCTCTCCCATGGTGATACGTGGTGACATTTAAACTCCCCCCCCCCTCCCTATCCAACATCACGTGTATTTTTAGTACATACAATACATACAACAACAGTACATACAAAATACCAATCTATTTAATTCTAATAATAAGGTGGAAAAAATAAATACGTGATATCTTACTTCACCCCCCCCCCCCCCCTTTCTAACCTCGCGTGATTAATGTACGGCCCCTTACTAAGGCCAACGGAATAACGAGCTGCCGTAAATTTGGGCCATTTTTTGGATTACTCACTGCTGTCCTAAATTATTGTACTTGAAATGAATCTATATAGTTAAAATTTGTTAAACATGAATTGTATATATTTGTTTTATTACTTTGTAAGGTCAATTTTAAGTGTCTATCGTTTAACTAAACTGTATTAAATTGATTATCTAAGTCAGAGTACAGATTATTTTAAGAGCCCATAGATAGTAATTACGTCGAGGGCGTGTTTCTTCTATTAAAAATATTTGTGTTTCAAATTAAACTGTGAAAGCTTATAAATATACAAGTATTTAATGAATTTTCAAGACCTTCTAATGAATTACCATCAATAAAGTCGCTTTATGCCTTAAAAGGGGTCTTATAAATATTGTTGTAACATAAACAAATGGTCTTTTAAATTATGACAAATAAAAATTAACTACCTTTATCTCATTAGGGGTTCAAAATAATGTGAGCAGACGCAAAACCTAAAGATCACGAAGTACTATAATATTATATCTTACACTATACAGATCAATGAACGAATATTGACTCAGAGCTCCTCGCCTATATCAAACAATTATATTTTGACAGTGGTCTCTTAAAGGACGGCAACGCACCACGGTGTTCATGGGCGGTGATTAATTGACTACCATCAGGTGACCCACCTGCTCTTTTGCCAAATTATACCTTAAAAAAAACAATACATTAAAACTAAACGTCCCCTAATATTGACTAACTTTGCAGCATACTAAGATAATAAGTTAGGGTTGTTACGGGTTTGGTTTTATTTTAATTATTACGGAGTAAGCAACTACCGCCGCCCGTGGATACCTGTAACACAGATAGCATAAGGGAGTAAGACGAGGAAGGGAGATAGACATGAATGATAGACGAACGAATCGTGGCATTAGCCATTTTGCGTCTATATTCTGAGAGGCCGCGATATTTCAGTGGTTACGACTACCCATTCGTGCAGCGAACTGCGTGTCTCTACCTCTGTCATTTATCAAAAAGTAAAAGCCACCTAGTATATTCTGGGCGAACTAATACACGTTTTTTAAAAACAGAAGCCATACGACTCAACAACAACATAGGCTGTTGCGTTGTTATGTGGCACGGTTTACTATCAACTAGTTTACGTTACATACAATAGATGGCGTGCGAAAATAAAATTGCAATTCGAATAAAATTTTCTGACAATATTTAAAAAACATAAATAATTTAGTAATTAGAAGTTTATTTATAGATTTAAATTAATGTTTTGTATGCGCTGTCATAAGTCTATGCAGTCATAATTCAACTATAAATTAATAATTTCTTGCTTTGGTAGGTGGATTTTTGTTACAGAGGTTACCGATTAGAATCTTAGGACACGCATCTTTTCGAAAGTTATTACTAGACGATTTTTATCGATAATTGAATCGATTGTTATCGATGTTTGATCAATGATGTCATTACAGTGCTTCATAATTGCAAAAAGATGTTTAAATTATTATCAGAACTAACTGGCTTTTCTTTTTTAAAAGCTTTTATTTAACTTGCACTGTATGTATGCTTGTCGCGAGGTTTGACTCCCTATAAGTAGGTAATTAAATTGCAATAGATAATATGGTAAAGTTAGTTACTCATGACAACCTTACACTCAGAATCGTCTGTGCGTTTTTGTTCCAAGGAGGCAATTTCAAGCGCTCGTGTTTTAATATGTTATGATTTAAATACAATAATAAGTTAAATAGCTGTATTTAACTGTTGATTTGACATTATAAAATTAGTACAGTGTATTTACAACTCGCGCGACAAGCTTTTATTATTATATAAATTGTACATACTGAGGCTCTAAGTTGATACTTGAAATTTTTAAGGAAATATTATTTTCACATTTTTAGAGCACTTAAATAAAAGCTTCTTTAAAAAGGGTTTTTGCTTTTAATTTATTTTATGGAATAGGGGGCAAATGTCCAAGCGGGTCATTCAAAAGTAATTTTCGCAGCTGTTACAAAAAAAGTGCTAAATCTCATAAATTATTTCTTTACTACATTATACATGAATTATACATTCAAACCACCCCGTTGACACCCTCTATCTATTAGAATAAATCGCATCAAAATCCGTTCCGTATTGTCAACGATCTAAGGATATAAGGGGACAGACAGCGGATAACGACTTTGATATAATACTATCTAATGATAATGATAATAATGAGCAGCTAACGCTACTATATGTCTATGTACAGTCAGTTTTTAAAAGACTCTATGAAAATTTTCTAAGTTGGTGATTATATTAACCAGTTTATCTTATCATTTTATAAAACTTTCAGTGGCCGCAAGGGTGCGTTAAAAGCGTTAAACTATTGTAAGAGACATTAGAAGTTCCACTTCAAACATATGGGATTACTATTATTTAGTTTTTGAGAATTAGTATAATAATGACGTAGACATAATAAAGAATATAGGTAAGTAGAATTGAATTAATATCCTGTATGTGGTCACAGAACTCACAGAAGATTCGATAATCGTTTTTGCACATAAAATAAAAACAACATTTAACTAATTGACATCGCATAAAATTAATATTAATCCTTGTAATTTAAGCATTACTTATAAATACAAATGTTATTACACATATTAAATGTAGCATATAATATTAATTAATTAATAATTATAATTACAAATTAAAAGGTTAAAACTATTTTTTAATCACATTACAATTTGAGTATTAATATTATATTATTTAATAGTAACAACTAATAACGCTTCACTATCAGGCTACATTTTGTCTATTGATCGACATTCTACCATATTTATTAAAAAAAATTGCCCACAGTACTAGATACATAATATAACTTCACGCCTTTGTTACCCGGAGGTGTAAGCAGCGGCTGTTAAGCCTCGTCTCGCCGTTATGTTTACGTCCCAAATGGAATAGGTGGCGAACCTATTGCCATACCGGGCACAAAGTTTTTTAGTCATCGATATTTATCACACATAACTTACGAAATGAATTTCAAAAATCATTGGTGTGTGTCAGGTCGGGTAGAGAAAGGCGTGAAGTTATGTGTATGTTTATGTGTGCGTATTATTGTCCAACCGACGGTCAACTTTAATCCGAAGCTGAAGCCGATTAATTGGCAATCTCCACGTCCTTCGGCCGAAGTCGAAGCCGAAGGCTTATAAACTATTAGTAATTTAATAATTTTCTTCAATATTAACGACAGCTAAAGAAGAATATTGGCGTAAATGGCTTATGCCGCTTTTCTCTCGGTGATAGAGGTATACGTACTGAACTAAGTGCATGCCGGTCCGTCAGTCACCCACTCTGTCGCAATAGTTCGTTTAATTTCGACTGTTCTCGGACCTTCGGCGGGATTCTGGGCCGAAGCCGAAGACCTCGCCGAAGATGGATTTTTGGCCGAAGGAGGCCGAGGCCGAAGCCGAAGCTTCGGTCGGACACTAGTGTGTATGTATTAATTGATTTATATATTTTATAGTTGGTTGTTAGTTGATAGTCTCGGTGGCGCAGTGGGCGAGCGCACGGCCTCTGATCCAGAGGTCCGGGGTTCGATTCCAGACACTGGCTCACACCAATGACTTTTCGAAATTGTTTTCGGAAGTTATGTGTGATAAATATCGATGACTGACAAACTTTGTGCCCGGTATGGCGATAGGTTCGCCACCTATTCCATTTGGGACGTAAACATAACGGCGAGACGAGGCTTAACAGCCGCTGCCTACACCTTCGGGTAACAAAAGGCGTGAAGTTATGTTATGTTTATATATTTTATACAGATATGTCTCTCTATTTATCAGACTAGATCAGATATATGTTTGTAAACTTATTGGATACGCTCTCTCACCAAAAGTGCTGGATGAGTTTCGACTTGTTTCGTAAGACGATCTTCCAGACGAGCCTCGTGGTGCATCGGTAAACTACACTACCGACTGCAGGTCGAGATCGCGGTTGTGGGTTCGATCCCCGCTCGAGTGCCAAGTGTATTGTGTTTGTACGGCGTCTGGGGTATTTTTCTATACATTCTATGTATTTGTTTACAAAAATAAAGTGCTATATTTAGGTATTAAATAAATAATGTTGTTTTCCTTAACATTTAGTACCTAAAGTTGGCACCAGAGGGCGCTGTGTACAAGCGAGTGAAAACAAGATAACAATAATATATAAATATTGTGATTTTATCAGGAAGTATGATATAAATCCATAATATTCTCACGGGAATAAAAATATGTACGATGTGGGTCGGGTTTTCTTTCTATCTAACCTGTAACCCATGATCGCAAGGTTCATAAGAATTTGTAATTAATAATATATATCATTGAACAATTAATTTTATTTTATCTTTACACGAAAAAGCTAATCGTTCAATTAAAATATAGGCGGTACATATTACGAAATGCATCCGCTGTGAAGATGTTAATCCTTTCTGGTCTTTCCCTCATCTTGACATGTTACCAGCCCACCGTATCGACTTTGTTACAATAAACACGTGTTGACGTCATAAAAAAGAAATGAATTTTTTATTTACATACATACATACATAACTTCACGCCAATTCCCTTGCGGGGCAGGCAGAGAGAACAGAGCGCCATAAGGCACGATTCTTACACGCCTCACTCGCTTCGTTGACTTTCATAACGCTTTTCATGCACGCGCGTCGGTTTTTGATTTGTTATTTGATTGTGGTAATGTGATATTCTTTTAGTAATTGGTACTATTAGAAAATATTTTTGTTTTGTAAGCAAGGATTTTTGGAGCTGACCAACGAGGGTTACGATAAGAGAGATGGTCTACATCTGGTCGTCTCTACAGCACCCAATAGAGATTTGTTGCCACTACTTTAATGTAACAAAAATTGAAAATATAAAACTAAACTTATTAAAAAATAAATAAACCTAACGAATCATAACATAACATAACTAGTCGTTGACTGTTAACGAATATGGACCATAACGAACCGATGAAATACCATGACCTCTCAGAATATCGACGTAAGTGGCTCATACTGCGTATCATTCGCTGGTATCCTTCTTCTTATCCCTCTCCATCCCACGTCTGCCCCCTTCTGTATTCCATTTTAAAGGCCGGCAACGAAACTGCAACAATATCTGTGTTACAGATGTCCTTGAGTGCCGGTAATTGCTTAAAATCAGGTAACACGTGTGCTCATTCGTCCCCATGTCCCATATAAAAGATATGCTGAGCTTGAACTTTTTCTCAATGTCATATACAAAAAAAAATGGTATGTTGAAACAACACTTTATCGGCACTGAATGCCACGCCTCAACTATGTATCATAGCTTAGTTTATTAATTGAATTTAAGAAATCGGATATTAATATTACGACCATAAAATGGTAAAATAATGTCTGCATTGTTATTCAGTTACCATTTTTATTTAATTTAATTATTTTTAAAACTATATCTCATACTGATTTAGGTGAATTATCATAACTTCATGTAGACATTAAACCTGCAGTGTGCCATACCCAACTCTCGCTTCCATAAGTTGAGCTGGGCTATTCTGCTCACAATTGTTGCGCTCAGGAATCTTCACAATTGCTCGTCCATTTACTCGTCTCGGTGGTCCAGTAGTCGAGCACCCCTCTTCAGAATCTAGAGGTCGCGGGTTCGAATCCTCACACTGGCTCACACCAATGACTTTTCGAAGTTCTTTACGGAAGTTATGTGTGAAAAATATTGATGACTGTAAAACTTTGCGCCCGGTATGGCAACAGGTTCGCCACCTATTTGATTTGAGACGTAAACATAAAGGCGTGAAGTTACTCTTATTTCAACACCCTCAGTATCCCTGCTTAAAGCACATCCAAGATAGAACATTTCATCCTCCTACTATTTTTGGATTAGTTATATTATATTCCGCTATATTTGCATTCGTTCTGGTCTCTTCTCTTTTAAATACCGTAGCTGTTTTTCATCACATTCAATTTTAAGCTTCTCGTCTAGCAATCATATTTCATAATTACGATTGATGTGACAGCGATTTGGTTAAAGCATAGCGTCATCTGCAAAGCATGCAGCTCACAACTGGATAACCCATTCGCCTTTGGAAAATCTGTGATGTGAGCCACGGAAAGGAGTATTATGTCCTTTCCGTGGCTCACATCACAGATGTGACTTTTTTACAGTATACGAGCAGGCGCGGGCTCACCTGATGGTGAGCAACAAACGCCGCCCATAGACACCTGAACACATACAGTATTACAGTTGCGTTGCCGGCCGTTAGGTTAGGTAAGGGAGGGGGAAAGGATACCTCTTTAACCAAGCGAATCGCGGCAAAAGCCATTTTACTTCGACATTCTGAGAGGTTGTGATATTTCACCAGTTGAGCCGTGAACTCCGTGACTCTACCAGCGTATGTCTAGATCTTTCAGTAAACTCTTCTTACAGCTATAACGGGAAGATTCAAAGAAGAAGATACCAGGAATGTTTACTTTGTTCGCTCCTTACCAATTCAGCGTGAAGCTCTCTGGAGCACGAGGAGTATCTCTCTATCTATATACATATATATTTTTATGGGATGGGAGGGCAAACGAGTAGGCGTATCACCTGATGTTAAGTGACTGATTTTCACCGGTCGAGCCGGCCCATTCATGCAGCGAACTGCTTGGCTCTACCACTGTTATATCTATATTAACCTATGATACAGGCTATAGGAATTCGACTTTATCTATAAACGTTGATGCGTGGGATGTTATTATTCTAGCTTGTTTTCTGTCTATGATATAATCTTTCTTTGTGATTAAAAAAACTGCATTGTTCAAGCGTGTTGCAACATCTTCATTATTCTTCTCAGCTCCTTGACTAGATGTCGTCAAAGACTATCTATCGGTAGCAGACTTGACAGTGATTTATAAAGATTTATGCCTACAAACAAAATGCAAAAATCAAAACACACTTTTGTGATACGAACGGTGGTGAAAATTATTTGAATATTTTACTCGAGTATGAGATATATACAATGCAAAAGCGGATGGATGTAGGAGTCGAGGATGGCCAAGTCACACGTTCCATGATCAAATAGAATGTGTTCTGGAGGAAGGTGATGTTAGGAGCTTCAAAAATCGACGCGCGTGCATGGAAATAGTTATGAAAGTCAACAAAGCGAGTGAGGTGTGTAAGAATCGTGCCTTATAGTGCACCGTTATCTCTGCCTACCCCGCAAGAGATTTAACGTGAGTAGTATATTCTGGTGATGAGGCTGATGATATTAACATGTTTTGTATTTTAAAAATGTTTTTGTCTTTTCTCAAGTATATAAGAAACTCAATTTATAAATTACTGTATTTATTATTAGAAACGAACTAAATTACGGACATGTAGTATATAAGCTGTGTCCCCAACATTATTTGCTTGTAATAAGGAAAAATAAACCAAAATAAAAGAGTGTATCACATGTCAGCCAGTGAAAGACCCATTAATAATAGACTAGATCCAGCCGTTTCAGAGGACAACTGGAACAGATAGTCGAGAATATCAAAAAAGTAAATATTGTAATGATACGCAATAACGTTGACCTAATTGACACTGGAAAACATCCATTTATTGAATAAAAGTTATTTTATACGAATTATTATATTTCAAGAGTACAGAGTATTTTATAAAGAAATTTTGTAACAGGTTCACATCTGTTTCTATTCATTTAAAATTATTCTTTGTCAGGGTCAACACATCTGAGGTCAACTGAGGCGTATATTACACGTATTATCTGTGAAAAAAAAAACAGGGAAATGTCATGATCGGAAAACAATTGTGTTATTTTGACATAGAGATTAGCATTTCTGGTATCGACTTCAAAAAAAGATTATTAAATTTGTGCTCTATCTATTGTTTGATGAATTCAATGCAGAATCTCGGCATAATATTACATATTATGACTAAATATGTTTTTGTTACCGAAGTTAACTTCACGCCTATTCTTTTGCGAGGTAGGCAGATAGAACAGACTTCCATAATATATTATTTTAAGGCTTCTGACACGGAAAATCTTGTCATGGAAAATGTGTCCCTTTCCTCGCTGTACATCTGCTTAGTCTGGTCTTTAATTCTTTTGATTATGCTTTTTTATCACCTTCACGCCTTTTCTACCCGAAACTGTAGACAACTGATTATTAAGATAATTTTATAATTAAAGGCAGTCTTGGAAGAGTTACACCAATGAAACGATTGAAATGCCAGCCTGCCCTACAATGGAAATGGCGTGAAGATATATATCTCATTCGTACAATGCCAGGGCTTATGGCTAATCTCCATAGCTAATATACTAAGATAGACTTTCACGTATTAATTTATATAATACTCTTGTTTAAAAATATGTAATATAAAATTAGATTAAAACATGCGTATGAATAAATTATAATATATAAAATATGCTAATCAGCTTCCTATATATATATGTTATTATGAAAACTGTATGCATGTCTGTCACTGATCATGTAGGTGAGTAGAACGGAATTAGAGGCATTCATTCATTGACATTCTTTGAAAAAACTTCTTTAATAATAGTCATATGTAATCATATTTATTATCTAACTTAACTACTTATAATTTGTATAAGTTAGTTTTTAGGAAGCCGGTCACCTGATGGTAAGTAACTTGCGCTACCCATGGATGTCTGTAACACTGATGGGGTTATAAAAGATTGGATATGGAGTGGGCTCTACGCAAAATCTGCGGAGTGACTCTCGCTGACCGCGTAGAAAACAAGGTTGTAAGGAAGCAAGTTGGTTTGAAAGAGAGTGTCGGTGTAAAAGTAAGAAAGGGCATGCTCCGATGGTTCGGACATGTAGAAAGAATAGTTGACGCAAGACTGACTAAGCAGATATACAATGCAAAAGCGGACGGATGTAGGAGTCGAGGACGGCCAAGACACACATTCCAAGACCAAATAGAACGTGTTCTAGAGGAAGGTGATGTTAAGAGCCTCAAAAACCGACGCGACCGTGCATGAAAAGAGTTATGAAAGTCAACGAAGCGAGTGAGGTGTGTAAGAATCGTGCCCTATGGCGCTCTGTTCTCTCTGCCTACCCCGCAAGGGATTTGGCGTGAAGTTATGTATGTGTATGTATGTATGGAGTGGACTTGGGAGTGGAATAAGAAAAGTAGGGGGAAGGGGCGCGCGTCTCCGCCAACTCTCATCAAACGAAACACGGCAAGAGCGACTTCTGCTAGTCCATATTCGGATAGGTATTGTTATTTTACCGGTCGAGCTGGACCATCCATGCAGCGAACTGCGTAGCTGTACATAAATGAGATAAAAAAAGAAATCTCAGCGGTCTGGAGATCGCTTCACCGATGATTAAGTTTTGAAATCGAATCCGGGCTCACGATCTATGTGTAATAATTATCGATGACTGATAATATTATGTCCGGTATATCGCAATAGGTTCTGCCATCACATCACTCACATTTGGGACGTAAACTTTTTAAATTTTTAATAAGTCTCGGTGGTCTAGTGGTCGAGCACACGGTTTCTGCATCCAGAGCTCGTGGTTCGAATCCTGACACTGACTCACACCCATGACTTTTCGAAATTGTTTTCGGAAAGTTATGTGTGATAAATATCGATGACTGAAAACTTTGTGCTCGGTATGGCAATAGGTTCGCCACCTATTCCATTTGGGACGTAAACATAACGGCGAGACGAGGCTTAACAGCCGCTGCCTACACCTTCGGGTAACGATGGCGTGAAGTTATGTTTTGTTTTGTTTTTAGGTCAAATTTTAATCATCAGAGTGAGGTAATTTTAGGCTTTAATCATATAAAAACTATCATTCGATACTGTATCACATATAATAATATATCGAATCTTCATTATTTCTGTACGTTAGAAATAACGACGCCGGCAACCTTTATGTAACGACGGAATAATAATTATAAATTATTATAAAATAATTATGATTCAAATTAAATTTAAATATTGCTCGTAATGCGGCCATTATAAGAATGTGTATATTGTGATGAGAGGAGCGTATGACGGGTTGAAATAGCGTAAACATAACTATTTCGCCTTTTTCTACCTGAAGGTGTACCAGGAATGTAGGCATGAAGAGCCGCTTGGGTTATGACATAATATTAAGGTCCCATGGTATATGTGGCGAAGCCTATTGTACAAATTTGTCTATTAGTTATAATGCTATTTTAAAGATAGCGATGCGTCGTAAAGATCACAGACGTGTGCCTAAGTTAATCTTTAAAAAAAGTCTGTTCCTCTATCGCAATGTACAGAAGGAAATCGAAATTAATAATTTGTGAAACAAGTTGCTATAGTCTGCGACAAAATTTGATGACACAGTAAAGAACGGTAATTCTTACTAAATGCTATACAAAGCGCTTGCAACGCTTTAATTTAAAATTTTTATTCTAATTGGCAGTGCTCGTTGTAATAATAATATTTTTCCTCGCCCGCTAGTCGCCTCGCTCAACAGTGTGCACTAGATACACCACGAACAACTAGAGCAACTTGTATCTCAAATGTCATAACCTTCCAGCTCTTCTTTAAAGCGTCTATGAACAAGAATAATTCGACTTTGTCGGTAACATCAATCATTATTAGCGATCATTACAGAATGTCGTTTTAAACAACTTTAGGAGCATAACATTCCATAAGTTTGACAATGAACAAAATATATTTTTAAAGTTACATTACTCAATTGCGTCATGTTATGTTATGTTTTTTATTTGTTTGATTTATTTAAATACTAAAATGTTTACGTAGCTTACAGTATTTACAGTAGTAGAGCCAGTCAGTCAGCTGCCTGAATGGGTCGGCTCGACAGATGTAATATCACAACATTTCCGAATATTGGCGTAAAGTAGCTCGTTTCGTTTGGCAAGAGAGGTCTCCAGAGGCCTGACCTCACTCTCCTTTCATCCCTTTCTATCCAATCTTAAAAGTCAGCATTGCGATTATAACACTATATGTGTTGTAGGTTGTAGGAGTCCTTGAGCGGCGGCTAACGCTTACGCCATAAAAATGTGTTATAGTTTTCAAGTTTGAGAATCGCTGACTGCAACAATGTAACACTAATATTTTTAGTAGTTAATTATCAAATATTTATTAAACCTGTGATTATTATTACAAATACGAAATGTTAGGCGTGGAATAGCTTCTGCGTTATAAATTATATAGTTATTTATAACTTAGCCATTTAACCGAGTCATTGCGCTAGCCGAGTGAATCAGCACATCGACTGCTTTATTTGGAAGTCTTCGGTTCTAATCCGTCAATGGTTTGGGCATATTTTGTCCAAATTGATGTCTTTTTTACCGTTTTTCTATAGCATCAACTACTTCATTTTGCCAGGCGTTTTAACGCCGTTACCAAAATGGACTGGACTAGAAGCTATATGGAGTTTGACATTTGAATTGCTGACGACTAAATAAAATTGCTGTTCATTAATTACATACATACATACATAACTTCACGCCAAATCCCTTGCGGGGTAGGCAGAGAGAACAGAGCGCCATAGGGCACGATTCTTACGCGCCTCACTCGCTTCGTTGACTTTCATAACTCTTTTCATGCACGCGCGTCGGTTTTTGAGGCTCTTAACATCACCTTCCTCCAGAACACGTTCTATTTGGTCATGGAATGTGTGTCTTGGCCGTCCTCGACTCCTACATCCATGTTCATTAATTTTAAATAAATAATTATTACAAAAGAAATCTAAATTATAAAGAAACATATAAAGAAAAGTATTAAGTTCCTCAACATAAAAAAAAAATACATTGGCAACAAAATACATCCATCTTCTTCCAGACCATCAGGAATGGATAGCCTGGCTATTGGTCATTTTGCCTTCATTGAAGACATGTAACAATAATTAAAAATTAGACTTCACTTGATAATTTACTAAATTATAAGCAATTCCTTTGCTAACTTTTAATAAATAAACAGATATTAGATATTACATGTCTGCATGAGGCGGCTTATTAGCAGTTGCTAAACACACGTCAGCCCATATACTGCTAAATAAACTTTGTCAGTTAACTTAGTTTTGTTGCAAATGTAACTAGTTTTCGAATGATATTATATTTGTTTGTAATAAATTAAATTCTCAGCTATTTCTTTGGTGCATTATATACTTAATATAGTCAAAGATCATTTGAACAGGTTAGTGCAGATATTTTAGAAAGATGAGTGAGCTATCGCAACCAAATTTGCCGGACGTTTCGAGTAAAAAAACAAGGGACGGTTTCTATCCATTTAACAAGTTACCGTTTTATGCGAATAATTTCAATTAATACCAAAGTAACTTCTCGTGTTTAAACCTATATCATCTAACTATAGATCGATCGATAAGATACTTAGAATATACTAACTATAGATTTACTTAGATTTTTTTTTTAAATGAAGCTGATTTTGTGCACGGAGTAGTTGGGCCGATGGTTTTTTAAAGCAGTTACTCTCTTGATGGTTTAGTGGTTCATCGCAATCAAGAAAAGTTAATTGTGACTCTCAACAATGACTTCAGAATTACTTTTAATAAATTATGCGTGATAAATATCAGTCTCGTCATTATTTGATACGCCAAAATTCCGTTTGTTCAGGCGGAACAGCTTCTGCCTACAATTACCTATCTTAAGTTCCAGAAACCTCGAAGTATTACTTGCCTTTTTTAGTTTCTGGCTCCCCGACTATCTGTAGAGTATTTTGTAACTCTCGTGATGGGCTCACCTTTAAATTTGAAGCAAAATTGGAAGTAAAATTTGACGCTTTTAATATATTCATAGCTAAATTATTATAATAAGCGTTATGTCAATTTTAATATTGAAATATTGTTTGAAGTTTATTGTGATGTTGTAGATAAATTATTTATTTATTTGTTACCATATATTGTTCGATAAATCTTAATAAAAGCACTTTGCATTAAAATAGATATATTTTTAATTTTATTTGTTTATTTATATTAGTTTTTTTTTAACATCATTGGTTGCGTCAAATCATATTAGAAACAAAATATATTATAGCATACTAGCTGACCCGGCAAACGTTGTCTTGCCGAAAAAAAAAAAAAAAAATAGGGGTTGATCGTAGGGGGTTGAAAATTTAGGATTGCATGTATCTTTGTATCCCGTTTTATAAAAAAAATACAAAACAGAAATATATCGAAAAATTAAAAAAAAATATTGAGGGGTAGGCTACCCTTGTGTTTTAGGGGGAAGAAAAATAGATGTTGTCCCATTCTCAGACTTACCCGATATGCACACAAAATTTTATGAGAATCGGTCAAGCCGTTTTGGAGGAGTTCAAGTTCGAACCCCGTGACACGAGAATTTTATATATTAGATTTCATCACTATCTTACTAAAAATGTTGGTCGACTAAAAACTGTTTTTGCTTCATATTTAGGGGAAAAACATATCTACATGTTTAGTAAAGTTTACAAGCAGTTCAAAAAAACGTAACTTCACGGCTATTTATACCTGAAGGTGAAAGCGGCGGCTGTTAAGCATCGACTCGGTGAATCTTTACGTTACGTTCCAAAAGGAATAGGTAGCGAAGCTATTGCCATTAAACCGGGCACAAAGTATAATATAATAAACTCGGTGGTCCAGCGGTCGAGCTGCCAGCGTCTGCCAGGTCCGGGTTCGATTCCTGACACTGGCTCACACCAATGCCTTTTCGAAATTGTTTTCGGAAATTATGTGTGATAAATGTCGATGACTGAAAAACTTTGTGCCCGGTATGGCAACAGGTTCGCCACTTATTCCATTTGTGACGTAAACATAACGTCGAGACGCGGCTTAACAGCCGCTGCCTACACCTTCGGGTAACAAAAGGCGTGAAGTTATGTAATGTTATTTTCGGAAGGTATATGCTTTGTGCCGGGTGTAGTTTAAACCTTTACACACATACTTTTGTATTTGCATTATAATTATTATATACAATTTTGTTTGGTGTATTGCAATCGTATATTATTAGTACTTGGGCAGCATCAGTTTTCACTCATTTATGGGTTCCAAAATAATGACTCTCTTTGGTCTATTTGGTCACAGTTTCTTTTGGGTTTAAAATAAAAATTAACCTTTCTTCTATGTACTTTAGGAAAAGATAGTGGGTAACTTTAAATGTATGTTTTAAGGAATGGCACTCTGGTAGTCTTAATTAGAATATTGACCTATATAACTGTAATATTGACCTATAAGGATTGACCTATAATTAGGTAACGGAATGTCAGGCCTATCTGCTAACTCCCTGCTGGTGGTACCTTAAAAGATTTTTATTGGATAAAAAATAAGAGTCAGAGTTAGTCTCGTTGGTCCAGTGGTAGAGCACACGGCTTTTGATCCAGAGGTCCGGGTTCGAATCCTGACACTGACTCACACCAATGACTTTTCGAAATTGTTTTCAGAAGTTAAGTGTGATAAATATCGATTACTGAAAACT
This sequence comes from Euproctis similis, assembly GCA_905147225.2. Lineage (NCBI taxonomy): Eukaryota > Metazoa > Arthropoda > Insecta > Lepidoptera > Erebidae > Euproctis > Euproctis similis. Next base: position 3,206,341 of record LR990121.1, on the reverse strand, counting down.
TTGTGCCCGGTATGGCAATAGGTTTGCCACCTATTACATTTGGGACGTAAACATAACTTCGAGACGAGGCTTAACCGCCGCTGCCTATACCTTCGGGTAACAAAAGGCGTGAAGTTATGTTATGCGTGTAAAAAATAAGAGAAAGAGTATGGACTGTTACACTCGACTCTCTGCATACTGCCGACTTCTCACAAGACGATAAGATATAAAAAAGAAGAATCTAGACTTAAAGTACTTATGAATTTATTTTATTTTTAAAATTAGCTCATCAATTTAAAAAAAAATATAGAGGTCGCTACTATTAGCACAAATAATAAGGTTTTATGCCATTAATCTTGACCTAGACAAACGTAGAAAAAATAATACATCACTAATATTCGAACAATAGGCTGTGTAGGATGGTATATCCACTTGTGGGTTAAGGCAGTGGTTTCCAAAGTAATGTTGCCCACTAATTTGAATACGAGGAAAATATTTTGTTTTGCTATCAGCTGACCCGGCAAACTTTGCTTCGCCTCGCTAACTATCAGTTCTCTTTTCTGCAACTGGCTGGGCTGGAATTTAGGACGTACCGATGCTATTATTATTGTTATTAATTATTAATAAAAAAGTGGTTTTGTGGATCTGGAAAAAGCGTTAGACAGAGGGTTACGAAAGGATCTGTGCGGCATACTCCCGGGCTACGGGGTGAGCGGGGCACTGCTGCGCGCTGTGCAGTCCACTTATGAGGGCTGCACAGCGTGTGTGCGTGTTGACGGCGGCTTGTCCCCCTGGTTTGACGTCAATATCGGCGTCAGACAGGGTTGCGTGCTGTCCGCTCGACTGTTCATCCTGTACCTGAACAGTTGTCTCCAGAGAGTGAGATCGATGGATGTAGGGATGCGAATGGGTGACCTAGTTGTGAGCTGCCTGCTTTACGCAGATGACGCCGTGCTTCTAGCCGAATCGCCGTCGGACCTGCAAACACTAGTCACTATTATGAAAGATGATTGCATGACTAAAGGCTTGCAGTTGAATGCAAAGAAAACGAAAGTTATGGTGTTTGAAAGGGAGGAATCCAGAACTGATGCAAGGATAATGGTTGATGATGTAGTTCTGGAACAGGTGAATGAAATTGTAAAACTTGGATGCGCTTTTAGCAGAGATGGAAGGTACACCGCGGATGTAGAAAGACGAGTGGCGATAGGAAATAGCGTAAATGGAGCGTTGGGCAGATTCCTGGGCGAAAAAAACATTAGCAGAAAAGCCCAGCTAGTAATCCACAATGCAGTCCTGATCCCAACGCTAACTTATGGAAGTGAGAGCTGGGTATGGCAGAGTGTGCATGAAAGTAGAATAAACGCGGTGGAAATGAGGGCACTACGCAAAATCTGCGGAGTGACTCTCGCTGACCGCGTAGAAAACAAGGTTGTATGGAAGGAAGTTGGTTTGAAAGAGAGTGTCGGTGTAAAAGTAAGAAAGGACATGCTCCGATGGTTCGGACATGTAGAAAGAATGGTTGATGCAAGACTGACTAAGCAGATATACAATGCAAAAGCGGATGGATGTAGGAGTCGAGGACGGCCTAGACACATTCCATGACCAAATAGAATGTGTTCTGGAGGAAGGTGATGTTAAGAGCCTCGGAAACCGACGCGCGTGCATTAAAAGAGTCATGAATGTCAACGAAGCGAGTGAGGCGTGTAAGAATCGTGCCCTATGGCACTCTGTTCTCTCTGCCTACCCCGCAAGGGATTTGGCGTGAACTTATGTATGTATGTAATAAAAAAGTCTCGGTGGCGCAGTGGGCGAGCGCACGGCCTCTGATCCAGAGGTCCGGGGTTCGATTCCAGACACTGGCACACACCAATGACTTTTCGAAATTGTTTTCGGAAGTTATGTGTGATAAATACCGATGACTGACAAACTTTGTGCCCGGTATGGCAATAGGTTCGCCACCTATTCCATTTGGGACGTAAACATAACGGCGAGACGAGGCTTAACAGCCGCTGCCTACACCTTCGGGTAACAAAAGGCGTGAAGTTATGTTATGTTATGTTATTAATAACAGAGCTATCAACAGACACAAAACTAATACAAGGATTAAAAAAATACTTCTTGAGAAATGGCGCGCTCTACCAGCGAAAATTCTATCCCTTAAATGGAGACCATCCGTTCAACATTACCTTCCGACTCCCTGTATCTACACTTTGTGCATAAAATGGTTAATTTTAAAGCATTTTAATGGTCATTTTAACAGTGGTAAAGCCAAGCAGTTCGCTGCATAAATGGGCTGGGCACGACCGGTAAAATATTATACCGTCATGCCGCGTTTCGTTTGATGAGAGAGGTACCCGAAAGCCTATCTTCGTTCCTCATCCCTTCCCACCCTACTTCCTTAAAGGTCGGCAACGCAACTGTAACTCTATGTGTTGCAGGTGTTCATGTGCAACGCTGGTCAAGGGCAATTACCATTAGGTGATACGCATGATAGTTTGCCCGCCTATCCCATAAAAAAGTCATTAACTTTGAGAATCAGCGGTTCTAACTATTTTAGTTGTCTAGGGATGTGACGATAAACACAAATTAAAGTAATTGAATGTTCTTATGACCTCGGACAAATCAATTACATTTCTATATAAGAATCGAATGAGTATAGAATCGATGTTGGTGTAATTGGTAGGTAATGATTGTGAGTTATTCGATTCCTTTGCAAAATCTTGTACGAACAAAAAAAAGTATCTGAAAATTGATCGTTAGTTGAAGATATAATAATAATTCAATGTTGTAATAGTAAAAAATGTTAAATGTGTTCTGCTGCAATTTAAAAAGCGCCATCTAGTTTTAAGTTAGGAAGCAGAGGTATGGAAGTACAAAATTGGCATTTCGGTGGTCTAACGGTTCATTAAAAGTCTTGGGTTTCAATCCTAGCTTCTCAGCGATGAATTTTCGAAATTCTTTTCCGAATTTATTTCTTATATGATAAGGGATAAAAAATTTAAATCTTGTAAACTCGGCGAGTCGAGGTAAACTGCCGCCCAGCCTACACCTATAAAATGAAAACGACGCTATTTATTTACATAAACAGTTATAATATAAATGAAACCACCCAGAAACAAAAATATTTCTACTCGTGTCTGTACAAAACTTAGTGATATTTGCACAGCACCCGTTAATCACAACCACTGCACCACTATTGAGATCACACGAGATAACATAGATACTTATTATATTTATTTAAATTACAAAACGAATATATACATTAGAATAATAATTATAATTATTACGTGTTTTATTTAACTATACATGGATATAAAAAAAAAATAGTTTTTTTTTTATCTCATACTTCACTAATTAAAAATTCCTCATACATATTTAATTGGTCTCAAAAAAAGCGTCATGCTTTCATCTCACTAAGCATACCGTGACGTTTACATAACTATTTAATCTACTAGCCTTATAATAAATTTAACTATTTTATTTTGACGCAAGAATATAATGTAAGAACAAAAAACGAGAATTACATAAATACTGAGTTTCCGTCCGCATCGTGGTCTCGTTCTGATATTATTGAGGAAATAAAAGAAATATTTCAAATGGCTAAGTACTATAATACTGAACCGCCACTCAAATCTGACAATCAAAGAAAGTGCCACTTACTGGCTCAAATTTCATGCGTTCTGTCTAATGTGACAGTTACTTAAACGCTTAAGTAGCGCTTATATATTTGAGTGGCGGATCGGGCTTGAGACTTCAATTATAACGATCGCGAGTTCGAATACACCACAATTCGGCTATTGAAATACAGCTCATGCCGCGTTTCGTTCGGTGAGGGAGGTATCCAGAGGCCCACCCCAATTTCCCATCCTTGCCTATCCTACTCATTTAAAGGTCGGTAACGCTTTTGTAACTATATATGTGTTGCAGGTGTCTATGGGCGGCACTGGTCACTTACCATCAGGTGACACGTCTGCTTGTTTGCCCTATATAAAACAAATATGATAAAGGAAAGTATAACGAAGATAAATATTTTTTCTTACTTCTGTTCTTTTGCTTGGGCTTTTAAAGGCTCTATTATATGTGATCTTGTTTTAAGAACTAATTATTTGTTGATTAAGTAAAGGTTGTTTACGCAATGTACAAAAAATAACAAATACACACTCACCTCAGTTACCAATATTTATTTTGTCAGATGGTGGCCTAGTGGTTTAGCGGTTAATCCATTAGTCTCTAGTTCAAATCCGAATATTTATCTCACGAAAATCTTATCGGAAGTTATGTGAAATAAATATCAATGTTTGGCAAAGCCTATTAAGTAAATATTTCATAACATAACATAAGTTCATGCCTTTTTCTATCCGAAGGTGCAGGCAGTGGCTGTTAAGCCTCGTCACGCGAACCTTCAGCCATACCCGGCACAAATTTTCAGTCAACGATATTTTTCACACATAACTTCCGAAAATAATGTCGAAAAGTAATTGGTGTGAGCCAGGATTCTAAACCGCAACTTCATGATTCAGAAGCGGGGTGCTCGACCACTGGACCACCGAGACTTAGTCTGGCTCGTTAAATAATATTTTATTTCTTTTTAATATAAATGAATTAGTGACTTCATCTTTTATATTTATAGAACTGCAATAAAACGTTAACATATCAATTACCTATCTTAACATATCTACAACAAGACAGGGTGATAATTACGTTCATCAGAATTATTATATTATAATTCAGATGCAATTTGTCTGTCTGTATCTCTCAACTAGTTGATGTGTTGTAAGTAGGATGACACACATAAATGTTGTTCATGAGATAATTTCATTAAATTTTAATTGGTTTGCTTATTTAATTAATGTCTTGAGTTTTAATTATGACGTTGAGAAATCTATTCAAGCGTTAAACTGGCAGTTTTTTTTTATAACTTGACTTTTCTATCAATGGGTGTAGGCAGCGGGATTTTATGCCTCGATTTGCCAATTTTTGAGACTGAAATGGAATAAGTGACGGACGGTAGTGTTATACACCGGACATAATATTGCAAATAGTATGTCAGTCATCAATATATAACACCAATAACTTCCGAACGGAATTCCGATAAGTCATTGGTGTGAGCTCGGATCCAATTCTTGCTATTCTGTAGTTTTTTATGATTCATGAAACAAAACCGTTTATGTATGTATGTATACATACATAACTTCACGCCAAATTCCTTGCGAAGTAGGCAGAGAGAAAAGAGTCATAAGTCCCTTTTCTTACACGTCTCATTCGCTTCGTTGACTTTTTTAAGTCTTTTCATGCACAAGCATCGATTTTTGAGGCTCCTAACATCACCTTCCTCCAGAACACGTCCTACTCGGTAATGTAATGTGAGTCTTGGCCGTCCTCCACTCCTACATCGAATGGATGTAGGAGTCCAAGACTCACATTGCTTTTGCAGTGCATATCTGCTGAGTCAATCTTGTATCATCCATTCTTTCTACATTCGTCTGAACCAGGGGTGCATGTCCTTTCTTACTTTTACACCGACACTATCTCTCAATCCAACTTTCTTCCTTACAACCTCGTTTTCGACGCGATCATCGAGAGTCACCCCGCAGATTTTGCACAGTGTCCTCATTTTGACCGCGTTTACTCTACTTTCAGGCACACTCTGCCATACCCAACTTTCGCTTCCATACGTTGTTAAATTTGTTTGTAATATTTATATCTTTAACAAAAAATATCCTTTAACTAACTTCCAGTTAGTACATACTATTAAATTTAATATTTAGGTGTAGTTTCAAGATGTTTACTCCTACGGGTTACAATCTATTAACTGTGAATAATAATAACTGAGAATAAATATAATGGTTAATTATAAAATAATGTTTGATTACAAATAATTCTATGTTAAATATTTTCATGGAAAGTATTATTTGATAACGGTATGGAATAAGATTTTTACTTATGACAAAACCTTACACTAGTTTATAAGAAGAAATATGTTTTAATAGTCTCGGTGGCGCAGTGGGCGAGCGCATGGCCTCTGATCCTGAGGTCCGGGGTTCGATTCCAGACACTGGCTCAAACCAATGACTTTTCGAAATTGTTTTCGGAAGTTATGTGTGATAAATATCGATGACTGACAAACTTTGTGCCCGGTATGGCAATAGGTTCGCCACCTATTCCATTTTGGGACGTAAACATAACGGCGAGACGAGGCTTAATAGCCGCTGCCTACACCTTCGGGTAACAAAAGGCGTGAAGTTATGTTATGTTTTAATAGTGTTAACAACAAAAAATATATCTGATGAATATTTTATGATTAACAAATTCAATTGAATTTCGCCCGTGTCGAGGAATAGCTACCACTTTTTTGCGGGATAAGAGGTAAAAGAGCAAACGGATTACCTGGTGGTAAGTGAAAATCGCTGCCTTGAACAGAAATAGTTTTACAGTTGCGTTGCCACCCTACTTTTAAAATGCAATAGGGAAGAAATCTGAAGGGGAATGGTGAGATTAAAACGAGATGAAGTTGAGCTTCTGGATATTTCTCTCACTTTACATAGTTATTCTGTGAGGTCCTGGTATTTCGCCTGTCGAGCCGGATATTTTTTTTTTTATGGGATAGGAGGGCATACGAGCAGGCGTGTCACCTGATGGTAAGCAACCAACGCCGCCCATGAACACCAGAAACACATATAATGTTACTGTTGCGTTGCCGACCTTTAAGGGATAGGGGAAAGGAAAGGATGGGGAAAGGGGGGTGGGCCTCCGGGTACCTCTCTCACCGAACGAAACGCGGCATGAGCCACTTTACGTCGATCTTCTGAGAGGTCGTGGTATTTCACCGGTCGAGCCGGCCCATTCATGCAGCGAACTGCTTGGCTCTACCACTGTCAAAAAATAATTCATGTAGTTGAACTGCGCTGATCTACCAATGCATACACTATCTAAAATTAAGGGTGTGATTGTACAAAGTTACGGGAAATACAAGCCAGTTGGGTAATGTCTCAGTTCAATGCCTTTATACAAAGATATTGTATACCTCAAAATACAGTAGTCTGTTTGTGCATAGTTAAATATATTTTACATCTGCATAACACGTGTTTCGTATTAAAGCCTCTATGAATCATACCACCTTGATAAAACCTATATTGTAGGTGTAACAATAGGGCCTTCCGAAACAATTGTGGTGCATTGTTTTGGGATTTTGACTGTATACATCTCAGTGGGATGGTTATTAATTGTTTCAATGGTCCAGTGGTTTAACACTGCGACATCTAATTCAATATATATTTGCTTCAAATCACCGTACCTATTACAAAGTTTTCAGACATATGTACCTTCTGTGTACTAAGTATCGGGAATTTGTCAATAAAACAAAAAATACAAATTATTCATCTAAATTTATTTTATCGCCTTCAAAGTAGGCCCCATCGCTTGCAATACAACATCGCCACTGCTTCACCCAGTCTTCCATACATTTTTCATAGGCTATTTGCGGTATGGCCTTTAGCTCATTCAGCGAATTTTCTTTTATGGCTTCTATTGACTCAAAACGTTTTCCTCGAAGTGGTAATTTTAACTTGGGAAATAAAAAAAAGTCAGACGGAGCCATATCAGGTGAATAGGGGCTTGGTCGAGAACGTTTGTTGAATTTTTCGCTAAAAACTCTTTCACTATAATGGCTGTGTGTGATGGTGCATTATTATGGTGCAGCATCCATGAGTTGTGTCGCCACAAATCTGGACGTTTTCGGCGGATACTCTCACGAAACACGCTTCATGAGGCCTAAATAATATTCTTTATTCACTGTTTCTCCCTCTGGAAGGAATTCGGAGTGAACCACACTACGGCAGTCAAAAAAAACTGTCAGCATCACCTTGATTTTGGTGCGACTTTGCCGCGGTTTTTTGGGTTTCGGCTCGTTTTCGAGACGCCATTCCGAAGACTGTTGGCTTGTTTGCATGTCATACTCATAAACCCGTGTCTCGTCGCCAGTTATTATACGTTTCATAAAGGTCGGATCCGTAGAAGCTCGGGAAACCATGTCTTCAGCGACATGCTTTCGCTGCCCTTTTTAAACAAAATTGAGCTCTTTTGGAACTAGTCGAGCGGCGACGCGTTTCATGCCTAAAATGTCAATGAGAATATTGTGGACGGACTTAAAAGATATGTTCACCTCACTAGCCAACTCTCTCAGACTCATACGTCGATTTTCGAGCACTAGCTTCTTCATTCTGTCGATGTTTTCTTTGGTCGTAGCGGTTGAAGGTCTACCAGAACGAGGCAAGTCTACTACTACTTCTCGGCCTTCTTTAAAAGCCTTATACCATTCATAAGCCCTTGTTTTCGATATACATGATTCGCCGTAGGTATTTCGCAACATTTTTAGTGATTCACCACATAAAATATCATTCGAAACACAAAATTTAAGGCACACTCTTTGTTCAACAATATTTTCCATTGTAAAAATCGCCGAGGACTCAAAACTATGACCAACAAAAAGTTTAGTTTAAAACAAATTAAATGACAGATCCCGTTCAAATTTTGCGCGCTAAATCAGTACAGTGCTACCAACATGCAGTAAAAAAATTAGAACGACCTCTTTTACGCGGGTCTCTTTATTGACATATGCCCGATACTTTTTACACAGAGTAGTAGTCTACAACCGACGAGCGTTTTATGAATGCGATAATGAGAGAGTAGGAAACAAGAAATGTGTGTCAGGATCGTAGTAAATGGAAATAACGAGTCTCTGCCTACCCCCACGTCAGAAAAGCGTAAATTTACGAGTAGGTATGTGTTTATAGATCACTTGTAAAATGTATATAAATCCCGCTATCTACTCGCACACGAATGCGTGAAGTAACAAAGATCTTGTGATGAAGTGTAATTTATGACAAATTCTTCCTGACGTTTTTTTTTGAAGTCGGTATTCAATAGAAATCATAAACCATATTTAACATAATCCGTATTTAACATGACTCTGGATCCGGAACGAACTCACGAAATCACAAAATTGGTTTCGTCAGATCCTTATCATATTTCTTTTAGTTATTTTAAACAACAATAGAATTGAATGTAACTATGGAATGTTGACATTATTTCTACGTAATTGGATCAATAAAAGTGTCTTGACTCTGAGTCCATTGTGCAGGAAAGAAGTCCATATATAAAGGTTTGAGGATAGTCCATTAATTACGTGTTTGATTTAGCCTGTTATTCGACATGTCAGATGCTGTGGCGATAGGTGGTGTGTCTGGTGAGGTTTTAGACTAATGATGAACAGGTTTTGGTCTCTCGTGTATGACAAAAAGATTCTATCAAAATTTATCTCTTTTGATAAGTCTCGGTGGGTCCGAATCCTGACTCACACCAATGACTTTTCGGGATTAATTGTCGAGGCTTAACAGCCACTGCCTACACCTTCGAGTAGAAAAAGCGTGAAAATATGTTATCTCTGTTGTCAGATGTCTATTGTTTTGTCAGATGATGTTATGCATGATAAAACTTCTACCGATTCGACGTTAATATGTGATATTTATTTCAGAGAATGCAAGGAGAACCTGTCTACGCCTTCAGATAGTAACAGCGTGAAGGCTAGTATTTACACTTATAATTGCAGTAATGTTAATAAGATGGTGGATGACAACATTTGGTTTTTCCCAAACATTAGATTGAATTATGGCCATGTTTTCGTAATACACAATTACAGATATTATTATTTCAAGGGCGTAGATGATATCTTTGATAATACTAGTTGAGATATAGAAAAAAAAGATCTAAAAACTTCAAATTTATGATACCCAAAAAATGTAATAAAAACAAAAAAATACTAATTACAATAAACAAATTACAACTCCGAAACAATTATATTAATTCATAATTTTCGATTACAAAGATTAAAAATTACGAGTACACAAATGGTGTATGTACTGCGCAAGTTAAATTCTCATCATCGTCTTCCTGTTCTTTTCCCATTATTTGGGGTCGGCACTATATCTGTTTCTTCTCCATACTTTCCTATCATTCGCATCTTCCACACTAACACCCTTCATAATCGTGTCATCTTTCACACAATCCATTCATATTTTCTTAAGTCTTCCTGTTCTCTTATTTGACTCCACATTCTCAGGTTTATTATTCTTCACGCTACATGTCCATCATCCATCCTATTATATTCTGTATTTGTACACATACATACATAACCCATACCTATACCTATACTCATACAAAAATCCCTTGCGGGGTAGGAAGAGAGAACGGAACGACATAAGGCACGATTCTTACACACCTCACCCGCTTCGTCGACTTTCATAACTCTTTTCATACACGCGCGTCGACTTTTGAGGCTCCTAACATCACCTTCATCCAGCACATGTTCTATTTGGTCATGGAATGTGTGTCTTGGCCGTCCTTGACTCCTACATCCATCCGCTTTTGTATTGTATATCTGCTTAGTCAATCTTGCATCATCCATCCATTCTACATGTGCGAACCATCGGAGCATGCCCTTTCTTACTTTTACACCGACACTCTCTTTCAATCCGACTTCCTTCCTTATAACCTTGTTCTCGACGCGGTCACTCTGCAGATTTTGCGCAATGCTCTCATTTCGCCCGCGTTTATCCTACTTTCATACACACTCTGCCATATCCAGCTCTCGCTTCCATAAGTTAGCGTTCGCATCAGTATTGCATTGTTGATTGTTAGCTGGGCTTTTCTGCTAATATTTTTTTCACTTAATTATTATGTTGAAGTGCCATGCTGCTTCCACATTCCGGCACTTTATATTGTAAGGCCTTTCATCAAACAATCATCTTTCATATTAGTGACTTACACTTGAAAGTCAGACGGCGATTCGGCTAGAAGCACGGTCATCTGCGTAAAGCAGGCAGTTCACAACTAGTCCACCCATTCGCATCCCTACATCCATCGATCACTCTATGGAGACATCTATCCAGGTACAGGATGAACAGGCGAGTGGACAGCACGCAACCCTGTCTGACGCTGATATTGACGTCAAACCAGGGGGACAAGCCACCGTCAACACGCACACACGCTGTGCTGCCCACTTAAGTGGACTGCACAGCACGCAGCAGTGCGCCGTCCACTCCGTAGCCCGGGAGTATGTCCCACACATCCTTTCATAACACCCTGTCAAACGCTTTCTCCAGATCCACCAAACCGCAGAAAACCTTCCGGCTAACAGCCAGTTGTTTTTCCACGATGTGGCGGAGTGAAAAAATCTGATCCATACATCCTCGTCCGCTTTTTAAACCACACTGAGTCTCTCACCACAACACTCCATCAGATATCACCCTCATTCTCCTTTCGATAATCTTTCCATACACTTTCACTGCTAAGCTAATCAAACTGATGGCCCTGTACCTGGCGCACTACATACGCGTATGTTATTATTATATAAAATTTATTACAAATATGTCGCGAATAGAGCGGTGGTGGACCACCATGCTCTGATATAGCTTCCATTTAATCTGATTGAGAAACCTGAAATAATCAGCGGAATTATTTGTGTGAAAATGGCAGTGTGCATCACTACGACACCGTTAGTTACTGTCGAGACTCAAGGATAATACTCTACTACGTGCGTTTTAATATTAAATAAAAATCTATATTACCGTCTATGATAAGTGTAAAATAGTTTACAATGATTATTCATTTATTAAAAGAAATAAGATAAATTTATAAAAATAGAAACTAGCACCCTCGTTATGTATTTTTTTTTCATTTTACGTAAAACGTACACATTAAAAATTAAAATATATTGTTAGTTCGTAGTTTTGCGAACTATCCAAAGATATAGGTAAGAACAGTCTCGGTGGCGCAGTGGCTAGCACCCAGCTTCTGATTCAAGAAGTAGACACCAATGACTTTTCGAAATTTTCTGAAGTTACGTGTGATAAATATCGATGACTGACAACTTTGTGCCCGGTATGGCAATAGGTTCGCCACCTATTCCATTTGGGACGTAAGTATGTGACCGACAGTGGTAGACCCAAGCAGTTCGCTGCATGAATGGGCCGGCTCGACCGGTGAAATACCACGACCTCTCAGAAGATCGACGTAAAGTGGCTCATGCCGCGTTTCGTTCGGTGAGAGAGGTACCCGGAGGCCCACCCCTTTCCCCATCCTTTCCTTTCCCCTATCCCTTAAAGGTCGGTAACGCAACAGTAACATTATATGTGTTGCTGGTGTCCATGGGCGGCGTTGGTTGCTTACCATCAGGTGACACGCCTGCTCGTTTACCCTCCAATCCCATAAAAAAAAACATAACGGCGCGACGAGGCTTAACTACCTTCCTACACCTTCGGCTAACAAAAAGGCGTGAAGCTATGTTATGTATGTTATGTTAGTTAAGAATAATCATAGATGGATAAATACAGTCATTTAGTCATGTATGGTTCAGTGGTGGACTCACGCACGTTTACTGCATGAACGGGCCGGCTTAGCCGCTAAAATAACACAATCTCTCGCAAAATAGATGTAAAGTGGCTCGAGCCGTGTTCGGTTCAGATGTATCCGAACGCTCTCCGCCTTTTCCCCTATCCCTTTCTAAAAGCGCGCGACCATTCTAGTCGCTTACTACCACGTAAGGCTAAGCTTATATGTTTACCCATTCCGTTGAAAAAAAAAGCTTAAATATTTTATTCTTCTCAATTAATTGTTGTAATTTAATGTTGAATTAATGAAAATAATTATGATACAATATTATTGGTTTTAATTACATTTGATAATGTTGCTGCCCTACTATAAAGGTTAAGTAAATAATGCTTTAATTTATAAAATTGTTAATAAGTACATTACACTTACAATTCACGTTCTAATAAACAGAGTATTTTTTAAGGAATAGAGGGCAAACGAGCCGTCGGGTCATTAGACGTTAAGTAACTGACAACAGTTGTTTTGCCGGCTCTTAAGTGAGTGAGATGGGAACCGAAAGGAAGGAGATAGACCACCGTGAGGTATAAGCTGCTTTTCGTCAATATTTTGAGAGGTTGTGGAATTTCACCGGTCGAACCATCCCATACAGAACTACGTAGCTTTACCGCTATAAAAATAAAAATATTATAAATCAGTTTTATTATTTTGGAGAACTTCTGTTCATAAAGCACCGGGTTCGACCTGTGAAATCCAACAATTTCTCAAAAGATACAAGTGTGACATATGATGATTGAAGAAGGCAAGCTTATAAAAACAAAATACTTTAGTAATAAGATGTTAAACTGCCTATACTGTAAATAAATAACTTCAGGCCTTTTTGATCTGAATCTTTAAATTCCTAAATGTAACAGAAAGTATTTTGTTTGTTACTAGTTTGAATTCGATACTTCTGTACTGAAAGTTGAAAAGATAACAGTGATAGAGCCAAGCAGTACGCTGCATGAATGGGTCGGCTGAACCGGTGAAATACCACGACCTCTCAGAGAATCGGCGTAAAGTGGCTCATACCGCGTTTTGTTGTTTGTTTTGAGAGGTACTCGGAGGCCCACCTCCCTTCCCAATCCTTTCATATCCTACTCTCTTAAAGGTCGGCAACGCAACTGTAACATTAAAGCCCAAATACTGAACCGCCACTCAAGTCTGACAATCAATAAAGTGCTACTTAATGCTCTAATTCTGTCTAATGTGAAAGTTAAACTTAAACGTTTAGGTAACGCTTATATATTTGAGTGGCGGTTCAGTATTCGGGCTTATATGTGTTGCAGGTTTCCATGGGCGGGGCTGGTCACTTACCATCAGGTGACACGCCTGCTCATTTGTGCGCTATCGCGAGAGATCTGCATCAGCTCAAATACTCCCTTATGTACCACCAACGATAAGTGACCTACATTTTTATTTATAACCTTACGCCTTTTTTAATCGTAGGTGTAGGCAGTGTCTATATTTGGCGATTTTTTTTAGACATTTGAACTTGAAATGTCAGTTTGTGTTATATATGTTAATTTGGTATATAAAACAGATAAATTGGATCAACATTGTGAATAGAAGCAACAAATATATCTTTGGCTATTGGCACACAAGTTGCGTTAAAAATTATTTGTAATAAATCAAAATTTTAATCTAGTTCTTGATCACCGAATAGTCGTTTTGAATTAAATCGATTTAATTTGTAATATTTAAAAGTTTTGACGGTTCTGATCAGATAGATATGAATACGAATAGGCACTAAAGCATTATAAAACTGCCATAAAAGTAACTCGATTGCTTAATTTCAGAGAGAAAAAAAATGCAATGTTGAAAATGTGTCGTTGACGTCTAAATTTTTAAGTTTGACTTCGAAGGGTTCGTGATTACTGAAAAATAACATAACATAACAACTTCACGGCTTTTTTTACCCCAAGGTATAGACAGTGGCTGTTAAGCCATTCATTGTCATTGGAGTGAGCCAGGATTCGAACTCCCCGACCTCTTGATTCAGAAGCGGGGTGCTCGACCATTGGACCACCGAGTTTTTTTATTAAAGAAATAATTAGTCCTTCATACCCCCTAATTTATTAATTAATTAATTCCAGAACGGATGCAAGGATAATGCTGACGATGTAGTGCTGGAACAAACGAATAAAATTGTATATCTTGGATGCGCTTTTAGCAAAGATGGAAGGTACACCGCTGATGTAGAAAGACGAGTGGCGTTTGGAAATAAAGTAAATGGGGCGTTGGGCAGATTCCTGAGCGCAAAAGATATTAGCAGAAAAGCCCAGCTAGTAATTCACAATGCAATACTGATCCCAACGCTAACTTATGGAAGCGAGAGCTGGGTATGGCAGAGCGTGCATGAAAGTAGGATAAAAGCGGTCGAAATGAGGGCATTTCGCAAAATCTGCGGAGGGTCACTCCGCGTGGAAAACAAGGTATAAGGAAGGAAGTCGGATTGAAAGAGAGTGTCGGTGTAAAAGTAAGAAAGGGCATGCTCCGATGGTACGGACATGTAGAAAGGATAGATGATGCAAGATTGACTAAGCGGATGGATGTAGGAGTCGAGGACCGTCTAGACACACATTCCATGACCAAATAGAACGTGTTCTGGAGGAAGGTGATGAAAGACTTATGAAAGTCAATGAAGCGAGTGAGGTGTGTAAGAATCGTGCCCTGTGGCGCTCCGTTCTCTCTGCCTACCCCGCAAGGGTTTTGGCGTGAAGTTATGTATGTATGTACCCCCTAATTGAAGGGATATTTAGTGGTATTATGCCTCGACAATTGAGTAATCCAGTTCTGATTAATCGATGATTTTATTTGCTTACACCAGTTACTAATATGTATTTTACTTTTCCGTAACTAAAGTCACAACCACTCAACTAGAAGTGTGAATACTAAACCGCTAGGCCGTCGTGATAAAAATTAATTCAGAAAATAAATCAAAGCTCGTTATTCAAGACAAGTGTTCACTTAAAATGATCAGGAAGTCAGTATGGTGACAGATATTTATCTGAACGGCATCAAATAGGTACCTATTTTATAGGTGCCTATGTTTTAGGTACTTGAAACTAGCTCAAATTAACTGGATCAATTAAAATGAATACAAGGATGTGTTTTAAAGTAAATGCAATTGACATTTAAATGCATTTAAAGATTTTATAAAGATGTAACATATATTTCAAAATAGTACATGTTTGTTATAAAAAATAAGTGGGCAAGTGTGAGTTGAACTCGCGATTTCAGAGTCCCGTACATTGATATATTGTTATATAGTATAAAACATTGTCAGTTTCCACTATCTGTCTCTATATATGCTTGGATCTTTAGAACTACGTAGCTGATTTTGAATTCATTTCAGATTCATTTGCATTTAACATAACATAACTTCACGCCTTTTTCTACCCGAAGGTGTAGGCAGCGGTTGTTAAGCCTTGTCTCGCCGTTATGTTCACGTCCCAAATGGAGTAGGTGGCGAACCTATTGCCATTCATATTGCATATGAATCAGAAGCGGGGGTGCTAGCCACTGCGCCACCGAGACAGTAATTTTATGAAGTAACGTGAAAAAATACTTAGGTATAGCCCATAACCTGCATATCTCTACGATCAACCCCCCCTTTTTTTAATTTTTTTTTTGGCAATACAACAATTCCCAGTTTAACTTGTACTTTTATAATATATTTTAAATTGTAAATAAAAATAGGATAAATCAAAATAATATAGTATATAAATCCTAAGAAGGTTTACAAAAACTCAGCGACACGATATGTCCATCTCTTAGGAATAACTCACAATAGCCATATTGATTTTTTTACTTTTTACGATAAATAATGGCTCATTTCGGGGAGATTTTAACTATTTTTGGATTAATCTTTATCCAATTAAGCACCTTAAATACATTGTGAATTTTATATTGATCAATATGATCTTTCACTGTATGTAATTTTAACAGATTTCAAATGAACTGACATAGTAGTTATAAGCGGGCCAGCGCGGGCCTATTAATAGGGCCCATTTAAGCTACTAAAATGTGCAATTTATTCATTTATTGCTTCTGAGGCGAATCAAAGTTCGCCGGGTCCGCTTGTATGTAATGAGTTTAGTATTTTAAACTTAAATGTCTGAGTCAGTCACGGTGGTCCAGTGGTAGAGCCGTGTGGCTTCTGATCCAGAGGTCCGGGTTCGAATCCTGACACTGGCTCACACCAATGACTTTTCGGAAGTTAAGTGCGATAAATATCTATGACTGAAAACATTATGCCCGGTATGGCAATAGGTTCGCCACCTATTCCATTTGGGACGTAAACATAATGGCGAGACGAGGCTTAACAGCCGTTGCCTACTCCTTCGGGTAACAAAGGCGTGAAGTTTTGTTATGTTATGTTATGTAAATGTCTGAAATATTTCAAGGGATATTTGCGACATTTCAATATAAAAATGAATGTATCGTCATAATATGATGAGATTTTTAGAATTTTCTTGTTGGTCCATTTGTCGAGCACCCCGGGGTCGCGGGTTCAAATCCTGACTCACACCAATGACTTTTCGAAATTAATTTCGAAAGTTATGTGTGATAAATATCGATGACTTAAAACTTTGTACTCGGTATGGTTCGCCGCCTATTCCATTCACAGCCACTGCCTACACCTTTGGGTAGAAAAATGCGCAAAAGGCGTAATTATATGTCATATTTTACGTTGTCATTTTCCCTATTTTTTGTATATGTATTGAAAAGTATATTTTAAAAGATCGAAAAATTTTGATCATTTATTTGAATTTGAGAGACAGTATTAAATGTTATGTGTCTTCTCTTTGAACCGTAGTTGATAATATAAGGTACCCTTTTTTTTTTTTTTTTTTTTTTTTTTTTTTTTTTTTTTTTTTTTTTTTTTTCGCAGAGGAATGCTTTTTACGCATACCCTGCCGACGCCAACGAAATTGAAGTCAACGACGCCGGCGTGGGCAGGGTTATGTGGGACTCACCGGCGCGGTGGAGCCGGAATACCCACTAAACCTCTGCGGCGCACCTTCCGTCATTAGTGGGGCGTCAGGGGACCGTGATTAGCATTCTGCCCCGACGCCCCGACGGTTGCCCGACCAGCCCCATAACGCGCGGGCAGAAAGGCAGGCGACGACCTGGGCACGAGTCGGGCTACAACCTGGACTGTTCCCTCCACTTCGGGCCCGGCCAACCGCACAGGACAAGTGTGTAAGAGGCCGGACTCTCCATTTCAAGGCAGGGGGAGATGGCGAGCATAGTTGCGTCGCCTCCTCCCTGGCCTCGCTCGACGGAGCGGGTCCGCGTCAGCAGCGCTCTCGCGCTCCCGCTCCGCGGCCTCCTTTAGCGCGATTACAGCCTCGCTAAAATCAGCCACTGCTTGCCAGCACCTGTCACTGCCGACCATGGCACTGATAACTGCCGGCAGCGACAGGTCCCCGCCTATCACTGCAACGAGGTCGTCTCTCTTCTCTTGCCAGGCGGCGCACTCCTGTAGTGTATGACGCGCCGTGTCCTCCGGCGCGCCGCACTCGACACAGTTCGGATATCTTTCTCTCCGTGCAATTTGACACAGATACTTACCGAAACAGCCGTGTCCAGTAAGCATCTGTGTCAACCTAAACGTCAGTTTACCGTGACGGCGGCTCAGCCATTCCCTCAGGACAGGGAGTACCGCCGCCACTAGTTCGACCCCGGCAATAGGGGCCCTAAGATATTCCTCCCATTGCCGGAGCATAACCGTCCGGGCTGCAGCCCGCACGCCGTTAGTATTGAGCAGCTCGCCCCGAGCACGCGACTGCACGCAGTGCTGGTAGACCGCCGCCAGGACCTTTGCTTCTAACTCCCAAGGCGGGTCACCTGCCAACACAGTGGCCGCCGTCCATGACACGGTCCGGTAACCCCTAATTTGTCTCGTCGCGATGACCCTCTGTGGCCTTCTTAAGAGGGCCAAGTTGTTGCGGGTGGAGAGACTATCCGCCCAGATAGGGGCTCCGTAAAGTGCCATGGATCGGATCACACCACCGTACAAACGCCTACATTGTGACCCAGGCCCTCCGATGTTAGGCAACAGCCCACCCAACGCGGTAGCCGCGCTTTCCAGCCTCGGGGCGAGCTTTGCCATGTGCTCCGCGAAGCACCATTTGCTGTCTAGGTGCAGGCCCAGATATTTCATATGTGCCTGCACCGGTATTTCCACACCATGTATTGAAATCTTCGCTCCACGCGGGGGACCACGACGTGGGCCGTGAAAGAGGAGGGCCACCGTTTTGTTTATTGAGACCCTCAAGCCCAACATCCCGATCCGGTCAATGACAAGCAAGGCTCCGACTTCTGCCAGGCGGGCCGCCGCTGCATAGTCGTCTCCCCTTGCTGTGACGAGGGTGTCATCCGCATAACATATCAACTGCATCGCCGGTAAAAGAGCCCCGCGCAGCAGCCAATCATACCCGACGTTCCACAGGACAGGGCCTAGGACCGAGCCCTGCGGAACGCCACGCAGCATACGACGCCGGACTAGACGCCCATCGCCTCCCTCCCAGACGATATATCTGTCCTCGAGATACGCCCCCAACAGTCTCCGAAGGTATGGAGGTGTATTGTGGTACCTAAGCGCTTCTTCTAGTGTTTCATACGGAAGACTGTTGAAGGCGTTTTCTATATCTAAAGAGACTGCCAGGACTACTTGCCCCCGTCCCACCGCTTCAGTGGAGAGGGACTTCAAGGCGGCCAGCGCGTCAATAGTAGACCGCCCGGCTCTAAACCCAAACTGCGTGTCTGATAGTCTCGGACCCGTGACCTCGAGGTGCTGAACGAGACGGTCTGCCAGTATCTTTTCGAAAAGTTTTGCCGTCTCGTTCAGCAGGACTAGCGGTCTGTAGGCAGAGGGGGAGTCCAGAGGACGACCCTCCTTTCGGAGCAGATACAAGCGACCGGTCTTCCACTCCTTCGGGAACAGCCCGGTCCTAAGGCAGGTGTTGAGCAGTTCCCGATATTGCTCCTTAAGCTCCTTCATCGCAATGCCAAGAACCCGCCCGGGTACTCCGTCCGGGCCGGGCGCCTTTTTCATATTCTGCAGACGGACCAGAGCCCGCCCCAATTCGTCGTCCTCGATAGGAGGGATAGTTTCCTCTCCCCCCGTCACAGAGGGCGGGGCCATGATAGGTGGCGAATGTCCCGCAGAGGGCGGAAACAGGGTATCCACCACCCGTGACAGGGTATTTACCGGCATCGTACCAGTGACGGGGGCGCCACATGCACGGAGCTTATTCCGTGCCATGATATAGGGGCGTCCCCACGGATCCCTGTTGAGACCCTCGAGCAGCTCCTGACGGGCGTCATTCTTGGCCCGGCCGATGGCCATCTGCAGGCTCTTCATCGCTTCCTTGTAAGCGTTCCACAGCTGACTCTCTACGAAGGCGTCCCTGCGCGCACGCCTGCGCGCACGCTGGGCTGTTCGCCGCGCCCTGCCGCAAGCCGACCAGAGTTCGGAGATCTCCAGTGACCACCAGTACACCTGACGGCGGCGCGGCGGTACCTTTCTTCGGAACCTCGGCATCGCCGCATCACAGATAGCGGTGAGCGCCGCACTCATCTGGCTAGCGAGCCTATCCACATTTCGATCTGTGCGATCCTGTCTCAAAGTACCCCAACGCTGTACAATGGCCGCCTCTAGGGCCATTTCTCGGTCCAGTCGACCAAGAACCCATCGCGGGAGGCGGCTAGCGATGCGGGGGGGACTGGTTGGTCCGGGGGCAACGGAAGAGACGCTGAAGCGGATATACAGATGGTCCGACAGCGTCGCTACGTCCTCCTCTACTCTCCAGTCGATGACTTCTCGCGCCACAGCAGGCGTGGCGAACGAGAGATCTACGATGCTTCCCCCATTGTGCCGCACGCAGGTGTGGACGTTTCCCCTATTGAGGAGGGACAGACCGGAGAGCAGGGCCCATGACTGTGTGGCTCTCCCCCTAGCGTTCGTGGTGGGGTTACCCCATGCCCGGGACTTCGCGTTAAAGTCGCCGAGGACGATTAAGGGTTTTGGGGAGTGACGATTCACCGCAGCACCTACGGAGTCGAGGAAATCCTGAAATTCCGCGAGGCTGCGGTTAGGCGAAAAGTACACGCCTATCACGACGAAGTCCTGAAATCCTGCCACGACAAATCCACTACCACTCTCAATGGGAGTGAGGGCAAAGCCAGTACCCCCTCTGGACAGGATCGCCACTACGCCGTCCTGGTCTCCCACCCAATTATGCTGGCGAGGGACAAAATAAGGCTCGCTGGCCACTGCCAAATCGATGTTCCACTCCAACATGGCCTGGAACAGGAGATCCTGTGCCCTCGAGGAGTGATTCAGGTTCGCCTGAAGGAATTCACTATGTCGACGGTTCATGTCGGCACAGCAGAGTTTTCGTCAGCCCGGTGGGCCGTAACTACAGAGGGGGCCCGGGAATTAGAGGCCAGCCTACCCTTAATTTTAGGAGGGTTACACATTTTCCCTCCCATTACGTGAGCCGCAGGTTTTCCAGCCGCGGTACACACTACGCACCGTGGAGTAATGGTACACTGCACAGATTTGTGACCCTCGCCGCCACACCGGAAACATAGGGATGATCGGTCGATGCCGCTTGGGCAGAGCGAACCAGTGTGGCCCAAGGCATGGCATCTATAACAACGCAACGGACGTCGCTCCAGCGCCCACACCCTCGCCGAACTCCACCCAACGAGAAGTCTTCCGCTGTCGACCAGCTTCTTCGCGGCGTCGACCGGACACCGCACGTGCGTCATACCCATTCCAGTAGGCCCGTCAGTAATCTGACTGACCCTGACCGAAGTCACAGGACAGCCGGTAGAGCGCGCAACAGCCGCGCACACCTTTTCCACGGTCACTGAGTCGTCCAGCCCAGCGACTCTGAGGTCGGCAAAGCTCTCCGGCACCACGACATCGGCCACTCCATCGAGAGCGACTTGTATTTTTGCGGCTAAGTCTCGGGCCAGCTCAATGGTCTGAGATTTGGGAAGCTCGAGCACTCGTGCTCCCGTAGCACTTCGCCGGAAACGGACTCCCTCGCCATCGCCAAATTGCGGTAGCTCCACCGCTTCTGTCGCGCGAGACAGAGCTTGGGCATAAGTTACCCCTCGCTCAACCGCTTCTGGTTGCAGTTTAAGAATCAGTGCGGCCGGGCGTTTAGACGCGAAACGGGACCGGCGTTTCTTGGGCTTCTTGGATTTCACATCTACAGGTGTTACTGCAGGAGCTGGCCCTGGCACCACTGAGGCCTTTATCTTCTTGCGGACGACTTTAACCCACGGCTCTTGGGCCGCCTCCGGTCCCTCGGCAGGGGTTGTTGCAGGAGGAGAAGCGGTGATTGACTGTGATACACTTTGGGCATTAGAACTGGATGCCTTCCACTGTGTGGCCCTGCTGGCTTTGACCGCTGGCACGAGCTGGGGGGTACGTTCGAGCACCACTACCGGCTCTCGGCACCTGTCGGCTGCAAGTGGCAGGTGCACGTCTTGGACCGGCAGGAGTCGGTCCTCTATGCTAGCTATGCGGGTGTTTATCATATCACCCAGTGATTTGGTCAGCGAATTTTGCATCTCGGTAACAACCTGCTGCAGGTCCAGCTGTTGTGATGCCGGCGAGGGCGCAGATAAGGCTGCAGCTTTCATCTCGCTGAATTCTCGCCTATGGGCCTTCAGCTCCGCCTCCAAGGATGAAATGTGTCGTTGTTGTCGAGCCAGCTGTACCCTCAGACGTTTACTTTCGCTGCTTTCTTGCCTCCCTACAAGCTCTGAAACAATATCCAGGAAGAGGTTAGTGCCAGACTTCAGCTGCTTGATGCCGACGCCCTTCGTCTTAGAGGATTTCGCAGCAGCGTCGAGTATAGCTGCAGCGGCCTTTCCGCTGAGTTCTCGGAGTTCCTCCGGACCCAATATACTGAGCTTTGTGCAATCGTACTCTATATCAGGAACAGCGTCGTCGCTCTGTATGACCACAGGTATTGTGCGATCCTTGGCAAAAGCCCTTTTGTCGAGGGACTTAGTGAAGGCTTCTTCTTCAGCCTGCTGCTTCTTCTTCTTCAACTGCGCACGCGCCTTAGCCAGTCCATTACGAGTAACGATGCCCCGTTCCGCCGAATTCTTTTCTTTAGCAGGTTCCCTGTCCACTTCAGAGACGGATCCGGCTCCACCGCCACGAATGCTAAGCGTTCGTTTGGTCCCTGAGGGAGTTAAGACGTCTTCTTCTTCTGAGGAGGCATCTGAGACGCCTTGGAAGAGGTTAGATAGTGCTGTAACGGTGCTCCGTTGTGGTCGCTTTGGTCGTCGGGTGGTGACTGCGCCGGCAGCCACCAGTTCGGCATCGGTTGCCCCCCCCGTATACGTGGGGCAGACGGAGGACATCGACTCATCGCCGCTGCCCTCCGTGAGGGATTCCCCTGCAACGCAGGGACCCTCCCGGGGATTCTTCGTAATTGTAGCCTTTGCCATGGTTTCTTTTCTTTTTTCCGATATCATCATTTCCAAGTCAAGGGATTCGATTAACCGTTGAGAGTGCTTAAGTTGTCTGGCAGTAGCTGCAGCCGCAGCCACCGATATGGCAGAAGTTGCCCCCCTCGCATACATGGGGCAGACGGGAGGCAGTGATGACGATAGATCGCCGGCACTGCCCTCCGTGAGGGACTCCCCCGCAGGGCGGGGACCCTCTCGAGGATTCCGTGTAGTTTTACGTTCAGCCATTTTTCCAAGGTTTTTGTAGTTGGTAATTTTTTATAGAGGTTTTCTTCCTCGCGGCCCCCACTAAAAAGTGGCGGCCCTCGTGCCGACCCCACGGGTCCGATTACGAGTTGGGCCGGGCGAGGGCCTAAACTAGACGCATCCGCCCGCCCCTGAGCAACCACCCGGTGGATAATCCCACCGGGCCAACTCCGGGTAATTTTTTATAGAGGTTTTCTTCCTCGTGGCCCCCCTGCGGCGGCCATCGTCCCACCCCCATGGACTGGATTACGATTTGACGTCTGTTTGTCAGACTCTTAGCCAGGGACTGACGGAATTGACTCCGCCAGGCCCTGCCCAGGGAGCACCGGCCCGGTAGGAACACCCGGGCGCGCGTGGAGGTAGTCTGACATCGCTCCCCAATATATAAGGTAATATATAATAATAATATAAGGTACCCTGAAAAAATATATTAAGTTTTAATCATTGAGAAAATGTACGTTAGGTACAGTGATTTCATATATCGCTTTTAAAAAACCAATTTACGTTTAAAAGCTATAAATAATAATGACTTTATTTAAATACATTAGAGTAAATAGTATATTACATTACTTATTACTTGATTTGAAAAAGATATCAGGTTTGAATAGTAAATAATCAATGATAAAATTCAATGCATAATTTTTAACTTCACGTTTTTTTATGCCCGATGGTATAGGTAGAGACAGGTAGGTACGCTTTTGACGATTTCTATTGTCATAACTCGGGTACGATTTTGTATGTTATTGATTATTTATTGATTTATCACATGAAAAAGAAAATAATTTTGAAGTCATATGTGCGAGCCAGACTAATCAATAATACTATATATTTTTTAAACCATAAAGGTGGAAAACAAATATAGGCTCGCCTGATGGTAAGCTGTTCTATTCACCCAACAATTGAATAATCGTAACACTCTAGGAAAACTTCGGCAGGAAGTTTCTTTTACACACTTACTTATTAAAAACATACACAAACATTTTCAAAAACTTGATTCAAAAAGTTAATAGTGTTCATAGAACTAGAACCTCCTGAATTTACTTACTAATCCACTTGGCTATTCATAGTACTGATTTATATTTAATTATTACTATTTACAATTAATCAATAAGACTTCCTCACAATCCAAATTACAAAATAATTATCATATTTATTACATATGTTTACGAATCTTAATACAGCTCAGTAGTATCTATTTGAAATTCATAATCTTTAACCGATGTAGGATCTGATCAACCTTGACATTGAGGAGCATCCATATATAAATACCCGTGCGGATATTTCTGATCATCATTCAGAAGACAGCCACTGAACCGATAGCATCATGAAACTGGTAGGTTCACTCAATGGTCATTCGGTCAGAAATGTCACGACAAATTTGACAGATTCGTGACAATTTGTGTAACAATAATAGTTTTTTTTTTTAATCGTGTTCTATTTTCAAAAATGGTGTTATAAGCCAGTAGTATTGTGTGTGTCAAAATGTTTATGTAATTTGTTTTGTTCTCTTTTTGTTGACCCAATAAGGGCCTATTGAACTGTTATATAACTTGATTATGTTTTATATTGTTATATTGATTATGAAAAATAACTGGTGTTGGTAGATGTACTGATAATAATTTTTCTATCAAATATCAATCTTTAGGTAGATTTATATAGTTTATGTGGTGTTTGAAGGTTTTGAATTATACAGTATGTTTTTTTTTCTAACTCCATATTTTATTCAGTAGTGAAATATCTAATGGATTTTTAATTATTTGAACGGGTGGTTTTAATTATAATAATTAATAATCTATTAACTATTCTAATCTTATAAGAGTACTATAACGTACCATTTCATCTCTAATATGTTTCACTAATCCCTAATAATCATACAGACATGTATTAGGAACCTGAGACTTCTCTTTCATAAGCAGTGTTCTAATAAACTAGATCAATGCGACAACTATTTTGATTTACTCGATTAATTGCTTTTTTCATAAGACGCCGCCTTTTATACTCATACCCGTTTAATAATGGACTAATTATTGCTTTAAATGATCGATATAGAGTTTTATTATTCTTGTTAGTGTTTTTTTGGGATTCTATTGTGTTATAGTTTTTATTTATATCAATAATCTATTTTCTATAATAACATTACTAACTTCGCTTCTGGTTACTTCTGGGCAGTTTTAAATTAATTGCACTAGAATTTAACATATTTAAGCCTGAATACTGAACCGCCACTCAAATATAAAGCGCTACTTAAGCGTTTAAGTAGCTGTCACAAGACAGAGTACGTGAAATTTGAGCAGTAAGTAGCACTTTATTGATTGTCAGATTTGAGTGGCGATTCAATATTTGGGCGATAGTGTCTTATTAGCCATCAATCGTGCTTTGTTAATCGAGGTTGACGGATTCGAATCGCACCCGAGTACAAATATTTAAGACAAGCATGAAATTTGTATGGAGTCTGGGTGTTTTTCTATGAATTATAAGTATGTATTTACATAAAAATAGTATGTTTATTAATATCTGTTATCTAGTCTCCATAGCACAAGCATTTAGTTGCTTAGTTTGGAACTGGAGGACGCTGTGTGATTTGTGTCCAAGATATTATTATTATTGTAACAAATGCTCCTATTACTTAATATACTGAGCTTCATCAGTATAATTCTCCAATCTTTTTTGTAGAAAAGTTATCTTTCATCAATAGAAAGTATTGTTGTTCCGATATTTTTTTAATTGCATTTTTGTACCCGCCCGTTATCATAAATTTTGTACTGGGATAACATGTCGTAAGTTTAATCAATAATTCAATTAAAAGTTTTACAATTGATTACAACGTATTCTTAATCAAATCAAAACGCTTCGTTTCGGTGGTCTGGTGGATACGATTCTGAATCAAGAAGTAGTGGGTTCGAATCAGGGCTCACTCTAATGACTTATAGGTATTTGGATAAATCGATAAATGTCAATGAATTGTAATATTTGTGTGCAATCAATGGTAATAGGCATCGCCACCTATTTCATATAGGAGGTTAATATTCAAGGAATCGAGGCTAAGCAGCTACTGCCTGCACCTGCAGGTATTTAAAGGCGTAAAAAATATAAAAAGTATATTAACATACTACTTGTTGACCGCAGCTCCATCAGCGTTATGTTTTAAATATCGATACATTTCAAATAACCATCTAAATTTAATGAAACACGGTTTATCTATTCTGTAGTATAGTTTGATAAAACAGTGACTATAACTTAAGCCAAACCTTTAACTATACATCGGTGTAAACCATATTATAAACGACGCAGTAATTTTTACATGCAGCGAGTATAAACATACTGACATACAGACAAACAAAAAATTCTTGAATTTTTGTTTTTTGTTTATTTATTTCATAGCTTAGTCATAGTTATATGGTGCATAAATAAGGCATCTATTAAAACCCACATTTAAGCATAACATCTGCCTTATTCAAACGTAAATTAGATCAATAAGTCTGATAAAGATATTTTATAATCTCAAGAATAAATTAATAAACTGTTCTGTTTTATTTTGATGGAAACAATAATATTATCATTATGAATCCAATTTATTTTTATAATGTTTTAAAGTTTATATTATGAAGATACGATATTAGGCATAAATATGAGTTAAGATGTTTTTTTATTAGTAACAAATAAGTTTCTTTTTAAAAAAAAATACTCATTGACTTATTGGTTAAGTTTTCTGGTTTTGAATTAAATTTCTCGAGTTCGGTTACACACTAATGTCTTTACGGAATTTTCCTACCAAGTTATTTGTAAAAAAAGCACAGTGAGTCGTAATTAGTCGTCTTTGGATTCAGGGTGAAGATGTTACTAAAAATACTAACAAAATTAAAATTTCAGCTCATCCTCTTCGCAATTGTCGCCACCTGCTCCGCTGGTCTTCTCCCAGGCTATGTGGCACCTCAGTACCGTACCCCATACACTGAGTACCGGGCAAGGTCTGGACTCGAGAGGAACGCGGCCATCTTGAGGTCTGACAGCGAAGTCAACGACAAGGGATATCGCTTTGCCTATGACACAGAGAACGGTATGTAGTTATGTACCCTAATTTGGTCGCTTTAGAGCTCAAAAGCATATTTATTACCCCAAAAGTTTTTAAATCACAGGGCTGAATATTATTTTTCAGTTTAAAAGTTACAAATCTTAGGGCTAATAATTTTTTTTTACTCGAAAGATTACAAATCATACGTACTTTCACACATAACTTCACGCCCAAGCCCGTGCCTGGTAAGCGAAGACAACAACGCTATAAGGAACGATTCTTACATGCCTCACTTGCTCGTTTGACTTTCATAATTCTTGTCATACACGCGATTTTTAAGGCTCCTGACAACACCTTCCCCCAGGACTCTTTCTTTTTGGACATGAAAAGTGCGTCGTGGCCTAAACTCCTACATCCATCCGCTTTTGCATTGTATATCTGCTAAGTCAATCTTGCGCAATCCATTTTTACATGTCTGAATCTTCAGGGTCCTTCATACACACAAATCACAGGGCTGCGAAACATTTTTTCGCGCGAAAAGTTACAACACATAAATAGTACCCAATTCTGCTTTTTCTAGTTTTTTACACTGTAATTTAATAACTATTGTTACTTGCTTTTAATTTAAGTAATAATCATAGTCTTTGATTGTTTGTGACTCATAAAGATGCTACCTCGCATCCTACAAGCGTCATTGGCTCAATGCCCACACCCAATAATGTTGTATGTTTCAAGTAGCTGTATAGGTAGCAGCCTATTTCAAATATGAATAATATGAAGTAACATCTTTGTGACTCTTTATATTTTTTAATGTTTCGATTCAATTAAATTATACATCCTACTAAAAACCTATTTCAAACTCACTTTGATTGCTTTCGCATTGTATATCTGCTTAGTCAATCTTGCATCATCCATTCTTCCTACACGTCCGAACCATGGGAGCATGCCCTTTCTTATTTTTAAACCGACACTCTCTGTCTATCCAAACTTCTTCCTCAACCTTCAACCTTGTATTCGACGCGGCCAGCGAAAATCTCTCCGCAGGTTTTGACTGCGTTTATTCTACTTTCATGCACACTCTGCAATACTCAACTCAGTGGCTGTTCTGCTAACACTCTTGGCGTCCAGGAATCTGCCCCACGCTAAATTTTCGCTATTTCCTAACGCCATTCTCCTTCACGCGCTCATCATTATTTGATAGTCATCACAAATAAAATTAAACAATTTACTATGAGTAAAAGAAAGTGATTATATAGACAAGAGGCACTTTATCTAATTCAAGCAAAAGCAAAAGATTTACATTAAAAAAAACAACACATCTCGTTGAAGTCTAATTGCAGATTTCACTGGTTACTTGGTCCGATCATAATTGAGTACAATTTGCAATTTTCATATTTGAAAGAATTACTTACATATGGAATAACGCAAATATATGTAATATTATGTTATAATAATACTTTGTAAAATAGTCTAGTCTAGTTTAGTGGCTGAGTTCCCCGCTTTTGATTTGGAAGACGTGGGATCACACCAGTGATTTATCGGAATTCGTTTCGGATGTTATGTGCTATAAATATCGATGACGATTGCCATTCACATATTCCATTTGGGACGTCAAATTTCAGAGAGTTGGGGCTTAGCAGCTGCTGCTTACACCTTCGGGTAGAAAAAGACGTGAAGTTATGTTAAAAATATTTTGTAATTTTATAATATATTCGCCACGACGGTAAAGATGTACGGTAAATGATTAAAACTAAAAAAATAACCACTTAAATATTAAAGAAATATCGTCTTATTCTAACTCGATCACTTCGAATTGTGTGCACATGAAATAACATAACCCTCCTTGCGAAGCTTCCGGGTAAAAAACAGCTATAATTAATTTTAAACTTTTTTCCTAACCATATAAGGAGATTGGCGGTTTGACCTATGCGATACGACCTTCTGTCAAACTCTTTTTAATGTTTTGACCATTGTTAACTTTTCCAGGTATCCAAGCTGAAGAAAGTGGCGTTGAAGCCAACGGCATCCAGGCTGCCGGTAGCTATTCTTACACCGGTGATGATGGCCAAGTGTACTCTGTGAGGTATACTGCTGATGCCAATGGCTTCCAGGCTCAGGGTGCCCATTTGCCTACCCCACCCCCAGTACCTGAGGCTATCGCCAGAGCGCTGGAGTTGAACGCAAGAGATGAGGCCGCTGGTATTTTTGACGACGGTAACTATACAATTATATTATGTATTAGTTAAGGTCAATTAAAATCATGGACTGCTGTTTAGTTGCTAATGATATTATGTATGTTCAGTGATAAGTGGGTTCAATCCCAATCCAAAAACAAATATTTGTGTCGTGTTTAAATATTTACGACCGACATGTCTGACGAACTCGTCACATAGGTGAGGAGTTCGTCAACAACGCGTGTTACCAGAGTAACGGAACTGAGAAATAAATTATTTGGTAGCATTTAACAATTGGTGATATTTTTAATTGGCCATAACAATGGTAACAAAGTAACTCCCCAAAATATTTTCAATAACTACGACCTCTCAGAAGACCGAAGTAAAGTGGCTCATGCCGCGTTTCGTTCGGTGAGAGAGGTTTCTTTTTCTTTATGGGATAGGAGGGCAAACGAGCAGGCGTGTCACCTGATGGTAAGCAACCAACGCCGCCCATGGACACCAGCAACACATATAGTGTTACTGTTGCGTTGCCGACCTTTGAAGGAGTAGGATAGGAAGGGATGGGAAAGGGGAGTGGGCCTCCGGGTACCTTTCTCACCGAACGAAACGCGGCATGTACCACTTTACGTCGATCTTCTGAGAGGTCATGGTATTTCACCGGTCGAGCCGGCCCATTCATGCAGCGAACTGCTTGGCTCTACCTCTATCAAACCCGTACCCGGGTTCGGCACCCGGTATCCGGTACCCGGAGGCCCACCCCCTTCCCCATCCTTTCCTATCCCCTATCCCTTAAAGGTCGGCAACGCAACAGTAACACTATATGTGTTGCTGGTGTCCATGGGCGGCGTTGGTTGCTTACCATCAGGTGACACGCCTGCCCTGTTGGCCCTCCTATCCCATAAAAAAAACTATATTACTTTGTCCACACTGGAATGTCTAACTTATGAAAAAAAAGTGTCCTAGGACACTTTTTTTTTAGTGATTTATTTCTCAGTTCCAACCTAAAACTACCTAGTATCACCTTCGTCGTTTCACCCGTATCACCTATATTCACATATAAAAAAATAGTTATTTCTAATTACAGGAAGTTACCATGGTGAGAAATACGTGACGCTGAAACCTGTGGTCCCAGTCCCATACAATTACAACAACAGATACATCCAGCCAGTCTACCGTCGCTACCCTTACTAATCTTGCAGCCACCTCCAGCACCAGCTCGAAGTCAAGCAAGATAAGAAAAGATAAAGCGTCCAAAACATGAAAACTGTACAGTGCCATCAAAATTTATATATGTTGTTATTAGAATAGGTTTGTGTAAATTGAGATTGAAAATAAATTTGCAATATTATTTTTAATTCTAGTTTTATTACTTTTCTTACTTAATTCAGATTAAACGTAAGGAACTTTGAGTAATAGTTAATGCTAGTGATGTGTGATAAATATGACTGATAAAAAATTGACGATTCAAGGTATTAAAGGCCCACAGGTATAAAGGTAGAAGTAGCCACATAGTTCTCTGCATGAATGGGCTCGATCGACCGGTGAAATACCAGGGCTTCTCAGAATATCAAGGTTAAATAGCTCATGCCGCTTTTCGCTCGGTAAGAGTGGTATTGGGAGGCCCAACCAATCTCCTCTCCCCTTCTTATCCCACCTACAACCTCCTCCAAAGGCCAATGTAACACAGTCGGTATTGCAAGTGTCCGTGTACGGCGTTAGTTGCTTACCA
Source organism: Euproctis similis (assembly GCA_905147225.2). Lineage (NCBI taxonomy): Eukaryota > Metazoa > Arthropoda > Insecta > Lepidoptera > Erebidae > Euproctis > Euproctis similis. Next base: position 3,175,263 of record LR990121.1, on the reverse strand, counting down.
TCAGATGACAAGCCTTCTCGTTTGCCCCCCTATCTCATAAAACGAGGGAACCTGCTGTTTCCAGAACAGATTTAGGAAATTAAAACCAAATCATTTGTCTTCTTGTTGGTCTGGAATTCGAGTACCTACACCGCCTCTGACTCAAGAAGTCATATAATTTGATTTTAATTATTACATTATTAAGTATCACTATTATTGCAGGGAGAAAATATGTTATAGATAATTTTCTGTCTCCGGGTTTGTTCTATACCCTTATAAAATTTAACCAGAATCGGTTCAGCTGTTTACGTTCAGTTAAGAGTGTTTGTTCACACTAACTCTAGCATTCATAAATTAGTATTACATTCTGACTGACAGCTATGGTTGTTTATTAATTATTTTTATTAATTATAATTCGAATAAGAAATAAAACAGCATGATCTTCTAAGTCAGGAATTTGGTCGCACAGATGGTCAGCTGAAGGTGGACAAATAAGTGCCAGCGACCTTAAAAGTATTAACTTTAAACCATGGGTACCTATTTGACAGGAACTTAAAATAATCGCCAAAATATTATTAAATCATCAGTTAATGAATTAATTACTGTAAGATGTAGGTCGGATTTCCTATATATAATATTATTAAATAAAAAAATGAGGATGTTACATATAAATAATGAATATAGTTATATTACATATAATGAAATGATAACTAATATCGTAATATTCATGTATACATAACATCACGCCAATTCCTTTGCGGGATAGGCAGAGAGGACAGAGCGCGGAAAGGCACGATTCTTGCACGCCTCACCCGCTTCGTTGACTCTTTAAACTCTTTTCATGCACCCGCTTCGATTTTTGAGGCTCCTAACATCGCCTTCCTCCAGAACACGTTCCATTTGGTCATGGAACGCGTGTCTTGACCGTCCTCGACTCCTACATCCATCCGCTTTTGCATTGTATATCTGCTTAGTCAATCTTGCATCATTCATTCCATCTACATGACCGAACCACCGGAGCATGCCATTTCTTATTTTTACACACTTATAAAAAATACAAATATTCAAGCTCAAATAAATACTAGGTGTACCGGTATGAAATGAGCGTTAAGATACAAATGTGTTATTGGTTATTGGTTGTGAATAAGCCTTAATTTTTTTTCTGTTTGGTTGCCATGACAACTGTCAAACATTCAATTAACCTAACAGTAAACAAACAACGTCATATTTCTTTATTGTGATAAAAATGACAAATTTTGTGCCGAAAAGTGATGATTTGGGGAAAGCATTAATTTTTTGTTTGCATTTGAAAAAAAATGCTGCAGAATCACATCGAATGCTTGTAGAAGCATATGGTGATCATGCTCTATCAGAAGCAACATGCAAGAGATGGTTTCAACGATTCAAATGTAATGATTTTGATGTGAGAAATGAAGAACGTGGAAGACCACCAAAAAAATTCGAAGACGCCAAACTGCAAGCCATATTGGATGAAGATGATATTTTGAGTCAGAAGCAAATGTAAAATGTTAAATGTTGCACAACAAACAATTTCAGACCGTTTGAAAGCTATGGGAAAAATTCAAAAGTGTGGAAATTGGGTGCCACATGAATTAAATGAAAGACCGGAAAATCACTTTTGCATCGAATTGTCACTGGCGATGAAAAGTGGATTTATTTTAAGAATCCTAAACGGAGAAAATCATGGGTTAATCCGGGACAACCATCAGCATCGACTGCAAAACCAGATCGTTTCGGGAAGAAGGAAATGCTCTGTGTTTGGTGGGATCAGAAGGGTGTGGTGTATTATGAACTCCTAAAACCTGGTGAAACTGTTAATACTAGTCGCTACAAACAACAAATGATCGATTTGAACAACGCATTGATCGAAAAACGACCAGAATGGGCCAGAAGACACGGCAAAGTAATTTTGTTACACGACAATGCACCTGCACACAAAGCAAAATCGGTTGAGGATACAATCAAAGTACTTGGCTGGGAGTTGTTACCCCACCCGCCGTATTCACCAGACTTGGCTCCTTCCGATTACCATTTATTTTCATCGTTGGGACACGCATTGGCTGAGCAGCGGTTCGATTCTTTCGTTCGTTTATAATAATTGGTATGCTCGATGGTCGAGCATCCCGCTTCTGAACCAAGAAGCCGCGGGTTCGAATCCTGGCTCACACGAATGAATTTTCGAAAGTTCAGAGTGATAAATATCGATGACGAAAACGTTATGCCCGGTATGGCAATAGGTTCGCCACCTATTCCATTTGGGACGTAAACATAACGGCGAGACGAGGCTTAACAGCCGCTGCCTACACTTTCGGGTAGAAAAGGCGTGAAGTTATATATGTATATGTCATGTATGTGTAATTGGTATAGAGGACTGAAAAGTTTATGAAATTCCATTTTACTCAATATTTAATTCAACGAACGTAAGAAAATATAGCCAACAATTTCAGCTGCTAAAAGCCTTGAAAGTATATAAAATAAAAAAATAAAAAACAGCAGTTAATTGCAGAACAAATGTTTCAGAGATAATTGTAGCTTATGAACATAATCTTGAACGTTAATAAATAATTGCAGCTAATTTGCAGATTACATTAAAAGTAAATTGATGAATATTTGTTTGCTTAGTTGCTTTCGTTTATGACTGTTTCTATCTTATTATAATACATAAAAAAACATAACTTCACACCTTGTCTATTGGCAAAGTACCTAAAAAGGGTTGAGTAACACAAAACACGAATCTAACAACTATAAAATGCTAGGTTGAAAGTCATAACTCTTGCCTTTCGCTTTCTTCCAATAAAACCTAGTTTGATTTGACCATGCGTTCTGCTTTTAAGATTTAAAATTGAGATAATTACAAATCATCTCATCATCATTATCCTGTCCTTATCACACTCTAGATAGTGTCGGCACATTTGCCGACACTATCTAGAGTGTAGTAGTATCAATGGATACTGAATACCTCCATCTCTTTCTCGACCTTCTACTACCTGTATGTAAATCGACAATCATTCTCATAACTCTTCTAGTAACTGATTTTCTTCTCTCCTCATCTCCTCTTCAGTAAATACTCAACTTATATTATCCATATCATTAGTATTTGCCCTCTGGGTCAGTCATAGTCTACTCTTGAGACTAGCGTAACTCCTAAAGGAATAATATAATGACACCTTGACAACTTCCAATATAAAATGTTTATCATAAGATGAGCAGTCTTGGTCAGACAGTGTACTATTTTAACCACAGAAAAGGCAGTATGGCTTCTAAGCTTTAGCCTGTCCAAATTGGGTGAATGAAAAAAAAAATATTAGTTCACTTAGTTTAAATTAAGAACAAATACTCTATTTAAAAACCAGCCTCAAGCTAATAACCGTAATAGAGAACTGAGTAATTAGGTATTGATCAATTATATACATACTTTGTTACCTAATATTATGATATCGATAGGAAATCGTCCCTGACATAGTATCGATATTATGTTATATATGTATCATATTACATAATTGACTGATACAATTGTAACTGTTATTAGTAGCCGATACAAATATCTGTTTTGGGATATTGCTGGCGTTTGGTCGGTGACGTTTAGTGTTATGAATGTTTAGAGAAGCCATTGGTAAAATGAATTCTATATTTAACTAATATTAGTAATGTGATTGTCGCTTGTTTGTTTTATGTTACTTAATGTAATTAGACATCAAAAATATAAAATTTTGTAAACGCGTTTTATGTTTTGCATAAAGGATACTTTCTTATAAAATGTGTTTCTGAGACGCAAAACTTTTTAGATAAATTAACTACTGTGTAAGCTAGCTATATAGGTAGTTACATGAGTAAATATTGCTATATAATAGCATATATTTTAAATCAATCAATAATTGTAAATAGAGTCAAAGTTTCCGTTACCAGCAATATAATTTTTATGAGCTGCAAAACATCAAAAATGATGCCTTTAACATGTCTCTATGAATAAGCCTTTCGTATCCCTAATTTTTAGCTACTAGGATAGTAACATAACAACATGTAAATAATACACGCTTCGCTGATATCTTGTAATATAAGTTTATCCCTTTACAAAAAAATAATCCCAGCGTATTGTAATTATTATTTTGAATATTGATTTTGTAATTCCAACCCTTTATAACCTAAACCTTTATGAGTCTTTGACATATCTTCGATAAATATTTTCAAAAGTATTAATTATTAAAAGTCATAACTACTGTTCTGTTAATTTAAAAATTAACTATTAAATGGTATATCTATACAATACATAGGTCTACGCAGTCTGCTCTACTTGTGCACCGAGCGCGCGCATCTTGTTACTAGCTGTTACATAACAATGCTCTCGTACTTGAATGTCGTACATGTACCACTGTGACTTGGAACTTGGCACATTATTTAACTATCTATGTTTTGCATTTCAAACAATTGACCAATGAAATACAAACTATGCCAATCAGGATCAAGAAAATTATTTCAAATTGATAAAAAAAAAATTATAAAAAACATATTATTTGATTGTGATATTTTTGGACTAGGATATTGATGTAGCTAGTTCTTGCTTTTAAACGGATTTTATTGAAAGTAATCACACTGTGCGGTCGTGATTTTCCGATATTTAATTTATTTGTTTTTTTTTGTTCGTCATGAGTACATGACGATTCTGACAAAAAAATAAAACAATTGTGTGCAAATAGAATGACCATCAATTGGTCTGTGAAATGAATTATTCTAATAAACATTAATTTTTGTTCTCAAGTCGAAAGTGCGAGTGCTCTCTGACTATAGCACGTGGTGACTACATACACCCGGTGCGTACAGGAAATTTTTCGGCTATATAAAGCTAAGTAGAAATTATTCAATTCATTCCAAGTTTGTGTGTCTTGTTCACTTTAAGTGTATTGCAAACATGAAATTGGTACGTTAGAAAAATATAATTTTTGAATTCTTTTTTCGAAAATTAAAAAAAAAAATATAATATAAGTTAGTTCTTTTTTCAAAAATTAAAAAAAAAATCTCTTCGATTTTATTTTTTTGTAAATCTCTCGCACAGAGATTCTTAATTTGAATTTGAATTGTGATTGTTCGTTCTTTTTTTGAAAAAGTGATAGTGAAGTGAATGTTATTCGAATTAACGGTGGAGAAATTATATAAATGCGTTTGAAGACGATACGGTTCCTTATTGTGTCGCAGTGTAGTATTTTAAGGGCTTTTTGCGATGGAAAACCTTCCAGAATTCAGTAACTGATTAAATACAATCTGAGGGCCAGAAAGTTGGCGGGCTCAGTCCCTATCCGAGTGTAAACATATATCGTGTGATAGTCATGGGCGTTTGGACGGTTTCCTATATTATATAAACATCGATTTTCAATGTTATAAAGCGTTAGTTGCTCAGCTTGGACACTAGATGGCGCTGTTTGAATTACATCAAATATATCATTCATTTTATTACAGATCGTAGGAATCGTTGCCGTGATAGCCGCAACAGCGGCGGGTCGTGTATTCGACGGAAAAACTTCAATTCAATTTTCGAACTCCCTCGGCCAATACCATTCGGGGTTGGAACAACATGAGCTGCAATCGGAAGGTTATACGAAACAGAACAGCTATAGGGACGACTCCGCCGACAAGAATGCGAAGATCTTGGAACACCAGCAAGAGAATGATGGACACACATACAAATACGCTTATGAGACCGATAATGGTAAAGAATAAGTTTAAGTACCAAATGTTTAACTTCACGCCTTTAGAACTTGAAAGTATTGGCAGCGGCAAATGTGCTCGAATATGCTATATTTCTGAAGTTATCTTGTGACTATTTGTCGGAAATATTTTTTGTCAGTCATCTGCATCACACATAAATTTCGATAAGTTATTTGAGATGAGAGTCATTGTGGATTCGCACTTGGGATCTGTGAATCATAAGTTGAATTTCGAATCACTAGTCTATCGAAGCTGTTCAGTTATTCTTAAAAGTATCCAAAAGTCTTGAACAAAGTCCGTGAACTAAACCAATCGATATTGCTCAAAAGAAATGCTTTATTTTCGTATTCCGAGAATATTGGATCGGATTCTTCTAGTCTTTTAGATTTTATCGTAATTAGAAAGGCCTCGTGGGCGGAGTGGGCAAGAACTACTTTCAAATGTAACTGAAAGACACAATAAAATTAATCGATTTTGTAGTAGTTCAGCCACAGATGAACAGATGGCGCTGTTTTAAATTTGCAACTGTTGCAACGCCATCTAACTAACAAGCCTTGCAACTGCATATTGAATTAAACTTTTTATCACAGGAATAAAGGCTGGAGAAGTGGGTGAAATAGCAGGAAAAGGAATATCAGCTCAAGGTGCATTCTCCTATAAGGGCGACGATGGAAAAGTGTACACTGTCTCGTATGTCGCTGACGAGCATGGGTTCAGACCAGTTGGTGATCATCTGCCCACACCACCACCAGTTCCCGAAGCAATTCTTAAAAGCCTAGAACAAAACGCTCATGCTGAAGCTAATGGTGTTTTCGATGACGGTAATACTTTTTGAAGATCTAGCAGTAATATTATTCTTCATTTACTCGACAGCTAAATGGTTAAGAAGCACAATTACTAACTAAAGGTCCCTGGTTCTGTCATGAAACATGCAAAACATCAATGATTTTTCAGAAGAATGTGTTTAGCACTGTCTGCTGAGAAAGAGCCTTCTTATACATTCAGACAGTGAGGCATCAGTCATTTTGGCAGTGGTAGAGTCACGTAGTTTGCAGCTCGAACGGACCGGCTCGACCAGTGAATTACCACGACCTCTCAGAATATGGACGTAAAGAGGCTTTTGACGCGTTTCGATCGGTGAGAGAGGAATCCCGAGGTCTGACCCCTTTCTTCCTCCCTCTCCCATCTCACTCTCGACCCCGTCCATATCCTATAGTAATGGCCGGTAATGCAACTGTAACAAAATGTTCAGTGTATTCAGGTGTTCATGGGCGGCGTTTGTTGCTCACAGCATCAGATGACACGCCTGCTCGTTTGCCCTCTGTACCATAAAAAATACATTCAGGCGTAAAATTAGTTAGTTATGACAGAATCAATTTGAATGAGACTCAGTGAAATACTCCCTACTCATACATATATTTCTCAGTTTAATAAAGTTTGGATATAACTTTATTAAACTGTAATGTAATGATAATAATAAAAACATTTTTTTTCAGGAAATTATCATGAACAAAAGGAGGAAGGGCAACACCAATATGAAGGTCAGCAGTACGAAGGTGGTCAACTTGGATACCATGGACAGTCCCTCGGCTCCGAATACAGTCATCAACAATCTGGAAATGAAAATGGTCAAGCCAACATAGCATACTACTCTCCAAGCACTTACAGTGAAGGCAATTCAGGATATTACGCGTCTCATGGTCAGATCAGCTCAGGTCACCAGATATCTTCCGGTCACGCAACCAGCTACACTCAACAGGGATCAGGTTATGAAAGCAATTTGCACACGAGTTTCGTTCCATCAGCCGAAATAAGTAGTCAAGACTCCGGTCACTCCGGCAGAAGCTACCTTCCTCCTAGCCATTCAGGCTATCACTATCAATAAAATATTTAAATTATTATTAATATAATATGAAGTAGGTTCATTACTTACGATTTTGTTCTGTTAGTATATCTGTAATTTTTTGTTAATTATTTTGTAAGTTATTATTTAATATACATTGATCGGTTTGAATGGATTAGTGAATATTTGGCGCGCAACGGAAAAGCAATGTATTGATCAGTTTTAAAATAACTATGAAATCTCTATCATTAGTATGGTTGTATGGTATTAAGACTTTCATATTTTTTGTAAGAGAATGTGTAGAAACCTGCGTACTATGTGTGTGTTGAAGTATTGGATATTAAAGTTTGAACGATTTCCATTGAATACTAACTTAGTCTTTATATCACGTTTTCTCTTTCATATAATTCAATGTATACGAAATTTTTATAAATATAGTTAGTTGCTTTTTTTTCAATTGTTATTTACACAGAACTGTGTCGTAATTTGGAGAGGACCTAGTCAAAGAGATTCCATTGCGGTGTTAAATGTCTATTATTTTTTCCTATACGCCGTCCATTGACGGCTGTGACGAATGTTCAAATAGTGTTTAAGTCTTAGTTAAATATTATCTGTGAAATATTTAAATTATGCTGTTACATGGGTATTATTATTAATAAACGCTTTATTACAAAATATATAATATATTTCTTTTTTTACTAACTCAGTGTTACAAGTAAAAGTGATGACTAACAAAATCGTGTCCGACGTCTGTCCTTATCTGTACCATATTTGGGACAAAAACTCCCGTCAAATTGAAGCATAATGGCCTCTGCTTACATTATCGGGTATAAAAAGTGTAAATTTACAAAAAAAATCTAAATAAAATAATTTACATACAGCAACTTCACGCCTTTTTCTACCCGAAGGTGTATGCAGTGGCTGTTTTGCCTCGACTCGCCATTATCTTTCCGTCCCAAATGGAATAGGTTGCGAACCTATTGCCATACCGGGGACAAAGTTTTTGGTCATCGATATCTATCACACATAACTTACGAAATTAATTTCGAAAAGTCATTGGTGTGTGCCAGGATTCGAAACTGCGAACTATGGATTCAGAATCCATGTGCTCGACTACTGGACCACCGAGATAATAAATTAATTTACAGTTTTTTTTCTACATCAATATTCTAATCGGACCATGCACATTTGAAGTATACATCCAGCTCCTTTTGACTCAGTCGGTTAAGTATTAGCTAAGATCAACTATCTTCTATGAGGTAATAATATTAAAATACTTATTACAAGATCAGAACAACCCACGTGTATTGTAACGAATTCGCAACAAGTGATATGTTCCACTTTGACCCACTGACATTCACTAAGGCCTGAGGGGTCCCGCAGTCAACGGTCAGCTGAAGTGTGACACTTAGAATTTTTAGAGTACCGTATACAAAAAAAAAATGTTAAAGAGACCATTATTTTTTTATATAATAATAATAATATCTTGGACACAATACACACAGCGCCCTCTAGTTCCAAGCTAAGCAACTAAATGCTTGTGTTATGGATACTAGATAACGGATATTAATAAATATATACTTTTCTTTTGTAAATACATACTTATAATACATAGAAAAACACCCAGACACCACACAAATATTCATGTTTGTCACAAATATTTGTGCTCGGGTGGGAATCGAACCCCCGACCTCACTGCTGCAGCCGGTAGTTTTTACCAATGCGCCACGAAGCCCGTCAAGTAGTGTCACCGGTGTGGCATAAATAATTTTCATAACGCCACCTATCGGTTTAGTCGTGAATGTAAACAATTTCTTGATGCATTTAAATTTACACTATAGTCGGTTCAGCCGTTTAGAACTGCCTATACAAACAATGTATATGCCATCTCCAAAATCACTGAAAAAAATTTAATGCGAATTTAACAAGTATATCAAAGTACACACAACGAACTAAAAAACAACGGATATATATTGATGATATAATATAATGATAATGAAAATAATGAAATATAATGATATAATGAGTAGCAGGTAGTTAATTTCAATAATCTTTTAATCATCTTTCTAAAAGTTTATGGATTTAATTACGTAGGTATATGTTTGTCTATCGGTTTGTATGTTCCGACTAGTTCCTACAACGGATAAAACAATTTTCTATTTATTATTATTAACAATAAACATCAACAATGCTCTTTAAATTGTAACGCCACGACATCCACATCACTGGAGTCCGACTCGCACTTACCCGGTTCTTACAATATATTTGGACTCTTGTAATTTATTTGGTAAATATTATTTGTAAATTGTACTATTCAAATAAATTTCAACATTACGTATGGCGTGTTATTATGGAAAAGGTCCCTTTGATCTTGAAAACCGTACAACTTGTAAAAGAACTTAGAACAGAACGCCTACTCAAATATTTCCATCAAAAGTGATACTGTTTTAGTTTTTTATTTCCACCGCAGGCTCTTAAGAAATAGTCACCAGTCTCGACCGGTGAAATACTACGGCTGAATATTGACGTATATTGGCTCATGTCGCGTTTCGCTCGGTGAAATAGTTCGCTCGGTGAAACAGTAACGGTTAACAGTGGTAGAGCCAAGCAGTTTGCTGCATGAAAGGGCCGGCTCGACCGGTGAAATACCACGACCTCTCAGAAGACCGACGTAAAGTGGCTCATGCCGTGTTTCGTTCGGTGAGAGAGGTACCCGGAGGCCCACCCCCCTTCCCCGTACTTTCCTATCCCCTATCCCTTAAATGTCGGCAACGCAACAATAACACTATATGTGTTGCTGGTGTCCATGGGCGGCGTTGGTTGCTTACCATCAGGTGACACGCCTGCTCGTTTGCCCTCCTATCCCGTAAAAAAAAAAAATAGGTATCCGGAGCCCTAACCTTGCCCGTCCCGGCTAGACGAGGCTTAGCAGCCGCTGTGTTATGTTGTTATTTAAACCCTGTAAAATATTTTATGTAATTTTTTATCACTATGTTGCTTTACTCTCAATTTATGTTTAGCGATTAAATTCACTGTTACTTAGTAGGTATTCATCTTATTTAAATATATTAACTTATTACTAATGTTTTATTCCAGTTTCCCAACTCTTACTCACATCTTACGAAACTCCGGTGTTATAGGCAGGTTTGCTATTATGAGGTAGGAGGCAAATGAGCAGGCGTGACACCCGATAACAAGCAAACAATGCCGCCTTTAAACACCTGACCACAATTGCCGGTCTATAACATGGGATAGGGCAAGGGTCTAAAATGGGAAAGGGAGGGGAGAGCTGAAGGTTTTGGGCCTCTGACGGTCCTAAACCGCTTTACGTCTATAGTTTAAGAGGTCGTCGTATTTCACCTGTCGAGCCGATTCATTCATACAGCGAACTGCGTGGCTGTGCCATTATTAATTATTAAATAATTAATATTATTTATAGGAACGAATCACCTAGTGCAATGAAACCCTACCAATATTACAAGGACATAATGATGATATCCTACGTTCATTTAACGTTACTCACTATCTATTGTAATAACGCATACCAATAATTGTTCCTTACAGGTGAATGTATCAGACACGTGGTTTTTCGTAACTTCACGCTATTAATTCCGGGAGGTATGGGTATCAACTGAACTGTACTCGGTACTGAACATAGCATAATATAACTTTACGCTTTTTTCTACCCGAAGGTGCAGGCAGCCGCTGTTAAGCCACGTCTCGCCGTTATGTTTACGTCCCAAATGAAATAGGTGGCAAACCTATTACCATACCGGGCACAAAGTTTTCAGTCATCGATATCTATCACACATTACTTTCGGAATTAATTTCGAAAAATCCCTATATTTTTTAATAATAGTTAGTAACTGTAATCTATTCTTTTTTTATGGTATAGCAAGGCAAACGAGCAGGCGTGTCACCTGATGGTAAGCAACCAATGCCGCCCATGAACACCAGCAAAACATATAGTATTGCTGTTGCGTTGCCGACCTTTAAGGAATAGCAGATAGAGGATATGGAAGGATGGGGAAGTGGGGTGGGCCTCCGGGTACCTCTCTCACGGAACGAAACGCGACATAAGCCACTTTACGTCGATCTTCTGAGAGGTCGTGGTATTTCACCGGTCGAGCCAGCCCATTTATGCAGCGAACTGCTTCATTCATTCGATTCATTCTTAATGAAAATAAGCCTATTATTCCTCGTCAGATTTAAGCGTTTTCTTTCATCAGCTTTCTGAAAAGTCCTTACTCTATAACAGGATTCGCACTTGAGACATAAGAATCAGACGCGGATTCGTCAACCACTAAGCTAGCGAAACTTATTGATTTAACTGCTTTTGTTCGCCCGTACATTATGATATAACTCAAGAACAATTTAGCCATTATCAATTAAATTAAATAGATATGTATAATATAGTAATAATACATATAACATTATAAAGACGATAAAATACTGTATAACAGTTATTAAGCAAAAACTGCTTAAACCTGAAGGATTATTACTAGCGTGAAGGTTTCGATAAATAGAAATATATATATTTTTCGGAAATTAAGTATATTTGTCATTCTAGAATTCTTTTTCGAAGTTATGTGTGTTAAATATCGATGACTGACAACATTGTACCCAGTGTATGGTAAAAGGTTCCGCCACTTATAACATATGGGACGAAAAATTTGTCGCGTCGAGGCTCAATATCCGCTGCCCACAGTTACGGCTAGGGAAAAAACTTGAATTTAGTTTAAAAAATATGATATATATCCCTGTATGATATATGGCGATAGAATGCACCACCAGAAAATGGTGTAATTCAATACACTGTCTACACCTTTGTGTTAATAGCGTAAAGATACTAAGATAAAAATTACAGTTGTCAGTAATATGACCTTTAAGAGCAATTGTTCAAAAGGATGTGAATCTGTATTACCAGGTAGTCCTTTAAGACCTTGATCTTCAAGGGACCTTTGAAGACCAATTCATACAATTAACGGTTGAGCTGCTGACCCCGGCTTTGTTTGTTAAAGGTAGAATGAATATTTAAAATTATTTGCTAAAGTAGCAGCTGATTTTTTTTCATAATATACACCTGCAACGCAGAAAATATTACAGTTGCGTTGCTGGCCTTTAAGGAAGTAGAATGAGAAAATAGGGGCAGGAGGATAGACCTCTGGATGCCTCTCTCTCAACAAACGAAACGTGACATGTGCCACTTTACGCCGATATTGTGACGTGTCGTTGTATTTCACCGATCGAATCGGTCTATTAATGCAACAAAGTGGCTCTACCGCTGTTAAGATTTTTATTCTTGTTATATGTTCATGCCTACAATACCCGAAGGTATAGGCAGCGATAAATATATCTAAAACGTGTTTTTAAATAAATATAGACAAAATTTTGTACTGATTAAAAATATATGCATGTCACTGTATATGTATGTTGTTAATGTTTGTCTGAACAGAATATGCCTGATATATGGCAATATATAATCTCTGCCTATAATCATAAAATGGGGCGTGAAGTTACAAAAAAAATAATAAAACTAAATATCCTTACTTCCACTAGTTACTCAAGTATTATTACATACATACCAAATACTTCACACTTCATTTGTTTAATATTTTTATGTACAGACGGCTAGACAGTGTTCAATTCATATCTATAGTAAAGATGTGCTTCCATTGAGGCAGAGATGAGCTGAACCGAGTTTTATTTTTATTCACAAAACTACTTAATTAAGTGCTTTTTTTTATTAATCTTTATCAAAATTGATAAAAGTTTCCTTTTTTTTACAATTAAAGCTAGCCGAAGCATCGGAAGCATAATGAATTATTGACAAATTTAATTTATCTCCGTACACCATTTGTTCATCATCATCATTCATCATTAACCTTTTGAGGTCCACTGCTGGGCATAGGCCTCCCCCATAGAGTGCCACAACTGCCGGTCCGCTCAATCATGGAGGGTTTTTGCTATAATCGCCACGCTTGGCAGGCGGGTTGGCGATCGCAGTAGGCTGTATTTTCTTGAGAGAGAATGCTGCTGCCCGTTCTTCTAGCTTTCTTTTTTTGACGATTTGTTCATACATAGATAATTATAATACATTTATTTAACTATATACCTAAAAGTTAGCCTAACCTATTATTTTATAACGCGAGGAAATGCTTTATGCACGCCCCTCGCATGAGAACGGCAGAGGTTAGTCTGGAATTCCCAAAGCAGCATATAAGTATACTGCATTCCAATCCTAGGACTACCCACTAAAACTACACGGCCTTCTTCCGGCGTGAGGGAGGTCTAGAATACGATTCAAAATTAGCTACCTTACAAATGTACAAAGCGTATCCATGTTCAGTATAACACAATTTTTGCCATAGGTACTCGTTCATAAATTATTAAGAATCCTAACTTCTTTTTTTTATAAAAACATCAAAAAGTACACTTACTTCCAACACCGAATAAGACATCTGTATAGTTATTAACATAATATAACATAACTTCACGCCTTTGTTACCTGATGGTGTAGGCAACGGGTTTTAAGCCTCGTCTCACCGTTATGTTTACATCCCAAATGGAATAGGTGGCGAACTTATTGCCACACCGGGCACAAAGTTTTTAGTCACATATTTATCACACTTAACTTCCGAAAACAATTTCGAAAATTCATTGGTGTGAGCCAGTGTCAGGATTCGAACGTTATTCATTCAAATAAAAAAATAAATAATATCCACTCCGCACATCTTCATCCGCTTCAATGCAAACACACCGCTATGGGATGTCTCACTTCACAATACGGTATGTGACCTTTTGTAAGACAATTACAAAGATATCTCTCTGTATATAACTATAATATTACACTTTTGTTTTATCGAAGGTTGTATTTCAAACGAAACAGGTAAACGATTTATGAAATGGCGTCGGGCGATTTGTTTCGGAAACGTAATTGTTCCAAAGGAATCCGTTTAGTTGTAGAACCTTTTCTAAGCAATTTGGGTGTCAGTTGATCTATTTCTGACGTACTGCGAGCAGGGGTGGTAAACCGTTTTAGATTTCTTTATTTATTTGAGATTAATTTTTGATTTTTTATATACATACATAAATAGCTTCATGCCAAATCCTTTGCGGGGTAGACAGAGAGAGCAAAGCGCCATAAGGCACAATTCTTACAATTTTGACCTTAATTACTCTTTTCAGGCATTTTCTATCTGTCATCGTCCATTCTTTCTACATGTCCGAATTATCGGAATAAGCCCTTTCTTACTTTTATACCGACAACCTGTTTCAATCGAACTTCCTCCCTTACAACCTTGTTTTCAACACAGTACCCTCATTTCGACGGAGTTTATCCCACTTTTGTGCCCACCCTAAATACTTAAAATTCAAAATGATTTCTTTGTATTTGTTTTTGTGCTGGCCGAATTTAATTTCATACACCGAGAATAATTTTTTCAATAGTCAATATTTACCATACATAAATTAGGGAAAATAAGTTCAGAAAAACTGTTTGTCTATTAAGATTCAATCCTTGAAGCACAATTATAATTCCAAATTTTTAATACGCCTTAAAGTATATGCAGCGTTTCTTTGATTCTCACGAGTAAATTCAAATTAAAAATATCTTTATTCCTTAGACTTTACAAAGTGCTTACAATCGTCATACAAAACTACAAGCTAAAATACGCGGAGCTTAGATTCCTTTTTATCACACTATCTTAAATGTTAAAGCGAATCTAAGTGCCAGTTCCGGCGTCAAGGCTTCTTGAGAAGAACTGGCAAGAAACTCAAGGCCGACTCTTTTCAATTTCCAGTTTAACAAATTATAATAATTACAATCAACACAACACAAAAGGAGCAGTTCAATTCCAAACTTTTTTATCGTTTATATAATCTGCGATACAATAGTAAACCCTTTGATATAATCTACTTTTAATATAATTCTTAAATTTACCCATGGATAATTCAACCGCGTCGTTTGGAAGTTTATTGTAGAAGCGTATACATTGAGTAATATATTAGATCGTCTGTTCTAAGAAATCATTCTTTCATTTACCTACCTACTTATATTACTTATATATACGCGTACTAAAGGCGTGAAGGTATAAAAATAATATGTTGCTTAATAAATTCTAGCCTTGTGAGAATAAATTTGCATCAGCCACACATCTGCATATTAAATGCCGAACCAAAGTAATTTAGCGGTGTGCTATTAGTTCGTCACCCCTAAACTAGCGCATTGCCACTCCCATTTTTCATAGATATAGCTTAGTTTATTAACTCTCAAAAGCTTTTCTTACAGAGAATGTGGACAGATAAGTTTTATAGTATTTTGTTTAAGCTGTAGTGGAAGAGCTACGCAGTTCGCTGCATTAATGGGCCGGCTCGACCACACCAAATACGACAACCTCTTAGTATATCGGTGTAAAAAGAGCTCATTCCGCGTTTTGCTCGATGAAAGAGGTACCAGAAGGTTCCTGTTCTCTTCCCATACAACGAAAACATTCCTAAGGAGGGTTGACCTCAGGCAGGCCATAGCACAGCCAAATCTTATGACGACATGGTCTGTTTCAAAGAATGAAATTTTGTGCCAACCCTACTTAAATTGGGATAAAGGCAGGAAAAAGATGGTTTATTTTGAGTAAGCTATTAGTGAGTTCAAGATTTTTTTTTTCTTAATATAAAGAAAAAACTAGACAAATGGTAATTTTTCGATTCACTGCGCAGGGCACTGTTGCTGTTTTTTTTTGGAAATTAAAATACCAGATGAATTTGGCTTCTTCCATACAACCTTTAAAAACTGTAAAGAAAGCTTGAAGTCTTTCCTACAAAATATTGAACAAAGTTATAATTTAAAAAGTTGTTCCTAGAAAGTAATCAAACTTCACGCGTTGAACTCTTTTATATGCATACTTTTAATTATCACGTACACTTTGTGTTTGTGTGGCAAATCAGAGATGAAATTATGGTGACTACTCTTAATATTAAATACATTATTTTTACAACATCTTTTTACACGCTTAAATGGGCCATATATACCGGTGAAATGCCACGGCCTTACAGAACATGGAGGTAGAGTGATTTATGCGGCGTTTTTCTAGGTGAGAATGGTATCTGGAAACCCAACCCCTTTTCACCTCCTTTCTCACCCTACTTACTCTTATGGTCCAGTAACGCAACTGAAACAAAAAATACGAGATTTGCAACAACATAACTATCCTCTTTTCGCTATCGGTAAAATTAAACTGCCACACGATTAAGAATACTTTTAATTTAAAAAAAAAACTTTTAACGAGTTAACTATTACGGTTGTTATAAACATTATAATGAATGTCGAATTATAATATTCAAGGTGTTACAAACGGTTAAAGGGCCATCCATTAATCACGCGAGGCCCGAGTCAAAGGTTAAAGTGGAGAGGGGTTTCACAAAAAAAACGTAATAAGAGAAACCAAGAAGTTCAAGGTTGTTTGATAAATGGAAAATTACAATTTGTAGAAAAAAGTGGACCGGATTGTTCATGTCTCTGAATCCCTCCTAAATCCCATCCGAGCTATTAAGACTTTCACCTTTGTATGGTAAATATTTTGTAGTCAGTTTGCTACTGCTTAAAAATCTCAGAAACAGCTCGTTTTAAGATTCTGTCACTAAAAATAAGTAGACTTTAAATGAGTTTGTACCAAGATAAATATATTTGACTAAATCATCACGTAGTTAATGGATGGCCCCTAAAAAAATTTGTGGTTTATGAGACTAAAAGAATATTACATGTAGTAATGAACTGACCACCCCACCATTACGAATACTTTACTGATATGACTTGGGAGTCATAATTTATTAAAACAAGTGGACATGGAGTTCAAGGTCAACCTGACAATTTACATTTTTGTCAATGGAGGATCCGTGGTTTTAGTCACCAGTAAAGTTCATTTATTCCAAAGGCTTTGCTCGCATTGAAGCCATTAAATAAGTATCAAAGATCATTACCATAGAAATGAATCAATATGATAACTCTGTTTTATTGCTTACCCTGGATTATCAATTTTTAAAATTACAACATACAATGACGTTTGAAAAAACTTACAATATACTTAAAAATTAATAATTTATGACTTTAACAATTTTATAAGATATAAATGCAGAGTATTAATGTAGGATATTTTTGTAGACTATATTATAAGGTTTTCCTTCGGCTGTAAATATATGTAAATTAGAGAAAGAAAGAAAAAAAAGTATCCTATGTTACTTCTAATACCTCCAAAAATATTTGTACAAAGTTTCATGATGATCGGTTGAGTAGTTATCGCGTAAAAGCGTAAGAAACAAACTTACATTCACATTTAAAAATCAGCAGGGAAGTAGGGATTTGATTGTTAATAATATATATTTTTTTAATAATTACTGATCGTAAAATATTGTTAATTATATATTTTAATATTACACATGATTTAGTTTATAGAGTTTTCTAGCAAAAAATACTGAATAGATTTCGATGAAACTATACATAATAGAATACCTGGAATAAAATGATGACTTAATAACTAATGGAGGTTATTTTAAGGTTACAAATTTATTCAGTGGGATTCATCAGCAACACCTTGAACCCACATACCATTAATTAGCACCGATACAATAGGAGATTAACTTTTACCTACATTCCTAAATGACTCAAAGCCTTTGAATCCAAGTACAATGACAAAAATCCAACAGTGGTAGAGCCAGGCATTTCACCTCTCAGGATATCGACGGAAAGTGTCTCATGTTTAGTTCGGTGAGAGAGACATCCGGCGGCAACCCTCATTTCTTGTATTTTCCCTTCCCACTCCTTTTTATTAACATGTCAATGCATTAATTAGCTTTACTCTTTAGTTTTAGGGGTCACCTTCTGGTAAGCAACTATGGCCACTCATGGACACCTGCAACACTGATACTATTACAGTTGCGTTGCCAGCCTTTAAGGGAGTACGGCGGGAAAAGGGTGCGCCTCCGAATACCTCTGTCACTAAACGAAACGCGGCATGAGACAATTTACGTCGATATTATGAGAGGCCGTGATATTTTACTGGTCTGACCCGCCCAATTCATGCAGCCAACTGCATCTCCACCGGTGTTAAAATTGTTAGTTTTTTAACGCAATATGTTATTATGTGTGGCGACCTAAAAAATATGATCTATACATTGTTACGCCGGACAGTTTCAAACCTTTGATTGACAAACTTAACTTTCACACACAACATAAACTGCATTAAAACCGGTCTCGCAGTTCAGCATCTTTCAAGACTTGTACACATTAAAATAACAAGTGTTTCTTTAATACACCTTACCTGAGAACGCGATTGCATAAAATATCATCATTAAAATTTTGCTCGTAAATTAATTTTAAAATGCCAAATATCAAATTATTATAATTTTAAATCTTAATGACCGAATTTGTATTGATTAATTTATAATTATTATTTGTTTATTAGAGAGGGAGCGGAAAGATACACATACATAACATCTAGCCAAATCCCTTGCGGGGTAGGCAGACAGAACGGAGCGCCGTAAGGCACGATTGTTACACACCTCGCTTCGTTGACTTTCATAACTCTTTTCATGCACGCGCGTCGATTTTTGAGGCTCCTAACATCACCTTCCTCCAAAACACGTTCTATTTAGTCATGCAATGTGTGTCTTGGCCGTTCTCTACTCCTACATCCATCCGCTTTTGCATTGTATATCTGCTTAGTCAATCTTGCATCATCCATTCTTTCTACATGTCTGAAGCATCGGAGCATGCCCTTTCTTTGCCCTTGCCTTTCAATGCAACTTCACATGCAACGTCGATAGTGTTAAAATCCCGTTGCTTGCCCTTAAGATAGGATAGAGATTAGGATTGAAAGGATTATGAAAGGGGAATGCGTCTCCCGATACCTCTCTCAAAGAATGCCTAGGGTATTGATACAAATAAGGCATGAGCCACATTACGTCCATATCGACGTCGATAGAGCTCGTGGTAATTCTCCTTTTATTCACACAGTAAACTACCATTCTATTATCGGTACAAATTTTAACAATTGTACTAGGGTGGGAATCAAACTGATTCTATTCAGAAGGCAATACTCTAAGCTATTGATCTGTGACGTCAGAAATGCTAAATAAGTTATTTATAATTTGTTGAATACTAGTTTACAGTTTATTTTACAGTACGGCTCGACTGGTGAAATACCACGACCTCTCAGAAGATCGACGTAAAGTGGCTCATGCCGCGTGTCTTTCGGTGATAGAGGTACATAGAGGCCTCCCCACGCTCCTTCCACATCGTTTCCCATCCTACTCCCTTAAAGGTCGGCAACGCAACTGTAAAACTATATGTGTAGCAGGTGTCTATGGGCGGCACTGGTCACTTACCATAAGGTGACACGCATGCTCGATTGCCCTCCTATCCCATAAAAAAAAACCTAACTTTTATTTGATATTTGTTTGTTAGGTTTTCTAACTTCGTAATGGTAGGGAAATTAAATAAAAAAAACATTCACAGTAATTATTGCACTAATTGGGGAACAATCAAAATTATTTAATTATTAATAGTTTGATTGAGATATATGCGTTTGACGAAATTCAATATTGGTTTTGAGATTTAATTTTATTAGCGAGTAACTAAATTGATTAACTTCAAGTATGAAAGTTTAAAGTTTAAATTATGTTGAAAAAATATACATTTGTCATGTGATCGTATAAATTATTGCTTGTATAAATATAAAAAAAAAATTGTAGCAATTTTATGTTTGTATTTTGTATGTAAATAAAAAAAAAATGTGGACCACCAGAGAAGGGTAGAGAATTACGCGATTTTTAAATGTATCACCTGTACTATTGAATATTGATTATGGAGTATGAAAGGGTATTTTTCTTTTTTAGAGATCTGTTTACTTAAGGAAAAGGTTTAGCCATGTTTTATTTAAATAAAGCGAGGGTCTTGAAGTTATTTATGTATAATATATGAAGATTGTAAAGCAAATTATGCTCATTTAAAAGGTTATATAGGCGGAGCTGAGGGCAGTAACTAATATTATAAATGAGAAATTAATATACAATATATGATTTATATGTGAATAACGAATATTAAACATAACATAACATAACATAACTTCACGCCTTTTGTTACCCGAAGGTGTAGGCAGCGACTGTTAAGCCTCGTCTCGCCGTTATGTTTACGTCCCAAATGGAATAGGTGGCGAACCTATTGCCATACCGGGCACAAAGTTTGTCAGTCATCGGTATTTATCACACATAACTTCCGAAAACAATTTCGAAAAGTCATTGGTGTGAGCCAGTGTCTAGAATCGAACCCCGGACCTCTGGATCTGAGGCCGTGCGCTCGCCCACTGCGCCACCGAGACTGTTCTGACTGAAATATTAAATTTTCTTAAAATATATGTTTAATTTATTAAATTTATTTACCACAACTTTTGGAATGCTTTAATAGTTCAGGTTCTTTGTGAGGGATGCTTTTAAATTTTAAATTTATCTTTTTGTTTTAGCATAACATAACATAACTTCACGCCTATTGTTACCCGAAGGTGTAGTAGGCAGCGACTGTTAAGCCACGTCTCGCCGTTATGTTTACGTCCTAAATGGAATAGGTGGTGAGGCTAACCTATTGCCATATTTCTCACACTTTAAACAATTTCGAAAAGTCATTGGTGTGAGCCAGTGTTAGGACCCAAACCCGGACCTCTGGACCATTGACGGTTTTTTTTATGAACTTGATAACTTTTTAGTGTACAGGTTTATTTAACGGATTAGAGACAGTAATATGTATGTAAAATTGGACTTTAATGATGTCATAGAAAAAACACATCTGAAGATATTGCCTTATTGATATAAATAGGATTAAAACTCCGAAACAGGTGATGATTTTTTACTCAACTTGGTATTTTTTTTCCCCGGTTTAGTTTTTAAACGATATTTTTATTTTGTTTAAATTTATATCTAATACATAAAATTCTCGTGTCACGGTGTCCGTTATTGAACTTTTCCAAAACGGCTTGACTGATTCATAAAGTTTTCTAAGCATATCGTTGATGTTATGGGTAGTTCACCACTATTTATTTCTAATTTTAGTTTTTTTTTTCATGAAACACCATACAAAAGTATTATTATCTATAACCTAAATTTTAACTCCTCTACGGCCAAACCCTGTTTTTATCACCTTAATGAAAACTTTATTTTTCTGGATGAGTTAGTAACATATATATCATAACATAATAAATTAAGACATTATAAATCAATGTCTTTAATTATTAACAAATTCTAGCGAGCCTGAATTAAGCAGCATTCTTTACGACATAGATTGCGCGTATTTGAAATATCAACGAAAATTAATGACACACATTTTTTTTATTTCATAACTAATAGGCGCGAAATTTGAATTTGAAAATAGAATATCGGATAAAAAGCTTTTTTTAATTTAGAAAAAAGAAATGTTTTTTTTTTCGTAACATATTATTATGTGCCAGTAATATTATTTTCTAAATACATACAAATACATTCGTATATAGTAAAAGGCAGAGTATGTCATATATCACCTATAACCTTGGGGTGGGCCCAACACCAAAATGCCATGCTATCATTGCCTTACGTAAAAAAAAAATACAGATGTAATATTTCTAAAACATCATTATGAACTAGACTGAATTTTGTAATCAGCTGTATGTGCATATATAAATAGTTGGCAGATTGTGTGGTCTTACATTCGTTCTGTAACCTCCGACCTGCAACCATGAAGCTGGTGAGTCGATAGATGATTTGTTATCGATTTGTAACCGATTGTCATGTTTAATAATCGATTGAAAAGTGTTATTTTTAGTTAAAATAAAAATCGGCAATTTTACTTTAAAATCATATCCGTCTTTTAACTATTGTTTGACAAAATAATTTATTATAAAATTACAATTTTGATTTCATAAAATTAAATGAAGTATCGGATTAATATTAAAATAAAACTCAAGAAATAAATTATAAACTTTAATATTGAATATTTATTAAAAATAACTAATTTGAAGGAGTAATTTTTGTTAAAAATAATTTAGAAAGTAAAATAATTTAATTTTAATTTAAAAAGTTTTCAACTCTACATGAAATGGAATATAACTACTCTGTGATGTGGTAACTGATAAAAATTACACTATTTACACGGCTATTTAAATATCAACCCCAACTTTGCATCCATGGTCATAAGATAAATTAAAAATAAATATCAACCCAAAACAGCTTCGGTCATCAAACTAAATAAAATTTGATAATGTTTTTCTTCCAATTTGCAATTCAAGAGTTTCATTTATTTAAAGAACCTTAATTATACTATTTTTTACAGATCTACTTTGATATAATATGTTAAATATCTGAATATGTTAGGCGCGTTTTATACCGTCATTAAATCAATTATTTTAAGTCCTATGTAATAGGTATATGCGATTAGTAACTATTTCACGTATCTGACGAAATGTTTTCCTCAAAGCGTCTTTAATGTCTGCCAGGATCAGAACTTGGGACTTTTGAATTGAGATATGATAATTCAATATATTTAGTTTGATCAATCTCTACTATATGGTCCCAAGGAGTATCCTTGCATGTCTTAATTATCCTTTCAAATGAAAGGAAAACTCTTTACATAGACTTAAAATCACATGGCTTAAAATCAATCAATTATTTTTTTCTAGTCTAGAAAAGACTAATCTCCTTGTCGTTACATACATATATTTTATTTTAATATTTAATTCATTTCAGGACGCGATTTTGATTATATGTACTTTGTCTGGAACTAGTCTTGTCTGACTTTGTTTGGAATATGTGTAAATAGATTATCGTATATAGATTGCTTAGATATACATGGTAGTAAGTTACTTAGTAAATTATTAAAAAAAAAAACAAAACAAAGTATTAAAAGGCATAAACATAGAGACAGACAAAAAAATTGCTTTTTTACAATTTGAAAAAGTCTAAGAGAAACCGTGTGAAAAACAATCATTAGGATGGCAGAGAAGCGCATCAAACAGATTCTTATCAAAATCTGTTAAGTAATATTCAGTTACGCCTACTTGTGATTAAAATTTTATAACAAATTACTTACAATTAGCTAAAGTTGTATAATATGCAGCTAGTAATTATTAGATTACATTTGCGTTGCGTTGTCATATAGATGGCATAGTGGGTTAGCTGCCCGACTTGTGATTGAGAGGTGCCGCTTTCAAATCTTTCGGATGTTATGTTTAACTATATGCTTAGACAAAATTCTCGTCGACCTATGGTTTTAAAACCTATAACATGGGATAATTGATTTGTGGAGTCGAATACACTAAGGTTACATTTATTAACGGATAAAAAACTATTGAATCGAAATTACGACTAACTAAAGCCTTTAATTAAATTAGCGTTACTAAAAACCTTACTTAGTTACTATTTACTTACACTATTTATTGTCGGGACTGACTTAAGGTTCCTATTGCCTCAAGTGTTGCCACATTTTATAAACATTAATACCATTCTCTCTAAGAATATCTCTTCTTAGAATATGTTTGAATAATCTAGCACAATTATGAAAAAAGTGTATTCTTTTTTAATACTGAACAGGGAATCGAACCTTCATGGTGAGAGTTGAAATCTTCACATTGTTACTCTTATCCACAGCTTCTGATCTCCGCTCTCTTCGGCTTCGCAGCCTCGGCTTTTGCCCCCGCTTACAACCAACAATCGAGCCGTCCTCAGGCTGACTACGAGAAGAATGCCAGGATCATAGCATTGGACTCTGATGTCAGGGAGGACTCTTTCAGATATAATTATGAAACTGAAAATGGAATCAAAGCTGACGAACAAGGGCAGGAGGTAAGTGAGATAATTCT
This sequence comes from Euproctis similis, assembly GCA_905147225.2. Classification (NCBI taxonomy): domain Eukaryota; kingdom Metazoa; phylum Arthropoda; class Insecta; order Lepidoptera; family Erebidae; genus Euproctis; species Euproctis similis. The sequence goes on along the minus strand of LR990121.1, from coordinate 3,150,849 downwards.
ATATTATTCAGAAATGGTCTACTAGTCGTGGGTTCGAATATGGACTCACACCAATGTATTAAGAAATTCTTTTCGCAAGTTATATGTGATAAATATCGATGACTGACAACTGTGTGCCCGGTGTAATGCAATAGGTTTGCCACAATTACTATTCGTTTATATATAACGTAAGAGCCGCTGCTTTACCCTCGGGTGGAAAAAGTATATAACTGAAGGCAACAATTTAATATGAGGCACCTACTTTTCTATTACTTTGTTACCAAATTCACAAAGATGTTGCCAAAGGGAAGTCTTTGTTGCCTTTTAACTTTTTATTATTATCAATTCCTTTAAAAACTTCTTTGATCAGAGAGCAAAATTTTTGAATCCTTGAATTTAAAAATAGAACTAGCATGTTTTGTTTGTTTTTTTTTTCTTCTATAATTTATTTTCGTTTTTAATGACTATACTAACGAAACTTTTTAGACATTTATTACAATAGTGAAATATAAAAAAAAATATTCAACCAGCCGACAAAATCCTAGAGTCTCAAATCCAAGGTCTCGCATAGACAATTTCGCATGGCAATTTGTCTGTATGCAGCAATATCTAGACAAAAATTAATGTCGGTCTGAAAATGATAAGGAAATCGCCTATTGTATTGCGAATGACAGAACAAAAAAAAAGCTTGTTTCCTGTCAATTAATCAGAACGACATGTTATTTCGTAATTAGACATATTATTATTTAGTAACGTGTCAAGAAAATTTTTTAGAAGCTTGATATGTGTGAAAATATGTGGGTTTCAATGGTTATTAACTTAGTACGACTTGTTGGTTTAACGGCTAGATAGATTTTCACATAAATGATAATATTACATTATTTTTATGTATGTATGTATGTAAAAGTTAAGATTAACATAGTATAGAATATTGCCTATAAATCTCACAGGAATAAGTATAGTTAAATAATATATTATACAGTTAAAATATTTTGTATACATAGTGTATATGGGAACATAATTAGATTGGTAGATCCACACAGTTTGCTGCATGAATGGGCCAGCCCCATCGGTGAAATAGCACGACTTCTCATAAAATCGACGTAAATTGGCTCATATTGAGTTTTTTTCGTTGAACAACCGAACAAGAACCGCCTACCCCATTCTTTCCTATCCTACTCCCTTAAAGGTCGCAAATGTAACACTATATGTGTTGCAGGTGTCCATGTGCGGCGCCGGCCGCTTACCATCATGACACGCCTGCTTGTTTGCCCTCCTATTCCATAAGAAAACCTTGTACTCAATTCTTTTTCCATCTCCAAGACACCTTCATGACTTTTTTCGTTCATGGGCTTGGTATTGGAAATTAGACTTATGGCTCCAATATGAATATGGAGCAAATGGGAAATGTATAAATGAAACAAATACTATATTTTCCGAAAACAAAGTGCTTTGGTTCTTTGTCATTGCTTTAAAATAAAAAAAATACGTATGAAAAATTTCACGTAAAACTTTACAATGATTTAAATATATTTGAGCCCACCCCTTTACAGTATAAAAAGCGTGGTAGGTATTATTAACAACTACATTTAATAAAACAAAACAAAAATGTATAGAGAAACATAGTTGACACACGGATGGTTAGCGGTTACCATATACAACTCATCGTTCGGTTATTAAAGGCAGCCAACAACATTATTAGTTCTCAAAACTTTTATCTTGATCTAAGAATGTACAGATGACCTGGTAATCTTTCTGTGTGTCCTTCCCTTAAGAGGTGAGACCGCAAAGGTCACTGACCACCTGCAATAGCAAAGGTCACTTATTATGCAAAATGCTTTTGATTTATTTCAAATTATCTTATTGCAGATAAGATTTATCGATACAAGTTGTTTAGTAATAAATTAATAATATTTTGTATACATTATTTATTAATTATAATCCTGATAATATATTATTATGTTTGTTAATATTGCAAGAGAAATAACTATTGAATCAATTTTAACAATACACAGGCCATTATTTGAAAAGACTTTTGTAATTTCAAGCGTTATACAAGCTAAGCTTTTTTGTCTATGAAATAGATTAACTTATTACGCAATAAGGATTGTCATATGACCTGACAATAGTCTACCTGTTCAAATATAAAAGGTGTGAAGGTTCTCACAAGCAGGAAGTTTCGTAATATAAATACCGTGTGATGAGTAACAAAATAACTGTCAATATCTTACGAAAAGAGATAGTTGAATGTCCATTGTCTTTTTGTGAATAAATATTACGGACGTTAACTTATTTTGTTGTATTTTCGTAAGATTCTATATTTATTATTATTATAGATAATATGTCTTTTGTACTCTATGAATTTTGTTGTTTTGAATAAGAAAATAACATTATTTTTGTATTCATCTTACATATGGAATACGTATAAATTTACTGCGCCAAAAGACAATAAGTATCTGTCAGTAAAATAATTTTATAATAGACATAATATGTATTGCTGAAGTACATTCGATTTTGATGAAACAAAGTAAGCAAGTACTGTGAAATAAGGTCTATCAGTCTTCGGTATTTAGCAGATGACAAAAAAAAACCAAACAAATTGTTCGACGATCCACAGGGGAGAAACAGATTGACATTTAATAAAATAAAATAATTTAAAAAATAATGAATGAAATGACAACTAATGAAAAAAATAACATTTAAATTTTGTAAGCCTTCATGCAACACTAAACGGATAATGTTTATAGGATCGGCAATCAAATGGTTTAGCACTTCTATCTCTTATTCGTCTATCAATAAGACAGACTTCGAATCTGGGACCTCGGATTTTTTTGTTTGGAATTATAATCGCCTTTAGTTACTATGAGCATAACGAGCACATCTATGACATATATGTTAATATAATTTCTGATGTCATGGGTCTTAAAAACCGACTAGCGTGTACCGTGTACTACAAGAGTAATGAAAGTAGAAGAAGCGAGGGAGGTGTCTAAGAGTGGCCCTTATGGCGCACTGTTCTCTACCTACCACGCAATGGACTTGGCGTGAAGTTCTTTATGTATTAATACGTCAAAGTTTAAGGCCATCACAATTGTAAACCATTCAATTAACCTCATTTTCTGCGTGAACGGTTATAATGATCAAAATGATCAGTCTAGTTCAACTTTGTACTGACATTTGAAGATTAATAATAGTTCTGATTCATCATCTGTTTGAAATTAAATATATAGTATATTCGACGTATAATCAAGTTGATATAAACATTTATAAATATATTGAGATAACTATATTTATAGCCCGAAGGCGTAGGCAGACTTAATGTTCTTGTAACAATGTAATAGATGGCGACTCCGCAGGCCGTAAATTGGGGAGAGTTTTGTAAAACAAATTTATTAAATTTGTTGATTTCAACAAAGTTTTGTACATTTAGGGAGTCGAACCTTAATACCAACTAAAACAACAAAATTTTGTTATATTATATTTAAAAAAAAAATTAATCCAATGACTTTCACCCATTCCAGGCTGATGGCATTCAAGTCCAGGGTGGGTACCAGTACACCGGTGATGACGGCCAAGTGTATGCCGTCAGTTATTCCGCTGGTCAAGGTGGCTTCGCGCCCCAAGGTGCTCATCTGCCAACCGCTCCCCCCACCCCTGAGGCTATCCTACAAGCTTTGGAACAGAATGCCAGAGATGAAGCCGCTGGAATCATTGACGATGGTAAGTAATTATCAATATAAAAAGCATTCTTGGATTCTGACCAAAAGTTTTGACTTGCATCTATGAAATTCCCGAGAGAACGCTGCCTATACTTCTGAACGGTAAATGCGTGACATTAAAAAATGAACGAGAATTAAGATAGGCGTTCGAGATAGGCCAGTGTTTTAGTGAACAATAGTTCGGTCTGGTGAAGGGATTGGATCCCACGAAGATATGAAGGTCACTTGTTCATGAGCGGTGATTAGAGTAAACCATGGGAGTTTATTCTTTAAACTGATTTTGTACTGACATCGTAATTATCACGCACTTTACATTGCATTACATACTAGCTATTGCTCATGACTACGTTCGCGTGCAGAAATAACAACAATTGTGTAGTAAGATCCTTAATTGTTGTTAAATAAATCTAGATTGAACTGGTTACTCTTGATAAAATCGACTGTCATTAAAGGACAATTGACTCAAAATTTGCCCAGCCATTTCATTATTATCCTTTTTTACTAGTATCCTATATATAAGTACCATAACATGGGTGTATTATAAAAAAAATACCTAAATAAATTGTAGTTTCATTGCATGTGTAGCGCTAATTTAAGGCCCTCTTGTAAGCTCCAAATCTAAAACGCAATCGTTATGTAGACATTGTTGTAAAACGTTTTGATAAATGTCTTCGTCCAATAATATTTTTGGCATTTAATTTCCAGGTCAATACAACCCTGGAAAATATGGTGATGCAGCTGTATTCGCTCAGCAACCTCAATACAGCGCCAGAGCACAAGCTTCCACTGGTTACAGACAACCTTACAAATTCTAAGCGTGAAGATACCAACCACTGTCTAGTTATAAGTTAATTCATGTGCAACCAAAAATAAAGCGGAGCATATTTCAGAGCGTAGACATTACATTTATACACTAATTCCATTGTTTTGATTGGATAATATTATAAAAAAGTGTCAACTATCAAAAATATGCTTCACTTAATTTTATAATTTTCATATTCAATTTGTGATTGTAATTGAACGGTAAGAAATAATTGTGATATTTTAATAATAATATGACGTGAGCAGAACGATGTTTACTTTAGTCGAAATCTAATGTGCTATATTTTTAATGTACTCCCAAATAACTCGTTCAGATTATTTACAGTACTAATAAATACTGATATTATACTCGTATTGTCAATGTTAATGAAGAGCGACATTATTTAATTTAAGTAATAAATGATATATTTTCAACGAATTATTTGTTATTTTTTTCATTAATTCCTATAATAACACAACTTCACGCCTTTTTCTACCCAAAGGTGTAGGCAGTGACTGTTAAGCCTCAACTCGCCGTTACATTTACGTCCCACATGGAACAGGTGGCGAACCTTTTGCCATACCGGGCACAAAGTTTTCATTCATCTATATCTATCACACATAACTTTCGAAATTAATTTCGAAAAGTCATTGGTGTGTGCCAGGATTGGAACCCGCGACCTCTGGATTCAGAAACCTTATGCTCGACCACTGGACCACAGAGGCTTTTCGAAATAACAAATAATAGATAAATACCTATTATTTGTTATTTCTAAAGCTTTTATTAAAACATAACTGTACGCCTTTTGTGTACGTCCCAAATGGAATAGGTGGCAAACCTATTTTATTTTAGTCATCGATATTTATCACACATAACTTTCCTTCTCAAAAACCTTCAGTAGGACTTAGTTGAAAAGTACGCTCGTTCTAAACAATATAAAGCTGTGTTTAGTAAGATTCTACGTTGTTTTTAGGTGAGAAATTATCAATTAAAGGATGGAGCTGCAGAACGGACAAGACTACGAGAAAAAGACTGACAACAAAACAATAACAAAAAGATAGATAGACAACTGTTTATTTGCACGAATAAAAATAAATCAGTGCTTACAATAAATTATAGATAAGTCTTATAGCTATGTACAAAAGGCGGCCTTATCGCTGAAAGCAATCTCTTCCAGGCAACCTTTGGAAGGTTATGGATGCTGGAAAGACGGGTAATGCCGAATTTTATATCAAAATAAAGACAATATTATTATAACAAATAATACAGTAATATTGTATAATAATATAGTAGTCTCGGTTGTCCAGTGGGAGAGCACACGGATTCTGATCCAGAGGTCCGGGTTCGAATCCTAACACTGGCGCACACCAATGACTTTTCGAAATTATTTTCGGAAGTTAAGCCTGAATATTTGGGATGTAAACATAACGGCGAGACGAGGCTTATCCGCCACTGCCTACACCTTCGGGTATCAAAAGGCGTGAAGATATGTTATGTTACAAATACTAAAATATTTAATAGAAACACATATATACAATGACATAATACTTATATACATATTATATACAGATATAATACATATAACAGTCATAGATAAATGAATACCAATAATAAACTATGTAATTTGAAAGTGGTAATAGACTGGGCTTTTCTTATAGTCTCGGGTTGAACAGTAAAAGATAGACCATAGAAATGAGTGGAATGCTTTGGGAACGATAATCTCAAGTTTTCCGATGACCTCAGATATTTTTAATGTGTGTCATGTAAGAACTGGAAACGTTCCTTGAGATATTTAGGAGAATTGGGATTAAATAGAACGTCATATGACAACGTGAGAACATGAATGTTCCGATGAAAACGAACAGGAAGCTTGAGCTTTGACTTTGACTAGAGCTTTTTGCGAAATTCCGAAATGTGATGAAATTTACAAACAAATTTACTAGGTTTATTAAATTTTAATATTAGTCTTTTTGATATTCTTCATTAGCTGACTATAGAATATGCCACTTGACGCCTGACTAATAATTTAGAATACTACACGGAACGATTAATATTGCTCTTAAAATAAGTCAGGCGCTACTCTGTTTTAGAGAAGCGCTAGGTATTTACAAATCGTATACAAATTTTCAAAGCTATTTAGTACTTAGGAATCTATCATCCATTCATCCCTATTTTACTAAAACCCTACTTTCTTTTAGTGTTTTGAAAATTTTGTTTCACGAATTAACCCAACTGTCAATAGGTTTCACTACCTTGTACTTCCGGAACTACAAACATGGTGTGTCCACGAGGTAGTACTGTCAGTTAAATATAGATGGCATTAATCAGCAATTGTGTAATTAGCTAATATTAATTTGGGATGTTATCAATAACTTTCTTACAAGGTTCTTGTTTTTAAATATAGACTAGGGTAGATGCCTTCAAAAATATTAAAATGTGAAAAAAGTAGGATGAAACCAATTAGAAAAGGAGAAGAATATTACAAAAATGAAAGGAAATATAATTTACGGGCGATCTGAGGTCGGGAAGGGGATGGGGGTGAGTTTTTAAGTCTAAACAACGGTTTTTTTCGATTTCCGACAAATCGAATGGAAAAACGTCAAACTGCAAAGTTGTAGGTAATAAAAAGATCAAAAACTTTAGTTTTTACACTTTTTCACATAATCTCAAAATTTAAGTAAAAAATTCAAAAAACCATGTTTTTGGTTTTATTTTTTATCTTTTATAATTTTTTTTTCCACGAAATTTTGTGAAAAGTTACCTTTTCATATCCCAAATGCGCTATAATTTATTTGTTTAAAAATATTATTTCTTTCGCCTTATTTTGAATAAATAGTGAAAAAGTACCATAATATTCAATCAAAAATTCATCTGTCAAAATATCAGCTTTTTTTCAAAAAGTTGTATGTTTTCTGTTTGTTGAAATCTATACTGTCCGATGGTTAAAAAAAAATTATGCTACTGTAGCAAATCTTCTCAGAAACAGAAAACATACCAACTTTTTGCAAAAAGCTGATATTTTGACGGGTGAATTTCCGATTGAAAATTAGGGTGCTTTTTCGATAATAATTCAAAATAAGGCGAATAAATAAATATTTTTAAACAAATAAGTTACAGCGTATTTGGGACATAAAAAGGTAACTTTTCAGAAAACTTCTTGCAAAAAAAATTGTATAAGATAAAAACCAAAAACTTGATTTAGAATTTTTCAAATAAATTTTGAGGTTATGTGAAAAAAGTGCAAATACAAAAGTTTTAGATCTTTTTATTGCCTACAACTTTGCCATTTGACTTTTTTCCATAGGACTTTTAGTTTTGCCGGAAATCGAGAAAAGCCGTTATTTACCCTTAAAAACTCACCCCACCCCCTTTCCGACGTTTTAAAAATTATCTACCCTGGTCTAATAGCGCTGTATTAAGGTTAACATTTCGTTTGCGCTTATTCTAGTTTTCAATGAATGGTTTTTATATTGTTTTTACATTTTAAATTTACTTTTAACGTACATTCTATAACTTACAAACAACACGCAAGAGCATAAAATGCTCGGTAGCATGCAGCGCATGTAAGGTAGCGCATAAAATAAAATATTTTTATTTATTTATAATCATTAAACATTTATTGGCACATTTGAATTGAATACATTTATTTTTGTATACGTTTTCAGTACATGTAACCTTTATTACTTGGATGGTTTGAAGCTCCAAAATTATATCTTGAGGAAGCCGGTTCAGGTTTATATAGGCCGTCGTCGTTCTGTTCAGGGTGGTATTTACCTAGAATTGGAAAAAAATCTGATCATAAAAAATTATATATTTATAATTGTATTAAATTAAATATGTTGTTTATTTCAACACCTACAATTACCCGTCTCTTTCTTGCACTATGGTCCTTCCTAAGGTTGCCTGGAAGAAATTGCTTTTATCGGTACGGCCACCATTTGTACTTTTAAATGTTTAAACGTGTCTCCATTGTTTGTTTCTTTTTAGTTTAAACTATACAAATAAAGAATTATCTATATAACTATCTATTTATCCAAGTAGTACTTCAAATTGTTTTTGAAAATATTTTGTCTAAATGCTGATTTCTATTGTCTACAGCTGTCTGGTTTTCTTTTTACTACTTAAGTATTGTGGAGAGCCAAAGTTTCTCACAAAATATAAACAGTGGCAGAGCCTAGCAGTTAGCTGCATGAATGGACCGGCTCGACCGGTGAAATACCACCTCTCAGAAGATCGACGTAAAGTGGCTCATGCCGCGTTTCGTTTGGTGAGAGAGGTACCCGGAGGGCCCACCCTTCTACCCCATACTTCCATATCCTCTATCCGCTATCCCTTAAAGGTCAGCAACGCAACAGTAACACTAAGTGTTGCTGTTGTCCATGGGCGGCGTTGGTTGCTTACCATCAGGTAACACGCCTGCTCGTTTGCCCTCCTATCTCATAAAAAATAAAATAAAAAATAAATAAGTCACAAAACCTGATAAAACTCACCATCGTCGTAAATTCCAGCAGCCTCATGCTCTGCATTCTTCTTCAATGCTTCAAGAATAGCTTCAGGCGTTGGAGGTGCTACAGGAATATGTTCACCCTGAGGTCTGAAGCCATCTTCACCAGCTGTATAAGTTATTGTGTATACATTGCCATCATCTCCTGTATAAGTGAACCCTCCTTGAACATTAGCCGAGTTTCCAGATTCTTCAGCTCTTATTCCATTGGAAGTTTCAAATCCGAAATGGTAGTCTGGAATGGTAAAATCATTAGAAAACCTTATTATTTCTTATTAAATCAACTGTTTTTCGTGAAAGTTACAGCAAAATCGGGTCAGTCGTCTTTAAGACGGAACAAATAGACATAAGGACAAAAAATGTCGGTTTTGTAAATTGTGTGCTGTGTATAAATTTATAAATATTACGCACATCTTAAAGATACGTTAAATAAACATTAAAAACAGACTCCAATTTTATTTATTTCTATATTATAATACTAGCTGACCCGGCGACTATTGTTACGCATACGAGTAATTACTCATATGCGTAACAATAGTCGCCGGGTCACAGCGTAGTTACAGCGTTTACAATTAAAGTGTGCGGAATTTTGAAAATTAACACTTTTTCTTTGCTAAATTATGCATAAATTATACATAAAAACCACCCGGTTACCTGCCCACCACCTAGCCATTAAAATAAACCGCATCAAAATCCATTATATATCGGTCAAATATCTAATCATTTAAAAGGACATACAGCGGAAAACGACTTTGTATATAATCATTATATCTAATCATATCATATCATATCATTGTATCTAATCATTATATTCCAAAACCAGCTAATATCGGTTGATAGATATTTCTGGTTCTACCGTATTTAAATAGTATAACTCACTGCCATCTTCGCTGGCTTCTTGTTCTTGCTTCAGAACTGCAGAGTTCTTTTCAGTTTCCTGTTGAGGGCGTCTATTTCCAGTATCACGTGACCCACCTTCATCGAATCCTTGATAAGATTGGTAGCTACCTACTCCTTGGTTTCCTTGTACTTGAGATAGGTAGCTTTTTGATGGAAGCTGGGCAGCTGAGCTTAGTGCTAATGCAGTGGCAAAGAGAAACTAAAGCAAAAAAAAAGTAACATTAATGGAATAACTAAGCTGATATACCTATAATGCTAAAGCGGAACGATCTGGGTAAGCGAGTTTGAGGCTAAATGGTTTACCAAAATCATTGTTTGATATCAAAATGTTGCTGTACTTCGGAAAGCGAAAAATAAACTGTGACTTTTTCAGTAATTCTCAAATTTTTATAGGAGCAAAAAATCATTAAATTTCATATTAAAATCAATATTATCTTGATAATAGGTTCAAGTTGTTAAACCTTGAAAGTACTTACGTACTTTGTAAAAGTAAGTATTAATTGTGTCGTCATTAAAAATTAAAAATTTTAAATCAATAATAAAAGGAACTGAATGTCTATTTGTAATATTGACATCATCGTCACCATCATCAGCCAACATTTGTCCACTGCTGAACGTAGGCCTCCCCCATAGCACACCATAACTTCCGGTCTTGTGCCACCTGAATCCAACACTTGGCAGCTGTTTTTATTAGGTCGTCGGTCCATCTAATGAGAGGACTGCCAATGCTGTGCTGATCGATCTGTGGTCACTACTCAAGTTTCAGTCACTTTCCTACGCAAGTCACTTTCCCCAGTAGTCGATAGTTCTTCGGCTAATGTGGCCTGCCCACCTCCACTTCAACGTGCTAACTTTACGGGCTATGTCAGTTACTCTAGTACGTCTATGGATCCCCTTATTCCGGATGTTATCTCATAGAGAAATACTAGCATAGGTCTCTCCATAGCACGAGCGCCTTTGAGCTTCTTAATTTTAGCATTTAAAGACCATGTCTCAGATCCATATGTCATCACTGGTAACACACACTGGTCATTGACCTTGGATTTTAGGCACTGGGGAGTTCTAGACGAGAAAATATGTCAAAGGTTCATAATTGAATAATTTGTCCTAGGTAAACATAGTGATAGATAACTTCGAGGATCGCATCGCCAACAGTTACCGGTACTTGAATAACACAGACATTAACATGACTTTGGTCTTTTCCATGTTCATTCGTAGACCCACTTATTGAGATCCACTTATTTGATGGGCCTCGTGGCGCATTAGTAAAACTACCGGCTGCAGCATTAAGGTCGGGGGTTCGATTCCCACCCGAGCACAAATATTTGTGACAAACATGAATATTTGTGTGGCGTCTGGGTGTTTTTCTATGTATTATAAGTATGTATTTACAAAAGAAAAGTATATGTGTATTAATATCCGTTATCTAGTATCTATAACACAAGCATTTAGTTGCTTAGCTTGGAACTAGAGGGCGCTGTGTGTATTGTGTCCAAGATATTATATTATTATTATATTATATTATCCTTGAGTATTATACCCAGGTCCTCCATAGATTCTGTCAAGACTGCCAATCGAAGGTGAGTGATGTATTCGCCTTTCATCTGCCTCGCCCGGTCCAATCTAGCAGGCTTAAAGACGTCCTTCAACGAAGTCCGTCCTTCAAGCAGCGGTGAACAGCTTCGGAGATATAATGTCTCTTTGTCTGACACATTTCTGCAGTGAAATAGGTCTGCGCTCCCATCTTGGGTTCGAACTGACAAGTGGCGTTTCTATACAAACACTTCAGCACTTGCATGTATCAATAGTCAATTTGGCATCGCATAAGAGACTGCAGTACTGGCCAAGTCTCAACGGAATCGAAAGGATGGTCCACAAATGCCAAGCATAGAGGTCCATTATATCCCTCGGTCTTCTCTATGATCTGACGTGAAGTCTGCGCGAGAGTCGATTTGTAATGACTCTGGAGAACAGTTTGTAGACATTGCCCAGGAGCGAGATTGGTATAGGCTATAATTCTTTAAGCGGGTCCTGTCGCCTTCTTAAAAAGCAGCACCACCACACTCCTGATATGGTCCATGCATGGGACCCCGAAACTTCGCCCTAGAGCACGTTATAATTGAAAAGCCTCTGAAGGGCTCCTAGAACCGGCTTGCCGCCTGCCATTATTAGCTCGGTGGTAATTCCATCGACATTCAGTGTTTTCCCGTTCTTTAGTTGTTTAAAAACAATTCTGAAATCGTATCTCGTATAGCGCTCTCTCCCTTCTGCGTACCCCGCAAGGGTCTTGGCGTAAAGTTATATATGTATTTTTATACTTAAATAAAAAGGTGTAAATTGGTTCTTTAATTGTAAACAAACGTACCTTATGGCGCGCTTATCTCTCTGTCTACCCCAAAACGGAGTTGACGGGACGTTATATATGTCTCGTACGCGAAATCATATCAGAACACGTCCCTAATGTGATCAAAATTATTTGTGTAGTTGACTATGTATGTACAACGAGGTCTCTCCAAATTATGTGAGAACGAAAGTGACCTTGTGTTCATTCAAGTATTCGGTCAAGGTCATTGCGAAGATCAAGCTATTGCATAAGCTATTCGTCTAAAAGCTTTATCTAAAGAATCTGTATGAACGCATTTTTTTTTTGTGTTCTTCCAAAGTTGTTTCCATTTTACGTCCCTAATATACCTATATATTTTTTTCAGTCATCGTTATTTGTCACGACATTTTTCAAAATTCGCTTGTATGGCCTGTGGACGACACGAGACGTCTTGATTTAAGAACTGAGTTTTACTTCCACCTGCAAGTTATAGACGCATATAATTTTAATGTTTTTTTAAGGAAGTAAAATGCGGCATATATATAAATAATGATCGGCAATAGTATTAGGAGAAATGGGAGCACATAAGCAACGTGGAGTTATGCGACTAGCGCTATCCACAGACATATATAACGCGGAAAAGGAGTAATTGTCTCCCTTTTCCTGCTGTTCTCGTTTTTAGGGTGGGATAAGGAATGGAGAAGAATCCAAATACTTTTCCAACCGAACGAAACGTAGCAATTCACGTCGATTTTCTGAGAGGTATTCCAGTATTTCACCGATTGTCAAGTGAAGTAAATATCAGACTTATCATGTCGAAAACGATGCTACAATTATCTTATATTAATGTTAGGATATTTAGAAAGTTACATGTTGAAACTGGGGCATCTTAACAAAGAAGACTCTTGTTTGTAGCAAATGATATGCGGATATAAGGAGCGCCCTACAGAACATTCGTTTTATGTGTCTTTTGGTTTAATTTTACCTGACTTCCATTTATTATTATTTAATTTTCCTTTTCAAGTCATTAATTACTTTCAAGAATATTGATTGATAGAATAATTGCTTACTGGATGAAGTTATTCAAAAATGTAGAATACTAAATTTATGATCTAAATATTAATTAAATTTAAAAGTTTCGGTGGTCCAGAGGATCAGCACTCCGCATCTGAATCAAAAAGTCGCTGGTTCGAATTAGACTTTTTCGATTTTTTTTTTTAATTAAAAGTGTGTGATAAATTATGGAAGACTGAGAAATTTGTGTCCGGAATGGCAATAGTTTCGGCAGCTATTCCAACGGCGAGTCGAGGCTTATGATCCTTCGAGCAAAGAAAGGCGTGAAGTTGTTGTGTTGTTCTTAGGTTATATTAATATTAACTAGCATGAACGGGCCGGCTCGATAGGCAAGATATCATTCGCTCTTAGACATTTGACGTAGAGTGGCTTATGTTGCAGTTCGTTCTATGAGACTGAACGTAAGCCAAGTTAATTTTCATCTAGCTTTAGCAAATATAATAGATTTTAATAACAAGATCAGTTCTTCTAAACGAAATCACTTATAAATTCTATGTACTTGAAGTAAGTACTTTATTTAGTACAAATAAATTATACATGCTTTTAAGTTGCAAGGTGAACAGTGTATCATCTGCATGAAACACTTATAAATACTGTTGTGCAACATTGCCTCAGTCAGGCATCGAACTGGTGATTGTGCGGCGTGCACAATATGTTTGGTCTCGTCACGACGTTTGAATTTAGTGTTTATTGCCTCTAAGCGTTGTATCAATGTCGTTATGATGTTTTAGCCGACTGACAAAAACGAGAGCGAATCAAATGTCTATATCGTATTATTAAAGTTAAACCTATTTTAATCCACTTAAGTTGGGGAGTAAGCTGGTGAATTCGTTACGAAAAGTGTGACTAGCCGAGGCGAACGGAATTTGAGAGTCATGTTTCGTGTGTTAGGTAACTGTTTTTTTCTTCTTATCAGGTTTAAGTTTCACTTCGGTTCTATGGTCTATATGGACCTCGTGGTGTATTGGCTAAGTATCAGCTGCTATGAAATATTTGTCCTAATGTAATAGATGGCAATCTTATTTTTACATCAGGAACAATTTGTTCAGCTATCGATATTTATCCCAAATAAATTTTATAATGATATTAGTGTGGTTTAAAAAACTCACTGCTTAACTTTAATTATTTGCAGCTGGATGATAAGTATATTTTTATGTCAATAAAAAAAATATCATAAGTTTTTAAGATAACTCATTCATCTAATAAAATGGTAACGAAATCTTCAGCTTTAAAATATTTGAGTATAAAGCTTGCTTCCTAACAATTAGATTTTTCATGTATTGAATAGAATGTTCTCAATTTCTTTAATATTATTGAAATGTTTTTTTTATTTTATTTTAAGCCTTAGTTTAATTCCTGAAACAATCAAAGCGTATATGTACAATTTAACTTAATCTTAATACATTTAAACTAATTCTAAACTTAATTATAATTTTAACTGTAGTTCCAAGCAGTATGAATCAGGAACCCTCTCCGGTAAAGGCCTCCTCCAAGGCTTTCCATCTTTCTCTATCCCGAGCTATTTGGATCCATTGTGGACCCGCGATATTTTTAATATCGTCGTCCCATCTAGCGTAGGGTCTGCCTCTATAGCGTTTGCCAGGTGGGCCTCTCCATGTGGTTACAGTTTTCGTCCACCTGTCATCTGTGAGGCGCGCTACATGACCCGCCCATTTCCACTTCTGTTTTTGTGCGTGGTTTAGTGCATCAATTGCTTTAGTCTCTGATCTTATTTTTGAATGTCTTATTTTATGAATCCTTTTAATATTCAGCATACTCCTCTCCATTCCTCTTTGACATGTGGTTATATTGTTTCTAGTTTTATTTGTAAATTTCCATGTCTGGCATGCATATGTCAGGCATGGAATAAGGCATGAGTCCATCACTTTTTTCTTGAGAATGATAGGCATATCGCTCTTAAATATTTCTTTGTAACTCCAATATTTATTCCAGGTACTTTTTACTCTTCTTTCTATTTCTTGATCATTTCTGTCACTGCTGAATCCGATTTGTTTACCCAAGTAGATATAATTTTCGACGTATTCTAAATCATCATTTCCAACTTTTATTGTTGATCTTAAGTAATTCGTCATGGCTTTAGTTTTTGTAATATTCATTCGCAACCCTACTTGCATGCTAGCGTTATGTAAAGTTACTATCATGTTTTGTAGTTGGCTGCTTGTTTCTGATAGTAATACTAAGTCGTCTGCGAATCTTAAATGGTTTAGATATTTTCCTTGGATGTACAAGCCTTGTTTTTCCCAGTCAAGCTTACTTATGATGGATTCTAGCACTAGCATAAAGAGTCTTGGGGAGAGCGGGTCACCTTGCCTGACTCCTCGACGTACTGGAAAACTTGGACCAATGGTTTCTAGCTTCACTCTACTAGTACAGTTTTCGTATATGTGTCTTAGTATAGTTATATATTTGATCTCCACATTTTGTGCTCTTAGTGTTTCCCATATACTTTCGTGAGAGACAGTATCAAAGGCTTTTTGGTAGTCAATAAACGCAACGTAGAGAGGTCTTTGTTGCTCTTGATATTTTTCTGTTACTATTTCTAAAGCATGTATGTGGTCTATAGTAGAGAACTTTTTCCGAAAACCAGCCTGTTCCTTGGGTTGATGTTTTTCTAAACATTTGCTTATTCTATGGTTTATTATTGTTGAAAAGAGTTTATATAAGCTCGGCAGTAGACTTATAGGCCGGTAGTTTCCTATATCTTTAGGGTCTCCTTTTTTGTAGAGCAAGATAATGTTAGATTCCGACCATTGGGATGGTGTTTGAGTTGTTTCTAGTATCATATTGAACAATTTTGCTAGTGGTAGCGCCAGTATGATACTGGCTGTTTTTATTACATCGTTTGAAATACTCTCGAGAGCAATGAATCCGGGTCACTTAAAAAATGTTAAAAATCTCGGAAACTAAAAATGATAGGTTAATGCAATAAATTGTATTTAATAGACAATGTAATACTCCTTAAATGAAAGTAAAAAAAATATGAGTCACCATACATTTTATTAACACAAAATTACATAAAGAAAAAATCTGCTGATCTCTCCTTAAAACAAAAATAGGAAACATGAAATTTTTGAACTTTATTACGATTTTCTTGAATTTTCATACTTCGTATTGCCTCCTCGTGCTTCCATTACTGCGTTTACGCGGTTTGGCATGCTGTACACCAAGTTCCTTATACGATTTTGGGGAATATTCTCCCATTCCTCTGTGAGAGCAATTTTGAGCTCACGAAGCGTGATTGGGGGAGGGTTTCGTTGTTTTACGCATCTGCCTAGCTCGTCCCAAGCATGCTCGATCGGGTTGATATCCGGGCTGCGCGCTGGCCACTCCATACGAGTAATGTTCATCTCTTGAAGGTAGTCATTCACAATCCTACCTGTATGAGGTCGGGCATTGTCATGCATAAATATAGCATCCTCACCTAAATTGACCATAAATGGACCAACGTGATCATTGAGGATTTCTTCCACATATCTTACGCTAGTTAAAGAGCCGTTTTCTATGATCACCAGCTCTGTGCGACTTTCAGAAGAAATTCCGGCCCACACAAGTACAGACCCACCACCGTAGGCTACTTTTTCCTCGATGCATGCTTGCTTGAATCTTTCCCCTGGTCTTCGATACACTCTGTGTCTTCCATCGTGCTTGTAGAGCATAAATTTTGATTCGTCGGAGAACATAACTTTTGACCAATCTTCAATACTCCAATTTACGTGGCTCTGGGCATATCTTAGTCTTGAAATACGATGCCCACGCTCCAGTTTAGGGCCGTTTGCAGGTCTAAGGGGTTTTAAGTTAGATTCAGCAAGCCGACGTCTTACTGTCCATGCACTTGGGTTACTTCCTCCGAGGCGTCGAAACTGATTGGTGAGTTCAGTTCCTGTGAGAAAGCGATTTCGAAGCATGGTGTTCACCAAGTATCGGTCTTCTCGTGCTGTGGTATACCTGGTTCTGCCCGTTCCTGGTCTGCGTAGGTTAGAACCAGTTTCTTCGTAACGTCGGAGAACTCTTTGTACTGTTGACAGCGACACACCAACAGTCCTGGCTGTATCGCGCTGACTCCGGCCGGTTTCCAGCATTGTAAGTATTCTGGTGCATTCTTCAGGCGTAAGCGACATAATTTCAGCTTGAATAATGAATATAGAGCACTATCAACATGGTTTATGTACCCACATAAATGACAGATTACAAACAAAAGCAAAACCAAATGCTGTAATTTCGTAGTTCCATCTTCGAAAGTGGCCCTTTTTCAAATTTGATTTTTTTATGATATAACTTTACAATAACTAAGAAGTTTTAATACCTTCATTTAAGGAGTATTACATTGTCTATTAAATACAATTTATTGCATTAACCTAGCATTTTTAGTTTCCGAGATTTTTAGGATTCTTTAAGTGACCCGGATTCATTGCTCTCGAGTGTATTATCTGAGCCAGGACACTTGTCGGGTTTAAGTGTTTTGATAATTTCTATGATTTCCGTATCTTGTATAGGCTCTATAGAGTGTTGTGGTCCCTCGCATTCAATGGTTTCATTAACAGTCCGGCCGCCGTCGCTGTGTGTATATGGTGAGCTATATAGTTTTTTGTAGAGGTCAGTTGCAATGTTAATGATGTCTTTTCGGTTGTACTTTACCTTACCAGATTCTCTCAAACCTTCAATCCACGTTTTCTTTGTTTGTAACTCTTTATAACCTTTTTTTAGGCTTCCTATTTGTTCTAGATACTTTTTAATCACCTCGGTTCTGTGCTTTTTGTAATCTCTTTTTATACACTTACTTGATAATTTGTACAGAGCCTTAAGTTCACTTTTCATAGAGCGAGTTTTATTTTTGGCTTTTTGTAGTTCTCCTCTTCTACACAAAAGTTTTCTTGTCCGCTCTGTTAGTATATTGCTATCTTTTTTAGAATGGCTACGTACGTCTTGCAGACTTCTTGTGATAGAAGTTGTTATTTTATCATAATATGTCTGTACAGTTTCGTTCGTTTCGTAGTTGGGTAGAGATAAACGACTTTTGAGGCTCGCTACGAATTTTCCAATGTTTAATATTGAAATGTATTTGTAAGTAATTATAATTAAAAATATATGTAGGGAAAGAAGTTGGATTGAAAGAAAGTGTCGGAGTAAAAATAAGACAGGGCATAATATGTAGAAAGAATGGATGATGCAAGATCGACTAAATAGAGAATAGAAGAGGTTCCGGAAGTGCGAGCGAAGCCAATAAATATGGTACGAGAACTGGCACCAATTTTTGGGTAGGTATTTGAGGCAAGCTGAAAACTTGTCACACACCTCTCCTGTTATATCCCAACACGGAATTGCAGACCTGGCTGCTGAGTTCCGCGGCTAAATCAACTTTTAATTTTTTTTAAATACATTATTTTTATTTCAAAAAAAATTATGTAAGGCAAATCGCAATTAATATATTATGATGCAGTTCAATACTTAATGCTTAAAAAAATAAGCCAGACAATTTTAATCACAAATTAATTATAAATTAATTTATTAGTAATATAATTATATTTAAAAATAAAACCTTAAATAACATAACTTCACGCCTTTTCTACCCGAAGGTGTAGACAATGGCTGTGAAGCCTCGACTCGCCGTTATGTTTACGTCTCCCAAGTGGAATAGGTGGCGAACTAATTGCCTAGTCATTGGTGTGAGCCAGGATTCGAACCCGTGACCTCTTGATTCAGTAGCGGTTTGCTTGACCACTGGAGCACCGAGACTTAAATTTAAATATGTAATATTAAAAAAATGTGGTTTAAAATAAAACATTCTATTCAATACATAGAAAATCGAATAGTGATGAAGCAAGCTTTATACCAATAAATACTCAAATATTGTAAAAAAGCTGATAATTTAATTGAGTTCCTGTTTGATTACATGAATGACTTAATCTTAATATATTTTTAACAAGTAAAAAAAAGGCAAATCTTTGATATAGAGTTGCTAGGTACCATCTAGTATAATATTAATTTGTTATAGATCTTTTATTGGGTTGGGCTTGAAGGTTGAATTTATTAAATTCTTGCAATTATTTTTTTTTCGCATAACATATTAAATTGTGATAATATTAAATGATATCACGGATGGAATATAACTTGGAGTACTAAAAAATCAGTTTTAAATATTATGAACGGAGGTGGTTATTAATTATTAATCGTACCTTATGGCGCTCTGTTCTCTCTGCCTACCCCGCAAGGGATTTGGCGTGAAGTTATGTATGTATGCATGTATGTGGTTATATTGGTTGAACTATTTTATAGACGACGGTTACGTTAGACTTTGCACGATCAAATTGGACGAGTTTTGGAGGAAGGTGATCTCAGGAAGCTTAAAAATCAAAAGTTTTGAAAGTCAAAGAAGCGAGTGAGGCGTATAAGAATCGTGCCTTAAGGCGCTCCATTCTCTCTGCATGGGATTTGGCATGAAGTTATTTATGTAATTCGAAGTGTTGTAAAGAATTTACGATAGGTGGCCTTAATGGATTTATATAATTCTATCTTCATGCGCTCAATATGCAATAGTGTAGGCAGAAACAGTTGATGGCAATTAGTTTGTAGTAGATATTTCGACCATTACGTATGCTAGTTATCGAAAAATAAATTATTGGTCTTTAATTATTTTGATTTATTTTTGCTAAAATAAACATCAAAAATTATAGTTACTTATTTTATTTGTTTCTTTTTCCATCATAAGTACTACTTCCGGTGCGTTTTAGAATTGGACTGAACTGTTCCAATGTATGGCAACATGTAGGAACTTTTTTGTATTTTAACACTTTTTGAAGCCGTAGGTATAGCAAGCGGCTGTTACGAATCGACTTGCCAAATTTCCGGCACACTCATATCAGTCATCGATGTGAGCTAGGATTCGAACCTGTGCCTTCATTAACATTTTATTTAGTAACAGGATGTTTGACCTTTACACCGCGCGAGACAATATATTAAAGAACAGCACGTATCAAGGATCCTTGGCGAGAGTTAACTTGTTTGAACTGATCCTCTCATTCAATGGAGTACTTTCAAGATTTACGTCTTATTGATACTAGTTACATTAGGAGGATTCACTTTTATATAATAATAATATCTTGGACACAATACACACAGCGCCCTCTAATTCCAAGCTAAGCAACTAAATGCTAGATAGATACTAGAATAGAATAGATACTAGATAACGGATATTAATACATAATTTTCTTTTGTAAATACTTATAATACATAGAAAAACACACAAATATTCGTGTTTGTCACAATATTTGTGCTCGAGTGGGAATCGAATCCCCGACCTCATTGCTGCAGCCGGTAGTTTTACCAATGCGTCACGAGGCCTGAGGCCCGAGGTCCGAGGATATTGTCAAAGAGTATTATCATTTAAACGAACGTTGTATAGAGGCCATCTATTCGCCGTTGTTTAGTTTCTCAGTACACATACATACATATCTACACGACTTTTTCTACCTGGGGGTGTAGTTAGCGACTATTAAGCGCTCACTCAGCGAATTTTAACGTTCCAACATAGGGTAGAATTAGTGAGCAGAAAGTCATTAGTGTAAGCCCTGATTCGTACCCAAGACTTCTTGATTCAGAATCGCGGTGCCCGAGCACCAGCTTTAACTCTATAATTTTTATGAAAAATTTTTGGTAACGATTTTTTTTTTTGTAATGTGGGCAAAAGTTATTGCTGCCCATGGAAATCTGAATCTCAGAAGGGAAGTGCATGGAATAGGTGACGGAAACTATTGCCATACCGGGTACAAAGTTCTCATTCATCGATAATTATCACACATAACTTCCGAAAACAATAGCAATAAATCATTAGCGTGAGCGACTTCTGAAGCAAAAGCTCTACCACTGGACCACCGAGACTTAATACGAGAGAGAGAATTAACAATGATGGTGATGATTTTAATTGTATCTTTACGACTCCCTTTCAAACGATTCTGCAGTTCGTTCTAGAACGTCAAAATCGAGTTCTGAGAGTTTGATTCCCACCCAAGTACGAATATTTATAACAAGCAGGAATGTTTGTATGGCGTCTGGGTGCTTTTCTATGTATTTTAGTCAAATATTTCTTTGCTTAGCTTGGAATTAGAGGGCGCTGCGTGTATTGTGCCCAAGATATTATTATTTTATGCCTCTATAGACCATTTTTTAGTACTCCTATAAATAGAGTGGTTCTAAAATATTGATATCCTTAAGTTGCAAAGCATAAACAGACTGTTTGATATTTGATATAAGTTGTTCTCAGTTGATAAATTTCAGAACGCCACCTATTCCATTTGGGACGTAAACATAACGGTGAGTCGAGGCTTAACAACCACTGCCTACACCTTCAGGTAGATAAAGGCCTGAAGTTATGTTAAAGTTAAAACTAACGTTTATAATTATAGGAAATATTTATTAATAATATTACTTTAGTGAACCGGACCTTCTTTAACTGTTAATTACTTTAAAATTGGCTAATATTTGTTATAATGTTTAAATTATTTTAAATTGATAATGCGTGCCGATTAATACTGATTTCCATAATGTACGTTCACGCATTTTATGTCTCGAAGTGTAGGCACTGATTTTGCCACGTCTCGACGAATGTAATATTTGGTCCCATTAATATTTGGAAAAAAAAGTAAAAAAGAATTACAGAACCCTAAGTAATAAAAAAATAAAAAGAACTTTGCGATTCTCAATAATATTGGTTTCTAATTGGGAATTATTATTAAGGAAAGTAGTAATAATTAAAAGAAATTATTCCATTTTATATTAGTATGGATCTTTTTACAAAAAATACTGGAAAGCCAATGTTCGAGTTATATTGATAAAATAATATTAATACAATCATAAATTTTAATTAATAAATTAATTACGCGAAATCATTGTATGTCAAAATACTATCGATAGAAGTGATTCGAATGTAATGCAACGATGTCGATACATTACAATTAGATGTGTCTGCAATCGAATAGTGAAGCCTGATTAAGGGTCACGACAGAGCCTTCCCCCCACCACCCACCATTCAGTTTACAATTAATCAAATCCTTGAAAAATTACAGTAAGATTTGACACACAAGGTCGATCACGTTCGGTAGCTTAAGAAAAAAGCCTTTAGCTAATTATATAGAATATCATGGTTTATGGTTTAAATGAGATATATATGACGTCAGATTAAGAGTATACAGGATCGCGAGTATATATATTAGGTTTGGAGGCTCCAAATCATCACAGTATTGCAAGAGTCTTCTTCACATTTGGTTCAAAGTGATCTATCTGGTAGTCAGAACTACACGAAAATACAAAAATGAGATTGGTAATGTTTGGGTGTATCATGATAAACATATTTGTGATTAATTAAAAATAATATTTGGTATCAATTATTAAAAATATATTTGAATTTTGATTAAAATAAAAAGCCTTTTGAATGTGCTCATCAAAAATATTTTAATGATTTTTTATAATCTATTTTTCAATATAGAATCATCGTGATATACTGTTAGCATATTGCAACTGACTTCTTAAAATTTATTACTGAAGAAATAAGGCCATAAAAAAATAAATAGGCTAGAAATTACATGTGACATAATTTTAATTTATTTGAGACGGATAAGGTCCGTTTATGAAATGAAATTGCAAAAATAAATAAAAATAATAAAAATCCTGAAACTGAAAAGATTCTGAAAACTAATTAATATTGTACCTATTTGATATTTTTTTATTTTTACAGTTTCTGATCGCCGCTCTCGTTGCTGTCGCGACAGCTGGTCGCCTGGAACACCTAGAACGCTCCTACCTTCCTCCTAGTTCTAACTCTGCTTCTAATGGAGGTTTTGGTTCTGGGGGCAGTTCCTTTGGAGGAAACGCTGGACATGGTTCCTTTGGTGGAAATGGTGGCCACGGTTCCTTTGGTGGAAACAATGGTCATGGATCGTTCAATAGACCTGGTGGCTTTGGATCTGCTGGCAATGGCCAGTCAGGCTTAAATGGTGGTGGCTCTTTGAACAGTGTTTCGAACCAGTACTTGCCTCCAACACGTGGTGCCAACTCTCAAGGTGGTTCTTCGAACAGTATTTCAAACCAGTACTTGCCTCCAACCAGTGGCGGAGGCTCTCAAGGTGGTTCTCGTTTCGGTTCTTCAGGTGAGCAATTTCTATTTTAAAAATTTATAAAAATCATACTTTATATAACGTTGATATCAAGTTTAAAGATCTTCGCTTCGTTTAAATTATAGACGACAGAAAAAGAAGATTAAAAATTAGATTATGTTATTATCACATTTATCCTATCATCACATCATTAATCCAATATACAAAATAACTAGATTTCGTATTGCTTAATAATAAATTATAATTAATAGAATTTATTCTTATTTAAAATATGGAACCCCTAAACTCTGTCTTGGTTTGAACGGGATAAAACTACTAATAAAAAAGTTCAGTAATGAAAAAAAAAAATCCAATGTAATTAAGATTTAAGGTAATTTTAAATTATAAGAAAAGAAAATTTTATCAGTACACACGCGTCCAGAAAACTTAGAGATAAATAAAACTTTAGGTTGGTTTGGTTGTATTCGTAGTCTACGAATACACGAATACTATTATTTTAGATTTATTAATTAATTACCTAAAATCCTAAAATAATACAAACGCATTGCTAGTAAGAATAAGTTTCTTTATAAATCATGTAAAAGTAAAAAAATAAATATACAGTAATAGGTAGGTACTCTTTATATGACCATTTTTAAAATTCTTTTTGCATTCTAATCTGCTTAATTCACCAATAACTATTATTACAAACTCCTTGGTTTAATTCAGTATAGCCAGTACATTTAACACGCATTCTGATGTGCAGTATATCTAATTGCCTTTCGAATTCCAAGTCTCAACGCAAACTTACAGCTATTCATTAAATGCACCCGCGCATCAAATATTGCCACATATGTATTTAAAATAGTATCACGACTATTTGGATGATCTATTTGCACTATAAATATAATAATACCTTAAATTTATACATGTAAAAGATTTTACACTTATTTCTACTCTTCACGAATGTGAATTTGTGAGCCCTCATTATATTATTCACATCTAAAAACTCTTTGGGATGAGCTAGAATTCAAACTCGGAACCTTAGGACTTTAATAAAGCTTTATTTTAAACCTGCTTAATCTGGCACAGTTGCTCGTGTCAACTAGTCATTGAAAATATAATTTTACGATTCACTATTTAAAGTCTAATTACTGCTAACACTACTCAATATTAAAATATTTTTTTTGTAATTTTTCAGGTTTCGGTGCTCAAAACGGCTTCCAACGTGGTGTGTCTGGCCAAAATCAACAATACACCATCCCAAGCACTTCTTATGGAACTCCGCAAGGCCCCAGCTCGTTCGGACCTCAATCAAGACCACAGTCGCAGTTTGGTGCAGCCAGCCGTCAGTACTTAGCTCCACTCGCTAACTCAAACCAGAACGGTCAATTCGGCGCATCCAATCTTGGTTCCCATTCTGGATTTTCTCAAAACAGCGCTCAGAAATTTGGTGGACCCACCAATGGTGGTTTCCAAAATGGAGGTTCTCAGTCTGCTGCTCTCAATCGTCAGTACCTGGCTCCACGTGGTGGATCAAACCAAAACGGTGCTCTGCAATCTGGTGCTTTCAATAACGGTGGATCCCGCAACGGAGGATCTCAATTTGGGGCCCCCAGCAATCAGTACCTTCCTCCTCAGTCTCAGCCTGGATTCTCCCAAAATGGTGGGCAGCAACGTTTCGGTGCCTCCCGATTCGGAGCACCAAGCCGACTTACCCAGGGTGGTTCCCAGGGTGGTTTTGGATCTAGGTTCCAGTCTCATAACTCTGGAGCTGCTAGCCGTGAATACCTTCCTCCTCGTGTTGGCTCATCTCAGCCTCAACAGCCTTTCAACGAAGAAACTGGTTACGAGTACTAATTTGACAATTATAATTTATCAGCAGATTTGTAAATTATGTATGTAAATAAATAGCTGATTAGTAAATTATCTCAAGCAACTATGGTCTTTAATTTAGTTAATAAAATAGCTTCACGCCTTTTTCTACTTGAAGGTGTAGACAGTGACTGTTAAACCTCGACTCGCCGTTATGTTTACGTCCCAAATGGAATAGTTGGCGAACCTATTGCCATACCGGGCATAAGTTTTTCAGTCATCGATTTGTATCACACATAACTTTAGAAATTAGTTTAGAAAAGTCATTGTTGTGAGTCAGGATTCGAACCCGCGACCTCTTGATTCAGAAGCGGGTGCTGGACCACTGGACCACCGAGAATTTAGTTAATAACCTTTGGCAACCAAAAAAAACACCTTTGAACACCCAAAAGTGAAGCCTAAGTAAGACCTAAAATTCTTTGATCACAAATATAATGGGTGCCGGAACCTATCAATATAATAATTGTGTGAAGCGTGGCCAAATAGAAGTCGACACAGTCAATTACCAGCATCGAACTTCTTATACAGCTGAAATTTTACTCCGTTTTTTTATGCAGACGATTTGTATTCATGTAGACACTACTAGTACTATTATTTAAATTAATTAATATATTGCTTAAAATAACTGCTTCATGAAGATGCATATTATTAAAGTTACTTAATAATTTTTTCAACAAAATTAATTGTAATGTAATAACAGAAAAAATATCTTTGTTTTATAGCAAACATTTCAGTTCTTAAACAAAAGTCTGTTTTTTTTTTAACTCTTCGTCATTTACACCTGAAGCTGAAGGCAGCGCCACGACTAGTCAAATATTTCGGTATCAAATTATAAAAATAGATGATGTGACCTATTTAAAAAAAAAATAGTAAATAGGATAAAGAGTGACACTATATCTTTAAAATTAAATTTGAATGTAAACAGAAATAGGAGAAGAGGCCCTAATATAATATGGTTTTTTTTATGGGATAGGAGGGCAAACGAGCAGGCGCGCCACCTGATGGCAAGCAACCAACGCCGCCCATGGACACCAGCAACACATATAGTGTTACTGTTGCGCTGCCGACCTTTAGGGGATAGGGGAAAGGAAAGGATAGGGAAAGGGGGTGGGCCTCCGGGTACCTCTCTCACCGAACGAAACGCGGCATGAGCCACTTTACGTCGATCTTCTGAGAGGTCGTGGTATTTCACCGGTCGAGCCAGCCCATTCATGCAGCGAACTGCTTGGCTCTACCACTGTTACTGGATGGATTTTGTGAACGGCTATGATTAGGAAATATGCTAGTGTGAAAGAAGCGAATGGTAAGAAAGTGTGTAAAAGAGATGGGCTGTTATTTCAACCACAAATAATAGTTACCAAGGAGGTGTATATTGTGACTGAATCTATTGGTCTATTGCCATTCAATGGGCAAATTTTGCCAGTCATCGATATTACTCCCACACTATATAACCGACGAGTGATTAAAAATTAATTTTCATTTCATCATCATTTTAACATATTACGATGTATGCCCAAAATTTTGAATTAATCCTTCCCTTTCTTGACCAAGCTAAATTTTAAGTTCTATTTAGAACTTATTTAACTTCTATTTACATAACTTCACGCCTTTGTCTACCCGAATGTGTAAGCGGTGGCTGTTAAGCCTCGACTCGCCGTTATGTTTACGTTGCAAATGAAAGAGGTGGCCAACCTACCGGGCACAAAGTTTTTTTGTTTTTTTGGTGTGAGCCAGGGTTCGGACTGTCGACCACTGGACCACCGAGACTTTTTAATAGATATTTATATAACAAACAGAATGAATTCTGTTCAACCGTTAAAATCCAGAGAATCATCATCATTCCTGCCACTCCGAGTGGAGTTGGCATGACATCGTTCTTTGGTTTTATGTTGGATTTGGTTGTAGTCTAGTTATTATATACATAAATATAGATTGACAAAAAAATCTTTGGTCTTTTCTGCGAGTCTATAGTCTAAACGGAAAAATTAGTTTATTTTAAACACTACAGGTGTTAAGCTAGTTGTTACCCTCATCTCCGCAATTCTAATGACTAATCAGAATTTTTTCACGGACGCATCGGATTTCCAGTGTTCGAGTTTGGTGTGAGCCAGTGTCAGTTTTCGAACCCGGACCTCTGAATCAGAAGCCGTGCTATTTATAGCTTTTTGAATACATGGTTTGCACTCTTAGAGATTTAGGAGGCTTAAAATTTGCTCCAATAACTGAGGGGATGAGAGGCAAACGCCCTACGTGGTAGGTATATTATGATGAGCAGGGATGACACACGTCGCGAAAACGATCGTAAATCTGAATGTAGAAGGAAATAAGAAGACCTAAGAACACGTGAATTGCGAAAAAGACGACATGATACAGAAGTGTTGAAAAAAAAATCTTGTCTGTGCCGATCCCAAATAATCAGAACAGGAAAAAAGGATTATGATGACTTTTGGGGATTTCCAATTGAAGTGGAAAGTGGATTTTAAGTTTGAGCAACAAAAACCATACTAAATGTGCAACAAATATTGCGAGTTTAGACATACACAAATAAAAAAGGTGTGTTGTTTTGGTTTTCACTGTTCATACAAAGTCCCCTCACATTGTTTTGTCGGAGATAGCCTCAATGTCCAGATGTAAAATAATTTTTTGAGAGGCTTTTTGTCATGGCTACGGATAATTCTAACTTTTGCTAAGGCTATGTAACTCGAACGTATTATTTTTAGTTAATATAACAAATGTTGTGTTTTGCGCTATTAGTCTACTGATGATAAATTACAATTTGGAGGTTTTTGATACGTTATAACGCTTCTTTTAAACACTATTTGATGACTGTGCGTGACTACAAAAAATATTTCACAACCAGATTAATCGTATTAGGCAAAATTACGAGTTTTTATGACTTAAAAGTATAGTAATTGAAGCAAAAAATTAACCTCATATGAGGTCAATACTGCGTATTTCTATATGAAAAGTGCCAAAACGAGCTGTGTAGGTGATATATGACTAGCACCGCCCAAGCAAATGTGCAAGGTCGTCACAGTTATATTGCCAGCCTTTGAGATGGTATAGGGGGGGCAATGGGAGAAGTGGGATTGGGCCTATATCTCACTAACCAAGTGTCGATTTTCCGAGGGGTATTTATGCGACCGAGTCGGCCTTTTCATGCAGCGGTCTCTTTAGATCTACTGTATTCTCATAGCTAAAGCTGTTAGCAATATGTCTTTTTAATTTCGGAAAAGTCATCAATGTATGTAAAGATCGTTTTCTATTAAAGTGAAATGAAAAATAAATATATGCTACAATTAGTTTATTACATATATACATCAGATAATTAGTTTGTTTATTACAGAATAATTGAGTATTTACTATAGGATTGTTTATTCTTGTTACAAATGAAAGTACTTTAATCCGCATATTATCTAAGAGGTAGGCAGAGAATTATTTACAACTATATTATCTATATGAGAAGCCTTTGAAATAGAAACTTATTAATTATTTATTAATCTACACTAATTTTTATGCTTGATACTGAAAAAACTTAAATTTGTAACTTAAATTTAGTATAAGTACTATAAAACTTAATAATGATAGCCAGTTTCTTCGTCGAAAGCTTGTTGAGGAATATCTTGCGAGGAATGGTGACCATTCTCTTCTGGTTGAACTTGAGCAGCAAGAGGATCAGAACCTAAAGGAGCAGAGTCCAGTGGTTCCGCGACATCAGCTGGGGCATCCACAGGGTTTAATCCGAGTACACCAGGTAGATTCGCTGGAAAACCTGGAAGAAAAATGCCTTGTGAATGAAAAGATAGGAAAAAGTAATTATGTTAAGTATACTTTGACCAGATAATATTGATAGTGTTGTCGCCTATTGGCTTAACTTCAACTAGAACTTATTTTAATGATGGTATACTCCTGATTAGGATCACAGAATACATCACCAGAGAAGATATTTGGCTGAACGAGTTATTCACCTATCCTGTGGGAGCAAATTGGCAAATTTGGCAAGATGAGTTATTCTTTGGTAATGACAGTAAAAGCTTTTTAAAACAAGGATAGCAGATATTTAACTATCTTTTAATTTTTGTCTTACCGCTAAGAGAACCCGCGAACTCGGGTGCCACAGAGGAAGTGGCTAGTCCATTGACAGGAGGGATGTATTTTGTTGATGCACTTGGGAAGGATCCACGATTTTCAAGACCTGGCTGACCAGCAACGTTAATGCCGTTTGGAGTAACACCCCCATCGCCTTCTACACCGTTGAGACGTTTTGGTGGGAGGTATTTGCGCAAGTTCTTTTGCTGCTGCTCCAGAAGCTCCAAACGAGCTGCAGAGCTTACAGCAATTACGGCAGCAATGATAAACTGAAAATGAAAAGAAAAATACCATGAACAATATTCTTCCTGACTGTGATTTTTGGTGGTGTAAGAAGTATCCCCATACATTTCACTAGGCCGGTTACAGAAATAGTCAATTTTAATTTAATAATTTAAAACAGACAAATATCCTTTTTTAACTTCTAGTAAAGAATGGTATATTATTTTATCTCCAATATTTGATACCGACATAGTCATCTTTTATTTTTTTGGTTGGGACCGTCGGCACCAATTGGTACCATAGGCATCGAGATGTACTGATGGTTGCGTTGAGTTCCCTATTCCTCGGACCTGACCAACATCGGTATATTAAATAAGGTCGTGGATCGTGGGAAGTTTTTTATTTAACCCCATCTGACCCCGTCTGTGGCGACTTTTAAGGCCTTACTAACGGGGCGTTTGTTCGCCCTATAACAACTCTGCATAAGGCACTGCAGAACACGTGGAGTGCCCTTCCACAAATAAAAGACATTTTATAACTCTATAAAAAAAGTAGATGATAAATAATATAAATTATATATTTTACCAGTTTCATTTTGATTGTGATTTTGATTTTCTTGTATAAGAATTAGTTAGAATCAAATCCAGATGGATCTCGAAGTGGTACTGTGATCATTGGAAGACTTCTAATCCATTATATACGTGAATTCGCGATCCTGAATGCCTCATATTTTGACGTCATTTCATAGTTTAAAATCTAATCGAGCGAAATTATGATACGCTTTGCAAATTATAACGAGGATATGAGGAATTTGTTGTGTTTTTTTTAAATATAAATTTAACAAACGTGATCAACCTCGTCTGACGTTTATTAATAAATTAAACATTTATATGCAAAGGGAGATTAAATAATTGGATATACATAATAGCGTATCTTACTAGATACTAAAGTTTTGCGTTTCACAGTTTCACGTGATTTTTTCGGAAAATGTGTGAAACTCAATATTGGTTGACAAAATTAACAAATTTGCCGGATATTAATTTTACTATTTTAACCGCCTTATATCTAGGAGGCTGAAGGATAATATTTATGCCTCCATCGGTTTCTGTCCAACGCCTCCCTTACAGTCGTGCAAATCCTAGAGAACTACGAAATGCCGAAATGATAGAGCCAAGCAGTTCGCTGCATGAATGGGCCGGCTCCACCGGTGAAATACCAAGACCTCTCAGAAGATCGACGTAAAGTGGCTCATGCCGCGTTTCGTTCGGTGAGAGAGGTACCCGGAGGCCCACCCCCTTCCCCATCCTTTCCTATCCTTCTCCCTTAAAGGTCAGCAACGCAATGGTAACACTATATGTGTTGCTGGTGTCCTTGGGCGGCGTAGGTTGCTTACCATCAGGTGACATGCTTGCTCGTTTGCTTTCCAATCCCATAAGAAAAAAACTTTACCAGATCGGTCCATCTCCTTGGCGAAGGACTACGCCAACTCTTGCCTTCAGTGTTGCCAACCACGATCAGATTTTCCATGTTATCGTAGTCTCTTCGAACCGAATTTAACAATTAGACATTAGGTATGAGTTGTAATTCGAATAACTACACTTTGTGTGACAAAACTCATGAAATTAAGAAAACAAGGGTTGACTTTTCGACTAATTATTTAAGTTGAAATTTATGATAAAATTTGTATATATAAATTTTCTATACATACACAGCTTCACACCCAGTCCCTTGAAGTAGAGGCAGAGAGTAGAGAGCTCTTTACTAATTAATGCGTAATATTCTTTTGGGATAAGTATAGATAAACATCATCATTACAAAGTATAATACGAAGTCGCTTTACGCTGTCTGTCCCCTTATATGCTTATTTCTTTAAAATTACGATAGAGGATCAACAGGGTAGTTTTTATGTAAAAAGAAGTATTCTATAGTGAAGAAAAAAGTGATAATTTTCGAGATTTAGTTCTTGAATTGTAAGTAAGAAGACAGCTATAGATCAAAACGATAGATCAAAACAATGTTCCACATTATAATGTCTACAAAAAAGTTCGGAATGACATAATAATATGTCTATCTCTTAGGTATAACCCCCAATACGCATTTTAATTTCTATTCTGAGGCGAAAAAACGTTTTCTGCGTCAACTAGTGTAGTAATGTATTGGAGCATATACCAAAGTAATACTTTTTTAACATCTCGGCTAATTTCTAAAACGGCTAACCTGTTTTTGATGGACTTTAACTTACTGATATCCGAAGTAATTAAGTGTTACATAGGCCATGTTTATTTCAGACATTCTGTTTAAAGCATGCAAAGACAAATATTTCTTAAATTTTTGTTTTTTAATAAAATAATATAATACAAATTTAATTTCTAAGAAGTGTCCTAGACATGTTCCAGAACCTTTTTTTATGGGATAGGAGGGCAAACGCTCAGACGTGTCACCTGATGGTAAGCAACCAACGCCGCCCATGGACACCAGCAACACATATTGTGTTACTGTTGCGTTGCCGACCTTTAAGGGATAGGGAAGGATGGGATAGGGGGTGAGCCTCCGGGTATCTTTCTCACCGAACGAAACGCGGTATGAGCATTACGTCGATCTTCTGAGAGGTCGTGGTGTTTCATCAGTCGAGCCGGCCTATTCACGCAGCAAACTGCTTGGCTCTACCACTGTCAAAGTCCACCTGTCTCGGGTCCCGGCACTTTGTAACTATCTAGACTTTCAAAGTAATAAACTAATGATATAATTATTGCAGAACTTTAATATAGAGAATAACTGTCAGTGCTTTCGGACGTGTTTAATTTGATTTTGTTTATGGGATAAGGGATAAATAGCAGTCAAGGGCAGGCGTGTCTTCTGATAGCAAGCAACTAACGCTGCCCATGGACACCCTAACACAGATGGTGTGGCAGTTGCGTTGCCCTCCTTTTAAATGGGACAGGTAAGGTGGTCGGAAGCAGGATAGGGAGGGTAGTGGGAGAAGGGGTTGGACCTCCGGATAACTCTCTCACTGAGCGAAACACGACATTAGCCACTTTACGTAGATATTTTGGAAGGTCGTGGTATTTCACCGTTAGAGGCGTCCCAAGCAGAGTACTGAGTGACTGTATCACTGTTATGTTCTTTGTTCAGTGTTCCTTTAACTAGTGAAAAATATTTGGATGGTATGGGATAGGAGGGCAAACGAGCAAGTGGATCTCACCTCCCATGAACACCGTGGCGCGTTGCCGTCCTTTAAGTGAATAGGAGGGGAAAGGAAGGAGAAAGGGCATCGAGCCTTCGTATACCTCTTTCGCTGAACGAAACGCGGCACGAGCTATTTCATGCCCATATTTCGAGAGATCGTGGTATTTCACCGGTTGAGTTGGCCCATTCATGCTGCGAACTCCAGGACTCTACCACTGTCTTCTGCACTGTCATTGGTGTGAGCCAGTATCAGGAATCAAATCCGGACCTCTGGATCAGCAGCAAAACAATTCTAATATATTGCTCATCACCAATTTCCGCATTTGCAAAATCATAATTGTTTGGTAATTAAAAAAAAATATTTTGATAGACCAATTAATGAATATGTGAATTGATCGTCCGATTCATGGTTCTTTATTGTGATCACGTGAACATATGAAGGCTTCGAATTTATATACGGAACTCGTTCGCATTTATATAAATATATGAACACTGGGATAAAAAAATCATTTGTGTTCCGGTATTTCCTAAAAGGCGGTGCTTAAATATGTGTATTGTTTCGTGAATATTAAAAAAAAAGTTTTATTCCACCGCGAAATCAATGAAATAATTGTGCAATTAATATAACATAACTTCCCGCCTTTTTCTACCCGAAGGTGTAGGCAGTGGCTTTGACTCGCCGTTATGTTTACGGCACAAATAGAATAGGTGGCGCACCTATTGCCATACCGGGCACAAAGTTTTCAGGCATCGATATTTATCACACATAACTCTCGAATTTTAATTAGACAAGTCATTGGTATGAGCCAGGATTCGAACCCTCAACCAGCGATTAAGAAGCGGGACGCTCGACCAGTTACAGTTATGTTTATATCTAAGAAAATTGTGGCCGGTGTAAAAATATTGTTTTTGACATGGCAACTCTTGCTCTTTGGCACTGTCAAACATAGAGCGGTTACGCGTGTCTCGATAATAAGGCCAATCATTTCATTTCATTCGTCTTATCTTTCACTCTATCTCTGATATAAAATGTGAGCTATTTGATGCTGTTCTCTTTCTCCAGATTCACTTTCTCTTTGACCCAATGAGGGTAAGTCAGTATGAGTCGGATCCGGGAAACCCCTACCCCACTATGCGATGGAAATAAAACAATTATAAATGCAACCTTTAATTAATTTCAGAATGATTTACTAATTATTCCTTATTCAAATTCAATCCTAGCTAAGAAGTAAAGTATATCACAGGGGGTCAGTGGCAAATATAAGTTTGAGTACCACTGTTCTAATCAAATTATTTTTATTTTATTTAGGTTTGAATATCCTGCTCTCGAATTAAAAAGTCATGGGATCGAATACGGACTCACTGCAATGACTTTGTGGAATCGTTTCTGGAAGTCTTAATTTTCAAATTTTATGTAATGCAGTAGACTCCGGCATCTATTGCATTTGGGACTTCATGAGTCGAGGCATCAACAGTCGCTGCTACACTTTCGGGTAGAAAATTGCATAAAGTTATCAAAATAAGTACAGTCATTCAATGATCTCATGTCATTATGGTCTATTCACGAATCACGTTTACATAGCAGATAAAATTAATACATAAATGAATTACTCTTGTTCTATTTAACTTGAATGAAATTATTTAACTTAGAATCACGTATATTGAGGGGAAGGTCGGATCAACATTGTTAAGTATAATTATTTTTACTATATACTGATGTAAATAAATTGATAAAAGAATTTGCATGTATGAAATCTTTGTGACATTAGCAGTAATGTCACAAAGATTTCATACATGCAAATTCTTTTATCAATTTATTTACATCATTCTTCAGAAAAAAGGGTCTGGGTAGTAGCAGTACTACCCAGACCCTTTTTTCTATGGGTACTATACGTAACCTTGGTCCGCTAATAGGAAAATTGGGATCTGGGACTCCAGAACCGCAATCTACAGAGGCTAATAAATAAATATAAAAAAATAGCTACAACTTAATTTGGGTACAGTGTGTTAAAGACAGAGACATGCCTGCAAGCAGCATTCCAGGAAACGAGTAAAGCTTATAAGAATAGTGTTTAAACCATATTTTTTTATGGAAGAGGGAGCAGATGGGCATGCGAGTGACCTGGTGGTAAGTAAATTGGGCTGTCCATGAAGATCTACAACAACGAGTGGGTTACAGTTACATTGACAGCCTTTAAGATCCAATGCAGAATGTGGATGAAGAGTGGAGAGGAAAGGGGGTGAGCCTTTGGATACCTCTAACCAAACGGACTGGAGCTGTCATGGAATTTCACAGGTCGAGCCTGACCAATCATGCAGCTCATGACTGTTAAACTCGTGTATGAGTTGTTTTTTCTGCTTAACTCGCCATGGAATTATCTATTAATAAGTTTGAATATCTATGAATGTGTGGAACTTATATCTTATGGGCTTTCTTCTACTACCTACCCGCAAGCGAAATGTCGTGACGTTATGTATGAATGTGTTTTTTTTTTTGGGATAGGTAGGCAAACGAGCAGGCGGGTCACCTGGTGGTAAGCAACCAACGCCGCCTATGGACACCAGCAACACATATAGTGTTACTGTTGCGTTGCCAACCTTTAAGGGGTAGGGGATAGGAAAGGATGGGGAAGGGGATGGGCCTCCGGGTACTATCATAATCATTGTGTCAAGTATACTTTTAAAAATCATGATGAAACACTTATTATATATGGTGAATCAAGTTTTTGTAAATAGATGATTCATAATCTATATCTAGCAGTATCCTTATAAAGTAGAAAATATTCACATAAATCTTCATTATTCATTATTATTTTTTACTGTCTCTTTAAATATTTTAAAATTAGGCCCTTCACCGTGTACTTCTTCATAAATATTAAATTGTTTAACTTAACATAACTCCACAACTTTTTCTATCCGAAGGTGTGAAATAGGGGTTTTTAATTCTCGACTCGCCGAATCCTTATGTTACGTGTAAATGTAATAAAAAGGTGGCGATCTTATTGCCGTACACCGTTCACAAAGTTGTCAGTCATCGATATTTACACTTAATTTCACATATAACTTTTGAATATAATTCTGAGAAATCATTGATGTGAGCCCGCAATTAATCCAATGACTTCTAAATCAGAAACGGTACGCTGAACGGAAACTAAAGAATCCAGAATTATATGGTCTACTCAGGTCTACTATTAGTATATTTATTTACAAGTTTTGAAGGATTGGAAACGGTTGATATTCATCGTTTGAAATTCTGGAATCGCTGTAAAGTGATTTCAGCGCTCGTATTAAGTCACTGCTCACCTCATGTAAGGATAGTGTCGACCGTAATTCATTCCTCACCACTCTGTCATAAGCCTTCTCCAAATCTACGAAAGCACAGTAAGCCTTTTGGCTCTTAGCCAAAAAGTTTTCGACTATGCTTCGTAAGGAGAAAACTTGATACATACAACAATTTATGGGGACAGATAGAGGCACGCGACTTTGTTTTATACTATGTAATGATGATGATGTGCGCGCTTTACATACATATTTGCCTTAACATCTAATATATTGCGATATCCTTTAAATAAAATGAATATCCGAATGGAATCATTTAAAAAGTTCTAGAAAGGTATTTATGCTGTCTTGAATTATTTTAACCCGATTTAATACTAAGGTACCAAATAAAGAGTTTTATAAACGAAACATTTTAAACAAACATAAAACATAAAATGAGATCTACCCTCCAAATTACAAAGTCACAAAATCTTATTTATTTGGTTAGACATTTGTAAAAGAGACACACACATATTTAAGCATACCTACATATTTTAACATATTTTTGAATAAGCTATCATTCGCATTTTACTATAAACTATGTTCCTAATTATTTTCAAAATTACTCCAGCTGTTTTTGATTACAAAAAACAATTAATCTGTGATAACAATATTTCGTATAATTGATGTAATTATAGTCAAACGAGGCGTTAATATTTGGATCATATCTGTGTCGCGAATGAACTGAAACGAAATGACATTTTATTGGCACTCTACAATTACAATTGTTTCTTAACAATGTCATTTTTATTTATATGTTAATGTCTTAAACAATTATTTAAATGGTGACTAACTGTTTAAATAAGCCTGTGCTATGGAAACTGGGGACTGTTAGGCGCATTAGTTCATTAGTGATCTGAAAAAAATATTGAATAAATAATGGCGAACAAAAATATTTTGGATTCACGCCATCTTTAAACTTATATTGGAACTACTAACATCATTCGAATGCTGCCAGTCCGCTACTCTTCATAGATATGTTATAGACTTGCCGTCTTATTTACAACAATAGCTCAATCGGTCACAGGCCATACAGGCTTTCTGGATATGGTTAGTGAGTGTGATTCCCTTTTGATTGTTATTAGCTAATAGAAGCTGGATTCAGGAGCAAGATGTACATTTTTATTATGAACTTTGTGAATCCATGGGTTGTATTTACGTATTAGTTTACTCCGTGAGGCAATAGATGACGCTGGCTTTAATTGTATTTAATCATAACAGAAGCTTTGTTCCGCATAAAAAGTAATTTTAACGGAGTTTACAATTAAAGTGTTAAATCTCGAAAATGAACACTTTTTCGTTACTATATTTTTCATAAAAACCACCCCGTTGTCACCCTCTATCCAACGTAAAAAACCGCATTAAAATTCGTTGCGTATTTTCAAAGATCTAAGCATATAAGGGGACAGACAGCGAGAAGAAAGTTGAGAGAAATACAAAATAAAAAGCTTCATTTGCATTAAGTCGTATATTCGTTGTTTCATTTATTAATATTTACAATTCTTAATAACTAAATGTAACATATTATGTTTTTTTTTTATACATTTTCAATCTTACTACTAGTACTGTCCTTGCATTGCTATAAACATCTTATTAACTAATCGTTTCAACAGATTTTATTTTTAACAGATAAAAGA
Source organism: Euproctis similis (assembly GCA_905147225.2). NCBI lineage: Eukaryota > Metazoa > Arthropoda > Insecta > Lepidoptera > Erebidae > Euproctis > Euproctis similis. Next base: position 3,113,115 of record LR990121.1, on the reverse strand, counting down.
GTTTATATAAAGAATTGAGATCACATTAGAAAGAGACAGAAAAAACAGCACTTATTTTATTTCTAAGTAGAAATGGCAAATTAATCATCATATATATTTGTCACAGCTTAAGTATAGTCATTTCATTTAGTATATATTCCGTGGATGACGAAGAGGGAGAAAACGAAAAAATGAAAATAAATGAAAATATTGACAAGGATAAGAAATATAATTTTTCTTTTTGAAGTAATCATCAATCAACTAAATTTCACCGGCCGTGCAAAACAAAATTACATAAATATAGACAAAAATACTTTTAAGAAAATAAATGTAATTAAAAGTGTCTTACATTTATTTCAGATAAATTTGAAATGAGTTTTTACCAATAAATATCGATAAATATATAGATATGTCTATAAAATAAAATGAAAATAGCTTTAAATAAATAAATAAAATGTAAGTGACTTACATTTACATCAAATTAATTTTCGTTGATTCAAATAGTATTAATAAATCTGCACAGCCTAAATCACCTCTTACATCATCACTTATGGGCCATTTACTTAGTACTGGTATCCAGTTTGAGCGTTGAAATTGCCTGATCCTGATCCTCTGGAAGCAGCAACGTTAGGAGCCAGGTATTGGCGGGAAGGTGCACCACGGTTGGCAGCAGCACCACCGAAACCTGAACTAGCGTAACCATTAGATCCAGCGCTACCGCGAGCACCGAAACCACCAGCGGAAGCTGCTCCTCCAAAACCAGAGTTGGCGTTGGAATATCCAGCTGCGCCACCAGAAGAGTAACCAGCGTTACCAGATCCAGCTCCCTCACCGCGGTATGTACCTGAAATGAAGAGTTGAGATGATTGAGACTTTTAAACCTATTTTCTCTATACCTCTGAATAATATTCGAGGTCTTTTTTATCGGATATGATGGCAACCTGATGGTAAGTAACTTCTCACCGCCGATGTACACCGTGGTGCGATTTTTAAGGGAGTGAGAGGAAAAAGTGTCATCGTCCTTTTGGAATACTTTCATATATACATGTCCAAAGATTTATATTATGAGTCCAATTAATTAATTTCTTTGGACATTAAAAGCTTAAATAAAACAAAAACAAACTAACAACTGTATATGACAAGAGTTTTGAAAGTCAAAGAAGCGAGCAATGCGTGTAAGAATATATTTTATTTTTCTCTTCATACCCCGCAAGGAACTTGGCGTGAAGTTATGTTATGTTGTCTTTTAAAAGCTAAACATCGTTAATTAATTATTACAAGAGCAAAAAATTTAGAGTATAAAAATTCTATTGGCAATTAGAATATTATTATTATTATAGACGATATCAATTTAAAAATGAGCCGTAGTATATGAGCTTATTAAGTATAATGGTAATACATGTATACCTATATCCATTAATTTAAAACGGATGATTAAAGTGGCATGTTCTTGTGACCTTTAACAAAATATTACTAATAAGTGAGTACAATAAATTTGTGTAGTTTTTCAGTTGCGACAGACAGTCGCAAAATTGCGATCACGCATATAGTTTCTTGATGGGTCAAGTCGGAGGCCATAGAGTTAGTTCATTTCGTGAAATAATAATGAGTCTTCTACATACATATAAATGAAATTGGAGTGTCTGTTTGTAATATTGAAATAAGGGTTTTTTATTACATGAGACATACAATATATACACCGAAATATCACTATGGCGATTATGAAGGGACTTTTATTGGTAGCTGTATGTAATAACGCGTAAATTCGGATACTTTTATTTTAGAATACATCCTTTATTTTTAGTTTCTGAGGTGAAATAATGTTCGCCTAGTCAGCTTGTTTGTAGTGATAGTCTGCTAATATTAAATTATATTATTAAATATTATTATTTCTAAGCGAGGGTGCCAAAAGTGGGGTTGTTTTATCCGCACATTACCAGGCATAAGTTTGTCAGTGCACCTAGGTTGAAACCCAAGACATTCAGGAGCGGAGTGCTACTAAGCCGATCAACATTAGCATACTTTTACCTCCTTTTTGAAGTCGGTAAAAATTGTACTCTTAATTTCGCTAGTTTTGTTCATCATTGTTGGTTTTCTTCGATTCTGGTTTTATTTAAAAACTCATTTCCTTTCGTTAATATCTTCTTGAAAGTTATGTTTTCTTTTTTTAAAGTTTATTTAATAACTCCGCGTAGAACAGATCGCCAATTCTGTGGCCGTACTCTAATAACCAAAAGCTTTCAAGGCTAAAGATGAACGTACTCGTTTAATGGCTCCAGTTATTTAAATTGTATCTCGAAGCCACTTAGATTGTAAAGATGACCGTTACTGACATTACATTTAACAATAGTGCATTCTAAATGATATTAATTAGTAGTAAATGTAGTAGTAAATGTTGGTAGCAAAAGTAACATAAACATTCCAATCGCGAAGACTGATGACCCATTATTTAAAAAAAAAATAAGCGAATTGGCTAATCTGTGTGTCATATTGACAGTTGACATTATTAAGGTTCCGAAAGGTTTCAATTACGCGGGAAGAATATATTGCTTATCGAGTATATAGGTTTAATTTCGATAAAAGCTTTTTAAATTTTATCTTAGAAGATATGGTATTTTTTGATTCTACAAATAGTACTGTTTTTCCTGAAATTACTACAACAGTTTTTAGCTTTTTCGAGGTTTATTCAATGTAAATAATTACTGATTTTGTAATACAATGTAAACTTTCTTTATCTATGTTAACAATAAATTCATTGTGACTTCCTAAATGAACTCGGCCAACAATAATATATGACTTTCAACTTGTGCGTGCAGTTCAATAAAGTTCAATAGAATTCATCTCAAAGGTGAAATGACAATAATGGAACGGTTACCTAGAGTGGCTATCGTGAGGTCGTCGGGTCAAAGCTTGGCCTACTAACTTGATCTCGAACTGAGAACAAGTTACTTGCATAACTTTGCCTTTACTAGGTATAAGCTTTAAGAAAGGTTAGGAACGATAATAAAAAAAATGGTATTGAATTCGATGGTGTAGGCAGAGGAAAATAGTATACAATATATCGACGGTAGGGTGGTCTAGAGGGGTTAACCGTATCCTGGACCACAATAAGACTAACCCTAAGGAAGCCCGCCGCGGGGTTTTAGTGGGTAGACCTAAGATTGGATTGGGAGTGGACGTGCTGCTTTAGGAGTCCCACATTACACCCTGCCGTACCCAGGTGGAGGTGGGCATAAACCATTTCCTCGCGTAAGAAAAAAAAGGCAGAGGAATATGCCTTGAAACGTTATGTTTTTAAGCTCCCAGCCCCCGGTGCATCTTAATAGGCCAAACTATTAGTTTGACCTAACATAACTTAACATAAATTCACGCCTTTTGTTACCCGAAGGTGTAGACAGCGGCTGATAAGCCTCGTCTCGGCGTTATGTTTACGTCCCAAATGGAATAGGTGGCGAACCTATTGCCATACCGGGCACAAAGTTTTCAGTCATCGATATATATCACATTTAACTTCCGAAAACAATTTCGATTTCGAAAAGTCATTGGCGTGAGCCAGTGTCAGGACTCGAACCCGGACCTATGGATCAGAATCCGTGTGTTCTCCTACTGGAGACCACCACCACCACCGAGACTATTTTTATATTTATCACACAACAAACTTGCGACAGAAGTTATGTTACTCGGAGAGTTGAAAATTAATGGGAATGAACATATAGCTGATATAGGGCTGGGAGAAGTGATGGATAGATTATGTAAGACTGGAGAGGAGTACGAATGGAATGGAATAAACGAAAATAATGGAAAAAAAGAAGAACATGTTGTGTCAACCCCAGGTCCTGACGGATAAAGGCATGAAGATGATGATACCTAACTTGTAAAAATTACATAATTTCTTACAAATTTCTATACTAATGAAAAAAATAATAAACATGTTCACGACCTGTGAAATTTCCCAAACACCTTGTAAATATTAATGACGCATAATTAATACAGACCGAAGTAATCTTGCCATTATTTCGTTCCCACATTTCGCAATGAGAACCTCAAACAAAGCCTTACATGACTCGTGGCGTGCTAAGAAAATAACTACTGGCTTGCTACATGCTGATTGTTTGACATAATTTTTATATATGTGCTTTATGGAGTCTTTGTGTAAATCTAGACTTTTCTATCTGCGTTTGAAATCTCTTTTTTATATAACATAACACCTTTAACCACCTAAGTTATGGCAGTGGGAATAATATCTCTACTTTTAAATTGCCTCTTCGCCTGTTATAGCAGGCTGGGTCTAATTGATTAACATAGATCCAATCGTGTAAGTGATACTAGAGATAAACGCGTTGAAACAAACAAAATCAGCACCAATATTAGTCTGGATTTAGATATAATATTTATGGATACAAAGTTTTTTCGAAAAGAGCACAGCGAGTCACAGCTAGAGTATTATCCCACACTCTGGGGAACAAATCTTCAGTTAAAAAGTATTCAAAAATTCAGGTGGATATCCTTCAGGGATGAAATACTAACATGTGTCACATTGGACGCTTACTATCAGACGTCCCAAATGCATTTTTACCGACATTTTTACCACAAAAAAAACCTAACAAAGCCTAATTTTCTACGTGAACTTTTACCAACACTAAATGTACTATTATGAAATATAGAGCTGAGTGCACATCGTGTGTTGTAAGGCTGCCATTATCTAAAATGAAGCCTTCATTACTGCACCGGTGCACATTTGTATTAGCTATTACAAGTTTGTGAATGAGATTCCTACGCTTTGTTTTAATTACTTCGTTTATTTTTGTCATTAAAATACGTAATCGTCTTTTAAAAAAAGGGATATTTACTTGATTTGCATTGAATGAATATTTAATTTTACTAGTTGTTTTTGCTTTAAAACAATTAATATCTACACAAAATTGTGAAAAATAATGATATTATGTCTACCTAACATCACGCCTTTTATAAATTTCATGCTCGGCGAATACTGACGAACGAATGCCTATTTCATAATCATTAATATTAATTACAGATAACTTCTAAAAAGAAATTAGTGTGAGCCAGGCTTCGAACCAGACACTTCTGGATTGAAAAGCTAAGCTAGACTGTTTTGTATTATGTAATTTTTTATCTAATTCTTACAATTGTAAGAATACCACCTTGCTTGAGAATTAATCTCGCTATTAGTAAATAAGTTTCCTATCATCAGGTATTGCCATCAATTTACTTAGACAGAATGAGGTATTGCAATCATTTTACCAATAAACTTTAGTTAAAATAGAACTTCTAAAGTTTAACCTTTATATTATCTGTATTTAGTATCACAAGGCACCACGCCCTGTGTCTAGTCCGCGCTGATCGTGACCATTAACTAAGACGCTCTACTCGTATTCCTCTGATATTGAGAAATATTATAGAATCTTACAACGATTCTGAACTAAACTTTTATTGTATTTAACTGAACGTTTACTGTTAAAACAACTGCTTACAGTCCCGCAAAAAGTTTAAGCAACTTTCCTCTAATGATTTCAGGGATTTCTAGGTCTTGAGGCAGAACAATAATTATTAAAATAACAACATATATATATAGCCTATGTTATGAATATATTATCTATACGAATATAGCAAGCTTCCGAGATAAATTCTGAAAAGCCTCTGTAGGCAGGGTATTATATTTTATATAATAGTGCAAAGAAACAATGGAATTGAACAATTTCAGTCTTATTTGAAATCTGTATTATATTAGTCTGATTATTAATATTTTTTTAACCCGAATAAAAGCTTTCAATGCAAGTGTATGAATTATTTATCAGTGAATCTGCTTTTAAATCACTTTGACAGTTGACAGGCTTTGTTGGTCCTACTATGGCTCATTCATTTGATGATTTATATAAGGTAATGTTTTTTACATTACACTGATAAATTATTGGCTCTTTTACTATTTATTTAAACTAACTAATATCAATATTATTTTAATTTCTTTCTATCGTTTACCTATAAGAAGGTACTGTGTACAGAGGTTTTAAATGTTATATTTCTCTATATCTATAATAATCAATAACCTAATTAAAATTTTGACAATCAGTAATGGCAATGTTTATTTTTTTCAAAATATGTTCTGCTTCGAGTATGTTTTGTTTCAAATTTATTTTTTGTTAACCGAACATAAATTCCGAAATCATTTTTCATTTATTTATTTTTTAACAATATTTAAGTTTGCTATATTTATAACTTACGGAATAAACTTTTCAAAAAGAGAAGCAAGTGTGAAAAAATAATGTAAATTATTAAACAAATTTTATTTGTTATGAGAGTCCAGTAAATTATAAAGCCTAGCTAATAGCATGCGCAAATAAAAAAGCTTTCTAATATAAAAAAAAAAAACTATTTCAATCAGGTTCAATAGTTCCTAAGATAAACGCATAAATATATCCTTATATAGACCGAACAGTTTGACGGTAATTTGCCAGGTAACAGAACTACCGGAGCTGTGAAATCAATTAGAGGTGTACCTATGAAGCCTTAAGGCTTGTGAGATCACGAATCATTGGGCAACTATCCCACGTCATTTTGTAACTCATCAGTTACTACTCTACTGTGATGCTGAGGTAATCTTAGACCAGACATGATTTAAATCATCTACATTTAGGGCTTGCCGTTGTGTTAAAATATTTTAATGGATTCTAAGTCAATTCAGATATTTGAAGGGATTTTTATGAAAAGAAAATAATTTCAATTCAAAAAACACGAAGAGTTTGTGCGGTCATATACTCGAAGATAAAGGAACTTTGTTTGTTTGTTTGACCGGTTTAATCTTGGGAAATAGTAAAGAGATTTAGAAATTAGAAGGGCGGAATAGTATCCAATAGTTTTTTATAAGACTCTTAGTTAATTATGAATACAACATAGCATAACTTCACGCCTTTGTCTACCCGAAGGCATAGGTAGCGGCTGTAAAACCTCGTCTCGCCGTTATGTTTACGTCCCAAATGGAATAGGTGGCGAACCTATTGCCATACCGGGCACATAGTTTTTAGTCATCGATATTTTTGACACATAACTTTCGAAAAGAACTTCGAAAAGTCATTGATGTGAGCCAATGTGAGGATTCGAACTCACGATCTCTAGATTCAGAAGCGGGGTGCTCGACCACTGGACCACCGAGACCTAAGTTAACTATGGAGGTAAAGTTTTGAGTATAGTTCACTCCATCAGCACAAGGTCAGTCTCCAATGATGATTACCAGCATTTTTGATAAATCACGATCTTAATTATGTTTTGCGGTCGTTTTTATCACTAATACAAATTAAATTAAAACTTACTAACATTTTGATAAATTTAAGTATTTTTTATCTAGTTTTTTTTTGTCATTAAATTATCGCTTACATCATAATTAACATCGCCAAATTGTTTAATGGAATAAAAGCGGATTGTTTTGTATTGTTGATTTTTAACTTTTAGTAAGTTTAAAAAATGGTAGCTTTTAATTGAATCTCCTATGAAAGTTAACATCTTTGTTGGAGATAAATACTTGTCGTGCATTCATTGCACATTTTTTTATTTGTTGATCATAAAAAGGGGCCAAATGTAATGTATATGTATGTAATGTAATGTTTATTCGCTAAGTTATTTATATTTATTGCGAATTCCAATATTGGTCCATATTGGTTTCAAATTGCCCATCGTGTGGTAATTATTAAAAACATACATTATTTATTAAAGTTCAACTCACCATCGTCAACGATGCCAGCGGCTTCATCGCGTGCGTTCTGCTCCAGAGACTTCAAGATCTCTTCAGGGATCGGGGGAGGAGTTGGCAAATGGGCACCACGGGGTTGGTAACCGTTCTCGTCAGCAGTGTAAGTGATGCTGTAGTCTTGACCATCATCACCCTTGTAAGCAAAGCTGCCTTGAGACTGTACTCCGTTTGTGGCAACACCAGAAGCATCAGCACGAATTCCGTTTGAGGTTTCGAAATCATAAGAGAATCCTTCAGCGGTTACTTCACTGTTCAGTCTAAGGATTTGAGCGTTGGCATCAGCTGAGGCAGCACTACCACGACTTCCAGCATTGTACTGGGCTCCAGCATTGTATTGGGCTCCAGCGTTATATTGGCCAGCAGCAGCGTTGAATACATTGCCAGCATGCTGAGTAGCACCATAACCACCTGCACCTCCGGCTCCAAAACTACCAGCGCTGCCAGCACCAGTAACGCGGCCAAAACTTCCAGAACCACTGTGACCGAAACCTCCGGCACCACCAGCTCCAAAACTGGGTGTACCAGCTGAGCCAAATCCTGGACCGAAACCTCCTGCGCCAGAGTTTCCTCTAGGTGGAAGGTATTTATTGTCCAGACGGTCTGCTAAGCAGACGCCAAGAACAGCAGCTACCAGGATCTGAAAATATCAGAAACATCCTATTTAATTAGGTACATAAGTGATTTATTTAACTTTGATTGTTAACTTTAACTATAACTTCATGCACTTAATATATGAAGGTGCAGTTAGCGGCAACTATGCATCGCTACACTAGATTAAAATAATCAATATATGCAGAGACGTAGCACACGCAAAATTATTATTTTCCAAACAAACCAAACTCTAATGAATAAGTTATTTTCCTATAAAACCAATGAAACGATGTATCTTCCCTAATTTAGTATATATTACTGAAAGCCTATTTTTTATTAATGGTCTGTAAATATTCTAGCATAGCAAAAGTAATGAAATTACAGAACAATATATTGCAGATCTATTTCCAGCTCAACCCTGTCCCAATTGAACTTAACCCAGATACTCTTCACCACAAATGGTGGTTGCAGACTCATTGAAATTCTAATTACTGATGAGCATGTTTTAATTGTACACATCTTCTGTCGGTAATTACACTCATAAGTTTATCTTATGAATATGCAATTAGACATTGCAATGTCAATTCAAAATTGCCAATGATGGATTATTTTATAAATCCACTTCTTTCTCGATCCGAAACTGTGGCTTACAACCTCGACTCGCCAAATATCTATTGCCTACCTATTGTCATAAACCGGGCACAAAGTTTTCAGTCACAGATAACTTCCGAAAATAATTCTGTGAAGTCTTTAGTATGATTATTCTTGTTTTCTTGAGTCAGAACATCCAAAGCACGGAGAAGGCTGATAGCGATAGATTAGATAAGAAGAATTGAGTTAGTTCAAAGTGGCGTCTTTCTTGGATCAAATCTTTTGGGGGTTTTAAACTTTACAATTTTTTTTATATACATATATATATAACCGTGAATCGTCAATCGGTTTTAGAGATTCAGTAAATTTGGCAACTTCTTTTGAAGTTTGCAGAGAAAAGTGATGGGGAACTCAAAATCAGTGACACCTCGCCTGTGGCGAGTAGACCCAATTTAATATGTAATTATGTATAATATAATTACATAAAAAAACTAATTTGCTTAAATACTTAGCAATTTTTTTTAACGAAATCGTTTAAGAATTAAAAACAATAGGAATAATTCATTATAAACTTTGCCACTCTAGCTTTAAAAGCTCGTATTGTGGTAAGATTTAGTTTTTTTTTTCGTTAAATAACAATGATATATGGAAAGAAAGGGACAATAAGATTTAAGTAAAAAAATTAATACTGTAATGATTGAATTTGCGCTATCAGGACTCCTATCCTCATGATCTAAATGGAACAAATTAAATATTCCTGGACAAAAAATATCAAAACCAAATCCTTACAAAAGGACTTATTAGCTAAGTACTTATATAGACCAAGTTTTTTTAACCGGCCCAATATCTTCTTATTATAACGAAATGGGACTTACCAATTTCATGATTATATATTTAATATAAAATTAAATTATTATTTAAAGGAAGACGACTGTTTGTGAGGACGATGCCGAGTCGAATGTGATCTCCTCATTGCGATCAGGCTATTTTATACTAAGCGAGTATGATACTGAAAAACATATCACGGCCTCTACACTAAGAAGGTTGGCATCTTCCTTCATTTGAGAGAATGTTGAACAAGATGTTTTGGTTTAGATTCTTTTTTTTTTTAAATGTCGGCATCCGCGTTCAGTCGAAGGGTTTCTGATGTGGCCAGTTTTAAGGAGTTTTACGTATGTTTATAATTATCTATTATCTGTGCATTATAGGTAAAAATAAATAAAACATTAGTGTCTGTTTGTAATATTGAAATAACATTCAAATGAATATATGTAAGGTACAACATTTTTTTTTGTTGTAATCTTTGTGTGTCTGTCTTTCTGGTGGATCAATTTTGACGGGACTTTTACTGTCAAGTAATTGGTGCTATGAGGAGTAACTTAGGCTACTTTTTTAGGAAAAATATTTTATTTATTACTTCTGTGGCGAAAAAGCGTTTGCCAGGGGAGCTAATTTAAAATATAATCGTTCAACAAAAGCTAGCTTTGTGCCCCATTCCAATAGGTTTGCCACCGATTCCATTTGGGATGTAAACATAACGGCGAGACGAGGCTTAACATCCGCCTACAACTTCTGGTTGAAAAGCCGTGAAGTTATGCTAAATTCAAAAAAATCGAAGAGTCGGCTTATCTGCCACATTGTTTCTATTTTTTTTTATGGGACAGGAGGGCAAACTAGCAGGCGGGTCACCTGGTGGTAAGCAACCAACGCCGCCCATGGACACCAGTAACACATATAGTGTTACTGTTGCGTTGCCCACCTTTATTTATTTACGGACGATTAGATCCTGCACAGTATGAAAATGTTGATAAGATTTCTTGCCCTTTTTTTAGACATTGTGTTTAATTGAAATGTTATGTGTACGCAAAAGTTGTTGTCATTTGTAACACTACAATTAAAATTTACATTTATAAATATTGTAAATTTACAATTACAATTAAAATACTCCTAAAAATTTAAAATAGTTACAATTGATTGCTGTATTGTATTGTGTATTGAGTTTAGGTTAAATTTTTTGGTATCTTCATGCTACATGTGTCTGAAGCATAGGTAGCGTTATGTGACCTCTCAATTTAAATATCTGAACCCCGGGATAATATCATGTCATGAAAAAATAAATAAACCACGAATTAGTTTAATGGCCCAACTGCCTAAAAATATAAGCCCCTCTTTGGACTCAAGTATTCGACTATTTAAAGTTTTTAAATTTAGAAAAGTCGATCACATCAATAAAAATAGACGCAAGTGCTATGAAAGTAAGCTAATTTGCTGGTACACTTTTTACCCTATTTTTTTTTCGAAACCCAACGGAACAACGTTCCGTTTCAGTCTGGATTCGAACAGTCGGCTTATCTGCCACATTGTATATAAATTAAATTTTTTTTTTTATGGGATAGGAGGGCAAACGAGCAGGTGGGTCACCTGGTGGTAAGCCACCAACGCCGCCCATAGACACCAGCAACACATATAGTGTTACTGTTGCGTTGTCAACTTTTAAGGGGTAGGGGATAGGAAAGGATGGGGAAGGGGGTGGGCCTCCGGGTACCTCTCTCACCAAACGAAACGCGACATGAGCCACTTTACGTCGGTCTTCTGAGAGGTCGTGGTATTTCACCGGTCGAGCCGGCCTATTCATGCAGCGAACTGCTTGGCTCTACCACTGTTGAAAAACATGATACAATACACATAGCACACTCTAGTTTTGCAAGCTAAGCAACTAAATACTTGTTTTATAGAAACTAGATGTGTTATAGATAAGTAATATTAATACTTTTTTAATAATATTACTAATAAGTCTCGTTGGTCCTGCGGTAGACCACACGGCTTCTGATCCAGAGGTCCGGGTTCAAATCCTGACACTGGCTCACACGAATGACTTTTCGAAAGTTAAGTGTGATAAATATCGATGACTGAAAACTTTGTGCCCGGTATGGCAATAGGTTCGCCACCTATTCCATTTGAGACGTAAACATAACGGCGAGAGGCGGCTTGACAGCCGCTGCCTACACCTTCGGGTAACAATAGTCGTGAAGTTATGTTATTAAAATTTTCTGTGTACTTATAATAATTAAAATGCAAAAATTCATGCTCAACAAAAATTTGTACTTCGATCGGTGATCGAACGCACCAACCTTTACTTCACACCAGTTTATTTAACTAATGCACTACGAAAACAGTATGATCAAAATCGAAACTTTTTCTTTTTTAAACTTTGCTATTTAAGCTCCCGAACTATTCACCTGAAGTGAGAAATAAATTGTGAATAAAACAAATCAATTTAAACCTTATCGCCAAAACCCAAGACAAATGTTCATACAAGCCGCTTGGGCTTAGTTTATAGTAATCACTATCACACTTTTACCCGATCAGCCCAAGAGAATGCTTAATTTTTAACATACAATAACTTCACGCCAAATCCCTTGCGGGGTAGGCAGAGAGAATGGAGCACCATAAGGCACGATTCTTACACACCTCACTCGGTTCGTTGACTTTCATAACTCTTTTCATGCACTCGCGTCGATTTTTGAGGCTCCTAACATCAACTTCCTTCAGAACACTATTCTAATTGGTCATGGAATGTGTCTTAAATTTTTAAGGTGTATGATTATAGGTATATTTCTGAACTATTTTGTCCAGATGTAAAGAAATAGCGGTTTGCAAAGAACTTAGTTTTGTCACTCATTTCTTCATATTAGGCAGGATTCAAACCTATATTCGTCCAGAAGCGAGTGCTCGCTCTTTAAACCAACCACCATGACGTGGAAAATCCATCCAGTTGCATATTCTACAGGATGTGTCAAAGTAACATTCATAATAAAGTTTTTGATAAACAAATCAAAATATGGATTGTATGTTAAGAATTATTAAAATTAAAAAATTAGGGATTGATCACATAAAGGTGAAAATTTAGGGTCGTATTTTTTTATATTGTTTCATAAAAAACTTATCTATTTTTCTTTAAATATGAGTTTTATACATGATATGACAATATTGACAATGATTTTATTGCGTTTGGGATTGTTTGATACATGACAATGCGTTCACCACCAATTTATTATACGGAACCAAACATTCATTCCAAACGAATTTGACGTAACACAATTTAAAAAAAATATTAATAATATAAATCAATCTATTTAATTGAGTTAAATTTAATAAATCACAAATCACTACAAAATAGAGACATTACAATATTTCTTAAACGTTGTAATATGCACTGATAAATACCAATCTAGATGTTTTATTAACTGTTAGTTATACTGAAATTATTATCGAGATTTGTTGGGTAATTTTATAGTTCAAAACTATAAAACCACAAAATTGGAGCCATCACATTGTGGATAATAAGGTCAGGTATTGTATTGTTAATCTTTCGATGCTGTATACCTGATATTTGATAAAGCCCAATGACTTTCATGTCTTAACCTCGAACTAAATATATATATATTTTAAAAAGGTTTGGATGTTAGTTGCAAGGAAGAGTGTATAAATGCATTTTTGCAATTTCTCGAATACCTACCTTTTATTTTAAGTCGGTTATTTCTTCTGATTCGCTAGGAAGAGGCTTTTGTGACTATAGATTCGTCTATGTGTACGTGGCTACGTTTTTGCAGCCGTAACTCAAGAATGGCTGTAACGGTTTTTGTTATCACCGTAGAGTTTGACTTCGAAACGGTATAAAACATAATTGAAAAGATTGACTAAGCAGATATACAACGCAAAAGCGAATGGATGTAGGAGTCGAGGACGGCCAAGATACACATTCTATGACCAAATAGGACGTGTTCTGGCGGAGCGTGATGTTAGGAGCCTCAAAAATCGGTACGCGTGCTAGAAAAGAGTTATGAAAGTCACAGAAGCAAGTAAAGCGTGTAAGAATCATGCCATATTGTACTCTGTTCCCTCTGCCTACCCTGCCGGGGATTTGGCGTGAAGTTATGTATGTATGAAACATATTAGGTTTGATAAAAATATAGTAGTCTGTATAAATCTTTTAATATAGTCTAAGTACAGCCAAAGGCCTGTACTTATTATATCTGGCCAGTTTTGGACACCATTAAAGAGGTGTCATTTTTAAAAAAGGCGTAGAACACGGATTCCCGCCGTTTTCCGTTTGTTTTTCTTTCTGTCAAACTGAGTGATGTTAAAAGGTAATTTACTATTGTATTATAAAATAAATGATTAATGCTACGAAAAATAAATTAGACTATAATGGATCTAATGAAGTAGCAGTAACATAACATTTAACAGTCTTGGTCCAATAGACGAGCTCGCCGCTTCTGATTCAGAAGACGTGGGATCGTTTCCAGGCTCACACGTCTTATGATTTCGCGGAATTCTTTTCGGTTATTATATATATAATAAATATCAATGACAGACAACTTTGTGCCCAATGTAAGTCAATAGGTACCGCCACTTCGCGGAATCGTTACATCACAAATACAATATTTGGAAGGTAACGATTCGGCGAATCGGGACTTAACAGCCGCCGCCTACATCTTCGAAGGGTTGAACCTAAATGTATGTGTATTATATTACTAAATATTCTATAATAGCACAGATGAACAGTAATATTCATTTAAAAATGTCTAATAACTGACTGATCTTTAGTTAGTAATCCGAATTTCGTAAACTGACACGCCTTCAATGTCTTTATAAAGAGCGAAGCAGATAGTGGTTTTAACGGATTCGCCTTATAACAAATCGAACAAAGAACACGTGGTTTAGCCTGTGGGCAATGGCATCATGTTCATAGGTTACCAGTACGGAACACCGCGGGGTTTTGGTCCATGCAAATTGGCATTAACAACCTTTTTGTACATGTTGATAGGTGAGATCAGTCGAGGCGTTTTATCGCGTAATCAAAAAAAGGTTACTTCATCATTAAATATTAGATAGTATTTAATACATACATAACTTCACGCCTAATCCCTTGCGGGTTAAACAGACAGAACAGAGCGCTCTAAGGCACGATTCTTACACGCCTCACTCGCTTCATTTACTTTCATAACTCTTTTCATGAGACGTTCTATTTGTATATATTATAAAATATTGTCTATTTTATTGCTAGGTTGAGTTATAAGGAGGGCTATCTTGTTAGATTATGTAGAATATTGCATTTTGTTAGGCAAGCATCGCCCATTGTTCATCTGCAACACTGACAGGGTCTCTGTCCTATGGCTGGGATAAGCAGTGGGATGAACATGTAAATGGGTCGTAGGTGAAAGGAAGTGGGTATCCATATACACCTCTCATCGAACAAAACGCGGCATGGGCTACTTTACTTCGATATCCTAATCATGCAGAGAAAATAGCAGCTCTATTACTGTTAAAATGATTTCAGTTATTCTTTTGGAAAATTCTTTAGTCTTAACCATGTCCTAGATTTTGAAGTTTTAGATATAGGTTTTAGTTCGAGTTAGTTAGTCGAGAATTTATATCACAAACATATGGCTAATTATTGCGCACTGTCTGCTTATTATAATATATGAATGTTAGTGTGTGGTTGATTTTGAGATAGCTAAAAGGATTTTGATGAAATAGACTTATATAAAAGATAAAGTCAGGAATGAGTATATCCGACAGAGAACTGAAGTAACCGGCATAACTCGTAGAATAAGGTCTCTGAAGGCTGGTCATATCTGCCGAAGGACCGACGATAGATGAAGCAAGAAGGTCATGGAGTGGAGACCGTGACTTGGTAAGCGTAGTGTGGGATACCCAAGAGCCGGATGGTCAGACGACCCAAGAAAGGTTGCTGGAAAAGACTGAATCCGGGAGGCAGAGAATCGGATGTTGTGGCGCAAATTGGGAGAGGTTTATGTCCAGCAGTGGACTGCAAAAGACTTATATGCAAAAAAATACGATAGCGATAGACTACTCCATACTAGAAAAACGCAAGGATTGTGTAATTTAAACGGAGTCACGTCTACTACACAGATGGTATTTTGGAAGATAAAAATCTAAGTTCATTGAAGCACTCGGTACTGTTAGACTTTGATTAATGATATACAACGAATATCATTATGCTTTGTTTGAATAAGGGTTATTATTAATCAAACACAGTCGCGAAATCTATTAGCCAATTTAATATTATACAGGAAAAAATCTTTTTATTCATAGATATAGTTTTATAATAAACATAAAACATAACATAACTTCACGCCTTTTTCTACCCGAAGGTGTAGGCAGCTGCTGTTAAGCCTCGTCTCGCCGTTATGTTTACGTCCCAAATGGTGGCGAATCTATTGCCATACCGGGCATTAAGTTGTCAGTCATCGATATTTATCCCACATAACTTCCGAAAAGAATTTCGAAAAGTCATTGGTGTGTAGATACCAATGCCAGGATTTGAAGCCTCGCCACTGCGCCACCAAGACTGTAATAGACTGAAGAGAGAAGAGATTCAAATTTATAATAAAACAATGCTTTTTGAAAGAAGATAAATATACGAAGAAATAAATCTAATAGTCGTATGTCGCTCCTGCTAATAGTCTTTCTCTGTCTATCTCTCTCTGCTTCTGCCTCTATCTTATATCTTCTGCGACATTTCTGCGATTATTTGAGTCAGTTTCCTCTTCTTTTTTACTGCCTCTTGGGTACCAATCTATATATTTTTATCAAACTTTAATTAATTTACTGTAGCTTCACGCAATATATTGATCAAGTTTTAAAGTTTTGGCAGTAGTAGAGTCACTAGTACAACTATCTCAGACATTAGTAGTACAACTATCATGACAATATATTTCATCTAAATCGGTTCACTGATTTTAGCGTGAAGACGTATAACAGGCAACATCACTATTTTGTTATTAATAACATAATGCTAAGTTATGTTGTAACTTTTATCTTAATTATTAAATACAAAGTGCTGAGTGAATTGATCCTTAGATCAATTCACTTAATATTTTCACTCAATATCTTAATATTTGATCTCTAATCAGTTAAGTCCATTGTTCATAGATAACATCAATCAGACTTAATTGTGCTGTATAATTTGGTAATTAATTAAGATTTTAAAACCTTGCGAACGAAATAAGGCGTGTAAGAATCGTGCCTTATGGCGCTCTGTCCTCTGTGCCTACCCCGCAAGGGGTTTGGCGTTAAGTTGTGTATGTATATTAAAATTTTAAGTATTGCAGGTTTCAACAAGAGCATTGCTTTCTTGTTTATGGTATAAGGGGCAAACGAGTAAACCTGATGGTGGGTACTATAAAATATCAATGGACCCCTGTAATACAGGTAGTTGTTATTGTTGCGTTTCTAGCTTGTAATCTAGGATAGTGAGTAGATAGAAAGGGAAGAAAAGGATGGGCTTTCGAATAACTTTTTCACCGAATAAAACGCCGCATGAGCTACTTTACGTCGATATTATAAGAGATTGTAGTATTACACCGGTTTCATAGGTTTATTCAAGCAACAAACTGCGTGGTCTACCACTGTTAACTTTGTTATTTACTTAAGACTAAAAAAAAGCAGATGAGTATATACAACCAGTGTATTAAATGGTTCTTAAGTTTTTGAAACGTTCTGTTTCGTATGGAATTTTGGAAAACAAATGTTTTTTTGAGCCTAAATGCCACTAAGTAACCTGCGTGTCTTCTTGACCTCTAACCTAAAAAAAAACTGGTTTATATACTATGCTAGCTGACTCGGCGAACTTTATTCCGCATCAAAAGTAATTTTCACAGTGCTTACAATTAAAGTGCTTAATCTTGAAAATTATCACTTTATTACCACGTTATTATCCTGGACACAACGCACACAGCGCCCTCTTGTTCCAAGCTAAGCAAATAAAAGCTTGTGTTATGGATACTAGATAGCAAATATTAATACATATATACTTTTCTTTTGTAAATACATACTTATTATACATAGAAAAACACAGGTTGAACACATTATTTGAACAGTGGTAGAGCCAAGCAGTTCGCTGCATGAATGGGCCGGCTCGACCGGTAAAATACCATGACCTCTTAGAAGACCGACGTTAAGTGGCTCATGCCGCGTTTCGTTCGGGGAGAGAGGTACCCGGAGGCCCACCCCCCTTCCCCATCCTTTCCTACCCCCTATCCCTCAAAGGTCGGCAACGCAACAGTGACACTATATGTGTTGCTGGTGTCCATGGGCGGCGTTGGTTGCTTACCATCAGGTGACATGCCTGCTCGTTTGCCCTCCTATCCCTTAAAAAAAAAACCCAGACACCACAGAAATATTCATGTTTGTCACAAATATTTGTGCTCGGGTGGGAATCGAAACTCCAACCTCATTGCTGCAGCCGGTAGTTTAACCAATGCGCCACGAGGCCCGTCATTATTCATTAATTACGTATACAAACAACTCCTACCCTATATAAAAACCGCATCACAATCCGTTGCGTAGTTTCAAAGATCTAAGCGAATAAGGGGACAGATGGCGGAAAGCGACCATGTTTTATACTACGTAATGATGAAGCACCTATTCAGATATAATATCATTACTTTGACACAGATAAAACTGAAAAATTACCTTATATCCACATGACGGTACAGCCTAATCACCAAATTACGTTACCTTAATGATATTATTATATTTTTAAATTTATACTTATCGTTGTTTCCCAAGAGACAGACGTTTTATGTAGAGTCAAGTTATTTTTTTCACACTAAATAGATTTATGAGAATACATACATACATAGGTATAGAACTTCATGCTAAATCTTTTGCGGAGTTGGCAGAGTGAACAGAGCGCCATAAGGCATGATTCTTACACGCCTCACTCACTTCTTTGACTATCATAACTCTTGTCATTCATTTGTGCGAATATTTATTTTTTATTACTACAGATTGATCCTGACACTGGCTCACACCAATGACTTTTCGAAATTGTTTTCGGAAGTTATGTGTGATAAATATCGATGACTGAAAAACTTTGTGCCCGGTATGGCAATAGGTTCTCCACATATTCCGTTTGGGACGTAAACATAAAGGCGAGACGAGGCCTAGAATATTATACAGATTTAACTCTTTTTTTATGTGATAGGAGGGCAAACGAGCAGGCGTGTCACCTGATGGTAAGCAACCAAGGCCGCCCATGGACACCAGCAACACATATAGTGTTACTGTTGCGTTGCCTACCTTTAAGGGATAGGGGAAAGGAAAGGATGGGGAAAGGGGGGTGGGCCTCCGGGTACCTCTCTCACCGAACGAAACGCGGCATGAGCCACTTTACGTCGTTCGTCTGAGAGGTCGTGGTATTTCACCGGTCGAGCCGGCCCATTCGTGCAGCGAACTGCTTGGCTCACCACTGTAACTTCAGGGTTTTAGGCTTCAGGCGTCTGTTTTTTTGATGGCGTAATCTATTCGGGATTAAAAAATTAATCAAGCCTGTCGAAGAATAATTGCCACTGCCTACACTTTCAATTAATGAGGTCATGAGGTTGCAGCGAAGCTATAAAAATATTCAGGCCAATTTCAAAGATCAGGTCGTATTGCCACATAAGGTATGTTCCAAATCATCAGGTCAGCAAGATCTACGTCTGCGACCTGAGTGCGTATCAGATTTTTTTTTCGCCGCACGTCCATCACAAATAAAGTGCTTATTATATCATAATTAAGTATATCGAGTGCAATTTTAACAATAATGGTTCCGTACAAAATTATTTATATAATTTCTAATTCTATATTGTATTTATTTTGATAAACTAGTAGTGTAGTCTAATAGTATAGCAGTTATAATTTACTAAAGTATAAGGCTAGGGTCTCTTTCCTTTTTGAGGACCATTCTTAGGTCACTATTGTACCACCTATTAAATAATTATTGTATTTATTTTTGCAGATATTCTTACGGAACCCTAAAAGCAGATATCCCTATTAAATGCATGTTAAGACATAATAAAGATGCGAACTTATACTATTAAAAAAAATTATGTTTGATTTAATATACAGTGTATATAATTTACGAATATATGTATATTAATTTAGATTTAATATATGTATATAATTTACGAAATCGAAGTGTTTGTAAGTTTGTTACATTTTCACTCATAAACTACTTGATCGGACAATTAGACGTTTTATACATAACTAGGCTGTTCATTCATATGTTTTGAGCAGTCGGGAACGAAATATACGATATTTTTATCTCCCTACAATGGGCGGGAATACCTCTGTACTCTGTTTTTCGATGTCTTGCAGGAGACTAAAATATCACTAAGAAAGAGTTTTAGCTGAAACTTGACCCCAAGAGATTTGACAATCTATACTATCATACCCTTGACATAGGGTTTCTTGCAAATCAATGGTAGAGCCAAGCAGTTAGCTGCATGAATGGGCTGGCTCGACCGGTGAAATATCACGCCCTCTCAGAAGATCAACGTAAAGTGGCTCATGTTGCATTTCGTTGGGTGAGAAAGGTACACGGGGGCCAACCGCCCTTTCCCATCATTTCTTATCCTACTTCCTTAAAGGTCGGTAATGCAACAGTAACACTATGTGTGTTGCAGGTGTCGACGGGCGGCGGTGGTCACTTACTATCAGGTGACACGCCTGCTCGTTTTACTCTGTTATGCCATAAAAAAATTGGACTCACGAGTAAAAACTATTAAATTTATAAAAGCCTACATAATGGTTACTTGACGTGCTTGACCTTATTTGTACAGTAAAGCCTCCTTGTATGTACATATGGACTCATCGGTTAATCTAATATTATACAATTAAAAGCCTACAATCTACATCATTAAATTAAGGCTTAGTTAAGTAATGAGTTCACAGATCAAGATGGACGCGGTGATGTCATGAAATTCGCGATGTGCAGGATATCCGTTAGTTAATAAAATGTATCTTTTATATGTAATTATGTAACTTTAGTTATACCTTCACGCTTTTAACTACCAGAATGGGTAGGCTTTTTTCGCCAAACGAGTATGCGTGTCACCTGATGATAAGCAAATAACGCAGCCCATGGACATATGCAACACAGAAGTGTTCAAGTTGCGTTGCCGGTCTTTAAAATGGGATTGAGAAGTGGTCGGAAGTGGTATAGAGAGTAGAGAGAGAAAGAGATTGGGCCTACGGATATATATATATATATACACCGAGAAAAACCGCGGTATGTAAAATACCACGACCTCTCAGAATATCATTGTAAAGTGACTCATACCGGATTTCATTCTGTCATAAACTTATTTGAAGGACTAACCTTTTCCTCCACCGCTCAGATCCTGCCATCCCCTCACCATCCTAACTTAAAGCCACACAGCAACGCATCAGTAACCCCCTTGATTTTAAGATGACCTACGTGCTTGTTTACTTCCCTGACTATAAAAAGTACCTCTGTGGATCCCTCTCTTACCATTTAAAACACGGCATGAGCTATTTTTTATCATTTTCTGGGAGGCCGTCATATTTAACCGGCTGGGCCAGCCCATTCATGCAGCAAACTAATACAACAACTGCCAGACAGAGCGTTTACGATATGATTGGTTTCGAAACCTATATCGATCACGGAATTTTTATGATTATTTGAAACGAGCGCAATTATAAATGCATTGATTTAAAGAATAACCATTGATTTTGATTATAGATACTTAAATAATGAACAAAATAAGAGTAGTTCTCGTCCGGTTACGAAATCTTGTTAGCTTAGTGGTTCTGCATCCCACTCCTGTTTCAGATGTCGCTAGTACTTTTTGGAATGTGATTTCCGAACTATCCATGTTGTCAAAAGATTTGACTGTATTTTTATGGTCGGCGTCAATAGCGTCAATTCTCCTTGGGCATGCTTTCGTTGGTAGGAAGGGGTTAGAAGTGGGATGGGAAAGGGAGAGGGCAAGGATACGGATTGGTTTCCGGATACCTCTCTCAATGAGTGAAATGCGCCATGAGCTTTACACCGATATTCTGAGAGTTCATGGTATTTCACCGGTCGAGCCGGTCCATTCATGCAACGGACTGCGTGACTCTAACACTGTTTATCTACAGGTAAGATATTCCAGGAAAATAAGTTTACTTCTGCAATCCATCAAACTGCAATGATAATTATATTACATTAATTATAATTATTTACAGACACTCAAAAAATGTAAACCTCCTTCTATCACAGTCTGTAAAAAAAGCAATATCATATCGCTATATCCATCAGGAGAACATAAACTCTTCTCATGGTGCAAAATATGCTCCCGCCTATTTCTCAACCCGAATTGGCACATAGGACTATCAATATTGTGTATCTGTATTCGCAATGATTCAAACTTGTTGCATTATTATGAGTGGGCACAATAAGTTAACTAGATTTGTTTCTTAAAACGTCATCATATTTTAAATGTTCTCTCTAAATAATGGACATAAATTATTGTTAAATAATAAATACTAAGATTGAAAATGATTACGCGAATGGTTTTAGTTAATTTCACAGCTTAGAAATATTAGTTAGATTACAGTTTAGAAATTTGTAATTAATATATTATGACCATAAGGAAGAGACTATGAGTATTTCTTACGAATATTTATTTTTAAGTTTATCATCATTTAAGGTAGGCATTAATCGACCTCATGAAAAACATTTTTGTATATTCAGAGATCTGAATTTTTTACAGCGCCATCTAGTTAACAATTTAAGCAACTAACCGCTTGTGTTAAGTAGATAGATTGACAACGAATATTTATACATAAAATGTAATCTACCAGACGCCATACAAATATGTATTTATATTCGGTTCGGGAACCCATCAACCTCTGCGCTACAGCCAGTATTCCTACCCAATACACTGTAAGGCTGTATGTAGAAATAAAGAGGCGTTATTCAGTCGAAACAACGCATTCCTCAGCAATAATAAAATCTACTTTATTGCTTAAATTAATTAAGTAAATAATAATTATGAGTTACTTACTGCTCAAGTTACATAACATTATTACTTAAGTAAGTCGTATTGCCAATATTACTTACCCACTGAGCAACGACCTTTTGAACTTGCAGCACTTCTAATTAGTGTAAGTTTTGTTCTACAGTAATTACGACCTACTTGTATCTTGTAATTGAGTTTGTTCTACAATTATTTCTTTTTTTTTATGATACATATCTGTAGTTGTCTAAGTTGTTATGTTCATATTGTTTAGAGGTTGTATAAGAACTTTGTTCCAATTTCAGCCGCCTGAGCGATTACGAGGATAGTGGTTTTCAAATTTATTTAGGTAATATGAAAGAAATTGGAGCGAAATTGATTAATTCTGAAATAAAATAAAATTCAACCTTTCAATTTAAACGGGTCTTGAAAATTAAGATCGCCATCTTTCAAGTTAAAATTTAATGCATGTGTAAAAGTCGTGAAATTACAGACAATTTTTTTTTCAATTAATCAAGCCAGATAAGATACATATTGAAAAAAAACAAAACTTAAGTTCTAAATTCTAAGTTTAGTAGTTTCTTAATTTACTTAGTAATTTAAAAAATCTCAGTATGTACCTAACTTCACGCCAAGTCTAAGTCTCGGTGGTCCAGTAGTCTACCACCCAGCTTCTAAATCAAGAGATCGCAGGTTCGAATCCTGGCTCACACCAATGCCTTGTCGATGACTGAAAACTTTGTGCCCGGTATGGCAAAAGGTTTGCCACTTATTTATTCCATTCGTAAACATAACGGCGAGTCGAGGCTTAACAGCTGCTGCCTAGACCTTCGGGTGAAAAAAGGTGTGAAGTTATGTATGTTCACGCCAAATCTCTTGCGAGGTAGGAATAGAGCGCCATTACGCACGATACTTACAAACTTGACCCGCTTCTTTGACTTTCATAATTTTTATCATACACGCACATATTTTTGAGCCTTATTGCCTTCCTCAAGGACTCGTTCAATTTGGCCATGGAAAGCCATAGTGAGATTAATATAGAACATCCAAAGCTTCTGATTCAGAAGTCGTGGGATCCCGGGCTAAATGATATCTCAGAATTCTTCTCGGAAGTTATGCGTGATAAATATCGTTTACTGAAAACTTTGTGCCCGGTATGGCAATAAGTTCGCCACCTATTCCATTTGAGACGTTACACAACGTTTCGGCGAGTCGAGGCCTAACAGCCGCTGTTATAGAACCTCCTCTTTGAAGTCAATTGATAAAACAAGCTTGTTGAGTGATCCGATACATTTATTGACATGTAACATTCTAATTGTTGCATTCCAAATATCTACACGTCTTTGTATTTTGTTAAGAATTTACTTACTAGGCTTCAAATGCATTGAGAGTTTGAACAGTCTGTCTAGTTTTTATTTTTTTGTGTTATTTATATGCGTTCCAATACATGGGCAAGATAATAAGAACTTTTTGGAAGTTATAACATAACATAACTTCACCCTCTGTTAAGCCTCGATTCGCCGTTGTTTACGTCCCAAATGGAATACGGTGGCGAACCTCTTGCCATACCGGGCACAAAGTTTTAAGTCATCAATATTTATCACACGTTACTTTCGTAATAAATTTCGAAAAGTCATTGGTGTGTGCCAGGATTCGAACCCGCGACCTCTGGATTCAGAAACCGTGTGCTCGACCTTCGGACCACCGAGACTAGAATGGAAGTTATGTTTGATAAATATCAACACATCCACCACCTGCACCATTTGAAACGTGAAAATTTATGGCAAGTCAATGCACAACAGCCGCTGCGTATTCAGAACGCTTTTTATAATTCATTAACATTTTCTCTTATGATTTATTAAAATTTTGTTAAATCAATCAAATATAGTTGCCTGACAAAATTAAATCCCAGGAAATAGGTCGTCATCCAGTTCTGCCGTCTTAATTTTCTTATGGCTGTTGTTAATTGTTCCAAAAGCAATATTAACACATTCAAAGCCTTAGCACACAAAGTTCTTTGTGCGTTTATATGTCACCTTCACTGCTCGAGATTGCCGTTCCAAATGTCAAGTATTTTACTTTATATAAGTACTTAGAATACCTCTAGAAGGTTTATCTTCAACACTTCTCCACAAAAAATACCCTAAAGACTACTTTTTTGTGTTAGACTATCTTGAATTTGCATGGGTGCAGGCGTAGCTTACCATGTCTTCAAATTGTACGTACTATGCTCACATGAAACAGATTCTTCTTTCTTCTTCATCGGAGGGATAGGGTAGGATGGGAAACGAGGAGTCTTAAGGGGAGTTGGACTCCAGATGCCTCTCTCACCGAACGAGCTGCTATCGCAGCCACTTTACGTCGATATTCTGAAGGGCAAGGTATTTCACCGATCGAGGTGGCCCATTCATGCAGCAAACTGTATCGCGCTCCCACTGTTATTATTACCTACAACTATAGCATTTCAATAACTGAAGATGTAGGGTGCGGCTATTAAGCCTTGTGATCTAAGATCCGCTGAACAACGACCTTCATCGTAGTGTTTTTTGTTGAAACCTGTTTTATATCAAATTTAATATGTCATTATAATTAGTAGTTAAAAAAATTCAAGGCGAATTTTTTACTGTATCTGTGCTAATCAAAAGAATGAAGCCCATAGAATATGGAAATGATAGGTTGCCTATCATTTTCCAGTCCAAACTGGCGGGTTGCCTGGTCTAAAGGGATACGAAATATGACCATTGAAAATGACTTGTTTATACAATCAAAGGGTTGCCTGCAAAAGACCAGTCTAGACTAGTGAAATTTTGCTACTTGTCCATTGAAATGTTACGATTTCCAACTGTAACACTATATGTGTTGCAGGTGTCCATGGGTGGCGCTGGTCACTTAACATCAGGTGACACGCATGCCGTTTGCCCTCCTATCCCATATAGGAAAAAGTTATGTAAGCACCTTTTTTGCCATATCTCGGAAAATATGCGTCCAACAAAAAAAATACGAAGACACAACTTGTAGCAAATCGTTTTTCCTATAAATAAATTCATACAAGTGGTTGCCCTAAATTTCAAATGAAAGAAATCCTGAGCCTAACCTAATCTTAAACCTGTACCATTTGTCAATAAAAAGGGTACCTAACACTGAAAGATTTTTTGAAATCTGATCACCATACCTAAGATTAACGAGTACAAACAAACAAAAACAAAATCTTGAATTTTATATTATATTAGTATGTAATTACGAGATATTTGTAGTAAAACTAATTTTATTCAAATAACATGTTACTACAAGTTATGGTTGCACTCGCCTCAGTTATTACAAACACGTCGGAATGTTAATTTGTTTCAGCAGAACATCGTAATGGATCATACGCCATGTGTAAATTTATTAATAGGCGCCTATATGATTTTACTTCCTTCATTTAAAGTTTGTTTGTAATATGTTTGACGGGCCTCGTGGTGCATTGGTAAAACAACCGACTGCGGAATCGAGGACCACGGGTTCGGTCCATAACTTAGTACACATATTTATATTTTGTACGGCGTCTGTGTGTTTTCTATCTTTTATAAGTATTAACAAAAGAAAAATGTATATGTAATAATATCCGTTATGTATTTTCCATAACAAGAATTTAGTTGCTTTGTTTGGAACTAGAGGGCTCTGAGGTCAAGATATTATTATTATTTTTGACTGCCATATGTACTTATGCTGATAATTTATAAGAGGACACTTTCTCCTTCAATTTCCGATGACAATTGACATGGGTGGTGGTGGTGAAATACCATGACCTCTAAAAATAACGACGTATAGGGGCTTGTGCCGCGTTTCATTCGGTGAGAGAGGTATAGGTCCGATCCTTGTCCCCTAACTATAACACCCCATTTCCCCCATTTCTGTAACACTATATGTGTTGTAGGTGTCCATGGATTAGTCACTTACCAATAGGTGAATCGCTTGCTGCCCCAAATAACCTACAAGCTTAACCGCTATGCCATCTAGACGGTGGCAGACAGTAGCAAATTTTATTTTGTTTAAGGTTTTTGGCGCGAAACGAGTATTTGTTTTGTGATATGCTACTTCATATTTTTGTCTTGTCTCAATTGATTAACTCCATAACTCCAATCAATTATGAATGAAATTTGCAAGCATTTTTTTATTCAACTCATTAATTTGCCTACTACTAGAGCAAGTAATAAAAAAAATAACGCACAATTTTGAAAAACGCGACCTCTTCTGGCGCACTTTGGCAATAACAACATTCTTAATGTCAAAATAATATTTTACAAGCACGTGATAATGGTCATTTAAGCCGAGATACGGTCAAATCGATTACTGATCTATGCAGTTCAATAGATACATGAAATTTATCAGCAAATAATTATCTTGACTGCTCAGAAATTTCAAAGTCCAGTAATCGTTATGCTTTATAAATACAAGCTATTAGTTTAAAGATGGTATTAATCGTAGACTATTAATAGCCTGGTTCTAAAATCGAGTCGATGTATTTCATATAGATCGGTATCGTTTATTAATTATCAATATCGATTCAATGCGATATATTTTTTATCGATTTAATAAAAATTGGTCTTGATTTTTTTTCCACCAGTATCTCCGCGACTCTCTCGTTATCTACTGATATCTTCGATAAAGATAATCTGAATTTAACTTATTCAACTACTTTTTTTTAAAATGAGGAAGTTAAAATATTAGTCTGCAGGATTCGAACCCGATAATTCTGATTCAGATGCAAAACTTTGAACCATCATACAATATGGACTGTTGCATATAAAATTAAATTTCTAATTAAATAGATCACAGATCAACAGTTAAGACTTAATTATAAATTAACGTAGCAAGAGTTCTCAATAAAATTACAATAATTATTATCGTTAAAATTAATTATTATTATCAACAAAGTATCATATATATATTATTAGTGGTTATTTACTTAATTAGTCTCTTGCAATACCTTTCGCTTTTAGTGCTCGCCCGTATTGAACGAATGCCCTCTGACATTCAGTGATGCGCAGGCGCAGCGAAGTTGCAGTACAGTAACGGGTGATATGGCCTCGGCTTCTATAGAAGCTGCTTTGTAACTAAGTAATAATCATTATTATAATAATATCCTGGTTCATAAGAATATTATTATATTTACGTTAAATTATAACGTTATTTTTTTTTTCGGAAGTTATGTGTGATAAATTTAAATAACCGAAAATTTGGGACGTAAACATAACGGCGAGACGAGGCTTAACAGACGCTGCCTACACCTTCGGATAGAAACGTCGCGAAGTTATGTTATAACGATATTTTTGTTTACGTATGCATCTAAAATGAAATCGAAATAAAAGTTGTCACAATACCGAATCCTAGTGAGCGAAAAAGAAGCCAATTGCCAATAGCCAATTCTATATTATTAGTTTAAAGTAGAAAAAAATATTTGACTTGCATGTGCTTTCTTATCTAGTTCTTTCCATGATAACCCTTACACAATCGGGCTACTCGTGGTGATGGCATCCGCGTTTTCTTCTTCGATGGAGTTACTTTTCTAAAGCGCACGTGTTAATTGTGTGTTTGAATGAAAGGCTTACAATTGAATGTGATGAAAACGAAAGTTATGGTGTTTAAAAGGCAGGAATCCAGAACGGATGCAAGGATAACGGTTGACGATGTAGTGCTGGAACAGGTGAATGAAATTGTATATCCTGGATGCGCTTTCAGCAGGGATGGAAGGTACGTCGCGGATGTAAAAAGAAGAGTTGCGTTAGTAAATAGCGTAAATGGAGCGTTGGGCAGATTCCTGGGCGCAAAAAACATTAGCAGAAAAGCCCAGATAGCAATCCACAATGCAATACTGGTCCCAACGCTAACTAAACTAACTAAGAGTGTGCACAAAAGTAAGTTATATGCGGTCGAAATGAGGGCACTGCGCAAAATCTGCGGAGTGACCCTCGCTGACCGCATCGAAAACAAGGTTATAAGGAAGAAAGTCGGACTGAAAGAGAGTGTCGGTGTAAAAGTAAGAAATGGCATGCTCCGATGATTCGGGCATGTAGAAAGAATGAACGATACAAGATTGAATAAGCAGATATACAATGCAAAAGCGGATGGATGTAGGAGTCGAGGTCGGCCAAGACACACATTCCATGACCAAATAGAACGTGTTCTGGAGAAAGGTGATGTTAGGATCCTCAAAATTCGACGCGCGTGCATGAAAATAGTTATGAAAGTCAACGAAGCGAGCGAGGTGTGTAAGAATCGTGCGTTATGGCCCTACGTTCTCTCTGCCTACTCGCAAGGGATTTATCGTGAAGTTATGTTTGTATGTACGTGTTAAGATGACTTAATTTATATTTAATAATATATTAAATTACATATACCTATCAATTACCTAATTTGAAGTGTCTGTTGAAACTTGATTTGATATGGATCAATACTTCGAGTTATTGACTTGGGTTTGGCATGCCAAAAACAAGATACTGATCTGTTTTAAAAGGA
This sequence comes from Euproctis similis, assembly GCA_905147225.2. Classification (NCBI taxonomy): domain Eukaryota; kingdom Metazoa; phylum Arthropoda; class Insecta; order Lepidoptera; family Erebidae; genus Euproctis; species Euproctis similis. The sequence goes on along the minus strand of LR990121.1, from coordinate 3,083,877 downwards.
AAAGAAAAACATGCAAACTCGAGCAACATCAGGCTCTGCCTATCTCCATACGATACAGCCGTGAGCATATATATGTATTAATAGCAGACCTAATAGACGAACGGATTATACTTGAACAAACAGGCTAGCCTCACCAAGAAAATCAGAACATCTCAAGGTAAACGAATAAACACATATGTATACTTTTGCTCTGATTACCAGTGACCTTTAAAAAAACAACGTTATACCACCTAATTGACATACACAGAGGTCAATAGTTTAATATTGTATGTAGATAGGGGATTTGAATTCGATTCCCGCTCATGGTAAGCAGTTAAAAAGAATGCACTTAATGAGTGAGGGCGTAAAAATATCTTACGACTTTGCACTTCGGTGATATGACAGTTTATTGAATTACTTGTTTTTTTAGATCAGTTTTTTTATTTAGTGTGGGTCATAGTTGCTTACTTCTCCTTAGAGTAACGGCGTGACAGTATAATTATTACGTGACTCTGAAGTAACAGCGATTTTAATTATTATCTCTTTCAAGGGGTGTAGTTTTTTTGTTAGTCAATCATGGGTCCATAGTCTACACCCGAGGCTTCCCAAAATTTCATCCTCGTAATATCGGGTTAATATTTCACTTTTAATTTTAATTTAACAAATCTTTAGTCTAAATTTAACTAGATTTGTAACAACAAGAATAATTTTTATTTATCAGAAAAGGTACTATAATCCCTACTATTTATTCCTCTGGGATAATAATTCCAACTTTTATCTCTTATATGATTTCGAGTCGAATACTAATTAAAACGATTAAAACTAGATAAATTTGAAAAAATGTGTTTAAGTGTGGCGCCGGCTTAGAATACCGCCACCCCATCTCTTCCCGTGGGTGTCGTAAAAGGCGACTTAGGGAAAAGCTAGAAGAATGGGCAGCAGCATTCTCTCTGAAGAAAATACAGCCTACTGCGATCGCCAACCCGCCTTCCAAGCGTGGCGATTATGGCAAAAACCCCCCATGATTGAGCGGACCGGCAGTTGTGGCGCTCTATAGGGGAGGCCTATGTCCAGCAGTGGACCTCAAAAAAACAGGATGTTACATTACATTATATACCGTCAAATAATAAGGGCATGAGGAAAGGGTATAATTGAAAAGGATGACATTACTAACGTTTGAGATAGTTAATAATTATTTGTAAAACCTTCTTCTCTAAATCGTCCAGTTATAGATGAGCGAATAAAAGCTATAATATATTTATTTATGTGTGTGTGTGTATGTTTTTTTTACTTTTTTATTTATACGTTATAATGAAACTTTGCTTGAGATGTGTAATTATTTACGATTTAGTTTAGACAAATAATATTGGTTGATATATTTCGCAGACTGAATTTTTTCGAGAAAAAAATTGCGCGTGGAGTCCCTACGTGCTAAAGAAGTGAAACTTTGTAACAAACAAACATTTATAACACACTAAAAGTAAAAAGAGCACATCTTACTTACATAACGACAGGCCGCGTGGTTCATTTCTAAAACTACCGACAGTGAAATCAAGATTTGTTTGATCTCTACTCGAGTATACGTCTTTATCTGGGCCTGGATGGAATCTGGTAGAATAACTACTCCTCTATTAAATGACGTCATATTATTTTCCGAGTTACTCTTAACAAGCTTTTACATTTGATACCCATATTGTAAAAATACATGAAAAATATCTCCGAATGAGCTGGCCCATTAATACAGTGAACTGCGTAGCTCTACCACTGTTAATTCATCACATTCAAGGAAACGTTGCTTACATTTGCACCAATTAAAATTTGTGCAATTATAGTACAGTGTATCTTGAACTATAACAGCAACTTTAAACTTTGATTACCAACGATCGCCCGTTGACCTTGTACTGCGCTGCCGGAACTGACCAGCTGCCATCAGATGCTATTTGTATACGTAATACTCTATCATAAGCGGATCTTCACATATATTATGTATCATACAGTTTAATATTATTAATCGATATTTGAAACGTTATTTACTCTGAAAAAAATGGTCGCAGCGGTCCAGTGGTCGAGCACCCCGCTTTTGAATAAAAGAATCCTGGTTTCAAATACTGGCTCACACCAATAACTTTTCGAAGTTATTTTCGAAAGTTATGTGTGATAAATATCGACGACTGACAACTTTGTGCTCGGTGTATTGCAATAAGATCGCCACCTATTCCATTTGGGACGTAAACATAACGGCGAGTAGAGGCTTATCATCCTACACTTTCAGGTAGAACATAATCATAAACATAACTTCACGCCTTTATTACCTGAAGGTGTAGGCAGCGGCTGTTAAGCCCCGTCTCGCCGTTATGTTTACGTCCCAAATGGAATAGGTGGCGAACCCATTGCCATACCGGGCACAAAGTTTTCAGTCATCGATATTTTTCACACTTAACTTTCGAAAACAATTTCGAAAAGTCATTGGTGTGAGCACTGGCTCACACCAATGACTTTTTCGAAATTGTTTGCCACTGGGCAGGATTCGAACCCGGACCTCTGGATCAGAAGCCGTGTGCTCGACCACTAGACCACCGAGACTTAATTAAGGTAGAAAAGGAGTGAAGTTATGTCTCTTTGTAACCGCTTAGCTAAATACTTGGTCCCATGGTAAAGCTCATTGCTAATTAACAATTAATATAGAAAATTACATTATTTACAATATATACAATTAAAAAAACTACCTGAAATCAAATTTCTCCGCATAAAATTATAGAAAATATTTAATAAATATGAAATATATATATTTTTTGGGAGCCTCAGAAATCGAAGCGCATGCATGAAAAGAGTTATTAAGTTAAGAGTAAGAATCGTGCCTTATGGCGCTCTGTTCTCTCTGCCTAACCCACAAGGGATTTGGCGTAAAGTTATATATGTATGTATATATTTTTTTTTTAAACTCAAATACATTTTGGCTATCGAGAGACCAAACATATGTAACATATAGTTACAAATAAATTATCATAAAACAATTTGATCAAATTCTTTGATAAATCATTTCAATTTGTGTGTATCATTACGCTAATAAACAAAACGGAGTGCGGCAATAAACACTATTAGCCCCTTATAATCTGTTACGGCACGGAAGCCTCATCCTCCAAGGTCGGAACCATAAAATTACTTCAACAAGCCTACCATTACCGACACCCACTTGTCTTGCAATAGTCCCACCAAATATACTACCAATTACTAAGCACATAATGATGTAACACATCATAAGGTATAGATGTGCAGGTCGTGAGATGGCAGACATATTGAAAGCGTTGCGAATATATGAAATTATACATTGAATTTCATAACGGAACTAAGTTATAAAGAATCGCAATTATGATTTCGTGATTAAATAATTAGTCTACGAAAGTACGATTGAATATTATTTTATGCTTGTATTAGTCAATGGCTTCTGCCCGCAACTTCAGCCTAATTAAAAGTAAAAGACTGTTGAGATCAATGGACTAATTTTCTTTTTTGGTGTGGACATATATTAAAAAAAAACAGAAGTAAAGAATATTCGCAATTTTCACACATTTAAAAAAAAAAAATTTAAGGACAATGCAGTAAAAAGTTTAAAAACAAGTTTTAAAGTTTTGAGCTAAGCTATGTCCAGTTTTTTTATAGGAAATGGGGACAAACAAGCTCGTGGCTCACCTGATGGAAAGCGACTACCGCCGCCTGAGGACTACTGCAACAAGATGCGATAAACTAATAAACTATAAAAGCCAAATCCCTTGAGGGATAGGCAGAGAGAACAGGGCGCCATAAGGCACGATTCTTACGCACCTCACTCGCTTCGTTAACTTTCATAACTCTTTTCATGCACGCCCGTCGATTTTTGACATCACCTTCCTCGTATTTTTTTTAACATTATAAAAAAGTTCTCACTCAGCTGATATACATACTATATATTCCATACATAAAGTTGCAATTATCATTTAAAAACAATACTCACTTTATACCCATCATCAGCGCAACATCTTACTCACTTGACTGGGGCCAAATGTTAATTGGTACCAATACTTTGTGAATTAAATCACAAATCAATTACTATACAGCAGGCTATAAAATGCTATAAATATGAAAATTAAATTATTTATGTGCATAATATACTAGCTGGCTAGTTAATTAAAATAAAAAATGATTATGAAAAATATTTTTGTAACTTTACACTGAAGAAAGAAGAGTGACGTTAGGAAACAGCATAAATGGAGCGTTGGGCAGATACCTGGACGTAAAGAACGTTAGCAGAAAATCCCAGCTAGCAATCCAAAATGCGGTACTGATCCCAACGCTAACTTATGTGAGCGAGAGCTGAGTATGGCAGAGTGTGCATGAAAGTAGGATAAACGCGGTAGAAATGAGGGCACTGCGCAAAATCTGCGGAGTGACTCTCGCTGATTGCGTCGACAAACGATTGTAAGGAAGGAAGTTGGCTTGAAAGATAGTCAGTGTTAAAGTAAGAAATTATGAGATGCTTCGATGTTTCGGACATATAGAAAGAATGGATGATGCAGGATTGACTAAGTAGTCTAAAACGGCCAAGACACATTCCATGACCAAATAGAACGTGTTCTGAAGGTGGTGGAAGGTGATGTTAGGAACCTCAAAAATCGAAGCGTGCATGGAAAGAGTTATGAAAGTCAACGAAACGAGTGAGGCATGTCAGAATCGTGCATATGGCGCTCTGTTCTCTATGCATACCCTGCAAGGGATTTGGCGCGAAGTTATGTATGTATGTTATATTCGAATTTGCCGCTGATGCCCTAGCTATAACGGCTCCGACTCATCAAATCATTATATCTAAAATGGAATAAGTTGTGGAATCAAATGCCATACATTAGGCACAATATTGTAAATTCTGACAAGTTACTAGTGACAGTCAGAAGTTTAACTCAAGACTTCTTGATACAGGAACGGAGTGTTCGAATTCTAGGTTACTGTGATAGAATCTTGCAGTTCGCTGCATAAATTGGCTAGCTCCACCGGTGGAATACCACGACCTCTCGGAACATCGGCGTGAAGTGGACCGTGCCACGTTTCGTTCGGTGAAAGAGGTATCCGGAGGCCCGATCTCCTTTCCCCTCCTACTCCCTTAAAGGACGGCAACGCACCACTTGCTGGTTTGCCCTCCTATACCATAAAAACATGTTTACGAGTCGATACATTTTTTTCGGCGGTCACATCTGTGGTACCACCCTTTTAGATACGAATCCCTTTGAAGATGTTTCGGTCCAAAACTACCGCTGCTCACAACTGATTCCAAGGTTTAACGCGAGGCAAAAAAATAGCCTCAAGATCAAAGTTCATTTTTAACATTTTATCCTGAATAAAAAAAGTAAGGTTTACCATTCGGTGGTCCAATTTGCCTTCTTGGTGATACATAAAAAAACAATCACCGATCCCATTAAGATTAGTTCACAGGTGATGAAACTATAGGGGCATACAATTTCATCATAAACATTGATTCTACTTAATAAAGAAATTCAATCAACTTTCAATGTTTTAGTTATTGTGCAAGTTGCCAATATGTTACCGTTTATAAATATGCAATGCATTTTAATAAGCATCGCGTATGTGAATGAGATGAACTTTCTGTATCGAATCGAGCGTAGGTAATCGATTTTTTCGTATTGACTGACAAGGTCGCTCGTAATTGACTGGAATTATATCGATTTTAATGGTGAAGAAGACACGCCTCTGTTGTCTAACAACGATTTGTTAATAAGTAACACGTTTGGTGTGGTCGTTAAACGTAACTAAAATATTGATAAAAAATGGTGTTGCTTCTGTTCGTATTTGAAGTCCAGCGAAATATCTGCGACAATATCTGTATTGCAGGTGGTCATGAGCTGCGCTACTCGCTTACTATTAGATGACCTACTTACTCCTTTACTCGTAAAGAAAATTGGTATGAAGGTATGTTGTATTTTGTGATGTCCGAACATCGATTTGTTAGAATTTAATTAAGTGGTATCGATATATAGATTATCTGTTACCTGTAATTACAAATAATCGTATTCCATATTTGTTCTACTATTTTATCATTGAACAACGTTTAACTTTGTATAATTCCAGTGGAATATTTCAAATAACTCAGAATACTCGCCCCAGTTGCTTCACAGACATCACTAATTCTCGATAATAGTAATAATCTTTTCGTGTACTCAACGTTTCACACTAGTGATGTGACACTTGCTATTTGAGTAAAAAGGATTTATTATATTTCAATATAAATAGAATTTATTTTATATCGATATTTCTATAATAACATTTCCAGCTGTACTATTTTGTTATAATAATATTCATAGTAGTAAGTATTTTTAAAGTTTTATTTTATTCATCGAAATGATGATCATCATCATTAGCCTATTGCAGTCCACTGCTGGACATAGGCCTCTCCCAATGTGCGCCACAACATCCGATTCTCTGCCTTCCGCATCCAGTCTTTTCCAGCAGCCTTTCTGAGGTCGTCTGACCATCGGGCTAGTGGGCGTCCTACGCTACGTTTACCAAGACACGGTCTCCACTCAATGACCTTCTTACTCCATCTACCGTCGGTCCTTCGCCAGATATGACCAGCCCATTGCCACTTCAGCGAGCTTATTCTGCGAGCTATGTCGGTTACCCCAGTTCTCTGGCGGATATACTCATTCCTGAGTTTATCCTTCAGAGATACCCCGAGCATAGCCCGCTCCATAGCTCGCTGAGCGACTTTAAATTTGTGGACTAGCCCCACCGTGAGTGTCCGCGTTTCGACACCGTAGGTCATTACTGGTAGGACGCACTGGTCAAAGACTTTGGTCTTCAGGCATTGCGGTATAGGCGAGCTGAAGACCCGACGCAGTTTGCCAAACCCAGCTGAATCATCCTTTCGGCCTTCTTCTCGAAGTTTCGTCTACCTAACTGGATAGTTTGGCCTAGGTAGACGTATTTGTTTACGACTTCGAGAACTGACCCTTCGTTGCTTATCGGTCCGGGCACGACATGTTCATTGAACATAACTTTGGTCTTGTCCAAGTTCATGCCCAAACCGACACTCCGGGAGGACTCGTCTACGCTGCGCAGCATTCCGCTTAACTGTTCCAGCGACTCTGCCATTACTACGATGTCGTCGGCAAACCGAAGATGTGAGATGTACTCACCATTCACGTTGATACCCTGTCCAGTCCAATCCAGGGTCTTGAAGACGTCCTCTAGAGAGTTGGTGAAGAGTTTGGGAGATATGACATCTCCCTGTCTTACACCTCGATTCAGCTCGTGAGAGTTCGTCACCTGGTCCTATATCTGGACAGCCATTGTGGCGGTGTCATACAAGCATCTCAACACCTCGATATAACGCCAGTCAATCCGACATCGCTGCAATGCATCCAGAACTGCCCAAGTTTCGATGGAGTCGAAGGCTTTTTCATAATGCACGAATGCCATACACAGCGGCTGATTGTACTCTTCGGTCTTCTGTATAATCTGCCGAACAGTATGGATGTGGTCCACCGTACTAAAGCCTTTTCGAAACCCGGCCTGCTCCGGAGGCTGGAATTCGTCGAGTCTTACAGCGAGACGATTCGTGACGACCCTCGAGAACAACTTGTAGATATGGCTCAGGAGTGAGATGGGTCTGTAATTCTTCAGTAAGATTTTATCACCTTTTTTGAAGAACAGCACCACCGCACTCCTGCCCAAGCCTGTGGTGTTATGCCCTGGTGTATGACGGAATTAAAAAACTTGCTAATTCCTTTAGGATAGGAGTCCCGCCGGATTTTAGAAGTTCTGTAGTAATTCCGTCATCACCGGGTGCCTTGTTTTTCTGAAGTTGCCCGAGAACCGCCCCAATCTCGCGTTCTGAAAAGTCGGGGATGTCCTCACTATAGTGACGCGTTAACGGGGCTCTGTGGTCATCATCTCTGTGTCCCGTCGGCTTGGTCATCCGTGTGGAATAAAGGAGCCCATAAAAAGATCTATCTCTGCGAGAATTTCAGGCTTAGAGGTGACGACACGTCCATCCGCAGTTTTCAACTTCGTCAGATAGGGCCTTCCAAGCTGCTGAGCAAACACTTTCTGTTGCGGTCGACCGCGTCCTCGATTGCTCGAGTATTCGATCGACGAAGGTCGCGCCGCATCAGCTTTCTAATACGCTGGTTTAGGCTTTTCCATTCTGACGAAGACAGCTGATCGGATGGAGTTTCTCACCTTTGCCTCATCAGCTCGAGTGTCTCAGCAGAGAGCTTGGACTCCTTTTTCTGCGATCTCGGGAACAGCCTTTGAGACACTTTCCTCAGCGTGCTGATCACAGTGTCGACTTTTTCGTCCACGTTGCCTGTGGTTTCCAGCAGATCGAATCGATTTTTAAGTTCCGTTTGGAACTTTTCGGTTTCGGCTATTTGGAGTGGCGTAGGTCGGAGAATAGACCTTATCTTACGGGTCCTTTCAGCTTTCAAGTTAATATTTAGAGAGCCTCGAAGAAGGCGGTGATCACTTCCAGTATTGAACCGGTTGATCACAGAGACATCTCTAAATATATGCTTACTATCCGTAATGATAAAATCTATCTCGTTCCTTGTCACAGAATCGGGGCTTCGCCAAGTCCACCGCCTGTGGAGACTCTTCTTGAAGAAAGAATTCATCAAAAAAAGCCCTTCAGACTCCAGGAAGTTGACCAGCATCTGCCCCCCGTGATTTCGGCACCCCAAGCCATATGGACCGATTTTCGTTTCGCCGCGTTCTTGTACTCCCACTTTGGCATTGAAGTCCCCCATAACAAAGCTGTAGTGAGCCTTGGCGGTACCATGTATTGCTTTTGCAATATCTTCGTCAGAGTATGTCGAGGTCGGCGCATACACCTGTATTACCTTCAGGGTGTACCTGTTGGTAAGTTTCAGTACAAGGTACGCTACCCTGGTCGACACACTACTGATCTCCACAACGCTGCCTAACGAGGTCCTTCTGAACGAGGAAACCGACACCCCCCTGGGAGAGCTGGTCACCTTCCCGAAAGTAGAGTAAGTTGCCTGACTGTAGGGTTATCGCGTCCTCCCGACAAAATGACTTTAGAAAAATAAAAAATGAGAGAGAGAGAGGTGAGAGAGAGAAATAGAGTTAGTGAATTAACTTTAATTTAAATTAATGACATAAAAATAAAGTAACTGGGACATTGACTTGTATATATGGACGAGACATATTCTTATTACGTACAATGACATATTATACGTACAATTGCTTAAATAAATATTAGGCATTTCGACGGCGCACACATAAACATATATCTGTATCGATCTTACTCAGCGCTGTCACTCGCATGAAAACAGTACCAGTATTTACCAGTATTTCAGTGCGTACATAAAGTGAATGAATACGGAAATAGGATAACCCGATAATACCGACTGACGCCAAATTTCTCGAAAAGTATGGCGGATTTTTTGTTAGTTCAGGCGGTAAAAAAGTGTTGGGAAAAATTTTACCGACAAAATGTATTTGCGGAATTTTCTAAATAAATGTATATTACGCGGTCTCTTAATAAGTTTAAAATTTGAATCATTCTTATTTACTGTTGGGCGCACCTATCTAGAGGATTGTTGCAGTAGTGATTTACTTACTTTAGAGTCAGCAACTTAATTAAAATACATAGATTGTAAAATAGAGGTAAGAAGTCTAAGAAAAACATGTACTCTTATTTTGACATCCAAAACAGAATATTTAGCATAACAATATACTTACTTCCTATTTAAGTATTGATTCTACAAATAATAAATATTCAATTATATTTAAAATAAAATTATGAAAGTAAGTAGTTTAAGAAAACATGTACTCTTATTTTGATATCCAAAACCACATATTTAATTTAATTCTAAAAATAATTAATACTCAATAACGTTTTTAATAACATTAGCCAAGACCGTTTATCGATAAATAGAATTCTTCTGCCGGGCACTAAACCGCCATTTTATGCAGTCAAATGACGTCACACCCTGCTTCAATTTTGTGTCAACATGCCACTTACATAGGTTTCCTACTTTATTGAACTGGGACGAGTCTTCTGAGTTATTTGAATTATTTTACTTCCAGTTAAGGGACCTTTTCTGAAGCGAATTTATAAATATGATTATATTCAAAAGTGTGACGCGCAAGTGACGTTGCTTACAGCAGATTATAACAGTTTGTTTTGCTAGAAGCAAAATGATGATATTTGAAATTTTCGCTCTATAATCTATGCGCTTTAATATATAATCATTTACAACCTCAATGAAGACATTTAATCTTGTAACGATGTATATAAATGTTCAGTACTAGCCTTTGGCGAAATGGAGATGCTCTATTATTATTGTTGATTTTAAAGTACGTATATAATAATATATAATTTTCTTGTCAGTATTGTAATTGGCAACCCTCTATAAGAAGATTAGCATGTGCCAAAAGTTAAAGATCTTCAAGATAGAACAATTTCAGGAGCTCCTACTTTTTCTGTGGAACACTAATTTAATACAATTCTGAACAATTTTAATGCTTCTTGACGACAAAAGATTTGAATTAAAAAAGGTTCATTGCTTTCATTGTTTATTGATTTCAAAGTATACACACAACAATATTTTCTATTTCGTAATGTTAATATAGATGTGAAGTTATTCACAAGAAACATTAAAAAAAAAATCTTATTTCCTTAGTGTAGGTATTTTTAGAGCCCCCTTCAAAATTACAAAAAATTTGGCGTCACAATAGAAATGGTACACCTATGAAAGGCCGTTGCACTAACGGTTCTAGGGTCTAACTATGAACAATAGTGTAAAGAATTCATATTCTTAATAAAAAAAACATGCCATTAGCAATAATGTCGATACCTTACATGTAATAATAATTTTAGCCACATCACTATTAGAAGTAACCGCTCCTACACGACTTCATGTTTCAAATATTCTAGTAAGACACAAATTATAACAGTTCACAACGGACATAAATTTATGATTTAATCTCAGATTAACGACTAAAGTTATGTTAAATAAATGGGTTTTAATTAGAAGACGCAGTTAAGTAAGAAAGGGCATGCTCCGATAGTTCGGACATGTAGCAAAAATGGTCGACGCAAGATTGACTCAGCAGATACACAATGCTAAAACGGATAATTTAGGAGTCTTTAAAACTACGCAACAGATTTTGATGGGGTTTCTTTTATAGATAGACGCCTGAATATTGAACCGCCACTCAAATCTGACAATCAATAAAGTGCTACTTACTGCTCAAATTTCACGTATTCTGTCTAATGTGACAGCTACTGAAACGCATAAGGAGTGCTTATTTAACTGAGTGGCGGTTCAGTATTCAGGCTAGAGTCTGTCGACAGGGTGGTTTTTATCTATAATTCATGGTGCGGAACAAAGTTCGCCTAGTCAACTTTTTTTTTTTTATGGGATAGGAGGGCAAGCGAGCAGGCGTGTCACCTGATGGTGAGCAACCAACGCCGCCCATGGACACCAGCAACACATATAGTGTCACTGTTGCGTTGCCGACCTTTAGGGGGTAGGGGATAGGAAAGGATGGGGAAGCGGGGGGGGCCTCCGGGTACCTCTCTCACCGAACGAAACTCGGCATGAGCCACTTTACGTCGGTCTTCTGAGAGGTCGTGGTATTTCACCGGTCGAGCCGGCCCATTCGTGCAGCAAACTGCTTGGCTCTACCACTGTTAATGGTAACTGGTTAACTAGTATTATTAATATTATTTATATAATGTAATAATGAAATCAAATAAGAACATACTAATTCATTAATCTTTGATATCTATTTTGAACATATTGTTAGTACATATTGATAAATTACTAATGTTTAGTAATTAATCAAGTAATAAATCAATATATCATTAAACATAGTATAAAACAAAGTCATTTTCCGCTGTCTGTCCCCTTATATGCTTATATCTTTAAAACCACGCAACGGATTTTGATGCGGTATTTTTTAATAGTTAGTCCATAGTCCACGGGGTGGTTTTGATCTATGATTCATATATGATGTTGCAAAGAAAAAATGATAATTTTCGAGATTTAGCACTTTAATTGCAAACACTGGCTCAACCCTAAGTGATAGATCAAAACAATGTTCTACAATATTGAACACCTTTAGAAGGTCTATAAAAAGTCCGCAAGGGCATATATCTATCTCTTAGGTATAACCCACAATGACCATTTTTATTTTTTTACTCTTTACGAGAAATAATGGTTTATTTACGAAGCGATTTTGAACATTACAGCATTAGTTGTCATCCCATTAAGTATCTTAAATAAATCATGCATGTAATATAAATGATCCTGGCCCTTTACAGCATGCAATTTTAACCAATATTTTTGAAGATATTGCAGTATTAAAATAGCGGGACAACACATAAAGCCGTACTTTTGATGCGGAACAACGTTCGCGGGGCAGTTAGTTATGAATAAAATTATGGCGTACTCTTCTTTCTTGCTGAGACAATGAAGAATTTTTCTAACGAGCGTAATAAGGTCTTTATGAAACACAGCCTAATACTAAACAAGGAGAACCAATCTATAATGAACGAAAGATGTGTTACTGCTTGTTAATGGACTCGGGTTCGATCCCCATCCATAGTATCATCATTTGTGATGTGCATAGTTGTTTCTATCATGGATTATATCGATATATCGATTTTAAGTATAAAATAGCTTTGCGCTGTCTGTCCCTTTATATGCTTCGATCTTTTAAAATGCGCAACGGATTTTTATGTGTCTTATTCGCTTTCTAGCTTTATTAGCAAATGCTGGTTAAACTCTATCAATATGTATCAAATCCAGGTCCACTGGTCGAGCACACCGCTTCTGAATTAACAAGACGCGCGTTCGAATCCTGGCTCACACCAATGACTTTTCGAAATCAATTTCGAAAGTTATGTGTGATAAATATGGATGACTGAAAACTTTCTGCCCGGTATGGTAATCGGTTCGCCGCTTATTCCATTTGGGACGAAACATAAAGGCGAGTCGAAGCTTAACAGACACTGCCTACATCTTCGGGTAGTAAAGGCGTGAAGTTATATTAACGAACACGAAAATATATTAGTATTACTAGTGTCTATAAAGATGGTGAATTAGAACATAATTGAATAATTAGTTCTAATCCAGTTAATCATATACAACTGGGCCAAGACGAGGCATGTTCTCATAAGATCTGTTAAGGAGATGAGTCTACAAAGATTACCTATTGAGAATGATCATATGAGGTCCATATTAGGCAGAGGTCAGTTGTTTTTCTTAGTTTCTAAGGCAGCATATTTAACTTTAATATAAGAGGGAATAATTTCTGACCACCGATCTGAGGTAAATAAATAATGTATAATAATAATAATATAATATCTTCAACTTTTTTTTACTACAACAATTTTTTTTTGTAAATACATACTTATAATACATAGAAAAACACCCAGACACCACACAAATATTCATGTTTGTCACAAATATTTGTGCTCGGGTGGGAATCGAACCCTCGACCTCATTGCTGCAGCCGGTAGATTTACCAATGCGCCACGAGGCCCGTCCAAGCTGTATGGAAGCTTATTTAGTTAAATAATGTTTTTGTTTAATGTCATAGAACCATTTTGTTATTTTGGCACAATTTTGGCCATTAACGAAAACGATCTATGAAAAGCGTAGTCCATATTCGAACTCGAAACTAATGGATCCAGTTTATTTAACATCTAAGCTACCGACATAAATCACAGTAATAATACTTTTAGAAAAACATTCTGTTTTTTTTTAATATCCTTAGCTATCGAAGGTTTATTATAATCTAGGTAGTCAAATGTCTGGAATCCTGGCTCATACCAATGACTCTCCGAAATTTGACATGTTATACAAATTTGGTGAGGCGATTTATAACAGCCGCTGCCTACACCTTCGGGTAAAATAAGACATACAATTATAAAAACACCTATTGCACGCATGCGAATAAAATAGCTATAAAAATGATGATTAAATATAGACTGTTGGTGAATGCAGCCTTCCAATGGCGAATAACTTTTGAAATCGGTGCAGTAGTTTTTTGCGTTACATACAATAACAAAAAAGTTTCCTCTTAATAATATTATAAAAGTAAAAATATATGATCATAATATGGTGGTCTCAAAATTATACAGAACACAGGTATTTCGCTCATAGTTTACTTCCAAACAAAGCATTACAAAATCTTCAGAGGTCATCCATTTACGATCACCTGTCAGTACATCCATGACTTTGACAAGACATTAAATAGTTTGTGGAGAAGAGTGTTTAAACTAAATTATTATACTTGCGGGTACAGCAGTTCTTCACTCAGCTTATACTAATTTAAAATTTAAATATTATATTTTAATTCTGTTTTCAAGTAATGCAACACTCTCTGTTATGTATTATATAACTATATTTAGGGCATGTGGCATTGCTTTTAAGAATATCGCCACCAAATTTGTTCCTGTTAGTGTCATGGCAACTTCTTGCCTGGTTCCTCTTATGATAGCCGCTAGACGAGAATCAGGGCACCCGCTCGTGGCGATTGCATCCGTGTTTTCTAGTTCCGTGGAAGCACTTTACTTAAGCACACTTGTTAATTTGTAATGAAAATTGAATAACATTTTAAATTTCGTGTTTCACAAAAACATTGTTCAGTATTATTTGTTTGTGATTAAATTAAAACTGCTTCGGGAGTTCAGCTTGATATAGACTTCTAGTTCAGTTTTTTTCGATTTATAATGCTGGCTCATATCAAGAACTCTTTGAAAGTTAAGTGGGATAGATTTCAATGAGTGGCTTGAAGTTCAGCTTGATGTGTTTCAATATATTTCACCACTTATTACATTTGGAACTAAGCCATTAATCTGTTGTATCGAAGAATAATTTAGCCTGATACTCGAAAGGCGTGTAGTTAAAAGGCAATGACTACGGAGCCCTGAAATAAACATACCTGATAAATTTTTTTTTATATTTAAACTATTATGTGACACTATAATCTATCAATAAATATATATTAAGTGCAACAAGTTCACTATATTTCCATCACCACATTGAACGTTGTAGTCGTAGAAGCGAGTGAGTAGTTGACGTTCTAAATTAAATTCTCTCTGCCTAACCCGCAAGGGACTTGGCGTGAATGAATTATATATATATATAGTACATACTATAACATTTAGTTTCAATATATCACAAATTTATAGTTTATGCTGTTTAATAAATCATACTTACGACCGCAGGCTAATCGCTCCTTAAATTTATCTATTACGATATTACTCTTAAACAACGTTATTGATGGTTGCATTAGCTACCTGTCTGTAACATACCGACCTTCAAGATTAAAGGAATCTCTTTGTATACTTTTACGTAAATATTAAATTAAATTAAAGTAAATTTAATACAAAAAGTGCTTTTATGAAAGGAGTTTAAAAGATTTATTTTATTTAAAAACTGTTAAATACATAAGTGGTATTAGCTATTTAATCTTCACGGGAGGTTTTACTTGAATGGTAATGTGAGTGTATAAATTCATTACTCTCAAGCCAATTAGGAATGATTTACAGCTGTGTTTTTTTATATAAAATTCATTGTAATTATAAGTTTGGTTGTATTTCTAAAAATGACGCCAGGAGCGTTCATAGGCTTGTTATGGCGCTGTATTGTTTTGGCCTGCCCTGCCTACCCTGTGATTTGACTAATTAAATTAAAATGTAATTATTAAATAATAAATAAGTAGAGTCTGTAACTCGTATGAATATTTATATATTCGCGAATTTCTCAAAATCTGCAGATCCATCTTAAGATGGGTTTAGGGTTTTTAAATACTTATGACACAGAGGAGGTTTTATTGTCTAATATATAACTATGTGGTCAGCTATATTACCTGGTTAGTAATTAGTTAATAAAATAACGGGAATATCTTAGAAGTTATTTTTACTGTAATTCCCGAACAAAAATACCGCGTCTAATTCATAGTTTTAGGCCATATACATATTATAATAATAAACTACATTAATTACTAAAAACTGTATGAAATAAAAACTGAATACATAACATAACATCACGCCTTTTTCTACCCGAAGGTGTAGGCAGTGGCTGTTAAGCCTCGAATCGCCGTTATGTTTACGACCCAAATGGAATAGGTGGCGACCTATTACCATACGGGGTACAAAGTTTTTAGTCATCGATGTTTGTCACACACAACTTTCGAAATTAATTTCGAAAAGTCATTGGTGTGAGCGACCTCTCGATTCAGGGGCGGGGTGCTCGACCACTGGACCACCGAGACTCAAGCCATATCTAAAAACATTTCATATTATAACTTATTTAATCTAATATAAAAATAAAAGCATGAATTTAAAAGAACGTGTTCTGTCGCCGACACAAAAGACAAAAGTTTCGATCTACTTTGAAATTTTTTTTAAGGTTCTAAGGTCACCACCGCGGGTCAAGAGCTCATCGGTACTGGCAGACCACAATACACCTTGATTGTGTAAGGTATCCTTTGTTGTGACAACCTTGATATTTGATATTTCGTGTATCGTAGACATATTTGATGTTAAGTGCTTTTAAATTTTTAGATGTACATTGTTACGGATTCAGGGAAGTTATGCGGTGAGTCAGTAGATTTAACATTAAAGCGATTTCATGTTTTGCCTCGGGTGCAATGTAAAATTGTCGAATGCTGACTTGATATCAGCGGCTTCGATCCCTACCCGAGTAAAACTAGGGATTATATGGTGTCTGGCTCTGAAAAAATCTTATGGTATTATAGAAAGGTTAGTTGTACAACCTTGCAAACCAGATGGCTCTGTTGAGTGAAAAAATATTACTATTTTTGCTGTACGCATGCTTTTTTTGCATTAGGAAAATAACTTAATTTGATTATTTGCTAATGATAAATGGCATGAGGGTTTGGTATGAAAGATTATGTACCCCATAAATTGGGTTTATCTCAACGATCTACTTAAATTGCAAACAAGGGGAAAGCAACGCAGTCTTCCTTTACATATTGTACATTAATAAATACATACATAACTTCACGCCTAATCCCTAGCGGGGTAGGCAGAGAGAACGGAGCGCCATAGGGCACGATTCTTACACACCTTACTCGCTTCGTTGACTTTCATAACTCTTTCCATGTACACGTACGCGTCGATTTGTAAGGCTCCTAACATCACCTTCCTCCAGAACACGTTCTATTTGGTCATGGAATGTGTGTCTAGGCCGTCCTCGACTCCTACGTCTACTTTTGCATTGTACATCTGCTTAGTCAATATCGTATCGCCTATTCTTTCTACATGTCCGAACCACCGGAGCATGCCCTTTGTTACTTTTACACCGACACTCTCTTTCAATCCGACTCCCTTCCTTATAACCTTGTTATCCACGCGGTCATTTAAGTCACTCCTTAATAAATAAAGCTTCATATTGCGCAAATCAAATATTCAAGACAGCGTATCTAAATCTCCTCCATAATTGCGATCCCAAAAGGAGGATCTCAGAAATCACGTAGTAGTTAGAACTAGAATTTGAAGATTTCAATATCTAATAATCGTCTTCGTGAAATAATTGTTCAGCATCCGGCTATACCTGGAGTCCTTCGAGTTACGTATCAGCGACTGTTCGAAAAGTTCTTCGAAATCAACTATGATAAAATATCGATGACTCACAAAAGTTGCAATAGGTGACTACATCACCTATTACATTGCAAAAAAATATATATAGTGATTTTATTTTTACTAGATTAATAGAGAATCCATATCATCGGATGGATCACGATATTTACTAAGAACTGCCTAGATCGACAATACCATTTAACTGAACTTGACAGTTCAATACAAAAGGGATATTAATAAAACAGCCTTGACCAGTGAACGAGTAAAACCAACGGAGGAACCGGATGCGTTATGACCCCAGGCTTATTCATCAGCATATTTTTCTATAATTCAAAGCCATTAGATTTATATAGAGACGGGTTGGAGAACTATTTTATAATCGGAAGTGGGGTCGGGTCGGATTTTGGAAGTGGATGGGGAAAGGGGTTGGGCTTCCGAATATCTGTCTCACCGAACGGCAAACGCGACAAGAGCCACTTTACGTCGTTATTCTAAGAGGTCTTGGTATTTCACCGGCCAAACCGGCTCTTTCATGCAGCCAACTGCGTGGCTCTACCACTATTAGTATCTATAAGTTCAACAGTGGTAGAGCCAAGCAATTTGCTACATGAATTGGCCAGCTCGACCGGTGAAATACCACGACCTCTCAGAAAATCGACGTAAAGTGACTCATGCCGTGTTTCGTTCGGTGAGAGAGGTACCCGGAGGCCCACACCCTCCCCCTTCCCTTTCCTCTATTCCCTATCCCTTAAAGGTCGGCAACGCAAGAGTAACACTATATGTGTTGCTGGTGTCCATGGGCGGTGTTGGTTGCTTACCATCAGGTGACACGCCTGTTCGTTTGCCCTCCTATCCCATAAAAAAAGTTTATATAACTTCTATCGCTTTACAAATATAATATGGGTTGCTGACAGTAAATTGAAATTTGGAAAATTATGTATATAACCCACTAAAAACCTGAACAGTGCCAATCATATTACGTAGGATCTCAAAGTATATCATTATCAATTATTGCAAGCTATCAAATTCATAATATTAGTAGAGATTAAAAGTATCTATCACAGACTTAATAAGACAGTCATGTATGAACAAACGATATTGTGCAAAATAGAAGATTATTAATTTGAAGTGAAAGGATGGTGCATAAATATATCAAATATAGTCTGGCTAAAAAGCGTGATACCTATTCGTGTATCGTCAGGTCACGGCTTGATAGACAGGTGGAGCCACTGTCGCCATTCTCTAATATTGCAATGTGTGGAATTTATAACAACTATTAAGTTTTATCACGATTTCCCGCGCACTTTGATCGGTCGTGAACACGTGTTGTTAACGCAGATTGCAATATACTTAATAATATTATGAAATAATTGGGAAGGTAAAAATAAGTTTTAAAAACACAATAAACGCATTCACGATATTTCGGAAAATAATAAAAAAATATATTAATTAACTTATGTTATCTTTTATTGAATCAATTAACTAGCTGTCTTTTGACAAACGAAATATTAAAATCATTTTATTACTTTCAAAGGTATAGGTGTATATAGGTATTAACTACTGGGTCATCTATTTTCTAGAGTGTAAAGAACATTAAATAGTATTTGTTATATTTTTTAAAACATCTGCACTTAAAACTATTAAAAATCATCTAAACCTAATAAGCCTCTTGCTCCCACAACGCCATCTCTTAGTGTTAGTTGGATTACAAGGCAAGTTATAAGTTTTCAAATAGCATCGTTACACTGCTGTCATAGGTCAGCCGTTTATATTCTTTATAGATAGATGGTGCTTAACACTGTTTTCATACTTAAGCGAATAGGGTATCATAATAGGCGAATAGGGCGAATAGGGTAACAGTGGTAGAGCCAAGCAGTTCGCTGCATGAATGGGCCGGCTCGGCGGTGAAATATCACGACCTCTCAGTAGACCGACGTATAGTGGCTCATGACGCGTTTCGTTCGGTGAGAGAGGTACCCGGAGTAGAGATTAAGGTTGAAGTTCAAATATTTTGGAACTCTAACACCGATAGATCCTTGTTTTTCTGTATTTTAAATACAATTGTTCATTGTTCGAAGTAACACTTACAAATATATAAGTTGGAAATTGACCCAGCGAACTTTGTTTGGACGTAGAAGCCCTTCATCCCCAAGAAATAGATATACACTATCGCAAACAGTTTTAGAAGACGTATAATAATAATGTAGTACAGTGTTTTGATTTATCACTTACGCTTCAGTCAACGTTTGCAATTTATCACTTTTTTATTATATTATACATGAATTATGCATATAAACCACGTCGTTGATTGCCCTCTATCTATTAAAAAAAACATCAGAATCCGTTGCGTAGACAGAGATAGCGGGAGAAACCAATTTTGTTTTATACTACGTACCTGATGAATAAATAGGTACAGGTGTCAAATGCTGCCCACACTATCTCATATCAAAATCATAAAATTAAAAACATATTGGTTTTTTAATTTATTGCTCATTTTACAAATTATAATTATCATAATAAATAGGTTACAATACGAATAAATTATTTGTAATAATATCCTGTACGGGGATCGAAGGTTGGTGACTGCTTAGGTCCACTGAAATCTTCTCCAATGCTCGTTGGTGTGCCGTAATATTTCTTGTCACTTATAGGAGTCACTTCTGCTGGAGGAAGAACTGTAACACTAGTTTTACCATCAGGTCTTGTATGCTGTACATCTAAATTCTGACCGTAATAAGTATAGCCAGGTTGTTGATCAATGTTAATCGGTCGTCCAAAACCATCTACTAACGTTTGGTCATACAATATGCCTGGTTGAGAAGAACCTGGACGTTCAGTGGTAGAATAGTCTTGGTAAATGCTTCCAGGGGTGGTTGAAGATATGTAACTAGGAGTAGTGATGACCTTCGAAGTTGATGATGTAATTGTTCCTGGTGGACCATATATATATCCAAGATCTGAGTTCTGGAGGTATTTATTTCCATCATTGTTTGGAGACACAATACTTTGCGTTGAAGAATAAACTGGCGTGGTGTAGCCGAGGTTAATAGGACGATACGTAGTTAGGTATTCAGGGGGTGCCAATGTGGATGTCCTAGTATTCAGGTTTGGCAGCATGGATACACTAGTTTTATCTGATATAGGAAGTCTGTTAACAGGGTCTAAACCAAAAGCAGAATTTTCTACTTTATTAGGAAAATAATTTCCAGGAGCTAATTGGTCAGGTATATATTTGTAACTGTAAATTCCATTTGGTGACTGTTCGTAAGAAGATGTTGAAACTACAGAATTGGGTAGATATCTTGAAATATTAATAGGTAATACTGTTGATGTCAAAGGACTTTGAGAAGACGTTTCATAATTTTGATTAACACCTGTGGGTGTTCTCTGTTCACCCTGAGATCCATATACTGGATAAATTCTGTTATACATATTAATTCTATAATCAGGTAATTGTTTTGATTGGTCGGTTTCAGTAGTAACAAGTTTCGTATTTGCTGGACGGCTTGTAGAACTCACAAAACCATTTACATTACCGGGGACTACCGCTACTTCTTGCTTATATTGCTTGGGTGGTGTGCGTTGAGTGCTTATAAATGTGCGTTTGGGTTCAGATGGGCGGACAGAATCAGTAATGATATCTCCATTGGATTCCCTAACAGGATTACTATCATCACTATTAAAATCTGGGTTGATAGGGTAATCCTCACCACCATCGTAATTTTTGTCGTTATTATTAGATGAGGTGCTCAGTGGTCTTTGTGTATTTGAATGACTATAGTTGTCCTCATTTTTATTTGATAGTTGATTATATACTTCGGGCGTTAGAAATGGTCGTCGCGTTTTATGCTCCATGGGTTTGGCAGAGATTGATTGTTGTTCCTTAAATCTAGTAGGAAATTGAGTTTTCTCGAATTGAATTTCTGGTGGAATATACTGATATCCATTGTTAGTTGTGTCTTCGTTATTAGTTGTTATTTCTTTAATCTCATTTTCATTTTTTAGTGAAAATTGCTTAGGTCCATATGATCCTGGAGTTAAATTTTTAATGTAGTTATTATCACTTTTATTAAAATCATCATTTTGGTTATAAGTTTTGACAAATTTGACCTTGCCAGGTTGTTTTTCAGATATCTGTCCGTAATCTGATTCATCTAACTTCAATTCATCGAAAGGTGAACTATTCTCATTATATCCCGAACTTTTTATGGCTACAACAGGAGAACTATTAATGTGACCTTCGTCATCTTTATTCAATAGTCTTTGTGATGTCTGAGTATCGATTGGTCTTCGGTTTTTTTCTTTTTGAATATCTTCATTATTACCAAACTTGCTTATATCTTCATCTTCGTAATCATATTCAGTTAATCCTGTTATTGGTTTTAAAATTGTTTGTTCCTTACCTATTACTGTTTTATCCACATTGCCTATTTGTGGTGTTTGTGGACGACGATAACTCATAGGTCGTTGATAGTTCTTATGCCCATATTTTTCCTCGCTGTAAGAACCTAAATTAAAAACGATAAGCTATAGTTAATCCAAATTAAAATCTAAAAGATTGTTGTTAAATATGCTTTGTTTGTAATTAATTTAGTTTTGTTTGGGTGGCGCAGTGGTTGATTTCCCCGCTTTTGAATCAACAAGTCGTGGGATAGATTCTGGGCTAAAACAAATGACTTCTCGGAAGTTTTTGTCGGAATTATGTGTGATAAATATCGATTATTTTACTAACTACGTTGTGCCCGGTGGATAGCTATAGGTTCCTTCCCTATTCCATTCGGAATTAACTGTTACTGACTACACAGTCGGATAAAGTACGGGATAAAGTTAAAATAAGAAACAAACAAAAGGGGTTGAAAAAAGTAGTTACAGTTAAAAAGTTCCATATTACTTACCATCATCAACAATTCCCAATTCCTTTTCTCTGGCGACTTTCTCGATGATTCGTTGTATTTCTTCAGGTACAGGGGGAGGGGTAGGTAAATGATCACCCCGAGGTCGAAAACCGTTTTCATCAGCAGTATATATTACTTTATAGACTTTTCCATCGTCTCCTATATAGGAATACGATCCCTGTGCTTTGGTTCCATCTTCGATAGAACCATTTTCATCTACGTGTATTCCATTGGAAGTGTCAAAATTGTAAGAATATCCTGTAGGGGTTCGCCTATTCTCATAATTGGTGATGACGGCATTCCTATCAGCTTCTGCTTGCGGTCTTTCTTGACGATATTTGGCACTAATTTCAGAATATGTAAAATTAGATGATGGAATCCCACTTACGTAACTGCTAATACCATCAGTATATCGATTTGGTTGGTAATTATTGTTTTCCGAAAAAAATACATACTGTTCACCAGGTTTGTCATATCCTTGAGTAGGCTGATTTTGCAAAATATCTGGCACATTAATAGGCTGTCCAGAATATATTCCTATTTTATCTATTCCGGATTTTATTTCAGGTCCCATCTGGTATTGATCTCCTGGTAATTTATTTGCATTTATCTTCTCCGGTAAGAACGTTGTCGATGGAATTTTTTGCTGATCCGACGAAAATTGTCCTACATAGTTTTCCTGTAAATTACTTAATCCTGAATGAGATGCATCTTGAAGCTGTTTAGCCAATTCAGGGAATTTTGGCTTCATAGTATTGGTATATTGATTATCTGTATATGTCATCTCCTTTTTAAAGACAGGCTGAATATTCTTATCAAAGTTATATTTGTTTTGAGTATCGTGCTGACCATATTCTGGATAATTTTGACCCAGGTAATTTGGTGTTCCTATATTTTGTATCGCAAGTCCCGTCAGCGGATCTAAAGGCACGGGTGTAGATTCATAACTTTTAATGGATGGATAGGTTGTTGTCTGCGTGAAAGCATATGATGTAGTTGTTACTGGACCTACTATTGATCCAGGAATAGTTTTAGATTCTAATTCATTAAATCCAGGTGGTAAATTGGGTATTTCCAGTGGAGCTAAAATATCTCCAGGCATGCCACCTGCAAATGAAGCTCCAGGTGGTGGTAGATAAGTTCGATCTAGTTTCTCAGATCGCACGCATGCAAAAAACAGGATTACCTACAAGAATAAGTGACAATTATTGCATTGAATATGACGCATCTATTTTTTATGTCGACTTTTGACTTGCAGTGACCCGGAAATCTGATGCCCTCAATTTCGAATTAAGCCAATAGAACCGATATGTCTTTCTGACTAATACAGTTACTCAGTTCTTCGCTATTGTGTCTTAACAGATAGATAAAAGAGGACTATTAAATCGTTAATGTCAACTCTTTTGTTGATCATTGTTATCGGTAAAATCTAAAGTTGTTCCATTTAACTCTAATTACGGTATTACAGTACAGGTTTTTAAAAATTACATGGTAATATTAAACTAATATGATGCAAGAGTAAAATGCACAGAATAGCAACTGAGAAATGATAAGAAAATAAAAGTTGATTTAACTTCATATGCAGTCAAAGACGGTTTTATTTTGAAAGAAATATGACACTATTTTTCAAAGGCCAAGATACATTTTTGTGTTTAATACCAAAATGTAAGACCAAAAAATAAAAAGTTTTTTAAAGTTATGTTAGTTATTAAGTTTTTAAAATAGAAAGTCATTTTACAATTATACGTTAAAAGTACATTTGCATTTTCAACTAAAAAATATTCCAGCATGCCGAGAAGCAATTGTAGCTGCTTACATCTGCGTGTTTTAAAAGCGCGAGGTTATATATATTCGATATGATTGTTTTATGAAAATGAAAATCTTTAGATAAGTCTTTCATAAATCCAATGCAAATTATTTCATAATTGTTTTTTTACTTAACTGTGCTTCAAACTCTATTTACTGATATGTTTTTAATATTAAGCGTAGCATAAGCTTAAGTTTATTTTAATAATTTAATCAAATTGAAATACAAACCAAAAACCGATTCATCTTGGAGGCTGTGTCTCCTACAGGACTAGCTTGTGATATGTGATGATTCAAATGCAATTTGTTATATATATACAATAAAAGTAATATTTAATGATCATTTAGATGTTAATACGCGTGACAGATGGACACGTTGTCTTCGTGACAATAGATATTATAATTATTGTTGTCATAATATCAGATTATTGTTCATAATTAGTGGCCACCCGCGACTTTATCTGCATTTTATAAACTCATGCTGTTCAAACAAATGTGTGGAGCTAAGCAGCCTACATGTTTTTGGAATGTATTTTTTACAGTTTTACAGACAGTTAGCCAAGAGCCCAATAAACTTAATTTGTACCAGTGTGTGATTTAAGGTTTCAGGTCTTCATAACAATTAGTAATGTTGAGAGCTGATGGCCTTTTAAATGGTAAAATTAACCTCGGAAATGTTTGAAACTTTTTTTTTTTTATCTTAAGTAACCTCTTCTTAAATACATGACTACTGTTTCACATATCACTGTTTCACTTAACTTAACAAATTATTAATCAAACAAATATTTATTACAATACCGATTTATATTTAAGATTTTTATTTTCTTTAAATTACTGGATATTTTGCAGAAAAACATTTATATTTATGGTTAAAAGTTGCCTTAATTAGAACTAGATTTATAATAAGTCTCGGTGGTCCAGTGGTACGAGCACACGGCTTCTGATCCAGAGGTCCGGGTTCGAATCCTGACACTGGCTCACACCAATGACTTTTCGAAATTGTTTTCGGAAGTTAAGTGTGATAAATATCGATGACTGAAAACTTTGTGCCCGGTATAGCAAAAGGTCTGCCACCTGTTCCATTTGGGACGCAAGCATAACAGCGAGACGAGGCTTAATATACCTTCACAACAAAAGGCGTGAAGTTATGTTATGTATGTTGTTAATAACTAAAAAGAAACCTTATGGATCCACTTTCCATCATGAATTTTCACGACTTACTTTGTTTGCTCAAACTTATGAAACAAAATTGGCAGAACCTAATGTTTTCAAAACAGTGATATAATAAAATCAATTTGGAATCGATCTTAGATTCTACTAACTGTCATCACACATATCTTTGGTAAATACAATAAATTATTTTCAATATACAGACATACATATTCGATAATTTCATTTGTATATATATGTACTTATGTAATTATAGGGTCATGGGCATTATTTTTGGCCGACACTGTAATTTGTTGGTGTCAAATATTTGTTCGTGCATATTTTTGCACGCACTCTTAGTGAACTATTTATTCTCTTAGGTAATTAGGTCTTTTTTATTTCTTAGGTTTTTGCGAATCAAGCTTTTCAGCTTTTTATGGATTATATCTAAATAAATAAATGAAATTAAAAATAAATAGAAAATAACATACATAACGCATACATAACTTCACGCCAAATTCCTTGCGGGGTAGGCAGAGAGAACGGAGTGCCGTAAGGCACGATTCTTACACACCTCACTCGCTTCGTTGACTTTCATAACTCTTTTCATGTACGCGCGTCGATTTTTGAGGCTCCTAACATCACCTTCCTCCAGAACACGTTCTATTTGGTCATGGAATGTGTGTCTAAGCCGTTCTCGACTCCTACATCCATCCGCTTTTGCATTGTATATCTGCTTAGTCAATCTTGCATCATCCATCCTTTCTACATGTCCGAACCATCGGAGCATGCCCTTTCTTACTTTTACTGCCCTTTCTTACTTTAGAAAAAAAACATTTGAAAATAAGTACTAAATAAATGCGATGTCTTTTCACAGACTATGCTTAAATTGAGTCATGCCATTTCCATAAGAAGTATTACAAGTCCCACGACATTTTGAATGCTATCCTGCTATCCTCTACAAGGATTGTAAAGGTTTGATTCCCACACGTACAAAATTTTCTATTATATTATATTGTTTTGTATTATGTCTACTTAAATAATTTATTAATGTACTGATTGAACCAGCGAACTTTATTTCGCCCTAGCAGCAATAGGAAGAAATAAAAATGGACTTTTGAGTTATCCCTAAGAGATAGACATAAAATATACCATTGTTTACTTTTTTGCAGATCTTTCGAAGGTGTAGAATAATATAGTACATTATTTTGATTTATCACTTACGATTTCAGCCAGCCAGCGTTTCCAATTACAGTGGAAAATCTCGAAAATCATCACTTTTTTACTACAGAATGAATGAATTTTTACTATGAATCATATTATATACAGACCACCCCGTTGACACCCACTATCTATTAAAAACAAAACACATCCAAATCCGTTTCGTAGTTTCAAAGATCTAAGCATATATGGAGACAGATAGCGTGAAACGACTTTGTATTATACTATGTAATGATAATGATAAAACAAACGCTGGTCCAATGGTCGAGCACCCCACTTCTGAATCCAGAAGTCGATGGTTCAAATATCGGCTCACACCATTGACTTTTCGAAAGTTATGTGTGATAAATATCGATGACTCAAAACATTGTGCCCGGTATGGCAATAGGTTCGCCACCTATTCCATTTGGGACGTAAACACAACGGCGAGACGAGGCTTAACAGCCGCTGCCTACACCTTCGTGTAGAAAAAGGGCGTGAAGTTATGTTATGTTAAGTCTCTTTAGATAGGCAGAGAGAATAGAGCATAAGGCACGTCTCTTACAAACTTGACTCGCTCAATAATAATTACAATAAAACCTTAATACTTATAACTAATTGTTAAATAATGATCTGTTCTGAGTCATTTATCTTACACATTCAAATTAATTGCCTATTGTATGTAAGTCACTGATGAGTTCTATAAAGATACCGGTGACCTACCTTCTGTGTACTAAGTATCGGGAATTTGTCAATAAAACAAAAAATACAAATTATTCATCTAAATTTATTTTATCGCCTTCAAAGTAGGCCCCATCGCTTGCAATACAACATCTCCACCGCTTCACCCAGTCTTCCATACATTTTTCATAGGCTATTTGCGGTATGGCCTTTAGCTCATTCAGCGAATTTTCTTTTATGGCTTCTAATGACTCAAAACGTTTTCCTCGAAGTGGTAATTTTAACTTGGGAAATAAAAAAAAGTCAGACGGAGCCATATCAGGTGAATAGGGTGCTTGGTCGAGAACGTTTGTTGAATTTTTCGCTAAAAACTCTTTCACTACAATGGCTGTGTGTGATGGTGCATTATCATGGTGCAGCATCCATGAGTTGTGTCGCCACAAATCTGGACGTTATCGGCGGATACTCTCACGCAAACGCTTCATGACGCCTAAATAATATTCTTTATTCACTGTTTCTCCCTCTGGAAGGAATTCGGAGTGAACCACACCACGGTAGTAAAAAAAAACTGTCAGCATCACCTTGATTTTGGTGCGACTTTGTCGCGGTTCTTTGGGTTTCGGCTCGTTTTCGAGACGCCATTCTGAAGACTGTTGGCTTGTTTGCATGTCATACTCATAAACCCATGTCTCGTCGCCAGTTATTATACGTTTCATAAAGGTCGGATCCGTAGAAGCTCGGGAAACCATGTCTTCAGCGACATGCTTTCGCTGCCCTTTTTGAACAAAATTGAGCTCTTTTGGAACTAGTCGAGCGGCGACGCGTTTCATGCCTAAAATGTCAATGAGAATATTGTGGACGGACTTAAAAGATATGTTCACCTCACTAGCCAACTCTCTCAGACTCATACGTCGATTTTCGAGCACTAGATTCTTGATTCTGTCGATGTTTTCTTTGGTCGTAGCGGTTGAAGGTCTACCAGAACGAGGCAAGTCTACTACTACTTCTCGGCCTTCTTTAAAAGCCTTATACCATTCATAAGCCCTTGTTTTCGATATACATGATTCGCCGTAGGTATTTCGCAACATTTTTAGTGATTCACCACATGAAATATCATTCGAAACACAAAATTTAAGGCACACTCTTTGTTCAACAATATTTTTCATTGTAAAAATCGCCGAGGACTCAAAACTATGACCAACAAAAAGTTTAGTTTAAAACAAATTAAATGACAGATCCCGTTCAAATTTTGCGCGCTAAATCAGTACAGTGCTACCAACATGCAGTAAAAAAATTAGAACGACCTCTTTTACGCGGGTCTCTTTATTGACATATTCCCGATACTTTTTACACAGAGTAGTATATGTATTTCTATTGGAGTTATTAATATTTTTGTTTTAAATTACAAAATCCATCCATATAATTAAATACATGTAATATTAATGATATTTATATAACCGTTCTGTTTATTAATAAAATTATCAATCTATATATAATTTGTCCATCTATATAAATAGCTATTGTTAATAAATAATGTATCAACAACAATATATAATACTCAAATCATTTTTCAATAATGATACATGAACCAAGTTTTAAAATCTTTAGAGCCATACAATTCACTGCATGAATGGGTCGGAAAGAAAATGTACGCAAATTGGCTAATGCCACATTTCGTTCAGTGGCTGGTATCCGGAGGCTCTTCGCGCTACCCTCCCCATTTCCACCCCATCTTGAAGGATGGCAACGCAACTGTCCATGGGCGGTAATCAAATCAAAAAGTAATCAAATGGAAACTAAAGACTAGCTGCCCTTGTAGCCAAGAAGCTAATATCGACTAAAGGGATGGCGTAAGATTTTCCTTATTATTTTGAGTTATGTTAACTAATTTGCTGAAACTTATTATATCTAATTGAAAAAATTACATGTATTTACAGAATAAATTGAGGAAGGTGATGTCAGGATCCTTAAAAACCGACGAGCGTGTATGAAGAATTATGAAGGTAAGAATCGTGCTTTATGGCGCTCTATTTCCTCTGGCTAGCCAGCAAGGGACTTGGTTTGAACTTATGGAAGTAAAAAATATTCCTATCGTATTTTGAAATGCATTGTTTGAGTCAATAGTCACCCAGGTCACAACGCATTTGTGCATCGATAAAAATCAATATCAAGCATTGCAGTTTTAAAATTTTATTACTTTATCCATCCTTTCCCAAAGTGGGCAATAACGCCCCCTTCTGGGCATGACAGGCGAGTAGTAAGATACCACCATAACCAATTAATTTAATTTGACTTTATAGTAAGTAATACAGACACTTGGGCCAAAAAAATGTTTGTTGAAAAACCCAGCTAGAAACCGACGAGGGTATATGGCAAAGGTACGAAAGTCAAAAAAGCGTGTGCTGTGTGTAAGAATAGTGCCTTAAAGCGCTCTGTTCTCTCTGCCTATCCCTTGGACGCAGTGTAAATTTATGTATGTATGTGTGTCACTTTACAGTTGTTCATAAGTAAGTGAAAAAAATGGGGGGCGATAAAAAATATTTATTCTCATACAAAATAAGATTGGAAACCATTGGTTTATAGAGAAAGAGACGTTGCGAAGATGAATCGGTTTGCATAATCGATAATGTAAACTGATCATCGATAATGTTTATAAGATTGCGGTCAACGTATCTAGATGTTGTGTTGCTTTTTATTATTTTCAATATTGGCTTTGGATTTCAACAACTAACTGATCATTGGTTTTGTATAGAATTTTGATAGTGTTATGGAACTTTTGATGCAAGACCCCTGTGACCGGGTCCTGACTTGCATTTTTTTTAATACCATCATGGTGGAGGTTTCAGTATTTTAAAGATTTCTTGCGAAATGTTGTTTGTTGCGAAAATAAATAATTTTATAATATTTTTAAAGATATTTATTCATGGTATTTTTTCATGGTATAAGGGACAAACCTCGCCCATGGACACCTGAACACAGTGTTACATTTGCGTTGCCTGCCCTTACAATGGAAGGAGGAGGAGAAGGAGGGATTTTAGCTGTGGTAGAGCCAAGCAGTTTGCTGCATGAATGGGCCGGCTCGACCGGTGAAAAACCACGTCCTCTCAGAAGATCGACGTAAAGTGGCTCATGACGCATTTCGTTTGATGAGAGAGGTACCCGGAGATCCACCTCCCTTCTCCGTCCTTTCCCATCTTACTCACTTAAAGGTCGGCAACGCAACTATATAACATTATATGTGTTGCAGGTGTCCATGAGCGGCGCTGGTCACTTACCATCAGGTGATACGCCAGCTCGTTTGCCCTCCTATCCCATAACAAAAGTCGGCAGTGGGATGGGAAGTCGAGTGGAGGAGTTGGCCCTCTGTCGATTTTTTAAGAGGTTGAGGTATTACACCGATAGAGCCAGCCCGGCCCATTTATGCAGAGAATTGCTTAGTTCTCTAAAATTAATTAATAAAATTCAAGCATTGAAAAAACTAATATTTTATTATTATTTGACATTAAACGAAATACGTGTTCTGGAGTAAGGTGATGTTAGGAACCTCAAAAATCGACGCGCGTGTATGAAAAGAGTTATGAAAGTCAACGAAGCGAGTGTGGTGTGTAAGAATCGTGCCTTATGGCGCTCCGTTCTCTCTGCCTACTCGCAAGGGATTTAGCCTGAAGTTATGTATGTATGTATGTAAACGAAATACATACACACCTTTTTTTCAGACTTTCGCGAATCACATTCACTCTTTACAGAGATCATTTGAAAAAGATCATTTTCAAATGATCTCTATAAAGAGTTCGAAACGTCGGGAAATAAATATAAATAAGTAATAAATATACGCGATATAATCCTAAAAGTTGTTTTAATGTTATACATACACACCCTTTATTCTCAATTCCTATTAATATGTGAATCATATTATTGAAGCCCTACCATCTAGTAATTTTTCTTTTGATAAAATCTAGCTTCAGTTCTGATCTCCAAATACATTTTTAACTGACAAAAACCACGGTTTGAATCACTTTACATGGGATTTTGGAGCCGGCCCATTCATCGAAGTGGTTCTACCTACTACTCTATACCTTGAACTACAAACCGTAGTAATAAAACTATTTATACTTATGATGAGATCATAGATATATTTCATGAAATAGTTTAATGCAGAACTTGATAACCTTACTTACTTTGATTCACATAGACAATAAATCAAATTCATTACCCAGAAAGGTTATGTTAGATAGTTGATCATAATATAAATTTGATCATAAGTATTAGAAGATTTAATTAAAATCCTTGGTTTGAATTAAAATTAGTGCAGTATAACATTACTATGATACTAAATATATCAATGACCTAGTGTGTAAGTTCACGCATTTTTTAATCGAAATTTTAGGTAAAAACTCAATAGTAAGCGTAACTTATTGCCGTACATCGAGCAAAGTGTTGTCATTGTGTGTTCATTGCTTTGTGCGCTAGTCTACGATCCCGCGAGTTCGCCGCCTCACGGTGGTATCTTAAGATCCGTGGCCTTGTACGGGGCCCCCGTTTGGTGGCATTAGGGAGGCCACTTCCTGCTGAGTTGCTTGAAGCGGGTTATGGCCATCCGGGTCGTACGCGGCTACCGCACCATCTCATACGAGGCGGCGACGATCCTCTCGCATCCTCCCCCCTCCCCCTTTTCATCATCCTGGCCGAGATGTACGCCGCCACGTACGATCTCGGCCGGGGCAGAGGGGCGCGAGACTGGCGGAATCGCTCCAGGGCTGCGGTGCCGTCCTGCCTCACCTCGAGGCCTGGGTGCTCCGTAAATGAGGCACTGTCACCTACAGGTTGACTCAGATACTCACCGGGCACGGGTGCTTCGGAGAGTATCTGAGGCGAATAAAAAGAGAAGAGACGGAGAGATGCTACCATTGCGCATCCGATCTGGACTCGGCCCAGGGGGCAAATGAAGAAATGGGTCACCTGGTAGTAAGCGACTAGCACCGCCCATGAACATCTGCGACTCCCGGTGAGTCACACTTGCGTTGCCGGCCTTTAGGATGGGTTTGGATTAGAAGGTAGAAGTTGGTTAGAAGAAGAACAAGGGCATAAACCTACGAACAACTAACCAAACGACATGCGGCATGAGCCAGTTTACATTTATTTCCTAAGGGGTCGTAGTATTTCACCGGCTGAGAAGATCCATAGATCCATTCATGCAGCAAACTGCTTGGAATTTAAAAATGAATTTTCTCTAGATTTTAGGTCTATAACTTCAAAATGTTGAGAGTAGTCTTGAATCTTATTTATCTTTATATCAAACTATTAAAATTAATTAAACAAGTTCAAGTATGCTAAGTTATTGGTCGCAGTCGTGAATATCGCATACCATACATAAATATTGGATTACATATGAATCACGAACGGAATCGTGGGCAATTAATAGTAAATAATTAATACAAATGCACGCCAAATCTCTTGCAGAGTAGGTAGAAAAAGCTAATTTTTACACTTAGATTGTTGGACTCTCATAACCGCGAGAGGAATAATAAGGCTGACATCACTTTCCTGCAGAACTCGTTCTATTTGATCATGGAAGGTGTGTCATATCGTCTGTGACTCCGACATCCATCCCCTTTTGCATTGTATATCTGCTTAGTCAATCGTGCATCATCCATTATTTCTACAAGTTGGAACCATTAACAATATAATTGAATTAAAATGCAACCTTAAAGCAACCTATTAAAATTCTTAGTAAGACTTTGAGACAAAGCTTAAATTAAATATTCGGAGATTTTTTCAGTCTATTTTATTGTTTCAATACCGTCTTTTTGTATTTTTTAGATTATGCTCAGCCACGGTAGGTAAACCCAATACTTGTATAGTGGTGGTGCATGGGTTCGATTCCCATATGAGTACGTATATTTATAGATATCTTAGATATCAGCGTCTAACCATTTATCTATTCGCAATAAATATGTATTTACAAAAAAAGCAGTCGCGGTGGCCCAGCTGTCTAGTTTGAGCTTCTAAATTGAGAAATCGTGGGATCCATTCCGGGCTCACTTCAATATCATTTCGGGATAATTTTCGGAAGTTATGTGTGATAAAAAACGATGACTGACAAAATTGTGCCCGGTCTATGGCAATAGTTTCTACCACCTGTACCACTTGAGACATGGGGTTAAAGTCCGCTGCTTACACTTTAGAAACTTACACACTTTAAACTATATAAATAAAGAAATACATATTTATTTATTTACTTCATCTATTTTTTTCCGTACAAGTATTTAGTTTCTTACTTTAGAATAATAGATGGCGCTGTGTGTATTGTGTAAGTCAGATTATTACGTTAAAGTAATAGTGAGACGAAATTTATTGCACTAACAAATATTACCGATAAGAAATTAAGAAAAAACTATTCACAATTTATTAATCTATATTAATATCAATTAGATATTGTTTCTTACGGCTATTAATTGTACAATAGTTACATGTGTTTTAAAATATTATTATTAGTTATGAAAGTATTACATTATTTTGTATCGAAAATAAGTATAAATACACAAATATTATTGTGGAGTTAACATTCACAAATTCATTTTGTATCAAGCAAGTAATATCAAGAAAACAAAAAATGAAACTGGTGAGTGAAAGACTTTCTTATCTTTAGTCTTAAACTTTACTTTACTTTGAATTGTTAATAGCCTTCTACACTCGAGGGCTTTATAATCTAGAAGACGTAGGATTTTTCCTGAATATTTTACAGTAAAATGTTTAAATATATTAATAGTATATACTTTTAAAATCAACACATTGATAATATTTTTGAGTTTGGGAAGCTTTTTCTCATTTAATTCGAAATAATAGTTATAGCGGGTTTGATAGCAAATATTTAATCATTTGTAAGGATTAAATAAGTTGTAACATTCATTTCATCTAAATAATTCGCTTAGTATTAAAAACTTGAAAAGACTTCATTAACAATAAAAAAGTATTTTCTACAAGAATTTGCCATGTACCAGAGGGACCAATAGTAATATATTGAATCGAAATCTAAGCCCATATATTGGATTTTCAAAGGGTTTTCATCAAACCTATGCCCCTGGATGCACATCTATAAGATAGGGTATGTCATTCCTATATAATAATTATAAGATCTTGGACACAATATACACAGTGCCATCTAGTTCCAAGCTACGCAACTAAACAAGCGTTAAGTTATGAAAATGGATAATAATATATGTATACTTTTTTTGTAAATACATACTTAAATTAGATAGAATAACACCCAGACGCCTTTCAAACATCCATGCTTATTACAAATATTTTTACTCGGGTGGGTATCGAACCCGTCAACCTCGATGCTGCAGTCGGTAACAAATTGGTTGGCAAATGCTCCACGAGGCCCGTCGAATATAATAGATATCCCTGTTCTAGCTTAAAGGCCCGTAACGCACCTGCAACACATTTAGTGTTGCAGGTAAACATAGGCAGCGCAGTAAATCACTATCGCAGCGATCAATTCACCTAATTTTTTCAAGGCTACATCTTTTATGTCTATTAGTTTTTAACGATTTTAAAAAAAGCAATGATCGTTAAATTAAATGAGTGAAATAAAACTCTTTGTTCTTGAGTTTAACAACTTTCTTGATTAACAATAAACTGTTGAAAGATTATTTGTTAATATACATAAAAATGGAGTCGAACCCGTTAGATTAGAAACAGCTAGTACGTACAACCGATCACTAAACCACCGGGCCAACAATTTCCTCGTCAACATTCCTCTGATACGCATCAGCTCCACGAATTTTGTATTTAGGGTATTCGACCCTGACTGCTCATTCTCTTTCCAGATAATTGCACTGACCCTTGTATGGACCCTGGCACAAGCCGACAAATTGGACGGATCATATCTACCACCAAACTCCCAAAATTCCGGAGTTTCTGGAGGTCTCCCTCAAGCTCCCTACTCCTATAATGGAAATCAAGGACAGAACGGAAATGGTTATGGAGGTTTTGATGAGCGTCCTGAAAGACCTCAAGCAGTATTCGAAAGGAATGCACAGATCCTTCGTCAAGACTACAACAATGACGGACAAACGTACTCCTACTCATTTGAAACTTCAAATGGAATAACTGCTGATGAGAGCGGTGTGGCTACTAATGGTGTCCAAGCCCAGGGTGGTTATGCCTACACAGGTGATGACGGCAAAATATATGCTGTAAGGTATGTATTGAATACTAGGCTATTCTTATTTCAATCAGCTCATAAGTTTTATCTTATGGAGAAATTCTGTTTATGAAAAACTTCATGTGATTATATAAAATTGACAGGTACACTGCCGATCAGAATGGCTTCGTACCTCAAGGAGACCATTTTCCAACCCCACCACCAATCCCTCAGGAGATCTTGAGGGCTCTGGAACAGAACGCTCGCGATGAAGCCGCTGGCATCATCGATGATGGTGAGATAACGGATATATAACTTTAATGATTCCCAACGGCATTTATTAAAGTACTGATTATTAAATTAACTAATACCTTATCATAAGACTCAAAGTCTCAGTGGTCATAAAATCGAGCACCTCACTTCTGAATCGAGAAGTCGTGGAATCGAATTCAGATTCCACAGCAATCTTTATTCAATATTTTAGACGTAAAAGTTTTTGAAATATAGACGCTGCCCAGATTTTTGGTTAGAAAAATAGTGTTATTACCAAAATTATCACAATTTTATATTAATATTTTAGAATAACAACTTAAGATAGTTAATTTAGACTTATTTGGAGGTACTATAATAATTCTTTTGTCCACTCAGGTTCCTACGCCGAAGGCAAGTACAGTGACAGCAGTTCTGGTGTCAACAATGCTTACTTACCACCAGGACAGGGCGACCAAAGCGGTTACTGAAACTTGGCCACTTGAAATAGTTCTAATTGTTATTAATTATTTTTAAATAAAGTTAATATTTTAAGTTTATTCAACAAGCTTTATTGATACTTCTTTTTAAGAATTTTTATTTTAAATTGATCGATAATAATTAGTGTCTACAGTTGGTTAATATAAATAATTATAGTGCATAGATATTAATACCGACTGCCGAGTTCGATCCCACGTTCAAATATTTTTGCCCAAGCCCATTTGCACGGGCGTATTTATAAAAAAACATATCTGTATTAGTATCAATTGTGTTGTTCCGTTACACATGTTTTAGTTGCCTAGCTTGAAAACTAGGTAACGCTGTATTAATTTTCCAAAAAAAAACATTATTAATTTATTTATACAAATGAAGAGAGAGAAGAGATTTGCAAAAGAGAAATTCACGCAAGTCAATAATAAAATTATTGAATTTTACTGTCACTGGTCCATAGACAACTTATCCTTATAGATAAGCTCGCTGAAGTGGCGATGGGCTGGTCATATCTGCCGAAGGACCGATGGTAGATGGGGTAAGAAGGTTATAGAGTGGAGACCGCGTCTTGGTAAACGTAGCGTAAGACGCTAATAGGCTGATTGCAGTCCACTGCTGGACATAGGCCTCCTCTCAGCACACGCTGGAGGTCTGCCCAGCCTGGGCGGCTAAGCGTCGAGTCCTGGTCGACGAGATCGGGCGAGACTTGTCCCCGCCGGCGTTGATCGC
This sequence comes from Euproctis similis, assembly GCA_905147225.2. Taxonomy (NCBI): domain Eukaryota; kingdom Metazoa; phylum Arthropoda; class Insecta; order Lepidoptera; family Erebidae; genus Euproctis; species Euproctis similis. Next base: position 3,046,916 of record LR990121.1, on the reverse strand, counting down.
GGCAATAGTGACGGGCGAGGAGTGGAGGGCTGTGGTCTTCTTCTGCGAAGCAGTCATGCTCCAGAAGGAGGCCGCCGAGTGGGATCGGGAGAGAGCCAATCCCGCTCACTGAGGCTAACCGAGGATGAACACCCCCTCGCGACAGAGGGGGGGGGGGCGACGGCGGGGTGGACCAGAGGGCTGAAGAACTATCCTGGGCCACCCCAACGCCGAAGGAAGGCCGCCGCGAGGTTTTAGTGGGTAACCCTAGGATCGGATTGCAGTTTACTGTTTTGGGAGTCCTACACTTCCCCCTGCCGTACCAGGCGGGGGGTGTGCATAAAGCATTTCCTCGCGCAAAAAAAGGCCTCCTCCCAATGTGCGCCACAACATCTGATTCTCTACCTACCGCATCCAGGCTTTTCCAGCAGCCTTCCTGAGGTTGTCTGACCATCGGGTTGATGATGATGATGACCTGGCGAACTTTGTTCCGCATTCAAAGCAATTTTTTACAGCGTTTACAACTAAAGTACAAAATCTTGAAAAATAACCACTTTTGCTTACTATGATATACATGATTTATATACAAAAAGTACCCCGTTGACACCCTCTATCGATGAAAAAAAATAAAGATAAAATTCCGTTGCGTTGTTCCAAAGCATTTAAGGACAGCGGAAAACGACTTTGTTTTTATACTATTTAATGATAAAGAATTAAAGGATATAATTTTAAAAATAAGACTTTACTTTCAGGCAAAAACCTTACGAAAAAGTTTCTACAAAATATATATAAATAATTCTTGGGTTTTAGCGTCGAATCAAAAAATCTGAATTTAAAAACTAAATAAAAAAAGCTAAAGGATGATCAGTATAAAAAAATAACACTATTATTTTTAAATACTCGATTTATTATATAATATTATTATTAAGTTCATTTTTTTTAAATATCTATCAATATCTGTAACCAGTTCTGGCATTGAAGTTACCGTTGCCTCGAAGGTTACTCCTTTGGACAGGTGGAAGGTAAGTCTTCTGGATGGAATTGCCAATAGACCTGACGTTACTGTTGATGCCAGCGGTGTTAGTAACAACAGAGTCCTCGTTATAGTTGACCGCCTGGGCATTTCTGTTGTAATACTGCTGCTGTTGGTTGGAGCGGGTGGCTGCGTACTTTCCTTCATTGTAAGTTCCTGGAAGCATCACCATCATCACTCACTATCATTTCAGTATTCAGGTAATTATCCTTTAAAATATTTCCAGGATATTTCCTTTAGACTTGCAAATAAATAGTATATACTAATTTTATAAAACTGAAAAATCTGTTTGTTTGAATGCGCTAATCTCAGAAAAAAATGATGCGAATCGATTTTTTTTATGTATTTAATAGTCCATTTATAGTCAAATGTGTCAGGTTATATAAAAACCACGCTATAAGAGCGGGCACTGATTTTAATATGTAATAGGTTAATAATGATCAGCTAATATTAGTATAAAATTATTGGACTGTCATTTTATTTTATTTTGACTAGTCTAATGACTATTGTTGATTTGAGTTTGCTCATAAACATATCTTTTGAATGTTGAATTTGCTTTAAAATTACACTATAAAGTGAAATAGTATATTACCATCGTCATAAATTCCAGCAGCCTCGTCGCGTGCATTTTGCTCTAAAGCCTTCAGGATTTCAGCAGGAATTGGAGGTGGAGTGGGCAGATGATCACCTTGGGGGACGAAACCGTTCTCATCAGCTGTGTATCTGTGACATAAAATAGTTGATATTTAAATTGAGAACTGAGAAATGACATTATATCAACTTTTCAGGATTATATCGCGTTTATTTATTACTTATTTTTATTTATTTCCCGACGTTTCGAACTCTTTACAGAGATCATTTTCACGAGTAAATATGTAAACTAAGAAATGTTTTACTAAGTAAAAGAAACGGCTTAGGAATCAAGAAGCACAATAGACCTAGATAAACTCTGATATATAAAAGACTATTTTTGCAGAAAAGATAACCGTATCTTAGCCTGAATTAATAAGATCATTAATTAAGGCTTAGATGCGGTTATACTGATCCATGGTAACTAAGATTAGTTACCATGGATCAGTAATTGAATAGTTCCATAACCCATTGCCGAAGATGTTCCTCACATTTCAGTAAGGCCAACATCTATTTTATTTTCTGTAAGAACTAGATATGGTAACAGAAGTAATCCATAGTAAAACTGCTTTAAAAATATGTAAAACTATCTGTTCTTATTAATTGACAGCTTGATTATAAGAAACGTAGGCAGTCTTATGAATGGAAATTCTCGGAAAATCGGCGTAGAGTAGTTCATTCCACGTTTATTTAGGTATGACAGGTATTGAAGGCCTACCCCATCCTCTCTTTTCCCCATAACTTTCCTTGTGCCATGTTGAGAGCCTGCAATCCGCTTGCTTGTTTGTACCACAAAAAAAATAAAGGGAATGATAATATTTCTCACCTAACAGAATAAACTTGGCCATCATCTCCGGTATACGAGTAACCACCCTGAGCTTGAACACCGTTTGTCGCGACTCCGTTCTCTTCAGCGTAAATTCCATTTTCAGTTTCGAAGGCGTAAGAGTAAGTTTCACCATCATTCGAGTTGTCCAGGCGAAGAATGGCAGCGTTCCTTTCACGAGCAGCTTGAGCTCTTTCTGGGCGAGCATCTAGTCCTGAGTAAATATTCCTTGCGTAGGAGTTGGCGTTGATTGCGGCGTTGTTGTAGTTGATGTTCTGGTTGTCATAGTATGTTGCGCGTGGAGTCTGCAGAATGTTTCCAGAACCAGCAGAAGCTTGTGCCTGTGGTGGCAGGTAGACTCTGTCCAATTTGGCTGCATGAGCCAAGGTGACGGCTGCTAATACGATTATCTAAAGAGCAGAACAATACAATATAAAAAGCGGAAGGTTGTAGCAGTCGACTAAGAAAGAGTGTGAGAATCGTGGCATATGACACTCTCTTCTCTCTGCTTACTCCGTAAAAGATTTAGCATGTAGATATGTTTAACGTTAAGAATCTACCACTTTTAATATCATATGTGTGCCTCAAGATCTTCTACATCTTTCTTTGTAATGGCAAACGACAAAATTAATATTGAAATTAAGCATTGCTGAACCGATTAACTTAAAAATTTGTACAGACATTTTCAAAGGTAACATTTAGAGGAATCGTTTTGTACGTACCACAGCTCGGGGACGAATTACAATTAATATATGTAATCCTATAATAGCCATCTATTATTTAATTTAAAGTAATTAATAATCTATAAAATCTAATAAACAATTTAAGTCATATTTCGTTAATAGAATTTTTATATTAATTTCTTGAACTTAAAGCAATTAAATTCTAAGCTTCCAATTTCAATTAAAATAGTGTTACCGATTGGGTTTTTTACAACATGAAATTTACTATGAAAATACTGAAATGGTAATGAAATGACTTTTTAAGAATAAGCTTCTCATCTTATCCTTAAAATGTCATTTTATTCAAGTCACTTTAAGGGACTTTAAAGGAGTAAATCTATAAAAACATACAGGTTATTTCCTAGCAATTTTAAAACCCTTTAAGTCCTTAAAGTCCGGCAATGATACATCATATTTTACAGGAAGAAAAATTTTATGAAGTTAAAGAGGATAGTATATCCATTCTTAAAATTATAAATATATATATAATTTTGTTATTATATTCAAAAAACTTAAACCCACATCCCATGTTAGATGGAAGCAAGGGATTTTTACTACGCGCACCATGTCTCGTATGGAACTCTCGATGGAGTAGCGTATTAAGTACTCCGACTTCTAGTTCAGAGGACCTCAATTCAAATCCTTATTTACACCAGCCTTTTTCCCGGAAGTTATGTGTAAAAAAATATCGACGACAAAAAATAAATGTGCCCAATTTTATTTACGACTATAAAATTAATTTATTGTGTCAGGTATGCTGTTGCCCACATTCTTGTTCATTATGGGCGTCAAGTATATAGTAAATACTCTTACCAATTTCATTTTCCCTCTGTGTATTGAACTAGCTTCTTCGGAAGTATGTTCTTGAATGATATCATGGTCTTATGTATTAGACTATATATAGTTGGGCAGAAGTGGATCTACTTGGACATAACTACTGGTCTAATGTTTCGCAATTGCAATATGAAGACGGACATGTCTTTTTGAACCTGTTCAAGTTATAAATATCATACAGTAGGCAGTCAAAGGTCAAATTGTAGATCGTGAAGAGATTGCACTGTTTTGTTGTTTTTTTTTTAATTTAATAGTTCACATCTCAAGGTCTTTTGGGCTCTTCCGTCATTCCGATAGTGTAATGATCGTCTTTATGTATGTGTAGTTAAATGTCGCATTCTTGTTTCTGTTTTAAAGCCATCTAGATGATCTGAATCAAGAAGTTTCAGGTTCGAATAGTGTCTCACATGAATGAATTTTTGGAAGTTATGGCTGATGAAATATCGATGACCGATGTCCGATGTTTAACAATAGGTTCCGACAACTATTCTATTTTGGATGTCAAATTCGGCGTAACAGTCGCTGCCTACGCTTTCAAAGAGAACAGAAGGCGTGAAGTTACGAATATAATAAAACGTAGCTTCGTGCTTTTTTCTAGCCGAAGTTATAGGCAGTGACTGTTAAGCATCTACTCGCTGAATCGTCGTTACGTTGCGTCCCAGGTGGAATAGAAGGAACCTATTGCCATTACACCGGGCAGAAAGCTGTTAATGATCGATATTTATCACATAAAACTTCCGAAATTAATTCCGAGAAATCATTGGTGGCCAGGAATCGAGCCTGTTCGTGCAATAATTTTCTTCAGTGTTTTGAAAAGCTAACATAAATATTCAGTAATCAAGCCTCATATCTGCGGACTACTAAACGCAGGTATTTGAAATTCTAACGTAGACATACTAGCAGTAGTGACAAATCTCGCGAAGGACGCCAAAAAAGCGCATTCACTGAAGACACAGCTGTGAGACAAGAATATCGAAGATCGTAGAACGGTTACCACAGATGGGTATACCACAGTTTGTTTATTACAAGTCATCGCCGAACTTCGAATATTTAATTCAAAGCGACGCATCATCCTGCACCAAGGTAACGCAAGCTCACACAGCATTCGTCAAACGTTTTAGTACATGGAACAGGAAAAAGTGTAAATTCTTGACCATGCTCCATTCGAGACCTCCATACCGTTCGATTTCTTTAAATTAAAAAAATATTTTTATGAAAAAGGGTCAAAGGTCACTTTAAACTGTAAATACTTTAAGAACAATAAAAATACTAGAAAGTTCTAGTTGTATTTTTCTTTTCAATGCACAACAAGGCATGCCCCGTAAAAAATAATAATATAATAATTTTGTTATTATCATCATAAATCTGGCCGCAGCTGAACGAAGGCCTCCCCCTTAGCACGCCATAACTTCCGGTCCTGTGCCGCTAACATTCAACGACTCCCTGCTGTTTTCACCATTATGTCGTCGGTCCGTCTAGAACAGCCTACTCTGCGCAGTCGAGTCCGTGGTTGCCATTCTAACACCTTTCTTGGCCATCGTTCGTCCGTTCTTTGAGCGATGTGGCCTATCCACCTCCAATTAAGCATGCTAACTATATAGTTTGTTTAATTTTATTCAAAACGGCTATAAAGATATACTTTTACTTAGATAGAAAGTCATGCAGACGGCGTACAAATATCCATGCTCTTCTTCAAATATCTGTACAGGTATGGGAATCGAACCCGCTGACCTCTACTCATCGATCGGTTATTTCAGCAGTGCACCGTAGAGGGGGGCTCTACGATGCACTGCTGAAATAACCGATCTATCATCATTAGCCTGTTGCAGTCCACTGCTGGACATAGGCTACTCCCAATTTGCGCCGCAACATCCGCCCCGTCTATACTAAAAGTGAAGTCAATCAATTTCTAAAACATGAGAGGGAATCCATCCAATAGTCAAGCGAAGACATACGTAAATGGAGAAAACCAAAATGAAATTTCTTAAAATAGATTTCTGATTCTAATTTTAAGGTTCAGAGTTCGAATTCAAGTACACACCGATGTGTTCTCCCAAATATTTTAAAAGGTTATTCAGTTATAAATATCAATTGCAGACAATATTATGCCTGACATATTGTAATAAGCTGTTCTAACTATTCTATTAGACCAGTTTAATTTAAAATTATTGTGGACGTGAAATTATGTCAATTGAAATTATCTACATTTTACTAATTATTTCTAGTAATAGTTCTTTATAACATAACTTCACGACTTGTTCTACCCGAAGGTGTAGGCAGTGGCTGATAAGCCTCGACTCGCCGATATGTCCCAGATGGAATAGGTTACAAAAGTAGTAAGTAGTAGGTAACAAAAGATTTTGTTATAATCCTTGACTTAAACAATGTTTTTTTTTGGTTCCTACGTCTAAAGAAAATTTCAAGGTTTCCAGCAGGATCAGTTATGTTTAAAGTGCTAATACTATCAATATAACTATTGTCCCTTTAATCGATAGGAATTCCTCTCGAAAGATTAGACACCTTCATGTAAAATAAATGGATAGATGGTGGAAATATAAGACTGGTAGCACTCGTTCTCCTGGCACTGCATGCGGCCGTAACGATAACAGCGAAACTTCAGGCAGTCTCCGACTAATTTCTTGCAATCTAATCTTTTTTTCAAGGGTCTATTTTGATTAAAAGCTAAATGTGTATTATTACACTAATATAATTTAATTTGACCCTAGCTTTTTATAATCTAAACATCGTGTACCTAGAAAAATAAAAATAATCTAACAAATGATAAAATTTCTTTGCTAGACCATTTTTGGTGACCTGGAGATCAAGTATTTGTCTTCTAATTGAAAAGACTGAATGATTTTACCAATAAAATAATATTAATATTAAATTTACAAAATTTGGCGAAGCGAAGCAATATTTTTGCTACCTACACTTTCGGAGACAAAAAGCGTGAATATGCGTTGGAATTTGTAGCATAGCAGCTATTGCTTTTATTAATAATATAAGATAAAATATTATAGGAGACCTTTATTAACTTCAATTTTTGGATTATTTGTCAGAGCCTTTGTGTACGCTAATATCAGAAATAGCTAATCCAATCTGGGTATGATTTTCAGTAATATATTATGGTAAGTTTCAATTAACATTTAGTGTTTGTTTCATCGTTAGTAAATAATGGTTTCATGGTTCATAAATAAAAAAGTTATGCTAATTTTAGAAATCACGTCGCACTTGCTGGCTGCTTGTAGGCGCGGGTATAGAAAGCCCGCCGAAAACCTGACTGCGTATTCTGGAGGTGCTGGGCATTAAATAAAACTGAATATAGGATAGGATACTGGATAATCCTAATATACCCTATACTCTTTTTCAGTTTCCTGTAATCCTAGTATACCCGGATTACAGGAAACTGATAATGATTTTGAAATGAGACTCACTGTATCGTTCCTGAGAACGTCATGCTAGATTTGGTAGCTTGATCATATGGGATTCGTGCACAATGGCGAACCGGGAAGCGGTTGAAGTAAAGGTCAACTGTTCGTTTTCATCTCCGATGGCCACACGTGTAATGTAGTGTATATATACATATAAATTGTATTTTTTATAATAAAATGAAAGTTTTCACAAACGAAAGAAGCACCAAATCATTATCAATAACATGTTCTAATGCAATAAATGTATACGAGACGTAAAATAAGCATTATTTGACATTAGATTTATTCTCCACAACAGCAATGAGGTTATATCTAATTTCGAATTAATAAAGGAAGATGGCTAAATTCTAAAATAAATCTTTTATCTCGATGACTTAATATTCTTGATAAACGTAGCGTAGGATACCCACCAGCCCGATGGTCAGACGACCACAGAAAGGCTGCTGGAAAAGACTGGATGCGGAAGGCAGAGAATCGGATGTTGTGGCGCACATTGGGAGAGGCCTATGTCCAGCAGTGGACTGCAATAGGCTGATGATGATGATGACGCCTTCGAGTGGTAGGGTGTAAAGGAAACAAAATAGTTTGCTGATATAAATATTTTACACATTAACTTTATAATAGCTTAACATAATTAACGGTAAGTCAATTTATTAATATCTGTAGCCGGTTCTAGCGTTGAAATTGCCATTCCTCTGTGAATTACTCCTCTGCTGGACAGGTGGTAGATAAGCTTTGGTAAGAGAGTTACCGTTAAATCTACCATCATTGTTGCTCACAGCAGAATTGGTGACAAAAGAATCATCGTTGTAGTTGTTGATAGGTTGAGAGTTTCCATTGTAGTACTGCTGTTGATTCTCAACGTCAGATGAGTATTTGCCCTCGTTGTAAGATCCTGAATTTTAAATAGATATTTATTAAAAAATTGTTGCTGTTTGTTTTTTATTTAAAAAGTAACTTTCACTAATTAAAAAGTAACTTTTATTATTTAATTAAACTTGGAAATAAATAACTCACCGTCATCGTATATGCCAGCGGCCTCGTCACGGGCATTCTGTTCCAAGGCTTTTAATATCTCTTCAGGAATTGGGGGAGGAGTGGGCAGATGATCTCCTTGAGGCACGAAACCGTTTTCATCAGCAGTGTATCTAATAAAGTATAGTTCGGAAATTAATAACTGTTTAAATTAGTCTAGAATACTTATTAAAATTTAAAAGTGCTTGTGTGTAAGGTTTTTTTATCTACCTTTTCATCTAAAACGAATGAACGAATTCAACAGTGGTAGAGCCAAGCAGTACGCTGCATGAATGGGCCGGCTCGACCAGTGAAATACTACGACCTCTCAGAAGGCCGACGTAAAATGGCTCATGCCGCGTTTCGTTCGGTGAGAGAGGTACCCGGAGACCCACCCCCTTCCCCATCCTTTCCTATCCCCAATCCCTTAAAGGTTAGCAACGCAACAGTAACACTATATGTGTTGCTGGTGTCCATGGGCGGCGTCGGTTGCTTACCATCAGGTGACACGCCTGCTCGTTTGCCCTCCTATCCAATAAAAAAAAATAAAAAAAAAAACAACGAATCCCAAATTTGCGTGTCGCAAAATTGCCAATTCGCTTAAAATTGTTTAGTTCAAAATAGTGTAGAGTTCTACTCAAAAATGAAAATGAATTCAAATTCATACGATTACTATTAAGAACAGTTTGAACAACTCGGTGGCGCAGTGGTCGAGCACACGGCTTCTGATCCAGAGGTCCGGGTTCGATTCCTGATACTGGCTCACACCAATGACTTTTCGAAATTGTTTTCGGAAGTTATGTGTGATAAATATCGATGACTGAAAAACTTTGTCTTGACTTGACGTAAACATAACGGCGAGACGAGGCTTAACAGCCGCTGTCTACACCTTCGGGTAACAAAAGGCGTGAAGTTATGTTTATGTTTACTATTAAGAAAATATAAATATCATTATATAACTCTTCACCTGATAGAGTAAACAACGCCGTCATCACCGGTGTAACTATAACCACCCTGAGCCTGGACACCGTTGGTGGCTACTCCATTCTCTTCAGCGTAGATGCCGTTTTCAGTTTCATAAGCGTAAGAGTATGTTTCTCCATCATTGGAGTTATCCTGACGAAGGATAGCAGCATTCCTTTCGAGGGCAGCCTGAGCACGTTCAGGGCGGGCTTCGAGTTCTGAGTATCCATTTTGAGCATAATTGTTGACAACGGCACCAGTATAATCGTTTGAGTTTTCGAATCCAGAGTAAGCGTTCGTGGCGTATGCGTTTTTGTTAGAGACAGGTGTCCTGGAGAAACCATTGTTGTTCTGAGACTGTACACCATTGTATGATTGATTGGGAGTTTCCAGGAAGTTCCCTGATCCTGCTGAAGCTTGAGCGTTCGGTGGAAGATACACTCGATCAAGTTTTGCTGCTTGCGCCCAGGCTATGGCGGCGAAGATGATGAACTGAAACAAGGATGCAATTAAAATTATTAAAAAATATATATGATTGCATCTATAGCTCAAAGTAGGACAGCCTCTAGACCTGGACTATCTACACTCATATCCTTCACTGCACGGCAAGAATTGGTTATCTAAAATATCGATTCACTTTACTGTTTAAGTAATTCTATAGCATTATTTATATTTTCTATGGCAACTTGCCATATAAAGTAATGAATTTCTAAACTGAGGTTCACATCCTGGTGTTTGGTTAGTTTTACTTTCGATTCTTTTTTGTTACTCTTTATATTAAGTTTTATTAATTCGATTGTTTTCTACTTGTTGCCTTACCGATTTCATTTTTCTATTTTGTTTTCTTTTGCTGTAATGACTTGATGGTTGGCAACTTACGATGCAACTGATAACTATACCAAATCAGTACTGAGTATATATAGTTGGGTGCAGCTCAGTCAACATCGAAGTGGAGTCGTGTCCAATAGTTTCATAATCACTGCATTATGATGTTCTTCCAAGATGGACTTGTCTAATTGTCGCGGATGTGTTTATGTACTCTAAGTTCATTAAGAATTTATTGTATCGTTCCGATATAAAGATTTTTTTTCTATGATTAATTGCAGCTTTATTTCCATTTTTTTAATTGTAGAACCAGACTGGTTTTTGGATAGGCCGGCTCGATAGATGAAATATAAGATAATGATTATAGGAAATAAAAATTTCAAAGTATCCGGGTGCCCTTCCCCTATTCCTTTCACTCCCTCTGCCCACAAATGCCTTCCCTATCACATCCTAAAGGTCTGCAACGCAATTTAGAATTTTTCGATTTGCAGATCTCCATGGGTACGCATAGTTACCTACCACATAGTGACAGCTTGCTCGTTTGCCCCAATAGAAAAGATATATAAAAGAGGTTCTCGTTAAAAAATAATCACTTTAATTTCAATGTATTTAAGTTCGTTCGTTACTAATGAAATTTGATCCTGGAAAGCATCCAAAAAATTTTATAATCTACTTATATAATTATAAAACTACAAACGTCTATTTCACAAAATAATATATATCTGGAAATTTGAAAACCACACAGTCAATTTCAAAATGTCATTTTCCTTAAAAACTAAACTGATTTATTTTCTATTTTATATATTTTCTTGAACACTACTTTGTATACCAATGTCTCAGGCGCCTAAGGCAATAATTTATTTAGTATATTAATGTCCTGATATATTAACTTCTTGGTTACATCTAGCATGACGCACTTGACATACAAATCCTATTTGAATGGTCGTATTAACGCAGGTACGGACTCGGTAATGTTTCGATGGCGCATCTATGTATGACCTTGCGATATACATTCCGAAGTAAGCTTCGCAGTAGGGTCACCACATATAAACACATATTGGGAATCATTATAATAATGTACGGTAAGTGTCATATTTATTAATAATTATTTTTCAAACTGATTTACTCGCTCGGGATTTTTTTCAATTTTTATTTTCATCTTTCAAATAAAATTTGAAAGATGAAAATAAATGCCTTTGTTATGGAATAGGGAGGCAAACGAAACGTGTCATCTGATAGTAAGGAACTAATGCCGCCCATATACATTTGTAAAATAAATAGCGTTACAGTTGCGTTAATGAAATAAACGGCCCCTCCCTACCGAGTAAAACACAACATGAGCCACTTTAAATATATGTTCTGAGAGATCATCGGTCGAGCCGGCCCAGTGAGACATCAAACTGCAAACTTTATCACTGTTATTTTTTATTTTTACCTAACTGCCCAAGAAGAAGTTCTAAGTTTTGTGGGTAATTGATATGTAAGTTAGAGTATCATAGACTACAATAATTTACTAATGTATTGATGAAACAATAAAATACTAGGTTTTTGGTAGCATTTAAATTATTTGTCATTTTATTATTAATTAATAAATATTAACCGTCTTCTCATCATCATCATCATTAGCCTGTTGGAGTCCACTGCTGGACATAGGCCTCTCCCAATGTGCGCCGCAACATCCGATTCTCTGCCTTCCAGTTCAATCCAGTCATTTTCAGCAGCCTTACTCAGGTCGTCTTACCATTGGGCTGTCTCTCTATGTAAGCCGGGAGTGAAAGAAAAACCTATAGCTGACAAGCTTACGCAGCACAACACCGAGGAATGCCAGGATAACCACTCCAAAAAATATGGGTAAAACCAAATATTCCTGGTAGCGGCGGGCAGCAGCGTCCTTATCTATGAAAGGTTTATCCCTGCGGTCTCCAACCAGTCTGCCTAGCGTGGGAATTATGGGCAAAAACCTCCCATATGAGAAAGGCGTATTCTCATATTTCATTAGAATTAGAGCATTTTAAAAAGTCAATAAAAAGCTCTAAAAAATATTTCATTTGCCCAAATCGTAGAGTACGGAAAGAGAATCAGGTGAATTAATATTTATTTTATTATTGCTAATTGCTATTGCCCCAGTTGTTGCAATCTATTTGGCTCGCGAAATATTGATTTTTACGATACACTTAAAATTTTGATAAACATTACAAACTAATTGGAACAATTTAGATTTGATTAAATTGCACATATCAAGTACGTACGTATCCACGATTTTACCCGCTATGTAAAATTCAAGAACAAAAAGAATCCTCTAATTTTATACCGTTCATAAAATAAACATTTCATAAATTATAAAATACATGACAGTATATTATTTTTCATAAGTACCCGTCACTTTATGCGAAGACCTTTGCGGGATAGACAAGGAGAGTACAGTGCGTCATAAGACACAATTCTTACACAGCTCACTCGATTCTTTGACTTTCATAACCCTTGTAATAAACGCTTGTCGATTTTTAAGGCTCCTGACATCACCTTCCTCGAGGACTCCTTCTACTCGGTCATGTAAAGTGTAACATAATGTATTTTCATAGATATGTACATGATATGGCAAAAACAGACATACACACAGAGCCGGCCTAACCAGTAAAATACCACAACCTCTAATAAATTGGAAATCAAATGACTCATTTCCATTTTGATTCGGTGAGAAAATTATTCAGAATCCTACCCCCTTTCCTTCTCTACTCCCTCGACTCGCCTAAACGCCAACTTTCTGTGTTGCAGGTTCACATATCACCACAACAGGTGGCTTGTTTGCTCGTTTGTCCCTTATCACATAATAAAAAGATTTAAGTCTCGGTGGTCCAGTGGTCGAGCACACGGCTTCTGATCCAGAGGTCTGGATTCGAATCCTGACACTGGCTCACACCAATGACTTTTCGAAATTGAAGTTAACTGTGATAAATATCGATGACTGAAAACTTTGTGCTTGTCATTGCAATAGGTTAGTCACTATTCCATTTGGGAAATAAACATAACGGCGAGACGAGCCTTAACAGCCGCTACCTACACCTTCGCGTATCAAAAGCGTGAAGTTATGTTATGTATGTTATGTTATGTTAAAAAGATTTAATTTCTTATTAACAAGTCAAGTTTTAATAAAAATCATGGTGTCCCTAACAATGCACGACCTTACAATATATATCGGCTTCCGATCCATAACGTGATAGTGGATCACGTCGTGATTAATTAAATATTTGGAAAACATCAGACACTTTTGTATATTATATTTAAAAAGATACATAGTAATTATATTTTCGAAATATAACACAGATCAATATGGTGTTACAATATTAAATTACATTTAGTTCATTGTTAAAAACATTGACGTGTTTTATTGCCAATGATCGTATTTAATCAAATGTTGTAATATCTTCACACCGTTAATAACCGTAAGTGTCTACCTACACTTGCCGTTATTAATGGTGTGAAGATATTTTTCAGTCGTTTTCCAGCCTACAAATTGATAGTCATTTAACGAACCCAATATTGTTTAGTCATCAAATTATAATGTGGCATAATGTCCAAAAAACATCCAGTTTCATATAAATATTGATCCCGAGAACTTCAAATTTGAGTCCCTGTCTTGAATTTTATCAGTTGTATGTGTTTGTATTTCATTTACCTTACCATGTAGCCTTTGTAAGGTCGATAATAATGTCAAAGATTCTAGTTTATTTTTATGAAACAAAACGTGTTTATACCTTTTAAAAGGAGCCTATACTCAGAAAATACAGCAGTTTTTTTTTTAATTCCCTTGACAGTTAATTACCCAGTAACAATAATAATATCTTGGATACAATACATGCAGCGCCCCCCAGTTTCAAGCTTAGCTACTACATGCTTGTGTTATTTAAATTAGATAGCGAATATTAATACATAATTATGAACTTGTTTGTAAATACATACTTATAAAACACCAAAAAACACCCAGACACGATAGTTTGTATCATGCTTATCATAAATATTTGTATCGAACCCACTAACCGTAGTTATTGAACCACGAGGCCGATCTTAATTATATTCCTGCGACAAATTGTCTTAATTATTTAACTTCTAACATAACATAACGTCACACCTTTTGTTACCCGAAGGTGTAGGCAGCGGCTGTTAAGCCTCGTCTCGCCGTTATGTTTACATCCCAAATGGCAAAGGTGGCGAACCTATTGCCATACCGGGCGTAAAATTTTCATAAAGTTTTCAGTCATCGATATTTATCACACTTAACTTCCGAAAACAATTCCGAAACATCATTGGTGTGAGCAAGTGTCAGGATTTGAAGCCGGATCTCTGGATCAGACCACTGGATTACCGAGACTTGATTAATAAACAATTAATAGATTAAATTTAAAAAATGATTTTGGATTGCTCCAATAAAGGTTTTCTGCAATATCACCAATAAATTGTCATATCTAATACAGTTGTATTTTAAGTTATAAAAAATTCACAACTGGATCTCTTACTTACGAAGAAGCTCTTACAAACGCCTACAGCCAATCGTGATATTGATGAGATTACTTATTTTTGTAATATTCGCCTCGAGGGGCTATTACAACTCCTTAAAAGCCTTCATGATTTGTCTAAGCGCGAATAAACAAAGCTAATATGGTTAAGCAAAGGTTACTACACTTAAAATTATATACTTTATAAGTGTCTTCATATTATATTTATGTCGTGAACTTGAAGTCAAAGTTATTGGTCGAAATTCGACCCCATTTATTTTCCGTTTTACCTCGTTCAAGTACAGTTCTTCATTTACACTATAATTAAACTGAATCACGCGGTTCTTAGTGCGTGTTTTTTCTATAGGGACATATAATAAATTAGTAAGTAATATGTGGCGATACACAGTGGTAGAGTCCCGCAGATCGTTGCATGAATGGGCCGGCTCGACTGGTGAAATATCACGACCATATATCATGCTTTCGCTCGGTGCGAGAGTTAGGCCCAGCTACGCAACTGTAACTCTAGGTGTGTTCGGGTGTCCATGGGCGGCCCCTGTTGCTTACCATCAGGTGATGCGAATGCTCACGCGGCAAAAAAATTAACGTAATCTGGCTCATAGCACATTTCGTTCGGTAATACAGATATCCGGAATTCGAGTCCTGGGTCAGACCAATGACGTTTCGAAATATTCTCGGAAGTAATGTGAGAGTAATATAGACAACTGATAAAATTATCCCAATACAATGCGATAAATTCAAATTCAAAATATCTTTATTTAATAGACCTCTGGAAGCACTTAGAATCGTCATATAACTAAAGTACTTATATCAAACAGTCTCGGTGGCGTAGTGGGCGAGCGCACGGCCTCTGATCCAGAGGTCCGGGGTTCGATTCCAGACACTGGCTCACACCAATGACTTTTCGAAATTGTTTTCGGAAGTTATGTGTGATAAATATCGATGACTGACAAACTTTGTGCCCGGTATGGCAATAGGTTCGCCACCTATTCCATTTGGGACGTAAACATAACGGCGAGACGAGGCTTAACAGCCGCTGCCTACACCTTCGGGTAACAAAAGGCGTGAAGTTATGTTATGTTACTTATATCAATTTAAAATACTTATATCTATTCAAAATACGCAGAGGTTAGAGCGAGCTTAGCTTTCATCGCGCTGTATTGGATATGAAAGCGAAACTAAGTGCCAAATTCGGCGTGAGGGCTCTGATCCCCTATTTTATTTGGATCCTGAAAATTCCTTGAGTCGAGGCGTAACAACCGCTGCTTAAACTTACACTTAGAAAAAGGTAAAGTGTGCAAAGTCACGGGCAAAATCTAACTACCAAAAATGATTGAGTCTCTTGGTGTTGAAGTTATTATAAAAGACTTTAGTAACCAAGATAAAATTTATTACGTTCATAATCAGATGTAAATTTGATTATCCATCAATACCTATTGGTGTTGCAAACATTTATATCGACGTTACGTTACGTTACGCCCGTAACTGACAAGACTGATAGGTTTCAAATCGAAGCGTGATAGGTGCGTCGTAACTCATTCGCAAAAAAAAAATAAGTACGCTTGTGAAAAGTATTAAATTGAAGCCAATTTTAAATTGAATAGTTTTATGACTTAATTGATTTGCAATTAATGTCATAAATATTTTAACTAAGGTCTCGGTGGTCCAGTGGTCAAGCAGCCCGCTTCTGAATCGAAATATCGCGGGTTCGAATCCTTATTCACACCACTGACTTTTTGATTTTTTTTCGGAAATTATGTGTGATAAACATCGATGACTGAAAACTTTGTTTCCGATATGACAATAGGCTAGCCAGCTTTTCCTTTTGGGACGTAAACATAACAGCGTGACGAGGCTTAACAGCCGCTGTCTACACCTTCGGGTATGAAAAGGTGTGAAGTAATGTTATGTTATGTCATATTATTTTAACTTTGATAGAACTATGTACTTAGCTGAAGCTTAATTGGAGAAATATCACGCCCTCTCTAAAATCGACGTAAAGTGGCTTATGCTTTGTTTCGTTGTGAGAGACAGAGGTGTCCAGAGACCTACCAACTTTCCCTACTCTATCCTGTCTTAAAATCTGGCAACGCGATTAAGACTCTCTTGAAGTTGAAGATGTGCATGGACACAGCTAGTCACCAGTGACGTGCTTAAATCAATAAAAATATACTCGTATTATAAGTACTTTGAATACTACTTGCTTTGAATTATATTAACATTTTTCTGAATATTCACACTGTTTTTATACATTACTAGCTGATCCAGCAGACGAGGTCTTGCCAAAGAAGTACAGATTTTCATAAACAAATCATAAATAGGGTTCATTGAGGAGAGTTGCAAATGTCGGGTTGAATTTGTATAAAAAAATAAATTCAAAACAATAAAATGAGTGATAGGCTACTCTTAACACTTAGGGAGATTAAATTTGATTTGAGACGTTTAGATAAGGGGGTCGTCTGATTCTGCGACCTACCTGATATGCACAAAAAAATTCATGAGAATTGGTCATGCCATTTAGGAGGAGTCGGCCGATCGTAGAGTGGTAAAAATTTGGGTTTGTATGTATTTTGGTATTCATAAAAGAAAATTACTACCTGTCCTTACATTTAGGGTTTTGAAAAATAGATGCTGACCGATTCTTAGATCTAACCGATATGCCTACAAAGTTTTATAAGAATTGGTGGAGCCGTTTCAGAGGATTTCAATACCGTGACAAAAGAATTATATTTAATAATAGATATTACACATTAGATACTAAGTACGAATACTAGTACAAGTTATGTCTGATGTACCATCTACCGAGTCGACTCGAAATCCCTATTATTATTAAAGTTACTTTAATTATAATTTCACGCTTTCACTACCGTAAGGTGTTATCAGCGGCAATTTTTGTTCTACATACGGGATAACCTTTTTAGTACCAAATGGGTGTAGGTAATGAAATATTGGGCCAAATTTTGTTAATCAATGATATTTATCGCTTATAATTTTCTACAATGAACTGAAAATGTTACATTTGCACTACTTTACAGAAAATTATAAGCGATTTGAAATCGGCACCAATGAATAAGGTATCGGATTGTTAAACTGCCTAGAAATAAAGACTTATATTATGAGAGACCGTCAACATCAGATCAAATCCCTTAACCGTATTTCTACACCCACTGCAAGGACGTATCATTATAAGAGTTACAAAGTCATCTCCTGGATGTAGGCCTCCGCCAGGCAACGCCACAACTGATGATCCTGCTGTACCACTCGCATCCTACAGTTTTGACCACCTAGCGGGGGGATGGCCTACTCCACGTCGACCAGTTCGTGGTTGCCACTTGAGCACCTCGTCTCACGATGTGACCTGCCCATATCCACTTCAGCGTGCTATCCTTTTGGGTTATGTCGATCACTCCAGATTTCTTGAGTATCTCCGTATTATGGTTTTTGTATCGCAGAGAGATTACAACTAAAGCTCGCTCCAGAGCACGCTGTGTTTTTGCTTTGTAATGAGGTCAACATTTAAAGACCACCACGCCTCAGTTCCGTCTTTATCCGTCCGGTCAAAATGCTCTGTTATATCCAACCAAAGAGTTTTTAGCTTTAGAATAGCCATTGGACTTTAATTTATGGGCTTTATTACTTATTTAATTACCTGCCTTAATTTTATTAAATATTTTTTTAATTATACGAATCATAAGAAGATTTAGTCTCTATCAGGCTGTAGATAAAATATTTTACATATATGTACATCTGATAATCATATGTTTACAAGATCACTATCCATATAATTTTTATATAGTTGAGTTATTACAGTCGATTAATTACGGATTATTATTATTTATTATTACTGTAGTCTCAGTGGTCCAGTGGCCGAGCACCTTGCTTTTGAATCAACCATTCATCCAATCATTTGGCTTCGAACCCGAGCTCACGCCATGTTACTACAAATTTTAATTGAGCTCAATTTACTTAACTACGAATCAAAGAGCCTCATTAATTGCGAATGACTTAACTATTATAGATATTTATAGTTCACTATCAGGGGACCAGATATTTCTCTGTTTTCTGATAGTCACATGTATTGTCATTACATAGTACTCTCGGTGATCCAGTGGTTGAGCACCCCGATTATGAATCAAGAAATCGCGGGTTCAAATCCTGGCGCACACCAATGACTTTTCCAAATTATTTTCCGAAGTTATGTGTGATAGATATCGATGATTGAAAACTTGGTGCCCGGTATGGCAATAGGTTCGCTACCTATCCCATTAGGGACGTAAACAGAACGGCGAGACGAGGCTTAACAGCCGCTGCCTACACCTTCGGGGAGAAAAAGGCGTGTTGTTATATTAAGTATGTTATGTTATTACATAGTAAAAAAATAAAGTCGATTTCTTCTGTATGTCCCCTTATATGCTTAGATATTTAAAAGTACGCAACGGATTTTAATGCTGTTTTTTGAAATAGGTAGAAGTTGTCGGTTTTTATGTATAATTCATGTATAATTTGGTAAAGAAAAAGTCATAATTCTTAAGATTTAGTACTTTAATTGCAAACGCTGCCGCGCTGGCTGAAACCTAAATGATTGATCAAAACAATGTACTACAAAGTCTATTCATTTTTAAGAGATGGAATCTGTAGCAATTGTAATATTTGACCGCAGCCACCCGACAGACAGACATTACCGACAAACATTACGATATATATGCAAACTCTTGACCTTTGAGAATCTATAGTGGGGTTACCTCTCGCTTCACGATTACGTTGCCTCTTAATAACCGCGCAGATGATGCAGTGCTTAAATATGCGCATCTTGCATTGCGCGTTGTCAGTTTGGTTCCTGCTTCATGACACTTTGGTCTCCCATTTTTATTATTTTTATATTTTCTTATAAATATAAATGAATTTGTCTTTCAGTAAATAACTATTTAACATTCTTATATATCTATACTTTATTGCTTTAACTCATATATATTTAACATAATATAGACGCCATCTGCACCACCAGATGGCGTCTTTATGTTAAATATATATAGTCAAAAATAGTAAAATATATAAAATAAAAATGGTGGTGGTCCAGTGGTCGAGAACACGGCTTCTGATCCAGAGGTCCGGGTTCGAATCCTGACACTGGCTCACACCAATGAATTTTCGAAATTCTTTTCGGAAGTTAAATGTGATAAATATCGATGACTAAAAACTTTATGCCCGGTATGGCAATAAGTTCGCCACCTATTCCATTTGGGACGTAATCATAACGGCGAGACGAGGCTTAACCGCCGCTGCCTATACCTTCGGGTAACAAATTTAAATTGATAGTTTTAGACTTTAGTTAAAATGGTCGCGGAATCGAACCTGAGTACACACTAACAATTTAGAATCTAATATCTATTTTCAAAAGTTGTTACATCTGCACACCCCAACAGCTGAAAGTGTAGGTAGCGGCGGCTAAGGGTCCGTAGATATTATTTAGTGTTATGGAATAGAGGATTAAACTTATTTGAATATGAAACCCAGTTTTATCTTAAATTCATTACAATTAATATCCGACAAGATTTACGATATTGTTTTACACTCGGAATTAATCTAGGATGCTTCCAAACTATTCAATATTTTAAGATATTAGTAATTATAAGAAAAATAAAATAACAAAATCGTATCTTAAATTAATTAACAAAGTAAAATATGATGAATGAGAATTGGAATAACAACTTATAAGTAGTGTTATAAAATCTTATATCTATAACAGCCAATTAAAGTATAAGCCGTTTAGAATTTAAATAATTACAGTGGTAGAGCCAAGCAGTTTACTGCATAAATGGGCCGGCTCGACCGGTGAAATACCACGACCTCTCAGAAGACCGACGTATAGTGGCTCATGCCGCGTTTCGTTCGGTGAGAGTGGTACCCGGAGGCCCACCCCCTTCCCCAACCTTTCCTATCCCATTCCCTTAAAGGTAGGCAACGCAACAGTAACACTATATGTGCTGCTGGTGTCCATGGGCGGCGTTAGTTGCTTACCATCAGGTGACACGCATGCTCGTTTGCCCTCCTATCGCGTAAAAAAAAATAATAATAATTATCTTCCTTGAATATTATATTTTTTTATTAAACAGTTCAAGTAATACAACCTTCGTCCTGTAAATATACACGCTTCATAAATTTGATGAAATGGGTAGTAGTTTTTTTTTGCGTAGAGTTGAATATGTGGTTCTGTCAAATATGATTGCTAATGTCGGATGAGAATCAACCCTGTCATTCTCTGTCTAACAGCCTGTATCAGAGTTCACTATACCAAAGCCCATATACCACTATATAAGGCCCATCTAAAAATATACTTTGTATATAAGACCTTTCACAGATTTCAAGATTCATGTTGCCATTGATATCCAGGATATTTTAATTTTTACATTTTCTGGAATTTATTTAATTTTTAGGAAATTATCAAATGACTGTTTTACACGGCACAAGCTAGTGCGAAATTTATTTATAGCACCCTCTCCAATATTCTATTGCAAAGCTATATTTATATAATAATTATATTCTAGGAATCAAACCCCTAACGATGTTTAAACATTTAGTGTCAATTGAGATAGGTATCACCTTCCTGCCCTGTTCCTATCAATTAGTACCGGTTTCTTGTCCACGCTTCCCTATCATTCGCTTCTTCTACTGCAAGAACTTTCCTAAACATATCATCTTTCGCATAATCCATTCGTGTTTTCTTCAGTCTCCCTCTTCTCTTATTTCCTTCCACATTCAGATTAATGACCCTTTTCGAGACATGTGATTTCCTATTATCTTCTCACTTATGCGTATTTTATCAATTTTCGTAATCCCACATATCTATCTCAACATTCACATCTCCCTACCATATTATATCCTTTTTTATCCGTCACTTACAATTGAGATACCATTTATAGTTTTCTTTAAAGTAAATTATCCGTAATACCTGAAGACAGCACTAAGATCTCGTTTCTTCTCTTGAAATAATTGTTACAAGCAGTTTCCGCGTACTTCTTTCCTCCTTATTATAAATGTTTTAAACTAAAAAAGGATAATGTTTCACTCATATTACTAGCAGCGAGAGAATATATAAGAAAGCCAACTACAAAAATTAAAGACGACGGTGTTCACTTTTTGTCATATCAATTTTGCCCACATTTTTACTTTCTTTGAGGTAGACTTTGGAAAATCCCTTGTTATTTTCTTCATTATACAAAAAACACATCTTCTGAGTTCCGCGTGTCAACATCCGCGGCTTAAACTGTGAGTTGATCAGTCATTTAAATATTCAGAATAAAGCTTTTTATGTAGATGATCATTAACCGAAATATTTTTAGAATGTAATGTACAATTTCAATAATTAAAAAGTAATAAACAGATATTGAATCAGTTATACTAATTTATTTATCCCAAAATCAATACAGTATAAATATAGTTGAATGATTTTGATTGGCTTTTTAAGATATTTTAAAATGGTACATGTAATAATATGACTACAATAGTTGGACATATAGGCTAGCAAACTTTGTAGGTATTAATATGGTCCATACTGTATAAAATTGTAAAACAATTTTTGGAATCTATCGTCCATATTTTTCGCAATATTCGGCGATGGCTAATTTTACATTACATTTGACATTTTATGGCTAATTTTCAGGACACTTATCGCCATATTTTTAATAATACATGTAAAATGTGTTATTCTGCTGTATACCCGCGGCATACAAGCGACGGTCAGGCGACTGGATAAGCTATATTATTGTAGAGTTTAACATAATCAATTTCGTAGTTATTACGTAAAAGAGTAACAAACATACATTCTCACACACTCACAAACTTTTCCGTTTATAATATTAAGTAAGAATAAATGGTTTGGTGGGAGACCTAGACACTTCGCTTCATGTATGGGGTAGGAGGGAATTCTCAGGATAACTCGGTCGATAAACGCGCGGAATGAGGCGAGGGGATTGCATCGATGGAGAGGGGATTGCATCCGGAGGACTATCCCAATTACGTCCCTCCCTCTGTCCGCATCGAGCGTCTGTTAGTAATATTGATCTGAGTGCTTATATACAACACCAAAATATTTGTTTTTCAATGATGTAATAAAGAGTAACTTGGGTTACTTTTACTGTAAAAATAATTTTATTTACTCATTTATTGGGCGAAACAAAGTCTTCATCATCCTGGCCCGGATGTACGCAGCCGCGTACGATCTCGGCCGGGGAGGGGGGGACCCGGACGTGCGGGGACACGAAGTGCGGAGGCGGGAGGCCTTCCGGCGGGTCCTGGGAGACTGGCGCGACGCGCTGGTCCTCCAGGGCTCTGCGCGTTCACGCGCCGTCGGAGCCGTGCTGCCCCACCTCGAGGCCTGGGTGCTCCGTAAATGGGGCACTGTCACCTACAGGTTGACTCAGATGCTCACCGGGCACGGGTGCTTCGGTGAGTATCTGAGTCGAATAAAACGTGAAGAGACGGCGAGATGCTACCATTGCGCATAAGGCCTGGACTCGGCCCAGCACACGCTGGAGGTCTACCCGGCGTGGGCGGCTGAGCGCCGAGTCCTGGTCGACGGGATCGGGCGAGACTTGTCCCCGCCGGCGTTGGTCGCGGCAATGTTGGCGGGCGAGGAGGAGTGGAGGGCTGTGGTCTCCTTCTGCGAAGCTGTGATGCTCCAGGAGGCCGCCGAGCGGGGTCGGGAGAGAGCCGATCCCGCTCGAAGGCGGCGGCGGCGAGCTCAGTGATCGCCGCCGCCGACGGGCCGCGAGGGCGCACACCCCGCGGGTGCGCCCGGGTCGCGGTCCGGGAACGATGACCCCCCGATGCGGCCGGGGAGGGTCGTCGGGGGCCCCGCCGGCCGCGCGCCGCTTTACAGCGCGCGGTCGGGGCCGCCCCGCCCGGGGGAGCTTCCCGAAGCTCCCCGAGGATGAGCCCTCCCTCGTGACAGAGGGGGGGCGACGGCGGGGTGGACCAGAGGGCCGATGCACTGTCCTGGGCCACCCCAACGCCGGAGGAAGGCTGCCGCGAGGTTTTAGTGGGTAACCCTAGGATTGGATTGCAGTTTACTGTTTTGGGAGTCCCACACTACCCCCTGCCGTTAGACGGGGGTGTGCATAAAGCATTTCCTCGCGTAAAAAAAAAAAAGGTAGTAGCTGTCAAGCCTCGACTCACGGTTATGTTTACGTCCCAAATGGAATAAGTGGTGAATTGATTGCCATACCATATATTTATCTCACATTACTTGTTTATTTCTTAGATTTACGCGAATCACATTCATAACACTAAAACAACCTTTTATGGATTGTATCGCGTTTGTTTAGAAACTTATTTTCTATTTGATTCCCGACGTTTCGAACTCTTTACAGAGATCTTTTATACGAGTGATGAACAAAAAGATGGTGATCGTTCAGAAGTTCAGAAGCTTTTAACAGTGGTAGAGCCAAGCAGTTTACTGCTTAAATGGGCCGGCTCGACCGGTGAAATACCACGACCTCTCAGAAGACCGACGTAAAGTGGCCCATGCCACGTTTCGTTCGGTGAGAGAGGTACCCGGAGGCCCACCCCCTTCCCCATCCTTTCCTATCCCCTTCCCTTAAAGGTCGGCAACGCAACAGTAACACTATATGTGCTGCTGGTGTCCATGGGCGGCGTTAATTGCTTACCATCAGGTGACACGCCTGCTCGTTTGCCCTCCTATCACATAAAAAAAAAAGCTATTTTCATTGATACAGGTACCTGTATCAATGAAAAACGTCGGGAAATAAATAGAAAATAAGTTTCTTAATAAACGCGATACAATCCATAAAAGGTTGTTTTAGTCTCTCATAACTTTCAAAAAGTATTAACTGATCTTCCTCTCACGCCCAAGTTACAGTTGCATCATCCGATTGGCTTGTCGATTTCTGAACAAAACAGTTCACACATTAAGTTTGAATAACATTCATAACTATTGTAATTATTAACTCTTGTTAACAAGTAATTGCGTTCAGAAACTATGTTTTTTTTTCTTTCTCATAGCGTATCAATGTTGTGTTGGTTGTATTGATCAATATTTGATTTCATCATCATCATCAGCCTATTGCATTCCACTGCTAGACATAGGCCTCTCCCAATGTGCGTCAAAACATCCGATTCTCTGCCTACCGCGTCCTGTCTATTCCAGCCGCCTTTCTGTGATCGTCGTTACGTAACGTTACGTTTACCAAGACGCGGTCTCCACTCTATGACCTTCTTACTCCATCTACCACCGGTCTTTCGGTAGATATTGCCAGCCCATTGCCATTTCAGTGAGATTATTCTACGAGCTACGTAGAGCTATGTATATTTGGTTTAAACATTTTTATTTTTGTTCACAAGTAAATAGATATTGACAAACTTTTCGTTCATTATTCACCCGATCAATTTATTGCTTAGAATTTATATGCCCAATCATTTCTTAGACGACTTTTCCTGAATTCTTACAGGTAGTAATACAATTTTTATTTTGTTAATACAATGGTGTATTACTATTAAATAAACCGCAATCAATAAAAGTTATATTTTTCAAACACAGTGGTGTATACTATAATAAACCTCTATATCCCAAATTTTGACGTCGGTCATCGATATTTATCACGCTTAACTTCCGAGAATTTAAAAAAAAATCATTGGTTTCTTCGGATTCGATCCCACGATTTCTTGATAAGAACCGGATTGCTCGACCCCTAGACCAGGCTAATAATACTTTAGTTTTAAGCAACTAACAATTGTGTCTTATTATTGCATCTGTAAAGGGTTCTTTTTTTTTACTTTAGCCATTTTTATCCCACGCAAGTAATTGCAAAGTTTATTTCTTAGATTTTCGCGAACCACATTCATAACATTAAAACAACTTTTCAGGATTATATAGCGTTTATTTAGAACTTATTTTTATTTATTTCCTGACGTTTCGATCTCTTTACAGAGATCATTTTCACGAGTCCAAAACGAGTCAAAAACGTCGGGAAATAAATAAAAATAAGTTCTAAATAACATACAAAAACATAAAAGATAACTTCACGCCTTTTGTTACCCAAAGGTGTAGGCAGCGGCTGTTAAGCCTCGTTTCGCCGTTATGTTATGTCCCAAATGGAATAGGTTGCGAACCTATTGCTATACCGGGCACAAAGTTTTCAGTCATCGATATTTATCACACATAACTTCCGAAAACAATTTCTAAAAGTCATTGGTGAGCGCTAGTATCACGAATCGAACCCGGCCCCCGGGATCAGAAGCCGTGTGCTCGACCACTGCGCCACCGAGACTGTTCTAAATAAACGCGATATAACCCTGAAAAGATGTTTTAATTGCAAAGTTACTAAAATAGGATTGCTTGTTACTCTTTCACGCCAAAACTACTTCACTATTATGAAACTTATACATAAATAAATACAAAACCGAATGCCTTGCGGGGTAGGCAGAGCGCCATTAGGCACGATTCTTACACGCCTCACTCGCTTCTTCGACTTTCATAGCTCTTTTCATGCAAGCGCGTCGATTTTTAAGTCTCCTATAATCACCTTACTCCAGAACACATTCTATTTGGTCATGGAAGGTGTGTCGCGGCCGTCCTAGACTCCTACATCCATCCACTTTTGCATTACATACCTGCATCATCGATTCTTTCTACATGCCCGAACCATTGGAGCATGCCCTTTCTTACTTTTACACCGACACTCTCTTTCAATCCAACTTCCTTTCTTACAACCTTATTTTCGACGCGTTCAGCAAGAGTCACACCACAGATTTTTCGCAGTGCCCACATTTCGACTACATTTACCCTACTTTTGAGCACACTCTGCCATACCCAGCTTTCGCTTCCATAAGTTAGAGTTGGGATCAGTACCTCATTGTGAATTGCTAGCTGGGCTTTTCTACTAACATTTTTTGCGCCCAGGAATCTGCCCAACGCTGCATTAACGCTGTTCCTTAACGCGACTTTTCTTTCTTCAACTTATAGTCTCAAAAAGTATCTTATATCCTAAAAGGTACTTTTATAAATAAACTAGCAGATCCTGCAAACTACGTACCACTTATGATATATCTTTATAACGAAATAAGACTAATGTTTTACTCATTTTGTATGGGAAAGAAGGGGAAGCCTAGCGCTAAGTAACTTCTTACCGCTCATGAACACCGTGGTGAGTTGCCGTCCTTTAAGGGAGCAGGAGAGGAAAAGAACGGGAAAGGGGATTGGGTTTCCGGATATCTCTCTCACCGAGCGAAACTCGGCACGAGCCACTTCACGCCGATATTCCGAGAGGTCATGGTACATTACGGTAGAGCCGGCTCATTCATGCAGCGAACTGTAAGACTCTACCACTGTAATCATATGAATAGTAGTGTGAAGATATATAAAATAAGTTAAGGCGTAAAAAAAATGGCCGATGGGCCTAGTAATCACTTTTTCTCATAAAAATTTTGGCCCCATTTTTACTTTAGATATAGATTTTCGGAAAATGCATTGCTATTGATTTTCTACATTATAAGAATAACACATATTCCAAGGTTCGGGTGTTAACGATCCACGGTATAAACTGTGAGTTGATCAGTGAGTCAGTCAAATATTCAGTGAAAAATATTTTATGCTGAATAGTTGATTTTGTATATCGTAACATTTTTGGAATGGGAACATCCCATGATTTCAATAATTAAAAAAAAGAGTTATTGAAACGCTAACGAAAGAATTTATTTTTATAAAAATACAGAAATATTATAGGAATATAGTGTAAAGATAATATAGTGATCTGATTTTGATTAGCACTTTTACTAAATTTTCAAATGTGAAAAAGTACTTATAATAACATAACATAACTTCACGCCTTTTGTTACCCGAAAGGTGTAGCCAGCGGCTGTTAAGCCTCGTCTCGCCGTTATGTTTGCGTCCCAAACGGAATAGGTGGCAAACCTATTGCCATACCGGGTACAAAGTTTTTCAGTCATCGATATTTATCACACATAACTTTCGAAAACAATTTCGAAAAGTCATTGGTATGAGCCAGTGTCTGGAATCGAACCCGGACCTCTGGATCAGAAGCCGTGTGCTCGACCACTACGCCACCGAGACTGTTACCGAGACTTATAATAACGTGCTTACAATAATTGGACATATGGTCTCACGAATTTTTTTATAAATATTAATATGGTTTTTAATATTGTAGAACATTTTTTTTTGTTTCACAGCGTCCGCGATGAAAAACATTTTATGGCAAATTTTCTTATCACTTTGTGCCATATTTCGATTAAAATTCACATAATATCTTTATAAATCATTACAAAGTAAAACAAAGATCCTGGCTCACACCAATGAGATTTCGAAATTGTTTTCGGAAATTATGTGTGATAAATATCAAGGACTGAAAACTTTGTGCTCGGTATTAGTCGGTATGGCAATAGGTTCGCCACCTATTCCATTTAGAACGTAAATGTAACGGGGAAACGACAGCCACTGCTTACACTTCGGGTAGAAAAGGCGTGAAGCTATGTTGATATAATGAATACATACATACATAACTTCACGCCAAATCCCTTGCGGGGTAGGCAGAGAGAACAGAGATAATGAATAGACGGATGAATAATGTTAACTTAAATAGAATATTTGTATTTTTTAAAAATATCATACTGTTAATGACCAATTTAAAAATTAACGCCATAGATCCACATGTTGACCTCTTGCGAAAAAAGCCTTTAAAATAACCAACCCTACGTGGTAGGTAATCTTTGAAAATGAATTTTCATTCGCACAGTTATTGGAACATAATTAGTTTTTATTTCGTATGTTAAGATTGTTATTTCTGAGTTCAAATTAAGTATTTATAAAATTCTTGGTGGTAAAAAAAGGTTTTTTACGTTTTTTTTTTAAATAATTTATTAAATAATCAAGTATCTTTTATTTGATACACTTTTTAATAAATATGTACAAACATTTCGGAGCATGTATTTTTTTGTCGTTTTTATTTCTTGCTTGATTGATTTTATTTACAAACTTATAACGCTATCCGAACTTCAATATTTGTATCCTTCTTCTTCGCTAAAACTTGGTGGTTGTCTGGGTCCACCAAAGTTATCAACAGGTCTCTGTAGTCCGGACGGGCCAGAACCCAGCTGTCCAGGTCCGTCTTGAGCTGATGGTGCATAACCAGATCCGGGTACAGATTGACTTGGTTTATCTTGGCGCGATGGTCCAAAACCAGATTGTGAACCTTCTGCACCAGATATATTTTGTCCCGAAGAGTTGGATCCAAAGCCAACTTGGGAATTGAATCCATTTTGAGTAGATCCAGATGATGGTCCCAAGGAAGATCCGGGTCGATTATACTGGTAGCCCGATTCACCCAAAGGGGATTTGTTTTCAGAAGATTGAACTGGTCGGTATTGAGAGGTAGAACTACCTGGTCGAGTAAGGTCGGTCGCAGTTGCGCCGGGGATGGTAACAGATGGTGAATACTGTCCGGGTTGAGAGTAACCGGAACCTTGGCCGATGTTAGCAGCAGCTGAATTGCTGGCCCCGGATGTATTAGGACCAGATGAATAACCTTGACCAGTAGGTCCCGTAGAGTTAGGATTGCCTAGTTCATTCGAAGAAGTTCCAGGACCGGACGCTATGGGGCGAGATGGAGTGTAATTGTATCCTGAAAGATCAGTCTTGGATCCCTGAGTTGGATTTGAGGCTGTAAAGTATTGAGATGGACCGCCTGGTTGTTGGTTAAAAGAGTTAAGTGGTGATAAAGATCCCGTTGCCGTTGGTTCAGATCCTGATGGTCTAGGGAAAGCTGTACCTGTTTGTCCTGGTCGTGATAATTGATTTTGTGGTTTATTGTACTGGTACCCATCACCTTGCCCTTGACCGACTGGTGCTTGGAATCTTGAACCAGTGGGACCAGAATTTGTAGGAGATCCGAGTTGAGGACGTTGCTGTAATGTTGATAAGGATTGTGTAGGTGCATCTGGGGCAGCTGAAGAAGGAGCTGTATACTGAGGAGATTGATTCTTCGAGATCAGAGATATTTGAGAATCTGCAGGTCTGGTATTGCTAGATCCTACCGAAACAGGTCTAACATATTGTGATTGCCCTTGAGGTTGCCTTTGTGTTCCAGTTGGGGAAATGGCAGGAATATTAATTGAATTTGTGCCAGAAGGAGATTTAGCAGGAGCACCAAACTGAGAGTTAGCCAATTGATTATTTTGTGATGAACCTTGAGAACCAAATGGAGATGTTTTACTAGGAGCATTATAGTTGTATCCTGATTGTTGGTTGTTTTGCAACGGAAGACGATTACCAGAAGTATAACCATTCTGGGCCGTACCACCAATCATACCGAAAGATGCTGTGGGTTGATTAGGCCTAGAAGTATCTGGAGACTGGAAACCTGGGCGTAAATTTCCTGATGGTCTCGAAGGAATATTGTTCTGAGATTGAATTGATGGTCGACCTTGGGACGTAAAATCTGGTATCCCGGGTGTACCTGCAGTTGATGTTAATCCAGGTGTACTATATTGAGCAACTGAGTTTTGTCCTATAGAAACCTGAGGTCCAAATCGCCCTGGGATAGAAGATGGGGTGTTATATTGGTACCCAGAGTCTTTATTAAATACTTGATTCCCGGGCATTGCAGACACGGATGGAGAAATGTTTGAGGCTCCATAAGGCGAAGAACCAAGCGAGGAGGTAGGTCTAGTACCTAAAGACGAGCTTGCAACTGTGTTATACGATGAAGAAGATTGGGGACTTTGAGATGGCCTACCTTGGACCCCGGGTGTGATTGAAGAAGATAAAGAGGAGACCGAATTGTCTTGTTGAGATGCAGAAAAGTCAGTATTAGCAGAACCAGGCGAGTTTGAAGGCGCGTATGGTGCATTCGTAGCTAGACTATTTTGAGATACGGGAAGTGACTGGACTTGACTCGACGAAATAGGGACATTAAATTGCGAAGTAGGGACTTGAGCTTGGTAATTTATCTGTGTATTATCTAAACCTCCTTGGACACCTCGACCAGGTTGATATCCTGTACTAGTTTGACCAGGCTGGCCTTGTCCTGGGTAGATATTACTGTTCTGCTGGGGCCCCACAGTTGCTCCGATATCTTCATTAGGGTTGTAGGCACCTTGAGCAAAAAATAATTATGAAATGCTATTGAATTGAATTGATTATTTTCTTAAACTATAAATAATTAAAAATGGCCAATCGATGAATTATTTTAATCGGTCATTTTAATGAACTTGAAATTTAATGACCAGCCAGTATATTGAATAGAGGCAGTTGTTTTGAAATAAAGTAACATCTAAGACATTAATTTCTACGGATTTTTTGTAACTTCACGTCCTTAGTAATCAAAGGTGTACGTTGTGACAATTATACCTCAAGCACCAATAAATAATATTGGGAGTAACATAATAGCATAACATAACTTCACGCCTGTATTACCCTAAGGTGTAGGCAGCGACTGTTAAGCCTCTTCTCACCGTTATGTTTACGTCCCAAATGGAATAGGTGGCGAACCTATTGCCATACCGGGCACAAAGTTTTCAGTCATCGATATTTATCACACTTAACTTCCGGAAATATTGGGAATAAATTTAAATATTATTATATCCAACCATTACTGATAATGGAAATGACTTTCTATGTCTATTTATTGATTCAGATCTTTTTAGAATGTGATTTTTAAAAAAATGTTCCAGGCCATTTATCTCATATTATATCATCATCATCATCATCATGTTCATATAGTATACTCGTTTATAAAATCTGAATATTTTAATTTACAACTGAATTATAAAATTAAAACGATTTGTATATAAGATTTTGTACTTATCATTAAATCATATCATAGCAAAAAGATTTACATTATAAAGATTGTCGAATCGTGACTGAAATTATATACTAACCTTCT
Organism: Euproctis similis; assembly: GCA_905147225.2. NCBI lineage: Eukaryota > Metazoa > Arthropoda > Insecta > Lepidoptera > Erebidae > Euproctis > Euproctis similis. The sequence goes on along the minus strand of LR990121.1, from coordinate 3,015,232 downwards.
TGAGTACCAGCAGCGGCAGCTCTCGCGTTATCTTCCAGAGATTTTAATATTGCATCAGGAATTGGAGGTGGAGTCGGTAAATGATCACCTCTAGGTTGGTAACCGTTTTCATCAGCAGTATAAACTATGCTATACCTCTGACCGTCATCACCGGTGTATGCAAAAGCACCCTGGGCACGAACACCATTAGTTGCCACACCGGACTGTTCTGCAGAAATTCCATTGGATGTTTCAAAACTATAAGAGTACGTGTCACCGTTATTTTGATTATCATAACGAAGAATTTCAGCATTTCTGTCAATTGACGCACGGGCACGTTCAGGCTGCTGCTGTGCAAAGTAACCAGGACCTTGAGCTTGGCCTCCTAAGACAGATTCTTGATTTAATCCAGCAGAGCCCTGTCCAAAATCAGGTCTACTAGCTTGAGGCGATACTCCAGCTTGATTAAATATTGGTTGATTGATTCCTGACTGTATCGGTTGCGACAATCCTGATTGAGTACTGATTTGATTAGGTCCTTGGGGATAAGTTGAACCTGAAGTTTGTCCAATTGGTGAGCCTGAAGGCTGACCCTGGGTCTGAGTGAATTTTGGCCCAGGGGATTGTACAGTTCCAGATACTGCTCCAGAGGGTTGAACAAATGACGAAGGAACATTGAAAGAGCCTGGTCCGGATTGATAACTGCCGGGGGCGGTTAATGATCCAGGGCTTCCACCAGCAGTCGACGCACTCTCAGGCGGCAAATAAGTCCGATCCAATTTTTCAGCATAGCTGCAAGCTATTACTGATAATATAATAAACTGAAAAAGAAAACAGCACATTTAATAATACTTACAAATGAGAATACTTAGATGTATAATATTTTTAAGCTATCGATTTTAAAATTTAACCCATCAATTAAACTATCGATTTTAATTAAGTATAATTGTAAATTTAAAAATAATTTCAGAAAATATACAATATTTCTTTCGGAACACAACAACAACACACATTATTTAATTTATTATAAACGTCTTTCGATTAAACGTAGAAATGATTAAGACCACTGCAATCCATTGTTTTAAAATATCACCATCACATATAAATATTTCATAGAGAATATTATCGATTTTATTATGAATATTAAAAATCTGAAATTTTTTTTTTACATTCTAAAATGATTTTAAGAGACAATCAATAACTATTTTTATTACCAGCTTCATATTCAAAGCTGTTGTTCTGATGCGGGATGATTACTGAATGTGCAACCATCTGTACTGCATCCTTTATATATATATGAAGTAAATTCGTTCACCGAGTATGGTTACCTCAAAATTATGATCACGGACCTAACCTTTGACAGTAAGTACTTACAAGTAAAGATTCCACAGATTTGTATGTGTGTGAGTATGTTACTCAATAATTTTATCAATATCTAATATGTGAAATTCACGTGGTATTAGTAATTAAACTCTTCCAAAATGGTTCGACCGATTTTCGTAAAATTTTGTGACCATATCCGTGAGATTTGCGTATCGGACAACGTCTACTATTCATCTCCCTAAATGTTAAGGGTGGTCTGAGCCTAATTTTCGTGCTATTTTCTTTGTTACAGTACGTACACAAAAATAAATTCAAACCCAAATTTTTACTCCTATTTTATTGGGCATAAAATACCCCCTATTTTTTATTTGTTGATTAAAAACATTACTTTGTAAGGCAAGGTCTTTATTTTTTGACAAAAGCTAGTTTAATAAAATATTATTAGTATTTTTTTTTAATTTGTCCGTGTGGTGCCATATGTGGTAGAGTTACAATTTGTTTACTTTTTAAATTAGGGATCCGTAAAATAATGTTAAACTAATTGATGTCGTGATGTGAACGGACCAGTTAGTTACGTCTCATTATAAACAACAAAGATACTATGTATTCCATGTCAATGCAATTTGTAAAGTGTGTCAACGTTTATTTCATAAATTTGACATTAGATGTCAAATTTGCGCTTCTAATTGCGAATTTTCTAGTACCTAATTGATACTTTTTTTACCGTGTATGGGATATAAAACTATTTTGTCGTACACATTCAAGGTAATGTTAGTTTTTAAAGAGTATTTAGCGGAACTGTGGAAGAGGCATGTCCGGTTCCTTGCATTATTTTCTCAAATTTGTATTTCAATGGATATTATTGAATAAAATTCGTGGCGTTTTATTTAATAACTGTTCGTATACGTGTCCAAATGTAGAAAATTGTGTAAATATCATGTTTAATGTGCTCTTCTATATTGTCGTCAAAAGTTCCTCTGAACATCATGCATGAAGTGCCACAACTTTATGGATGATTAGGTTAGCTAAAATGAAGTTAGTTTAAGTTATTTTAGGTTAGTTTTAAGTTTGTTACTTCATAAAATATTTACACGTCATACAAGGCAGTATGGTTTAAAAGCTTTAGCCTGTCCACAGAAGGACAAATGAAAAAAAAATAGTTTTTAAAAAGTAAATTTGGGATTTCGAAAAAGATGATGTGATTTTTGTTGATTTTGGTATAATAAAATAACTTGATGTTTATTTTTCTGTAGCTATTAATATAATTTTTCTATTTATAACATAACATAACATAACATAACATAACTTCACGCCTTTTGTTACCCGAAGGTGTAGGCAGCGGCTGTTAAGCCTCGTCTCGCCGTTATGTTTACGTCCCAAATGGAATATGTTAATTTAATATAATTAAATATAATTTAATGTTTTATTTAATAACTGTTCGTATACGTGTCCAAATGTAGAAAATTGTGTAAATATCATGTTTAATGTGCTCTTCTATATTGTCGTCAAAAGTTCCTCTGAACATCATGCATGAAGTGCCACAACTTTATGGATGATTAGGTTAGCTAAAATGAAGTTAGTTTAAGTTATTTTAGGTTAGTTTTAAGTTTGTTACTTCATAAAATATTTACACGTCATACAAGGCAGTATGGTTTAAAAGCTTTAGCCTGTCCACAGAAGGACAAATGAAAAAAAAATAGTTTTTAAAAAGTAAATTTGGGATTTCGAAAAAGATGATGTGATTTTTGTTGATTTTGGTATAATAAAATAACTTGATGTTTATTTTTCTGTAGCTATTAATATAATTTTTCTATTTATAACATAACATAACATAACATAACATAACTTCACGCCTTTTGTTACCCGAAGGTGTAGGCAGCGGCTGTTAAGCCTCGTCTCGCCGTTATGTTTACGTCCCAAATGGAATAGGTGGCGAACCTATTGCCATACCGGGCACAAAGTTTGTCAGTCATCGGTATTTATCACACATAACTTCCGAAAACAATTTCGAAAAGTCATTGGTGTGAGCCAGTGTCTGGAATCGAACCCCGGACCTCTGGATCAAAGGCCGTGCGCTCGCCCACTGCGCCACCGAGCTTTCTATTTATATTAATTTATTATTTACTTTTTGAAGATATATTCTTAAATCCTTGAAAACATTTTGAAATTTAATTTCAAAATGTTTTCAAGGATTTAAGACAAATTAAGAAAGCATTATCAATCTAATGTTTATACTATGTTATTTCAGTATATTAAGACTTCAAATATCTTATTCTCAGTATTTTATTTTTTTGGAAACTAGTTTAGCAATAGTGACGGGCCTCGTGGCGCATTGGTAAAACTACCGGCTGCAGCAATGAGGTCGGGGGTTCGATTCCCATCCGAGCACAAATATTTGTGACAAACATGAATATTTGTGTGGCGTCTGGGTGTTTTTTATGTATTAGAAGTATGTATTTACAAAAGAAAAGTATATATGTATTAATATCCGTTATCTAGTATCCATAACACAAGCATATAGTCGCTTAGCTTGGAACTAGAGGGCGCTGTGTATATTGTGTCCAAGATATTATTATTATTATTATTATTATTATTATTATTATTATTATATAATAGTTATACCAAATTTTTTATAGGCTCAAACGGTTCACTCAGTTCAAACATTGCTCCATTCATATTTAACTAACTATCATTCATAACTCACGAAAACTTATTGATACGAACCTGTAGCCTTCGAACAAAAGTCCACGTACCTAACCACTAGAATATGAAATCAAAACATTAAGTCACGTATGTACGTTATTTTGAAATTCTGTTTTCAATACAAACATGAGTATTCATAATGATTGCCGTAATTAGTAGCTCAGAATTCAATTAATATCTGATATTACAAGATCATTAGATAGAACTAATAAACAAACCATGTCTTCGGCATCACTATATCCGGTGTCAAGAATTTCCCTCACACGTTTAAAATTTCAAATTGACGGCCTAAAGGACTATCCATTGGACGAGAACCCCTCTTCTAAATCAAGGAGTCGCGGGTTCGAATCTTGGCTCACACCAATGACTTTTGGAAATTGTTTTCGGAAGTTTTAGAAATAAAATTATAATTAAGTTATAAATATCAACAGATTATCTTTGTACCCATATAAATATGGAATCATAAATATTCTACGGAGATTAAGGACGTTAAAATTCTAAGTTAAGATAAATAGTAAGAGGATTCAATAAGGCTTAATAAAAACTTATTTTTTAAACATAGTGAAGGTAACATTATATGGTTCGAACATGTAGAAAGAATTGATGATGCAGGATTGATTAAGCAGATGGATATAGGAGTCGAGGACGGCCAAGACACACATTCCATGACCAAATAGAAAGTGTTCTGGAGGAGGTGATGTTACGAGCCTCAAAAATCGACGCGCGTGCTTGAAAAGAATTATGAAAGTCAATGAAGCGAGTGAGACATGTAGGAATCGTGCCATGTGTGCTCTCTCTGGCTACCCCGCGAGGGATTTGGTGTGAAGTTATGTATGTATGTAACATTATATTAAGAAGCTTATCAACGAATTTATAAAATAAATAGGCTATAGGGTAACGAGCAGGCGTGTCACCTGATGGTAATCAACCAACGCCGCCCATGGACACCAGAAACACAAATAGTGTTACTGTTGCGTTGCCGACCTCTAAGGGATAGGGGATAGGAAAGAATGGGGTAGGGGGGTGGGCCTCCGGGTACCTCTCTCACCGAACGAAACGCGGCATGAGCCACTTTACGTCGGTCTTCTGAGAGGTCGTGGTATTTCACCGGTCGAGCCGGCTCATTCATACAGCGAACTGCTTGGCTCTACCACTGTTGAATGTTTTTCTTCTAATGACAATAGAGTAGTAGCTATAGCATTGCGGCTTCTGTTTGGAAAGTCCTGAATTTGAATATGTATTTTTTTTAAACTTTGCAGTTATACCTCTGAAAGCTCTCTACTTTTGATGTCTTTATATTCATAATTAACTTATTTCAAAGAAATTTCGACAGTAGAGCAATTATTTGGTCCACTGCCAGCTCGGCAGAGATGGTGGTTTAATTGGACTCCTTTAACAAAATATGAGGAATAGAACAAAAATCGTTTTGAAATTAATCAATTCTTTGCTCAAACGAAAATCGAATTACATCAATAATAAATTCGATTATTTGATTATTATCGGATGCAAGTATCTTTGAGTGAGTCATTGCAACATTTCCGCGATTCCTTAGCAATCTTTTTGATTGTATTACAAATTTTAAAGTATGTAATTGTATGAATCGATAATCATGCGAATCAGACATTTGCAAAGTCTGTGTTGTAAAATAGCAGATAGAGCTTTTTTTTGTATCTTCACGACTTTAATACTTGATTGTGTATGCTGATTTCATTCATATTTTCCCTACTAAAAGAGAAAAGATTTGTATTTTTGTATGTAACGAATAAACTCAAAAAGTACCGGACTTATTTAAATAATTCTTTTTTCTTTAAAGCTACCTTAACATTGAGTAACATAGGCTATGTGTAATTATCGTCGTCATCGACATTTTGTTTGTACGCGAGTAACACCGTGAAGCGGGAAGCTACATACAATATAGCGATACGAAGTTCGCGCGGTCTGCTACTACTGAATAAATAAAATAAAATTTAATTTATTTGCGCAGAATGTAGGTTTAACGTAACATAGGTGATCCCAAAAACATGTGTCCCAAATACATTTCTGCCGTGCGAACTGTGACTATAAAAAGAATACCATAGGAAAAAGTGAATAAATATGAAAAACATGATTGTAATATATCAAGCAAGTTTCTTTGTCATTATGGTTAGTTTTTAATAAAAAATGTATTACTGTTTTCTTGAATGCAGCGAGATTGATTTCTTTTCAACATTCGAGTAATATGTTAGTACAAGAGAGAGCCATAGATTAAGAAAAGTCATTTCTGTGAATTCGCACTCGGGAACTTTCAATTAGAATTCAGAATGCTAAGCTACTTTACCATCCGGACACAATATATTATAAATAATCTTTTTTAAATCATTTTCAATACTAGTGGACGACCGCAGCTCCACCAGAGTCGCTCTTTTAACGCTTTTCAAATTTTAACAAAACAAAATTCACTTAGCCCCTATTTATGATAGCGTGATGATACATACTCGTACCTACAAATCTTCCTCGACAGATGAACTATCAAACACAGAAATGATTTATCAATTCGAACTAATACTTTCTTAGATTAATGCGTTCAAACAAACAAACAAAGATATTTCTTCAACATTATAATATCAACATACCAATATACCTATAGAATAACATTTGATCACGATATTTGGGCAATGCGTGACAGTTAAAAGGTGGTCAAAATCAATAGCTGATCGATACAGCACACATCAGGTCATTAGCGACACGACTATCGTGATTATGAGTTTTTTTATTTTTCCATTGCTCTTATCATTAATATCATCATCATCGTCGCCTTCATTATTTTAAGAGTGTCGTGTCATCATATCATTGGGTCAATAATATTTAATTGCTTGTTAATCAAGGTCGAATGGTGGATGAATATATGTGTTCACTATCACGCCCTTAGTAACGGATGTAGGCAGACTGATCGAGTAAATAAAATATTTCGTGACATAGAAAATATTTGTAAATTTTCGGAAAATATGAAATGTATGTATGTATGAGGCGGATTTATTATGGAGGCTTCTCAGTAAGCCTAATAATATGACTATACGATTATTTCTCTTCAAAACATTTATGATTCTATGCTAGTTTATTTCAATTAATTAAAATTGTATTAATTTATACATAAACATAACTTCACGCCTGTGTTAACCGAAGGTGTAGGCAGCGGCTGTTAAGCCGCCTTCTCGCCGACATGTTTACGTGTTTACGTCCCAAATGGAATAGCTGGCGAACCTATTGCCATACCGGACGCAAAGCTTTCAGTCATCGATATTTATCACACTTAACTTCCGAAAACAATTTCAAAAAGTCATTGGTGTGAGCCAGTGTCAGAATTCGAACCCGTACCTCTGGATCAGCAGCCGTGTGCTCGACCACTGGACCACCGAGACTATAGTATTAATTAATATTTTTCATATATTAAAAGGAGTAAATGCACACTCTTTTAACTTCGTGCCTTTTTTACCAGAAGTTGTCGACAGATGTTGTTACTCGTTACTTCCGCAGAGTCGTTATTTGCCAAATGGAGGTAGAACAATCGCGCATAATTTTGTCAGTCATTGTTAAAATTTTCGAAAATAATTCCGTATAAGGTAATCCCGGTTTCGAGTCCAAGACTCCTTGATTCAAAAGCGCGGTACTCGACCTCCGGACTATCGAGACATTACCAATTTTTTATTCAGACAAAAGAAAGGATATTTCTTTTAGATTGCATTAAAAATGTTGTAATACTAAGGTTGCACTAAAGCCTATCTAGAATTAGTATTGACGAGATCACAATCATTAGGTAGAATCACGTTTTCTTTGTCTATATCGATAGTATATTGAGAATATATTTGTTTGTTTGTTTGTAAGCAATAAACTACGAATGTGATGTACTGATTTTAATAGGTTATTATTTTGAAAAAGAGGCCATATTTCAGATTTTCACTAATGTATTTTTTCTTTTTAATATACTTTTTTTAGCTTTACCTGTATGTTTATGAGTATGTATGTAATGAATCTAATAACTTGTGTTGTTTTCTCCTACTTCTAACTATCCGATTTTATTTAAACTGTCACTGTCAGACCACACCTGTCAGACATTGATGACAAAGCAACAGTTTGCAAAACATCCGATTATCCTGATTGTATTTGTGAGGATTCAGTATCTCGCTTACTCTCATGAGAAGGTTTATGCATGAGAGTAAGATAGAGCTAGTCGGGTGCTCAGCATACTAAAAACACTTTGACTCCTCTGAGGTAATACTTGCGTCATATTTAGTATACTTTTGACAGTGGTAGAGCCAAGCAGTTCGCTGCATGAATGGGTCGGCTCGACCGGTGAAATACCACGACCTCTCAGAAGACCGACGTAAAATGGCTCATGCAGCGTTTCGTTCGGTGAGAGAGGTACCCGGAGGCCCACCCCCCTTCCCCATCCTTTCCTATCCCCTATCGCCTAAAGGTCGGCAACGCAACGGTAACACTATATGTGTTGCTGGTGTCTATGGGCGGCGTTAGTTGCTTACCATCAGGTGACACGCCTGCTCGTTTGCCCTCCTCCATAACAAAAAAAAACATTCATCGATATAGCGCATACTATTGTGTTATAATAATATTAATGTGCGATAATATCTTTCTTATATTTCGGTGGCTATTCACTAACAAGTAAAAATAAATATATTTTTGAAAAAAGCTATTTACGAAAATGAGAGGTCCGCAGGTCCCCATCAGCTCTATCTCCTCCCTATCCTACTCCCTAAAATTAAGGCCGACAACGCAAGTGTAACACTATTTGTGTTGAATGTGTCCATGGGCTGCGCGAGTAACCATCAGGTGATCCGCTTGTTCGATTGCCGTCGAATAGCTCGCTGATCTGATAATATTCGCAAGAAGGTGAAATAATTCTTATTGTATCGTTTTGTAGGGCAAGAAAAGCTGCAGGCTTAAACTAGTCATTGATAAGTATCTTTGCAGAGAAATTAGGTAGCACAAATCGTTAGTATTTATTGTCTAGACTTTTGTTTTATTATTAAACAATATCGTAAATGTCTATATAAATTATTCGAATGCCACTCCCAATGAATGGAATACGGCTTAAGTCACTTTATCTCATAACATAACATAACTTCACGCCTTTTTCTACCCGAAGGCGTAGGCAGCGGCTGTTAAGCCACGTCTCGCCGATATGTTTACGTCACAAATGGAATATATGGCGAACCTATTGCCATACCGGACACAAAGATTTCAGCCATCGATATTTATCACACTTAACTTACGAACACAATTTCGGAAAGTCATTGGTGTGAGTCATTGTCAGGATACGAACCCGGACCTCTGAATCATAATCCGCGTGCTCGACCACTGGACCAACGAGAGTGGAACACCAAATAGTTAAGACGATATAAAAAAAAATACCCACATTTAATTAATTTTCATTTTATTGCCTTATAGGTTATATGACTTATCCATAAGTCATAAATAACTATTATTTTTATCGTATAAAAAGTTTTCATCTATGGATATTAATACTTTTTTAACAAATAGGTACTAAACTCGTGAAAATTGATAATTTCGGCATGAAATACGTATGCAATTATTTTTGTTTCTGTTACTAATCAATAAATATTAATGTTGTATTTTTTATTGTTAATAAATTGTATGCTTATTGGAAAACCAAGACTCATCTCCGCTCTTTCTTTAAGAGAAGACGATAGGTACAATCAAACCTTATCACTAACGACGGGACATTAAAACTATTATCTGAATCCATGAAAGAGAGTGTCGGTGTAAAAGTAAGAAAGGGCATGCTCCGATGGTTCGGACATGTAGAAAGAATGGTTGATGCAAGACTGACTAAGCAGATACACAATGCAAAAGCGGATGGATGTAGGAGTCGAGGACGGCCTAGACACACATTCCATGACCAAATAGAACGTGTTCTGGAGGAAGGTGATGTTAAGAGCCTCAAAAACCGACGCGCGTGCATGAAAAGAGTCATGAATGTCAACGAAGCGAGTGAGGCGTGTAAGAATCGTGCCCTATGGCGCTCTGTTCTCTCTGCCTACCCCGCAAGGGATTTGGCGTGAAGTTATGTATGTATGTGTATCTGAATCCATAACTCTTGATCCGACTGCGCTAAAAAATGTAGCATTAAGTGTTCCAATTTTCATCCAAATATGTTCATCAGTGGACGCGTTAAAGATTGACAAACACATAACTTCACGCCTTTTTCTAACCGAAGGTGCAAGCCTGTAGGCAGTGGCTGTTAAGAATCGACTCGCCGTTATGTTTACGTCCCAAAAGGAATAGTTCATACTACTACTATCATTGACCCTAAAAAACCCACCCCTTCCCGACCTTAGATCGCCCGTAAATTATTTTTTCTTTTATTTATATAATATTCTCCTCCTTTTCTAATGGGTTTCATCCTACAATTTTTTTTTCGGTTTTAAAAATTATCTACGGTTGGTCTATAAGGTTTACAAGCAAACATAAAAAAATATATAATAATAATCATTAAATAGCAAACCAATCACAGTGAATTAATGCATCAAGATTAAAAAAGTGACAGGTTTTCAAAAACTAATTAAAGGTAAATTTCAAAACAAATGACTACTCCACTCATCTCATTTTCAAAGAAGACACATCCTTATCGAGCTTAGAACAATATGATTTAAAACATTATGTGAACTTCAATGATTCTTGCATCTTAATTTGTTATTTTATAAAATTTATTTCATATGTACAATTTTCAATATAAATAAAATTATTTCCTCTCAGAATTGTGATTTACTATTGATGCTGTACAATGTTCCTATGTACCTATTTAAAAACTATTGTAACAATAAGGTCATTTAATGTCCTTACCCGACCTCCAGCATAGATTGCTCAAGATCATGAAAGCGTCCAGGACACAGGTTCCACCGTGTTTGATCATTTCAGCAGACATCATATCAATTGCAGCTGCCTTACCATTTTTCATACTTCGTATCGACGTGCAGTATTTATAACATAATAAAGCCTTTATTAAATCTCTATTCGTCGAGTTTCTTAGTCTCAAATGGAATAGGTATTGCTTATTCTTACTGGGGAAAAAGGTGCAAACGTACCACGTAACCAACATCTGCCACACCGATAGTTGCACTGCCTACCTTTAAGATTTGATAGGGGAGAAAGGGGGATCATCAGTACACTTCTGTCTACGAACAAAATATGGCATAATTCACGTTAATTTATCGAGGGATTATGGTATTTGTCAGGTCCATTTTTTTCGAACGTTCATTCGATTTGGGTGGATCCACCCACTGTTAAATTTTGACACTTATAAATATTTGTCACAAATAACTATACTTATTTAATGTATTAAATAATCCGAAAAGCCATTAATGTGAGCCAAGATTCGACCCCATAGAGTTTTTGATTAAGAAGAGTGGTGCTCGACCTCCAGAGCACCAAGTCTGATGGTGAACAGTACGATGTATTCTTGAATTATTTTATTATATAATTAAACTGATTGAATTGTATAATAAATTATATTATTATTATTATTACTGTGCTAATAATATTAAATTGCATTTCGGTACAACAATTTGTGTGAGAAAAAAAAAATCGCTGCGGCAACCCTGAACTGTTAATCAGCGAGGCATAACATATATATTTTTTTAATATTTATATTTATTATGTCTTTATTATATATCGTATACGAGTTAGTGAGAAACTAATTCACCCGACATAATAATATAGGGTTGTCGATTGCAGTTTTTGATAATCACTAATTTTTTATTAAAATTTAAATTCAAAAAAATAACACCACGAACCATCGAGACTTAATCTAAATTTGCCGTGTGCTCGACCACTGGGCCACCGAGACTATACATACATATAAACTTTTAATATGTTCCCTAATATCTATCTGCCATCCCTGACTTCTATATCTCTAGTAATAAACTTATAGCTTCTACTTACCTATATAATAACATAAGCCCGTTGACTGGTTTAAGAATATTTTGGCCATAAACCACGTCAAAGGATCTTCTGAAATATTATTTTTGCATTAGTTGTTAGAGCTCAGTCACGAAGCTCATCACTCAAACAAAATAGGGGGATTCACCCAATTACTAGTAGTATTAAGTTAAGTTAAAAATAAATTGTCAAGCGAATTGAAGATGATAGTGGTTCTCATAGGAGTTCTTATATATTTTTTGGTTTTTGAGAAGTAGTTTTTAGTTTTTTTTTTGTCACTTTACCTTTTTTAATACCTTGAAAATGAAAGAACCGGTAACCCCTCGACACGCCAGATAAATTTTATAGTTAAGTCTTAAATGTGGCGGTGGGCTTATAATCATACAAATTTTTCAGCCATCGTTATTTATGACACATAACTTCTGAAACGAATTCTAAAATGTCAGAAGGATACCAATCCGAGCTTTTACGGTCTTTGACATAATAATAAATACTCAACATATTATACACAGTGACATATTGTAAGCACCTTTGTTTGGTTTTTCGAGTTCTTGAAAGTTTATTTTTATCTCACACCAATAACCCACTTTTATAAAAGAAATGCCTGCAAAAGTATTAATTATCAAAAAAATTTCGGGTGACAAGAATTGGGTATATTACCCTAAACATTTTATATAAATTAATTACACCAACACAGTACGGTTAAAGAAACAAAATTGCTCTTTTAGTTATTATTTCTTTTAAGCTTTTCATTGATTTTATTTTAAATACGTTTAATAACTTTTATGTTAGAGTGGGTGGCTACGCAATTCGCTTCAATAATGGCTCGGCTCGACCGGTAAAACACTAAAACCTGTCATAATGTCGACGTAAAGTGGTTACTACTCCTTATCTCCATATGCCTTTCTGACTGAACGTATTTCGTTGAGTAATAAAGGTATATGGAGGCCAACCCCCTTTCCCCCATCTTTCCTAACCCTGCATATGCAACAACTCCACATTTGATACAATATACTAAAAAAAAATTTTCTATGCTCATTTCATGTCTCGACTTTTTAGTTTCAAATGTTTACGACAGAACCTATTGCAATATATTGCCTATTGTCATCAATATTTATCAGGCATAACAAAACAAATTCCGAAAAGTCATTGGTGTTCAAGAATCCTGGGACTTCATAACCTGTAGGCCAATTCAGTGCTTCAAAGCCCAATTTCCACTGCCTACACTTTCAGGTATTAAATCTGGGATATCACGACACAAACATCACTAAATAATATCCACTATTTTCAAGCCAACGAAATTAACATCTAATATATAAGTATAAAATCGTGTCACAGTTTTCGTTCCCATACTACTCCAAAACGGCTTAACCGATTATCATGAAATTTTGTGTGCATATCGGGTAAGTCTGAGAATAGGACAACATCTATTTTTCATCCCCCTAAATCACAAGGGTAGCCCACCCCTCAATATTTTTTTTTAATTTTTCGATATATTTCTGTTTTTTATTTTTTTTATAAAACGGGCTACAGAAATACATACAACCCTAAATTTTCAACCCCCTACGATCATCTCCTATTAATAAATTTTATTTTTCGGCAAGACAACGTTTGCCGGGTCAGCTAGTTTTCATATAAAAATGTAATTTAAAAAAACAAATATTAACATTTTTATTCATTAAAGTTACGTTCAATTGAATATGATGATTACTCCGAAGTACTGCGATCGTGCTCATGATCCAGAATCAGAAAAGAAGGTCATGTGAATCTTTCTAAAAACACACATGGAGTACATTTAGCAATATGACCTGGTAATATTAATTAACTTTAAAAATAAATATTTCAATATCGTAAATATTAATTGAGGTCTTTCTTTGTATAAGTATAAAAACGTTTTTAATTAGAATATTGCAAATAGTACGCAGCTGTCTGTTATATCAAGCGGCTTACTTAAACATATTAGACAGTTTTTATTAATAATATATTTTAAGTCAGGCTTATAGCCGGTCTGGAGGTCGAACTACCCGCTTCTGAATGAAGAAGTCGTGGGATCTAACACCGGCTAACACTAATGACTTTTCGAAATTCTTTTCAGAAGTTATGTGTGATAAATATCGATGATGGTAAACATACTAGTCGATTTATACAGCAATAGGTTCAGTCAAATCAATCGCTGCCTACATCTTCAGGTAGAGAAAAGTCATGAAGTTATTGAGGCGTATTTTGTGGTACAAAATGCCTAAATTAATGAAAATTCAAAATAGAAGGTCCAGGGCTTAAATCCTGCTTAATTTATTCTTTTTCTAATTAAATCTTCACGCGTTTAATATCAGAATATGTAGGTAGTAGCAATTATTTCTCGACACCTTGCTAAAATTTCCTTATACCATTACTGATGTTATAGCTGGCGAAATCTTTTAAACATTTTGTAATTAATTCATATGTAACACACACTTTATGGTCATAAGTTGTATGCCTCTTAACTATATGCTGGAGCGCTCAATAACCACGAAACATTTTTTAAGGGATGGGGGATCAAAAAGCAAGCCGATCTCCTGGTGGAAAGCAATTAACGCCGCCCATGAACACCTGCAAGGCAGATAGTGTTACAATTGCACTATCGAGCTTTAAAATGGGACAGGGAACGGGAACGGGAAAGTTTCGAAATTGGGACAGAGAGAGGTGAGGGGAAAGTGTTGTGCCTCCAGACACCTCTCTCGCCGAGCAAAACGCGGCATGAGCCACTTTACGTCGATATACTGCGAGGTCATAAAATTTCACCATTCGAGCATGATTCATGACCACCATACGACTAACTTATGATATAAGATATGGATATGTAAAACAAACACCTTTGTTTTTTCCGTAATCTTTGTTTAATAAATATTTTTTCTATGAAAAGTGCGGACCGCGAAGGCCCTTTCAATTTTTTAAAATGGACCCCAAGCAAAATTAATTGGCGACCCTTGCTCTAGAATGATTTCAAATTTATAATTATCGAAAATTAAAATTTTTTTTTTTATAAGAATTAATTAAAAAGTGACAATTGATGATTCTCTTTATTAATATTCATGATATTTTTTGGAAAGATAACAAAAATTATGTATTTGGAAATCATGTCTTTTATCTGATTGAGACATTTAAATATCGATCAATGAAGTTAATGAAATTGTTATATTTCACAATCGATTTGAACTTTTCAGGAGAAATTAACATAAAAACAAAGTATTATTGTCCAAATGCAATAATCAATTATCGTTTATGTTACATTAATGAATCTATGGTTTCTCAATAGTTCATTGTAATACATAGATAATTTTAGTGGATTTAAAAAATCTTATAGGTACTGACTTAAATTTGTTCCCGGTGTATGGCCATAGGATCGCCACCTATTTCCATTTGGGACTTAAGCATAACGAGTCGAGGCTTAAAAGCCGATGCCTACATCTTCGGATACAAAAAGGCGTGAAGTTATGTTAGGTTATGTCTTATTTATTACCCTGTATTTACTTATTTTAATTGTAAGTTCAGGATATTTAAGTTCGAAGGTGTAGGCAAAGGCACGCACACACGTCATAACCGAGAGAAGAAGTAAGTTGGATGGGCAGTTGGAGAGGTCAGAAGATCGAAGATCTTACGGGCAATGATATATATGGGCGAAACGTGTTCTGGAGTGGAGACCAGGGAGCCCATTACGAACTCCTTATTCCAGCCAGCTTAACCACCCCTTTGCAAATTCGTATTTCCAACTACTGATTCCTACTAGTCTAGACTACTCATCACTGACTAGCTCGAATTGATCGTTGATGAACAGAATTTGCAGTGAATTTGACAGTGATTACTCGGCACTGACAAGCTGGAATTAATCGTTGATAAATCGAATTTGCAGTCAATTTGACAGCGAGAACTCGTCACTGACTAGCTGGAATTAATCGTTGGAAAAATTAATCTGCAAGCTGCGCGTAAGCTGGCTTGAATTAACTAAGCAGGCCTAGGAAGCCGTGGAGTAGGGCGCCACCTAGCTAAGTGGGGTTGGTCAGCGTTAAGTTTTGTGTAGTTTACGCAAACTGACGACGAATATAAATAAGTTTTATTAATTAAGGTTAGGATCAGTTTTTTTTAATTACACTCATAATATTTATATTCTATTATTTAATAACTTCACGCCTGTGTTACCCGAAGGTATAGACAGAAGCTGTTAAGCCTCGTCCCGCCGTTATGTTTACGTCCCAAATAGAATAGGTGGTTGCTATTGCTATACCGGGCACAAAGTTTTCAGTCATCGATATTTAAGACACTTAACTTCCGAAAACAATTTGGAAAAGTCATTGGTGTAAGCCAGTGGTAGGATTCAAACCCAGACCTCTGGATCAGAAGCCGTGAACTCGACCACAGGACCACCGAGACTACTTTGTTGATCTGAAGACAGGTGCATTATAGCGCCTTCACGCCTTTTGTTACCCAAAGGTGTAGGCAGCGGCTGTTAAGCCTCATCTCGCCGTTATGTTTACGTCCCAAATGGAATAGGTGGCGAACCTATTGCCATACCGGGCACAAAGTTTGTCAGTCATCGGTATTTATCACACATAACTTCCGAAAACAATTTCGAAAAGTCATTGGTGTGAGCACTGGTCTGGAATCGAACCCCGGACCTCTGGATCAGAGGCCGTGCGTTCGCCCACTGCGCCACCGAGACTGTTCAAACTGAGACTATTCAAAAAATTGTTCAAAATGTTTATTCCCACTTAACTGAGAAACTACTGACCTTATCTATGTAAAACTTGTGTTATTTATTTTATCCCAATTGGATGAAAATTATTGAATACAAAAATATGATATTACAACAAAACAAAAAAACATTGTGTTGTTTTTGTTTTGTTGTAATATAATATTTTTCAAAACAAACAATACAAAAATTGTTTAAAAATTTCATTAAAATTTCCGAGTTAAATAATAACTATTTTATAGGTACTAGGTAATAAAATAAAACATCAACAGCCTTAAGTTTCGCATGATATATTCATATATTTACAATATTAATACACGATTAGGCTATGAGAGTTCAAGGCTTAGAGTAAAGGCGCGTTCATTGCGTGTTTAATATTTATGACCATATTTTTACTGAGACTCTGCGACTATGGAATTTATTTTTATAGGTGACGTAAGAAACATGATTTCGAGTGACTAACGCCTCCCACGGACATCTGCTAAACCAAGAAGGTCATAGTTATGTTGCTGCTGTTTAACATGGTTGAGGCATGAGGATGGGATAGAAATACGTAGAGGAGATGGAAGGGGCGTTCATCCAAATACCTCTCGTATTATACAATTTGCAGCATAAGTCACTTTTGAGACTTCGTGGTAAGTTATCAGTTAATCAAGTCTAATCATACAGAGAACTGCAGCCACTACCAGTATCAGAATACAAATTTCGATACAAGATAAAGTATCTGTTCGATACAAAGCCACTAATCTACATATATAAAGATTTCTTCGGATAGAAATCCAGATGATGAAATATCCTGCAGTCATTTTGACTTACAGTGACTTTTATTTATCTTATGAAAAAGTAACACAAACATCTTGTTTGGTTAAATAATTTGACTCTCTTCTGGGTTTCAGAACAGACACAAATTTAAAACAACCGTATCTGTTTAATTTTCCTCCGTGCGTGCGAAAAAAAAGAGTAATTTATATTTTAGTATATACTTATATCTCTTATAACTTAAAAGGACTAAACATGAAGATATAATCTTCATGTTTAGTCCTTTTAACTAACTAACTTTTTTAATATAACATAACTTCACGCCTTTTTCTACCCGAAGGTGTAGGCAGCGGCTGTTAAGCCTCGTCTCGCCGTTATGTTTACGTCCCAAATGGAATAGGTGACGAACCTATTACTATACCGGGCACAAAGTTGTCAGTCATTGATATTTATCACACGTAACTTCCGAAAATTTCGAAAAGTCATTGGTGTATGCCAGGATTTGAACCCACTACTTCTTGAATCAGACGCGGGGTACTAGCCACTGCGCCACCGAGACTGTTTTAAGATTATACTTTTGAATTATTAACAAAGTATTGTGAGAAGACCAAGTCAAGAGTGGTCACAACCAATGAGCAAGCATAAAAGCGATTATGAGAGTGAAGAAAGCAAGAAATGTGTGTCAGCATCGTTGCAAATGGAAAGAAGTAGTCTCTGCCTAACCGCATAGGAAAAATGCGTGATTATGTGCATGTTTATATTTTGAGAACAATATAGCATTACGCCTAGGTTCCTGCAAGTTAGGCCAAATCAAAAGTTACCTTTTGAACTTTTATGAAACTCGTCTGTTTTGGGCTGTCGATATTTAATAAAACAAGCAAGATCATGAAAAGTTTGTTGAAGACTCCGTCCACACTTTAGGTCTTCATATCTGCTTAGTCATATTTTACAATCGAAAATATTTATTTATATCTTAAAAAATCGCAGGATTATTTCACTGTTTGTAATTATCGAATCGTGTGTACACGCCTTTAGAGCCATGAGTTCAAGTTCAAGGCGATTAAGTTAAGTAATCCTAAAACTTGTTTTTTTTTTATGAAATTAATCAATTTTTAACAGAATTTCGGGGACATTCACCTGTTCACAGTATTATGTATAAACAAATTGTATCTATCTGCCTGTGTCATAAATTTTGTTATCCTAAGAATATAAAGAAATGTCGGACTATTAAAAGTGAATTAAAAAGCACTAAGAAGACTTTATTTTATGTGTATCTGTATTTTTTTCTAAACTATTAAAAGGTAGTCCACGAGCTCGTTGTAACGACGAACTAGAAAAGATAACGGGAAAAGAATGGATAGATGTCGCGAAACATAGAGAAAGACGGAGGCAGCAGGAGGAGGCCTAAAGCCGAGAAGGGCGATGACAACATCATATATACAGAATGCCTCGGTGGTCCAGTGGTTTAATACCCCGCTTCTGAATCAAGCAGTCATGGTTTCGAATCCGGGCGCACACCAATGCCTTTTCAAAATTATTTTGCAGAAGCTCTGTGTGATAAATATTGATGACTAACAACGTTGAGCCCGGTGTTTGGTAATAGGTTCTATTTGGGACGTAATCATGACGGCGAGTCGAGGCTTAACAGCCGCTACCTACACCTTTGGATAGAAAAAGGCGTGAAGTTATATTATGTTATATATTTTGAAGTTCTCTTTAAATGTATCTATTTTTTATTATCACGGAAACAAAGAGGCTTTATTATTATCTGTAGTTCCGTTTGTCCTCGTTGAACTCCGACAGTTTTAATTGCAGATTTAATTTGGCACAGCGCCATCTAGCTCAGATTAACTACACAATTTTTTTTATTCCCTCTCTTAATACGCAAAGGTGTAGGCAGCTGTAATTTTGTCACGACATTGAATGCGATGAAGTTTCAATCAAGTTTCGTAACAGTTTTTTGACTATTTTTTATAGACAAATGCAGTATTTCTTAACGCAGGTCTTATTTTATAATAATAATTTATTTATTCATAAAAACAAAGTTTAATATAATCCGGGTTGTTGTTGTTGTTATGCCCCACAGGGGGCTATTTGGTTTTTGTTTTTGGGGGCAATTCAAACATGAGCAATTCAATCATGGACTTTAATCCTATATCTTTGGGTTATGTAAAAGTAATGTTAGATATTGGTGACAAATTGAACTGAAAATACAAATTCTTAAACTTTATTATCAGGTAAACCTGAATTCGTTGGAGGTTTAACAGAATATCCACCGAGCAGTTAGAATTGTCAAATAAATGGTAAATTTTTCCTTGCAGTTACATATTTGCAGTGTCACATTGGATTAATTTTACTACATTTATTAAATATTGTTTTATTTTAATAAATCGTCATTATTATGGTCTCGATGTGAAAAATCCCAAATATATACGATGTATATAATCAAAGTCCCAGAATATCGTATTGCTATTGTATCAATTTTGTCACATTAGTGGTTTATAGGATATATATTTTAACAGTGGTAGAGCCAAGCAGTTCGCTGCATGAATGGGCTGGTTCGACCGGTGAAATACCACGGCCCCTCAGAATATCGACGTAAAGTGACTCATGCTCCGTTTCGTTTGGTGAGAGAGGTACCCGAAGGCATTGCATGTAGTTAGTATCTTGGCTTAGATGGCATTATCTTGCATCTAAACGAAGTAATATAAAACTGGATGAAAATAAATAATTAATATTATAATATTTATCAGTTTCCAGTCACTCCCGGGCTACGGGGTGAGCGGAGCACTGCTGCGCGCTGTGAGGTCCTTTTATGAGGGCTGCACAGCGTGTGTGCGTGTTGACGGCGGCTTGTCCCCCTGGTTTGACGTCAACATCGGCGTCAGACAGGGTTGCGTGCTGTCCGCTCGACTGTTCATCCTGTACCTGGACAGTTGTCTCCAGAGAGTGAGATCGATGGATGTAGGGATGCGAATGGGTGACCTAGTTGTGAGCTGCCTGCTTTACGCAGATGACGCCGTGCTTCTAGCCGAATCGCCGTCGGACCTGCAAACACTAGTCACTACTATGAAAGATGATTGCATGATTAAAGGCTTGCAGTTGAATGCGGCGAAAACAAAAGTTATGGTGTTTGAAAGGGAGGAATCCAGAACAGATGCAAGGATAATGATTGATGATGTAGTGCTGGAACAGGTGAATGAAATTGTATATCTTGGATGCGCTTTTAGCAGAGATGGAAGGTACACCGTGGATGTAGAAAGACGAGTGGCGATAGGAAATAGCGTAAACGGAGCGTTGGGCAGATTCCTGGGCGCAAAAAATATTAGCAGAAAAGCCCAGCTAGCAATCCACAATGCAGTCCTGATCCCAACGCTAACTTATGGAAGCGAGAGCTGGGTATGGCAGAGTGTGCATGAAAGTAGAATAAACGCGGTAGAAATGAGGGCACTACGCAAAATCTGCGGAGTGACTCTCGCTGACCGCGTAGAAAACAAGGTTGTAAGGAAGGAAGTTGGTTTGAAAGAGAGTGTCGGTGTAAAAGTAAGAAAGGGCATGCTCCGATGGTTCGGACATGTAGAAAGAATGGTTGATGCAAGACTGACTAAGCAGATATACAATGCAAAAGCGGATGGATGTAGGAGTCGAGGACGGCCAAGACACACATTCCATGACCAAATAGAACGTGTTCTGGAGGAAGATGATGTTAAGAGCCTCAAAAACCGACGCGCGTGCATGAAAAGAGTTATGGAAGTCAACGAAGCGAGTGAGGCGTGTAAGAATCGTGCCCTATGGCGCTCTGTTCTCGCTGCCTACCCCGCAAAGGATTTGGCGTGAAGTTATGTATGTATGTATGTATTTATCAGTTTAAGAAAAGAATATACTTTGTTAAGGCAAGGATAGAATAGTAATAGGATAGAAATAGAAATTAAAATCGGGTAATATTCACAATTTTATTTTTTTGCATCTAATATTCTTTTGACAAAATAACATTTTATGATTTTTTTTTTATAACCTATCCGTGCATACATAATTTTGTATTCGAATTTTCGAATAGTTACATAATAATATATTATAGAATGATAAAACTAATTTGAATATAATAATGATATATAGACATTTACAATAACATATTTATTTTAAGGAAAATATTTTCAACTGTATTTACAACATAGCCTTCGTAAAAAATAAGTGTTTTGTCATTTGTCAAATCCCATAGTGTAATGCACCACCCACTCTTAGTAATGATATCCAGTCTCAACACTAAACCTCGGAGGATGCCTAAATGCTTCAAATATCTCCTTATTTCCAACATAAGTTTTAAGTGATCCATCATTACTAATACTAGGTGTAGAAGATTGAGCAGAGAATGTTCCTGACTTCAAATTTTCTTCAGTAGATTTTATGTCGAATCGTGTAAATTCTTTCGACTTTAAAACCTTATCGCCAGACAGGGATTCAGAAAGTTGACTAGATTTTTGAGAGAAAGCAGCAGAAGATGGGCTTACAGCAGAATTTGAAGTTGACGTTGTGGACCGAAGTTGATCTATTTGAGTTGCAGGAATATTTTCAATTTTTCCCAATGTTAATCCCGTTAATTCATCTCCGAAATGACTAGAATCCTGGCGTTGCCCGAATGTAGGAAAATTTGATGGAGTTTTAGATAACTTCAATTCATCTATCAACTTTACTGCAGCTTCCTGGTTATTAAAAACTGCAGGTTCTTGGTGTATTATCGACCTATTATTTGAGGTTAATGGTTCAATCTTTTCTTTACCAAATTTAGTGAACTGATACTTAGATGTATGTCCAGTTTGTAAACTATCTGAAGTTGAAGCAAATGCGCTTGCACTATTCTGAGGTTGTCGATGTACGAAATTAGTTCCAGACAATAAACGTGATTGTGTGCTAATAAAAGGTTGTCTTATTTTTTCATCGCGAGTTTGATGAGCACTTGCGATCTGAATGTTTGACTGAGAATTTGGCGTTTGGTAAGTTTCAGAACTTAAAGTTTTTTCTTTCAAATCAGAGTCGAATCTTTGAGATTTTAAGTCCAAATCCTGATTGAAATGTGATTGTACTAACTCTGACTTTATATTTTTTTCCGTTTGTGATTCTGTTAATTCTGTTCCGTACTGAGTGCCGAATAGTTTGGAACCTACGTTGAATTGCTTACTAGTGAATTCAGAGACTAGTGGAACTAGTGCCGCCATGGTACTAAATCCTGGCTTATATTCTGATTTAGGTCCATAGCGGTAACCAGACGTGCTGCTAAAAGATGTTTGACTAAAGCTCCCCTCCTTATTCTGTGATGACCCGAATGGTAGCTTACCAAAACCGGTAGTTTGCTGTGTAGTCTGACCTTTGACGCCTGTAGTATGACCGAATTGAGATACTATGGATTTCTCGTTTTGCGAGGTTTGGAATGTGCTTAAAGCAGATTGCGATCCGAATGGCTTTCTCCCAAACTGAGAAACGATTGGGGTTTGGGGTTTACCGCCTACGCTGGTACCCGAATTAGATTGTGGCTTTTGTCCATACTGGGACCCAAACGTGCTGCTAAAAGTAGTTTGAGTAAAGCTATCATCCTTATTTTGTGACAAACCCAATGGTTGTTTGCCGAAACCAATAGTTTGCTGCGCAGTCTGTCCTTTGACGCCTGTAGTCTGACCGAATTGAGACACTGTAGATTTCTCGTTTTGCGAGGTTTGGAATGTGCTTAGAGCAGATTGCGATCCGAATGGCTTGATTCCAAATTGAGACACGATTGGGGCTTGAGGGGTACCGCCTACGCTGGTACCCAAATTAGATTGTGGCTTTTGTCCATACTGGGACCCAAACGTGCTGCTGAAAGTAGATTGAGTAAAGCTGCCATCCTCATTTTGTGACGAACCGAATGGTTGCTTGCCGAAACCAATAGTTTGCTGTGCAGTCTGGCCCTTGGTACCTGTAGTCTGACCAAATTGAGACATCGTAGATTTCTCATTTAGCGCCGTTTGGAATGAGTTTAGAGCAGTTTGCGATCGGAATGGTTTGCCTCCAAATTGAGAAACGATTGGGGCTTGAGGGTTAGTGCTTATGCTGGTATCCACATTAGATTGTGGCTTTTGTCCATACTGGGACCCAAACGTGCTGCTGAAAGTACTTTGAGTAACGGTGCTATCCTTAGTCTGTGACGACCCAAGGGGTATCTTGCCAAAATCAGAAGTTTGCTGTGCAGTCTGGCTTTTGACGCCTGTAGTCTGACCAAATTGAGACACTGAAGATTTCTCGTTTTGCGAGGTTTGGAATGTGCCTAGAGCAGATTGCGATCCGAATGGCTTGCTTCCAAATTGAGAAACGATTGGGGCTTGAGGTGTACCGCCTACGCTGGTACCCAAATTAGATTGTGGCTTTTGGCCATACTGAGACCCAAACCTGCTGCTGAAAGTAGTTTGAGTAAAGGTGCTATCCTTATTTAGTGACGAACCGAATGGTTGCTTGCCGAAATCGGTAGATGGCTGTGAAGTATGGCCTTTGATGTCCGTAGTCTGACTAAATTGAGACACTGTAGATTTCTCATTTTGCACCGTTTGGAATGAGCTTAGAGCAGATTGCGATCCGAATGGCTTGCTTCCAAATTGAGACACGCTTGGGGTTTGAGAAGTAGTGCCTATGCTGGTATCCACATTAGATTGTGGCTTTTGTCCATACTGGGACCCAAACGTGCTGTTGAAAGTAGTTTGAGTAAAGGTGCTATCCTTAATCTGTGACGATCCCAATGGTTGCTTGTTAAAGCCAGTACTTTGCTGTGCAATCTGGCCTTTGACGCCTGTAGTGTGACCGAATTGAGACACTGTAGATTTCTCGTTTTGCGAGGTTTGAAATTTGCTTAAAGCAAATTTCGATCCGAATGGCTTGCTTCCAAATTGAGAAACGATTGGCGCTTGAGGTGTACCTCCTACGCTGGTACCCAAATTAGATTGTGGATTTTGTCCATACTGGGACCCAAACGTGCTGCTGAAAGTAGATTGAGTAAAGCTGCCATCCTTATTTTGTGACGAACCGAATGGTTGCTTGCCGAAACCAATAGTTTGCTGTGCAGTCTGGCCCTTGGTACCAGTAGACTGACCGAAATGAGACACAGCAGATTTCTCTTTTTGCGTCGTTTGGAATGAGCTTAGAGCAGATTGCGATCCGAATGGCTTGCTTCCAAATTGAGAAACGATTGGGGCTTGAGGTGTACCGCCTACGCTGGTACCCAAATTAGATTGTGGCTTTTGGCCATACTGAGACCCAAACCTGCTGCTGAAAGTAGTTTGAGTAAAGGTGCTATCCTTATTTAGTGACGAACCGAATGGTTGCTTG
Source organism: Euproctis similis (assembly GCA_905147225.2). NCBI lineage: Eukaryota > Metazoa > Arthropoda > Insecta > Lepidoptera > Erebidae > Euproctis > Euproctis similis. The sequence continues at coordinate 2,990,442 of LR990121.1, read as the reverse complement.
CCGAAATCGGTAGATGGCTGTGAAGTATGGCCTTTGATGTCCGTAGTCTGACCAAATTGAGACACTGTAGATTTCTCATTTTGCACCGTTTGGAATGAGCTTAGAGCAGATTGCGATCCGAATGGCTTGCTTCCAAATTGAGACACGCTTGGGGTTTGAGAAGTAGTGCCTATGCTGGTATCCACATTAGATTGTGGCTTTTGTCCATACTGGGACCCAAACGTGCTGTTGAAAGTAGTTTGAGTAAAGGTGCTATCCTTAATCTGTGACGATCCCAATGGTTGCTTGTTAAAGCCAGTACTTTGCTGTGCAATCTGGCCTTTGACGCCTGTAGTGTGACCGAATTGAGACACTGTAGATTTCTCGTTTTGCGAGGTTTGAAATTTGCTTAAAGCAAATTTCGATCCGAATGGCTTGCTTCCAAATTGAGAAACGATTGGCGCTTGAGGTGTACCTCCTACGCTGGTACCCAAATTAGATTGTGGATTTTGTCCATACTGGGACCCAAACGTGCTGCTGAAAGTAGATTGAGTAAAGCTGCCATCCTTATTTTGTGACGAACCGAATGGTTGCTTGCCGAAACCAATAGTTTGCTGTGCAGTCTGGCCCTTGGTACCAGTAGACTGACCGAAATGAGACACAGCAGATTTCTCTTTTTGCGTCGTTTGGAATGAGCTTAGAGCAGATTGCGATCCGAATGGCTTGCTTCCAAATTGAGAAACGATTGGGGCTTGAGGTGTACCGCCTACGCTGGTACCCAAATTAGATTGTGGCTTTTGGCCATACTGAGACCCAAACCTGCTGCTGAAAGTAGTTTGAGTAAAGGTGCTATCCTTATTTAGTGACGAACCGAATGGTTGCTTGCCGATATCGGTAGATGGCTGTGAAGTCTGGCCTTTGATGTCCGTAGTCTGACCAAATTGAGACACTGAAGATTTCTCGTTTTGCGAGGTTTGGAATGTGCTTAGAGCAGATTGCGATCCGAATGGCTTGCTTCCAAATTGAGACACGCTTGGCGCTTGAGGTGTACCTCCTACGCTGGTATCCAAATTAGATTGTGGATTTTGTCCATACTGGGACCCAAACGTGCTGCTGAAAGTAGATTGAGTAAAGCTGCCATCCTTATTTTGTGACGAATCGAATGGTTGCTTGCCGAAACCAATAGTTTGCTGTGCAGTCTGGCCCTTGGTACCTGTAGACTGACCAAATTGAGACACTGAAGATTTCTCGTTTTGCGAGGTTTGGAATGTGCCTAAAGCAGATTGCGATCCGAATGGCTTGCTTCCAAATTGAGAAACGATTGGGGCTTGAGGTGTACCGCCTACGCTGGTACCCAAATTAGATTGTGGCTTTTGGCCATACTGAGACCCAAACCTGCTGCTGAAAGTAGTTTGAGTAAAGGTGCTATCCTTATTTAGTGACGAACCGAATGGTTGCTCACCGAAATCGGTAGATGGCTGTGAAGTCCGGCCTTTGATGTCCGTAGTCTGACCAAATTGAGACACTGAAGATTTCTCGTTTTGCGAGGTTTGGAATGTGCTTAGAGCAGATTGCGATCCGAATGGCTTGCTTCCAAATTGAGACACGCTTGGCGCTTGAGGTGTACCTCCTACGCTGGTACCCAAATTAGATTGTGGATTTTGTCCATACTGGGACCCAAACGTGCTGCTGAAAGTAGATTGAGTAAAGCTGCCATCCTTATTTTGTGACGAATCGAATGGTTGCTTGCCGAAACCAATAGTTTGCTGTGCAGTCTGGCCCTTGGTACCTGTAGACTGACCAAATTTAGACACTGAAGATTTCTCGTTTTGCGAGGTTTGGAATGTGCCTAAAGCAGATTGTGATCCGAATGGCTTGCTTCCAAATTGAGAAACGATTGGGGCTTGAGGTGTACCGCCTACGCTGGTACCCAAATTAGATTGTGGCTTTTGGCCATACTGAGACCCAAACCTGCTGCTGAAAGTAGTTTGAGTAAAGGTGCTATCCTTATTTAGTGACGAACCGAATGGTTGCTTGCCGAAATCGGTAGATGGCTGTGAAGTCTGGCCTTTGATGTCCGTAGTCTGACCAAATTGAGACACTGAAGATTTCTCGTTTTGCGAGGTTTGGAATGTGCTTAGAGCAGATTGCGATCCGAATGGCTTGCTTCCAAATTGAGACACGCTTGGCGCTTGAGGTGTACCTCCTACGCTGGTACCCAAATTAGATTGTGGATTTTGTCCATACTGGGACCCAAACGTGCTGCTGAAAGTAGATTGAGTAAAGCTGCCATCCTTATTTTGTGACGAATCGAATGGTTGCTTGCCGAAACCAATAGTTTGCTGTGCAGTCTGGCCCTTGGTACCTGTAGACTGACCAAATTGAGACACTGAAGATTTCTCGTTTTGCGAGGTTTGGAATGTGCCTAAAGCAGATTGCGATCCGAATGGCTTGCTTCCAAATTGAGAAACGATTGGGGCTTGAGGTGTACCGCCTACGCTGGTACCCAAATTAGATTGTGGCTTTTGGCCATACTGAGACCCAAACCTGCTGCTGAAAGTAGTTTGAGTAAAGGTGCTATCCTTATTTAGTGACGAACCGAATGGTTGCTTGCCGAAATCGGTAGATGGCTGTGAAGTCTGGCCTTTGATGTCCGTAGTCTGACCAAATTGAGACACTGAAGATTTCTCGTTTTGCGAGGTTTGGAATGTGCTTAGAGCAGATTGCGATCCGAATGGCTTGCTTCCAAATTGAGACACGCTTGGCGCTTGAGGTGTACCTCCTACGCTGGTACCCAAATTAGATTGTGGATTTTGTCCATACTGGGACCCAAACGTGCTGCTGAAAGTAGATTGAGTAAAGCTGCCATCCTTATTTTGTGACGAATCGAATGGTTGCTTGCCGAAACCAATAGTTTGCTGTGCAGTCTGGCCCTTGGTACCTGTAGACTGACCAAATTTAGACACTGAAGATTTCTCGTTTTGCGAGGTTTGGAATGTGCCTAGAGCAGATTGCGATCCGAATGGCTTGCTTCCAAATTGAGAAACGATTGGGGCTTGAGGTGTACTGCCTACGCTGGTACCCAAATTAGATTGTGGCTTTTGGCCATACTGAGATCCAAACCTGCTGCTGAAAGTAGATTGAGTAAAGGTGCTATCCTTATTTAGTAACGAACCGAATGGTTGCTTGCCGAAATCGGTAGATGGCTGTGAAGTCTGGCCTTTGATGTCCGTAGTCTGACCAAATTGAGACACTGTAGATTTCTCATTTTGCACCGTTTGGAATGAGCTTAGAGCAGATTGCGATCCGAATGGCTTGCTTCCAAATTGAGACACGCTTGGGGTTTGAGAAGTAGTGCCTATGCCGGTATCCACATTAGATTGTGGATTTTGTCCATTCTGGGACCCAAACGTGCTGTTGAAAGTAGTTTGAGTAAAGGTGCTATCCTTAATCTGTGACGATCCCAATGGTTGCTTGTTAAAGCCAGTACTTTGCTGTGCAATCTGGCCTTTGACGCCTGTAGTGTGACCGAATTGAGACACTGTAGATTTCTCGTTTTGCGAGGTTTGAAATTTGCTTAAAGCAAATTTCGATCCGAATGGCTTGCTTCCAAATTGAGAAACGATTGGCGCTTGAGGTGTACCTCCTACGCTGGTACCCAAATTAGATTGTGGATTTTGTCCATACTGGGACCCAAACGTGCTGCTGAAAGTAGATTGAGTAAAGCTGCCATCCTTATTTTGTGACGAACCGAATGGTTGCTTGCCGAAACCAATAGTTTGCTGTGCAGTCTGGCCCTTGGTACCAGTAGACTGACCGAAATGAGACACAGCAGATTTCTCTTTTTGCGTCGTTTGGAATGAGCTTAGAGCAGATTGCGATCCGAATGGCTTGCTTCCAAATTGAGAAACGATTGGGGCTTGAGGTGTACCGCCTACGCTGGTACCCAAATTAGATTGTGGCTTTTGGCCATACTGAGACCCAAACCTGCTGCTGAAAGTAGTTTGAGTAAAGGTGCTATCCTTATTTAGTGACGAACCGTATGGTTGCTTGCCGAAATCGGTAGATGGCTGTGAAGTCTGGCCTTTGATGTCCGTAGTCTGACCAAATTGAGACACTGAAGATTTCTCGTTTTGCGAGGTTTGGAATGTGCTTAGAGCAGATTGCGATCCGAATGGCTTGCTTCCAAATTGAGACACGCTTGGCGCTTGAGGTGTACCTCCTACGCTGGTACCCAAATTAGATTGTGGATTTTGTCCATACTGGGACCCAAACGTGCTGCTGAAAGTAGATTGAGTAAAGCTGACATCCTTATTTTGTGACGAATCGAATGGTTGCTTGCCGAAACCAATAGTTTGCTGTGCAGTCTGGCCCTTGGTACCTGTAGACTGACCAAATTGAGACACTGAAGATTTCTCGTTTTGCGAGGTTTGGAATGTGCCTAGAGCAGATTGCGATCCGAATGGCTTGCTTCCAAATTGAGAAACGATTGGGGCTTGAGGTGTACCGCCTACGCTGGTACCCAAATTAGATTGTGGCTTTTGGCCATACTGAGACCCAAACCTGCTGCTAAAAGTAGTTTGAGTAAAGGTGCTATCCTTATTTAGTGACGAACCGAATGGTTGTTTGACGAAATCGGTAGATGGCTGTGAAGTCTGGCCTTTGATGTCCGTAGTCTGACCAAATTGAGACACTGAAGATTTCTCGTTTTGCGAGGTTTGGAATGTGCTTAGAGCAGATTGCGATCCGAATGGCTTGCTTCCAAATTGAGAAACGATTGGGGCTTGAGGTGTACCGCCTACTCTGGTACCCAAATTAGATTGTGGCTTTTGTCCATACTGAGACCCAAACGTACTGCTGAATGTAGTTTGAGTAAAGCTGCCATCCTTATTTTGTGGCGAACCGAATGGTTGCTTGCCGAAACTAGTAGTTTGCTGTCCATTCTGGCCTTTGATGCCTGTAGTCTGTCCGAATTGGGACGCTGTAGATTTCTCGTTTTTCGTCGTTTGGAATGAGCTTAGAGGAGATTCCGATCGGAATGGCTTGCTTCCAAATTGTGAAACGATTGAGGCTTGAGGTTTAGTTTGCTGTGTATTTTGGCCTTTGATGCCAGTAGTCTGACTGAGTTGAGATACTGCAAAATTATTCTTTTGTGTTGTTTGGAATGAGCCTGTAGAAGACTGTGATCCGAATTGAGAAGTTATTGGAACTTCAGGTTTTGTTTTTGTTCCGAATTGAAATTGATTTTTTTCAATATTTTTTAGATTTGATAATGCGCTTAATGGCTCTTTTATAAACTTAGACGATTGTTGAATCTGAGAAACAACATTTACATTTGCTGTGTTAGATTGTGTTTGGAAATTAGATGTAAGTTCAGTTTTTCGTTGTGTGGACAGGTTGAACTGTGTTAGGTTCGGTGAATTTTCTTGGGAAGGTTCCTTATCGTGCGATAATTTATCTGCTGGTTTTTCGTATTCGTAAATCGTTCCAAGATTTTGTTGGAGCGTACTGTTTTTTTGTGAAATATTTTTATCTATCGGTGTTTTGTTACTAAAGGAAGAACTACCGTCGTTGGATGAAGACGGCTTATTATATTGATATAAAGTACCCGTGCCTTGATATAAAGGTGTTTGTGGCTCACGTTCTAAATGACTTTGAACCGAAGGCCTCTGACCAGACTGGCTACCTGTGTCTTCACTAAAAATCTGTCTACTTCCAGTGAATCCAGGTTGAGCTTGGCCAATTGGTAACTGAGTGGACTTTGAATCAATACGGTTAACCTTAAATTTGAGCTGAGTTGTAGGTGCTTGTAAAATTGAAGGAAAAGAGTATACAGAGGCTTGTGTTACATCCTTATTTTCTTTGACCAATTTAGAATCATCTAGAAACTGTTCTAATGTTCCGTGTATATTTGAGTCAATCTTTTTTACTAAAGTTGGATTATTGGAATTAGTAGATGCGGACGCACTGGCGCTTCCAAATCCGGTTACTGTTGCAGAGCTGTATGCGGTGTCACCAACGGACGAGGGTGGTAGGCGACCAAAGTAACGGGGTATACCTGAAAACTTTTCGTTATTTCTATTGCCAACTGTAGATACTTCAGCAGTGGCCGATGAATCTCCAAATCTAAAGATACCAGATTCATCTGATCTGAATGGTGTCAATACATGACTCTCACTTTTTGAAGCTTTGTCATTTATAGATTGCTGATTCTTGATAGAGTCATAATTATTATAAGTTGAAAGTTTGCCTTCATTGTTATATTTTTGAGCGTCGTATGAGCCTGTAAATAAAAAAGAAAGTTGTAAGCTATAATCATTTATCTACAAAAGATACTGACTCATATATATTTGTCATACATATAACAAAAGGCTTGTAAGTGTGACGATACTGAATTCGATTCTGAATGAAAGTTTTTTTTTCTAGTGAGCCCATTCGATGACAGTTTAACAAATGGCACGTTTAATACCCGTTTTCTTTGAACGATGCGCTTTGACAATTGACCATATAATATGGTATTTGAATGACGGTAACGTGGCCTAGTTTATGAATTATGACGTCAGCAGTTTTATTAATTTAGTTGTGTGAATATTGAAGGGAGTATTTAAACTACTCTTCAATATCTCTCAATTAACCAAATCTCCATATTCTCAATAAGAAAATATACAGGTATACAGCAATGATGAAAAATATGTGATAACAAGTAAAGCCTTCTTTAAAAAAAATCCCCCACACCTTTAGATTTGAAGATGTAAGGTAATAAAACCTCTTAATAAATACGTACCTGACATCTGATCTTTTGACCGGAGAGGATGCTTCAGTTTTACAAGTGCTATTACTATTACAGTTGTACAGTGCTAGCAGACTCGAAATATCAGCGGGAAGTAAAGTGGCTCATGCCGCGTTTCGTTCGGTGAGAGAGTTACCCGGAGGCCCACCCCCCTTTCCCCATCCTTTCCTTTCCCCTATCCCTTAAAGGTCGGCAATGCAATAGTAACACTATATGTGTTGCTGATGTCCATGGGCGGCGTTGGTTGCTTACCATCAGGTGACACGCCTGCTCGTTTGCCCTCCTATCCCATAAAAAAAAGTGGCTCGTGCCGCGTTTGGTCCGTCAGAGAGGTATCTGGAGGCTGATCCCCTCTTACTCTCTTAAACGAAGGCAACGCACCACGGTGTTCATGGGCGTTGAAAAGTTACTTTCCATCAGGTGACCCACTTGCTTGTTTGCCCTCCTATCTCATAAAAAAATTGTGTACCAGAAGGACACCTTACTGATGGTGTGCGGAAATTTAAACGTGACCTTTGCTATCTTGACATCATTGAAATCGAACCTACGACCTCAGCTTTCGTGTCTATAACGGATTTTATTAACGATCCGCGATATTTTTATTGCAATAAGTAAAGGACGCGATTACATTTCAATGCTGAAGGTGAAAGAGGTCAAAACATCGGATATATAATTGAACATGTACATGTACCACAAATGTAGATGTTTGTACAACATGTACATTTGTAAGATTTTTCTCCATGATTATATGACGGCATTTTACTTGATTTACTAAAGAATGACGAAATTGGGTCTAGGGCTTTTGCCAATTAAGTAAGTTTACCTACTTTAAACTGGAAAATATAATATTATGTTGTTGTTTCTTCCATGACTGCACCAAACGGAGGTTTAAATTTTTAACATAAGACCTATAGTTTTTCATTTCATTCTTTATGAAATAGTTATATTGCCAGTAATAGATATTTCCAGTTTATATAGAGTAGACTGATAATCATTTGATAGAACTTTACTTAATCATTGTACTATATACACTATTTCTGTAGTTTTATGTTCTTAATAGTAGTACAGTGGTCGAGCACACGGCTTCTGATTTAGAGGTCGCCGGTTCGAATCCTGACACTGGCTCACTGACTCTGACTTTTCGAAATTGCTTTCGGAAGTTATGTGTAATAAATATCGATGACCGAAAACTTTGTGCCAGGTATAGGAATAGGTTAGCCACCTATTCCATTTTGGGACGTAAACATAACGGCGAGACGAGGCTTAGCAGCCGCTGCCTACACTTTCGGGTAACAAAGGCGTGAAGTTATGTTATGTTCTTAATACTCAACGGTGTGACGGAGTCTCGATGGTATAAATAATGGTTCAACACTCAACTCACTTGCCGGGTAGGAGCCGTAACCGTAGGAGCGCCATGGGGCACGATTTTTACACGCGACACTCGCTTTTTTTACTTTCCTAAGTCATATCATGCTAACGCGATGATTTTTTAAAGATCCTGATATAACCTTTCTCAAGGGCTCGTTCTATCTGGTCATAAAAAACGGTGGTGGGCGTCTTCGACTCCTAAATCAATGGAATATTTACAGATGAAGAATTTAATATATAGAAACTGCTTAAAGATTTAAAACTTACCATCATCCAGGATACCGGCAGCTTCATCCTTAGCATTTTCCTCCAAGGATGTAACGATCTCTTTGGGTATAGGCGGTGGAGTCGGCAAATGGTTACCTTTTGGTTTATAGCCATCTTTATCAGCAGTGTAACTCACACTGTACACTTTTCCATCATCACTCTTATATGAGTATTCACCATGAGCATTGATACCATCACTGGAGATACCATTTTCTCCAACAGCTATGCCATTCTCTGTTTCAAAGCCATAACTGTATTTTTCTTTACCAATTTCATTAGTAAATTTTAATGTATTAACATGGCTTGTAGTGCTGTCTGCTCCTTTTGGAAGAACAGGCGCTATAATACCTGGTAATCTACGGAAGTTTGCATTGTCAATCTTCTCTTTTCCTAATATGGCAACATTAAATCCAGGTGCAATACGAGTAGCAATATTGGCTTGGAATGCGGCATCCCCGACCTTTGAATCTTTGGATCCATACGAAGGTCTTCGCCCACCAAGTCCTGTAGATTCTCCTTCAGATGATCTTGTACCTGCAGCTACTGCATTCACGACCACACCTTGATCTTCATTTACATAGCTACCAGATGGAAGACTTGACTTTTCATAAGGAGGTAAAAGAGAATCAGGACCACCGCCAGCTGTTTTTGCAGTTATAGGCGGCAAATACTTCCGATCAAGCTTGTCCGCCCCGCAAACCGCCAATAGAGCGGTCACGTAAACCTGCAATAGGCATTAGATTAAATTCTGCGGTCATGAAGGTCAAAACGAGTGTTCAAATGTTAATGAGGCAAAGGTTATCATTCTATAAGAGATGATATCATAAGAACATTAAAGGATAATAAATATAATATAATATGTCAGTCAAATCAAAGCCTTGATGAACCTATACTGTCATAATATTCTTAACTAGGTATTGTCCCTGACTCTATTTATAGTTCTATAGAGGCTGACATTTTTCTTATGAATAGAATTACCTTCTCTATTTAAAAAGAAAACATAATAGTAAAAAAGATGTTTTTAAAGAAGACATGAATTCCCTTCTAAAGTAGACGAATATAGATTTTAAAAATGCTATATCCAACTCTAAACAAAATTTGGCAAGGTCAATTTATACCTTGTATTCATAAATCTCAAACGACAATATTTTAACCGGTTATGTTATTTGAATAGTTTAAACAAAAACATAAAAATAAAATGGTATTTATATTTAACATATGAATGGTTAAATTAGCACTTTTAAAATGGAAAACAAAAAATATAGTGTCTAGCTTAGAAAAACTATACAAAGACGGAGTAACGATAGCGAAAACTTTGTGTGAGCCTCTCCTTCGTAGGCGACTGCGGAATTGTGGCCCTACGGGAGCCTAAACTAAAGCTATTTATGTGTACGCAAACAAATGATGTATTTATTTACGACTTATTTTATCTGACCAAATTTTTCACTACGTGAGACGAAGGCATCCTTGCCTACAACTTCGGGAATAATTAGCGTAAAGGTGAACAAGCTGACAAACAGCTGCGGAAAATAAACAAACAACATCAATATTAATATATCTTACATTAAGTTTTCAAATAAAATTACCATTAGTGGGACCATTTTCATCTTGTTAACTTGGAGAATATATCACCGATTTTAAAAAAATTAAGTTAAAGTCTTTTATACTTCTTAATGTATTTGGATCAGATTTTCTTATAATATTTGTAATTATAATATGAATATAGATTGTAGACAATAACGGAAATGAGATATATTATTCTGAAGACTTTATATGAAATTTAAATGACAGCTGCAACATCTACACTAATATTATAAAGAGGAAAGATTTGTATTTTTGTATGTAACGAATAAACTCAAAAAGTACTGGACCGATTTCTTTAGAAAGCTACATTATCACTGAGTAACATAGGCTAAATTTTATTTTGAAAAATAATAGTGTCACAAGATATAAAAAATCAACTAGAAAGTTACTTATTTTGCGTATGCTGCCTAAACTATAAAAGATAGAACCATAGATTGTTGCAATTAATTGTAGAACTTATAAATACCTACAAAAATGTCCGCGACATACTATACATATCTATGTCAAGTAAGGCACAACAACCCTTTTCTAATCTAGATTTTTTTGAAAAGTTATTTTGCGTACGCTGCCTGAACGCACTCCTAAATATATTTTTTTTAATTTTCCATAATTTTAAGATTTTTAATTTTTTCATGAAACAACATACAAAAATGCATTCAACCCTAAATTTTCACCTCCCTACGATCAACACCTATTGTTAAACTTGATTTCTTTGGCAAGACAACGTTTGCCAGGTCAGCTAGTATTTAATATATGTCGCAGCTCTCATGGATGATAGATCAATCAATCATTAGTACATTTTTATACAATTTTCATGATCATATTGATCGTTTCAAACTGTGAAGTCAGGAAGGTTCTATAACAAGAGTTAAGAAAGAGTAAGAACTTAGTGTGATGACCAAAAATCTTATGGCACTGATTAGCTCTGACTACCCCGTAATGGAGTACAATATATGTTGTAGTTGAATTTTTGAGTGGATTCTTTACATTATTATTTGTACGACATAAGTTACTCGTCTTTTTATAAGTACTCTTTTCATACAAATGTCATTTCATTTCAAACTAAACCTTATGCTTTCGATATAGATTTCGTAGAAGTAAAACAGTGTAATCTTTAATTTATACTAAACATAACAAAAGAAAGAAGATTGGTTTGTTTGTTTGAAAGCGATAAAATCTAAAAGTAATAAACCGATTTTAATAATTATTTCATCATTAGAAAGTTAGTTTGGTCAGAGGTAATCTAATAAATAAAATTCTCGTGTCACAGTTTTCGTTCCCATACTCCTCCGAAACGGCTTGACCGATTCTCATGAAATTTTGTGCGCATATCGGGTAAGTCTGAGAATAGGACATCTATTTTTCATCCCCCTAAATCACAAGGGTCACCCCTCAATATTTTTTTTTAATTTTAACGGGATACAAAAATACATACAACCCTAATTTTTCAACCCCCTACGATCAACCCCTATTTTTAAAATTTTATTTTTTCGCAAGACTACGTTTGCCGGGTCAGCTAGTATAATTATAAATTTCAGAAACAAACAAGTTGGCCTTTTTTAAAATTTTGGGTTGTGCTGCCAATATTCGGCTTGTAATAATTATTTATGAATGTCAGCCAACCCAGTAGTGTAGAAAACCACCTTCTGAATCACAAATCACGGGTTTTAATTCGGAAATCAATCCTTTGCTCTAAATGCCAACGATATTCGGTTTCTCGATTTCCGCAGATCGTAAAAATAATTATATAACTGCCAACACTCATCAGTACATATCTAAGCAATATTATAATTAAAAAGAACAAAAAAAACTGGTTCACTAGAATAAAATCAATAATCTAAAATTTAGTTCAGTTACAAGTCTAAAAAACAAATAAGTAAAAAGATACTATTAAAATAACAACCAAAATATCACAACATTATTAAATTCGTCTACTACTGGATGTTAGCGTTTTAACCGCGAGTAACCGAAAAATTAACCGACTTCAAAAAAAGGTGTTCGCTATTATACACACTATATCACAAATGTATATTACCAATAACATTGTCCCTCCTCTCCTTATGGATGCGCGTGCACATCAGACCTGACACAAACTGGTGGTGTGATGAGCTATACCCTAGCTTTTTATACGCATTCTAAGAACTTCTAAGAACGTGCTTATGCGATCTGGCAGAGATAACTTTGCTGATACGCTCTGTTACAATTTTAGTTTTTTGGGCTGTATTATCTTAAGAATACGGCTTATAATTATCTGGATTTAATTTAAAGACAGTGGGTAATATTTTTGTCATAATGCGCATATATGTGACAAGTTTGTTTAATGAAAAATGACACATGTGAAGTAAAATAAAGGAATATCTGTATTAGTTTTTTCTATTATTCTATATTCCAGATAAAATAGTTTAAATATGTACTTAGTGCGAAAATAAGTGTAAGATTTTTTTTCAAATTCATAATAAAATTGGTTACTTGTTTTAAGGACCCAAAAAGTCTTTTGAGATAATTTAGTCCAATAAAAATCTACTAAAAGCGTTTAAAAAATTTCGAAAAAAGGTTTTAAGATTTTTTTTATTATAGACCAGAGACAAGATCTATTCTTTTTATTATTATCCTCACTTTGTCAACCGGAACCGGTCTTTTTCCTTTTATTCTTATAAGATGTGAACTCCGGGCTGACAATTTCTGTTTGTTAAATTATAATGTTCATAGACATCAGGTCAACAACAGTATTACTATATGCGTTTAAAATATAAAAAGAGTCACATTAAACTTGAAACTATTGTAGAAGTAATATTCTGAATCAAGGAGTCGCGGGTTCGAACCCTGCAATCAAATCCTGAACTATCACGCATTTTCTACCCGAAGATAAAAAGTAAGGCAGCGGCTGTTAAGCCTCGTCTCGGCGGACCTTTACACCCCAAATGTGGCGACTCTATTGCCATACCGGGCACAAAGTTTTCAGTCATCGATATTATCACACATAACTTCCAAAAATAATTTTGAAAAGACACTGGTGTGAAGTGGTGTGTGCCACGACTCGAACCCGACCTCTTGATTCAAAAGCCGTGTGCTCGACCACTGGACCATCGAGAACTTTAATAAACCTCCTTAGAGGTGAACAAATAGTTTATTTCTTGTTAAAATAGTTAACTCTCTTTAATTATACTCGCAAACTGAAGAATTTGTTTGTCAGTTTGAATTCTAATATCAGGTACTACTGATGGGTATTGAAAAATTTCAGCCGCATTGGGTGGCTCACATTTTGAGGAAGGCTTTCACAGCAACGATAAATGTCACACAAACTATTGAAAATTACTTCTATCAAGAGCTTTCGTAGCGTGCGCGTTTCTTGTTTCTAAATCAAAAAGAATGTTTGACAGAATTACTTAACATTAAAAACTGAAAACAGTGTTCACGAATGATATTTTTTTTTCTTGTAAAATTGGCTTCTTTTAACTTAGGTTATTCTTAAGGAATAGGGGTCAATCGAGCAAACAGGTCACCTGGTGGTAAGTGAACGCCCATGGACCCCTGCAACACAGATAGTGTTACAGTTAGTATGCTGATTCAGCTGGTACTTACCAAATAGTATTTTTAGATAGGTAGCCTCGGTGGTCCAGTAGTCGAACTCCCCGCTTCGGAATCCAGACTTAGATTTTTTTTGTATTATAGGTTCCACCACCTATTCCATTTGGGACGTAAATAATGCGTCTTAAAAGCTCGTGCTTACACCTTCGGCAATGAACGATGGCGTGAAGTGGTATACATATTTGTAAGCTTTTAAAAGGTAACCTAAAACTAATTTTACGATTTTTAACAAGGTTTCGAATAGTAGTACCTAGTTTAATTCGCAAAATGACCTATAAAATGTTTGCAACGCCTCATACAAGTTCAAATTGCTTATGTAATCGCCATACACGAACACCAATATTGATGGTGATGTACCCAGTTGTTGGCAACTTCTATAAAGGAAAAGAAATTTCTATAGAAATACGCATGTCGGCTGAAAAACAGTTTGCTGTGATTTCAGTAGGTAGTTATTATTTTATTATTTTGCGGCAATCTTTATTTTTTCTACAATATTCAACAAAAACTCAGTACGAAGCGATAATTGAGATTGTAACTAAAGCAACATAAGATCATCACTTTAAAACCTTTATCACCAAACCATTTTTGCTTAAATAATTAAATGTTCATTGCGGTGCAATAGCATCATGGAATTGCTTGAATTCTTCTTCAGAATAAAAGCTTCATTAATATAAAAAATCTAAAATCATAATAGCTTTACTGTCATAGACCTTCACAGGCGGTTAAAAATAGTCAGTAAATACAGATATTAAACTTATTATTATAGTTAAAACGTATCATATTAAAACACGAGCGCGTAAGGAAAGTGCCTCCGTGGAACAAGAACACTCGGACGCAATCACCACCAGTGGCCCGATTCCGAGTGTAGGGTCTATCAGGAGAATAGAAAACTACTTGCTAACCGCGTACGTGTACAGTTTTACCATATAAAAATTCAGTTCTCCACCACTATTGGTTGAAGCGCGATGTTATATAATTTGCGCCAGAACAGGAGGGATTTCATTCGGATACGGTAGATATTCATTTTTTGTTGCAAGTAACTGGGTTATTCACCCTATTTACATAACGTTCATTCAAAACACTTGATGTTACACATGATATTATATACTAACATTTGTTTTGTATTTGTTTCATTTTTTGAAGGCTTTCATTGGAATCTTCAAAGCTAACCGTCAATTATTACCGGATACTATTGACATTGCACACCATGCATCACCACTACATAGTATAAAATAAAGTCACTTTCCGCTGTCTGTCCCCTTATATGCTTAGATCTTCTTCTTGTCTCCGTGGTCCACTAGTCGAGTACACCGCTTTTGAATCAAGAAGTCGCGGGGTCGAATACTGGCTCACACCAATGACTTATCGAAAGTTATGTGTGATAAATATATATGACTGAAAATTTTGTGCCCAGTATGGCAATAGGTTCGCCATCTATTCCATTTGGGACGTAAACATAACGGAGAGTCGAGGCTTAACAGCCACTGCCTACACGTTCGGGTAGAAAAAGGCGTGAAGTGATATTACGTTATCTTATAAAGTATTTATAGGATATATTGTTTGCTAAGAATTCTAAGTGTCATTTGTAAGACATTAGGTGAGCCGTAATATAACAAAATAGGTAAAAAAACGGAAAGAACCAGTTTTTTAATAAGACATTAATAATTTAATGCTATCGATGGGGATAAAGATAAATACACAATAATTAAAATTATGTGACATCCTCATAAAACTGTTTTTTTTTCTAAATGCATCTACTTGGTACATAAATGCAAATATTTGTTGAAGTGGAACTTCATATGCGACGTGCCATCGTTTAACGCATTCAACGCCCCATCGCGGGTATGATAAGTAATATTTAACAGTAGAATATAAATCGATTGTCGGCGTGATTTAATTTTATAGTGATAGAAATTTTATAGATATCTAGTAGCGGGTGGTGGTACTATAATTTATATTACAAAGATAATAAAGTCTGTTATTTTGATTTTGCAATGTAGTATGTATGTTTTGGTGAATCTTAGAACTCCATTTTCATGTAGATATCTCCAACCGATTGAACTGCAATTTTGGATTATAGGATTGACAGGGACAGAGCCACGTAGTTCGGTGCATAAATGGGCCGGCTTGACCGGTCAAATTTCACTCTCATTTGGAGATATTTTTAATGCTTTTCTACAATATAGGTATAAAATAAAAGGGCTTTTTGATGGTAAGTGAAAAAATAAAGTGACGACATTCTAAATCATTTCATTTTCATTCATCATCAAAGATACATTTTTAATGGAATTTTATAATATGGCAGTAAAATGAAGGGGCATTTTAGGAGCAGCTCGAACAACAATGTGACGTCATTCTAAATCCAATATGGTGGAATAAATATTTTTAATTCATTTCTACAATATGAGTGTCAAATGACAGGCCACACTGCGAGTAAATTAAAAAGACAGATCCAAGCTGAAATTGAATTAGAAACCCTCCATATAAAGATCTGAACTGTCCGAAATAAACCAGCCGAAATGAAAGGGATCGAGCCCGCCAATTTCGATTCCACAGTCGGCAGTTTTACCAATGTACCACGATGCCTGTCATATTGTAATTTAGATGCTCTTTCTCTCTCTCTCTCTCTCTCTTATATTTAGTATGTTCTAGATGTATGTACGAATATGTTATAACGTTTCACTTCTTTAGCGCGGGAGAACTCACTCAACGCCCTATTTTTTTCTATAGCTTTGTCTACATTATTTCGGTTATTCTCTGAAATGTCTATACCAATTTTGACATATCTTTCATTTACAGATAGCTGATACAATAATAACTAACTTAGGTGGGGAGGTGTTTACTTCTATTTTGGATGTTTTGTTTTGAAAAAATAAATTCGCAGACGCAGTCCCGGGTACTACTACTAATTAATATACATAACATCCATTTAAGTTTAATACAACAGATATAATAATTACATTTTTCATCGTTACTTCGCGCCTTTTATGACTGAAGGGGTAGACAGCTGCCATTATAGTATAGTGAAGAGTGGATATACGCACTCCTCACTATACTCGACAATTTAATCAGTACCCGATATGATCAAACATAGCTTCCGAAAAGCAATTGGTGCGAGCCAGGATTCGAACTAAATACGAACTCTGGCTATGTGCTTTAATTTGGAACAGCGCTACCTAGTTACAACAATCAACATATGTCGATAGTATTCACATCTGACACAAGATGGCGCTGTCCTTCGAACAGCTGTACCCAAAACAATATTCATGTTGAAACATTCACGCAAGGTTTTGCGCGTGGTTGATATACATAGCAACTCTGATTCCCGGACCCCAGACAGCTCTATTTATATACATTAGGAATATAGTAATAACTGTAAACTTCGAATGCAACGGTGTTCAGTACATCAAATCAATAACTACGGTGACCAATCGGGTTGCAAGGATTTATATACAGTTTCACCTCAAAATAAGGTAAGTGATTTCGGAAACAGATGAACCCAAAGTATATTGTCGTCTTTATAACATTGTTTTGTTAATCATTTTGAACAATTATAATTATATATGATAAGATTCTCAGATAGACTAACTTTTTAATTTGTTCTAATTCCACAATTCGGCGAAACTTCTAACATAAACTGGAAGGACTGCATTTATTTACTAGATTTAAATACAGTAAAGTTTATCATTAACTAAAAGGTACTAACTACGAAAAAATATTTTTTATACGCTGAGCAATTTGCTTTTAAGCGATAAGAACTTATTATGATAAAAAATCAAGGCACTATATATATAAAAACACCATCACTTCGCTTAACAAATTCGCTTATTTTAGGAAATAGATCTTTGACTTAACCAGTCATCACTTATAAAAATGCACTAATTCTATTTGAAGTACAATAATACCATATTATTATTATATTTGTGGAAAGTTTAGCTTTCGAAAGCAAGCAAACTCATGCAAAATTTTTGACAATAAGTATTATGTAACAAACAGACACCCTACATGGCGGAGGAAGAGGGTTGGGGAGGGGAAACTAGGTACCTGCGCGGCGTGCGGCGCACCCTCGCACCCTTCCAATAGTGCCAACCGTAACAATATTTAATTTCACGACTCAGGGTACCAACTGCAATTCAAGCGGTTTTTTTTGTTACCTGGGCTGCCAGGGTTGTAAATATTTTTAATAATTCATTAAAAAGGTACGACTCCAAATATCTAAATATAAATTTCAACAACTTTGCGTATAAACAACTTGCATATTTTTACTTCAATAATTAAAATTATTTAAACCATGATAAAAGTAAATAAAATACATTTATTATTAGTATATATTATTTATTCAGATAGGGCGCCATATTTAGAATATAACCGTCGTACTATATATTTTTTGTTTCAAAATTTATCAAAAATATTCACCCAAATTTATGATTTTTTTTAAATGACAACACTTGATTCGACAGCAGCGACACTAGCGGATAAGTTGGTACTAAAATAAAGTATGATGTATAGGTTTATACTAGATTTATGGTCCCCTATTAGGTATAGTGTATCTATTTCTATGACCTGTATTGATCACTTCTCCTGTCATCCAGACCTACCTGGTTCCTAAAGTCCTAGCTGCTACCTATCACAAAGGAACGGGGCGTCGTCAGTTAGGGTTGTCGTTGACTGTGTTCTCCCGTTCAATAGATTAATAATTTATTGTGAATAAAATAAATATACAATAAATACCGATAAATAAATAATAAAAGTCAGTCATTTTTTTGAATCCGACTCACAATATTTTAAATAAATAAAGTGAAGTAAATAGCGAACAAAGAAGGTAGCCGCATCGCCCCCCAAAAAGGACGGGTATGTCGCATAACGATATTATTTAATATGTTTTATCTGTAAGCGATAATTATTTGAATAATATGCCTAGCGAGTGATTTTGTTTAGTTTTTTATATTTCGTTAGCTTTACGCGTACAGTATTTGTAATATTTAAAAGCTTTGCTTACAAAGTTTGTTGTGTTTTTCAAATCTCCGTTTTTTTTTTTGTTTTTTTTAAGTTAAACATTAAATTATTCTGGCGATCTTCGCACTGCCATATTGTATTTCAATCTAATAAAAAGATACATTTAATAGATATTAAGCCTTTTTATCGAAGCAGCTTATGTCTGAAAATGATCGTTAAAATAATGTTATTGAACTGCGAGTGCGATTGTTTTCTTTTACTTATATAAATAATGTAAATAATAATATAAATAGTGAATAGTGAAATTATCATTATTGAAGGACGATGAGCGTTGTATGTAGGCTTCTATTTGGCTGATCCCGAGTTCGAATCAGCGTCAAGGTTAATTCGGAAGTAATTTTAGTTTTCACACTTCTTTTCCTTATATGTGTGAAAAATATCGATGTCTATATATTCGCCACCTATTTCATTTGAGACGTAACATAAAGATTCTAGCAGCCGCTGCCATCGGTTAGATAAAGGCGTGAAGTTATGTTATTTTACTTTCTAAATGGCGAAGCCTTTATCCATACTTCAGGCGCTACTTTATCATTTCTGAGAAGGCTTTGAAGCATTGTAACTAACGACATAAGTACTAAAAGTCAAAGTATTGTCCCGCGATGTTTTGTTGATATAAAAGATAGTTGTAATTAGTTCATATTTCCTAGAAACACGTTCTATTTGGTCATGGAATGTGTGTCTTAGCCGTCCTCGACTCCTACATCCATCCGCTTTTGCTTTTGTTCTATAAAACCCCGTAATTTGTATGATACATTTAATGATGGTCATTCGTAAACCTGAGATAGGTTCTACTTACATTTTTCTCGTCATAGAATGTTAATATTTTGATTTGTTTTACAGTTTTGAAGAAGATGAGTCTGCCATTGCCAGCTATGGAAAAGTTCGTGTACGTAAAGTTCAAAATACTTTTACATATTTTTATTCGATCGGGACGAAGTGGGATGGGAAGGGGAAAGGTTTGGACCATGAGATACCTCTCTCACCGAGCGAAACGCGGCCTGAACCACTTTACGTCGATATTCTGAGTGGTCGTGGTATTTCACCAATCCAGCGAACTGCGTAGATCTACTACTGTTTCCTTTTCAGCATTTATGTATAACTAGCTGACCTCGCGAACTGTTGAAAATGTTTAGTGTTCTGCTTAAAATTAGTATTAGCGTTAGAAAGAGAGCTTATGGCCTTTGTGAGCAAAAAAAAAACTTTGTTATGTGATGGACTAGCGGGTCAGCTGGTGGTAAGTGAGTAGCGTAGACCATGGACACTTGCAAAACAGATAGTATCATAGTTGCGTTCCCGTTCGTTGATGAGACAGGAAGAGGTGTCAAGATTGGGAGAGATGGGGAAGGGGGTGTGCCTAAGAATATTTTTTTTTATTTTTTTTTATTCTTCATGTACGAAATTGGTACAAAAGGTGGACTTAATGCCATAAGGCATACTCTGCCAGTCGACCTTTGGGTTAAACAGAGAAAACTGTGAAGGGTACAGATAAAAGTATAAATAAACACATTAAATACATACATACACTCATATATATTTATATATATATATATATATATATACATACACAATATTATATACATACACAATATCTCACACATCGAACGAAATGCGGCATTAGCTATTTTACGTCGATACTAAAAGAGGTATTTATTATACAGATCGAGCCGACCCATTCGTGCAGCGAATTGCGGGGCTTTACGTTTTCGTATATGTACAAACTTTGCCTCCCTTGTTGACTTTCTTAGAAGTAGAATACAAAGAACAAAGAAACACTAAATAAAGAACAGACCTTCCAAGATTCGGGTGTCAACGATAAGCATAAAGCTCTGCTATTCAGCTATTCAGAACAAAAAATCACAAGTCCATAGTTAATTTTTAATATTGTAATATGTTTGAAATAGCATTTCCGATTTCAATAATTATTGTATAAAATAATAATAAAATCTTCTGGCATTGTAACAGTGTGCTTACAAAATATTTGGCTTTAAATCAATGCTTATAGATTGAGTAGTCTTAATTTGATCGGTGCTTTTATTAAGTTTTGAATGTAAAAGGTGTGTTCGAATCCTGGCACAAATATACTTATGTTACAAAAAGTTCAATAAAAACAATGTAACTAAATTAGGTACTTCATAGACATAGTTCAAGTTCTAATGGTCGAGCACCTTTCAGCTTCTGAATCAAGAGGTCGCGGGTTCGAATTCTGGCTCACACCAATGACTTTTCAAAATTAATTTCGAAAGTTATGTGTGATAAATATCGATGAAAACTTTGTGCCCGGCATGACATTAGATTGGCCACCTATTCCATTTGGGACGTAAACGTGACGGCGAGTCGAGGCTTAACAGCCACTAACTAACTAACATTAACAGTTATGTTATGTTATATCATAACCTAACTATGATAGTTGGAAATATGGTGTCGCGAACTTTTTTGTAGATATTTATTAAGATGATTTATGATAATGTAGAACATTGTTTTTATTTTGAAAGACATTTCATGGTTGATTTTGTTAAATGTCCTAAATATATCCAACTTTTCATAGTTACAGCAGGCTGTTTTGTATGATAATTTAAGATTATTCATTAAAGATAATAAAGGTACATCTCCTCTAACAGTTTATGAGGCGCATGTTGGAATAACTTGCAGATGACAGATTTTTTCCGATATTTTTGACATTAATTGTTAAATTTTGAATTAGTTATATTTATATAATACTAGCTTTCACCCGCGGCTTTGCTCGCATTTTAGCCATTAAATAAGTATCAAAGCCATTAAATAACTCTATAAAAATATTTCTCTCTTGTAAAAAAATTGTTTTTCTCAATAAAAAGTATTCTATGTTAGTTCTAATACCCCCAAGATTATGTTGTACAAAGTTGTTGAAAGTTTTCATTAATGAACCGGTAGACGACGATGAAGAAGCTAGATTTTGAGATTTTTTGACAAACAATTTTATAATTTTTCGTATTTTTTTCCTTAACAAAAAGTACTATGTTACTTCTAATACCTCCAAGAATATATGTACAAAGTTTCATGATGATTGGTTGCGTAGTTATCGCGTGAAAGCGTAACAAACAAACTCATATTCACATTATATATTAGTATAGATATCTTTATAAATTTTAGCCTTTGTCTTGTTATGGTGTATAAGCTATATTATTTATCTGAGCTATATTATCAAAATGTGTTCAATAGTTTTTGGGTATAAGTGGTTTTTCAATAGTGGTAAAGCCACGCAATTCCCTGCATAAATGGACTTGCTCGACCTATGAAATACAATGATCTAAAAAAATCGATGGCAAGTTGCTCATGATGCGTTTCAGTGAGAGATATATCCGTAGAGCTACTTCCTCCCTATCCCATCCTAAAGGTTAATATCACAAATATGACCATATCGGTGTTGCAGATGTCCATGGCTCGTTTGCCCGCTGTGCTATAAAAAGAATCTGGCAATACTGAACAGCCTTACGTCAAATTAAGATTATTACACTTACTAGTAGACCAAGGCAATGTAACTTACTCAACTAATTTATATATTATCACCGCTTTGTTTTCCAAACAGGATCGAGGTATTGAAAAGGCAGAAAAAGTCATCCAGCGCTTATATGCTGAACGTAAAACTGAGCAATTGCAAAGATCCCGGCACAGGCCATTCCCTGCTCAGCTCCAGGATCGAGATCAACGATAAAATTGATATGCAAGCGAAACTTGTGTGGGTAAAGAAGGAGAAAATGCAATATTATGTGAAATTTACCAAGAAAGCTGATAACGACGCGCTCATGTATAGAATCCAGTATGAGTTCCATAATCCGACCACGTGCACCAGTGAAGTGAAGAAGCAATTTTTAGTTGACGGTACATGGCAATTGTTCAAAGATGAGTTTGAATTAGAAACCAGTCTGATCACCACTTGGAAATTTTTCATCACCGTCGATCCAGTGATATTGACTTTTGCAGCTATTTACAATGATAACGATCATACCGACATCGAGTTGCGTGGTGTTGATGGCTCCGTACGTATGCATAAATGCGTCGCGGCATTCTGCAGTCCATTCTTCAAAACTCTATTCGCTGGCACCTGGAAGGAGACTGCCGAAGGTGTGGTCCAGGTTCCAGACACTTCTCTGATTACTCTGCAATACTTGAAGGATTACATGTATTTGGGAAGAGTCCCGGAATCGGTGGACATAAAACAGCTTCTTCTGCTTTCTTCTTGCTACATGATGCCCGATTTGGAGGCACGTTGCGTCTACCATCTGTCCAGATTCATAACAGCTGATAATGTAGCCGAGTATATTCGGTTTGCAGTGACCCACAATCAAAGTTCATTTTTGGTTACTATATTGCAATCGGTACGATTCTTGGATGCCAAGAGCATCAAGCCCTAATTTACTCATCATTACATTTTCATATCAATTACTATTCGCAATGGATGTCTAATACTAAGATAAATGTTTGTGCCAAACTAATAATATATACTCTCTAATCGATTTTAAATAATAAATACGTAGATTCAATAAAAATAAGAAAATATCTCCAATCTCTAAAATCGATGTCGTTGTAGCGTTACCTCGAAAATATAATCGTTAATAGTAAATACACTACTACTTCTTCTTCTCTAATCTGTCTGTGCATCGATATCACTGCTGATACGACCTAGCCAGTTGCTGAGCTAAAAAGGCTTGAATCTGAGAATTTGATCGGTTAAGAGGAGGATATTGCCAGTTTTAAGGATGATAGGATCATGATAAACATAGAAAAGGGAACAAATTGATAAAGACCACTGAACAGAATAAAAAATTGGTGGTGCTAGAGTAGCATCCTGGTATAATAAGTTTTTCGGTAGGGGATCAAATTCGGAGATTACAGTGTTTAGATTTAAGTAATATACCTATGTCATTTTATTGAATGTGTATTCTGTATAACATTTTAGTAAAATTTTCAAGCTATAATCAAAATCCTTGTGTCTCATTTCTTAATCAAATTAAAATACTTGTTCTGCGATTTTAGCAGTCTCTCTGTGCCGTTCTGATTCCATAGAGCTGGACGGTGAGTTTTAGTCAGTTTACTCTGATTTTAAATACCTGTAAAGTTATGCTGACATTAACCGTGATATATTAGATAGAATTAACGGTGGATGAATGAAGCGGTGACAGGTAAAGGGAATAGTTTGAAACCCGCCAATGCCTCTTAAGTTGAAGGGTAAAATATATCAGATCATTAACAGATCGGTCGTCATGTAGGAATGGATCAGAATATTGAGCCATTAAAGGTATGAATGTAAGAAGAATACGTGCTACTGAGATGGAATATCTGGATAAAATACGGAATGAGTAGGAAGCTTGAATGTGGCGCCCATAAGGAGAGGAGGAACTCGCCTTGAAAGGTAAGGGCATGTAAGGAAAACGGATGGTACAGATGTTGCGAGATGTTGCCAAACCTGAATTTAGAAAGAAATAACAGAAGAGGAAGACCTAAAAAGGACTACCGGCAGCAGCAGGGAGGTCTAGGGTTTGATTCCCACCCGAGCACCATAATTTGTGACAAACATGAATATTTGTGTGACGTCTGGGTGTTTTTCTATGTATTCTAATACATAGAAAAACACCCAGACGTCCACAGAAATAGATCAAGATAGAACGGCGAATAGGCGTGGCAAGCGTGCCAAAACCCTGCACTATATTGCATGCTTTTCGAAACTCGCTCTCATTACGCAACGAGCGTTCCTGCCATGCGTTCAGGACGTAAAAAAATAGATAAAATGTCACATATATGTCTTATTATGCTGTGAAAAATTGTAAAAACAAAAGTAGTGAATCAAATATGAAAAAAGGAAATATTTCGTATGATCAGTAAGTACAGAAAATCAGTAGAAAGTATTTTTTTGAGATTATAAATTATTGTTTTACTTTTATTATGTTCAATAATTACGATCACACGTTGTATATTTTTTCGTTATGATAAATATCCATTGCTGTCCGCATTCAACGCTCGTATACAAAAACATTGCGCGTATAAATTATACGCGTAATGTACGTCGAATCGAACGAAATACACAATACACCTGCCAGTTGATCGCTGTGTCTGTTAATCGCTGTGATTCGAATGTTAGAGATGGGCACTCCATGTCTATTTATCCATTTATCGATAAGTCTTAGGACTTATCGATAAATTAATTCAATAATAATTTGAGTATCAGCTCATATCTTGCTTTGTCCCTACTTTATTCTATCACCACAAATTTCAACCAAAGTGTTTCGTGATTACATTGGCAGCAGTTTATTTGACAGTATAAGTTTTCACCAATTTGACCAATCGCCGATGGAAAATCATCTCGTTCTTCTCAAATGGGCAGTAACCGAGGTATATGTAGACGTTCGGCTTCGTTATTTAACCAGGACTGTGAGGCCAACCCTTACAAAAAGGCAAATATTTAATAAATATGTATAGTTTCAAGGACAGTAAAATATTTATAATTAAATTTTATATACTGTTGGAAAAATATGTTTTAGGTTTTAATATGTCGGATTGAAGTATTTAACATGTTTTACTTTCTATGATTATCGTTACAGAAAATCAATAAAGTTAGTAAAATATAAAAATAATAAAATTAACACACGTTGCCGATATTAACATCGATAATCTAATGTGAGTGTCTCCTAACTAGTCGCGCCGCTCACAATGAAAATGACGTCACGCTGAGGGCGTGGTTTTTCAAAAAAGTGACACGCTCGAAATGTATGGAAATATGCCATCGCGGCCGTTCTATCTTGATCTATTTCTGTGCAGACGTCACAATAAAACACAACAACGACGTTTCGAACTCTTTAAAGAGATCATTTTCACGAGGTTCATCTCTGTAAAGAGTTCGAAACGTCGGGAAATAAAAAAAAAATAAGTTCTAAATAAACGCGCTATAATCCTTATGAAGTAGTTTTAGTGTTATGAATGTGATTCGCGAAAATCTAAGTCTAATATAAATCTAATCTAAGTCTAATCTAAATCTAATAACTAAATAATAAGATTCGATGATTGAACACGTATCTGAAATATTGAATAAACATTGTTTGCAACATTGAATATTGAAGAAACTTTGCCAAATTTGATATCTTAGATCGGTCGTTAAAAAGAGGTCTATGAAAATAATTCATTGTCTAAATCATTATCCCTAGTAGTTCTGTATTTATCATATTATTAATATTTTAAATGATCAATATAGAAACTGTTCATAATATCTAAATTAAATTAAAAAGCCTTAAAATACTAATACCTTAAAGTGGAGGACTTTAAGGTATTAGTATTTTAAGGCTTTCGAGGACATGATCACGACGTCTCATCGAAAAAAGATGATACATTATGTTTGAAGAATCTAGAAGGATAACATTTTAATAATCTAAGATATTAAATAATTACAATTTATTTTCAAGAATTAATTTTACTCAAATCACAACCAAAACACCATTCAATTTTAATACCTTCTCTTCTCTCTCTTATTGTTATCAAACTTGTATAAGTTTTAATAAATAGCACTGATAACTCATTAACTATTTAATTCCCCGTTTTTACATCCCTGAATTCCTATACACCCCGTTTGATTGTACGTGATCAAGTTTTAGGTACAAATATTCTTATTAACTGGTAACACTGGGCAAAAATTCAAATCCGCACCAACGCTGTTTAGTAAACACAAAAAACAAAACAATCTGCGACTCTGACTTCTCACTTGCCGCCTCTTTTAAATAATGTCCTATAAGTTTTTAGCACATGGTTTTTAGTTAGTAAATAGTGTATTTTGTTCAATACTTCAATACCTGCAGCAAACAGTGGAATGTGGTAAGTCACATTTGCCACCTATTTATTTATATAGCTATACATATATTTATAAACATGTCGCTAATAGAGACTTTCTTTTGCAAAATTGCACGTGTACTTGCACGTGCACGTATCAATAAAAATATTGAATAATTATTAATAATGAAATGAATATAAATAGATAAAAATATTACAAGTACGGATAATTAAATTTATTAATTTGTGTATGACGAAGTAATATTGAAATTTATAAAGATGCACATTTATGCATACAGGCATGCCGCGGACTACGACAAAATGTCGGCTCCGCACCGCACCGCTTTGTCCGCTTAGCTCGCTCTTACTTATTTATTTTAAAAAATATACACTTTGAATGAAAATAAAATCGGAGTTTTGGAGAATGGATGAACAAACAAACAAACAAAATTTTAATGTTTAATTTTCTTTCCCAATAATTTTATTCATGAGTAAAATTATTTGTAATATTAAAAAAAAATAGTGAACCCTAATTATTACCACAAATTAATAACAGCCCCTAAACTTACGTATCTGGTCGATGCCATCCCATCGAATAAAGACTTGATGAGTGCGACTAAAACTAGAATTCGATAATATGGGGTAATTTTGATGTAGATAGGTTCATTGATCAGATTAATTCAAATCAAACTTAAAATCGCATAATATGTACTAATTTGTATACGGTTTCAATTTTCCTTCATATATAACTCATACACCACCATTAAAAGAACTGTTATATTTGCAAATGCTAATGACACCTAGAATACAACATTAGTTATACAAAGAAAGGCGCACAGATTTGCAATTTCATTTCACAATATGCCCCTATCATCACTGCGACCCTTTAAATGTTAAAGCTATTATTTAATAACTTCATACCTCGAAACTCCGGTTTTTTTAGGCACCACGTACTAAGTCTATTGTCTATTGGCCGAGCCTTTTTTTTAACAGCATAGAATTATTGTCCTTATGCCTTTATATTGTTTTCTAGTAACTGGGTGGTCATTTAGCCAGCTATTCATAACTGCGAGCTCAACTACGATGGAAACGTTGAAGTAAGTACATTATTCTAAATATTCTTCTATTCTTATACTGTGTCAGGTAGTAGTTCCACATTGTTTCGCCTCAGAGGCAAAATAGCCATTGTGCGTTATGCCGTTACGGACTTTTGTTTTTTTGGTAAATCATTATAGAGTGTTAAAATAAAAATGAAGTACAAGTATTTTATCTATCACTTAATATTTAGCTAGCATTTACAATAAAATTGCCAAACTTCGAAGATTAACACTTTTTTCATACAATGTTAAGCACGGATAGGACAATGTATATACCAACCACCCTGTTGGAACCCTCTATATATTGAAGTAAAACATCTGTTACGTAGGTTTGAAGATCTAGGGTCACTTATTGAAAATCAGCCAATTCGATTACTCTCGCGCTGAGGATA
Organism: Euproctis similis; assembly: GCA_905147225.2. Lineage (NCBI taxonomy): Eukaryota > Metazoa > Arthropoda > Insecta > Lepidoptera > Erebidae > Euproctis > Euproctis similis. Next base: position 2,962,570 of record LR990121.1, on the reverse strand, counting down.
GTTGGCAAGAAACTCAGGGAGCAGACAGTAGCTTACTCAGCCTACCAAAAGCGAGGCTTGTAACATGTAATGGGAATCATTTGCTGGAAAAAAATGCACGTAAAAACTTCTACAAAGTAAGAAAATATTTATCTGGTATGAAAAATAATTTTGTCCATATTTTTTTTTCAGTTTTGATATGGTGTCCAGGGACAGGGAATTTCCAGAAACATTCAACTTATATATGCCAGAGTATGTTAATTGTAGACCTAATAAACATTTCATGACCTGCAGTAACAAGATATTGATTAACGAGAATATCGCTTTCCGCATCAAGTTCCTGTGGTTGGGTGACGAGTGCCAATATTTCTTGGAGTTTAGCAAGAGAATACCAAACGACCCACTAGTTTATGCAGTACGCCACAAAATTACCTTCACTGGATCAGAAAGATATCTCAAAAAGTACAAATGCAAAAAAGAGGTAATAGCAAATGGTGATTGGATTTTTTTTTATAAGAGTTTAGATCTCCTTTCGCTCTATTGCTTATCTTTTACGATCACACTGAAACCAGCGCCAACAGTATTCGCCAGCAGACACCAAGATATCGATACTGATTTAGAATTACGAGGTTCTGATGGTTCAGTACATGTGCACAAGGCAGTCTTCAAATCTCATAGTGATCTTTACAAAGAGCCAGAAAACGATTGTCCTGATAATATCCAACTAAAAGAATTCAGCGTTCCTACATTAAGACATTTGAAGGACTACTTGTATCTGGGTAAATTGGCATGGCTCGATATTGAGGATCTGATAAATATGATACTATTTTCAAATCGCTACAAATTGAACGATTTGGAGGCGCGTTGTATATATCAAATGACAAAACATCTCACACCGCAAAATGTATGCGAGTACATGCAGTTTGCAGTGGTCAATCGTCAGAGACGACTCCTGGTAGCACTTATATTCACCACACCATTCTTGGGTGACATAGACTTAAGTATGTGTAACCCTTATTGTTAACCGTTTCCCATTCATGTAGATGTAGGGAAAATAATGTGTTGTAAACTTTTCCAAAATTTTTACTAGACATATTTTATTGTTTTTTTTTTGTTATTTGACACATGAAATTTGACGTGAAACTATGTCTTAATTTGATTGTGACAACATGATGTATTGATTACTCTGAGCTACGTATTATAATTAGGTATTATACCGAAAATAACATACATACATAACTTCACGCCTTTTGTTACCCGAAGGTGTAGGCAGCGGCTGTCAAGCCTCGTCTCGTCGTTATGTTTACGTCCCAAATGCAATAGGTGGCGAACCTATTGCCATACCAGGCACAAAGTTTGTCAGTCATCGATATTTATCACACATAACTTCCGAAAACAATTTCGAAGTCATTGGTGTGAGCCAGTGTCTGGAATCGAACCCGGACCTCTGGATCAGAAGCCGTGTGCTCGACCACTGCACCACAGAGGCTGTAAAATAAAATACCTATTATAACTAATATTAAACTAATCAAAATATTTTTGGTAAAATGGTGCATTTATAGCTCTGGGTTCGTATTATAATTAGATATTATATAATTGAAATAATGATATATATTATTAGGTGTTAAATAAATTATGTATATAATTATGTATTATTATACAGAACATTATTTAATATCTAATTATAGTACGAACTCAGAGCCAGGAATGCACCATTTTAGCAACAAATATTTTGCTTAGTTTTGGAAAGTATTTTTATTATGTCATTTATAAAATTTTTAAGTGTTTATGCGTATTTTTAATTAGTGCCATTAGATATTTTCTGTAAGATAAAACTTGGTTTGCTGTAAACTTTAAAACCAGTAAGTAGTTATAGGGATCGACTTAGCTATATATTTATAGCTAAAAATAGTATACGTAATACAAAAAAAAATGTTTAAACGACTATGTTCCTATTTTTATATTTGATTATTATTTACTCAATTTGTGTGTTATTATATTATACATTATTTTTTATACAATTATATGAGTTTTCATTATTATTATTAAAATAAATAAATAAAATTAAATTAAATTTATTTGCTTAAAATGCAGGTTAGATTACAAACAGATGATGAAATATTAAAATGTCCCATATACATTTTGCCATGCAACGGCATGCAAATTATCATTATTAAATAATAATAAAGAATAAAATAGTACTATTCGTCAAATTAAAAATCAAAATTTATTTATTTCAGTGTCATTATGGTATTCCGTCACATTAAATTAAGCCTTTGAAATCAGAAATGATTTTACAGTTGTCTTGAATGCAACAAGATTCAGTTCTTTCCAACATTTAAAGAATAGGAGCCATACAAAAAATACTTTTGCTCATTAAGGCAGTATGTGATGTGTGCATACAAAGCGTAGTCTTGTCACGTCAAATATATAAAGGGAATGGTAGTGTTAGTATTTTATATTTTCCAAAATAGAAATATTTTTATTTAGTTCATCCTAGTACCTATAATCTCCGCTACTATGCTACTCATTTAGCTGTTAGGTTCAATTCAGCGTATTCATTTCTTGCTGATGAATAAAACAGAAACTTAAGATAGAAACATTTTTTTAATTTCAATGATTTTGTTTAAAACATATTGAAAAGGGTGAGACGAAGGAACATTTTGGGTATTCTGAATACAAACTAAAACAAGGACTGCTGATCCATACTATACTAATATTATAAATGCAAAAGTAACTCTGTCTGTCTGCCTGTCTGTTACTCTTTCACGCCTAAACGGCTGAACGGATTTTGATGAAATTTGGTATGGTGATAGATGATTACCTAGCAATGGTCATAGGCTATAAATAATCACGCCATCGTTCTTAGGGGGTAGGCAATAGGCAGCTAACTAAATTGAGTTAGTGATTTTTAGTCGTTTTTGTTGGGAGTTTTGCTCTTTCATACGATAGTGGGACATTGTTGCAGGGGGACTTGCAGCCGGGAGAAAATAAAAAACTTATGCGGACGAAGTCGCGGGTAAAAACTAGTCAAGTATATGCATGTTTTACTTTTTTCAGTGCAGTGTTAGAGCACCTCGAAAAGCTAGATTTATTCATTTATTTTAAAATGAAAATATTATATTGTTTAGAAATATTGGTTTTAAATAGCATATAAGTGGTCAAGTTTTACGGACAATTAGTTTTAACTGGTAACTCTGCATAACAGTTTTTATGTCAGTATTTTTCCGAATAGCACAAGCATTTAGTTGCTTATTTTGAAACTAGAGGGCGCTGTGTGATTTGTGCCCATTATATTATTATTATTGTTTGGACAGGCTAAAGGTTAGAAGCCATACCACCTTTTCTGAAGTCTTATATTCAGGTAATCGAACATAAAATAATCTAAACTAATATGACGTAATCGTAAAAAAGCCGTGGCACTTTCACGATGTTCGAAGGGATAGCGATATTTTACCATTTCCCACATTTGCGTACATCTTATCGAATACATTTTAAATAAAATGCCACGAATTATATTCATTAACATCCATTGCAATACAATTTTTGGAAAATGATACAAAGGACAGACATGACTCAATTATTTTAATGCTAAAATGCTTCACTGCTATTTAATTCATATCTATTCCTGAACCTTAATCTGACTTCCCTTGTGCTTACAATAAATGTTAAACTAAAAATTGTAAACTGATATGAAGAATTGAATGCAATGATTACTTGTGAAGAAATATGACCATATATAAAATTACGTTGTAATTTAAATAACGCATTTAGGTAAATTATTATTCTATAAAGTAACTATAGAAATACAAAAAAATAACTAAATAAAAAATATTGATTATATAACATCAGTCCGTATCGATGCTTCCCACAAATCAATGTTATAAGCAGTTTCACCTCACTATGAAAATAATACTGACAGAAGTCAAATGTTGCCTACCGTAATTAAACCACTATGAAATGAGGAAGTAATTTAAATTTTAAATATTTCAGTCTGTGGGTTTAAAAAGAACAATAGTGTTTTTGGAAAGCGGCGTATGATAAAAACTTTTTATTTCGAACACAAACTAAACCAATGAGAATGGAAAATACTAGTTTGAATTCTGCTCGACAGTGCCTCTGCTTAAAACCGAATCTGTCCTTAATACCTCACCTAAAATAAATATTACTACCCCGTCATATTTGGGCACGTTACATTTTCTAGGTGTAGTATAATGGTACTGTTCCACATGCTCTTTATTAGCACGAAAGCATGCTACTATCAAGCAACTGCTCGATAGTAGCATGTGTGTATATACATTGCTAATAATAAGCATGCTTTCTGGAGCGTGTTTGAAAGGGGGGTGTAGCGCGTACGAACAGGTTTGCCTGATGACTATGCTAGTAATATATTTGAAACTAGCATGCTAACAGAACTCATGTGTAACAGTATCATAAAGATATAGACAAAAATAATATATATAAAATATATAATAAAAATATTTTTAAGAACTGCCAACACTACACAAAAATTCAAATCTGCACCAACCCTGCAAAATAATCAAAACCACTGTAATGTTTCCATCGTAGCTGAGCACGTAGTTAAGAAAAGCTGGCAGCTAAGTTACTGTTAAAATATTTCTCCCTAAAACTTACCAAAGTGGGCAAGTTTTACGGAGAAATATTTTGAAAAACTGGCAACACTACACAAAAATAATTCAAATCTGCACCAACTCTTGACTTAAAGGTCTTAGTTACCAGGTCATTAAAACCCTTAAAAAAATATGCACCAACCCTGCAAAATAAACAAAACCACCTGTTAGTTATCACTTTGACTTCTGACTTGCCGCTTGGCGCGTCTTTTAAATAACTTTTCAACCCTTGTTCTTAGAGCATTTTGTACAGTGTTCAATTGCTGAATAACTACAGTAAAAGTGTTAACTGTGAAGTGTGGACTGTGGTAAGTGACATTTGTATCTATATTTTTAAAAACTGTATAGCTTACTTACTTTATAAGTTTGAAAGGTTTCGTCAAACATAACCGGTACATCCGCCAAAATAATTTACATTATAATAACGTAAAAATTTCATTTATGCAACTTCAAAAATAACTTTTATTTTTTTCTGCAAAAGCAAATAATACGCCACGATATTGTTATTACCAGGCAATATTTTTTCTCAGTCATAATTAACTTACTACGGATTTTATTAAATTTTATTTTACCCCAGTGAAATGTTGTCTATAATCATTTATATTATTTTCCAGTAACTTAGCTGCCAGCTATACTGAACTGCATCCTCAGCTACGATGGAAACATTAGAGTGAGTGCCTGCAATACTTTAAATTAACACGTTGTTGTTACATCTTCACGCTTTCTTTATCCGTGTGTATACTGTGAACTTGAAAATATTAGCTAGGCCAGCTTAGTGCCATGATTTAAATATTATATATCTTATATTTAAACATACTTTCAAAAATATGATCCAAGCTAAAAGCTAAATCAGCCTAAATAATAAACTAAAGAACATTATAAATTAAAATACAGCAAGAAGTACGTATTTCGGGTGATTTCAGATATATCTTTAGATTGTTGCATAGCTTATTATTTATAAATATTAACGATAGGTAATATTTTTGTTATATTATTTTACGTGTGTGGAAAATATGGCCGAGATACCGTAGGGTTAGACCCTACGGTATCTCGGGTTCTTCAGTAGGTAACGGTACTGTTTATTTCGCACGAGTCCCTTAATCTGCTATCACCAGTGCTATGGCCATTTAACAATTTTTTGCTCAGCATTTGGCATTGTCAACATCATTTTACGTAGCTAACAAATAAATGTACTGGACAACAATACTTTAATTATAAACTAATATTCATAAAGCGAACTGATGCTACCTACAATAAGTGAATTCTAGGACTCCCGTGATATTAAGTTAACTAAATTCATAACTTTAGTAGTAACTTTTACAATACCACTAATCACTATCTAAGTAACGTTTGCTTTTATTTTGTGTATTATATTACGCATGCTTCAGTTTATGAAAGGTGACGAGGAACAGAGAGTTTCCAGAAACAATGTTTCTAGTAACGTTTGCTTTTATTTTGTGTTCATTTGATTATTTTTAGTATGTTTGTCTATGTAGCCAATTATTTTCAAAACATAAGAAGTATTTTTAAAGTGTTGATCTAATGTGTCTTGCAATAGTTTAACTTTTGAAACCTGTCTATAAAATATGTAAGTTTCGAAATTCTGTAAGATTGAATTTAAAACGTACAGAGACATCTAGCGAAAGGTAGTGATATCGTAAAAGTTACTAGAAAAGTTATAAATTTAGTAAAAGAAAATATTTAGCTAGTATAAAAAATTATTTTCTTTATATTTATTTTTCAGTTTTGGTATGGTGTCCAGGGACAGAGAATTTCCCGATACATTCAACTTATATATACCAGAGTATGTGGATTGTAAACCTCAAAAACATTTTATGACCTGCAGTAAAAAGATAGCGATTAACGAAAATATCGCTTTCCGCATCAAGTTCCTGTGGTTGGGTGACGAGTGCCAATATTTCTTGGAGTTCAGCAAGTTAATACCAAACGACCCACTTGTTTATGGAGTACGCCACAAAATTATCTTCACCGGTTCGGAACGATACCTGAAAATGTATCAATGCAAAAAAGAAGTTGTGGCAAATGGTAATTGGATTTTTTTTTATAAGACTTTAGATCTCTTTTCGCTCTATAGCTTCTCTTTTACGATCACAGTGAAACCAGGGCCAACAGTATTCGTCAGCAGACACCAAGATACCGATACTGATTTAGAGTTACGAGGAAGTGATGATTCAGTATATGTGCACAAGGCCGTCTTCAAATCTCACTGTAATCTTTACAAGGAGCCCGAAAACGAGTGTCCTGATGATATCCAACTAAAAGAATTCTGCGTTTCTACATTAAGATTATTGAAAAACTACTTATATCTGGGTGAATTACCATGGCTTGACATTGGGGAACTGCTAGATATGTTATTATTTTCAAATCGCTACAAAATGGCCGAATTGGAGGCGCGTTGTATTTATCAGATGACAAAATATCTCAGAGGGCAAAATGTATGCGAGTACATGCACTTTGCTGTGATTAATGGTCAGAGACGACTTGTGGCAGCACTTGTTAACGCTTCGCTATTTTTGAGTGAGTCAGAATTTCGTCTGTGTAATATGTATATATAATTAAGTGTAAACCTGGAAAAAAGACAACATATTTTTAGGTCATTGTACTAGACATTATTTTTAATTGTTTTTTTCTGTTATTTTCTGCCTACCCCAGAAAGGACTTGGTGTTAAACTATGTATGTATATTTATTAGACAACATGATGTATTCATTGCTCTGAGCCTGAAATTAAAATTAGGTATTATACAACAACAAATAGACTTAGGTATATCGTAAGATTTTTTTAAGGGCCTCTCATTTACAGTGTTACTTTAAATTATATATAATAACTATGATAGATCTTAGATCAAGTAATGCCCCATTTTACCAAATATACTATGATTATTGCTACTTAGTAAGTATATTAGTCATTTACGACATTTTTAAATGTTTTACCTAGTTACCTAATAACGACGTATTTGTGCCATAACCAAAAACTTAGTTTGCTGTAAACTTTAAAACCAGTAAGTAGTAATAGGAATTGACTTAGTCTGCTTTATATTTATGGCTATAAACTGTAAACTTAATAAAAATGTACCTATTCATTGTTTATTATTTTATAACACTTCATTTTTTAATACTATTAAATAATTATTAATTATTATTTTTTTATTTAATTCATCTGAATATGTACCTATAGCTCCGCTTCTATGTTAAGATCATTTAGCTGTTTGTTATATTTATCGTATTAATTTTAAGATGATGTATTAACATCATAACACCATATAACAAATTCCACCTCTGCTTCACTATAGTTTGTTGAAGTCAGTATATTCCAATATTTTTTTATTTCTTAGATTTTCGCGAATCTCATTCATAACATTGAAATAAAATAACTTTTATGGATAATATCGCGTTTATTTAGAACCTATTTTTTCTAATTACTTCCCGACGTTTCGAAATCTTTACAGAGATCATTTTCACGATCACTTTCTAAATAAACGCGATATAATCCATAAAAGTTGTTTCAATATGGTACGAAAAAACCCTTTTTGGATATTCTAATTTCCAATTGTTATTGATTCAATATTAGTTAAATATAATAAGCTCGTTTGAATTCCTACACATATTCCTACACACATTCCTACCTAGCAGAGAGAGTGTACTCTGCTTAGAATCACACCTGTCCTTAATACCTGACCGTAAATAATTGTTACTGCCCGTTAAATTACGGCACGTTTAATTGTTTTAGTAAATTAGCTTTATACAGGTACTCAAGTTTAGGGTCAAATATTTTTGATAACTGGTAGCACTGAACAATAATTCAAATCTGTTAGTTTTGGCGCGAATGTAAAAAAGTCATGCCTGTTCTTGCAATTTTCTAAAATTCGTGTTTCATTGGATATAAGTGAATATAATTCGTGGTGTTTTATATCATAAGTGTTTGTATAATATGTGTCCAAATGTAAAAATGCTCTTCTATATTGTGATCAAAACTCCCTTGAAAATCTTGCATAAAGTGTCACGACTTCATGGATGATTAAGTTAGGACAGATTATGTTAGCTTAGGTTATTTTAAATAAGATTGAGTTCAATGACAATTGCTTTGAACTGCTTGGATACGGTGAGACGAAGAAAACTTTTGGGTATATCCAAGTATATGCATGTTTTTTTTTTCATTGCGGTGTTAGAGCACCTCGAAAAGCTAGTTTTATTATTAGTCGCAATTATAATCTAGTTAACTTGTTTGAATTCCCCCACATCAACAGTGGTAGAGCCAAGGAGTTTCCTGCATAAATGGTCCGACTCGACCGGTGAACCACGACCTCTCAGAAGACCGACGTAAAGTGGTTCATGCCGCGTTTCGGTCGGTGAGAGAGGTACCCGGAGGCCCACCCCCTTCCCTGTCCTTTCCTATCCCCTTCCCTTAAAGGTCGGCTACGCAACAGAAACACTATATGTGCTGCTGGTGTTCATGGGCGGAGTTAAATGCTTACCATCAGGTGACACGCCTGCTCGTTTGCCCTCCTATCCCGTAAAAAAAAAACAACGTTGCTTATAACCACATCTACCTATTATACCTACGGTATATTTGATGTTATGATGATAAGGTAAATCGGTTGTAAATAAGATATAGTTAGGTGGTCAAGTTTTGCCGATAATCAGTTTTAATAACTGGTAACTGCGCATTAAAGTATTTATTCAAGAATTTGTTCGATTTGGACAGGCTAAAGCTTAGAAGCCATACTACCTTTTCTGTAGTATATACTTTCCTGAAGTATTATTGATAAAATTATATTTATTTAATCTAACATAAAATTACCTAAACTAATCTGACGTAATCGTAAAAAAGCCGTAGCACATTAGTCGCGATGTTCGAAGGGATAGCGATACATACATACATACATAACTTCACGCCAAATCCCTTGCGGGGTAGGCAGAGAGAACAGAGCGCCATAGGGCACGATTCTTACACACCTCACTCGCTTCGTTGACTTTCATAACTCTTTTCATGCACGCGCGTCGGTTTTTGAGGCTCTTAACATCACCTTCCTCCAGAACACGCGGGATAGCGATATTTACACAATTTTCCACATTTACACACATGTTATCGCACACATAATAAATAAAACGCCACGAGTTTTATTCTCCAATATCCATTGCAATGCAAATTTTTGAAAATAAAGCAAAGGACAGACATTACTCATTTATTTTTCTGCTAAAACTCTTCAGTGAAATATAATTCAAATCTATCTCTAAAACTTTCGCGAATCACGCTCGTGACATTAAAACAACTTTTAGGATTATATTGTGTTTATTTATTACTTATTTTATTTATTTTCCGACGTTTCGAACTCTTTACAGAGATCATTTTTACGAGTGGTGAACAAAAACATGGTATTTGTTCAAAATAGTTCATATTTTTAAGATCAACTTTTTGATTTTTAATGCCAAAAAGTGGGTGCTCTCTGTTTAAATTAAAATAGCTTTTGAACAGATACCATCTTATTGTTCGTCACTCGTGAAAATGATCTCTCTAAAGAGTTCGAAACGTCGGGGAATAAATAAAATAAGTGATAAATAAATGCGATATAATCCTAAAAGTTGTTGTAATGTTATAATTCAAATCTACTCCTGAACTTTAATCTAACTTCCCTTGTGTTTACAATCGATGTTAAACTAAAAATCGTAAAGTGATAAGAAATGGAGAATGCAATGATTACTTGTGAAGAAATATGACCATAAATTAATGATGCGTCATGATTTTGATAAAGCATTTATAAATCATTGTTCTATAAAGTAACTATAAAAATATAAAAAAAATAACGTAATAAAAAATTATTGATTAATTAAGTTAAGTCTCACGTCCGTATCATCGATTCACGTAAATCAATGCTTTTATGCAGATCACATCACTGTGAAGATAAAACTGACAGAAGTCAAATGTTGCCTAATGTAATTACTCCACTATGGAATGAGGAAGTAATTTGACTTTAAAATGTTTCAGTCTGAGGATTAAAAAAAAAAAGTGTTTTTGGAAAGCGGCTTATACTAAAAACTTTTGAATTCGAACACAAACATAACTAATGACAGTGGAAAATACTAGTTTTAATTTTGCTTGACAGTGCCTCTGCTTAAAACCAAATCTGTCCTTAATGCCTCACCTAAAATAAATATTACCACCCCATCATATTTGGCCACGTTACATTTTCTAAGTAAGTAGGTATATTGCTACTGTTACGCATGCTCTTTATTAACACGAAAGCATGCTACTATCGAGCAACTGCTAGATAATGGCTTATGTGTACTTACATTGCTAATAATGAGCATGCTTGTTTCGAGCATGCTTAAAAATCGACAGTCGTGCGATTATTGGGCATGCTTTCTGCAGCGTGGGTAGAAGGTGCTTTTAGCGCGTGTGAACAGGTTTCCCTAATGAGTATGCTAGTACTATGTATGAAACTAGCATGTTTATTTTTAACAAATGTAAACAGTTCATAAGCATGATCATAATAAGCATGCTAATCAAGAGCATGTGTAACAGTACCATAAAGATATGAACAAATAGGTGGGCAAGTTTTAGAGAGATTTTTTTAAGAACTGGCAACACTTCACAACAATTCAAATCTGCACCAACGCTGCAATTTAAACAAGTTAGTTATCACTCTGACTTCCGACTTGCCGCCAGGCGCGTCTTTTAAATAACTTTAAGTCCTCGTTCTTAGTGCATAGTGTAAATTGTTCAATAGCTCAATACCTACTGTAAAAGTGTTCATTGTGAAGTGTGGACTGTGGTAATTATCACTTGTATCTATATTATAAATATTTATAAAGCTTAATACTCTTTTTTATATTGGTTAAAACATTTCAACAAACATAACCAGTAAATACGCCAAAATAATTTACGTTTTATTAACGTAAAAAAATAATTTATTTACTTTTATTTTTTTCTGCAAAAGGAAATGTCAGAATACGCCACGATTTTTTGTCTAACACGTTATGAGCGGCGGTGCCTATTGATAAACGCAGGCAATAATTTTTCTCTGTCATCAAAGTCAAAGTCAAAATAACTTTATTTTTATAGGTCTTTACAGACACTTAAAAATAGTCAACAAGTACAGATACCATTATGATTTAAAATTAAAAAAAAATAAAAAGAACACGAGCGCTTGTGGAAAGTGCCTCCGTGGAACAAAAAAAAAAACACGGACGCAATCGCCACGATCATCAATAACTTACTACATATTTTATTAAATTTTCTTTTGCTGCAGTGACATATTGTCCATAATACTTTTTATTATTTTCCAGTAACTTGGCAGCCAGCTGTACACAACTGCGTGCTCAGCTACGATGGAAGTATTGGAGTGAGTGTTTCTTATCATTACATATTACATACTTATTATACAACAAAGGCACTTTCCGCTATCTGTCTTAGGCTATATGCTTATATCTTTAAAACAACGCAACGGATTTTGATACGTTTTTTTTAATAGTTAGAGGGTGTCAAGGAGGTGGTTTTGATCCATAATTAATGGATGATGTTGTGAAAAAAATATAATTTTCGATATGTAGCACTTTAATTTCAAACGCTGGCTGATAAGGGGTCATCCATAAAGTACGTCACACGTAAATGGGGGGGGAGGGGGTCGACGAAGTGTGACATAGTGTGACAAGGGGTGGGCGGGGTCCTAAGTTTTGTGACATCACATTTCAAAATAAATTGAATCAAGAAATTTCAAATATTAATAAAGACTAAAAATAATTTCTACTCTATCTATATGAATATACGGTTTGAAATGTTAAGTTTGTTGTTGACGACTTCATACCCGCTCTAGTGACACGCCGCACACGCCGACTTCATAGTCGGCGTGTGCCTTGCTGCGGGTATGTAGTTGATTGTGTTGGTTATTGGCTTGGGCTCATGCCCAAGCCAATAACCAACAACAATAAGAAGCAGCAAGTTTAACCTATTTTTTTTATGGGATAGGAGGGCAAACGAGCAGGCGTGTCACCTGATGGTAAACAACCAACGCCGCCCATGGACACCAGCAACACATATAGTGTTACTGTTGCGTTGCCGACCTTTAGGGGTATGGGATAGGATAGGATGGGAAAGGGGAGTGGGCCCCCGGGTACCTCTATCACCGAACGAGACGCGGCATGAGCCACTTTACGTATTTCTCCGGTCGAGCCGGCCCATTCATGCAGCGAACTGCTTGGCTCTACCACTGTTGACCTATTATAAAATTAGTCCTCAAAGAACAGCAGCTAGACGTGCCAGAGAAATTCTTTCTTTGAATGATATAAATGATGCCATATGGTTAGATGAAAAAGATCACCAGAAATATTCCTCACCTTAACACCCCAATGAGAACGAACTGATCTATACGAATTATAAATAATTTAAAGGGATGGATTCAAAGTCCATGGACTAAAGACGACTAAGTTCCTTTCTCATTCTTTAATTAATAGTTGATTTCATAAAAAAGTAATTTAAATGGAAAACTAATTAAGGGACTGCTGTTTTAATTTAAAAAATTTAGATGTAAATTTGCAAATTTGTGACGTCACACTAGGGAGGGGGGGGTCTCACAAATGTGACCACCTGTGACAAGGAGGGGGTGGGGGTCTAAAAATCATGAAATTCGTGTGACGTACTTTATGGATGGCCCCTAAGTGATAGATCAAAACAATGTTCTACATTATTAAACACCTTTAGAAGGTCTACAAAAAAGTCCGCGAGGGCATATGTCTATCGCTTAGAGATAACCCACACTGACCATTTTTTGAAGTGTAACTTCTAATGTCTCGTGCAACCGTTTAACGCTTTTAACGCCCCCTTGCGGCCACAAAACATATTATATAATAATAAAAAAGACTAATTTGAACCAGTCTATATATAAATCCAGGAAGAGAATTGCTTAAGCGTGATTTTTATCTGTACATAGACATCTAGCAGCTACTGGTGGCAACATACCACTCATTTAATACTTATACAGCATAATAGTTTGTTTCATTCAACGCGCTAATCTCAGAACGCTGGTTCTATTTTAAAAATTATTTCAGTGGTAGATATATAGAGGAAGGATTTAGGTTATATTATATTTTCTAAACAATTAGGGATCTTTACTAAAAGTCCGATAATGACCCAAGGTCTAAAAAAATCACCTAAAAAAATGTTTACATTGCGTACGCTGCAAAAAGTATTGGATTGTAGAGCAAAAAAATGTACTACAACTTTGCAGAATATATAGTTGTCTACACAAATGGTCGCAAGACCATGTGTCTAACTATTGTAGTTATCTCACAATAAGTGTTAAATTAATTTTTAAAATAATTTGAATGATGATGTTTTAAAAGCCCTTTATTTTGTACTTTGGTGTTAATTCTGATTAAAATAAATTATTTACAGTTCAAGATAGATTCAATAGCTTTCCGGAACTTTTTGAATTATTTAATTCGGACATTTCATTCAAAAGATATCGCAATATCCACGATATAAGTATTCGATTTTTAGGCAAATATGTATTGCGCTCACATATAGTAACATAACTTCACGCCTTTTCTACCCGAAGGTCTAGGCAGTGGCTTTTAAATCTCCACTCGCCGTTATGTTTAAGTCCCAAATGGAATAGGTGGCCATACTGGGCAAACGAGGGCAAACGTGCAAGCGCGTCACCTGATGGTAAGTCACCAGCGCCGCCCATGGACACCTGCAACACATATAGTGTTACAGTTGCGTTGCCGGCCTTTAAGGAAATAGGAATAGGAAAGTATGAGAAAGGGGGATGCGCCTCCGGGCACCTCTCTCCCCAAACGAAACGCGGCATGAGTCACTTTACGTCGATCTTCCGAGAGGTCGTGGTATTTCACCGGTAGAGCCGGCCCATTCATGCAGCGAACTGCTTGGCTCCACCACTACCATTCAATTTGTTAAGCTTGAATTTAATTACTACACAGACATCAGTTTAGGTTTAGGTACTGTAATTGATTTTTAAAATCAATCATAGTACCTCCACCCGCCACTAGATGTATGGAGGAACTATAATTGACACTTGAAACGCGGCCTTTAGTGTCAACTACATTCCTTTAAAACTGTATTTGATTCAATGTATTATTTTATTTCTAAAATCCATTGAAGAAATAAATACCTAACATTTATAATTGAGTATTGTAGAACTGATTTTTTTAATATTTTACCAATACCTATGAATATGTTCTTAAATACTTATATAAACTCCATGCAGTGAAACCATAGCGCGATTTAAAATTGACGAATAGTGACCTCTATGGCCGAGTCGAATAAAACATTATAATATAATAAACTTCAATCAAGACATGATACACATTTATACTGATGGTTAAGTAACCTTACAAAAAAACTTTTATATAATAATCTGTTTATGATCCTCGGTTCAAATAATTTTTATCAGTATGTTGCATTCTTATACACAAATTTAAATAAAATATTAGATAGGAACTTAGATACCATTTCTGATAATCAGTCCCATTTTTAATAATACCTATAATATATTAGTAATAAGTATTAATAGTCTCGGTGGTCCGATTCTGGAGTCCTGGGATCGATTCCGGGCTCACATAAATGATTTCTCGGATTTTTTGGGTATCTTACTATAGTTAATTTTAGGTACCCTATGGTATTTTTTATGGAATAAAAGGCAAACCTAAGGGAGTAGGATATGAAAGGATGGGGAACGAGGGTGGGCCTCCGGGTACCTCTCTCACCAAACGAAACGCGGCATGAGCCAGTTTACGTCGATCATCTGAGAGGTCGTGGTATTTCACCTGTCGAGCCGGCCTATTCATGCAGTGATTATTTTTCTCTATTTCTAAATCAATTTTTAATCCTGTTTATTTTTCTTTCTACAACATGAAGTTACACTTCCAACGCGTGGCGGGACTCCACGCATTTTTTTTTTTACTTTTTATGGGAAATGATGGTATAACTACAAAGCAATTTTAAACATTACAGCAATAATTTTCATATAATTAAGTGTCTTCAATAGATTGTGCATGTAATATAGATTATCCTGGCCCATTACGGCATGCAATTTAAACGAATATTTTCGAAGATATTGCGGAACAAAGTTTGCTGGGTGAACTAGTTTTTTAATAAATCTTTTAAAAATATAATCCAAGCTAGAAGCTAAAGTAGCCCATAAAAACTAGACGTCTCTGTACGTTTTGTCACCTAGCTTACAGAATTTCCGAACAGTTACATACTATATGGACGGATTTTTGAAACACTTGCAAAGCGCAATAGCGATCGAAAAAAAATAAACGTAGTTAACTAAATCAAATGTATATAAAATAGGAGCATACTTTTTTTTCAGGTTAGGAAAGGCGTCGTGGTTCAGAGAGTTTCCAGATATATTCAACGTATTTTTAAAAGGGCAAGTAAGATGTACACCTCGTAGAGGTGTACCTGCGACCTGCAGTAAGTTGATCATGATTAACGAGCATCTTGCTTTCCGCATCAAGTTCCTGTGGAATGGTGACAAGTGCCAATACTTCCTACAGTTCACTAAGACAACACCAAACGACCCACTCGTTTATGAAGTACGCCACAGATTTATCTACACCGGAGAAGAAAGATACCTCAAAATGCACAAATGCAAAAGAGAAGCTATAGCAAATGGCAACTGGACTCCTTTTCATGACAGTTTAGATCTCATTTCACTCTACTGTTTCTCGTTTATGATCACATTGCAACCAGCGCCAAAAGTATATTTTGTCAGCAGACACCTAGATATCAATACTGATTTAGTATTACGAGGAAGTGATGGTTTAGTACATATGCACAGGGCTGTCTTCAGATATCACAGTGATCTATTTAAGAAGCTCGGAATCAACTGTCCTGGTGATATCGAACTAGAAGATTTTACCGTTTCAACATTAAGATATTTGAAAGAATTCTTCTATCTAGATAAATTAGAATGGCTCGATATTAAGGATCTGAAAAATATGATATTATTTGCGTATAGCTACAAAATGTACGATTTGGAGACGTATTGTATATATCAAATGACAAAACATGTCAAAGCTCAAAATGAACGCGAGTACTTGCGGTTTGCCGTGGACAATCGTCTGACACGACTCCTGGCAGCACTCCTAAACACCTCGCCGTTCTTGAGAGATTAGATTAGAATTGATTATGTGTCACCATTAATGTTAACCGTTTCACATTAATATAGATCCAGGGAACAGTATTTTCTGTAAAAAATCCTATTTTCTTACGACATTTCTTTGTTTTTTATTTTATCTTCTGCCCACCTAGCAAGTAACTAGGCGTGAAACTAAGTATGTTTTTTATCTTGTTAAATAAATTGGTGTACAATTCATATTCATTGGTGCCATAAGCATTTGATGTAAAATAGGAATTGGCTTAGAGAGGGAGTTTAGGAGATATACTCGTAGTTAGGTATATCCAAAAACTGTATACGTTCATATTTTTTTAGTTGTTAAATTTACCCGATTTGTGTATAATTATAAGGTACATTACTTTTATGTATAATTAAATTATTATTGATTATTATTACCTATCAATTTTATTTAATACATCCGAGCATCTTTATCTCCTCCACAGTACTAAAATAAGACCATATAGCTAAATTTGATTTTCGTACTTGAGATTGATTTCGTACTTCAGAATATTAATTTTATATTACAATTAGTTAATCATTATCTTGGTAACGTACTAATCCACGGATTTAATCCATTGTTTATTCAAACACAATCAATCTCTTTTAAATTCTGTAATTTATTCTACAACGATTTCTAGTCCAAGCAAAATAAATTATACAACATCACTTTTAATTTTTATATTGGTCTGGCAGAAGGTTAGCAAAGAGATAATTCTGGATTTTTAGATACTTATATGACATCATATCAAAATTTCAGTCATACTAAAATGATTGAAGTTCCGAAAAAACTTGTTCATATTCAATTACGTCTGGCGCAATTTAAGCTAAAGTTGAAATGTCTGGCAATAACAAATGTATGTTACGAAAATTTCAATAAAAATAATTTAACAAAATTAAGTACTTTAAAAAACTAGTTCAAGTTCAAGAGCACCACGCTTATGAATCAAGAGGTCGCGGGTTCGCATTCTGGCTCGCACCAATGGCTTTACGAAATTAATTTCGAATGTTATATGTGATACATATCGATGACTGAAAACTTTGTGGCCGGTATGGCTATAGGTTCGCCACCTATTCCAATTGGGACGTAAACATAACGGCGAGTCTACACCTGCGGGTAAAAAAGGCGTGAAGTTATTACCATAACTTAAACGTACCCGTCACTTCGACAGAAATATAAGTGACAAGAAAGATTCATTTCTCAGTCC
Organism: Euproctis similis; assembly: GCA_905147225.2. Lineage (NCBI taxonomy): Eukaryota > Metazoa > Arthropoda > Insecta > Lepidoptera > Erebidae > Euproctis > Euproctis similis. Next base: position 2,944,593 of record LR990121.1, on the reverse strand, counting down.
TAAATATAATTATGAAATGCCCGTGAAAGCTACAAGTAAGGCCTGCGAGACGAGATAAAAACTATAAACAAACGGACCCTTACCGAGCTATCTTGCGACAGTTGGCGATTGACACGAATATCCGAGCAATTGATATCTCTGTCCTTGTTACTTCTATGCAGTAAAGACGTTACTTGGTCGAAAATAGCTATCGTTGCGTACTTCGTGGTACATGATGGCAGTTGATACCGTAGTTGTCAACAATTGGTCCGCAATTTTATTGACAACTATTAACAAGTTCATTCCTGTATGTTTATTATTATGACAGTCTCGGTGGCGCAGTGGTCGAGCACACGGCTTCTGATCTAGAGGTCCGGGTTCGATTCCAGATACTGGCTCACACCAATGACTTTTCGAAAATTGTTTTCGGAAGTTATGTGTAATAAATATCGATGACTGACAAACTTTGTGCCCGGTATGGCAATAGGTTCGCCACCTATTCCATTTGGGACGTAAACATAACGGCGAGACGAGGCTTAATAGCCGCTGCCTACACCTTCGGGTTACAAAAAGGCGTGAAGTTATGTTATGTTATGTTATTAGGAAGCTTAATGGTGAATATTTTCATCCCTATTTAGTCGTCCGTCGTTACAATATTCTAAGCTTTACCAGGCTGCTTTAGCCTGTCCAAATTGAGTCAATGAAAAATATTACTTTTCTGTAAGTACCTACACAACAAATAGTGTTTTTATATTTTGTATATTCATTTTGTCTGTCGTTATCTACTAAGTTCTGCTATAGAATGAATGGTTATCTATTTTAAAAAGACGAAGAATAAAGCTAGTATTCATTAAAGTATTTTGTGCTTTATCCCGGGGTGAGTGCTAGTTACACTTTGTTTATTCATGATTGATTGCAAGTTGTATATTATATTAAAATAAATAGCAAATCATTAAATTCGAATAGATGTGAAAATTTATTGGATGTTGTAAATTCGAAAATTTCTAAGTTTGACCAACTTTCTGACAACAGTCTTTAGCGAAGTATTATTGGACATTATGCAATTGTTAGTGTATTTTAGCACTGAGATATTCAATTAGTGTTGAAATTTGCTAAATAAAATTCAAAAATTCGGATATCTGTACAGTCGTTTTACTAACGATAGTTAAACGTGACAACGTCATATTAAAATAATGATGCAATGATAAGAAAATTATAAGTAACTAAATTACGACAATTAACAAAAGAAAATTGTAATTAAATTACGACAATTAGCAAAAGTAAAGCTTTAATGCAATTACTGGCGTTCCTAAATGGGACGCTTGACAGCGAGGTACTCGTAGCAGCGCGTCGAGGAAACCACAGAGCATATAAATAGGAGGAAACCTTCAGGCTTCATCGAAATAAAAGACGTATCGACGGTTAGAATACATAATTACCACCGCCGAATGAAATGAGTTTTATGAGTACCTTCAAAACCCGACGGAGGATCAAGGGGTGAATAGGGATAAAACTTTTCATTCCCAGTTTGGAGAGGCTAAATTTAGCGTCTACCAAACTGCTTTGAGATAGCTTCTTCAAAGTATTAAACCCAATCTAAATTAACCTAATATCCATGAATTCTAGACACATTATCCATGATGTTCAAAGGAAAGAACGGACATGACTCCTAAATATATACAAACTCCTCTAATCTTCTATATTGTACAAATTAATACTCTCGTATTTTTCGAACAAGGTACCAGACACTTATTCAGCGGACATAGTTTTTTTAAATGACATTATAAAAGCTTCTAGACTAAACTTTACAATTTATTTCGTAATGAAAGACATCGAGTTTAAATCCATGTGCACACCAAATAATATATTCGAAAGTTACAAGTAAAAAATATCGTTGACGCTCTTGCTTGATTTGCTTTACTCTGTTTTACTCTAAATTCACTTTTATAAATTACAGTATTTGGCTTGCCAACACTGAACTGGGTACACGATGCCCGAAGAACATTTTGAGTGAGTATCCATAGACTTGTATATAGCTAGAGTCGGCAAATGACTAATTAATTATTTTACATTTTTTTTTTACAGCATAGAAATTGGAGGAAGGAGGTTTGAATATCCGAACTATTATGCGTTCAGAGTAACGATAAAGCCTCTAAAAGCTCCGGAATCTGGTGAACCGTTATACAGCAAGACGATATCCGTTAACGACAGAGTGGAGATGCGGATAAATTTCCTTTGGACTACAGTATCAATAAAACAATATCACGTGAGATTCAGCAAGACATATGATACCGACTCCCTTGATTATATTGTCTATCATGGTTTCAAAGCCGAAAATGCAGAACTTCAAACCACTTTTATCAAACCACCGACGGAGTTCCCAGTCGATACTCATTGGCATTATTTCACTGAAATGGGCTTTGAAGATACATTATATTTTATGAAATTCACGGTGTGTGTTAAACCACGCGCCAACACCTACCCTGGTATCCACCAGGATGCCCATTTTACTGATTTTGAATTACGTGGTATTGATGGGGCTGTCCAGATGCACAAAGCTATCGCTGCACACTGCAGTTCATATTTCAACAATATATTTCTAGATGACACTAAGTCAGCACACAATGTCGTAACTTTACCGGAAGTTCCTGTGAGCACATTGCAGTCTTTAAAAGACTATATGTATTTGGGTAAAGTTACTATAAATGGTGATATAAGAGATCTTCTAGTCTTATCAATTCGATTTGCAATAACTGATTTAGAGGACCGCTGTTGTTACCATCTGTCCAGAGGTATTACTTTAGACAATCTATCTGAATATACCAAGTTCGCTGTAAATCACAATATCCATAAACTATTGATGGCGATTTTCCTGAGATTTCCATGGTTGAAACTGACAAATATCCAACTAGGTAGTAACATAGATGTAAATAATGAATAAATTTTAATATATTTTACTGACATCGTAAAAAAACTTGATAATATTAAATCCAGTGGTAATTTTGGGAAATATATAGGTACATAGACTGAGTCGTTTGTAATTCTCATGTTTGAGCTAATGCAGTTTTAGAGTTCATCAAGCTGGACTGGTTGTGGTAAACAAACATGCAATTAAACACTATACAAACCTTTCAGCGCAATTGGTTAAATATAAATTAAACCATATTTTTAACAAAGTCGCTCGAGAGATGTACTGCTAGTGTTCTATTTCCAAATTAATACGCACTAGTGACAGACTCCAGCTGTACAGAGACTTCTGCAAAATGATCAATTAATCGTAAATCACCATAATTTAATTATTTCGTAGTAAATATTAGTACGTACCATTAGTAAGCAAGTGTTATTAATTATGTATTATATTATTTTAGAATGTTTTTTTTTACAGTCTCGGTGGCGCAGTGGGCGAGCGCACGGCCTCTGATCCCGAGGTCCGGGGTTCGATTCCAGACACTGGCTCACACCAATGACTTTTCGAAATTGTTTTCGGAAGTTATGTGTGATAAATACCGATGACTGACAAACTTTGTGCCCGGTATGGCAATAGGTTCGCCACCTATTCCATTTGGGACGTAAACATAACGGCGAGACGAGGCTTAGCAGCCGCTGCCTACACCTTCGGGTAACAAAAGGCGTGAAGTTATGTTATGTGTTATGTTATGTTATGTTATGTTTTTTTTTATGGGATAGGAGGGCAAACGAGCGGGCGTGTCACCTGCTGATAAGTGACCAACGCCGCCCATGGACACCTGAAACACATATAGTGTTACAGTTGCGTTGCCAACCTTTAAAGGAGTAGGATAGGAAGGTATGGGGAAGGGGGATGGGCCTCCAGGTACCTCTCTCACCGAACGAAACGCGGCATGAGCCACTTTACGTCGATCTTCTGAGAGGTGGTGGTATTTCACCAGTCGAGCCGGCCCAATTATGCAGCGAAGATGTGTTAAATTCGTTTCCTAATTTGATAAGACAAGCTATAAATACTTAATATCTATGCTTATACCTATGTACTTTAGCTAATCTTTATAATGTTTATCTATAATTGAATGTGCAATTTCGGAGAGGGCACATGTCGCATATAAAAAACCTGTTTGACAAATCAAACAGGTTTTTTTTTTGTATAAATGTGGTGTAAATGCTTGCCTACACCCATTATTATCGAAAAAAGCACATCTCTGAAATTCATTCGACTATCAACGTCCATGGTCTATACAGAAACAATTTCGAAAAGGGCACGTCTCTTCGCAATTGTCAAAAGGAAAATCAGACGCGAGGACCGTGTGTTTACCCACGACCAATACATTGATCTTATAGTCCAATCCAGTAACACGGAGAAATTTAACGTTGAGAAAGTCAAAACAGAAGATATTATAGATTTCAAGAAATGGGCTCAAATAAATTTTAAAGCTAAACCTTTATCAGTGAGAAGTTATGGAAAAGATGTACCTAAAAATCAAAAAGTTACTTTTCAAGTGTCGACTTATTACGAGTTTGTTTTTGACCCAAGAAAACCTGGAGAATTAATCGCAAAAAGCTATATAGATAGTGATAGAACATTTCTCAAGAAATATTAATAAAGTAACAGGTGCTTGTAGTAACTTGCCTACCCAATCAAACTCAGCATATAGTGGTAAAGTACCTATGAATCATCTAAAGATTGCAGACATTTCATAGGTGAAACAATACATACCGGCTGAATTTATAGATTTTTATGAAGAAATTTTTCAATGGCCTACAACTACTGAAAAGAGGCTGCAGAAGAAGATTTTTAATAAATGCGTGTTACTCTTGTTTAATATTACTAATATGTATTATTTTAGATGCCTAAAATAAAAGTTTCAGAAGTTTCTAATGCTTTGTTGTTTGATTGAATGTACTCAATTACTGTTAGTTTCGAAAAGGGCACATCTCACAAATATAATATATCTAATAACACATATATATAAATTTTAAAATAATTCATTTTAGTAATTTTTGAAAACATATGGACAATGTAACTTGATAGCTACTCGTACTATTAGATATAAAACAATACTTTGGAAAATATTTAGCTTTTTCCAATTCCTGAACATTTTTAATTTACAGATAATGTGCCCTTTTCGAAATTGCATATTCAATTATTATTAACATCACTCTTGAAAATTCACAAAGACTTGCAGTCGTAAATTATAAGTCACTAGCTGACCCGGCGAACTTTGTTCCGCATCAAAATGCTAATTATCGGCACGCGTTTTGGCGCGGAACGCAAATTCTATGTCCCACTATGTTAATACTGTGATATCTTCGTAAATATACGTTTAAATTACATGATGTAAAGGGCCAGGATCAGGATCTATATTACATACACAATCTTTTTAAGACACATAATTGGATGATAATGAATGCTGTAATGTTTAGAATCGCTTCGTAAGTAGGCCATTATTTTTCGTAAAAAGTAAAAAAATAAAAATGGTCATTGTGGGTTATTCCTAAGAGATAGACATATGCCCTCGCGGACTTTTTTGTAGACCTTTTAAAGGTGTATAATAATGTAGTACATTGTCTTAATATATCACTTAGGGTTCAGGCAGCGTTTGCGATTAAAGTTCTAAATGTTGAAAATTATCACATTTTTTACTACACTATACATGAATTAATCAAAACCACCCCGTTGACATCCTCTAATTATTAAAAAAAAACGCATCAAAATCCGTTGCGTAGTTTTACAATTATGCGCATATAAGGGGACAGACAGCGGAAAGTGACTTTGTTTTATACTACGTAATGATAATAATCTAGGCTTTTATTTTTTTTAATACAATAATAACCGTGACATTTAAAACAGAATAATCAGTCATTTCTCTTTTTAAAAATATAACCTTATAAATAAATGGCAACAAGATATCACATAAAAGGAATACATTGTTTCATTCATAGCAAATTAATTCTGGGTTTTTAGACACTTCTATGACAAATAAAAATTTCAGTCATACTAAAATTATTTGAACAAAAAAAATTGTTCATATTAAATTACGTCTGGCACAGTTTAAACTTAATGGAATATGTGGCGAACCTATTGCAATACCGGGCACAAAGTTTTTCAGTTATATATTTAACAGACATAACTTCCAAAAACAATTTTGAATGTCAGTCATCGGCATTTATCACACATAACTTCCGAAAACAATTTAGAAAAGTCATTGTTGTGAGCCAGTGTCACGAATCGAACCCGGACCTCTGGATCAGAAGCGACACGGCTTCTGATCCAGAGGTCCGGGTTCGGGTTCGGCTCCGGCTCGACGTAAGAGCCAGTACTAAAAGCTACTAAAGAAAAAAATATCTTTTTCTAGATTAAGCAATTTAATTGCAAACGTTAGTTGAATCTCGGTGGCGGAGTGGGCGAGCGCACGGCCTCTGATCCAGAGGTCCGGGGTTCGATTCCAGACACTGGCTCACACCAATGACTTTTCGAAATTGTTTTCGGAAGTTATGTGTGATAAATGCCAATGACTGACAAACTTTGTGCCTGGTATGACAATAGGTTCGCCACCTATTCCATATGGAACGTAAACATAACGGCGAGACGAGGCTTACCAGCCGCTGCCTACACCTTCGGGTAACAAAAGGCGTGAAGTTATATGTTAGTTGAATCCTAAGTGGTAGATCGAAACAATGCACTACATTATTTTACACCTAACCCATAATTATAATTTGTTTTTCTTACCTTTTCACGTTACAATATTCTAAGCTTTACCGGGCTGCTTTAGCCTGTCCAAATCGAGCCAACGAAAAAAAAAATATAAATTTTCTGTAAGTACCTACACATTAAATAGTGTGTTTTTATAATTTGTATATTAATTTTGTCTGTTGTTATCTACCGAATTTCTGCTATAGAATGAGTGGTTGTCTATTTTAAAAAGACGCATTTATTATTATTCATAACATTCATTCATATAAATATTTCATAACTAGCTTAAGAATAAAGCTAGTATTCATTAAAGTATTTTGTGCTTTATCCCGGGGTGAGTGCTAGTTACACTTTGTTTATTCATGATTGATTACAAGTTGTACATTATATTTAAAAAAATAACAAATCATTAAATTCAAATAGATGTGAAAATTTATTGAATGTATGCAATTGTTAGTGTATTTTAGCACTGAGATATTCAATTAGTGTTGAAATTTGCTAAATAAAATTTTAAAAAAATCGGTTGTGTTTACAGTCGTTTTACTAACGATAGTTTAACGTGACTAAGTCATACTAAAATATTGATGCAATGATAAGAAAATTACAACTAAATTACGACAAATAACAAAAAGAAAATTGTAATTAAAATACGACAATTATCAAAAGTAAAGCTTTAAATTTTAATGCAATTACTGGCGTTCCTAACTGAGACGCTTGAGAGCAACGTAACGGCGCATCGAGGAAACCCTGCTTCAGCCATGATTTTTTGTTTGCAACCGGCTTCATCGAAATAAAAGACGTCTCGACAGCTAGATTACCTAATTACCACGCTGCTACAAACATACCGGATATTACAAATTCCGAATGAAATGAGTTTCATGAGTAGTCCTTCAACACCAGTCTGGGGATCAAGGGGTGAATAGAGATAAAACTTTTCCGTCCCAGTTTGGAGAGGCTAAAGTTAGCGTCTACCAAACTGCTTTTCTATAGCTTTTTTTCAAAGTATTAAACTCAATCTAAATTAATCTAATTATCCATTAATTCTAGACAAATTATCCATGATGTTCAAAGGAAAGAACGGAAATGACTCGTATATTTATACAAACTCCTCTAATCTGTACAAATCTCCTCTTGTACAAATTAATACTCATACTCAAGGTGCCAGACAGACACTTATTCAGCGGACATAGTTTTTTAAATTGCCATAAGCTTCTAGACTAAACTTTACAATCTATTTCGTAATGAAAGACATTGGGTTCGAATCTATATGTGCACACCAAATAATATATTCGAAAGTTACAAGTAAAAAATATCTTTGAAGTTCTTGCCTGATTTGTTTTATAAATTCACTTTTATGTATTACAGTATTTGGCTTGTCAACAGTGAACGATGATCCAAGAACATTTTGAGTGAGTATCCACAGACTTGTATACAGCTAGAGTCGGCAAATGACTAATTAATTATTTTACATATTTTTTACAGCGTAGAAATTAGAGGAAGGACGTTTGAATATCCGAACTATTATGCGTTCAGGGTAAGTATAAAGCCCCTAGAGCCTCCTGAATATGGTGACCCGTTATACAGCAAGGATATAAATCTCAACGACAGACTGGATATGGGGATAAATTTCCTTTGGACGTTAAAAACGATAAAACAATATCACGTGAGATTCTGGAAGAAATATGATAGCGACCCCCTTGATTATATTGTCTATCATGGTTTCGAAGCTGAAAATGCAGAACTTCAAGCCGGTTTTGTCGAAACACCGACGGAGTTCCCAGTCGATACTCATTGGCATTATTTCACTGAAATGGGCTTTGAAGATACAATAATTTTTATGAAATTCACGGTGTGTGTTAAACCACGCGACAACATTTACCCTGGTATCCACCAGGATGCCCATTTTACTGATTTTGAATTGCGGGGTATTAATGGGGCTGTCCAGATGCACAAAGCTATCGCTGCGAACTGCAGTTCATATTTCAACAATATATTTCTAGATGACACTATGTCAGCACACAATGTCGTAACTTTACCGGAAGTTCCTGTGAGCACATTGCAGTCTTTAAAAGACTATATGTATTTGGGTAAAGTTACTATAAATGGTGATTTAAGAGATCTTCTAGTCTTATCAATTCGATTTGCAATAACTGATTTAGAGGACCGCTGTTGTTACCATCTGTCCAGAGGTATTACTTTAGACAATCTAATCGAATATACCAAGTTCGCTGTAAATCAAAATATCCAGAAACTATTGATGGCGATTTTCCTGAGATTTCCATGGTTGAAACTATCAAATATCCAACTAGGTCGTAACATAGATATCAATAATGAATAAATCTTAATATATTTTACTGACATCCTAGAAAAACCTGATAATATTTAATCCAGTGGAAATTTTGAGAAATATATAGGTACGTACGTGAGTCGTTTGTAATTCTGGTGTTTGAGCTAATGTAGTTTTAGAGTTCATCAAGCTGGACTGGTTGTGGTAAACAAACATGCAATTAAACACTATACAAACCTTTCAGCGCAATTGGTTAAATATAAATTAAATCATATTTTTAACAAAGTCGCTCAATGGATGTACCGCTAGTGTGCTAGTCATCATCATCATTTGCCTTTTGAGCTCCACTGCTGGACAGGCCTCCCCCATAGAGCGCCACAACTGCTGGTCCGTTCACTCATGGGGGGTTTTTGCCATAATCGCCACGCTTGGCAGGCGGGTTGGCGATCGCAGTAGGCTGTATTTTGTTGAGAGAGAATGCTGCTGCCCATTCTTCCAGCCTTGTCCCTTAGTCGCCTTTTACGACACCCACGGGAAGAGATGGGGTGGCGGTATTCTAAGCCGGCGCCACACAGCACAAATTTTTAACGTTTATCTATATTTATTATTAACATCACTCAAAAATTCACAAAGACAGTCGTAAATTATAAGGGCGAGGGCATATGTCTATCTCTTAGGGATAACCCATAATTATGTTTTATTTTTCTTACCTTTTTACGTAAAATAATGGTTTATTTGAGAAGCGATTTTAAACATTACAGCATTAATTTTCATGTAATTAAGTGTCTTTAGTAGATTGTGCATTTAGTATAGATAATCATGGCCCTTTACATTATGTAATTAAAATGAATATTTTTGAAAATATTTCAGTATTAACATAGCGGGACAGCAGTAATATCGCGCAGTATATGATATATGGTATGGATATGACGAGGTTCGCGTGAACCTCGTCATATCCAACATTTAATTTTACTCATTTATTACTTTTGATGCGGAACAGAGTTCGCCGAATCACCTAGTCTATATTAAAATCAATTCTCCGGCCACTTAACGCATTGCACTTTACCTTGTTCTTGCAGTCTTGCACCTATTGTTAAACAAATCATGCGATTGTTGTTCTTTTGTGACTGGCACTTATTATGAGTTTGTAATTTTAACACAACACTTATTCATTTTTTTTCACAAATATTCGAATATTCGTCATAAGTCAAATGAAAAAACAACTTGAGAATAGCGGCATCTTATCAATAGAACTATTAACATTATTATACGACAAAATTACATATGACTTTAATTTTATGAACCATAATTGTAAATATTTTCATCCCTATTTAGTCGTCAGTACGCCCTGCCACAATATTTTATGCTTTACCTGCCTGCTTAGCCTGTCCAAATTGAGCTAATGAAAAATATATTTTTTCTGTAAGTACCTACCTACACAACAAGTAGTGCGTTTTTTTAATTTGTATATTAATTTTGTTTGATTATATCTACTAAGTTTTGCTATAGATTGAGTGGTTGTCTAATAATATAGTACTAGAAACTATTCATTAAAGTATTTTGTGCTTTATTTTGGGGTGAGTGCTAGTTACCCTTTTTTTATTTAAGTTTGTACATAGACCGTGATTACTAGTTGTAAATTATGTTCAAAGAAATATAAAATCATTAATTTATGCAAATAATTGAACGTTGATTGGGGTCGTTGTATGTTGTAAATTCGAAAAATTTTAAGACCCAGTATACCAACTCATGGACAACAGTTTTTAGCCAAGTATTATTGCACGTTTTGCAATTGTTAGTGTATTTTAGCCCCAAGATATTCCATTAGTGTTGTAATTTGCTAATAAAAATATAAATATATGTTTTCTGTACAGTCGTTTTACTGACCATAGTTGAACATGACAACGTCCTAAGAAAATATTGATGTAATTGTTTCATTTTTCAAAAAAAAAAATAATTTAACTGAAACAATTAACAAAAACAAAATTTTGATTAAATTACTACAATTAAGAAAAAGAAAATTTTAATTAATTTACTGGTGTTCCTAAGTGGTACGCCTCAGAGCGAGGTAGCAGCGCATCAAGTAACGCCGTATGAGTCATGTTTTTATCTGTGTAGGCGGCTCTATCGAAGTAAAATCGCATGTAGAATACTTAAATTCCACGTTACTAAAAAAATACCGTACAATACAAAACATTATTCCAAATGAAAACCGACTAGGGATCAAGAGGTGAATAGAGATAAAACCTTTTCGTCCCAATTTGGAGAGGCTAAAGATGCCTTCTACCAAATTACCTTTCTGTAGTAGTAATTATTTTCAAAGTATTAAACACAATCTAAACTAACCTTATCATCCATGAATTCCTTGCATTATCCGTAACGTTCCTACGGAACTTTGACGACAGTATAGAAGAGCCATTTGCCACATTTCCACTTTTCACAAGTGTTGGTTATATACCAACACTTGATAAAATGCCACGAGTTATAATCAAAAATATCTCGATTGAAATACAAATTGTAGATAATAATGGCAAGAATGGACATGAATATTATATTTACAAACTCTACCTATTTTTTGACTTGTACAAAATAATACTCGTATTTTTCGAACAGGGTACGAGACACATAATCAGCGCATTTTTTTTTAAATGCCTTATTGAAAGCATTATATACTAATCTATACAATCTACTTCGTAATGAAAGACCTCGAGTTCGAATACATGTGCACACCAATGCCTCTTAAATAATATATGCAAAGATTACAAACAAAAAAATTTCGTTGCTGTTCTTGCCTGATTTGCTTTACTCTGTTTTATAAATTCACCTTCATATATTACAGTATTTGGCTTGCCAACACTGAACTGGATACACGATGTTCGAAGAAAAGTTTGAGTGAGTATCCACAGACTTGTATACAACTAGAGTCGGCAAATAACTAATTAATTATTTTACATTTCTTTTTACAGTATAGTAATAACAGAAAGGACGTTTGAATATCCGGACGATTATGAGTTCAGAATAAGTATAAAGCCCCTAGAGGCTCCGGAATCTGGTGACCCGTTATACAGCAAGGCGATATCCGTTAACGACAGAGTGGATATGATGATGTATTTCCTTTGGACTAGAACAACGGAAAAACAATATTTCGTGAGATTCCTGAAGAAATATGAGACCGACCCCCTTGATTATATTGTCTATCACTCTTACGAGACCCACCATCCAGAACTTCAATTCGGTCTTATGGAAACCGAGAAGGAGTTCCCAGTCGATAATTGTTGGAGTTATTTCACTGATGTGGGCTTTCAAGATACAATAATTTTTATGAAATTCAGGGTGTGTGTTAAACCACGCGCCAATACCTACCCTGGTATCCACAAGGATGCCCATTATACTGATTTCGAATTGCGTGGTATTAATGGGGCTGTCCAGATGCACAAAGCTGTTGCTGCGAGCTGCAGTTCCTATTTCAAAAATATATTTCTTGATGACACCTGGGATGACACTGAGTCAGCACACAATGTCGTAACTTTACCGGAAGTTCCTGTGAGCACATTGCAGTCTTTAAAAGACTATATGTATTTGGGTAAAGTTACTATAAATGGTGATATAAGAGAACTTCTGCTCTTATCAATTCAATTTGCAATGACTGATTTAAAGGATCGCTGTTGTTACCATCTGTCCAGAGCTATCACCTTAGACAATCTATTCGAATATACCAAGTTCGCTGTAAATCAAAATATCCAGAAACTATTGCTAGACATTTTCTTGAGTTTTACATGCTTGGATTTGACAAATGTCCAACTAGATCGTGGCGCATAAATATAAATGCATATTATATATCTTAATATATTTTACTGACATAAAAAACCTGATAATATTTAATCCAGTGGAAATATAATATATATATACATTTCTTATAGCTAATATGGCTTTAGAGTTCATCCAGCTGCTTAGACTGGTTGTGGCAAACAAACATGCAATTAAACACTATACAAACCTTTCTGCGCAGTCGGATAAATATAAATTAAACCATATTTTTAAGATGCTCTATGGATGTACCGCTAGTGTTCTATTTTCAAATTCATACGCACTGGTGACAGACTTCTGCAAAATTATTAATTATTCATATAAAAGCACTATAATTTAAGAATTTCGTAGTCAATTGTAGTACGTAGGTACCATATTAATGGTACCTACCTAGAAAGTGGTATTAATTATGTATTATTAATTATTAAATTATTTTAGAATGTATTAAAATCGTTCCCTAGTTTGTTAAGACAAGGTTTATAAATTTAATATCTACGCTTGGTACTATGCTTACTTTTGCTAAAATTTTTCATGATTATCTATAATCACTATTAACATCACTCTCAAAAATTTACAGTCTTAAATTATAAGTCATAATTTAGGCTTTTTATTTCAGTAATTTATTAATCGTGACATATAAAACAGAATAATCAGTCACTTCTCTTTTTAAAAATATAACCGTAAAAACAAATGGCATCCAGATTTTATCACTTAATTGACTTACACATATTTATCTAACTTCATAAATATGTAGTCGACCGAAAAGATTTTTTTTCCTTTAAAATTTTTTGTTTGCTTGATTGTTCGTAACTAAATAGTCGTGAAACAAAGTAAACTATCCACTCATTATATTCTAAAGCTGCCATAGTACTTATTTTCAAAGGATTTTTATCTTTTGTTGTTTTTGTCAATATATTGTTTAGATCTTTGGGTACTGTCTTCATTTCATTGCTTTACGTGCAAGTAAAACAAAAAACGGCGCGGCACGCTATAGAAATAAATTCAGCATACGCAAAACTTATTAAAAAGCATGATAAATTTATTCGATTTAATAAATATTACATGCATTGTATTATTATTTTCTTACCAAACTTCAAGGGGGGGAAAAAAATCAGATTTGTTTATTTTGTTGAAGGTACTTTCATTAATATGAGTATGATTATTTCGTCCATGGACCGAAAAGTCCGTAGGTCCATTGTCAATCTATATCCTTTAGAAATTATTTTTAAGTTTTTACCCTTTCTTTTCGCTATTATACGTTTTTTCAGGGGTGTTAAAATTTTAAAGATGGATATAAATATTTGTTTCGTTATTTTAAAACATCTCATGTTCCTGTTTATTTTAACATTCGAATAATTATAGACTATGTTAATAATTAATTGATGTGAATAAATAAATGCATGAAACAACCTAATGACTTTGCAAAACCCAACATATTGTAGAATATCCAGTACACAGGGAATTTACTACATTTTAACTGGTTTTACTTGCATAAACCTATGTACTTGAATCAAAATCATTTAAAACATGAATGTTGAAAGAATCTTGACAAGCATGCGCATATTTCGTACATATGCATTTTTAATGTTCTCTAGTTAATAGACAAGTTTTAGAATCTATCAGCGAATAACATCTAATATATCATCTAATGTAGTTGCGGTGGTCCAGAGATCCAGATTCGAATCCTGGCACTGGCTTACACCAATGACTTTTCTTTTCTTTTTTTTTTTATTGGATAGGAGGGCAAACGAGCAGGCGTGTCACCTGATGGTAAGCAACCAACGCCGCCCATGGACACCAGCAACACATATAGTGTTCCAACAGTAACACTATATGTGTTTCTGTCCCTAAAAGGTCCGCTATCGGATAGCGCTGTCCGGGATAGCGGATAGGAAAGTACGGGGAAGGTGGGTGGGCCTCCGGGTACCTCTCTCACCGAACGAAAAGTGGCATGGGCCACTTTACGTCGGTCTTCTGAGAGGTCGTGGTATTTCACCGGTCGAGCCGGCCCATTCATGCAGCGAACTGCTTGGGTCTACCACTGTTGAAATTGTTGTCGGAAGTTAAGTGTGAGAGATATCGATGACTGAAAAACTTTGTGCTCGGTATAGTCGGTATGGCAATTATTGGCAATAAATTCGCCAGTTATTGCCGAATGCAGCCATTTGGGACGTAAACATGACGGCGAACCGAGGCTTAACAGCGTCTGCCTACACCTTCGGGAAACAAAAGGCGTGAAGTTATGTTAGGATAATAACATCTAATCTATCAGGTGCACCTATACATCCTAGCCAGAAAAAATTAAGAGCCTGTTGTAAGTTCGACAAATAGACGAATTTAAACTTAAAAAAAAAACAAGAAATTCTTTAGTGCCAACAACAAAAACACTTAAATACTTACATATTACTTGATGTACCTACAGTGCGCTATTGTCAAAATGCTAGCTATTCGCAAAACCTACTACCTGAGTTGGGATCGTGCACGCCACACACAAAGACTGGGGTAGGTATCCTTGCTTTGTCTTCCTTCGACCCTAACGGAATTCTAAGTAACGAGCTATTGCCCTCCTATCCCATAAAAAAACACATTCCTCATCATTGTATTAAGTTTGTCCAAATTATTATTAGTGTACATATTTATACAGTTTATTCTAGATATTTTCAATTTACTGCCTATTTCAGAACAAATGGCGCAGACTTACTTATAGGATGTGCTGAAGGAAACTAAAACTACCTATCCATATAATTAAATAGTAATTAACCGGTATCTTTTAACATTTTTCTGTCTGTCTGTCAATTTGTTTGTTCGGTTTATGATGGGACATTTGGCAGGTAGCTGGTGTAAGGAAGGAGTATCATAGTATGAAATACAAGGTGAAATTAAGTTTGTGGGATCAACTAGTGTAAAATATTTTTTGAGAGGTTCGTTTCCACCACACACTGACATTATATAGGTATTTAAATTTTGACACAGTCATGTATTTGCTAATAGCAAGGTGGTCTAAAATGGCTCCAAAATTGAGGAATTAATTTCGATTTCTTCTTCATGTTACACATCGCCGTTAGCATTAGTACCATTTATTTGATTATTCTATAGAGTAGCTAGGGAAATGAAGGATAGGAAATATGGAAGACTACCCGAGTATTCATATGCTGTTGTAAGTATTTCTAGTAGTTCGGTTTTTGGAGCTAAAAATTGGATCCAGTTCTATAATTTCGTCATATTACAAACTCTTTCAATGCGGAATTAGGTAGGTAAGGTGGGATTGTGATTATTATGATAAAATTAATTGATAATAATTAGGTGTGCACCAGGGTACCTAGTAATAATCAATTAATTTATTGTTGAACCTCTGTAGGTTCACAAAACACTGTAATAGGACCACATAAAATACTTGCCAAAGAAAAAAAATGAATGTCAATTCAGAATGAAATGACAAGTCAGACGTTGGTTTCAATCAAAGTTTGTTTGCTGGTTTCTTAGCAGCAATCAATTGTGACTTGTTTCGCTTAACCACTCCATATTTTTTCGTTGTTTGAATAGAATAGCAGGGAATAAAAAAATATTGATCAAACAGGTAACGAATCTGTGCTAACTGGTTGCAAAACCACACTGAATTATGGATAAAGCTTTTGAAATACAAAGACAAGTGCGCGATAATGCTAAATCACTTCAAACTTACATGACAGATTTGCAGAATTGGGAAATCGAAATGAAAAGAAAAGAAGCTGCTCTGAACGGTGTTTGCGAACAGGTTTTTGATCTATTTACGACTATATCGTACTTAGAACTCATTTTGCTCAATATCTTCGATATGTATTTACACTATGTGATCATAAATATGAAAAGACAAATTCTTAATGGATTATGTTAGTGGCACATTGGTAGTTACTGCCCTTAAAATTAACTTTTATGTGTTTCTTAAAAATGTCCACGCCATTGTCTTTGTGTTATTGAGTAGTTTCTTATTCTAATTTATACATCATTTTGAGGTTAGGATTTGCCGCCTGTCCGAAGCAAAATAAAGAAAGAACGTGCTGTGAGAGAAGTCAAGAAAACTACAGAAAAGAGGATCAAGGGTTTTGATTATACATCATGGGAAAAGTATGATGTTGTAAGTATAGCAATTTGTAAGCTTGTTTGTTGTTTTCACTATTCTTGAGGATAGTGCCTCTGTAGAACGAAAATCTTAGATGCAAACATGCCAACTGGACTAATTTGGAGTGTGGTGGCTATGACAACAAGATACTCTTTGTCAATTTGGTGAAATAAAGGAAAATATATGGAGACATACCTGTATTGCCAACTGGCAGTGTTTAAAACATGTGGCAGTGACTATTACATTCAAAATCATAGCAAATCAAACTCAATGTCAACTAAAATTTTATATATAGACTAGAATTGTAGTCTATAATATGTATGATACATGCATTATCCTTCATGTCTGAATTTTGATACACATGTTGGGTGACAAATGTTACTTGCTTTAATGAGTAACTGCTTATAGCATATATAACATACACATACAACACAGTCTCGGTGGCTCAGTGGTCGAGCACACGGCTTCTGATCCAGGGGTCCGGGTTCGATTCCGGACACTGGCTCACACCAATTACCTTTGTTTTTGGAAGTTATGTGTGATAAATATCGATGACTGAAAACTTTGTGCCCGGTATGACAATAGGTTCGCCACCTATTCCATTTGGGATGTAAACATAATGGCGAGACGAAGCTTAATAGCCGTTGCTTACACCTTCAGGTAACAAAAAGTGTGAAGTTATGTTATGTTACTTATGAGAACTCTTTGACTCTCTCCCTGTTTGACAGTTGATGCTTAATTATAACATTGATTCAAATCACATGTTCAGCTGCTGTTATGCCTCAACTCGTTATGTTTCATCTCTAATAGAATAGGTAGGGACCCTACCATATACCATACAAGGGGCATTAAGTTGTCGGTCATCAATATTTACTACACATAGAAATGTTTCTAAGAAATCATTGGTGTATGTCCAGATTCAAGCCCACAACTACATGATTCGGAAACATGAATTGCTAGATGTTTGTATGGTCTCTGGGTGTTTTTTTTATGCATTAAAAGTAAATATTAACATAAAAAAATATATATTTCTATTATCCATTGCACAGGCATTTAGTCCCTTATTATGGAACTAGAGGGAGCTTTGTAAATTATTTAAATATTTTATAAAAAAAAAAATAGTCAAACTGGTGAACTTTGTACTGCATGAAAAGCATGAATAACACATATAAACCACCCTATTGACACCTTCTTTCAATAAAAAAAAAATAGCATCAAATATGGTGCACAATTTTAAAGATTTAAGCATACATAAGAGAAAGTGACTTGTGTTTTATTATACTATGTAATGAATGTGAGAATGTGGTATGAAAATTATTTTAGTGAGCAGGTCAAGTGTAAGCTGATTATTTTGGTGTTATATTCCAGGATAAGGCATGCGAGGATGTAGATATGGCTGACATGGGACCCGTTTCGTTAGACAGTAAAAAGAGTCAACAATCCAAGCTGGAGAAACTAAGAGAAGAGGCACAGTATGAAAAAGAGAGGGTAAAAATAATTGCTATTATTTACTGCTTAGGTCCTTGACTTGGTCTGTTATAAGTACAAAAGACATAAGGTTTTATTATGTCTATTTATATCTATTATAAATTAAGTGAACCCTGAATATTATATTTATTTTCTGATTCTCTTGAGTCTTCTCATTTTAGTTCTTCTCTAATATTTCCTATGCAATGTTGCAATTTCATTATCAGTATAGAAGTTGCATATTTAACAAATAGTGGCTTTTTAATATTATTTATTTTATTTATTTATTTATTTAATAAGATTCACCAGCAACATAATCTTTACTCATTTACAATAAGATGTAGTTACAATAGCCTGTGCTAAAAGATATGTCCTTATAGGTAAATACAGCTTATGATATTAATCAAAAACTAGCTGACCTGGTGAACTTTTTTCCACTTCAAATGTAATTTTTACAGTGTTAACAATCAAAGTGCTAAATCTCGACATAAATTATACATACAAACCATGACACCTCCTATTTATTAAAAAAAACCGCATGAAAATCGGTTGCGTAGTTTCAAAGATCTAAGCACATAAGAGGACAGAGAACAGAAAGCAATATTGTTTTGTAGCATGTAATGATCATCAAGTAGTACAGTTTACCAGTCTCGGTAGTCCAGTGGTCAAGCACACGGCTTCTGATCCATAGGTCTGGGTTCGAATCCTGACAGTGGTTCACACCAATGACTTTTCGAAATTGTTTCCGGAAGTTATATGTGATAAATATTGTTGACTGAGCCGTGAAGGTATATTAATGTGAAATATCCAGTAGTAAATGTTAAAAATGAAATAAATAAATTACGACTGTTTGTATTATCAGGGCAACACCTTTGTGAAAAATGAGAAATGGGATGAAGCTATATCGTGTTACAATAGGGCTATAGAGCTGGTGAAGGATGACGCCATCTACTTTGCCAACAGAGGATTATGTTACCTTAAGAAAGACAGGTTAGTTTGTGTCAATAGTACTTGTGATTCACATTTGTTATGTAATAGGCGGGCAAACAAGCAAGCTGGTGAACTGTTCGAAACGCGGCATGGGTCACTTTACGTCAATATTCTGAGGGTTCGTGGTATTTCACTAGTCAAGCCGGCCCATTCATGCAGCTAACTGCGTGGCTCTCCTCCTGTTACACAAACATTTCAGTCAAATCATACTTATTACAAGTTTGTATGTATTAAAATCTTTTTAGAGGTCCTTGTCTGTATTTTAGTGATATTTTACAGTTAATTGTGGGAATTTAATTCTAATCTAATATTTCTTTTATTTTCATATTAATTTTTAAATACCATCAGTTCCTAAGGTCAGTTATTTCAATATTAAAACTAACAAACACTTCAACATCAATTTTTATTCTCTATCCAGCCTTCACCAGGCCGAGTCAGATTGTACAGAAGCTTTACGTTTGGATCCCACATATGTGAAAGCCTTACAGCGTCGGGCTACAGCAAGGGAACGTCTTGGTTCGTTGCGAGCTGCCTCCCACGACCTCGGTGAAGTGATAAAACTTGAGCCACATAATACTGCAGCTAAGAAACAGTTGGATGCTATTAAGGCCAGGATGGGGACTAAAGGAGTAAGTATTGATTGATTATAATACTAAATGTGACCTAAAATTAATATAGATGTAAATTCTATTGATTTATGACTGCTATCATGTAAAAATAAATAAAAAAAACTGTAAAAACATGTCTTATAAATGAATATATTTATAGTCTCGGTGGTCCAGTGCGTTTTTCGAATCCTGGCACACACCAATGACTTTTCGAATTTAATTTCGAAAGTTACGTGTGATAAACGTCGGTGACTAAAAACTTTGTTCCCGATATGGCAATAGTTTCGCCACCTATTCCATTTGAGACGTAAACATAATGGCGAGTCGAGGCTTAACAGCCACTGCCTACATCTTCGGGTAGAAAAAGGCGTGAAGTTATGTTATGTTATGAAAGCTATAAGTGTGCTTATTTGAATATTACTTATGCTTGTATATTGGTTTATTATAGATGAAATCAAAATCATCACCGTCAACTACTCCCACAGTAGAGAGTAAACCGCTGCCCAAAGTTAATGTCCCACCAAAGATTGTGGAACTACCTCCGGAGCCAGCTTCAAAGGAACATAGTCCTGATGACAAATGGAGCAACGGTGTTGGAGAAAACGTGACAATAATAAAACCAGTTAAAAAGCCACCACATTTAAGATCCAAGGTGAGTAATGCGTTGATTGTACTCAGTTGGAAAATATCTTGTAAAATATTGGGGACCTGGCATCTTCTATTATTATTAATTACGAACCTTTGCTTTGGAACTCGAGGAGAGTGAGAAGTGAGACGAGAATGTGTGTGTTTTTTTTATGGGATAGGAGGACAAACGAGCAGGCGTGTGACCTGATGGTAAGCAACCAACGCCTCCCATGGACCCCGGCAACACATATAGTTGCTACTGTTGCGTTGCCGACCTTTAAGGGATAGGGGATAGGGAAGGATGGGGAAGGGGGTGGGCCTCCGGGTACCTCTTTCACCGAATGAAACGCGACATGAGCCACTTTACGTCGATCTTCTGAGAGGTCGTGGTATTTCATCGGTCGAGCCGGCCCATTCAAGCAGCGAAGTTCTTGGCTTAACTACGGTTAGTAAATAATATTTGTTTGTAAAAATATCATTCATACAGGTGTTAATAAGTTATACAGTGCTGATATTTTACCATATATGGTGTACAAATTATTAAGAATACAATATTTCTTAGAATACTTTGGACTTGATCTACAATCAATAACAAACCCAAAAATATGGTTTTTTGAATTTTTGTCTGTTTATCTGTTTGTCTCTATGTTTATTACGGATAATCTCTAAAAGTACTGTACTGTACTTATAATTTTTTATCGTTAAAGAAGATTTTTATCGTCAATTAAAGTATATTAACATGTGTTAATCAATAAAATAAGTATGTAATTATTTTTTAAATACGGTCAATGTCAATATTTTCAAACTATTAGGTAGTTTATAAATTTGAACTAATTTCTATTGCACACTGTAGGCAGCAGTTTATTGAGAAATCTGCAACTTCTATAACTATTAAAATCTATTTTTTTTTAAATAAATACATATGTTTATGGACAAAAATTGAAATATCATATTTTTTTTATGGGATAGGGCAAATGGGTCAGCTGATGGTTAGCAACTACTCACCGCTCATGAACACCCTAGTGCGTTGCCATCCTTTAAGGGAATAGGAGGGGAAATTTTCCAAAAGCTCGAGGTATTTCATCGGTCGAGCCGACCCATTCATGCAGGGAACTGCAAGACTTTACCACAATGTACAATCAGGGCAACTATTGTTTTCTCGAAGAAATATTTAACAACTCCTATGTACAATTTTAATTAACTTCACTTCCCAGTCCCTTGCAATTTATCATCCAATCAATTTAAAATATTCCAGAGACCTTTGAAATCTATAGAAATTGAAGAGATCCCACTTGGCAAAACATCACCAGAGAAGCCACCGACTCGTCTCAAAATAGTCGAAATAGAAGACAGCCTGGCCAACGGAGATACCAATAACAATGATTCAAATAGAATTGAAGAAAAACCCTCCATAAAAAAGGAATGTGGGCAGAAAGGTGAAGGTGATAAGTTGTCTAGTCCGGAGTCTGTGAAGCTCATAACAGATACCATTGGATCGGAGAAGGATGTACAAAATTTGGTCGCTCCAATGAATAGCGTTCAATTTATGGCCGAATGGAAATATTTGAAAGGGAAAGATAAAGCGCGCTGCGACTATTTGAGTGTGAGTATTTTCTAATTTAATCATTTAAAAGCGGATGGATGTAGGAGTCGAGGACGGCCAACACACACATTCCATGACCAAATAGAACGCGATCTGGAGGAAGGTGATGTTAGGTGCCTCAAAAATCGACGCGCGTGCATGAAAAGATTTATGAAAGTCAATGAAGCGAGTGAGGTGTGTAAGAATCGTGCCTTATGGCGCTCTGTTGTCTCTGCCTACCCGGCAAGGGATTTAGCCTAAAGTTATGTATGTATTTAATCATTTAACAACAAAATGATGACTGGTTTTAATGGTAATTTTTACAAAAGACAAGAGGATTGTCTCTTTCTCTCGAAACAAATTTAAAGATTCAAGTAAGATGTTACTAGCTTCTCTGTCCATGCCAAATTACTTTTTGCCGTTTCATTTTATTGTATCTTGACATTCTTGACGCGCTTATTTATAAGTAAATAAATAAAATTGAAGCGTCTGTTTGTAATATTAAAACGACTGGTTTCAACTACATTCATATGAATATTCATACGGTACATACACCAAACGTTTGTCTGCCTGTTTATTCCGGGTAATCTATGAAATGGCTCGATCGCGTTTGACGGGACTTTTATTAGAAGGTAGCTGCTGTCCATAACTTAAGCTACCATTTTTAGATTTTTTTTTTAGAAAATCTTGGATATTTATTGCTTCCGAGGGGAAACAAAGTTCGCCAGGTCAGCTAGTTTAATGAATGTCTTTCCTATAATTGCAGTTAATAGAACCATCGAAGATACCATCCATATTTGAGAATGCTCTAGAGAGTGATGTGCTCTGTGACGTGATACGCATTCTTCACGATAACACTGCGACATTTAGAGAAAAGACGGTGGCTGCTTACCTTCAGGGATTGAGTCGCGTAAAGAGATTCTCAACCCTGGCGATGTTCTTGTCCACTAATGATAAAAAATGTAAGTAATAATTCCGAATGTTGTTTGTTATGGGTGAAGAGGGCTAATGAGATCCTTATGCAAGCTGATGGTAAGCAACTAGCGCTGCAATAGACAAGTGCAACACTAACAGGGTCACAGATGCGTTGACATCTTTTAGGATGGGATAGGGAAGGAAGAGTCAAGGGGAAGGGATGAAGGGAATGGGACACCGGATACCTCTCACACTGACGTGGCGTGTGGCGTTTGGTGAGTCACACTACATCGGTTTACTGAGAGGTTCACAGGTTGAGCCGGCCCCTATCTTTAGTGAAATGTTAAATAGAATTAATATAATATAAAGTCTCGGTGCTCCAGTGGTCGAGCACACGGCTTCTGCTCCAGAGGTCCGGGTTCGAATCCTGGCATATACCAATGACTGCGAAATAAATTTCGAAAATTATGTGCGATAATTATCGATGACTGAAAACTTTGTGCCCGGTATGGCAATAGGTTCGCCATCTATTCTATTTGGGACGTAAATATAACGGCGAGACGAGGCTTAACAGCCGCTGCCTACACGCTGGGGTAACAAAAGGCATGAAGTTATGTAATTAATATAAATCATTTTATTTCATTTCAGTGTTAACAACATTGCTGGATCACTGCAAGACAGTTGAGAATTGTGAGGACAGTGTCATTGCCGATCTGAAGAACAAATATGAACTCTAGTTGTGTTAAATTTAAGTTTAATTTATGTTTGGCAATATTCTCATCACATCTGTCTGTGTTTATATTTAGTTTAGTGAAATTATTCAGATATTGTGAAATTGTCTTGTCTTAAATGTATTGAAGGATTGATCAATTTACTACTATTTTATTGTACCAAATGGAATGGGGGCTAACCTATCGCCATACACCGGGCACAAAGTTTTTCAGTCATTGATAAGTCATTTAGAAACGTAATTGGGGGGATTTCGAACCCATTCTTAATTCTGAAGCGTGGTGCTCCAACGCTGGACCACCAAGATTCAAATATACTCATTCTATTTGGGACATAGACTAACGGCGAGTCGAGGCTTATCCACCGCTGCCTACACCTACGGTTAAAAAAAAAGCGTGAAGTTCTGTTATGTTTACTGTCAATAAATTGGTAGGAAGGGGTGAAGGTGTATTTATAGTCATAATAATATTATGTTCGTGATAATAACTGCAAAATTTGTTGTGAACATTATTTATTTTAAAATTCTATAAGATCAGATTCGATTTGAGATACTGAGGTCATTATTTGTGTATTCGTCAAATTATTTTAATTGATCGATCAAAACCGCTGATTTTTGCAAACTTTTAGTGATTTCTGGAAATTAGCCTAATATGTATTCTGTCCGTCTGTCATCTGTCTTCAGTATATATAGTTGTGGATTTTAGCATGAGACCTTGGCTTTTGGCCACAAGGTGCCAACCAAAGTTATATATATATATATACAGTCGACTCTCGTTAATTCGAAACTCGAGGGACTCTTAAAATATTACGAATTATCGAGTGTTCGAAATATTAAATAGTTCGAAATTTGTGAGAGAAATTAAAGAAAACTTCGAATTATTAAGTGTTGATCAATTCTTATTTATTAACTGCTATTCTATAACAATGACAGAACTTTGGAGGAACATTCGTATATATACACTTACGTATTCATAATGTTAATTATTTATTATTTTGAAAGAATTCTGTAATACTGGTTTACCTTCCGAAAATACCATAGCTTCCGAAAAGAATTTCGAAAAGTCATTGGTATGTGCCAGTGTCAGGATTTGAACCCACTACTTCTTGAATTAGAATATACATGGTCGATATTAGCATGGCTGTCGATTTTCACATTAACATGCTCATTATTAGCAATGTATCAACACACATGCTACTATTGAGCACTTGCTTGTTAATGGCATGCTTTCGTACTAATAAAAAGCATGTGTAACAGTACCATTAGTCAAACACTCTAATCATAGCCTAAACAAAGGCTCACATAACAAACAAGTTAATACAAGTTTGATCTTGTCGCAAAATGTATGTACATACTTACAATCTTTCTCTCTGCAACTTCGAATTGTCGAGTGTTGGACGCCGATAAGTTCGAATTAACGCGTCGTTTTGTTATATAGCAATGATATTTTCGTACGAATTACCAAGAGTTTAAAAATGTATTGATTTAGTTCGAAATATAAAGAGATTTTGTAGGGAACTCGTGATATCTTTGAATTATCGAGAGGTTTGAATTATCGCAGGTTTGAATTAACAAGAGTCGACTGTATATACCCAAAAAAGAAATACTTAGCTGGTGCATTTGGTTTTCTGTGCTAATCTATCGAATTATTACTTTAAATATTATTAATTTTATTACGAATTTTACAAGTTTCTTGTCATTTAAAACATGCTTATGTAACTATGTGAGAATAAACATTTTTTTTTTACTAAGGCAATCTATATTTAATAATACTCCATGGTGAATAAAATAGTTATCACGACACATGAAGTGGATTTATTTCTATGTAAAAAAATATTCCAAAAAAATATGCATGAGGTGCTTGCCGCAAACGTATTGTGTTCTATTTCTGTTAATATTATTGTAAAAGAGTTTTAGTTGATAGTTTTAATTTTAAACTTATATGAAAATAATGATTTTTTTTACTGTAATGTTGTTTTATTATTTCTTGCCTGGTTCTTCTCATGATAGCCCATCTACGCTTGAAATCGATTGCGTTCATGTTTTTTGTTCCACGGAAGCACTTTTCTGAAGCGTCCATGTATAAATATTTCATCGAAACTAATAGGCTTAATCTTTGTATTTTTTTTAAATATCTATTAAAATTGAACAGTGGTAGTCATTCAGTTCGCTGCATGAATGGGCCGGCTTTACCGGTGAAATACCACAACCTCTAGGAATATCTGCGTGAACTGGCTTGTGCCGCGTTTCGTACGGTGAGAGGAATCTGGACACCCGATCTCCTTTTCCCTTCCTTTTTCCTCCTGCTCCCATAAAGGACGGCAACGCACCACTGTGTACATTGCCGGTGAGTAGTTACTTACCATGAAGTCACTCACTTAGCTTGGTGCTCCTTTGTGGTCTTAATCCATAAAAAAAACTATGAAAATAAAGCTTCTTTGACTTTGTATTCTTATGGTTTCATCAACTTATATTGTTTCGGCTAGCTATCGCAATATTCTGGTCCGAACTTTGGTGTAGGAAGTTTAGGGACACAATTTTAGGACCGAATATTGCATTTCTTAGAGGACGCAATTTTATTTTTGGGATATGTAGGGGGGGTCAATAGAAGCTCAACTTGAAGTTTGTGGGGTCGCCACCCTTGTCATCCGGCCGCCATCTTGAGAAAGGGATCTTACAAAAAATTGTTAAGGTATAATTTGTAGCAAATTATCTTGCCTACAAGTATGTATTATAACGTTTTGCCCTAAATCGAAAATCAAAGAGGTTATAAGCGTTTTTTTTTTGTAAAACGTTTAAAAAGAAGTTACATAGCAAAAAAGAAAATTATCTCACTTTTTTGCTTACAACTTCTTTGATTTTCAAATGCTACAAATTGACTTATAATTTTTTTTTGTAAGACGCATGGTTTCCGAAAAAATCGTTAAATAAAAAGTATCACGAAAGTGTTTTTTTAACCGATTTTTTCAAGATGGCGGCCGGATGACAAGAGTGGCGACCCCACAAACTTAAAGTCAAGCTTCTATTGACCCCCCCGCACATCTTCCAAAAATAAAATTGCGTCCTCTAAGAAATACAAAGCAAATGTAACATTTCAAAAGACTAGGATGGTTATGAATTTAATGGTATGAGAAGAGGAATGCCCAGTTAGATATTGCTACATATTTAGTGTCAACTGTCATCCAGTATTGAAGTTCGTTTGAAAGCATCTAGATGGCGTTGTAATCGAGATATGGTTAAAGAAACTTTCACGTTCTACCCATTGGTCTTATCGTAGTTGTATGAAAAGATAACAGATGGCGACATATTATTATCACGTTCATTTAATTAAATAAATACATATATTCATTTAGTTGGGGGTTGGAATGCCTGTAAATTAACACACGGTATGACTAAACCACTAAGGCCCGTAAGATCAATCATAGTTAAAACTGTCGATTTTCTAAACTATAGTCAATTTTAATCTAGAGTTTAAACCTGCCTCGTAAGATCAACAGCGAAATGGACATAGATTACGTAAACTAAGTTTAGTTTTCGACAGATGGCAACATTTGGTTATTTAAAGTCCATATTTCGCTCATCATTCACTCTTTTGTACATTGTCTGTGGCATATTTCGTGAAAAAACTCTTTTTCTCTTTCTTTTATGAAGTTTTATAGTGTGACAATAGATTTAAGAAAAATAGATCGGCAATAGTCACCCAAACAACGTGACCAAAAATGGGTTGTTAATGTGTGAGTGACTTACGGGGCTCGTGGCGCATTGGTAAAACAACCGGCTGCAGCACTGAGGTCGGGGGTTCGATTTTCGCCCGAGTACAAATATTTATGACAAACATTAATATTTGTGCGGCGTCTGGGCGTTTTTCTATGTATTATAAGTATGTATTTACATATTTACAAAAGAAAAGTATATATGTATTAGTATCCGTTCTCTAGTAACTATAGCACAAACATTTAGTTGCTTAGTTTGGAACTGGCGCTGTGTGATTTGTGTCCAAGATATTATTATTATTATCAATGTGTTCTAAGGGAAAATGGGAAAGCTAGAAGAATGGGCAGCAGCATTCTTTCTCAAGACACTACAGCCTACTGCGATCGCCAACCCGCCTGCCAAGCGTGGCGATTATGGCAAAAACCCCCCATGATTGCGCGGACCGGCAGTTGTGGCGCTTTATGAGGGAGGCCTATGTCCAGCAGTGGACGTCAAAAGGGCTTATGATATGATGTGTTCGTAAAAAGCGCTTCAAAGCGTTAACTTTTACATAGTGTTGGGTGTAATGTTAATGGGTGGAAATATAAATATCCCCAAAATCTAATATACGCAGTTACGCTGTCAGTTATTCGATGCTATTAGTAAATTTTTCCTGACATGTGCCATTTATTGTAGTCTATGCTAAATCTATGTATGAACCCACAATCGTTGTGTCAGATGTCAGCTGATAAACGACCGCCATTTTTAAACTAGGCAGGACCACAGTTTAAACGGCAAAATCTTCTGGTATAAGCTAAACTATAGTTTAAACTGTTAATGGAGGTTTATCTAGCATTGATCTTACCAAATAAACGACAGATGAGGTTTAAACTAGATAAAATAGTTTAAACTGTGATTGATCTTACGGGCCTAAGTCGGGGAACCGACTAGGCTGATATAAAAATGTTTACTGGTGATTATGGATGTACTGGGCTAAAGTAAAAACAACTCAATCGTGTCTCTAGAGCTCTTATGATAATTAGCAGCTAGCCTTATTATTTATTTAGTTTTTTTTTCTTATGAAGCGTGACATAGTTCGTCGGGTCAGTTAGTCATTTTAATATAATATTATCATTAATATACATAGTATAAAACAAAATCTCTTTCCGTTATATGCTTAGAATTTTATAACTACCCAACGGAATTTATGTGGTTTTTATTTCATAGATAGAGGGTGTCAACAAGGTGCTTTGTTTGTATAATTCATCTAAAATACATTTAGTAAAGAAAAAGTGATCATTTTTGAGATACAGCAGTTTTATTGTAAACGCCGTAAAAGTTGCTTTTGGAGCGGAAAAAAGTTCGCCGGGTCAGCGAGTAATTTATAAGACATTTGAAAAACTAATTTGCTTATGTGTAGTAATAGAATAAGTAGATAAAGGGTTCCTTTTACGGAGCAAAACAATTTATGTTACGTAGAATTGCAGAAATAAAGACATAAGAATCAATTACTAATATCTGACCATACTAGTAAGGCGTATGAAGAGTTATAGTCTAGGTGCTATGAGATAATAAGTGCATTAAATTATTGTTTATTAATATTTTATTTTGGATATTGGTAGAAGAGTAGGTTGCTAAGTATGAAATATGTACATGCATACATACATAACTTCACGACAAATTCTTTGCTGGGTAGGCAGAGAGCACTATTCTTACACTCCTTTTGTTGACTTTCATAACTTTTTTCATACTTAGATAAAAAAGGTAAAGACATAATAATATCTAAGATCTTTATTTATCTACTTCAGCAATTCATACATACATGACGCCAATTTAAATAGCCTGGTAAAATTAAACTTATGAAGCTTCTGAAAATAACTTTTTTATCCTCATTACGTGTCTGCTAAAATTTTAAAAAGAAAAACCAATGACTTTTCGAAATTGTTTTCGGAAGTTAAGTGTGATAAATATCGATGACTGAAAACTTTGTGCCCGGTATGGCAATATGTTCGCCAGCTATTCCATTTGGGACGTGAACATAACGGCGAAACGTGGCTTAACATCCGCTGCCTACAAATTCGGGTAACAAAAGGCGTGATGTTATGTTATGTTAAAACTATTTTAAAAACCTTGAGTATTTTTTCAGGTCAACTTGATCACGGTAAAGTCTATGCGGGTTAGGCAAAAATAACAGAAAGCCGATAGGTGGGGTGCTTAGACCCTTTTGTGAACAAAAACTACACATCTATAATATTATATAAAATTGAAGAGTCCGTTTGTAATAATGAAATAACTGCTTTTTTAATATATACGGTATATACACCATAATAGCATTGTTTACAAATTTCGTCTGTCTGTCTCTCTGTTTGTTCTGGCTGGACCGATTTCGACGGGACTACTTTCTGGCTACTACAGGCCTTATTCGTTTATTGCTTCTGAGGCAAAACATAATTCGCCGGGTCAGCTAGTTGTAAATACTAATTACTAATACAATCTCATTTTTTTTCTACAAACTCACCAAACTCAATACACAAAAAAGTATGAATTAAAAATATTGAATACTAGCAGACCACGCGAACTTCGTACCGCTATATTGTATGTAGCTTCCCGCTTCACGGTGTTACTCGCGTACAAACAAAATGTCGATGACGACGATGATCACATATAGCCTATGTTACTCAGTGAAAGTTTATTTTCTAAAGAAAAAAGAATTATTAAAATCAGTCCAGTACTTTTTGAGTTTATTCGTTACATACAAAAATACAAATCTTTCTTCTTTGTAATATTAGTGTAGTAGAACTGCATACGACTCCTTTACTGCAAAGCGAAAAATCAACGGAGCATCTATAAAAGGGAGAAAAAAACATGTTATATTGGAAATATCATTAGCATCATATCAATGAACCGAAGGAAAAAAAGGGTACCTACTCATGATGAAGAGGATTCAAGGTTTGTTTGTTTATGGTCAGTTACGCTCCTTAATTGAGGGACAAGGAGATATTGTAGAAAAAAAAAATTCTCAGTCAAAATTGCCTAGTTGTTCACACGTGATTTTTAAATTAGAAATACAACGGCCTCTCAAATCATCCACGTAAAGTAGTTCATAGTGCGTTTTTTTCGGTGAGAGAGGTATACGAAGGCCCGATCCCCTTTCCCTATCCTACTCTCTTAAATGACGGCAACGCACCACGGTGGTCATGGGCGGTTGAGTAGTTGATTACCAGGAGGTGACCCACTTGCTCGTTTGCCCTCTATAAAAAAGGGAAAAAGCTGTTCAACACAGTGGTCAAATACGGCCACTCAGAATATCGACGTAAAGTGGTTCATACTGAGCTTCGTTCGGTAAGAGAGGTATCTGGAGGACCACCCGCGTTCTCCCCCTTTCCCATCCTACTCACTTAAAGGGTGGCAACGCAACTGTGGCACTATCTGTGTTATGGGTGTTCATGGGCGGCGGTGGTTGCTTACCACCAGGTGACCCATTGCCCATTTGCCCTTCTATTCCATAAACTAATGTTACTTTAGATTCAAAAGTCTTGGATACGAATTTCGAATCCCGGAACACATCAGGCTTCACAGTCTTCAAACATATTAAAAGAGATAAATAATATATAATGTCTCGGTCTGAAGGTCGAGTTCCTCGCTTCTAAACTAAAATGTTGTAGAATCTATGCTAACACCAATAACTTCTCTTAATTGTTTTCTGAAGTTGTGTTACAAATATCGATGACTGATAACATTGTGCCAGGAGTATGGCAACAGGTTCCGCCACCTTAACCATTTGGGACATGAATTTGTTTTTTTTTTTAAATTTGTTGAATCTACCGGGTGGAAAAAGTGTGCGTAGATATAAAAAAAAATCTTAAACTCAAAATTACAAACGCATTGCTGAACCACTAGAGCACCGAGATCTTTTGTTTAATCAACGATAATTAATTTAACAATAAAATTACAAAACAAGAAAAGAACCTGAAGAGATATTCTAAGAATCTCGCCCCACTTTAAAATCCGACCAATTCCCACTTGACAAATTAATATTCGTCCCTAATAAAAAACTTTTACCAGAAAACAATAATTCCAACCTTAATTTATTCCTCTACAAATGAATGCTGCGAAGTGGGACATTTCAAGATAATAAATAAGAACCCGATATCTTTTGTGCTAGAACCGAATTAAGATCTCTGAACAACGAACGGATCAGAACAGTTGAATAATAATTATTCTTGTTTATTTTAACGAGAACTAGGACAAATAAGTAGGGTGTCCATGAAATTACTATATCATTAGGACAAAGTCTCATTTGTGTCATATTAAAAATAAATACACTAAGTGTAACAGTTTAAAGTCACTCAGCGAGCTATGGAGCGAGCTATCTCCGAAAGGATGACCTGAAGGATAAACTCAGGAATAAGACCGACAGAGTACTAGAATAACAGACATAGCTCGTAGAATAAGCTCGCTGAAGTGGCAAGTGGTTGGTTATATCTACTGAAGGACCGATGGTAGATGGAGCAAGAAGGTTATAGAGTCGAGACCGAGACTTGGTAAGCGTAGTGCCCGATGATCAGACGACGTCAGAAAGGCTGCTGGAAAAGACTGGATGCGGCAGGCAGAGAATCGAATGTTGTGGCGCAAATTAGAAGAGGCCTATGTCCAGCAGTGGACTGCAATAGGCTGATAATGATGAAGTGTAACATTATCGTCTTATTACCTAAAACTCTAGAACTTCGACGCGTATATTTGTCAAAGATTTTAAGGATACGCCAGTATTTTATCGAGATCAAAGTTTCGTTGCCCACATCAATGGGTATACAAGAGTGGAAAGTTTATAAAAAAGCAGATATGAAAATTAAAACTTAATATTCAAGTGCAAAAAAATATTAACTTTTATTTATTTATTTATTTAAACTTAATGCACAATTATTTAGTACATAGGCGGACTTAATGCCTTGATGCATTCTCTTACAGTCAACCACGTGAAGTGCAGAGAAATGTGTTGAGTAGGTGCATTAGTTAACAATTTATATTTATATATATATCTCCAAATACAAACATACTTAAATATGCATATTCATACATAAATACATATACGTACATACATATATATTTATATATATACATAAACATACATACAAAAATAAATACATACACGTATGTAAGATTATGTCTGTGACAGGGTAGCCAACTGATTTAGTAACAGCTTACGTACCTTAGCCTTGAAGCTAAGACGGTTGGTGGACATCCTTACCTCAGAGGGGAGTGCATTCCAGAGGATTACTGATTGAACGAAGAAAGAAGAGTTTACAAAGTTAGTTGTATGAGAGGGACAGCGCAAAAGACCATACGTGGTGGAGCGAGGTTCATACGAAAAGTGAATAAACCTGATGTGAGAAGCTAGATAAGCGGGTGGGTTAGAAGAATGAAGGAACGAAAAGAGGGTTGTAAGAGTACGTAACATGCGGCGCTCGCGAATAGGTAACCAACTGAGCTCAGAACGATGGGAAGAGACGTGGTCGTATTTACGAAGATTGTACACGAATCGAATGCAGTTATTGAGAAGCCGGTCATATTTGTTAAGAAGGTCTGCATTCAGGTCTAAATAACACACATCACCATAGTCGAGGATAGGGAAAACTAACGTCTGCACAAGTTTCATTTTAGTATGAAGTGGAAGAAAGTACTTCATGCGGTACAGGCTCCGTAGTGTTGTAGTAACCTTTCGACTCACCGCTCCCGCCTGAGCTTGCCAGCTGAAGTGACTGTCAAAGTGTATACCAAGATTTTTAACAACTGGGCTCAGAGGTATGTTAAGTCCATCGTAGATTATCTGAGGAAGTGCGTGGATGTCAATTTTATCAAGCAAACGTTGACTTCCCACTAGTATCGCCTGACATTTAGATGGATTAAAACAATTCACTTATATTTTTAAACTACGTCTGAAGGATGGATGCATTTCCTGAAAAGCTGAAATGCTCATGATGTCAGGTCTAACATAACACACCTATCTACTTTGTATTTGTCTTAAATGTAAATTAACGATTATAATAGACTCTAGCCCGAATACTGAACCGCTACTCAAATATATAAGCGCTACTTATGCGTTTAAGTAGTTGTTACTTTACACAGAATACGTGAAATTTGAGCAGTAAGTAGCACTTTCTTGATTGTCAGATTTGGGTGGCGGTTCAGTATTCGGACGTCAGTCACATAAGCCATATGCACCCTACTCAAAATACCTGTTTATTCATTCATAAAATATCTTTTATACAGTTCTCGGCGATGATACGAACTTTCTAGATTAATTATGTTTTATGTGATTGCTAATGGCACTTTAATTAGTGCCACTGCGGTTTCAACACAAAAAGAAAATTTTCACACCACCCCTCGATTATGCGCTATCTGGATTTTGAAATTCATTTTGTGGTTTTCAATTCAACTTCGAATTTATTTAGAAAGTTTGTTCTTTGAACTGTTTTTTGTTGAAGTTTTAAGGTGTGGTTTTCTACAGAGGAGGGACTTGCTTAATCTACTGATGCCTTTGTCTGTGTTATCATTTTAACTAACCCAAGAACGCTCAGCACAAATATGGACGCAAGGACGCAAGAGCAGGAGGTACGTAACGTCACGCCTTTTTCTACTCGAAGGTGTAGGCAGCCTATACCTTAAATATAAAAGCCTCGATTTGTCAAATCATTACGTTCCGGCCCAAATTGAATAGGTCGCCAACCTATTGCCATACAACCCAGTCATGCCATTTTGTCACATAAAAATATACACATTTACATAACCGATAAGAATTCCAAGAAATCATTGATAATCTGGATACGAATCCATAACTTCTGAATGAGCAAGATAAAGCACAGTATATAAAAGCATTCGAAAATATCAAACTCATCCTGGCGTAGTCGGTCAAAAAACTTTAATATATTTGATAAATTAGATATAGATATTATTAACAGTCACAACAAACATAATATCGTAGGAAAATGAATTAAGTAATTGCATTACTTAATCATACTGATAGAATTTGACATAATTTATACTTAACTGAAGTGAATAATTTGAAATGAATAATTTAATCAATATACTTTCTACTGCTCCGTATTTGATGACGAATAAACTTAAGCCTGTACAGCTAAGTCAGAAAAACATGAAAGTAATTCCCAATAAAAAAATGACAAAAGATATGTTCCGTTCGTTAATGCCTCTTAATTGGATCTTAAGAATTGTGGCTTTGTCAAATCTTTATTATGAAGACATGTGGATCACCGTGTCAGGATCCATGATAAAGAACTTAATGTACATCTTTGTACCAGGATTTTTTGTTATTATCAATTTTATTATCAAAAAAGAGACGTTTCTTGGCACCGCCCAGGACGGTCTAGTGAGATTTTTTGATGTTCTTCAAATAATCTATTTAATCTCTTACTTTGAATATATTATTGATGTATTCATCAGCTACAATAAGCGTGAATATTTTTTGAGTTATTTGAAAACTTACAAAGATTTGGACACGGTTTTTGGCGGTCCTGATTACAAAAGAATACGCCAAAGTATTTTTGGTTATGCAATCTTTTCGATTAGTACTTGGTTCTTTTTCTCTCTCTTTGATTATTTCTCCTGGTTCCATATTGAGGGTTGGTTGAGACCAACAACCTCCATCATAGAGTATGTCTGTTTTTGTTTTAACATGTTAACAATTATCGATGCCAGTTCAAATGTGATGCAAATAGAATATCGACTTCAGATAATTATAAATTTATTGGAGGTCAGCCAGTGCTTTTTATCTATTAACAAGAATTTATTCTAGTATTATTTGATTTATTCTGTAAATCATTTCTTACAGAAATACTTTACAACAAATTTTGATAAAGGAATAGTTTTTCTTAGTAACAAATGTTATGTAAACACAAATCAATGGACTGGTGATACTTTAGATTCGTTGAAAACATTTTCCTACACTGAAACTAATGAATTTATTCGAATATACAAATATTATCTACTTCTTCTCGACCAAAAGTCTTTCATAAATAATCATTACGGATTTCGGGTAAAATATTTTCAAACTTTATTACTTAAGTAGATTATAAGTTATTAAGTATGAATACTAATCAATATATCTATAAAAAGGCTTACGTTAGACCTCAATTGCACTCAATAAAAGGCACAGATGACGCCTAAAATTGTGCACATTTACCTTGAAGGCGTGTCTCCAAATTAGCCCTGAAAATCCGTTTTTAATTATTACTATTTACGTATTCTTAATTTTAACTAATTGGTTTTTTTTCTGGAGGTTAATCACATTTGCCTAAGTATTTAAGTGATATTTATGCTTAAAATATTATAGTTACCTTATTATTTGATAACGACATGTAACCCCAAAAATTGCATTTACGATCAGTCAAATCTTTTTGTCATCAAAAGTAATGAAAAATCATATCAAACTAGAAGAACATGAATGTCGAGATTCCCAATTTCTTTTGCATAATTTTAAAAGTTATATTTATTATATTCCTCATATATATGTTAATATTAATTATTAATCATGTTCTCAAATGTGTTTGTACTTGGATGATTTTAAACTTACCTGTATATAAATTCACAGGTACTGGTATTTTGTGTTAATCTACTTATGAACGTAATATGTTTAATAAATACAGTGCTACGACTACTAAATGGTTCAATTGTAAGTTTAACATAACATTACATAACATAACTTCACGCCTTTTGTTACCCGAAGGTGTAGGCAGCGGATGATAAGCCTTGTCTCACCGTTATATTTACGTCCCAAATAGAATAGGTGGCGAACCGATTGCCATACCGGGCACAAAGTTTGTCAGTCATTGATATTTATCACATATAGCTTCCGAAAACAATTTCGAAAAGTCATCGGTGTGAGCCAGTGTCTGGAATCGAACCCGGACCTCTGGATCAGAAGCCGTGTGCTCGACCACTGCGCCACCGAGACTATAATTGTAAGTTTAGTTTCATTTTATAAAACTATATATATTATATATAATCTTGCTTAAGTAAACTTCTCTATATGTCCTAATTTTTTTTAAGTACGTGCACTAAAATTGACCGCGAAATTAGCGTGGTCTTCTTTGAATTTATCTTCATCAATACCATAAAAAAATCTTAATTTAAATGTTGTTTTTGCGAGACTTCACAAATTTCAGATTTGTCTTAGCTATGAGAGTCAAATGTACAATCTCCTGATATCAAATTGCCTTATTGCGTAGTTATAACCGGGTTGGATAAAAAAGTTTTTGAATATATGCATTATTATGCTCTTATTGTAATCTTTGCTGTTTTTCTTTATAATTCAGATTCAGAATGAAATCGACGGAGGTATTCTGAAGTCTTCGCTCTATTTTATGACCATTTTACCATTAATTGGCACCGTTTTTAAGATACTGCCATATATGATCACTATATCAATTTTGACTTATCGATGCGAGCAAACTTACTCACAAAATGAGAAAATTGTCGAGACTATTGATAAATTACTGGCAAAGAAAATGACATTTTGTGAGTATTCTTAAGTTTATGTTCTAGGTGTAAGAGATTAGATGTTAGAAGAGATAGGGGAAGTCAATCATATTTCTCTGAGGATATACAATTTATCAGTAGCATATCACTATTGAGGTGTTGGTGTTCACCCTTCAAGGGAGGAGGAAACGAGGGACTTGGTTAATTGGTTATTGTTTAACTGGGCGGCAATATTGACAATACGTTGTTAAGTATTTTTTCAGTTTAAGTATTTAGTTTTTGCAAGATGTAAACGTTCTCTTAATATTTAAATAATATATTTTTTTTGGTTGCAGCCACGCAACTGGAATCAACCATAGAGAGGTTTCGTAATTTGCTAATCACCAGACCCATCAGATTCGACGCTGCCAAGTTTTTCAATATCGATTACACTTTGCTGGTTTCATTGACTTCAGTTATCGTTACATACACTATTATTATTTTGGAGATGATGAAATAGAGTTATGATTTCATCATCCATATCATCATCAGCTACTTTCAACGTTCAAAATCACTATAGATTTTAGGATATACTTAACACACCATATTTAATTTACATTTCATGTTATCCCGTCCACTTGAGGAAAGAGGTACTTTCCTCGGCGGAACAATGGCTGGGAGTAGTTAGAATTAAGTACGTCATAAGCTCTCTGTCCAGTACTGTCTGTATTCAAACAGGCTGTTGGTCGGTTGCTTATATTTATTTAAGTTATATATTTCAATTCATCATCATCATTAGCCTGTTGCAGTCCACTGCTGGACATAGGCCTCTCCCAATGTGCGCCACAACATCCAATTCTCTGCCTTCCGCATCCAGTCTTTTCCAGCATCCTTTCTGAGGTCGTCTGACCATCGGGCTGGTGGGCGTCCTACACTACGCTTACCAAGTCGCGGTCTTCACTCCATGACCTTCTTGCTCCATCTACCATCGGTCCTTTGACAGATGTGACCAGCCCATTGACACTTCAGCGAGCTTATTCTACAAGCTATGTCGGTTACTCCGGTTCTCTGACGGATATACATATATATAGGTCATTACTGGTAGGAGGCACTGGTCAAAGACTTTGGTCTTCAGGCATTGCGGTATAGGCGAGCTGATAACTCGACGCAGTTTGCCGAATGCGGCCCAACCCAGCTGAATCCTCCTGTCGGCCTCCTTCTCGAAGTTTCGTCTACCTAACTGGATAATTTGGCCTAGGTAGACGTATTTGTTTACGACTTCGAGAACTGACCCTTCGACGCTTATCGTTCCGGGGACGACATGTTCATTGAACATGACCTTGGTCTTTTCAAGTTCATGCCCAAACCGACACGCCGGGAGGACTCGTTTAGGCTGCGCAGCATTCTGCTTAACTGTTCCAGCGACTCTGCCATTACAACGATGTCGTCGGCGAATCGAAGATGCGAGATATACTCACCGATTTTGAAGTTCCATTTGGAACTTCAAAATCGGTTTCGGCTATTTGGAGTGGCGTAGGTTGGAGGATAGACCTCATCTTACGGGTCATTTCAGCTTTCAAGTTAATTTTTAGAGAGCCTCGAAGAAGTCGGTGATCACTTCCAGTATTGAACCTGTTGATCACAGAGACATCTCTAAATATATGCTTACTATCCTGAATGATAATCTATCTATCTATCTCGTTCCTTGTCACAGAATCGGGGCTTTGCCAATTACACCTCCTGTGGAGACGCTTTTTGAAGAATGAATTCATCAAGAAGAGCCCTTCAGACTCCAGAAAGTTGACCAACATCTGGTCCCTGTGATTTCGGCACCCCAAGCCATATGGACCGATTTTCGTTTCGCCGCGTTCTTGTACTCCCACTTTGGCATTGAAGTCCCCCATAACAACGTTGTAGTGAGCCTTGGCGGTACTATGTATTGCTTTTGCAATATCGGACCTGTCCCACCGTTACCACGACCGCTGCCCTCGCCGGGAATAGTGGGACCACGGGGATCTGGGGGCTGTTGGATTTGCGCTTTTGACATAGGAAGTTTTTGCCCTTAGTCCCCACGCTGTGCAGACGTGTTGGAGACCGTTGAAATATAAATGGAATTTGTGAAATTTGTTTACGTAGACTTGTAGTTATAAAAACTTTTGTATAATCACGTATTAAATTGTTTAAATTGTCATCACTGCTTCAGAGTTGTATTTTCTTTTAAAATATAAAAATTTTCGTTATGTTGTTTTACAATTATTTTTGTATTAAGTATTGCAAAAGTGAACGTTAGAACGTCATTTTAATTAATGGTGAGCAATTGTAACTTAGAACTGTAGAGAATAGTAGAACTATAGATAAAAAATCAGTTTAGTATAACGTTAACTGGTTAAAAACAAAGGCAGAAAGGTACATTGTTTTGTTTCTATATTTGCTTACATACATAACACACACACACACACACACAACTTCACGCCAAATCCCTTGCGGGGTAGGCAGAGAGAACAGAGCGCCATAGGGCACGATTCTTACACACCTCACTCACTCAGATTTCTCTCATTTCTACCCCGTTTATTCTACTTTCATGCACACTCTGCCATACCCAGCTCTCGCTTCCATAAGTTAGCGTTGGGATCAGGACTGCATTGTGGATTGCTAGCTCAGCTTTTCTGCTAATGTTTTTTGCGCCCAGGATTCTGCCCCACGCTCCGTTTACGCTATTTCCTATCGCCATTCGTCTTTCTACATCCGCGGTGTACCTTCCATCCCTGCTAAAAGCGCATCCAAGATATACAATTTCATTCACCTGTTCCAGCACTACATCATCAACCGTTATACTAGCATCCGTTCTGGATTCCCGGACTTTGACTTACCTTGTAAATATTATTCTATACAAACATATTAACAAACAGAAATTGTATTAGACAATAATAAATTTAATAACGTTAAGTACAAAATGAAAACATCAGGACAGATATTAATTAGCGATAAGTTTTATTACTAACAACTGTGCAGTAATGAAACTGTTAAGGGCATTAGTTATATTAAAGATATAGCTACAAATACTCGTGCTATTAGAAAAATAAAGTTATTTAACCATGAAAAATAATATTAACAAAATTATGATAAAAGACAATTTGCATTCATTGATTCCTTTAAATGGTTTACTTAGAAGTATCGCTCTATCAAATATCTATCCAAAGAAAATATACATAACCATTACGAAATCGACTATCAAAAGCTTGACTTACGTTATAATATTCGGTATTGTCAATATTTTATGTCTTTACCTAAAAAAAGATTCATTCAAAGGCAATCCGGAGACCGGTCTTGTCAGATTCTCTGACGTCCTCCAGATCACTTATTGGTTTTCTTACTTTCAATATGTCGTCGATGTATATTTTAGTTATAAACAAGGACGACATAATCTTTTGAAATATTTAAAAAAATATGAATATATGGATTCCCTTTTGGGTGTACCGTGCTATGGGAAAATTCGTGATACAGTCGCGTACACTACGATTTGCTGTATCACCAGTTGGTTCATCAACTCGGTCTTTGATTATGTATCCTGGACCTTCATCGAGAACTGGTTAAAGCCTATTCCGTATAGCCTGGATTATATATATTTTTGTTTGAATATGTTGACTATACTCGATGTTAGTTCACACATAATGCAAGTTGAATACCGTCTGAAAATAATTAGAAATTTATTAGAGGTTAGCAGTGGTTTTTATTTTTATTCAATTATATAAATTGATTATAATAAATTTGATTTATATATGCCATTATAAAATATATTTATAGAGAGGTTAGGTTTCTGTATGTATGTGTAAAATTCTTAGTAACCTAACCAAACAATATACGTATGGATGACAAGTGTGCTGCTCTAACTTACAGGGCATTTTCATATAGGAACAATATCACCAAAATAAATATTTAAAATAGTACGTCAATACTTATTTTAAACATTTATTTTGGTGATTTCGTAATTGTTGATAATTATAATATAGTATAAATCAAACTCGCTTTCCGCTGTCTGTCCCCAGAATTTGATGTGATTTTTAATAAATAGATGTTGTCAACAAGGTGGTTTGTATTCATGTATAATGTTGCAAACAAAAAGTAATAATTTTCGAGATTTAGCACTTTAATTGCAAACGCTGGCTGAATCCTAAATGATAGATAAAAACAATGTACTATATTATTAAACAACTTCAAAAGATCTACAAAAACGTCTGCGATGGTGTATGTCTATCTCTTAGGGATAATTCACAATTACCACTTTTATTTCTTCTTATTGCTTCTAAGCTCAAACAAAGTTCGCTGGATCAACTAGTCTATAATATCATTTTCCCACATTATTACAGGAACACAATAAAACAAACATTAACAAATCTTCTGCCAATATGAACAATAATATTGTTTTTGTCAAAGAAAATAAGAGAGCTAAGAGTTCCTTGGAATGCTTGAAAATCCTCTCCAATTCTAAATACATGGAAACAGAATGGCTGAACGAATATTATCTACTGTTGCTAGAACAAGTAACTTATATAAATACAAGTTACGGATTCCGGGTAAAATATTTTCTATTTTAGTATTAAACAGCTTTATTGTCCTGAGTTGAGAACCCTGGTACCATATTCCATACCAATATTTTATTAGAAATTTTATAAGTCTCAGAACTATCGATCACTGAAAAAATTACGTACCGTCTATAACAA
This sequence comes from Euproctis similis, assembly GCA_905147225.2. Taxonomy (NCBI): domain Eukaryota; kingdom Metazoa; phylum Arthropoda; class Insecta; order Lepidoptera; family Erebidae; genus Euproctis; species Euproctis similis. The sequence continues at coordinate 2,902,956 of LR990121.1, read as the reverse complement.
TACGTCATCATCATCAGCCTTTTGAGGTCCACTGCTGGACGTAGGCCTCCCCCATAGATCGCCACAACTGCCGGTCCTGCGCAACCTGTATCCATCGGCCTCCCGTGGATTTCACCAGGTCGTCGGTCCACCTAATGGGGCGACGGCCTACTCCGCGTCGACCGCCGTCGCCGAGCGATGTAGCCAGCCCATCTGCACTTCAGCGTGCTAACCTTACGGGGTATGTCGGTCACGGCCAGAACTCTTGCGTATCTCCGTATTGCGGATTTGATCTCGGAGAGAGATTCCATACATAGCCCGTTCCATAGCACGCTATATAACAATAGGCCAAATATATTATACAGGATGAGTTAAGTTGTGCATTTGGCTTAAAGTTCCTTAAAGTTGAATTCTCGGTAGTCCAGTGGTCGAGTACTCCGCTCCTGAATCAAGAGCTCGCGGGTTCAAATCTTGCCTCACACTATTGACTTTTCGAAATTAATTTCGAAAGTTATGTGTGATAAATATCCATGACTGAAAACTTTGTGCCCCATTTCGCCACCTATTCCATTTAGGATATAAACGTAATGGCGAGTCGAGGCCTTCGGGTAGACAAGGGCGTGAAGTTATGTCTCCTTAAAGTTTGAATGTAGACACATATTTAAAGTGACGTATCTATAACATAACCTCGTCTAGTTGGCTTAACTTCATATTTATCGAGTTAATACACTCCAGTTCAATTTGCGTTCGATGTTGAAAGCAAATTGCTAGGGAGTTGTGCCTCTTTTGCTAACATTTATAATTATTACTCTGAAATAGCTCTTACTTTAGCAATATGCGGGCTATTTAATGCAAAAAAAGCTTTTAAGTTATTATAGATTTGAAATAACGAAAACTTTCGCTACATGAATAGGCTGATTCGATCGGTGAAATACCATGACGTCTCAGAATATCGGCGTAAAGTGGTTCATACGTGCATACTGTTGGGTGACAGTTGTATCCGGAGGCTCAACCCCTTGCCAACCCATTCCACTTTCAGCCCCTTCCGTATCCTACCAACGAAAACATTTCCAAGGAGTGTGGACGTCAGGCACGCGGCCGGTCATAAACCTACAGCCAATTCTTTTGACAACATAGATATCATCCGAACATGGGAAGGGATGATATGTTGTACCGACCCCGCTTAAAGTGGGATAGGGGAAGGAAAATGATGAAACGGATAAAACGAATATTATTATTGTACTTGTAACACGAGGTAGTAACTTACTTTTGTCTGTCTTTACAGATTCTCGTGTATTGTGTGAATCTCCTAAACAATACAATTAATTTGTTGAATTTGGCAATCAGAATAACAAACGGCACCATGGTGAGTGATAGAAACCATTATTTCGAAAAATTGTTCAAACAAGAAACATGGCGGTAGTAGAGCCAAGCAGTTCGCTGTATGAATGGGCTGGCTCGACCGGTAAAATAGCACATCCTCTCAGAAGATAGACGTAAAGTGGCTCATGCCGTTTCGTTCGGTGAGAGTGGTACCCGGAGGCCCACCTTCCTTCCCCATCCTTTCCTATCCTACTCCCTTAAAGGTCGGCAATGGAACGTGTGAGCGGCGCCGGTCACTTAACATCAGGTGACACGCATGCTCGTTTGTTTATCCCATAAAAGACGCCTCAAAATAAAAAAACCGTCGTCAAATGGTTCTTCTTTCGATTTCGAAAAAAATAGCAAATAAACATAATAAACAATTAACTTTTTTTTAAATATAGGTAAGTTTAGACTCTAATAATCGAATACATTTTACGATTTTCAGATTCAAAAAGAGCTCAAGAAAGACATATTGCAATATAGATATCCACTTCTTTTAATATTTCTGCCTACCATCACCAGCGTTACAAGGGTGATACACTGTATAATAATTGTGACCATACTGATGTACCGAAGTGAACAGGCGTACAAAGAAAGTGATGATATACTAGAGATTGTAGATATCTTGCTGGCTGATAGGAGAATTGGTAAGCGCTTAGATTTTTTTTAAAATAGATAACTCTTCCCTTCATAAATGGAGAGTATTCACAGAGATACATGATCAAGATTTGTGTAAAAGAAGATCTTATCGCACGCTGTCATCTCTCCCAGACGATCTTAGGCTTTATTTACATTTTGCCTTGGAAAAATTAATAATATTATTTTACAATTTTAACCCTTAGCAGTCCATGACCAGCGACAAAAATTAAATAAATATATATACCTTGCTGAAATAAAAGCAGAAAGTTTAGATAATCATACATAATATATTAATTATTATTACAAAAGATATAATCATCATATTGCGAAATAAAACAGCTATTTAATGTTAATAAAATGATTGGACGGTTGATGTGGTGACCAAATTAGAGAGAAGTAAGTCAAGATGGTTTGGTCATGTTGCTAGAATGAATGAAAGCCGATTGACTAAAAGAGTATATGAAGCGAATGTGAGTGGCAGGGTCGGGAACGGAAGACCAAAATGGAGCTACCACGACCAATTAAATGGTCTCTTTCAAAAACGCAATACGTGTAGTACCCGAAACCGGCGTGAATACATGATGAGATGTATGACTGTGGATTAGTGATGTTACAAATTTTGGATTTTGGACATTTGCGAATGCGAATGCGAATATTTCTTTTTAACCTTCGCGAATGCATTCGAATGATTCTCAGACCTAAAATGCACACAAAAATTCATCAAAATCGGTCAAGCCATATTGGTGCAGTTATTTAATGATTAATTTCACGTGTAGAAGAATATTTTGAAAATAGTTTCATACTTAATAATACGTGACTTTCGGCGTTCAATCTTACGGTTGGAGATTTATAAAAAAAAAATAACTATAACTTTAAGTTGGATAAAACTGCCTATTCCTATGGGATACAGGCGTGAGCTTATGTATTTATGTATGTATAAAATGATTAAAATCGGTTCAGTACCCTCGGAGTTTATCGATTACAAATAAACAAATTTCAAATAATTGAAAGAGCATGAGTACTACTCAGCTAATCACATTAGACTAGAGACCTCAAATAAAAAGCAAGCTTTTAACCTAAATATATTTCTGCTTACAGCTATTGATCTGAAGACAACACTACAAGAGTTTCGTAACCTTCTCATCACCAGACCTGTCAAATTCTCGGCCGCCAAGTTTTTCAACATCGACTACACTTTATTTGTATCTCTAAGTTCAGTTATTGTTACATACTCAATAATAATGTTACAGAGTTTGAATTAAATAATTAATTGGTTAGGTATTCTAATATTAGTATTAGTAATAGTATTAGTAGTATTTTGGTCTCGGTGGCCCAGTAGTCGAGCACACGGCTTCTGATCCAGAGGTCCGGGTTCGATTCCTGACACTGGCTCACACCAATGACTTTTCGAAATTGTTTTTCGGAAGTTATGTGTGATAAATATCGATGACTGAAAACTTTGTGCCCGGTATGGCAATTGGTTCGCCACCTATTCCATTTTGGACGTAAACATAACGGCGAGACGAGGCTTAACAGCCGTTGCCTACACCTTCGGGTAACAAAAGGCGTAAAGTTATGTTTATATATGTATTCTAATATGATGCTTTAATTTTTCTAATGGCGGTTTGTATTCATTCATTTGTATTTGTATAGTATCATTATTTATAATGTTTGATGTTTATATATTTCTTTATACTATCTTCGATCTAGATTTTTTTTTAGATAATATTAGTTTGCTTGTGAGTGTTGAATAAAATACGTTTATTTGATATAGAGTTTTTTTTCAACGACTTTAATTATTTTGGTATTTTGTTTTAATTGTATGCTATTTTCCATCAGAAATGCTCAATATTGTTAAGATTGTGCGTGTTTTACCTTGAATTTATATCCAAATAGCTGATCCGGCGAACTTTGTTCCACATGAAGAGTATTTTTTACAGTATTTACAAGTACATAACAAGTATATAAGTTATACATGGATAATCCATTCGCATAGTTGCATAGTTTCAAAGCATAAAAGGGAAACGACAGCAGAAAGCAACTTGATAATGATAATGGCCATTATTCGGGTCATATTTATCAGTTTCAGTTAATATTTTCCTGAATCAATACATTTTATATGTGAAACGGACGAATTGGGATGATCACTAGACCCAAATCCCACATGTACGAAGCCGCTGGCAAAGATTAGTATAATGATAAATGTTATCGCTGACTCAATGTTCTAATGCGCTACTAACGAGAATTGCACTCAACAAGACCATATACCTTATAGTGCAAATGGGTGCTACCATCAAGCAGCCAATATATAGATTAATCATTAGTTGTATTACAAATAATATTAGGAATAAAAAGTAAAACATTGCTATCATTATATTTAATCATCAATTATCATATACTTTAACAGTTTCGATGGTTCAATGGTCGAGCTCACGCTTCTGGGGATCGATTCCGGACTCACACCAACGACTTTTCGGAATTATTTTCGAGTTGTTTTAGTCTTCAACACATAATAAACAAGAAACAATGCGTAGGTACATGTTACACAAGTAACACAAGTTAGGTACATGTATTTTGGATTATTTTTAATAATATAGATAGTGGGTTTGTATTAAAAAAAATAATCGAAGAAAGAAAAAACCTACGAATAGACCGTTTACATTACATTACATTTAGCATTCAAAAAAATAAAAATAGTTAACAATATTAACTATTACTATCAATTAAACAGATTAAAAAAATGTTTCAGACATTAATTAATTTACTTGAGTGGGGGTTAACAAAATCCTTCAGAATTTAATCTATGAGTTTTATCATAAATCATCCATTAAAATTTGTGGGTCAAAAGTATAATTTAGCTTAGAGATAAACACCTTAAGTCGAACTACGACGTCTTATGAAAACATTAATTTACCTAATTGGACGTTTTCCAAGTAAAATATTAACGAGTTATTATAATCAAGTAATAGTCTAACACCTCTATCTATATTTATCGACATACTTTCATTATTTGGTATTACAATATTGTTGTATTGTTAAAAACAAGACCAGTAAAATTTAAGTAACGTAGTTTATCCAGGATTATAATTAAAAATTTGGTTAAAAAAATGTCTACAGACATTTTTAATACTTTGATGCCACTCAATGGCTATCTTAAAATCATATCTTTGTCAAACGTTTACCAAAAAGAAACTCATGTTGTAGTTTCTACATCATATATTAAAAATATAATTTACGTCATTTCATTTGGAATTCTTAATTTTATTAGTGTCTACATCAAGAAGGATTCGTTTATTGGTAACCCGAAGTATGGTCTTGTGAGATTTTTTGACTTGATGCAAATCCTCTATTGGTTTTCTTACTTTCAATATGTCATTGATATATTTATTAGCTATCGTAGTCGTCAGAATATCTTAAGATACATCAAAAACTTCGAATATATGAATACAATCTACAATGTTTGTTGCTGCGCTGGAATTTACCGCACTATATATTACAGTGCAATATTTTCTCTTGGCACTTGGGTTATTGTTGCCACTATTGATTATTGGTCCTGGATCAACATTGAGGGTTGGTTAAGACCAACTGCGTCTATATTAGTCTATCTATATTTTTGTTTTAATATGTTTACAATTTTTGATATCAGTTCACAAGTCACGCAAGTGGAGTATCGCTTAAAAACGATTGGGAATTTATTGGAGGTTAGCTTTAGTTATATTGTCTTGGAAACAATAAACATAGTTTCCATAATTTTTGTTTAGTTCATTTAAAAACATAATGTAATTCTATATATTTTTTCAGAATTTTAATACTAGAAATGGTATCGAGGGCATCGCATTTGTCCATGATAAAATTGTAAATGAATGTAAATCCATAAATGATTCGTTGGATTCTTTGAAAACTTTGACATGCCCTAGATATCATGAAATGAGTTGGCTGAATAAATATTACTTGCTATTGCTTGATCAAGTATCGTACATAAATAATAGTTATGGATTTAGGGTGAGTTTTCTGATATTAAAGGTTATCGGTTTGGACATATGTATATTGTTTTTCTATTGATTCAAGAACGACCCCGACATTTAATTGTTAAAATCTCATGATCAGCAACCAGCGTCGCCCATGGATACTGGCAACATAGATAGTGTTACAGTTACGATACTGGCCTTTACGTGAGTAAGATGGTAAGGGGGTGGGCCTCTTTCACCGAAAGAAACACGAGGTTACTTCGTCGATGTTCTTAGAGGTTATGATATTTCAACAGCCGAGCCAGCCAATTCATGCAGCAAACTGCATGGTTCTACCACTGTAGTTTAATCAGTGCTAGGCGTTATCCGAACTCTGCTTATATTCATAATTATTATAATTTCACAGGTATTGGTGAATTGCATCAATCTACTCATTAACGTAACACTGTTGTTGAATGTATCAGTTAGAATATTTACTGGCGCTACTGTAAGTTCACTAAGCACTTGAGCTGTTACTTAATAATGCTTTGTTTTGATCTATAACTAAAAACAATCATTTTTATCTTTTGGAACCTCTGAGAGTAAGGGTATCATCGTATTTATGTCTATATTAAAATAATTGAATCTTGAAAATTCTTAACATTCACAGGAGCCAGACCATAACCAAAAACAACTTTTGAATAGTCTTTGCTATAATCTGTACTCTGTAAAATATGGTACTCTGTGGTCAAAAATGAGATTTTTTATTAAGCTTGTGGTTTTCACCCAGGTACAGAACGAAATTGACACAGGTATAACATTTTCTGAAAATCTAATGATCATACCGGCATTTGTGAGCGTATCAAGAGTACTTCATCATTTAATCCTCATGATATATTTGATATATCGATGCGAACAAACTTATTTGCAAAGTGAAAGAATTCTTGCGACAGTTGATAATATTCAAAATAACAAGAACACTTGTAAGTCTGTAACAATCGTTTTTATTTTTTTTTGTCTCACTAGTCGAGTCGAGCAACATACGATCTCGAGAAATTCTGGATCAGAATTTCCCAAAATCAAAAGCCATCGATGACTTGATTTCAACAACGTTGAGCCGGATGAATTCTGCAACATTGGCGATGAAACAATTTTGGCAGACGTGGCGTAATAGCCGTTGTACCTTCCGGTAGAAAAAGCGTAAAATTACATAGCATATCGTAAAATACAATTATTTAATAAGCAATCAATATAAATCCTAGTAATTTTAAATCTTATTTTTATCTTGATCTATTTTAACTAACCTTGATTTTTTCACTTATGCTTACCATGAGATAGCTCGTCTGTGTTTGTAACCATCGTCGATAAATAAAATCCTGATATAATGATTTTTTTTATTTTTTAGGCCCTGAGATTAAAACAACTCTGCGAGAATTCCGTAAACTTTTCATCACCAGACCCATTAGATTCACCGCTTCCAAGTTTTTCAGTATTGATTACACTTTGCTCGTTAGTCTAAGTTCCGCCGTTGTTACCTACACTATCATTATGGTGCAGAGTTTGAATTAGAGCATTTTTTTTAACTTTGATTATGTGGTATACACTAAAAATAAAGATAAATAAATAAATAAAGATTTTTAAAAAGAGTTTGTGAATTGACGCAGCATTTTAAGGTTTCCAGCACGTTTTCTGTCTCTTTGTGTAGGAATTTAATTATTATATTTTGATTCATGTCTTAATAAAGTTTTAATAATATTTTCTTTTTAACTAACTTACCTACTTTAATAATAGCAAGACTTATTATAAGTCTCGGTGGCGCAGTGGTCGAGCACACGGCTTCTGATCCAGAGGTCCGGGTTCGATTCCTGAAACTGGCTCACACCAATGACTTTTCGAAATTGTTTTCGGAAGTTAAGTGTGATAAATATCGATGACTGAAAACTTTGTCCCCGGTATGGCAATAGGTTCGCCAGCTATTCCATTTGGTACGTAAACATAACGGCGAGACGAGGCTTAACAGCCGCTGCCTACACCTTCGGGTAACAAAAGGCGTGAAGTTATGTTATGTTATTATATGAATGTTTAATTGTATAATAGTGAAAGGGAATCTTTTCTGCGGATGATTTCAGTATTTTTTTATGGGATAGGAAGGCAAACGAGCTAGCGCGTCACCTGATGGTAAGCAACCTACGCCGCCCGTGGACACCAGAAACACATATCATACCTTTAAGGGAGTAGGATAGGAAAGGATGGGGAAGGGAGTAGGATAGGAAAGGATGGGGAAGGGAGTAGGATAGGAAAGGATGGGGAAGGGAGTGTGGGCCTCCGGGTACCTCTCTCACCAAACGAAATGCGGCTTCAGCCACTTTACGTCGATCTTCTGAGAAGTCGTGATATTTCACGGGTCGGGCCGGCCCATTCATGCAGCGAACTGCTTGGCTCTACTACTATTTAATTGTGTACCAATAACCTGAAACTTAAATTTATAAAAAGTGGCCTACCTACCTACTATGTACTTACCTTTATCGTAAAGTTATAATAGAAATAGAATATTGAACTTTCAAGAATGCTTTTGTCATTTCCCTATTCACAGCGCCATCTTATACCAAGTTGTGCAACTAAAGTTTATATTTGAAAGTGAGGTGAAGTATAGAATACAAAATGAATGTCCTTTTTATAAATGGATACTAAATATAAAAATAACAATAATAGAATTTTAATACTGTGCAAATTGCTTGTACTCGATTAGAAATTAAAGTTTTACCAGCCATTGCACAAGAAGATATAAAATACAACAGTAATATAAAAATATGAGATTATAAATTGGACCAAATTATAAAATTAACAACAAAAAAAGAACCATCACTTATAGTGATAAAGTTGACGATAATAAGTAAACAGACTATCTCATTTCTTTCCCAACATCAATCATATTAGTTAATAACTTGGAGTAATTCAATTAAGGTACTCATAGCAAATCTAATTTAATATATGAAGTGACCATTCAATAAATATCGTAGTGCAATCGTAAAGATTAAAAAACATATTATTAAAAACTACATTTCAAGTAGAACCACAACTATGAACATCAAATTTACTGAAAATATGTCAAAAGAAACTTTTAATTCCTTAGTGCCTCTGAACGGAATATTGCGATGTTTGGCATTATCAAATATATATCGCAAAGAAGTCTTCATTGGAGTGTCAGAATCGATGGTCAAAAATGTGATCTACGTCATTCTGTTTGGACTGATCAATATTTTATGCCTTATGGTTAAAATGAAATTATTCATTGGTAATACAGAAACCGGTCTCGTAAGATTCGCTGACATTATTCAAATGGTCTATTTGTTTTCTTATTTTGAGTATACTGTTGATATATATTTTAGTTATAAGCATGGACGTCATGATTTTCAAAGGTTCTTGAACATTTTCGAGGATATGGACAAACTCATACTGGGCACACCTTTCTTTGATAAAATTCGTAACGCCGTCATTTATACCACTATACTTGGTATTTGTATTCACTTTTTGATATGCTTGATAGATTATGTTTTTTGGATTTTTATCGAACATTGGGCACGACCTACTGCATATATTATTGAATATATATATTTCTGTTTTAATATGATGACAATTCTAGACGTTAGTTCTCATATAATGCAAGTGGAGTATCGTCTGAGGAATATTGAAAATTTATTACAAGTTAGTGATATTTATTGTCTTTTTTTGGAACGTTACGCATTTAATAACTGAAGGTGACGGCATTGGCCTTAACTCAACGATATTATTCGTTTTGTCTAAATGTAACAGCTGGAACCTATTGCCATACCGAAGATAGTGACTAATTTTATGAGTCACCGATATTTATTACATAACTTCTGAACAGAATTCCTAAAAGTCTTTCGTGTATCAATATTCAAACCGGATACTTTTGATCCAGAACAGAGGAGAACCTTCAGACTCCAGTTTAAAATTAATGATAACATCAAGTGGACGAGCACCATGCTTCTGAACCAAGAAGTCGTAGGTTCGAATCCTGGCTTACACCAACGACTTTTTTTGAAATTATTTTCGGAAGCTATGTGAAAAAATATCGATGACTGAAAACTTCATGCCCGGTGTATTGCAATAGGTTCGCCACCTGTTCCATTTTGGACGTAAATATAACGACGAGTTGAGGCTTAACAGTTGCTGCCTACACCTTCAGGTAGAAAAAGCCGTGCAGATATGTAACTGATATTTTAAGCCGGTTTTATTAAATCTTATTAATTGCTTACAGGAACATAACACTACAAGTTTTATAAGGCCCGTTATTGTCAATAAGAATAAAGACATTGTTTCTGTGAGGGCAAATGTATCTGAAAAGAATTCATTGGGGAATACTAAAAGAATTTCAGACAATAAACGTATTGAAAAGGATTTATTGAATAAATATTACTTGATGTTGCTGGAACAAGTATCTTATTTAAATACCAGCTATGGATTCCGGGTAAGCAATATTTGCAGGAATTACTTTTCCTTTTTTTTTGGGATAGGAGGGCAAACGAGCAGGCCTGTCACCTGATGGCAAGCAACCAATGCCCATGCCCATGGACACCAGCAACATATATAGTGTTGCTGTTGCGTTGCCGACCTTTAAGGGATAGTAGATAGGAAAGGATGGGGAAGGGGGGTGGGCCTCCGGGTACCTCTTTCACCGAACGAAACACGGCATGAGCTACTTTACGTCGGTCTTCTGAGAGATCGTGGTATTTCACCGGTCAAGCCAGCCCATTCATGCAGCGAACTGCTTGGCTCTATCACTATTGTAATCGATTAGCACTTTCCATGGACATGCTATGCTCTGGGTATCTCTGAAAGATATACTCAGGAATTAGTATATCCGATAGAGAACTGGGCTAACCGCTATAGCTCGTAGAATAAGCTCGCTGAAGTGGCAATAAGCTGGTCATATCTGCTGAAGGACCGGTTTATAGATGGAGTAAAAATGTAAACATAGTGTAGGACGCCCATCAGCCCGATGGTCAGACAACCTCAGAAAGGGTGCTGGAAAAGACTGGATGTGTAAGGCAGAGAATCGGATATTGTGGTGCACATTGGGGGAGGCATATGTACCGCAGTGGACTGCAATAGGCTGATGATGATGAAATCACTAAGCACAATTTGATTTGTCATCGATATTTTTTTCACACATACGGTGCACACGCAGAACTAGAATTCGAATTCAGGACCTCTGATCATGGCTATCGAGAATTGTTACAGAAGAGATAGTCAGCATTTACAAATCCAATATTCTTCCCTTACGACACCCATGAGTCATGAGAAGACATGTAGTAACCCTATTTTCTTTTGAGGTACTACACTGCTACTCTATATTTACAAAATGTATTTATTGTCGTTATTTGTGCTTAAAGAAGTAATTCTTGATGACTTTGATTGACGTGAAGGAGATAGTTCAATGATATTATTTTTTATAGATACTGGTGTACTGCATAAATTTACTGATAAATACAATCGGATTGTTGAATTTGGCAATAAGAACAATGAACGGCAGCATGGTGAGTACATCAATATTTAATTTAATGATTTGTGATGTTTCAACTAAACTCTTTTTAAAATGATAATATTATAAATGAGAAGGAGTAACAACGTATGTTTTTATGAATGCCCAGTATATTTATGAAAACTATTGCAGTTACTTAAATAATATTTTACCTTTTTGAAGGGTTATGGATGATCATAGGTTTTATAATTGTTCTACAATATTGTGTGAATTATAACTATTGGTAACTTGCAGTCTTTGACATAAAAAATGAAGTTGACAACTGATACGAAGCAAAGCTTTTTGACTCTGTGCCTCTTAAAGGTACTGTATAAATTTACGTAAGTCTTACTATCTGATTAGTTTTACACGTACCTTTCAGATTCAAAAAGAAGTGAACAGTGATCTCTTATCGTATCAATTTCCACTCTTTCTCATCTTATCAACTACAATGACAAGTTTGCTGAGAGTTATTTATTACATGATCGTAATAATCATATTGATATATCGTTGCGAACAAACTCACAGACACAGCAATAAAATCATGGAGACAGTTGAAATCTTATTAGCTAATAATAAAATTGGTGAGTATTTTGAAAGGACAGGACGGTGGTAGAGCCAAGCAGTTCGTTGCATGAATGGACCGGTCCGATCGGTGAAATACCACGACCGCTCAGAAGATCGACGTAAAGTGGCTCATGCCACGTTTCGTTTGGTGAGAGAGGTATCCGGAGGCCCACCCGCCTTAGCCATCCTTCCCTATCCCCTATCCATTAAAGGTAGGCAACGCAACAGTAACACTATATATGTTGCTGGTTTCCATGGGCGGCGTTGGTTGCTTACCATCAGGTGACACGCCTGATCGTTTGCCCTCCTATCGCATAAAAAAGGAAGAGTGGTAGAGCCACCCAGTAAGACGCGTACTGAATGGGCCGGCTGGACCTATGAAAGACCATGACCTCCCAGTATTTCAACGTAAAGTGGCGCGTTTCATTCGCTGAGAGAGGCAGATCTCTGGAGCCTCTCGGCCCTTAATACCCCCTTCCACTCCTCAATTCCTTTCTATTCTATGTAACACTATCCAGCTGCCCATGGGCTTGGCCACCATATGACCCATTGCTTCTTTTATCATATAGAAAGATATTTATATGAATAAGTGTAAAAAGTTCTTTTTTCTTTTCAGATGCAGAGTTCAAGATCGCACTTCAAGAGTTTCGTAATCTCCTTGTCCTCAGACCAGTCAAATTTACAGCGGCAAATTTTTTCGATATAGATTACACACTGCTGGTCTCTCTATCTTCTGTTATCGTCACATACACTATTATTTTAATGCAAAGCATGAATTAAATTACAGAAATATAATAAACGGGAATTAAATAAAAAAAATATTCAAGGTATAACATATGGGAATTGACGCGACACATTTAGGTAAAAAATTGTTTGCTTGTGGCCACGGCCGAAACGTCAAGCTATCCAAGGTAAATATTTTTATCCTAAACGTGTCGCGTCAATTCCCGTATGTTGTACCTTGAATATTTTTTTGAAAAGTTATTAGAATTTTTGTCTGTTTGTCTGTATGTTTTTTTTTACGGATAAACTCTAAAAGTACTGCATGCTTTTATGTCCAATTTTGCATTAATATAGCCAAGAGGTTGGGTCAACAAATAGGTCAACGCATATTATCACGCTATCACTAAATTGGGGGTGAGCAATAAACCCTTATAATGACAAAGGTATAGTTTTTTTTTCTGTGCAGCTAGTTATAAAATAAACATAAAACAGTAAAGAAAAAGAACTAATAAACCTTAGATATTTGTCAAATTCCAAGCGTAGTTATTTGTTCTATACGTAATTATGTTAATCTTTTAGACAGTAATAAAATATGATCTTCTAATCAGAAATGTTTAAACTGTTGTCTTGAATGCACCTTTTTTTTTATTACGCGAGGAAATGCTTTATGCAGATCCCCCACCTGGGTACGGCAAGTGGTAGTGTGGGACTCCCAAAACAGTAAACTACAATCCGATCCTAGGGTTACCCACTAAAATCCCGCGGCGGCCTTCCTCCGGCGTTGGGGTGGTCCAGGATACGGTTAACCCCTCTGGACCACCCCGCCGTCCCCCTGTCGAGTGTACTCAAATTACTTTTGGTTTTATAGCGCATTGTAATATTACCGTATGCGGTAGTTGGAATGCAGATGTGTCGTACTTGTACCGAACATAATATGTGCTGAGTGCTTGCGAACTGGTATTACTCGGTTTACCGGCTATTGTAAAATGGGGATTCATAATTGTATTGGCACACAATTCTGGTAACTGTCAGTGTAGGGATTGCCACAAGAGCGAGCCGAAGTGCCTCTGTTTGGACGTATTTGGACTGTTATCTTTAAGTCCCTAGGTGCTCTATATGGAATTGTCACTATTTCATGGATTAATGTCATTTTCTATTATTTAAATTATTATTCTTCTCTTTGAAGAATAATTTTGCCTTGACATAGAATAAAATCAAACAGAGTGTTTTTCTCTGGGATAGCAACCTGCGCCGCCCATGGACACCAGCAACACATATATGTGTTGCTGGTGTAACACTATAGTGTTACGCAACTGTAACACTATAGTGTTACAGTTGCGTTGCCGAACTTTAAGGGAGTAGGTTAGGAAAGGATGGGGAAGGGGGGTGGCCTCCGGGTACCTCTCTCACCGAATGAAACGCAGCATTTGCCACTTTATGTCAATCTTCGGAGAGGTCATGGTATTTCACCGGTCGAGCCGGCCCATTCACGCAGCTAACTGCTTGGCTCTAACACTGTTTTTGGGATTTGTAAATTCTATTGTTATCTTTTTAACTGAATGGTGTGAATTTTTGTTAAATAAAAATAACGTTAACACTTAAAAAAATTGGTCTTATTATATTTCCATACAAAATGGGACCTCTCATATTCCGGAAATTCTATAATATTGAGGAAAGTCTACACAAGTATTTTGGTATTACTGCACTTTACTGGTTTCTAACTATTTATTATTATTCTTATGTTTCCTCAGTAGAAAGATTAGAATTCCAGTACCATTCTAGGTTCATAAGTATCAAATGTAAAGATCATTTTACCTCAATCATGGTCTTAGACCATGCTGCTGGGTCTTTCTCAGGACTGGCCGCCAGTGGCCCAGTTTGACCCAGTGGTAGATTTTTTAACAAATATTTTACCTTTTAATTTAAAATCAACCAATATTTAATAATAGTTATACTTTGATCACAACCAACTTAGAAAAGTAAGATAATTTTCTTACTGCTTCTTTTATTTCTTCTTTCTCTTTTCTTTTTACAACAAAGGATCTTTACAAACAAAAAATATGAACATATCTTATAAATAAGTATTTAACTTTTGTTTTCATGGTCTCATGTGGGTTATCAATAGTAAAAATCATATTTTTAACATCAACTTTTTGATTTTTATTTCCAAAAATTGGGTGCTCTCTGTATCAATGAAAATAGCTTTTGAACAACTACCATCTTTTTGTTCATCACTCGTGAAAATGATCTCTGTAAAGAGTTCGAAACGTCGAGATATAAATATAAATAGGTAATAAATAAACGCGATATGATCCTAAAAGTTGTTTTGATCAATGAGTGAGATTCGCGAAAGTCTTAGAAATAAATATGTTAGACCAAATTTTTATATTGTACTAGCTGACCCGGCGAACTTTGTTATAGAGTGTTTAAAATTAGAGTCCTAAATCTCGAAAATTATCGCTTTTTCTTTACTACATTATATATATAAACCACCCTAATGACACCTTCTATCTATTAAAAAAACCGCATCAAAATCCGTTGCCTAGTTTCAAAGATCTAGTCATTTAAGGGGACTTACAGCGAAAAGCGACTTTGTTTTATACTATGTAATGATTATATGTTAGTAGTTTATAGGATAAGAAAGGGGTCAGAAGTGGTTGGGCCTTCGGATACTTCTATCGCGGAGCGAAACGCGGCATGAGCCTCTTTACGTCAATATTCTTAAAGGTCTTGATATTTGACCGATCTTGTCGGCCCATTCATGCGGCGAACTGAGTGACTCAACCACTGTTTTAATTACAAGTTATAGAAAAAAATACATACATACATAACTTCACACCAAATCTCTTGCAGGGTAAGCAGAGAGAAAAAAATATGAAAAAACTCTCTGTCTCTTAAAATGACCCCGACGTGATTTGAACACGCAACCTTCTGATCTGGAGTCAGACGCGCTACCGTTGCGCCACGGAGTCTACATAGTCTCACGCCAATTATGATATTTAGTTTAGATAAGCCTTTGAAACGTTAAGGGTGAAATTCAAAATGAAATGAGCCTTTTTCCTGGGAAGATTAAAAAAAAAATCCGCTAGTGGCAGCACCGGTGGGGGGGTACAACAACGTTAAGTATATAGAATAATTATGGAATTAACGGAAGATGATGTACCTGGGGCGAAATTAAAATTTGCAAAAGTGCAAGATCATCTTGTCCAGGACTTAAAACGATGGCTTGCATGTCGTGGTTTAACCGTGTCAGGTAATAAAAATGTCCTAGTTGAAAGGTTAGTTGGTTTCTAAATTTTATCCTATATGTCACTGTGTGGTTTGAATTTTGATTATTTTAAATAAATTTTGTTGTTTCTTTTTTTTGGTATATTTAAGAATTGAAGAATGCATTGCAAATGGTAATGATAAAAAAATTTTCATTGGAATTGATGGTGGTAAATGTCTAGCAGATAAAAAGCTACGCATGAAATTACTTAATCCAACCCTACCAAGTTCAACATCCTGCACTTTTCCTACTACAAACTGGGCAAATTTTCCATCCCAAGCTATCCCTCGTTCTTTTTGCTATGGTGTCATGTATAATTATATAACTACGGGTCCTATTGATACTTTAGATTTAAATGCTACTTTATCTGACGATGATGAACAGCTTCCGAATTGTGGAAACTCGAAAGCACTTCAAAGAGGACGACAATATTGTTTGAGTGACTTTGTGTTGAATATGGAAGATAATGCGAATGATTTGGTATATTATTTAAGAGCAGATGTACAATCTTCGTTTAGAGTTACTGTGAAATATAAAATGAGTATAGCTTTGAATAGAATAATAGCAACATTATAAATGCTCACTGTCAGTGTCCAGCATCCCAATCAATGGCAATGGATTAGGATTTTCTGTTGTTGGCCCATTTGGATTAATACAGTGTTTTGTACAAATATAAGAATGTTTTTTTTTATTTTCTCTACTGTTAAGTCCGCTCGTCGTGATAAGTTGATCCACTCCAAACACTTTTTTTTGTCAACTTGTGGTTTTATAAAAGGCACGAATTTTACACCATCCTGCTTGTAACGACTATCAGACGTACAATTAGCAAAAGCACAATGTTTTGTAAGCATAATAACTTTTTAATAATGTTTTTGATCACAATATATATCTTTATTTTATTAGTAATAACACGTACGTTTAACGTTGTTGTCAATAGAAAATTCAAAACATATGTACCCCCCCACCGGTGCTGCCCCTAGCGGATTTTTTTTTAATCTTCCCAGGAAAAAGGCTAATTACAGGTAGCTTTCAAGCCCCGGTGAAATACCTATTTTTATGAAAGTACGTGAGTTCAAAGTAAAGCGTGGAAAATATTCCGTGTTATTCACTAAATTTTACATTTTTATTATGGATAATTTGTGAAAACTAAGTTTTTTTAGAAGTTTACTCAGAGTTAGTTAAAAATGTATGCGTATATTTTGATTTTTTTGTTGTCATATTTCGTAAATATTAAGGAAATGGTTTTACCTATTACGATATATCGGGCACAAGTTTTTTAGGTGCCCCTAATTTATCACTGATAGCTTCCAGAAACCCATTGCAGTAGAAGGAGTTCTGAACCACTAAGGCATTGAGATTTATAGCTTTGTTTGCTTCTTACGGTATCCATGGGAACTTACCATGGGAAAGAAGGGATGCCATATATTCCCAAGACCAGTCTTTTATTGTCACATAATAATAAAATAAATCTTAACAAAATATAACAGCAGACAATAAAATAACCAGAAACGCATCACAGAACAGTAAACTCAACTGTTAAGAGTCCGTCATATTGGATGATGTGATACGTTTTGTTGGCGAATTACATTTATCCAATATAAAGAGATGGTTCACATTCACCATTCCAAGATCCAGAATTATTATGATGGGGTTTTCGGGATGGAGCGTAGAGATTTAATAAGGTTTTTGGTTTGTTAAAAAAATAGGCGTCTAGTTTTACGAGGGAATGTATATTTTTTTGTTTCATGATAGAAGGAGGCAAACGGGGCACCTGAAGGAAAGCGATCACCGCCGCCCATGGAGTCTGCACTACCAGGGGCATGACATCAGCGTTGCCAGCATTCCAGTTTGGAATAGGCTCGTTTCTTGAAGGTTCCTAGGTCGTAGCGGTCTGGAAATACCGTCGTCGGCAACTTGTTCCATAAAGGAACAGTGCGTGGCAAGAAGTGCCTATTGAAACGCACTGTTGTCGATCGCCAACCATTCAGAATATCATAGTATCCCAGGGTATCTGTATTCTTAGAAACTACCAGAATAAGTTCTCGTTACTTAATAAACTTTTCCTGAGGTATTGAATGAATTAGTTTATTTAAAATCTAATGTATTTATTTCTCAGACTTTCGCGAATCACATTCATAACATTAAAACAACTTTTTAGGATTATATCGCGTTTATTTATTACTTATTTTTATTTATTTCCTAACGATCAATGAAAATAGCTTATGAACAACTACCATCTTTTTGTTCATCACTCGTGAAAATGATCTCTGTAAAGAGTTCGAAACGTCGGGAAATTAATAAAAAAAAGGTAATAAATAAACGCGATACAAGACTAAAGAGTGGTTTTAATCTTGTAAAATCTAATGGTTTCTTATTGGGCCAGGGGGGCAAACGAGCTAGCGGATCATCTGGTGGTAAGTGGCTTGTGCCGTCCATGGACGCCTGCAACATAAATAGTGTTGAAGTTGCATTGTCGGCCTTTAAGATAGGACAGCAAGTTAAGAAGAGAGAGGGAATCGCAGTGGGTTTCGGGATACATCTGTCACCAAAGGAAACTTAAATATTAGGACATCGCTTAAGGTTATCCCTTGCACGCGTGTCCAAAATGCTTTGTCCTAGGAATAAAATTGTAACGTTGCATAGTAAAAAATAAGATGTCAGACCGTCGCCCGCAAGCGGTGATAATGTTTCTAGCGTGAAATTGAGGCGTTCAGTCTCCTCTTTCTCCCTCTCTGTTATGCTGAATATTATTAAAATGGTAAGTGAGATTTTTAATTATAAAACTTGAATGTTTCGTTGAAAAACAACATGGCGTTTTCTTAAGATTTTAATAGTTATTATAGTAAGAAATATAATTTGTATTTTAAATAGAAATGGAAGTTAAATATCGGTATTGGTTGTTTCTTTTACTTAGAAGCACTTATTTTTAACTTTAATTATAGTTAACAAAGTCTAGTTTTATAATAAATGGCAATAAATTTTACCACTTATATCATTTCGGAAGTAAAACTTGGTAATTCCAGGCATAATAGCTGCTACTACCCCTTTCGTAACAAAAAAGCGAAAAGGTTCCAAAAAGTTATTGGTTTGAACTTGAGACTTCATTCATAGATTAAAACAACTTTTAGGATTATATCGCGTTTATGTATTACTTTTTATATTTATTTCCCGACGTTTCGAACCCCTTACTGAGATCATTCTCACGAGTGATGAACAAAAAGATGGCAGTCGTTCAAAAGCTATTCTCATTGATACAGAGAACACCCACTTTTTGGAAATAAAAATCAAAAAGTCATGTTAAAAATATGATTTTTACTATTGGTAACTCATATCAGACCATGAAACAAAAGTTAAATACTTATTTATAAGATGTATTCACCAGAGAAAAAAATTTGTTTGTAAAGATCCTTTGTTGTATGATTGAGATGAAACGTCGGGAAGTAAGTATAAATAAGTAATAAATAAACGCGATATAATCCTAAAATTTGTTTTAATCTATGAGTGAGATTAGAAATAAATATTGAGACTTCATTGTTCAAGCCATCGAGATGATATACATATATGTATTTCTAAATAACTAGTTGACGCAGCGAACTTTGTTTCACCTTCAAATAAATAAATATGGTCATTGTGGGTTATCCTTATACTATTTTTTGTAGACATTTTGGGGATTATAATAATGTAGTACAATATTTTGATTTATCACTTAGAGTTCAGCCAGCGTTTGCAGTTAAAATGCTAAATTTCGAAAATTCCTACGTTATAAACGTTATAAACACACAAAACCATCTCGTCGAAACTTCTATCTATTAAAAAGAAACTAATCAAAATCCGTTTCCGTTGTTTCAAAGATCATAGCTTATAAGGGGACAGACAGCGGAAAGAGTTTATTTTATACTATGTAATAATAATATAATATGAATATATTTATAAATTTGATTTTGTGGAGTACTGATGGAGTACTGTGTAAAATTTTGGTCCAGTGTTATGTTAATTATTAGCGTATTATATTTTAAGAAAAAGTAGACAAGAAACCTACTTTTTTATGGTATAGGAGGGCAAACGAGCAGGCGTGTCACCTTATGGTAAGCAACCAACGCCGCCCATGGACACCAGCAACACATATAGTGTTACTGTTGCGTTGCCGACCTTTAAGGCATAGGGGATAGGAAAGGACGGAGAAGGGGGCCTCCGGGTACCGCTCTCACCAAACGAAACGCGGTATGAGCCACTTCACGCCGATATTACGAGAGGTCGTGGTATTTCACCGGTCAAGCCGGTCCATTTAAGCAAACTTCAAGATTCTTCCACTATTCCCTTATGGATAACTGCTTCAGTGAGAGCGTTGACAGTTGAGTTGTCGGCCTTTAGTATGGGACAGAGAGGGACATGGGCAGAGGAGGGAAATGGATGGGCGACGACATACTTATCTCACCGAAAAAAATATGGCATAACCTAATTAGATCTATTATACATAGAACTGCGTGGCTCCAAAACTTCAATTTCACTTAACACATCTTTATATTGATGACAAAATAACATACATAAAATAACTTCACGCCTTTTTCTACCCGAAGGTCTAGGCAGCGGCTGTTAAGCTTCGTCTCGCCGTTATGTTTACGTACCAGATGGAATAGGTGGCGAACCTATTGCCATACCGGGCATATATATATCACACATAACTTCCGAAAATAATTTGATAAGTCATTGGTGTGCGCCAGGATTCGAAGCCGCGACCTCTTGATTCAGAAGCGGGGTGCTCGACCACTGGACCACCGAGACCTTATTAATTTTTGATTATTGATATTAAGTAGCGTGGAGTAAGACTGATCAGATTTTAACTAGTACTAAGAACTATCTATTGTTATATCTAGCCTTCAAGATCTGAAGGGGAACATAATTGAGTTATATATTTAATCGTTGAGATTTAACAAGCTCCCGTCTTGTACCTTATTCAAATGGAAATTGAAACTGTAAATTTTGATATTAGCTCTCGAGGAAAATGGAAAATTTAAGGTCGGATTAGGTCGGCTCGCAATTTAGAGTTTGAGACAAGTGTTACCAGTAAAGAAGTGTCTCGAATAACGAAGTTTTAATGTTATTTTTTATTTCTACTTGGAATTTGTAGATTTTTTTTTTACATTCATTATAAACCGAAACCGAACTTTCGGTCGGACGCTAATAATTATATTGTTGGGCAGATTCTTGGGTAAAACAATATTAGCAGTAAAAACCCAGCTAGCAATTTACAATGCGGTACTGATTCTAATTCTAACTGATGAAATTAAGAGTTTGGTATACAGAGTGTGCATGAAAGTGATAGTTTACAGTGGTAGAGCTAAGCAGCTCGCTGCATGAATGGGCCGGCTCGACCGGTGAAATACCACGACCTCACAGAAGATCGACGTAAAGTGGCTCGTGCCGCGTTTCGTTCGGTGAGAGAGGTATCCGGAGGCCCACCCCATTCCACTCCCTTAAGTTCGGCAACTCAACTGTAACACTATATGTGTTGCAGGTGTCCATGGGCGGCGCTGGTCACTTACCTTCAGGTGACACGCCTGCTCGTTTGCCCTGCTACCAATAAAAAACGTAGGATAAACGCGACCGAAATGAGGGCATGATGGAAAATTTGCGGAGTTACTCTCGCTGGCTAAGTCTCAAACGAGTTTGAAAGGAAGAAATATTGCACTGAAAGAGATGTAGGAGTCGATAATGGCCACGGCACAGTTTCCATGACAAAATAGAACGTGTCGACTAAGTCAGTGAGGTGTGTTACAATGGCGTCCTGGGGGCCTATTATAAGCTCTTAATTCCAGCCAGCTAACGGGCTGCCGAGTGAATTCGTATTTCCAACGACTAATTTCAGTTATTCTAGAATACTCATGACTGACTAAATGGAATTAGTCGATGATAAATCAAATTTAGAGTGAATTTGACAGTGACTACTCGTCACCGGCTAGCTGAAATTAGTCGTTGAAAATACGAATGTGCAAGGCAGCGCGTAAGCTGGCTGGAATTAAGATTTCTGCAGAGAATACGGCTGCTGGTAGAGTCTTGCAGTCTTAGTTCAGTCAAAGTATTAAATAATTTTGTTAAAATTAATTAACAGAATCAGAGGTGCGTTAAGTATATTCTCTTCGGCCCGAGTGACATACAAAAGCCATTGACAATTTGCCGAGACAATGTACTGTGACGGTTAAGAAGAAAATCCTTTATTTGTAGCCGCTCGTGTTTGTGCAAAGACTGGTGTATATTCGTGAGTGAGTGAACGTTTTAGTTCATTCGTTCAGTGTCGTGTCTAATGGATTGTGAGCGGAGGCGCTCGCGTGTTCAGGATCTGTCTGTATTTTATGTGTGGTTCAAGTAATTCCATCGTTAGTTAGTATTTTTATAGGTATATAATAGCACTACTATAGTTATTTTGTTTATATCTTCATGCCTTTTTCTACCCAAAGGTGTTGGCAGCGTGTGTTAAGCCTCGACTCTCGGAATAAGAATTCAGCACAATATATTTTTCTTCTCAATCGAGAAGCTCGTGGCGTATACGACATTTATTTTAAACTTCACGCCCTTTTCTACCTGAAGGTAGGTGGACCGCAGCTGCGGACTAATGGCTAATGGACTACTAGTACAGACTGACTAATGGACGAATGAGAATATGTGGCGAAGCCTATTGCCATACATAGGTCACGTTCTTTTTGGTCATTGATAATTATCACTTATAACTTCCGAAAAGTTATTGGTGCGAGTCCGACTCCGAATACGAGACGTCTTGAATCAGACTTCAACCTCCAGACCATTGATCCTTGATAAATGAATTAAGGAATATATTATTTTGAAAACTTAAACTCCTTCGAGTTTGGAATCGCTTCTCACTATTGACCTATCCCCATGTCTAAGCTATACATTTAGCTTCTATAATACTATTTTACTACATTTGCAATTTTCTAATCTCCCACGTCGTGACCCTTATCTCTGGACAATAAAGTCTATAATTGTATATCTTCCATAGCTAACACTTATCGCTGTATCTAGTTCTTAAATAGAAGATAAAACTTTGCCAGTTGTAACATTTTGTATGGCAATAAAAAATATTACACATAGACAAAGTTTTATGCAAAATTCACTAGAATTCTTTACAAAATATGTAATAGAATACAAAATATAGTAAATAATTAATAAGCCTTAAAAAGTGGGTCGGATCGATCGGTGATAAACACACACATATACACTACGCCCTCTTAAAGAATCGACGTAAAGTAGATCATGCCACGTTTCATTCTCCCATCTTATCTAAATCATATGCAACTGTTACGGTCTCGTTGTTTGCCCCACTTTTCCATAAAAATAACCCTCCAGAAAAGTTACTTCTATCCTGAATTCGAAAGTATTTCTCCCGTTGTATTTCCGCTTGACATATGTGTATTGAGATACACGATCTATGAATACAGCAAACAAAGATGATACATTAAATCAAATGACTTTTATAAAAGTGCCTTACCCTTTCGGAGATTGTTCCGGAAATGTAAATTTAGTTCTAAGAAAAATAAATAAATGGAGAATTTTTACCCCTGAAAATGTTGCCCCTTTTTTAACGTTTAAAGACTTTGGCCATTTTGATTTTAATGACAATTGAGTTTTAGTTGATATTGCAATCATAGTTGTTAACTTTGTCCATTATATATAGCGTTGAAGTTTCTTAATGACGTACGATTAGATTTTATTTTATACCCGCGAAGGGTAAACGTTTTTAAAATTAAAATTTCTTTTGTCTCAACGTAACGTCTAACTTGTAATATAAAGGTGGCGAATACTAAACTTTGTAATAATACGTTGCTTTTAAATAAAGTAACTTGTAAGACGTAAGAAACAGTACCTAAAAATATTCCAGTGACCGAGTTCCCCGCTTATAATACAGATGTCGTGGGATCGATTCCAGGCTCAGATCAAGGATTTCTTGGATGTCTATTCTTTTTTTTTATGGGATAGGCAGGCAAACGAGCCAGCTTGTCACCTGAGGTAAGCGACCTGCGCCGCCCATGGACACCAGTAACACATATAGTGTTACCGTTGCGTTGACGACCTTTAAGGGAGTAGGATAGGAAAGGATGGGGAAAGGGGGTGGGCCTCCGGGTACCTCTCTCACGGAACGAAACGCGGCATGAGCCACTTTTCGTCGATCTTCTGAGAGGTCGTGGTATTTCACCGGTCGACCCGGCCCATTCATGTAGCGAACTGCTTGGCTCTGTTGAAGTTATGTGTGATAAATATTGATCTGACAACTTTGTGCCTAGTTCCGCCACCTATTCCATTTAGGACGTAACGATTCAGCAGCTTTGGCTTCAGGTAGAAAAAGGCGTGAAATGTTTGTTTCGTAGTAAAGAAGTTAATTGATCACAAACGAAAAAAAAACCAATAATTTTGTTTTAAATAATAAAAAATATAATTCCAAAATCGCAGTATTTTCAACGCTTGTTATATTTAGAAAATGATACCGACGTGTCTAGGCATAACTACCGCTGCCTACGCTTTTACGTATTAACGGCAAGAAGCTACAAGTTAAAATAAAGTCTATAAAATCTCTAATAATATAATTTTACTGGAAGATGTGACATGCTGTCGAACGCAGACACCTGAACCGCGGAAATTACATCGGAATCTCTTGGATTATGAAAAATGTAATAATTCAACCTTATAAATATAATTTCTAATAATAAAAAGTCTTGTTGGTCCAGTGGTCGAGAGCGCCGCTTCTCAATCAAGAGGTCGCGGGTTTGAATCCTGGCGCACACCAATGATTTCGAAATGACTTATCGATGACTAAAAACTTTGTGCCCTGTCTGGCGATAGGTTCGCCGGTTCCATTTGGGACGTAAACATAACGGCGAGTCGAAGGTTTACAGCCTCTTCTACCCGAAGGTGTAGGCAGTGGCTGTAAAGCTTCGACTCGCCGTTATCTACACTAATATTATAAAGAGGAAAGCTCTTTATAATATTAGTGTAGATAACGACGAGTCGAATTTGAATTTGTATTTTTGTATATAACGAATAAACTCAAAAAGTACCGGACCGATTTTAATAATATTTTTTTCTTTAGAAAGCTACATTATCACTGAGTAACATAGGCTATGTGTTATCATCGTCGTCATCGTCATTTTGTTTGTACGCGAGAAACACCGGGAGGCGGGAAGCTACATACAATATAGCGGTACGAAGGTCTCGGGGTCTGCTAGTGTTATATTAGGTCGGGGAAAAAGTCTTTTCGCATAAAGTAGGTATAAACTTATTATAAAATTTCTTTGACTGTACTATTTGTGTCTGGCTGATTTTGGTAACATTAAAAAGGTTACATTATAAAGAAAAGAAAAAAATAAAAAAAAGTTGTTTCCCGCTATTTTTCATTTGTTTTTCTCTCCGTAAAAATGAGTGAATCTAATGAAGAAATTCGATACATTTTAAAATTTTATTATAAAAAAGGCAAAAATGCAACTCAAGCAGTGAAAAAAATTTGTGATGTTTATGGACCTGATGCAGTGTCAGTAAGAGTAGCACAAATTTGGTTCAAACGTTTTCAGTCCGGAAATTTTGATGTTAAAGATGCACCTCGCTCTGGTCGCCCTGTTACGAATAAAATGGACGCCATTTTTGAAAGAGTGGAGCAAGATCGGCATATTAGTAGTTACGATGTAGCTGAAGAACTGGGAATTGACCACAAAACAGTTTTGACCCATTTGAAGAAAGCTGGTTATACAAAAAAGCTCGATATTTGGGTGCCACACGAGCTCACTCAAAGAAACTTAATGAACCGTGTACTCATTTGCGATTCATTATTGAGACGTAATGAAACCGAGCCGTTTTTGAAGAGATTGATAACTGGCGATGAAAAGTGGATCACGTACGACAAGAACGTGCGAAAAAGGTCGTGGTCGAAAGTTGGCCAGGCTTCACAGACTGTGGCCAAACCTGGCCTAACACGAAATAAGGTGATGCTGTGTGTATGGTGGGATTGGAAGGGCATTGTTCATTATGAGCTTTTACCGTCCGGCAAAACCATCGATTCTGATCTTTACTGCCAGCAACTGATGAGATTAAAGGAAGCAGTCGAGAGAAAACGGCCGGAATTGATCAACAGGAAGGGTGTGGTCTTTCATCACGATAACGCTAGACCACACACATCTTTAGCCACTCAGCAAAAATTAAGAGAGTTCGACTGGGAGGTCCTAGTGCATCCACCATATAGCCCTGACCTTGCGCCTTCAGATTTTCACCTGTTTCGGTCTCTTCAGAATTCTTTAGGTTCTGTAAGGTTGACCTCAAGAGAGGACTGCCAAAACTATTTGTCCCGTTTTTTTGATCAGAAGTCCCAAAGTTTCTACAGTAACGGGATAATGTCTCTGCCCACAAAATGGCAGAAAGTTATTCAACAAAACGGTACATATATATTGTAAATAAATGTAAATAAACTTTGAAAAAAATGTCTTGACTTTTCATACAAAAATACGAAAATACTTTTTCCCCAACCTATTATATGTATGTTCTAATTGAACTTGTTAGCATGGTTTATTTAATTTACTCTAAATCGATTTATTAACAAAGTATAAGCACTTATTTAATGCCATAAGAATCTGTAAAGAAAAAAAAAACATTTTTTGTATCTTGAATTCAATCTTTACAACTTTTTAAATACAAAAACCACTCTCCTTGCCATTCAAATAAAACTTTATTATCATTAGTCTGCAAACAAGAATAATATAACCTGTAAAATTTAAAATGGTAGAAGTTTTTATAATAAAATACTTATATAATAAATAAATAATATCTTGGTCACAATACACACAGCGCCCTCTAGTTACAAGCTAAGCAACTAAATGCTTGTGTTATGGATACTAGATAACGGATATTAATACATATACACTTTTCTTTTGTAAATACATACTTATAATACATACATACACATACATACATAACTTCACGCCAAATCCCTTGCGGGGTAGGCAGAGAGAACAGAGCGCCATAAGGCACGATTCTTACACGCCTCACTCGCTTCGTTGACTTTCATAACTCTTTTCATGCACGCGCGTCGGTTTTTGAGGCTCTTAACATCACCTTCCTCCAGAACACGTTCTATTTGGTCATGGAATGTGTGTCTTGGCCATCCTCGACTCCTACATCCATCCGCTTTTGCATTGTATATCTGCTTAGTCAGTCTTGCATCAACCATTCTTTCTACATGTCCGAACCATCGGACCATGCCCTTATAACTACTTATAATACATAGAAAAAAACCCAGATACCACACAAATATTCATGTTTGTCACAAATATTTGTGCTGGGGTGGGAATCGAACCCCCGACCTCATTGCTGCAGCCGGTAGTTTTACCAATGCGCCACGAGGCCCGCCAAACTTCATACCATATCATAATATAATATTTATTAATCAACAGTGATGATGATGATGATGATATGCAACAGTTATAGAATCTTGCAGTTCGCTGCATGAATGAATGGGCCGACTCGATCGGTGAAATACCACGACCTCTCGGAATATCAGCGTGAAGTGGCTCGTGCCGCCTTTGTTTGGTGAGAGAGGTATCCGGAGGCCCGATCCCTTTTCCTCTTCCCTTCCCCTTCTAAAGCACAAACAAACATAGATAATTTCACGCCAAGTCCCTTTCGGGATAGGCTGAGAGAACAGACCATACATAATACTATATCACCATTTGAAATATATTTTTTAGATGGAGCTAAAGGAATCGATCACATTAGGTTATTGTTACATGTCGACCTCGATGTCTCAGAGGTCATAACCTTGACCTCTGTCATTATATTTTTCTTTCTCACTAAGTAATTACAGTAGCACAGCCAATGAGAGCGATACTGTCCAAATTAATTCATTGGATTAGCTTAGTCTTTTGGCGATATAATTAATTGATCTTATTTTTTATTAATTTGATTGATTGAATTATTTATTTTAAACATTTAGATAACGCTCTTGTTTTATACTATAAATTTATAAAGTCAAATAATTTTTAAAGACTAAGTAGCTGACATGGCTTTTTTACGCCAGAAAAACACCCAGACGCCATACAAACTTTCATGCTTGTCGTAAATATCTGCACTCAGGTGGGGATTGAACCAGCCAACCTCGATTCTGCAGTCGGTAGTTTTACTAATGCATTATGAGGTTCGTCAGTGAGATAATTAGATTTTTTATTTTTAACTTCATGCTTTTTTCTACTACAAGGTGTATACAGCGAATGCCAAGCCTTGAATCGTCGAATTTTCACTTCTCATATGGAATAGGTAGCGGAACCTATTGCCACACATCGGCCACAATAATTTCAGTCATTTAAATGCATAATTATCACAAGTAACATCCAAACTAATATCCAAGAAGTTATTGGTGAGAGCCCAAATTTAAATCAACCAAATCTTTATTTAGAAGCTTTATATACAATCGTACACACATAAAACACACGCCTGTATCATATAGCAGTAGGCAGAGACTTTGGTTTTCCACAACCTACGATCCTGAAGTGATCAAAGACATGTTGGACCAGGAATGGCCGGAACGGGTGTTCTCCGTAACTATGATGGAAAGGACTAGCCCATTAAATATCCAGGCTGGCTGGGACATGGTGGTCATGGCGGAACTAGGCGAGGAGAAGGCTAAGGGTCTGAAGAGGCTCTTGAAGAAATCTTGCCCAGAAGCACTGGAGCTACTTGCAGATGGCGAAGCGGGAATGGTGGAATATGTATTACGTGCTACAAAGAGCTCTAGGAAGGGAGTGGCAGAAGGAGAAAAGTACACATTCGTACTCCCAGGCACTATGAATGAAGAAGGAGAATACATTATGATGTTTAGACAACTGGTAGAATTTAAACGGATAAGCTCCGAGCTGAAGAGATTGGGAAAGTATGTGGTATTAGTTGAAAAAGTATGAAATAAAAATAAAATAAGGAAAATAATTGAGACATTCTTTAGAGATACAAATATCAAAATAAAAATATTTATAGAAAATGACGAGGAAGCAAAAGGGGAAAATAAAAAAAAAAACACGAAACGCGACAGTTTGGATCAAAGGAGAAGGAATATACGCAGAAATATTAAAAAAGGCACAAATTGGAGTGACAGGGGCAGACATGACAAATCTTGGGGTGACAGTAAGGTCAATAAAGAGGATAAGAGACAGGGATGGGGAATCAGAAATGATGATGAGAGTGGTGGCTGAACCACAACAAGCGGAGATTTTAAGGGATAGGCTTTCGAAGGCGGTAGAAGGAGCCAAAGTGGAAATATGGAATCAGGCGATGTATCATGTAACGGGAACCGAGGGAGATATGGATAAAGAGGAGATAAAGATGGCACTAGATACTGCACTCGGTGTAGCAATACAGATAAAATCACTGAGGCCTACGAGAAACGGCAGTAAATCAGCCACTATAGCCGTAAACAAATAATCTTATATCATATATATATAATAATTAAATATTATAATCTTGCAAAAAACCTAGCAAATGTGACATGGGTCATGATAGGGTGGACTAGATGCCAAGTCAGAAAGAGAGTTGCCCTTGTAAAATGTTATAGGTGTTGGGGTACAGGACACATCAGAGCAAACTGTGATGGACCGGACAGAACGAGTCTCTGCAGAAAATGTGGCAGCCCTGAACACAAAGTGGTAAATTGCGACAAGGATCCCTACTGTCCGGCATGTAACAAATCGGGTCATAAAGCAGCTTCCACGGGATGCCCGATCTTTAGAAAGGCGATAAGAGACGCTGAAACCGCTGGTCAACCGCGTCACTACAGATATGTGTCTGCAAATAAAAATGGCGATCAAGATCCTCCAAATTAACACCGACCGCATTCGAGCAGCGCACGACCTCCTGCCCGAGGTGATACAAAGATACGACATTGATATCGCCATTATTGCGGAGCCAAATCGTAAAAGAGCTGCTGCTGGAGCACGGACCTAGAAAACAGGGGTGACGCCACTGTTGTCCTGTACAATAAGAAGTTAACTATAGACGGCATAATGAAAGGCAACGGGTACATCGGGGTAAGGTTAAAACAAGGAACCTTTTTCAGTTGCTACATATCACCAAACTGCGATATAAATGAATACCAAAGAGATATCGATGAGCTTTGGAACACCCTACGCCAACAACGAGGGAAACTGTTAGTGGCAGGTGATTTTAACGCTGCTTCTCCAACTTGGGGAAGTGGAAAATGCAACAAAAGAGGACAGTACCTTCTTGAAATGGCAGCGGACCTGGACCTGGTTGTACAAAACCAGGGCAGCGAACCAACCTTCCAACGAGGATGTAGAAAGTCCATACCCGATGTAACCATGGCTAATCATGACCTAGCTGGAGACATTGTGTATTGGAGGGTGCTGGATGAGGAAACAATGAGTGGGCACAGATACATTATTTATGAAATTGAAAATAGCAGAATTGAGAGAATATTTTGCACGCCGGGAAATTGGAGCCTGAAGAAACTGAACTCGAATAGATTTAAGGAATACATGGAGGGAAGTATAATCGGGACGCCCGAGGAGTTGGTTGAGGCAACAATTAGAGCATGCGAAGCATCAATGCCAAGAAAAGGAAATGGGAAAAGAAAAGAGCTATATTGGTGAAATGAAGAGATAGCAAACGCGTGAAGAAAATGGTTAAAATGCAGAAGAAAGTACACGCGAAATAATAAGAAGAAAGGAAAAGTGGAACCAAGGGAAATAGGGGAATTAGAGGTAGATAAATATAGAGAAGCATAGAAAAAAGCAAAGTATGAACTGAAGCTCCAGATATACAAATCTAAAGAACAACAGTGGGAAAAAGTCTGCAAAGAAGTAGATGAAGACGTCTGGGGCCTAGGTTATAAGATAGTTACTAGGAAACTGAAAGGTAATCCACCTCCACCACAGTTAAGCATGAGGAGACTACAAGAGATTACCAGGGTATTGATTCCACACCATGAGAGTTTTAACAGAAGGGTTGAAACTTTAGGAAAAGTACCGGAGATTACGAAAGAAGAGATAGCTGCCGTGAGTAGAATGATGAAAGTAAAAAGGCTCCGGGCCGAGATCAACTGCCACCAGAGATAGTGAAGCTGGCCGTGGAAACAATACCGGAAAAGTTACTGAGAGTAATGAACAATATACTCAGGTCTGGAGAGTTCCCGTCCATATGGAAGAAGGCAAGGCTTGTACTGCTTAGAAAAGCGAACAAGCCTGCGGATGATCCAACTGGTTATCGACCCCTCTGTCTTTTAGACTGCTATGGCAAGCTACTGGAAGGGATCATTTTAAAAAGAATTGAGGAGAAGATAGAGACTTGTGGTGGCTTGGCAGAAGAGCAGTATGGCTTCAGAAGGGGTAGATCCACTCTCGACGCTATAAGAAGAGTTGTTCAAATAACAGAAGAAGCCAAAATGGGCACCCGTCGCACGCGTAAACTATGTGTACTAATAGCACTCGACGTACGAAATGCTTTTAACACGGCGTCATGGGAAATAATTATTGAAGAGATAAGAAGCAGGGGGTTCCCTCGGTATATAGTAAACATTATAAATAGCTACCTCCATCATAGATCCATATTGGTCACCGATGCCGAAGGGGACACGGAAACTCTAGAGACAAGTAGTGGAATACCCCAAGGCTCCAAACTTGGACCAACCCTCTGGAATATTTTTTATGATGGGGTGCTCAGGTTGGAGTATGGCGAGGGAACCTACATCATAGGCTTTGCAGATGACTTGGCCCTAGTACTCACGGCACGAAATGAATCTTCCTTGATGAACCGAGCCAACGATGCCCTCGGAAAAATAAGTAACTGGATGCAGCAGAAGTGCCTCAAACTTGCTCCTGAAAAAACGGAAGCCGTCATGCTGAGTGGCAGGAAAAAATACGGGGATATAACGTTTGCAATACAAGGAACCACAATAAAACCCAGCGAGAAGGTAAAGTACTTGGGAATATGGCTTGACAAAAGCTGGAAATTTGACAAACATATCTTGGAGACTACAGGGAAGGTGGAGAAACTGAGCGCTGCCTTGGGACGGTTAATGCCCAGGAGAGGCGGTCCCAGAGCAAGCAAGAGGCGCACACTGGCATCTGTCGCCCATTCGGTGATGCTTTACGGTGCTCCGATATCGCAAGAGTGCAAAGGCAACTCGCCATTAGGATCTGCGGAGCATATCGTAGAATATCACTGGATGCGGCTCAGGTGATTGCGGGGTTAATACCAATAGAAAGACTGGCAAGGGAGAGAGTACGGCTATACAATAAGGAAGGCACACCGAAAGAAGAAAGACAACGAACTCTAAAGGAATGGGAGGAAGACTGGTCCAAGAGGGGGAAGGGGTCATGGACGAGAGTACTAATACCAAGTCTGAGGGCCTGGATAGAAAGGAAACATGGAGAGGTAGACCGTTTGATCACTTAGGCGTTGAGTGGACACGGGGTATTTAATGTGTTTCTACACGCAATAGGAAAGGCCGAGAGTGATGATTGCTGCTATTGTGGACTCGAGGATACACCACAACATGCACTCTTTGAGTGCAATAACTTCCTAGCAGAAAGAGAAAAACTACAGGACGAGGGGAAGGAAAGGTTGGGGCCACAAAATCTAGTAGACCGAATGCTACAAAGCGAGGAGGACTGGAGAAGACACACACATTACCTAAGGACGGTCATGAAAAGACGGGAGGATGACGAGTGGGCAAGGCAAAGAAATGAGAACGCTGGGAGTCATATCACTAGCAACTAGACCACCGACGTAATATCCATAGCGGTCTTCCGGACAGACGATAAGGAGTGAAAAAAAAAAATCTACGATCCTGACACATTTCTTTCGCCTCATCCACGGCCATTTATTTTATCATGCATTCACGTCGGTTTCGGATACTACGCATGTTGCCTTTTTTAAACAGACCATTTATTTGGTCACGGTAGCTCCGTCTTGGTCTCCCGATCTCGACTCTGCCACTAACATTCGCATTGCATACTCTTTCAGTCAGCCGGCTTTCATTAATCCTTGCACCATGACAACACTTCAAACTCTACAAACATTAATTGTCAAGTTTTATTAAACAATAAATTAATTAAATTATATACTTATAAGTATTTATGAATCTGTTTAACTTTCTCGAAAAATAGTTTAGATAGAAGATTTGATTAGTGGTAGAGCCAAGCAGTTCGCTGCATGAATGGGCCGGCTCGACCGGTGAAATACCACGACCTCTCAGAAGATCGACGTAAAGTGGCTCATTCCGCGTTTCTTTCAGTGAGAGAGGTACCCGGAGGCCCACCCCCCTTACCCATCCTTCCCTATCCCCTATCCCTTAAAGGTCGGCAACGCAACAGCAACTATATGTGTTGCTGGTGTCCATGGGCCGCGTTGGTTGCTTACCATCAGGTGACACGCCTGCTCGTTAGCTCTCCTATCCCATAAAAAAAATACATCCTTAAAACTAAATTGTGACTTATATTGTACATTGTATCGGTGAATGCTAAATCTAGTATATCTTTTCCTTCAGATAAAACGAAGCTTGCATCTAAAATTTGCTCAACGTAGCTGAATGTATTTCTCTCCTCCATATGACATAGCATAAATCTATACATATAAGTAAAAAGAAATGGTGTGTCTGTTTGTAATATTGAAATATCTGCTTTTATTAACGTACTACGTACTGCTTAAACTTGCGTATGAATATATATATGATACATACACCAACGTAGAATATTTCAAAAAAATGTCTATCTGTTTGTTCCAGCTAATCTCTGAAATGGCTGGACTGATTTTGATGAGACTTTTATTGGTAGATAGCTGGTGTAATAAGGAGGAACTCAAGCTTTTGTTTATTTATTGCTTCCGCGGTGAAACAAAGTTCGCCGGGCCAGCTAGTATAGTAGGTATATCTTTATATACTCGTATCTATCACAGTGGATTGACTCGCCCTAGGGTCGTAAACTGACTTACCCAGTCCAATATATCTGATACACAGATATACGAGACATTTTTTCTATATAGCGAAAGCCTCCGGTAAAATTTATTATAGACGTTATAGGCAGTTCAATAAGAGATAACAGAGAAAAAAGGTGATGTTTTCTTAAATATAAGAAAAGTCTTTTTTTTTCTCGATATTTTAATAATTTACAAGCGAGCGGACATATAATGTATTTTTTTTATGCGATAAGAGGGCAAACGAGTAGGCGTGTCAACTGATGGTAAGCAACCAACACCACCCATGGACACCAGCAACACATATAGTGTTACTGTTGCGTTGCCTTTGGGATAGGGGATAGGAAGGGATGGGGAAGGGGAGGTGGGCCTCCGGGTACCTCTTTCACCGAAAGAAACGCGGCATGAGCCACTTTACGTCGATCTTCTGAGAGATCGTGGTATTTCACCGGTTGAGCCGGCCCATTCATGCAGCGAACTGCTTGGCTCTAATATTGTTACGTATACTACTGTACTGTATAGAAAATAGTTGTGTGACGTCATATAGAGTTAGTTGGGCTTAGTTATGTCACGTGGAGTCGGTTTGAACGACTCGAACGGTGAAATACCACCACCTCTGCGAAAATTGGTGTAAAGTAGCTCATAACAAGCTTCGTTCGGTGGGTGAGATATCTGGAGAGCTAACATCATTCTGCTCCCTTGTTTATTTTCTTACATGGGTAACGACATCTGCCTAGGCTTACATTGCTAACCTTGAATAAAGGATGGCCTTTATTCATGGTTAGCAATGTAAGCCTAGGCAGATGTCGAAGGGCATACTTGTTTGACACATTTCTCATAAAAAAGAGCTATTAAACTAACTAACTAACAACTAAACTTCAGTCTAGTTAATTGTGAAAGAATTTGGTGTTTAGTTGGAATTTACAGATGGCGCTGTTTTTGCTGGATAACTTCTGCCCGCTTTGATAGCTTACAATAATGATCTACTTGTGCTTATCAGGAAGGAATGGAGGACCGGAGAGGCTCCGTCGTCGTTCTGGCCGATATGCCTACTGAACGAAGTGGGGAAGCTCTTCGAAAAAGCTATCTCCGCCTGTATCAGCAGCTACCTATCCCAGGTGGGCGCGAGTTCGCACCGCTTGCAAGTGCGCCCGGGTCACGGTCCGGGAAGAATGAGCCCCGGTGCGGCCGGGGAGGGTCATCGAGGGGGGCCCTGGGAGGTCTTTACAGTGCGCGGTCGGTGCCTCTCCGCCCCTCCCTCTCAGCCTCACGCTGAGGCGACGGCAGTGTGCTCCAGAGGGCGAAGCTTTGTCCTGGACCACCCTAATGACGGAGGAAAACCACCGCGAGCGTTAAGTGGGTATCGGATTGCAGAATACTGCTTTGGGAGTCCCACACTACCCTCTGCCGTACCGAGGCGGGGGCTATCCTTAAAGCATTATCTCGCGAAAAAAAAAGTTGATATTGGAATACATCCGAAACTCATAGTTATAAATCAGGTAGAGACATTTTATACAAGAATCTAAAAATATAAACATAAAAAAAGAAATAGCAGAAAGCGATAAAGATAAAGGTGTACCCAATTGGGTAAAAATACTTTTTTTAAAAAGCGTTTTCTTTTTATATTGCGCCGTAACTGTTATTTTCGGAGCGAGCCCTGGAACTTGGTCGTCAGCTTATCTCCAGGTTTCCGGTACACTGGCTCTTTGCGTAATTAGCGATGTAATTATTTATCACGCTATATAATATACCTACGTCGAAAAATGTTCAGGAAAAAGTATTTTTATTTTATGGACTATTAGTAGTATTTTAAGTAGAGCCAAGCAGTTCGCTGCATGAATGGGCCGGCTCGACTGGTGAAATACCATGACCACTCAGAAGATCGACGTAAAGTGACTCATGCCGCGTTTCGTTCGGTGAGAGAGGTACCCGGAGGGCCACTCCGCTTCCCCATCCTTCCCTATCCCGTATCTCTTAAAGGTCGGCAACGCAACAGTAACAAAATATGTGTTGCTGGTGTCAATGTGCGGCGTTGGTTGCTGACACGGCTGCTCGTTTGCCCTCCTCCCATAAAAAAATGGAAAGGATGAAAGGAAAGGGGTCAAAGAAGGATAACTCTTTCACTGAATGTAACGCGGGATGAGCCACATTACGTCGATATTATGAGAAGTTATAGTATTTCACCGATTCAGCCCATTCATGCAGTGAGCAGCGTGGCTTAACTTTTGATTGTCAAAATTTGTTTAGTTGGATTTTAATTTTGATTGGATAATTTAGGCTTTACACCCGGAATAGGGTAGTCCAGTGGTATTTTCGTATGTACATGTAATCTAAATTGAATAATTTATTTATCACTAGCTGATCCGGCGAAC
This sequence comes from Euproctis similis, assembly GCA_905147225.2. Classification (NCBI taxonomy): domain Eukaryota; kingdom Metazoa; phylum Arthropoda; class Insecta; order Lepidoptera; family Erebidae; genus Euproctis; species Euproctis similis. The sequence continues at coordinate 2,866,584 of LR990121.1, read as the reverse complement.
TTTGTTACGTATCAAAAGTTTTTTACAGCGTCTACAATTATAGTGCAAAATATTGAAAATTATCACTTTTTCTTTACGATACTTAAACGTGAATTAAACAAACGAACCACGTCGTTAACACTAACACCCTCTGTTACGTAGTTTCAAAGATCTGAGCATTTGCAGACAGACAGCGAAACGCGTCTTTGTTTTATAGTATGTAGTGATTATGTATAAAGGTATCGATTGTTTTGAGAGAATGTCTATGAAATAATGTGACTTGAGTTCAAGTCTCGTGTTCCAATTTCAACTCACGTTATTGAGTTCTCAAAGTTAGAAAAAAACAGTATTCTTTCAACAGTATTCTAACTTCTTTTTTATAATCATATCAGAATGTTTTAAAATTTAAGTAGCTTGACTCAATCAATATCTATATACTTTCTACAAATAGACCACCGACAAAGTAGAGAATCGTATAACTTTATACTCAATTTTATAGTTTTTAATAAAAATTGTATAAAACCTGCAGTTTTATAGAACTTGAAAGGTATAATTTATAGCTCATATTTATTCAATTTTAAACTATTAACTTTTATCCGAACAAAGTCTGCCCGAACTAGATAGTACATACACACATACATACATAACTTCACGCCAAATCCCTTGCGGGGTAGGCAGAGAGAACAAAGCGCCATAAGGCACGATTCTTACACGCCTCACTCGCTTCGTTGACTTTCATAACTCTTTTCATGCACGCGCGTCGATTTTTGAGGCTCCTAACATCACCTTCCTCCAGAACACGTTCTATTTGGTCATGGAATGTGTGTCTTGGCCGTCCTCGACTCCTACATCCATCCGCTTTTGCATTGTATATCTGTTTAGTCAGTCTTGCATCAACCATTCTTTCTACATGTCCGAACCATCGGAGCATGCCCTTTCTTACTTTTGCACCGACACTCTCTTTCAAATATATTTATTTTAGTAATAATATTAATATTTGGCGGTCTGTTTTTTTTTCTTTCACATCTCAAAATCAAATTAAATTATAATCATCAGATATTATATTAAATTGGGTTTTATCGATTGTACGAATCCATATTATATCTGACGGCGATTTGTTGTTTCTGTTTATAACTAAATATTACACCCAATTTATAAAATATTGGCCGACCCGGCTAGATTTGTTCCGCATGAAAGGCCATTTTACAGCGTTTAAAATTAAAGTGCTAAATCTTGAAAATTATCAATTTTACTTTAGTACATTTTGCATAAATTATACAAACATACTCTATTAAAAAAAACCACACCAACAGCCGTTGCGTAGTTTCAAAGATCTAAGCATATAAGGGGGCAGACAGTGGAAAACATAACATTACTTCACGCCTTTTTCTACCCGAAGGTGTAGGCAGTAGCTGTTAAGCCTCGACTCATCGTTATATTCACGTGCCAAATGGAACAGCTGGTGAACCTATTGCCATACCGGGCACAAAGTTTTCAGTCATCTATATTTATCACACATAACTTTCGAAAATCTGTGTGTCTACCAAGATTCGAACCCGCGACCTCTGGATTGGTGGTGGTTTTATACTATGTAATGATGATACACAGTATGAATCGGTGATGAAGTTTTGCGATATTTCAACATTCATGTCAAATCCTTTGCGGGGTAGAGAGAACAGAGAGACACATGACACGATTCTTACAGACTTTTCTTCCTCTTTTGTACTGTATCTATATTCTTAGTCAATATTGCATTATCCATTCTTTCTATAAGTTCTACCCATCAGAACATGCACTTTCTAGCTTCTTTCGTACTTGCCTGACGACGTTTGATCTACGGATTTGGTACATTTTGCCTAAAATATCCAGAAATTAGCTTTAAATAGAAGCAGAATTCTACAGATGCAAGAGGAGTACATCAGTAATCTAACGAGATATTAATTAGTTTCGTACACAAGGATTGAGTAACCACTATTATTTTCAATTAGTTACTATTAATTTGGAGTTCAATAATCAACGCTGAACGCTTTTTATAATTGCAATTTCCAATACTGGAACGACGAAAAACAGGTTTTTTAAAACATATCATCCATAACTTCAGCCCTTTTTCTACCCGAAGGTGTAAGCAGTGGCTGTTATCTGATAGCAGCCAGTGCTTCTTACCTTACCCCTCGGGATCTTGCCGAACGAAATGTGGAACGAGAAAGACTCTACCACTGTTATGCTACTTACTCATGTAAGTATTCATCATCATTGATTCATTGGCAACAAAAACAACCTGCTTGGTTTAACAAAATATCTGTCAACATCAAAAATTATAAAACAATTGACACCTTTTTTACGACGTCAAAATTCATCATTTATTAATTTCAACATCTCCGAGTGCAATGGTTTCGTGATATTTTTATTTTGATAAATTTTTGTCCAAAATTTTTGTTGAAGTATATTTTTATGTTTTTGGAATAATATTTGGTCTATGCTATTGGATTTTAAGGAAAATGAGTCCCGAGTAAGTTTTCCCATATTATTTTTTACGTTGATGAATAAAACGCATTAAAATCTCGAACAGTTCATGTTATGATCCTATCAGAGCCTTATAGATTTCGCATACACCAGAAAGCCAAATGTTTTTAATACATTTTAAATATTTCTTCAAATGAATAGAAACTCATTTCTTTATCTAACTAATTAACTATATTCTCAAATTTGTATAAAATGCTTAAAATCTTTATTAATATTTTATGAATACGTTTTAATAATATACGTGGATATCTTATGGCAATGGTATTTTGTCATCTATTGAAATTTCTTGACAAATAACTTCATGATCATTCATCATTCATCTGAATCATCATCAGGTGCTGTATTCCCTGTCCCGCTGCGGATCCCTGCGCCATGTCAGCGGGCATCAAATCTGGCTTACGTGATGACAAGCCCATTGATGGAAAACAAGATGTGTCCTACTGCTGTTATACCAAACCTTGCTCAAATTTTGCTCCGGTTCGTAAGATGATTTTTTGTAGCTTCATTCCCTTTGATATTGCAAGTTGTAGTCAGAGGTGATGCTATGCTTTGATTTGCCAAATTCCGTCTTGGTCAACTATTGAGTACAATGTTGCCAGTCATCAATATTTGCCACGCAAAACTTACGAAAAATAGCTAGTCTGTTCTAAGATTCAGACCTGCGAATTCTGAATCACTTATCGTAAGACCCATGATTTCTCATCATATATCTTGCTACCGGCAGTGTTATAAGCAGCCCCGTATACCAGAATCGTATGCACCAAGACGTTGTTACATGAGACCAACTGCCCCGGTCGAGTCATGCACCACATACAAACTGTCCTACCTGCCGTCTGATGGTTGCCAGAATATCAAAAGTGTGATGAATAGGCCACCACCGAATCTTGTGCCCAGTTGTGAACCAATGGAGGGAGGCACCATACAAAGGGTAATTAACATGATTACTAATCCCATTTGTATTATAATAATTTATATTGCAAAGATAATGATGCACGCAGATTACTGCACGAATGGAGCTGCTCAACCAGTGAATGTACTACTTTGTCTGCTTGGTAATGTGTGTTCTGCTGTGTGTCCTTCCATGTGAAAGGTATCTGGAGCATCACTCTCTACCGTGTCCTCTAAAATATGCCAGCGGATGTTTACGAACATTTACCCCAGGAGGGTACCAGCTGTTTTTCCCCAGAAGGATCCCATGTGAGCGTCCATGACTTCATATTCACCAGAGCGTAGATGATTGATGTAATATTATACATCATCATACGTGAAGAAGATGAAGAGAACAGACGAGTTAAAGGATTAATATAACTTATGCAAAGAGTAAAAGATAAATATGTGATGTGTAAATACAAAACAGTAGTTTTTGCCTACTCTATATGAAAAAGAAATAGGTTTTTTGTTATTATAAATATAATCTTATTTAACTTTTTCAGCTTTCATATCTTCCAAATCCAGTGTGTGTGACGCAGCCAATCCGTCCGTGCCACCATGACATGTGGGGTCAAGGCCCGATGCAGAACATCACCACACAGCGCCACGACTACGTACCCAAGCCTGTGATAGTCAGGGAGTCATGCAAACCGCCTTATAAGTTTCACTGCGTGGAACAGCCATTTGAAAGTAATTTTACAAAGATTTTCTTAGCAGACTGACAAAACAAGAGACAAGAGACTTTATTCCCTTTCATGGATATATGTAAGATACAGTTTTCCTTAATAATGCACATCTGATGCAAATAATTTTTATCAAGCCCAACAATAATCATTTATTTCCTGAGAGTAACAGTCAACTCATTTTTTTAAATTGGGTACACATAAAGCTTTGTCTTACGATTTTCAGATCGTACGATTAATCGTATGTCGTTTTTGAACCCTGGCCGGAATCCTGTACCGCCGTCTTATGCTCCGCTCAGATGCTATGAGAAACCAGCAGGTATTTGACAATGTTTGTATAGAAAAAGGTTTGGGTAAGAACCCAAATCACATCACGGGCTGATCCTGGTGAAACTTTTCAGGATATAACTTTAAATATCCGGAATATGAGTTGGAGTATCAGAAACTGAGAACCAATAATTTATAGAGTTGATAACATTTGCACGATTATAACGTGGTAAATTTTCAGCGAGGATGGAGTCGTCTACGATCCACAAGATGTCATACCAGCCGGTGTGTGTGCCACGACCACAAATACCACCCTGGGCATGCAAGGGACAGTACCAGAAGCCATGTCAAAGGGTACCCAAACAATATATTATTTATCCTTGCTAATTTATTTGATTCCGTCAAATATTCATAAAACTAAAGTGTCGTAACTTCAGCTGTTAATTGAACTACTGATGAGCTTGTTCGTATATCTGTTTCTAAAATAATTGTTTTTTTAACAGTTTGAAGGTACTACCATCTACAGATCTTCATATTTGCCACCCGGCGAGGACTGCACGGAGTATATGGATCCCTGCAAGTATGGCGACTGCAAACGTAAGTTACTTTTTTTAACTGATAGACAAACAGGCAAGTGGTGACACCCTGTGGTGACTAAGACAATCCATGGGCACCTATAATATAGTGTCACAGTTACGTTATCGTCATAAAAGGTAGACCGCGTTAAAATATTATCCCACCACCTACCACTGTTAAAATTTTATTAAACTTATATTGGCGCTGCTGGTACCTTTGGGTAATGTATTATCATTTCAGAATTTTAATTGTTTAGCAACCCACTTCTGAATTGGAACTCTCGACTTTGAATACATCTTGCGCAATCATGTTTTTTTATTGATAAATGGAAGGCATTACTTGACTTAGTGTAACGCGTTGCTTACGCGTTTGGATATTAAGACTTGAGGTTATAAAAAAAAATCGTCTTCAAGTAGACACCAATCAATTGGATGGAAAAGATTTGCTGTCTGGTAAAATTATTACCAAATTTGGGATGTTTGTTTTCAGCTTGTGGCTGTCTGTGCCCTCCAACATGTATGACTACGAGTCCATACTGTCCAATCTCGTTTCCCACGGCGGGATGCTGAGGGAGAATTTCTCGTCTGCGATCATTTATTAAATTAGAGTAGCAGCCGATGTTCGAGGTTTAGTGAAATTCCCTTGTGAAACGTGTCCATGTCTTCGTAACTACTAGCAGTAAATGTTTATGTGACTTGGTCGAAAAAAAATAAATTTTATGGTAGTTTTGTCTAGTCTCTGTTATGTATAAGCGAAGTGAATATTATTCTATGCAATTTTTAAACGCAATAAAAATGTTGTTTGATACTGAATTTGAGTGTTTGAATTCTTGGTTTTCACTATTAGTATTACTTTTAACAGTGGTAGAGCCAAGTAGTTCGCTGCATGAATGGGCCGGCTCGACCGATGAAATACCACGACCTCTCAGAAGATCAACGTAAAGTGGCTCATGCCGCGTTTCGTTCGGTGAGAGAGGTACCCGGGGGCCCACCCCCCTTCCCCATTCATTACTGGAGTCCCTTAAAGGTCGGCAACGTAACGGTAACACTATATAAGTATATGTTGCTAGTGTCCATGGGCAGCGCAGGTTGCTTACCATCAGGTGACACGCTTGCTCGTTTGCCCTCCTATCCCTTAAAAAAATATTAGAAGGTAGACAATGTTGTAACTTTACTACATTATTGTACGAAAGTGTGTAGCAACTATGCTTTGTCACACTGAACTAAGTTTTTCTGCACTTAAATTTACATACCACATACGAAATGATGGAATTCAAAAGTGGTAGGTATAAGCCAGGATTCGAACCCCCATTCTATACACTAACAGTTGGGAGGATGAACCATACGGATCCGAAATAAACGGTTTTGATAATAAACGGTCAATGTCAAACCTACGGTTTTGATTAGAGTATTAATGTCAAATCTACGGTTTTGAGTATCAATGGCAAATCTACGGTTTTGATTAGAGTGTTAATGTCAAGTCTATGGTTTTGATTAGAGTACCAATGTCAAATCTACGGTTTTGATTACGAGTAGCAATGTCAAATCTACGGTTTTGATAAGAGTATCAATTCAAAATCTACGGTTTCGATTAGAGTATCAATGCCAAATCTATGGTTTTGATTAGAGTATCAATGTCAAATCTATGGTTTTGAGTATTAATCTCAAATCTACGGTTTCGATTAGAGTATTAATGTCAAATCTACGATTTTGAGTATCAATGTCAAATATACGGTTTTGAGTATCAATGTCAAATCTACGGTTTTGATTTGAGTATCAATGCCAAATCTATGGTTTTGATTAGAGTATCGATGCAAAATCTACGGTTTTGATTAGAGTAAAAATCAAAATAAACGGTTTTGATTAGAGTTTCAATAAAAACTTTTAGGCTTTTGCGTTGCATATTACTCAGAAATAATGATGAACGGGAATTAACGCGACACTTTTTTAGGTAAACAAATATTTACCTTTATTTTAGCTTGACGTTTCGGCCAGTTTGCACTGGCCGTGGACACAAGCAGACTGAAGTGGCACCCTCACGACTCCGTAGATGAAGTAAATGTTAGTACATCTACCCTCATCGCTTCGTGCTGTTTTTTCAATGCCAAATCTACGGTTTTGATTAGAGTATCGATGCAAAATCTACGGTTTTGTTTAAGGTATCAATGCAAAATCATATTTGTACATCTAGAATATATACATGACGTGTATAATTAAAAGACACCAAGCCCCAGATGGACTGACTGTTCCATAAATAATCTTGTGTATCTTCACTTGACTCTTAAACTACTGAATCGACTTCTACAAATCCATTTCTACACATTCTACACACATTTTTCCACATAATTTATGTTTTTCCCATTGATATTTTTGATGTTCTAGAAAAAAGTTACTGTTTTTAGAAAAGCAATGTAGAGTTAATTAATCTTTTTCATCAAATAGACCACCAGTCAATCCTGGTACCAAATAGTCATGTTATAAATATATATCAAAGGAACAAAAGCAAAGAAAAAGTAGACGTAAAAACTCTTAGTTGTACAAACAAGATTCGTATTGAATGTGCTACAATGGTTGGCGCAAACACAAATTCATTACAAATGCCGTCCGCCACAGATCACCATACAAATCGCGCAATGTATTACGTACATGTTTATGATTCACGAAACAAGTGTATATGACAGATTTTTTTTTCATCGGTACTATTAATATTACTGTAATAATTAAACAATATAAATAATTATACAAATATCTCTTTTGGGAAACTAGTTCCCTGATGGTAGACTACTAACGCTACCATCAGACATCTGTAACACCGGATTATGTTGACTGAAGTGTATGCTCGTATATTGCCAACCAAGTGTGGATAGTAAAGTTTGCAAGATTTCTGTGTTGGAATTCAGTAGGTGCTGCTAATGTGAAAAATTCCTCAGAACACTAACAGTGATAAATGCGTTCACTTGTATTGATGTTCTAAAATAAATATCAAACTTGCTAGACTTTAAAATTATTTATTTTCAAATTTTTATTTTACCTTTTAGAGTATGTTTACAAATTTTATCTATATTGGCCGGCCCATTCATGCAGCGAACTTTCCCTGGTCAAAGTTTTAAAAAGTGCCACATCCATTTAGTAAATTGTTAGTTTTTGATATTCCATGTCACTGTCCACACACATTAATCCAATACAGTTTACATTGTACGTTTTATTATGAGAGAGGCGCCCGCGTGTCTACTACAACGCGCTACATACAGACAGACCTTTTGAACGGAACGAAACACAATATTGTTGTATCTGCGGGTAGAATTGTGGCCTTTGAGGCTAATTATACGAAGTTGATTAAGATTATACAATGAGAGAGAGTCAAATGAACCAGTCATCAGGGCTCATTCTGACTTGTTTGGACTTTATTTCCCTTTCCTATAAGTGACAGTTTATTATTTAGAATCCTGACATCATCTTCGGCTAAAGTATGGCTAAACCAGTCGTAAAGCCATAAGCTGCATGAATGGGCCGGCTCGACCGGTGAAATACCACGACCTCTCAGAAGATCGAGTAAAGTGGCCCATGCCGCGTTTCGTTCGGTGAGAGAGGTACCCGGCGGCCCACCCCCCTTCCCCATCCTTCCCCATCCCCTATCCCTTAAACGTCGGCAACGCAACAGTAGCACTATATGTGTTGCTGGTGTCCATGGGCGGCGTTGGATGCTTACCATCAGGTGACACGCCTGCTCGTTTGCTTTCCTATCCTATAAAAGAAAAAAATAATAGACAATATGGTTCTCTGGATACTTTTCTCACCATAACAAAACGCGACATAAGCCACTTTGCGTCAATTTTCTAAAAGGCTGTTTTATTTTGTTGGTTGTATTAGTTTGGATGGTCTAGTGGTCGAGCACCCCGCTTCTGAATCCAAAGGACGCGGGTTCGAATCCTCACATTGGCTCATACCAATGACTTATGTGCCCGGTATGGCAATAGGTAGGGTTATTTGGGACGGTAAACATAACGGCGAGACGAGGCTTAACAGCCGCTGCTTACACCTTCGGGTAGAAAAAGGCATGAAGTTATGTTATGTTGTGTTATTTTATCAGTCGTCCCAGGCCATTCATGTTTCTCTCACTGTTAAACAATAATTTGATTTCGTCAGTCAAGATTCTCGATAATATTCGCCGAATTCTCCAACCTTTTTGGTGAATTGGTAAATTGTAAAGCATTATTTAATTTTGTGGAAGTGTAATAAATGGCGTTGAAATGTTTTATTTGCTCTTTTACAAATTAAATTTTATTATGTGAAATGAAAATAATTTATGTGATTATTACGCGAATATCAAGCACTAATAATAAAATAAAATTGTGTGGTTTTATGAAACCACCGTAAAAGTGAAACTTTTAAAATTGAGTCTTGGGTTATTGATTTTTAAATCTACTTTTTAAATATACATAAACAAAATATTTTTTCAATAATTATTTTTCAATAATTTAGTTAGTAAGTTTTTTAAATTGATGATTCTGATAAAATGATTAACATTTATATTTTTTTAGAGTGCAACAGTGTAAAACAGTTACTTCACAGCAATTTTTTTAAAAGTTTGCTTTGGCTTCGTTTAACTTTAAGTTAAAGATTTAAATCAATTAATTCGATAATCTCATCATTTTCAAGTTCTTTGGAAGTTAACGACTGAAGATTAAGAATTCCTAGATGGCGCTACTAGGTTGCTACTATTGATGATTCTGCCGTAATATCGTATTATATCGATAGATGTCGCCCGAATCGACAAGTATTCCAGCTTCGGCACTAGGGATAACGCGACACCTATTAAACGTTAACAACATTACAACAAAGGATCTTTACAAAACAAAACGATATTTTTTCCTCCAGTAAATATGATATTTCGATTTATTATGAAAATGTGACAAATACATATATAAAGAGCACTATCTTATCTTATATCTTTAAACGAGCAATTCTTGTATATATATATATATATAAAATTGGAATCTCGGAATCGGCGCCAACGATTTTCATGAAATTTCTATTCCAGCAGATGGCGTTGTTAACTAACACGAAGTCAATGTGTGTTTGCTTTGCTTTTATTACAGTTTATCACTGCAAAAAATTAAGTATATGTTTCTAATATAATATGTTAGTACATAGTATATATTAGTATATATTTATTATTCTGTCGGTAAGATCGAAAAATATTATTGATATTTCATTATTTTATTAGTATGTAATTCGTACTTAAATATAATTTTCAAAAAACACAATTTATAAGAAAAAAACAAACAAACAAACAAACCCGATCCTAGAAAATGTGTCGAAATTGGTAAAGAGGACGGTAATTAGACGATTATACATACGGCCCTCGTGGTGCATCGGTAAACCGCACTACCGATAACACAAGGTCGGGGCGGGTTCGATCCCTCGTCTGGGGGTGTTTTTCTACATGTTTTTACGGTATTTATTTACAAAAATAAAGTGTATATTTGGGTAATTAATTAATAATAAATAAACGATAATAGACGTGAAAGGCGCTCTGACGAGCGCCTTTCACTTTATCCCTACTCCGCGGCCGACCGTCACGCGACATGCAACACGCAGACGAAAAAGTTTGAGACGATGTAATAAAAGTTTCACTTTAATAAACCTCCTCGTTTACGATTTCTATAAAGTAAGCAATAAATTTTCACGTATTAATCCGGATGGGTAATGTTCTAAGGTAATTAAAATACTGATGGTTATAGTAAGAAAGGAGATGCTCCGATAATTCGGACATGTAGACAAAATGGTTGATGCAAATTTAACTTAGCAGTTAAATAGTGCAAAAGTGGGAGGCTTTAGGAGTCGAGGACGGCCAAGACACACTTTCAGTAATTGGATTGTGTCCTTCAGGAAGGTGAACTTAGGAGAATTAAAAACCAACAAACGTGTATAAAAAGTTATGAAAGTCGAAGTAGCTAGTGATATGTGTAAGATTCGTGTCTTATGGCATTCTGTTCTCACTAAACAGTGGTAGACCTACCCAGTTCGCTGCATGAAAGGACCGGCTCGACCCGTGAAATACCACGACCTCTCAGGAGATCGACTTAAAGACGTGAGGTACGCGGAGGCCCACTTCCCTTCCCCATTCCTTCCTATCGTACAGTGTTGCAGATGTCCATGGGCGTCACCATCAGGTGACAGGATTGCTCGTTTCCATTTATGGGATAGGTACCACAAAAAAAAAAAAATTATACGGAAAAAAAATCCTCAAAAGAGCAAGTACAAAAAAGATCTGAGGTGCTTTCTTGAAATGACAATGACAATGATTTAAAACAAAAGTTATAGAGCAGAAAAGAAAATGTTTATAGATTTTTTTCACTTTTTTGCTCATAATGTCTTTAATCGTAAATTTATGGCAACAACTTTTAGTAACATATTTGTATGAAAAGCGATTTCCTACATGTTAGGGCTTGTATTTTTTTATGGGGCGCATAGGTTTTGAGATATTTTTTTTAACTGTAAAATCGTCGTCTTATTCTGAACTACAGTTTTTTAGGCAACCCACGTGCAGTATACTTAATGACGTCATATTAAATTTCATGAAAAAATTGGTTTCATTAAAAAAACACGAGGGTGAAGATCAGCGGCTCTCTGACTATATACTTATATAATATATTCACTTACTTCTGAGTAAAACTCTAACAATTTTGTTTTGCCTACCAAGTTTTTCATAACACTATTCAACTGGGCACTATTTATTTCTCTAGATTTTCCTGTTGATACAAAGTTTTGGAAGTCGGAGAAAAGACAAATACGGAAATAAATACTATTTAGCTGATTCTATTTCATTGTTATTTGTATTAGAAAATGGAAAAGTCTTATTTATGTTATTTTAATAACAACACACTATTTGAGAATTCTGTATTTTTCAAATCCAATAAATGAAATGTAAGGCTTAAAATTAAATAATATCCAATCTGAAATTTTTTTTATGAAACGTCTTTTATTATGAAATACCTAAAAATAATAAAATAAAATAATAATAAATAGTTCCGATATATTGTCCGTCAGTTAAGTCTCGAGATCAAATCCGTTGCGCATTCTTTTTCGGAAGTTATGTGTGAAAAATATAGATGAAAGTCAAAATCGTGCCCAATATGTGTCATAAGGTTCAGTCGATTGATAACTTGAATCGAAAGATGAATAATTGGGAAAATTTTCTGCCATATATCGGGCACTATTTTCTAAGAGACTTTTAATATAGAAATGCGATTCTAAACATTAAACCACCGAGATAAATTATTAACTTTAATTTGTAACTCTCATAATTATAACAAAACAAAATGCTTTATCTATCTATATATATATAAGAGATTTCCACCTATATATTGACTCATCACGATATCTCGGGAACCATAAGGCGTAGCGACTTGAAATTTGGTAGGATTATTCCTTTCGCCGAGTAGAGGTCAGCTAAGAACGGATTTTACGAAATTCCACCCACAAGGGGGGTTGCGGGGGTGTTAACAATGGAAAATAATATATCGTAACCATAAGGCGTAGCGACTTGAAATTTGGTAGGATTATTCCTTTCGCCGAGTAGAGGTCAGCTAAGAACGGATTTTACGAAATTCCACCCACAAGGGGGGTTGCGGGGGTGTTAACAATGGAAAATAATATATCGTAACCATAAGGCGTAGCGACTTGAAATTTGGTAGGATTATTCCTTTCGCCGAGTAGAGGTCAGCTAAGAACGGATTTTACGAAATTCCACCCACAAGGGGGGTTGCGGGGGTGTTAACAATGGAAAATTCCCATTTTTAACCTATAGCTGCTATCGACTTCAAATTTGTCAAAGATATTGCAGTATTAACATAGCGGGGCAGCAGTTATTACTTTTGATGCGAAACAGAGTTCGCCGGGTCAGCTATCGACTTTAAATTTGTCGAAGATATTGCAGTATTAACATAGCGGGGCAGCAGTTATTACTTTTCATGCGAAACAGAGTTCGCCGGGTCAGCTATCGACTTCAAATTTGTCGAAGATATTGCAGTATTAACATAGCGGGGCAGCAGTTATTACTTTTGATGCGAAACAGAGTTCGCCGGGTCAGCTATCGACTTCAAATTTGTCGAAGATATTGCAGAATTAACATAGCGGGGCAGCAGTTATTACCTTTTATGCGAAACAGAGTTCGCCGGGTCAGCTATCGACTTCAAATTTGTCGAAGATATTGCAGTATTAACATAGCGGGGCAGCAGTTATTACTTTTGATGCGAAACAGAGTTCGCCGGGTCAGCTAGTATATAATAAAAGCGAGCGGACCTACAAAAACGTAACAACTTAACAATGTTGACGAAATATGGCGCTGTCTAGCAACTGTCATGTCTAGATTAAATGGGCCAATGTCGTTGCAATTTCATTACAAAGATGTTGAAAATAAGAGCTCACTCCAGTTAATGTATATTATATTGTGTTGAATTCTATTACTTTTTATTTTTTTTTAATGTTAGGACTTCTAGTTCAGAAAGCGTGGATTTGATTCTTGGCTAGCACCAATGATTTCTCGAAATTGTTTTTGGAAGTTATGCCTATAAATATCGATGGCTCATAACTTTGTGCCCGTTGTATGGTAATAGGTTTGCCACCTATTCTATTTGGGAAGATCTAGCGGTTTATCTTCTCGTGAGTGGTGACTAGAGCTGCTGGTGCTTCAACACTGAAGTGTTGCACATTTACGTTGCCAGCCTTACAACTAGGATAAAAATTGTGATGAGAAGCGAAATACAAGGGGCGTGGGCCGGGTGAGATCATGAAATTTTAGAAGTCGAGCCGGCCCATTACTGTAACAAACTGCGTGGCCACTATTTATGGTAATACTCTCGAGAGCAATGAATCCGGGTCACTTAAAGAATGTTAAAAATCTTGGAAACTAAAAATGATAGGTTAATGCAATAAATTGTATTTAATAGACAATGTAATACTCCTTAAATGAAAGTAAAAAAAATATGAGTCACCATACATTTTATTAACACAAAATTACATAAAGAAAAAATCTGCTGATCTCTCCTTAAAACAAAAATAGGAAACATGAAATTTTTGAACTTTATTACGATTTTCTTGAATTTTAATACTTCGTATTGCCTCCTCGTGCTTCCATTACTGCGTTTACGCGGTTTGGCATGCTGTACACCAAGTTCCTTATACGATTTTGGGGAATATTCTCCCATTCCTCTGTGAGAGCAATTTTGAGCTCACGAAGCGTGATTGGGGGAGGGCTTCGTTGTTTTACGCATCTGCCTAGCTCGTCCCAAGCATGCTCGATCGGGTTGATATCCGGGCTGCGCGCTGGCCACTCCATACGAGTAATGTTCATCTCTTGAAGGTAGTCATTCACAATCCTACCTGTATGAGGTCGGGCATTGTCATGCATAAATATAGCATCCTCACCTAAATTGACCATAAATGGACCAACGTGATCATTGAGGATTTCTTCCACATATCTTACGCTAGTTAAAGAGCCGTTTTCTATGATCACCAGCTCTGTGCGACTTTCAGAAGAAATTCCGGCCCACACAAGTACAGACCCACCACCGTAGGCTACTTTTTCCTCGATGCATGCTTGCTTGAATCTTTCCCCTGGTCTTCGATACACTCTGTGTCTTCCATCGTGCTTGTAGAGCATAAATTTTGATTCGTCGGAGAACATAACTTTTGACCAATCTTCAATACTCCAATTTACGTGGCTCTGGGCATATCTTAGTCTTGAAATACGATGCCCACGCTCCAGTTTAGGGCCGTTTGCAGGTCTAAGGGGTTTTAAGTTAGATTCAGCAAGCCGACGTCTTACTGTCCATGCACTTGGGTTACTTCCTCCGAGGCGTCGAAACTGATTGGTGAGTTCAGTTCCTGTGAGAAAGCGATTTCGAAGCATGGTGTTCACCAAGTATCGGTCTTCTCGTGCTGTGGTATACCTGGTTCTGCCCGTTCCTGGTCTGCGTAGGTTAGAACCAGTTTCTTCGTAACGTCGGAGAACTCTTTGTACTGTTGACAGCGACACACCAACAGTCCTGGCTGTATCGCGCTGACTCCGGCCGGTTTCCAGCATTGTAAGTATTCTGGTGCATTCTTCAGGCGTAAGCGACATAATTTCAGCTTGAATAATGAATATAGAGCACTATCAACATGGTTTATGTACCCACATAAATGACAGATTACAAACAAAAGCAAAACCAAATGCTGTAATTTCGTAGTTCCATCTTCGAAAGTGGCCCTTTTTCAAATTTGATTTTTTTATGATATAACTTTACAATAACTAAGAAGTTTTAATACCTTCATTTAAGGAGTATTACATTGTCTATTAAATACAATTTATTGCATTAACCTAGCATTTTTAGTTTCCGAGATTTTTAGGATTCTTTAAGTGACCCGGATTCATTGCTCTCGAGTGTAGTTTGTAACTGCTCTTCTTATTCATAAATCTTGACCATGAACGCAGCGGCAACGTCTCGACACACCATTTAAATTTTACAGTCCCAAATGTAATTGGTAATCAACCTATTGTCCGTGTATGTACACGGACACGAATATGTCAGTCATCGATATTGATACCGTTTAACTTGAGAAAAGAACCAGGAAAGGTCACTGATGTGAGCCAGGATTCTACCCCTAAGTTTCTGGAATCACAAGCGGAGTACTCAACTTCTGCACTAAACCGAGACTAAGTTAGTCAATGTTTATTCCTCTTCATGAGCTTGAATTATGGACAAAGTTCCCCATACAAGCCAACTTATCAATTAAATCTATCTAGATAGCTATATGAACATTTGAAGCGAAATCTCTGGATCACTTTTTGCAAAAAAATAGTAGACGGCGACGTATAAATTTCACACACACAACAGAGAAGAAGTCACAAATGCCAATATTTTTTTAAATTATGCGTAAAAATATACTATTTTCAATAAATAACACACAGTTACACACAATACTATCAATTGCCGTGTATGAATATAGATATTTTTTTGTGTATTTGCCATTCTATTTTCTCACATCACATACCTAAAGCATGATTGTATTTAGTCCCTTTAGTATAGAAGCCATTCATATAATTAGCTTGAAAAATTATGCAAATTAACATTACTCTTGGTACTGAATTTAATTATAGAAGTATTGTCTTTGACCCTGGATTCTTACCCATGTTCAAGCTTATGTGTTAAATTTAATATGTTCGAATGTCAAGCATACAACGACTACTATCATACATAATTACGCAACGACTTACATGAGCATAGCTTTAGAATAACATATTGTGTCTACTTTTTGATAGCAAAATTATAAAACAATAAAGTGGTATCTAAACAAAAAAACATTTACGAGAATATTGATGTTCGCCTACAAAAGGAGACAGTATCTTATCTAGATAATAAAAGCAAAATTCCGTAACAAGAGTCGCATGCTGAATGCAAATCAAGTATCAAACTTAAGGGACTTTGTACGTAAACTTATTGCATAGATTTACGTGTTGTTTTGTATGTTGTTATATATATTTAATTCAGAGTTTGTTGTTTAAGAGAATGTAGGTCAGAAAGTTTGAGAGCTGAGATTTTGAAGGATTAAATGTTAGTACTTCTCGTTAATACTTTAAAGTTAATAATCCAGATCTTAAAAGGCTGTAATTAATTAATTTAAAAAATCAGTATTAATGTCTATTAAAGAAAATATTTGGACATGGTTAGCTTGTTAACGTTTTCCACCGTCCATTTTTGTACCCGATAAGTCTAGTGACGTAGTTGGGAGTTACATATTAATATTTACAATTATTAAACTTGTATAACTTCACACCTTTTCTACTCAACGGTATTTACAGCGGCTATTACCCGTCAACCTACCAAATTTTACTTTTTAAATGGAGTAAGTGCGCGGAACGGCAAATTCGTAGAACAAAAGTAAAATATTGACAGCCTAAGTAATAAAGCTTACAAAACGACTTACATATCGTATATAAATGAAATTTATAAATATTTTACGAAGCAATTCTTTATCCGAAACTCCGAAATAAACCACGTATCATTAGTTCTCCAACTTCCTGTCTCAGGTTCAAAGCTATATTATCCATAAGCATTGGTCCGTTACTCCATAAATACTGGAGTAACAATGGAAGCTCTCAGAAATGTATGTGATCGTAATAAAATCTAACATTTGCATCCGTGAATAGCTAGAACATCATTTATCAACTTAAGTAAGGTATGCAAATTTGATACCAACTTTAGTACAGGGCTTTATATTATAAATTTATTGCATATTTTTGCATATACTAGTTTATATTAAACTATATTTCATCAAGTCATCTACAAAAGCTTAAACAACAGCACGTTGTTTAAGCTTTTGTAGAACGAGATTATATTATGAATTAGGTATTTCTGAATGCATAATTCTCTTTATGGACAGGAATAATACCTAATTCAATAGCTAGACTAGCTAATAACTATGTATTGCATGATATTAGTGAAAGATGAAATTTCAAGGTTTTTTTATGGTATAGGACGAGCTAGTGGGTCACCTGATGGTAAGCAATTTCTCACCGCCCTTGAACACCGTGGTGCGTTGCCGTCCTTTAAGGAAGTAGGAAGGGAAAAGAAGGGGATCGGGCCTTCGGATACTTCTCTCACCGAACGAAACGCGGCACAAGCCTCTTCTCGCCGATATTCGGAGAGGTCGTGGTATTCACCGGTTGAGCCGGTTGATTCACCGGTTGATTCACGCTGCGAACTGAAAGACTCTACCACACTAGGTATCTCGGAGGTATGGACGTCGAGCAACCCGCTTCTAAATCAAGTCGTCTCGGGTTCGAATCCTGGCTCAAACTAATCCCTTTACGGAAGCTAAGTTTAATAAATATAGAGAACTGACTGCAACATTGTGCCCTTTGTAGGGCACAATAGTGCCACCCTTTTGGGATCAAAATATCGGTAAATCCAGACTTAATAGCCGCTGCTTATACTCTTGGGTAGAAAAAAACGTGGAATTATAAAAAATAACCGATACTTATATAAATATATAATGTAAGATCTATAACACTCTTATTCTGGGCTTAGAAATGAATACTTCTTTATCTCCTATCAAGGACAGTAAAGCCATTTAAAGTGACCGAGTGCTCAGAGTTATGAGGCTTTAAAACCAAGAAGACTGTTTTATAGTTAATAAGCGGCACTGGTGTTTGTACAATTAAATGTTATTTATAATTTAAAGAAAATTTTAATATAAAGGCTTGGTGTAAATTTTATGTGGTTATTATAAATATAAGGATTAATATTTTATAATCTTGTTACTATTTCATCATGAAAAGTAAATATGTAAAGGATTAAAATGGCTATTTATTATAGAAGCTTATAAAAGCTTTATACAAATAAGACATTTTTGTATTAAATATATTTTCTCTTATAGACTCCAATGTTTCCAGCTAATTAAAGTATAACGATATTTGAAAAAAAAAAAGGAAGAAAGTATAAATACCAAGAAGAATCTACGAAGATTCGCTGTATAAAATACGTGGATCAGTGTCTCTTCTCTCCACTCTATCTCAGATGGTTATATAGTTAAAATCCATAAACAGTAACAGTGGTAGAGCCAGAGTGGCTCCACCATTGAAATACCACGATCTCTCAGAATATTGAAGTAAAGTATGTCATGCTGCGTTTTGCTCGGTGAGAGAGGTATCTGGAGGCTCAACTCCTTCCCTTCTCCCTACCCCATAATACCTAATTTACCTCCGATACCTTTAATCTCCTATTTTAAAGCCAGGCTATTCAGTGTTCTAGGTTTCCCTGGGAGGAGTTAGTTGCTTACTAATAGGTGACACGCTTGCTCGTTTGCTCTTTTTTATTAAAAAAAAAACCCTTAAAATCCCCCATAAAAATATTATTAAAGTAGGTTGGATAGGTTTCTTAAGGGTCTGTAATGCGTTTGGTGCCACTGGTATCATTTATATCCATGCACAATAGAAAACTCTTACCACCAGATAAATCCTGTGCTGCTCTCTCATTTATGCCATTAAATTTATCTCCTTACCATAAATATTTTAAGAGTAAGACATTTCTTTTAAAACTCGACCAATTTTATTAAAATTAACTATCGAATTCTCTTATTCATTTGCCATTTTAAATTCTGCAATCGGGCGTCCTTCGCGCCAACATAAATATCTCGTCTTAACGAGTCCCACACAGTATTATTTAATTACTCTGTTCATTTCTTCTTTACTTTTTTAATATTCGTCAAAAAATAGTAGACTTTCTCAATTCTGATGTTCAAATAGTGCAGAAAACAGATTATTTCTCTGGTACATGGAGAGAAATTCAGAGCATCACGTCACGACCAGTTTTTAACCCACTCCAATACTGGTGTAGGTACCATCAGCTTGGGCAAGCCGATGGTTATGCGGGGTTCCCTGCTTTCCCACCAAATTTAAAAAAAAGATGGTATACCGGCTAAAACCCTTGGGGTGTTCCACCTCACTATACCTTGCAGGTTCGTGGGAGCATTTTCACACACTACCGCCAACCGTTAGGGCTCTCTTCAGGTCTCGCCAAGACCTTGGCAGCACTGAATTCTATATGACAAAATTTCTGAATCATGTAATACATGTATATAGCCTAGAAGTCAAAGCTTTTACTACATATTTTAAGTAAATTTTTACATACATAACTTCACGCCAAATGCCTTGCGGGGTAGGCAGAGAGAGTATTTTAAGTAAATTTTTAATAAATAAATTACAAAATAAAATCTCTTGTAAGTTAAAAAAAATACTAACATAACATAACATACCTTCACGCCTTTTATTACCCGAAGGTGTAGGCAGCGGCTGTTAAGCCTCGTCTCGCCGTTAGGTTTTCGTCCCAAAATGGAATAGGTGGCGAACCTATTGCCATACCGGGCACAAAGTTTTCAGTCATCGATATCTATCACACTTAACATCCGAAAACAAATTTCGAAAAGTTATTGGTATGAGCCAGTGTCAGGAAAAAAAATACTAATATAGGATTATCTGAGAGTGTGTAAAAGAGAATACCCTGCTTAGTATTCAACGTCTTAATCTTAACCTTAAAATCTTACAGAAAGCCTTAGATTACAGATACGTAGAATAAAAAGAAGGAAACCGCCTACATTTAGCACAATTTCGCTAACTACGCCGATATTCGGTAATCGTGTAAAACCGCTTATCTCGAATCTTGGTGATTTTTTTAGGGTTACGAAGAAAAAAAAACAAAAACAAGTACCTTTTTTATATTTCAGCTCTTGCATAAAGGAAACTTTTAACATTTTGCAAAATTTAGATGACGATAAAAATGTTATTTCAAATATTTCTGCGTTTAGGATTACGTAGAAAAAAAATGCTATATCGAAACCCTCAGAGTATCGTCACTACAATCTGCCTTTATTAGGGGGGATAGGGGGCAAAAGATCAAGCCTGTCACCTTATGGTAAGCAACTAACGCTGCCTGGACACCAGTAACATGTTACAGTGGCATTGCGGGCCCTTTGAATGTGACAGGAAAGGGTTCAGAAGTGGGATTAGAAGGAGCGAGGGGAAAGGGTTGGGCCTCCAGATACCAGCCTTATTTCTCGCTATATCTGCTTAGTTATTATAACATTCTTTTACATCCCAGTCACAGAACGAAACTGTTTTTCCTCAAACTAGAACTAGAGCTTTTTATATAATATCATAATTATAGATTTTCATTCTAGACTTTAAACGGCATGAATATAAAAAATGAACAAATATTATTAAATTTTATATTAAGGAACACAATTGGCTTCATAAACTTGTAGTAGACACGACTAACCTGCAATCTGTGCCAAACATGGCAGGTATCTGGCGACTTGCCAATCTTTCGGAAAAGCCTAATATAATAGGGAATGGAAATAGAAAATTGCTCACCAAATATAGACATCTTCATCACGTTTAAATTGGACTATTGAATGTTAGTTAAAAATGGCTTTAACAATGGTAGAGCCACACAGTTCATGTGTTCAGTGCATGCATATCACATCCTTTCAGAAAATCTATGTCAAGTGCCTCAAGCAGCTTTTCGATTGGTATAAAGTGACCAACCCTCTTTTCTCTTCCTATTGTACAGCAGATGTCCATGGAAAGTGCTAATCGCTTACAACCAGGTAACACCGCTTGTTCGCTTGCCATAAAAAATAAGGAATAGTATAGTACACACACACACACACATACATAACTTCACGCCAAGACCTTTGCGGGGTAAGCAGAGAACAGGGCGCCACAAGGCACGATCTTACACGCCTCACTCTCTTGACTTTCATATTACAGTAACACTTCTTAGGTGGAGCTAGAGTTAAAAACTAATATAAAGAATAAAATTGTAGGAAAATTCAAACTGTACATTGAATATATTTTTTTAGAACACTTGAGACATGATCTACAATCGATAACGAGCCCAAAAAAAAGGTATTTAGAATTTTCGTCTGTTTGTCTCTATGTTTGTTACGGATAAACTCTAAAAGTACTGCACGATTTTACGTCAAATTTTGCATAAATATAGCCAAGAGGTCAACACACAGGCTAAATATTATCACAGTATCACTAATTGGGGGTGAGCAATGAACCCTAATAATGGCACAGGAATAGTATTTTGCTGCTTTATAGCGTCCTCGCAGACGAAGTAGCGGGCAACAGCCAGTAAATAATATAACCTATTTGACTATTGCTTACGCAGAAACAAATAACGAATTTATTAAATCGTAAAATCCCGAAATCATGAGAACATTTTGAAACTTATTAATGTTACTTACCTCATATTAAAATTTGAATGTTATAATTGACAAAGTTTTCGAGCTTGTGTGACCTTTTTTAATCATTTGTCACCGTTCAATATTTTATTCTATAATTTTAAAATGTTCCTAGCAACATAAATTAACAATGATTAGGAAAAATACATGTGAGTGACAGTGCTTTTTTTCATGGGATAGGAAGGCAAACGAGCATGCCTTTAACCTGATGGCAAGTGACCAGAGCCGCCCATGGACACCTGCAACACATATATTGTTACAGTTGCGTTGCCGACCTTTAGGGGATTACGATGGGAAACGACGGAGAAGGGAGGTGGACCTCCGGGTACCTCTCTTACCGATCAAAACGCGGCATGAGCATGAGTCATGAGTCGATTTTCTGAGTGGTCGTGGTATTTCTCTGGTCGAGCCGGCCCATTCATGCAGCGAACTGATTGCCTCTACCACTGTTAGGTAAAACGCAATTGTGTCCAGTTAAGAACCTATACACTATATTTTTCAAGACTCCTTTATTTTCGTTGAAAAGGCAGACAGGTAGCTTGTATTCTACAAAATAAATCACAAAACAACAACATGTCTCCACGCCAAATCCCTTGTGAGGTATATCTGCTTAGTTAGCTTTATATCTAAGCATACTCTTCCTTACTTTAATACAGACACTCTCTTCACTCCAACTCTTACTATTTGAAGCTTATTTTCAACGCGGTGTTTTTAACATATAAGAATTTATTTAATACATGTAATTTTATGAATTCAAGTTATTATACCAGTTTAAAAAAAAATTCGAAGGTCTCGGTGGTCCAGTGGTCGAGCACCCCGCTTCTGAATAAAGAAGACGCGAGTTCAAATCCTGCTCATACCAATGACTTTTCGAAATTGTTTTCGGAAAGTTATTTGTGATAAATATCGACGATTTAAAAACTTTGTACCCGGTATAGCAATGGGTTCGTCACATATTCCATTTGGGACGTAAACCTAACGACGAGACGAGGCTTAACAGCCGCTGCCTACACCTTCGGGTAGAAATGGCGTGAAGTTATGTTAAGTTATGTAAAAAATATCGCAGGTGGGAATCGAATCTGACGATTACTTTCGGATCGGCGCGACAGCTCTTCTATTGAGTATAAGGTGTAATTATTAAAAGATTTCCCAATTGAAGTAAAATGTAAATGTTTGACGTAAAGATAAGTTATTTCTAGTCAACTATAGAAAACATCACTGAAAAAATAAAAAAATATAAAGTTGGACTTGAACATGACACTAAAACAAACTTTAGGATTATATCGCGTTTATTTATTAATTTTCCGACGTTTCGAACTCTTTACAGAGATCATTTTCATGGTTCTGTCGGTGGCGCAGTGGGCGAGCGCACGGCCTCTGATCCAAAGGTCCGGGGTTCGATTCCAGACACTGGCTCACACCAATGACTTTTCGAAATTGTTTTCGGAAGTTATGTGTGATAAATATCGATGACTGACAAACTTTGTGCCCGGTATGGCAATAGGTTCGCCACCTATTCCATTTGGGACGTAAACATAACGGCGAGACGAGGCTTAACAGCCGCTGCCTACACCTTCGGGTAACAAAAGGCGTGAAGTTATGTATGTATGTAATCCTAAAGTTTGTTTTAGTGTCATGAACGTGATTCGCGAAAGTCCTAGAGATAAATATTCGACTTGAACTGCAAATTGAACGAATGAAACGAAGTTCATCTTGAGAAATAACCAAATAAAAGAACGACCGTTTTTTTTTTTTTTTTTTTACGCGAGGAAATGCTTTATGCACACCCCCCGCCTGGGTGCGGCAGGGGGTAGTGTGGGACTCCCAAAACAGTAAACTGCAATCCAATCCTAGGGTTACCCACTAAAACCTCGCGGCGACCTTCCTCCGGCGTTGGGGTGGTCCAGGATTCGGATAAACCCCTCTGGTCCACCCCGCCGTCGCCCCCCCCTCTGTCACGAGGGGGTGCTCATCCTCGGGGAGCATCGGAGAGGCTCCCCCGGGCGGGGCGGCTCCGACAGCGCGCTATAAAGAGGCGCGCGGCCGGCGGCGCCCCCGACGACCCTCCCCGGCCGCTCCGGGGGTCATCCTTCCCGGGCCGCGACCCGGGCGCACCCGCGGGGTGTGCGCCCTCGCGGCCCGTCGGCGGCGGCGATCACTGAGCTCGCCGCCGCCGCCTTCGAGCGGGATCGGCTCTCTCCCGACCCCGCTCGGCGGCCTCCTTCTGGAGCATCACAGCTTCGCAGAAGGAGACCACAGCCCTCCACTCCTCCTCGCCCGCCAGCATTGCCGCGACCAACGCCGGCGGGGACAAGTCTCGCCCGATCCCGTCGACCAGGACTCGGCGCTCGTCCGCCCAGGCCGGGCAGACTTCCAGCGTGTGCTGGGCCGAGTCCAGGTCGGATGCGCAATGGTGGCATCTCGCCATCTCTTCACGTTTTATTCGACTCAGATACTCACCGAAGCACCCGTGCCCGGTGAGTACCTGAGTCAACCTGTAGGTGACAGTGCCCCATTTACGGAGCACCCAGGCCTCGAGGTGGGGCAGGACGGCTCCGACGGCGCGTGAACGCGCAGAGCCCTGGAGGACCAGCGCGTCGCGCCAGTCCCCCAGGACCCGCCGGAAGGCCTCCCGCCTCCGCACTTCGCGTCCCCGCGCGTCCGGGTTCCCCCCTCCCCGGCCGAGATCGTACGCGGCTGCGTACATCTCGGCCAGGATGATGAAGGGGGGGAACGCGCGAGGACCGTCGCCGCCTCGTACGAGATGGTACGGTAGCCGCGTACGATCCGTATGGCCATGATCCGCTCCAGGCTCCTCAGCAGAGCCCTGGAGCGGGAGGCCCCCGCGAGGTCTCGCGACCAAACGGGGGCCCCGTACAGGGCCACGGACCGCACGACGCCACCGTAGAGGCGGCGAACTCCCTCCCCCGGTCCCCCGAGGTTGGGCAGCAGGCGATGCAGCGCGCCTGCCACCCGTCGCGCTCGGGGGACCATCCGTACGAAGTGCTCCTCGAAGCTCCAGCGGCTGTCCAGGGTGAGTCCGAGGTACTTTATGTACCGCCCCACCGGGACAGCCGTGTCACCCACCTGGATCCGCGAGGCCGGTGGTTCCCGGCCCCGGGTGAGCCGGTGGAACAACAGCGCCTCACTTTTGTGAGGCGCCACCTCCAGGCCCAGCCCGCGGATCCGTCTGACAACGATTGCCACCCCCAGCTCAGCGAACCTGAGCGTCCGCTCGAAGTCGGGCCCCGTGGCGACCACCAGACTCACGCCACGGGGCAGACTGGTGCAGAGGACCGGATCATATGCGAGGTTCCACAGCAGGGGCCCGAGCACGGACCCCTGCGGAACCCCGCACGTCACCTCTTTCCTCTGCTCTGTCCCGTTCCGGTCGACATAGTCCACCCGTCTCTCCTGCAGGTAGGCCCCGATGACCGACCTTAGGTAGGGAGGCACCTCGTGGTATACTAGGGCCTCCCTGATGGAGCGGCGCTGCGGGAGGCGAGCCGTGCGACGGCTCGCCCGAGCTCGTCCTCCGTCACCTCCAGTTCGTCAGACCACGGAGTGTGGTCCGAGTGGGACGGAGGAACCGAGGGACCGCCCTGGACCCTAGGGAAGAGTCCGTCTACGACTCCTCCCACGACTTCCGGGTCCAGGGATTCCGTCAACGGAGGGACCCACGGGGTCAGCTTGCCCAGTACCATTCTATACGGGCGTCCCCATGGGTCCCCGTCCAGTCCCTCGACGAGCTCGTTCCAGGACCGCTCGCGAGCCGCAGCGATGGCGACGCATACGGCGTGCGCGGCAGCCCCGTATTCCCGTCTGGCTCTGAGAGCCTCCTCGACTGTGGTTCGCCTTCTCTTCCGGGCTCTCAGGTACCGGCGGCGAGCGACGAAGGCGGCCTTTTGCAGCCGCTCGATCTCCTCGCTCCACCAGTAAACGGAGCCCCGCCGGGGCAGCCCGACTCGCGGCATCGACGCGTCGCAGATCAACGTCATCGTGTCGCGCAGCCAGGCTTGCGCCTCGGGATCGGGCGATACTGCTCCCTCCGTCCAGTCCGCGACGCTGGCGGCGGCCACGACCATGTCTCGGTCGAGCCGCTTGAGAGACCAGCCTCGCGGAGGGCCGCTAGGGCCGCTAGTCTGGCGCGGGCGGCTAGGGCGGCGGAGTGACACATCCAGGAAGATGTGTCGGTGGTCAGATAAGTTGACCACCTCCTCCGCCACCCGCCATCCGGTCACCGTGGCGGCGGCCGAGGGAGTCGCCCACGATAGATCGACGATCGACTCCCCCTGCCACCGCACGCAGGTGCTGGCCGACCCCCGGTTGAGCAACCGGAGGTCGAGCCCTGCCGCCCACTCCAGAAGAGTCTCCCCCCTGACGAAATAAAAGAACGACCTAGTTCGTCTATGAGTTCTGAATTGAGTGAACTGAATGAACGTTGCGAGCTGGTGATACTATTTAATATCTAGAATTGGGTATATGAGAAAATAACTGGTAACAAAATGTTTTACAGCGACATCTATTTTGTGGTTATAATATTAAAATGTGTATCAATACCTATCTCATAATCAGATTAGTACAAGTTTGATATACTGCTGTAATAGTTCCCACGGGAATAATTATTTCGATATAGATCATGTTCCCTAAACTCCCGGAAGGATGACATCGAAGATAATGAAGGAGGAATAATCGTAAGCATATTTTTTTATAGAAATTTTATTGTTTCTTAAACCTAAAAAGTATTAATCGTTTTTATTTAGTACACAGCACATACATAATGCCATCTAATTTTCCGAGCTTAGTAATTGAATGCTATTGCTGACCTGGTGCTTTGACCTTTTTTGTAACGCGAGGAAAATGCTTTATGCAAACCCCCGCCTGCAGACGGTACGGGTTAGGGTAACTCCCAAAGCAGTATACAAGTATACCACATTCCGATCCTAGGGCTACCCCACGACGGTCTGCCTCCGGCGTGAGTCTCCCCAGGGCAAGGCGGGTCATACTTCCCGGGCCGCCTCCCGGGCGCACTAGCGAGCGGTGCACCCTCGCGGCAGCGGTGATCACTGAACTAGCCGCCGCCGCCTTCGAGCGAAATTGGCTCTCTCCCGATCCCGCTCAGCGCTTCTGGAACATTACTGCTTCGCAGAAGGAGACCACAGTCCTCCACTCTTCCTCTCCCGCTAGCATTGCCAGTTATTATATTAACATTAAAGCTTCGGTGGTCCAGTAGTCAAGCACTTCCCTTCTGAATCTATAAGTCGCGGATTCGAATCGAATCGATGACAAAAAACTTTGTATCTGGTATGGCAATAGTTTCGCCACCTATTTCAATTTAGGACGTAAACATAACGGCGAGTCGAGGCTTAACAGCCACTGCCTACACCTTCGGGTATAAAAAGGCGTGAAGTTATGTTATGTTTATAATACATGTAAACACGAGACCCCAAACAAAAGTCCTCTTGATATTTGAACAACATAAGATGTGTGAATTGCACCTATTGACCTCTACTCAGCAGCCGGTTGTCTAACCAAGAGACTACAAGGCCCGACATGGCGTATTTTAAAATTGTATAACACTACACATCGCAAAGTCAGATAAATACGTAGAATAGAAACCGCCAAGTTTTTTGCGGAGTCAGTAGGGAGCTGGGATCACACACTTCTTGAAAAAACTGGCAAGAAACTAAAGGCCGACTCTTTTAATTTTATTTTAAATTGTTAGTTTAACAATATTTGCTACAGTAAACACAAACCACATAATACAAAAAGAGCAATTTAATTCCAAACGTTTTTATCATTTACGTAACCTGAGATACAGTAGTAAGCCCTTTGATGAAGTCTAGTTTTAACATATTTCTTAAATTTACATATCGAAAATTAAAACACGTCGTTTGAGTTCTCTCTCTCTTCCCTCCCATTCCCAACTCCTCATCCCATTCTGAAATTGGCTAATAGAAAACGGTGTGTAGATAGAATTAGTAATCGTGCCATTTAAATATTGCCAGTTTAAAAAAAAAAAATCATTAAAAGCCTTAAATTAAATAAACGTGTTTGAATGGTAAGATGAAAATTAGTATTCAGATGACGCACCAGAACCTACTACACTTATATATTTACGGTAATGCTTTGATAACGGTAATGTAAAATGGTTATGTTCCCTTTTGATATCTTGGTTAGATGCTTTATATTAAAATAAATAAAAATATGTTTAATAGGTTTATATGCAGTCTACAGATAAGTTACTTTATACAGTAAGCTTGTGTCTATGGCAATTGCGACAAACCTGTAATAGAGTAAATATTTTTATGACACATTTTTTGAGCAGGAATGATATTATATAAATCATATTATAATTTTACTAAATATGCCAGTACTAATCACTATTATAAAATATGATTGTTTGACGCAACGCTAATAATTGAATGTGATGAAAACTAAAGTTATGGTGTTTAAAAAGGAAGAAACCAGAACGAATGGAAAGATAATATTTGTTGATGTAGTGGTGGAGCAGGTGGATGCAAATTGTATATTTTGGATGCGCTTTTAGCATGGATAATAGGTATACTGCGGGTGTTAAAGGAGGATAAAATAGTGTAAATGGAGCGTTGGGCAGATTCCTGGGTACAAAGAATGTTTGCAGAAATACCCAGCTAGTTATTAACAATCCGGTACTGATCACAATGCTAACATGGAAGCAAAAGTGTGGATAAAAGTAGAATAAACGTGGTTGAAGTGAGGGCACTGGGCAAAATTGGGAGTGAATCTCGCTGACCGCGTCGAAAAACAAGGTTGTAAGGAGGGAGTGGATTGAAAAAGAGTTGTCGGTGTAAAAGTAAGAAAGACCATGCTCCGAAGGTTCAAATTTGTAAAAAGCATGGTCGATGCAAAATAAAATGGATGTAGATGTCAATGATGGCCGCCACTACACACTTTCCAGGGCCGAATAGAACGAATCCTTCAGGAAGGAGATGTCAGGAGCCTTAAAAACCGACGAGGTCGACGAGAGTCAAGGAAGCGAGTAAGAATCGTGCCCTTTGGCGCTCTGTCCTCGCTGCCAATCCTGCTAGGGACACTAATATTATTACGTAATCTCTCTCTAATATTTTTGTGTTTGACCAAATTAAAGTAGGTTA
The DNA here is from genome assembly GCA_905147225.2 of Euproctis similis. Classification (NCBI taxonomy): domain Eukaryota; kingdom Metazoa; phylum Arthropoda; class Insecta; order Lepidoptera; family Erebidae; genus Euproctis; species Euproctis similis. The sequence continues at coordinate 2,837,697 of LR990121.1, read as the reverse complement.
TGAAATGAAAAATGGTTCTAATATTTTAGGGTTAAAATTTAACATCACAATTTTATGGCAGAAGTGGGCAAATGAACTTGCGGGTCATATGATGGAAAGCGGCTAATGTCGCCCATGGACATTTGCAATACCAGGGGCATCACATCAGCGTTGCTGGCTTTTAAGATGGGACGACTCGTATCTAAAAGGCTAGAAATATTTCAACAGTAGGTACAGTTTATTAAAAATATAGTAAGGTACCAATTGGAACAAATCATATTAGCTGGCACCCATCTCTCGGAATTTACTGATAATTTTGAAAACTTACGACTTTGATAACGCCGAGACTTTATAGCCAAATACGACGTTTATTTTAGAATTTAGAAAAGTTTAATAGGTTTTTTAATATTTAGTTATGAAATTAGGATTATAATCAAAATTATGTATTTGTGTATGTATTTATGAACCTTCAAACCTATTCATAAAGATGTAGGTAACTTTATTCTTTTTTTTAGCCAAAGTCTCTGTTGGCCAGTGGTCGATCCTGCACTCTGAATCATGAAGTCGTGGGATCGATTCCGGGCTCAGATCAATGTCTTTTCGAGATTAGTTCACTAAGTGATGTGTGATTAAAATCCATGACTCGCAATATGCTCCTGGTGGATGGCTATTGGTTCTGCCACCTATTTCATTTGAGACGGCAAAATTCAGTTAGTCAAGGCTTTACTGATACTGCTTACACCTTCGGGTGGAAAAGACGTGAAATGATTACACAATATAAAAAAGTCGCTTTCCGCTGTCTGTCCCCTTAAATGCTTATATCTTTGGAACTATGCAAAAGCTTTTGATGCGGTTTTTTTAATAGATAGAGGGTGTCAACGGGGTGGTTTTTATCTATAATTTATGTATGATGTAGAAAAGAAAAAGTGATAATTCCAAACTTTACTTATTTATTACTTTTGATGCGGAATAAAGTTCACCGAGTCAACTAGTTATCAATATAAAAGTCAAGCCAAGTCAGCTTTATTTTTATAGGTCTTCATAGACACTTAAAAATAGTTAATAAATTCACAGATTAAACTTATTAATTTTAAATACATATTTAAACACGTGGAATCGAGGAAAATGCTTCCGTTGAAGTCGGAACATTCCAGTACCTAACAACTTGCCCATCAAGATTGTAAAATGTAACTTAAGAGTAACTTATCTTAGCGTAACTTAATTTAATATTGACGACATCAAAGGTACAAAAAGGGCCAATGTTTTAACCACCGTGTGCTGTTTACATAATTCGGCTAAAGTATTATTAGTTCCGAAACTCTATAAGAGATGGCGTAAAGCGAATTCATAGCCTCACCTCATGTTTTATTCAAAATAAATACGGAGTTTGGGAGTTTATTTAAAGTTGTCTGCGTTTAAAAGCACAAAGACGGTAGTTAAGTATGCGGAACTTTGGACACAACTATCCGTTCATCAGTGAACAAGTTGGTTGGTGGGTTGGAGAAATGATTGTGGTGCAAGCGAATGCTGCTTAGTTTTATTGTACTGTAACTTCATGCTTTTTACAGACTGATCATATACGCAGATTTCAGGCATTGGATCATCTGATTAATTTTCTTATGGCACATGTAAATGATGAAGACTATTGCCCAAATTTTTGGCATGTTTTTGTTTGTCAGTAATATTTACTATGCTCACATTACTTCCGAGTTTTCACGATAGTGTACCAGGATTCGAACTCGGGTCATTTCAAACAAAAATTCACGATCACTTAGTACTTCAGGACTCAGCCTGAAGTACTAAGTGCCTGACTTGTAACTCCAAAAAAGACCTGATTAGGTCAATTCCTTTAGATTTATTAGTTATTTATTGGCGTTTATATTTAAAAGTGCAGACCTAACATGGTTTTCTTCAATTGGTCAAATGAAATTTGCTACTTTGATAGACTGGGCATCCAATCTCTTGCAAACCAACGTTGATGTCTACTTCAAACTCTTTTCATGCGGTGTCGAAGCACACACAGATGCAGTCAACTAAAAAGCCTTAAATAAATGTCGGTTTACTTGAAACTTGAGGATAAATTATGAAGAAGATTAATAAGTTTCGGTGGTGCAGTGGTCTAGCACACGGCTTCTGATCCAGAGGTCCGGGTTCGAATCCTGACAACCGTCTCGAAATTGTTTTCGGATCTTAAGTGTGAAAAATATCGATAGCTGAAAACCTTGTGACCGGTTTTTTTTACTGTTAAAATGTATGGTATGGCAATAGGTTCGCCACATATTCTATTTGGAACGTAAACATAACGGCGAGACGAGGCTTAACAGCCGCTGCCTACACCTTCGGGTGAAAAAGGCGTGAAGTTATGTTATGTTATTTAAAATTATTTAAGAGGAGAGAGGGTAGTACAGTGGTACGATAAATATCGGCTCCGTATTTGATACAAATTAAAAATATAAAAAAGTGATATCCAACGTTATAAATACGTAATGTAAAATTAAAATTAAGTGAATATCGAAATAAATTGTGGACAAAGTGGACAAAAGTGAATAACAAACTTATTAGCGTACAAAACAGTGAAGTGAAATTTTTTTTTTTAATCAGAACTATAACTGACATTTGCCGCTTTATTCTGCTAATAATGACCTAAAAACCAGTGAATCAATTACAAAAAAGACATTTACATCATTTAAGTTTAAAATTACAAAAGAAATAAAAAATACGCAAGAATTACAGTTTTGATCGATATTACAACGCCATCTAGGGGAAATTACTAAAAATACTTAACCTGTCAAACATCACATAATTGACCTGCTACATAGTACCAATCGGAGTCCACGGAGGCCAGCACAAATACCAATAACAAAGCAACAAACACTAGCAATGGAGGAAGTTATGAAAATGCTCAAAGCTATTCAAATTGAGTTGAATGAACAGAAAACAGCAATCATACAATCAGCTGAAAAAGTTACGGAACAAGTTACACAAAATATAAACTGCACCCTGGAAGAAAAATTCAACACAATAAATGAAAAATACGAAAGTATTAAAGAAAAACTGGAAATTCAAGAAAAAAGACTATATATCTTAGAAAAACAATCAAGACAGAGGAATATAGTAATTTTTGGTTTACCAGAAACGGAAAATTCGTATGCAGACTTAGAAAAAAGCATTTTGTGTTTCATAAACCAATATTTCTCGGTTGGGCTGGAAATGAGGGACATACAGGAAACAAGAAGAATAGGGAAGAAAGGAGAAAAGCCCCGGCCAATTACTGTGACTTTCAGCACACTGGGTACGAAAATAAAAATTTTGAAACAAAAAAGACTATTAAAAGACACCAATTACTATATCAAAGAAGATTTCCCACAACATGTTCTGGAAAAAAGAAGGGAACTGCAAGAGCAAGTAATTATTGAAAAAGGAAAAGGAAATTTCGCCACCATCAAGTACGACAAATTAATAATATATAACGGGAATATAAATAGCTCCAACAACAAAAAAAGAGCACTATCAATATCACCTAACTACAATGATTTTACACAAGCAGACTTAAAAACACAACCCCAAAAGAAGAATATAATTCAAACAAGAATTCAAAGGTCATCAAATGAATCGCATGGAGTTACTAAACCAGGAATACTCGGTTTTATAACAACCGAAACCCAAACCACTATTAATCACAATTGCCAACGAAACGACGTAACAAAGAAAAATAAAAAACAATAGCAATCACTCCCCTCTCTCAGGATAAACGAAGGAAATGAAGAACAATTAATAAAAAACGCCAAAACACATCTTCCAAGCCGGTTGGTCCCCGAGGAAGATTACGACCAAAACCCTCCAGAGAAATCAACAGCGAACATGTCCAAGATTACTAAAAACAATATCTTATATATAATGACTTATAATGTTAAAACCCTTTCAACTTATGCACGCTTGTTGGAACTGAAAGAATCTGTAAAAAGCGTAAAATACGATATTATCGGTCTTTCAGAAGTCAGAAGACTCGGTAACAAAATAGAAGAATATGAAGATTTTATACTTTACCACATAGGGAAAACACCAGGATTATATGGAGTAGGGTTTATTATCAAAAAACATCTAAAGAAATGTATAACATGTTTTAGGGGACTATCAGAAAGAGTCGCGCTCCTAAACATACATATCAACAGATTAGACTTAACTATCATTCAAGCGTTCGCCCCAACAGAGGCTGCGAAAGATGAGGAATTAGAACTTTTCTACAATACTCTCGACAACGCTTTACGACTATCAGGAAACAATATAGTACTTATGGGTGACTTCAACGCCAAAATCGGGCAACCCAAACTAAACGAAATAATCACCGGAAAACACGGATGCGGAAATAGAAACCATAGAGGGGAGCGACTTATTGATTTTGCGCATGAAAACAACCTAACCATTATGAATACCTTTTTCAAAAAAAACAACAAACGAAGATGGACCTGGAAGTCACCGGGAGGCACTACGAAGAACGAAATAGACTACATTCTAACAAACCTACCGAAAAACGTTGAAAATATACAGGTCTTGAACATCACTTACCCTTCGGACCACAGACCTATTAGGGCAGCATTCAACATACTTTCAATGTCAAAAAACCGTAGCAAATTTGGCCAGTGCCCTAGATCCCAGTTAAAGAACGACAATGAAATACAAGATTATAACAAATCACTAAGCAGTTGCTGTAATAATTTACTCGAACACTTGAATGACGCTGACACGGTTCAAAATTTCTATGATAAAATAACAAATGCGATCGACACCAGCTTAAAAAAAACACACGGACTAACATCGAGCACAAGCACAAAGAAAAGCCAAATAATATCAGAACGTACAAAGATGTTAATCAAAAGAAGACATGATATTCACAAGACTAAACCGAAATCAAGGGCCATGAAAAACGAACTAAGGGCACTATATAAGCTTATAAGTAAACGTATCAACCAAGACTATAAGACACATCGCATACAGACTATTGAAAAATATCTTCATGGCACGGGAAGCGTCCAAAAAGCGTATAAAGAACTGAGAACTCATAAATCATGGATTGAAGAACTGAAAAATAAAAATAATAACACACAAAATAGAACAGAAATACTCAAAATTGCAACAAATTTCTACAGAAACCTATATAGCTTGCGAAATCAACCATTATACAATTTGCCGGACAGCACTACTGAAGAGGTGAAACCAACCATCGATGAAGCCGAGGTTGTGAATGGAATTAAATCACTAAAGACAGATAAATGCCCAGGACCAGATAGGATCACTAACGAAGCAATAAAATCTGGATACAAGTATCTAACCAAACCACTAACCAGACTGTTCAATATGATACTTAGTTGCAAAACCAGCCCGCGTCAATGGTCAGAGTCGGAAATAATTCTGCTCTACAAAAAAGGAGATCCGAACGACATTGGTAACTATAGACCAATTAGCTTACTGCCAACATTATATAAGCTCTTTTCCCACATAATAGAGAAAAAAATAAAGGAAACCACAGAGAAATTCCAACCTATAGAACAGGCAGGCTTCAGACGAGGTTTCTCTACAATAGATCACATTCACACGCTAGAGATGATGGTAGAAGTACCAAGAGTTTAATAGACCATTATATGCCGTTTTTATTGATTATCAAAAAGCCTTCGATACTCTACTACATCCAACAATCTGGGAATCTCTACTGTCCCAAGGAGTGGCATTGGAATACATACAAGTTCTAAAAAACATCTATGACAACAATACCAGTCGAGTGAAGCTGGAGACCACTGGGCCATTGATAGAAATAAAAAGAGGGGTAAGACAGGGAGACCCAATCTCCCCTACAATCTTTATAGCCGTACTAGAGTCCATCTTCCGCAACCTCAGTTGGAAAAACGTTGGCATAAACATAAATGGAAGTTACCTGAGCCACCTCCGTTTTGCTGACGATATAGTATTGTTGTCAGAAAACACAAACCAACTACAGATGATGATAAATTCTCTACATGATGAAAGCCGTAAAGTAGGACTAGAAATCAACCTAAAGAAAACAAATGTCATGACAAACTATACTAAAGTACCTATATACCTTGATAATCTACCTTTAACTTATGTCGATACCTACATTTACTTAGGTAAACAAATTTCATTCAGTCAAGACAACAACCTACAGGAGGTAGAGAGAAGAGTCAACATCACCTGGAAAAAATTTTGGAGTCTAAAAGAAATATTAAAAAGTGACATGACAATCAAGTTGAAAAGCAAAGTTATGAACACCTGCCTACTTCCATCACTAACATATGCCTGCCAAACCTGGAAATTCACTAGAAAAGTGAAAAACAAGATTATCACATGTCAGAGAAGCATGGAGAGAAGTATTTTAAAGATTAGAAAGATCGAAAAAGTCCGCCATACTGACATAAGACGAAAAACTAAAGTTATAGATGCTCTCAACTATGCTCAAAAACTAAAATGGCGATGGGCAGGACATGTGGCCAGACTTGGTGATAATCGTTGGACCAAAGAAATAACATCATGGCGAGGACCATCAGGCAAAAGAAGACAAGGTCGGCCAAATACACGATGGGCAGACGACATTATAAAAATAGCCGGCGGTCACTGGATACGAATAGCAAAAGATAGAAAAAAATGGCAATCTCTGGAGGAGGCCTTTACTCTCCACTGAGAGGGGTTATTGCAATAAAAAAATAAAAAAATCTAAAAATAATAATAATAAAATAATAATAATGAATGAAATGTAACTTGCATCCACAACTTACTGAACTAGGTTATATATATTTTTTATCTCTATTTATTTCAACATTTTTCTTTTAATTAAATTGGTGTGTAAACTGTTTATATTTGTAAACTTTATAACCTTAGCAGGAAATAAAAGGCTTTTTTATTTTTTATTTTTATTTTTATTTTATTTATTTATTTAAGATTAATAAGAATGTATTGCAAATCATTATCACCAGAATTCTTACAACTTGGACGCTATCAAATAAATTATTTTAAGCAACTCTGTTACTACATTCGCTTGAAGAAAGTAGAATAAAGAGCGTGAAACTTCACAAAGGAGGCTTAAAACTTTGTTTTAATTAAAATAATATTTGTGATATTATCAAGTTTTAAACTTCATCCAGTTCTCGCGTCGAAGGATTTTCACGGTTACCGTTGAATAGCGGTTTAAATATAAGAGTAACTTAACAAAATTTAAACTATGAACGGTGTTAACCAACTTCAAAAGGAACAGCATGGAGCAAGGAGCATGCGGGTTAAGTAGTGGTAAGTGATGGGATTGGGAGAAGGATAGAGCAGAGTATCGATGGAAAAAGAACAGGGCTGTACTTATGGACACCGACTAAAACACCTAGTGTCTCATCATTCTGAGAGGTCTTGATATATCACCGGTAGAGCACATCAATTCTGACAGTGAGTGCTTCTATCGCTGATCAAGTTTCAAAAGTAGAAAAACTCAATGTAAATTAAAGGATGATGTTTTATAAGTCTCGGTGGTCCAGTGGTAGAGCCCCCCGCTTCTGAATCAAGAGATCTCGGGTTGGAATTCTGGCTCCAACCAATGACTCAATGATTTTTATAAATTACTCTCTGAAGTTATGTGTGATAACTATCGATGACTGAAAACTTTGTGCCCGGTGTGGCAATAGGTTCGTCACTTATCCCATTTGGGACGTAAATATAACGGCGAGACGAGGCTGCACAGCCGCTGCCTACACCTTCGGGTAGAACAGTGAAGTTATGTTGAGCGCTTCGCTTGGAGTGTATTTATAGTATGGTATTATTTGACTTTTTTAAAGACTACTGCTCTTTACGAATGGCTTAGATATAAAGAGTAACCTATTTTATATCATATAACCTAGGATGATATATCACACACACCCACACCTATAGCTTCGGAATTATTTTAGGTAGTGATCAATATAGATGACTGATAATATTGACTAATGTACGACAACAGATTCTGCCGCCTTTCTGTTTGCGACGTAACATAGAGATTCGAGGCTTATCAGCCACTGCTTACACCTTTATGTGGAGAAATGCGTGAAGATAAAAAAAAATCCGGTTAACAAGGTCCGATCTCTTTTTAATTTTGAAAAAGTACGACACACGCAGTACAGCAACTATATAAATAATATACGAATATTTTAATATTGAACTAAGTAAAACAGGAACAAACAAGTTAGAAGGTGCTTTTAGTTAATTATCTCTACTACGCTACTCGGGAAGAGAGAGAGAGGCTGAATACAATAATTGAGTTTGAAAACTGCAAGTTTCTTAAGGAAAATAAAGTTTTATTATCAGTTCACCTGTACCTACTTCTGTGAGGGTCAAATGTAACTTCATACCATCAGTTGACAGCTAAAGGTGTAGACATCGGCAATGGTGTATCCAATTGCAAATTCAATAGGAGGAGAAACCTATAGCCGAGCGCTTTTTTATGGAATGGGAGGGCAAACGAGCAAGCAGGTCACCTGTTGGTAAGCAACTAACGTCACCCATGGCCACCTGAAAGTGTTACAGTTGCGCTGCCGACCTATAGGGAAGTAGGGTGGGAAAGATGGAGGCCTAGGGGCACCTCTCACCGAACGGAACGTGGTAGATGCCACTTTACGTCGATATTCTGGGTCGAGCCAGCCCATTCATGCAGTGAACTACGTGACTCTATCGCTGCTATTCTTCTTAGTTCGAATCTTGGCTCACACCAATTACTTTCCGGAAGATTTATCTTAAAAATGATTGACGTCTAACAAAATTAAGCCCTATAATGTAAATACGACAAAAGGTTCTTTTTATTTTATTATGAGGAATTAGGAAATGAATCTAGCGTATTGGATCATAATTACCGCTGCCTACACCATCGGATGTAGCAACGTGAAGGTACAGACCAGTATCTACTATTTTCAGAGTGAAATTTCATCACAAACCGAGTTGCTAATTTCGTTTGGTAACCTCATAACTCGAAGTGAGAGGGATGTCCAAATTGTATTACCGCAGAACACAGGATACTAAGTGTTTGAAAGTTTTGTAAACTTTTCTCTCATAGAATCTGGGCTAATTAATCCGAGCCGGATTTTGCTCACTCGAGCAGAATACCTCAATTACTTTTCTTATCAGAGTTTTACAGGTTGATAGATCTGTTTATGCCTTTAAGCAATGCAAATACTATGTGAACTATTAGTATGTTTAATTGCTTAGATCTAAGTATTTAAATTAAAATCTTTAAGTTAGTATCTGATACTGAAGTACTACTAGAGTACTTAGATCTATGATGGGCAGTATTTTTTTCTTTCTCTTTTTGGATTTACACGCTCTTAACCTTCGGACACCTCTCTCACGAAATATAATCCTTCATGGTTTACTTTTCGTCGATTTTATAAGAGGTCGTAGTATTTCATCTAATTGTTCACACATCGAGCTGCATGGTTTTAACATTATACAATTTTTTACTTTCACAATAAATGTATACATACAATATGTTATTATTATCCCAATATATTATTATTAATCTATCCATATAATTAAATCGTAGGAAAGTTGAAACTGTACATTGAATTTTTTCTTCGCCATGATCTACAATGGTACATGATACTGGACCCAAAAATATAGTTTTTAGAATTTTTGTCTATCTTTTTGTCTGTATGCTTATTACGGATAAACTTTAAAAGTACTGCATGCTTTTATTTCTAATTTAGTATAAATATAGTCAAGAGGACGGATAAAAATATAGGCTAAATATGCATACATCATATCATATCATTACATAATCTATATTTGGTGTAAGCAATGAACCCTTATAGGCACACTTATAGGCACCCGTAAAGGCACCCTATAGGCAAATTATTTTTGCCTTTATGGCGTTCACGCAGACAAAGTCGCGGGCAACTGCTAGTAATAAATAAACTGATTGAAGAATATCCGTGATGCACTAATTTCAACACGATTCAAATACGAAAAACACATATTGCAATTGAAACTGAAACACTATCGGATATCCGTTTACAACTAAACTAAGTAATTTTCAAACTGAAAAATGTTAATCAGTTTTTACAGACAAAAATGAAGCCAACCAATGGGTACGGTATCCGGGCACAAAAAAAAATATAAAAAATCAGAGCGGTATTCAATTACAACAACATCAACAAAAAAATAAACATTTTCCGCACCATTTACTTCACCAGATATATGAGAGCAAAAAACCGAGGCAAGTGTGAAATGGTATTTTAAAAAGGGTTTTGTTGAAAATTACCTGTATATTTTTTATATGTGGTTATTTAATTGATGCTAGCATCACGCCATTTCCGTTGCGGTGTAGGCAGAGAGATTAGAGTTATGTAAGACACGGTTCTTCGTGCACGCTCGTCAGTTTTATTGATATCACCTTCCCATTGAACTTAGTCAATAATTTATAGTTTTCTTTGACTTCTGCTTTTACAATTATTGGTCGTCTCTGCACTCATTTTATCGAGTTACTTAGAGTATGCATCAAGACCTTCGTCATCCAAGTTTTCTTTGGCCTACTCCTTACCACACTTTCAGTAGCCATGCAAATACACTTTAACAGTGAGATTCACGCAGTTTCCTGCACGAATGGGCCGGCTCGGCCGGTGAAATCCCACGACCTCTCAGAATATCGGCGTAAAGTGGCTTTTGCCTCGTCTTGCTCAGTGAAAGAGGTATCCGGAGGCCCAACCCTTTTCTCTCTCCCCTTCCCATCTCACTTCTGACCCCGCCTTTTCCTATTGTAAGTGTTGGCAACGCAACTGTAACACTATAGATGTTCACGTGTATGGGCGGCGTTTGTTACTCACCATCAGGTAACACACCTGCTCGTTTGCCCACTACACCATAAAAAACACTTATTCACGCCATGGTTAATAGATCAGTGTAACAATTTCTGCAGTCAGTATTTAAAACAAAAAACTACAATACATAACAACATAACTTCACGCCTTTTTCTACCCGAAGGTGTAGGCAGTGGCTGTTAAGCCTCAACGCGCCTTTATGTTTACGTTCCAAATGGAATAGGTGGCGAACCTATTGCTATACCGGGCGCAAAGTTTTTAGTCATCAATATTTATAACAAAACTACTTTAATAAAATATATTTCATCACACTTTAAAGTCTAAATAGACACCTGTTGCAAGTTTGACTACTAATTTGGTGTTTCTGTCTCGGTAGTCTAGTGGTCGAGCACACGGTTTCTGAATCCAGAGGTCGTGGTTCGAATCCTGACACTGGCTCCCACCAATGACTTTTCGGAAAGTTATGTGTGATAAATACCGATGACTGAAAACTTTGTGCCCGGTATGGCAATAGGTTCGCCACCTATTCCATTTGGGACGTAAACATAACGGCGAGACGAGGCTTAACAGCCGCTGCCTACACCTTCGGGTAACAATGGCGTGAAGTTATGTTATGTTATGTGTTACTCATCAGCACCGCTTGAAAGCTATTTCACTTCTATTTTGAATATTTTCATAATTTTTTTTTGCAACTGTATTCCTCTTGAATTTAAATAGCCTATCTTCACAGTTGGCAATCAATTTAAAGCTGGCATAATATGAATATGAATTATTGGATTTGTAACTACCACTACGGATCGCTAGAGACAAAGACCATATTTTGAATTTCAGCGTGACGTCATAAATCCTGTAACACGTCAACACTGGCTGCTCGCACACACATCACACTATATCTACTGTTAATGCTCCAACGCTGGTCGTATATTGAGGGTGAAATTTATATTCGGAACGAAATTTTCAATGTATTTTAAGAAATCTTTATATACAAAACATTTACAGTGGTAGAGCCATGTTGGTCCCCGCATGAATGAGCCGGCTGGACTGTGGAAATATTACGACCTCTTAAAAATCGACGTAAAGTAAATCTAACCACGTTTTTTTTCGGTAAGAGAGGTATCTGGATGACTACCACCTTACTCATCCATACTATCTCTCACTGACAAAGCAACAGTGATCCTTTCGGTGTTGCAGATGTCCGCACGGGCAGCGCTAGAGTCTTACTAAAAACTCAGCTCTGCTGCCTACGCGGTTCGAAAAGTTCGACAGCTTTCCGATGTTGCAACCGCCAGATTAGTCTACTTCAGTTATTTTCATAGCGTTATGTCTTATGGTATTTTGCTATGGGGTAGAGCAGCTGAGATTCAGTCTATTTTTGTTATTCAGAAACGAGCTATTCGGGCAATTTATAATTTGGGGGCCAAAGTCTCTCTAAGAGAACGTTTTAAGGAAATTGGCATACTAACAGTTGTTTCACAATTTATATATGCCAATATAATGTTTGTTAGGAAAAACTTGAATAAATATACTAAAAATAGTGATGTTCATAATTTTAATACCAGAGGCAAGCATAAACTTGTGTTGCCGTGTCATCGCCTGCACAAAGTACATAAGTCTTTTCTGGGAATGGGTGTACAATTTTATAATAGAGTCCCTGCGCATATCCTGGCTCTGTCATTCGATCGGTTTAGTCGGGCGGTGAAGGATCGTCTCGTTGCTGGTGCTTATTACACCATCAATGACTTCATGACGGACAAGTCATCTTGAGACCGTCAAGTTGCTTGCTCAACGCGGATTCTGTAGTTTGCGTGTTGAAATTTGTTCACATGTTCTGGAGTGGAGGCGTTCCGTAGTAATTTCTGATAGTTATGTATATACACTTTCTAATTTAAAATTTGCTTTGATATTGTTTATAATATATGTAAATATAAGTTTTATTTATTGCACAACGTTACCACTCTAAATAAAAGATGTCGCGTCAGTTGCGCTCGACTAATATATTTGCCTATTTTTTCTTTTTAGGACGTTGATGTTAATTTGCTGTGATGGTCGAGTATTCTGGCTGCTACACCTTTTATGCACGAGTCTACTGCTTTGTTTTCAGTAGCGATATTAATATTATTGTTATTTATGTTTAATAGTTTGAAAAGAGTATTTGCCACATGAGTTTCTTGCCCGATTCTTCTCATGATAGCCCCTACACTCGGAATCGGGCCGCTCGTGGCGATTGCGTCCGTGTTTTCTTGTTCCACGGACGCACTTTCCTCAAGCGCTCGTGTTAAGTAGTTAATTTAAAATAATAAAGTAAAATTGTACTTGTTGACTATTTTTAAGTGTCTGTGAAGACCTATGAAAATAAAACTTATTTTGACTTTGACTTTGACTTGACCATCAGCTTTATCGTTTACGTACGTACGTGTCCTTTCGTATTTGATATATTAAGCCAATAAGCGACACGTATCAGACTCAGTCCAAAAGAAAGTTTTATAAAATATCTATTTTTACGCTTTTGATATTCGGCGACCATCAATATCCCGGTCCCTGGGCACTGAATTTGTCACAATTTTTACTTTTAACACAGTATTGTGATTTCCCATGGGATGCGCCGTTATGGCGTCATCAGTAATGGAGCAAGCTTAATTCAGGTAATTTATTATACAGCCTCCGTTTAGCAATGTTGAGTGGGGATTGATGTTTTCAAACATTTTTGGTATTAAAATTGTTTGTCCCAATAAAATACTTTTTTTTTATCTAAGAACGTCAAAAGTTAAGTAATGATGATTGAAACAGTTCTGATTGGAAATTAATCTATGTATGAATGTAATTAAATAATAACTCAGTGGTTATATGATTTAAAAAGCCACGAGTTTAAATTCCACTGGCGATGACATAATTTTGTTTTCAAATTTACCATCATACTAGCTGACCCCGTGAACTTTGTTCCGCATCAGAAGTATTTTTACAGCATTTATAACTAAAGTGGTAAATCACGAAAGTTTAATCTTTTTCTTTACTACATTATACATTAATCATGCATATAATACACCCAGTTGACACCCTCTACCTATAAAAAACCGAATCAAAAATAAATATAAGGGGAGAGACAGCGGAAAGTGACTATATTTATACTATATAATGATTACCAGGTCATAGTGACTTTCCCTATGCACCTGTATCCTCAATTCCCTTCTGTAGTAGGCAGCAATTAAAGAACCAAATGATTTATCATACCAAGATCTTTTGATGATGATTTTCGTCGTGTATAAAAATAAGAAAAAAAAGCAACCAGCGTGTGTTACAAAAATAATGAAAGTGTGTACGAGTAGCAACTCATGGCGCTCTGTTCTTTCTGCCTACCCCGAAAGAGATTTGGCATAAAGTTATGTATGTGTGTAATATAAAATTTAATACTCTATCTAAACTAATTTTGTATGTATCAATTATTTAACACAGTAAAACAGATAATTGGCAGCCTTTTATCGACATTTAATAAACTGAAAATACTCGTTTTTAATCAATGGAGTGCCTTTCAAAACAAAAACCAATCAATCCACATCAAAATTGAGTTCATCGTCGAATGCTGTAAACGATTTTTCCTCAGGACCATTAATTTATTTTCCTGTGTTTTGATTAACGCACAGTGCTTAAAGTATAATAACCACCAAAAGCTATACTGTATATAGACTTAAAAAGCACGTAGATGATTTATGATTTCTTGCTTTTTATTTATCTAATCCTAAATGTAACAAGTAGTAGAGTCTATGGCCAGAGCGATCCTTTTAGTCATTAACCAAAAGCAAAGCAAATCATAAATGTCATCATAATCATCCTTTCGATGTCCATTGCTTAACATAAGCCTTTAGATGCCTTTCTCCACTTCGCCGAGCTAACTTTTTTTGCTAACTAACATAACATAATATCATGCCTTTTTCTACCCAAAGGTGTAGGCAGCGGCTGTTAAGCCCCAACTAGCCATTATGTTAACGTCCCAAATGGAATAGGTAGCGAACCCATTGCCATACCGGTCACAAAGTTTTCAGTCATCGATGTTAATCGCACATAACTTCCGAAAATAATTTCGAAATGTCAGTGGTGTGAGCCAGGATTCGTACCCGCAATCTTTTGATTCAGAAGCCGGGTGCTTGACCACTGGACCATCGGGACCTTTTTCTTGTTAATTATCTAGAATTATCATACTTTGAAATGCCATTAACGTATAGTCAGCATTCAAACTCGAATATCTGAGTCGAGCTCCTGAACAACTTTTCGGATAATATATTGACGAAAAAATCTTAAAATTTTAGCACATCTTTCACTGTAATAGAATCCTGAAATAAACAAAAAGCTCGGAGGTTAGTACAATCACGGATAAAGAATTGTTTTGTATTTCTAAGGGATATTAAATGGATGGTTTGGCGCTAACAAAAAAGGGGCTACAAGTACTCACTCATTGTTTTCAACTAATTTCCTAAAGGTTTTATGATGCGAATTTTAGGTTTTGTTGTTACGTTACTTTTAGTAGACATAAGAGTACTTGCACACTGAGTCACCCACAGTCTTGAAAATTTTTGTATAATATAAATAATACCATCACTAATGAATTGTTGATCAACTATTGAGTAGACTCTACACAATTACGACTCATTCGCCCGAATACTGAACCGTCACTCAAATCTGACAGTCAATAAAGTGCTACTTACCGCTCAAATTTGATGTATTCTGTCTACTTAAACACTTAAGTAGCGCTTATATATTTGAGTGGCGGTTCAGTATTCGGGCTATAGTTATAAATAAATAACTATATTAATATAACTACTGAAAACAAATCAAACAGACAGAATACTCGACAGTCACAATTAAGATCCAACCAAATTAAAATCAACGTCTTACACTTTTTCTCATATAAACTTTGCCCTGATTTATACTTTCATTTAGATAAGATTAGGGAAAATCCAATGTTCTTGGATTTCTACATTATACAAATAATTAATACAAATAATACTTTTAAGGTTCGAGTGTCAACGATCCACGGTTTAAGCTATGCATAGATCAGTCAGTCAAATATTCATAAGCATTTTATATAAACAGTTGATTTTTAATATCGCAAAATTTTTGGAATGAAATGTCCGATTTCAATCATTTAAAAAGTAATCATCTGGTAAATATTAAAATACTTATGGTTAAGAAGTTATATTTTTTTTCTAAAAAATAACACGGCGATATAAATATAGTGGTCAGATTTAGATATCTACTTTTTATAAAATGTATAGTATGAAAAAGTACTTAAAGCAACGTGACTACAATAGTTGGACATATGTCTGTCTGTCAAATTTTTTGTAGATATTAATATGGTCTTTAATATTGTAGAACATTTCTTTTCTATCATCTATATTTTTTACTAATATTTTTTAGACTTATCAGGATCTTAGATCTAGGATATGAACGGTGATTTATCTTACAAAAAAAAAATCACACAAACAAAATTTACAATCTTTTTTTCTGTGCGATAGGGGAAAAATTATATAAAAAAAAAATACCGCTACTACCTAGAAACCTTCAAGAAACGAGACTATTCCCATCTAAAGGCCGGCAACACTGATATGATGCCCTACTATTACAGACGCCGTGGGCGGTGGTGATCGCTTTCCAAAAGGTGACTCGCAAGCTTGTTTGCCCCCTTCTATCATAAAAAAGATCAAGTATCTACTTACCCCATGTTAAGAGAATTAGGTATACAAAAATGTTAATTATGTAGAAATTTCAAGTATTGATTAGGTTGCCCGTTGGGGAATGAATGTTCTCGAGAGGCGACCACGAATTACTCGACGTGGAGTAGGATGTCCCCCACTAAGTGGATCTGCCACCTAACCAAGATTGTTGGAATCCACCGGATGCGGATATCTATCAGTGGATAACGATATACTGATGAAGTTGACGATAAATTAGTTCTCTACACTAATATTTTAAGAGGAAGGATTTGTATTTTTGTATGTAACGAATAAACTCAAAAAGTACTGGACCGATTATAATAATTCTTTTTCCTTTAGAAAGCTACATTATCACTGAGTAACATAAGCTATGTGTAATCATCGTCGTCATCGACATTTTGTTTGTACGCGAGTAACACCGTGAGGCGGGAAGCTACATACAATATAGCGGTACGAAGTTCGCGCGGTCTGCTAGTATAGAATAACATTGTTCCAAAAAATCACTATAAAATGTTATAGAATACAATTTTTTAATCATTACATAATATATAACAAAGTCGCTTTCTGCTGTCTGTCCCCTTTTATGCGTAGATCTTTGAAACTACGCAACGGATTTTGATGATTTTTTTTTAAAATTAGATAAAGGATGTCAACGGGTTGGTGGTGGTTGCTCAGTATTAGTTTTTGAGATTTATCACTTTAATTTTAAACTTTAACTCAACGCTGTAAAAATTACTTTTGGTACGGAATTAAGTTCGCCGGGTCAGCTAGTCATTCTAATAAATATGTGAACAGAGATCACTGTGTGAGCTCTACTCACTAAAGTGTCTGATCAGACTAATGTGATCGGTTACTGAACATCACTATTTGTGTCGGTATCGATTTTATCCGATTAGCTGACTCCAGTTCACAGTCGATTTCCTTTTACGCAGGGACTGTTGAAATGAAACTGTGAATAGACATATATTTATCTACGTGTAAATAAAATTAAAGTGTGTTTTTGTAATATAGAAGCAACCGTTTTTTACTACATTCATATGAATAAACTAAAATAACATGTTTTGTCTGTTTCCAGCTAATCTCTGAGATGAAACGATTTTGATATTATAAAAAATAAAAAGCAATAGTTATTAGTCCTAATTGTTTTTTTAGGCGAAACAAAGCTCACCGAGTCAGCTAGTACAGTATTTATAACTTCCAAAAGAATGAATATGAAAATATTATTTACTTTGAAAGGATTTTTATACCCGAAGGTGTAGGCAGTGGCTGTTAAGCCTCGACTCGCTGTTATGTTTACGTCCCAAATAGAATAGGTGGCGAAGCTATTGCCATACCGGGCACAACGTTTTTAGTCATCGATATTTATTACACTTAACTTTCGAAATTAATTTCGAAAAGTTATTGGTGTGTGCCAGGTTTCGATCCCGCGACCTCGAGATTGACAAGTTGTGTGCTCGATCATTTAACCACCGAGACTATACGAGAATAGACGATCTGAATCAAAACTTTTACAGTAACATATAATTTCTGTAAATAATCTGTTACACCGAATTAGTACAATATAAATAGCTGCATAATATTTCTCGTCTTCAGCACTTATTTATTATACCCAAGAAAACATACATTTAAGTAATAATATGTGGGCTTGTTTACCAGAGTCGAGATATTCACCACGTAAAAGATATTAATATAGACATATATCTTAGAAAAAAAAACAGGTAATAAATATATTGTGACTATATTGAGTACGTTCACCTGAAGAGGTCGCCACTGTTGCCGATGGGACTATCAATCAGCTGTGCCACTTACATATATAACATAGTGTCTAGACTAGAATACATTAAGTATTAGGGTTCATTGGGTACTCTGTACATGACCTATGCCCGAATACTGAACCACCACTCAAATCTGACAATCAGTAAAGTGCTACTTACTGCTCAAATTTCACGTATTCTGTCTAATGTGACAGCTACTTAAACGCTTAACTACTTAAGCGTTTACTTATATATTTGAGTGGCGGTTCAGTATTCGGGCTAGAGACTAATATCGATAAACTAAAATGCACCTTCTTGGTATAAATTAAAAAAAAGAATAGCCTATAAGAACATTCTTCTTCTTTTTAACAAAAGGAAGAATTGTCACCAGCCAAATTGTTTTTTATGATATAGGGGCAAACGAGCAGGCGTGTCACCTGATGGTGGGCCACAAACGCCGCCCATGGACACCTGAAGATATTTAGTGTTACAGTTGCGTTTTCCGCCCTCAAAATGGGTTATGGAAGGGGTTGGAAGTGGGATGGAAAGGGGAGGTGGAAATGGTTTGGGCCTCCATATACCTCCAGATACCTCACCGAGTGAAATGCGCCACAGCCACTTTACATCGATATTCTGAGGGTCGTTGTATTGCACCGGTCGAGACGGCCCACTCATTCAGCTTGCTATGTGTCTCTACCACTTAAGTCGGATATAAATTTAAACTAAAGGACTAATTATCTTTTTTATATACTAAATATAGATAGCTAAATGTTTTAGCACTGCTTAAGTTTGAAAATTTGTGAGTTCGAATTCGGATAGATAGTAATGAAAGAACAAAGAAATATTCACGGGCTTATTCGTGATACTTAACAGACACCTATTTCTTGGGATAAAATATATAACAGGCGAGAAATGGCTACTTCTTGGACGAAGATAAATAGATTACGAAATTCTCATTAACTAGTTTAGGCCAGATGTGATGTATATAAACGAATAAAAGCAATCACTCGTTGGGTGATCTATGAATTGGAGGAGTCAAAAGTTGTATTTTTGCATTTTTATTTACAGCTATTTATAGGCGTTTTTTTTTATTTTTATTTTTTCTTGAGATAGAAGAATCGACTATTAATCATGGATAAAATTCAATCCATTTAAGAAAAAAAAATCATACAGACAAACATTTATAGTTACCCACTAATAAATATATCACAGCCCAGTAGGAACGTACTACGGCCGGTGCACAACGGTGAACTGGCAATAGATTAGTCCGTCTGTACGTAGTTGAAGATAAATCTTTCGTGACACACTGACAAATAGAATGGACAGCAACTGGGGCAGCTACACACTGTTCTATAAAATAGAAATATACAGACTCATATCAGTATACATGCTGCTTTTGTGAAAAGGTTGTATCTCTTTACGGCTGACCGTAAGAGAAATTGTAATATGTCTCCAACTGAGCAAGTTAAGAAGTATTACAGAGGATTATAACTAATGAATTTTCGGAAAATCTTTTCGGAAACATATGTCCTATTCAAAACAAGGTGAATAGATTGTAATTTATATATATTATTTCCATGGTCATTTGCAGCAGCTTAATATAAGCCGAGCATGTCTGTTTCCCATCTTTTTTGCGCAAGGAAAACTCTTAGAGACATCTCCTTGCAAACTTAGAAACTGTTCATTTGTTACACATAATAATAATAACAATACATTTCTTTATTTTCATCACAATTAGGTACATTTACACAATATAAAAATATACAAACATTTATAGATGTAATTGTGGAGACTGGCACCTAAACTAGGCTTGTATTTGTTTTTCAGGAAACCAGGTCCCCTCATCGTTTGCATTTAGCGTTTTTATTTACTTACTTACATAAAGGGAGGTAGTTTAGTTTGGTTTACAATACAATACATATCTCAGTTGCAGTATTAGTAGACAGTAAAAATTTAGAAATGATTAAATTGTTACATTTAAGAATAATATCGATTAGTTTTAAGTACCTAAGGTTAGTTATTTTGTTTTACACATTTTTATTGCTTTAGTAGATAGTTTGTATTTAAAACTTGTAAACAATTTAAATGATGTTATTCAACAATAAATTATCAAATTAAAAGAACAATATAGATTAAATGTTAGTAGGTTGTGTTAGTAAGGTTAGTTATTGTTTTTAAACATGTGTAATACTTAATGAAACAGCACATATTGAATACATGTGACAACTTTACACAATGATATTTGACAAGAAATAAAAAATATATTAATTACATTATTAACAATAAATAGCTTAGTTACTCAGTCTACTGGCAGCGTGCCCAGAAGACTGACCGCATTGCCACGCTGAATGGCAAATCTGATCCTCTGCGCAAAGAATAAACCAGCCTTCTGATCGCTAGAGGCCTTGATTACTACTTTCCCTTAGAGTCTCAAACCCAAACGGTTCAAAAGCCGAATCACCTATAAGGTTTACTAGTATGTTTTTCTCATATTTTTGTTTCAGCTGTATGGCAATAGATTCTGCCACCTATTCCATTTAGAGTATAAACAAATGTCCTGTGAAGGCTTAGCAGCTATTGTCTACTCTTTGTAGACGAAAAAGTTATAAAGTTGCTACCATTTTTTCCATCTCTTACGATTAGGAGAATACAGGACTTAGAGTTGAAGAACTGCGTCCCTGTAATTGACAACCTATTTTATTTTTAAATAATAGGAGTCATCGCCAGGCTATTATATAATGGAACATTTAATACACTTGTGGAACGTGATCAAGTTTCCTTCGAAGACTTTGACACCGGACCCACCACCATTCTATACTAAACTAATTACATGAACTAACGTGTTACCAAGTTAGTTCCGATACGTAACTTTGTTAATGTAGAAGACAGTATTCCATAGAACCTACTCTATTCTTCAGGAGGAGACACTCTCTTTCTCCATCACACAACATACATAACTTCACGTCAAATCCCTTGCGGGGTAGGCAGAGAGAACGGAGCGCCATAAGGCACGATTCTTACACACCTCACCCGCTTCGTTGACTTTCATAGCTCTTTTCATGCACGCGCGTCGATTTTTGAGGCTCCTAACATCACCTTCCTCCGGAACACGTTCTATTATATAAGAGCTATTAGAAAATCAATTACATTTTGTTATCTTTCAATTTGAAAACATATGTTATATACATTTTTGAAGTATAAAATATAAGGTAACAACAAATACGAGAATAACGTTTTTAAATTACGGATCGTTCATTTTTTATTTATTTTTTACCCAACGTTGTGCCAGCAACAACGAGTGTGTGTAATTAAACAATAATAAACTTCATTTTTTTAAATAAATATTGGCTAATAGTATGCCGTAACGCATAACAAATGTAAAATCTCGGAATCCAGGTCCATGTAGAATTTATAAAGTGTTTCTAACAGTGTACAGAAAAATGTTGAAAAATATTTTTTCAGGGTTTCTTTTTTTATGGGACAGGAGGGCAAACGAGCAGGCGTGTCACCTGATGGTAAGCAACCAACGCCGCCCATGGACACCAGCAACACATATAGTGTTACTGTTGCGTTGCCGACCTTCAAGGGATAGGGGAAAGGAAAGGATAGGGAAAGGGGGGTTGGCCTCCGGGTACCTTTCTCACCGAACGAAACGCGGCTTGAGCAAAATTTAGTTTAATTAAAGTTATTTAATAAATGGGAGAAATATACAACATATTAAAACTTGGGTTTGTTTGATGGGTTTTAAAGGACTGCAGGTAGGTACAAAAGTACAGAAAACTCCAATCGAGCTAGCTCTCTCAGGGATTAATCGGAACAAACAGACAGAGAGACAGAAATGTCAAAAAAATATATATTTAATATTTTCGTATATTATGTATCGCGTTTAATAATATTATTCATAAACATTTATTAAAAATATCATTTTTATTATAATAAACAAACTCACTCCAATTTTATTGTGTAGGTATAGCTGATAAAAAAAAAAGGTATAGCTGATAAGGTTAAGGCAAAGTAAAATAATGAGATAATATGATTATAGCAGCTACCTACATGTGTGGACATCTACAGGATCTCTACTTCAGCAGTGGTAGAGCCAAGCAGTTCGCTGCATGAATAGGCCGGCTCGACCGGTAAAATACCACGACTTCTCAGAAGATCGACGTAAAGTGGCTCATGCCGCGTTTCGTTCGTGAGAGAAGTACCTGGAGCCCTACCTTCCCCATTCTTCCCTATCCCCTATCCCTTGAAGGTCGGCAACGCAACAGTAAAAATGTGTTAAGTAAATATGTGTTGTTGGTGTCCATGGGTGGCGTTGTTTGCTTACCATCAGGTGACACGCCTGCTCCGGGTACCTCTCTAACCGAACGAAACGCGGCCTGAGCCACTTTACGTCGATCTTCTGAGAGGTCGTGGTATTTCACCGGTCGAGCCGGCCCATTAATGCAGCGAACTGCTTGGCTCTGCCACTGTTGAAAATAATAATATCAGTTACAAAATGGAATATCAGTATTTTTATACAATTACATTTTTATCAAAATAAAATGAAAGGTTTTTATATTGAAATTTATATTTATATTCATTCCTATAGCAAAAAAGCAAAACCAAAGTACTGTGACATTTTTTTACAGAATACTATTAATTGCCATAAAGTCCGTCGACCTCGTTAACCAAAAATGGGTATTAACCCGTCCCCTGGGCTTATGTTTTCAACACAGCTTTAGGACTGCTCTACAAAAGGTTTTTTTTTTAGGTTAAACCGGGGTTTTATAAATTGTATTGTATAATGTACACCTGGTTACTGGTTACTTTTGTTAAATGGATGCATTTAGCAACAGGGTACCTTTTTATGGGATAGCGGATAGCAAACGATGTAGTAGGTCGTATGATTGTAAGTGATGAACACCTGCAACACATATAGTGTAACAATTGCCGACTTTTCAGGGAGTGGGATGGGAAAAGAAGGGAAAAGGGGGTGGGCCACCTACATCACCGAACACACAGCGCATTAAGTAAGTTTAGTGAGAGATTGCGAAAATTCATCGATTCGATTCAGTCGAGCCAGCCCATTCGCGCAGCAAACTACGTGGTGAACACGTATGCATGGGTATCGCGCTATTTATTTACCACCGCTTGCTTATTTTCCCTCCTATTCCATTAAAAAAACTACCATGAAATTGCAATATGTCGGTATCTGATCATTAAAGCTGATCAACAACTTAATATCATGCCAAATTCATCAGTAATATTCGAATCGCTTAACATATTTTCAACATATTGATTCTTGAACTGACGAACGTATTGTTTTATTTTCAATGTTTATTGAAAGGAAAAGATACGGTATACATATCCAAACCACATGCAAAATCCTGAATATATGCCAAGTATGATATAATTACGATCAGCTCTTTCTACCTACCTCGTGAGATCTTTTAAACAGCTTGGTGTGAAGTTATGTATGTTAACATATATTATGTCAGGTGAATTTTCTACATTCCTTGTTGCCCGAAATGGAAAATTGAAAGGCAACGTAATATTAAGGAATAGTAATGTAACTGAACATTCCACTTTGCCAAGAAACCAGATAATCTCTGACAAACTGTTTGTCACGGCATATAGTAGAGGCCACTCGACACGAGATGGCGCCACCGAAGTAATTATAAACTACACACTCACAACGGGAGGTAATGAGTTTACATTCTCCTTGAAATGGAAGATTTTCTTGTCAATTACACGGTAGATTTATTTTTCATTTCTTAAGAGGAGCGTCAAGTGACGTTCTGACGTAATTAATATTATGTAAGGGTGTTTCTCAAAGTATTACACAAAGACACCTGTGGTTTTAACTCATTTAAGTTGTTATACGAATATTTATTTCACATTTTAATTTTTAATGACTTTCTGTTCTCAAATTACTATAGCCTCAGAATGGCTTAGAATTAGAACCCGGTAAAAAAAAATCTGGATTAGAGTCCGTATAAATACTGTAATCTAAATTATTATAGACGCGTATTTAGCTCTTGTAGACTCACGCATAATAGTGGTAGAGCCACGCAGTTCGCTGCTTGAATGGGTCGACTTGACCGGTGATATACCACTAGATCTCAGAATATCGACGCAAAGTGGTTCATGCTGCGTTCCACTCGGTGAAATAGGTTTCCGGAGGCCCACCCCCTCTCCTCTTTCCATCCCATTTTCGACCCCTTCCACCCCTCCCCTTCTCATCCCACTTTCGACTTCTTCCATATCCCATATAAGGCCTATATAAGGCCGGAAACGCAACTAACACTAGCTATGTTCAAGTGTCTACGGGCGACGTTTGTCGATTGCCATCGTGTGACACGCCTGCTCGTTTGCCCACCTAATTTTTAAAACCATCAAATATCATTCATATTAAATAATATATATATATATGATACGAAAGATTGTCCAGGAATTTCCCCACAGATCCCTTTATACTATAGACTGACAGGATCCGAGAGAGGGTGGCATTATACAAAAATATAATAAAAAAACATTAAAAACAAAAAAAGGGTTATCTCATCGAAAACCTCAGGATTCTAATAACTTTTAGTTCAACTCAAACTCCTTTAAAAACACATACTTTTCTCTTCTTGCTAAAAACACAGCGTGTACGTATTATATAGATACGTGTAATTAAATTGAAAAGGTAAACCACTGCGTGAGTCGTAATTGTTCTTGTTCCAAAATGCTTAGAATATTAATGAATGAAGTTTTACCAGAATAATTTTGTTGCTCCAAATATTGTTCCAAGTATAACTTAATACATCAACGTCATAACGACTTTCGTTAGATGGATTGCTGAAAGTGTTCGAACTTCAATACTTATATAAACACACATAAAACATATATAACTTCACGCCTTTTTCTACCCGAAGGTGTAGGCAGTGGCTGTTAAGCCACTGGCTTCACTTTTCAAACCTGTCATACATTGGACATACAACACAAACACACACATATCATCATCATCATCATAAGCCCTTTTGAGGTCCACTGCTGGACATAGGCCTCCCCCATAGAGCGTCACAACTGCCGGTCCGCGCAATCATGGGGGATTTTTGCCATAATCGCCACGCTTGGCAGGCGGGTTGGCGATCGCAGTAGGCTGTATTGTCTTGAGAGAGAATGCTGCTGCCCATTCTTCTAGCTTTTCCCTCAGTCGCCTTTTACGACACCCACGGGAAGAGATGGGGTGGCGGTATTCTAAGCCGGCGACACACAGCAAAACACACGCATAACTTCACGCAAAATCCCTTGAAAGGTAAGCACAGAGAACAGGGGATAATAAGATAATAAGATGCGATTCTTACACATTTCGCTTTTTCAACTTTTGTCCTAGACGCTCGACGGTTCTTTGGGCTCCTGTAATCATCGTCTTCCTCAAGGACTTATTTTTGGTCATGGGAATGTGTGTGTAGTCATCGACTCTTACATTCTTCCATTTTTGCATTGTATATCTTCTTAGTCAATCTTGCATCATGCATTCTTTCTACATGTCCATAGCTTCAGAGCATGGTGTTCCCTATTTCTACACTGACACTCTCTTTCAATCTAGCATCCATCCTTACAACTATGCTCTTATCATGGTTAGCGATAATCACTCCGCAAATTTTGCATTCCTTTCGACCGCGCTAGTATTCTTTTCATGCACTTTCAGGCATACCCAATTCTCGCTTACATAAGTTAGTGTAGTTACATTAAGATACATTCTGAAAAGTCATAAATATCTACCGGGATTCAAACTTGGAGCATTTACGATTAAATAAATTCATTGAATATATTGAATTGAATAAAATAATGTATTCTCGCAATTGGAAAGCTGGGAGCAGCTGGGAATGGTTGCCTCAATTGTACCACATTCTGTATCTCTAAGACGTGTGCTATAATGCAATGTTTCGCCTTCATAGTCCAGTACTTGGCAAAGGGGGCTTTTGTTTCAATGGTCTAGGCTTTGAATCCTTGCATAAAATAATGATATTTCAGAAATTATCGCTTAACCGATTGATTATTATACGCCAATTCGCTATTTGCAAGTAGTTGAGGAATCTACGACGCCGGTAGGCTGCCTATAGCTTCGAGTAGAAAAAGGCGTGAAGTTATGTTATGTTTTAAATTATATATACACAAATAGGAAAATTGACATTATGTGCGTAAATGAAACCAAGAGGAAAGGATGTGACACCACTTTACATGGTCCATACACAGCCTACTAGTCAGGCGTATCTAGAACCAGTAGAGGTTGTAAAGGTGTTGGGGTCATACTGTCTGAGAGAATGAATTAGTGCGTGACAGAATTTAAATGTATGAGTCCAAGGATACTGTGGCTAGGACTTATGCGCATCTGCGCAATGGAATCAATCTCCGTCAGCCGAAACAGAGAGAAAGGTTTTCTGGGAGAGTGTGAAAGATATTGTAAGTAAGTGTAACGCGAACGAAAAGATAATGTTGATTGGTGATTTTAATGCTTGGGTTGGATTGAAACGTGATGGATCTGCAGATGTGTTAGGGAGGTATGGCGATGAGAGAATAAATGAAAATGGAGAAAGTTTGCTCGAAGTATGTCTGGAGTCGAATCTTGTGGTCACAAATACTTTGTTTGAGCACAAGAAGATTCATTTGTATATAAGAGAAGAAGGAAACCAGTATGATTTCGTGATTGTGGATGAACGATTGCGTAGGAGAGTGTTAGATACGAGAGCGTATCGAGGTCACGGCGTTGATACGGACCACCACCTAGTGATTACACGTATAGGTGGAATTTTTAAAAGGTGGCGGCATCGTGAGAAGCAGGACTTCAGTATGTTAGAACGTATAAAAGTAGAAAAACTGCGAAAAGAAAGTATAAAAGAAGAGTTTTCAAGTAAACAGAGTGAGAAATTTGAGGGTTTAAATGATAGTGTACAAGATATTGAACAAATATGGAAGGTATTGAAAGAAGGATTAGTGAATGTAGCTACAGAAGTGTGTGGTGTAAGTAAGAGAAAAAAGTATGTAAGATGAATAATGTGTGTCAGGAGATTCGAGCGGCAGCGTCAAAAAAGAAGGAAGCTTGGCTGGACTGGTTGGCTACAAAAGCTAACCAAAATATAAGGAAGGCAACGAATGAAGATGTATGCAAAGCAAGAACCGAGTATAAAAGCTTGAAAGGTGTTGTGAAAGAAGTAACAGCGAAGGAAAAAGAAAATGATAGAGATGAATTTGATAGGAAGTTATCTGATGACTTCCAGAATAATATCAAACTATTTTGGAAGTCCATAAGAACAGACAGAGGAAAAATCTCCACATCGCAACTGGACTAAATCAGAAATAAGGATGGAGCTATGTTGAAAGGTGAGAAGTATGTTCTGGGTAGATGAAGAGAATATTTTGAGAGTCTGTTTGAGAAGGAATACAGTAGTGTGCAGAATAAAGTTTTTAGTGAAGGTGGTGTTGAAAGGGATATCAGCATAGAAGAGATTGTGGAAGCATTAAATAGTTTGAAATTAGGTAAGACTCCGGGATATGATAGAATATCAGCCGAGATGCTCAAAGCTGGACAGGGCCTGGTAATAAAACTACTATACCGAATTTTTAACTTGTGCCTGGGGAGCGGCATTGTGCCTGCAGACTGGTGCAACTCTGTGATTGTGCCGCTATACAAGGGTAAAGGGTCGCAACAAGAGTGCAAGAACTACCGAGGCATCAGCTTGTTAAGCATCGTCGGCAAACTTTATGCAAGAATATTGGTCAAAAGGGTAATGAATGAAACTGATCAGAAAATATGGGATGTGCAAGCAGGATTTAGGAAAGGAAGGGATTGTATGGATCAAGTTTTCTCCTTACGAAGCATAGTCGAAAAATTTTTGGCTAAAAGCCAAAAGGTTTACTGTGCTCGTTGATTTGGAGAAGGCTTATGACAGAGTGGTGAGGAATGAATTATGGTTGACACTATCCTTATATGGGATGAGCAGTGGCTTGATAAGAGCGATGAAATCACTTTACAGCGATTCCAGAGCTTGTGTCAGGATAGGAAGGGCATATTATACGGACTGGTTTAACATCGAAAAGGGTGTTAGACAGGGATTTGTAGCTTCGCCAGGACTGTTTAACCTATATATTGATAATTGTTTAAAAGATTTGAAAGAGAGTGTGTATGGATTAAAAATGAACGATATTATCGTCAAATGCCTTCTTTACGCTGATGATCAGATCCTCCTGGCGTCATCTGAGGAAGAATTGCAGTTGATGATTAATATAATACATGGGTCTTTGAGAGAGAAAGGAATGAAAGTGAATGTATGTAAGACTAAAGCAATGGTTATTGAAAGAGATGAAAATATGTCTAAATGCAAGATTGTGATTGATGGAGAAAAAGTGGAACAGGTGAAAGAGTTCATGTATTTAGGCACAAAGTTTACGAGAGATATAAAGTATGAATGCGATATTAAAAGACGGGTTTTGGCTGGAAATCAAGTGAATGGGGCCCTGAACAACTTTATGAATAGCCAGAAAGTCTCCAAAAAGGCACAACTGGCTGTACACAGAGGGGTTTTGGTTCCCACACTTATGTATGGGAGTGAATGTTGGGTATGGCAGGAGAATCACAGAAGTAAGATTAATGCTGTAGAAATAAGGAGTCTGAGGAGTATAGCTGGAGTAAGCTTGGTGGATAAAATGAGAAACAGTGTAATTCGAGAACGTTGTGGTGTGAAAGAAGATATAGTGACAAGGATAGAGAAAGGAATGCTTAGATGGTTCGGACATGTAGAAAGGATGGACGAAAGTAGACTGACTAAACGAATTTATAAGACAAGTGTGAAAGGACGAACCGGTAAAGGACGACCTAGGCGGACCTACCACCATCAAATCTACGATGTGTTGGTGAGAGGCCAGGTCAGGAGTGGCCACAACCGACGAGCATGTATGAACGCGATAATGAGAGTAGAGGAAGCAAGAAATGTATGTCAGGATCGTAGCAAGTGGAAAGAATTAGTCTCTGCCTACCTCCATGGGAAAAAGGCGTAATTATATGTATGTATGTATACACAAATAACAATCTTCTTCAACCGAAGAAATTTAATGAAAAGTTCACTTTAACAAAATCTCATTTCGTTCCATCCTTCATTCGTAATACATTTCTTGTTGTTGACAACACGGAATTGAAGATAAAATCGAGATTGAAGAAAATAAGACAATTTTCATTTATAATATATATCAAAAACATATTGCTTAAGGGTGAACCGTATGTGGTTATTTTTTTATATATATTTTGTATTAAAACATAATAAATGTATCTTTGCCTTTTTATACCCAAAGGTGTAGACAGTGGCTGCTAAGTCTCGACTCATCGAATTGTTACATTTCAAATTGAGTTAGGGCGGAAGGAACCTATTGCCATACACCGGATGAAAACTAAGTTGTCAATCATAAATATTTATCACACATAACTTGCGAAAGAAAATCAAGACATGGGGTTTGAGACAATTGGTAGAGCCAAGCAGTTCGCTGCATGAATAGGCCGGCTCGACCGGTGAAATACCACGACCACGACTCAGAAGACCGACGTAAAGTGGCTCATGCTGCGTTTCGTTCGGTGAAAGAGGTACCCGGAGGCCCGCCCCTGTTCCCCATCCTTTCCTATCCCCTATCCCTTAAAGGTCGGCAACGCAACAGTAACACTATATGTGTTGCTGGTGTCCATGGGCGGCGTTGGTTGCTTACCATCAGGTGACACGCCTGCTCGTTTGCCCTCCTATCCTATAAAAAAAATAATAGTAATTGGTGTGAGCCCGAATCGATCCCGCGACTTCTTGATTCAGAAGCGGGGAGCTCGTCTACTGGACCACCAAAACAGCATTTTTCTAAGACGCTTAGATCCTCGATAGTTTCAAGTTTCTTACATTTGTTTTATTAATTTTTGTTTTTTTTTTCATTTTTTAATTACTATATTTTATAAAAAAAATTATGACCAAATTGGGATTTGTAGGAAGGTGACTTCAGGAGCCTTGAAAAGAAATATTAAGTCATGAAAATGTGACTATTGTATGGCAAAGGGAATAGTATGACTAAGTTGTATACGAGTCGTGTCATATAGTTCAATTCACTCTGCCTATGCCGCCAAGGACTCGGTGTGAAGTTACATATTTAACAAAGTATATATTCAATATGTTAACAGCAGTTAGTGGTCTGTAAACAGTACTACAATGTATTGCTGAAATAAACCACAAAATGCATTATTTTGTCCAACAGTAAATGTTCATAATGAAACTTTGTACTGAAAAGTGCTTCTCAGGGTTGGCCAAATAAATGCGTATTATATTTATTATTTAACAGTCTCGGTGATGCAATGGTCGAGCACACGGCTTCTGATCCAGAGGTCCGGGTTTGATTCCAGACACTGGCTCACAACAATGACTTTTCGAAATTGTTTTCGGAAGTTATGTGTGATAAATCGATGACTAAAAAACTTTGTGCACGGTATGGCAATAGGTCCGCCGCCTATTCCATTTGGGACGTAAACATAACGGCGAGACGAGGCTAATCAGCTGCTGCCTACAGCTTCGGGTAACAAAAGGCGTGAAGTTATGTTTATGTTATTTATTATTTCAGACGTCTGGAAACTGGTATCAAGACATTAGTAAGTAAAATAAATATCATACAATGGAAATACTTAAAATAAGTAATTAAAAGTCTTTAAAATCAACAAACCAATGACTTATCAAAATTGTTTTCGGAAGTTGTTTGATATATATCGATGACTGAAAAACTTTGTGCCCGGTATGGCAATAGGTTCGCAATCTATACCATTTGGGACGTAAACTTAACGGTGAGACGAGGCTTAACAGCCTGCCTACACCTTCGGGTAACAAAGTCGTGAAGTTATGTTTTATGTTTATGTATATTTAAATCAATGAGCGTGTATATCAAAAGTTAAAGAGGTCAAAGAAGTGAGTGAGGCGTCTAAGAATCATGCCTTATGGCGCTCTGTTTTCTTCGCCTACTCCATAAAAGATTTGGTGTAGAGTTATGTATGTTATAATATAAAAAGTGGTCCAGCGGTCGAGCACCTCTCTTCTGAATCAAGAAAACGCGGGTTCAAGTCGTGGCCCACATTAGCGAGTTTTCGAAATTCTTTTCGAAAGTTATGTGTAATAAATATCGATGACTAAAATCTTTGTAGTAGTAGTACTTACTCCACTTGGGACATAAACACAACGGCGAGATGAAGCTAACAGCCACTGCCTACACCTTCGGGTAGAGAAAAAAAGACGTGAACTTATGTTATTTTATGTTTATAAAAGTTATGCAATCACGTGGATACTTATATAGCACAATGTTTAAAGCTTTTTAAAACGTTGTATTTGTTTTGATTCACAAGAAAAGATCATTTAAAATACTTATTCAAGTTACATACGAATAGGTGACAGCCCTGTATCCGGAGGCAAATACGGTACGTACTTTTGCATAATTATTTAGAAACATAAACGTTAGAAAAGGCTGTATTCCAAATGTGAAACAGCCACGAATGCCGTTGAAATGCAGTTAAGTACAGAGCATACATGTGGTTTGGACATTTTAAATTATCATTGTACAAATGAATTAAATTATCATTAATTCTCTGATCATAGACTTTTCAAAGGTTTACTAGTTTATTACTTTCGGTTTTGACTGAGGTGGTTCCGAGTTCCGATTCTGATACATAGAAGCAATTAATTCATTCAGCTTGATAAATCTGACTGCAGAACACTGAGGATGTTAAAAAAGATGTTATAAGTAACGTAAATTTTGAATTTCATAAAAAAATATAGCACTTTTTCCTACCTTTAAAGTATTTTTTTCTGGTCTGCTTCTATCTATTTCCATAAAACAAGCACAATACAGAGATTAGATACCACAAAAAACTCATAACTTAGCAGCGCACCTATTGGTCATATATAGTATGTAGCCGTTGTAAAATATCTGTGCATATTAATTGATAGTAATCTAAGAGTCTACGATCACATCAGCACACCCAACAGATTGCGTAAATTAATCTACGTGTTTAAGATTTTGCGAAGTGTCGCTGATGAGAATGTGAAAAGAACTTTGTACTGTGTTCTCGCCCTGTCTCTTCTTACATATTGTATGACATCATGGTGCGGTGCACCAAAGTCTAATCTGATAGAATTGGAAAGAGCACAGAGAACTATTCTAAAGGTGGCTTTCTATCTGCCTTTTCGATACACCACTGTTCTGTTATATGAGAGAGCCAAAGTGCTTACAGTTCGCCAGTTATTTATACGGGAAATAGTTATGAAACAACATAGCCTCTTCATATTTAATCCTTCACTAATCCATTCCAAAAGGCGATACAACCATGTTAAACACATACAACTTACAAAAACACAACAGTTATTTTTGGAGTCGGTGCCAGCCTAGGTAACGTACTCTATTGTGTTGCATAAATGAGTGAGTTACGTTATTTATCGCTTTTTAGTTATAGAGGTACTGTTTTCATATACTTATAGATTGTGTGGTTTACGTTTCTAGAAGTTGGTTTAACTTTTTTTTAAAGGTATTTTTTTATAATAAGATAAATAGAATACTCAGCTTATATGAATGGTATAAAATTAAGTGCACAATGAAAGTAACTAACTGGATCCAAGATATGAACTACAATGAAACTGAAACCTTGTTGAATACGATCATTTGAATTGGTCACATATTTTAAATAATATTATAAAATATATTATATACCTTTTTGACCCTACTCGGTACCTACTAACAATTGATCTACATTACTTTCTAATGCAATATTTTTTTGTTAAATGTCATAATGGAATGTGGTCACATGTATCAATATAAACCATCTACTTTAACATTTTACATGTGTAAAAAATAATAACTAACCTTACTAACACAACCTACTAACTTTTAATCTATATTGGTCTCAAATGTAATAATAGTTTTGGCAATTTCTTGTTAGATTTTATCATGTAAAGTTGTCAAATGTAATAAATATGTACGGTTTAATTAAGCATTACTAACACGTGTGTTAAGCTAGAAAGGTCAAGTCAGCAGAATCACTTGTTTTATATCTCAAAATTTAGTGCTCATTTAGTGCTAATTTAGTGCTGATAACAGATATTTAGTGCTGTGATAGGGGGACTGAAAATGAGAACACTGCTAACTTTACATTAAGCTAGCAGTGTACCATTCGTCTCAGTCTGTCTCAGTCGGCAGAATCACTCGTTTTATATCTCAAAATTTAGTGCTCATTTAGTGCTAATTTAGTGTTGATAACAGATATTTAGTGCTGTGATAGGGGGACTGAAAATGAGATTTCTGCTAACTTTACATTAAGCTAGCAGTGTACCATTCGTCTCAGTCTGTCTCAGTCGGCAGAATCACTCGTTTTATATCTCAAAATTTAGTGCTCATTTAGTGCTAATTTAGTGCTGATAACAGATATTTCGTGCTGTGATAGGGGGACTGAAAATGAGAACACTGCTAACTTTTCATTAAGCTATCAGTGTACCATTCGTCTCAGTCTGTGTCAGTCGGCAGAATCACTCGTTTTATATCTCAAAATTTAGTGCTCATTTAGTGCTAATTTAGTGCTGATAACAGATATTTAGTGCTGCCATAGAGGGACTGAAAATGAGAACACTGCTAACTTTACATTAAGCTAGCAGTGTACCATTCGTCTCAGTCTGTCTCAGTCGGCAGAATCACTCGTTTTATATCTCAAAATTTAGTGCTCATTTAGTGCTAATTTAGTGCTGATAACAGATATTTAGTGCTGTGATAGAGGGACTGAAAATGAGAACACTGCTAACTTTACATTAAGCTAGCAGTGTACCATTCGTCTCAGTCTGTCTCAGTCGGCAGAATCGCTCGTTTTATATCTCAAAATTTAGTGCTCATTTAGTGCTAATTTAGTGCTGATAACAGATATTTGGAGCTGTGATAGGGGGACTGAAAATGAGAACACTGCTAACTTTACATTAAGCTAGCAGTGTACCATTCGTCTCAGTCTGTCTCATTCGGCAGAATCGCTCGTTTTATATCTCAAAATTTAGTGCTCATTTAGTGCTAATTTAGTGCTGATAACAGATATTTAGTGCTGTGATAGAGGGCCTGAAAATGAGAACACTGCTAACTTTACATTAAGCTAGCAGTGTACCATTCGTCTCAGTCTGTCTCAGTCGGCAGAATCACTCGTTTTATATCTCAAAATTTAGTGCTCATTTAGTGCTAATTTAGTGCTGATAACAGATATTTAGTGCTGTGATAGAGGGACTGAAAATGAGAACACTGCTAACTTTACATTAAGCTAGCAGTGTACCATTCGTCTCAGTCTGTCTCAGTCGGCAGAATCACTCGTTTTATATCTCAAAATTTAGTGCTCATTTAGTGCTAATTTAGTGCTGATAACAGATATTTAGTGCTGTGATAGAGGGACTGAAAATGAGAACACTGCTAACTTTTCATTAAGCTAGCAGTGTACCATTCGTCTCAGTCTGTCTCATTCGGCAGAATCGCTCGTTTTATATCTCAAAATTTAGTGCTCATTTAGTGCTAATTTAGTGCTGATAACAGATATTTAGTGCTGTGATAGGGGGACTGAAAATGAGAACACTGCTAACTTTACATTAAGCTAGCAGTGTACCATTCGTCTCAGTCTGTCTCAGTCGGCAGAATCGCTCGTTTTATATCTCAAAATTTAGTGCTCATTTAGTGCTAATTTAGTGCTGATAACAGATATTTAGTGCTGTGATAGAGGGACTGAAAATGAGAACACTGCTAACTTTACATTAAGCTAGCAGTGTACCATTCGTCTCAGTCTGTCTCAGTCGGCAGAATCACTCGTTTTATATCTCAAAATTTAGTGCTCATTTAGTGCTAATTTAGTGCTGATAACAGATATTTGGAGCTGTGATAGGGGGACTGAAAATGAGAACACTGCTAACTTTACATTAAGCTAGCAGTGTACCATTCGTCTCAGTCTGTCTCAGTCGGCAGAATCGCTCGTTTTATATCTCAAAATTTAGTGCTCATTTAGTGCTAATTTAGTGCTGATAACAGATATTTGGAGCTGTGATAGGGGGACTGAAAATGAGAACACTGCTAACTTTACATTAAGCTAGCAGTGTACCATTCGTCTCAGTCTGTCTCATTCGGCAGAATCGCTCGTTTTATATCTCAAAATTTAGTGCTCATTTAGTGCTAATTTAGTGCTGATAACAGATATTTAGTGCTGTGATAGGGGGACTGAAAATGAGAACACTGCTAACTTTACATTAAGCTAGCAGTGTACCATTCGTCTCAGTCTGTCTCAGTCGGCAGAATCGCTCGTTTTATATCTCAAAATTTAGTGCTCATTTAGTGCTAATTTAGTGCTGATAACAGATATTTGGAGCTGTGATAGGGGGACTGAAAATGAGAACACTGCTAACTTTACATTAAGCTAGCAGTGTACCATTCGTCTCAGTCTGTCTCAGTCGGCAGAATCGCTCGTTTTATATCTCAAAATTTAGTGCTCATTTAGTGCTAATTTAGTGCTGATAACAGATATTTGGAGCTGTGATAGGGGGACTGAAAATGAGAACACTGCTGACTTTACATTAAGCTAGCAGTGTACCATTCGTCTCAGTCTGTCTCAGTCGGCAGAATCACTCGTTTTATATCTCAAAATTTAGTGCTTATTTAGTGCTAATTTAGTGCTGATAACAGATATTTGGAGCTGTGATAGAGGGACTGAAAATGAGAACACTGCTAACTTTACATTAAGCTAGCAGTGTACCATTCGTCTCAGTCTGTCTCAGTCGGCAGAATCACTCGTTTTATATCTCAAAATTTAGTGCTCATTTAGTGCTAATTTAGTGTTGATAACAGATATTTAGTGCTGTGATAGGAGGACTGAAAATGAGAACACTGCTAACTTTTCATTAAGCTAGCAGTGTACCATTGGTGACCGCGCTATGATACAGTTGGAGCGAGAGGCACATCAGCTAATAATTTAGTGCTCAATTAGTGCTGCCTGTACAAGCAAACAGATCAGTTTTCAATAAAACATTTTTTTAATTTTTTGACATAACATTCGAGCAATCATAGAGCTGAAATATGACTTTAAAATCGGCATTGGTGAAATTGAAAAGAGTTACCGGTGAACCCAGAAAAATTTTTTAGGAAAATCATTTTTCAACTGCCCACTAGGAAAATTGGAGATTTTCAATAATCGAAAAGTTATATAAATTATTCTGTATTGCAAATATCGAGTTGTAGATCTCAACGTTATAAGATCACAGGAAACGATCCTGACGGCCCTAGCGATGTAGCCGCTGTGTGTGTGTGTGTTTGTGTGTGTGTGTGTGTTAAAAAAAAAATATTTTTTTTCAAACTAAGTTTACTTTGCTAGTATAATGACGCCAGCAGTCTTAAAAGCTAGAAGAAGACTCTAAAACGGGAACTAATGGAATTAAAAGACGTCACCATTTAGTGCTCAATTAGCTAAACGCTAAGTCTGTGACGGATATCGGTGTTACAAGTACGATCGTGCAAACAAACTAAGAACACGATCCTCGGTTAGTATTTTGCGATGAATTTCATGTATATCTAATGCAAAGTCTGTATCAGATACTGTGTCACTAGTGTGGGCGCGCAGTAGCTATATCGGTTGTCTAGTTCTGATTGCTACAGCGATGAAGCAACATACTAAGTTTCACAAAATTCGGTATCACGGACGACTGTGTTAGTAGCGTGAGCGCGCAAGAGAAAACTGTGAACATTGTTTCTTAGTTCAGATGTTATAATGAAATAACCCACTAAGTAAGTCTGTGCAGGAGACGTTGTTAATAATGTAGGATTACTAAATGAAACTACAAATAGCTTATTAATTATAATAATGAGACATTGATTTAATTAATAATTTCTCCCTGAGTTTCTTGCCAATTCTTCTCAGCGAGAATAATTGAATTGGCGGATAAATTTCTAATAAAAACTTAAACCTAAAATGAAAATGAGTTGTTATTGAGCATTCAATCCCTTGGTAGAATCGTAAAAATAGTATTGGGCATTCTATTCCAAAATAGTTTTGGGCATTCCACTCCAATATAGCATTAGGAATTCTGTGCCAGAAATTGCACTGGGCATTCTGTCCCAGAAATATAATTGGGCATTTTGTCCAATTATATACTACTTACAACAGATGAATTTCATAGAAAGAAAACTATATTATGTATCTAGAAGTATACAAAGTGACATTATACATACTTCAAAAGTTAAAATCTCAAACATTTGCAGGTTATTCGTAACATTTCTATTATTTTATTTAAGGGGACCCGATGGTCTAGCGGCCTAAAATTTAAGCTATTCTAAATAATTTTATTTTACGCTTTCAATTTTTTTTACACTTATTTTGTTACTTGTTATCTACACAAAATGAAATTTAAGACCAAAAAAAATTATTTTCAATTTAGAAAACTGACGCTGAAGTTTCCCTCTCCAAAAAAAATGGACCTGACTGCTGCATGTCGATTGATATCTTCCTCAGATTTGAAATAAAAGAAATGACCGATTTTTAATTAGCATAAATATAGTTATAGTCAGAACTAGAACGAAAAAGGAAAAAATATATTTGACAAAATAGCGCGTAGTTAAAAGTACGAATCTAAATCTCGTTATCAAAAAATACTTTCAACTGCCATTTTGTCAAATTTTTTTTTCATTCTAGTTCCGACGATAACTATGCTTATACTAAATAAAAACCGGTCATTATTTTTTATTCCAGATCAGATTGAGAGATGCATCGACTCGCACCAGCCAGGTCCATTTTTTTAAGGAGACGGAAAAATCAGCGCCATTTTCCTAATTTAAAAAAAAATTGTCTTAATTTTCATTTTTGTCTAGTTAATAAGTGATAGAATGAGTGTAAAATTTAGAAAGCATTAGTCATTAACTTCATAAAGAAATAAATTTTAGGCCGCTAGACCAGCGGGTCTAGCTAGCTGAAGGGTCCCCTTAAGAAACTTTGCAAGAAAACAAAAATAAATTTAATTCTAAAAATAAACGTAATAATATTTCTATCATACTACAGCGTATAACATGAGCGCAATTTGCACTTCTAAACTTTTTCTTACGATTTTTTCTTTTTTATTTTGATCATCATAAAGAACCCATGATCCATCTCTTCTTTTGCAAATCGTAATATAATGCCCTACTCGTTTCCAGTCTTTAAGATGATCTTCGTTTTCTTTATCATCATCCTTTTCAACGTTTCTTACGTTCTTCCTCATCACTTTTTTTCTTACATTCAAGCTTTGCGTTCTAGTTTTACATGCTGTTGGAGGATGATAATTGATTATTCCAACAAGTTTCATAATTTTTGAATCTGTCGGACGCTTGAATTCGATCGGGATTTGCTGCAACTGCTTTATGACTGCTGCTCCGTTTTCTCGATAGGGCTCAAAGAAAACCAAATCTCCTGAAAATGTTGTAGATTATTGTGTAAAAATTTGTAACCTTCTATTATGGTAGTACTACCGGTTTTAGAATTGACGTTCAGAATTTAATGAAATTTGGCATATTGGTACTTTATATCATAAATAAGCAGTAAAATTTTTGGAACCTGAGCAAGTCCTGATAACATATTTTTGCTTTTACCATTGATCCTTATGGAGAATCACAGACTTTATTTCACAAAACTGGACGTTCAGATTCTTATAAAAATCAAGACCACGAGATAAAATAACATCTAGAACATATTTAACAATAATCAGTATGGTTTCCAAGAATATGAGAATATTTATTAATAAAAACATTCAAAATTTATCTTTGTCTCTCTTTTTCCAACGTGATTTAGTATAGGGAAATCTACTACATTAATCAAATAAGGTTAGGTTTTATGATTTGACTCTTGTGGTAACGGCAGCACTACCTTAATTGTAGAAAAAATTAAAAAAATAAAATTCTAATAAATACCAATTTTAACATCTTCTTTTGTCGTATACTCATTGCAGTCAATCCCATTGCATCGATATGATCGTAATATATAGTTTTCAAATACGTTCGTAAATCTACCGAAAGAATCATCCCTGAGAGATATTACGGGCTGGGTTATATGTCGACTTAAACAGTTCTTTGAGCATACCAATGTCTCTTCAAAACTTGGTTTCAACTTTTTTTTTTTTTTTTTTTTTTTTTTTTTTTTTTATGGGA
The DNA here is from genome assembly GCA_905147225.2 of Euproctis similis. Taxonomy (NCBI): domain Eukaryota; kingdom Metazoa; phylum Arthropoda; class Insecta; order Lepidoptera; family Erebidae; genus Euproctis; species Euproctis similis. The sequence goes on along the minus strand of LR990121.1, from coordinate 2,798,229 downwards.
TAAGGGGCAAACGAGCTTGCGGGTCACCTGATGGAGAGCAATCACCGCCGCCCATGGCGTCTGCAATACCAGGGGCATCACATCAGCGTTGCCGCCCTTTCAGATGGGAATAGGCTCGTTTCTTGAAGGTTCCTAGGTCGTAGCGGTCCGGAAATACCGTCGCCGGCAACTGGTTCCATGAAGGAACAGTGCGTGGCAAGAAGTGCCTGTTAAAACGCACTGTTGTCGACCGCCAACCATTCAGCCAATGCGGGTGGTAGCGTTGGCGCGTCGAACGGTGGCGGAAATCAGCTGGCGGTATTAATCCGAACAATTCCTCAGAGCACTCCCCGTGGTATATGCGGTAGAGGATACATAGAGATGCCACCTCTCTCCGCAACGCCAGAGGATCAAGCCGATCAGTAAGAGCTTGGTTGTCGACAAGCCTAACCGCGCGTCGTTGGATGCGGTCAAATGGAGTAAGCTGGTACTGGGGTGCCCCCGCCCAAAGATGTGAACAGTATTCCACGTGAGGACGGACCTGCGCCTTGTAAAGTTGCAGGCGATGACCTGACGTGAAATACTGTCCTGCTCTATTGAGCACACCAAGCTTTTTGGAAGCCAATTTGGCCTTGCCCTCCAGATGACCGCGGAACTGGACGTCACTCGACAAGTCGACACCAAGAATTCCGATAGCGGCTGAGGCGGGTAGGGGAGTGCTCTCAAAACAGGGAGCTACGACAAAGGGTGTCTTTTTAGCGGTAAACGCGCAAACCTGTGTCTTCTTAGGGTTGAATTGGACTAAGTTTAGTCGGCCCCATTCCGAAACCTGACTAAGCAGAGTTTCGATTTCAGACACAAGTTTATTCCGGTGCTCGTCGACGTTTTCCCGAGAAATACGCGGGTGGCCGGTATATAAGGCATCCCCGGTACTGTCATCTGCATAACAATGAAGATTGCTGCTAAGCAGCATGTCATTGATATGCAGAAGAAACAGCGTAGGGGATAGCACACAGCCCTGGGGGACTCCAGCATTCACAGGTTTTAAGTCGGAGCATGACCCGTCGACAACAACTTTAATGCTCCGAGCCGTGAGAAAGCTGGAAACCCAATCGCATAATTTCTCGGGAAGCCCATAACATGGAAGCTTCGAAAGAAGTGCTTTGTGCCAAACCCGATCAAAGGCCTTCGCTACGTCCAAACTAACGGCCAGCGCCTCTCCTTTACTCTCAACCGCTTCCGCCCACCGATGGGTTAAGTACGCTAAAAGATCACCAGCTGAGCGACCTTGACGGAATCCGTACTGACGGTCACTTATCAACTGGTGCTCTTCTAGATACTTAAGGAGCTGGCGGTTGATGAGTGTTTCCATTATTTTGGAGAATAGGGAGGTGATGGAGATAGGTCTGTAGTTGGACGGATCTGAGCGGTCACCTTTTTTAGGGATCGGATGGACTAAAGCAACCTTCCATGATGCTGGCACAGCGCCGAGAGAGTAGGAGTACCGGAAAAGACGCGTTAGAACCGGTGCCAACTCTGGAGCACACGTCTTCAGCACAATTGCTGGGATTCCGTCAGGCCCACTCGACTTGTGGACATCCAGGGATAGAAGTATGCGTCGCACAGTACTTTGCCGGAAACGAACCTCCGGCATGGCGTGACCGCAATGTGGAATAGTCGGTGCGATGTTACCCATATCGTCCAAAGTCGAGTTGGACGCAAAAAGAGTGCCAAGAAGGTCGGCTTTCTCTTTTGCGTCGTGGGCTAGTGACTGGTCCTCCCGGTGCAACGGTGGAAGAGACGGCTTACAAAAATTCCCAAGAACAGCCTTGGCGAGCGACCAGAACGCACGGGTTCCCGAGGGAAGGCGAACTAGTTTCTCGCCAATTTTGCCTATGTACTGAGACTTTGCTACGGCTATAACTCTTTTGAAGGACCTGGAGGCAAGGTTGTACTTCTTCTTAAGAGGGCCGGTGTCAGAGTCCTGGGACGCCACTGCTTTTGCCCAGGCTTGATAACACTCATGCTTAAAACGTAATGCCGTTTTGCATGAGCGATCAAACCAGGGCTGGGATCTGCCGCCGATTGGCACCACTGAGGATGGAACAAAGAGCTCCATTCCCTGCAGTACCACGTCAGCAACAGAGTCGGCAACGACGTCAGAATCATCCGGCGAGAAGCAAACTTGCCCCCATGGGTAAGATGCGAAGAAATTTCGCATCCCATCCCAGTCCGCTGACCTATAGTGCCACACACGGCGGCGACTCGCAATGTGCGGTCGAAGTGGGCACGTGAGTGGTACCGTACTCCTTATCAGACAGTGGTCCGAAGAACCCAAAGGGGCGTCTACAGAAACCACATATCTGTCCGGATGGGAGGTCAGCAGAAGATCCAACAGGGAAGGTATATGATTATCAACATCTGGGATTCGCGTGGGTGCGGTAACCAGTTGTGTTAGATCATATGCTAGAGCAAAGTCATGAACAGATCTACCCGCGTGGTCGGTGGTGCGAGATCCAAGCCAATCGACGTGGTGGGCATTGAAATCGCCCAGAATAACGATTTCCGCGGATGGGACCTGTTGAAGTACGGAATCTGCAGCCGTTTGAACGTGGTCCATGAGTCGGTCTGTTTCGGTATTACCGCTATGGGACCTATAAAGACATGCGTAGATGCGGGGGTGGTCGTCGCTATCAACACGCAGCCAGAGGGTCGATAGGTCCCTTCCTTCAAGGCTGCCGAGGCGTCGAGCACAGACATCCTCCCGGACAAACACACACACTCCGGCCCGCGGTACAAAGCTGTATTCCAGTTTGTATCCGGGGTATAGGAGATATGAGGTGTCTGCCGGAGAAGATATCTGTGTCTCTGTAAGGAATAGCAAAGCAGGCTTTGCCGTTTCCAGGTGGTGGTGAATGGCAAGCAGATTTGAGTGGATGCCCCTGATATTGCAAAAGTCCACGTTTAGCGTGGCAGGGGGAGTCGCAATGCCCTTACGTTTGCCCCGGACAGTTTTTAGTGACGAGCGAGATTTTGCCCTCCCCAGACTACGAGGGGCAGCTTGAGCGTCCACGCCTTGGTGAATACCAAACCGTGGACGCTCAAGGGGGGATTCTCCAGTGCTGTGGCAGCTGGTACCCCCCTGGGGTAAATGATCTTTTAATGTCGCTGCCATTAAGGGGAGGGTGAAGGGAATGGGCCTCCGGATACCTCTCTCACCGAACGAAACGCGGCACAAGCCACTTCACGTCGAAATTCTGAGAGGCCGTGGTATTTCACCGGTCGAGCCGGCCCATTCATGCAGCGAACTGCTTGGCTCTACCACTGTTAAAGTGTAGTAAAACTTAAAAAGTTTTGCAGTAAAGCTTCCCACTTGAGCTTCGCATGAAATTATGTCAATGTTTTGAACAGATTTCAATACTTTAAAATGTTCTAACATGATTTTCGCTCTTTGACGGTAAGAACCATTATTCACACCATCCAACGATTTAAGGACAAATTGAAACAGTTCATCTTCTTCTTCGGTAGCCATCTATCAATTAAAAAAAAATGAATATTATGTAATAAATTAATTTACAGTTTCGTGGACAGTAAAAGTAGTATAATTGATGCTAAGTCAAATTTTTTTTGAGCTAGATTGTTTCAGATTTTGGATAATTCAAGTATTGTTATTTTGTCTTTTCAAAAAAAAGTATCATCGTAGAGAGATAAGATTTTACGTTGAGAGAACGTAGATTAAATTAAATAATAATTTTGGAAATATGAGCAAAAATTTTAATAATATTTTTTTAATTACTATAGAAACCTTTCTATATAAGACGGAAATATTACTTACATAACTTTTTTTATATTTATATTTAATTATATATTATACTCATATTTTATTAAGCTATTGTAAGAAAGTTCGACTAAAAACAAAATTATTAATCTTCTGATTATTCGTAATTTTTGGATTGATTTACATTATTTAAGGAATCATTCACTTCTCTTATTTTAAATTTTATTGTTTTTGTTCACGCATATCTATTTGAATATTTTAAATTTATTTTAATCGTATGATTTATACAAAGAAATAATATTGTATAGTCGTCTCAGTACTTGATTAAGCCGAAAACCTGACAAAACCTTAGATAGAATGAAGTAACATTAATCCCGCACAGAAAAAAATATATGTCAATATAGATGTGAATATTTATTAAAATACATGTTGCATATATCATAAATATATTTCAGATATTTGTTTTTGCGTAAAAATACATGTACACATATACAGCTACATGTATTTTCAAATGTACGTCTACATACATTTTTGTATGCATATTTGCGTACATATGTTTACATACATTTGATACATATGCCAGCATGTATATGCATATATATCTTCACATATATATTTTCATACACTCTCACATATTCTTCGTTTTCAAAAGGCTGAAATTTTTAAAACCTAAAAGCTCTAACAGATAATACAATAAAGAATGAAATGTGATGTAAGATCGTGCATGTTCGTTTTTATTTCATTCGTAATACTGAAAATTTAAATCTATTACCTTATCTTTGATTGTAGGAAAATCGCACGCTGCAACCAATAACAGTTGAAACAAACTATCAAATGGGCAAGTGTTGTAGAGGCTTATAACCCGCTTGCCCATCTTTACAGCTTGGAGATCTTCAGCATTGCCACATTTTAAAATAGGCAAACCATGAGCTCGGTTATGTTGGAGCATTTCTACTATATTTTTAGACTTTGCTCCGATATACAAAGAGCGTGTTTTTTTCTCAGGTACAGGTTCACCCTGTCCTCTCCAATTCTCAAATTTTCTTTTTCCCAACATTTGCTTTGTTGATTGTTTGCTTATTAAACTACATGTTGAACACACTTTATATCCAGCATCGCTTTCACTGCTATCATCAATAGAGTGTGATTCTTGGCTAATCAAATTTTTATTGCAACGAACGCATTTTTGACATACTTCAGTATCACTATAAATGCTGTCACTGACAAAATTATCAGTGTTACTATGAATATTGCAATTTACAGTGACATTACCATTTTTATCATCTTCATTATTGTCATTATCAAAGTCGTCGTTATCATTCACATTGTCATTGCCAGAAATATCTTCATCATCACTATCATTAATGTTATTATTATCAATATGGCCACTGTTATCGCTATCAAGTTCATCAATTACAGATTTTTCATTTTTTTCGTTGTTGACTGGGGTTTGACTGGGGTTGTTGTCTGGGGTTTCCTCAGTTTTCATAATGTTAGTTGGAGGACGGTTTGGTGATTGAGCACACTTCCGGCACATTCTTTTCTCACTGAAACCTTCCTCCTCACCATCAACAGGGAGAGAACATCCGGGCAAAGTATGCACTGGTTTACGGCATTTAATACATTCATGGTTCCCTGATGGAAAGTGACTATTTTTGCAGGCAACACAAACATTATTATCATCATCACAAGCCTTATTTTTTTCGGACAGTATGTCGTTGATATTAGCATCAATCACACATATTCTTCCATTCAGATATTTTATGTGTTTTTCTACAGCTGCATCGACTCGTAGACCTTTTTTTTTCTTAAAAATACCTCGTTTAAGGCGTGCGATTTCTCCTTCAACAGAAGCGCTGGAAGCTGGTATTCGTCCGGATGTTTTAAACTTATTGTAACTTATGTTGGACCATAGAGGAATTCTCTTTATATCTCTTAACAACTTTTTTACTAAAGCTATATTATGAAGAGCATTTTCTTCAAGACCATTATCATTTAGCGTACTAAGCACATCACCATGTAATTTTTTTCCATCTTCTGACCACTCTGTGCAATCGTCACTTTCATCATTTTCATCGACGGTATCAGCATATTCATATCTTTCGTTGTTTTCAGCGTCATCGAAAAATTCACTGTTGCCTAAAAAAATTATTAAATTGTATACATATATCTACTCACAAAACTTTGAGTAAATAATTTAAACAGAAACTTTTGAACTGATAAAAAAAAAAGATGAATTGTTAAAAAGTTCTTTTTTTGAGAAACAATTTGTTAAGTCAAAATAATTTTTAGTAAAAGCTTCAATAAATATTTTTTTGGAAATAAATTTTTTAACAGTTAATAAATATCTATTAATTAATTAGCTATTCATTCAATTTTACGATGCTAAGAAATCATTTTTCGACAGTTAATAAAGTTTTTTAAATATTAAAAAACCTTTTAATCAATGTTTGTTTGAATTGAATTATACCTATTATAGAATCTCTCAAAATATCCTTTGCGATTTGGCACGGCGAGTTTTGCCCTGAAGGAAGCTTACCGGCTCGTTCACTTAACGCTACAGTCATGATCAACTTCAAATAATTCCAAATTTCTTTTTCGTCTGTCATACACAACAATTTGCCTAAACATGCCAAATAGAATGTCTTTACAAGTTTCGCAGATGTACTCAATAATTTTGCATACAAATGAATAAAGTGAGCCACGTCGATCCTTATATAACAACTGGGGACCACATTTTGACGGCAAGCATTCGCATACTCTGTTGTTGTCTTGTATGAGGTGAAAGATGTGATCGTCGCTATCAATTGGGCTTCGTTACTATCCATGACCACTTCCTGTGGTTGAGGGAATCCGTAACTCAGCCACTTATTCCAAAAATGAGTGATTACGGTGGCGTCTTGCGCTTCGGAGATCATTTGACCCACCGTAAATTGTTGTCCGGAATAATTGATGGCGATTAAATACAATAACAGCTGATATGTTTTTTCTCCGTTTTGCTTTGTAAATTTTGGACTGATACCACCAGTGGCATCAATAAATACGCAGCTATTTTCATGAGCTGCGTATTTGATAAATACATCGCGCTGGTGATGTGTCCAATAAAAAACAGTAAACGGCACAATGGATAAAAAATGAATAGTTCCCGGATATATACTGCTTTGCATAATTGACAAAGAAGTTATTGGGTCAGGATGATAAAACTCCGAGCGAATTAGCTCACATTTCGCTGTCCGCAGAACAGATGCTTTCGGCAAGTGTGGAGGTTGCGGATCATTTTTATACATACACTTGTCCCTCGCAAACTGAGCCTCGTATTCATCCGTTGTTAAACTTTTCATTTTTTCAGCGGCGTGCTTTCTATGTGAACCACGTATATAAATTTTATTGCATTTCCCATTGCCCTGAGTTGCATTGCACGTAAAAATGGCTACATTGTTTGAAACTTGGAATTTACAATGCAAAATGCTTCACGTGTGTAAAGCTAGAAAGGTCAAGTCAGCAGAATCACTTGTTTTATATCTCAAAATTTAGTGCTCATTTAGTGCTAATTTAGTGTTGATAACAGATATTTAGTGCTGTGATAGGGGGACTGAAAATGAGAACACTGCTAACTTTACATTAAGCTAGCAGTGTACCATTCGTCTCAGTCTGTCTCAGTCGGCAGAATCACTCGTTTTATATCTCAAAATTTAGTGCTCATTTAGTGCTAATTTAGTGTTGATAACAGATATTTAGTGCTGTGATAGGGGGACTGAAAATGAGATTTCTGCTAACTTTACATTAAGCTAGCAGTGTACTATTCGTCTCAGTCTGTCTCAGTCGGCAGAATCACTTGTTTTATATCTCAAAATTTAGTGCTCATTTAGTGCTAATTTAGTGCTGATAACAGATATTTAGTGCTGTGATAGGGGGACTGAAAATGAGAACACTGCTAACTTTACATTAAGCTAGCAGTGTACCATTCGTCTCAGTCTGTCTCAGTCGGCAGAATCACTCGTTTTATATCTCAAAATTTAGTGCTCATTTAGTGCTAATTTAGTGCTGATAACAGATATTTCGTGCTGTGATAGGGGGACTGAAAATGAGAACACTGCTAACTTTTCATTAAGCTATCAGTGTACCATTCGTCTCAGTCTGTGTCAGTCGGCAGAATCACTCGTTTTATATCTCAAAATTTAGTGCTCATTTAGTGCTAATTTAGTGCTGATAACAGATATTTAGTGCTGTGATAGGGGGACTGAAAATGAGAACACTGCTAACTTTACATTAAGCTAGCAGTGTACTATTCGTCTCAGTCTGTCTCAGTCGGCAGAATCACTTGTTTTATATCTCAAAATTTAGTGCTCATTTAGTGCTAATTTAGTGTTGATAACAGATATTTAGTGCTGTGATAGGGGGACTGAAAATGAGATTTCTGCTAACTTTACATTAAGCTAGCAGTGTACCATTCGTCTCAGTCTGTCTCAGTCGGCAGAATCACTCGTTTTATATCTCAAAATTTAGTGCTCATTTAGTGCTAATTTAGTGCTGATAACAGATATTTCGTGCTGTGATAGGGGGACTGAAAATGAGAACACTGCTAACTTTTCATTAAGCTATCAGTGTACCATTCGTCTCAGTCTGTGTCAGTCGGCAGAATCACTCGTTTTATATCTCAAAATTTAGTGCTCATTTAGTGCTAATTTAGTGCTGATAACAGATATTTAGTTCTGTGATAGGGGGACTGAAAATGAGAACACTGCTAACTTTACATTAAGCTAGCAGTGTACCATTCGTCTCAGTCTGTCTCAGTCGGCAGAATCACTTGTTTTATATCTCAAAATTTAGTGCTCATTTAGTGCTAATTTAGTGTTGATAACAGATATTTAGTGCTGTGATAGGGGGACTGAAAATGAGATTTCTGCTAACTTTACATTAAGCTAGCAGTGTACCATTCGTCTCAGTCTGTCTCAGTCGGCAGAATCACTCGTTTTATATCTCAAAATTTAGTGCTCATTTAGTGCTAATTTAGTGCTGATAACCGATATTTCGTGCTGTGATAGGGGGACTGAAAATGAGATTTCTGCTAACTTTACATTAAGCTAGCAGTGTACCATTCGTCTCAGTCTGTCTCAGTCGGCAGAATCACTCGTTTTATATCTCAAAATTTAGTGCTCATTTAGTGCTAATTTAGTGTTGATAACAGATATTGAGTGCTGTGATAGGGGGACTGAAAATGAGATTTCTGCTAACTTTACATTAAGCTAGCAGTGTACTATTCGTCTCAGTCTGTCTCAGTCGGCAGAATCACTTGTTTTATATCTCAAAATTTAGTGCTCATTTAGTGCTAATTTAGTGTTGATAACAGATACTTAGTGCTGTGATAGGGGGACTGAAAATGAGAACACTGCTAACTTTACATTAAGCTAGCAGTGTACCATTCGTCTCAGTCTGTCTCAGTCGGCAGAATCACTTGTTCTATATCTCAAAATTAAGTGCTCATTTAGTGCTAATTTAGTGTTGATAACAGATATTTAGTGCTGTGATAGGGGGACTGAAAATGAGAACACTGCTAACTTTACATTAAGCTAGCAGTGTACCATTCGTCTCAGTCTGTCTCAGTCGGCAGAATCACTCGTTTTATATCTCAAATTTTAGTGCTCATTTAGTGCTAATTTAGTGCTGATAACAGATATTTCGTGCTGTGACAGGGGGACTGAAAATGAGAACACTGCTAACTTTACATTAAGCTAGCAGTGTACCATTCGTCTCAGTCTGTCTCAGTCGGCAGAATCACTCGTTTTATATCTCAAAATTTAGTGCTCATTTAGTGCTAAATTAGTGTTGATAACAGATATTTGGAGCTGTGATAGGGGGACTGAAAATGAGAACACTGCTAACTTTACATTAAGCTAGCAGTGTACCATTCGTCTCAGTCTGTCTCAGTCGGCAGAATCACTCGTTTTATATCTCAAAATTTAGTGCTCATTTAGTGCTAATTTAGTGCTGATAACAGATATTAAGTGCTGTGATAGGGGGACTGAAAATGAGAACAATGCTAACTTTTTATTAAGCTAGCAGTGTACCATTCGTCTCAGTCTGTCTCAGTTGGCAGAATCACTTGTTTTATATCTCAAAATTTAGTGCTAATTTAGTGTTGATAACAGATATTTAGTGCTGTGATAGGGGGACTGAAAATGAGAGCACTGCTAACTTTACATTAAGCTAGCAGTGTACCATTCATCTCAGTCTGTCTCAGTCGGCAGAATCACTCGTTTTATATCTCAATATTTAGTGCTCATTTAGTGCTAATTTAGTGCTCTAACAGATATTTAGTGCTGTGATAGGGGGACTGAAAATGAGAACACTGCTAACTTTACATTACTTTACGGTTTGAAAGTTTTAGTATCACCCTTACGTTTTGGATAGTTCACAGTTGTGATTAAATTATCAAGCTCTTCAGAAGTCATGCTAAATGTAAAATGGTACTGGCCATCGGCACCGAGATCCTCATCTTTCAAAGTTTCTAATTCGTTCGATGTTTCTGCCGTTGTATTTTCACATTCTACACTGGTAGACGTCGAATTTAGACTTTGATTGAAATTGCAAATAATTTTTGTCCGTACATCGTATTTATTATTAGTTACTATCGAATATAATGTGTCCGGTAAAATTTTATTTTCTAATTCAGAGGATATTTCTTTCCATATTTCATGTTGTTTGTGAATGATTTTACATTTATCGATGACCAAATCTTTAGCGTGCCGTTCTATTGTCTGTAATAGTTGATCTCTAAGAACAGCTGGCTTGCGTCCTGGGTTAGAATCCATTTTCATTAATTATAGATGGTATATTTAATTTACTTTAATATATTGTTTGACAATACAACTATAAATGCGTAATTTATTTAAATACAAAATTTGATAATTACTTTATAAAATTGAATGCAAATATATTTATAGTAATAATATCTTGGACACAATACACACAGCGCCGTTCCAAGCTAAGCAACTAAATGCTTGTGTTATGGATACTAGATAACGGATACTAATATATACACTTTTCTTTTGTTAATACATACTTATAATACATAGAAAAACACCCAGACGCCACACAAATATTCATATTTGTCACAAATATTTGTGCACGGGTGGAAATCGAACCCCCGACCTCATTGCTGCAGCTGGTAGTTTTACCAATGCGCCACGAGGCCCGTCAGACAAAAATAACCTCAATTCCGGATGAATCAGATACCAATAGCAAAACAATAGTGAGTTCTGCCAACCTATAATAGGTAAGAACACAGCCACATCGGTAAAAAACATTGCTACGTTGACTTCATTTTTTACTTATGAGAAATCGAATGATAATGAAGAATTCTAAAACTCAGTCGGTACATAAAAAGTTTATGCAGTTGGTATTTTTAACAATTTTTTAAAAATTGATATATCTTGGTAGGAGTAAATGTTCATGTCTTGGGAAAACTGTTTTCTTACTCCAATAAAAATAGGTAAAAAAAACTTTTTAAGTTAAACGGTTTTATGTTAAACATACATTGCAATGTTTAAGATAAATGTATCTACTAAAAACCAAAAAATAATAAAATAGATACAGTCGTAGGAATTATAAACATATGCATAGACTAGACTAAAATAAAACCGTGGGGCACGTCAATTATAAAGCACAAATTTAACTTTTTAAGATCCAAATATTACTAATTTATTTCTTTTTATGCGGAACGAAGTTCGCCGGGTCAACTAGTTATAAATAAAATTAAGCCCTTACAAGATGTTGAACCAGTAGTTTATAGTTTATCGTTTATCGGCACGCGTTTTGGCGCGCAAACGCAACTGCTATGTACCGCTATGTTAATACTGTAATATCTCCGTAAATATTAGTTTAAATTATATGCTGTAAATGGCTATATTGATCTATATTAAAAGCACAATCTATTTAAGACACTTAATTGGATGAAAATTAATGCTGTAATGTTTAAAATTGCTTCGTAAATAAGCCATTATTTCTCATAAAAAGTTAAAAAATAATAATGGTCATTGTGGGTTATCCCTAAGACATAGACATATGCCCTCGCGGACTTTTTTATAGACCTTTTAAAGGTGTATAATAATGTAGTACATTGTTTTTATTTATCACTTAGGGTTCAGGCAGCGTTTTCGATTAAAGTTTTAAATCTTGAAAATTATCATTTTTTTTCACTACACTATTCATGAATTATAGATCAAAACCACCCCGTTGACACCCTCTAACTATTAAAAAAAACCGCATCAAAATCCGTTGCGTAGTTTCAAAGATTTATAGCATACAAAGGGACAGGGAAAGTTTGTTTTATACTATGTAGTGACTATACCACTTATGTTTGTTTACATAACGATAAAAAGGTCACGCCCACTTGAGATGTCGGCCGCGCTCGGCTCTAATTACATTTTTTATCTAAACATTTTTAGTATCGGAGCCGAGCTATGTTTTGTTTATTAAAATTTAAGAATGTGGCCTATATCGTTAATTTATTTATTTATGAGTTTAGTAAACAGACTTAGAGTATAAATTTATCAAAGTTGGCACCAAAACAAATCGAACAAAAAATAGGGTATCCTTAGAATTAAGATTTTACGATAAGAATGCTTATGAGTGGTATATTGATTCATTATTTATGATTTACAATAGTGTAGCTATTCGTTTAAATTAAAAAAGACACATGTTTAGAAGATAAATCAAGAAAATCTTATTCTTGAACTTATTGGAAGAACTTCCCGATTAGTAACGTATTTTGAAGGTAGAAATTTTCGTGTTTTCGACTATCACTCTATCATTTAGTTATTTTTACATTGAAGTTTGATATATAATGATATAATAACACATAAGAATTGCTCAGATTTAATAAAATTTCTAGGTCAGAAAATAGAAATCCGAAGCAATGTCGTAAAATGACGATGTTCGTGGTTTCGTATGTTTTTTTGTATTAAAATGTAATTAATGTTCACTTTTGACGTGACAACGTCTTATAAATTGGTTTGCCGGGTGACACTTCAAGAAACTGCGTTACGCTCCGCTCACGTTATGCGCTCACAATGAGAGCGAGTGAGAGGCACGCGTCCCTTCCACTCGAGCACAGTTAGCCCGCCTAAGAGCGAGAGAGACAGAGCGACAAGTTATTGTATGTATATTTGTATATAAATACGTATGTATGTGTAAAGGTAAAAATAAAATTTTGTTAATATGAAATTCAGTGCGAGATTCTTTGTATAAATTAATGTTTTAAATATAATTCTTTGTATAAATGTTTTAAATTGTTACTATTATTTCATCCTTCTTCCTACTATACGAATGAATATTCACATTAAAATTATTTTACCACTCAAAGTCGTTGTCACGTAAAACTTTCGCCCGTATACCGACTTTACAGGCAACCATTTAATTTTTTTTTTTGTTTAAATAATTAATTATAGATTACTTACCCATGATTTGCTGGTGTTAAAAGGCACGAAGGAGTTTAATAACTGAGAGAAAGATACCAAAAACACACTTCGACGCGGGAACAATCATGACACAGTATAAATTTTGTTTTTAAGAGGAGGTATATGGAATTTTTCTTATTTTTTCAACCTATTGTTATTTTCTGTACTGTGCAGCCGGCTATTGTACCACTGCGACCGGTAATTTTACTCAATATTGATATTAATTGCTTACGCATACTGATAACAAAACGTCAATTCGTGATGGTATTTGATGTTAGTTGGAGTAATATTATTATTAACTTCTTATTGTCGACTATTAGGTTGGTTTTGTTTTTGTTCATAAATGCGGGGTAAGAAAATAATTATGTATTACCAGAATTGTAGAGGGCTACGCACAAAGACACACACACTTTATATGAACATTCTATCCAATGCTTATGACATCATCATTTTAACCGAAACTTGGCTCGTCCCCACTATTGCTGATAACGAACTTTTTGACGAACGTTACCTATTATTCCGTTGCGATCGTGACCGTAAGGCTACCGGAAAGTCTGAGGGTGGTGGAGTACTCATCGCTGTTCGCCGTGAATTGCGTCCTGTCGCATTAAACACTACATCACATATCAGTGAGATTGAGCAAATCATGGTACAATTACCTGCACACAGGTCTAGTAAGCAACATGTTATTTGTGCCGTTTACATACCTCCACGAACACGTGAGGAAACCTATATTGATTACTTTGATTTGCTCCAGGACATTGTTACTAACCCTGCCACCGACTCATTTTTCGTGGCCGGAGATTTTAATATACCCAGTATTAACTGGTTAAATCAGACAATTCAGCTAAACTCAGGCGACTGTATATCGAGTACAGGTCGACATTTATTTAATTTCTTGTCACTTAGCAATAGCTTACAATATAATACATTTAAAAACAATTTGGGCCGTACACTTGACTTGTTTATCTCGAATATAGACTGTCATGCCACATCCTGTAATCCATTAATTGATCCTGATACACATCATCCTCATTTTGTCGTATCTGCTACTATAAATATGTATTACGTTCCTATGAAATTTCATTCAAACTTCAGGTTTAATTATTATAAAGCAAATTATGAAAATATTAATTACGACTTGAGTAATGTTAAATGGCATGACACTCTCTCACATCTGCCTTCCGAGCAGGCAGTAGAAAAGTTCTATGAAAGTTTATATGCAGTAATACGTCAGCACACTCCACTAACTTCTAAAAGAAACTTGAAATTTCCTATTTGGTTCACACCATCATTGATACGCGTCTACAAGAATAAAGAACGTGCCTGGGTTAAGTGGAAAAAATACTCAAATTGCGTAACTTATGAAAGCTTCTCTAACTATCGCAAAATTTTTCACAAAGAATGTACGGCGTGCTTACGTAACTACGTAAGTTCAATTGAGGATAGGATATGTACTAATGCTAAACACTTTTGGTCCTTCATCTCTAATAAAAGGCCTAAATCAAATTATCCCGCTAATATGTTTTTAAAAAATGACAGTGCAGGTAATCCTTTGGATATTTGTAATCTGTTCTCTTCTTTCTTCAGCTCTGTATATGAACCCTCCACTCTTGATCCAGACACATGGACTCCTTCCAATAATCTTTCGGATAATGCCATTTGCCTCCATAACATTTATATTACCAAAGAAAAAGTCATTGAAAGGTTAAAACTACTGGATGGTTCGAAAGGCGCTGGCCCAGATGGACTGCCTCCACACTTTTTTTGTAAAATACATAAAGTCATCTATGAGCCATTACACATTATTTTTAATAAATGTTTATCAGAGGGTGTTTTCCCGAAGGTTTGGAAGCAAGCATACATCACACCGATACATAAAGGTGGTGACAAATGTAATGTGGAGAATTATCGACCGATCTCAATTCTCTCCACTTTGTCTAAGCTTTTTGAAAGTGTCGTACGAGATGCTGTTTATCCACTTATACATAACCTTATCATACCGGAACAGCACGGTTTTGTTCATAAACGATCCACCACAACCAATCTCATGATTTTTGTGAATAACGTATTTGAAAGCATGGATCGTAAAATTCAAGTAGACACAATATACACCGATTTCAAAAAGGCTTTTGACAAGGTGGACCATAGTTTGCTCTTAGAAAAAATAGCATTCAACGGAATTCGGGGTGATCTACTCAGGTGGTTCATGTCCTACATCTGTAATCGAACGCAAAAAGTAGTTGTCAACGGTTTCGAATCTATTACAGAAGAAGTTAAATCAGGTGTCCCTCAGGGCTCTATTTTGGGTCCTCTGCTTTTTGTGCTTTTTGTTAATGATATTAAAAAATGTTTTATGAAATCCCAATTTTTGATGTACGCCGACGATATTAAAATTTATAAAAAATGCAACAAAATAGAAGACTGCTTGGAACTTCAAGAGGATCTGAATAGACTTTATACATATACAATTGATAATAAATTATATCTCAACCTCCCGAAATGTCATTACATTACTTTCACTAAAAATAAAAAGATAATTAAATTCTCTTATTCCCTAAACAATGAACTTCTAAATAGTGTCGGTGCTGTTCGAGATTTGGGAATTATGTTGGACTCGTCCTTGCACCTTGAAACCCATGTTGATACCATTGTTAGCAGAGCCTATAGAATGTACGGTTTTGTGATGAGATCGTGTGTTGACTTTGTGCGTCCCTCAACTTACTTAACCTTATATAAGACATTAATTCGTCCTCAGCTAGAGTATGCGACGTCTATTTGGAACCCTTACTACCAAAAATATGTAGTCAGACTAGAAAAGGTACAGAGGAAATTTTTACGGGCCTTTAATCACAAATGCTATCACACTAAAATGCCTTACACGGACTCACTAAAACGGAACCATATCCTGAGTTTAGAGTCCAGGCGGCTACTTCTCGATTCCTTGACGTTATTCAAAGTGTGTAATAATGGCTACGACTGCATGGATATTACGAACTCACTATGTTATGCAGTTCCCAGATCCGTTTTGCGCCGCGGAGTGCGAGCGCCTCGGCTGTTCCATATTAACATATGTAGAACTAATGCCGGAGAGCGAGCACCGCTGCGACGTCTTGTAGATATGTATAACAAACACTTTGTGGATATAGACCTATTTGATGTCTCTATTAATAAATTTAAAAAACTAGTAACCGCAAGTTTAGCTTCACTGAACTAATCACATGCTCTTAAGACAACAATTGTAAAATACCTACATTTACATTTCACTTTGTATCTATTCATTGAGTACAAAAATGCTGTATTCCTACTAACATACCGTATTGTTAAATCACACCCTATCTTAAAGTTTTTTAAATTGTATTTCTTTATTTCTGTCTTCTTCTGTAATTTTAATTGTTAAGTTGTGGATAATTTTGTGGGTCACATGTGTGTTACTTCGCTATGTACACGTCATAAAGAATATTAGCATGTAACTGTTTTTTATCCCAAATAAATAAATAAATAAATAAATAAATAAATAAATTAAGAATTTTGTAAACAAATTGTACCACAGACTAGTTCAAAGAGTATGTAATGAAGAGGTGTGTTCACATAGAATAGGCTAAAGGTTAGTGTCCATACAGCCAAAATTGCAAAATGAATAATCGGATATCTGCGACACTCCCTAAAAATTATGTAGAATTGACAAAAAGCTGCAATTGCATAAACTATTTATTGTTTTCGAGTTTTCTTCTTGCTCTTAAGACAGCTGGCGTCGTTATATTAGCAGTAGTTGATTTGAAAAAAAAATAACAAATTTATTTTTCAAAAATCTTTCGCTGTACTGGCAGCGCTAATTGAGCACTAAATGGTGACGTCTTTCAATTCCATTACTTTCCGTTTAAGAGTACTTTTCTCGCTCTTGAGACTGCTGGAGCCGTTATACTAGCAGTAGCTGCTTTGAGAAAAAAAAAATGTATTGTCCAAAACTTCTTTACTACAACGACAACACTATTTCAGCACTAAATAGTGACGTCTTCCAATTCCATTAGTTTCCGTTTTTGAGTCTTCTAGCTCTTAAGACTGCTGGCATCGTTATACTAGCAGTTGTTAAATTAAAAAAAAATTAAAAAATCTTTTTAACTTCCCGCTAAAAATCTCAGATTTTCAAAAATCTGGAAGTTATTGTTTTCACCCTGTGTGCGTGTGCGTGTGCGTGTGCGTGTGCGTGTGCGCGCGCGCGTAATATAATCGAGTTAATTTGTTAGTAAGTATCTAAATCACAATTGGTGCGGGTAGCGGGTAGGTGTGTGTGTATAAAACGAGTGATTCTGCCGACTGACACAGACTGAGACGAATGGTACACTGATAGCTTAATGAAAAGTTAGCAGTGTTCTCATTTTCAGTCCCCCTATCACAGCACGAAATATCTGTTATCAGCACTAAATTAGCACTAAATGAGCACTAAATTTTGAGATATAAAACGAGTGATTCTGCCGACTGAGACAGACTGAGACGAATGGTACACTGCTAGCTTAATGTAAAGTTAGCAGAAATCTCATTTTCAGTCCCCCTATCACAGCACTAAATATCTGTTATCAACACTAAATTAGCACTAAATGAGCACTAAATTTTGAGATATAAAACAAGTGATTCTGCCGACTGAGACAGACTGAGACGAATAGTACACTGCTAGCTTAATGTAAAGTTAGCAGTGTTCTCATTTTCAGTCCCCCTATCACAGCACTAAATATCTGTTATCAACACTAAATTAGCACTAAATGAGCACTAAATTTTGAGATATAAAACGAGTGATTCTGCCGACTGAGACAGACTGAGACGAATGGTACACTGCTAGCTTAATGTAAAGTTAGCAGAAATCTCATTTTCAGTCCCCCTATCACAGCACTAAATATCTGTTATCAGCACTAAATTAGCACTAAATGAGCACTAAATTTTGAGATATAAAACAAGTGATTCTGCTGACTTGACCTTTCTAGCTTAACACACGTATTACTAACACCACTAACCTTACTAACACTACCTACTAATTTATTCTCAAATGCATTATTTTAAGTTAGATACATGTAAAAAATAATAACTAACCTTATCATTTAAGTTATTTCAAGTTTTAAATACAAATTACCTACTTAAGCAGCAAAAATGTGTAAAATGAAACAACAAACAAAACTACCTAGCTATCTGTAAAGTAAATAAAAACGCTTAATAAAAACTATGGAATGGACCTGGTATCCTGAAATATGGGCCCAGGCCTAGTTTAGGTGCCAGTATCCACAATTACCTCTATACATGTTTGTACATTTTTAAATTGAAGTGGTGAAAATAAAGAAATTTATTTAATATTTAACCTATCTAGATAAATGAGATATCGAAATATGAAAAAAAAAACATTTCAAATCATATCAGTAGTTCCTGAGATTAGAGCGTTCAAACAAGCATCATTTTTCACCATTATATATCTACATAAATATGTTGAAGATATAAGACATACACAATGCTTAATAACATTTAACAGTCCCAAAATACAAAGGCTGTATTACACAAACAATGAAAATAATACAACAACAGGTTCGCTCACCGAAAAATACTAACAATATCCATTCAGTTTGTTTTTATGTGTCTGAATTCAAATATTCTCCCTTGACAATGGGCAGGATATATAAAATGTATTGTACGACATGAAAAAAACAGGATTTGCTACCGACTTTTACCGCCATTATAGAACGAAAGTATGAGTTTTTATTATGGGAAAGGGGAAAACCGAGCATGATTCTAACAGTGGTAGAGCCAAGTAGTTTGCTGCATGAAAGGACCGGCTCGACCGCTGAAATAACACGACCTCTCAGAAGATCGGCGTAAAGTGGTGCATGCCGCGTTTCATTCGGCGAGAGGTATCCGGAAGCCCACCTCCCTTCCCCGTCCTGTCCCATCCTACTCCTTTAAAGGTCGGTTAAACTTTACATGTGTTGCAGGTGTCCACGGTCGGCGCTGCTCACTTACTATCAGGTGACACGCTCGTTTGCCCGGTTTGCCCTCGTATCCCATAAAAAAAAGCTGATGAGTGACTAGCGCCGATCATGGATATTTGCAATACCGAGAAGAGTAACAGCCGTGTAACGGATGGAATAAGAGTAGCAGTGGAACATGCATTTAGAAGTGATGTATCTAGCATATCGGTGTAGTACTTGACACAAATTAACAAATATATTTTATACTTATATACCCTTCATGTTACCTTTATAAAAAATGTACCTACCCACTAGCTATCATTTCTGTTACACTCGTAATTTAAATTAATAAATGTGCATCGCCGTTAGTTCAGGATCTACCGACATCTTGTCTATGAACTGGTAGGTAGGCAGGTAGGAATAGGTGGCGCGCCGCGTCCCTCAGTCCGCTTTGACATCTGACCAGAACAAGTACGTCGTGTAGTTATCTCGGGCTAACGGCGATTTGAAAATATTCCTTAGCATTTTTATTTTGTATTTATTACCACTCCACGCAACCGGCATCGCCAACAAGCATGGCTAGCCCTTAAGATAATATAGAGACAGGAAAGGAAAAGGAAATAAAGAGGCCTTCGGATACCTCTTTCAGTGAAGTATGAGCCACTTTACGTCGATTCTCTTAGTGGTCCGCCGGTCCACTTATGAAGCTAATTGCATGATTGTACAACATTAAAATACCGCGTCCCAAATCTTTTGCTCCGTCTCCGTTTTAAAATCGATTTCTGCGGGATAATAATTATAAAAGCCAATCGATAATTAAAGTGGGACGAGATGTTTATTAGAATAAAATCACTAGATGGCCATAGTAAAACATTTTGAAGATTTGTTTGTATAAGGTATTTAAATTTTGTGTAAGGAGAGGTTATAGTAAAATTATTTTATGACAAGAATAAAACATAACTTCACGCCTTTTTCTACCCGAAGGTGTAGGCAGCGGCAGTTAAGCCTCGACTCGCCGTTATTTTCATGTCCCAAATGGAAGTGTATGGTGAATGTGGTGTATGGCAAACCTATTGACCTATTGGCCAACCGATTATTGAAAACTTTCTGTAGTGTATGACACTACAGAAAGTTTTCAATAATCGGTTTTCATCACAAATAACTTCTAAAAAGAATTTCAAAAAGTCATTGGTGTGAGACTGGATTTGAAGCCGCAACTTCCTGATTCAGAAGCGGGGTGCGCAACTACTGGACCATCAAAACTATTATATATTTCTTAATATAGTCGTATGGGAGCGTTAAATGCGTTAAACGCTTGCAAGAGACATTAGAAGTTCCACTTTAAAAAAACTAAATGTTTATGTTTAATAAACCACCGAATTTGGAGTAAAAGCTAGAATATTTATTCATTGCTCCCCAAGGTCTCTATAAAGTAATCAATGGACCGGATAATGGCCACTTTCAGCTAGTCAACGGATTAATGAAGTTGAAAATACTTTGCGTATCAATGATTTTATTTAAATCACCCTTATACCAGGACATCGTAAATATGTAGGGTGTGTCTATATGTAGATATACCTATATTTATTCATATACAGGTACCATACTACATATTAACCGCTGCTGGTTAAATACAAATGTTGAACACAAACATTCACGAGTTTGAGGGTGACTAATACACAAACAACTCTGTAAAACAAATAAGGCGCCCTGGATTTCTATTTCTGGTTTGCTTGTTATGTACTTTGCTCGTGTTGGCTGTATTAATGATGGTTGCTCATAAACCTTGGGATTGAAGTTATTTATAAGATTACGTGCCCACGCAGGTTTGCCCAACTTGCGTGGGCACTTGGTAGGATGTAAAACCGCCCGTGAACAAAAAACACAGATCATGGAACAGTTACATCGTCGGCCTTAAAGTGAAAAGTACAAGTAGGATGGGAAATGAAGGGAAAAGAAAATGGCTTAAGAATAACTGTCCTATCGAACATCACCGCCCTAAGCCACTTTACGTCGATAAATGTTTTTTTTTTATGAGATGGACGGGCGTTTCACCCGATGGTAAGGAACTAACGCCGCTCATCAACATCTGAACACACAGAGTGTTGCAGTTGCATTGGCACTTACAATTGGATATGGAAGGGGTCGGAAGTGTGACGGAAACGGGAGAGAGAAATACTTTCTGAAACCCCTCTCACCAAGCAAAATGCAACATGAGCCACTTTACATCGATATTCTGAGAGTTCGTGGTATTTAACCGGTCAAGCCGACCCTTTCACGCAGCGAACTACGTGGCTCTACTACAAAATATTCTAAAGCACACAAATTATACATTTTATAGTCTCGGTGGTCCAGTGGTCGACCACATGGCTTCTGATCCAGAGGTCTGGGTTTGAATCCTGACACTGGCTCACACCAATGTCTTTTCGAAATTGTTTCGGAAGTTAAGTGTGATAAATATCGATGACTGAAAACTGTGTGCCCGGCATGGCAATAGGTTCGCCACCTATTCCATTTGGGACGCAAAGATAACGGTGAGACGAGGCTTTACAGCCGCTGCCTACACCTTCGGTTAACAAAAGGCGTGAAGTTATGTTATGTTTAAGAATCTATATTATCGTTTAAGTGTACAGATAATTAATTTAATATATTTATACAAATATTACTGATCGGATCGTGAATCGAACACTCGAATATAAATTGGCGTACTGTACCTACACTGCAATATGCCATAAGGCTTGGTACTTAATAAAATGTTTGAGTTGATTTTTTGTAGAAGCCATCATAAACTTAGCTCATGTTGTGATTTCCCCTGAGGGTCCCTGTTATAAGGGTATCAGTGGACCTGGCCGGCTTCACTTGGATATTATTTATTACAGGTACTATATCATGATACTAATTGGAGATATTTTTTACAAATAAAAATGGATTATTATATTTTTATCAACTTTTAGGAAACCTTTTAATACTTTTATTACCCTTCCGTGTATTATTTCACACCATAACACACCTTTTAGTTAAATAAAACATAATAATAATGATACATAACTTCACGCCAAATTCCTTGCGGGGTAGGCAGAGAGAAAGGACGTTCGTTCGTTCGTTCGACGCTTCGTTGACTTTCATAACTCTTTTCATGCACGGGCGTCGATTTTTGAGGCTCCTAACATCACCTTTCTCCAGAACACGTTCTATTTGGTCATGGAATGTGTGTTATGGCCGTCCTCGATTCCTACATCCATCCGCTTTTGCATTGTATATCTGCTTAGTCATAATACTGATGATAATAATTATTAATGCAAACGCGGATGGATTTAGGAGTCAAGACGGCCAAGACACATATTCCATGATCAAATAAAACGTGTTATGGAGGAAAGTGATGTTAGGAGCCTTAAAAATCGACGCGTGTACATGAAAGCAAGTGAGGCGTGTAAGAATCGTGCCTTATGGTGCTCTGCTCTCTCTGTGTACCCTACAAGGGGTTTGGCGTGAAGTTATGTATGTTAGGGATATAATTTTATTTTTAGAGAAAAAAAAATTGCTTCGGAGGCGAAACAAGTTTAGATGCGTCAGCTAGTATAAAAATAAAAATAAGTGCTATTATAGAAATGTACGGAAAATATATCTTCAAGACCTCAATATCAGAAGGTGTAGTCTGAAGCAGTTAAGCGTTGACAGGCAGAAATAATCATTTGCTCTTATGCTGGCAGAGTCTATTGTCATATATTGGGCATAGTTTGTGAACCTTCCGTAATTATCATATATGGTAATCAAAATCAACAGTGTAGAGCCGGTAAAATACCATCGCAGAAAATTGACGCAAAGTGGCTCATGTCGTATATCGATGTGCGATAAAAAAGTGTCCGGAGTCACATACCGTCACCCGGCCCCCTCCCAATCCTATTCAATAATTCGATAGCGCAATTGTGGCACTCGCGGAGTTGCAGATGGCCATGGGCAGCGTTAGTAGCTTACCAGTAGGTGATTTTTATGTCTACGATTTTGACTCTTGCATCCTTTCTTTAGCCAAAGAGTCGACAAGAAAAGCATTTGTAAAAGTAATCTACCCATATCTAGAGCTCTTATATATTCAAGCATGACTTTATCTGCAATAGAGAGCTGG
Source organism: Euproctis similis (assembly GCA_905147225.2). Classification (NCBI taxonomy): domain Eukaryota; kingdom Metazoa; phylum Arthropoda; class Insecta; order Lepidoptera; family Erebidae; genus Euproctis; species Euproctis similis. The sequence continues at coordinate 2,774,943 of LR990121.1, read as the reverse complement.
CAGCGCGCCCAGTGCGGCCACACATCACATAGATATCATTATAATAATGCAATGCCCCAAATTTATTAGTAGCACTTTTGAAAAGATTGCATATCTTTTAACGGTTTGTTTGATATTAAGTCACAGAAAATGAACTTGTTTATGGAAATTGTGTTTTAACACTTGGAATTGTAATTGAGAGGTCGCGAGTTCATTTTGTTTTTAAATATGAGCCTAACGAGCAGAAGTGTCACCTGATGCAACAAACACAGCCCATGGACACCTGAACACATATAGTATTATAGTTGAGTTGCCGACCATTACAATGGAATATGAAAGGGGTCGAAGTGAGAGAAGAGGGGAGGGGGAAAGGGGTTGGGCCTCCGCATATCTCTCTCACCGAGCGAAACGCGGCAAAAGCCACTTTACGTCGACATTCTAAGAGGTCTTATTAGCTATTTCACCGGTCGAGCCGGACCATTCTTGCAGCACACTACGTGACTCTACTACATTAAAAATACCATAAATTCCCATCCCTCTTTTCTTCTGGTAAAGAGGGGCAAACAAACAAGCCAGTCACCTGGTGATTAGTGACTTGCACTGCCCATGGACATATGCACACCTAGAATAGGGAGGAGGATGAGGAGTGGAGGGGAAAGAGTTTGGGTCTCCGAATCCCTCTCTAACCATACGAAACCCGGCAACAGCTACTTTTCGTGGAATCTTTGAGAGGTATTACAGCCGTTGAGCAGACCCATTATCGCAGTGAACTGCATGGCTCTACCACTGTTAACGGTGTCTTTTAGTTCACTAACTATCTTCTATATATTTTTAATACATGTAACAAACATAACATAACATAACTTCACGCCTTTTGTTACCCGAAGGTGTAGGCAGCGGCTGTTAAGTCTCGTCTCGCCGTTATGTTTACGTCCCAAATGGAATAGGTGGCTAATCTATTGCCATACCGGGCACAAAGTTTTCAGTCATCGATATTTACATGACATGACATGACACATAACTTCCGAAAACAATTTCGAAAAGTCATTGGTGTGAGCCAGTATCAGGAATCGAACCCGGACCCCTGAATCAAAAGCCGTGTGCTCGACCACTGCGCCACCGAGACTTGTAACAAATAAACACACACATTGATTTGTTTGTTTGTAATATTGAAATAATCGATTTCTACTACATTCACATGAATGTTATTTTAATACCAAAATGTTAATTTTTTTTTAAATTTTTTTCTGTCTGTCTGTTTGTTTGTTCTAGGTAATCTCTGGCTGGACCGATTTTGACGGGACGTGAATTGGCAGGTAGCTGGTGTAATAAGGAGTAACTTAGGCTACTTTTTTATATAAAAAAATATTTTTTATTTCAGCTAGTGTAATAAATTTTAACGTCCCGTGTTCGAAACCTGGCCTTTATTTTTTGTTTCTTTGGGGATTTAACAAAATTGTAACAAATATATAACAACCCGTCTATAGAACCTAAATATTACACTGCGTGTTAATTGAAAATAAATAAAACAAAACGTAATTCAGTTATATTATTAATTCAGCTATTTTGTGTAAAATGCACACAGGATTAAAAGCGCGACAGCTGATTGGTGGTTGATCCACATGTTAGACGTAAATAACGTTGTGTTGACATCATTTATTAAAATTCATAGGAAACTGATATGGCTTAATCATTTTAACATTAATACTATATAACGCCGTCCAAAATGTATTCAGTAATTCCTACAAAATATATTTTCACGCCCAGTCCCTTGGGTAGATAGGTAGAACAAAGCGCCACAAGGCACGATTCATACACACTTCATACGCTTCTTTGACTTTCATAAACCTTGTCATGCAGACGCGTCCCCAAAGTCTCGTTCAATTTTGTCTAAAAAAGTGTGCAGCGGTGTTGTCTCCTCTATCCTATCGTTTAGGAGGAGTATAGGAGGAGTTTTTTATTGGGCTTCCGGATACCTCTCTCACCGAGCGAAACGCAGCAAAAGCCACTTTACATCGATCTTCTAAGAGGTCGTGGTATTTCACCGGTCGAACCGGCGCATTCATGCAGCGAACTGTTTGGCTCTAGCACTATATGTCTGCTTAGTCAATCTTGCATCATCCATTCTTTCTACATGTCAAACATTTATTATAATTATTTTTCACTAACATTTCTAAGTTATATATTATTATGCTCAATGTAAGAAAGGAATTCCTCCGGTGGCTTCGTTAGTAGAAATAATAGAAGATAAGAGAATGACTAAGCAGATATATAGTGCTAAATTGGAACAATCAATGGCATAGGTTTATATTGAAATTATTACTAACACTTTCTATTTCTATTCACACTTTTCTCTACCCGAAGCTGTAAGCAACGGCGGGTAAGCCTCATCTCGCTGTTAAGTTTACGTCCCAAATGGAATAGGTGGCGAACCCATTACCACACACCGGGCACAAAGTTTCCAATCATCAATATTTATCACACTTCTGAAAATAATTTCGAAAAGTCATCGGTGCGAGCCAGGATACGAAAACGCGACTTTTTGATTCAGAAGCGGGGTGCTCGACCACTAGACTACCGAGACTATATTATTATTATTAATTTATTAATAATTAGCTAATTAAACGATAGTAAAAACAAAATGATTTGTTGTTTAAATATTACGCTGATATTCTCAGAACAGTCAGAACTGTTCTCTTTCACCGAACAGTCGTGGTTCTCGATAACCTATTTGGAGTCGGTTTGCAGTTTTATACTCCGTCAATAATTTCAGTGGCGTGGCAAAATATTAGTTCAGGGAAGTTTGTACGCGGCAAACGCTGATAAAAGTTGAAACTTCTGATCGTGCATTTTGGGTTTTTAGTAATTTTGGCTAAGTATCAAAACGTATATTCAAAATATAAAACCAAAAAAGAAACAAACGTAACATAACTCCACGCCTTTTTCTACCTAAAGGTGTAGGCAGTGACTGTTAAGCCTCGACTCGTCGTTATATTTTCGACCCAAATGGAATAGGTGGCGAACCTATTGCCATACCGGGCACAAAGTTTTCAGTCATGGATATTTAATAATATAATTGTGAAAATCATCTGTCCGTTAATTTCTGCTCGATCTGCTCCTTCATCGACTGTTGTGTGAAACGAAGTTCCACGAGTCAGCTAATAATTTATAAGCCAGTCAATTATAAGTCTATCAGTATCATTTGACGGGCCCCGTGGCGGATTGGTAAAACTACCGGCTGCAGCAATGAGCTCGGGGGTTCGATTCCCACCCGAGCACAATAATATTTGTGTGGCGTCTGGGTGTTTTTCTATGTATTATAAGTATGTATTTACCAAAGAAAAGTATAATACGTATTAATATCCGTTATCTAGTATCCATAACACAAGCATTTGGTTGCTTAGCTTGGAACTAGAGGGCGCTGTGTGTATTGTATCCAAGATATATCATCTATCATCTCTGATAAAGTACTGGCATAGTTTTCATACAAACTTTTCCAAAGGTCTACTAAACTAAAGGCTGTATAAGAGATTTTAATTCGATCTTTCCTCAAGGAAATACTTAAGAATTACTTCATTATGTAAGAAGATCCCCTTCAAGTTTTATGAGACAAACTGATTACGAGTGACGTTTATTGAATATAGAAGTATGTACTTAATCATATTTTGTTGAAACCAAAGTTGTACTATGCGTTGAAAATATTAAATTTAAAAGAAAATTTAAGACTTTATAAAGAGCTTATGGTTGTGAAGTTGTTTGGGAACCTTTGAAAATTGTTAACGCACCTGTTTTGGTGACGAATCCAGCACTACGCTTTTAAATTCTCGAGTTCAAATTTGAGGTACACAGTGAGAAATTCAAAATAATATTCATTATAATAAGTCTTCACCGATACTTAAAAATAGTCCATTATTAAAAATTCAAGCTTATTAAAGTAGTCTCGGTGGTCCTGTGACGGAGCACAAGGCTTCTGAATCCAGAGGTCGTGGGTTTGAATCCTGGCTCACACTAATGACTTTTCGAATTTATTATGTGTGATAAATATCGATGACTAAAAATTTTGTGCCTGGTATGGGAATAGGTTCGCTACCTATTCCATTTAGTATGTAAACATAATGGTGAGTCGAGGCTTAACAGCCACTGCCTACACCTTCGGGTAGAAAAAGGCGTGAAGTTAGGTTATTTTATACGTAGTTAATGGTTTCATATAGCACTTTAAGGATACTGACTTACACTTAAGGCATAATGTTGTACTGGAAAGGAATTTGCACCTAATTAACAGAATATAGTTTACTTCTAGCGAACATATTTGATCTTAACGTATTTTTTTATGGGATAGGAGGGCAAACGAGCAGGCGTGTCACCTGATGGTAAGTGACCAGCGCCGCCTATGGAAACCAATGCGTTGCCAACGTTTAGGGGAGTAGGATAGGAAAGGATGGGGAAGGGGGGTGGGCCTCAGGATACCTCTCTCACCGAACGTAACGCGGCGTGAGCCGATCTTCATCACACACGTCGATCTTCTATCAGAAGATCGACGTGTGTGATGAAGATCGGCTCACGCCGCGTCGTGGTATTTCACCGGTCAAGCCGGCCCATTCATGCAGCGAACTACTTGGCTCTACCTCTGTAACTGAGATTTATTGATATTCTGTACAGAATTATTTGATATTTTTGCTGGGTATGTGCCATTTTTACCATTCTACCATACCGACAAATACAATTATTTTAAAACTAAGTTCACTTGGTTTAATTCCTTAACGATAAAGTAATTTAAATACTAAATGGCGTGGAAGAAAAAAATATGTATAAATTGTTTTTTTTTATGTAATAGGGGGCCATGAGCCTGGGGCCCGTTATATAAATATAACGCCGCCCATGGACTCATGGTACACACACGCAACACAAATTGGGTCACAATTGCGTTCCCGTCCTTAACCATAGAGTAGGGAGACGAGTCGAAAAATTGAGGGGGAAAAAGGGGAGTTGACCGGATACCTCTCTCACCAGACGAAACACGGCATAAGCCACTTTACGTCAATATAATAAAAAAGCGTGGAATTTCAACCCATTCATGCAGCAAACTGTATGTCTCTCCTATTGTGAATAAATATAGAGCCGAATAACATGCTTAACTTTTAGGTGAAGAAAAGCATCTTAAATAAAATAAAATAAAAAAACTGCCTACATAAAATAAAATATTGACAATAAATATTTTAAAATATCCCCCGATAGTGAAATAAAGGAGCTTGCAATGTTTTTAAATAAACCGTCTCAACTTGTGTCCTCGTCACAATCGACGCGCCTGAAGCTGACTCCTATTATGGTAATCTTATATTGTAAATGACATTTTTCTAAATGGATTTTTCCACGAGACAAGCTATTCACAGGTTTAAAAAAAGGTTGGAGTTTATTTTTATTGTACAATTTATGAATACTTTATTATGCTTTAGAATAAAATATTGATTTACACGTTTTCATTTAAATTTTCATTAAGAGACATTGGGTTCCAGAATTGCAGCTGTATTCGAATTTACTGGAATGGACCACCGAGACTGACCGAAGTTCTTATCCAGAGGTCCAGGTTCGAATCCTAACACTGGCTTACACCAACTTCTCGGTATTGTTTTCGGAAGTTAAGTGTGATAAATATCGATGACTGAAAACTTTGTGCTTGGTATGGCAATAGGTTCGCCACCTATTCCATTTGGGACGTAAACATAACGGCGAGACGAGGTAAGCCTCGTCTCGTCTCGCCGCTGCCTACACCTTCGGGTAACAAAGGCGTGAAGTTATGTTATATTGAACTGCTACAATATAACATAACTTCACGCCTTTGTTGAGAGTGTATTTTAAAGTATTTTGGGGGTAAAAATATAATCATATCACCATGAAATCAAATCAATTTTAACAGTCACTGCCTTTACGTTTTACTAGTTGCTTTTTCATACCAAATCTTTAATAAGAGTGTAAATAAATACATACATTCATAACATCACGCCAAATCCCCTACGGTAGTGGTAGAGAGAACGGGAGCGCCATAAGGCACGATTCTTGCACACCTCACTCGCTTCGTTAACTTTCATAACTCTTTTCATGCAAACGCGACGATTTTTGAGGCTCCTAACATCACCTTCTTCCAGAACACGTTCTATTTGGTCATGGAATGTGTGTCTAGGCCGTCTACGACTCCTACATCCATCCGCTTTTGCATTGTATATCTGCTTAGTCAATCTTGTATCATCCATCCTTTCTACATGTCCGAACCAAAATAAATAAAGTAAAATAAATATAATTATATTCATTATTAATAAACAGTGCTTTCTAATAAATTTAATACGTTACCTGCACCTTTAAGAATTATTATTATCTGTGTGACCATACGAACGATACTTTACTAATAAAACAATACTACCCTGCTTCTGTTGAATATAGCGTAATCATAAATAACCTAAACCAATCTAGATAAATAGACTATCCAACAAAAAAATATCTTTTCAAATCACACAAGTAGTCGCTGAAATGAGTTCGTTTAAATAAACAAACTCCTCAACTTCATAATATTAGTTTAGATTTTAGTAGATTACTAGTAAATTCTCGTCGATCTTAAAATCGTTTTGGTAGAACATAATAGTCGGCACCAATAAACAGAGCCCTACTTGATAAAACAAACATGTACGGCCCTTGGTCTTAAACGACTTCGAAGGGATTTAGTTAAGATGCAATTAACTACACTATTATGGTTTATTTAACAGTCCCACTTCAATGTTAAATGTCCTTCTGTTTCTCTTTTTGTCTTATATTAAACTACCTTCTCTCTAAGGGTTCTTCTCGTGATAGTCGATACCACTCTTGATTGAGTCATTCGTAGCGAATAACATTGACATGTATATACTTAATGATAATTTAATATTGATGTCATGTGATATTTTTTAGGAAAATAATTACTGTGATGTAAATCTATGAATGGTTCGACCGGTGAAATACCACGACCTCTCAGAAGATCGACGTAAAGTGGGTCATGCCGCGTTTCGTTCGGTGAGAGAGGTACCCGGAGGCCCATCCCCCTTCCCCATCCTTCCCTATCCCCTATCACTTAAAGGTCGGCAACGCAACAATAACACTATGTGTCTTGCTGGTGTCCATGGGCTGCGCTAGTTGCTTACCATCAGGTGACACTCAAATTTTTTTCGAGTTTTTTTGACTCGTTTGCCTTCCTATCCTATAGAAAAAATTGAGTTGACATGTAGTGAGACCAAAATGACTCGCTTCACCTTTTCCGTTGAGTGCCTTAAGTAACAAAAATTTGTCCTTTTTTTTTTTTTTTAACGCGAGGAAATGCTTTATGCACACCCCCCGCCTGAGTGCGGCGGGGGGTAGTGTGGGACTCCCAAAACAGTAAACTGAAATCCGATCCTAGGGTTACCCACTAAAACCTCGCGGCGGCCTTCCTCCGGCAAGCCTTGCAAACCTTGTACCATAAAGTCTGGAATCTGGATTAAGTAGAAATTAGCACTCTCATACCAGTGGAAGTATAGATGACGCACAAGGTCACCACTTTGACTTCTAGTTTAGTAGTGCCGAATCAGAACCCTGGATCACATCGATGAGTTTCTGTGTGATATTTCGTTCGACGACTTAAAAAAGATCTGTTTCTCTAAAACAGGACCAATCTAGTTAGTCCGGTCCATTATGCCCAGTCTTCAGACATAGCGATGAAATAAAATTGTATCAGTTCTATAGGCTGTATATTTATATAATATGCGTATATAACAAATATACAACATATCGTCTACTATTAGGAAAGTAGGTTAAAAACCCACTAAAATTCCTCAGTTACAATTCCAAATCCCATTCCTTAATTAACGCTTCGTCTCCTACAACTTTGAATTTTATTAACACAAAGATTTATTTCATTTTAAACAAAATGTCAGCTTTAAATTCAGTGGGATAAAGTTGATTTTGTAATCTTTGGTAGCGTCAAGCTAAAGCGTTTCTTAAGACAAAGTTTCTCATACTTATAAGTCCGCGTCCACCAATTAAATTTAACAAGCTATTGTCAAAGTCAAAAATAATGATCGAAGTAATATCTATTTATTTTTTATCTAGATTACCGAATAAAAATTTTAGAGTGGTAGAGTAGCGCAGTCAGCTGCATGAATATGCTGGTTCTACTGGTGAAATGCTAGGACCTCTCAGAATATAGACGAAATGTGGCTATAAAGGCATTTAGTTAGGTGAGAAAGGTAGATTATGGGTTGGTAGGCCCAAGAAGTCACCTCTGGGTTAGGCCTACTTTTCTAGCCTGTCAGTTGGTCGCAGGTTATGGTCTCGTCAGCTCCAGTGGTCAGTTCCATTTCAAAACAGTTTTAGACAATCATGAACAATATCGCAAGTTCTGTTTCGACACTAGAAACAATTAATACTAATGGGGTCAGCGAACACAACTTTGAGAAACCTTGCCATAGGCCGTAGCTGTACTTTGTCAAGGAGACAAATGTGTCTCATGCATATACAGCGTTTGTGAGGCAAGTTTATGTAGATGAGATGACGTCATAAACTCTCAGAGGCTACCGATGCCACACAAATGCGACTCCGAATGCCATCTAACTTGAAAATTTTTGTTTTACCTCACGAATAAAGGTGAAAATTTCACCGACACTTTGCTAAATAAACAGTGTTTTAAGGTTTTCCTCGGAATTGTCAACAAGACTTTGTTGATCTTTTTGATTGTTTCAGGTTTTTTTTTGCGTCGAAAGAGGTTATTATACTTTTTATAACTTAAGAGAAATTATGTTTGTTTTATATATTGTTTTTGGTGACTAAGCGTTTTTCTATTTCACACTTTTTGTATATTTAACATATTTTCTCGCGTGATAAATTAAAGGAACATTTGTTTCTTTAGACGTGTTGGAGTGAAAGGAAAAAACGCGTTGGATAGAAAAGTTTGTGGCAGTTACTCTACCTAAACTTCAGAATAGTATAAAGTGAATTTACATTATTTTTTGTTTTATATTGTACTAGCTGACCCGGCGAACTCTGTTTCGCATCAAAAGTAATAACTGCTGCCCCGCTATGTTAATACTGCAATATCTTCGACAAATTTGAAGTCGATAGCAGCTATAGGTTAAAAATGGGAATTTTCCATTGTTAACACCCCCGCAACCCCCCTTGTGGGTGGAATTTCGTAAAATCCGTTCTTAGCTGACCTCTACTCGGCGAAAGGAATAATCCTACCAAATTTCAAGTCGCTACGCCTTATGGTTCCAGAGATATCGTGATGAGTCAATATATAGGTGGAAATCTCTTATATACTCGTATATATAGATTATCTGACTACATATTTCATTTTTACAGTGGTGCGCAGTTCGCTGCATGAATGGACGGGTCGCCCGATGAAATACTACGACCTCACAGAATATCGAAGTAAAGTGGCTCCTGACGCGTTTTTCATGGTGAGCGAGGTATCCGGAGGCCCAACCCCTTTCCCCATCCTCTTCTCATCTCACTTCTGACCCCTTCCATATCTCATTGTGAGGGCTGGCAACGCAACTGTAACACTATTTGTGTTCAGGTGTCCATGGGCGGCGATTGTTGCTCCCCATCAGGTGACAAACCTGCTCGTGTGCCTCCCAATAACATAAAAAAAGAATATTATATTTGTATAGCTACCCTTGATTGATTTTGTAATTCAATATCATCCGGTCTTGGTCTTCTCTTTTGTGGTCGACAGAACTGATTTTATTTTTCCATACTTCCAACACGCTTCCTAAATATATTTATTATTATATTATCATAGAATCAAATTTTCTATTTATCGGAATAACTTATAATTATTATAACAGATCCAATCAATATCACATCAGAATCTTGTGGTAACCTTTGTCGGGGTATTACAATAGATAGTTCAGGTAACAGGGAATATCCACGATCGAAATTTTGATATTCAATGAATACCGCCTCGAGGAAGGAAATTGTATATAATAGCTTTACACTCCAGTTTGCGTCTTGTCGGTTAATATTATAACATAACTTGATTCTAATCTTGATCTGAGTATATGGTAACGATACTAATAATATTGTGATGTGTTTAGATGTATCTCTGATAGGTTATATACATTACTTCAAGCCAGGTCCTTTACAGGCTAGGAACAGTGGTAGAGTTTTCCCAGTGGAACAGTTTTAACAGTGGTAGAGCCAAGCAGTTCGCTGCATGAATGGGCCGGCTCGACTGGTGAAATACCGACGTAAAGTGCCGCGTTTCGTTCGGTGAGAGAGGTACACGGAGGCCCACCCCCCTTCCCCATCATTTCCTATCCCCTATCCCTTAAAGGTCGGCAACGCAACAGTAACACTATATGTGTTGCTGGTGTCGATTGGCGGCGTTGGTTGCTTACCATCAGTTTGCCCTCCTATCCAATAAAAAAAAAGTAAAGAGCGCTATACGACACAATTCTTACACACGTCAGACGCATCTTCGACTTTCTTAATTCTTACCATACACGCTAGTCAGTTTTTAAGGCTCTTGATCCATGTCCTTCACATCGCATTAGCATAAATATTTGTTCATTATCATTTCATAACAGAGTATAAAAAAATGTCGTTTTCTGCTGTCTGCCCCATTTCTGAATCAACGCAATGGATTTTGGTGTGTTTTTTTAATAGATAGTCAACGTGGTGGTTTGTATGTATAATTTATACTGTTGCTAATAAAAAGTGGTTGTTTTTTAGTACAGTTATTTATTTTATTGGTACTTATGCAAACGCTGGCTGAGCCCTAAGTGATGGATCAAAACAATGCTGTACATTATTATACATCTTCAAAAGGTCTATAAAAAACTCCGCGATGGCTTATGTCTATCTCTTAGCAATAGCCCACAACGACCATTTTAATTATTTTCCTGGGGCGAAATAAAGCTCACTGGTTCAACTAGTAATCAATATAATAAGAAGGGAAAATGCGTAACACCAGAAACCGGCGTGAATGCGTGATTAGATGTATGACTGTGGGTGAGGCAAAAGAAATGTTTTAGGATCGTAGCTTGTAGAGAACTAAGGTCTCTGTCTACCTCTACGCAATACAGGTATTAGTATATATATGTCTACATTTGTTTTATATGAACAACCTTGAGTAAGTATTTCTGATTGTCTTATCTATTTAACGATATTATTACAATATTCCGAAATATTTATCTATACAGACAGATGCTTTATATTAATTAATTCTATAGTAAATTACTTAATATTTTACAATATGTTGATAGACATAATATATTGTATACCAAAGCTCTATTATTCTAGAGAATAATAGAAGTTTAAATGATCATAAGATTACTGTTACAAATGAATTGTGGCCATTATAGTTCATTTAATAGGATTGAAGCAGTGTTTTCAGTTGGTCATCGCCCTCTCAGAATAATGACATAAAGTGGGGTGAGATCAATATGGTGAGAAAAGTTTCCGAAGGATCAATGACTTCCACCTGCCTATTCTGATATCAGTTTCAACCTCGTCTCTATACTAGTTTCAAGACAACGCAACTGTAATATTACCTATATTGCAGGTGATCATGGGCTAGTTGTCGGGCGACACGCTTGCTGGTTTGCCCTTATCCCATTAAAAAGAACAGTGTTTGCACATTTGTTTTACTATTTCTTCATTCGATTTCGTTTTTAACGGACTTCTAAAAAAGGAGGAGGTTCTCAATTCGTCTGTATGTATATATTTTTTATTTTTTTATGTATGTTCACCGATATTTTCGTCAACTATGGACGGATTTCAAAATTTTTTTTCGTTATATAGTGTTTACCTCCGAGATGGTCCCATATTCACCAGGTCAGGATCTGATGATGGGAACTAGAAGAAATCGAAGGTATCTACCAAAAATTGTATACGAGTATGGTGTTTTTTTTTTATGGGATAGGAGGGCAAACGAGCAGGCGTGTCACCTGATGTTAAGTGACCAACGCCGCTCATGGACACTTGCAACACATATAGTATTACAGTTGCGTTGCCAACCTTTAAGGGAGTAGGATAGGAAGGGATGGGGAAGGGGTATGGGCCTCCGGGTAACTCTCTCACCAAACGAAACGCGGCATGAGCCACTTTACGTTAATCTTCTGAGAGGTGGTGGTATTTCACCGGATATTTTTTATTTTGTTACGTAATAGTGATGTCTTAGGGATATTCTTTAAAGTGTTAACATTTGATGCTGCTCTGCTGATGAAGAAACCAAAAAACTCCTCAACGGTTAGGAGTTTGAAGACAGCACTGCAATTGGTCGATAGAAACTACTTGGTAGTATGTAGGACTAGCGTGTTGCTTATGAAGTATGCTTGAATATACACCTGATGCTGCTATGCTGATGAAGAAGCCACAGAATTTCTTAACGGTTAGGTGTTCGGAGACAGTACTGCAGTTAGTCGATATAAACTGTCTAGTAGTATATACTACTAGACTAACGTGTTGCTTGGGAGGTATGCTTGCATCAACGTCTGATACTGCTGTGCTGATGATGAAGCTACAGAACTCTTAAACGGGTAGGAGTTAGGACACAATTCTGTGAAAATGTTTTTTTTTTGTTTTCTGCAATAGTTTCCAGGCTACGATTGGCCTTCATTCGGGCTGCAGTGTTATTGGGTCTAACCATGATAATTACAAAAATATAAATACTTACCAAGTATTATCATAGTATTTTATATAATTATCTATTTATGACAATTATGGCTCCCTAAAAATATCAACCATTTTACAAACGGACTTGTAATTATTGATATTATATTTAATAAACTGAAAGCCATGTAAATGAACTAGCTTCTATTTAAGTTCACAACTCATTAATATCACTAAAACTCGTGAAAAAAATTACTTTAAAAAAATATATAAAATATAAAAATATATTTGGGGTCGGTGCAAGCCCAGATAATTAACTCTATTGCGTTGCACCGACTTCAATAATGAGTGAAAGTATTACGTTTTGTATATACAAGTTGTATATTATCATATGATAATAAGCATACAAATGAGTAAATTACGTTATTTATCCCTTTTTAGTTAGAGAGGTACTGTTTTCATATACTTAAAGATTTTGTGGTTTACGTTTATAGAAGTGTGCTTAACTTTTTTTTAAAGTATTTTTTTATGATGATCTTCAAACAGACTCTCGTGTGGATTAAACATGGCGTGATTCCGCACTAATGCTCATGATTAGCTTTATTATGATGTTTTTTTTGTCACCTGATGGTAAGTCACCAGCGCCGTCCATGGACACCAGCAACACATAGTATTACAGTTACGTTGCCGACCTTTAAGGAAGATAGGAAAGAAAGGGAGGTGGGCTACTTCTCTCACCGAATGAAATGCGACATGAGCCACTTTACGTCGATCTTCTGAGAGGTAGTGGTATTTCAACAGTCGAGTAGGCCTATTCATGCAGCCAACTGCTTGGCTCTACTACTGTTATAATTTTGTGTTCAATGTTTTTGTTTCTATAACAAATTGAATTCGTAACAATAGTCTTTTGGTTAACCAAAGTCTACTTCATAATTTTCTATTTGCAAGAGTTTCCGTTCTGTTTGCAATTTATAATCTCATTTACAAACATTAAAATAAAGCCAATATTAAATATTATAAGACTCAAACGAAATCGGATTATTTTTGCAGAGGCGTGATGGTCATATTTTAAGTTGATTACTGATAATTAACAGTATCCTTTATTACAAACCAAACCATCCACTATTTAAAGATTAATTACAATGATTATTACGGTTCAACTGCTGCGATATAATATAATAATATGATTTTATGACGCAATTTAATAATTTTACATCGCAGAATTAAGAAAAAAGAAATTTAAAAAAAAATTATCGTGGGTTAAAAAAACTAAAACTAATGTTAAAAAAAGATTTCCAATGTATTCGTACATAAATATTATACAAATATAATTCATAGAGGGTTCAAAGCGAAACGTGTTTAACAGGCATTAAGTTAAATGTACTGCACCCAGGAGAGCCTTTGCCGGGGATTTTACATAATTCGCGATTTCAGCAAAGATTTTTCAAAATTCATGAGAGTAGTAACATAGAGAGAGAGAGAGATATAGAGATAAATGTACCGAAACAGCTTGTTTCTCTGACTTTACGCTTTAAAACTTTTTTTATGGGATAGGAGGGCAATCGAGCAGGCGTGTTACCTGATGGTAAGCAATCAACGCCGCCCATGGACACCAGCAACACATATAGTGTTACTGTTGCGTTGCTAACCTTAAAGGGATAGGGGATAGGAATGGATGGGGAAGGGGGGTAGGCCTCCGGACACCTCTCTCACCGAACGAAACGCGGCATGAGCCACTTTACGTCGGTCTTCTGAGAGGTCGTGGTATTTCACCGGTCGAGCCGGCCCATTCATGCAGCGAACTGCTTGGCTCTACCACTGTTGAAACTTTACGCTTTACGCTTTTAAGCTGTCCTAAATAAATAAATAAACCAAATGTAACAGCAATTTGCTGTAATTTTTTAGTTTCTTACGAACGAACAGTTGCTTAGTAATTCATACTTCTGGAAATCGACCCAAAATCCTGGCTTTAAACTGGAATTTAGATTGCTGAAATACTAAACTAGTGAGTCTTATGATAACAGATTATCCTCATCAGGTGAAATCCCTAAGTTGTCTCTTAAGACACCTCCGGGAACTGGTGGCGAAGCACTCGCTCTTGACATATTACTTGACATACACACGTGCTATAGCTTAATAGCTTCAGAAAAAAATGCATACTTTTATGTTAGGTCCTTGCCTTCCAAGGGATAGGTAGAATCAATTTGAGTACCACAAGAAACGGTTCTTGCACACATTACTCGCTTCTTTGACTAAGGCGCATAGTGGAGTATTTTCAAAACACTGCTGCTTTCTTAATTCAGTTTCCACTACAGTGCAAACTGAATTATCTGCTTCATCTAACCAGTCATGCATCCTCCATGGGTCTTCTCCATCATTTATCTTACTTGCCTCAATACTGAAACTCTTATTCATACCAACTGCTTATCTTAATTTCATATGAATAGTTATAAAATCAGTGGAAATTTAATAATTCTTCAAATAGGTTTCATCAACCCACCATTTTATCTCAGGATCCATTCATGTACAAATCTCATCGGAACTCCTAATTACCAAAATAGAAAGGCCCCATTCATAGACTGTCAGCGCACTCGGATAAAGGTTCTAGATAAAATTAATTACCCTCGACAGTGAGAAAATATTCTTTTTAAAAAAGGGTTATTTTTACTAAATATATGTATCCCATTTTTTGGAGTCCTAACTGTGAAAGTTTATTATATTAACACACACACGTTCGCTGGAAAAATGAATTACTATAACGAATTTTCTCCCTCATAATTTTTATATTTTCACACTTTGAGTATTAAGATTTAGACAGAATTTACTTTATTTCTTTGAATATTATGTTTCGAATTGAAGGTGAAAAGCCAATCATCACAAAAGACGGACAATTTCAAACTGGTTGGGGGTGAATACATTGACTTTTGCGCAGGGCTCAGGCACAAGGCTTTAGCGTATTTACTTATTTTTAAGTAATTCCATAGTCTTTACCAACACTAAGTTTAACTCAAGGTTTAATTATTATTTGGACTGCTATGCCATATTAAATGTACATGAATATTATACTAGTTTATTATTAGTATAGATATATCATCAACAATTCAAATATACTATTATAGTTACGCAGCCTCCGGAGTCTGTCCCCAAGAGTCGTTTTATATAATAATCTGGGACAAATCAAACTTTATAGTTCAACGGCTGAAAATACAATAAAATGAACCGCAGAACCCCAACATGAATAGCTCGCTGAAATTATTAAGTGATAAGTAACTTCATTCGTTTTATAATCGAAGATATAAGCAGTGTAATTTATGCCTGGTCTTCGTCAAATTTTCTTAACAATAAGATTAGGATATGATGTCTTTTCGAATTACATCTTCCCAAGGGTTTCACGAATGGTCATTAGTGTGAGCTAAGATTTTAACCTGAGACTTCTGATCTAGAGGTACTCAACTTCCACGCTACTGAAATGATATACCTTCACTAGGAGACCAAAGATGAAATATTTTACTACCGCCGTAGTGGGGATTTGTAAATAATATTCATACTAATTTAAAAGAACCTGAATGATGAACCTGAGTGTGGAAGGAAACAAGAAAAGAGGGAGACCGAAGAAAACATGGATGAATTGTGTGAAAGATGATATGACTAGGAAGGGTGTTGTGGTGGAAGAAGTGAATGATAGGGAAGCATGGAAAAGAAAAACCTGTTGTGCCGACCCCACTTGATGGGAGAAGGGCGGGAAGATGATGACTAATTAAAAAGAACTATAATATTTTAATCATCTGAAACGTGATCGAGATGGATAAATAGGATAAATACGCATGATATTCGCATCATAAATCTCGGCTGGCGAATCATATAACATTTAGAAACTACCGTGCAAACTGCCATGATTTTTTTCATTCGCTCAATTTGGACAGACTAAAGCTTACAAGCCATGCTTTTTGCAGTAACAATTCTGCAAAGTGCCTTGATCGCCATCATAATTTATTTATTCTATATCAATTTTTTACGTTTCCTTGTTCGATCTCAATCTTCTGTCCGTTACATTTTTGTGTAACCCGATATTATAGGTGACATTTCGCGCCACTTATTTCGAGAGCGGCCATATTGTCCCGCCATTTTGGACCGCGGTTATCGATGATTATTATCTTTTATGATAACTGCGATTCTGGAGCCGAGGACCATTTCAGATCACAGCCGAATCAATTTTAATATTGCTATTTCAGACGAAAATTGACGATTTAAATGTATTTGAGCTACTACGCACGCTGTTTACTGAACGAATTTGGGCTGTACATGAATAAATCAGTTTTTTTTATTTCATAGACATTCTCTGAATTGTTTTTATGATCGGAATATCAAATCAAATCAAATCGTAAATAGATCTATACAGACTCATAAAATAGTCAATTGAATATAGATTACACAATAATTCTGTGACTTCTGTATCTGTACAAGTGGGCGAGTGAATAAACTATTATAATTGGAAACCCAATCAAAAGAAAATTAAGAGTATTTGTAAATAATAGAATTTTAGATTCGGTAAAGTCGGTCGGTTTAACGGGAAAACTTAGCTCTACTGCTTATGCGGTTGGGATAGATATTGCAACCGCCAGATTAGTTTATTTTCGTTATTTTCATAGAGTTCTGTCATTTAGTATATTGTTATAGGGTAGCTGAAAATCAGTCTATTTTTGTAATTCAGTAATTAGCTGTTAGGACAATGTATAATTTGGGGGCCAAAGTCACCCTTAGACAACGTTTTAAGGAAATTGAAATATTAACAACTGTTTCAGAATTTATATATGCTAACATAAATAATGTTTGAAAGGAAAAACTTCATTAGATAGTATAAAACAAAGTCACTTTCCGCTGTCTGTCCCCATTATATGCGCATATCTTTAAAACTACGCAACGGATTTTGTTGCGGTTTTTTTTAATAGTTAGAGGGTGTTAACGGGTGGTTTGATCTATAATTCATGTATAGTGTAGTAAAAAAGTGTTAATTTTCAAGACTTAGAACTTTAATCGTAGACGCTACCTGAACCCTAAGTGATAAATCAAAACAACGTACTACATTATTATATACCTTTAAAAGGTCTACAAAAAAGTCCGCGAGAGTATATGTCTATCTCTTAGGGATAATCCACAATGACCATTTTTATTTTTTTACTAAAAAGTAAAAAAATAAAAATGGTCATACTCTCGCGGACTTTTTTGTAGACCTTTTAAAGGTGTATAATAATGTAGTACGTTGTTTTGATTTATCACTTAGGGTTCAGGTAGCGTTTACGATTAAAGTTCGTAAATAGACCAATATTTCTCGTAAAAACGAGAAATATTGGTCTGTTTACGAAGCGATTTTAAACATTACAGTATTAATTTTCATCCAATTAAGTGTCTTAAATAGAGTGTGCATGTAATATAGATGATCCTGGGCCTTTACAGCATGCAATTTAGACAAATATTTTCGAAGATATTGCAGTATTAACATAGCGGGACGGCAGTGATTACTTTTGATGCGGAACAAAGTTCGCCGGGTCAGCTAATAAATAAATATACTAAACATAGTTATGCACATAATTTTAATACTAGAGGCAAGCATAAACTTGAGTTACTGTATCTTCGCCAGCACAAAGTACACAAGTCTTTTTTGGAAATGGGTGTTGGGTTTATAGGGCCCCTGCGCATTTTCTGGCTCTGTTTTTTGATCGCTTTTGGCGGGCTATGAAAGAATGTCTGGTTGGTGGTGCTTACTACATTAATGACTTCATGGCAGGGAAACCGCCCTGGGAGCGTCAAGTTGCTTGCTTTGGACGGATCGAGTAGTTTACACTTTGGAATCTGTTCACTTATTTTGGTGTCGAGGCGTTCAATAATCATTTCTGATAATTACCTACTTTGATAATTAAAAATTTGCTTGGTTATTGTTTTTTCTAATATATTAATATGTTACATATAACTTTTATTATTGTTTACACTTGTTTCGCAACGTCTCCACTTTAAATAAAAGATGTCGCGTCATTGGTTCTCGACTATAATAGCTGCATAAAATTAGTCTTGTTAATTTGTAGGGCGTTTATTTTAAATTGGTTGGGTCTTAACTTTGTTGGTCGAGTATGATGATGGTTGATGGCTTCAAATAATAAGCTTAATCCTTGTATTTGTTGACTATTTTTAAATACTACTATTGTGAAGACCTACGAGGGTTAAACTTTTTTCAATTTAACTTTGAAATAAATGAGTTATATATATATATATATATATATATATATATATATATATATATTAAAAACAAAATCAATTACATATCTTTATAATGATAACAACGGAATTAAATCTTTATTATTAAATAGATTATGAATAAATTTCCAATAAATGTCACGTAAATCAAAAATACAGAGAGGTATGCGGAAGCCTCTTTTCCCCTCCTCTTCCCATTTCATTTCCTATCCCATTTTAAAGGCTGGCAACGAAACTCTAAGGTTTCGGTGCTGAATTAAATCAAAGATTAGACCATTAGCCAAAAAAAACTTTGTACCCGTATGGCAATAAGTTCGCCACCTATTTAATTTGGAACATAAACATAACGGCGAGACGATTCTTAACAGCCGCTGTGACACCTTCGGATAAAAAGGCGTGAAGTTATGTGCTATGTTATTTTATGTTATTAAATAATTTCTTAATAGATCACAGATAAAACAATAAATAGTTAAAACTTTTTATTATCATAGATCGTATACATAATAAAGTAATGACATTCGAATTGTGAAAATAGGTACTTTCTTTTTAATATCGTTCAAAAATCATTATCATAACAAATTCTAAATAGGGATCACGTAAAAAAAATATAAAGAGCAAGGCAAAAGAGCAGGCGTGTCACCTGATGGTAAGTAACTAACGCCGCCCATGGACACCAGCAGCACATATAGTGTTACTGTTGCGTTGCCGACCTTTAAGGGAAGGGGATAGGAAAGGATGGGGAAGGGGGTGGGCCTCCGGGTACCCCTCTCACCGAACGAAACGTGGCATGGGCCACTTTACATCGGTCTTCTGAGAGGTCGTGGTATTTCACCGGTCGAGCCGGCCCATTTGTGCAGTAAACTGCTTGGCTGTACCACTGTTTTATGTATATTTCAACATAAATTAACATATTTCTATGTATTTCTATAAATTAACATCAAAATGCATTTCTAACTTAGAGGGCGCAACATCCACTTGTGCACTAAATATTTAACACCACCAATTCGACAGTGTGTTGAAACTCTAAATGATTGACAACCTGAACGAGTAGAGATAATTGCTACTAATTGCTGCTAATTGCCACTAATTGTAGTGATGCCACAAGTAAGTGCCTTCATGAGTGACTCGGTAATGCGAATAGTTGGTATTACATTTGAAATTATCCAATTCCGTGCGCGATAAATGTTACACTTACATGTAAATACATTTAAAATTACATGTCTTTAGTTAATTTAATGTGTAATTTAATACGGTTATTTTACGGCAATTTTCGATTTGTTTCGCTGCATGAATGGGCAGGCTCGACCGCGGAAATAAAACATGGCCATTTATCTACATAATGAGGCTTATGCTACGTTTTGTTCGATGAGAGAGGTAGGAGTCCCGCTCTCTTCCTCTTCACCTCGTCCTCCGTATCCTATTTGAAAAGCCGGCAATACAACTGTTGTCCTCTCGGTAATACAGGCGTCCTTGGGCAGCAATAGCCACATATCATCACGAGACCTCATGTTTGCTTTTTCCCATAAAAATAATAATCATTATTATAACTGAAGATTTTTTTAAAAAATATGTCTTTTTTTTATGGGATAGGAGGGCAAACGAGCAGGCGTGTCACCTGATGGTGACAACCAACGCCGCCCATGGACACCAGCAACACATATAGTGTTACTGTTGCGTTGCCGACCTTTAAGGGATAGGGGATAGGAAAGGATGGGGAAGGGGGGTGGGCCTCCGGGTACCTCTTTCACTGAACGAAACGCGGCATGAGCCACTTTACGTCGATCTTTTGAGAGGTCGTGGTATTTCACCGGTCGAGCCGGCCCATTCATGCAGCGAATTGCTTGGCTCTACCACTATCATACGTACATAGATTACTTTAAGCCAAATCGTGGGGTAGGCAGAGAGAACAGAGTGCTAGGGTCAATTCTTACACGTTTCATTCGCTTCGTTGACTTTCTTATCTATTTTCGTGCACGCGCGTCTATTTTTGAGGCTCCTAACATCAACTTACACCAGAACACGTTCTATTTGGTCATGGAATGAAAAGTATTTTTTTTTCAAAGTGCAATAATTCAAACAAACTAAAATGTAGAGAAATGTATCGTACTATATAAGTAAAGATAAATGTATAAAAAATCCTAATCAAGGCTCTGCATCATGATGATGGTATATGTGACGACACTCGAACTCAAAGATACCAGCAGTGTGTAGTCGACACTGAAAAACTTTGCAGCGGTAAATCTTACAGGTCTAGTTATAAGAAGATTACGGAATTCTTGCAGAGTAATTTTTAACATTGCACCTGGAAAATAAAAGCAAAAGTATTACGTTGATACCGAAGAAAATTTTAATCTTTCGAGGAAAAACCATTTAATAAAAATTAAATAGAAACAGAAAATGAATAGACATAGAGATAGATAATGGTTCTTGTATAATAAATAATATATTACTAATCATTTATCTCTTTCAATTTACATTGTTATAGATAGTATCAATATTGAAATTAAACATACATAAACATAACTTCACGCCTTTTGTTACCCGAAGATGTAGGCAGCGGCTGTTAAGCCTCGTCTCGCCGTTATGTTTACGTCTCAAATGGAATAGGTGGCGAACCTATTGCCATACCGGGCACAGAGTTTTCGGTCATCGATATTTATCACACTTAACTTGCGAAAACAATTTCGAAAAGTCATTGGTGTGAGCCAGTGTCAGGATTCAAACCCGGACCTCTGGATCAGAAGCCGTGTGTTCTCCCACTGAACCACCGAGACTATATAATATTGAAATTACTTCTCTACAATACAATAGAATTATTTTGGATTTAAATATAAGAAGAGAAATATTAATTTTAAAAAGACTATTAATTTGACTTTTTAAACAATTAAAAGACTAGGTATAATCAAATTACTTCCCAGTTCCCAGAATACTGGCCGCATTGCCACGCTAATTGCCATGGCTATGCTAATACTCTGTCTGAAGAATAAACTAGCCCTCTGGTCACGAGACGCCTCGATAGATATAGTTTTATTAAAATTAAAGCCTTTTTCTACCCGAAGTTGGTTGGTTGGTTGGTTTGAGCCAGTGTGAGGATTCGATATAATAGATTCAGAAGAGGGGTGCTAGACCACTGGACCACTGAGACTTTGATTATATTAATGAAATTATTACTACCCAATAGTCTCGGTGGCGCAGTGGGAGAGCGCACGGCCTCTGATCCAGAGGTCCGGGGTTCGATTCCAGACACTGGCTCACACCAATGACTTTTCGAAATTGTTTTCGGAAGTTATGTGTGATAAATACCGATGACTGACAAACTTTGTGCCCGGTATGGCAATAGGTTCGCCACCTATTCCATTTGGGACGTAAACATAACGGCGAGACGAGGCTTAACAGCCGCTGCCTACACCTTCGGGTAACAAAAGGCGTGAAGTTATGTTATGTTATTACTACCCAATAAGAAATATATCAAAAACCGATTAAATCCTAAAAAACAAAAGACTTAAGATAGCTAAAGATTTCTTTTTACTAATATTGATTTTTACATTACAGAAAAAGTCGTTTTAATTTGTTTTCACGCTTTTATCAGGATTGATCTAGCAATTAACATGATTGATCATATATTTAAAATGAATTAAACAAGTATCGACATACTTGAAAAGGCATCAGGGAATTCTTCAGCAATAATATTATAAGGACCGTAAGTTGTGACGTTCTATGGGGGAGGCCTACGTCAAACAGTGGGCACTAAAAGATTCATGGTGAATAATATAACTGATAATAATCAAAACGAATGTTTTCCGATCATTTATTCAAATGAAAGTTCTCGATTGCACATTAAAAGTTTTAATTCAAGGCGGATTTTCATGATTTTTGGTTATATTTGGTTTTCCATCGACCGTTGGGAGTTGAATCGTGATAAAAAAATTCAGAATAGGTACTCACATATCTTTCTATTCGCCAGTAGTTTGTCAATAATAACAAGAATATTTTCGAGTTGTGCATAAGTTCGTTCGCAACGATATATCAAAATTAATATGACTATACTGTAGTGCAACACTCTTAATACGCTGGCAAATGCCGTTAAGATCAGTGTAAATGAAAACGAATTTAAAATAACGCCTGCGTCAATTTCATTCTGAATCTGTAAAAATAAGTTATAAAACTTTAACATCGATAACATTACATGATCTAATAAGAACCTATTAAGATTAAAACTAAAACCATTGGGTGAATTTTGTCAAGGATTTATACTCTATACTAACCTGATACTATTTTCAACTGATCTTAGTTTGCTGGATTGACTAATAAAACAGATGATATAGAGTTTTTCCAAATACTTACTGTAGAACGATTTAAGATTCGGATTGCTATATTTAGTAAACTTATTATAGCGATAAGTAGATTCACACAAAACACATGCACCTGCAAAAATTCAGACTATAATAAGACAAGCAATTTTTTTAAAATAGTAAAAGCTGCTAATTTGGATTAGAAAAAAATATTACAGCACATGAAACGGCAACACAGGCATTTTAAAGCACATCCACATCTTTTCTCTAGAATTCAAAAATATATTTGTCATAGTTAAGGCAGCGTTTGTAAGAAACGCTTTCTTTTCGACCGTTTTCGATTGTTCTCGACGTCCAGGACGTGCTTCAGCCCTCCGTTGCCCCAAGTGTGTCTCATCCTCAAGAAACTTCGTCGCGAGGCTCCCAAGGGTGTGGTGGAATATATTTTCTAATAACATCATATGCTTAAAAAATCTAATACCAGCTTAAAAATATGTTTACAAACAAAGGTCAAAAAAGACATATATTTGTTAACAAGCTTACCCGAAATCCATAATTCTTATTAATGTAAATTACTTGATCGAGAAGTGATATGTAGTAACTATTTAGGTTTTCCACTTCTATATACGACAATATTTTCAAAGTATCCAAAGTTTTAGTTCCTGATGTATGTTTATTTTCATAACGATACGAGGAAATGATTGCGGCATCTTTGTACTTAGCATAAAGTTTCTGTAAGAATTTCTCAACTTATATATACACAAATTAAAACAATGATCATAATTTATTTTTAATCTAAAAAATAACAAAACTGTTGCCAACCTCCAATAGATTATTTATTATAATCAGACGATATTCCACTTGCATGATATGGGAACTGACATCGAGTATCGTAAACATATTGAAACAAAAATAGGCATAGCCCACCATAGATGCAGTTGGTCTTGGCCAACCCTCAATCAACATCCAAGAAAGACATTCAACAGCTGAAGTAATCAACCAAATGATTAACGAATAATTTGTAGTATTAAGTATTGTTTGGCGAATTTTTTCATAGTTACAAATACCAAAAATTTTATCCAAAGATTCAAAAGTTTTTAAGTACAATAAGACATTTTCACGCTTTCTATAGCAAATAAATACATCAATCACATATGCAAAGTATGGAAACCAATAAATTACTTGGATCAAATCAAAAAATCTAACTAGACCAGTCTGCATACTGCCGATAAACGTTTCTTTTTTGATGAAGACACCAATAATATTGAGGATTCCGAATAAGACAATAAAGATAATTTTAGTTTTCAACGATCCTGAAACTGAAACATACATATCTTTGTGAGAAACGTTGGATAAAGCGATAATTTTAAGGAACCCGTTGAGCGGCATCAAAGAACGAAATGTATCTTTTGTCATCTTTTCAGCCGAATTCATTTTATTAACAAACTCACTGTTCACGTTAGTCAGACCCTGATATTATTTAAATATGAGGGTATATACAAATCCATCAGTCTGATTACAAGTAGAATTAAAGCAATCACTTAACTTTACTATTAATATATTACCTTGAATATTTCTGTGCCTCTGACATTAATTTCAACTAATTAAATTCATGTAATATACCAGATAGTTCTTCGACTTTTTCTTTTCATTAATAGAATTTTTTACTTTGAGGGGTCCGCGTATATCGCTTTGAAAAACCTTGCCATAGGCTTACCATGGCTGTACTTTATCAAGGAGACAAATGTGTCTCATGCATATACCGAGATAGTGAGGGTACTGTAAATAGATGAAATGACGTCATAGCTTTTAGGAGCGACTGATACCACACAAATACGACTTTAACTGCTATTTGTCTAACCGGATTTCTTTTTTAACCTACCGTTCGCAGAAAAGTGATATTTTTTTTCTCTCCACACTTTTGTTAAATAAAGTACCTATAAGAAGATTTTTTGAGGAATTGTCAACAAGGTATTGTTGAACTTCTTGATTGTTTCCTGTTTGCTCGGGTCGACGGAGGCTGTGATATTTTAGCTTGAGAAGAAAAGTTTTTGTTTGTATTTTGTTTGTTAAACCTCTTTTCTTTTTTTGCGAAATTGAATTTAACAAGATTATATTGGTGTTAAGTTAGAATCAATTTATTTTTGTTTGTATTTTATGTATTAAATTTAAATATTAATAGTGTAAAACTATAAGATTTCCATTGGAAACGACTCTAAAAACTTTTACAACTGTCTTTTATATTTATTTCTCAGACTTTCGCGAATCACATTCATAACATTAAAACAACTTTTAGGATTATATCGCGTTTATTTATTACTTATTTTTATTTATTTCCCGACGTGTCGAACTCTGTAAAGTGTAAAGTAAAGTGAACTCTGTAAATGATCTCTGTAAAGAGTTCAAAACGTCGGGAAGTAAATAAAAATAAGTAATAAATAAACGCGATTTAATCCTAAAAGTTGTTTTAATGTTATAACTGTATTTTAAATATAATTTTTAAGTTTTTGCTCTTGATGTTGAGCAGTAATGTTACTAGTCAAGATCACGTTGTATTCTCTAACGACAAAATTAAAACCGTCTCCTCAACTTTGGTTCACGATTATCGTAAAAGATCTTTGATAACGTATCCAAGATGGAGACCGCTGGTGAAATAATTACGGCCTTTGAACGAGTAAACTGAACTTTTATTTGTTCTAAACTAATCTATAGTCAGAATCCAATTGCAATATTTGATTCACTAGCCAATGAATGGTAATCTAGTTTTTACGTTTAATTATAGATAAGAAAATATTTTCCAACTCAGATCACATTGAGATATGGCCATCTACTTGTTTAAATTTGATTAATAACAGAATTGTATGCAAAAATCATGTCATCTTTGTGGTCTGAAGATATAATACTCTGCTAAGACAAAAAGCCTCGGGTTCATATCTCGACTAGCAATAATGACGTTTCAGAAGTTTTATCTGATATACATTGATGACTGATAAACTTGTGACCAACATCTGGCAGTCAGTTTCGCCACTTATTACTGGAAAATTTGGCGAGTCAAGGCACATGTGCCGCTGTCTATATCCACGAGTACAATAGTCGTGAAGTAAGAATATATTATTATCCACAATATTGAGTACTTAACACATTAGTACTCGTCAAGGTTTGATTTAGGAATATTTGACGGGCCTCGTGGCGCATTGGTAAAACTACCGGCTGAAGCAATGAGTTCGGGGGTTCGATTCCCACCCGAGCACAAATATTTGTGACAAACATGAATATTTGTGTGGTGTCTGGGTGTTTTTCTATGTATTATAAGTATGTATTTACAAAAAACAAGTATATATGTATTTATATCCGTTATCTAGTATCCATAACACAAGCATCTAATTGCTTAGCTTGGAACTAGAGGGCGCTGTGTACATTGTGTCCAAGATATTATTATTATTATTCGATAAAAGAAAGAAAAAGGTATTATTTTTTAGTTTGAAATATCAAACTAAAAAATAATACCTTTTTCTTTCTTTTTTCTTTCACTGCGGGTAGTTAAACTAGCAGCATCAAGTTTTTGCTTCTTGAATTTATATTTGAAATATAAATAATAATAGTCATTTGAAATAATTTAATGTTAAATATCAACTTTTAATACTATATACCTGCAGGTTGAGTGTTATCTCTTAACAATTTTCAGTACTTTTGCCAGAAATACTCAATAATAAAAATGGAATCTGTTAACAAGACACTTAAGGACACTATGTTGGAGATGCAAACCAACTATCAAGAGCGCGTGGCCAATTTTGAAGCTGATCGCAGAGAAAGCCTTCATCTAATATTACAGGTCTGGCAGAGGAGTTTGCTTCTTTTAAATCTTTTGTTTTGCAAACCTTGAAGTACCTAGAAATCCAGGTTTCAAGTCTCACCCGTGCGGTGGACAGTATGGAGACACGGTGTCGCCGTAAGAAACAGTTTCATGGTGTTGCAGAGCATAAAGATGAGGAAATAGCAAAGGTTGTTGGTGAAACAGTCAGCAGTAAACTTATGCACTCATGTACTTTAAGTGATATTAGTAGGTGTCACAGAATGAGACGGCCGCATGCAGTTATCACCTGCCTATATTAATTGAGTTCCAAAACTGTTGTACTAAGAGACAATGTCTGGATCTCCAAATCTAAGCTAAAAGGGACAGGTATCACAATCTCCGAGTTCTTAACACGGACTCGACACACGGTCTTTATTGTAGCACGTGAAAAATATGGAGTCTCCAAGTGCTGGACGCGGGTTGGTTCTGTCTTTCTTATTTCAGGTTCCCGTCACTGCATCACAAATATGGAGGATCTAAACAAAATCAGTGACGGAGATGCGAGGAAGACAGCAACCGCGAAGACCGTGCCTCCAAAGCCTAAAAGAGCTACTGCTTGATTAACTTTTACTTTTCTACCATCATATGATTACCACCGCAATGGAAAGAAGCCCAAATTATCCCTCTTCGAAAAAAAACAGACCCCTATCTTTCTCTGATTACCGTCCTATATCCATTCTCCCATTCCTGTCTAAAGTCCTGGAACGCCTAGTCTACTCCCAAATAAGTACCATCCTTACCCACAACCAACTTCTAAATCCCTACCAGTCCGGTTTTCGTACTGGGCACAGCGAATATCGTCGATGATATTCACCAATACGGAGCCTCCTCCGTATTGGTGAATATCACCGACGATATTCGCTTAGGCATGGATAACAGAAATCTAACAGTGCTATCTCTTCTCGATTTTTGCAAAGCCTTTAATACAGTGGATTTCCGTGTCCTGCTGGGTATACTTCGCTCTCTTAACATATCTCCAACTGCAATTGCTTGGTTTCATAGTTACCTGTTTGGGCGCCGGCAACGTGTACGAATTGACGACAAATATTCTGACTGGGCCAACACTACTGCTGGTGTATCTCAGGGTGGCGTTCTCTCCCGACTTCTATTCGCAATCTTTATAAATTCAATTTCTAAAAATCTGACTTCTTCCTACCACCTTTATGCAGATGATTTGCAGTTATATACGCAAGCTCCACTCAATTCTATGTGGCAAGCAATGATAACAATGAACACGGACTTGGAGCGAATATGCGAGTGGAGTATTAATTACGGTCTTCGCGTCAATCCATCAAAAACGCAATTAATTGTTATCGGTAGTTCTAGGCTACTTGCCAAGATAAATTGGTCACTTCTACCGCAAATTAATTTTAATGGCCCTACTAAGGTTAAAAATCTCGGGCTATGCATAGACAGTAGTTTATCGTGGGGTCCTCAACTACCAGAGGTAAGTAGGAAACTATTTGCTTCTGCAGCGTCTTTGCGTAAGTTAAAAAACTTCTTGCCTATCGTCACTAAGTTTGTATTAGATTTATATTTGGCCTTCGCAAATATGATCACATTTCAGAATTTCGTAAAAAGCTCAAGTGTCTTCCTATTCGTGTTCGCCGGAATATTCATATTCTCACGTTGTTAAATAACGTTTTATTTAATCCTCATTCACCTAAGTATCTCAAAGAACGTTTTCGGTTCTTACATGACACACTTTCGAGGTCTCTGAGGTCATCGGAAAACTTAAGCCTGGAAGTCCCGAAGCATTCCACACATTTTTATGGTCTTTCTTTTTCTGTTCAGACTGTGTTGCTGTAGAATGTTTTACCCGAGGACATAAGAAAAGCCAACTCCATCACCACTTACAAATCACAGCTCAAGCAGCATTACTTATCACAACAATAGGCAATTACTTAGTCATTATTTAAGTATATTTATTTTAAGTATATATTTTTATTAATATGTATGTAAATTTGTTAATTATTTGTTGTTTTATTTCTGTCTCCATAAAATATTTTGTACTACCCGTCTTTAAATAATTTATGTCCTTCCAAAGGTTGCCTGGAAGAGATTGCGTTATGCGACAAGGCCGCCGTTTGTAATCATAGCTTCAAGACCATATCTGTAATTTAATTTAAATGAAATTTTATATTTATGGTGCAAATAAAGAGATATCTATCTATTTATCTACCTTATAATATATTACTTTGTTGTACTCAAATAACTATATTTACACAAAAAAGAAACACAAAATTAACAAATCCCTCTTTTTATTGGAAGTCGGCTAAAATCTATATAAACGTTGTTTACCTGTAAGAAAAAGTATTTTGTTTGATTGAGATTTTATGAAGCCTGCTCTCATTTATAGCTTGCAAAGTTTTCTTCGGATTGCCCAAGTTCTAACTTAATGACTAATTTCTATATTATATTGGGATAGAACTTGAGAAAAACAAAATTATAGTAAAGAAATATTTTTGGTACTTATTCCTTGGGCATGTGAGGTGAAAATTCGGGTTATTGCAAAAAGTTGTCGACAACTGTGACATTTAAGAATACCATCATCCCATTGAAATGTCTTGTTGTAACTTCACGCCTTTTCTACCCGAAAATGTAGAGAGCTACCTATTTATGAGTGACTGAAATTTGCCATCGCATAACACAATTGCCTCTGACAGTACCAGGAAGACATTAAAGCAGTCGTTAAATGTGTGAAGTCACTTAAGAATCCTACGATAATGTTGATTTCTTGTTAAAGCTAGGAAATTCCAAACCCAAATTAGTTGTACATGGCGATACAAATTAAATTCCACAATGGGCACCAAGATGTCTTCCGAAAATATCCTGATGTTGTCTTAACGCCCGTAAATCTCGTGTCTCACTAATAAAACGGACAGACAGACAAATGTCGGTGATATATATAAAGTTACGGTCAAAATTCCTTTTAGGCCCACGGAACGTTCATCCATCCAATATATTTAATTATATTTATTTTTAACGTCAAAACGAGACTGTAAATTAGTTTTAGAAAATAAAGTTTCACATACCAGCAAAGCAAAGTGGTAGAGCCACGTAATTTGCTGCATGAATGGGCTAGCTCGACCGGTGTAATACTTAGAAATTTGATATAAATTGGCTCATACCGTGTTTCTTTTGGTGAGATAGGTATCCGGAGAACTACTCTCTTCTACAAGGTTGGGGTGGGCCCAATATTTCATCCTATGGGATAGATGGCGAACATGTTTGACGGTAGAACCTACTGACTTCTGCGAAACAGCCAATCCTAACCACGACACCATAAAGCGTGTATATTATTATTCCATAAATCAGGTACGCTACGATCTATATATAGCATAGATATTCAGCATACCGGACATTAATCGAATATAATCGATACGAACACTGGTAGCTAGTGATGTTCAGTAACCGATCACATTAGTCCACTCGCACACACTATTGCGTCCGATCACAAGCTAACCACTAATAATTAATCGATATCACAGAACTGATTGATTGGCGCGCACCACTAATCCCTATCCTACGGTCGAATAGTGTGATGTTTCTTTTAATCTTATAATTATTTTCAAATACTTTAGTCCCGGTGGTCAAGTGGTCGAGCATCCCGCTTCTAAATCCAGAGATCGCGAGTTCGATCCTGGCTCACACCAATGACTTTTCGTAATTCTTTTTGAAAGTTATTTTTGGGACATAAACATAACGGCGAGTTGAGACATAAAAGCCGCTGCCTAAACCTTCGGGTAAACAAAGGCGTGAAGTTATGTTAAGTTATTTTGTATTAATTAGAACATGTTGGTTACGCTATAAGTGACTTGTATTAAAATTTCCATTGTTGTGGTTTTTTAAAGTTTGAAAATTTTATCCACAGTTTATTTAATATTTATTACAAAAAAACAATTGGAATAATTAACAAGTTGAATTCTGAATTGTCAGGTTAACACGCTGAAGTGGAGATGGCCAGGCCACATGCTTCGACGGATTGAGGACCGTTGGGGTTCTCAAGTGGCGACCAAGAATTGGTCGGCGCGCTAGTAGGCCAGCCCCCCACTAGGTGAAACCGCAGCAAGTCAATCGATGCAATTGGCGGCACGTTCTATGGAGGAGGCTTTCGTGCAGCTGTGGATTCCGAAGGGATAATGATGATGATGTTGAATCATTTTTTTACCCCAGCAAAAGTAGTGAAAGGGCAGGAAAAATGATATGAGTTCTATCATGAAAAGAATTGGGCAAGAAACAAATGTGCCAAATACTCTTTTCAAACCATTTGAATTAAATAACAATATTATTATCGCTATTGAAAACAATGCAGTCGGCTTGTGCATAAAAGGTGTGGCAGCTAGAATACTCGACCATCATAGTTAGGACCTCACCAAATTAAATTCAAATATAGGATTATATGTGAGGTTTGGGTTAGCTGATATATATACATATATATATATATATATATATATATATATATATATATATATATATATATATATATATATGTATATCCTTCTGATCGTAGGAGCTTCTTAAATTCCACATACAACCGGAGAGGAATCTTCTCCCTGACCGGGAATGTGGACAGATCCAGGAAGATATGACGGTGGCATTGTTCACTTTTCAATCATCATTCGACTTACACTTTGCCAAGGGGCAGGTTTTCGAAGTTTTGGTACGACTCTCTTGTTAATATCCAAACTTGGTTTGTATCTATAGTTTGTAAAATACAACAATCAGTCATCAATATATATATATATTGTTTTACTCGGCAGGTGGGTCACCTGATGGTAAGCGACTACTGCCACCCATGGACATGGGCAACACCGCAATGGTCACAACTACAATGCTGGACTAGATATAGTCTTTACGAGCTTTTTTTCAGGGTTCCTAAGTGGTATCTCGAAAATACTGGTTCTATATTAATTTTGACAGGTCTCGTTGTGTATTAGTCAAACAACTGACTACGGAGGTGGGATCGATTCCCAACTACGTTGGAATCGAACTTGGAACTAGTCTCTTAAAATATAATGTTATTATTATTACGTACTTTGCTTTATATATACATACCTCCTTCATATCTTAGTACATCACAATTTTCGCAGTATCTGAGCGATACGTCTATCGAGTAATCAAGTCTAAGTTATTTATTAATTGCTCGGACGATGCAGTTCACCTCATGGTCCAGACGCTTACTTATGTATGTGTGAGGAATTTCAATATATCTATCCAATGCTTTTAGAGTGCCGGTGTTAAAGAATCCTTGATTCGAGAATGTGGAAAGAATGAAAGATTTTATACTTACTGAGCAGCATATGAATATGAAGAGAAAAATATCAATCAATTTATTCATTCTAATATCTCGATATATACGGTTTGAAATTTTGTTTCGGATATTTTATGAACAATGAGATTCAGTATCGTTAAAAATAGTTTAAAATCTTACTATAACTCTAAATAGTAATAAAAATAATATATACAGCGTCCTCTAGTTCCAAGCTAAGCAACTAAATACTTGTTTTCTGTCTACTAGATAACCGATATTAATGCTTATATACTTTTTCTTATAAATACATACATAAAATACATAGAAAGATACCCAGACGTCATACAAACATTCATGCTTGTCACAAATATTTGTATTCGGGAGGGGATCGAACCCGCCAACCTCTATTCTGCAGACGGTAATTTTACCAATGCACCATGGGGCTCGCCAAAACTCTACAAAGTGTAAAATTAGTTGCTTATAAACACAACTTCACGCCTTTTTCTTACCAAAGGTGTAGGCATCGGCTGTTAAGCCTCGTCTCGCCGTTATGTTTACGTCCCAAATGGAATAGGTGGCGAACCTATTGCCATACCGTGCACATAGTTTTTAGTCATCGATATTTATCACACATAACTTACGAAATTAATTTCGAAAAGTCATTGGTGTAAGCCAATGCGAGGCTTCGAACCCGTGACTTTTAGATTCAGAAGTAGGGTGCTCGACCACCGAGACTATCTCCACCTATTATTGCTTATATTTCTTGATATAATTATGACGACAAATCAGTACTAATTTCATAAAGAGACTTAATACTCATATCCTAACAGTGTAAATGCCATTAAATACAAATTAAACTTTGTCTAACAAAATTACCATCAATCCTTATACAAGTGTAGTAATATATCAAACTGGCTTGATTCTCGTAGTCTGCTACTAAATTTATTACAGCATTAGTTTCTAATAATAAGCCAAATAACCACAAAACCGCTTTTAGAGGCTGTTTCAAATAGGAGGAGCTATATAATTTATCTTCGTTTTATCTTTAATCCATGGGGTGAATTTACGTTAATCCAACTTATTTTTGTACCATTGTAATACTCGAAGGTATAAGAAGCGGCAATGTCATTTAAGGTTCTTTTTTTTTGGACATCAGCAAGTCATTGGTACCTGATTTGATCTTAGAAACTCTCAAAAAGAAGTGTTTCGCCGAAACCTAACAAGATTTTCATTATTTCGATTTTTCGAAATATTTTCTATATATATTAAGGTCTCGGTGGTCCAGTAATCGTGCACCCACGGCCAGGTCGCGGGATCGAATCCTCACAATGACTTTTCTAAGTTCTTTTCAGACGTTATGTATGAAAAATATCGATGACTGAAAACTTTGTATGGCAATAGGTTCGCCACCTATTCTATTTGGGACGTAAACACAACGGCGAGATTACGCTTAACAGCTGCTGCCTACATCTTCGGGTAGAAAAAATGCGTGAAGCTATGTATGTTTATGTTAAAATATTTTCTTTTATTTACCTTATTATACTGGAGTGCCGTTAGAAATAAAAAAAAAACAGCAAAAACTCGGAGTCCAGGGCCAATTAATCTTCATGAATTTTTTTGTAATGTGTTTTTAATAGCTTGACGAAAAATATTAAGACAAAATATTTTACCTGATCTCAATTTAAAAACAAAATCAGAATTTCCATTCATTTTCGCTATTCTCAATAGTCAGAAAAAACAAAATTATGTCCAGTATTTAACTAACTCTTGGTAGATCCTGCTGGAGTTATGATTCCTTCCACCCCTCACCTTTGTACAATAATATATATAATATAATTTCAACAATACAGCAATAATTGCAAGATCTAGCAGCTCCACTTTGTACATGATTAATTCTACTCTGCCCCAACCTTTCGTCTCAAATTAATTGAATAACAAAAACATTTTCAATTGGTTGATTAAAATACGCAATACAAAACTAAAATCTTATTATCCGACATCAAAACTCCCCGAGGCTTATGTAATTGCCAATTAAACCCGATCTTTATGAAAATGGCAGATACATGAAAGCAATTCTCCTCAACAAAAACTATTTACAAACTAAGTTTCTTGGAATAAAATATTATATTAAAATAACCTCGGTAATAAGTCTCGGTTGTGTAGTGGTCGAGCTCCTCGTTTCTGATTCAGAAGTCGTGAGATCGATTCCAGCAAAGATTCGGAATCCTTATCAAAAATTACGTTTGATAAATATCGATGAGCAAAAGGTTTGGCCACCCAACCCATTTGGGGCGTAACTATAGAATGAGTTTTAACAGCCGTTGCTTACGCCTTCGGGTAGAGAAAGAGGCGAAGGTATGATTACTTATCATAATTATTAATTATAGCAAACATAACATAACATAACTTCACGCCATTGTTACCCGAAGGTGTAGGCAGCGGTTGTTAAGCCTCGTCTCGCCGTTATATTTACGTCCCAAATGGAAAAGGTGGCGAACCTATTGCCATACCAGGCACAAAGTTAGTAAAGTCATCAATATTTATCACACTTAACTTCCGAAAACAATTGCCAGTGTCAGGATTCGAACCCGGATCTCTGGATCAGAAGCCGTATGCTCGACCACTGGACCACCGAAACCATTTAATTATAGTACATCTATTTATAAATCATAAAAATAAAGGTTTTGTGTGTTTGTCATTTATATAGTATACACCGTGAATTTATAGTCGTTTTGGAAACGAAACAGGTGAATTTGGAATAACTCATAGAACTATTAAGAATGGATAAATTAATTGTAATACTTAATATTAAAAAGTTTTAATTTTAATAAATATTTTCACTCGTTCGAGTTAGGAAATAGTAACGCATCGCCATTTTATTCAAACACATTGTGAATGAAGCGCGCCATAACAACGGACAACGCGCCGCAGCTCAGCTGATACCTACCTACCTACCTACGGCGGCGCGACAGAACGAGCGAGCGAGTACTTACCTATCGTATTTCAAAGTTATTATTTAAAATAAAATACATAAAGTAGGTTCAAGTTTTAAGTAGAAATATTTAAATGTGATGTATGATAGAAATATTTAAAAAAGGAATTAATTCAATACACTAGTCCCTCAGCACAGAATAATCAACTTTTAAAATAGGAAAAAAAAACATAGCATCACGCCTGTATTCCTGAAAGAGTAGGTAGAGGTGTATTACACATCCACGGTTTCAATCAACTTTTACATACCTCTAACAGTTTGTTTACATTTCTCTGTATCGAAGCAACTGCTCGAAATGGAGTCCCCCGCGTTCAATACACAAACGTGCACGTTTTACACTGTTGTCTTTTAGTTTTCTCAATGTATTTCTATTGCTTTTAACTTTATCAAATGCGTCCACTATCGCTCTGCGTAACTAATCACGGCTTTCGTGTTCACGTGTGTAAACGAGTCTCTTTATTTCCGACCATAAGAAAAAATCCAGGGGTGTTAAGTCCGGGCTTCTCGGTGGCCAAGTCACAGGCCCGCCCCGGCCTATCCACCGATCACTAAACTGATTATTTAAGTATGTACGCACTGCACTTGCGTAATGAGCCGGACAGCCGTCGTGTTGGTAGTACATACCTCTTGTGTACGCTAACGGCACATCCTCTAGTAACTCAGATATGACTGTTTGTAACATCTCTAAGTACGAGTTGCCGGTTAGATGACCTTCGATAAAAATAGGCCCTATTAATTGGTCGTTAATAATACCGGCCCAAACATTTACACTGAAACGAACCTGATGGTGGTCTTCTCGGATCAAAAGGGGGTTAATAAGAGCCCAGTAATGTTCATTATGCACATTGTACAGTCCCACTCGAGTAAACAGTGATTCATCCGTCCACAGTATGTTGGCGTTTGTATTATTTAAAAACCACTGACAAAAGGCGATTCTTGCTGGTGCATCACTGTTGTTAATTACGTGAGCCTTACGGAAATGGTACGGGTGTAGTCCGTGAGTATTTAATATTTTCCATACAAAATATTGGCTAACATCAAATTCTCGTGCCGCCATTCTCGTGCTTCGCCGCGGATCGCGCTCGAAGTACTCCAGAATATCTTCTTCAATCTCCGGCGAATAATTTAAACTTCCTCGGCCTTGCGCATGAGTCGGCGCACGGAATTGTCCATGGTCGAGAAGGCGCTGGGTTACAGCTAAGATGGTGGGCGTAGAGGGAACTTGAGGACTTTCAATTCCTCGCAGCCGTAGCGCATCCAAGTGCTCTGGCTGGGAATACAAACGCCGGGCCTCTTCTAGATTGTAGTTGGCAATAGCATACAGCTGTACCATTGCCAAGTACTCCACATTTGAGTATTCGTACTGACGACTCATTTTCGCGCGGAACGTAAACAATACAAGCGTGTCAACACGGGATTGTCACACAGTACTAAAGAGAAGGAAGAAAGGACGCCTGTTGTGCGGAAGTGCGGGGATGCGCAAGAGTGGTGGTAGGTGCGTGATTGGCTGGCGGCGCCGACATAGCGGTGTCGGTGTCTTTAATGGTGAATTTGATTTTGTGTGAAAAATTGTGAATGACATTGATAGTAAAATACATAGTATTTGATTTACGTGAGATTGAGTAGCGTTACTACCGTTTCTCACTTTTTCACTATAAGAGATATGAATCTCGATGTTGATAAAATAAAGTATTTTTATTTTATGAAATTAACGTTATATATAGCTTCTCTTATTGATATATAATTCAAATTTTTCGTTTCCAAAACGACCTTAAATTCACGGTGTATATACTTAGTCATGCCATAAATATTGTAACAAAGAAAAAAAAAATTTTTTAATTGCAAATAACATTATTACTTTAACACATAAATATAAAACGATTTAAAATATAAAAAGCTTATTCGAAGTGGTCTCCATTGGCTGCAATACAGGCCTTTAAACGTTGAGGCCAGTTATCAATAGAAACACGCACTCTTTCCATGGGAAAATTCTTCAGTGCCAATCGTCTGGATTGTTTTAGGGACTCTAAATTATTATGACGTTTAGAGCAAGCCGTACTCTCTAAAACCTACCACAAATCATAATGCAGTGGATTAAGATCGGGACTAGACGACGGCCAGTCTTCAGCTCTAATGAAGTCCGAAACGTTCGCTTCCAACCAAGATTGCGTGGACCGAGCTTTATGACCCGGTGCCGAGTCTTGCTGGAAGGACCATACTTTGTTATTGAACATGGTGTTATTAAGGGGCTTGACTATCTTTTCAAAAATGGTATCTTGATACACTTGTGCCGATGTTTTGATAGCTTTTTCACAAAAATATGGCTCAGTCACTCCTTCGTAGCTAACACCCCACCAAACCATCACTGAAGTCGGATAATGCCCACGTTGCACTCTGTCAACTAATTGGAAAGCTTCCTTAGAGCTTTGAGCATAAATACGGTCATTTTTTTTTGTTAAAATGTTGCTCAATTGTAAAAACTTTTTCATCCGTAAACAATATTTTTCTGTGACCTCCCTTTGCGTACCACTTCAGTAGTTGTTTAGATTTTAACACCCTATTCTTTTTTAAATTATCAATTAGTAAATGACCAGTACGCCTCTTACACGCTGCAAATCCTAAGTCATCTTTTAAAATACGCGACATTGATCTAGGCGCTATCTTCATCTCCCGAGATAAAATCTTTTGCTTGTGGACAGGATTTCTTCGAATTCTTTCCCTTACTCCTTTTGACCACCTTTTTCGTACGAACACTACGTGGACGGCCAGGTCTTTTTCTGTCACAAACAGAGGAGGTCTCATTGTACCTATTAATAGCCCAGTACACAAAAATTTGACTAATACCAAGTGTATGGAGAGTTTTAAAAATGCATTTGGCTCCATACCTACTTTGTGTAATGCAATCACAGCGATTCGGTTTTCTTTATCACCCCACTCCATTTTAAGATCGTAAAATATTGTACAATGTATTGGCGCCAAAACGAGAAAACACAATGAACAATCGTATCAAAAAGACAGATTCCAAATTCAAATGTAATATTTTTTTATTTTTTTTTGTAACAGTATTTATGGCCAGATTAAGTATATATTGTATTTAGACAAGTGTCTTTAGACCACAAGTCTGAAGTAGAACTTATTTATCTCCATACTCTAAGTACACCTATGTATCTTCATTGCCAACTTATATCTTCCACCCTAATCTTCATGAACTAAGATTATATCTGGATCCATTTATCACAGACAATTTCTCCCTATTTTATGTTTAGACATAAATAATTTAAAGAAAAAAACTTTTTTAGAGAAGCTTTTATTTAAACGCTCTAAAAAGAATAAAATAATTTTAACCTTATACATATTAACTATCAACTTATAACCTTATTATATACAATTTATGTGATAATAAAAGCTTGTCGCTATGTTTAATTACCTATCAGTGGCTATCCATAACCATCTAGAAATATTTTTTTAGATTTAATGATTACTGTGACGGATCGCATTATCCAAATATATTTTTTTGGTTTATAACATATATATGGACACCCGAACACATATAGTGGTACAGTTCCGTTGCCGGCCCTTTCCATGGGAAATGGAAGGGGTCGGAATTGGGATGGGAAGAGGAGGGGGGAAGGGTTGGGTTGAACATAGCGACAAGCTTTTATTATCACATAAATTGTATATAATAAGGTTATAAGTTGATAGTTAATATGTATAAGGTTAAAATTATTTTATTCTTTTTAGAGCGTTTAAATAAAAGCTTCTCTAAAAAAGTTTTTTTCTTTAAATTATTTTCAAGTTTTTAGTTATCGATGGGTTAGTTTCTCAGTCTCTTCATCTCATTCAAAGCATCATTGTTACAAGGTCATTTGCCAGTTAATTTCGAACAGTCCAACTCTTCAATGAGGAGACCTCCTAAAGTCTTTTCTCTACTTAGGCTGCGTATGCTTGACCAGCAGCAAAGAGTTTCGAGCCTAAGTAAACAAATTTTTTTGTTACTTATTTGTTGATTTTGCAACTTAATTTTGTTATGTGGGACTGTTGTTTAATAACAAAATATGTTTAACTATGTGTAACGCCATCTGTTGTTTTAATCAGTACTTTATACTTGCTGACCTGAGTGTAACATAGGAGTGTGTTGTAATAAAAGTTATAGTTCGTTCCCACCATCCACTGTGTTTAATTCTAATAATACCTATAACACCATTAAAATCCGTTAGTGTAGCAATCATGTTAAAGTTATTAAATCCTGTCCAATTTACGTCGGTATCCTGAAAGGGCATGGCATTACACCGGTCGAACCGGCCCATTCATGCAGCAGATTGCGTGGCTGACCACAATTAAAACACTGTTAACTATTAAAACATAGGTCAACGGAAAGCCGTCGACTGTGATGGACTACCGCCTCAGCCGTAAAGTGGTCGTAAGGTTCTCAATGTTAGCACTAACTCATTTTGATTATAAATTTGGACGCGCCGCTTAACCCTGTATCTTGACATGGTGATTTGGCATCAGTGACTGAATAGTAAACAACAGATTGACTGACACTGCCCAAACAAGCAGGCCACTAGTATCTAGCCGCTCATATTGAAAACCCTATGATATATATAATATTTATACACAATCTAATTTGTTTATAACATTAATTAATAACATAACATAGCTCGACTCCTTTTTCTACCCGAAGGTGTAGGCAGCATCTATTAAGCCTCGACTCGCCGCTATGTTTACGTCTCACGATCTATAAGGGAGTAGGATATAGGATATGGGAGTAGGAAGGGATGGGGAAGGGGAGTAGGTCTCCGGGTACCTCTCTCACCCAAAGAAACAAGGCGTGAGCTGGTTGTGGTATTTCACCGGTCGAGCCAGCCCATTCATACAGTGAATTGCTGGGCTCTACCACTGTTGCCATACAGCGAGCACAAAGTGGTCAGTCAAAAATATTTATTACACATGACTTTCGAGAGAAATTTCGAAAGAATTGGTGTGAGGTCAAATTCGAACCCAAGACTTCCTGATTCAGAAGCGGGCTAGTTTACTGAACCACCGAGACATAGTTTTTGAAGTTCTCATATAACTCTTTAATGAAAGGGCCATTTGATACGCATATAGTAGAAACGCAAATATTTATTCCACTATATTGGATTTAGAATGACGTCACATTATTTTTCGAGCTACTATTAACAAGCCCTTTCATTTGATACCCATATTGTAGAAATGCATTAAAAAAAACTGTTCCTCTATCTTGGATTATCCGCCATATTGGATTTAGAATGACGTCACATTATTTTTTTAGTTTTCCCAATGAGCCCTTTCATTTGATACCCATATTGTACGAAAGCTTAAAATATATATTCCTTCATCTTGGATATTCCACCATATTGGATTTAGAATGACGTCATATTATATTTTGAGTTACACTCAACAAACCCTTTCATTTGATACCCATATTGCAGAAATGCATTAAAAATATCCATTCCGCCATCTTGGGGCGTCCGCCATATTGGATATAGAATAATGTCATACATTATATCATGCATTGTCATCCAAAGTAAACGTGTATACAAAATTTCAGCTCAATCGGTTGAAGGTATCTACTTCAAAATTGAGTTACAAGATTCCACCGAACATACATACTTACATACATACATACATACATACATACATACAGTGCAAGGTAAATAAAAGCTTATAATAAGTAATAATTTAAAGAAAAAAACTTTTTTAGAGAAGCTTTTATTTAAACGCTCTAAAAAGAATAAAATAATTTTAACCTTATACATATTAACTATCAACTTATAACCTTATTATATACAATTTATGTGATAATAAAAGCTTGTCGCTATGTTTAATTACCTATCAGTGGCTATCCATAACCATCTAGAAATATTTTTTTAGATTTAATGATTACTGTGACGGATCGCATTATCCAAATATATTTTTTTGGTTTATAACATATATATGGACACCCGAACACATATAGTGGTACAGTTCCGTTGCCGGCCCTTTCCATGGGAAATGGAAGGGGTCGGAATTGGGATGGGAAGAGGAGGGGGGAAGGGTTGGGTTGAACATAGCGACAAGCTTTTATTATCACATAAATTGTATATAATAAGGTTATAAGTTGATAGTTAATATGTATAAGGTTAAAATTATTTTATTCTTTTTAGAGCGTTTAAATAAAAGCTTCTCTAAAAAAGTTTTTTTCTTTAAATTATTTTCAAGTTTTTAGTTATCGATGGGTTAGTTTCTCAGTCTCTTCATCTCATTCAAAGCATCATTGTTACAAGGTCATTTGCCAGTTAATTTCGAACAGTCCAACTCTTCAATGAGGAGACCTCCTAAAGTCTTTTCTCTACTTAGGCTGCGTATGCTTGACCAGCAGCAAAGAGTTTCGAGCCTAAGTAAACAAATTTTTTTGTTACTTATTTGTTGATTTTGCAACTTAATTTTGTTATGTGGGACTGTTGTTTAATAACAAAATATGTTTAACTATGTGTAACGCCATCTGTTGTTTTAATCAGTACTTTATACTTGCTGACCTGAGTGTAACATAGGAGTGTGTTGTAATAAAAGTTATAGTTCGTTCCCACCATCCACTGTGTTTAATTCTAATAATACCTATAACACCATTAAAATCCGTTAGTGTAGCAATCATGTTAAAGTTATTAAATCCTGTCCAATTTACGTCGGTATCCTGAAAGGGCATGGCATTACACCGGTCGAACCGGCCCATTCATGCAGCAGATTGCGTGGCTGACCACAATTAAAACACTGTTAACTATTAAAACATAGGTCAACGGAAAGCCGTCGACTGTGATGGACTACCGCCTCAGCCGTAAAGTGGTCGTAAGGTTCTCAATGTTAGCACTAACTCATTTTGATTATAAATTTGGACGCGCCGCTTAACCCTGTATCTTGACATGGTGATTTGGCATCAGTGACTGAATAGTAAACAACAGATTGACTGACACTGCCCAAACAAGCAGGCCACTAGTATCTAGCCGCTCATATTGAAAACCCTATGATATATATAATATTTATACACAATCTAATTTGTTTATAACATTAATTAATAACATAACATAGCTCGACTCCTTTTTCTACCCGAAGGTGTAGGCAGCATCTATTAAGCCTCGACTCGCCGCTATGTTTACGTCTCACGATCTATAAGGGAGTAGGATATAGGATATGGGAGTAGGAAGGGATGGGGAAGGGGAGTAGGTCTCCGGGTACCTCTCTCACCCAAAGAAACAAGGCGTGAGCTGGTTGTGGTATTTCACCGGTCGAGCCAGCCCATTCATACAGTGAATTGCTGGGCTCTACCACTGTTGCCATACAGCGAGCACAAAGTGGTCAGTCAAAAATATTTATTACACATGACTTTCGAGAGAAATTTCGAAAGAATTGGTGTGAGGTCAAATTCGAACCCAAGACTTCCTGATTCAGAAGCGGGCTAGTTTACTGAACCACCGAGACATAGTTTTTGAAGTTCTCATATAACTCTTTAATGAAAGGGCCATTTGATACGCATATAGTAGAAACGCAAATATTTATTCCACTATATTGGATTTAGAATGACGTCACATTATTTTTCGAGCTACTATTAACAAGCCCTTTCATTTGATACCCATATTGTAGAAATGCATTAAAAAAAACTGTTCCTCTATCTTGGATTATCCGCCATATTGGATTTAGAATGACGTCACATTATTTTTTTAGTTTTCCCAATGAGCCCTTTCATTTGATACCCATATTGTACGAAAGCTTAAAATATATATTCCTTCATCTTGGATATTCCACCATATTGGATTTAGAATGACGTCATATTATATTTTGAGTTACACTCAACAAACCCTTTCATTTGATACCCATATTGCAGAAATGCATTAAAAATATCCATTCCGCCATCTTGGGGCGTCCGCCATATTGGATATAGAATAATGTCATACATTATATCATGCATTGTCATCCAAAGTAAACGTGTATACAAAATTTCAGCTCAATCGGTTGAAGGTATCTACTTCAAAATTGAGTTACAAGATTCCACCGAACATACATACTTACATACATACATACATACATACATACATACAGTGCAAGGTAAATAAAAGCTTATAATAAGTGCTTGTCACTTGTAAAACATCATAATTTTCACATAAATTAGAAAATACAGTAACCTCTCAATAATAACTTGTTATGAAGTCTGCTTAAAACTTAATTAAATTGCGAGACACCATCGAATATATAAATTTTCCGTGTCACAATGTTAGTTACCGTACTCCTCCGAAACGGCTTGACCGATTCTCATGAAATTTTGTGAGCACATCGGGTAGGTGAGAATAAGACAACATTTATTTTCTATCCCCCTAAATCGCAAGGGTAAGTTTTGATAAATTTTTCTTTTTTATTGAAACGACATACAAAAATACATATAACCTCAAATTTACACCTCTCTATAATTATTGTTTTTTTTTCGGCAATACAACTTTAGGCG
Source organism: Euproctis similis (assembly GCA_905147225.2). Classification (NCBI taxonomy): domain Eukaryota; kingdom Metazoa; phylum Arthropoda; class Insecta; order Lepidoptera; family Erebidae; genus Euproctis; species Euproctis similis. The sequence continues at coordinate 2,731,218 of LR990121.1, read as the reverse complement.
GGTCAGCTAGTAATCTATGAAAATTCTAATTAACCAATGTTTTTAGAAATTAAATTAAGCTAGGAGTAGTCGCGATAGAACTAACTTTATATGCCATTTTGCTTAATACATTAATTTTCCACCCATTTAGTTGTCGTAATGCAGTATTGATTACAGCGCCATCTAGTGTCATCGATCCAGAAAATTTCTGAATTAATTCTTAATTATTTTTCAACAATATATCCCATCAGCCGTATATGAAAATTGAGTTACAACAATATGCTGTAGCAAAATGAACGTCTACTTCATATCGACGAACTTAACAAAGTTACGTATCGACGCTAACTTAGTCTACGTAGTTCCTGTAATTAGTTCAGTATGGGTGAGGCGGGAAGAAGGCGTCCGGTGTCAAAGTCTTCGGAAACTTAATCACGTTCCACAAGTGTATTACATGCTTCATTATAATAGTTGCTCTTATATTATTTTAAGTTAACTCTGTTGTCTACTTATTAAATATACACTTATAGTAGGATCCTCGATAAGTATTTTATCTCACAGATTGATTGCTTTTTGGAAAACTTGGACAGTAGTAGAGCCAATCAGTTCACTGCATGAATGCTGCTCGACCGGTGAAATACCACGACTTCTCAGAAGATCGACGTAAAATGGCTCATGCCACGTTTCGTACGATGTGAGAGGTACCCGGTCGGCACCGCAACTGTAATACTATATGTGGTGCAGATGTCCATGGGCAGCGCTGGGCATTTACCATCAGGTGACACGCCTGCGCGTTAGTACTCCTGTGCCATAAAAAAATTTAGATAAACGACCGATGGCTGTATTCAGAAAGTTTTACAGTTTGACAATTGGAACGTATTCTATTTTATATAGTTATCATCATCATCATCATTAGCCTTTTTGAGGTCCACTGCTGGACATAGGCCTCCCCCATAGAGCGCCACAACTGCCGGTCCAATTAATCTTGGGGGGTTTTTGCCATAATCGCCACGCTTGGCAGGCGGGTTGGCGATCGCAGTAGGCTGTATTTTCTTGAGAGAGAATTCTGCTGCCCATTCTTCTAGCTTTTCCCTTAGTCGCCTTTTACGACACCCACGGGAAGAGATGGGGTGGCGGTATTCTAAGCCGGTGCCACTCAACAAGTATTTATGTAAGTTCTGTGTAAGTAATTTTATGTAGTGGCGGATTCGAAAGAGTTACCAAGTGTAACAAATACTACAAAAATATTTTAAAAAATTAGATACAATATCTAGGTCTAGAAGAAAAGAAGGGGTATATTACGTTTAACTCATTTTGTCGTATAAAGAGTTGAATGGATTACAGTACGCGGATTGAAAGACAGTGTTAGAGTAAGAAAAGGCATGCTCCAATGGTCTGGACTGTAGAAACTCAGGTCTGTACTCGTAGAAAGAATGGATAAGGCAAAATTATCTAAGCAGATATACAGTGCAAACGCGGCAAGATGCAATAGGCTATGCCGCGACACACTTTCCATGACCATATTTAACGTGTAAAAATAAAATTAACATAATAGTGAAAAAATAATCTTTTTGCCCTATCGGTTAGTTGCATATTTTTTTATTTTTTTATATGAGATAGGAGGGCAAACGAGCAGGCGTGTCACCTGATGGTAAGCAACCAACGCCACCCATGGACACCAGCAACACATATAGTGTTACTATTGCGTTGCAGACCTTTAAGGGATAGGGGAGAGGAAAGGATGCTGAAGGGGGGGGGGGGGGGGGCTCCGGGTACCTCTCTCACCGAACGAAACGCGGCATGAGCCACTTTACGTCGGTCTTCTGAGAGGTCGTATTTCACCGGTCGAGCGGGCCCATTCATGCAACGAACTGCTTGGCTCTACACACTCCAATATTTTTGTATTTTCAAGTGGCCCTTTATTGAATTAACAGTCTGACGTAAGCCAAACTAAATGTAGTTCGGCGTGAGATTGAATATACAACATTAGAATATCAATATTTATAGGCATTATCTATATTCTAAACAATTTATTAGATATTTGATAACTTCACGTCTTTTGTTACCCGAAGGTGTAGGCAGCGGTTGTTAAGCCTCGTTTCGCCGTTATGTTTACGTCCCAAATGGAATAGGTGGCGAACCTATTGCCATACCGGGCAAAAAGTTTGTCGGTCATCGATATTTATCACACATAACCTCTGATAACAATTTCGAAAAGTAATTGGTGTGAGCCTGTGTCTGGAATCGAACCCGGACCTCTGGATCAGAAGCCGTGTGCTCGACCACTGCGCCACCGAGACTAACGACTAACTAGGATATTTGATCTCAACTATTATATACATTTTAGCCAAAATTTGCATTTTATTGTCACTGTGTAAATTTATAGACCAGCAGATATTCAGTTAGTACTTGTACAAGACTCCAAAGTATCTTTTTATATACTATGTATTTATTAAAAAAAAAACGCATCAAAATTATTTCATCATTCATCATTAGCCTATTGCAGTCCACTGCTGGACATAGGCCTCTCCCAATCAAAATTATTTGCGTAGTTTTAAAGATGGAAGCTTACATAGGGGTATAGGGACATGAGGGTAAAGGGACTTTGTTTTATACTATGCAGTGAAGCTGTATTTTACTGTTCTGCTATTGAAGTTGGCAGAAGTCAATATAACCATTCATAAATACATACATAACTGCATGCTAAATCCCTAGCAGGGTAGGCAGAGAGAACAGAGTGCCATATCTTCCGAAGGACCGATGGTAGATGGAGCAAGGTCACAGAGTGGAGACCGCGACTCGGTAAGCGTAGTGTACGGACGCCCACCAGTTCGATGGTCGGATGATCTCAGAAAGGCTGCTGGAAAAGACTGGAAGTGGAAGGTAGAAAATCGGATGTTTTGGCGCAAATTAAGAGAGGCCTATTTCCAGCAGTGGACTACAATAGACAAATGATGAAATGTACGAGTCATCTTCGTCAATGAAGTTATTAAAATATACTTAGTCATGCCATAAATATTGTAACAAAGGAATTTTTTTTTTTAATTGCAAATAACATTTATTCCTTTTAGAGTGTGTTACTTTAATACATAAATATAAAACGATACAAAATATAAAAAGCTTCTTCGAAGTGGTCTCCATTGGCCTTTAAACGTTGAGGCCAGTTATCAATAGAAACACGCACCCTTTCCATGGGAAAATTCTTCACTGGGAATCGTATGGATTGTTTTAGGGACTTTAAATTATTATGACGTTTAGAGCAAGCCGTACTCTCTAAAACTGACCACAAATCATAATCCAGTGGATTAAGATCGGGACTAGACGACGGCCAGACTTCAGCTCTAATGAAGTCCGAAAAGTTTGCTTCCCACCAAGATTGCGTGGACCGAGCTTTATGACCCGGTGCCGAGTCTTGCTGGAAGGACCATACATCGTTATTGAACATGCTGTTGTTAAGGGGCTTAACTACCTTTTCAAGAATGGTATCTTGATACACTTGTGCCGATGTTTTGATACCTTTTTCACAAAAATATGGCTCAGTCACTCCTTCGTAGCTAACACCCCACCAAACCATCACTGAAGTCGGATAATGCCCACGTTGCACTCTGTGAACTAATTGGGAGTCTTCCTTAGAGCTTTGAGCATAAATACGTTCATTTTGTTTGTTAAAATGTTGCTCAATTGTAAACACTTTTTCATCCGTAAACAATATTTTTCTGTGACCTCCCTTTGCGTACCGCTTCAGTAGTTGTTTAGATTTTAACTCCCTATTCTTTTTTAAATTATCAGTTAATAAATGACCAGTGCACCTCTTATAGGCTGCAAGTCCTAAGTCATCTTTTAAAATACGCGACATTGTTCTAGGTGCTATCTTCATCTCCCGAGATAAAATCTTTTGCTTGCGGACAGGATTTCTTCGAATTCTTTCCCTTACTGCTTTGACCACCTTTTTCGTACGAACACTACGTGGACGGCCAGGTCTTTTTCTGTCACAAACAGACGAGGTCTCATTGTACCTATTAATAGCCCAGTACACAAACATTTGACTAATACCAAATGTATGGAGAGTTTTAAAAATTGCATTTGTCTCCATACCTACTTTGTGTAATGCAATCACAGCGATTCGGTTCTCTTTATCACCCCGCTCCATTTTAATATCGTAAAATATTGTACAATGTATTGGCGCCAAAACGAGAAAACACAATGTTCAATCATATAAAAATGACAGATTCCAAATTCAAATGTAATATTTTTTTATTTTTAGTTGTAACAGTATTTATGGCCAGACTATGTATTTGCCAGACAAAAACTATTTTTAGTAATTAAATATCCCGCTCTAAGATAAGGCAAATGAATCTAAAAGTTAAGCTTAGTTACCCGAAAAATATTACCCACCTCCAGAAGTAGTCAGCTAATAAAATAGAAGTTAAATGTAAGTAATAGTTGGTGTCATATTTAAGATGCAAACGACACGACACTCAGAAATGAAATACAACATCGCCGCAACAGAGTAACAGAAAATAATATAATTTAAACCAGTTTCCAGGTGAACTGACTTTGTATAAAACAGTTTTAAATTGTAACCGGCTCCAGGACAAATTGCAGCTTTGTACTTCCGTCTGCACCTCTGGAAGTCACTACAATTTCATACTTAAATGTGGCTTGCAATTTTATTTGACATTCAACGTAAAAATAGATTTATTTTTCAACCGCATGCTGACTGACGGAAACGGCACATAGACATGCACTTTAGCCCAATTTTTTCTTCTTATTCTTCTCAGATAATTGCTTTACTCATAACATCCGTTCTTGTGTCTTTATTATATACTAGCTGATCTAGCGAACTTGGTACCGGATCGAAAGTATATTTAAAGTGTTTTTTTTTATGGGATAGGAGGGAAAACGAGCAGGTGGGTCACCTGGTGGTAAGCCAAGCAACGGCGCCGATGGACACCAGCAACACATATAGTGTTACTGTTGCGTTGCCAACCTTTAAGGGGTAGGGATAGGAAAGGATGGGGAAGGGGGTGGGCCTCCGGGTACCTCTCTCACCGAACGAAACGCGGCATGAGCCACTTTACGTCGGTCTTCTGAGAGGTCGTGGTATTTCACCGGTCGAGCCGGCCCATTCATGCAGCGAACTGCTTGGCTCTACCACTGTTAAAGTGTTTACAATTAAAGTGCTAAATCTCGAAAATTATCACTCTTTCTTTATTACGTTATACATGAATTATACATACAAACCACCCTGTTGACACCCTCTATCTATTAAAAGAAACCGTATCAAAACGCATCAACCATAGACGTTTAATAGTTTAAAAGAATACCACACAGACTGTGGTAATCAATTCATTAGTAGAATCTAAAAATAATTCCCAATACTTTCTAAATTCAAGTAAAGATTAGACATAACCCATAAACATTGGTATTCAAAATAAAACATTATATTTATTAATTAGTGACTGAAATAAATTAAAATTCATTGATCAAAAGTTCCATGTAACTTTTATCAGCGTTTGCCGCGTACAAACTTTGCTACATCAATATTTTGCTACGCCACTGTAATTATTGGGGGAGCATAAAACTGCAAACCAACTGCAAATAGGTTATCGAGAACCACGACTGTTCTGTGAAACAGAACAGTTCTCAGAATATCAGCAGTTTTGTAGGTTCGTAATTTGTAATTATTTTTTTTGTATTTGTAAAGTTTTTTACTCGACTACGCTAACAGGCTGGAAGGGTGGGGTGTTTTCTACAAAACAAAGTGGGTCATACCAGGTTTTAAAAGGAGAGAAGTATCGAAGGGCCCACGCCCCTTTTCTTCTTATACTTGGTACTTCCGACCTCCATGCCGGAGGGTAAATTGTCGTATTCTTTATTCAAGGCTGGCAACGCAACTGTGACTCCATCTGTGTTGCAGATTTGGTTTGGCTGGCTCCTCAACATTTCATAACTGTTAAACTATAAAATAGCGAATATTCTTCATCAGAGTTGTAACATTATTAGAACGGTTCACTGAACTCAAGCCATGCTAAAACATTTAAAATCTGCCATATTTCTAAGAAAAATTACTGCAGATTATATTATTAAACTAGTTGTAAATATTTAGTTAGGACAACCAACTCGAACAAATAACATTGAAACTATTAATCCTTGATCGAACTTATTATTACAATAATAAAAATATTATCATAACTTGTTCAGTAATAATACAAACTTTTGATTATCATGAAATAGTTATAATTTAAATGGGGTCTCCATTTAAATTATTCAATGACCCGAGTTAAATTATAACAAGAAATACAAAACATTTCCACATAAAAGCTCAATGGTGTAGTTTATATTTTAGAAGTCCCATTGACTTGTATATATGGACGAGACATATTGTTCTATAGTCTATAGGTGCAATTGCATAAATAAACATTAAGCATTTCGAAGGTGCACACGTAAACACATAAATATATCTGTCTCGTTCTTACTCAGCATTGTCACTCGCATGAAAACAGTATAACAGTATTTCAGGGCGTACATAAAGTGAATGAATACGGAAATTAGATTACACGATAATACCTACTGACGCCAAATATATGGCAAAGCATTGTGGATTTTTTTATCAGTTCAGCCAGTAAAAAAGAGTTGGGAAAAATTTAACCGACAAAATTTCTTTGCGGATTTATCTAATAAATTAGTTTTATTTCTTAAAAAGTAAAAACCTATTGTAAATTCGCTAAATATGTAATAATTAACTGATCTTAGACTGAAAGTCATAAGAGATGCATTTGTGATGTTACTAAAAAAATGTTCTGAAGATGTTTCGTTTTGCTTATCACGCGGTTCCTTTTTAAGTTTAAATTTTGAACCATTCTTATTTAGGTACTGTGGGGTGCACCTATCTAGAGATATGTTGCAGTAGTGATTTACTTACTTTAGAGTCAGCAACTTAATTAAAATAGTTTGAAATATAGAGGGAAGAAGTCTAAGAAAAACATGTACTCTTATTTTGACATCCAAAACAGAATATTTAGGATAACAATATACTTACTTTCTATTTAAGTATTAATTCTATAAATAAGTATTACTGAACATTAATTACAATAAAATGAGCCAAGAACGTTTATCGATAAATAAAATTCTTCTACGCAGCACTAAACCGCCATTCTATGCGGGTAAATGACGTCACACCCAATTTTGTGTCGACATGCCACTTCCATAGGTTTCCTTCTTCATTGGAAAATCCCAAGTTCAAATCTGCCATTTCCAATATCTAATTTGATGGGACACGTATGTATGCATTGGTAACTCGACTGATGATTAGAGGTCGTCGGATTCGATCCCCTCCGGAGTACAATATTTAATATATGCATGGGTGTTTATGTTGTATTTGGGCCCTTTATTTTACATAGTATAAAACAAAGTCGCTTTCCGCTGTCTGTACCCTTATATGCTTATATCTTCGAAACTACGCAACGGATTTTGATGTGGTTTTCTTTGATATATAGAGGGTGTTAACGGGGTGCTTTCTATGTATAATTTATGTATACTATATTGCATTTTTTTTGAGATTTAGCTTATTACTTTACTAACATTGACCTCTTATTCCTGACGAACATAAAAAATATCATTAATATGATTAAAAAGATTACCTCGGGTTTATTATAATTTAAGAAATTAAAATACAAACAAAAGTTTCTATTTTCAATGTTCTGTAGATATAAATTTGATGTTATTTTTACATTAAACCAGAGTATCTTGTCGAGGAACATTATATTTTATTGGTGCAATGTATTCACTTGTCAGTACAAAGTCATTATCATGCACGATCATTCACTGCCACCAGGTGTCGCCACTGAGCTACAGTGTATCGACTCGTGCGCACGTCGCGCTGTCACGATGAACTACACTGATTTATTACAACCACAAGTCGTTATACAACTTCTTGTATCTTGTCACGGATAATTGGAATTGATTTCAAAATGCATTTTAATATAATTTATTATTGTAGACGTCAGAGAGAATGACTAAGCAGACATAAAATGCAAACAACTGTTCAATATGGGAAATGAGAAAGAACCAAATCGAACTTGAGGTTTGAGGTCTTAACCCGCGAGTACTGGCTATGAGTGTTTTGCCCATAGTAAATATAAAACAAGCGCTATATTGTCAAAACTATAGGTACCATAGATATAAGAATAATAGATCGGCAATAGTCACCCAAACAACGAGACCAAAAATGGGTTGTTGATGTGTGAGTGACTTATGTAGTGCGTAAAAAACGCTTCAAAGTGTCAACTTTTTCATAGTTATTGTTCATGTGTTGAAATGTAAATATCCTGAAAATCTAATATACGCGGTTGCGCTGTCAGTGATGAATATTAGTACATCTTTCCTGACATGTGCCATCTATTATAGTCTATGCTAGATCTATGATAGGTACAGATTTCTTTCATTCAGTAGCTGAGTTTTGTTTTGTCCTCTGCCCCTGGATATAGCTCAGTTCTATACTGCAGTGTAAGCTACTCCCTCGTGTGAGGTTTATTGCGCCGGCTTATTACATGTGGCGTTCTACTCACCGCGCGAGAGTTCATGTAAGTAATTTTTTTCCCATGAATTATGTTTTCTTCATCATATTGATAATCACATCATATTGAGCAAAATGCTCTACGCGCGAGTACCCATGTAATTTCAAAGGCGCGAGTGCTAGCGGTTTGTAAACCTTTTTTTTTTACGAGAAGAAATGCTTTACCTCTGGGTACGGCAGGAGGGTAGTGTGGGACTCCCAAAACAGTAAACTGCAATCCGAATGAAATGAATGAATGAAATCCTAGGGTTACCCACTTAAACCTCGCGGCGGCCTTCCTCCGGCGTTGGGGTGGCCCAGGACAGTGCATCAGCCCTCTGGTCCACCCCGCCGTCGCCCCCGCTCTGTCACGAGGGGAGCCTCGGTGAAGCTCCCCCGGACGGGGTGGCTCCAACCGCGTGCTGTAAAGAGGCGCGCGGCCGGCGGCGATCACTGTGCTCGCCGCCGCCGCCTTCGAGCGGGATCGGCTCTCTCCCGACCCCGCTCGGCAGCCTCCTTATGGAGCATCACAGCTTCGCAGAAGGAACATGAGCTACGCATATATCGATTTTACTAAATAAAATTTTAACTAACAGTATAGTTCCGAATATTCTTTTATTAAATAAAACTGCTGATTCGTCTCTATAATACAATCACATACTCGTAACAGAGGTGTATAGCATGAATGCATTTAAATCGTCATTTCGGCCTCAAATAACGATATTAAAATTGATTCGGCTGTGATCTGAAATGGTCCTCGGCTCCGGAATCGCAGTTATCATAAAAGATAATAATCATCGATAACCGCGGTCCAAAATGGCGGGACAATATGGCCGCTCTCGAAATAATTGGCGCGAAATGTCACGCATATAACCAAATTACAAAATAAAAATATAATGGTACCTTTAATAGACTGAATATCAACATTTTGTTTGCTTAAATAAATATTAACAATTAATGATTGAAGTTGAATACTTTAATCATTTACTGCTTTTTTGTCTGTGTTAATTTTTTTTAAGATGTATAATATTATAATTTGTAATTTAATTTTATAATTCCACTTATCTTTGTTGTGTATTTATTGTAAGTTTTTAAAGATACTTCTTATTGTTAAATTAAGAAGAATGGCATGGCATGACAACAAATGATATTTATGCGATAAAATGTACCTTCTCCTTTAGTTATGATAGATTTCTAGCAATATATTGGTGAGTGTACTCGGAAAAATTGATAAAAGATCTATAAGCTCATGTTTATGCTTGTGACCCCTTATTATAGTCTCTCATTAACACTTTTTCTCTGAAAACCTCACTATATCATTAATAACTACCTATAACTATTATTATTTATTACAAGTATTTTGAAATGAGAAAATTCGAATATCGCCCAAGAAAATGAGCTTTTATTATCGTCTTCAAAAAGCAGATTATCAAGCAAATACCTGGAACTTTATGAAGAATGGGAATGACTTATGTTGTACGCTTTAAATTATTCTCAGAAACTTTCATCTCTACAGATTGTATTTAAAAAAAACCTTTTTGATTGTTTGAGTATGGAAAATGATATGATATTGTATTCTTGGTAAAATTTAATTTGAATAATAATTCAAATATTAATAGTAAATAGGACTATATATAGTATACGTCAAGATTCAGATACCGTTAACACTAATATTGACAAATAATGAAATCGAGTGCATCTAAACGAATGAAAAGAAGAAAAAAACACAATACACATGTGTGTATTCTTTTGATTTTTGGAATCAGTAAATAAAAATTCATAATAAACAAAGCAACCAAACACAGACATTTAAAGAAGAGAAATAAAAGAAATCCGAACGACTTTTATGTTTGTCTGGATCGCTTTTTAAATACAATGTGATAACTAATATCTCTTAGATTAGTTATCAGATTGTACATGGATTTTAAATATACATAAATATACGTATTTGATGCATTACACATAATAATTTTTTCAAGACTTTTCTCTAGCTTTATTTAATAAAAAATATATATAATTAAAAACTCTACTAATTATTCGGCTAAGAACTCGCAGAAAATAGAAGTTTGAAAGAGATAACTTTATCAACGAACGAATCTCGGTATGAGCTAGTTTACGACTATATTCTGAGAGGTCCCGGTCTTCGCCGGTCGAGCCAGCTCATTGATGCAGTACAACTGCGTGGGTTTTTCACTGATGATGAATTAATTTTATATTTAATTTAGAATGAATATTTTACAATGCTGCCTTGAAATTTTAGTTCTCTCGAAAATTCATAATACGGGTCGGTATATTAAAACTTATTGTGAGACAATTACGATTAACTATTTCAAATATAGTTTCTGTTTGTAATTTACAATCTCAAGTTGTAAGCGACAGTCGCTGACAGCCTTAACATTCATATTAATTAAATTATTTATAATTAAACAGAACTTAATTACATAATTTGCCTGTGAGCGAAACTGTTTAATTAGTTTTGAAGTACTCTAAATCTTTTAAGAAAAGCTTTCTTCAGCTTTAAAGAAATATAATTATTAATTACCGACTGAATTTCGAAAGCTATGAATGAATGTTGTTTGGTTTATATTTGGATGTAACTACTACATCTAGGGTATCCTATTTTGTTATGGGGTGGGAAAAACGGGATGTTTAGGGATTAGCGCCCTCTATGCACAACTGCAAAACAAATAGTCTTACAATTGTGTTGACTACATTTAAGGTGGGATGGGAAAGGGGTTGAAAATGGGATGTGAAGGGGAGGTGGGAAGGCGTTAGTTAGTCCTCTGAATACCTCTCTCACTCAGAGGCTTTTTGAGGCAATTGTAGCTGGTGCGTAATATCAATGAGCTACTATATATTTGCAATTTCACGACGCAGCTAATACTGCTTACGCCTTGGGCTGTGTATTGAGGGTGTGAAGATATTTTATGGTAGTTTCATGTATACTTTGATAGAAGTTTAATGCATTATCGTATTGACTTGTAAACCAAACTAAATCAAAACTCAATCCGGCGTACTAACAACTCAAATAGAAGTTGCCGGAATTATTAATTGATGTCTGATGTCTTGTAATTCTAGAGTTTGTCTTTCACAAATCTGCTTCAACGTGATCTTGTGTGGGTTTTCTCAGCCAATATTAGGTGGGTTAAATAGTTTTAACTGTCAGGAATTATTGTCTATATTGTTTAATTATAGTGTTGTTATTACATGTTGTGATAATAATCTCGCTCTAATACTTTTGATCTGAGAGAGGGCAAACAAACCAGCAAGGACGTCATCTGATGATAAGCTTATAAGTTGATGGGATGGGAAAGGATAGAGGAGGTTTTGGGGGGTGGGAAGTGGTGTCTTACGTACACCTCTCTCACCAACCGAAATGCTATATGTACATGTATGTTTCTGAGACGTCGCGGTTTTTCACCCGTCGGGGCGGCCCACATATGCAAGGAACATCGTGGCTCTACTACTGTAAAATAACCTTTTACAGAGCTTAAAGTTTTTACAGCCTTGTTTTATCATATTCGGTTTTATCATAGCATTTTCGGTCAGCTTATTAAAATACCTATGTTAAGAGTAATTTAATTAAAATTTAAATACTTTTCAAAACCGGTATTTTTTTCGATAAATCGCGTTTCAGCGCTGTTTTGAAAGTGGTCTTAAAAGTATTTTTTTTTACAATCTCTGCAAATGTCTATATTTATACATTTTCTATGGCAACGCATTAAACATTTTTTTGTAGTCATGACATTTTTATGCCAAATACAATAATACCGCTTCACCAATTCAATTCCCCATATACTTAGACATGCCATAAATAATGTAACAAAGAAAAAAAATTTTTTTTAATTGCAAATCACAGTAGTTGTTTAGATTTTAACACCCTATTCTTTTCTAAATTATCAGTTAATGTAATGACCAGTGCGCCTATTATAGGCTGCAAGTCCTAAGTCATCTTTAAAATACGCGACATTGTTCTAGGTGATATCTTCGTCTCCCAAGATAAAATGTTTTGCTTGCGGACAGGATTTCTTCGAATTCTTTCCCTTACTGCTTTGACCACCTTTTTCGTACGAACACTACGTGGAAGGCCAGGTCTTTTTCTGTCACAAACAGAGGAGGTGTCATTGTACCTATTAATAGCCCGGTACACAAACATTTGACTAATACCAAGTGTATGGAGAGTTTTAAAAATTGCATTTGGTTCCATAGCTACTTTGTGTAAAGCAATCACAGCGATTCGGTTCTCTTTATCACCCCACTCCATTTTAATATCGCAAAATATTGTACAATGTATTGGCGCCAAAACACAATGAACAATCGTATAAAAATGACAGATTCCAAATTCAAATGTAATATTTTTTTATTTTTAGTTGTAACAGTATTTATGGCCAGACTAAGTATATATATATATATATATATATATATATATATATATATATAATATGTATAGATTAAACAACGTGTACCAAAATAGACTCTTGTTTTCTAAATGCCCGTAAATCTTGAGTCTTAGTAATAAAACGGACGGACTGACAAATGTTGGCGATATATATAAAGTTACAATTTACATTCTTGCGTTGCCCATGGGTTGGTTAAATTAATTAATATATATTTTAACAAATAAAACACAAAGGGTGAATCGACGTCTAATATATTAGTGGTTTCGGATCATAACAATTTCTGTTGTTCAGTGGTTTTAGCACCTTAATTTTTGGTCTTCACGTCTCGGATTCGAACTCCGGTGGCAGGACGATGACGGACAGGATGATGGTATTTATTATCCGGTATATATTTCCGGTAGGTTATATGTTCCTAATAAATATCGGTGACTATTTTTTTTATGGGATAGGAGGGCAACTAGCAAAATTGTGTGACGGAAGGAACAAATATTTAAGTCTGTTTAAACAAGTCTTTTTTTTCAGGTCACTCACCTACCGTCTCCATTTAACTTACTTTTGTTTCTACTTATTACAATAAAACCTATCGAATGATGATATTAAGAGAATGAAAGTTATGGAAGATGCAAGACTCTCTAAGCAGATATATACTAGTTGTGGCGAGTTCGCTATTCATTTTGCCTACCCCACACTGCACTTGACGTGAAGTTGTGTTGTTACACAATAAAACTGTAACAGATCTGTGTTTACGCAGGATATTTATGAAACAGAAAGATTTATTTAAGATTCCTGAAAGTTTACTTAAGAAACTGACAAGAAATACTTAATTGGACATGAACCATGCTTGCCTTCTATATTAAGAGAATAATATGAGACTGGTGGCGCCAGGAGCTTATGATAATTTTACTGAGTGACATACTGGTTTAATGTTTAGATAACAATATTTTATTAGGAGTCTCAATATATCCATAATTTGAATTCTCGTATCATATTCTTGTCTGTAATCGGTGGTCTGAAGCACTTTGATTCTAATCAAGAAGTTATGTTATGCGTGATGAATTATATCCAATGTACAGCCACTCTTTATACCTTTAGATAGAAAAAGGCATGGAATTACTAAAAAAATAAATGCTATTAATGAGCCAGTTAGGGAGTTACTGTAAGTAAATAATATACTTTAAATCTTATTTAAAAATATTACACACGTGTAAGTTTATAAATATTTCTTGATTTGGGATATTTGTTACTCCATCACAGGACATTCTTGAAACAGAATTAGATGAAAATCAGCGTATAGATGAAATATGAGTTTAACGTGACAATCGTAAATATAGTGACAATATAAGTCAAAAATTTGATACAGTTAATTCTCCATTTCCTGCCTTTATTCTACTCTAAGTGGAGTCGACACAACTGTCATCCCTTCGAACTACCCATGTCTTTAAAACATTTGGCTGTAGTTATATAAGTAAGTAATTTTAATAAGAATCATAAGACACAAAGCTAGCCAATTTACCCAACCGTATGTCTCAAATATATTCTCATCTGCAGACGACCACCGTGTGTGATCTGTATAGTAAATGCTTCAGATACTACAACTATTTATAGAAACACAATACAATCTGATCCTGTCGTTTTGTTCATCGTCTGCTAGTCTGGTATTCTGGGCACAAAGCTTTGTTTTTGTAAGCACAACTTCCATCAAATGTTAAAAGTAATTTTAGATACGATCAAGATTTGGGGAGAATAAATGTAACATATTTATATTATAAAGTGCTTGTATCACAGTTTGTATCTTTGTAAAATAATACCGATCCTCACGTATCAGGTGTACGGCAGATTGGATTTCGTCAATTAAGGAAATGTTATTTTTGTCTCGTGTAAAACTTTACACCGTTCTGAATTTTTTCAGTCGATTACAAAGGATTAGATAGAAAATACGGTAAAAACACCACTTAGAAAGTAAAGTGGCTCATGCCGTGTTTTGTTCGGTCGGAAATTTACCCGTAGCCACTGCTCACGTTTTTCTCCCCTCCCAAATCAGCTCTCAACAAACCCTCAAAATAATATAATGTTAAAGAAAAATCGCGATAACGTAACACAAATAAGGTTTAACTAAGAGAAGGAGTCCTTGATGAATATGCTGTCGCTAGCCTTAAAAATCGACGAGAGTATTTGACAAGAGTTATGAAAGTCAAAGACGCGAGTGAGATGAATAAGAATCGTTCCTTATGTTGGTCTGTTCTCTCTGTCTACCCCGCAAACTACTGGGCATAAACTCATATGGATATACATAGCAAAGTATATGTTTTACTTAATGACAAATGAGCAAGAATCGAACCCATGTCTTCTGTCTCTAACTATTTAATAATCATGGTTAAAATTTCTCCAATCTATACTAAAACAAAGATTGAATAAGAAATTATACGATAGTGGTTAGCTGATGAATATTAAAGACAGAAGAAAAGAATTACACATTGTAACATTTTTTCTTTTTGAAGTCTTATTTTCTCCAAATAATATAAACGGCGAGGCTTTTATTTTCCGAACATTTTCAGTACTTTTACACTTAAGATAGCCCCGATGTGTTATCATGAGAGTTATGAAAAGAGCCAGGAAGAGCCAGTA
This sequence comes from Euproctis similis, assembly GCA_905147225.2. NCBI lineage: Eukaryota > Metazoa > Arthropoda > Insecta > Lepidoptera > Erebidae > Euproctis > Euproctis similis. Next base: position 2,715,660 of record LR990121.1, on the reverse strand, counting down.
GTGTCCTTACATACTTAGACTTTGTTCTCTCTACTTACCCCACCAAGGAATTGTCGTGAAGTTACATATATAATTGTAAAAGTTAATAAGAATAGTCTCGGTGATCCAGTGTTCCAGCACATGGCTTCTGAATCCAGAGGTCGGGGGTTCGAATCCTGGCATACACTAATGTCTTATCGAAATTAATTTTGAAAGTCCTGTGTTATTAATATCGATGACTAAAAAATTTGTGCTCGGTATGGCAATAGGTTCGCCATCTATTCCATTTGTGACGTAAACATAAGGGCGAGTTGAGCCACTGCCTACACCTTCGGGTTGAAAAAGGCGTGAAGTTATGTTTATGTAATAAAAAATAATCCATTCTTCACATCGATACACTCTCCCAAACTTCTGAAATATTATTCACTATTTTGCGGTTTGTATTTCAGTTTATACATACAAAGAGTACATAGCTCGCCCGCATTCCGCTTCTCGTGCTCTCATTCAATTTGGTAAATAGTGTGGAAAAATGTTTTGTAATCGTCTAGTGTAGTGTTGAGGTTCTATGCAGTTTCAGTGTATAAAGGTTTTTTGTTAGAACTTTAGAGAGATATGTCGATATTTTGTCATAGAATAAACCTTTTTATTAATATAGTGAACTAAAATATTACTGAATAACAGTGGTAGAGTCGAGCAGTTCGCTGCATGAATGGGCTGGCTCGACCGACGAAATACCTAGAACTCTCGGAATATCGGGGTGTAGTGTCTCTTGCCGCGTTTCATTCGATGATAGGAGAGGTATCTGGAGGGCCGATCCCTTTTCCCCTACTTTTCTCCTCCACTCTCTTAAAGGACGGCAACGCACCACGGTGTTTTTGGGCGGTGAGTAGTTGCTTACCATCATGTGACACACTTGCTGGTAACTTGGTGTTGGTCGCCACAAACCACCTGTAGGCCCACGAAAGCTTCGACAAAATGTTTCTAATTTTCTACTACATAATTTCGAAGAATGCAGTAATAAACGAAATTTAATAAACGAAAAAAAGGTAATCAATTTAACAATTATTTTTTTACATTTTTTTTTTATATTAAATGTGAATTTTTCCACTCGGTTTCTCGCGATGTTCTACAAATAAATAACAAAAAATCGTGTTCAATGTCGAATTATGTAAAATCGTGTTCAAAGTCTTCCCTGGAGTGCGGTTACTTAACTTAATGCTTGTTACATCCAATTTTATTCAAAACGTGCTCACGACTTATGGATATATAAATTTACATTTGTATGCATACCATAAAAAATATTCCATTTTGGTAATTTCATCTTATTTTTACGGGATAGCGAGCAAATTAGCAAGTAGGTCACCTGGTGGTAAGTGACTAGCGATGGTCATGGACACCTCCAATACAGAAAGTGACACGTTTACGTTGCCAGCGTCGAAGATAGGATAAATAGTGGGCTTGGGAGTGGGATGGCGAGAGGAGGGGAAAAGGGAGGTAGCACTTACGTTTACCTCTTTCAGTAAGTGAAACATAGCATGAGTCACGTTTTATCGAAATTCGAACAGATTAAGAGATTTCACCGGTCGATCATGCAGAGTACTCCATAGCTCCACCACATTGCATGGCTGCTGCATGGCTCTATATTGTTATCTTTGAAATACATACATAACATAAACATAACTTCATGCCTTTTTTCTGTCCGAAGGCGTAGGCTGCTAAGCCTCCACTCGCCAATATCGCCGGGCACAAAATTATCACTCTTTTATATTTATCACACATAACTTACGAAATTAATTTTGAAAAGTCATTGGTATAAGCCAGAATTTGAACCCGCATTCAGAAGCAGGGTGATCGATTACTGAAATTGACTTTGAAATAGTTAGTTAAAAAAACATTTACTAGCTAATTCTTTTAAAAACTCAGTTCACAACTTCTTTACATAAAGCATATTGTTTGAATTTAACTTATAAAACCTGTTACTTCATGAAAAGTTTACAGTAGTAGTAGTTACAACTGAATTGTCTCTCTTAAGTATGACAATAAAACACTTTTTCTATACCTTAACGCCTTTTATACTTCATTTTATGGAATACTTGGTCCAATGGAATGGGTATTGCTGTATATTCTAGCAATACCCATTCTATTGGACCAAATATTTTTAGTAGTGAACCTACTCGTAACGATATCTCATGCACTTGCGCGATTGACGTAAAATTAGGTGGAAGTATTCCTTACGGGACAGATCATCTAAAACGGATTTTACATAAAAATAAACATACAAGAATGAATATATTTTAAAAATCACTAATGTTCAAAAAATAGCCTATAAGTTAGATAATAGATAGATTAATATTAAGCTAGATAATACTAAAGTTCACTTAGTGATATATCAATTCAGATTTCAGAAGCATGTGCAATAATAAAAATCTTCTTTTTATTATTCTTTTTAAAGACCAGGACAGGCTCGGGTATTTTTAATTAATATACATATATGCCAACATTGTTTTATCTTCCTGAACAATGTCACAAATCAGTCCAAAAGATCTGTATCGTTTAACACATAATCGTCAACACTGAGCTTGTATTTTTTCTGTAACTAATATTTTGTTCTCACACTTACTTGTATTAGGCTTTTAACAATTTGGCTGATCGCCAGCTACTTTTCGTATCATTTTTTTTTGTTTTGAGAGTCTTCTTTCAATCTACTTACATTACATACCTCCACACAAAGTCTCGGTGGTTAAGTGGTCGAGCATATGGTTTCTGAATCTAGAGGTCGCGGGTTCCAATCCTGGCACACACCAATGACTTTTCGAAATTAAAAGTTATGTGTGATGAATATCAATGACTAAAAACTTTGTGTGCTCGGTATGGCAATAGGTTCGCCACCTATTTGGGACGTAAACATAACGACAAGTGGAGGCTTAACAGCCACTGCCTACATCTTCGGGTAGAAAAAGGCCTGAAGTTATGTCAGCTATGTTATTTAAGTGAAAACTCGTGTTTCTATCTGAATTGATCAGAATAATTTTGTGTGTAAAGCTATTAATAATAATAAATTTGATCTGATACGTATGTACGATTTTACATATCAGAGAATATTGATGTCTGAATGGGTTGTGCCCAATGTTACACAATAAGCCCGCCACATAATCCGTAGAATTGAACACGATATTACTCTAGGTAATTACTAGATAACGGTACCCACATCTTTAGGTATTTAAGTACGCAGACATATATTATTATTCAAGAATATAATAGAGTATATTTAAAAGGTAAATCAATAGATATCAGTGGCAGGGCCAACCAGATCGCTGCATGAATGGGCGGGCCCGTCCGGTGAAATACCGCGACCTCTCAGAAGATCGACATAAAATGGCTCATGCCGCAATTCGTTCGGTGAGAGAGGTACCCGGAGGCCTACCCCCCTTCCCCATCCCTTAAAAGTCGGCAACGCAACTGTAACACTATATGTGTTGCAGGTATCCATGGGCGGTGCTGGTTACTGAACATAAGGTGACACGCCTGCTCGTTTACCCACCCATCCCATAAAAAAATATATAAACGCCGCTTAAGGCTTTTGGGATGCGATTTCAGAAATATCTATTAATTGTAACTTTAATATTTTACTTTGCGCTTTGACGTTACTGTTTTAAATAGTACTAGTTGTGCCTGTGATCTTGTTATTATGAAATCGAACTAGTTGTTCGATTTCAGAATCGATCGTTGGCTCTTGGCTATATTTTAGAATTTATCCGTCACAAATAGATAAATATACAAACAGACAAAAATCTTAAAAGCCATATTTTTGGGTTCGGTATCGGATAGTATCGATTGTAGATCATATCCCAAGTATAACAATGAAACAACTTTTTATGGATTATATAACTCTTTACAGAGATCATTTTCACGAGTAATTTTTACTCGTGAAAATGATCTCTGTTAGGAGTTCGAAACGTCGGGAAATAAATAGAAAATAAGTTCTAAATAAACGCGATATAATCCATAAAAAGTTGTTTCACTGCTATGAATGTGATTCGCGAGTATCTAAGAAATAAATATATCCCAAGTATTCTAAAAAAAAAATCAAGGTACAGTTTCCACTTTCCTACGATTTTATTATATGAATACAGATTATCTATGCGGAGGATCAGTGCGATATCAACAGTCCTGAGTAATTAAAAATTAAATGTTATATTTATTTGGGAAAGCTACGCGATTAACGATAATGAACATAGGGAGCACATTACGTATTTGTTCAGGTGCCTCGTTTGTTTCAATTTGATACGTAATACAGAACATGAAACATTAATCTTCACCGAGATGATTTAATTTCTTACTTTCAATAAGTAATCAATTGATTTTTAGTTTGGCGCGAAGACTATTTTAACCTTATCTAACGATTGAACACGCTTTTAGAAGAAAATTCTGAGACAAGCTCAGAATTTATTTTTTGATTGAAATGAAAAAGCTTCAATAACTGACACTTCATTTGACTATTTCGTATTATGAAAATTATAAAGTTTATCTAGGAAGTCTCGGTGGTCCAGTGGACAAGCACCGGCTTTTATATCTAGAGGTCGCGGGTTCGAATACTTACACGGGCTCACAAGGACTTTCTTTTCGGAAGTTATGTGTGATAAAAATCGATGGCTGAAAACTTCGTGCCGGGTATGGCAATAGGTTCGCCATCTATTCCATTTGGGACGTAAACATAACGGCGAGCCGAGGCTTAACAACCGCCGCCTATACCTTTGGGTAGTAAAAGGCGTGAAGTTTTGTTTTGTTATGTTATATTATGTAATTAATGCTACAACTAACAGAGTTGTAATCTAGGTATGATCAAACAATGGTAAAGCCACGCAGTGCGCTGCATGAATGAGTGAGCTCGATCGGTGAATTACCACGTCCTCTCAGAATGTCTAGCTGAAGGAAAGTGGCTCATGCCACTTTCTTTTATCTTCTTCTTTATATTACCTCCAAGGCCGGCAACGCAACTATGATCCTCTCGCTGTTGCAGATGTCCATGGAGGTCGCTTAGCTGCTTTCCCACAATAAACAATTTGGCGTCTAGTGGCATGATGGCTGCTGCTTTTACCTTCGCGAACTTAAGACGTAAATTTACAGTCACAGTTTTGTTTATTTGTAATATAAGTATTATAAATATAATGTAATGCACACCTTCTTAAAGCTTACAAGCTGTTACAAGGATTGTTGTTCGTAAACAATCTTGAAGATACCAAAGTTTTTGGAGTACCTAATTCGTAATGAACTATCTCCTTGGTAAATATCATTAAGTTTTACAATATCATGTAACCTTTGTGTTAGCGATAGACACCTATCAGATAGTAAGTAACAGAATACTGTTAGCTAAAGCTCGTCAAAGATAATAGTTAGCTTTAAAATATTTATAGTTATAGCCTCCAGGCGTTGTCTAACCTGAGAGAGAGGTATATTTTATTTAGCTGTTATTTGTTATAAGGTAAAGTTCAGTAGATTTATTCTCTCTCTTTTAAATTAATGTATTTGTCTATGATTATTCAAATGAGAAATAAATTAATTTGGCAGGAGTGAGTAGGAGAAAAATGTGAATAGGTGAATACTTTTTTTAAATATCATTGAGAGCAAATTTTAAGAACAACAAAATATACTTTGGTCTAGGGAGAATCATCTGAAATTTGTCATAGAATCTTTTAACTAAGAAAACAGCAAAAACAAAATATTGTTTCATTTCAATTGCTGGAAGATAATATATATACAACATAGATAACATGGATAAGATATATAACATAGATGACAAAGATGACATAGATGACATAGAAAACGTAGATAACATTGATGACATAGATAACATAGATGACATAGAGGACATAGATGACATGGGTGACATAGATAACATAGATGACTTAGATAACATAGATGACATATAAAACATAGATAGCATAGATTATTCAGGCTGAGCAGGTTGAGAGAGACAAATTTCGCTTTCTGCCTCTATTCCACATGACGCAAATTAGTTTAGTTTAATGATTAGAGTAGAGTACTTTTTGATGATAATACCCAATGTTCGATTCCCGCTCATAATTCTTCTTCAACATTTTTAGTAACAATTAAGTTGATATATTGATAACAAACAAACTAAAAACTTCAAATGTAATTTTAAACCCACGAAGTATATTAAAAATCTGAAAAGAAAACAAAATTTAATTTCTCAAAATACAAAATACGATAGAATCTCTATTCAGTGTATTCTTAATCTGATTTCGGTCTACAAATAAAATTATCTTAATGATATTTTAACATTAAACCAGAGTATCTTGTCGACTGACATTGCATTTTATGGGTGCAATGTATTCACTTGTTAGGATACGGGCCATAACGTCAGAAGAAGAAGAAGAAGAAGTATTCACTTGTCAATACAAAGTCATTATCGTGCACGATCTCTCACTGCCACCAGGCGTCGCCACTGAGCCACAGTGTATCGACTCGTGCGCTCGTCGCGCCGTCACAATGTACTGCACTGATTTATTACAACCACAAGTCGCTAGACAACTTCTTGTAACTTGTCACGGATAATTGGAATTCGCTTCTGTGAACTCTGAGTATTTTTTTTTTGTATACTTATGTATGATAATTACCTTGCTAAGAAAAATATTTTAATACCTACTCTGTGAAACTCAATTTCCACGAAAATTATTATGTAATAAATTGTACTATAGATTATATGTAGGCACTGACTGCTGTCTAGAGGTCAACAAATGTATGTTTTATATTCGTTTGAATCTAAAAGTCGCCTGTTTCTATTTGATATGTTATACAACAATAGTAATTTCTAATCCAGGTTAAGTTACTTGATATATTATTGTTTCCTGATCAACTGTGCCTGATGGAAGATAACGACGTTTCCACCTGTCAATGGAAAATATTTGCCCATGTGACTTAAACATACGAGTGGTTTTAGATGTTATTTTATGTTAGTAGAGAGACGGAGATGTATGTTAAAAAAAACACTGGATAAAAACAAGTTCCAATAAATTACTCTAATGCTCAATATTAATATTACTTGTGAAAAATAAAATATTTTATAATAATAATATTTTCCAGAAAGCTTTCAATATCTTCCGTAGTCAAATTTTTCTTACGACTCATCTGTGAACAATACGTGAATTTAGAGGATACTGATTGCACGGTGTGCCTTATCCGGCACATACAAAAATGTTGCGATTTTATGTACTATTTATCAATTTAATTACATTATCACGATTATAATAAAAAATATGAACATTAACTTACCTCTGTCAATTATTTCAAAACTAAATTATCAAATCTTATTCGCTTTTTTTAATTTTTTGCACAACACTCGTTAACCGAATTCAAATTACCTTCCGATCTGATGAAAACTAGTAACAGCTATGTGCAGTGACATCTAACCACAATGTCAGATAATAAATTCGATATTACAATGCATAATGGTTGAAATACTCAACATTTGATGGCGCCACTTGGATCAATTTATAAAATATGGACTAGTTGTTGGTATGTGCCATATGTGGTACACCATGCGCTGTAGGGTTAACAGTGGTAGAGACAAGCAGTTCACTGCATGAAAGAGCCGGCTCCACCGGTGAAATACCACCACCTCTCAGAAGATCGACGTAAAGTAGCTCATGCCACGTTTCGTTTGGTGAGAGGGTACCCGGAGGCCCTAACCCCTTACCCATCCTTTCCTATCCCACTCCCTTAAAGGTCGGCAACGCAACAGTAACTCTATATGTGTTGCTGGTGTCCATGGGCGGCGTTGGTTGCTTACCAACAGGTGACACGCCTGCTCGTTTGCCCTCTTATCCTACAAAAATCTGCGAACTCTGCGAATCGTAGCACACCATTTTAGTACTCTGAGATACGAAAATTTCATGGAGCCAAATAAAAAATAATAACCTACAAAATATCAAGCAATACAATATCAATATTTGCCAGTCAATGGAATGGCCAATTTTCGTATACAGCACAAAATCATATTATATGTATTAAACAAAAATATGCAATATCAACAGAATACATTCGAAGCGGCCATTTCGGTATGAAATAACGAATTTAAAATTAATTCGTCCGTGATCCAAATGGCTCGGTATTATAACAATCGCAGTTATCACAAAAGGTAATTATTTGTCATTATTTCTTTATTCAAAATGGCTGACAATAATATATGATCTCATACATGCTTTTGACAAATTTCAAATTTTGATTAAATTAAAAAAATACTAAACTAAATAACTGAATAAAAACTTTTAACAAAAATATTTTTAAGCAAACGTCGTTTCTGACGTTAAAATACTTGGCGATAGATGACAACGTTTTATTATTCAATTTAAAATATACATCTTCAATGTTTTCTGTAAAATATTTATAAACTCCAGTCTTGTATTTCAAATACATGTATTTATTATATTTATTCAAAAGTTTATTCAACTAGGTTTGATGAAACAATTTCTATTTTCAAATACAGTTGTAGTTTCTATCTGTTATTTACAATCTGGAGTTGTAAGCGACAGTCGCTGACAGCCTTAACATGCAAACTAATTATTATATAATGATCAAACAGAATGTTAATTACTTTATTAAATGCCTTGAAGGTAAATTAGATCGTAAGTTTTAAAAACTAACCTATGTTTAAATTATAATAGAACTTGTAGAGTAGGTGGTAGAACTGACGGAGAGTAAGAAACTTGGCATGAATTTAATTAATAAAACTTTGAATATTGTTAAAGAAGTTAAAGATGTGAACTTCCAAGGAGTACTCAGTGATAGAGTCGTTCTGTTTAATTCCCGTTTTAGAAAACGAAATGAATGACAAATATGAATCATAAATAGAAACACGTTTTCTTGATAAAAGTAAATATTGTCTCTTAGTAATGTACTGACGGACAGACAAATGCTAGCGATATTTATATTGAATGTTAGTAGTTATTTATTTAGATTCTGTACATATTTTTATTCACCAACAACTTATTAACTTTTTCTTTTTTTTTTAATGTCTCTGGACGCATTGATAAGAATTCCAACTACTGAGTAGATTCCCGTGGATTTGATACATTTTACTTTGTTTATGATAATAGATAATTTAAATATAATATAAAACAAGAAAAAATACTAATTACTCGTGAAAATGATCTCTGTAAAGAGTTCGACACGTCGGGAAATAAGTAATAAATAAACGCGATATAATCCTAAAAGTTGTTTTAATCAATAATTATATATATTATGTCTTGAGCCATAACAAAATCGCTAGTTATTTAGATAGAAGACTATGAATATAGCTCTCTGTGTATAGCGTCCAGAAACTCATTTTCAACTTAATAAATATATTAGGTCGGGGAAAAAGTCTTTTCGCATAACGTAGGTATAAACTTATTATAAAATTTCTTTGACTGTACTATTTGTGTCTGGCTGGTTTTGGTAACATTAAAAAGGTTACATTATAAAGAAAAGAAAAAAATAAAAAAAAGTTGTTTCCCGCTATTTTTCATTTGTTTTTCTCTCCGTAAAAATGAGTGAATCTAATGAAGAAATTCGATACATTTTAAAATTTTATTATAAAAAAGGCAAAAATGCAACTCAAGCAGTGAAAAAGTTGTGATGTTTATGGACCTGATGCAGTGTCAGTAAGAGTAGCACAAATTTGGTTCAAACGTTTTCAGTCCAGAAATTTTGATGTTAAAGATGCACCTCGCTCTGGTCGCCCTGTTACGAATAAAATGGACGCCATTTTTGAAAGAGTGGAGCAAGATCGGCATATTAGTAGTTACGATGTAGCTGAAGAACTGGGAATTGACCACAAAACAGTTTTGACCCATTTGAAGAAAGCTGGTTATACAAAAAAGCTCGATATTTGGGTGCCACACGAGCTCACTCAAAGAAACTTAATGAACCGTGTACTCATTTGCGATTCATTATTGAGACGTAATGAAACCGAGCCGTTTTTGAAGAGATTGATAACTGGCGATGAAAAGTGTATCACGTACGACAAGAACGTGCGAAAAAGGTCGTGGTCGAAAGTTGGCCAGGCTTCACAGACTGTGGCCAAACCTGGCCTAACACGAAATAAGGTGATGCTGTGTGTATGGTGGGATTGGAAGGGCATTGTTCATTATGAGCTTTTACCGTCCGGCAAAACCATCGATTCTGATCTTTACTGCCAGCAACTGATGAGATTAAAGGAAGCAGTCGAGAGAAAACGGCCGGAATTGATCAACAGGAAGGGTGTGGTCTTTCATCACGATAACGCTAGACCACACACATCTTTAGCCACTCAGCAAAAATTAAGAGAGTTCGACTGGGAGGTCCTAGTGCATCCACCATATAGCCCTTACCTTGCGCCTTCAGATTTTTACCTGTTTCGGTCTCTTCAGAATTCTTTAGGTTCTGTAAGGTTGACCTCAAGAGAGGACTGCCAAAACTATTTGTCCCGTTTTTTAAAGTGAAACTTTTATTACATCGTCTCAAACTTTTTCGTCTGCGTGTTGCATGTCGCGTGACGGTCGGCCGCGGAGTAGGGATAAAGTGAAAGGCGCTCGTCAGAGCGCCTTTCACGTCTATTATCGTTTATTTACACGTACAAACAACACAATAAATATATTTGTTTGTTTGCACTCGGGTGGGATCGAACCCGCCCCGACCTCGTGTTATCGGTAGTGCGGTTTACCGATGCACCACGAGGCCCGTATGAATGATTGTCTAATTACCGTCCTCTTTACCAATTTCGACACATTTTCTAGGATCGGGTTTGTTTGTTTGTTTGTTTTTTACATACATACATATACGTACGTACGTATTGCAGGCGGAGAAAAAAAATAATTATATTATTAATATAACAAATGACACGATAAAAGGGAATATAATAAATTCGTATGTATTGTAAACGACGGAGGCTTTTAAGTTTCCAATTCAAAAAAAGTGAACTACATATATGTGACACAGTTATGTTCTTCAATTTATTAGCGATAAGATAGTGCTCTTTATATATGTATTTGTCACATTTTCATAATAAATCAAAATATCATATTTACTGGAGGAAAAAATATCGTTTTGTTTTGTAAAGATCCTTTGTTGTAATGTTGTTAACGTTTAATAGGTGTCGCGTTATCCCTAGTGCCGAAGCTGGAATACTTGTCGATTCGGGCGACATCTATCGATATAATACGATATTACGGCAGAATCATCAATAGTAGCAACCTAGTAGCGCCATCTAGGAATTATTGTCGTGACCACGTAAAATAAAAAACATTTATTAAACCCTATTAACAAATACAAGATGGCAAGTAAATGAAAATCGTAACCAATATTTTATGGTAACTAAAATACGTGAACAGTGACTTACATTCGATTTTCGAAAAAAATAATATTTCGAAAATTTTTAGTTAAATGTCTATAATGTGAAAATAAGTTTCACTTTTACGGTGGTTTCATAAAACCACACAAGTTTTTTTGATCAGAAGTCCCAAAGTTTCTACAGAAACGGGATAATGTCTCTGCCCACAAAATGGCAGAAAGTTATTCAACAAAACGGTACATATATATTGTAAATAAATGTAAATAAACTTTGAAAAAAATGTCTTGACTTTTCATACAAAAATACGAAAATACTTTTTCCCCAACCTATTATATACCTATATTAAAAAATTAAATTTATTGTCTTGACTATAAAATATTGTCGATTAAAATCGTCCTGCAAATACGTCGAAGATATCAAACGATTTAAATTTCCAAGCAGTGAAAATAATACTCAATATGAAAAGGTTAACAATCTGAATATAATAGTGTTAATATTATCAAGAGTAATAACAAAACATCACAAGAGATGTTTTAGATGAAGCCTCCTTTGTGTGTCCACTTCTCTTGAGGGCTCGTCATATTTTGATGTGGGTACTGATACCGACACACAAGTAAAGGATAATCCGATATTTGAGATAGTGTTATAGTTGTATTGTTTTGAGATTTTATATTGTCTCATCATGATTGTAACAGATAGTGTTACTGGAGTTTCTTCTTGTAGATGATGCTGCCGTCAGGTGGTTCCTCGATGATGGTGGATGAGTGGCCGATTAATACAAGACGCAATTATAGTCTTGTTATATTTACTAGTGTCAGCGACAACAGTCTGTCACTACACGCAGACCACAGCAGACCACTGCGTAGCACCCGAAACCGACGTGAATGCATGACGATGAATGTATGACTGTGGATGAGGCGAAAGATATGTGTCAGAATCGTAGCTTGTGGAAAGCCAAAGCCTCTGCCTACCCTCACGGGATACAGGCGTGAGCTTATGTATGTATGTCATCATAATGACTTTATAGTGATCATATAACGGAGTGGAAAATAATATTTTAATTATTCGTCAAATTTCGAACTTAGTAAAAAATAAAATCAACTGTTACCACTGCGGAACGGTTTGAAAATAACTTTATTTACCAGAGGTCGTATGTAAGCATTGCCCGGGTTGATAGGCTTTGAAACTTTTGTATCAAATTAGATTAATTTATTTTATAACGTGTGAGCACAGTGAAAGAGGCAAGCAGTTCACTGCACAAATGGGCCGGCTCGACGGGTGAAATGCCATGACCTCTCGGAATATTGATGTAAAGTGACTTATGCCGAGTTTCTTTCGGTTAGAGAGGTATTTGGTACAAGTTTATCTGTGTGGCAGTCGAGAGACATTTTGACTCTGAACATTTTTAGTGGGCATTCGAAATTGCAAACTATAAAATATGTCACTTGGCTGATTTGGGAACAAGTACAGCACATTAATATCTCATTTACATTAGATGGGTGGTCGCGAATGTTCATCGGTATGTTAAAACGGATTTATAGTAATATACATCAGGAGAATTGTTTTCTGAAATTATTACCGCTTGTTTTCCTATTGTATGTTATTTTTTTACCCTAAGGAATGCTTTGTTACAGCCCCGGGGTCCCGCAGGCACATATGTTAGGCTTGTCAGGGCATGCCTCCGAAAACTAGTGCACTAAAACTCCACCTGAGATGCTTTGGAAAACTTGAAGCCACAACTCAGAACCAGTTCTCTTACCAGCCAACTGGGCTCCGCCTGCAACGACAAAACAGTGACGGTTATCAGTGTCAGATTATTGAAAACAAATTTGTATCAGCCAAACCTGTTGCCATAAGCAGTGTTCAATGAAAATATGGGTTCTCAAAGTTTCTTAGTGTCAGTAATTTCAAGAGTTTATTTTATTGCATAAATCGCATAACTGTCTTTTTTAATTATTCGTACCTAAACACTTATTCATTTGACCCTCCGTATCTCATAAGCATATTAGTAAAATTATCTATTCAAAATTTTTATTATTAAAGAATATCGATATACAGACTACAAGGCGATTAATAACATAAAGCTGTATCAACATTGTTTCAGTTACAAAACTTGGCGGCCCAAGAGGGCACTAGTTACAAACTTCACCTGAAATTCAGCATCCACCCTTCATGAATTATTCAACAATGACAAACTTACAGAATCGATTCGAGCTATAAATTTGACAAGAACGCACTACTAACTCGCCTGTTCAAACTTGTTTTATATCTCACCAGTAATCTGTGGTTCGTGTTGTTACAAGTTTCGCGCTTGACTGAATACAGATTTAAATTAAGAATAAAAATAACGCTGTCATTATGAATTTGACGTTTCGATAATTTTGATGTGATGTTTAGTATACTTATGACTTTTTTTTTAATTGGTTAAGGGACAGACGAGCAAGCGCCGCCTCGCGTAACCTAAAAATCGCGAAACGCTCCATGAGTTATTTATTCATGTATATTTTCTGATAGATCGCGGTATAACACCAATTGAACTAGTCCAATCATCCAGGTCGTTACGGTCCGAGAATACCGTTGCCGGCAACTGGTTCCATATAGGATGTCCATTCAGTGCATGGAAATAAATGACCGCTGATTGAGTATTATTTCATTTAATCCACTTGTTTTATTTTACCATGTATTAACATAACATAACTTCACGCCATTGTTACCCGAAGGTGTAGGCAGCGGATGTTAAGCCTCGTCTCGCCGTTATGTTTACGTCCCAAATGGAATAGGTGGCGAACCTATTGCCATACCGGGCACACAGTTGTCAGTCATCGATTTTTATCACACGTAACTTCCGAAAATTCCGAAAAGTCATTGGTGTGTGCCAGGATTTGAACACACTACTTCTTGAATCAGAAGCGGGGTGCTAGCCACTGCGCCACCGAGACTGTTTAACCATGTATTCTCCTGCGAAAATAGTGGTAATAAAGACATTTAAATGCATTGCTTAATCATTAGCACTGTAATGATGCCAAGATGAGAAGAGAAGAGATTTCTTAATTAAAACATTCGGTATAATTAAAAGTAATGTCACATTATATATTCATTATTCACTTACATAAATTACAAATAAGATTCAAGTTCAACTCCTAAAATTTTCAGCGTCATTTTGTGATATCTAATAGAATCCAGGCGCCAGGCTATTAAGCACCGATTTATATAATTCATATCGAGCTTAGTCAAACGAACTTCGCGAGTAATTAGCGATTATACTGAAGGAGTTTTTGACCTTTTAACGGTTTATGTTTCAATCTTGCATGGACTCTGAGGTGAAATGATAAAATAGCTAATTGCCAAATATAGATTAGCGGGTACAATTCCTGAGAGCAAATATTTGTGATGCATAGAATTTTTTTTAAGCGTTATTCTATCGATTATATTTTCTACGGCCTATTTCAATTGGGACGTAAAAATCGGCCATGTACTTTTAGCTGCCGCTGTTGTTACCATTGAATAAAAAAGGCGTGAAGTTTTAAAAAATTAAGTAAATTATCTATATATATATAATTCTTCTGTCACAGTGTTTGTCCTCGAACTCCTCCAAAACAGCTAAGCCGATTTTAATGAAATTTGGTATACATATTCGTTAGGTCTGCGAATAGGTTTTTATCTATTTTTCATCCCCCTAAATCACAAGGGTAGCCCACCCCTCAATATTTTTTTTTAATTTTTCGACATTTCTGTTTCTTTTTTTTTATAAAACGGGATACAAAAATACATACAATCCTAAATTTTCAACCCCCTACGATCAACCCCTATTTTTTAAATTTTATTTTTTGGCAAGACGAAGTTTGCCGGGTCAGCTAGTATTACTATAGTTTTTTAAGTTTAGATAACACAAATATGTTGTTACTTAGCTTGGATAACTAAATGGCGCTATATAAATATACTGCATTGCAAAATAATTACCAATAACATTACATGGCTTAAAACAAATTCCCTTTCCACTGTTTGTCCCCTTATATGCTCAGATTTTTTTAAATATACAATACATTATGATGATTTCTTTATATGTAGGACCTATAATAGGACCTATAATGTGTATGTACTCGGTGGCCCAGTGGTCGAGCACACGACTCCTGATCCAGAGGTCCGGGTTCGATTCCGGACACAGGCTCACACCAATGACTTTTCGAAATTGTTTTAGGAAGTTATGCGTGATAAATATCGCTGACTGAAAACTTTGTGACCGGTATGGCAATAGGTTCGCCTCCTATTCCAATTGGGACGTAAACCTTTAACGTAACAGCCGCTGCCTACACCTTCGGGTAATAAAAGGCGTGAAGTTATGTTAATGTGTCAACGGGGTGTTTTGTACCACGCAGCAGTAGAGAAACACTTTATTTACGAAGCAATTTGAATCATAATCCTTATTCAAATGAGTTCTTCAAATGCATGTGTGTATTTAATATTTTTATTTTATTTACGCTATTATTGCTTTTAAGGCAAAACAAAGTTTGCCGGATCAACTAGCTACAATATTAGTATCATCAGCATAATTTTTAAACATATTATAAATCGAAAAACTTAAGCAATATATCAGTAAATCATTGATATAGGTTGTAAGAAATTTTCACACCTCTATTCTTGTCGAAAAACACGGGGTTGAAATCTCGAATTATGTAATATCTTATTCCTGAAGCCTTCCCCGGGGTGCACTTACTTAATGGCTGTTATATCCCAGCTTCCGTGTGAACGCCAATATGAATTATGTTGATATAATTTAAATGCGAACATATTCAAAGCCTTTCTAAGGCTTCGCTCTTTTGGAATCAGTTCCAATGATATAACATTTAAAATTTATGGTCGAGGATGTTGAAACATTTTTAGTCAAATCTACTTTTCAAAATAAAGTCGCATTTTTGTTTAGAAGTAAATTTCTAGTATTTTAACTGCACATGAAAGAGTAAGTTCATTGAAATGCCCGTATTTTTCTTTAGTTTTTTATTTAATACTAGCCGATCCGGTGATCTATGTTCCGCATAAAAAGTAATAAGTGAGTAAATTTTGGATATCAATATAGTATCTTCAAAAATATTCGTTTAAATTGCAGGCTGTAAAGGGCCAGGATCGTCTTTATTACATGCAAGACACGAATTGAATGACAATTAATGCAGTAATGTTTAAAATCGCTTCGTAAATAAGTTATTAGATATTAGTCTCCTAAAAAGTAAAAAAATAAAAATGGTCATTGTGGGTTATCCCTAAGAGATAGACATAAGCCCTCCCTAAGATTTTTTTGTAGACCTTGTAAAGGTGTTTAATAATGTAGAACATTTTTTTGATCTATCACTTTGGGTTCAGCCAGCGTTTGCAATTAAAATGCTAAATCTCTAAAATTATCATTTTTTCTTCATAACATCATATATGAATTATAGATCAAAACCACCCCGTTGACACCCTCTAACTATTAAAAAAAGCGCATCAAAATCCGTTGCGTAGTTTTGAAGATAAATGCATATATGGGGACAGACAGCGGAAAGTAACAGCCGCTGCCTACACATTCGGGTAACAAAAGGCGTGAAGTTATGTTTTTGTTTATATAGATAATCAACGCGGAGGATCAGTACGATTTCTACAGAACTTAGTAATAAAAATGTTATATTTAATTAGGAAAGTTACTTGACTGACGATAATGAACATAGGGAGCACATTACGTATTTGTTCAGGTGCCTCGTTTGTTTCAATTCAATTTGATACATAATACAGATACGTCGGAACATGAATCTTCAACGGCATGATCTAATTTAATACTTTCAATAAGTAATCAACTGATTTTTAATTTGGAGCAAAGGCTTTATTAACCTTATTTAATAAATAAACACGCTTTTACAGAGCTTGTGTGCGCAGAGCGTGTCTCTTGGAATTTTTTTTTGATTGAAATTAAATTAAAATGTGTATTATTTTAAATAATTGAGTCTTCATGAGAATATTTCTTATTATGAAAATTATAAAGATTATAATCAATGAATAATATATAAATTTATAATAGTGACAAAGTTGTAATCTAGGTAGCACCGCCTGTTCCATATATTTAGTATTAGAAAATTGTTCAAACAATGGTAAAGCCACAAAGTGGGCTGCATGAATGAGTGGGCTCGATCGGTGAATCAGAATATTCAGCTGGAGTAAAGTGCCACTTTCTTACATTTTCCTCTAAGGCCTGCAACGCGCTTACTAGCCGGTGGGTCGTTTGCCGTCTTTCCCCACAAAAAACTATTTGGCGTATAGTGGCATGATTGCTCTGCTGCTCTCATCTTCGTAAACTAAAAACGTTAATTTACTCTGACGGTTTTTTTTTTATAATAAATATTATATTATGTGTAAATTAATGCATATATTCTTAGAGGATGTTGCAATTGTTGTTCGTAAACAATCTTACAGATACCAAAGTTCTTGGAGTACCTACTTGGTGATGAACTATCTTCTTGGTAAATAGCATTAAGTTATAGAATATCGTGTTACCTTTGTGCATCCTTTGTGTTAGTGATAGACACCTGTTATATCAGATTAGTAAGTAGATAACAGAATACTGTTAGCACAAGTTCATCAAAGATAATAGTTGGCCTTAAAATATTTATAGTTCAATTCCCGCTCCTAATTCTTTTTCATCATTGTTAGTAACAATTATGTTGATATATTGATAACTAACAAACTAAAAACTTCAAAATTAAATGTAATTTTAAACACGCGAAGAATATTAAAAATCTAAAAAAAAACAAAATTTAATCTGTCAAAATACGATAGTCTCTATTCAGTGTATTCTTAATCTGATTTCGGTCCACAAATAAAAATATCTTAATGATATTTTTACAATAAACCAGAGGATCTTGTCGACTGACATTACATTATAAGGGTTCAATGTATTCACTTGTCAATACAAAGTCATTATCGTGCACGATCTCTCACTGCCACCAGGTGTCGCCACTGAGCCACAGTGTATCGACTCGTGCGCTCGTCGCGCCGTCACAATGTACTGCACTGATTTATTAAAACCACAAGTCGTTAGACAACTTCTTGTAACTTGTCACGGATAATTGGAATTATCTTCTGTGAACTCGGAGTATGTTTTTTTTTAATACTTAAGTATGACAATTATCTTGCTAAGAAAAATATTTTAATACTTACTCTGTGAAAATCAATTTCCACGAAAATTATTATGTAATAAATTGTACTATAGATTATATGTAGGCACTGACTGCTATCTAGAGGTCAACAATTGTTTGTTTTATATTCGTTTGAATCTAAAATTCGCCTGTTTTACTTGATATTTTATACAGCAATAGTGCTTTGCAAAAAAAAAAATGACTGATGGTGGTCTTGACTTCTAATCCAGGTTAAGTTTGTTATATATAATCGTTTCCTGATCAACTGTGCCTGATGGAAGATAACGACGTTTCCACCTGTCAATGGAAAATATTTTCCCCTGTGACTTTAACATACAAGTAGTTTTAGATGTTATTCCGGTATTTTAAGTTAGTAGAGAGACGGAGATGTATGTTAAAAAACACTGGATAAAAACAAGTTCCAATAAATTACTCTAATAAAAAATGTATGAAATATACACATGCTTTTTCTTTACTTTACAGTAGTAGAGCCAAGCAGTTCGCTGCATGAATGGGCCGGCTCGACCGGTGAGATACCACGACCTCTCAGAAGATCGACGTAAAGTGGCTCATGCCACGTTTCGTTCGGTGAGAGAGGTACCCGGAGGCCCATCCCCCTTCCCCATCCTTCCCTATCCCCTATCCCTTAAAGGTCGGCAACGCAACAGTAACACTATATGTGTTGCTGGTGTCCATGGGCGGGGTTGGTTGCTTACCAACAGGTGACACGCCTGCTCGTTTGCCCTCTTATCCTACAAAAATCTGCGAACTCTGCGAATCGTAGCACACCATTTTAGTACTCTGAGATACGAAAATTTCATGGAGCCAAATAAAAAATAATAACCTACAAAATATCAAGCAATACAATATCAATATTTGCCAGTCAATGGAATGGCCAATTTTCGTATACAGCACAAAATCATATTAAATGTATTAAACAAAAATATGCAATATCAACAGAATACATTCGAAGCGGCCATTTCGGTATGAAATAACGAATTTAAAATTAATTCGTCCGTGATCCAAATGGCTCGGTATTATAACAATAGCAGTTATCACAAAAAGTAATTATTTGTCATTATTTCTTTATTCAAAATGGTTGATAATAATATATGATCGCACACATGCTTTTGACAAATTTCAAATTTGGATTAAATTAAAAAAATACTCGAATTTTAATAAAAACTTTTAACAAAAATATTTTTAAGCAAACGTCGTTTCTGACGTTAAAATACTTGGCGATAGATGACAACGTTTTATTATTCAATTTAAAATATACATCTTCAATGTTTTCTGTAAAATATTTATAAACTCCAGTCTTGTATTTCAAATACATGTATTTATTATATTTATTCAAAAGTTTATTCAACTAGGTTTGATGAAACAATTTCTATTTTCAAATACAGTTGTAGTTTCTATCTGTTATTTACAATCTCGAGTTGTAAGCGACAGTCGCTGACAGCCTTAACATGCAAACTAATTATTATATAATGATCAAACAGAATGTTAATTACTTTATTAAATGCCTTGAAGGTAAATTAGATCGTAAGTTTTAAAAACTAACCTATATTTAAATTATAATAGAACTTGTAGAGTAGGTGGTAGAACTGACGGAGAGTAAGAAACTTGGCATGAATTTAATTAATAAAACTTTGAATATTGTTAAAGAAGTTAAAGATGTGAACTTCCAAGGAGTACTCAGTGATAGAGTCATTCTGTTTAATTCCCGTTTTTGAAAACAATGACAAATGACAAATATGAATCATAAATAGAAACACATGTTTTCTTGATACAAATAAATATTGTCTCTTAGGCCCGTAAGATCAATCACAGTTTAAACTATTTTGCCTAGTTTAAACCTCATCTGTCGTTTATTTTGTAAGATCAATGCTAGATAAACCTCCAATAACAGTTTAAACTATAGTTTAGCTTACACCAGGAGATTTTGCCGTTTAAACCATGGTCCTGCCTAGTTTAAAAATGGCGGTCGTTTATCAGCTGACATCTGACACAACGATTGTGGGTTCATACATAGATTTAGCATAGACTACAATAGATGGCACATGTCAGGAAAAATTTGCTAATAGCATCGAATCACTGACAGCGCAACCGCTTATATTCGATTTTGGGAACCGCGTATATTTTATTTACATTTCCACACATGAACATTAACTTTGTAAAAGTTAACGTTTTGAAGCGCTTTTTACGAACATATTGATAATAATAATAATATCTTGGACACAAATAACACAGCGCCCTCCACTTCCAAACTAAGCAACTAAATGCTTGTGCTATGGTTACTAGAGAACGGATACTAATACATATATACTTTTCTTTTGTAAATACATACTTATAATACATAGAAAAACACCCAGACGCCGCACAAATATTAATGTTTGTCATAAATATTTGTAATCGGGCGAAAATCGAACCCCCGACCTCAGTGCTGCAGCCGGTTGTTTTACCAATGCGCCACGAGCCCCGTAAGTCACTCACACATTAACAACCCATTTTTGGTCACGTTGTTTGGGTGACTATTGCCGATCTATTTTTCTTAAATCTATGGTCACATTATAAAACTTCATAAAAGAAAGAGAAAAAGAGTTTTTTTTCACGCAATATGCCACAGACAATGTACAAAAGAGTGAATGATGAGCGAAATATGGACATTTAATAACCAAATGTTGCCATCTGTCGAAAACTAAACTTAGTTTACGTAATCTATGTCCATTTCGCTGTTGATCTTACGAGGCAGGTTTAAACTCTAGATTAAAATTGACTATAGTTTAGAAAATCGACAGTTTTAACTATGATTGATCTTACGGGCCTTAGTAATGTACTGACGGACAGACAAATGCTAGCGATATTTATATTGAAGGTTAATAGTTATTTATTTATATTCTGTACATATTTTTATTCACAAACAACTTATTATTTTTTTGTTTTTTTTAATGTCTCTGGACGCATTGATAAGAATTCCAACTACTGAGTAGATTCCCGTGGATTTAATACATTTTACTTTGTTTAAGATAATAGATAATTTAAATATAATATAAAAAAAAAAATCTAATTACTCGTGAAAATGATCTCTGTAAAGAGTTCGACACGTCGGGAAATAAATATAAATAAGTAATAAATAAACGCGATATAATCCTAAAAGTTGTTTTAATCAATAATTATCAAATTATATATATTATGTCTTGAGCCATAACAAAATCGCTAATTATTTAGATAGAAGACTATGCAATATGCATAGCTCTCTGTGTATAGCGTCCAGAAACTCATTTTCAACTTAATTAATATATAGCTACATTAAAAATTTAAATTTATTGTCTTGACTATAAAATATTGTCGATTAAAATCGTCCTGCAAATACGTCGAAGATATCAAAACGATTTAAATTTCCAAGCAGTGAAAATAATACTCAATATCAAAAAGGTTAACGCTCTTTATAGAATAGTGTTAATATTATCAAGAGTAATAACAAAACATCACAAGAGATGTTTTTGATAAAGCCTCCTTTGTGTGTCCACTTCTCTTGAGGGCTCGTCATATTTTGATGTGGGTACTGATACCGACACACAAATAAAGGATCCGATATTTGAGATAGTGTTATAGTTGTATTGTTTTGAGATTTTATATTGTCTCATCATGATTGTAACAGGTAGTGTTACTGGATTATCTTCTTGTAGATGATGCTGCCGTCAGGTGGTTCCTCGATGATGGTGGATGAGTGGCCGATTAATAAAAGACGCAATTATAGTCTTGTTATATTTATAAGTGTCAGCGACAACAGTCTGTCACTACATGCAGACCACATGACAACTCTCTATCACTACACGCAGACCACAGCAGACCACTGCCGCATACAGTGCGTATAGTGTTTATATGATGAAAATAGCGTGATAAGGGAGAAATGCAAGTTGAAGGATGATGTGGTGAGCAAACTGGAGAGAAGTATGTTAATAATGGATGAAAGAATGGATGAAAGTCGACTGACTAAAGGGTATATGAAGCAAATGTGAGTGGCAGGGTCGGGATCGGGAGACCAAGACGGAGCTTCACGATAAAATAAATGGTTTAAAAAAGGCAAAATGCGTAGTACCCGAAACCGACGTGAATGCATGACGAGATGTATGACTGTGGATGAGGCGAAAGATATGTGTCAGGAACGTAGCTTGTGGAAAGCCAAAGCCTCTGCCTACCCCCATGGGATACAGGCGTGAGCTTATGTATGTATGTCATCATGATGATTTTATAGTGATCATTTATCAGAGTGGAAAATAATATTTTAATTATTCGTAAAATTTCTAACTTGGTGATGGATAAAATTAACTGTTACCACTGCGGAACGATTTTAAAATAACTTCCTTTACCAGAGGTCGTGTGTAAGCATTGCATGGGTTGATAGGCTTTGAAACTTGTGTATCAAATTAGATTAGATTTATTTTATAATGTGTGAGAACAGTGAAAGCGGCAAGCAGTTCACTGCACAAATGGGCCGACTCGACGGGTGAAATGCCATGACCTCTGGGAATATTGATGTAAAGTGACTTATGCCGAGTTTCTTTCGGTTAGAGAGGTATTTGGTACAAATTTATCTGTGTGGCAGTTGAGAGACATTTTGACTCTGAACATTTTTAGTGGGCATTCGAAAACTATAAAATATGTCACTTGGCTGATTTGGGAACAAGTACAGCACATTAATATCTCATTTACATTAGATGGGTGGTTGCGAATGTTCATTGGTTTGTTAAAACGGATTTATAATAATATACATCAAGAGAATTGTTTTCTGAAATGATTACCGTATTTTTTCCTATTGTATGTTATGCTGTGTGGCGCCGGCTTAGAATACCGCCACCCCATCTCTTCCCGTGGGTGTCGTAAAAGGCGACTAAGGGAAAAGCTAGAAGAATGGGCAGCAGCATTCTCTCTTAAGACAATACAGCCTACTGCGATCGCCAACCCGCCTGCCAAGCGTGGCGATTATGGCAAAATCCCCCCATGATTGAGCGGACCGGCAGTTGTGGCGCTCTATGGGGGAGGCCTATGTCCAGCAGTGGACCTCAAAAGGGCTAATGATGATGATGATGAATGATGTATGTTATTTCTTAAGGGACATTTATGGTTTTAACACTATTTTTTTACCCTAAGGAATGCTTTCTTACAGCCCCGGGGTCCCGCAGGCACATATGTTAGGCTTGTCATGGCATGCCTCCGAAAACTATTGCACTAAAACTCCACCTGAGATGCTTTGGAAAACTTGAAGCCACAACTCAGAACCAGTTCTCTTACTAGCCAACTGGGCTCCGCCTGCAACGACAAAACAGTGGAGGATATCAGTGTCAGTATATTGAAACCAAATTTGTATCAGCCAAACCTGCTGCCATAAGCGTAAAATGAAAATATGGGTTCTCAAAGTTTCTTAGTGTCAGTAATTTCAAGAGTTTATTTTTATTGCATAAATCGCATATCTGTCTTATTTATTTATTCGTACGTAAGCACTTATTCATTTGACCCTCCGTATCGCATAAGCATTTTAATAAAGTTATTTATTCAAAATTTTTATTATTAAAGAATATCGATATACAGACTACAAGGCGATTAATAACATGAAGCTGTATCAACATTGTTTCAGTTACAAAACTTGGCGGCCCAAGAGGGCACTAGTTACAAACTTCACCTGAAATTCAGCATCCACCCTTCATGAATTATTCAACAATGACAAAATTACAGAATCGATTCGAGCTATAAATTTGACAAGAACGCACTACTAACTCGCCTGTTCAAACTTGTTTTACTCGTATATCTCACCAGTAATCTGTGGTTCGTGTTGTTACAAGTTTCGCGCTTGACTGAATACAGATTTAAATTAAGAATAAAAATAACGCTGTCATTATGAATTTGACGTTTCGATAATTTTGATGTGATGTTTAGTACACTTATGATTTTTTTTTTAATTGGTTAAGGGACAGATGAGCAAGCGCCGCCTCGCGTAACCCAAAAATCGCGAAAAGCTCCATGAGTTATTTATTTATGTATATTTTCTGATAGATCGCGGTATAACAGCAATTGAACTAGTCCAATCATCCAGGTCGTTACGGTCCGAGAATACCGTTGCCGGCAACTGGTTCCATATAGGATGTCCATTCAGTGCATGGAAATAAATGACCGCTGATTGAGTATTATTTCATTTAATCCACTTGTTTTATTTTACCATGTATTAACATAACATAACTTCACGCCATTGTTACCCGAAGGTGTAGGCAGCGGCTGTTAAGCCTCGTCTCGCCGTTATGTTTACGTCCCAAATGGAATAGGTAGCGAACCTATTGCCATACCGGGCACACAGTTGTCAGTCATCGATTTTTATCACACGTAAATTCCGAAAATTCCGAAAAGTCATGGGTGTGTGCCAGGATTTGAACCCACTACTCCTTGAATCAGAAGCGGGGTGCAGAAGCCACTGCGCCACCGTGACTGTTTAACCATGTATTCTCCTGCGAAAATAGTGGTAATAAAGACATTTAAGTGCATTGATTAATCATTAGCACTGTAATGATGCCAAGATGAGAAGAGAAGAGATTTCTTAATTAAAACATTCGGTATAATTAAAAGTAATGTCACATTATATATTCATTATTCACTTACATAAATTACAAATAAGATTCAAGTTCAACTCCTAAAATTTTCAGCGTCATTTTGTGATATCTAATAGAATCCAGGCGCCAGGCTATTAAGCACCGATTTATATAATTCATATCGAGCTTAGTCAAACGAACTTCGCGAGTAATTAGCGATTATACTGAAGGAGTTTTTGACCTTTTAACGGTTTATGTTTCAATCTTGCATGGACTCTGAGGTGAAATGATAAAATAGCTAATTGCCAAATATAGATTAGCGGGTACAATTCCTGAGAGTAAATATTTGTGATGTATATAATTTTTTTTAGGCGTTATTCTATCGATTATATTTCCTACGGCCTATTTCAATTGGGACGTAAAAATCGGCCATGTACTTTTAGCTGCCGCTGTTGTTACTATCGGATAAAAAAGGCGTGAAGTTTTAAAAAATTAAGTAAATTATCTATATATATAAAATTCTTCTGTCACAGTGTTTGTCCTCGAAATCCTCCAAAACGGCTGGACCGATTTTAATGAAATTTGGTATACATATTTGTTAGGTCTGCGAATAGGTTTTTATCTATTTTTCATTCCCCTATATCACAAGGGTAGCCCACCCCTCAATATTTTTTTTAATTTTTCGACATTTTTCTGTTTCTTTTTTTTTTATAAAACGGGATACAAAAATACATACAATCCTAAATTTTCAACCCCCTACGATCAACCCCTATTTTTTAAATTTTATTTTTTGGCAAGACGAAGTTTGCCGGGTCAGCTAGTATTACTATAGTTTTTTAAGTTTAAATAATACAAATATGTTGTTGCTTAGCTTGGATAACTAAATGGCGCTATATAAATATACTGCATTGCAAAATAATTACCAATAACATTACATGGCTTAAAACAAATTCCCTTTCCACTGTTTGTCCCCTTATATGCTCAGATTTTTTAAAATATACAATACATTATGATGATTTTTTTATATGTAGGACCTATAATAGGACCTATAATGTGTATGTACTCGGTGGCCCAGTTGTCGAGCACACGGCTCCTGATCCAGAGGTCCGGGTTCGATTCCCGACACTGACTCATACCAATGACTTTTCGAAATTGTTTTAGGAAGTTATGCGTGATAAATATCGCTGACTGAAAACTTTGTGACCGGTATGGCAATAGGTTCGCCACCTATTCCATTTGGGACGTAAACATAACGGCGAGACGAGGCTTAACAGCTGCTGCCTACACCTTCGGGTAACAAAAGGCGTGAAGTTAAGTTATGTATGTATGTTAATGTGTCAACGGGGTGTTTTGTACCACGCAGCAGTAGAGAAACACTTTATTTACGAAGCAATTTGAATCATAATCCTTATTCAAATGAGTTCTTCAAATGCATGTGGGTATTTATTATATTTATTTTATTTTCGCTATTATTGCTTTTAAGGCAAAACAACGTTTGCCGGATCAACTAGCTACAATATTAGTATCATCAGCATAATTTTTAAACATATTATAAATCGAAAAACTTAAGCAATATATCAGTAAATCATTGATATAGGTTGTAAGAAATTTCCACACCTCTATTCTTGTCGAAAAACCCGGGGTTGAAATCTCGAATTATGTAATATCTTATTCCTGAAGCCTTCCCCGGGGTGCACTTACTTAACTTAATGGCTGTTATATCCCAGCTTCCGTGTGAACGCCAATATGAATTATGTTGATATAATTTAAATGCGAACATATTCAAAGCCTTTCTAAGGCTTCGCTCTTTTGGAATCAGTTCCAATGATATAACATTTAAAATTTATGGTCGAGGATGTTGAAACATTTTTAGGCAAATCTACTTTTCAAAATAAAATCGCATTTTTGTTTAGAAGTAAATTTCTAGTATTTTAACTGCACATGAAAGAGTAAGTTCATTGAAATGCCCGTATTTTTCTTAAGATTTTTATTTAATACTAGCCGATCCGGTGAACTTTGTTCCACATAAAAAGTAATAAGTAAGTAAATTTTGGATATCAATATATTATCTTCAAAAATATTCGTTTAAATTGCAGGCTGTAAAGGGCCAGGATTGTCTTTATTACGTGCAAGACACGAATTGAATGACAATTAATGCAGTAATGTTTAAAATCGCTTCGTAAATAAGCTATTATTTCTCCTAAAAAGTAAAAAAATAAAAATGGTCATTGTGGGTTATCCCTAAGAGATAGACATAAGCCCTCCCTAAGATTTTTTTGTAGACCTTGTAAAGGTGTTTAACAATGTAGAAAATTTTTTTGATCTATCACTTTAGGTTCAGCCAGCGTTTGCAATTAAAATGCTAAATCTCTAAAATTATCATTTTTTCTTCATAACATCATAAATGAATTATAGATCAAAACCACCCCGTTGATACCCTCTAACTATTAAAAAAAGCGCATCAAAATCCGTTGCGTAGTTTTGAAGATAAATGCATATAAGGGGACAGACAGCGGAAAGTAACAGCCGCTGCCTACACCTTCGGGTAACAAAAGGCGTGAAGTTATGTTTTTTTTATATAGATAATCAACGCGGCGGATCAGTACGATTTCTACAAAACTTAGTAATTAAAATGCTATATTTAATTAGGAAAGTTACTTGACTGACGATAATGAACATCAGGAGCACATTACGTATTTGTTCAGGTGCCTCGTTTGTTTCAATTCAATTTGATACATAATACAGATACGTCGGAACATTAATCTTCAACGGCATGATCTAATTTAATACTTTCAATAAGTAATCAACTGATTTTTAATTTGGAGCAAAGGCTTTATTAACCTTATTTAATAAATAAACACGCAAAAGCGTGTTTACACGCTCTGCGCACACAAGCTCTGTAAAAACAGAGCTTGTGTGCGCAGAGCGTGTCTCTTGGAATTTCTTTTTTGATTGAAATTAAATTAAAATGTGTATTATTTTAAATAATTGAGTCTTCATGAGAATATTTCTTATTATGAAAATTATAAAGATTATAATCAATGAATAATATATAAATTTATATTATTGACAAAGTTGTAATCTAGGTAGCACCACCTGTTCCATATATTTAGTATTAGAAAATTGTTCAAACAATGGTAAAGCCTCAAATTGGGCTGCATGAATGAGTGGGCTCGATCGGTGAATCAGAATATTCAGCTGGAGTAAAGTGCCACTTTCTTACATTTTCCTCTAAGGCCTGCAACGCGCTTACTATCCGATGGGTCGATTGCCGTTTTTCCCCACAAAAAACTATTTGGCGTATAGTGGCATGATTGCTGCTGCTCTCATCTTCGTAAACTAAAAACGTGAATTTACTCTGATGGTTTTTTTTTATAATAAATATTATATTATGTGTAAATTAATGCATATATTCTTAGAGGATGTTGCAATTGTTGTTCGTAAACAATCTTACAGATACCAAAGTTCTTGGAGGACCTACTTGGTGATGAACTATCTTCTTGGTAAATAGCATTAAGTTATAGAATATCGTGTTACCTTTGTGCATCCTTTGTGTTAGTGATAGACACCTGTTATATCAGATTAGTAAGTAACAGAATACTGTTAGCACAAGTTCATCAAAGATAATAGTTGGCCTTAAAATATTTATAGTTCAATGCCCGCTCAATTCTTTTTCATCATTGTTAGTAACAATTATGTTGATATATTGATAACTAACAAACTAAAAACTTCAAAATTAAATGTAATTTTAAACACGCGAAGAATATAAAAAATCTAAAAAGATAACAAAATTTAATCTGTCAAAATACGATAGAATCTCTATTCAGTGTATTCTTAATCTGATTTCGGTCTGCAAAAAAAATAACTTAATGTTATTTTTACAATAAACCAGAGGATCTTGTCGACGGACATTACATTTTAAGGGTGCAATGTATTCACTTGTCAATACAAAGTCATTATCGTGCACGATCTCTCACTGCCACCAGGCGTCACCACTGAGCCACAGTGTATCGACTCGTGCGCACGTCGCGCCGTCACAATGTACTGCACTAATTTATTACAACCACAAGTCGTTAGACAACTTCTTGTAACTTGTCACGGATAATTGGAATTAACTTCTGTGAACTCTGAGTATGTTTTTTTTTTGAATACTTAAGTATGATAATTATCTTGCTAAGAAAAATATTTTAATACCTACTTTGTGAAACTCAATTTCCACGAAAATTATTATGTAATAAATTGTACTATAGATTATATTTATGTAGGCACTGACTGCTGTCTAGAGGTCAACAAATGTTTGTTTTATATTCATTTGAATCTAAAAGTCGCCTGTTTCACTTGATATTTTATACAGCAATAGTGCTATGCAAAAAGAATGACTGATGGTGGTATTGACTTCTAATCCAGGTTAAGTTTGTTATATATAATCGTTTCCTGATCAACTGTGCCTGATGGAAGATAACGACGTTTCCACCTGTCAATGGGAAATATTTTCCCCTGTGACTTTAACATACAAGTAGTTTTAGATGTTATTCCAGTATTTTAAGTTAGTAGAGAGACGGAGATGGATGTAAAAAAACACTGGATAAAAACAAGGCCCAATAAATTACTCTAATGCTCAATATTAATATTACTTGTGAAAAATGTATGAAATATACACATGCTTTTTCTTTACTTTACAGTAGTAGAGCCAAGCAGTTCGTTGCGTGAATGGGCCGGCGCGACCGGTGAGATACCACGACATCTCAGAAGACCGACCTAAAGTGGCTCATGCCACGGTTCGTTCGGTGAGAGAGGTACCCGGAGACCCATCGCCCTTCCCCATCCTTCCCTATCCCCTATCCCTTAAAGGTCGGCAACGCAACAGTAACTCTATATGTGTTGCTGGTGTCCATGGGCGGCGTTGGTTGCTTACCAACAGGTGACACGCCTGCTCGTTTGCCCTCTTATCCTACAAAAATCTGCGAACTCTGCGAATCGTAGCACACCATTTTAGTACTCTGAGATACGAAAATTTCATGGAGCCAAATAAAAAATAATAACCTACAAAATATCAAGCAATACAATATCAATATTTGCCAGTCAATGGAATGGCCAATTTTCGTATACAGCACAAAATCATATTATATGTATTAAACAAAAATATGCAATATCAACAGAATACATTCGAAGCGGCCATTTCGGTATGAAATAACGAATTTAAAATTAATTCGTCCGTGATCCAAATGGCTCGGTATTATAACAATAGCAGTTATCACAAAAGGTAATTATTTGTCATTATTTCTTTATTCAAAATGGCTGACAATAATATATGATCGCACACATGCTTTCGACAAATTTCAAATTTGGATTAAATTAAAAAAATACTCGAATTTTAATAAAAACTTTTAACAAAAATATTTTTAAGCAAACGTCGTTTCTGACGTTAAAATACTTGGCGATAGATGACAACGTTTTATTATTCATTTTAAAATATACATCTTCAATGTTTTCTGTAAAATATTTATAAACTCCAGTCTTTTATTTCAAATACATGTATTTATTATATTTATTCAAAAGTTTATTCAACTAGGTTTGATGATCAATTTCTATTTTCAAATACAGTTGTAGTTTCTATCTGTTATTTACAATCTCAAGTTGTAAGCGACAGTCGCTGACAGCCTTAACATGCAAACTAATTATTATATAATGATCAAACAGAATGTTAATTACTTTATTAAATGCCTTGAAGGTAAATTAGATCGTAAGTTTTAAAAACTAACCTATATTTAAATTATAATAGAACTTGTAGAGTAGGTGGTAAAACTGACGGAGAGTAAGAAACTTGGCATGAATTAAATTAATAAAACTTTGAATATTGTTAAAGAAGTTAAAGATGTGAACTTCCAAGGAGTACTCAGTGATAGAGTCGTTCTATTCAATTCCCGTTTTAGAAAACGAAATGAATGACAAATATGAATCATAAATAGAAACACATGTTTTCTTGATAAAAGTAAATATTGTCTCTTAGTAATGTACTGACGGACAGACAAATGCTAGCGATATTTATATTGAAGGTTAGTAGCTATTTATTTATATTCTGTACATATTTTTATTCACAATTTTATTCACAAACAACTTATTATTTTTTTTTTTTTTTAATGTCTCTGGACGCATTGATAAGAATTCCAACTACTGAGTAGATTCCCGTGGATTTGATACATTTTACTTAGTTTAAGATAATAAATAATTTAAATATTATATAAAACAAGAAAAAAATACTAATTACTCGTGAAAATGATCTCTGTAAAGAGTTCGACACGTCGGGAAAGAAATATAAATAAGTAATAAATAAACGCGATATAATCCTAAAAGTTGTTTTAATCAATAATTATCTAATTATATATATTATGTCTTGAGCCATAACAAAATCGCTAGTTATTTAGATAGAAGACTATGCATATAGCTCTCTGTGTATAGCGTCCAGAAACTCATTTTCAACTTAATAAATATATATTTATAAATCTATACAAATTTATATTTATTGTCTTGACTATAAAATATTGTCGATTAAAATCGTCCTGCAAATACGTCCAAGATATCAAACGATTTAAATTTCCAAGCACTGAAAATAATATTCAATATGAAAAGGTTAACACTCTGAATATAATAGTGTTAATATTATCAAGAGTAATAACAAAACATCACAAGAGATGTTTTAGATAAAGCCTCCTTTGTGTGTCCACTTCTCTTGAGGGCTCGTCATATTTTGATGTGGGTACTGATACAGACATACAAGTAAAGGATAATCCGATATTTGAGATAGTGTTATAGTTGTATTGTTTTGAGATTTTATATTGTCTCATCATGATTGTAACGGGTAGTGTTACTGGAGTATCTTCTTGTAGATGATGCTGCCGTCAGGTGGTTCCTCGATGATGGTGGATGAGTGGCCGATTAATAAAAGACGCAATTATAGTCTTGTTATATTTATTAGTGTCAGCGAGAACAGTCTTTCACTACATGCAGACCACAGCAGACCACTGCCGCATACTGTGCGTATAGTGTTTATATGATGAAAATAGCGTGATAAGGGAGAAATGCAAGTTGAAGGATGATGTGGTAAGCAAAGTGGAGAGAAGTATGTTAAGATTGTTTGGTCATGTTGCAAGAATGGATAAAAGTCGACTGACTAAAAGAGTATATGAAGCAAATGTGAGTGGCAGGGTCGGGATTGGGAGATCAAGACGGAGCTACCACGGTAAAATAAATGGTTTGAAAAAGGCAAACTGCGTAGCACCCGAAACCGACGTAAATGCATGACGAGATGTATGACTGTGGATGAGGCGAAAGATATGTGTCAGGAACGTAGCTTGTGGAAAGCCAAAGCCTCTGCCTACCCTCATGGGATACAGGCATGTCATGTTATGTATATATGTCATCATGATGATTTTTTATAGTGATCATATAACAGAGTGGGAAATAATATTTATAATTATTCGTCGAATTTCTAACTTACTGAAGGATAAAATAAACTGTTACCACTGCGGAACGATTTAAAAATAATTTCTTTTACCAGAGGTCGTGTGTAAGCATTGCCCGGGTGGATAGGCTTTGAAACTTTTGTACCAAATTAGATTATTTATTTTATAACGTGTGAGAACAGTGAAAGAGGCAAGCAGTTCACTGCACAAATGGGCCTGCTCGACGGGTGAAATGCCATGACCTCTCGGAATATTGATGTAAAGTGACTTATGCCGAGTTTCTTTCGGTTAGAGAGGTATTTGGTACAAATTTATCTGTGTGGCAGTTGAGAGACATTTTGACTCTGAACATTTTTAGTGGGCATTCGAAAACTATAAAATATGTCACTTGGCTGATTTGGGAACAAGTACAGCACATTAATATCTCATTTACATTAGATGGGTGGTCGCGAATGTTCATCGGTATGTTAAAACGGATTTATAGTAATATACATCAGGAGAATTGTTTTCTGAAATGATTACCGTATTTTTTCCTATTGTATGTTATGCTGTGTGGCGCCGGCTTAGAATACCGCCACCCCATCTCTTCCCGTGGGTGTCGTAAAAGGCGACTAAGGGAAAAGCTAGAAGAATGGGCAGCAGCATTCTCTCTTAAGACAATACAGCCTACTGCGATCGCCAACCCGCCTGCCAAGCGTGGCGATTATGGCAAAATCCCCCCATGATTGAGTGGACCGGCAGTTGTGGCGCTCTATGGGGGAGGCCTATGTCCAGCAGTGGACCTCAAAAGGGCTAATGATGATGACGATGAATGATGTATGTTATTTCTTAAGGGACATTTATGGTTTTAACACTATTTTTTTACCCTAAGGAATGCTTTCTTACAGTTCCGGGGTCCCGCAGGCACATATGTTAGGCTTGTCATGGCATGCCTCCGAAAACTATTGCACTAAAACTCCACCTGAGATGCTTTGGAAAACTTGAAGCCACAACTCAGAACCAGTTCTCTTACTAGCCAACTGGGCTCCGCCTGCAACGACAAAACAGTGGAGGATATCAGTGTCAGTATATTGAAACCAAATTTGTATCAGCCAAACCTGTTGCCATAAGCAGTGTTCAATGAAAATATGGGTTCTCAAAGTTTCTTAGTGTCAGTAATTTCAAGAGTTTATTTTCATTGCGTAAATCGTATATCTTTGTAGTATGTCTTGTTTATTTATTCGTACGTAAGCACTTATTCATTTGACCCTCCGTATCTCATAAGCATATTAGTAAAATTATCTATTTAAAATTTTTATTATTAAAGAATATCGATATACAGACTACAAGGCGATTAATAACATAAAGCTGTATCAACATTGTTTCAGTTACAAAACTTGGCGGCCCAAGAGGGCACTAGTTACAAACTTCACCTGAAATTCAGCATCCACCCTTCATGAATTATTCAACAATGACAAAATTACAGAATCGATTCGAGCTATAAATCTTACAAGAACGCACTACTAACTCGCCTGTTCAAACTTGTTTTGTATCTCACCAGTAATCTGTGGTTCGTGTTGTTACAAGTTTCGCGCTTGACTGAATACAGATTTAAATTAAGAATAAAAATAACGCTGTCATTATGAATTTGACGTTTCGATAATTTTGATGTGATGTTTAGTACACTTATGATTTTTTTTTAATTGGTTAAGGGACAGACGGGCAAGCGCCGCCTCGCTTAACCCAAAAATCGCGAAAAGCTCCATGAGTTATTTATTTATGTATATTTTCTGATAGATCGCGGTATAACACCAATTGAACTAGTCCAATCATCCAGGTCGTTAAGGTCCGAGAATACCGTTGCCGGCAACTGGTTCCATATAGGATGTCCATTCAGTGCATGGAAATAAATGACCGCTGATTGAGTATTATTTCATTTAATCCACTTGTTTTATTTTACCATGTATTAACATAACATAACTTCACGCCATTGTTACCCGAAGGTGTAGGCAGCGGCTGTTAAGCCTCGTCTCGCCGTTATGTTTACGTCCCAAATGGAATAGGTGGCGAACCTATTGCCATACCGGGCACACAGTTGTCAGTCATCGATTTTTATCACACGTAACTTCCGAAAATTCCGAAAAGTCATTGGTGTGTGCCAGGATTTGAACCCACTACTTCTTGAATCAGAAGCGGGGTGCTAGCCACTGCGCCACCGAAACTGTTTAACCACGTATTCTCCTGCGAAAATAGTGGTAATAAAGACATTTAAGTGCATTGATTAATCATTAGCACTTTAATGATGCCAAGATGAGAAGAGAAGAGATTTCTTAATTAAAACATTCGGTATAATTAAAAGTAATGTCACATTATATATTCATTATTCACTTACATAAATTACAAATAAGATTCAAGTTCAACTCCTAAAATTTTCAGCGTCATTTTGTGATATCTAATAGAATCCAGGCGCCAGGCTATTAAACACCGATTTATATAATTCATATCGAGCTTAGTCAAACGAACTTCGCGAGTAATTAGCGATTATACTGAAGGAGTTTTTGACCTTTTAACGGTTTATGTTTCAATCTTGCATGGACTCTGAGGTGAAATGATAAAATAGCTAATTGCCAAATATAGATTAGCGGGTACAATTCCTGAGAGCAAATATTTGTGATGCATAGAATTTTTTTTAGGCGTTATTCTATCGATTATATTTTCTACGGCCTATTTCAACTGGGACGTAAAAATCGGCCATGTACTTTTAGCTGCCGCTGTTGTTACCATCGAATAAAAAAGGCGTGAAGTTTTAAAAAATTAAGTAAATTATCTATATATATAAAATTCTTCTGTCACAGTGTTTGTCCTCGAACTCCTCCAAAACAGCTGGACCGATTTTAATGAAATTTGGTATACATATTCGTTAGGTCTGCGAATAGGTTTTTATGTATTTTTCATCCCCCTAAATCACAAGGGTAGCCCACCCCTAAATATTTTTTTTTAATTTTTCGACATATTTCTGTTTCTTTTTTTTTATAAAACGGGATACAAAAATACATACAATCCTAAATTTTCAACCCCCTACGATCAACCCCTATTTTTTAAATTTTATTTTTTGGCAAGACGAAGTTTGCCGGGTCAGCTAGTATTACTATAGTTTTTAAGTTTAGATAACACAAATATGTTGTTGCTTAGCTTGGATAACTAAATGGCGCTATATAAATATACTGCATTGCAAAATAATTACCAATAACATTACATGGCTTAAAACAAATTCCCTTTCCACTGTTTGTCCCCTTATATGCTCAGATTTTTTAAAATATACAATACATTATGATGATTTTTTTATATGTAGGACCTATAATAGGACCTATAATGTGTATGTACTCGGTGGCCCAGTGGTCGAGCACACGGCTCCTGATCCAGAGGTCCGGGTTCGATTCCTGACACTGGCTCACACCAATGACTTTTCGAAATTGTTTTTAGGAAGTTATGCGTGATAAATATCGCTGACTGAAAACTTTGTGACCGGTATGGCAATAGGTTCGCCTCCTATTCCATTTGGGACGTAAACATAACGGCGAGACGAGGCTTAACAGCTGCTGCCTACACCTTCGGGTAACAAAAGGCGTGAAGTTAAGTTATGTATGTATGTTAATGTGTCAACGGG
The DNA here is from genome assembly GCA_905147225.2 of Euproctis similis. NCBI lineage: Eukaryota > Metazoa > Arthropoda > Insecta > Lepidoptera > Erebidae > Euproctis > Euproctis similis. The sequence goes on along the minus strand of LR990121.1, from coordinate 2,679,502 downwards.
GTGTTTTGTACCACGCAGCAGTAGAGAAACACTTTATTTACGAAGCAATTTGAATCATAATCCTTATTCAAATGAGTTCTTCAAATGCATGTGTGTATTTAATATTTTTATTTTATTTACGCTATTATTGCTTTTAAGGCGAAACAAAGTTTGCCGGATCAACTAGCTACAATATTAGTATCATCAGCATAATTTTTAAACATATTATAAATCGAAAAACTTAAGCAATGATATATTGCTTAAGTTTTTCGATTTAGATTTAGATTTAGTAAATCATTTTTATAGGTTGTAAGAAATTTCCACACCTCTATCCTTGTCGAAAAACCCGGGGTTGAAATCTCGAATTATGTAATATCTTATTCCTGAAGCCTTCCCCGGGGTGCACTTACTTAACTTAATGGCTGTTATATCCCAGCTTCCGTGTGAACGCCAATATGAATTATGTTGATATAATTTAAATGCGAACATATTCAAAGCCTTTCTAAGGCTTCGCTCTTTTGGAATCAGTTCCAATGATATAACATTTAAAATTTATGGTCGAGGATGTTGAAACATTTTTAGGCAAATCTACTTTTCAAAATAAAATCGCATTTTTGTTTGGAAGTAAATTTCTAGTATTTTAACTGCACATGAAAGAGTAAGTTCATTGAAATGCCCGTATTTTTCTTAAGATTTTTATTTAATACTAGCCGATCCGGTGAACTTTGTTCCGCATAAAATGTAATAAGTAAGTAAATTTTGGATATCAATATATTATCTTCAAAAATATTCGTTTAAATTGCAGGCTGTAAAGGGCCAGGATCGTCTTTATTACATGCAAGACACTAATGACAATAAATGCAGTAATGTTTAAAATCGCTTCGTAAATAAGCTATTATTTCTCCTAAAAAGTAAAAAAATAAAAATGGTCATTGTGGGTTATCCCTAAGAGATAGACATAAGCCCTCCCTAAGATTTTTTTGTAGAGCTTGTAAAGGTGTTTAATAATGTAGAACATTTTTTTGATCTATCACTTTGGGTTCAGCCAGCGTTTGCAATTAAAATGCTAAATCTCTAAAATTATCATTTTTTCTTCATAACATCATATATGAATTATAGATCAAAACCACCCCGTTGATACCCTCTAACTATAAAAAAAAGCGCATGAAAATCCGTTGCGTAGTTTTGAAGATAAATGCATATAAGGGGACAGACAGCGGAAAGTAACAGCCGCTGCCTACACCTTCGGGTAACAAAAGGCGTGAAGTTATGTTTTTTTTTAAATAGATAATCAACGCGGAGGATCAGTACGATTTCTACAGAACTTAGTAATAAAAATGTTATATTTAATTAGGAAAGTTACTTGACTGACGATACTGAACATCAGGAGCACATTACGTATTTGTTCAGGTGCCTCGTTTGTTTCAATTCAATTTGATACATAATACAGATACGTCGGAACATTAATCTTCAACGGCATGATCTAATTTAATACTTTCAATAAGTAATCAATTGATTTTTAATTTGGAGCAAAGGCTTTATTAACCTTATTTAATAAATAAACACGCTTTTACAGAGCTTGTGTGCGCAGAGCGTGTCTCTTGGAATTTCTTTTTTGATTGAAATTAAATTAAAATGTGTATTATTTTAAATAATTGAGCCTTCATGAGAATATTTCTTATTATGAAAATTATAAAGATTATAATCAATGAATAATATATAAATTTATATTATTGACAAAGTTGTAATCTAGTTAGCACCACCTGTTCCATATATTTAGTATTAGAAAATTGTTCAAACAATGGTAAAGCCACAAAGTGGGCTGCATGAATGAGTGGGCTCGATCGGTGAATCAGAATATTCAGCTGGAGTAAAGTGCCACTTTCTTACATTTTCTTCTAAGGCCTGCAACGCGCTTACTATCCGGTGGGTCGTTTGCCGTTTTTCCCCACAAAAAACTATTTGGCGTATAGTGGCATGATTGCTGCTGCTCTCATCTTCGTAAACTAAAAACGTGAATTTACTCTGACGGTTTTTTTTTATAATAAATATTATATTATGTGTAAATTAATGCATATATTCTTAGAGGATGTTGCAATTGTTGTTCGTAAACAATCTTACAGATACCAAAGTTCTTGGAGTACCTACTTGGTGATGAACTATCTTCTTGGTAAATAGCATTAAGTTATAGAATATCGTGTTACCTTTGTGCATCCTTTGTGTTAGTGATAGACACCTGTTATATCAGATTAGTAAGTAATAGAATACTGTTAGCACAAGTTCATCAAAGATAATAGTTGGCCTTAAAATATTTGTAGTTCAATTCCCGCTCCTAATTCTTTTTCATCATTGTTAGTAACAATTATGTTGATATATTGATAACTAAAAAACTAAAAACTTCAAAATTAAATGTAATTTTAAACACGCGAAGAATATTAAAAATCTAAAAAAAAAAAAATTTAATGTGTCAAAATACGATAGAGTCTCTATTCAGTGTATTCTTAATCTGATTTCGGTCCACAAATAAAAATATCTTAATGTTATTTTTGCAATAAACCAGAGGATCTTGTCGACGGACATTACATTTTATGGGTGCAATGTATTCACTTGTCAATACAAAGTCATTATCGTGCACGATCTCTCACTGCCACCAGGTGTCACCACTGAGCCACAGTGTATCGACTCGTGCGCACGTCGCGCCGTCACAATGTACTGCACTGATTAATTACAATCACAAGTCGTTAGACAACTTCTTGTAACTTGTCACGGATTAATGGAATTAACTTCTGTGAACTCGGAGTATGTTTTTTTTGTATACTTAAGTATTTTTATTATCTTGCTAAGCTAAATATTTTAATACCCACTTTGTGAAACTCAATTTCCACGAAAATTATTATGTAATAAATTATACTATAAATTATATGTAGGCACTGACTGCTGTCTAGAGGTCAACAAATGTTTGTTTTATATTCATTTGAATCTAAAAGTCGCCTGTTTCTACTTGATAGCAATATAGATACAGCAATAGTGATTTGCAAAAAAAAAAATGACTGATGGTGGTCTTGACTTCTAATCCAGGTTAAGTTATGTGATATGTTATCGTTTCCTGATCCATTGTGCCTGATGGAAGATAACGACGTTTCCACCTGTCAATGGAAAATATTTTCAACAGTGGTAGAGCCAAGCAGTTCGCTGCTGGAATGGGCCGGCTCGATCGGTGAAATACCACGACATCTCAGAAGATCGACGTAAAGTGGCTCATGCCACGTTTCGTTCGGTGAGAGAGGTACCCGGAGGCCCATCCCCCTTCCCCATCCTTCCCTATCCCCTATCCCTTAAAGGTCGGCAACGCAACAGTAACTCTATATGTGTTGCTGGTGTCCATGGGCGGCGTTGGTTGCTTACCAACAGGTGACACGCCTGCTCGTTTGCCCTCTTATCCTACAAAAATCTGCGAACTCTGCGAATCGTAGCACACCATTTTAGTACTCTGAGATACGAAAATTTCATGGAGCCAAATAAAAAATAATAACCTACAAAATATCAAGCAATACAATATCAATATTTGCCAGTCAATGGAATGGCCAATTTTCGTATACAGCACAAAATCATATTATATTAAACAAAAATATGCAATATCAACAGAATACATTCGAAGCGGCCATTTCGGTATGAAATAACGATTTTAACATTGATTCGTCCGTGATCCAAATGGCTCGGTATTATAACAATCGCAGTTATCACAAAAGGTAATTATTTGTCATTATTTCTTTATTCAAAATGGCTGACAATATGATCGCACACATGCTTTTGACAAATTTCAAATTTGTATTAAATTAAAAAAATACTCGAGTTTTAATAAAAACAAAAATATTTTTAAGCAAACGTCGTTTCTGACGTTAAAATACTTGGCGATAGATGACAACGTTTTATTATTCAATTTAAAATATACGTCTTCAATGTTTTCTGTAAAATATTTATAAACTCCAGTCTTGTATTTCAAATACATGTATTTATTATATTTATTCAAAAGTTTATTCAACTAGGTTTGATGAAACAATTTCTATTTTCAAATACAGTTGTAGTTTCTATCTGTTATTTAAAATATCGAGTTGTAAGCGACAGTCGCTGACAGCCTTAACATGCAAACTAATTATTATATAATGATCAAACAGAATGTTAATTACTTTATTAAATGCCTTGAAGGTAAATTAGATCGTAAGTTTTAAAAACTAACCTATATTTAAATTATAATAGAACTTGTAGAGTAGGTGGTATAACTGACGGAGAGTAAGAAACTTGGCATGAATTTAATTAATAAAACTTTGAATATTGTTAAAGAAGTTAAAGATGTGAACTTTCAAGGAGTACTCAGTGATAGAGTCATTCTGTTTAATTCCCGTTTTTGAAAACGAAATGAATGACAAATATGAATCATAAATAGAAACACATGTTTTCTTGATACAAGTAAATATTGTCTCTTAGTAATCTACTGACGGACAGACAAATGCTAGCGATATTTATATTGAAGGTTAGTAGCTATTTATTTATATTCTGTACATATTTTTATTCACAATTTTATTCACAAACAACTTATTATTTTTTTTTTTTTTTAATGTCTCTGGACGCATTGATAAGAATTCCAACTACTGAGTAGATTCCCGTGGATTTGATACATTTTACTTAGTTTAAGATAATAAATAATTTAAATATTATATAAAACAAGAAAAAAATACTAATTACTCGTGAAAATGATCTCTGTAAAGAGTTCGACACGTCGGGAAAGAAATATAAATAAGTAATAAATAAACGCGATATAATCCTAAAAGTTGTTTTAATCAATAATTATCTAATTATATATATTATGTCTTGAGCCATAACAAAATCGCTAGTTATTTAGATAGAAGACTATGCATATAGCTCTCTGTGTATAGCGTCCAGAAACTCATTTTCAACTTAATAAATATATATTTATAAATCTATACAAATTTATATTTATTGTCTTGACTATAAAATATTGTCGATTAAAATCGTCCTGCAAATACGTCCAAGATATCAAACGATTTAAATTTCCAAGCACTGAAAATAATATTCAATATGAAAAGGTTAACACTCTGAATATAATAGTGTTAATATTATCAAGAGTAATAACAAAACATCACAAGAGATGTTTTAGATAAAGCCTCCTTTGTGTGTCCACTTCTCTTGAGGGCTCGTCATATTTTGATGTGGGTACTGATACAGACATACAAGTAAAGGATAATCCGATATTTGAGATAGTGTTATAGTTGTATTGTTTTGAGATTTTATATTGTCTCATCATGATTGTAACGGGTAGTGTTACTGGAGTATCTTCTTGTAGATGATGCTGCCGTCAGGTGGTTCCTCGATGATGGTGGATGAGTGGCCGATTAATAAAAGACGCAATTATAGTCTTGTTATATTTATTAGTGTCAGCGAGAACAGTCTTTCACTACATGCAGACACAGCAGACCACTGCCGCATACTGTGCGTATAGTGTTTATATGATGAAAATAGCGTGATAAGGGAGAAATGCAAGTTGAAGGATGATGTGGTGAGCAAACTGGAGAGAAGAATGTTAAGATTGGTTGGTCATGTTGCAAGAATGGATGAAAGTCGACTGATTAAAAGTGTATATGAAGCAAATGTGAGTGGCAGGGTCGGGATCGGGAGACCAAGACGGAGCTACCACGGTAAAATAAATGGTTTGAAAAAGGCAAACTGCGTAGCACCCGAAACCGACGTGAATGCATGACGAGATGTATGACTGTGGATGAGGCGAAAGATATGTGTCAGGATCGTAGCTTGTGGAAAGCCAAAGCCTCTGCCTACCCTCACGGGATACAGGCGTGAGCTTATGTATGTATGTCATCATGATGATTTTATAGTGATCATATAACAGAGTGTAAAATAATATTTTAATTATTCGTCAAATTTCGAACTTAGTAAAAGATAAAATTAACTGTTACCACTGCGGAACGGTTTGAAAATAACTTCATTTACCAGAGGTCGTGTGTAAGCATTGCCCGGGTTGATAGGCTTTGAAACTTGTGTATCAAATTAGATTTATTTATTTTATAACTTGTGAGAACAGTGAAAGAGGCAAGCAGTTCACTGCACAAATGGGCCAGCTCGACGGGTGAAATGCCATGACCTCTCCGAATATTGACGTAAAGTGACTTATACCGAGTTTCTTTCGGTTAGAGAGGTATTTGGTACAAATTTATCTGTGTGGCAGTTGAGAGACATTTTGACTCTGAACATTTTTAGTGGGCATTCGAATTTGCAAACTATAAAATATGTCACTTGGCTGATTTGGGAACAAGTACAGCACATAAACATCTCATTTACATTAGATGGGTGGTCGCGAATGTTTATCGGTATTAATATACATCAGGAGAATTGTTTTCTGAAATGATTTTGATGATTGATGATTGATGATTGATGATTTTTTCCTATTTTATGTTATTTCTTAAGGGACGTTCATGGTTTTAACACTATTTTTTTACCCTAAGGAATGCTAAAAAGTAAAAAAATAAAAATGGTCAGTTGTAATTGTAATATCTTGGACACAAATCACACAGCGCCCTCTAGTTCCAAGCTAAGCAACTAAATGCTTGTGTTATGGATACTAGATAACGAATAATAATACATAATAATATATACTTTTCTTTTGTAAATACATACTTATAATACATAGAAAAACACCCAGACGCCACACAAATATTCATGTTTGTCACAAATATTTGTGCTCGGGTGGGAATCGAACCCCCGACCTCGTTGCTGCAGCCGGCAGTTTTACCAATGCGCCACGAGGCTCGTCGAAGGTCAGTGTGGGTTATCCCTAAGAGATAGACATAAGCCCTCCCTAAGATTTTTTTGTAGACCTTGTAAAGGTGTTTAATAATGTAGAACATTTTTTTGATCTATCACTTTGGGTTCAGCCAGCGTTTGCAATTAAAATGCTAAATCTCTAAAATTATCATTTTTTCTTCATAACATCATATATGAATTATAGATCAAAACCACCCCGTTGACACCCTCTAACTATTAAAAAAAGCGCATCAAAATCCGTTGCGTAGTTTTGAAGATAAATGCATATATGGGGACAGACAGCGGAAAGTAACAGCCGCTGCCTACACCTTCGGGTAACAAAAGGCGTGAAGTTATGTTTTTGTTTATATAGATAATCAACGCGGAGGATCAGTACGATTTCTACAGAACTTAGTAATTAAAATGTTATATTTAATTAGGAAAGTTACTTGACTGACGATACTGAACATCAGGAGCACATTACGTATTTGTTCAGGTGCCTCGTTTGTTTCAATTCAATTTGATACATAATACAGATACGTCGGAACATTAATCTTCAACGGCATGATCTAATTTAATACTTTCAATAAGTAATCAATTGATTTTTAATTTGGAGCAAAGGCTTTATTAACCTTATTTAATAAATAAACACGCTTTTACAGAGCTTGTGTGCGCAGAGCGTGTCTCTTGGATTTTCTTTTTTGATTGAAATTAAATTAAAATGTGTATTATTTTAAATAATCGAGTCTTCATGAGAATATTTCTTATTATGAAAATTATAAAGATTATAATCAATGAATAATAAATAAATTTATATTATTGACAAAGTTGTAATCTAGGTAGCACCACCTGTTCCATATATTTAGTATTAGAAAATTGTTCAAACAATGGTAAAGCCACAAAGTGGGCTGCATGAATGAGTGGGCTCGATCGGTGAATCAGAATATTCAGCTGGAGTAAAGTGCCACTTTCTCACATTTTCCTCTAAGGCCTGCAACGCGCTTACTATCCGGTGGGTCGTTTGCCGTTTTTCCCCACAAAAAACTATTTGGCGTATAGTGGCATGATTGCTGCTGCTCTCATCTTCGTAAACTAAAAACGTGAATTTACTCTGACGGTTTTTTTTTATAATAAATATTATATTATGTGTAAATTAATGCATATATTCTTAGAGGATGTTGCAATTGTTGTTCGTAAACAATCTTACAGATACCAAAGTTCTTGGAGTACCTACTTGGTGATGAACTATCTTCTTGGTAAATAGCATTAAGTTATAGAATATCGTGTTACCTTTGTGCATCCTTTGTGTTAGTGATAGACACCTGTTATATCAGATTAGTAAGTAACAGAATACTGTTAGCACAAGTTCATCAAAGATAATAGTTGGCCTTAAAATATTTATAGTTCAATTCCCGCTCCTAATTCTTTTTCATCATTGTTAGTAACAATTATGTTGATATATTGATAACTAACAAACTAAAAACTTCAAAAATAAATGTAATTTTAAACACGCGAAGAATATAAAAAATCTAAAAAGATAACAAAATTTAATCTGTCAAAATACGATAGAATCTCTATTCAGTGTATTCTTAATCTGATTTCGGTCTGCAAAAAAAATAACTTAATGTTATTTTTACAATAAACCAGAGGATCTTGTCGACGGACATTACATTTTATGGGTGCAATGTATTCACTTGTCAATACAAAGTCATTATCGTGCACGATCTCTCACTGCCACCAGGCGTCACCACTGAGCCACAGTGTATCGACTCGTGCGCACGTCGCGCCGTCACAATGTACTGCACTAATTTATTACAACCACAAGTCGTTAGACAACTTCTTGTAACTTGTCACGGATAATTGGAATTAACTTCTGTGAACTCTGAGTATGTTTTTTTATATACTTAAGTATGTTTATTATCTTGCTAAGAAAAATATTTTAATACCTACTCTGTGAAAATCAATTTCCACGAAAATTATTATGTAATAAATTGTACTATAGATTATATGTACGCACTGACTGCTGTCTAGAGGTGAACAAATGTTTGTTTTATATTCATTTGAATCTAAAATTCGCCTGTTTTACTTGTTATTTTAAACAGCAATAGGGCTTTGCAAAAAAAAAATGACTGATGGTGGTCTTGACTTCTAATCCAGGTTAAATTATGTTATATATTATCGTTTCCTGATCAACTGTGCCTGATGGAAGATAACGACGTTTCCACCTGTCAATGGGAAATATTTTCCCCTGTGACTTTAACATACAAGTGGTTTTAGATGTTATTTTAAGTTAGTAGAGAGACGGAGATGTATGTTAAAAAAACACTGGATAAAAACAAGGCCCAATAAATTACTCTGATGCTCAATATTAATATTACTTGTGAAAAATGTATGAAATATATATATATTTTTTCTTTACTTTACAGTGGTAAAGCCAAGCATTTCGCTGCGTGAATGGGCCGGCGCGACCGGTGAGATACCACGACATCTCAGAAGACCGACCTAAAGTGGCTCATGCCACGGTTCGTTCAGTGAGAGAGGTACCCGGAGACCCATCGCCCTTCCCCATCCTTCCCTATCCCCTATCCCTTAAAGGTCGGCAACGCAACAGTAACTCTATATGTGTTGCTGGTGTCCATGGGCGGCGTTGGTTGCTTACCAACAGGTGACACACCTGCTCGTTTGCCCTCTTATCCTATAAACATTCTGCGAATTCAGCGAATCGTAGCACACCATTTTAGTACTCTGAGATACGAAAATTTCATGTAGCCAAATAAAAAATACCTACAAAATATCAGGCAATACAATAGCAATATTTGCCAGTCAATGGAATAGCCAATTTTCCTATACAGCACAAAATCATATTATATTAAACAAAAATATGCAATATCAACAGAATACATTCGAAGTGGCTATTTCGGTATGAAATAACGAATTTAAAATTGATTCATCCGTGATCCAAATGGCTCGGTATTATAACAATCGCAGTTATCACAAAAGGTAATTATTTGTCATTATTTCTTTATTCAAAATGGCTGACAATATGGTCGTACACATGCTTTTGACAAATTTCAAATTTGTAGAGGAAAGTCACCAAATATGGAATACTATTTTGTTTTTGGGATATAAAAAAAAACTTCATATAAATTAAAACAGTTTAATGTTTTTACTAATCAGTCATACATTTATATGTAGTAATTAACAGCCTTTAATCAAATATATTAGTTATCAAACTAAAATCTAACATAAAAAACAAAATCACAAATGAGTAACCAAATATGGAATAGGTACCCATATATGGAATATAAGCATAAATCAACATAACAATAACAAAAATGGACATTAATATCTTTGAGATCAATTAAATAAATATAACATATTGTGATAAATGAAAGAAGTTACATAATTACTTGCAAAAGTCACAGATCCAAGTATCAAACTCTGGACCAGCACAATCATAATGTGCCCAGAGCCCACACATCAAGCATTTAATCCAGCTTTCTCCACTTTTATCCATGGAAAAAAGTCTTGAACAGAACATACATTCTGCATCAGCAGAGTCAGGAGGTACTTGGTTCATCAACTCATCATGTTCACTACCTTCATCAAACTGGATAACGTCTAGTTCCTCAGAGTCTTCTTCTTCACTATCATCCTTATTTTTCTTCGTTTGTTTGTTTCTCTTCGCATCTTCTTATTCTTTGTCTTGACTAGTTTATTTTCTTTTTCTTGTCTCTTCATATTTTTATTTTCTAAATCAGTTTTGTAGGGAGAAGATGTTATGACTGCTGCTACAGCAGCTTTTCTTCCTCTGCTAGATACTTTTCTTCGTTTCTCTGGCACTGGACTTATGGCATGCGGAGACACCAGATCCAAACTGCTGCGATTAAGCCCAGAAGTCGAAGGTACAGGTTCAGGTTGTAAATTAGCAGTTGTTTGTGGTGCAGGTATTTCTACCAGAACTTGACCAGTTTCAGATCTTGATTCCAGCGGAGGGATATTGGTTGTACAACCGTCTATTAAAGCATTTTGTTGCGCAGCAATAAAGTCCACATCACTGAAGACATTTTTATTTAAAGGCCACAATCCAGTAACTTTGAACCCCTTGGCTGCGATTTCGCCTGTTTGTACTTTCAAATAGGATTTGCCAAACAGCTCCACAATATCATATGGACTTAGAGGTCTGTTGTTGTCTCTAATCCACATGCGTATTTCCTCACTATAGTATGTTTTTAAAGGCCCCATGAAAGTTTTATCTAATGGCTGCAATTTATGAGTCGTATGAGGAGGTAACGAAACTATGTCCACGTTATTTTCCCTAGCAATATCTATTATATCGATATTGTGAGTATGACTATAGTGTCCGTCTAGTATCAGTAAAACCCTCGATTCAGGAGTCGGGTTGGTGTGTTGAATAAAGTGCTTGAACCAGTCTGTAAAGATGTTCATTTGTATCCATCCTGATGGGTCTGCAACTCCGACTGATCCTGGAGGACAGCCTCTCATTAGCTGAGCACTCATATTTTTTCTGGGAAAAATAATGAACGGTGGCACAAAATGACCAGTAGCATTCATGCAAACAACTATTGTCATCAGAGATCCTCTTTCTGCTGAAGTCAGTGCAGCTACCTGGCGTTTACCTTTGTGGCCGATGATTTGTGGTATCTTACTTTGTACTATTGTGAGGCCTGATTCATCCACGTTGTAAATACGATTTGGTGGATAGTTATTCTTAGCGTAAAGCTCTTCAAGGAGGTTGAAAAAGGCTTCCACTTTTTCTTTATCAAATCCAAATGCTCTGGTAAATGATGTACCAGTTGGTCTTCTTATCGAAAGTTTATCTTTATGACGATTTAAAAATAACTTTAACCACTTTTTTCCAGCCATACCTGATTCACCGAAGGGATTCTGCAAATTGTTTCGCTTTGCTAGCATGAACGCCATACGGCGAAGATCAGTTCTTGTTAAACCGTGAAACTTACTCTCCATTATTAGTATGTATTCTACTAGCTGATGTTCAAGTTCGGAGCCCAAGATAGTTTTTCGTCCTAATGTAGTAGCTGCTGCCACTTCTAGAGACTGTTCATCTTTTTGGCAGAGACGAAATAAAGTTGTCCTAGGCACTTGAAAATGCTGTGCCGCTTTCAAATACCCCATTTTCTTTTCCCGGACGAATTTTATAGCTTGTGCCATTTTCTCTTCATCCCAGGTTTTTCGTTTGGTTGATTGTGAACCGGACATTCTAAAAACAAACATTACATATATTTTTTAGCAAGCAAGTATCTATCATATGAAATATTATATCTAATTATGGAATATTCCATAATTAGACACCGACGACTGTCCATATTTGGATTTTTATACTAGTTCAAACTCTTCTAAATATTTTTTTAAGTCACAATATTTTGAAATTAAAAGATCACAAAATGGTGAAATAAACATAATACCGATATACTAAATAGTATAACACTTATGTATACAAACATATCAGCTGGTAATACTCATTTATTACTTACCTTTAAAATTTTCCGCACGACAACAAAAAAAAAAACACGCCTGCCACACGTGAAGTGTTCGCGCAACTGACTCGATGGTGTGAGTGCGATAGTTAGTAGACCGAATGGAACAGAAGATGGTCGAGTGTTGCGTTTCCTACTTATAGTCTTAGAGAAATGAAGGTATTCCATATTAGGATACTATTTCATATTTGGTGACTTTCCTCTATTAAATTAAAAAAATACTCGAGTTTTAATAAAAACTTTTAACAAAAATATTTTTAAGCAAACGTCGTTTCTGACGTTAAAATACTTGGCGATAGATGACAACGTTTTATTATTCAATTTAAAATATGCATCTTCAATGTTTTCTGTAAAATATTTATAAATTCCAGTTTTGTATTTCAAATACATGTATTTATTATATTTATTCAAAAGTTTATTCAACTAGGTTTGATGAAACAATTTCTATTTTCAAATACAGTTGTAGTTTCTATCTGTTATTTACAATCTCGAGTTGTAAGCGACAGTCGCTGACAGCCATAACATGCAAACTAATTGTTATATAATGATCAAACAGAATGTTAATTACTTTATTAAATGCCTTGAAGGTAAATTAGATCGTAAGTTTTAAAAACTAACCTATGTTTAAATTATAATAGAACTTGTAGAGTAGGTGGTAGAACTGACGGAGAGTAAGAAACTTGGCATGAATTTAATTAATAAAACTTTGAATATTGTTAAAGAAGTTAAAGATGTGAACTTCCAAGGAGTACTCAGTGATAGAGTCATTCTGTTTAATTCCCGTTTTAGAAAACGAAATGAATGACAAATATGAATCATAAATAGAAACACACGTTTTCTTGATAAAATTAAATATTGTCTCTTGGTAATGTACTGACGGACAGACAAATGCTAGCGATATTTATATTGAAGGTTAGTAGCTATTTATTTATATTCTGTACATATTTTTATTCACAATTTTATTCACAAACAACTTATCATTTTTTTCTTTTTTTTTAATGTCTCTGGACGCATTGATAAGAATTCCAACTACTGAGTAGATTCCCGTGGATTTGATACATTTTACTTTGTTTAAGATAATAGATAATTTAAATATAATATAATAAAAAAAAATACTAATTACTCGTGAAAATGATCTCTGTAAAGAGTTCGACACGTCGGGAAATAAATATAAATAAGTAATAAATAAACGCGATATAATCCTAAAAGTTGTTTTAATCAATAATTATCAAATTATATATATTATGTCTTGAGCCATAACAAAATCGCTAATTATTTAGATAGAAGACTATGCATATATCTCTTTTGTATAGTGTCCAAAAACTCATTTTCAACTTAATTAATATATAGCTACATTAAAAATTTAAATTTATTGTCTTGACTATAAAATATTGTCGATTAAAATCGTCCTGCAAATACGTCGAAGATATCAAACGATTTAAATTTCCAAGCAGTGAAAATAATACTCAATATGAAAAGGTTAACACTCTGAATATAATAGTGTTAATATTATCAAGAGTAATAACAAAACATCACAAGAGATGTTTTAGATAAAGCCTCCTTTGTGTGTCCACTTCTCTTGAGGGCTCGTCATATTTTGATGTGGGTACTGATACAGACATACAAGTAAAGGATAATCCGATATTTGAGATAGTGTTATAGTTGTATTGTTTTGAGATTTTATATTGTCTCATCATGATTGTAACGGATAGTGTTACTGGAGTATCTTCTTGTAGATGATGCTGCCGTCAGGTGGTTCCTCGATGATGGTGGATGAGTGGCCGATTAATAAAAGACGCAATTAGAGTCTTGTTATATTTATTAGTGTCAGCGAGAACAGTCTTTCACTACATGCAGACCACAGCAGACCACTGCCGCATACTGTGCGTATAGTGTTTATATGATGAAAATATGGTGATAAGGGAGAAATGCAAGTTGAACGATGATGTGGTAAGCAAAGTGGAGAGAAGTATGTTAAGATTGTTTGGTCATGTTGCAAGAATGGATGAAAGTCGACTGATTAAAAGTGTATATGAAGCAAATGTGAGTGGCAGGGTCGGGATCGGGAGACCAAGACGGAGCTACCACGGTAAAATAAATGGTTTGAAAAAGGCAAACTGCGTAGCACCCGAAACCGACGTGAATGCATGACGAGATGTATGACTGTGGATGAGGCGAAAGATATGTGTCAGGATCGTAGCTTGTGGAAGGCCAAAGCCTCTGCCTACCCTCATGGGATACAGGCATGTCATGTTATGTATATATGTCATCATGATGATTTTAGTGATCATATAACAGAGTGGGAAATAATATTTTAATTATTCGTCGAATTTCTAACTTAGTGAAGGATAAAATTAACTGTTACCACGGCGGAACGATTTGAAAATAATTTCTTTTACCAGAGGTCGTGTGTAAGCATTGCCCGGGTGGATAGGCTTTGAAACTTTTGTATCAAATTAGATTATTTATTTTATAACGTGTGAGAACAGTGAAAGAGGCAAGCAGTTCACTGCACAAATGGGCCGGCTCGACGGGTGAAATGCCATGACCTCTCGGAATATTGATGTACTCGTAAAGTGACTTATGCCTAGTTTCTTTCGGTTAGAGAGGTATTTGGTACAAATTTATCTGTGTGGCAGTTGAGAGACATTTTGACTCTAAACATTTTTAGTGGGCATTCGAAAACTATAAAATATGTCACTTGGCTGATTTGGGAACAAGTACAGCATATAAATATCTCATTTACATTAGATGGGTGGTCGCGAATGTTCATCGGTTTGTTAAAACGGATTTATAGTAATATACATCAGGAGAATTGTTTTCTGAAATGATTACCGTATTTTTTCCTATTGTATGTTATGCTGTGTGGCGCCGGCTTAGAATACCGCCACCCCATCTCTTCCCGTGGGTGTCGTAAAAGGCGACTAAGGGAAAAGCTAGAAGAATGGGCAGCAGCATTCTCTCTTAAGACAATACAGCCTACTGCGATCGCCAACCCGCCTGCCAAGCGTGGCGATTATGGCAAAATCCCCCCATGATTGAGCGGACCGGCAGTTGTGGCGCTCTATGGGGGAGGCCTATGTCCAGCAGTGGACGACAAAAAGGCTAATGATGATGATGATGATAACTATATAAAATAGAATACGTTCCAATTGTCAAACCGTAAAACTTTCTGAATACAGCCATCGGTCGTTCATCTAAATTTTTTTATGGCACAGGAGTACTAACGCGCAGGCGTGTCACCTGATGGTAAATGCCCAGCGCTATGGGGGAGGCCTATGTCCAGCAGTGGACCTCAAAAGGGCTAATGATGATGATGATGAATGATGTATGTTATTTCTTAAGGGACATTTATGGTTTTAACACTATTTTTTTACCCTAAGGAATGCTTTCTTACAGCCCCGGGGTCCCGCAGGCACATATGTTAGGCTTTTCATGGCATGCCTCCGAAAACTATTGCACTAAAATTCCACCTGAGATGTTTTGGAAAACTTGAAGCCACAACTCAGAACCAGTTCTCTTACCAGCCAACTGGGCTCCGCCTGCAACGACAAAACAGTGACGGTTACCAGTGTGAGAATATTTAAACCAAATTTGTATTAGCCAAACCTGAATAAAATAAGCAGTTTTCAATGAAAATATGGGTTCTCAAAGTTTCTTAGTGTCAGTAATTTCAAGAGTTTATTTTCATTGGATAAATCGTATATCTTTGTAGTATGTCTTGTTTTTATTTATTCGTACGTAAGCACTTATTCATTTGACCCTCCGTATCATAAGCATTTAAATAAAATTATCTATTTAAAATTTTTATTATTAAATAATATCGATATACAGACTACAAGGCGATTAATAACATGAAGCTGTATCAACATTGTTTCAGTTACAAAACTTGGCGGCCCAAGAGGGCACTAGTTACAAACTTCACCTGAAATTCAGCATCCACCCTTCATGAATTATTCAACAATGACAAAATTACAGAATCGATTCGAGCTATAAATTTGACATGAACGCACTACTAACTCGCCTGTTCAAACTTGTTTTGTATCCCACCAGTAATCTGTGGTTCGTGTTGTTACAAGTTTTGCGCTTGACATACAGATTTAAATTAAGAATAAAAATAACGCTGTCATTATGAATTTGAAGTTTCGATAATTTTGATTTGATGTTTAGTATACTTATGATTTTTTAATTGGTTAAGGGACAGACGAGCAAGCGCCGCCTCGCGTAACCTAAAAATCGCCAAACGCTCCATGAGTTATTTATTTATGTATATTTTCTGATAGATCGCGGTATAACACCAATTGAACTAGTCCAATCATCCAGGTCGTTACGGTCCCAGAATACCGTTGCCGGCAACTGGTTCCATATAGGATGTCCATTCAGTGCATGGAAATAAATGACCGCTGATTGAGTATTATTTCATCTAATCCACTTGTTTTATTTCACCATGTATTAACATAACATAACTTCACGCCATTGTTACCCGAAGGTGTGGGCAGCGGCTGTTAAGCCTCGTCTCGCCGTTATGTTTACGTCCCAAATGGAATAGGTGGTGAACCTATTGCCATACCGGGCACACAGTTTTCAGTCATCGATTTTTATCACACGTAACTTCCGAAAATTCCGAAAAGTCATTGGTGTGTGCCAGGATTTGAACCCACTACTTCTTGAATCAGAAGCGGGGTGCTAGCCACTGCGCCACCGAGACTGTTTAACCATGTATTCTCCTGCGAAAATAGTGGTAGTAAAGACATTTAAGTGCATTGATTAATCATTAGCACTGTAATGATGCCAAGATGAGAAGAGAAGAGATTTCTTAATTAAAACATTCGGTATAATTAAAAGTAATGTCACATTATATATTCATTATTCACTTACATAAATTACAAATAAGATTCAAGTTCAACTCCTAAAATTTTCAGCGTCATTTTGTGATATCTAATAGAATCCAGGCGCCAGGCTATTAAGCACCGATTTATATAATTCATATCGAGCTTAGTCAAACGAACTTCGCGAGTAATTAGCGATTATACTGAAGGAGTTTTTGACCTTTTAACGGTTTATGTTTCAATCTTGCATGGACTCTGAGGTGAAATGATAAAATAGCTAATTGCCAAATATAGATTAGCGGGTACAATTCCTGAGAGTAAATATTTGTGATGTATATAATTTTTTTTAGGCGTTATTCTATCGATTATATTTCCTACGGCCTATTTCAATTGGGACGTAAAAATCGGCCATGTACTTTTAGCTGCCGCTGTTGTTACTATCGGATAAAAAAGGCGTGAAGTTTTAAAAAATTAAGTAAATTATCTATATATATAAAATTCTTCTGTCACAGTGTTTGTCCTCGAAATCCTCCAAAACGGCTGGACCGATTTTAATGAAATTTGGTATACATATTTGTTAGGTCTGCGAATAGGTTTTTATCTATTTTTCATTCCCCTATATCACAAGGGTAGCCCACCCCTCAATATTTTTTTTAATTTTTCGACATTTTTCTGTTTCTTTTTTTTTTATAAAACGGGATACAAAAATACATACAATCCTAAATTTTCAACCCCCTACGATCAACCCCTATTTTTTAAATTTTATTTTTTGGCAAGACGAAGTTTGCCGGGTCAGCTAGTATTACTATAGTTTTTTAAGTTTAGATAACACAAATATGTTGTTGCTTAGCTTGGATAACTAAATGGCGCTATATAAATATACTGCATTGCAAAATAATTACCAATAACATTACATGGCTTACAACAAATTCCCTTTCCACTGTTTGTCCCCTTATATGCTCAGATTTTTTAAAATATACAATACATTATGATGATTTTTTTATATGTAGGACCTATAATAGGACCTATAATGTGTATGTACTCGGTGGCCCAGTGGTCGAGCACACGGCTCCTGATCCAGAGGTCCGGGTTCGATTCCTGACACTGGCTCACACCAATGACTTTTCGAAATTGTTTTAGGAAGTTATGCGTGATAAATATCGATGACTGAAAACTTTGTGACCGGTATGGCAATAGGTTCGCCAGCTATTCCATTTGGGACGTAAACATAACGGCGGGACGAGGCTTAACAGCCGTTGCCTACACCTTCGGGTAACAAAACGCGTGGAGTTATGTTATGTATGTATGTTAATGTGTCAACGGGGTGTTTTGTACCACGCAGCAGTAGAGAAACACTTTATTTACGAAGCAATTTGAATCATAATCCTTATTCCAATGAGTTCTTCAAATGCATGTGTGTATTTAATATATTTATTTTATTTACGCTATTATTGCTTTTAAGGCGAAACAAAGTTTGCCGGATCAACTAGCTACAATATTAGTATCATCAGCATAATTTTTAAATATATTATAAATCGAAAAACTTATGCAATATATCAGTAAATCATTGTTATAGGTTGTAAGAAATTTCCACACCTCTATCCTTGTCGAAAAACCCGGCGTTGAAATCTCGAATTATGTAATATCTTGTTGCTGAAGCCTTCCCCGGGGTGCACTTACTTAACTTAATGGCTGTTATATCCCAGCTTCCGTGTGAACGCCAATATGAATTATGTTGATATAATTTAAATGCGAACACATTCAAAGCCTTTCTAAGGCTTCGCTCTTTTGGAATCAGTTCCAATGATATAACATTTAAAATTTATGGTTGTGGATGTTGAAACATTTTCAGTCAAATCTAGGTACTTTTCAAAATAAAATCGCATTTTTGTTTAGAAGTAAATTTCTAGTATTTTAACTGCACATGAAAGAGTAATTTAATTGAAATGCCCGTATTTTTCTTTAGATTTTTATTTAATACTAGCCGACCCGGCGAACTTCAATCGGTGCTATTTATCGGCACGCGTTTTGGCGCGCAACGAAATACTATGTCCCGCTATGTTACTACTGTAATATCTTCGTAAATATTTGTTTAAAGTACATACTGTAAAGGGCAATATTGATCTATATTAAATGCACAATCTACTCAATGCACTTAACTAGATAAAAATTAATGCTGTAATGTTTAAAATCGCTTCGTAAATAAGCCATTATTTCTCATAAAAAATAAAAATGGTCATTGTGGGTTATCATTAAGAGATAGACATATGCCCTGGCATACTTTTTTGTAGACCTTGTGAAGGTGTTTAATAATGTTGAACATTGTTTTGATCTATCACTTAGGGTTCAGCCAGCGTTTGCAATTAAAGTGCTAAATCTCGAAAATTATCATTTTTTCTTTACAACATCATATATGAATTATAGATTAAGACCACCCCGTTGACACCCTCTAACTATTAAAAAAAAACAAAATCCGTTGCGTAGTTTTAAAGATATATGCATATAAGGGGACAGACAGCGGAAAGTGACTTGGTTTTATACTATGTAATGATATTATTTAATATACGGGCATATATGGGAATGTATGGCAATAATAATATCTGGAAAGTTCCGATAACTTTCATTGATGTTTTTTTATTATTGATATATTCTTTGAAAAGCCTTTAAAACTGTGTAGGTATAGGCAGTGCACATTATTTTATATTATGCCAAATACTTTATGACACTCTAGGGACTTGAGACTCTAGGGACATGGGGATTGAATGCTCGTTCTCTTAATAATTATATTACAAAGCGACTAGAGAAAACCTCGCTCGACCAGAGGACTGGTTTTTTCTTCGTACAGAGAAAGAGGTCTGATTTCAATAGTCTTTTAATTGTATGTATTGTAAACAATAATATATTACTTAATTGGTTTTAAATAAAAGAAATATTTCATAATCATACAAATTTTCCTCACATGAATGGAGTCTCTGGTGAAAGCTTTTAATCCATAACTACGTATGTATATATGTGGATAGTCAACATATGAAACCTTTGTCCAATTACATAAGGAACGTAGGTTCCTATTCTATACGAATTCAATAGAATTACTGGCGATATTGGATCACTGACAATATATATTGAAGGGATCCAAATAATTCATATACGTGTATGTTGTAGCTTGGAACCCTTAGAAACAGGAGGTATAGTAGTAGAAACTAATGTCCTGACAAGAAGAATAAGATTGTGATTTGTCTCATGAAATAGGTGAAGGCGCCTATTGCCCTAGATCGCTAACAAGCCGTGAGTATTATTATTTGTATAGTTTTTAGTATTGTTATAGATGAATTTTAGTGAGATACTACGATACCTTACGGAAAATCGACGTCAAGTGGCTCTTGCCGGGTTCAGTTTGTTGCTACATATATCCAGAGGCTCACCCCACTCTAACCACAGCAAGACAACTGTAAAAATAAAAATCAATGTACAGTTTCAAATTTCATGCGATTTTATTATATGTATATAGATAATGACGAGTCTCGGTGGCGCAGTGGCCGAGCACACGGCTTCTGATCCAGAGGTCCGGGTTCGATTCCAGACACTGGCTCACACCAATGACTTTTCGAAATTATTTTCGGAAGTTATGTGTGATAAATATCGATGACTGAAAACTTTGTGCCCGGTATGGCAATAGGTTCGCCACCTATTCCATTTGGGACGTAAACATAACGGCGAGACGAGGCTTAACAGCCGCTGCCTACACCTTCGGGTAACAAAAGGCGTGAAGTTATGTTTTTTTTTATATAGATAATCAACGCGGAGGATCAGTACGATTTCTACAGAACTTAGTAATTAAAATGCTATTATTTAATTAGGAAAGTTACTTGATTGGCGATACTGAACATCAGGAGCACACTACGTATTTGTTCAGGTGCCTCGTTTGTTTCAATTCAATTTGATACATAATACAGATACGTCGGAACATTAATCTTCAACGGCATGATCTAATTTAATACTTTTATTAAATAATCAATTGATTTTTAATTTGGAGCAAAGGCTTTATTAACCTTATTTAATAAATAAACACGCTTTTACAGAGCTTGTGTGCGCAGAGCGTGTCTCTTGGAATTTCTTTTTTGATTGAAATTAAATTAAAATGTGTATTATTTTAAATAATTGAGTCTTCATGAGAATATTTCTTATTATGAAAATTATAAAGATTATAATCAATGAATAATAAATAAATTTATATTATTGACAAAGTTGTAATCTAGGTAGCACCACCTGTTCCATATATTTAGTATTAGAAAATTGTTCAAACAATGGTAAAGCCTCAAATTGGGCTGCATGAATGAGTGGGCTCGATCGGTGAATCAGAATATTCAGCTGGAGTAAAGTGCCACTTTCTTACATTTTCCTCTAAGGCCTGCAACGCGCTTACTATCCGATGGGTCGATTGCCGTTTTTCCCCACAAAAAACTATTTGGCGTATAGTGGCATGATTGCTGTTGCTCTCATCTTCGTAAACTAAAAACGTGAATTTACTCTGATGGTTTTTTTTTATAATAAATATTATATTATGTGTAAATTAATGCATATATTCTTAGAGGATGTTGCAATTGTTGTTCGTAAACAATCTTACAGATACCAAAGTTCTTGGAGGACCTACTTGGTGATGAACTATCTTCTTGGTAAATAGCATTAAGTTATAGAATATCGTGTTACCTTTGTGCATCCTTTGTGTTAGTGATAGACACCTGTTATATCAGATTAGTAAGTAACAGAATACTGTTAGCACAAGTTCATCAAAGATAATAGTTGGCCTTAAAATATTTATAGTTCAATTCCCGCTCAATTCTTTTTCATCATTGTTAGTAACAATTATGTTGATATATTGATAACTAACAAACTAAAAACTTCAAAATTAAATGTAATTTTAAACACGCGAAGAATATAAAAAATCTAAAAAGATAACAAAAATTTAATCTGTCAAAATACGATAGAATCTCTATTCAGTGTATTCTTAATCTGATTTCGGTCTGCAAAAAAAATAACTTAATGTTATTTTTACAATAAACCAGAGGATCTTGTCGACGGACATTACATTTTATGGGTGCAATGTATTCACTTGTCAATACAAAGTCATTATCGTGCACGATCTCTCACTGCCACCAGGCGTCACCACTGAGCCACAGTGTATCGACTCGTGCGCACGTCGCGCCGTCACAATGTACTGCACTAATTTATTACAACCACAAGTCGTTAGACAACTTCTTGTAACTTGTCACGGATAATTGGAATTAACTTCTGTGAACTCTGAGTAAGTTTTTTTATATACTTAAGTATGTTTATTATCTTGCTAAGAAAAATATTTTAATACCTACTCTGTGAAACTCAATTTCCACGAAAATTATTATGTAATAAATTGTACTATAGATTATATGTACCCACTGACTGCTGTCTAGAGGTCAACAAATGTTTGTTTTATATTCATTTGAATCTAAAAGTCGCCTGTTTTACTTGATATTTTAAACAGCAATAGTGCTTTGCAAAAAAAAAATGACTGATGGTGGTCTTGACTTCTAATCCAGGTTAAGTTATGTGATATATTATTGTTTCCTGATCAACTGTGCCTGATGGAAGATAACGACGTTTCCACCTGTCAATGGAAAATATTTTCCCCCGTGACTTTAACATACGAGTAGTTTTAGATGTTATTCCGGTATTTTAAGTTAGTAGAGAGACGGAGATGGATGTTAAAAAACACTGGATAAAAACAAGGCCCAATAAATTACTCTGATGCTCAATATTAATATTACTTGTGAAAAATGTATGAAATATACACATGCTTTTTCTTTACTTTACAGTGGTTTTTTTTTCTTTACAGTGGTAGAGCCAAGCAGTTCGCTGCATGAATGGGCCGGCTCGACCGGTGAGATACCACGACCTCTCAGAAGATCGACGTAAAGTGGCTCATGCCACGTTTCGTTCGGTGAGAGAGGTACCCGGAGGCCCATCCCCCTTCCCCATCCTTCCCTATCCCCTATGCCTATAACACTATATGTGTTGCTGGTGTCCATGGGCGGCGTTGGTTGCTTACCAACAGGTGACACGCCTGTTCGTTTGCCCTCTTATCCTATAAAAAAATCTGCGAATTCTGCGAATCGTACCGCACCATTTTAGTACTCTGGAATACGAAAATTTCATGTAGCCAAATTAAAAATACCTACAAAATATCAAGCAATACAATATCAATATTTGCCAGTCAATGGAATGGCCAATTTTCGTATACAGCACAAAATCACATCATATTAAACAAAAATATGCAATATCAACAGAATACATTCGAAGCGGCCATTTCGGTATGAAATAACGAATTTAAAATTGATTCGTCCGTGATCCAAATGGCTCGGTATTATAACAATCGCAGTTATCATAAAAGGTAATTATTTGTCATTATTTCTTTATTCAAAATGGCTGACAATATGATCTCACACATCATCATTTTCATCATTAGCCTATTGCAGTCCACTGCTGGACATAGGCCTCTCCCAATGTGCGCCACAACATCCGATTCTCTGCCTTCCGCATCCAGTCTTTTTCAGCAGCCTTTCTGAGGTCGTCTGACCATCGGGCTGGTGGGCGTCCTACGCTACGTTTACCAAGACGCGGTCTCCACTCAATGACCTTCTTGCTCCATCTACCGTCGGTCCTTCGGCAGATATGACCAGCCCATTGCCACTTCAGCGAGCTTATTCTACGAGCTATGTCGGTTACCCCAGTTCTCTGGCGGATATACTCATTCCTGAGTTTATCCTTCAGAGATACCCCGAGCATAGCCCGCTCCATAGCTCGCTGAGCGACTTTAAATTTGTGGACTAGCCCCACCGTGAGTGTCCACGTTTCGGCACCGTAGGTCATTACCGGTAGGACGCACTGGTCAAAGACTTTGGTCTTCAGACATTGCGGTATAGGCGAGCTGAAGACCCGACGCAGTTTGCCAAATGCAGCCCAACCCAGCTGAATCCTCCTTGCGGCCTCCTTCTCGAAGTTTCGTCTACCTACCTGGATAGTTTGGCCTAGGTAGACGTATTTGTTTACGACTTCGAGAACTGACCCTTCGACGCTTATCGGTCCGGGCACGACATGTTCATTGAACATGACTTTGGTCTTGTCCAAGTTCATGCCCAAACCGACACGCCGGGAGGACTCGTCCAGGCTGCGCAGCATTCCGCTTAACTGTTCCAGCGACTCTGCCATTACAACGATATCGTCGGCAAACCGAAGATGTGAGATGTACTCACCATTCACGTTGATACCCTGTCCAGTCCAATCCAGGGTCTTGAAGACGTCCTCTAGAGCGTTGGTGAAGAGTTTGGGAGATATGACATCTCCCTGTCTTACACCTCGATTCAGCTCGATAGAGTTCGTCACCTGGTCCTGTATCTGGACAGCCATCGTGGCGGTGTCATACAAGCATCTCAACACCTCGATATAACGCCAGTCAATCCGACATCGCTGCAATGCATCCAGAACTGCCCAAGTTTCGATGGAGTCGAAGGCTTTTTCATAGTCCACGAATGCCATACACAGCGGCTGATTGTACTCTTCGGTCTTCTGTACAATCTGCCGAACAGTATGGATGTGGTCCACCGTACTAAAGCCTTTTCGAAACCCGGCCTGCTCCGGAGGCTGGAATTCGTCGAGTCTTACAGCGAGACGATTCGTGACGACCCTCGAGAACAACTTGTAGATATGGCTCAGGAGTGAGATGGGTCTGTAATTCTTCAGTAAGGTTTTATCACCTTTTTTGAAGAACAGCACCACCGCACTCCTGCCCCAAGCCTGTGGTGTTATGCCCTGGTGTATGACGGAATTAAAAAGGCTTGCTAATTCCTTTAGGATAGGAGTCCCGCCGGCTTTTAGAAGCTCTGTAGTAATTCCGTCATCACCGGGTGCCTTGTTGTTCTGGAGTTGCCCGAGAGCCGCACTAATCTCGCTTTCAGTGACATCGGGAATGTCCTCACTATAGTGACGCGTTAGCGGGGCTCTGTGGTCATCATCGCTGTGTCTCGTCGGCTTGGTCATCCGTGTGGAATAAAGGAGCCCATAAAAAGATTCTATCTCTGCGAGAATCTCAGGCTTAGAGGTGACGACACGTCCATCCGCAGTTTTCAGCTTCGTCAGATGGGGCCTTCCAAGCTGCTGAGCGAACACTTTCGACCCTTTGTTGCGGTCGATCGCGTCCTCGATTGCTCGAGTATTCGATCGACGAAGGTCGCGCCGCATCAGCTTTCTAATACGCTGGTTTAGGCTTTTCCATTCTGACGAAGACAGCTGATCGGATGGAGTTTCTCGCCTTTGCCTCATCAGCTCGAGTGTCTCAGCAGAGAGCTTGGACTCCTTTTTCTGCGATCTCGGGAACAGCCTTTGAGACACTTTCCTCAGCGTGTTGACCACAGTGTCGACTTTTTCGTCCACGTTGCCTGTGGTTTCCAGCAGATCGAAACGATTTTTAAGTTCCGTTTGGAACTTTTCGGTTTCGGCTATTTGGAGTAGCGTAGGTCGGAGAATAGACCTAATCTTCCGGGTCCTTTCAGCTTTGAAGTTAATGTTTAGAGAGCCTCGAAGAAGTCGGTGATCACTTCCAGTATTGAACCTGTTGATCACAGAGACATCTCTAAATATATGCTTACTATCCGTAATGATAAAATCTATCTCGTTCCTTGTCACAGAATCGGGGCTTCGCCAAGTCCACCTCCTGTGGAGACTCTTCTTGAAGAAAGAATTCATCAAGAAAAGCCCTTCAGACTCCAGGAAGTTGACCAGCATCTGCCCCCTGTGATTCCGGCACCCCAAGCCATATGGACCGATTTTCGTTTCGCCGCGAACTTGTACTCCCACTTTGGCATTGAAGTCCCCCATAACAACGGTGTAGTGAGCCTTGGCGGTACCATGTATTGCTTTTGCAATATCTTCGTACATCGCCTCGGCTATCTCGTCAGAGTATGTCGAGGTCGGCGCATACACCTGTATTACCTTCAGGGTGTACCTGTTGGTAAGTTTCAGTACAAGGTACGCTACCCTGGTCGACACACTATTGATCTCCACAACGCTGCTAGCGAGGTCCTTGTGAACGAGGAAACCGACACCCCCCTGGGAGAGCTGGTCACCTTCCCGAAAGTAGAGTAAGTTGCCTGACTGTAGGGTTATCGTGTCCTCCCCCTCTCGCCGGACTTCAGATAGCCCTAGAATATGCCAGTTCAAGCAACCCAGCTCTACCTCGAGTTCGGTGAGGTGTTGGTCCAGCCGAAGACTGCGTCCATTATAAGTGGCCACAAGTAGTTGTTTTTGGCAGCCTGCCGTAACCCGGAGATTCTTAGCACCCCCTGTCCCACCGTTACCACGGCCGCTGCCTTGGCCGGGAATAGTGGGACCACCGGGAACTGGGGGCCGTTGCATTGGTGCTATTTTCATTTGGGAGGTTTATGCCCATAGTCCCCACGCTGGGCAAACGGGTTGGAGACCGCAGGGGTAAACCTTTTTTAGATAGGGACGCTGCTGCCCGCCACTACCAAGAACATTTAGGGTGACCCATATTTTATGAATGGTTATACCGCCATTCTTCGGTGTAGTGCTGTGTAAGCTTGTCAGCCATATGTTTTTCTTTCGCTCCCGGCTGACTGAGAGACCTCACGTGTGAGAGATCTCACACATGCTTTTGACAAATTTCAAATTTGTATTAAATTAAAAAAATACTCGAATTTTAATAAAAACTTTTAACAAAAATATTTTTAAGCAAACGTCGTTTCTGACGTTAAAATACTTGGCAATAGATGACAACGTTTTATTATTCAATTTAAAATATACATCTTCAATTTTTCAAAACAAATTCAGTTTTCTATAAAATATTTATAAACTCCAGTCTTGTATTTCAAATACATGTATTTATTATATTTATTCAAAAGTTTATTCAACTAGGTTTGATGAAACAATTTCTATTTTCAAATACAGTTGTAGTTTCTATTTTACAATCTCAAGTTGTAAGCGACAGTCGCTGACAGCCTTAACATGCAAACTAATTATTATATAATGATCAAACAGAATGTTAATTACTTTATTAAATGCCTTGAAGGTAAATTAGATCGTAAGTTTTAAAAACTAACCTATATTTAAATTATAAAAGAAGTTGTAGAGTAGGTGGTAGAACTGACGGAGAGTAAGAAACTTGGCATGAATTTAATTAATAAAACTTTGAATATTGTTAAAGAAGTTAAAGACGTGAACTTCCAAGGAGTACTCAATGATAGAGTCATTCTGTTTAATTCCCGTTTTAGAAAACGAAATGAATGACAAATGTGAATCATAAATAGAAACACATGTTTTCTTGATACAAGTAAATATTGTCTCTTAGTAATGTCCTGACGGACTGACAAATGCTAGCGATATTTATATTGAAGGTTAATAGTTATTTATTTATATTCTGTACATATCTTTATTCACAGACAACTTATTATTTTTTTCGTTTTTTTTAATGTCTCTGGACGCATTGATAAGAATTCCAACTACTGAGTAGATTCCCGTGGATTTGATACATTTTACTTTGTTTAAGATAATAGATAATTTAAATATAATATAAAACAAGAAAAAATACTAATTACTCGTGAAAATGATCTCTGTAAAGAGTTCGACACGTCGGGAAATAAATATAAATAAGTAATAAATAAACGCGATATAATCCTAAAAGTTGTTTTAATCAATAATTATCTAATTATATATATTATGTCTTGAGCCATAACAAAATCGCTAATTATTTAGATAGAAGACTATGCATATATCTCTTTTGTATAGCGTCCAAAAACTCATTTTCAACTTAAATAATATATAGCTACATTAAAAATTTAAATTTATTGTCTTGACTATAAAATATTGTCGATTAAAATCGTCCTGCAAATACGTCGAAGATATCAAACTATTTAAATTTCCAAGCAGTGAAAATAATACTCAATATCAAAAGGTTAGCACTCTGAATGTAATAGTGTTAATATTATCAAGAGTGACTGACTAAGCAGATATACAATGCAAAAGCGGACGGATGTAGGAGTCGAGGACGGCCAAGACACACATTCCAAGACCAAATAGAACGTGTTCTGGAGGAAGGTGATGTTAAGAGCCTCAAAAACCGACGCGCGTGCATGAAAAGAGTTATGAAAGTCAACGAAGCGAGTGAGGTGTGTAAGAATCGTGCCCTATGGCGCTCTGTTCTCTCTGCCTACCCCGCAAGGGATTTGGCGTGAAGTTATGTAGGTATGTATTATCAAGAGTAATAACAAAACATCACAAGAGATGTTTTAGATAAAGCCTCCATTGTGTGTCCACTTCTCTTGAGGGCTCGTCATATTTTGATGTGGGTACTGATACAGAAACACAAATAAAGGATAATCCGATATTTGAAATAGTGTAATAGATGGATTTGTTTGAGATTTTATATTGTCTCATCATCATGATGGAAAATAATATTTTATTGATTTTATTGATTCGTATAACTTCCAACTTAGTGAAAGATAACTTCATCATCAGAGGTCGTGCGTAAGCTCTACACGGGTTGGTCGCCTTGAAACTTGTTAAATTAAATTAGATTTATTTATTTTATATCGTGTGAGAACAGTGGTAGAGCCACACAGTTCACTGCGTTAAATAAGTGAAATCTCAAATGGGCTGGCTCAACCAGTGAAATACCACGACCTATCAGAAGATCGATGTAAAGTGGCTAATAGCGCGTTTCGTTCAGTTAAAGAGGTATTTGGCCCACCCTCTTTGGGATAGAATCCAGGTGTTAAGAGTTTTAATGGTCCATATGGGCCATTAATGCACCTGCAACTTTATCTGTGTTGCAGTTGAGAGACATTTTACTTTGAACATTTTTAGGGGACATTGGAATTTGCAAACTTAACAAGATGTCACTTCGCTGATTTGGGAACAAGTACAGCACATAAATATCTGATTTATATTAGATGGTCGCGAATATTCATCGGTACCTATGTTAAATCGGATTTAGATTCATTAGGAGAATAGTTTACCACTTTTTTTCTATTGTATGTTATTTCTCAAGGGACCTTTCTGGTTTTAATACTAT
This sequence comes from Euproctis similis, assembly GCA_905147225.2. Taxonomy (NCBI): domain Eukaryota; kingdom Metazoa; phylum Arthropoda; class Insecta; order Lepidoptera; family Erebidae; genus Euproctis; species Euproctis similis. The sequence goes on along the minus strand of LR990121.1, from coordinate 2,650,223 downwards.
TTTGTTAACCCTAAGAAATGTCTTGATACAGCCCCGGGATTCCGCAGGCACATATGTGAGGCTTGTCAAGGCACGCCACCAAAACTATTGCCCTAAAACTCCGCCTGAGATGCTCTGGAAAACTTGAAGCCACAACTTAGAACCACTTCTCATATCAGCCGACTGCGCTTTGCTTTCAACGTTAGAGTAGTGCAGGTAATTAATTTCAGAATATTTAAACCAAGTTTGTATCAGCTTAAGCTGTTGTCGTAAGAAGTTTTCAAAGGAAATAGGGGTTTTTATAGTTCTTGGTGTCACGACTTTCATGAGTTTATTTTCATTGCATATATCGTAAATCTTTGTAGTATGTTTTGTTTATTTATTCGTACGAAAGCCTATTGTCATCTGACTTTTCGTATGATATAAGCATTTTAATAAAATCATAATTATATACCGAAATGTTTTAATATTCATTATAATTAAGCAATATCGATATAAAGACAAGGTCTCTAATATAATAAGGCTGTATCAACATTATTTCAGTTACAAAACTTGGCGGCCCAAGAGGGCACTAGTTACAAACTTCACCTGAAATTCAGCATCCACCCTTCATGAATTATTCAACAATGACAAAATTACAGAATCGATTCGAGCTATAAATCTTACAAGAACGCACTACTAACTCGCCTGTTAAAACTTGTTTTGTATCTCACCAGTAATCTGTGGTTCGTGTTGTTACAAGTTTCGCCCTTGACTGAATACAGATTTAAATTAAGAATAAAAATGACGCTGTCATTATGAATTTGACGTTTCGATAATTTTGATGTGATGTTTAGTATAATTATGATTTTTCAATGGGATAGGGGAAACAAGCAATCGTCGCCTTGCAAATTCTGAAACATCGAGAGAAGGATGAAGTGGGTCTCATCAAACACACGAAACGCTCCATGAGTTATTTATTTATGTATATTTTCTGATAGATAGCGGTTTAACACCAGTTGAACTAACCCATTCATCCAGGTCGTTATCCATTGCCGGCAACAAGTTCCATATAGGGCGTGCATTCAGTGCGTGGAAAGAAGTGACCGCTGATTGAGTATTATTTCATCTAATCCACTTGTTTTATTTAACCATGTATTCTCCTTCGAAAATAGTGGTAATAAACATTACCACTATTTTCGAATATTTCGGTTATAATCATTACCACTCTAATGATGCCAAGATGAGTAGATTTTCTTAATTAAAACATTTGGTATAATTGATATAATTAAAAATAATGTCACATTACATATTCATTATTCGCCAACATAAATTACAAATAAGATTCAAGTTCAACCCATGAAAGTTTCAGCGTCATTTTGTGATACCTAATAGAATAGGCGCCAGGCTATTAAACACCGATTTATATAATTTATATGGAGCTTAGTCAAAGGAACTTCGCGAGTAATTAGCGATTATACTTAAGGAATTTTAACGGTTTGTGTTTCAATCTTGTATGAACCCTGTGGTGAAGTGATAAAATAGTTAACTGCCAAATAGAGATTATGATGTTCGATTCGCGGGAGTAAATATTTATGATGCAAAGAATTGCTTTTAGGCGTTATTCTATCGATTATACAACCTACTTCAGCCTATTTCGTTAGGGACGTTAATAATCGACGAGCGGAGTCTTAGTATCCTACCTGGCTACACCTTCGGGTAAAAAAGTGTGAAGTTATAAAAAAAAGTAAACGTATATTTACCAAAATAAAGTATACATTTATATTAAAATCATTTATTTATTTTCCACAGATCATAACACAAACATGTAGTTTCTTAGCTTATAAAAGTAAATGGCGCTATATATTTCGTATTCCAAATTAATCACCAATATTATTACATAGTATAAATAAAAACAAAGTCACTTTCAAGACTTAGATCTTTGAAATTACACAACGAATTAAGAAGTTTTTTTAAGTAGATACAAGGTTTCAACTGTATTTATGCACCATGCAGAAGAAGATGATGAATGATAGTTTAAGCTTTAAATGCTAACGCTAGCTGAACATCAAGTAGTAGATCAAAATTATGTACTACATCATAAAAGATATACAGCGGGAGGTCCGTGAAGTTATCCGCGTGGAATTGCAAACTACCCTGCAATTCTATTCGGATAAAATAGACGAATACGAAAATAAAATTCAAATGTTTCAGTCTAATCTAAAAGTAATGGAAAACAATCAAAAAGACCTTAAAAACAATTATAAAAATATGGAACTGAAATGCGAAGTGTTAGAACAAAAATTAAATTCACTGGAACAACAAAAATTGTGTAATCATATCGAAGTCTGTGGTATTAGCGAAGACCATGCAGAAGAAGATGATGAATGATAGTTTAAGCTTTAAATGCTAACGCTAGCTGAACATCAAGTAGTAGATCAAAATTATGTACTACATCATAAAAGATATACAGCGGGAGGTCCGTGAAGTTATCCGCGTGGAATTGCAAACTACCCTGCAATTCTATTCGGATAAAATAGACGAATACGAAAATAAAATTCAAATGTTTCAGTCTAATCTAAAAGTAATGGAAAACAATCAAAAAGACCTTAAAAACAATTATAAAAATATGGAACTGAAATGCGAAGTGTTAGAACAAAAATTAAATTCACTGGAACAACAAAAATTGTGTAATCATATCGAAGTCTGTGGTATTAGCGAAGACGAAAATGAAAAATTAGATATTGTAATAAAAAACCTGTGCACTAAACTACAACAGATGCCTAATGATGTAGTTGACGTATACAGAAAGAAAAGTACCCGTGCTGATCCTAACTCTGCCAAGCGTCCACCTTCAATTGTTGTGAGCCTGAAAGATGGTTGTCGCGATCAATGGCTTCAGGTTGCCAAGACTCTCACCATCACGGGAAAGGATATAGGTATTAAGGAGGATAGCAAGATTTACATTCGAGAGAGATTATCGCCTAACACTGCTTACCTCTTATGGGCAACTAAGTCGGAATTGAAGGGACCTGACATGTGTAAGTTTGTCTGGTGCAAGAATGGACAGATTCTAGTACGGAGGTCCGAAAAAGAAAAAATCTACCAGATAAGATCTGCTAAAGACATACATAGATTAAGTACACAGTTTAAGAACAACAAGTGCGGATCTGGCTAGTGTAAAAAACACAAATATTCACTAGTATATCCCCCCACACCAATAATACTTTACTAAAATGGATGACACTCATAAGTTTATCGCCGAAGGTACATTTAAAAATTGGAACGACTTCTCTAATGACATACCACAGAATAATAACTCTTTAACAATATTACATGTAAACATCAGATCGATGTTTATAAATTTTACGCAGCTGTAATACCTAATCACACGTTGCCACAGGGTAATTGATATAGTCGTCGTCACAGAGGCAAATATTTCGGATGAAATAAAATGTTTTTTCGAATTACCAGACTATGACATGCAGACTCAACTTCGAAACCACAGAAAGGGAGGAGGTGTGATCATGTACACTCATAAGAGTATGTGCTTCATAAGACAACCTGTGAGTACTCAGTACTTCGAGTGCGTTATAGGCGAAATTAAATCCAGTTATGGTGTTACTACAAATCTGTGTGCCATTTACAGACCACCGAACTTCAATAAATTGCACTTCGTAGGTGAATTAACGAGGACAATAGCACAATATCCACATAAAAATAATTTTGTTATCATAGGTGACATGAATATTGATTTAAAACAACCATCATCCGTGTCTACTTTGTATCAGAATTCACTATGCGAAATGGGCTTTGAAATCGGAATAACCCAGTTTACTCGCGTAGATAAGAAGGGTAAGGACATTACAAAAACATGTATAGATCATATATTTGTGCGATGTGTCGACTGCCGCGTCCAAGCCGTGCATACAGCTGTCATTAACAAAGCGTTAGCCGATCACTTCATAACCGGCATCGCGCTAGTCGACAGAACGCGTATGTGTGGATCTGCCCCGTGTGACACATTAATTAAGCTAGATCACAATAAAGTACGCACCGAACTTAAAAATATTAATTGGAATAGTGCCATAGATTACGACGATCCTAACGACATTTTAGACTTTATATTGAGTCAATTTTCTACAGTTTATGATAAATGTAAATACAGCGAACAAAAAAAAACAGGTAAAAGACAAAATTGTAAATGGATCAGTAATAAAATAATTAATATGTGTGCCACACGGGATAGACTGCTTGCTATATGGTTAAAAGATACAAGTAATGCGAAAAATAGGCTATTGTATGTTAAATATAGAAATAAAACAAATAAACATATAAATAATGTAAAAAACAACTACACTTTAAAAGAATTAGAATTTAATTTTAATAATACCAAAAAAGTGTGGGATATTATTAATAACCTATGTGGCAAAATTAACAAGTCCATAGATGATATAATTTTAAAATATTTTAGATTAACTCCGGATGTAATTACAAACAAATTTGCTTATGAGTTTAGAAACAATGTCAATAGTACTTGTGTCCAATGTAACATACCTATACTAAATGTCGATACTTATAGCAAAGATTGTGACTTGTCTATGAGATTACACAAAGCAACTAATAATGTAATTTCTTCCATTATTCAACACTTAAACGACAAAAAGTGCCCGGGTTTCGACAGCATCAGACCGCAAGATCTTAAATGTGTTAATAAAAAAATCTGGTTGCCTGTAAAGTCGGTTTTACGGGCGAAGATTTTACGTGACAACGTCTTTTTCTCGGTAGAATATTTATTGATATGAATATAATTAAGTTGAAGGCATTTGCTCGTCCGTTTCCATTGTTTTGAGAGTGGTGATTCCTGTTGAACATTTGAAATTGAATGGATGAATTTTTAATTTTAAAGAATCAATTTGAAAATCAAAACACTTATTCAGATCGAAGGTTCAAATTTTTGCTAAATAAATTTGAAATTAATTAAAATTTGTAATTGTAAATGATGAAGTTGAAAATTAAAACATTTACTTAAATTAGATGTTAAAATTCTTGCTCAACACAGTTTAAATCAAGTTTTCTTATATCTGCCACTTTTTCTTAATATTTGTAATTTTAAAGAATCAATTCGAAAATCAAAACATTTATTCAGATCGAAGGTTCAAATTTTTGCTAAATAAATTTGAAATTAATGAAAATTTGTAAAATAATAATTAATTAATTAATTAATTTTAAACTAATAATTTACTTAACACTATCAACATTTATCAATAGTATGACATTTATTTATTTCGGCGGGCCTCTCTCTCGTTCGGTGACTCATCGTAACGTTACCGAGCGTTACACTTTTTCATAAGTGACTCCCAGCCGCAACCTAATTTAAGACGTTGTCACGTCAAAAATATTACCCCTCTTATCACGCATCTAATTAACTCATGTATCGCCAAGTCCGTATATCCTGATAAGCTTAAAATGGGTATTATAAGACCAATTCATAAAAATGGTTCATACGCAGATGTAAATAATTATAGACCGATAACCATATTGTCATGTATTGACAAAATCATTGAAAGATACTTGGGGCAGGAGATTAGTAGGTTCCTAACGAAGAATTGCATTATAAACAGCAAACAGTACGGTTTTCAAAAAAATAAAAATACCACTTTATTGCTATCAAAGTTTACAAATGAGGTCAACAAATACCTTGACAACCGTGAACACGTGCTGGTTGTTTTCGTTGATTTTAGCAAAGCTTTTGATGTTCTTATCTATAACACATTATACACGAAGTTGCGGCAGAATGGCATTCGGGGTCCCCTGTTAAAATGGTTCCAAAATTACCATGTGAATCGATGTACAGCAGTGGGTATTGCTGGTTCTTTAAGTGACACGATTCCAACCGATAAAGGCACGGCTCAAGGTTCGATTCTAGGGCCCACGGAATATTTGCTGTATGTGAACGACATGTGTAACATTTTTCCCGAGGGTTCCGTGTACCAGTTTGCCGATGACACATGCCTAATAACATCACATAAAAATATACATGATGCACAGATAGCAATGCAACATAATTTCGACCTACTGTGCAGCTGGGCCCACGATATGGGATTAGTTATTAACGCGAAAAAAACAAAACTAATGCATATACATTCATCACATTTGTCCTCGCACATTGTTCCGGTCATCACAGCCCATGACCACCTGTGTCTGCACCAAACCGGTACTACATCATGTAATTGTGAATCTTTGCAGGTCACGCCAGAACATTCGTACTTAGGACTAACTATAGATTGTAAATTTAACTGGGGACCTCACATCAATAATGTTTGTAGCAAACTTAGGTCTATTATGTCAAAGTTGTATGTACTTAAGTACAAAGTACCATATAAAACGCTAAGAACTATTTACCTATCGCTCGCTGACTCAGTGATTAGCTATGGCTTAAGTAGCTATGGGCGTACATACAAAACCTATGTTGGAGACATTTATAACCTGCAGTTAAGAATTTTAAAAATAATTGTACCTAAAAAAATAAAACACCAATATTGTAACAACTACGATGGTTTGTTTAAACACTGTCAGGTTCTGAGTGTCTTCGATAAGGTGCGTGAGTGTGTCTTGAGCGAGGAATATCACAACATCGTGAACGTAGACAGAAACATAAGACATGAATCACTACGTAAGCTCTCATATCTGCCGCTATATAAACTACCTAAACATACCAATGTGTACGGAACAAGGACGTGGGAATACATGTTACCAACTATATTGAATGGTCTGCCTGCCGAAATTCGTGACACTCTAACAAAGAAAAATTGCAAATTAGTATTAAGGAAACATTGTCTGCACCCGACCTAGTCATTTAGCTTTGGTGGGATGGGTGATATACCACTGGTAAACCCCAGATGGTTTTTGTGGTATGTAACTGGAAAAAAATCCATGTAATATTATTACTTTGAAAATAAACAATAAAAAAAAAAAAAAAAAAAAAAAAAAAAAACAACTTAAAAAGGTCTACAAAAAAATCCGGAACTGAATGTATCACTTAGGGATTGCGCAGAAAGTTTTTATTTCTTTACTTTTTATGAGAAAGAATAGCTTATTTACGAAGCAATTTTAAACATTACAGCATAATCTATAACCAATTCGAGAACCTCAAAGGTATTGTGTATTTAATCTTTTTTAAATTAATGCTATTATTGTTTCTGAGGCGAAACATAGTTTGCCGGATCAACTAGCTATAGTATTAGTATCATCACCCATAATGTCCGAACATATAATAAATCGGATAACTTACGCAATATATCAACATATCATTGTTATAGGTTGTAAGAAATTTCCACACCTCTATTCTTGTCGAAAAACCCGGGGTTGAAATCTCGAATTATGTAATATCTTGTTCCTGAAGCCTTCCCCGGGGTGCACTTACTTAACTTAATGGCTGTTATATCCCAGCTTCCGTGTGAACGCCAATATGAATTATGTTGATATAATTTAAATGCGAACACATTCAAAGCCTTTCTAAGGACTCGCTATTTTGGAATCAGTTCCAATGATATAAAGTGTAAAATTTATGGTTCAGGATGTTGAATCATTTTTAGTCAAATCTACTCTTTAAAATAAAAGCCTATTTTTGTTTCGAAGTAAATTACTAGTATTTTAGCTAACTGCTCATGAAAGATATAAGTTTATTGAAATACAAGTTTTTTTTTCTATAGAATTTATTTTCAATTAATTGGTGGCGTGGCCTATCGTTGGGTAACTCGTTTGCCGGTTTGCCGGCCTTTCCTATTAAAAACCGAATAAAGAATAAATTAACTTAATAAATTAAAAAAAATATATAAACATGAAAAGTATATTAATGAGATATACTTTTCATGTTAATATATTCTTTGAAAAGCCATTAAAACTGTGTAGGTAGAGGCAGTGCAAACTATTTTATATCATCCCAAATACTTTATGACACTCTAGGGACTTGAGACTCTAAGGACATGGGGTCTGAATGCTCGTTTTTCTTAATAAATATATTACAAAGCGACTAGAGAAAGCCTCACGCGACCAGAGGACTGGTTTATTCTTCGTACAGAGAAAGAGGTCTGATTTCAATAGTCTTTTAATTGTATGTATTGTAAACAATAATAACTGGTTTTAAATAAAAAGAAATATTTCATAATCATACATATTTTCCTCACATGAATGGAGTATCTGGTGAATGCTTTTAATCCATAACTACGTATATATATATGTGGATAGTCAACATATGAAACCTTTGTCCAATTACATAAGGAACGTAGGTTCCTATTCTATACGAATTCAATAGAATTACTGGCGATATTGGATCACTGACAATATATATTGAAGGGATCCAAATAATTCATATACGTGTGTGTTGTAGCTTGTAACCCTTAGTAACCGGAGGTATAGCAGTAGAAACTAATGTCCTGACAAGAAGAATTAGATTGTTACTTGTCTCGTGGAATAGGTGAAGGAGCCTTTTGCCCTAGATCGCTAACAAGCCGTGAGTATTATTTCTGTATAATTTTTAGTATTGTAATTTAGTGAGATACTACAACAGAAAATCGACGTCAAGTGGCTCTTGCCGCGTTCAGTTTGTTGAAACATATATCCAGAGGCTCACCCCACTCTAACCCTAAAGTCAGCAACGCGACTGTAACCCTTTCAATGTTGCAGATGTCCATGGGCGGCCCCTAGTCACTATTCACCAAATAGCCCGCTTGCGCGTTAACCCACTCTCTTAGGAAAATGTATGACTCGGATTTCTTTTAATAAGCAACTATTGTCTTCTCTACTGTCATTTTAATAGGTTCAAAAAGAAGCCTTGCAAAAATACATATTGTTTTTTTATGTAATATTTATGTACTTTGATCCTATGAAATATAGTAAGATTATTCTAGCTGTACAGTAAAATTGTGTTTATTAAATCTTTGGTGTCTGACCTCTAGAGATTTAAAGTAAGTTCGCACTCAAAATTTTAAAGATTCATCAACTTAAGACTGACTTTTTTGGTGGCTTTTAATTTTTTGTTAAAACAATTTAAATACTTTTTAAGTATTTCATTTAATGGTCTCACCTTTCTGTAACTTTGTATATTTACTAAGTCTTAAATGAAAGAAAGAAAGTCGAAAATAATACAGAGAAATATGTCTCTGTTGTTAATTATATTTTTGCCTTTTTAATTAGATATCATTTTATAAAACTTATTATATTATTACGAGAAATGTAAACACAACTATCGTTTTCTTCAAGATTATATCAAGAACATCATATTTAATCCTGACAGTCTGGTTGAACCCATGTCAAGTTGCGACAAGTACCCAGGGGAAGTGGACAATAAGGTGGGTTTCTCAGCATTGGAAGTGGCTTTGTGAAACTTATCCGATGTCTTAAGATTATAATAATGTTTATTTTCTAAGTAGATAAGTGTTATCCCATATTAAATTCAAATGTAGTGTCATATATCAGAATCTGTCCGACCGTCAAGGGTAAGAAAGGGCTAGCGATTCAGGTATACTAGTACAATGCCTAAGCAGATATACTGTGAAAATTTAGTGAATTGGTTTAAATAATATTAATATAAAATTTCTTATAAAGTTCTTATCAATTCTCATAATCAAGCTTCAGCATTTTTAGGCTAAACAAACATATAAGAATGAATGATTCTAAATGGGTTCAGTAATTTTAGCGTCCAATGGTAATAGAGATGTAGAAATACTGGAACTAAATCTTCACGGTTTTAATACTAAAGAGGTGGCAGAAACTATTGTATTAAATTAAGCACAATTTTGTAAACTATCACACATTACTTTTGAAAAATCATTTCTGTCATGCCAATAGGAAATACTCTATATTCTTAAATAATACTAGCAGAGCATTAAATAAGAAGAGACCCAAACCTTATAAAAGGGACGTGTTTCTATGATCAAAGTTATAAAAGTCAAATAAGCGAGTAAGGTGTGTGAGAACCATCTTATGAAGCTCTGCTCTCTCTCTACCTACACGGAAAGAGACTTGGCAAGTTTGCGTTGAAGTCATAACTCATTCCAGTCCAATTATAAGTATTGTGTTTTTCTGAAATCAACTCGTTGAACCTAATAACACGAGCCTGAAAAAGTCATAATATTATTTGTATTCATTTCTAACGACCGTTTTAGTCAGGGTATTTATTTTAAAAATACATTTTGCTTCTAAACATTTCGTATCCACAAAGCAATTTAAGTTTAAAATGTATCTTTGAATCAGTGTGATAGTGAAGTGCTTGTTAATTTGTCGCTTACAAAAGTTACCGAGGCACCATTCAAGGCTGCCGGTTGACTTCTGCGTTGCAAAGATGGAGGAAATTTAATTTAAGTGCTTTCTACATAGTTGATCTCTCGCTCTCCGTCTCTCTCCCTTTCTATCTATATTTTTCTACAAAATGAATGCTGAATTTGACGAGCTATAAATTTTGAACAGTAAAATACATGACATTCAGTTTTGTCAATCATTATTTTGATACATCGCTAGTTGATCAACAATAAGATATTATAAAGCTGAATGTTTTGTATTTGCACGCCTTCAATTACTAAAAGCGTAGATAGCAGCAATTCTTCGTAATTGTTAGTTTTAATGTAATAACAGATTTCATATAAAATATGGGCCCCAAGGGAATAACAGGAACTCCCGAAACTCCTTAACAACGTTTTGCGCAATCCTATGAAGATGTTCTTGATTTATTATTTCAAGAAAAGCTTGTTCGCAAGGTTTATTTTATTATAAAACCGATTTCTGACAAAAAAACATGCAGCGTATAATTTTAAGTAATCTAAATTAAAACTCCTACTTTAAATTTACGCATATTTTACGAACATTTTTCCCGTAACTGCATTGAAAATGGCTTGCAGAACGCAGATTTATGAAAATTCGCTATTTCAGCTTGTCAAGTGTCTGCGACGATATGCTCGCAGCAGTATTATGGAAATTTAGCTTTAAATAGATTTTTCTAGAAAATTCGCAAGGTAATAGATAGTAGTGAAGGCTCAAATAGAGCCAATATGGATTATTCTGTGTCTCTCTCTTTCTATTTTTAACCTGTCTATTAAGGGAAAAGTTTTAAAAATTATAGTTAGTAAAATTATATCAGGGCAGTTTAGTAAAACTCCTTATTTTGTCTGGAAGGATTTAAATGTGTTGGTCGCAATTATCTGAATTTATCTAACACTAACGTACTCGGCAAACTTCGTTCTGCCAAAATAATCCCCCAAAAGTTCAGTGCACTACTCCTTTAGATTGCAGCATAATAATATGCAATAGTTTTGTCCATAACTAGCCTATTTAACAATGAAACATTATTTTAAATGGGTCATGTATTCCTGAGATTGGCTCCCGTCACCCCCAATAAAGCTTGGACCTCAGCTTTAAGTAGAATCAATATAAATATTTGCAATTCAAGTTACAGAAAATAGCTAGTATGAAGCGATCTTTGGATCTGTAGTGGCAGTGTCAGCTCTTCTGAGCACCGGGACGAGTTTGCAATTTATGCTGGGATCTGTTCTGAGTCAGCTTTTCCTTCCTGCACTATAACAGGCTTGTAGTTGACAAAAAGATTCAGAAATCAAAATAATCCTCTATCAAAGCAATTCGAAAACGATGTGACGAATAGAAAAGGACAAATCTTTTTTTAAAATAAATATCACATTGCATAATTATGGAAGCGAGAGCTGGGTATGGCAGAGCGTGCATGAAATGAGGGCATTGCGCAAAATCTGTGACCCTCGCTGACCGCGTGGAAAACAAGGTTATAAAGTCGGATTGAAAGAGAGTGTCGGTGTAAAAGTAAGAAAGGGCATGCTCCGATGGTTCGGACACGTAGAAAGCATGGATGATGTAAGATTAGCTAAGCAGATATACAATGCAAAATCGGATGGATGTAGGAGTCGAGGACGGCCTAGACACACATTCCATGACCAAATAGAACGTGTTCTGGAGGAAGGTGATGTTAGGAGCCTCATAAATCGACGCGCGTGCCTGAAAAGAGTTATGAAAGTCAACGAAGCGAGTGAGGTGTGTAAGAATCGTGCCTTTTGGCGCTCTGTTCTCTCTGCTTAGCCCGCAAAAGATTTGGCGTGAAGTTATGTATGTGTGTGTATGTACATTGCATAATTCTTGCAGGGTAGATATTGGCGAACTTGTGGTAATACTTACTGCCACCCCATTCCATAATTTATGCGCACACTTGTTACATACTTCACTAGTTTCTTTAAGTTTTTTTCTTTTATATCGTCTTACATTTGACATATAAATGCATATGTCTCAGGTTTTGTCTCCTTATACGTTGATAAGAGTTCCAATGGCTGAGTAGGAGAGTAGAGTACGTTGGGGTTGATACATTTTTTTATGCATATATATTAAAAGACAGAATTTAAAAAAAAAGTAAAAGTGTGTGTCCGCTCCGACGCACGACTGGAGTTTACTCCTCAAGAACGATTATAAAATAAAATAATAAATATTTACTGTCTACAAATATGAACACATTTCTTCGTAATAGAGAATGGCGTATCGCTATAAAGAGTGTTTCTATAAAGAGCTCAGGACATTGTATGGAGTGCCGACTCTTATTTATATGCTCTGTGACTATAAAGAGCTCAGGACATTGTATGGAGTGCCGACTCTTATTTATATGCTCTGTGACTATAAAGAGCTCAGGACATTGTATGGAGTGCCGACTCTTATTATTATATATTGTAAATCGATTCTTAAGGAGTAAACTCCAATAATAAATATATACTAATATATACTATGTACTAACATATTATATTAGAAACAAATAGTAATTAGTTAACAACGCCATCTGCTGGAATTAGTTAACAACGCCATCTGCTGGAATAGCTTTAGTGTTGTTGTCGTTAAAGCAAGTTAAGTGCTCACAATTTAAAATAATTCACATTCGCCAATAGATGTCAGGAATTCCAATAAAAAAGTAAGTTGATGTTTAAGTTAATTATCGATAAAACACGATAAAATGAAATTTTCTAAAAATGATTCCTAGCTAGATCGATTTATAGCCCCCGAAACCCCCTATATACTAAATTTCATGAAAATCGTTGGAGCCAATTCCGAGATTCACACACTTTTTATTAGGAGTACGATGTTGGCGATGCTACTGTGGCGCCCCTCGTTTCATTACCAAAGATCGAAAAATATTATTGATATTTCATTATTTTATTAGTATGTAATTCGTACTTAAATATAATTTTCAAAAAACACAATTTATAAAAACACAATTTATAAATAATATAATTTTTTTTTTTCTCCGCCTGCAATACGTACTTACGTATATGTATGTATGTAAAAAACAAACAAACAAACAAACCCGATCCTAGAAAATGTGTCGAAATTGGTAAAGAGGACGGTAATTAGACGATTATACATACGGCCCTCGTGGTGCATCGGTAAACCGCACTACCGATAACACAAGGTCGGGGCGGGTTCGATCCCTCGTCTGGGGGTGTTTTTTTCTACATGTTTTTACGGTATTTATTTACAAAAATAAATATTTACTGTCTACAAATATGAACACATTTCTTCGTAATAGAGAATGGCGTATCGCTATAAAGAGTGTTTCTATAAAGAGCTCAGGACATTGTATGGAGTGCCGACTCTTATTTATATGCTCTGTGACTATAAAGAGCTCAGGACATTGTATGGAGTGCCGACTCTTATTTATATGCTCTGTGACTATAAAGAGCTCAGGACATTGTATGGAGTGCCGACTCTTATTATTATATACTAGCAGACCGCGCGAACTTCGTACCGCCATATTTTATACATTTTCCACTCAAAAGATTATTGCCGCAATCATATTAATACCCCAAAGCTTTCATCATAAATGGACTATCTAACACTAATATTTATTTAAATTCAAGTTCTTGATACATACATAACTTCAGGCCAGATCCCTTGCGGGGTAGGCAGAGAGAACAAAGTGCCATAAGGCACGATTATTACACGTGTCACTCGCTTAGCTAGTATGTATTAGCGTACTGACAACCAAGACATTGATATTATTTACAACTTCAAAGAAAGCTTTATTAGCAATGCCACTTATGAACAATGAATATAGCAATGAACTTGTCCCAAGTTTTTGCTCAACCTTTAGTTTTTTTTAATACAACATAAACAATTTTTTTTTATATGGTCACTATTGTTGACTTCAACGAAAAAAACGGGCCACCATATGTTCAAACCAGGGTAGCTAACTCACAGTGAGTGTTTTTTTTTATAAGTCAAATGATGTCAGTCTAGCGATTACGCTTATCGAAATAAATTCACTACATTTTAAAAGATATCACGATCTTAAAAATGTAAAGTTTATTACATATATCTAGAATGTATTATAAATCAGTCACATCAGTCACACCTTGTCAGTGGTAAAGTCACGCAGTGTTCGCTGCATGAATGGGCCGGCTCGACCCGTGGAATACCACGACCTCTCAGATTATCGCTGAAAAGTGGCCTTAGCCGCGTTTCACTCGCTGAGAGAGGTGTTCGGAGGCCCAATCCCTTTTCCCCTCCCCTACCGAAACCCACTCCCGACCCCACCCATATCCCATTGTAAGCGCCGGCAACGCAACTGTAACACTGCATGTGGTGAGGTGGCCATGGGCGGCGTTTGTAACTATCATAAGCCTGCTCGTTTGCCCCTTATACAATAAAAATGTAACCTAATTCCTATCCTATCCTACTTCTAATATATAAACTTCTCGTGTCACAATTTTCCCACACTCCTTCGAAACGGCTTGACCGACTCATTAAATTTTGTATTCATATCGGGTAAGTCTGAGAATTTTCAACCCCCTACGATCAACCCCTATTTTTTAAATTTAATTTTTTGGCAAGACAACGTTTGCCGGGTCAGCTAGTAATATATAAATGTGAATGTAAGTTTGTTTGCGTGCTTTCACGCGATAACTACTCAATCGATCATCATGAAACTTTGTACACATATTCTTTAAAGTAATTTACATATTTTTGAACCCGAAGGAAAAACTTATAAAATAGTCTACAACAATATCCTACATTTTATATTTATACTTTTATACTAATATACTTATACTAATATTATAAATGCGAATGTAAGTTTGTTTGTTACGCTTTCACGCAAAAACTACTGAACCGATCATCATGAAACTTTGTACATATACTCTTGAAGGTATTAGAAGTAACATAGGGTACTTTATATTAAAAAAAATTAAAAAAAATTACGAAAGATAAAACAATTGTTTGTCAAAAAATCGTCAAATTTAGCTACTTCAGTAATGAAGTTTTACAGTATTCGTAAATTAGATAACATAACGTAACTTCACACCTTTTTCTATCCGAAGGTGTAGGCAGCGGCTGTTATGCCTCGCGAGGGACGGTATTACAGTATTCAGGGTTGATACTTATACTTATACTTAACTTTACTTATACTTATTACTTATCATACTTCATATCATACTAATATTATAAATGCGAATGTAAGTTTGTTTGTTACGCTTTCACGGGATAACTACTCAACAGATCATCATGAATCTTTGTACATATATTCTTGGGGGTATTAGAAGTAATAAAGGATACTTTCTTTTTTCTCTCTTTAATTAACATATATTTGCACCCTAAGGAGAAACTTATAATATAGTCTACAAAAATATCCTACATTAATACTCTGCATTTATATTATATAAAATTGTTAAAGTCCAAAAATATTTATTTTTGTTACAGAGAAATATATTTTACCGTTTGTTGTTGCATTTTAATAAAGCATATTGTGAGATTTTTAAACGTCATACCTAATGTTGTAATTTTGAAAATTGATAATCCCAGCTAAGTAAGAAAATAGAGTTATTATATTGATTCAATTCTATGGTAATGATTTTGATACTTATTTATTGGCTTCAATGCGAGCGAAGCCGCGGGTAAAAGCTAGTACTCTTATAAAATTGTTACAGTCCAAAATTATTTATTTTTGTTACAGAGAAATATATTTTACCTTAAAAAATGTTGTTAGTTTTTTAAACGTCATTGTAAGTAGTAATTTTAAAACCTAATAATTCCAGCCAAGCAATAAAACAGAGTTATCATATTGGTTAACTTCTATAGTAATGATCTTTGATATCTATTTAATG
Source organism: Euproctis similis (assembly GCA_905147225.2). Classification (NCBI taxonomy): domain Eukaryota; kingdom Metazoa; phylum Arthropoda; class Insecta; order Lepidoptera; family Erebidae; genus Euproctis; species Euproctis similis. The sequence continues at coordinate 2,634,105 of LR990121.1, read as the reverse complement.
GATTTAATGCGAGCGAAGCCGCGGGTAAAAGCTAGTAACTTTTATAAATAAAAATACCACAAAATACTATTAAATACTACAAATTTTAAACATAACATAACTTCACGCCTTTTGTTACCCGAAGGTGTAGCCAGCGGCTGTTAAGCCTCGTCTCGCCGTTATGTTTCGTCCCAAATGGAATAGGTGGCGATCCTATTGCCATACCGGGCACAAAGTTTGTCAGTCATCGATATTTATCACACATAACTTCCGAAAACAATTTCGAAAAGTCATTGGTGTGAGCCAGTGTCTGGAATCGAACCCCGGACCTCTGGATCAGAGGCCGTGCGCTCGCCGACTGCGCCACCGAGACTTTTTTAAATTTTAAATTCTGATTAAAGTATTGAGCGATATGATGACAAAGAGTGAAACAACAACAAAACATAACTTCACGCCTTTTCTACTCGAAGGTGTAGGCAGCGGCTGTTAAACCTCGTTTCGCCACTATGTTTTCATCCCAAATGGAATAGGTGGCGAACTTACTGCCATACCAGGCACAAAGTTTATAGTCATCGATATCTAAATACACATAACTTCAGCAAACAATTTCAAAAAGTCATTGCTGTGAGCCAGAACTCGAACCCGCGACTACTTTATACAGAAGTGGGGTTCTCGACATCTGGACCACCGGTACCTTTTAGCAACAAACAAACGTAAAAAAATCTACCTGCTAGCTGTCGCGGTCCGAGCTGTCCGAGTCGGATACATCATCAGTGTAACTAATTATTTCCCTATGAAATGAATTCTTACATTTTGTATTTTGCGATATCTTTGGAATTAAATGTCCGAATTGAATTATTCAAACAGTTCTAGAAAGGTGTTGAATCTGTCTTTTTATTGAAGTAATTTATTTTCAGGAAAGTTAAATTCAAGGTACAAAATAAAGCATTTTTATAACGACATCAATTTAATTATTTTAAAAAACTCAAAAAACACTTATTGTGAGATAACTACAATAGTTAGACATATGCCATCGCGGACTTTTTTATAGACAAATTTATGTTCTGTAAAAGTGTAGTACATTGTTTTATTCTAGAATCAATAGTTTTCGCAGCGTTCACGATGTAAGAATTATTTTCGAGTCATTTTCTTACACCTTGGGTTACATTATTGGACTTATAGTAAGGATCCCTAATTGATTTGAAAATATAATATAGCCTAAAGCCTTCCTCGATAAATGGACTATATACCACTGAAAGAATTTTTAAAATCGGACTGGTGGTTTCTGAGATTAGCGCGATTCTGTGACTATAAAGAGCTCAGGACATTGTATGGAGTGCCGACTCTTATTTATATGCTCTGTGACTGCATAACGCATTTCGTGTGACAGTCACGTGACTAGTACGATTTTGGTCCCCATAATTTTCATACCCCGGGCCTATATATGTAAATCGATTCTTAAGGAGTAAACTCCAAAAAGTTTGTCTTTCTGTCTGTCGAGAGCAATAAAAAATGCTATTTGTAATGCGCCCAAAAACTACTTTTCTACCGTTGTCGTATTAGATGTTAAATAGCTATATAAAAATTTTAAATTCATTTTGTTAATTTACTATAAAAATATACTCGATAAAATTGCTAAGCAGAAATAATAAAATTTATCATCAAAAGGTTAACAATCTGAATGGAATAGTGTTAATATTATCTAGAGTAATAACAAAACATCACAAGAGATGTTTTAGATAAAGCCTCCTTTGTGTGTCCACTTCTCTTGAGGGCTCGTCATATTTGGATGTAGGTACTGATACAGAAACACAAATAAAGGATAATCCGATATTTGAGACAATGTCTTATATGGATTGATTTGAATTTTATAGTGAAAGTAATTAAATTATTATATCTATACTAATATTATAAAGATGAAAGATCAGTATTTTAGTATGTAACGAATAAACTCAAAAACTTCTGGACCGATTTTAATAATATTTTTTCCTTTAGAAAGTTACATTATCACTAAGTAAGGCTATGTGTAATCATCGTCATCATCGACATTTTGTTTGTACGCGAGTAACATCGTGAGGCGGGAAGCTACATACAATATAGCGGTACGAAGTTCGCGCGGCCTGCTAGTAACTATTAAAGCCGTCTGGAGGTCGAACACACTACTTCTGTATCAAAAAGCCATGGAATTAATTCCCGGTTCACACAAGTAACTTTTTTGACATTGAGGGATAAATATCGGTGACTTACCACATTGAGCCCAGTATGTGATTATTGAGCCCTTCAGTATGGGAAAATTATGCTTATCACGGCTTAAAACTACTGTTTATACCTAAAAATGTATATAATATTAAAGAGCCAACCTTTTTATATGCGCTTTTACCTTGGGTATCGTAAGAGGCGGCAAGGGTATTAACCAATATGGGATATCATATATCGTTTTCTGAGTCTCCATGATATGGTAGTTCTGATCACTGACTTCTGATAGACTCGTGTACGAATCCTGGATCGGTTTGGAACTTGGTGTGCTAAAAATAGATGATTAAAAAATGTGTGCCCAATGCATGCCAATAGATTTCGTTGCCTTTTACATTTGGCAGAAAAGAATCATCCCGGCATGCCATGGTATAATTCCTACTGCCTACAGCTTGCCTTTTGAAATATAAAAGAAATTTTCTGTAATAATCATTCATCACGTTCCTGCCCTTTTCCCACTTTAAGTAGGCTCGGGACAACGTGTCATCCTTTTGAATTATCTATGTTGTCGAAAGATTTGGCTGTAGTTTTATGAATGCCCGCCTGCCTGACGCCAAGGAGTTGGAAGTACAATTTGGTGGTGAGAGAGGTGGGTCCTCCGGATATATCTCTCACCGAGTGAAATGCGGCGTGAGCCACTTTACACTGATAAGCTGAGAGGTCAATTCTGTCGAACCGGCCCGTACATGCAGCGAACTACATGGCTCTGCCAAGTTTGACAAAAAAAAACTTGGAAGTATGTAAATAACTATATGGAATGTAGATAGCGAATGTGTGGCGGCGGCGGCGAGCTCAGTGATCGCCGCCGTCGACGGGCCGCGAGGGCACACACCCCGCGGGTGCGCCCGGGTCGCGGCCCGGGAAGGAAGACCCCCTGGTGCGGCCGGGGAGGGTCGTCAGGGGCGCCGCCGGCCGCGCGCCTCTTTATGGCGCGCGGTTGGAGCCGCCCCGCCCAGGGGAGCCTCCCGAGGCTCCCTGAGGATGAGCACCCCCTCGCGACTGAGGGGGGCCAACGGCGGGGTGGACCAGAGGGCTGACGCACTGTCCTGGGCCACCCCAACGCCGGAGGAAGGCCGCCGCGAGGTTTTAGTGGGTAACCCTAGGATTGGATTGCAGCGTACTGTTTTGGGAGTCCCACACTACCCCCTGCCGTTCCCAGGCGGGGGGTGTGCATAAAGCATTTCCTCGCGTAAAAAAAAAAAAAAGTGTGTGTCCGCTCCGACGCACGACTGGAGTTTACTCCTCAAGAACGATTATAAAATAAAATAATAAATATTTACTGTCTACAAATATGAACACATTTCTTCGTAATAGAGAATGGCGTATCGCTATAAAGAGTGTTTCTATAAAGAGCTCAGGACATTGTATGGAGTGCCGACTCTTATTTATATGCTCTGTGACTATAAAGAGCTCAGGACATTGTATGGAGTGCCGACTCTTATTTATATGCTCTGTGACTATAAAGATCTCAGGACATTGTATGGAGTGCCGACTCTTATTATTATATATTGTAAATCGATTCTTAAGGAGTAAACTCCAATAATAAATATATACTAATATATACTATGTACTAACATATTATATTAGAAACAAATAGTAATTAGTTTAGAAGAAATAAAGAAATAGTAATTAGTTTAGTAATAAAGAAATAGTAATATAATAAGAAATTTAGTAATAAAGAAATAGTAATTAGTTTAGAATTAGTTAACAACGCCATCTGCTGGAATAGCTTTAGTGTTGTTGTCGTTAAAGCAAGTTAAGTGCTCACAATTTAAAATAATTCACATTCGCCAATAGATGTCAGAAATTCCAATAAAAAAGTAAGTTGATGTTTAAGTTAATTATCGATAAAACACGATAAAATGAAATTTTCTAAAAATGATTCCTAGCTAGATCGATTTATAGCCCCCGAAACCCCCTATATACTAAATTTCATGAAAATCGTTGGAGCCGATTCCGAGATTCACACACTTTTTATTAGGAGTACGATGTTGGCGATGCTACTGTGGCGCCCCTCGTTTCATTACCAAAGATCGAAAAATATTATTGATATTTCATTATTTTATTAGTATGTAATTCGTACTTAAATATAATTTTCAAAAAACACAATTTATAAATAATATAATTTTTTTTTTCTCCGCCTGCAATACGTACTTACGTATATGTATGTATGTAAAAAACAAACAAACAAACAAACCCGATCCTAGAAAATGTGTCAAAATTGGTAAAGAGGACGGTAATTAGACGATTATACATACGGCCCTCGTGGTGCATCGGTAAACCGCACTACCGATAACACAAGGTCGGGGCGGGTTCGATCCCTCGTCTGGGGGTGTTTTTTTCTACATGTTTTTACGGTATTTATTTACAAAAATAAATATTTACTGTCTACAAATAATAGGTTGGGGAAAAAGTATTTTCGTATTTTTGTATGAAAAGTCAAGACATTTTTTTCAAAGTTTATTTACATTTATTTACAATATATATGTACCGTTTTGTTGAATAACTTTCTGCCATTTTGTGGGCAGAGACATTATCCCGTTACTGTAGAAACTTTGGGACTTCTGATCAAAAAAACGGGACAAATAGTTTTGGCAGTCCTCTCTTGAGGTCAACCTTACAGAACCTAAAGAATTCTGAAGAGACCGAAACAGGTGAAAATCTGAAGGCGCAAGGTCAGGGCTATATGGTGGATGCACTAGGACCTCCCAGTCGAACTCTCTTAATTTTTGCTGAGTGGCTAAAGATGTGTGTGGTCTAGCGTTATCGTGATGAAAGACCACACCCTTCCTGTTGATCAATTCCGGCCGTTTTCTCTCGACTGCTTCCTTTAATCTCATCAGTTGCTGGCAGTAAAGATCAGAATCGATGGTTTTGCCGGACGGTAAAAGCTCATAATGAACAATGCCCTTCCAATCCCACCATACACACAGCATCACCTTATTTCGTGTTAGGCCAGGTTTGGCCACAGTCTGTGAAGCCTGGCCAACTTTCGACCACGACCTTTTTCGCACGTTCTTGTCGTACGTGATCCACTTTTCATCGCCAGTTATCAATCTCTTCAAAAACGGCTCGGTTTCATTACGTCTCAATAATGAATCGCAAATGAGTACACGGTTCATTAAGTTTCTTTGAGTGAGCTCGTGTGGCACCCAAATATCGAGCTTTTTTGTATAACCAGCTTTCTTCAAATGGGTCAAAACTGTTTTGTGGTCAATTCCCAGTTCTTCAGCTACATCGTAACTACTAATATGCCGATCTTGCTCCACTCTTTCAAAAATGGCGTCCATTTTATTCGTAACAGGGCGACCAGAGCGAGGTGCATCTTTAACATCAAAATTTCCGGACTGAAAACGTTTGAACCAAATTTGTGCTACTCTTACTGACACTGCATCAGGTCCATAAACATCACAAATTTTTTTCACTGCTTGAGTTGCATTTTTGCCTTTTTTATAATAAAATTTTAAAATGTATCGAATTTCTTCATTAGATTCACTCATTTTTACGGAGAGAAAAACAAATGAAAAATAGCGGGAAACAACTTTTTTTATTTTTTTCTTTTCTTTATAATGTAACCTTTTTAATGTTACCAAAACCAGCCAGACACAAATAGTACAGTCAAAGAAATTTTATAATAAGTTTATACCTACGTTATGCGAAAAGACTTTTTCCCCGACCTATTATGAACACATTTCTTCGTAATAGAGAATGGCGTATCGCTATAAAGAGTGTTTCTATAAAGAGCTCAGGACATTGTATGGAGTGCCGACTCTTATTTATATGCTCTGTGACTATAAAGAGCTCAGGACATTGTGTGGAGTGCCGACTCTTATTTATATGCTCTGTGACTATAAAGAGCTCAGGACATTGTATGGAGTGCCGACTCTTATTTATATGCTCTGTGACTGCATAACGCATTTCGTGTGACAGTCACGTGACTAGTACGATTTTGGTCCCCATAATTTTCATACCCCGGGCCTATATATGTAAATCGATTCTTAAGGAGTAAACTCCAAAAAAAAATAGCGAATGTGAATTGGGTCCAAAATATTATAAAAAATATGTAACAACGAAAACAGGACAGTTTTGTATTAATATTCTATATTAACATTCCTGTCACATACTAAAATTATACGTGAATACTGAACGGCCCCAAAATTGGCTTTAGTTGGGGATTGAAACGTGAAAAGTTTTATCCATTACCAGTAAATTTAATAAATTCACACAACATCAGTTGAGTTTTATGAACTAAACCGATCAACAGAAAAGCCAAGGTTGATTTTACATTTTACAAATAACATAAATAATAAGTTTGTAAGCCTTCAGACAAGTAAATGTACATACATACATAACTTCACGCCAAATCCTTTGCGGGGTAGGCAGAGAGAACAGAGCGCCATAGGGCACGATTCTTACACGGCTCACTCGCTTCGTTGACTTTCATAACTCTTTTCATGCACGCGCGTCGGTTTTTGAGGCTCTTAACATCACCTTCCTCCAGAACACGTTCTATTTGGTCATGGAATGTGTGTCTTGGCTCCTACATCCATCGGTTTTTGCATTGTATATCTGCTTAGTCAGACTTGCATCAACCATTCTACATGTCCGAACCATCGGAGTATGCCCTTTCTTACTTTTACACCGACACTCTCTTTCAAACCAACTTCCTTCCTTACAACCTTGTTTTCTACGCGGTTAGCGAGAGTCACTCCGCAGATTTTGCGTAGTGCCCTCATTTCTACCGCGTTTATTCTACTTTCATGCACACTCTGCCATACCCAGCTCTCGCTTCCATAAGTTAGCGTTGGGATCAGGACTGCATTGTGGATTGCTAGCTGGGCTTTTCTGCTAATGTTTTTGGCGCCCAGGAATCTGCCCAACGCTCCATTTACGCTATTTCCAATCGCCACTCGTCTTTCTACATCCGCGGTGTACCTTCTATCTCTGCTAAAAGCGCATCCAAGATATACAATTTCATTTACCTGTTCCAGCACTACAACATCAACCATTATCCTTACATCTGTTCTGGATTCCTTCCTTTCAAACACCATAACTTTCGTTTTCGTCGCATTCAACTGCAAGCCTTTAATCATGCAATCATCTTTCATAGTAGTGACTAGTGTTTGAAGGTCCGACGGCGATTCGGATAGAAGCACGGCGTCATCTGCGTAAAGCAGGCAGCTCACAACTAGGTCACCCATTCGCATCCCTACATCCATCAACCTCAATCTCTGGAGACAACTGTCCAGGTACAGGATGAATAGTCGAGCGGACAGCACGCAACCCTGTCTGACGCCGATATTGACGTCAAACCAGGGGGACAAGCCGCCGTCAACACGCACACACGCTGTGCAGCCCTCTTAAGTGGACTGCACAACGCGCAGCAGTGCTCCGCTCACCCCATAGCCTGGGAATACTCCCCACAGATCCTTTCGTAACACTCTGTCAAACGCTTTTTCCAGATCCACAAAACCGCAGTAAATGTAATTGTTTAGTAAGGCCCGTAAGATCAATCATAGTTAAAACTGTCGATTTTCTAAACTATAGTCAATTTTAATCTAGAGTTTAAACCTGCCTCGTAAGATCAACAGCGAAATGGACAAAGATTACGTAAACTAAGTTTAGTTTTCGACAGATGGCAACATTTGGTTATTTATTGTCCATATTTCGCTCATCATTCACTCTTTTGTACATTGTCTGTGGCATATTTCGTGAAAAAACTCTTTTTCTCTTTCTTTTATGAAGTTTTATAGTGTGACCATAGATTTAAGAAAAATAGATCGGCAATAGTCACCCAAACAACGTGACCAAAATTGGGTTGTTAATGTGTGAGTGACTTACGGGGCTCGTGGCGCATTGGTAAAACAACCGGCTGCAGCACTGAGGTCGGGGGTTCGATTTTCACCCGAACACAAATATTTATGACAAACATTAATATTTGTGCAGCGTCTGGGTGTTTTTCTGTGTATTATAAGTATGTATTTACAAAAGAAAAGTATATATATATATATATGTATTAGTATCCGTTATCTAGTATCCATAGCACAAGCATTTAGTTGCTTAGTTTGGAACTGGAGGGCCCTGTGTGATTTGTGTCCAAGATATTATTATTATTATCAATGTGTTCGTAAAAAGCGCTTCAAAACGTTAACTTTTACAAAGTTAATGTTCATGTGTGGAAATGTAAATAAAATATACGCGGTTCCCAAAATCTAATATAAGTGGTTGCGCTGTCAGTGATTCGATGCTATTAGTAAATTTTTCCTGACATGTGCCATCTATTGTAGTCTATGCTAAATCTATGTATGAACCCACAATCGTTGTGTCAGATGTCAGCTGATAAACGACCGCCATTTTTAAACTAGGCGGACCACGGTTTAAACGGCAAAATCTCCTGGTGTAAGCTAAACTATAGTTTAAACTGTTATTGGAGTTTTATCTAGCATTGATCTTACGAAATAAACGACAGATAAGGTTTAAACTAGGTAAAATAGTTTAAACTGTGATTGATCTTACGGGCCTTAGTGTTTTCAAATCCTTAAGAAACTTGATTTTTCAAACAATTGTCAGTGGTAGAGCTGACACTTTAACAGTGGTATAATCAAGCAGTTCCCTGCATGAATGCGCCGGCTTGGCCGGTGAAATATTGCGACCTCTCAGAAAATCGTCGTAAAGTAGATCAGGCTGCGTTTCGTTCGGTCAGAGAGGTACCAGGAGGCCAACCCCCCTTCGCCATCCTTTCCTATCCTACTCCTTGAAAGATTTGCAGCGTAACTGTAATATTAAATGTGTTGCAGGTGTCCATGGGCGCCACTGGTCACTTACTAGGTAACAAGTATGCTCTATTGCTCTCCCAACCCATAAAAAATGAGATATTTTTAAATTCAGATATTTTTGCCTATCTGATATAAATTACTGTGATGTTATGTTATTCTTGATGACAAAAGTAAAAAAACAAATAAGAAAAACGACAAAAACTTAAAAATACAAAAATGTATAGAAAAAGACGTGCTCAATAGATTGGTTAATTTATATTTCCAAATTCAATATTAAAACTTCAAAAAGTCAGTACATAGTTAAATATAATTTCAGTATCAGAATGCTCGTTAAAAGTTTTTTAAAAAGATCAATTCAACATTTTGAAATTGCTGAAAAAGCGTCTAATCAGAGTGGAAAATTATATTTTAATGATTCGTCAAACTTCTAACTTAGTATAGGATTAAAGGAACTGTCACCACTGCAGAACGGTTTGAAAATAACTTAATTACGAGAGGTCGTCTGTGAGCTCTGCACGGGTTGATAGGCTTCGAAACTTGTGTATCAAATTAGAATAACTTATTTTATAACGTGTGAGAACTGTGGTAGAGCCACGCAGTTGGCCGCATAAATGGACGGGCTCGACTGGTGAAATATCACGATCTCTGAGAATATTGACGGCTCATGCCCGATTTTGCTAGGTGAGAGAGGTATCCGGAGTATTCTTTCCCGATACCACTTATGAGCCCATCTAAAGGACGGTTACACAACTGTAATACTATATGTGTTGCAGATGTCCATGGGTTGGTTGCCATCAGGTGACACGCCTGCTCGAGTGCAGGGCACCATCCCATAAAAATCTAATCGTTTAAATAATAACAAATAAATAGGTGATCTGTCATAGTTATAGGGTAATAAATATTTGTATACCCGAAGGTGTAGGCAGTACTCACGTCCCAATCGGAATAGGTGGCGGAACGTATTACCATCTGTGCATAATTTCGAAAAGTCAATTATGTAAATTCGGATTCGATCCCACGGCTTTTCGATTCAGAAGCGGAGTGCTCGATCTCCTGACCACAGAGACGACTATTTAGAATTTAAAACATTTACTTAACAACAAAACACAATGCAGTGTTAAAATATGATAAAACATGAGAATCTCAAAGAAAATTGGACGCTCAAAGTGGCGTAGTCTTAGACTTTAAGAAAGAAAATTGTTTTAATTATAAACACTTTCAGCCCTGAAGCTGGTTCAGTTCAAAACTGTTGGTGATTTATGTCGACAATATCATCTTTGTTGCTGTTATAAAACAACATCCAACCACTTCGTTATACAAGTTTAGTATGTTAACTTGCCTATTGAAAGCCTTAATGCTGCCTATATTTCAGGCGAGCTCCGCGAAATATGGCTGCCGTGAATTTAATTTTGCCGGTGAAGCGATTCCGTGCGGCAAGCGTATCGTATTTGCATTTTAAACTAATATTTCGTGTTTTGACATCCGCGTTTTGACTCTCTCATCGGGGTTAAATTTAATGGCACAATATTTGGGTCAATGGTGATGTATAATTCTCACTCTGCCACCTACTATTATGGTACTCTTTCGTATGTATCGTCGTATGTATTTCATAAAATCAGGATTGCCTCTCCTTCATTGACATAATATCAAAGGAAAGAGATTTTTAATGGAATTAGAGCATGCAGTTCACCTATTCGTAAGCTTCCAACACTGCCCATGGACACCTGAAACGCAGATGTTACAGTTGTATTGCTGGCTTTTAAGATCAGATAGAAAGAGAATCGGATGTGGGAAGGGGAAGATCGTAGGGAAAGGAATAGGGTATTCGGATACTTTTCTTTCTAAACGAAGAGGCAAGAGCCACTTCACATCGATTTTTACGTCAACGTTTTGAAAGATCGTTGTATTTTACTAGTCGAGGCAGCCCGTTCATGCTGTGAGTTACGTAGCTTTATCACTGTTTACGTATAATTCAGTAGTATTTTAATGAAACGTATTTAAAATGGGCGTAATGCTATTCAATCGGATTGGTCAAAGAAATTGTATCGTGTGGAGTTTCTGTAAGAACGAGTCATACCAATTCGTTAAGTGATATGGTTTCTTGCTGAACTGTGAAGTGATTCTTTAGCTATTATACAGATAGCTTTCGGAAATGGACCGGCGATTTATCACCAGAAACAAATGGTAGAGAAACTATCTGACTGTCTGATGTCTACTTGAGACAAGAAATTGGTGGACTTGTAAACGGCTATTGCTTAGTAAGCAACTACTCACTGCTCAAGAACACCGTGGTGCGTTGGTACACCTTTAAGGGAGTAGGAGAGAAAAGGAAGGGGAAATGGTATCCGACATTTTCGGGATATTCCGAAAGGTCGTAGTATTTCCCTGGTCGAGGCGGCCCATTTATGCAGCGAACTGCACGACTACCACTGTTAGTGATGGTTGATGATTATTTTATATTTAAAAGCTGATACTTCCCTAGTTATCCTGGTCTGATTATAGCATCCATGAGCAAATCATTTGTATTATTGTCACCTAATCTAATTTACGTAAACACGATTCATATTTTTTTCCTGGTCACATCACACCTCTTTATATTGGGAGGTTATATCTGAGGAGGCAGCGGCAGTTGCGCTTACACTTGCTGGAGCTATTTATCCAAAAGCAAATAAGTAGCAAAATTTATTAAACCCTAAATCGGGGACAATGTTTAGAATCATCGGATTTATCTACAAAAAAACTCCCGAAAATAATTCTATAAAGCCATGGGTTTTAGCCATAATTCGAACATAAAACTACTCGAATCAGAAACGACGACAGAAAGTTTTCTAATCACTTAGACGAATAAGAATCACGTTTTAATTCTGAATTAGTCTATGAATTTTCTTCTAATTAATTTGAAATCATATTTAAGCTTATAATTAGTAAAAGCAACATATAAATCACGACAAGGTTATAATGATAAATACATAATATGATTTAAGGTACTGTTTGTGTAAACACAGCACCACCTGCTTTGTGAACGCGGGTGAGGATCACACATTTAGTATTGACCGTTTGGATTATTTCTCTTATAAGTGGCTACTACTAGGTGTGCGGGCTATTTACAACAAAACTAAATATTTTAAAAAATATGATCGTAAGTAAAGATATACATATTGTTAAGTATCATGTAAAAAAATCCTGAAACGCTTTATTTATGAAATGAATACACACAATGCCCGAAATTAAATGCTTGCGTTATCAAAACTAGATAGGAGTAATTAATAAATATTTAATGGTGGCCCCAATGGTTCGGACATGTAGAAAGGATGAATGTTTGAAGATTAACTAAGCAGATATACAATGCAAAAGCGGGTAGATGCAGGAGTCGGAGACGGCCACGACACACCTTGTACGTCAAAATAAAATTAGTTCTGGAGGAAGGTGATATCAGGAGATGTTCAAATTGACGCGCGTGTATGACAAGAATTATAAAAGTCAAAGATACGAGTGAGCCGCGCTCTGTTCTCTCTACCAGCAAGGGATTTGGCGTGTAGTTATGTGTAATTTTATTTTCAATACATAGTTATTAAATATTACTTATTACATATAAAAACATCAACTTATCAGTCGATTGTTTCACCTACTTATATTACGTTCATTTTTATAAATTCCCGCATTTTTCAAAGATTCAATTTATACTTCCCAGATGGAATAGTAAGCAGTACCTACTACCATGGGCATATAGGGCAGAATGTTGTCAGTCATTAATATTATCGCCCATATTTTCCGAAAAGACTTCCAAAAAAATTTGTATGAGCCCGGATTCGACTTTCTATGCAGAAGCGGGAAAATTATCACTTCATTATCACCCCATCTAATTCTCACGTGAAGTGCGTGACCATTGGTAATGCAGTTAATATCATCCTTTAAACTAACAACGGCAGATGTGTTCATGACTCGATGCGTTTATTTTGAAACTCACTCTGTATGTTGTTTAGTATAAATTACTAATTAATGAGAAAGCCTTATGAGGTTTTTGAAAGTCGAAGGTGAACAAAGCTAGTGCACTGTTTATGTGAGTATTATTTCCTCGTTGGTAATTTATTACACATTAGAAGATTGTACTTTAGTCAACTTGACACTTTTGAATTTCTTTTCTTTTTATTTCTTCGGTGGTCGCTAGTTTTACCAATGTGCCACTAAGCCTGTCGTTTGAAATGTTAAAATCATTTTATCACGAAATCTATATATAATAGTAGTCGTGCGGTACGATGCTTTTCTGTAGGATAAGCGGGAAACGAGCTAGCGGGTACCTAATGGTAAGCAAATACCGCTGACCACGGACCCCTAAACATCAGTTAGAAAACAGTATCGTTATTACTATGTTGACGGTGATAACGAAACTTTAAATCCTTTGGTAATCTCTTACGACCTTCGAGGAAAGAGAGAAATATGGTGACATAGTTAATTTCAGAGGTGTCGCCGCCATGTAGGATATATTAAGAATTATCTGAAGACAAGCAATACTTAAGTAAACATAGATTTTCTAAGAAATCTGATCACATACAAAAAACACAATACAATAATATATAATATTTTTTCTTTCAATATATTTTTTTCTTTTGATGTTATCACTATAACAAGAGAAAAAAAGAAAACAACACTCTTAGTAATAGATCAAAGTAGGGATAAATAGAACACAAAGATGTTATACAGAACCATTACAAAGGGTGTAGATACAGTATAATGTATTTAGGGGGCGTCCACACGTAAATATAAGGCTTTATCTGTTTTGTGTATTCGTATGCGTCGGACATACTAAACGTTAATCTACGTGCAGGGCCACGAGATAAGCGACGTGAGAACTTAGTGGATCATCAATTCTGTCATTGTTCAGATAGAAGTTGTTATTTATCTGAAGAATAATATGAAATTATAACAAGAAGAGGTGAATTGGGATATAACGTAGCTATTAGTTGATGAATCTGAAGTTACTAAAAATATAAAAAAAGAAATCCTTGTTGGTTATACGGATTAACAATTTTACGGCTTAACAAAATTATACATATTTTGATAAACTTTATTCTACTATCGAGTAAAAAATAGTAAAAGATTGAAAGAGTAAGTTCGATATAATATTGTTGTAAGTCGCCAGAAAATTTTATGCTTTATTCGTAAAAGTATTAATACAAAGAAGTGATTCTAAGTAAAACGTAGATAAAAAAATATATCCGAATCCGAAAAAAACAATCATTATATTGCATTTTTTTTCTTCCACTATATACTTTTTTTATGGGATTGGAGGGCAAACGAGCAGGCGTGTCACCTGACAGCAAGCAACCAACGCCGCCCATGGAAACCAGCAATACATATAGTGTTACTGTTGCGTTGCCGATATTTAAGGGATAGGGGATCGGGAAGGAGGGTGAACCTCCGGGTACCTCTCTCACCGAACGGAACGCTCGGAGCTCCGAGCCACTTGAGGTCGATTTTCTGAGAGGTCGTGATATTTAACCGGTCGAGCCGGCCCATTCATGCAGCGAACTGCTTGGCTCTACCACTGTTATAGAAAAAGCTTAACAAATGCGCAATTAAATCTCTAATCTAGTGGCCCTACATAACTCTCACCTTTGCCCGCGGTTAAGGATAATAGTTGATTTATGGCTAATATCGTACATGATTTACCAGTTCTTTCAATTTTTTTTTCTTCGCAAAACCTCACACGTACTCTGATTTTCATTAAGTTCACTAACATAAAGTCTACAGTTTGGCAATATCTGTCCTCAGTTAGCAAAGATTTTGTTTGAATTATATTGTAATAATTTAACTTTTTCGTACCATCGCACCTTTAATGTTACAAGGTGTCAGCAGCTGCGTCATGCCACTAATCAATTATTCCATAGAAAAAAATGGAATGTATTGTCACAAATCGTTTTTTTTAAAACTACTACGCACATATAACCAATTGGTATGATTTTCTGCAGAACCCAGACAAAATTTTTACACACCTTACTCGCTCCGTTGACTTTCATAACTCTTGTCATGCACGCTCGTCGATTTTTGAGGCTTCTAAATCACCTTCCTCGAGAAAACATTCTAGTTGGTCATGGAGTGTGTGTTTTGGCCGTCCTCGACTCCTACATCTATTCGCTTGCATTGTATATCTGCTTAGTTAATGTTGCATCATTTATTATTTCTACATGTCCGAACCATAGGAGCATGCCCTTTCTTACTTTTACACCGATACTTTCTTTCCATCCAACTTCAGTCCTAACTACCTTGTTTTCGAAGCGTCAGCGAGAGTCAGTCCGTAGGTTTTGCGTAGTACCATAACTGCGAACGCGTTATTCACACTTTTTTGCACGCTCTGCCATACACAGCTCTAGATTCCTTAAGTTAGCGTTGGGATCAGTATCGTATTTTACTAGCTGGGATTTTCTGCTAAAGTTCTTTGCGCCCAAGAATCTGCCAAAAACTCTAATTACGCTGTTTCCTAACGCCACTCTTCTTTCTACACCTGCGGTGCACCTGCCATTCCTATTATAAGCGCATACAAAATATACAATTTCAATTACATTCACCTGTACCAGCACTACATCATCAACCATTATCCTGGCATCCGTTCTGGATGCCCCAGTTGGATCATTTGTTTTTGTCATATTCAATCGTAAGCCTTTCATCAAGCAATCATTTTTTTAAATAGTGACTTCTTTTTGCAGGTCCGAGCGCGATACTCTCACACCTAGGTCACCCATTCGCATCCCTACATTTGTCGATCTCACTCTCCTACCAGGTGGTATGGTAGCCCTATGAGAATAAACCGCGACCAGAAAGCCTCGGGTGATCCTCGAACGAACTACGAACTTAGATATGTCTTTCGCCTACCAGCCCAAAATAATTCACTCCGGAAGCAAAGGAGGAGGAGGAGGAGGAGAAAACGACTCCTACACCCTTACTGGCATAGACGTCCGCGTCCATTCTGGACCATGGAGCTACCATGCCACCTGCGAGGTCCTCGGCTTTACTTCCCCTCCGCTTTGCCTGCATCAAACACAAGGGGTCCAGGCATCTCTCATTTATTACGTCCACCATAATCATGCTTATGGCGCTCCGTTCTCTCCGCCTACCCCGCAAGGGATTTAGCGAGAAGTTATGTATGTACCATCTCATTCATATTTCTTGTCATATTACCTCTAACAATCCATATCCATACAGCACTCCCCTCTTCTCCTCCCACCAGGATTATCATATGCAAGCAGCAGCACCGACGACGGCTAATTGGTGCCACGCCACGCCCTAGCAGCCCGCGCGGCTGTACTCGCTCCGGGCAAGATTCCATCCCGCTGGGATGGCAGGGATCGCGATGAGCACTCCCTTGACGTGACCTCTCAAGGTCTCAATAAAATCCAATTATATTTTACATATAGCCTTTCTCGTAGCCAATTCTTTGTAGGTAAAAATAATATTAAATTAATAGTATATTTACTAATTTTTCGAAATAGCGCACAAAATATTTCAAAGTTGAAGCTTAATTTTATCAAACTAACTATGTAGTTACCCCAGACAAATCTAATTTTCTTTAACACAAGCAATTTGTAATTTGATTGCTGTCATAATTAGATTTGTTTCGAAGTAAAACATCTTATGTGTTTATCTAACATGTGGTTCTGTGTGAAATTTAATATAATTTTAGGTTAAAATCAACCAGTAGCAGATGTTTGAACATATAACCTTAATATACTTGAAAATGTTCTGGATGCTGTATAAAGGTCGGCGGGTTCATACTTCAGATGAGCGCTAGCACTGAGATGATCTAAGATATTTGGATTTTGCCCATGGCGCTTGGATTACAATACTCTGCTTTTAACACAGAGGTCGCAAGATTGTAACCTTGGAAAATCTATTCAGAATCTTTAGAAAGATACATATATTAAATAACTACATGCCCTTTTTTACCCAAATGTGATAATGGCGGAACCTGTTGCCATACACTGGGCACCATGTTATCAGTGATAATTTTTTATCATCTATAACTACCAAGAAGTCATTGGTGTGTGCTTGAAATCGATCCTATTGCATCATAATTTAGAAGCGGGCTGCTCGACCACTCCAACTCCAACCTATTGTATCCGTTTGGATCATTATCATTCGACCACCGACACGACAAAGATTGTTTCTAGATAAGTACATACATGACTTATAATAATATTATATATAGATTAATAAATTTGAAAACACGATGACGAACTCCGCCTCCAGATTTGAGTGAGCATAAAAGGCATAATTAAAGCAATAGAAGTATTCATCACCCAGTGTTTTGATAGAAGTACAAAAAATCACAATTTTGTGAAAACACCACCATTTTTTTAAAGCGGTTATTATTAGTTTGATAAATTATTGATTTAAGATGTGTAATAATGTAACTATGTGGCTATCTGTTCTTTGCTACGAGATAGCTCTGCCTGTACCTCCGTGGATCAAACATGATAGTACATAAAAATAGCGGTATAATTTCTTAAATATTCGTTCAAGCCGAATTATTCTTAATCGAATTTGTTAATATCATTTCATAATATAACAAAACAATGACCATTGTTTGTTTTAGATCATTCCCTGTTATATACTTAAATGCTTCCTTTTCATCTTTAGTCACGTTTCCATCCTGAACAAGTTTGCCGACAAAGCCTGTGTAAATAATAAAAATAACTGAAATAATAACCTCCATCATGATGTAATTTAATACGTAGTATTCATGAAAAGAAAATTAAGGAGAGTGAAAGAGCGTAATTGTGTGTTTTAACTCTTGACATTTTCTTAAGTTTTGTTGAGAGAATGATTATTTTAATTTTTATAGAGACCGCGAATTAGAATAACTATATAATGAAATGTGACCAAATGTGATGTTTTTGTGGAGGGAAGTACGTTTATTGGTACACTCGCTGATCTAACAACTTTGTATAGACGTATTAACCATACATAAGATGTGCTATAACATTTTTATGGGATAAAGGGACATACGAGTAAGCAAATAACGCCACCCGTGAACAACTTGTTTTTTTTTTTACGCGAGGAAATGCGTTATCTTTACACACATCTTTTCACACCCCCCGTCTGGAAACGGCAGGGGGTAGTGTGGGACTCCCAAAGCAGTGAGCTGCAATCCGATCCTAGGGCTACCCACTAAAATCTAAACTAATTATATAATTACTTGTGGAGAGAGGTACGTTTATTGTCACACTCACTGATCGAACAAACTTTCTATAGACGAATTTACCACACCTTTTAATGGGATAGGGGGCAAACGAGTAGTCACCTGCAACACAGATAGTGTTGCTGTTGCCGGCGTTTTAGGGAGTGGGATGGAAATTGAAGCGGTGGTAAAACCACCCATATCGCTAAATCAGTGGCCTCGACCGGTAAAATACAACGATCACTAATATATATTTTTTTAATTGTTTTTTATGTGATAGAACGGCAAACGAACAATTGGGTCACCTGATGATAAGGAACTTCTCACCGCTCATGTACACCGTAGTGCGTTGCCGTCCTTTAAGGGAGTAGGCAGAAACAGGGAGTAGGAGGAAACAGGAAGGGGAAAGGAGATCGGGTCTCCAGATATCTCTCACACCGAACGAAACAAGCCACTTCACCGCTTGAGACGGCCCACTCATGCAGCGAACTACAAGATTCTACCACTATTTAAAGTCGACCTAAAGTGGCTCATATTTCATTTCGTTTCGTGAGACAGGTCTCCGGAGCCCAATCCTTCCCGCTTCCTTACCATGATCCTCTTTTAAAACGGCAAGGTTACTGTTAAACAATCTGTGTTTCAGGTTTCTATGAGCGGCGCCAGTTACATACTATCAGGTGAATTGATTGCTTATTTGCCCCTTTTTTCCATAAAACTCCTGTGACTCGTTTGTATGTGAGACCTCTTCTCACATACGAAGGAGTTTTAATCAGCACTAAGTCCTGTCATGCTCTATAGAGACATTAAAATTACCATCAGTTTAGGTCTGGTGCTCATACTAAAATATTAACCTGGATGTTGTTAACAATAAATGAAAAATGCTCATTCCAATGGAATTATATAAAGATAAAATTATTGGTATCATTAATTACCAAAGGACAGTTATTACACCTGCAAGATGTTATCGAATATCGGATAAGCAGCTATTTATTGGATAATTTAAATACACGTGTATACCTTTGCATGTATTATCTTCAAACTATGATATTTTGGTATCAGGGGCAAAAGATTATGCCGTTCAAGTGGTAGTAAGCGACTATCGCCGCCCATGGCCACCTACTAACTCGGAATCAGAATTGGAATATTGAAAGTTAGGGAAAGGGGTCTCCCATCAAATGAAACGCGGCATGAGCTACGTCAATATACTGACAGGTGACTCGTCGTATTTCACCGGTCGAGTCAGGCCATTCTTGCACCATACGGCGTAGCTCTACCATTATAAAAATATACAAACTGCAAGTTAATCTTTTTATTTTCTATGCAAAGATTCGTTCCCATTCAAACGATGTGAGGCAATAGTATTGATTTTCGATATATATACTTTCGTATACGTTTCGTTCAAATGTTGTCTCGAGTTTCCATGGATATTATCATGCAAGCGCTATTGTGAATTGGTTTAGGATGAGTATTGCTAAAGTATCGCTTGATGCAGAAACGTTTAAAGTTATGCGATTGAAAGGGAAATTGCGAAGTGTTTTAGTATCAAATACTGTTTAAATTGTGCCCGGTGCTTGGAAATATAAGACTTAAAACTTTCGGCTTCTCGAGGATTCTCAGAATATCTAATATAGTATCCAGAGCCTCCTTGCCCTCTCGCCTCCCCATCCAATTTCCGATCCCTTCACTATGCCATTTAAAAGGCTAGCACTGCTTCTGTAATTCTATCTGTGCTGCAGGAGGCCATGAGCAGGTGTTAGTTGCTTACCATTATGTGACACATGAGCTGCAATCCGATCCTAGGGCTACCCACTAAAATCTAAACTAATTATATAATTACTTGTGGAGAGAGGTACGTTTATTGTCACACTCACTGATCGAACAAACTTTCTATAGACGAATTTACCACACCTTTTAATGGGATAGGGGGCAAACGAGTAGTCACCTGCAACACAGATAGTGTTGCTGTTGCCGGCGTTTTAGGGAGTGGGATGGAAATTGAAGCGGTGGTAAAACCACCCATATCGCTAAATCAGTGGCCTCGACCGGTAAAATACAACGATCACTAATATATATTTTTTTAATTGTTTTTTATGTGATAGAACGGCAAACGAACAATTGGGTCACCTGATGATAAGGAACTTCTCACCGCTCATGTACACCGTAGTGCGTTGCCGTCCTTTAAGGGAGTAGGCAGAAACAGGGAGTAGGAGGAAACAGGAAGGGGAAAGGAGATCGGGTCTCCAGATATCTCTCACACCGAACGAAACAAGCCACTTCACCGCTTGAGACGGCCCACTCATGCAGCGAACTACAAGATTCTACCACTATTTAAAGTCGACCTAAAGTGGCTCATATTTCATTTCGTTTCGTGAGACAGGTCTCCGGAGCCCAATCCTTCCCGCTTCCTTACCATGATCCTCTTTTAAAACGGCAAGGTTACTGTTAAACAATCTGTGTTTCAGGTTTCTATGAGCGGCGCCAGTTACATACTATCAGGTGAATTGATTGCTTATTTGCCCCTTTTTTCCATAAAACTCCTGTGACTCGTTTGTATGTGAGACCTCTTCTCACATACGAAGGAGTTTTAATCAGCACTAAGTCCTGTCATGCTCTATAGAGACATTAAAATTACCATCAGTTTAGGTCTGGTGCTCATACTAAAATATTAACCTGGATGTTGTTAACAATAAATGAAAAATGCTCATTCCAATGGAATTATATAAAGATAAAATTATTGGTATCATTAATTACCAAAGGACAGTTATTACACCTGCAAGATGTTATCGAATATCGGATAAGCAGCTATTTATTGGATAATTTAAATACACGTGTATACCTTTGCATGTATTATCTTCAAACTATGATATTTTGGTATCAGGGCCAAAAGATTATGCCGTTCAAGTGGTAGTAAGCGACTATCGCCGCCCATGGCCACCTACTAACTCGGAATCAGAATTGGAATATTGAAAGTTAGGGAAAGGGGTCTCCCATCAAATGAAACGCGGCATGAGCTACGTCAATATACTGACAGGTGACTCGTCGTATTTCACCGGTCGAGTCAGGCCATTCTTGCACCATACGGCGTAGCTCTACCATTATAAAAATATACAAACTGCAAGTTAATCTTTTTATTTTCTATGCAAAGATTCGTTCCCATTCAAACGATGTGAGGCAATAGTATTGATTTTCGATATATATACTTTCGTATACGTTTCGTTCAAATGTTGTCTCGAGTTTCCATGGATATTATCATGCAAGCGCTATTGTGAATTGGTTTAGGATGAGTATTGCTAAAGTATCGCTTGATGCAGAAACGTTTAAAGTTATGCGATTGAAAGGGAAATTGCGAAGTGTTTTAGTATCAAATACTGTTTAAATTGTGCCCGGTGCTTGGAAATATAAGACTTAAAACTTTCGGCTTCTCGAGGATTCTCAGAATATCTAATATAGTATCCAGAGCCTCCTTGCCCTCTCGCCTCCCCATCCAATTTCCGATCCCTTCACTATGCCATTTAAAAGGCTAGCACTGCTTCTGTAATTCTATCTGTGCTGCAGGAGGCCATGAGCAGGTGTTAGTTGCTTACCATTATGTGACACATATGCTCGTTTGCCCCCCTATCTCATAAAAAATTTCAATACACTGCAGTAGTTTTTAATCGCAATTAAACTAAAAAGACAAAATTAATAACGCAAATGTAAAATTTATGAAAACGAAGTCAGGTATGTCGGAGTAGATTTTTAAGGGCATGTAGCCATGCCAAAGGATCTGGCATGTACGTTTTATTTCAACTTTGTGCAACACCCTTATCTTGAATTCGTTTATTATATTTTCACGCGCACTCTTTCTTTCTAACTCTCCCATCCACAAGTTAGCGTCGAGATTCCCGCTTGACTGCGTTGAAAATATGGCAAAAATTCCACTAAAACTTGAAAACAAACCTGAAAATAATAAATAAATAAATGGATAGAAATAAGTAGAAAGAAAGAAAGAATAATAAATAGAAATAAATATTATTCAATTATAACATAACTCCACCCTTAAATCTAAATTGAACACATGTTCTTGACGCAGTCGATTAGCAAATCTATTTCGTATATTTTTCTAGCAGGTAACGTTATTCTTTTATTATCTTTAATATGTTTTTAATTGTCACAATTACAATTCGTACAACAACACATTTTAAATAACTTAATCCAACTCGAAGGACCATTTTCAAGTGACGTCAAAAAAGCAAGTAATAGGGTTGAATAATAGTGGTGTTAAATTTACCTAAAGAGGTACTAAAGAGGCAAACTCAAATCCTAATAGAAATTCCTTCAGCGGTGAGTCTACTGCGGTGCTGTTGTCGACTCATATTCTGACCAAACCCACTTTGGTTTCATCTCTTAATTACCCTGTGTAGATAGGTAAATAATAACATTTAACGGATTTTATTTACATAATATCTCACAGGCTAAAAAATAGTATTGTTAAAAAATAGTCCTAACTTTTTACCTACAATTTTGGAAGGTGACCTATGCGTTTTATTAATTCCAGTCCCAAAATGTATACACAAAACATGTTATATGTTTATGTATATATAGCAATTTAGTGAAGGCTACATAGGTATTTAGATATTATTTCTAATTAATAATGTAATTTCACGCCTTTATCTACCCAAAAGTATAGGTAGCGGCCGTTAAGCCCCGCGTCGGTGAAATGTATACTTTAAAGCTACAGAACCTATAGCCATACACCGAGCACAATGTTGTTAGTCATCGATATTTATCACAAATAACTTCCAAAAACTAGTCCGAAAAGACATGGGTCTCGAAGAATCGAACCATTCCAACCACCAGAAGTGTGAACTCTACCACTGGAGCCCCGAGACTGTTTTTTCTCTTCTATTAATTACCACAGAAACAAGTCACAGTCACTGAATATAAAAAAAAATCTTAACTTTACGCCTTTTTCCACCCGTCGGTGTAGACAGTGGCTGTGATAAGCTTCGACTCGCCGTTATGTTTCTTTCTATGTTTTTGAACTATTTTTGTCCTAAAATTTATGTTGAATTTAATCATAATCATATCTAAGCGAAATGGCGATTACACGACGAAGATTACTATTTTTTCAATAAAATATTAACAAATATACATTTACATTTCAAATAATAGTTTTATTTGTTTGAATAAGTTTCTGATTATATTCAAACTAACACAGTTAGTGACTAACTTCAGTACGTAAATTTAATTGTTGTACTGAAAGTTATTCGACAATATTCAGTACAGTACATTGTCGCAACTTCTGACTCCATTGCTGCGAAACTTGGTTACTTCACAAACTGTTGTTGCATCGACTTAATATAAACCTTATTGCATTAATAATTGAGACCAAAATACCGGCAAAACTGAGTTTATAAGAGTTGTATGCACTTTACAAAGTCTTGAATGTTCTCTACACGCTAAAATCTATTTTGTGTGTTAAAGAATAAAGTTGGAAATGATAAAAATAGTCAAAAAATCTTGGTACTTTTGCATATTTAGATAAAATTATATGGGGACTAAAACGTTTTGCGAAATTGCTTTTATTTTTCCAATATTCATATATTCTGAAAGTAATATGTGAAACTGTAAAAAGACGACAATATAGTTTTACTCGAGACAGCGCAAGATCGAGAAGTTGAATTTTTAATTTACGTATAGTTTACGTAAAAGATTGGATAGATTCTTCTTGTGATCTTCAAACTTGTATCTTAACGAAGATAATGATTTAGGGACTTTATTTTAATAGAAATTTAAATTAAGTAATTCCTACGGGAGTTATACTAAAAGAACTAATTTGTGGGTTTTACCGTGCTTAAAAAACTAATTCATTTATCCGAGATGCTTTTCAGATGATGATTTCAAGCTTCCAGTTTCAGGAGTAGGTAATATACAAAGATAGTATTAGAAAAGTCTAAAAGTTTGTCTTTTCGCATAGCCCGGTAGTTGTAGTACTTCACGCAAGTGAACTCCAAGGGACAATTAGTTATGTAAAAAGAAAAAAAAAGTACTATATGGTTCACCTTAGTTGTTCAGATATGAGGATCATCAAAGCGAATGTAATCATTTTAGAGATTCGCTGAAATAAATATACAGACAGAAAGATTAAGAATGATAAATATATTTACATTTATATAGGTACATGTAGGTAATTTCAATATTATAACCACACACTCAAACTTAATTTATTTATAAGAAAATTTATTTAAGCGAAGGCATAATCCGATAATAAGATTGAGTAAATAATTCTAAGTGTCAAAAATAACTTGTAATATGTCTGTAGTCTGCAAAAACTACATTAATCTAGATACTTGCTATATAAGTTTAACAGTAGTGTCCGACTGAAGTTTCGGCTTCGGCTTCGACTTCGACTGAAGCTTCGGCCAAAAATCCATCTTCGGCCCAGAATCCGGCCGAAGCCGAAGGTCCCGCCGAAGGTCCGAGAACAGTCGGAATTAAACGAACTGTTACGAAAGAGTGAGTGACTGACGGACCGGACTGCACTTAGTTCAGTGCGGATACCTCTATCACGGACAAAAAAGCGGCATGAGCCACCTTGCGCCGATATTCTTCTTTAGCTGTGGATAATATTGCAGAAAATTATTTAATTACTAATAGTTTATAAAAGTTGTGGAGATTGCCTATTAATCGGCTTCGGCTTCGGCCAAAAATAGACCTTCGGTCGGACACTACCAATACATCATTTTCTTTACGATTGCTTTATTCCCGTAAACGTCAGCTCCTATAATATTCAATTAAAAACTTCACTAAGCTCACTTAATTATTAATAAATATTTTATTAAAGATTTGGAAGTTTAAAATCTGCTTACTGATTATATTTACATCATACGCTATAAATAGCCGAAGGTGCGTGGGCAGTGGGAATTATGCATCGTCACGCTGAATTTTTAATCCTTTTAATTACATTTATAAGGGATAGGGGTTAATAAGGCAAGTGGGTCACCTGATGGTAAGTAAATATACACCAATGTAAATAGTACACCTACAATGTTAGATAGTGCTACAGTTGCGTTACCGACCTTTAAGTTAGGGAAGACCAGGGTTGGAAAAGTGCCCCGGGATTATTCTCTCAACCAACAAAACGCAGCATGAGCTTCTTTATGTCAATACTGTCGGTGGTCCTGTGGTCTAGCACCCAGCTACTGAATCAAGAGGTCGGCGGATCGAATCCTGGCTCACACCAATGATTTTTCGAAAGTTATATGTGTAATACATATCGACGATTAAAAACTTTGTGCCATTTGGGACGTAGACATAACGGTGCGTCGAGGCTTAACAGTCACTGTCTACACCTTTGGGTGGAAAAAGGCGTGAAGTTATGTTATGATATTAACAGATGTGATGAAATTTCATCGGTCGAACCAGCCCATTAATTCAGCGAATTGCTTGGAAACTACTCGTTTCTGAAGCATAACTAAAGATTATGCCTTTTCAATTAGATATTAATCCTATTATTATTAAATATTCACGATATTATTTAATTAAGTAAAGATCAAACGAACCATTGGAGTGCACGTATGTGGAAAAAGGGTAATTCGTCTGTACGTACGCGCCAGTCCGCTTACACACAAAGTCACTTGTCTGGCTTAGAAGCGATTTCATACTTGATTTCCTGTGGATTTGCAAGTAGATGCGTCTGGTTTTGATATATTGAGTGACGAAAGGGGGGATGAAAGGGGGTGTTATGTGGAAAATTATTGGTCGCAATTATGTGACGGTCTTTACTCTAGGATTTTGTCCATTCTAGTGGAAAATAAACTCATTGACCATTACGAGTGGATGGATTTAAGTGTGGGTCATCACTGTTGGTGACAAATATACATAGAATTGTATCATCATACCCTAAGTATCAGAAAACGGTGGAGCGGAGCTCAAGCAACCCCGTTCTGAATCAATAAATCGTGGGATCGGTTCCGGACTCACACCAGTGACTTCAAGCAATTCTTTTGGGAAATTTTTTTTGCTATGGAGTGTAGGGGCTGGTCACCTGATGGTAAGCAAATAACACCGCACATGGACACTTGCAACGAAGATATTGTTACAGTTGCGTTACCTACCGGCGCTTACAATGGCATCGGGAAAGGATCGGAATTGAGATGGGGAAGGGAGGAGTAGAAGGGGTTCGGCCTCCGGATACCTCTCTGACTAAAGAAAACGCAATATGAGCCACTCTGCGGGGATATTTACAGTATTCGTGGTATTTAATTGGTCGAGCGGGCCTCTTCGTCAGCGAACTGCGTGGCTCAAGCTCGATAGCTGATAACATTTATTGCTGCTACAGCTTTTTTCTGCCTACTGTATTCGGAACTAGAACATTCGGTGGGTTGAGGCTTATCTACTGCTGCCTACACTTTTAGGTAAAAAAATGGCATAAAGTTAAAGTGTTTTAAAATTTCAAAGAGAAGAGACTATAGCCATAGATTAGGCACAATTATCAGATATAGCTTTAAAATCATCACGACTGAAATATTAGCTATGGTTTAGTGAATAGATCAATTGACTAACAAATAGTTTTCAATACAAACGCCTCGGCACGTACTAAATGAATTGAATGGCCATTAACTTGGTAAATATCGTTTGCTGTAACATTGTTACATTTGATATTCAAAATGTAACGAGCGCCAGCGAAACGCTCCTTGTTTACAAAATAGTTGTTTTATTGTAGTAATCCCAGTGTTGTTTTGGAACGCATTTAACACAGCGCCATCTAGTGTGCAAATAGAGAAATGCCTTCCGTAATTACAATTAATATTGTTTTTTTTTTGCAAGTGGTCAAAAAGTCGCTTTTCGGTGTTTGTCCCTATGTATGCTTAGATCTCTAACTACGCATTTTGATGTGGTTTTCAAGCTTTGCCGCGTTAATTCCAAACTTACCAACTCTTCTAAACCCTGTAAGATTGATAAAAATAATGTCTTACAAAAGGGGAATCGATGGTGTGTGTCTATTTCTAAGGGATAGCCCATAATGACCATGTTTATTTATTTACTTTTTACGACAAATAATAGCATAAAGACGAAGCGATTTTAAACTTTACAGCATTAATCCTTATTTTACTAAGTACCTTCAATACATTATTTATATATTATGGCACTTTACAGATTTCTAAAATTTTCTAAGTTATCACATTTATCAGTGGTTCTGGCTAGCGCATGCCGATAAATAACGCCAGTTGTACTGTATAAAATTCAAAACTTACTCACTTACTACTCCTGAGATGAAACAAAGTTCACCGGGTCAGCTAGTAAAATCATAAAATGTTAAGAGAAATCAATCATCATTAGTAATTATTTCACGATTTTTACGGCATTATTATTTGTTAAAACTTAAAAAATCACTCTTACACTGTATTGTTTTAGTCGTCTGAAAATTCGTCGTCATAAATATATGTAAACATAATATGGCCATAAATTTAAATGCCTTTATTACCAATCAATTTTAATCTTCATAAATGTAATTCATTATTTGGGTTAAATTTAATTAATAAAATAATAAATAACGAAAAAGTAAGATATTTTTATCCGTCTAATTTTTCATTGCCACAAATTGTCAAGTGTTTACATATAAAGATTCAAATCAGCCTCTTTTAAATATAAAATGGAGCGGTGCTGCCAAGTACCTCAACAGTAGCAATAACCCTTTCCACCAATTGACTTCGCCTACGTGAGGAAAATATTAAATGTACGCTATTTCTCCTATCACAAGAGTAAGAGAACTGTATTTGTGTTATAAATATATTATTATATTTAGTAACCTTTTTAATTTTTGAAGGTATAGGCAGCGACCACTGTAGTTAGCCACCTATTGTCATAATTTCTTGAAGTAAAATTTTATCAGTTGTCGATTTTATTATAATCTTAAATATTTTCTGAAAAGGTTTTTGAAATGTATTGAGCCACGGGGATTCAGTATCTATAGTGGCAAAACCATGCTCAACTGGTGAAATACTACGACCTCAGCCAGTACGATACGTGAAGTGGCGTATGCTACGTTTGGTTCTGTGAGAGAAACATCCGAAAGAGGCTTTCTCATACTTTCTATCCCACTTTTTTAAAAGCCCGGTACTAGTGATTTATGTGATTCGCTGGCTTCTAAACCCAATATCCCTGAAAAAAAAAACCGACACTTCTGGTCCAAAAATAGGTATTTGAACACCTGAGTCATGGAGATATTATATAAGCGGAATTAAGTGCCACGTTTTACACACCTTAATCGCCATTATCACCCACGAATATCCATAAATGTAGATTTGTGAATGGAGAAGACCGTACCCTCAAAAGATAGGGGGAGTGAGATGTCAAGAATGATGTATGACAGTGACGTGCTTCCGTTCGTGGCTGAGCAGGTACCGCAGAGCTTTGAGGTTATATTTAGGTGTGATATTATCTGTTCATAATAAAACCGGCCTCAATGGCCTCGTGGTTTAACAGCTTACTTCTAATACAGAGATCTCGGGTTATGAAAGTATTTTCAAGCGTTATAAATATCGATGAACGAAAAACCGGTGTCCTATGATAATAAGCTTTACCTATTCATTTAGTGTTTTCGAAATAGATTATCCAGTCATAATAGTCACCATAACCCTGCCTACTCTTTAAATGTAAAGGGCGTGAAGTAATACATTTGCTAGGTACTACGATACTAATGAAAGCTCGTATCTCAATATTCATTGCGAATACAGTTCCACCGCGTATCAATAGATGTCACTAGTCATTTTTTTTTATTTATATAAAATAACAATAAATACACAATGATTTATTATACAAGAACATTGGCTAGAGTATTTTAAATTCATTAACTTTATTATTCAATGATTAAACGACAGAATACAATAAAAATATAATGATAAATTTTAATTTTAGTTCAGTATTATTATAGCCCGGGAATCCTGCCGACGGCGACAGTAGCGCCACTGTTCAATTCGGCCGCAGTTGCTATCCGCTCGCCGTAGAGACGCACGCATCAGCCTATTAATAGGCAAATATAAACTAAACATCGATTTTTGTCAGTGCTTGTGTTGTGTGTTTATTAGTGCTTGTGTGTGTGAGTGAGAAATTAAAAAAAAACGGATAAAAGTCATGTGAGTAAGCTGTGCTTTCGATATATATATTTTTAAATCCCAAATTAAATTAAGTGCTAATAATCCTATATCAGAATTATATTTTTCCATCGGTGATATTTTGAATACAGATACTGTTATTTTTATTAAATATAGATATTTAGTATTGGTTGTTAAATAAGGCAGGATTACACTAGAGGTATTTATAGGATTTGAAAACGTGTGTAGAGGTATTAATTATCAACCCCTAAGATTTTTTTACATGATCATATATTTTGAACGTCGATTTTTTTAAAGTCTTATATATGACCTGCAATTTTTTTTGCTATTTATAAATTATGTATGTACTGATATCGTGAATTAGTAAAATTTGATTATAATGCAATTTATATACCTACTCTAAAACAACTAAATTATTTCTTCGTATTTAAAAGTTACGTATCATCATTACATAGTATGAAATAAAGTTACTTTCCGCCGCTGTCTGTCCCCTTATATGCTTATATCTTTGGAACTACGCAACGGATTTTGATGCGTTTTTTTAATAGATAGATGGCATCAACGGACTGCTTTTTATTTATAATTCCGTATGATGCAGTAAAAATAAAGTGATAATCCAAAGAAGTTTAGTTATTTATTACATTTGTTTCGGAACGAAGTACGTCGGGTCAACTGGTTTAGTATACACTTCATTTAATTAATCTTAATTAGGGTAATCTTAATATTGTATAAATTATTGTAAATTTTTGCAATCGTTTTTATTTTAATGAGGATAGGTAAGAGCTTTTTTATTTTATTTTTCCCGCTTTGTCTAATTCTATAGATATCTCAAAATATGAGTACATTCTTTCGCGACTTACATATTGCCATATGTCGTACAATCAAAATTGTTCACAAATTTATAATGATCTTCAGAAATGTGCTAATTAACTGGCCACCTTCTATACAGAGATACTATGCCAATAGGCTTTACCATAATTTGTGTTTATATTTTCCTTTAATTTGTTGTAAATAACAAAATAGTATTCAATATTATTGTATAGCCAGACAGTTTTGGAAAATTTATCTCCACGGCCCACGTTGGGACAACGCTGCCTGCACATTTAGGCAGTAAAAGCGTGAAGGTACAATATTAAATGTTAACATGTCATTACAATGATCATGTCCATCCAAATTGAGGATCGTAAAGACTTAGAAACGGCAATTTCCCTGAATTTTATTGCCGCAATGAAATGTTGATTCCACAGTTATATTGCAAAAGTTATTCCCTATCGTTAGGCGTTAATATATTAATTGTTCAAATGATATATTTTATGATAATTAATAATTATTTGATTTATTATAATTGCGATGTTATTAATTTAGTCGTCTCGGTGGTATAGGCAGTAAGGTCACGAGCAGAACCACTCTGAATCGAGTAGTCTCGTGATCGAATATTTGCTAAAACTCCCGGTGTATGGTAATAGGTTCAGCCAGCTATCCCATTTGGGGCGTAAAAATCAGCGGGCCGAGGCCTAAGCCTGCCTACACCTTCTAGTAGAAAAAGATGTGAAGTTATAAAAACAATAAACGTTAAGATAGATGGCGTTTGTCATATATTTAACTGTTATTAGCTCTCCGTTTTTCCGACGGGTTAAGAATCTTCCATTACGGCGTGTCACATAGCTCTGGGGAATATTGTCACCATCTCTTACTGTGGGTATTGTAAGAGAAGACTCATATCATAGATATTATAGTCGCAGTGGTTTAAAACTTCGATTTATGATATAGAGATCCCGGGTTCATAGTATAGTTTACATCAAAAACCTAGTTATTCTACGCGTATAAATGAAATTGGAGTGTCTGCTGGTATTATTAAAATACCCACTTTTTTATTGCATGCTTATGTATGTATATGTTGTCTCTTTATTTGTTTGTTCTGTCTAATCTCTGAAGTTGCTGGACCGATTTTAACGGGACTTTTATTCGGAGGATGTTATGAGGAGTTACTTTTATTTTAGAAAATAATCTTTTATTGATGTTCTGAGTCGAAACAAAGTACTAGGTCATCCACTAGGTAATAAAAAATATAGATTTATATTAAATTTGTGGGCAATTTATGGGTATAGGTTCCTTATCCACTACATTTGTGACTAAAAAGTAAGTCCATTATGACAAGGCATAATTGTGTGTAGTTGAAATTTAAGAAAAGGGATTCTATGATTAAATAACGTAGTAACATCACATAACTTCACGCGTTTTGTTACCCGAAGGTGTAGGCAGCGGCTGTTACCTAAGCCTCGTCTCGCTGTTATGTTTACGTCCCAAATGGAATAGGTGGCGAACCTACTGCCATACCGGGCACAAAGGTTTCAGTCATCGATATTTATCACACTTAACTTCCGAAAACAATTTCGAAAAGTCATTGGTGTGAGCCAGTGTCAGGATTTGAACCCGGACCTCTGGATCAGAAGCCGTCTGCTTGACCACTGGACCACCGAGACTACCGTAACGTAGTATATTCTCAAAGGTCCCTATTATTGTCTAAGATAAATCTTTATTTGTTCAAAGAGATACGACTTAATAATAACATTTTATTATTATGATGTTCCGTTTCTTTAGAAAAAACTACACAAAGGTTCTTATTATTATCAATTTGCGAGCAATCTCATTATATTAAGGTTCCGTATATATTATTAAAGTCAGTAAAAGCTGTGTGTTTCTTCTAAAGACATTTTCAGAATGCCAATAGGTACCTACCTACTTGTATTTCTTGTAAGACTTTAGTATCTCAATAAGATACTATTTAAAAAAGATTTCCAGGTATAGAACTTGATTTTTATGCTTATTTGCTTTATTGAAACTAGCAAGTATAAAAAACAAAGTTATTTTACTATATTGAGATTGAAAGATAACATAATTTCACGACTTTTTCTACCCAAAGGTGTTGGCAGTGGCTGTTAAGACTCGCCGAACATTTATGTTCGAAATTGAATATGTGGCGGAACCTATTGCTATACAGTGGATAAAAAATTGTTAGTCAATTTATATCTCAGATAACTTTTAAAAATAATTCCGAGAAATCATAAGTTTCAGCACGGAATCGATCTCACGACTTCTGAATCAGAAGCGGGGTACTCGACCACTAGATCACGGAGACTCTGCTGTGGGATTGAACGTTTGTAAAAATAAATATTATAAGCACATCGTCAACCCCCTAAAAACCCAATTACACAATCCTTTAAAACAGGGTTATTTCCGTCAAAGTCCTAAGAGAATTTACTATATATAACTACGAAAATATATTCTTATTATTACAGCAGACCCTCTTAGAGACCTGAAACCTTACTTAAACCCAGAAGCACTCACTACCAGTGATATTTGAGTGCGGTTTTCTGCAAGGATTAGGGTAACTACTTGGACTGCTGCATTATGCAGATAAATCTGGCTGTATTCGCTTGGTTCTACTGACAAATACACAACTTCTGGAATGCCGAGAATTACGATACAGAATTTTATAATTTACATGTGATAAAAAAAGGTAGATTCAAGACAGACTAAGTAGATATACAGCGAAAAAAACGACATTGAAAGAAGCAAGTGAGGTATGTAGCTGTCAAAAAATCGCCTCTTATATCGATCTGTTTTCGCTGTCTACCCCACAAGAGACTTGGCGTGAAATTGGAGATAATATAAATAGAGATTCACTCGGCAGAATATTTGAATGGGTATTAAGTTACTAATTTTACGGATATTAGGCTTTTGACACAATTCGTCGAATTTTTATTTATAAAAATGTTCACATTTTTGTGTACAGTGATATCTTTTGAAAGCGTGAATTTAATTTCGAGTATTTTGATTTTATTATTTGGTATAGTCTCGGTGGTCTCAGTGGTGCAAGACTGACTAAGCAGTTATACAATGCAAACGCGGTGTATGTAGGAGTCGAGGACGGCCAAGACACACATTCGATAAGCAAATAGAACTAAACTGAAGGAAAGTGATGTAAGGAGCCTCAAAAATCGACGCGCGTGCTTTAAAAAAAGAGTTATGAAAGACAAAGAAGCGAGTAAGGCGTGTAAGAATCGTGCCTTATGGTGTTCTGTTCTCTCTGCCTGCAAGGGATTTGGCGAGAAGTTATGTATGTATATATGTATCTACCTTTTATTTTGCAACCGATACTTTACTAACGAACCACGAAGTCCGTCCAAACTGAAATACAGCGTAAATTGTGTGGGTTTAAAACGAGTACCTGCTATTATATTAGAGTTACGTAGTTCCTTGCATAAATAAGCCAGATGAGACCGGTGTAACACCACGATCTTGCAGGAAAACAACGTAAAGTGACTTATGCCACGTTTCTATAGGTAAAAGAGGTTTCTGAAAAGCCACCTTATCTTTTATTCATATCTTATCTTATCTTAAATTCCGGAAAACTAGTCGTTCAAAATTATTTGGCTAGTTTGATCAATTTCCATGCAGAAAATATATAAATCTATACTGCAGTTATAAAAAGATAGCATG
Organism: Euproctis similis; assembly: GCA_905147225.2. Classification (NCBI taxonomy): domain Eukaryota; kingdom Metazoa; phylum Arthropoda; class Insecta; order Lepidoptera; family Erebidae; genus Euproctis; species Euproctis similis. The sequence continues at coordinate 2,600,320 of LR990121.1, read as the reverse complement.
TCTATCTATCCTTAATATACAATGAGATATTGTGGCGCCATCTTGAGATTATGGCTTCTATATTTTATGGTCGTTGTGTCTGATAAACGATGTATACATAAGATGTATACTTATTGGCGTAAATGTTCCATATTTTATTATTTGGGACTGGTTGTTATACGAAGCAACTTCAACCGCGTTTTCTTTTCAATACGTATAATCTTTTTTTTTTTTTACTTTCCTTTTCACATTCATGAAAAGTTCCTTATAGTAATAAAAAAATTACATAAACTTTTTTTTAATACTTTTGGATGCCATGTTTTTTTTTTAATCACTAGATTGAATAATTTTCTTTTATAAATAAGGTGCCTATATTGAATGTCAGATATTTAGCTAGAAAAAATGCAGTAGGTTTCAAATGATACAAGTATAAACAGTGTAAAGAGGCAGGCAGACAAAATTAATAAAACATTTTTTTTTAGTTCGCTTGCTGTATTAAGGATACTTTATATTAGTTTTTCTATAATAAATAGGTTCATACAATATTACAAGTATGAATTAAGCTTATGTTTCTTGTCCCGAGTATTTAAAGTTTTATTAAATATGTCTTTATTTCGTGTTAGAAAAAAGGTGTTAAGTCAAGTTAAGTCAAAGATTATACTGGTAATAATAGGACCAAGACACTAAACTTAATTTGCTCAAAGTGGATGGGATATCTAAAAAAATCCACTTACCAAGTGTAATTGCTTGTAACACTTTCAGGAATTTAACGCGTTAAAATATAAAAGAAAAAAAGGTGAGACCGGAAACACGTAATTTTGTGAACCATTTATTCACAAACTAGGTAATTTTATATTTAAATATAACAAAATCTTCAATTATCCTAATTGCCAGAGAAATTAATAAGAACATTTTTGTTAATAAATTTACAAATTTCCTGCAAATAAGTATAAATTACAAATATTACACAAATAATTAAGGTTGCTTTAATTTTTCTTTTGTGATATCGTCGTTGATATTTAATTAAATTCAACATTTTGCTTTTGTACCTGCAACCTTTTTAGGAGGGCAAACGAGCAGGCGTGTCACCTGATGGTAAGCAACTACCGCCGCTAATGAACATCTGGAACATAGCTAGTGTTGAAGTTGCGTTGCCGGCCTATAAAATGGAATTATGGAGGTGTCGGAAGTGAATGGGGAAGGGAATGGGATGGAATTAGATACATCTCCCACCCGCAAAACGCGGTATGACTTACAGTACGTCGATATTTTGAAAGGTTTTTTAGAGTGGTAGAGCCAAGCAGTTCGCTGCATGATTGGGCCGGCTCGACCGGTGAAATACCACCACCTCTCAGAAGATCGACGTAAAGTGGCTCATGCCGCGTTTCGTTCGGTGACAGAGGTACCCGGAGGCCCATCCCCCTTCCCCATCCCTTCCTATCCTACTCCTTTAAAGGTTGGCAACGCATCTGTAACACTATATGTGTTTCAGGTGTCCATGGGCGGCGGTGGTCACTTAACATCAGGTGACACGCCTGCTCGTTTGCCCTCTTATCCCTTAAAAAAAAAAAAGGTCGTGGTATTTCAGAGGTCGAGCCGGCCAATTTTTGCAGCCAACTACATAACTCTACCACTCTTAAATACACACATTTTTATAAACAAAGGTGTAGGCATAGTCAATTATGCTGAAAAAAAAAACATTGTAACCTATGGTAAGTAAAGATGATGGAGTTTTCTTAAAATGTTGGTCATTGTTAGTTTATATGTCTATGTGATAGAATATTTCGCGGTATCAAGAAGACTCACATTCGAATCCTGGCTCACAATATTAGTTCATTACGGAGGTTATGTGTACATAACATTTCCGAGTCAAGTTATAAACTCTGCTAACAGGCGTAACAAAAAAAAACTAAACAAATACTTAAGCAATAATTTTAATTAACTTAATAATTAATATTATAAATCTGATAAATTACTCGCTAAGCTCCTTGTGGCATTCACACCCACGTATGATTATAAGAGGGTCCCGAAACCCCCGTTATTTAAAAGCTTACCCCCAAATTAGTCGGAGCGGAGCCAGTAAATTAACTTAGCGTCACCTACGTATTTCGATAAACCGTGTTAGTAAAAGTATTTAACCTAAATATAATATCATTAATAAAGCTAATAAATAAGATTAATTACATTTTAAATTAACAACTAAAACAAATATAACTTGGACGTGTATTCGGAATACCATCCACTGGTAATTAGAGGTAGACTGGTTCTAGTTTTATCGAGTGCAAACATTTATGATAAGCAGGAATTTTGATCATTATTTTTCTATATTTAGTATTATCTCAGATAGACAAAATATTGACAGCACTTCACCTGTTGGTAGGTGATTGTGAGATCCTTGGTGATGAAGCGCACTGGCCTGTTAAATACCGATTCACTCTCTCTTGAAGATGTCCACATTATAGCTGTTCGGGAACACCGAACGTAATACTAGCTTACCCGGCAAACGTTTCGCCTCGGAAGCACTATTTAAAACATTTTTTTTTTTCTAAAAAAAGAGCGTAAGTTACTCCTGATTTACTCCAGCTACATGCTCAAAAATGTCCTGTCAAAATCGGTCCAGCCATTTCAGAGATAAGCCGCAATAGACAGACCGACAAAAATTGTAAAAAAAAATGTTATTTTGGTCTATGTCACCAATTTAATTTATATATATATAGATACATATGTGTTTAGTAAAAAAAAACTATATACATATTGATATCGGTTGTCTGGTTTAATCATTACATAGTATAAAACAAACTCGCTTTCCGCTGTCTGTCCCCTTAAATGCTTATATCTTTACAACTACTCAACGGATTTTGATGTAGTTTTTTTTAATAGATAGAGGGTGTCAACGGGGTGGTTTGTTTCTATAATTCATGTTTAATGAAAAATTTATAAAATCCAAAATCTTACTTATTTATTACTTCTATAACAAAGTTCGCCGGGTCAACTAGTAATATAAAATAATAATAATAATATCGGGACACAATACACACAGCGCCCTCTAGTTCCAAACTAAGCAACTAAATGCTTGTGTTATGGATACTAGATAACGGATACTAATATATATATACTTTTCTTTTCTGAATACATACTTATAATACATATAAAAACATCCAGACACCACACAAATATTCATGTTTGTCACAAATATTTGTGCTCGGGTGGGAATCGAACCCCCGATCTCATTGCTGCAGCCGGTAGTTTTACCAATGCGCCACGAGGCCCGTCTAATAATAAAAGCATTTAGTTGCTTAGCGTATCAAACCTTAGAGAGATGCAATTTCCGTGTCGTCGATCTCAAATCACAACCATACCAAATTTCAATCCCTGTATTTTTATTGCATCCTTTTGAAATACGAAGCTTACATTAGTTTGTATTCTCAATATTTATTTTCGAATCTCAAATGAAAAAGTACGAAAAAGATACATCGCTGAAATGTGAGGTTTCATTTCTAATATTTGTCGAAGTTATTTACCAACCGCAAATTGGTTATTTCTTTTATCATTGACCATAAGGAAACTATCGAGATATAACGTTTGCTGCCCATATTTGCGAATATTACAGGTGTGAATTTACAATAAAATTTATCAATATTTATCGAATATAACACGCCTACTTCTATCCGCAGCGGCTGTTAAGCTTCGACTCGCCGTTATGTTTACGTCCCAAATGCCATATTGCCTACCTGGAACCTATTTCCATACACTGGTGTCAAGTCATTATTGTGTACCCGGATTTTTAACCCTCGACTTCCGGAATCAGAATCGGTTTGCTCGACTATTAGACCACCGAGACCTGTTTATCGAAAATAATTTGTAATGTAATTATAATTTGAAATTAGTAATTAAATTAAAAAGAGTACTCGTACTTACAATAATGTCATAAATATGCAAATTTACAAAGAAAGAAAAACTTTGTTAAACGATCATCTTTGTTAGCAAAACGATAGATTAATTTATAGTTTCATGGATTAACTCAGATTGTCTCGCTTTCGCTTTCCATAATAGAGGAACTACGTTATTAATGATGATACCGACGCCTTCTGTAATGGCTTGATTTTTTTTCTATCACAGCAATAGCTGTCACTGTTTCTTTTGTTGGTGTCCAAATTAAATGTCGTGATTAAATCTGCTTATTTGTCTGTTATTTAATTTCGAAGCATTGATTTCTTTTATTAAACGGTTGATTACCAAAATCAGTACAAGTATTCATTTGTAATTATTATTCTAAAAATGAAATATTTTAGTTTTTTTTTCTCTAACCCGGAGTTTAATGTAAGGTCTGGTTAAATCAAAATATTTTATTAAAAATTATAAGTATTAAACGCCTACTGACATATTTTTAATATATTTCTTGACCAATATTTCTTTTTAATTCAGAGAAATAAAAAAATGGTAAATATATAAAACATAACTTCACGCCTTTTGTTACCCGAAGGTGTAGGCAGCGGCTGTTAAGCCTCTTCTCGCCGTTATGTTTACGTCCCAAATGGAATAGGTGGCGAACCTATTGCCACACCGGGCACAAAGTTTTTCAGTCATCGATATTAATCACACATAACTTCCGAAAACAATTTCGAAAAGTCATTGGTGTGAGCCAGTGTCTGGAATCGAACCCGGACCTCTGGATCAGAAGCCGTTTGCTCGACCACTGCGCCACCGAGACTGCACTGACTGGTAAATATACTTAGTCTTGCCATAAATATTGTAACAAAGAAAATTTTTTTTTTAAAATTGCAAATAACATTTATTACTTTTACAGTTTATTACTTTAATACATAAATATAAAAAGATATAAAATATAAAAAGCTTATTCGAAGTGGTCTCCATTGGCTGCAATACAGGCCTTTAAACCTTTCCATGGGAAAATTCTTCATTGCAAATCGTAAAGATTGTCTTAGGGACTCTAAATTATTATGACGTTTAGAGCAAGCCGTACTCTCTAAAACTGACCACAAATCATAATCCAGTGGATTAAGATCGGGACTAGACGACGGCCAGTCTTCAGCTCTAATGAAGTCCGAAACGTTCGCTTCTAACCAAGATTGCGTGGACCGAGCTTTATGACCCGGTGCCGAGTCTTGCTTCAAGGACCATACTTCGTTATTGAACATGCTGTTGTTAAGGCGCTTGACTACCTTTTCAAGAATGGTATCTTGACACACTTGTGCCGATGTTTTGATACCTTTTTCACAAAAATATGGCTCAGTCACTCATTCGTAGCTAACACCCCACCAAACCATTACTGAAGTCGGATAATGCCCACGTTGCACTCTGTCAAGTAATTGGGAAGCTTCCTTAGAGCTTTGAGCATACATACGGTCATTTTGTTTGTTAAAATGTTGCTCAATTGTAAAAACTTTTTCATCCGTAAACAATATTTTTCTGTGACCTCCCTTTGCGTACCGCTTCAGTAGTTCTTTAGATTTTAACACCCTATTCTTTTTTAAATTAACAGTTAGTAAATGACCAGTGCGCCTCTTATAGGCTGCAAGTCCTAAGTCATCTTTAAAATACGCGACATTGTTCTAGGTGCTATCTTCATCTCCCGAGATAAAATCTTTTGCTTGCGGACAGGATTTCTTCGAATTCTTTCCCTTACTGCTTTGACCACCTTTTTCGTACGAACACTACGTGGACGGCCAGGTATTTTTCTGTCACAAACAGAGGAGGTCTCATTGTATCTATTAATAGCCCGGTACACAAACATTTGAATAATACCAAGTGTATGGAGAGTTTTAAAAATTGCATTTGGCTCCATACCTTCTTTGTGTAATGCAATCACAGCGATTCGGTTCTCTTTATCACCCCAAAAGCGGATAGATAAGGGAGTCGAGGACAGCCAAGACACACATTCCATGACCAAATAGAACGTTTTCTGGAGGAAGGCGATGTTAGAAGCCTCGAAAATCGACACGCGTGCATGAAAAGAGTTATGAAAGTCAAAAGAGCGAGTGAGGCGTGTAAGAATCGTGACCTATGGCGCTCGGTTCTCTCTGCACACCCCGCAAGGGATTTTGCGTGAATTTATATAAATATGTAAGAAATATAATTACTATCATTTACAATTAGACATTACCAACTTAATAGGCCACCTCAATTAAACATTAAATACAAGTATTTACTAACAGTAATTTAAACCCGAAAAGCTCATAATTGTTTTGTTTGGGTTAGTAATTATTTTAGTAGTTAGGTTACTGGTAACTCGGATTGGATTCGGCCAGTGTTTAAGATCTATAAGTTGTATATCTGTAGCTTAATCTGGGTTCGATCCCCACTCAAGTACAAATATTTGTGACAAGCATATATGTTTGTATTTGGGTCTAGTTGTTTTTCTATGTATTATAAGCATTTATTTATAAAAAAGTATATAAGTATATGTATATATATATATGTATTAATATCTGTTTTCTGGTAACCATAACACAAGCATATGGTTGCTTAGCTTGGAACCAGAAATAGAACGAGAACTAGGCGCTGTGTGTATTGTTTCCAAGATATTATTTACAATAATAAGAAGAAATAAATTAATTACATGATTTACAATATATACAATTAAAAAACTACCTGAAATCAATCATTAAAACAACTTTTAGGATTATATCGCGTTTATTTCTTATTTATTTATATTTATTTCCCGACGTTACTCGTGAAAATGATCTCTGTAAAGAGTTCGAAACGTCGGGAAATAAATATAAATAAATAAGAAATAAACGCGATATAATCCTAAAAGTTGTTTTAATGAGTGAGATTCGCGAAAGTCTTAGAAATAAATACCTGAAATCAAATTTCTCCGCATCTCGGTCTACTGGCAGCGTGTCCAGAAGACTGGCCGCATTGTCACGCTGAATGGCAATGCTAATCTTCTGTGTGAAGAATAGACCAGCCCTCTGGTCGTGAGAGGCTTCGATCAGCCTCTTTGCAAGATCCTTATAAAGTGCACGAGTACTCGGACCCCATGTCCCCAAAGTCTCAACCCCAAACGGCTCAAATACATAATCACCTACAAGTTATCTGTATTATTATAATTAAGATATTATTATTATAAAATCGACTAAGCTAAAGATTCATAAGAACTAATAAAAACTCTGTTCTGGAATAGTTTATACATACAAATATAACTAACATTTTTCATTTTTTTTTATGGGATAGGAGGACAAACGGGCAGGCGTGTCACCTGATGGTAAGCAACCAACGCCGCCCATGGACACCAGCAACATATATAGTGCTACTGTTGCGTTGCCGACCTTTAAGGGATAGGGGATTGGAAAGGATGGGGAAGGGGGGTGGGCCTCCGGGTACCTCTCTCACCAAGCGAAACGCGGTATGAGCCACTTTACGTCGGTCTTCTGAGAGGTCGTGGTATTTCACCGGTCGAGCCGGCCCATTCATGCAGGAAACTGCTTGGCTCTACCACTGTTAAAATTTTAATTTCCATTTTAAATACTTAAACCGTTTACAAATTCACATTTAAAATACAGAGAAATCGTATTATTCTTCTTGATAACGTCATTCATAAAAGTATTCTTCGGAAAGGCGCTTATTGAAATTAGGACAAGCTCATTTAAATCAATATTATTGTATTCAGTTGATTTATCGCTGAATAGATTTTTCATTTAAATACAATGTTTATTCGATTTGGTTTTTGGTAGAAAATCCACTTATTTAAACACCTTCAAATACGATGCTCAAATATATTTACATTTAAAGCAAACCTTTTTTATCTACTAGAAAAAAATATATATTTATAGTTAAACCCTTAGATTGGTTTCATTTACATAACGCCTTTTCTACACGGAGGTGTAGGCAGCGACTGTTAAGCATCGACTCGCTGTTATGTTTACGTCCCAAATGAAATACGTGGCGAACCTATTGGCTATACCAGGCACAAAGTTTTCAGTCATCGATATTTTTCACACATAACTTCCGAAAATAATTTCAAAAAGTTATTAATGTGAGCCAGGATCCAATCCCACAACTTTTTAATTCAGGAGCGGGGTGCTCGACCACTGGACCAACGAGACTCAATTATTATTTTTAGTTTCATTAAAGTCTTTAATATCTAAAAGTAATTATATGGCTTTTCAAGGAAATATGTGAAATAATATATCTCAAAGTTAATATAACCAAGAACTATATAGAATGAAAGTAACGACAGTGGTAGAGCCAAGCAGTTCGCTGCATGAATGGGCCGGCTCGAGCGGTGAAATACCACGACCTCTCAGAAGACCGACGTAAAGTGGCTCATGCCGCGTTTCGTTCGGTGAGAGAGGTACCCGAAGGCCCACCCCCCTTCCCCGTCCTTTCCTATCCCCTATCCCTTAAAGGTCGGCAACGCAACAGTCGCACTATATGTGTTGCTGGTGTCCATGGGCGGCGTTGGTTGCTTACCATCAGGTGACACGCGTGCTCGTTTGCCCTACTATCCCATAAAAAAAAAAGTAACAGTTAATTTCTTTATATAATCTATCCACGTCTAGATCGCGTGACTGTCTGTCTGTACGAAGGTTGATTGATTGAGTGTAACACTAATAAGAATTATTTTAGTTCCTTATTTTCGTGATCTAACTATCGGTAGCTTCTGTTTGATTTGATTGATTTGTTTCTTAAGACTCCAAAAGCAGTGTTATTTCCATGATTTTATAAATGGCTCAGCGTATGGACTTTTTGATAAAACCTCATGTTTTAAAACCAAATTTCAAACAAAGCCAAATATTCGACCAGATTAGGTAACGCTACCTAAATCTTTAATAACTAAGAGCGTGATGATGAAGTTAAAAAACGAAGACATCGATAGGTTATGTTTTTTAATTGATGATTATATTTCCGATAGATGTCGCCATATTATTAAATTTTTAATACAATATTCTACTGCCGTACTCGCACGAGCGTAAAAAGTAAAAATAATGCCTCGACTTACATATTAAACATTATAAACTACACACATACATAACTTGACGCCAAATCCCTTGCGGGGTAGGCAGATAGAACGGAGCGCCATAAAGCACACACTCTTTTTCATGCATGTGCGTCGATTTTTGAGGCTCCTAACATCACCTTCCTCATTTCTTCTTCATAATTAACTAGACACTAAATAAGTCATATCTGATCTTCTATATAACGAAATATAATTGAAAATTTTACAATACAATATCATTCTTTCAGTTTTTGATGAAACAAATTCTTTCCGAAAAACATCTAGTTGGCTGAGTGCCCAATTGTCATACGTATCTGCCTGTATACATATGTACAGTAGCGTCAAGGACTGGTTTATTTGAGGGAAACAATTACACACGTTACAATCTGTAGATGTGAGATATTTTGACTTTACGCATGATTTTTCACAGTGCCTCGCTGCATAAATGGGTCGGCTCGACCGGTGAAATACCACTAAACTATAAAACACTAAAGTCGCTATGATAAAGGTAACTCTATCTAACCCCTTTCCTTAGCCTTCCCATCGCACTTGAAATCCTATCTTGAAGGTCGGCATCCACAAACTATTTGTGTAACAGCTTTCCACGGGTGACACTAGTCGCTCACCATCAGGTAACTAACTTACTTTGCACCTATGCCTTAAAAATTAATAAGTCATAATTCGTGTCTCAATATAACATAATATCACATGCAATATCAAATATATTATGCACAGACATACATAGCTTTACGGGAAGTCCCTTGGGGGGTAGGCAAAGAAGAGAGACCGCCATAAGGCACGATTCTTACACACCTTACTCGCTTCTTTGACTTACTTAACTCTTCTCATATACGCTCGTCAGTAGCTCATATACCATTAGATCAATAGAAGTCTCTCTGCATGCCCCGCGAGGCATTTGGCGTGAAGTTGTGATTATATGTATCAATAGAAGTCTGCAGCAGTCTGCTTGTGACCACGGCCAGTGCAACCTGGCCGAAACGTCAAACAAATCAAGGTGAATAATATTTATCTAAAAGTGTCACGTTTTATTCCCGGTCATTATATTTGTGTTATATGCAACGCGAAAGCCTAAAAGTTGCATTAGAAGTATAATTGAAAATGTATATATGTTTGTTACGGCTCTGAAACGGCTGGACCTATTTTGCACGCGCTATTAGTTGCAGATAACTGTGTGATAAGTAATTAGTATAAGCTAGTTTTATAATATAGAACATAATTTCATTACAAATCAAATAATCTAACAAGTAATCTTAAATCTTATCGATAGGCAAAAACCACGTCACTATTAACGGAAAAGTAATATATTATATTTCCCTAACAAAAAAAATAGGTAAAAAAACTTTTTAAATTAAACGGTTTTATGTTAAACATACATTGCAATGTTTAAGATAAATGTACTAAAAACCAAAAAATAATAAAATAGATACAGTCGTGGGAATTATAACCATATGCATAGACTAGACTAAAATAAAACCGTGGGGCACGTCAATTGTCTACAATCGTTGATTAAAATGTTTGTTTTGTAATGTTACACTATAATTAGGCAGTTGTTAAGCCGATAACGATGGACGTGTGATAAGTAGGGCTAGAATGTGGAAACAAGCTAGCAAGCTCGATTATAAGCGAGTTTTAGGGTTTCATAGTGGTGAGCGAGTAGTACTTTTATCATATGTTTTGTCGATTATAGCCAGCCAGCAGTGTGAATGTCCAACGATAAACTAGTTGAAACATCTCTTTTCTTTACATGGAGTGTATAACTATTGGAATTTCCATGAGCAAGAAAATAGTAAGTAATTTCCTCACCGTCTGCGGGCCAATTGCCTAACGACGAATTAAACGATTCTTCTATCGCACATTAAGTCGATAATTTGTAGACAATTGACGTGCCCCACGGTTTTATTTTAGTCTAGTCTATGCATATGGTTATAATTCCCACGACTGTATCTATTTTATTATTTTTTGGTTTTTAGTACATTTATCTTAAACATTGCAATGTATGTTTAACATAAAACCGTTTAATTTAAAAAGTTTTTTTACCTATTTTTATTTCCTAGTTTTTAGTTTTTATTTCGCATTCTGTTTAATTCATTTAGTGCTTCATTATTGCAAGGTTTCTTGCCCGTTAGTTTATTGCAGTCCAACTTCTCTATACGTAGTCCTTGCAAAGATCTTACTCTACTAAGAGCCACGTAGGCTTGACCTTCTTCAAACAGTTTCGCACCTATGTATACGACTGCGTGATCCACAGTGCTGCTATTTCTATCACCTTCACTTTCTTTAGCTTGTTTTGCTTTATACTTTACTTTCGCTTTTTGAAGCCTTCGTTTACGTTGTGTTGCAGTTTCTGTTTTATTTGTGTTTGTATTTTTTACATTTCTTTTACCATTTTGTTCCCACGAGTAATGGACATTTAAACGGTCCGCCCCCCCAGAGGTCCAATAAAGGGGTAAGGCTATGTACAACAAGATGCGCCTGAGTCTTGAGGGGAAAACGCTAACGACATATCATTTTTATCCACCCTAATGCCATACAGTTCTCGGCGCGTTTTAACCTTTCACCTTAACTTGGGTGGTGGAGCGCTAACGACGTATCATTTTTAGCCACCCTAACGCCACACAGTCCTTAACACGATACAAAATCTTGACTTGGGTGGTGGATTCAGGCTGGATTAATCAGATACCTAAATTCCAGATTCAATTTCTAAATTTAAATCTTATTATTATACGCCATTTAGTGGCTGCGCCCATCTTAAATATTGAGGTTATATAGTGAACTGTATTCTTCTTGTCAAGCCCTTTTATTTGATACCCATATTGGTGGGATTGATAAAAAATTTTGTTATCAGCCATTTGGTAGCGGCGGCCAACTTAGATTTCAATTTTGCATAGTAAATTGTATTTTACTTGTTGAGACCTTTCATTTGATACCCATGTTGATGGGATTGATAAAACCTACGTTATCCGCCATTTTATAGAGGCCGCCATCTTGGATTTCAATTTTTTATAGTATATTGTATGAGTCCTTTCATTTAATACCCATATTGATGGGATTGATAAAACCTACGTTATCCGCCATTTTGTAGCGGCCGCCATCTTGGATTTCAATTTTTTATAGTATATTGTATTTTGATTGTTGAGCCCTTTTATTTGATACCCATATTGATGGGATTAATAAAACATAAATTATCCGCCATTTTGTAGCGGCGGCCATCTTGAATTTATAAAGATAATGAATAAACATAATTGTATTGTCACCAAAATCCAAAGTGTATTCAAAATTTCAGATTAATCGGTTGACAGGAAGAGGGTGAAATTTGAATTACTAAATTTGACCCAAGAATAAAACAAACGGGGTGAGCTAAATAAAACCGTTTAATAACAACGAGAAATTCTGGCAGTGCCCTAGACATTATTGAATTTCCTACCAAAGTTCCTCACATAAATACAAATAGAAACTACATATTTCTTGGTACATACGTGATACAAATATTTGTGTACGAGAACTGTTTGAAACTATTTCGATACTCACTAAGATTTGTGAGCCACTTTACTGACATTTAATTACAATTGAAAACATCAACCCATATGGAGAATTCGTTACACTAAACAATTTTAATATTTATTATGACTTATAGTCATCAAAAAATCTCACTAGCACTTCATGTCAGACATGTTTGTAAAACCTCCATTTTGAGAACACATAAACATAACTTCAGGCCTTTTCATATCCAACGGTGTAGGCAGTGGTTATTAAACCTCAGTGGTTATTAATCACAGTATTCCTAATATAAAAATCAAAAGCCTTTTCCCTTCACTTCCCTGACTCTTCCCAACACGGTATCCCTCTTGATGCTGCAGTTATCCATGGATGGCGTAAGTCATTTACCATGCATGCCCCTGCTTACCATAAAAATGTATTATAAAAAGGTTTTTTTAGGGGAAAATTTAGAAATAACATACATTGATTTTTAATATAATATATGGTAAATCTCAGGCTTTATGTAAAAACTTTTTAAGTAATGAGTAACTGTGACATAAATCTTTGTACATATTTGTTATAGTCGAAGGCATAGATGGCTGTGAGCCAACAAATATAAGTGTAATAATACACAAACAGGCAGTCAATCAAAATAATCGCGGAGAATTTATCGTAAGAAGAAGACTGATTGAGATATCTTGAAGAAAAAAATATATAAACAAGAGAAATGATATTATTACTGATAATTTATAAATCTTCATGCATTTTAATATTAATGTATAAAGCAGCCTTATCCTGAATTACAGTGTTAGTTTTAGCTTAATGTTGGTTGAATTCAGGTATGCCTTCAGACTCAGATTATTATGACAACATTACTAGTAAAACAAATCGCTTTCAGCTGTTTTTTTTTATTAATAAAAAGAAGGTTTCAATATGTTGGTTTGTATAATTTAATAAATAATTATAACGTAATTTTATAAAGGAAAAGATGATAATTTTAAAAGTTTGGAACTATAATTACAAACGCTGGCTGAACGTTAAGTAGACCTTAAAAGGTATCTCTTAAGAATAACCCTCAACGATTATTTTTAATTCTATACTTTCTATGGCTAATGGCTTATTTACAAAGTGACTTGAAATATTACAGCTAATGCTTTAATCGTTTTAGTATTTGAATACCTTTAATGCAAGTCTTGGTGTGGTCCAGTGGTCGAGCAACCCGCTTCTGAATCCGAAAGACGAGGGTTCCAATCCTGGCTCACACTAATGACTTTTCGATTTTTTTTTTGGAAAGTTACATTTGATAATATCGATGACTCAAAGCTGTGTGGATTAGGGACGTAAACATAACGGCGAGTTGTCGCTTAACAGCCACTCCCACATTTTTGGGTAGAAAAAGGCATGAAGCTATGTTGTGTTATCTATGACGCACTGTGCATTTAATATAGTGCATCAATATGGCCCAATACAGCATGATATTTAAATGAATATTTTAAAAGATATTACAAATCTAAAATGTAGGGTTGCATGGAGCGGCGGTATCGGCCGACACCCAACGATAAATAGCGCTTAGCTTTTTTTTTTTACGCGAGGAAATGCTTTATGCGGGGGCTTTATGTGGGACTCCCAAAACAGTAAACTGCAATCCGATCCTAGGGTTACCCACTAAAACCTTGCGGCGGCCTTCCTCCGGCGTTGGGGTGGCCCAGGACAGTGCATCAGCCCTCTGGTCCACCCCGCCGTCGCCCCCCCTCTGTCGCGAGGGGGTGCTCATCCTCGGGGAGGCTCGGTGAAGCTCCCCCGGGCGGGGCGGCTCCGACCGCGCACTGTAAAGAGGCGCGCGGCCAGCGGCGCCCCCGACGACCCTCCCCGGCCGCACCGGGGGGTTATCCTTCCCGGGCCGCGACCCGGGCGCACCCGCGGGGTGTGCGCCCTCACGGCCCGCCGGCGGCGGCGAGCTCAGTGATTGCCGCCTTCGAGCGGGATCGGCTCTCTCCCGACCCCGCTCCTCGCCCGCTAGCATTGCCGCGACCAACGCCGGCGGGGCCACGTCTCGCCTGATCCGGTCTACCAGGACTCGGCGCTCGGCCGCCCAGGCTGGGCAGACCTCCAGCGTGTGCTGGGCCGAGTCCAGGTCGGATGCGCAATGGTGGCATCTCGCCGGCTCTTCGCGTTTTATTCGACTCAGGTACTCACCGAAGCACCCGTGCCCGGTGAGTATCTGAGTCAACCTGTAGGTGACAGTGCCGCATTTACGGAGCACCCAGGCCTCGAGATGGGGCAGGACGGCCCCGACGGCACGCTGACGCGCGCATCCCTGGAGGACCAGTGCGTCGCGCCAGTCCCCCAGGACCCGCCGGAAGGCTTCCCACAATAGCTGAAAATATATATAAATCGATTTTAGTTTTAACGGTTAGGATGCACGAAATTAAGTCTCCTGATAATTATTTTAAAAACAAAATTTTATCTCAGTGTTGAAATAAGATATATGTAACTATAGATTTCTCAAGGAAAGGAAAGGCATATATCTAGTTTTACGGGATAACGTTACGCGTGCTATAAATTTGTTGACCATGCTTATTTACGTGGAAATAAAATTCAGGTCAAGCGAGAAGCGGTCGCTATTTTCATGGTTTATTTTCAGAGTTAATGAAAGGTTCAAAGGCTTTCAATGCCCCTTTGTAAGTATTAATTGATGTGGTCCCGTGAAAAAGTCTTTTATATAGAAATTGATTATCCGCTAACGACTTATGTATCTCTATATTCATACATTCAGTGGTACGGAGTTCGAATACATTCCAATAGTCATTGGTTTCCAAAGATTCCTTTCATATCTCTATAAGAAGTCTTATCAGTTTTTCTTGTGTAATAAACACCGATGTCTAACAAAAGTAGATCCTGAAGTAAGTTTATTCAGACAAAATGGAGACTACGTGGCTTTTAATGTGAGAGATATTAAAATAGAAAAATACAATAGATTTTTTTCATTAAATTCTTCTTTTCGTATGTTTGACTTAGGGAGTAAGCTGTTAAATGTGTTACAAAAAGTGTGATAGTGTGAGGCGAGCGATAGTTGAGATGCAAGTATAGGTTAGTGTAAGAGATCTCTCTCTTGTATCTTGTATTAGTGTAAGAGAGAGAGAGAGAGAGAGCGATGTAAGCACACATTGTCTTCTAGTTTTAATCTCGTGGCTACATTTTGCATACAGCACAGACTCATAATCAGCCCTTTGATATCCACTTTTAGATGACGGCCTCCCATATGGAGCATCTTCCGAACGTGCCTTCTGCATCCAGTGGCTCCCAGCAATCTTGATTAAGTCATCGGTCCACCTATTGGAGGGACGTCCTACACCACGTCGAGCAGTTCGTGGTCGCCACTCGAGAACCTTTCTTGCCTAACGGTTATCGGCTCGTTGAGCGATGTGGCCTGCCCATTTCTACTTCAGTGTGCTATCCTTGGCCTATATCTGTCACGTCAAATCTCCTGCGGATCACCGTATTAGGGATTTTGTCTCGCAGGGAGATTCCCAGCATAGCCCGGTCCATAGCACGCTGACCGACTTTGAGCTTCGTGATGTGGCCAATATTTAGCCTGGTTTCTATTAAATATAATTCAAATTATCTTATTACAATAAAATACAATTAATTACTCATTCCATTTAAATTATAAATAATATAACTAATCTTGAACACAATTTGTATGGAAATTTCTTTATGAAAAAAGTTTTCGAGCATAAATTAATTAATCTTGCTTAACATCAAATTCGTTTTTATAAAAAAAGAGAAAAGGAAGTTGTTATCTCTTTCTCTTGTCTGAATGCTTTTAGTATTTTAGATGTATTTTGGCAGACTTTAGAAGTCGTCAATGTAGGTACTGTTGTCTGTCTGATTGAAGTAGACTTCATAAATATAAATGAATTGGAGGGTATTTAAAAATTCCTACTGAAGTGGAGGGGTCGTGTCGAGTTGGATTGACGTTCACCGGACTATACTATATGTCATACTGATGGGCCGCATGGCGCAGTGGGAAAACAACTGACTCCAGACTGGAGGTTGGCGGGTTGGATTCCCACTCCATAAAAAATATTTATTTATTTCGTCTTAGTGTTTTTCTATCTATTATTAAAAATATTATGTTAAATTTATGCATGAAGTTATTTATGTATGTTTGTTTATACGAAAACTTTATTTTGGTAACAAAATAAACTTTAACGAATTGGAGGGCCATATTTTTTTTAATAACAAAACAAAAACAGCTAGCGTTGTCATATCTGCCGATTTTATGTCATAGTCTCAGTGGTCGAGCACACGGTTTCTGATCCAGAGGTCCGGGTTCGATTCCAGATACTGGCGCACACCAATGGCTTTTCGAAATTGTTTTCGAAAGTTACGTGTGATAAATATCGATGACTGAAAAATTTGTGCCCGGTATGGCAATAGGTTCACCACCTATTCCATTTGGGACGTAAACATAACGGCGAGGCGAGGCTTCACACCCGGGTAACAAAAGGCGTGAAGTTATGTTATGTTACCTACTAGTAAATAAAATGCAAAACAATCTGTGCAGAGCTGTGAAGCCATGTACTGTGATTGATTTTATAGTCAAGTCGTATTTAAGTAAGAAATAGCCTTATATTATTGACATCATTGAAAACGTACGCTGAATATACGTTTATACGCTGTATAAACGCTGAATATACAAATATATGCTGTATATACGTATATATAGGCGTACATGACCGGTAACCGGGGATTGAAACTCTCACATCTGTTTCTGATTACTTCAGATAGTATAATTCAATTTAATACCAGTGAAAAATGTTACACAGAATGGTCGTCCACATAAAACCATATCAACGTATATTTATACGTATTATCCTTGTTAAAATATGAAGAACCATCCCGTGCAATATTTTTCCCTAAAAATCGATACTGAGTTATTAAATGCACATTCATGTGTTTAACGAAAGTAAAACTCGATATCAGGATTGTAATTTGAACAACGCCATCTATTTATTTTATTTGTTATTTTAAATTACTTTTCATAACAGTTGTGTGATATTTGCTTCGATACAGTAATTTCATTTTATTAAATCAACACAAGTTCGCATGAAGCGGGTAGGCAGAAAGAACGGTGCACCATAAAACTTGAATTGACTTCAATATCCTTCCCGCTTTCGTGAATTTACAACTCTCGTCATACACTCTCCCGTCTTACTTCTCCTTCTTTTTTCTTTATCATCCCTTTAGTTAAAAATCAATTCAGTCAACAAATAAAAAGACATATACTTAATTGAAAAGTATAATATCACTCTTTAAAGTGCATTCTAAAGAAATATCATTACATTGTCTATACTAATATTTAAAGAGGAAAGATTTGTATTTTTGTATGTAACGAATAAACTCAAGAAGTACTGGACCGATTTTAATCATTATTTTTTCTTTAGAAAGCTACATTATCACTGACTAACATAGACTATGTGTGATCATCATCGTCATCGTCATTTTGTTTGTATGCGAGTAACACCGTGATGCGGGTAGCTACATACAATATAGCGGTACGAAGTTCGCGCGGGCTGCTAGTAATAAAGTCGCTTTCCACTGTATGTCTCCCTATATGCTTATATCTTTAAATCTACGTAATGGATTTAGTTGCGTTTTTTTTAATAGATAGAGGGTGTCAACGGGGTGGTTTATATTTATAATTCATTGTATAATATCACATCATCATTGTATAATGTAGTAAAGAAAAAGCGATCAATCTAAAATATACGCATTTATTACTTTTGATGCGGAACAAAGTTCGCCGGGTCAGCTAGTGCAAAATAAACTGGACCATTGGAAATGTCGTAATATTTTCCAATTTCCTTGCGGATCTCTAAACGGATTTCACCATCCAAACGTGATAGTATATATATGCGAGTATAAAATTTACGGACGCTGTAAATTTCACGACGAAATTTGGAACTCAATTGTATGTAAGATATTTGGATCGAGTTTGATGTGATTTTGTACACATATATAAAGATAATATAATTTAACAAAGTATATAGATGTTTAAAAGTCTCGGTGCTCCAGTGGTCCAGAGGTCCGGGTTCGAATCCTGACACTGGCTCACACCAATGACTTTTCGAAATTGTTTTCGGAAGTTAAGTATGATAAATATGCATGACTGAAAAACTTTGTGCCCGGTATGGCAATTGGTTCGCCACCTTTTCCATTTGGGACGTAAACATAACGGCGAGACGAGGCTTAACAGCCGCAGCATACACCTTCGGGTAACAAAAGGCGTGAAGTTATGTTATGTAATATAGATCTACTTTTATATATGTGAAGAAAGTTGAATGTGTTTGTTTATCAGTTTATTTTCAATATCTTTGTTTCCGTACTATTGACTGTTACGATTGATTTTGTGGTACTGCCGTAAACAGGAATAATGTTTTTGATATATATTTTTTATTGGTCCCATTGTTATGTCGTTTTTATGACTATCTTTATATGTATGTGTGTTATTATAAAAATACTAGCTGACCCAGCAAACGTTGTCTTGCCGAAAAATAAAATTTAAAAAATAGGGGTTGATCGTAGGGGGTTGAAAATTTAGGGTTGCATGTATTTTTATATCCCGTTTTATAAAAAAATAAGAAACTGAAATATGTCGAAAAATTAAAAAAAAAATTGAGGGGTGGGCTACCCTTGTGATTTAGGGGGATGAAAAATAGATATTGTCCTATTCTCAGATCTACCCGACACGCACATAAAATTTCATGAGAATCGGTCAAGCCGTTTCGGAGGAGTTCAATTACGCACATCTAGACTCGAGAATTTTATATATTAGTATCTATAGTCTTGTTGAAAATAAATAGTATGGGTGATTTGGTTTCCAAATTTGAGCTCGAGTGCGGTGGCTTTTCGAAAGTTATTATTTCATCGATATTTTAGTGTTTCATTGTATATTGAATCTATTTTATTGGATGACAAATAATTCAGTCGGTGTGTAGTGGACATATCAATCACTGCTGCTCACACTCCCAACTATTACACTTATTTTATACTTCTGCAGAGTTATTCAGCCATTTCGATAAATAATTTCCGCCTGTTTTAGAATTCTGGCTTCGAACTGCCTTCCTTTCAACAATCATTTCGAGAAATTACTGGCTTTTAATTTGAATATTGATTATAAGTGGGCGTTTTTAAATTTATTTACAAGTATGTATTAACAAAAAAATACAGATTACAGATATTTCTTCTCCACTCTGTCAAGCGTTAGTTGCTTAGCTTAGGAACAAATTTTCATATAATACAAATTCGCACAGATTTAACGCACAGACAAAAATAGAGTAGCGTTTAAAAAGGCAAATACCTCGCCTATTTTGGAAACATAACAAATTATGAGACAGTCTTGTTGGTTTTCGTGAAATAAATAAAATAAAAAAAGGTTTCTCTTTAAAATACACAATAAACAAATTCCGACACCCGCAGGCCGACATTAGGCACCTTTATTGCGGGCGACGTAACAAACACAAGCACAAAAAAGGAAATACACCTGCAAATTAAATTTTAGCTGAAGCAGTGGGAAAGCTCCACAAAAAGATCCATTTTGTGTTTTAGAATAAATATATTCATGGAATCCTGTTTTTCTGTAATATTATTACATAAATCTGTTATCCTCTCATTAATGTAGGTTTCCTTGTCCTGTTATTTTTTTTTATTTTTAAGTTTACGCCCTTTTCTATCTGAGAGTGTAGGTAGCCACTATTGAGC
Organism: Euproctis similis; assembly: GCA_905147225.2. NCBI lineage: Eukaryota > Metazoa > Arthropoda > Insecta > Lepidoptera > Erebidae > Euproctis > Euproctis similis. Next base: position 2,580,114 of record LR990121.1, on the reverse strand, counting down.
CTCAAGTTACCGAATTCAGAAGTTATGTCTGATAAATATTGATGTTGGGCCAAACTGTGCCCTTTATAAATATAGGTAACGCCATCTATTTGAATAGAGACGTAAGAAATCGGCAAGATGAAATCATACAGCCGTTATCGAAGGTCTGGGTGGTCTAGTGGTCTAGCGCCCCGCTTCTAAATCAAGAAGTCGCATGTTCGAATCCTGGCTTACATCAATGACTTTTCGAAATTATTTTCGGAAGATACATTATTTGTGATTAATATCGATGATTGAAATTTTTGTGCCCAGTATGGAATACGTTCGACACCATTTAGACGAGGCTTAACAGTTGTTGCCTTTGAGTAGAAAAAGGCGTGAAGCTATATTTATGTATGTCTATAGTTTACACATACATACATACATAAATATTATAACTAAGTTTGGTTAGATTTGTTAACTAGGCCATCTTGTTTTTAGCTATTTGCCTCCATGATCACGAGCGACAAATATTTGTGCAAACACAAGACATAAATGTATAAATTCAAACTATATTCACAGAGTCTTTTGTCAAAACTTTCTCAACCGAATATCAGAGATTGGGGCAATGCCAACTTGGTAACGCCAATGAGGGTAACACCTATTGTTTCAATAAATTCCATGAAGATTTTATAGAGGAACTAACTGGATCGGAGTACTTCGCATTCCATCATAATAGGGGCTGTTGGTAGAAAAGTAAAAAAATAAGCTTCTTGAATAAATTGTTCCTTTAATCATCGTGGAATTAAGTTAAACGATATTGATAAAACAAAAATTCTTATGACTTAAGGATGGGAAAAATATTCCAAAATTAATTCTCAGACCTATCACAATATTTTTTGTAGTCAAAGGAGCTTTTTTTAATGAGAAATAGGGGCAAACTAGCAAGTATTTGTAATTGATTGGCACTAAGCTAAATAAATTGATATAGTCGTAAAAACTAATTAAGAAATGAAGTAATTTACTATGTTCTTTAATTTTGCTGATATATAGGGTACCTTTTTAATGGCAATTGACGTCGGATGTTTTCGGATGAGGTTTCCAAATTATGCTCACGTGAGTTAAAAGGTCAGTTTAAACGTGAGTTTAAACTTGGTTTGGTATCTAACAGTGGTAGAGCCATTCAGTTCGCGGCATTAATGGGCCGGCTCGACAGGTGAAATACCTCGACCTCTCAAAATATGGAAGTAAAGTGGCTCATGCCGCGTTTCGTTCAGTGAGAGAGGTATCCAGAGGCCCATCCCCTTCCCTATCCTTTCCTATCCTAATCCCTTAAAGGTCGGAACGCAGTTGTAATACTATATGTGTTGCAGGTGTCCATGGGCGGCGCTGGTCTTTACCATCAGGTGACACGCCTGCTCGTTTACCCCCGTTTGCCCCCCTTACCCCTAAAAGAAAAATATCACGCATTAAATCATTTCATCATCATCATCAATCAAGATCATATCTTTTGGTCACTTAACTGTTCTGTTTGACCTGTGAAGGGCTTAGCGTGGTTATTATGTTGTTCATTTTATGTTTTAAACCGATTATTAATTTACCTCATTATCCAGTGAATAAATCTATTTGTTTTACATAAAACCTAATTTAAAATGAAAATTTTGATACCAATATAATCTAGAGAACATCTAGTATCTGCCGGTATCAAAATGCCATTTTCGAAAAAAAGTGGAGTTATTAGGTTTGCGAATTAGGGTATCGATATATAAAATGACTTAAATGGGCAAATTTAAAGGTCCCTTTTGAACATCACACATAGTATATAATTTAAATAAAAGATCTCTGTATCCCACTTCTGAAATCCGTCTCAACAATTTACGACCTATTTCACTTTGTATATTATTTTCCTTAGAGAGAAACGAAAAAAAAGGTGTATCTCAAAGTAAACTGTATCCCCATTCTGATGGCTAAATCACACCATTATATTAACATGCAATCGTAAATCAACTCTAAAGGCCATAAAGCGTGCGTTTTGAATTGTAAATGCGAAAAAAAGGGATATTTGTCACCTCCGAAAGTAATATCATCAAGGAATACTCGCGTTTTCGCACTGACATTTTTGTTCTGTTCTCTTTTTATTAGCTTTATTTTATTCTTTTGCGGGTTTTGTTTCAAACATACATACACTAGATGAAATACAATGTTTTTCCAACTTTTGTTCAGCGAATCTGGAAAATTGTAATATAAACCGCTTTTATTTTTATTTATTTATTTATTTATTTCTTTATTGTACACCATAAAATATATATATAATTTACAATATTGTACATTTGCTTATTGGTTATACAATGGGCGGTCTTATCGCGCACGGCGATCTCTTCCAGACAACCATTTAGAGAGATGTACTGTTTGATATAAAGGGCAGTGTGGTGCACAAACGAATACATGATTATAAAGTAACATAAAATATATAATAACAATATAAAATTTGTAATAATAATACAATATATACATCAATAATATAAAATATATAATAATATAAATATTCACAAAATAATTGCTGCAGCTAAAGAATTTATAAAGATAGATAATGTATAGATAAATAAAAATGAATAATGATGAAATTTATAAAGATAGGTAGTGTTCTTTTAAGCGAGTCTTGAAGATTTGCAACGTTTTGGATTGTCGAATGGAAAGAGGTAATACATTCCACAGGAGAACGGCTTGCACGGTGAAGGATTTCTCCATGAACCGTGTTGAGTGCTCTGGGATTTTGAGTTTCAGGTTCCCCGACGATCTGAAAATTCCGGAGTCTGCACTACGGAAGTACCTGAAGCGTTTCTTGAGATAGGGGGGAGTATGGGGATTAAACAAAGTGTTATAAAGAAGAGCAAGGATATGAGTATTCCGGCGAAGGCGAATGGGTAACCACTTGAGTTTAGTGCGATATTCTGAAATGTGATCATATTTTCGTAATCCAAATATGAATCTTATACAGACATTTTGTAGCCTCTCAAGCTTATTAAGTTGGTCTTCGGTGAGATCAGGATAGCTGACATCGGCGTAGTCAAGGATAGGAAGAAGAAGGGTTTGCGCTAGTTTGATTTTAGTAGTAACAGGAAGGAAATTTCGTAATCTACGCAAGGATCCCACTGAAGCAAACATTTTACGACTTAGTTCGAAAGGACTTAGAAACGAGCCGTTCGTGCTATCTATATGATGAGTCCCAGGGATACACTAAGAAATAAATTCAAAGAAATAAGAATTATGACATTTTATTCACAATATATTTATGAAAATCTTATTTATGTTCATAAATATAAAACTAAATTTAAGAAAAACTGTGATGTTCATAAACTAAATTTAAGAAATAAAAACAAACTCGCTGTGCCCACTACTAGGCTCCATAAAATCTCGAACTCGTTCCCAGGTCAATGTATACGCTTTTACAATAAACTTCCAAACGACGCGATTGAATTATCCATGGGAAAATTTAAAAATTATATTAAAAGTAGATTATATCAAAGGGCTTATTATTGTATCGCAGACTATATAAACGACAAAAAAGTTTGGAATTGAACTGCTCCTTTTGTGTTGTATTGATTGTACTTATCACTATTTGTTAAACTGGATATTTGAAAAGAGTCGGCCTTGAGTTTCTTGCCAGTTCTTCTCAAGAAGCCTTGACGCCGGAACTGGCACTTAGATTCGCTTTCACATTCAAGACAGTGTGATGAAAGGGAATCTAAGCTCCGTGTTTTTTTTTATGTGACGATTCTAAGTACTTTGTAAAGTCTATGGAATAAAGATATTTTGAATTTGAATTTGAATTTGAATTTGAATTTGTTCCCGTACCTGAGGTACCCATGACAAGCCTCCATCAATGACAATACCTAAGTTTTTCACGTATTCGCTGTAGGGAACCACATGGCCGTCGCAATAAATCGCAGGAATTTGAGACCAGGTTATTTTTGCAGTAGTTCTTGGGCTACCGATGATTATAGCTTGACTCTTATTTGGATTTATTTTGAGCCCAAACGATTTGCTCCAGTCGCAAATACGGGTTAAATCGTTGTTCATATTGCTTACTGCATCCTGTAGCGTATTAAGCGAAGTCTGTGTGTAGATCTGTAAATCATCAGCATAAAGATGGTAGGAAGAAAGTAATTGATTTTGTACAGTCTGAAATAATAAAAATGGTTATTATAATATGTATACAGATATTGTATTGATTTTATTGTATTAAAAGCCAAGTCACTTAGTGATCCCACTTCTTATTGGAGAAAAATAAACCCGGATTCGAATTTCAATCATGAAAGTGTTTGTTCCTATTACAAATATTTGTGTAAACGTGGATGTTTGTATGGCGCCTAGGTGTTTTTCTACATGTTATAAGTATGTTATATGTGTTACAAAAAAGAGTAGATATTATTATGTACGGATATTAAATCCGTTCTCTAGTGTCCGTAGTTGCTTAGTTTCGAACCAGAGGGCGCTGCGTTTATTGTATCCGAAACATTATTATTATGACAAAATAGTGAAAAGCTATTATCATTAGTCTGACGTTGTAGAAAATATAAGGTGATCAATATTCAAGACTGCTACACAGTCGGCCAAACTTGATTTGAGTTGTAATTAACCTTGAACCTAAACTTTGATCCGTCTCTGACCGCTGTACAATAACTCCTGGAACAGCTGCGCTTCCTAATTAATCACTTCCGTTACGTCTCATTTCATATTTCTCCCTTGCGTATTGTTTTTTTTTTTGAAACTCATCCATCAAAAGTCTGTTTTGCAGATGGCGTTGTTTCATTTGAGGTTCTTTTTTTTTGCGAAAGCTCAGTGAATATTTTAATTTGGAGAGTGGAGATTTTTTCACGAATGTTCCCACTCGTCGTACAAAATAGACGTTCAGCGAATTTTTGTTTAATTAATTATTTTTTAAATATGATTTAAATTAAATTAAATTATTGCAGTAGAAAAAGAACTGGTTTAATATTTAAATTTCATTTACGTGTTGTTTTTTTATTTTGCTTGAGGCTATCTCATTTGGGAAGTGAGTAAAGATTAATTTCTAAAACTCTTGCCGTATAGACTATACGGCCTATAGTCAATTATAGAAATATAACTGAGGATAATATTTTTTTTAGATAGATACAACAAGAAATAAATAGCGCCACCCATTTTCTTCCCGTAGAAAGCCACTAAGCCATATTTCATTTCAAAAGTCTCAGTGATCGTGTGATTTTATCTTCAGAGGACTTGAAATTGAACCTGTCTCCTTCCATTAGTATATTGAAAAGTTAAACTAACCAAGTTATGTCTGAAGGTGAAGGCGTTACTGAATGAATTCAAGTTAAAGTTATAAAAAACTATCATTTTAGTAGTAAAAATTAATCTGTATATTAAAAATAATATCCATCTAGCCGTTTAAGTTACCAAACATATAACATATGGTTATATATATTTATATATATTCATATATAAAAGCGCAAAAGCGGATGGATGTAGGTGTCGAGGACGGCCAAGACACACATTCCATGACCAAATAGAACGTGTTCTGGAGGAAGGTGATGTTAATAGCCTCAAAAACCGACGCGCGTGCATGAAAAGAGATATCAAAGTCAACGAAGCGAGTGAGGCGTGTGAGAATCGTGCCCTATGGCGCTCTGTTCTCTCTGCCTACCCCGCAAGGGATTTGGCGTGAAGTTATGTATGTACATTCACAAAATGAAAAACTCCTTTTGTAATAGTCAGATAAAGTACAATACGTTCATATCGAAGTAACCGAAATGTCTGAACGAACAATATAATAATATTATACGTACATATAAAATCATTCACACACTTTACACAACCAACAAGCCTTCTTTCAATATAATAACAACAGAAAATTCTTATATAAAATAAAACCGAATAAGTGTCTCGAACATTTGTGTAGGCGGAAAGATATTTTTTTTTATTTTATCACAAAAAGCTCGGTTACGTCATCCGCACCCATCCACCACGTAGATACGGATCTCTACGAAAGCGGGCCATGACTTTCGCGATTTTTTTTGCCGTTCTATAATAATATAATAACTTTATATAAATGCCAGTCTCGGTGGCGCAGTGGGCGAGCGCACGGCCTCTGATCCAGAGGTCCGGGGTTCGATTCCAGACACTGGCTCACACCAATGACTTTTCGAAATTGTTTTCGGAAGTTATGTGTGATAAATACCGATGACTGACAAACTTTGTGCCCAGTATGGCAATAGGTTCGCCACCTATTCCATTTGGGACGTAAACATAACGGCGAGACGAGGCTTAACAGCCACTGCCTACACCTTCGGGTAACAAAAGGCGTGAAGTTATATGTTATGTTATGTTATATAAATAATGTGGGTAATAATATCTCAAGGCTATATACAGTGGTAGAGCCACGCAGTTCGCTGCATGAATGAGCCGGCTCAACCAGTGTAATAACACGACCTATCAGAGTATTGATGTAAAGTGGTTCTTGCCACGCCTTTCGGTGAGAGGGCTGTGTGGTGGCCTTATTCCTTTCCCCGTCCCCTTCCTATCCCATTTCCGACAGCTTTTATTATCTCATTGTGAGGGCCAGAAACACAACTGTAATACTATTTGTGTTCGCGGATCGATGAGCGGCGTTTGTTGCTCACCATCAGGCTCACCATAAAAAAGGCTGTGGCAGAGGGAAGTATTTTTTGACACGCAAAATTAATTGACCAGGCCCAAATATATTAATAATCGGTTTGTAACATAACGATAATCGATTTTAACATACGTGTTATCTAAGATTCAAACTCAGGACGTGGAAGTTTAAATTCTGAACAGGAAGAGATAATGAGGTTTTCATTCCTTAATGCTTTCTTTTAAGAAAGTACTTTAACTAAAATGTTATCGTCATAAAACTTACGATCACTTGTAATTCGTCGGTGTTAATTGTTCCATTTTTTTAATTATTCAAATATTTATTGATTTATGTAACTGAAGCGACTAGTAAACTATCAAATCATAATTTAAAAAAAAAAAACAAATGAAACTCGTGCATAAAGTAGAACTTTTCAACGCTGAAATAAAATCGTTGATTTTGAAGCCTCACATAAACTTGTCATGAAAAATTTACCCACAACAGTTGCCCACTCGGCCCGTTCCACTGCCGCTGAAACTTTACTAAATGACGGTTTGACACATTGCAGTATTTCTAAGCGATATTACATAGCTTGACGCCTTTAATCGATAGAGGTGTAGGTAGCGTCTTTTACGACTCTACTCACCGAATTGTTCCGTCTCAAATGGAATAGGTGGTGAAAATTATTTCCGTAAATGGTACGCAAAGTTGTAGTCCACATGTAAATTCTGAAAATAATTTCGAGAGATAATTAGTGAGCCCCAAAATAGATGCAACGACTTCTGAATCAGAAGCGGGGAGCTGAACCAGTGGACTATAGAGACTTATTGATACTATGTAATGTATTAAAACTGATTTTATATTGTATATACAGAAGTATTTAATTTTTTCACGACAATTAATCGTGTTCACCAATACACTTTTTTTTATTTTCATAAACATCAATATTTAAGTTTCATGTGTGAAATACGCAAATAATTCCAACGGATTTAACTTCCATTAAATGTTGCCTGTGTAGATTTAATGAATACTTAATTTTAATTTGCGTAAGCAATGCTGCATGACTTCGTAAATAAATAGGCTATAACAATGTGTTTTCTTAAATCTTTGTGTTTTCTTCAATTTTGTTTTATATCAAAATCAATTATTAACTAAACTTTAATATAACTGGACGTTCGATGATAAGTATCATTGCATAGTATAAAAAAAGTTGCTTTTTGATGTCTATCCACTAATATCCATCCATCCATCCATCTTTGAAACTACGCAACGGATTTTGATGCGGTTTTTTTTAATACATAGAGGCTAAACTAATTTATAATTTTAGATTCAGTACAAAGTTCCCTGGCTCAGCTAGTTTTAAATAAAGTGTAAAAAACTTGCTGGAAGTCATTGGAATACCAAAATTCAAAGACAAGAATTTTGATCAAGAATTTTTGAAATGAATTAATCAGCTCTTAAATTAAATAAAATCCACTGAGTCATATATTCTACAGATTAAATCAAAGAAACATATATACACATTAATAAAACCTAATAGAAGTAACCTTTCTCTTTACGTAGTTGGATGAAATGGGATATAATAAAATTTTCTTCCACCTCTATATGAAAGCGAAGGTTGAAGCCGCATTTGGTGAACTTTTCTAATATGTACAGAGGTGGGACGCGAGGAGTTTATTTGGTGAGCGTAATGAAATATTTGCGATTCCAATATTATCTCCGTAAGCCAATAATATCTCGACAAATATCATAATCGATTTAGTATATTGGAGGTTTTATATAAATTTATGTGTCGACTTTATATTGTATTTGATATATTTTATTTTATAAGTGTTTCATAATTTGATTTTAGATATGTGTGTTTCTTTGACATGACAACTTCTTATAACTCGATGTATATACGCTCGAAATAAACATGACTCATGCGGCGTTACCGGGGTGCGGCGTTACCTGGCTCAGAGACTAGTTGAAAATTATTTCTTTTCAAATTTTCTTTTGAAAAATGTAACCATTCCGTCAGTATTTTCCTATAACGTTGTCTTGTTTAACTTTCGCCAGTAAACCGATTTTACAGACGACCGATTTTTTTATGGGATCTGCTGGGTCACGCAGTGATAAGTAACAAAAGCCGCACATGGACAACTGCCAGAGCCACGCAGTTCGCTGCAATGGGCCGAAACCAACGGTGAAATAATATGGGCTCTCAGAATAATGACGTAAAGTGGCTCGTACTGCATTTTCTTCGAAGAGTGAGGTATCCGGTGGCCCCCTCCCCCTTTCTTGTTCTACTCCGGGAAACTAAGCTCCCCGGGATTGAGAAATTTATGTAACAATTCCAAGTACTTTGCAAAGTCTACGGAATAAAGATATTTGGCATTTGAATTTAAAGGGCGGCAACGCATCTGTAAGACTACCTGTGTTCCAAGTGTCCGTGGGCAGCAGTAGTTCTTTACCAACCCGTTTGCTTATTTGCCCTCTAACTGATAAAAAAACTACAACACCAGCCGACTCGTCTGCTCGTTTGCCTCCTAACTCACAAAAAACCAGTTCAAATTTCTATCGAAATCCATCCGGCTATTTACTTGTGTTTTTGATAGAATAGTTTGCGCTGCAAAGAAAAATAAAAATATTTTCAACAAAACTAACTAAATTTGTTTACCCCGCTTTGAAGATCAATTCCTATACTACAGGCTGGTTTTGTTGGTATCGTGAGATGAGAAGCAATATTGCAATTTCCGAATACTAATTGGGTTTCAAATTTGAGCATTTTCAATTAAATACAACCTTATTTAAAATCATTACTTTGATGTTACGTTTCAATTAAAAGAGAAAATAAACGAGAAATCAAATTATAACATCAATGTTTGAAATCGGATTCGATCCAAAATAATAATTATATCGATATTTCATTAAGGAAAAGACAACGATTATAAATTGTGCAGATTTGGCCCGAATCGTATAAATTTCCAGCATACGAAGCGTTTTAATATTACTTGTACAAACTTCGTAATGATATTTCTCGGGTAGAAAATTAAATAAATTAAGCAAGAATTTTGTTTGGAGAATTAGATATGAATATTATGTCATTTTATTAAGGACGACTGATCTTACAACTGTATATATAGCCTTTCGGGTAACGCAAAGTCCTTACTACGCTTTTAAATATAAATGGTTTAAAAGTGAAATCGTCAATTTTTTTAATCAGAACTACTAATAATACAGATGTCGCTAAACAATGTTAAAATTTAATTTAAATAAGAAATTCCTAGTTAAAAATCAGTCTCAGTGGTCCAGTGGTCGAGAATCGGGCTTCAGAATCAAGAAGACTAGGGTTCTAACTAATCACACCAATAACTTCCGAATTCTTTTGGGAAGTTATGTGTGATAAATATCGATGACTGATAATTTTGTATCTTGTATGGCAAAAGGTTCGCTACCTATTCCATTTGGGAAGTAGACATAACGGCGGGTCGAAGCGTTAAGCCTCGACTCGGCGTTATGTCACTACCTAAACCTTCGAGTAGAAAATGGCGTGAAGTTATGTTATGTTACGAGTTAGTGGTAATTAAAAAGCATACTAGATATAAGGCTTGTAGAGATTTATAAATTGCAAATCACGATATTAATCATTCTGGTCAGCTCCAGGTTATAAAACTATCGTAGCCGCTACGAATAATTCTACGTCGTAGCAGTTTAAAACAGTCTGCTACGACGTTGGTCATCAAATTTATTCCAAACACAGACACAAACTTTACAAGAAAGTTTTCATAATTTCTTCTAGTTTTATAATCCTTCTCAATTAGTTTAGATATTATGATAGATATAATTCATATTGAGATAATATTAAATAATAATATTAATAAAATAAATATGTATCGTATAAATTCTGATAACCTCAAAATACCTGATAATACCTCATAACTTTGGACTGGACGAAGCGATTTTAATTTTTTTTTATTTGGAAGCTGGTACTTCCTATTTGGTCACATTTTCACCAGGTCAGGGTCTGATGATGGAAGCCATGAGAAATCGAAGGCAACCACCGAAAATTGTATGCGAGTATGGTATTTTTGTTACGTAATAGTGATGGCTTACGGATATGCTTTACTGTGTCAAAATATGATGCTGCTGCGCTGATGATGAAGCTCACAGAACTCCTTAGCGGTTAGAAGTTGGGAGACTGGACTGCTTTTGGTCGATAGAAACCACTTATTATTACGTAAGGCTAACGTGTTGCTTGGGAGGTATGCTTGCATCTACTCCTGATGCAGCTGTGCTGATGATGTAGCTACATAACTCCTTAACGGTTAGGAGTTGGGTGACAGAACTGCTTTCGGTCGATAGAAACTACTTACTAGTAGTAGTTGTTGCTTGAGAGGTATGCTTGCATCAACACTTGATGCTACTGTGCTGATGATAAGGCTACAGAGCTCGCTTCGATTTTATTTTGAAATTAACATCTATTTAAGTTCATAACTAATTACTACAATTAAAAATTTAGAAATAAAATTACTTTAAAAAAAAAGTCAACCCGACTTCAAGAAGATAAACGACAAAAGGTGCCTACTTAAGTAACTAAAAAGACTATAAACTAAATAACCCAATTAATTTACCTACTTAGTACAATATACAAAACTTAATACTTTAACAAGGCCATCTTTAATTATACAATTTACTATTGTTAGTTACTATTGAAGTCGGTGCCGGCAAAAAGTTAACCCGTATTATATTTTGTCGTGTAGCTTTAACGACTGCACATATCAAACAACACAACATAATAAGTTACTTAGGCTGGCACCGACTACAATAGTATCTGACTATAGTAAATATTTTTATAATTAAGGATGGCCTTGTTAAAGTATTATGTTTTGTATATTGTACTAAGTAGGTAAATTAATTGGGTTATTTATCGCTTTTAGTTACCTAAGTAGGTACCTTTTGTCGTTTATCTTCTTGAAGTCGGTTTAACTTTTTTTTAAAAGTAATTTTATCATAGAACAGAAGGGCAAACAGCGTTGCCGTAGGAAGGAATGGAGAAAGGGGGTGAACTTCTGGGTACCTCTCACGCAACTAAACGCGGCATCAGCTACTTTTCGTCGATCTTGTGACAGGTCGTCGTATTTCACCGGTCGAGCCGGCTCAGTCATGGAGCAAACTGCTTGTCTCTACCACTGTTAAAAATTCTGCACTACAGTGATAAAATTTATAAATTATAATGCAAAAATTTATTTCATGACTTTATGTTCCACTTTTGGTTAAAAGAGATCACGTGACACAATGAGAGTACTGAACAAATGAAGCCAGTGTTCCGTTTAATATAGCCTTTCAATTTTAATAGCACACATCATTTTTCAGTCCTTCCGGTCGATTTGAGACGACGAATTTCAGTCTGGAATAAGTTTGAACAAAGATGTTACGAAATGTCTTGCTTGAAGTGAAATAAATGAAGATGATCGTGTGTGTTTTATATACTCACTGCGCTTTAGGGAGGGTTATGTTTTAGAATGTATATTTATATTGTGAGAGTTGATTATTTTCTGAAATTTATGCAAAACGAAATCATGATTATGTATTTATTTATAGGTAATTTTCTTGTAACATAACATAATATTACTTGTAACGCCATTGTTACCCGAAGGTGTAGGCAGCGGCTGATAAGCCTCGTCTCGCCGTTATGTTTACGTCTCCAATGGAATAGGTGGCGAACCTATTGCCATACCGGGCACAGAGTTTGTCAGTCATCGATATTTATCACACATAACTTCGAAAAGAAACAATTTCGAAAAGTCATTGGTGTGAGCCAGTGTTTGGAATCGAACCCGGACCTCTGGATCAGAAGCCGTGTGCTCGACCACTGCGCCATCGAGACGTTTTTGAAAATCTGTAGCATAGTTTCAAAGATCTAAGCATATATGGGAACAGACAGCGGAAAGAGACTTTGTTTTATACTATGTGATGAGGATTTGTATATGTGTATTAGTATTGCATTTTTTTATAGGTTTTGTTAATAAATTTAGACAAAGCCGTCCATAGTCTTACCTCACTTGGATTGCTTAACTTCATATATCTATAATTAAATACTATTCTACCATACTATTGTATGGATGTAAATATTAGTTTTCATTACTAATCACCAACGTATAGACCAAACTACAGGTCATTTATAGTATATAATTCACCCTGTATTTGTCTCTGATAGTCTGTTTGATTTCACCCCCACATAATTATAGTGGTAGATCGTAATTACAGGGGTTGAAGTTGTAATACTTCCGTAGGGTTGATGACGTCTGAGTCGGAAATACTCTGTGCATAGAACAGCAATTAAATAGAATACTTGAGAAGTGAGCCTTTAAATATTACTGATATTTATTTATTTCTCAGACTTTCGCGAATTCCACTTATAGATTAAAACAACTTTTAGGATTATATCGCGTTTATTTATTACTTATTTGTATTTATTTCTCAGACTTTCGAACTCTTTACAGAGGTGATCTCGAATGAGTTTGAAACGCCGAGAAATAAATAAAAATAAGTAATAAATAAACGCGATATATTTTCCTAAAAGTTGTTTTAGTCTATTACTGATTATTTTTCGTATCTTTACGGGTTTATTTCAAAAAGATGTAGGTAGTATTAATTATGTCTCGATACGCTGAATTATTTTGTCTTAAGCCATCGATATTGATCATACGACGAGCCTCGTGGCGCATTGGTAAAAACTACCGGCTGCAGCAACGAGGTCGGGGGTTCGATTCCCACCCGAGCACAAATATTTGTGACAAACATGAATATTTGTGTGGCGTCGGGGTGTTTTTCTATGTATTATAAGTATGTATTTACAAAAGAAAAGTATATATATATTAATATCCGTTGTCTAGTATCCATAACACAAGCATTTAGTTGCTTAGCTTGGAACTAGAGGGCGCTGTGTGATTTGTGTCCAAGATATTATTATATTATTATACATAACACCTGAAAGTTATTCACGTACATTCAGATTCAAACTTAAAAGGAGAGTTATAAACCAGTTTACTAAGATGGTTGCTATTTTGGTTATATTTAGAATCACTTTTTTTAATGTCTTTGATTATGTTGTCTTATTTTGTAACCCACCTTCACTTAGAGTGATGCTTTGAAGGACACAGGTTCGAATTCTAGTTTCGAGTAATGTAAAGAGGTTTTTGTGGCATTATTAACCAAAGAGAAACTGTGTCAATGATTTATTTTAACTTTTTATAACGTGGATATTTCAAAAGGACGACAAGTAATGCCATCCCCATTTACTGTAGTTATAAGGGCAAGAAACTGATGAAATGATCAGTTGTTTTGCGACTTTCTTAATTTCTCCAAATATCTAATTTGTTGAACAAGTGACAGCTGCCTACACTTTTATTTACTAAAAGTATAAAAAAACGAAACGTAATAAACGCTAATTAAACATAAATTACAGAAAACTAATTAGTGTTGGAAAAAAACTCAATTAATTAATAATTCCTTTCAGATAGATTTTAATTTTATACAGTTTATTTTTTTTATAAACTTGAGATATTATTTTAGGTAAAGTAAATTAATATTTTCCAATTATATTTGTTTTGAGATAGTTTTATTAAATTATATTTAACTAGGTTACTATCAAACAACCAAAATTAAAATATTTTCAATGTCTATTTTTTTGTTTATTTAAGGCCATTGATGAAATGTTTGATCCTTTAGAAAAAGCGCTGAGCCCGTGGACTTATGACTAAGTAATATCTTGGATAATAATATCTTGGACACAAGTTTGTGCTTGGGTAGGAATCGAACCTGCAGCCGGTAATTTTACCAATGTGCCACGAGGCTAGTCGAATTAGTGTAATTAATAAAACCAATGACATATTTTAATTATCAAAGATATTTGTTGGACACAACAAAAAGACGTTAAGATTGTTTTTAAATTCATTTAATTTAATTTAATATAGTGTGAGTACATACATACATAACTTAACGCCAAATCCCTTGCGGGGTAGGCAGAGAGAACAGAGCGCCATAAAACACGATTCTCACACGCCTCACTCGCTTCGTTGACTTTCATAACTCTTTACATGCACGCGCTTCAATTTTTGAAACTCCTATTTGGTCATGGAATGTGTGTGTTGGCCGTCCTCGATTCCTACATCCATCCGTTTTTACATTGCATTTAATATAAGTTATATATCTAAATATAGAAGAACTTACAGATAAATATTTTGTTTTTTGTTTTTGTTTTGAATCAAGACTAAATTAAAATTCGAATTAAGTAAGAATTTCAACAGAACCTCAACATAAACCTACACAGAAGTAAACAACTTTTTCCTAACAATAGATCTCTTTTGGCGCAAGACAAAGATGAAAGTAGGTTAAAATCAAACACGAAAGTAAACCGAACTCTCATACCTTTGGGATCATCTTGGAATTCGCTTTATTACTGATAAATCAACTCACAAAGGCTAACAGTAGTATATAAGTATATTGGCTAACAATGCTAACAACTGAAAAGAAACAATGGGGTAAAATCACGTAGTTTGTAGTTCTGACGACCTGTCAAATATCTAAGTAAAGTGGCTCATGCCTCGCTGCGTTCGGTGAGAGATTTCTTAAAATATTTCGGACACAATAGACAAAGCGTCCCCTAGTTCCAAACTAATCAACTAAATGCTTGTGCTATGGATACTAGTTAACGGATATGAGTATTTTAAATACATATATACTTTTTTTTTGTAAATACATACTTTTAATACATACAAAAAAACACAGACATTCATGCTTGTCATAAATATTTGTACTCGGGTGGGGATCGAACCCGCCAGCCTCGACTCTGCAGTCGTTAGCTTTTCTAATGCACCATGATGGGGCTCGTCTCCGAAAGATCCACATCCATTCCCCTTCCTTTATAGACCCACTCCCTTTTCTATTGATATATTCGGCAACGCAACTCTACCACTAACTGCATTGCAGATGTCCATGGGCGGCACTAGTCAATAAACATCAGGGGACCTTCTTGCTCCTTTGCTCCTTAGCCCATAAAAAAGTATATTATTATATCGAGGGGTGAAAGGCTATTTGCTTTAAGCGACATTTTGGGCGATATTGAGTTATATACATATTTGGAATCAGCAAATTTTTCTGCGTCGACTGATACAAGTTTCATTTAAATCGGAGCACTTTTTTGGCGCTTAAAACATCCCTGTTTTTGGGAAGTTTCCATAGTAGCAGTGTTTTAAGCGACAGAGATTTTGCATTTTTTTTTTTAATTAGTTACTTGAGCCATACACTCATATTAAAAACTGAGAGATAAACCAATTAGCCTTTCCCAGGTAAATATGTCAATAAGACTTAAAACATTTTTCCTGTTTCTAAAATTTACTAGGTACGGATTTGAATCATTTGCACTTCCACCAATTATACCGTGTAATGTTGCTTAAACCACTTAGTCTTCACCCAAATAAGACATGAAACGTCGCTTAGACCAATGTATTTTGAAGAACAGAAGCCAGAGGATTGTAAAAAATTGAAAGAACATTTAGATGAAAAAAAGGCATAAGTATAATAAAGTTCTAATTGAGTCCTTAATTTATAATTATTATACTAAACAAACACTTTAACTGATGTTGCGTTAGTAATTTATAATTTTAATAAAAGAACGTGAGATTTTCGGCAATTGCGCTATATCCAGGTTGTTTTAACAGCCGTTTATAGCCTTATATGTTAATAAATGGAACACAAAACGTTATATTTTCAATTTTATATGTTACATAATTTAATAAGCCGCCTACTCATTTTAGTCTAAAGTGGTGGTTGACATAAATAGATTTCTACTATTAATTCCGGGTCATGTCATTTCATTCTTATAGACTTACTCTGAAAACATAAAGCATTGTCGCTTATTTGTTTTTTCCTGAAGCTAATTGTAGTTTTAAAGTTACTTAAATCATTTTTCCATTCCCTGAAAAATAAGGGCTTAGGGCATTTTGAATTAAGCGACACGTATTTTTGTCATTACAGGTCGGTTTAATTTAATATTAGCATCAGCATCTAGATATTTTTAATTGAATTTCAACAAAGTTTACCCCGTTCAAATAGCTCAAGAAGTTTTTAAGTTATGAATTTTTTTTCACAATTTCAAACTTTAAATGGCTCTCCTGTAAAGTTGCAAAAATGTCGCTTAAAGCAAATAGCCTTTCACCCCTCGATATTATAATACACAAGACGGCCAAGACACACATTCCATAGAACGTGTTCCGGTGGAAGGTGATGTTAGGAGCCTCAAAAATCGACGCGCGTGCATGTAAAGTGTTATGAAATTCAACGAAGCGAGTGAAGTTTGTAAGAATCGTGCCTTGTGGCGCTCTGTTCTCTCTGCCCACCCCGCAAAGGATTTGGCAAGAAGTTATGTATGTTAGTATGGATGTAATAATTATTTCTTTAGTGAGATTTCTTTAGTGAAAACTTCGTCGAGTCTTTTCGTCGCCTATCCCGCAAAGCCTTAAAACTAAGGTCTTTATACGCGTCCTACCCGTTATGACTTACGGAGCCGCGACGTGGACAGTGGACTGACGGTGCGACTGATCCACCAATTTAAAGTCGCTCACCGAGACATAGAAAGGTCTATCTTGTGAGTTTCTCTGAGGAATAGAATGAAAAATGAAGACATACGACAGACCACGATAGTCGTCGACATAGCCCAAAGCATAAGCAAGCTGAAGTGGCAGGGGGGAGGTCACATTTGTCTCACATCTGATTCCCGATGGAGAAAACTTCTCCTGGAGTGGAGACCGCGTCTCGGCAAACATAATGTAGGACGCCCTTAGGCTAGGCGGAGCGATAATATACGCAAAGTGCCTGGTAGTGGTTGGAAAAGAATGGCCGAAGATCGAGCTCAGTGGCGTGCCAAAGGAGAGAACTATGTCCAGCAGTGGACGGAGATAGGTTGATGATGATGATGATGACAGTAATAAATCTGATATTCTATATATATATTATTATATTTTATCTCATAATTCTATTTCTTTATGTTGATCGTGAACAAGGAAATATCTTCTCAAATTAATTACGTTACATGATTACATGTCAGTTCCATTAATATATATAATATATTAATGTATTTTGTCTATCTAGTAACAGTGTGTAGTTTTCTTTTTCTTCGCAATAATGATTGTATCTTTAATCTTAGTATAATATATTTTTTCTGTCTGTGTATACTGTTTGCCTATCCTGTAAAGAGAAACCTGCCTTGATATGTCCAGAGTTCAAATACATACATACATACATACATAACTTCACGCCAAATCCCTTGCGGGGTAGGCAGAGAGAACAGAGCGCCATAAGGCACGATTCTTACACGCCTCACTGGCTTCGTTGACTTTCATAACTCTTTTCATGCACACGCGTCGGTTTTTGAGGCTCTTAACATCACCTTCCTCCAGAACACGTTCTATTTGGTCATGGAATGTGTGTCTTGGCCGAGTTCAAATCTGGGTAGTAAATGATTTTTCAGAAATTATGAATAACAACTCATACTAGATTTATCGCAGTTGAGTCACAACGTTGTATAAATAGACTGGCTGAATCACTAAAGTACCATAACCACTTCTTTTTTTTTAAAGGATATGAGAGCAAAAGAGCATGTGGGTCACTTGATGCAAGGGATCAATGCCGCCCATGGACACCCGCAACACATATAGTGTTACTTATATATGCTTTTCAGAACTTTAAGGGAGTAGGATGGGAAAGGAAAGAGAAGGGTTGGTGGGCCTGCACGTGCTTCTCTCACCGAAAAACATGCGGCATGAGCCACTTTACGTCAATATTCTGAGAGGTCGTATTTCACCGGCTATGCCGGCCCATGTATGCAGCGAACTTCGTGGCTCTATTAAGTTAACAGACATTCACAAAGTGGTTTATTTATGCTTAGTGTCCTCCATTGACGTCGCTATACGCTTACCACCAGAGGGCTTGCTTGCTCTTTATGTCCTTTTCCTATAAAATGAATGTTTTCAGAAAATAATCATAATTTAATTGTATCTTATTTATCTCTTATCGTTTACACGTTTTTAATTAGACCCGCTAAAGGGATGACCTAATTAAAGGGCCACATAATTGCCCATTATGTTAAATTACAGCACATTTTGAATGTATTTTCTCAAACTGCGGCGTTTAATGTATGAGGAACGACACGATGTGTATTACATCTTCAACTAGGGAGACCACAGTATAGACCACACATATTTGGTATCAAAGTCCCCAATCTAGATTATTACTATATAATATGAAGAGCTTTTTTTATAAGAATAAGCCGTTTGAAGTTATTTAATATATTTATCCTCATACTTTGTTGGCCTCATTCACAGTCATACATATAAACATGCATTCACATGGGTTTCGGGTGATAGGCATTTTCACTTTTTGAAACATACCATGTATTTGGTTGTGGCATCTTTATCTCCCGATCTCCAGTCTGCCACTCACTTTCGCTTCCTACATTATTTTAGTCTTAGGATAATTCTCACCACATTGGTCACCCCATCCTCCCATCATCCCATCCTACTTGCATTTCATTGTATATTTTAAATTGATATGAAATTGATCTAGGTGTTTTTATGAAAAACCACATACTAATGTAAAAGAAACACATAAACTTGTAGTGAAAGTATTGCGAATCGAACCTTAAAAATAAAGTATTTGGTAAATCGATTTACCAATATTATTACAAAGCAGTTCTCTGCACGAATGGGCCGGCTCGACCTGAGAAATACCACGACCTCTCAGAAGATCGACGTAAAGTGACTCATACCGCGTTTCATTCGGTGAGAGAGGTACCCGGAGGCCCACCCCCCTTCCCCAAACTTCCCTATACCCTATCCCTTAAAAGTCGGCAGCGCAACAGTAACACTATATGTGTTGCTACTGTCCATGGGCGGCGTTGGTTGCTTACCATCAGGTGACACGTCTGCTCGTTTGTACTCCTATCCAATAAAAAAAGCTAATACTGAATGAATGTGTCTAAAAATGTAAATATAAAAATAGAGAACCGCCTTTTGAATTCTATCAGTAATAACTTTTAGTTTACGTGACAAATAAGCTTCAACGAAACCATTCTGGAGGATACTGGAATATATTCCTAAACAATGGCGCTGGTATAAGACAATTATTAAGAATAATATTGGAAAAGAATTATGATAATGGAATAACTCGCATGGTTGTAGCGACAGCACGATAGTACTCTGTGGAGACTCAGCTTGTTCACATTGTGTACTTGAGTACTGCTATAATTGGATATCAATTTACTATTTGTATTGGCTGACGACACATACGATAAAATACGAGATACGAGAATCTCATTTCGTTGTCTTCGATTTTTGTTAACATTTGACGATTGGTTTTCTGATGGTATTGCCCTGGTGATAAACTTGGATGAGTAGCATCAGATATTATGACTCAATTTTCCTTACTGTCATAAAAATATAATTGAATTGTCGATCTGGAAATCTTCAGAACATAATTCAGACGCGTCAAAAACTTTTAAAGTTAAGATTTTTACTGTTGTTACTTGCAGTAAAGTAATGAGTAAGCATAGAATCCATAACTGAGATGGTAAGTACAAAGAATTATGTTTTAAATGGTTCCGAGTTTACGTGCAGAATACAAATCAGTATGATTTACTTGTCGAAAATTTTGGTGATAATCATTCATCATAGTATAAAACAAAGTCGCTTTTCGCTGTCTGTCCTCTTAAATGCTTAGATCTTTGAAACTACACAACGGATTATGATCCGTTAATAGATAGAGGTGTCATTTGGGATTTTTATGTATAACTAGCTGACCCAGCAAACATTGTCTTGCCGAAAAATAAAATTTAAAAAATAGGGGTTGATCGTGAGGGGTTGAAAATTTAGGGTTTCATGTATTTTTGTATTCCGTTTTATAAAAAAAATAAGAAACAGAAATATGTCGAAAAATTAAAAAAAAAAATTGAGGGGTGGGCTACCCTTGTGATTTAGGGGGATGAAAAATAGATTTTGTCCTATTCTCAGACCTACCTGACACGCACATAAAATTTCATGAGAATCGGTCAAGCCGTTTCGGAGGAGTTCAATTACGCACATCTTTTTTTTTTTTTTTTTTTTTTACGCGAGGAAATGCTTTATGCACACCCCCCGCCTGGGGACGGCAGGGGATAGTGTGGGACTCCCAAAACAGTAAACTGAAATCCGATCCTAGGGTTACCCACTAAAACCTCGCGGCGGCCTTCCTCCGGCGTTGGGGTGGCCCAGGACAGTGCATCGGCCCTCTGGTCCACCCCGCCGTCGCCCCCCCTCTGTTACGAGGGGTTGCTCATCCTCGGGGAGCCTCGGTGAAGCTCCCCCGGACGGGGCGGCTCCGACCACGCGCTGTAAAGAGGCGCGCGGCCGGCGGCGCCCCCGACGACCCTCCCTGGCCGCACCTGGGGGTCATCCATCCCGGGCCGCGACCCGGGCGCACCCGCGGGGTGTGCGCCCTCGTGGCCCGTCGACGGCGGCGATAACTGAGCTCGCCGCCGCCGCCTTCGAGCGGGATCGGCTCTCTCCCGACCCCGCTCGGCGGCCTCCTTCTGGAGCATCACAGCTTCGCAGAAGGAGGCCACAGCCCTCCACTCCTCCTCGCCCGCCAGCATTGCCGCGACCAACGCCGGCGGGGACATGTCTCGCCCGATCCCGTCGACCAGGACTCGTCGCTCGTCCGCCCAGGCCGGGCAGACCTCCAGCGTGTGCTGGGCTGAGTCCAGGTCGGATGCGCAATGGTGGCATCTCGCCGTCTCTTCACGTTTTATTCGACTCAGATACTCCCCGAAGCACCCGTGCCCGGTGAGTATCTGAGTCAACCTGTAGGTGACAGTGCCCCATTTACGGAGCACCCAGGCCTCGAGGTGGGGCAGGACGGCTCCGACGGCGCGTGAACGCGTACCGCCCTGGAGGACTAGCGTGTCGCGCCAGTCGTGGTATGGCCATGATCCGCTCCAGGCTCCTCAGCAGAGCCCTGGAGCGGGAGGCCCCCGCGAGGTCTCGCGAGCAAACGGGGGCCCCGTACAGGGCCACGGACCGCACGACGCCACCGTAGAGGCGGCGAACTCCCTCCCCCGGTCCCCCGAGGTTGGGCAGCAGGCGGTGTAAAGCACCCGCCACCCGTCGCGCTCGAGGGACCATCTGTACGAAGTGCTCCTCGAAGCTCCAGCGGCTGTCCAGGGTGAGGCCGAGGTACTTCATGTACCGCCCCACCGGGACAGCCGTGTCACCCACCCGGATCCGCGAGGCCGGAGGCTCCCGGCCCCGAGTGAGCCGGTGGAACCACAGCGCCTCACTCTTGTGAGGCGCTATCTCCAGGCCGAGCCCGCGGATCCGTCTCACGACGATAGCCACCCCCAGCTCGGCGAACCTGAGCGTACGCTCGAAGTCGGGCCCCGTGGCGACCACCAAAGTGTCGTCTGCGTAGCACACGACACTCACGCCGCAGGGCAGACTGGTGCGAAGGACCGGATCGTATGCGAGGTTCCACAGCAGGGGCCCAAGCACGGACCCCTGCGGAACCCCGCACGAAACCACCTTCCTCTGCTCCGTCCCGTTCCGGTCGACATAGTCCACCCGTCTCTCCTGCAGGTAGGCCCCGATGACCGACCTTAGGTAGGGAGGCACCTCGTGGTAGACGAGGGCCTCCCTGATGGCCGGCCAGGGGAGGGTCCCGAAGGCGTTGACGATGTCTAGCGACACCGCCAGCGCGACCCCCCCCGATCGGACTGCCGGTTCCGACAGGGCCCGCACCCGACGCACCGCGTCGATAGTCGAGCGCCCCTGCCGGAACCCGAACTGACAGTCCGATATGTCCGGGCCCACCACGCACATCTAGACTCGAGAATTTTATATATTAGATTTAGTAAAGAAAAAGTGGTAAATATAATTTAATTGTAAATACTGTAAGAATACTTTTGATGCGGAACAAAGTGCGCCAGGTCAACTAATTTTAAATAAGAATATATATTCAACCAATTATCATATGTACCTAAGGATGATTTAAAAAAAAACATTTTTTTCTATATAACAGGAGTTTTTGATTGCTTCCAATCATTTTGAGTAGGATTTATTTTAGTAGCGAAATAACTACGAGCAGAGCTTATATCAATTGCTGGATTGAAATCACCAGTTCCAATTCCAGGTGGATTATCCGGCTGTTGTCGTATAGGAGTGGAACAGGTTAACAAGGGGAGTCGGGTATTTATTTTTTAATACGGCGTTCTATATGCAGTATACTATAGTCATTAAATACATAACATTGTATTGCGCTTAAATTATCCATACATAACTTCATGCTTTTTCTACCCAAAGGTGCAGGCAGAGGCTTACCGCTACTCGCCGAATTATCACGTCTCAAATGGAATAGACGGCGAAACCTATTGCTATACACCGAGTACAGTTATTTCTGCTTAAAAGCTTCCGAAAAGAATTCCAAGATTTTTTTTGTTTCAGCCCGGAATCGATCCCACGACTTCAGAAGCGGAGATCTAGACCACTGGACCATTGAGACAAGTAGGTATTTAAAGCTTTCATAGTTTGATGTTTTGTAAGTAAATACAGAAATTATAATTTTTTAGTTTTAAAATTTTAAAGCATGGTCATTTTAAGTTTTATATACTATTTTAGTTTATAATTTTACTTTTTGTACCGGGAAATAATCAATTCGAATAAAGGAAAATGTCCCAGCCGTAAGAGGCAAATAAAATATATCACTTTATGTGGATAATCTCTCATATTCATAATGGATTTGTGGGTTAAAACTACTACTTCCGGTTCAAAGGTCTCGAGTTTGACTCCTTCGTTTACACTAATTCTAACAATTATTAGCTACATTTGCGGTAATAAAAGAACTAAACATGTTTGTTTGAATACTATGAATTTCTTCATTTACAGTTGTTCACATAAAACCATATATTTTCGTTGCTTAAGTAGGTTTTATACCTATATATATAAGGCACAAAGTTTACACCGAGGATCTCTCAGGATTAAAGGCTTGGCCGACCCTTATTTGTATTCTTGTTCATCCCTTAAGTGGATTTTACCCATAGATTTGTTGGCAAGTACCTTTTTACTCATATGCTACGTGCATACCCAACGAAAATACAGCCTCAAATACATATTTGCTTGTGTTTTTTTTAGATGAAAGAAACATACGTAGGTAGATGAAACACTGAAATGTTTTTTTATAGTAATATTACACTTTGAACTTTTTATTATAGTTTTTACGGCCTCATGTTTTATTAAACGAATTTGATGTTTAATGTACTTTTTTATGGGATAGGAGGGCAAACGAGCAGGCGTGTCACCTGATGGTAAGCAACCAACGCCGCCCATGGACACCAGCCACACATATAGTGTTACTGTTGCGTTGCCAACCCTTATGGGATAGGGGATAGGAAAGGATGGGAAAGGGGGTGGGCCTCCGGGTACCTCTCTCACCGAACGAAACGCAGCATGAGCCACTTTACGTCGGTCTTCTGAGAGGTCGTGGTATTTCACCGGTCGAGCCGGCCCATTCATGCAGCGAACTGCTTGGCTCTACCACTGTTACTGCGGTAAAATGTTAATATTTCGGAGACCCTTTCAAAAATCATTTATTATTCCAATACATAATAGCAACAATCCAATGATTTACAGGCAATACCCATTCTTTCTATATTATGTCCAAACCGTAGGAGGAGGCTTTTAAAAAAATTGTAAATAATATTATTGGCAGTAGAATTTTACACAACTGTATCGCAAAGGATTTGACCTTTAATCTGGCTTAATGTCTTTTCATCATCATCATCATCATCATCAGCCTATTCCATCAGTCCACTGCTGGACCTAGGCCTCTCCCAATGTGCGTCACAACATCCGATTCTTGTCTTTAATGTTTTTGCAACGTCGTTTTACTTATTTTCCCGTAATTTATGATTACTGATTACCTCTATGGTATAGATATCTTAGGAGCTTCTAGCATCACGCTGAAAAGATAACCCGACAATTAACTGGCTATTTAAGCAAGTAAATTTTTTAAATCGAATTATCCACTTATTTGATTACACCAAATAAAAGCTATGTATAGAATATTAAATGATTTTATATTCTGATATGAAACTATTACTTATTTTAAAATCTCATTTGCGGAACGAACTATATCAGCAAAGATTTATGACTCGGACTACTGGCACCAAAATTGCTGGCAACTCGCCGAGATGTCTCTGAAAAGGGTTCTCTCTCTTTATTAGTCCATTCGAACTCTTTTATTGTTTGGCAGTTCCTGTTTTACTTAATGCTGAAAAATAATACCAAGCACATTATTACTTTAGATAATATCTGCTGCAAAAAGACTTTTTATAAAACATACTGAAAATTCCTGAGTATCCATTTCGATGTCCTCTTTTTGGGCTACAGAAAAAGTATTCATATTATTGTATATTATTTGGAGTTCACGTCTTCTGAATGTCAATGAAATTGATCTTCTAATTAGATAAATTTATCCACCCATCCAATAAAGTGGTAACAAATTATCACTTTATTGGAAGTATGATTGTTGAATATGAATATTCAATGTAAGTATCAACAGAAAAAAGAATTTTGATCACTCTCTAACAAATAGCAAAACTATGCAAAATCTTATTTATGCACACATACTTTTGTAAGTTGTAACGTTGAATTTTAGGAACCGGGATTCAAAAGGGAAACTTCTAAATTAAAGACTAAGCCACTGAGTCATCGGCTACTGAATTTCAAATTCCTTCTCATATATCGACAGTTTCCTCTTCGGACCTGAATTAATAATAAGCATAAATAAAATTATTTTTAAGTTTTTCCTGCATGTTAGAAGTACAGTTATGGGGTTTCAGTATAAAAAAACGATTTATAGTTTTTAGTTTTTTGGAAATTTTAATGTCCACTTGAGTGGACATCAGGTTTAGAATGTTGCAATATTATATATTTCATAAATAAATTATTTGTAGTACTGACTTGAAGTAAGTAAGCAAAATCATATAATAGTATTACAATGGTTTATTTATTATTTCATATTTTACACTGCCAGTATTATACTTATTTTTGATGAAATTTTCGAAAACAATTTCGCTCGCTAGTGAAACATAGATGTATTTCACATTTCAGACAGAAAACATGCGTCTTTCCTTTACATCCTGGATTTTTGCATCTTGTGGCTTCTTTCTTTTGATCATATTCTGGCAAATGATCAACAGTATCATACTGAATTTCGCTCGCTGGTCTTATTTCAGTTCTGAAACAGTGTCGCTTTGGTGTAACTGGTGAATTTACCGGACTGCTACCACCAGATGCCGGCCGTCCTCTTTTTTTGCTAGGAATTGGATGTCCCATTTTTATTAGAGCTTCTGCAACACGCTGCCGAAAGTGCAACAGATCCAAAACGTCTGTGCTTGGTACATTACAGGTTTTACAATCG
This sequence comes from Euproctis similis, assembly GCA_905147225.2. Lineage (NCBI taxonomy): Eukaryota > Metazoa > Arthropoda > Insecta > Lepidoptera > Erebidae > Euproctis > Euproctis similis. The sequence goes on along the minus strand of LR990121.1, from coordinate 2,554,034 downwards.
TCTTGGTATTCTAGCCAGCTGTTGGTAAGTGCTAGGTCAATGGCGTGAAATATCATACGCAATGTCCATTTTTTGGATCTAATAAAAATACGATACAAGCTAATCAGATGATCAGTTTTATCTACACCACCCATTCCATTATTATATAACTGAACAAGTTCAGGCCGCGGTATAGTGACGTATTTTTTTGAGATTTTATGCCATCTTCGAACTTCATCTTCGTTTCCTATTCCAACAAAATTTGAAGCAAGTACTACACCTTTGTTATCCATCCACTTGATAACAACCACATCTTTGGTATTATTTGTAACTTGGTCAGTATATCCCCTATCTTTTTTTGATCCTTCCTTGTCGGATATGAGTGGAGGTTTTCCAAAACGATTTATTCTAATTGTTCCGCCGGCATATATTTCCCTCTCACGAAGATCCTTCAGCAAAACGTAATTGGAAAAATAATTGTCAAAAAAGAGATAATGACCAGGCCCACGTATTCTTTTTGACAAGGCATTTACATAAGCAGCAGATGTGCCATATTTCAAAACGTCATTTCGGTCTAGATTAGTAGTTGCGCCTTGATAAATAATAAAATCATAAACTAATCCACTCTTACCGCAAATCATAAATATTTTTACACCCCATGGCTGTGGTTTGCCTTTGACATATTGTTTGACCTCAAGTTTACCTCGAAAAGGTACAATCTGTTCATCAACACTCAATATTTGTTCTAATTTTAGTTCTAAACATCGTTTTCTTATAGAATCATATAAAGGTCGAACTTTGATAAGACGATCAGTATTATTTTGTGTAATTGAGTTGTTATCAATTACATGCAAATTGTTTCTCAACTGAAGGAATCTATCTCTGGCCATATTCTCTAAAAATATTTTCATATCTAAACTGGCATCCCAATATAAACGAATACGAGGAAACTTTAGGTTGCCCATTATGATATGTAGACCCAAAAATATTTTCATTTCTGTTGAATTACATGGCTTGAAATTACGGACTTCGTTTCTCACCGCATACAAATTTGTATTGAATGTAAAATCGTCAATTAGGGACTGATATATATTTAGAAAAATAATCAATGGGAGCGTGAGGTGCATCTATTTCAGAAGGTGGGGCAGCTGACCAAATGAATTGTGGTGTGTCTAGTTGTAAATGTTTTCTCCAAATTATTTCATTTTTAGGCTTACTAGTTGAACCGGGTCCTGGTTCTACCTCCTGTAAGTTTTCTTCCTCTACTACATCCTCCTCCTCTTCAGAATGATCATCTATCATTCTTCCGGACAACGTTATATTACTACCTTCACGCACTTTGTTTTCTGGTATTTCCTGTACTATTTCATCGTCACTTTCTTCGTCGAGATCCGATATTGTTCCGTTTTCTAGTAAATTGAGTAAATCATTTACATCTCGGCCTTTGGATAAATCAAAACCTAGAAAAAACATATATAATATAGTACAATATCTTATTTGGAATACGAATGTTCTACAACGATTGTGACCCTATGTCCACTGAAATGGACATCATCTTCATCTACAATATTTTATGGCAATATTCATAATTTATATTTTTTTTGTAAATGAACACCTTAGCAAATATGATTACTATTCAGAATAAAAAATACCACAACTATTGAACAAGTCATTAAGGAGTAAATAAAATAAAACTAAAGACTTACTTGCTTTGTGGCTAGCCATGGCGGACGTCAACACTTGACTGATTATTTCATAGTACCCACATAAGATCCGATTGTGTTTTGTTTATTGTAACGTTTCTAGGTAAGTCACCGGTACTACCAAACATTGTTACTAGCATTTTTATCATCCTGTTACATATTACATGCAATAATAAATAGTGTACATTGAAATGGACGCTGGGACCGAAGGGGCTAAAGTATACTAATCCTTATGCCAGCAATTCAAAAATAGTCAGTAACATTGAAATTACATCACAAAAGGAGCCTATTTCGAAGGCTCGTTATCATAGCAAAAAGCATGACTGATATTAAAATATATGTATCATAAAAATGTACCGATCCTCTTGTAGGGAAATATTCCCCATTACGAAATTATTATGTACGAAGAATTTACATAAAAATATGTCGGAAAATATATAGAAGAGATATAAAATACTAGAAATGCCTTCGTCATGTTCTAATTTACTGTGGAAATTCCATGGATCGTTAGACAGAAATATTTCATAAGTCATATTCTATTTTGTAGATATTAAAAACGAAAATATTAGTCTCGGGATCGAATCTTGGCTAATATCAATAAAGTTTTGGAATACTTTTCGGAACATATGTAAACTTAATATTTCAACACTCACTGACTTCTCCTTCGGATAAAAAAAAGCTTGACGCATGAGTCTCGGTGATCCAGTGGTCGAGCACCCCGCTTCTGAATCAAGAGCTATTGGGTTCGAATCCTAGCGCACACCAATGACTTTTCGAAAGTTATATGTGATACATATCTATATCTAAAAACTATGTGCCCGGTATGTCAATAGGTTCGCTCCTATTCCATTTGGGACGTAAACATAATGGCGAGTCGAGGCTTAACAGCCATTACTTACACCTTTGAGTACAAAAAGGGGTAAAGTTTTGTTATGTTATGTTTTTGAGGCGTGAAAAACTGCAAATGTCAAGAAGAATAATTAAATAGTTCTAGACAAATATTTTATTTATCTAATAGTTTCATTTTATTTAACTAAATATCTTTAAAAACAATTAGCTGCCTTATTATTTTAGGACTCTTTTTTTGATATTAAACTATTTATTCATAGCGATGGGACGTTTTGAACTATGGTGAATTAGAACAGCTAGTTTTTTAAAATAAAAAAAAAATGTGTGCGTGTACTAGTGTACACATGTAAGAAGTGAAACTTCTTTAAGGCCTTATTTTGCGCAAAATGATCTATATATGATCTATATATGATGTATATATGTATGTATATGTATGTATATATATGAGATCTATATATGATACCAATTTCTGGAAAGTTGCACTTTCCAGAAATTGGTTAAATAAAGTTAAATTAGATAAAGTTTAAACAAAAGGATTTTATTATCATAGACATGAATACAAATAATACAATTATTTCACTTCAACTTTTTGCTACTAAGATTATTACAGCATTTCATTAATTGTAATAGAATTATTACTATCATTGTCATCGTTATTATATATTTTTGTAATTAATGGCTTATGGTAACTGAAATATGAAATATATGGTTCCACGAAATTTAGTGACCGAGTAAAAACTCCATCAATTGTAGTGCCAGATCTTGTTGTTGACTGTTTTTCATGGATAAATTCAATTTATCTTTCAGAAATTCAACTAACTTCAAAGATTTTTCCGATGCAAAACTGACATTAAAATCTCCACTTAAAATCATCGGTATTTTATCATTATTGTTACCGAGTAAAGAGGCACCTCCACTTGTGTACGGCAACAATGAATGGTGAAGAAAATTAATAATATCGTCCAACTTCTGATTAGGAGATATATACAGTGCAACAATCAAAATTTTTATCCCATTTTCCATTTGGCATTGAGCCATACATAAATCACCAACTGCTGATGCTAGTGACCCATGAAAGTCAGGAGAAAAAACAGAAAAATCTATCGATGAAGTCACAACGTTAACAACATCATTAGAATTATGATATATTCCTACACCTCCTGCTCTCGTGTTCAGCCGTTTAAATTTTGCGATGCATTTGAAATTTGTAAAGTATATATAAAGTAATATTGTAAAGTCTAGTGGTGGGAGTAAGTCCGCTTAAGCGACATGCTATCCCTACTCCGTTGGAGAAAGTGAAAGTACTCTTCGTCTGAACCAACCGATGGCGCGTAACGGAAAAATGTGACGCGTAACCAAAAAATGTGACGGTAAATTTTTTTCCAACGCCGATAAAGAAGTTTCACTTGTTTTTTCACCAATACTCCCAAAACTCCCTAACTGTGATTATATAGCGTATATGCAGATAGAACCACGGCAAAGTTCTTAATAACCTTGAGTGTTGAGACAACTTTATGAGGCAGTGTTAACGACTGCCTCATTATCGCTTTGTTCAAAGTTAACGTTGTTTATACTGATGGTACGTGGTTAAAGGGGATGAATTATATATTGTGTGATAGGGACTTTGTCCCGGGTTGCTCGCGGCTATTGTACACCCGGTGACCTTTCTTTAGATGTATTTGTCTTAGCTGTGTCGCCATTGTTACATGTAGAGGATTATTAAAGATATTACTTTGTATTGTTACTTACTGTTAGAGTGTAATTGAAATGTCAGGTTTCTCTTGGCTTGAGGTATTATGTAAGCTAAATACTTTATAACATTAAAACAACTTTTATGGATTATATTGCATTTATTTAGAACTTATTTTCCATTTATTTCCCGACGTTTTGAATTCTTTATAGAGATCATTTTCAAGAGTAATATGTAATACTTTAATTATTGAAAACTCATAAATATCTGCCCAATGCATAGTTATGGTTGATTTTTTTTGTATAAAATGGTTTAAATAATTGGTGTATAAAATGCTTGAAGTTACAAAAGAATCGTGTATTCCTTTGAAGTTTCAAACAACATACAATCACATACCAAGACTATAGTCGAGCGAAGTGAGACTTCCTCGGCTATGATACTTACTTTAGCTGAAATCTTTATTTTTAGTCTGAACTAGTTCAGCTCTTTTGGTCTTTCTAGAACACTAGACGGAGTAACTAGCTCTTACACCTTTGAGGTATCCCCACAAGATGTGGGACATATTCTAAGGCTGAAGATGAAATTGAAACTTCATTCATTATATAATATATATACTTATATATGTCCGTAATAATATAATAATAATTATATAGTTCTCTCTGCCTACCCCGCAAGGGATTTGGCGTGAAGTTATGTATGTATGTACATCTTTATCAAGATCTTATCGTAAGTCCAAGGGTAGGCTGTTTAGTAGATAATTATTAAATGTTGTTAAATAATTATTAATTGTTGACTTATTAAATGTTCTGTCTCCAAATTAATTGAAAATTTAAATCTTTAAAATATCTAAAAAAATGGCTTATGGCTTATGGCGCTCTGTTCCCTTTGCCCACTCCGCAAGGGATTTGGCGTGAAGTTATGTATGTATGTATCTAAAAAAATCTATATTACATTAACTCATGTTCAATATTAAACGGAGCTGTCAACAGCAATAAAAGTTCCCGCGTAAGGATTTAAGCGAGTAATTCCTTAAAATAGCGCCCTCTACCGGCGAAATTTTATCTCCTAAATGGAGACCATTAGTTCAAAATTACATTCGGACTCGTGTGTATCGATAATTTGTGTAGGGTTATATAGGTGAAAAACATTTATTAATTATATAATCTACTGCAATAATTGATTAGCTTAAATTTAAAAATTGGATCTATTACTTAAAGGACATCTCATTATTATTAATAATAATAATGATTGTAGACCAGTTTTTTATCAGGTAAATTAAAATCACACAACATACACAAGAATAATACCTTATTATATCCACTTAAAGTGAGAAATGAAAACTTGAATTATCACCTTCACAAAGGGATCTACTGTGCACTTTAGAGACATATATTTCCACAAATTCTTAAGGTTTACGCATTTTTTTTGAAGATTAAAATTAAATAAAAGATTTTGCGCAAAGATAACACGATTTTATTTTTACAGATATTCCTCGCCACCTAAAACATAACAAATTGTTATGCGAAAAAATAACTTATCAATTGTAACCTTAACTGGCATTCTCGAGAAACGATTGCCCAGCGCATAAATTTGGTAAAAGGGATCAAAAATGACTATTCTTATGTATTTTGTTTTGAAAAATAGCCAGCAATAGAGTTATATCTGCATAGGTCGATGTGGAAGGACCGACGACAAATGGTCTAAGGGAGCACCGTCATTTGTCATTTGGCAGAAAAATCGAGATTATGTGAGACGTGGTTGGAATGGGCACAAATAAAAAAAAACACATACACGGAGACTCTTGAATAATTTGTTTTTAGAGTACCGTCGCAAAAATACTGGTAACCAGACCATATTTTTAGAAGGTAAATTTTCAAATAGCAAAATGGCTTTTCATGGATTCAGTCAAGTATATCAGGCCTTTTCACTGATATTTATCCGTCGCAAAAATATCGACATTATTGTCAAATGTTCGCGTAAGAGAAAATTAAAATCCCCTAAAACTCTTCTTTTATGGGAAGACAGAGATATTTAAAGGGTTGTTATTATCTGCTATAAAATTCTTATTATCAATAAAATCTTTTCCTAATGTAAATAATTATGATATAGACACTATTATTAGAACAGAATATTAGAAATTTATAATTGATAGAATTCTAATTATTATTTTTAATAATTATAAATATATATGTATGTATATAGATATATGTGTAAATTGTTGTGATTTAAACATTACTAGAGCCGCGTACTTTACTGTATTAATGGACCGGCTTGACCAAAATATTACGAGTTCTCAGTATATCGTCGTAAACAAGTGGTGATAAACAAAACACGGCATTTAGTGAGGAAGACATCCGGAGGTTCGACGCCTCTCTTCTCTTTCCTCATAACACTTCCAATACAAAAAGGCCGGCCACGAAACTGTAATACTAAGTGCTTTGAAGTTATCTATTGGTGGTGGTAGTCGCTTACCATCAAGTGACCAGCTTGCTTGTTTGTCTCATATTATTAAATAATATTTGACTATACAGAACCCTCGATGTAGTCAGCTCGGATTCACACTAGATGAGGTTTTTATGTTTTTATCCCGCTTTTGATTATTCGGGTGCCTTAATGAAACGACAAATGTACTATTAACGAAGTATCTCGTCGACGTGCCACGAATATAACCAGACCGTAATACAAAGTCTGAAACATTGTTTTGGGTAACTAATTACCAGTTTTCAACACGACGTGTAGTATTGAAATTTCAGAACTAAGTTTTAGAGTTGAATTTAAATAAAATATTAACAATTTTTATTGGAATTAATAAGTTTGATAATGTTTTTTTTCCTCGCCATTTTGGATATCTCGATATTATGTGTGTGTAATAATTTTAATGGCATTGGAGGTAAATGGCAATTTCTTATTTCTAAACAAAAAACGTAACATCACGCCTTTTAATTCGTTGTCAGTAAGTTGTCAGTTATCGATATTTATAAAACATAACTTCTGAATCAAGAAGTCATTAGTGTGATTACAGAATCGATTTTGAAAAAAAATGACAAATTTTGGTTATTACGTTATTATATATACACTATACTAAAAGTCATTTATGTAAATCTGTAAAACAAGATTATATTATATATCCCAATTAAATCTCAACTAAGTTGGGAAACATTAACTTTTCATAAGCAAATATATTGCTGTAAACCCATTTAGGGTTGCCACTAGTTAGCCCATCACTGAATTCCGACCACCGATAAATTTCGAAGCTAAGCTTTTGATCCAGTCTATAAAGTTGGCTTATACATTCTACATTCATAGCGGAATTCGTAACGGAGGCCTAAAACGGATTTAACATTGCTGAACCATTGGTCTACGCGGATACGGAGGTGTCATTTCAGATTTGAAGTCCTGACGCAACACCAATTCAGAAGCTTCACTTATTCATGTCGAGAATAGTTTAATTTAGGTTTAGTTAACGCTGTTATAACAACCATTATCTAAATACTGTTAGTCACAGCTTCACAAGAACTTCGTAATGGTATCAGAGACATGTATTGGAGTTTATTATTCATATTTCAAACTTTTAGCCATATTTCTCGTTGTACTTTGGTACATACAAATACTCACGCCTGATCCCAGGCGTAGGGTAGAGACTTCGTATTTCCACAATCTACAATCCTGATATGCTTGTTTCACGGCCTCTTTCACAGTCATGGATTTATGTTGGTTACCACGCTTTGTGTCTTTTTGAAAAAGAACAATTATCAGTCGTTATAGTCGTTACCTTTTGTCGTTAGTCTTCCCATCGCAAGCTTTGTACACTATTTTGCTCAGTTGGTTTTCATTCATACTTACTTATCAAACCATCTTAAAATACTTACTCTTAAGTCACCTCTTAATCCTTTAACTTGGATTTCTGAATTATCACATTGTATCACATTCAACCTACGAGGATCACTTCTTGCATACTTTTTGCCTTACTTATATAATACTAGCTGACCCGGCGAACTTTGTTCCGCACCAAAAGTAATAAATGAGTAAAGTTTGGATATCATAAGGTTCAATTTGTGCTATTTATTGGCTTTAACTGCTGTCCCGCTGCAACAATACTGCAATATCTTCGAAAATATTCGTTTAAATTGCATGCTGTACAGGGCCAGGATCATCTATATTATATGTACAATCTATTTAAGACACTTAATTGGATGAAAATCAATGCTGTAATGATTAAAATTGCTTCGTAAATAAGCCATTATTTCTTGTAAAAGGAAAAAAAATAAATATAGTCATTGTGGGTTATCCCTAAGAGATAGACATATGCCCTCGCGGACTTTTTTGTGAAGGTGTTCTATAGTGTAGAACATTGTTTTGATCTATCACTTAGGGTTCAGCCAGCGTTTGCAATTAAAGTGCCAAATCTCGAAAATTATCATTTTTTCTTTACGACATCATATATTAATTATAAAAAAAAACCACTCCGTTGACATCTTCTAACTATTACAAAAAAACCGCATCAAAATACGTTGCGTAGTTTTAAAGATATAAGCATATAAGAGGACAGACAGCGGAAAGTGACTTTGTTTTATACTATGTAATGATTATTTATCAACTAATGTATGTCCAGAATAATACGTGCATACATTTCAAATTAAGTATAATAAATTCAACAAACAAATCAGTCCTCCATAAATTTATAATAATTTCAAAATTCAATTAATAACACGGCGAGATCAAACACACCGGCGGCTGGCAGTAATGACGTCATCACAATGACGTAACGCGTTCACCAAATTAATATGACCATCGGAATACATTTATCTTTGGTATACACAATTAATTTATAATTAAGTGTACTCTAAATGAGTTTATTGTTCAGTAATTGGCACCGGGCGCTGATGTGAAGAGCGGATTTGATTTGGTGATTACGTTTATTTACAAAAAATATAAAACATAACTTCACGCCTTTTGTTACCCGAAGGTGTAGGCAGCGGCTGTTAAGGCTCGTCTCGCCGTTATTTTAACGTCCCAAATGGAATAGATTGCGAACCTATTTTCATACCGGGCACAAAGTTCTCAGTCATCGATATTTATCACGCTTAACTTCCGAAAAAAATTTCGAAAAGTCATTGGTGTGAGCCAGTGTCAGGATTCGAATCCGGACCTCTGGATCAGAAGCGTTGTGCTCGACCGCTGGACCACCGAGACCATGAAAAAAATTACAATTTACGACTTTATTTTATACTCTGTAACAATACCATGTCTATCTTTAGTAGTAATAAAATCAAAATGTAATTATTGATTATATGAATTATATGTGATTATATGAATTGAAAAAAAGGTATTTGACACACGTTTTTCTAATCCAGTGCAGTTCTTTTCATGACAGGGCACACGACCACTTTTGGCATCTTCTTGTTTTTTCTGTATCTACTCAATTTAAATTTGCCTACTTATTTTATTTGATACACTTTAAAACGTTGATATAAAAACATAATTAAATTTATTACCAAAACACGGAATTTGGAAGTTTGTTCTTTACGTCATTACGTATTTTACGTAGGTTACGCCAAGAACCACAAAAACCTCTTCTCCGAGTGAAATTCATTTCAGCATTTGAAAAGTCTGTGAAGTCGAAATTTTAATTAAATTTCGTTTAACAAACGTTTCTAAAGTTGAGAAATGGTTCGTGTTTTAGTTTTTTATTGAACTCTATCAAAAAAAGATGATGAAAATATATTTTTATGTTTCAAATTCTGAATTGTTTTTTTTTAAATTTATTCTTGTAGTGAATTGTGTGTAAAGCCACAATGCGACGGTCCGAGTGTACTGCCATACCGAGGGCATAATTATGTAATATAATATCCGAAAATTTATTGGTACCTTTATTACTTCTTTTCTCATTTATAAAATATTTAAACCTTACTTTAAGCCTTAACTACCTTTAAGCCTTTTCTACCTGAATCTAAAGTACACTAACGCAAAAAATCAAAGTAGTAATATTTGTGACTCCAAAATAAAAAATGATACCATTTCATAAACCAATATAATTTTCATTTTTTTATTTATAACTCACGCATTTTTCACACGAAAGCTTAGGCAGCGGCTTGATTCGACTCACCGAATTGTTCGGTCTCAAATAAGTGGCGGAACCTATCTATCGGCCACAAAGTTGTTAGTTATCGATATTTATCACGATAAAATAAAAGGTTTATTGTAGCGGTCTGTGTTTCTTTTCAATTTTGCATAATATATCTGCAAAGTTGTTATTTCATTTTACAAACTAAAGTACTTTTGATTGAATAAAAAGGGCTCTAAATGAAAGTAAATATCGTCCCTACTTATAATTCATAATTGACCTACTTGTGTAAAGGAGAAATTGTAAACAAACAAATAATATTACCAAGTCACTTCCGCAAACGCTTCGTTACCACATCAAAGGAATATGATAATCGAAGTGGGTTAGCCTTAGGCTCACATGAGATATTGGTCCCGAGATATATTTGAAGATGGATATGATCATTAATTCAAAGAAACTCGTTTTTTTTTCACATTCTGATTTGTTGGTTAATTGAGAAAACAAGTGACAGCTGTGTATATTATGTCAACAGTTTCGATTCCCAAACGACTACAAAATAAATATTTATCGCAAGTATGATGAGTTTGTAAGGCGCCTGGGTGTTGTTACAATTATGATATTTGCTAATAATAATTTAAAGAAAAAAACTTTTTTAAAAAAGCTTTTATTTAAACGCTCTAAAAAGAATAAAATAATTTTAACCTTATACATTTTAACTATCAACTTATAACCTTATTATATACAATTTATGTGATAATAAAAGCTTGTCGCTATGTTCAACCCAACCCTTCCCCCCTCCTCTTCCCATCTGTTGTTTTAATCAGTACTTTATACTTGCTGACCTGAGTGTAACATAGGAGTGAGTTGTAATAAAAGTTATAGTTCGTTCCCACCATCCACTGTGTTTAATTCTAATAATACCTATAACACCATTAAAATCCGTTAGTGTAGCAATCATGTTAAAGTTATTAAATCCTGTCCAATTTACGTCGGTATCCTGAAAGGGCATGGCATTACACCGGTCGAACCGGCCCATTCATGCAGCAGATTGCGTGGCTGACCACAATTAAAACACTGATAACTATTAAAACATAGGTCAACGGAAAGCCGTCGACTGTGATGGACTACCGCCTCAGCCGTAAAGTGGTCGTAAGGTTCTCAATGTTAGCACTAACTCATTTTGATTATAAATTTGGACGCGCCGCTTAACCCTGTATCTTGACATGGTGATTTGGCATCAGTGACTGAATAGTAAACAACAGATTGACTGACACTGCCCAAACAAGCAGGCCACTAGTATCTAGCCGCTCATATTGAAAACCCTATGATATATATAATATTTATACACAATCTAATTTGTTTATAACATTAATTAATAACATAACATAGCTCGACTCCTTTTTCTACCCGAAGGTGTAGGCAGCATCTATTAAGCCGACTCGCCGCTATGTTTACGTCTTATCTTATCGTCTTATCTTATCGTATTATCTTATCTATAAGGGAGTAGGATATAGGATATGGGAGTAGGAAGGGATGGGGAAGGGGAGTAGGCCTCCGGGTACCTCTCTCACCTAAAGAAACACGCCGTGAGCTGGTTGTGGTATTTCACCGGTCGAGCCATCCCATTCATACAGTGAATTGCTGGGCTCTACCACTGTTGCCATACAGCGAGCACAAAGTGGTCAGTCAAAAATATTTATCACACATGACTTTCGAGAGAAATTTCGAAAGACATTGGTGTGAGGTCAAATTCGAACCCAAGACTTCCTGATTCAGAGGCGGGCTAGTTTACTGAACCACCGAGACATAGTTTTTGAAGTTCTCATATAACTCTTTAATGAAAGGGCCATTTGATACGCATATAGTAGAAACGCAAATATTTATTCCACTATATTGGATTTAGAATGACGTCACATTATTTCTCGAGCTACTATTAACAAGCCCTTTCATTTGATACCCATATTGTAGAAATGCATTAAAAAAAACTGTTCCTCTATCTTGGATTATCCGCCATATTGGATTTAGAATGACGTCACATTATTTTTTTAGTTTTCCCAATGAGCCCTTTCATTTGATACCCATATTGTACGAAAGCTTAAAATATATATTCCTTCATCTTGGATATTCCACCATATTGGATTTAGAATGACGTCATATTATATTTTGAGTTACACTCAATAAACCCTTTCATTTGATACCCATATTGCAGAAATGCATTAAAAATATCCATTCCGCCATCTTGGGTCGTCCGCCATATTGGATATAGAATAATGTCATACATTATATCATGCATTGTCATCCAAAGTAAACGTGTATACAAAATTTCAGCTCAATCGGTTGAAGGTATCTACTTCAAAATTGAGTTACAAAATTCCACCGAACATACATACTTACATACATACATACATACATACATACAGTGCAAGGTAAATAAAAGCTTATAAAAAAAGTATACTTGTATTGATATTGGTTAACACAAATATTTTGTTGCTTGTTTTGGAAAACTAGATGGCGCCGCATATATTATGTTAAAAAAAAACATTAAATTATTACCGTTGCCATAATGATATTAATCTCTCTCAAAAGGCAGCAGTCTGACCTGGTTATTACCGGGTGTCACAACTAGCAACGAGTATGTTATATTATAATTTTAATAGTTTTATGTAAGTAACGTTTCAGGGGTCAAGTGGATATGCTATGTTAACAACCAGTGACCTCCAGTGTCCCTTTAGCTATTAATATAGGAATACCTCTCATAAACATAAAATAATAGACCTGGGTAGATGAGTGTCTACACCAAACGGTATTTAATATAACTGAACTGTAAATATTTTTTGAATTTTTTTTTCTTATTTCATTTAAATATTAAAAAAGTGATATTGGGACGAAGTTCCTTATCGCGCGTTGTGAAAGGGGGCCAGACGGAAAAAATTCTTAAGAAAAGTTGTCACGACACAATACATCTTTTATTGGCTTATTTAGAATAATATATAGCTACCGAAATGGTCTAGTGGCTGGAATACCTTGCTTTCATACAGGGGGCTCGGGTTCGAATCCCGATATCGCAACTCTTTTTGAAGTTTTATTTTCCATGTTTTCATATTTTATATGTTTTTTAGCTCTCTCTCTCTCTGATAGAAAGCAAGCCAGATATTTTCATTTCTATTTCGCATTGAACAGTGTGGTGTCGCGACGATTATTTTTGTTGAGTGTATACAGGTTTTTTGTAAATAATAAAATATAATAATAATAATGCATCCTGACAGTGTTTCTGCACAAGTTCCGGATATTGCTGATGGAGTTATTATATTTATTCATATATTATTAAACAAAAATAAACTACTATGTATATTGTCTGCAAATTGAATTTAAGATGTCTAAAAATTAGATTTTTTATAGGATAGGAGGGCAAATGAATAGGCGTGTCACATTATGGTAAGTGACTGGCGCCGCCCATGGACACCGGTAGCACATATAGTGTTACATTTGCGTCGCTGACCTCTAAGAGGGAGTAGGATGGAAAAGTCATACTTTTAGGAAGGGAAGTGGTATTTCACCGGTCGAGTCGGCCCATTCATGCAGCGAACTGCCTGGCTCTACTACTATTAAATCGAAAAATACAAAATTTACAAATTACTTTTCAGATTTATTTTCATATATACCATGGATTTTAATATTACATCCGACACAAGCAATTGTCACTTTCAACGTCTATTGATTCTAAAGGCGTGAAGATACACAGACAAACATGATATGTGCTCGTGCATAAATTTATCGTGTGGCAAGGCAATTGTAGGCATTAGACGGTTCCAACGGTACCATACAATTCTAATGTAAATTTCAGTTGTTTGTCTTGCTACCCTGTAAATACTGCCCAGAGACTCGTAGCTCGTAAAGCAGAGACCAGCCGAGGGGAAAGGGATAATGTTCTTGTACGTAATGAAATAGCGAAGGTAGCGATCTTACAAAAGATATAAGTTACACGGTGATTTATTATAAAACGGTCCTTTCAGATATTTCTAGGCGATTTGTGATGTTCGAATTGCAGATTTGTCATTTTTCTTTCATATTTTTTTTTCTTTATGGGATAGGAGGGCAAACGAGCAGGCGTGTCACCTGATGGTAAGCAAACAACGCCGCCCATGGACACCAGCAACACAGATAGTGTTACCGTTGCGTTGCCGACCTTTAAGGGATAGGGTAAATGAAAGGATAGGAAAAGGGGGGTGGGCCTCCGAGTACCTCTCCCACCGAACGAAACGCGGCATGAGCCACTTTACGTCGGTCTTCTGAGAGGTCGTGGTATTTCACCGGTCGAGCCGGCCCATTCATGCAGCGAACTGCTTGGCTCTGCCACTGTTAAAATTATATATATTTATGTAATGTTATTATCTTCTGTATGTTAACCGTGACCGCAATTTTATATTTTTATTATTTGTTCATACTTCTTAAATGAATTGAAATTTTCTTTGTCATAACTATTGGTATATGTTGCTTCAGTTAATTTTAAAGGGCAAAGTTCAAGGAAGAGGACGAGCTAAACAAATTCGTGGTTACGGAACATCTATAAGTAGGCCGGTATATCCTGGATCTACTATTCAACCTAGCTTAAACCGAAACAAGTACGGGATGCTGACGCCCAAAATTAAGCAATGAGAAGACGCAATAAAAATAAATAATATCACTTTACCTATTACTACAAACTACATTAAAATCTGTTAAATAGTAAAACAGAAGGGGAAACACAGCGGAAATGACTTTATTTTAAAATATGTAAAGATCACATAATTTTGTAACTAAAGCTTTGAAATATTTCACATATATTTATTGCTACATTAAAAACATAGATGACATGAAAACATGATGAATTGCAATTAGGTAAAGTCCCATTTCAATTTAATTAACTAGTTATAGTCAATTTATCCCACTTCTGATGAGTGCTTGCGTACGCCTATATGTAATACTTACTAACGGTTACTTGTTTTTTCAGGTCTAGCCTTTTCGATGAGCCATCCTGATTTTGGTGAGTATAATATTATACTATTACAAGGATGAATATTATTCTATTAAAATTACTTTCTATTTATTATTTAAAAAACCTGTTTTACAGAATTTAAACAATTCTTTGGACTATTAAAACTGATTTCTATGCTGTTAAATACGTATATTATACACGTGTATTAAACACACAAAACACGTTTATTATAATAAAACAATAAACGAATAATTGTGAAAAGCATAAATAATGCCATTTCTTTAAAAGAAACGTTGACCAAACGCAATTAATATTTAATTAAATCCGGCCTCTTCGGAAACATCCTTGTTCTATTTTTTTTTTTGTTCAAATAGACAGTCGTCGGGAAACTCATTGAGCGACAAAAATAGAATAAGCAAACAATAAATTTTAATCAAAGTCCAAATTACTCCAGAACTCACTTCGTCGTCCAAATGTCTCTCGTCCTACACCCTCCGTCACTTTACTGCCTAACACAATTCAAAGTGAATTTTAATGTCTCAGTTCTCAACGATGTTTAATTAAATATATTTGTGTTTCATTTATTTCTATCGGCTTCCATAAATTTTATAGTATTTATTTTTCTTTTCACGGACACTTTAATTCTGGGTGTGAATTGACACTGAAAACTATTACTTGAGAAAAAAAACATCCCTCGATAAATTAGTTAAAGTAAGCATAATATATTATCCTACATTATTTACTCTACATACGTAACTTCACTCGAAATCCCATGCGGGGTAGGTAGAGAGAACGTAGCAGACAAACCTCACTCGCTTCGTTGACTTTCATAACTCTTTTAATGCACGCGCGTCGATTTTTGAGGCTCCTAACATCACCTTCCTCCAGTGTCACGTTGAGTTCACGTTCACGTTGAACACGTTCTATTTGGTCATGGAATGTGTGTCTTGGCCATTCTCGACTCTTTCTACATGTCCGAACCATCGGAGCATTTCCTTTCTTACTTTTACATTATTCAATTTCAATAATTTTCAATTTCTTTTAACTTCTTAATTATAGAAATTATTCTATTAATCGGTTTTCATGAAAAAAATTGAAAAAGAAAATGACGACGTAATCTGTTAGTTTTATTGTTGTGTATTTAATTACTCTGGAAACTTGCTAAAACTCATTTTATTTTGTATTTTAGAGAAAAAGTGGATAATCCACTGAGTTAATATAATTTATTGTGAATATTTCCAGACATAGCTTCTATTACCCATAAGGAGTGCCTTTTTAGAACTGTTTATTGTATAACTTTTTACCGCCACAAAAATGTCGTCTTTGTGACCAAGTCACCAAAACTAGTGACAAGTCCAAATCCCGGTTATCACCGGTTTTTTTTCTGAAGCTATATGTGTTTAATTATAATATAAATTCCTGATGAGAATATATAATTGTTGTCATGCATAGATTTCGCCAAAGCCACGTCGAATCGTAAAAAACTGCCTTTTTTCTTCTGAAAAATTTCAAAGCTGTGGCAACCCTAATATAAATTTTAAAGCTTTGATAACCCTAAGAAACATGGTACAGTCGAGCCGATATTACTTTATTCAAACCGACACCTGCTTGTGAGCAAAAAGTTTTTGCTCGTGACATTCTGTTTTCCTTCAATAACCTTTTGATACGTGAGTGGAATGGTTACATCATAAAAAGACTTCTTGTTTAGCAGTAAATGGCAGAATAATAATACAATACTCAATATCTTCAATGTTTTGATCTAACAAAGATTAATATATATCTCAAATATGGAATAGAGTTATAAATTTCTCTTTATGTTTAATTACAAACAGAGAGAGAGAGAGAGAAAGAGTATGTAAGATTTTGTAATTTAACGTCATTCTTACCCAAAAGTATAAGCAGTGGCGATTGTGCAATGAGTCGCAAAATATTAGGTCTTATATGATATAGGTGATGTAACCTATTGCATAAGGCAATAGGTTACGGGCACTATTTTATCAGTCATCGACATTTCTCACACATAACTAAAATACAACATAACTAAAGTAAAAGTCTCGGTGTCCAGTGGTCGAGCACCCCGCTTCTAGATCAAGAGGTCGCGGGTTCGAATTCTGGCTCACACCAATGACTTTTCAAAATTCTTTTCGAAAGCTATGTGTGATAAACATCGATGACTGAAAACTTTGTGCCCGGTATGGCAATAGGTTAGCCACCTATTCCATTTGGGACGTAAACATAATGGGTAGCAAAAAGCGTGAATTTGTGTTATAAGTTTTGAAAGTCTTTATTGTGAACAAGATTTCGAGCCCGAGACATCGATACAGAATCGAGAGGGGTGACAACCGTCAGAACTTCCTGTAGTTGTGAGGGCTTTTTTCTCTTTTTTTTTTTAAATATATTAATTAAAAACCTTAAAAAGTTCATTCTAATTAGATAATAATAATAATAAAAATAAAGTTACTGAAACTTCTAAGCCACTAATTGGTAATTAGTAGGCCCGTAAAAATAAATTACCAGAAGTCGAAACAAATACCTCGTAAAATCGTATTATGCAAACGTAGAGAAAAAAAAAAATTTTAGATTCTTAGCATTTCCAAAGAAAATTGTCTAAGTAAGCTTTATCTTAAGTAAGGAGATAAAATATCCCGAATTCGGTCTAAATCTCTGTCCATTCAACCGAAAATCCTACCGAAATGTCAGAGCGAATCATCGTTTACTTACCTCACTTATTTGTACGAAATGAGTCTTCTTCAGAGGTCTCAGTGGTCCAGTGGTCGAGCACCATTCTTCTAAATCTAGAGGTCGCGGGTTCAAACCCACACACTGGCTCACACCAATGACTTTTCGAAGTTCTTTTCGGAAATTATGTGTGATAAATATCGATGACTGAAAACTTAACGTATAGCAATAGGTTACATCACCTTTATCATAAAAGACCTAACATTTTGCGACTCATTGCACAAGCGCCACTGCAACTTTTGGGACGTAAACATAACGGCGAGACGAGGCTTAACAGCCGCTGCCTACACCTTCGGGTAACAAAGGCGTGAAGTTATGTTATGTTATTGGGCTAAAAATATATGTAGTTTCGTTAAAAACTTAATTCATTTTTCTATCTGAACAGTGTGCTTTATTATCAACGAACTTGTCGTCACTTACCATCATCATGTGAGACTATATTAAGCGCTAGCCTGTATACTATAAAAACGGCCAGGTTGCACTGGCCAGAATGTCGACGTAAAGTGACTCATGCCGCGTTTCAATTGGTGAAATCCCAATTTCGACCCGTTCCCCATCGCATTTTAAAAGCCAGCGTAACAATATATGTGTCGCAGATGTACGTTTAGAAGTCAGAAGTCAAGAAATCTCAGAGATATAAAGTCACAATCTCTTATTATTACCTACTTGTTCTGAATCTTAATATCTTTATTTTTTCTTTTGTTATTTGACGGAAGTATGAGGTTTCCGACGGTTTCCTTCGTCTTTTGTATAGAGCGCCATCTATTGTGATGGAAAAAATAATAAATTCTATAGAATACTTAAAAGCTTTTAACACTTAACCTGTGGACCTTAAAAATCATTGTTGGAGAGGAACAAGGCGACAACGGTTTCTTGCTGAATTCGTTTGTTTTTATTAAAGTTAAGGACGGTCTAATTGATTCTATAATTTAATTAAATAAAAATATGATGTATTGTCTCTTGCGATAAACCTTCAGAAGTTCCTTCAACTTTATTATCTTACTAGCCGTTGCCCGCAACTTGGTCTGCGTGGACCCATAAAGCAGCAAAAATTCTATGCCTGTGCCATTATAAGGGTTCATTCCTCACCCCCAATGAGTGATAGCGTGATAATATTTTGCCTATGTGCTTACCCGACCTCTTGGCTACATTTATGCAAAATTTGACATAAAAGCATACAGTACTTTTAGAGTTTATCCTTAACAAACCTGCAGATAAACACACAAAACTTCCTAAAAACTATATTTTTGGGTTCGGGATCGATTGTAGATTATGTCCCAGGTATTCTAAAAAAATATTCAATGCACTTTCAACTTTCCTAAAATTTGATTATATGTATAGATGACAATTTGATTTTTAGTGATCAGATCTCCTGGATAGCATCACATTGAATTAGTTGAGAAGTTAGCATTCCTTCCCATTTATATCCGTCTGAATTATACCCTATATGGGCATGATCTGATAGTTTGGAAATGTAGAAAGAATGGCTGATACAAGTTTAACTAAGGAAATATACAATGCAAAAGTGCATGAATTCAGGAGTCGGCCATGACACACTTTGCCTGACCTAATAGAACGAGTCATCGAGGAAGACGATGTGAGGAGCCTTAAAAACCGACAAGCGTGTATGACAAGAGTTATGAACGTGACAGAAGGGAGTGAGGCGTGTAAGAATCGTGCCTTACTGGGGTCTATTCTCTTTGCATAACACGCAAGGGATTTGGCGTCAAGTTATGTATGTATGTATACACATAATATTTATTATGATGATGGCAAGAGACCGGACGGGATGTCTCTTTTGCCTTGGAGGATGGGTAGGCCTTTGGTGTGGGACGCTACTTGCGTCGACACCCTTGCGCCATCACATCTTCCAAGCACGGTGGATGTGGCCGGTGCTGCTGCTGCTTCGGCAGAAAATCTCAAGCGGCACAAATACAGAAACCTTATAGGTGACTATGTGTTTGAGCCGTTTGGGGTTGAGACTTTGGGGACATGGGGTCCGAGTGCTCGTGCACTTTACAAAGATCTTGCAAAGAGGCTGATCGAAGCCTCTCGCGACCAGAGGGCTGGTCTATTCTTCGCACAGAGGATTAGCATTGCCATTCAGCGTGGCAATGCGGCCAGTCTTCTGGGCACGCTGCCAGTAGACCGAGATGCGAAGAAATTTGATTTCAGGTAGTTTTTTAATTGTATATATTGTAAATAATGTAATTAGTTTATTTGTTCTTATTATTGTAAATAAAGATAAAATATTTATTATGTTGTCTCATGTGATAAAACTTAAGAAGTTTCTTCAAAAATCTTTATTTGACAAATTGGTTGTTAGTGATCAGATCACGTGGTCTGGTCTGAGAATTACTCAATAAAATAGAGAATGACAGATTAAAACAACAACCTGGTCCTATTTTATTTATGTTCGTGGCGAGTTTTCATCGTGCGTTTATGTTGTACGTGTATATAAGCTGACATTTGGAATTTAAAGCCACACCAACCCCATCTAGTCTGAAAATTTAAAAGAAAACCATGGTTATTAGATAGCCCTAAAAGTTGGACTATTCTCCCACGGGAAGGCGTCACATGGATTATCACGCATTCTATGGTTAAGGCTTAATTCACAAACTAAGTTCAGATTATTAATGTTGAACCATTTATCCCGAAGTAGGCAATAACTGGGATGAAAATTAGTTTATTCACACATTCCATGACCAAATAGAAGGTGTTCTGGAGGAAGGTGATGTTAAGAGCCTCAAAAACCGACGCGCGTGCATGAAAAGAGTCATGAAGGTCAACGAAGCGAGTGAGGTGTGTAAGAATCGTGCCCTATGGCGCTCTGTTCTCTCTGCCTACCCCGCAAGGGATTTGGCGTGAAGTTATGTATGTATGTAAAATTAGTTTATTTTTAACTAACTGACCCGGCGAACTTTGATCCGCATCAAAAGTAATAAATAAGTAAATTTTTGGATTTGTTTTTTTTCTTTACTACATCATACTACATGAAGGGTATCAACGGGGGGGTTTTTAGCCATAAGCTAAAGATCACCCCGTTGATACCCTCTATCTATTAAAAAACGTACTAACACATTAACATCCGTTGCGTAGTTTCAAAGACATAAGCATACAAGACAGCATACAGACAGTGGAAAGTGACTTTATTTTAAACTATGTATTGAAATACGATGTTTTTTATCTTTCTTGGAATTTTAATCTAATTCTGTTGACGAATATACTGTTTCAACTATTTCTATTAAAAGTATTTTGTTCTTCATTAAAGTTATAAATCGAATTAGAGTTTTATATTAAAAATAAGGCTGAGTATAATAAATGACAAATATTAACTCATCCATTTGTCACCGAAACTTCAGCGACAAAGAACTTTTCTCATTTTGCAGACGTTAATTTGTCAAAGGATATGACTACACAGAGGAGAGAGAGAAAAAAAAACTGAATTTTCATATAAAAATATTTTACAAACGGGAATGTATGAAGATACTGCCTTTACGGTGCCTTTGTTACTACAAAATAAATAAAGTCACAGATTGGTATTACAGTGTGTGGTATTAATTATAACAGTGGTAGAGCCACGCAGTTCGCTCGCTCGGGTTGATTAGTGAAATACCACGGCCACTCAGATTATCGACATAAAATAGCTCATGCCGCGTTCGTTCTGTGAGAGAGGAATCCGGAGGAACTCTCTTTGTGATTTTTTAGATGTCCATGGGCTGCGGTAGTTGCTTATATATAAGGTGATCCACTTGCTCATTTGCCCTCATATTAGATGAAATAAAAATAAAAAGATACTCTACCTATGGCAATTATGACATTCTAAACAGTGGCAGAACTAGTTACCGTTTTTCTGGTAGTTTTGCAAGTAAATCCTAAGTTATCACACATATTTTCAAAAGTAATTGATTCGAATTTTAAACTTTCAATCAGAACACTATGTTTTACATAACGAGGCGATTGATACAACTATTTTTGTTTATAACAATTGTTCGATATATCACGTCTTTTCAGAATATCGATGTGAAATTGCTCATGACTTGCATGTCTATGGCTCTAGTTACTTACCGACAATTGACTCACTTGCTTATTGGTCCCACTATCCCATAAAAAACCTATCCGATTTCTTTTCTGATAATGACGGTCACTTGTTTACAGGCATCTAAATATTACCAGTAAGGTCATTGTCTTGCCTTCTACTACTTCCTTAAAGACCTTCCGTTTTTGTTTTTGCTCCGATATCTCCAACGTACAGACATGACACTGTTACAATTCCATTTATTATTAGTATGGATAACATGAATACCAATGTGAAGACATCCAATCTCAAAATAATATGCAAATTTTCGTGCCTATTGAACTGTTCAACATCATTTGGACTGACTAGATAGACAATTTGCATAGACATTTCGACGGAATTCTGTTTTTTTTTTTTTTTTTTTTTTTTTTTTTTTTTTTTTATGGGATAGGAGGGCAAACGAGCAGGCGTGTCACCTGATGGTAAGCAACCAACGCCGCCCATGGACACCAGCAACACATATAGTGTTACTGATGCGTTGCCGACCTTTAGGGGATAGGGGAAAGGAAAGGATGGGGAAAGGGGGTGGGCCTCCGGGTACCTCTCTCACCGAACGAAACGCGGCATGAGCCACTTTACGTCGATCTTCTAAGAGGTCGTGGTATTTCACCGGTCGAGCCGGCCCATACATGCAGCGAACTACTTGGCTCTACCACTGTACACATGCAGCGAACTACTTGGCTCTACCACTGTACAAAAGTCTAAGTCGCAACTGGAATGAGATTTAGGTCAGATTCGTCGGCAACTTATCTTACTACTTAAGATCGGACTTAATTAAGCAATCTTCTCTTTACAGAATGTATGTTTATTTTTACTTTTACATAATTTAATTTTGTTTGTATACCTAATTTAATTAAGGTCTCGGTGGTCCAGTGGTCGAGCTTCCTGCTTCTGAATCCAGAAGGCGCAGGTTCGAATCCTGGCTCAGACCAATGACTTTTTGGAAGATACGTGTGATAAATATCGATTACTGAAAACTTTGTGCCCATTATGGTAAAAGGTTTTCACCTATTTCAATTGGGACGTAAACATATAGGTGAAATGAGGCTTAACAGCGGCTGCCTTACCTTCGGGTAGAAAAGGCATGAAGTTTTGTTATGTTATGTAATTATATTCATAATATGATAGATTAGTTGGTTGGTTTTTTCCTCTTTTAACAACTAGTCCAGTGGTTCTAGAAATTTGGCTATATCACAATTCTCAATTGTAGAGCCACGCAATTCGTTGCATGAATGGGCCGGCCCGGTAAGTGAAATACCACGCGCTCATCACCACCTCTCAGAAAGCAGATGGAAAGTGGTTCAAGCTATGTTTTATTCAACGGAAGAGATATTAGGTGGTACACCCCCTTGTAGTTTTACTCCTTCTCTCCCTGTCCTATATTAAAGGTTGGCAATGAAATTCTCGGTTTTGCTCGTCGTCCTTTCTTCTTTAAAAATAATTATATGTAACAAACACACTGATATAGACATATTAATATTTACCAGCTTGATACAATTTTTTATTGGTTAACGATATTATCTAAGACGTTTACTACACACAAGAGAATCGTCAAAGCATAACGGAACGCATAAAAAAAATAAACAACTTTATATTCACGCTCAGTCCCGCGAGGGGCGTGCAAAAAAAAACAATGTAAGGAATCGTCCCATAACTTAAATATGTTGCGTTACACAGTTTGTTATGATGGTCGTAAAAATTTGTACATGAAGCGGTAATATTAAAATTCTTCAAGATGAAGTTCGCTGTTCGCATGAAAAATGTACTCTGTTATATGAAATTCTGTAAACTTCTTTTAAGACTGAAAATAAGTACTTTTTCGGATAGAAATTTTGCGAAAAATATTCAGTCTCTAGTTCTCACAGATATAGCCACGTTACTAAACATCAAACAAGTGATTTCAAGTCTTTATGTAATAAAAAAAATCTAAGCTTTTTCTATAAAGCTGGATAAAAACCTTGCTTGAATAATTTTGAAAAAATTTCTCTTTAAGTCTTAATATTGCGACATAATTTTTATTTCATCAAAATGCGACAGATGGCGCACTATTATATTCTATACAAGTTGACGCAGCGAATTTTGTTTCGACTCTGAAAATAAATATGGTCATTGTGGGTTATCCTAAGTGATAGACAGCTTTTAACAGACGCTTTTAACAGTGGTAGAGCCAAGCAGTTCACTGCATGTTTGGGCCGGCTCGACCGGTGAAATACCACGACCTCTCAGAAGACCGACGTAAAGTGGCTCATGCCGCGTTTTGTTCGGTGAGAGAGGTACCCGGAGGCCCACCCCTTCCCCATCCTTTCCTATTCCCCTATCCCTTAAGGGGCGGCGGCGCAACAGTGACACTGTATGTGTTGCTGGTGTCCATTGGCGGCGTTGGTTGCTTGCCATCAGGTGACACGCCTGCTCGTTTGCCCTCCTATCCCATAAAAAAAAAGACATATGACATCTCGGACTTTTTGTAGACCTTTTGAAGGTGCATAATAATGTATTGTTTTGATCTATTGCTTAAAGCTCAGTCAGCGTTTCCAATTAAAATAAATCTAGAAAATTATCACGTTTCATTTGCCGCAAACATACAAAGCAAGCACCCCGTAGACATCCTCTATCTATTAAAAACACGGCATCAAAGTCCGTTGCGTAGTTCCAAAGATCTAAGCATATATAGGGGACAGACAGCAAAAATCGACTATATTCTATTCTATGTAATGATTATATTTGTAACGTAGATTTAAACACAGCAGTTGGGGGACCAATGAAGTAATAAACGGCTGAATTTTACACAACACCACGTATGCATATCCTCAGGCCAAGTCCCTTGTGGGATAGGCTGAGAGAATATAACTGCATAAAGCACGGCTGTTACCCTTACAGGCTTCTAGACTTATAACTGTTATCATACATGCTTGTAAGTTTCGTGTAATCACCTTTTGCAAGAATTCTATATGTTCAATTTGGTCATGGCAAATATATCTTCGTCGTCCTCAAACCCTGCATCATACCATTCAAATTTGTCGACTGATACAAATACATAATAACATTAACTCAATATAAATAATAATTCCATGACCAAATAGAACGTGTTCTGGAGGAAGGTGATGTTAAGAGCCTCAAAAACCGACGCACGTGCATGAAAAGAGTTATGAAAGTCAACGAAGCGAGTGAGGCGTGTAAGAATCGTGCCCTATGGCGCTCTGTTCTCTCTGCCTACCCCGCAAGGGATTTGGCGTGAAGTTATGTATGTTATGTATGTATGTAGCTCAATATATATTCGATTGTAAAAGGTTTCTAAAGCCAATTCGTATACGAATAGTAGAGAAATTATTGTTCATTTGAAATTCAAAATGACCCATATCACTGGAGATCAAGATTTTTCAAACGTGTGACAGCTCTGAACTAAATTTATTTTCTAAGTGAATTCATAGCGATATCGACATTAGAATACGATTTACCTGTGGACCGTAAACCGCAAAGGGTTGATATTCTAACGCCCGGTCATAACCAAAGGATTGTAGGGGATCTGCTCTTTCAAATGGCTTAAGTTATTTTGGGTTACGGAATGCTCTGAATGATATTTGAACATTTTCATTTCGGTAGAAAATATGCTATCAATATTTAATGTTATTATAATATGAAGAGAATTGAATGCCTTTTTTCTTTTATGTACCGAAATGAATTGAAACTTGGTATTAAGGGTGGTATTAATCTTTATTTGTGTCTAGACTTAGAAGTTTAGTAGATACAGCCTGCTTTTTAATTTTCTCTACATTTGAGAGGAGATAGAGATATACGGAGGCTCAACCCATTTTTTATGGTATAGGGGAGTAAACCAGTAGGCGTGTAACCTGATGGTGAGCAACAAACGCCGCCCGTGGACAGCCGAACACTTGTAGTATTACAAGTGCGTTAGCGGCACTTAGAATAAGACATGGAAGAAGTCCGAAGTGGGATAGGAAAGGGAGGGGGAAAGTGGTTGGGCCTCCGGATACCTCTCTCACTGAGCGAAACGAGGCAAGAGCCACTTTACTTCAATATTATGAGAGTTTGTGCTATTTCAGGGTTCGAGCCGGCCCATTCATGCAGTAAAATGCGTGGCAATACCACTGTTAAAGGCCTTGATCCCATCTAAAAGCTGGCAACACAACTGTATACTTTCCGGTGTTTCAAATGTTCATGGATCCAACCCGGGGTGACCCGCTTTCCCCAAACAAATATTACTTATTTTTTCAAATATTATTAAAATCTTTTATGTAGAGACAAACTAGGCAAATTTACCATAGCTCATTGAAAATTTCTTAATTCAATTAAATACATAAATTTATTAAGAAGTTGGCCGACAATGCTAGAAATGGAACAAAAGATCTTTATACAAATTGAATTTCGTAAAATACGGGCATCAGTCGAATGCGAGAAATTTCACGAATGCAATTTGAGAATTAGTAGTCGTTTTACTCGGCTCGTTACACTATTTGGTTATGTTTTAAAATATTAGGTGTGAAAAGTGGCTAAAAAACGCGTGGTTACTTTTTGAGTGGGTCGATGAAATACCACGGCCTCTCAGAATATACACACGTTTCGTTAGGTATGAGAAGTATACTTTAAAAGTCTTCACAGTGGTAGAGCCATGCAGTTTGCTGCATGAATGGGCCGGCTCGACTGGTGAAATACCACGACCTCTCATATAATCGACGTAAAGTTGCTCTTGCCGCATTTCGCTCGGTGAGACAGGTATCTAGAGGCCCAACCCCTTACCCTCTCCCCTTCCTATCCCACTTCCAACCCCTTCCGTATCCAATTGTAAAGGCTGGCAACGCAACTGTACCACTGTGTGTGTGTTCAGGTGTCCATGGGCGGGGTTTGTTGCTTACCATCAGGTGACACGTCTGCTCGTGTATCCCTCTTTGCCATAAAAAAGTCTCATGTTTATTTCGTATTCCATCAAGCTATACACCTGGTACTTAAAGTCAAGCACACTCGCATGAACAACAATTTATCGCATCAATAAAATACTTTGTTTCAGATTTTCTACCCAAACGCACACACAATGTCCCCTTAATCTTAACTACCCCCTAACCTCACACGCAAGCAACTCAAATTTATTACGATGAATAATGCAAGCCCAAACTTGTTTAGTGTCAATGTTGTTTTTCTATTTTAGGAGGTTTTGGATGAAAACCAGCAACTTTAAACTTCTAAGGTTGTATTTGGTGATCAATATAATTGAATGAATTACGTAGCATCTAACATTTAACAGTGTTAGAGTCTTGCAGTTTGCTGCATGAATGAGCCGGCTCGACCGGTGAAATACTATGACCTCTCGGAATATCGGCGAGAAGTGGCTCGTGCCGCGTTTCGTTCGGTGAGAGACGCTTTCGGTGTTCATATGCGGTGAGTAGTTGCTTACCATCAGGTGACCCACTTGTTCGTTTGCCCTCCTATCCCCTAATAAAGCATCTTGTGTTAAAATATTTTTTAACCTATTCAGTTTGCAGTATATCCATGGTGAAATCAGGCAAAATCCCCGTTTCTTTATCCCTGCTCCTATATGGAACCAGTTGTCGGCAACGATATTTCTGAAACGTTATGACCTAGCACCCTGCAATGAAACGAGCGTACACATACTTTAAAGGCCGGCAACGCTGATGTGATGCCCTTGGTGATCCGGATAACCCTGGGCGGTGAACCAAGTGACACATACTTTCATTTGCCTTCTTTTTACCATAAAAAATACTGACAAAATCCTCTGTTCGAGCTTGTTGCTATACAAACCGAAGTCCGCGTGCTAACCATGTCACTTTTTAGCATAAGAATCAGGGAAAACGAGTAGTGTTCACCTTGTGGAAAGCGACTAACACCGCCTATACACATCTGCAAAGCCCGGAGGGTAACAGTTGCATTGCCGTTAGAATGGCAGATGGGTAGAGGAGACTGAAAGTGACTGGACCTCCAGATTTAAGAAGCAAACTGCTTGACTCTACGACTAATACCCATTGTGATGAATGAAATAAATATCGTCAAAATTATTTGAAGGATACTTCTCAAATACAATGAAGGAGAATGAAACTTTTCTTAGTTTTAAATGTTTCACTTATTACTGACACCGCTAAGAAACTTCAAACGACACTCGACACGAACATTCTTGATACTTGATAATAACCGTTTTGGTAACAACTTCAAAACTCTGTATATAATTAGCATGTTCAAATGAGCGTGAACTCTCCTCTGATATTTAGACGGTGAGCTTGTAAGAACAAACAGGGTGGTACATTTTGCAAAGGGAACATCCCTTATAAATATATTTACGCAACTTATTAATGTACTTTGTATGTACATAATAATATGTTGACACTGCGTAATGCAAAAGGGTTCTGATAAAACACTTTTACTGAGAACATTTACTTATCAAATTGTATGCTAGAAAAAATTGCGTTTTTGTGTATTATCGACATATTATATTTTAAAAATAAATAATACATTTTATAGACTTTTATCTACTATATAAATAGGCGGTTGTTGGAATGTTCTCTTCAAATACTTTTGTCGAAAATTATATTAAGATTAATATATGACCAAAAACATACTATATGACCAACATAATATATGACCAAAACAGAAACTGGTAATGACTTCAAACATATAGTTTTGACGTGACAACGTCTTATAAATTGGTTTGCCGGGTGACACTTCAAGAAACTGCGTTACGCTCCGCTCACGTTATGCGCTCACAATGAGAGCGAGTGAGAGGCACGCGTCCCTTCCACTCGAGCACAGTTAGCCCGCCTAAGAGCGAGAGAGACAGAGCGACAAGTTATTTTATGTATATTTGTATATAAATACGTATGTATGTGTAAAGGTAAAAATAAAATTTTGTTAATATGAAATTCAGTGCGAGATTCTTTGTATAAATTAATGTTTTAAATATAATTCTTTGTATAAATAAATGTTTTAAATTGTTACTATTATTTCATCCTTCTTCCTACTATACGAATGAATATTCACATTAAAATTATTTTACCACTCAAAGTCGTTGTCACGTAAAACTTTCGCCCGTATACCGACTTTACAGGCAACCATTTAATTTTTTTTTTTGATAGTACAGTTCTTATTGCGTTTCGTTACGTAACGCATTACGGAGCGTCTGTTTGAGGTTTCTTTCTCTCACGTATAAATACCGTGGACAGGCTCTTCCTCTCTCACTCTAACTGAATGACTTGCAAACGTCTAAGAATTAGTTCATATATAATCTAATATATAAAATTCTCGTGTCACAGTGTTAGTTACCATTCTCCTCCGAAGCTACTCGACCGATTCTCATGAAATTTTGTGTGCATATCAGTTAGGTTTGAGGATCGGACAACATCTATTTTTCATCCCCTTAAATGTTAAGTGTAGCCCACCCCTAATTTTATTATTTAAAATTTGTAGTTCATAAAAATATAACTAAATTTAAGAAAAACAGTGATATCCATCAATTAAACTTAAGAAATAAAAACAAACTTGCTGTGTCCACTACTAGGCTCCAAAAAATTTCTAACGCGTTTCCAGGTCAATGTATACGCTTTTACAATAAACTTCCAAACGACGCGGTTGAATTATCGTTAGGTAAATTTAAGAAATATGTTAAAAGTAGACTATATACAAGAGCTTATTACTGTATCGCAGATTATATCAATGATAAAACCGTTTGGAATTGAATTGCTTCTTTTGTGTTATATTGTTTGTATTTGCTGCAAAATATTGTTATTCTGCTAACCAAACTTTACTGTTATTGGTAAGATTGTATGCAATATGACGTTTCTCGCCGGGCAAACTTACTAGTTTATTTTTTTTTGTCTGGGATCTTGAATAAGTCATGCTCACTGAAAGGTCCTTGCTTATGGCGGCGTCGTTGATCGGGTCGCCACCTTCCCTAAAATATGGCGAGGGAGGCGATGGCCGAGATATGGGTCATGCTCGTGAACGGGTGCTGTTTGTGGGGACCGGTCTGTTCAAGCGTCCAAAGAATATTAACGTACTGTGTCCTAAGTTTTACGTGAGGAACCTCATCTTGCTCTATAAATTATTCTAATAATTTGTAATTTAGTTTACTTAAAATTAAGTAAAAAGAAAAAAAAAGACTCCCCTGAGTTTCTTGCCAATTCTTCTCAGGACGTGAGTAATCGAATTGGCGGATTGAAATTATTGACGTTCATAAGTGTCTTTAATGACCTAAACTGAATAAATGAGATTTTGATTTTTTGATTTTTTGTAGATATGTGGTGGCGCAGTGGGCGTGCGCACGGCCTCTGATCCAGAGGTCCGGGGTTCGATTCCAGACACTGGCTCACACCAATGACTTTTCGAAATTGTTTTCGGAAGTTATGTGTGATAAATATCGATGACTGACAAACTTTGTGCCCGGTATGGCAATAGGTTCGCCACCTATTCCATTTGGGACGTAAACATAACGGCGAGACGAGGCTTAACAGCCGCTGCCTACACCTTCGGGTAACAAAAGGCGTGAAGTTATGTATGTATGTTATGTAGATATGTTTTAAATTTTACATGAAACAGCATACAGAATAAAACATACAAAACTACATGTTCAGTTCTCTAGGAACAACCCATATTTTATATTTGTTGATCAAAAACTTTATTTTTTTGGCAATATAACATTTACTGGTTAAGCTAGTTTATTTATATAATGATCATAGACCAGAAATAGATTTAACCACAAACTATGTCTTAAGGCTTGTCAATATTACTCATACTATGGGTAATTTGATTTACCTTCCGCTTCCAAATATAATACATACATATTTATAGCGTACATCCAGGCTTCGCGAAATTCAATTGACATGGGGTAAGGCTTCCACCTGATATCATTACGGGATAAACTATTTACCTCTATCTGATTTATTGAAGCTGACTACACCTTTTGTGATTGTAGTTGAGCGCGCGATGCGTATGTATATTCCGGTGTTCCGAGATTTTCCTCTAAGAAATATACAGTTGTTCCTATAGATATTTTTATGATTTCGACCCAACAAATGTAATGTTTTTTCTTGTATATTATATTATAATTTTAACATAATTACGAGTTTAAATAACATAACTTCACGCCTTTTTCTACTCGAAGGTTTAGGCTGTGGCTGTTAAGACTCTCCGTTGTGTTTATGTCCCAAATAAGTGGCGAACTTATTGCCATACCGGGCAAACATTTTTTTTATATCATCGATATTTATCACATAAAACTTTCGAAGTTAATTTCGAAAAGTCATTGGTGTCTGCCAGGATTCGAACCCGCGACCTCTCGATTCGAGAGGCCTATGTTAGCGTTATTGGATTTTTTTTTTACTCTGCCACGTGATAACACTGATACATTATTTCAACAAAAATAAAACTGATCAATCTCAGAAAATACTAAAAAAAACATTTCTCCAAACTTTTTCTTTCTATCCAAAATCCCTAAAACAAAAGTTAGTATATTTTACTTAACAACTAATTCGTAAGTGGACCAGTAACTCTGCCACCATCGGTCTACGCCCGCATCGCACTGAACAAACGAGTATATATATTTAGTTCAATCCATTCGAATCCTGAAAACGTTTCATTGGTGTGCCCTGAAATATTTAAGGCAGTGCCTTAAACCACCCTTGACCTTTCCTCGTACATATTGTAACAGTAAATCTGTGTGTTTATTTCGCTTTCATCCTGAGAACTACTGGAGTGGTTCATATATTAAGTGAAACCTTTCCGAGTCAATGTTTTCCTTTACTCTACAAATTGTTTATAAACAATTGGATTTGATTTTTGTTAATTAATAGATTTTATATTTATTTCTAAGACTTTCGCGAATCTCACTCATTGATCAAAACAACCTTCAGGATTATATCGCGTTTATTTATTATTTATTTATATTTATTTCCCGACGTTTCGAACTCTTTACAGAGATCATTTTCACGAGTGATGAACAAAAAGATGGTAGTTGTTCAAAAGCTATTTTCATTGATACAGAGAGCACCCACTTTTTGGAAATAATAATCAGAAAGTTGATGTCAAAAATATGATTTTTACTATTGGTAACCCACATCAGATCATGAGAACAAAAGTTAAATACTTATTTATAAGATGCATTAATATATCCTGCTTCTAAAGATCCTTTGTTGTATGATTTAATAAGTAAAAGTTGTTATTATTAAATTATTACAAATTATCTTATTTTCTAAGTTGGTTGAGATTAAAGTATAACTATTATTAAATATTCATTGATTTTAAATTAAAAGGTAAAGTGTTTATTAAAAAATCTACCACTGGGTCAAAAACGCGGCCAGTCCTGAGAAAGACCCAGCAAGAAAACTCAGCGGCTGTTCTGCAAAACTGATTATTGTTTCATTTTGAACGGGCTATTGATATTGCTATTATTTATAAAGTTTTTGAGAAAAAGAAAGGGACTTGGTTTCTAGGTTAATAAAAATTAAATTAAAATTACTTTGTTTTGATTATATACTGCACTACTCAAAATTCTACATTATTTTGGTTCCTGATGTGGGTCTGACCTGCAAACTATACTAATAGTATCTCGCTGTCTTGAGCTGTTTGATTGTGGGCTAGGTTTGATGAGACTTATGACTGGGTTCCAGCTAGGTGATAGTTTCCAGCCATCTTCTCTATTGAAATTCTTTGGATGTTTTTTGATTTCAATAGCCTCGCGTATCATCCTGGGACGATAATGTTGTTCTTTGGCGAGGATTTGTGGTTTGTCAAACCTGATGTAGTGTTTTGAGCCCTCCCTACAGTGTTCACAAACAGCAGACTTATTATAGCGGTTGTGCTTCACATCCGCTATGTGTTCTTTGATCCTGGTTTTAATGGACCTCTTTGTTTGTCCGATATAAGAGAATCCACAATCACAGTCCAGCTTATATACTCCTGGGTCTTGCAAGGGGATGTGGCACTTGACAGATGGTAGAAATTGACTAACTTTCTTTGATGGCTTAAAGTATGTTTTAATTGAAGCACGTTTTAAAATATAGCCAATTTTGTCAGTGATTCCCTTTATGTACGGCAAGATGGCAGGTTGGCGCTCAACTGTGGCTTGCTTCACTCGGTTTTTGTGATGATTTCTGGGAACTTTAAGCTGATTGGCATGTAAGACTTTTTTCACATGCTGAATCTCCTCTGCTATGTGTTCCTGGTCACAAACCCTCGTGCTCTCTGAAACAAAGATTTTGACACGGCAGCTAACTGTGAAGGATGGTGCTAAGATTCACCATTCAGGTATCTATCTGTATGGGTTTTCTTTCTATACACAGTGTGACTCAAGGTGTTATTAGAGTTACGAATAACTAACACATCCAAGAATGCTAGAGAATTGTTAGACTCCAGTTCCATTGTGAATTGTATTTTGGGATTTATGGAGTTAAGATGGTCTAAGAATACAGTTACTTTGTCAGATGGTAAAATTGTGAAAGTGTCATCTACATACCGCTTATAGAAACGGGGTTTAACAGGTGAACTCACCAAAGCAGTCTCCTCGAAGTCCTCCATGAATATGTCGGCCACGACAGGAGAGACCGGTGAGCCCATGGCCACTCCATCTACTTGCTTGTAGAATTTGTCCTTCCACAGTAGGTAGCCAGATGTGAGGCAGTGTTCTAATAGTTCAGTGTATTATTTGGCTATTTGATTTTCTGCTAGCTTCTTGGGTATAATATTAATGCAGCCCTGTACAGGTTCCCACATCAGGAACCAAAATAATGTAGAATTTTGAGTAGTGCAGTACATAATCAAAACAAAATAATTTTAATTTAATTTTTATTAACCTAGAAACCAAGTCCCTTTCTTTTTCTCAAAAACTTTATAAATAATAGCAATATCAATAGCCCGTTCAAAATGAAATAATAATCAGTTTTGCAGAACAGCCGCTGAGTTTTCTTGCTGGGTCTTTCTCAGGACTGGCCGCGTTTTTGACCCAGTGGTAGATTTTTTAATAAACACTTTACCTTTTAATTTAAAATCAATGAATATTTAATAATAGTTATACTTTAATCTCAACCAACTTAGAAAATAAGATAATTTGTAATAATTTAATAATAACAACTTTTACTTATTAAATCATACAACAAAGGATCTTTAGAAGCAGGATATATGAATGCATCTTATAAATAAGTATTCAACTTTTGTTCTCATGGTCTGATATGGGTTACCAATAGTAAAAATCATATTTTTGACATCAACTTTCTGATTTTTATTTCCAAAAAGTGGGTGCTCTCTGTATCAATGAAGATAGCTTTTGAACAGCTGCCATCTTTTTGTTCGTCACTCGTGAAAATGATCTCTGTAAAGAGTTCGAAACGTCGGGAAATAAATATAAATAAATAATAAATAAACGCGATATAATCCTGAAGGTTGTTTTGATTAATAATAGATTTTAGTTTTGTTCTGTTGTACGAGTATTTATTACACTTATCTATAAACAAAACTACTAAAATCCTAGTGAAGCATTGGTTAGTACTACCAACAGCTGAGTCTTTTAACGATTATAAAAATTTCAATTCACTATCCTCCGGAAAACTTGACTCGAAGTTATAGTGATTTTGTAAGTATTTAAATACGGCAATTTTATAGTAAAATATAAAATATATAACGTTTTATTTTAGCCTGGCTCATTCTGGTGTAAGCAGCGGCTGTTATGCCATGAGGCCATGTGCCTTACGTCCCAATTGGCATAGGAACCTTTTGCCACACATCGGGTAAATAGCTGTTAGTAGTTGATATTTACCACACTTAAATTTCGGAAAGAATTCTGAGAATCCATCCTACAACTTTTGAATTAGAAGTGGGGAGGCCCTCCACTGGTCCACCGAGACTATTTTAATAACAGCTTAACTTGTATATGTGTTCAATGACTTATTCTGCCAGTTAAAGACATACAATAAGAATTTAAATAACGTATGCTAAAATTTCAGCCAATATATTACAACAGTTTCAGCCAATATTTTCCTGTTTCACCATATCCCGTGTTTGCGGCTCCATAATTGATAGATTGCTTTAAGTTAACTCAACTCTGCTGTTTGCATATTATACCAAGTGAATAATGAATTTATATTCAATATTGTTATTTCCATTCTGTACTGAGGATAAGTTTGATATCCCTAGACTATTATTTTTCTGGTATATTCGAAAATTTGTTGCAGTTGTTATAGAATATCGTGGTAACTTTTTAAACAAAAAATGTGTGTTTTACTGACTAAAAGTAAACAGTGTAAAAAATAATGAGTATTTATAATCCAGTCGTTACATGGAAAATATTATGCACTCAAAATATTCGACGCTTCCAATTATTTTATAAAAGCATCTCTTCAACTGAAAAGGGAAAGAGAGAAAGAGACTTCACGCCAACAGACCGTGAACTTCAGCATACGTCTTGGCTCGTTAAGCTCCATGTTCAAAGTGTAAATGGTAAACTCAGCAAATAAGCGAAGATAATATGTGACTTGAATTATCAGAGCCGAGTAAAAAGAACATACTTCTTATGGTGGCAGAAAGATCTTAGAGTAGTAGAGATACGCAGTTTGCAGCATGAATGGGTTACATAACATAACATACATAACATAACTTCACGCCTTTTGTTACCCGAAGGTGTAGGCAGCGGCTGTTAAGCTTCGTCTCGCCGTTATGTTTACATCCCAAATGGAATAGGTGGCGAACCTATTGCCGGTATGGCAATAGATTCGCCACCTATTCCATTTGGCCGGCTGCATTCCAGCTGACCCGGCGAACTTTGTTCCGAATCAAAAGTAACTTTTACAGCGTTTGCAATTAAAGTGCTAAATCTCAACATAACATAACTTCACGCCTTTTGTTACCCGAAGGTGTAGGCAGCGACTATTAAGCTTCGTCTTGCCGTTATGTTTACGTCCCAAATGGAATAGGTGGCGAACCTATTGCCATAACACGGGCACAAAGTTTTTCAGTCATCGATATTTATCACACATAACTTCCGAAAACCATTTCGAAAAGTCATTGGTGTGAGCCAGTGTCTGGAATCGAACCCCGGACCTCTGGATCAGAAGCCGTGTGCTCAACAACTGCGCCACCGAGACTGGTTATCGGTAAAATATTACGATATCCCAGAATTTCTACGTAATTGTATTTTTTCTTTACTACATTATACATGAATTATAAAGGACCGATGGTAGATGGAGCAAGAAGGTCATTGAGTGGAGACCGTGACTTGGTAAGCGTTGTGTAGGACGACCACAGAAAGGCTGCTAGAAAAGACTAGAAGCGGAAGGCAGGGAATCGGATGTTCTGGCGCAAATTTGAAGAGGCCTATGTCCAGCAGTGAACTGCAACAGGCTAATGATGATGTCATGAATTACACATAAAAACCACCCTGTTGACATTCTCTATCTATTAAAAAAAACTCCATCAAAACTGTTCCGTAGTTTCGAAGATCTAAGCACAAAAGGAGACAGATAGCGGAAAGCAACTTTGTATTATACTATGTATTGTTGATGATACACCGTACATTTAAAATATTTCAATCACATTCCAATCTACAAAAAAAATACATTTCTAAGGAATATCTTGATGACGCACTCACAGAAAAAATACCCTTCCCTTGGCCATTAGATATAGACATGAATTAATTCACGACAATTAATCTGATATCAGGATCCGGATATGGCTAAGTGGAAAAAATGATAGATGTAAGAATAACATTTTTTTATGCAATTGGAGGGCAAACAAGCTGGCGAGTCACCTGATCGCAAGTGACCAGCGCCATAATAGCACATGCAACACATATAGTGTTACAGTTAGGTTGTCGACCTTTAAGGGAGTAGGGTGGGAAATGAAGGGGAAGGCTTCCGGGTACCCCTCTCACCGAAAGAAACGCGGCATGTGCCACTTTCCGTCGATCTTCTGAGAGGTCGTGGTATTTCACAGGTCGAGCTGGCCCATTTAGGCAGCGAACTGCTTGGCTCTACCACTGTTAACTAAACAAATATACAGTTAAAAAGTAGGAGAGAGATAGAGAAAATGTGTAAAGAATTTCCTTGTAACGCTCAGTTCTTTGTCTTGTCTTTGTTTTATCAGCGCTCTATAACTTCTGCCTATCCCGCAAAGGGTCTATGGCATGAAGTTATGTAGTTGTATTAATTAATCAGAATACCTACCACAAGTGTAGATACTAATTGAATTCAGAACATGCAGCGTAATTATAACACAGCCATGTCATATTTGCGACATGATATTGACTTGCAAATTAATACCTATTTGTACTGTTACATTGTAGTATTATTACCTATGTTATGTGATTTCAGTAGGTAATTTCAATAACATAATTTCACGCCGTCTTACCCGAAGGTGTAGGCAGCGTTAAGCCTCGTCTCACCGTTATGTTTACGTCCCAAATGGAATAGGTGGCGATGCCATTGCCGTACTGGACACAAAGTTTTTAGTCATCGATATTTAACATATACATATAACTTACGAAATTAATTTCAAAAGTAATTGGTGTGAGCCAATGTGAGGATTCGAACCCGCGACGTCTGGATTCAGAAGCGGGGTGCTTGGCCACTGGACCACCGAGACCACCAATTTTAATAGGATGTAAAACATATTTAGTTAAATTCATTAATGTATCTTCACGATCGCTACACGAAAGGGTAGGCGATTGTATTGTTCCGATGTACATGTTGAATTATCTGGTCTCATAGAATAAAGAGCGGTGACTCATACATCTGAGCACAATTTTGTCTGCGATATAAAACGATTATTGATACGATACGATATTTATCGATATGAAACTTAGGAAAAGATTGATGAAAAGGAAAGCAAAGAAGTTCCAATTTCTAATCCACGTGATTAGCAGGCGTGTCACCTGATAGTAAGCAACCAACGCCGCTCATGGACACCAGCAACACATATAGTGTTACTGTTGCGTTGCCGACCTTTAAGGGATAGGGGAAAGGAAAGGATGGGGAAAGGGGGGTGGGCCTCCGGGTACTTCTCTTACCGAACGAAACGCGGCATGAGCCACTTTACGTCGATCTTCTGAGAGGTCGTGGTATTTCACCGGTCGAGCCGGCCCATTCATGCAGCGAACTGCTTGGCTCTATCACTGTTAAAAGACTCTAAACTCTCTGTAGACTCTCTGTAGACTCTAAACACTAAAACTTTAAAAAGCATATTATAGTAAGAAAAATGACGACTTTTGATCTGATCTGTCTATTTATAAAGCAAAACATTAAAAAATATAGTCTTAGATCCGTGATTATATAAAAAAAATCATTACATAATATAAAACAAAGTCACTTTCCGCTGTCTGTCCCTTTATGCTTATATATTTGAAACTACGCTACGTCCTAAGGCTCGGTGGCCTAGTGGTCGAGCACTCGAGCACACGGCTTCAGATCCAAAGGTCCGGGTTCGATTCCTGACACTGGCTCCCACCAATGACTTTTCGAAATTGTTTTTGGTAGTTATGTGTGATAAATATCCATGACTGAAAACTTTGTGCCCGGTATGGCAATAGGTTCGCCACCTATTCCATTTGGGACGTAAACATAACGGCAAGACGAAGCTTAATAGTCGCTGCCTACACCTTCGGGTAACAAAAGGCGTGAAGTTATGTTATGTTGAGATTTAGCACTTTAATTGCAAACGCTGTAAAAGTTACTTTTGATTCGGAACAAAGTTCGCCGGGTCAGCTGGAATGAATAAATTACATAGACATTTCAAATTTCTGGAAACATAACATACAACAAGTTAGCTTGAAACCCATTAATATATGTCAGTCCAGATCTTAGAGCGGAACGTGTGCACAGGAAGGGACCCGAGGACCTTGAGAACCCTTCCAGTATCGCAGCTATAAATCATATCTCGAACGATACCCGTGTACTGTGTGTACCACTTTTTATAGTCGTCGTAAATTTCTTTGTGTGTTTTGCAAGACATGGTGTGTAACTGAATCATAAGCGTATCGTGTTTGTGTAAAAGTCACGGTGGTTGAGCACCCCGCTTCTGAATTAAGAAGACGCGGGTTCGAAACCTGTAGACACCAATGACTTTTGAAATTCTTTTCGAATGTTATGAGTGATAAATATCGCTCAACTTAAAAATTTGTGCCCCTAGCATGGCCATACCAGGTAGCCTTACATTTTCATTGCCATGAAACTTCAGTCGTTTCCTTTTGGCGTAGACAGTGATAATTATCTCTAGCCCCACTTTATTTATTACGATTTATCTAGATGATGTTGTGGAATAAATGGCTGAACTTATTGCCGTAACAAACAATGCACTATTATATAAGTCCCTTAAAATACATTTTCGGAAGAAAATTTCAAAACTTTAGGATTTTAACAAAATTAAAATTTTAAACTGCAAATATTTTTTTAAAATATTGGTTTAATAAATTTCAATACAATTATTTTGGACAAGTGCTGTGCCAAGACTATATACTGTTTACCCCACAAACTACTCTAATAACGTACTAAATTCAACAAGATGGCGTCGTATAATCCCTTGGCTGGTTCCCAAGAAGTTAACACGTTAAAAGTTAGTCCGGTTGGCTTTGGTGCAAAGCTGCAACATTTAAAGACGATGCACGCTCTCTTCAGGTATGTTGCAGTCGGAAAATTCAATTAAGAACGAACACGTTGGTACCGACTTCAACAGAAACTTAAATTATACTCATTTGTTTTATTTTTTTTAAATGAAGGCAAATATGTATTTAATATTTATATCTTGTCTCGTTGGTTAAAAAACGGTCACTACAGAAAACCAAAGACAAAAGTTAAGGCATCAAGACTTCAGGTGTTCTTTAAATACCTTTTTAAAGGCTAAAAGCTTTGTTATCATTAGATAGTACAAAATAAACTCGCTTTTTTCTGTCTGTCCCCTTAAATGCTTAGATCTTTGAAACTCCGCAACGGTTTTTGATGCGGTTTTTTTTAAAAGGTAGAAGGTGTCAACGGGGTAGTTTTTAGCTATAATGCATATTTGATGTAGTAAATGAAAAAGAGATAAATCCAAAATTTGTTGTTGCACACCGGGTCAGCTAGTAACATATATTTATATTATTACACGTGATTGTAGTAGATATCAAGCCTAAAAATCGTAATACTAAAACATGAAATACAGGTAAAGATTGTAAAAAAATGGTTCAGGTTAATAATAAACTCATTTTCACCAAAGCAAAGCGAGGCCGAGCTCCTAGTTATGAATACAAAACGATCAATCCGTTTAAGCCTTTGAAAAGTGAAAAAGAGGCTTTTAAACGCATTTCCGCTTACAAATAATCTGATTTGCCGCCATTATTACGCTGAAATGTAAAAAAAAAAATATTGTAAAAATGTGCGATATATTTCCAATAGGAATTTATTTTCCGAAATGAAATCGTAATTTGGACACGTTTGTAACGATATTACTGACGAGAAAATGCCTTCGCCCTCGAATTAGGGAATTGTTTGATTAATACCCGTCCGTACTCCGGCGCTTCAAATTTAAATTTGTAGGCATTAGATGATTGATTTTGTATTGTTTCATATTTTAATTTACCTATCGGTCTGTGAAGTTTTAAAAAAGGCAGGTGTTTTTATGGTAAAGGAGGGCAAACGAGCAGGCGTGTCACCTGATGGTGAGTAACAAACGCCGCCCATAGACAACTGAACACAGATAGTATTAGTTGCCGCCCCTTACAATGGGAAATGGGCTTAGTCGGAAGTGGGTTGGGAAGGGGTGTGTGGAAGGGTTTAGGCCTCCGGAAACCTCTCACACCGAGCGAAACGTGGCATGAGCCACTTTACGTCGATATAAAGGTCGTGGTATTTCACCAGGCGAGCCGGTCCATTCATGCAGCGAGTTGCGTGGCTGTACCAATATTGGATAGTAAAGAAGATACATAGGCTATTGAGGTTATCTTGCAAAGAGGTATTGCAACCTTTTTACAGATCTAGCACATGACTGCTGTACAGGTATTGGTAAATAGTAGAATTTGAATTTGGAATACCTCTTTCAGCTCTTCAAACAGATTATTGAGTAAAACCTCTTTCATAACCAAAACTCAATTTAAGCCTTCTAATTTTAATTCTTAACTTCAAGGTTGCGAGTATAAGTATAATATTTTTCGGGGTGTCCTTTTCAACATCTCTTATTGAGAAGGGATAAGTGTTTTCTTTTGGCAAGTAAATATATTAGTTTTCAATACAATTTGCCGGTTACCTCAAGTGAGGTTATCAACAAATAAGATATTTGGAAGGAAAGTTATAATGTATAATTTAACAAACATAACATAACTTCACGCGTTTTCTACTCAAAGATGTAGGCAGCGGCAGTTAAGTCTCGCTTCGCCGAATCATAATGTTATATTCCAAATGGAATTGGTGGTGAAAGAAAAACAAAAGGTTATGAACCTATTACGATACACGAGGCACAAATATGTCAATCATCGATATTTTCACACATAACTTCCGAAAAGAATTCCCAGAAATCATTGGTGTTAGCCCTGAATCGATTCGACATTTGAATTAGAAGCGGGTTTTCTGGACCATGTACACATATATATAGATAATATAATTTAACAAAGTATATAGATGTTTAACAGTCTCGGTAGCCTAGTGGTTGAGCACAGGGCTTCTGATCCAGAGGTTCGGGTTCGATTCCTGACACTGGCTCACACCAATGACTTCTCGAAATTGTTTTCGGAAGTTATGTGGGATAAATATCGATGACTGAAAACTTTGTGCCCGGTATGGCAATAGGTTTGTCACCTATTCTATTTGGGACGTAAACATAACGGCGAGACGAGGCTTAACAGCCGCTGCTTACACCTTCGGGTAACAAAAGGCGTGAAGTTATGTATGTATGTTTATGATGGTAGGAATTTGTAACTTGCTAAGCTCGTTGGATATTTAATAGTGATTTCATTTTTTGGGTCATGTCACTCATCCACATTCCCGTCTACATGGAAGTTATGGTGCTTAGTATTACGACTGATAGATTTATGCTTAAGCATAGAATTAAAATAATCTAAATCAACGAATAACTCAGCATCAGGTTTTCTAAATAGCTTTCAGCTTGCATTTAAATTATCGTACAAACTGACAGACAAATCCCAAATAATGTTCATAATTTTGTGAAGCTATTCAACTTCAACAGCCTTCCTAAGCATCTCACGTACACAACACATCCAATCTTGATGAGGATCCTGAACAAGTCTGAACAAGTTTTTTCAACTCCTCACATAAAATACCCACATACGGTATGATTAAACTGGACCCATTTCACGCGCGCCAAGTAATTTTCCCGAATGTCACCTCTTCTTTCGTCAAAATTAAATTTTTGATGAAATCTGGCTCACTTAAATATAAATGGGTGACGAATTATGAATTTGCAGAACAGTATTTCAAATTTTAGGTAGACTTTGTTAAGTTGTTTTTATATTCATTTATGATTTCATAATGGTCAGTTATATTATAAATAGTTATTAAAAGAATATTATGAATCGTTTGTAGAGTTTATATGGATTACTTTTTAATGAAGGCTATTTAGTTTTCAAATAGCTTTCAAGGGTCTTAAAGTGATATTGGAAATTGTAATTACACTAGCTGACCCGGCGAACTTTGTTCCGGATCAAAAGTAAAAAATAAGCAAATATACATGAATTTACTTGATTTTACATGAATTATAGATACAAACCACCCAGTTGCATAATTTCAAAGATATAAGAATATAAAGAGACAGACAGCGGAAAGCGACTTTTATTTTTTACTATGTAATGATGATCTACAATGTCACCGTTGCCTCAGTTAGGAGTAGGTATGGAGCAGGCTGGGGTATGCCTTTGTATGCTACCGAACGTAACGCAGCATGAGCAACTTTACAGTATTACTTTGTCGGTACATTCATGCAGTGAACTCCATGCGTGGCTCCACTGTTAATTTATGTGAATTTTCCTCACTATGAAATAAATTATTTTGTGAGATACCTCTCATCCAATTATCCGACCTTATTTCTACCCCTGAGGTGGTTGTAATATGTTCTACCTATGTGACGTCACAATTGAATGATATCACGCCTGCAAAGCCTTTATTGTGCGGTCACAACAAAAGGTTCAATTACCAACAAATTGCTCTCGGCTCGGATCAAATTAATAGAAGTTATGTCACTCTCTATTAATTACATCTTTATATGGACTCTGAATTATACTTCCGGTTCCGGTCTGTATTATTTAGGTTAATATCTTTGTTTATGTGTTTTGTCGTGTAGTATTTTTGATATCTTTGTTTTATAACTGCTTACTACATAATCCTTAACGTAAGGTTTATGATGTAGTTAACTATATTTAGTATTAACATAAGTTAATAACGTCGTGTACGAATGTTTCATGTTCAGCATTCCATGGACCGCTGAAATATCACGAGCTCATAGATCACAAATCGGATAGTCTATCCTATCTTAAAGACCGGAAGCGTTATTATGGCACTACCAGTTTTATCAGTGGTAGAGCCAAGCAGTTGGCTACATGAATGGGCCGGCTCGACCGGTAAAAAACCACGACCTCTCAGAATATCGACTTAAAGTGGCTCATGCCGCATTTTGCTCCGTGAGAGAGGTATCCTTTGGCCCAATCTCTACCCCCCATCCCTTTCCATCCCAATTCTGACCCCCTCCATATCCTATTGTAAGGGGCGGCAACGCAACTGTAACACTATCTGTATTCTGGTGTCCATGGGTGGCGTTTGTTGCTTACCATCAGGTGACACGCCTACTCGTTTATCCCCTATACCATAAAAAATACCTGTGTTCCACGTGTCCACTGGCGTCGCTATGTCACTTACCATCAGATGATCCACTTGCTGGTGGGCCCACCATCAAAACATGTTTTCAAGACGCAGAATGCTGTGTAGTTAGTCCAAAACTCAACCAACTTCAAAGACGCAGGACTTTTATATTTTCTTTTATATTTTTGATAACTGGAAAAAAATATTCTTTATACATGGAAATAGATGATATTTTTCTTCTAGATAAATAAAATTTTATATTTCTAAGGACTGTTTATCTCTTAGTAGTTTCGTGGGGTTTTTAATACTCAGTATTTTTTTTACATAAACCCTGGTTTATCTGAAATTAATAATACGCCATATTTATGAACCTGGTGATACCAACGCATTCACTCGCATTTTCGCAATTTCTTTAGAAAGCGTCTAAAGAAATTAACAATTAAT
The DNA here is from genome assembly GCA_905147225.2 of Euproctis similis. Classification (NCBI taxonomy): domain Eukaryota; kingdom Metazoa; phylum Arthropoda; class Insecta; order Lepidoptera; family Erebidae; genus Euproctis; species Euproctis similis. The sequence continues at coordinate 2,509,737 of LR990121.1, read as the reverse complement.
AGATACAGACTGCAGACATCGAATCTTAATTAAACTATTTGTATTTTCTATGGGATATGAGGGCAAAAGAGCAGGCGTGTCATCTGATGGCAAGTAACCAGCGCCGCCCATGGACACCTGCAACACATATAGTGTTACAGTCGGGTTGCCGACCTTTAATGGAGTACGATAGGAAAGGATGGGGAAGGGGGTCAGCCTCCGGGTACCTCTCTCACCGATAGCAACGCGACAGGAGTCACTTTACGTCGATCTTCTGACAGGTCGTGGTATTTCATCGGTCGAGCAGGCCCATTCTGGCAGTGAACTGCTTGGCTCTACCACTTACGAATTCAAAACAATTCATAATGATCATCAGCTCAGTATGTTCAGTACATATATAGCTCATGGCTCTTTTCGATCATATTAAATTCTTGTGGTGAAGTAAAGCCTTATTTTTGTAATGAGACCTTTAGCAATAGTAAAATTAATTAAAAATCTATCCAGTTCTACTTAATTTCTTTAACAGTGGTAGAGCCAAGCAGTTCACTCTATGAATGGGCCGGCTCGACCGGTGAAATACCACGACCTCTCAGAAGACCGACGTAAAGTGGCTCATGCCGCGTTTCGTTCGGTGAGAGAGGTACCTGGAGGCCCACCCCCTTTCCCCATCCTTTCCTACCCCCTATCCCTTAAAGGTCGGCAACAGTAACACTATATATGTTGCTGGTGTCCATGGGCGGCGTTGGTTGCTTACCATTAGGTGACACGCCTGCTAGTTTGCCGTCCTATTCCATAAAAAAAATGTTTAATAAAAGTGTTGATTCATAGAGATTAAGAGACATTATTTTAAAAACTGTTATTGCGTCTTCTGTTACTGTTAGTATCATATCTCCAATGTACAGACAAGTAATGTTACGATTTTATTACCTATATATATATATATTATACCCCAGTAAACAAGAACATTATCGTAAAATATCTTGCTATCAATTTGACATGTTCCTCTTCCATGAGTTGTCTTTGGAATTTCATAATTTAATTTCCTTAATATCCGTATCCGCCAGAATATTACAGCTGTAACATTCAGCACTTGGTATTTAGATAAAAAAAATTACAACTTTTACTGATATTACATCACATTCACAATGATAACTCAAGTTATTTAAATAATTTCACGATTGTATAAAATTGAAAATAATTATTAATAGTCTAGGTTTATCTCTTTTTTATAGTCATATTAACTTTTGTTCAGTTTTCATATTTTAACATAACAACACAATAACTTCACGCCATTTTCAACCTGAAGTGCAGGCAGGGGCTATTAAACCGTTATGTTTACGTCTCAAATGTAATAGGTGGCGAACCTATTGCCATGGATATTTTTCACACATAACTTCTGAATATATAATTATATAATTTAGAAAGGTTATTGATGTGAGTCAGAATTCAAACCCGCGACTATTTAATTCAGAAGCGGGGTGCTCGACCACTAGACCTTCAAATAAATTCTTTTTTTACAGTCATACTCGTAGTTACGTTACCGATTCTATGGAGTTGGGAGTGGGATAGATAAGAAAGGATGAAAGGGGATACGACGCCACTTTACCTCGATTTTTATTTCACCGGTCTAACCAGCTCATTTTTGCAGCCAACTCAAATAATAAATATAAATCCAATTTTACAGTTTAAAAATATATTACTAGTTATTTTATAAAACCGTCGAACGTCCCTCACGAAACATCGCAATATAACTCAGTCACTTCATCATTAATCATCATCATTAGCCTTTTGAGGCCCACTGCTGGACATAGGCCTCCCCCATAGAGCGCCCCAACTGCCGACCCGCTCAATCATGGGGGGTTTTTGCCATAATCGCCACGCTTGGCAGGCGGGTTGGCGATCGCAGTAGGCTGTATTTTTTTGAGAGAGAATGCTGCTGCCCATTCTTCTAGCTTTTCCCTTAGTGGCCTTTTACGACACCCACGGGAGCAGATGGGGTGGCGGTATTCTAAGCCGGCGCCACACGGCAAACGGCGACTCAGTCACTTAATTAACATGTATTTATTGTTCAAAACACTTGGTTAATAAATAGCTATAATAAATATCATGAAATTGTTGTAAATATTAGTACAGAGCACGCGACCCGAGCAGTACTACTCACTACCCACTAGCGACGTACTCGTATGATGTATTGCTTCATTATTGAGAACCGCGTGTTGTGTGTTATAGTGGGTAGTAATCTGATTTACTTAGCATAACTTCACGTCTTTTCTACCGGATGGTGTAGACAGCGGCTGCTAAATCTCGTCTCGCCGTTATGTTTACGTCCCAAATGGAATAGGTGGCAAAGTTATTGCCATACCGGGCACAAAGTTTTCAGTCATCGATATTTATCATACATAACTTACGAAAACAATTTCGTAAAGTCATTGGTGTAAGCCAGGATTCGAACCCGCGATTTTTTGATTCAGAAGCGGGGTGCTTCCAGGTAAATTGATTTTTAATGGAAAAGGAGGAAGCTGAGTAAGCCAGGCATCTGATGGTAAATATACCTACTACCACCGCCTATAAGCATATAAGAAGAGAGTGGAGAAGATACAGTAGCTTTCTAAATACCTTTCTCATATAAGGAAAAACATGAGCTACTTTACGTCCATTTTCTGAAAGCTGGTCCATTGATGTAATGGACTGTGTGGCACGACTAACTGACAGGTAGTTGAAAATTTTCGCTCTATCACGCTTGTAATATGATAAGGTATAGGCATGCAAAATTCAACTCCCAGCTTATAGCAATTTATAACAATTTCTTGTTAGACCGCAGACTGTTCGCAGTTAATACTGACGAATGGGGTTGTACTGCGCTAAATGCCAGGCATTTGAATGAAATATTTCTATAGAAACTGAAATATATATCATATTAAATCATACAAAACAGGATTTATATATCTGCATACTCTTAATAACTGAAGGTGTAAGGTAGAGTTGATTCATTATTCTTCCAATTCCCGTCTATTACCAAGTACTTTTCTCTAGGGAAATTGGAGTGAACAGGGAAAGTGAAGCAAAGTTTTCTCTTGTAGCTTGTACGACACTCAATTTTACACGATACTACAAGACATTTGATCACAGCACCCTCTGTGGGCCACTGAGACTCGGAACATAGAAAAGGTAATCTTTTTTAAGCGCTTGTCATATTACACAGAACGGGGAGCATTTTGTTAAATGGCCCATAAAATTCAAGAAGTATATTCATGTTTTTATGAAGAGGTACAATGGATTTTATGTATGTTTTTTATATTTGTTTTATAACGGAAAAAAATTCCTATCTTCAAACCCGAGTCTGTTGTAATGGGGCCAGTGTATTACGACTGAGTATTTATTTCTTCTTGCTCTCGGTGGTCTCAAGTGGTGGTGGGATCAAGAAGTCGTGGATTCGAATCCGGGCTCACACCAATGACTTTTCGAAATCCTTTTCGGAAGTTATCTGTGATAAATATCGATGATCGAAAAATTTGTGCCCGGTATGGTAATAGGTTCGCCACCGATTTTTTTTTATGGGATAGGAGCGCAAACGAGCAGGCGTGTCACCTGATGGTAAGCAACCAACGCCGCCCATGGACACCAGCAACACATATAGTGTTACTGTTGCGTTGCCGACCTTTAAGGGATAGGGGATAGGGGATAGGAAAGGATGGGGAAAGGGTGTGGCCCTCCGGGTACCTCTCTCACCGAACGAAACGGCATGAGCCACTTTACGTCGGTCTTCTGAGAGGTCATGGTATTTCACCGGTCGAGCCGGCCCATTCATACAGCGAACTGCTTGGCTCTACCACTGTTAAATTAATTCCATTTAGGACGTAGACATACCGGCGAGTCGGCATGAATGGGTCGGCTCGACTGATGAAATACCAAAACCTCTCTTAATCTCGATGTAAAGTGGTTTTTGCCGCGTTTCGCTTGGTGAGAGAGGTATCGGAAGGCCCAACTCCTTTTCCCTCCCCTTCCCATCCCACTCCCGACCCCGTCCACATTCCACTGTAAGGGCCGGCAACGCAACTGTAATACTATAAGTGTTCAGGTGTCCATGGGCGGCGTTTGTTGCTCGCCATCAGGTGACACGCCTGCTCGTTTCCCCCTATACTATAAAAAAAGCTATGTTTAATTAATAACGTAAACCAAATATATAAGGCAATAGTCTTTGCTATTTATCATACGAAACTCTTCAATAATATTAGGTTTATCGAAGCGTAGTAAGTCGCTGCCTTAGCCCTGGTGTAGCCTGTGTACCTTCTGGTATCTACACCGTGAACCTTTGCAAGAGAAATCTTTTTAATTGTAATTGAATATTTCTATTAATTGTCAGAAATAATTAAAGGCCGAGGCTTCAAAGGCTTTCTAATGAACCGAGTCCTGTTGTTAAAGTTACGTGCCTTCACAATTTCCTTCCGTCTTCATTTGAATATATTTTTATTATTAATAGATAGATTAAAGTCAAATTCAAAATAACTTTATTTTTGTAGGTCTTCACAGACACTTAAAAATTGTCGACAAGTACAGTTATCATATTATTTAAAATTAAAAACAAACACGAGCGCTTGTGGAAAGTGCCTACATGGAACTAAAAAGGACACGGACGCAATCGCCACGAGCGGCCCGATTCCGAGTGTAGGGGCTATCATGAGGAGAATCGGGCAAGAAACTCATGTGCCAAATACTCTTTTCAAACCATTTGAAATAAATAAATAACAATATTATTATAACTACTGAAAACAAATCAGTAGGTTAGTGAATAAAAGGTGTAGCAACCAGAATACTCGACAATGACAATTAAGATCCAACCAAATTAAAATCAACGTCCTTCATGTTAACTAAGAAATTCTACGCGATCATAGTAGTCGAGCACAACTGACGCGACATCTTTTAATTAGAGTGGTAACGTTGTGCAACAATTCTGGCGAATAATAAAATCATATATTGAACACAATATCAAGGCAAATTTAAAATTAAAAAGCTATCAGAAATTATGACAGAACGCCTCCACTCCAAAAAAGAGGACAAATTCCAATACACAATCTACAAAATCCACGTTGAGCAAGCAATTTGACGGTCCCACTCCGACTTGTCAGTCATGAAGTCTTGTCAGTCATGATTAAACTGTAAAAGAAGGTCAAGCACCCTGCTTCAGAAGCTTGGTTCAGAAGTTTTTTTTAGCGAGCGTGCTGGTTACCTCATGGAAAGTAGTGAAATTCCAGGCTCACACCAATACATTATACATAACTCCATTCATCTAGATGATTGAAAACTTTGCTGGACGACTGCCTAGTGTACGGTAAAGGTTTCTGCCACTTATTCCATCTGGGAAGTAACGATTAGGCAATTCGAGTCTTAACAGCAGCTGCCAACACATGCGGGAAGAAAAAGTTGTTAAGTTATATGTATGTCGGGAATAGAGCTCATTGCTTTAGTATAGCTTTCAAAATTTAGAATTGAATACTCTAAAGATGGCGCCACGGTGTTCTCGTTCCGGCACGTATGTGTGTGTGTAAGCTGCAAAAGACAATAGATGGTAGCGATGGATATCGAACTCTAAGAATACCTCATCATAATTAGCTATTCAATGTCCAGTATGTTACATAAATTTTCCACATAAAATGCCCCAACTTACATAAATCGCAATCAGAAATCGTTCTTTGATATTTATTCCACTATTGAAATATTGCTAGAACTTTGTGTGTAAATATTCAAATAAAATATTATAAGGATTGAAATAACCGTAGTTTTTTTTTCTCAAAACAGGCGGAAGAGTTTTTTTTCTTCTAAACCCTCCCCTTTAAACGACACTTTGGGTTTCAGTAGACGCTCCTTGTTATACGAAAACTTGGACACTTAACGGCGAAGTTGGAGATGAATTTCCCCTTAAAATCTATGTAACGGCAACAAAAAGATAAATTGAGTAATACGCTGTAATATCACGCGCTTTATACTCGAAGCTATAAGCAACGACGATTATGCATTGACACGTCGATTTAATATAAATCTAAAATATAGCTTCATTCTCGCGTTGTCTTTTTTTGGAATCCTGTATATATATAACAACTATATATTTAAAAAATACATAGTTGTTTTCTACAGATACAGGTGAAATACCAGAATCTCAGAATATTGACGTACAGTGGCTCATGCAGCGTTTTATTCGACGGCAAAGGCATCCGTAAGCTTTCCCTCATTCCTTGTTCATTCCCCATCTCACTTCAGATGCCCATGCTTACCCTTTCTTAAAACTAAGTAACGCAACGGTAACACAATATCTTTTGCAGTAGTCCATGGACGGCGATAGTCGCTTACCAACAGGTGACTCGCTTTCTCATATGCCCACTATCCTAGAAAAATGTCGCCTGCAATTCGTGTCTTCTATAAAAAATAAAAATATCGATACAAAGTTACCCGGCTTTGCCAGTACAGAGCACAACCCTATATATGTATTGTACATATTCAAATATGTTTTTTTTTCATGCTAAAGTCACAACACACAATGGATAAAATACTGTCCGATGAATAAGCGAAAAAAAAACGGTGTACAAGAGAAAACGCTTAGATTTTTCGTCCAATCATTCTATCTAATGCTTACAACAATGTCTTCGAAAGAGTCCATCAATATCCCCGGCCTTTTTGGGGATCAATATCACTCTTGGCCGGTATAAAATTTGAAAATATTATGCATATGTAACCCCCAGCCAGTAGGAGGTCACACAGTCCATTAGGATTTGATTTATCGGTGGGACCCACTAAAAGGGTCCTCCTTTAGGCCGATACTATATGTATCACTTACACTAGACGTATGGTAATTTAGTCCTAAAATATTATATTCTGCGATAGTTGTATCTATACGGTGACATACAAATTGTGGTCGCTTATGGGGGTTATAAATGGTAGAAGTTGATGTCACGAATATTTTTACTTCGTTTGATAACGTAAGTTTTTTCTTTCTGCGCCATCTCGTATTAATAAATTAATGTTACTGTGGCAGAGTCATACAGTTGGCTGCACGATTGGGTCGCTCAACCGGTAATATACAACGACCTTTCAGAATATCGACGTAAAGTGCTCTTGCCACTGTTCATTCGGTGAGAGAGGTGTCCAGAGGCCCATCCTCTTTCCCCATCCAGTTCCATCGTACTTCCATAAATGCCGGCGTTGCAGGTGTCCATGGAAGGTGCTGGTTACTTACCACCCGGTGATCCACTTAATTGTTTGTCATCCTTGATCAAAACAACTTTTAGGATTATATCGCATTTATTTATTATTTATTTATATTTATTTCCCGACGTTTCAAACTCTTTACAGAGATCATTTTCACGAGTTCGATCAATGAGTGAGATTCGCGAAAATCTTAGAAATAAATATGTTTGTCATCCTATTTTCATATTTTTTTTTTTTAAGTCTACGTGCTTAATACTATAAAGGTATAAAGGTTATTCTTTCTTGGCATGTAAAATAGGAGACAAACTTTTCCAATAGATCAGAAATTTGGTCAACTATGGATATTTCTCACGCTTACAGCAAAAGATGATAACGGGAAAAATTACTAAAATAAAGTAATTTTTTTGTCTGTTTTTATTTGAAAGAATATTAAAGAAAAATTAATACGTCCTACGCTTATTACTTAAATAAGGTTTGTTATGTATAAATAACTTTGATATAGAAAAAATAAACAGCTAGCCAATAGTCTGATATATAGCCTAACTATATTTTATAGAGCTATAAAAAATACATCTGCCATTTGTCAGAAGATGGTATCATCATCATTTGGTGGCCAAACAAATTGTTGTAGTTTCGCTAAATTGCCCGTTCCCAAGTTTTTTCCAGTTCGCCAACTTTGGTAATGTTGCCTTATAGTTGATGATATTTTGTTAAGCGATCTCATTTTTTGTGATTGCTTACTTAACTTCACGCTAAGTTTTTTCCAGGTTAGGCAGAAGGAAACAGCGCCATAAAATACTATATTTACACATCTCGATCGTCCTAATAATTTTTCTAAAATTTATTGCTTTATTTTCCTGTTTGAAAAAAAATGTTGGCCGGTATTCGTAATCTTTGAATATGCATTAGTAATAATAAATAGTATTAATAATAATAGTAATAAAGCCTCCAGTTCGAAACTAAAATTAAATTTATATCTGTTAAATACATACTTTTAAAATACAATAAATCCAACACGTTCGATCATTATTTGACAAAAAGTATGGTCATTGCTACCACCACATAGGATCAAAAACCTCGACGTACCAATTTAAAATTATCGGTACCCACACCTTTGGGTATTACAGCAAAACTTACATATACGAGTATGTTCAACATATTACCAAAATTATTAACTTTCTAACATTTTCTTTTTTAAATACGAATGGATCCTTGTAACAATTTGTCACTTTTGGACATGCCTGTTATCTTTTTTATTATGATACTGGTGACTGTACCGGAATAAGCATGAAATTTTAATTGAAGAAAAATAAATCAGTACATACATAACATATTGAAAAAATATAAATATCTACTGCAAAAGATCTTCCTTTTTTAAATCAGTTAAACATGACTTTTAACATCACCGTTCATCCGGGGAAGACTATATTATTATCACTTAAGGCCAATTAAGGCAGTGAAACAACAGTTTTAAATGTTGATTCTCAATTTTCCAAGGTTTATTTTCTCTAATAAAACAAGTTAATAATCCAAGGGTATTAAAGTTCCCATGTAACAATATCCAGCGGTCAAATAGATCAGATAATGAAGCTTTTATGGCTGAATAATGTCGAATATTTGGAAACATCATCTAACTACTAAACAGGATGTCCTTGGTAGCCAAATATGCAGTTCAAACTACTATAACGAGTTACCAAGTTGGTGTTACGAGTTTAAAACTATACTGCTTATCTTCAGGAATCGTGGACGGTTAACAGAGGATTTTATTATAAGAAGTTCCGGCTATTTATGTTTAGTTAACATGTACCTACTGATACTAGTAATCTAATGACGGTGCGAGAATGTATAGAGGTTTGTTGTTTCCAATAAGTTAATAATAATAAAAGAAGTTGGATGAAATAATTTCTTAGTCTGTAGCCGGAGATTGCAGAATAAAAATAAATTTTATTTAATACAGTTGACCCGGCGAACTTCGTTTCGCATCAAATGTAATCAAGAAGTAAATTTTGGATGTATCACTTTTTCTTTACTACATCATACATGAATTATAATTAAAAACCACCTTGTTGATACTCTCTATCTATTAAAAAAAACCGCACCAAAATCCGTAGCGTAGTTTTAAAGATAAGGTGACAGACAGCTGAAAGTGACTTTTTTATACTATGTAATGATAATGATATTTTATTAAAAAGAAAGAATTACAATACTGTTTTTACATTTAATTAACTTAATGATTACTATTCTTGTTTTTTTTAGGGGATAGGAACGAACAGGCGTGTACACCTGCAATAAATATATTGGTACATTTGCATTACCGACCTTTAAGGGAATTGGATAGAAAAGGATGGAGAAGGGGGTGGGCCTTCGGGTACCTCTTACACCGAACGAAACGCGGATTGAGCCACTTTACATCGATTTTCTGAGAAGTCGTGGTATTTCACCGGTCGAGCTGGCCCATTCATGCAGCTAACTACTTGGCTCTATCACTGTGTGAATCAATAATGCCCTAGATTAAACTATTACTTTTACATGAGCCCTCGGTTAGGCAATCAATCAGTTTGATGTCCATCTAACACGTTCCGCTGAAAATGCGTCTCGAAAACGCTATGGATTTGGCTCATCGCTGTGTGCAGTAGTGGTGCATTAGTAACAAATGTTCTGCAAATCTATGGCAAATAGTTTGGTTTTAATAACTAATGAGTTTAGCTGCAAAGTTTCTAGAAAAAATACCTGTTAAATAAATGCGATTAATCAGAAGCAATAATTTTATTCGAATGCCACTCGGGAATAAATATTGTTTGGACGGCGTCCGATGGTTTTTCTATTACTAGGCTATGGGTTAGACTGAACGTGCATGTTTTGTTTTTAAAGGATAAGAGGGCAAACGAGCAACGCCGCCCATGGACACTTACAACACATATAGTGTTACAGTTGCGTCGCCAACCTTTAAAGGAGTAAGATAGGAAAGGATGGGGAAGGGTGATGGGCCTCCGGAAACCTCTCTCACCAAAGGAAACGCGCATGAGCCCCTTTACGTCATCTTCTGAGAGGTCGTGGTATAACACCGGTCGAGCCAGTCCATTCATGCAGCGAACTACTGGGCTCTACCACTGGCATATTTACTATACAGACATATTATAGTAGTATCTATAAAGACTCCTTCCAAATGCTGTATCTAATAAGGTATGAAATTATACCTTCGCCAGAGATCGTTTCCAGGTTCGTGTCTGATATTGCTATCATTACGAGAGGCGATAAACGCTCACGATATTGCAATATCATGCTCGTTAGCCGCTTACAGGACTGGCTGTAAATACTTTACTAAAAATAAAACATTAGTACAAAATGTTATATTATTTGAACAAAAAAAAGTAAAAGCTTCAATGGTCCAAAGGTTCAGCGCTAAACTTTTAATTCAGATGTCTTGGTTTCGTTCTAAAGACCCGTAAATACAACAATTTCATTGCAGTAGTATCTGCAAATTATTGAATAAAATCTGTAACTATCTCTTGTTATAAAATAAGATCCAATAAAATAACTACAATATTCAAGTAATACAGCTACTAAAAAAAAAAAATCAAATATTTTCACTTATTAATATCTCATACAAAAATATAACATAAAAACTAAAGCCAAAGTAAAAATAGAACCCTTTTTTGTGGCGGTTATGCTTTTCAGCATGTGACATCTACAGGTTTATTAACCAGCCCTGGCTTTACATGAGGCCAATGCAAAAAAATCTATTTCAAATGGATCCATCGAATCCACGATTAACGAAGATATCAGCGAAAGATACATAAAAATGAGGTATGGAAACATAAAATAAACCTCATCATTTTTGAAATCGTGCAAAAAGTTACCTTACAAAGTAAAAGCAATATTTTAACCTTTACGCTTTCAAAGTTACAGTTAATATAAAACGCTATTTAGCGTCTAACTTACTCTATCTTTAAGAGGTAAGTGTGTGTACTCGTGATCTACGACTGCACTAACAGACCATAACTTTTACGACTTCAAAATTAAAGACCGCGAATAATATTTGAATATATTATGCTTTTGAACGACTTCAAAAATGATAAAGGTTGAAACTTCCACGGTATATATTTTTATATTTAAATACATATAAAAAGTTTTAACATAAAAAAGTCAAGTATACGTGCATCTTTATCTATGTTAGGAACTTTCGATAGGGTTATTTTATACATGTATGGAAATGACTTTTATTTTTATGGGATAGGGGTGGATGTTAAACGAGCATAACACCTGATGGTAAGTAACTAACGCTACCAATAGACTTGCAATACAGATAGTGTCATCAATGCTTTGTTACTCTTTATAATGGAATAGGAAGTTGATAGAGGCAGGGGTTGGGCCGATCCAAATGGAAAAGATTGTGGAATCTATTGCTTTAATCCAGGCACAATCTTTTCAATCATCGATATATTATCACAGAAAACTTTGGAAAAAGATTTGGAGAAGTCATTGGGGGAAGCGCGGATTCCAGTCATCGATGAACCTTTACACCATAGAGACGAATGAAAGAAATATATGTAAATTTTAATTTTATTTATTTCTAAGATTTTCGCGAATCTCACTCATTGATTAAAACAACTTTCAGGATTATATCGCGTTTATTTATTATTTATTTATATTTATTTGCCGACGTTTCGAACTCATTACAGAGATCATTTTCACGAGTGATGAACAAAAAGATGGTAGTTGTTCAAAAGCTATTTTCATTGATACAGAGAGCACCCACTTTTTGGAAATAAAAATCAAAAAGTTGATATCAAAAATATGATTTTTACTATTGGTAACCCACATCAGACCATGAGAACAAAAGTTAAATACTTATTTATAAGATGCATTCATATATCCTGCTTCTAAAGATCCTTTGTTGTATGATTTAATAAGTAAAAGTTGTTATTATTAAATTATTACAAATTATCTTATTTTCTAAGTTGGTTGAGATTAAAGTATAACTATTATTAAATATTCATTGATTTTAAATTAAAAAGTAAAGTGTTTATTAAAAATCTACCACTGGGTCAAATACGCGGCCAGTCCTGAGAAAGACCCAGCAAGAAAACTCAGCGGCTGTTCTGCAAAACTGATTATTATTCCATTTTGAACGGGCTATTGATATTGCTATTATTTATAAAGTTTTTGAGAAAAAGAAAGGGACTTGGTTTCTAGGTTAATAAAAATTAAATTAAAATTACTTTGTTTTGAATATATACTGCACTACTCAAAATTCTACATTATTTTGTTTCCTGATGTGGGTCTGACCTGCAAACTATACGAATAGTATCTCGCTGTCTTGAGCTGTTTGATTGTGGGCTAGGTTTGATGAGACTTATGACTGGGTTCCAGCTAGGTGATAGTTTCCAGCCATCTTCTCTATTGAAATTCTTTGGATGTTTTTTGATTTCAATAGCCTCGCGTATCATCCTGGGACGATAATGTTGTTCTTTGGCGAGGATTTGTGGTTTGTCAAACCTGATGTAGTGTTTTGAGCCCTCCCTATAGTGTTCACAAACAGCAGACTTATTATAGCGGTTGTGCTTCACATCCGCTATGTGTTCTTTGATCCTGGTTTTAATGGACCTCTTTGTTTGTCCGATATAAGAGAATCCACAATCACAGTCCAGCTTATATACTCCTGGGTCTTGCGCGATATAATCCTGATGGTTGTTTTAATCAATAAATTTTAATTTTAATAAAAATAGTCTTGGTGGTGCAGTAATCGATCACACGGCTTCTGATCCAGTGGTCCGGGTGCGATTTCAGACACTGGCTCACACCAATGACTTTTCGAAATTATTTTCTGAAGTTATGTGTGATAAATATCGATGACTGACTGAAAAAATTTGTGCCCGGTATGGCAATAGGTTCTCCACCTATTCCATTTGGGACGTAAACATAACGGTGAGACGAGGCTTAACAGCCGCTGCCTTCACCTTCGGGTAACAAAAGGCGTGAAGTTATGTTATTTTAATGTAACTACATATTTGTAACTAGATATACGCCTCGTGGTATTACTCGCGTACAAACAAAATGGCGATGACAATGATGATTATATATAGTCTAGGTTCCTTTGGGTGAATGCTGTTTTACAGTAGTGAAAGAATTTTTTATATCTTTTCAGTAGTATTTAAGTTTATTTGTTACATACAAAAATGCAAATATTTAAATCTCCTCGTTATAATATTAGTATAGATAATTATATACACAGCATAACTTTACGCCTTTTTCTACCCGAATGCAGCGACTGTTATGCCTCGTCTCGCCGTTATGTTTACGTCCCTACGTACTTGTGTGAATCTATTGCCATACCGGGCTCTAAGTTTGCAGCCATCGATACTTATCACATATAACTTCCAATAATAATTGCGATAAGTCATTGGTGTGAGACAGGACTCGAACCCCCGACTTTTAGATTACGAAGCGAGGTGCACGACCACTGGACCACTGAGACCTTTTTATTATTATACATATGTTATAACTACATATTTGCCATAATCTATATATATATAAGAGATTTCCACCTATATATTGACTCATCACGATATCTCTGGAACCATAAGGCGTAGCGACTTGAAATTTGGTAGGATTATTCCTTTCGCCGAGTAGAGGTCAGCTAAGAACGGATTTTACGAAATTCCACCCACAAGGGGGGTTGCGGGGGTGTTAACAATGGAAAATTCCCATTTTTAACCTATAGCTGCTATCGACTTCAAATTTGTCGAAGATATTGCAGTATTAACATAGCGGGGCAGCACTTTTGATGCGAAACAGAGTTCGCCGGGTCAGCTAGTCTTATATAAGTTTAATATATGGAATATATGGAACATACCTACAACGGAAATATATCAATCAAGAAAGGCTTAATAATTCTCATATAAAATTGTATACGAAACGTGTTTTCCATTAAATAATGAGTGAAATTCAAAGCTGCGGTAACGGTACCGTGTATCGCGCTAAAACCGAAAAGGATTTGGGTTAAAAAGTTTTAATCTACAGATAGGTAATGAAACGGTCGTCGGTCGAGTTTCAGAACGCAATAAAAAAATATATTATTAGAGAACTTTTATTACATATTTCGTGTTCATTTGATGGATGGCTTAGCTGCGAATCATGCCATTTAATCGTAAAACCAACCAAGTTTTCCAGTATTTGTCCAACCAGCTTTCTTCCAAAGATATCAGAAGAAAATAAAAGTTATCATAGGATACTATTCCTCTCGCTTCTAAGACTGGGAATGGGGTAGGAAAATAATTAAAACGGCTCGTATTTGGATGAAACTTAGCCAATAGATCAATCATAATCTGTAACATTAGCTACTTTTTATCTTGGAATAAAGAATAGTTCTCGTGAAATGAAGTTTCCAAATTATTGTTGCACGATACCTCAGAATATTGACATAAATTCTCGGATTTTGTTCAGTTAGAGAAGTATATGGAGCTCTAACTTCTCCCAATCCTTACCCATCCCACTTCTAATTCCCTTGTTATCCATTTTAATAGGCCAGCAATGTAACTGCATCACTGTCTGAATTCCAGATGGCCATGGGAAGTGGTAGTCGCGAACCATAAGGTGAAACATTTGTTCGATTGACCCTTATCCAAATAAACAAATGGTGGGCAATAACCCACAACAACATAACATAACTTCACGCCAAATCCCTTGCGGGGTAGGCAGAGAGAACGGAGTGCCATAAGGCACGATACTTACATACCTCACCCGCTTCGTTGACTTTCACAACTCTTTTCAAGCACGCGCGTCGATTTTTGAGACTCGTGACATCACCTTCCTCCAAAACACGTTCTATTTGGTCTCCTACATCCATCCGCTTTTGCATTGTTTATCTGCTTGGTCAATCTTACATCATCCATTCTTTCTACATATCCGAACCATCGGAGTATGCCCTTTTTACTTTTACACCGACACTCTCTTTCAATCCTACTTCCATCCTTTAAACCTTGTTTTCCACGCGGTCAGCGAGGGTCACTCCGCAGATTTGCACAATGCCCTCATTTCAACCGCGTTTATTCTCCTTTCATGCACACTCTGCCATACCCAGCTCTCGCTTCCATAAGTTAGCGTTGGGATCAGTATTGCATTGTGGATTGCTAGCTGGGCTTTTCTGCTAATATTTAATACGCCCATGAATCTGCCCAATCTGCCTATAACCCTTTTATGCTTTTGTAAAAATAATTCAAAAATAAAATACAGGTGAATCTTTCATTTATAGAAAATATGAGAGAATTCCGTACGTAGTATTCAGTTGAAATATAAACCGGTTATTAACAGTCATATAAGCAAGTCGTTAAAACCACAATTGTATGTTATGTTTGCCGGTGACGAGTTTTGTTCACAACTCGGTGAACAAAACTCATCATCACTGCTCAAACTGTGTAGAAGTTATAACTAGACAGTTATTTGTTGGAAGTTTTTTATGGTTCATATGTTGAAAGAAGTTTAAATGGAATGTGTGATACTAAACCAACTGAAAAAAAATTACGTTAACATAGCATATAACATAACATCACGCCTTTGTTACCCGAAGGTGTAGGCAGCGACTGTTAAGCCTCGTCACGCAGTTATGTTTACGTCCCAAATGGAATTGGTGGCGAACCTATTGCCATATCGGGCACAACATTTTCAGTCATCGATATTTATCACACTTAACTTCCAAAAACAGTTTCGAAAAGTCATTGGTGTGAGCCAGTGTCAGGATTTGAACCCAGACTTCTAGATCAGAGGCCGTGTGCTCGACCACTGGGCCACCGAGACATTTTACGTTAACATTAGAATTTTTTATTAAATATCGCCTGGAGTTAATATTTATTCTGGGGAGCCGGCTTGAATGATTTAGCTTCGACTCCTGGCTTGAGCTCATTAATCAATTTGACTAAATATTTCACTTAAGCCCGAACACTGAACCGCCATTCAAATATATAAGCGCTACTTAAGCGTTTAAGTAGCTGTCACATTAGACAGAATAGGTGAAATTCGAGCAGTAAGTAGCACTTTATTGATTGTCAGACTTGAGTGGCGGTTCAGTATTCGGGCGTTAGTGACCTAGGAAGCTTTGCCTAAACCCTCAGATATTAAGATTTGAATATATCAAAAGGTTAAAATATAAAGTCTTTTCCATAGTAAGTGTTAATCTTTTTTACTATAATAATCTCATTCTAAGTTAAAATCCATTACTTTCGGTTACAGACCATATCAAAGTGTTCTTTAGAGGTTCTAACAAAATAGGTATTCATATTACCTTGTGAAGTATTTCTTCCACCCTCGGTAATAACAAATATTTGACAGAAACATTCCAGGGATTTTTTCTTCGACCCAAATTGTGGAGATGGAACGCGAAGTTTTCCTGTTCTCCTTTTAGAATGTATATCGGAGTATTGTAGGAGAAAAGGGTTTAATATATACAATAATAAAACCGCACGCTTTGGAAGGTAGGCAGAAATAATGTATGGTAAATGATTCTTAATATTAATCATGATTAATATCTTAATTAATATCTTAATTCATAATATTCTCATGACTTGTAATTAATATCTGAATCTTATATTAGATAAAAATCAATTGTTATTAAAGCTGTGTCCAATGTATGAAACCTATTCACTACCTATAAATATATTTAGAACTTGATAATTAGTCTGAGGTGTCAAGATATAGCTACTTTTAGCACCTGAAGCTCCTTATAACTAATTGATACTCTTTTTAACCAGAGCGTAACAACAAAAAAAAAACAGGTTTATCAAAAGTAAAACATAACATAAATTCACGCCCTTTTCTATCCGAAGATCTAGCCAGTGGCTGTGTCTCGACTCGCCGTTATGTTTACGTCTCAAATTGAATAGGTGGCGAAGTTATTGCTATACCGGGGACAAATTTTTCAGTCACCGATATTTATCACACATAACTTTCGAAATTCATTTCGGTATGAGCTAGGATTCGGATTCGAGGCTTCTTGATTCAGAACCGGGTTGTTCGACCACTGGACTACCGAGACCTTTAAAAGTAGCTCTTTAGTTTTATCAAAAGTAGCTCTTATTTTTATTATATCTTCAAGCGTTTTTTTCTAATTAAAGCTGAGACATGGGCAGTTGCGCTTTGGCTCGCACTTTTGTAATTCGCACTTCGCAATTTTGTATGTCTCAAATGGAATAAGTGGCGTAACTCAATCAAACTCAATGTGGCTCAATATTTGTCATACACAACTTCCGAAAAGAATTCCAAGACATCTTTGGTGTAAACAATGATTCGATCCCACAATCTCTTGATTCTGAAGCAGGTTACTCCACTACTAGACAACCGAGATGACTTTATATAATATGTAAATATAATCTTTCAATAAATAACCTTTCTGCGATTCGTAACTCTGGGGAAATAATTCTCAGTTCTGTTTGTTTAAAATGTAGGTGAAGAGTTCTTTCGTAGGAAATTTTAGGCGTGTGACGTCATTGGCCACATCCCTAGCGAACTGCTACGTCACTGGCGACTTTTATCTTTAACAGATTAACCTTAAAACATCCCACACTGCTGTAACGGTTAAAAATAAAACGCAATTACGCTAAAACCATATTTACAATATATAATATTTACAAAATGTTCCTTTGTTCAATAAAAAGTTGAACAATAAAAGCATACGTGTACACAAAATAAAATTTATTTTTTGTTCATAACAATGAATGTTTACGTTTTTATGTTTATGTATTTTATTGTCATTTATTATATTTATCTTCAAAATCCACTAGAGAATGTTTCGGTGTTTTTATTTTTTTTTAACAAATGTATAAATATTTCGGGGAGGGGATAATATATATAGGAAAATTTGTGTATTAATTTATTATGTCTTAAATTTTTCTTGACGTGAGGATTTTTTGATGTGTGGTTAAGTAAGCGGGCGTGTCATTTAACTAATACCTCTCATGGGCAGGGATGGGTGGGATGGGACGTGTGAAATGTAGCATGAGCCACTTTACGTTGATATTCTGAGAGGTCGTGGTATTTTTCATGCCGGCCTATTCAAGCCGCAACTCCTAGAATGAAACATAGTTTATAAGAGATTATCTATTTTTCACACCCAGAAGTGTGTTCTCAATTTTTTTTTAATTAGTATTTCATAGTTAAATTGTCTTATTTTGACATTCACCCTTCGTGTTCATCTCCTATCATTCTGAACAACAAAACTTGAGGTCCAATGACGGTGTGAAAAAATAAAATGTTCGGGCTCAGTGAAGTTAAAAATAAGATGAGAAATTCTAATCTAATTGATTTAACTTTCAAGATTAGTTTAGTTGAGACTGTAAGTATATAATATGTATATTAATTTACAGCTCTTAGGTTAAATTTTAAAGCCTTTATGCATAATATATGTATAAAAGCCTACATAAACGGTTTAATATAAAATCTAATTATAGTGTTCCCAGATAAAGTTTGTATAGAATAACTACAGAAATATTATTACACTTGAGGCTATACCGTAACTAGTTTTTAGATGAATTATTAGAATACTACATTAATAGTTTTGATGAGTTTTATGTTAAACTTGCCTACCCTGAATTGTCGATTATAGAAATAGATACAGGGCAGACCTTAGAAAATTTGAAATTGTGAATATATCTACATATATCCACAATTTTAAATTGACTGAGTTCTGTTTTCAGAACTCAGCCAGTTTGAAATTATCAAAAAAAAAAACTTAGGTTGTTAACGGTTAAAAGTTATTTTTTTTAATAGTGTATTTTTTCAAAAGTATTTCTTTTTTAAATGAGATTGGAGGGCAGACGAGCAGGTAGGTCACCTGATGGTAAGCGACGAACTATTAAATACACCGCTCATGAACACCCTGGTGCGTTGCTGACCTTTAAGGAATAGGAAAGGATGGGGAAGGAAGGTGGGCCTCCAGGTGCCCCTCTTTTACCGAATGAAACGAGGCATGTGACACTTTCAGTCGATCTTCTGAGAGGTCGTTGTATTTCACCGGTCGAGCCGACCCATTCGTGTAGCGAACTGCTAAGTGTACTGCAAATTTCAAATGACTTCTTAAAGATATTGCTAAAAGGAGATAAGATAATTGTAGTTAAAAGAGTTATACAAAATTAATTCTTATACAAAGACATTTTTTAAAAATATCACGAAGACAGTTGTCCAAGTGGCAATTTAGAGATATGCTATGTCTGTGAAGTTATTTACTTCCATTTTCTTCTGCATTCCCTGAGGAGGATTGGCAGTGGTTTTATAATAATAAACCGGAATCCAATTGACCCAGTAACTAAAATATACGGTAGTAAATATAGTTTGACCTATATTTTATAATAAGTTCTTAAGAATTGCATTCTTGTTTAGAAAACTCTTTTGCTTCAAAGCGGACTACTACAACATACTTTATGGATTTAATTCTCTCTGCATTCAAGTGACACATCTACAATCCCCTACCAATATTATAAATCTGATCTAATTTGGTACGTTTTCAGGATGAAACTATTCAAACATTTTAGCGGTATGGAGGTATGGAGGTTGCAAGCATGGTGTAGGCAGCGGCTGTTAAGCCTCAACTCGCCGTTAAGTTTACGTCCCAAATGGGCGAACAATTTTTTTTACGCGAGGAAATGCTTTATGCACACCCCCCGCCTTGGGACGGCAGAGGGTAGTGTGGGTCTTCCAAAACAGTAAACTGCAATACAATCCTAGGGCTACCTACTAAAACCTCGCGGCGGCCTTCCTCCGGCGTCGGGGTGGCCCAGGACAGTGCGTAAGCCCTCTGGTCCACCCCGCCGTTTCCCCCCCGTCGCGAGTGGGGCTCATCCTTGGGGAGCCTTGGCGCGAGGGCGGGTGGCTCCGACCGCGCGCTGTAAAAAGGCGCAAGACCGGCGGCGCCCCCGACGACTCTCCCCAGCCACACCGGGGGTCACAATTCAAATGGGCGAACCTATTGCCATACACCGGACACAAAGTTTTCATTCATCGGTCATTTATCACACATAACTTTCGAAAAGTCATTGATGTGAGCCTGGATACAAACCCATGACTTCTTGATTCAGAAGCGGGGTTCTCGACCATTCAATCACCGAGAATAATGAATCCAAATGTTAATAAAAACCAAAACTAAAAATTTGTATCCACAGATTCACTCATGTACGTGTGTTTGATCCAGACTCATTAAAATAACATAAAAATGGAAATATTATCACCGGGGAATGCATCACCTGATTACTGTGCGTTTCATGATTAAAATGGAAATTGTCTATCTATATATTTTCTTATTTATAATATTATAGTGCCACGCAGTTAGCGACACAGATGGGCTGACTCGACCGTTCAAACACCAGACTATCTCAGATTATCAACGTAAAGTTGCTCATGCTGTATTTCGTTGGATGAGAGAGGTATTCCGCGGGCCAACCTTTTCTCTCTTCGTTATATCCTAATCCCCTTCCTGGTCATCAAAGGTTGGCAACACAACTGGCATCCTCTCAGTGTAGCAGTTGTTCATTGGCGTTAGTCACTTGACATAAAGAACACAATGGTAAAGTATCTTTAAGAAGCGAATTATTCTTTCTCAATGTTATAATACTCTGTACAAATTATTTGCGAAACAATTTATTATATATTCATGGGTAATTTTACGAAGACCCTCGACGTTCTTGAGCTTGAAGCATGCAGCAAATATCCAATTAGGTTGAGCATTGTGGCCGTCAAGTCGATCGAACTTGGTCTTGTGGATGCATAATTTAGATAACTGAAGACATACCTACCTAACTGTCTATGTCTTGTGAACAAATTGAACTTTCGCCCTCAATTGAGTTATGTAAATTTAGATCTAGTGCAGTAAGAAATTAATTGATAAACTTTTAGTTGATAATCAATTGAGACGTAAAAAGACGAAGTTGGACCCTTACTGGAACTACAATACAGATTGAAATGTACCTTTAACATAACATTACGCCTTTTCTACCCGAAGTGTAGGCAACGGATTTTAAGCTTCGTCTCGCCGTTATGTTTACCATACCATATTGCCATACCGGACACAAAGTTTTCAGTTATCGATATTTATCACACATAACTTCCGAAAACAATTTCGAAAAGTCATTGGTGTGCGCCAGGATTTAAACCCGTGACTTATAGTTTCAGAAGTGGAGTGCTCGACCACTGGACCACCGAGACAATAAATTATTAATTCTTTTATCAACTGATACCAATTAGAGAACAAATGATAGCAGTTTATTAGTATTTAATGATAATTTATCATTCAATTACCGCAGTTTTCTTTTCACTAAAAAGCGGAGATATACTTGAGTACTCATGTAGGGTTGTTAGTTTTGTCTCATCCTAGGTAAAAATAAACTTATGTTGCTGGAAAAAGTACCCTTATCCTGCCAGTAGTTTATAATCTCCGTACAGTTCCAAAATTCAAATAATTTAAAATTGAATTGAAATAAATTTTAAAATACTTTTAAATTTTATACATTGAACTTTCTCCGCTTTGGACATCGAAAGAATTCCTCTAGTATGTAGCAAGGCTCAAAGACTGGGAGCACATCTTGAATTTCTCAACACACTTGAGTGTCTCTGCACAAAGGACATGCCAGTCTCCTCCTGGTCTCGGCAAACCCGATTGCAGGTTGATTTCAAATACCTTTATATACACATACTACTCTGTGTAAAAAGTATCGGGAATATGTCAATAAAGAGACCCGCGTAAAAGAGGTCGTTCTAATTTTTTTACTGCATGTTGGTAGCACTGTACTGATTTAGCGCGCAAAATTTGAACGGGATCTGTCATTTAATTTGTTTTAAACTAAACTTTTTGTTGGTCATAGTTTTGAGTCCTCGGCGATTTTTACAATGGAAAATATTGTTGAACAAAGAGTGTGCCTTAAATTTTGTGTTTCGAATGATATTTCATGTGGTGAATCACTAAAAATGTTGCGAAATACCTACGGCGAATCATGTATATCGAAAACAAGGGCTTATGAATGGTATAAGGCTTTTAAAGAAGGCCGAGAAGTAGTAGTAGACTTGCCTCGTTCTGGTAGACCTTCAACCGCTACGACCAAAGAAAACATCGACAGAATCATGAAGCTAGTGCTCGAAAATCGACGTATGAGTCTGAGAGAGTTGGCTAGTGAGGTGAACATATCTTTTAAGTCCGTCCACAATATTCTCATTGACATTTTAGGCATGAAACGCGTCGCCGCTCGACTAGTTCCAAAAGAGCTCAATTTTGTTCAAAAAGGGCAGCGAAAGTATGTCGCTGAAGACATGGTTTCCGGAGCTTCTACGGATCCGACCTTTATGAAACGTATAATAACTGGCGACGAGACATGGGTTTATGAGTATGACATGCAAACAAGCCAACAGTCTTCAGAATGGCGTCTCGAAAACGAGCCGAAACCCAAAAAATCGCGGCAAAGTCGCACCAAAATCAAGGTGATGCTGACAGTTTTTTTGACTACCGTGGTGTGGTTCACTCCGAATTCCTTCCAGAGGGAGAAACAGTGAATAAAGAATATTATTTAGGCGTCATGAAGCGTTTGCGTGAGAGTATCCGCCGAAAACGTCCAGATTTGTGGCGACACAACTCATGGATGCTGCACCATGATAATGCACCATCACACACAGCCATTATAGTGAAAGAGTTTTTAGCGAAAAATTCAACAAACGTTCTCGACCAAGCACCCTATTCACCTGATATGGCTCCGTCTGACTTTTTTTTATTTCCCAAGTTAAAATTACCACTTCGAGGAAAACGTTTTGAGTCAATAGAAGCCATAAAAGAAAATTCGCTGAATGAGCTAAAGGCCATACCGCAAATAGCCTATGAAAAATGTATGGAAGACTGGGTGAAGCGGTGGAGATGTTTTATTGCAAGCGATGGGGCCTACTTTGAAGGCGATAAAATAAATTTAGATGAATAATTTGTATTTTTTGTTTTATTGACAAATTCCCGATACTTAGTACACAGAAGGTATACTACAAATCCTACTATGGTCCCCTGGTCAAGATTTCCGCTTCTTAATCCAGGCATCGTGGAATTCTGGACTCATAACAATGATTTTTTACTATTCTTTTTTAAAGGTTATGTGTGATAAATATCGATGACTTGCAGTATTTTGGAAGATTGTAAAATCTGTAAGGAGGCTTAACAGCTGCTGCCTACACCTTAGGAAAAGGCGTGATTTTATACTATATCCTTTATAATATGTATACTATAAATATTAAAATCAACTCTTATATCTGTCATAATTATCCCGCAATGTTCATAAAACTTCTAACAAGTATATTTGATAAATTTGTTACGAATTATTCTTTGAGCCAAAAGTTCTCTTTCTCTCTGGGTAAGGTTATCAAAACTTGGCCACGTTATTAATGCGGCAAAAATAAAAATAAATCGCCTTATTGCGAAAAAAAGAAATTTTCGCAAAACGATATTTCGCTGTTGTTAACAGTTTTTTTTTTTATTTTAACCATTATTTTGGCGTGTGCTACCACCCTAGGCACAATTACCACCCTACGTCTTACCGTTGCTATAGTAAGAGTCGGTTAATAGTTTGGCCTGATGCTGACCATCAGGCCATTCAATAGATTCTCTCCTGTCATAAGCTGCGATGAACTGCTGGCTCTGCACTCACGACTCAGTCAAGTCAGATGGTCAAATGCTGACCCCAAACATTTTCCGTGATACTTACAAAATTGGGCATTAAGGCATATAAGTTTTGCCACCTTGGTTTATTTTTAGTAAATGAATTACGAAATCTGGTGACTAAAAATACTTATTGGGTTTTAATAAACTTAAATTATAACATATCAACATAACATAACATCACGCCTTTTTTTACTCGAAGATGTAGACAGCGGCTGTTAATCCTCGTCTCGCCGTTATGTTTTCGTCCCGAATGGAATAGATGGCGAACCTATTGACATACCGGGCACAAAGTTTTCATTCATCGATATTTATCACACATAGCTTCCGAAAACTATCTTGAAAAGCCATTCGTGTGAGCCAGGATTCGAACTTGATCTTGAAGCGAATCGAACGAGCGCATTCTTGATCCAGAAGCGGGGTGCTCGACCACTGGACCACCGAGACTATAAATTAAAAACATAAATTATAAATGTATTAAAAAAATTAATTAAAGTAATAAGCGTTATAAAGGGTTGTTTAAAAATGATAATATTAAGAGAGATATGATAATTTTGTTTTGAATTTGTTTTATTAAAAATTTCAATAGATGGCGGTAATGAAAACATTTTACAGCTTTTTTATAATATACAAAATTAATCCGAAATTTTAATTAATATTCCGAAAACACTGTGGGAATGCAACGAGAATTTAAATGAATGCTGAAAGTAATTTATTCGTATTCATTATCTGTCCGTAACAGATAGTAATTTATATGATAACATTATTTATTGTATTTACGCGTAGGAAAAAAAAGAACATTTATTTATATACGTTAATAATATGTATAACAGTGAAAGAGGCGAGCAGTTAACTGCATGTGTGGGCCGGCTCCACCGGTGAAATACCACGACCTCTCAGAAGATCGACGTAAAGTGGCTCACGCCGAGTTTTGTTCGATGAGAGAGGTACCCGTAGGCCCACCCCTCTTCCCCATCCCTTCCTATCCTACTCCTTTTAAGGTCGGCAACGCAATGGTGACACTATATGTGTTGCAAAGTTATTAAGTTAAAAGATTTTATTTTATGAACTAATTTTTGACAAATGAGTCATAAATTGCTTTTCAGGTGATCAAAGATTTGATGATTCTATGATATTATCGCACATAAATTTTTAAAGATTTTCCCTGTGTTTTTGTTCCAAGCAAATGGCCTAAACATTTCATGATACATCAGATCAATTTCAAGATGTAGGTACTTGCAGTAAATATCTCTTATCCCAATTGATCCAAATTAAGTTACATTCAGTCTGAAATCGTTGTAAAAGAGGCGTGTTTTTCATTTCTACAAATACATTTATAAAGTGAATACCTCCATAATTGCGGTCCAAGGTTCAATTTCAAGGGTCGCACCATATGTTCCCTTATAATGTAAATAGTAAATCGCATTCATACCAACGAATGTATCTAGTTCTATATTTATGTATCCGATCTTTAAGAAGGGTGTATATTATTAAAAAAAAAACTTTTGTCTTACAGCCACGCAGTGCGCTGCATAAGTGGGACGGCTCAACGGGTGAAATGCCACGACCTCTCAGAATTTCCACGTTAAGTGGCTCATGCCGCGTTTTGCTTGGTGAGAGAGATATTCGGAGGCCCCACTCCTTACCCGTCTCCCCAGTCTATCCTAATTCATAGGCAATGCAAGTATAATATAATCTGTGTTACAAGTGGGCACGGGTGGCGTTAATTGCCTACCATCATCATCATCATTTGATACACTTATGTTTTTGCCCACCTATCCCAAAAAAATAGACAGCCTACCTTACAACTGATATCTCTATAGTGTTTGAAAGATCCGGGATTTGAATCCTGGTACACACTATTCAAATGAATATTACTTTGAAAAACTGTTAATACTCAGTTGAAAAATTTGATTAAAAATACGTATTTTCGTAGGGCTTACGGAACATTTTCATGCCTTCCCGGTTTGTTTGCCCATCCACCTTTTGAATTATGAGGTAACCGTTTATAAACAAAAGACCACCTTAATATAATAATATTTATTTTGAATATTAAAGATACAGGTGGAAAATATAGGCCAAGGGAATCTTGAATATTTTATTTAGAAATTATGAGACAAGACGACTATATAAGACTTCTTCACAATAGGTGACGAAGTCTTTTGACGACTAGCCAAAAGACGAGGACATTATGTAAAAAATAATTCATTCAGCATGTCGAGGCGTTATTCGAACACCACGATCTCTCAGAAGATCGACGTAAAGTGGCTCATGCCACTTTTCGTTTGATGAGAGGGGTACCCGGAGACCCACCTGCCTTTCCCATCCTTTCCCATGCCTTAAAGGTCGACAACGCAACTGTAACACTATATCTGTTGCAGGTATCCATGTGCGGCGTTGGTCACTCACTATCAGGTGACACGCATGCCATATAAAAGTGTAACGCCCGGATTTTAACTTGAACCTTATTTTTTGTTATGAGATAGAAGACAATTGCTGGAAACTGATCATTTGGTTGTCAGCAACTATCTCCGCCCATAGATATCTGCTGCAAGTGCAGCAGATATCTATGGGCAATTGTGAACTTCCAAGTGGAAGTTCACAATTGTGTTGTGTACGCTGCATAAGCTACTTTACGTCGCCATTCTGAGATTTCGTGGTATTTCACAGATCGAGCTAGTCCATTCATGCAACGTACTGAGTGACTCTACCGCTGTTATAATGTTCTTCCTTCATTATGATTCATTTCTGAATTAGGCTGCTTGACTAAGATAAATTTAGATAAATTCCATGCCCATAATAAGCCCTAATTCTTTGATCGATTGCCTATTGAAGTCGAAAAACTGGGCCAATCTTAGTTTGTTCATTGTTGAGTTAATGAGCTGAGATAAACCGGCGAGGTCTCAGTCTCCTTGGCATCGATATTTGAACAGCTAAGAGAAAAGGTCAAAGTTATATAAACTTTAATTTATATTTTTATTACCAAATATAAACTAAATTATATCTATAACTAGCTGACCCGGCGAACGTTTTTTCGTCTCGGAAGCAATAAAAAATATAAAGTTTACTCTTTATTACATCAGCTAACTGCCAATTTAAGTCCTGTCATAATTGATCCAGCTATTTCAAAGATTTCCTGGAACAAACAGACAGACAAACAGACAAATGTTATTTTGGTCTATGTAGCATTCATGTCAGTGTAGAAGAAAGTAGTTATTTCAATATTACAAACAGACTCTTCAATTTTATTTATATATATAGATGTGTGCATATTTTATAAGTGCATAAGTGTGCATAAGTTTGAAATGAAACAAGAAAATTGACATATATTTCATGTTTAACAAATGTAGCATAACCTAACTTCAAGCCTTTTTCTAACCGAAGGTACAGGCAGCGGCTGTTAATCCTCGATTCCCTGAAACGGTATGTTACCTCCAAAAATTGAGTGGGTGGCGGAATCCATTACCATAAACCGGGCACAAAGTTATCTCATATCGACATTTATCACACATAACTTCCAAAAAGAATTCAGAGGTCCAAATCATTGGTGTGTGGCTGGAAACCTCGAATCTATAATCATATTTCAGTGTCAAGGTATAATTACCACTGCCTATACCTATATATATATATATGGTGAGTACGGATACATCAAGTGCTATTCTTACGGAAAATTTTGATAAGGTTTTTTTTAAAGAGCCTGAAATTCTCATTTTAACTTTAGACTAATAACTTGCCGGGTTAAAGTGCCTATAACTTTAAATAATGGCCACGTTTAACGGTGATTGGAGTCTATTTCTGTCGAATAAACTCATTAGGCCACCCCATTCATGGAACGTGGCCGGAAAGGCTCCCTTTTTATTTGCTCAGTAAACACTTAGAGAATCGATGAAGACTTCTTTTTGGGGAAAACCAGAAGTGTTTACGACGCTTTTCAACTGTAATAATTTTGGTTTAGAAGCCTAAGTTTCAAAGTAATTCATATTTTAATTAGTAATATTAATGATCTTGTGACCATTCTGATTCTCTATGATCTGATTTCTAATTAGAGACGGGCCTCATGGCGCATTGGTAAAACTACCGGCTGCAGCAATGAGGTCGGGGGTTCGATTGCCACCCGAGCACAAATATTTGTGACAAACATGAATACTTGTGTGGTGTCTGGGTGTTTCTCTATATATTAAAAGTATGTATTTACAAAAGAAAAGTATATATGTATAAATATCCGTTATCTAGTATCTATAACACAAGCATTTAGTTGCTTAGCTTGGAACTAGAGGGCGCTGTGTGTATTGTGTCTAATCTATTATTATTATAATTGGTTGGTGCTGAGTTCAAATCAAGTAAGTGAATAAAAAGTGACTTTTATATTATAACGCGAGACCGATAATTATCATCATACATCCGGGTATGGTTTATTCTGATTTCTAAAAAGTCATTCGTTTATTATTGGAAATATGGAACATCAGAAGTGGGAGTGCCTAACGCATCGACCATATACGCACGCATAAACGCATTGTGTTAGTGGTAGAGCCACGAAGCTCGCTGCATCAATGGGCCGACTCGACCTTTCAGAATATCGACGTAAAGTGGCTCTTGCCTCGTTTCGCTCGGTAAGAGAGATATCCGGAGGCCCATCTCCTTTCCCCCTCCCCTTCCTATCCCACTTCCGACCCCTCCCATATCCCTTTGCAGGGGCCGGCAACGCAACTGTAACACTATATGCGTTTAGGTGTCCATGGGCGGCGTTGGTGTGGCTGCTCACCATCAGGTGACACGCCTGCTCGTTTGCCCCCCATTACCATAAAAAAGACCATCGAGACGAATATATTTTTCATCCAAATATTTATTAAAATTGTAATATTATTACCATGTGTAGAAAATAATAATCTATTCTTCATTGAATATTTTCCTATAGATTTGCTTAAATAGGTATTTCTTTTCCAATTCAATGAAAATTAAACCTTAATTCATAAGTGTTAAGATATTTAATCAATTGGAAAGCGTTACAACGCTAATGTTAGAGTGAAATGTAGCGTATTTTATACTTAATAGAGTGTATTTTTGTCCGCAGGTTGGCAGCTGTAGAGAAGGGTATATACAGGTTGTTGTGAGCCGTGAAAGTGGGATTATGCACGGCCACGTGAACTAGCGATGTCGGTAGCTTCCCTGTTTGCGGCGCTGGGCGCTCTGACACTTGTCACACGCACAGGTAAGGGGTGTTCTATTTATGTTTAGCCACGTAATAAGGGTATTTAAAGATGTCACTCTTTTAAATAGAGATTTGTCTCATCTACAATGGTGGTATCCATTTGGCAAATATTAAATAAGGATTAAATCATAATCAAACACAACTACCCACTACCAACTAAAATAATATCTGCCAAAATCATTGCTTCCAATCAAAAATCCCCAGGTAAACTTTTCTAGAACCGAGGTCATTACGACATCTTATCCCACATAGGCACTGATAAAATAATAATTGAAAATATTTAAATATCATAACAAGAACACGAAAAATCTATATTCAATGAATCCAAATACCTACGGATCAAAATAAAAAGAAATATTTTTGTTTATAGGTCAATTCTAGTATTAATTTTAGGGTAGTCAACCCCCAGAATCAGAGCACAAAAATAAGGTCAGTTTCGTGTAATACATAAATAATATTATTAATTAATAACCTACCCTCGTACGATATTAAATGTATTAATACAGAGCCTATAAATAAACAATAAGGACAGTCCATAATTCCTTATAAATTATACCAAGCGTGTATTAACGTAGGAAATATGTATAATATATTAATGGGGAACATACATAGCTTCAAGCATTTTTTTTGGTGGGTAGAAGGTATAGGCAGCAGCTATTAAGCCTCGACTCGCCGTTAAGTTTATGTCCCAAATGGTCAAGGTGGCAAACGTACCCGTACCGGGCACACAGTTTTCAGTCATCGATATTTATCATACATAACTTTCGAATATAATTTCAAAAAGTCAATAGTGTGCGCCCAGACTTACGACTTCTTGTTTCAGAAGCGGGGTGCTCGACCACTGGAGCACTGAGACTTTTAAGTGGAAGTTTAGTAATACTTGTTGGATTTTGATGGATAGAATATATACATAGAAACACATACGCCAAATCCCTTGCGGGGTAGGCAGAGAGAACAGAGCGCCATAAGGCACGATTCTTACACGCTTCACTCGCTTCGTTGACTTTCATAACTCTTTTCATGCACGCGCGTCGATTTTTGAGGCTCCTAACATCACTTTCCTCCGGAACACGTTCTATTTGGTCATGGAATATGTGTCTTGGTCGTCCTCGTCTCTTACATCCATCCGCTTTTGCATTGCATATCTGATTAGTCAGTCTTGCATCATTTATTCTTTCTAAATGTCCGATCCATCGGAGCAGCCCTTTCTTACATTTACACCGACACTCTCTTTCAATCCAACTTCCTTCCTTACAACCTTGTTTTCGACGCGGTCAGCGAGAGTCACTCCGCAGATTTTGCGCAGTGCCCTCCTTTCTACCGCGTTTATCCTACTTTCATGCACACTCTGCCATACCCAGCTTTCGCTTCCATAAGTTAGCGTTGGGATCAGGACTACATTGTGGATAGCTAGCTGGGCTTTTCTGCTAATGTTTTCTACGCCCAGGAATCTGCCCAACGCTCCATTTACGCTATTCCCTATCTCCAATCGTTTTTTTACATCCGCGCTGTACCTTCCATCCCTGCTAAAAGCCTACCTAACTTTTAATAACGATCCGTATTTCTAGAATGTTGTTAATTTTGGAAGAAGTACATTTAAATTAGGCAAATAAAAATATATACGTAAAAAGCGCTTAAGTATCAAGAAAATATGTGGTTACAAAAAAAGAACACAAATTATCTACTAGTGATTTCCTTAAGGAAAAAAGAGCAAAAAAGATCGCTCCACTTATATAAGAACAAAAGCGTTTAGTTGATTACTGAGGCATTTAAAACGTTCGCCTGTTTGATGTTGTACGGGGTCTAATCCCGCTCGGATTCTTTGTTAGTACTTAGCTGAATGAAATCGACGTTTACTTAGGCAGTACGCCCCTCCTGACCTCGTTCCTCACAGTCAATACTCTCCTCTTTCTAAAAAATATAAAAAATATAGCAACACCAGACGTGTAACTTTTCTTGTTTTGTTAGAAACTATTTTACTTTTAGCACAAATAAAACTAAACTTACTTGTATTAAACGTATGTAAGTGTACTTCTACACTTTTAATATTCAAAGTTGTAGGCAGCGATGTTATGGCAGGAAACTTTTCTTAACGCAGGCAAATGATCAGGCATGGCATCTGACGGTAAGCAACCAACACCGTCCATGGAGACTTGTAACACAACTAGTACTACAATTGCATTGTCAATCTTTAAAATAAAATGGGAAAGTGCGATGTGATGGGGAGAGACATAGTTTGAGCCTTCGGATACATCTCATACCGAGCAAAACTCGCTATGAGCTACTTTACGTCGGTATTCTCAGAGGTTGTGGTATTTTAACGGTCGAGCCGGCCCATTAATGCATCAAATTTCGTAGCTATCACTATCAAATGTCACAATTGTGTTCAAGAATAGTGAAAGCAATGACTATTCAAACTTTACGTCAGAAGTCTAGACAAAAGTATTTCCTAACTTATTCTTTGTGACGATTTATTGACGATCATTTATTATACACAAATATTTAACTAGTTATAAAAACTGATTAGAATAAAGATATAGAATAGACATATTTTTCTTCACGATAAATTTTCCCTTCCCAATTTTCATTCCAAATTTTCACTTTACTAAATGGAGAAATTCGTTAGTATGAAACCAAGATGTGACAATGATAAGTGGTATCGCGTCACCCTGATCGGCTGCCAGATTACTCTTCTTTTTGAAATCGCTGGAATTGGGAACTACTTGAAGGTATTGACAGTTTTATTTTGTGAAATATAAAAGAGATGATGTAGACTGTCTCTGCTTTACTAGTATCCAATGACCTATTGCAGAATCGAATACTGTTCTTTTATTCACATACTTTTAAAGTAGTACTCAAATTAATACGATCACAGTTTTAGGGAGATTTATTTGAGACCTATGCTGTTCTATTTAAAATACTTTTACCATAACATAACTTCACGCCTTTTTCTATCCAAAGGTGCTGGCAGTAGCTGGTAAGCACCGACTTGCCGTTATGTTTTCGCCCCAAATGGAATAGGTGGCGAACCTAATAAATACCATACCGGGCACAAAGTTTTCAGCCATCGATATTTATCACATATAACTTTCGAAATTAATTTCGAAAAGTCATTGGTGTGTGCCAGGATTCCAACCTCTAGATTCAGAAGCCGTGTTTTCCACCACTGGACCACCGAGACTAATAAATACCTATCTTCCGAAAATATTTCCGTAACGCCATCCGTAACCTTCTTGCAGCCGCTGACTACACCTTTTTATTTAATTCATTTATTAAATAAAAAATAAGTGTTCATCTACATATAACAATAACTGGGAAAGGACATTAGATTTAGGACCCTTTGACGGGTGTAAGAAATGAGCATTTAGGGTACTCAACCGCGCCAAAAGGGAGCCATTAGCCCAAGGGTACTTCAAAAGACATATATACATGCCTCAGTTAAGTCCCCATCAGGACGCGGGTTACTGAAGTTTTGAGTGTTCAAACAGCTAATTCGTTACGGTTTTCTAAATTTTTACCGATTTAATGGGTATTGGTATTATCGATGACTCACAAATTACCTATTTCATGGGAGCTATTGCTTTATTGGCATCTTACGAGCTATTACTACATTTAAACAGTGGCTGAACCCATTCGAACGGCCAGTGTAGTGGCTTACTAAGTTCGTTGCCCAAATGAAATAGGTGGTGAACCTATTGCCATACCAGACGAAAAGTTTTCAGTCATCGATATATAATAATAATAATAATAATATCTTGGACACAATACACACAGCGCCCTCTAGTTCCAAGCTAAGCAACTAAATGCTTGTGTTATGGATACTAGATAACGGATATTAATACATATATACTTATCTTTTGTAAATACATACTTATAATAGATAGAAAAACACCCAGACGTCACAAAAATATTCATGTTTGTCACAAATATTTATGCTCGGGTGGGAATCGAACCCCCGACCTCATTGCTGCAGCCGGTAGTTTTACCAATGCGCCACGAGGCCATACATATATCACACATAACTTTCGAAAATAATTTAGTAAAATCATTAATGTGAGCTAGGATTCGAACACACACAAATAATAGAACTTTTAACAATTTGAATAAGACATAATTACTTAAATATAAATTATTTCTGTAATATTAACATTATTATTATTATTAACATTAACATATTAACATTGCTCATTAATAGCAGTTTTTGTTATTATTTACCCCGTATTGTAGGCACACGTAAATTTGGGTCCATGAAACAAGTGGCGTGTCTATTGTCATATATCGGAAGTAATGGCTTTAGATATCCATAATAATATTATATAGCGTCCGAGTATTTGTCTTCTTATCTATAAGATAGATAATTTGATCAGACGTGAGAGTATTGAATAAATAAATAATACTATACTTAGTTCGTTGTGTTATTTTTGTGGTTGAGAATAGAAAAGTTTATGTAAACAGAACAGCAGACATTAACTATTCATTTATGTATAAGCACAAAACAAAGAAGAAATCGCTTTTTTATTTTTAGATAAGATTTTATCTATTACTAGGCAAAAGAGTAAGCGGGTCACCTATTGGTAAGCAACCACCGCCACCCACGGACACCTGCAACTCAGATAATGTTACTAGATAGTGCTTTGCCGGCGTTGGAGGGAGTAGGATGGCAAAGGAGCGGGAGCGGGATGGGCCTCCGTGTACCTTTTTCACTGAAAGAATCGCGGCATGAGATACTTTACGTCTATATTCTGAGAGTTGTGGTATTTGATGACTGTAATAGAATGTTATACTCTCGAGAGCAATGAATCCGGGTCACTTAAAGAATGTTAAAAATCTCGGAAACTAAAAATGATAGGTTAATGCAATAAATTGTATTTAATAGACAATGTAATACTCCTTAAATGAAAGTAAAAAAAATATGAGTCACCATACATTTTATTAACACAAAATTACATAAAGAAAAAATCTGCTGATCTCTCCTTAAAACAAAAATAGGAAACATGAAATTTTTGAACTTTATTACGATTTTCTTGAATTTTAATACTTCGTATTGCCTCCTCGTGCTTCCATTACTGCGTTTATGCGGTTTGGCAAGTTCCTTATACGATTTTGGGGAATATTCTCCCATTCCTCTGTGAGAGCAATTTTGAGCTCACGAAGCGTGATTGGGGGAGGGTTTCGTTGTTTTACGCATCTGCCTAGCTCGTCCCAAGCATGCTCGATCGGGTTGATATCCGGGCTGCGCGCTGGCCACTCCATACGAGTAATGTTCATCTCTTGAAGGTAGTCATTCACAATCCTACCTGTATGAGGTCGGGCATTGTCATGCATAAATATAGCATCCTCACCTAAATTGACCATAAATGGACCAACGTGATCATTGAGGATTTCTTCCACATATCTTACGCTAGTTAAAGAGCCGTTTTCTATGATCACCAGCTCTGTGCGACTTTCAGAAGAAATTCCGGCCCACACAAGTACAGACCCACCACCGTAGGCTACTTTTTCCTCGATGCATGCTTGCTTGAATCTTTCCCCTGGTCTTCGATACACTCTGTGTCTTCCATCGTGCTTGTAGAGCATAAATTTTGATTCGTCGGAGAACAAAACTTTTGACCAATCTTCAATACTCCAATTTACGTGGCTCTGGGCATATCTTAGTCTTGAAATACGATGCCCACGCTCCAGTTTAGGGCCGTTTGCAGGTCTAAGGGGTTTTAAGTTAGATTCAGCAAGCCGACGTCTTACTGTCCATGCACTTGGGTTACTTCCTCCGAGGCGTCGAAACTGATTGGTGAGTTCAGTTCCTGTGAGAAAGCGATTTCGAAGCATGGTGTTCACCAAGTATCGGTCTTCTCGTGCTGTGGTATACCTGGTTCTGCCCGTTCCTGGTCTGCGTAGGTTAGAACCAGTTTCTTCGTAACGTCGGAGAACTCTTTGTACTGTTGACAGCGACACACCAACAGTCCTGGCTGTATCGCGCTGACTCCGGCCGGTTTCCAGCATTGTAAGTATTCTGGTGCATTCTTCAGGCGTAAGCGACATAATTTCAGCTTGAATAATGAATATAGAGCACTATCAACATGGTTTATGTACCCATATAAATGACAGATTACAAACAAAAGCAAAACCAAATGCTGTAATTTCGTAGTTCCATCTTCGAAAGTGGCCCTTTTTCAAATTTGATTTTTTTATGATATAACTTTACAATAACTAAGAAGTTTTAATACCTTCATTTAAGGAGTATTTCATTGTCTATTAAATACAATTTATTGCATTAACCTAGCATTTTTAGTTTCCGAGATTTTTAGGATTCTTTAAGTGACCCGGATTCATTGCTCTCGAGTGTATATAAGTTTATGTATAACCTAACATTTTATGTATACAATCATATTTGAAATCAAAAGGAGCTGCGGCTAACAACTAGTACTATACATATATCCCAATGACAATCGAAGCGAACAGCCAATAAGTTTCGCACTCTGCAATCTTTTTTTTTCTCATCAAATCTACTGGAAGGTCACTTAATGCCCTCAAGGCTTTGATTAGACTTGATCATGGCGAAATGTAATACCATCCTAAGATAATGTTGATTTCTCTTTACGAGAAATTCCCATCTGCCATTTTGTTGGATTATTTTTATGTTATTGCATAGAAATAATAAGTTTTATTTGTTCATTTATTTAGTTGAATGAGGAAAAAAATTAAAAGAACCTATCCCTTTTCTGACACTAAAGACAACGTTGTCCCCATAAATTACTTGATGAGTACATTGCACAATAGGCACAATAAAATTATTTTTTTTCATTAAAAAAAAATTTTTGGAGCAGATCCGAAATCGTACCTGAAATATGCAAAAGTAATGCAAATGGAGACAATACAGCGTCGCTGACGGCATCGAAAACTAGGTTGTATAGAAGGAAGTCGGACTGAAAGAGAATGTCGGTGTAAAAAATACAAATTTCAAACAAACTAAATCGCATTAAAATGCATCAAAACTAAATCACCCGTATAGAGAACGTACCTTGACCTCTGGCGGTGTGGCAACGTGTACGTGTGGCACTGAATTTTCTTTTGACTATCAAATTTCACTGTCACTAGTTGATAGTAATTTGTCATTTTACGAATAGGTACTTTTTTTTTTTTTTCGCGAGGAAATGCTTTATGCACACCCCCCGCCTGGGGAGGGCAGGGGGTAGTGTGGGACTCCCAAAACAGTAAACTGAAATCCGATCCTAGGGTTACCCACTAAAACCTCGCGGCGGCCTTCCTCCGGCGTTGGGGTGGTCCAGGATTCGGATAAACCCCTCTGGTCTCCACCCCGCCGTCACCCCCCCCTCCGTACGAGGGGGTGCTCATCCTCGGGGAGCCTCGGCGAGGCTCCCGCGGGCGGGGCGGCTCCGACCGCGCGCTGTAAAGAGGCGCGCGGCCGGCGGCGCCCCCGACGACCCTCCCCGGCCGCACCGGGGGGTCATCCTTCCCGGGCCGCGACCCGGGCGCACCCGCGGGGTGTGCGCCCTCGCGGCCCGCCGGCGGCGGCGATCGCTGAGCTCGCCGCCGCCGCCTTCGAGCGGGATCGGCTCTCTCCCGACCCCGCTCGGCGGCCTCCTTCTGGAGCATGACAGCTTCGCAGAAGGAGACCACAGCCCTCCACCCCTCCTCGCCCGCCAGCATTGCCGCGACCAACGCCGGCGGGGACAAGTCTCGCCCGATCCCGTCGACCAGGACTCGGCGCTCGGCCGCCCAGGCCGGGCAGACCTCCAGCGTGTGCTGGGCCGAGTCCAGGTCGGATGCGCAATGGTGGCATCTCGCCGTCTCTTCACGTTTTATTCGACTCAGATACTCACCGAAGCACCCGTGCCCGGTGAGTATCTGAGTCAACCTGTAGGTGACAGTGCCCCATTTACGGAGCACCCAGGCCTCGAGGTGGGGCAGGACGGCCCCGACGGCGCGTGAACGCGTACCGCCCTGGAGGACCAGCGCGTCGCGCCAGTCCCCCAGGACCCGCCGGAAGGCCTCCCGCCTCCGCACTTCGTGTCCCCGCGCGTCCCCCCCTCCCCGGCCGAGATCGTACGCAGCTGCGTACATCTCGGCCAGGATGATGAAGGGGGGATAACTCGCGAGGACCGTCGCCGCCTCGTACGAGATGGTACAGTAGCCCCGTACGATCCGTATGGCCATGAGACCTCGCGGGGGCCTCCCGCTCCAGGGCTCTGCTGAGGAGCCTGGAGCGGGAGGCCCCCGCGAGGTCTCGCGACCAAACGGGGGCCCCGTACAGGGCCACGGACCGCATGACGCCACCGTAGAGGCGGCGAACTCCCTCCCCCGGTCCCCCGAGGTTGGGCAGCAGGCGGTGTAAAGCGCCCGCCACCCGTCGCGCTCGGGGGACCATCCGTACGAAGTGCTCCTCGAAGCTCCAGCGGCTGTCCAGGATGAGGCCGAGGTACTTCATGTACCGCCCCACCGGGACAGCCGTGTGACCCACCTGGATCCGCGAGGCCGGGGGTTCCCTGCCTCTGGTGAGGCGGTGGAACCACAGCGCCTCACTTTTGTGAGGCGCCACCTCCAGGCCCAGCCCGCGGATCCGTCTGACGACGATTGCCACCCCCAGCTCGGCGAACCTGAGCGTACGCTCGAAGTCGGGCCCCGTGGCGACTACCAGAGTGTCGTCTGCGTAGCAAACGACACTCTGTTTCGTGCCTCTAATTTCAAAACCCGCCCCGTACTTCAAGGGGGGGGGGGGGGCACGCACTTCAACCCCCGCCCGCCTTTTGTGCACACGTCGGCTTCTTTGTAAATGATACAAGCGCTACGAATGCACATAGTGGCAACGTTTATTTTTCGTTTATGACAAAGTCGAAGCGGCCTTGACAGGACGAACAGCTGAGAAGAGTTTATTCCAGTTCATACATTTATAGGGAGTGTTCAATTACATGAAAATGAAAACTGTCGTTATTGACCTAATTACTGTACCGATCGTCGTAATATTTTGTACAACGTTTACTGAAATTATGATCTACATCTGGTATCAATTACTACATATGACTGGATTCCAGCCTGTATGTATATATTATATTGTATCCGTTATCTAGTATACATAGCACAAATAATTAGTTGCTTAGTTTGCAACTAGAGGGCGCTGTGTGATTTGTGTCCAAGATATTATTATTAATTGTCCTCTCTTCTCAGAAATTTTTATAGCATATGGCTGTGGTAACACGGCCTAGATTATTTTTATACCTAACTAAAACTTGAAAACTAAATGTGAAAGCATCAAATTATTCGCAAATAGAGCCTTGGGATTTTAAAACGATTTAATATTTTATTGTTTACGTAGCATTTGACAATATTTTAAATTAAAAATAGTAACTAATAAAATAATTTTATAGGTCGTCTCGGTCACAGTTTAGTAACCCGTTTTTTCGCGCGTTTTTCCGCGAGAGGCCTCCGGCCTACACTAAAAGGATCAAATATTGCTCTTTTCATAACGGAGACCTTCAGGTATTGGCAGTTGTGTAAATACACCGGAATAGGCTGTTGACACACTGTTTAATAACATAACTTCACACCTTTTTCTACCCGAAGGTGTAGGCAGTGGCTGTTAAGCCTCAACTTGCCGTTGTTTACTGAACTGTTTAATATTTTGTCGCATCTTTTCAAATTATAATACATTTATTATTAAAACTTTGCTTGCCTTTGTAACTTTAATATCCAAATTATTCACTTCTCCCACCAGGTTGCACCGACAACGCTAATGGCCTTGGAGCAAACGGAGTACCAGTGTTGGACTACACAGACGTGGATTTGGGTGTGACACAGCGAGGTCCCAGGTTTGATGTGGCACATTCCAGAAATGTAACGGCGCTAGTCGGCAAGACAGCGCAATTGAACTGCAGGGTACATGATCTTGGAAATAGAACAGTGAGTAGAATATTTGTACATAGTTGTCTTTTTAGTTCCCAATGTAGAATACCAATCATCAATGGGCCGTCTTGACCGATGAAATACCACGACCTCAAGGGGTGAAATGGCTTGTGCCGCGTTTCATTCAGTGAGAGTGGTATCCTGAGGCCCGATCCTCTATTCCCTTCCTTTCCCCTCGGACTTAGGCTTTGCCTTAAAGGACGGTAACGCACCACGGTGTTCATAGGCGGTGAAAAGTTACTTACCACCAGGTGACCAATTGCTCGTCAGCCCTCCTATCCCATAAAAAAAAATCTTCCAATCAAGTGGTTCAGTGCTTTCTATCTTTTCATCAATGTAGAATCGACACAATTTGCAAAAAAAATCGTGCTCAATTTTATGTAGGTTTTCTTGATTTTTCTCTTAAATTTTGCTGATTAGTTTTTATTTAAGTACAAGACTTACTACAGGTAGCTTTGTGACGTTTTAGTTTATAAATACCGGATAATTCTAAGGAACAGTGATCGCACACTTCTGTAAAAAAAAAAACATATATAAAATATGAAAACATGGAAAATAAAAATCCAAAAAAAAAGTTCCGATACCGGGATTCGAACCTGAGCCTCCTGGATGTGAGCAAGGTAACCTTGCCACTAGACCATTTGGGTAGTTATACATAGTTCTAAATAAGCCAATACTTGAAAGTGTCTTAGTTTAGCATGGAAAAAGTGTCGTGACAACTTTTCGTAAGATTTTTTTCCGTCTAGCTCCCTTTCACAACGCGCGATAAAGAACTTCGTTCTAATAACAGATAAATAATATAAGAAGAACCTATTATTGCAATTTCAGTAAAGATAGTATATTATGGGTTCAAAACTTCCCACAGATATCCTAATTTCATTCTCATTCCAAAGAAGTATTTTTTTCTACACAAGTTTGTGTAAACATAACTCTGATTAATTGTATCATCAAATAACGTCATTATTAAAAAAAAGGTATTTGTCAAATTTAAAACACCAAAAATGTGTTTTCTATTCCCTTAGACTTTGTTACTGCGACACTGATGAATTGCAAAAATCTGTCTTTAATATTTTATTCTCCTAACAATTAGGGATCATAAATTTCGGAGCCAAATCCCCTTTGGATTACGCAGATAAGGTTGTCACTAACTTTTTTCTGGCATTTAGAGGGGAGAGTGTAAGAGAATGAGATAATTTTATTCCTCCTTTTGTTATTTTAAAAAGAGATTTGTTAAATTGATAATAATGTTGTATTTTAGATTATGAAAAACTACGTCTAGCTCATCAAAATGTTACATAAATTTAACATTCTTAAAGGATGCAATTTTCTTTTGAGCCATATTAGGGATTAAAAAAAGTTAACATAACATAACTTCACGCCTTTTGTTACCCGAAGGTGTAGGCAGCGGCTGTTAAGCCTCGTCTCGCCGTTATGTTTACGTCCCAAATGGAATAGGTGGCGAACCTATTGCCATACCGGGCACAAAGTTTTTCAGTCATCGATATTTATCACACATAACTTCCGAAAACAATTTCGAAAAGTCATTGGTGTGAGCCAGTGTCTGGAATCGAACCCGGACCTCTGGATCAGAAGCCATGTGCTCGACCACTGCGCCACCGAGACTTATTAAGTAATAAATAAATGCGATAATATCCTTAAAAGTTGGTTTAGTTATACGCATTTAAAATTCATTCTTTTTCTATATTCTCGCATTCAAATACATATTACAATACTAGCTGACCCGGCAAAATTTGTTTCGCAATAAAAGTAATTTTTACAGCACTTATAATAATTGCTGAATATCGAAAATTATCACTTTTTCTTTTTTAAATTATATAATTATGATATAAACGGGTTGACACCCTATATCTATTAAAAACCGCATTAAAAACTTGAGTGATGAACTTTGCAGTTTCAAAAATCTAAGCATATATGGTGACAGACAGCAAAAAGCACTTTGTGCCCGGAAACTTTGTTTTATAGAGGTCGCTTTGTTTTATAGTGTTCAAATCTTGGCACAACAATGAGTGTTCAAAATTTATTTCGAAAGATATCTGTGATAAATATCAACGACTGAACACTTTGTGCCCGGTGTGGAAATAGGTTCGTCACCATTTGGGACGTAAACGGCGAGTTGAGGCTTAACAGCTACTGTCTACACTTTCGAGTTAAAAAGGCGTGAAGTTATGTTATAGATTAAAACAATTTTTATAGCGTTTATTATAAACGCGATATAATCCTAAAAGTTGTTTTAACCTATGAGTGAGATTCGCGAAAGTCTGAGAAATAAATAAGTTATGTTATGTTATGTTCACCATAAAGGCACAAATAGATAAAAAAAAGAGTTTTATATTCAAATAAAAACTATCTGAAATCACTTTATCCCCCATTGCATCCATAAAAGCACTTTTAACAAAACTCACAAAAACCAAACAAAATTGCTAGACTAAACCAAACATTACTATGCAGTTTTATCCGATTCTATTTTATTTTTCATGCAGTATAAATTCCCTTTTGGATTTTGTGAAGTGCGAGAGTCGGATTTTAATTGATATTTGATTTTGCTATATGTATTTTTCTGTGTTTATTTTTATTCAACAACTCTAGGGACTAATAATTTTCTTTTACAATAACTATAATTAACTTGGTACCACTTTATTATATAATTTTATCACTTAAAAGTTTACTACTCACTCTTATTGATCGTAGCGTGAATATATATTGCCTAAAGCTTACTGCAATAAATGGACTATCCAACAAAAAATACTTTTTCAATTCGAACCAGTAGTTTCTGAGATAAACTTGGTTAAAAAATCTTAGTCTACCTTCTCTCTATGGCTTTTCAAATTAGTATAAATGATTAAAAACTTGACATTTCACCAGGTATCGTGGATACGACATAGAGACATCCACCTGTTAACATCTGGCAGAATGACATACACCTCTGACCAGAGATTCATCAGTGTTCACAATCCCCACACTGAAGATTGGATACTTAAGGTAAGCAATGATTCTCCATGTTAAAAACCACTACAATAACACTACTGTCTATCCCCTATCAATACTATAATAATTTTAATAAACAAAAAATTCATATATGAAGCAAATAAAAATTAAAAACTTTAGGTTAAAAACTAACATATATTTTTCAATACCATCATAATTCTATTTTATAAACGCCATTAAAAAAATGTACACCACAAACAGAAAGAAAATACATAAGCACTTAAAAGTTAAACACAGACAGGTACAATGGGCGGTTTTATCGCTTACAGCGATTTCTTACACACAACCTTTGGATGGACTTGTCAGTGCAGAAAATGACAGCTGGGGTGTACTTGTTATATCAATACGCCCTTAACGCTAAACACGTCTAATACACAAGTCGCCGTATGAAATATCCGGCACAAGATTAACTTTTTAATCAATAATTACTATTATTTATATTTATATACCAAGTAACTCCAAAAAGTCATTGGTCGATTCGAACCTGGAACTGACGTCTCAATGTTTAACTAAATTAATGTAAAAATATTTATCACGATAAAGTTCATGGTTAATCTAGAATTTCTTCACAATAAAATAGGCTTTTAGCATCTCAGTAGAAGGCTTTCTACTTACATCAGTATATTAATATAGCAACATCAAGTAATATAGCAGCAGAGATAAAGCTTTGAAAGCCTTTTTTGTATTGTAACAAATGTAGAACACAAGGGCACAATTATAAAGTAACCATAATTTTGGGGCAAATATTGGACAGTCCTATTTTGTTTTTGCAATTTAATATTGAAAATAGATTTTCTCCTTTAATATAAATTTAATATATTTCAATATAAATTTAGTTCATTATCATCATCATGATTAGTCCAGATCTGTCCACTACCGTACGTAGGCCTCCTCCTTAGCACGACATTACGCGGTCCAGTGCCGCTGACATCCAACGACTACCTGCTGTTTTCTAGTGAATACAGTTATCATCGATCGTCGATCCACCTTGTGGGGGGATGGCCAACGCTGCCCAGACCAGTCTGGTCGCCACTGTACAATTTTTTTTTAATTCTATCAGCTGTTAATCGGCTATGAGATAATATAACTGAATGTATATTTACTGAGCATTTTTCAGTAGGAAATAACATATATCTATAAATAAGTAAAAATAATGTATATGCACAGAATATAGGTTGAAAAACATGCAGGGGATAAAAAAGTGAAATAAGTAGGTGAATGAACACTTACACTAATTCCGTAACGATTACTAACCGGGCTTAAGACAGCAATTTCAGCAATGAACTGATCAGTATTTAGAATGCAGTATATTTTTTATGTTTAAGTAAGTAAATAGATAGTGGTAAGCCAAGCAGTTCATTGGAAGAATGGGTAGGCTCAACCGGTGAAATACTTTTAACTCTCCTTACCTATCCTACACCCTTAAAGGTCGGCAACACAACGGCAACACTATAAGTATTGTAGGTGTCCATGGGCGGCGCTGGTCACTTTTCATCAGGTGGCACGCCTGCTTGACCCAGAAAAAAAAACAATTAAATTAGACATTATTATAAGTGCTGATACATACACTTACAGAACTGAAAGCAGGTATATTTATTTCGAGTAATTGGTATCATAAAATGGACTTTTTATCAAATT
Source organism: Euproctis similis (assembly GCA_905147225.2). Lineage (NCBI taxonomy): Eukaryota > Metazoa > Arthropoda > Insecta > Lepidoptera > Erebidae > Euproctis > Euproctis similis. The sequence continues at coordinate 2,466,121 of LR990121.1, read as the reverse complement.
CCAATTCCAACATCTCTTATAATTACTTTAGAGCTAGTAAACGCGGATAGTCCTGTTTGATTCATGGTCACCCTACACGTGACTTTGTGCAAAATGAATGAAATATGTCTAACTTACTCTCACGCATTTTCTCATATGAAGCGGTTTTATGCCCCAAAATTTCACTGAATACTTCATGTATAGTAATGAATAATGTTCCTATGTGGGTGGAATCATTTAAATAATATATTGAGATATTGTAATGAGCCTCATTCGAAATGGATTAGATGGTTATTCTCTTCTCTTTTCTTTCTCGCTTCTTTTATGTACAGTACAATTTCTTGGTAATAGCATCCGCTTTATTCCCTAGGCGGTTGTACTGGATGTATTTACTTATGTATACGGAGTTTTTGCATTATCTATAGGCTAGGAGCCAGAAATTTCTGCTCGAGAAGATCTCAATTCTAGCCGTAGTGACGTGGTGATTTTATGTGTAATATTTATCAAGCCAATGACTTATATAGATCAATATAAAAATAATATTCAAGACTCCTAATACTACTATTAGATTGGCTGGTTTATTTGCTATACTTAAAAAGGATTTTATACATAGTAGGATTGTTTTCAATAATATCACAAATTGTTACAAAAATACTAATTTGCCCACAGATAAGGTTTCCGCAGAGGCGTGACTCAGGCGTCTACGAATGCCAAGTCGGTACCACTCCACCGATTGGACACCGGATGTACCTCTCAGTTGTCGGTAAGTAATGTTATTAGATAAAATTATTTTACTCTACCTGCCACGCAAGGTATTCGGCGTAAAGTTATATTACCAATGCTTATTCGAAAAATAATATACATGTAACTCCAGCTAGTTTCCAAGCCAAATAATTAAGCTAGATAACAGTAACCAATACCTACACTTTCTTTTTTATGTAACTTTTACTTTTTATCTAAGCTTATCGTAGAAATCTGTAAATGAACCCTACGACCTGTTGAAATGCGGTCGAAATGAGGGCACTGCGCATAATTTGCTTTGTGACTCTTGCTGACTGCGTCGAAAACAAGGTTGTAAGGAATGAAGTTGGATGAAAAGAGAGTGACGGTTCAAAAGTAAGGTAGGGTATGCTCCGATGGTTCCGACATGTATAAAATGATGATATAGGATGTACTAAGCAGATATAAAATCCAAAAGCGGGTACCTCAAGGAAAGCGATATCAAGAGCCTTCAAAATCGAAGACTTTCATGACAAGAGTTATGAAAGTACAACACTTAAAACTTCATTAGAAATTGAAAACTAAAACATGCATTCGATGTTCCTGACTTCGATACTTGAGGTTACTAACAGCGCCTCATTAAATACTACTGAAATATTTCATCCCATAATATTGGGCACAATTTCTACGGTCATCAATCGTCTAAATATAAATTTACTTTAAGGAAAGCAGCCTCGTTAGTAAATTTCAGTGATTATTCAGAGAAAATTTGTCTTGCTGGTCTTTTTTAGAAACTTAAGTTAGCATTAAGACAAAATGGCGCGGATGCAGTTAATTTATTCCACTAACGGACGTAATAGAGCCGGCAGCAGTTCTTAAAGAAATAAAAATGTTGAATACGGCAAAAATATTTTAAATGCCCCGAAGGAAATTTCAGCTTTTCAGTACTTATAGTTGAGTTTAATTAAGACTCTTAGTTCTCAGTTTTTAAGAACTCGATGAATTAATAAAAACCTAGATTATTTTTTATTATTATTTCTAAGTACTGTTGTTATTCACAGTTATTTGAAAAGGTTTCAATGCAGTATTTTATGAGAGTATTTTCTTCCTATATACTGCTTATTTAGCAAGTAAATAATCGCATAAAAGATTGCAATAAAATCTTTTCGAACACATTTTAAAGGGACCATGACTTCCTGTTAAAGATGAAGCAAATATGAAATTTTAAATTAAGTCAATAACAGTGGTATAGATACGCAGTTTACTATATGAATGCGCTGGTTCGACCAGTGAAATACAATAACATAACTTCACGCCTTTTTCTACCTGAAGGTGTAGGCAGCGGCTGTTAAGCCTCGTTTCGTCGTTATGTTGTAGGCAGCGGCTGATAAGCCTCGTTTCGCCGTTATGTTTACGTCCGAAATGCAATAGGTGGCGAACCTATTGCCATACCGGGCACAAAGTTTTCAGTCATAGATATTTTTCACACATAATTTTCGAAAAGAACTGCGAAAAGTCATTGGTGTGAGCCAGTGTGAGGATTCGAACCTGCGACCTCTAGATTCAGAAGCAGGGTGCTCGACCACTGAGACCTTGAATAACCTCTGAGGACATTGACGTGGTGAGCTCATTTCGGGTTTTGAGTTAGTTAGTGAGGTAACCGGATGCCCACTCCTCTTTTTCCTACAAGACTCCCTTCTTATTCTATCTTATAGCCAGACAACATAAGTGTGAAACTATCTGCTGTACAGTTATCCATGGGTTACTTGGTTACTCACTTACCATCAAGTAACCTTGCTCGTTCACCCCCTGTTACGTAAAACAAGTAATGTTGTTTTAAAAGGTTGGAATGCACTTTTTATGTGAGTATTGACCCTACCTACATTAAAAGCTAAATAGACTGTGACTTCCTGTTGATAAATCCGGAACTTCCCTCACCAAAACAAACTTAATGTTAACTGAATTGAGAGTTGACTTCGAATTTTGTTTTGGTGGATTTTTGATTGTTTTCGGAAGTTATCTGTCTGAAAACTTTGAGCCCGGTATGGCAATACTTTCGCTACCTATTCCATTTGGGACGTAAACATAACGGCGAGACGAGGCTTAACAGCCGCTGCCTAGACCTTCCGGTAACAAAGGCGTGAAGTTATGTTATTTTAATTACAACCTACGACTTATTCTTTCAATCGAGAAAATTTTTCTTAGTTTTTTTTTTCAGTAGCCTTATATCGGAAGGATCTTCGCAATTCTCGTATTTCAATATAATTTTTCCCGCCATTATTTAAAACGCTCACAAGATTGATTGTTATGAGGGTAATAATGCGGAGAAATTTGTTTATTGTATTTTTAAGCCCACGAGCCAAAATAATGAGCTTGAGTCACTTCTGATATGTCGGTCATTGTTCACGGTTTTTTCATCTCAAAGCTTTTAAAATTATCTTTGGGTATATTAATTTTTTAACATTATAATAATATAATGTTACTTCACGCCTTTCTATCAAAAGGTGTAGGCAGCGCCTGTTAAGCGTCGTCTCGCTATTATGTGTACGTCCCAAATGGAATACTTGGCGAATCTATTATCCCTATATGAATCAAGATGTTGCGAAGTTGGGTTCGAATCCTGGCTCACAACAATGACTTTTCGAAATTGTTTTCGGAAATTATGTGTGATAAATATCGATGGCCAAAAACCTTGTGCCCGTTATGGCAATTTGTTCCCTACCGTTTGGGGCCATATTCCATTTGGGGGGTACACTAAAATGAAAAATAAATATATTATTGCTATTTATAGAATTCAAAATTCAAAATATCTTTATTCCTAGGGAATCTAAGTGCCAGTTCCGGCGTCAGGGCTTCTTGAGAAGAACTGGCAAGAAACTCAAGACCGACTCTTTTCAGTTTCCAGAATAGATATATCTTTTATATTAATGGATGTTTTTATAAGATACATTCTAGTAACCTACCAGAAAGGAAATTTGCGAATAATTTAATGTTAAATAATAATAAAATAAAAATACTTCACGACACAGAATTTAGAAGTAATTTATATACACGTCCTTGCCTGAGGCTTAATTTTAACACGCCGTTGGAAAAAATGGGCCATTTTTCTTGTTCAGATAAGGTAATCTCGAACGAGCTTGTTTATTTTAATGTTAGAGGTCATTTTACAGAGTTACGCTCATGTTTTCAGATGCGAAATTAGGTTTTTTTTTTAAACTTTATTTTTTTTATGGGTTATCAGTGCAAACTAGCAATCGTGTCACCTGATGGTAAGCAACCTGCGCTGCCCATGGACACCAGCAACATATAGTGTTACCGTTGCGTTACCGACCTTTAATGGAGTAGGATAGGAAGGGATGGGGAAGAGGGGTGGGCCTCCGGGTACCTCTGTCACCAAATGAAACGCGACATGAGCCACTTTACGTCTATCTTCTTAGAGGTTGTGGTATTTCACCGGTCGAGCCGACCCATTCCTGCAGCGAACTGCTTGGCTCTACCACTGTTCGATTTAGGTTATATAATAGGCATTTACCCTATTGTAGCTAACATCTAGATCATATAGCTGTAGACCACTATTAGATTTTGTTCTATTTAAAAAAAATCTTAATTGTATGAGTCAATAGCTGACACAGTGAACTTTGCTCCGCATCAAATGTAATTTTTACAACGTTTGCAATTAAAATGCTAAATTTCGAAAATTTTCACTTTTTCAAAGTCAAAAACAAAATAATTTTATTTGTTTGATTTTAGGTCTTCACAAACACTTAAAAATAGTCAACAAGTACAGATAACATATTATTTAAAATTAAATACAAACACGAGCGCTTGTGGAATGTGCCTACGTGGGTGAGTGTAGGGGCTATCATGAGGAGAATCGGGCAAGAAACTCATGTGCCAAATACTCTTTTCAAACCATTTGAAATAAATAAATAACAATATTATTATAACTACTGAAAACAAATCAGTAGGTTAGTGAATAAAAGGTGTAGCAAACAGAATACTCGACAATCACAATTAAGATCCAACCAAATTAAAATCAACGTCCTACATGTTAACTAAGAAATTCTATGCGATCACAGTAGTCGAGCACAACTGACGCGACTTCTTTAGATTAGAGTGGTAACTTTGTGCAACAATTGTGGCGAATAATAAAATTTAAGTATCACATATTGAACACAATATCAAGGCAAATTTAAAATGCAATTTTTCTTTACTACATTACACATGGATTCTACATAACAACCACCTTATTTATTAAATTTATTTATTAAAACAATCTGCTTTTAAATCCGTTGCGTAGTTTCAAAGATCTAAGCATATCAGGGGACAGACAACGGAAAGCATCTTTGTTTTATACAATATCGCAAAGCTGCGGGTAAAAATAAGCATTCGTCCGTCCCATCTTCGCTATCAGGACAAAAAGTGAGAGTCACCGTTAAAATCCAAGGTCAAGTCAAAGCAGATCATCATTAGTCAAGTATTTTTTTGCACATTTAGATCGTTACAAGCAGATTTCACAACCCAGTGAATGCACAAGATAGGAGAAATCTTTGCCAAATAAAATTTAAATTACTTTCACCATTTTATGAACTATTTTTTACCCTTCATTCTTTATTATAATACCCTTGAATTAGTTAAAGGTTTTTTATTAACTGTCATTGGAGTGACAATATAATTAACAAAAACTGAAAAAAATATATTGTTTTGTTGTTAAGTACAAAAGTTAAGTCACCTAGGTGGTCTAGAGGTCGAGCCACGCACTATTCATTTATGAAACCACTTGCCAGCAGCTGTTATTTTGAACCGTTACAACCTAGGAACCTTCAAGAAACGAGCTTATTCCCATTTTAAAAGCCGGCAACGCTGATGTGATGCCCCTGGTTTTGCAGATGTCCTTGGGCGGCGGCAGCCGCTTTCCATCAGTTGACCCGCAAACTCTCTGACCCCCTTCTACCATAAAAAAGAGCACATAGGTTCTGAATCAAGAATTGGTGGCTGCAAATCCACTAACAACGTATTAGATACTTTTTAAACTAATATTATCTAATATATCAATAGATCATAGCTCTAAAGAATTTTTTAAACTAATAATAATAATATTTGGACACAATACAAAATACAGCGCCCGCTAGTTTCAAACTAAACAACTACATGCTTGTGCTTTGTTAACTTGTTAACAGATAGTAATACATAATATACATACTTTTCTTTTGTAAATACATATTTATAATGCATCGTAAAACACCCAGACGTCATACGAACATTCTTGCTTGTCACAAATATTTGTACTCGGGTGGGAATCGACCCTGCCAACTTCGATTCTTCAGTCGGCAGCTTTACCAATGCACGACGAGGCTCGTCTTAACAGTTTAACTTATAACTATCAGCTGAATCCTTTTCGGAAATTGTGCTAAGACTGGCAAACATTGTACCGCCATTTTGTTTAAATTGGCAAATTGTTGGATAGCTTCATTTGTGCTATATGTTTTTGATGTACCATGTCATGTGTATTTTTGCGAAGTAAAAAAAAAATATTATTAATACGTGAAGATGATTGAAGAAATATTATTACAAATATTGACATAAAATTATGAAAAAAATAATGAGATTCGGCAGCAACTGATCTTGTTTCACTTCAAAGAATCCGCTTTCAAAGGAGCAATATAAATTTATTTGGCTCCAAAGTAATAACAGACGATGAGGCTGTACACAAATTTTATTTTGGCCTCCTCCTTTTGATGGACGAAGATTAAAATTATTCCCCCCTCTCGAAGTAAATTTTTGGTGTGGTGAAAACTCGACTGAGGAGCGAATGGGAAACTTTATTAATTTGCTTATTAATTTTATTAAAACACCAAATTGCAAGAGATATTTCAAAAACAATCTGCCCTTAACATGCAATTTTTGTTTAATGACACAAGAAGGATTCTCCCGTTTTTAGTTTTTTTTTAATACTAGTTTCGTTAAACTAATTTTCTAATTTGAAACCAAAGCAATACGTTTTTTGCATAATCAAATAAGTAGAACAGATTAAATATCTCATGTAAAGCGGCGAGCATAGCTTAGTGTTGCATGTTTTAAGTAACCGACTTCAAAAAAGAAGGAGGTTCTCAATATACCGTATTTTTTTTTTAATTTGAATTTGGATTTGAAAATTTTGTGTAAATTTTGAAAAAAAATATAAAACAATTATTAATATCCTTTTTACCTCGGTGGTGCAGTGGTCTAGCACCCCGCTTCTGAATCAAGAGGACTCGGCTTTGAATCCTGGCTCACACCAATGACTTTTCGAAATTAATTTAGAAAGTTATGCGTGATTAAATATCGATGACTAAATACTTTGTGCCCAGTATGACAATAGGTTCGCCACCTACTCCATTTGGGACGCAAACATAATGGTGAGTCGAGGCTTAACAGCCGCTGCCTACACCTTTGGGTGGAAAAAGATGTGAAGTTATATTATCTTATGTGTGTTTTTTTTTACTTTGACATATTTGATATATTTATTACGTCTTTGTCAAATATTCCTAACTTATTTTTTACTGAAAATTATAAAAAAACCCGCGTAAAGTTGAAAAGTGAGTATTTGCTTATAAAGTGAACATATAAAAATAACATTTTTAAAAGAAAATAGTACGTGTCAACCCCGGAAAATATTGTCACGGAACAAAACGATGACTTTGAAGAATTTATAAAATATCCCGCCGACCTGTTTTTACATAATTTCACGATAATCAGATTGCCAGTTCGTGCGTGCGTGCCGTACAAATGGCTGAAACAAAATGTAAGAGGTGCGTTCTGAAAATTACAGGCAATTCACGTGGTGACGAATCTTTCCTGATATTTCCTTTCAAGTGACACAATTGAAAAGCAAAAGAAAAATATGATGTAAATGATTTTTTCAAATTTGTATTTATTTATTTTTCAATATATTACTCCTCGTGATTATTTTTAAATGTGCTTTGAAATGCTAATCTTGAAAACCATACAAACAAGACTGTATGATAAAACAATTTATCCTTTGAAACTTCAAGACCTATTCAAACAATTTCTGTCTTATGATTACAAAGCCGTATTCCTAGAATATCTACACACATCTTGAAGTCAGCACAAAGGCTTCGTTAGATAAGGTCAGGGACTCAATTGAACTCTGGGACGCGAAGTTTCGCAATCATATTGTTATTAACTTTCGTAATAGTTGCAGAACCTTTTTAAACTAAAGAAATTACGACGTTGCAAGCACACACAGAACTTCACGCGAAACACTTTATAGAGTAGGCAGAAAGTACTAGTCTCAAGAAATCTTTCAACATAAAAATAATCCATGTAGAAGGATTTTTTGGGATCGTCTATACGTTCGCGGCTCGACCGATGAAATACCAAGACCTCTTGGAATATCGGTGTGAAGTGGCACGTGCCGCGTTTCGTTCGATGAAAGAGGTATCCGGAGGCCCGATCCCCTTTCCCCTTCATTTCCTCTCCTACTCCTTTATAGGACGGCAACGCACCACGGTGTTCTTGGGCGGTGAGTAGTTGCTTACCACCAGGTGACCCACTTGCTCGTTTGCCCTCCTATCCCATAAAAACTGCTTAGTCATCATATTCATGGTCACTACTTTCTTTATACTGAAAATTAAGACACATTGACAGATTTTACAATAAGAATCCATGAATAAGTCTAATCCAGGCAAACAAGCTGGGCACAAAAAAATATCACTTACACTGTTATTATGAAAATATTAATTGTATAAACATTATTTTGTTCATATAGAACCTTTGACAACGATCCTGGGTGGTCCGGAGCTGTTCATCAACATGGGCAGTACCATCAATTTGACGTGTGTGGTACAGCATTCACCAGAACCACCGCCTGCAATACGCTGGACTCATAACGATGAAGTAAGCAAGTTTAATCGTAAAATAAAATTATTTTGTATATAACTAGCTGACCCGGCGAACTTTGTTCTGTATCAAAAGTAATTAAATTTGGATCTTATAAAGTTCAATTTGTGCTATATTTATCGGCACGCGTTGTGGCGCGCAACGCAACTGCTATGTCCCGCTATGTAGCTCAGACTTGTCGTATGTCCCGCTATGTAGCTCAGACTTGTCGTGTGTATCTACACTGATATTATAAAGAGGAAAGATTTGTATTTTTGTATGTAACGAATAAACTCAAAAAGTACTGGACCGATTTTAATAATTCTTTTTTCTTTAGAAAGCTACATTATCACTGAGTAACATAGGTAGGCTAAGTGTAATCATCGTCGTCATCGACATTTTGTTTGTATGCGAGTAACACCGTGAGACGGGAAGCTACATACAATATAGCGGTACGAAGTTCGCGCGGTCTGCTAGTAACAAATAAGTTAATAGCTGAAGTAAGTATACATTACTGTTTTCGTGAGACGAACGAAAATTAAAATAAATTGTATATAACATAACTTTACGCCTTTTCTACCCGAAGGTGTAGAAAGCAGCTGTCAAACCTCGACTCGCCATTATGTTTGCGTCCAAAATGGAATAGGTGACGATTGCCATACCGGGCACATAGTTTTCAGTCATCAATATTTATAACACATAAATTCCGAAATGAATTCGAAAAGTCATTGGTATGATATATTGTACCTATTCGCACTTAATTCGCTTAAGGTATAGGCAGAGTTATCTCGTGTTTCCAAAATTAATGACTATTTACATAATATGATATCATAATTTGTTCAATATTCAAAAAGGCAATGGTGCATTTTTTTATGGGTAGGAGGGCAAACAACCAGGCTTGCCACCATGGTAAGTAGCCAGCGCCGCCCATGGACACCTGCAACACATATAGTTACACTTCGTTGCCGACCTTAAGGGAGTGGGATGGAGTAGGATGGAGGAAGGAGGAAGGGATAGGGAAGGGGGGGTGGGCCTCCGGATACCTCTGTCACCGGACGAAACGCGGTATGAGCCACTTTACGTCGATCTTCTGGGAGGTCGTGGTATTTCACCGGTCGAGCCGGCCCATTCATGCAGCCAACTGCTTGGCTAATGATTCAAATCAACAGAATTTTTGAAAATTTATTTTACCATAAAAAGAATGACTAATAAACTAGTAACCAGTGGAAGCTACTAACTCTAATTCAATCTATTCCAATGCCGATAGCCAAAGAGAATACAAAAGCCATTAAAACCTACACAAAAGGCTGTATACATTAACCACAGACATTGAAATAAATGAGTTCGCCGCTGTACTATATGTGATATAATATATTATGCTGATTTAAATTGAACATATATATATATATATTTACATCGCGAAGTCGATGTTACGTCCTATATGGCGATTTTTACCGATGATGTTGCGTCCGAGTGACTTGTTGCATCCTGTATACGGACGCAAGATTGACCAACCCTCAAATTCAGCCAGAAGCATTGTCAAGGTTAGTACAATGACTGGGTGAAATATTGGCGTGGACGTTGTTTTGTCACCGGAGTGCTTTTCAGCGTATTTCTTAGTTCCGCCGTTTGGCGCGCGAATTTTGGAGGGCGCTCCTGTGCGCCGTATATCAGTGGCGTATATTCGATATTTTGTCTACGTCTAACACCCCGATAATGTGACTTCTGTATACAAAAAAAGTTTTTATCAATTCTAATGTGTGATTTAATTGCGTCACACCTCGTCTCTTCTGAGGCGATGTCCTTGACATCACCTCAGAAGGGGTGACAGAGGTGAGGGGGCGGAGTTCGCACGCGGTATACAAGTGGCATGTTATTTTTTATATTTTTTGCCGGCCAGCGCGGACGTAATGATGCTTGTGGTATAAATATTGTATTATACATATACAAGTAAGATACAATATATGGTCACAGAGTACTAGAAGGGCATGCGAGGCTATCTTTTTATTTTATTTTTTATTTTTATGGTTAGGAGGGCAAACGAGCAGACGTGTCACCTGATGGTAAGTGACCAGCGCCGCCCATGGACACCTGCAACACATATAGTGCAACACACATATATTCACCCTGATACAGACTCTAGAATTCTCGACCGCACAAGGCGCTCCTCAACCTCATATATACTAGACAGTGTTGACCATGATTCATTCTTGGGCACACGATCGTAAGCCTTCTTTAGAGCTATAAAAGCACAGAATACTTTTTGAGACTTAGCTAGATACTTTTCAGATATAGTTCTCAAAGAGAAGATCTGATCGATGCACCCGCGTCCTCTCCTAAATTCCGCTTGTACATCCCACAATTTCTCATCAGTTACATTCGTCACTCTGGCAATAAGAATCCTCGCATACAATTTACCTACAACACTGAGAAAACTAATAACTCGGTAGTTTTTGCAATCTTGTCCCGACCCCTTTCCCTTTTGCAAGTACTGCTGCTGCTGCTGATGACTGCTTTAGTCCAGTCATCTAGAACACAGCCATCTCGCTAACACATATTAAAAAGTAGTCGCAACATTCTTACAACTCCACTCCCTTGCCACTTTCCAGCATCTCGGTAGTTACCCTGTTATACTCTGCAGACTTACCTAATTTCGTACTTTTAATCGCATCCATTATTTCATCTTCCATAATTTCCTGATCTGCATCGTTTTTTGAGTGCGTGGAAGTTGGGATGTTTTCTGGCTTATTATTGTGAGGATGTCCCTCACTACACTCAAAAAGTTCCTCAAAGTGACTTTTCCAACGATGCAGAACATCTCTTTCGTTACTCAACACTCATCTATCTTTATCTCTTATAACGTCCAACTCAGATGAGCTTGAACCTCCTCGAGCCAATTTAACCTGCTTCCAGAACAGTTTTAAATTGGCTCTGAAATTTTCAGACATCTTTCTGTCAAACTTCTCTTTCATACACTTCTTCTTTTCCTGTAGGTACCACAATTTTAGCTCTCTTTTTTGCTTCCGCATGCACACATTTTTACTATATGGTATACGTTCTGTGTTTACCTTTCATTACCTTTCGCTTTGATGGCTAGTCCATCCAACCACTTCTTTTTCTTACACTCCACTACTTTCTTAACTTCTGCATCCTACCAACATTCATCCAACGACCGTCCTTTCTTTCTATTTACCACTCCACATACTTTGGCAGCTGCTCCAACCATACTGCCTTTTTTTTTTTTACAACCTCCCAGATATCATTCATTCCTCCCGCATATGAAACATCCCATACATGATTTATACTTTCTACCATTTCCCCCTAATATTCCGTTCGTACGTCTATGTCAGTCAATCTTTCAACTTTTATTCGGAAAAGGCTCGTCGGCATTTTGTTCCAGTGACGCCAGGCTTTAAACACTTTGTTTGTTGCTTACTATCAGGTGACATGCCTGCTCGTTTTCCCTCCAATCCCATAAAAAAAACATCCCTAATTCGATTTACCCCGAAATAGTGATCTGTTCCCACACTGACGCCACGATAGGTCCTGGTATCTACTACTTTACTTTTGAGCCTATTGTAGAATCACAAAATCGATCATACTCCTACTTTCATTCCTTTCCCATGTATATTTATGGATATCCATAAATATACATGGAATAGTGGAACAGAGTATTCGTAACCACAAGGTCCTTTTTCACACACACTTGTAACAAGCTGGAGCCACTCTCGTTTACTTTTTCATCACCATACTTTCCACATAAGAGTATTACTGTGTAATTTTTATTTTTGGACTGATTTATTTTATTTCAATAATTTTCTAAGCCATTTTTATTTTACTTTTTTACACAGTAAATTAGCCTCTCAACATGTCATCCTTAAAATTGTTAATTTGTTAAATTACTTTTATGTTCCGATTTCGGTGTATTCGATTTGTCAGACACTTTTATTGTTATGACTATGGGTTTCTTAATATACCTACTTGATTTGTAAACAATACTTACTATCGAAACAATTGTTTTATTTTGTGTTCATACATAAATTCAGATGAAACCCGCTCACATAAATAAAATGCTCCCACATTAAGCTAAATATCATATCCTTATTAATCTATGTAATATAGCGAAAACTTGTTTTTAATGTCTCATAAGTACTCGCATATCATTTACTTTTCTTTTTTCCTTGATCGACATTTTATTGTTCTTTATTACTTCGCTAAGAGACCAATATCGTTTCCACGTAATAGTTATTAGTCTTTCTATTTCCTTTTTCATGCAGTCTTCAGGAGATACTAAGTGTCCCAAGTATATGTATTCGTGAACGTACTCTATTTGCTCAATATTAACGTAGGTTTGTGCTTTTCCAAGACAGCTGAGAATAATTTTGATGAGATAGGGTCTCCTTGACGTACTCCGCTTTTAATAGGGAATTCTTCACCAAGAGCTTCTAGCTTCAATTGCGCAGTACTCTTAGTATATATATATATATTATGGAGTCAACGAATGTATTTTGGTTGTACCCTATGTGATCTTAATGCATCCCAGATATAACTATGTTCCAGTGTGTCAAATTCTTTGTTAAAATCAACAAACCTCAGATAGTAGATCTTGTTATATTCTTTATATTTTTGTAATATTTGTCTAAGGGTGGATATGGTCTATGGTTGAAGAATTGCGACGAAATCCAGCTTGTTCTTTGGGTTGATTTTTTTCGAGTGTGTTGGTAATTTTTGACAAAATTATTTTAGAAAATATCTTGTAAATATTAGACATTAAGCTAATTGGCCTATAGTTTGCTAAGTTTTGTTTCTCACCTTTCTTATGCAATAGTGTGATGGTTGATTTAATCTAATCCTCAGGAATCTTTCCGTTTTGATAATTTCATTAAATAATTCTGTAAGTTTTGGCGCTATCACTGGTAACGTGGCTTCCAGTAATTCATTTGTAATGCGATCTGATCCGGGAGCTTTTGTGTGTTGATTTCTTTATTTTTTTCAGGTACTTATACTACATTGACTGACTCATCATAATCGTTTTCAGTTTCTTCTACACTTTGGCTTAGATATCGCCTCCTAAAGAATTCTGTGGCAACTTTTAGTATATCGGGTCTTTTTGCTGTGTTTTTACCGTCTTTATTTTTCATACCAGGTATCCAATTCTTTGTGTGATTTAGATCTTTCAGTGCTTTTCTTATAACTCCTGTTTTTGCTATATAATTCTTCATCATATTAGTCCGTTTAGTTTTTCTTTCTCTACGCAGTTGCTCACTTTTGTTTATTTCGGTTATTTCTTTACAATTTTATTGGCTTTTCTTTCCCTGCATTAGTTCTTTATTTATTATGTACTCGCAAGTTATATAAATAGGTATTTTATTTTAATCGACTTCTATTCGTCTATATCGTCACTCCTGTCCCCCATTGGGGTAGACAAAGATTACGTCACACAATGAATTTATTGGGATAGGTACCTATGTATGTATCGATATAAGGTTATGAGGATGCAACAAACCTAACAGATTACGGCGTACATACAAAAAATAATATACGGTACCGATTTAATATCAAATATAGTAAAGAGTCATTTAATTAGTATAATGCATGGAAATAATACAGTACAGTATACGGTATCAATGTATCCATATATTTAGATAGATGTAGGAAAAACTATTAAATGCATGGAACGAATACAAAAATATACAATGTGTTACATGATTTCCATCGAGGAGGGACGCAAAAAACCACCGAGAATTATTTCAAATTGAATATCTAATTTTCGTACTAAAATAAAATCTCCTGTCGACAACCAAATTCACATGACAGCAATGTAACTATATTCGCACTAATAACAATTAAAAAGTCATTGGAAATGGGAGACGCCATAGGATTCGACTTTGAAAAGACGCAACAAGTCTTTGGCGATTTAAATATATATATATATATATATATATATATATATATCTCGGGAATCCTTTTAAATTGAAACTCTGACTCCAAATGGGGCGACAGCGATGCGACGGTTCAATTTCAGGAATAGAGAATGGGAATGGCTATTTGCGATGACATCGCATTGAATACTTAACAAGCATGTATAAAAGATACATTTGGATTTATTGTAAAGTTATTCTAAGCTGTGATAGAGACGTGTAGTTGCACGTATGGATCGCCTCGACCGGAGAAATACCACGACCTCTCAGAACATCTACGTAAAGTGACTCATGCGGAGTATGCGGAGGGGGAGGATTTCCATATTATACTGTGAAACTCTGAGCTATTGAGAGTGAACTTAAGTAAATTGGCATTTAAAATTGAAAACATAATTTTGCTGATATTTTGAATTTTATTAATTGCAATACATTAATTTTAACGATAGTCGAAATATTCATATTTCCATTAAAGAAGATTTATATTTAAATGAAGCTCTTAAATCCAGTAACAGCTTTATCCAAAGAAATGTTTAAAGACTTTTAATGCTTCGTGAAGTTTCATTAATTTTTAAATAAATAGCTGAGCTAAGTAAGAGCTCATTTTGCGTTAAGTGGTCATTACAAAACGTAGAGTCAGGCGGTGCTTATTTTTTTACAAATTATTACATAAACATAACTTCACGCCTTTTATTACCCGAAGGTGTAGGCAGCGGCTGTTAAGCCTCGTCTCGCCGTTATGTTTACGTCCCAAATGGAATAGGTGGCGAACCTATTGCCATACCGGGCACAAAGTTTTTCAGTCATCGATATTTATCACACTTAACTCCCGAAAACAAATTATTATTTTCAGAATTTATTAAAAATATGAAAAACCATACAATAAATTAAATTCTTTTGTCTTAATTACTGTATTAAATACCCTTTTTGTACACAAGATCTATGACATATATGCAAGCAACATGTCACATAATAAAATATTAGATTATATCTTCACACTTTTAAGATCCGTAAGTGTTGGCAGCGGCAATGATTGATATTCATCACACATGAGTTCATTGGTGTGAGAATTAGAACACACAACCCTTAAACTCGAAGTGCTGAACGATTCTCTGTGATACCAGAAATTATACTGGCATCACAATTAATTTCTCTTTCCCCCTCTTACTGAATCCACTAATACAAATACAACGACAATATTCCTCAGATTGTTGCCAGTGACGAATCGTAATAAAAGTGGATGAAAATTGATACACATTCTTTTGTTACAGGAAATAAACTATGACTCTCCACGCGGAGGCGTCTCCGTTATCACGGAAAAGGGTGAGACCACCACATCTCATCTGCTGGTCCAGCGGGCTAAGGCGCCAGACTCTGGCCGATACACATGCGCGCCAGCCAATGCCAATCCGAAGTCTGTTCTCGTCCATGTGTTAAGCGGTGAGTATTGTAATTCTGCATGCTTTCTATTCTAGCCACTGTCTGCATTTTCCTTATCAACGGTGTGACGGTGAAATAACTCTATATTCATCATGTTCTTGCCCTCATTCCATTAATTGGGCTCGGCACAACAAGTTATCCTTTAAGTTTTATGACCGCCAGCTTGACGTCAACCCTCTTTGAGAATGTTTTCTTTGTTGGAATAGGGAATGGGTTAAAAGTGAGATGGGGAGGAGAGAGGGGAAGGGTTTGGACCTCTGGATATCACTTTTACTGAGCGAAACGCGGCATGAGCCGCTTTACGCCAAGACGCCACTTTATTCCAAGAGGTCGTGGTATTTCACCGGTCCAGCCGTCCCATTCATGTAACGGACGATAAATTAATATATCAAATTTTAATACAAATTATCATGCCTTTTATTTCTTAAGGTGATGACATTTTCATGACGAATGAATTTATAAAGATTTATTTTTGTTTATTTAAGCTTACAAGTAAATGTATTTTGCTTGAATCGTAATCCAATTAGACAGTTCCTACTCCATACTTTGTTGTGTACTATGTTGATGATGATATATGAATGTGTTAAACATTTTCAAATAATTATTCAAGTTATTTTTTTTCTTTTCTCATAAGGTGAGCACCCCGCTGCAATGAAGGATGGTGGTCAACTCCGTCTTCAATATCCAGTGTCTGCTGCGATCCTCAGCATCATTGTAGCTCTCATGGGCTGCTAGTAGCAATACATTTGTATATTTCCACATCGATTCGAAAGAATTTAGAGTATGCATACGCCATGTCTCTGATGTTATTATAAGATTTCATAAGTAGAAAATCTTTTTGGTATGTTTAGGAATATGTTTGTTTTATTGTAAAATTGTTTAAAAATCAGATCAAAATCGGTAGGTTCTAGACTAAACTTCATATTATCTTCATAATATCAAATATTTTTTATAAATTTCAAATATCATAACAATTTTATTTTCTTTAATAAATCCATAAGATGTTGCCAACTCCCTAATATTTTTGTCAACGATACAATCAGTCATTAACTATGTGACAATATCCAGAAAAAAAAACCACTATTTATAATAATTATGTGCGTATGTATTTATAAAATAATATGACCATTTATGTATTTCGTAAATACATCGAAGCAATATTATTTATCCTAAGTTATAGATAAGTTCCTTACCTTATAGACACGTTTCTACGTTTATCCGGTTTTCCGTGACATGCAGGATGAAGAGGAATAATATTAAATTTGGAATTATATTATTCATTACAATGCTTGGCTAATGAATATAAAAAAATGTTGAAGTACCTAAAGTAAAATAATGTAACTCTTTTCGTGTATGCTATAACATATATATATATATATACATAACATCACGCTAAATCCCTTGTGGGGAATGCAGAGAGAATAGACGTTCAATTTCGTCATGAAAAGTGTCTTGGCCGCCCTCAGCTCCTATATCCTTCCTATGCTATAATTGGCATGATTACTGCTTTAAATGCTATATTTTTTCCCAAAAAAAAATAGCACATACTAAAATATTTTATAATTAGAGTAATAATTAAATCACTTTGAAAGCAATTACAGTCAGAGGAGAGTTTTAATTGAAGGTAACAGTAATAAAGCTACTGGCATCACTAATTAGGCACCATTAAAAGAGATAAATATTTTTACGACAGTGAATAAGTCATCTATAAATTTCCCTAGTGTTGTTTTAAGTCACACGAGCTGTGCCACCAAAGTGTTGCCAACACAACAACAAACACTTGCAAAAAATGGAGCAATATATATCAAACAAATTAATTAATTACGTACTTGTTACTTAGTAGTTTAGAAATAATTTAATAATATCAACAAAACGTGAAGCTAAGCCCCTTGCGGAGTAGGCAGGAGTAGGCAACCTTAGACATAACGCAATTTTTTCCACACTAATAATATATTCTCAAAAAATGGAAGACGTTTTATTTATATGGCTATAAGAATTTCTTATCATTTATCACCGAGACTGTATATAGAATACTTCCATTGCTTTCTACAAATTCCTTGGAATACACTACCTGTTTATACCTATGTAAACAATCTCGGTGGTCCAGTGATCAAGCACCCCGCTTATAAGTCAAGAAGTCGTGACATCGATTCCTGGCTCACACCAATGACTTCTTGGAATTTTTTTTGCAACTTATGTGCGATAAATATCGGTGACTGACAACACTAGGCATTATTAGATTCTACCACCGGGACGAAAAAATCCTATATTTTTTTTATCATATCATCACATAGATATGATACTATATTCATTTAACCATTCCGTTAGGGATTTTTTTAATTAAAAATCCCCAAAGCCCCAAATGTTTGATTGAGTTGAAAACTTTAATTCAAACAAAAGTCATATACGAGTATGATTGATGATTAAGCCCCTGCCAGCACTCTCTTGCGAATTGTGAACATGATGATATATTGACGTTATGACCCGACTGCGACAAAAGCAGAGTTATTTTTTGTGTATAAATAAAGTTATGTAACAAATTATCATTTCAGTTTAAAATATAAATAGAAATAAAAATGTTGAATTTTGCTACTACGCCAAAAAATAATATATGATTTTTTAGAGTATGCATGTTTGTACGTATGTATAAATATATTATACGTATATATTTTGTTTTGTCAATCTTTGAAGCTTTAACGGCTTGATTAAATAAAATTGTGAGGTTTAAGTAAGATCTGTAATAATTGTAACGGTGATTGAATGATATTCCTTAGGGAACAAATATTATGCATTTTTTACGTCGTCGGATATAACTTTTGAATATTTTAGTTCTTATCACGATTAATTTTAAGACGACATATTTAACTGAAAAATCTTAATAAACAACAATTGTAAATACTACTAATAAGTGTTATAATTTCGAGCATATTATTAAATAATAAATAAATATATTAGTGTAAAATAATATTATATGTTAAGTTTAAGAACAAATGATTAAAGAGTAAAACTTAAAAATACTTTTAAAAAGGTATAGATTATTAGATGTAATGTTAAGACGGTTTTCTTTAACTTGTCCTAATTAACTAATAGCTTAAATTCTGATTTGAAACGACAGTGTAATTATTTTTATTTTATGCTTAAATTATTTAACCAAAACCCGTATTTAATTTGTCATTTAATGAGGTTTTATTTTTTATAAAAGTTCTTTTCAGCTAATTTTTTACGTATCTCCTCTACAGTAACTTTAAAATATTGATTTGCGTTGGGGTATCTATTTTTTTTATTAGTAGAAGTAATTACATTAGTCTTGCTATCTTTAGTCATTATTTATGTCATATTAATGACTAAAATATATGCGAAATTATTAGCTTATGATTTTTTTATTCATTAAATAAGACAAGATAAGATAATCAAAATATATTATCTTACTTAGATAGTATAATATAGATAAGTCTAAATAAATAAGATTAATTTGTGTTTTTTATAGTTAAAAACTATATATTATATGGTTGTGTAAATAAATATTATATAAGAAACTATTTATGTGAATAAAGTTATTGATCTTCGGAATAAACGATATTTTAGCTGTTTTATTTATACTCAAATTAACAAAATATCGATGACCGGCACAAAGTTCTCATATTTATCACACATAAATTCCGAAAATAATTTCGAAAAGTCATTGGTGTGAGCCGGGATTCGAACTCATGAATTCTTGATTCGGACGCGGATTGCTTGACCACAGAGCCTAATTAATTTTTTTTTAATTTAAAAATTATATTTTACGGGATGAGAGGGCAAACGAGCAGGCGTATCATCTGATGGTAAGGGACCAGCGCCGCCCATGGACACCTGCAACTCATTTAGTGTTACCTTTGAGGGAGTAGGACAGGAAAGGATGGGGAAAGGGGATGGGTCTCAGGGTACCTCTTTCACCAAACGAAACGCGGCATGAGCCACTTTACGCCAATTTTCTGAGAGGTCATTATATTTCACCGGTTGAGCCGGCGTACATGCAGCGAACTACTTTTAACCTCAACCACTGTTATTTAGAATCCCGAATCAATCAATAATATCAAAAAATAAAAGGTCAACCTAACAAAGGTAAATATTTGTTTACCTAAAGGCATCCATTAATTTTCGTTCACTATACTCCTAAATGGATCAAATTGTAATCTATGTGTCTAAATAGACTCGGGGTTGAGACACAGAAGGTCAAACTAAAACAAAATTTATTATATCTAGAAAGTATTATAAATATACCTCACATCACCTAATACTGTTATAAAATAAAATAAAAATACCCCAAAAGACGATTAAATACTACAAATTCTAAATTCTAATTAAAATATTCTACAATATGAAAAAAAAATGTGGTGTCGTGGGACACCAGGTAGGAACGAAGTTCCTTCGGCTAATGTAGAATCAATGCAAAAAAATCGTGCTCAATTTTATGTAGGTTTTCTTGATTTTTCTCTTAAATTTTGCTGATTAGTTTTTATTTAAGTACTAGACTTACTGCAGGTAGCTTTGTGACGTTTTAGTTTATAAATACCGGATAATTCTAAGGAACAGTGATCGCACTTTTACGTACCATTTTCTGGTCCCTTCTGTAAAAAAAACATATATAAATTATGAAAACATGGAAAATAAAACTCCAAAAAAAGAATTCCGATACCGGGATTCGAACCTAAGCCTTCTGAATGTAAGCAAGGTAACCTAGCCACTAGACCATTTGGGTAGTTTTACATTGTTCTAAATAAGCCAATACTTGAAAGTGCCTTAGTTTAGCATGGAAAAAGTGTCGTGACAACTTTTCGTAAGAATTTTTTCCGTCTAGCCCCCTTTCACAACGCGCGATAAAGAACTTCATTCTAACAAAAAAAAAGAAAGAAAAGAAAACGTCTAAGAAGTATAAAAAACGTTTTCCTGCTAGCTGTCGTCTCTTATAACCACCCGAGTCCCGACTTGGGACACGTCATCGTGTACTTACTACATATTTGCCTTAGAAACGAATACTTACATTTTGTGTATTGCGATGATATCTTTTGAATTAAATGTCCTAATTGAATCATTCAAAAAGTTCTGAAAAGGTATTGAATCTATCTTTTTATGGAAGTGATTTGTTCATTTGAGGAAAGTTATTTCCTATACATTTATATAAATAATTTCTTTAATACCAAGGTACAAAATAAAAAAAAATTAAAACGACGTCCTTATAATTTGAAAAAAATAAAAATAAAAGACACTTAATGTGAGAAAATTACAATAGTTAGACATATGGTGTCGCGATCTTTTTTGTAAACAATTATATGTTCTGTAATAGTTTTATAATCATTAGTTTTCGCAACGTTCGCAATGTAAACATTATTTTCGAGTCATTTTCTTACACCTAGGGTTACACTATTCGAGTTATAGTAAGGATCCCTTATATACTTTAAAATTTAATATAGCCTAAACCTTTCTTGATAAATGGACTATACACCACTGAAAGAGTTTTTAAAATCGGACGAGTGTTTTCTGAGATTAGTGCGTTAAAACAAACAAACAAACTCTTCCGCTTTATAATATAAGTAGAAGTATAGATAGGGTGGGTCACGTATCTGTGGAGAAAACAAATGTTCAGTTTTTATACGGAAACAGAGACTACATTGTAGTAAATGGTGACTGTCATGAGACTGACATGTGCAAATTAAAGAAATCTTAACTTATTGATAACTCAAAAGATCTTTTCTTTTAAGATAAACCTAAATAGCAGAAAGTAAAATATAAAATACAAAACAAAATTTTGGAGTCGGATATTGCAATGCTTGAATGCGACAAGTTAGGCGTAGTCGGGTGAGATTCCTCAAGTCGTACCACAGCCAAATTCATACTGTAATGTCTCTTCTGAAACATATAGTAGCGCCATCTAGTATTAATAGAATGAACTTTTTGGAAGAGAGCAAACGGAAACACAGACTGCCTCCTGTCTACGTGAAGCAAAAATATTTGTAAGGTAAGATTTTAATATAGTTTTCATTAGAAATTTTGACTATTTTGTAAGTTTTTTAAATGCAAGATTTTGATTTTTATATTTTTTCTTTATTTATAGATCAGTTTTTATTACTTATTTGGAAATTATTAAGACAAAGTCAAGCGGTTGAGCTTTTTTAGTTTATGTGACTGATTTAGTTTTATACTTAAAAGTCCCCACGGCCATAGTCGCACCTGTACAAATTCGTTACTCGTTCTTAGGTAAACATAACATAACTTCATGCCTTTAGTTACCCGAAGGTGTAGGCTCGTCTCACCGTTATGTTTACGTCCCAAATGGATTAGGTGGCAAACCTATTGCCATACCGGGCACAAAGTTTTCAGTCATCGATATTTATATATATTTATAACTTCCGAAAATAATTTCGTAATGTCATTGGTGTGAGCCAATTTGAGGATTCGAACCTACGACCTCTGGATTCAGAAGCGGGGTGCTCGATCACTGGACCATCGAGACTCGTTAAAATGTTTGTTTATTAATTGATAGTTAAATTTAAGAAAGATTGTATTGAATATTACAGTGAAATTTTCTTTGGGGGTACTTCTTGAGCAACCTTACCCTAAAAATAATTCTCCTTCTCCTTTCGGGACAGTAAACATTAACTCGGGTGAGAATCGAACCCAAGATGAATATTGCAAAATTTTTAATTAATAACCAAAAGTTTTCTATACAAATCTCTATTTACAATAATAAGAAGAAATACATTAATTACATTATTTACAATATATACAATTAAAAAACTACCTCAAATAAAATTTCTCCGCATCTCGGTCTACTGGCAGAGTGCCCAAAAGACTGGCCAAAAAATAAATCCTCTGTGCGAAGAATAGACTAGCCATCTGGTCGCGAGAGGCTTCGATCAGCCTCTTTGCAAGATCTTTGTAAAGTGCACGAGCACTCGGACCCCATGTCTCCAAAGTCCCAACCCCAAACGGCTCAAATACATAATCACCTACAAGGGTTCAGGGGTATTTGTGCCGCTTGAGATTTTCTGCCGAAGCAATAGCAGCACCGGCCACCTCTACCGTACTTGGAAGATGGGATGGCGCAAGGGTGTCGATACAAGTACCCATCTTCCAAGGCAAAAGAGACGTCCCGTCCGGTCTCTTGCCATCATCGCGCACCAAACCGTTCGGTTCCAGAACGGCTGGTAGGTACACCAAAAAACTGTTTAATAAATAATAATATAATCAAAGATTCTATTTATATCAAATTAAATTAGCAAGCCAATTGAGCCTAAAGTGTAAAGCCTTCAAAATATATCTTATATTTCTGAAGAATCCTTTAAAGAGCTTAACGTCATACCCATTTAATTTCTTAATGATCTCGTTAACGATTCTGATAAAGCTATTAATAACAAACAAACTCAACAAATTAACCAATTATTCAGATGAAATGTTATGTTAAATTCAGATGCTATGTGAGTTGAGCAGACCGGTTACGAGGCAAGAAGTCAAGGAATTGTATCCAGGGTGACTCCGAAGCATTTTGTGTATTAAATATCGATGACTGACAAAATTGTATCCGAAGTCAGCGTAAAAATTCAAAATGTCACTTATTTTTGGAGTCGGTGCCAGCCTAGGTAACGTGCTCTATTGTGTTGCACCGACTTCAATAATGAGTGACAATTGTAAATATTTTAATAGTTAAAGATGACTTTATTAAAGTATTACGTTTTGTATATTATATTAAGTATACTCGTACAAATGAGTAAATTACGTTATTTATCGCTTTTTAGTTATAGAGGTACTGTTCGTTCATATACTTAAAGATTTTGTGGTTTTTTTAAAGTATTTTTTTTGGTTATATTTTTGAGAAAACTATTTCATATTTTCGAAATTATCATTGACTGAATTTATGTTAGTATTGCAATTATAAATTTAATAAATATCAGTTTTTAATAGTGGTAGAGTCACGCAGTTCGATGCATAAGTGGGCCGACTCGGCTGGTGAAATACCATGACCACTGTGAATATGCTTGCAAATAAAAAATCTTGTAAATGTAGAGTTTATTTCGGTGAGATCCCAAGACCGTTCTTTTCCTTTCCATCCTTCTCTCTTAAAGGGCGGTAACGTAACAGTGACACTATCTGTGCTGCAGGTCTCCATAGGTGGCGCTAGTTAAGCACCCTTAAACCATAAAAAAGAAATAAAGAAAAGCCATTTGTTTAATTCCGAATATATAACTTAACCTATCTGAATATTTATATATTGTGTGTATTTATTTTCAAAATCCTTGATATACGAGGTCATAAGTCACCTTCTTATATGAAAGGAAGGATTTACGGTACATTTGTTTAGTGTACCGGAAGCTATTCGCACAGCGCCATCTAATATTAAACCATAGAATTAATTCAATAGATTTATATACTTTTGCAAACATATGATTATTATCACCACAAGGAATACAAGTAAAATAAACCAAGCGCTCTACTAATGAATATATTATAAATATATATTTGAATATATATTTCTGGACACATTACACATATATTGCCATCTAGTGTTTTAGCTAAGCAACTAAATGTTTGTATTATGGAACACAACAATATATAATACCAACACATACATATATTTCTAAATACATAATAGACAGAAAAAAACCAAAACTAAATACGGCGACGAACCCATTATCCTCTATTCAGCAGTCGGCTGTTTTACATCACGAGATCTATCAAAACGTTTGTCTATACTATTATTATAAAGAGGAAAGATTTGTATTTTTGTATGTAACAAATAAACTCAAAAAGCACTGGACCGATTTTAAAAATACTTTTTTCTATAGAAAGCTACATTATCACTGAGTAACATAGGCTATGTGTAATCATCGTTGTCGTCGACATTTTGTTTGTACGCGAGTAACACCGTGAGGCGGGAAGCTACATACAATATAGCGGTACGAAGTTCGCGCGGTCTGCTAGTAACTTATATGTTACGTTGGTCAGTAAACAGCAGTACTTAGCCTGCCCTGCAGCCTGTATAAGCAGCCACTATGTTGCAAATTGCGAACTTGTTTTGTGTAAAATCGCTTAAATTTAGGTGCAGCATGCATATTAAAAAAGTTTCTCAGTCATTGCGGAGAACAATTCCAATCTGAAAACTGCGCGCAGCACCATTTACAAGTTGGTGGCAAAACCAAAAAATATCGTCGTGATAATTTTCTTTGAGGGCTAGTTGTTATCTGACTCTGCTTGTATACTGAATATCCTCTTATTAGATATTGCAACAATATTTAAAAATTTGCAACACATTTATCTAAAACTTAAAAAAAAAGTTAAACAGTAATTTACTCATTTGTATACTTAATACAATATACAAAACGTAATACTTATACTTAGGTAATTACTACAGTCATCTATAACTGTTAAAATATTTACAATTGTCACTCATTATTGAAGTCGGTGCAACACAATAGAGCAGGTTACCTAGGCTGGCACCGACTCCAAAAATAAGTGAGTTGTGCTGTATATCTGCTTAGATATAGTGGTAATAATTCTAAAGTGCAAGTAAATACTTTTATATTTTTTATAGAATAGCATTTTTAAATTTTTTCTCAAATTATAAAACCACACGGCCCGTCATAAAATAGCCAAATCTTTTGACAACATGGATAGTTCGAAAGGATTACATGTTGTGCCGACCCCATTTAAAGTTGGATAAGGGCAGGAAAATGATGATTTAGTAAGCTAAGTATAAATTTAAAGAGAAAAAGTTTATATGTGTTAATATCCGTTGTGAAGTTTTTAGTCCGGACCAATAGATGGCGCTGTGTGTATAGTAACAAATATTATTATGAAGAACAATATTAATACAAACATCGCCTACAAAACTGTTGACTTATCAACGCAATATAACCTCGTCACGTAATTGTCGTGTATTTATTGTTCAAAATACTTTGTTAATAAATACCTATAATAAATCTCTTTAAATTGATGTATATATTAGTACAAGGCACGCGACCTGAGCAGTACTGCCCACAACCCACTAGGGACGTATCCGTATGATGTACTGCTTCATTACCAAGAACCGCGTGTTGTGTGTTACAGTAGATAGTAATCTCATTTACTTCCAATTCAACTTTATACAGTACTAGCTGACCCGGCGAACTTTCTTACGCATCAAAAGTAATTTTTACAGCGTTTAAGCGTTAAAGTGACTTTGTTTTGTACTACGTAATGATATTTGAAAACACAAATGTTTGTTGTTAGCATGATGTCAGTTTGTCAGTGGTAGTGCCAGGCAGTTCGCTGCATGAATAGGCCGGCTTGACCGGTGAAATACCACGACCTCTCAGAAAATCGACGTAAAGTGGCTCATGCCGCGTTTCGTTCGGTAAGAGAGGTACCCGGAGGCCCACTCCTCTTCCCCATGCTTTCCTATCCCCTATCCCGTAAAGGTCGGCAACGCAACAGTAACACTCTATGTGTTGCTGGTGTCCATGAGCGGCGTTGGTTGCTTACCATCAGGTGACACGCCTGCTCGTTTACCCTCCTATCCCATAAAAAAAAATTAGTTCATCTAGAAAATTACCGATAAAGCTACAAGCCAGTTTTCATCGATTAATGTTCAATATGACTCGTGTTTAAGTAACAATCATCTAAATATCTTTATAAACTTTACATACATAACTTCACGTCAAATTCCATACGAGGTAGGCAGGGAGCATAGAGCGCCATACGGCACGATTTTTACACGCCTCATCTGCTTTCTCGTTGACTTTCATAACTCTTAAAAACTTTAATAACTTTTTTATTTAAAAAAATATTAATATATGTACATATTTACAAACATTCGCATTCAAAATAGAAGAAAGATCTGTGTTTCGTAGCTATAAAAGTACATCTGCCATTTGTCTGAAGATGTTATCATCATCATTTGGTGCCCAAACAAATTGTTGTAGTTTCGCTAAATTGCTCGTAACGTAAGTTCTTTTTTTCAGTTCCCCAACTTCTGTAATGTTGCCTTATAGTTAGCTATTTAGTACAATCTGATTTTTTTTAGCTTATATTATTATGTTCTTGTAGATAATGTATTTTGATAAATGTACTGTATAGGTATATGTATTTAATTTAACGTGTGATAAATATCGATGACTGTCAACTTTGTGCCCGGTATGGCAATAGGTTCGCCACCTATTCCGTTTGGGACATAAACATAACGGCAAGACGAGGCTTAACAGCCGCTGCCTACACCTTCGGGTAGAAAAAGGCGTGAACTTATGTTATGTACGTTATTTAATAGTTAAAGACGGAATATAGATAGTGCTAACTTATGGAAGCGAGAGTTGAGTATAGCAGAGTGTGCACGAAAGTAGTATAAACGCTGTCGAAATTAGGGGACTGCGCAAAATCTGCGGAGTGACCCTCGGTGACCGCGTCGAAAACAAGTTTGTTAGGAAGGAAGTCGGATTGAAACAGAGCGTCGGTGTAACAGTAAGCAGTGGTTCGGTCATGTAAAAAGAATATTATCTGGTGTTTTGTTCGAACAAAACACAATCGGTCTCGGTGGTCCAGTGGTCGAGCACATGGCTTCTGATCCAGAGGTCCGGGTTCGAATCCTGACACTGGCTCACACCAATGACTTTTCGAAATTGTTTTCGGAAGTTAAGTGAGATAAATATCGATGACTGAAACCTTTATGCCCGGTATGGCAATAGATTCGTCATCTATTCCATTTAGGACGTAAACATAACGGCCAGACGAGGCTTAACAGCCGCTGCCTACACCTTCTGGTAACAAAAGCGTGAAGTTATGTTATGTGTTATGTTATTTAAAACAAAACACCAGAATATCATTAAATTGTACTGGGTTATTATACGACTTATTGTTATAATTCATCTTTGACAATAAATTAATGAGAAGGGGGATACCTTCTCATTAATTTATTGTCAAAGATATTTTACATTAACATTACTTTTAGAACTAATAGTTATATATTATTGCTATTTTTTTAAATGTAATTGATACATACGTACATATTATAATAAATGTAATTTATAACAAGGTAAGGGATCACGTATGCAGTGCGCCAGTTACAGGGCCATCAGTTTGATCAGTTTAGCAGCAAAAGTGTATGGGAAAATTATTGAAAGGAGAATGAGGGTGATATCTGATGGAGTGTTGTGGGAGGCTCAGGGTGGTTTCAGAAGCGGACGAGGGTGCATGGATCAGATTTTTTCTCTCCGCAACATCGTGGAGAAACAACTGGCTGTTAACCGGAAGGTTTTCTGCGGTTTTGTGGATCTGGAAAAAGCGTTTGACAGAGTGTTACGAAAGGATCTGTGGGATATACTCCCGGGCTACGGGGTGAGCGGAACACTGCTGCGCGCTGTGCAGTCCACTTATGAGGGCTGCACAGCGTGTGTGCGTGTTGACGGCGGCTTGTCCCCCTGGTTTGACGTCAATATCGGCGTCAGACAGGGTTGCGTGCTGTCCGCTCGACTGTTCATCCTGTACCTGGACAGTTGTCTCCAGAGAATGAGATCGATGGATGTAGGGATGCGAATGGGTGACCTAGTTGTGAGCTGCCTGCTTTACGCAGATGACGCCGTGCTTCTAGCCGAATCGCCGTCGGACCTGCAAACACTAGTCACTACTATGAAAGATGATTGCATGATTAAAGGCTTGCAGTTGAATGCGACGAAAACGAAAGTAATGGTGTTTGAAAGGGAGGAATCCAGAACAGATGCAAGGATAATGGTTGATGATGTAGTGCTGGAACAGGTGAATGAAATTGTATATCTTGGATGCGCTTTTAGCAGAGATGGAAGGTACACCGCGGATGTAGAAAGACGAGTGGCGATAGGAAATAGCGTAAACGGAGTGTTGGGCAGATTCCTGGGCGCAAAAAATATTAGCAGAAAGGCCCAGTTAGCAATCCACAATGCAGTCCTGATCCCAACACTAACTTATGGAAGCGAGAGCTGGGTATGGCAGAGTGTGCATGAAAGTAGAATAAACGCGGTAGAAATGAGGGCTCTACGCAAAATCTGCGGAGTGACTCTCGCTGACCGCGTAGAAAACAAGGTTGTAAGGAAGGAAGTTGGTTTGAAAGAGAGTGTCGGTGTAAAAGTAAGAAAGGGCATGCTCCGATGGTTCGGACATGTAGAAAGAATGGTTGACGCAAGACTGACTAAACAGATATACAATGCAAAAGCGGACGGATGTAGGAGTCGAGGACGGCCAAGACACACATTCCAAGACCAAATAGAACGTGTTCTGGAGGAAGGTGATGTTAAGAGCCTCAAAAACCGACGCGCGTGCATGAAAAGAGTTATGAAAGTCAACGAAGCGAGTGAGGTGTGTAAGAATCGTGCCCTATGGCGCTCTGTTCTCTCTGCCTACCCCGCAAGGGATTTGGCGTGAAGTTATGTATGTATGTATGTATGTATGTATAACAAGGCCATAATATAATTTGAATATAAATTATGTTTGTTGTATTTGAATATGCTACCGAAAGTTTTCTAAGTGTGAAATACGAGTATTTTTAAGAGCGTATGTTGGGGATGCTTCGAAGGAATTGTATCGCGAAATTCATAAATAAGAATTGTACAGAGACGTGAAATTGAACAGAGAGCCAATTTATGTAGTAGTTTTGTTTTTAAAGAAATATAGTGAATTAGTAGTAGTGAAGAGAGAAATTATAAGATGAAAGTGTACGGAGTATGTAAGTAGACCTAGTCAGCAAAAGACTCAATGACACGAGTCTTTCTGACTTAGATGTTGAAGAATGCTGGGAAAGAATGAAAGAAAGTATAGTGAATAGTGCAAAAGAACTATGTGGTTGTGCAAAGAAACATAAGATTCTGAGAGGTGATGCCTGGTGGGACGCGGAAAATTATTTTCAGAAGTCATGTGTGATAAATTTCGACTAAAAACTTTGTGCCCGGTATGGCAACAGGTTCGCCACCTATTCCATTTGGGACGTAAACTTAACTGCGAGACTACCTACACCTTCGGGTATAAAAAGGAGTAAAGTTATGATACGTTATATAATGAATTATTGTTGAAGTTTGATAGTCAAATAAGCCAAGTTGTTCTATTAGTCGGTGGTAGTTTTGTTTTGAAGATCTCGGAATTTAATAGCTCGTAGTGTTTGTCATTGCTAATGTAATTATCGGCGTTGATAGATTAATAACGGCAAACTTAAAGGTGTATTTAAAATATTGTATTACATCTCAAAATATGTATATGCGATTATTGAAGCAAGGTTAGACTTTTAAATCCGAGCTCACATTAATAAAATGCCAGAAGTTATGTGTAAGTACCTTATATATAAGATAAAAAATGTTCATGTTAGGCGATAAATTAAATTTGAAATTAGAAAATTTATTTAAAAGGCGTTACATTAAATTTAAAACAGTAACTTGTTTGCGACTCGGCTTTCTTTAAACTTGTGTTCAGAGGCAGAAACGAGCTGTACGGCGAAATAAATGTGTATTTATGTGATTCGAATAAAAAAGTCTGTATAATTCACATATAAGCTTTTATACGATACGAGTTTTCCATTAAATAATGAGTGAAATTCCAAGCTGTGGTAACGGTAAACCGAAAAAGATTTGCGTTAAAAAGTTTTAATACGGAGATAGGTAATGAAACGGTCTTCTGTCGAGTTTCAGAACGCAATAAGGTAGCGTTGGGATCAGTACCGCATTGTGGATTGCTAGCTGGGCTTTTCTGCTAAGTTTCTTTGCGTTCAGGAATCTGCTTGTGCTGTTTCCACAACTCGGTGAACAGAATTCATTACCGTTTTAAATATAGAAGTCAGTTACTGGCTTCAAAAATATTTAGATGGAACGCCAAGTTGACCTGCTCTCCTTTTAAATATGTAGATTATATTGACACAACAGTTTTTTTTATTTCATCGATTGTTCTGGCCGAAATTCGACCTCTCTGTTATAGTTGCGGATTGATTAGAGAACTAGCTTGTCTGGTCGAGTAAAAATAATTTATTTTTGCCCTTGCTGCTAGAGGCATGGTCTAAATTTATGTTATCGTAATAGACCAATAAATTATCCAATATGTATTTTCTTTTGAAAATTGCTTCAAATTCTGAAATATCCACTACGACCAGCATTCAAATTAGTTGGTTGTGTTGACAGAAATGAAAATAATGACATCATTAGTGGCGTTTTCACCCACAACCACATTCACCACGGTCGTTGGCAGGATGTATTTTCAGCGACGCGAATGCCCTGTGGTAGGTAGTGAAGGGAAATTACCCCGAAATATAGAACAAAATGCAGGCTAAAAGGTGTTAGTGCTACAAAACACGCAACACAACTTTACGACACGTTGCTTACGGTGTCGGCAGAAAAAGCTTAGAGCCATTAGAAGCATGTTTTACGGATCTAACTTTCTTGACTTACTTAACTGTTGTCATACACGCTAGTGGGTTTTTATGGTTCCCTACGTAACCTTCGGAAAAAACATGGTAAATTTATCATTAGGAGTATGTCATGGATTTTTGTGGTGTTTATCTGCTTAGTCATGGATTAGTCTACCAATTTTTCCTACATCTTCATAGACTAAATGGTTGGCGATCTACGACAGTGCGCTTCAGCCGACATTTTTTGCCGCGTACGGCTCCTCTATGGAACCAGTTGCAGGCAGAGGTATTCTCGGACCGAAACGACTACCGATACCTTCAAGAAACGAGCATACTCCCACTTAAAAGGCTGGCAACGCTGATTTGACGCCCCTGGTGTGTAGGATGTCTATAGGCGGCGACGGTCACTTTCCATCAGGTGACCCGCACGCTCATTTGCCCCTTTTTCTCATAAAAAAAAATAAACCCAAACTGGGTTGGTGTTAAAATAGCAAAAACAAAGTCCACCGCATTCCTTAAAGTTATTTCCAAACATAGTTCCTGAGTATCACTCCACATACTATGCACTTCGATGTTCACTCTTTCATATCCAACTCAAGCTCACTTACTAGCTATCGTTGGTGTCTATATCAAGTTATTTCCTACGAACCCAAACCCAAAATAGATGTATGAGGTCAAGGGTCTCGCTTAACCACCATCGGTAGTTATATTTATGTATGTCGTCTGCCATCTGCCCTCCTCAGCCCTTAGGGATAATGGCATTACATCTTATGTCTCAGTCTATTAATTAACGCTACACCGATCTCTCCGGTTTTTATGATATAGGGAGGAAAACGAGCAGGCATGTCACCTGATGGTGAGTAACAAACGCCGCTCATGTACACCTAAATAGTTGTTGTGTTACAGTTACGTTGCCGTTTGCTCCAAAACTATATAAAAATTTTTTTGATTGATTGAAAACTGATGAGGTTGATTGTTGAAACTTATCTTTCTAGGCGTAAAAAAATCATATAAATTGTGTTTGATATGGTAGATATTATTGAGATAAAATAATTTAAAGAAAAAAACTTTTTTAAAGAAGCTTTTATTTAAACGCTCTAAAAAGAATAAAATAATTTTAACCTTATACATTTTTTTAACTATCAACTTATAACCTTATTATATACAATTTATGTGATAATAAAAGCTTGTCGCTATGTTTAATTACCTATCAGTGGCTATCCATAACCATCTAGAAATATTTTTTTAGATTTAATGATTACTGTGACGGATCGCATTATCCAAATATATTTTTTTGGTTTATACCATATATATGGACACCCGAACACATATAGTGGTACAGTTCCGTTGCCGGCCCTTTCCATGGGAAATGGAAGGGGTCGGAATTGGGATGAGAAGAGGAGGGGGGAAGGGTTGGGTTGAACATAGCGACAAGCTTTTATTATCACATAAATTGTATATAATAAGGTTATAAGTTGATAGTTAAAAAAATGTATAAGGTTAAAATTATTTTATTCTTTTTAGAGCGTTTAAATAAAAGCTTCTTTAAAAAAGTTTTTTTCTTTAAATTATTTTCAAGTTTTTAGTTATCGATGGGTAAGTTTCTCAGTCTCTTCATCTCATTCAAAGCATCATTGTTACAAGGTCATTTGCCAGTTAATTTCGAACAGTCCAACTCTTCAATGAGGAGACCTCCTAAAGTCTTTTCTCTACTTAAGGCCGCGTATGCTTGACCAGCAGCAAAGAGTTTCGAGCCTAAGTAAACAATTTTTTTTGTTACTTATTTGTTGATTTTGCAACTTAATTTTGTTATGTGGGACTGTTGTTTAATAACAAAATATGTTTAACTACTTGTGATGTGTAACGCCATCTGTTGTTTTAATCAGTACTTTATACTTGCTGACCTGAGTGTAACATAGGAGTGAGTTGTAATAAAAGTTATAGTTCGTTCCCACCATCCACTGTGTTTAATTCTAATAATACCTATAACACCATTAAAATCCGTTAGTGTAGCAATCATGTTAAAGTTATTAAATCCTGTCCAATTTACGTCGGTATCCTGAAAGGGCATGGCATTACACCGGTCGAACCGGCCCATTCATGCAGCAGATTGCGTGGCTGACCACAATTAAAACACTGTTAACTATTAAAACATAGGTCAACGGAAAGCCGTCGACTGTGATGGACTACCGCCTCAGCCGTAAAGTGGTCGTAAGGTTCTCAATGTTAGCACTGACTCATTTTGATTATAAATTTGGACGCGCCGCTTAACCCTGTATCTTAACATGGTGATTTGGCATCAGTGACTGAATAGTAAACAACAGATTGACTGACACTGCCCAAACAAGCAGGCCACTAGTATCTAGCCGCTCATATTGAAAACCCTATGATATATATAATATTTATACACAATCTAATTTGTTTATAACATTAATTAATAACTTAACATAGCTCGACTCCTTTTTCTACCCGAAGGTGTAGGCAGCATCTATTAAGCCTCGACTCGCCGCTATGTTTACGTCTCACGATCTATAAGGGAGTAGGATATAGGATATGGGAGTAGGAAGGGATGGGGAAGGGGAGTAGGTCTCCGGGTACCTCTCTCACCCAAAGAAACAAGGCGTGAGCTGGTTGTGGTATTTCACCGGTCGAGCCAGCCCATTCATACAGTGAATTGCTGGGCTCTACCACTGTTGCCATACAGCGAGCACAAAGTGGTCAGTCAAAAATATTTATTACACATGACTTTCGAGAGAAATTTCGAAAGAATTGGTGTGAGGCCAAATTCGAACCCAAGACTTCCTGATTCAGAAGCGGGCTAGTTTACTGAACCACCGAGACATAGTTTTTGAAGTTCTCATATAACTCTTTAATGAAAGGGCCATTTGATACGCATATAGTAGAAACGCAAATATTTATTCCACTATATTGGATTTAGAATGACGTCACATTATTTTTCGAGCTACTATTAACAAGCCCTTTCATTTGATACCCATATTGTAGAAATGCATTAAAAAAACTGTTCCTCTATCTTGGATTATCCGCCATATTGGATTTAGAATGACGTCACATTATTTTTTTAGTTGCTCCCAATGAGCCCTTTCATTTGATACCCATATTGTACGAAAGCTTAAAATATATATTCCTTCATCTTGGATATTCCACCATATTGGATTTAGAATGACGTCATATTATATTTTGAGTTACACTCAACAAACCCTTTCATTTGATACCCATATTGCAGAAATGCATTAAAAATATCCATTCCGCCATCTTGGGTCGTCCGCCATATTGGATATAGAATAATGTCATACATTATATCATGCATTGTCATCCAAAGTAAACGTGTATACAAAATTTCAGCTCAATCGGTTGAAGGTATCTACTTCAAAATTGAGTTACAAGATTCCACCGAACATACATACTTACATACATACATACATACATACATACAGTGCAAGGTAATAAAAAGCTTATAAAATGGACGCTATTTTTAATCTCTTATTTATTAATGATAGCAAGATTTTTTTTCCAATACTTTACTATTATTATTGTTTTTATCAGTGTTGATATTTCTCCTTTTAGTGGTAATTAATCTAATCACGCGGGCCTTGACCAAGCGTAACTAGATATTTAGGTGATTGTGTAAGCGGATGATAGGGATGATGTTGTGAGGAACTTTCTTGTGAGCCGGCAAGTGTTCAAAATTACAGCCT
Organism: Euproctis similis; assembly: GCA_905147225.2. Taxonomy (NCBI): domain Eukaryota; kingdom Metazoa; phylum Arthropoda; class Insecta; order Lepidoptera; family Erebidae; genus Euproctis; species Euproctis similis. Next base: position 2,431,103 of record LR990121.1, on the reverse strand, counting down.
TCTGTAGCAGATGAAGTGAATGTTTAGGCATTTGTAAAATGTTCATGCTATTATGTAAACTTTTTGGTACTATTCCGGTTGCAGAGATGACTACAGGTACTATGTGTATAGTTTCCGCCTGCCACTGTCGTTTTAACTCTATTGCCAGGTCCTGATATTTTGTAAGTTTTTCTGATATGGTGTTCTGGATATTATGGGTATTTGGTACTGCTATGTCTATAAGATATACGGTTTTAGTGTCTTTTTCGTAGAGGGTTATGTCAGGTCTATTGTAGTGTACGGTTTTATCAGTGATAATTGTTCTATCCCAATATAGTCTGCACGTAACATTTTCTAATACGGAGTCTGGTTTATATTTGTAGTATGGTGTCTTTTCTTCAATGAATTTATGTTTATGGGCGAGATGCTGATGTATTATGGAAGCAATTTGATCATGTCGGTGTTTATAATCGTTTTGTGCAAGGGATTTACAAGCTGAAGTTATATGCTGTATTGTTTCTGGGGAAGAATGGCAGTGTCTGCATGAGTCAGTAGGTAAATTGGGTGTGCGAATTATATATTTCTGATAGTTTCGGGTATCGATAACTTGATCCTGGATGGCTATGAGAAAAGCTTCTGTCTCAGGGAATAGTTCTCCTCTCAGCAGCCATGCATTTGACGCTTTTTTATCAACATGGTTTAATTGTAGGTCGTTATAGTGTCTTCCGTGCAATGATTTTTGTTGCCATTTGATCATTAGATCTTTTGAACTAATAATCCCTTCTTTTTTTTGGGTATTTCTGTCAGAAAGATTGAGTGGGGTAAGACGCCTATCGGCACCTGTTATCACTTTACAAAGTTTGCAATGATCCGATTGTTGATGAAAGTAATGTCTGAGAGATGTGATCTGTTTGTTATGTAGATTTTGAATATTTATAATACCGCGTCCGCCTACTTCTCGGGGTAAGACCATACGCTGAACGCAGGATCTAGGATGGTGTTTTCTATGTGTTGTTAATGTTGTATTTATGATACGTTGAAGATTAAGGAGATCATTTTGAGACCAGTCTATTATACCGAACGAATATGTAAGTATGGGTATTGCGTAACTATTAATTGCTTTTGTAAGGTTGCGTGAGTTGAGTTGAGATCTAAATATCATGTTGATATTTAGATCTATCTATTATTATTATTATTATTTAGTTTAGTAAGATTTTTTTTCATGCGCATTAAGATAAGGTAAGTCATTATTGTGTTTTGAAATTAATTTCTATTTTATTTTATAACTTCTCGCCACCCAAAGATACCCAAAGATCAGCAGCTCTATTTTTAAAATAACTAACAGAATATTATAAAAACTTAATATAAAGAAAGAAATGAGAATAATCCTAACCAATGCCATTTAGCTATCCTAACAAATAAAAGCAATCAGGTACCGGGAAGATAAAGATTCTTCTTAGCCACTCCCGGAAATCGAATCTAGGTACTCGTGATTGCATTCAGACATTTAAATTGGAATAGAAAAGTGAAAAAGAAATTTAATTTTGTACGCCAATTGATGGTTTATATAAAGAGGAGGATTAAAACCGGATTACGGGAAAAATGGTTATTCTGAATAGAATTTATTACAAAATATGTTTTAAATTGATTGAGTTTAGAAACAGAATATATCCGAATTTGAAGTTTGTCAGAAAATTGTGTAAAGACATATTTTCAAGGTTTCACAATAACACAACCTGTACACGCCACCGCATAGTTGAGGTCATACGGCCGAAACCAATAATCAATCTCCAATCTAAGATTGTAGCCAATCTAAGATTATTGTGTATCTGTCGATCAATTCCCCTAACAAAATCAATCAAATTGATTATCGGCACGCTTATTTGTGGAAATGGGTTGAAATATAGATCTTAGATACCAAAATTCGGATTGAGATTGATTATTGGTTTCGGCCGTTAGACTGAATTCCAAAGGACGAATCGTGTGCTATCAAAAGAGTTCATTTGAAATATTTGGTTTCGGCCGTTAGACTGAATTCCAAAAGACGAATCGATATCAAAAGAGTTCATTTGAAATATATTTTCAATGATGATGTTGTTAGTCATATATATGACTGACTAACAACTTTGTGACTTTTCGAAATTTCTACATGCGAAAAATAAAAATTGTAAAAAGATGTTTAATATTAGTATTTCTTAATTTATAGACAGTCTTCTTACAATTTTATTAAACTAAAAAAGCTAAAGTGGTCGAACATACGGCTTTTGATCTAGAGGTCCGGGTTCGATTCCAGACACTGGCTCACACCAATGACTTTTCGAAATTGTTTTTCGGAAGTTATGTGTGATAAATATCGATGACTGAAAACTTTGTGCCCGGTATGGCAATAGGTTCGCCACCTATTCCATTTGGGATGTTAACATAATGGCGAGACGAGGCTTAACAGCCCCTGCCTACACCTTCGGGTAAAAAAATCTATGAAGACTAAACCTTCATTCCATTAAACACACAAAAGCGTTTAGTTGATTACTGAAGAAATTAAAATATTCTCTGGTTGATGTGGTGCGGAAACAAATCCGAGTTCTTCGTTAGTACTTAGCTAAATGAAATCGACTTTTTATTAAAAGCTTTTATTTAACTTGCACTGTATGTATGTAAGTATGTATGTTCGGTGGAATCTTGCAACTCAATTTTGAAGTAGATATCTTTAACCGATTGAGCTACAATTTTGTATACACGTTTACTTTGGATGACAATGCATGATATGATGTGTGACATTATTCTATATCCAATATGGCGGACCACCCAAGATGGAGGAATGGATATTTTAAATGCATTTCTGCAATATGGGTATAAAATGAAAGGGCTTATTGAGTGTAACACAAAAAATAATATGACGTCATTCTAAATCCAATGTGGTGGAATATCCAAGATGGAGGAAAACATATTTTAAGCTTCTGTACAATATGGGTATCAAATGAAAGGGCTCATTGAGAGTAACTTAAAAAATAATGTAACGTCATTCTAAATTCAATATGGCGGATCATACAAGATAGAGGAACAGTTTTTTTAATGCATTTCTACAATATGGGTGTGAAATAAAAGGGCTTGTTAATAGTAACTCGAAAAAAAAATATGAGGTCATTCCAAATCCAATATGGCGGGAAAAATATTTGCATTTCAACAATATGGGTATCTAATACTTGTTGAAATTAACTCGAAAAATAATATGACGTCAATCTAAATCCAATATGGCGGATATTCCACCATATTTGCATTTCTACAATATGGGTATCAAATGAAAGGGCTTGTTGAGAATAACTCGAAAAATAATGTGACTTTATTCTAAATAAAATAACGGTGGACCATCCAAGATGACGGCATACATATTTTTCGAACAATTTCGAAAAGTCATTGGTGCGAGCCAGTGTCAAGAATCGAACCCAGACCTCTGGATCAGAAGCCGTGTGCTCGTTTGTGTATTTTTCTCACAATCGACTTACGTAAAAAGTGGCCAAAGTTGCCTATAGTAATCCATTGGTTTCGGCAAATATGCATAACAGGCAGATAAACAAAACATATAACTTGATATAAGCTAACACACACTTCCCACTCTTGTCTTACTTCCCAATCTTATTATTTTTATGTCTGTTAAAGATATTAATAAACATCTAATTGAATCTGTGTCGTACTAATATTTTTTTTTTCATTGTGTAATTGCTGATTAATCTAGCGACAACACTAATTAAACCCTAGCTATCCAACTACTGCTAAGTCTACTTTTACAGCAAGTACCTGCTGGCTAATTAAGCGCTAATTAGTCAAAGAGCTGTCTGACAGAAGTGCAACAGAGACGCCGCAGCATGGCTTCGTTAAGAACCAATTGAAAATAGGAATTTAAATATCTTTGCAAAGAAAATTTAAAGCTGTTATGGAACTTACTTTGGAATAATTTAATAAATTAAGAAAGAGAGATTGTTTCTACGTTGGATAAATAGTAAGGTTTATCTTTCTCTGTTTGTCTGAGTGTATGTTTGTTCGTGCATGTAAATAATTGTGAAATGAGATTACTTTTTATCAATATGTGCACCATTTTACTACAGGTCGTCGTCTCATTGGCCTGGAGAAAGAGCGCCGTGCTTCGGAATTCGGGAGTGGTGGGATCGAATCTTGACTCACACCAAAAGTATTCTTGAATTCGGTTCGAAATGTATATGTAAAATATCGATTAGATACTAACAACCATGTGCCCGTGCCCAGTGTATGGAAATAGTTTCCACCACTTATTCCAATTGGGATGTAAAAAATTGGTGAGTAAAGACATTAACAGCCGTTGTCGGCACCTTTTTTTATGAGATAGGAGGGCAAACAAGCAAGCGTGTCACCTGATGATAAGCAACCTGCGCCGCCCACGGACACCAGCAACACATATAGTGTTACCATTGCGTTGCTGACCTTTAAGGGTGTAGGATAGGAAAGGATAGGGAAGGGGAGTGGGTCTCCGGGTACCTCTCTCACCGAACGAAACGCGGCATGAGCCACTTTACGTCGATCTTCTGAGAGGTCGTGGTATTTCACCGGTCGAGCCAGCCCATTCATGCAGCGAATTGCTTGGCTGTGCCACTGTAACTGCTTGGCTCTACCACTGTAAAACCTGCGAGAAGAAATAGAGCTAAGTTATATATTTAGTTATTTATTTAGATATATTTTTCTCTCAGGAGAGCCAAAGAACGTTGAAGTGAAAATTGATCTTCATAGCCGGATAAACTTTAGCTGATGCTATTAATCTAATGTCTCTTAAAATCAAAGTTATATATAACAAATAATTTTACAGTTAGTTGCGTAATTTGGATAAAGTCAACTAAACCTGCCGAACTTTGTTTATTGTTCAATCTGAACGGTGTCTTGTGTGCGGAGACAATGGAGGTGGACCTCAGGTCGGTCGTGTGAATGCTATCGAAGTCTAAAACGGATTATCTATTGGAGTGAAATCGATGTTTGCTTCCGATAATAGCCTTGTGCTATCAATATAAAAGCCTGGAGGTAAGTGAATAATGTTTAACCTGTTTGCGAATTTGAGTCTTTTTCTTTCGGAAGGTGTAGTCAGTGGCTGTTAAGCCTCGACAAGCCGAATTTTTTCAGTCCAAATTATGTACACCTACTTAATTTGGGACTGAAAAAATTCGGCTTGTCGAGGCTGAGGCCACCGCCTACTGCCATACACCGGTCATTGTATTGTCTTCTATCAATATTTGTCACACATAACTTTCGAAAATAATTCCAAGAGGTCATTGGTGTGAGCCTGGAATCGAGCCCATGTCTTTTTGATTCAGAACCGAGGAGCTTGAACACTGGACAAATCAGACGACTTTTAAACCGATTGACAAATCTTCTGACATCGGTTTTTAATAAAACCTTTATCCACAAATGTAGGTATATTTACAAATTTTTGGAAATGACTTAACACTTATAACATTTCCCGTCTACCTGACGTCCTGACATATCAAAACAATGCAAAGAAAATCCGTACCTTCATCTTCACTCACTTCGCAGAAGAGATTCCAATTGAATCTCATTTTACTTCAAGATTAAATTCCCAACTCCACTTGAGTAACAACATACAATATACGAAAACTTTCCATAAATACAGAATCCAAAACTACATTTGCTTTCCTTTCAACACACAAATTCAATATGTTCCCGATTGCATAAATGTATACACATTTTTCCGAATGAAAATACTACGAGCCGAAGAATTTTTGGCTGAAGGCCACCGGATAGTAAATTTCCTGTCAAAATAAACTTTGTATTTGGTTACATTTTTATTGAACCATTCAATGCTGACACAATTTCATTTCAAGTCATAGATAGCTAAGAAACTTTGTCATTTAATTAAATTTTGATGTCATTTCATTGCGTTATAGATTAAAGCTAAAATTTCTCGAATAGAAATCGGAGTTTGTCGTATACGTTTACACAAATTATAATATATTTGCATCATCGTCTAAATAAGACGACCTCCCATGAGAAAAGCGCGATTACAATGGCCCCCAGTTCCCGGTAGTCCCACTATTCCCGGCCAAGGCAGCGGTCGTGGTAACGGTGGGACAGGGGGTGCTAAGAATCTCCGGGATACGGCAGGCTGCCAAAAACAGCAACTCGTGGCTACTTATAATGGACGCAGTCTTCGGCTGCACCAACACCTCACCGAACTCGAGGTAGAGCTGGGTTGCTTGAACTGGCATATTCTAGGGATATCTGAAGTCCGCGAGAGGGGGAGGACACGATAACCCTACAGTCGGGCAACTTACTCTATTTTCGGGAAGGTGACCAGCTCTCCCAGGGGGGTGTCGGTTTTCTCGTTCACAAGGACCTCGTTAGCAGCGTCGTGGAGATCAGTAGTGTGTCGACCAGGGTAGCGTACCTTGTACTGAAACTCACCAACAGGTTCACCCTGAAGGTAATACAGGTATATGCGCCGACCTCGACATACTCTGATGAGATAGCCGAGGCGATGTACGAGGATATTGCAAAATACATGGTACCGCCAAGGGTCACTACAACGTTGTTATGGGGGACTTCAATGCCAAAGTGGGAGTACAAGAACGCGGCGAAACAAAAATCGGTCCATATGGCTTGAGGTGCCGAAATCACAGGGGCCAGATGCTGGTCAACTTCCTGGAGTCTGAAGGGATTTTTTTGATGAACTCATTCTTCAAGAAGAGTCTCCACAGGAGGTGGACTTGGCGAAGCCCCGATTCTGTGACAAGGAACGAGATAGATTTTATCATTACGGATAGTAAGCATATATTTAGAGATGTCTCTGTGATCAACAGGTTCAATACTGGAAGTGATCACCGACTTCTTCGAGGCTCTCTAAATATTAACTTGAAAGCTGAAAGGACTCGGAAGATAAGGTCTATTATCCGACCTACGCTACTCCAAATAGCCAAAACCGAAAGGTTCCAAATGGAACTTAAAAATCGATTCGACCTGCTGGAAACCACAGGCAACGTGGACGAAAAAGCCGACACTGTGGTCAACACGCTGAAGAACGTGTCCCAAAGTTTGTTCCCGAGATCGCAGAAAAAGGAGCCCAAACTCTCTGCTGAGACACTCGAGCTGATGAAGCAAAGGCCAGAAAATCCATCCGATCAGCTCTCTTCGTCAGAATAGAAAAGCTCTCGAGCAATCGAGAACGCGATCGACCGCAACAAAGGGTCGAAAGTGTTCGCTCAGCAGCTTGGCCGGTCAGAGTTTCTAAAATCCGGCGGGACTCCTGTCCTTATGGAACTAGCGGGTCTTTTTAATTCCGTCATACACCTGGGTATATGACCACAGGTTTGGAGCAGGAGTGCGGTGGTGCTTTTCTTCAAGACTTGTTGTGACTTCAAGTTCTTCGCTGCAAGACTCGACGAATTCCAGCCTCCGGAGCAGGCCGGGTTTCGAAAAGGCTTTAGTACCGTGGATCACATCCATACTGTTCGGCAGATTGTACAGAAGACTGAAGAGTACAATCAGCCGCTGTGTATGGCATTCGTGGTTTACGAAAAAGCCTTCGACTCCATCGAAACTTGGGCAGTTCTGGATGCACTGCAGCGGTCGGATTGACTGTCGTTATATTGAGGTGTTGAGATGATTGCATGGCTACGAAACCGCCACGATGGCTGTCCAGATACAGGACCAGGTGACGAACTCCATCGAGGTAAATCGAGGTGTAAGACAGGGAGATAATAAATAACAGTATCTTGGACACAATACACACAGCGCAGTCTAGTTCTAAGCTAAGCAACTAAATGTTTGTGTTATGGATACTAGATAACGGATATTAATACATATATACTTTTCTTTTGTAAATACATACTTATAATACATATAACAACACCCAGACGCCACACAAATATTCATGTTTGTCACAAATATTTGTGTTCGGGTGGGAATCGAACTCCCGACTTCAATGCTGCAGCCGGTAGTTTTACCAATACGCCACGAGGCCCGTCATAAGATGTTTATAACTCCCAAACTCTTCACCGATGCTCTGGAGGACGTTTTCAAGACACTGGATTGGACTGGTCAGGGTGTCAACGTGAATAGTGAGTACATCTCGCATTTTTGGTTTGCCGACGATATCGTTGTAATGGCAGAGTCGCTGGAATAGTTAAGCGGAATGCTGCGCAACCTAGATGAGTCCTCCTGGCGTGTCAGTTTGGGCATGAACTTGGACAAGACCAAGGTCATGTTCAATGAACATGTCGTGCCCGGACCGATAAGCGACGAAGGGTCAGTTCTCGAAGTCGTAAACAAATACGTCTACCTAGGCCAAATTATCCAGTTAGGTAGACAAAACTTCGAGAAGGAGGCCGAAAGGAGGATTCAGCTGGGTTGGGCTGCATTTGGCAAACTGCGTCGAGTCTTCAGCTCGCCTATACCGCAATGTCTGAAGACCAAAGTCTTTGACCAGTGCGCCTTACCGGTGATGACCTGCGGTGCCAAAACGTGGGTACTCACGGTGGGGCTAGTCCACAAATTTAAAGTTGCTCAGCGAGCTATGGAGCGGGCTATGCTCGGGGTATCTCTGAAGAATAAACTCAGGAATGAGTATATCCGCCAGAGAACTAGAGTAACCGACATAGCTCGTAGAATAAGCTCGCTGAAGTGGCAGTAGCCTGGTCATATCTGCCGAAGGACCGATGGTAGATGGAGTAAGAAGGTCATAGAGTGGAGACCACGTCTCGGTAAACGCCTACCAACGCCGTAGGACGCCTACCAGCCCGATGGTCAGACGATCTCAGAAAGGCTGCTGGAAAAGACTGGATGCGGAAGTCAGAGAATCGGATATTGTTGGGAGAGGCCTATGTCCAGCAGTGGACTGCAATAGGCTGATGATGGTCGTCTCAATAATCTGGCTGTAGTACTCTGCATTTGAATCAAAAAATAGTGGGGTGGGGAATTATGGACTCAATTCTTTTTTCGGAAGTTCTGTGAGGTAAATATTGATGACAGATAACCGGGTGCCCGGTGTATAATTGTAGGTTTCACTCCCTATTTCTATTTAGGACTTACAAATAGTAGAGTGCGGCCTAAAGTTGAACATACCCTATATTATACTAGTATAGAATATCCTATAGTATACTAGTATAGAATACACTCCATAGTAAGTGGAATATCGTCTATTTAGATAAATAACCTAACAAAACTTCACGCCTTTTTTACCAGAAGGTGTAGGCAGCGGCTGTTAAGCCTCGTCTCGCCGTTATGTTTTCGTCCCAAATTGAATAGGTGGCGAATCTATTGCCATACCGGGCACATAGTTTCATCAGTCATCGATATTTTTCACTCATAACTTCCGAAAAGAACTTCGAAAAGTGATTGGTGTGAGCCAGTTTTAGGATTCGAACCCGCGACCTCTAGATTCAGAAGCGGGGTGCTCGACCACTGGACCACCGAGACCTTTTTAAATTAATATTAATCTCTTTTAAAACCAACACAACTTTAGAATGTCTTTTAAAATCTAGACCAATAGCTAAGACATTTAAAATGAGTCACCCTTGCCATATATGTTGTCATATATCATGACACCTTCATTTGAACAAATATCTGAATCCTCACGAAAATTTAAACGTGCAAGTATTCAAATGAACTTGTAAATAAAATTGAGTCTAAACGTGAAAACAGCTCTACAATGGTTCAATTTCACAAAAGAGAATGGCCATTTGCAGTGACGTCACATTGAATACTAAGCAGATTGTTTACAAGATACAATTGGATGTTGTGTACTGACAAGTAAAATTTTATCCACTTAATTTGGTTATAACTTTAGTTTTGATCCGATTACGCTGGAAGGGGGATTAAAATTTTTGAAGTATGTGTTTTTTTTTCAAAATTTGTATTTTTTTCTCATAAAACTTTTAATTATCCTCAAAAACCGACGCGCGTGCATGAAAAGAGTTATGAAAGTCAACGAAGCGAGTGAGGCGTGTAAGAATCGTGCCCTATCGCGCTCTGTTCTCTCTGCCTACTGCCTCTGATTTGGCGTGAAGTTATGTATGTATGTAAAACTTTTAAGATGGATTGTTTGTTACGTATGTACGTATGTAGTTAAAAATATAATTGATATATTTCTAGACTATAACGGATATAATTTTTAGCGTAAACTACAAACTCTCTTAAGCTAATATATATATATAAACAGCAGCGTTTAATTCGAAAATAGCCATTTCTCTATCTAAAAAGCAATTGGACTAACTTTAAAGTAAAGCAACTATCGGCGCCCATGGGCATCTGCAACACCAACAGGTCATATCTGAATTACCGATCTTAATATGAGAGTAATAATAGTAGCGTGCATTTATATTATTTTAAAAACTTTTAAAATATATATTTTTTTGAATTAATATTGACTTATATGTATTAATTCGCATGTTAGGGTATCACTTCTTTCGTATAAGAAAAGATTACTAACATTTTGTTTTAATATTCAAACTTTATATCGTATTTAAGAGGAATCTTATTTTACAGCAAACAGCATTTGGAAATTTATTCAAGAAACCTAAAAAACCTTAAAGAAATTAATACTTGTTAAGGATAACTCGTTGGAGAGAATAATAGATTAGCGGACTGTATGTTTTGTATATTGTAATAAGTATGTAGTACATCAAGATAGTGTGTCGAGTATGTTCGCTGCGGTGGTTAGCGACAGAATGGTTGCATTCCGCTCGCGATCGGTTGTACTTGCATAGGCCCGGCATAGTTGCACCCGGCGCGCACTCGTCGTCCAGACATACTCCCCGGGTTGAAGGAGAACCTTCAATAGATAGGTAACGGGCATATATTGTTGTATGCACGTCGAACTGTCCCTCGGTTTGTCTTCAACTCGGCAACCCTGGTAATACCGTCGCTGCCTGGGTAGACCTGCACAACACGCCCTAGTGACCAGCAGAGCGGTGGAAGCGTCTTGTCCTTTATAAGGACCAGTGTTCCTATGGTTAAATTGTCAGCAGATGTGGTCCACTTCGTTTTCTGTTGAAGTATTGAAAGATATTCAGTATTGAATCTTTTCCAAAAGTGTTGCTTTAGATACTCTATGCGTTGGTAGCGCTTCAAGCTAGTGATATTGCTGCTTGTGACCTCAGGACTTGGAGCAGACATGAGTGAGCGTCCAATTAGGAAATGTGCGGGTGTTAGTGCGGAATAGTCGAGAGTGTTAGTTGAAAGTGGAGTCAATGGACGAGAGTTTAATATTGCCTCTATTTGAATTAGACACGTAACCATTTCCTCGTAATTTAAATGAGTAAGTGTAAGTAATCTTTTCAAATGATACTTGGTTGAACGAACGGCGGCCTCAGCAAGGCCGTTGAAATGAGGAGAATAGGCTGGTGCAAAAGCGAATTCGATGCCTTCCTGAGCCAAATCAGATGTAATACCTTTGTCCTGTAAACATTTTTTAAATTCATTACATGCACCAACAAAATTGGTTCCGTTGTCGGAAAGAATAACCCGTGGTTTACCACGACGTGATATGAAACGATTTAATGCAGCCCGGTATGCCTCTTTAGAGAGATCTGTGACGAGCTCCAGATGCACAGCTTTGGTGGCCATGCAAACAAATATGCACAGGTAGGACTTGACAAGTTTAGAACCACGACCTTTCCGGTCAGATATCAGTACAGGCCCGGCGTAGTCGACACTTGTATTGAGAAAAGGGAATTCAAGGCTACTCCTTTCATTAGGTAACGGACCCATTATGGGCTGAATACTTTGACCTCGAAACCGATGACAGGTAACACATTGGTTTACCGTTATTTTGGCCAAATTTCTTCCGCCTAACGGCCAGTACCTTTGACGAACGCTGGCCAAAAGTAATTGCGGGCCCGCGTGCAGAAGTCTTTTATGTTGCATTTGAAATATGATTTTGGTTAAATGGTGCTTACTGCACAGCAACATAGGGTGCTTAACGTCAAATTCATAATGAGAATTAACAAGCCTGCCCCCCACGCGAATAATATCCTCACCATCCAAAAAGGGGGTGAGTGAAGCCAGCCTGTTCCTGCGTGACAGTGCCCTCCCCGCTTTTAGAGCAGCATACTCTTCTGGAAACATTTCATATTGAGCTGCTCTAACAATACAATTTGATGCCCTATTTAATTCCTGACATGTAAGGAAACCAAGTAGCTTGGGTTTCTTACACTTAATAAACTTAAAATTGTAAACAAATTTTAGAATGTAAGCTACTACTCTTTGTAAATAGTTAAAACTGGATTGTTTATGTATTAGTTGTATTATTATATTATTATCTATGTTGTTAGAATAATTGTTTTTGGAATTAATAATATATGAAACCTCAGGCAGATCTCTTTTCATAAATCCATTAGGCTGTTTAGGCCAATCATATTTTGCCCGAATTAAAAAGGAAGGACCGAACCACCAAAGATCGGATTGATTAATACTGTCTGCTTTTAACCCGCGAGAAACTAGATCAGCTGGATTGTCCTTAGACGGCACATACCTCCATGTCGAATATGAGTTACAATTTTCTTGTATCTCGTTAACACGATTTCTTATAAAAGGTTTAAGATGTTGTGCAGGTGTTGCCAACCAACCCAGCACTATGGTTGAATCACACCAAAATTGATATTGGTGAATAGGTATGGTAAGCGAGCTTTTAACTTTTGTGCCCATCTTGAACCCAAAAGAGCTCCGCAAAGCTCAAGCCGAGGAATGGTAGTGGGCTTGATCGGTGCTACGCGGCTTTTTGAAGTTAATAAGCGAACTGTCACATATCCTAACTCATTTATTGACCTAATATAGATACAGGCACCGTAAGCTTTTTCAGACGCATCAGTAAATATATGGATTTCGTTTAGAAACGAATGGTCGCCTAGTACCCAACGTGGAATTTTTAAGTTATTTAAAAATGGTAAAGTGCTTGCAAATGACAGCCACAATTTTGTAATATCTTCGGGTAATATACTGTCCCATTCACATTTGTTAATCCATAAGCTCTGCATAATGAGTTTTGCCTCTACTATGCATGGGCTTACTAGTCCTAATGGGTCAAAAATTTGACTAATTGTAGACAAAATTAGTCGTTTTGTAACTTTAGTGTGAGACTCAATATTAATAGAAAAAGATAGAATATCGGAATCACATATCCAATTTAAACCTAGAGTCTTGCAAGAATTGTGAGAATTGTTATCTAACAAATTTAAAAAATTATTATTAGAGTTAGAACCATCCAACCTTTCCAAGATCTGTGTACTATTTGATTGCCATTTTCTCAAATTGAATTTTGCAGATGCCAAGATAGCCTTAATTTCACTACAAACATCTATGGCAGTGGTTATAGTATCAAAACTACTTAGGTAGTCATCTACGTAAAAATCATGTTTGATAGATTCTTTGACGATGTCTTGACTAGCTTGTTCAGCTAAACTAACTAAACATTTAGTGGCTAGGTATGGAGCTGATGCTGTTCCATATGTTAGAGTATTTAATGTATAGGTTTTTAGAGGGTCTGTGGGGCCTTTTCGAAAGATTATCCGTTGCAGTGACCTCTGCGACGGTTTTACCTCAACAGCCCTATACATTTTTTCGATGTCGGCAGATACAACATACTTGTGTTGACGGAATCTTAACAAAATAGAAAATAGGTCATTTTGAACAGTAGGCCCGACCATCTGTATATCATTGAATGATAGACCCGTACTAGTTTTTGCGGACGCATCGAACACTGTCCGTAGCTTTGTGGTAGTACTAGAAGTACGGATTACTCCATGATGGGGTAAAAAATAACTTATATTATTATTAAACTTTAGATGTTCGCTATCTTCGGACATATGACCTAGTTGTTGATATTCAGAGATAAATTCCAAATACATATTTTTGAAATGAGAATCACGTTCAAAACGTTTCTCTAGTGATAAAAAACGACGTTTAGCGGTCATAAATGAATCACCCAATGTAGAAGGATCCGCCTTCAGAGGTATTGTGACCACAAAACGACCATCATTTTTTCGAATAGTAGTTTTATTGAAATTATCTTCACAAGCCCTTTCTTCTGAAGACAATGTGTGTCTTTCAGAAATAGAATCGAGCTCCCAAAATTTGGATAAGGCTTGGTTACATTCAGTATTGACAAAATTGCAGAGATACGAACTGCGTGAACGTGACGCTACGGAGCCAGAAATTAACCAACCGAAATGACTTTCGCATAACTTGGGTTGATTTCTTCCCAAGTTTATGTGGTTAGGTTTAACAACACTCCAGAAAACATCCGCACCTACCAAAATGTCAATAAGTGACGGAATGTTAAACGTAGGGTCGGCTAGCTGTAGACCCGTTGGAATTAAAATATTATTAATGTTAATGTGAGAAGACGGTAGTAGTCGCGTAATCTCAGGAATAATTAAGCAGTCGATGTCGACAGTATAGTTATTATAAAGCGACTTGATTTTTAAATTGCAAGATTGTGCAGTAGTACTGGTTTGGTTGTTGATACCTGTGACAGCGAGGCTTGTGTCGCGTCGCGACAATTGCAGCTTATTACACAGCTTTTCGGTAATAAAATTGGCAGTACTACCGTTGTCAAGCAAAATACGAGCGTCGAAACTTTTGCCTGCACTGTTGACTACCTTCACCATTGCTGTGGAAAGTAATACATTGGTATGAGTAGTAGGCGATAAAACAGAGGCATTAGCTGAAAGAGCAATACTTTCAGATGTACTATGCATTGGACCTGTGACAGTTGGTGCGTCAGTCTGTTGGAGGTGTAACAAAGTGTTGTGTTTTACTGAACAATATCTGCAATGTGAAAACTTGCACCGTTTTTCAGTATGACCTATACGCAGACAGTTCAAGCAGACTTTTAAATCTTTTGATTTTTGTATACGTGATTCTATTGAAAGATTTCTAAAAGATTCACAATTGTATAGAAAATGTTTGTCATGACACATAGGACATTTAAATTTAGGCTTTGTATTGTTGGTATTATTTTTAGAATTATTATTAGAATTCTCTGACGCTATAATGAAGCTTTTAGAGTTGGTGTATGTTTCTGGTTTATTAATGTTGTGTGATTTACTGTGTTTCTTATTGTCTTCTAATGTTTCGATTAAATCGGCTGTATTACTGAGAAAGGAGCAGAATTGTGATAGATTAGGTGTATTATTAGTTAACGTATTGCGGTATACTTCCCATTGACGACTAGTTTGTGTATCTAGTTTTGTGGAGATCATGTAGATGATTAATGAGTCCCAATGTTCAGTAGGTTCATTTAGTGTTTTAAGTGCCCTTAAATTTTTATTAGTTACGTCGATTAATCGTCGCAGAGCTGCACTGGATTCTACCGATAGTGGTTCGACATTAAATAAGGCCTGAATATGATTTTTGATTAGTAGACGGTTATTGTTGTACCGTTCACATAACAAGTCCCAAGCGATTTGGTAGTTATTGCCTTTGAAATCAATATTTTTAATGATTTCTGCGGCTGTACCCTTTAAAGAAGCTCGCAAGTAATGAAATTTATTGATGTCATCAATACAGATATTTTTGTGAATTAAAGAAATAAAGGTGTCTCTGTACTCGAGCCAATACTGATACGTGCCGTCAAAGTGAGGTAAATTAATTTTCGGTAATCTAATAAAATTATTCTTAGTCCCACCTGCCACTGATGGTTCCGAACCCGTCACCAATCCTGCTGAGTCGTGTATTTTACGCCCTTGAACTAATAATTTCCGTGCCTCAGCAAGAAGCTTATAATAATGATCCTCAAACTGGGTCCTCACATCATAAGCCTCCTGTGGTTTGTCGGCCAGTGTCTCGATTTCAGTCTGTAATTCATCAAATTCCGAGTACAATAAATTATATTTCTCAAAACGGCTTTCTAGCTCAATCACCTGGAGATTGGAAAGACTGTCACAGCTTTGTAAAATTTCCAAATGATTGCTGAAGTTAGTTAGCTTGGCTTTCATTGAACTTCTCTTTTTTATTAGCTTATCGGCCATTTTGTATAGGAACCAATCTTACCGGCACACGAAATAAACTCGTATTCAAGAAATGAATAAAAACCGAAATAGGTATTTTAAATTTATAATAGTAATAAGGGGAACCTACAACAACATTAATTGTTCTGAAATTAAGTAAAGAATACAATATTTTATTAATATTTAGTTCATTAACAGTAGGTAGTTACCACCAACGTATGTAAAAGTTAAATTAACTATACGTGTATGTTATAGTATTATAAACCTTATTTACTCGAATTTAAAGTTTATAATAGCTTGGCGATTCGCCGCTAGACGTTAATACAAATCTGTTAAACAATAGAAATGGCTGCGTAATCTATTCAACAGAAAAGCAGAAATAACAGATTTTAAAGAAAAATATCGAAATGTGAATCTGAAGGCAAGGGATAGGAGTAATTGGAACGGACTCACGTAATCCTTGTCCAGAAATTCGATCAGTTTTCGACCGTAGACAGCGTTGATAATCGACGATCGTTGATGTCTTGTCGTTAACTTGTAATTGATTTATCCTTAGGTGCTTCCTGGATATTTGTCTTCACCATTGAAGGACCACTTGTTAAGGATAACTCGTTGGAGAGAATAATAGATTAGCGGACTGTATGTTTTGTATATTGTAATAAGTATGTAGTACATCAAGATAGTGTGTCGAGTATGTTCGCTGCGGTGGTTAGCGACAGAATGGTTGCATTCCGCTCGCGATCGGTTGTACTTGCATAGGCCCGGCATAGTTGCACCCGGTGCGCACTCGTCGTCCAGACAATACTTTTAATGCAGCCTTAATAGGTTTTATTAATTTTAAATACAATATCCGAGAGGTTGCCTAGTGTTAAATAGTAATTAAAAATGTTTATAGCAGCCTTTAGCTAATTATCTTTAGAGATATCATAACACATAACATAACAGAGTGGTAGAGCCAAGCAGTTCGCTGCATGAATGGGCCGGCTCGACCGGTGAAATACCATGACCTCTCAGAAGACTGACGTAAAGTGGCTCATGCCGCGTTTCGTTCGGTGAGAGAGGTACCCGGAGGCCCACCCCCCTTCCCCGTCCTATCCCCTATCCCTTAAAGGTCGGCAACGCAACAGTAACACTATATGTGTTACTGGTGTCCATGGGCGGCGTTGGTTGCTTGCCATCAGGTGACACGCCTGCTCGTTTGACCTCCTATCCCATAAAAAAACATTTATCGGCCATTTATCTATCCCACAAATTTATTCTTTTATTTGGAAATAAAATTAACCCAGATCAGCAAAGTTTCCATTACTAATAGCAAAACGACTTTCAAGTATCAACCATGGAGCTAGGTCTTAGTACCTATGATTGAAATCCCCATAGATAGTGCGCAATAAAACGGAATCACTTCTAAATCAAATCAAACATTGAATATCGCACGAAGCGAAAATCCAATCGTAATAGGGATTAGGCAGTTCAACTTCCAGCATTTAATTACGAAACTTGGAACGAGAGAGGGCTCCTAAGTACTCAATCTATATAAAGAGAGAAAACGTTTTCAGGAATTGAAACGACTTTTGTATTTGCATTGTACAAATAAGATAGTTAATTCTTTCCGACCGCATGAATATTTTTTTAAAATTAATAATTTCTATTTAAATTGTATGCAGATTGAACAATGACTGGGCCGTGCCGGGAAAATTACACAACCGCTCAGAATATCAACGTAAAGTGAATTAGTTTGCGTTTTATTCGGTGAGAGAGGTATCTGGAGATACAAAGTGAAATGGGAAGGCCAAGGGCGTCCTTCGCCTTCCATTCCACTTTCGATTGCTTCTATAACTCATCGTAAAGGTTGTCAACTAAATTGTAACACTATCTGTGTCGCAGGTGTCCATGAGCGACGCCAGTTGCTTACCACCAGGTAGGCTGTAATACAGAAACAGAAACAAAAACATAATGATGCATTCCATTACATTTGTATGTCTGCTTAGGTCTTAATTATTTTAATTACAGGAGAGTCCTCCAAGGAAAGTAACTAATTGAAAGCCTTTGATCATTACTTTTGCAGCGTCAGGTTATTAACGAGCAATTAAAAAAAGCGTTATTACTTTTCCGGTGAGTTAATTATATTATTTTTTCTTATTATAAATTGTTTGGTTTTGTGAAGTAATTTGTAGTGGGTCGTTATTTTTAAGGCTGTTTTATAAAAAAATACAGATGGAGATTAGTTCGATAATTGATTCGAAAGATTCGGTCCTGATAGCAATCTCTATAAATTTAAAGATCTCTATTTTTAAATTATTTTGTAAAAAATATTGTAAACGACCTGTTTTTTCATAGGATAGGGGGCAAACGAGCAGGTGTGTCATCCGATGGCAAAAAACAAACGCCACCCATTTACAACTGAACACATATATTCGAAGAGATCCAAGGTGGGATGGGAAGGGGAGAAGGAAATGGTTAGGGCATGTGGATACCTCTCTTTTCGAGTGAAACGAAACATAAGCCAAGTTACGTTCGATAATCTAAAAGGTTGTGCTATTTTACTGGCCGAGCCGACCCGTATGAGCAGCGCGCCGCATGGCTCTACCACTTTTAAATACGTAGTCTTTAGGATTTTAATTTAGCTCCATAAATTGGATGCTTACTCATTCGCTGAAAATAATTCCTCACTTAAATATAAAAATTACCCAATATTAACCAATCAAGCATACCCTGTCTTACTTGTAAATATTATTTGATTACAAAAGTATTAAGTGTATATCAAATTTAATCTCAAAATATTGTCATCTTATAAGAAAATAATTCATTTTGAAAATTAGAGTAAATACTACTACAAAATAAATAAAAAAGTAAAGATATATATATAAAAAAAAATACTATTTGATTTCAATTTATACCCATACAAATATATGGCATAAAACAGAAGTAAAAAACTAAAATGGTAAGTAAAAAATTAAAATGGTAAAATCCCTGTTTAATAAAGTTCTTTTGATCTATCACTTAGGGTTCAGCCAGCGTTTGCAATTTAAGTGATAAATTTCGAAAATTATCAGTTATTTTTTTCAACATTATATATTATACATCAAAACCACCCCGTTGACACCCTCTAACTATTAAAGAAAAACTGCATCAAAATCCGTTGCGTAGTTATAAAGATATAATCATATAAGTGGACAGACAGCGGAAAGCGACTTTGTTTTCTACTATGTAATGATATATATTATTGAAGATGTTTGCTTAAGGATTATCGCGACACCATCCACGGGCATCCCGCCAGGATATTTCCCAGAAGAATCACGTAAATTTATTACTACGGGATGGGCTGATACGTAATTTATGAGCGGGAAACTGTAACCGAACGACAATACCCCATAGTGTAGCGTTTTATATAGGCTTTATTGGAATATTTTTATCTTAATTTAGAATTGATTGAAAATAAAACTATTAATAATAACTAAAGCACAGTTGCTGGTAGTATTGATTCTCCAGATTCTCCATTGATTCACCTTAGTTTCTTTCATTGAAGGAGGTACCCGCCTCCATTTTCTCACCCCATTTCCTGTTCTATTTTAAATGACATCGCAATGTAACACTATCTGTGTTGCAGTTGTCCATGGGCAGTGCTAGTCACTCACCAATTATCCCATATAATCAAAAAATGTCTTTGCAAGTTCAATCCCATTCCGAGTAAAATCAAATAATATAAATATAAAAAAGTAAGTCGGGAGTCAAAACGTAAGTATAAAAGAGCGTGATTATAAAAAATAGGCATTTGTCGACACTTAGTCGCAGCGTGGAAATTAATATAATTAATTACTAAATTTTCCATTGAACAAAAAAAAAATACATATACGAGATATAGGCTTTAATTTTTATTTAAAACAAATATTGCTCAGGTGTACACAAAATTTCAGCAACTAATATTGCACGCCTCCAACACCCTGGTTTTAATTAAACTACGTGTACCTTCTAACGCTTATTAAAATTGTTTCATCTTGTCACCCCCACTCGTCCATCCCTAAACCTCCCTCATTCTGATTGTATCGCTAAGTTTTATGCCATGTTATTAGTAAACATGTTCTCCATAATATTATTTAGTTTGATTATTACACTTATTACTCGAGTCAGAATGTGTACAGCCTGAAGGCATCAAATATATTACGTTTGATTATCCTCCTCCTCGGGTCGTTTGTCCTCAATGCTGAGGGTCGTGGCCTCCTTGTTGTTTTTTTTTTTGTGAAGAACTAGATTTCGCCACCTCTCCCTATCTTCGGCAGCGTGGATGGCATCGTAGACGGAAATATTCAGGGTAGCACGGATTTGATCCGACCAGCGAGTGGGGAATCTGCCTCGAGGCCTCCTCCCGACCACTTTTCCCGTCAGGAGCAGCTTTTCTAAGTTGTCACCTCTCCCTCTCGCGATATGGCCAAAAAACTTGAAGCTTCTCTGCAGGCATGTGGTGCTGAGTCTTGTCGGTATATTGAGCTCGGTCTGAATGGATTTATTGGTGCGATGTTCGGTCCAATGAATTCTGAGCATCTTTCTCCAGCACCACATTTTTCCTTAGAGTCCAAGTTTCCGCACCATAAAGGAAAATGGAAAACACGAGGGTGATGACCAACCGTTTTTTTGTCCTCCTAGATATAGATATATATGTACGTGTATGTGTATACGTTTGATTATATGTGAATTAAATTTAACACAATAATGTATTGACTTCATACATCCAGGATATTAGAAGAGGGTAGGCAGCGTTATTTTGTCCAACATAACCAAATGTAAAAAAGTCATAAAATATATATCTTTCAAGTCGTCTTTATGGCTTAGTGGTTTCACTCTAACATTGGATTTATAAGAACCAGGTTCGAACTGAGACACATGAATGATTTCTCGGATTTCATTAATAGTCATACTTACAGTAGCAGAGCCACGGAATGTGCTACTTCAATAGGCCAGCTCTACCGGTGAAATACCAGAACTAAAAAAGTCGGCTCAAGTGGCTAATGTCATGATGCGTTCGGTAAGAGAGTCATCAGGAGCTACAAGTACACATAGCCGTAGACTCGTGTATGAAAGTTTCATCAAAATTAAGATACCAAATCAAAATAAATGTATTTTAAAGAATATAATAGTATAGGTAAAGAATGTAACTGCAATGTAACAAAGACAATTTCAAATATCAAGAAAAGTAACCACTCTTATAATACAGCATTATTATATAGAAATAATGCTGGTATCTTTTACGTGTTTACACGCTTCGATACAAGGATTTAAATCAAACACTAGACGGGACAGAATCTTTATTTATTTTATACAAATCGACAATAAAGCCCTAAATTTTCATATTTAAGCCAGAAATAGCTTGTCTTATGGAAAATAGACAACGGATTTCATTTGTCTTTTTTGTAATTAATCTTTACTCGGGAATCAGTTGCTAGTTATCAATGTAACCTGAAAATACTATCATTGTATAACGAGCTCATTTAAAAATTAGTTCTAGATCCTTTATGGTATCTTATGCTATGTTTGTCATCCAAATAAACATTTATACTTCAAATAATTATACCATCAGATTTGATTTTCTGGTTTGAAATCTTGATTTGGCTTGATTTAGCTGAGAACTCGATGGGGACAAAGTAAATTTGGTTCAAAAATCTTTACATCCATGGTAAAAAAAGAAAAAAATCTGTTATATAGGCCTGTGGCCTGGAGGTTAGGCATTCTCCCTCTGAATCAAAAAGTCTCAAATCCGAATTTGTCGATGATTAGGTGCGATAAATATCAGTTGTGCAAGATACTTGTTTGGTTGTCATATCCAGTAATATTATGTGTTTGTTAAAGTTAATATCGTTCTCAACGTGAGCGATACATCTGTTGTCCGGTGACACATAAAGATTGATCATGTTGTGATATTGTACACAACCTTATATATATATAGTAATAACAATGAAAGCCTTTAGCATTGGTGCTCGACTACAAGAGGCAAGAAATTACAAAAAGCTATGTAAATCCATCTAAACACAAATGTCGAGATGAAATTAATAAACTTTCTACGCGGATATGGATTTAAAAAGAGGTCATCTTTGTGGCAATTACGGATGTTCCTTGAAGTTGGGTTTGATGAACCCACGGGAATCCCTGTTGGCCGTAAAAAGGAGACCTTTAGCAGAAAAATCCTATGTTAAAAATATCTATTCCGCTATTTTGGATGGTCTACCATTTGGATTTAAAAGTAAAATGATGATAAAGTTTTGTGATTTGGAAGCGCTGTCGCGTGACTCAATCGTGTAACTTGTCATGGTGAATTGGCATCAGTGACTGAATAGTAAACAGCAGATTAAGATAATTAATTTAAATTTTCCATTTCTTATAGGAGGGCTTAAGTTTGCGGATCACGTGATGTAAAGCGACTACCGCCGCCCATAGACATAGTTAAAATATCTGCATTGCCGGGCTTTAAGATGAGAGTAAGATGAGAGTAAGCTCGCGCCGGCTTAGAATACCGCCACCCCATCTCTTCCCGTGGGTGTCGTAAAAGGCGACTAAGGGAAAAGGCCGGAAGAATGGGCAGCAGCATTCTCTCTCAACAAAATACAGCCTACTGCGATCGCCAACCGGCCTGCCAAGCGTGGCGATTATGGCAAAAACCCCCCATGAGTGAACGGACCGGCAGTTGTGGCGCTTTATGGGGGAGGCCTATCCAGCAGTGGACCTCAAAAGGCAAATGATGAATGATGAAGCTCATTAGTAGTTAGGAAAATTGCTCGTGGTTCGAAAAATGGTTAACATTTTGACGACGTCAGAAAAAAACATGGACTAGCTTCTTGATTGATAGGACCACGCGTATTTGGTGAGGAGGTACATGCCAGTTGTTTTAGCTATGTATAACTTCTTCATAGAGACTGGTAGGAGGACGCAGAGTCCGGCATAGCCACCAACAGTAAAAAGGCACCACACATTCTCATTAGTCGGATAAAAGCATATCAATGCAAAATAATTGACATTGAAATTCTATAAAATCTCTCCACTTTGCGTGACCACTTTGACGTTAAATCCTGTGTTTAATCGTAATAATTCACGTGTATTTGGTGACGACATGATACTGGTCACTGGTGCGGTCGTTGTTGTTGTGGACTTCAATCATTTGAGAGAATATTTTGTCCAAAAATAGTGATAGTGTTGCTAATTTTAGAATATATACAAACATACAGTGATTTTGTCTATGGTTTTATAGAGTGTCAAGAAAAGATAGAAGATAATGCAAGTCGAAAGAACGCTACACTATCTTTGGGCTCTTACTAACTCTTAAAATATCTTTGTCAATTCATGGAAATTTCATACAAGAATGAATTTTGTGGATTTGGAAAAAGCATTTGACAGAGTGTTACGAAAGGATCTGTGGGGCATACTCCCGGGCTACGGGGTGAGCGGAGCACTGCTCCGCGCTGTGCAGTCCACTTATGAGGGCTGCACAGCGTGTGTGCGTGTTGACGGCGGCTTGTCCCCCTGGTTTGACGTCAATATCGGCGTCAGACAGGGTTGCGTGCTGTCCGCTCGACTGTTCATCCTGTACCTGGACAATTGTCTCCAGAGAGTGAGGTCGATGGATGTAGGGATGCGAATGGGTGACCTAGTTGTGAGCTGCCTGCTTTACGCAGATGACGCCGTGCTTCTAGCCGAATCGCCGTCGGACCTGCAAACACTAGTGTTTGCAGGTCGTTAATTTATAAAGTCATTAAATTTCATAGTAGTGACTAGTCACTACTATGAAATTTAATTGCATGATTAAAGGCTTACAGTTGAATGCAACAAAAACGAAAGTTATGGTGTTTGAAAGGGAAAAATCCAGAACGGATGCAAGGATAACGGTTGATGATGTAGTGCTGGAACAGGTGAATGAAATTGTATAACTTGGATGCGCTTTTAGCAGGGATGGAAGGTACACCGCGGATGTAAAAAGACGAGTGGCGATAGGAAATAGCGTAAATGGAGCGTTGGGCAGATTCCTGGGCGCAAAAAACATTAGCAAAAAAGCCCAGCTAGCAATCCACAATACAGTCCTGATCCCAACGCTAACTTATGGAAGCGAGAGCTGGGTATGGCAGAGTGTGCATGAAAGTAGAATAAACGCGGTAGAAATGAGGGCACTGCGCAAAATCTGCGGAGTGACTCTCGCTGACCGCGTAGAAAACAAGGTTGTAAGGAAGGAAGTTGGTTTGAAAGAGAGTGTCGGTGTAAAAGTAAGAAAGGGCATGCTCCGTTGGTTCGGACATGTTGAAAGAATGGTTGATGCAAGACTGACTAAACAGATATACAATGCAAAAGCGGATGGATGTAGGAGTCGAGGACGGCCAAGACACACATTCCATGACCAAATAGAACGTGTTCTGGAGGAAGGTGATGTTGGGAGCCTCAAAAACCGACGCGTGTGCATGAAAAGAGTTATGAAAGTCAACGAAGCGAGTGAGGCGTGTAAGAATCGTGCCTTATGGCGCTCTGTTCTCTCTGCCTACCCCGCAAGGGATTTGGCGTGAAGTTATGTATGTATGTATGTAATGATTTTTTTTGTAAGTGACTTTAATGTTTTCAATGAATGTTACATGAATTGATATTTTATAAAATAAAGTATAATATTTCTTACGCCGTCTGATGAAGGAAACTTAAAATTGTAAGAGTATTTCAATCGTCAAATAGAAACTTTCATTCTAATATATATACTTTCCAGTTTCCATTAATAAGAATTAGTTGTAGTTTATTCTTAAATTTTGAGTATTAAAGTTTATTCTAAACTATTTTGGGAATACTTTTGTGTGTTCATGAATAATAACTGTTTTTTTTTCATACGACTGTATTGGTTAATATGCTTCCATTTGTAATAACTTATAGTTATTTAAACTCTAAACTTCAGTAAATAATGTATCAGCTATCGATTGTTGTAAATATTTACACGATAATGTGGTATTGTGCCCTCACTATAATTAGCTCGTGTCCAGTAGCCACAAATTACGCGTTGAGTGCATCGGTGTGACGTCATATTTTATTTATTTATTTATTATTTATTTATTTATCATAAAGAACACTCAACAAACATCATAACAATAGAACATAAAGAACGAAAACACAAAATTCATACATGAGTTATTAAATCTAGTTCTATGTAACTCTTGGTATCTTAACTAGACTTTAAAAAAGTCTGTGTTTAAAACACCAAGTTCCACTTCCATGTTGCTTCGTGAGTACAATAAATAGATGTTGGTGCACAGTTTATACAAGTAAGGTTAAAAATAATTATAATTAGTTGATGAGGGTAGACTGAAAAAAATACTTCCATTTACAAACTGCTAAACATATTCACGCTACATTATCTTGTAAAAACTGACGCGTTTATATTATTATGTGGATACAATGTATGCAGCAACTTCTATATGAATACATTGATATTCACGTTAAAATTCTGATTAGGGTGAATGTTTATTATGTGTGTCTGTGTGTGTGTGTGTATAAGTGTAAGTATGTATGTGTTTGTGTAAGTGTTTATGTGTGTGTTGAGTGTGTGAGTTTCTCTCTGTGTGTGTGTACTATTGATCAATGTGTACCAACGTCCCAGATATCTCCAGAAACATTCCGGACAAATACAGCGCTAAAAAGATACTTTGATGAATCCTCCTGATATGTCAGTTTTCGTAGCCAATCATTAACCAACCTTTTAGTGGATGTCTTCATCAGGTGATGAATCGGTAGAAGTTTGTTTAACCTGTTGTACAGCAATGGGACCAAGAAATGATAAAATCTCTGCGAGTGTGAAAATTTACATTTAGGAATTTTACAAATTTTGTCCTGGCGCCTCTTAGTTTTCGATATAGGGGGTGTTTCGGCATGTTTCAAAAGAATCGTATTTAACACAAAAAGTTGTCGCACAGTAAGCACTTCGCAGGATTTGGAGAGTTCACTTGTGGAAAATCTAAAGGAACGGAAGGTGCCAACTTTAAGTACCGCTCTTTGAGCTCTTTCCAGTTTTATAAGATTGGTTTTGCCTGTTCCACCCCAAGAAGTTATATAGTATGACAGGAGAGACTGACACAGAGCATAATATACCTGTTTCATGATACGCTCGTCCGCCACATAACGTAATGATTTAAAGATATATGTTAGTTTACGAACCCTGGTTTGTAATTTATCTATAAAAACGGAGTAAGTTGAATTGTTGTCTAATGATAACATTAAATACTTAGGTATAAACCTAAGTATTTAAAGGTTGGTGTTTTTTTCTAAAACTGGACAGTCCCTGCAATCAGCGTCAGGCTTATTTGAACAAGAATGTACAAGGATTGAGAAGATTGATGGAGGTTGGGAGCTTTCTCTATAAGAAAAGGTCATATATTTAGTCTTTTGGGAATTGAGGGTTAAACAATTATTAGAGAGCCAAGTAGAAACAATGTTTAAACCGCTCTGAGCACTAGCGAAAACATCCCTCCAAGTGTCGCCCACAAAGGTAAGTGCGGTATCATCAGCAAAAGAGCATATTTTACAGTAATTCAAAGGAGTTTTACAGAGCTGATTAACGTAAACCAAAAAGAGCGTCGGACCAATGACACTACCCTGAGGGACACCAACTGTAATTGGCAACTCATTGCTTATATATTCGTTGATTTTGACACATTGAGTTCTGTATTTCAAGTAGTCCTCGAAGATAGCAAGAGGTTGACCCCTGACACTAGAACTTTCTAATAATATAAATTTTAATTTATTTATGAGGAGGGGAATGGAAACTGTGTCAAATGCCTTTGCGAGGTCCAAGAAGATGGTTAGTACCTTTTTCTTGTTGTCAAGGCTATTAGCTATAAAGCTAGTTAAAGCTAACACAGCATCTGAGGTTGATTTGTTTTGTCTAAAGCCATATTGGTTTAGGGATAGCACTTTTTCTTGTATGTATGTATATTGTGGCAGTCTTTGTATTTCATATGGAACTAACTAATAATGTTACGGTCAGAAAATGGGAACCTCTTCTTGAAAAGAGACGGAAAAAAATTTTGAAATCGTGGAAGTGCGCGCTATTTGATTTGACGAATATGCTCAACCGCGGAGTGTTGGCTGTCAAATGCATCCATTTAACTTGAAGTGTCACTTCTTATTATCGGATAGACAGCAGAAATAATACACAATATTGTTTATCATCGCTATTTATCACTCCATCCTATTCATCACTACATGCCTCCAGAAAAAAATTCCAAGAAGTCATTGGTGAGACCACCGAGCCCTAACCTGATTCTTCATATTGTAACTCTCCCCGGTTCACTAATCACGTTATTAATGACGTATTAAATAAATGTCTTCTAAAGAATATAAATGGTACATTAGTGGAATTAAAATCGCTTTACGATCAGACACTTTCACCGCCTTTCGCTATTTAATATAATTTACGATTATAATAAATTCAGTGTAATAGACTTAGTCGTTTGCGGATTACTTTAAAAAGGCCTTTACTGCATTCATCTTATCGTTACTAAAATATTATATACTAGCTGACCCACCGAACTTTGTTTTGCATCAAAAGTAATAAGTGAGTAAATTTCGTATTTATCACTTTTTATTTTCTATATTATACATGAATTAGAGATAAAAACCACTCCGTGAACACCCTTTATCTATTAAAAAAACCGCATTAAAATCCGCATCAGCATTAATCTATTTGCAGTACATAACAGACGTAGAAGAATGGTTCTCTCAACTGTAGTATGTTAAGCTCCAAGCAGTATTATAGGCCTGGAATATATTCTCTAATATACTTGAGCTAAATGTATGCTGAGTACCATTTCAGACAATCAGTTGTTTGAGTAATTAGATCTTAGACATAACATAGCTTCACATCGAGAATTAATTCATCGAGTTTTAGTTAATTGATAGATATGACTGGCTAAAATAATTATTAAAAACCACTTGCTAATTCATTTTTTTGGGTCGTCTTAACTCAATTTAAAATTTGAAACATTAAATAATATATTTTTTTTTCTATGGGTTAGGAGGGCAAACGAGCAGGCGTGTCACCTGATGGTAAGCAACCAACGCCGCCCATGGACACCAGCAACATATACAGTGTTACTGTTGCGTTGCCGACCTTTAAGGGATAGGGGATAGGAAAGGATGGGGAAGGGGGTGGGCCTCCGGGTACCTCTCTCACCGAACGAAACGCGGCATGAGCCACTTTACGTCGGTCTTCTGAGAGGCCGTGGTATTTCACCGGTCGAGCCGGCCCATTCATGCAGCGAACTGCTTGGCTCTACCACTGTCAATTATGATTAATTTCAATATTTATTATTTAATTAGAGCTTCAATTGGATTCATTGATTTATATTAAAGCCGTCAGTTAAAGAAGAAGATTTAAAGATTTTGTAGGCATTATTATCTAGAACTTTAAACATCAGATCAAGTATGTAAAATTGCTAAAACTAGTCGTTGGAGATCTGTTTCTAATTTTGCACTAAGAAACAGCTATATAGCTATACAGCTATATGTTTCTTATTAACATTTTTAAACTTGAAGATGTTTGCGTTTACACATAACCCGAAAATAGATACAAGTTTAACAAGTGCGCTAAGAGACGTGCTTCATCACCAGATCGTCAAAGTAACTGTATGTTTACAACCAGAATACTAAATCATGTTTAACGACCGTATGTTTCCAATATCACCGGACGTATCTTTGTAACGGAGATGGCTGGGGCAGATATCTTATCGGCTAAGATCAGTAACACCATGTAGCTAAAATGGAAATTAGGGATAATTATGAAATAGATATATTTATTTGTCGTCATGACCAACGTCGTCATGTTGTCGTTATAGCTAAGCAGTTTGCTACATGAATGGGCCGGCTCGACCGGTGAAATGCCGCGTTTCGTTCAGTGAGAGATGTAACCTGAGGCCCGCCCCCCTTCCACATCCTTCCCTAACCACTAAACCCTTAAAGGTCGGCAACGCAACGCCCATGTACACCCGTAACACTTTAAGTGTTGCGGGTGTACAGGGGCGGCGCTGGTCGCTTTCCATCAGGTGACACGCCTGCTCGTTTACCCTCCTATCCCATAAAAAGCATTGAAATTTGAGTTTTGAGAAAATCCCAGACAATCATAAACTCTAGTCACTTTAGTAAGGTTGCGTGCGTCAGCTCTATACATCCTACCGCCTAGTGGCCATTGCGGATGGTAAAAGTACCAGCTCCAAGATTACTATCTTTAACTTTGTGGCAATTGTTCCAGCTTTTAATAGTTTGACAGTTGCATAATGTGTATAGCCTATATATCCCACAATAGTGTTATACAGACTATTGTAACTTGTTATAGTATAGAATTATAAAATCTTTGTAACTGATCCACGCTTTGCTTTGGTTTATTTAGGAATTTCACTTCGACCATTTTGCCATTCAATGTATGTAATGACTACAATTTCTATATTATACAATATTTGATTATATTTTTCTTCGAATGGGCTTGAAATATTCTGATGAAATTGTTAAAATTGAGGAAGCGACAGAGCTGTGTAAGAAACACGTCTTACCATGCTCATTTTTTTCTGTTTATTTGTGGTAAACTTAAAAAACCGATTTAAAAAACCGAAAAACCGAAACCTCATTTTTTTCAAGATTTTTGGTAAACTTTTTATAAATCCATCACCAATTTACGACAAGGATATACTAGTAGATGGTTTCATATAGATTTATATAAGTAAATATAAATGGTGACAAAGGTTCTAATAATCCAAGCAGAATGTCAATTGGCGGGAGTTTTTTAATGAAAGTTACAGTAAATATAGCAGGTTTCAGGTTTTATGTATGTATATATCTTTATTCATCCGTAGATTGCCACATCTGGGATTACAGCAACAAATAAAAAATATTCACAATCTAGGGGCAAGGACATAAAAATGTAAATGTCTCCATGTTAAGGCGACTTAAGATTCGGGTATAACAATATAAATCTTGCAATGGGCGGGGGGTCCTCGAAAACTCTGGGCTAATGAGATTGTTCCTGCAGATGCCGTATTCAATAGTAGGGTGACCAGTTCGTGACATTTTAGGCTTGAGCCATACATAATAAGATCACAAATTTAATGAACAATTCATCATTTCCCTAACCTTATCCCAGTTAAGTGAAATAAAAACACGTGTCATACATTCGAACTATCCATGTTGTCAAAAGAAGGTCTGGTTTTACTACTTGCTGTTTGCTTGACGTCAACCTTCCTTGGGAATGTTTCCGTAAGTGGCATAGGGAGGTGGTATGGGAAAAGGAGGAGGGAAGTGGTTGAGCCTCCAGATACCTCTTTCACCGAGTGAAATGCTGCACCTGCCACTTAACGCTGATATTCTGAGAGGGCCTGAGGGATTTCTGAGGGCCGATTATGCAGCGTACTGAGTGGCTGATGAATTTAATAAACAATTCAATATTGAATATTATAATAGAAATAATGATTCTGTTGACAGTTTTTACTTACTTTTTTAGATGACTTGTAAACAATAGCATAGCGCTGTGGTCATCCACCACCGCTAAATATTTAGAATATAATGTAGAATGTATTGTATGCAATATTAATACTATCTAATGGTAATCCTAGTTTCCCGTCAACTGGGGTCCTACTAACGAACTAGAGTTACATCCAGTTAATGTCGCGCGAGATGTATAAAACGATAGGTTTAATGAACGCAAAAGGATCGCCTCCTCTCGCCTCGCGCCCCATATGGTCACGAGAAAATCATTCCTTCAGTGGCAATTGCGCCCTGAGACTCTCGAGATCTTATTTTGATTGGTTCTAAAGAAATCAATGGCTCCAGGCGTCGCGGGTTAAATATTACCATGTTAAATATAATAATATTACAATGTTAAATATGTTTATAATAAACATAACATAGCTTCACGCCTTTTGTTACCCGAAGGTGTAGGCAGCGGCTGTTAAGCCTCGTCTCGCCGTTAGTTTACGTCCCAAATGGAATAGGTGGCGAACCTATTGCCATACCGGGCACAAAGTTTTCAGTCATCGATATTTATCACAATTAACTTCCGAAAACAATTTCGAAATGTCATTGGTGTGAGCCAGTGTCAGGATTCGAACCCGGACCTCTGGATCAGAAACCGTGTGCTCTCCCACTGGACCACCGTGACTTTTATAATAAAAACCACCTTTTTTACAATTAAAATGTCTATAAAAAGGTCTAGGTGGTCCAGTGGTCGAGTACCCCGCTTCTTAATCAAGAGGTCGCGGGCTCGAATCCTGGCTGGCACCTATGACTTTTCGAGATTATGCTATGCACTATGCTTTTCTATTTATTTCCTCAAATGTCCATACGCACTGTATCTGTATGGTACACGCATCACGCACGCACAGTGCGTACGTATACGTGCACGTACCCGCTCCTACTCTCACGCGACCCTTGTTCCACTCTTATTGAGTACTAGCTGTGCCCGCGACTTCGTACGCGTGGAATTTGTGATCAGATAGCTATATTTTTACATAGACAGTTGAGAAGTAATTACCTCTAAAATGAAATTGTAACTGGTAGGATAAGTACAGATTGCGGTAGCAATGGTTGTTGCCCGCATTGTTTATTTTCATTTTAACAGGAATTTTTGTAGTATAGCTGTAGCCCGCGACGTCATCTGCCTGAACGCTATACAGCACCAAAAATACCTACGATTATACCTTTTAAAATAACATTTATTTACCCGTTACTTCTTTACATTTCATAAATACAGAAAGTACAGTAACAGAGGGAGACTGTCTTTTGTAAAATTGTTGAACTTCAAAAGTGCTGATTTTCAGTCTGCTTTGAATAAATGACTTTATGGTGATTCTGCTGAATTAAGTAATAAGTTGCGACTGAAGCAAATGTAGAAAATAATGAATAAGAAAATATAAATATAGAAAAGGATAAAAATATATACTTATAAAACTTCTCTATAAACAACATTGCTGGTTTGGCTCTCCGCAGCCAAAATGTAAAGAGAGTCAGGACTGGTGACGCGGGAGCAAGCGACGTACAGCTGCCCGTGTGAGAAGCAGCTCGTCCTGAGGTCGACACCCGCTGCTCTCAGTGTCTGCCCCTGCGACTTATTGATGGTCATCGCGAAGCAAACACTCACGGGGAACTGTACGCGCTTGAACTGGAACGGGAAGTTATGAGGTATGAGGGGAATGCGTGGTACAAATACTGCCTCGCCTACGCCACAACCCGTAAGAATTTCCGCCTCAATGCTGTGTCTGTGGAGCGAGATGACTTTAAGGCGGGTCCCGTTACACAACTTCGGAGGAGATAGGTTCCGAAGAAGCATAATCGGGACACCGACTTTCAGCTTGATAGTATGCGCTGGAAGTCCACTTGCTGACAGAGAGTTCAGAAATTCCACGGGATAATGTGTGGCATCATCTTGCTCGATGACAGTGTTTATAGAGGTGTAAACCACTTCATTCCCCTCAATTTTCGAGAGAATGCATTCGTTGATTGCTTCAGCCTGACCATTTTTGGGCGTCAAAATTGCCCGCTCACATACCCAAGAATTCTGCTGGTGCGGTATATGACTGATGTCCCCGTACACACAGCGAATGAGTTCTTCTAAGCTGGATACGACTCTACCGAGAGACTCTGGAAGCACCACCTGCCCACCTCTCTCCTCTGGTAGAGTGCCTTCGCCAAGACTTAGAAGAACATCGGAGAATTCTTGAGCACGTGCATTGCCGCCGAGCCGAGCTCTCATATTAATGGTCAAGCGCAGCGTACGAACTCGTGACCACAGCGAAGATCGTTTCAACGAAGCATTCACCTCGTCAGCCCTCGATCCCCGCGTCACCACGGGAAGCGTTTGTCGGAAATCGCCACTGAATAGAACTGTGACACCACCCATCAAGTGTTCGTTCCTGCGGATGTCCTGCAGGGTTCTGTCCACGGCCTCAACTGCTTTTCTATTGGCCATCGTACACTCATCCCATACGATCAGAGAGCAATCCTTCAGCACGTGTCCCTTATCACTATTGCGTGACACACCACAAACAGGCGTTTCGGTGCTCTCTAAATCGATGGGAATTTTAAACATGGCATGTGCTGTCTTGCCACCCGGAAGCAGTGTGGCAGCGATTCCCGACGACGCTACAGCAATGGCAATTTTGCCTTGCCTCCTGACCTCTGCAAGTATGCCAGTGGTAACAAATGTTTTTCCTGTTCCACCAGGAGCATCCAAGAAAAACATTTTACCCTGGTTTTGCCCAACGCTTTTAAGAACAGTGTCATAAATTTGTTTTTGCTCTGAAGAGAACAAAGCGACATGGTGATTTCGTATGGTGGTCATTTCGCTCGGATCGTAAATTGTCTCAGCGTTATACTCTCGATTTCCACGGTCTTGATGCGGTGATGATTGGGGAGCTGGTAACCCATATTCGACCAATGGATTGCCGCCGATGGAAATGACCACGTCTTGAAGTGAACTAAGACAGGTGTTCAGCACGCGTTCATCAGTTACTTCGACTTCGTCTCCAGTAGCACGCCTCAAAGCTCGTAGAAAATCTTCAGATAGATGATGTCGATATTTTTCCCACAAAGCTACCGGGTTCGTGACTCCACAAAACACCAAGATGACGGCAAACAGATGACGCATACGGCTGGGGCTGTTACTGACGCTCGCCTCCGCGAGGGTGTCATCCCAGTTTTGGTCACCGTCGAGAAGGTGACGTGCTACACAGGCTGCGCGGTAAGTGGGATACTCCACGCCATCAAATGTTCTCAGAAAGGCAAAAGACGTTGGGCCTCGGATCGTGTGAAGTAATAACCGCAGAAAATAGCATTCGCCATTATTCGGGTGCACGGTATAAACTCTACCCAATACGGTGTCCTTGAAAATTCCCGGAAAACCTTCGACAGCACCTCCTCTTCGACGTCGGTTAAATATTCCCCTTTGCTTGTCGTACGTGTAATATGAAGGCACCTCGTCATACGTAAGGAACCTCGCAAACTGGTCGATTTCGCAGAGCCTGAAAAATGCCAAGAGAGTTGTTTGGCGCGGATTTTCTAAGCGCTCAGCAACGTTGTTGGGATCAAAATATATGCGCTGACCGTTTTCTAGGTGGACGTCTAAATGCATGACGGCAGGATGCCTGTCATGTATAGAGAACGCCAGTATCCGCCATATTCCATCCGATCTAATTCGACGCCAACGCCATCTAGTTAGCGAATAGGAAACATTTTTTTTTAATGGTGTAAAATTATAAAATTACGAAGCAATCATTACACCAATAAATACCGAACAAAAATATTAACAGTTTTTAGCATATACAAATACATTTTTTTAATTGTCTTGCTCATCTCTGAAAAGAATTAACGATACAATTTTAAAGAAGAAAATGCACAACTCCATCTATGACTCTTAAAAACATCTATTGACCGCAAGCGCATGATGAAATTTCAATTATTTATATTCAAAAAGTGTTTAAACATGTAATTCGACTTGATGTTTTTAAAATCTCAAAGATTTATTTATATCTAAAACCAAAAAGTGCTTACACGTGTAATTCAACTTAATGTTTTCTGTTTTGTAAATCTCATAGATGGCACTGTTTTAAAATTGTCTGTTATGTTTAACGGCATAAGTTAATTAAAATGTGAAGCTAACTTATATTATATTATTATTATTATTATATGTATAGATTAAAGCATGGTTATTAACATAATAACACCATAACAACATACAAATATGCGTCGTTAGATTACACGTTGCTACAGAATACATTGAAGAAATAAAGGTTCACTGCTCGTTCCTCGTAGGTGATAGCGTGATAATATGTAGCCTATATGTTGACCCGACTTCTTAATAATTTTCGTGCCAAATTTGAAGTAAATCCATGCAGTACTTTTTGAGTTTATCCCGGACATACATACAGACAAACAGACAAACAGACAAACAGACAAACAGACAAACAGACAAACAGACAAAAATTCTAAAAAGTATATTTTTGGCTTCGGTATCGATTGCAGATCACACACCAAGTATTCTTTTTAAAAAATATTCAATGTACAGTTTTGACTTTTCTACAATTTTATTATATGTATAGATTAATTCATTAAGCCCCAGTATTGGGATCGTGTATACTTTTCATTACAATATTTGCGTCGTCATGATGAGGTTTTTATTATTATTTGATACACACGCTATAGTTACTAGTATGTAAGTATATGGATGATGTTATAATACCTGTTTTTAAGTGAACATAATTGATGAAAAGATCATTAAAAATATTACTTAGGGAGATTTTTATAAATAATATTTATGTACCTTCACGTCTTTTCTATCCAAAGGGGTAAGCAGTGCCAATTATGGCCCGGTTGGAAGTTTACCTCTTTGATGTCCCAAATGAAACAGGTAGTAGATCCTATTGCCATCGTTGCATATTATTGTCACTAGTTCTACTAGCTTTGTGCTAGTAGAACATATTAAAAATTTAGTTTTTAATTATATTTAAGTTCAATATTAATCGTTTACCTCATGATGCAGAGGAGAGAAAACTCTTAGTGGCGGAACGAAAGATATTACGTAAGATTCTGGGACCAAGAAGAGAGGACGGGACATGGAGGCTAAGATACAACCGGGAGATAGAAGAGCTGGTGTCCGAACCAAATATTATAGGAGAGATAAAATCCTCCCGACTTTGCTGGCTGGGACACATAGAAAGGATGGGAGAAGATCGAGCCACAAAGAAAGCCTATCATAGCCAACCTTCCGGGCACCACCCAGTGGGGCGCCCAAGATATCGCTGGAAGGACGAAGTCACCAAAGACCTTAAAGAACTGGGAGTGTCTATCTGGTCAGATATGGCACAGAATAGAGAAGAATGGCGAACTTTAATGTCGGAGGCCAAGATCCACTTTGGGTCGCTGAGCCAGCGAAGTAAGTAAGTAAGTCATGATGCAGTTACTACCATCGAATAATACAATCATACAAAACAATGCACTCATTCATCCGATCAAGTCACAAACAGTCGCACACCTACGTCACCTACTAAGAGACCGTTCATACGTATTTATAATAAATTTCTCGCCACTCTCAATGTAAACAAAACCATATACAAAGATTAATTATATTCGTAGTTCGTGCAGTGTAAATAATACTCAATATCGTTCAGAACATTAGACTGTTAAATATTATAAACTTAATTTGTGACAAACTTATAAATAAGAAAATATATAACTAACTAACTTCTTAACATACATATTTCATTTGTTATTTACGACGTAAAACTTCACTTGTAGTCATGTATGTATGTAATTATTTTATTAAACACAAATTAATTTGTCTTTTTTAATATTCGTTTAGAAAAAAGAAAGAAAATTCTTTTTTAAGTCCATAATAACAAGCATTGATCACAAACGCTTTTACAAAAAAATACCCGAAATTACTTTTAACTTGTTTAAATATATTATTCAAATTAAAAAACTTTTCAAATTAACTTTCTTAGCAAAGCGTGTGATTTGATATGCCCCATTTATCATGTAAATATCAGAGGTATTTTTGTTATCTTAGTCTGGGGATCTTGGGACGTCGATCTTGGCGTTGAAGTTAAACGTTGACGATTTGAAGTAAGAAAAAATGCTTTTTGGATTTGATTTTGGATTAAACCTACCTCGTGGTGCATTTGTACGTGGGTATTGGTTGGGTTCGATTCCCACCTGAGTACAAATATTTGTGACAGGCATGAATGTTTGTATGGCGTCTGGGTGTTTTTCTATGTATTATAAGTACGTATTTACAAAAGAAAAGTATTTAATGTGTATCTATCTATCAAAAGAAAAGTATTTAATATTATTATCCGTTATCTAGTATCCATAGCACAAACATTTAGTTGTTTAATTTGGAACTAGAGGGCGCTGTGTAATTAGTGTCCAAGATATTACTACTTGTAAAAACTACCCAAATGAACCATATTAAAATTAAAAAAAATGATTTTGAAGTCGGTTGATTCGATTTTTGATAACAATATGTTTAAAAAACATAGATCTCAATAATCAAAGGCCTAAAGATTCATTGAAGCGAAGAATAACCGTCGCTGTCTACGCTTGAGTGTATGAGTGGCATGAAGTTACAAAAAAATAAGCCAAGTAAAATTATTTATAGTGTAAAACTTTTGTACTTTGAGGTTGGCAGTAGCGACCCAAGTACTCTACGCTAAAAGCTGGCTTGTGTCAAGTGAAGCGCACTCAGCCGCTGCAGCGCTGTATGTAGGGCGCCACAAGCGGCCCCTTCCTATTCATATATAAACATCGAATGATATTTATATCAACTAACTTAATCAAAGATTATTGTTATAACTTAACACTACACTGTTTTATCACATGCGATCTCATCTCACCACAGCACTTTTGCAAAATCCCATATGCCTCAAATGCCTACATTTTATTTTGCGACAATTTTTTTTACCAATTGCTTTCATGCACCGTTTGCTTTGCATGCACGTTCCTCTATAGCAGGAATCCTGATTTTTTTGAATTAAATGTTTCGTAGGGAGGAAAGAAGTTGGATTGAAAGACAGTGCCATGTCGGTGTAAAAGTAAGAAAGGGCATTATAGGCCGGGTCGGACATCTAGCAAGAATGGATGATGCAAGATTGACTAAGCAGATATACAATGCAAAAGCGGATGCATGTAGGAATCGAAAACGGCCACGATACTCCTTCCATTACCAAATAGAACGTGTTCTGGAATAAGGTGATGTTATGAGCCCCAAGAATAGACGCGCGTGCATGAAAATTGTTATGCAAGTCAACAATACCAGTGAGTGTGTAAAAATTGTGCCTTATGGCGCTCTGTTCTCTCTGCCTGTCTCAAGGGATTTGATGTGAACTTTTCTATGTATGTATGTTTAAAATAAATCTGGCTATTAGTAGGAGTTTTGTTATTTTAAGGTCTGAACACGATAAAAAAATCCTGGGGAAGGTAGGACTAAAACTGTTAAGCCTCGACTCGCCGTTTTATTTTTGTACAAAATGGAATAGTTGGTGAACCTATTGCCATACACAGGGCACAACGATTTCAGTCATCGATGTATCACACACATCACATAATTTTCAAAATTTATTTTGATAAGTCATTGGGTGCTCGACCACTAAGACCACCAAGACTTTTTAAATAAGACCAGTTATTTTTGTTGTAAATAAATATATTCATAAATGTTAAAATTCAGATAAATTTCTATATAAATTCTTATTCAACTGAGTAGGGTTTCTAACAGAACTGTCACTGTGACAAATGACAGTTGTATTGTGAACTATGACATGGCGGATATCGGTCTGACATATAATTCTGTTGTGGCGAGACCGCAATAGTCAAGTATCAGGCTGGACTTATTAATTAATTGCAGCATTTCAAAGCTTAACAATAGTGTAGTAAATTAAATTAAGATTAGTGAAAAATATTGTTTATATCTACGCATTATAGTATACAAAAGTATAGGTATTAGTTTCAACGCCTCGACTTGCCGATTTTTTACGTGCCAAATGGACTATGTGATGGTCCATATTACAATACATCGTACTTGAGTTTGTAAAGGTATAACAATGTTTTAGATATAATAGTTTTAGGTATAAAAACACTCATTTTTTGTGTAAATACTCAATTAAATTAGTGTTGTTATTCGTAAAATAAAATCAGGAATCGATGCCACGTCTTCTGAAACGAGGAACTCTACAATTTGACCACCGAACATAAGATAATAACTAATTATTCAGTGAAACCTTATACATAGTTGGATGTGTCTTGATTAATTTCAATGAACTTCCTCCAAGTTTATGGCCACATATGATATAACTCAATTTCATGCGCTATTAGTGAGTCACAAACGCGTACCGACGCTTTTAGTTCACAAATTCGGGCATGTAGTTATGTACAGTTATATTATATTTGTGACCTTTGCAACATTCTTGTACAAGGTCGATATAAATATGACCTGAATATATAGAAAGTATTATTATAGTACACAGAATTAAAGACAATTTTTTTTTATTGTCAGGGCGATATCCCGGCCCGCGTGTCTTCCTCCACCATTAGCACAACAAGTTTTCTATTACTAATCACAATTCGACACTTAGTTAATCTACCCTTTATGTATATTCTCTATCGCTCTTACATTATACTATTTTTGCAATTATATTTATCGTCGTTAAATACATTGTTGTTTCATGTTAAGTTTATCCTATCTATCATTTTTCTATTTGTGATCCTCAACACAGATGATTATCCTATTCCACATATACATTATCATCTCTAACATTTACATTTTTATTACTTTAAGATAAATTTATTATGACATTATTAAAATTACTTTTACATTATTAAAATTATTATTGTTAAAATTATTAGATTACTAGCAGACCGCGCGAACTTCGTACCGCCATATTTTAAACATTTTCCACTAAAAAGATTATTGCCGCGATCATATTAATACCTCAAAGCTTTCCTCGTAAATGGACTATCTAACACTATTTTTTTTTTCAATTCAAGTTCCTGATACATACATACGTAACTTCACGCCAGATCCCTTGCGGGGTAGGTAAAGGGTACAAAGCGTCATAAGGCACGATTATTACACACCTCACTTACTTAGCTTTTGATATTAGCGACTAACAACCTAGATATGATGAAAATAATGGCAGTTAAAATATTAAGCAGTTGAATGAATGCATGAATGGGCTGAACCGGTGAAATACCACCACCTCCCAGAAGATCGACGTAAAGTGGCTCATGCCGCGTTTTGTTCGGTGAGAAAGGTTCCCGGAGGTCCACCTCCCTTCCCCATCCTTCTCCCTTAAAGGTCGGCAACGCAACGGTAACACTATAAGTGATGCCGGTGTCCATGGGCGGCGCAGGTTGCTTACCTTCAGGTGACACGCTTGCTCCTTTGCCCTCATGCCTCCCATAAAAAAAATATTATCAACTTCGATCAATAGCAATACCAGGGACTTTGTGAGAAGTTCTTTGTCAACCTTTAGTTTTTTTTAATACTCCTTGCACCTTTTTTTTTTAAATTTGGATTGTCGTCGATTTAAAAAAAACCTGGTCACCACATGTTCTTACCAGTATGGCTAACTCACAGTGAGAGTTTTTTTTTAATATTTTAAATGATGTCGATTTGGCACCTTGGTATTACTCTTATCAAAATAAATTCACTAAATTTTAAAAGAGATCACGATATTAAAAATGTAAATATAGATGGGCAACTATGTGGTATGCAAATGTGTAACAAACTCGCTAAATCTTTATATTTTAGCAAAATACGCCAAGTCGAGGTGCGTGGGTATATCTTGCGCTTCGTCCATTTATATGAAGTTGCAATATTGTAAAGAATTATAGATAATATTATAATATCTGCGTGAAGAACTAACTGTAAACTAACTCTAGCTTTGACCCATGACTTTGGTTACTTAAGTATGAAAATATTTTTAAATCTTTTAATATTCGGGTTCCATATTACATAAATATAATAAACGGAAAATAACGCGACACATTTAGGTAAACACATTATCTGTCTGCTTGTGACTACGGCCAGTACAACCAGGCCGAAACGTCAAGCCATTAATAAAAGTAAGTATTTGTTTACCTACACTTGTCGTGTTATTTCCCGTATAGTATACTCTTAAATAGATCAAATTCTAATCTAATGTGTCTAAATAGACACGGGGTCACAGATGTTACAGGTTCACATCACCTATTAATTATTACAAAATAAATATACATATACCCTAAAAGACGATTAAATACTACAAACTCATTAGGACCAAAAGAAAAAAAAATTCTAAGAAAATTAAAAAAAAATTACCTGCCAGCTATGAGCGGCGCTCATGACCGAGTCGAGCGGGTCTCCCGATCATATATTATATATGTGCGCGGAATATTTGCCTAAGAAACGTATACTTACATTTTGTATTTTGCGATATCTTTTGAATTAAATGTTCGAATTGAATAATTCAAAAAGTTCTAGAAAGGTATTGAATCTATCTTTATATTGAAGTAATTTATTTTGAGTAGAGTTAATACCAAAGTACAACATAAAGAACTTTTAAAACGACCTCATTATAATTATTTTTAAAAATTCAAAAAGCACTTATTGTGCGATAACTACAATAATTAGACATATGGCGTCGCGGACTTTTCTATCGACAATTATATGTTCTGTGAAAGTGTAGTACATTGTTTTGTTCTATAATCAATAGTTTTTGCAGCGTTCGCGATTTAAGATTTTTTTTCGGGTCTTTTTCTTACACCTTGGGTTACATTATTGATCTTATAGTAAGGATCCCTAATTTATTTGAAAATATAATATAGCCTAAAGCCTTCTTCGATAAATGGACTATACACCAGTGAAAGAATTTTTGAAATCGGACCGGTGGTTTCTGAGATTAGCGCGTTCAAACAAACAAACAAACTCTTCCGCTTTATAATATAA
Organism: Euproctis similis; assembly: GCA_905147225.2. NCBI lineage: Eukaryota > Metazoa > Arthropoda > Insecta > Lepidoptera > Erebidae > Euproctis > Euproctis similis. Next base: position 2,389,679 of record LR990121.1, on the reverse strand, counting down.
GTATAGATTAAAATTATAACATTATTAAATTTATAAAATTGGTATGATTTAGGAACATAAAACAAAACAATAGGACATTTGTTAAGATTATTACATTATATATTTATGATATCATTTATTTATTACATTTAACATTATTTATTTTTACTTATGACTATTTGCGCTATTTTCTTGCAAAATCCTATAAATGCACTGTTAATCTTTTTGTTTTTTATGTTCTTAGCTATGTTATCTTTTTTAATGTCAACATTTATCCCTATACTCAAATCAAGTCTTTCCTTTTCAAAAATAGGGCACTCCAGTACTAAATGCAAGATTGACTCGCTACTGACCGAGTCGCAGGCGCACGACGGATCCTCTTTGCACTTAAACCTAGTTAAGTCCTTTAACCTAGTCGCAGAACTCGCCATGCCCGCTAAGCAGCTGGGTCAGCACCGAGCCAATCTGCAGCGTCTTTACTGTCTTGAACGCCAAGATGGCATCGGGAAAGAAAACTTTTGGTGACACTTGCGGTAAGAGGTTTTCCGCTAAGAGCCTCAGCCAGCGATGATGGTCACTATCATCAGCAACCGAGTCCTCGGGGTCTAATTCGATGCCGTCTCTGTACAGCGGCAAGTCTTCCTCTCTTTTTTTGGTATTACGAATGACCCTGTAAATTCCCTCCCATAATCCTTCGCTACTTTGTTTCCCACAGAAATATTTCCAACTTTGCACCTATGCCGTCTTAGCTACGTCGCGGTACTTAGCTACGACAACAGGCCTTCGGTTTGGGCGTCTCCCTTCATCGCCGCCAACTTCTCCGACCACCACGGGATAGTAAGTTTTGGGATTTTTTGAGTTCCGGTATGTTATTATCGCATGCTAGTGTTACTATTTTGTTTATTACATTTATTATTTCATTGAGATCTTCTTTGTTATTTATGTTCCGAATTATGTCTGTGTTAATACTATACTCTATTTTTAATTGCTTCAAATTTTCTACAAATTCTCCCCAATTACTCTTTTTCGTATTATATTTCCTGGTACTTCTTTTTATTATGGTGCTATGGCCTATTTTGGTGTTTGAAAGACAATTTTAGTATGACTACATTTTAATATATTAAAGAAATAACAAGTCACAATTTTTCTTTTTATTTCAATCTCATATAAGACAGTTAGTTCAGCCTAATTGTTTTAAGGGATAAGGACAAATGAGCTTGTCGGTCACCTAGTGTTAAGCAACTAGCGTTACCCATGGACATCTGCAACACAATTTGTGTTACAGTTGCGTTGTAAGCTTTTAAGGGAGTGGGATAGGAAAGGGTGCGGGCCGCTCTCTCGCCGTTCAGACCAAATGTGGTACTTTTGTAGATATTATGAGAGGTCGTGATATTACACCGAGCAGGCCCATTCATGCAGCAAGCAGCGTGGCTCTACAACTTCTTAATTTTTATAAAACTTGCTTAATGCAACTAGATTCAGTTTGGAAAATAATAGAATTCTGCCTGGGAGTTTCAGGTTTTGAATCTCAGTGTATATATATTTTCTATGTTATACACCAAAAGGCATATAAGAGCAAAGGTATAAAAAACGACAGCATTCTCTCAAAACATTCTTTTTGTTTATTATCATGTTTTGAAAGAGCACTTCCTTGTGTTTCACTTAGTTGAGCACTGAGCATTCCATACATTAAGGCTTGTTACACAAAAAAGTTAAAATCTGAAGTCGACTTCGTATGTTTAATGGTCGCAAGGTTCGAAATGTCATGCCGACATCAATATGTAAGTCATAAGATATAGCGATTCATCATCATCATCATCATGAGCCCAGATTAGTCCACTGCGGAACGTAGGCCCTTAGCGCGCCATAACTCCCGATTCTGTGCCAGTTGCATCCAGCGACTTCCTTAGCGATTAGAAATGGAATAAAACAAAAATATTTTTGACTTAATTATTAACTAAAAGTAAATGAATTAAGTTGAAAAAGTGAGAGCGACGGCACCGTTTGGCTTTGTTGTTCGTTGAAGTCACATCCCAATAATACACTCGAGAGCAATGAATCCGGGTCACTTAAAGAATCCTAAAAATCTCGGAAACTAAAAATGCTAGGTTAATGCAATAAATTGTATTTAATAGACAATGTAATACTCCTTAAATGAAGGTATTAAAACTTCTTAGTTATTGTAAAGTTATATCATAAAAAAATCAAATTTGAAAAAGGGCCACTTTCGAAGATGGAACTACGAAATTACAGCATTTGGTTTTGCTTTTGTTTGTAATCTGTCATTTATGTGGGTACATAAACCATGTTGATAGTGCTCTATATTCATTATTCAAGCTGAAATTATGTCGCTTACGCCTGAAGAATGCACCAGAATACTTACAATGCTGGAAACCGGCCGGAGTCAGCGCGATACAGCCAGGACTGTTGGTGTGTCGCTGTCAACAGTACAAAGAGTTCTCCGACGTTACGAAGAAACTGGTTCTAACCTACGCAGACCAGGAACGGGCAGAACCAGGTATACCACAGCACGAGAAGACCGATACTTGGTGAACACCATGCTTCGAAATCGCTTTCTCACAGGAACTGAACTCACCAATCAGTTTCGACGCCTCGGAGGAAGTAACCCAAGTGCATGGACAGTAAGACGTCGGCTTGCTGAATCTAACTTAAAACCCCTTAGACCTGCAAACGGCCCTAAACTGGAGCGTGGGCATCGTATTTCAAGACTAAGATATGCCCAGAGCCACGTAAATTGGAGTATTGAAGATTGGTCAAAAGTTATGTTCTCCGACGAATCAAAATTTATGCTCTACAAGCACGATGGAAGACACAGAGTGTATCGAAGACCAGGGGAAAGATTCAAGCAAGCATGCATCGAGGAAAAAGTAGCCTACGGTGGTGGGTCTGTACTTGTGTGGGCCGGAATTTCTTCTGAAAGTCGCACAGAGCTGGTGATCATAGAAAACGGCTCTTTAACTAGCGTAAGATATGTAGAAGAAATCCTCAATGATCACGTTGGTCCATTTATGGTCAATTTAGGTGAGGATGCTATATTTATGCATGACAATGCCCGACCTCATACAGGTAGGATTGTGAATGACTACCTTCAAGAGATGAACATTACTCGTATGGAGTGGCCAGCGCGCAGCCCGGATATCAACCCGATCGAGCATGCTTGGGACGAGCTAGGCAGATGCGTAAAACAACGAAACCCTCCCCCAATCACGCTTCGTGAGCTCAAAATTGCTCTCACAGAGGAATGGGAGAATATTCCCCAAAATCGTATAAGGAACTTGGTGTACAGCATGCCAAACCACATAAACGCAGTAATGGAAGCACGAGGAGGCAATACGAAGTATTAAAATTCAAGAAAATCGTAATAAAGTTCAAAAATTTCATGTTTCCTATTTTTGTTTTAAGGAGAGATCAGCAGATTTTTTCTTTATGTAATTTTGTGTTAATAAAATGTATGGTGACTCATATTTTTTTTACTTTCATTTAAGGAGTATTACATTGTCTATTAAATACAATTTATTGCATTAACCTATCATTTTTAGTTTCCGAGATTTTTAACATTCTTTAAGTGACCCGGATTCATTGCTCTCGAGAGTAATTTAAATTTAGTTTACGTTTTGTTGCTTAGTAAAATAATGTTTATAAAAATCATTAAAATAACTTGTTTGAAAGTGTTTTAAATTTTATTTGGACATTAATTTGAAATTAATTTCCTAATATATATCTATGTATTTTGATGCTTGAATCTCATTTCAAAATGTTTAAAAAGAATATCGCTTTTGCTGGTCAATATTTTTAGAGATGGCTCTAAGTGTGAGAATTTCCTTTTAGCGTCCAGCCGTCTCGAGGTGGTTTGGATGACCTAACTTTAAAATATTTTTAGGTCAAATATTGAGTTTATGTGTAAAAATATATCTTTCTTATTTGTTTATTTTTGTACACAATCTTATGTTTGCATAACCTGAAAGCAATATATCACTTCCTGTAAAGACTTAATTTTATTTTTATGTAATAGGGGATAAAGGAGCGGGCGGGACAAGTAATGGTAAGTGACTAGCGCCGCCTCTTGCGTTGCTAGGAGTTTTGCATGAAGGGGTTGGAAGCAAAATTCCTCCTCATTTCGATTCCGAAGGGATAAGTCGCTGGGCCTCGGATAGCCCTCTCAGGAATGCGACATGACCAAATTTACGTCATTAGAGGTCGTTTAACTGCGTGTCTCTATCACTTTAACAACAATTGCAATGCTAAGAAAAAATCGAAAATATATCCAAAACTGAGAAAGTCTTAGTTACGTTACCGACCTTGAAGATGGTACGAAGAGTAGCATAGGGAGGGCAGGAGAAAGAGGTTAGTCGTAGGATACTCTTTTTTCGAAGTGAAATGCATCATGACCATTTCACGTGAACCTTCTGGTCGTGGTAATACACTGGTCAAACTATAAGAATGCGAGTACGTAAGTAAAAATGCTCTAGTTGGTTTGACATTCCGTCGTGTTCGATGTATATCAATAGGTTTCGCTGCTAGTTCGTCAAACAATTTCGCCTAGTAATGGCATAATTGACATTAGCCACACTATCGGCTATTAACGGCGTGAAGTTACAATTACATTAAAAATCTCTACATGAAAACATTATGGAAATGGTTTCTAATTGGAAACGGAACAATAACAACTTTATACACATTTTTAAGTTCTAACAAATAAAAACCTGTACAAAGTTGAAGGAAAACTCATCACTCCTACAATGGTAGCTCTTGCGGCTTGTCAAGTTTTAATGAAGTCGCGACATCGGACCGCCGTGATCTGTTTTTGATCCCTATCAAACGAAAATAAATGGTATTAAAATGAGATTGAATCTTTTATTTTGTAGTGTTTATTATCAAAACTTTGAGAAACAGAAGGCTTTATTTATAGATAAATTAATTTATTTTTATTAATAATATTTTTTTTATTTTTATTTATCATTCATCATAATTAGCCTTTTGAGGTCCACTGCTGGACATACGCCTCCCCTATAGAACGCCACAACTGCCGGTCCGCTCAATCATGGGGCGTTTTTGCCATAATCGCCACGCTTGGCTGGCGGGTTGGCGACCGCAGTAGGCTGTATTTTCTTGAGAGAGAATGCTGCTGCCCATTCTTCTAACTTTTCCCTTAGTCGCCTTTTACGACACCCACGGGAAGAGATGGGGTGGCGGTATTCTAAGCCGGCGCCACACAGTTTTTTATTAGTAAATTAATATTTCTTATTAATTATTTTACTTTATTTTAATACCAATTTCTTTTTTTGACTTTTAATATCGAAGGGTAAAAACATTATTTTTAAGTGTCTTCTGTCTATCTGACTCGTATCTCATTAACAGTGATAAGCTTAGCCGCTTATTACAATAAGTTCTCCTGCCTATAACTTCGGATAGTAATGGCATGAAAGTGCAAAAAGATATAACCTTGGCTAATAAGACGTTTTGAATTCATTAAATCATCAATTATCGTAAAGATATACCTGAAGTCACAATGTGACGAGATAGCTCGTGAAACAATAATGACTCTCTAAGTTAAGGATCAGAATCACTTAAGATCAACATAAGTTATTTAAATTGGAATATTGTAACAAGGAGTTTATGTTTAAAAAAAAATATGGGATTAAATTAAGAAGCTTTTTAGACTTAGATTTAGAAACTTCGAGGGCGCACGTCTACGCCAAACTCAAGACTAAAGTTTTTCCTCGATAAAAATATTTTAGCAAACATATTTTTATGTAAAAACCGAATCTCGTATGCATAAGATCACACAAATAAATTAAAAGCAAAAATCCTTTTTAAAGAAGCTTTTATTTAAGCGCTCTAAAAATAATAAAATAATATTTCCTTAAAAATTCGAAGTATCAACTTAGAGCCTCAGTATGCACAATTTATATAATAATAAAAGCTTGTCGCGCGAGTTGTAAATAAACTATACTAATTTTATAATGTCAAATCAAATCAAAATACCTTCATTTTCTTGGGTCTTCACACACAGTTAAATATAGTCCGTAAATACAGATATTTAACTTATTATTATATTTAAAGCATAACATATTAAAACACGAGCGCTTGAGAAAATTACCTCATTGGAACAAAAACGCACGGACGATTCTGAGTGTAAGGTTGTCATGAGAAGAAATGGGCAAAACACTCATGTAAATTAATCTACTAACTTTACTATATTATCTATTGCAATTTCATTACCTACTGATAGGGAGTCAAACCTCGCGACAAGCTTTTATTATTATATAAATTGTACATACCGAGGCTCTAAGTACTTGAAATTGATTGATACTTGAAATTTTTAAGGAAATATTATTTTCTTATTTTTAGAGCGCTTAAATAAAAGCTTCTTTAAAAAGGATTTTTGCTTTTAATTTATTTTCTTATATTTAGTTAAAGCTGGCTAGGTTAGTGTCGTTTCATTCAACGCATCATTATTGCAAGTTAGTTTACCGCTTAATTTCAAACAGTCCTGCTCTTCAATAAGGCGATCATCTTATTCAATTCCAGCTTAGAGCTTTGTTTTCCATTTAATCGCAATGATAATTTTAAATTCATAGCCATATTGTAGAAATGCATCAAAAATATGTATGCCGTCATCTTGGATGGTCCACCGTATTGTATTTAGAATGATGTCACATTAGTTTTCGAGTTATTCTCAACAAGCCCTTTCATTTGATACCCATATTGTAGAAATGCATTAAAAAAAACTGTTCCTCTATCTTGGATGATCCGTTATATTAGATTTAGAATGACGTCACATTATTTTTTCAGTTTCTCTCAATGAGCCCTTTAATTTGATATCCATATTTTACAGAAGCTTAAACTATGTTTTTCTCCATCTTGGATATTCCACCATATTGGATTTATAATGACGTCATATTATTTTTTGAGTTACTATTAACAAGCCCTTTCATTTGATACCCATATTGTAGAAACGCAAATATTTTTCCCGTTATATTGGATTTGGAATGACGTCATATTTTTTTTTCGAGTTACTGTTAACAACCCCTTTCATTTGATACCCATATTGTAGAAATGCATTAAAAAAAACAGTTCCTATATCTTGGATTATCCGCCATATTGGATTTAGAATGACGTCACATTATTTTTTCAGTTACTCTCAATGAGCCCTTTCATTTGATATCCATATTGTACAGAAGCTTAAACTATGCTTTCCTCCATCTTGGATATTCCACCATATTGGATTTAGAATGACGTCATATTATTTTTTGAGTTACACTCACTAAGCCCTTTCATTTTATACCCATATTGCAGAAATGCATTCAAAATATCCATTCCTCCACCTTGGGTGGTCCGCCATATTGGATATGGAAGGATGTCACACATCATATCATGCATTGTCATCCAAAGTAAACGTGTATACAAAATTTCAGCTCAATCGGTTGAAGATATCTACTTCAAAATTGAGTTGCAAGATTCCACCGGACATACATACTTACATACATACATACATACAGTGCAAGCTAAATAAAAGCTTTTAATAAAGTAAAACACACTAGCTGTGCGACAGAAAGTGTGAAATTGCGTTCTCACATCTCTCTCTCCCTCTATCTTACTACTAGAGTAATATACGAAACTAACGCCCGAATACTGAACCGCCACTCAAATATATAAGCGCTACATAAGCGTTTAAGTAGCTGTCACATTAGACAGAATACGTGAAATTTGAGCAGTAAGTAGCACTTTATTGATTGTCAGATTTGAGTGGCGGTTCAGTATTCGGGCGTAAATGTCTCTCTTTCTGTTTGTACTATCCTACATTTGTATTTTAACTACTGTTTGCTTGGATCAAATCCTCTCTAAATCCAGTGCACATTGAGCGGTTTTATTTAATAAATACTTTATTTCTCGCTTTTCAAAAGTAATATTTAAATCGTTGCGTGAAAGCCTCTGAGGAGATTCACCATAATAGTTTTAAGACCTAAAGAGATTCCGGTCTCTATTATCAACCAGGCGAGCTCTGAAAACTTATGTTACACACAGGAATCAACCTTAAATTATAATTTTACCTTAAGTATTAATTGGCTGTAAAGTCTGAGTAACTACTAAGAAGTTTTATTTCATTCGCAGTGATATAAATAACGCTGTGCTCTATCACTATACTGGGGCAACATTTTGTTGGAACAGCTATTTTAAGTAATATTTACACGTATTGTATTAAAACTAATTGTTTTGTATTAAATTAAAGCTGTATTATTTAGAACATTAATGAAGCAAACATTACAAATGACATCTACAGTAGTATAGCCTCGTAGTTCACTGCTTAGATAGACCAACTAGACCCTTGATATACAACTCTCGTGATTGCAAATATCATTGTAGTGTGCCAGTCACTTGTAAGTATCAGTAAAAAGTTTGCCCTCTTTCCCGTTAAATTAAAAGAAATACCTATTTTTCACCACATACTTCATGCTATTATCATTCGATATAAGCAACGGCAACTATCCCTCAATGATGATTGTGGACAAATTATTGTTGATATACGATAACAATATTATTAGCAATACGTATGTGACACAGACTCCATATTATCTCCAAATTAAATAGCTCGATAAGACGAGGTAGCCCTCCCTACCTTTACTATCTGGTATCAAAAGTGTAAAGGTATAACAGTATATATAAAACAATATTATATTCCATACGTGTCATCAATATAAATAACCCACTTAAACACGCGCTTCAAACAGTTCGTCCTGACCTGAAACTTTCTGATTTATGAATTTCAATCTAAGGGATGCTCCGATACTTTCTGAAAGGATCAAGGATTCTTTTTTTTCTCCAGATTTTTGGCACGTATTTGAAGTAAACTGGCTTATTAAATTTGAAGGTATTGAAGCGTTTCTGAACTATATATTCGATTCATACGTATTAGATCTGTAATAAGTTTTATACCTACTTATTTTACCTTTTGGCTTTTAGACGAAATATATTATAATGGAGGAAGAAGGGAATCTTTTCTTAATTCTAATTTCTTAATAAATCATTAACCATGGGCATTGTGGTCGTTTCATTTCTAATGCGTATTTTACTATATGCCCAGTAGTTAACAGTGTTGTAAAAGTGTCGTAAATTAATTTATTGTATTATGATCTAAGAATATTAGGTAATTTGATCTGATCAAAACTATCTCACTACAAAATTACTATAGATAACTTTTTCCGACATCTGATTTTCATGTAAGAAGACCTATGAATGTAATGTAGTTCTAAACCAAAATCAATCAATGTCTATAGTGCAGAAAGGAATGCGATTTAATTTTCTATAGTATTTTTTTTTATAGGATAAGAGGGCAAACGAGCAGGCGTGTCACCTGATGGTAAACAACCAACGCCGCCCATGGACACCAGCAACACATATAGTGTTACTGTTGCGTTGCCTACCTTTAGGGGATAGGGGAAAGGAAAGGATGGGGAAAGGGGGTGGTCCTCCGGGTACCTCTCTCACCACAACGCGGCATGAGCCACTTTACGTCGATCTTCTGAGGGGGTCGTGGTATTTCACCGGTCGAGCCGGCCCATTCATGCAGCGAACTGCTTGGCTCTAACACTGTCAAAATTATAGTAGTCTGTCAAAATATCAGTCAAAATATAGTATTTTCTATATTTGAGATAATTTTCCGAAATTAGCTATTGAACGAGGTATATAGATTAACTACAGGTTTAATAAGGTGTTACAGATTTATTGCCGAAAGCAATATTATATAGTTAGACTTTAAACGGTGAGAGTAGAACTTTGAACTTTTTTATGGTAAGGATATTTAATACACCTATATTTAAAAAAAATATTTTTCTAATAATTTCAAGCCTTGGTAAACAATTGGTCGAGCTCATCGGAATGAAGAACGCATCCGTAACAGAGGAAGGGCTTACACCGATGTTTTATTTTTAAATTTATTTCGGAAGTTAACTGTGATAAATATAGATGACTGACATTGAAGAAGGAAATTGTACCCAGTGCATGGCAATTCGTTCTGCCATGTGTTTCCTTTGGGGCATCAATCATTCATACTTCAGCAAGTCGAGGTTTTATAGCCGCTGCCTACACCTTCAAAAGTAAAAAAATGCGTGATGTTATAAATAAATAAAAATTATTTTCTAAAAATGTTAATCATTATAAGAGATAATAAAAGCAGAACACGAAAAGAATAGCAGACTTAGTATATGTTATTCCCTGAGTCTATTTTTCCTTTTTATTCTCTCTGAGCTCTCTGAATGTTAGCCAATGACAGATTTGGATGAAGGGTGAGTACTTGCAACAGAAATGCGAATGTTAAGATGGATGTGTGGTGTGACAAAAAAAGATTTTTTTTTATTGGATAGGAGAGCAAACGAGCAGGCGTGTCACCTGATGGTAAGCAACCAACGCCGCCCATGGACACCAGCAACACATATAGTGTTACTGTTAATAAAAAGTGTTACAGTAATTCATAAAAAGTGTAAATTTCTTATCTGACATAACTTCAAGCCAAGCCCCTTGTGGAGTAGGCAAATATATTGTTAACATCGAATTTGCAAATGAACTAAGTTAGTCGCATTTCAAATAAACTTAACTACGACTCACATGTTAAACCTTGGATTTTACGAGTTTGAACTCAAATAAAACTGTTAATACATTTTACGCCTTTAGTTTTATTGCCTTAATAAACGTAGGTGTTATTGTCTTTAAGGCGACGTGGCGACGTGACGATATTTTCACTATTATGACTAAGCAAATTTACAATCAAAAAGTTATGACTCGAAATACCGTATCTTTTTATGGCGGGCCTCGTGACGCATTGGTAAAACTACCGGCTGCAGCAATGAGGTTCGATCGAATCGGAGATTCAATTCCCACCCGAGCACAAATATTTTTGACAAACATGAATATTTGTGTGGCGTCTGGGTGTATTTCGAAATATTATAAGTATATATTTACAAAAAGTAAAGTATATATGTATTAATATCCGTTATCTAGTATCCATAACACAAGCATTTAGTTGCTTAGCTTGGAACTAGAGGGCACTGTGTGTATTGAGTCCAAGATATATTATTATTATATATTATGCCCTACATGAAATAATTAGCGAAACCTATTGCCATACACCGGACACTTTATTGTCAGTCAATGATATTTATCTCACTTTAATTCCGAAAATTATACTAAGGTGGTGTAAGCCCTGTGAGCCCAAAAAAGACCCCACGACTACCTGATTCAGAAGCAGAGCTGGACTTCTAGACCACCGAGATTTTCCAAGCATAGCTAAACGGTATATAAAATTTCAAAAACATAACAATATATGAAGCTACAAGATTGCCAATTTATTATTACACAGAGCAAGTCTAAATATTTAGTTGAATACACGAACTGTACTTTTCTTATGAAACAGTCCATTTACGCTGGATTTATTTCTAGAGGCTTTCAACAAGCAATTACATTTAATCGTCCAGGCTGTTAACACAATGAGATCTTTATACGTCTTCATCTCAATTGCTATACAACTGTAAGGAGGATCTTCTTTGATGATATACACAAAACAATAGTTCAGTGACCCAACTGACGAAAAAGGGAATATAAAATCTAAGTGTTTTTATATTCCTTTTTCTTACCTTCATAACCGAAGTTGCGTAGAAGAGTAGCGGGCAGAGTAACCTCTTGTAACTTGAATGAAGTAATATACCATTTACTGGCTTTGTCTTTCGATCGGTTTAGGCGGGCTGTGAGGGATCGTCTCGTTGGTGATTACTACACCATCAATGACTTCAGATCGTCAAGTTGCTTGCTCAACACGGATTTTGTAGTTTGCGTGATGAAATTTGTTAATTAATTATTTTAGAATTATTTTTAATTATTTTGGATTACTTTTGTAATTTTATATTTACCTTAATACCATTGTTGCACACCGTTATCACTCTATATAAAAGATGTCGCGTTTACCGTTGATTTTAATTTGGTTGGGTCTTAACTGTGATGATGAACTATCCTGACTGCTACACATTGTATTCACGAGCCTATTGCTATTTTTTTTACTACAGTTGTAGTCGATTTGATTTCCTACTTTCACTTCTCAACGGCTGAAAATTTTTGTTCTAATAAATATAAACTAATAATAGTATCAACTAACTTTAATTTTATTAAAATTCACTACAGTATTATATTATGTAAACCTGCCATATCATATCATTTCCTTTATAATTTTCTTCTAAAAGTCGATGTCTAAGATTAGTGTCAATTTAAAATAACAGATGGCGCTAGTATGAAAATTGACTCGCGCTATCATTGTGTAACGGTATCTTAGTATAGTTTAAGGAACATTGGAACAATATAATTCAAGATTCGAAACCGCTTCGGACGTTTCATTTCAAACAACCCTCAGGATTAGTAAACAAGTGTAAGTTGTTCAGTCGACTGAGTAGAAAGCTTTCATGTTACAGTGTCAAAATTAAATAACAAGGCGCTGCAATAATGTACACGATAATATCACAATTCGGAAAAAATTATAACGATCCCTCGGTGATTTGTGCTTATCGATAAATAACCAAACTATAGGGACTAATTTGTAGTTTTAGTCAATAATATGTACTGTTTAACTATACTTCTATATCTATCTATACTAGTAATAATAATAATAATATTATTATTAGACGTTATTTATACACCAGTTTTAACCCGTAGACGTTATTTATACACCAGTTTTTTATAAAAACTGAGAATTCGAAAGAATAACGAAAATAATCATACTATATACTATACTATAATATTATAAATGCGAATGTAAGTTTGTTTGTTACGCTTTCACGCAAAAACTACTGAACCGATCATCATGAAACTTTGTACATATACTCTTGAAGGTATTAGAAGTAACATAGGGTACTTTATATTAAAAAAAAAAAATTTTTTACGAAAGATAAAACAATTGTTTGTCAAAAAATCGTCAAATTTAGCTACTTCAGTAATGAAGTTTTACAGTATTCGTAAATTAGATAACATAACTTCACACCTTTTTCTATCCGAAGGTGTAGGCAGCGGCTGTTATGCCTCGCGAGGGACGGTATTACAGTATTCAGGGTTGATACTTATACTTAACTTTACTTATCCCTATCCCTATCCTACCCTACCCTACTAATATATAAATGTGCATGTAAGTTTGTTTGTTACGCTTTCACGGGATAACTACTCAACAGATCATCATGAATCTTTGTACACATATTCTTGGGGGTATTAGAAGTAATATAGCATACTTTCTTTTTTCTTAATGCGAATGTAAGTTTGTTTGTTACGCTTTCACGCAAAAACTACTGAACCGATCATCATGAAACTTTGTACATATACTCTTGAAGGTATTAGAAGTAACATAGGGTACTTTATATTAAAAAAAAAAAATTTTTTTTACGAAAGATAAAACAATTGTTTGTCAAAAAGTCGTCAAATTTAGCTACTTCAGTAATGAAGTTTTACAGTATTCGTAAATTAGATAACATAACGTAACTTCACACCTTTTTCTATCCGAAGGTGTAGGCAGCGGCTGTTATGCCTCGCGAGGGACGGTATTACAGTATTCAGGGTTGATACTTATACTTATCTTTACTTATCCCTATCCCTATCCCTATCCCTACCCTACTAATATATAAATGTGCATGTAAGTTTGTTTGTTACGCTTTCACGGGATAACTACTCAACAGATCATCATGAATCTTTGTACACATATTCTTGGGGGTATTAGATGTAATATAGGATACTTTCTTTTTTTCTTATTTCTCTCTTTAATTAACATATATTTGCACCCTAAGGAGAAACTTATAATATAGTCTACAAAAATATCCTACATTAATACTCTGCATTTATCTATACTTATATTATAAAGCGGAAGAGTTTGTTTGTTTGTTTGTTTGTTTGTTTGAACGCGCTAATCTCAGAAACCACCAGTCCGATTTTAAAAATTCTTTCAGTGGAATATAGTCCATTTATCGAGGAAGGCTTTAGGCTATATTATATTTTCAAATTAATTAGGGATCCTTACTATAAGTCCAATAATGTAACCCAAGGTGTAAGAAAATGACTCGAAAATAATTCTTACATCGTGAACGCTGCGAAAACTATTGACTCTAGAACAAAATAATGTACTACACTTTTACAGAACATAAATTTGTCTATACAAAAGTCCGCGACGCCATATGTCTAACTATTGTAGTTCTCACAATAAGTGTTTTTTGAATTTTTTAAAATAATTAAATTGATGTCGTTCTAAAAATGCTTTATTTTGTACCTTGATATTAATTCTCCTTAAAATAAATTACTTCAATAAAAAGATGGATTCAATACCTTTCTAGAACTTTTTAAATAATTTAATTCGGACATTTAATTCAAAAGATATCGCAAAATACAAAATGTAAGTATTAATTTCATAGGGAAATATTTAGTTACACTACGGATGATGTATCCGACTCGGACAGCTCGGACCTCGACAGCTAGCAGGTAGATTTTTTTACGTTTGTTTCTTACTAAAAGGTATCGGTGGTCCAGTTGTCGAGAACCCCACTTCTGAATAAAGTAGTCGCGGGTTCGAATTCTGGCTCACACCAATGACTTTTTGAAATTGTTTTCGGAAGTTTTGTGTATTCAGATATCGATGACTATTAGCTTTGTGCCTGGTATGGCAATAAGTTCGCCACCTATTCCATTTGGGATGGAAGCATAGTGGCGAAACGAGACTTAACAGCCGCTGCCTACACCTTCGAGTAGAAAAGGCGTGAAGTTATGTTGTGTTGTTGTTTCTCTCTTTGTCATCATATCGCTCAGTACTTTAATTAGTATTTAAAATTTGTAGTATTTAATCGTATTTTGTGGTATTTTTATTTATAAAAGTTACTGGCTTTTACCCGCGGGTTCGCTCGCATAAAATCCATTAAATAGGTATAAAAGATCATTACTATAGAAGTTAATCAATATGATAACTCTGTTTTATGGCTTAGCTGGAATTATTAATTTTTAAAATTACTACATACAATGACGTTTAAAAAACTAACAACAATTTTGTAAGGTAAAATATATTTCTCTGTAACAAAAATAAATAATTTTGGACTGTAACAATTTTATAAGAGTATGTAGGATATTGTTGTAGACTATTTTATAAGTGTTTCCTCCGGGTTCAAATATATGTAAATTACTTCAAAGAATATGTGTACAAAGTTTCATGATGATCGATTGAGTAGTTATCGCGTGAAAGCATAACACACAAACAAACTTACATTCACATTTATATATTACTAGCTGACCCGGCAAACGTTGTCTTGCCAAAAAAGAAAATTTAAGAAATAGGGGTTGATCGTAGAGGGTTGAAAATTCTCAGACTTACCCGATATGCATACAAAATTTCATGAGAATCGGTCAAGCCGTTTCGAAGGAGTATGGGAACGAAAATTGTGACACGAGAATTTTATATATTAGAAGTAGGATAGGATAGGAATTAGGTTACATTTTTATTGTATAAGGGGCAAACAAGCAGGCTTATGATAGTTACAAACGCCGCCCATGGCCACCTCACCACATGCAGTGTTACAGTTGCGTTGCAGCGAACTGCATGACTTTACCACTGACAAGGTGTGACTGATGTGACTGATATACATTCTAGATATATGTAATGAACAGATCAGATATGTAATCAACATTATTAAGATCGTGATATCTTTTAAAATGTAGTAAATTTATTTCGATAAGCCTAATCGCAAAACCGACATCATTTGACTTATAAAAAAAAAACACTCACTGTGAGTTAGCTACCCCGGTTTGAACATATGGTGTCCCGTTTTTTTCGTTGAAGTCAACAATAGTGACCAAAAAAAAAGTTGTTTATGTAGTATTAAAAAAACTAAAGGTTGACAAAAAACTTGGGACAAGTTCATTGCTATATTCATTGTTCATAAGTGGCATTGCTAATAAAGCTTTCTTTGAAGTTGTAAATATTATCAATGTCTTGGTTGTCAGTACGCTAATACATACTAGGTAAGCGAGTGAGGCGTGTAATAATCGTGCCTTATGGCACTTTGTCCTCTCTGCTTACCCCGTAAGGAATTTGGCGAGAATTTATGTATGTATGTATCAGGAACTACTGGTTTGGATTGAAAAAAATATTAGTTTTAGAGAGTCCATTTATTGAGATTAATAAGAGTTAATAGGTTATTAATTAATAAGAGTGGGACAATAAATTTTAGTTATAAATGTATATAATATGGCGGTGCATAGTTCGCGCGGTCTGCTAAATGATGATGATTTCCGAGTCTAATGAAACACGTAAATTAGATTTTTATATATTTTTGGATTATTTGTTTACCTAAACGTGTGGCGTTATTTCCCGTTCATTATATTTATGTAATATGGAACGTGAAACCCTAAAAGTTGTATTTTTTTATGGGATAGGAGGGCAAACGAGCAGGCGTGTCACCTAATGGTAAGCAATCAACGCCGCACATGGACACCAGCAACACATATAATGTTACTGTTGCGTTGCCGACCTGGGAAAAGGAAAGGATGGGGAAAGGGGGGTGGGCCTCCGGGTACCTCTCTCACTGAACGAAACGCGGCATGAGCCACTTTACGTCGATCTTCTGAGAGGTCGTGGTATTTCACCGGTCGAGCCGGCCCATACATGTAGTGAAATGCTTGGTTCTACCAATGTCTATTTAAGAGTACCTAATTCCTTTAATGTGATCTAAATATCTAAAACCAACGTACTATTTAAAAATATTTTATCTATGTAACCAAAGTCCTGGGTCAAAGTTAACGTTAGTTCACAGTTACTTCTCTAAGCAGATATTATAATATTATTTTTAATTCTTTACAAATTGCAACTTCATATAAATTGACGAAGCGCAAGATATACATACCCACGCACCTCGACTTGGCGTATTTTGCTAAAATATAAAGACTTTACGGTCTTCAGCATACCACATAGAGTTGCCCATCTATTAACATTTTTAATATCGTGATCTCTTTTAAAATGTAGTGAATTTATTTTGATAAGAGTAATACCAAGGTGCCAAATCGTCACCATTTGAATTATAAAAAACACATGCTGGTTAAAACATGTGGTGACCCGGTCTTTTTTTGTAGAAAGACAATGACCAAATAAAAAAAAGTAAATAAAATAATATCAACAGCTAAGCAAGTGAGGTGTGTAATAATCGTGCCTTATGGCCCTTTGTTCTCTCTACCTACCCCGCAAGGGATCTGGCCTGAAGTTATGTATGTATGTATCAAGAACTTGAATTGAAATAAATATTAGTCCATTTATGAGGAATGCTTTGGGGTATTAATATGATTGCGGCAATAATCTTTTTAGTGGAAAATGTATAAAATATGGCGGTACGAAGTTCGCGCGGTCTGCTAGTATCATATAAAATTGTTAAAGTCCAAAATTATTTATTTTTGTTACAGAGAAATATATTTTACCGTTTGTTGTTGCATTTTAATAAAGCATATTGTGAGATTTTTAAACGTCATACCTAATGTTGTAATTTTGAAAATTGATAATCCCAGCTAAGTAAGAAAATAGAGTTATTATATTGATTCAATTCTGTGGTAATGATTTTGATACTTATTTATTGGCTTCAATGCGAGCGAAGCCGCGGGTAAAAGCTAGTTTAGTTATATTTCTACTGAATTACGTAAAACTGTATAATTACGATCACGCCGTATTCCCGGGAGATAGTTGTTTATTTGGACCTAGAAAATTTATTCGATATTTCGATGCATTAGGACCATTAACCTCTATCCCCTTCCTATTCCACTTCCGTTCCCTACCATATCCCATTGTAAGGGGCGACAATGCAACTGTAACCCTATCTGTGTTCAGGTGTCCATGCGCGGTGTTGATTGCTTGCCATCGGGTGACACGGATGTCGGTTGCCTACTATTTCTCTGTATTCCTTCACCTTTTCCATAAATAAACGTTTAAAGATATACTTGTAATTAATAAAAACAATATATACTGTTAGTTTAAATAAGAAAAGTATACTTGAGTTTAATAATTTAAACCATAAAATCCCAAGTTATCTTTGGAAAATAATGATCACAAAATACTTCACAATCGTGAATACTTGATAAAGCATTAAAATATAAGTTAGCAAATTTATCCAAAACTCTCCGAAGACTGAGTACGCAACATCGTCAGTGTTTCACTGGTTAACCGTATTTTATGCTTTGAGGCTATTTTTAAAAGTTTGTTTTAGATTTTAGTTACTAATTAGTTGTTTTCTTATTAATTCTACAAGCGTAATAAATTACAAATTCTCGTCGGAAGCCTAGACTAATCTGGATTTTAACCTATTAATCATTACATAGTATAAAACAAAGTCACTTTCCGCTGTCTGTCCCCTTAGATGCGCATATCTTTAAAACTACGCAACAGATTTTGAAGCGGTTTTTTTTTTAATAGTTAGAGGGTATTAACTGTGTGGTTTTGATCTATAATTCATGTATAGTGTAGTAAAAAAGTGATAATTTTCAAGATTTAAAACTTTAATCGCAACGTTGCCTGAACCCTCAGTGATAAACCAAAACAACTTACTACATTATTATACTCCTTTAAAAGTTCTACAAAAAAGACCGCGAGGGTATATGACTATGTCTTAGGGATAACCCACAATGACCATTTTTATTTTTTTACTTTTAACGAGTAATAATGGCCTATTTACGAAGCGATTTTAAACATTACAGGATTAATTTTCATTCAATTAAGAGTCTTAAATATATTGTGCATGTAATATAGATGATCTTGGCCCTTTACAGTATGCAATTTAAACAAATATTTTCGAAGATATTGCAGTATTAACATATCGGGACAGCAGTTATTAGTTTACCGGGTCAGCTAGTGTAAAATAAAACTCTGATCTAGATCTGTGATCTGATCTGATCTGTTGGTTTTTTTAATGTGATTACAAATAATAATTACGATAACAATAAACAAAACATAGGTATCTAAGAATAAGTATTTTCAGCAAAATTGGAATCCGATTAAGAAGAGCTAAATGGAAGCTAGATTTTTTATCTCAAAAATAAATCTTAAATGATATTCACAATGAGGTATATTTTGGATTGTAGAAACGGGAAGACGGAATATCCTTTAGGAACTAGTTTCAACTCGTGGAACAATGACTGCAGAGTACTCAAGGAAATTCAATTTTAAATTCACAGAAAGTTTTGAGTCAACATTTTGGCATTTTAAAGCTGCTTTCAAAATAAAAATGATTTTATATGGCGCTATTTATAACACTATATCAAGCAAAGCTTGGTTGAAAATCAAGAGAGTAATTAAGGAATTTAATGTCTTTACTTCAGCTGCGTGCCCTACCGGGTGGTGGTTTAGCAATTTACCATCTCTAATCACATCATGTGTATTCGGACTCAAACTCGAGAGTCATCAATGGAATTCAGGAGTACCGAATCACTTGACCTTTGAAACAACAATTTACAACTAAATTTCAGAAATGTCCTATTATATTTCTGTTTCCTTTTATCTCGATGGAAAAGTCGCCAATATTTGCTAGAAATATTATTTGTCGTTAAAAGCAAATGTGTATTTTGTAATTTTGCTAGCGCTAACAGTTATCATGAATTTGTTTGAAGTATATGCCTGCAAAATAAAATTTTAAAATTCCCTTTGAATATCCACATCCATCGCAAACATACTCTTTTTCACGATCGACAGTGGCTTTCCTAGAATCTGAATGATGTGATTAGAGATGATAAATTACTAAACCACCAGCCACGGTAGTACATGCTGCTGAAGTAAAGAGATAAAATTCTTTTGTATTTTCCTACACACGAAGAAATATCACATTTATAATTTTACATTAAAATATTAAAATAAGATTACTGCTAGAAAAAAGCTCTTCGTGTTTCAGTTTTTGGTACGAAGCTATTGAAATATTTTCACGACATTTTTATATCCAACAGTGGATCAACCAATTAGTTTGCGGGCGCAACCGCTGATATACAACGATTTATCTAAAAATTGTTCTTTATGAGATTCCCACCCTTCTTCTTTAGCATCCCACACGCTACCCTTTCTCAGAGATAGTAAACGCGACTGTAATACTATTTGAGTAGCAGGTGTCCATTGGTGGTGCTGGTTACTTAACAACTTGCCCATTTGCCTCCTATTTAATAAAATTTCAAAGACAGTTATGCCTAGACTCGCATTAAACACAAACAAATTTCAGCTAAAACTGTGGTACGTGACTAGTGTAATTGCCCAAATATAATAAAAAAGTAATTTGTTTCCACAATACTTTTGATATGACATCTTGTCATGTTACTGAACATATATAAAATATATAAATGTAACAAAATATTATTAAAAGCTTAGAGGAATATAATACGAATATAATAATAGGAATATAATATAGCTTATTATTGGAAATATAAAATGGAGAGTTTCTATAATTGTTGATTAAAGAAAATAACAGGATATAGTTTTTTTGGGTATTTCACACCCTCGACATCTGAAGGTGTAGGCTACAGAAATGTATACCATGATACCCCGTTTTTTCTATTCTATTTTGTTAATTTGCCCGATGTTCTGCAGTAGTATCATCGAGGCATAATTGCTTCGGGTAGTAAAGGCGTAAAGTTATAAACAAAATAGATATTTATCACTTATAACTTAATTTCGAGTTATTTTATTTACTGCCGCTGCCTACACCTTCGGGTAACAAAAGGCGTGAAGTTATGTTATGTTATGTTATGTTATGTTTATTTACTGAATCCAATACTTAATTAAAAAATAATACAAAGCTTTTCCAATTTTTTATTTATTTATTGCTTTCCTTTCAGATTGAGGACCAATCTGGCGATTTATAGCCAAAGCTTTATTTAAGAGGTTCCGTAGTAAACAAACTGTTAATAGTTCTATTGTATCCGATAATTTAGCAACTCGTCATATGAGAGATGCCTGGATGCCTTATGTTTGACGGAGACAAAGCGGAGGGGGAGTGAGACCGAGGACCTCCCCGGTGGCATGGTAGCCCTATGGTCCGGAGTGGACCCGGACGTCCGTGCCAGTGGGGGTGTTGGAGTCGTTCTCTCCTCGCGCTTTGCTTCCGGAGTGAAAGATTATGAGTTGGTAGGCCCAAGACATCTTTGGGTTCGAATAAAACTGGGGATCACGCGAGTTTTCCTGGTCGCAGCTTATGCTCCCGTTAGCTCCGCGGATCCCCGTGAACTTGAGGAGTTTTGGGAAACTGTTAGGGATATTCTGGATCTGGTTGAGGGAAATGAAAGGATAATTCTGTGTGGTGATCTTAATGGGTGGGTCGGAACCAAGCGAGACGGCCTGGAGGCTGTCCTTGGTCCGAATGGTGACAAGAGAGTGAATGATGCTGGTAAGCCGATATTGGACGTATGCATGGAACGGAACCTCCTTGTGTCTAACACATTATTCCGTCATAAAGATATTCACACGTATACGTGGAGACGGAATGAGCAAAAGAGTATGATAGATTTGATTTTGATAGATAGTCGTTTCCAAAATACTCTAAGGGATACAAGAGTCTACAGAGGCCCCACTCTTGATACGGACCACTACCTGGTGGTAAGCCGTTTCGTGGGCCTTTTCAAGAAGTGGAGACACTGGCGAGTGCGTACCCATTTCGGAGAGCTTGAAAGGATAAAATGTGAGAAATAAAAGGCCTAGTCAGTAAAAGACTCAATGATACGAGTCTTTCTGACCTAGGTGTTGAAGAATGCTGGGAAAGAATGAAAGAAAGTATAGTGAATAGTGCAAAAGAAGTATGTGGTAGTGCAAAGAGGCATAAGATTCTGAGAGGTGACGCCTGGTGGGACGCGGATGTGAAATCCAGCGTCGAAAGAAAGAAAAAAGCATGGTTGGATTATGTCTCAAGTTTGAATCAGAATGATAGTATGACAGAGAAAAAGTATGAGAGCTACCGCCGCTGCAGGAATGTTACCAAAGCCTTAGTGAAAGAGAAGCGTGAAAGACTTGTTGCGAATGAGGAAGTGAGGTTGACGGAGAACTTCGAGGCGAATAACAAACTCTTCTGGAGGGAAGTTAGAAAGTCTCGGGGTTCTTCAAGTCAACATCCAGAATGGACAAAATTATGTCTAAGTTTGGTGACATTCTTGCAAACCCAAGCGATGTATTGGGCAGGTGGAGTGAGTATTTTGGGGAAATGTACGAGTATGTTCCGGATGTGGGCGCCGCGAGTGAGCCTACGGCTGACACCGCTGCGCCAACATCTGATGAGGACATTACTATGGAAGAGATTGAATGGTCGATACGAAGTATGAAAAATGGTAAGGCAGCTGGAATTGATATGATGTCTGCTGAAATGATCAAACACGGTGGAACTTGTGTCCGGGACGCTTTCCTGACCTTGAGCAATCTGTGCTGGAGGTCAGGTAAGGTTCCCATGGACTGGAGGCGCGCTGTCATCGTGCCCTTGTATAAAGGTAAGGGATCACGTATGCAGTGCGCCAGTTACTGGGCCATCAGTTTGATCAGTTTAGCATCAAAAGTGTATGGGAAAATTATTGAAAGGAGAATGAGGGTGATATCTGATGGAGTGTTGTGGGAGGCTCAGGGTGGTTTTAGAAGCGGACGAGGGTGCATGGATCAGATTTTTTCTCTCCGCAACATCGTGGAGAAACAACTGGCTGTTAACCGGAAGGTTTTCTGCGGTTTTGTGGATCTGGAAAAAGCGTTTGACAGAGTGTTACGAAAGGATCTGTGGGATATACTCCCGGGCTACGGGGTGAGCGGAGCACTGCTGCGCGCTGTGCAGTCCACTTATGAGGGCTGCACAGCGTGTGTGCGTGTTGACGGCGGCTTGTCCCCCTGGTTTGACGTCAATATCGGCGTCAGACAGGGTTGCGTGCTGTCCGCTCGACTGTTCATCCTGTACCTGGACAGTTGTCTCCAGAGAATGAGATCGATGGATGTAGGGAAGCGAATGGGTGACCTAGTTGTGAGCTGCCTGCTTTACGCAGATGACGCCGTGCTTCTAGCCGAATCGCCGTCGGACCTGCAAACACTAGTCACTACTATGAAAGATGATTGCATGATTAAAGGCTTGCAGTTGAATGCGACGAAAACGAAAGTTATGGTGTTTGAAAGGGAGGAATCCAGAACAGATGCAAGGATAATGGTTGATGATGTAGTGCTGGAACAAGTGAATGAAATTGTATATCTTGGATGCGCTTTTAGCAGAGATGGAAGGTACACCGCGGATGTAGAAAGACGAGTGGCGATAGGAAATAGCGTAAACGGAGCGTTGGGCAGATTCCTGGGCGCAAAAAATATTAGCAGAAAAGCCCAGTTAGCAATCCACAATGCAGTCCTGATCCCAACGCTAACTTATGGAAGCGAGAGCTGGGTATGGCAGAGTGTGCATGAAAGTAGAATAAACGCGGTAGAAATGAGGGCTCTACGCAAAATCTGCGGAGTGACACTCGCTGACCGCGTAGAAAACAAGGTTGTAAGGAAGGAAGTTGGTTTGAAAGAGAGTGTCGGTGTAAAAGTAAGAAAATTAAGTGGTTCATGCCACGTTTCGTTTGGTGAGAGAGGTAGGCCCATCCCCTTTCCTCTATCCTTTTCTATCCTACTTAAAATGGCTCATGCTAGGATTTTCAGTGGGCGAGGTATCCGGAAGCATCCCCTTCTCTAGCTCATAAAATAATCCACATAACCAACAGTCCAGTTGTAAATATTTACATAATATGTCAGTCCTCTTAACTGCAAAGTAAATAACTCACGGCCATATTTGCAATGGCCAGTGATTCTCTTATTTTGAGAAGTTTCTAACACACTCCAACTTCAGGTTTGTTTTAACAATGTACAAAACTTTCAAATTAACTTGGCAATATTAAATGATGCAGGACAGTAAGTAACAACAGTTTTGTGGGTTACGTGGTCATGTTATTTGTTCATAAAGTTACTACATATAGTTTAACTGACGTCATACTTTTTTATTACGTCGACAATAGCATAGACGTGATCACAGTTTCATGAACAAAAACAACAGACTCCAACATTAAAACGGCGAGTTTTTACGACCTACAATGAATATTAATTTTTCTCTAGATATTCACATTTTAATGAAAATATTAAAAAAAAAATACAACGAACCCAAATTGGCTGCGCTTTGCACGGTGTCACGCTCTGAAATATGCTCGTACTGTTTACTGATATTTGAACTTTGCATGCGTATTGTGATAGCAACAGAAACCGTGTTTGTAGCAACACTTTGAATGCTCTAAAATCTCGCATAGTTCAGTATCACGCTTTTGAATCTGAAGTCTCCGATTGAAATTCGGATAGCACACCATTAACTTTTAGAAAATATATAACAATTGAAAAAAAAATGTTAATTTATGACAATCAAGTCTTTTGTTGTCTTTTGTCTCGTTTTGACATGAGTGCCGCTGCCAACCGCTGTCACAAATTGAAGGCGTAAAGTTACAAAGCAATAAATTATGTTAAACTCTATAAAAACTTCCTAAAACTGTAAAATAGAGGTATTCTTTCGCGCCGACACCCACTCACACCGTTCACGAACTGAAGATATGTTATTTTTTTTTTGACTGTCCAAATTTATTTTGAACTAATTTTAATGTACTTAAATAATGTGTTACAAGCACGCTATACTTGTTTGTTTAAGGTTAAGTTTAATAAATCTAACACTTTATCATAAGATAAGAAAATACTGTTACTCATAAGAATGAATGAATTTTGAAAGTTTATTTAAATTTTTATTTAGTCAAGTTTGCTATTTGACACGCGGTTTTGGTTAAAATTAAAAATAAAATCTAAAAAACTATGAAAAATATCTTTCAAGACAAAGTTATTTATATTTCAGTTGATTGCAAATTAGCTCCAGCTTTTGATGTAAATTGATGTAAATGTAAATTTACAAACTTTAATAGCTAAAAGCCCGAATACTGAACTACCACTCAAATATATAAGCGCTACCTAAACGTTTAAGTAGCTGTCACATTAGACAGAATACGTCAAATTTGAGCATCTGATAAATTTAAATGCAACTCAAACTAACTGGCACTTAAACACCACTCAGAACAAAATTCGCATACAGAAACGCTACTCAACTTTATTTATCTGTCAAATCAACTGTCAAACGTAAGTGAGCAGAACTTACATTTAAGAGTGGTTGTGCGGTCGCTTAAACTAAGTATAATTTCTTTAAATCGAAGAAAAAACTATTAATAATGTCTATGTGGTCATTATCATTAATTTCTGATGGGAAAACAAGTGTGAGGCTTAAAAGCCCAGCTTGCAATCTACAATGCGGTACTGATCCCAACGCTAGCTTATGGAAGCGAGAGTTGGGTATTGCAGAATGCGCATGAAAGTAAATATGAGGACACTACGCAAAATCTGCGGAGTGACTCTCGCTGACCGTGTCGAAAACAAGGTTGTAAGGAAGGTATTTGGATTGAAAGAGGGTGTCGGTGTAAAAGTAAGAACAGGCATGCTCCGATGGTTTGGACATGTATAGTAGAAAAAGTGGATGATGCATGATTGTACAAGCAGATATACAATGCAAAATCGGATGGATGTAGTGGTCGCGGATGGCCAAGACACACATTCCATAACCAAATAGAACGTGTTCTGGAGTAATGTGATGTTAGAAGCCTTAAAAATCGACGCGCGTGGCTGAAAAGAGTTATGAAAGTCAAAGAAGCGAGTGAGAAGTGTAAGAATCGTGCCTTATGGCTCTTTGTTCTCTCTACCTACCCTGCAAGGGAATTGGCGTGACGTTATATATGTAGTTAAGTATGTACAATGACGAATGACAAGAAGTTTGTCCAGTTGTAGCATATTCAGTTCTACATATTATTATCCTGGCGCCTTTGGATGAGCTGGTGGAAGAGGATATTACCTTACCTGATGTTGAAGTGGAATTGATGATTCAGCAACCATAGGCTTTGATATAAATCAAAACTTTATTATAATGACCTATTTAATTAATACACATTTTTCTAATTATTTATTTTGTTTTATATTAGTATTATAATGAAGTTATGTTTATGTAATCCTCCTCCATCCTTGCAATGAATTTTATTTTTTTGGAAATTATTATTGGAAATTATAATTGGAAATGCTAATCCTCTTCGCAAAGAATAGATCAGTCCCCTGGTCGCGAGAGGCCTCGATCAGTCTCTTTGCAAGATCTTTAGAGTGAACGAGCACTCGGACCACATGTTCCTAGAGTCTCAACCCCAAAGGGCTCAAAAACATAATCTACAAGGGACTCCCACTCTCCCACAGCCAGCAAAGCACGCTCAGCATCACCTACAGAACCACTAATAAAATGGCACAAAGCACCCCCTTTGAGCTATCTTTATCACCCACTGTTTATGGGATCTTATTATTAATAACTTATTGAATTTAAACAAACCTTATCTTATTCTTTCTTTTTCATATCCCCGGTGATTTCATAATACTGAAGGTATTTAAAAACTTTGCATTTATAAAAAAATAAAGAATAAAGTTTAAATTACAATAGAATCAAAGAAATAAAACAAAACTACATTTGCTTTGGCTATGTTTTTATTAGACTTCTGTTTGAGGTTTTTTTAAAAGTTTTTGCAAAGTCCTGGAGCCGCTCATAGTATCATCATCATCTAATCAAAATTTAATGCTTCCCTCTTCATCAAAATATTATTGCCATTGTTTCTTTATTTTCAATAATAATTTGTTATCTGAAAATACGAAAATAAGTCTTAAAATCAGAGGTCATCTCTTGGTTTTTAATTTAAATAAGCACACGACAAAAATCGGGTTACAAAGTACCTGGTACATGACATTGTTTACATAAACACTTACTTACTTATTTATGAATTCCAAGAGCATATCTTTTTTACGTTGTGTTACTGCATCCACATTTATTTGTGTAATAAAAATAATAGTGTAATAACTTGTAGGTGTAATAAGTGTAATAATTACATTATATTTAATGTAATTCTTGTAATGAGAATCAAAGATTTTAATTTTAGGCGAAACAAACGTCAACAAAAAGAATAATACCTATCCATCACGATTATACGTCAAGCGTAACGTTCCATTCTATGATAACCTACTAGTATATTTTGAAGTTTTCTTTTCTAAATATTCTGATTTTTAGATAAAAAACATGGAGATAATTCTTCATTCAATTCTTAATACAACCAAACTCATGTGAGGTCATTATATTTTATTTAAATAATAGGATTTGAACTTATTTACTAAAAACTCTGCGTAAAATGAATATAAGAGATACGCTAAATTATTTTGTAACTAAGAACATACCCATCGAATATTTTTTGACATTGTGTTGCCAGGATACAAATATTTAATCGGTGCTTACTTGATCATGGTCGAATATAAGTTAAATGACGTTTGTGTATACCACTTAAATGTGAGCGATCTTAAAATTCTAAGTAGCCTTTTATTAATTGTCAGATTTGAGTGGAAGTTCAGTATTCGGGCGAAAGGTTATCTATAAAAAGCTGACATGATGACAAATGAACTTTTTGCATAATTTCCTGTGGCGTATTGCTTGATTTATATTTTAATAATCATCCTTATGTTAATAATTATCCTTATTATTTGATGTTTCTTATAGGCTCTAATAATAAGTGAAAAAAGGAAAATCTTGTATAAATCTCCAGTAGAACTTTGAATTATTTTAGATAGTTGATTGGTTTCTGCCTCAAGAATGATTTGATCATGCAAAATGTGTCGCGGCACTCTTCTACTTTTACACTTTTCTTTCGGTTTTGCACCGTGTCACTTATTGAGAAAGTGCTTTTTAACCATTATTTGTTTTTATTACACATACATACATACACACATACATAACTTCACGCCAAATCCCTTGCGGGGTAGGCAGAGAGAACAGAGCGCCATAGGGCACGATTCTTACACGCCTCACTCGCTTCGTTGACATTCATGACTCTTTTCATGCACGCGCGTCGGTTTTTGAGGCTCTTAACATCACCTTTACTTTTACTTTTAAAAATATCTTTATTCAATAAATGTTACACAGTTTAATACAAACTATATCTTAAAAGCTAATACATTTTTACCAGGCCAACAATAAAGCGCCTCTCAAAAATTTACTGCACGAGTTAAAATTATAATAATATATTAAATTACCTTCAAGTTTAAAAAACACAGAATCCAAGGATCATTTTATGCACTATTGTTAGTAGTTACATTTGTTACTCAGTACAATTTAAAATATTTAATAGTTAATAGTTTGAGGTACCTCACGAGGCCTACCTCACGAATACATAATTTTAATAAATATAATATATCATAAATATCAATAAGCGGCGGTAGACAAAAAATAAATAAATATCGAAAGTTACAAGTAACATATCCTTTCATCACTGGCGTAAACTACCTAATGACGTCGCAATGTAATACGTGGTGATGGGGCAATCTGTAAGTCTTATATTTATCGATATATGGCAAGTATTTAAGACGGGTTCTACCTATTGACGAAACTAATGTGTTAGTATTATTTGGTGTTTTTAAGAGATAAAATTTACGTGTTTGTTTTAAAATGAAATTCTTAATCAGGGGAAACTTAACTTTATCATGTAATTTTTTGAGATTTGTTTTAAATGATGTATTAAAAGAGATTTTTAAGGCTTTGTTTTGTATGACCTGCAGACTTTTATAGTTGGAGTTACATGTGCTGCTCCATACAGGCGCAGCGTATGTGAGACAGGGTCGTATTAGGATCGCATATATGCTTAATTTAATGTATGGACTTAACTTGCTACGGTGATTAAAAACTGGATATAACGCATTCATCGCTTTTACACCTTTTACTTTTAAATCGTTGACGTGCTTGGACCAATTAACCTTACTGTC
Organism: Euproctis similis; assembly: GCA_905147225.2. NCBI lineage: Eukaryota > Metazoa > Arthropoda > Insecta > Lepidoptera > Erebidae > Euproctis > Euproctis similis. The sequence goes on along the minus strand of LR990121.1, from coordinate 2,360,761 downwards.
AAGCCAAACACCGAGGTACTTTACATTTTTGGACCAAGGGATGCGGTGATCATTGATGATTAAGCACCTCTTTGGCTGAGAACGCTGACGCGTAAACATTATGGCGTCAGTTTTGCCCTCATTAAGCTTGAGTTTCCATTTAGTAAAATATGTCAGTAATATATCTAAAGAAATCTGGAGTCGCCCTATTATGATGTTCAAATCGTCATCAGAAGTGAAAGATGCTGTATCATCAGCAAAACAAGCCAAATGTGTTCGTGTTTGAATAGGTATATCATTGAGATATAACAAAAAGAAATATAGCCCTAGCAGAGAACCTTGAGGTACACCTGCGCATATACAGCGGGATGAAGAAGTATTTTCGCTGATATGCACAGCGAAACTACGGCTAGGAAGATATGACCATATTAGTCTAATTAAGGATCGAGGTATACTGTAATTTTGTAATAGTTTGTGTATAAGGCCCTTATGCCAAACAGTATCAAAAGCCTTCTCAATATCAAGGAGAAACTTGCCAGTAGAGCGGTTGAGATTTAAGTTGTGAGCAACATATTCCGTTACTCTTCCAAGCTGCTGCGTAGTCGAAAGTGAGGGCTGAAGACCAAACTGCTCCTGTTTGAGGCATTATCTGGTATAGGACGCTAATCTAGAATATAATAATGCCTCAAATAACTTGACCAAGGCAGGCAAAAGACTTATCGGTCTATAGCTTGTCGGCAGGTTCTTGTCTTTACCTGGCTTATGCAGTGCAATCACTTTGGCTATTTTCCAAATTTTAGGAAAATATGATAAATGTAAGCAAGCATTGTAAATTTTTGTTAGCAGAACCAAACATTTGTGAGGCAAATTCTTCAAGAGCCAGTTGTGCACACCGTCAGCTGCCGGACTTTTGCGTGCTTTAAATGTACGTAAATGCTTACGAATTTCTTTTGGTCGTATAGGTGCTAAGGGTAGGTCGAAGGTGGGACAAGAGAGCAATTCTAAAGACGATTCGACTTCCCTTTTGACCTCATCATGTGACCAATCAATAGTAAGGGACATATTGCTGGCAAAAGTATCAGCTAATACTTCGCATTGCTCATGAATATTGAAGGTGATTGAGTTGTCTGATTTTATGAGAGGTGGGATCGACAAAGATTTATTTTTTAACTGCTTAGTAATACGCCACAAGTCTGGACCAGGATTATGAATTTTAGATAATTTGGCTTGCCACACAGAATCGTTATATTTTTTTAAAACAAAACTAATCAGCCTTTGCAATTTATTTATTTCAGCTCGAAGTTCACTTTTTGTATTCATATTTAGTTCACGCTGAGATTTTTTACCTAACTTATTTTTATATCTTATGAGATTTTTAATGTCATGTGGAAGTTTGCTATATGAACAAGTAGTTGACACAGTGGGCACACACTTGTCTCTTATTTTTATCAGAGTTTCCGTGAAGTCAGATACGGCTTCGTCAATCTCATTTGCAATTCTATATACATGAGAAGATAATGCAACATTATGATTTAGTAAAGAACGATATAAAGGCCAGTTAGTCTTATGAAATAAATGCAGCTTAAATGTTTTACGCTTGATGTGTCCTCCTACACTAAAATAAATTGGTAGGTGATTAGAAGATAGTGCCGTTATTGTACTAATATCACTAACTGAATTAATGTTAGAAGTAATAACTAAATCAGGGGTTGACGGTTTGAGGTTAGTGCGATAGTGAAAAAGTGTTGGAGAGTCCGGTGCGTGAATAACAAAATCGTGATTAATCATATGCTGGAACAATGTTCTACCGCGGCTATTGGTATCATTTACATCACAGTGCCAATATGAGTGTTTGGCATTGAAATCACCCATGATGATTACATTTGAACCTAAGTTTAGTAAAATGTCTAGATCATAAGTTAAAAGCTTTAAATTAGGAGATTGGTACATGGAAATAATCATATATTGCTGGCCCGATATAATCATCTGCACGCCAACAGCTTCCATATGCTTAGTATTAGGTATACAAATACGGGAATGATCCAGATCTTCTTTCACCAGTAAAGCAACTCCTTGGCCACGTCCGCTGGGATGTTTATTTGGCGATGACAAATGAAACCAGGAACCTCTAAGAGAATATTGTTATTGACTCTGGTTTCACACAATGCTATAATATCGACAAGAAACTCATCATGAATGAGGTCTGATAGTTCATGAAGTTTTTTATGGATACCATCTGAATTCCAAGACAGGAAATGAAGGCTATTATTATCATTTAACATATTTACCAAGATGAGTCAGAACCAGAATGGCTTTGTCCACCATATTATTACATGCGTGAAGTTCCTCCTTGAGCTATTTGATCGTGAAAAAAATCTTTAGTACTTCTTGAGTGGTGTTGTCCTGAATAGTAATGTCTGGAGCTAGGAAATCAGGTTCGTTACAATTCGGTATATTGTCCGTGTTTTTAACAATATTTGCAGGCTCTGGTTTGTATTTAGATTTTACGACAGAAGCCCATGAAAGGGCTTTAGGTTTATTTTCAAAATGAGTGGGTACTTCATTAGATTTAGACTTAAGTAACTGTAAAATAAAAAGAGAGGCTTTTTATTTTTATATTCTCTAAGTATTTTAGCCTCACAGGGCACTTGCTATAGTTAGCCGTATGCATATCGTTGCAGTTACAACAGCTTGCAGGTTCAGTTGCATCTTTTTGAGACATTCGGATGTAGGGTGTGCTTCAGTGCATTTGACACAACGAGGAGGCATGTTACAATTTCTCGAAGAATGAACAAATCTCTGACATCTATAGCACTGCGTGCCAAAAAATGTTTTTGGGTTGTATTTGTGAATTTCAATCACACAATGACAGAGGTATTTGATTTTCCGAAGCCTAGCTATATTCGTGCCTGCTGGTAATTGGATCAGAAAAACTGGATTATTGATATCATCTCTAGACTTCAATTTTATTACACTATGGCACTCAAAGCCTAGCTTAGCGAGTTCAACTTGAATTAGGGGTTCAACAGACGAGGGTAATCCTCATATAACAACTTTAGGCTTTATTTCATCTTTTCGGGAATAAGTTACAAATGGAGCATCATCATTAACGAGTCCTTCTTTTATAAGTCGGTGAGCTTCAAGAGTATGGCATAAAATAGTAACTTTATTTCGTCCTTTATAAGACAGATGAAAACATTTATGGTATTTACTTATAAGATTGGTAATGGTGGCATGCGTCCAATCTTTCATTATATCAAGTATAATTGGCGGTATGTTCCCAGTTTTCTTTTTAGAACTAGCTTCACGAAGAGATGCTATCTTGGGATCATCAGGCTGGTCAACAGGTAGATCAGCAAATTTATTCGAAGTTAATAAAGAATTTGTACCTGGCTGTCTGCGCTGGGCAATTCGCTTTGGCTGGCGCCACTCATCAGCTTGTACGTCTGCAGGTCGCTTGGTACTGAGATTAGAGTCAGATGAAGCTCGTGAAACCTGACCTTCCTCCAGAACACGTTCTATTTGGTCATGGAATGTGTGTCTTGGCCGTCCTCGACTCCTACACCCATCCGCTTTTGCATTGTATATCTGCTTGCATCAACCATTCTTTCTACATGTCCGAACCATCGGAGCATGCCCTTTCTTACTTTTACACCGACACTCTCTTTCAAACCAACTTCCTTCCGTACAACCTTGTTTTTATTCATTAACAAAATATTAGATCTGATTCCAACTATTACGTGGACTGTCCACGTAATAGTTGGAATCAGATCTAATATTTTGTTATAGCTCCATAGAATATTATTTATTACTTAGAATCAAAAGATACATTTTTTTTTCCAGCTACATTTAAAAGAAAATCAAACAAATTTAATCCATAAATTACGATAAAATACATACATACATAACTTCACGCCAAATCCCTTGCGGGGTAGGCAGAGAGAACAGAGCGCCATAAGGCACGATCCTTACACGCCTCACTCGCTTCGTTGACTTTCATAACTCTTTTCATGCACGCGCGTCGGTTCTCTTGAGGCTCTACTCTAGTTCTCTACTCTTGAGGCTCCTAACATCACCTTCCTCCAGAACACGTTCTATTTGGTCATGGAATGTGTGTCTTGGCCGTCCTCGACTCATACATCCATCTGCTTTTGCATTGTATATCTGCTTAGTCAGTCTTGCATCAACCATTCATCCTACATGTCCGAACCATCGGAGCATGCCGAAAGGGCACTTACTTTTACACCGACACTCTCTTTCAAACCAAATTCCTCCCTTAAAACCTTGTTTTCTACGGGGTCAGCGAGTGTCACTCCGCAGATTTTGCGCAGTGCCCTCATTTCTACCGCGTTTTTTCTAACTTCATGCATACTCTTTCATACCCAGCTCTCGCTTCCATAAGTTAGCGTTGGGATCAGGACTGCATTGTGGATTGCTAGCTAGCATAAAACCTTCCGGTTAGCAGCCAGTTGTTTCTCCACGATATTGCAGAGAGAAAAAATCTGATCCATGCACCCTCGTCCGCTTCTAAAACCACCCTCAGCCTACCACAACACTCCATCAGATATCACCCTCATTCTCCTTTCAATAATTTTCCCATGCATTTTCGCTGCTAAGCTGATTTGCTTCAATTTATCGAAAAAATATAACGAACCTGTTAACTAAAACCCAAGGAATTTGAATTGTATCTCTATTATATTGTATCATCTTATCCTATCCCATATTAAATTCACACCAATGACTTTTCGAAATTAATTTTGAAAGTTATGTGTGATAAATATCGATGACTAAAAAAACTTTGTGCCCGGTATGGCAATAGGTTCGCCACCTATTCCATTTGGGACGTAAACATAACGGCGAGTCGAGGCTTAACAGCCACTGCCTACACCTTCGGGTAGGAAAAGGCCTGAAGTTATGTTATGTTTTGTTGTAAATTTTAGTAAATGCATTTGTTATGTATTTATAATTTGATATGAGGCGTTTTATCAATAAGGGAATCAAAAATGGTGTTCAGAAATTGTTAAGAAAAATTGCAAAGCGCCTGCCTCAGGGTACATACACCATTAATCTATCTAATATGAATAATTGAATGAATATTTTTTTATTGTATTTTTTTTTACTTTTCGCCCTTCATATTCCATACAGCATTTTAAAATCTATCCAGGAAAATATTTCCAAATGTCCTACCTATAAAGGAAAAAAGTCGTATTTATGTACCTGGACTCGAATTTAAGACATCTATAACATATTCTATAGTATTCTAAAAATATCCATGAAACTCTCTAGCTAGAAGTGCCAAATCACTAAATCATGTTTTTGCACTCGACCTGTATTTATCGTCGAATATTTCAATTCTATCTACATATTAAATGCATTGCAAATGGCTCAGTAACACGTGTTCGTTTGTTTCAAATGTGAGGTAGCGAGTACCTAATAGATGAATATTTTTGCAAAATCTTTTAAGTTTATTGAATTAAAAACTGTCACAAACTCGCTATTCGCTATCGCTACCAGTTGAAAATTTTGTTTGATAGATGACAGGTGACAGGATGAGTTACCGCCACCAACGATTATTGTAGGCACCATATTGATACGCTCTCGCGGGCAAAGGCGATTACTCATTGTGAGCCAGCCTCGTTATTGATGTATTACTTAATCATTTACTGACAATTTACCGACAAAATTCACATAGCATTGTTCATTCGCATGATCTATTTAGTATTGGACTGATTCAAATAGAAATTTAAAGTGATAAATTAAAAAAAAACTTGGCAATTAGCTCACGGTCATGACAAACAATATTGCATGAACTATGTGCCTGTAGAAGTCCTGTAAATATCAGTTATCAGTCCATAGTGCTAAAGGAAAATTAATTGCTATATTGAATCATTATACCAAAACCAAACCTTTTTAACCGACTTCGAAAAAAGGAGGAGGTTCTCAATTTTTTTTTTATGATAGAAGGGGGCAAACGAGCTTGCGGGTCATGGAATGCAATCACCGCCGCCCATGGCCTCTGCAATACCAGGGGCATCACATCAGCGTTGCCGGCCTTTCAGATGAGAATAGGCTCGTTTTTTGAATTTGTTTGTATGTATAATATTTATTTTTCTCTAAGACTTTCGCGAATCACGTTCATGACATTAAAATAAACTTTAGGGTTATATCGCGTTTATTTATTACCAATTTTATTCATTTCCCGACGTTTCGAACTCTTTACAGAGATCATTTTCACGAGTGATGAACAAAAAGATGGTATTTGTTCAAAAGCTATTTTCATTGATACAGAGAGCACCTACTTTTTGGAAATAAAAATCAATAAGTTGATGTTAAAAATATGATTTTTACTATTGGTAACCCACATCAGACCATGAAACAAAAATTAAATATTTATTAACAAGATATATTTATTTATTTCTAAGACTTATATATTTACTAAAGAAAAAGTTTGGTTTGTACAGATCCTTTGTTGTATGATTTAATAGGTAAGAGTTGTTATTTTTAATTATTAGCTAATTATCTTATTTCTTTTAAGTTAGTTGTGACGTGTGACGTGTGTTAGAGTGTAACTATTATGAAATATTTATTGATTTTAAATTTAAAGGTAAGTATTTGTTAAGAAATCTACCACTGGGTCGCAAACGCGGCCAGTCCTGAGAAAGACCCAGCAAGAAAACTCAGCGGCGGAAACAGCCGCTTTAAATTTAATTAGCATGTTGCTTGTGAAGTATCCTGGAATATACTCCTGATGCTGCTATGCATCAGGAATGCATGTATGCATGAAGAAGCCACAAAACTCCTTAACGGTTAGGAGTTGGGAGACAGCACTGCAATTAGTCGATGGAAACTGTTTAGTAGTATATAGGACTAATGTGTTGCTTGGGAAGTATGCTTGAATCAAGGTCTGATACTTCTGTGCTGATGATGAAGCCACAGAACTCTTATACGGTTAGGAGTTAGGACACAATTCTGTAGAATATTTTTTTTCTGCAATAACTTCCAGGCTACGATTGGCCTTCATTCGGGCTGTAGTGTTATTGGATTTACCCATGATAATTACAAAAATATAACTACTTAGCAAGTATTATCGTACTCTTTAATCTAAGTAGCTATTTATGACAATTATAGCTCCCTAAAAATATCAACCATTTAACAAATGGACTTGTAATTAGTGAAAATATATTTACTAAACTGAAAGCCATGTAAATGAACTAATTTCTTTTGAAGTTCACAACTCATTAATATCACTGAAACTCGCGAAAAAAATACTTTGAAAACGCGAAAAAACAAACTCATTTGTATACTTAATACAATATACAAAACGTAATACTTTAATAAAGTCATCTTTAACTATTATAATATTTACAAATGTTACTTATTTTTGGAGTCGGTGCCAGCCTAGGTAACGTACTCTATTGTGTTGCACCAACTTCAATAATGAGTAACATCAGTAAATTTTATAATAGTTAAAGATGACTTTATTAAAGTGTTACGTTTTGTATGTATTTTTGTAAGTATTTTTTTTGTAGGTTATTAAAAATCGTTTCATCTTAAATGGAACCTGCCGCTCAAATATCCCAACGTCATTAATAAGGGATGATACTTCAAGTAATGTAAGTGAGATATGTATATACTCCTCTCGAGCGGAAGTCAGTAGAGATAGTTTCTTGATTCCTACATGCTCCATCAGAACTGACCCACTTGTTCCGAACCGTGCACACATAGGAAATGAACTGACATGTTACTTATATTTTATAGACACGAGAAGTTTTTTAGAGACACGTACAAGAAGCATTAGAAAGAGCATTCTTTTAAGTATATCGTTTTTTTAGTAGATTTTAATACGTTAATATATTTTGTATTTTACACAAAATATCTAATTGATGAGTTTGATTGAGTATATAAGTAAAAAAACATGATTTTTCTTAAAACTGTTGGATGAATGAATTTATCCCATCGATGAGGCACTAGATAGAACTATTTGAGATTTGTATAAAAGCCTTTTATTAAATGCGTAGTGTATGTAGTAGTTGGAGTTCAGTCATAACAGTATGTAATCTTGGGCTCGATGGCACGATGCCTCTAATGACGTATATTTTATAAGGCCTGTATAGAGATTGTTACTTAAAATATAATAGAACTTTATTTCATGTCTTAACTCCGTCAACACCCAAAAGCGTAGAGCGTTATTTTGTCTTGACAAATGACTTATTTAATCCACAATATTAACTGGCACGCTTGAAATATTTTATTTAGTCATCTATTATATATATATTCATTAATGTACAAAAAATTTGATCAAGTACATTTGAAAAAAATAAAGGATCAAAAGAGATCTATTTTACAAACAGTATTACGGTAGAATCAACTCTTAATAGCGAAGATAACACAAAGCTATGTACAGATAAAAGCATTTAAAAGAGGAAATTCTAGTCCAGTGAAAACATTTAGTTTGTTAAGTAAAACATCGAGCACTACGTTTTCCGTGAAAAACCTCAGTCAGAGATCGCAAACCTTTGCTAATAGTTACGATTGAATATCTTTGTATATGTTGTCAAATCCAGTGAATCTGTTAAATAAATTAGTATTAAAGTTAATATTATAATAATATTGTTAAATAGAGTATTTTAATTTGTAAATTTCTGGCGATTGCCATCTGTGTTATATTTCTATCAGAGTGAGTTCTAAATGAATAGATCAAAATAATATTATTATAATAGTAGTGAGAAACAATAAATCAAATCTGTTTAGAATAAAACGAAATAATTATAAAATCAGCTTTGACTAATCACAATTTATTCTTTCTTGTGTAGACTCTTAGGATTACCTAAAGTAACCAAAGTATAACATTTGCTTTCGATTCCAAGAAGAAATTAATGTATTTGCAGAATTTTGAGTAAAGGGGCCAGGCAAAAAGTTCAGCAACTTGCAATATAACAGTATGATGATACACATTGGCATAGCAGGTATTAAGAAAGACTGTTAAATGTAACATAACATAACATAACTTCACGCCTTTTGTTACCCGAAGGTGTAGGCAGCGGCTGTTAAGCCTCGTCTCGCCGTAATGTTTACGTCCAAAATGCAATAGGTGGCGAACCTATAGCCATACCGGGCACAAAGTTTTTCAGTCATCGATATTTATCACACATAACTTCCGAAAACAATTTCGAAAAGTCATTGGTGTGAGCCAGTGTCTGGAATCGAACCCGGACCCCTGGATCAGAAGCCGTGTGTTCGACCACTGCGCCACCGAGACTAAAGACTGTTAAATGTAGAATAAAAAAATAAAATACTTGAAGCATGTGCCAAAGGTTGACAGTCTCCGACCATACTAAAGCTGCACTCACATAAAGTGTTTAGCTAACTCAGACTCTTGGGAACTCTTGTTTTACCAGCGAACTTCACTTTCTTGAATAAAATTCGACAGACGAACTTTCAGTTCGAATTAGGTAAAGTGAACTGGGAATTCTTTTTGAGATTCGATAAAATAACTTCCCCATAAAAATCTCATCTTATGAGTATATTCACTAAGACCTCATTTCTATGTTCAATTTAATAGCGTAAAATATAAATAAACAGTGGTAGAGGTAAAAATTATATAGAGAGGGGCTCATGTCGCATTTCCTTTGGCGACAAAAGGACTTGCAGACCCACTCCCCCTTTATTCTCTTCTGCTATGCATTCTTTTATTAACTCTACCTCTGTCTGTGTTGCACGTGTTAAAACAAGATGATATCGATCAGGCAAATAATTACAGTCAAGAATTGTGATGCCTTTTGTCCAGTAAGAAAGGTATCCCGAGGCCAACCCCTTTTCGAGGCTTACCATATAAATGTGAGAGGAGGACCACTTACCCTCAAGGGTTAATAGTCCGATGATTAATATCAGTTTAAGAGTGTACGTATGGGACGTCACGGCTGGTAAAATACCACGATCTCTTAAAATTACGACGAAAATGGCTCATGCCGCATTTCGCTCGGCGTGCGAGGTATCTGGAGAATTTGTTTTATATAATGTTTATCTGCATCTTCCTAATATAACATGGCATGTTACACACATAGTTGTCATAGTTGGATACATGAATGGGCCGGCTCGACCAGTGAAATGCGTAAAATCGATATAAAGTGGCTCATGCCGGCTTTTGTTTGGTGAGAGGGTTGTCCATAGTTCAATTCCCTTCCCCCACTCTACCTTATGCTATCCTATAGGATGTCAACGCAACGATATGTCCATGGGAAGTGCCAGGGCTATGAAAATAAAAGAAAATTGGACTCTTGCAATTGACATAGTGCAAAGCACTTTTTTAACTAAAACCTATATTTTTGTTAAAAAAAAACAGTCTTTGAATCTCCGGTCCGAATTGGTAACATTCGCTAATCAGGAGCGGAATTAGTGCTGTGTTGTGGTGAACTCGGCTTGAGCAATTACACTCGTCGCTGATTGGAGACATCGAGCTGACCTGAATTGGAGTGGTAGACGAATTCTATGTGATAATATATTATATTTCAACATTTCTTAGTTTGATTAATTTAATATTTGGCTATATAATTAAAGCGTTTAGTTCTGGTTCTTTGAAGTATGGTGAAGTTATGTATGACAGAAACACATAATTAAAAATAGAACCATATTAAACCGGGCGCCACATAGTTGAAAGTATGTAAAATCTGTCGTTTTCCAATCGACCGAGTCCGTGGGAAATTGTTTGAGGTGAGAGCGTTAGTACTGGTGAGTGCATTGTACTCTGCCTATCTGAATATTGCATACGTAGCTAACTGACCGTTGCAGAAGAACTGAGCGGCGTGAAATTGAACTAAGTAATATCTATACACATATGAATAAAATTGAAATGTCTATTTGTAATATTGAAATAAGTGCTTTCTACTACATTCAATTGAATAAATATACGATAATATACCAATATAATATTTTACAATTCGGGTAATAAGAGCCTTGTTGTCTTCAGAGTCTAGCTACAATGCCTTCAAGGACGTTGTCCGGAGTTCTGTGATTACTTTTTTGTAACTTCACTTTTTACGTTTCGGTTAAGGCTCGACTAAATGAATTTTATGTCCCAAATGGAGTAACTGGCGGAACCTATTGTTATACTGCGGACACAATTATCTTAGTAAGTGATATTTATTTCCCATACCTTCGGAAAAGTTATAACTGTGAGCTAGGATTCAAACCTAGACCTCCTGACGACGCAGGATAAAAAATTCTGCTAGTTTAATAATCAGTAATTAGTAATTGAAGCAAAATAATTGATTTTCGTTCCAATGTTAAAAATCTGTTCATCTTAAATGAAACCTGCCGCTCAAATATCCCAACGTCATTGATAAGGGATGATACTTACAAGTAATGTATGTGAGGTATGTATATACTCCTCTCGAGCGGAAGTCAGTAGAGATAGTTTCTTGATTCCTACATTGTAATTGTTGTATTTCACCTCGCGCTATCTGTATTTCTGAAGGTGAGAGAACTTTAGTAGGTGTATATAAATCTTAGATGTTGTTGCCTTATGTTAGTAACTAGTCCTTTAGTTTTAACTGTGGTGGAACATACCACGAAAGATCAGAATATCGACTTAATGATATTAATATTTACACAACATATCATAATATTGTACGCGAAAATTTATTATTATTAATTAAATCCGCATATGCGCTCAATATTACTTACTGTAGTGGTTAGTTAACTTGCTTATTTGCTTACTTATGGTTGACTTGATGGCAAATGTCCCATTGAGATGCTATATAATACTTGTTGATCTTACGACAAAAAATGGTTATTTTAAAATTAAAGTAAAAAGCCACAACAATTGAACATGAAATTCACCAAAAAGAGTGAAAAAAGTGATTGTTTTGAAATATTGGTGACATTTCTTTGTAACCTATTGATACCCTAAAAAGTATTCAAATTGAATGTCTTACTGTACTGTAAACATAAATCTAAGTTCTACTGATTAATATAGAGGGTATATATTTGTACAAATAGCTAAAAGATGTTCAGCCGTTTCCTAAAGAAGTGAATCAGTGAAAGTTCTCGAGTAAGTGCGGTGCAGATAAACCAATCGTTAAATTCTTCTATCCTTCAAGATTCCAGGGGTAATTTCCTGTTTGGCCGACAGTTAGGTTAGAGTGGATGTCTGTTACACCGACATTACAACATTAGTGTTGTATACAGCTTTTTTAGAATTTTTGAATGAAATATTTCGTTTCATTTAGGTTCAGTTAGAAATAGGAAGAATGATTTGCTAGGAGTCTAATGATTCAGATACACCTAGACTTCAAACTAAATTCATAATCTCACTAAACTTTTTTATTGGGTGGAGACTGAACTCGTCAATCATCGTACCTTTAATTTAATTCATTCATATACAAAACGGTGTGAGTGTCATCCATGACCTGTTTTCATGAATCATAAAGCCATAACGGATGATAACACAAGTACGTTATGTTATTTTATGCAAGGACCTAATACTCCGTACTTTTATCATTAACTCCATCTTTATAGTAAACTAGTTGACCCCGTCAACTTTTTTTCATGTAAATATTTAATACGGTCTTTTTGTTCTATCTCTTAGGGATAAGCCTATTCCTTTGAGATAGACATACACCATCACGGACTTTTTTTAGACCTGTAGCTGTATTTTTTTGATCCGTCACTTAAGTTTTAAGTTTTTAATTGCAAACGTTGTCAATTAAAAACCTAAATATCGAATTTCTTGCAAACAATAACTTACTTAAGGAGATATTTTGATAGAGCTATTTGTACGCCACAATACATGCGTACATTATATTTATTTCAACGAATTATTTGATAAGGCATTTTGATTGATTCACCTTAAAATGCGTTACACAAGATTTTATTTTGAATTTAAACATTTATTTGTGTATTTATATTTGTAGTCATTTAGACAAAACACCCACAAGCAGTAGGTAATTAAAAGAACGTGTCGTAGTTGAGTGAACTAATTAGTGTAATGAAAATGTATAGTGGGGTAGTGAGGGGGGGGGGGGGGGGGGACTTTTACTTTGTGACCGAACCCTCCGTGATACATTGTCTTCAATGACTCACGCTTACAACGCAACAATTATTTAGATACTTTTATTTGTAAAAGAAAAACTCTTACTTATTTTATCTTTAGGAGAGGGCTCGTAGTCTACTTGTATGTTGTTGGGTTTGAATCCTTCTGGTACTGTAGAAACTTTCGTAAAAGTAATATTGATGACACAATTGTGTCGACGTATGGTAATAGGTTCCGACAACTTTTGTTACATGGGACTTGAAAATATCGGCCGCTATAGTAGTAATTTATGTTATCCTAGTGGTGTAGAGGTTGAGCACGTAAAGTGTGGGTCAAAATGTGTGTTTATTATGCGTAATTCAAAGAGTTTCCACAGAGCCAAAACATTCTCGTTCCTACTTAAGATCGCCTCTAATAGTATTAACAGTCCTGAACTTATTGGAAAATTAAAACTAAATGTTCCCCGGAATCGTTTACGATTTAACCCACCTATCTATACTCCTCCAACTAATACTTACTACCGGCAAAACAGCCTTTTGTGGCGAGCAGGCAACAATTTCAATGACATAAGCAGGCGTCATGATTTCAATTTATTTTGCACTAGTGAGGCGTCAATGAGGCGGCAGTTGAGTGCTGAATTTTTCGAATCTTAACTTTCCTCTTTCTACACTCTGATCGTCTCTGTATTTAATCCTAACATCTTTTTATTTTGTTTTACTTTACTGTCACTTGTGTTACTGCTATTGTTAATCTCACATTTTCTTATTTTTTACTATTTTTTTATTCGTGTGAATCTTTATTTGGCTTTGGTTCACCAGAAATAAATAAATAAATAAAAAGCCGTTGGATCAAATCCTGGCTCACCCGAATGACTTCTCGGAATTCTTTCTAGAAGCTAATATTCGTTCCGTTAATATGTAAGACTATGTCTCTCAGTCAGCCGGGAGCGAAAGAAAAACATACGGCTGACAAGCTTACACAGCACTACACCGAAGAATGGCGGTATAACCATTCATAAAATATGGGTCACCCTAAATGTTCTTGGTAGGGGCGGGCAGCAGCGTCCCTATCTAAAAAAGGTTTACCCCTGCGGTCTCCAACCCGTTTGCCCAGCGTGGGGACTATGGGCATAAACCTCCCAATGAAAATAGCACCAATGCAACGGCCCCCAGTTCCCGGTGGTCCCACTATTCCCGGCCAAGGCAGCGGTCGTGGTAACGGTGGGACAGGGGGTGCTAAGAATCTCCGGGTTACGGCAGGCTGCCAAAAACAACTACTCGTGGCCACTTATAATGGACGCAGTCTTCGGCTGGACCAACACCTCACCGAACTCGAGGTAGAGCTGGGTTGCTTGAACTGGCATATTCTAGGGCTATCTGAAGTCCGGCGAGAGGGGGAGGACACGATAACCCTACAGTCAGGCAACCTACTCTACTTTCGGGAAGGTGACCAGCTCTCCCAGGGGGGTGTCGGTTTCCTCGTTCACAAGGACCTCGTTAGCAGCGTTGTGGAGATCAGTAGTGTGTCGACCAGGGTAGCGTACCTTGTACTGAAACTTACCAACAGGTACACCCTGAAGGTAATACAGGTGTATGCGCCGACCTCGACATACTCTGACGAGATAGCCGAGGCGATGTACGAAGATATTGCAAAAGCAATACATGGTACCGCCAAGGCTCACTACACCGTTGTTATGGGGGACTTCAATGCCAAAGTGGGAGTACAAGAACGCGGCGAAACGAAAATCGGTCCATATGGCTTGGGGTGCCGAAATCACAGGGGGCAGATGCTGGTCAACTTCCTGGAGTCTGAAGGGCTTTTCTTGATGAACTCTTTCTTCAAGAAGAGTCTCCACAGGAGGTGGACTTGGCGAAGCCCCGATTCTGTGACAAGGAACGAGATAGATTTTATCATTACGGATAGTAAGCATATATTTAGAGATGTCTCTGTGATCAACAGGTTCAATACTGGAAGTGATCACCGACTTCTTCGAGGCTCTCTAAACATTAACTTCAAAGCTGAAAGGACCCGGAAGATAAGGTCTATTCTCCGACCTACGCCACTCCAAATAGCCGAAACCGAAAAGTTCCAAACGGAACTTAAAAATCGATTCGATCTGCTGGAAACCACAGGCAACGTGGACGAAAAAGTCGACACTGTGGTCAACACGCTGAGGAAAGTGTCTCAAAGGCTGTTCCCGAGACCGCAGAAAAAGGAGTCCAAGCTCTCTGCTGAGACACTCGAGCTGATAAGGCAAAGGCGAGAAACTCCATCCGATCAGCTGTCTTCGTCAGAATGGAAAAGCCTAAACCAGCGTATTAGAAAGCTGATGCGGCGCGACCTTCGTCGATCGAATACTCGAGCAATCGAGGACGCGATCGACCGCAACAAAGGGTCGAAAGTGTTCGCTCAGCAGCTTGGAAGGCCCCATCTGACGAAGCTGAAAACTGCGGATGGACGTGTCGTCACCTCTAAGCCTGAGATTCTCGCAGAGATAGAATCTTTTTATGGGCTCCTTTATTCCACACGGATGACCAAGCCGACGAGACACAGCGATGATGACCACAGAGCCCCGCTAACGCGTCACTATAGTGAGGACATTCCCGATGTCACTGACAGCGAGATTAGTGCGGCTCTCGGGCAACTTCAGAACAATAAGGCACCCGGTGATGACGGAATTACTACAGAGCTTCTAAAAGCCGGCGGGACTCCTATCCTAAAGGAATTAGCAGGTCTTTTTAATTCCGTCATACACCAGGGCATAACACCACAGGCTTGGGGCAGGAGTGCGGTGGTGCTGTTCTTCAAAAAAGGTGATAAAACCTTACTGAAGAATTACAGACCCATCTCACTCCTGAGCCATATCTACAAGTTGTTCTCGAGGGTCGTCACGAATCGTCTCGCTGCAAGACTCGACGAATTCCAGCCTCCGGAGCAGGCCGGGTTTCGAAAAGGCTTTAGTACGGTGGACCACATCCATACTGTTCGGCAGATTGTACAGAAGACCGAAGAGTACAATCAGCCGCTGTGTATGGCATTCGTGGATTATGAAAAAGCCTTCGACTCCATCGAAACTTGGGCAGTTCTGGATGCATTGCAGCGATGTCGGATTGACTGGCGTTATATCGAGGTGTTGAGATGCTTGTATGACACCGCCACGATGGCTGTCCAGATACAGGACCAGGTGACGAACTCTATCGAGCTGAATCGTGGTGTAAGACAGGGAGATGTCATATCTCCCAAACTCTTCACCAACGCTCTAGAGGACGTCTTCAAGACCCTGGATTGGACTGGACAGGGTATCAACGTGAATGGTGAGCACATCTCACATCTTCGGTTTGCCGACGATATCGTTGTAATGGCAGAGTCGCTGGAACAGTTAAGCGGAATGCTGCGCAGCCTGGACGAGTCCTCCCGGCGTGTCGGTTTGGGCATGAACTTGGACAAGACAAAAGTCATGTTCAATGAACATGTCGTGCCCGGACCGATAAGCGTCGAAGGGTCAGTTCTCGAAGTCGTAAACAAATACGTCTACCTAGGCCAAACTATCCAGTTAGGTAGACGAAACTTCGAGAAGGAGGCCGAAAGGAGGATTCAGCTGGGTTGGGCTGCATTTGGCAAACTGCGTCGGGTCTTCAGCTCGCCTATACCGCAATGTCTGAAGACCAAAGTCTTTGACCAGTGCGTCTTACCGGTAATGACCTACGGTGCCGAAACGTGGACACTCACGGTGGGGCTAGTCCACAAATTTAAAGTCGCTCAGCGAGCTATGGAGCGGGCTATGCTCGGGGTATCTCTGAAGGATAAACTCAGGAATGAGTATATCCGCCAGAGAACTGGGGTAACCGACATAGCTCGCAGAATAAGCTCGCTGAAGTGGCAATGGGCTGGTCATATCTGCCGAAGGACCGACGGTAGATGGAGCAAGAAGGTCATTGAGTGGAGACCGCGTCTTGGCAAACGTAGCGTAGGACGCCCACCAGCCCGATGGTCAGACGACCTCAGAAAGGCTGCTGGAAAAGACTGGATGCGGAAGGCAGAGAATCGGATGTTGTGGCGCACATTGGGAGAGGCCTATGTCCAGCAGTGGACTGCAATAGGCTAATGATGAATATGTAAGACGTCCGAACGATATTGTGAGAAGTAGCTGTAAGAGCAGAATAACTGTATTGTATAAGTATTTTGTGACGTCTCTACTTAATGTGACGTCATTTTTCCACATGGACGTAGACAGACAATGCACAGCCTAATATAATAAAATATTAAAAACCGTTTAATTTCACTAGATAAAAACAAAAAAGTAATACATGAGCATAAATTATAATGCATACATTATTTAATAATATAGTAAAATAAATTGGAGATCAAACAAAAAGGGGGTGTAATGGTGGGGAGAAGATGAAACAATTTTAACAAACGTTACAAAGTATACAGAGTTTAATTAAAACCAGGGTGTTGGAGGCAACCAATATTAGTTCTTATGATATTGTGTTAACCTGAGAATTCATTATGAAGAACATAGATAATATATCTAATATGATTTTCTAATTTCTGTCACAAATTTACGCCGAGTCTCTTGCAAAGCAAGCAGAGAGACCCCAGTTGATCAACTAGTTCACGAATAACTGTTGGTCATATGTGGTAATTGTGGTAAATATGTAGTAGAGTTGTACGCTATAGTCAGGCAATAGTTTTATTGCTAGAGAACTACCCAAAAAAATATTAGTTGACTAATTTAAGTATAGAAATTTCTTATTTAATACTTTTATTCTAGTTACTGCGAGCAATACATTTGTTAAACAGATATCTCTGGTTCAATTCTAGTTCTTTTTGTTCTAAAATCATTACGTTTACTTAGATTGTATGAATTCTAGTCGAAAGGATTGTACAAAAATTTTGTGCCTTATATGCATGTATAGTAGAGACTATACCTCCATATAAGGTACAAAATTTTACTAAACATAACATAACATAACTTCACGCCTTTGTTACCCGAAGGTGAAGGCAGCGGCTGTTAAGCCTCGTCTCGCCGTTATGTTTACGTCCCAACTGGAATAGGTGGCGAACCTATTGCCATACCGGGCACAAAGTTAAATTTTATTAAATTTAAAAAAAATATTTATGTATTTTTTGATTAATTTAATATTATAGTAAAAATAATATTTTTTTACTATACATATAGGAAATTTTGGTTTTCTTAAATATAGAGGGTTTCTCGAATAGACTATAAGGCTTATCAAGAAAGTACTTCGTAAATGCCGGACTAACGGATATTATCGTTCTGCAAAATCCTTTTGGCTACAGTTTTCGCCTCATAAATTACGTATCAGCACATCCCACTCTAATAAATCTCCGCGATTCTTTCCCACCACTACCCCTGGGGAATTTACACGAGAAATCCCTGAAATGAGTCCTAAGCAATGTTCTGTTATAATCAGTTACTTTGTGGAGTTTTAAAGTGTCTTATAATAATAAGTTAAAGAAAATACTAGTTTTTCGTATTTACAATAATACCTTAGTTTTGATATTTTTTTTATGGGATCGGAGGGCAAACGAGCAGGCGTGTCTCCTGATGGTACGCAACCAACCCCGCCCATGGACACCAGCAACATATAAAGTGTTACTGTTGCGTTGCCGACTTTTACGGGATAGGGGATAGGAAAAGATGGGGAACCTCTCTCACCGAACGAAACACGGCATGAGCCACTTTACGTCGGTCTTCTGAGAGGTCGTGGTATTTCACCGGTTCAGCCGGCCCATTCACGCAACAAACTGCTTGGCTCTACCACTGTTATCAGCACAAATATAATCCTTCCGAACTATTATTACTTGCCTGACGTCAATACTCTTTGGATTTGTTTTCGTTGGTGGTTTATCCTCCTCTAGAAGTAAAATGCAGCAATAGATGACATTATTAATTGTCTTTGGTTTTTAAATATTTGGTTGTCTTTACGATGCCCTTCCAGTATCAATTTGGTTTTCGAAAACTCGTATAGATTGTTTTTACATCATTTAAATATATAATTAAATGAGTCGTCACGGGACGTCTGGCAGGTGTTAAATGTAAATTTAAATGTAACAGTCCCTCGACATTCGAACGGATTCAATGAACGAGAGCTGACATTTCAATCCATTTATTATAACAAATTTAATTATCTGTAAATTTTATGTAATACTTATTATTTACAAAGAAACTTATTTACGTAAAAAGTGCTCCGATATTCACGACTCAGAGTGAATATTACGCTAATCACCGCATTACGAGGCAACGACCAATTTTCTGCCTACTCTGCGATTTTATTTTCAATGTGACAGGGGCTTCACACTTTATGAGGTTTATGCAGATAACACAATCTAGCCCAAAGGTTCTGTGTGGTTTTATCTATGTTTATAGCTTTTAAATTTGAGTATGAACTTATACTTTGCAATTATGATAAATAGCATAACATATTAGCTTGCGGATTGTATTCATGGTTCTATTCAGCAATGACTTTTTGAAAATATAATCAGGATTATATATTATAGCAGTTATAACTCAACAAATTTACCAAATGTCTTGACTATCTATTCCGTAGAACCTGATATGTTATGCTGCCTTACATTCATGTATTGAATGTGGAACTATAATTCCACGCCCTTTATACCTTTAACGCCGTAGCAAATTATGTCTTGAACTGTAGGATTTCATTTAGTCTCAAAGCCTAATTTCACTATGACTTCACCCCTTTTTCCAGTCGAAGGTGTAGGCAGCGGCTGTTAAGCCTCAACTCCACGTTATGTTTACTACTCAAATGAACCGTGGCGAACCTATTCCCATTACTATTGAACCTATTGCTATTGAACACTGGGCACAAAGTCTTCAGTCATCGATATTTATCACACATAACTTCCGAAAACAATTTCGAAAAGTCATTGGTGTGAGCCAGTGTCTGGAATCGTACCCAGACCTCTGGATCAGAAGCCGTATGCTCGACCACTGCGCCACCGAGACTTTATCACCGATCTATTATTTCTACAAAAACGACACGAAATGTTCTCATTTTGATTTTTTGTTGTTAATGATTTAAACATACGAATTATTTGCTAATCGATTATAAATTAAATAATATTTATATATTTATAGAACTGTGTATAGTTCATACAAAACTAAATAGCATAGTATTTGCTTTCGAGTCACGTAGACTTGCATCGCTACGGCGCCAAACAGCATCTACGAGACATGTGTGTTGTGTACAATATCAACTATATTGTATACCATTTGCCGAAATAGCAACGCAACGACGTTCAAATTTGCAAAGCAATTTCGTGTTTTATGTATTATTGATATACTAAATAAATGATATGTAGCCAAACTTTGATATTAGTTAGTGAATACATATTGGTGGCGACTAATTGGATTAAAGTTGCCACTTACCTTCAAATGACACGAACAATCACCAAAATGGTAGATAAACGAGCCAACTCGACGGGTGAAATACCACGACCACTCAGAATATTAACTCACACCAATGTATTCCATTTAGGACGTTAAAATTTAAGGAGTCAACAAGCTGCTATACAAACACATATATAAAAATAAAAATCTATGTACCATGAATATTATTATATGATTATCCTAAAATATTATGCAAATAAGATATCTAATATATAAAATTCTCGAGTCTAGATGTGCGTAATTGAACTCCTCCGAAACGGCTTGACCGATTCTCATGAAATTTTATGTGCGTGTCGGGTAGGTCTGAGAATAGGACAACATCTATTTTTCATCCCCCTAAATCACACCCCTCAATTTTTTTTTTAATTTTTCGACATATTTCTGTTTCTTATTTTTTTTATAAAACGGGATACAAAAATACATGCAACCCTAAATTTTCAACCCCCTACGATCAACCCCTATTTTTAAATTTTATTTTTCGGCAAGACAACGTTTGCCGGGTCAGCTAGTATACTTATATAATAATAATATAATATCATTTGCAGCCAGGTCACGGTGGACACAGCGAAATCTCAGGCCCGAGGCTCCTCATAATGAAGGGACTTTATAAGAATAAAACAAATTTAGGGCGGATTAATTACACGGACAATTTATGTAAATTTATGAAAAAAAAAACTTGTCTGATGTTTATAAATGTTAATTTTGAGTTTATTTTTATATAAAAATATGCTTTATAACTGTAACCTGTATAATAATCTTAATGTTATTGTAATTTTTATGCTATAGTCTTTGGAGTTTAGTGTTACAACATATTGCTTGTGTGGTATAGCCTTGAGTTTTAATGTATATTATATTCATATTTCTTTCTAATCTACTTGAAAGTTATAGGATTGTCTATAATTTACAACTCTCTACTATTTATATCTCTTACCGAATGAAATTCAGCTCGAGTTACTATACGTTGATTTACTGAGCAGCCGTGGTATTTTACTTATTGAGCCGTCAGCAAACTGCGTGATTTTACCGCTATTAATTAAATATACTTAACTAAAATTTAAACCCTGTCTTTATTAGACAGACAAATATGAATATCTAAACTAAATACTGAGAGTCTGCTTTACATAAATAGCGGGCGTAGATGACTTTAGAGGAGGGGTCCTCTACATTAACCGCACAAGTTAAGCACGAGAGACTAGTGCTTAGTTATGTGTTAGTTGTTGTAACTTGTCCCAATAATGTTCTGTGGGAATTGGTCCAAAGTAGGAATTGAAGCGTCTCTTCTGTAGACCAGACTTTTAAATATCCAGAAGGCCTCCCTTTATTCCCTATCCTGCCCTAAAGGAGTATAGTGCAACAGTGATCGTCTTTGTATCGCAGATGTCCATGGTTGCGCTAGTCACTTACCATTAGGTGACATGTTTGCTTGTTTGTCGTCCTTTGTAACAATAATTTAAAATAGCTCGTGTATTATATAGTATTATAAATCGCTGTTAAAATATAAAAAAATATTTACGGATTATTAAAAAAGTCAATCAATCGCTTGAACCCTTAACTTGCACGATGTAATCATCATTCGTCTGTAACTGATGTTGTTCGTCGAGATATCAAGTGGTGGGTGATGAACCATTTTAGTGGCAAGGGATGGTCAGGATGTACTTAATTCAGAGTCCTGTGGTAAGGAAATAAAAATAACTCTATGTCGTGTTAGCTAATAACTATGAATTAGGTTTCTGATTAATACTTTATGTACCTATTTTTTTGTTTTGCACCAAATAAAACTAACTCCAAATCAGTTGGAGTGTTGTGAAGCAGATGTTAATTGTGCATAGCAAATGCTCAATATTTTCTAAGAATACATATAAACACATTTGCATACATAACATCACGCCAAGTCACTTTCGCCAAGTTCTTTTTTAAGATTCAAATATTATTATGATATCATTAACAAGCAAGTAGGTAAAACGGTAGACATGACTAATGTTGAGGAATTTCTATGTCACGTCAGTTACCTTCGTTGCATGAGACATCTGCCCTGACACACGGAAGGCTGGCAGGATACAGGTGAACTGACAGTGCTGCTTTGTAATGGGGTGCAATTTATATTGTTCAAAAGAAGGTTCCGTCTTTGCCTTTGGAATATACACGCTGTTTGACTTTTCTGCAAGATGTAAATCGAAGGAAGGTTGTGTAATTTTTTGCCAAAGATTATCTTAATTATATATATATATATATATATATATATATATGTCGGAGATTCGGAACGTCGGGCCGGCATCGACTTGAGAATATTCTGAATAACATCAAAAACGAGCCTAGTGCAGTGCACGTGTCGGAGTAAAACATCATCCGATATGCTACGTAATCACTGCAGGTGTTCGAATAGCACCTGTGGCTGCGATAATCGCCGAGCGTCGCCGAACGTCGCCGATCACGCCACTTCGTGTGTATAAAAAGCCGCCCGATGTATTGCAAAGGACATTCGCTCGTCGGCTCTCGAGAAGAGCACAACTACCGCCATTATTGTGAATTGTTTAATTAAAAATAGTGATTGAAAGTAACGTTTGTCACTTCAAATCCATCCAATAGTGAAAAGGAAGAATAAAGATGAACGCCCACACGCACCCACACCCATCTCTCCGTCATATATATATATATATATATATATTATCATATTATATTATTTTTAAGTGAATTTATTTATACTAATATCAAAAAGCTTATTTATTTCTTAGATTTTCGCCAATCACATTCATAACATTAAAACAACTTTTTATGGACTATATCGCGTTTATTTCATCACTCGTGAAAATAATCTCAGTAAAGAGTTCAAAACGTCGGGAAATAAATAAAAATAAGTTAAGCGATCGACCGCAACAAAGGGTCGAAAGTATTTGCTCAGCAGCTTGGAAGGCCCCATCTGACGAAGCTGAAAACTACGGATGGACGTGTCGTCACTTCTAAGCCTGAGATTCTCGCAGAGATAGAATCTTTTTATGAGCTCCTTTATTCCACACGGATGACCAAGCCGTCGGGACACAGCGAGAATGACCACAAAGCCCCGCTAACGCGTCACTACAGTGAGGATATCCCCGACTTTGCAGAAAGCGAGATTAGTGCGGCTCTCGGGCAACTCCAGAACAACAAGGCACCCGGTGATGACGGAATCACAACAGAACTTCTAAAAGCTGGCGGGACATAACACCACAGGTTTGGAGCAGGAGTGCGGTGGTACTGTTCTTCAAAAAAGGTGATAAGATCTTACTAAAGAATTACAGACCCATCTCACTCCTGAGCCATATCTACAATTTGTTCTCGAGGGTCGTCACGAATCGTCTCGCTGCAAAACTCGACGAACTCCAGCCTCCGGAGAAGGCCGGGTTTTGAAAAGGCTTTGGTACCGTGGACCACATCCATACTGTTCGGCAGATTGTACAGAAGACCGAAGAGTACAATCAGCCGCTGTGTATGGCATTCGTGGATTACGAACAAGCCTTCGACTCCATCGAAACTTGGGCAGTTCTGGATGCATTGCAGCGATGTCGGATTGACTGGCGATATATCGAGGTGTTGAGATGCTTGTATGACACCGCCACGATGGCTGTCCCGATTCAGGATCAAGTGACGAACTCCATCGAGCTGAATCGAGGTGTAAGACAAGGAGATGTCATATCTCCCAAACTCTTCACCAACGCTCTGGAGGACGTCTTTAAAACCTTGGACTGGACTGGACAGGGTATCAACGTGAATGTTGAGTACATCTCGCATCTTCGGTTCGCCGACGACATCGTTGTAATGGCAGAGTCGCTGGAACAGTTAAGCGGAATGCTGCGCAGCCTAGACGAATCCTCTCGACGTGTCGGTCTGGGCATGAACTTGGACATGACCAAGGTCATGTTCAACAAACATGTCGTGCCCGGACTGATAAATGTCGATGGGTCAATTCTCAAAGTTGTAAACAAATACGTCTACCTAGGTCAAACTATCCAGTTAAGTAGACGAAACTTCGAGAAGGAAGCCGACAGGATGATTCAGCTGGGTTGGGCCGCATTCGGCAAACAGCGTCGAGTTTTCGGCTCGTCTATACCGCAATGCCTGAAGACCAAAGTCTTTGACCAGTGCGTCCTACCAGTAATGACCTACGGTGCCGAAACGTGGACACTTACGGTGGGGCTAGTCCACAAATTTAAAGTCGCCCAGCGAGCTATGGAGCGAGCTATGCTCGGAGTATCTCTGAAAGATAGACTCAGGAATGAGTATATCCGACATAGAACCGGAGTAACCGAAATAGCTCGTAGAATAAGCTCGCTAAAGTGGCAATGGGCTGGTCACATCTGTCGAAGGACCGATGGTAGATGGAGCAAGAAGGTCGTGATGGGGAGACTGCGACTTAGTAAGCAGAGTGTAGGACGCCCACCAACCCGATGGTCAGACGACGCACGTCAGAAGGGCTGCTGGAAAAGACTGGATGCTGAAGGCAGATAATCGGATGTTGTGGGATACATTGGGAGAGCCCTATGTCCAGCAGTGGACTGCAACAGGCTAATGATGAAACGCGATATAGTCCATAAAAAGTTGTTTTTATGTTATCAAAAACTTATTTAATTGAATGCACTACGACACCACGACTTTCATATCTCTACATTTTTCTCATATTTTTGGACGGTTTCGATGAATAGCAGAAGACAGAAGAATAAAATTGAAATCTTATATGATAAAGTTAAATCCCAGTCGCGTAGAGTTTTGTAAAATATTAAGTTAAATAATATTTAAATCCCCGGTGCTACAATAAAACTTAAAACTGAGTAAATAACGAACACTAGTAAACCAACTAGCTATCAGTTGAAGTGATTTATTTTTAAGATGGTGGCCATCGAAATGAAGATTCAATATTTTTATATTCGTGTTAAGCTTTAATTTTTTATAGACATTGGTATTCATAAGCCTATTTAAATTTTATAGTAAATTATTTTGATGCATTGTAAAAATACGAGTCTTAAATATATTCAATTTAAACACATAGATAAAGTACTAGTTCTTACAAATCTTGCAGATATGCAGTTAATTTCCACCCAGCTGTGAACTTCTCTGTGTAGCGGATGTCCATGATCCATACCAGAACCTTATCACATGATACGTTGGCATAAAAGTTTAGTTTGTCTCTTAGAACTCCTACGTCATTTTCTATTTATCGAAGTAACTTCACTACCAGAAGTAACTTCTTAAAACTTTACCAACCTTATTTTTCAAACTTTGTGGCCACAAATGTTGAAGCTTAATATAAAATAATACTTGGTAACATCTGGTGTCTGGTAAGGAAATTCTCGTGCTTAAAACTTTAACTTACAGGGGATTATATTTAGTAGTTATTTGTGTATGAATAACTTTGCTTGCTTTTTGTTTTGATCTACACGTTTTATAAACTATTTTTTTCTCCGACTATTTTTGGTTGAGCCTTATTTCTAAAGAGTATATATTGAATATGTTATCATCGTCTTGTCTTTATTCAACTCATGTGCGGTCGTTCAATTCGTTTCAAACTCTCCATGCTGTCAAAAGTTGCAGCTGTGGTTTTATGAGCAATAGTCTGTCTGGCGTTGATACGTTGATGTTTTCACACGTAATATAACTTCACGCCTTTTCTATCTGAAGGTGTAGGCAGCAGCTATTAAGCATCGTCTCGCCGTTATGTTTACGTCCCAAATTGAATAGGTGGCGAACCCAATTGTCATACCGGGCACGAAGTTTTCAGTCATCGATATCTATCACACATAATTGTCGAAAACAATTTCTAAAAGTCATTCGTGTGAGCCAGGATTCGAACCAGCGACTGCGCGGGGTACTCGACTACTGGACCACCGAGACAGTTATCGGGAATGTTTTCGTTGGTGGTTTATGATGCACCAGAAGTTAAATGTAGCGATGGGTGTATGTATATTACCTATCTATGTTTTTTTGACATCCATGAGTCGATATTTTCGGAAAATCTCATCTCAAGCTAAAGCTCTAAATATTTTAGCTTTGTCTTGTAAGAATGACATAAGATTATATTAAATTTATTCTCCGCCATTTCTATAGAACCAAGCATTTTGCTATTGTCAATAACTTTATATGTATGTGATATCCATTTCAAGTTTTTTTAGTTAAGAATCTCTACGATGCCACAACGATAAGCTATAATGAATGAATCATCAATATTCTTTCATTTCAGGCAGTTTTTATTTTGCTGCTAACGATATTTTGATAGCAAAATAAAATTTTCTTGAAATAATTATATAATGCTATCAATAGTATAAATTGTAAAAGCCTTAATTTAATTATAAATCAACAATGTACGTGCCGGTCCTATTAAGATTGTTCCAACACAATAATGCTTTCCATTTTAATACCCAAGTTGTCATGCTGTAACGAGCACATAATGCAGCGCTAAGTAATGTGACTTAGACACGCCATAATTGTTTGTTAGGGGTAATATATAAATACATCTTTTAAAATAAAAATCGTTGAGCCTGAATACTTCCGAACAAATTCCTCTGAAGAGCTATATTTTAGATAAAACGTATAAAATCTCTAAAACAGTGTTCATATTGTTACTCTTTACGAAAGCAAAACTGTTAGTAGAGCGTAATTAACCGGTTAGAATTTATTATCATGCTTACTGACTCTGGTTTATGGGAGAGGAGGCAATCGATCAATGTTGTCATCTGGTGTTAAGTGACAAGCGCCACCCGAGAACACCATCAGCATCAGCATAGAGAGGGATGAGAAGGGGTGAGGAATAGGGATGGGTCTTTATATTTAAAATTCAGCTGTTGGTTTGCTGCCTGTTCACCTGTTCCATTTGGGACGTAAACTTAACATAACCTTAGGGTAAAAAAGGCGTGAAGTTATGCTATGTTATGTATGTATGATATGTATACTTATATATAAGTATAAACATACATTTCCGTGAACACAATAAGTTTGTGTCTCGAATATTTTCTTATTTATTTAGATGTTTATATATAATAAACAAGGAAAACTAACGGATAAAACCATCATAACCTACATAACGAAATAAAAAATGGTCCATATTATTTCCTACCGTATTGTACTGAGAGGTTGATTATGTTTTTGGTGTATTAAAATGTTTATGGATTATAGTTTGAGAGCATTTCGATATAAGACTGAGGGTCTCGAGGTACACGGCGGATATAGAAAGAAGAGTGGGGTTAGGAAATAGCGTAAATGGAGCGTTGGGCAGATTCCTGAATGCAAAGAACATTAGCAGAAAAGCCCCGCTAGCAATCCACAATGCAATACTGATCCCAACGCTTACTTATGGAAGCGAGAGCTTGGTATGGCAGAGTGTGCATGAAAGTAGGATAAACGCGGTTGAAATGAGGGCATTGAGCAAAATCGGCGGAGTGACCCTCGCTGACCGTGTAGAAAACAAGGTTATAAGGAAGGAAGTCGGATTGGAAGAGAGTGTCGGTATAAAAGTAAGAAAGGGCATGCTCCGATGGTTTGGACATGTAAAAAGCATGGATGATACAAGATTGACTAAGCAGATATTTAATGCAAAAGCGGATGCATGTAGGAGTCGAGGACGGCCAAGACACACATTCCATGACCAAACAGAACGTGTTCTGGAGGAGGAAGGTGATGTTAGGAGACTCAAAAACCAACGGAAATGTTGACGTGATGCCCTTGGTCTTGCAGATATCCATGGGGGGCGGTAGTTATTTACAACCAAGTGAACCGCGCGCTTGTCGAGCTATTTAACGTCGCTTTCCTGAAAGGTTCTGGTATTTCATCGGTCTAGACCGGCTTTCAATAAATACAATTGCCAAGAATATTATCTACAGCAACACTAAAAAATTAATGAATCTAACCTTCGTTCCTCAAGGAACTTTCTTAATTCATTACACAAATCGACGGTCCCTACGTAGATAAAGACATGTTTAAAATGTCAATTTTTTTTTTTATTGCTTAAATGACTTTAGAATATCCATTTACTCATACCTATATAAGATTTTTTTTAAATATCATATATTTAACGTCAAATACAATTCGTATAAGAGAACAAGTATTATAAACAATTCGATTAAGAGCCGTAGATGAGGATAACTATACATATCGTTTTGTACGGTGCTTGAAAATTCGGGGTAAACTCGGTCTTGTCCAACTTAACTTCATTTACGGGACTTCTCAGGGAGCAAGTACCAACATGACCGACTGTACCGAGTGGTAGAGCCAAGTAGTTCACTACATAAATGGGCCCGCTTTACCGGTGAAATACCACGTCCTCTCAGAAGATTGACGTTAAGTGGCTCATGCCGCGTTTCGTTGGGTGAGAGACCATCCCTTCCTATCCTACTCTATCCTATTCTCTTAAATGTCGGCAACGCAATATTAACACAATATGTGTTGCTGGTGTCCACGGGCGGCATAGGTTGCTTACCATCAAGTGACACGCTTGCTCGTTTGCCCTGCTATCCCATATAAAAAATATATAAAAGTCACAATCAGTTAATATATGTTGCAAAAATGTTAGTCTGCTTTTGTAGCTTTGTATTGCAATGGCACTTTTTTCTAATGAAAAGAGAAATTGATTGTTTTGCACTACTTATTTATTATGGGTGTTGCGATGGAGGGATATTGGTCTTTAAATTTATACGCACGCATATTTGTGCCTGAAGACGTGGATGCAGATAGTTGATTTGTAGACAAATGTTGCCAAAGATAAAAAATAAAGGGTAGATGATGGTACTTTCTGATGGATTGGGAAATATCTGTGTAAGAATAGGTGTAAGAGGCACGTGGCATGTAAACACATAAATATCAACTTTATGCGTACGTAACAAAACAGCCCACCTTATAAGTTTGTAGGAATTGATCGAGACTTATTTTTGGATTTCAAAGCTTGGGTACATATGGATAAAAAACTGGATAAAAGATACAAATTCAGAGAAAATTTCTTGGATCAAGATAAGAGAAGTGAAAGTCCAGATAATATAGAATTTAAGTATGAATTAAGTAAAGGAAATTATAGAGAACTAAACTATAATTAATTTGAAATTGACTAAAAGGAGGAAAAAGATCGAGCAAGAACTAATTCTACAGAAACTGTACAACAATCTCTATCACTGCAGTGAAATATACAGACTTGATTAGTTTATTTGATACAATGATTATTCTAACAAAACATCATGTCTTCTATAAAGTCTTAAACATAGTAATGAAGAACAGGGTAATGAAGAAGACAATTAAGTTTAATAATATTAGACTGCGGTTATTTTCACTGTTTAGTTCCTACATTAAGGAGACTCCAAATACTTTTTGTTCACATTATTAGAAGATCATCCACAATAAATACTTTTTGATTTAAAACCTTGTGGGTCTCAATTGTGAGAGTCGAGTATCTTGGCTGCTACACCTTTTATGCACTAACCTACTGCATTGTTTTCAGTAGTGATTATAATATTGTTATTTATTTCGAATGGTTTGAAATTAGTATTTGGCACATGAGTTTCTTGCCAGATTCTTCTCATGATAAATCCTACACTCGGAATCGGGCCGTTCGTGGCGATTGCGTATGTTTTTTTCCACGGAGGCACTTTCCTCAAGCGCTCGTGTTTAGTATTTTATTTTAAATAATATTCTAAAATATTAATTATTCTGAATAAATCTGTTCTTATTGACTATTTTTAAGTGTCTGTGAAGACCTATAAAATAAAGATTATTTGACTTTGACTTGTTTTATTAACAAAACATGATCCTGTTAAATAATATTTAAAGACATGTCTTTATTTACATTATTAGAATAAAGTGATGAATTAGATAATTTAAACCACGTATAAAGTGATAAGTCATTATTTTTATATTTATTACATCTATGGCCAGCTATTTTGAATACATATCGTATCCTTTAGATAATTAAGGTTAGTATTCAGTGTTTTCATTAATAATTTTATTAAAATTATATTTCAAACATTTCTTTCTTAAGTATTCAAAAACAAAGTTTTTAATCTATTATGTGGCAAAGTATATTACCGTTTAAATGATTATTTCGAGGACCAATTTAAATGACAAGTGACAATGAATGACTTTGACATTATTTTACTGCAATTTTTAGTATTTAATATAATTTATTTGACTGTTGTATTATTGTTCTTGTAAATTTCTATATTTTGCATGCCAGACGGTGGAATATGGTTAAGATTTTATATTGTACTAGCTGTGCCCGCGACTTCGTACGCGTGGAATTTGTGATCAGATAGCTATATTTTTACATAGACAGTTGAGAAGTAATTACCTCTAAAATGAAATTGTAACTGGTAGGATAAGTACAGATTGCGGTAGCAATGGTTGTTGCCCGCATTGTTTATTTTCATTTTAACAGGAATTTTTGTAGTATAGCTGTAGCCCGCGACGTCATCTGCCTGAACGCTATACAGCACCAAAAATACCTACGATTATACCTTTTAAAATAACATTTATTTACCCGTTACTTCTTTACATTTCATAAATACAGAAAGTACAGTAACAGAGGGAGACTGTCTTTTGTAAAATTGTTGAACTTCAAAAGTGCTGATTTTCAGTCTGCTTTGAATAAATGACTTTATGGTGATTCTGCTGAATTAAGTAATAAGTTGCGACTGAAGCAAATGTAGAAAATAATGAATAAGAAAATATAAATATAGAAAAGGATAAAAATATATACTTATAAAACTTCTCTATAAACAACATTGCTGGTTTGGCTCTCCGCAGCCAAAATGTAAAGAGAGTCAGGACTGGTGACGCGGGAGCAAGCGACGTACAGCTGCCCGTGTGAGAAGCAGCTCGTCCTGAGGTCGACACCCGCTGCTCTCAGTGTCTGCCCCTGCGACTTATTGATGGTCATCGCGAAGCAAACACTCACGGGGAACTGTACGCGCTTGAACTGGAACGGGAAGTTATGAGGTATGAGGGGAATGCGTGGTACAAATACTGCCTCGCCTACGCCACAACCCGTAAGAATTTCCGCCTCAATGCTGTGACTGTGGAGCGAGATGACTTTAAGGCGGGTCCCGTTACACAACTTCGGAGGAGATAGGTTCCGAAGAAGCATAATCGGGACACCGACTTTCAGCTTGATAGTATGCGCTGGAAGTCCACTTGCTGACAGAGAGTTCAGAAATTCCACGGGATAATGTGTGGCATCATCTTGCTCGATGGCAGTGTTTATAGAGGTGTAAACCACTTCATTCCCCTCAATTTTCGAGAGAATGCATTCGTTGATTGCTTCAGCCTGACCATTTTTGGGCGTCAAAATTGCCCGCTCACATACCCAAGAATTCTGCTGGTGCGGTATATGACTGATGTCCCCGTACACACAGCGAATGAGTTCTTCTAAGCTGGATACGACTCTACCGAGAGACTCTGGAAGCACCACCTGCCCACCTCTCTCCTCTGGTAGAGTGCCTTCGCCAAGACTTAGAAGAACATCGGAGAATTCTTGAGCACGTGCATTGCCGCCGAGCCGAGCTCTCATATTAATGGTCAAGCGCAGCGTACGAACTCGTGACCACAGCGAAGATCGTTTCAACGAAGCATTCACCTCGTCAGCCCTCGATCCCCGCGTCACCACGGGAAGCGTTTGTCGGAAATCGCCACTGAATAGAACTGTGACACCACCCATCAAGTGTTCGTTCCTGCGGATGTCCTGCAGGGTTCTGTCCACGGCCTCAACTGCTTTTCTATTGGCCATCGTACACTCATCCCATACGATCAGAGAGCAATCCTTCAGCACGTGTCCCTTATCACTATTGCGTGACACACCACAAACAGGCGTTTCGGTGCTCTCTAAATCGATGGGAATTTTAAACATGGCATGTGCTGTCTTGCCACCCGGAAGCAGTGTGGCAGCGATTCCCGACGACGCTACAGCAATGGCAATTTTGCCTTGCCTCCTGACCTCTGCAAGTATGCCAGTGGTAACAAATGTTTTTCCTGTTCCACCAGGAGCATCCAAGAAAAACATTTTACCCTGGTTTTGCCCAACGCTTTTAAGAACAGTGTCATAAATTTGTTTTTGCTCTGAAGAGAACAAAGCGACATGGTGATTTCGTATGGTGGTCATTTCGCTCGGATCGTAAATTGTCTCAGCGTTATACTCTCGATTTCCACGGTCTTGATGCGGTGATGATTGGGGAGCTGGTAACCCATATTCGACCAATGGATTGCCGCCGATGGAAATGACCACGTCTTGAAGTGAACTAAGACAGGTGTTCAGCACGCGTTCATCAGTTACTTCGACTTCGTCTCCAGTAGCACGCCTCAAAGCTCGTAGAAAATCTTCAGATAGATGATGTCGATATTTTTCCCACAAAGCTACCGGGTTCGTGACTCCACAAAACACCAAGATGACGGCAAACAGATGACGCATACGGCTGGGGCTGTTACTGACGCTCGCCTCCGCGAGGGTGTCATCCCAGTTTTGGTCACCGTCGAGAAGGTGACGTGCTACACAGGCTGCGCGGTAAGTGGGATACTCCACGCCATCAAATGTTCTCAGAAAGGCAAAAGACGTTGGGCCTCGGATCGTGTGAAGTAATAACCGCAGAAAATAGCATTCGCCATTATTCGGGTGCACGGTATAAACTCTACCCAATACGGTGTCCTTGAAAATTCCTGGAAAACCTTCGACAGCACCTCCTCTTCGACGTCGGTTAAATATTCCCCTTTGCTTGTCGTACGTGTAATATGAAGGCACCTCGTCATACGTAAGGAACCTCGCAAACTGGTCGATTTCGCAGAGCCTGAAAAATGCCAAGAGAGTTGTTTGGCGCGGATTTTCTAAGCGCTCAGCAACGTTGTTGGGATCAAAATATATGCGCTGACCGTTTTCTAGGTGGACGTCTAAATGCATGACGGCAGGATGCCTGTCATGTATAGAGAACGCCAGTATCCGCCAAACTGCTTCAGACGTGCTGATGTAGCGACCGGACTGATACTTGGTCACCTCGTCTCTGTCAGTGTTCTGTAAAGCAAACGTCGCCTGATCGCTACCTTTGTTCACGTATTTGCAGATATATTTGATCGACCCGACGCTGGTGCACGACTCGACGTTGATGTGCGTCTGGAAGGTCCTGGACAGTACTGGTGAGTAAGGAACAATCCATCGGTTATCGACCGGTCGCGCCTGGCCACGCACGCTCAGCTCAGTGGAATGCCCGCCCTCTGCTGGTGATCGGCGCCGGTATGAGGGATATCCATCCTCACCAGTAATGGTTTCGTTGGTAAATTTTTTTGGGAATCTTTTTGTACAACGTCCGTCTTTCATACAAGGGGAACTTGGATTTAACGTGCCACAGGGGCCATGCACCATGTGACTTTTAACAATTTGATGCAGAAAAGGATCAACGTCAGGGTCCGGAAGCTCTGCACTTATGACTTGATCAATCTGGATAGGCCTGATCTTTTCTTCCAACCACAAAAGCAGATGCGCGTGTGGCAAGCCGCGTTTTTGCCATTCCACGGAGTACATGTGACATCGGACTGTACCAAACACTTTTGCCTTTGTTAGAAGATCCATAAGGCATTTCAACTTCAGGTGGAATACGCGAGAGATCAAGTCGTGCCTGTCGTACGAAACCTGTCCTGCAAGGAGTTGAGCTGTTATTTCAGGCCACTTTGGGTTGGTAGTGATAGTAATAAAGAGGTCCGGGCGACCAAACTTTCGCACATAGCAAAATGCATCTTGGGTCCTCTCGTGCATGTACCGCGGACCTCCTGTGAAGGTGGAGGGGAGAATGACCATCCTTCCTACATCTTGAGCATTGGCATCATTCTGCATGGCATCTCTGAGATGGACGTAGTTCTCAGCTCTCAGCTTTCTTTGATTGGACCTTATAAATACCAAACGCTCTGTCTCAATTTTGGCATACATGTCCACCAGAAACTGACTAAAGAGTGTACGATGATGGTGGAGATAAGAGCCATTGTTCACCCTCAGCTGGATCAAGAAGCTGTAGAACTGCATGGCGGACGTTTTTTTGTTATAATTTGGGGAGCCTGTCTGGGGGTCTACATTATAGTGGGCGAAATGGTAGCCATCCTCTCCGCGACAAAACATGAGCGGATATTGAAGAGAATCATACGCGCGGTGAGTTTCGCTGATCCTTTGAAGCCGGTCATCGTGCGTGCGTAAGACGATATCTCTTTTATCACACTCCTGATCGACTAAGAGAACGGCGACCTCATTCGTCGTTGGCGCATTATATCGTCCCGGATGGGCTGCAATCGGCTTTCTATCTGCACTGATGACAAACTTAAAGCGGTTGCGCTCGTTCTCAGGCACCGACGCCAGAGCGGCTTTGAAGTTGCCAATGTGCGGATTAACGTTATGCAACATATTTTGCAATCCTCTGACCAGAACAGGGTCCAAATTGGGGATGTGTCTACTTCGTAGGTTTGCTTGTTCTTCAAAATCACTTACAAAATAAATTTGCAAAAATTTTGGAATGTCTGTAGGTAGCAGCGAACCGATTTGATGGTAAACTTGCCCCTGGACCTTGAATGTCGGCATGAAACCTGCTTCAACGATTTGATTTGCACCAAACGAAGTCATCTGGAAGGCGCTGTTATAAGCTCGGATGTTTTTCAAAAAATGGCTGGACTTCGGATGTTCGCCATTTAGTAAGATTCTTAACAGATCTGGTGGGTCTTGCATAGACTCCAAGCGTACCTTACCAGATGCACAACACATCCCATTGGGCTCTCCTTTCCATTTGCGGGCTTGACAGTGGGCACACACTTCTTCTAAGACACCAATATCTCCGTGTGCGGCGTAGTTAATCGCAACATTGTACATAAATCCACTTCCCTCTTTATTTAGCCACGATTGCTCTTCGATATCGTAAACCATGGATTCATCGTCAGATGTTGAAAGTTGATTCATGCTACGCCGCAGACGATCTAGTTCTAGTTGTGCCGCACGCTGTTCACCCGACCAAGATCCTCGAAACTCTTGAATTCTATCCCGTTCTAGCGATAGATGAGCAGACGTATCGCCACACACGTCGTGGTACCGCTGCCGAGCAGCTGCACGACGTTCTTCACGCTGCTCATCGTTCTCTAACGACCGTGAAAGGGCATGCTGAGAACGATCTCTTCTTAACCGGGTCATCCGCTCTTCATGATCTTCGATCGACCGAGAAAGAGAAGTGCGACTCCGCTGCGAATTCAACCTCGTCTCTCGCTGCGTGTATGTCTCTGACGCGCGAGACTCGGCGTGGCGCTCCCGGTCGCTTTCCAGTCGCGCTTCTCGCGCTTCGACACTCTCATAAAATCGAGCGGCATCTGAGCGAGAGCGCTGGGAACTCAACCTCGTCTCTTGCTGCGTGTACGTCTCTGACGCGCGAGACTCAGCGTGGCGCTCCCGGTCGCTTTCCAGTCGAGCTTCTCGCGCTTCGACACTCTCACAAAATCGAGCTGCATCTGTGCGAGAGCGCTGGGAACTCAACCTCGTCTCTTGCTGCGTGTACGTCTCTGACGCGCGAGACTCAGCGTGGCGCTCCCGGTCGCTTTCCAGTCGAGCTTTTCGCGCTTCGACACTCTCACAAAATCGAGCTGCATCTGTGCGAGAGCGCTGGGAACTCAACCTCGTCTCTAGCTGCGTGTACGTCTCTGACGCGCGAGACTCAGCGTGGCGCTCCCGGTCGCTTTCCAGTCGAGCTTCTCGCGCTTCGACACTCTCACAAAATCGAGCTGCATCTGTGCGAGAGCGCTGGGAACTCAACCTCGTCTCTAGCTGCGTGTACGTCTCTGACGGGCGAGACTCAGCGTGACGCTCCCGGTCGCTTTCCAATCGAGCTTCTCGAATTTCAGCACTCTCGCACGATCGAGCGGCATAAGTGCGGCTGCGCTGCAAACTCAGTCTTGTCTCTTGTTGCGTGTATGTCTCTGACGCGCGAGACTCAGCATGGCGCTTCCGATCATTTAATAGCCGCATTTCGTATGCTTCTATACTTTCCAGAGACCGCAACGATGCATTTTGAGTGCGCATAGTATCTAATCGGGACTGGCGCGACGTACTACTTTCTCCATCTCGAATTTCCGCATTGTGTTCTCGAAGAGTAGCTATCCTTGCCTCACGCTCAATGGTGGTTTCAAGAGATCGAGCTAACCTTTTCCTTCGACTATCGTTTGAGGATTGGGATAGATTAGACCGTTTTCTAGGCATTTTGATTATTTTAAGTTTGAAAAATAACAGAAAATAATTTACACGCTGAGAATTTACACAGAGATAATGATAGCTAAGCAGTAAGCAGTAGTCCGATTCCGAATGAAGTTTATTTAAGTAAATTTTTTTTTTTTAATTATATTTCAGGAAAGTATTTTCAGTTTTCACGTTAAATTCGACTAAGCACACGATAACTTATAGCAACGCAGGTAACCCCAGTTTCTATGAGTTGTCGCGGCGACATCCGTACTCATAACATCACTTTTGGTGAACGAAATTATAGCGCGATCTAATTCGACGCCAACGCCATCTAGTTAGCGAATAGGAAACATTTTTTTTAATGGTGTAAAATTATAAAATTACGAAGCAATCATTACACCAATAAATACCGAACAAAAATATTAACAGTTTTTAGCATATACAAATACATTTTTTTAATTGTCTTGCTCATCTCTGAAAAGAATTAACGATACAATTTTAAAGAAGAAAATGCACAACTCCATCTATGACTCTTAAAAACATCTATTGACCGCAAGCGCATGATGAAATTTCAATTATTTATATTCAAAAAGTGTTTAAACATGTAATTCGACTTGATGTTTTTAAAATCTCAAAGATTTATTTATATCTAAAACCAAAAAGTGCTTACACGTGTAATTCAACTTAATGTTTTCTGTTTTGTAAATCTCATAGATGGCACTGTTTTAAAATTGTCTGTTATGTTTAACGGCATAAGTTAATTAAAATGTGAAGCTAACTTATATTATATTATTATTATTATTATATGTATAGATTAAAGCATGGTTATTAACATAATAACACCATAACAACATACAAATATGCGTCGTTAGATTACACGTTGCTACAGAATACATTGAAGAAATAAAGGTTCACTGCTCGTTCCTCGTAGGTGATAGCGTGATAATATGTAGCCTATATGTTGACCCGACTTCTTAATAATTTTCGTGCCAAATTTGAAGTAAATCCATGCAGTACTTTTTGAGTT
The DNA here is from genome assembly GCA_905147225.2 of Euproctis similis. NCBI lineage: Eukaryota > Metazoa > Arthropoda > Insecta > Lepidoptera > Erebidae > Euproctis > Euproctis similis. The sequence continues at coordinate 2,323,107 of LR990121.1, read as the reverse complement.
TATCCCGGACATACATACAGACAAACAGACAAACAGACAAACAGACAAACAGACAAACAGACAAAAATTCTAAAAAGTATATTTTTGGCTTCGGTATCGATTGCAGATCACACACCAAGTATTCTTTTTAAAAAATATTCAATGTACAGTTTTGACTTTTCTACAATTTTATTATATGTATAGATACTGAGAACTGTTTGTACCCATATTCGCAAAATAAATGATTTGATTGATTGATTGTTTCTTCTGTCCCACGTATAAAAAGACATCTTAGACTTGTCCGACATGCTTTTATTACAATATTAGCGTAGAAACAGTCATCTGTCAGTTTTTCCAGAAAATTAAATATAAATAAATATGTATTAATGTCATTATAAAGATCCTAAAATTAATAAAATAATACAATAAACTTTTTTTACAATTTTAAATAGATTTATTTTTAGAATAAACAAACTAACTTATGGAAGCGAGAGCTGGGTATGGCAGAGTGTGCATGAAAGTAGAATAAACGCGGTAGAAATGAGGGCTCTACGCAAAATCTGCGGAGTGACTCTCGCTGACCGCGTAGAAAACAAGGTTGTAAGGAAGGAAGTTGGTTTGAAAGAGAGTGTCGGTGTAAAAGTAAGAAAGGGCATGCTCCGATGGTTCGGACATGTAGAAAGAATGGTTGACGCAAGACTGACTAAGCAGATATACAATGCAAAAGCGGACGGATGTAGGAGTCGAGGACGGCCAAGACACACATTCCAAGACCAAATAGAACGTGTTCTGGAGGAAGGTGATGTTAAGAGCCTCAAAAACCGACGCGCGTGCATGAAAAGAGTTATGAAAGTCAACGAAGCGAGTGAGGTGTGTAAGAATCGTGCCCTATGGCGCTCTGTTCTCTCTGCCTACCCCGCAAGGGATTTGGCGTGAAGTTATGTATGTATGTATGTATTTTTAGAGTGATTTGAATCTTAATTACGCTCTCCTGTAAACCTATGATTTTGACATGTCTTTATCTACGTGGGGACCGTCGAAATACAACACAACAATACTGGAACACTATAGTCGATATAGATTACTAAACTGTCATATACAGAGAGTTGGCTGCTGTCAGGGCGTAGGCGTGGGATTGAGCGTAGCTTGGGTAAATGCGAATTATTGTAATGGGTTTGCGATTATATACCTTATGAGCCAGGATTCAAACCACGCATATTAAGGGATGAACAATTACATAACATAACTTCATGCCTTTGTTACCCGAAGGTGTAGGCAGCGGCTGTTAAGCCTCTTCTCGCCGTTATGTTTACGTCCCAAATGGAATAGGTGGCGAATCTATTGCCATACCGGGCACAAAGTTTTCAGTCATCGGTATTTATCACACTTAACTTCCGAAAACAATTTTGAAAAGTCATTGGTGTGAGCCAGTGTCGGAATTCGAACCCGGACCTCTGGATCAGAAGCCGTGTCGAGCCACTGGACCAGTGAGGCTCCACTTGATGAACAATTAAAAATAAAAAAATGCAAATCCAATTTGACAAAAAAAAGAAATGTAAGGAAGTTTGAAGTAGGAATTTGTGTGTGGCGGACACAAATCACACAGCGCCCTCTAGTTTCAAATTAAGCAACTAAATTCTTGTCCTGTGGATACTAGATAACGGATAATAATACATATATACTTTTCTTTTGTAAATACATACTTATAATACATATAAAAACGTCCAGACGCCATACAAACATTCATGCTTGTCACAAATATTTGTACTCGGTGGGAAACGAACCTGCCAACCACAATTCTACACTCGGTAGCTTCACGAATGCACCACGAGGCGCGTTTTATGTGTGTTATATTTCTATGTTACTTTAGAGTATTATAATATATTAATGCTCATAATCTATTTTCCATCACACAAGCATTTAGTTGCTAAGTTTAGAAAACTTGAGGGTGACCTCTGTATATTGTCGAAAAATATATTAATTATATTGTTGCTTAAGCGACATATAAGATGTATAAAAGAGAAATTAACTGCAGCAGTTGTATATCAAGTAAATTATTGACAGCTTATAAAAATAAAATTGAAAATAAATCTCTGTGACTGACGCGATATACATACAACACAATTTCCGGAAACCAATGACTGCATAATAGTTTTTATTTAATGAAAAATGGACGGATCAACCAATCTCGCGTGAATTCTTAATTTATTGACTCCAGGGTATAGTTTGTTGCAATAAGCTGTCAACGCGCGCTTTGTATCAATTTTTTTTATGACCCATATTCACGCATTTGGTTTCCGACTGAGTAATCAGCGACAATCATATTTGGTTAGGCTGAAAGTTTTGTCCATTTTGTCCATAGCAAGACAAAATACACACAGCGCCCTCTAGTTACAGGCTAAGCAACTAAATTCTTGTGTTATGGATACTAGATAACGGATATTAATACATTTATACTTTTCTTTTGTAAATACTTACTTATATATTTGTAACCTATGGGAAATTATTGCCTGAAATTAAAATGATTTATTATTATTATACATAGAAAAACACCCAGACACCACATAATGTGCAATAAATATAGATAACAAGCATATGGTAGCCTGATGCATGGGAATAAGTTTCACCACCTTTTTGAGATGTTAAAATGCGGGGGACTAGTCTAAGCAGGCGTGCCTAAGCTTGAAAGTAAAAAAGAGCATCTGCTTTATTAAAAAAAAAAATAATTAAAAGGATTATGTGACAGCTGTACGTGATAATCACGACGGCACCTAAAGTCTGACAGTTCTGCAAGATAGCAACAATTCGGCAAAACAATCTCGGATATCGACGGCCCGGCAAGAATTATGACACTTTTCATCAAGTTTTTCAAAAGAAGAAAAATGCTCTATTCTGTATTCTTAATAAAAATGAAGACGACTAAGAATTTTACCTAGGAGTACAAATAAATAATTAAACTCTGACGATAATATTGATTCATATAGTATCTAACAAAAAATTTAGGTTTACTTATTTATCAATTATACATACATGACTTCACATCAAATCGCTTGCGGGATAAGCAGAGAGAACAGAGCGCCATATGACACAATTTTAACGCACCCCATTCGCTGCTTTAACTTTTGTCATACAATTTCGTCAGTTTTTTAGGCTCCCGACATCACCTTGCTCGCGGACTTGTTCTATTTAGTCATGGAAAGTGGGTCGTGGTCGATACAACTCATTAATATATTACATTAGTGTATTATGCAAGCAAAGGAGCGTCCAACAGCTCGTCCTGAAGTCAATACCTGAAATGTAAGTAACATTTCTATGAAAGTTAATTTCCTCCGTGTACACGGGAGCGTGGAGGACTCAGGAAACTATCTCTATTGACTCGCGCCAGATAGGATTGTATATATTGGGCATATTGAAATGAGCAACACAAAAACTGCAAAAAATTATTAGTTTTCGATGACCAGCCAGAATTTGAACTTTATACTTCTGAACTAGTACAACAAGGCAATCAAGACTTTGTATTATTCTCTAGCCAGATGGACAAGAAGGTCGAAACGATTTATTACTTGTATTTTTTATAACATGTGGGATCAAGCAGCAATCAGGATGCCTGATGGTTGTAAGAGACTAGAGCCTCCCATGAATACTTGCAACACACATAGTGTCAAGCTATGTTGCCAGCATTTAAGAGAGATATAGGGTACAAATGCGGAGGGAGGGTTGGGCCTTCCGATCTCTATGTTATCGAACATGTGGTAAGAGCCACTTTCCGTCCATATTATGAGAGGGCGATGTATTTTACGAGTCGAGCCGACGAATTCGTGAACATGTCACGAGACAAAATCGATTTTGTCTTCCAATAAATTTCCATACGGAATTTTAAACAACAAAAACCAATTCTGAGTAATGTTGAATCACACAAAAGTAAAAGGGGAATCGTACTTACGTACCACGTATGTTACCTTTAACTTTCAACTTTGGTTTAACTTTACAGCTGATTTCATTACTGTAAAGATATAAAGATGTATCCACACAATTTCCTTTGTGTTATAGTACAGCACGCGATACAGTCGAACGGAGCCTAAGTTTTAATGAAATCGCTGTTGTGTTTATAATGTTTTGTCGATGATTTAAATTAGATCGAACATACCTTTTGGAACTAGAAAATTAATTCTGATAGACCTGCCTTCACTCTTGGTTAATGAAGGCGTCAAGTTACATTAAACTTGATATATATGAATAGTGCTGTGATTTATTCACTCACGCTCTATCACTCACTAAGAGTGGTAGAGCCAAGCAGTTCGCTGCATGATTGGGCCGGCTCGACCGGTGAAATACCACCACCTCTTAGAAGATCGACGTATAGTGGCTCATGCCGCGTTTCGTTCGGTGAGCGAGGTACCCGGAGGCCCACTCCCCTTCCCCATCCCTTCCTATCCTTCTCCTTTAAAGGTTGGCAACGCAACTGTAACACTATATGTGTTTCAGGTGTCCATGGTGGCGTTGGTCACTTAACATCAGGTGACAGGCTTGCTCGTTTGCCCTCCTATCCCATAAAAAAAAAAATCATATATTTTTATGTAGTTTCGTAAAGAGATTCGCTATAAACAAAGAAAGGACTATGCGTTCAAGCCTGTCATAATACATACATAACTTCACGCCAAATCCCTTGCGGGGCAGGCAGAGAGAACGGAGCGCCATAAGGCACGATTCTTACACACCTCACTCGCTTCGTTGACTTTCGTTAACTCTTGCACGCGCGTCGATTATTGAGGCTCCTAACATCACCTTCCTCCAGAACACGTTCTATTTGGTCATGGAATGGGTGTCTAGGCCATCTGCTTTTGCATTGTATATCTGCTTAGTCAATCTTGCATCAATCCATCCTTTCTACATGTCCGAACCATCGGAGCATATACTTTCTTACTTTTACATCGACGCTCTCTTACAATCCGACTTCCTTCCTTATAACCTTGTTTTCCACGCGGTCAGCGACGGTCACTCCGCAGATTTTGCGCAATGCCCTCATTTCGACCGCGTTTATCCTACTTTCATGCACGCTCTGCCATACCCAGCTCTCGCTTCCATAAGTTATGTTATGTCATAATAATAGTATAGAAAACATTTACTAAGCAGATATATAATACACAAGAGGAGGCAGATAGGAGTCGAGGAATACTGCGACAGACAATTATGCCGGAGTAATTACATGATCGTTGCAGTCCCTTCGTATGTTAACTAACTATTTTTAATAGTTGTAAGAATGGATATAGATTTTAACTTGAACCAAGATAAGTGTTAATATGTCTTATGCACTCTCGGTAAGCTGAAAAGTTCTGGCGTTAAATTAATTTTCACGCCAAAACTTATCCTTGCAGCTTAGGTGGAGAGTACAGAGCACTACAAGACATGATTCTCACACACCTCGCTCGCTTCTTCTGTTTTAAATTATTTCATGTAATTATTGAAATCCTTGGTTTAGTTCTAAAACACCAGTTTACCATTTAGTTTCAAGCTAAGGAAACTAGATGGCGCTGTATGTATTGTGTGAATAATTGTATCATTCAAATAATAAATTAGTTCAACAATTAAAAGCAAAATATTAGCAAAAAATATTACATTTAAAAATAATACAAAATAATAAAACAAGAAATAAAAAATAAAACTTTTAATATCACAATAATAATACTTTTGCATTAACAAAAACGGAACAGTTAGTAAATTTCAGTTGTAAAAAGCAATGAGTTGCTTTTGCTGGTGGCTTAATTTTTTTTTCCCCATTTATAGAGTGCAAGTTAATGGGTGGTGATTTGTTATGGTATATTTCTTTTTATGTACGAGAGAGAGAGAGACATTTAATTTGGAGGCTATTTTTTATATCTTAACATCTGTTTAATGGTCGAAGGTAAAGAAATAATTCCCAAAGGAAAATGTTAACGGAACCTATTACTAATGAGAATTATATTTTTATTATGAAATATTACTGATTTGTGTTTCGGTATCGGAATCAAAAGTTTCGGGTTCGTATATTTTTTGCGACTAGGAGTACCAGTTCATAATTGCCGCCGCTTATACCTATATTAAAGGTGTTAATCAAACAATTCCTTAAAATTTAAAAAATGTATAACCCTACAGGGGTTCTGTAACATTTTGATACACTATCAACATGTCACTGAATAAAATAAAATACTGTTCATTCATATCATGTTCTGAACATAAAGAATGCATTTACTAAAATCTAACAAGACTTGCCATTGATATACAACTAAAAATGTACCTTATTTTAAATTATGTAGAGTTCAATTAACCTTATTGCCTTGTTGTTAAATATACCATAATTTAAATTGCGTGTTTTTATTATGTAATGTATATTTTCAGTATTTAATCTTAACATTTTTTCCATTTGACTCTAACTAGAGTAAAAATACTGTTAATAAAATTTGACTTTGAGTTTGAACACAAGATCTAAATATTATGGGTTTCTTTATTTTGGGTGGGTCTCTCTAAATGCGGCTTTATTTGTTGATTGTAGGCAGAGAGAACAGAGCGCCATAAGGCACGATTCTTACGCGCCTCACTCGCTTCGTTGACTTTCATAACTCTTTTCATGCACGCGCGTCGGTTTTTGAGGCTCCTAACATCACCTTTCTCCAGAACACGCCAGGTGATAGTTGTACGAGATATTACAGCTTCCTCTGCGCCATGTAGGGACATTAAAAGAACGAGTGAATAGAAATTTATTTGGAGACCGCTATGTCACTATAATTTATTTTTTGTCTTGATAGTCGATGTAAGTTTGGCATCCCGCTTTGGAATTGAAAAGTCTTAACTTCGAATCAGGGAGAAATATTATTAGAAAGTTTCACTTTCAGTGTCGATACATAATTGCCACTACAAACATATTCGGATATAAAAAGCGAGAAGTTATAAAAAAAAAACAGAGTAATAATACTTGAACCTGCGACTCATGTGTCACAAGTGCAGTGCAGTGCAGTATACACTAATAGCTCTTCAGAATTTTTTATAGGCAGTTATTTACAATTATTTTTTAATCTATTGTATATCTTTAATAGTCTCGTCTTCTCACGGCTTCTCATCCAGAGGTTCGGGTTCGATTCCAGACACTGGCTCACACCAATGACTTTTCGAAATTGTTTTCGGAAGTTAAGTGTGATAAATATTGATGACTGAAAAACTTTGTGCCCGGTATGGCAATAGGTTCGCCACCTGTTCCATTAGAGATGTAAACATAACGGCGAGACAAGGCTTATCAGCCGCTGCCTACACCTTCGGGTAACAAAAGGTGTGAAGTTATGTTATGTTTTTAATCTGCTCTTTTTAATCAGTCTACACTTTTGGGGTATTTAGCGGGGTGAAGGACTAATAAACCGATATAAATGAAAGTACACACTGTTAACACTAAAAATACAGCCTCATTCACGTTATTAAAATGTCAGTCACAAAACTAAACTCTGTATAGTTGTAAAGTTCGAATATTTTGTATCAGTTGGTTTTCAATCGTTTTTATTCTCATTATGACTATTTCTCGAAACTCTCTGCAGTGATAAAAGTATATCGCTCTATTTGTTTTAATGGCCCCACACTGAAAATGCTTTATTCCCCTAACTATAGCTAGTTTGTATGTAACAATTTGTATTTTGGCAATTATATTTGTATTTTTTACTTCATTTAACATTTCAATTCCTACAACAGAGCCTTTTATTTGATGTTCTATTTATTATTAGAAGTATTTAAAATATACCTTCTCACCGACTACTTGTTTTAATAAAGCAATACCGTAGTTTCACTTCACCTCGAAAATCTTTCAAATGGACTTCTATTTCCTTCCTTAGAAATAAATATTTAGCTAATGATACGCTCAAAATATCATACAATATTAATACGCTATTCCAGATATCCACTACTGATGTTCACAGGATTTCACGAAATTAATAATTGTGGTATCGTATTAGTCGGTTTTACAATATTTCCTGACCACTGCTTGTGACCACGGCCAGTGCAACCTGGCCGAAACGTCAAGGTAATCAAGGTAAATATTTGTTTACCTAAAACAGTGTCGCGTTAATTCCCGTTCATCATTATCACTGAGTAATATGCAACGCGAAAGCCTAAAAGTTTTTATTTATGTTCCATTTCAATGATGTTTCAGTACAGAGTTCGATTCGATAATATTACAAAATATTTTATGCAGCAAAGAGAAAATGGAGATCAAGGCGACTGTGAACTTCGCGATCTTCATGAAAAAGTCCGACATTATTTTTCTATGGAGTCCATGGCTGCATCTCCATCTAAACCCCGTCAAAATGCTGAAGAAGAACGAGCCTGGAATTATCTCGAACGAACATCTTCTTTTGTGGAAGGCGCATGGCATGTGGGATTACCTTGGAAGGACCAGGAAAGCGTAATGCCCGATTCAAGTTACGTTGGTCTACGAATTCAAATTGTAAATATGTATTTATTATTAAATAGTCACAAAGTGGTTGAAAAGCGATAATTTATTTACATTTATGAGATAAGTTCCTCAGTATCTATTACCACTAAAGCCTCGCGGCGGCCTTCCTCCGGCATTGGGGTGGTCCAGGATACGGCTTCCCTATCTCATCTTAAAGAGTTTTCTTGCTGGTTTATCATTTATCATTCGTTCACACGTTCACAATATTCGATTAAAAATTATTTACAGTAATATTCATGCCAGAATTATATGCAAATATCTCCTATTAATATTTACCTTCATATGTCGCATGCTATATGAGAATCCAATGTAAGTATACAAATATACAGAAGGACCGTGATAATCATTTTGATTCAATACGAACGACAAATGTGCGTATGATTTATTCATTTAAAAATGTACTTCTATAAGAGCGAACACGACGAACTTCGTATCAACACAAAATCTACAAAAGTAATAAGTTTTTGCCCGATTTGGAGACATTTATTATTAATGCTCTAATCCGTTGAACTGTAACGTTAAACAGCCTATTTTTATAGACTTATTTCACTTTGATAATGATATGATGGTCTTGATAAGGGGCTAGGCACAGTAGGATTTAATTCGCTCAGAATGAAACAGTCAGTAGAGAAATCACTACTAAAAGGCACTATTTTCTGGGAGAGTTCTTTTACTCTCTTTCAAGGGTCTCGGTGGCGCAGTGGTCGAGCACACAGCTTCTGATCCAGAGGTCCGGGTTCGATTCCAGACACTGGCTCACACCAATGACTTTTCGAAATTGTTTTCGGAAGTTATGTGTGATAAATATCGATGACTGAAAAACTTTATGCCCGGTATGGCAATAGGTTCGCCACCTATTCCATTTGGGACGTAAACATAACGGCGAGACGAGGCTTAACAGCCGCTGCCTACACCTTCGGGTAACAAAAGGCGTGAAGTTATGTTCTTTTACTAGTGTGTGAGATCAGGTTCTAGGGTTCCGTGAGGAGGGAGGATGTATGAGGATGTTGGTAATAAAGAATCACTCTTCTTTTAGTAATTTCTAACAGTTTTTATGGCTAACTATGTTTCAGTAAAGTCCTTTACGGAGTAGACATAAATGTTTGAATGTCCATGAGTGCTAAAGTATAGCAGAAACCAACTCAACTCAACAGTTTGTAATAACTTCTTTCAAATATACGATATCCAAGTTACTCAAAATACGGTTGATACGGTTCGTGTTACCATGATCGTTTAAGTCGAACTATCAAAGCTTTGCACTTTGAACTCAAAAGGTGTTGCTTGTAAGGTTAAGTTTACACAAGTTGTTCAACACAAAAGGTTTCTTTATCTATTGACCTAAATATATTTATATAAATGTATATATATTATATTCCATTCAAATGGCAAAACTAGAAATTGAGTCAAATAAACCAATGATAGTCTTAAATAATACTTGTATTGCAGATCTTATAACTAACGCTAGACTGGGTAGACGCCTCTTTCGACAGCCTTAGCGAATAATCCTGCATAATTGTCGCTGTCTTATATAATCCGGTATTAGAGGTTTTAAAAACATAACATAACATAAATTCACGCCTTTTGTAACCTGAAGGAGTAGGCAGCAGCTGTTAAGCCACCGTTATGTTTACGTCCAAAATGGAATAGGTGGCAAACCTATTGCCATTAAAGGCTTTAATCATACAAAATATTATTTTTTGTAACAATTTGTAAGAATAATAAATTTTAAAATATTACCCACTAAATTTTCTTATCACTATTATGAAATCCGTAGCGCAAGCATCTACGGGCTACGAAGACGAAATTTTAAAATCCCAGTCTAAGACAACTTTTAATTTTGATCGGCTAAGGTTTTAAGCATAAATTTCATATTGCTATATTACAAGTTACATAACTTGTGCAGAGCTTAGGTGATTCTGATGCTGAACTTAGCACGTTATTAATATTTCACTGCTTGAAAAGTCTCATCATGTTGTCAGTTCATGCTTTTATTTCAAATTCACCGTAATTTTAAAAATTGATTCAAGAAGCTAGTCGAAGGATACCGAAGGCTCTTTTTCTTAAAGCTTCAATCCTGATATGCATGAATTAAGTCAAAGTCACAATAAGCTTTATTTTAATCCTCTGAATTTGCTCCTGAAATTATCTCTTTATCACGTTCAATTTGATCGAGGAAAGTGTGTCATCGTCATCGACTCCCATGAACTCCTATGAACATCATCTTTTTTTTTATGGGATAGGAGGGCAAACGAGCAGGCGTGTCACCTGATGGTAAGCAACCAACGCCGCCCATGGACACCAGCAACACATATAGTGTTACTGTTGCGTTACCGACCTTTAAGGGATAGGGGATAGGAAAGGATAGGGAAGGGGGGTGAGCGTCCGGATTCCTCTCTCACCGAACGAAACGCGGCATGAGCCACTTTACGTCGGTCTTCTGAGAGATCGTGGTATTTCACCGGTCGAGCCGGCCCATTCATGCAGCGAACTGCTTGGCTCTACCACTGTTTGGCTGTACCAAATCTGTTTCGTCAATCTTGCACAATTCACTGTTTCTACATGTCGGAACCATAGAAGTATGCCCTTCCTCATCTTCCTTCCAAAATCTTATTATAACCTGGTGTATCTTTCTATATAATATTTGTTCGTAAAGAGGCTGACCTGATTACAAGCATCGGTTATCTAAAGTGTTGGCCGCAAACGTAAAGTTTTCAGTAACCGGTGTAAAGTTACAATATGTATTGTCCTTATTTATAAAGGAATTTAGCCCTCAGATATGTGATACTTTTAGTTTTGTCTGTTGTTTAAGTTGATCTTCGGATGACTGATCGAAGTTTTATGACTACTCTAAATACAAGTTTACTACTTCCGGCTGAAAACTTCTTTCGTGTTTTGAGAAAATATTTTAGCTTGTTATTGTTGTTTACGTATCTTTCATTTTTTTTCAAATCACGTTTCCATTTTAAGATGTTTTGATCAATGAGCGAGATATCCCTATACCTAACCCCAGCCCCCTCCTCTTTCCTATTGTCCTTCCGAGCATTTCCCTATGCCATTGTAAAAGCCGTGAACGCAACTGTTTTATCTACCTGTTTTAAAAGTGGCCACATGACCTAACATCATCCATGGTAATAGCTTACTATCAGATGATGTCTAGCTTTAGTTTCTTATCGTGCAACTAGAGGGCGTGTTCGAATAGAGCTAAGGCATCGGCACTTAAAACACATTTACTGATAACTAGACAGCTCTTTTGAGGAATATTTTTAAAATAAATTAACATAACTCTTTTAGTGAAGCTGACAAATACAAATCCAGATTTATACGTGTTTAGAATAAATCCTTTTTATTTATGTTGGCAGACAGGACAATGGTTCTGTTGACCCGCGCAACTGAGCTCTTTTATATTATTATTAAATTTTCAGATGACATTTGAAAAAAATCAAACAAATATAGATAGGTTATTTTTGGTAGTCACACTATATCCCCAGTAATTCCTCGTAATAATTTAAAATTAGAGCCAAAAGTTGATCTGTCTGACTGAGAAAGACTTATCTAATTATTTAGCTTATTTATTTTGATCATAAGTAACGCGGCATGAGCCACTTTATGCAGATCGAGCAATATTTCGCGGATCAAGCCAAATTTTGCGGAACGTCCCAAGTAATGTAGTTTCAATGACATGTAAAAACAAAAATTATAATATAAGGTTATTATTTACTTTCACATCTTTTATTTTTAATTATAAGTTACCGAATTATAGGAAGGTATATATGCATGTATACTAATATAATTCTTAATGCCCAAATGAACAACGAACACAAATCACAATCCATAACTACGAAATAATGTATCAGGATTCCAATCCGAGAGATTTTATAAAGAAGCCACCATGCAAAGTCCATGCATCCACACAGTATATATATTTATCTAGAATATCTTTTCTAAAGAGAGAATGTTTTTTTTTCAAACCATTTAGTAAAATATTTTATGTTAATATGTCTTTTTTTTTAAGTTAAAACAACTAATTACTGTACTGAAAACAGTTCATAAACTGCTGGCTCGGTCGGTGAAACACCATGACTTCTCAGAATATTGACGTGATATATTAAATAGGTGATATTTCAATACGAGAATACACAATTAGCAGAAATTAACCGGTTTTGATGTGGTTTTAGACAGAGAGTTTTAACGTAGTGATTTTTGTCTATAATTCATGTATAATATATTAAATGAAAAGTGATAATAGTCTCGGTGATCCAGTGGTCGAGCACACGGCTTCAGATCCAGAGGTCCGGGTTCGAATCCTGATACTGGCTCACACCAATGACTTTTCGAAATTGTTTTCGGAAGTTCAGTTAAAGTTAAGTTTCTGAAGATGTCAATAGGTTCGCTACCTATTCTATTTGGGACGTAAACATAACGGCGAGACGAGGTCTAACAGCCGCTGCCTACACCTTCGGGTAACCAAGGTGTGAAGTTATGTTATGTATGTATTATATGACAATTATAGAGATTTAGAGGTAGATTTACGGTTGATAGATCAAAATAATCTACTACATTATCATACATCTGAAGAAGGTCTAAAAAAAAGTCCGCAATGTTATTTGTCTATCTATAAGGGATAAGCCACAGTGACCATGTATATTTCTTTTAATTTTTGCGCGAAACTAAGCTCGTGCAGTCAACTAGTATAATAAATATTAAAATGGATCGCTAATATTCATTATTCAACAAAAGTATTTTGTCTAAAAATGTTTGTAGTGAGATCCTCCCCCGAGGCTAGTTCAAAACTAACTCCTACGATGTATGACAAATATACCTCGAGACGGCTGGACGCTAAAAGGAAATTCGCACACTTAGAGAGGTCCCTAAATATATTATAAAAATTTGGTGAAAGTGATAAGCGATGGCCCAAGCCTTGCGTAAAGCGAATAAAAAATCCCATTTCTTTTTTATGGGATAGGAGAGCAAACGAGCAGGCGTGTCACCTGATGGTAAGCAACCAACGCCGCCCATGGACACCAGCAACACATATAGTGTTACCGTTGCGTTGCCGACCTTTAGGGGATAGGGGAAAGGAAAGGATGGGTAAAGGGGGTGGGCCTCCGGGTACCTCTCTCACCGAACGAAACGCGGCATGAGCCACTTTACGTCGATCTTCTGAGAGGTCGTGGTATTTCACCGGTCGAGCCGGCCCATTCATGCAGCGAACTGCTTGGCTCTACCACTGTTAAAATACCATTATGATGACCAATACACATGAAAGAAATACCTTCAAACTACTAAGCTAAAAGTATGCAAAATCTCTAAAGCACTATTGTTTCTTTTTACCAATTCGTGTAAATAGGCAGTGGATCGTTCACAAGGCGTTGTTCGTTCAATAATCTATAATTGTATAGTTTTTGTGCGGATCGGGTATCGAATTTGTGCTCACTGTGTTTACTTTTGCTTCTACTAAAAAAAACTAAAAAAAAAACTTTGTTTTATTTTGACTTTTGACGCCAAGAGAGAGAAAGAAAAAGGAAGAGGAAGTTATATCTGATGTAAAACAATAGGTTCTGCCACATATTCCATCTGAACAACTTATTCGATTGCCGTATCGAAGCACAATTGCCTGTTGCCTACACTATCGGCTACTAAAAACCGAAAAATGTAGACGCTGACTCTAGCAACATACAGCAGCGATGTGGCCAGGACCTTTTGAATCTTCTGTCCATTATACTTGGGAAATAGACTTGTGACTGTCCCTTTTTGAGTAATCATGCCTGAAGTATACAATATATAAATATAAAAAAATAGTAAATCAGTTAAAGAAATAACAACAATACGTAAGAGTGAATTACGTATGCTGCAGCCGGAGGTTGCAAAAAAAAAGCAATTTTAATATAATATATTTAATTAAGAATAAGAATTACAATACTAAGTTACATTTAATTATCCTAGTGATTACTGTTCGAAGTGTGAACCAATAATGCTTTTACTTATAATATTGATGTTACAAGTGCCCTCGGTTGGGCAATCGAATTGATGTCCACCTTACACGTTCCGCTGACAATGCGGCTCGTGTAAAGACGCATATTGGGGTCATCGCTGTGTAAGCGATCGTAGTGCAGTGGCCGTGCGTAACACCTCCCCCCGTAGAACAGCGACTAATTGAAGACTGGGGTCGTAAATTGAGCTGGTGGTGTGCTGGGTCCAACATGTTTGGAGGCTGGGATAGCGTAGACAGTATCCAATCCTTGTGGCTCCTGTCGTTATGTCCTCATAGTTCTTCTTCTTTGCCGCGTCTAGTAGTAGAAGCCGCTACCAAGTGTACATCTAATGAATAGTGATATGTACATTGGTATATTTGTATGGTACAGGCTGTAGTTAACTCCTTCAGTTCCAATTCTGGTAATACAGGTGGAGTTATGCTGGTGTCGTTGGGCAAGTCAAGCAATTTCAAAACTTGACCCTTTAAACAATTTCTGATATTAGAGATAGTGAATTGTGTAGTCTCTGTAGGGCATCGGTGTGGGATGATAGCCGGATAACTGCTTTGTGCCTTCATCTTATTCTTCATATGCCAGTCTTTCAGTGATACAGTCTACAGGATTATAGTAGTTAGTCCTCTGCTGCGTAGCGACAAGTTGTTGAATACAATCGTCCGTTGAGTGGATCCTTATATTCTCCGTTTCCTCGCATAAATACCACTAAGTGGTCTTCGGGCATTCAGCCTCTATGTACCTGAAGTCTTTCACAAAGATGGATAGGTGGGGTTAGGGTGGTAGAAGGATCTGGTGTCTATAAGGAATTATTGAAATTTTATAAATACTTATATAAAGTTTATACATATTATATATATAGTAGATAGGACTGCTATGTATATAGAAATTTATATAATCGTTTCGTTCCCTATATAATAAAAACCTAGCTTAATTATATGGCAATGTTCTCTATAATCTAAGTCTACAATATTCTCCCTGCCATATATCGAATTCTATTTGACAATAATAGTACGCAGAGTATACAGGTTTAATACAGAATGATCGGGAGTAGAAGTTACAGTAGAAGTAGTAGTTACAGCGCCCACGCGCATTCCAGATGTCGACGATCATTTACCTTCCCTGTTGGATCTTCTGCTGACCTCCCATCCCGACGGATATGTGGTCTCTGTAGACGCCCCTTTGGGCACTTCGGACCACTGTCTGATAAGGAGTACAGTGCCACTCACGTGCCCACTTCGACCGCGTATTGCGAGTCGCCGCCGTGTGTGGCACTATAGGTCAGCGGACTGGGATGGGATGCGAAGTTTCTTCGCCTCCTACCCATGGGGGCAGGTTTGCTTCTCGTCGGGCGATCCTGACGTTGTTGCCGACTCTGTCACTGATGTGGTGCTGCAGGGAATGGAGCTTTTCGTTCCATCCTCAGTGGTGCCAATCGGTGGCAGATCCCAGCCCTGGTTTGATCGCACATGCAAAATGGCATCCAGCTTTAAGCAGGAATGTTATCAAACCTGGGCAAATGCAGCAGCGTCCGGGGACCTAAATACCGGCATTTACAAGAAGAAGTACAATTATGTCTCCAGATCCTTCAAAAGAGTGTTAGCCGTAGCAAAGTCTAAGTACATAGGCAAAATTGGGGAGAAACTAATTCGCCTTCCCTCGGGAACTCGTGCGTTCTGGTCTCTCGCCAAGGCTGTCCTTGGAAACTTCTGCAAACCGTCTCTTCCGCCATTGCACAGGGAGGACCAGTCATTGGCCCATGACGCTAAAGAGAAAGCCAACCTTTTTGGCACTCTTTTCGCGGCTAATTCGACTCTGGACGATAAGGGGAAAATTCCACCGACCATCCCACGTTGTGACCACGCCATGCCGGAGATTTGTTTCCGGCAAAGTACTGTACGGCGCATACTTTTCTCCCTAGACGTCCACAAGTCGAGTGGGCCTGACGGAATCCCAGCAATCGTGTTGAAGATGTGTGCTCCGGAGTTGGCACCGGTTCTAACGCGTCTCTTTCGGTACTCCTACTCTCTCGGCGCTGTACCAGCATCGTGGAAGGTAGCTTTGGTCCACCCGATCCCTAAAAAAGGTGATCGCTCAGATCCGTCTAACTACAGACCAATCGCCATCACCTCCCTGTTCTCCAAGACTATGGAAACACTGATCAACCGCCAGCTCCTTAGCTATCTAGAAGAGTACCAGTTGATTAGCGACCGTCAGTACGGATTCCGTCAAGGTCGCTCAGCTGGTGATCTTTTAGCCTACTTAACCCATCGGTGGGCGGAAGCGGTTGAGAGTAAAGGAGAGGCGCTGGCCGTTAGTTTGGATGTGGCGAAGGCCTTCGATCGGGTTTGGCACAGAGCACTTCTCTCGAAGCTTCCATGTTATGGGCTTCCCGAGAAATTATGCGATTGGGTCTCCAGTTTTCTCATGGATCGGAGCATTAAGGTCGTTGTCGACGGGTCATGCTCCGACTTAAAACCTGTGAATGCTGGAGTCCCCCAGGGCTGTGTGCTATCCCCTACGCTGTTTCTTCTGCATGTGAATGACATGCTGCAGTACAGCAGTCTTCATTGTTATGCGGATGACAGTACGGGGGATGCCCTATATACCGGCCACCCGCGGATTTCTCGGGAAAACGTCGATGAGTGCCGGAACAAACTTGTGTCTGAAATCGAAACTCTGCTTAGTCAGGTTTCGGACTGGGGCCGACTAAACTTAGTCCAATTCAACCCTAAGAAGACACAGGTTTGCGCGTTTACCGCTAAAAAGACACCATTTGTCGTAGCTCCCTGCTTTGAGAGCACTCCCTTAGCCGTCTCAGCCAATATCGGAATTCTTGGTATCGACTTGACGAGTGACGTCCAATTTCGCGGTCATCTGGAGAGCAAGGCCAAATTGGCCTCAAAAAAGCTTGGTGTGCTCAATAGAGCGGGACGGTATTTCACGTCAGGTCATCGCTTGCAACTGTATAAAGCGCAGGTCCGGCCTCACGTGGAATACTGTTCTCATCTCTGGGCGGGGGCACCCCACTACCAGCTTTCTCCATTTGACCGCATTCAACGACGCGCGGTTCGGCTTGTCGACAACCAAGCTCTTTCCGATCGGCTTGATCCGTTGGCGTTGCGGAGAGATGTTGCATCTCTATGCATCATGTACCGCTTATACCACGGGGAGTGCTCTGAGGAATTGTTCGGACTTATACCGCCTGCTGACTTTCGCAATCGCCCGACTCGCCAGTGTTTCCATCCACATCGGCTTAATAGTTGGCGATCTACGACAGTGCGATTCAGCCGTCACTTCCTGCCACGCACTGCTCCTATATGGAACCAGCTGCCGGCAACGGTATTCCCGGACCGCTACGACCTTGGAACCTTCAAGAAACGAGCATATTCCTATCTTAAAGGCCGGCAACGCTGATGCGACGCCCCTGGTGTTGCGGATGTCCATGGGCGGCGGTGATTGCTTTCCATCAGGTGACCCGCTAGCTCGTTTGCCCCCTTTTCCCATAAAAAAAAAAAAAAAAAAAAAAAAAAAAAATAGAAGTTCTAATTTGATCGTTGATTATATTATACTTAATACGTTAGTGTATTGCGACGTCCAATCTAATATGCCTATTTAATTTTCTAACTACATATTTTATTTTTATTGTCCTGAAGGGACTTGAGAGGCTGATTTAGGGACTCTTTTAATTCGAGTCTTTGCTACCGGACCACGTCTTTTCCTAGTATATATATGAATAGGAAGGTTTGCCATAACTGTATCTTTTGTGAATCGAGGGGCTAGCTTCTGTCGAGAAGCAAACGGATTTTTAATAAAGATCTGTTGTTCAGGTGAGTAATCCGTCTCGGGTTCTCTATTAATATTACGGTTAGACATTAGGTCTCTACGAGAGGCATTACATATTTCTTGTATTGCGTTGTAGGCAATAGACATCTTCTCTTTATGATTAATCATATATTGCTGTAATAATTGAGAAGACACATCTAGATCAAAAGGATCGCGGGGGTCATAATGACCAGTTATGACTTCTATCGGCCTACACTTAGTTAAACTGTGAATGCTGTTATTATAACCCATGATGGCGTATGACATTAAGTTGATTACAGGTTCGGATTTTTGGTTAAGTTTTAAAATTCGTAAGTGTTCTAGTATAGTCGAATGGAATCGTTCAACTATACCATTTTCGTTAGGTGCGTGAGGCGCCACTCTGTGATGTTGGATTTTATGAACTCTGACAAATTCTGCTATTAGTTGGTTAGTAAATTCGGTGCCATTGTCTGTTACTATAGTGATAGGGATTCCGTGATGTGTGCAAAAGTTAAACAAAGCTTGGACTACGCTAACCGCAGTTCCGTCTCTTAAATAGTATGCTTGTCCATACTTAGAAAATGCGTCCACAATAGTAAGAAACTTTTCACCATTAATAGTTAAAAGGTCTAGGTGTACTAGCTCGAAGGGTTTGCTAGCATGAGGAACAATTCTGAAGTGCTGTTTTATAGGGTTGCGATCATATTTCGCTTGCCCACATATTGTGCATTCATTAATAAATTTAGTAATAGATTCCTTCATTTTTGGCCAAAAGTATTTATGGGATAAACTAAGATAGCACTCATTAATGCCTCGATGGTTTGTTTTCCCATCGTGGTAGTCGTTAATAATTTTCTGTTGTTTAAGGTACTCCCTTACATTTTCGATTTCCCTTTTGGTTAGTACTAGATTCATAGAAGAATATTTAAATGTTTTCTGTATTATAGGGATGATAGTGTACATAGCTAAGGGTGGATTGATTAGTAGACCGGTTTTAATCTTAGGATTTATATATTCCTTTATGGCGTTAATGACATCATTCTCTAAGTTAGACTCAGATATTTGTACTGATATGCGTGTATGGGTTTCAAATGGTTTTACTACTACCGGCTTACTCTTAATATCACCTACTATATTAAAAATGAGCTGCTTAGTGAATTTGTTTAAAACTTCGTCTGAGATCGGTATCTCTAAAATGGGATTTTCGTTACTAGTATGTACTGTGGCAGTTCTAGAATCTCCGTCTATATCTGTAACGCTTATAGTACGTGATTCGTCTAATAGTGGAGCTTTTTCCGATGGATTAACTGCTATCGACATCAACTCTTCGTTATGTATTTCAATTCGAGAGAGTGCATCGGCGTTTGTGTTAGATTTACCTTGCTTATAGATGACTGTAAAATTATATTCGCTAAGTTTAAGACGCCAGCGTGTTAGTCGTGAGTTAGGCTCCTTGAGGTTCATAACCCACTGTAAAGGTTTATGGTCTGTAACTATTTGAAATTTACGGCCGAATAAATAGGGTCTAAAATATTTAGTGGCCCAAACTATCGCTAATAACTCCTTTTCGATGGTAGAGTAATTGCATTCACTTGAATTAAGTGTTCTGGATGCATAAGCGATTGGTTTATCTGATCCTATGGGTCCTTGAGAAAGTATCGCGCCTATAGCAACGTTGGATGCGTCTGTAGTTAGTATGAAATCTCTATTGAAATCTGGATAGCTTAAGATGGGATCGTTAGTTAAAAGAGTTTTACAGTGTTCGAAACATGCAGTATATTTATGATCTAATGTTATTTTAGAGCCCTTCTTAAGACATTGTGTTAGTGGTTTAGTTACACGTGCAAAGTCTGGTATGAATTTCCTATAATAACCGAGAAGTCCGAGAAAACGTTTGATTTCAGTTGTAGTCTTTGGTAGTGGATAGTTATTGATAGCCTGAATTTTATTAGGGTTAGGCTTAACACCATCTCTGCAAATTATATGACCTAAGAATTCCGTTTCCAGCTTCAGAAATTCAGACTTATCTATCTGAACTTTGAAGTTAGAGTCGCGTAATCTTTTTAATACCTTTTCCAGATTTATTATGTGTTCCTGTAGAGAGGTACTATAAACGATTATTCCATCTAAATATGGGAGGCACACGTCATTTTGGAGGTCCTTAAGAACATTATCCATGACACGTTGAAATGTCGATGGAGAATTCTTCAAACCCATGGGTATTCGTAAGAATTCATAGTGACCATTCTCTACATTAAACGCGGTCTTGTGTATGTCTTCCGGGTCTATTTCGGTTTGGTAAAATCCGCTAGCTAAGTTTAAGGTTGTGAAATACTGGCACCTACCAAGCTTGTCTAGTACATCTGTTATATTTGGAATGGGGTACTTATCGTCAATCGTTTTCTCGTTAACTTTTCTAAAGTCCACAACAAGACGCCATTTAGTCTTGCCTGAAGCATCAGCCTTTTTGGGTACAATCCAAATTGGAGAGCTCCATGCAGAATCTGAAGGTCTTATTATATTTTGTTCAAGCATCTTATTTATCTGATCTCTGACTTCTTGTCGGTGGACGTATGGATAGCGATACGATTTGGTATGTACGGGTGATTCGTCGCTGGTTTTAATTCTATGTTTTATTTTGTTAGTGAATGTTAGTGACTCGCCCTCAAGATAAAATACATCGGCATAGTTTGCACAAAGACGTTTAAGGTTAGCGCGTTCCTCCTCGTTTAAATGATCTGTTCTTAGTTTAGAAATCACTTCTCTAGTACGATGTGAAATAATTTCAGTGTAATCGGTTTCGATATTAAATAACTCGGCTTTAACGGGTCGGTCCATTGAAAAGATTACATCGTGAGAGGATGGGTTAGTGATTTCCACCAAGCCACGGCTATTAGATACTTTTGTCACACAGTCTGAGATGAGGCAGTTGCAAATTATTTGATTTTCAACAAAAACCTCTCCGTCAGATGCGTTCACGGGTAACCTAACAAGTTTGGATGATTTGGCTGGAATGATTTCTTCATATAAATTAGCGTTACGCGAGTCATACATTTGAATGGGAATCTGTGCATTACGAGTAACAAGTAATTTATTCCTGAGATCGATGTTCGAATCCCAAGTATCTAATAAATCAAAACCTAAAAGTCCGTCAAAATAATTATGGAATTTATAAATGAATAATGTGAGCTCGCCTTGCTCACAGATTTCAGGAAAACAAGGTAAAGTTATAGAATAATTATTTTTACTTGTTGCATGTACATTAGTGACCTCGAAGGGATCGTAATTTAGAGGGATATGGCTAAAATATTTTTCTACAGCTTCGGGGCTTAAGAAAGACTGATTAGCACCCGTGTCTATTAATAATTTTAAAGGAGGATTAGATATTTGAATATAACCTAACTGTCTTTGAATATGAAAATTCAATTCTATTTTGGTTTTTCTATACTCGACTCCTGGTGAAAATTTTCATTATCTAACGAGGTAGTAGAAGGGTTATCCACCTCTTCTACAACTGGAGGTTCTGAATAATAATATTCTTCGTGAAAACTAGGGTATTGAAAGTAGTCACTCGGATAAAAATTTTGATCATATTCAGAATGTTCAGACTCGTTATAATAATTATGATAATCATAGTCGAGATCATTAAAATTTAATTCGCGAGTTTTAAAATAATTACTTGGTGGCGGGTTACCTAGTCTACGCCAATCGTGTAAGTTTGAAGTTGATGGTAAGTTCTTCGGTACGAATGGGCGAACACCGCTCATCGGACGTGGGTGATTATTTCCGTAATTAAATGACTGTTGTGGTTGTGGTCGATTAGGCATTCTAAATACGTTAGATTGCGGGTTATAATTCTGTGGATGAGCGCGCATCATTTGCATAGTATGAGTGGGACCACGATTTTGTTGTATCGGTGTTGGGAAATTAGGCCTCCACCCTTGAGAGGATTGAGGTGGTACTTGATGCTGTCGCGATGGACCAGGCATATTTAAATTCATTGTCATATGTTTCGGTAAAAAGTTATTAAGAGGTAAGTTATACTTCTGCGAAAATGATTGTTGAGAATCCTTTTTATTAGGATATTCGTTACGTTGTTGAAGGTAAAGTGTATTTAATTCGTCCTGGACAAACTCAAGAGCTTTCTCCATAGTCGGCGGTTTCATACAACGAATTCTACATCCTAATGGATCCTTTAAGCCACGTAAATATGCTTGTAAAGTGAGATTTTGGTAAAGTTCGCGTTTAGCCTCAATCGTCGTTTTAACCGATTCATGTAACATGACATATGTCATTATAGTACTAAGTAAATTTTGACAACGCTCATAAAACTCCTGTGGTGTACTAGAACCTTGTGTCTGCATAGACAAGTCACTGTACAACGCAGTTTCGTCCCTATGATCGGCAAAATTATTAATTAGCGCATTTCTGATGCCTTGCCAATTTTCTGGTATTCCATTGGCATTAATAAATCTAGCCGCGGGCCCTGTTATTTTATTAAGGATGCCATTTATAAGGGCTAGGTTTGTTAATTCGTGCCCTGGCTCCTGTTGCAAATGTGTGATAACTAGCATATCACATAGGCTAATAAAACGAGTTATGACATGCGGATTGCCGTCAAACTCGGGCAACAGTCTTAGTGACTTATAAATCGAATCAATATCTGTATGTGCCATGGTTGGCTCTTTAAATAAATTCCTATAATCGTCTATAACGCTATTACGGCTATTAGTCGACCTGTTTCTATCTCTTATCCTAGAATTTCGCGATTCTTTCGGATGAAAAATCTTTAATATTTTATTTTAGCTACGATAAAAATAATACGTAAGAAAATTATGGAAAAGTATAGTCTAAATTATTAACTATTAAAATTCAACGTATACCTGTAAAAGAAATTATACGCAGAACGAAAAGAATAAAATAAACTACACATAAAACCTATAAACTATTAAAATTTTAACGTATACCCGTAAGGAAATTATACGCAAAATGCAAAAAGAAACCTATAACCTATTGAAATTTTAACGTATACCTGTAAAGAAATTATACGCAAAATGCAAAAATAAACCTATAACCTATTGAAATTTTAACGTATACCTGTAAAGAAATTATACGCAAAATATAAAATATAAATTATAAGGAATAGGATATTTCAATAATAAGATACTTATGAATAGGAAGGTAAGGACTATGAAAGATTCAGAGCACTTACAAAATTGCTTCTTCTGCTGGATCGATGTCTGGATTCACCTCTGGACTGCAGCTACTGTGTAGGTTCTTATCGTGGTAGACTGTGAGCTATTCACTGACTCTACGTTAATACGATATCCTACCGACTGCGCCAATTACGTATGCTGCAGCCGGAGGTTGCAAAAAAAAAGCAATTTTAATATAATATATTTAATTAAGAATAAGAATTACAATACTAAGTTACATTTAATTATCCTAGTGATTACTGTTCGAAGTGTGAACCAATAATGCTTTTACTTATAATATTGATGTTACAAGTGCCCTCGGTTGGGCAATCGAATTGATGTCCACCTTACACGTTCCGCTGACAATGCGGCTCGTGTAAAGACGCATATTGGGGTCATCGCTGTGTAAGCGATCGTAGTGCAGTGGCCGTGCGTAACAAGTGCTTTTGAAATATGTATAAAAATACTTTGTCTTTGTTTACATGCCTCTTACAATATCTTTCTATTACAAAAAGAGCCTCCTTCAGAGGACCGTCCTCTAAATGGACTATTTACTAGAGCCTCTGAAGTTTATAAATAGTTTTCTTTCTGAGATTAAAATAAATGATGATATTAACATATTTATAGGTACTTTCTACGTAGAGTTATACGCTGGATACTAAAACATAATTCGGCAGTTCTTAGGCACCAGATTTCTCAGGTTGCTCTTTATCAGTATAGAGAAATAAAAATAAAACTGTTAGAAGCGTAAAATTTTATCCACAGCTATACATTTTCATAAGCCATATTTATTGTTATTGATAAACTATACTAGTTTTTCCAATCACTATGAGGGTTAATTAATTATTATACATTTATATGTAAAATAATTTGGCATATTGAAACAAATACGGAATCTGAAATTTTACTTTACTGTCATCTATTTTTATTTTGAAAATGAGAAAGCGATAAAAGAGTATGTAACATTCTCTTGCAGAAGTTATGTTGGATTTATATTGATACTAAATATCTTTAACTATATTGTAATTAAATATCATAACAAGAAAACAGTACAATTAGTTAAAAAAGGAGTTAACGGCCTTTAATTAAAATACTTTTTTAATTGCCCACTTTTTAAAGTATGTAATTACTTTTGAACGAGGCTGCTACTGTAAGTGTATGTGTGTGTTTTTATGGGAAAAGTGGCTAATCGGCTAACCCAGTGGTAAGTGACTAGCGCCGCCCATGGACTCCTGCAATACTTGCAGTGTCACAGTTTGAAAGGAAAGTCTGGTCAAGTGAGGTTGGCCTCCGTATAACTGTCTTGCCACAGAAAAGATGGCATGAGGCACTTTACGTCAATATTCTAAGAGGTCATGGTGTTTCAATGATCGAGCTTGATCATTTATTCAGCCAATGTGGCTCTATTATTGTAGAATGAATGTAAGGTCGTCTAATAATTCCATAAGCTACTATCTAGACTTAAGGACTTAAGACATACATTACTCTGGTGAGCTCCACTGTGGTCCGGTGATATTGCATTTGTGCCACGTGACTAATGTCTTCTAGCCGCATGCGATTTAGATGTCTGAACGATAGCCACCATATAGTACTGTCAGGGTGTAGGCAGACCAATATCTATTGTGCATTTAGGTACAATTATTATATAAACATAATTTATTCTAATTAATTAATAACTATTTTATATTATGTCAATGTCATCATTTGATAATCACACCTCGCTGTCAGAACTATATTCATCCAGGTTTAGTGGAACACACTCAATTAGCGGATTGAGCCAGTTTTTCCAAAGCCCTTTTACAGACTTCTTCAATAGGGGATTGAATGTTTTTAAAATAATCTCGGTAATCATGTACCCGATCACATACTTGGCGGTAATAGAAAAATAACTAACGTAACCAGCAGTTACAAATAATATTTAATAATATCATCTAACATTGTGACCATTGTATGGCAATAGGATCCGCCACTTATTCGATTCCATTCGCCATCCGCTTCCTAAACCTAAGGGTAGAAAAAGGCGAGAAGTTATAAAAATAATGTTATATCTTTGAGGCAAAGCTGCGGTATAGAGCTAGTTTCCTAATGTAAGCAGCAGCTGGCACCACAGGCTGGCACTTACAGCAAATGATTGCAGAACTCGTAATTTCTACTAAGTTTGTTTATTTAGGGGGTCATGTCAAGAGCGTGCGCGTCGCGATCCCTGCCGTCCCAGTGGGACGCAATCTTGACCAAAGCAAACTCAGCCGGACGGGCTGCTAGGGCGTGCCCCGCAAGCGACGGGCACCGATTAGCCCCCGTCGGTGCGGCTGCATGCGCATGCGGCGAAGGGGGCCGCCACCCTTCACGCAGCGCCAATCCTGGTGGGACGAGGAGAAGGGAGTGCCGTATAGGCACGTGGAATGTTAGAGGTAGCATGGCAAGAAAGATGAATGAGATGATGGATGTATTAAATGAGAGATGCCTGGATGCCTTATGTTTGACGGAGACAAAGCGGAGGGGGAGGGAGACCGAGGACCTCCCCGGTGGCATGGTAGCCCTATGGTCCGGAGTGGACCCGGACGTCCGTGCCAGTGGGGGTGTTGGAGTCGTTCTCTCCTCCCGCTTTGCTTCCGGAGTGAAAGATTATGAGTTGGTAGGCCCAAGACATCTTTGGGTTCGAATAAAACTGGGGATCACGCGAGTTTTCCTGGTCGCAGCTTATGCTCTCGTTAGCTCCGCGGATCCCCGCGAACTCGAGGAGTTTTGGGAAACTGTTAGGGATATTCTGGATCTAGTTGAGGGAAATGAAAGGATAATTCTGTGTGGTGATCTTAATGGGTGGGTCGGAACCAAGCGAGACGGCCTGGAGGCTGTCCTTGGTCCGAATGGTGACAAGAGAGTGAATGATGCTGGTAAGCCGATATTGGACGTATGCCTGGAGCGGAACCTCCTTGTGTCTAACACATTATTCCGTCATAAAGATATTCACACGTATACGTGGAGACGGAATGAGCAAAAGAGTATGATAGATTTGATTTTGATAGATAGTCGTCTCCGAAATACTCTAAGGGATACAAGAGCCTACAGAGGCCCCACTCTTGATACGGACCACTACCTGGTGGTAAGCCGATTCGTGGGCCTTTTCAAGAAGTGGAGACACTGGCGAGTGCGTACCCATTTCGGAGAGCTTGAAAGGATAAAATGTGAGAAATTAGAAGATGAAAGTGTACGGAGTATGTATGTAGGCCTAGTCAGTAAAGGACTCAATGAGACGAGTCTTTCTGACCTAGGTGTTGAAGAATGCTGGGAAAGAATGAAAGAAAGTATAGTGAATAGTGCAAAAGAAGTATGTGGTAGTGCAAAGAGGCATAAGATTCTGAGAGGTGACGCCTGGTGGGACGCGGATGTGAAATCCAGCGTCGAAAGAAAGAAAAAAGCATGGTTGGATTATGTCTCAAGTTTGAACCAGAATGATAGTATGACAGAGAAAAAGTATGAGAGCTACCGCCGCTGCAGGAATGTTACCAAAGCCTTAGTGAAACAGAAGCGTGAAAGACTTGTTGCGAATGAGGAAGTGAGGTTGACGGAGAACTTCGAGGCGAATAACAAACTCTTCTGGAGGGAAGTTAGAAAGTCTCGGGGTTCTTCGTCAACATCCAGAATGGACAAAATTATGTCTAAGTTTGGTGACATTCTTGCAAACCCAAGCGATGTATTGGGCAGGTGGAGTGAGTATTTTGGGGAAATGTACGAGTATGTTCCGGATGTGGGCGCCGCGAGTGAGCCTACGGCTGACACCGCTGCGCCAACATCTGATGAGGACATTACTATGGAAGAGATTGAATGGTCGATACGAAGTATGAAAAATGGTAAGGCAGCTGGAATTGATATGATGTCTGCTGAAATGATCAAACACGGTGGATCCTGTGTCCGGGACGCTTTCCTGACCTTGAGCAATCTGTGCTGGAGGTCGGGTAAGGTTCCCATGGACTGGAGGCGCGCTGTCATCGTGCCCTTGTATAAAGGTAAGGGATCACGTATGCAGTGCGCCAGTTACAGGGCCATCAGTTTGATCAGTTTAGCAGCAAAAGTGTATGGGAAAATTATTGAAAGGAGAATGAGGGTGATATCTGATGGAGTGTTGTGGGAGGCTCAGGGTGGTTTCAGAAGCGGACGAGGGTGCATGGATCAGATTTTTTCTCTCCGCAACATCGTGGAGAAACAACTGGCTGTTAACCGGAAGGTTTTCTGCGGTTTTGTGGATCTGGAAAAAGCGTTTGACAGAGTGTTACGAAAGGATCTGTGGGATATACTCCCGGGCTACGGGGTGAGCGGAGCACTGCTACGCGCTGTGCAGTCCACTTATGAGGGCTGCACAGCGTGTGTGCGTGTTGACGGCGGCTTGTCCCCCTGGTTTGACGTCAATATCGGCGTCAGACAGGGTTGCGTGCTGTCCGCTCGACTGTTCATCCTGTACCTGGACAGTTGTCTCCAGAGAATGAGATCGATGGATGTAGGGATGCGAATGGGTGACCTAGTTGTGAGCTGCCTACTTTACGCAGATGACGCCGTGCTTCTAGCCGAATCGCCGTCGGACCTGCAAACACTAGTCACTACTATGAAAGATGATTGCATGATTAAAGGCTTGCAGTTGAATGCGACGAAAACGAAAGTAATGGTGTTTGAAAGGGAGGAATCCAGAACAGATGCAAGGATAATGGTTGATGATGTAGTGCTGGAACAGGTGAATGAAATTGTATATCTTGGATGCGCTTTTAGTAGAGATGGAAGGTACCCCGCGGATGTAGAAAGACGAGTGGCGATAGGAAATAGCGTAAACGGAGTGTTGGGCAGATTCCTGGGCGCAAAAAATATTAGCAGAAAGGCCCAGTTAGCAATCCACAATGCAGTCCTGATCCCAACACTAACTTATGGAAGCGAGAGCTGGGTATGGCAGAGTGTGCATGAAAGTAGAATAAACGCGGTAGAAATGAGGGCTCTACGCAAAATCTGCGGAGTGACTCTCGCTGACCGCGTAGAAAACAAGGTTGTAAGGAAGGAAGTTGGTTTGGAAGAGAGTGTCGGTGTAAAAGTAAGAAAGGGCATGCTCCGATGGTTCGGACATGTAGAAAGAATGGTTGACGCAAGACTGACTAAGCAGATATACAATGCAAAAGCGGACGGATGTAGGAGTCGAGGACGGCCAAGACACACATTCCAAGACCAAATAGAACGTGTTCTGGAGGAAGGTGATGTTAAGAGCCTCAAAAACCGACGCGCGTGCATGAAAAGAGTTATGAAAGTCAACGAAGCGAGTGAGGTGTGTAAGAATCGTGCCCTATGGCGTTCTGTTCTCTCTGCCTACCCCGCAAGGGATTTGGCGTGAAGTTATGTATGTATGTATGTTGTTTATTTAAATGCATACATAAGTTATTTGATACAAAGTTATGAAATTATATTAATGTCTGAACAGAACTTTGTATTTTAAATAATTCAATTTGTTATTTGTAAATATTTGCCTTCATAAGTCAATAATGATGTCATGCTTTAAATAATATGTTCAGTTAAAATTTTTTTTTATGCAAATATAATATTTATGAAAACATTTTTGTTTAATTTTCGCAAATACATTTATATGTGTATTCTAAGATTATTTTTGTATGTAAAAACCAATCAGACAAACGTCCTCAAAAGTATTTGGTAATTCCACCAGAAGCTCTGATATAGGCCTGCAATCACTGAAAATACTTCAATTCGCTTGATGTTATTAAAATGTAGGTTTTTTGCTCATCACACTAAGAGCTTCTCTATGGATTCAGCGCTAATGAATGAGTCCAAATGATTCATTCGTATTTCTAAGAGCCTCGCGGTTTTTGGTTTAGACTCAAGTATTCTCGTTTTATAAAATAGATTCTAGGGCTACGTTTTTTTTAAATTACCAAAATACAAAAAGAGAGTTCTCCATGAAAATTTTGGAACATAATTGATAATTTCATTTGCCATTTGCATTTCATATTTGCCGTTAAATTAATTAAATGTATAATATGTAAAAGAATATTTTGAACACTTAATTCGTTTTCGAAATTTATCTCTGTATGATTGTAAACAGGTTTTACAGTTTCAACTAAACCATCTATGATCTTACATATATGTACTTACTAGTGTAAGTTTGTCAACTCGCTTATGTGTGGTTTTGTCATTAGTGAAGATTGTTTTGTGCGACGTAGATTGTTGTTGGCTGATAAGCAAAACCTTGTCGTAGCTTCGTTATATCTACTTTCAGTGTAATTTGTTCACAACTAGTTATTAACGGCGTCTGTACTCGTATGAAATCTACAAGACATTTTACATAACATAACATAACATAACTTCACGCCTTTTGTTACCCGAAGGTGTAGGCAGCGGCTATTAAACCTCGTCTCGCCGTTATGTTTACGTCCCAAATGGAATAGGTGGCGAACCTATTGCCATACCGGGCACAAAGTATGTCAGTCATCGGTATTTATCACACATAACTTCCGAAAACAATTTCGAAAAGTCATTGGTGTGAGTCAGTGTCTGGAATCGAACCCCGGACCTCAGGATCAGAGGCCGTGCGCTCGCCCACTGCGCCACTGAGACTTACTACTACATTTTACTTGATAACAAATAGGTTATGAGCTTTGTCTAGTTTCACCCTGTCATTGTCAGACTCCCTCTATATACCCTTTAGAGGGACACTGATAATGACAAAGTACAATTCATGTAACTCTTGTGATCGTCGACTGTGAGAAAGTCTGAACAAATCTTAATAAAATTGGCACTGAGATAGATTTCTATTTTATAGAAAGCCTCCTTTTGTCTTTTATTCCGGTAGTCTATATTTTAATTGTGAAGTAAATTTTTCGTAACAATTTCTTAGTAAACAAATCTCAGACAAAACAATAAGTATTGTATGTCTGTAAGTGTAACTTCCAACAATAATATTAACACAAACTGAGTCTGTACTCTCAGTTCTGTTAAGTTGAAAGCGAGCGGGAAACAGCGCCGTTGTTATACTACAGAATACTAAACTTAATCAGCGCTCTAGAACATTTAATATACAAGACAGGTGGAAGGAAAATTTAGTGTTTCCGGTTTGTTACTGAGCGTTGATGTAAGGCTTTAGTACCACAAGAGTGTTGAACTTTAAATATAATGGACTGTTTATTTTATAATAAATCATTAATAGTATTCAGAGGTTTTTTGTGACTTCTTTGAAGTACTTGCAGATGTAGGCAATTATTATTATTCTGTTCAATGTATAGGCCACTAGACATGTCCAAATAAATACGTTTAACGTTACCGTACGTTTATTCTATATATTCACTTTAATCCATGGCAAAATATATAAGGTCTAGAGATCTTCAGGTCTTGCATTATTATGTATAATAAAATGCAAAAGTGGATGGATGTTGGAGTCCAGGACCGCCACGACACATAATATAATTGCATGGAATGATAAAATATATTCTGGGGCATAATTACCACTGCCTACACCTCTCAGATACTCTTTGCAAAGATGTTATAAAAAATAGCATTTTTTTCCAACTTCACAATATAATTCTTTGATGTATTGGATACTTGTGGTATATGTTACAGGATTACCTGTAACATAAAACAGGTTCATTCATTACAATGAACAAAACCATCACAAAAGATTACAGTCAGTAAGTAGGCTGAAAGTCTACTTAGCGGAGGCTGCGTTCAGGCTCACAGGTGAGAACACGGAATTAATTATGTATCAGTGGAGGTGAAGTCACATGTTGATACGCTCCTTAATACACTCAGGGATTTAAACCTAGTTTAATTTTAATTTATTTTGAAGGGTTGGATTAATTGGTTAGTAAATCTCAACGGTATCTTCAATTTTGAGGAGTTTTTTAGGGGAGTGAGCTTCAGATACCTTTCGCATCGAACAAAAAATTACTTAAAAAAAAAGTTAAACCGACTTTTAGAAACGTAAACCACCGAATCTTTAAGTATATAAAAACATTACCTCTATAACTAAAAAGCTATAAATAACGTAACTTACTAATTTGTATACTTAATACAATATT
Source organism: Euproctis similis (assembly GCA_905147225.2). Taxonomy (NCBI): domain Eukaryota; kingdom Metazoa; phylum Arthropoda; class Insecta; order Lepidoptera; family Erebidae; genus Euproctis; species Euproctis similis. The sequence continues at coordinate 2,291,612 of LR990121.1, read as the reverse complement.
CAAAACGTAATACTTTAACTAAGTAATTTTAACTATTATAATATTTACAAATGTCACTCATTATTGAAGTCGGTGCAACACAATAGAGTACGTTACCTAGGCTTGCACCGACTCCAAGAATAAGTGACATTCTGGACATTCTGGTGTGACGTCTGGATCTATTTTTTATATCTTCTCGAACTTTCATCAGATATATACATACATGATATTTACAGTGCATCCTCAACTTCATCTTGAATTAAATGTTTTATCTTCTGAAATGCATGTTATTACTCGCAATACTGATAATCATAATAATCAGTGTCGTACCCGTATGAAGAACAACTAATTTTAGCATATCTTAAACTTTGGAACAAATCTTCAGGTTATATTTCACTTATACATTTATTCTAAACAGTCTTCGGGCTAAATGCTATAAATAAATCAAGATTTTATAAAGTTATTACAAATTTAATTCACGAATATTACTAAAAAAATAAATTTTATAAAAAACATCTAGAATCGACGGATCCAATTAATTTTTTTGGACCAAATCGGAGTAAATATCTTTTAAAAGAACGCGCATTAACCAAAGTTGGCCACAAGATCTGCACCAAGATTAGTGCCACCAAGTGTCACTAATTACTAATGCCTTCGGAAACTTACTTAACCGCTACTTGGAACAACCACATCCGAGGTTAAACTGTTTTAGTTAAACACCTAATTTGCCTATATCATTATAAACAAATGTGCAAACATACCTTTTATAATATCAATGCCATCTATTGTCTATAATTTTATTTAAGACATCTTAAATTATTCTGAAAAGATGTAAGTAGGTACCGGGATTCTAGCCCGAGACTTCTTTAAGAGAAGTTTTTTTTGCAAAACACTGCAAAGATAACTGGACAGGGTGTAGTTAAATTCAAATTCAAAATATCTTTATTCCATAGACTTCACAAAGTACTTAGAATCGTCACATAAAAAAACATTCACGGAGCTTAGATTCCCTTTTATCACACTGTCTTGAATGTGAAAGCGAATCTAAGTGCCAGTTCCGGCGTCAAGGCTTCTTGAGAAGAACTGGCAAGAAACTCAAGGCCGACTCTTTTCAAATATCCAGTTTAACAAATAGTGATAAGTACAATTAATACAACACAAAAGGAGCAGTTCAATTCCAAACTTTTTTATCGTTTATATAATCTGCGATACAATAATAAGCCCTTTGATATTATCTACTTTTAATATAATTTTTAAATTTCCCCATGGATAATTCAATCGCATCGTTTGGAAGTTTATTGTAAAAGCGTATACATTGACCTGGGAACGAGTTAGAGATTTTATGGAGCCTAGTAGTGGGCACAGCGAGTTTGTTTTTATTTCTTAAATTTAGTTTATGAACATCACAGTTTTTCTTAAATTAAGTTTTATATTTATGAACATAAATAAGATTTTCATAAATATATTGTGAATAAAATGTCATAATTCTTATTTCTTTGAATTTATTTCTTAGTGTATCCCTGGGACTCATCATATAGATAGCACGAACGGCTCGTTTCTGGAGCACAAAAACTGAATATGCATCCGCGGCACTACCCCAAAGCAATAAGCCGTACGACATAATGCTGTGGAAATGGCTAAAATAAACTAAACGCGCAGTATCAACATCGGTTAGCTGACGAATTTTCCTTACAGCGTAAGCTGCTGAGCTTAGTCTGCCTGACAACGTTTCTATATATGGGCCCCATTGTAATTTAGAATCTAATGTTATACCAAGGAAGACAACCTTATTGACCAATTCCATCTCTCATTGTCCATCACTACACTGGTTTTTACTGGTTTAACATTTTTTGTAAAAAATTTAACATATTTGGTTTTATTACTATTTAAAAGCAAATTATTAGCACTAAACCAGTTTAAAATTTTTGAAAGAGCATTGTTTACATCGTCAATTACTGTCTATTGTCTAATTTACCTTAAAAACTAAAGAAGTGTCATCTGCAAACAAAACTATTTCATGATTATTTTTCACAAGATATGGCAGATCATTAATGTACAAAAGAAACAGGAAAGGTCCTAAAATAGAGCCTTGTGGCACTCCCATTGCTACAGCTGATCCATGTGATAGCTTCCCGTTAACATACACTCTTTGAATCCTATCACTCAGATAAGAAATGAGAAGATCCAAAGCGATGCCTCTTATACCGTAGTGGTGTAATTTTCTAACCAGAGTTTCATGCTGCACACAATCAAAAGCCTTAGACAAGTCACAAAATATTCCATAGGCATCCTGTGACTCCTCCCAGGCTTCAAATATACATTCTAATAATCTAATCCCCGCATCACATGTTGACCGTCCGCGCGTAAAACCAAATTGCTTATTGTGCAGCAGATTATTATCATTAAAGTATTTTAGTAGCTGTGCGAGGATAAGCTTTTCGAAAATTTTACTTATTGTCGGTAGTACTGATATTGGTCTGAAGTTAGTGGGGTCTAATGTACTATCCGATTTTAATGGAATGATTTTACTTAATTTCATCAAGTCAGGAAACACACCACAGTCAATACATCTATTAAATATCAGAATAAAGGCGGGAACAATAGTGTTAAATAAAGATTTTATAATATGCACAGAAATGCCCCATAAATCAGCTGTCATTTTCATATTAATTGATTTAAACGCGTTACTTAAATCACACCCATTAACATGACGGAAGTGAAAATCGTTAAAAAATTCAGGCACGTTATCTTTAAGCAAAGACTCTGCAATGGAAGTGAAAGAGCCTAGAGCACTAGTAAGATTGACAGGGAAAACAGAAAAAAAATCTTCAAAGGCATTGGCAACCTCACAATCTGACTTGGTAACATGTCCATTAATATTTAACGTAAATTCTGAGTCCCTGATTCGACTCCTACCAGTCTCTTCATTGATGACTGTCCAAGTGGCTTGGATCTTATTACTGCTATTTTTAATTTTAGATTTAATAAAATTAGATTTCGCGACTTGACAAACGCGTTTGAAAATCCTTGAATATAATTTTACATGATTTCCAAAGTGTTCACTGCTATTGAATTGTCTTTCATAGTATAACATATACAAAGTTTGCCTGCTCTTATGAATACCTATGGTTGCCCAGTCCCCAAAGACAGGGGTATTAGTAACAGTCATCTCCCTGGAAGTAAATATTGAGTTAAATTCGCGAAGAAAAGAATTAAAAAATAATCTATACATCAAATTAGGTTCTAAGTCATCATCAAACAACGGCAAGTTATTAGATAAGTTAACTCTCATACGTTCCAAGCGACTAGCTGTTACTGGCACAAAAGTAATTGTTTTTTTTACTTCTTTATTATTTTTTATTTTAATACTAATCATTTGCCCACAATGATCAGAATCTAATTTATTAATAATACTTTTTTGTGTTGGACTAATATTTGTGTATATATTATCTAAGCAGGTAGCACTAGTGGCGCTAATTCTAGTAGGCTCCATAAATAAATTTACTAAATTATAGGACTTAAAAAGACTTAAAATTTTACAGGAAGCAATTGTATTATCAAGAATTTTAAATCAAGAACATTAAAATCCCCGCAGACTAAAATAGTTTTATCAGAGTTACTAACTTTGGCTAGGGCTTCATCCATGATTTCAATAAATAAATGAAGATCGGCGGAAGGAGGTTTATATACGCATAAAATAATGAACTGCTCTAATTGTACACAGGATATTTCTATAGAACATTCTACAGAGAGAGATACAATATCTTTCCGTTCTTTAAATTTCAGTTTTTTTTTTAGCAAAATTAGCGACCCCCCATGTATTGTGTTGGTCCTGCAGAATGAACTACCCACCCGGTGGTTGCTGAAATTAAACATGAGCTGATGCCTCTTCAACCAGTGCTCAGTAATACACATAATACTAATATTATCAGATTTCATGAATAATTCCAGTTCTAGTTGTTTACCCTCAGTCATACAATATATATTCTGATGCACCAGGTTAATATCATTATTTGTACTATCAGAATTACATTTTTGTAGTCGTAGTGACCTGTTGTAGTTGTTGTTTGACTGTATGGCCAAATTTATTAACTGGGAATGTAATAAGTTTGAGCTAGAAGTATTTACCTCTATTGTCTCAAAATAATAATATTGTTATGATGCTGTTTATCATTTTTTGAATAAAGAAGGTTATTTAAAAGTCGTAAATTTTTATATCTTCACGTACTTTCTACACGATACCACTATAACTTTTAGTGGGTAACCCTAGGATCGGATTGCAGATTACTGTTTTATGAGTCCCATACTACCCCCTGCCGTACGGTGGCGGGGGGTGTGCATAAAGCATTTCCTCGTGTAAAAAAAAAAATATTGGAATAATTCTAAAATTCTGTTTATTTTATCAGAAATAAATACATTATTTTTAATTATTATTCTTAAGTATTTTAAGATTGCTCTATTAATTCAATAACACTTTCAACAGAATCGGGTTCGCAGTGATTACATGTTAAGTTAGATAGTGATGCATACAACTGACTTTTTATAGCCTAAAAATAAATTTGAACAGTATTTTAGAAGTCCTATAGTAAACGCCGTTAAGTTTTGGACTAAACTTCAAAAATATACCTACGCAAAACTTTCGAAAAACCAGAGGGAAATATTAATGTAAGAGTCCATAAAAGATGGCGCGGCGTCGTCAAAATAAACAGCTGTATCGTTGTATCGAAGTGAGCTGATGGGAAGCTTTACGACTGGCGTGTAAATAGAAGACAAAAAAATAGCAAGCAGATGAAAATACGCTTCGAAATTCATGTTCACGTGAAGGATATTATGTGGCGGAAAATTTAGTTACACATTATGAAAAACTGAAAATATTCATAAAACCTAACGCTCATGTTTATACGCGTAGTAATGAATTTGCAACTGTGTCGGTTGCTGTTTTACAAATGTCCTATGTACCCCGATTCTGATATCAGTTATTACTCCCATTCATTGGTATCAGAAGCGGGGTACATAACTTCCAGTCTACCGAGACGACAGTCCTCAATAGTTTTAACTTTCTAATAGGTGATAATTTAAATTACATTGTTTGTTACGCATTTGCAAAGAAATGTCACGAACGTAACTACCGTTAGAATTAAACGTGTCCTTAGACCTATTCCAAATAAAACCTAGTGTCCCAGAGCGCTATTGCCACTAAAGAAATTATTCCTTCGGGATCAGTCATCGATAACTTTATTTATATATTTATACTTTATTGCACACATACAAAAAAAAATACAGATACATGATAAAAACTTATACAAAAACAACAGTACAATAGGCGGCCTTATTGCTGTAAGCAATTTCTGCCGGCAACTTTCGTATGGATAGAAATAAAAAGGAGAGGGCAGTGAATGTTGTGTACAATTTAATTTAGTTGGATAATATAATTAAATATTCTATAGATCTATATTAATATTAATAATTTTACATTATATTAACATACAACTATAAATGACGAAAAATAAATATAAATTTTATATCAATGATTCCAGATAGTGTTCTTTCACTATTTTCTTGAACGTGGCTATAGTTTTAGCACGTCGAATTTCTATTAGTAGTTCGTTCCATAAGCTTACTGCTGTAGTGGTAAATGATTTGGCGTAAAAACTCGTGGAATGTTGTGGAACTTTCAACCTGAGATTGTGTGAAGACCTCAGATTCTGGCAATCAGTGTCATGTAAGTACTGATAACGTATATATAGATAGGAAGGCGTGAAAGGGTCAAACATTATTTTATATAAAACTGAAAGGATATGAGCATTCCGGCGAAATCGTATTGGTAACCACTTGAGTTGTTTTCGGAACTGTGAAACGTGATCATATTTGCGTAAGCGAAATATAAATCTTATGCAATAGTTTTGAAGACGCTCAAGTTTATCTAATTGGTATTCGGCGAGATCGGGATAGCTGGCATCTGCATAATCAAGAATGGGCAATAGAATGGACTTCGCAAGCGCAACCTTGGTGGCAATGGGTAGGAAGTTCCGAAGTCTTCTAAGAGACCCTCCAGAAGCAAAAAGTTTCCGGCTCATTTCTTGTAATTGCGGACCCCAAACATCTCATAACTTGCAAATGTTTCGATTTACTTCCAAGGCTATTTCAATTGAACTACCTTTAATTGGTTAAGTTCTGTCATTAAATCATCCTGAAAACTTCCCGATTAATTTATTGCTGAACATATTGTCTATTGTAAATGCTCTATAATAAAATGACGATAAGTCCTTCAAGGATCAGTTTCCAAGGAATACCATCCGATCGAATAGATGGATTAATAAGTGGTAGAGCCAAGCAGTTCGCTGCGTGAATGGGCCGGCTCGACCGGTGAAATACCACGACCTCTCAGAAGACTGACGTAAAGTGGCTCGTGCCGCGTTTCGTTCAAATTTAAATTCAAAATATCTTTATTCCATAGACTTTACAAAGTACTTAGAATCGTCACATAAAAAAAACATTCGATCGATCGAATATATTAATAGCTTTTAAATTTAAAGAGGGCTCACTATTAATCAAATAGATTTTTTTAATTTGATAATTCGATTATTAAATCACTTTGTTCTCTCTGCCTACCCCGAGAAGTAACTAGAGATAGAAAGAGATTATGTGTATATACTTAGGTAGTTTTTAGTAGTACATTGCTTCATTTGTGTTTTTTATGTATTATTTCTTTGAAACATTCAACAGATTAATTTAGTCTTAACATAAACTGAATTAATAAATCATATTTCTCTAACCTATGGATATTAGTCCATCCATTCATAGTGTACTGTCATCTTCTGACGTATCTTTTCTAAGGGTGTGATGGCTGTGGCCAAAATCTCGTTGTTATGCGAGGTTTAGAGAAGAATCACCATGATACTTACTGTTAATATCAGGATAAAGATACTGGTTGATTCACACAGCGCCATCTAGTGCTTGATTAGGAAGCTTCCATAACATAAGTATAAACAAGTTGCTTGTAAGGTAACTAGATAGAACAGATTTAGCTACCCAATATGAAGCTGGTGGGGTACAAATCATTGCTATGCCCGCTGTTTAACAAATAAATAAAATCTAAGCGAGTACCGCCACATATTGAACTTACGAAGTACTGTAATGGTCAAAGGGAATGTATACAAGGACCCTTGCATTGCTCGTTTGTAACACAAGATGTACTTCTTCGTATACAAGTGGAGGTCCATTTTTTATTGAAAGGTTTACTCCAACAAGTAAGTTCAAGTGATACATAAGTCACATCTTAAGTAATAAATTTTTAATCGTAAATTACAGAAAGTCCAACATAATCACAAACTGTAATCACCGTGAGAAGGTTGCGTGCGTCAGCTCTATACACCCTACACTCTAGTGGCCATTGCGGATGTTAAAACACCGTGTCTAAGATCACTATCTTTAGCGTAGTGGAAAACCTTTGCAGGCTTCGTTTACTTCACGGTGCAGTTCTGAACTATGTATATATAAAAAGCTGCTGTGTATCTACAAATTGTACACATATTTTTTATATACGTGTAGCATGTCTCCATCCATTTGATATCCTTGTATTTGTGTGAGAATGTAAATGTATGTATAATTTCACGATTTTTTTACCCGAATAAACAGGCAGCGGCTGTTAAGCCTCAACTCGCTGATTTTTATGGCCCAAATAGAATAGGTTGTAGAACCTATTGGTATCGGGCATAATGTTGTCAGTCATTAAGGTTATTTGTCTTGTGGTTTCACATTCTGGTTTTATAATTCAGATATCACAAGGTCAAATTCTGTCGCACACCGGTATCCTATCGGATAGTATAATAAAAGTATTTCTTTTTAGAACGAAGTTCTTTATAGTGCGTTCTGAAAGGGGGCTAGACGGAAAAAAATCTTACGAAAAAGTTGTAACGACACTTTTTCCATGCTAAACTAGGGCACTTTCATGTATCGGCTTATTTAGAACATTTTATAACATCCCATATGGTCTAGTGGCTAGGATATCTAGTGGTGGTTAGCCGACCCCACTTAGAGTGGGTCAAGGGCAGGAAAATCGTGGCCTAGTGACCAGGATACTTGTCCCTCACCTAAGAGGCTCGGGTTCGATTCCCGATATCGGAATTCTTTTTGGAGTTTTATTTTCCATGTTTTGATATTTTCTATATGTTAATAATTTTCAATAATGTTCAATAATGTTCCGCATAATTATCTGGTATTTATAAACTAAAACGTCACTTAGCTACCTGTTTACGTCCAGTACTTAAATAAAAACTAATCACCAAAATTTAAGAGAAAAATAAATAAAAACTACATAAAAAAAGCACGATTTTTTTTTACAAGTTGTGTCGATTTTACATTAGCCGAAGGAACTTCGTTCCTACCTGGTGTCCCACAAAACCACATATTTATTATGGAAAAGCAAGTGGTTTACTCAGAATTCACCAATTAACTCTCGTGAATATACACAACACCGTATGGGTCTGGGTCACTTTTGCGTCTCCGCCCATTAAGATGGGATACGGCAAGTGATAGTGAGGGGCACAGGAAGAAAGATGGTGGTGGGAACATTTGGGCCTCTAGTTGCCTCTCACGAACAAAACCCGGGATGACTGCAGCAAACTGCCTAACTTTACCCCTGTTATAAACCAGTCAGAACCTCAGACGTAAGATGACAAATAATGACTAAGCAGATACTGTAAAAAATAAAAAGAGGTGGGACTTACGGAAGGGTATCACCAAATTTATTGTATACTTCTATACACTGAGAGGTTATGGTATTACACCGGACAAGTAGGTTCATGCATGCGTCGCTCTGGCTCTGAAGAAGGCAGTGTTACAAAAGTGGCTACCTGTAGCAAGCGAGCCAATATTTTGTGTCCTTAACACGGTGACCATAATTTTAGTTATTAAGTCGTGATGAATTTCTAACATAATTTCACTTCCTTCGGAAGTTATGTGTGATAAATTCCGTCAGGAATCGAACCCGGACCTCTGGATCAGAAACCGTCGGCTCAACCACTGGACCACTGAGACTACAATGAATAACAATGAATGAATGACTAAAATTAATTTAACTTAACCATGAAAGTAATTATCAACATGCATACGAAGTGAGTTTAATACAAATACATTCCTCTATGTACACTATACTACAGGTGTGTGTAGATGGCACTTGTGTTGCGCGAACTGAATGAGTCTCTTTGATACTTCCTCTTTACAAACTGCGACTGAATACCGTCTGAACTGCGACACGGAGGTGGAGCTGGATGGATGATCCTTATGTACTGGATCAATTAAATGTTATATATTAGTATTATGAACAGAACAATGGTAAAAAAATGTAATAAAATGAGAATATTCAATTGCAACTTGAACCCGCAACTGCATGCGAATTGTTATTTTATTATATTTTTTTTATTCAAATATATTAAAAACTAATTGAAACTGTACATATATTCCAACATTATTGGTGTGTGTAAGAATTCGAACCCAGAGCATTTTAGTTTATCACAGGACTGCAATAGAGCAGTCCTAATAAAAAAATTAAAAAAAGATTTGAAATATAAGGCCTGTCATGAGAAGAACCTGATCAAGAAATTCATGTGCGAAATATTATTTTTCAATTATGTGTCTATTGAAACTGTACATAATCCGACGTTATTGGTGTGTGTCAGAATTCGAACCCAGAGCAGAATTCGAACCAACTGGGTTCGAATTCTGCTCTGGCTAGCACTTGATTAGGGCTAGTTGTCACGCCGTTATGTTTGCGTCCCAAATGGAATAGGTGGGGAACCTATTGCCATACCGCGCACAAAGTTTTCAGTCATCGATATTTATCACACGTAACTTCCGAAAACAATTTCGAAAAGTCATTGGTGGAGCCAGTGTCTGGAATCAAACTCGGACCTCTGGATCAGAAGCCGTGTGCTCGACCACTGCGCCACCGAGACTCTAAACTAAAAACTTACCTTAAACTGATTATTTGGTCTTAAAATAATCCTTGAAAACGTGGCAAAGCCTATTTTCATGTATCAGCAAAAAAAAACTCGTTTCCAACTATCCCATAAAAATTACATACATACTGATGGTACATAATATGTATGAAATATTTCTGTTAGGTTCCAAAAATGTTTATTGAGAAATATTTCATAGAATTTGAATATTTCAGCGAACACGAAAGGCTTTGAAGGCTGCATATTATGATGTGAAGTATATAAGTAAGTGAGATCTGAAGTAGTGAACGTCCTTTAAATGATCAATGAAGCGTGCGTATGGAATCTTATTGTTAAACGTGAAGGAATATATCGCGCCATATCTGACAGACTCCATTATTAATACAGACTTGTGATAAATATCGAAAGAAATCGTTATGTTATAATTTACAACTCTATCCTGTCCGTCTTTCTTAGGCAAATGAAGTAGAGAGAAAACCGCCAAAGTGTTTCTCTTCAGTACAAAATCCGGGGTCGTCAGAACCGTCGGATAACCATCAGTTATGTTCCCTTAACAGTCAGAACACCTCTCAGCTCTGGTTCTTTACTTCCGTGGAAGGGCCCCCAAAACATAAAATTGTAACGCTTGTATGGCAATTCACCTTCAAGAGATTGTGAAGTATCGGATTAAAAAACAATGCTTTACCTGTAATGCAGAATTTGAACTGAGTCTAGTATCAAAGTATTTCACATAAAATGTTTATAGTAGGATGAGAACTGAACCTGCCGTCCTCTACTCCATAGCCAGCGCAATGTTCCATTGCATGATTATACCTGGGCGTACTAATCTTCAGAACACACTGCATACGCAGGTGTTGATATTACTATTCTGATATCACTATTATTTTATAGAATTAATCATTATGTAATTAACTGTCTGTTCAGGAGAAACGCCTTATTTTGAGTAAATTTGTATTTTTTTCAATTGAAGTTGAAATGAAAATGTGTGGCTCTTATAGTAGACAGCAAAGATTACAGAAAATACGAACATATAATATATTTTTATAATTTATTTTGCGTGAATGGGCCGGCTCGATCGGTGAAATACAACGACCTCTCAGAAAATCGACGGAAAGTGGCTCAGGCCGCGTTTCGTTCGGTGAGAGAGGTACCCGGAGGCCCACTCTCCTTCCCCATCCTTCACTATCCCCTATCCCTTAAAGATCGGCAACGCAACAGTAACACAATGTGTTGCTGGTGTGCATGGGCGGCGTTGGTTGCTTACCATCAGGTGACACGTCTGCTCGTTTGCCATCCCATCCCAAAAAAATACATATATTTATTTGGTGGTAAGTCGAATTAGGGATGTGTTTAAAGCCTGGCGTCACTGGAACAAAAAGCCGACAACGAGTCTTGGCCGAATAAAAGTTGAAAGACAAGTGGAATATTTGAGGGAAATGGTAGAAAGGACAAAGCACATATGGGATGTTTCTTATGCGGGAGGAATGAATGATATATGGGAGGTTGTAAAAAGTAGTATGGTTAGAGCAGCTGCCAAAGTATGTGGAGAGGCGAAAAGAAAGAAAGGAATGTCGGTGGGATGCAGAAATTAAGAAAATAGTGGAATGTAAGAAAAAGGAGTGGTTGGATGGACTAGCCATCAAAGCGAAAGGTAATGAAAGTCATATAGAGAACATATACCCAGTAATAAATGCAAAAAGTGTGTATAAGTAAAAGTGTCGGTAGCAATGTAATATTTGTCTATTTTGTTATGTTGGTAATTTTTCTCTCTCACTGTAATGGCCGATATTGTGTGCTGTGTTATAAAAGCCTAATTATAAATAAAAGTCTACTTTAAGTTTTATAGATTGTTTTAATTACATCTCAACAGGAAGCAAAGAAGAAAGCTAAAATTGGGGTACAGGAAAAGAAGAAGGGTATGAAAGAGAAGTTTGACAGAAAGATGTCTGAGAACTTCAGGGCCAATTTAAAACTGTTCTGGAAGCAGGTTAAATTGGTTCGCGGCGGTTCAAGGTCATCTGAGTTGAACGTTATAAGAGCGAAAGATGGACGATTGTTGAGTATTGAAAGGGATGTTCTGCATCGTTGGAAAAGTTACTTCGAAGAACTTTTTGAGTGTAGTGAAATTATTGTGAAGATGTCCCATCTTCACAATAATGAGCCGGTGAACATTTCAACTTCCACTCACTCACAAAGCATTTAGTGTTCTCAGTGTTGTAGGTAAATTGTTTGCGAAGATTCTTATTGAAAGAGTGACGAATGTAACTGATGAGAAATTGTGGGATCTACAAGCGGGATTTAGGAGAGGAAGGGGGTGCATCGATCAGATCTTCTCTCTGCGGAGCATCTGTGAAAAACATTTAGCCAAGTCCAAAAAAGTATTTTGTGCATTTGTAGATCTGGAGAAGGGTTATGATCGTGTACCCAGGAATGAATTATGGTCAACGCTGTCGAATACATATGGGGTTGACGAGCGCCTGGTGCGGGCTTTAATTTCTCTATATGAGAATTCTAGAGCCAGTATCAGGGTGAATGGGGCGCACTCAGACTGGTTTGATATCTATAAAGGTGTTCGAAAAGGATGTGTTGCGTCACCATGGCTCTTCAATCTCTATACGGATAGTTGTCTGACAAATCTGAAAGAGATTGAATGTGGTTTAATCATGGAAGAGGTGCGTGTCAAGTGCCTACTGTACGCCGATGACCAGGTATTACTTGCTTCGTCGGCGTCGGAGTTACAAGACATGCTAATCTTGGTGAATGAAGGATTTAGAGAAAGAGGTGTGAAAATAAATGCAAGCAAGACAAAGTTTTGGTTGTGGAGAGAGAGAAAGAGGTCACAGTGTGTGATATGATATTGGATGGCGAGAAATTTGAGCAAGTGAATGAGTTTGTATATTTGGGAAGTATGTTTACAAGAGACGGAAAATGTGAGGAAGATATTGAAAGGAGAGTGACTGCAGATAATAAAGTTAATGGTGCATTGCATGCCTTGATGGGTAGTCAGGCTGTGTCTGAAAAGGCAGGTTTGACAATTCATAAAGGTGTGTTGGTACCAACTCTCACATACGGGAGTGAGTGTTGGGTGTGGCAGGCGAAGCATGAAAGTAAGGTAAAGGCAGTGGAAATGCGTTCTCTGAGAAGTATGTGTGGAGTCACCATTGCGGATCGAATGAAAAATAGCGTGATAAGGGAGAAATGCAAGTTGAAGGATGATGTGGTGACCAAAGTGGAGAGAAGTATGTTAAGATGGTTTGGTCATATTGCAAGAATGGATGAAAGCCGGCTGATTAAAAGAGTATACGAAGCGAATGTGAGTCGGGATCGGGAGACCAAGACGGAGCTACCACGACCAAATAAATGGTCTGTTCAAAAAAGGCAAAATGCGTAGCACTCGAAACCGACGTGAATGCATGACGAGATGTATGACTGTGTATGAGGCGAAAGATGTGTGTTGATCTTTGCTTGTGGAAAGCCAACAAGTAGAGACTTGTACTCAACGCCTGTACAAACTCACGCCTGTATCCCATGGGGGTAGGCAGAGGCCTACCCTCATGGGATACAGGCGTGAGTTTATGTATGTATGTATATATTTAAAATTCTCGTGTTACAGTGCTAGTTACCATATTTCTCCGATACGGCTTAACTGATTCTAATGTTTTTTTTCAGTGCATATCGGATAAGTCTGAGAATCGGACATTAAATTTTCATACTTCTAAATGTTAAGGGTTATCTACTTTTTATTAAAATATTTATAAATATTTTTATAAAATAGAAAAAAAATAGAAATACGAAAATTGCTTGCCATTCAATCGTCTAAGCGGTCATCGCTTTTAATTCAAGACATATTACATTTGAGACGTAAAAATTCGGCGAGTGAAAGCTTAGCAGTCGTTGCCTCCACCTTCTAGTAGAAAAAGGCGTTTATAAAAAAAATAACAAAAACTCTACCCAAGAAAATATGCTAGACTATAATCCATTTGTAGAAGTCTCAACATCCTAAGTGTTTGCTAAGTTAGAAATTAAGTAGTTCCCGAGTACTAATCACGGCAAGAATACTGTATATACGAATAGTCTGGGAGTTTTATTTATACAAAAAAAAACTATTATTGTAAAAGACAAACAGACGGTTTTTGATGACACAAAGATATATATAATTAACGGTTGAAGCTTAATTAAAATTTAATTTTAAAGTACGTATCATTTGAACAATCCAGGAGTTATAGTGTTACCAATACAATTTACCTGAATTATTATCTGTAATTAATTAAAATTTTATCGCTCGATATATTGAAAACCTGAAAATAAAATTGAAACATTGCTCTCCGACTGGGAATTTATATTCCCAAGCTGTAATAATTACTGTCTGGATGATGTCATTTTTTAATATTTAATTTTACAACGCAATTTTATACAGCGTCCTCTATCGACACGCCGATTTAATCATTTACCGGGAGGTTAATATAGTTTGTTTGCTTGCAGATTTAGCCCAGGGCTTCTGATTCACAAGTGGGATGCTTGAAAGTTAGACCACTGAAACCACGAAGACATATAATTAAGCAAAGAGAAAAAAATACATTTTTGAAAAAAAAAATATTGCAATAATTTCCATTAATTGTTTTACAAAGGGGTTGATTTATTGCCATGATCAGATCTCCAATGGATCTGAGTTAACTATTATTAAACCCAAGTATTTATCACGGCATTTACCGACAGTAATTTAATCCCGACAACGCAATAGATGTTGTGGTTTGATAATAATTATCGTGACCGCTTGCTAAATGGTATTATTAGTTGTGGCCGATGTTTAAGATCTCTATAACTGAATGGAAGCTAGCTAGTTAACCGGTGAAATACTAGAACCTCCCGAAAAATCGACATAAATTTGGCTCATTCCTTATTTTGTTTTTAGACATATATTCAGAAGTTCTTCCCTACCCCAGTTTTAAGGTCCACAATGCAACCGTAACACTATTTTACTTGTGACCATGGGCGGCGCTAGTTGCTAGTAGCTGAAATAAAAATTGTAGTTGGGAAAACAATGCGACACAATTACAGAAAGCCTATAATATCTTTTTATAATCCATGTCTGAATCGTGTGACTGTCGGTCTGTGTGGAGGTTGATTGATTGAGTGTTACCAATAAGAATTATTTTAGTTCCTTACTTGTCGCACGGCTGAACTGATTTACACTAAATTTGGCTGAAAGGTCATGAACTGCATTAGACCAAGAGTGTGGAATATGGAACCTTGCTGTAAAAGAGTTTTATTCTAAAAGAAAAGTATTTGACACATCCCGGATTGTAGGTGAGCTCCTCTATTATATTGAATTTCCTGGTTAAGTTCCTCACGTAGATCACGACGTACAACAATATTATAGAACTAACGTGAAAATAAAATGTTATATTTGTTGGCACGAGCTGGAGATACGTGCTGCTAATATTTATGTGCTGTGAGGAACTTTATCTGGGTAAGAACATTCAGCGAGATGGTTGTGCTGATATACTAACTAATTATTGATAGTGGAACCATAGCTACGACATATTAAAAGATATGCACTATAGGCACCTGATGAAAAATAATTTGTGTTGGCTTTTATTAAAAGACACTGGTCTCCTGTCGAAGACAGAAACAATAGCTTACAAATTAATTAATAATGTTATACTCCAGATAAACATCATTTTAGTACTGTGCTCCGAAATAATTTCCTTTGCAATACAAGTTTATATATCGGGCAACCAAATAAATGGGTAGTAAATCTACCTCATCTATATTTTGCACCATTGACAATTATTGTATAGAATTAACTAATGGCTGGTTATGACATTAATACAACAAAAGAAAAGGGCCCATTAGTATTTACATTATTAGAATAATTTTAACGAGGTTCGTTCGAGGTATATTTTGTAACGGACAAACAAAATTACAATACGAACCTTAACGTTTTTGAAATGTCAATAACATAAAAAACAGTGTTTTTAATTATTTTAAAACCCTCTCTGTAATACTTATATAATCAGAGAAAATATTAAATATACCTGTGTAGGTGCTACGTGATAAGAATTTTGTACAGGGTTGGCACTTGGTTAGATTCTTTTATGGGATAGAAGGGCAAACGAGCAGGCGTGTCATCGGATGGTAAGTGACCAACGCCGCCCATGGACACGTGCAACACATATAGTGTTATAGTTGCGTTGCTGACCTTTAAGGGAGTAGAATAGGAAAGGCTGGGGAAGGGGTATAGACCTCCGGATACCTCTCTTTCACCGAACGAAACGCGGCATGGGCCACTTTACGTCGATCTTCTGAGAGGTTGAGGTGTTTCACCGGTCGAGCCGGCCCATTCATGCAGCGAACTGCTTGGTATTGTATTGCTATGTTCGTAGCTTGATGCTTGGTGCCAACATTACAAAAAAATGTATTATTTTACTGCGGTTTTCAGTTAGACTGTAAAAACTATCGATATGGCTGTAATCATAATGGTCTTCAAATAGAGTCAAAGAGAGTGAGACAGATTTGGCTGTGCCCTAGAAAAAGAATAAGCAATAATCGATAATAATTCAAACAAAACTTCTCGTTTATTTAACAGATTCCGAACCTGATCACTTTCATATGGAAGCCTTGCTAAAAACGTATTCCTATTCCTGATGAAAACAATCCTTAGTACATATAATGTATAACGTTCAATCGCTATAATACTGTTTCAGAACGCCACATCGGGTTTTCGTTGGATATTTAGTTTTAACAATCTCAGTTAAATTCCCCGGTGAAAAATGAAGATTATGAAAGAATTAAATGTTAAACACATTTAATTCTTTCATAATCTTCATTTTAATTAACCACGCGCCATATGGTTTCATCATCACGGAGGCATACAAATTTTAGACAGTTGTCACGTTAATGCAGCTTAACGCTTTAAAAAACTGCATTGGAGTGACATCTGTCGATTCAATGGGATATTACCGGTTTGTATTGGTATTGGTAGTTACGTTTATGTATAGTTTTATGAATCGATGCGTAGATCTGCTATAACTATATGAATGGATTTTAGCTTGTAGTGTTGTAACGTTAGAGGTAGATAGCAATAATAGTCTAGTCCTTCAATAACAGATAGTATATTAGACTAGCAGACCGCGCGAACTTCGTACCGCCATATTTTATACATTTTCCACTAAAAAGATTATTGCCGAAATCATATTAATACCCCAAAGCTTTCATCATAAATGGACTATCTAACACTAATATTTATTTCAATTCAAGTTCTTGATACATACATACATAACTTCAGGCCAGATCCCTTGCGGGGTAGGTAGAGAGAACAAAGGGCCATAAGGTACGATTATTACACACCTCACTTGCTTAGCTGTTGATATTAGCGACTAACAACCAAGATATATTATGGTGATAATATTATCAATTTCAATCAACACTATAAGTAATAGTAGTAGTAGTCCGAAGCTTTTTGTCAACTTTTAGTTTTTTTTTTAATACTACTTGAACAACCTTTTTTTTTCTTTGGTCATTGTCTTTCTACAAAAAAAAGACCGGGTCACCACATGTTTTAACCAGCATCTGTTTTTTATAATTTAAATGGTGTCGATTTGGCACCTTGGTATTACTCTTATCAAAATAAATTCACTACATTTTAAAAGAGATCACGATATTAAAAATACTAATAGATGGGCAACTCTATGTGGTATGATGAAGACCGTAAAGTCTTTATATTTTAGCAAAATACGCCAAGTCGAGGTGTGTGGGTATATCTTGCGCTTCGTCCATTTATATGAAGTTGCAATATTGTAAAGAATTAAAAATAATACATATTATCATATCTGCTTAGAGAAGTAACTGTGAACTAACGCTAACTTTGACCCAGGACTTTGGATACATAGATAAAATATTTTTAAATAGTACGTTCGTTTTAGATATTTAGATCACATTAAAGGAATTAGGTACTCTTAAATAGACAGTGGTAGAACCAAGCAGTTCGCTGCATGTATGGGCCGGCTCGACCGGTGAAATAACACGACCTCTCCGAAGATCGACGTAAAGTGGCTCATGCCGCGTTTCGTTCGGTGAGACGGGTACCCGGAGGCCCACCCCTCTTTCCCCATCCTTCCCTTTCCCCTATCCCTTAAACGTCGGCAACGCAACAGTAACATTATATGTGTTGCTGGTGTACATGGGCGGCGTAGATTGCTTACCATCAGGTGACATGGCTGCTCGTTTGCCCTTCTATCTCATAAAAAAATGCAACTTTTAGGCTATCGCGTATGCATATTACATAAATATAATGAACGGGAAATAACGCCACACGTTTAGGTAAACAAATAATTATAATATTATAAAAAATATAAAAAATAAATAATAATAAATATATAAAAAATATATAAAAATCTAATTGACGTGTCTTATTAGACTCGGAAATCATCATCATTTAGCAGACCGCGCGAACTATGCACCGCCATATTATATACATTTGTAACTAAAATTTATTGTCCCACTCTTATTAATAACTTAAACTTTTCTCAATAAATGGGCTCTCTAAAACTAATATTTTTTTCAATCCAAACCAGTAGTTCCTGATACAGACATACATAAATTCTCGCCAAATTCCTTACGGGGTAGGCAGAGAGAACAAAGTGCCATAAGGCACGATTCGGCCATACGGCCTCACTCGCTTAGCTAGTATCTATTAGCGTACTGACAATCAAGACATTGATAATATTTACAACTTCAAAGAAAGCTTTATTAGCAATGCCACTTATGAACAATGAATATGGCAATGAACTTGTCCCAAGTTTTTTTTTAACCTTTAGTTTTTTTTTAATACTACATAAAAAACTCTTTTTATTTGGTCACTATTGTTGACTTCAATGAAAAAAACGGGACACCATATGTTCAAACCGGGGTAGCTAACTCACAGTGAATGTTTTTTTTTATAAGTCAAATGATGTCTGTTTTGCGATTAAGCTTATCGAAATAAATTTACTACAATTTAAAAGATATCACGATCTTAAAAATGTAAAGTTTATTACATATATCTAGAATGCATTATAAAACAGTCAAAATGTTGTTAGTTTTTTAAACGTCATTATATGTAATAATTTTAAAAATTAATAATTCCAGCTAAGCAATAAAACAGAGTTATCATATTAATTAACTTCTATAGTAATGATCTCTGATACCTATTTAATGGATTTAATGCGAGCGAAGCCGCGGGTAAAAGCTAGTAACTTTTATAAATAAAAATAGCACAAAATAGGATTAATAACTACAAATTTTAAATTCTAATTAAAGAATTGAGCGATATGATGACAAAGAGAGAAACAACAACACAACATAACTTCACGCCTTTTCTACTCGAAGATGTAGGCAGCGGCTGTTAAACCTCGTTTCGCCACTATGTTTTCATCCCAAATGGAAAAGGTGGCGAAATTATTGCCATACCATTCACAAAGTTTATAGTCATCGATATCTAAATACATATAACTTCCGAAAACAATTTCAAAAAGTCATTGGTGTGAGCCAGAATTCGAACCCGCGACTACTTTATTCAGAAATGGGGTTCTCGACAATTGGACCACCGATACCTTTTAGCAAGAAACGAACGTAAAAAAATCTACCTGATAGCTGTCGCGGTCCGAGCTGTCTGAGTCGGATACATCTTCCGTAGTGTAACTAAATATTTCCCTATGAAATGAATACTTACATTTTGTATTTTGCGATATCTTTTGAATTAAATGTCCGAATTGAATTATTCAAAAAGTTCTAGAAAGGTATTGAAATTATCTTTTTATTGAAGTAATTTATTTTAAGGAGAATTAATACCAAGGTACAAAATAAACCATTTTTATAACGACATCAATTTAATTATTTTAAAATATTCAAAAAACACTTATTGTGAGATAACTACAATAGTTAGACATATGGCATCGCGGACTTTTTAATAGACAAATTTATGTTCTATAAAAGTGTAGTACATTTTTTTGTTCTAGAATCTATAGTTTTCGCAGCGTTCACGATGTAAGAATTATTTTCGAGTCATTTTCTTACACCTTGGGTTACATTACTGGACTTATAGTAAGGATCCCTAATTTATTTGAAAATATAATATAGCCTAAAGCCTTCCTCGATAAATGGACTATATACTACTGAAAGAATTTTTAAAATCGGACCGGTGGTTTCTGAGATTAGCGCGTTCAAACAAACAAACAAACAAACAAACAAACAAACAAACTCTTCCGCTTTATAATATAAGTATAGATAATAGTATTAAGATAACATAGATGAAAAATAGTATAAGATGAAGAGGTAGCAAGAAAATATTAAGAAGTCAGCGAATAGTTATATAAGAAAAGAAGTATATAGGAAGAGTAGAGGGCCGGCGAAAGATAGTAGATAGTCTCAGGGTGGTAGGTCGGTAAGTGAAAAAAAGGGGTCAGTCTGCTTCCTCCCACTAAGTCGGTAGTAGCGAGGGTCACTGGCCTTAAAGCTGGAAGTAGTCTTGCAGGGACGTATTGCCCTAGTTCGCTGGAGTCCGGTCAGCTCCGGTATGGTCCTCCCGCGTAGAAGGCTGCTGGCAGTTGTATCTGTCGGAGCGCTCACCCCGTCGGTGGTCCTGAGGGGCAATTCCCGTAAAGTGTCCATAGTGAACCGTTACGCTGTTTGTGCAGTATCTGAAATGCCACAAGGCACTAGGTTTACATGCTGTTCGCTCGATCCGTTAGCGACCTTTGGCCCCACGCTTTGTCGCACGCTCGGAACCGAGAACAGTCACAACTTCTATCTTTTTTTTTTAACACTAAGCTAGCTACAATAATTTAACAAGGGCAACTCACCCGTAGGGGGTTGAAGTAGCAGTTGATGTCAGAGATCAGGCTGTCTGGTCTATTTCTATACCGTCGGTAGCGTGATTGGAAGGTGTTGTTCGCAAGGCGACGGCGTCAAAGAGAAGAAAGTTATAGTATATGTTCAATCTAACGATATGTTCTGTCATTTCCGTCATTCCGATTCTGGAGTGGGAGTGAGTCACTAGCTTTTACAATTATCCCTTATAGTGGGATTCCTAATTTTACTAGTTTATATATTATTTATAGATTTAATTTATGCTTTATTTAATGAATGAATTTAATTAGTTCTAATTTGACTATTATTCATTGACGAGGACGTACGCACGGCTTCATCGTAGTTACAGAGAAAATCAATAGATGTCGCCACTAGATGGCTTCTACTGATAATTCTGTCGTAATATCCCATTGAATCGACAGATGTCACTCCAATGCAGTTTTTTAAAGCGTTAAGCTGCATTAACGTGACATACCGCCGAACAAGGGGAGGATTTTACGTACAGTCTAGACCTAAGAGGAAAATCCATCTACTTTTAAGGCTAAGCTAAGATTTCGGCGTAAGCGTCTCTTGATTGATAAATGACTTCATCTATTTCTGCGTCCACATAATGGGATCCGCAAGTGACTAGCTCACGTCCATATACCAAGAACGAAGGGGTATATCCTGTGACTTCATTTACTGCGCTGTTTATAGCGAACTGTATTTGGGGAAGCAGCTTGTCCCAAGCTCTGTGATCGCTCTCGATGTAAGTCGACACTGCGGTCATTATAGTTTTATTATAACGTTCTACCGTGTTAATTTGTGGTGAATACTTAGGTGTATAGTTTAAGTTAGGTATTTTATATTTTTCTATCAACTTTCTGAAGGTTGCGCTGTCAAATTGTTTGCCGTTATCTAATACTACTGTAGATGGGATACCATGTATAAGGAATACGTTGTCCTCAAGTATTTTAGTGATAGTTTCGGCGGTAGCTCGCCTAATGGGAAATAAAAGACAGTATTTACTAAAACAACACGTTACCACGAATATGTAGCAGTTTTGTTTTTTAGACGGTGGCAACGGTCCGATCAGGTCAATGCTGATCATCTGAAATGGTCGCGAACACAGTTTCGGTTTACCCATTTCACCGAGGGGTGGATGATTTTGATGTTTATGGGCTATACAGGTGTCGCATGATAATACAAATTTAACAACGTCGGCGTGCATCTTAGGCCAGTAGTAGCTCTGTACGAGTCGTTTGTAGGTTTTAAAAATACCTAAGTGTCCCGAGGTTGGTACGGAGTGACACTTCTCAAGAATATTTTCTCTATTTTCTTCTGGTACGACCTCCTTCCATTCAAACTCTTCCCGTAGCGAGCATTTAGATTTCATAAATCTATATAATTTATCGTGTTTAACTAAATAATTAGGAAACGACGTAGGTGAAGTACAACATCCGTTGTAAATATTTAGATACCATTGATCGGAATTTGAGACATTTCCGACAGAGTCGTCAATTGCAGCCACTGTGCATGCCCGAGACAAGGCGTCTGGGACAATGTTGTCAGCACCGCGACGATGTTTTACTTCGAAGTTAAAGGCTGATAATCGTACTCCCCATCGCGCTAAACGACCCGTGGGATTGCTTAGATTAAGGAACCACTTTAGAGCTGAGTGATCCGTGTAGACTATGAACTTCATTCCATTATCGAGGTAGCAACGCCAGTGTTCCACTGCTACTAGTACCGCCAGGGCTTCCCTCTCGGTAATACTATAGTTCCGCTCTTGTGCAGACAATGACTTACTCATGTAAGCAATAGGGTGTTCCACGCCATCGAAGGTTTGAGTGAGAAGGGCTCCGACTCCATAGTCACTCGCATCCGTGTGTACCTCGAACGGCTTACTGAAGTCTGGACAAGATAATATAGGTGCTGATGTAAGACATTTTTTTAGATTATTGAATGCTTCGTCCGCTTCTTTAGACCATTCAAATGGACGAACCTTCTTCTTGCTAGTTGAAGTTAGTTTGTTAAGTGGACCAGCTATAGCGCTGAAGTTAGGCACGAATCTTCTGTACCATGAGGCAGTACCGAGAAATCTTTTGACTTCTTTTCTGTTCGTAGGTTGCGGAAACTTCGCAATTGCTTCAATTTTACTTGGGTCCACGTGTAGTCCTTTAGAGTTGACCACATAGCCCAAATATTTTAATTCGTTTCTGAAAAATTTGGATTTTTCTAGATTGACAGTTAAATTAGCAGCCTTGAGTTTTTCATAGACTTTTTCTAATAAGGAGATATGGTTATTAAAGCCAGAGGGAGTTATACAGACTATATCATCCAAAAAGACGAAGACCGAATTCTCGAATTCAGGACCACTAAATATGCGATCCACTAATCTTTGTTGAGTAGCTGGCGCATTGGTTAGTCCGAATGGCATGGTGACAAATCTGAACGTGCCTCTGGTAGGGACATAAAAAGCTGTCTTGTCGCGGTCTCGTTCGGCTATGGGTGTTTGCCAGAAGGCTTTCGAGAGGTCTATGCTGCTCAGGTACTTCTATTACTTTTTTTACTTAATTATACTAATCTAATATATAAAATTCTCGAGTCTAGATGTGCGTAATTGAACTCCTCCGAAACGGCTTGACCGATTCTCATGAAATTTTATGTGCGTGTCGGGTAGGTCTGAGAATAGGACAGCATCTATTTTTCATCCCCCTAAATCACAAGGGTAGCCCACCCCTCAATTTTTTTTTTAATTTTTCGACATATTTCTGTTTTTTATTTTTTTTATAAAACGGGATACAAAAATACATGCAACCCTAAATTTTCAACCCCCTACGATCAACCTCTATTTTTAAATTTTATTTTTCGGCAAGACAACGTTTGCTGGGTCAGCTAGTAGTTAATACAATTATAATTTATTTATAATACAATTATTATTACTGTTTTTGAATACAATTTTAAGTAACATGTTATTTTATTCAATAGACGGATGTTATTTTATTTAAAAACTGTTTACAAACGTTTTAGATGTGGATTTCTTGTTGTCAAAAGGAGTGCATATTGAAGCACTTTTTTATCAATGCAAGAAATTGTGCTGTGGAGCAAATATGCTGATTAAAGTTGTGTTCTTACGTTTAGGAATCTACTAGCAAGCTCCTTATTGAGCTTGCGGTGACCGAAGGAGTCGGACATCACCAGATTCTTGTGTATTCGTGATGTTACTTTTTATTCGTGATTTACGTAACATTCTATCAAGCAACGCTTGATAGAATGTTACGTATTAAATTACCAATTAAAGACAATAGAATTGCCGCCATCCCTATCGTGATGAAACAGAGACATTCCTGTCGGTATATTTGGTGAACTTTTCTAATAAACAGACGTCGTTGGCGCGAGGCGTTTATTTTTCTGAACTTAATGTAAATCAGTGTGATTTTTCTTTGTTTCGTTCGCCAAATACATCTCGGAATATATTAATATTGCTTTCATATATCAAAAGGATTACATGTTGAGGCATGTTTTGGTTTAGTTTATTAACTTTTATACGTTTATTTATATGAGAGTTTAGTCAGGGTTATCAGATATGCACCGAGTAGAATATTAGGTGTAAGTTAAGGTGACGGATCAATTACCATTGGTTACCACCGGTTTAGTTAGAGCCCAAGCAAATTGAGCTTTTTTTGTAACTAGGCTTTTTTCTACTCGAAACAGAAAATAACGACTGTCAGACGACTTATTGTCAAATAGTTGGCGGAATTTATTAAAATACACCGGATATAATGCTATAAGCTATCGATATTGAGTACTCATCTGTGAAGTTATTTGTTGTAACGCGGTCGGGGTATATAAATAAAAAATTCACTCGGTTATTAAAATTATTAACTTTATTTTAACAACGAGTTGCTCCTCAATTTGTGGCTACCATAATTCTTAGAAAGGGAGCAGGTACGACCTGATGCCGAGTGACCCGCGAAGGCTCACTGCAGGGGTGTCCTGGTGCTCCACAGAAGTCTCCTCCCCGATGTTGTTGGGCTGCCTTGCACTGTCAGATGGCCGACAGGAAAAGTTGAGATGAGAAGGCAAAGATGGAGATGTGAAGGTAGAGTTGAGAAGGTTGAGTTGAGGGTGAAGATTGAGGGCAGCCAGTCTGGAAAACAACCAGTAACAGCCCCTGAGCATCCCCATTCACTGGCATCGACAATCAGTGCCACCACTGACCCCCATTTCTCAGAATGGGTAGACAGTGGTGTCACATGCCAGTAATTTGGAAAATGCCCAGGGTGGATCAAGCATATAACCCTACCTTAAAAACAATAATATTAATTTGGAAAAGAGTTGTAGCAATCTATTATGCAACATAATTAATAGTGTAGGTAGGTTACTACTACCTACTTGATTTGTAAAATTATCTAGATTGTACAGAATAATTTATATAAGCAATTACTGTAATATATACAAAAATAATATGCTGCTATTAACAGAGTCTTAACATGTAATAGTAAACTTTGATAATTTTGATGAAACTTGAACTTTGAAACTTTGATGAAATAATTTTAATAAATTAGGCACATCAAGCTCACGGCACTGCAGGCAATAATATCTTAGCTATTAGGGTGAAATAAATTGGTTAAAACACTCACCAATAAGATCAAAAGTTTTGTTGAATTATTCTGGCTCCTTTCTTGATAACAGTTTCAAATGAAATGGCCGAATATCCTGTCTAATTCTAAAATGTCTGGCCAGTCTCTCATATTAAATAATTAACTACCGACTTTATAGAAGAATTCAAATTATTAACTTTCGTATACTACCTACAGTTGTATTTTTATTTATGACCTGGAAACCGTGTCTTTGAAGCCTAAATTTATTATGATATAAAAATTTACATTGTCACTCAACGTGACATTGTGTGAGCCCAGGTTCAATCCCAAGACTTCGACCTCCAGACTACTCCAGCAAACAACAAACTGATTTTTTTATTTATTTATTAACCTTTAAAAGCGAAACTTGAACTTTCGCTTGGAGCATTTTTTTATTTCTTTGATGTTTTATTTCTGATAAAAAATAAACAATTAAACCTCAAATTACCAATTTGTAAAATCTGTTTCGTTGTAATATAATTATTAAGTTATTTGTGAAGACATAGCTCATATTATTGTGTACATTTGTTGCAATGTAATGAGTTTCAGTGTAAGAAGTGTCTCAAAATTATTTTAACGAACTTCTTACGTGATATTGTTTGATGAAAAGTTAGCGTCAATGAAATCATAACTTTGTACGTGGAATTATATACGAATATGATATTTCAAAGAAATAATTGTAGGATTCCAGAATTGTTTTAAAAAAAACAAACTCAAGAGTACTCTCTAATAGAATTTTCTTACTAATAATATTAATATATAATAATAATTATTATAATAATTCACGGTAATGATAACTAACAATACCATTAATTAATCAAGCGAGTAAGGTATTTTTAGCGATTTTTATTAATATTCCCAGAGAGATATTTTTCACATTTAATTTCTTCTTTCGGAAATTACTTCGGGAATGGAAAGTTGACAAAAAGTACATCAGTGTCGTGACTATCCCCCGGGAATAATGTTCACGCATCTTATAAATAAGGCTTATGTATATTTTTATTTTTTTACGTTGTTGCTCTATTTTCAAAATAATCACTATAAGCTTGGCCTGTGCTTATACGAAGATGTTTAATTATTAAATTACTGCAGTTTGTTAGAAAGGTAGGTATGTTTGTTTATAATACAATGAAATATATATTAAGTGATTATGGGCCCAGCATATCGCTTATACTGTATTAGCTCAATGTTTTTCGAAAGTAAATAGAAACTGTCTGTATATTTGAACTGTTTTAATAGCCCCTATTTTTGCTTTCAGAAGGCTTCTGATTCAGAAGAGCAAAGCATTGACTTAGCCATAGAAAATAAAAAAAATATTATACATATTCACATGTGTAATAACTTAACATTGTATAGCACTCGTGTTTTCTAACAATACTCAATTTCGAATATATTTATATATAGCCCTCGACCTGTCGTAAGTCAACAAAATAACGTGAACCTGAGAAATGTTCTGCATATTTGATGATAACGGAGTGCGCAAGATGGCCGAAGTGTTTGTCTGAGGAGGGGTTAATATAATTTTATTTGTTGACTGATTATGTGACGGCGAAAAAAGAGATCGTCTTGTCTTCAAGGAGCTAAAAATATATTTGAAGGCAGCTTCAGTTAATTGTAATATTCCTATGGTAATGATGAAGTAGCGTATAGCACATATTGGGCACAATGTTGTCACTCATTGATATCTATCATACATAAATTCAAAAAGATTTCAGCAAGGTGTGGGCCAAGATCAGAATCGGTATCTTATTCATATTAAAAGTGGGGTGCTTGACCTTCTGTTTACTAAGACAGTAGCTCCGTTTTGGTCTCCCTTTCCCGACCCTACTTCGGTACTTAACTACCGAATAGTTCAACTGACACTATTTTGTAGTCGGCGCCACTGCCGAATAAAATAGGAAATTAATTTTAAATAAATAAAAAGGGCAGAAGAAAGAGATTATGGTTTTAATGTTTTAAGTGATAACCTAAATACTGAATGAATAAAAAGTCACGTTATAAGTTAAACAAGAGTATAAGTAATATGAATATGAGTAAAATAGAACAAACATTATAATAATATTAGTTTATTTTATTTAACTCATAATCATTCTATTTATTTTTACTTGAACCTCCTTGACACAGCAGTCCACAGCATCAGTTTCGCTTGAAGATAAGTAATCGCTATGCTAATATTTCTTGTGTTAAAAAATAGTCCTCCATAAAGGTACATCTGCATAGATCGATGTGGACGGACCGACGACAAATGGTTTCGGGAGGCTCGTCGTTTGTCATTTAGCAGAAAAAAACTAGCTAGATTATTTGGAACGCGGTTTGAATTATTGCAAATAATAAAAAATGAGTACAGGCAGACTTGTGAAAAAATTTAGCTTTCAGGATACTGTATTACAAATTCAGAAACATTTATTAGTTAAGTGGCAGCCTTTATGCACAGGTTCAGATGTATGTGTATTGAAAAACTGATGTTCACTGATAATTATAACTCACTCTTTCGATAGACTCCTTTGCCTCGTTTACAGCGGTAGAGCTACTAAGTTCGCAGCAAGTATTATCCGACATGACCGGTTAAACAGCACTTTTTCTCAGAATATCGACTCAAAGTGACTCATGCCACGATTGCCCCTATCCCAAAAAATAACCTATTGGAATGGACCAGATTAGATCCACACTTTTGGCTCGCAAACAGATAATTGCCGCTGCCCTTTTACATAAAACATATAAATCATTGACTCCTATAGACTACTATAGTATGTTGAAAAAGTATTAATTTACATACACAGAACCCCTTAATACGAGCGTGCGACTCGCACGTGATGAGTTTTTTGTTTTTCACCTCTTCGTCACATTCCTGACATTTGGGTTCCCTAATTAAACGACAAATGTTCCTTTAATGAAGGATCGTCTACGTGCCTCGAATGTCACCACACTCATAATACACTTACAAACATAAAAAAGTGACAAAAGTGACCTTGTCACGTTGTTGACACGCGGCATATACAGAAATATAATATATATATATGTATATATAAGTATAATATGTAATTATCAATTTATGATAAATCAGATGAGGAGGAAGTACTAAAAACACGCAAACGTACAACAGCACGACTCACCTCCCGTTACTTGGTACGCACTTACAAACTAACTTACCCATGTACTTCTAACTTCTACTAACTGAGACGCGCGGCGCTAGTCACTGATCACCAGATGACCCGTTTGCTTACGTGCATTTTTCTTTAAAATCTAAGTGATACATATTTTTTATACCGAAGTTTTAGGTAAAGTGAATGCCATGTGTCGCGAAATGGAATACTTTTTTTTATGGGATAGGAGGGCAAACGAGCAGGCGTGTCACCTGATGGTAAGCAACCAACGCCGTCCATGGACACCAGCAACACATATAGTGTTACTGTTGCGTTGCCGACCTTTAAGGGATAGGGGATCGGAAAGGATGGGGAAAGGGGGTGGCCCTCCGGGTACCTCTCTCACCGAACGAAACGCGGCATGAGCCACTTTACGTCGGTCTTCTGAGAGGTCGTGGTATTTCATCGGTCGAGCCGGCCCATTCATGCAGCGAACTGCTTGGCAAACTGTTTCTGTGTAATTTTTTGCCTCATGTTGTAGCTATTATTGTTTTTAGGCAAAACTTCTCAGTCATCGGTAAATAAAATATATTACAAGATCATGAGAGATTTAACAATCTCGGTGGTCCAGTGGTAGAGCACACGGCTTCTGATCCAGAGGTCCGGGTTCGACTCCTGACATTGGCTCACACCAATGACGTTTGGAGATTGTTTTCGGAAGTTAAGTGTGATAAATATCGACGACTGAAAACTTTGTGCCCGGTATGGCAATAGGTTCGCCACCTATTACATTTGGGACGTAAACATAACGGCGAGACGAGGCTTTCAGCCGCTGCCTACACCTTCGGGTAACAAAAGGCGTTAAGTTATATTATGTTCCAAGATCCCTACAATAATAAAAAAAACACTAAAACTGTTGCCTACTTCGATAAAGTAAAAAATATTTTTTTTTGCTGCCAGAGTACAGGTAACCATGTCATATTGTCCTACCGTTATCCGCTTTTAAATTGCTGTATGTTCTTATAATGAGTGCATGATAATTTTCATATGCAAATGTTAAAGACTACACGATGCACGTATTTTGATCACAATACACAAAGTAGTATACAAGCTTTTGAATGTGTAAAAAGCAGAACGTTAATTATTGCCTTTGCCTGTCTGGCACTTTTGTTTGTTAAACATAATTAGAATGTTTTTATTCCGAATTTGAAAGTTTTTTTTTTTCTATCGGATGGAATTATAATGGAAATTTACCCAATTTCCTAACATTTCAATATGGTCGTCCCCTCCTCTCATCTTATTAAAGAGCCTTATTTTTATAGTTTATTTATTTAAACAACAAGATAATTTAAAACAATGGGTAGATAATAACTAATAGTAATAAAATAACACCAAGTGTACTCGATTGTAGACGATTTCGAAGGTAGACTATTCTAAATTATTTTTTATATAAAAGATAAGGCCCGTATTGAAGTAAGATCTTCCCCCCACTTGGAATACATAATTGAAAACTCGTGTAAAATTGTAAGCAAGCAATACTTGTACGAGGCCACTTCCTCAAATGCTTCGTTACCACATCAAAGAGATATGGTAATGGTTAAGATGTTGATTCAAAATATATTTAAACATGGATGATCAGCATCGAACACGACTCAGACATAGACATATTATGTTTTATAACCGACTTCAAACAAAATTTCTTATATTGAATATGTTTTGTTAAGCTTACGCTTAACTACATCATATGTAGAGAGGTCGGTACCATTATTATCGCTACTCCTAAAGTTAATTTGTTCATTCGATTATTATGTAAATAATTATATTAAGTATAATAATAATAATATAATAATTATATTATGTAACTATTGTGTATATATTATTATGTAAAGAATCGCAAGCATAATAAGTTGGGACTTCTAAAAACAAGCATTGTTTTTAATAATTTCAGTTATTTGTCTTGTTACACTTTAAAGACTGTTGTGAGACTCGTAAGCCAGAGACCAGCCGAGAGGGATGGGATAATGTCCTCATAATATATGTAGTTAGTGGAGCGACCTGAAGTATCTTTGAAGGGGCTAAGTGGTATTCAAGACTGCCTTCTAGAGATCTCAATCGCCGTTTTGTATTGCATTCTGACATTTTATTGAGAGATCTTGACTTCAAACCCGGGTGCATACTAATGTATTATCAGAAATCAGTTTCGAATTTTTGTCTGACAAATGTCGCTGATGAATGATTATAATTATAAATGAAAATGGGCAATAGGCCTTACTACTTTTTTATTGGGATCCAATAATTGAAAAATCAAAAAATAAATATCTTTCTATATATCAATATAAAAATATGTATTAAGTTCGTTACCTAAATAAAATCACCTTACTTGTTTAGTTGATAACTAGATGGCGCTACATAAGTTGGGTACTAAACATTCTAATGAATTCGTATCGAATTATAATTTAGATTTAATTAAAGTTCAATATTATGTTCTTCCTCAAATAGCTGATAATCATCGGAAAACTTATTGAGCAACAAAAATAGAATCAGCAAACAATAAATTTCAATCAAAGTCCAAATTGCTCCAGAACTCACTTCGTCGTCCAAATGTTTATCGTATGAGTTTAGTTTATTCAATTATATTTTTAATTCTTTTTATAGCATCATTATATTTTTAGCTTAATTTCTTTTTATACCTGAAGGTTTAGACAGTACCTGCTGCGCATGGACTTGTCGCATTTGGCAAATATAATTAATTTCTGTAAGTAATTTCAAGACGGATGTACCCCCTCTTGCAGCATATCTTGGTCTGGGTTTCATTAAAATTGGAATGTCTGTGAAGCAGTATTCGTCCTCAGAGAAGCCACGCCGACAAAACTACTGGCACCAAATAGTTTTGCAATAAATACCGGTTCCTCACTGACAGCAGCTGCGTATCCATTAATATATGAAAACATGGACGATTTGGGTTTAATATGCAAATTCTTCTGCCTATTGGACTATTTGAGTTAATTATAGTAGGCGGCAATTTGTGCAGACATTTGGACAGGACTATCATCCGAACGGAAAGAGATTTGGGTCGATTTCGTTTTCCACTTCAGTGTTTTTGTGGTAATTTCATTTTGGGCGAACGGTTGAATCGTTCTTACATTTTAGGGTATCGTTGGTAATAAGAAAAAAAAGGGAAGACTTACATGCATCAGTCGTATTTTATCTGGTTACTGACAGCCCAATTCTCGGAAATCCGATGTTCACTTTAACAAGTAGTAAGTAGTAAAAAAGTAGTTATACGCAAAAAAGAACTAAATGAGTAAATATATTGTAAATATATATAGAAGATTACTAACGGGGTGAAAATAAATTTTCATTGATTAGATTTAGGGTTTCTTTATAAGTCAAATCATATAAATTATCATTATAATTATAAATGGTCATCGACTGAAGACAGCAGTTGATATACATTTAGTGTACACACTCAATATATCTTTCACAAAATAAGCGAGGTCATCGGGCTGTGAGATCTTGGACGATATGCAAAATACTAATCTACTTTTTGTCATAGCATTCTTGATTAAATATGACTCGTTCATAACTCAAACGTAAATTACAGAACGTTTAGACAGTTGTTTGTGACGTCACAATAGTTCCAGGTTACATGTTCTGTCAGTACAGATAATCTTCACTTTGAAACTGCGGAACTAGAATGGAGTGTGTGACCTCACCACTAGTCAATAGGGCTGTCACAATTTATACGAATATAACTTTTGTAGTAAATGGTATATACAGGTTATTCAAGATCTTGGAACCGATGACGGTGCGCCAATAAATAATTTTAATATTATTATTTTATTAATATTATTATTTTACGCAATTTCATTTGTCAATATCCGTTGCCATAGATCCAGCACAATGCTTAAGGCAATGGATGAATTTGTCACAATTTTGTCAGTCAACAATATTTATCAAAGGAATGTTTTCATATTTTTTGTAAAGTCTTTGTACGTAGGTAATGTCTTCTTTTCTTTTAATACATTCATTTAATGTCAAACGATATATGATAAATATATATTTAGTTTCAATTTTTAAGTTTAACCCTGAGGAGAAAAGGCAACAGGGGTGCCAAAACTACTTTATTCAAACCGACACATGGTTGTGAGCAAAAAGCAAAAAGTATTTGCTCGGGACATTCTGCTTTCCTTCAATAACCTTTTGAAGCGTGAGTGAAATGGTTACACCATATAACCGCCTTCCGTTCGGTGGGATTAACGTCACAATGATGGAACAATGCTTATGATTTCTTTTCATGTGATTCTGATGGTGGTAAGTCTTGTTTTACCTTGAAATAATTTATTGTTTGTATATTACAAAATAGACGCCTCATGTACTACCAATCTAGACGAGAGTGCCTTACTTACCATCTTGTCTTGTGGGTGTCCTAGAGGACGATTAAAAGATTTTTCACTGTGGTAGAGCCAAGCAGTTCGCTGCATGAATGGGTCGGCTCGGCCGGTGAAATACCACGATCTCTCAGAAGACCGACGTAAAGTGGCTCATGCCGCGTTTCGCTCGGTGAGAGAGGTACCCGGAGGTCCACCCCTTCCCCATCCTTTCCCATCCCCTATCTCTTAAAGGTTGGCAACGCAACAGTAACACTATATGTGTTGCTGGTGTCCATGGGTGGCGTTGGTTGCTTACCATCAGGTGACACGCCTGCTCGTTTGCTCTCCTATCCACATAAAAAAAAATAAACTTGTACGAATATATCTTTCTCTTTCCTGTGTGTTATAATTTATAAGTCTTGATGGCTTAGTTCAGCATTATTACTTTCCGGTCTTGTTTTTTTGGCTAACAGATGTCGATACCGATATTTAGGACACAATCAACTTAATCTATCGTAGCAAGATATAATTGCTGCTGCCTACTCCTTAGAGCGTTAAGGGCGTGAAAACACAATTACAGTATATAAGATACATACAATGTTCTTAATCAAACAAAAACCATAGGTTACTTAGAAAATAGAATATCGCTATCTGCATTTAAATATAAAATATATATCGGTTCTTAGATATACTGAACACTGCGTCAGTAAGTTTTATCTTATGTGTAAATATAAGAAGTCACAAATTCCATTTAAATCTGTCTCCATTCGATTGAAACTCAGATGAACACGGATGTGTAAGAATATTGTCACTTTGTCGGTCTGAATGAATGATAACTTCACGCTTAAGGACAACTTTTTCTACCCGAAGGTGTAGGCAGTGGCTATTAAGCCTCGACTCACCGTTACGTTTACGTCCCTGATGAAATAGGTGCTGCACATACTGCCATACCGGGCACAGAAAAATATTAAATTAATTAAGATTGAAAAAAAAAAAATTAGAAATATGAGAAAAATATTTTTAAAATGAGGAAATTTAATCTCTTTTTGTAAGTGTATTCCATTGTCATCTTAAAAATAACTTTTCAGATTTTTGTCGCTGTTATTATTCTTTTGTAGCGAGCGCCATCTATTGTAAAGGTAAAATAATAATTTGTAAAGAATTCTGAGAAAGCTTTTAACACTTAACTTGTGAATTAACATTGCTAAAGCGAAATACATCACAAACGGTTTGTTAATGTTTTTCTTTGTTTTCATATAAAAAAGTTTTTGTACTGTACATTAGTCGATCTTGCATCATCCAATCTTTGATGATATCTAAACCATCTCAGCATGCTCTTCCATACTTCCGGATTGAAACTCTCTTAGGCATTACAATCTCAATTTAGAAGCAGTCTACGAGCGTTACACCGCGAATTTTAAAAAATACTCGTAAGTTTGAGTTGGTATTAATACCGTATTGTGTATAGCTTTTTTTAATTGTATGGAGTGTTTTAAAACACAACGTTAAACGGTGATTTCACCCCGTATTGGGCTTATGAAATAGCAAAGTTGAAAATTTGGGACGTTTTAGTTATGAGTCGTTACTAAAATATATAACTTTGAGTAGTTTATTAAAATAGTCGTTTTGATTGTTGACACAAATTGTAATATTTTGACTCCTCAGGTGTAAATTGCTCTTTGTATGTAAAACTCCAACTTTTCTATTTATTTATTTCTATTTTCTTCTATTTAAGTACTTTTATTTACCCACATTCAGACTAAGAACCTATTCATCTGAAACCGGAAGGTTAAACCACTGAGCCATAGAAACAACTGCCTATCTACATACTGAGCTAGTACGCTATAAGTTCCATCACTATTTATGTCCTAACTCAAATTTTGGGATACATCATATTACTAGTACTATTAGGACTTGATGCACAGAACCCTGATCAGAATTTCAATAAGAACTTACTTAAGAACTTAAACATTAGTAAATTACCTTAATCATCAGCAATCATTGTTCATTTGAAATTCAAAATGACCGACAAATATCAGTGAAGATCAAAATATTTCAATCGTGTGACAGCTTTGAATCAAATACATTTTCTAGGTGAATTCATAGCGATATCGACATTAGAATACGATTTACCTGTGAACCGTAAGCCGCAAAGGGTTGATATTTTGACGCCCGGTCATAACCAAAGGATTATATGGGATCTGCTCTTCGAAATGGCTTAAGTTATTTTAGGATACGGAATGCTTTCAAAGTTTTTGCAGACTTTTTTAAAGGGAATACCAATGATTTTGAAATATTAATTTTATTTATGGGATACCGTATAATTACAATTCACCCACGTAGGTGTTGGCAGTGTTGTTTCGTTATGCAGATTACATATTTGATTTCATTGATTAGGTCACAATACATAAATCGGGCATTTTCAGTCAAGTGTTTTACATTTTTTTTTTCACAAAGCTAATAACCATTCATCTGTCTAATAACCATTATATTGATTTGTACATTTTTACATCTACTTTCTTATAAAAACCGCACTGTTTATAAACTTGGCCCCCAAATAGGTCCCGCTATGAGCCTTTCTTTAAATGGCCAAATATTTTTTAATTTGTACCATAGAGGTGGTAAAGTATATGCTGTACTGGAGCTTATTTCATTCTAAACCGAAATCAATCGAACTGAAAATCGATTAAAACCGTAGTCAAGCGTTTCGTATTTGAAATGGCCCTTGATCGGTAGCGACGTCTAAAACTTGACCCCGACAGATGCTCACCACACGAGCGTTGACGTTAAATTTAGTTTTTTAGACAAATTTTAAAAGGCATCGGGATCCCAGAGATTTTCATAAGTTTTCAGACACATAGTGTCTCTAAAGACTAAGCTAAGTCAGATGGATTATCGAATGTTAGACCTCGGTATAGAAAATAATTGTAGACAAAAAATTTCAATTAAATATCATGAGATACTTATGATTTTTTAAAAAAAATATACCAAATTTAATAACGTACGAATATTTTATTGTTATACCCTATCTTTTTCTACCACTTGACAGGGGGGGGGTCACGTCTGAACTCAGAGATTCATTTCGTTTCAAATGAATTATGGTGATGGAACCTATTTCAGGATAAAATATTGTCATTATTATAAATATTTCTCACACCTTGCTTCCGCAAAGAATCCGGAGAAGATATCGGTGTGAGTCAGGATCTGATCTAACGACTTATTGATTCAGAAGTGTAGTGTTCGACCTGTGGACCACCGAGGCGATACACAGTATTATATTTATACTAATTATAAATTCTATTTAATATAACATTAAAACAACTTTTTAGGATTATATCGCGTTTATTGATTACTTATTTTTATTTATTTCCCGACGTTTTTTTTTAATTTCAATTTAATACTTCTACTACTGACATAATTCAATATAATAAAATTGTATTCCGTATAAAAAATTTGGAATCATCTTTATAACAGCAATAAAACTTGTTAGAAAATCCAACGTGCCTCGGGGAAACGTTAAAATTCAATTAAATCCGTAAATCTAATAACAACTTACCCATGGATAGAACAAAGGATCTTTAGAGAGAATGGAATCCCTGGAAATATATAGAGATCAGACATTGGGAAATGTTATGGATGCAGTTCAAGAATTCAGACAAATCGCTTCGGTTCTTCTAAAGAATCGCATTTGGTGATATATTATTATGATCTGTAGAGAGTCATTATATTATCAAAGTTGTTAAGTTATCAAAGGAACGTATTGTAAAAAATATATAGGTATTATATAGAGCATGTGTAATATCGTTTATTGCCATGGTTCTTCTCATGATATCCGAAATTGTGCCACTCATGGCGAGTGCATCACTAATTTGATGCTTCACGTAAGCAAGAAATTATTGATACACTCGCCACGAGCGGCACTGACTTCACGCCCACTTAATCATATTGGTTAACGTGTCATGTAAATTTTATGATTTATTTGATGAGTCAAAAATAATATTTTGGATTTGATATCTTTTCCTTTTCACCCATTCCCCATCTTTTACGAATACCAACATATATCAGAAGTCATAACACTCACGTATAAATTTTTTTTAATCACTAAATTACATTGTTTCACATTTCCTCATTCACTCACTGTGACTAGCCCAGACCTGGTCGCTTCCAGCGTATTTCTATTGACTATTATCTAATTTAGAAATGTTTTGTAACTTCTTTAATCTTGGAAACTTTTGGAGTTAATTATGTGGAGATCACTATTGATCTCCACATAATTAACTCCAAAAGTTTCCAAAAGAATCAGGATGGTGATAGAAGCTATCTTCTATCACCATCCTGATTCATATGTATCTGAGGAACATGCCATCTACAATAATCTACATGCTGCATCTCTACATATTTAATATTAAATAGCTTGAAATAATATCTTCACACTAATATCCTATACTAATGAAATATAACAGCAGTGGAATCATTTGTCATATTTAAACAATTTAAACATTGCGTTACATTTTATTACAAAAAAAAAGACCTCTCTTTCTCTTTTGCTTTTAAAAAAATAGGAAGTAAGGAAGCGGTAGTAAATCAGGCAATAAATAAAGTTGAATAGCTGATGAGTATCGCTATTGCTATAGTTATATGAACAGAGATAGATTAGTTATGGTTATTGGAAGCGATATATGTCGATAACATGAGCGCTCGAGGACCCATTGTGAAAAAATTAAGAGTCGAGACAGCTACTCGTGGTCGTGGCTCGTGGTATAAGATATGAGGAAATGATATCGCGCCTGGAAAGATTTATAAAAAAAGTCCTTCCTCTTTTTATAAGCTTTTATTTAACTTGCACAATATGTATGTAAGTATGTATGTTCGGTGGAATCTTGTAACTCAATTTTAAAGTAGATATCTTCAACCGATTGAGCTGAAATTTTGTAACAATGTTTACCTTGGATGACAATGCATGATATGATGTGTGACATCATTCTATATCCAATATGGCGGACGACCCAAGATGGCGGAATGGATGATATTTTAATGCATTTCTGCAATATAGGTATCAAATAAAAGCGTTTATTAAGTGTAACTTAAAATATAATATGACGTCATTCTAAATCCAATATGGTGTAATACCCAAGATGAAGGCATATATATTTTAAGCTTTCGCACAATATGGGTATCAAATGAAAGGGCTGATTGGGAGTAACTAAAAAATGTAATGGAAATAAACTTTTTTCATTAAAAATTTCAGAGCTTTTAAATAAAAGCTTCTCATTAGAAGCTTTTATTTAAAAGCTCTAAAAAGAATAAAATAATTGTCACCTTAAACATTTTAACTAGCAACTTATAACCTCATTATATACAATTTATGTGACAATAAAAGCTTGTCGCTATGTTTAATTACCAATCAGTGCCTATCCATAGCCATCTAGAAATATTTTTTTAGATTTAATGATGTCTGTGACGGATCTCATTATCCAAATATATTTTTTTGGTTTATAACATATCTAAGGACACCCAAACACATATAGTATTACAGTTGCTTGACGCTTGACGAGCCTCGTGGCGCATTGGTAAAAAACTACCGGCTGCAGCAACGAGGTCGGGGGTTCGATTCCCACCCGAGCACAAATATTCGTGATAAACATGAATATTTGTGTGGCGTCTGGGTGTTTTTCTATGTATTATAAGTATGTATTTACAGAAGAAAAGTATATATGTATTATTATCCGTTGTCTAGTATCCATAACACAAGCATTTAGTTGCTTAGCTTGGAACTAGAGGGCGCTGTGTGATTTGTGTCCAAGATATTATTATTATTATTATTAGTTGCGTTGCCGGCCCTTTCCATGGGAAATGGAAGGGGTCGGAATTGGCATGGGAAGGGGAGGGGGGAAGGGTTGGATTAAACATAGCGACAAGGTTTTATTATCACATAAATTGTATATAATGAGGTTATAAGTTGATAGTTAAAATGTTTAAGTTGAAAATTATTTTATTCTTTTTAGAGCGATTAAATAAAAGCTTTTTTAAATAGTTTTTTTCCTTTAAATTCCTACGTTTTATTTGAATACGTTACGTACGGATTATAAGTTGTAATTTAAATATGCTATTTTGATGCAGTAATACTAGCAGAAAAGTGACATATTCGTTATGATCCCTATGACCATGGAATTAGTATTCGAAGGTGTAAGCAGTCGAATTCAACACATTCCACAGTTGATCATATAGAATCTTTATTCACAAGTACATAAACATAACTTCACGCCTTTTGTTACCCGAAGGTGTAGGCAGCGGCTGTTAAGCCTCGTCTCGCCGTT
The DNA here is from genome assembly GCA_905147225.2 of Euproctis similis. Taxonomy (NCBI): domain Eukaryota; kingdom Metazoa; phylum Arthropoda; class Insecta; order Lepidoptera; family Erebidae; genus Euproctis; species Euproctis similis. The sequence continues at coordinate 2,252,428 of LR990121.1, read as the reverse complement.
ATGTTTACGTCCCAAATGTGGCGAACCTATTGCCATACCGGGCACAAAGTTTTCAGTCATCGATATTTATCACACTGAACTTCCGAAAACAATTTCGAAAAGTCATTGGTGTGAGCCAGTGTCAGGATTCGAACCCGGACCTCTGGATCATAAGCCGTGTGCTCAACCCACTGGACCACCGAGACTTAATTCACAAGTAACTTTTGAAAATTTCTGAAAAGACAATTTTGTGTACTGTTTGTCAAACACGAGACCCAATGGGAAGTCTGCGTCAATCAACTGCGTTATCGAGAAGCGATAATAGTATTAATGTTATATGTAAGTAGAATCAATATTCCGAGAACGTCGTAAGTATTCAAACTATGGGATAGAATCTACACGATACGAGAATAACTGTTATTCTTCTTAAATAATTTTGGTTTCAAACTAAGTTGTAAAAATATAAAAACAGATTTGAAGAGACTTATAACTTCCCTTCTTTTTTTATTTGAAGTTACAACCAGCGGGTATCAAGTCGAAGAGAGAGAGAGAGAGAGCGAAATATGTCCACCGAGCATATCAGCAAGAAACGTATATCAGGATCGTAGCAAGTGGAAAGAATTAGTCTCTGCCTACCCCCATGGGAAAAAGGCGTGATTATATATAATATATACGTTTTGATGAATGTGCATACATATTATGTATGCACATTCATCAAAACTTATCACAAATAACCTTCGAAAAGAATCCAGTGAAGTCATTGATGTGATCATGGATTCGAGCACAAGACCTCTTGATTCAGAAGGAAGGCGTTCTACTTCCGGACGAGTGAGATATCTAGATTTTTCTGAAGTTAATGAGTATTTGAAATATTTCAGTAACATATGTGCTGTGAAATGTATGATGGCACATGGGTATTATAGTAGGTATATTTATGTCCAAGATCCTCTGTGCAGCTGCCGATAATAATAATAAAAATATTTTTCACTGTATCACGAAGATAATTCAGGAGTCGAGGACGGCCTAGACACACATTCCATGACCAAATAGAACGTGTTCTGGAGGAAGGTGATGTTAGGAGCCTCAAAAATCGACGCGCGTGCATTAAAAGAGTTATGAAAGTCAACGAAGCGAGTGAGGTGTGTAAGAATCGTGACTTATGGCGCTCCGTTCTCTCTGCCTACCCCGCAAGGGATTTGGCGTGAAGTTATATACGAAGATAATATATTAAGGTCAACGATTATGATAGGAGCTTTAATAGTAGGTTTCTTTCAATCGGTATTGTACAGCGAGATTTACCATGCCCTAACCGCAGTCTATTAATTACTTTTGTTAAAAAGCGTAACGAAAGAGAATGCGTGATGAGACGTATGAATGTTGATGGTATGTTAAAGTTACTGCATATCCCCTATGGGTAAGGGGCGTGAATCTATTTGTGTTTACAACTGATAGTTTGTTCTATATATAACGAATTAAAGGAAAACCACTAAAACATTGCAAATACAAATTAACTCCAGATTACTTTCCAAATCCATTCTCCTAATTTCTGCCCAAAGGGTAATACTTTATCATAAATTATTACATCTCGGGGCATCAATATTGTACATGTGTAATTCCATATAGATTTTATATCAGTATAAACAGTACTAGCATACATGTATATACCTGTAGCGTTGCTTGCATAAAATAGTAAAACATAAAAGAATTTAATATTTTTAATAACATAAGATAACTTCACATCTTTTTCTACCCGGAGGTGTATGCAGAGGCTACAGGTTAGCCTATCTAATATAAGTACAATTATAGTTTCTGTTAATTTCATTTTCGCAGCCCTATCGTTTGGCCTAGTCCATTTAGTTTAGCTTCAGGTTTTATGTTCTTAGCTAAGTAATTATTTTATCACACACATTTCCAGTCTAATTGGCACGCCTTTGAAGGCGAACTAACGTAGTAAAAACTAGCCCATATCTAGCCTAAAACTAGCCTATATCCTTCCCTGGGGTTTGAAATATCTCCACAAACTATTTGTCTAAATTGAGTCAGCAGTTTAAACGTGAAGAAGTAACACACATAGAGACCGAGCTAATTTTACAATTTGATTATTAGTTATGATATCAAAAGCCTTATGAAATTTAATTGGTACCAGAAAAGGCTTCTTTTGGAATATTATTGTAAGATAAACTATTTACCTCTATCTGATTTATTGAAGCTTTTGTGTTTTTGTGTGTTTTGTGTTTGCAGACCGTGAGAAGGCTATAGTTTTATGTTTGGCAATAGAAATGTATAGCAAAAGATAGTATTTTTATAGTGTTAATAAAAATTGTTTTTTTCCTCTATTAAAGTAAATAATGGCGCCCGGTTCAATATTTACTTGTATCCGTGTATTTTTTTATATCTTCATATTGTTATATCTTCACAACTTTTCCAATCTGAAGATGCAGACAGTTACAGATAGTCAAACAAATAAATTTAAAACTGCTCTATGGTTGGTGTAGTTATTCAGGTCTTTATTTGCTGCTAAAATGGTTGTTTCATGACACCTATCTCCTGCGTCTGTGCCTCCTAGTTATAAAATGTATATTCATGTGTATATACTCGTAAAACGATATATGAAAAGTTTCCAGAAGATAATTGTCAAATTAACTTTTAATTAAAGATACGACGGCAAGAAGAGAGAGGCAACGGTATGAGAATGATTATTTATGATTGCGATGGTCTCAGAGTATCAGATTTAAATAGGTATCTCAATATGCACACATAAAATTTAATTAAAAGCGGTATAAAGATCTCAGGTGTGCTATTTCTAAATATCAACTAAATGTATGTATTGAGATGCTTGTATGACACCGCCACGATGACTGTCCAGTTACAAGACCAGGTGACTAACTCCATCGAGCTGAATCGAGGTGTAAGACAGGGAGATGTCATATCTCCCAAACTCTTCACCAACGCTCTGGAGGACATCTTCAAGACACTGGATTGGACTGGACTGGGTATCAACGTGAATGGTGAGTACATCTCACATCATCGGTTTGCTGATGACATCGTTGTAATAGCAGAGTCGCTGGAACAGTTAAGCGGAATTCTGCGCAGCCTAGACGAGTCCTCCCGGCGTGTTGGTTTGGGCATGAACTTGGACAAGACAAAGGTCATGTTCAATGAACGTATCGTGCCCGGACCGATAAGCGTCGAAGGGTAAGTTCTCGAAGTCGTAAACAAATACGTCTACTTAGGCCAAACTATCCAGTTAGGTAGACGAAACTACGAGAAGGAGGCCGACAGGAGGATTCAGCTGGGTTAGGCTGCATTCGGCAAACTGCGTCGAGTTTTCGGCTCGCCTATACCCCAATGCGTAAAGACCAAAGACTTTGACCAGTGCGTCCTACCAGTAATGACCAACGGTGCCGAAACGTGGACACTTACGGTGGGGCTAGTCCACAAATTTAAAGTCGCTCAGCAAGCTATGGAGCGAGCTATGCTTGGAGTATCTCTGAAAGATAGACTCAGGAATGAGTATATCCGCCAGAGAACGAGAGTAACCGACATAGCTCGCAGAATAAGCTCGCTGAAGTGGCAATGGGCTGGTCATGTCTGCCGAAGGACCGATGGTAGATGGCGTGAGAAGGTCACGGAGTGGAGACCGCGTCTTGGTAAACGTAGCGTAGGACGCCCACCAGCCCGATGGTCAGACGACCTCAGAAAGGCTGCTGGTAGAGACTGGATGCGGAAGGCAGAGAATCGGATGTTGTGGCGCAAATTGGGAGAGGCCTATGTCCAGCAGTGGACTGCAATTGGCTGATGATGATGATGTATGACACCACATACCAAATATCCAATCAATACCTGTTTCAGTTCGCATATCTCAGCCTCATACAAATATACAGAGTAACAAAGAGAGTCGTATTTCCAGCCGGTGCTTAATTGATAGATTGCTAGCAAATTGTGTCAATTGTATTATTTGTATAGGCAAATAATAGTACACACATATATATATATATATATATATATATATATATATATATACATAATTGCTTTAATAGGAAGAAATTTTAATGAAGTTCACCGGGTCAGCTAGTATCAACATAATAAATTTATATACATGTCTAATAATAAAATCAAATATATATTCAGTATTGTCGATTTCAGTGTTGTACTGAGAATTTATTTTGTTATTTATTTATGTAAGTGGTATTTTCGTAGTAGTAGAGCAAAGCAGTTTGTTGCATGAATGGGTCGGCTCGACCGGTGAAATATCACCATCTCTCAGAAGATAAAAGTAAAGTGGCTCTTACTGCGTTTCGTTCGTTGGAGCTCGTGCGTTGGAGTTTGGGCTGGCAACACTCGGCCAGTAAAGTAGTGAAATTGTGTTCTCTACATAAATTTTGTATTTTTTTAACATTTATCATGTTTAAAACATTATTTTAATAGTGTATAGTTAGTTTAACTAGTATTTAGTCGCCTTATATATAAATTTTTATTAAACTGTGATAGTATCGGTGTATTTTTGACGTTGTTGAAGTGGCCGTTTACATTAAACCAGATTTTGAAAATTTAAATTTTAGCATCTGTTTCTGGCTTCTTTTTAGACCATCTGGACTTCTTCTTCTCACCATTCAGTCCCGGGGAGTATCTAAGCATTTGTTATTACTAGATAGCCTTACAAACATCACACTCCACAGGACATCACTTACCCTCACAAGCCTCAGTTTGTGAGCAACGTGCACCACTCACTGGCCCAGTTTATGTCTCTTTTTATTTGACAAAGTGTGGAAATAAAATTGATGACGAAACGTTCGCCTCAGTCAATTTCCTAACTACATTTATACTACACAAACAATCCATTTTTTTTTTTTTTTGTAATTTCATTTCTGTTTAACCCTAAATCTAAATTTTCTTAGATTAAATTTGTAGCTGTTTAGCTGACAGATCCATGATCTGTTCTTCTGTGTCTATTCATAGCTTTATATTATATAATTAACATAGTATCATTCAGCTATAAAGTATACTGCATTTAAATAACAATATTAATTATTAACTTATAGGTCTCTCTTTATCATATTACTGTGATTTCTGAATTATCTTTTGCTCTTATTTGAACAACTTTCCATTCTGTTTTTCATTAAATTAATAACTACCTCCATTTTTTATTTTTTTTTCTCTTTCTGTTTTTTTTTTCCCAACTAACTCACTCACTATTCTTTTTCCAGGCCTTTTTCTGAACATTGTACAACATACTTGTGGAGATATAATTCAACAAGAAAATTGGTGCCGGCTGTCAGCACGTCAACGGACATAATTTGAAATAAGTCAAAGGATTTAACCTAACAACACCAAACCCGGGGAGTATTTTGTTACCATATTTACATAAAATAATAGTAATACAGTACCCAGAACAACACATCATAATTTAATATAATTTTTGAAGGTTATAGTTTGTTTACATTGCTCATCTTTTATTTTTCACTCCTATTATTATTGAATTTGAATTGCTATGCTTAAATCACTTAAATTAGTGTAATCAATTAAAACAGTATAGTTCAATCAATATAATATTATATAGTATAATAGTTAAATCAATCTAGTAGGCATAACAATTGTTAATCATTTAATTCATTGCACATATATTTTCCATACCTGTATAAGCTTTAACTTCTTTTAAAAAATGGTTCCAGTGCCCACCAAGATCACTGCCCGCACCACCAAAGATGTCCTGCATGCTAAAATTAAGTCCCAAGCTGAGGAATTAAAATACCTCAAGGATCTAGTTGCTCAGCTTGAACAAGAGCAGCAGGATAGTGAAGGTGAAAGCCTTCGCATTTTGGGTAGCAACAAGAAACTCAAAAATGATCTCGCTGAGCTGGACAACCAACTGGAGGACCTGCCAGGACACCTATGAGGGAGCCTTACGCCAGATCCGAGACCTAGAGCAGCAGTTACTCATGCAAGAGGAACTTTTAGACAGCAAATGTTCTAACCAAGTGCCTATAACTAAGAATAGATTAAGTCTGTATGATGAAATTAAAAGTGTAGATTGTAGTAACACATTACCCTCCATGGTTATTGATTTGACAGATTCTGTATGTTCAGGAAATAATGTTAATATTAAGGATAAGCAAATATTAATGAGGGGTTCAAACTGTAGGAAGAAATATCTTAGATTAAGAAAGTTTATTAAGAAAACTAAAGTATGTTTAAATAAACAATTTAAAGATATCATGAAGTCAAATACCTTGAGAATTTCGAATGTAAATTTGGAGATGGAATTATTAGCTTGCCAAGATAGACTAAACAGTGTGACTGAAAAATTTAATAAAACTAAGGATCAGTTAGAGGAATTAAATTTAGCACTAAATGATTTGAGCTTAGATTATAAAGTAAATCATAGGGACATGCAGGAATATATAAGTTATGTGAACAATATGGTTGCTCAGGGTCATTGCAACTTGTTAAGGTTTGAGTCACCAAGTAGCACATTAGACAGCAGTAGTAATGTGAGCGACAATCTACAAACATCACAGCCTATGCCCTCGTCTCGCGAGCCTGGGGCTTTATATTGACGAAGCCCGTACCGACGCCTGCGCTGAGTCCCGCCCCGACGGCAGACCTGAACGCAGCTGCGCAGCGGAGTAACGTTTCGCGCCCCGCGCACGCTCCTAACCAGGCTTGTCGTTCGCTATCCACCAATCCTACTCACTCTCGCAGAATAATTTTATATACTGACGAGGTTGGAATAGGACTAGGTAACATAATGACTAGGTATATGAAGCAAAATGTACTCAATAATTGCTTCCCAGGTGCTAATCTCCAGCAGATTACCAAACTGATTGGGGGAGAAACCTTTGATAAAAACACGACCCTGGTTCTATTATTAGGTAATAGCCTGCGTGTTAAGAAACGCGACTTAATTAGCTTGAGCGACACCCTCATAAAGATTTGCGAGACAGGTATAGCTAAAATAATAGTCAGCGCATTTCCATACATAGAGAATCTGTCACAAAAAAAGACCAATGACATATTTTATATAAATTCATTTTTGCATAGAATTAGTGTATACAACGATATCCAATATATGGATATAAATTATATTGTAAATAGCTTAAGACTAAGAGATGACTCCGTTTATTTACGGAAGAAGTTAAAATTTGAGTATGCTAAATTACTAGCATTTAATATTGTAGACCCTGTTATGGATACCATAACCAGTGACTTAGCTCCTATTGGCACACAGTTAGTTTCTTTAAACTGACTGTCTCGACAACGGCCGAGTCTGCGGCCGCTTCCGGCTGCAGGGGCGGCGGCTCAAACTTATCTGTGATAAAATCTAGTCATATTAATCATCATATTAATGTTGCGCATCAGAACATTCAAGGTTTTGCTGCTAAAGAAATTGCTTTATTTGTGGATTGTTCTGATATAGATGTTTTTTGTATCACTGAGCATTGGCTCAAGGACAGTGAAATGTTATTTAATTTTAGTAATCATAGCGTGATAAGTTCGTTTGTACGAGCGACGAGTACCCGTGGTGGGTCATTGATTATGGTTAAGAACTGTCATAAAAGTAAAGAGCGTAAGGACATTGCTTGTATGTCCGTCGAACGTACAATTGAGATATCATGTGTTGAGCTCGAGCGGTTTATTTTTATATGTGTTTACCGACCTCCTTCTTCAGACTACAGCCTGTTTGAAGCAGTCATGGAAGATGTTCTCAGCAAAGTGTCAAATAGTTCTAAATCGATAGTAGTATGTGGTGACTTTAATGTAAATATTCTGGAGAAATTACCTAATGTATTAAGGATCAAGAGCTTATTTAAATCGTATAACCTAGTAAATCTATTCTTGGAACCAACTAGAATAACGGATACTAGTGCTACCTGCATCGATAACATCTTCTGTGACTTAAATCCTATTCATAAAAGTATCTTGAATAAATTAAGCTCGGATCACTGTGGGCAACTGGCGTCGTTTCCTAATGACTCCAGTGACTTGCCAGTTGATATAGTATACCGGCCTATTACAGATTTCCGCTTAGAAAAGTTCAGTAAACGTCTATTGGATCGCCTAAATTTATTCACTTTACCGCAACAGGACCCGGACATAATGTATTCAGCATTGTTTGTATGCATAGAAGAAGAATTCTCTAAATGTTTCTTGTTAAAAAATATAAAACAAAAGAGTAATTCAGTATTTAGCGACTGGGCTACGCGTGGTATATACAGAAGCAGAAATCGTCTGTATGATTTGTATGAGAAAAGGACTAGTACCCGCGACACTGCGTTTTTGGAATATGTAAGGAATTATTCAAAGGTGTTCAAAAAAGTTTGTATTGCCGCCAAGGCCGCATTTATTTCTAATAAAATTAAGAAATCGCGAGATAAAATCAAAACAGTCTGGAAAATAATTAACGGTGAGACGGGTAAATCCAAGAAGCGAGACCCGAAACTTAACATATTGACTAATGATAAACTAGTCTCGAATGAACTAGAAGTTGCAAGTACCTTTGAAAAATTCTTTACAAATATTCCTCTAGAAACTACTCGGTCCATACGATCTTCTCCTGACGATGCTGTATCACACTTAAGGAATAATGTAGATGCTTGTGACATATGCTTTCAGTTCTCCTATGTATGTCCCACAACTATAATCAAAACTTTTAAGATGCTTAACATCAAAAAGACAGAAGATTTATGGGGTGTGTCTACTAAAGTTATTAGCGCGATCATTGTTTCAATCGCACCCTACTTAGCTAACATATTTAATTGTTGTATTGACGCTGGAGTGTTTCCACATTTGATGAAATGTAGTAAAATAATTCCACTCTTCAAATCAGGTGTAAAAACAGACCCCACAAACTTCAGGCCTATTTCTATTCTTCCTACCCTGAGTAAAATCTTCGAGAAGATAATGTTGAACCAGCTCTTAACTCACTTTAGTATCAATAAACTCTTACATAATAATCAGTTTGGATTCACTAAAGGCCGATCCACAACTGACGCTGGTATCAAATTGTTACAAAATATATTTAACGCATGGGAGAGGTCTATGGATGCAGTAGGGGTCTTTTGCGATTTATCTAAAGCGTTTGACTGTGTCGATCATGTAACTTTAGCTCGTAAATTAAGCCACTATGGAATAAGAAACTGCGCCTTAAATCTAGTCGTATCGTACCTATCAAACAGAACTCAGCGAGTAGAAATAAACAGAGTACAATCATCCGGATCTCCTGTTGCTATGGGTGTTCCCCAGGGTTCTATATTAGATCCTTTCCTGTTTCTAGTCTACATTAACGATCTGCCTCATCTTGTGAAGGAGAAACATGATATTGTGTTATTTGCGGATGATACATCACTCATATTTAATATAGGTAGGAAAGAAGATAATTTTGACAAAGTAAATGCCGCGTTGGCAACTATTGTAGACTGGTTTAATGTTAATAATCTATTGCTGAATGCTAAGAAAACGAAATGCATTAAATTTATGTTACCAAATGTAAAGCAAACTAATAATGCTTATGTTAAAATCCAGGATGAAAACTTATTTTTTGACGATAGTACAACCTTCCTGGGTATCACATTAGATAGTAAGCTACAATGGGGACCCCATATTGAGGGATTATCAAGCAGGCTTAGTTCAGCCGCATATGCAGTCAAAAAGATTCGTCAATTTACAGACGTTGAAACGGCCAGGCTTGTTTACTTTAGTTATTTTCATAGTGTTATGTCCTATGGATTATTGCTGTGGGGCAGAGCAGCTGACATACAAACAATTTTTGTCTTACAAAAACGCGCAGTAAGAGCTATCTATCAAATGAAATCTCGCGCATCACTAAGAGAGAAATTCAAAGAAATTAATATTCTCACCGTTGCCTCGCAATACGTATTAGATAATATTCTTCATGTTAAGAAAAACATTCATCTTTTTCCTAAAAATTGTGATATGCACTCATTTAATACAAGAAATAAAAATAAACTTGCTACGCCGTTTTTCCGTCTGAAAAAAGTTAATAACTCGTTTATGGGTAATTGTGTACGTTTCTTTAATAAGATTCCTGATAATGTAATTGAGATGCCGTTTACTAAATTTAAGGCGTATGTTAAAAGATGTCTCATCAGCAAAGCTTATTATAGTATCAACGATTTTTTGGAGGACGACAAAGTTTTTAAATAAACCGCTCATTACTTCTTACACTTGTAACAATTTGAATTGTTAGTGCATTTTGTTGTGTTAATGATAGTAATAAAAAAAAACAAAAAAAAAAAAAACCTCCCTGAGTTTCTTGCCAATTCTTCTCAGTGCGAGAGTAATCGAATGGGCGGAAGTAAAAAAAAAAAAAAAAAGTGACCTTCATAAGTGTCTGACAAGACCTAAACTGAATAAATGAGTTTTGATTTTGATTTTCGGTAAGAAAGGTACCCGGAGGCCCAACTCCCTTCCCCATCCTACTCCCTTAAAGGTCGGCAACGCAACTATAACACTAAATGTGTAGCAGGTATCCATGGGCGGCGCTGGCAACTTACCATCAGGATGATACGCATGCTCGTTTCGTTTAAAAAAAATATATCTTATATTTAAAATAATTTACACGATAGTTAAAAGGATTCTTATTACAGGCACCAAGCTTTTGATATCGACATAATAATATATTATCACACGTAACTTCTGAAAAGAATTTCAAAACGGCATTGGTGTGAGCCACGATTTGAACCCGTGATTTATTCTGTCCTTCTTCTTTCAGAAGTGGGGTGCTCGACCACTGGACCACCGAGACAGACTCTCTTAAATTTATCACACAAATAATAAAGAACGGCTAAAACTACGTCCAGTAAAAATAGGTTACTATTAATAGGTGATATGTCCCATCAATATTTAGTTAGAATTTGCTTATTTCTACTAGATAAAAGGAACTTGTTAATTCCCACGGCTTCACATGTAGGTAATTTGTTATTTTATGAAACAGTTCGACTTGGGTCAGTTACTGTGCATCGCTGTAATTTATTATTAGTCTCATGAAATAGGTGCCGCAGCCTATTGTCAGACATAAGGCACGATATTTGAAGTAACTATCGTTATTGTTAAGTTCTATGTCAATCAATAGATACCTCATCCCTTTTCAAATATGTTTTCTCGAAAAATAACATACAACAAGTTAGCTCGAAACACATTAATATATGTCAGTCCAGATCTTAGAGCCAAACAGCAGTTCAAACAAGCAGTTCGCTGCATGAATGGGCCGGCTCGACCGGTGAAAAACCACGACCTCTCAGAAGACCGACGTAAAGTGACTCATGCCGCGTTTCGTTCGGTGAGAGAGGTACCCGGAGGCCCAACCCCTTCCCCGTCCTTTCCTATCCCCTATCCCTTAAAGGTCGGCAACGCTACAGTAACACTATGTGTTACTGATGTCTATGGGCGGCGTTAGTTGCTTACCATCAGGTGACACGCCTGCTCGTTTGCCCTCCTATCCCATAAAAAAAAAACATGTGCACAGGAAGGGACCCGAGGACCTTGAGAACCATTCCAGTATCGCGGCTATAAATCAAACCGCGAGCGATACGGGTCTACTGTGTGTACCGCAGTTTATACCCAGTCGTCGTAAACTTCATAGTATGTTTTACAAGATATGGTATGTTTTATTTTATGAAATAGGGAGGCAAACGAGCAGGCATGTCACCTAATGTTAAGCAACTAGCGCCGCCCATGGACACCAGCAATATAGATAGTGTTACAGCTGCGTGGCTGACCTTTAAAATGTGATAGGCAAACGATCGGACGTGAGATGGGAAGGGGAAAATGGAAGGGTTGGTCCTCCGGATACTTTCTCACCGAGCAAAACGCGGCATGAACCACTTTGGGCCAATATTCTGAGCGGTCGTGGTATTTCCCCGATCGAGCGGGCCTGTTGAGTCAACGATTTGTGTCAACCAACGGTCTAACGCTGTTTTTTTCATTTAAAATTCAATTCAAGTTTTCACACTTGACATCTAAAATAGAGGCGAATTGCATTACTTAAATGTAAGTATTTTTTTTCTTAGTATGTAGCTTGATCGGATGAATCTCAATTCTGCCCGTACTTGCTAGTTTCATCTTAACTGCGATTATTCACATTTAATATATTAGATATACATTTTAGCCTTAACTTGCAGTCATTGCTTATAACACATAACTTCACGCCTTTTTCTACTCGAAGCTGTATGTATCTGTTGTTCTTGTTGTTGTGTCAAATGAAGTGGATATTCAACGATTTCAATAAGAAACATTTATATGTTAGCACAAAATTCGCCCGGTCAGTTACTCAATAATAAAAAATATTTGCACGAACTATTAAGACTGAACGAATTACATTTTTAATTTACCTGGCATTAAAAAATGCCTTTTCAGGTATCGCATTGTGCCCACTTGTCCAGAACAACTTTATTTACACTGCAAACTACCTTAACAACATAATAAATTTAGCAAGATGGCGCAATATAATCTCTTGGCGAGTTCCCAAGATGGTAACCCGTTAAAAGTTAAGCGAGCAGGCTTTAGTGAAAAGCTATAACGCTTAAACACGGCAAGCACTCGTACCAGCTTGTACCCGGTCGAATTTCAATTATGTATGAATATACATTTAAAATTATTCTTAAATGTAATAATCTGTATGGAAGGAACTTTTTTGTTTGAAGTCATTTCTGTAACACTGTCTCTCTGGATTGGTAAAGCTTTGAAGTTCCGTAGCTAGTTGCTAACTTAAACTGCATTTGTGTTTTTTTATGTGATAGAGGGGCAAACGAGCAGGTGTTTCACTTGATGGTAAGCAACCAACGCCGTCCATGGACACTAGCAACAAATTTTACTGTTGCGTTGCCGACCTTTAAGGGATAGGGGATAGGAAGGAATAGGGAAGTGGGGTGGGCCTCTGGGTACCTCTCTCAACGAACGAAACGCGGCATGAGCCACATTACGACGATCTTCTGAGAGGTCGTAGTATTTCACCGGTCGAGCCGGCCCATTCATGCAGCGAACAGCTTGGCTACCATTGTTCAAAATATATTTGTTAATTATAGCTTTATCAGAATCATTAACGAGATCATTAAGAAATTAAACAGGTATGACGTTAAGCTCCTTAAATTCGTCAGAAATATAAGATCCATTTCGAGGATATATTTTAGGTATTAATTTGCAATTTTAAATGTAATCTTTAATTATAATGCATATGACACGAAAACAATTTGTCCAAGCAATATCTTGAAATTCAAAAGATATTGCTTTTGCAAAATTGATATTGCTAAAAGCATGGTTGCTCTTACGTTAAAGTTACAACAGTAACTTGTTTGCGACTTGGCTTTGCACTAACGTGTGTTCAGAGGCAGAAGCGAGCTGCAGGCGGAAATACACGTGTATTTGTGTGTGTCGAATAAAAAAGTCTACTTAATACACGTATAAAATTGTATACGAAACGAGTTTTCCATTAAATAATAAGTGAAATTCAAAGCTGTGGTAAAGGTACCGTGTATCGCGCTGACACCGAAAAGGATTTGGATTAAAAAGTTTTAATACGGAGAATGGTAATGAAACGGTCGTCTGTCGAGTTTCAGAACGCAATACTCATAATGCAAAGGGAAGAAAAAATATTATGGCAATCTGTATGAATTTTTGATGTGATTGTTATGATTTATGATAATTGATGTTAAATAGAAAGTTAAGTGACATAGATCCAGTCACCAAATTCATCTAGATAACTAGATGAATTTCGTGACTGGATCTATGTCTAGTACTCAAACTGCGATATCACAAGCGAATCGAAAATATAGAATTATAATTGTCTATCTTATTTTGCACATAACTTCATACCGAATCCCTTGCGGAGTTGACAGAGAGAACAGACCATCTCACAATCGAATCTTAACGTGCTCCTTTGACTTTCATAACTCATAGCATTCATCACCTTGTTCAAGGACAATTTGATTAAATTTGATTTCCTTTCCTTACTTTACACCGACAGTTTCCGTTTCGTTTAAATTATGTATAGGTCTGTTATTTGGTCAGAGTTTGTTTACGTCAGGTATGAAATGTATAATTTAACAAAGTCAGTACAGCTATATAAGTTGTAACACATAATCACATATTTTATTTCAAAATAAATGTCTAATATTAGGATTTGCGTGCAATATAGAGAGTTACAGCGATTCCAGAGCTTATGTCAGGATAGGAGGGGCATATACGGACTGGTTTAACATCGATAAGGGTCTTAGACAGGGATGTGTAGCTTCGCCAGGACTGTTTAACCTATATATTGATAATTGTTTAAAAGATTTGAAAGAGAGTGTGTATGGATTAAAAATGAACGATTTAATCATCAAATGCCTTCTCTACGCTGATGATCAGATCCTCCTGGCGTCACCTGAGGAAGAATTGCAGTTGATGATTAATATATTACATGGGTCTTTGAGAGAGAAAGGAATGAAAGTGAATGTATGTAAGACTAAAACAATGGTTTTTGAAAGGGATGAAAATATGTCTAAATGCGAGATTGGGATTGATGGAGAAAAAGTGGAACAGGTGAAAGAGTTCATGTATTTAGGCACAAAGCTAACGAGAGATGGAAAGTATGAATGCGATATTGAAAGACGGGTTTTGGCTGGAAATCAAGTGAATGGGGCCCTGAACAACTTTATGAATAGCCAGTAAGTCTCCAAAAAGGCACGACTGGCTGTACACAGAGGGGTTTTGGTTCCCACGCTTATGTATGGGAGTGAATGTTGGGTATGGCAGGAGAAGCACAGAAGTAAGATTAATGCTGTAGAAATGAGGAGTCTGAAGAGTATAGCTGGAGTAACCTTGGTGGATAAAATGAGAAACAGTTTAATTCGAGAACGTTGTGGTGTGAAAGAAGATATAGTGACAAGGATAGAGAAATGAATGCTTAGATGGTTCGGACATGTAGAAAGGATGGACGAAAGTAGACTGACTAAACGAATTTGACAAGTGTGAAAGGGCGAACCGGTAAAAGACGACCTAGGCGGACCTACCACCAACAAATCTACGATGTGTTTGTGAGGGGCCAGGTCAGGAGTGGCCACAACCAGCGAGCATGTATGAACGCGATAATGAGAGTGGAGGAAGCAAGAAACGTATGTCAGGATCGTAGCTAGTGGAAAGAATTAGTCTCTGCCTACCGCCATGGGAAAAAGGCGTGATTGTATGTATGTATGAAAAAATATATATCAACCCTTGATAACACCAAATATTTGACACTAAACATTCCAGGGATTTTACTACGACACAAATTGAGCAAATGGAACGCGAAGTTTTCCTGCTCTTCTTTTTAATATGTAAATCATATTGACACAGGTGCCAAGGGTTTTCTTATTGCAGCCATTTTTGTGGTTGAAATCTGACTTTTTATGCATAGTTGCTGAGTGATTAGAAAGCTGAATCGTGTAAAAGGAATTCCTTTCTGCTCATCCTGGAAGGGCGTGCTGTAAAGTATTTTTGTCGTATTGGGCCAAAATATAGTTTTACTACTTTTTTTGAGAGTTGCTCGCAATTCCTAAAGAATTATCCACTTTGTTCGAACTTTTTAGATAGGTTGGTTGTGTAGACAGTTTAATAAAATTAGGGGCACTTTTACTCACTACCACAATCACCGCGGTGGTCGTAGGAAGGTATATTTTAAATGATGGAAATGCCTATTGACGGAAATTACCAAATATAACTACAATATAAATGAAGGCAAAAAGTGCTACCACAATACATGCAACATGGCTCTACGGCACGTCACTTGCGGTGTTGCAGAAAAAGCTTTGAGCCATTTGTATATTTTTTACAAAGTTACATTCACATCTTCAACAGCCAACGATTAAGTTTTATTTTTAAAAAGTAGAGATTGAAAAGAATATATTCAATTTCACATTATTTTCTGCCCGTATTTAAATAAAACTTATTTGTTTTTGCTATAAAATTCTTATAAATTGTCGCTTACTATAGATACCATGGAGATAAAAAAAAATATCATTCATAATGATAGCGAGAAGTTTGCAAAGACGCAATTTTGTAACATACATACATACATATCTTCACGCCAAATCCCTTGCAGGGTAGGCAGAGAGAACAGAGCGCCATAAGGCACGATTCTTACACACCTCATTCGCTTCGTTGACTTTCATAACTCTTTTAATGTACGCGCGTCGGTTTTTGAGGCTCCTAACATCACCTTTCTCCAGAACACGTTCTACTTGGTCATGGAACGTGTGTCTTGGCCGTCCTCGACTCCTACATCCATCCACTTTTGCATTGTATATCTGCTTAGTCAGTCTTGCCTCATCCATTCTTTCTACATGTCCGTTTGGACATGTAGAAAGAGCATGCCTTTTTTTACTCTTACACCGACACTCTCTTTCAAACCAGCTTCCTTCCTTACAAGCTTGTGTTCTACGCGGTCAGCGAGAGTCACTCCGCAGATTTTGCGCAGTGCCCTCATTTCTACCGCGTTTATTCTACTTTCATGCACACTCTGCCATACCCAGCTCTCGCTCAGGACCAGGACTGCATTGTGGATTGCTAGCTGGGCTTTTCTGCTAATGTTTTTTGCGCCCAGGAATCTGCCCAACGCTCCATTTTCGCTATTTCCTATCGCCACTCGTCTTTCTACATCCGCGATGTAACTTCCATCCCTGCTAAAAGCGCATCCAAAATATACAATTTCATTCACCTGTTCCAGCACTACATCATCAACCGTTATCCTTGCATCCGTTCTGGATTCCTCCCTTTCAAACACTATAACTTTCATTTTCGTCGCATTCAACTGCAAGGCTTTAATCATGCAATCATCTTTCATAGTAGTGACTAGAGTTTGCAGGTCCGACGGCAATTCGGCTAGAAGCACGGCGTCATCTGCGTAAAGCAGGTAGTTCACAACTAGGTCACCCATTCGCATCCATACATCCATTGATCTCACTTTCTGGAGACAACTGTCCAGGTACAGGGTGAACGGAGCGGACAGCACGCAACCCTTTCTGACGCCGATTTTGACGTCAAACCAGGGGGACAAGCCGCCGTCAACACGCACACATGCTGTGCAGCCCTCATCAGTAGACTGCACAGCGCGCAGCAGTGCTTCACTCACCCCGAGGCCCGGGAGTATGTCCCACAGATCCTTTCGTAACACTCTGTCAAACGCTTTTTCCAGATCCACAAAACCGCAGAAAACCTTCCGGTTAACAGCTAGTTGTTTCTCCACGATGTTGCGGAGAGAAAAAATCTGATCCATGCACCCTCGTCCGCTTCTAAAACCACCCTGAGCCTCCCACAACACTCCATCAGATATCACCCTCATTCTCCTTTCAATAATTTTCCCATACAATTTCGCTGCTAAGCTGATCCAACTGAAGGCCCTGTAACTGGCGCACTGTATACGTGATCCCTTACCTTTATACAAGGGCACGATAACAGCGCACGGGAACCTTACCCGAGCTCCAGCATAGATTGCTCAAGGTCAGGAAATCGTCCCGGACACAGGTTCCACCGTGTTTAATCACTTCAGCAGACATCATATCAATTACAGCTTCATACCTACATTCTTTCATACTTCGTATCGACCATTCGATCTCTTCCATAGTAATGTCCTTGTCAGATGTTAGGGCAGCGGTGTCAGTCGTAGACTCACTCGCGGCGCCCACATCCGGAACATACTCGTACATTTCCCCAAAATACTCACTCCACCTACCTAAAACGTCGTTTGGGTTTGCAAGAATGTCACCAGCCTTAGACATAATTTTGTCTAAAGACTAGTTACGAATGAGGAAGTGAGGTTGACGAAGAACCCTGAGACTTTCTAACTTTTCTCCAGAAGAGTTTGTTATTCGCCTGGAAGTTCTGCGTCAACCTCACTTCCTCATTCGTAACTAGTCTTTCACGCTTCTCTTTCACTAAGGCTTTGGTAACATTCCAGCAGCGGCGGTAGCTCTCATACTTTTTCTCTGTTATACTATCATTCTGATTCAAACTTGAGACATAATCCAACCACGCTATTTTCTTTCTTTCGACGCTGGATTTCACATCCGCGTCCCACCAGGTATCACCTCTCAGAATCTTATGCCTCTTTGCCACATACTTCTTTTGCACTGTCCACTATACTTTTTTTCATTCTTTCTCAGCATTCTTCAACACCTAGGTCAGAAAGACTCGTCTTATTGAGTCTTTTACTGACTAGGTCTACATACATACTCCGTACACTTTCATTTCTAATTTCTCACATTTTATCCTTTCAAGCTCTCCGAAATGGTGGTTCCGACCCATCCATTAAGATCAACACACAGAATTATCCTTTCATTTCCCTCAACCAGATCCAGAATATCCCTAACAGTTTCCCAAAACTCCTCGAGTTCGCGGGAATCGGCGGAGCTGCCGGAAGAATAAGCTGCGACCAGGAAGACTCGAGTGATCCCCAGTTTTATTCGAACCCAAAGATGTCTCGGGCCTACCAACTCATAATTTTTCACTCCGGAAGCAAAGCGGGAGGAGAGAAGGAGAGGAGAGAAAGATGAGCCCTATGGAGTGAGACCGAGAACCTTCTCGGTCTCACTCCCCTTCCGCTTTGTCTCCGTCAAACATAAGGCATCCAGGAATCTCTCATTTAATACATCCATCGTCTCATTCATCTTTCTTTTCATACTTCCTCTTACATTCCACGTGCCTATACGGCACTCTCCATTCCTTGTCCCGCCAGGTTTGGCGCTACGTGAAGGGGGGCGGCCCCCTTCGCCGTATGCGCATGCAGCCGCACCGACGGGGGCTAATCGGTGTCCGTCGCTTATGGGGCACGCCCTAGCAGCCCGACCGGCTGAGTTTGTGTCGGTCAAGATTGCGCCCCACTGGGACGGTAGGGGTCGCGACGTGCACGCTCTTGACATGACCCCCTGATTTTGTACCGATTCTAATAAATCAATTACCGTATTTTAAATTTCTGTTTTAACAGGTTTTTTTTTAAACTGTATGCGATTTTTTACCGAAAGGTATAGGCAGCGGCTATTAAGCCTTGACTTGCCTATTTTTTTACGTCCCAAATAGATTAGATGACAAAACCTATTGCTATAGACAGGGCACAATGTTGTTAGTCATCGATATTTATCACACATAACTTCCGAGAAGAATTCCGAGTAGTCACAAGTGTGAGCAAATAGATCCCACAAAATCTTAAATCTGCAGTGAAGCAGTCGACCACTAGACAATCAAGACGTCAAAAAACGAAGGCTCTTTGAATTTTGTTAAGTTTTGAAATTACTATCTCACTACAATGAAATCATAATACAAATAATGAAATGAGAATACTTCCTATCCAATGCCATTTAGCTGTCCAAACAAATAAATCCAATCTGCTTCCGCGAAGATAAAGATTCTTTTTAGCCGCTTCTGGAAATCGAATCTAGGTACTCGTGATTACATTCATGCAAATAAAATCAAATCAAATCAAAACTCATTTATTCAGTTTAGGTCTTGTGAAGGACACTTATGAAGGTATTTTTTTTTAATTCCACCAATTCGATTACTCTCGCACTGAAAAGAATTGGCAAGAAACTCAGGGAGGTTACGCATTTAAATTGAAATAGAAAAGTGAAAAAGAAATTTAATTTTGTACGCCAATTGATGGTTTACCAGGTGTACCGGTATGAAATGAGCGTTATGATACCAATGTGTTGTTATTTGTGTTGTTATTTGTTGTGAATAAGCCTAATTTTTTTTTGTTTGGTTGCCATGACCTCTGTTAAACATTCAATTAACCTAAAAGTTAGTAAACATACAACATCATATTTTTTTATTCTGTTAAAAATGTCAAATTTTGTGCCGAAAAATGATGATTTGCGGAAAGCATTAATTTATTGTTTCCATTTGAAAAAAAAATGCTGCAGAATCACATCGAATGCTTGTCGAAGCATATGGTGATCATGCTCTATCAGTAGCAACATGCAAGGGATGGTTTCAACGATTCAAATGTAATGATTTTGATGTGAGAAATGAAGAACGTTGATGACCACCAAAAAAAATTCGAAGACGCCAAACTGCAAGTTGCAAATCGGATGAAACAAATGGCAGCTATGTTATATATTGTTCAACAAACAATTTCAGACCGTTTGAAAGCTATGGAAAAAAATCAAAAGTGTGGAAAATGGGTGCCACATGAATTGAATGAAAGACAAACGGAAAACCGGAAAAACACTTGTGAAATTTTGCTTCAAAGACACGAAAGAAAATCAGTTTTGCATCGCATTGTCACTGGCGATGAAAAATGGATTTATTTTAAGGATCCTAAACGGAGAAAATCATGGGTTAATCCGGGACAACCATCAGCATCGACTGCAAAACCAGATCGTTTCGGGAAGAAGGCAATGCTCTTTGTTCGGTGGGATCAGAAGGGTGTGGTGTATTATGAACTCCTAAAACCTGGTGAAACTGTTAATACTAGTCGCTACAAACAACAAATGATCGATTTGAACAACGCATTGATCTAAAAACGACCAGAATGGGCCAGAAGACACGGCAAAGTAAGTTTGTTACACGACAATGCACCTGCACACAAAGCAAAATCGGTTGAGGATACAATCAACGTACTTGGCTGGGAGTTGCTACCCCACCCACCATATTCAACAGACTTGGCTCCTTCCGATTACCATTTATTTTCATCGATTGGACACGCTTTGGCTGAGCAGCGGTTCGATTCCTACGCGGAAGTGGAAAATTGTGTGTCTGATTGGTTTGCTTCAAAAGAAGAAATCCACAAATAGTATCCACAAATTACCAAAAAGGTTGACAAAATGTGTAGAAAATGATGGACAATATTTTGAATATTTTTTTTTTA
This sequence comes from Euproctis similis, assembly GCA_905147225.2. NCBI lineage: Eukaryota > Metazoa > Arthropoda > Insecta > Lepidoptera > Erebidae > Euproctis > Euproctis similis. Next base: position 2,231,616 of record LR990121.1, on the reverse strand, counting down.
TCTAATCAAAATTAATATTTTATTTTCACAAAAAAACGCTCATTTCATACCGGTACACCTATGTATATATAATAAGAAGATTAAAACCGCATTGCACTGAAAATGGTGGTTTTGAATTGAATTTATTCGAAAATGTGTTTTATATTGAGTGAGTTTAGAAAGAGATTATATTTGAATTTGATGTTAGTCGGAAAATTATATCGTTGTTGTGAAAAGACAAATTTTTCAAGGTGTCACAATCACACAATCAGGTAACACCACCATAGTTGAGGTCCTAGACTCAAATCCAAGAGAAGAATCTAGTGCTATCTAATGTTCTATGACTATGATATCAAATATCTCAAACAAATTACGTTTTGAGCTTGTAGTTGTAAATTTGCTTTAATTTTTATGTACGACAGACTATGTACACAGTATGTATGTATGTGTATACTGTTTTCATCATCATCATCAGCCTATTACAGTCCACTGCTGGACATAGGCCTCTCCCAATGTACGCCACAACATCCGATTATCTGCCTTCCGCATTCAGTCTTTTCCAGCTGCCTTTCTGAGCGTCCTACGCTACGTTTGCCAATACGCGGTCTCCACTCTATGACCTTCTTACTCCATCTACTGTCGGTCCTTCGGCAGATGTGACCAGCTCATTGCCACTTCAGCGAACTTATTCTACGAGCTATGTCGGTTACTCCAGTTCTCTGGCGGATATACTCATTCCTGAGTTTATCCTTCAGAGATACCCCGAGCATAGCCCGCTCCATAGCTCGCTGAGCGACTTTAAATTTGTGGACTAGCCCCACCGTGAGTGTCCACGTTTCGGCACCGTAGGTCATCACCGTTAAGACGCACTGGTCAAAGACTTTGGTCTTCAGACATTGCGGTATAGGCGAGCTGAAGACTCGACGCAGTTTGCCAAATGCAGCCCAACCCAGCTGAGTCCTCTTTTCGGCCTCCTTCTCGAAGTTTTTGTCTACCTAACTGGATGATTTGGCCTAGGTAGACGTATTTGTTTACGACTTCGAGAACTGACCCTTCGACGCTTATCGGTCCGGGCACGACATATTCGACATTGAACATGACCTTGGTCTTGTCCAAGTTCATGCCCAAACCGACACGCCGGGGGACTCGTCTAGGCTGGGCAGCATTTCGCTTAACTGTTCCAGCGACTCTGCCATTACAACGATGTCGTCGGCAAACCGAAGATGCGAGATGTACTCACCATTCACGTTGATACCCTGTCCAGTCCAATCCAGTGTATTAAAAACGTCCTCCAGAGCCATATGGCTCACTCCTGAGCCATATCTACAAGTTGTTCTCGAGGGTCGTCACGAATCGTCTCGCTGCAAGACTTGACGAATTCCAGCCTCCGGAGCAGGCCGGGTTTCGAAAAGGCTTTAGTACCGTGGACCACATCCATACTGTTCGGCAGATTGTACAGAAGATCGAAGAGTACAATCAGCCGCTGTGTATGGCATTCGTGGACTACGAAAAAGCCTTCGACTCCATCGAAACTTGGGCAGTTCTGGATGCACTGCAGCGATGTCGGATTGACTGGCGTTATATCGAGGTGGTGAGATGCTTGTATGACACCGCCACGATGGCTGTCCAGATACAGGACCAGGCGACGAACGCCATCGAGCTGAATCGAGGTGTAAGATAGGGAGATGTTATATCTCCCAAACTCTTCACCAATACTGTTTTCAGCAATATAAAAAATCTAAGTTAATCTCAAACTCCGCATAATACTCTCGAGAGCAATGAATCCGGGTCACTTAAAGAATGTTAAAAATCTCGGAAACTAAAAATGGTAGGTTAATGCAATAAATTGTATTTAATAGACAATGTAATACTCCTTAAATGAAAGTAAAAAAAATATGAGTCACCATACATTTTATTAACACAAAATTACATAAAGAAAAAATCTGCTGATCTCTCCTTAAAACAAAAATAGGAAACATGAAATTTTTGAACTTTATTACGATTTTCTTGAATTTTAATACTTCGTATTGCCTCCTCGTGCTTCCATTACTGCGTTTACGGGGTTTGGCATGCTGTACACCAAGTTCCTTATACGATTTTGGGGAATATTCTCCCATTCCTCTGTGAGAGCAATTTTGAGCTCACGAAGCGTGATTGGGGGAGGGTTTCGTTGTTTTACGCATCTGCCTAGCTCGTCCCAAGCATGCTCGATCGGGTTGATATCCGGGCTGCGCGCTGGCCACTCCATACGAGTAATGTTCATCTCTTGAAGGTAGTCATTCACAATCCTACCTGTATGAGGTCGGGCATTGTCATGCATAAATATAGCATCCTCACCTAAATTGACCATTAATGGACCAACGTGATCATTGAGGATTTCTTCCACATATCTTACGCTAGTTAAAGAGCCGTTTTCTATGATCACCAGCTCTGTGCGACTTTCAGAAGAAATTCCGGCCCACACAAGTACAGACCCACCACCGTAGGCTACTTTTTCCTCGATGCATGCTTGCTTGAATCTTTCCCCTGGTCTTCGATACACTCTGTGTCTTCCATCGTGCTTGTAGAACATAACTTTTGACCAATCTTCAATACTCCAATTTACGTGGCTCTGGGCATATCTTAGTCTTGAAATACGATGCCCACGCTCCAGTTTAGGGCCGTTTGCAGGTCTAAGGGGTTTTAAGTTAGATTCAGCAAGCCGACGTCTTACTGTCCATGCACTTGGGTTACTTCCTCCGAGGCGTCGAAACTGATTGGTGAGTTCAGTTCCTGTGAGAAAGCGATTTCGAAGCATGGTGTTCACCAAGTATCGGTCTTCTCGTGCTGTGGTATACCTGGTTCTGCCCGTTCCTGGTCTGCGTAGGTTAGAACCAGTTTCTTCGTAACGTCGGAGAACTCTTTGTACTGTTGACAGCGACACACCAACAGTCCTGGCTGTATCGCGCTGACTCCGGCCGGTTTCCAGCATTGTAAGTATTCTGGTGCATTCTTCAGGCGTAAGCGACATAATTTCAGCTTGAATAATGAATATAGAGCACTATCAACATGGTTTATGTACCCACATAAATGACAGATTACAAACAAAAGCAAAACCAAATGCTGTAATTTCGTAGTTCCATCTTCGAAAGTGGCCCTTTTTCAAATTTGATTTTTTTATGATATAACTTTACAATAACTAAGAAGTTTTAATACCTTCATTTAAGGAGTATTACATTGTCTATTAAATACAATTTATTGCATTAACCTAGCATTTTTAGTTTCCGAGATTTTTAGGATTCTTTAAGTGACCCGGATTCATTGCTCTCGAGTGTATATAAAATTTAACTACTATTTCTGTAGAATGAAGTCATTAAGCTGTCCACTCACACGAGGCGTCCCGAACAGATCCCTATTCGATTGGTCTATAAACACTTATAGATGCGGTTAAGGATTATTTTACTTTCGTAAAGAAATATCTACGAGGTTTTTTATAACTTTAATAATGGGGTTTTTTATTCATACATGTGTTGTGTTATATTATAGTTCGTTGCATGAATGTGCCTGTTCGACCGGTAAAATTCCACGGACTCACAGAATATTGACATAAAGTGAGTTCCCAACCTATCTCCCTGTCCTTACCCATTCCACTGATCACCATTTTCTTATCCTATCTTAAAGACCGGCAAAGGAACTATATCACTATCTATGTTGAAGGTGTCAATTGGTGGCGCTTGTTGCTTACCATCAGGTGACCCGCATGATCCTATGACACCGCAAAAAAATTGGATATAACGCCAAATACTTTGCAGCATATGGAGAATGTATTGAGTGCCACAAGACTGTCTCCTGTTATACACACATTCAATGCTCATGCCTTTTAAGGCTTCTCCTAATGAGACAGAAGATTTGGTTGTGGAACAATTTGGTTTATTTGTTGTCCAATGTTCTTCTATTTTTACCGACTTCTTACAATACCTATCTCTTTAGTCATTTTTCTTTGTTGCATTTTTAGACACCACTAATCCGCTTTACTATATAGTAATATCTAAGTATTGCAATCTAGTATATTTTTATCAAATTCATTTTTATATTATTGAAAAGTAGACCATTGGTCTAAGTAACAGGTTTTTTAATCCATTAAATTCACCATAAACTAAATATTAAGGTGAATTGAAGCCTATGTGAGTTTGCTAATAAAGTACATTTTTGTTTACAGGATACTAAACTTGTCGGGTGTGGAATGACATTCAGGGTGTTGTGAGCTATGAAAGCAGGATTATGCACGGCCACGTGAACTAGCGACGCCGGTGGGTATCCAGAGGGCCATAAACAAGTTGCAAAACTACCATATTGTTCTATTAACGAAGTATCAAAGGTAATGTTTTAATGAGGTTTGCATTTTATTTCATAGAAACTGACTTCCTGAACACTAGAACTGACACAAATACTAACTCGACAGATAAGACAATATCTAATTTATTTTAATTGTTTATCAACAATGCATAGGGAAACGGAAGCAGGAGTTGCCAGTAGGCCTCGACATACTTTTCATGACTACATCGATCATGTTTTTATAGAAGGTGTGTCATATCAGGAAACTTAAAAAAACGACGAGGGTGCATGACAATGGTTGTAAAAGTCGAAGAAACAAGTGAATTGTGTGAGAATGGTACTTTTTGGCGCTCCGTTCTCCTTGTATACTCCTCAAGAGACCCACTATGTTATTAAGTTAGTAGTTCAGTCAACCATGATGCCAACACTGCTCATCTCATTAATAACAATAATTAGAAAAATAATAATTAGAAAAGAATTCTGAGAAAGCTTTTAACACTTAACTTGTAAATTAACATTTCTAAAGCGAAATCACACACACACACACAAACAGTGGTAGAGCCAAGCAGTACGCTGCTTGAATGGGCCGGCTCGACCGGTGAAATACCACGACCTCTCAGAAGACCGACATAAAGTGGCTCATGCCACGTTTCGTTCGGTGAGAGAGGTACCCGGAGGCCCACCCCCTCCCCATCCTTTCCTATCCCCTATCCCTTAAAGGTTGGCAACGCAACATGTGTCCATGGGCGGCGTTGGTTACTTATCATCAGGTGACACGCCTGCTCGTTTGCCCTCCTATCCAATAAAAAAAAATCACCAATAACATCACCAATGGTTGTTTCGTGATTTTCTTAGTTTTCTTATAAAAAAGCCTTTTGTGCTGTACGTTAGTCGAACTTGCATCATCCATTCGCTGGAGATATCCACACCATCGCAGCATGCTCCTCCATACTATATTATCGAGACTCTCTTTCAATCCAACTTCCTGCATTAAAACCTCGATTTCGAATCGGTCTACGAGCGTTCCACCGCAAATTTTAGTAAATTCTGGTAAGTTTGGGTTGGTATTAATACCGTATTGTGTTTGGCGAGTTGATAGTTTTTTATTGTATGGAGTGTTTACCCCGTATTGAGCGTATAAAATACCAAAGTGGAAGCTTTGGGACGAAGTATAGTTTGTTGCGACCTACATACTGAGCCAGTACGCTATTCGTTCTACCACAATCTATGTCCCAACTAAAATCTTATTGCTAGGAATATTACTAGTAATATTAGGCCTTAATGCTAACACAGAGCCATGTTCAAAATTCCATTAAGATCCTCACTTTAAGACCTTAGATAATTGCCTCGATCAAATAATATCAAATAAACAAAACACCAATGAAGATCAAAATATTTCAAACACTCTAAACCAAACATATTTTCTAAGTGAATTCATAGCGATATAGACATTCGATTTATTTGTGGACCGTAAGCCGCAAAGGGTTGATATTGTAACGGCCGGTCATAACCAAAGGTTTGTACGGGATCTGCTCTTCTCTGGCTTAAGTTATTTTGGGTTACGGAATACTTCCAAAGTCATTTGAGACTTTTCTAAAAGGAATACTTATATATAGGATTTTGAAATTTTCATTTTATTTTTGGGATACCATATAATAACAAACCACACAACATTAAGCAATGGAACTTCAGGCTTTTAATATTCTTAGATATTGGCAGTGTTGTTTCTTTATGTAAATTGCGTATTTGATTTCATTGATTAGGTTACAATACATTGGTCGGGTACTGTCAGTTAAATGTAGTACATATTTTTTTCACAAAGCTATTAAGAGAAATTTTAAAAGGCATCGGGATCCCAGAGATTTTCAAAAGTTGCCAGAAAATTGTCTCAAAAGACAAAGCTTAGTCGGATGGATTATCGAATTTTGGACCTCAGTATAGAAAATACTCATACATAAGAAATTTTAATTTGATATGATGAGTTACTTATGGATTTTCTTAAAAATTACCACGAATTATTATTACGAAATATCGTACGTTATAATCGGCTATAACAATGGAATACCATTGTTATAGCCTATCTTTTTTTTTCCACTTGACAAGGGTTGTCACGCTTTAACGCAACTCACGAATTTATTTAGTTTCAATTTATACAATAAATTTAAATTGAGGTGATGGAACTGTTAAAACTAATGTCAATTCTATTTTTAAATTTCGTCCCTTCACTAGTATCCATAGATGTGCATGATCTGTGGTGCACTCTTTGGTTTTCTTTTGACATAAGTTAACATGGTAGCCTCACTCATTTGTAGTACATGCATTTTTTGTATCCACTGCAATCTCATCTAATAAATAGGTTAAATAACGCAAATCAGAGTTTTTGTCCACATATGTTAACATGGTAGCAGAGCGTGGTTGTTAATATGGACAAACTTCTCAATATACAGTAATACGAATCGGCAAAAAGGTAACCATCAAATTGCACGTGAAAATTTTTCTTTTATTGAAATAAAGACTCAGTGTAATAAAATATCAGTTGAAAATGCCTTCAAATAATTCACTAGCCCTGATTGAAAAATTAACTGGTCGGGAGAACTATAACACCTGGAGATTCGCAGTGAAAACTTATCTGGAACATGAAGAGCTATGGGACTGTGTGGAACCCGAAACTGGCATTCCCGTTAATCTCAAACGCGACCTGAAGCGAAGCGAAGTCAAAAATAATCTTACTGGTGGACTCAGTAAACTACGTCCATATTCAAGAGGCAACCTCTGCAAAAGAAATGTGGGACAAACTGGCGAAAGCCTTTGATGACTCAGGACTAACACGTCGTGTGGGACTGTTACGAGACTTATGTACAACAAATCTAGATGGATATAGCAATGTAGAAGATTATGTGAGCAAGATTATGACGACAGCTCACAAGCTCCGTAATATAGACTTTAAATTAGACGACGAGTGGTTAGGGACGCTACTGCTCTCCGGTCTACCTGAAACTTATAAACCTATGATCATTGCTATAGAGAGTTCAGGCATGAAAATTTGTGCAGACTCAGTTATAGCCAAAATCCTACAAGATGTCAAGATGACTGAGAATAGCTCAAATGCCTTTTCAGTAAATTATAGAAGCAAAAGTATAAACAATACCATAAACAATTTAAAAAAGGACCCCGCTGCTTCAATTGCAACAAATATGGCCATATTAGTACTCAGTGCAGTCAAAATCAAACCAGAAGAATCCACAAAGTTCAAGCTATGCCGTAGCTTTCATAGCTTCTGAAAACTCAGCAGATTCATGGTATATAGACTCCGGTGCATCAATGCACATGACAAAATGTAATAATATGCTGAAAAATGAAAATACACCTATCATAAAGTCAATAAAGGCAGCAAATAACAAGTTATTATTAGTTCACAGCTCAGGACAGTTGGTTTTGGAAGTATGCAATGAAAAAGGTCAGTACAGTGAAATTATGTTTCAAAATATTCTATTTGTACCAGAGCTAGCCACAAACCTACTATCTGTTAGTCAAATCATCAAGAATGGAGGTCAAGTAAAATTCAACAGTAAAGGCTGTATTATAATGGATAAAAATAATATGATTGTTGCCACTGCTAGTTTAATCAACAATATGTACCGGTTAAATGTAAAATGTGAACATGCATACATATCAGATGTTGATGAACAGGATGTTTATTTATGGCATCAACGCATGGGCCATTTGAATTTTCAAGATTTGACTAAATTAGTAGAAAACACTAATGGTGTGAAAATATCCAAGAAAGATGATAAATTAACCTGCATAACATGCTTAGAAGGAAAACAGTAACGCCTACCATTCAAGCACAGCGAATCCAAAGCTACTAAATTATTAGAATTGGTACATTCTGACATTTGTGGACCCATGGAAACAAAGTCCTTGGGAGGTGCACCTCCCATGCACCTTCATCGATAAATGTCATGAAGTAATTTGCAAATTACTTCATGAAATTTATCGATGATTACTCTAAAAGGGTATTTGTATTCTTTTTGAATAAGAAGTCAGAAGCTTTAGAGAAATTTAAACAATTTAAAAACCAAGTGGAGAAACAATCAGAATGTCACATTAAATGTCTTCGCTCTGATAATGGCCTTGAATATGTGAACTCCAGCTTCTCCGAATTTCTTAAAAGTGAAGGAATAATACATCAAACCACTACTCCTTACACTCCAGAACAAAACGGAGTGTCTGAACGCATGAACCAAACACTAGTAGAAAAAGCGAAGTGTTTACTAATTAATGCCAACTTACCTAAGATGTACTGGGCGGAAGCCATACACACTGCTGCTTACCTAATCAACAGGACACCAACAAGATCACTGAAATACAAAACACCACAAGAAAAATGGACTAGCAAAAAAACCAAATGTATATCACTTAAGAGTGTTTGGATGTGAAGCTATGATTCATCTTCCCAAACAAAAGAGAAGGAAATGGGATCCTAAGGCAAGGAAAGCTACATTTATAGGGTATTGTGAACACACAAAAGGATACAGATTTTTATTACCAGGTTCCAGAACAGTAATTAAAAGTAAAGATGCAGTGTTCCTAGAATCTACAGTTAAGAGAAATTATGTTCCTGTGGATCTGACCTTGGACAGGTCTAAGTATGATTCATCATCTGAATCAAAAGACAATCATACATCTGAAACCTCCGATGCTAATGAAACATTACAATCTACAAACACAGATTATTTCTCTGAATCAATTACATCTTCTAGTAGTGAATACTCACCGAACCAACCATTTGAAACACCACTAGGAACACTAGGAACAAAGAAATTCCTGCAAAACCTAAATATGAACAAAGTTTTTTGTGTTATAATGAAGATGTTTCTGTTCCATTCAATTACAGTGAAGCAATTGCATCATCTAACAACTATCCATATCGAGAGGCAGTTGGATCCTTGATACACGCAGCTACTGTAAGCAGACCTGATATTATGTTTGCTGTGAGTCAGGTAAGTCGATACTTACATTCTTATGATGACTCACACTGGAATGCTGTTAAGAGAATATTAAAGTATCTAAAAGATAGTAGGAACTATGGATTGAATGATGTGTCTGATGGCACTGACTTAATTGGATATAGTGATGCTGACTTCGCAAATGACATAGAGACAAGGGGATCCATAACTGGATATGTATTTCTGAAAAATGGAGCTGCTGTTACTTGGTCCTCACAACGACAACAAACTCGACACGAAGAACGACTCGTAGCACAGTCGACTACCGAGTCAGAATTCATGGCTGTGTGTGCAGCCACCAAAGAAGCTATTTGGCTAAGACAGTTACTTTGTGATATTAGTGAATATAAACAGAATTCTGTGTGCATTAATATTGACAATCAGAGTACTATTAGTGTAATCAAGAACAGTGAATTTCATAAAAGATGCAAACATATTGACATTAAATATAACTTTGTTAAAGAGAAATACCACAATAAGATTATAAGTTTAAACTATGTACACAGTGCTAATCAATATGCAGATATTTTTACTAAAGCTTTGCCTAAAGAAAAATTTAAATTTATGAAACTTAATATTGGAATGTTAAACATTGTTTTCTAAATGTAATTTACAGTTATCTGTTTTGTAACCTGTGTTTTATAGAAGGCTCGAATTTGGGAGGAGTGTTAAAACTAATGTCAATTCTATTTTTAAATTTCGTCCCTTCACTAGTATCCATAGATGTGCATGATCTGTGGTGCACTCTTTGGTTTTCTTTTGACATAAGTTAACATGGTAGCCTCACTCACTTGTTGTACATGCATTTTTTGTATCCACTGCAATCTCATCTAATAAATAGGTTAAATAACGCAAATCAGTGTTTTTGTCCACATATGTTAACAGGAACATATTTCAGGATACAAAATTGTCAATGCTATCAATATTTATCACACCTTACTACCGCAAAGAATTCAGAGAGGTTATCGGTGTGAGTCAGGATCTGATCCAAAGACTTATTGATTCAGGAGTGGAGTGCTCAACCTCTGGACCACCGAGACGACAAACCGTATTATATCAATACTAATTATAAATTCTATTTAATAATTCTACTACTGACATGATTCAATTTAGTAAAATTTTATTCCTCATGAAGATTATGAAATCATCTTTATAACAGCAATAAAACTTGTTAGAAAATTCAACTTACCTCAGGGAAACGTTGAAATTCAATTAAATCCATAAATCTAATAACAACTTACTCCGAGAAAGAACAAAGGATCTTTAGAGAGAATGGAATCCCGGGAAATATAGAGAGATCAGACATTGAGGAATTTTATGGATGCAGTTCAAGAATTCAGACAAATCGCTTCAGTTATTCCAACGAATCGCATAATTCATTATTATGATCTGTAGAGAATCGTTTTATTATTAGAGTTGTAAATACTGAGGAAAATATTGTAAAAAAATAATAAAAATAATCTCGGTGGTCCAGTGGTCGAGCACAGGGTTTCTAAATCTAGAGGTCGCGGGTTCGAATCCTGGCACACACCAATGACTTTTTGAAATTAATTTCAAAAGTTATGTACAATAAATATCGAGGAATAAAAACATTGTGCCAGATATGGCAATAGGTTCGCTACCTATTCCATTTGAATCCTTCGGGTAGAAAAAGGCGTGAAGTTATGTTATGTTATCTAATAAAAATATACGATATAGAATAACAAATCTGTTTTTGCCATGGTTCTTCTCATACATCAATGATTTAATACTTTTAAACTTAATACTTAATCCCTAACTTAATTCTTAATTCTATTGGCGAACATGATATGTAAATTTAATTATTTATTTGATGAGGCAGTGAAAATATTTGGTTTGATATCTATTCCCTTTCATTCACTCCCCATCTTTTAAGAATTCTAACGTATATAAGAAGTCGTAAGTCTAATACACTCACTGAATCACTATAAAAATATTGCAACGCTAAAATACATTGTTTCAGATTTTCGCTCCAAACGCACTCGCTATGTCCTCTTTACTACCCCAATGCCTCAAACTCAACCAACCACTACATGATACCTACATCTTTATTATTTAACAGTTTGCATTCTTCATCTTTACACTAATATCCTAAAACAATATAAAGCAAGTGGAGTATTTTGTCATATTTAATTATTACTTTAATTCAAACTTTACTAATTATTATACTTTACTAAATTTTATTACAATAAAAATTATGATTAATCAAACATCCCTTTCCTTTTTACTTTTAACAAAATACAAAGTAATAGAGCGATAGTAAATCAGGTAATATATAATGTTGAATAGCTGATAAATATCAGAATTGCCGTAGTTATATGAACAGAGAAAGATTAGTTATGGCTATTGGAAGCAATATATGCCGACAACATGAGCGCTCGAGGACCCATTGTGAAAAAACAAAGAGTCGAGACAACCACTCATGGTCGGTATAGATATAAGGAAATGATATCGTCTCTGGAAATATTTATTAAGTCCTTTATTTTTTTATATATTCTTTGAATACTTTACGTACAGATCATGAGTTGTGATCTAATGCATTTGGTGACAAGAGAGTGAATGACGCTGGTAAGCCGATCTTGGACGTGTGCTTGGAACGGAGCCTCCTTGTGTCTAACACATTATTCCATCATAAAGATATTCACACGTATACGTGGAGACGGAATGAACAATTAGAGTATGATTGATCTGATTCTGGTAGACAGTCGTCTCCGAAACACTCTAAGGGATACAAGAGCCTACAGAAGTCCCACTCTCATTGGTGTGGGCCAGGATTCGAAACAGCGACTTCTTGCGCAGGGTGTTCGGCTACTGGATCATCGAGACACCGAGTCATATGAAAAGCTATGTGTTTCTTCCATCAGCTATTTATAAAATAAGTGAAATTATTATACATTCATTTATTTTTTAAATAGCTGATGGCCAAAACACGTAGCTTTGCTAAAGACGATTCTTTACAGTTACGGTATTTTAATTAAATATATTTAATTTATCCTTCTAGGAAAATCTTAATTTAACCAGTGATTAATTTAAAATCTAAATGTAAGAATTTTATTCCTAATTTTCCTTTGGGGACTAATGTTAAAATGGTTTCTATATTAGAAGTAAGACATTTTGCTATACAAAGACTGTAACAATATTAAATAATTTCTAGCTTTCATGTGATGCGCGTACAAACATACAGAAGACAAACAAACATTCTATAAGCTTTTGATTGTCTCTTACTTGGTTCTCATAGAATATTACCAATTTATAACTCAATTAGAGCCATGCAATTTGCGGTATGAATACCACAACTTCTATGAAAACGTAAAGACGTAAAGTGGCTCATGCCGCGATCCTTTAACCCCCTGCCCCTCTATTCCATGTTTCTCGATTTACCATCTTAAAGGCTGTTAATGCACTTGTTATCCACTTGATCCAATAATATATTATAATAACAAATGTTACAGCTCTTACACGCATTTATTCGAATTCCAACAAATAATATCACTCTGCAGCCATTATGAAGCTGTATTGTTAAAAAAATAATTCTGGAACGTATTTCCGATTGAAATTTACTCTGCCAAATGAAATCCCAATTTAGACGCGGTTGGTAACGATATTATTGATTTGTATTGTACACAGAGAATTCTATGATTATCATCCTTTGCCTACACTTTCCAATAGAAAATGGTTAAAATATTTGTACCTGCATAAATATAATTTTAAATTAATATCGATCTCTGAAATAATAAGGGCGTAATAAATGTAGGGCGAATTAAGTTTCTCACCACGAGATTATTTAAAAAAAAAACAATTTATATTTTGAGTCAGAGTGACCACCTTTTATTTATGATTAAGCAGTAATTAATTATTGTTACAAAAATAGATGCTTCTAATAAAGAAGCTGGACAAATTAATATCAATACATAAAGGTATACTTTGTTTTGTAAATACATAAAAGACTGAATAATGCCGGGGCTGAGGCCTTGAGTACTTTTATTTTCTATGGGATAGGTTGGCAAACGAGCAGGCGTGTCACCTGATGGTAAGCAACCAACCCCGCTCATGGACACCAGCAACACATATAGTGTTACTGTTGCGTTGCCGACCTTTAAGGGATAAGGGAAAGGAAAGGATAGGGAACGGAGGGTGGGCCTCCGGGTACCTCTATTACCGAACGAAACGCGGCTTGGGCCACTTTACGTCGATCTTCTGAGAGGTCGTGGTATTTCACCGGTCGAGCCGGCCCATTCATGCAGCGAACTGCTTGGTTCTACCACTATTAAAAAAACAACTTGGGTGGGTACCGAACCCGCCGTCCTCTATTCAACACTCGGTTGTTTCACCAATGCATCAAGAGGTAGCTTGTATTAGCAGCCTCTATTTTGCGCATTGCGAACTTATTTTGTGTGAAATCGCTAAGATTTAGGTGCAGCGTGCATATTAAAAAAGTTTCACAGTCATTGCAATTTGAAAACTGCGCGCAGCATCGTTTACAAGTTGGTATCAAAAACAAACACATATACTGCCGTGATAGTTTTTTTCAAGAACTAGCTGTGTTATGTGACTCTCCTTGCATACTGAAAATCATCTTAGTAGATATTACTACGTTATTTTTAATAAGAACAAATAAATTAATTACATTATTTACAATATACACAATTAAAAAACTACCTGAAATCAAATTTCTCGGCATCTCGGTCTACAAGCAGCGTGCCCAGAAGACTGGCCGCATTGCCACGCTGAATGGCAATGCTAATCCTCTGTGCGAAGAATAGACCAGCCCTCTGGTCGCGAGTGGCTTCGATCAGCCTCTTTGCAAGATCTTTTTAAAGTGCACCAGTATTCGTTTTTATATAAGAATTGCAGCACATTTACGCCAAAGCTCTAGTAGCATATATAGTGAGATAAGAAATTAGTTTCTTGGATACATTACATACATACATACATAACTTCACGCCAAAACCTTTGCGGTGTAGGCAGAGAGAACAGAGCGCCATAAGGCACGATTCTTACACGCCTCACTCGCTTCATTGACTTTCATAACTCTTTTCATGCACGCGCGTCGGTTTTTGAGGCTCCTAACATCACCTTCCTCCAGAACACGTTCTATTTGGTCATGGAATGTGTGTCTTAATATTAAGACTACATTACTTACACGATTTTTTGAAAATCGAAAACAATCACGAAAAGTTGTCATCACCGGGATTTTATGATTAAGGGGTTATTTATTAATAACGTTCAGGATATAATTTGGTTCCATGTTGAAGTACTATCCGGAGAGAACTCATTACCCAGATGAAAGTCTATTTGTTAATCAAGGAAATTACCCACATACGTGCCAGTTTCCATTTATTAATGTTCAATATAACTCTTGTTTAAATAACAAGCATCTTGGAAAAAATACGCATTTATAATAAAAAAAAGATTCGTAGCTATAAATAGTACATGCGCTATTTGTCTGAAGATGGTATCATCATCATTTGATCGCCAAACAAATTGTTGTAGTTTCGCTAAATTGCTCGTAACGCAACTTTTTTTTTTCACTTCCCCAACTTTTGTAATGTTGCCTTATATTTAGCTATTTAGTTAAACGAACAGATTTCTTGTATACGAGAATATTATAATTTTTCCTCAAACTACAGGCCACTTGTCCCTGGCCACAGTAAATATTAACACTAAAATAATTTGGGAGTTCTTACATAACAGTCATATTTTTTTAGGTGCTTTATATTTACAATAGATGTTCAGAAATAAAACTTTATTATTTAAAATAGATTCTTAAATATTATTTAATTATGACAAGTATTATATGACTTATATTTTAATTTATCGCTTAAATTAAATTAAGAAAAGTTTTCCCTAATTTAAAATGGTAAGTTCTAAAAAAGGAAGAAAAAAAAAACTTTAATTTTATAAATAGAAGATACGAATAGGATAGGAAAGGAAGGGGAAAGGATATCGAGCCTTCGGATCTTCGCTTTTTCACTGAAAGAAACGTGGAACGAGCTAATTCACGAAAATATTCCCAGAGGTCGTGGTATTTCACTGGTCGAGCCGGCCCTATCATGCACCGAAGAGCTCGACTCTACCACTGATATAGTGTAATGCTTTTTTTATCTCGAAGTTGTTAGTTTTTTTTTAAATTTAATAGGTATCTATGGAAGGTATAGGTATCAATCTATAACTATACTTACATAATATATATAATGTATAACAGGTCCATTGCTCTGTTAGTTTCAAAATTACGACCGAAAATAATATAATTTTGTTTATAAAAGTCTCTTGCATTTGAATACGGTACAGAAAGTTTTCTAAGTGTGAAATACGAGTATTTTTAAGAGCATATGTTTGGGGATTCGAAAGAATTGTGTCGCGAAATTCATAAATTTAGAATTGTACAGACACGTAAAAGTGAATGGAGAGCCAAGGTGATAGTTTTATTTTCAAAGAATAATTAATAAATAGATCAAATAGAGGCATCCGTAGGCCTAACCCCTTTCCCTCTTCTCTTCCCATCCCACTCCCGACCCAGTCCATATCCATTGTATATATCCATATCACATTGTAAAGGTCGGCAACGCAACTGTAACCCTTTATGTGTTCAGGTGTTCATAGGCGGCTTTTGTTACTCACCATCAGGTGAAACGCCCGCTCGTTTGCCTCCTATACCATAAAGGACAAGAAAGAAAAGATAAAAGTTAATGGTGTATTTAACATATTATTAATTATTATTATATTATTTATATCCGATTACTGATTTAAAGGCCTAAACTTACAATCCTAGCTCCAATTAATAACGTGGCGGAAGTGACGTGTGACATAAATAGATGATAAACAAAATTTTGTCTATGTTAGGCAATAGATTAAATTTGAATCTACAAAATTTACTAATCATGTCTAAAAGCATAGTTGCTCTTACATAAAAGTTAAAACAGTTACTTGTTGGCGACTTGGCTTTGCACTAACGTGTGTTCCGAGGCAGAAGCGAGCTGCAGGCAGACATACATGTGTGTTTATGTGTGTCGAATAAAAAAGTCTACATAATACACGTATAAAATTGTATACGAAACGAGTTTTCCATTAAATAATAAGTGAAATTCAAAGCTGCGGTAACGGTACCGTGTATCGCGCTGATACCGAAAAGGATTTGGATTAAAAAATTTTAATACGGAGATAGGTAATGAAACGGTCATCTGTCGAGTTTCAGAACGCAATAAATCTATACTAATAAAGCAAAGGGAACAAAACTTGTAATGCTCATCTGCATTTGCTTTCGGATAATCTTCGGGATAATTATTGTTGAATAGACAAGTTTTATTTTATTTAGATGAAATAGGCGAGTGGTTATATGTCTAGTACTTTGTAAACTTTAAGCAGTAAGCTGTGATAGACTATAACAAGCGAATTATTAAAATTAAAGTTAAATGGTTTTTTGGTATTTTCCATATAACTACGCGTCAAGTCCCTTGCGGGGTAGGCAAAAAGAACAAAGCGCCATAAGGCTCGATTCTTACACACTTCGCGCGCTTCTTTGACTTTCATAACTCTTGTCATGCTTGATCAAGAAAAGTGTGTCCTGATCATTCAAACCATCGAAGAACCGAACCACCATTAGACTCACTTTTTACATACCTGACTCACTTGTGGACTTGTGGTGAAACTTGTGGGGTTTTTTTATGACCTCCCACGTAACGTTCCGAAAACTGAATTTTGAAGTTGTGGGACCAAGAAGATTTCGAATTTTTTTTCGGAAGTTATTTGTGATGTGTATTTTATTGTGTGTATGCTTGTGTCTAGTAGCAACAAATTACGCGTTGAGTGCATCGGTGTGACGTCATATTATGGCAGTCTTTGTATTTCATATGGAACTGACTAATGATGTTACGGCCGGAAAATGATTGCTGGCAGTGATTTCTTGAAAAGAGACGGAAAAAGTTTTGAAATCGAGGAAGTGCGCGCTATTTCATTTCACGAATATACCCAACGGCGGAGTGTTGGCAGTCAAATGCATCCATTTAGCTTGAAGTATCACTTCTAATTATCGGATAGACAGTAGAAATAATACATGAACAATCATCGCTATTTATCACTTCATTCTATTCACCAATACATGGTTCCAAAAAACAATTCCAAGAAGTCATTGGTGAGACCACCGAGCCTTAACCTGATTCTTCATATTGTAACTCATCCCGGTTCACTAATCGCGTTATTAATGACGTATTAAATAAATGACGTATTAAATAAATGATAAGAATATAAATGGTTTATTGATGAATTAAAATCGCTTTTCGATCAGAAACTATTACCGCCTTTCGCTATTTAATATAATTTACGATTATAATAACTTCAGTGTAATAGACTGAGTCGTTTGCGGATTATTTTAAAAAGGTTTTTACTGCATTCGTCTTATCGTTACTAAAATTACACAGTTTTAGGCTATATAAAATTACACTGCGATCTATTGGAGGATCTCGATACAGATCTCTCACGCGTATCAACTAGTAAAAGTATATAATAAGGCAGCTATTCAATAAACCTAGACTAAAGTTTATCTTAGCAACGCAGCGTGAATATCTAGCAAACTAAAAACCTTTTCATCAGTACGGTGAGCTTGAAACTAGGACGGCTACACTTGCCTGCTCCGCCTATCTGCCTGTCTGAATGTCGTGTTATAATACTTATGTAGAACACTAAAACAGCTTGACTTTAATAAAACACTAAAAAAATGCGTGAAAAAATGTATGGACTAAGGAAATGGGACTTGAACCTCTAAGCGATGCCAAGAAGCCCTTTTTACCAACTTGGTTTCATTCAGTTTTATCTGTGAGATAATATATTTGTAGTACATAACAGCTGACGAGTATCTAATGGCTCTCTCAACTGTAGTATGTTATGCTCCAAGCAGTATTATCGGCCTGGATTATATTCCTCAAAATAATATCTAGTTTAATGAATGTTGAGCCATTTCAGACAATCAATGGCTTGACTAATTAGATCTTAGACATAACATAGCGTTATATCGTTAGTTAATTCATTGAGTTTTAGATAATAGGTAGATATGACAGGCTAAGAACGTGTTCCAACGTGTTTTTCAATTGAACGTGGAGACAAAAATACAAATCAACGGCCATAATAGGTCGGCTATACCTATTAAGGCAATTCTTGACTGATAAATATTGTTGAATACTTACTTAGTGACTTATTTACTTCAGGCCAGTCCCTTATAGAGAAAGAGTAAGAGAGTGCTATAGAGAAACACTTACAATATATATTGTTGACAACTTATTGAAGTAAAACTTGAAGTAAAACTCTGGTTCAGCGCTTATTTCTAAGATCTTGTAACTTGTAATTGCCAAACTAATTATGAATTAACTATATATATTTATTAGACTTGAACAACCAAGGCTCATGTATATGTAAAAATTGGATGGGTAGATAGCAGTATCTTTGTATTTCATAATATAGAAATTATTTCACCGAAGACCAGAAACAGACTATTATTTAAGCCCATAATCTGAACTTATAAATGTTTCTTTTTATAAGATTAGTTAACAATACTAGTATTTTTTATTAATAATATAAATTAAAAACACAACCAGGTATTAACGCGCTCCCAGTAGTGCATACGAAGGTGAAATGCAGCCTGTATATCCTTAAGGAATGTGAGTTTTGCAGAATTTTGGTTTCAGGTATTCAAAGGATTGACAACGTGTATTTTAGTGTATTGGTGGTTATAGTTCTATCAGTAAAAAAGTCAAAAATTCTTTAAATTTAATTCTTTCTTTTTTGTAATTAAGACTTTACAACTCAAAGAAAACATAAATGAAAAATTTATCGCTACTTTAGGTTTTTTTTTATAATTATTAAATAAAACCACGGGCTCACAGGGCACCGCTACCCACAAACGAAACATTATTTCAGCACGATCCTTCGCCATCATATAGAATTTACAAAAAGAATTATTTCAGGATTATATCAACAATATATACAAACAGTATATAATAATATAAGTGCGATGCCTTTTATAATTTACATTTCAACACATTATACATTTTCAAAGTTCAAAGTGATTATTAGTTTTACTAGTGATGTAATAATACCATTAGGTTACACCAACTCAAAGTTAAATTAAAATACTAGTTAGGAACTTAGTTATCATTTGAACTTAGTTATCATTCCAATTTTCAATAGTATCTATAATATTTTAATATTAATAGTCTCGGTGGTCGTGGGATCGATTCCGAGCCAATGATTTCTCTGAATTACTTGATATTAGGTAGGTAACCCATGGTAAAAATTTGAGATTTGGATAAATCTCCACGCGAAAATGATAATAACAATTCAATTATTTGTTTCTAAGGTTTTCGCGAATCTCACTCATTAAAACAACTTTTTAGGATTGTATCGCGTTTATTTCTTATTTATTTATATTTATCTCGACGTTTCGAACTCTTTACAGAGATCATTTTCACGAGTATGAACAAAAAGATGGCAGTTGTTCAAAAGCTATCCTCATTGATACAGAGAGCACCCACTTTTTGGAAATAAAAATCAAAAAGTTGATGTTAAAAATATGATTTTTACTATTGGTAACCCACATCAGACCATGAGAACAAAAGTTAAATACTTATTTATAAGATACATTAATATATCCTGCTTCTAAAGATCCTTTGTTGTATGATTTAATAAGTAAAAGTTGTTATTATTAAATTATTACAAATTATCTTATTTTCTAAGTTGGTTGAGATTAAAGTATAACTATTATTAAATATTCATTGATTTTAAATTAAAAGGTAAAGTGTTTATTAAAAATCTACCACTGGGTCAAAAACGCGGCCAGTCCTGAGAAAGACCCAGCAAGAAAACTCAGCGGCTGTTCTGCAAAACTGATTATTATTTCATTTTGAACGGGCTATTGATATTGTTATTATTTATAAAGTTTTTGAGAAAAAAGAAAGGGACTTGGTTTCTAGGTTAATAAAAATTAAATTAAAATTATTTTGTTTTGATTATTACTGCACTACTCAAAATTCTACATTATTTTGGTTCCTGATGTGGGTCTGACCTGCAAACTATACTAATAGTATCTCGCTGTCTTGAGCTGTTTGATTATGGGCTAGGTTTGATGAGACTTATGACTGGGTTCCAGCTAGGTGATAGTTTCCAGCCATCTTCTCTATTGAAATTCTTTGGATGTTTTTTGATTTCAATAGCCTCGCGTATCATCCTGGGACGATAATGTTGTTCTTTGGCGAGGATTTGTGGTTTGTCAAACCTGATGTAGTGTTTTGAGCCCTTCCTACAGTGTTGTGAACACTGTAGCAGACTTATTATAGCGGTTGTGCTTCACATCCGCTATGTGTTCTTTGATCCTGGTTTTAATGGACCTCTTTGTTTGTCCGATATAAGAGAATCCACAATCACAGTCCAGCTTATATACTCCTGGGTCTTGCAAGGGGATGTGGCACTTGACAGATGGTAGAAATTGACTAACTTTCTTGGATGGCTTAAAGTATGTTTTGATTGAAGCACGTTTTAAAATATAGCCAATTTTGTCAGTGATTCCCTTTATGTACGGCAAGATGGCAGGTTGGCGCTCAACTGTGACTTGCTTCACTCGGTTTTTGTGATGATTTCTGGGAACTTTAAGCTGATTGGCATGTAAGACTTTTTTCACATGCTGAATCTCCTCTGCTGTGTGTTCCTGGTCACAAATCCCTCGTGCTCTCTGAAACAAAGATTTTGACACGGCAGCTAACTGTGAAGGATGGTGGTGAGATTCAGGTGGTCAGATTCATACTCGTGAAAATGATCTCTGTAAAGAGTTCGAAACGTCGAGATAAATATAAATAAATAAGAAATAAACGCGATACAATCCTAAAAAGTTGTTTTAATGAACAATTCAATTCTTAGTTTTTTATGGGATAGGAGGGCAAACGAGTAAGTGGGTCACCTGATGGTAAGTAATTTGACACCGCCCATGAACACTGTGGTGCGTTGCCCTCCTTTAAGAGAGTAGGAGGGAAAGAGGCTCGGACCTTTGGATACCTCCCTCACCGAACGAAAAGCGGCACGAGCAACTTTACGTCGATATTCTTATTCGAACCGCATGGATCGAATTTTTCATTTTGCAATGTAGTATGTAGGTATATATTATGAATGTAATAAATATGTATTACGTAGTTCTTGATCTTACAACTCATTTTTGAAGTTTTTAAACACGAGGAGCCAAGCAGTCCGCTGCATGAATGGGCTGGCTCGCCCGGGAAATACCAACAGCTCTCATTCACAGATAGTTTTAATGCTTTTTGTGTATCAAATAAAAGGGCTTTTCGATAGTATGTTGAAAAATGTGACGTCATCCTAAATCCAATATTGCGGAATAAGTATGTATTTTAATGCATTTTTACAATATGGGTTGAATGGGCTTGAGCTTGGGGGAGTACCTAAATCAAAGAACAATACGACGTTGAATATGGGGTATCTTCTTAAATAGAGGAGTAATTACCAAATTCTACTCAGACCCATATTAAGATTTATACTCAAGTGGGGATTGAATCCGCCAATCTCCGTTCTACATTCGATTTTACCAATGCACCACGAGGCCCGTCGTAATGTAAGTAAGATGTGCTCTTTTTAAATTAAGCGTGTTATAAATGTATGTTTGTTAAAAAGTTTTACTTCCATAGCGCGGAGAGACTCCACGCGAATTTTTTTTTTCTTTTGGACCTATTACATAGATATTTTTTTCGGTAAAAAACCGTTATAATAGGGTTAGAAATAGAGCGAAAATTCGAACTTGCAACTTCTGAAGTTAAAGTCAAACTTCCGAAACCGTGGCATGAGAACTTTTTGTATAAGAGATCACCTGTTTGAGATCAGACGGTATTCAGTCGCAGTTTGTAAAGCGGATGTATCAAAGAGCCTCATTCAGTTCGCGACACACGCGCGCCATCTACACACACCTGTAGTATAGTGTGAACCTGTTTATTGGGAATATATTATAGATTAATTCATAGTCATTTTATAGTCATAGTATTAATTTTTACTTATATCTATACAAAATTTAATATTCTAAGGCGTAGGTCGATTAACCTGTTCCTAGATTTAAAAAGTCAGTATAGAAATCTATTTTTATAGCGTCGAGTATCCAAAATCTATATTTGATAAATATTGATGACCGTCTGTAGAGACGTACAAAACATAATTGCCACCGTTTCTTCATGCATTGATCGCGTGAAGTTATACGAAATATAACAATTAATTTAAGTCTGAGTGGCTTTGACGCCCAGCACACTGCTTCTGCTTGCGAGTAAAAAAAGGCGTGAAGCTATGAAAAACCACAAATTCTTTTGTTCGTATTGTCAAATTGAAATATTGGCATATCGAACAATACTTCTGATTGGTTAAAAAGACTCACCATAGATTATATTCTCTTATTATAAAAATACTGTATGGTAATGGAATTTCCGTTAATTGGTTAAGTTCTATCACTAAATCATCCCTGTTTTAGTATCCGATGTAATTGGTCGTAACCGTCCTGTAATGGCTCCAGTAAGCGCTGCTAACTGAAACAATGATAACGCTTCGTGATCAGTAACTAAAAGGGATCGTCGTCCAGTCAAAGGGACTTGATTACGTTCGAACTAAACAGCTTTATCAATTGTACAGTACAACTAATGTTGTTGGACATTTGAAAAATTTGAACATTGTATTGATTGAGTTTATTTGGCTGAAACATGATTAGTTAAACACCAACAATACTTAGGATATTGATGTCCAGTGGCACGTTTGCTCTTTTGCTCCCTGTCTTATAAAAAATGCTTCTTCGTGCTTGAAATACCATAATCATTCTATATTTTAAGTGAAGATTTAAAAAATTAGACTTTTATGTCATTTCGAGCACTTACCTTTCAGCATTTTTTTTGTTTTCCTGTTGAACAGTCTCGGTGGCGCAATGGCTAGCACCCGGCTTCTGATTCAAGAAGTAGTGGGTTCAAATCCTGGCACACACCAATGACTTTTTGAAATTTTCGGAAGTTACGTGTGATAAATATCGATGACTGACAACTTTGTGCCCAGTATGGCAATAGGTTCGCCACCTATTCCATTTGGGACGTAAACATAACGGCGAGACGAGGCTTTACAAGCCGCTGCCTACACCTTCGGGTAGAAAAAGGCGTGAAGTTACGTTGTGTTATATGTTATGTTGAATATTTAATCCGAGGAGTTTATATTTTAGTTGTCACTCTAAACATATTTTTATGTGCTTTATATTTATACTTGTCAGATAATAATTAAGGCAATGGGGTTTTAAGTTTGTGTCGGCATTATTATCGGCCACTTTACTCAAATTTTAGCAAAGTGAAATTGTATAAA
This sequence comes from Euproctis similis, assembly GCA_905147225.2. NCBI lineage: Eukaryota > Metazoa > Arthropoda > Insecta > Lepidoptera > Erebidae > Euproctis > Euproctis similis. Next base: position 2,207,929 of record LR990121.1, on the reverse strand, counting down.
CTAGTGTTTTGCGATATAATTATATTTGCTAATAAAGAGCTGCTAAGTTTAATGCCATAGTTGTTTCTAATATTGCTTAAAGTCATATGCGTTCACACAAAACCCACAAATAGAAGCTTAACTATCGTGCTAATAGAAGTGCTTCATCACCAGATCGTCAAAGTAACTGCATGTTTACAACTAGAATACTAAATCATGTTTAACGACCGTATGTTTCCAATAGCACCGGACGTATCTTTGTAACGGAGATGGCTGGGCTGATATCTCGTCGGCTAAGGTTAGGAACACCATGTGGATAAGGTGATAAACGGAGATAATCATGAAATAAATACATTTATCTGTCGCATGATCGTCATATTCCTACCCTATCTTGGGATCGACCAAACAGGTTTTCATCTTTCAATCCAATCCATCAATGTTTTCTTACAGCTTTTTCCTCTCTTGAGTCCTTCCAAATTCAGATTTTATCTATGGTGATGGTTTTTCTAAATTTTATACTTTTTCATAAATACATTCTTCACAGTTTCACGCCAAACTCCTTGCAATGCCAGCGTAAAGAACAGACTTCATAGTTATATATGGTTTTATTGTTTTGTTTATGATATCACACGTGCGTCTTAGATATATTCATTACGTTCAATTGGCTTTATTTAATAATATAAAAATATATATAAACATTAAAATATAGAAACATCACAAAATTAACGATAAAAATAATTTAAGCAAGTTTCATCACTAAATATTTATATTCTTCGCAATCTCTTCTTGAAATACGTAAGATTGTGCCTACGTAATTTTTCAAAGAAATAGGCACAAAAAATATCTAAAAGTACAAAGTAGTTATAAAGAAATTCAACAAGTCATCAAAAGCTGAAATCATTCTGACCCTTTTAATTACCATTTTGAAATACCAGACGCTTTAGAAAAGTGGTGATCATTTCAGGTTTCGGTTGTAACATCCAGTTTTACTTAAGCATTATATATACGAGTACCTTGTATTGCTATGTCTTATTGTATATCATGGAGATATCATTACGAATCACTAAGCTTTTCTTGGTTGACTTCATCATTGACGCCTTATAGCCTATTCTTATTTAAGTCATACTTGGTGTTTTAAATTTTGTTCTATTGCTTCTGCCCAGTAGACTCCTTTAACCTAATAGAAGTATTTATTGGGTTAAAGGGGTCTACTACAGCACTCTACTAGGCTTTTCCCACTTTAAAAATTTGTGTCGTCTTTAAGATTTATGAATATTTTCCGGAATATTACTTAATAATTAAAAATAATTTGCCGCTTATATTGTGTATTAATAACTTAATGATGTAGTTATAAGATGATTTACAGCCTTAATTCTTACTATCAACTGTAGGAATACGAAGACAAAGGTTAATATCCATTTCACAGCGACCCATTCCTTTGTATTATACAAAAAATTTGTTGATACTAATTGTTTGTGTTGATTTGAACGAACCGTGTACGAAAATAAAACGAATTATTTTGACATAAAATAACTTATTCAAAGTAGCACTGAAATTTCAAAATTCGTGTAAAAAAGTTCAAATGAACTTTCACTTTTCACAAACTGTAGTCACTTTAGTAAGGTTGCGTGCGTCAGGTCTATACATTCTACCGCCTAGTGGCCGTTGCGGAAATTAAAAGTACCAGCTCCAAGATTACTATCTTTAACGTTGTGGCAATTGTTCCAGACTTTACTTGTTTAAATATAGCCTTTATATTCAATAATAGTATTATACAGACAATTATAACTAGTAAAAGTTTAAAATTATAAAATTCATTTAAACCTAGTCACACTTTGCTTTTATTTAGGAACTTCACCTTGAGCACTTTACTATTCAATGTATGTAATGGCAACCATTTAATTAATATACAATAATTGATTGAATAACAATATTTGAAAATTGTTAAAATCGAGAAAACAGATTATTGTTGAAAACATGAATGAATTGTGTGAAAGATGATATGGCTAGGAAGGTTGTTGCTGTGAAAGAAAGAGATAAAAAAGAAAAACCTGTTGTTCCGATCCGCAAAAAATGGGGAAAGGGCAGGAAGAAGAAGAAGAAGAAGTCTTACTGCGCTCAATTTTTTCTGTTTACCCCGTTAGAGGCTTGTTGTTAACTTTTAATAATTCCATCACCAATTTACAAGTGGGATAAACGTGGTTTCGTATTTTTTTTATGTAAATATAAATAGTGATAAAAGTTCTAATGACAGAAGCCGTAGATTGCCACATCCGGGATTACAACAATAAATAAAAATTAATCACAATCTAGGGGCCAGGACATAAAAATGTAAATGTCTCCATGTTAAAGCGACTTAAGATTCGGGCATAACATAAATCTCACATAAATCACATAAATCTTGCAATGGGCGGGGAGTCCTCGAAAACTCCGGGCTAATGAGATTGTTCCTGCGGATGCAGTATTCGATAGTAGGGTGACCAGTCACTGCCTTTTTTTGTCGCCATAAGCCATACATAATAAGGTTACATATTTAATGAACAATTCATAATTTCCCTGCCCCTATCCCACGTAAGTGAAGTCAAACACGTGTCATCCGTATGAACAATCCATGTTGTAAAAAAATATGACTATACTTTTATGACTTGCCGTTTGCCTGACGTCAACCCTCCTTGGGAATTATCCGTAGGTGCCATAGGGAAGGGTTTAAAAGTGGGATGGGAGAGAAGAGGTGAAGAGTTAGGCCTGGGCCTCTGGGTACCTCTCTCACCAAATAAAACGCACCATGAACCACTCTACGTCGATCTTCTGAGAGGTCGTGGTATTTCACCGGTCGAGCCGGCTCATTCATGCAGCAAACTGCTTAGCTCTGTTAAAATTCGTAGGTTTTTAATGATCACACACCTATTTTCATTATTGATTACCATGATGTTTTACTGTGATTAATAATTTAGTGTTAAGTGGAAGCATGAGCACAGTATCGCCATCTTTAGACGACAGTCCATGATAGTCCATACTTTGCTATAGTCATTCTGCTGACAGTTTTTGATTACTTTTTCAGATGACTTGTAAACGATAACAGAGCGCTGTGTTCATTCACCACCGCTAAATATTAAGAATATAATATAGTATTTTGCCCTTTATCCAATCTTAAACCGACTTCTAGAAACGTAAACCACACAATCTATAAGTATATGAAAACAGTACCTCTATAACTAAAAAGCGATAAATAACGTAGCTTACTCATTCGTATACTTAATACAATATTACAAAACGAAGTGAAAATGGGACCATCTCGGAGGTAAACAGTATACAACGAAAAAAAATTTTTTTTAAATATCGGTGAACATTAAAAAAAAATATATACATACAGACGAATTGATAACCTCCTCCTTTTTTCGAAGTCGGTAAAAAAACGTTCTGCGTTTGCTTTATAACTAAAGTTAGGTGCACTTTAAAGTTAGGACAAGTCTCAAGATACTTACGAGTATATCTCGACGCCCACTGGAAGCAGTACTCACTGCTCGAATTGTGGACTGGGTCAGACACACAACCACAACAATAATGGTAGGCACTAGAGGATTGTGCAGAACAGCATAATAGGACGGTGCCTGATAAAAGATTAGAAATTTCTTATTTTAATTGGTTGATTCACTCTAGAATTGATCTTAGCATTGTAATCTTTGTTACGGTGGTAGAGACACACAGCCTAATACCACGACCTCTAGTGACGTCAAGTAGCTCATATCGCGTTTTGCTCTGTGACCATTTCACTTCCGACCCTTACTCTATTCCACGTTACAGGCCGGCAACGTAACTGAAATACTGTATGTGTTGCAAGTGTCCATTGGTCTGGTGTTAGTTACTCACTATGTTTCCATAAAAATATTCCTCCTTATTCCATAAAAGTGGTGACAGGAAGTAATGTTGCTTTCGGGTATTACGAAAATGATATTGTGTACAAAGATAAACAAATAAGAAATATATGTGTTTTGAAATAAAATACTTTTTGGTCTAAAAATGTTTTATAGTTAGGTCCTCCCCGAGGCGAGTTCAAAACTAACTTGTATGATGTATGACAAATCCACCTCGAAACGGCTGGACGCTGAAAGGAAATTCGCACACTTAGAGCGATCCCTAAACATATTACTGAGAACCGGTGCGACTGACGAGCAGCAGCGATATTTTTTTAATCATTTTAAATTGACACTCGAATATCAAAAAACAAACATGTTTATTAGAAACGATTTTGGAAAAAAAAATAATTTAAATAATTAAATTATAATACTATATTACATTAAAACATAAATAAAATACAAATGTTCCTCTAGGTTTATCAAATATTAAAGTTCATCTATATTCAGAGTACTTTTACAATTGGAACCAGCTAGTATTTGAATACTTTAAGAAGATTTGTCCCTTTATTCAGTACAAACCAATGTATATGTTAAATATAAAGTGATTTCACTATTTTGAACATCTGTCACAATTATAAGTTACGAGTAAGTTAAGGTTAGAGGAAGCTAATCCTAAACCCTGTTTGTCACTTTGTCTGTTTTTGTCTTGTCTGAGCCACAATTAAATTTACTGAATTAATATCGGCCCTAGGTTTGCCTAATTTATGTTATGATTCATGTTCATCAACTCAATAAAACTATATTAACTACTTATTTTCAACTTGGTAAAATAAATTATTTGCGGAATAGGATGGGATCTGAACTCACAGCTCAAACTAACCATACCGTAGCTCTCACTTATTAAGTCAAAATACTCTTTCAATTAATTTTGGTAAATGATTTCGTCAAAAAAACAATTTTATTTGGACGCTTTCTAATCGCTTTATCTTATGACTTATATATTAATGTGAGCATGACATTTTGAACCTTGTGCCCATTATACATGGGAAATCGACTTCAGAATTTACCTTTTTTGTGTAACAAGCCTTAATGTATGGAATGCTCAGTGCTCAACAAAGTGAAACAGAAGGAAGTGCTCTTTCAAAACATGTTAATAAACGAAAAGAATGTTTTAAGAGAATCCTTCTGTTTTTTATATCTTCACACATTTACATGCCTTGTGTTTTTTTTTTATGGAATAGGAGGGCAAACGAGCAGACGTGTCACCTGATGGTAAGCAACCAACGCCGCCCATGGACACCAGCAACACATATAGTGTTACTGTTGCGTTGCCAACCTTTATGGGATAGCGGATAGGAAAGGATGGGGAAGGGGTGGGCCTCCTAGTACCTCTCTCACCGAACGAAACGCGGCATGTGCCACTTTACGTCGGTCTTCTGAGAGGTCGTGGTATTTCACCGGTCGAGCAGGCCCATTCATGCAGCGAACTGCTTGGCTCTACCACTGTGTGTGGGAATTTTATATAATCACTCTTATTCGAAACCTTTACCTGCCAAACAGAATTATAATAATTTTCTGAATTCTGGTTAAATAAGCAAGTTATTACAAAAAATAAATAGTGGTAAATCTACGCTGCTCGCTGCATGAATATTTACAAAATATCTGTCGACGAATTATACGACGGATTATTACTACAAAGCAAATCGTGAAATCTACACTACAACAGTTGGGTTGCTGTTTGTGTAAATTCCATCGAACAATATCATTATTTATTTGAACTAAATTAGTAACTCCTTTTGTCAATATGATTACAAGAAAATATAACCTAAAAATTATGTGATAAAATATAATCAATAGCAATGATTTAATATATTGTCTTAGATAATTTTTATGATTTAATGTTGTCTTTATTTTTAAACAAATGATTAGCCAAAAATAATTGTAAAACATATTACAAATTATTACAGACAATAGATAAATATTCACCAGTTAAAATATATTGTGAACAGGTGTTGGTTTTACTACATTTCTAATAATTAATTATAGATTATTGTTTAATATTACCTACTGAAATATGTCTTACAAAATTGATAACAAAATTAACATCAAATATTTACAAAGTCGTTAAAAAGTCAAATTATAAAGTAAGCGGCTAACAAGTATAAAAGGTAATGGGCGTTAGTAAGAAATATTATTATCGCGCAGACCTTGCTAGAGTCAAGACGTGTTTTTGTAAAATAAAAATATTGTTCACTACCTACAATACTTTAAAAGAATTTTGTTATTGTGAAACAGAAATATTCATAACTGCGGTTAACTACCTACAACTACTTTGAATATTAAATCAAATAAAACTTAAAGTATTAAAAACGTGCTTTGCTATTTTATTATAAAAAATGAATAATCTTGTGGAAGGAACTGATGAAGTCAGTATTGCTGAAGAGAACCCTGCGTCATTATATCTACAAAAGTGTCACATTTGGCGTTTCGTTCGCTCTCTCCCTTAAGAACCGTCAACGAAACGGTAACGTCTGTAACACTCTCTGTGTTGCAATTTCTTAAATTCAGTGTAATTTAACAATGCTTTCTCTATATTCAAGTCATATTTATATCAACCTTGTACAAAAAGGTTGCAAAGGTCACAAATATACATAACTGTACATAAGTAGATGCCCAAATTTGCGAACTTTTTAGTTCTCAAATTCGCGTCGGTCTCGCGTTAGACTCACTAAAAGCGCAATAAATTGAGTTATATCATATGTGGCCATAATATCACAACTATGGATAAGGTTTCACAGAGTAATTAGTTATTACGTGTAGATATAAACATATATTTTTACCAATCTTTGTTTAATTTACTAAATTTCTGACATTTAAATTCTGATATTCATAGATTATAACAACTTTTAGGATTATATCGCGTTTATTTATTACTTATTTTTATTTATATCCCGACGTTTCGAACTCTTTACAGAGATCATTTTCACGAGTGATGAACAAAATTCAAATTTTTTTCATCACTCGTGTAAATATACGCGATATAATCCTAAAAGTTGTTTTAATCTATGAGTGAGATTCGCGAAAGTTTCTGATATTCATTTATAAGTCCTATAGTCCTAGAGAAAGTTAGCACGTTGAAGTGGAGATGGGCTGGCCACATCGCTCGACGAACCGATTACCGCTGGGGTAGAAAGGTGCTCGAGTGGCGACCACGTACCGGTCAACGCGGAGTAGGCCGTCCCCCCACTAGGTGGACCGACGACCGATGGATGCAGGTTGCACAGGACCGGCAGTTGTGGCGCTCTATGGGGGAGGCCTACGTCCAGCAGTGGACCTCGAAGGGCTGATGATGATGATGATGATTTATAAGTCCGCCCTGATACTTCACAAATGCGGTCTCGCCACAACAGAGTTACATGTCAGACCGATATTCGCCATATTGTTACGTCATAGTTCACAATACAACTGTCATTTGTCACAGTGACAGCCCTGTTAGAAACCCTACTCAGTTAAATAAGAATTAATATCAAAATTATTTTGCATTTTAAAATATACTAATAGATGTATTTACAACAAAAATTACCTGGTCTAATTTAAAAAGTCTTGGTGGCCTTAGTGGTCTAGCACCCAATGTCATTTCAAAATTAATTGTGAAAGTTACGTGACGTGTGATAAATATCGATGACTGAAAACTTTGTGCCTACCTGAAGTAAAATGTAGACATAAATTGAGGCATTTGGTATTTTGAATTATGCTGTAGTGAGACAGATCGTATGTGATACAACAGTGTAGTGTTAAGTTATTATAATAATCTTTGATTAAGTTAGTTGATATAAATTCCATTCGATGTTTATTTGTGAACAGTAAGGGTCCGCTTGTGGCGCCCTAGATACAGCGCTGCAGCGGCTGAGTGCGCTTCACTTGACACAAGCCAGCTTTTAGCGTAGAGTACTTGGGCCGCTACTGCTAACCTCAATTGTACAAAAGTTTTGCACTATAAATAACTTTACTTGACTTTTTTGTAACTGCGACTGTTATTCTTTGACTCACTGAATCCTTACGCCCTAAACGTAAATAGGACTACATAGGGTATAATTGTCAAACAAACATATATTTTACCTCAAAATCTCTAAACAAAATCCATATAGAAACTGGTGTGAGCCAAGATACAAAAGAGAGAATCCTTGATTCCGAAGCAAAGTAAGCTTTCATACCACAGAGACTATATTATCAAATATATATCTTACATATAGCGTGTATTAGAAAATATTTACAAATTGACACTTTTTCCCAATTATTATTTGTTCAGCTTTTGATTTTTAAATCGTTTTTAACTTCTGCACGTTTTTACAGCTTCAGTGATAAGGTTCACGTGCCAAGATCCCCAGACGAAGATATCAAAAAATACCTCTGATATTTACATGATAAATGAGGCAAATCAAATCACACGCTCGCTAAGAAAGTTAACTTGAAAAGTTTTTTAATTTTAATAATATTTCTTGAAAGTAATTTCGGGAATTTTTGCAAAGCTGAGCTATGCTTGTTATTATGGACTAAAAAAGAATTTTCATTATTCATCATAAAATTATTACTTAAGTCCATAATAAGTCCATATGTTTACCTCAGTTTGACTTTGCTGTTTGTCTGCTGAAGATTATCGTCGACTGTGCAAACACGAATCTTGAATTACTATTACGAATTACACGGAAGGTATTCTTCATGGAACGAGTAATGTCCAGGCACATGTGGAGGGCTAGCGTCCGATTGCCTACGTGCTGGTTGTACCTACTTAAAGCCGCAACATAGGCCTCCGTAGTACAGTGTTCCCTAAATTCTGAGGACCGGAACGAGTGGAGGCGCGTCGCAGGAGATGCCTTATCTGATTAATCTGAATCATCAGCATCCACGACCACTCCTAAAGGAGTGAACGACTGAGGAGGAGCATATTATATTTACTCGAATAAAGAAAACGCACATTTAACGCACAAGAGTATAATTTAATATGTTATTGTTCAAAACTAATTTATTGAGAAGATAAGGAAGTCGGGGCGGGGTGTGCGCCCTCGCGGCCCGTCGGCGGCGGCGATCACTGAGTTCGCCGCCGCCGCCTTCGAGCGGGATCGGCTCTCTCCCGATCCCGCTCAGCGGCCTCCTTCTGAAGCATCACAGCTTCGCAGAAGGAGACCACAGCCCTCCTCTCCTCCTCGCCCGCCAGCATTGCCGGGACCGACGCCGGCGGGGACAAGTCTCGCGCGATCCGGTCGACCAGAACTCGGCACTCGGCCGCCCAGGCCGGGCAGACCTCCAGCGTGTGCTGGGCCGAGTCCAGGTCGGATGCGCAATGGTGGCATCTCGCCGTCTCTTCACGCCTTATTCGACTCAGATACTGCCCGGTGAATATCTGAGTCAACCTGTAGGTGACAGTGCCCCATTTACGGAGCACCCAGGCCTCGAGGTGGGGCGGGACGGCTCCGACGGCGCGCTGACGCGCACAGCTCTGGAGGACCAGCGCGCCGAACCAGTCCCCCAGGACCCGCTGGAAGGCCTCCCGCCTCCGCACTTCGTGTCCCCGCGCGTCCGGGTCCCCGGATCGTACGCGGCTGCGTACATCTCGGCTAGGATGATGAAGGAAAGGGAACCCGTACCCCGTAGCCCCGTACGACCTGTATGGCCATGATCCGCTCCAGGCTCCTCAGCAGAGCCCTGGAGCGGGAGGCCCCCGCGAGGTCTCGCGACCAAACGGGGGCCCAGTACAGGGCCACGGACCGCCCGACGCCACCGTAGAGGCGGCGAACTCCCTCTCCCGGTCCCCTGAAGTTGGGCAGCAGGCGATGAAGCAACTAACTAACCTCAGTAAGCAACAACAAATAACGTGCGTGTGCTTTTAAAACAATAACACCGAGCCAACTAACGTGTCGCCTACGCGGTTTCCTCGCGTGGCATCCCCCCCGCACCACGCACAACGCCCCGCCCCGCAACCCTTGGCCACTTATTACATTTATCACTACTAGGTTTAAATTATTAATAAAAAAACAAATGTGATTAATTTATCACTTTAACCTCGACTTTCGGTAATTATTAATAATAATAGATAATCGTTACATAGTATAAAACAAAGTCACTTTCCGCTGTCTGTCCCCTTATATGCGCATATCTTTAAAAGTAGTAGTACGCAACGGATTTTGATGCGGTTTTTGTTTTAATAGTTAGAGGGTGTCAACGGGGTAGTTTTGATCTATAATTCATGTATAGTGTAGTGAAAAAAAGTGATAGTTTTCAAGATTTAGAACTTTAATCGCAAACGGTGCCTGAACCCTAAGTGATAGATCAAAACAATATACTACATTATAAAATTATTAAAAAGTAAAAAAATAATAGGCAGATAGACCTATGCCCTCGCAGATTTTTTTGTAGAACTTTTAAAGCCTTTAATATGTCTATCTCTTAGGGATAACCCACAATGACCATTTTTATTTTTTTACTTTTTACGAGAAATAATGGCCTGTTTACGAAGCTATTTTTAATATTACATTTTAAAATTACGTATTAATTTTCATTCAATTAAGTATTTTAAATAGATTGTGTATGTAATATAGATGATGCTGGGCCTTTACAGCGTTCAATTTAATGAAATATTTTTGAAGATATTGGAGTATTAACATAGCGGGACAGCAGTTATTACTTTTGATGCGGAACAAAGTTCGCCGGGTCAGCTAGTTATTAATAATCTTCAATTATTCACTCTTACCGTAACATATATATTTTTCTTGGTATCATATTTCAAACTATTAACCCAAGATCCCGTGACTGCCAGGCCGTCCATTATTTTATGAAGGCTGAAAAAATTGCCAGCACGTAGTCCCAAAATACAATACAATCTCACACTTTGGTCTACAACCAATCGTTGTACAGAAATTCTTCATGTTATTAAGCCGCTTTTTGCTCATTAATATAATAACTGAAAACATTGAGGCAGTCTGCTCTGATGTACAACACAAATGATAGATGTATGATCGCATGAAGCCATTGATTTTTTTTTAACCCAATCAAAATAAAACATCCAGGGTCCCAGAGCGCAATTACATACCACTGAAGGAATGATTCCCTCGGAATCTTTTCGGGCGCGAGGCGAATGAAGGCGATCCCTTCGCGTTCATTAAACCTATCGTTGTATACATCTTACGCGACATTAACTGGATGTGTCTCCAATTGGTTAGTAGGGCCCTAGTTGACGGGGAATTAGGATGACCATCAAATAGTATTAACTTTTAAAAGTATTTTTTTACTCTCACAGTCTAATTTACCGATATTATTTTGTAAATAGTGTACTAGATAAAAAATGGTGATAAGTGAATATTTTTAGTTTTAAGTTGTTGTGTTTACAATTGTGTGTGTTGTTGTGTTTACAATTAAAAAAAGCTGTAAAATTTACACTAAGTGGTTTGATTTTTGTACTATATTTCGTTTATTGGGCAGATTCCTGGGCGCAAAAAACATTAGCAGAAAAGCCCAGCTAGCAATCCACAATGCAGTCCTGATCCCAACACTAACTTATGGAAGCGAGAGCTGGGTATGGCAGAGTGTGCATGAAAGTAGAATAAACGCGGTAGAAATGAGGGCACTACGCAAAATCTGCGGAGTGACTCTCGCTGACCGCGTAGAAAATAAGGTTGTAAGGAAGGAAGTTGGTTTGAAAGAGAGTGTCGGTGTAAACTAAGAAAGGGCATGCTCCGATGGTTCGGACATGTAGAAAGAATGGTTGATGCAAGACTGACTAAGCAGATATATAATGCAAAAGCGGATGGATGTAGGAATCGAGGACGGCCAAGACACACATTCCATGACCAAATAGTACGTGTTCTGGAGGAAGGTGATGTTAAGAGCCTCAAAAACCGACGCGCGTGCATGAAAAGAGTTATGAAAGTTAACGAAGCGAGTGAGGCGTGTAAGAATCGTGCCCTATGGCGCTCTGTTCTCTCTGCCTACCCGGCAAGGGATTTGGCGTGAAGTTATGTATGTATGTGTATTTCGTTTATTAAATTTGTTAAAATAATGTCAAACATTAATCCATACTTACTAATATTATAAAAGCGAAAGTAACTCTGTCTGTCTGTCTGTCTGTTACTCATTCACGCCTAAAGGGCTGAACGGATTTTGATGAAATTTGGTATGGTGATAGATGATTACCTAGAAATGGTCATAGGCTATAAATAATCACGCCATCGTTCTTAGGGGGTAGGCAATAGGTAGATAACTAAATTGAGTTAGTGATTTTTAGTCGTTTTTGTTGAGAGTTTTGCTCTTTCACGTCTAACCGACCGGAACACGATAGTGGGACATTGTTGCAGGGGGACTTACAGCCGGGAGAAAACAAAAAAACTTATGCAGACGAAGTCGCGGGTAAAAGCTAGTTGATTATATTATTGTACAAGTGTTAGTATTATATATTTTTATTAAAAATATAACTGTTAGATATATATGACTATTTACAATTTATTTACAGATATAGATTATAAAAAAAATGATAAAAACAAAAGAATTATTAAAAGGCATCGAAAAATTCTTCCGCATCGTTGTCAACGGGTAACGTGCCCAGAAGACTGGCAGCATTGCCACGTTGAATGGCAATACTTATTCTCTGTACAAAGAACAAGCCAGCCCTCTGGTCACGTGTAACCTCTATCAGCCGCTTAGCGAGATCTTTATACAATTTGTGTGCACTTGGCCCCCATGGACCAAGTGTTTCGACTCCAAATGGCTCGAACACATAATCACCCACAAGATTATTGTATTTTTGACGCTTGAGGGTCTCTGCGTATCCAGCAGCAGCGCCGGCAGCATTGATAGTCCGAGGAAGATGTGTAGGCGCCAGTGTGTCGACACAGGTAGCGTCCCACACCAAAGACCTACCCATCCTCCAAGGCATCAAGGACATACCATCTGGTCTCTTTCCATCGTCACGCACCAACCCACTAGGTTCAAGTACAGCTGTTACGCCGGCGGTGGAAAGAGCCCGACGAATGATGTCATTTATATGAGCATGCCTAGGTATACGCCCCGCGCTTCTGCTGCATGAAAGACCATGATGTCCAAAAGAGTTGACGGCTTCCCCACATTGACAAAGATGCGGTGAAAAACAAGCAGCACCAATACGTAAGCAAGTGGCAATGCGGAAAGTTGTGTTATCTAATAGGGTCCCTACACTGGATACTGGCAGTGCTTGAAGCCAAGCGCCTGACTCCCACTCTCCTACAGCCAGTAAACGAGCACGCTCTGTATCACTGGAAGCAGTTTCAAGCAAAAACTCCTTTGTTTTCTTACAGAGCGGCTCGTCCCACTGTCGCTGAGAGCAGGGATTCGTTGGCAAGTCATTATTTGGACAAGCAGTTTTCCACGCTATCAAAGCCTCAGATTTACAAAGTACTTCTGAATTAACAAGTGTGGAAGCTAGGATTTTCCTTGTTAATTCTTCTGTGCTATGTATCGAGGATAGAAAAGCTGGTAAGCTGACACTGGAAATTTTTCTGATGCCCAGGCCACCAAAACGAATCGGAAGTGATGTTTGAAGCCACATACGATCGCTAAAAGTAATATTTAAAACTTGACTGAGTGTTTTTTTAATGATTAAGTCAATTTTTTCCAATAGTTGTGGATATTTCCAAAGTTGTGATGACCTTAGGGCATGGGTAAATTTAGGAACAAAAAGACAATACCGAACAATGGTGTAGGCTGAATGTATATTAATTTTGAGTAAGCGATCAGAAACTGCATTAAATTTACTGACATTTTCTTCGACGAAGTCATCATATGCTTCTTCAAAGATGGGTGACCCAAGGAGGCGGAATGATTTTTTTTTAATAACTTTGATGTTTGGAGTAATTGAATTAAATTTTGAAAGCATCAGTGATTTGTCCAAATTATCCTTTAAAAAAATTTCACATTTACTGGAGTTTAAATTTAAGCCAATGGATTGAAATTCATTTTTTAAAATTATTAAATCCTGTAAAACCGTATCTGCGTTGCCTCCTAGTGTCCCATCATCTAGATACCAAATATTCAATTTCGAATTTAGTTGTTTAATAATAGGGTGAATTGCGAGACTAAAAATTATTGGACCAAGAGGATCACCTTGTTGACACCCAACAGCTGAATCTAATAACTTATCTTTATACAATAATTTTGATGGGTATCTATAACATTGCCAAAGGAAATTAAACATTTTTGGGGTTTCTATTTTAGCTTGTGTCAATAAAGTGTCCCTATTCAAAGAATTAAAAGCGTTCTTTATATCAACCTTCAAGATGACCTCTCCTTCACCGCTGCCAAGATAAGTTGATAGAGCGTGTATGGCAGCTTCAGAGCCTCCGCTAGCTCCGAAGCCTAGCTGAAGAGGTTGAAAAGTATCTATCAATTTAGTTCTATAATATTGGCAACAAACTTTGGCTGCCATACGTCGATATGTACATCCTACGGCAATTGGACGAATACCACCATCTTTTTTTTTTAAAGCACATAAATTGGCGCCATACAATATGTCAATTATAAATTTATTAACTTTACCAGAAAGCATGAGATTTAATAAGGCGGTTAGTTCCTTCAAAAGTCTTTCCCCGGATTGCCCCGCGCTCGGGCCCACAAGATCCTTAAGATGTTGTGGAGTCAGGCCATCTAGACCACCAGCGGAGCCATAAAAACTTATGTTGAACTTAAGTGATTCTGATGCTTAACTTAGAAAGACATGAATGTTTCACGAGTTAAGTGGTCTCGTCACGTTGTGACTTCAGGTATGTCTATACTATAATATTATTTAGTATTATTAAGCCATTTTGTTAGTATTATTAAGTTATTGTATACATGGTTTGCTCTTATCAAAAACCAGAGAGCTTCATAAAAATAATGATATATTCTAGTATAGTGTCTATAATAAAAAAATACTGAATCATTGAAAAAATATAATATGTGAACATAAACGTAGATCCCTATAGCTAGCTTGTAAACTTGTAATCAGTTCGAACAATTTATATAATTAAAATATTTCCTATAAACACACACAAGACAAAGATCATAAATACACATCTAATGAAATGAAAAAAAAAAAGATATTTTTTTTAACTTAAACCAATGCATTTTAGTGGTATTCTTAGAGAAACCTACAACGGTTTCAATTAAGCAATATATATTTTTAATTTTACAGGTCTACATAATGGAAAGGGGTTCTAATTGGGAACGGAACCCTATAAACTTTGTACAAATTTTTCAGCTCTAAAAAAACCCACACAAAATAGCAGGAAAACCCATCAAGGATTGTCAAGTTTTAATGAAGTCGCGACATCGGACCTCCGTGATCTGTTCTTGATCCCTATCAAACGAAAATAAATGATATTAAATCTTCGATTTTGTCGTGTTTATCATCAATAACTTTGAGGAACAGGGTATTATCAGGGTTTTTCAAAGTATTATTTAGTTGCAGGTAAATTTATTTATTTCCGAAACCACTGTCTTTATTTTAATTCAAATTTTTTTTAGACTTTCCATTACGACTAAATATACTATTAGGATTCTTAAGTGTTTTCTGTCTGTCTGCCTCGTATCTCATTAACCGTGATAGGCTCCGCCTCTTATTACAATTAGCTATAAATTCGGCCTATTGATTCAGAATTGCTCCTGCCGATAACTAGGATATAAACTTGGCTAATATGACGTTTTGAAATCATTAAACTATTTATTATAGTATAGACATACCTGAAGTCACAACGTGACGAGACCACTTAACTCGTGAAACATTAATGTCTTTCTAAGTTAAGCATCAGAATCACTTAAGTTCAACATAAGTTATTTAACTTGGAATATTGCAACAAGGAGTTTATGTTTAAGAGATTATGCGATTAAAATAAGAAGCTTTTTAGACCTTGATTTAGAAACTTCGGGGCGCGTAGCACTTCTACTCGGATACTTGAGATTAATGATTTTCTTTGATAAACATATTTTTATCTAAACATGGATCTAGTGTGCTTTAAATCACACAACTAAAGTAAAACGCATACTAACTGTGCGAAAGACATATAAATTGTGTGCTCACACCTCTTTCTCTCTCTCTCTCTCTCTCTCTTTCTTTCTCTTACCATTCAAGTAATATTCTACCACTCCAGTGGTAGAGCCAAGCAGTTCGCTGCATGAATGGGCCGGCTCGACCGGTGAAATACCACGACCTCTCAAAAGATCCACGTAAAGTGGCTCATGCCGCGTTTCGTTCGGTGAGAGAGGTACCCGTAGGCCCACCCCCTTTCCCCATCCTTTCCTTTCCCCTATCCCCTAAAGGTCGGCAACGCAGCAGTAACACTATATGTGTTGCTGGTGTCCATGGGCGGCGTTAGTTGCTTACCATCAGGTGACACGACTGCTCGTTTACCCTCCTATCCAATAAAAAAAAATATACGAAACTAAACTGTCTCTCTTTTTGTTTGCACTATCTTATATCTTTATTTTAGCTACTCTTTGCCTTGATCAAATCCACTCAAAATCCAGCGGTTTTATTTTCTTAAATACTTTATTTTTCGCTTTTCAAAAATTATATTAAAACCGTTGCGTGAAAGCCTGTGAGGAGATTCACTATAACAGTTTTAAGAGCTAAAGAGATTTCGGTCTCTATTATCAACTTGGCGAGTTCTGAAACCTTATTTTGCAGGAAGGACTACAACCTTAAATAAAAGAAGTATTAATTGGCTGTAGATTGAAAGCCTGAGTAACTACTAGGAAGTCCTATTTCACTTTTAGAAATATAAATAGCGCTGAGCTCTACTTTTTTAGCTCTACTATTTTAAGTAATATTTACAATTTACGTTATCTCGGATAGGGTTGTTTAAACAAAAGATAAACACAGTTCAACAACTTATGTAAATTTAATCATTTCGGCCAAAGGCCTTTGAGTTCAAAGTATAAGTATATGGGTTTAATAATTCAGAATAGGTATAGATTACCATTTACCGTATCATGTTCGCGTTTAATAATATAGATTATTATAGATGAGGGATCAGAATAAATATCTCAGTTTTGACAAATTTCAGATAGAAATTTTTAATTCATATTGTTTATATTGTATCAAAGCTGTTGATATTTAGAATATTATTTGATACCTTATCCTTACCTTGCCATAACAAATAGAGCCGCGCAGTTCTCTGCTTGCATAGGCCGATTAGTTTCTTGATGCACTACAATCTGTGCATGTTATGCCACTTCTCATTAAGTGTGTGTGATAGCAAGTGCCCATTACCCTCCACTTTTCCTCCATCGTTTTCCTCTCATAGGTGTGTAGTTTTCTATCTGCTTAGCACCAGATCACCACATTTATGTTTGTTTTTGCTCGTTCTTATAAAGTTAAAATAAATATGAATTAATAAACACGAACACCATGCCAATATCACTCAAGATATAGGTAGAGGCAATTTTCTCTAAAAATATCAAATATTTTCCCCAAATTAACACAAATGAATGAATGTTTCAACTTCTTTTCACGAACGAGGAAGGAAGGGTCACCAGATGGTAAGCAACTAGCGCTGTCCATGAAAACCTGTATCACTAAAAGGCTGACACAAAAAGGAAGGGGAATGGAGGTGGGTTTACGGATACCTTTCTCACTGTACGAACACGGCATAAGCTACTTTACGTCGATATTCTGGGAAGCAGTGGTATTTCACCGGTCAAGCCGACCCATTTATGCAGCGAACTACCACTGAGAAAAACTACCTACTTATTACACAATACATTAAAAAGATCACGTCACATATTAAATAATACAAAACACAAATGAAATTCTTTTTATTAGCTTCACCTGTATGTTTGTAGGCTTGTAGGTTTGTTTGTAACCGACTTCTTTTTATTTCTGTGACCCCGCGGATGTAACGGTATTTACATGAAAGCAATCTTTTATTAGCAATTTGTTGCTGTCAGTCGGCCATCTTGTCGTGTTTTTTTACTTGACATGGGTTTAGAGAGTTATAATATCACGAAAATAACGCAACGTATACGTTTTATTTAAACCGCAATGGATCATTTGTGTTTTCATTTTTATTTACACCACCGATTCGGACTGATTGGGACGTTCCATATTCCCATGTTTTGTGTTAGTGAACTGCACCAAATTTAGTATAGCTATATTTTATTTCAAAACAATGTTTCTTAAGCTCCAGGTATTTCTTTATTAGTTTTGCCATTGTGCCAGGGACATCGCAATAATATTTTAATTGTGAAGTTAGTAAGTATATCTGTTTGTAACCTTTTTATTTTCAATCCTAAAAAACTTTACTATGCACAACTACGGACAAGAACTAGTTTATAATATTTGTAACATGTTTTATTAACATTCTTATTACATATGTGTCCGGTGTTTTCAATGTTGTTATATTATTGTATGCATTTAATATACGAGTTGTATTGTTTTGTTCTATTTTGTTGTGCCTACGCCGCAAGGAACGTGGTGTATATTTTTTTATATAAGTTGTTATTGTTTATTCTCTCAGTGGCATAGTGGTCGAGCACACGGATTCTGAATCCAGAGGTCGTGGTTCGAATCCTAACACTGGACGAAATTGTTTTTGGAAAGTTATGTGTGATAAATATCGATGACTGAAAACTTTGTGCCCGGCATGGCAATAGGTTCGCCACCTATTCCATTTAGGACGTAAACATAACGGCAAGACGAGGCTTAACAGCCGCTGCCTACACCTTCGGGTAACAATGGCGTGAAGTTATGTTATGTTATGTTGTTATTCTTTTACTATACCTACTGTGTGGTAACTGCCTACTTAGATCTTTACCTATATTGTGTCCCAGGTCTCATTTAATTTTCAAAATAGAATAAAAATAATTTAGAACGATAAAATTTCTTCTGCACGAAACGTACAAAAATATTGATATTATGTCTCCCTAGTGTGGTATAGTAAGTTTGATTAATGTCTAGACACACAGAAATGTCTAAAGTCTGTTTGTACGACACCCTCGGGAATATACAGGATGAGCAACACTATACAGAATCTGAACAAACTTTTGATTGCTTCAAAATAAATTACAAGACAATTGCCAATTTCACAGTAGGCATGGCGATCAAACGCTGACATTTGTTATTAAAATCCTGGATTCACAGAGAACATATTTCATTAGGTGATTATTTTGGGGTTTCATATGAGATGCTTAACTCCGACCGTGAACATTCGATGGCATTATCCCGTCATTAGATGATGATGATGGTAAATAAATAATGGTTGATGTACTCTAACTATATTGTTAGCAATACGTAAATAGCTCGACAAAACAAGGTAGCCCTCCCTACCGACACTGTTTGACATATAAAGCGTGATAGTATAAACAGTAAGTTTAAAACATTATATTTGATCGTGTCATCGATATAAATGACCTACTTAGACACGCGCTTTAAACATTTCCTCTTGACCTGAAACTTTCTGATTTATGAATTTCAATCTGAGGGTGGCTCCGATACTTTCTGAAGGGATCAAGGATTTTTTTCTGTCACGTATTTGAAGTTAACTGGCTTAGTAAATTTGAAGGTGCTGAAATGTTTCTGAATTATCAATTCGATTAATGTGTATCAGATCTGTAATATTTTTTCTTTAAATTCTCTCAATCTACTACTGCTACTTATTCGTCAATTGTTAAGTAATTTTCATACAGACTTACACATAGAACTAGAAAACGCCACCTTACGTCCAAATCCTTACCGGGATAGGTAGAGCAAACTGTGGGGCATATAAACACACACGTAATCGACAAATATCGTTTTTATTGTTTGCAAATAATAATATTTATTTACAAAATTTTATTTTAATGATCTTAAATAGATATACTGAATGGGAGTTTTCATGATTTTTATTCGTTTATCAATGACTTTGGAATTCTTTTCAGAAATTATGTGAAATAAACTTACATAAAACAACATAACTTCACGCCTTTGTTACCCGAAGGTGTTGGCAGCGGCTGTTAAGCCTCGTCTTACCGTTATGTTTGTGAAATAAATTTATATAAATTCCTCCGCTCACTCCATTGGAGCTTATAATATTAATGGCAGGTTGAAGCACAATACCACTGCTTATACCTTTCGCCTTTTGCGGATGTGAACTTACGTCTAAAGCTATAACAACTCTCGAGCCACAACTCTCAAC
The DNA here is from genome assembly GCA_905147225.2 of Euproctis similis. NCBI lineage: Eukaryota > Metazoa > Arthropoda > Insecta > Lepidoptera > Erebidae > Euproctis > Euproctis similis. The sequence goes on along the minus strand of LR990121.1, from coordinate 2,187,921 downwards.
CTACAACAAACATAGTGTATTAGTTTAGAGATACATGTGAATGTTAGTTTGTTTGTTACGCTTTCACGCGTTACCGTTTACAGTTTTATTTCAATAAAGTATATTGCTAGTTTTTTAAACGTCATTGTATGTTGTAATTAAAAAAATTGATAATCCAGCTAAGCAATAAAATACAGTTATCATATTGATTCATTTCTATAGTAATGATCTTTGATACTTATTTAATGTCTTCAATGTGATCAAAGCCGCGGGTAAAAAAAAAAACACGTAACTACTGGGCAGATAGTATTTTACTATCTGCCCAGTAGTTACGTGTTTTTTTTTTGATGGGATAGGTGGGAAAACGAGCAGGCGTGTCACCTGATGGTAAGCAACCAACGCCACCCATGCACACCAGCAACACATATAGTGTCACTGTTGCGTTGCCGACCTTTAAGGGATAGGGGATAGGAAAGAACGGGGAAGGGGGTGGGCCTCCGAGTACCTCTCTCACCGAACGAAACGCGGCATGAGCCACTTTACGGCGGTCTTCTGAGAGGTCGCGGTATTTCACCGGTCGAGCCAGCCCATTCATGCACCGAACTGCTTGGCTCTACCACTGTTGATACACGTAACTACACGATACTTTTACAAGTATAGTAAATGAATTTATTGTATAATGATGTAAGATTATTAGGTACTTTGAACTGATCAAAACTATCTCACATAACACTATACTTATATAATTATTATTGATAACTTTCTTACATTTGATTTTCATCTAATAAGACCGAGGTAATGTGAACTATCTGGGCGTGGAAGTAGCGTCTCACACATGTGAGGTTCCACCGCCTTGCTCGAGCCCGGGAACCCTCAGCCTCGCGGATCCAGGTGGGTGACACGGCTGTCCCGGTGGGGAGGTACAAAAAGTACCTCGACCTCATCCTGGACAACCGCTAGAGCTTCTTCGTCGGGCTGGTCCCCCAAGCGTGAGGTGGCAGGCGCGCTACATCGCCTGCTGCCAATCTCGTTGGACCGGGAAAAGGAGTCCGCTTTTTACCTGAGTCTATCCAGTTTTATTTATTCTCTCTCATCTTTTATAATGCTGGCCCACGAAAGAGTTAAAGAAAGGTTAGTACTTACAACAGAAATGCAAAGGTTAAGAGATGTGTGTGGTGTCACAAATTGAATAGGAAAATTTATAATGAAATTAGTAATAAGAAAATAAATAGAAAATAAGTTCCAAATAGACGCGAACCTTTAAAAAGTTGTTTCAATATTATAATAATAAAATTATTAAGAAGTTTACATATTATATACAGTCTCGGTGGTCCAGTGGTTGAGCATCGCGTTTCTGAATCCAGAGGTCGCGGGGTCGAATCATGACACTGGCTCATACCAATGACTTTTTGAATATGTTTTCGGAAAGTTGTGTGTAATAAATATCGATGACAAAAAACATTGAGCCCGGTATGGCAATAGGTTCGCCACCTATTCCATTTAGGACGTAAACATAACGGCAAGACGAGGCTTAACAGCCGCTGCCTACACCTTCCGGTAAGAAAGATGTGAATTTATGTTATTTTATGTTTTATATATTATCCTACATAGAATCAAGCCAAGACCCTTTTGGAGTAGGCAGAGGTATTGTGAGAATCGAATGTAAAATTAATTAAGTTAGTCGTGTTTCAAATAAACTTAACTACGATCGACATGTTTACCCATGGATATTACGAGTTTGAACTCAAATAAAACTGTTAATCCATTTTACGCCTTTAGTTTTATTGCCATAATAAACGTAGAATTTAACAGTGATAGAGCCAAGCAGTTCGCCGCATGAATAGGCCGGCTGGACCGGTCAAATACCACGACCTCTCAGCAGATCGACGTAAAGTGGCCCACGTAAAGCTGCCGCCATCCTACTTCCTTTAAAGCTCGGTAACGTAACTGTTACACAATATGTGTTGCAGGTGTCCATGGGCGGCGTGACACGCATGATCATTTGCCCTCCTATTCCATAAAATAAAAAATAAAAAAGATGTTTTTGTCTTTAAGGCGTCGTAACGATGTTTTCAGTATGACGACTAAGAGATCGAAAAGTTAAGTCTTGAAACAAGGTATGTTTACAACCCAGATGAAATAGTTCGCGGAACCTATTGCCATACAGTGTACATTGTTGTCAGTTAACGATATTTTATCTCACTTAACTTCCGAAAATACTACTGAGTTGGTGAGACCCCGTGACTATTTGATTCCGAAGCAGAGCTTTTTCAAGAATAGCTAAACGATAAAAATATATCAAAAACAAAACAATATTATACCTCTCCTATGAGACAGGCCATTTAGGCTGTATTTATATCTGGAGGCTTTCAACAAGCAATTCACCCCAATTGGTGTACAACTGTAAGAAGGATCTTCTTTGATGATATTCACTAAACAATAGTCTAGTGACCCAACTGACGTCTAGTTTTATATTCCTTCATCATACCTTCACAACCGTACGAAGTTTCGGCGTAAGCAGCGTAACCTCTTATTACTCAATTTAATTTAAAGTCAATGCATACAATTGCATACAATATATTGAGGAGAATTCTAAATAGACTTAAACCTAAGCGATTTTATATCCATGTCTTAACATCTTGGATCACTTTATTGGTTTTAAGAAAACAAACATGACTATTAATTAAATGCATTTAAGTGTGTAATATTACTGAAATTGCTAGTCTTAACAACAGATGACAGCAAAAAAAAGAAAATGATGATCTTACTTTGTATTTTTATTGATATTTATTTTTTGACACAAATGTCTCGTGTAAATATAAGTATACAGTAGTCGATTCCATTTCCGCAACTTTAGAACCCAAAATAAGATGTAACTTCTAAAAGCTGACTTAGTTCAAAACTCTTACATATTATGTTAACAAATAACAAGGTGCTGCCACAGCGTGCGAGATCATATCGCAACTCAGGAAAAGTTATAACAGGCGATCGGGGATTTGTATTTGTTGATAAATAACCAAATTCGCGGTACAACACTATAGGGATTAATTTACAGTTTTAGACTCAAATATATGTACTGGATATTTATTTATATACCTAATGAATTATGCAAAACTGTATAATTACGATTACGCCGTATTCCCGGGAGATGGTTGGTTATTTTTAGTTCAATATTTCTCTGTGTTACATTTGTAACCATAGATACAGGTGGGCATCTAATATTTAATCATTTTTGTTTTGTTTAAAGATTAAAATTCATTTATGCCAAGCCAGAGTTGATTACAGTATGTACAAATATCCCTTAAAGCCATGGCAATACAGTTGCATTTTAACGTCAGAAAAATGGATACTCAAAAGCGTACTTTCAATGGTTTTAGTCAATATAACGTTTATATGCGACTAGCTGACCCGGCGAACTTTGTTCCGTATCAAAAGTAATAACTTCTGTCCCGCTATGTTAATACTGCAATATCTTCCAAAATAGTTGTTTAATTTGTATGCTGTAAAGGGCCAGGATCATCTTTATTACATGCACAATCTATTTAAGACACTTAATTGGATGAAAATTAATACTGTAATATTTAAAATCGCTTCGTAAATAGGCCATTATTTCTCATAAAAAGTAAAAAAATAAAATCACTTTTTTTACTACACTATACATGAATTATAAATCAAAACCACACCGTTGACACCCTCTGACTATTAAAAGACCGCAATCCGCATCAAAATCCGTTGCGTAATTTTAAAGATATGCGCATATTATTATTAGTGGACAGACAGCGGAAAGTGACTTTGTTTTATACTATGTAATGATACCCTCGAGCTGTAACGAAGAATATCATTTTCCCGAGAGAGTAAAGCAGAACCATTATTTCTTTTTAAAAATATTTAAATTTCGATTAATAATATATAACTAAACTTAAAGGGTCTCTAATTTCTATTCTATAGTAATAAATTCACCGAAACTGACCTGACCCTGACTATTACAGTGCAGGAGCTAGTGACTCTCACGGACACTGGCTCCTGCACTATAAGAGTTACTTAATAATGTAACAAATGTTTGGGTCAATTTGTAGTTTTGTTTTGTGTTAAAGAGTTACCAAAAGGGAAAAGGGAGCACAATAAAACACATTTTTTACTTACCTTTTGAACGTGAAGTTTGGTAGTATCATTAAAATATAAGTTGGCAAATTCATCCGAAACTTTCCGAAGACTGAGTAACTTCTTCAGTGTTCTGCTGGTTAACAGTATTTTATGCTTTGAGGCAATTCATAAAAGTTTGTTTTAGATTTTTGTTTAGTTATTAATTAGTGGTCTATGTATTGTATTCTAATTAATTCAACAAGTGTAATTAATCATCGTCAGAAACCTAGACTAATCTGGATTTAAACTTTGAAGTAATTCTCTAATCGATGATGTGGTAGAAGTTATTAAAATATCTGTTTGAGGATCGAGGGTTTTACAAAGTACAAACTTCGCATTTATCAGACACGTTCAAGACAGTTGAATTTTATATTTTCCAATAATAGATACAAATGATAACGACTACTAGTATAAACAACACAACAAGTAGGTACCAATCTAAGAATTAGTGTCTTTACCAAAATTGGAATCCGATTAAGAAGAGCTGAATAGAATCACGAAATTTCATTCTTGAAAAAAATTCTTTAGTGTTGCTCGTAATAAAGTATACTTTGGAATGAGAAGACGGAATATCCTTTAGGAACTAGTTTCAACTCGTGGAACAATGACTGCAGAGAACGCAAGGAAATTCAATTTTAAATTCATATTTTGGTATTTTACAGTTGCTTTCAAAGTAAAACTCGTTTTTATTTGTTATATAGATTTTTTTATTCGTCAAATACTTTAGGACACATTGAATGCCTCAGAATGTGGTGCCATTCATAATCATACAACAGTCAAAGTTTTGTCGAAACAAGAGAATCATTTACGTGTGTATTCGGATCTAAACTCGAGACTTGTCAATGAAAACTAGGAGTGCCGTATCACTTGACTATCGAAACAACAATTTACAAATTGATTTCAAATATGTTCTGGAATATTTCTGTTTCCTTTCATCTCGATAGAAATCCCGCTAATATTTGCTCGAAATACTATTTGTCGTTAAAATCAAATATGTATTTTCTAATTTTGCTAGCGTCAACAGATAGTATGAATTTGTTTACAGTATATGCATGCAAAATAAAATTTTAAAATTCCCTTTGAATATCCAAACAGATTACAAACATAGAATCTTTTTCACGATCGACTGTGGCTTTTGCTAGAATCTGAATGATGTGATTAGAGATGATAAACTGCTAAACCACCATCCCCGGTAGTGCACGCTGCTGAAGTAAAGAGATAAAATTATTTTGTATTTTCCTACACACAGGGAAATATAAATTAGATTACTGCTAGCAAAAAGCTTTTTATTTTTTAGATTTTTTAGGTACGAAGCTATTGTCATATTTTCACGACATTTTTATTTCCAACAGTGGTACAGCCACGTATTTTCCTGCATGGACGAGCTTGACCGCTGATATACAAGGATTTCTCAGATAATTGTTCTTTAAGAGATTCTCACCCGTCTTTAGCATACAACACCATATCTCATAGATATAAAACGCAAATGTAACACTATTTGAGTTAAAGGTGTCCACAGGAGATGCCGGTCACTTACCACCATGTAACGCGCTTGGGCATTTGCCTCCTTTCGTTTAAAAACTTAAAGATATAGACTGTGCAGTTGCAGTTATGCCAAGACTCGCCGAATCCTTACATTATACACGAACTAATTTCAGATGAAAAGTTTCACGTACACGAGTGTGTATTTGAAACTTGTGTCCACAATCCTTTTGATATGACATATTATTATTATAATGTTAGTGGATATTTATAAAACAAATAAATGTAACAAAACTAAAAGTTTAAAGTATTGGAAATATAAAATGGAGAATTTATTTATTTGTTGATTACAGAAAATAAGAGGGGATAGTTTTTTCTAGGTGTTTCACGCTCCTAATATCTGGAGTGTAAATGGAAATGTATACCTTGCGACCCTGTTTTTGCTACATCTAATAAGTAGCGCCGTTTATTCTCATTTTGCTTATTTGCCCCATGTTCTGCAGTAGTGTCATCGAGGTATAATTGCTTCGGGTAGTAAAAAGTGTAAAGTTATAACGAAAATATTTGTCACATATAACTTGATTTTGAGTTTGTTTATTTACTGAATCTAATTCTTAATTAAAAACGAATACAGAGGTTTTCCAATTAATACCTGTAGACGGTGATTTGAGAGGTTTTTTTTAATTCAATATTCAAATTCAAAATATCTTTATTCGTTAGACTTTACAAAGTGCTTAGAATCGTCATACAAAACTACAAGCTAAAATACGCGGAGCTTAGACTCCCTTTCATCACACTATCTTGAATGTGAAAGTGAATCTAAGTGCCAGTTCCGGCGTCAAGGCTTCTTGAGAAGAATTGGCAAGAAACTCAAGGCCGACTCTTTTCAATTTCCAGTTTAACAAATTATAATAATTACAATCAACACAACACAAAAGGAGCAGTTCAATTCCAAACTTTTTTATCGTTTATATAGTCTGAGACACAATAGTAAGCCCTTTGATATAATCTACTTTTAATATAATTCTTAAATTTACCCATGGATAATTCAACCGCGTCGTTTGGAAGTTTATTGTAGAATGTATACATTGACCTGGGAACGAGTTAGAGATTTTATGGAGCCTAGTAGTGGGCACAGCGAGTTTGTTTTTATTTCTTAAATTTAGTTTATGATTATCGCAGTTTTTCTTAAATTTAGTTTTTTATTTATGAACATAAATAAGATTTTCATAAATATATTGCGAATAAAATGTCATAATTCTTATCTCTTTAAATTTATTTCTTAGTGTATCCCTGGGACTTAACATATAGATAGCACGAACAGCTCGTTTCTGGAGCACAAAAACCGAATCTGCATCCGCGGCACTACCCCAAAGCAATAAGCCGTACGACATAATGCTGTGGAAATAGCTAAAATAAACTAAACGCGCAGTATCAACATCGGTCAGTTGACGTATTTTCCTTACAGCGTTAAGCTGCCGAGCTTAGTCTACCTGACAACGTTTCTATATGTGGGCCCCATTGTAATTTAGAATCTAATTTCTAATTAACGAGAGAATTTCTTGTTCATTGCTTTCCTTTCAGATTGAGGACCAATTTATTCAGATTATTTTTGGTAGGTACGTTTTGGTGATTTATAGCTCTCTTTAAGGTGCTCCGTAGAAAACAAAAGGTTAGCACATACACGAATTCACGGCTTTTATACCCGAAGGTATAGGCAGCGGCTGTTTCGTTTCGTCGTTATGTTAACGTCCCAAATGGAATAGATTGCGAACCTATTGCCATACTGAGCAAGAAGTTTTCAGTCATCAATACTTATCACATGCAACTTCCGAAATTAATTTCTAAAAGTAATTGTTGTGAGCTAGTATTCGAACCAGAGACTTCTTGATTCAGAAGCGGGGTGCTCGACCACTGGTTCATCGACCACCCTGATAAAGTATCCTTTTTTTACGCCAGGAAATGCTTTATGCACACTCCCCGCCTGGGGACGGAAGGGGGTAGTGTGGGACTCCCAAAACAGTATACTGCAATTCGATCCTATGGTTACCCACTAAAACCCCGCGGCGGCCTTCCTCCAGCGTTGGGGTGGCCCACGACAGTGCATCAGCCCTCTGATCCACACCGCCGTCGCCCCCACTCTGTCACCAGGGGGTGCTCATCCTCGGGGAGCGTCGGTGAAGCTCCCCCGGGCGGAGCGGCTCCAACGACCCTCCCCGGCCGCATCCTGATAAAGTATCCTATTCTACATGTGTACAATGGTTCTTCGTGATCTTTACTTAAAGAAAGCTTTAATTTAGCAAATGTTTACCTCTGACTTCTAATGATTTCAGAGATGTATAAACGCTGATAACTTTATATGACTAGGTACCGTATCGTTTTTTGGATTACCTACATTAAAAACAAAAAAACTTACTTGTTAACTAGTTCTCTAGCTAACTTGTCTCGAAAACTAAATCTCATTACAATATATTTTCCGAGAGAAATCTCGAAAAATAAATCCTATGGTACTCTACGTATCTCAAAAGTTCATACTTTTATGACTAATCAGTTTTATTCCATATCAACTGTTCACCGCTGTGAACACCGCGCGTGTGGCCTTATTTTCAATGCGAGACTTTTTTTCACAGGCATCAGGTATTTACGAAGCAAGGTTTATTTTGTTTATTAAGTGTATAATATGCTTCTTAGGGATTCCTTATTTAATAGAGGTAGTTGAGAAAGAGTATGAAAAACTATGCAGTAGTTTTACAGATTTCTGTTTTTTTTTTTGGAACTACGTATATTTCTGTGGAAGATGGGTATTTATATTTTGATTTTAACCGTTTAATTGAGTTATGCAGTAGTTTTTACGTAAAGCAAATACTAAATTTTAAAGCTTTAAGTGAGATAGTTTACACATTACATTATTAAATTAGGTAGTTAATATTTATATGGTCCTACCACTGTCATGTTCACATTACTGTCTAATCCGAATTGATCAGAACCACAGTAATGAATCAGAAGCCCTGGGTTCCAGGGTCAGATCCAAGTGGCACACCAATGACTTCTTGATTTTTTTTCGCAACATTTATTTGATAAATATAAATAAATGACAGTCAAGTTCGTCGCCTTACACAAAACTATACAACGTACCACGACACAACTGTAGCTGACAAGACATTTGTGTTTCAATGGCGTGATGTGACAAGAAAATAAACTTTAAAAAAACTCCCTAAAACAGTATATTACAGGTATTATTTCGTGCTGACACCCACTCACACCGTTATCAAATTAAATATATTTTGTTATTACTTTTTGTCACTTCTTGTCCAAATTTATTTTGAACTAATTTAAATGTACTCAAATAATGTGTGACAAGCACGCAATACTTGTTTGTTTAAGCTAAGTTTAATAAATCTAACACTTTATTATTAGATAACACTAAATGTTACTTGAATTAATAAATGAAGTTTTAAGTAATTTACACATACACATACATAACTTCACGCCAAATCCCTTGCGGGGTAGGCAGAGAGAACAGAGCGCCATAGGGCACGATTCTTACACACCTCACTCGCTTCGTTGGCTTTCATAACTCTTTTCATGCACGCGCGTCGGTTTTTGAGGCTCTTAACATCCCCTTCCTCCAGAACACGTTCTATTTGGTCTTGGAATGTGTGTCTTGGCCGTCCTCGACTCCTACATCCGTCCGCTTTTGCATTGTATATCTGCTTAGTCAGTCTTGCGTCAACCATTCTTTCTACATGTCCGAACCATCGGAGCATGCCCTTTCTTACTTTTACACCGACACTCTCTTTCAAACCAACTTCCTTCCTTACAACCTTGTTTTCTACGCGGTCAGCGAGAGTCACTCCGCAGATTTAGCGTAGAGCCCTCATTTCTACCGCGTTTATTCTACTTTCATGCACACTCTGCCATACCCAGCTCTCGCTTCCATAAGTTAGCGTTGGGATCAGGACTGCATTGTGGATTGCTAACTGGGCTTTTCTGCTAATATTTTTTGCGCCCAGGAATCTGCCCAACGCTCCGTTTACGCTATTTCCTATCGCCACTCGTCTTTCTACATCCGCGGTGTACCTTCCATCTCTGCTAAAAGCGCATCCAAGATATACAATTTCATTCACCTGTTCCAGCACTACATCATCAACCATTATCCTTGCATCAGTTCTTTATTCCTCCCTTTCAAACACCATTACTTTCGTTTTCGTCGCATTCAACTGCAAGCCTTTAATCATGCAATCATCTTTCATAGTAGTGACTAGTGTTTGCAGGTCCGACGGCGATTCGGCTAGAAGCACGCCGTCATCTGCGTAAAGCAGGCAGCTCACAACTAGGTCACCCATTCGCATCCCTACATCCATCGATCTCATTCTCTGGAGACAACTGTCCAGGTACAGGATGAACAGTCGAGCGGACAGCACGCAACCCTGTCTGACGCCGATATTGACGTCAAACCAGGGGGACAAGCCGCCGTCAACGCGCACACACGCTGTGCAGCCCTCATAAGTGGACTGCACAGCGGGCAGCAGTGCTACGCTCACCCCGTAGCCCGGGAGTATATCCCACAGATCCTTTCGTAACACTCTGTCAAACGCTTTTTCCAGATCCACAAAAACCGCAGAAAACCTTCCTGTTAACAGCCAGTTGTTTCTCCACGATGTTGCGGAGAGAAAAAATCTGATCCATGCACCCTCGTCCGCTTCTAAAACCACCCTGAGCCTCCCACAACACTCCATCAGATACCACCCTCATTCTCCTTTCAATAATTTTCCCATACACTTTTGCTGCTAAACTGATCAAACTGATGGCCCTGTAACTGGCGCACTGCATACGTGATCCCTTATAAATTATAAGTAATTTAAATATTATTTAATCAAGTTTTTAACCAAAAACCATAGTATAGTTTGCTCTCTGATTCACGAGTCAGAGTCAGTACAAATGCAATCTAAGAAACTGAAAAAAATCTTCCAAGGCATATTTCTATTTCATTTGATTGTAAATTAATAAAAGCTCCATCTTTTGTGTAAATTTGCATTAAAAAATGCTTAGCAATCTAAAAGTTATCTGTAGTAAAGCTGACATATTGGAACAAGTGAAGCTTTCAACTCAAGTTCCTATGGCGTATTGTTTGATTTACAGTTTAATATTCATCCTTATTAAAATTTTCACAAAGCGTGAAATGATAATTGATCCATCGATCGCATCCATCTATTCCGCACTTTCGAGGTTTGCACGAATGTGTCTTGTTTCGAATGTGCAAACAACGGAAGCACAATCCGTATTGTTTCGCTAAATCCCATTTCTTGTTGGAATCATTTCTATTGAATTCTTCACAATTTGCTGGATGATGTGCCGCTTTTTCACAAATTTTGCAATTATATATGCTACTAGTATTTCGAGAGTTATTAAATGATCGTTCGTTCACGGTGTGCGCACGATGTCGTTCGATTGCGGTGTGTGCGCGCTGAAAATTACGACGATTGTGCGTCTCACTATTGTCGGCCGAGGCAAACGTACTACAATATTTCGCGTTGTCAGTTACAAATTCGCTGAAATTACGTAAGTTTGGTATGGAGTTGTATTTTTCTGTATAGACTCGATACCACTGTACGCGCAGGGAGTTCGGTAGTTTCTCTGTGAGAATTCTAAGTAATTCAGCGTTTATTAAATAGTGCTCTTTTTTGAGCGCTTCTAAAGTGACTACGCCGCTTCTTATTTTGCCTGCAAATGTGCAAATCTCCCGAGGCGTTTCTCCACAGCGGGGTAGATTTTTTATTCGGTCTGATTCGGCTTGCGCTATAGAGTCTGGTCTCCCGAATTGAAGTGCCAACTCTTTCATTATCTCTGAAGGACGTGCATGTGCTATAAGTTCCGAGTTCACTGCTTCTAATGCACGTCCTATGAGACTTCTTCTGAGTCTTGCCGTGTTTTCTACATCATTAAAATAATTCTTCGTGGTGTCATATATGGCTTGGAATGACAACCACTCGGTATTTGCGCCGTCGAACGTCGGTAATGTCATAATGACCTTGGAAGCCACTGGATGTGTGGTATCTGGTGTCTTCTTTTCGGCGAGCGCTGCTATGGCTGTAGTTAGACCGGTTAATAACGATCTCATTGAATCACTATCGGTTGAACAAACCTTATTAGTTTCTTCGGCTATCCTATGCGTTTCTTTTTCTATTCCGAATAATGGAGTTACTGTATGCACGTGGTCCTGTTCTATTAGTTCGGAGTCCACATGTGGATTTGGGGCCACGTGGTTCGATTTGTCGGCTGCGGCTTCTATTTGTTCGCGATTTACGGGCGGATTTGGGACTTCCTTCAGCCAGGAACGGACATAACCTGCTTGAGAATTCTCTTCCTCAGCGTAGCTGTCAGATTCTTGACTTTCTTCAGCTTGCTGTAGCGCTATTTCCGCTAACTGTAACTGTATTTTAAGTAGATCTTGGCGTGCCTTCAATGCTTTCCTATTGGAATGATTCCGATTGGACGAAATCGTTCCTGCGGCACGTAGTTCTCTACTCACGTGTTCGTCCGGAGATGCGGTGTGCGCTGAGTCGCTTTCCCTTTGACGGAGTCTTCTGCTATTACGATTTTCTATTGTTGAAGACGTCGATGGCGGCGGCGGCTCAGTGCTGACTATAGGGGCTCCGGACGATAACTGTGACGGTTGCTGTTGGTGAGTGGTGGCGGGATTTATTATTACTTCTTCTATATCCGCCGACCACTCCGGTGCTCGTCCTCTAGAACGCGTAACGGGCATCTTGCGATCTTCTATTTTTCAGTACGGCGAAATCTAGTTGCTGTTGAAGGACCAGAACGGATAACCGTTCAACTATAAATATCTATCAAACTATATCACCTCTGTTTCGGCTGCGTAGGTCCAAAACGATGTGCTTCCGACTCGATGTGACCAAAACGATGTGATCCGGCTCGAACGACCAAAACGATGTGCAGGACGGGCTTGTATTAATGCACTAATAGTGCAAAAGCTGACGTCCTGTTAGGTCGCTGGTTAACTGTAAGTTTCTTGATTCCTACATGCTCCATCAGAACTGACCCACTTGTTCCGAACCGAGCACACTTAGGAAATGAACTGACAGACATCTTACTTATATTTTATGGACACGAAAAGTTTACACGTACAAGAAGCATTAGAAAGAGCATACTTTTAAGAATATTTTTTTAAATTTCCAGTAGTCTAAACGGCACAGATCTAATTTTGTTTTTGTTACTAAAAGGTTACATTATTTAGTTTTGATCAATTATAGAACAACGGGATGCACATTCATGACTAATGAAATTATGTCCTGTACATGGCTACAGGCTAAATCCCATAAAACCATTCGTAAAAGCCTACACCTCAGAGTTTTAAAATTGTGAAGTTACAAAAAACTCTTCCATGGCAAGAAAATATAGACATTGTTTTACTTTAATAAAGGTGTTTAAAATAATAAATATTTTTTCAATGTTTTGATTATCTCTTCCATAAAAGGAGAATCTTTGTTACAAAAAGTCTCGGTGGTTGAGCTTCCCGTATTTCATTAACAATAAACCAGATGTTTATTGTTAATGAAATTTATTTAATAAGCTATAATTATTAGAGGAAGTCGCGTTACGTGACGGTCACGTAACGATCGTGAAATATAGTGCATTACGAAGCTGAATATCGTCTTCATAACGCGAAATGAGGTTTCTTGTAAATAAAATACAGTAAGAGGCGACCTGTGACTCACAGATTGTCAGTTAGGCTTACATTTATATTAATTCTCTTATGGGGTAGGCACAAAGAAAAGGACGCCATACGGCACAATTCTTTCAAACCTCACTCGCATAAATGTCTAAAATCTTAATTTTTGTTATACACGCCGCCAAAGGGCATGTTCCCCTATCGCAAGGACCTTCGCTGTCGTCATGGGAGGCATGTCATGGCGACCTTGACTCCCACATCCTTTCATTTTGCATTATTCTGGTCTGATTTGTGCTAATTAAAACTCAATTTTTACACTACGTCAAATCAAACGTTTTTACCATTTAATTGAGTAGTATTGTTGAGGTTTGAGAGTATTGAGGTTTTCAGACATATAACACCTAAACATGCTGTATTAAACAAAGGGTATAAGATATTTGAAAAATAAGAGAAATTATACTTGTTATCACAGAGTTAAAACAGAAGACCGGGTCGACCGGTGAAATACCACGACCTCTCAGAAGATTGACGTAAAGACGCTGATGCCGTGTTTCGTTCGGTGAGAGAGGTAACCGGAGAGGTAAACTTTTAAAGATTTATGAATTTATCTGATTTATGAGGCACTATACCATTTGAGATTTGCATAAAAACCTTTTATTAAATGTGTCTAGTGTGTGTAATAGTTGGAGTTCAGTCATAACAGTATGAGTAGCATGTATCTTGGACTCGATGGCACGATGCCTCTAATGCCTTATATTTTATAAGGCCTGTATAGAGGTTGTTACTTAAAATATCATGGGACTTTATTTTATGCCTTAACACCGTCAAATCCGAAAAGCGTAGGTAGCGTTATTTTATTTTGGCAAATGAATTATTTTGTCCACAATATGAACTGAAATATTAACTGCAATATTAACTGGGAAAAAATAGAGGATCAAAAGAGATCTGTTTTGCAAACAGCATTACGGTAGAATCAACTCTTAATAGTTAAGCTAACTTAAAGCTATGTACAGAAAAAAACATTTAAAAGAGGAAATTCTAGTCCAAGAAAACATTTAGTTTGTTATGTAAAACATCGAGCACTACGTTACGAGCTACGTTTTCCGTGAAATACCTCAGTCAGAGATCACAAACATTTTCTAATAGTTACGATTTAATATCTAAGTATAGGTTGTCAAATCCTGTGAATCTGGATCTAATATAGTTAAATATAGTATCTTTAATTGTAAATTTGTGACCATTGCCACCTGTGTTAACTTTCTATCACAGTGAGATTTTAATGAATAGATCAAAATAATATTATTATAATAGTATTGAAAAACAGAAAGTTCAAGTATGTTTAGAATAAAACAAATTAATTATATCAGCTTTGGCTGATCACAATTTATTCTTTATTGTGTAGGCTCTTAGAATTACTTAAAGTAACCAAAGTATAACATTTGTATTTAACTTATTGAAGCTAAATGGAAGGACTTCCCATTCCAAGAAGAAATTAATGTATTTGCAGAATTTTAATTAAAAAGGACAGGCTAAAAGTGCAGCAACTTGCAATATAACGGTATGATGATACATATTGGCATAGCAGGTATTAAGAAAGACTAATAAATGTAGAAAAAAGTACTTGAAGAATGTCATGTGCCAAAGATTGACAGTCGTAAACCTAAACCTACACTCACATAAAGTGTTTAGCTAACTCAGACTCATGGGAACTCTTGTTTTACCACCGAACTTCACTTTCTTGAATAAAATTGGACAGACGAACTTTCAGTTCGAATTAGGTAAAGTGAACTGGGAATTCTTCTTGAGATTTTTTAAAATAACTTTCCTATAAACATCTCATCTTATATTCACTGAGACCTTATTTCTATGTTCAATTTGATAGTGTAAAATATAAGTAATTAAAATTTATGTACATCAAATTTATGTATAATCAAAACTGTTCTTTGTGAAAAAGTTAATGTAATTAAAAAGGTGCTGCTGGCTCCATCTAGTAGAGTAATAAGGTTCCTTGTGTCGTTTTTTTGTGACTTTTTGCGGTTACAATGTATTCATGATAAAACTTTAATCGAATCTTGAATGTTTTTGAAAAAAAATATGCTTAAAAAAAAATTCTTGAAACGTAGAGTTTCTTGTCGCAAATTAAGTAATTAAAAATGAATGAAATACGTGTTAAAATTAAATAAACAATGACAACTAATTAAGATGTCTACAATTTGAAGTACAATAATCTACAGGTTATAAAATATGATTGAATCATAATTTAAAGATAATTAAAATTAAAATGTCTATTACGTTACATTACTCCACGAATAATTCCACAGACGATTTATCTTTTTCCATAAATTTGTATCAATCATAAATTCTAGACCCATAGAAGTTAAAACTTTGTAATATGAAAATAAATAATATCCCTTTCAAATGACCCAAAAGAGATTTTAATTGATTTAAAATATTCATAATGACTATTTCTTTGCACAGAGGATTAGCATTGCCATTCAGCGTGGCAATGCAGCCAGTCTTCTGGACACGCTGCCAGTAGACCGAGAAATTTGATTTTAGCTAGTTTTTTAATTGTATATATTGTAATTAATCTTATCAATTTAATTCTTCTTATTAATGTAAATAAAGATTATATTAAAGTGCGAAGTAGTTTTTTAACTAAAAACTATATTTTTGTTAAAAATAGTCTTTGGTACTCCGCTCCGAATTGGTAACATTCGCTAATCAGGAGCGGAATCACCTCTGTGGTGTGGTGAACCTGGCTTGAGCAATTACACTCGCTGATTGGAGACAACGAGCTGACCTAAATTGGAGCGGTTCTATATAGAAATGTAAGATCAATTTAATTTGGCTATGGGCCGTTTAAGGTTTGGTAAAGTTAAGTATGATAGACATAAATAAATATAGAAACACTAGCTGACCAAGTAAACGTTGTCTTGCAAAAAATAAGGTATTTGACCAACAAATAAAAAAATAGGGGTAGATCGTGGAGAGGTGTAAATTTTGTTGTATGTATTTTTGTATGTTGTATACAAAAATATAAAGTATATCTTAAAATAAAAATACATGTTCTCCTATTCTTAAACATACCCGATATGCACACAAGAATTCATGAGAATCGGTCAAGCTGTTTCGGAGGAGTATGGTACCCAAAACTGCTACACGAGAATTTTTAATATATTAGATATTTAACCGGTGCCGCATAGTTGAAAATTAATATGTAATATTTATCAGTTTATTTGACATGTAACGTATAATAACGCCCTCTAAATCACAAGCTACTAGCTTTCTTATAGATGTCCGGAACCATGCCCCAGGAAATAACAACCTTTTTGTGACTTAACAATGTGTTCACGAAGGTGTAGGCAGCGGCTGTTATGCCTCGATTCATTGAATTTTATGTCCCAATTGGCAATTGGCAGAACCTATTGCATCGGGTACAATCTTTGTTATCGATATTTATTACAAATATATTAACTTTGAAACAGTCATTGCTTGTGAGCCACGATTTGAACCTAGACCATCTGGCAACCGAGAGTAATAAAATATGCCAGGTATTTTTAATAATGAGTAGTTAGTAAGCGCAGCAGAATAATCACTAAGCGGAAGTAATTTACCCACATTTCTGGTGGTAAGCAATGTATGCCCAGTTGCAAAACCACAGGCGTCCCATTGATTTTCGTTCCAATTTTAAACCCCAAGCCAACACATGTATATGTATTCAATTCAATCACGGTTTTGCCACAAAATAGTGTCCAGTGAGGCGTGCAGTTCGTTTGATGCAGTCTGTATTGTTAATTCCTGTCCATAGTTTACCATTTAGGAACTGATGGAAAAGTAGATGGAGTACTAGTGAAAAGATGATACAGTCTCCGAAAAAAAAATATTTTGTTAAATATATTGATTCCATGTCCATTTCCTTCCATCCATTCAATTTCATATTCCCCCATTCCATTTCCTAACCAAAGGTGAAACCAGCGGCTGTTAAGCCTTGACTCGTCAAATTTTAAGTCTTATGTGGAATAGGTGGTGGTACCTATTTCCACACACCGGGCACATTGTTGTCAATCTTTAATATATATCACACATTACTTTCAAAAATAATTCAGAGATTGATGTGAGACAGGATTTGATCCCACTATGTGTGATTGAATACTCGACCTTTAGACCGCCGAGACGACTAAAGATAAATATATAAATATATTATACTTAGTCTTCTGCCATAATAATATATCTCATAAGATTTAGTGAGTCAACAAAAGTCCAAAAACGGTATTGTGTCCGGTTCCCAAAACCCTTATATGAAGATGGAACCTTCCGAGCAAGAGATCGGAGATATAGCTACTAGGCCATAAAAAACAATATTATCTTGTAATTAGAGAAACATATGAAATCACATCGTATGAAAATGCATGAATAGCTGTTGGGAAATAATTAAAAAAGTAAATATAATGTCATAGAATTCCTGTCTTCTTATTCTCTTGCCAACTTAGTGATTTTAGACTCACGACTTACATGTCAGAGGTACCTACATACTTTTAGTATGGGATGTGCGATCAATATTGATGACTGACAAAATTGTGACTGAGTCAACGTCATCATGTTCCGTGGAATCCGAAAACTCACTGAAAGTAATTGCTGCTGCCTACGCCATAAGATAGTTAAAAACGTTAATGTACACCGAGAAGATGAAAATAAAAAAAAATTCCTCAAATAAAACAAATTAATAATGAGTTACACAATTGTATTAGGCAGAGATTACTTACACAGTATTAAGATTAACTGGCAGGACTCTGGTAATGGATGGCTGGATCTCATCACCGCTGAAAGCTGAATTAGTTGTATTTCACCTCGCGCTATCTGATTCTGTGAAGGTGAGAGAACTTTAGTAGGTTTAAATAAATCTTAGTTGTTGTTGTTAATCTTTTGGAACATTTCTTTTCACTTGCAAATGTATGGATTAATTTAAATTTAAACGACTCGCTTATAACTTATTTTTAATATTTCAGTTTTAACTGTGACGGAATTACGCAATTAACTGCAAAAGTGGGCCAGATTGACTGCCGACACACAACAAACTATCAAAATATCGACATAATCGTTATGTCGTCGTCGTATATTATAATTGTATCCAAAAAATATTCTTACTTTTATTATATATATAATTTACTTTTAAGTTACTGTGATTGTGACTGTGTTCTCTTAATTGTGATTGTCGAGTATTCTGTTTGCTACACCTTTTATTCACCAACCTACTGATTTGTTTTCAGTAGTTATAATAATATTGTTATTTATTTCAAATGGTTTGAAAAGAGTATTTGGCACATGAGTTTCTTGCCCGATTCTTCTCATGATAGCCCCTACACTCGGAATCGGGCCGCTCGTGGCGATTGCGTCCGTGTCTTTTTTTGTTCCACGGAGGCACTTTCCACAAGCGCTCGTGTTTGTTTTTTTATTTAATTTTAAATCATAATGTTATCTGTACTTGTTGACTATTTTTAAGTGTCTGTGAAGACCTATAAAAATAAAGTTATTTTGACTTGACTTGACTTGACTTGATGATTAATACTTTCTTATTGTCAAATTATCTGATGGTGAGTGTGCCATAGGGACGACACATAACACTAGGGACATATCCTAAGCGCAAAAACTAGTCATTAGTTTTCAAAGTAACTTTTTCCTGTTTCATTTTCATTTTCAAAATAACTCACAATATAAACCAGTAAAGGAATAGGGTCCCATTTGACGAAGCACACTCTCATGAAGCCCTGAAAATTTAATCACATTCAGGTATACACTGCAAATGTAATAATTGACTGTGGCTTTCCGAAATATTGGAAAAACGTATCAAATAGATAAATCCGTGCTTGATTAGTTATAGACATTGTAATAATTACTTGGATTATTACTGAACCTTACGCCAATTCTTTTACGGGGTAGGCAGAAAGAAGAGCACCATAAGACGCGATTCTTATGCACCCACTAGCTTATTGGAATTTCATAACTCTGTTCATGAATACTTGGTGGGTTTTAAAAGCGAAGACATTTTGTTTATAATTACTAATGAAATTAACAATTTGCAATATAATGCCTAAATAGTCTAATAAATTAATATATTTATTTATTTCCCGACGGTTCGAACTCTATAGAGATAATTTTCACGAGTGATGAACAAAGAGACAGAGAGTGTTGTTGTTAATTGTACCATAAAATAAATAAAACAAACGTACATTAAAACACGCCTATATTCCACAGGGGTGGGTAGAGACTTTGGCTTTTCACAAGCTACGATCCTGACACATCTCTTTCGCCCCATCCACAGTCATACATCTCATCATGCATTCAAGCCGGTTTCCGGGTACTATGCATTTTGCCTTTTTTAAACAGACCATTTATTTGGTTTTTCGTTTTGGTCTCCCGATTCCGACTCTGCCACACACATTCTTGCAACATGACAACCAACCATCTTAACATACATCTCTACGCCTTGTTCACCACATCATTCTTCAGCTTGCATTTCTCCCTTATCACGCAATTTTTCATTGGATCCACAAGGGTGATTCCACACATACTTCTCAGGGAACGCATTTCCAGTAGTTCCATTTCCATATATTTTTAGTAATCTCGGTATAAAATTGCGCAAATTGTATGCGTAATTTTGCACAACGCGTAAAAGAGGGAGACATATATTTTAACATATAACATAACTTCACGCCTTTTTCTACCCGAAGGTGTATGCAGCGGCAGTTAAGCCTCGTCTCGCCGTTATGTTTACGTTCCGAATGGAATCGGTGGCGAACCTATTGCCATACCGGGCACCAAGTGTTTTTTTTTTTTTATTAAAACTTTCTGTATAAATTTATTATTATTTTAAAAATTCAACTTGAGCTTAAATAAGTTACTTTATTTTTTCTTTTATTCGCATTGCCATCTAGGATAGTACATGAAGTGTCCAAAATAAAACAACTCACTTACACCTGGTGGTATTAATATAGTATAGATAATATAGTATAGATTTTAATGTGGTACTCGTAATAATTATTTTAATGTGTGATCGGTAGCAATGATTGTCTTCATAGTGAGAAATACAGTTATTGAAATTGAAAATTATTCGAATACAATTCATTATAATTTCGACAAAACTTTACTGCAAAACACCATTATAAATACTTGACATCAAAATTCATTTACATAATTATGTACCTACCAAATTTCGTACCCAAAAATCTAAGACATACAAACCGACTCATAAAAAAGATAAACAATTTATCAGCATCATGTGTGGAAAGTGGAAGTGAGTAGTTATTTTTGCTAAGTCACCTTTGGAGCGGTCCTCTCGATAAGTTTTCTAGATGCCCGCATCTGCCCCAGTTGGCTGATTTATTGTACTCGTGTAAACAGGCTTCATTTATTACGAGACTTACATACTTACACAAAAAATCTATTGATATAAGTTTTGTACATCTTTTTTAATGTTCAATCGTTTATAGCTTTATTAGTTCTTCATATTTAAGGTTCATGATATTTCAAAGAGAATGTGTATCGGTAAAAAATCTCGTCAGTATCCTTTTGTTCGGAGCAACAATAGAAAACTATTTCCTCTACGCTGACCATTTGTCAGATACCTAAATCACAATTCTAAAATACCAAAGTTGACATTTTCACGAAGCAAAAGGACACAAGTTATATTGTACCCGACTGTTATATAAAGAGTATAAAGTTACAGTTACATGTGACTCTGTTTACGAATTAACTAAATAATTAATTTAACAGTTGTACAGTTTCTTTGCAAGCTCTAATATAGTATAGAGAGGGGGATGGGGAGATGAATTGAAGGTGTGCGGGCCTTTGGATATCTCTTTAAATCCTTCTTCTGAGAGGATCATTTAAGGTTCTTCCATTTTTGAATATTTCTACATTCTAGCAAACATTCAGAAATATAGAATCGATATAATCGAATAATGTAGATATATAATGTATAGTAATAAAATGATGGATTCCCTAAATTCCTGTTCCGTTCCACGTTTTAGTATAATTCATAAACATATAGCGAGTTGCTCGAAATAATTTTACCCTATTATTATATATTTAAAAATCTATGCAGCTAATGAGAAAATTTATTCTTAAATATTTCTTGGTGATAATACAAAATCTCGCCTGGACTTCAAATTAATTAAATACCAGTCATCGGAACCGACCTAGAAAGTAGAGCTATCCCTTTCCTCGAAAGGATTTGAACCGATGTACGTTTTCTTTTACCAAATAAGTTGGCTGTTTTATGGTATGGGAAAGTGATGGTGAGCATCTAACGCCGCCCATGGACACTAGAACACAGTTATTGTTACAGTTGCTTTATTGTGGTATTTCACCGGTCAAGCCGGCCCATCCATGCAGCAAACTGCCTGGCTCTACAACTGTTTATTGGCCAGTGTACCCGAGCTTAGTGGTTCAAAGCGCTTACTTCAAATGTTTTCCACTCATGGATAAAATTCAGCCTTATTTGATAAACATCGATGTCTGACAGATTGGTCAATATGGTTTAATAATTTTATTGCTTAGAACTACCCAGATACTATATTAGTTTATTAATTTAATAATTTCTTGTTCTTTCCGTTTCATATATAATTACGTTTACCTAATATAATTTTATACTTGGACCACAACATATATGGCGGAATTTGATACAGTGAAGGTGGAATTGTGCTCCGATAGAGTTGGATCCTAGTCGATAGGATTGTTGAAATCTTTATAATACCTTGCTATCAGGTGCAAAATGTTATTAATATTACTATTGAAATATTTTTGTATTTAAATTGGATATTTTTAGCTTATAGAAAATTATGCTAAGAGTTTTTCGAATGGACTATAAAGCTTATCAAGAAAGTACTTCGTAAATGCCGGACTAACGGATATTATCGTTCTGCAAAATCGTTTTGGCTACAGTTTTCGCCTCATATATTACGTATCAGCACATCCCGTTCTAATAAATCTCCGAGATTCTTTCCCACCACTACCCCTGGGGAATTTACACGTAAAATTCCCCCAAAAAGGATTCCCAAGCAACGTTCCGTTATAATCAGTTATTTTATGGACTTATAAGGTGTCTTATTAATAAGTTTTTAGTCGAAGAAAACAGAACTAGTTTTTCGTCTTTACAGAATTACCTTACTTTGGACAGTCGAGTTTTGTGTCTGCTGCTCCTTCTTGTGCATGAATCGATACTATTATATACGATAAACCCAGCCTGACTAGATAAATTATCTCTAAAAAATGAGGCGAAATGTTCTAATTTTTAAATATTTGTTAATTTCAAAATTTTATTTAAACATACAAACTATCTGCTCATCGATAAAAATTAAATAATATTTATATGTATTATTCATAGAACTGTAAATAGTTCATACAAAACAAAACAACAAAGTATTTGCTCTCGAGTCACGTAGACTTGCACCGCTACGGTTCCAAACAGCATCTACGAGAATCGATCTGGGTACAACATCAACTATATTGTATATAATTTGCGGAAATAGCGACGCAACGACGGTCAAATTTGCAAAGAAATTTCGTGTTTTATGTATAAATGACTTTCTAAATAAATGAAACGTAGCCAAGGTTTGATATTAATTTGTATTGGTTAGTAGATACATATTGATGGCGACTAACTGGATTACCTTCAAATGAAAACCATTTTACAGTGGTAGAGCCAAGCAGTTCGCTGCATGAATGGGCTGCCTCGACCGGTGAAACCTCTCAGAAGACCGACGTAAAGTGGCTCATACCGCGTTTCGTTCGGTGACGGAGAGAGGTACCCGGAGGCCCAACCCCCTTCCCCATCCTTTCCTATCCCCTATCCCTTTAAGGTCGGCAACGCAACAGTAACGCTATATGTGTTTCTGGTATCCATGGGCGGCGTTGGTTGCTTACCATCAGGTGACACGCCTGCTCGTTTGTGTAAATTATGTGTAAAAAATATCCTGTCCCGATATAATATAATATGGTAATAAGTTCCGCTACTTATTCATTTGAGACGAAAAAAATGTGGTAAGTCTAGTCTTCGCAGTCACTGCCTACACCTACAAGTCATGAAAAATGTGCAAAGAGAGCCTCTCTCCCTTATTAAAAGAATTATTATTTATAAAAGCTGTCACTTAAACAGCTGTACTTGATAATCACGGTGGAACTTAAAGTCTTCTTCTTCTTGAATTCTTGCAAGTCAGCAGCAAGTCGGCAAAATTATTTCGGACGTCGTCGGTGCGACGAGAATTATGACATTTTTTATCAAATTTTTCAAATTAAATGAAAAGTACTCCACTTTGCAATAATAAATAAAAATATATACGATAAAAAAAATTTGCTTTTAAGTGGGAAATCACCTGTCGGCAGAATATTATTTAATATTAAAGAGTTACAGGACATTCGGGGTCTTTTTTATCAAATCTAGAAAGAGCTTGTAGGTATAACAGAAATATTTCTCTTAAAGCACTATCAGAATATCGATGTGAAGTGGCTCAAGCCTCGTTTCGCTCAGAGAGACATCTGTAGGCCCAACTCATTCCCCTCTCACTTCTGAACAATATAACTAAAATAAATATAAATGCGCTGTGACAGATCATCACCCATATATTTATGATTATACAAAATTCATCAACTTTATGGATCCGAGAAGACAAATCAGGTATTGAAAATTTTTCGGGGCTATGTAAAGTCGTAAATTAGTTCAGTCTAGGCTACACAGCCATACCAAATCTTACATTTAGGTGAAGTAGCGTGCTGGTTATTCTTAACTCGAATCGCACCCACGTACCTCCTACGTTACCAAAATTAAATTAAATTTCAACTTTGGCTTGACTTCACAGCTGATTTAATTTCTGTAGAGATATAAAGATGTATCCACACAATTTCCTTTGTGTTACAGTAGAGCACGCGATACAGACGAAGGAAGCCTAAGTTTTAATGAAATCGCTTTTGTGTTTATAATGTTCTGTCGATGATTTGATTTAGGTCTAACATACCATTTGGGACTAGAAAATTAATCCTGCCTACACTATTTGGCCTTTAAATGCGTCAAGTTACAATGAAATCCTTCTGATATTGGCTATAAACAAAGAAAAGCATACTTTGTGTTCAGAGACCTAGAATAAGTAGGCGATAAAAGAATGACTGAGCAGCTATATAATACACGCTGGGCAGCTATACAATAGAAGTCGATATTACAGATAAATAAGCCGGCACCCGCTAGTCTTAACTATATCTTAACCTCTAAGATCGTTCTGCTTACCCCGAAAGGATATCAGCGTATACTTCGTGTATATAAAAGCAAACTATTTATGTTTACGGACGCTATTTTGATTTGTGTTGTGTTCGGGACATCGATTGCATACGTATTAGTGACCTATTTGTATTGCATTGACACTTGATACATATCTGAAACGTTCCAAATTTGAAATACGACGTAACATACCTTATTTAGTAGCGATATGCTCTTAGAAGGTTGTGATTTATTATTAATATTTTACTTATACGTTTTTTATCTATACTTATTTGCATAACTTCGCGCCAGATTCCTGCGAGGTAGACATAGAGAACAGAGCACCAGAAGTTACGATTCTTACACACCTCACTCGATTCTTCTTCTTTCTTAAATATACCTATATATTGATATACGTTGTCCAGTTTCAGAAAATCATCATTTAGTTGCTAACTAGAAAAACTAGATGGCGCTGTAGGTATTATGTCGAATTATTTTATCGTTCAAATAATCCGTTAGTCCAAATTATAAAACCATTATATTAGCAAGGAATAATTATTAACTTTAACAAGAAATAATAACACTTTTGAAATCATATTAATTTATATTTTTTCAGTAACAGCGGAACAGTTAGTAAGGCTCAGTTGTAAAAACCAATTAGTTACTTTTGCTGGTGGGTTAATTAATTTTTTCCCGTTTATAGAGTGGAAGTGAATGGCGTGTGATTTGTTAACGTACATTACTTTTTAACGGTCTTCTTTTACAATATTATGATACGACAGAGAGATATTCAATTTGTTGTTTTTTTTTTGTATTTGCACACCTTTATAATAATTGACGGTAATGTGGTGGGCAGTTATCATCTGCAAAGGAAAAAGTTAGCGGAACTTATTAATAATGAGGAGTATATTTTGATACCAAAATATTATTAATTTCTGTATCGATATCAGAATCAAATTTTTTTTTTGTCTTTTGTAACTTTACGCCATTTGCTCGACCTCGACTCACCATCATGTGTGACCATACTTATTGCCATACTATTGTTATAGTAACAAGACTAAAATTGTTGGATATATGGTGACGTGATCTTTTTGTAGATATTAATGTGGTCTATAATATTGTATTATTTTGTTCTATCGTCCATATTCTTCGCAGCGTACGCGACTAGAGATATATAGCCATATTTGGAAAAATACAAACAATATGTTTAAAAATTATAGCCTATAAGCTATTTTGATATTTAAGCTATAATATTATACAGTTTCATCAAAATCCATTTTGTAGTTTTCACGTGAAAGACACAAAATCTACAATTACAGGCAATTTTTTATACAATTTATATTTGTATATCCAATATCCGAACTATGAATATGAAAAATCATATCCGGATACCGCCAGTTGCCAGTTTACAACCAGGGAATATCTTTACGAATGCCAGGTGCTAGCTGTACGAGATATTACAACTTCCTCCGCACCACGTGGAGACATTAAAAGAACGAGTGAAAGGAATTTATTTGGAGACTACAATAGCATTATATTGTATTTTCGTATCGCTAGACGATATAAGTTTACGCTCTAGAATCAGAAGTCTTAACTTTAAATCGAAGAAAGATACACTTTCGAGAAATTATGTGCATGCAAGAAATTTCTAAGCCGAGACATAACTGCCACTGCCAACATGTTCAAGTATAAAAGGCGTTAACTTGTAAAAAAATAGAGAAATAATATTTGAACCTGTTACTAGTTACTAGTGTATATTCATGCAGTATATACACCACTAACTCTTCAGATTTTTTTATGGGCAGAATAGCAGATATTTAAACAAAAATACGACTAAAACTAAATATTCAGCCTCATTCAAGTCATAAAAATACCAGACATAAAACTAAACTCTATAAAGCTGTAAAGTTCGAATATTTTTCATCAGCTCGTTCTATATAAGTATTATTCTCGTTAAAACTATTACTATGTGGTTTAGTGGCCCCACACTCAAATACTTTATACCCAAACGATAGCTAGTTTGTATGTACCAATCTGTAAGTTGGAATCTGTTTAAAATTTTCTTTTTACTAACATTTCAATTCCTACAACAATTTATTTTATGTACATTAATCATCTCAATATTAAATACTAAATATAATATTATCTGTAGCTACAACCCAGAGGTATTTAAAATATTTTTTTTTACATACTACTTGTTTTAACGACTCAATTCTGTATTATAACTCACATGCATGTACACTATTATAAATATTAAAAAAAATACATTTAACACAACAATTTGACATAATCTACACATACATGATGCATGAAATTAAACTTATTATTAAAATTTAATTACATTTCAACTGGAGGGTTTAAGCAAAGTACCTTCATGAAAGAAGAAATCAGATTCGGAGTCAGAGCGCTTGGCAATGGCATCCAGCCAATTTATATAAAGGACATGTCAAATGCATTTTTTTTTATTATTACGGATGATGTTTAAGTGAAGCAAACTTAATTCCTTGAAAGCGCAAAATTATGTTTCGTAGTACCTGACTATGAAACATTGTTCTGTTACACAGTTTTGGTACATTTGCTTTGCTTTTATCAAGTTTTCACTGTGGAGTATTAGCTGTTTCAATTTTGGGACATGGTCTTTTTTTAATTTATATATGTCTACATGGTCTCTTATTTTTTTTATTACAAGCTTATTTTTTAAGTACGCACGTTTTAGTAAACGTTGTCTTGTATTCTTTATTTTATTGATTGATTGATTTATTAATTATAACTCTATAAATCTATAACTATTTGCATAACGAAATTATGTGCAACCTTTGCTCAACAACAACAACCTTTTATTCGCAACATTTCAACAAGAGTAAAGAACCTATCTCTTGATTAATTAAATAACAAGACCACGTAACCCATGAAACAGTTATCACTTACCATACCGATCTAAATATAACAGTCAAGTTCATTTGAAAGTTCTATGTTGGCAAAATAAACCTGAAGTTGTAGTGTGTTGGTAACTCCTCTAACATCGCCGGCCATCGCAAATATTGCGAGTATTTAGTTTGAAGTTAATAAGTTTGTTCAATAGTTTGTATGTTCTATGTATTAATAATGAGATTTGTGGCGTTTGACAGAGTTACTTTCTAAACTCAAATATTTGCAAGGCTCAAATAGTTGATGAGAAACTATAAGCTTGCATCGGGGCACTCATTTACATCGTCGATATTGACTCAAACTCAGCACATCTTTACTTGAATTTCCGATTCTGAAACATAAGAGGTGTTCTCCAGTAGTAATTAATACTCGAGGCTAATTTATTGTTTATTTTAAATGCGTGGTCAGTATGACCTGGAAGAAATATTTTTTAGAATTTATAAGCAGTATGTAGAATTGCCTCGAAATACATGGTTATAGCTGATGAGATTAGGTCGGTGGGCTCGATTTCCATTTCTAAAATATTTCTGCAGCATGTCAGTATCAAAACAGAATTATGTTGACGGGCCACGTGGCGGGTATAGGTGGGTTTCGAATCCTATTACCACGTGCCCGTTTATTCATACATACATACATAACTTCAGGCCAAATCCCCTGCGGGGTATGCAGAGGGAACGGAGCGCCACAAGACACGATTATTCATAGTTAATGAATAACTGAAAGCTTATTTGAGTACTCGACTGTATCTCAATTAGTTCACGTTGCCGAGTGAATAACTTCGACGCAATCAAACGTAACTACACAATTAGGTATTTGAAAAAAAAAAATATTGATTTTTTTTTATGTATTTTAAAACTTTATTATTAATAATATTGATATTTAATGCAAAAACTTCAAAAAATTATTTTTTCAATTAATTATAAACAATTAAAAATTGATGAAATTTAAATAAAAATCACGTGACTATAAACGCGCCATGATTGGTCACTATAGTTGTGACGTCATAATGTTATAGCTATTTAATAACAGTACAGCGTTTACGGCTAATACTCATGTCTTGTCTAGACATGAGTATTAGCAATAATTATAATATTGAAAATTTATTGCTAAAATACGAGTTGTTAGTTGATTTAAATTAGTTATGTGTGATAAAGGATTTATTAAGGCAAAGTCTGATAATATTCCTGATGTTGATATATTTATGATCACCGATTTTTTAAGAAATGACGTTCGACGACGACGACGACGACGTTTCTTGAGAAAGAATTAAGAGTAAAAATAACGCGTCCGGGGATGTATCTTGTACCTAGTTATCCGATTTTTGCAGCATCTCCTGATGGAATGACAAGCAATGCCATTGTTGAAGTAAAATGTCCCACCAGTCATAAATCATTGGATATTTTTCTAGCAAAAGGTAAAGTCAGCTTGAAGTGTAATGCCCAAATGCAACTACAAATGTTATTGACTGGTAAAAAATAAAGTATCTTTTGTGTTGCTGATCCACATTTTGAAGAAAATAAAACTATTTACATTAAAAAATTTATTTACTGAACTTTCCTTAAATATATAATAATTATTTGATTTGTATACTTAGATAAATAATAATTAATAAAAATGGTATTAAGAAATACTTACATCGAAATGATCTTCACAACAAAAAAAATTCGATTTTGTTTGGGGATTATCACGGTGCACTGCTTGAAACCATTTATTTCGACATTTGTCATCTTGGGGAACATTTAAAAACATTTTATCAGGAGTTGCCTTTGTAGTATTCGTACATAATGGTACAAAACAAGAAGGATAACTTTTGAGGTTCGACATTTTTAATATAAATTTAAATATTTAATAATGACAACAAAATTAAATAGATCAAAACACTGTATTTATTATTTTTCTATCAACTGCAATGAGTGAAAACTAACATTAAGACGTCACACGCGCTCGGGTTTGTTCGGGAGTTGTCGGCGTGTCTTCGGTACTGGATTCAAAAATTTATTTTTATTTTGAAATAACTTTTGAATTATTGCGAAAAAAAAAAAAAAAAAATGTTTTGTTATAAAACTAATATATAATCTTTCAATTTATCACAAAAAAATTTTTTTTTCAAATACCCAATTACATTCTGTGAAACTAATTGGCTTACAATTTAAAGAGAAAACAATGAAGAGGAAATATACTCATTAAGATTGAAATAATAAACATCTAATTTTACTTAGATATTAATTGAAAAGTCTCGGTGGCGCAGTGGTCGAGCACACGGCTTCTGATCCAGAGGTCCGGGTTCGATACCAGACACTGGCTCACACCAATGACTTTTCGAAATTATTTTCGGAAGTTATGTGTGATAAATATCGATGACTAAAAACTTTGTGCCCGGTATGGCAATAGGTTCGCCACCTATTCCATTTGGGACGTAAACATAACGGCGAGACGAGGCTTAACAGCCGCTGCCTACACCTTCGGGTAACAAAAGGAGTTAAGTCTCACAAATGTAATATTTTCATTTAATCAAGAAACCGTGTTAGTTACTTGTTTTATAAATATGTTATTCAATCTGGGTACATTAATCTAATAGACCGTCCAAATGTCAGTAATCGTAGAACAAAGTTCTTGTGGTTTCAGAAGCCTTTTATTGGTTTATTCTGATATGACTATTTACTAAAATAATATTAAACTTTATAATAATGTGTGTATGGTTTCGAATTGGACATAAATACAGCGCAAATATATATATATAGTTACATTCAATGCATACTTAGTTTGATTTAGTGAATAAGATAACGCATAGGTGTCATGATACATTTTTTGAGGAGGATTGGATTTAGGCTGAGCTTAGTATCTTGTATTAGTCTACTGCACTTCAAGGCACGTCAGAAAAGGACAGATTAATGATAACATTTTAATTCAAGGTCTCGATATTCTATCGAATTTCAAATTACATCTAACACAAAATGACACATTTAAAATTTCAATTTGCTAACACAAATTTCAGATCTATTTGTTAGTTATAATAAAACAAATTATAAGTACATTTTTTTTTACCTTTTATCACCTTCTTCGAAGTGTGGTCACCTCAGTCAACACGTTGATTTAAGAATAAACAATAAAACATTAAAACGAGGAAGGCGATACTACATCTAATTCACTTCACCTAATTGAAAGCCTCAGATCTCTCCATAAATCACGATCTAACTGAACTCAGTAAGCAAAGCCGTTCGAATTGTAAAAGACACTCTCAATAATACTGAGTGTTATCTTTTGTAACAAACGACCGAGTTACTTATAGATGTCTGCATCTGATTTACCGACAGTTAGTCCAGGAGCTATGACTGCTATACTAACGGAACCAGACTAGTGCTTTATAATGGCACACTTGATTAGTTGCATCGATTGTGGTGAATTTATATCGGATAATTCAGTATAGTGATTAGTTGTTTAGAAATCTTTAGTCAATTTACCACACGATTGAGGCTTTTGAAGCTGCCAATAATGTTAAATCACAAAAAAATAATATTAATAAAGAAAAAATATGGAGTACACACATGTTAATTACACTGATTGATAAATTTGTGTGCGGTGTATGGCAATATTTCATCAACTGCTGCAATTAAAGCTAAAGAATAATTCTAAAATCGCGTATAATGGCATGTAGTTAGAATATAATTATAGTGCCCCACTATGTTGCATGTTTAATAATATGTTATAAATATATCAAACGCCATATTGGAAGATTGCCTGCGAATATTGAATATACGTAGAGGCTTTTGAAGCTGCCAATAATGGTAAATCATAAAAAAATAATATTAATAAAGAAAAAATATGTAGTACTTATTTACACATATACACTATATGTGGTTTTGACCTGCTCCCAGACACAAATAATAGGTTGGGGAAAAAGTATTTTCGTATTTTTGTATGAAAAGTCAAGACATTTTTTTCAAAGTTTATTTACATTTATTTACAATATATATGTACCGTTTTGTTGAATAACTTTCTGCCATTTTGTGGGCAGAGACATTATCCCGTTACTGTAGAAACTTTGGGACTTCTGATCAAAAAAACGGGACAAATAGTTTTGGCAGTCCTCTCTTGAGGTCAACCTTACAGAACCTAAAGAATTCTGAAGAGACCGAAACAGGTGAAAATCTGAAGGCGCAAGGTCAGGGCTATATGGTGGATGCACTAGGACCTCCCAGTCGAACTCTCTTAATTTTTGCTGAGTGGCTAAAGATGTGTGTGGTCTAGCGTTATCGTGATGAAAGACCACACCCTTCCTGTTGATCAATTCCGGCCGTTTTCTCTCGACTGCTTCCTTTAATCTCATCAGTTGCTGGCAGTAAAGATCAGAATCGATGGTTTTGCCGGACGGTAAAAGCTCATAATGAACAATGCCCTTCCAATCCCACCATACACACAGCATCACCTTATTTCGTGTTAGGCCAGGTTTGGCCACAGTCTGTGAAGCCTGGCCAACTTTCGACCACGACCTTTTTCGCACGTTCTTGTCGTACGTGATCCACTTTTCATCGCCAGTTATCAATCTCTTCAAAAACGGCTCGGTTTCATTACGTCTCAATAATGAATCGCAAATGAGTACACGGTTCATTAAGTTTCTTTGAGTGAGCTCGTGTGGCACCCAAATATCGAGCTTTTTTGTATAACCAGCTTTCTTCAAATGGGTCAAAACTGTTTTGTGGTCAATTCCCAGTTCTTCAGCTACATCGTAACTACTAATATGCCGATCTTGCTCCACTCTTTCAAAAATGGCGTCCATTTTATTCGTAACAGGGCGACCAGAGCGAGGTGCATCTTTAACATCAAAATTTCCGGACTGAAAACGTTTGAACCAAATTTGTGCTACTCTTACTGACACTGCATCAGGTCCATAAACATCACAAATTTTTTTCACTGCTTGAGTTGCATTTTTGCCTTTTTTATAATAAAATTTTAAAATGTATCGAATTTCTTCATTAGATTCACTCATTTTTACGGAGAGAAAAACAAATGAAAAATAGCGGGAAACAACTTTTTTTTATTTTTTTCTTTTCTTTATAATGTAACCTTTTTAATGTTACCAAAACCAGCTAGACACAAATAGTACAGTCAAAGAAATTTTATAATAAGTTTATACCTACGTTATGCGAAAAGACTTTTTCCCCGACCTATTATTTGTGTGATGTTCATGGATGTTTTGTAGCTACCAGCTATGCCAGAAACAGACCCACAAATTACTTCAGTTTTATTAAATGTGATAAAAAATATTTAATACATACATAATGACAAAGAAAGAGATAAAACTAAAGTCACAAATGAAATATCACGAAAAAAACCGCAGAATAATATTTATAGTGAAGTTGGTCGCATGTGTAGAACGAATCCTTTGTCATTCAAATGAAGTTCGCCCCAAGCTAAGTTTATTTTGCTATTCTGAATAGTTTCCTTGTCTCTTAAGAGTAAATAAAACTACTTTCGTAATTATTATTTCCTTTAAGGAATCAAAGTATTATTAAAAACAATTACACAATAACATTACGCCAACACTTTACTGAATATTCATACGTTAAAAGCATGTAACATCGTATTAACATCGCAATCTGCATAAAAGTGTTCGCGTTCACAATTACGGTTTTCCTCTCTCTTCCTCGTTCTCTTTCTAGCCCACTCTCTCCAGGGAGAGATAGTTTTGTATACACTACATGCACTATTATTCTCGCTTTTATTTCTCTTTCGCATGGAAATCAGTTCTGAGATTTTAGGCAAAACGTAAAGTCTCCGTAGCGGTTTTGTGAAAATAACTGCTAAAAAAATATTAACTATTAAAGTTCTCAGTTTTCACGACAATGATATATGTCTAGTTTTAATCTAGTTAAAAAAAAAAAAACTTTTCTGTGAACATTAATTATAAATATTTTCTACAATTTGTCCTGCTTTTCAGATATGATATTATATCCTTCAGTTGAGAGTATGACAATGAAATGCAATTTTTAAATTAATTATTCAAGTATTTTTTAATTACGCAGTTTTCTTCTGCTTGTGAGATTACAGCCTGTCTCATTTAAATTTTTTGCTACGCTTAAAATTCTGTCCTCAAATCCGTCTTCGGCATATTAAGGCATTATTATCATGTTCCTCCCCTAGGCCCACTCTAAGTGGCGTCGGCACAACAAGTCATCTTTCCGAACTAATAAGGCATATCCTACGAAAATAGAATTATAAAAATTTATTAATTTGTGAGTATTATATTCCCAATAGCAGCCCCGGATTTCAGCAAGTTCGGGGGGCGGCAAAATTACTATAAAGTTACTTAACTTTGACGGACAGAATAAATGACAGTACAAGTACAAAAAATGACTGACCATAAACGGTCTCTCTAGCAATCAGGCTGTAGGTATTATTACCATAAAATCATCCCAAAAAGATTGAATTTAGATCTACTAAAAGCAGTGGCAGACATTTAACATCGTCTATGGGGTACAGGTTGTGGGTTATTAGCAAAACGGTTAGAAGATCTTGGCATATATTTTCCAAGACAAAAACTCTTTGTGCGTGCTGCAAGATTTCTAGATTCTACCATCCTTTTTTTGGTACACTGAGAAAAAATGCTGTGGGCATACGTCTCCCACCGGAAGGTGGAAGGGTTACGTGGGGCTCCCGGGAGATGGTATTTCGGTGTACCCACTAAACAACCCAGCGCCGTTCCCGCTTCGTCATGTTAGAGAAGAATGGAACACCGCGTTCAGCCGGTCCTCCCCGACGAATTGCCGCCCTTACGGCAAGCTCCGCGCGCCCTCGCGATGGTGAGAGGCTCGGGAACGGCCGGGGATCGGCGACCATCGCCCCCGCGCCAGTCGACCGCCCGACGCCGGAGTTGTTCTCGGCGATCGAAATGTCGCCTTCTTCCCCCCCTTCTTCTCCTACAGAGCGGATCTTCCTCCTTCGCCCGCTCAGCCACCTCCTTCTCTGTAATCACCTCCTCGCAGAAGGAGGCGAACTTACTCCAGGCCGCACCTCCGGCCAGCATGGCAGCTACCACGTTGGGGAGTGACATATTTCCAGTTGCAAATCCATGCATCTACTCATCAGCCGAAGCCCTTTTTTTTATGGGATAGGAGGGCAAACGAGCAGGCGTGTCACCTGAAGGTAAGCAATCAACGCCGCCCATGGACACCAGCAACACATATAGTGTTACTGTAGCGTTGCCGACCTTTAAGGGATAGGGGATAGGAAAGGACGGGGAAGGGGGGTGGGCCTCCGGGTACCTCTCTCACCGAACGAAACGCGGCATAAGCCACTTTACGTCGGTCTTCTGAGAGGTCGTGGTATTTCACCGGTCGAGCCGGCCCATTCATGCAGCGAACTGCTTGGCTCTAACACTGTTAAGTTATTACAGTCGACTGGCGCAAACAACTAGCGAAACTGCGCTACTGCGTGATTTGGTCCCCTTCAGCAAACTAACCGTTGGTTCACACTTGAGGCGCACTCACTGCACCCGCGACTGGAGACCACGGAGCCCCTGTCCGACCGGTCTCACAGCCTCTTGCTGGTGCTGCGCGCGGATTCAGACATTGTGTACCACAGGTAGACACAGGTCAACCGCAACTCCTATGAGTGCAACCTCAGTGTGCAGAGACACCGCGAGCGCACGCGCGCGAACCCCAGCGCCCGCAGTGGGGCTTTTCTCTGCTCCCGCGGTACCCTGATCTTGCAGACGGAAACGTGGTTCTGTCTAAAACCTACCTACTTCGGGTCCTAGTAGATAGGAAGCTGGGGAGCGACAAAACGACCCGACCGCCGCGACTGAATTGCGGCGCGGCCCAGCCCACGACGGCAAACTTGAACATTTTGCTCAGCCGCATCTTCCGCCGCGCCACAGTGCGGGCACGACGGGGTCTCCTCTCTGCCGATTCGGCTCAGGTACGATCCAAAGCACCCGTGCCCGGACAGCACCTGCGCCATTTGGAAGGAAAGGAAACCATGCTGAAATGCTGGCCGAAATTCCACCCGTTGTAGATAATGAGCCATGATAATGGTCTTTACCGCAATAATTTTGTCTTCCACCGTGATGTGAGCGTCAGCGGGAGGACGCCGTCGAGGACAGGGGAAGAAGACTGCTTCGGCCTTATGCCCGACTGCCCGGCCACGAGGGTTCACTCGCTGTAGTCCCTCTCCTCGACAACGAGGAGCGTGTCATATGCATAACAGATTACACTCTTCCCACGGAGGAGGGCGCCCCACAGAAGCCAGTCAAAGCCGATGTTCTACAGGAGAAAGCCCAAGACAGACCTCATCAGAACACCGGACTTCGAGCCGTATCGCCGTAGCCTGCCCGTCTTGTCCACCAGAAGGACGATATAGTCCTCCAGATAGTCAGCCAGAAGCCGCCGTAGGTAGAGAGGCACCCCGTGATGGCGGAGCATTTCTAAGATCGTCGAATGGGGAATGACACCGCCAGCACCCCGTTTCCCACGCTCGCAGCTTCCCGCACCTGGCCCTTTAGACTGGCCAACGCGTCAATGGTCGTCCGGAATCCGAATTGAGCATCCGACAGATCCGGCCCTACTTGGCAAAGGTGATCGTTAAAGCGGAAGGCGACTCTCCAACAGTTTGCCAACCTCATCGAGAAGGACCATGGGCCGGCATGCTGTGACAGAACCCGTCGGCTGTGTGTTCTTGGGAAGGAGGCACAACCGACCCTCCTTCCAGGGTTTCGGAAACCTCCCAGTCGCAAGGCACGAACTGAAGAGGCTCCGAAACCTTCCCCCATCTCGGTGGTGGCAAGAGCTAATACGCGTGCAGAGCCAGGAGCTGTGCGGAGAATTACCCTATTGAATTGTTCCTTTGTAAGCGACTAGACCTCCCCTGGTGGCGGAGTCGCCGAGGGTGGAAATGGCGATCCGATGTTCGCGATCGCCATTTCCGCTTCCTCCTTGGCGACCGAATCGTCTAGATTGAACGCCGCCAGTTTTACCGGCCGCCCTACGCTTGCCACGTCCGCGATTGCCTGCCGCAGCTTGGAAGCGTAAAGATCCGCGTGGAGGCCTGGGCTGTCGTTTGGGTCCGGTGGCACGACACCGATGTGATCCCCAGCTGGGCGGGATCGACTATGAGCCGAGCGCGGGTGAGAACTGACAGAGTAGTTGGCAAAACATGTTGCTGTGAATGCCCTATTAAATAATTTGCTAGAAATAGTTCAAGCCATACAAGAAGGTTTCTTTATGGTATTCGGTAAACAAGCAGGCGAAAGCACCCGGTGGCAAGCAACAAACGCCGCCCATAGACATCTGAACACAGCTAGCACAGCACTTGCGTTGTTGTCTCTTAAATTGGAATATGAAAGGGATCGGAATCGGGATGGGAAGAAAAGGCTTTCCCTTTTGGGATTGGATTTCCGGATACGCGGCATGAGTAGTAGTAGAGTAGAGCGGCAAACGTTAAAATAAATGTTAGTGGGCGGGGGCGGCATTTTTCAGTTTTTGCCCCGCCTAAAAAAAGTTGAAGATCCGGGGCTGCCCAATAGTCAG
Organism: Euproctis similis; assembly: GCA_905147225.2. Taxonomy (NCBI): domain Eukaryota; kingdom Metazoa; phylum Arthropoda; class Insecta; order Lepidoptera; family Erebidae; genus Euproctis; species Euproctis similis. The sequence goes on along the minus strand of LR990121.1, from coordinate 2,150,921 downwards.
TTTCTAATAGTCCTGGTAGCTAATAATGTTTCAGTAAAGTCCTTTACGGAGTAGCTATAAATGATTGTATGTCCATGAGTGCTGAAGTATAGCAGAAACCAAGATTATCTCAAAATTTTGTAATAACATAACATAACATAACATAACATAACATAACTTCACGCCTTTTGTTACCCGAAGGTGTAGGCAGCGGCTGTTAAGCCTCGTCTCGCCGTTATGTTTACGTCCCAAATGGAATAGGTGGCGAACCTATTGCCATACCGGGCACAAAGTTTTTCAGTCATCGATATTTATCACACATAACTTCCGAAAACAATTTTGAAAAGTCATTGGTGTGAGCCAGTGTCTGGAATCGAACCCGGACCTCTGGATCAGAAGCCGTGTGCTCGACCACTGCGCCACCGAGACTAAAATTTTGTAATAACTTCTTTCAAATATACGATATCCAAGTTACTCAAATTATAACATGATACGGTTCGTGTTATCATGATCGTTAAAGTCGAACTATCAAGGCTTTGTGCTTTGAACTCAAAAGGTTTTGCTCGTGAGTTTAAGTTTACACAAGTTGTTCAACACTAAAGTTTTTTTACCGACTAAAATTATATATATTGATACAGAGGTATTAAATATATTTAATTATATATACTTTTTATACATAAAAAATGTATCGTATTATTATTTATGGGTCAGAAGCGTACCTCTTTCACCGCACAAAATGCGGAATGAAACACTTTTCGTCAATATTCTGTGTTTTCGACCCTGTGGTATTTTATCCATCGAGTCAGCCCACTCATGCAGTTAACTGAGTGGCTCTACCACTGTCAAAATTTTCATTATTAGATAAGCAGCATAGAGATCTAAAAGAGTATTTAATACCGTCAACTAACATCTTAAATCCGTGCTCACGTTTACCCTTCTTAAAGAATTACGACATAATAAAGCAGTATTAAAGTCCGGCCCATTCTTTAAAATTTTACGAAGCCAGTCCAATAACGAAGGAAAAAAAGTAAACAAGGATGTGACGCGCAATTTGAGTAAAGTGTCTCATTTCGCGAAAATAGAAATTAAACGTTGTTTATTATGATTAAGTATTTGTTTAGAGTTCTCGTAGAATAGGTGGTTCCAGGTCATCGTTATAGGCTCTTTTCATACCACAAAATGGTGGCGGTTGGTAATCCTCGCCTCGCGAATTTTTTCATCTCAAATGGAATAGGTGCAACAGAACCTATTGCCTTAAACCAGGCACAATTTTGGTAGTCATCGATATTTATCACACTTATCTTCTGAAAAGTCCGAGCCAAGATTTGATTCCACAACTTCCAGACTTCCACACAGACTGCTCGACCTCTAGAAGACTGCAACATAATTTAGTATACCGGATCATAAAATTTATCATAGGATAGTAAATAAATATCGTCGACGAAATTGCACTTGTATTTTTAAATTAAGTTTAGATTTGGACTTCATTTATTTCACCAAAAAAGAAACAAGATAGTGATTAGTTCCATTAATATTCCGTTGCTTAAAAAGAGGATTAAAATTTAATCCCATCCAAATGTAATTTATTTTCGTTTGATTAAGATCAAAAACAGATCACGGAGGTCAGGGGTCGCGACTTCATTAAAACTTGACAAGTCTCAAAAGTTACGGTTGCAAGGGTGAGAAATTTTCCTTCAAATTTGTGACGCTTTTTATAAGAGTACAAAGATTAGTAAAGTTTCTTTTTAGGGTACCGTACACAACGGCATCCTGTTTCTTGATCTATAATCTGATGTTGAATGCCTGGCAGTCTAAAATTCCAAAACACCTAGACTTAATTTAATGTCTTTTGGATATAATGTACAGTGTTATTATTATTATGTACAGTAAATCTCCAACGTCTTCTTGAATCTATAAAATGCGTAAAAATATCCGCTAGCTACGAATAGAAAATATCCTACACCTTCATTTAACAAAGGTGTGAAGTTATGTTTATGTTTATCCGCTAGCTATGGCCTCGGACTGTTGGACTATTATAATATATAGACCAATTATTAAAACCACTCCTAAATTCTTTCATTTAAATACCTATATTCTCTATTATATTTCCGTGGGTTGCCCTGCAGCCTATATAGCCTGATTGATTGTTATTATTTTAAAGTATAGATTCTAATAGGTGCTTTCTGTACCTATTAGTTTTTCTTCAATTTAACTAATGCAGAGACATCAACCTGATACATACATATTTAACTTCACATCAAGTCTTTGCGGGATAGGCAGAGAGAAGAGAGCACCATAAGGCACGATTTGTACATGCCTCACTGACTTTTCGACTTTTCAACTCTTGTCATACACGCTTGACGGTTTTTAAGGCTTCTGACATCACTTTCTCCAAGGAAGCGTGCAATTTGGCCGTGGAAAGTGTGTCATGGCAGTCTTTGACGCCTACTACTTTCTACTTTTGCAGTTTCGATTTGCTTTCTTCCGCCATTTCAAAGATTACCCGGAACAAACAGAAAATGTAAAAAAAAGTTAATGCAGAATGTAGTAGAACGCAGTTAATTTTAATGTTACAAACAGGCACTTCAATTTGATTCACATTTGGTGTATCTTTAACATAAAATTGGTACGTAAAGAGGCTGACCTGATTACAGACTATCTATATATCAGTTATTTATGTAGGCCACGAACTTTACGTATCCGGTATCCGGTGCAAAAGTTACAATGTCTTGTCCTTATTTATGAACACTTTTGGCCCTCAGTTATGTGATACTTTTAGTTTTTTTCGTTTTGTATTCTTGTAGTTGTTCTTAGGATAACTGATCGAATTTTTATGACTGCCTATATACTTGTGTTTGGGAAATATTTTTAATTGTTTTTGCTGTTCGCGATTCCTCCATTTTTTTTCAAATCACGTATGCTATGTTTAGATAAATTTAAATTTGTAATAGCGATTTTACAGTCGCTATTACAAATTTTACTATCAGTTTTGCAGGTGTCCATGAGGGGTGCTAATTGTCTACAACCATGTCACTCGATATGCCATAAAAACACTAATAAGGTTTAAATAGCGCAGATTTTAATTTGACTGAAAAGCTTACATTAAGGTTTAAGTGGGGATCAATAATTTTTTATAGCAATCGATAACTCTTGGAATATTGTTTTTCAGAAAGTTTTAATGGGACATCTTAAAAAAGACTACCTACCAATAATCTTACTTTCACTTACCATCAGGCGAAGTGTTGTTAAGCATTCGTCAGTACGGTGTACAAAAAAATTAAATAAATTTTGTACACATAAATTAAAAATAATTTATAAATGTCTCTTTTTACTAGATGGCGGTGTGCGAATAGTGCTAAGGTATTGGCACATTAAACAGATTTACTGATAACTAGACACTCTTTTTATTATTATTTTTATGACAAATTATCATGAATCTTTTAGTGAAGCCATCAAAAACAAATCTAGATTTATACGTGTTTAGAATATCATCATTTTCATCATTTTCCTGCCCTTGTCCCACTCTAAGTGGGGTCGGCACAACATGTCATTCTTTTCCATTCTCTCCTGTCACTCGTCGCATTCACACTTACTCCCTTCATATTCATATCAAATTTTACACAGTCCATCCATCTCTTTTCGGCCTTCCTCTGCTAATGTGACCATCCACAGTCATTCTCATCGTTCTCCTTGTGACATGGCTTTCGTCCCTTCTCATAATGTGGCCATACCACGCCAATCTACCACTTCTAATTTTTTCCGTTATTGGTGCTACTTTCATGCTTCCTCTTATATACTCATTTCTTATTCTATCCCTTTTTGTCACACCACACATCCATCTTAACATTCGCATTTCTGTTGCATGTACTTTCCTTTCATCCACTTCTTTCATAGTCCAACATTCAGACCCATACAATACGACAGGCCTGACAACCGATTTGTATATTTTCCCCTTTAATTTAAGGGGCATCCGTGGGTCGCATCCTGTTCCTGAGACCTGTCGCCATTTCATCCATCCCGCATTCATTCTGTTATTCACATCCCGGTCAATATTGCCATCGCATTGAATAAGCGAACCAAGGTATTTGAAGTTTGACGTAACTTTGAGGCTTTTTCCGTCCAAAGATATTGAGGAAAAGCCAGAGGAGCCACCAAAGTCACAGAAAAGGTGCTCAGTTTTATCGCGGCTGATCTTAAAACCGACTCTCTCTAGCTTATTCTGCCATCTTTTCAGCCTACTTTCTACCTCGGCCGCTTCCTCTCCTACCAGAACAATGTCGTCAGCAAAGAGCATGCACCAGGGTGCGTCCTCCTGAATGTCCGATGTAAGAGCATCGATTATCAGGAGGAACAAATAAGGGCTTAAAGCCGATCCCTGGTGTAAGCCCACATCCACACTGATCTGGTCGGTGACGCCGGCTACGGACCGGACACTAGTATACGCTCCTGCATACATCGCTTGCACCAGCCTAACATACTTGTCGGGCACTCTTTTTTCTTTTAAAGCCCACCACAGAACTTTACGAGGAACTCTGTCATATGCCTTTTCTAGGTCAATAAAAACCATATGCAAGTTCCTGTGTGCATGTCGGTATTTTTCGGACAGTTGCCGAAGAGCGAAAACTGCATCTGTTGTTCCTCGTCCCGGCATAAATCCGAACTGGTTCTGGGTGATCTCACTTTCCTCTCTCATTCTTCTCGCTATCACTTTCTCCCATATCTTCATACTATGTGACATGAGCTTTATTCCTCTATAGCTGTTACATTCTTGGACATCACCCTTGTTTTTATAAATGGGCACCAGCGAACTGTTGCGCCACTCATCTGGGATCATCTCTTCATGAAACAGCATATTGAAGAACAAAGTCAGCCACTTACATCCATCATCTTCCTCAGAATAAATCCTTTTTATTTATATTGGCAGACAGGACAATGGTTCTCTTGACCCACGCTACTGAGCTCTTATATAATTTATTAACTTTTTAGATGAATGCATTTCAAATAAAATAGTATTACATAACTTCACGCCTTTTTCTACCCGAAGGTGTAGGCAGCGGCCTTTAAGCCACGTCTCGCCGTTATGTTTACGTCCCAAATGGAATAGGTGGCGAATTTATTGCCATACCGGGCACAAAGTTGTCAGTCATCGATATTTATCACACGTAACTTCCGAAAATTTCGAAAAGTGATTGGTGTGTGCCAGGATTTGAACCCACTACTTCTTGAATCAGAAGCGGGGTGCTAGCCACTGCCACCGAGACAGTATTACTCTGAAAAGTTTTGTCTAATGACAAATATATGATAGTTTTAATTTGTAGTAGATTATATTATCTCCAATAATCGGCTCCAGAGACCTCCAAATATTAAAAAAAAAAAGTTTGTCTGTCTGGATGAGAAAAGCATTGCTTTTATCAAAAGAAACGCGGCATGAGCCACTTTACGCAGATTTTCTAAAAAGTCGTGATATTTTACCGATCGAGCCAAGTGATGTAGTTGCGATGTAAAAACAAAAATTAAAATTTTGGTATTTACTTTCACGTCTTCGATTTTTGATTATAAGTTAGCAAATTATTGTGTTTAAACAATATTACTGTCTGAGGTTCAAAAGTATGTATGAATACCAATATGATTATTAATTACCAAATATACAAAGAACAAATCACAACCATTTTCAAATTGAGGGTGGATAAAACTTAGCCAATTTAATTGTCTTTGCGTTCAACAAGGTTGCCGGCAGTTGAGAAACAACAAATGAAGATTAATTGGCAATTTTATTTGTTTATTGTTCTGTAATGAATCGTAACAACGAATGAGACTCCAGTTCTTATGCTCCACTGGCTTATATCTGCATCACCCCCCTTACTGCCATCCAAGGTTAGATGGCCCAGTAATCTACAATGGCTATGTCTTCTATTTATAAAACTCGAACAGAGAAGTGGTTTTATATCGTCTGGTCAGTTAGATTTAAACAGTGGTAGAGCCAAGCAGTTCGCTGCGTGAATGGGCCGGCTCGACCGGTGAAATACCACGACCTCTCAGAAGACCGACGTAAAGTGGCTCATGCCGCGTTTCGTTCGGTGAGAGAGGTACCCGGAGGCCCACCCCCCTTCCCCGTCCTTTCCTATCCCCTATCCCTTAAAGGTCGGCAACGCAACAGTAACACTATATGTGTTGCTGGTGTCCATGGGCGGCGTTGGTTGCTTACCATCAGGTGACACGCCTGCTCGTTTCCCCTCCTATCCCATAAAAAAAATTTAAACGTGAATTGTATTTTTCCATAAAATAAATTATAGCTATCGGTTATATAAACAACTCCGCTCTATTGAAATCGTTCGACTTTAAACTTCTCTACGCAAACTTTTTATTTGTGTTTGTCATATTGTCCCGCGACATTCGTTTGTTGCGAGTTTGTATCGATTTCGTAACAGAATGGATTTGTTTTTCATTCAACACAATCTTTGTCTTCGTGTGACCACACAAACACTATTAATAGGAAATTATTAGGGTGCTATAGAAATTGATTAATATTATAGTATTAATTCAAGTTCAGTTCATGAATAAATGAAAATCGTAATCGTTAAGCGTTCTTAAGTTTCTTTAATGGTATCATTTCAAAGAAGGACATAATCCATAACTACCAAATAATCTATCAGGATTAGAATCCGAGAGATTTCATACAGTAACCACCAATTTAATGAATTTCTTTTTTCAATCCTAGTCTCAAGAATGTTTTTTTCTTAAGAGATATTATATCTTCTTTGAACCATTTAGTAAAATATATTATAATATATTTTGACAAAAATTAAGGTAGAACAAGAAATTACTGTACTGCAAACAGTTTACAAATTAACGTTCAAAAATGCATGAACTTTAAAGTTAGGACAAGTCTTAAGATACTTTTATCCCGTCATCAACTAAAAGTCGGAGCATTCTACTCAGTACTCACTGCTCGCGAATGGGTGTGACGTACAGCTACAACAACACTGGTTGGTACTAGAGGAATGCGCGGGACAGCATAATAGCACAGTGTCTGATGGAAGATTGGAAATTTCCTGTTTAAATAACCGATATTTTAAAACATACACAGTTGTAGAGACACGCTGTTCACTGCATTAATGGGCTCGATCGGTGAAATACGGCTTCTCAAAATATTGACGAAAAGTGGCTGATGATAATCCAAAAAGTTTTCCATAACGTAACATTGGCGTATTCCGATATTTCAATCTGAGAACACAGAATTCGGAGTAATAAGCCACACAAGTTGTGCGATTTCGGATATTTCGGCACTTAGATTCGCTTTCACATTCAAAATAGTGTGATGAAAGGGAATCTAAGCTTCGCGTATTTTAGCTTGTAGTTTTGTATGACGATTCTAAGCACTTTGTAAAGTCTAAGGAATAAAGATATTTTGAATTTGAATTGAATTTAAAAGCGTAAATAAATAATATTTTAATTAAATAGATTGTGCATGTAATATAGATGATCTTGGCCCTTTACAGCATGCAATTTAAACAAATATTTTCGAAGATATTCAGTTTAACATAGCGGGACAGCAGATAATACTTTTGATGCGGAACGAAGTTCGCCGGGTCATGTATGTATATAAATTTATATTTTACATACATACATACATACATACATAACTTCACGCCAAATCCCTTGCGGGGTAGGCAGAGAGAACAGAGCGCCATAGGGCACGATTCTTACACACCTCACTCGCTTCGTTGACTTTCATAACTCTTTTCATGCACGCGCGTCGGTTTTTGAGGCTCTTAACATCACCTTCCTCCAGAACACGATCTATTTGGTCTTGGAATGTGTGTCTTGGCCGTCCTCGACTCCTACATCCGTCCGCTTTTGCATTGTATATCTGCTTAGTCAGTCTTGCGTCAACCATTCTTTCTACATGTCCGAACCATCGGAGCATGCCCTTTCTTACTTTTACACCGACACTCTCTTTCAAACCAACTTCCTTCCTTACAACCTTGTTTTCTACGCGGTCAGCGAGAGTCACTCCGCAGATTTTGCGTAGAGCCCTCATTTCTACCGCGTTTATTCTACTTTCATGCACACTCTGCCATACCCAGCTCTCGCTTCCATAAGTTAGTGTTGGGATCAGGACTGCATTGTGGATTGCTAACTGGGCCTTTCTGCTAATATTTTTTGCGCCCAGGAATCTGCCCAACACTCCGTTTACGCTATTTCCTATCGCCACTCGTCTTTCTACATCCGCGGTGTACCTTCCATCTCTGCTAAAAGCGCATCCAAGATATACAATTTCATTCACCTGTTCCAGCACTACATCATCAACCATTATCCTTGCATCTGTTCTGTATTCCTCCCTTTCAAACACCATAACTTTCGTTTTCGTCGCATTCAACTGCAAGCCTTTAATCATGCAATCATCTTTCATAATAGTGACTAGTGTTTGCAGGTCCGACGGCGATTCGGCTAGAAGCACGGCGTCATCTGCGTAAAGCAGGCAGCTCACAACTAGGTCACCCATTCGCATCCCTACATCCATCGATCCCATTCTCTGGAGGCAACTGTCCAGGTACAGGATGAACAGTCGAGCGGACAGCACGCAACCCTGTCTGACGCCGATATTGATGTCAAACCAGGGGGACAAGCCGCCGTCAACACGCACACACGCTGTGCAGCCCTCATAAGTGGACTGCACAGCGGGCAGCAGTGCTACGCTCACCCCGTAGCCCGGGAGTATATCCCACAGATCCTTTCGTAACACTCTGTCAAACGCTTTTTCCAGATCCACAAAACCGCAGAAAACCTTCCGGTTAACAGCCAGTTGTTTCTCCACGATGTTGCGGAGAGAAAAAATCTGATCCATGCACCCTCGTCCGCTTCTAAAACCACCCTGAGCCTCCCACAACACTCCATCAGATACCACCCTCATTCTCCTTTCAATAATTTTCCCATACACTTTTGATGCTAAACTGATCAAACTGATGGCCCTGTAACTGGCGCACTGCATACGTGATCCCTTACCTTTATACAAGGGCACGATGACAGCGCGCCTCCAGTCCATGGGAACCTTACCTGACCTCCAGCACAGATTGCTCAAGGTCAGGAAAGCGTCCCGGACACAAGTTCCACCGTGTTTGATCATTTCAGCAGACATCATATCAATTCCAGCTGCCTTACCATTTTTCATACTTCGTATCGACCATTCAATCTCTTCCATAGTAATGTCCTCATCAGATGTTGGCGCAGCGGTGTCAGCGGTGTTTATGTTCATGTTATTTATAATATTCATCAAACAGATTCGCTTTCTGCTGTCTGTTCCGTTATTATACATACATAAGCTTACGCCTGTATCGCATGGGGGTAGGCAGACTTGGGCTTTCCACAAGCTACGATCCTGACACACATCTTTCGCCTCATCCACAGTCATACATCTCGTCATGCATTCGCGTCGGTTTCGGGTGCTACGCATTTTGCCATTTTTAAACAGACCATTTATTTGGTCGTTATAATATATGTTTATATTCTTAAAATTACGCAACGGATTTTGATGCGGTTTTTCTTAATAGATAGAAAGTGTCAACGCGGTGGTTTTGATCTGTGATTAATATAAATTTTATCTCTCAGGAATAAGCTACCATGAACATTTTGTTTCTTTACTTTTTACGCAACACAACAAAGTTCACGGGGTGGGCTAGTATAGTAAATAAAATAAATATAAAAATCAATCGCTTATATTCATTTTTCAACAAAAGTATTCTGTTTGTACATGTTTGTGGTGAGATCCTCCCCCGAGGCTAGTTCATAACTAACTAATACGATGTATGACAAATATACCTCGAGACGGCTGTAAACTAAAAGGAAATTCGCACACTTAAAGCGGTCACTAAATATAATATAAAATTTTGGTATGGGTGATAAGCAATAGCCTAAGACAAACGTAAAGCGAAGAAAAAAATCCTAAAGAATACCTTCAATTTACTAAGCTATGAAGATGAAAACAAAGCCCTATCAATCCAAGCTAAAAGTATGCAAAATCTTAACAAAACCATAACCTAACATGTCATAAGGATCGTTATGCCTAATTTCTTGAAAGCGCTAGTGTTTCTTTTTACCAACTTGTGAAAACAGGCAGTGTGCCGTTCATAAAACATTGTTTGTTCAAAAACCTATAATTGTATAGTTTATGAGCGTCCCGGGTATCGAACTTGTAATTATTATGTCTACTTTTGTTAGTTGATTCAGTTTTGATTTTGATGAGTTTGATTTCCCACTATTTTTTGTTTGTATTACAGAGTTAATAAAATAATATTAGTATTGCTGTACTTCAACTTTTGACGGCAAGAGATGAAGTTATATCTGATGTAAAGCAATAGGTTCTGCCACATATTTCATTTGAACAACTCATTCAATGGCCGCATCGAAGCGCCATTGCCTGTTGCCTACCTTATCGGCTACAAAAACCGAAAAAAGTGTAAACACTTACTCTAGCAACAAACGGCAGCGATGTGAGCATGGCATTTTGAATCTTCTGTCCATTTTATTTGGGAAATAGATTTGAGAATCTTTTTGAGTAATCCTACGCGACTATGCAGTATACAGAAATAGAGTAAGTTACAGGTGTACATCTAAGAGTGCTTTTGAAATATGTATACTTTGGCTTTGTTTACATGCCTCTAATAATATATTTTTATTACATGAATAGCGTCCTTCAGAGGACACCGGTAAATGACCTATTTACTAGAGCCTCTGAAGTTTTAAATAGTTTTCTTACTGAGAATACAATAAATGTTAATATTAGCATATTTATAGGTATTTTCTTGGTAGAGTAATGTACTGGACACTAAACAATAATGCGGCAGTTCAGGCACCAGATTTCTCAGGTAAATTTCCTTATCAGTGTAGAGAATTGGTCGGCTAAAAATAAAATTGATAGGTGCGTAAAATTTTGTCAATCAATTCATAAACCGTACTATTTTTGCAATCGCTACGAGGTTTAAGCAATTATTCTACACACAAAGCCTTTTGGCATATTGAAACAAACACGCACTCTGACATTTTACTCTGCCGTCGGATATTTTTAATTTGAAAATGATGAAAAAGTATGTAACATTCCCTTGCAGAAGGTACGTTGGATTTATACTGATATATATTATATTTCTAACTATATTGTAATTAAACACGAGACCAAGAAAACAGTACAATTTGTAAAAAAAAAAACGAAACGAGTTAACGCCCCTTAATTAAAAGACTTTTTTAATTCGCCACTTTTTAAAGTAATTAATTTTGAACGAGGCTGCTATTGTTTGTATGTTTGTGTGTGTGTTTTATGGGAAAAGTGGCAAATGGCTACGCGAGTAACCCAGTGGATAGCGAATAGCGCCGCCCAGGGACTCCTGCAACACTGATAGTGTCAGAGTTTGAAAGGTAACGGTCGCCTTCGGATAACTGTCTTGCCAAAGGAAAGAAGGCATGAAGCACTTTAGAGATGACCTCTTAGAATATCGATGTAAAGTAGTATTTCACTGATAGAGCTGGCCCATTTATTCGTGAAATACGTGTGGCTCTATTATTGTAGAATTAATTTAAGGTCCTCTAATAATCCCGTGAGCCATTGTCTAGACTTAAGACATACATAACTCTGGTGAGCTCCGGTGTGGTCCAGTGATATTTTATTTATGCCACGTGACTAATGCCTTCTAGCCGCATGCGATTTTCATGTCTGAACGATAGCCGCCATTATGTACTATCAGGGTGTAAGCAGACCAATATCTATTGTACATTTACGAGTAGGTACAATTATTATATAAACTTAATAACTATTTATAGTAATTAATAACTATTTGTATCTGTACAACTCAGTATCCATACCAATGCACTCGTAATGAGGATTCTTTACATTTTGTTTGTTCATATATTTTGTTTATTTGTATTGCTGATCTTGTAGAACTTCTCTACGAATTTAAAAATGTTAAAAATGAACCCTAGAATTAGAGTAAATTGGCTTTGAAACCTTTAAAAATATCAATGAAAAGAACACTTTATAGTCAAATTATAACACGGTCATATCTGTAGATATTGGAGATAAGCTAATATTAGAGCAATAGAAGCACAAGTGAAATGCATCATTAAAAATTTCCACTTAAATGAGTGTGTAAATTTAAGGACTTAATTAAAGTATAAGCACAGGTTTACTAAAGGAAAGTTAGTTACTGAAAAAAATGTAATATGCAATACTCAAAACAGTTTTATACAGTTTACTAAAGCGACAACTAAAATTGCGACTTGTTTTTGTGAAACTCGATATTTTCTGAATATATGAGTTATATATATCGATGACAAAATTGTGGCCATTTTATAGCAATAGGATCCGCCACTTATTTAATTTCATTCCATAGCCGATTACTACACATTTTGGCTCAGAAAATGTAATATCTGTGAGGTAGCCTAAATCTAAAACCTAAAAAGTTATCATCACTACAAATGGACATGCAGGCAGAGTTGCGGTTTAGAGCTAGTTTGCAGTAAGCAGCAGCTGGCACTTACTACAAATGATTACAGAACTTGTAATGTCTACTAAGTTTGTATATTTAAGTGCATACAGAAGTTATTTAAAACTAAGTAATAAAATTATTTTAGTTGTCTGAACAGAACTTTGTATTTTAAATAATTCAATTTCTTTAAATTATTTGATGTGTTTGTTTTATTATTATTGTTATGATATATCTCGTATAGTCTCGGTGGCGCAGTGGGCGAGCGCACGGCCTCTGATCCAGAGGTCCGGGGTTCGATTCCAGACACTGGCTCACACCAATGATTTTCGAAATTGTTTTCGGAAGTTATGTGTGATAAATATCGATGACTGACAAACTTTGTGCCCGGTATGGCAATAGGTTCGCCACCTATTCCATTTGGGACGTAAACATAACGGCGAGACGAGGCTTAACAGCCGCTGCCTACACCTTCGGGTAACAAAAGGCGTGAAGTTATGTTTGTATGTATGTATGTTATGATTTTATTTGATATAAAAAATAATTCCAGCTGTAAAAATCTGTTTCATGCAACCAAAATTCGTGAAAAGCGGGAATACATTTTTTTTGTTCAATTTTCACAAATGATCGCAGGTGATGTTAGGAGCCTCAAAAACCGACGCGCGTGCATGAAAAGAGTTATGAAAGTCAACGAAGCGAGTGAGGCGTGTAAGAATCGTGCCCTATGGTGCTCTGTTCTCTCTGCCTATTCCGCAAGGGATGTGGCGTGAATTTATGTATGTATGTATTTTCGCAAATTCTTTTACATGTGTATTCTGAGATTATATTTGTATGTAAAGAACTAATCAGATAAACGTGCTCGAAAGTGTTGAGTAATTCAACCAGAGGCTCTGATATAGGCCTCCAATCACTGAAAGTACTTCGATTCGCTTGATGTTATTAAAATGTAAGTTTTTTGTTCATCACACTAAGAGCTTATCTATCGACGCAGCGCTAATGAATGACTCCAAATGATTCGTTCGTGTTTCTAAATGCCTCGCGGTTTTTGGTTTAGACTCAATTATTCTCGTTTGATGAAACGGATTCAAGGGCTAAGATTTTTTTGTATTAAAAAAAATAAAAGAAAAAAGAACTCTTGATGAAAATTTTGAAAGATATTTGATAATTTGATTAAATTTGCAACATTTTAGTTTCGATGAGATCTGAAACTGGAAATTCAATATATATTTATATTGGACGGTTTCGACGAATATATTAACACACTCGATGATTTCATATTTGCTGTTAAATTAATTGAATATATAATATGTGAAAGAATATTTAGAACGGTTTATTCGTTTTCGAAATCTATCTCTGTATGATTGTAAACAGCTTTTACAGTTTCAATTAAATCATCTGTTATCTTACAAATATGTTCTTACTTGTGCAAGTTTGTCAACTCGCTTGTGTGTTTGTCATTAGTGAAGATTGTTTTGTGCGACGTAGATTGTTGTTGGCTGATAAGCAAAACCTTGCCGTAACTTCGTGATCTTTACTTTCAGTTTAATTTGTTCACAACTAGTTATTAGCGGCTCCAAGACATTTTAAATGATAACAAAAAGGTTGTGAGCCTAATTTCTTCTAGTTTCGCCCTGATATTGTCAGACTCCCTCTATATACCCTCTATATAAACAGGGACACTGATAATGACTAGGTACAATTCATGTAACTCTTGTGATCATCGACTGTGAGAAAGTCCATTTCTTAGAAAGCCTCTTTTTATCTTTTATTCAACATATAAAAATCTAAACATATTTTGCATTCCTAACATTTATTAGAAAGATACAAGCTCGATGTCTTCGTGTTTAACGTGTACATTATTAGACTCTAAGGTCTCAGTTAAATATTACAATATTCAATTAATAAAACCATCTTAACAGATTAAGTAAGCAGTAAGTCTACTTAGCGGAGGCTGCGTTCAGGCTCACACGCGGGTTTAACTATGTATCGGTGGAGGTGACGTCACGACGAGAACAATTGTGAACTTCACCTTAACACATGTTGATATGTTCCTTAATGTACTAAGGGAAATGAAAGGGGAATGTTAGTTCGTTAGGGAATTTTAGTGTATTTTTTAGAATTTATAGGGCAAACAGTAAATCTCATGAACATCTTAAACTTCGAAGATGATGTCTTTTAGGTGGGTGGGCCCCTGGGTACCTTTTTTAACAAAGGAAATATGACATAAGCCACTTTTCGTGGTCGTGATATTTCACTGACCAAGCCGGGCTATTGATGTAGTGAACTGCATGCCTATCTTTGGAGCTCAATTTTTTATATATTCTCAAACTTTCATCGGATATAGAGTAATATGATATTTACAGTCCATCCTCAAATTTATCTTGAATTAAATATTTGATCTTCAGGAATAAATAAACCAATTTTAGCTATAGCTAACGTTATTTCATTACATTTATTTCACTTATCAATTTATTCTCAATAGCCTTGAAGCTAAAGACTATAAATAAAGCATCAAAAATTCCGGGAATTAATCGAAAGTTATGAAAAACATTTATACACGATTATAACTAAAAAAAAATCTAACCAAAATCAATAATGGATAGATCCAATTAATTTATTTGGATCAAAGCGGAATAAACATTCTCTAACTGAACGAGCATTAACCAAAGTTGGCCACAAGACCTGTACCAAGATTAGTGCCACCAATTGCCACTAACTGCTAATGCCTACGGGAACTTACTTAACCGCCACTTGGAACAGCCACATTCGAGATTAAACCTAACTGGCCCATATCGTTATAAACAAATATGAGTACATACCCTTAATGACAATGCTATCAATTGGCTATACTTTTATTTCAGACATCTTTAATTATTCTAAAAGGTGTAGTTTGGTACATCGATTCTAGCCCCAGACGAGAAGTTCTTGCAAAATCGTTATACTGCAAAGATAACTGGACAGGGTGAGGTTTGCTATTATTATTTTTTAATATAAGTATTGTTGTTTAAAAGTCGTTAAAAATTTTGTAAACTTACGTGTCTTTCTTCTTGAAGGTGTAGGCAGTTGTGTAACTGTTACATTCTACTAACAGAAGCGGCTGTTGTTATATATCTGGCACAATTTCGTAAGACATCAATATTGAAACTAAATAAATGTAATTCTTTGAATTATATCACAATGAAATACATTATTGTGAATTATTAGTATTTAAATATTTCAGGGATTTTAAATTTGTTCATTATTTCATCAGTATCGGGGTCTTAGTGATTACGATCCTAAGCAGAAAAATCTGCAGTAGTGATGATAGCTTTGAAATAATTTCAAACAATATTATTTTTAGTCTACAGTAAAGATCTTTAAGTTTTGCACTTAACGTCAAAAATATACGTGAAACTTGCGAAAAATCTGAGAGAAATAATAATTCTAGCGTCTATAAAAGATGGCGCGGCGTCGTCAAAATAAACGGCTGTATCGTTGTATCGAAGTGAGCTGATGGGAAGCTTTACGACTGGCGTGTAAATAGAAAACAAAAAAATAACAAGCAGATGAAAATACGCTTCAAAATTCGTGTTTATGTGAAGAATATTATGTGGCGGAAAATTTAGTTACGCATCATGAAAAACTGAAAATATTCATAAAACCTGACGCTCATGTTTATACGCGTATTTATGAAACTTTTGTAAAATCATGAAAAAAAAAATTGAGACGAACAACACAGCATGTAACTTCATGTCAAGTCTCTTACGAAGTAGATAAATTTGTCAGTAAATCGAAGTAAAATGGCTCAACGTGTTTTTTTAGTGTAAACAATATCCAATGGCGCTCTAATTACCTATATCCCCTCTATTTTATTTTAAAGGCCATAATTGTAACTGTGTCGGTTGTTGTTTTATATCCTATGGCGGCGGAATTCATTGGTATCAGAAGAGGGCTACAGAACTTCCAGTCTACCAAGACGACAGTCCTTAATAGTTCTAACTTTCTAATTAATATATTTAACAGTACACTTTGTGTTTACTTTGTAGTAACATGATAGTTTTTTAATAAGGATATTGTTCAGTAGTGCACGTGAAGTAAACTCAGCCTGCAAAGATTTTCAACTACGTTAAAGATAGCAATCTTAGACACGGTGTTTTAACATCCGCAATGGCCACTAGACTGTTGGGTATAGAGCTGACGCACGCAACCTTCTCACGGTGACTACAGTTTGTCATTATGTTGGACTTTCTGTAATTTACAAATTAAACATTTGTTATTTATAAAAAATAACACAACATAACACGCGTTTGTTACCCTTATTACTTATGATGTGACTTATGTAACACTTGAACGTACTTGTTAGGAAGTAGACCTTTAATAGGAAGAAGAAGTAAGAAGTACATCTTGTGTTTCAAACGACCAATGTAAGGGTCCTTGTATTCAATCCCTTTGACCATTGCAGTACTTCGTAAGTACATTATGTGGCTGTTCTGGCTGAGATTTTTGAGTGGTTATTTTATTAAATTTAAAGGATTCACATAAAATGATCATAAAGCAGATTTCATTTATAATTTTCTTAAACAGTGGGCATATTAATTAATTTCAGCATCATAATGGGTAGTTAAATCTGTTCTATCTAGTTACCTTTTAAGCAACATATACTTATGTCATGGAAGATTACTAATGGAGGACTAGATGGCATTGTGTGTATCAACCAGTATCTTTATCACTGATATTAACAGTAAGTATCATGGTGATTCTAGTTTAAGTAATGCATAACGACGAGATATCTGCCTCAGCCATCACACCCTTAGAAAAGATACGTCCGGCGATATTTGACACATGGATTAATATCCATAGGTTAGATAAACATGATTTATAAATTCAATATTTATTATTTTATATAGAACTTGAAGTTATGTTATCTGTAGTTACTTCCCGGGGTAGGCAGAGAGATCACATTGCTTTAAGACTTATAGCAATCGTGTCATACACGCTCAATGGTTTTTAATGCTATTAAAATACTATTACTATACTATTAATACTATTTATTGCATAAAGTAATCCCTGAAGGCTCCATCGTCATTTCATACAGTGGACAGCAATAAATTAATCAGGAACGTCCGGGATGATTTAATGATAGAACTAGAACTTAACTAATTATAGGCCGTTCAATTGCAATACCTTTGAAAAGCAATCAAAACATTTGTATATTGTGAGATGGTTGTGATTGGTGTTCAAAAACAGCGCAATTTGTTATGCTTTTTATGGTCTTTGAAAGTATTGTAGACTTATGAGAAAAACGACCTAAACAGATATACGTTTTAAATGGAAGGTATAATGTCAGACACATCGGCATGAGAGAGTATAAATCAGTCATAAAAATGGAGGAATTGATTGGTGTGCGTAAGAACAGTGTCCTATGATAACTCTGACTTTATGGTAGAGATTGAGAGTGGATTTTGTGTTTTATTTAATTACGAGCGCGCGAATTTAGCTCAGAATAATATAAACTTCTTTTCCGCCGTGGGTGTCGTAATAGCTTCTAAAGTATTATGTCTTCTGAAGGTCATCTCCAGTATTATTATCGAGGCCTAAAAAGGGTTTTGGTTATGGGATGGGAAGCAAACGAGCAATATTTTATTAATTTTGATTACAAAGTTATGATGCTGGATATTAACAACCCTGTAAGACATTAATTACGAGTAAATGAGTATGTTTACAAATACATTCCACTATGTACAGGTACACTATACTACAGGTGTGTGTAGATGGCGCTCGTGTGTCGCGAACTGAATGAGGCTCTTTGATACATCCTCTTTACAAACTGCGACTGAATACCGTCTGAACTACGACACGGAAGTGGAGCTGGATGGATGATCCGTATGTACTGAATCTGTTGAAGGTTTTTAATTAGTGTTATGTAAATAGCAATAATAATATAATAATGTAAATAATAATAATAATATTCAATCGCAACTTGAACCCGCTGCTTTGTGTTATTATAATATATATTTCCTTATTCAAATGTGTTATATACTTATTGAAACTATACATAAGTGTTCCGACGTCACTCGTGTGTCAGAATTCTAAGCCAGAACATTTTGTGTTATGCTAACACGGAACCATTGCATAAAAACCACTATGTTAGCATGTCACTAGACTAGTATATCAAAATATTATAACGAAAATAAATTTAAAAAAATTAAGTCTCGGAGCCGCAGTGGTCGAGCACACGGCTTCTGATCCAGAGGTCCGGGTTCGATTCTTAACACTGGCTCACACCAATGACTTTTCGAAATTGTTTTCGGAAGTTATGTGTGATAAATATCGATGACTGAAAACTTTGTGCCCGGTATGGCAATAGGTTCGCCACCTATTCCATTTAAGACGGCATAACGGCAAGTCGAGGCTTAACAGCCGCTACCTACACCTTCGGCTAACAAAAGGCGTGAATTTATGTTTATATAAATTTAAAAAACCATAAGTAGAACCTGAACAAGAAATTCTTGTACGAAATATTATTTTTCAATCATGTGATCTATATCACTGAATCTTCCAAGATATTAAATAATTGTAAAACAAAAGCCACTGCCACTCCACATTATTATAGTTTTTTTTTTAATATTAACTCCGTGCGACTCAGTGACCTGAGCGACCCGCCTTCATTATGAGATAGGGGTATTTTTAACTGACTTTCTATAATATGGCTGCCATGTCTTTGAACTGGTCACACTGTGGCTGAATTAGTTATGAGTATCAAAAGATTTCTGACACGCTGAACTAATTATTTGGTGTTAAAAAATAAGTGGCCAAGCCTACATCACAAACCATTTTGTCAATAATCGCGGTTTATCACATATTATTTTGCAAGAGATTCCCGAAATGCCTATAAATCAAAATCGGACAGCTGAACCTCTGGGCTACCTCATATGGCTACAAATGTACCACATCCTTCCCCTCTTAAAGGTCGGCAACGGAACTGAGACACTATTTGTATTGCAGGTGTCCATAGGCGGCGCTAGCCCTTCACCACTAGTTGACCCGCTGGCTCGTTAACTCCCTATAGTACCTAAAGGGAGTAAGCGAGCCAGCGGGCTCGACTCGGCTCGGGACGAGGCAGCCAACTCCCTATAGGTAACAAATACTTACATACTGATGGTACATAATACAATGTATGCAATATTTCCGTTGAGACCCAAAAATGTTTATTGAAACATATTTAACACGAAATGCTAAGTGAGATCTGAAGTTATGAACGCTCGGCACGCCCTTTAAATTATCAATGAATAACTCTTAACGTGAGCATTGTTTTTTTGGTTTTTAGGGATCTGATCTGGTCGTACAGAGAAAATAACTACTTACTAAAACTGAAGAATGAATATGAACTTTTTTTTTTCTAAAGGAAAATATTTGACACATCCCGGAATGTAGGTGAGTTCTTTTGTTATATTGAATTTCCTGGTTGAGGTCCTCACGTAGATCACCACGTACAACAATATTACAGAGCTAACGTTAAAATGAAATGTCATATTTCTTGGTGCGAGCTGGAGATGGACGTGCTGGTAATATTTATGTGATGTGAGGAACTCTATCTGGGTCAGGACATTCAGCGGGATGGTTGTGCTGATATACTAAGTAATATAAAGGGTTTCGGTGGGTCAGTGGTCGAGCACACGGCTTCTGATCCAGAGGTCGTGGGTTCGAATCCTGACAGTGGCTTTTCGAAATTGTTTTCGCATGTTATGTGCGATAAATATCGATGACTGAAAACTTTGTGCCCGGTCTTGCAATAGGTTCGCCACCTATTCCAATTCGGACACTTCTCTTCTTCTTACGCCCGCTTAACACCTAGAGCAGAATAATATTAAAAGCAAATTCAGTTCAGCCACTTACCAAGGTAAACAAGATTTTTACCTTAATAGAATTGTTTTTAGGAAATTGAGTTGAATTTTATTGTACATTTCTCGTGGTTTTATTACATTTTTTCAAGTATCTTGAAGCCTTTAATCGTCATCATCATTAGCCAATTGCAGTCCACTTCTGGACATACACCTGTCCCAATTTGCCACAACATCCGATTCCCTGCCTTCCGCATCCTGTCTCTACCAGCAGCCTTTCTGAGGTCGTCTGACCAACGGGCTGGTGGGCGTCCTACGGTTTTAATACCCGAAGGAAAGGTTTAATGTATCTCGACACATTAAAACTTATTGTATCCTTGGTTACATTATCAGCCTTAGATATGGCACGGAGAAGGAAACAGATGCGTTATAGGGTATGGGCAGGGAAAGAGGTTAGGACATGAAAACTCCTCTCAGCGCATGGAACAAAATAAATTACTTTACGTCGATATTAAAAAGATCGAGGTATTTTAAGATCAGGTCGCTTCCAATCATTAGAAACAATTTCATTAGTCATCGATATCATATCGCACATAACACATACACAGACATCGCACATAACATGGAAGTTGGTATTTTTTTGGTGGTAGAGCCAAACAGTTTGCTGCACTAATGGGCCGGCTCGAGCGGTGAAATACCACGACCTCTCAGAAGATTCGACGAGGCTCATGCCGCGTTTCGTTCGGTGAGAGAGGTACCCGGAAGCCCACCCCCTTCCCCATCCTTGCCTATCCCTTAAAGGTCGGCGACGCAATAGTAACCCTATATATGTCGCTGGTGGCGGCGTTGGTTGCTTACCATCAGGTGACACGCCTGCTCGTTTGCCCTCCTATCCCATAAAAAATGGGACTCCAATTCCAGGAACGGCGTCCTGGAATTGCAGTGCCATTTGCAAACACTTGACGACTAGTTTGGAGGGCAACAGCACTAAGACTGCTTCACGGAAAACTATGGAAGAAAGCCTTTGACAGACAATATTGAAAATGAATGAATGGGTAGGCAGTAAAAAGAGAAAATGCTTGAGCATGTATATGTATCTTATGTATCGTGCGCACGTTAATGTACAGGTCCCTAACATCACCTTCCCTTATTTAGACTTGGTCAATTTGTTCAAAGGAAAATGACTAATCAGTACACAGTTCTACACAGAGCAATTCCTAAATTTCAATTACCATATTTGCGACCCAGTTAGCAATATTAGGTTGAACAGAAAATGGTGATTGTATTACAAACAATATCGCGGTCATGTTTGCTTCAATTATGAAGTGAAACTTTTCAAATAAATGTTACACAGCTTCAGGCGTTATTACATTGAAACAAGGATGTCGTTATAAAAATTACATTGTACGTCTTAAAAATGATAGAAATTGATTTTGATTTCATAATTAACTGAAAAAAAAATAGGAAGTTTACGTATAAAATTTCATCTTAATAACCGTAGACTGATAAAATTAAGTAAATGTTCTACTCTGAATGTCAATGTTGGCCTTTATTTTCTTGGTTTTATGTTGGTCGAGTCAAAACTCCTTGGAGCAAGTAATGGCACCAAAGTCCGACAAAACACAAGCTCAAAATGCCTAAACCTTGCTGTACTGTACCTTGATCCGTCTCTGACCGCCTTACAATAACTCCTGGATCAGTTGGTCTTCCTAATTATTCACTTCCGTTACGTTTCATTTCGTATTTCTCCCTTGCGTATTATGTTTGAACATTCATTCATTAAAAGTATGTTTTGCAGATTCCGTGTTTTCAGTTTAAGTTAGACAATAACTGTATAGAATTAACTAATGACTTGTTATGGCATAAAAACAATAAACAAAAAGGGCCCATTAGTATCTACATCATTAGAATAATTTTAAAATCGAGATTCGAGGTGGCGCAGTGGGCGAGCGCACGGCCTCTGATCCAGAGGTCCGGGGTTCGATTCCAGACACTGGCGCACACCACTGACTTTTCGAAATTGTTTTCGGAAGTTATGTGTGATAAATACCGATGACTGACAAACTTTGTGCCCGGTATGGCAATAGGTTCGCCACCTATTCCATTTGGGAAGTAAACATAACGGCGAGACGAGGCTTAACAGCCGCTGCCTACACCTTCGGGTAACAAAAGGCGTGAAGTTATGTTATGTTATGTTATGTTATGTTATGTGAGATTCGAGGTATAATTTTGTAACGGACAAACAAAATTTCTTTACGAATCTAAAAATTTCCGAAATTTCAGTAAAACTTTATAATGAGCACAGTGTTTATAACTATTTTTAAACCCTCTATAATTAGACAAAATATTAATTATACTTGTGTAGATGCTACGTGATACGCGGTTTTCAGTTAGACTGTAAAATCTATCAAGAGGGATGAAATCATGTTGGTCTTTAAATAGAGTCAATGAAAGTGAGAAAGATTTATCTGTACCCGTAAAAGAATAAGTAATCATTGATAATAACTCAAACAGAACTTCTCGTTTATTTAACAGATTTCAAACCTGAGCACTTTCCCATGGAAGCCTTGCTAAAAATAAATTATATAGGAATATCTCCTGATGAGGACAATATGTAGTAGGTACATATAATGATATCTTTAAATAGGTATAATAAATAATGTTTCAGAACGCCACATTGGATATTTAAGTTTAACAATCTCAGTTAAATTTCCCGGCGGCTTAAAATTTAATTATTTCATAATCTTCATTTTAATTAACCACACGCCATATGGTTTCATCATCATGAAGGCATTCCAATTTTAGGCGATAGAGCGTCGTTTGTTCACTAATTCACAAACACATTTTGGAACAATAAATTAATTAAAATGCAATTATAGTTTTTGAATACAATGGTAAGTAACCTGTAGATTTAATCAATAGACGCGTGGACATTTTATGAAGCCCTTATTATTAATTCAGGAGATTGTGTGTTTGTTTACAGTTGGGGTTCTCAATTTCAGGTTGTTGATGGAGCACACCGTAACCCAAAAAGCCTTGGGTTTGAGGAATCTAATAGCAAGATCTGTACTGAGCTTGTGTCGACCGCATTGAGGGAGGCGGTCATCGCCAGATTCTTGTGTATTCCTGATGTTAAATTGCTTGATAGAATTTCACAGTTTCTACAGTAATGTTATTTGCGTAAGCTAGATTCGCTAATTTTACTATTTCTATTTCTTTGATGTTTTACATCAATTACGAAATAAAATAAGTAAAAATACTATTACCAATTTTTGAAATCCGATTCTGTGCTTATAATTATTATTATGTAGATTTATTGTATTGTATACAATTTTAGTGTAAAATGTGTTTTAAAATTATTTAGCCCTCGACATAAGTCAACAGTATAAGGTAGAGCTGAAAAAGTTTTGCATGTTTGATGATAACGGAGTGCGCAAGATGGCCGAAGTGTTTTTCTGAGGGGGGGTTCATGTAATTATGTTTGTTGACTGACAATGTGAGGGCGAAAAGCAGTTCGTTTTGTTGTTATGTTGAACATTTAGAAAGCTGAAAATATATGGATAACATTGTTTTTATTTTATCTGGATAATTCGTCTCATATAAATCAAATTATAATTGAACACGTCAAACATTATGCAAGAAGCCATAAGATTGGTCTTCTCGATGTTTGACAATTTACATATATTTTTTGAAAAAAAAAATGCTAAATACAAAATTTCTTAAAATAAATTTGTTAAATAATATAAAATATAATAGCCAAGCGCGGAGAACTACAATACAATAGCTTGTCTCACTAAATTTAATGCTTCGCGAAGATTTAGTTATGTAGTTTACAAGTTTTGATTTATTCATTTTGGAATATTACACTTATAATAAGGCTGATACAAAGTTTTAGAACATATTCAAAGTTTGAAATATATTGGCAAAAAATGCAATTTTGCTAACAAAACACTAAAAATTAACAGCTTTTTAAACATATTGGCGAAATTTTAAGTTTATTTAGGCAGTTTACTTTAAACGATATCGCAATGAAATAGGAGGGGTACAACAAATTCTTGTAAAGACTAATAAGGGTCTATAAGATAAATTCAGCTTAATTTTAATGCTAATTTATTGGGAAATTATTGAAATTTATATTAGATATGCAATTCAAATTTTTTATTTTATAAAACCCAAACTAGCTATTCGGTAAACGTGTGTGCTAGCTCGATTTTTTCTAAATACCGATTAGTAAATAATGTATATAATGCTGTTCATTTCCACAGATATATCGATCGTCATTAATTCTAGCTTACATCAACTAACTTTCTATTTTCCTAAATTGAAAGTTCTTCTAGAAAGTTCTTCTACTTGTAGTTCTCTTGATGCCCTTCGCACACCTCCGGCCTAGTTCATTCTTCTTTCTACATTGAATCTATCATTCTGCGGCAAAGCGTTTCATTTTTAAATTAGGATATCAATTATAGATACATTCTGTCTGAAAGCAATTCGCACAATGATCGCAAATTTGTTAAAATACCCACATTTTAACAAATTTACGAATATTAGATAAATGCTAACTTTAATAATAAATTTAAAGATTTACGAATATTACTTCATTCCTTAGACTATTATGATTAAAGTTTAATAAATGCGGAGACAAATTTTGAAATTACTTAATCATTTAAATGTGTTCAGAGTACCTATAATTTAATGATTCATTTTAATAGATTTACTTGAGATTATTTACTTTGTTTTTCTTGTTAAAGTTCAAAAAAATATTCTTTCAATTGTTTTTTTCTTCGAAATATTTCCCAGGCATAAAAACATTTCGTATTTGAAAATACGTCATCCATCAGAGGAGCGGCGCGCAACTGGCCAATCATATCATTGAAAACAAGCTGCCATTTGTCTCTGACAGATTTTTTATACACACAGTTTTAAGAATACCACCGTTTAACAAGATTAACACCGTAGGCTTTGACGCAATCAAACTTTTTCAGTCTAAATTTAACAAAAATAATACTTATTTTACGTGAAACTATACTAGAGAGTGTTGGGATGTTTGCAACTCAATCATTGGACAAATAGTTCAAAAGGTTATGAAATTTTATTAAAAAGGGACATCTTATATCAATTATACTTCTTATAACAAGTTTTGGAGCTGAAAAAAAACTAAATGTTATCATAAATATAGATAGATAGATAGATAGATAACTCTTTATTTGTACACCTTATAGAATAGGAAAACAAGAAACATACATTAGACTAAATAAATAAAAGTACAAATGGCGGCCTTATCACTAAAAGCAATTTCTTACAGGCAACCTTTGGATGGACAATAGTAAATACAAGACACGGGTAATCAGGGTAATAATCGAATAAACATAATTAATAAATACATCATTCAGAATATACATAAATACATTAATTAACATATAGATATATACATAATTAAATATATAAATAAATAAATAATTCTAAAATATAATACATTAAATAGTCAGTAAGCATATAATAAAATATATACAGACCTACAGAATTACAGACATACGTATATACAAAAGTAACAGATATATAACAAATTAAAATGTTTCAAAATGGTGCGCCAGAAGAGATTTAAAACATGCTATGGATTTGGCTTTCCTGATTTCCACAGGCAAAGCATTCCAAAGTAGCACTGCCTGGACGGAAAACGATTGCCCATAGAAATGGGTGGAGTGTCTTGGGACAGCCAATCTCAAGTTTTCCGATGACCTAAGATATTTCGAATGTGTGTCATGTAAGAACTTGAAACGTTCCTTGAGATACTTGGGGGAATTAGGATTAAATAAAATGTTAAATAATAACACGAGAATGTGAGTATTCCGGCGAAGACGAATAGGAAGCCACTTGAGCTTTTTACGATACTCTGAAACGTGATCATATTTGCGAAGGCCAAATATAAATCTGATACAGACATTTTGAAGACGCTCAAGTTTGTCAAGTTGTGCTTCAGTGAGATTCAGATAGCTGGCATCGGCATAATCGAGAATAGGAAGAAGGAGAGATTGCGCGAGTGTAGTTTTAGTGGCAATAGGCAAGAAATTTCGTAACCTTCGCAAGGACCCCGCAGAAGCAAACAGCTTGCGGCTTACTTCTTGCAGTTGAGGACTCCAGGACAAAGTGCTATCGATAAAGACCCCTAGATTCTTAACCTTGGTGGCTATAGGTAGGTTGGTTCCATTGAAACAAACCTGAGGTAACAGAGACAAATTTAGTCTTGCTATCATCCTGGAGCTGCCGACAACAATGACCTGAGTTTTTGACGGGTTAACGCTAAGGCCATAATTATAGCTCCATTCGCATATTCTTTCCAGATCTTGATTCATTAACATAATTGCATGCTGTATTTCCTCCGGTGGAGCTTGTGTATAAATCTGCAGATCGTCTGCATAAAGATGGTAGGTTGAAGTTAAATTATTAGAGATAGAATTTATAAAGACAGCGAAGAGAAGAGGTGAGAGAACGCCACCCTGTGGTACACCGGCAGTAGTATCAGTCCAATCGGAATATTTGTCGTCAAGCCGGACACGTTGCCGGCGACCAAACAGGTAACTTTGAAACCAATCAACCGCCGTTGGAGATATGTTAAGAGAACGAAGTATACCCAGCAGAACACGGAAATCTACGGTATTAAAGGCATTACTGAAATCAAGGAGGGACAGGACCGTAAGATTCCCGTGGTCCATGCCAAGGCGAATATCATCGGTGATATTCACCAGCGCGGAAACAGTACTGTGGCCAGCACGAAAACCGGATTGGAAGGGATTTAGGAGATTATTTTGATTAAGGAAAGAAGTAAGTTGTGAGTGGACCAGGCGTTCTAAGACCTTAGATAGAAATGGGAGAATGGAAATGGGACGGTAGTCGGTAAAAGACAGAGGTCGTGGTTTTTTCGGGAGAGGGATAATTTGGGCTTCTTTCCATGTTGTTGGAAAGAAGCCGGAGGATATAGAGAAGTTAAGTATATGAGTAATAATAGGTAAAACTTGGTCAAGAATGGGAATAATCATGTTTCGGCTGACACAGTCGTTTCCGATCGCATTTGATGATATCGAGAGTAAGTTCTTCTTAACATCACAAGCGGCAAATTGTGAGAATTCAAATTGTGAATAATCAGGTGTTGGAAGTGATGAAAGATATTTAAGTGTATTACTTTGTGTGGTCCTGTCAAAGTTGGACGAAGAAGAGAAGTGTATTAGACCTATTTATATAGAATAAATATATAAATAGGTAAATGATTGATTAAATAAAGAACAGGGAAATCCAAATTCTACAACTACTAATGATTTTTCAAGAGTAATTCTTAGTAGAAAAATCTGAAAGCGCGATTTTCGACAATAATACGTGTCCTGCTATAATATTCATTGTGATTTTGGCCAAAATATGAAGCTTTATTCCTCTGAACGAGAACAATCATGAAAATAAATATTATACGCATCAATCTGACGATAAAACTCGAGAGGAAATGAAACTGGTAATCGTAGCATTGTTTTGCTTTTACAGATGAATTTTTCGATAATAATAAACCTTATAAAAAATATCTATTCTCTAAAAAATCTACTGTACTATTTAATTTAGCGACTATAAAGTAAAAAAGAAAACAATTTATCTTATTGAACAGTTCCACTGACACTGTTTTGAAGTCGGCGCCACTGTCAGATATAAGCAGAAACTAGTTTTAAATAAAAAAGGACAGAGGTAAGTGTTTTTTTTTTACAATTAAAAGGTCATAATATTACCATGATTATCATCTTAAGCTATTAAATCAAACAGAAGAAAAAAACAAAATTAGCTATGTTGACGACGTCTTACTTGCACGTGTAAAGTTGC
This sequence comes from Euproctis similis, assembly GCA_905147225.2. Taxonomy (NCBI): domain Eukaryota; kingdom Metazoa; phylum Arthropoda; class Insecta; order Lepidoptera; family Erebidae; genus Euproctis; species Euproctis similis. Next base: position 2,122,795 of record LR990121.1, on the reverse strand, counting down.
TGACAGAAGCTAGAGTAGAATATTAAACTTATCAACTTTAACCTGAACCGCCATGAAACCGCAGTCCACACCATCAATTTGGTGTGGAGATAAAAAAGCGCTATCCTTGTTTATATATTATTTTGAGAAATAGCCCTCCGAAAGGTACATCTGCATAGATAGATGTGGACGGACAGTTGACAAATGGTTTCGGGAGCCTCATCGTTTGTCATTTAGCAGAATAATACTTACTATCTAGATTATTTGAGATGTAGTTTGAATTTGTGCAAATATTTAAAAAATGTACAGGGTCACGAGTCTGCGAAAAAATGTTTTCAGTTGAGTAACAAATTGGATTCAAATATACTGCATTGAAAAACTGTTTATAATTGATAATTATAATCCACATTTTCTATAAGCATCTGCCTCTAGCTCTTTTACAGATTTAGAGCAATGTAGTTCACTGACCAAGAGCACGATTTTTCTGAATATGGACATAAAGTGACTCATGCTGCGATTGCGTGACTCGCTTGCTTGTTGAATTGGAACAAATGAGTGTAACACGTTCGGTTTTCAGAGACATGATCGCCGCTGCTCATATAGTACACACCCTCAAAACTATAATAATCACTAACTCGCAAAGACTCCAATGGTAGGAAAAAAAATGCTCACCATTTGCATTTGTTTTTCTAATGATATTTTTTTTAAAGTAAACCCCTTTTCCTTTTAATATAAACATAACATAACATAACTTCACGCCTTTTGTTACCTGAAGGTATGGGCAGCGGCTGTTAAGCCTCGACTCGCCGTTATGTTTATGTCCCAAATGGAATAGGTGGCAAACCCATTGCCATACCGGGCACGAAGTTTTTCAGTCATCGATATTTAGCACACATCATCATCATCATCATTAGCCTGTTGCAGTCCACTGCTGGACATAGGCCTCTCCCAATGTGCGCACACATAACTTCCGAAAATAATTTCGAATAGTCATTGGTGTGAGCCAGTATCTGGAATCGAACCCGGACCTCTGGATCAGAAGCCGTGTGCTCGACCACTGCGCCACCGAGACTTTAACAAAACAATTAATTAACATCCACAGTAATTTCTATATGAGTGCCCAACTCACACATGATGAGTTTTCTTTTTCACCTCTTCGTCACATTCGTGACATTTTGGGTTCCATAATGAAACGACAATGTACCATTAACGATGGACCGTCTACGTGCCTTGAATATTACCACAATTGTAATTCACTTCCATACAAAAAGTGAAAGAAGTGACTTTATTTAATGAATGATCATCAATTTACACACATACGCGACACATATTATTATAGCAATATAGAATACTATTATCTCTAACTGCGATTATTAGAAAATAAGGTTTCCACATTAACTGCTGTCCGAGTCTAAAAAATCTCTTAACAACTTTTTTTCACAGTTTCTCCCATGTATTTTGTTATAAAATAAATATAAAAAACGGAAAGGCATTCAATAGTTCCGGAATTATTAATTCGGATAGATACATAAATGCAAAGTCACTCACACAGTCATGTCTCGATGCTCCAGTGATCGAGTACCCCACTTCTGAATCAAGAGGTCGCGCGTTCTAATCCTATGTGATGATAATATTTTTCTTACTTCCAAATTAAATCTAATAAACTAGAATAGCTCAAACCATAAATGGGTCGGTTCAAACTAAGGTCGGGAAAATCGTGAAGTAGTAGCTATTAAATAACATCAAGATAAAGCATTCGATGTTATTTTTATAAAGGTAAAATATTTTTATGCAAAGATAAAAATAATATTTTCGAACATTAAAAACATTAGGTATTAGTCTCAGTGGCGCAGTGGTCGAGCACACGGCTTCTGATCCAGAGGTCCGGGTCCGATTCCAGACACTGGCTCACACCCATGACTTTTCGAAATTATTTTCGGCAGTTATGTGTGATAAACATCGATGACTAAAAACTTTGTGCCCGGTATGGCAATAGGTTCGCCACCTATTCCATTTGGGACGTAAACATAACTGCGAGATGAGGCTTAACAGCCGCTGCCTACACCTTTGGGTAACAAAAGGCGTGAAGTTATGTTATGTTATATTAAAAACATTAGGTCCATATTGGAGAATGATTTCTCCCAACTTGAAATACATAATTGACAACTCGTGTGCGGCGAATAAAACAATACTTGTACGAGCCCGCTTCCACTAATGGTTCGTTAACACATGAAAGAAATATGGTAATCGAAGTGGTAGCCTTCAGACTACCTCTTCAGACTTTTCTATTGTATTATATCAAAATAATTGTAAGCATTATAAGTTCTGATTTCTAAAAACGACCAATGTTAATGTAAATTTCTGTTGTTTGTCGCGTTACACTGTAAAGACTGTCGAGAGACTCGTAAAGCAGAGACCAGACGAGAGGAATAGGATAATGTCCTCATTCAACTGTCGTAATATGGCAACCTTACTAAAGTAGTTATATATGATGGAAAAGGGTATGCGGTATTCAAGACTATCTTCTAGAGTTACCAATCTCATTTTGAGATTATGATCCGACACATGATTGAGATATTCTGTGAGTCTGAATCTGATGCTCACTCATAAATAATTTATCGAAAACCTGTGTGGAATTTATGTTTAACAAAGGTCGATAACCTTAAAATAATATCTATGGATCTATGGAAATATATCTATGGAAGCAAATGATTGGTCGTATCGAGGAATCAATTACGCCTGCAATATATTTAAGGGCGTAAAGCACAAAGTATTTCTATGTATTAAAAGTATCTTACAATAATAATATTTGATTATGTTCGTTACTTGAATAAAATTGCCTCATTTGTTTAGTTTTCAGATGTTTTTAGATGGCGCTACGTTAGTTGCGTACTAAACATCCTACTTACAACTTATTAATGAATTCGTATCTAAATACAATTTAGATTTAATGAAATTCGGGCTATCCGAAAACATCAAAGTCCCATATTATGTTTTTCCCTCAAAGAGACAATCATCGGGAAACTCATTGAGCGACAAAAATAGAATAAGCAAACAATAAATGTTAATTAAAGTCCAAATTGCTCCAGAACTCACTTCGTCGTCCAAATGTCTCTCGTCCTACGTTCATTTATAGCCTAACTCAATTCGAAGAGAATAATAATAAGATTTTTGTTTAAAATGTACAATAAAATATTTTTATTTCTTATTATAGTGTCATTTCTTTTTGTACCTGAAGGTGTAGACAGTACCTTCAAATGGCATCGATAGATCGGCAGATTAGCCATCGATAGTAATCACATAAATATCACTTCAAAAAAAGTCATTTATATGAGCTCAGTCATGCCAGTCATGATTCGAACCCGACTTTTCTTGACCTTCAAGGGGGGTACTCGACCTCCAGACTGAAGAGACTATATTTTTAATATTTGCAAAAAAAAAGATAACAAAATTATTAAATTAATTTCTGTTTTTCATGACGGATGTACCTCCTCTTGCATCATAAATTAGTCTACGTATGCATGTTGGTATGTCTAAAATTGGAATATCTGTGAAGCAGTTTTCGTTCTCAGAGAAGCCACGCTGATGGAACTGCTGGTACCAACCAGTTTTGCAATAAATACTGGTTCCTCACTGACAGCGGCTGCGTATCCATTAATTTATGAAAACATGGACAATTTGGTTGTAATATGCAAATTCATCTGCCTATTCGACTATTTGTGTTAATTATAGTAGGCGGCATTTCGTGCAGATATTTGGACAGGACTTTCATCCGAACGAAAAGAGATTTGGGTCGACTTCGTTTTCCACTTCAGTGTATTTGTGGTAATTTTATTTTGGGCGATCGTTTGGATCGTCCTTACATTTTGGGTATCGTTGGTAATGATAAAAAAGGGAAGACTAACAAGGATCAGTCGTATTTTATCTGGTTACTGACAGCCCAATTCTCGGAAATCAGATGTTCACTATAACAAGTAGTTAGTATATGGTTTAAAATTAAGTTATTTCATATTTTTATACGCAAAAAAGGAAATAATTGAGATTTAGTCAATTATTACGGAATGAGTCTCGGTGGCGCAGTGGGCAAGCACACGGCCTCTGATCCAGAGGTCCGGGGTTCGATTCCAGACACTGGCTCACACCAATGACTTTTCGAAATTGTTTTCGGAAGTTATGTGTGATAAATACCGATGACTGACAAACTTTGTGCCCGGTATGGCAATAGGTTCGCCACCTATTCCATTTGGGACGTAAACATAACGGCGAGACGAGGCTTAACAGCCGCTGCCTTCGGGTAACAAAAGGCGTGAAGTTATGTTATGTTATGTTATGTATGTAGTCAATTATTACGGAATGAGCCAAAACTACTCTATGCAAACCGACACATGGTTGTAAGCAAAAAGCCGAAAGTTTTTGCGCATGACATTCTGTTTTTCTTCAATAACCTTTTGATAGGTGAGTGGAAGGGTTGTACATTAAACCGTCATCCGTTCGATGGGATTAACGTCACAATGATGGAACAATGCTTAAGATTTCTTTTCCTGTGGTTCTGATGGTGTTGTGTTTTGCAGTGCTATCAATCTATACGAGAATGCCATTCCAATTCTTCTAGTGGGTGTCCTAGAGGACGAATAAGACATTTATTCTTGTACGAATATATCTCTCTCTTTCTCGTGTGTTATAACTTATAAGTTTTTATAGCTTTCTTCAGCATATCAGTGACTTCTTAGTTTTTTGGCTAAAAGGTGTCGTTAGCGATATTTAGGGCACAATCAACTTAATCTATTGTACAAAGATATAATGGCAGCGGCTTACTCCTTATGAGTATTAAGGGCGTGAAAATACAATTTCAGACTATAAAATAGAATGTACCTAATTAAACAAAAAACATTAAGTTAGTAAATAGTTAGAAAATAAAATATCTCTATATTAAATATAAAATTTACTAAACTATTATTATACTAAAACTATTTTTAGATATACTGAACATTGCGTCAGTAAGTTTTATTTTATTTGTAAAGATAAGACGTCACAAATTCCATTTAAATCTGTTCTGTTAAGCCTCGACTCACTGTTACGTTTATGTCCTTGATGAAATAGTTGGCGCACATACTGCCATATCGGGCACAAAGAAATATTTAATTAATTAAGATTGAAAAAGTTATCTTTTTAAAAAAACTTAGAAATATGAGAAAAATATTTTGAAAACGTGGAAATTTAATCTCTTTTTGTAAGTGTATTCCATTGTCATCTTGAAATAACTTTTCAAATTTTTGTCGCTGTTATTATTCTTTTGTAGTAAACGCCATCTATTGTGATGGTAAAATAATAATTTGTAAAGAATTCTGAGAAAGCTTTTAACACTTAACTTGTGAATTAACATTGCTAATGCGAAATACATCACAAACGGTTTGTTAATGTTTTTCTTTGTTTTCATATAAAAAAGTTTTTGTACTGTACATTAGTCGATCTTGCATCATCCAATCTTTGAAGATATCTAAACCATCTCAGAATGCTCTTCCATACTTTAGGATTGATACTCTCTTTGAATCCAACTTTCTGTATTACAATATAGATTTAAAGGTAGTCTACAAGCATTACAGATAGTCGCACAATCGTTTATACAAATTGTATCTTTCGTCTCCCCAAGTGTAGACTGCTCTTTTTATGTGAAACTCCAACTTATCTATTGGTTTTACAACTGATTTTCTTATCTGTATATGTACTTTTATGCCTATACCCACATTTGGACTAAGAACCTATTATTGTGAAACCGGACAGTCAAACCACTAAGCCAAAGAGACGACTGTCAAGCTATGTATAAGCCAGTTCGCTATTAGTTCTATCTCTTCTTATGTCCCAACTAAAATTATCGAATACACCATATAACTAGTAATTTTAGGGCTTGATGCTAGCACCTGGCACCTGTTCAGAATTTCAGAAAGATCCTCACTTTAAGACATTTGAAAATTACCTCAAATCAAATAATCTCGAATAGCAAAATAAACAAATTTTCAGATGTCTAGCAATTATTGTTCATTTGAAATTCAAAATGACCCTTATCAATAAAGATCAAAATATTTCAAATGTGTGACAGCTCTGAACCAAATATATTTTATAAGTGAATTCATAGCGAAATCGACATTAGAATACGATTTACCTGTGGACCGTAAACTGCAAAGGGTTGATATTCTGACGACCGTTATAACCAAGGGATTGTAGGGGATTTGCTCTTTTAAATGGCTTAAGTTATTTTGGGTTACGGATTGCTTCGAAAGTTATTTGATACTTCTGATCCAGAGGTCCGGGTTCGAATCCTGACACTGGCTCACGCCAATGACTTTTCGAAATTGTTTTCGGAAGTGTGATAAATATCGATGACTGAAAACTTTGTGCCCGGTATGGCATTTGGTTCGCCACCCATTCCATTTGGGACGTAGACATAACGGCGAGACAAGGCTTAACAGCCGCTGCCTACACCTTCGGGTAACAAAAGACGTCAAGTTATGTATGTTTTATGAGACTTTTCTGAAAGGAATTCATACGATTTTGAAATGTTTATTTTATTTTTTGGATACCGTACAATAATAATCCACACTCGTAGGTGTTGGCAGTGTTGTTTCCATATGCAAATTACATATTTGATTTCATTAATTAGGTCACAATACGTAAGTCGAGCATTATTAAAGTCGGTGCAACAGAATAGAGTACGTTACTGTAATGTAGGTAGTTCTACATTGCATATCGTGTAGGTGCCGCGACTGCTCCGAGCAGATGTATGCAGTTAGTCGGAATAAAGCCATTGCAACGAGTACCCGTGTTATTATTTGTGACCCTCCGACAAGACATCTCAGCGGTGACGAAGATAAAAAAAGAATATGATTGGCAAAATTAGCGAATTTGATATAAACAAGGATGATTGGCGGTTATATACTGAACGGCTAGAATAGTATTTTGTTGTGAATGAAGTGAGGGCTGAGCTTCATGTGCCAACATTAATTACTCTCATGGGTGCGGAAAGTTACGAACTGTTGGTTAACCTGTGTACTCCGGAGAAACCGAAAATGAAAAAATTCTCGGAAATTGTTGAGATAATGGAGAAACATCTTCAACCTAAGCCCAGTGAGCTCGCCGAAAGATTTATATTTAGAAAAAGATCTCAGCAGGAAGGCGAAACTATTATAGAATATATGGCGGTATTAAAAAACTGTCGAAATCGTGTGCATTTGACGGGTGGTTAGAAGAATGTTTACGCGATCAGTTGGTGTGTGGCATAAATAGTGAGACGATTCGCCAACGATTATTTGCTGAACCCAATTTGAATTTTTCGAAGGCATACAGCTTGGCAATCAGCTTAGAAGCGGCTGAAAAGGATGCAGCGAGCAGCGTAGTCCAAAGGTCAGGTTGCGTGACGGCAACAGTAGACTGCAAAGCAATTGAGAAGACACCATGGCGCCGGGACCGCGCCATGGGAGTAGCAGGCAACACGAACCGGAGGGGTGAAACGCGAGGCGCGGGCGGGGAGGACTCGTCTCCGCGGAATTTTCGAGAAAAAGAAAATTTTACATACAGACGAATTGAGAACCTCCTCCTTCTTTCGAAGTCGGCTAAAAACTAAAACTTATTAGAAAATCCAACGTGCCTCGGGGAAACGTTAAAATTCAATTAAATCCGTAAACCTAATAAAAACTTACCCACAGATAGAACAAAGGATCCTTAGATCCCTGGAAATATGGAGAGATCAGGCATTGAGAAATGTTATGGATGCAGTTCAAGAATTCAGACAAATCACTTCGGTTCCTCCAACCAATAGCAATTGTAGATATATTATTATGATCTGAAGAGTCACTATATTATCAAAGTTGTAAGTATAAAGGAAAGATATACCTATATATATATATATATATATATATATATATATATATATATATATATATATATATATATACCCACATTTGGACTAAGAACCTATTATTGTGAAACCGGACAGTCAAACCACTAAGCCAAAGAGACGACTGTCAAGCTATGTATAAGCCAGTTCGCTATTAGTTCTATCTCTTCTTATGTCCCAACTAAAATTATCGAATACACCATATAACTAGTAATTTTAGGGCTTGATGCTAGCACCTGGCACCTGTTCAGAATTTCAGAAAGATCCTCACTTTAAGACATTTGAAAATTACCTCAAATCAAATAATCTCGAATAGCAAAATAAACAAATTTTCAGATGTCTAGCAATTATTGTTCATTTGAAATTCAAAATGACCCTTATCAATAAAGATCAAAATATTTCAAATGTGTGACAGCTCTGAACCAAATATATTTTATAAGTGAATTCATAGCGATTCATAATTCATAGCGATACACATATATATATATATATATATATATATATATATATATATATATATATATATATATATATATATATATATATATATATATATATATATATATATATATATGTATATATAAATGTATATATATATATATATATATATATATATATATATATATATATATATATATATATATACATATATAGGTAATATATAGGTAATATATGGAGCAAGAAATCGTTTATTGCCATGGTTCTTCTCATGATATCCGAAATTGTGCCACGCGTGGCGAGTTCATCAATAATTGCTTGCTTTACGTATGGACTGAATTAATGCCCACTTAATCTAATTGGTTAACGTGACATGTAAATTAGATAATTTATTTGATGAGTCAGTAAAAATATTTTGGATTTGATATATTTCCCTATTTATTCACTCTCCATCTATTACGAATACTAAATAACGAATTGAAAGATTTATTAAAAAAAAATCCTTCATTTTTTTATATATTTCTTTGAATACTTTACGTACAGATCATGAGTTGTGATCTTAAGCATTATATTTTACCATGTCCATTTATTATAATAACAGATTTGGATTTATTTGAGCTAGGATTTGAGCCCGAGACTTATACTAATTTCAAAGAAGTCTATTCTAGAACACTCAGACGAAATGATTGTATTTATTAGCAAGACTTAAGATAAGAAAGATGATTCTTATCATAACATATCCATTAGGACTGCTATGGGCAATACTCCCAAGAACTGATCAATTGTTTCATAACTTTTATTTTTTGATCAACCAAATTTTATTAAATCAATGAATAAGTTAAACTATTATTTAGCGAAAAAAATGCTTAAAATTAAGGCAACACCCGGGTTGGTAATTTATAACAATTTCTTCCGAGATCTCGCTACTGTCGTCAGTTAATGCTGACAGATTGGGTCATCACTGCGGTATTGTTTTGATGCAGAAATACTAGTATAAATGCTATCTTGTAAGAAAACAAATGACCCCATGACTATGGAATTAGTTTTCGAAGGTGTAAGCAGTCGAATTCTACAGTTGATATAGAATGTTTCATTCAAATTGAATGTTTGTTCTCAAGTAACTTCTGATAGTTTCTGAAAAGTCATTATTGTGTACTGGATGTCAAACACGAGCCCTAGTTAATACGAATTTTCACGACTCTTAAGTAGCAGACCTTACATCAATGACTTGTCAGTCATTGTGCCAGGTATATATATGTCAACCGGGCACAATATTGTCATTACACAGTATCACACATAACTTTCGAAAATAATTCAGTAAAGTCATTGGTGTGATCATGGATTCGATCCCACGACCTCTTGATTCAGAAGAAAGGTGCTCTACTTCCGGACGAGTGAGATAACTAGATTCATCGTTTATGAATGTTTTTTTTATGTTTGAGTAATATATTGTTCTGTGAATATTACATATTTAATATAAGATACATATATACATAACTTCACGTCAAATCCCTTGCGGGGTAGGCAGAGAGAACAGAGCGCCATAGGGCACGATGCTTACACGCCTCACTCGCTTCGTTGACTTTCATAACTCTTTTCATGCACGCGCGTCGGTTTTTGAGGCTCTTAACATCACCTTCCTCCAGAACACGTTCTATTTGGTCATGGAATGTGTGTCTTGGCCGTCCTCGACTCCTACATCCATCCGCTTTTGCATTGTATATCTACTTAGTCAGTCTTGCATCAACCATTCTTTCTACATGTCCGAACCATCGGAGCATGCCCTTTCTTCCTTTTACACCGACACTCTCTTTCAAAACATCTTCCTTCCTTACAACCTTGTTTTCTTCGCGGTCAGCGAGAGTCACTCCGCAGATTTTGCGTAGTGCCCTCATTTCTACCGCGTTTATTTTACTTTCATGATAAGATAATTTAAGATAGATACAATTTATTTATAAGGAAAAACAGTAAAACGTTGCAAATACTAAATCCTGATTACTCTCCAAATCCAATCTCCCAATTTCTGCCCAGATGATAATATTTTATCATCAATTATTACACGTTGGGGCATTAATATTACTTATATCATGTGGAATTCCATATATATTTTACATCAGTATATACAGTTCTATTATACTAGTATATACTCGTAGCATTGCTTGCGCAAAATAGTAAAACATCGCCAGGATAAATTTAAAAAGTTTTTAACTTTTTTTGGAAATGTAACCAAAAAAAAATCATCGAATATTAAATACATAGATAGTATAGAAAGTTGTTTAAAAAAACACTGGTTTGTCTCTTTCACACTCTGTGGATTGCAGATAAAGAAAACTTTGCTCTTTGAAGTATCTCCACTTTGAAACCCACACATCAGTTTGAAATATCTCCACAATCAATTCACCTAAATTGAGTCAGCAGTTTGCACATAAAGCAGTAAAACACATAGATGATGAGCTACTTTTACAATTTGATTATTAGTTAAGACAAAAGCCTTATGAAATTCGATTGGCACCAGAAAAGGCTTCCTCGTAATTTTATTGTAAGATAAACTATTTACCTCTATCTGATTTATTGAAGCTGACTACACCTTTTGTGTTTGTAGAACGCGAGAAGGCCATATTTTTTATTTTTGGCAATAGAAATGTATAGCGAAAGATAGTATTTTTATAGTTTCGATAAAAAATGTTGGTTTGCCTCTATTAAAGTAAATAATGGCGCCCGGTTCAATATTTACTTGTATCCGTGAATTTTTCATATCTTCATATTGTTCTACCTTCACAACTTTTCTTATCTGAAGATGTCGACGGATGAAATTATAGCTGTTCCTATGTATGGATATATATATTTGGATATAACTTTATGGTTTCAGAGTTGGTGTAGTATTACGGCTCTCAATTTATTGCAAAATTAGTTGTTTTATGACACCTATCTCCTACGTCTGCTTCTCCTAGTTATAAACTATATATTTATATGAACTTACTATATTCAACAATAACTTCCGGAATTTATTTATCAAATAAATTAAAGATACAATTTATCAAAATAAACTGACGGCAACGGTATGACAATGATTATGAATGATTGCTGTAGTCTCAGAGTATCAGATTGAACTAGGTATCTCAATATGCACACATAAAATTTAATTAAAACTGGGAAAAAGATCACAGGTATGTTATTTCTAAATATCAACTAAATTTATGACACCACATACCAAATGTCCAATCAATACCTGTTTCAGTTCGAATATCTCTGCCACACATAAATATACAGAGTGACAGAGAGAGTCGCATTTGCAGCCGGTGCATAATTGATAGATTGCTTGCAAATTATGTCAATTGTACTATTTGTATAGGTACATATAATTATATATAAATGAAATCAGAGTGTCCGTTTATTATATTGAAAAAACCATTGTTTACTTCATGCATATGAAAATATATACGGTACGTATCTACACCAAGAAATTTTTTTTACTATTTATGTCGCTATAGAGCGAAACCAAGGCTCTAAAGTATTCGCAAGAGATCTGTCTAATGGGCAGAGTCAATTGACTAAATTCAAGAAGGATAACGGCGTCGTTGTTTCTTCCAAAGATGAGATTCTGGGAGAGGTTCAGAAGTTCTATAGACAGTTATATGAGTCTTCACAAACTCCTGCTGTCGGCTTGGCTCGAGATCCCAGATCCAAGCTAATTCGGCACTACAGCGAAGACATCCCGGACGTCAGCCTGTACGAGATCAGAATGGCTCTCAAGCAGCTAAAGAACGGAAAGGCACCGGGTGACGATGGAATTACTACCGAACTTCTGAAGGCGGGTGGTACACCGATCCTTAAGGCCCTTCAGAAACTTTTTAATTCTGTCGTGCTCGGGGGCTACGTTCTAGGGGCATGGACCAGGAGCGTGGTGGTGTTATTTTTCAAAAAGGGTGATACAACTCGCTTGAAAAATTATAGACCCATCTCGCTTTTGAGCCATGTCTATAAGCTGTTCTCGAGGGTCATTACAAATCGACTCTCGCGCAGGCTCGACGACTTCCAGCCTCCCGAACAAGCCGGTTTCCGGAAAGGCTATAGTACCATAGACCACATACACACACTACGCCAAATTATACAAAAGACCGAGGAGTATAATCAGCCTTTGTGCCTGGCGTTTGTGGACTATGAGAAAGCCTTTGATTCCGTCGAAACTTGGGCAGTGCTGCAGTCCCCCCAGAGATGCCAAATTGACTATCGGTATATCGAAGTGTTGCAGTGTTTGTATAGAAACGCCACTATGTCAGTCCGGATTGGGTCTGGGAGTACAAATCCCATTCCATTGCAGAAAGGTGTCAGACAAGGGGATGTAATTTCCCCGAAGCTGTTCACCGCTGCATTGGAGGACGTATTCAAGCTCCTGGATTGGTCTGGACTAGGCATCAACATCAACGGCGAATACATCACTCACCTTCGATTTGCCGACGATATCGTGGTCATGGCAGAGTCACTGGAGGACCTTGGTACAATGCTCAAGGATCTCAGCAGATTTTCCCAACAAGTAGGTCTCAGAATGAACATGGACAAAACCAAAATAATGTTCAATGCCCATGTCATTCAAGCACCGGTTGCTGTTGGCGATGCGATCCTCGAAGTTGTCGATCACTATGTTTACCTAGGACAAACAGTCCAGCAAAGTAGAGCCAACTTCGAGAAAGGGATAAACCGACGGATTCAACTCGGTTGGGCAGCATTCGGGAAACTAAGGGAAATCTTCTCGTCAAAAATCCCACAGTGCCTGAAGTCTAAGGTCTATGACCAATGTGTGTTACCAGTGATGACATACGGAGCTGAGACGTGGTCTCTGAATGTTGGCCTCATGACGAAGCTCAAGGTGGCTCAGCGTGCTATGGAACGGGCTATGCTTGGAATCTCTCTGCGCGACAAAATCCGCAATACGGAGATACGCAAGAGATCTGGCGTGACCGACATAGCCCGGAAAGTTAGCACGTTGAAGTGGAGATGGGCTGGCCACATCGCTCGACGAACCGATTACCGCTGGGGTAGAAAGGTGCTTGAGTGGCGACCACGTACCGGTCAACGCGGAGTAGGCCGTCCCCCCACTAGGTGGACCGACGACCTGGTGAAAGCCGCGGGAGGCCGATGGATGCAGGTTGCACAGGACCGGCAGTTGTGGCGCTCTATGGGGGAGGCCTACGTCCGGCAGTGGACCTTGAAGGGCTGATGATGATGGTGATGATGATTTTTGTCGGACCTAGGCAAGATTTTACAAATTATATTTGTTAAAATTTGATATTTCATTGAAAAAATTTAAACAGAGACTCATCATATTTCGTGGTGTTAATACATGTGTAGCGACATCTATCTCGCTACATGCGAACTATTACCTACATCCTAGATCGCGCTATTGAAGTTCTCCAAGCGATTGAAATATAGACACAAGAACCCGCTAACATCTTAAGCGGCAGTGGCCCACCGGACATTCCGTCCGGTCAGAGGATCCTCAATTCTTTCAGCCACACTTCTATAACTGGTGATCCCGACGTGATGAATATCAACGCAGCCTTCACATCAGCATCACTTCCGGAAGCCTTCCAGCAGCAAGTCACACATAGCCAGCCAGCATCCACGGCACTTCGGGTATCCTGACCACCAGCATGCAGCGGACGCGCATTCCTGGTCATCACCCACAGCCTTCTCAGCACTGCACCACTCCGACTCACTGGAACATACGCAGCATCACCCCGACTCACTGGGGCATCATCGCAGACAGTTCCGACTCACCGTGAACTATGCGACATCTCGTTCCGACTCACTGGAACATTCTACTGGCCTGGCAAGCATTCACGACGACTCAATCTACTATCGACCTCCGGTCTCGGAAGGGAGTGATGTAGCGACATCTATCTCGCTACATGCGAACTATTACCTACATCCTAGATCGCGCTATTGAAGTTCTCCAAGCGATTGAAATATAGACACAAGAACCCGCTAACATCTTAAGCGGCAGTGGCCCACCGGACATTCCGTCCGGTCAGAGGATCCTCAATTCTTTCAGCCACACTTCTATACATGTAAATATTTGGTTAAGTAAGATTTATTTTCTATTGCTAGTCTCGGTGGCGCAGTGGACGAGCACACGGCTTATGATCCAGAGGTCCGGGTTCGATTCCAGACACTGGCTCACACCAATGACTTTACGAAATTGTTTTCGGAAGTTATGTGTGATAAATATCGATGACTGTGAAACTTTGTACCCTTGTGAGATGGTAATAGTTTCGCCACCTATTCCATTTGGGACGTAAACATAACGCCGAGACGAGGCTTAACAGCCGCTGCCTACACCTTCGGGTAAAAAAAAGCGTGAAGTTATAAGACTTATTTACAATAATAATAAGAAATAAATAAATTACATTATTTACAATAGGTATATACAATTGAAAAACTATCTGAAATAATATTTCCGGCAGCGTAACATCGGGATAACTCTGATAACATTTAAATAATCATGTTTTTGTTTGGAGGGAGCATCACAGAAATGGTAACACTATCAAGTAGTGGAAAACCATTTTTGTCTTATGTGTGTTTGAAAGATCAACAAAATACTGGAAGAGCACTGCAGAAGCAACCAACTATTGGTACAAATTAGGACAATTAGGAGAAGTAGTCTGCCAAACAGAAGGAAAGGGACCGTCGTTCTGAAGATGAAAGTTTTGCAGAGTTGAAGAGCGGGTGTATCAGGAGCAAAGGAACAAATACGAACGTAAATGCCGGCTAAGAAATTCTGTATTATTTTGTAATGATTCTTTTTCCAAGGAAGGCTGTCATCTGACTGTCAGACGGTCGTAAAACCACAGCCAAAACTTTTTACCAAATGTATAGTTAGTAGACAATGACGTCCAGGACAGGAAAATTATAGAAAATTTTACATATTAATGCACATACAGATGCGGGGATATAACGATTGCGGCGTCTGCGTGTAAATAGCGCCCATTGAGTTTATTAAATAAAAAATTTAATAATGTTGAAATTTTTCTTAAAAAAGGAGGAAATAAAGTTCACCGGGTCAGCTAGTACAAATAAAATATATTTATATACATGTCCATTAGTAAAATTAAATGTATATTCAGTATTGTCGATTTTAACGTAGTACTGAGAATTTGAGACTATGTTATTTATTTATGAAAAATTCGTTTGGTCAAATTTCGCGGCAAATAAAATTCATTTATTTATGTCAAACATTTTAACTTTTCTGATCTTTACGCATTTTTTTTAAATATATTATTCAAATAAATGTGATGAAAGCTATAAAAAGTACATTTGTATTTAATGAAAAAAGCTATTTATATTTTCAAAAAGGTTTCCGAAGAGTCATCGTTGTGTACACAGATTCGAAGTCAGGATTTCCATTCAATTAGTTGCCAGAGTCCTTAACCGTTAGTACACCGAGGGAAAACAGTTCAAATTGTCTAGCAGAAATTGTCGCTGCCAATTCTTTTAGAAGGAAAACTCCTATACTGAAGTGACTTCTGCTTAACGTATCGTGAAGGACACCGCCGGTCTTGGCTCGTTAACTTACTGTTAAAAGTGTTAACGTTAAGTGGAACAAATGAGCGTGGATAAGTTATTTTAACCCTTTGTTAAACCTTCTAACGTTCTAATGTTACGTTATCATTACGATTGCCGAAATATTTTTATACCTTCTCGCATTTAAGGTACAGGTAGAGAAATTTTGCCATATGTCACTGGATGATTTATTTAATCCTGTGGAATTAGGTCTCGGTAGTCCAGTGGTCCAGTGGCTTCTGAATCAGGCGTCGCGGGTTCAACTCCGGATCCACACCAATGATTTATCGGATTTCTTTTCGGAAGCTACGGGTGATAAATACGGCTGACAACTTTATGCCCGGTGTATGGCACTAAGTTTGCCACCAATTCGCCCACTTGGGATGCAACTTAATAAATCGGCGAGTCTAGGCGCAACCTCTGCCTACACCTTCGGGTAAAAAAGGCTAGAAGTAAATAAAAACAACGATATCTACTTAACAACCAAACACAATATTTGAACATATCATTCGCTGCCTCACAAGATCATGAAGGTGTATTGACATAACATTATTGATATAATTATAACAGTTCTAATCTAAATACAATAACAGACAACTAATTGAGTGATCGGACGAGTACACGGAGAATACAGTGTCGGTGTAAAAGTAAGAAAGGGCATGCTCCGATGGTTCGGACATGTAGAAAGGATGGATGATGCAAGATTGATTAAGCAGATATACAATGCAAAAGCGGATGGATGTAGGAGTCAGGACGGCCAAGACACACATTCCATGACCAAATAGAACGTGTTCTGGAGGAAGGTGATGTTAGGAGCCTCAAAAATCGACGCGCGTGCATGAAAAGAGTTATGAAAGTCAACGAAGCGAGTGAGGTGTGTAAGAATCGTGCCTAATGGCGCTCCGTTCTCTCTACCTACCCCGCAAGGGATTTGGCGTGAAGTTATGTATGTACGAATACAAGGCTGTGTGACGTCACATGTCGCATGCATGACGACATATTGACATGTACCTACACTAATTGTATTGTCTACGAAATATATATGTTGTTATAATTCAATAATGCTTGGACTTCATTAATACAGCACCACCTAGCTTCCAAATTTGTAACCAAAATAACATACATAGTTGCACTTGGGGTAGGCCTCAGCCTCTGCCGCCTAGGTAATTTCCTATTTATGAAACAGTTCGACCTTAGTCACCATCAATTCCTGAGCATCGATGGAATTTATTCTAGCCGTATGATAGGCTTTGCTAAACATCAAGCATGACATTAGAAGTAACTGTCGTTATTGTAAAGCTCTATGTCAATCAATTGAACTTCAGCCCTTTACAGTTAATATGTTTTCTTGAAAACTAACATAAAACAAGTTAGCTCGAAAGACATTAATATATATTAGTCCAGACCGAGTGTTGTGCACAGGACCTTGAGAACCCTTCCAGTATCGCGGCTATAAATCAAACCTCGAACGAAACTACGCATATTGTGTGTACCTCATTTTATAGTTGTCGTAAATTCTTAGTATGTTTTACAAAATACGGTTTGTTTTATTTCATGGGATAGGGAGACAAACGAGTAGGCATGTCACCTAATGGTTAGCAACGAGGGCCAACGATGGAAACCTACACGCAACTCTAACACGGATAGTGTTACAGTTGCGTGGCTGGCCTTTAAAATGGGATAGGCAAGTGGTCGGAAGTAAGGGAAAACTGAAGATTTAGTCCTCCTCCATCACTTTTATACTATTATTATATTTTGAACGGTCTTGGTATTTCACCGGTCGAGTGGCCCCGTCGAGGCAACAAACTGTCTCTACCAATGTTTTTTATCATTTAAAGATTAATTGAACATTTCACACTTGCCGTCTCAAATAGGGGCTGTGTTTCTTAAATATATTTAAGAGTGTGGAGTGTGCTTTCGGAGTGTCGTTTTTAGTACAATATTTAGCCTGAACGTCTGAATATCAAGTATGCCTGTACTTGCTAGTTTCGTCTCAACAGTAAGCGACACCGGCTATATTAATGGGCTTGAATATACAATAGTATGTATTTATTGTTTCCAATTTTTTTTTCTCACGATTTTTCTTTCTTAATTGTTAATAAATTAATCCCATTTTAGACACTAACTTGCAGTCTTTGCGCATACCATAACGCAACTTCACGCCTTTTTCTACCCGTAGCTGTAGGTAGCCGCTGTTCTTGACGTTGTATCAAAGAAAAACTATATTCAACAATTTCAATAAAATGTAATAATGTGTAATGTGTGTCTGTTAACACAAAGTTCGCCTGGTCTGTTACTTAATAATAGAACATATATTCAAGAACGTAAGTATTAACACTGAACTAGTTGCATTTTTAATGTACCTGGCATTGAGAATGCCTTAACAGCGGTAGCATTGTACCCACTTGTCCAGAACAACTTTATTTACACTGCAAACTACCTTAACAACATAATAAATTTAGCAAGACGGCGCAATATAATCTCTTGGCGAGTTCTCAAGATGGTAACCCGTTAAAAGTTAAGCGAGCAGTTTAGTGAAAAGCTGTAACGCTTGAACTCGGCAAGCGCTCGTAACGGCTTGTACACGAATTTCAATTATATATGAATATACATTTAAAATTATACTTAAATGAAATAATCTGTATTGATGGAACTTTTGTCTGAAGTCTATGTAATGATATCAAATTTATTTCCTAATATTAAATTTAATTTAATAAGTATCTATTGCCATATACATATATTATTATATATTTATTACACCTTAAATAAGAAAGAAATTCCGAAAGATCAATAATGTGAGCAAACAAACTGCTGTCCATGACAGCAGTTTGTCAATCGGAGAATTTAAATCGTGCCCAATCTATAGCAATAGGTTTCACCAGTAGAGTTTTAAGTATAAAAAACATCGAATTGACAAACATATCCCAAATACTGTTCATAATTTGGTGAAGCTATTCAACTCAACAGCTTTCCTAAGCGTCTCACGTACACAAACACGAATAAGAAGAAAGGACGCCGCGGCAACAACAAGTAATTATTAAGAAATAGGTATATACGACGTATATTATACAGATGAAGCCAGAAGGCCTAACTTACACATGTAACTCATTCAAGTAGTAGGTGTTTGATCCAATTATCCGACCTCATCTTTGCCCTAGTCCCCGGTGTTAAATTATATGTGAATATAGTGACACCTGCGAAGCCTTTATTGCAGGCCAGTTCCTAAACAAAAGGTTCTCAATTACTGAGAGATTGCTCGCCGCAGGGATATGTTTGCTATTAATTTTGTTTTTCTATGGACTCTTAAATATAAGTCCGTAGTTTGTGTTGTGAACTTAAATATAATTATTCTCACTATATATTTTTCGTCACGAATTCCCGCTACTGAAGCAAGAGACCGTCGGATTTAATCCTGGCTAATACCAATTATTGTTCGGACTATCAAAATTGTGCCCAAAATTGTGTGTATGACAATAAGTTCCTCTAAGAGGAGAGCAACGACAGACAACTTCATATTTTAGCTAGAGTCTCACAACCTTTCTTGTGAATTTTAAGAAATTGCGAAGACAAAATTTCTTCGTCGTTTGTTGTCACGTGTAAGTATTATATTAAAGATAGTTTTTAATTATATATATTGTAAATAATGTAATTTATTTCTTCTTAATATTATTGTAAATAAATAAATACTTAAAGATCGATAAAATTATTTATTATCAATAAGATTAAATTTTAAATCAAATGGAACCTCCAAAATGTATATATTATATTTCTGACGAATCCTCTAAGGAGCTTAGCGCCATAATCGTTGAATTTCTTAATGATCTCGTTAATGATTCTGATAATGCTATTATTAACAATCAAACTAAACAAATTAACCAATTAACGGATTCTATCAAATATGTTAACTTATGTTAAGTCTCGGTGGTCTGGAGGTTGACCACCCTGCTTCTGAATCGAAAAGTCGTGGCATTAAATCCAGGGTCACGCTAATGACTTCTCGGAATTATTTCTGAATATCGACAACATAGTGTCTGATAATGGTCATAGGTTTTGCCACTTATTCTATTCAAATTTTTCACGAGTCGAGGCTTAACACCCGTTGCCTAGATTTTCCGATCGAAAAAGCTCATAATATTTGTGCAAAAACATCATTTTAAAATTAATATGGATCTTTGAACTAATACGGGCACAGTTTGTGAGTCAGTTTGAAATTACCTAACTCCAATTTGCATAGCATTGGACAATTTAAATGTTGTAAATTATTGATGAAAGTAATTTATAATGGACTAGATACTGCTCGCGTTGCAAGTTTATTTAGGTTCCTACATTAACTAACAGTTATCATTAACTTAATTCATTTAACATTTGCAATGACAACTTAATAGATAATCAGTTTTAAAGTAAGCCATTCTGAATTGATGATGAAATGAAGTCAAGTCAATACTTGACTCTATTTAACTACGTCTATACAAAATTTACATACCCGTCTTTAAGCTAGGCCTATTGCGGGGTTAGTAAAACTTACCAAATAACGTAAGTTTCGAACTTCAAATAGCTCATCCAGTAAGAACTTTAATTTAACCAAATTAACAGAAAATAAATAATATTAAATGTAAATATATTGTATACCCCGTACCGAACCTGCCATCCTATCCTATATTATCTTATATTATTACAATCTAATATATAAAATTCTTGTGTTCGGGGTGCGTTATTGAACTTCTCCGAAATGGCTTGACCGATTCTCATGAACTTTTGTGTGCATATCGGGTAGGTCTGAGAATAGAACAACATCTATTTTTCATTCCCCTAAATCACAAGGGTAGCCCTCCCCTCAATATTTTTTTAAATTTTTCGACATATTTCTGTTTCTTATTTTTTTTATAAAAGGGGATACAAAAATACAATGAATGATAATACTTCCTAACCAATGCCATTTAGCTATGCTAACAAATAAATCTGCTTCCACGAAGATAAAGATTCTTCTTAGCCGCTCCTGATAATTGAATCTAGGTACTCGTGATTGCATTCAGTCATTTAAATTGGAATAAAAAATTTAAAAAGAAATTTAATTTTGTTCCCCAATTGATGGTTTATATATCAAAAGGAGGATTGAAACCGGATTGCGGGGAAATTGGTTATTTTGAATTGAATTTATTTAAAAATGTGTTTTTTATTTTATCTTTTATGAGCTTAAAAAGATATTATTAAAAAATATAAAAAGATATTATTAGATATTATTGAATTTATTTATAATATTCCCATTTGATGTTAGCCAGAAAATTACATCGTTGTTGTGAAAAGACATTTTTTCAAGTTTTCACAGTCACACAATCAGCATACTCTGCATACACAGTTGAACTCCTTGAGTCAATTCCAAGGTACGAATCGTGTGCTATCAATAGAGATCGTAATATAAAATATATTTTTAATTGTGTATGCTAAAAACTATTAAAATTGACTACGACCATGATATAAGCATTCTCAAATTACGTTTTGAGCTTTTAGTTGAAAATCAGCTTCAATTATATGCGACAGGCTTATAACTATGTGACTTATCGAAATTCCTACATGCACAAAACAAAAAGTGAAAAAAGATGTATCTCAACATAACTTCACGCCTTTGTTCGGTCGGTGGTGCACTCTTTTGCCATACAGGGCACAAAATTGTCAGTCATCGATATTTATCACACATAACTTCCGAAAATTTCGAAAAGTCATTGATGTGTCGCAGGAGTTGAACCCACTACTTCGTAAATCGGAAGCAGGGTGCACGCCACTGCGCCACCGAAATTGTTTGATACTTGATAAAGATAAATTAAAATTTTTGCTACACTACTACTAATTTAGATTGTCGAGAAACATTTTAATGAAGGAACTCTAATGAGGAATTTTGGTCTTCACAAGTTTTAGCTTCACACATTTAAAGACTATATTATACCTTTAAATCGTAGCTGTTGAACTAGTCCACTTTTCCAGCAAGTACCTACTGGTTAATCAAGCGCTAATTAGTCAAAGAGCTGACTGACAGAAGTGCAACAGAGGCGCCGCAGCACGGCTTCGTCAAGAACTAATTTGAATTCTAAATTTGAATTTCTTTGAAAAGAAAACTTAAATCTGTTAAGAGAACTTTGAAATATTTTCATAACTTATAACGAGAGTTTCTAGATTGTCTGTACATTAGAGTTATAGTAAAGTTTATCTTAGTCTGGGTGTATGTTTGTTCGTGCATGTAAATAAAGGAGGATTTTTATTACTTTATCACATAGCAACAGATTTCACTCAAAATATCTGCACCATTTTACTAGAGGTCTTCATTGCAGTGAATGAATTTGGAAGTCGTGGGATCGAATACAGGCTCACACCAAAAGTTTTTCCAAGTTCATTTTGAAATGTATGTGTGAACTATCGATTATATACTGACAACATTGTACCCGGTGCATGAAAATAGTTTCCACCACCTATTCCAATTGGGATGTATTAAATTGGCGTGTAAAATCTTAACAGCTGCTGTCTACACCTGCGGGTAGAAAGAGAGATTATAAGAAGAGAGAAGTTATAAAAAACATTTTTTTCTCTCAAAAGAACCAAACAACTTTGAAGCCTTAATTGATTTTGAAAACAGGATACACTTGAGCTGATGCTATCAATCAAATGTGTCTTAAAATTGAAGTTAAATGGAACGAATAATTTCACATATAGTTGCGTAACTTGGATAAAGTCAACTAAACCTGCCGAACTCTGTTTATTATTCAATCTGACCGGTATTTTGTGTGTGGAGACAATGGAGGTGGACCTCAGGCTGGTCGTGTGAATGCTATCAGAGTCTACAACGGATTATCTAATAGATTGAAATCGATGTTTGCTTCCGATAATAGATTTATGCTAGCACTAGAACGTAGGTAAATTGGGTTTAACCTGGTGTAGTCGGTGGCTGTTAAACCTCGACACGCCGAATTTTTCAGTCCCAAGTAAGTGGCCCATTGCCATACACCGGTCATTGTGTTGTCTTCTATCTATATTTCTCACACATACATACATACACACATACATAACTTCACGCCAAATCCCTTGCGGGGTAGGCAGAGAGAACAGAGCGCCATAAGGCACGATTCTTACACGCCTCACTCGCTTCGTTGACTTTTATAACTCTTTTCATGCACGCGCGTCGGTTTTTGAGGCTCTTAACATCACCTTCCTCCAGAACACGTTCTATTTGGTCATGAAATGTGTGTCTTGGCCGTCCTCGACTCCTACATCCATCCGTTTTTGCATTGTATATCTGCTTAGTCAGTCTTGCATCAACCATTCTTTCTACATGTCCGAACCATCGGAGCATGCCTTTTTTTACTTTTACACCGACACTCTCTTTCAAACCAACTTCCTTCCTTACAACCTTCTCACACATAACTTACGAAAATAATTTCAAGAAGTCCGTGTGAGCCCGGAATTAATCTCATCTCTTTTTGATTCAGAACCGAGGAGCTGGAACACTGTATAATTCAGATGACTTTTAAACTCATCGACAATCTTGTAACATTGGTTTTTAATTTAACATTTATCAATAAATGTAGGTATACTTACACATTTTTGGAAATGACTTAACACTTATAATATTTGCCGTCTATCTAACGTCATGACATATTAAAACAATGCGAGGAAAATCCGTACCTTCATCTTCCCTCCCTTCACAAAAGAGATTCCAATTGAATCTCATTTTACTTCAAGATTGATTCCCAACTCCACTTGAGTTCGCATTCTCATATAATACACGAAAACTTTCCATAAATACAGAACCCAAAACTACATTTGCTTTCCTTTCAACACACAAATTCAATATGTCCCCGATTGCATAAATGTATACACATTTTTCCGAATGAAAATACTACGAGCCGAAGAATTTTTGGCTGAAGGCCACCGGATGGTAAATTTACTATGAAAATACACTCTTTATTTTGGCTATATTTTTATATAACCATTCAAATCTCACACAACTTTATGTCATTCATCGATAGCTAAGATCCCTATCGTAAAACCTTACCAAAATGTCATTTGATTAAATTTTAATGTCGTTTGATTCAGGTTCATTTCAGGTTTGATTGAGGTCTGAAGGCAGAGTGCGTCGTATCGTACTCATAACTCGAAATAACGTTATATTTTTTAGATCCTGTGATATATCACATATTATTATTATGTCACGCCATTTAAAACCAAAAGGTGCAGACAGCGGTTATTAAACTTCAACCAGCCGATTTTTTACATCCCAAATGAGTAGGCAGCGAAATCTATCGTCATACACAGCGCACAATGTTATCATACATCAATATTTCTCAAATTTAACTGAAATAATACAAGTCATTGGTGTTCCGGATTTGACTCACGACTTATTGATGCAGAAACGAAGTGGTCGACTCACTATTGATCAGCCCACGGTCGGTCCACTGCTTTGTATGTATGTTTAAGTAATTACTGTAATTATATCAGTTGATTACAAAAAAAAATCCAAATGATACATTTCTAGAATTTAACGGAGAAAATTTTTAGTCTAAACTACAAACTCTCAAAAGCTAAAATATCTTAACCAGTCCATTGAAAACAGGATTCAATTCGAAAATAGCCATTTGTCCATAGGATGTTAAAAGCAACAGGACTTACTCTAATGGGAAACAAATATAGCCCCATGGACATCTGCAACGCGAAGAGGTTAAAACTGCATTTCCAGTCTTAAGATGAGAGTGGGTACGCTCGTTCGATAGAAGAAACCAATAACAATAATTTGCAAAACTTTTGAAAAAAAATATTTTACAGCAAACGAAGATTAGCTTTTTTACAGCATTTAGAAATTTACTTAAGTAATCTAAAAATGAGTCTTAAATGCTACTTAATTCAGCATAAATAGGATTTATTAATTTTAAATGCCCCATCCGAGAAAAGGCTTGCTAAAAGGATTGCTAAGTGGTCATTAAATATTATTTATAGAGCTTTTTGCTATTATTCTTAACAGAGATAAATTCAAACAGATACGTTATTTTAAAAATTTGCACCATCTTCGTCTGTATTGTCGTTTAAATTCTATTTCAATATAATTAGCCATTTTATACTTATGATTTTACAATTAGACACTGGACTCTCATATCATCAATGTTTACCTCTTATTCTCAATAAAACAAATTATACAACTAAGTATTTATTTAAATCAGAAATATTTATTCCTAGCTTGAATATAAAATCCACCCAGTTCTTCTGGTATTAGTGATGGAAACTCTATGTTTCCATCACTAATATCAGAAGGACCTTCAACTATCTACTGCGGAGCTAGGACTTAGTACCTTTGATCGACATCCCCGTGGATAGTTATAAGTTTCAATAAAACGGCATCAATTCTAAATCAAACAAAACATTGAATATAGCACGAAGCGAAAATCCAATCGTAATAGGGATTAGGCAGATCAACTTCCAGCATTTAATTGCCAAACTTGGAACGAGAGAGGGCTCCTAAGTACTCAAACGATATAAAGAGAGAAAACGTTTTCGGAAATTGAAACGACTTTTGTAATTGCATTATACAAATAAGATAATTAATTCATTTGAAACTATTCTTTCCGACCGCATTTTTTCAAAAATTTATAATTTCTATTTGAATTGTATGCAGATTGATCAATGACTGGGCCGTATCAACCGGGAAAATGACTCTACCGCTCAGAATATCAACGTAAAGTGGATTATGTTGCGATTTATTCGGTGAGAGAGGTATCTGTAGATACAAAGTGAAATGGGAAGGCGAAGGGAGCGTCCTTTGCCTTCCTATTCCACTTACGATCGCTTCTACAAGCCAAGGTCGTAAAATTGTCAACTAAATAGTACGACTAACTGTGTTGCAGGTGTCCATGAGCGACGCCAGTTGCTTACCACCAGGTGACTCGCTCGCTCGTTTAAGCTATAATACAGAGACAGAGACAAAAAAATTATTATGCATTCCATTACATTGGTATGTTTGCTTAGTTCTTAATTATTTAAATATCAGGAGAATCGTCAAAGGAAAGTAACTAATTGAAAGCCTTTGATCATTACTTTTGCAGCGCCTGGTTATTAACAAGCAATTTAAAAAAGCGTAATTACTTTCCCAGTGAGTTAATTATATATTTTTTTTCTTTTATAAACTGTTTGGTAATGTGAAGTAATTTATAGCGGGCCGTTATTTTTAAGGCTATTTTTTATTAACTAAACACAGATATGGAAAGTGGGAAGGGATTGGGACCGCGGCAGGACTTGGACCTCCTGATACCTCTCTCACCGAGTGAAACGCAACATAAGCCAAGTTACATTCGATATTCTAAGAGGTTGTGGGATTTCAGCGTTATGTTTATATCCCAAATGGAATAGGTGGCGAACCTATTGCCATACCGAGCATAAAGTTTTCAGTCATCGATAGTATCACACTTAACTTCCGGAAACAATTCGAAAAGTCATTGGTGTGAGCCAGAGTCAGGATTCGAACTCGGACCTCTGGATCAGAAGCCATGTTCTCGACCAACTTCAGAGATTTTAAAAATACTTTTTAAATTTAATTTATACCCTTACAAATATAATCATCGCATAAAACAGGATGAACAGGGAAAGTTCTTGTTATATTGTGTTATGATAAACTAATAAAACCTTCTGTGGAAAGTGGGTCAGGAGAAGATTGAAGGCTCGCGAGGAGGGAGCAGTTCTACTGGGGATTTACCTACATCTCGCGAAGGACCAGCTACATATTAAATTTGCCATAAAATGAAGTGCAACTCTTATCTAGTAAGGATTTTTTTTATTATTTTTTTTATTGCGGTCCTCTGATTTTTTATTTTCGCTCTTATAATACGCGTACATTTGGGCTGCGTTCAATGGTGTTGCCAAAAGTCAGGTTCTATATGGTTCAATTATGTAGTAGGTGACAAGCCTTTTACAGCACTATTTGATCTGATATCGATAATTATGACACGTAACCTCTGAATGCATTCTAAATAATTCTAATTGTTTGAAATATTTTTTATTCGTCTAGCGTTTTTCCTTAATTTCGAATTAATTGAATATAAAACTATCAATAATCAATAGGATTTCGAAAAGGCTTTAGTACCGTGGACTACATCCATACTGTTCGGCAGATTGTACAGAAGACCGAAGAGTACAATCAGCCGCTGCGTATGGCATTCGTGGATTACGAAAAAGCCTTCGACTCCATCGAAACTCGGGTAGTTCTGGATGCATTGCAGCGATATCGGATTGACTGGCGTTATATCGAGGTGTTGAGATGAGGTATTGTATGATACCGCCACGATGGCTGGCCAGATAGAGGAAACCAGCTGGCCAGAAAACAAAGCAGTAGGTTTGTGAATAAAAGGTGTAGCAACCAGAATACTCCACAGTCACAATTATGATCCAACCAAATTAAAATCAACGTCCTTCATGTTAACTAAGAAATTCTATGCGATCATAGCAGTCGAGCACAAATTACGCGACATCTTTTAATTAGAGTGGTAACATTGTGCAACAATTGTGGCGAATAATAAAATTTAAGTATCACATAATGAACACAATATCAAGGCAAATTTAAAATTAAAAAGCTATCAGAAATTATTACAGAACGCCTCCACTTCAAAAAAAGTGAACAAATTCCAATACACAAACTACAAAATCCACGTTGAGCTAGCAATTTGACGGTCCCACTCCGACTTGTCAGTCATGAAGTCGTTGATGGTGTAGTATGCACCACCAATGAGATGACCCTTCACAGCCCGCCTAAAGCGATCATATGACAAATCCAGAATATGCGCAGGTATCCTATTATAAAATTGTACACCCATTCTCAAAAAAGACTTGTGTACCTTGTGCAGGCGATGATACGGTAACTCAAGCTTATGCTTGCCTCTAGTATTAAAATTGTGTGCATCGCTATGTTTTGTATATTTATCTAAGTTTCTCCTCACAAACATGATGTTATCATACACTACTGGAAAAAATTAAGGGATCAAAAAAAATTCCAAATTTTTCGGTAGTTTTCAACAGGCCGTAACTTTGAGAGAAATGGTCGTACAGGAAATAAAAAAAAGGAAATTGTAGCTCCAAGTGTCTAGTTTTTGGATTAGAACTTCAAAATTTTGTAGCCTCCGCGGTTTCTGAGTAATCGTAGAAAAACCAGCAGCATAAAAATTCTCAAATTTTTTTTAGTTTTTTTTTTTGGTCTACGGGCGTCGAAAAATTTTTTTTAGCTTAACCACCATGAGGATCGGATACTTTGTTCAGTTAGCTTTAATTTCTTTTTTTAAACACCCTGATACGTCCACTCCTCGCTGAGATATCGGTCTTCAAATGGAAAAGGATCTTTTTGTCTTTGATTATCGATATCTCAGCAACCAATGATCGCACAGAAAGTTAGAGGTGGGTTTCAAGAACTTAAATGAATTTCCCTTAACAGCTGTCCAAAAGTTTTGAGAATTTTTTTGCTGCTGGTTTTTCTACGATTACTCAGAAACCACGGAGGCTACAAAATTTTGAAGTTCTAATCAAAAAACTAGACACTTGGAGCTACAATTTCCTTTTTTTTTATTTCCTGTACGACCATTTCTCTCAAAGTTACGGCCTGTTGAAAACTACCGAAAAATATGGAATTTTTTTTTGATCCCTTAATTTTTTCCAGTAGTATATATAAACTGGTAGATAACTGTTAAAATGCCAAAACGTTCTCTGAGGGGACCTTAGCACCCAAATTATTAATTGCTCGTATTGCTCGATTCTGAATAACGAAAGTGGACTGAATCTCAGCTGCTCTGCCCCATAGCAATATACCATATGACATAACGCTATAAAAATAACTAAAATTAACTATTCTGGCGGTTCCAATATCGGTGAGCTGTCGAAGTTTTTGAACCACGTAAGCAGCAGAGCTAAGTTTTCCCGTTAAAGACTTTATTTGTGGGCCCCACTGTAGCGTATTATCTAAGATAACATAACATAACTTCACGCCTTTTGTTACCCGAAGGTGTAGGCAGCGGCTGTTAAGCCTCGTCTCGCCGTTATGTTTACGTCCCAAATGGAATAGGTGGCGAACCTATTGCCATACTGGGCACAAAGTTTGTCAGTCATCGGTATTTATCACACATAACTTCCGAAAACAATTTCGAAAAGTCATTGGTCATCTAAGATATTACCCAAGAATATAGTAGACTTCACTGGGTCAAGAATTTTGAAGTGAAACTTCTAATGTCTCGTGCAAGAGCGTTTAACGCAATATATATATATATACAATAATACTCTAAAACAGCGAAGTATGAAGCTAACTTTTCAATTTGTTAAGCTTGAATTTTATTAGTACACAGACATCTAGTGCCAAGTGGAGGTACTATAATTGATTTGGAATATCAATCATATATAAACCCTACGGTAGTAAAACCATAGCGCGATCTAAGTTGGCGTATTGCGACCTCTATGACCGAAAACGTAAAAACATTCCTCGGGGATAATGCAAATCCGCGGAACTAGCATTGGATAATTCCGCGTATGTGAAAATTGTAGCCAATTAAAGTTTTCGCGAGCAAATCTCGAAAAATTTTGATAGGCTGCCACCGCCTTGACACGAGTTCATTTCGACCAATATGAAGCCAAACAAAATGAGCTTGATCATAGAACTAAATTAGTTCTATGATCAAGCTCATTTTGATTGGCCCTAGAACTAATAGAGTTATTCTATTAGTTCAACTAATAGAATAACTCTATTAGTTCTAGGGATATTCGATATAGATTATAGATAAGTTATAACCTTTTTCTGTAAAACTGGACGATTGCAGATACGCATTACGCGTTCTTTACGTATGGTAGATTCGCGAATTTGCACTATCCCCGACGAATTATTAGTAAACATTCGTGACAATCGTAACACTGACAGTAGGTATTGAGTAGGTACTCCAATCTATTTGTTTTTATGTGCTTTTATTAAAAATGTTCAACATAATATGTTGAATTGTTGGAGTATATTATACTCCAACTGTAAAGTGTAAAACCGATCAACGTAAAAACGACGATAATGTGACGATAAATTAATTTTGCTCCCTGAAAGACAACAAAGCTTGTGCTTAAACTAGAATTAGTAGTGATTTGAACAAATATATTACTTGTTACTGGATATACTTACGAATATTTTGGTAATTATAAACTTATAAATTCTATTTTCTTTTTTAATCATATTTAAAATCTTGCAAAGCATACAAACAACATTAGCTATTTACAGTTTTATCTAAAGGCATACAGGAACATAAATACTTTGTTTAGTAGGAATATAACATAAAAATATGTTATTTATCAAGTAACTTAATGTAGGTATAATTTTCATTTATCATTTTCAAGACTAATCATTTTCCAGTATACTAATTAATTTCAATGATAATTTAATGACAAACTGACTTCAATCATGACATGATAAACATTTATATTCATGGTTAAATAATCTTCTAAAAAGAAACATTTATAAGTTCAGATTAAGGGTATAAATAATAGTCTGTTTCTGGTCCTCGGTGAAATAATCTCCATATTATGAAATACAAAGATAATTGAGTCTTGGTTGTACAAGTCTAATAAATATATGTAGTTAATTCATAATTAGTTTGGCAGTTCCAACTTACAAAGATCTTGTAACTATTATTATAGATATTTGGAATAAATTAAGTTCAGAATAAGGGTATAAATATCTGTTAATCCGGTCTGTTTCTGGTCCTCGGTGAAATAATCTCTATGTTATGAAATACAAAAATATCAAATATTATTATTATATTACTATAAATTATCTTTATATTTGGAATATATATCTATATAGACACCATTATGATAATGTTGACTATTCTATGTCTGTTAATCACAATCTATCTGAAGTGCCATGCCGTTTAAAATTTACATTTCAACACATGATACATTTTCAAAGTGCAAAGTGATTATTAGTTTTACTTGTGATGTAACAACACCATCAGGTTACACCAACTCAAAGTCAAAATTTCAAGTGCCTCAGATCAGTCTGTTGTATTCTTAAACACAAAGTTAAATTAAAATACTAGTTAGGAACTTAGTAATCGTTTAAACTTAGCTATCATTCCCATTTTTAATAGTACCTATAATATTTTAATATTAATAGTCTCGGTGGTCCAGTAGTTGAGCTCCAGTGATTTCTCTGAATTACTTGATATTAGGTAGGTACCCCATGGTAAAAAATTGAGATTTGGATAATTCTCCACTCGAAAATGATAGTAATATTTCAATTGTTTCTTTTTTATGGGATAGGGGAGCAAACGAGTAAGTGGGTCACCTGATGGTAAGCAACTTGACACCGCCCGTGAACACCGTGGTGCGTTGCCCTCCTTTAAGAGAGTCTGGATACCTCTCTCACCGAACGAAAAGCGGCACAAGCAATTTTACGTCGATATTCTGAGGTCGTGGTATTTCTTTGGTGTGAATTGAATCGTGGTGTTAAATAAATAAGTTTCATCGGTCGAGCCGGTCCATTCATGCAGCGAACCGCATAGATCGATGTTTTTTTTTCTTTTGCAATGTAGTATATAGGTATATATTATGAATGTAATAAATATGTATTACGTAGTTCTTGATCTTAGGACTCAATTTTGACGTGTTTAAACCCGCTAGGGATGATATTAATAACAGTCGTGGAGCCAAGCAGTCCGCTGCATGAATGGGCTGGCTCGCCCGGGAAACACCACTAGCTCTCATTCACAGATAATTTTAATGCTTTTTTTGGGTCTCAAATAAAAGGGCTTTTTGATAGATCTTGAAAAATGTGACGTCATTCTAAATCCAATATTGCGGAATAAGTATTTTAATGCATTTTTACAATATGGGTATCAAATTGGCTTGAGCTTTGGTGAGTACCTAAATCAAAGAATAATGCGACGTTGAATATGGCAGGTCCTCTTAAATAGAGGAGTAATTACCAAATTCGACCCACACCCGTATTAAGATTTATACTCGAGTGGGGATGGAACCCGTCAATCTCCGTTCCACAGTCGGTAGTTTTACCAATGCACCTCGAGGCCCGTCGTAATGTAAGTAAGATGTGCTCTTTTTAAATTAAGCGTGTTATAAACGTATGTTTGTTACAAAGTTTCACTTCTATAGCGCGGAGGGACTCCACGCGAATTTTTTTATTATTCAGAGCTATACTTATATCCGGACCTTTAACAGTAGGCATAGTGAACTTTATTATTTTAGTTTTAGTCGCATTTAGAACTAAATTATTAGCCGTGAACCATTCATGAACTTATGTGAGAGAACGATTCACATCATCGAATATACTCTATTTATGGCCTACCTTGAAGAGAAGTGATCAGCAAATAGTACAACGTTACAAAACTTCTGTACGCAAATGGGCAAGTCATTAATATGGATATTAACGTCGTTGCAAACTGCATCGAGTCTTCCGCTCGCCTATACCGCAATGTCTGAAGACCAGAGTTCAATCATTGGTGTGAGAAAGTAAGTAGATGAGTCAAGACGTAAGTATAAAAAGGTGTCATTATAAAAAAACAGACAGTTACAGTGTGGAAATTAATATAATTATTGATCAAAACAACTTTTAGGATTATATCGTGTTTATTTATTATTTATTTATATTTATTTCCCGACGTTTTGAACTCTTTACAGAGATCATTTTCACGAGAAACCATTCCACCACCACTCGTGAAAATGATCTCTGTAAAGAGTTCGAAACGTCGGGAAATAAATATAAATAAATAATAAATAAACGCGATATAATCCTCAAGGTTGTTTTGATCAATGAGTGAGATTCGCGAAAATCTTAGAAATTAATATAATAAATAATAAATAAATAAAATAAAATAGCCTTTATTACTGATCTTTTTTTTTTTTTTTTTTTTTTTTTTTTTACAATGTTGCCATATTTAACTATCGGCAACCGATTGTTTATGTGGAACAGCTTGTCTGTCGACAAAGGCCTCCTCTAATGATCTCCATACGTTTCTATCCCTTGCTAAACGGGGCCATACTGGACCAGCTGTTTCCTTAAAATCGTCTTCCCACCTTTTGGTCTGTCTTCCTCTGCTTCTTTTGCCATCCCTTGGATACCATTCCGTTACCAACTTGGTCCATTTTTCCCCGCTTTCCCTTAACATGTGGCCTGCCCAACGCCATTTAAGAGACCTGTAGGTTTTGTATATATTTTTAAATTTTGTCTTCTTTTTAATTTCCTCCAATTTGACTCTGTCTCTTCGTTTTATTCCTAAAACACTTCTTTGTATTGAATTTTGGCAGATTTTCAATTTGTTTTCTTGTATGTCTGTTAGCGCCCATGTCTGGCATCCGTATAGCAGGCATGGCATTATACATGTTTCATATACTTTCTTTTTTCCCTTCATAGGCATTTCTTTATCTTTCATTATATCCCGAAGAGACCAAAACCGCTTCCATGTATTTGTTACCCTTCGTTCTATTTCTTTATTCATGCCATCACTTGTTGATATAAGTTGACCCAAGTAAATGTATTCATTTATATATTCTATTTCTTCATCATTGACTGTTATTCGTACGTTTGCTAGTTTGGAATTTGTCATAATTTTGGTTTTTGTGAGATTCATTGTCAAGCCGGCCTTAATACTTTCATCGGATAGTTGCTGCATCATTAGTTCGAGTATTTCTGCTTTCTCTGAAAATAAAATCAAATCATCCGCAAAACGCAGATGGTGGAGATTTTCGCCATTTATATTAACGCCAATTTCAGTCCAGTTCAAATGTCTGAAGATCATTTCCAGTACTGCTGAAAATAATTTTGGTGATATTGGATCCCCTTGGCGTACTCCTCTTTTAATAGGAAATTCCTTGCCCAACGTTTCAAGTTTCACTTGTGTTGTGCTCGATGTGTATACTTTTTTAATTATGTTTATGTATTTTTCTTGCACCCCTTGTCTTATTAGAGCCTCCCATATATAATCATGTTCTAATGTATCGAACGCTTTGTTGAAGTCAATAAATCCAATAAAGTATGTTTTATTATATTCTTTATACTTCTGCATTATTTGTTTTAGAGTGTGTATATGATCTATAGTTGAGAATTTGTTTCTAAATCCAGCTTGTTCCTTAGGTTGGTTCTCATCTAGTGTATTGGTAATCCTACTTAATACAATTTTTGAAAATATTTTATAAACATTCGACATTAGACTAATGGGCCTGTAGTTTCCTATATCGCTTTTATCACCTTTCTTATGTAGCAATATGATTGTTGATTTTGTCCAGTCTTCTGGGATAGTTTCCGTTTTGAGAATCTCATTGAACAAGTCTGTAAGTCTAGGTGCTATCACTGGTAACGTAGTTTTAAGAAGTTCATTTGTAATTAAGTCTGATCCTGGTGCTTTATCTAGCTTTTGTGATTTAATAGCTTTTATTACTTCTTCATTAAGAATTGGTTTAGTCTCCTCTTTGTTTACTGAATCATATTCCTTCATTACTTGTCCCGCTTTTTGACTTTTGTATAAATTTTGGTAGTATTCTGTTGCAATTTCTATTATTTCTGGTCTTTTGCTGGTCTTTCCCCTAGATTTATGTTTCATGTTTGGAATCCAATCTTTTTTATAGTCCATTTCTTTAAGTGCTTTCTTTAGTCCTCCAGATTTTTCTATATGTTTTCTTAATGTAGTTAACCTTTTTATTTTTCGTTCTTTCCTAAGTTGTTCACTAATCTTTTTGCTTAATTCTGCTATTCTTTGTCGATTACTATTAATATGTTTACCTTGTTGTATAAGTTGTTTCCGTTCTTGTAATAGTTGTTTACTTTTAACGGATATCTCTGTCTTACTCGTCATGTTCACTTTATTAGTTTCTATTTTTAATCGATTAAGCAATCTGGAATATTTTTCTTGAGTCGAAATACATTCTGTCCTCTTATCTTGCAGGGATTTTTCGAGGTTATTCAGAAGTATATCAGTATTACCGGTACATTCGATGGCTCTGATAGTGTTGTGAAATTTTCGTGCCCTTTTAGCATGAATTCCGGAGACCTTTGCTCTAACCAACCTATGATCTGAGTTAAAATTAAAATTGTTTAGAATAGACAAATCCTTAAAAACTTTCATATTGTTGGACATAATATAGTCGATCTCATTTTTATATTGACCACCAAGAGAAATCCATGTCCATTTCTTTGATGGTTTCTTTCTATAAAAACTATTCAAGATGCTTAGCTTGTTTTCAGTAGCGAAGGAAACTAGTCGTGAGCCGTTTTGGCTTCTATTTCCAAATCCATGACTTCCTACGGTACATTCTTCTCCAGTTTTTCGTTTGCCAATCTGTCCATTAAAGTCGCCCATAATAATAATATTTTTGGAAGCATTTGTGGTGGTGAATTGTAGATCTTCGTAGAATTTTATTATTTTTGCTATGTCATCTTTCCTATTGGATTCGGTGGGTGAATACGCCTGAATTATCGACCACAGTTGATCTTTCTCTCCATCTACTGGTAGTTGAATGTTGAGAAGTGCAATCCGTTCCGAAATACCTTTCAGCTCGATTATGTACCTAGCAAGGTTTCTTTTAATCATGAATCCCACTCCGTATAACCCAGCCGTCTCCCCAATATGATGCAGTATGTATTTTCCGTGGTCTTCTATTTTTTCCCCTAGTCTTCTCACTTCACTAATACCGAGTATGTCCCATTTTATCTCATCCAGAGCTAATTCCAGTTCCAGTAGTTTCTCCATGGTTCCTAGAGATCGACAGTTTAAAGTTGCTATATATACATCGTTACATTTATTTCTCCTGATATTAAGTTTTTTCATCTTTAGAGGGTCATGGTCATTTTCCCCCACGAGGACCAGTCGGCTTGGGGGAGTTTGGTGTTTTCTAATCATTTGTTTTCCTTTATTTTTGTGTTGTTCTGTTTTCCGGTTGCCGATTGCTAATTGTTATTGCTTATTATCCGTTGTACTGGAAGAGAGAGAGCTTGATCTACCCCTCATGACGTCGAAAGGGTTACGCTTGTTGTTTTGTAATGGAGTCCAGATTTGTTGTTTCTTAGTTTGTGTGTTATCTCGCGGTGATGAAGATATTTGTCTCTTTCTTTTATCGTTAATTGTATTAATTTCTTTTACTATAAGCTTGTCGTATTTAAGATATGCTACTTTTCCTTTTGCTCTTTCTTCCTTTAATTGCGATTGTAGCAGTTTCCTCTTCTCCAGAACTTCTTTAGAATAATCCTCTGTGATATATATACTTTCAAGATTTTTCCGAACTTTCATTACCTCATATTTCTTCCATATATTCAAAAAAGAAAGCAGGACAGGTCTCGGCTTTCTGCCTGGGATTTTCTTTCCAATTCGATAAATGTTATTTATTTCAAAATCGGCAATGTTTATATTTAGCTCTTTATTAAATATTTTCCTCACCTCCGGTATTAGTTCGGATGAAGAAACCTCTTCTTCCTTTATTCCGAAAATTATAATATTGTTCAGTTTTTTATCTCTTTTCAGGTAATCGATCTCTTTCTGCAAATTTATTACTTTGGTTTTTAAATCTTTATTTTCTTCTATAATAAGCTTTATTTTTCCATCTATTTTTTCCATGATTGATTTGGTTATTGAATCTTTCAGTTCGGCCGTCTGTTTCTGCATTTCCATTTTCATTTTATCAAACAGAATTTGAAATTGATCTTCCATTTTGAATACCTTTGCGTATAATGGAACGCAACGGTAGAATGGTGGTTTTTACGTTGACAACACTGTAGTGATGTATGACACTGACACTGTCTAGCTGTCAGAAATGTCGTTATAAATTTTTCTATGATAAATTTCTAACCTCAAGAACCTCCTAGAAATTAATATAATTAATTACTAAATCCCCAATTGAACAGCAGAAAAATAACATATATGACATAGGCTTTTGTTTTTTTATTCAAACAAATTAATTCTCAGGTGTACACAAAATTTCAGCAACTAATATTGCACGCCTCCAACACCCTGGTTTTAATTAAACTCCGTGTACCTTGTAACGCTTATTATAATTATTTCATCTTCTCACCCCCACTCGTCCACCCCTAAACCTCCCCCATTCTGATTGTATCGCTAAGTTTTATGCCATGTTATTAGTAAACATGTTCTCCATAATATTATTTAGTTTGATATTTCACTTATTACTCGAGCTCAAATGTATACAGCCTGAAGGCTTGGAATATATTAAGTTCGACTATACACTGCCCGTGACTACGTTCGTGGTAATATTTATTCAGTTAAAACAATAAGTGTTTATTTCGTGCACTTTCATAATTGGAAGGTCATAGTAAAATAGGCAGCGTTATGTTGTCTAGCGTATTAATACATAAATATATGAAATAAAAAAACATAATACCGAACATACCTTGGCACTCGTCTTTATGGCTTAGTAGTGTAGTACTCCGACGTTGGATAGATAACAACCCGGTTCCAACCGATACATATGTCATTAATAGTTCTACAGTGGCACACCGACGCAATGAGCTACATGAATGGGTCAGCTCAAAGGTGAAATCGACGTAAAGTAGCTTACACCGAGTTCCGTTCGGTACGAGATATATATAGTGCTACGGTATTCATAACAGTGGACTCGTGAATAAAAAGGTGCAGAAGCCACAATCCTCGACTGACAAAATTAAGGTCCAACTGTATTTTAAATTATATATACATGAAAAATAATAACTTCACGCCTTTTTCTATCCGAAGGTGTAGACGGCGGCTGTTAAGCCTCATCTCGCCGTTAAAGCTGTTTATGTTATTAATAATATTAGAGCATGCACAACAATGTCATTCAAATAACAAGAGAAGTAACCACTCGTCTAATACAACACTAAGGGGAAAATAGGGACTATATATAACTATAGGAAAAAGGCTTGTGTTAAAAGTACTCGGCGGTATCTTTTACGTGTTTACACGCTTGGATACAAGGATTTAGAGCAAACACTAAATGTGATAGAATATGTGATAAAATAATAATTATTGTATATGTGTGTATGTATGTTGTTTAAATGTTACGTATATATGTATTTATATTATAATATATGTATCTGTACATGTATGTATTTATGTATCTATCTATTCCATGGCTCCATATAATATAGACTTCAAGTAAGTACACCGCATATTACTCTTTCTAGTTCAAAATGTCCAAGCTAAGGTTGTCTGGAAGAGATCGCAGCATGCGATAAGACCGCCTTTGTACTAGCCATAAGATTTATTATATACTACTTAGGCCCGTAAGATCAATCATAGTTAAAACTGTCGATTTTCTAAACTATAGTCAATTTTAATCTAGAGTTTAAACCTGCCTCGTAAGATCAACAGCGAAATGGACATAGATTACGTAAACTAAGTTTAGTTTTCGACAGATGGCAACATTTGGTTATTTAATGTCCATATTTCGCTCATCATTCACTCTTTTGTACATTGTCTGTGGCATATTTCGTGAAAAAAACTCTTTTTCTCTTTCTTTTATGAAGTTTTATAGTGTGACCATAGATTTAAGAAAAATAGATCGGCAATAGTCACCCAAACAACGTGACCAAAAATGGGTTGTTAATGTGTGAGTGACTTACGGGGCTCGTGGCGCATTGGTAAAACAACCGGCTGCAGCACTGAGGTCGGGGGTTCGATTTTCACCCGAGCACAAATATTTATGACAAACATTAATATTTGTGCAGCGTCTGGGTGTTTTTTTGTGTATTATAAGTATGTATTTACAAAAGAAAAGTATATATATATATATAGATATATAAGTATATATATATATATGCATTAGTATCCGTTATCTAGTATCCATAGCACAAGCATTTAGTTGCTTAGTTTGGAACTGGAGGGCCCTGTGTGATTTGTGTCCAAGATATTATTATTATTATCAATGTGTTCGTAAAAAGCGCTTCAAAACGTTAACTTTTACAAAGTTAATGTTCATGTGTGGAAATGTAAATAAAATATACGCGGTTCCCAAAATCTAATATAAGCGGTTGCGCTGTCAGTGATTCGATGCTATTAGTAAATTTTTCCTGACATGTGCCATCTATTGTAGTCTATGCTAAATCTATGTATGAACCCACAATCGTTGTGTCAGATGTCAGCTGATAAACGACCGCCATTTTTAAACTAGGCAGGACCACGGTTTAAACGGCAAAATCTCCTGGTGTAAGCTAAACTATAGTTTAAACTGTTATTGGAGGTTTATCTAGCATTGATCTTACAAATTAAACGACAGATGAGGTTTAAACTAGGTAAAATAGTTTAAACTGTGATTGATCTTACGGGCCTAACTGTCATCAAAAAAAATCAAGTTCGTTGATATTCATATTCAGAAGTAGCTCGAAAAGATATAAAGTACTTGTCTTGGAAACTTCGACTATTATTCGATTAAAATTTCGACTTGAGATTTTCAGGATCTTCATCATGTTTTTTGTCGAAAAAAAAAATTATGAGAAAAAAAAAAATTTTTGATGATTTTGGAAATTTTAAAAAATTTGGAGTGACCTCTTAAAATTTTTTTTTTGCTGTCTTTTGCAGATGGCTCTTAAAACATCAAAAACTAACATATTTTCACCCGAGACTCAAAAAAAAAATTGTCGGTTTTTTTGGGCCACCCTCATATAGATAGTATTTAAACATAGTTTCAAGCAGTAAATGTACAAAAAAGTGTAAATAAATGAATCAAAAAGCTCAAATATTAATTCTGTGCAAATCAACTGTGCAAGATATTTGTTTCGTTTTCATATCCTGTAATATTACGTGTTTGTTATAGTTAATATCGTTCTCAACGTGAGCGATACATCTGCTGTCCGGTGACACATAGAGATTGATCATGTTGTGATATTGTACACCGCCTTATATATATATTGTTATAACAATGAAAGCCTTAAGTATTTCTGCTCGACAGCAAGAGGCAAGAAATTACAAAATGCTATGTAACGCCATCAAGGCACAAATTTCGAGATGAGACTATTAGACTATGCGCGGATATGGATTTAGAATGAGATATGTGGGTTCGATTCCAAGATTCGAGAATAAATTTAAGTTACAAACATGTTCTTATGGCGTCTTGGTTTTCTGCGAAACACTACGTAAGTATTTTAAAAAAACAAACTAAACTATTGTTTTTAATAAAACATTGATATAGGTTAATTCTTTAAATAAATTTACGCTTCACTTTATAACTATACTATTTGTAATGTACTACAATCTACAAACTAATATATCTACAAACAATAAATGTATTACAATCTGCAGTATATAGAGGAACTGTAACTGTGTGCGGGTCATCTGATGGAAAGCGATTTTCATCGACGAATGTACATCTGCAACGGATCTGCGTTACCGACCTTTAAGATGATTTGGGCAATGTCAGAAAAAAAAACATGGACGAGCTTGATTGACAGGACCAGACGTATTTGGTGATCTTTTTATTTTTACCACTTTGACGTTAAACCTTGTGTTTAATCGTAATAATTCACGTATATTTGGTGACGTTATGATGCTGGTAACTGGTGCGGTCGTTGCTGTTGTGGACTTCAATCATTTGAGAGGATATTTTGTCCAAAAATAGTGATATTGTTCACAGCAAAGATATTAGAATAATTAAAAACTTATGAAGATTTAGTCTATGGGGCTTTAAAAAGAAATATAAGATGACGACAATCGAAAGAATGCTCCTCTATCTTTGGGCTCTTACTAACTCTTAAGATATTATATTTCTTAATTCGGGGACTATTCACAGAAGAACAAATTAATTGGTTATGTATTTGTAATTGATTATAATATGTGTATTGTGTAATGAATGTTACATGAATTGATATGTAACATAATATAATATTTTACCGTCTGAGGTACCTTTAAGTTGTGAGAGTATTAGAATCGTCAAAAGGAAACTTTTTTCATGGCAACATATAAACTTTCCTGATTCCTGTAATACGAATTAGTTGTAGTTTAGTCTTAAATTTTGAGTATTAAAGTTTATTCTAAAGCTTTCTGCCCACTATCCCGTAGCATACCATGACCGTACTAGGACCGTTTTTGGACCGATATTTGAACGAACGAGTGTATTGAAAGGATTTCTGCCGTGTTACATACGGACAACATACGGGTTGCATACGGGCACCATACGCGATGTATAAGGGCACAGAACGCGGTCGAGCCGTTGCAGTGGGCATAGTAAACCGTATTGTATTACTTTCGTGTCTGATACGTTCCTAGCACGGTCATGGTATGCTACGGGATAGTGGGCAGAAAGCTTAAACTGTATTAGGGATACTGATGGGTGTTTAAGAACACTTACTACTTCTTTCCTACGACTGTATTGGATAACGCTGCCTGCGCTTTCGTTTATTATTAGCTATAATTATTAATGCTGTAAATAATTAATCAGTAATTGATTAATGTAAATATTTACACGGTAATGGAGTATTGTGTCCGCACGATAATTAGCTTGTGTCTACTAGACACAAATTACATGTTTACTGCATGGTTGTGACATCATATTGTGGTCTTTGTATTTTGTCTGGATATAACCAACCGTGTTACCATCGGAAAATGGAAACTGCTGGGAGTGATTTCCTGGAAAGAGACGGAAAAATGTTCTAAAATCGTAGAAGCGAGCGATCTTTGATTTGACTAACGGCAGAGTGTTGGCTGTCAAATAGATCCCTTTACTGCGAGGTATCACTTCGTATATAAACAGTAGAATTGACCGAATGCGAAATGCATCATTGTCATTATCATATTAAGACCCATATTTGATTAATTTTCAAACAATTATCAAATATTATTATTCTATTTTAAAATAGGTTTAAGATCCTACCTAAGGTCGGTCATCGGGGCCTACCTGCAGGAGAGACGGGTGGACTATGCCGACCGGAGCAGGACGGAGCAGAGGAGGGAGTGAGGTGTGGAGTTCCGCAGGGGTCCGTGCTCGGGCCCCTGCTGTGGAACCTAGCAAACGATGCGGTCCTCCGCACCAGCCTGCCACGTGGCGTGAGTGTCGTTTGTTACGCAGACGACACTCTGGTGGAGCGTACGCTCAGGTTCGCCGAGCTGGGCCTGGAGGTGGCGCCTCACAAGAGTGAGGCGCTGTAGTTCCACCGGCTCTCTCGGGGCCGGGAACCACCGGCCTCGCGGATCCAGCGGCTGTGCAGGTGGGCAGGTACATGAAGTACCTCGGCCTCCCTCTGAACAGCCGCTGCAGCTTCGAGGAGCACTTCGTGAGAATGGTCCCCCGAGCGCGACGGGTGGCAGGCGCGTTGCAACGCCTGCTGCCCAACCTCGGGGGAGCAGGAAAGGGAGTTCGCCGCCTCTACGGTGGCGTCATGCGGTCCGTGGCCCTGTACGGGGCCCCCGTTTAGTCGCGAGGTTGACTCAGATACTCACCGGGCACGGGGTGCTTCGGTCAGTATCTGAGTCGAATAAAACGTGAAGAGACGGCGAGATGCCACCATTGCGCATCCGACCTGGACTCGGCCCAGCATACGCTGGAGGTGTGCCCGGGCTGGGCGGCCGATCGCCGAGTCCTGTTCGACGGGATCGGGCGAGACTTGTCCCCGCCGGCGTTGATCGCGGCAATGCTGGCGGGAGAGGATGAGGATATTATTCACAAGTCTGTCAGTCTTATATATTTAACACACATAACTTTAGTACCGTCACCGGTGTCAGTCAAGGTTTGAAATCAGTTTGGAGGAAGAGTTCGTGATTGATTCAAATCATTAGTCTATAATACAGATAACCATGAGGACATTTTGTATGACACTTTGATATAATATACCAAAGCTTATAACTGAGGGTCTTTCCCTCCCCCATCGAGGCTATTAAACCTACACTCACTGAATTTTAAGTCTTTAATGGAATAGATTTAAGCCATACACCGGGCACAATATTGTTCATCATCGATATCTATCTAACCAAACTATTCATCACTATATAACTAGCAAAAAAAAAGAAGTCATTGGTGAGACCAGCGAGCCTTAACCTGATTCTTTATATTGTAATTCTCCCCGGCTCACTAATCGCGTTATTAATAACGCACTAAGAAAATGTCTTCTAAAGAATATAAATGGTACATTAGAGGAATTAAAATCGCTTTTCGATCAAAAACTTTCACCGCCTTTCGCTATTTTATATAATTTACGATTGTAATAAATTCAGTGTAATAGACTAAGTCGTTTGCGGATTATTTTAAAAAGGTTTTTACTGCTTTCGTCTTATCGTTACTAAAATATTATGTATTAATTTTCTCACGAAATATACAAAAGAAATTATCATTATAAAATTGAATAACGCTGAAGAGTTTGCTGGTTTCTTTGTACCAATAAATTATTCTTCTATTGAATTGTCCATTTATTGAGGAAGATTTTAGGCTATATAAAATTACACTGCAATCTATTGGAGTGGAGCTCTGACGTATTTACAGGTAAAAGTATAATAAGGCAGCTTTGCAGTAAACCTAGACGACTGTTTATCTTAGCAACGCAGCGTGAATATGTAGCAAACTGTAAACCTTTTCATCAATACGGTGAGCTCAAAACTAGGGCAGCTACACTTGGCTGCTCCGACTATCTTCCTGTCTGAATGTCGTGTTATAATACCGCTTAGAACACTAAAACAGCTTCATTGATTTCAATAATACACCAAGCAATTGCGTTAAAAATATATGGATAAAGCAAATGGACATGAACCTGTAACCGCTGCCAACTAGCACTTTTTACCAAGCTTGTTTTATTCATTTTGTTCTTAAATACAAGCTTATATAAATCTGCAATCTTAAATAATCTATTTGCAGTACTTGTCAGTTGTAGAAGATCTAATGGCTCTCTCAACTGTAGTATGTTAAGCTCCAAGCAGTATTATTGGTCTGGATTATATTCCTCAATATACTTGAACTCAATGCATGCTGAGTACCACTTCAGACAACCAATCGTTTGACTAATTAGATCTTAGGCATAACAGAGCTTTATATCGAGTATTACAAACATACATAACTTCACGCCAACACAAATATTAATATTATGTCAAGTTGATATACTGGCATATCGAACAATACCTCCGATTGGTTATGATGATATGGAAATATAAGATTTTAATTCCTATTAATTGGTTAAGTTCTATCACTAAATCATCCCTGTTGGTGGGGGCTGGGGGGAGGGGTTATCCGTTGTAATTGGTCGTAACCGTTCTGTAAGCGCTGCTAACTGAAACAATGATAACGCTTCGTGATCAGTAACTAAAAGGGATCGTCGTCCGGTCAAAGGGACTTGATTACATGCGAACTAAACAGCTTTAACTATAGTACATTACAACTAATTTTGTAGGACATTTGAAAAGTTTAAATTTTATCAGTGTATTGGTTTAGTTTATTTCGCTTCATGAATAGGCCGGTTAAATACCAAGAATGCTTAGAATATCGACGTCCAGTGGCACGTTTGCTGCTTGGCCCCTGTCTTTTAAAAATGCTTGTTCGTGCTTGAAACACCGTAATCATTTTATATTATAAGTGGAGATTTCAATATGAGATTTTGAAGTCATATTGAGACTTAAAAAGCACGTGTTTCAGATTTTTTTTTGTTTAAAAACTAGTGTATTGCGATAATATTGTTTTGCTTTGATAATAAAGAGCAGCTATGTTTTATGCCAAAGTTCTTTCTAATCTTTAAGTCATTTGCGTTCACACATAACCCACAAATAGAAACTTAACTATCGCGCCAAGAGAAGTGCATCATCGCCAGATTGTCAAAGTAACTGTATGTTTATAACTAAAATACTATATCATGTTTAACGACCATATGTTTCCAATATCACCGGACGTATCTTTGTAACGGA
The DNA here is from genome assembly GCA_905147225.2 of Euproctis similis. Classification (NCBI taxonomy): domain Eukaryota; kingdom Metazoa; phylum Arthropoda; class Insecta; order Lepidoptera; family Erebidae; genus Euproctis; species Euproctis similis. The sequence continues at coordinate 2,078,077 of LR990121.1, read as the reverse complement.
GATGGCTGGGGCAGATATGGGGCTCGTCGGCTAAGATCAGTAACACCATGATTAGATTAGATGTTAAACGGGGATAATTAGGAAATAGATAAATATTTGTGTCGTTATGATCGCCATCTTCCTAGGCTAACATTTGTCATCGGCCAAACATGTTTTCATCTTAAACATTTTTTATAATTTAATATATATAATGTAATCATCATCATAATATAATGGCATTTGAAAATATATCCAAAACTGAGTAAGTAGGAGTAGGAGTTGGACGAAAGAGGTTAGTCGTAGGATACTCTTTTTTCGAAGTGAAATGCATCATGACCACTACACGTAAACCTTCAGGTCGTGGTAATTCACCGGTCAAACTATAAGAATGCGAGAACGTAAGTATCAATGCTATAGTTGGTTGGATATTTCGGTTTTTTGACACTTTTCAAAGTGTTGTGTCATAAAGCTTAATCGCTCAGGAATATAGCTTTAATAGATGTATAGCAATAGGTTTCGTTGTTAGTTCGTCAAACAATTTCGCCAAGTCATGGCATAATTGACACTAGCCACACTTTCGGCTATTGACAGTGTGAAGTTACAATTCCATTTAAAAACTTCCAAACGGAACAATAATAACTTAACACATTTTTTTCAGCTCTAACAAAAAACCTACAAAAAGTTGTAGGAAAACTCGTCACCCCTGCAACCGTAGCTCTTGCGGCTTGTCAAGTTTTATTAAAGTCGCGACATCGGACCTCTGTGATCTGTTTTTGATCCCTATCAAACGAAAATAAATGATATTAAAATGAGATTAAATCTTCGATTTTGTGGTGTTTATTATCAACAACACAGAAACAGAGTGTTGTTAAAGCTTTATTTATAGGTACATTAATTTATTTTTATTAATAACTAGCTGACCCGGCGAACTTTGTTCCGCATAAAAAGTAATAAATGCTGTCCCGTTAAGTTAATACTGCAATATCTTCGAAAATATTGGTTTAAATTGCATGCAGTACAGGGCCAGGATCATCCATATTACATGCCCAATCCATCTAAGACACTTAATTGGATGAAAATTAGTGCTGTAATATTTAAAATCGCTTCGTGAATTGACCATTTTTTCTCGTAAAAGTAAAATAGTAAAAATGGTCATTGTGGATTATGCGTAAGAGATAGACATATGCCCTCGCGGACTTTTTTGTAGACCTTTTAAAGGTATATAATAATGTAGTACGTTGTTTTGATTTATCACTTCAGAATCAGGCAGCGCTTGCGATTAAAGTCCTAATTCTTGAAAATTATCACTTTTTTTACTACACTATACATGAATTATAGATCAAAACCACTCCGTTGATACCCTCTAACTATTAAAAAAACGCATCAAAATCCGTTGCGTAGTTTTAAGGATATGCGCATATAAGGGGACAGACAGCGGAAAGTGACTTTGTTTTATACTATGCAATGATTTATTAATATTTATTATTTTTCTATATTTATTTTTTTTATTAGTAAATTAATATTAATATTTAATTATATTTATTTTACTTTATTTGAATTCTAGTTTCTTTGTTAGACTTCCAATTTCGAAGGGTAAAAATACTATTTTTAAGCGTCTTCTGTCTATCTGGCTCGTACCTCATTAACAGTGATAAGCTCCGCCACTTATTACATTTAGCTTTAAATTCAGCCTATTGATGAATAATTGCTCCTGCCTATAACTTCGGATAGTAATGGCATGAGAGTACAGAAAGATATAACCTTGGCTAATATGTCGTTTTGAATTCATCAAATCATTTATTATACTACAGACATACCTGAAGACGCGTTAAACATTAATGTCTTCCTAAGTTAAGCATCAGAATCACTTAAGCTGAACATAAGTTATTTAACTTGGAATATTGCAACAAGGAGTTAATGTTCAAAAGATTATGTTTTAGTAACATAATCTTTTGAACATTAACATAAGAACATAAGAAGATTTTTAGATTTTGATTAAGAAACTTCGAGGGCGCGTAGAAGGAATTCAAGACTAATCATAATAACTAAACATATTTTTAACTAAAATCGGATCTAGTGTGCTTTACATCACACAACTAAAGTAAAACACATACTAGCTCCCTCGCTCCCGCTCTCCCTCTCTCTCTCTCTCTCTTACCATTAGAGGACTATAGGAAACTAAACTTTCTCTCTTTCTGTTTGCCCTACCCTATATTTTTTTTTTACTATTGTTTGCCTGGAATCACTGCCACTCCAAATCCAGCGCACATTAGGCAGCTTTATTTTATAAAATACTGTATGTTACTTTTATTTTGAAAAATAATATAGAGGCTTTCACGCAACGGTTTTACCCTTACGTAAAAGCCTCTGAAGAGATTCACCATAATAGTTTTAAGAACTAAAGAGATTCCGCTCTCTATTATCAACCTGGCAAGCTCTTAAATCCTATTTTACAGACAGAAATACGACTATAAATAAAAGTAATTTTAATTGGTAGTAGTTTAAAAGGCTGAGTAACTATCAGGAAGGACTATTTAATTTTCAGTGATATAAATAACGCTGTACTCTACCCTTATACTAAGGCAAAGTCTTTTAGAAGCCAATAGTTAAACAAGGTTTCAGAATTGAACAACTTATTTAATGTTAACCCTTACGGCCGAAGCCTTTTGAGTCCAAAGTATATGGGTTTAATAATTCGACTTTGGAATAGGTATAGATTAACATTACCCGTATCATGTTCCCATTTAAGGTTGAGGGGCTCGAATGAATATTTCGGTTCTGATAATTTCTAGACATATATTCTCAGCTAGTTTTATATGAATAAATAAAACTTATTATTTTGTATTAAAGTTGTATTATTTAGAACATTACTGAAGCAAACATTACAAATGACGTTAACAGTAGTAGAGACTCGTAGTTGACTGCTTAGATAGACTGATTAGACCCTTGATATACTACAACCTATGTATGTCGCGTGAGAGTGAGAGTGGTGGTTGATGCCCATTATCTACATCTTTTCCTCCATCCCTCTCTTTACCCAATCTTATAGGCTGGCAACACAACTGTGAACCTCACGTAATTGCAGATATCCATATGATTGTGCCAGTCACTTGTAAGTTCTAGTAATCATGTTTGCCCTCTTTCCCATTAAATTACAAGAAATACCTATTAATAAACACTTCCTATATGCCATTATCATTTGAAGATATGGGCAGCGGCAACTATCCCTCAAATATCGGATATATTTGTCTAGTCCGGATTTTCCATATATGAATAAATTTTCTACTTACTTATTACATACACAATATAAAGATCACATCACATAACAAATAAGGTAAAACACAAATGAAATTCTTTTTATTTATTTGTATGGTCCCCAGTGACATAACGGTATTTACATGAAAGCAATCTTTTATTAGCAATTTGTTGCTGTCAGTCGGCCATCTTGTCGTGTTTTTTACTTGACATGGGTTTAGTGAGTTATAATACCACGAAATGAATGCGACAAATATGTTTTATTTATACCGCAATGGATTATTTATTTTTTCATTATTATTTACACAATGGTAGTATCTCTACTGTTCTCTCTACTCTACTTATTTGGCGGCCTGGAGAAAGTTCGCCTTCTTTTGCGAGGAGGTGATTACAGAGAAGGAGGCAGCTGAGCGGGTGAGGGAGGACGATCCTCTCGCGGTGCCGCTCCGTAGGAGAAGAAGGGGAGGAAGGAGGCAACATTTCGATCGCCGACAACAAATCCTTCCCGGGGTCGGGCGGTTGACTGGCGCGTGGGCGCCCTCACACGCATTGCATTTACCGACACCGTCGCCGGACCGCAATAGCCAGCGATCTCCGGCCGTTCCCGAGCCTCTCACAATCGCTAGGGGTGCGCGGAGCCTGCCGTAAGGGCGGCAATTCGTCGGGGAGCACCAGCTGAAAGCGGTGCTCCATTCTTCTCTAACATGACGAAGCGGGAACGGCGCTGGGTTGTTTAGTGGGTACACCGAAATACCATCTCTCAGGAGCCCCACATAACACTTCCACCTCCGATAGAAGAAAGTTGGTAAATCTTACAGCACGCACGAAGAATTTTCGTCTTGGAAAATATATGCCAAGATCTTCTTGCTAATAATCCACAACCTGTACCCCATAGACGATGTCAGATGCCTGCCACTGCTTTCAGTAGATCTAAATTCAATCTTTTTGGGTGATTTTCTGCTAATAATACAGCCTGATTGCTAAAGAGAGACTGTGTATGGTCAGTCATTTTTTGTACTTGTACTGTCATTTATTCTGTCCGTCAAAGTTTAGTAATTTTATAGTAATTTGGCCGCCCCCTGAACTTGCCGCCCGGGCCATGGGCCCCGGCTTACCCCCCTCCTAGATCCAGGGCTGAAGTTAGTAGGCATATCTGTTCATTACTTTTTTATTTGTAATAGCTAAATAGATACGAAACAATCTTTCTATGGGCAACTACGGACAAGAACTAGTTTATAATATTTCTAACAAGCTTTACTAACGTTTTTGGAATAATACATGTTATTGCTAGGTATTCTAATAATATTGCACATATTATTGTATGAATTTTATATACGAGTATATTATTTTGTTCTATTTTATTTGTTCTAGGTAATATTTTTTTTATATGCGTTGTTATTATTAAGAGCCTCAAAAACCGACGCGCGTGCATGAAAAGAGTTATGAAAGTCAACGAAGCGAGTGAGGCGTGTAAGAATCGTGCCTTGTGGCGCTCTGTTCTCTCTGCCTACCCCGCGAGGGATTTGGCGTGATGTTGTGTATGTATGTTATTATTTGTGTTTCAAGTTTCATTAAATTACCATAATAGAATCAAAAATAAGAGAGAACTAAGTATAAAACTTCTCCAGCACGAAATGTCTCCCTAGTGTGGTGTAGTAAGTTTGATTAATGTCTAGACACACAGAAATGTCTTAAGTCTGTTTGTACGACACCCTCGAGAATATACAGGATGAGCAACACTATACAGAATCTGAACAAACTTTTGATTGCGTCAGAATAAATCACAAGACAATTGTCACTTTCACATTGGTGGTATGGTGATCAAATGCTGACTTCTGTTATTAAAATCCTGGATTTATATACTGATTTCGAAACACATTTGATTAGGTAATTAATTTTAGCGTTTCCTGTGAGAGGCTAAATTCCGACCGTGAACATTCAAGGGCATGATCCTGTCATTAGAAGATGATGATGGTGAATAAATTACATATGACAAAATAAATAGCTCGATAAGACGAGGTAGCCCTCCCTACCTTTACTATCTGGTATTAAAAGTCTAAAGGTGTAACAGTATATATAAAACAATAAATTCCTTAAGTGTCATCAATATAAATAACCCACTTAAACACGCGCTTCAAACAGTTCGTCCTGACCTGAAACTTTCTGATTTATGAATTTCAATCTGAGGGATGCTCCGATACTTTCTGATAGGATCATGAATCCCTTTTTTTCTCCAGATTTTTGGCACGTATTTGAAGTTAACTGGCTTAATAAATTAGAAGGTAGTGAAGCGTTTCTGAACTATCTCTTCGATTTGTACGTATTAGATCTGTAATACATTTTCTTTCACTCACCTCACGCTTAATCCCTTAGCGGATAGGTAGAAGAAACTTCGTAGCGTAAAACATAAATGTCGTGTAAATTGTTTTATATTTTAATTATCATAAATAACAGCGGTAGAGCCAAGCAGTTCGCTGCATGAATGGGCCGGCTCGACCGGTGAAATACCACGATCACTCAGAAGGTCGACGTAAAGTGGCCCATGCCGCGTTTCGTTCAGTGAGAGAGGTACCTGGAGGCCTACCCCCTTCCCCATCGTTGCTTACCATCAGGTGACGCGCCCGCTCGTTTGCCCTCCAATCACATAAAAAATAAGAATAAATATTTTGCATGGGAGTTTGTATGTAGGTATGATTATTTTATAATATTAACAATTACTCAGTACAATTTCATTAGTCGATATGGATGGTTTTTAGAGTATATTCCACTTAATTTAATTGGAGAAGATACAATTGGCGTGTTTGAAGGTGTAGTACAACTGCACATACCTCGCGGGCATTGAAAGTATGAACATAGGTTTCAAACTGTAACATCTCTTCTATTACAAATAATAATCTACATCACATCAAAAGTGTATATCACAAACTACTACTAGGAAATGAAGGAAGAAAAGGAAGAAGGGAATATATTTATTTATAAATCACCCAATAAATCACTGACCATGGGCATTGTGGGAGTTCCATTACTAATAGTATTGCGTATTTTACTATCTGCTCAGTAGTTAACTGTGTCGTAAAAGTATCGTAAATAAATTTATTGTATTATGATGTAAGATTATTAGGTACTTTGAACTGATTAAACCAACTTTTTAGGATTGTATCGCGTTTTATCATTTTCACGATCTCTGTAAAGAGTTCGAAACGTCGGGAAATAAATATAAATAAATAAGAAATAAACGCGTGACAATCCTAAAAAGTTGTTTTAATGAGTGAGATTCGCGAAAACCTTAGAAACAAATACTTTGAACTGATCAAAACTATCTCACATAACACTATACAGTTATTATCGATAACTTTTTCCGACATCTGATTTTCATGTAATAAGACCAACTAGTCAGTAATGTGGTTCTAAGCTAAGATCAATCAATGTCTAAAGTACAGGAAGAAATACAATTCAGTTGTCTATAGAATTTTCTCTATTTGAGATAATTTTCCAAAGTGTAAAGAAATAGATAGGATAAATAATAATTAGATTCATAAGTAGTTTATATTGCCGACCCGGCAAACTTTGTTCGGTATCACAGTAATTTTCACAGCGTTTACAATTAAAGTGCTAAATCTCTAAAACTCACTTTTTCTCTATTACATTACTAGCTGACCCGGCGAACTATGTTCCGCATCAAAAGTAATAACTGCTGTCCCGCTTAAAACTGCAATATCCTCGAAAATATTTGTTCAAATTGCATGCTGTAAAGGGCCAGAATCATCTATATTACATACTCAATCTATTTACAACACTTAATTGGATAAAAACGAATGCTGCAATGTTTAAAATCGCTTCGTAAATGGGCCATTATATCTCGTGAAAAGTAAAAACATAAAAATGGTCATTGTGGGTTATCTCTAAGAGATGGAAATATCGCGGACTTTTTTGTAGATCTTTTAAAGGTGTATAATAATGTAGTATATTGTTTTGATTTATCACTTAGGGTTCAGGCAGCGTTTGCGATTAAAGTTCTAAATCTTGAAAATCATCACTTTTTTTACTACACTATACATGAATTAACAATTTCTAACTACTAAAAAAAATCGCATCAAAATCCGTTGCGTAGTTTTAAAGATATGCGCATATAAGGGGACAGACAGCGGAAAGTGACTTTGTTTTATACTATGTAATGATACATGAATTATACATACAAACTACCACGTTGACATCCTCTAATTGCTAAAACAAACCGCACCAAAATCCGTTGCGTAGTTTCATGTTTGTATATTTTTATATTGTGTAAATGTTCGAGATTGTGGTAAAAATAAAGAAATTTATTGTTATAAACTTATTTATGAACTAAGTTAGTCGCGTTTCAAATAAACTTAACTACGAGTCACGTGTTAACCCTTGGACTTTATGAGTTCGAACTTAAATAAAACAGATAATACATTTTACGCCTTTAGTTTTACTGCCCTAATAAACGTAGATGTTTTTTTCTTCAAGGTATTTGGGCTTCAATTTATACATCCCAGACATCCCATTCGCTAGACACAGTGTTATTAATAAACGATATTTATCTCACTTTAATTCACAAAACAATACTGAGGTAGCGTGAACCCAAAATAGACCCTATGACTACTTGATTCAGCAGCAGGCTCGACCTCTTAACCGACGAGATTTTTTAAGCATAGTCAAACGATAAAAAAAATCAATACATGACAATATATGAAAAAAATGCCGATTTATTATTATAGAGAGCAAGCCTAAATATTTAGTTGAATGCACGAATTACAGTTTTCTTATGAAGCAGGCCATTTAGGCTGGATTTATATATAGAGGCTTTTAACAAGCAATTAGACCTAATCGTCCAGGCTGTTAAGACAATGAGATCTTTATATATCTTCATCTCAATTGCTATACAACTGTAAGGAAAATCTTCTTTGATGATATACACAAAATTATAGTTTAGTTTAATTTGGAACTAGAGGGCGCTGTGTGATTTGTGTCCAAGATATTATTATTAAATTATTATTGTTTACAATATATTGAGGCGAATTCTAAATAGACTTAAACCTTAGCGATTCTCTATCTTTAACTGAACATCTTGGATCACTTCATTGCACTTTTAATATTTTATTGGTATTTAGTTTTTTACACAAATATCACGTGTAAATATATATTTGTAGCCGATTTCGTTTCCGCTACTTTGTAGCCTAAAAGTAGAGGTAACTTCTAAAAGTCGACTCAGTTGAAAACTTTCATATAGTATATTAACAAATAACAAGGTGCAGACATATTTATTTTTTTTTTTTTTGTTATGGGTACTCGACCTAGACAGGCAGGTATACCATCAAAATCACAATCTAGCTCATAGAGGCTGATAAGCAATATTAATTTAACTTAATCTACTAATATGTTTAAAGTCACTAAGAATAATGTCCAATGAATTTTCTTAGCGTATATTGTAAGGTGCTAACATAATGTACGCCGTAATATTACAACTCGGAAAAAGTTATAACGAGCCCTCGGGGATTTGTATTTGTCGACAAATAACCAAATTCGAGGTACAACAGTTTTAGACTCAATATAATGTATGTTTATTTATGTTCCTATTGAAATACGCAAAACTGTATAATTACGATCACGCCGTATCCCCGGGAGATAGATATTTATTTGAAACTAGAAAATTAGTTGGAAATTTCACTGCATTATTGTCTCCACTTTGACCAATGGCTATTAAAAGAGTAAAGTTACAGTTACAGCCATAGGTATAAGCATCTAACATATTGAACACTTGATATTTTTAAAAATCAAATTTAATTCATTCCAAGCCAGAGCCAACTCTTCAAGCGGCCTTCAAGCGGCTTTTATTCTTGCCGTTACCAATAACGGCAAGAATAAAAGCCGCTTGAAGGCCTGGCAATACCGTTGCAAAATGCATGCAACCGTCAGAAGAATGCATAAAACATGTTAGATACTCAGAAACGTACTTTCAATATCGGGCCATGACGGGCCTCGTGGCGCATTGGTAAAAAACTACCGGCTGCAGCAAGGAGGTCGGGGGTTCGATTCCCACCCAAGCACAATATTAATATTTGTGACAAACATGAATATTTGTGTGGCGTCTGGGTGTTTTTCTATGTATTATAAGTATGTATTTACAAAAGAAAAGTATATATGTATTATTATCCGTTGTCTAGTATCCATAACACAAGCATTTAGTTGCTTAGCTTGGAACTAGAGGGCGCTGTGTGATTTGTGTCCAAGATATATTAATATCGAGTTTGGTCAACATAACGTTTATATGCAATGCCCTCGGGCTGGAACAAAGAATTTCATTATTCCGAGGGAGCAAAGCAGAAGCATTTTTTCTCTATCCATTATTAATATGTAGATAAACATTGAGGGTTATACAATAATATCTATTCTATAGTAACAAATTCACCAAAATTGACCTGATCTGACCCTGACTATTATAGTACAGGAGCTAGTGACAGAGCCTTAGTATCTTCAGGTATCTTGCAGAGTAATTAAAGGGGAAGGGCGCTATAGACTACACTATTTACTAACCATATTCAAGTTTTATTGTTTTGTCAATATTTCAAGGCATTTTAGGAATGAAAAAAACGTCTGTTATGTAAGTAAAAGCTTATCAAACTCAATGGTAAAAATTTCTTTAATAAATAAATTATTCGCCACAGCTAATACAGTTTCAGTTAATTCAGTTCATGATTTATTAGAATATATACTATTTGTTAGATATTATAGTGCAGGAGCCAGTGTACGTCTGATTCACATAGACACGGCTCTTGACTAATTGTTAGAGAAGATAACACGCAGTATTTTTAAGAGTATTTCCTTAACCAAGAAATTAAAAAGTTATAACTTAATGAGTTTATTGAACATAAAAAATAATGCAACTACATCCGAAGCATAATTAAATTCTTTTAACAATATATTGTTAGCCATATCAAGAAAAATATACAAGCAGTCAATAATTTAAACCTTAAAATCCACAATAATGTTTGGAAAATAATTAGGTATCAAAATATCATTCACAATCCTGAATACTTGATACAGCAGTAAAATATAAGTTGGCAATTTTATCCAAAACTTTCCGAAGACTGAGTACGCAACATCGTCAGTGTTCCTCTGGAACCGTATTTTATGCTTTGATGCAATTAATAAAATTTTGTGAAATGTTTTCTAATAAATTCAACAAGCGCTATAAATTACAAATCCTCGTCCGAAGTCTAGACTAACCTGGATTTCAAACGTAAAAATAAAAGGCTAATCTACGATTTGGTAAAACTTTTTTAAAGACGTGTTTGAGGGTCTGGGATGTCACATAGTACAAACTTCTCACATATAAAATAGTAACAAATGATGTAGAATAGTTACAAATGATTATGATATTAAACAAAATATAAGTGTCTAAGAATTAGTATCTTCATCAAAATTGGAATCCGATTAAGTAGAGCCAAATGGAAGTAAGCAATTTTACTCTCAATAATAAATTTCAAATGCCATTTTATGTTTAGTGTGTTTTATTTAAGGTATATTTTGGATTGTGAAGCCGGAATATCCTTTAGGAACTAGTTCGACTCGTGGAACAATGACTGCAGACAACTCAAGGAAATTCAATTTTAAATTCACAGAAAGTTTTAAGTCAAAATTACATTTTGTGATTTTGCAGTTGCTTTTACAGTAAAACTGGTTTTTATTTGTTATATAGATTTTTTATTCGTCAAATACTTTAGTACACATCATTAACATTGAATGCCTCAGTATGTGGCGCCATTCATAATCATACAACAGGCAAAGTTTTGTCGAAACAAGCGAGTCATATACGTGTGAATTTGGACCTAAACTCGAGACTTCTCAATGAAAACTAGGAGTGCCGTATCACTTGAATATCGAAACAACAATTTACTACTAAATTTAAAAAATGTAGATTATAAAACTGTTTCCTGTCATCTCGATAGAAGAGCCGCAAATATTTGCTCGAAATACGTTTGTCGTTAACAGCAAATATGTATTTTTTAATTTTGCTAGCGTCAACAGATAGTATGAATTTGTTTACAGAATATGCATGCAAAATAAGATTTTAAAATTCCCTTTGAATATTCACATACATCACAAACCGACTCTTTTTCATGATTGACAGTGGCTTTTCTAGAATCTGAATGATGTTATTATAGATAGTAAATTGCTAAACCACCAGCCCCGGTAGTACATGCTGCTGAAGTAAAGAGATAAAATTATTTTGTATTTTCCTACACACGAAGAAATATTACACATTACATTTATAATATAATATAAAAACAAGATTACCTGCTAGCAATGAGCTCTTCGTGTTCAGTTTTTGGTACGATGCTATTGTCATATTTTCACGACTTTGTTATGTCCAACAGTAGATCAACCAAGTAGTTTGCGGACGCAACCGCTGACATACAACGATTTTTCTGAAAATTATTCTTTAAGAGATTCCCACCCTTTATTCTTTAGCATCCCACACCCAACCCTTCCTCAGAAATAGGAAACGCAACTGTAATACTATTTGAGTAGCAGGTGTCCATTGGTGGTGCTGGTTACATACCACCTTGCACATTTGCCTCCTATCTAATAAAATTTCAAAGATGCCTAGACTTACTGAATCCTTACATTATACACGAACAAATTTCAGGTGAAACTGTGAAACGTGACTAGTGTAACTGCCTAAATATAATAAAAAAGTAATTTGTGTCCACAATCCTTTTGATATGACCTGTTATCATGTTACTTAACATTTATAAAATAAATAAATGTAACAAAATATAATTAAAAGCTTAGAGTATTGGAAATATAAAATGGAGAATGTATCTTTTTGTTGATGAAAGAAAATAAGAGGAGATATTTTTTCTGGGTATTTTACATCCTCAACATCTGAAGGTGTAGGCAACAGAAATGTACACCATGATACTCCGTGTTTTTACAAGTAATCAGTAGCGCCATCTATTATTTTTTGTTAATTTACCCGATGTTTTTCGATGTATCATCATGGCATAATTGGGTTTTTGAAAAGAAATATTTCAAATTCCCAATTGCTTCGGGTAGTAAAGGCGTAAAGTTATTAACAAAATAGATATTTATCATGCATAACTTGATTTCTAGTAATTTTATTTACTGAATTCTTATATATTTTTCTAAGTCCAATTATTAATTAAAAACGAATACAAAGGTTTTCCAATTAATAAAGACGGTGATTTGAGAGGTTTTATTTATTTCAATCAACGAGAGAATTTCTTGCTCATTGTTTTCCTTACAGATAGAACACCAATTTACTCAGATTATTTTTTGGTAGGTACATTCTGGCGATTTATAGCCGAAGCTCTCTTTACGGGGTTCCGTATTAAATAAATAATTAATAGTTCCATTCCATCCAATTCTACGTCTGCAGCGTGGTTCAAAGATCCTTAAAAAGTTTTAATTTTGCACAACTCGTTACTTCTGACTTATAACAAGTTTTTGTAAGCTCTATGAAAGTCTATGACTTTATCTAAGTATCGTTGTTGCTGAACAACTGACAAAAAGTTACCAAAAATAGGTTTGATCATAATGCATTACAATTCCTAAAACAAAATTTCATATTTGGGACTTAAAAATTAATTTGCTCTACCATATTACGTTCATAAAGTTACTACATATAATTTAACTAACGTCATACAATTTTATATATCCAGATATGAAGTCGACGATAGCATAGACGTGATCACAGTTTCAAGAACAACAGACTCCAACATTAAAACGACGAGTATATACGACGTACAATGAATATTATTTTCTCTCTAGCTTTTAGCAACACATTTTAATGAAAATGCAAAAAATAACAAAACAAAAACTACAACGAACCTATCTTGGCTGCGCTTTGCACCGTGTCATGCTCTATGCATAATATACTCGTACTGTTTATTGATATTTATACCCTGCATGCTTTAAGTACTGTAATAGCAATAGAAATCGTGTTTGTAGCAACATTTTCAATGCTCTTAATTCCCGCATAGTTTAATATCACGTTTATGAATGTGCAGTCTCGGATTAGAATTCGGGCAGCAGACCAATCATTCTTAGAAAATAAATGTGATAAGTATCGAACAATTCAAAAAATTATGATAATTTATGACAATTCAGTCTTTCGTATAACACAAAATTATACTACATGTGTGACATAACATGACTGTCGCTGCCAAACTTATACCTCCACAAATTAAAGGCGTGAAGTTACAAAACAATGAATTAGAGTTATTATTTTGTCATCACATCACTATCATCACTAGCCTGTTGCAGTCCACTGCTGGACGTACGCCTCTCCGAACTTGCGCAACAACATCCGATTCTAGCACACCCTGTCCCACCGTTACCACGACCGTTGGCCGGGAATAGTGGGACCACCGGGAACTGGAGGCCGTTGGATTTGCGGTTTTGTCATGGGAGGTTTTTGCTCATAGTCCCCACGCTGGGCAGAGGCGTTGGAGACCACAGGGGTGAACCTTTTAAAGATATGGACGCTACTACCCACCCCTTCTAAGAACATATAGGTTGACCCTTTATTTTGGAATGGTTATCCCGCCATTCTTCGGTGTTGTGCTGTGTTAGCTTGTCAGCCATATGTTTTTTTTTCGCTCCCGGCTGACTGAGAGAGCTTATTTCGTGACACCCAATATATTATTATTTATTTTTTTATCACTTCTTGTCCAAATTTATTTTTAACTAATTTTAATGTACTCAAATAATGTGTGACAAGCACGCATTACTTGTTTGTTTTAAGTTCAATAAATTTAACACTTTATTATTAGATAAGAAAATACTGATTGTTACTCATATAAATGAATGAATTTTTAAAGGTTAATTTAAATTTTATTAGGTCAAGTTTGCTGTCTGACTCACGGTTTTTGGTTAAACTGACAAGTAAAATCTGAGAAACTAAATAATATTCTTCAGGACGTCAAAAATCATTTTTTTTGTAATAATAACATACCACTATATGACATTAAAACAACTTTTAGGATTATATCGCGTTTATTTATTACTAATTTTATTTATTTCCCGACTTATAATTAAAAATAACAACTGTTACCTATTAAATCATACAACAAAGGATCTGTACAAACCAAACTTTTCTTTAGTAAATATATCTTATAAATAAATATTTAATTTTTGTTTCATGGTCTGATGTGGGTTACCAATAGTAAAAATTATATTTTTTAACATCAACTTTTTGATGTTTATTTCCAAAAAGTGGGTGCTCTCTGCATCAATGAAAATAGCTTTGGAACAAATACCATCCTTTTGTTCATTGCTCGTGAAAATGATCTCTGTAAAGAGATCAAAACGTCAGGAAATAAATATAATTAATAATAAATAAACGCGATATAATCCTAAAAGTTGTTTTAATGTCATGAAGGTGATTCGCGAAAGTCTTAGAGATAAATATGTAATACCACTATATATATATATATATGTTACGGTAAATCTGATTAATTGAAAATTATTAATATTTTTACAAAATTATTAATAAGAACCACATGTTTTGTGTAAATGTGAATAAACGATCGAAATTTATTATTCTTAGTAGTAATTATTAATAATTCACGACACATATTGGTAAAAGATATAAAATAAATAAAAACCCAATGTTTTTTGACCAGCAGGTATTTATTTATAATATTAAACACAGTCTTACAATTATATTAATTAGAGATCACACAAACAAGGTTAAAACTAACCTAACCTTCTTTTTTTTTGTTTACGCAGACGAAAGCTTTTCTGCATACCCTGCCGACGCCGACGGGATTGACGATAACGACGACGGCGTCGGCAGGGTTATGTGGGACTCACCGGCACGTTACGGTGCCGGAATACCCACTAAACCTCTGTGGCGCACTTCTTCGTCTTAGCTGGGGCGTCAGGGGCTCGCGGTTAGCATTCTACACCTGATCCCCCGACAAAAAAAATAAAAAACTAACTTAACCTAACCTAAACCTAAACTAAACAACTAACTAACCCTAGTAAGCAACAACAAATAACGTGCGCGTGCTTTTAAATAATAACACCGAGCCAACTAACGCGTCACCGGTTTCCTTGCGTGGCATCCCCCCCGCACCTTTCGCACGTCGCACACAACGCCCCGCAACCCTTGACCACTTATTACATTCATCACTACTAGGGTTAAATTATTAATAAAAACCGACAAATGTGATTAATTTATCACTTTAACCTCGACTTTCGGTAATTATTAATAATCTTCATTTATTCACTCTTACCGTGACATATACACTACTATTGAATTTATTATTATTATATAACTATATAATATTAATAATAAATTCAATGTAGCAAGTTTCCATACTAAAAGGCAAAATGCATAGCACCCGAAACCGACGTGAATACATGACGAAATGTATGGCTGTGGATGAGGCGAAAGATGTGTGTCAGGATCGTAGCTTGTGGAAAGCCAAAGTTTCTGCCTTTTTATTTCTTAAACTTTAATTGTATTCGCCGATGATTAGAGTTCAAAGTAACAATTTTTGTTTGCTTCCTGTCACAGTTACATATGATAGCGATAGCGGTTAACTAAAAATATAAATTACTGAAGGAAAACACGACATCTAAATGTCAAACATAACTTGAACTTTATTTAGCTCAGTATTAGGTACATTTCGAGTCTTTTGTTTTAATGATAAGTCTTTGTAGACTTTAGTAAATGTATTTGTTATGTTCGCAATATGATGTGAAGTGTGATATTAATAAGTTTATCTAAAACAAATACAATTCTATAAATCTGTATAAACCTTTCTAGCTAGAAGTGACAAATTATTGTAAAAAGTTCTATTAAATTTCTAAATCTGTAACTCGTTGTTGTACGCGACACTCGACCTGTTTTTATCGTGTAATACCTTTTTTTTCTTTATATTTAAAGAAATGTTTTAGAATAGTGTTTTGTTCATTATACTTTTTTATACAGATAACTTTACATCGTAATTGCGAGTTAGTTTTTTGAAGATTAATGGTACAGTAGGGTACAAAATCTTTTAAAACATAATTTCATTATTAAATTTAAAACTGTCACAACTTCTCTGTTGGCCAGATGAAAGTTACGTTTGATTGATGATAGGTGACAGATGATTTCCCGCCACAAACGATTATAAAATGTAATAGGTACCATATTGATAATATGCTCTCGCGGGCAAAAGCGTTTACTCTACTCTACTTAGCGCAAGTCCGGCCTCACGTGGAATACTGTTCTCATCTTTGGGCGGGGGCACCCCACTACCAACTCTCTCCATTTGACCGCATTCAAGGACGCACGGCCCGGCTTGTCGACAACCAAGCTCTTTCCGATCGGCTTGATCCGTTGGAGTTGCGGAAAGATGTTGCATCATGTACCGCTTATACCACGGGGAGTGTTCTGAGGAATTGTTCGGACTTATACCGCCTGCTGACTTTCGCAATCGCCCGACTCGCAAGTAATTCCATCCTCACCAGATTAATAGTTGGCGATCAACGACAGTGCGATTCAGCCGTTACTTCCTGCCACGCACCGCTCCTATGTGGAACCAGCTGCCGGCAACGGTATTCTCGGACCTTGGAACCTTCAAGAAACGAGCGTATTTCTATCTTAAAGGCCGGCAACGCTGATGCGACGCCCCTGGTGTTGCTGAGGTCCATGGGCTGCGGTGGTCGCTTTCCATCAGGTGACCCGCACGCTCGTTTGCCCCTTTTTACCATAAAAATACTCATAGTGACTAGCCTCGTTATTTATGTATTACGTAGTTAATTATTTATTAAAAGCATTTTACTGACCAAATTGTTCATTCGCATTGATTCGTACACAAGTTAATAAAAAAAGTGTTTGTTAAATTTAAAAATACCTCTATAACTTTTCATAGAAATACATCTTATTACTGGTTTGGTCCTCTTAGCCAAACTCAAAATCAAAGAAGCTTTATTCTCATTACTCTTTACAGACACTTGTAAATAGTCAACAAGTACATATTTTTCAAAATGAAATATTAAACACGAACGCTTGAGGAAAGTGTCTTCGTGGAACAAGAAAACACGAACGCAAAATCGCTTAGTCGCTAAAACGTCTGAACTAATTGCCTAATGCCAACGCGGGAATTGCCATGAATTCCATTTAATTTATCCGGATGGATTTATATTTTGCTCGCATTAAAATTTGAAAAGTTTCAATGAGCTGTATCTATTAAGTTGGACTGATTAAAATCAATCCATAATGCCGAAGGAAAATTGCATCATTATATAAAAACCAAACCTTTTTTTTGTAGGTTATTAAAATTGTTCACCATAAATGGAACCTACCGCCCAAATATCTCAACGTTATTGATAATGGTTTATACGAAAAAGCAGTATATGTGAGATATGTATGTACTCTTCTCGAGCAGAAGCCAGTGGAGATAGTTTCTTGATTCCTACATGCTCCATCAGAACTGACCCATTTGTTCCGAACCGAGCACACGGAGGAAATGAACTGACAGACATTTTACTTATATTTTATAGACACAACAAGTTTACAAGTACAAGGAGCATTATAAAAACATACTTTTACGAATATTCTTTTTAATTTCCAGTAGTCTAAACGGCATTGATACAATTTTGTTTTCGTTGCTTAGAGACTTAAGAAACTAGCTAGACCTAGTGTAGCCTACATACATTAGGTCTGCTTAGTGCAGTTCAGACTTAATTTATACACTCAAATGTGAGTGACTACGTTCTATAAATATAGTATGAGACATTAAAAAAAAAGATAAATAAGAGATAAGATACTTGTTAACAAAACAGTTAAAAAAGAAGAAAGATAAATAAAAGATTATAGAATTGTGTCGTTTAATCGTACCGCCTATGTGTCGCTAAAAGATGTGTCATGTATAACCACAACTCATGGCCATGTTGTACTGATGGCAGTAAGTATCCACTATCCACGAAAGCGTTACGGTCCGCTGCGGCCCGTTGTGGCACATTCTCTTACATTACAGGCCGTTCTCGACCCATTCGTCCCGAAGAATATCGTTTTTGGGACAATCATAGACTGCTATAGATTTTATTGATCTTTTGACTTCAGTTTGAAGGAAAGATCGATTCAATATCGTTTGTTAAGATCGTATTCTTATCTGATTTTCCTTAAACGGTTAATTTATTTAGAATTCATCCCTTTGATGAAGCACTAGATTATTTAAGGTTTTTATATAAGCATTTTATTAAATGCGTCTAGTGTATGTAATAGTTGGTGTCATACGAGTATGAGCAGCGTGTGATCTTGGACTCGATGATACGATGCCTCTAATGCCTTGTATGTAATATTTTATTAGGCCGATATAGAGGTTACTTAAAATATTGTGGAACTTTATTTAATGCCTTAACTCCGTCAATACCCAAAAGCGTATGTAGCGTTTATTTATATAGACGAATGACTTATGTGGTCCACAATATTAACTGTCGCGCTTGAAATATTTTATTCAGTCATCTATTATATACATTCGTTAATGTACAAACAAAATTAATCAAGATCATTTTAATTAGTATTTCGAAATAAATAGAGGATCAAAAGATATCTATTGGACAAACAGTATTACGGTAGAATCAACTCATAATAGTTAAGCTAACACAAAGCTATGTACAGATAAAAGCATTTAAAAGAGGAAATTCTAGTCCACTGAAAATATTTAGTTTGTTAAGTAAAACATCGAGCACTACGTTTTCCGTGAAAAACCTCAGTCAGAGATCGCAAACATTTTCTAATAGTTACGATTTAATCTCTACTTTATGTATATGTTGTGAAATCCCGTGAATCTGTTAAATAAATAAGTATTATGTAGTTAAATAGAGTATTTTAATTTTTAATTTCTAGCGATTACCACCTGTGTTATATTTCTATCAGAGTGAGTTCTGAATAAATAGATCAAAATAATATTATTGTCTATTACAATAATATTATTATGATCTATTTATTCCGGGATAAAATTTTCAAGTTTAAAGTTTAAGTTTAAATCAGCTATGGCTAATCACAATTTATTATTTACTGTATTACTTTTAAGTATACTTAAAGTAACAAAATTATAACACTTGCATTAAATTCATTGACGATAAATGGAAGGACTTCCGATTCCAAGAAGAAATTAATGTATTCGCAGAATTTTGAGTAAAGGGGCCAGGCAAAAAGTGCAGCAACTTGCAGTATAACAGTATGTTGACACATATTGGCATAGCAGGTATTATGAAAGACTATTAAATGTAAAAAAGAAACTTGAAGTATGTCATGTGCCAAAGGTTGACAGTCCCCGACCACACTAGACTATTGGGAACTCTTGTTTTACCGGCGAACTTCACTTTCTTGAATAAAATTAGACAGACGAACTTTCAGTTCGAATTAGGTAAAGTGAACTGGAAATTCTTTTTAAGATTTCTATATAATAACTTTCCTATAAACATCTCATCTTATATTCACTGAGACCTTATTTCTGTGTTCAATTTGATTGTGTGAAAAATAAATAAACAGTGGTAGAGCTACCTAGAGCGTTCGCTGCACGTATGGATCGACCGGGGAAATCTTGACTTCGCATAACAAATATAACATAACTTCACGCCTTTTGTTACCCGAAGGTGTAAGCAGCGGCTGTTAAGCCTCGTCTCGCCGTTATGTTTACGTCCCAAATGGAATAGGTGACGAACCTATTGCCATACAGGGCACAAAGTTTTCAGTCATCGATATTTATCACACATAACTTCCGAAAACAATTTCGAAAAGTCATTGGTGTGAGCCAGTGTCAGGAATCGAACCCGTACTTCTGGATCAGAAACACTGCGCCACCGAG
The DNA here is from genome assembly GCA_905147225.2 of Euproctis similis. NCBI lineage: Eukaryota > Metazoa > Arthropoda > Insecta > Lepidoptera > Erebidae > Euproctis > Euproctis similis. Next base: position 2,057,984 of record LR990121.1, on the reverse strand, counting down.
ACTTCTCATAATATCTATTTAAATGGGCTCATGCCGCGTTTCTGTTGGTGGGAAAGAGACTCAGAGGTCCACCCCACTTTATTCTCTTCTGCTACTTATTCTATTCTGTCTTAAGGGCCTGAAACGCCACAACATATTATTCATAATGACTAGTATAAATATTAATGTGGCCATAAATTTGTTTCATATAATATTTATCACTATCTTCTCTCTCTCACTCTCTCTCTCTTTCTCTATCTTTACAGAATTCTACATGAATGGACCGGCTTGGCCAGTGAAACATAAGTCATAAAATCGATATATAATGGCTCATGCTAGGTTTTGTTTCGTGAGAGAGCTATCCGTAGTCCGATTTCCTTCCCTTTCCTTTTTTATACCTTTGTATAGGATGGAAATGCAAATGCGTCCCTCGAAATAATCTCAAATTGCGCCAGCCACAACCAGGTCCTAGCTGTTTTGATGTATTCCAGAAAACATAGAAGGAAATAAATATGTTCCAATTAACATAGTGCAGAAAGCTGGTATATTCTTCGCACAGAGGATTAGCATTGCCATACAGTGCCGTGGCAATGCGGCCTTCTGGACACGCTTCTAGTAGACCGAGATGCGCAGAAATTTGATTTTAGGTAGTTTTTTAATTGTTGATACTGTCATTAATGTAATTTATTTATTTCTTCTTAGTATGGTAAATAAAGATTATTAAAGTGCAAATTAGTTTTTTAACTAAAAGCTTTATTTTTGTAAAAAAAAAATATTCTTTGGATCCCCGCTCCAAATCGGTAACATTCGCTAATCAGGACCGGAATCAGTTCTGCGGAGTGGTTAACCTGGCTTGAGCAATTACACTCGCTGATTGGAGACATCGAGCTGACCTAAATTAGAGCGGTGGACAGTTCTATGTATAAATGAAAGAACAATTTAATATTCGGATATTAGTCGTTTAAACTTTGGCGAAGTTAAGTATGATAGACATAAATAAATATAGAAACACTAGCTGACCCAGCAAACGTTGTCTTGTAAAAAAATAAAGTGTTTGAACGACAAATGAAAAATAGGAGTAGATTGTAGAATGTTGTAAATTTCTTTGTATGTTGTATAAAAAAAAGAAAAAAATAAAGTATTATTATCCTATTCTCAGATCTACCCGATGGATATGCACATGGTTGACCGATTCATGAGAATCGGTCAAGCCGTTTTGGAGGAGTATTATAGAAACTAAAAATGTTACGCGAGAATTTTATATATTAGATATTTAATCGAGTGCAACATAGTTGAAAGCTATGGTTAAGAGTTAAGAAAATCCATCATTTTCCATTCGAACGGACCCGTAGGAAATTGTTTGAGGTGAGAGCGCTGGCACTGGTGAGTGCATTGCATTCTGCCTATCTAAATATTGCATACGTAGCTAACCGACCGTAGTATACGAACTGAGCGACGTGAAATTGAACCATTTAATATGTAATATTTATCAGTTTGTTGGTTATGTAACTTATAATAACGCCCTCTTAATCACAAGCTACTAGCTTTCCGGAAGATGAACGGAACCATGCCCCAGGAAGTAACAACTTTTTTGTTTTTACAAAAGTATAGGCAGTGGCTGTTACGCCTCGATTCATCGAATTATTATTTTTGTAATCGATGTTTATCACAAATATCTTCGAGAAAGTCATTGTTAACCCATAAAGCCAGTATTTGAACCTAGTCTTCCTGGCGACCGAGAGTAATAACTTTTGCCAGTTATTTTTAATAATGAGTAGTTAGTAAGCGCAGCAATCACTAAGCGGAAGTAATTTACCCACATTTCTGGAGGTAAGCAATGTGTGCCCAGTTGTAAAACCACAGGCGTCCTTTTGAATTTCGTCCCAATGTTAAACCCAAAAGCCAACACACGCACCTGTATTCAATTCAATCATGGTTTTACCACAAATAGTGTCTAGTGATGCGTGCGTTCGTTTGATGTAGGCTGTATTGTGAACTCCTGTCCGTAGTTTACCATTTAGGAACTGATGGAATATTAGATGGAATACTGGTGAATAGATGACACAGTCTCCGAAAATAAAATTATTTTGTTATAATAAATATATTGATTCCATGTGTTTTCCTAACCAAAGATGAAACCAGCGGCTGTTAAGCCTTAACTCGTCGAATTTTAAGTCTTAAGTGGTGGTACCTATTTCCACACACCGGGCACATTGTTGTTAATATTTATCACACATTACTTTCAAAAATAATTCATAGACTGATATGAGACAGGATTTGATCCCACTATGTTTGATTGAATACTCGACCTCTAGACCACTGAGACGACGAAAGATAAATACTTAGTCATGCCATAAATATTGTAACAAAGAAAAAAAATTTTTTTTAATTGCAAATAACATTTATTACTTTTACAGTGTTTTACTTTAATACATAAATATAAAACGATATAAAATATAAAAAGCTTATTCGAAGTGGTCTCCATTGGCTGCAATACAGGCCTTTAAACGTTGAGGCCAGTTATCAATAGAAACACGCACTCTTTCCATGGGAAAATTCTTCACTGCCAATCGTATGGATTGTTTTAGGGACTCTAAATTATTATGACGTTTAGAGCAAGCCGTACTCTCTAAAACTGACCACAAATCATAATCCAGTGGATTAAGATCGGGACTAGACGACGGCCAGTCTTCAGCTCTAATGAAGTCCGAAACGTTCGCTTCCAACCAAGATTGCGTGGACCGAGCTTTATGACCCGGTGCCGAGTCTTGCTGGAAGGACCATACTTCGTTATTGAACATGGTGTTGTTAAGGGGCTTGACTACCTTTTCAAGAATGGTATCTTGATACACTTGTGCCGATGTTTTGATACCTTTTTCACAAAAATATGGCTCAGTCACTCCTTCGTAGCTAACACCCCACCAAACCATCACTGAAGTCGGATAATACCCACGTCGCACTCTGTCAACTAATTGGGAAGCTTTCTTAGAGCTTTGAGCATAAATACGGTCATTTTGTTTGTTAAAATGTTGCTCAATTGAAAAAACTTTTTCATCCGTAAACAATATTTTTCTGTGACCTCCCTTTGCGTACCGCCTCAGTAGTTGTTTAGATTTTAACACCCTATTCTTTTTTAAATTATCAGTTAATAAATGACCAGTGGGCCTCTTATAGGCTGCAAGTCCTAAGGCATCTTTTAAAATACGCGACATTGTTCTAGGTGCTATCTTCATCTCCCGAGATAAAATCTTTTGCTTGTGGACAGGATTTCTTCGAATTCTTTCCCTTACTGCTTTGACTACCTTTTTCGTACGAACACTACGTGGACGGCCAGGTCTTTTTCTGTCAAAAACAGAGGAGGTCTCATTGTACCTATTAATAGTCCGGTACACAAACATTTGACTAATACCAAGTGTATGGAGAGTTTTAAAAATTGCATTTGGCTCCATACCTACTTTGTGTAATGCAATCACAGCGATTCGGTTCTCTTTATCGCCCCACTCCATTTTAATATCGCAAAATATTGTACAATGTATTGGCGCCAAAACGAGAAAACACAATGAACAATCGTATAAAAATGACAGATTCCAAATTCAAACGTAATATATTTTTATTTTTAGTTGTAACAGTATTTATGGCCAGACTAAGTATATAAATATATTAGACTTAGTCTTCTGTCATAATAATATATCTCATAAGATTTATTGAGTCAACAAAAGTCCAAAACGGTGTTGTATCCGGTTAACAATACCCATATATGCAGAGCCTTCGAGCAAGAAATGGGAGATGCTACTAGACCGTAAAAGACAATATGGAACCAAATCGTACGAAAATGCATGAATGGCTGTTGGGCAATAATTAATAAACTAAATAAAATATCATAGAATTCCTGTCTTCCTTCTAAGATAATTAAAGACGTGAATGTACACCGAGAAGATAAAAATAAAAAAGTGTTTTCCTCAAATAAAACAAACTAATAATGAGTTACACAATCGTATTAGGCAGAGATTACTTACACAGTATTAAGATTAACTGGCAGGACTCTGGTAATGGATAGTTGGATCCCATCACCGCTGAAAGCTGAATTAGTTTTATTTCACCTCGCATTATCTGATTCTGTGAAGGTGAAAGAATTTTAGTAGGTTTATATAAATCTTAGTTGTTGTTGCTTAATGTTGTTCGTGAGATGGAAGCCTAAATCTATTGGTACATTTCTCTCTACTTTATAATTTAAGGAATCATTTAAATTTCAACGACTAAGTCTTAAATTATTTTTAATATTTCACCTTCAACTGTGCTGGAACAACGCAATTCTGCATACGTGGACCGGATTGACCGTTGAAATACTACAAAATATCGTAATATCGTCATAACCTTTATGAGTCGTCGATAAATGTATGTAATGTAATGTATAAAAATGTATATTCATTATTAATTTAATCTGCAAGTGCGCTCAATATCATTCTTGAGTTACTGTGGTGATTAACATGTATACTTTCTTATTTTTAACTTAACTGATGGTAACTGTGCCATAGGGGCGATACATAACACTAGGGACATAACTTATGCGCAAAAACTATTTATTTCAGTAAAACTAGTCAGACACAACTAGTCACTTTTTCCTGTAAGATTATTAAAAGAACTCACAATATAAACCAGTAAAATCAAAATCAAATCAAAATCAAAATCTCATTAATTCAATTCAGGTCATTAAATACACTTATGAATGTCAATATTTACAATGTCCTGAGAAGAATTGGCAAGAAACTCAGGGGAGTACTTTTTTTTTATTATACCTAATTATAAGTAAACTAACTTACAAATTATTAGAATAATTTATAGAGCAAAATGAGGTCCCTCACGTCAAATTTAGGACACAGTACGTTTATATTCTTTGGACGCTTGAACAGACCAGTCCCCACAAACAGCACCCGTTCACGAGCATGACCCATATCTCAGCCATTGCCTCCCTCGCCATATTTTAGGAAAGGTGGCGACCCGATGAACGACGCCGCCATAAGCAAGGACTTTTCAGTGAGCATGACTTATTCAAGGTCCCAGACAAAAAAAACACTAATAAGCTTGCCCGGTGAGAAACGTCATATTGCACACAATCTTACTAATTAACAGTAATGTTTAGTTAGCAGATTAATAATATTTTGATACAGCAAATACAAACAATATAACATAAAAGAAGCTATTCAATTCCAAACGGTTTTGTCATTGATTTAATCTGTGATACAGTAATAAGCCCTTGTATATAGTCTACTTTTAACATATTTCTTAAATTTAGCTAACGATAATTCAACCGCGTCGTTTGGAAGTTTATTGTAAAAGCGTATACATTGACCTGGAAACGCGTTAGAAATTTTATGGAGCCTAGTAGTGGACACAGCAAGTTTGTTTGTATTTCTTAAGCTTAATTGATGGATATCATTGTTTATCTTAAATTTAGTTATATTTTTATGAACATAGATTAAATTATCATAAATATATTGTGTATGTAACGTCATTATTCGTATCTCTTTAAATTTACTTAAAGGAATAGGGTCCCATTTGACGAAGCACACTCTAATGAAACCCTGAAAATTTAATCACATTCAGGAATACACTGCAAAAGTATTAATTGAATGTGACTTCCCGAAATATTGGAAAAACGTATCAAATAGATAAATCCGTGCTTGATTAGTTCTATTAACGTTGTAATTATTACTTAGATTATTACTTAACCATACGCCAATTTTTTACGGGGTAGGCAGAAAGAAGAGCACCATAAGACGCGATTCATAAGCACCCACTAGCTTATTGAAATATCATAACTCTTTTCATGCATACTAGTGGGTTTTAAAAAGCGAAGACTTTTTGTTTATAATTACTAATGAAATTAACAATTTGCAATATAATGCCTAAATAGTCTAATAAATTAATGTTAATTGTACTAAAAAATAAATAACCAAAACAGAACATTTATTTGGTCGTGGTAGCTTCGTCTTGGTCTCCCATTCCGACTCTGCCACTCACATTCTTGAAACATGACCAAGCCTTCTTAACATACTTCTCTCCACCTTGTTCACCACATCATTCTTCAGCTTGCATTTCTCCCATATCACGCAATTTTTCATTGGATCCACAAGGGTTGATTCTACACATACTTCTCAGAGAACGCATTACCGCTGTATTTAACTTACTTTCATGTTTTGCCTGCCATACTCAACAGTCCCATATAAACAGAATAAAAATAAATAATACATAACAATAATCAGAAATATGTGGATATATAACAGAAATTCGCATCACTCACTTATTACCAATATATATATATTGTTATCTTAACATCTAACAATCGTATATTTTCACAATATTTAATTGTGAAAATATACGATTGTTAGATGTTAAGGTAAATTTGTAGTAATCTCGATATTATATTTTTAAATCCCTTCATTACGACCTTTATAACCCAAAAATATCTAAGGATAAGTTAAAACCGAACCGTACCCTCCCCTTTATGGGATTTACACTAAATTAGCCAGCTATCTCACCTTAATGAGCATTAAAATATATATCTCTTTCTTTTACGCGTTGTGCAATATTACGCAAACAGTTTGCGCAATTGTTTATTATAATAACCTCCTTTTAATTTTGGAGTCTTCAATCTTTGAGTGTGCGTAACTTACGGGGGAAGTTGTTTGCTCCATTTCCAGATCACTGAGTTAGATATTGTAGCAAATTTCTTAAAATATTATTCTAACTCATAATGAGTTCAAATAATAACAAAAAAAATATATGGGCCGACCCAATAATAAAATAATGTTTTTATTGCTATGACAAAACAAAGATTATGTCACATATACACATACGTGTTTGAGTATCGGCTAGTTTTGCGATTATTCAATATCCGGCGTCGGTTTTTTTTATTAAAACTTTCTGTATAAATTTATTATTATTTTAAAAATTCGATCTGAACTATAATAAGTTAGTTTATTTTTTTTTTTCACAGGATAATATCTAGGATAGTACATGCACTGTCCAAAATAAAACAACTTACCTACACTTGGAGGTATTAATAGTCAAAGTCAATCAAAGTTTTATATATTTAATAAGCACAAATACAACGGCCCCCAGTTCACGGTGGTCCCGCTTTTTCCGGCCAAGGCAGCGGTCGTGGTAACGGTGGGACAGGGGGGGCGAAGAATATCCGGGTTACGGCAGGCTGCCAAAAACAACTACTCGTGGACACTTATAATGGACGCAGTCTTCGGCTGGACCAACACCTCACTGAACTCGAGGTAGAGCTGGGTCGCTTGAACTGGCATATTCTAGGGCTATCGTCTGGCATAGTCTGGCGAGAGGGGGAGGACACGATAACCCTACAGTCAGGCAACTTACTCTACTTTCGGGAAGGTGACCAGCTCTCCCAGGGGGGTGTCGGTTTCCTCGTTCACAAGGACCTCGTTAGCAGCGTTGTGGAGATCAGTAGTGTGTCAACCAGGGTAGCGTACCTTGTACTGAAACTCACCAACAGGTACACCCTGAAGGTAATAAAGGTATATGTGCCGACCAGTGTGCAGGGGCCAGATGCTGGTCAACTTCCTGGAGTCTAAAGGGCTCTTCTTGATGAATTCATTCTTCAAGAAGAGTCTCCACAGGAGGTGGTCTTGGCGAAGCCCCGATTCTGTGACAAGGAACGAGATAGATTTTATCATTACGGATAGTAAGCATATATTTAGAGATGTCTCTGTGATCAACGGGTTCAATACTGAAAGTGATCACCGACTTCTTCGAGGCTCTCTAAACATAAACTTAAAAGCTGAAAGGACCCCGAAAGATAAGGTCTATTATCCGACTTACGCCGCTCCAAATAGCTGAAACCGAAAAGTTCCAAATGGAACTTAAAAATCGATTTGACCTGCTGGAAACCACAGGCAACGTGGACGAAAAAGCCGACACTGTGGTCAACACGCTAATGAAAGTGTCTAAAAGGCTGTTCCCGAGATCGCAGAAAAAGGAGTCCAAGCTCTCTGCTGAGACACTCGAGCTGATGAGGCAAAGGCGAGAAATTCCATCCGATCAGCTGTCTTCGTCAGAATGGAAAAGCCTAAACCAGCGCATTAGAATCCTGATGCGGCGCGACCTTAGTTGATCGAATACTCGCGCAATCGAGGACGCGATCGACCGCAACAAAGGGTCGAAAGTGTTCGCTCAGCAGCTTGGAAGGTCTCATCTGACGAAGCTGAAAACTGCGGATGGACGTGTCGTCACCTCTAAGCTCGCGATTCTCGCAGAGATCGAATCCTTTTATGGGCTCCTTTATTCCACACGGATGATCAAGCCAACTGGACACAGCGATGATGACCACAGAGCCCCGCTAACGCGTCACTATAGTGAGGACATGCCCGATGTCACAGAAAGCGAGATTAGTGCGGCTCTCGGGCATTTCCAGAACAACAAGGCACCCGGTGATGACGGAATTACTACAGAGCTTCTAAAAGCCGGCTGGAGTCCTATCCCAAAGAAAATAGCAAGCCATTTTAATTCCGTCATACACCAGGGCATAACACCACAGGCTTGGAGCAAGAGTGCGGTGGTGCTGTTCTTCAAAAAAGGTGATAAAACCTTACTGAAGAATTACAGACCCATCTCACTCCTGAGCCATATCTACAAGTTGTTCTCGAGGGTCGTCACGAATCGTCTCGCTGCAAGACTCGACAAATTCCAGCCTCCGGAGCAGGCTGGGTTTCGAAAAGGTTTTAGTACCGTGGACCACATCCATACTGTTCGGCAGATTGTACAGAAGAACGAAGATTACAATCAGCCGCTGTGTATGGCATTCGTGGACTACGAAAAAGCCTTCGACTCCATCGAAACTTGGGCAGTTCTGGATGCACTACAGCGATGTCGGATTGAGTAGCGTTATATCGAGGTGTTGAGATGCTTGTATTACACCGCCACGATGGCTGTCCAGATACAGGACCAGGTGACGAACTCCATCGAGCTGAATCGAGGTGTAAGACAGGGAGATGTTATATCTCTCAAACTCTTCACCAATGCTCTGGAGGAAGTTTTCAAGACATTGGATTGGACTGGACAGGGTATCATCGTGAATGGTGAGTACATCTCGCATCTTCGGTTGGCCGACGACATCGTTGTGATGGCAGAGTCGCTGGAACAGTTAAGCGGAATGCTGCGCAGCCTAGACGAGTCCTCCCGGCGTGTCGGTTTGGGCATGAACTTGGACAAGACCAAGGTCATGTTCAATGAACATGTCGTGCCCGGACCGATAAGCGTCGAAGGGTCAGTTCTCGAAGTCGTAAACAAATACTTCTACCTAGGCCAAACTATCCAGTTAGGTAGACGAAACTTCGAGAAGGAGGCCGAAAGGAGGATTCAGCTGGGTTGGGCTGCATTTGGCAAACTGCGTCGGGTCTTCAGCTCGCCTATACCGCAATGTCTGAAGACCAAAGTCTTTGACCAGTGCGTCTTACCGGTGATGACCTACGGTGCCGAAACATGGACACTCACGGTGGGGCTAGTCCACAAATTTAAAATCGCTCAGCGAGCTATGGAGCTGGCTATACTCGGGGTATCTCTGAAAGATAAACTCAGGAATGAGTATATCCGCCAGAGAACTGAAGTAACCGACATAGCTCGTAGAATTAGTTCACTGAAGTGGCAGTGGCAGTGGCATCTGCCGAAGGATCGGTGGTAGATGGAGTAAGAAGGTCATAGAGTGGAGACCGCGTATTGGCAAACGTAGCGTAGGACGCCCACCAGCCCGATGGTCAGACGACCTCGGAAAGGCTGCTGAAAAAGACAGGATGCGGAAGGCAGAGAATCGAATGTTGTGGCGCACATTGGGAGAGGCCTATGTCCAGCAGTGGACTGCAATAGGCTGATGATGATGATATTTATTATTTTACAATTTATTGCTCAGACTTTCACGAATCACTCTCATAACAATAAAACAACTCTTAGGATTATATCGCGTTTATTTATTACTTATTAACCGACTTCGAAAAAAGGAGGAGGTTCTCAATTCGTCTGTAAGTATATTTTTTTTTTTGTTTTGTTTTTTTTTACGTATGTTCACCGATATTTTCGTCAATTAAAGACCGATTTGAAATTTTTTTTTTCGTTTTATAGTGTTTACTTCCGAGATGGTCCCATTTTCACCATATCAGGAGCTGATGATGGGAACCAGGAGAAATCGTAGGCATCCACCAAAAGTCGTATGCGAGTATGGTGCATGGTGCGAGTGTGGCGCCAACTTTTGATGCTACTGGTGCTGATGAAGAAGCCACAAAACTCCTCAACGGTTAGGAGTTTGAAGACAGCACTACAATTGGTCGATAGAAACTACATGGTAGTATGTAGGGCTAGCGTGTTGCTTGTGAAGTATGCTGGAATATACACCTGATACTGCTATGCTGATGATGAAGCCACAGAACTCCTTAACGGTTAGGAGTTGGGAGACAGTACTGCAGTTAGTCGATAGAAACTGTTAAGTAGAATATGGGATTAACGTGTTGCTTGGGAGGTATACTTGAATCAATATCTGATATATTATATTTTAATTCTTATTACCCATGATAATAACAAAAATATAAATTCTTAACATGTATTATCAAACTCTTTTAACTAAGTTCTTATTAATAACAATTATAGCTCCCTAAAAATATCAATCAAGTAACTAATCGACTTGTAATTAGTGAAAATATATTTACTAAACTGAAAGCCGTGTAAATGAACAAACTTCTATTGTAGTTCACAAATCATTAATTTCACTAAAATTTGTGAAAAAAACTAAAAGTATCTAAATGATTTGTAACTCTTGCAAAGATGCATTTTCAATAATAATCATGTTATTGTCGACCTTCTTGCCGTACACACGTGTGTCACCGACCGGGTAAATAATAATTATAGATCGGCTTAAAAAGTAACGTGTACCTAGCACAAGGTACGCCAGCCCAGCTGTGAACCTCTTAGCGTTGCAGATGTCCATGAGCGGTGCCAGTACTTGTGAGGTGACCCGGTTTCCCGTTTACCTCCTATACCATAAAAACTATATCATTTGATCTTTTAGAATACGTAATTTTCCATTTATAGGAGTAATTTCACTTTTAGAAGTAACTTCTTAAAACTTATCAAACTTCGTGGCCACAAATGTTGAAGCTTAAATATAAAATAATACTTGGTAACATCTGGTGTCTGGTAAGGAAATTCTCGTGCTTAAAACTTTAACTTACAGGGGATTATATTTAGTAGTTCTTTGTGTATGTATATTTGTAAAAGTTTGCTTGCTTGTTTTGTACTACACGTTTTTTTGAAAACTAACTTTTTTATTTAATTACTTTTGGTAGAGAGTTATTTCTTAGATGTTTAAATTGTAAATGTATGTATATTTAATTTTACTTTTGGCGTTCTGGAGTCAAAGATTTTCGATAGTTTTTAGCTTAAGAGAAGTTTTTAGCTTTGTCTTGTAAGAGCGACATAATTTTAATTAAAAAAGAATGTTCTTTCATTTCAGTTAATTGTTATTTTCCTATCGATATATTCATAGCTCAATAAAGTCTTGTTGAAATGATTATATTATTATGACGCTATTAATAGTATAAATACTAAAAGCCTAGATTTAATTATAAATCAACAAAGTACGTGCCGGTGCTATTAAGATTGTTACAACACAATAACGCTTTCTAATGCAATACCCAAGTTGTCATGCTGTAACGAGCACATAATGCAGCGCTAATTAATGTGACTTAGACACGCCATAATGGTTGGGGGTAGTATATACGTTAATAAATTAATAAAAATAGTTGAGCCGTAACACTTTCTATAATAGAAGAAGTTAAATTTTTTTTTTCAGAATTGGGATTTCGGAGAGGAAAACGAAAAAAACAACTCTAAAAAATTGTTCAACTTTTTACTGTTTACGCAAGCTAAAGTGATAGAAGAACATTATTAATTATTTAGACGATTCTTTTTCTTTTATTTTGTCTTGTTATTGGAGAGGAGGCAAACAAGTTATGGGGTCATCTGATGGTAAGCGATTAGCGCCGCCTATGAAGAGCTTTCAATCACAGTTGTTGTGCCGACCTCTAAGAAGGACGATGGTAAGTGGTGGGATAAAGGGGCGGGTAGTGCAGGGCTTTGTAAATTAATCTGACCAATCAAGGCACAATTGTCGATGCGTCAATTTGTAAACATTGAATAAAGCCTCTTCTAACCCTGGCATAATCAAGACGTGACGCAACAGTTAACAGATGCTTGACAAAACCAAATAATAAAAACGAACATAACAATTTCGATTGTTACCAGTATTAACTTTTAAGACCAATGCCCCCTCTTTAGTGTCTAGACTGGATAACTGCTGGAACACTTTATATGAGTCTGTTAATTGTAGTATTTGTTAGTACTAGACTGCATTATAGCCATATGTGGTCTCAGCTGTAAAAATGTCAGTTTTAATTTCCTTACAATAAAATAGCGTTTCGTTCTCAAGGTTATAATATAGAGGTTTTAATGTATCAATGGAATCAGACAGATTAAAATGAAAAACAAAATTTTGTTTTATGTCTTTAAGCTATGTGAATATTAGGTTTCATCAAATATAATAAATATGCAATAAAATGCCGCGCAGAAGAGTTTTTCACGGGGTATGTTGTAAACGAGTAAGTGTGTCAACTGGTGGTAAGTGACTAGCGCTGCCATCCAACACTGTATTACAATTGCGGAACCTTCATGAAACAACTTACTCGTATTTCTAAAGCCGGCAACGCTGATGTGACGTCCCTGCTATTGCAGATGTTCGTGGGCGGCGGTAGTCACTTTCCATCACGTAACCCACATATTTGTTTGCCGTACTTTATCATAAAAAGTGAGCCACTTTTCATAGATTTCCTGAGAGAAGGTGGTATTTTATTGTTTTAGGCGGCTTATTCACGCAGCGAACTGTGTCTCTACCGCTTATTAAGTTAACTGCCTTACCAGATGAGATATTTCGTTTCTGATTCGAAAAATTTCTAAAGGTTGTAATACAATTTACATCTTTATTATTTGAAAGGAAGAAATGAATAAATATAACCTTTGTCCCTCAAACAATTTTCATAATTCATTATACAAATACATTCATTACTGGAAGATTACAGTCGTCCCAAAACTGTCATATACAGAGGGTTGGCTGCTTTCAGTATAACGTACACTTAGTGAAACAACAAGATGGTTTGAACAAGGGCGTGTGCTTGGGGAAAAGCGAATTGGTCATATGTTTGCAATTATATAACTTTTCATATAAATGCCATACGAATTACTCGGAAAATCAATTATTGCTCAAGTTTTTTTTTCAAAAACATCACGACTTTTGCAACTCGGAGGATAAAGTAGATGTTATGTCTTGACTCATAGAATGTTTAAGTCTCATGTGAAATAGGTGACGGCATTTACTACCATAATGGTTACAAGCACCGATATTTATCACATATAACCTCCTTAAAGAAATTCAGTCGGTCAATCATTTGTGCGAGCCCGGAATAGATCCCATCTATCTCTGAATCAAAAACGCTTTTACCACTGGACCACCAAGACAAAAATTATTATTTTATATCTGTTTAAAAGAGACAGTGTTATGCATTTAGTTGCTTAGCTTGAAAAACTAGAGGTATATACTGTCTTAAAAATATTTTATTAAAGGAAGATAAACCGCAGTATTTACTTATAAAGTATTGAAAGCTTATAAAAATAAAATTGTAAATAAATATGTGTGACTGGCGCGATATGCATACAACGGAATTTCCGAAAACCAATGACTGCATAATAGTTTTTATTCAATGAAAAATTGACGGATTAACCAATCTCGCGTGAAATATGGACATGAATTCTTAATTTATGGGCTCCATGGTACAGTTTGTTGGAACAAGCTATCAGCGCCGCATCGCATGAGTTATTTTTATTCACGCATTTAGTTCCCGAAGGAGTAAGCAGTGGCATTTGGACAGGCTGAATGTTTTACTAATTAAAAGATTTAATTTAATTCATATCTTTCACTCAGAAATCTAGTTGTTGTTCCGATGGTCTGGAGATCGAGCACCCTGATTTTGAATCGAGATGGCGTGGAATCGAATCCAAGCCTACACCGATGACTTTTTGGAATTAATGTGTAATAAATATCGAAGACATACATATCGTGTTCCGATATATGGTAATTAGTTCCGCTACTAATTAAAAACTACCGTAATTATTTCATTTGAGACGAAAAAAATGTAATATCTTGGACAATATCTTGGACACAATACACACAGCGCCCTCTAGTTCCAAGCTAAGCAACTAAATGCTTGTGTTATGGATACTAGATAACGGATATTAATACATATATACTTTTCTTTTGTAAATACATACTTATAATACATAGAAAAACACCCAGACACCACACAAATATTCATGTTTGTCACAAATATTTGTGCTGGGGTGGGAATCGAACCCCCGACCTCATTGCTGCAACCGGTAGTTTTACCAATGCGCCACGAGGCCCGTCAATTGGCAATTCTAGTCTTCGCAGTCGCTGCCTACACTTCTAAGTGCAGAAAAATGTACAACGAGAGCCTCTCCTTTATTACAGGAATTACTTTTTATAAAAACTTTAAGTGACAGCTGTACGTGATAATCACGATGGAAGTTAAAAGTCAGGAATTCTCGCAAGTCAGCAGCAAGTCGGCAAAATTATTTCGGACGTCGACGGCGCGACGAGAATTATGACATTTTTATGGAGTTTTCCAAATTAAACGAAAATTACTTTGCAGTAATGAATAACAATGTAGACCACAAAGAATTTTGCTTTTGAGTAAGAATAAATAAATCACCTGTCAGCAGAATATTATATAATATTAAATAGTAACAGGACATTATGGGTCTTTTTATCAAATCTAGAAAGAGCTTGCTTAACAGAAAAATTTATCATAAAGCAAAAAAATACAGCGGAAGGGCCACGCAGTCGCTGCATCGACCGGTGAAATACCACAACCTATAAGAATGTCGACTTAAAGTGGCTCATGCTTCGTTTCGCTCAGAGAGCGAGGGGTTGTAAGGCCCAACCCCTTCCCCTTTCACTTCCGACCCGGCCCTTAAAATTGGAAAGGAAAGTGCCCTTTATTAATTTAAAGGCCGCCAAATTAACTGTAGCACTATCTGGGCTGCAGGTGTCCATGAGCAGCGTTAGTTGCATATCAGCTAACACGCCTACTTAGTTGCACCCTTATCCTATAAAAAATAAGTTTATTGGCCTCATATATTATTTGGTATATACATATTGATATTCGTTTTCTAGTATCCACAGCACAAGCATTAATTTGCTCAGCTAACTTTTTTCTTCTTTATAGGATAGGAGGACAAACGAGCGTGTCACCTGATGGTAAGCAACCAACGCCGCCTATGGACACCAGCAACACATCTAGTGTTACTATTCCGTTGCCGACCTTTAAGGGATAGGGGATAGGGAATGATGGGGAAGGGGTTTGGCCTCCGGGTACCTCTCTCACCGAACGAAACGCGGCATGAGCCAATTTACATCGATCTTCTGAGAGGTCGTGGTATTTCACCGGTCGAGAACTGCTTGGCTCTAGCACTATTCAAATTGATTAGAATTGACCGTCTGACTATATTGATTGAAAGTTGACTGTTCGCAAATAATATTTATAGCGACAAACTGATCGAAAACGGCCTGTAATGTACCACAACAGGTCGCAGCGAGCCCTAACATGTCCCTGGCAGATCTTTTAACGACACATGGACAAGACGATTGATCAACATTTTTTAAATATGCCTTTATTAAATAGGCCTTAATGGAGATATATCGTTATATGCCGATGACACATGTCTATTCTTCTATGGAAATAATATAGACTGTTTAGTTAATCGGGCGCAAGAGGATCTTGATCGACTTTTTGTTTGGTTCCAAAATAATCTTCTAACCATTAACGTCTCTAAAACTAATTTTATAATTTTCAGTGCCAAAAATAAAAAAATACCTAAATATAATTCATTGATGATAAAAAATGAACCTTTAAAAAGAGTAGACTCTGAAAAATATCTGGGCCTGATATTAGACAGTAACTTAACCTGGAAAATGCATATAGAAAAAATTTGCTCAAAACTATCATCTCTGATTGTCTCTATCCGTGGCAATGTCAAATGTCTTCCACAGTCAGTTCGGTACATTATCTACAACACACTGGTGAAGCCTCATCTCGATTATTTAATTGAAGTGTGGGGTAACGCCGCTAAAATGCACTTAAAGAAATTGCAAATATCACAAAATAAAATAATAAAATTGTTATTTCAGTACGATTATCTTACTCCGACGCATATCTATACTTATATTATAAAGCGGAAGAGTTTGTTTGTTTGTTTGTTTGTTTGTTTGAACGCGCTAATCTCAGAAACCACCAGTCCGATTTTAAAAATTCTTTCAGTGGAATATAGTCCATTTATCGAGGAAGGCTTTAGGCTATATTATATTTTCAAATTAATTAGGGATCCTTACTATAAGTCCAATAATGTAACTCAAGGTGTAAGAAAATTACTCGAAAATAATTCTTACATCGTGAACGCTGCGAAAACTATTGATTCTAGAACAAAACAATGTACTACACTTTTACAGAAAATAAATTTGTCTATAAAAAAGTCCGCGACGCCATATGTCTAACTATTGTAGTTATCTCACAATAAGTGTTTTTTGAATTTTTTAAAATAATTAAATTGATGTCGTTATAAAAATGCTTTATTTTGTACCTTGATATTAATTCTCCTTAAAATAAATTACTTCAATAAAAATATGGATTCAATACCTTTCTAGAACTTTTTAAATAATTTAATTCGGACATTTAATTCAAATGATATCGCAAAATACAAAATGTAAGTATTCATTTCATAGGGAAATATTTAGTTACACTACGGATGATGTATCCGACTTGGACAGCTCGAACCGCGACAGCAGGTAGATTTTTTTACGTTTGTTTCTTGCTAAAAGGTATCGGTGGTCCAGTTGTCGAGAACCCCACTTCTGAATAAAGTAGTCGCGGGTTCGAATTCTGGCTCACACCAATGACTTTTTGAAATTGTTTTCGGAAGTTTTGTGTATTCAGATATCGATGACTATAAGCTTTGTGCCTGGTATGGCAATAAGTTCGCCACCTATTCCATTTGGGATGGAAGCATCGTGGCGAAACGAGACTTAACAGCCGCTGCCTACACCTTCGAGTAGAAAAGACGTGAAGTTATGTTGTGTTGTTGTTTCTCTTTGTCATCATATCGCTCAATACTTTAATTAGTATTTAAAATTTGTAGTATTTAATCGTATTTTGTGGTACTTTTATTTATAAAAGTTGCTAGCTTTTACCCGCGGGTTCGCTCGCATAAAATCCATTAAATAGGTATCAAAGATCATTACTATAGAAGTTAATCAATATGATAACTCTCTTTTATTGCTTAGCTGGAATTATTAATTTTTAAAATTACTACATACAATGCCGTTTAAAAAACTAACAACATTTTTGTAAGGTAAAATATATTTCTCTGTAACAAAAATAAATAATTTTGGACTGTAACAATTTTATAAGAGTATGTAGGATATTATTGTAGCCTATTTTATAAGTTTTTCCTCCGGGTTCAAATATATGTAAATTACTTCAAAGAATATGTGTACAAAGTTTCATGATGATCGATTGAGTAGTTATCGCGTGAAAGCATAACACACAAACAAACTTACATTCACATTTATATATTACTAGCTGACCCGGCAAACTTTGCCAAAAAATAAAATTTTAAAAATAGGGGTTGATCGTAGAGGGTTGAAAATTCTCAGACTTACCCGATATGCATACAAAATTTCATGAGAATCGGTCAAGCCGTTTCGAAGGAGTATGGGAACGAAAATTGTGACACGAGAATTTTATATATTAGAAGTAGGATAGGATAGGAATTAGGTTACATTTTTATTGTATAAGGGGCAAACAAGCAGGCTTATGATAGTTACAAACGCCGCCCATGGCCACCTCACCACATGCAGTGTTACAGTTGCGTTGCAGCTAACTGCATGACTTTACCACTGACAAGGTGTGACTGATGTGACTGATTTATAATACATTCTAGATATATGTAATAAACTTTACATTATTAAGATCGTGATAACTTTTAAAATGTAGTAAATTTATTTCGATAAGCCTAATCGCAAAACCGACATCATTTGACTTATAAAAAAAAAACACTTACTGTGAGTTAGCTACCCCGGTTTGAACATATGGTGTCCCGTTTTTTCGTTGAAGTCAACAATAGTGACCAAATAAAAAAAGATCTTTATGTAGTATTAAAAAAAACTAAAGGTTGACAAAAAACTTGGGACAAGTTCATTGCTGTATTCATTGTTCATAAGTGGCATTGCTAATGAAGCTTTCTTTGAAGTTGTAAATATTATCAATGCCTTGGTTGTCAGTACGCTAATACATACTGGCACTTTGTTCTCTCTGCCTACCCCGTAAGGAATTTGGCGAGAATTTATGTATGTATGTATCAAAAACTACTGATTTGGATTGAAAAAAATATTAGTTTTAGAGAGTCCATTTATTGAGGAAAGTTTAAGTTATTAATAAGAGTAGGACAATAAATTTTAGTTATAAATGTATATAATATGGCGGTGCATAGTTCGCGCGGTCTGCTAAATGATGATGATTTCCGAGTCTAATGAAACACGTAAATTAGATTTTTATATATTTTTGGATTATTTGTTTACCTAAACGTGTGGCGTTATTTCCCGTTCATTATATTTATGTAATATGCAACGTGAAACCCTAAAAGTTGTATTTTTTTAATGGGATAGGAGGGCAAACGAGCAGGCGTGTCACCTGATGGTAAGCAATCAACGCCGCCCATGGACACCAGCAACACATATAATGTTACTGTTGCGTTGCCGACCTTTAAGGGATAGGGGAAAGGAAAGGATGGGGTAAGGGGGGGTGGGCCTCCGGGTACCTCTCTCACCGAAAGAAACGCGGCATGAGCCACTTTACGTCGATCTTCTGAGAGGTCGTGGTAATTTCACCGGTCGAGCCGGCCCATACATGCAGTGAAATGCTTGGTTCTACCACTGTCTATTTAAGAGTACCTAATTCCTTTAATGTGATTTAAATATCTAAAACGAACGTACTATTTAAAAATATTTTATCTATGTAACCAAAGTCCTGGGTCAAAGTTAGTGTTAGTTCACAGTTACTTCTCTAAGCAGATATGATAATATTATTTTTAATTCTTTACAAATTGCAACTTCATATAAATGGACGAAGCGCAAGATATACCCACGCACCCCTTACTTGGCGTATTTTGCTAAAATATAAAGACTTTACGGTCTTCAGCATACCACATAGAGTTGCCCATCTATTAACATTTTTAATATCGTGATCTCTTTTAAAATGTAGTGAATTTATTTTGATAAGAGTAATACCAAGGTGCCAAATCGACACCATTTGAATTATAAAAAATACATGCTGGTTAAAACATGTGGTGACCCGGTCTTTTTTTTGTAGAAAGACAATGACCAAATAAAAAAAAGTAAATAAAATAATATCAACAGCTAAGCAAGTGAGGTGTGTAATAATCGTGCCCTATGGCCCTTTGTTCTCTCTACCTACCCCGCAAGGGATCTGGCCTGAAGTTATGTATGTATGTATCAAGAACTTGAATTGAAATAAATATTAGTCCATTTATGAGGAATGCTTTGGGGTATTAATATGATTGCGGCAATAATCTTTTTAGTGGAAAATGTATAAAATATGGCGGTACGAAGTTCGCGCGGTCTGCTAGTATTATATAAATAAACGAAGCTAATGCCTTTAATACAGATCTACAAGTTTAACACCTGTTTACTTATTAAAAAATATTAAATAAAAATGTGCACAGTCAAATTTCTTTCAAATTGAAATCTAATAGTAAACGTGCAACAAGGCGACTGTACGACATTACACTTAATACCAGCCCACGGACGAACTATGGCAAAAATAATATATTGTGTGAAGGTGTACAAATATACAATAACCTCCCAAATAAAATTAAAAGTATTGAAAATCTGTTAATATTTAAAAATAAACTTAAAAAGCATTATTTACTTGCTGCTTAATTAATCAAATAATAATTTTATGTGCAGTTGCATGTCTGATTTATTTTTATGTACCTGTATTTATTGTTCTGATGATGTACCCACATTATTTACCTATATTTGTAGTTGCGCTCGCTAGTTTTATGTTAATGAATTATTGTTATTCTCTTATAAGTGAATGTAATGTATATATTCTTTTAGAGAAATAAATTTCTTAAACCTAAAAAAAAAACCTAAAATATTAATCAAAAATAATAACAAATTAATTTTATATTTAAAGAAAATTAGTTTGTATGAGAAATACTAATCGTAGCGAAATATAATACGTACAGCCTTCAGGGATCTGACCGATCTCAACTAATAGAGTTCCTGTTTTGATTGGAGCAGTGCAGCAAGGAACCACATGGATCATGTATCAGGGGAATACTCGCACGGATTGAAGTCGTAACCAGAGGATAATCTATATATATATATATAGAAGATATCATCAACAATGGAAAATTGAAAGAGTAGAATTAAGAGACGGAGAATTAGTTGGAATGACGACATGAGTAAAAAAGTAGAGTGCCAAGAGTTAACCGTTGAAACAGTACATTACAAAGAAGAAAATAAACTACATAAATCCGAAGTGATTTCAAGAAGATATTAATGAGATGATCGTCGCAATTGGCTATGGCTTATGAATTGGTCGACTCAACGTAACGACAGAGGTATCCTGAGGTCCACGCCCTAACTTTCCTGTCCTATTTTAAAGCTCTACAACGCATGTGTGTTGCAGTTGTGAGTGGGCGACGCTAGTTGCTTACCCGTTGACATGCTTGCTTACTTAATCTGTCAGATTGGAAAAGTCCCATAAAAAAATATGGAAAAAGCTAAGCAGTCCTAACTGACACTTCATTTGCCACAGCATATTGTGTTGTT
The DNA here is from genome assembly GCA_905147225.2 of Euproctis similis. Lineage (NCBI taxonomy): Eukaryota > Metazoa > Arthropoda > Insecta > Lepidoptera > Erebidae > Euproctis > Euproctis similis. The sequence continues at coordinate 2,036,950 of LR990121.1, read as the reverse complement.
TTATTTTTACGACGAGCCCCATCTTGCGTTATGAAGACGATATTCAGCTTCATAACGCAATATATTTCTCTGTCGTTACGTGACCGTCACGTAACGCGACTTACGGTAATGATCGTTGCGTAACAGATTTTTATTGTTAATGAAAATAATTATATTAAGTTGTAGACGTGTTACAATTCGATTAACTTTTGGTGTGAAGTTAAGTGTGTGTTTTAATTTCATATTTTATTTAAGTTTTTACGGGCTTTCATGAGAACCAGCCACGAGAAGTTTATAAAACCGCGGTATAAATATTTTACGAAATAGATGTTCTACGAAAATAAGATAAAATTTATAAATAAGAAAAAAATACATGCACAGTGACGTATCATCTCTAATAAGTCAATGATTATCCAAAGTTCATTTCCGATTCCGAGAAGACAAATAAAATATGATTTGAAAATCTTTCGGGGCTACTACTAGAGTCGTGATATAGTTCAGGAGCCTAGGGACAGCAGAATTAAATCTTACATTTAGCTGCACAAAGTAGCGTACATTATTACTATATTTACGACTAGCAGACCGCGCGAACTTCGTACCGCTATATCGTATGTAGCTTCTCGCCTCACGGTGTTACTCGCGTACAAACAAAATGTCGGTGACGATGATGATCACACATAGCCTATGTTACTCAGTGTTAATGTAGTTTTCTAAAGAAAAAAAAATTATTAAAATCGGTCCAATACTTTTAAAGTTTATTCGTTACACACAAAATACAAATCTTTCCTCTTTATAATATTAGTATAGATATAATTTAGAGCAACAAAGATCAATTCTGAGATTTGTTAAATCACACAAAAGTAGCAGGGGAATCGTACCCACGTACCACGTACGTTTACGTTATTTAACTTTCAACTTTGCCTTAACTTCACAGCTGATTTCATTCCTGTAAAGATATAAAGATGTATCCACACAACTTCCTTTGTGTTACAGTAGAGCACGCGATACAGTCGACCGCAGCCTAAGTTTTAATGAAATCGCTGTTGTGTTTATAATACTAAGTTAATTTTAGATCTGACCTACAATTTGGGATGAGAAAATTAATCCAACAAGTCGAGCTCTGCCTACACCATTTGTCCTTTGAGTACGTGAAATTACAATAAAGTACTTATGATATTGCGATAGTGTGGCGCCGGCTTAGAATACCGCCACCCCATGTCTTCCCGTGGGTGTCGTAAAAGGCGACTAAGGGAAAAGCTAGAAGAATGGGCAGCAGCATTCTCTCTCAAGACAATACAGCCTACTGCGATCGCCAACCCGCCTGCCAAGCGTGGCGATTATGGCAAAAACCCCCCATGATTGAGCGGACCGGCAGTTGTGGCGCTCTATGGGGGAGGCCTGTGTCCAGCAGTGGACAAAAAAAAAGCTGATGATGATGATATTGCCTATAAACAAAAAAAGAATTCTTGTGTGTTCAGAGACCTAGAATAAGTAGGAGTTAAAAGATTGACTAAGTAGCTATATAATACACTAAAAAGGACACATAGAAGTCAATATTACAGACAAATAAGCACAAAACGAAAGTCAAAGATTTTCGAATCGATCGATCGAAGCTTTATTTTCGAAGGTCGTAACATAAACTTTGAAATCACAAAATTTTACTTATTATTTAAAATAAAATTCTTAAATACGAACGCTTGGAAGTTACCGTTAGCTTTAACTGTATCTTAACCTTTCAAATCGTTCTGCTTATCCCGAAATGGTATCGCGTGATGGTGATCTATATAAAACCAAACTATTTAAGTTTTCGGACGTCATTTGGATTCGTGTACCGTGTGGGACGCCGAGTGCATATATATATATATATTAGTGACCTATTAGTTTTGCCTTGACGCGTGATACATATCTGCAACGCTCCAAATATGAAATACGACGGGAAAGAGATTAATATGTACTTTAGTGGCAATGTGCTGTTGGAATTGGAAGGTTGTGATTTATTAGTAATATTTTACTTATAAGTAAAAAAAAAAATATAATAATAATTAATTGTAAAATTATATTTATTTATTTTTTATCTATACTTATTTGCATATCTTCGCGCCAGATCCCTTGCGGTGTAAATATAGAGAACAGAGCGCCAGAAGTTACGATTCTTACACACGTCACTCGATTCTTTTTCGTTCTTAAATATACCTATGTATTGATATTCGTTGTCTATTTTCAGAAAATCATTATTTAGTTGCTAACTAGAAAAACTAGAGGGCGCTGTATGTATTACGTCGATTTATTTTATCGTTCAAATAATCCGTTAGTTCAAATTATAAAACAATTATACTAGTAAGAAATAATTATTAGCTTTAACCAGAAAAAATAACTCGTTTGAAATCATATCAATTAATATTTTCAGTAACAGCGGAACGATGAGTAAAGTTCAGTTGTAAAAACCAATTAGTTTCTTTAGCTGGTGGGTTAATATTTTTTTCCCGTTTATAGAGTGGAAGTTAATAGGTTATGATTTTTTAACGTGCATTACTTTTTAATGTTTTGCTTTTACGATATTACGGCAAGACAGAGAGATATTAAATTTTGAGGGTATATTTTTGTATCTGAACACCTTTTTAATCGTCGACGGTAAAGTAATGATTGATAATTAGCACAGGAAAAAAAATGCGGAACTTATTAATAATGAGGAGTGTATTTATCTCTAAGACTTTCGCGAATCAAGTTCACGACGTTTCGAACTCTTTACAGAGATCATTTTCACGAGTGATGATCACTGTAAAGAGTTCGAAACGTCGGGAAATAAATAAAATTAGTAATAAATAAACGCGATATAATCCTAAAAGTTGTTTTAATGTCATGAGGAGTATATTTTGATACTAACATTTTACTAATTTATGTTTTGATATCGGAATCAAATCAACTTTTTTTGCCCTTTGTAACTTTACGCCATTTTCTCGACCTCGACTCACCTAGTCCTATGACTCAAATGCAATATGTGGCCAAACCTATTGCAATACTATTGTAATAGAAACATGGCTACCATAATTGGAAGTATGGTGATGAATGTGGTCTATATTATAGACCACATTAGTAGATGATTATTTTGTTCTATCATTCATATTCCTCGCAGCGTACGCGACGAAAGACATATTATTATAGCCATATTTGAAAAATACATACAATATCTTTATAAATTGTAACCTATATGTTATTTTTGGCTGTGTGGCGCCGGCTTAGAATACCGCCACCCCATCTCTTCCCGTGGGTGTCGTAAAAGGCGACTAAGGGAAAAGCAAGAAGAATGGGCAGCAGCATTCTCTCTCAAGAAAATACAGCCTACTGCGTTCGCCAACCCGCCTGCCAAGCGTGGCGATTATGGCAAAAACCCTCCATGATTGAGTGGACCGGCAGTTGTGGCGTTCTATGGGGGAGGCCTATGTCCAGCAGTGGACCTCAAGAAGGCTAACGATGATGATGATGAATGATGATGATGATGATGTTATTTTGATGACTAAGCTATATTATTAAACAGTTTCATCAAAATCCATTTTGTAGTTTTTACCTGAAAGACACAAAATCTACAATTACAGGCCATTTTTCTTATAAATTATGTTTATATCTAATTTCTAAACTATAAGAACTATGAAAAATCATATCTGGATACCGCCAGTTGCCAGTTTACAACCAGGGAATATCTTTACGAATGCCAGGTGCTAGCTGTACGAGATATTACAACTTCCTCCGCGCCATGTAGGGACATTAAGAGAACGAGTGAAAGTCATTTATTTGGAGACCACAATAACACTATTTTTTTTGTTTGTTTTGATAGTCGATATAAGTTTTGTATCCCGCTTTAGAATCAGAAGTCTTAACTTAGAATCGAAGGGAGAAACACTTTAAACAAGTTATGTGGGAGCAGAAATCCACCAGCCGAGGTACATATCACTGCCAACATATTCGAGTATAAAAAGCGTGAACTTATAAAAATATAGTACTTGAACCTGCGACCCATATGTTACTAGTGTATATTCATGCAGTATATACACCACTAACTCTTCAGATTTTTAATGGGCAGAATAGCAGATATATAAAGAAAAATACTTCTAAAACTAAACTCTTTAAAGCCTTGTCGAATATTTTCCATCAGTTTGGTCTATGTTGTTATTGTTCTCGTTAATGCTAATTATTGAAACTCGCTGCTGTGATAAAAGTACTGCGCTCTATCTGGTTCAGTGGCTCCACACTGACAATACTTTATTCCCCAAACAATATCTAGTTTTTATGTAAATTTTATTTTTACTAACATATAACTTATGTACATATATCAGCTTACAACCCAAAGGTATTTAAAATATATCTTCACAGACTACTTGTTTTAATGACGCAATACTGTATTGACATCACCCCTTTTGAAATTAACAATATTTTAAATGTAAAGATATTTTTGAAATAGACTGGCATTTTCTGACATTACTGGCGAATAAACAAACAAATACATACCGCTTCCTTAGAAATGAAATATCTAGCTAATAACGCGCCCAAAATATCATTCAATATTACAAATTACGCAATCCAGATATCTACTACTGATATTCACAGGATTTCACGAAACAATAACGGTGGTATCATATTAGTCAATATTATAGTATTTCCTAACTACGTTAGGTAAAAACCAATTTAATTTGATCTTTACGTTCAATTGCACTGATGTTTCAGTACAGACTCTTGTTCGATGATATTATCATCGAACAAGAGCGATTTGTGGCGTTTGACAGAGTTTTTTTCTTATTTCAAACATATGTAATGCTCAAATAGGTGATAAGAAACTATAAGCTTGCATACGGGCACTCATTTACATCGTTGATATTGATTCAAACTCATCATCATCATTAGCCTATTGCAGTCCACTGCTGGACATAGGCCTCTCCCAATTAGCGCCACAACATCGGATTCTCTGCCTTCCGCATCCAGTCTTTTCCAGCAGCCTTTCTGAAGTCGTCTGACCATCGAGCTGGTGGGCGTCCTACACTACGCTTACCAAGTCGCGGTCTCCACTCAATGACCTTCTTGCTCCATCTACCATCGGTCCTACGGCAGATATGACCAGCCCATTGCCACTTCAGTGAGCTTATTCTACGAGCTATGTCGGTTACTCCAGTTCTCTGTCGGATATACTCATTTCTGAGTTAATCCTTCAGAGATACCCCAAGCATAGCTCGCTCCATAGCTCGCTGAGCGACTTTAAATACTTCAAAATCGGCACATCTCTACTTGAATTTGCAATTCTGAAACATAAGACTTATAATACAAGAGATGGTCTTCAAAATAATCAAAATATATCAGCAGATAACAGTAGTTAACTCTCAGAGGTGCATACAAGCATCTTATCAGGGGCGTTGCTTACTCTGTTTCTATCCGGATTATTCCCTGGGTGAAGAAAAATAAAAGATTTATGAATAAGGGCGGACGTGCTGATATGTAACTATAGACTAGATACGAGGCGAAAACCGAAGCGGTTACATTTTAAGATAATATAAGAAATGCGTAGTCAGCATGTCCTGGTGGAAATATTTTTTTGTTAATTTATTAGTAGTATGTAGCATTGCCTCGAAATACATGGTTATAGCTGATGAAATTAGGTCAGTGGGTTTGATTTCCATTTCCAAAATGTTTCTGCAGAATTTGAGTATCAAAGGAGAATTGACAGGCCAGGTGCCGGGTATAGGCGGGTTTCGAACACTATTACTTCGTGCCCGTTTATTCATAAATACACATCGAATCGCAGTAGGTTCCTCTACCTAATCAAATTAGACGTTAACAATTTGGCTACACAGCTTGTGGTTTAACAGCCACCGCCTACACCTTCGGACAAAAAAATGCTTGAAGTTATAACAAGGACTTAGAGAGCAGAGCAGTGACTTTTCATAATAATATGATTAATATTGATTTAGGACAGAAAATCGCAAGTAAGAAACAATGATACATCGATCGTTGAATATATTATGAAACCACAAATGCTATAAATAGCTCGATCTTATTTTAGAATAGGTGTAAGTTCCAGAGTTAATTAATGTACAAACAAACCAAAAACAAAGTTTTATTAATTCCCTCAAAGCACAAAATACCTGACGGAATACTAAGAACGTTGTGTAGATACCTCCGACCTCCGTTTTTAATGTTTGTGAAGGTCTTCCAATTAATATTTAATTGCTTAATCAAGTATTCATTATTGTAGATGGTTTTGTGATCAGTTTTAATATTATTTATATTCATCCCTATAACAGAATAAGGTAGGCGCGTCTCCTCCGTGATTCAGGGTGGGATTTAAAATTATATTTTATCTTAACGCCCTCAATGTTGAGAGGTAGGCACATTTTACTACAAATGTTCAAGTAAAAGGGATAAGTTTTATAAATAATTTATATAAAAACCGACGAGCGCGTATGACAAAAAATATGAAAGTCAAAGAAGCGAGTGTGGTGTGTAAGAATCACGACGTATGGTGCTCTGGTCTCTCTACCTACTCCGCAAGAGACTTGATATGAAGTTTTGTATATTTAGTTACCCTGGCATAAATGTAATATTTTCATTTAATCAAGAAACCGTGTTATTTATTTGTTTTATATATGTAATTCAATCTGGGTACATTAATCTAATAGAAAATCCAAATGTCAGTATTCGTTGAACAAAATTCTTGTGGTTTCAGAAGCCTCATATTGAGTTACATTCAATGCATTCTTAGTTTGAATTAGTAAACAAAATAACGCATATTATGATACATTTTTGAGGAGGATTGTGTTTAGGCTGAGCTTAGTATCTTGTATTAGTCCACTGCACTACAAGACACGTCAGGAAAGGACAGATTAACACTCGTGAAAATGATCTCTGTAAAGAGTTCGAAACGTCGGGAAATAAATAAAAAAAGTAATAAATAAACGCGATATAAGCCTAACAGTTGTTTTAATCTACGATAGCATTTTAATTCAATATCTCAATATTCTATCGAATTTCGAATTACATAAACACAAATGACACATTTAAAATGTCAATTTGATAACACAAATTTCAGATCAATTTGTTAGTTATTATAAAACGAATTACAAGTACATTTTTTCTACCTTTTATAACCTTCTTCGAAGTATGGTCACCTCAGTCAACACGTTTATTTTTAATGACTTAAGAATAAACAATAAAACATTAAAATGAGGAAAGCGATACTACATCAAATTCATTTCACCTAATTGAAAGCCAATTTATCTGTCGATAAATCACGATTTCACTGAACTCAGTAAGCAAAGCCGTTCGAATTGTAGAAGACACTCTTAATAATACTGAGTGTTATCTTTTGTAACAGTAACAGCGACCGGGTTACTTATAGACGTCTCCAACTGATTTACCGACAGTTAGTCCAGGAGCTATGACTGTTAGACCAACAGAACCAGTCTAGTGCTTTATAATGGCACACTTGATAAGTTGCAGTGATTGTGCTGAATGTATATCTGATAGTTCAGTATTGTGATAAGTTGTTTAGGAATGTTTAGTCTAATTATCTCACTGAATTCTCACTGAATTGGCTGAGATTATAAATATTTATAAAACGATAATATATATACCTATTACGTAAAAAGCGAAAAGTATTTATAGAATGGCGATATTTATAGAATCTTTTGTAAATATAATTGATAAAGTTGTGTCCGATGTATGGCAATATTTCATCAACTGCTGCAATTCAAGCTAAGAAATAATTCTTGTTAAGGTATAATATTTAAAGCTGCCGAAGTAGCGTATTAATGGTATGAAGTTGGAATATAATTGTAGCACCCCACTGTATTGTAAATATATGTTATAAATTTAAGACACGCCCTTATGGACCAGTGCACGCGAGTGTCGAATATACGTCGAGCTTAAAAGCATTTTGATACTTCCATTAAAAAACAATATATAAATATAACAATATATAATACAAAAAATAATATGATTAAGGAAAAACTATGAAGTACATAATTACACATACACAATATGAGTGGTGACCTGCTACCAGACACAAATATTAGTGTGATTTGCATGGATGTGTTCTAGCCATGACTAAAATATACCCACAAATTACATCAGTTTTATTAAATGTTATAAAAAAAATACTAGAATACATACATAATGACAAAGAAAGAGATAAAACTAAAGTCACACATGAAATATCACGAAACGTTCATAAAAGTTCATAAAAAAGGACGAAGAGCGATGTGCCTTGATCTAGGTATGCAGACAGTCGCGATGGTGCTGCAGTGACTAAATGGAGGTGTATTTTTTTTATAATAACCGCGTGAAACTAAACTTAAGTACAAGTACTTATTACAGCTTTTAATCAACTATTGCAATCGCAAAACACTACGCTTACTTTAATGGAGTCGACTTATTAAATTCACTAAGTAGATTTATATTAGTCCATATTTTTATATTTTTTATAAAAAATAATATTTATAATTAGAAAACCAAATAGAAACACAAAGTAGGCAAAAGTAATTAAAATGCTGGGGGTGGGTATACCAATGTCATATTTAGGTACCGCGTTTAGGTACCGCTTGGCTGTAGGTATTTATTTTTATGCCAGAATACGGCAAAGCTATAATAGTGTATTACTAATATTACTGTAATATTAATATTACCGTGTGATAAATATCGATGACTGACAAACTCTGTGCCCGGTATGGCAATAGGTTCGCCACCTATTCCATTTGGGACGTAAACATAACGGTGAGATGAGGCTTAACAGCCGCTGCCTACACCTTCGAGTAACAAAAGGCGTGAAGTTATGTTATGTTATGTTACTGTATGAATATATTAAGTTGGCATTATGATGATCAAAGCTCAATCTCATGACTATCTTTAAAAGTCTACGTAGACCTATAAAACTTAAGCTATTTTGATTTCATACATACATACATACATAACTTCACGCCAAATCCCTTGCGGGATTGGCAGAGAGAACAGAGCGCCATAGGGCATGATTCTTACACGCCTCACTCGCTCCGTTGACTTCATAACTCTTTTCATGCACGCGCGTAGGTTTTTGAGGCTCTTAACATCACCTTCCTCCAGAACATGTTCTATTTGGTCATGGAATGTGTGTCTTGGCCGTCCTCGACTCCTACATCCATCCAAAAGCATTGTATATCTGCTTAGTCAGTCTTGCATCAACCATTCTTTCTACATGTCCGAACCATCGGAGCATGCCCTTTCTTACTTTTACACCGACACTTTCTTTCAAACCAACTTCTTTTGATTTCATATCATTTCAAATTTTCTCATTTATGACAAAAAAAATAATAATTTACCGTCAAAGCTCTCCCTTTTCACGACAATCTGATATAATCTAGTTTTTTAAAACTAATTCAGTTTTCTTTGAAGTTTCTTGTTTCTAGTCTTGCTTTTTAATATCTAGTCGGAAACCTATCTGGAATCATGTTATTTGCTTCAGTAGAGAGCATGAAAATGGAATGCAATTTTAAAATTCATCCATTTAAATATTCAAGTATTTTCTAATTTCACAGTTTTTCCCCGCTTGTAAGATTAGAGCGTATTTCCTTTGAATTTTTTGCTACGCTCAAAATTATAACCTTAACACGTTCGCGGACAGTCTCAGTTTAAATTGTGTTCTAGAATGACACAATAAATTGCAGTACAAATATATTTGGCGTTTAATTACGTCGTGTTCTATGTTATTAGATGTTTATAAGACAATATGACACAACCGTGTTATCACGCTAACGTATCCCTACGTTCTGGCAAGACGTATAGCATAGATGACTAGTAGTAGCGTCACAACGTCATTATACGTCGAACGTGCAATAACGTTCTGTCACTTCCGCTGTTACTCTAATGTGTGAAATGGTCACAACGTTTATCGACGTTTGACGTGTATATACGTTTTGTCATATCATAAATGGCCAAATAGAGTGGCCAAATCACAACGTTGTTATACGTCCAACGTGACTGTACGTTTTGTCACATCGCACGGAATAATTATATAATGAACTTGGCACAACGTAACTCAACGTCAGTTTAGTTATGCCACGTTATAAGGATTATTTCAAAAAAACACACTGGAGTTGTACGCAAATCAGAAATTTAATAGTTTGATAACCATAATCAGTCTTAGAAATCGTAAACTCTAATTATTCACCTAATCACAACCATCATATTGCTATAAAAATTGCCACAATCTTCATGTACGGTATTTAACAAAAAACTTAATCAACTATTAGTTTTCCTAACATAAACTTTCATAATAAGTAATTATATCAAAACAAAAATTGCAGTTTCTGCATTTAAAAAAATTCAAAAAATCAACAAAATAAATCTTAGTCTAAAGTTTAGGAACTTGTAATTAAATCAGTCTTATGCCAATCTTCAAAGCACAATGCACAAAGTGGTGGTTTTTCTTTGCAACCCTTACATCTGCTACCTGTTTCTTTTCGACGTTTATTCTTTGCACACATTTTGCATTTTAGGTAATTTGAAGTCTTTTTAGAACCAGGAGGAAGCGGAATCTTTTCAGGCCAATGTCCACCGCTGCTATCATGAAGATATGGGGAGGAAGGTCCTGGATATGCTGTTCGGTCTACTGTTCTATTATCGTTCCTGGAATGCTTTACCAAAAGATCAGGTTTATGGGCAGGACTAATACCAATGAATTTTCTTATCAATTCCTCTCTAAAATGTAAAAACTCATATTTCTTACTGTTATTCATTTTGTACTTTCTATATAAATAAAAACTGTTCCACACTGATAAATCCAGTAAATGGAAAAAAACTTTTTTGTACCACCTCAAACATTTTCGTGGAGACGAGTAATACGATACCATCTGATCAGCACGGTCGATGCCAGACATAAATTGGTTGTATGAGACCACTTCTACCGGTTTTCGCTTTAATTGTCCTCGTCTATTGGAAATGTTAACCAATTTTGGATGATCCCTTGTAGTAATCATAGTTACAGTTCGCTTATCAACCCACTTAGAAACATAGACATTATTTTTCCGCACCCATACGTGTTCACCCTTCTTTAATTTTTTTTTCATAACCTCCTTTGGGTTTTCTTTTCGGTTTGTTCTGAGGCTGCAGTTAGACGACGCGAAAAAATTCTTGCGGCCGCCGCGCGGCGATCGCGCGGTGACCGCGTACTAACTGTTCAGTTATAGCTAATTTATGTTTTATTAAGTAGGACGTAAAGTTGAAATTAATTTTGAGTAACTAACAGCGCGGCGGCCGCGCGGCGTTCGCTCCTCGATCACACGGCGGCCGCGCGGCCGTCTCGCTCTCTCCTTTCATTGGTCCGTCAGTCACTTGCACGAGAGGTCGTGACACGCGGACATCGTGATTTCGAAGATGGATGAACTGAGTATCAATCCTGAGACATTGATTTCTTTAGTGGAAGAAAGAAATATCCTTTGGGATAAAACGAATAATCAATATCATAATTCATATCATATTTTATTCAATTTTCAATCATAATTTTATTCTTCTTAGTCAAATAGCTCATAACGAACACGTATGAATTTTAAGAAAGACCAAGATCAACTGGAATTGAATCGGGTTCGCAGTGGCGTGGCCACCGGGCCTGACCGCGCGGCCGCCGCGCGGTCACCGTACTTACGCCGCGCGGCCGACACGCTGTAACATCCCGTGTCATATAAACGCGCCCTGAGGGTTCCATTTGTGTGCGTCTTAAGGTCCAGTAATTTTTGTGATAAACCATATGAATTGTAATAGTTATCCATGAATAGTTCATGACCTTTCAGAATATATGGTTTCATTAGTTTTAACACAGTCTTTTCAGTTTTTTTACCCTTTTCCGTAGAGTCATCTTTACCAGTATACATTATTATATTTAAAACATAGCCATTAGCTTCCGTCAATTCATAGAACTTTATACCATATCTTGCTTTCTTTGATTTTATATATTGTCTAAACGATAAACGCCCTCTAAATAACAAAAGCGACTCGTCTAGTGATAACTCTTTTTCTGGTGAGTAACATGCCTGAAAATTCCTCGTAATAGCATCCATAAACTCAATTATTTTATCTTTGCCTTTAGCACTTAAAGGGGCTGTGTATAGACATCTTAACAGTTGCTCAAATCTACGGCCTGACATTGTAGATACAAATATAGGGTGATAGTATAAACTGTCCGACAATGTAAATAATTTTCGCTTTTCGGGTAGGTTGATTTGACCACTTAGCAGGCATAATCCTAAGAATTTCAGCATCTCGTTGCGATCTGTAGGCTTAAATGAATATGATCGACTGTATCTGGTTTTAGGTTTATTACTTTGACACATATTGGCGCCATATGCATTTGTGCAATCTACTAAATAATCCAGAATAATGGGTGGAAACAGGTGATTAAATACATCAAACACGGTTGTGTTATCATCTAAGGTAAACTTCACCCCCACAGAATCGGTGTCAAAATTAAAGTCTGGTATGGTTGTTATCGTTTGAACCCAATCTTCTTCATTAGTAGTTGTCTCAGGGGGTTCTCCTTCAGACCAGTTTTCTAACACGTTGGGTGATGTTGGTAGCTCACCTGACCACCTACGCTCTACTAGCACTACCCCATGTTGGCTGTTTTCCGCCACGTCATGAGAAATCGGTATTAAATTTGATATATCCAATGACGCATTTTGAGAGGAATCGAATAAAGGTGGTAGTTTATCAAGAGACCTAAATCCTCCCTCATGATCTAAATTTTCAGCAATGACATTAGAAATTAGTGACAGTGTTGACAAAGTGTCATTCCTAGAAGCGTTAGTGGAAGCCGGTAGTAGGTTTTCTGGAGCAATTTCAACAGACGTGGGTTGGAGCAGATTTGATGTTTTCAATCCTATATTTTGGAGCAAGTTTTGTGCAGCAGAGCATCTTGGTATTTCTTGAATGATCTCATCATGGCTTTCAGTTACTGTTGAAGCTTTACATTGTTTTAATCGTTTAGCTAGGGGGAAAATTTGGTCGGAGGAACTCGAGTCATTCTCTATATCCGCCTCTTGAATACGAGATTGGGTAGTAGTTTGAGGTGACGGCGTGTCCATAGAACGTTGGGTACAGTCACTTTTAATTGATGGTGTATCGCTATCATCATCACGGTAAAAAATAGGAGAGCTCTCACTGTCTGATGTATCTCCTTGAAGGTCAAAATCTTTGTCAGATCCAAAGTCGCCATCACGATCCTGGAATGGATCCGCCTCGGTAGAGTCGTCCGAATCTTCAAAAATTTTCATTAGGCTTCTCTTGCGTTTATCCATCTAAAACAAACAAAATAAATCGTAAAATACTATTTACATACAATATGGTTGTAATAGAATTCATTTACCACTTAGTAATAATAATATAATAGCATTATATATTTACTAACGATGTTTATTTGTCAGCAAATATTACGATCCGCCGCTCCCGCGCAGATGGAACGCGCGCACTCTACACCCGTGACACAGCCGCACTGAATGTAGGGACGCGGTGAGGCGCGGAGGGCGTATATACACGGTGTGCGTGTGTGTGTAGTATCGCGACGTATGGTCAAATGCACATTTTGGAAACGAATAAAAACAAAGTTCACGTGACAGTAAAGTTTTGAGCTTTCGATATGTTGTGGCACAAGGTACCTTATAACGAATTTTTGTATTAAAATTGATCGGATATCAACGCTCTGCCGTATATAATATTCTGTTTTCGAACGTTATCATACGTTGTGCCGTATCTAAGTCTCAAGTCATGACGTACTATAACGTTGTGTCCGCGAAAGTGTTAAGATCCGTCTTTGGCATAGTAAGGCATTATTATCCCCCCCCCCCCTCCCCCTAGTCCCCTGATTCCACTAGTGGCGTCGGTGCAATAAGTCATTCTTTCGAACTACTTATTAGTCAGCATATCATATAAAAATGAAATAAAAAATGCGCGTGGAGTCCCTCCGCACTAAAGAAGTGAATCTTTGTAACAAAGATACATTTATAACACGCTTAATTTAAAAAAAGCACATCTTACTTACATTACGAAGGCCCACGTTGTGCATTGGTAAAACTACCGACTGTGGAAAGGAGATTGGCGCGTTTGATCCCCACTCGCGTATAAATCTTAATACCCATATTAAGATAGAATAGAATGGGTAGAATAGAATAGGGTAGAATTTGGTAATTACCCCTCTATTTAAGAGGATCCGCCATATTCAACGTCGCATTATTCTTTGATTTAGGTACTCCCCGAAGTTCAAGCCCATTTGATACCCATATTGTAAAAATCCATAAAAAGACTTATTCCGCAATATTAAATTTAGAATGACGTCACATTTTTCAAGATACTATCGAAAAGCCCTTTTATTTGATACCCAAAAAAGCATTAAAACTATCTGTGAGTGAGAGCTAGTGGTATTTCCCGAGCGAGCCAGCTCATTCATGCAGTCGACTGCTTGGCTCCTCGACTGTTAATAATATCATTCTTAGCGTGTTTAAAAACTTCAAAATTGAGTCCTAAGATCAAGAACTACGTAATACATATTTATTACTACGTACATTTAAATCATATTTATTTTATTTATTTATTTATACTTTATTGTACACATAACTCAACAGATTTACATAAAATAATTCACAATGAATACATGTACAAGGGCGAGCTTGACTCATTTTTGAGTTTTCCACCAGCAAACCCTTTGAGTTATAGAGGAGAAAAAAAATGCAAAGTAATTAAGTGTATCAATAAGTAACGAGTTAAACATAAATAAAATACTCTCACAAAAGAGGGCAATAGTGGCATAATAGGTATATACCTACATACTACATTGCATAATAAAAAAATATCGATCCATGCGGTTCGCTGCATGAATGGACCGGCTCGACCGGTGAACTTTATTTATTTAATACCACGATTCAATACACACCAATGAAATACCACGACCTCAGAATATCGACGTAAAGTTGCTCGTGCCACTTTTCGTTCGGTGAGAGAGGTATCCAGAGGCCCGATCCCCTTTCCCTCCTACTCTCTTATAGGACGACAATGCACCACGGTGTTCATGGGCGGTGTCAAGTTGCTTACCATCAGTTGACCCACTTACTCGTTTGCCCTCCTATACCATAAAAAAGAAACAATTGAATTGGTATTATCATTTTCGAGTGGAGAATTATCCAAATCTCAATTTTTTACCATGGGGTAACCTACTTAATATCAAGTAATTCAGAGAAATCATTGGCCCGGAATCGATCCCACGACCACCGAGACTATTAATATTAAAATATTATAGGTACTATTAAAAATGGTAATGATAACTAATTTATTTCTATATTTATTTCTAAGACTCGCGAATTTCACTCATTAAAACAACTTTTAGGATTATATCGCGTTCATTTCTTATTTATTTATATTTATTTCCCGACGTTTCGAACTCTTTACAGAGATCATTTTCACGAGTGATGAACAAAAAGATGGTAGTTGTTCAAAAGCTATTTACTAGAATACTAGTTAGGAACTGAGTGTTCCTAACTAGTATTTTAATTTAACTTTGTGTTTAAGAATACAACAGACTGATCTGAGGCACTTGAAGTTTTGACTTTGAGTTGGTGTAATCTGATGGTATTGTTAGTACATCAAAAATATAACTAATAATCACTTTGAACTTTGCAAATGTATAATGTGTTGAAATATAAATTATAAACGGCATGGCACTTCAAATAGGTGGTGATTATAATAATAATAATAAGCCTTGTTTATTTCTTGCTTCAAAAGTTTCAGTACATAGTAAAAAAAAAAAAAAGTTTAAAAAAACGTTGGTTAGTAGTTGATTAAAAGTTAAAAAAAGTGTTAGTAATTTAAATTTAAAAGTTAAAGTAATTATTAGGTAATATTCTTGGAACGTTTTTTTAGTCAGCAAGAACCCCGATTTGGGTAAAGGCCTCCTCTAAAGATGTCCATGTATCTCTGTCCTGGGCCAGTTTTCTCCAGTCTGGGCCGGCAGTTTTCCTGAGATCGTCTTCCCAGCGAGTCGGTGGTCTCCCCCGGCTCCTTCGGCCCGGCGGGCCGCTCCACGATATCACTCGTGCTGTCCATCTCTGATCAGTAGATCGCACCACGTGGCCAGCCCATTTCCACTTTAGTTTTCGTGCGTGAGTTAGAGCGTCAGTCACTTTGGTGGTTTTTCTTATTTTAGTGTGTCGCACTTTATCTTTCCTCTTTACATTGAGCATACTTCTTTCTAACCCTCTTTGACAGGTTCTAATTTTGTTTGCGGCTTTGGTGGTGAACTTCCACGTCTGGCAACCATACGTCAGACACGGCAAGAGACTTGTGTTCATCACTTGTGTTTTGCTGTTAGTCGGCATATCGCTTTTAAAGATTTCTTTTTAAGCCCAATACTTGTTCCATGTCAATTGTACCCTTCTTTCAATTTCTGTGATGGTGGTGATTAACAGACATAAAATAGAATGCTCCACATTATCATAATGGTGTCTGTATATTCCAAATATCTCTGGTTCAGCGCTCATTTCTAAGATCTTGTAATTGACAAAACTAATTATGAAATAACTACATATTATTATATTTATTAGACTTGAACAACCAAGACTCATGAATAATAAAAATTTAATAGGTAAATGCAGTATCTTTGTATTTCATATTATGAGGACCAGAAACAGACTATTATTTACACCCTTATTCTGAACTTATTTTATATCAAATATCTCTGGATCAACGCTCATTTCTAAGATCTTATAACTTGTAATTGCCAAACTAATTATGAATTAACTACACATATTTTATAGACTTGAACAACCAAGACTCATGAATAGTAAAAATTTAATAGGTAGATGCAGTATCTTTGTATTTCATAATATAGAGCTTAATTCACCGAGGACCAGAAACAGACTATTATTTATACCCTTCTGAACTTATAAATGTTTCTTTTTATAAGATTAGTTAACTATGAGTATAAATGTTTATCATGTGATGATTGAAGTCAGTTTGTCAATAAACTATCCTTGAAATATGTTATACTTGAAAATTATTTCTCTTAAAAATGATAAATGAAAATTATACATCATATCATATATATCATTATCATATATAGAAAACCCATAAGACCTAATAGAATCCAGTACCAAACAATAAACTATAGTAAAATATATAATTTAATTATTTATATTTATTATTTTAATTTAAATTTTTAGTTGTAGTAATGAGTTATGAACTTAAATAGATGTTAATTTCAAAATAAAATCGAAGCAAGCTCTGTAGCTTTATCATCAGCACAGTAGCATCAAGTGTTGATGCAAGCATACCTCCCAAGCAACAAGTTAGCTTTATATACTAGTAAGTAATTTCCATCGACCGAAAGCAGTTCTGTCTCCCAACTCCTAACTGTTAAGGAGTTATGTAGCTACATCATCAGCACAGCAGCATCAGGTGTAGATGCAAGCATACCTCTCAAGCAACACGTTAGCCTTACATAATACGAAGTATTTTCTATCGACCAAAAGCAGTCTCCCAACTCCTAACCGCTAAAGAGTTCTTTGAGTTTCATCATCAGCGCAGCAGCATCATATTTTGACACAGTAAAGCATATCCGTAAGACATCACTATTACGTAACAAAAATACCATACTCGCATACAATTTTCGGTGGTTGCCTTCGATTTCTCATGGTTTCCATCATCAGACCCTGACCTGGTGAAAATGGGACTAAATGGGAAGCACCAGCTTTCAAATAAAAAGAATTTTTAAAATCGCTTCGTCCAGTCAAAAGTTATGGGGTAACAAACATAAAAAAAAATTAAAAAAACATACAGACGTATTGAGAACCTCCTCCTTTTTTGGAAGTCGGTTAAAAATAATGTTATTCTCTTTTAAGTGAATGTAATGTATATATTCTTTTAGAGAAATAAATTACTTAAACCTAAAAACCTAATGGCTACTGCATGTCGTTCGATGAGAGAGGTATACCAAAGTCTTCCCCTTCTACCTCCTCTAGCCGTTTACTTCCCTATCACATCTTTAAAGCAAGCAACACAATTGAAATCCTGTAAGTGTATGCGACGTCGTTAACAACTAGGTAATCTTCTTGCCGGTTAATCATTCATCATTCGTTCACAGTATTCTGATACTTGATTAAATATTATTTACAGTAATATTCGAGCGAGAATCATATACAAATATCTCCTGTTATTATTTACCTTCATAATATGTCGCATGCTATAAGGAAATCCAATATAAATATACAAACATACTTCTGTACCGTGACAATAATTTTGCTTCAATACGAATGACAAATTTGCGTATGATTTATTCATTTACAAATATACTTCTGTTTGAACTAACACGGTGAACTTCTTATTGCTACAGAATTAATAATTATTGCCCGATTTAGTGACATTTATACTTACTGCTCTGCTCCGTTGGCTCGTACTGTAACGTTGTACAGCCTAATTTGGACTAACTTCACTTCCACATAAATACTAGTGTATAGATATTAAATAATCTTGATGATCATATAATAAGGGCCAAGGCTCAGCCAAATTTATTTCTCTCAGAATGAAGCAGCCAGTAGAGAAAATCACAAGTAAATGGCACTACTTACTGGTACAGTTTTTTTACTAGTATGCGAATTCAGGTTTTAGTTTTCCGTGAGGATTCCCTATGTTGGTAATAGAGAACCACTCTTCTTTTAGCTTCTTATGTAGTGATTTTTAACATAACAACAATCAAATATACGATATCCAAATAACTAAAAGTATTACGGTTCGTGTTATAATGTTTGTTTAAGTAGAACTATCAAAGCTTTGTACTTTCAACTCAAAAGGTTTTGCTCGTGAGGTTAAGTTAACACAATTTGTTCAACACAAAAGGTTTCTTTACCAAATAAAATTATATATATTGATACAAAGATATTAAATATATTTAATTATATATATTTTTTATGCATGAAAAAGTGTGCCGTTATATTATTTATAAGTTAGAAGGGTAAATGATACCTCTCTCACCGCACAAAATGCGGAATGCAACACTTTACGTCAATATTCTGTGTGTTCGACGCCGTGGTATTTTACCCATCGAGTCAGCCCACTCATGCAGTGAACTGCGTGGCTCTACCACAGTCAACATTTTCATTATTAGATAAGCAGCATAGAGATTTAAAAGACTATATAATACCGTCAACTATCATCTTAAATCCTTATTCACGTTCAGCCTTCTTAAAGAATTACAACATAATAAAGCAGCATTAAATTCCGGTCCATTCTTTAAAATTTTACGAAACGAGACCATAAACGAAGAAAAAAAAAGTAAACAAGGAAGTGACGCGCAATTTGAGTCAAGTGTGTCGTTTCGCGAACAGAAATTAAACGTTGTTTATGATGATTAAGTGTTTGTTTAGAGTTCTCGTAGAATAGGTTGTTCCAGGTCGTCGTTTTAGGATCTTTTATAGCGCAAAATGGTGACGGTTGTTAATCCTCGACTCGCAAATTTTTGCAGCTCAAATAGAATAGGTGCAACGGAACCTATTGCCTTAAACCAGGCACAATGTTGGCAATCATCGATATTTATAACACTTGTCTTCTGAAATGTCCGAGCCAAGATTTTATCCCACAACTTTCAGATACCGAAACAGACTGCTCAACATCAAGAACACGTACGAATAAGTACGTAAATAAACATCGTCGACGAAATCGCACCTGCATTTTTTATTAATTAAGCTAAACTTAATTAAAAAATACAAGTGCAATTTCGTCGACTTGACATTTTGACTTTATTAATTTCACCAAAAAAGAAGTAAGAACGTAGATTAATATTCTGTTTGTTGCACAATAATGCTTAAAGCTCATCGAAATTTCATTTATTTTCGTTTGATTAAGATCAAAAACAGATCACGGAGGTCTTAAGTCGCGACTTTATTAAAACTTGATCGGTCTGAAAAGTTACGGTTACAAGGGTGAGATATTTTTCTTCATAATTGTGACGCTTTTTGTAAGAGTACAAAGATTAGTAAAGTTTATTTTTAGGGTACCGTACACAACGGAATCCTGTTTCCTGATTTATAATCTGATGTTTGACGCCTTGCAGTCCGATAGTCCATAGCTCATAGACTTGAATGTATAAAATATCCAGTAGCTATTCACGGACTGTTATTTTTGGACTATTTTATATATATATATATTATATTATATATATTTTACATATTGACGGGCCTCGTGGCGCATTGGTAAAAACTACCGGCTATGGTATTTACAAAAGAAAAGTTTAAATATTATGTATTAGTGTCCATAGCACAAGCATTTAGTTGCTTAGTTTGGAACTGGAGGGCGCTGTGTGATTTGTGTCCAAGATATTATAATACTATTATAATATAATTACATATAATACAAGATATTATAATATATATTATTAATATATATATTATATTATTAGTCCCCCCAAGTCCAACCATGCGTCCGAATCGACCACCAGATTCACGTGGGGGACGGACACGTGACTGATAAATTATCGGCACGGCTAAATTGGCACTGGCAAACCCAGTAGAATGGAGTCAGTAAATAATGTATCGAGTATAGGACCGCTTCCCGGGGGCGATCGCCGGGGCACGTCTGGAGCTGGCGCTGGACGTTCCAGCCATACGAACCGTCAGCGGCTCTCTGCTGAACAGGCGGGCGAGAGTCGGGGGACCCGAAGTTATTACAGCCGAACAACGGGGAGGGAGGGGGCAGACGACGCTTTGCAGGGTAGGGCTTCGCCCGCACACTCTGTCGGCTCGTCCGCATCGACCACAAACTATGCAAATGATGATAGACGCAGAAAGTGGTCAACTGAAGAGATGGAGGAATTAATGTTTTGCTACTACAAAGCCCGATCTGCGGGCCCCGGATATATTAGAACACTTTTTACACTTTTTAAAGACAGGAATCCTAATAACCCTAAAGTAAATAGATTTGATGGCAATAAATTATCTAACCAGGCACGTAGAATCATTAAACAAAATGTAATATCGCAGGAACTACTGAACCGCATACAACAAACAGCAGAAGGGACATCGCCTTCACTCAACGAAAATATTCCGAACGAAGTCCAAGTACCTAATATAGATTACATAGTTGCGACAGACACACCACAATTCGACACACACCAAGAACAATATACACCAGATGCTGACTTAATTAACGAACTCACCAGTAACATACAGGTACATGAAGATCAGGACCCACTTATACTAAATTTCTTACAAACATTGGCTGAAACTAAAGAGACGCCCGTAACAAATAGATTATTTTTACCGAAAGCTAAAATAAACAAACAATTTTTAAGAAACCTAAAAACTATTAACGATTTTCTACCCAACATATTAGTAACTAACAATAACCTTCTAGATATAAATAACATAATATACGCCACAGCTAAAACTCTCATACTTAATAACAAACAGACACCTTTCAAACCTAAAAACACAATAAATCCTAAATCAAATCCACCGTGGAAAAAGAGAATCCAAATCAAGATAGAAAAGTTTAGAAAAGAATTAGGTCAATTAATAGAAATCAAAAGAGGAATAGGCACACGAAGAATGATAAAAATTAAAGAAAAATTATATGCGAAATACAATATTTGTAGTGAAAACGATCACGATAACACTTCCGAAACACTTAAACAAAAAATTAAAGCATTAGCTGCCAGGATAAAGAGGTATGAAGACATGAACAATAGAAAAAATCAAAACAAATTATTTAGTGAAAACGAACACAAACTTTACAGGAGCTTAGGAAATAATAGTGATAGAGAAATAAAATTGCCCACCAAAGAAAGACTGGAAGAGTTCTGGACGTCGGTATTATCAAATTCAACACAATACAATACAGATGCTAAATGGATAAAAGAATTAGAATCGTCAGTAAATACAGTAGAAACAATAGACACGGTAGAAATCACACTAGAACACATCAAAACTGCTACAAAAAAACTACTGAACTGGAAGACACCGGGGATTGACCAAATACAAAATTACTACTTAAAATATCTCACTAGTATACACACACACTTAGCAAAATTATTTACAAACATAGTGTTAGGCAACGAAAACTTAGAGGAATGGTTTACCACAGGCCAAGTTATATTAATACCGAAAAATAATAATAACGAAGATCCGAAGAATTGGAGACCAATAGCATGCTTATGTAGTATTTACAAGTTATTAACTTCCGTATTGGCAGATGTTCTCTACAAACATTGCCAAGAAAACCACATTATTGCAATAGAACAAGGAGGATGTCGCCGTGGAGCGAGAGGCTGCAAAGATCACCTGATGGTCAATAAAGCGATACTGGAAGACGCACACCAATCACAGAAAAATTTGAGCATGGCGTGGATCGACTATCAGAAAGCCTTTGACACTGTGTCACACCAATGGCTACTCAGGGTACTTGATATCTACAAATGTCCACCCATGATCAAACGATTCCTACAGTTATCGATGCCGTCATGGAGGGTAGTGATGACGGCACGTGGCTCTAAAGAAATAGTAACTACTGAACCGATTTACATTAGACGCGGCATCTTTCAGGGCGACTCCCTTTCACCACTACTATTCTGTTTGGCGGTGAACCCGGTCTCTTTTATTTTAAGCAAATATGAACTAAAAGGATACAAACTTAAAGATAGTTTCTGGATAAATCATTTACTGTATATGGATGACCTTAAAATTTATGCAAACACCAAGAATAACCTCAAAGTTTTATTAGACAGTGTAGAGACATTCACTAATGACATAGGTATGAGTTTTGGTCTGGACAAGTGTAATGTAGCTCATATTAGTGCAGGCCACAGAAATACAGCGACAGGGGAGGGACACATACTACTTAGCGGAGAAACATTTAAACAACTTGCAATAGGCGATAGATACAAATATTTAGGAATACACGAATCGGGTAAAATTGAACATTCTATTATTCGGGACCAAATTACTAAAGAATATTTCAAAAGGGTTAGGAAATTATTACAGACACATCTCAGCGCACGCAACATAATCAAAGGCATAAACACATACGCAATACCGGTATTACTCTATTCATTTGGTATCATAAATTATAAAAACAATGACTTGAAGAAAATAGACACTAAAACCAGAAAGTTATTAGCGATCAAAAAGGCACATCAACAAAAAGCAGAAGTAGAAAGATTATACATACCAGTTGCAGACGGTGGAAGAGGATTAATAAACGTAGAATATATATATAAATCACAAATAGTTAAGTATAAACAATATTTAGATACTGAGTCTGATGATCTGATTAAGGCAATAGCTAGACACGATATTCATAGGGACAAATATTCAATCAAAAACGATGCAAAAGAAATAGAGCGAGAAATACAACTACCACACAACAGACAACATACAGACACCGACATAAAAAACGCAATAGTCAAAAAACAAAATTCATCCTGGCGGCTTAAGCAATTACATGGACAATTTCCAACAAAAGTTTTAGATCAGGCTAATATAGATACCGAATTCTCGTTTAAGTGGCTTAAAAAGCAACACGTGTCTCCTGGAATAGAATCAGCCGTTTTTGCAATACAAGACCAAGCAGTTATGACAAGACAACATCAGCGCGACATCCTAAAGGTACCAGTAGACGGAAAATGTCGTATCTGTCAAATTAAAGACGAAACTGCACAACACATAATTTCTGGGTGCGAAAAGCTGGCGGGCAATTACTACGTCAAGAGACATAATAATCTCGTCCAGTACGTTTACTGGTGCCTTGCAAGAAAACACAACATAGAAGTTTCACCCCTTTGGTGGAAAGAAAATATGATCCAACCTCAAGTTAAAGAAAACGAGTCCGCAAAAATCCTTTGGGAAATGCCCATACAAACAGACATAACAGTTACACACAATAGACCAGATTTAATATACGTAGATAAAGCAAATAACAAAACATTTTTAATAGACATCACAGTACCGTCCGACTACAACATAGGCGCCAAAGAAATTGAAAAACTGAGTAAATACCACCTCCTCAAAACCGAAGTCAGCCGTTTATGGAATACGCAAACTACTATCATACCCATAGTCGTAGGAGCCACAGGTATTGTGGCTAAAAGCTTAACTAGATACATAGAAAAATTAGAAACTCCAATAGATATCAGCATCCTTCAAAAACAAGCAGACATCCACACAACAACCATACTCAGCAAAGTTTTAGGAGACACCGTTTTTGTCCAGAATACAGATACACTACAACAACACACACCAACAGCGCCATTAATAAATCCACCAACTGATCCACAACAAAATGCAAGCACACAGAGACCACACATCACAACACACACACAAGATTCAATCTCAGACACCATAAATACAACTCAAGAAACAGAAAGAGGCAGGGGAAGAGGCAGGGGAAGAGGCAGAGGAAGAGGCAGAAGAACTCCTTAAAACTATAGACATCTCTTTTCCCGTAGGAAACGGGACGGGGTGTCTATAAAAAACCGACCAAAAGTCGAGAAAAAAAACGTATATATTATTATGTTTTTTTTCTCGACTTTTGGTCGGTTTTTTATAGAAACCCCGTCCCGTTTCCTACGGGAAAAGAGATGCCTATAGTTTTAAGGAATTCTACTGCCTCTTCCTCTGCCTGTGTGCTTGCGTTTAGTTGTGGATCCGTCGGTGGATTTATTAAAGGCACTGTTGGTGTGTGTTGTTGTAGTGTATCTGTGTTCTGGACAAAAACAGTGTCTCCTAATACTTTGCTGAGTATGGTGGTTGTGTGGATGGCTGCTTGTTTTTGCAGGATGCTGATATCTATTGGAGTTTGTAATTTTTCTATGTATTTTGTTATACTTTTAGCCACTAAGCCTGTGGCTCCTACGACTATGGGTATGATAGTGGTTTACGTATTCCACAAACGGCTGACTTCGGTTTTGAAAAGATGGTATTTAGTTAGTTTTTCTATTTCTTTGGCACCTATGTTGTAGTCGGACGGTACTGTGATGTCAATTAAAAATGTTTTGTCTACATATATTAAATCTGGTCTATTGTGTGTAACTGTTATGTCTGTTTGTATGGGCATTTCCCAAAGGATTTTAGCGGATTCGGATTCTTTTACTTGAGTTTGGATCATATTTTCTTTCCACCAGAGGGGTGAAACTTCTATGCTATGCTTTCTTGCAAGGCACCAGTAAACGTATTGAACGAGATTATTATGCCTCTTGACGTAATAACTGCCTACCAACTTTTCGCACCCAGAAATTATGTGTTGTGCATTAATATATTATATATATTATATTATATGGAATAATTAATAAAACTACTCCTCCTACTACCTTCTACCAAACTACCAATATTCTCAAATCTATTGTATTTCGGTGGGATGCTCTGCCGTCTATATAGCCTGATTGATTGTAATTACTCTAAAGTATAGATTCTAAGAAGTATTTCCGTTACCTATTAGCTTTTCTTCAATTTAACCAATGCATCATCAATGCAATCAAGTCCTTTGCGGGATAGGTAGAGAGTAGAGAGCGTCATGAGCGGCATGAAGATCTTCTTTGTCCCGTCAAAATCGGTCCAGCAATATCAAAGAATACCGTTAACAAATTTTAATAGACACAAAAATTGTAAAAAAAAAGATATTGTAGAATGTTATAAAATGCATTTATTTCAATATTATAAACAGACACTTCAATCATATTCACATAAATAGATTTGGTGTATCTTTAATATAATATTGTCCGTAAAGAGGCTGACTGATTACAGGCTATCTATATATCGGTTATATAATATGTAGGCGACTTTACGTATCCGGTATCCGGTGCAAAAGTCACAATGTATCTTGTCCTTATTTATGAAGATTTTTGGCCCTCAGATATGTGATACTTTTAGTTTTGTCAGTTGTGTGTTGTTTAAGTTGTTCTTAGGATAACTGATCGAATTTTTGTGACTACCTATAAACAAGTTCCCTACTTCCGGCTGAAAACTTGTTTTGTGTTTGAGGAAATATCTTTGCTTCTCATTGTTGTTCGCGATTCCATTTTTTTTTTCAAATCGCGTTTTCATTATGACATATTTTGATCCCTTTGTAATAGCGATTCTAACACTACCAGTGTTGCAGGTGTCCATGAGTGGCACTACTTGCCTACCATCAGATCAATCCATCCATACATACAAAACGCATCAAAAGCGATGAAATATCATAATTTGACTGAAAAACTTACATTACGCTTTAAGTGAAAATTTTAACGGGATATCTTCAAAAAAATACTTCACGCTTCACTACCAACAACCTCACTATCACTTACCATCAGGTGAAGTGTTGTCAAGGATTAGTCTGTACGATTTAAAAAAATAGTTTATAAATGTCTCATTTGTATATTAGTACTGGATTACATTAAACATATTCACTGATAACTAAACTACAGTCGTTTAATGATTATTTTTATAACAAATTATCATCAGTCTTTAAGTAAAGAAGAAGAAGAAGTTTGATTGTTAGCGAATTATTATTTTTTAAACAATATAATTTAACTATTTGTGGTTGAAAAGTTTGTATGAATACTAGTATAATTATTAATTACCAAATGAACAAAGAACAAATCACAATTATTTTCAAATTGAGAGTGAACAGAAAAAATAGCTAATTTAATTGTCTTTGCGTTCAACAAAGTTGCCGGCAATTGAGAAACAACAAATGAAGATTAATTGGCAATTTTATTTGTTTGTGGTTCTGTAATGAAACGTAACAACGAATGAGACTCCAGTTCTTATGCTCCACTGGTTTATATCTGCGTCATTCCCCTTACTCGTAGTAGGAATATATTATCACGCTACGACTACTAGGGACAGAGCAGTGACTTTTTAACGCCTGATCAATTAGATTATTAAAAAACGTGTATTATAATTTTCCACAAAATAAATTGTAGATATAGGTTTTATAAACAACACCGCTCTATTGAAATCGTTCCACTTTAAACTTCTCTACATATTTATTTAGCAAACTTTTTATTTGTGTTGGTCATATTGTCCCGCGGCATTCGTTTGTTGCGAGTTCGTATCGACTTCGTAACAGAATGGATTTATTTTTCATTCAACACGATCTTTGTATTCGTGTGACCACACAAACAATGTTTATAAGAAATTATTAGAGGACATAGAAGTAAACGTGTGTTTGGATTATGATAGATATCACTCTTAAATTAAGTTTTATTTTTATGAACGTAAATTAGTTTTTTTACGAAATATATTGCGAATGTAATGTCATTATTCGTATGTCTTTAAATTAATTTCTCAGTGTATCCTTGGGACTCATCATATAGATCGCACGAACAGCTCGTTTCTGGAGCGCAAAAATCAAGTCTACACCCACAGCACTACCCCAAATCAATAAACCGTATGACATAATACTGTAAAAGTAACTAAAACAAACTAAACGCGCAGTGTCAACATTGGTCAGTTGACGTATTTTCTTTACAGCGTAAGCTGCTGAGCTAAGTCTACCAGATAACGTCTCTATATGGGGGCCCCATTGTAATTTAGTGTCAAATAATTTAAACCATTTAGTGAAATAGTTTATGTTATCATGTCAAAAATCAAATCTTCATCCCGTCGTCCACTAGAAACCGGAGCACTCTACTCAGTACTCACTGCTCGCGATGTGAACGGGGTCTGATAGAACCACAACAATAGTCTAGAAGATTGCGCGGGACAGCAAAATAGCACGATGTCTGAAAGAAGATCGGAAATTTACTGTTTCAATTAACTGATATTGTAGAACACACATTGTAATAGAGCTGCGCAATTCGCTGCGTGAATTGGCTGGCTCGGTCGGTAAAATGCCATGACTTTTCAGAATATTGACGTAAAGTGGCTGATGAAATTTCAAAAAGTTTTCCATATTTCGATCCGAGAGTACAGAATTCGCAGTATTGAACGATATAAGTTGTAAGATTATGGATATTAAAAGCGTAATTAATTTCGCGGGATCAACTAGTATATAATAAAGAGATATAAAAATGGATCGCTAATATTCATTTTTCAATCAAAGTATTTTGTCTAAAAATGTTTGTAGTCAGATTCTCCTCCGAGGCTCAAAACTAAGTAATACGATGTATGATAAATATATCCCGAGACAGCTAGACGGTAAGAGGAAATTCGCACACTTAGAGTGGTCCCTAAATATATTATAAAGATTTGGTATAAGTGATAAGCGATAGTCTCAGCCAATCGTAAAGCGAAGAAAAAAAACATCCAATGAAGGGAATACCTTCAAGCTACTAAGCTATAATCACGAATAGAGAGCTTTATCAATTTAACCTATGTGTGTGTATATTTCTTAAGGATCTGTATGCTTAATTTTTCAAAACCGCTAGTATATCTTTTTAAAAACTTGTGAAAATAGGCTGTGTTTCGTTCACAAGGCATTGTTTGTTCAATAATCCACGATTATGGGTAGTTGATATGCGGATCGGGTATCGAACTCGTGATCATCATGTTTACTTTTGCTTCTACATTCAGTTTTTCACCACACATAGTATTGGATTATCCACTATTTTTTTTTTTGTTTGTATTGCAGAGTTGAAAAAAATAACTTTGTTTTACTCCGACTTCTGACGGCAAGAGAGAGAGAGAGCAAGAGGAAGTTATATCTAATGTAAAATAGGTTCCGCCACATATTCCATTTGAACACCTTATTCAATTGTCGCATCGTAGAGTAATTGCCTGCTGCCTATACTGTCGGCTACCTAAAAACAGAAAAAAGTGTAAACGCTAACTCTAACAACATACGGCAGCGATGTGAGCATGACATTTTAAATCTTCTGTCCATTATACTTGGGAAATAGACTTGAGAATGTTCCTCTTTGAGTAATCATACCTGAGTATACAATATACAGAAATAGAATTAGTAAGTTAAAGAGGTGTATGTTAAATGTTAAAGTCATATTCAAAGAAGCTTTATTTCCATAGGTTATTTCCATAGATCTTCACAGACACTGTCACGTTTCTTTTCTATTGTCTTAATTATAAAAATGAAATAGAAGGAAAACGATTCAATTAAGGTATGTATAAAATTTATTTCTAGATAGAAGGTAGGTGGGTTATTTATATCAGGAGAAATGCCGGTCAAAGGTCGGCCAACGTGAAGTGGCCGAAAATACCGCACTCCCCTCGGTCGGGCGGTAGACGGCTAGGGCCACGGCGTCGCCCACTGGATGCGGAGCAGAGACAGGTAACAGGGTCTTCCGTTGGGTCTTCAAATAATCCAGCAGGTCCTGTTCTTCTGGGTAATGCCTGGAACCAGCGTTCCCGAATGGTATTAGCAAGTAATCTCTTTGCAGCCCGTTATTATATAAGAAAACTCCACCCAACCGAAAGAGCTAGGCATCCAAGTAGGTACTAAATGGCTAGTCCAGGATTAAGGAAGCGAACAAGCAATAATGAGATTGTGAAAATGAATCTAATTTAATAAGATGAAATTAATATAAACTGAAACTAATAATGGTAGATGAACTGATGAAACTAATAGATTTTTCTAAAATAAAAAGGCATAGACGGTAGATATACAAAAGCATCGGTGTTCATGATGGTTTACAATAGTGCGAATCTAAAAATGTATAAGCAATTATTATTGTACAACTCACCCAGTAAGTTAAGGTAATAATCCACAACACAGTGTATTTGTATATTAGATACGTCGACAGTATTTTAGAAATAGTTGAGTAATTTATATTCAAACAAGTCTATGTAGGAAATTTTGTAAGAAAAACGCAACGTCTGTTCTCGAGGTCGATCTACGAGTGAGTGCCCCGACGAGATACGAATTAGCCCGAATCGGTCACCGGACGCGAATGAGTAGGGAACGCAACTCTTCGTGTTTATCTATATATCAGCTAACCACAACGAGTTGCGTTGTCAGTTTGTACGTTTATATTAAAATATGTATCCAATAAAAATATAAATATTTTAGTATGTAAGACTAGGACGTAAGTTTAGTATTTAAGTTTAGTATATTAAAATAACGTAATAGCTACTACTAGCTGTAACCAATATTTAACTTAATGTATATTAGCTTAATGATTATTCAGGTTGCAATATGAAAGCATACGACCTCAATAAACGGACTTTCCTGTAAAATTTTATTGGTGGCTTCTGAGTTTAAAGCGTCAAAATAACTACGTAAATATCGTTACAGTACCCCCCTTCCGAGACAAGGATTTCACCTCGGTGAAATCCTTTAAGACTAGCATTAGGGTATTATTTTTTTAAGTCTTTGATATGCCAGGCTCCTAAGTCACGCCCTGACATATCTTCCAGTTCGTACACCAATGGTGAACGTTTGGCTTTTATCCGACATTTTTGGAATTTTGGAGCGAGCTTTTTGCTGAAGTGTGCATCTTTATCACTTTGGAAGTAGCATTTTTTCCAAACTATGTCTCCGATATTAAACTCTGCATCTTTGCGCCTTAAATTATAATGCCGCGTATTTTTCAAGTGGCTACGCCATAAGGCAGTCTGAACCTTATCGAATATTTTCGTTAGGTAGCCTAAGTTGGTGGCATACTTATCCCGAGGCGCAAACACGATATTACTTACATGACCGGTGTCTAAGTAATGTGAACCGCAAGTCACAAGTTCCCTACCATGGACTAGAAATGCGGGTGTGTAACCGGTAGTCTCATTAACGGAATTATTCATGGCGAACTGGATCTTCGATAAGTTCACATCCCATGTTCTATGATCTTCTGCCACGAATGTAGATATTGCTGTTACCACCGTCTTGTTATACCTCTCGACTGTATTAATTTGTGGGGTATACTTAGGTGTAAAGTGTATACATGGAATGTTGTATTTAATAAAAAGCTGGTTCAATTCGCGACTAATAAATTGACACCCATTATCTAGTATAATGGTTTGTGGAATGCCGTGTACCAAAAATACATTATCCTCCAAGTTCTTGGTTATTACATCCGCAGTAGCTCTACGAAGGGGAAACAAAAGACAATATTTTGAAAAGCAACATGTCACAACGAATATGTAGGCATGTTGTTTTCTAGTGTTGGGTAAAGGACCGACTAGGTCTACGGATAGGGTTTGGAATGGTCTAGAACACTCTTTGGGTCTCCCCATTTTGCCCAAAGTACCATGGGTTGGCAGTTTATAAGCTAAGCATGTTTCACAATTAGCAATGAAATCTGTTACATCTTTACGCATACCCGGCCAGTAATATCGCAATGAGAGTCTTTTGTGCGTTTTAAACACTCCGAAATGACCAGCCGTAGGTTCACTATGATTTTTATTTATTAGTTCTTTTCGCAACTCAAAGGGAACGACAGTCTTCCATTCAAATTCAGATAGTAGTGGGTTACTACTATTCATAAACCTATAAAGTACGCAATTTTCTATACGGTAATTGGGAAAGTTAGTAGGACTCTTAAGACAACCGTTATATATTTTTAAGTACCACTCGTCGCTGGTATTAGATATTGAGCTGGAAGTAGTTGAAATATCAGCTACCTGAACATTTCTAGACAAAGCATCAGGAATAATATTGTCTTTACCTCGCCTGTGTTTTATGATGAAATTAAAGGAAGACAGTCTAACACCCCATCTAGCGAGGCGTCCTGTTGGGTTCGTAAGAGACAAGAACCATTTTAGTGCAGCATGATCTGTGAACACCGTAACTGTTTGTCCATTCTCTACATAACAACGCCAATGTTCAAGTGCAGACAGAACAGCTAGTGCCTCCCGTTCAGTAACACTGTAGTTTTTTTCTGGGCCAGTGAATGATCTACTCATATACGCGATAGGGTGCTCTTCACCATTAATTTCTTGAGTCAACATTGCACCTAGGCCATAGTTGCTAGCATCGGTGTGAACTTGAAACGGTAAAGTGAAATTAGGGCAAGCTAGTATGGGAGTGTTAACAAGACTGTGCTTCAGCTCCCGGAAAGCGGTATCTGCTTCCGCCGACCAAAGAAAGGGAGGAGAGTTCTTTTTAGTAGACGTTAGTCTGTTAAGAGGTCCGGCGATTGTGCTAAAGTTTTTAATAAACCTTCTATACCAAGAGGCGGTTCCAAGAAATCTCTTGACCTCCTTTCGTGAAGTAGGTGTGGGGTAATTTAGTATTGACTCAACTTTCTCTGGGTCAGTACGTAGGCCATGAGAGTCAATGACATAGCCGAGATAACGAAGTTCACTCCTAAAAAATTTACTTTTTTCGAGGTTTATGGTAAGATTAGCATGTTTCAATTTTTCGAGTACTTTAGTAAGAAGTGAGACGTGTTCAGGGAACGAATTACTAATAATAATGACGTCATCAAGGTAAGCAAAAACCTTAAGCTCAAACTCGGGACCAAACAACGCATCAACCAGGCGTTGCTGCGTCGCAGGCGCATTTGTTAGTCCAAAAGCCATTACTTTAAATCTAAATGTACCTCGACCGGGAACGTAAAACGCCGTCTTATCTCTGTCCTGTTCATTTATAGAAATCTGCCAGAATGATTTAGATAAATCAATAGTGGAAAGGAATTTAGCGTCTCTTAAATTATCTAAGATTTCTGATACGTAAGGGAGACCATATGCATCCTTCCGCGTTACAGAATTCAACTTTCGGCTGTCAAGGCAGAAACGAGCTTTACCGTCCTTTTTACCTACTACTAACACGGGTGAGGACCATGGGCTCTCACAAGGTTCTACTACATCAAGCTCTAGCATTTCATCAAGTTGTTCAGCGATGATTCTTTGCTTTTCTGGAGATAGTCGGTAACAACGTTGTTTAATAGGTTCTGAGTTACCTGTATTAATTTTGTGGTCAATGAGAGACGTTCTGCCTAATCCCTTTTCTTCGAAGGAGATAGCTTTAAATTGGTTCACGATATCATCAGCCAAACGTTTTTGGTCCTCTGATAGGGAATCGTAAGAGCTCAAAAAATCGTTAGGATTTACTAGTGACGTGTCACTTATTAAGGTGGAATCAATATTGGAAAGGTAACTGATATTAGATAAGTATTTAGGACATATCCTAAATTCACGCCAGAAATCTATGCCCAATATTAACGGAGAATCTATTTCGGGTATAACATGTGCTGTTATCGTACTAGATGACTCTTCAAAAGTTATTGGTAATCGCATAAAACCTATCGATTTAATCTTTTGACCACCCGCTGCAGTAACTGTGATTATATGGTCAGTATTGAGAACGAAATTAGATTTTAGTAAGGATAAATGAGAGTTATTTCCAAGAATACTTACAACAGAACCGGAATCCAGCAACCCATACATAGTCGCGGAACCTAATTCAATTTTAACATAAGGACGTGGATCGTTACTCGGCTTGCTGTTAAAAATCGAAGCAACCTTATAAGAGTTGAAAAAGTTTTTAATAGTCAATAGCCAACTATTCCAATCCGAGTTATCGAAATGTTGGGCTATATGGCTGCTACGATTTCTGCCAACTAGTTTTTTGACTCATTTTTTTGTTTAGGGTTACAATTAGGACACTCTGGTATGCGCACGTCTTTCATACCACACTTAAAGCAGAAAATGGTACGCTCAGCAGTGCACTCCTTCATAGAATGTGTATTAACGCGGCAACGATGACAGTACTTCTTAATATAGTCTTTCAAAGCATATATCCTGTTATTATCTCTATTAACTAAAACTTCGTCAGGTTTCGAGTACGGAAGATTACGGGAACTATTTTTTATATCTTTAGGGTTTTGATAAGCAAATTCTGGGGCTAATAAATTAGAATTAGCATATGCAGGTTCTTTAAAGTTATCACATCTAACCTTTATACGTTCGTAGTTACGACACAATTTACGTAAATTATTAATAGAATCAATGTCCGGACACGTAGCCAGAATATTTGAATAGCAAGGTCTAATGTTGTGTAAAATAATTTCAAGCTTAGCATGTTCACTCATAGGTGTGCTGAGCCGAGAAAACATGCCCTCCATGATCGCCAAGTATATTGTTATACTTTCAGTATTACCTTGGGATCGCCCACGTATTTCAGATAACATCCGATAATCATAGTCTGCGATATCAAAGTCCTCTTTAAGTAGAAGCAATAGGTCATTCCAAGTATCAATGCGAGTTCTAACATTACGAAACCAATGCAGAGCATTTCCGGTAAAAATTTCTGTAGCTGAGTTAAGCAGCTTAGAATCAGAAACTTCTTTAGCTATTTTAAATTCCTTCAAACGTTGGATGAAGGCCCGTACACATGTTTTTCCATCATATTTAAGCTTAGAGAGGTCGGAAGATATACCGCGATCACAAGTAACAGAAATTTTAGTACTAGCTACTGATTCCCCCAAGCTATCCACCCCTGAAATAGAAGCACCTTCGGTGTTTTGCTGAGAAGTCTTTTTAATTTCAGAAAACTGAGCTAACAAAGTACTAAATGTAGTCGCTAGGTTGTTTAATAATTTTACTTGGTCCGCTGATTGAGGTGTGGGTATGCGTTGCAGTCTGAAATGTAGGTGGTTTAATAATGATTGAGTTCTATCCATCAACGACTTCTGCGGCTCTGACTTGTATAGGTTAATGTTATATTTTACTTTTTCTAAAGTTTCGGCAAAACCAGTACAGTCTTCAGAAAAATCTAAACACGACTCATATATGTCCTCTGACGGAATTTTTTGTGTTAACCTAGTAATTTGCCGACGTAATTCTAAAACGTTATCGGCCGGTGACTCACCTCGTATAGTGACCTCATACAAAAGTTCGGATTTTTGTAACAACAAGTATTTTATTAGATTGGACATTGTATGTAAGTAAAACTGGGTATATTGTATAACAAAATATTAAATAGCAATTACTAGTTACAAGCAGTGCGAAGAGTGAAGGAAGAAAATAATACAATATATAATCAAACACAAAAATACAAAACAATGTCAAACAGTGTATTACGTTGATGGTTGATGTACTTACTGTTGTAAAATTAAAAAAATATGACAATCACAAACACCAATTTTATTTCCACACCCAAGAATGCCAGATAGACACTAACCAAGACACGTATAACCGACCTTTGACCTTAGAAAACCACGTTTTTGGGCGCCATTGTCACGTTTCTTTTCTATTGTCTTAATTATAAAAATGAAATAGAAGGAAAACGATTCAATTAAGGTATGTATAAAATTTATTTCTAGATAGAAGGTAGGTGGGTTATTTATATCAGGAGAAATGCCGGTCAAAGGTCGGCCAACGTGAAGTGGCCGAAAATACCGCACTCCCCTCGGTCGGGCGGTAGACGGCTAGGGCCACGGCGTCGCCCACTGGATGCGGAGCAGAGACAGGTAACAGGGTCTTCCGTTGGGTCTTCAAATAATCCAGCAGGTCCTGTTCTTCTGGGTAATGCCTGGAACCAGCGTTCCCGAATGGTATTAGCAAGTAATCTCTTTGCAGCCCGTTATTATATAAGAAAACTCCACCCAACCGAAAGAGCTAGGCATCCAAGTAGGTACTAAATGGCTAGTCCAGGATTAAGGAAGCGAACAAGCAATAATGAGATTGTGAAAATGAATCTAATTTAATAAGATGAAATTAATATAAACTGAAACTAATAATGGTAGATGAACTGATGAAACTAATAGATTTTTCTAAAATAAAAAGGCATAGACGGTAGATATACAAAAGCATCGGTGTTCATGATGGTTTACAATAGTGCGAATCTAAAAATGTATAAGCAATTATTATTGTACAACTCACCCAGTAAGTTAAGGTAATAATCCACAACACAGTGTATTTGTATATTAGATACGTCGACAGTATTTTAGAAATAGTTGAGTAATTTATATTCAAACAAGTCTATGTAGGAAATTTTGTAAGAAAAACGCAACGTCTGTTCTCGAGGTCGATCTACGAGTGAGTGCCCCGACGAGATACGAATTAGCCCGAATCGGTCACCGGACGCGAATGAGTAGGGAACGCAACTCTTCGTGTTTATCTATATATCAGCTAACCACAACGAGTTGCGTTGTCAGTTTGTACGTTTATATTAAAATATGTATCCAATAAAAATATAAATATTTTAGTATGTAAGACTAGGACGTAAGTTTAGTATTTAAGTTTAGTATATTAAAATAACGTAATAGCTACTACTAGCTGTAACCAATATTTAACTTAATGTATATTAGCTTAATGATTATTCAGGTTGCAATATGAAAGCATACGACCTCAATAAACGGACTTTCCTGTAAAATTTTATTGGTGGCTTCTGAGTTTAAAGCGTCAAAATAACTACGTAAATATCGTTACAACACTTAAAAATAGTCAACAGGTACAGATTTAACATATTATCTAAAATGAAATACTAAACACGAGCGTTTGATATTATACTTTACAAACAGTAAAATATGTTTCAATGAAACAAAAATAAATAATTTTGAACTTTAACAATTTTATAAGATATAAATGCCGGGTATTAGGATATGTAGGATGTTTTTATACTATATTATATATTACGTTTTTCCTTCGGGTGCAAATATATGTACTAAACATATAATAGTTGTTTTTTTCTTTCTTTTATTTAAAGAAAGAAAAAAACAACTATTATATGTTACTTCTAGTACCTCCAAAAACATATATGTGTACAAAGTTTCATGATGATCCGTTAAGTAGCTATCACGTGAAAGCGTAACAAACAAATTTACATTCACATTTATATATTAGTATAGATATAGACGTAGAGAATCGGATGGCTTAAAAATAAAATTGTTATATGCGTAAAATTTTGTCCATAGCCTTATATTTTTATTAGCCATATTTATTTGAACTACCAGGATTTATTAATAATCCTACATATAAAGCCTTTTGGCATATTGAAATAAAAACAAAATCTGACATATTATTTTGCTGTCGGATATTACGAGGAAAAAGTATGTAAAATTCTCTTGCAGTTATGTTGGATTTATATTGATACTAAAAATCTTTAACTACATTGTAATTAAATATCAGATCAAGAAAACAGTACAATTATTAAAACTAACAAAACGAGTTACGGCCTATAATTTAAATACTTTTTTTAATTGCCCACTTTTTAAAGTAATTAGTTTTGAACGAGGATGTATGTGTGTGTGTGTGTGTGTCTTTTTATGGGAAAAGTGGCTAATCGGCTAACCTAGTGGTAAGCGAGTAGCGCCGCCCATGGACTCTCCTGCAACACTGATAGTGTCACAGTTTAAAAGGAAAGGGTGGCCAAGTGAGGGTGGCCTCCGTATAACTGTCTTGCCAAAGGGAAGATGGCATGAGGCACTTTACATCGATATTCTAAGAGGTCATGGTGTTTCAATAATCGAGCTTGATCATTTATTCAGCCAATGTGGTTCTATTGTTGTACAATGAATGTAAGGTCCTCTAATAATTCTATAAGCCATTGTCTTGACTTAAGGACTTAAGACATACATTACTCTGGTGAGCTCCACTGTGGTCCGGTGATATTGCATTTGTGTCACGTGACTAATATCTTCTAGGCGCATGCGATTTACATGTCTAAACGATAGCCGCCATATTGTTATGTCAGGGTATAGGCAGACCAATATCTATTGTACATTTAGGTACAATTACAAATAAATTTCTGCATCATTTACGATTTCCACTAATGTGTGACCTAGAAGTATTACTTAAAATATTGACACAACTTTACTGCAGGAATGTTATTTTCTAAAAGAAATGGGAATATCCAATAATCAAAACATTTTCATACAGCTCATTACTATAGCGAAACTAAAATTTGTTTTTGTGAAATTTTATATCTTCGGAATATCTAATATATAAAATTCTCGTGTCACAGTTTTCGTTCCCATACTCCTCCGAAACGGCTTGACCGATTCTCATGAAATTTTATGTGCATATCGGGTAAGTCTGAGAATAGGACAACATCTATTTTTGATCCCCCTAAATCACAAGGGTAGCCCACAATATTTTTTTAACATTTTTCGATATGTTTCTGTTTCTTATTTTTTTTTATAAAACGGGATACAAAAATACATACAACCCTAAATTTCCAACCCCTACGATCAACCGCTATTTTTTAAATTTTATTTTTCGGCAAGAAAACGTTTGCCTGGTCAGCTAGTATCATATAAAATTCTCGTGTCACAATGTTCGGTCCCATACTCCTCCGAAACGGCTTTACCGTTTCTTAGTAAATTTTATATGCGTATTCAGTAGGTCTGAGAATCGGCTACTATCTAGTTTTCATCCATTTCATTTGTCTTTTTTTAACTGTTTTTTATTTTTTTTATAAAACGGGATACAAAAATATATACAACCCTAAATTTTCAACCCCCTACGATTAACCCCTATTTTATAATTTTTATTTTTTGGCCCGGCATAGTCTCGATGGTCCAGTGGGAGGGCACACGGCTTCTGATCCAGAGGTCCGGGTTCGAATCCTGACACTGTCTCACACCAATGACTTTTCGAAATCGTTTTTGGAAGTTAAGTGTGATAAATATCGATGACTGAAAACTTTGGTATGACAATAGGTTCGCCATGAAAAATGAAAAATGGAATAGGTTATTCTATTTGGGACGTGAACATAGCGGCGAGACGAGGCTTAACAGCCGCTGCCTACATCTTCGGGTAGCAAAAGGCGTGAAGTTATATTTATGTTATTTTTTTGGCAAGACAACGCTTGCCGGGTTATCTAGTGAGTTATAAATATCGATGACAACATTATGCCCATTGTTTGGCAATAGGATCCGCCACTTATTCTATTTCATCCCATGACGATGTCTGCATATTTCGGCTAGAAAAATGCAAGAAATTATAAAAATCTGTGAGGTAACTAAACCCTTAAAAAATATCATCACTACAAAGGACATGCGGACATCGTTACGGTACAGAGCTAGTAAGCAGCAGTTGGCACTTAGTACAAATGAATACAGAACTTGTAATATCTACTAAGTTTGTATATTGTTAAATGCATACATAACTTATTTAGAACTAAGTTATAACATTATATTAATGTATTTTATGGGATAGGAGGGCAAACGAGCAGACGTGTCACCTGATGGTAAGCAACCAACGCCGCCCATGGACACCAGCAACACATATAGTGTTACTGTTGCGTTGCCGACCTTTAAGGGATAGGGGATAGGAAAGGTTGGGGAAGGGGAGTGGGCCTCCGGGTACCTCTCTCACCGAACGAAATGCGGCATGAGCCACTTTACGTCGGTCTTCTGAGAGGTCGTGGTATTTCTCTCTCTACCACTGTAAAATAATGTGTTTTGAATCATTCAATTTGTTATTTTTTGTTAGTTTGAATTCATAGGTGAAAGAAATTAAATACATTTACATGTGTATTCTGAGATTATTTTTGTATGTAAAACTAATCAGATAAATGTCCTCGAAAGTGTTGTGTAATTCCACCAGAAGCTCTGATATAGGCCGCCAATGACAGGTACCTCAATTAGCTTGATGTTATTAAAATGCGTTTTTTGTTCATCACACTAAGAGCTCATCTATCGACGCAGCGCTAATGAATGAGTCCAAATGATTTATTGTATTTCTAAAAGCCTCGCGGTTTCTGGTTTAGACTCAAGTATTCTCGTTTGACGAGTCGGATTCAAGGGCTATGATTTTTATATTACCTTACTAAAAAAAGAGAGTTTTTGATATATTTTTTAAAGATATAACTTTATGCCTTTTTCTATATAAAGTAAAGGCTGTAATTCTGCTTCTAATTCACTAACAGGGTACTAAGCCACTTAACCATTGGAGTTGTAATAGTTCACAAGTAAAATATAGGGTTAAAAGCTTTTATAAAGAATAATCACTTTACGCACAATATATTTATCTCTAAGATTTTCGCGAATCACGTTCATGACATTTAAACCAACTTTAGGATTATATCGGGTTTATTTATTACCAATTTTATTAATTTCCCGACGTTTCGAACTCTTTACAGAGATCATTTTCACGAGTGATAAACAAAAAGATGGTATTTGTTCAAAAGCTATTCTCATTGATACAGAGAGCACCCACTTTTTGGAAATAAAAATCAAAAAGTTGATGTTAAAAATATGATTTTTACTCATATTTTTTCATTTTAATCATACAACAAAGGATCTGTACAAACCAAACTTTTATTTAGTAAATATATCTTGTTAATAAATATTTAATTTTTGTTTCATGGTCTGATGTGGGTTACCAATAGTAAAAATCATATTTTTAACATCAACTTTTTGATTTTTATTTCCAAAAAGTGGGTGGTCTCTGTATCAATGAGAATAGCTTTTGAAAAAATACCATCTTTTTGTTCATCACTCGTGAAAATGATAAAGTTAAGTTTGTTTTAATGTCACAATATATTTGGATAAAGTTATTTAAAGTACAAATAATGTTTGATCAAATAACACTGAGTATCTAACTTACATATTTCGCGGAGGTCTGCTCGGGTTCTAGCCAATTCGTATGTACCTTAGAATCTCGTTAAAAGTTATCAACTGCTACATGTTTCTCACTTGAACATTTATTTACTACAACTTCGAGATACTTATGTTGATATTTATTTTATCTGTGTATATTAGACTGTTTTATGTCCCAATAGGCTCCGCCCTCTACTGTATTTGAGACCGCGTTATTCAATTAGCTTTGTGATACTTAGTGTTGCCTGCAACTTCAGGTATCGAAGGCTAAATATCGAAGGCTTAAATATATTTTATTTTCGTTTTATCAAAAGTTGTCTCGTCACATTATAGATAATTGAATAACAATCGACACTTTTTAATCAAATATTACTACACAGGAGACTAAAGAGATTCATTAGTAGTTTTAATAAGGGTGAAAATGCGAGGGAATGGAACCCAAATTAATGTTGGAGTAAAATTTAAGGTTTGATTTCATGTTAAAATAGATATTTAAGTTATTATTTATTTAAATCTGCGGAGCGCCCCTCGCTGACCGCGTCGAAAACAAGGTTATAAGGAAAGTAGTCGGATTGAAAGACAGTGTCGGTGTAAAAGTAAGAAAGGGCATGCTCCGATAGTTCGAACATGTAGAAAGGATGGATATTGCATGATTGACTAAGCAGATATACAATGCAAAAGGAGATGGATGCAAGAGTTGAGGACGGCCTAGACATAGACATTCCATGACCAAATAGAACGTGTTCTGGAGGAAGGTGATGTTAGGAGCCTCAAAAATCGACGCGCGTGCATGAAAAGAGTTATGAAAGTCAATTAAGCGAGTGAGGTGTGTAAGAATCGTACTCTATGGCGCTCCGTTCTCTCTGCCTACCCCGTAAGGGATTTGGCGTGAAGTTTTGTATGTATGTATGTATTTAGGTCTTCGCCTGAAGAATTTATACGTCTGTAAATAGGTTTGCAAAGTCTGGTCTGCAAAGCTGAACCTTGAATGACGATGGTGGGAACGAACTTTTAAATAAAATGGGTAGAGACGCGCCCAGTCACTAGTCTCAAATAAACTTCGCCATGACTAGTAGAAAGATGAAAGTACACTCGGTACCGATGTGAGGCTTAATGAATTAATACTCAATATTAGTAAAGAATGGCTCGCGTGCACGTATACGTACACGCACCGTGCGTGCGTTATGAGTGCGTGCTTCGACAGTTACGTATTCACACGCTAAATGCTTTCATATTTGCTGTTAAATTAATTGAATATATAAAATGTGATGGATTATTTCATTTATGAATAAATTTCTTTACAGTTATTATGTAGTTTGTTAAAATAAATAAGGGCGTACTGCGTACTACGGGCGGCGTTATGTATTTACATTTCTTTTGTACTTTGACAGTTTTTATATCAAGGTGCTATCATCAAATGATGGGAACAGGCAGGAAAATGATAACGGTGACTTATATTTCCGAAAATAAACAGTTAAATTAACGATTAACCGGGATAGAATTAGATGCCTTCCGATCAGTATTTTAACTGTCACAGCCGGATATTTTCGCTTATTAATAAACAGTTTTTGAAGAAATGGTTTTTCTTTATGAGTTACTTACTCATAAAAAGAGCTTTTACAGTTTCAATTAAACCATCTATTATCTTACATTAGATGTACCTCCTTGTGTAAGTTTATCAACGCGCTTGTGTGTGGTTTTGTCATTAGTGAAGACTGTTTTGTGTGATGTAGATTGTTGTTGGCTGAAAAAGCAAAACCTTCTTGCCGCTTTGTATGCTCTACTTTCATTAACAGCGACTGTATTTGTATGAAATTCGATTTTTACAAGACATTTTACTTGATAAAAATAGTTTTTAAGCCAAAGTTCTTCTAGCTAGAGTGAGACTGAAAATGGCAGGGTGGAAC
The DNA here is from genome assembly GCA_905147225.2 of Euproctis similis. Taxonomy (NCBI): domain Eukaryota; kingdom Metazoa; phylum Arthropoda; class Insecta; order Lepidoptera; family Erebidae; genus Euproctis; species Euproctis similis. Next base: position 1,994,668 of record LR990121.1, on the reverse strand, counting down.
GGAAAATGATACTTGTATATACAATACTCTTGTAATTTTTGACTGTGATGTAACGTCTAAACAGATCTGTATCAAATTGACACTGCAATAAATTTACATATTATACAAAGCCTCTTTTATCTTAACATTGTAACAACTTTTATGGATTACTAGCTGACCCGGCAAAAGTTGTCTTGCCAAAAAATAAAATTTAAAAAATAGGCGTTGATTATATGGGGTTGAACATTTAGGGTTGTATGTATTTTTGTATCTCGTTTTATAAAAAAAATAAAAAAAACAGAAATATACTGAAAAATAACAAAAAAACTATTGAGGCGTGGGCTACCCTTGTAATTTAGGGAGATCAAAAATAGATGTTATCCTATTCTCAGACTTACCCGATATGCATACAAAATTTCATTAGAATCGGTCAAGCAGTTTCGGAGGAGTAAAGGAACGAACATTGTGACACGAGAATATTATTTAGTAGATATATTTTCACGTGTGAAAATGATCTCTGTAAAGAGTTCGAAACGTCGGGAAATAAATAATAATAATAATATCTTGGACACAATACACACAGCGCCCTCTAGCTCCAAGCTAAGCAACTAAATAGAAAATAAGTTCTAAATAAATACGATATAATCCATAAAAAGTTGTTTCAGTGTCATGAATTGATGTGATTCGCAAAAATCTAAGAAGTAAATACTCTTTTATCTTTTATTCTGGTAGTCTCTATTTTAATTGCGAAGTAAATTTTCCGTTTCAATTTTTAACCAAAAAATCACAGACAAAACAGTATTGTATATCCCTGAGTGTAACTCCCAATAATAATATTAACACAAACTGAGTCTGTACTCTCAGTTGAGTTCAGTTGAAGGCGAGCGGAGAACAGCGCGGTTGTTGTACTACAGAATACTAAACTTAATCAGCGCCCTAGAACATTTAATATACAAGACAGGTGCATTGAAAATTTAGTGTTAGGCTTTGATACCGGAAGAGTGTACAGCTTTAAATATAATGGACTGTTTATCTTATAAAAAATATTAATAGTATTCAGGAGGTTTCAGGAGCAATTATATCTTCAAAGGCTGATTCTGTTCAAGGTATAAATAAGCCACTATACTTGTCCGAATAATTACGTTTACCTTATTTATTCTTTATATTCTCTTTAATCCATGGCAAAATATGTAAGGTTTATAGATCTTCAGGTCTTGCATTATTAAATATAATAAAATGCAAAAGTGGATAGATGTAGGAGTCCAGGACCGCCACGACACATAATATAATTGCATTAAATCAAATAATATATTCTGAGGCTTGATTACCACTGCCTACACCTCTCAGAGTAAACACATATACAAATGTGTGTTTTATGCATTTTTTTTGTAACTCCACAACATAATTCTTTGATGTATTGGATACCTGTTAGGTTAGTGTTATCCTGTTAGGATACCTGTTAGTGCTATATATATATTACAGGTAATCAATGAACAACAATTATAGTCTCGGTGGTCCAGTGGGAGAGCACACGGCTTCTAATCCAGAGGTCCAGGTTCGAATCCTGACACTGGAAGTCAAGTGTGATAAATATCGATGACTGAAAACTTTGTGCCCGGTATGGCAATAGGTTCGCCACCTATTTGGGACGTAAACATAACGGCGAGACGAGGCTTAACTCGGCGGGCCTCGTGGCGCATTGGTAAAACTACCGGCTGCACCATTGAGGTCGGGGGTTCGATTCCCACCCGAGCACAAATATTTGTGACCAACATGAATATTTGTGCGGCGTCTGGGTGTTTTTCTATGTATTATAAGTATGTATTTACAAAAGAAAAGTATATATGTATTAGTATCCGTTATCTAGTATCCATAGCACAAGCATTTAGTTGCTTAGTTTGGAACTGGAGGGTGCTGTGTGATTTGTGTCCAAGATATTATTATTATATTATTATTATATTATTAACAGCCGCTTACTACACCTTCGGGTAACAAAAGACGTGAAGTTATGTTATGTTAATCAATGAACAAAACCATCTCAAAAGATTACAGTCGGTAAGTAGGCAGTAAATCTACTTAGCGGAGGCTGCGTTTAGGCTCACAGGTGAGTACGCGGGATTAACTATGTATCAGGCGGAGGCAATGCCGCGACGAGAACAATAGTGAACTTCACCTTAACACATGTTGATATGCTCCTGAATATACCAAGAGAGATACTTTTAGGGGAGTGAGCTTTGGCTACCTTTCGCATCGAGCCAAGCCACTTCACGTTGATTTTTTTATGTGGTCATGGTTTCCATGATCGAGCCGGGCTATTAATGTAGTGAACTGCACACGTCTGGCTCTATTTCTTATATCTTCTCGAATTTTCATCAGATATATACATACCTGATATTTACAGTGCCTCCTCAACTTTATCTTGAATTATGTGTTTGATCTTGTGAAATACGTAGTATTACTCGAAATACTGATAATCATAATAATCAGTGTCGTACCCGTATTTAGAGCAACTAACTTTAGCATATCTTAAACTTTGGAACAAATCTTCAGGTTATATTTCACTTAGAAATTTATTTTCAAGAGTCTTCGGGCTAAAAGCTATAAATAAATCAAGATAATGCTGCGGATTTTTGTAAAGTTATTACAAATATAATTAACGAATATTACTGAAAAAAAAAGAAATTATCTAAAAGAAATCTAGAACTAGACAGATTTAATTAATTTATTTGGACCAAATTGGACTCAATATCCTTTAACTGAATGAGCATTAACCAAAGTTGGCAGCAAGGTCTGCACCAAGATTAGTACCAGCAAGTGCCACTAACTACTAATGCCTACGGGAACTTACTGAGCCGCTACTTGGAACAGCCACATCTGATATTAAACTGTTTTAGTTAAACACTTAACTTGCCTCTATCATCATGAAAAAATGTGCGTACATACCTTTAATAATATCAATGTCATCTATTGTCTATAATTTTATTGAAGACATCTTAAATTGTTCTTAAAAGATATAGGTAGGTACGGGGTTCTAGCCCGAGACTTCTATAAAATAATTTTTCTTGCAAACCATTACACTTCAAAGATAACTAGACAGGGTGTGATACTGCTGCTATTTATAATTTTTATATTAATAAGGTTGTTTGAATGTCGTAAAAGTTCGGGGCTCGCACTATTCCTCTATTTATTCCTCTCAGAAAATTGTCGTAAAGTGACTCATCTCGGCCACTATCCAGTAAGAGAGGAATCCGGAGGCCCACACATTCCCTCAATATCTTCCCCGTTACTCACTGTCACTTTTCTTACTCATCTTAAAGACCGATAAAGCGTGATCCTTACGGTGTTCAGAGGTTGCTCATTTGCCCGCTTAATTTCTATAAAAACTTGTACTTTTCGGAAGGTCATCAGTGAGAGACAGGATTCGACCTAGTGACCTATGAACTATGAAATACACAGTGTTAAAGCACAAGACAATACAGTCCAAGAAAACGAAATATGCCCCGTATATTTTTAAATCACAAAAACAATTAAATATTGATTTCCTGCAGGGTCATGGCCTGACCTTTTTATATGGATTTAGTTCAGAACTGCACCGTGAAGTAAACGAAGCCTGCAAAGGTTTCCCACTAAGTTAAAGATAGTAATCTTAGACGCGGTGTTTTAACATCCGCAATGGCCACTAGACTGTAGGGTGTATAGAGCTGACGCACGCAGTCTCATTAAGGTGACTATCGTATCTATCATTATTATGTTAGACTTAATGAATTTTACAAAATGAAAGTTAATTTACATACATACATACATAACTTCACGCCAAATCCCTTGCGGGGTAGGTAGAGAGAACAGAGTGCCATAGGGCACGATTTTTACACGCCTCACTCGCTTCGTTGACTTTCATAACTCTTTTCATGCACGCGCGTCGGTTTTTGAGGCTCTTAACATCACCTTCCTCCAGAACACGTTCTATTTGGTCATGGAATGTGTGTCTTGGCCGTCCTCGACTCCTACATCCATCCGCTTTTGCATTGTATATCTGTTTAGTCAGTCTTGCATCAACCATTCGTTCTACATGTCCGAACCATCGGAGCATGCCCTTTCTTACTTTTACACCGACACTCTCTTTCAAACCAACTTCCTTCCTTACAACCTTGTTTTCTACGCTGTCAGCGAGAGTCACTCCGCAGATTTTGCGTAGGGCCCTCATTTCTACCGCGTTTATTCTACTTTCATGCACACTCTGCCATACCCAGTTCTCGCTTCCATAAGTTGGCGTTGGGATCAGGACTGCATTGTGGATTGCTAGCTGGGCTTTTCTGCAGTTAATTTAAAAGATGAAAATATAACAATATGAAAAAATCTGTTCCGGATACACATACGTATCTTCACATGACGTATCTTGCGGGGTAAGCAATTAGAACAGAGCTCTTATACTGTAATAACTCTTTTGGAAGGAATCGTTTAATTTGGTCATGGATCGCGTGCCCTCTACTCCAACAAACAATTTAGGCCATTTTCGAAGCTGTAATAGTCCAGTCATTTAAGCTTAAATTAGGTAAGAATCTCGGAATTCGAGATACCCAGCTGTAAGTCTGGAAATAGTTGTATATTGACACCCTAAAAGTTGTCTCAAAACCTACATATGGTAGGGTGTAAGCAACTATTAAATTTCAAGGTCAAAGGTCACAAAAATCGGATTATTGCGCTTTTTTTGGAAATATCTCATTTCCTATGGGTTTTTTGCTATTTGTATGTATCATCAATATTGTAGAATATAAAATTCTCTACAAATTTTGTTAAAAAAATTTTTTATACGGTGAACCGTTTTCGAGATAGAGGGCGGAGAGCGCGCGGTCACCGCATCACTTCAGGTCAACCAGTGCCTCCGGTCGAAAATGCGCCATATATAGTTGATGAACTATCAATAAATCAATGATTATAAATATTTGTCAATTTTATAAAGTATTATATTATATTTTATCATTTTTTTCCTAACTTATCCACTTTTTATTCAGTATTAATTTATTTAACAACACTTACCTGCCCATGTAATTGCAGAATTGTTAATGAATTATAAGAATTATATTTGAATTTTAACCTAATTAATATTAATAACTTCTTACATGATGAAAAAGAAAACAAATAAATTATGGATTAATCTTTTTATTAAAAAATATCATTGAATATTTATTTTTATTGTAAGTAAAAAATGGAATAAAGGGTACAGAAACTACAATTTATAATTTTAAACATCTTCTACCTCTTCATCGTCGTCTTCTGGCTGCTGGTAAATATCAAACTGGTCTTCATTATCGTCTTCAACGACATTTGTCTCAAGTTCTTCCATGATTTCGGGATCAAAGGTTCCATCTTCGTTAATGTCGCTCTGATATGGTTGAGCATTGAGACAAGCTTGCCCATTACATTGGCCACAAGCTAAAGAGCATTGCAAGCCCGCTTTCCTGCATCCGCATCGCGAACCACAACCACTTTCGCAGTTGCAGAAAATTGTATTTAGCAAATCTTCTGGAGCAGGTGGTAAAATTGTCATGATAGGCTCCAGAAAATCATTTCGCATTGCCCAACCCCATACCTGGGGTTCCAAATCATGTCCTAACCAAGTTTGAACTTGATAATATACACGGTTGAAATGTTGATGAGCAGCTGCACTTGTTGATGGAATATTTGAAAGCTGCACAGGTTTATTAAGTTTTGTAGACTTGACGTAATGCGTATAACGAAAACACAAATCAGCCATAGTTCTTGAAATTGTACGTCTGTAGTTTACCAAGATACAATTCAAACTGAAGGAAAGAGAAGATGGTCGTAACTATACAATACAAATGAACATCTGTCCCGACTGGCTATAAATAGAAAGGTCCGTAGTGTATAATAGGGGCCCGTATAATTCCCAGGTATAATTTTCGACGTATTGGAAGAATTTTTAAATTTACAGATTTTAAAGAGGCACTAAATTATTTTCTATTTAAAATGTCATTAGTGTAAATGAGAATATAATTATATTATGATTTAAGTTTTTCTCTTAATTATTTTTTAATTTTAGTAAACGGTTATCAGTATTATTGAATAGATATAGATTTAATGCATGAAGAAAATGATAAAATATAATATAATAGTTTATAAAATTGACAAATATTTATAATCATTGATTTATTGATAGTTCATTAACTATATATGGCGCATTTTCGACGGAGGCACCGGTTGACCTGAAGTGATGCGGTGACCGCGCGCTCTCCGCCCTCTATCTCGAAAACGGTTCACCGTATAAAAAAATTTTTAAACAAAATTTGTAGGGAATTTTGTATTCTACAATATTGATTGTACATACAAATAGCAAAAAACCCATAGGAAATGAGATATTTCCAAAAAAAGCGCAAAAAACCGATTTTTGTGACCTTTGACCTTGAAATTTAATAGTTGCTTACACCCTACCATATGTAGGTTTTGAGACAACTTTTAGGGTGTTAATATACAACTATTTACAGACTTACAGCTGGGTATCTCGAATTCCGAGGTGAACTTACTATAATGACTGGACTATAAGGCATCTTAACTATTACAAGAACTCCCCTTAATCGAGTAAGGTGTCACTTGAACGTAAGAGAGCGGACTTCAGAATAAAAAAATGGACCTCTACTCTACTATGAATTATATCTTGTGTTTCAAAGGACCAATGTAGGGTCCTTATATTAATTCCCTTTGACAATTATATCACTTAAGTGTAAGTAAATGAAGTGGCTGTACTTACTTACATTTCTGTGTGCTTATATTCTTGAAAATTTAAAGGACTTACATAAAATGAGATAAGATTTCATCTAGGATTTTTTTAGACAGTGGGCATATTAGTTAATTTGTTTCCTTTTCAGCGTCATATTAGGTATCTGAGAATAAGTTAAATCTAGTTATCATGTTAGTAACCAATACTTACGTTATTGAAAATTGCTGATGGAGGACTAGATGGCACTGTGCGAATCAACCAATATTTCTATATCTTGGTATTAACAGTAAGTATAATGGTGCTTCTAGTCCAAGCATATCGACGAGATATCTGCCTCAGCCATCACACCGTTAAGAAAGATTCGTCCGACGATATTGGAAACATACGGATGTTAAACATAATTTACTAATTAGGAATAATTTATGATTGAATTGAGTTGTTGAATTTAGTTTCAAAGAAATAATATATTAAAAAAAAATAATGAAATGTATTAAAATTTAAAAAAAATACATCATGATTTATACATATTTTCTATCTTTCCCTAGCTATTCTCCGGGTAGGTAGAGGAAGAGAACAAAGTGCTATAAGGCAGGATTCTTACACATCTCACTCGTTCCTTTGATATTAAAGTACGGCGCCAGATTGCATTGGTGATTTACCTAATTAAGTTGCTTAAGGGAGAACACCACAACCCAGGGATACTACAGTGCTTGAACTTTTGCGTGCCGAACCAGTATATTTGGAAACGTCGGCGCCCACCATTACTAAAAGTTCCAACGGCTAGGACGAACTTACTAGCTAAGACACCGCTTACCTGTGCTATTCGTGTAATCAATGAAGTACACACAAGAGTAGATGTACTGAATGATCCCTCTAGTGAAGTCGCGAAGGTTACATTATACGTAGCAACCTATGTATAACTAGACACAAGGCATTATTATTATTATTTTAATTTTTTATATAAATATTTATAAAAAATTTCTCTGTTCTATAGGTGTAATATTAATATATCGTTTTATTTGTATTTTATTTAGATAATAGTTATTATAACATTAGTTACGAAGGCCACTCTATCGCTTTAGGTGTGTCACCTGTAATGATAGTTTAAGGATGTAAATAAATAAATATTTATACACGGCCAATGGTTATTAAGGGTCTCTATTTATTTACTAATTCAATTAATACTCAAAATACTCTCGAGAGCAATGAATCCGGGTCACTTAAAGAATGTTAAAAATCTCGGAAACTAAAAATGATAGGTTAATGCAATAAATTGTATTTAATAGACAATGTAATACTCCTTAAATGAAAGTAAAAAAAATATGAGTCACCATACATTTTATTAACACAAAATTACATAAAGAAAAAATCTGCTGATCTCTCCTTAAAACAAAAATAGGAAACATGAAATTTTTGAACTTTATTACGATTTTCTTGAATTTTAATACTTCGTATTGCCTCCTCGTGCTTCCATTACTGCGTTTACGCGGTTTGGCATGCTGTACACCAAGTTCCTTATACGATTTTGGGGAATATTCTCCCATTCCTCTGTGAGAGCAATTTTGAGCTCACGAAGCGTGATTGGGGGAGGGTTTCGTTGTTTTACGCATCTGCCTAGCTCGTCCCAAGCATGCTCGATCGGGTTGATATCCGGGCTGCGCGCTGGCCACTCCATACGAGTAATGTTCATCTCTTGAAGGTAGTCATTCACAATCCTACCTGTATGAGGTCGGGCATTGTCATGCATAAATATAGCATCCTCACCTAAATTGACCATAAATGGACCAACGTGATCATTGAGGATTTCTTCCACATATCTTACGCTAGTTAAAGAGCCGTTTTCTATGATCACCAGCTCTGTGCGACTTTCAGAAGAAATTCCGGCCCACACAAGTACAGACCCACCACCGTAGGCTACTTTTTCCTCGATGCATGCTTGCTTGAATCTTTCCCCTGGTCTTCGATACACTCTGTGTCTTCCATCGTGCTTGTAGAGCATAAATTTTGATTCGTCGGAGAACATAACTTTTGACCAATCTTCAATACTCCAATTTACGTGGCTCTGGGCATATCTTAGTCTTGAAATACGATGCCCACGCTCCAGTTTAGGGCCGTTTGCAGGTCTAAGGGGTTTTAAGTTAGATTCAGCAAGCCGACGTCTTACTGTCCATGCACTTGGGTTACTTCCTCCGAGGCGTCGAAACTGATTGGTGAGTTCAGTTCCTGTGAGAAAGCGATTTCGAAGCATGGTGTTCACCAAGTATCGGTCTTCTCGTGCTGTGGTATACCTGGTTCTGCCCGTTCCTGGTCTGCGTAGGTTAGAACCAGTTTCTTCGTAACGTCGGAGAACTCTTTGTACTGTTGACAGCGACACACCAACAGTCCTGGCTGTATCGCGCTGACTCCGGCCGGTTTCCAGCATTGTAAGTATTCTGGTGCATTCTTCAGGCGTAAGCGACATAATTTCAGCTTGAATAATGAATATAGAGCACTATCAACATGGTTTATGTACCCACATAAATGACAGATTACAAACAAAAGCAAAACCAAATGCTGTAATTTCGTAGTTCCATCTTCGAAAGTGGCCCTTTTTCAAATTTGATTTTTGGAGTTTACTCCTTAAGAATCGATTTACATATATAGGCCCGGGGTATGAAAATTATGGGGACCAAAATCGTACTAGTCACGTGACTGTCACACTAAATGCGTTATGCAGTCACAGAGCATATAAATAAGAGTCGGCACTCCATACAATGTCCTGAGCTCTTTATAGTCACAGAATCGCGCTAATCTCAGAAACCACCAGTCCGATTTTAAAAATTCTTTCAGTGGTATATAGTCCATTTATCGAGGAAGGCTTTAGGCTATATTATATTTTCAAATCAATTAGGGATCCTTACTATAAGTCCAATAATGTAACCCAAGGTGTAAGAAAATGACTCGAAAATAATTCTTACATCGTGAACGCTGCGAAAACTATTGATTCTAGAATAAAACAATGTACTACACTTTTACAGAACATAAATTTGTCTATAAAAAAGTCCGCGATGGCATATGTCTAACTATTGTAGTTATCTCACAATAAGTGTTTTATGAGTTTTTTAAAATAATTAAATTGATGTCGTTATAAAAATGCTTTATTTTTATAACGACATCAATTATATTATGAATTTAACTTTCCTGAAAATAAATTACTTCAATAAAAAGACAGATTCAACACCTTTCTAGAACTGTTTGAATAATTCAATTCGGACATTTAATTCCAAAGATATCGCAAAATACAAAATGTAAGAATTCATTTCATAGGGAAATAATTAGTTACACTGATGATGTATCCGACTCGGACAGCTCGGACCGCGACAGCTAGCAGGTAGATTTTTTTACGTTTGTTTGTTGCTAAAAGGTACCGGTGGTCCAGATGTCGAGAACCCCACTTCTGTATAAAGTAGTCGCGGGTTCGAGTTCTGGCTCACAGCAATGACTTTTTGAAATTGTTTGCTGAAGTTATGTGTATTTAGATATCGATGACTATAAACTTTGTGCCTGGTATGGCAGTAAGTTCGCCACCTATTCCATTTGGGATGAAAACATAGTGGCGAAACGAGGTTTAACAGCCGCTGCCTACACCTTCGAGTAGAAAAGGCGTGAAGTTATGTTTTGTTGTTGTTTCACTCTTTGTCATCATATCGCTCAATACTTTAATCAGAATTTAAAATTTAAAAAAGTCTCGGTGGCGCAGTCGGCGAGCGCACGGCCTCTGATCCAGAGGTCCGGGGTTCGATTCCAGACACTGGCTCACACCAATGACTTTTCGAAATTGTTTTCGGAAGTTATGTGTGATAAATATCGATGACTGACAAACTTTGTGCCCGGTATGGCAATAGGATCGCCACCTATTCCATTTGGGACGAAACATAACGGCGAGACGAGGCTTAACAGCCGCTGGCTACACCTTCGGGTAACAAAAGGCGTGAAGTTATGTTATGTTTAAAATTTTGTAGTATTTAATAGTATTTTGTGGTATTTTTATTTATAAAAGTTACTAGCTTTTACCCGCGGCTTCGCTCGCATTAAATCCATTAAATAGATATCAAAGATCATTACTATAGAAGTTAACCAATATGATAACTCTGTTTTATTGCTTGGCTGGAATTATTAGGTTTTAAAATTACTACTTACAATGACGTTTAAAAAACTAACAACATTTTTTAAGGTAAAATATATTTCTCTGTAACAAAAATAAATAATTTTGGACTGTAACAATTTTATAAGAGTACTAGCTTTTACCCGCGGCTTCGCTCGCATTGAAGCCAATAAATAAGTATCAAAATCATTACCATAGAATTGAATCAATATAATAACTCTATTTTCTTACTTAGCTGGGATTATCAATTTTCAAAATTATAACATTAGGTATGACGTTTAAAAATCTCACAATATGCTTTATTAAAATGCAACAACAAACGGTAAAATATATTTCTCTGTAACAAAAATAAATATTTTTGGACTTTAACAATTTTATATAATATAAATGCAGAGTATTAATGTAGGATATTTTTGTAGACTATATTATAAGTTTCTCCTTAGGGTGCAAATATATGTTAATTAAAGAGAGAAAAAAGAAAGTATCCTTTATTACTTCTAATACCCCCAAGAATATATGTACAAAGATTCATGATGATCTGTTGAGTAGTTATCCCGTGAAAGCGTAACAAACAAACTTACATTCGCATTTATAATATTAGTATGATATGAAGTATGATAAGTAATAAGTATAAGTAAAGTTAAGTATAAGTATAAGTATCAACCCTGAATACTGTAATACCGTCCCTCGCGAGGCATAACAGCCGCTGCCTACACCTTCGGATAGAAAAAGGTGTGAAGTTACGTTATGTTATCTAATTTACGAATACTGTAAAACTTCATTACTGAAGTAGCTAAATTTGACGATTTTTTGACAAACAATTGTTTTATCTTTCGTAATTTTTTTTAATTTTTTTTAATATAAAGTACCCTATGTTACTTCTAATACCTTCAAGAGTATATGTACAAAGTTTCATGATGATCGGTTCAGTAATTTTTGCGTGAAAGCGTAACAAACAAACTTACATTCGCATTTATAATATTAGTATAAGTATATTAGTATAAAAGTATAAATATAAAATGTAGGATATTGTTGTAGACTATTTTATAAGTTTTTCCTTCGGGTTCAAAAATATGTAAATTACTTTAAAGAATATGTGTACAAAGTTTCATGATGATCGATTGAGTAGTTATCGCGTGAAAGCACGCAAACAAACTTACATTCACATTTATATATTACTAGCTGACCCGGCAAACGTTGTCTTGCCAAAAAATTAAATTTAAAAAATAGGGGTTGATCGTAGGGGGTTGAAAATTCTCAGACTTACCCGATATGAATACAAAATTTAATGAGTCGGTCAAGCCGTTTCGAAGGAGTGTGGGAAAATTGTGACACGAGAAGTTTATATATTAGAAGTAGGATAGGATAGGAATTAGGTTACATTTTTATTGTATAAGGGGCAAACGAGCAGGCTTATGATAGTTACAAACGCCGCCCATGGCCACCTCACCACATGCAGTGTTACAGTTGCGTTGCCGGCGCTTACAATGGGATATGGGTGGGGTCGGGAGTGGGTTTCGGTAGGGGAGGGGAAAAGGGATTGGGCCTCCGAACACCTCTCTCAGCGAGTGAAACGCGGCTAAGGCCACTTTTCAGCGATAATCTGAGAGGTCGTGGTATTCCACGGGTCGAGCCGGCCCATTCATGCAGCGAACACTGCGTGACTTTACCACTGACAAGGTGTGACTGATGTGACTGATTTATAATACATTCTAGATATATGTAATAAACTTTACATTTTTAAGATCGTGATATCTTTTAAAATGTAGTAAATTTATTTCGATAAGCGTAATCGCTAGACTGACATCATTTGACTTATAAAAAAAAAACACTCACTGTGAGTTAGCTACCCTGGTTTGAACATATGGTGGCCCGTTTTTTTCGTTGAAGTCAACAATAGTGACCATATAAAAAAAAATTGTTTATGTTGTATTAAAAAAAACTAAAGGTTGAGCAAAAACTTGGGACAAGTTCATTGCTATATTCATTGTTCATAAGTGGCATTGCTAATAAAGCTTTCTTTGAAGTTGTAAATAATATCAATGTCTTGGTTGTCAGTACGCTAATACATACTAGCTAAGCGAGTGACACGTGTAATAATCGTGCCTTATGGCACTTTGTTCTCTCTGCCTACCCTGCAAGGGATCTGGCCTGAAGTTATGTATGTATCAAGAACTTGAATTTAAATAAATATTAGTGTTAGATAGTCCATTTATGATGAAAGCTTTGGGGTATTAATATGATTGCGGCAATAATCTTTTGAGTGGAAAATGTATAAAATATGGCGGTACGAAGTTCGCGCGGTCTGCTAGTATATAATAATAAGAGTCGGCACTCCATACAATGTCCTGAGCTCTTTATAGTCACAGAGCATATAAATAAGAGTCGGCACTCCATACAATGTCCTGAGCTCTTTATAGTCACAGAGCATATAAATAAGAGTCGGCACTCCATACAATGTCCTGAGCTCTTTATAGAAACACTCTTTATAGCGATACGCCATTCTCTATTACGAAGAAATGTGTTCATATTTGTAGACAGTAAATATTTATTTTTGTAAATAAATACCGTAAAAACATGTAGAAAAAAACACCCCCAGACGAGGGATCGAACCCGCCCCGACCTTGTGTTATCGGTAGTGCGGTTTACCGATTCACCACGAGGGCCGTATGTATAATCGTCTAATTACCGTCCTCTTTACCAATTTCGACACATTTTCTAGGATCGGGTTTGTTTGTTTTTTACATACATACATATACGTAAGTACGTATTGCAGGCGGAGAAAAAAAAAAATTATATTATTTATAAATTGTGTTTTTTGAAAATTATATTTAAGTACGAATTACATACTAATAAAATAATGAAATATCAACAATATTTTTCGATCTTTGGTAATGAAACGAGGGGCGCCACAGTAGCATCGCCAACATCGTACTCCTAATAAAAAGTGTGTGAATCTCGGAATCGGCTCCAACGATTTTCATGAAATTTAGTATATAGGGGGTTTCGGGGGCTATAAATCGATCTAGCTAGGAATCATTTTTAGAAAATTTCATTTTATCGTGTTTTATCGATAATTAACTTAAACATCAACTTACTTTTTTATTGGAATTCCTGACATCTATTGGCGAATGTGAATTATTTTAAATTGTGAGCACTTAACTTGCTTTAACGACAACAACACTAAAGCTATTCCAGCAGATGGCGTTGTTAACTAATTCCAGCAGATGGCGTTGTTAACTAATTACTATTTGTTTCTAATATAATATGTTAGTACATAGTATATATTAGTATATATTTATTATTGGAGTTTACTCCTTAAGAATCGATTTACAATATATAATAATAAGAGTCGGCACTCCATACAATGTCCTGAGCTCTTTATAGTCACAGAGCATATAAATAAGAGTCGGCACTCCATACAATGTCCTGAGCTCTTTATAGAAACACTCTTTATAGCGATACGCCATTCTCTATTACGAAGAAATGTGTTCATATTTGTAGACAGTAAATATTTATTATTTTATTTTATAATCGTTCTTGAGGAGTAAACTCCAGTCGTGCGTCGGAGCGGACACACACTTTTACTTTTTTATGATATAACTTTACAATAACTAAGAAGTTTTAATACCTTCATTTAAGGAGTATTACATTGTCTATTAAATACAATTTATTGCATTAACCTAGCATTTTTAGTTTCCGAGATTTTTAGGATTCTTTAAGTGACCCGGATTCATTGCTCTCGAGTGTATTATTCAAAATCTTAAGTTAGTAAAATATTTACGAAGTATTTATTCGTTGTAGCTCCATAGCAAATACTTTAGTTGGTGGTTTTGAATTTATATGGTGCTGTTAGAATCGAATAAAAAAAATCTCTTTGCGTAATACTAAGCCCTTTTTAAATTTAAAAGCTATTAAGCTATACGACCGGGTGGTAATCCTTAAAAGCTTATTCATTATCTTAATTTTATTCAGTAGCATTTACTGTACACAATATGAATAGTGAGGAATAAATTGATCCGGGAACTCCTCGTTCAATAATAGAACTTAACCAATTAAAGCCCCCTACTAAAGATCCCTTTGAATATCACTCGAAATATTTACTTATTAAGAGATATTTGTGATTGGTGCTCACATATAGCCCAATATGTTAAGTTGTTAGTACTGAAGAATATCAGATTTCGATATTTCGGTAAAAGAACGAATGATGGTAAATAATGACTAAGCAGATACTGTCAAAAATAAAAATAATTCATCCAAAGCCATCGTATACGTCTGTATCCTGAGAGGTCGTGGTATTCCAACGATCGAGCCGGTCCAAACATACAGCTATTTGCGTGGCTCTACCTCTGAAGAAGGTGTTGTAACTAAATTGGCCACCTATTCCAAACGAGCCAATATTTTATTTCTCTAACACGAGAACTTTCAATTTGGTTAGTAAGTCGTGAGGAATTTATATTTTCATTATTAAGTAAGTAATTATCTACGAGGCAGTACTAGATGAGTATGCATGTATGCAAATATGCTATACGTGTGTGTAGATGGCGCTCATGTGTCGCGAACCGAATGAGGCTCTTTGATACATCCGCTTTACAAACTGCGACTGAATACCGTCTGAACTACGACACGGAGATGGAGCTGAATGGATGATCCGTATGTACTGGATCTGTTAAATGATATTAATTAGTATTATGAAAACAACAATTGATTGATTGATTGATTGATTGAACAATAATAATAAATAAATGCAAATAGTAATAATAATCAACCGCAACTTGAACCTGCGACTGCATTGCGAGTTGTTATTCTATTATGTAGTTCTTAAATCTTAATCTTAATAAAAATTTTGTGTCATAAATCAATTGAAACTTTACATAATAATGTTCCGACGTCATTGGTGTTTGTCAAAACTCGAACCCAGAACATTTGAATTTATCATGGGACCGCAATGATAAACCGCTATATTAGCATAAAGACTAGTATTACAAAATGTTCTAATGAAAATAATAAAAGATTTCAAGTGTAAGGGTTTCAATTTCATGAGAAGAACTTGTACAGGAAATACATCGGTCACCGAATTTCTCAAGATATGAAAATCAGGCTCTGTCACTTCATATAGTGATTTTTAATTTTTATTCCGTGACGGTGACCTGAGCGACCCGCCCTCATTAAGCGGTGGGGGTATTTTTAACTGACCTTCTATAATAAGGCTGCCATGTCTTTGAACTGATCATGTTGTGTCTGAATTACTTAGTAACCGGTATAAAAAACATTTCTTTAAAATCACACGCTGATCTAATTATTTGTTCTCATAGAATAAGTGGCAAAGCCAAATCATATATGAGAAACAAATTTGTCAATCAGTAATATTTGTCACATGTAATTTCCCAAGAGATTTTCGAAATACCATTTTTGTGTTTACTGTCATATGTGGTGAGATGGTAAGGGAGGGAAGTTTTCCCTTGATAGAGCCCTCCGTTTGCTGCACGAAAGTACCAGCTCGACCCATGAAATACTACGAACACTCAGAATGTCGACGTAAAGTGGCTCATGTCGCGATTCGTTTGGTTACAGAAGTATTATTGGGCCACTCTTCCCCCTCTTAAAGGCCGGCAACACAACAAAGACTACTAGACCCTTACTACCATAAAAAAATTAATACTTACATACTGATAGTACATAATATACGTGCAATATTTTCAATATTGAAACATATTTCAAAGGATCTAAATATTTCAGCGAACACGAAAGGCTTTAAAGGCTGCATATCTATCTGTATGTGAATAAAGAGATGTTGGGTATATAAATAAGTGAGATCTGAAGCACTGAACGCTCGGCACGCCCTTTAAATGATCAATGAAGCGTGCGTATGGACTCTCATTGTTAAACGTAGAGGAATATATCGCGCCATACCTGACAGAAAGTGCTTCCAAGGCGCCTCTCTTCAGTATAAACGCTAGGACCGCGCGAATCCCTCAACAAACTGATAGAACTCCGTCCTGGCCTAATAGTCGGCCTAATCCCCGGGTAATTGATTTCAAATGGCAACTGAGATATTACTGCCGCTTCCTATACCCGCAAGGGATCGTGAAAACAAAGGTTTTGATAAAATTCAAAGTTTGAACTAAACCTAGTTTTAAAGTATTACACACAGGGCCACCTATTACATTTGTGACGAAAATATTTCGGGACTCGAGGCGTAGCAACTTCGGCCTTCAGCTACGGGTAGCTTCTACAGCACCGGTATGTAGTTGCTTACCTTAGATATACCTTAGGTAGACCTTAGATAGACCTTAGAATAGCTAGTCTCTCTGTATTTAAAATAATTCAATCCTATTTTTCCCATCAACAAAATGTACATTGTATTTATAATAAACTTTATTTATGAAATAGACTCTGCCAGCTGAGTAGTAAAAAATCGGCGAGTCTAGGTTCAACCGCTGCTGCTTACACATTTGGGTAGAAAAAGGTGTGATACACTATGAAAAGATAAGTCTGTGACTAAGTAATTGAGTTTAAGTAATTAAGTTTCATGAAGGAATCGGTTATCAACCTATGCCTTCGGTATTAAAGTTGAGAAGTTTCATCACAATTGCTGATATAAAGCCATAGAGACAGTTTTCAACTGTACTAAAACATGTAATATTTAATAACTTAATAAAAAATCAAATTATAGAGTACGTATTATCCGTTACAATCCAGCAATATTATAGTGTGAGCAATATAAATTTACCTGAATTATTATCTTTAATAAATTAAAATTTTATCGCTCAATATTAATTTATATTCAAAACCTGAAAATAAAATAAAAACATTGCTCTCCGTCTGAGAATTTATTTACCGAAGGTGTGATCATTATTGTCTGGATGATGTCATTTTTGATATTTAATTTATCGACGTAATTTTATACAGCGTCATCTATCCACACTCCGATTTAATCATCTAGGTCCGGGTTGCAATACTTTGTCTGCTTTTTGTTTTGCAGCCAATACTTCTAATTCACAGGTGGGATGCTTAACCGTTAGATCACTGAAATCCGAAAGACATATATTAAGGCAAAGACAAAAATAATTGTGCGTGGAGTTCCTCTGCGCCAGTTAAGTAAAACTTTGAAAACAAAATTAAATGTATTAAATGTCTACGAAAGTACTCGGATCAAAATAGCCGCGTTTGTTATATTTATCTCTAAGATTTTCGCGAATCACGTTCATGACATTAAAACAAACTTTAGGATTATATCGCGTTTATTTATTACCAATTTTATTAATTTCCCGACTTTTAATCCCGAATTTTAATCAATGAGTGAGATTCGCGAAAATCTTAGAAATAAATAAATTTCCCGACGTTTCGAACTCTTTACAGAGATCATTTTCACGAGTGATGAACAAAAAGATGGTATCTGTTCAAAATCTATTTTCATTGATACAGAGAGCACCCACTTTTTGGAAATAAAAATCAAAAAGTTGATGTTAAAAATATGATTTTTACTATTGGTAAACCACATCAGACCATGAAACAAAAATTAAATATTTATTAACAAGATATATTTACTAAAGAAAAAGTTTGGTTTGTACAGACCCTTTGTTGTATGATTTAATAGGTAACAGTTGTTATTTTTAATTATTAGCTAATTATCTTATTTCTTTTAAGTTAGTTGAGATCAGAGTATAACTATTATGAAATATTTATTGATTTTAAATTTAAAGGTAAGTATTTGTGAAAAATCTACCACTGGGTCGCAAACGCGGCCAGTCCTGAGAAAGACCCAGCAAGAAAACTCAGCGGCTGTTCTTCAAAACTGATTATTATTTCATTTTGGACGGGCTATTGATAGTACTATTATTTGTGAAATTGAGAAAAGAAACTTGGTTACCAAGTTAATAAACAGATACCATCTTTTTGTTCATCACTCGTGAAAATGATCTCTGTAAAGAGTTCGAAACGTCGGGAAATTAATAAAATTGGTAATAAATAAACGCGATATAATCCTAAAGTTTGTTTTAATGTCGCGTTTATTATGTTTGTAATTTCGATTACAGTACCACCACCCGATACTAGATGTCTATTACTATAAAATAAAACTCGCTATGTAATTTTTTTTAGTTGTTTTATTTTCTTTTGTTCAATATTGCTTAATATACTCGCGAAGGGTAGTGGAATGCGTTAATCGAATGGACGTCGCATAGGAAGTTCTATTTCAAAAATGTGCATTTTAGAAAACTACGTGTATATTTCAATAATTTACATTAATTGATATACAAAGTGGTTGATTTATTGCCACACTCAGATCTACAACGGATCTCAGTTAACTATTATTTAAACCCAAGTATTTATAGTGGCATTTACCGACAGTAATTTAAACCCGACAACGCAATAGATATTAAGGTTTGATAATAATTATCGTGACAGCTTGCTAAATGGCATTATTAGTTGTGGCCGATGTTTAAGATCTCTATAGCTGAATGGAAGCTAGCTAGTTAACCGGTGAAATACCAGAACCTCCCGAAAAATCGACATAAATTTGGCTCATTCCTTATTTTGTTTTTTAGACATATATTCATAAGCCCGTAACTACCCCAATTTGAAGGTCCACAATGTAACGGTAACACTGTCTGTTTTACTTGTGACCATGGGCGGCGCTAGTTGCTTACCACCAGCTGAAATAACAATTGAAAAATCTATGCAACAAAATTACGGAAAGCCTATAATATCTTTATATAATCTATCCACGTCTGAATCGTGTGACTGTCGGTCTGTATGGAGATTGATTGAGTGTTACCAATAAGAATTATTTTAGTTCCTTACTTGTCGCACGGCTAAACTGATTTAAATTAAATTTGGTTGAAAGGTCGTGAACTGCATTAGACCAAGAGTATGGAATATGGAACCTTACTGTAAAATAGTTTCTTTCTAAACGAAAAGTATTTGACACATCCCGGAATGTAGGTGAGTTCCTATATTATGTTGAATTTCCTGGTTAAGTTCCTCACGTAGATCACGACGTACAACAATATTACAGAACTAAAGTAAAAATAAAATGTCACATTTCTTGGTGCGAGCTGGAGATACGTGCTGCTAATATTTATGTGATGTGAGGAACTTTATCTGGGTCAGGACATTCAGCGGGATGGTTGTGCTGATATACTGACTAATTGTTGATAGTGGAACCATAGCTACGACATATTAAAAGAGATATTTGCATATAAAAAGATAGCACTATAGGCACCTGATGAAATATAATTTGTGTTGGCTTTTATTAATAGCTTTTATTAAAAGACACTGGTCTCCTGTCGAAGACAGAAACAATAGCTTACAAATTAATTAATAATGTTATACTCCAGATAAACATCATTTTCGCACTGTACTCAGAAATAATTTCCTTTGCAATACAATTTTATATATCGGGCAACCAAATTTATGGGTAGATTTAATTGTGCACCATTGACAATAATTGTATAGAATTAACAAATGGCTGGTTATGACATTAAAACAACAAACAAAAAGGGCCCATTAGTGTTTACATTATTAGAATAATTTTAACATCGAGGTTCGTTCGAGGTATATTTTGTAACGGAAAAACAAAATTACAATACGAACCTAAAAGTTTTTGAAATGTCAATAACATAAAAAAGTAAATAATGAGCACGGTGTTTTTAATTATTTTTAATCCCTCTCTGTAATATAATCCGAGAAAATATTAAATATACCTGTGTAGGTGCTACGTGATCGGAATTTTGTACAGGGTTGGCACTTGGTTACATTTTTTTATGGGATAGAAGGGTAAACGAGCAGGCGTGTCACACATGCGTGTGACACATATAGTGTTACAGTTGCGTTGCTGACCTTTAAGGGAGTAGAATAGGAAAGGATAGGGAAGGGGGATGGGCCTCCGGATACCTCTTTCCCCGAACGGTGAGACGGAGAGGTTGTGGTATTTCACCGATCGAGCCGGCCCATTCATGCAGCGAACTGCTTCGCTCTAGCACTATTAATTATAGATAAGATTATTTAATACTATAAATTAACGAACGAATTTATTGACTTTTCTTATTATTCTGAACAATATTTTGGATTACAAGGAACATTGATAAATCCATTTATGAAAGTTGGAAATTAAGTGCATGATTCACCTGATTTTTTCGCGTGGTCTAACCAGTTGGACTTAGTAGTTATTAGTGCTAAGTTTTAGTGTAGTTGCTATGTTCGTAGCTTCATTCTCGGTGCGAACATTACACAAAATGTATTATTTACTGCGGTTTTCAATTAGACTATAATAAATTAAAAGTAAAAACCCTTTTTAAGGAAGCTTTTATTTAAGCGCTCTAAAAATAAGAAAATAATATATCCTCAAAAAATTTCAAGTATCAACTTAGAGCCTCAGTATGTACAGTTTATATATTAATAAAAGCTTGTCGCGCGAGTTGTAAATAAATTGTACTAATTTTATATTGCAAATTAAATCACACACACAGTTAATTATAGTCCGTAAATATAAATATTTAACTTATTATTATATTTAAAGCATAACATATTAAAACACGAGCGCTTGAGAAAATTTCCTCCTTGGAACAAAAACGCACGGACGTTTCTGAGTGTAAGGTTGTCATGAGAAGAAATGGGCAAAACACTCTTGTAAATTAATCTACTAACTTTACTATATTATCTATTGCAATTTAATTACCTACTGAAATCCCTATCAGTAGGTAATTAAGTCAAACCTCGCGACAAGCTTTTATTATTATATAAATTGTACATACTGAGGCTCTAAGTTGATACTTGAAATTTTTTGAGGAAATATTATTTTCTTATTTTTAGAGCGCTTAAATAAAAGCTTCCTTAAAAAGGGTTTTTGCTTTTAATTTATTTTTTAATTTTTAGTTATTGCTGGCTAGGTTAGTGTCATTTCATTCAACGTATCATTATTGCAAGTTAGTTTACCGCTTAATTACAAACAGTCCAGCTCTTCAATAAGGAGATCATCTAATTCAATTTCAGCTTGGAGCTTTCTTTTCCATTTAATCGCAATGATGATTTTTAATTCATAGCCATATTGTAGAAATGCATCAAAAATATGTATGCCGTCATCTTGGATGGGCCACCGTATTGTATTTAGAATAACGTCACATTATTTTTCGAGTTATTCTCAACAAGCCCTTTCATTTGATACCCATATTGTTGAAATGCAAATATGGTGGAATATCCGCCATATTGGATTTAGAATGACGTCATATTATTTTTTGAGTTAATTTCAACATGTCCTTTCATTTGATACCCAAATTGTTTAAATGCAAATATTTTTCCCGCCATATTGGATTTGAAATGACGTCTAATTTTTTTTTCAAGTTACTATTAACAAGCCCTTTCATTTGATACCCATATTGTAGAAATGCATTAAAAAAACTGTTCCTCTATCTTGGATGATCCGCCATATTGGATTTAGAAGGACGTCACATTATTTTTTCAGTTACTCTCAATGAGCCCTTTCATTTGATACCCATATTGTACAGAAGCTTAAAATATGTTTTTCTCCATCTTGGATATTCCACCATAATGGACTTGAATGACCTCATTTTATTTTTTGAGTTACACTCAATAAGCCCTTTCATTTGATACCCATATTGCAGAAATGCATTCAGAATATCCATTCCTCCATCTTGGGTGGTCCGCCATATTGGATATAGAGTAATGTCACACATCATATCATGAATTGTCATCCAAAGTAAACGTGTATACAAAATTTCAGCTCAATCGGTTGAAGATATCTACTTCAAAATTGAGTTGCAAGATTCCACCGAACATACATACTTGCATACATACAGTGCAAGTTAAATAAAAGCTTTTAAAAACTATCAAGATGGCTGTAATCATAATGGTCTTCAAATAGAGTCAAAGACAGTGAGACGGATTTGGCTGTACCCTAGAAAAAGAATGAGCAATCATCGATATATAATTCAAACAAAACGTCTCGTTTATTTAACAGATTCCGAATCTGATCACTTTCATATGAATGATGAAAACAATGCTTATTACATATGACGGCGCACAGATTATGTTTATCGATTTACAATCGAATCGCTGGCATAACACCGAGTGCTGGGAGGGCGGCCATTATCGTTTCGGATGTCATATTGTGCGCACGCGTCCACGTGTTCTGGTGGAATGTTTTAAATCTAGTTTTACTTTGTTAATCATTCAAAATTATAAGTGTTGATTTATTAAAGTGAAATTAATAAAGAAGGAACTAATAGTATCGTGGAATATTTTATTGAAATACACAACGTTGATCTCCTCGCCCGACTACCCACATTATGGCAGATAAAATCAAAGATCAAGATCGTAACGCTACACTTAATGATGCGCCTTTACATAATAGGTTGGGGAAAAAGTATTTTCGTATTTTTGTATGAAAAGTCAAGACATTTTTCCAAAGTTTATTTACATTTATTTACAATATATATGTACCGTTTTGTTGAATAACTTTCTGCCATTTTGTGGGCAGAGACATTATCCCGTTACTGTAGAAACTTTGGGACTTCTGATAAAAAAAACGGGACAAATAGTTTTGGCAGTCCTCTCTTGAGGTCAACCTTACAGAACCTAAAGAATTCTGAAGAGACCGAATCAGGTGAAAATCTGAAGGCGCAAGGTCAGGGCTATATGGTGGATGCACTAGGACCTCCGAGTCGAACTCTCTTAATTTTTGCTGAGTGGCTAAAGATGTGTGTGGTCTAGCGTTATCGTGATGAAAGACCACACCCTTCCTGTTGATCAATTCCGGCCGTTTTCTCTCGACTGCTTCCTTTAATCTCATCAGTTGCTGGCAGTAAAGATCAGAATCGATGGTTTTGCCGGACGGTAAAAGCTCATAATGAACAATGCCCTTCCAATCCCACCATACACACAGCATCACCTTATTTCGTGTTAGGCCAGGTTTGGCCACAGTCTGTGAAGCCTGGCCAACTTTCGACCACGACCTTTTTCGCACGTTCTTGTCGTACGTGATCCACTTTTCATCGCCAGTTATCAATCTCTTCAAAAACGGCTCGGTTACATTACGTCTCAATAATGAATCGCAAATGAGTACACGGTTCATTAAGTTTCTTTGAGTGAGCTCGTGTGGCACCCAAATATCGAGCTTTTTTGTATAACCAGCTTTCTTCAAATGGGTCAAAACTGTTTTGTGGTCAATTCCCAGTTCTTCAGCTACATCGTAACTACTAATATGCCGATCTTGCTCCACTCTTTCAAAAATGGCGTCCATTTTATTCGTAACAGGGCGACCAGAGCGAGGTGCATCTTTAACATCAAAATTTCCGGACTGAAAACGTTTGAACCAAATTTGTGCTACTCTTACTGACACTGCATCAGGTCCATAAACATCACAAATTTTTTTCACTGCTTGAGTTGCATTTTTGCCTTTTTTATAATAAAATTTTAAAATGTATCGAATTTCTTCATTAGATTCACTCATTTTTACGGAGAGAAAAACAAATGAAAAATAGCGGGAAACAACTTTTTTTTCTTTTTTTCTTTTCTTTATAATGTAACCTTTTTAATGTTACCAAAACCAGCCAGACACAAATAGTACAGTCAAAGAAATTTTATAATAAGTTTATACCTACGTTATGCGAAAAGACTTTTTCCCCGACCTATTATAATAGTATCGTTAAATCGGTATAATAATGTTGGGTTTTCATTGAATATTTAATTTTAACAATCTCAGTTAAATTCAGCGGTGGTTTAATTATTTCATAATCTTCATTCAAGTTAGCCACAAGCCATATGGTTTCATCATCACGGAGTCATTCAAATTGTAGACGACATAGCGCCGTTTGTTCCCTAATTCTGAAACACGGCTTGGAATTATTTTTTTTTTTTTTTTTTTTTTTTTTTTTTTTTTGGGATAAGGGGCAAACGAGCTTGCGGGTCACCTGATGGAAAGCAATCACCGCCGCCCATGGCGTCTGCAATACCAGGGGCATCACATCAGCGTTGCCGCCCTTTCAGATGGGAATAGGCTCGTTTCTTGAAGGTTCCTAGGTCGTAGCGGTCCGGAAATACCGTCGGCGGCAACTGGTTCCATGAAGGAACAGTGCGTGGCAAGAAGTGCCTGTTAAAACGCACTGTTGTCGACCGCCAACCATTCAGCCAATGCGGGTGGTAGCGTTGGCGCGTCGAACGGTGGCGGAAATCAGCTGGCGGTATTAATCCGAACAATTCCTCAGAGCACTCCCCGTGGTATATGCGGTAGAGGATACATAGAGATGCCACCTCTCTCCGCAACGCCAGAGGATCAAGCCGATCAGTAAGAGCTTGGTTGTCGACAAGCCTAACCGCGCGTCGTTGGATGCGGTCAAATGGAGTAAGCTGGTACTGGGGTGCCCCCGCCCAAAGATGTGAACAGTATTCCACGTGAGGACGGACCTGCGCCTTGTAAAGTTGCAGGCGATGACCTGACGTGAAATACTGTCCCGCTCTATTGAGCACACCAAGCTTTTTGGAAGCCAATTTGGCCTTGCCCTCCAGATGACCGCGGAACTGGACGTCACTCGACAAGTCGACACCAAGAATTCCGATAGCGGCTGAGGCGGGTAAGGGAGTGCTCTCAAAACAGGGAGCTACGACAAAGGGTGTCTTTTTAGCGGTAAACGCGCAAACCTGTGTCTTCTTAGGGTTGAATTGGACTAAGTTTAGTCGGCCCCATTCCGAAACCTGACTAAGCAGAGTTTCGATTTCAGACACAAGTTTATTCCGGTGCTCGTCGACGTTTTCCCGAGAAATACGCGGGTGGCCGGTATATAAGGCATCCCCGGTACTGTCATCTGCATAACAATGAAGATTGCTGCTAAGCAGCATGTCATTGATATGCAGAAGAAACAGCGTAGGGGATAGCACACAGCCCTGGGGGACTCCAGCATTCACAGGTTTTAAGTCGGAGCATGACCCGTCGACAACAACTTTAATGCTCCGAGCCGTGAGAAAGCTGGAAACCCAATCGCATAATTTCTCGGGAAGCCCATAACATGGAAGCTTCGAAAGAAGTGCTTTGTGCCAAACCCGATCAAAGGCCTTCGCTACGTCCAAACTAACGGCCAGCGCCTCTCCTTTACTCTCAACCGCTTCCGCCCACCGATGGGTTAAGTACGCTAAAAGATCACCAGCTGAGCGACCTTGACGGAATCCGTACTGACGGTCACTTATCAACTGGTGCTCTTCTAGATACTTAAGGAGCTGGCGGTTGATGAGTGTTTCCATTATTTTGGAGAATAGGGAGGTGATGGCGATAGGTCTGTAGTTGGACGGATCTGAGCGGTCACCTTTTTTAGGGATCGGATGGACTAAAGCAACCTTCCATGATGCTGGCACAGCGCCGAGAGAGTAGGAGTACCGGAAAAGACGCGTTAGAACCGGTGCCAACTCTGGAGCACACGTCTTCAGCACAATTGCTGGGATTCCGTCAGGCCCACTCGACTTGTGGACATCCAGGGATAGAAGTATGCGTCGCACAGTACTTTGCCGGAACCTCCGGCATGGCGTGACCGCAATGTGGAATAGTCGGTGCGATGTTACCCATATCGTCCAAAGTCGAGTTGGACGCAAAAAGAGTGCCAAGAAGGTCGGCTTTCTCTTTTGCGTCGTGGGCTAGTGACTGGTCCTCCCGGTGCAACGGTGGAAGAGACGGCTTACAAAAATTCCCAAGAACAGCCTTGGCGAGCGACCAGAACGCACGGGTTCCCGAGGGAAGGCGAACTAGTTTCTCGCCAATTTTGCCTATGTACTGAGACTTTGCTACGGCTATAACTCTTTTGAAGGACCTGGAGGCAAGGTTGTACTTCTTCTTAAGAGGGCCGGTGTCAGAGTCCTGGGACGCCACTGCTTTTGCCCAGGCTTGATAACACTCATGCTTAAAACGTAATGCCGTTTTGCATGAGCGATCAAACCAGGGCTGGGATCTGCCGCCGATTGGCACCACTGAGGATGGAACAAAGAGCTCCATTCCCTGCAGTACCACGTCAGCAACAGAGTCGGCAACGACGTCAGGATCATCCGGCGAGAAGCAAACTTGCCCCCATGGGTAAGATGCGAAGAAATTTCGCATCCCATCCCAGTCCGCTGACCTATAGTGCCACACACGGCGGCGACTCGCAATGTGCGGTCGAAGTGGGCACGTGAGTGGCACCGTACTCCTTATCAGACAGTGGTCCGAAGAACCCAAAGGGGCGTCTACAGAAACCACATATCTGTCCGGATGGGAGGTCAGCAGAAGATCCAACAGGGAAGGTATATGATTATCAACATCTGGGATTCGCGTGGGTGCGGTAACCAGTTGTGTTAGATCATATGCTAGAGCAAAGTCATGAACAGATCTACCCGCGTGGTCGGTGGTGCGAGATCCAAGCCAATCGACGTGGTGGGCATTGAAATCGCCCAGAATAACGATTTCCGCGGATGGGACCTGTTGAAGTACGGAATCTGCAGCCGTTTGAACGTGGTCCATGAGTCGGTCTGTTTCGGTATTACCGCTATGGGACCTATAAAGACATGCGTAGATGCGGGGGTGGTCGTCGCTATCAACACGCAGCCAGAGGGTCGATAGGTCCCTTCCTTCAAGGCTGCCGAGGCGTCGAGCACAGATATCCTCCCGGACAAACACACACACTCCGGCCCGCGGTACAAAGCTGTATTCCAGTTTGTATCCGGGGTATAGGAGATATGAGGTGTCTGCCGGAGAAGATATCTGTGTCTCTGTAAGGAATAGCAAAGCAGGCTTTGCCGTTTCCAGGTGGTGGTGAATGGCAAGCAGATTTGAGTGGATGCCCCTGATATTGCAAAAGTCCACGTTTAGCGTGGCAGGGGGAGTCGCAATGCCCTTACGTTTGCCCCGGACAGTTTTTAGTGACGAGCGAGATTTTGCCCTCCCCAGACTACGAGGGGCAGCTTGAGCGTCCACGCCTTGGTGAATACCAAACCGTGGACGCTCAAGGGGGGATTCTCCAGTGCTGTGGCAGCTGGTACCCCCCTGGGGTAAATGATCTTTTAATGTCGCTGCCATTAAGGGGAGGGTGAAGGGGATGGGCCTCCGGATACCTCTCTCACCGAACGAAACGCGGCACAAGCCACTTCACGTCGAAATTCTGAGAGGCCGTGGTATTTCACCGGTCGAGCCGGCCCATTCATGCAGCGAACTGCTTGGCTCTACCACTGTGAATACACCACCACTTTGATAGAATTATATTTTAATCGTAATGCAATTATTGTTTTTGATAATGATGGTAATTAGTCAGTTATTTTAATCAATAGACGCATGTTATTTTATTTGAAAACTGTATACAAAATTTTCATCATCATCATCATCATAAGCCCTTTTGAGGTCCACTGCTGGACATAGGCCTCCCCCATAGAGCGCCACAACTGCCGGTCCGCGCAATCATGGGGGGTTTTTGCCATAATCGCCACGCTTGGCAGGCGGGTTGGCGATCGCAGTAGGCTGTATTGTCTTGAGAGAGAATGCTGCTGCCCATTCTTCTAGCTTTTCCCTTAGTCGCCTTTTACGACACCCACGGGAAGAGATGGGGTATTCTAAGTAGAGTAGAGTAGAGTATTTAGTAGAGTATTTATGAAGCCCTTTTTATTAATTCAGGAGATTGTGTGTTTGGGCAAATATACTGTTTACACTTTACAATTTAAGGTTCCTGATGTAGCACACCGTAACCCAAATAGCCTTGGGGTTGAGGAATCTAATAGCAAGATCTGTATTGAGCTTGTGATGACCGCGTTGAGGGAGGCGATCATCGCCAGATTCTTGTGTAATCCTGATGTTACGTTGCTTGATAGAATTTCACGTATTGAATCACCAATTATAAAATTATAGAAAATCGAATTGCCACCGTCCTTATCAGGATCAAACAGAGACATTCCTGCCGCTATATTTGGTGAACTTTTCTAATAAACAGACGTCGTTGGCGCGAGCCGTTTATTTTTCTGAACGTAATTGAAATCAGTGTGATTTTTGTTTGTTTCGTTCGCCAAATACTGCTCGGAAAATATTAATATTGCTTTCATATATCAAAAGGATTACATGTTGAGACATGATTTGGTTTATTTTATTCACCTAAATATCTTTATTTATATGTGGTTTAGTCAAGGTTTGCAGATTTACGCGGGGGAAATATTGCACGTGATGGATTAATTATCATCAGGGACACCACCTCTAAAGTTACAGCCAGAGCAATTTTTTTTAGAAATTTTCAGACTTTCTCTACCCGAAGGTGTAAACAGCAACTATTAAACCCCGATTTGACGCCGAATAATAAATAATAAAAACACTTTACGCCTTTTTGTTACCCAAAGGTGTAGGCAGCGGCTGTTAACCCTCGTCTCGACGTTATGTTTACGTCCCAAATGGAATAGGTGGCGAACCTATTGCCATACCGGGCACAAAGTTTTCAGTCATCGATATTTATCACACTTAACTTCCGAAAATAATTTCGAAAAGTCATTGGTGTGAGTCAGTATCAGGATACGAACCCGGACCTCGGGATCAGAGGCCGTGTGCTCGACCGCTGGACCACCGAGACTTATAGGCCTTATATATGCCAAATAGGTAGCGGAACATCCGTGAAGTTATTTGTGTGAGCTAGATTCGCTAAGTAAGACTTCCATAGATTTTACTATTTCTATTTCTTTGATGTTTCACATCAATTACGAAATAAAACGAGTAAAAATCCAATTACCAATTTTTGAAGTCCGATTCTGTGCTTATAATTGTTATTATTTAGATTTGTTGTATTGTATAGAATTTCAGGGTAAGAAGTGTTTCAAAATTATTTTAACACACTTCGTAACGATATATTGTTGCTTGTTTTTGAAGAAAATTTAATGTCAATCAAACCAACCAACTTTATACTGGGAATTATATACGATATTTATATGATATTTTAAAGAGATATGGCAAAAAGTATGAAAGTTAATTCAGCAGTCAGGAATATCTTTCGCAAAAGTCTTTGATCTGTATACTGTATACATTTAGTGTAGTGTACATTTGTTTTAAAAAATCGAGCCCAAGACTACTTACTTCCTAATGGAATTTCCTTACTTATAAACCACTATTTCTTTTCTTAATAATTAACAAAATCATTAATAATGCAAATGAGTAAGACTTTTTTAGGGATTTATTTATTATTGATATTCCCAGAGAGTTAATTTTCACATTTTATTTCTCCTCTCGGAAATTACTTCGGGAATGGAAAGTCAAAAATACATCCGCGTCGTGATTATCCCCCGGGAATAATGTTCACGCATCTTATAAATAAGGTTTATATTTAATAATAAATTTTTACTTTCAGATCATGATCGCATTGTATGGGAAATTTAACAAATTTACGAATATTAAATACAATAATAAGAACAAATAAATATTAAATACTAAATTTAATAATAAATTTACAGATTTACGAATATTACTTTATTCCTTAGACTATTATGATTAGAGTTTACTAAATGCAGGGACAAGTTTTGAGATCACTTAATCATTAAAATGAATTCAGAGTACCAGTAATATAATGTTTCATTTTAATAGATTTACTGTTTTTCTCGTTAAAGTTCAAAAATATTTTCTCAAATGATTTTTTCTTCGAACTATTTCCCAGGACTAAAAACGGCGCGCAACTGGCCGATCGTACCTTCTATTATTGAAAACAAGTTGCCATTTATCTTAAACAGAGTTTTTAAAGAACACCACCGCTCAACGAAATTCACCATTATCTTTGGCGCAATCAAAATTACAGTCTAAATTTATCAAGAAGAATACTTATTTACCGTGAAACTATACTGAAGATTGTTGGGTTGTTTGCAACCTATATTTGTCATTGGACAAATAGTTCAAAAAGTTATGAAATTTTATTAAGAAAGGGACATCATTACGTAGTATAAGACAAAGTCACTTTCCGCTGTCTGTCCCCTTGTATGCTTATATCTTTAAAACTACTGCATTTTGATGCGGTTTTCATTAATAGTTAGAGGGTGTTAACGAAGTGGTTTTGGTCTATAAAATCATATATGAAGTTGTAAAGAAAAAATGATAGTTTTCGAGATTTAGCACTTTAATTGCAAACGCAGGCTGAATACTAAGTGATAGATCAAAACAATGTTCTACATTATTAATCTCATTCAGAAGGTTTACAAAAAAGTCCGCGAGGGCATATGTCTATCTTTTAGGGATAACCCACAATGACCATTTTTATAGCGCTTCGTAAATAATGGCTTATTTACGAAGCGATTTTAAACATTACAGCATTAATTTACATCCAATTATGTATCTTAAATAGATTGTGCTTTTAATATAGATCAATATGGCCCCTTACAGCAAGTAATTTAAACGAATATTTACGAAGATATTATATATATAAGTAGATAAGATATATAGTTGAGTAGATATTAAGATATAAGTATTAACATAGCGGGACATAGCAGTAGCGTTGCGCGCCAAAACGCGTGCCGATAAATAGCACAAATTGAATTTTATAAGATCCAAATTTTACTCATTTATTACTTTTGATGCGGAACAAAGTTCGCCGGGTCAGCTAGTCTTATATAAATCATACTTCTCTTGGCAAGTTTTGGACCTGAAAAATAATAAAATGATATCATAAATACACAAATTATATAATTGATTAAATAAAGAAGAGGGAAATCCAAATACTACAACAACTAAAGATTTTTCTAGAGAGATTATTAGTAGGAAAATCTGGAAGCACGATTCTCGACAATAATACGTGTCCTACTATATGTGTGTAATAATATATTTATTGTGATTTTGCCCAAAATATGAAGCTTTATTCCTCTGCACGAAAACAATCATGAAAATAAATATGATACGCATCAATCTGACGATAAAACTCGAGAGGAAATGAAACTGGTAATCGTAGCATTGTTTTGCTTTTATAGATCAATTTTTCGATAATAATAAACCTTACCAAAAACCTCTACACTCTAAAAAATCTACTATAATTCTTAATTTAGCAACTATAAAGTCAAAAAGAAAACAATTTATCTTACTGGACGGTTCTACTGACACTGCTTTAAAGTCGGCGCCACTGTCAGATACGAGCAGAAATTATTTTTAAATAAAAAAGGAGAGAGAAAAAAGATTTTTTTAAATTACTTACAAATAAAATGTCACGTTATTACCATGAGCTTAAGCTATTAAATCACAAAGATAAAAAAAAATAGCTATGTTGACGACGTCTTACTTGGACGGGTGAAGTTGCTGGCTGAAGTTAGAATAGAATAAATTTATCAATCTTAACATGAACCGCATTGAATCTGCAGTCCACAGCATCAACTTGGCGTGGAGATAAGAAATCGCTATCCTTGTATAAATTGTTTTGAAAAAATAGCCCTCCATAAAGGTACATCTGCATAGATCGATGAGTACGGCCGACGACAAATGGTTTTGGGAGCCTCGTCGTTTGTCATTTTACAAAAAAAACTAGCTAGATCATTCGAGACGTAGTTTGAGTTATTGCAAATAATAATAAAAAGTACAGGTAGACTCGTAGACTCGTTAACAAATGTTTTCAGGGTCTGTCTCACAAATTTAAAAACTCCAATTAGTTGAGTAACAAATTTGATGCAAAGATTCTGTTAGGTATGCATTGAAAAACTGTTGTTCATTGATAATTATGACAAACCCTTTCGATAGGCTTCTGTTTTTGTCTCTTTTACAGTGGTAGAGCCCTTTAGTTGGGAAAGAGCATGATATTTTTAAAAATGGAAGAATATGCTTCAAATAATTGAATAAATTTCTATCTTTCAAGATAAATAAACCTTCACTTGCTGTATCATGTAGGTCTACGTCCTATTGACATTGAACGGTCAGTAAAAATTAGTTCTCTGTCTCAGAAAAGCCACGCGGATGGAACTGCTGTCACCAACTCGTCATGCATTAAATTCTGGTTCCTCACTGACAGTAGCTGCGTATCCATTAATATATGAAATCATGGACAATTTGAGAGTAATATGAAAATTCCTCTGCCTATTGGACTATTTGAGTTAATAGAGTAGGCGGCAATGAGCAGACAGTTGGACAGGACTTTCATCTGAAAGGAAAGAGATTTGGGTCGTTTTCCACTCCAGTGTATTTGTGGAAATTTTATTTTGGGTGATCGGTTGAATCGTCTTTATTTTTTAGGTTACTGACAGCTCAATTCCCATATATCAGATGTTCACTATATCAAGTAGTAGTAGTTTCATATTGTAATTTGCATAAGAATCTTTGTATGTTGTATAAACCTAAATTTCTTAAAGATGTTTAAGTTAACATCTCCGACATATAACAGCATTTTTGATTCAATATGACTCGTTATTATTTTAAACATAATTACAGAACGTTTAAAAAGTTGTTTGTGACGTCACATAGTTCCAGGTAACATGATCTGTCATCACAGATGATCGTCTTTTTGTAAAACCAACGACTTATTGGTAGGGCTGTCAGGAATTATGCGAATATATTTTGAACTTTTATAATAAACTTCCACGTTCTATATCAAGTCCTCGAAATCGATAACGGAATGTTAAGAAATAATATTAAAACTATTTTTGTAAACAACACTAAAACAACTTTACATCCGGCATAATTTTGTAAGTCATCGACAATCACCAAACTAAATGTTTTCATAATTTCTGCATAGTCATTTTCTGATTTAGATTACAAGTTGCTTAAGCTCTAGACAATCGATTAATTAATATCATAGCATACATTCGATGTCCAAAAATACATAATACGCATTGTTTTTATTTAAATTTTAATTTTTTTAAGTTTAAATTTGACAACCCTGAAGGGAAGGTGAAAATTCGCGCCGAAATTAGTTTATACAAATCAAAATATAGTTGTGAGTAAAAAGCAGAAAGTTTTTGCTCGTGACAGTAACCATTTGAAGCGTGAGTGGAATGGCTATAACATAAAACCGTCTTCCATTCGTTGGGATTAACGTCACAATGAGGAAGCAATGCTTATGTTTCCTTTCATGTGGTTCTGACGGTGGTAAAATTTGTTTATACTTGGAGTAAATTATTATTCATATAGAAATGTTTGTGGTACCTACTACCAATCTAGAGGACAGTGACACAGGACTACTATCGTACTATCTTACAGGACTACTAACAGATTTGGTCTGGTACGAATCTCTTTTTGCGTGTGTTATAAGTCTTGATGGCTTGATTCAACATGATGAGTGAATGTCCGGAAATTGTGTATGTCTACTCGGTGTAGCTATCGATACTAAGGGCTCAATGAA
This sequence comes from Euproctis similis, assembly GCA_905147225.2. Taxonomy (NCBI): domain Eukaryota; kingdom Metazoa; phylum Arthropoda; class Insecta; order Lepidoptera; family Erebidae; genus Euproctis; species Euproctis similis. The sequence continues at coordinate 1,960,512 of LR990121.1, read as the reverse complement.
ATTATTCCGGCATGACAAGATAAAATTACAGCTGCCTAAAACTTAGGGTATCAAGGGCGCATTAGAGATGCTTAGATATTCTTCGAATTCTTCCACCTTTACACTGAATATAGGCTTAGTCAAGCTTTTCATTTCTCATTTTTTCCACATGTCCGAACCACATGATTTATCTAACTTATTTTTAGCACCAATACTCTATTTTACTCATTTTGTTATAGCCAACTCTGGCTTCTATTTGTTTGCAGATGGTTGGTCTGGTTTGCAGATGACACTTCTTTAGTTTTTAAGGTTAATAGACAACAGACAGTAATTGACGATGTAAACAATGCTCTTTGTAAAATAGTAAACTGGTTTAGTGCTAATAATTTGCTTTTAAATGGTAATAAAACCAAATATGTTAATTTTTTTACAAAAAATGTTAAACAAGTAAAAACCAGTGTGGTGATGGACAATGAGAGGTTGGAATTGGTCAATAAGGTTGTCTTCCTTGGTATAACATTAGATTCTAAATTACAATGGGACCCACATACAGAAACGTTGTCAGGTAGACTAAGCTCGGCAGCTTACGCTGTAAGGAAAATACGTCAACTGACCGATGTTGATACTGCGCGTTTGGTTTATTCTAGCTATTTCCACAGCATTATGTTGTACGGCTTATTGCTTTGGGGTAGTGCCGCGGATACAGATTCGGTTTCTGTGCTCCAGAAACGAGCCGTTCGTGCTATCTATATGATGAGTCCCAGGGATACACTAAAAAAATAAATTTAAAGAGATAAGAATTATGATATTTTGTTCGCAATATATTAATGAAAATCTTATTTATGTTCATAAATATAAAACTAAATTTAAGAAAAACTGCGATATTCATAAACTAAATTTAAGAAATAAAAACAAACTCGCTGTGCCCACTACTAGGCTCCAAAAAAGTTTGGAATTGAACTGCTCCTTTTGTGTTGTGTTGATTGTAATTATTATAATTTTTTAAACTGGAAATTGAAAAGAGTCGGCCTTGACTATTTTGCCAGTTCTTCTCAAGAAGCCTTGACGCCGGAACTGGCACTTAGATTCGCTTTCACATTCAAGGCAGTTTGATGAAAGGGAATCTAAGCTCCGCGTATTTTAGCTTGTAGTTTTGTATGACGATTCTAAGCTCTTTGTAAAGTCTAAGGAATAAAGATATGTTGAATTTTGAATTTTCATGTTGGTAAAATTTCACTTGGTACTTACATTGTTTTTTTTTACTGAAATAGAGTAAAACGTGCAAGCGATTCACCTGATTCACGCAGATAACTTCATGTCTTCACTATTTTTAAAAATAATATTCTTTATTCTTTATTGTACACAAATTTATAAAGCTTGTTACAATTTTTTAATTTTTAAACAATTGGTACAAAGGCGAGCTTAACCCAAAAATGAGTTATCTACCAGCAAACCCTCTCAGTGGCAGAGGAAAAGTAAAACCATTATAGGAAGGGCCGAAGTGTACAACAAACATTATATAAAGTTATATTACATGTGTAACGCTTATAATAGTGCTCAAATATACATAAAATTAAATATACATTATACATAACATATAAATACATAGAGGTACATGAACATACATATATATAGAGAGATACATACATATATATACATACATACTTATGCTAAGTAAAAGAAAGGTAGTGTTCCTTAGCTTATAAGAGGTCTAGTGAAGAGCTATCCCGGATAGAATGAGGTAGGGAATTCCACAGTCGAGTAGTTCGAACAGTAAAAGACTCATCATAGCAGCTGGATGTGTGACTATAAGTACGAAGTAAGAGAGAGCAAGTAAGGCGAGAATGTTTAACTTTAGGTTTAAGATAGTCGAAGCGCTGTTTTAAGTAAGAAGGCGAATTAGGGTTGCTGGTCGAATAATATTATAATAATGTTCTTCAAAATTTCACCGCCTCAAGAAATTTAGAAATATGGGTTAAAAATTACAAGAGACAAACATAACATAACTTCACCTTTGTTACCCGAAGGTGTTAAGCCTCGTCTCGCCGATATGTTTACGTCCCAAATGGAATAGGTGGCGATAGGTGACAGGCGGTGATAGGTGTTCTCCTAAGAAGTATGAAATCATCTTTATAACAGCAATAAAACTTGTCAGAAAATTTTACTTACCTCAGGGAAACGTTGAAATTCAATTGAATTCATAAATCTAATAACATCTTACCCATGGATAGAACAAAGGATCTTTGGAGAGAATGGAATCCCTGGAAATATAGAGAGATCAGACATTGAGAAATTTTATAGATGCAGTTCAAGAATTCAGACAAACCGCTTCGGTTCTTCCAACGAATCGCATTTGGTCATATATTTTTATGATCTGTAGAGAGTCATTATATTATTAAATTTGTAAGTATAGAGGAAAGTATAGTAAAAAATAAAAAAAACATATAGGTTATATTATATGGAGCTAGAAATCGTTTATTGCAATGGTTATTCTCATGATATCCGAAATTGTGCAGATTGTGGCAAGTGCACCAATAATCCCCACATAATCTTATTGGTTAACGTGTCATGTAAATTTGATGATTTATTTGATAAGTCAGTAAAAATATTATGGATTTGATATATTTTCCTTTTCATTCCTTTCCATCATTTACGAATACCAACATTTATCACAAGTTTTACGTCTAATACACTCACATGTACAAAAAAAATATTGCATCACTAAAATAAATTGTTTAACATTACCTCCCTAAACACTCTCTATGTCCCCTTAATATTTACTACTCTCTCCCCCTGGTACCTCACGCGGAAAGAATTTCAATTTATTACGACTAATAATTCCAGCCCAAACCTGCTCGCTCCCAACGTATTTCTATTGACTATTACCTACTTTAGAAAGAGTTTTAACATTTCTTGAACTTCGAAACATTTAGAATTATTTGTGGAGAGGTCAACAGCTTCCATCGGCATCCGAATATATGAGGAACACGCCATCTGCATGAAGCTTGCAGTCTTCATCGTCACACTAATATCCGAAAATAATAAAATAAGTGAAATATTTTGTCATATTTACAAAATTAAAACAATTTATTACAATAAAAATAGAAGACATCTCTTTCCCTTTTGCTTTCAAGGAAATAAAAAAAAACGAAGCGGTAGGAAATCAGGTAATATAAAATATAAAGTTAAATAGCTGATAAATATCAGAATTGCCGTAGTTATATGAACAGAGAAAGATCAGTTATGGTTATTGGAAGTGATATATGTCGATAACATGAGCGCTCGAGGACCCATTGTGAAAAAAAACAAAGAGTCGAGACAGCTACTCATGATCCGTTTAAGATATAAGGAAATGATGTCGTGCATGGAAAGATTTATTAAAAGAAAGTCCTTCATTTTTTGTACGTTGTCTTACAATACTTTACATACAGATTATGAGTTGTGATCTAAAGCATTTTATTTTACCATAATTAGTGATGGAAACTATTGTCATATTTTAGACACAGTATCAAATTTATTACCTAGGATTCGAACCCGAGAATTATACTCATTTCAAACGAAATTGTTCGAGATTACTAAGTATACTTTACAGAATACTATAGTCTCAGAATATCAGATTTAACTACCCCAATTTGTACTACACATAAAATTTAACTGATAACAATTATAAGCTAGAACGGGTCCGTATGTTGAGGGCTACACTCCGGCCGAATATGCTCCAAATAGGTGCAGGATCCGAAAATTTCCAGATAAAATTGGAGAACCGATTTTCTACCCTGGAAACCACAACTAATGTGGACCAAGATTTGGAACAAACGATAGGTGTACTCCGGGATAAGGGTGCAAGATTCTATAAGACGCAGGGTACCAAAAAGCAGTCCGGACTCTCTGGATAATGTTTGCAGCTGATGAGACAAAGACGCGAAGATCCCACCATCGCTTCAGCGGACCAGCGGGTCTTGAACAAGACAATCGCCAAACTTGTGGGACGAGACGTCCAAAGCTCCAATACACGAACTTTTAAGGATATGATTGAGAAAAATCGGGGGTCCAAAGTCTTTGTTCGATCTCTGGTCCGAGCCCATCTCACAAAGCTGACCAAATACAGTGGAGAAACCGTCATATTTTATACCATAAGAAATTTATATCTAATAGGATATAAATTTTAGACACCTTAGCTTGCAGTCATTGCTCGTGAAACGACATAAATTTACGCTTTTTTCTACCCTGTTGATTTTGTTCTGTCAAAGAAAAAAGATTATATCAATAAAATTTATTAATAAGTTAGCATAAAACTTGCTGACTCATTTACTCAATAAGAAAACGCTATAACTATAAACACTATAAATTCAATAATAAAAACGTACGTATTATGACTAAACGAGCGTTCCTGGCATTAAAAATGCCTTTTCAGTAGTCATTGTCATTGCATTGTACCCACTTGTCCAGAACAACTTTATTTACACTACAAACTACCTTAACAACATAATAAATTTATCAAGATGGCGCAATATAATCTCTTGGCGAGTTCCCAAGATGGTAACCCGTTAAAAGTCAAGCGAACAGGCTTTAGTGAAAAGCTGTAACGCTTGAACACGGCAAGCGCTCGTACCGGCTTGTACACGCTCGAATTTCAATTATATATGAATATACATTTAAAAAAATACTTATAGGTATCTGTATAGAAGGAACTTTTTTGTCCAAAGTCATTTCTGTAACACTGTCTCTCTGGATTGGTAAATCTTTGAAGGGATATCTTTTGGTGTTTCAGAGATTGACTGATATAGACCTAAGTTCCGTAACTAGTTGCTAACTTAAACTGCATTTGTTACATACATATAAATCTATCTGTACCGCTGTACGAAGTGAGAGAGAGTATCCCTTTGATTGTTAATATGATTTCCGGTAATCGCTTACAACTAGGACCACATGATTATATTCTAAAATCGAAGAAAATAAAATAATCTAATTATTCCTATAAGTTACAACTTAGAAATAAAAACTTAGGAATTTCACGACTGAATCTAGTTTTGTCTTTGTTATTTTGTGAGATAACAAAATATATAAAAAATATATAACAGTCGTTAAGAAAGTTTTATTCAACATTTACATATTTAATATATAAGTTTTGATTAACATTATCTTTTTCTTACAAATAACAATATTATCAATAACTCTTCTTTGAGATATTAAGCTACCGGACGCCCATCTTGCATACGTAATATCAAATGTAAAATCAAATGTTATATAACAACGATAATGATATAACAGCTGAACTTTGCGCATCAACTTGTTAATTACGATATTAGAAATAATTTAAAGTATATTGAAAACTTTTACTTGGAAACGACTCAGTTATAATTATACGTAATATGCAATTAAATACAAAGTTTTCTACAAGGACGAAAGAAGATCGTTTACGACATTTTTCAGTTTTATTTTTCTCAAGTCAAACGTAAAATATAAATACTTAATATGAATACTTTTTTATATTTCCGAGAGAAACTTACGAAAGGAAATTTTTATGTCTTCACGCTTTTTTATAACTGAAAGTTACGCATCGATTCACGCAAAGTTAAACAGGTAGTAAAACTTAGTTTTCTCGTGTAATTTAGGTAAAATCCCTGCAAAATCATACGTATGAGATAGGGATGGAACTCGTGATTAGTGATTCAAAAGCGGCGTGCTGAACTTACACACCACTGAGACTATTCTTTGTTAATCTCTGGCCTCCCTATCCTGTACAATAATAGTTGTACTAAATTTATTATGATTATGGATGAGCAGTAGAATATAAAGGATAATAACCAGACTCAGCCTACTTTAAAATAAAAAATCTTCCAATCGTCTACATTGAAATTGTCTCCAAACTTTATAGTTTTAATAGAAATTCTTGTGTTTTACAAGCTTTGTCATATAACATAACATAACTCCACGCCTTTTGTTACCCAAAGGCATAGGCAGAGGCTGTTAAGCCTCGTCTTGCCGTTATTTTTACGTCCCAAATGGAATAGGTGGCGAAACTATTGCCATTGCCTATTGCCGGGCACAAAGTTTTCAGTCATCGATCACAGATAACTTCCGAAAAACAATTTCGAAAAGTCATTGGTGTGAGTCATATAAAATACTAAATTTAAAAACATCTCACCATTTCTACTCACAAGCAAAATTTTCTGCCTTCTTTTTTTATTTATGACTGCAGAGCTTTTTTTATTTAATACGAAGAACTTGTTAAAATGTTATAATTCTTGTCTCGCCGTCGACATCCGAGATAATTTTGATGACTTGCTGTTATCTTGCAAGAATGTCTTACTTGAGGTTCCATCATGATTATCACGTACAGCTGACACTTAATGCTTTTAGAAAAATTTAATTATTGTAGTAAAATTAAAGCTAGCTTTTCATAATTTGAAGGTGTAGGCGGAGGCTGCTGAGCCTGGACTCGCGACATTTATACGTCCACAATTACCTTAAATCGGCCACGATATGTCTATTATCATAGTAAAAATACGTCTGTCTAACAATATGTCTGTTATCATAGTCAACAAATATTTTCCCGATACAAAGTTCTGATTATATTATTATTAAATCTTGGAAATTGGACAAAACATACGGCATCCGTCCATCGGGAACTAAATGCCTGAATAAACGTTATAAAAAATTCAAACAAAGCGTATGCTGATAGCATTCCAACAAACTGTACCCTGGAGTCAATAAATTAAGAATTCATGTCCATATTTCACGCGAGATTGGTTAATCCGTCAATTTTTCATTGAATAAAAACTATTATGCAGTCATTGGTTTTCGGAATTTGTGTTGTATGTATATCGCGCCAGTCACACAGATTTATTTTTAATTTTATTTTTATAAGCTGTCAATAATTTAGTTTATATTCAACTGCTGCAATTTATCTTCCTCTTATACAGATTCTCTATATTATATCCGTCATAAGCATTTTTTCTACAATATACACAGATTGCCCTCTAGTCTTCTAAACTAAGAAACTAAATGCTATTGAAATAGAAACAAGATAACGGGCATTAATATAATACTGTAAAATATAATACATAATACATATAAAACACCGAGTCGCCGATAAGGCGATCATCTTATTCAATTTCAGCTTAGAGCTTTCTTTTCCATTTAATCGCAATGATGATTTTTAATTCATAGCCATATTGTAGAAATGCATCAAAAATATGTATGCCGTCATCTTGGATGGTCCACCGTATTGTATTTAGAATGACGTCACATTATTTTTCGAGTTATTCTCAACAAGCCCTTTCATTTGATACCCATATTGTAGAAATGCATTAAAAGAAACTGTTCCTCTATCTTGGATGATCCGTTAAATTGGATTTAAAATGACGTCACATTATTTTTTAAGTTACTCTCAATGAGCCCTTTCATTTGATACCCATATTGTATAGAAGCTTAAAATATGTTTTCCTCCATCTTAAATATTCCACCATATTGGATTTAGAATGATGTCATATTATTTTTTGAGTTACACTCAATAAGCCCTTTCATTTGATACCCATATTGCAGAAATGCATTCAAAATATCCATTCCTCCATCTTGGGTGGTCCGCCATATTGGATATAGAATAATGTCACACATCATATCATGCATTGTCATCCAAAGTAAACGTGTATACAAAATTTCAGCTCAATCGGTTGAAGATATCTACGCAAAATTGAGTTGCAAGATTCCACCGAACATACATACTTACATACATACATACATACAGTGCAAGCTAAATAAAAGCTTTTAATAATCGCGATATAATCGTGAAAGTTGTTTTAATTGATACTCTGTATGGTGTCAACATCTGATACTCCTGTGCCGATGAAGAAGCCACCGAACTCCTCAACGGTTAGGAGTTTGAAGACAGCACTGCAATTTTTTCTTGGTAACTTGGTAGTATGTAGGGCTAACGTGTTGCTGGTCGGGTATACTTGAATATACGCCTGATGCTGCTGTGCTGATGAAGAAGCCACAGAACTCCTTAATGGTTAGGAGTTGGGAGACAGTACCGCAGTAATAGTCGATGGAAACTATTTAGTGGTGTATAGGACTAACGTGTTGCTTGGGAGATAAGGTTAAATCCATATCTGATACTGCTGTGCTGATGATGAAGCAACGAAACTCTTAAGCGGTTAGGAGTTAGGACACAATACTGTATTTTTTTTTCTGCAATACTTTCAAGGCTACGATTGGTCTTCATTCGGACTACAGTCTTATTGTCTTCCCATGATAAAAACTAAAAAATAAATACTTATCAAGTATTATCAAACTCTTGTAGGTAAGTACTTATTAATAACAATTATAGCTCCCTAAAAACTATTAACCATTTAACAAACCCACTTGTAACAAGTGAAATGCCATGTAAATGAACTAACTTCTATTGAAGTTCACAACTCATTAATATCTCTAGAACTCGTAAAAAAAATACTTAAAAAAAAAAGTTAAACCGTCTTCTAGAAACGTAAACCACAAAATCTTTAAGTAAATGAAAATAGTACATTCATTACTAAAAAGGGATAAATAACGAAACTTACTAATTTGTATACTTAATACAATATACAAAACGTAAAACTCTGTATATGACAGTTCTAGGACGACTATAATCTTCCAGTAATTAATGTATTTGTGTAATGAATTATGAAAATTGTTTGAGGAACGAATTATTATTTTTTCCTTCTTAAATAATAAAAATATAAATCGTATTAAAACCTTTAGAAATTTTTCGAATCAGAAACGGAGTATCACATCTGGTAATGCAGTTAACTTAATAAGCGGTAGAGTCATACAATTCGCTGTGTAAATAAGTCGTCTCAAACGATAAAATACCACCACTTATCTGGCAAACATTTTATGATAAAATGCGGCAAAAAAATCTGCGGTTTACATGATGGAAAGCAACTATCGCCGCCCATGAACATCTGAAACACCAGGGGCGTCACATCAACGTTGCCGGCCTTAGAAATAGGTCTAAGCTTCTTAAAGGTTCCTAAGTCGTAACGATCCAGAAATATCGTTGCCGGGATTTGGTTCCACAAAGGAGAATAGCGTTCTGTGAGAGAGGTACCTGGAAACCTACAAACCTTCCACCTCCCTTCCCAAAAATACTCTCTTACAAAACCTTACCGCAATTAAAATACTGTGTTGCAAGGCAGCGCTAGTTACTTACCACCAGTTGACACGCTTACTCGTTTACAATAAACTCCATAAAAAACTCTTTCGCGGTATTTTATGGCATCTTTATTATATTTATGATGAAACCACAATATTCACATAATTTAAAGACATAATTGTTTTTCATTTTAATCTGTCTGATTCTATTGATACATTAAAACCCCCTTTATTATAATCTTGAGAACGAAGAGCTGAAATTAAAAATGACATTTTACAGCTGAGACTGAAACATAGCCATGTGTAGTCTAGTACTAACAAATACTACAATTAACAGACTCTATTAAAGTTCCACCAGTTATCCAGTTTAGACACTAAAGGGGGCATTGGTCTTAAAAGTTAATACTGGTAACAATCAAAATTGTTATGAGTGTTTTTATTATTTGGTTTTGTCAAGTATCTGGTAACTGTTGCTTCACGTCTTTAATATTATTTATTCAATGAGTAAGCATCGACAATTATGCCTTGATTGGTCAGATTAATTTACAGTGCCCTGCACTACCCGCCCCTTTATCCCACCACTTACCATCCTCTTTCTTAGAGGTCGGCACCACAACTGTGACGGAAAGCCTTTAACAGTAAAAAGTTGAACAATTTTTTAGAGGTTTTTTTTTTTCATTTTCCGCTCCGAAATACCTATTCTGAAAAAAAGATATAGCTTCTTCTGTTTTAGGAAGTATTAAGGCTCAATTATTTTTATTAAAGTAGATGTATTTATATATTACCCCCCCCCCCAACCAATATCACGTGTCTAAGTCACATTACTTAGCGTGCATTATGTGCTCGTTACATCATGACAACTTGGGTATTGCATTAGAAAGCGTTATTGTGTGGTAACAATCTTAATAGCACCGGCAAGTACTTTGTTGATTTATAATTAAATCTAGGCTTTTAGTATTTATACTACTGATAGCATCATAATAATATAATCATTTCAAGAAGACTTTATTCTTCTATGAATATATCGATAGGAAAATAACAATTAACTGTAATGAAATAACATACATAACTTCACGCCTTTGTTACCCGAAGGAGTAGGGAACGGCTGTTAAGCCTCGTCTCGCCGTTATGTTTACGTCTTAAATGGAATAGGTGGCGAACTTATTGCCATACCGGGCAAAAAGTTTTCAGTAATCGATATTTATCACACTTAACTTCCGAAAACAATTTCGAAAAGTCATTGGTGTGAGCCAGTGTCAGAATTCAAACCCAGACCTCTGGATCAGAAGGCGTGTGCTCTCCCAATGGACCACCGTGTCTCATAAAAAGAAAGAAATGAAAGAACATTCTTTTTAAATTAAAATTATGTCGCTCTTACAAGACAAAGCTAAAAACTTCTCATAAGCTAAAGACTATCGAGAATCTTGGACTCATGAATGTCAAAAATACAATTAAATATACATACATTTATAATTTAAACACATCTAAGAAATAGAGAGTACTACGAAAAGTAATTGGATAAAAAAGTTAGTTTATAAAAACTGTGTAGTGCAAAACAAACAGTTTTATAAATATATACACACACACACAACTACTAAATATAATTCCCTGTAAGTTAAAGTTTTAAACACGAGAATTTCCTTACCAGACACCAGATGTTACCAAGTATTATTTTATATCAAGCTTCAACATTTGTGGCCACGAAGGTTGAAAGGTAAGGTCTGCTAAGTTTTATGAAGTTACTTCTAACAGTGAAGTTACTTCGATAGATGGCAATTTACGTATTCTAAGAGACTAAATGATATTTTTCTTTTATGGTAAAGGAGTAAAACGGGAATCCGGGTCACCTGGCAAGTACTGGCACCAGTCATCTGCAACTCTGAGAGGTTCACAGATGGGTTAGAAGACTTTGTATTAGGTACACGTTATTTTTTCAAAGCGAACCATATATGCAATGATCTGCATTTCGACAGGACTTAGAATATTTAGGTGCTTTTTCTATGTAAAAATTAGTAAATAAAATATATTTCGGTAACAATATAGGACGTGAATGTCATATTTTAAATAACATTTTGCTCATGTTTTTTTACAAGCCATTCAAAATATTCATTAAAATTATTTAATTCAAAATTAAAGGTTTTCGAATACAAATGTTCATAACAAGAATATGGTTTATTTTGAACATGGATATCAAAATATTGTACCTGCTTTTTGATGGCCACCATCTTAAAAATACACTCCAACTGATAGCCAGTTTGTTTACTAGTGTTGTTGTAGTGTTATTTACTTGTTTCGTTTTCACTGTAGCACCGGGAATTTAAATATTATTTCACATAATATTTCACAAAACTCTACGTGAATGGGATTTAGCTTTATCATGCAAAAAATAATTTTTATTTTTCTGTCTTCTGCTATCTTCGACACAGTACAAAAATATGAAAAAAAGTATAGCGGTATGCAAGTCGTATAGTCGGAGATTAGGGCGTTCAAATAAATAACATTATTGATATAAGTTATTATATAAGTTTAAAGCGAGAAGAATGGGCAGCAGCATTCTCTCTCAAGAAAATACAGCCTACTGCGATCGCCAACCCGCTTGCCGAGCGTGGCGATTATGGCAAAAACCCCCCATGATTGAGCGGACCGGCAGTTGTGGCGCTCTATGGGGGAGGCCTATGTCCAGCAGGACCTCAAAAAGGCTAATGATGAATATAAGTTTAAATATATGCACGTAAGTAAAGTAAGTAAGCAAAAAAAAAGCAAAAAAAAGAAAAGTATTATTCATTCGTATATTCATTCATATTTAAAGAATTGTGCCTCGTTGCGCTTGGTGCACTCTGCCTACCCCGAAAGTGACTTGGGTGAAGGGTGACTTATATGCACCTGTGTATGTATTTATTCTTAAAAAATATTAATTAAATTAAATTTAATTAAATTAATTTTAGAGTGGTAGAGCCAAGCAGTACGCTACATAATTGGGCCGGCTCGACCGGTGAAATACCACACCTCTCAGAAGATCGACGTAAAGTGGCTCATGCCGCGTTTCTTTCGGTAAGAGAGTTACCCGGAGGCCCATCCCCCTTCCCCATCCCTTCCTATCCTACTCCTTTAAAGGTTGGCAACGCAGTTGCGTTGCCAACCTTTAAAGGAGTAGGATAGATACCTTTAACACTATATGTGTTTCAGGTGTCCATGGGTGGCGTTGGTCACTTAACATCAGGTGACACGCCTGCTCGTTTGCCCTCCTATCGCATAAAAAAAAAATTAAACATTTGCTGTGCACAATCGACATCTGCTCAACAACAGTCCAACTGATTTGGAGTTAGTTTTATTACAATAGCAAAAAAAAATACATAAAGTATTTTTATCAGAAACCTTATTCATAGTTATTAGCTAACACGACATAGAGTTAATTTTATTTCATCACCCCAGGACTCCATGATGTACTTCATGGAGTCCTGGGGTCTGACCATTCCTTGCCGCTACTAATCATCACCCGGCATTTGATATATCAACGGAATAACAACAGTTACAGACGAATGATGATTACATCGTTCAAGTTAAGAGTTCATGCGATTTATAATTTTTTAAAGTAATCCAAAGCAAATACTTTATTTTATTCTTATCAGCGAGTTAGGATACTAACAGAGTATGTATCTTAAATTATTATGAGAAAAGAGGGAAAAGAAGCAAGCATAGTTGTAACTAGTGGCGCCCGTGGACAGCAGAGAAACCGAGAAGATCACTGACACACTGTCCTCCTTTGAGACAGGAGAGTAAATGAATGTAAATGGGAAAAGGAGACCCTTTGAATATTTCAATGTCAATAAAGGATGGTCTAAAGAAGAGACGCTCCATTTATTACTTTGGACCAATTGCCACTGAACATTAGTGTGACAAGTTACAACAACTGGCGCATAACTAAGCACTAGTTCCTCCTGTTTAACTTGTGCGGTTAATGTACAGGACCCAGGACCCCTACTTTAGAGTCATCTACGGCTCCCATTTATGTAAAGCTGACCCTCAGTATATAGGTTTAGATGTTTATATTTGTTTGTCTAATAAAGTTATAAATTATTGGTTAGTATAAAGTTTAAACCATCACATAACTTTCAAGTAGATTAGAAAAAATATGAGTGCACCCACATTAGAACTCAATACAAGATAACACAAGCAATTGATTGAAGCACTAAACTCCCTAGAATATTGCATAAACAACACAATAAAATTTAGAATAACACACAGGATGCATGACAATAAAACAACTTTCAGGATTATATAGCGTTTATTTATTACTAATTTCATTTATTTCCCAACGTTTCGAACTCTTTACAGAGATCATTTTCATTTGGTGAAAATGATCTCTGTAAAGAGTTCGAAACGTCGAACGCGATATAATCCTGAAAGTTGTTTTAATGTCATGAACGTGATTCGCGAAAGTCTTAGAGATAAATACACAGGATGCAGTCATATAGCATAATTTTAGGTAAAAACCAACCCAAAATATCGACCCAATTATAAACATCAAACAAGTTTTTTTTTCCATAAATTTATATGAATTGTTGTCCGTGTAATTAATCCACCCTAATTTCGTTTTTATTCTCATAAAGTCCTTTTATTAAAAGGAGCCTGGGGCCTGAGGTTTCGCCGTGTCTACGGTGACTGCAAATATTATTACATTATTACTAGCTGACCCGCCAATCTTTAGCACCGTGGACCACATCCATACTGTTCGGCAGATTGTACAGAAAACCGAGGAGTACAATCAGCCGCTGTGTATGGCATTCGTGGACTACGAAAAAGCCTTCGACTCCATCGAAACTTGGGCAGTTCTGGATGCATTGCAGCGATGTCGGATCGACTGGCGCTATATCGAGGTGTTGATATGCTTGTATGACACCGCCACGATGGCTGTCCAGATCCAGGATCAAGTCAAAGTCAAAGTCAAAGTCAAAGTCAAAGTGGTTTTATTTTCATAGGTCCTCACAGACACTTAAAAATAGTCAATGTACAAAAATGTTTAAAATTAAAATAATATTTAAAAAGCTAAGCCACGAGCGCTTGAAGCAAGTGCCTCCGTGGAACAAAAAAACACGGAAGCAATCGCCACGAGCGGCCCGATTCCGAGTGTAGGGGCTTTCATGAGAAGAATCGGGCAAGAAACTCATGTGCCAATACTCTTTTCAAAACCATTGAAAATTTACAGAATAGTATTATCAACGCTACTGAAAAAATATCACATAAAAGGTGTAGCAGCCAGACTACTCGACAATCACAGTTATGATCCAACCAACTTAAAATCATCGTAGTACAAGTAATGAGAGAAATTATATGATATTAGTTGAGCACAGCTGACGCGACATCTTCTATTTAGAATGGTAACGTTGTGCAACAAGTAAGTGCAATAATAAAAATTATATATAAAGCTTTTATCAAAACAACATGAATTCAAACTCATAATAAGAAATGTTGATTACTATTAGAAATAGAAATATTTGCAGCACGTCTCCACTCCAAAATAAGTGAACAAATTCCAACACGCAAACTACACAATCCGCGTTGAGCAAGCAATTTGACGGTCCCAAGACGACTTGTCCGTCATGAAGTCATTGATGGTGTAATAAGCACCGGCAACGAGACGATCCTTCACAGCCCGCCTAAACCGATCGAAAGAGAGAGCCAGAATATGCGCAGGGATCCTATTATAGAACTGTACACCCATTCCCAAAAACGACTTATGTACTTTGTGCAGGCGATGACACTTTAACACAAGTTTATGCTTGCCTCTGGTATTAAAATTATGTACATCACTATGTTTAGTATATCTATTTAAGTTTTTTCTAACAAACATTATATTGTCATATATAAATTGAGAAGCAACTGTTAATATTCCAATTTCCTTAAACCGTTCTCTAAGGGAGACTTTGGTCCCCAGATTATAAATTGCCCGAATAGCTCGTTTTTGAAGCACAAAAATAGACTGAATTTCAGCTGCTCTACCCCACAGCAAAATGCCATAAGACATGACACTATGAAAATAACTGCAACGGTTGCAACATCAGTAAGCTGTCGAACTTTTCGAACCGCGTAGGCAGCAGAGCTAAGTTTTCCAGCTAAACATTTTACTTGAGGTCCCCACTGGAGCTTATTATCTAGAGTAATACCTAAAAATACAGTTGTATTTACTGGGTCTAGAATTCTGTTATTTAAAGATAAATTTATAACCTGACCTTTAACATTGGGCATAGTAAACTTTATTATTTTGGTTTTATTCGAATTTAGGACTAAATTATTAGCTGTAAACCAATCATGGACTTGTGTAAGAGAGCAATTTACATCATCAAAACTGTTTTTTTTACGGTCTACCTTAAAGAGGAGTGAAGTGTCATCGGCAAACAGTACTATGTCGCAAAATTTCTGTACGAAAAAGGGCAAATCATTAATATGGATAATAAACAATAGTGGACCGAGAATGGAACCCTGGGGAACGCCCATAGACACTGGCGATCAAGTGACGAACTCCATCGAGCTGAATCGAGGTGTAAGACAGGGAGATGTCATCTCTCCCAAACTCTTCACCAATGCTCTGGAGGACGTCTTTAAGACCTTGGACTGGACTGGACAGGGTATCAACGTGAATGGTGAGTACATCTCGCATCTTCGGTTCGCCGACGACATCGTTGTAATGGCAGAGTCGCTGGAACAGTTAAGCGGAATGCTGCGCAGCCTAGACGAATCCTCTCGACGTGTCGGTCTGGGCATGAACTTGGACAAGACCAAGGTCATGTTCAACGAACATGTCGTGCCCGGACCGATAAATGTCGATGGGTCAATTCTCGAAGTCGTAAACAAATACGTCTACCTAGGCCAAACAATCCAGTTAGGTAGACGAAACTTCGAGAAGGAAGCCGACAGGAGGATTCAGCTGGGTTGGGCCGCATTCGGTAAACTGCGTCGAGTTTTCGGCTTGCCTATACCGCAATGCCCGAAGACCAAAGTCTTTGACCAGTGCGTCCTACCAGTAATGACCTACGGTGCCGAAACGTGGACACTTACGGTGGGGCTAGTCCACAAATTTAAAGTCGCTCAGCGAGCTATGGAGCGAGCTATGCTCGGAGTATCTCTGAAAGATAGACTCAGGAATGAGTATATCCGACAGAGAACCGGAGTCACCGACATAGCTCGCAGAATAAGTTCGCTGAAGTGGCAATGGGCTGGTCACATCTGTCGAAGGACCGATGGTAGATGGAGCAAGAAGGTCATGGTGTGGAGACCGCGACTTGGTAAGCGTAGTATAGGACGCCCACCAGCCCGATGGTCAGACGACCTCAGAAGGGCTGCTGGTAAAGACTGGATGCGGAAGGCAGAGAATCGGATGTTGTGGCGCACATTGGGAGAGGCCTATGTCCAGCAGTGGACTGCAACAGGCAAATGATGACCCGCCAATCGTTATCTTCTATTGAAAATGTAGGGCAGCATGTATTTTTGTATGTTGTTTCATAAAAAAATACCTTTCTTTGTAAAATACTATAGAACAAGAATATTATTATAATATTTTTCTAGGTAAATAATTCCTTAAACTCTGATACACAAGAGAGTATAAAATACCATCATAAATCATTGTTTTATCGTTCTTTTAGTTGCTTCGCTAGACATTAGATGACACTGTTCGGTAAAAATCACTATGAAACGGCTGTTACGCTCGACTCGCTGAATAGATGGGAATCTATTGCCAAGGACTGGGCACGTTATGTCAGTCATTTACCACACGTAACTTCCTGGAATGAAACTTTGAAAAGTACTTAGTAACAGTGAAATGAGGCACCGAGACTTTCGTATTTTAGATCGGGATCGTATCGTATTTAGGGGCAACTGCAAACTCAATAGTCAGCCCCCAAATGTAGCAACTGACCAATATAAAGGCACATGAAACGTTGGCTTATATATCATTTATTAGTATGTCATTCATACATATAACAGGAGATTGCTTTGCAAATTTGTTCGTCGTGTCGGTGCGTTGCTATTTCGTCGAATTGTATGCAATATAGTTGATATTGTACACAGATCACTCCTCGTAGATGCTGTTTGGAACCGTAGCGATGCAAGTCTACGTGACTTGAAAGCAAATAAATTGTGATCTAGTTTTGTATTATATATACAGTTCTTTAAATAATATAAATATTATTGAATTTAAAAAAAATAAGTATGTTTAAATCGTTAATAAATAAAGTTCCAAAATAGAACATCTCGTATTTTAGAGATTGTTTTGAGGTTAAGCTTGTTTTTTTTTTAGAAAATAGTACCACCCCATTTGTTCCCGTATTGTAAGTGGACTAATGGATTTGATAGTTATGTGTGATAAATATCGATAACTGAAAACTTTGTGCCCGGTATCGCAATAGGTTCGCCGGCGAGACGAGGCATAACAGCCGCTGCGTACACCTTCGGGTAAAAAAAGGCGTGAAGTTATGTTGTGCTATGTCATATAGAGTAAATTCAATTTTGTTCTAATAAATGAATTAAAGTATCATTTGAGTGTCGAGGGCACAGAAATAGATCAAGATAGAACGGCGAATAGGCGTGGCAAGCGTGCCAAAACCCTGCACTATATTGCATGCTTTTCGAAACTCGCTCTCATTACGCAACGAGCGTTCCTGCCATGCGTTCAGGACGTAAAAAAATAGATAAAACGTCACATATATGCCTTATTATGCTGTGAAAAATTGTAAAAACAAAAGTAGTGAATCAAATATGAAAAAAGGAAATATTTCGTATGATCAGTAAGTACAGAAAATCAGTAGAAAGTATTTTTTTGAGATTATAAATTATTGTTTTACTTTTACTATGTTCAATAATTACGATCACAAGTTGTATATTTTTTCGTTATGATAAATATCCATTGCTGTCCGCATTCAACGCTCGTATACAAAAACATTGCGCGTATAAATTATACGCGTAATGTACGTCGAATCGAACGAAATACACAATACACCTGCCAGTTGATCGCTGTGTCTGTTAATCGCTGTGATTCGAATGTTAGAGATGGGCACTCCATGTATCGTTGAGTCTTAGGACTTATCGATAAATTAATTCAATAATAATTTGAGTATCAGCTCATATCTTGCTTTGTCCCTACTTTATTCTAACACCACAAATTTCAACCAAAGTGTTTCGTAATTACATTGGCAGCAGTTTATTTAACAGTATAAGTTTTCACCAATTTGACCAATCGCCGATGGAAAATCATCTCGTTCTTCTCAAATGGGCAGTAACCGACGTATATGTAGACGTTCGGCTTCGTTATTTAACCAGGACTGTGAGGCCAACCCTTACAAAAAGGCAAATATTTAATAAATATGTATAGTTTCAAGGACAGTAAAATATTTATAATTAAATTTTATATACTGTTGGAAAAATATGTTTTAGGTTTTAATATGTCGGATTGAAGTATTTAACATGTTTTACTTTCTATGATTATCGTTACAGAAAATCAATAAAGTTAGTAAAATATAAAAATAATAAAATTATCACACGTTGCCGATATTAACATCGATAATCTAATGTGAGTGTCTCCTAACTAGTCGCCGCGCTCACAATGAAAATGACGTCACGCTGAGGGCGTGGTTTTTCAAAAAAGTGACACGCTCGAAATGTATGGAAATATGCCATCGCGGCCGTTCTATCTTGATTTATTTCTGTGGTCGAGGGATATATTTACGTTTTTACATTTAACACCTGCCAGACGTCTTGTGACGACTCATTTAATTATATTATTACAACATCAAAAAGGATGTGGATATGGACAGTCCGAAAGCATGACATGTTGTGCCGGCCCCATTTAGAGGACAAATTTGAAAAAAAAGTTGGACTATATTTTAAGTTTAAAATCAAATCAAAATAGATTTATGTTTAGAAACCTATAAAGACGATTATGATAATCAATAGATTCATGAAATTGAAATGATTGTTTTATTTATTATATATTATTTATATTTATGATTAATTTATTATTTAATAATATATTTAAGTAACACATTAACACACATTAGGGAAACTACCACTGAGAAATAAAAACATGGACAGAATCACCACAAGCGACCCGATTCCCAGTGTAGGGGCTATCATGAGAAGAACCCTGCTCAGATCTCATTAACCAAACACTCTTTTCAAATCATGTGAAATACTTACTACTATATAACATTTAATACTAGTATCGATTCGTACACAAAAAAGTAAAGGCAAAAAAAATAAGGAATATTTGTTAAGACGAAAAGTCAGCTTTTTTCATCAATTAGTCATGTTATGTTATGTTTCTTCAATTAAATACTTATTGTTATGACCACCATGTTTTATAAAGTGACTGTTTATAACCTAACATTGCTCAGGCGTCATTTCAGGGATTTCTCTTAAAAATTCGCCGGGTGTGCTGTTGGAAAACAATCACGGAGATTTATTAGAGTGGGATATGCTGATACGTAATACATCTCTCATACGCTCAGAAGATGCATTTCAAGATATATCCAAAGGCCCACATCACTTCCCTTCATTTCCCCATCCCCTTCCTATATCAGAGCTGGTTAACAAACTGCTAAACTGTTATATAAACTGTGTAGTTAATTCGTAAACAGAGTCACATGTAACTGTAACTTTATACTCTTTATATAAAAGTCGGGTAGAGTATAACTTGTGTCCTTTTGCTTCGTAAAAATGTCAACTTTGGTATTTTACGATTGTGATTTAGGTATTTGAGAAATGTACCGCGGACGGGATATATTATTTCTATTGTTGCACCGAACAGAAGGGAACAGGCGTGTTTTCTTACCGGTACACATTCTCTTTGATATATCATTAATCCTAAATAAGAAGGACTCATAAATTTATAAACGATTGAACTTTATATAAGTGTACAAAACTTAACTAAATAAAAATAGACGGAGACACTTTCTTATGTCAATAGATTTGATTTTTTTTATGGAATAGGAGTGCAAACGAGCAGGCGTGTTACCTGATGGTAAGCAATCAATGCCGCCCATGGACACCTGCAACACATACAGTGTTACTGTTGCGTTGCCGACCTTTAAGGGATAGGGGATAGGAAAGGATGGGGAAGGAGGGTGGGCCTCCGGGTACCTCTTGTATTTACTACCTTGTATTACTAAATAAATTATCCCTGGAATCTTGAAAGATGGAAGAATTTAACGATTATTTAATCTTTACCTCGAGTAACTGATTACTCGAGTACTTTCACTGATTCGCTTGGATACGAGTGAACATGTTGAAACTAATTATAGAAATATATAACATGTATGAATGTTATGTATAAGTAAGTCTCTTAATAAATGAAGGCTCTTTACACAAGTACAACCACAGAAATAGATCAAGATAGAACGGCGAATAGGCGTGGCAAGCGTGCCAAAACCCTGCACTATATTGCATGCTTTTCGAAACTCGCTCTCATTACGCAACGAGCGTTCCTGCCATGCGTTCAGGACGTAAAAAAATAGATAAAACGTCACATATATGCCTTATTATGCTGTGAAAAATTGTAAAAACAAAAGTAGTGAATCAAATATGAAAAAAGGAAATATTTCGTATGATCAGTAAGTACAGAAAATCAGTAGAAAGTATTTTTTTGAGATTATAAATTATTGTTTTACTTTTACTATGTTCAATAATTACGATCACAAGTTGTATATTTTTTCGTTATGATAAATATCCATTGCTGTCCGCATTCAACGCTCGTATACAAAAACATTGCGCGTATAAATTATACGCGTAATGTACGTCGAATCGAACGAAATACACAATACACCTGCCAGTTGATCGTTGTGTCTGATATTCGCTGTGATTCGAATGTTAGAGATGGGCACTCCATGTATCGTTGAGTCTTAGGACTTATCGATAAATTAATTCAATAATAATTTGAGTATCAGCTCATATCTTGCTTTGTCCCTACTTTATTCTAACACCACAAATTTCAACCAAAGTGTTTCGTAATTACATTGGCCGCAGTTTATTTGACAGTATAAGTTTTCACCAATTTGACCAATCGCCGATGGAAAATCATCTCGTTCTTCTCAAATGGGCAGTAACCGAGGTATATGTAGACGTTCGGCTTCGTTATTTAACCAGGACTGTGAGGCCAACCCTTACAAAAAGGCAAATATTTAATAAATATGTATAGTTTGAAGGACAGTAAAATATTTATAATTAAATTTTATATACTGTTGGAAAAATATGTTTTAGGTTTTAATATGTCGGATTGAAGTATTTAACATGTTTTACTTTCTATGATTATCGTTACAGAAAATCAATAAAGTTAGTAAAATATAAAAATAATAAAATTAACACACGTTGCCGATATTAACATCGATAATCTAATGTGAGTGTCTCCTAACTAGTCGTCTCGCTCACAATGAAAATGACGTCACGCTGAGGGCGTGGTTTTTCAAAAAAGTGACACGCTCGAAATGTATGGAAATATGCCATCGCGGCCGTTCTATCTTGATCTATTTCTGTGAGTACAACAAATCAGCCAACTGGGGCAGATGCGGGCATCTATCAAACTTATCGAAAGGACCCCTCCAAAGGTGACTTAGCAAAAATTATTACACACTTCCACTTGTTTCAGACGTGATGCTGATAAATTGTTTATCTTTTTGATGATTCGGTATTGTATGTGTTAGATTTTTGGGTACAAAATTTGGTAAGTACTTAATTACGTTGTTTATGACGTATATAACGTCACATAAGTCGTTTTACATTCCTAACCTAGCTATGATTTGTGTTGAAGCTGTTAGTGAATATTCCTTGCAGTATAAAAACATTGTCTCGCTCTGAACAGTTGAACTATCATTGCAGTACTAGAAAAACTAGTCAGTGGTCCGGGTACCTTCTATGCATATTGTACGATGTAATTGATTCTTGATATCAAGTGTTTGTAATGCTGTTTTGCGGTAAAGTTTTGTCAAAATTATAATGAATTTTACAGTAACAATTTTTATGAAAATATTTATAAAAAATCATATTAATTATATAATATCTATTCGGTAGCATATGTGTATACCCACACATATCTTACCGACTACACACTAAGCCCCGTGTTCGCGAAGAGATGATTAAATCTTATATAGCCGATTACGTCGTAAACGGGTCTTTAACAATATTTTGCTGTTCACCAAGCACTTAACATTGATTAAGTGCTGAAATCGACCGTTTATCTTAATGTACCTTAATAACCTAGTTTAACCGACGATTATTGTAAACAAATGTGACATTTCATAAATAAAGTAAGGTGAAGGATCTAATAATGGACACTTGTACTACAGTGTATAGTCTCGGTGGCGCAGAGGTCGACCAATGATTTTACGAAACTGTACGGAAGTTATGTGTGATAAATATCGATGACTGACAAACTTTGTGCCCGGTATGGCAATAGGTTCGCCACCTATTCCATTTGGGACGTAAACATAACGGCGAGACGAGGCTTAACAGCCGCTGCCTACACCTTCGGGTAACAAAAGGCGTGAAGTTATGTTATATTATGTTATGTACTACAGTATTCATGAAATGTAAAAGCAATACAACAATTAGTACAAAACAATTAGTACAGACCAAGAGTCATTAGTAAAATTGACATTGGTAGAGCCAAGCAGTTCGCTGCATGAATCGGCCGGCTCGACCGGTGAAATACCACGACCTCTCAGAAGATCGACATTAAGTGGCTCATGCCGCGTTTCGTTCGGTGAGAGAGGTACCCAGAGGCCCACCCCCTTTAACCATCCTTTCCTTTCCCCTATCTCCTAAAGGTTGGCAACGCAACAGTAACATTATATGTGTTGCTGGTGTCCATGGGCGGCGTTGGTTGCTTACCATCAGGTGACACGCCTTTTGCGAATCACATTCATAACATTGAAACAATTTTTTATGGATTATACCGCGTTTATTTAGAACTTATTTTCTATTTATTTCCCGACATTTCAAACTCTTTACTGAGTTCATTTACACACTTTACTTGTGAAAATGATCACTGTTAAGAGTTCAATACGAGTACGTCGAGAACAAAATAGAAAATAAGTTCAATTTATAGTTGTTTATATAAAGTTGTTTCAATGTTATCGTAAAATATCATACCAATATTCTCAAGAATGCGTAGTAGAAGTATCTGTAATAAATTCTTAGAAATTTGAGAAGGTATAGGAAAATCTAAAATCACAATTGATAGACATTTAGGATCCAGTTGTCTATTCCCAGTGATGACACAGACACTACCCAGCTGTTCCAGTCACAGACATTGTTTTTTGTCGTGTCACTATATATGGCAAATATGGCAAATATAAACAGTATAAATGACGAAGAGATGAGACGAATAATTAAATCCCGTTTAATTAAAATAATTTATTTGAAACTTAATAAGTTTATCAATATAACCATTCCTTATTCAGTTTATAACTTTAAAACTATCGAAAAACTATGTTTTCTTTGATCAAATAACAAAATGTCCATCACTGGTTTATTGTTCACGATTCGAACTATTGACTTAAATAAAATATATTGGAAATCGCTATAAATTACATTTTAGATGAAAATAATGTTTTAGACGATTTTAAATACTCGTAACCGAATTATACGTGCACCCCGTTTATTCCAAATACGACGAAATTATTTCGAAAATATGACAAGAAAGCAAAATCATAAAACGCATTTCAGACGTTGCCATGACAACAGAAATCAACAGAATAAAACATAATGCTAATAAATAACAAAGGCGTTTATGTAACTAAATCGCATTGCCATAATACGGATCAAATTTTGCAGTATAATATTATAATCCTAACATTTTTGGATGTCTGTCGGATGTAAGCGAATGTATACAAACTGCACACATTAAGCTCTGCCATTTTACTAAATAGCATTATATTACTCATTCTTTTACTATTCATTCGTTCTAATTACAACTGATGAGGTAACAGTCCCCATTTTATTTTTAGTAAATAGCGTTAACTTTATAGGCCCGATTACATTTAGAGCTCTAGTTAGCTAACACAGCGTTATGTCATAATTGGCGAACTCGACCCTAAATTAATTATTATTATATAGCCAGGATTCGAATTCGCGTCTTTTTGATTTAGTAGCGAGGTGCTCGATCACTGGGCTACCGAGACATTTATTTATTTATTTAATACATATCCTATAGCAGGTTTTCCATTACACCTACAAATTTTGAAACGTTTAAGCGAAGTCTTCGAAAATCATCAGTTGTAACATAGATTACTAAACCAGGTGGGAGTTCGTTATTTTATTTCGTACACAACCTGTATACCGACTGCACACAGACTGTACCCACTATACCTAGATGGCAATGCGAAAAGAAGAAAAAAAACTAACTAGTTTATAGCCTAATTTGCTATAATCGGAACTTTAAAATAATAATATAAGTCTCAGTGGTCCAGTGGTCGAGCACACGGCTTCTGATCCAGAGGTCCGGGTTCGAATCCTGACATTGGCTTACACCAATGAGTTTTTTCTCCATTAAATTTTCTCAGTGAGCCAGCTGTTGAGATCTTCGCTTCAGTTTCAAAATTCGTGGGAATTCGGAATTCGTCAGTCAAATTCATAGTTAGAACAGTCTCGGTGGCGCAGTGGGCGAGCGCACGGCCTCTGATCCAGTAGGTCCGGGGTTCGATTCCAGACACTGGCTCACACCAATGACTTTTCGAAATTGTTTTCGGAAGTTATGTGTGATAAATACCGATGACTGACAAACTTTGTGCCCGGTATGGCAATAGGTTCGCCACCTATTCCATTTGGGACGTAAACATAACGGCGAGACAAGGCTTAACAGCCGCTGCCTACACCTTCGGGTAACAAAAGGCGTGAAGTTATGTTAATGTGTTAAATTCATAGTTCACCTTTTACGACGAACTCACACCAATGACTTCTGGGAATTCTTTTAAGTAAGTTATGTATGATCAACGTCATGTTAGGCGTTAGTGTAATGTAACGGTTTGGCGGATCAAGGCTGTAAAAGCTGCCGATATAAAAGGGCGTGAAGTTACGAATATTCAAAGGTTAATGACACCAAAACGAAAACGAGGTTATAATAATAAAATATTTTTTTAAATCCCTTCTTTACGACCTTTAAAACCCAAATAATATCTAAGGATAAGTTAAGCCCGTACCGTACCCTCCCCTTTATGGGATTTACAGTAAATTAGCCAGCTATCTCACCTTAATGAGCATTAAAATATATATCTCTCTCTTTTACGCGTTACGCAATATTACGCACCCGATTTGCGCAATTTTATACTGAGATTACTGCAAATATATTACTTCTAATCGTGAACATATATGACTATATTTAATTCAGGTAATAACAGATGATGGTAAGCTCTGTTAGGGATTTGTATTTCTGGTTAATATCCATAGATTTCTGTTAATATTCTGCATTATTTATTTGGTACAATTAATATTGTCTAAATACACTCTTTATATTTTATATTGCGGATTAAAAATGACATTGATAGTTATAAAAATATATTTCTACTTTTCTTTCTTCTACCTTTTAAAAGGTTTTTTAAACATTTGAGAAAGCCACATTCAATTATTCCTGTTTACAGCGTACTATAAAATAAACAAATTTAATTCTTTATAATTCTTCTATACGTGATGTAATATTCATGAGAGTATGCTTATTCAAGGGGGACATATTCCTTTACACAATATACACAGCGCCCTCTAGTTCCAAGCTAAGCAACTAAATGCTTGTGTTATGGATGCTAGATAAAGGATATACGGAAATATATACTTTTCTGTTTTTGAATACATACTTAAAATAAATAAAAAACACTCAGACGCCAGACAAATATTCATGTTTATCACATATTCACAAATATTTGTGCTCGGATGGGAATCGAACCCCCGACCTCATTGCTGCTGCCGGTAGTTTTACCAATGCGCCACGAGGCCCGTCAAATTGTGAGTTCTTTCGAAATTCTTACAGGAAACAACATTATTTGAAAAACTATGACTAGTTTTTGCGCTTAAGATATGTCCCTAATATTATGTAGCGTCCTTATATGACACACTTACTATCAGATAAGTTAACCTTATGTAAGTATGCATGTTAATCGCCACAGTAACTTAAAAATAATATTGAGCGCACATGCAAATTAAATTAAAGATGAATATTTTTTAATACGATATTATTATAACATAACTTCACGCCTTTTGTTACCCGAAGGTGTAGGCAGCGGCTGTTAAGCCTCGTCTCGCCGTTATGTTTACGTCCCAAATGGTGGCGAACCTATTGCCATACCGGGCACAAAGTTTGTCAGTCACCGATATATATCACACATAACTTCCGAAAACAATTTCGAAAAGTCATTGGTGTGAGCCAGTGTCTGGAATCGAACCCCGAACCTCTGGATCAGAGGCCGTGCGCTCGCCCACTGCGCCACCGAGACTGTTGGCACCGAGACTATTATTATACGACGACAATATAACGATTATGTTGTTATTCTGATGGTTTGTAGTATGTCGACAAACAATCAGGCCCACTTTTGCAGCTACTTGCGTCACAGTCAAAACTGAAATATTAAAAATAAGTTAAAAGCGATTCGTTAAAATTTAAATTAATCCTTAAATTTGAAAGTGAAAAGAACATGTACCAAAAGATTTAGGCTTCCATCTCACGAACTACATTTAGCAACAACAACTAAGATTTATATACACCTACTAAAGTTCTCTTACCTTCACAGAATCAGATAGCGCGAGGTGAAATAAAACTAATTTGGCTTTCAGCGGTGATGGGATCCAGCTATCCATTACCAAAGTCCTGCCAGTTAATCTTAATACTGTGTAAGGAATCTCTGCCTAATATAATTGTGTAACTCATTATTAGCTTGTTTTATTTGAGGAAAACACTTTTTTATTTTCATCTTCTCGGTGTACATTCACGTCTTTAATTATCTTAAGGCATAGGCAGCAGCAATTACTTTCAGTGAGTTTTCGGGTTCCACGGAACATGATGACGCTGACTCAGTCACAATTTTATCAGTCATCAATATTTATCGCACATCACTTCCTAAAAGTATGTAGGTAACTCTGACATGTAAGTCGTGAGTCTAAAATCACTAAGTTGTCAAGAGAACAAGAAGACAGGAATTCTATGATATTATATTTACTTTTATAATTATTGCCCAACAGCCATTCATGCATTTTCATACGATGTGGTTTCATATTTTTCTCTAATTACAAGAGAATATTGTCTTTTACGGTCTAGTAGCTACATCTCCCATTTCTTGCTCGAAAGGTTCCATCCTCATATAAGGGTTTTGTGAACCAGACAAAACACCCTTTTAGACTTTAGTCTTAATCTTAGTTTTAATCTTTAGTCGTTTTGGTTGTCTGGAAGTCGAGTATTCAATCAAAAAATAGTGGGATCAAATCCGGTCTCACAGCGATGTTTGAATTCTTTTTGAAAGTAATGTGTGATAAATATTAACGATTGACAACAATGTGCCCGGTGTGTGGAAATAGGTACCACCACCTATTCCACTTAGGTCTTAAAATTCGACGAGTCAAGGCTTAACAGCCGCTGGTTTCGTCTTTGGTTAGGAAAACATATTGAATCAATATATTTATTTTAACAAAAAAAAAATCCAGAGACTGTATCATCTTTTCACTAGTACATACTATTCCACCAGTACCTAAATGGTGAACTACGGACAGGAATTCATAATACAGCCTACATCAAACGAACTGCACGCCTCACTGGACACTATTTTGTGGCAAAACCGTGATTGAATTGAATTGCTTACCACCAGAAATATGGGTAAATTATTTCTGCTGGATGACTATCCTAACTACTCGTTATTAAAAATAACTGGCAGAAGTTATTACTACTTTCGGTCAGGAGGTCCAGGTTCAAATCCTGGCTCACAAAAATAACTTTTCCAAAGATATTTGTGATAAATATCGATGACAAAGATAATTTTGCCCAATAAATAGCAATAGGTTTTACCATTTACTACAATTAGGACATAAAATTCGATGAATCGAGGCGCAACCGCCGTTACCTATACTTTTGTAAAAACACAGTGAAATAACAAAAAAGATGTTACTTCCTGGGGCATGGTTCCGTTCATCTTTCGGAAAGCTAGTAGCTTGTGATTTAGAGGGCGTTAATATACGTTACATGACAAACAAACTGATAAATATTACATATTAAATGGTTCAATTTCACGTCGCTCAGTTCGTCTACTACGGTCGGTTAGCTACGTATGCAATATTCGGATAGGCCGAGTGTAATGCACTCACCAGTGCCTGCGCTCTCACCTCAAACAATTTCCTACGGACTCGGGCAACCGGAAAATGATGGATTTTCTGAACTTTCAGCCAAAGCTTTCAACTATGTAGTACTCGGCTAAATATCTAATATATAAAATTCTCGTATAGCAGTTTTAGTTAACATACTCCGGGTAGGTCTGAGAATAGGAGTTAAAAAAAAACATTTTTAAGATATACTGTATATTTTTGTATACAACATATAAAAATACATACAACTAAATTTACACCATAATACGATCTGGCTCTATTTTTTATTTGTTCGTCAAACACTTTATTTTTTTGCAAGACAACGTTTGCTGGGTCAGGTAGTGTATCTATATATATTTATGTCTATAATACTTAACTTCACCAAACTTTAAACGGCCAATAGCCAAATTAAATTGGTCTTACATTTCTATATAGAACGGTCCACCGCTATAATTTAGGCCAGCTCGATGTCTCCAATCAGCGTGTGTAATGCTCAAGCTAGTTTCACCACACCACAGAACTGCTTCCGCTCCTGATTAGCGAATGTTACCAATTCGGAGCGGAGATCCAAAGACTATTTTTTTATCAAAAATATAGGTTAATAAACTACTTTGCACTTTAATATCTTTATTTACAATAATAAGAAGAATTAAATTAATTACAGTATAATAATATACAATTAAAAAAACCAGCTAAAATCAAATTTCTGCGCATCTCGGTCTACTAGAAGCGTGTCCCAGAAGACTGGCTGCATTGCCACGCTGTATGGCAATGCTAATCCTCGGTGCAAAGAATAGACCAGCCCTCTGCACTATATCATTGCAACAGTCCGATTTCCTTTTATGTTTTATGGAATATAGCAAATAAGCTAAGACCTGGTTGTGGCTGTCGCTCCCCATTGAGATCATTTCGGTTGCAGTTGCGTTTCCATCCTATACAATGGAATAAAAAAGGAAAGGGAAGAAAATGGGACTACGGATAACCCTCACACGGAATAAAACCTAGCATGAGTCACTGTATATCGATTTTATGATTTATGTTCGCAGGCCAAGCCGGCCCATTCAAGTAGAATTCTATGAAGCTATCTTCATAGAATTCTACTTGAATTTGCCGGCTTTGCCCAGAGAAGCTTGGCAGAAAGAGAGAGAGAAGATAAACATTATATGAAACAAATTTATACCCACATTAATATATATAACATAACATAACTTCACGGCTTTTGTTACCCGAAGATGTCGGCAGCGGCTGTTAAGACTCGTCTCGCCGTTATGTGTATGTCCTAAATGGAATAGGTGGCGAACCTATTGCCATACCGGGCACAAAGTTTTCAGTCATCGGTATTTATCACACTTAACTTCCGAAAATAATTTCGAAAAGTCATTGGTGTGAGCCAGTGTCAAGATTCGAACCCGGACCTCTGGATCAGAAGCCGCGTGCTCTCCCACTGGACCACCGTGACTAATATATATACTAGTCATTATGAATATTATAAATCTATGAAAATGGCTTTTGGGTCATTTGAAAGGGACATTAGTTATTTTCCTATTACAAGGTTTTAACTTCTATGGGTCTATAATTTATGATTGTTACAAATTTATGGGAAAAGACAAGATAAACCGTCTGTGAAATTATTAGTATCTTTATTGTAACGTAATAGATTTAAATTTAATTATTTTTAAATTTTGATGCAATAATATTTTATAACCTCTATATTATTGCATTTCATATTGTAGACGACATCTTGACTAGTTGTCATTGTTTATTTCATTTTAACACACATTTGATTCCTTTTTTGAATACGTAATTTGCGATAAGAAACTCTGTCTTTCATGTTTTTTTTTTTTGAAGTGAAACCTCTAATGTAAATATGGGTGATACAAATCGTACATAGATACGAAATCCGATTTCGTAGCAATATCTAAAAATCTGTTACTGGCTCGCACGAAATCTATATATTACAAAAATCTGTTACTTACAATATCTAAGATTTTTACCGTACCGTCAGTACCGTGCCGAATCCATTATATAGTTGAGCAAGTGAGCGCGAGCTATATATATTAGAGTGGTACAGCAATATATGTACGATGCATGTATCAGACAGATTTGAACCATAATGCTACATATGTAAAGCTTATTTTAGATTTTTAATGTTGAAAGTAAAAGATTGGTTGGAGTGAAATAGCAGTATATAGACGGTTTAACTTATTTAATATTGTAAATTGAATTTTATAAGCATAGAAATAAAGATGATTTCTGAAAATTGGGATCATTGAAATATATAGTTGGGTAGAGCGGAAAGGGAATATTGGGTATTTGACTAACAGAATCAAAATGCCGGTATTCTTAGAATCACATTTTTGAATATATCCTAGATATTTGAATATCTATGTATTTTAATATATAGTTTCGATATCGGATATTGAAAATCTAAATCTATTATAGATACGGTTAACGGTACTCCAAAAAGGCGATACGACTCATGTCTAGCATGTAACGATTAAAGATTACGCGCAAAAGACGTTACGACTAGAGGTGAGTAACTCAGGAGAGATAGATAAAAATGATATGTATCTGTCTCTTTCTATCCATCACTCTATCTATCACTTCATTTATGAATCTATCAGTGTATCTTTTCAATCTTTTGAATCGCGATCATTTCGATCATAGCGATCATAGCGATCACTGACTAGGAGTGATCGCAACGGATGTATATGAGTGATTACATCAACATATGCTCGTTTCGTAGAACGACCCAGCGTTTTGTTTGAATTATGGTACGCCTTGATTCGGATATATGAAGCGTTATTATATTAATACAAAATTACAATATTTAGTTTAGTACGAGTAATTTAATTCTATCAATATAATATTATTAAACAAACAACAATTTTATTTGGTTGCCAAGGCTTAATTTTATTTCATTAATAATATGCACAAAGTTGTAGAGCCAAACAGTTTGCTGCATGAATCGGCTGGCTCGACCAGTGAAATAATATATTTTTTTTACTATAAATTTATAATATAGTTATTATTATTAATAATATGTAATAACTATATTAAAATAATATAGTTATTAATATTATTCAGTACTAATAATAAAATTCAAATTCATTGTAGTTGATTGTAGGGCTCGGTATCTTTTCTAAAATAACGAACGAACCATGTTGAACATGGGCAGCCATGGACTTTGCACGGAACGCTTGTTAATACGAAAGTTTAAAATGATTTAAAAGAATGAATATATTCAGTTTTGAATTTGATCACTCAGTGAGCAAATAAATCACGCTGACTAGAATGAGTGGTGAGTTGTCGCGCAGAGCGCGATACAAAGTGATATAGTGATAGAAAAGGGTGATGCATATCGCAGTGATCAAAAGATTCATATGCATCTTTTCTTTCCACAGTTTCCACTGATACAATAATCCCATGTCTAGTTACGACCCACTACTTTATTACTAATTAGACAGCTAACCTCAAAACGATCAGCGTCTTCAAAAATTTTAACAAAGGGCACGTATTTAACCTTATATTATTCTCATTAAGAAATGTCATTTACTTGAACCTATATAATAATTAGCGTAACGTAACCATAGCGCGATCTAGAGAATGATACAGCGTCATCTATCGTTCCATAGATAATAACTATTTCAATATTTCTTACAATACTATCAGCGTAGTTCAAAGAACAAAATTTCTCACTGCGTTCGTAATATCTACTACTAGCTATGTACTGATTGTATTTAAGTTGCTGTAAAGACTGTATTTAATAAAAGTTTTGTTGAAATCATAACTATTTAGTGACTAACATAACTTCACGCCTTTTTTTACCCGAAGGTGTAGGCAGCGGCTGTTAAGAGCCTCGTCTCGCCGTTATGTTTACGTCCCAAATGGAATAGGTGGCGAACCTATTGCCATACCGGGCACAAAGTTTGTCAGTCATCGGTATTTATCACACATAACTTCCGAAAACAATTTCGAAAAGTCATTGGTGTGAGCCAGTGTCTGGAATCGAACCCCGGACCTCTGGATCAGTGTTAGTGAGTAAATATTCAAATATTCCAAATTTGTGTCAAATGTTTCAATGCCTCGCTTAAATCCTTACGCGGGTAGATTTGTTGCTGTTGACAACTCTGTTAAATGTTAAACACGAGGGAATCTGATTTAGTATTTTTTCGAGTTTTTTACACTTTCTTTGCGTAATAAACACTGAGTTAATTCGTAGCAATAATAATAGCATCGGTACGTACATAATTATAGCACAGCCAGTGGCAGAAAAGAAAACTAGCCTATATACTGAGAGAGATTTTAATATTCAAAATAAGTATTTTAAAAATGATTGAGCATTTAAATTATATTAGGATGAAAAAGTTCAATTCAAAGCTTAAAATTGTTAACATGGCACCCGCCATTGATTCCAACTATTAATTTTCATATTATTAGCACGAAACTCCGAAAAAGGTCACATCAAAGAGGTGTGACCTAGTATTCGAACTCAGTACTTACTTACTAAACAGAGCCCTCTATAATAAATTATACACATACATACATAACTTTAACGTCTCGGTGGCGCAGTGGTCGAGCACGCGGCTTCTGATCCAGGGGTCCGGGTTCGATTCCAGACCCTGACTCACACCAATGACTTTCCGAAATTGTTTTCGGAAGTTATATGTGATAAATATCGATGACTGAAAAACTTTGTGCCCGGTATGGCAATAGTTTCGCCACCTATTCCATTTGGGACGTAAACATAACGGCGAGACGAGGCTTAGCAGCCGCTGCCTACACCTTCGGGTAACAAAAGGCGTGAAGCTATGTTATGTTTGTTACATAACTTTACGCCAAATCCCTTGCGGGGTAGGCAGAGTGAACAGAGCGTCATGAGGCACGATTCTTACCCGCTTCACTCGCTTCGTTGACTTTCATAACTCTCTTCATGCACGCGCGTCGGTTTTTGAGGCTCCTTAACATCACCTTCCTTCCTATAAATTATAAATATACACTATACCATAGTGGTTTTGAGTTTTTGAGATTGTAATATGATTTCGTTTTAAATGTGTTTTTAATGAACTATCTATCGTTTTAATTCGTCTGTATCTCCTACATGTAACTATTGGTTCTGTCTCTAAAATACAATAATTTATTAGACTGAGTTAGTGGTGGTCAACTCGAGCCAAGCCCAACTCGAGAAGATTACGTCCAATTAGAATCCGACCGAAAGTCTATTTTTGGCCGAAGCCGAATTCTATTAATCGACAATCTCCACAAGGTGCATAAACTCTTAGTAATTTAATATTTTTATTCAGTATTATCTATAGTTAAAGAAGAATAACGGCGTAAAGAGGCTCATGCCGCTTTTCGCTTGGCAGACCCATCGCACCAACGAAAATCATTTCCGAGGAAGTTTGATGTCCGACTAAATTTATAAACTTAACCTCAAAGTATTGATATTTTATTATAATTTTGTCGTGTTCGTTCATTAAAAACATTATAGACACTAGAACAAACTGTTCTAGAGTGCAGTATTTTGAAAAGGTATTAGAAGGTAGAAGAGAATAGAATGAGGTAGAAGTAACTAGAACAGGTATTAAGTCATAAAATGAAAACTTCAATGAGCAGTACATCACATAATAATTCATTAATTTACTGAAATCTACACTAATAGTTATAATGATTTGTATTTTTGTATTTTTTTGTATGTAACGAATAAACTCAAAAAGTACTGGGCCAATTTTAATATTTTTTGTTCTTTAGAAAGCCACATTATCACTGAGTAACGTAGGCCACGTATAATCATCGTCGTCATGTGACGCTTTGTTTGTTATGAATGACTGTAATATTCATATTGCTCAAGTAAAGATCTCACTAACTCTGTTCCATGTCGGTTTAGTGTGAAGTATAATAATAATTATGAACTCCAGTTGGAAGTAGTGTCCCACCGAAGCTTCGGCTTCGGCCACCTTCGGCCAAAAAACATTTTCGGCGAGATCTTCGGTTTCGTCCGGATTCTGGGGTGATGCCGAAGGTCCGAGAACCATCGGAACTAAACGAACTGTTATGAAAGACACAGCGACTGACGAACCGGACTGAACTTAGTTCAGTGTTTTGATGGCAATTTGTGTTTATCAATTAAATTAACATAGTTATTACTTAAGTGAACTAGTGTAAAGGACAATATTATCGTAAATAATTGTTCAATGAATAGCCGATTAAAGTTCTAAATCTTGAAAATTATAACTTTTTTTCACTACACTATACATGAATTATAGATCAAAACCACCCCGTTGACGCCTTATAACTATTAAAAAAACCGCATCAAAATCCGATCCGTAGTTTTAAAGATATGCGCATATAAGTGGACAGACAGCGGAAAGTGACTTTGTTTTATACTATGTAATGATAACAAAATGAAAGTGTACACTTTAGTTCTTATAAGATACTAGCAGACCGGGCGAACTTCGTACCGCTATATTGTATGTAGCTTCCCGCCTCATGATGTTACTCGCGTACAAACAAATGTCAATGACGACGACGATTACACATAGCCTATACTATGTTACTCAGTGTTAATGTAGCTTTCCAAAAAAAAAAATTTATTAAAATTGGCTTTTTCAGTTTATTCGTTACATACAAAAAAACAAATCTTTCCTCTTTACAATACTATTATATATTATACAATATAACTTCACGCTAAGTCCCTTGCATGGTAGACAGAGAGAACAGAGTGCTACAAGACACGACACTTAGGGCCGATCCTCACTATAATGCCGTTCACAGTTTGTTCTCGGTTCAATCTCGGTTTGATAAAATATTATAAAGTAAAAAATATATGTGTACATTCATACTATCCGCAACAGTCAAGTTTCGCTCGAATCTATTTTTTACTTTATAATATTTTATCAAACCGAGAATTGAACCGAGAACGAACTGTGAACGGCATTATAGTGAGGATCGGCCCTTACACGACTCACTCAGTTCTTTTCCTTTCTTAATTCTCTTGTTAAACACGCTCGTCCATTTTTAAGTTTTCTAATGTCACCTTTCTTTCAGGACTCGTTATATTTGATGTGGGAAGGTGTATATTTAAAAAAAAATGTTTGATAGTGTTTACCTCCTAGATAGGCCCATTTTCACCAGGTGATGACGGAAACCAGGAGAAATCGAAGGCAACCACCGAAAATTGTATGCGAATATGGTGTTTTTGTTAAGTAATAGTTAGACATCTCTTAGGGATATGCTTTATAGTGTCACCATCGGATGCTGTTGTGCTGATGAAGAGGCCACAGAACTCCTCAACGGTTAGGAGTTTGATGACAGAACTGCAATTGGTCGATAGAAACTACTTGGTAATATGTAGGGCTAGCGTGTTGCTTGTGAGGTATGCTTGAATTAACGTCTAATACAGCTGTGCTAGGAGTTAGGACACAATTCTGTAAAATTATTTTTAAAATTATTAATGTTTTATAATGCCCATTTTTTTTTTCCAGTGTTATGGTGTCTACTCATGATAATAACAAAAATATAAATACTTAACAAATATTATCAAACTCTTTCAAAAATATCAACCATTTAACAAGCGGACTTGTAATAATATACGTATGTATGTATGTATACGGCCTTATAGTGATAATATAATAATATGTAATAAATTGGCCATGGAATGAACTAACATCTATTGAAGGTGAAACAAAAACTCATTAATATCACTAAAAATCTAGAAATAAAATTAAACCGGACCGGACCTCTGATCCAGAGGTCCGGGGTTCGATTCCAGACACTGGCTCACACCAATGACTTTTCGGAAGTTATGTGTGATAAATACCGATGACTGACAAATTTTGTGCCCGGTATGGCAATAGGTTCGCCACCTATTCCATTTGGGACGTAAACATAACGGCCAGACGAGGCTTAATAGCCGCTGCCTACACCTTCGGGTAACAAAAGGCGTGAAGTTATGTTATGCTAAACAATTAGGGATCTTTACTAAAAGTCCCATCACAGAAATAGATCAAGATAGAACGGCCGCGATGGCATATTTCCATACATTTCGAGCGTGTCACTTTTTTGAAAAACCACGCCCTCAGCGTGACGTCATTTTCATTGTGAGCGGAGCGACTAGTTAGGAGACACTCACATTAGATTATCGATGTTAATATCGGCAACGCGTGTTAATTTTATTATTTTTATATTTTACTAACTTTATTGATTTTCTGTAACGATAATCATAGAAAGTAAAACATGTTAAATACTTCAATCCGACATATTAAAACCCAAAACATATTTTTCCAACAGTATATAAAATTTAATTATAAGTATTTTACTGTCCTTGAAACTATACATATTTATTAAATATTTGCCTTTTTGTAAGGGTTGGCCTCACAGTCCTGGTTAAATAACGAAGCCGAACGTCTACATATACCTCGGTTACTGCCCATTTGAGAAGAACGAGATGATTTTCCATCGGCGATTGGTCAAATTGGTGAAAACTTATACTGTCAAATAAACTGCTGCCAATGTAATTACGAAACACTTTGGTTGAAATTTGTGGTGTTAGAATAAAGTAGGGACAAAGCAAGATATGAGCTGATACTCAAATTATTATTGAATTAATTTATCGATAAGTCCTAAGACTCAACGATACATGGAGTGCCCATCTCTAACAATCGAATCACAGCGATTAACAGACACAGCGATTAACTGGCAGGTGTATTGTGTATTTCGTTCGATTCGACGTACATTACGCGTATAATTTATACGCGCAATGTTTTTGTATACGAGTTGAATGCGGACAGCAATGGTTATTTATCATAACGAAAAAATATGCAACTTGTGATCGTAATTATTGAGCATAGTAAAAGTAAAACAATAATTTATAATCTCAAAAAAATACTTTCTACTGATTTTCTGTGCTTACTGATCATACGAAATACTTCCTTTTTTCATATTTGATTCACTAAAAAAAAAAAAAAAAAGAAAAGAGTAATTGTAGCAGTTATGTATAGTTAAAAATTAATACTTAGTTATTTACTTCGTAAAAATTGTAAGATATCAAACTAGCTAATCTAATCTGTATTAATTGACATGAGATGACGATGATGTAGAGAAAGAAACTGTTTATTTTTAATTTGACAATTTATATTTATATTTATGATTGTATCTGTTATTAATTTATGTAATTATTGGTGTATTGTATTAGTGTGGGTTCTGTAACTACATAAACATATGATAGTGGATGTTGTTAATTGATAGTTGTGGGTGCCTTAAAAAAATGAGCACCGGTCATGAAACTAAATACTTAAGTAACTCAATGTATTATATGTGCATCATTTACTGGCGTCCCAAATACAAATAAATAAATAAACTACTTTTGTTTTTACAATTTTTCACAGCATAATAAGGCATATATGTGACGTTTTATCTATTTTTTTACGTCCTGAACGCATGGCAGGAACGCCCGTTGCGTAATGAGAGCGAGTTTTGAAAAGCATGCAATATAGTGCAGGGTTTTGGCACGCTTGCCACGCCTATTCGCCGTTCTATCTTGATTTATTTCTGTGAGTCCCATAGTGTAACACCCAAGGTGCAAAAAAAGGACCTAAAAAATGATTACATCGCGTACGCTGCAAGAAGTATTGATTGTAGAGCAAAAAAATGTTCTACAACTTTGCAGAATATACTCGTATAGTTGTTTACACAAATGGTCGCGAGACCGTGTGTCTAACTATTGTAGTTATCTCACAATAAGTGTTTATTAATATTTTTTAAATAATTTGAATGATGATGTTTTAAAACATTGAGATATATTACTAAAGTATAGAGTGGACATCTCGAACAAAATTTGTGCGCCGAGCACTGTGGTGAATGCACCACAGTGAGCTCAATCGGTGATTGTGTTACGCAGAGCGAGGACGTGTTTTGCAGATTTTAAACCTATATGCCGAATGCCGAATTGTGTCTTAAAAACGTGTAGAACTTATTCAAAAACAAAAAAAAATATATAGTAATATAACTTTTCATCGGTAAGTAAACAAAATTTCTCTTAAATTAATAAATTTTACATGTTAAATTTACTAGTTACAGCCGGCATTTTATGAGTGAATCATAGAGTAACAAAAAAATTACCACAGAATCGACAGTGAATCCGTGCTAAAATATACGTTGACGTATATATGTTGACGGTAATATTAAGTTATTTCATATAGGTTGAATGATATTAAGTATTTATTTATATTGTCTATTGGTTTCAAATTAATATTTTACTATTGGTTTCAAATTAATATTTTACTATTCATAAGTTTAAAATACAAATTTTTATAAACTAATTATTATTTTTACAGGTTTCTTCGACCTGGTCACAGGGAACGGGCAAATGGATCAGATTTGTTAAAAAAATCGAACACGAATATAAAGTTACTACCGAATATACATACTTCCGTGCACCAGAAACTGAATCAATTTGCTTTGTTTAAAGGAGAATAAAACAATAATGCGAAACTAAACTGACTTTTCTTTCTATCTTTTCAAATCATAATACTATAAATTAATAGATCGTAGAATTTGTATATACCTTGAAATATCAAATCTCAATAGTCAGAGGTATTATCATTTTGAGACGAACTCTAGCAATTTTAGCCACTTAATAATGTCAAAAAACTGTCAGTAAAGTATTACCGAGAGAATATAACTATCAATATCCACATTTCATGTCAGATAGGTAGAAATAAAAATATTGTACCGAAGTGTCGCGTCTATGGACTTACGTCTCATCTGTGACTCATTAAGCAACCCCCCGCGCATCCCGTACCCCTGATTCGTTGCAAAGTTTTTGTTCACAATGTCTCCTCTATACTTTAGTAATATATCTCTATGGTTTTAAAAGCCCTTTATTTTGTACTTTGGTATTAATTCTGATTAAAATGAATTATTTACAATTCAAGATAGATTTAGTAGCTTCCTAGAACTTTTTGAATTATTTAAATCGGACATTTCATTCAAAAGATATCGCAATATTCACCATATAAGTATTCGATTTTTAGGCAAATATGTATTGCGCACACATATAGTAACATAACTTCATGCCTTTTTTACCCGAAGGTCTAGGCAGTGGCTTTTAATTCTCCACTCGCTGTTATGTTTACGTCCCAAATGGAATAGGCGGCCATACCGGGCAAAAGAGGGCAAACTAGCAAGCGCGTCACCTGATGGTAAGTGACCAGCGCCGCCCATGGACACCTGCAACACATATAGTGTTACAGTTGCGTTGCCGAACTTTAAGGGAACAGGAATAGGAAAGTATGGGAAACGGGGATGCGCCTCCGGGTACCTCTCTCACTGAACGAAACGCGGCATGAACCACTTTACGTTGATCTTCCGAGAGATCGTGGTATTTCACCGGTAGAGTCATGCATGTCATTCATGCAGCGAACTGCTTGGCTCCACCACTACCATTCATTTTGTTAAGCTTCAATTTCATTAAACTATTATTACTACACACACATCAGTTTAGGTTTAGGTACTGTAATTGATTTGTTTCTAAGATTTTCGCGAATCTCACTCATTGATTAAAACAACTTTTAGGATTGTATCGCGTTTATTTATTATTTATTTATATTTATTTCCCGACGTTTCGAACTCTTTACAGAGATCATTTTCACGAGTATAAATAATAAATAAACGCGATACAATCCTAAAAGTTGTTTTAATCAATACTGTAATTGATTTTTAAAACAGTGGTAGAGCTAAACTGTGGTAAACTGCTTGTTACTGCATAAATGGGCCGGCTCGACCGGTGAAATACCACGACCTCTTAGAAAACCGACTTAAAGTGGCTCATGCCGCGTTTCGTTCGGTGAGAGAGGTACCTGGAGGCCCACCCCCTTTCCCATCCTTTCCTATCCCCTTCCTCCCTTAAAGGTCGGCAACGCAACAGTAACACTATATATGCTGCTGGTGTCCATGGGCGGCGTTAGTTGCTTACGATCAGGTGACACACCTGCTCGTTTGCCTCCTATCCCATAAAAAAAAAATCAATCATAGTACCCTCCAGTAGGGATGTGAAAAATAATTGATTATTGAAATAATCGATTAAAAATCGATTATTAAAAGTTAAAAAAATTGATTTTAATTACTGATTATTTTTATATGACTAATCGATTAATAATCGATTATTTTATTAATCATTCAATAACATATTACCGATTTTTTTTTCATCTGCAACGCCCCGATATTAAGTTTGGTCTTCTGGTGATGTAATGATGATGATATAGGTATATATTATGAATGTAATAAATATGTATTACGTAGTTCTTGATCTTAGGACTCAATTTTGACGTGTTTAACCCGCTAGGGATGATAGTAATAACAGTCGTGGAGCCAAGCAGTCCGCTGCATGAATGGGCTGGCTCGCCCGGGAAACACCACTAGCTCTCATTCACAGATAATTTTAATGCTTTTTTGGGTCTCAAATAAATGGGCTTTTCGATAGTATCTTGAAAAATGTGACGTCATTCTAAATCCAATATTGCGGAATAAGTATTTTAATGCATTTTTACAATATGGATATCAAATTGGCTTGAGCTTTGGTGATGTGATGGCAGGTCCTCTTACATAGAGGAGTAATTACCAAATTCGACCCAGACCCGTATTAAGATTTATACTCGAGTGGGGATCGAACCCGTCAATCTCCGTTCCACAGTCGGTAGTTTTACCAATGCACCTTGAGGCCCGTCGTAATGTAAGTAAGATGTGCTCTTTTTAAATTAAGCGTGTTATAAACTTATGTTTGTTACAAAGTTTCACTTCTATAGCGCGGAGGGACTCCACGCGAATTTTTATTTTTAGGCATTATTTTTTATAAAAACATTCAAGATTCGACTCAACTTTCATCATGAAAATATTGTAACCGCAAAAAGTGACAAAAAACCGACACAAAGAACCTCATTACTCTACTGGATGGAGCCAGCAGCACTCATAATCGATTTTAGATAATTCGCCTAATTCGATCGATTTTTAAGGGTCAGACGAGCAAACGTCAAATGAACGTGCCACCCATGAACACCTGCAACACAGACAGAAGTACAGTTGCGTTGCAGGCCCTTAAAATAGAATAGAATAATGGGAAGCAGAGAAGAATAAAGGGAGGTGGGCCTCCTAGTCTCTTTATCACTAAATGAAAAGCGGCTTGAGTCCCTCTAAATAGATTTTCTGAGAGGTCAAGATATTTCACCGGTTGCTCCATTCGTGCAGCGAACGCTCTACGTAGCCCTACCACTGTTTACTTATGTTTCACACAATCAAATTGAATACAGAAATGAGGTCTCAGTGAATATAAGATGAGATGTTGATAGGAAAGTAATATTATCGAAATCTCAAAAAGAATTCCCAGTTCACTTTGCCTAATTCGAACTGAAAGTTCGTCGGTCGAATTTTATTCAAGAAAGTGAAGCTCGCCGATAAAACAAGAGTTCCCGAGAGTCTGAGTTAGGTAAACAGTTTATATGAGTGCAGGTTTAGTATGGTCGGAGACTGTCAACCTTTGGCACATGACATTCTTCAAGTATTTTTTTGTTCTACATTTAATAGTCTTTCCTTATACCTGCTATGCTAATATGTATCATCATACTGTTATATTGCAAAGTTGCTGCACTTTTTGCCTGGCCTATTTCCTCAAAATTCTGCAAATACATTAATTTCTTCTTGGAATCGGAAGTCCTTCAATTTAACTTAACGGATTAAATGGAGATGTTACTTTAAGTATATTTAAGAGCCTAAACAACACAGAATAAATTGTGATTAGCCAAATCTGATATTATAATTGAGACTAATTACAGACTTGAACTTTCTGTTCCTCAATACTATTACAATTATATTATTTTGATCTATTTATCCGGAACTCACTCTGATAGAAAGTTAACACAGGTGGCAATTATCAAAAATTTACAAATAAAGATACTATATTTATCTGTGTATATTAATGAATTAATAAGTTTTAACACTTATTTATTTAACAGATTCACAGGATTTGACAACGTATACATAGAGATTAAATCGTTTTGACAACGTTTACATAGAGATTAAATCGGAACTATAAGAAAAGGTTTGCGATCTCTGACTGAGGTTTTCACGGAAAACATGCTCGATGTTTTACTTAACAAACTAAATGTTTTCACTGGACTAGAATTTCCTCTTTTAAATGATTTTATCTGTACACAGCTAAGTATACGATTTTTACGAAATATTTTAAATCAATCTCTAATTCCAACTGAAGTCAAAAGATGAATAAAAACAATAACTGTTCCATGATTGTCCGAAAAACGGTATTCGTTGGGACGAATGGGTCGAAAACGGCCTGTAATGTAAGGGAATGTGCCACAATGGGCCGCAGCGGGCCGTAACGCGTCCGTGGACAGTGGACACTTACTGCCATCAGTACAACATGGCCATGAGTTGCGGTTATATTATGTGGCACATCTTTTAGGTACACAATGACGGTACGATCGTACGACATACATAGATATATAACTTTACGCCAAATCCCTTGCGGGGTAGGCAGAGGGAACGGGGCGCCATAAGGCACGATTTTTACACACCTCACTCGCTTCGTTGACTGTCATAAACTCTTTTCATGCACTCTCGTCGATTTTTGAGGCTCCTAGCATTACCATTATCAGGTATAATTCTCTTATTTATCTTATTTTTTCAACTGTCTTACACCTTACGTCTTACACTATGTTTATAGTGCACGCACATCTGAGTGTAAAAATTAAGTCTGATCTAGCACAAAGTAGACTAGAACAGTGCCAAAATGGAAGGATGCCTTGATATACCTCCCACAGAGAAGGTGCCCTTGCTAAAGGGAACTTTAAAAACGATGACGTGAATGACAATAATAAAGATATAAGTCAGTGTCAGTCAGTGAGGTGAGTCAGAATCGTACCTTATGGGGCTCTTTTCTTCGTGCCCACCCCATAAGGGACTTCAAATAAATGTATTTAAGTCTAACTCACGATCTGTGTATCACTATCACGGTCACAGCATATTGTGGCATTCTATTTTTACGAGGAACTTCATCTCGCGTTATGACGGCAATATTCAGCTTCATAATATACAATATTTCACGATCGTTACGTGACCGTCACGTAACGCGACTTTAGTTAATGAATTTTGCGTAACATATGTTTATTGTTAATGTAATAAGAGGAGAACAAAATGACCGAGAGTTATTTTAAATTGGCCACTATATTTTTTAACAGTTTTAGATATTTTTAGTAACAAACTTACAAATATAAGTTTACGCCTTTTTTCTTTCCAAATGTTCCGATACTACGACTACTTAATCCGAAGCGGAAGCTAAACCATTGGACCATCGAGACTTTATGTAAAGAATCATTACCCTCTTCTTTTTTGAAGATATAATCAAATTTATAGTCTCGGTGGTCCAGTGGTCGAGCACACGACTTCTGATCCAGAGGTTGCGGGTTCGAGTCCTGGTACTGGCTCACAGTACTAACCTTTCGAAATAGTTTTCGGAAGTTATTTGTGATAAATATAGATGACTAAAAAACTTTGTGCCCGATATCGCAATAGGTTCGCCACCTATTCCATTTGGGACGTAAACATAACGGAATTCGTGGCTTAATAGCCACTAACTACTCCTTCGGGTAGGAAAAGGCGTGAAGTTAGTGATCTACGTTTATCCCATTGTTCTATGATTTATAAAAATTTTATCAAAGCCATTTAGACTACACGAAATTAAAAAGAACATTCGTAAAAGTATGCTATTTCTAACGCTCCTTGTACAAGTAAACTTCTCGTGTCTATAAAATATAAGTAAAATGTCTGTCAGTTCATTTCCTCCGTGTGCTCGGTTCGGAACAAGTGGGTCAGTTCTGATGGAGCGTGTAGGAATCAACCAACTATCTCTACTGACTTCTGCTCGAGAGGAGTATATACATATCTCACATTAATACTGCTTTTTAGTATCATCCCTTATTAATGACGTTGGGATATTTGAGCGGCAGGTTTCATTTGACGTGAACTAAATTTTATTAACCTGGAAGGAAAAGGTTTTGTTAATGATGCAATATAATATGCAATAATTTTCCTTTGACATTATGGATTGATTTTAATCAGTTCAATATATAATAGATTCAGCTCATTGAAACTTTTCACATTTTAATTGGA
Organism: Euproctis similis; assembly: GCA_905147225.2. NCBI lineage: Eukaryota > Metazoa > Arthropoda > Insecta > Lepidoptera > Erebidae > Euproctis > Euproctis similis. The sequence goes on along the minus strand of LR990121.1, from coordinate 1,915,902 downwards.
GTGAAATAGAAATCTATACAGATAAAATAAACAAAACTCATGGCAAATAGCGCGCGAATATTTATAACTTGATATTGACAAACATTTTTACATCAACTGTTTGCCTGAAGAAGTCCTGTTATTAAATAAATCAATTAAGAATTTTTTTTTGATCCAGTTAATCGCTAAACCCTCGTTTAGCGATTAACTGGATCAAAAAAAAATTGAGATCTATTTGTATGAAAAGTAAAAAAAAGCTTATTTTAAATGTAACAGACACAAATTTTACTGAATAAAATATTCCATATTTATGACTAATTTAGTCAGTAAAATGTCACTGACTACGTAATACATCAATAACGAGGCTGGCTCACAATGAGTAATCGCCTTTGCCCGCGAGAGCGTATCAATAAGGCGCCTATTACACATTATGATCGTTGGTGGCGGGAACTCATCTGTCACCTGTCACCTGTCATCTATCAAACAAAATTTTCACCTGGTAATAGCGAGTTTGTGACAGTTTTAAATTTAATAAAGATAAAAAAGATAAAAAGATTTTCAAAAAATATTCATCTATTAGGTACTCGCTATCACACATTTGAAACAAACGAATACGTGTCACTGAGCCATTCGCAATGCATTTAATATGTAAATAGACTTGAATTATTTCACGATAAAAACAGGTCGAGTCCAAAAACATGATTTAGTGATTTGGGACTTCAAGCTAGATAGCTTCATGGATATTTATAGAATGCTATAGTTTACGTTTGAGATGTCTTAAATTCGAGTCCAGGTACATAAATACGACTTTATTCCTTTGGAGGAAATTTGGATAGATCTTAAAATGCTGAATCTTAAAATATGAAGCCCGCAAAGTAAAAACAAAAACAATAAAAAATTATTCATTCAATTATTAATACTAGATAAATGATGGATGTACCCTGAGGCAGGCGCTTCGCAATTTTTCTTAACAATTTCTGAACACCTAATTGATAAAACGCTTCATATCAAATTGCATACATAACAAATGCAATTACTAAAATTTACTACATAAAACATAACTTCACGCGTTTTCCTACCCGAAGGTGTAAGCAGTGCCTATTAAGCCTCGACGCGCTGTTATGTTCACGTCCTAAATGTAATAGGCGGCAAACATATTCAAATTGACAAAGACTTACAAATAACATAAAAAAATAAAGTATGCCTTTTTCTCAAACTTCTTAATGTTAAATTTATGTCAGACATAATATCATATCAGACATAATAGTCCAAGAGCCAGATGCAAATTTGGTTAATTATTTCTTCTCGATAGATAATTGGCGATACACATCAGACAACAGTATCATAAAGCCCTATGGCCGTCAGCTGCGGCACAGTGGGTGGGATAAGTAGTTGTAACCTCCCACGCTTGAAGAAAAAATTAATAAATTCACTCATTTCCTCTCGGCTAAAAGTTAATCAAGTTATAGCTAACCCAATACCTGAACAAAAAGAAAAAGTCAGCTGGCTATAACATAGTGCATTGTACGTCAGCTGATGGCTAGATCATGGGAAAAAAAATCTTCACTTTCAGTGATATCCTCTCGGCTAAAAATTTACCAGATGATAGCTTATATGTAACTATTGATAAATATATACGTCAGCTGGCTGTATCTCGGTGGAAAAATCGTCAGCTGATACTTTGAAGGTCGTTATGAAGAAGTTAGCCAGAAGCATTTACTGACTATTTAAAAGCATCAGCTGACCAGGTTTCCCTCGACTTACTGCTAGCTGTTTTTTTTCATTTATCACAGTATTATATTTACAATCAGCTCACAAATTTTCGTGTGGGAGGAAATGACGCCTGTTTCTTATTCTTTTTATTTTTAAAGATTCAAACGAATTTTCGTACCCGGCTCACGAAGAAGCAGACACAAAAATGATTTTCCATGTCTGCAATATTGATATTAATGCAAACGTGACTATTCGTTGTTCCGACACTGAGTGTTAATAATTATGTTAGGTAACATGGCTAATATATCAGAAAATATCAACATTTGCATGGAAGTTGTGTCACGTTGAGTGACAATGTAAATTTTTATCATAATAAATTTAGGCTTCAAAGACACGGTTTCCAGGTCATAAATAAAAATACAACTGTAGGTAGTATACGAAAGTTAATAATTTGATTAATCTGCAATAAAGTCGGTAGTTAATTATTTAATATGAGAGACTGGCCAGACATTTTAGAATTAGACAGGATATTCGGCCATTTCATTTGAAACTGTTATCAAGAAAGGAGCCAGACAGCCAGAAAATTAAAATAACTTTTGATCTTATTGGTGAGTGTTTTAACCAATCTATTCCACCCTAATAGCTAAGATATTATTGCCTGCAGTGCCGTGAGCTTGATGTGCATAATTTATTAAAATTATTTCATCAAAGTTTTAAAGTTCAAGTTTCATCAAAATTATCAAAGTTTACTATTACATGTTAAGACTCTGATAATAGCAGCATATTATTTTTGTATATATTACAGTAATTGCTTATATGAATTATTCTGTACAATCTAGATAATTTTACAAATCAAGTAGGTAGTAGTAACCTACCTACACTATTAATTATGTTGCATAATAGATTGCTACAACTCTTTTCCAAATTAATATTATTGTTTTTAAGGTAGGGTTATATGCTTGATCCACCCTGGGCATTTTCCAAATTACTGGCATGTGACACCACTGTCTACCCATTCTGAGAAATGGGGGTCAGTGGTGGCACTGATTGTCGATGCCAGTGAATGGGGATGCTCAGGGGCTGTTACTGGTTGTCTTCCAGACTGGCTGCCCTCAATCTTCACCCTCAACTCAACCTTTTCAACTCTACCTTCACATCTCCATCTTTGCCTTCTCATCTCAACTTTTCCTGTCGGCCATCTGACAGTGCAAGGCAGCCCAACAACATCGGGGAGGAGACTTCTGTGGAGCACCAGGACACCCCTGCAGTGAGCCTTCGCGGGTCACTCGGCATCAGGTCGTACCTGCTCCCTTTCTAAGAATTATGGTAGCCACAAATTGAGGAGCAACTCGTTGTTAAAATAAAGTTAATAATTTTAATAACCGAGTGAATTTTTTATTTATATACCCCGACCGCGTTACATTGGCTCTCCGGCATAGTGTTCCTCGATTTGTGGTTATTAGTAGGCAGTGGTGAAAGATTATAATAACTTAATATTGTAAGTTCAGGGTGGCTAGTCAATTTATTCACGCGGGAGGGTATAATTGCCCTAGGACAGAGAGTTGACCCGACTGGTTCATGTTACCGCATGCAGGGTAACCAGATGGTATATCTATTTATACCGTCCCTGCATAACCAGCGAGTGAAAGGGACCGCGTGAATGAGGGTGCGTCAATTTGTTTATTTAAATAACTTAAATTCTTTTTTAAATTCAAATAGTAATGGTATGTGACCACCCTAACTTCTTAACTTCAACTTGTAACTAAAATTAAACCAGTATAACAGTAATTTCCACAATTTTTTCTTTTTTTTAATTCTTTTAGGATATCAAATTCTTAATTTAAATCTGTGTCAATAAATTGTGTACTGAGGCAGTGTGTACTCATCATTTTTATATTTATTTTTAACTGAGACTATATGTGCTCTAATAGTTAAATAAAGTAATTATTGTGTTTAGGAGTACCACACTTTGTCCTTGTTTTTATTTTTTCATACTGAGTATGTTATTTTGTAAATCCCTAATATATTAGGGTGTACTAGATAAATTGCACAGTGATTAATTGATATCTGAAGAAAATATAATAAAACATTTGTTTTGTACATGTGGAATTACAGATAATAAAATAAATTGAAGGTAATTGTAACTTAGTGTTGGTTGGTAACTTTTCATGATACTTAGGTATCATTTTAGTGTGCATCAGGTAAGTGGTACTGCAGCAATTTTATCTGGCTCCTAATTAAACAGTGAATTTCTATTTTTTCTAATAACAAAATTATACTTCTACTTTAGTTTGACTTATAATAGTTTTCATAATTTGTAAATATAATACTTCATTTAAATTAGTCTGGCCCAATTTAAAATCAATACTTAATTTTCTTTTGTTTATTAACTTAATTTGATTTCATCAACAATATGAATAAAGATATTAGATATTTAGCTCTCAGAAAGGCAGAGTTGGCCTATAAGATAGCTCTCCTTGGTTTAGAACCATTAGATACAGTAGTAGGACTTAGAAAGCAGTTGTCCACATTGAGGTTGGACAAATAGCTTAATTGTTTAATTTACATAACAGAATTATTCTGTTCATTTGATAACTTTCAAAATTTTAACTGCATAAGGTAGGGACTCGCACATAGTTTTTGAATTAGTGGTTGATTCTCCATTTTATGGGGCAACCGTTGAGGGTTTGTTTGCCTTGCCGGGCATGTACGGCGTAGACTGCTAGTCAGTTTAATAGTGAATTGTTTCCCGATTATACTGGGCAATCACTTAGGGGATTTTAGGGTTTTTTTGATTCGAAGCTAGTTGTGACCTCTCTATTTTATGTAGTGTCTTGTGTATAGGATGCTTTAGGATAATTTCCCCTTTGAGTGTTCCTGATCTTAGTTAAGGAAACACTCATAGTGTAAAAGATCAGTCATAGTCGTGAATTTTGAATATGATCTGTATATGTAAGTTTTTTTTTTTTGGAAAGAATGATGGATGAATGTGTATGGAGTTATTGTCCGGGGCATGTTATGTATTTAGACAAAACTATATTTGGCCTTATTTTACTACTAATTTTTTCTTTTTCTTTCCCGGATTTTTCTTCCTTCCGGAGGAAAAATCCTCCCATTGGAGGGGGGTACTGTCACGTTGAGTGACAATGTAAATTTTTATCATAATAAATTTAGGCTTCAAAGACACGGTTTCCAGGTCATAAATAAAAATACAACTGTAGGTAGTATACGAAAGTTAATAATTTGATTAATCTGCAATAAAGTCGGTAGTTAATTATTTAATATGAGAGACTGGCCAGACATTTTAGAATTAGACAGGATATTCGGCCATTTCATTTGAAACTGTTATCAAGAAAGGAGCCAGACAGCCAGAAAATTAAAATAGCTTTTGATCTTATTGGTGAGTGTTTTAACCAATCTATTCCACCATAGCTAAGATATTATTGCCTGCAGTGCCGTGAGCTTGATGTGCATAATTTATTAAAATTATTTCACCAAAGTTTTAAAGTTCAAGTTTCATCAAAATTATCAAAGTTTACTATTACATGTTAAGACTCTGATAATAGCAGCATATTATTTTTGTATATATTACAGTAATTGCTTATATGAATTATTCTGTACAATCTAGATAATTTTACAAATCAAGTAGGTAGTAGTAACCTACCTACACTATTAATTATGTTGCATAATAGATTGCTACAACTCTTTTCCAAATTAATATTATTGTTTTTAAGGTAGGGTTATATGCTTGATCCACCCTGGGCATTTTCCAAATTACTGGCATGTGACACCACTGTCTACCCATTCTGAGAAATGGGGGTCAGTGGTGGCACTGATTGTCGATGCCAGTGAATGGGGATGCTCAGGGGCTGTTACTGGTTGTCTTCCAGACTGGCTGCCCTCAATCTTCACCCTCAACTCAACCTTTTCAACTCTACCTTCACATCTCCATCTTTGCCTTCTCATCTCAACTTTTCCTGTCGGCCATCTGACAGTGCAAGGCAGCCCAACAACATCGGGGAGGAGACTTCTGTGGAGCACCAGGACACCCCTGCAGTGAGCCTTCGCGGGTCACTCGGCATCAGGTCGTACCTGCTCCCTTTCTAAGAATTATGGTAGCCACAAATTGAGGAGCAACTCGTTGTTAAAATAAAGTTAATAATTTTAATAACCGAGTGAATTTTTTATTTATATACCCCGACCGCGTTACAGTTGGAGTTGGAAAAGCCCAAAGATTTATTAATGTTACTCAATTATATGAATCTTTGGGATCTGATTTGAGCGCAGCACTTCCGGCATTTCACGCATTCACAGGGTGTGATTTTAACCCGGCCTTTTTTCAAAAAGGAAAAAAACGACCGTTTTCAATAATGGATAAATCGAATGATTTCATCGAGTGTTTTATCCAAATGTCAAAATCATTAGAGGATAGAGACAATATTTTTGAGAAAATTCAAGAGTTTGTTTGCCATATGTATGGATTTAATCGTCTGAAAAAGGTCAATGAGACAAGAGTAGCGTTGTTTGAAAAAACATATAAATTCTTGGATACGGAGACTTTCAAGTTACCAAAGAAAGGTATTGATGGCTCTTCTCTACGGCCTTGCGAGTCAGAGCTATATCAGCAATTTTTAAGAGCATGCTACATTGCTCAAATTTGGTCAATTGCACACTTGAAGGTTCCAACTTCTGATGATCCGAAAGACTATGGTTGGGAAGAAATTGACAGTAAATATGATTTTACCTGGTTCTTTGGAAGTCAGTTACCAACATCGATTGATGAAATAACTATCCAGCCCGAAAAAGGTAACATTTTATTATCATATTAATAATATTATGCTAAAATAAATATTTTTTATCAAGTAACTAGTTAATTTATACTAAGCAAATTGATTATTGAAATATTGGAATATATCTAAAATTATATGATTATATATGTATAAGTTTAAAAAATATTGATATGGAATATTTGTTTCACCTCAACACTCATGTTGGAGTGCTATGCCGAATAATTAAAGAGGCGTCATTTCCTCCCACACGAAAATTTGTGAGCTGACTGTAAATATAATACTGTGATAAATGAAAAAAATCAGCTAGCAGTAAATCGAGGGAAACCTGGTCAGCTGATGGCTTTAAATAGTCAGTAAATACTTCTGGCTAACTTCTACGTAACGACCTTCAAAGTATCAGCTGACGATTTTTCCACCGAGATACAGCCAGCCGACGTATATATTTATCAATAGTTACATATAAGCTATCATCTGGTAAATTTTTAGCCGAGAGGATATCACTGAAAGTGAAAATTTTTTTCCCATGATCTAGCCATCAGCTGACGTACAATGCACTATGTTATAACCAGCTGACTTTTTTTCTTTGTTGAGGTATTGGGTTAGCTATAACTTGATTAACTTTTAGCCGAGAGGAAATGAGTGAATTTGTTTATTTTTTCTTCAAGCGTGGGAGGTTACAACGGCTCATCCCCCCCACCGAGCCTCAGCTGACATTCACGAGGCTTTATAGTTCGATTTTCTGATGCGTTTTACTAATTATCACTTGAGAGGAACTTGGTCATATAAATCTGTTACTGGCTCTCGGACTATAAGTAATTTATACTTTTTTGCTACCTGCCATCGCTTTCCTATGTAACTGTGACACGGACCAAACAAAAAATGCTAGTTTGAACTTTATAAGACATCTCATACAACTAAAATTCTTTCGGTATTAGAAAACAATTTAATTATTTTTTTCGATAAATTAAAGCAAATTTTAAGGTATTTTATTGGAATTTATGGTTAAAACTTGCTTGATTTGCTTTTAAATGTAGCTGGAACTGTCCACGTAATAGCTGGAATCAGATCTAATATTTTGATATAGGTCTATAGAATATTATTTATTACCTAGAATCAAAATTTAAGAACATAACCATAAAGCAAACGACATAATATCAAGATTTTTTGCCTACGACTTTGATAAGGAAAATTAATGGGTACAAGATTTATTTTTGTCATTAATTTATGAATTTACTGACTAACACTATTTAATCATTTTGAAAAATTACTTTAAATATCAAACATATTTATACCAAGTTACATGTTTTTTTTTAATTAATGAAAACAAATAATGTTCAAAAAGGACTTTCTCAATAAGTGACACGATGCAAAACCGGAAAAAGAGTGCCAAGACACATTTTGCTTGACCAAATATTTTTTTAGGAAGAAAAAGCAGGTAAATGACGTCATGAAGTTTAACTGAACAGCGCGCATGACAAGAGTAGTCGAAAGAGCAATTGAGATATTTAAGCAACATTTTTCCTCTCCTTTAGTTTTATTATTTAAAAAATTGCTAACCAATCAATTATCTAAAATAATTCAATGTCAACATCTGAAGATCTATACAAGTTTTTGTCTTTTTTTCACTTATTATTTCAGTCTTTATAAAACTGCAAATTAGGCTGATTATTAAAATATAAAGCAAACAATACGCCACAGGAAATTATGTCAGATTTTATAGATAATTTTTAGCTATAAAGGTTTGTAAAAATTTTTGAACGCAAATTTATATCAAAAGCTAGAGCTAATTTACAATCAACTGAAATAGAAATATATGTCTTGAAAGATATTTTTCATAGTTTTTTAGATTTTATTTTTAATCTTAACCAAAACCGTGAGTCAGACAGCAAACTTGACCAAATAAATTTTAAATTAACTTTAAAAAATTCAAGCCCGAATACTGAACCGCCACTCAAATGTGACAATCAATAAAGTGCTACTTACTGCTCAAATTTCACGTATTCTGTCTAATGCCACAGCTACTTAAACGCTTATGTAGCGCTTATAAATTTGAGTGGCGGTTCAGTATTCGGGGTTAAGTCATTCATTTAAGTAACAATCAGTATTTTCTTATCTAATAATAAAGTGTTAGATTTATTAAACGTAAGCTAAAATAAACAAGTATTGCGTGCTTGTAGCACATTATTTGAGTACATTAAAATTAGTTGAAAATAAATTTGGAGTAATAAAAAAATAAATAATAATATATTTAAAGTTTGTTAACGGTGTGAGTGGGTGTCGGCATGAAATAATATCTCTAATTTATTGTTTTAGGAAGTTTTTATAGAGTTTAACATAATTTATTGTTTTGTAACTTTACGCCTTCAATTTGTGAAGGTATAAGGTTGGCAGCGGCACTCATGTCAAAACAAGACAAAAGACAACAAAACACTTGATTGTTATAAATTGACATATTTTTTTAAATTGTTCGATACTTATCACATACGTTTTCTAAAAAATAATGATGTTTTACCCGAATTCCCATCCGAGACTTCAGATTCAAAAGCGTGATACTGAACTATGCGAGATTTTAGAGCATTCAAAGTGTTGTTCTATTGCTATTACAATACTTAATGCATGCAAGGTTTAAATATCAGTAAACAGTACAAGCATATTAAAAACATAACTTGACACCGTGCACAGTGCAGCCAAGTTAGGTGCGTTGTAATTTTGTTTTGTTCTTTTTTTTGCATTTTCATTAAAATGTGTATGTCTAGAGCGAAATTAATATTCATTGTACGTCGCAAAAACTCGCCGCTATAATGTTGGAGCCTGTTGTTCTTGTTCATGAAACTGTGATCACGTCTATCGTATTGTCAACGTAATATCTGGATATATAAAATAGTATGACATCAGTTAAATTATATGTAGTGGTAGAGCCAAGCAATTCGCTGCATTAATGGGGCAACTTGACCGGTGAAATACCACGACCTCTCAGAAGATCGAAGTAAAGTGGTTCATGCTGCGTTTTGATCGGTGAGAGAGGTACCCGGAGATCCACTCCCCTTCCCCAACCTTCCCTATATAGGGGATAAAGGTCGGAAACGCAACAATAACACTATATGTGTTGCTGGTGTCCATGGGCGGCGTTGGTTGTTTACCATCAGGTGACACACCTGCTCGTTTGCCCTCCTATCCCATGAAAATAACTTTATGAACGTAATATGGTAGGGCAAATTAATTTTTAAGTCACAAATAAGAAATGTTGTATTAGGAATTGTAATACATTATAATTAAACCTGTGATTGTAACTTATTGTCATTAATACTCGAAGGTATAGGAAGAAACATCGATACTTAATCAGATAAAGTCACAGACTTTCATACAGCTTACAAAAACTTGTTATAAGTCCGAAGTGACGAGTTGCCACATTGTATCTTTTTAATGATCTTTGAACCAAGCTGAGGACCTGGAATTGGATACAATGGAATCATTAACTGTTTGTTTACTAGGAACCCCTTAAAGAGAGCTATAATTCTATACCAGCTTGTTAGCTTCCAACTACGATATTATCACAATTACGGAGTCGGGTCTCAATGGATCTATCAAAGACGGTGAATTTATACCAAATGGATATAAGATAATACGATGTGACCGAGCGGACGGAAGAAAACAGGGTGGTGCATTCGTGGCGGTAAAATCCCGGTTCGATATTAATCAAGTTCATGTTGACAATGTAGACGATGCCTTATTCGAGATTGTTTGTGCAACGGTCAGCTGTAGAAATAATTTTTTGTTTTTGTGTTGTGTAGTGTACATACCACCAAAATGCAGTTATAGTACTTATTTGCAACTATTCCAAATGTTAGAGAATGTGTGTGCAAAATATAAAACAGTTATAGTAATTGGTGATTTTAACATGTACTCGGCAACCTCGCCGGTTGAAGTACAAAATTACATGGAATATTTCACTGCATTCTGTGGATTTCGGCAGGTAAACAATATAACTAATATTAATATCGTACTTTAGATCTTGTAATGACTACGTTATTGGAGAGTGACATACAAGTTAAAACTTCGGATGAGCCGTTTGTATGTATTGACACTCAGCACCCACCGTTAGATATTACAATAACATCTACTTGTACCGTCGGGCGGAGGTATGTGAACAATATAGAAATTGATAGTGGTTATAATAGTACTTGGAATTTTTATAAATGTAATTTTTCAATGTTATATGAGAGTATAAGCATGTTAGATTGGAACGATTTATACGCCATCGAAAACTCTGAGGAAGCGTTAACGTATATTTATGATGTGTTTAATGAGGTAATTAAAGATCATACGCCAGTAAAAAATGGTATCAATACGACAAATACGGGTAGGTATAAATATCCTGAATGGTACACATCTGATTTAATACACGACATAAAAGAAAAATCTAGATATCACAAGCTGTTTAAAATAAAACGATCTCAATGTGATTACGAAACTTTTTCTAGATACCGTTCATTAGTAAAACGTAAAATTGTTTTAGCGTACGAAGCTCATCAGCACCATTTACAATCTAACATTAAAAATGAACCGAAATCTTTTTGGAATTTTATAAAAAATAAACAATTAAAACGTAATACGAATGTAATTAAAAAAGACGGTATTATATTAAGTAAAGCCGAATGTGCACAGACTTTTGCTTCATATTTTCATTCTGTGTATAACGATAAGCGGCCATTGTTGGACCCGGACGAGGCTGAGCGCTCGGCGGGCGCTGAAGCCGGCGCGGCCCGGGTGCATGTGGGTATGCTCACTGAAACTGAGCTGCGCTCAGCGCTCGATCGCCTTAAGCCTAAGCGCTCAGTGGGACCTGATGGTATACCTCCATTCATCCTGAAAGATTGCCGAGTGTCGTTATGTAAACCCTTGTTGCACCTCTTTAACCTGTGCTTAAGGGAAGGCCATTACCCAGATCGCTGGAAAGTTACTAGGGTTATACCGGTTCCCAAGGGTAGTGGAAAGGATGACGTCAGTAGTTATAGGCCGATTGCAGTGCTGTCTGCGTTCGCTAAATTATTTGAATCAGCGTTACATGCATGTATTTACCCGCAAATCAAGTGTCGATTGACCGACGCGCAACACGGTTTCCGGCCGGGACGAAGTACTGCTAGTAATTTATTATCGTTCATGACATATTTAACACCAGTCATAGACGCAGGCGGGCAGGTCGATTGCGCATACTTCGACTTCCGGAAAGCTTTCGATGTTGTGGATAACGATGTACTGTTATCGAAGATGGCAGCGCTAGGTTTTACGTCACATTTGTTAAAAATTTTTGCGAGCTATCTTGGTGATCGCAGACAGTACGTGGAGTACGCGGGATATAGATCTGATGAGTATTTCACTCTTTCGGGCGTAAGTCAGGGCTCAAATCTGGGTCCTCTGGAATTCATTATGATAGTTAATGACCTACCTTCGGTCATTCAGCATGCCAGCTGTCTTCTGTTTGCAGATGACCTAAAGGTATACTTATCGATAGCTGATGCCTCCGGTGCCGAAAAACTACAGGAAGATATAGATCGCGTAGTGCAGTGGAGCAATGAAAATAAGCTCAGTTTCAATATAGCCAAGTGCGGTATAATGAGCTATTCGAGGGCCAAAACACCACTGCGCTATGAATATAATATGAATGACACATCGATTTCCCGTATTAATTGCACGCGTGACTTAGGTGTGGAAATGGTTCCTGAGCTGACGTTCCGTAAGCACATCATTAATATCTGTGGCAAAGCCTTTAGAAATCTAGGTTTCATTTTAAGAAATTGCAAAGATTTTGATGGGACGCTGGTCGTTAGATTGCTTTATAATGCGTTAGTACGAAGTCATTTAGAATCGACGGCCATTGTGTGGAACCCTCACGAGGCTAAGTATAACCTTATGGTGGAAAAGATACAGAATAAATTTACAAGGTTTTTATATCTAAAAGAATATGGAGTGTACCCGTTATACCCCTTAATGTACCCCAGTTTGTTCGTCCTCGGTATGGTCGGGTATGTGCGGCTGAGCGTGCGGCGTGACGTCGCGCTAGCGTGCTACGTGTGGCGCGTACTGCGCGGTCGGCTGCACCACCCGGCCGTGCTTGAGTATCTGCAGTTGTGTGCCCCAAACGGGTACGTAGGCGCGCGTCGTCGACCTAACACGCTCCTAGTGCCTAACGCTAGAACCAATTTATTAAAGTTTGCCCCACTATCTCGCGCCATTCGTTTAATTAATACTATTTCATTAGAAATAGATATTTATAATTGTAGCCTGCCGAGGTTCGCAGAAGCAGCGCAAAGCTGCATTACACTAGGTTAGGTTAATAAATAATTGTAATTTAGATTTAACTTTATAAATAATTGTATTTATTGTAATTTTAATTTTATGTTAATAATTAATTTCATGAATGTATATTATATTTTAAGAATTGAATTGAATTATGTTTGAATATATTTTGTCTTACAATATTGATTTAGGAATACCTGTAATGATATTGTAAATGTTTTTAATAAATAAATAAAAAAAATAAATAAATAAAATGCCAGAACGTACCTACAAAAATAATCTGAGTAAATTGGTCCTCAATCCGCAAGGAAAACAATGAACTAGAAATTCTCTCGTTAATTGAAATAAAAAAAAACCCCTCAAATCACCGTCTTTATTAATCGGAAAACCTTTGTATTCATTTTTAATTAAGAAGTGGACTTAGAACATTATATAAGAATTCAGTTAATAAAATTACTGGAAATCAAGTTATGCGTCATAAATATCTATTTTGTTTATAACTTTACGCCTTTACTACCCGAAGCAATTACGCCTCGATGAGACTACAGCAGAACATTGGGCAGATAGAGACTAAAATGAGAATGTGACTGACGAGATGTGACAAAAAATCAGGGTGTCAAGGTACACATTTCCGCTGCCTACACTTCCAGATATTGAGGGCGTTAAATCTTATTTTCTGTTAAATCTTATTTTCAGTGATTAATAAATGAATACGCGCGTGCATAAAAAGAGTTATTACAGTCAAATTTTTTTGTTAAATTTTTAGGGTAATCACACTAGTCTTACCACAGTTTCACCTAAAATTTGTTGTGTATAATGGACACCTGCTACTCAAATAGTATAACAGTTGCTTTATTACCTTTCCTTGTGGGATGCTAAAGAAAGTTTCCCATGCGAATCTTTAAAGAACAATTTTCTGATAAATCGTTCTGTATCAGCGGTCAAACTCGTCCATGCAGCAAACTACTTTTATAACTGTACCACTGATGAACATGAAAAAGTCGTGAAAATATGATAATAGCTTCGTAACAAAAAACTAAATACACAAAAAGATTTTTGCTAGCAGTAATCTTATTAATATTTCTTTGTGTGTAGGTAGTCTCGGTGGCGCAGTGGGCGAGCGCACGGCCTCTGATCCAGAGGTCCAGGGTTCGATTCCAGACACTGGCTCACACCAATGACTTTTCGAAATTGTTTTCGGAAGTTATGTGTGATAAATATCGATGACTGACAAACTTTGTGCCCGGTATGGCAATAGGTTCGCCACCTATTCCATTTGGGACGTAAACGTAACGGCGAGACGAGGCTTAACAGCCGCTGCCTACACCTTCGGGTAACAAAAGACGTGAAGTTATGTTATGTTATGTATGTATGTGTAGGAAAATACAAAAAAAAATTATCTCTTTACTTCAGCAGCATGTACTACCGGGGTTGGTGGTTTAGTAATTTACCATCTCTAATTACATCATTCAGATTCTAGGAAAGCCACTGTCGATCGTGAAAAAAAGTCTATGTTTGCGATGTATGTGGATACTCAAAGATAATTTTAAAATTTTATTTTGAATGCATACAGGAAATAGGAAACAGAAATGTTAACTAAAATTTTTGAAATTCACTTGTAAGTTGTTTTTTCGGTGGTCAACTCCTAGTTTCCATTGATAAATCTCAAGTTCGGGTCCGAAAACACACGTAAATGACTCTCTTGATTTTCGACAAAACTTTGCCTGATATATGGTTATAGATTGCGCCGGTAATTCAATGCCAATGATGTGTCTTAAAGTATTCGACAAATAAAAAAAACAATTTAACAAATAAAAACCAGTTTGGTTGCGAAAGCAACTTTAAAATACCAAAAAGACTTAAAACTTTCTGTGAATTTAAAATTAAATTTCCTTGAGTTGTCTGCAGTCATTGTTCAACGAGATGAAACTAGTTCCTAAAAGATATTCCGTCTTCACAATCCAAAATATACCTTATATAAAACAGATTAAACATAAAATAACATTTGAGATTTATTTTTGAGAGTAAATTTGCTTGCTTCCAGTTCGCTCTATTTAATCGGATTCCAATTTTGAGGAAGATTCTAATTCTTAGATACATTAATTTTGTTTATTGTAGTAGTCATAATCATTTGTAACTATTATTGAAAATCGTCTCGGTGGCCCAGTGGTAGGAGCACACGGCTTCTGATCCAGAGGTCCCAGGTTCGAATCCTGACACTGGCTCACAACAATGACTTTTTGTAAGTGTTTTCGGAAGATAACCATCGATGGCTGAAAAATGTGTGCCTGGTATGGCAATAGGTTTGCCACCTATTCCATTTGGGACGTAAACATAACGGCGAGACGAGGCTTAAGAGCCGCTGCCTACACCTTCGGGTAACAAAAGGTGTGAATTTATGTTATGTAAAAAATATCCAGCTATTATGAACGTGTCTTTTAAATAAAAGGTTTGTACTATGTAACATCCCAGACCCTCAAACACGTCTTTAAAAAAGTTCTTCCAAATCGTAGATTAGCCTTTTATTTTTACGTTTGAAATCCAGGTTAGGTTAAAGTTTAAACGAGAATTTGTAATTTATAGCGCTTGTTGAATTAATTAGGAAACAATTCATATACCGTCAACTAATTAGTAACTAAAATCTAAAACTAACTTTTATTAATTACATCAAAGCATAAATACGCTTCCAGAGGAACACTGTACACACTGTACACACACAGAGGAATGCTGTATCAAGTATTCAGGATTGTGAAGTATATTTTGATACCTAATTATTTTCCAAACATTATTGTGGATTTTAAGGTTTAAATTAATAACCGCTTGTATATTTTTCTTGATATGACTAACAATATTTTGTTTAACGAATTTAATTATGTTTGGGATGTAGTTGCATTATTTTTTATGTTCAATAAACTCATTAAGTTATAACTTTGTAATTTCCTGGTTAAGGTTTCCTACTCTTAAAAATACTGCGTGTTATCTTCTCTAATAAATGACTGGGTTACTTATGAACTGATTTACTAACACTAAGTCAAGGAGCTGTGTCTATGTGACTCCAGTTATATCTAAATCATGAAGTCAGCTGTGGCGAATAATTTTTTATTAAAGAAATTTTTTATCATTGAGCTTGATGAACTTTTACTTACATAGCATGACGTTTTTTTCATTCCTAAAATGCCTTGACATATTGACAAAACAATAAAACTTGAATATGGTTAGTAAATAGTGTATTCTATAGCGCTCTTTTCCCTTTAATTACTCTGCAAGATACCTGAAGATACCAAGGCTCTGTCACTAGCTCGTGTACTGTAATAGTCAGGGTCAGGTCAGGTCAATTTTGGTGAATTTATTACTATAGAATAGATATTATTGTATAACCCTCAATGTTTATCATGTAGATAAACATTGAGGGTTATACATTAATAATGGATAGAGAAAAAATGCTTCTTCTTTGCTCCCTCGGAATAATGAAATTCTTTGTTGCAGCCCGAGGGTATTGCATATAAACGTTATGTTGACCAAACGCGATATTGAAAGTACGCTTCTGAGTATCTAACATGTTTTATGCATTTTTCTGACGGTTGCATGCATTTTGCAACGGTATTGCCAGGCCTTTAAGCGGCTTTTAGTCTTGCCGTTACCAACTCTGGCTTGGCATGAATGAATTTTGATGTTTCTAAATATCTAAGTGTTAAATATGATAGATGCTTATATCTATCTATGTAAAAATAAATACCAAACAAAGTCAGGATATTTGTTTTCTTTTTGTTGCGTTTACTTTTGTTAAGATAGTAGCAGTTTCAAAAATATTAAATGCATTTACATAATCGATAAAAAGATTATAAAATCGTTTTTTTTTTTTCTTTTTAAATCCAATAAAGTGATCCAAAATGTTCAGATATGGATAGGGAATCGAGAAAGGTTTAAGTCTATTTAGAAATCACCTCAGTATACTTATAATTTAGTAATATTTAATTTAGTAATGAGAGGTTACGCTGCTTACATCGCAACTTCCTACGGTTGTGAAGATATGAAGAAGGAATATAAAAACTTGTCGTCAGTTGGGTCACTAAATAATGTGAATATCATCAAAGGAGATTAAAGTTCCTCCATACAGTTGTATAGCAATATGGATGAAGATATATAAAGATCTCATTGTCTTAAAGTCTAATTGCTCGTTGAAAGCCTCTAGAAATAAATCCAGCCTAAATGACCTAAGACCTAAGAATCAGCCTAAATTAAGAAAAGTGTAATTCGTGTATGTAACTAAATAGTATGACTATTTATTTACAATAATAAGAACAAATAAATTAATTACATTATTTACAATATATACAATTAAAAAACTACCTGAAATCAAATTTCTCCGCATCTCGGTCTACTGGCAGCGTGCCCAGAAGACTGGCCGCATTGCAACGCTGAATGGCAATGCTAATCCTCTGTGCGAAGAATAGACCAGCCCTCTGGTCGCGAGAGGCTTCGGTCAGCCTCTTTGCAAGATCTTTGTAAAATGCACGAGCACTCGGACCCCATGTCTCCAAAGTCTCAACCCCAAATGGCTCAAACATATAGTCACCTACAAGGTTTCTGTATTTGTGCCGCTTGAGATTTTCTGCCGAAGCAGCAGCAGCACCGGCCACCTCCACCGTGCTTGGAAGATGCGATGGCGCAAGGGTGTCGACGCAAGTAGCGTCCCACACCAAAGGCCTACCCATTCTCCAAGGCAAAAGAGACATCCCGTCCGGTCTCTTGCCATCATCGCGCACCAAACCGTTCGGTTCCAGAACGGCTGGTACACCGGCGGTGGCAAGAGCACGACGGATAATGTCGTTGATGTTGGCGTGACGGGAAATGCGGCTGGCGCTCCTGGCGCATGGGAGGCCATGATGTCCCTTGCTGTCAACAACCTCTCCGCAGCGACATAAATGCGAAAAAACACAGGGAGCACCTAAACGAAGACAAGTTGCGATACGGAAAGTCGTATTATCTAATAATGTTCCTATATTGGGCGATGGCAGTGCCGTAAGCCAAACAAATAACTAAATAGTTAGTTACATTCCGTTTAATAATAAATTGGCAATTCTGTCGGTTCGTATATTGTTATGTTTTCGATATTTTTTATCTTGAAAAATATCAGTGGTCTAGAGGACGACGCCCTGGCTTCTGAATCAAGTAGTCATATGGTCTATTTTAGGTTCACGCCACCTCAGTATTATTTTCGAAAGTAAAGTGAGATAAATATCGTTTATTGAAAACACTGTGTTCCGCTAACTATTTCATCTGGGATGTATAAATACGGTGTTTCAAGACTTAACTTTTCGATCGTACCTACATCTCTTAGTCATCATACTGAAAATATCGTCACGTCGCCTTGAAGACAAAAACATCTACGTCTATTAGGGCAGTAAAACTAAAGCCGTAAAATGTATTATCTGTTTTATTTAATTTCGAACTCATAAAATCCAAGGGTTAGCATGTGACTCGTAGTTAAGTTTATTTGAAACCTGACTAATTTATTTAATATCACAATTAGGAACATTTACACAATATAAAAATATACAGTATTATGTGTATTACTGAGCACTGGTTGAAGAGGCATCAGCTCATGTTTAATTTCAGCAACCACCGGTTGGGTAGTTCATTCTGCAGGACCAACACAATACATGGGGATCGCTAATTTTGCTAAAAAAAAAACTGAAATTTAAAGAACGGAAAGATATTGTGTCTCTCTCTGTAGAATGTTCTATAGAAATATCCTGTGTACAATTAGAGCAGTTCATTATTTTATGCGTATATAAACCTCCTTCCGCTGATCTTCATTTATTTATTGAAATCATGGATGAAGCCCTAGCCAAAGTTAGTAACTCTGATAAAACTATTTTAGTCTGCGGGGATTTTAATGTCAATATTCTTGATAATACAATTGCTTCCTGTAAAATTTTAAGTCTTTTTAAGTCCTATAATTTAGTAAATTTATTTATGGAGCCTACTAGAATTAGCGCCACTGGTGCTACCTGCTTAGATAATATATACACAAATATTAGTCCAACACAAAAAAGTATTATTAATAAATTAGATTTTGATCATTGTGCGCAAATGATTAGTATTAAATTAAAAAACAAAAAAGAAGTAAAAAAAACAATTACTTTTGTACCAGTAACAGCTAGTCGCTTGGAACGTATGAGAGTTAACTTATCTAATAACTTGCCGTTGTTTGATGATGACTTAGAACCTAATTTGATGTATAGTTTATTTTTTAATTCTTTTCTTCGCGAATTTAACTCAATATTTACTTCCAGGGAGATGACTGTTACTAATACCCCTGTCTTTGGGGACTGGGCAACCATAGGTATTCATAAGAGCAGGCAAACTTTGTATATGTTATACTATGAAAGACAATTCAATAGCAGTGAACAGTTTGGAAATCATGTAAAATTATATTCAAGGATTTTCAAACGCGTTTGTCAAGTCGCGAAATCTAATTTTACTAAATCTAAAATTAAAAATAGCAGTAATAAGATCCAAGCCACTTGGACAGTCATCAATGAAGAGACTGGTAGGAGTCGAATCAGGGACTCAGAATTTACGTTAAATATTAATGGACATGTTACCAAGTCAGATTGTGAGGTTGCCAATGCCTTTGAAGATTTTTTTTCTGTTTTCCCTGTCAATCTTACTAGTGCTCTAGGCTCTTCCACTTCCATTGCAGAGTCTTTGCTTAAAGATAACGTGCCTGAATTTTTTAACGATTTTCACTTCCGTCATGTTAATGGGTGTGATTTAAGTAACGCGTTTAAATCAATTAATATGAAAAAGACAGCTGATTTATGGGGCATTTCTGTGCATATTATAAAATCTTTATTTAACACTATTGTTCCCGCCTTAATTCTGATATTTAATAGATGTATTGACTGTGGTGTGTTTCCTGACTTGATGAAATTAAGTAAAATCATTCCATTGTATAAATCGGGTAGTACATTAGACCCCACTAACTTCAGACCAATATCAGTACTACCGACAATAAGTAAAATTTTCGAAAAGCTTATCCTCGCACAGCTACTAAAATACTTTAATGATAATAATCTGCTGCACAATAAGCAATTTGGTTTTACGCGCGGACGGTCAACATGTAATGCGGGGATTAGATTATTAGAATGTATATTTGAAGCCTGGGAGGAGTCACAGGATGCCTATGGAATATTTTGTGACATGTCTAAGGCTTTTGATTGTGTGCAGCATGAAACTCAGGTCAGAAAATTACACCACTACGGTATAAGAGGCATCGCTTTGGATCTTCTCATTTCTTATCTCAGTGATAGGATTCAAAGAGTATATGTTAACGGGAAGCTATCACATGGATCACCTGTAGCAATGGGAGTGCCACAAGGCTCTATTTTAGGACCTTTCCTGTTTCTTTTGTACATTAATGATCTGCCATATCTTGTGAAAAATAATCATGAAATAGTTTTGTTTGCAGATGACACTTCTTTAGTTTTTAAGGTAAATAGACAACAGACAGTAATTGACGATGTAAACAATGCTCTTTCAAAAATTGTAAACTGGTTTAGAGCTAATAATTTGCTTTTAAATAGTAATAAAACCAAATATGTTAAATTTTTTACAAAAAATGTTAAACAAGTAAAAACCAGTGTAGTGATGGACAATGAGAGATTGGAATTGGTCAATAAGGTTGTCTTCCTTGGTATAACATTAGATTCTAAATTACAATGGGGCCCACATATAGAAACGTTGTCAGGCAGACTAAGCTCAGCAGCTTACGCTGTAAGGAAAATACGTCAGCTAACCGATGTTGATACTGCGCGTTTAGTTTATTTTAGCTATTTCCACAGCATTATGTCGTACGGCTTATTGCTTTGGGGTAGTGCCGCGGATGCAGATTCAGTTTTTGTGCTCCAGAAATGAGCCGTTCGTGCTATCTATATGATGAGTCCCAGGGATACACTAAGAAATAAATTCAAAGAAATAAGAATTATGACATTTTATTCACAATATATTTATGAAAATCTTATTTATGTTCATAAATATAAAACTAAATTTAAGGAAAACTGTGATGTTCATAAACTAAATTTAAGAAATAAAAACAAACTTGCTGTGCCCACTACTAGGCTCCATAAAATCTCTAACTCGTTCCCAGGTCAATGTATATGCTTTTACAATAAACTTCCAAACGACGCGATTGAATTATCCATGGGGAAATTTATATTAAATTAAAATTATATTAAAAGTAGATTTATCAAAGGGCTTATTATTGTATCGCAGACTATATAAACGATAAAAAAGTTTGGAATTGAACTGCTCCTTTTGTGTTGTATTGATTGTACTTATCACTATTTGTTAAACTGGATATTTGAAAAGAGTCGGCCTTGAGTTTTTTGCCAGTTCTTCTCAAGAAGCCTTGACGCCGGAACTGGCACTTAGATTCGCTTTCACATTCAAGACAGTGTGATTAAAAGGAATCTAAGCTCCGTGAAGGTTTTTTTATGTGACGATTCTAAGTACTTTGTCAAGTCTATGGAATAAAGATATTTTGAATTTGAATTTACAAACATTGAAACTACGCAACGGATTTTGGTGCGGTTTGTTTTAACAATTAGAGGATGCAACGGGGCAGTTTGTATGTATAATTCATATATAATGTAATACAGAAAAAGTGATAGTTTAAGAGATTTAGAACTTTAATTATAAATGCTGAGAAAGTTACTTTTGATGCCGATAAAGTTTGCCGGGTCGGTAATATATAAACTAATGATTAATCTTATTATTATTTATCCTATCTATTTCTTTACACCACACATCCAACGTAACATTCGCATTTCTTGAAAATTATCTCAAATATAGAAAGTTCTATAGACAATTGAATTGTATTTCTTTTTGTACTTTAGTCATTGATTGATCTTAGCTTAGCACTAAATTACTTACATGGGTACTTACTTATTGGTCTTATTACATGAAAA
This sequence comes from Euproctis similis, assembly GCA_905147225.2. NCBI lineage: Eukaryota > Metazoa > Arthropoda > Insecta > Lepidoptera > Erebidae > Euproctis > Euproctis similis. The sequence goes on along the minus strand of LR990121.1, from coordinate 1,894,148 downwards.
TCAGATGTCCGAAAAAATTATCGATAATAATTCTATAGTGTTATGTGAGATAGTTTTGATCACATAAAAGTACCTAATACAATACAATCAATTCATTTACTCGACTTTAACGACACAGATAACTACTGAGCAGATAGTAAAATACGCATTACTATTAGTAATGGAACTCCCACAATGCCCATGGTCAGTGATTTATGGGGCAATATAAAGAAATATATTCCCTTCTTCCTCCATTATAGTAGTTTGTGAGATTCACATTTGATTTGATGTAGATTATAATTTGTAAGAGTTGTTACAGTTTAAAACCTTTCAATGCCCGAGAGACATGTGGAATTGTACTAGTACTCAAACACGCCAATTGTATCTGCTCCAATGAAGAAGACTCTTAAAACTATCCATATCTACTAATGAAATTATACTAAGTAATTGTATATATTATAAAAAAACATACATACAAACTCCCATGCAAAATATTTATTTATGATTATTAAAATATAAAACATAATTTAAAGGGCATTTGTGTTTTATACGACAAAGTTCCTTTTACTTATCCACAAAGGGATTAAGCGTGAGGTTGGTTTTGTTAGTGTTAAATTACTAAGTGATCAACGAATAAAGTAGCACATTAAAAGAAAATGTATTACAGATCTAATACGTACAAATCGAAGAGATAGTTCAGAAACGCTTTACTACCTTCAAATTTATTAAGCCAGTTAACTTCAAATACGTGCCAAAAATCTGGAGAAAAAAAGGTATCCTTGATCCTATCAGAAAGTATCGGAGCATCCCTCAGATTGAAATTCATAAATCAGAAAGTTTCAGGTCAGGACGAACTGTTTGAAGCGCGTGTTTAAGTGGGTCATTTGTATTGATGACGTGTATGGAATATATTGTTTTATATTTACTGTTATACCTTTACACTTTTAATACCAGATAGTAAAGGGTTATCTCGTCTTATTGAGTTATTTATTTTGGCATATGGAGTCTGTGTCACATACGTAATAATATAAATATCGACAATAATTTGTTCACAAACATCACAATCTAATGATAGGATAATGCACTTGAATGTACACCGTCGGAGTTGAGCATGTCACATGAAACGCGAAAATTAATCACCTAATGAAATGTGTTCAGTAAGGAGGATATGAATCCAGAATTGTAATAACTTAAGTCAGCGTTTGATCTCCATACCTATTGTAAAAGTGGCAATTGTCTTGTAATTTATTTTGATGCAATCAAAAGTTTGTTCAGATTCTGTATAGTGTTTCTCATCCTGTATATTTTTTTTTACGCGAGGATATGTTTTATGCAAACTGGACACCCGTCGCACCGTCAAACGGAGGCTCCGTACAGGGCCCCGGACCGCATGACGCCACCGTAGAGGCGGCGAACTCCCTCTCCCGGTCCCCCGAGGTTGGGCAGCAGGCGGTGCAATGCGCCTGCCACCCGTCGCGCTCGGGTGACCATCCTCACGAAGTGCTCCTCGAAGCTCGAGCGGCTGTCCAGGTTGAGGGCCCAGGTACTTCATGTACCGCCCCACCGGGACAGCCGTGTCACCCACCTGGACCCGCGAACTTGAACTAAACTTAAATTTAACACTCTCGATGTTCCAGTGGTCAAGCACACGGCTTCTGATCCAGAGGTCCGGGTTCGAATCCTGACACTGGCTCACACCAATGACTTTTAAGTGTGATAAATATCCAAGACTGAAAACTTTGTGCCCGGTATGGTTATAGGTTCACCACGAGACGAGGCTTAACAGCCGCTGCCTACACCTGCCTGGTAACAAAAGGCGTGAAGTTATGTATGTACGTGTTATGTTACTGAACTTGGAATGATTGAAAACCTTTTTATAATACTATCTTAACCAGTTTTGGTATTAACCGTCCAGAAACTTCACAAAACTACTGTAGAACTAGGTATAGATTCTAACTATATGGCGTCTATAAAAGGTGGCGCTCTGCTTTTCAGTGCGAGAGGCTGTATCGTTGATGTGAAGTGAACCGACGTGGAACTTTACGACCAGCATGTAACACTAAAATATATTGAAAACTTGGATCAATTGGATCAACAGTGGTAGAGCCAAGCAGTTCGCTGCATGAATGGGCCGGCTCGACCGGTGAAATACCACGACCTCTCAGAAGACCGACTTAAAGTGGCTCATGCCGCGTTTCGTTCGGTGAGAGAGGTACCCGGAGGCCCCCCCCCCCCTTCCCCGTCCTTTCCTATCCCCTATCGTGCGTTGATTGCTTACCATCAGGTGACACGCCTGCTCGTTTGCCCTCCTATCCCATAAAAAAAAAATCTTAATTGTGAAACTCAAACATAATAACGTGGATTTTTTTCCGACGTATAACTTTAAAGTAACTAAACTATTAAATCGTAACCAATAAAATAAACCAAGATTCTAAACTGAGACCTTCTTCTTCTTTCGTTATTGGCGACTATGAAAACTGAGACCTTTCTTTGAACAGGAAATTTCATTTCTGTATGACACATTTTTGACCGACTAATGCTTTTAACAGTTATGTCAGACTAATAAGTCTGTATTCGTCCAAATCCCGGATCCGTTTCTTATGTCACCCACGGGGAGAGAAAAAACATATTTAGCAGCATACTAATGGTATCAGCAGAACCATTTTAATTTAATCCCATGAAACCGTAACCGTGATAGAGCCAAGTAGTTCGCTGCATAAATGGGCCCGCTCGACCGGTGAAATACCACGACCTCTCAGAAGATCGACGTAAAGTGGCTCAAGCCACGTTTCGTTTGAAGAGAGAGTTACCCGGAGGATTCCCAATCCTTTCCTCTCCTACTCCCTTGAAGTTCGACAACACAAGTAGCACTATATGTGTTTCTGGTGTCTGTGGGCTGCGCAGGACACGCTTGCTCTTTTGCGCTCTTATCCAATAAAAAAGCCATCGATTTTTTTCATCCAATCAAAATAAAACACTGAAGGAATGATTCTCTCGGGGCATGATCGGCGAGAAAAAACGAGCCCTTTGCGTTCATTAAACCTATCGTTTTATACATCTCGCGCGACATTTACCGGATTTTTTTATGAACAGCAGCAAAGAGTTCTTTCTGAAAATCCTACAACGAACCACTATATTTTTAGCATTAAATTACAAGCGGTTACAAAATCGTTTTAGGTATAGTATACTGCGTGTTTGATTTAAACTCGGATCCATTAACAATAACCCGGCCTTTGATTCCGGTTTCAGCCGGAATATCAGCGTAAAGTGGCTGTTTCGCTCGGAGAGAGAGCTATCTGGAGGCCCCTTCCTTCTCGACTGCGACACTGAACGGACGTGTCGAGCGTTTAACATAACATATTATCACAGCTATTTATTATACCCACATCTATACGTATTTTCTGGGTGCCACAAAGTAAAAGCGTTGACAAACAAGGATATAGCTAAACATGGACAAATCACAGTCAGAAAGCGAATTGTATAAACTGGACTCCACACCTGTTCATAAAAATGTTTCGTCTACTCGCTATAAGGGTCTCAAGAGAAGAAGAGACGACGATTTTAGAGAGGAGTTGAGCCAATTTAAGGAGGAATTGATGGATTCGATAGCGTGCAAATTATCAGAACACGAACGCGAGCTAAAAAAGATCACACCTACTCTTTCATCAATACAGCAAAGTAACTTAGAAATATTTAACTCTATTTCTTTTTTATCCGCGCAGAACGAAGAGCTACAAATGAAAATTAATTCTTTAGAAAATCAGGTAAAGGAAGACAGGAGACACATCTTGATCTTAGAAGAAAGAAATGAGGATCTCCAGATCAGATTGCGTAAAAATAATTTGGAAATCAAAAATGTTCCCAGAAGCATCAATGAAACCAAGGAGGATCTCCTCAACATGGTGACAACTCTGTCTAAGTCAGTAAACGCCAAACTCACTCGAAGTGATATTACAGATATATACAGGATCTCCGCCAAAAAATCAGGTTTGAAAAATACACCTATTGTTGTGGAAACCTCGTCAGCTATAACTAAGGCAGATATTTTGAAATCCTGTAAGGTATTTAACATAAAAAATAAAGCAAAAATCTGTGCGAAACATTTAGGCTTGCACGTATATGAGGATACCCCTGTGTTTGTGGCTGAGCAGCTGACTGCTAAACAAGCACGTTTGTACTTCTTAGCTCGTGATTTAGCAAAATCTAACAAATATAAATTTGTATGGACTTCTTACGGGAAAGTCTACGTTAGAAGAGATGAAAATTCAAAATCAGAATTAATTAAGTCAGAAGATCAGGTACATAAGTTGATTAAAAATAAATAAATAAAATAAAATAAAATAAGCCTTTATTTCTGTAGATCTATTTACAATTTCATTGACATAGTATAATTTAATTATTTAGTTTATAGATCCAGTGTGTCTTTCGACAAAGGCCTCCTCTAAGGCTTTCCACATTTTTCTATCTTTCGCGACTTGGGTCCATGTTGGGCCTGCTATTTTCCTTTAAGTTGAGCTTTAAGCTTTAAGTTGATTAATACGTGACTATATCGCATCACAATGTTTAATGTATTGTTAAAAACTACCATACATACCTTTTTCTTGTCCATACTATTTAAAAGTACAATGGAGCCCCACAAGTTTTTTAATTTTCTAATTGTCATAACTACATATAAATCCCTTGAAAACTACTTAACACCATCTGTATTTGACAATTGTTTTTATAATGAATGTTCAGTTGTAAATAGAGACATAGAGCAAATAACTAAAATATACAGTTGTATCAGTGGATACATAGAATCAGTTTGTTATAGAGTTTCTTGTGCACAGTGTGTTTATAACTATCTACTATTTATTCCGATCCACTTATGGATAGTCATCTAAAAACTCAGAATGATATAGACGATTCGGATATAGCGAAATCGATACAGTGTGATGTTCACGATTTGGTGCCTCAATTGAGACTCACTAACACTGGTCTTAATATCTTTACACAAAACATATTAGTATTTATGCTAATTTCACCGATTTACAAGTAACAATCTCTCAATTGAACTGTCCTATAGATGTAATTATTTTAACAGAGTGCTGGCTCACGCAAAATAAGCCTGTACCAAAACTCGCCGACTATAACGTATACCAAAGTACCAGACACACCACTAAAAATGACGGCGTCGTAATTTATATAAATAAATCCACCAACCACAAGATTTCTGAAATATTTATCGAGCATGCATCTTACCTCCAATTGAGTATTGATAATTACATCATTTTAGGTATATATCGCTCTCCGTGTAATAAGAAAGCAGACAACTTCATCAATACGCTAAACTCCCATTTAGATACACTAATAAATACCAAAAATACTATTATAACAGGAGATATTAATATAAACATTAACCCATCAGCTATCGAACACACATACGACCGTATAAATAGAATAAATTACCTTGATATGCTCTCCCATCACGGAATTTTACCTGGTCATACAATAGCTACAAGAGAAACGTCGTGTTTGGACCATGTCATGCTAAAATTAGATAAAAACAATGTGCCTGCATCCATAGCTGTATTAAATAGTACAGTCACTGATCATCATTCTGTTTTTCTTAACTTAAGTTTTTATAAACATAAAGAAAAATGCCTTAAGCATAAAACTTCAATAGATTACGAAAAAGCACTATCCTTTCTGACATCTAGGGACATCTCGCCACTTCTTCAGTGTGACGACCCACATTTCGTTACCGAACATTTCATCGATATCCTAAAGGAGACAATTATCAACAGCACTAAAACTATAACTATTCCAAAAAGCAAACGTATCCTTAAGCAGTGGGTGACTCCAGGAATTTTAAGATGTATTAAGAATCGGAATCAAATGCAAAAATCCTTAAAACGAGATCCTACGAACGAAATTCTTAAATTGACATTCGGGCGGTATAAAAACTATTGCAATAATTTACTAAAAAAATTAAAGTACAATTATGAAAGAGACAGATTGGCTAATTGCAATGATACTAAAATGTTATGGAACAATATAAAACATATCACCGGTTTACAAAAAGATAAAACACCTAATCAAGAATTATTGAATATCAAACCTACTTCATTAGAATCTATAAATCAAATAAATAACTACTTTGGTAGTGTGGGCAAGGACTTAGCAGATGAAATTCTAACAAAAAGACGTCAAAAAGATTGCGTCAGTTCACTCAATAAACGTCATAAGAATTCCTTCGTATTATTGCGAACAGATTATGAGGAAGTGAACAGTGTACTAATGAATCTTAAATCTAGTAGTGCACCTGGATGGGATGGCATTACCGTAAACTTCTTAAAACTAGCTAAGGATATTGTTATTCCAGTCTTGACCCATATGATCAACTTATGTTTCGACAAAGTTATTTTCCCGGAATCTCTAAAAAAATCTATTATAACACCTGTTTATAAGAGTGGTTGCAAAGATGATGTCAACAGCTACAGACCTATCTCAGTTTTAAGCGCCATTTCGAAAGTTATTGAAAAAATAATTAATACACGAATTTTGAACTACATTGAACAATTCAATATGATTTCCAATTTACAGTTTGAGTTTAGACGTGGAAAATCTACCGAAGACGCAGTCTCTTCTTTAACTTCCAAAATTAGTCAACATCTTGATGCAAAGACAAAATGTATGAGCGTATTTCTAGACCTAAAGAAAGCGTTTGATACTGTGTCGATAGACATTCTTTTGCAAAAAATGGAAACCATGGGCTTCAGAGATACCACATATAAATTGTTGAAGGACTATCTTACAGGCAGAAAACAGCAGGTTAAAATTGGTGAGCTTATTATTATTTATGATTGAGGTAACATTTGGCATTCCTCAGTGAAGTGTACTAGGGCCAACTTTATTTCTCATATATTTAAATGACTTATGTGATTTAAAACTACACAAAGGACACACTTTCGCATACGCAGACGATACTGCTATTGTGTTTTATGGTAGTACTTGGAAGGAAGTAAAGGAAAATGCAGAAGTTGGGTTGTCTACGATAAGAAGATGGTTAAATACAAACCTGCTCTCTGTAAATACCCAAAAAACCTGTTACATGTGTTTTTCTCTACTCCACCGATGCCAACCACAGTCATTTCAGTTAAAGATACACGATTGCAATCTGTCACGAGACGATTGCCACTGTTCAACTATTGAAAAAGTGGCAACCTTTAAATATCTCGGGGTTACTCTGGACCAACGTTTATGCTGGTCAAACCAAAAGCTATTTGGTTTGACCAGCATAAACGTTGGTCCAGAGTAACCCCGAGATCAGTCTCAACCAGGGTAAGAAAATTAATTTGGGTCTTCAATATCTTAAGAAATATTGCCTCCAAAAATTATTACGGAGTGTATATAAAGTTTTGGTACAATCCGTGATTAGTTATTGTATTACGATATGGGGTGGAGCAGCAAAAACTGACTTTATGTTCCTTGAAAGAGCCCAGAGGTCACTTTTGAAAGTAATGTACCGTAAACACTATAGATTTCCTACTTCTCAAATTTACTTGCTGTCAGAAGTTCTTGGTGTGCGGAAAATTTACGTATTGCAATTAATACTAAAAACACATAAATCACTTTCGTATGATACTAATATAAATGACAAAAGGGTGAAACATAATGTAGCCAAATCTATCAAATTTAAAACAACCTTTGCCCGCCGTCAATATTATATATTAAGTAATTACATCTATAACAGTGTTAATAAAATTTTAAATATATTTCCACACACATTACATAAATGTAAAATTTTAGTTCGAACCTGGCTCATGTCCTTGGAATATACTGAAGTTGAGTCTTTGCTTAATTTTATTGAATGATAGACAATGAAATAATATGAAATTTATATTTTCAATTACCATAAATGATATAATTAAATTAATTTACATACTTAATTATGTCTCCCAGTATATCAATGTATACCATTGTGAATAGTATAGATGGTGTAGCTGGTTATTTGATTTTTATAGTGTGTTTAATCGTTTTAGTTATTTAACGAAATCAAATTCAACTTATCCCACGTCATCTTACGCCGTGTGCTCATGATATGGCAAAACAAATCTAGGAGGATTACATGTACATATTCTCATAACTTGGACCACACCACAAATGAAATAAAAATATGTACTAAATAACGCCGACAATACTTGTAACAGTGATTGCTCACAGTGATTGAAATTAATCTTTTACCTACGTTCAAAATTTGAAAGTAACATTTAATTTTTATATTATGCGGTGTTAGATTTGTATTATTTGTATAGTATTATTTTAATGTTATGTTATGTTAAGGAGGAGCGGAGTCTATCTGGTACAGGTATTCAATACCTAAAAGATAGACTCACGCGAATCTTTGTAGAATAAAATTGTTTGTTCTGAAATAAATAAATCTACAAACGTCAAAATTGACAGCTTCAATTCGGACGTTTTTTATTTGGCTCCGCGAAATAATTTTAATTTATTTCACTCTGAACTAAATTTTTTGGATTTTTGCAGGTGGAGCTGATGGCTGTGCTGCCTGGCGTCCACTGCAGGGTGGAGTTCGTGATCGAGAGTGCACAAAATTAGAGACTGTTTTTTTATCATGCCGTGAAAAATTTTGACGTTTGTATTTTTCGGTCTTCGTAGTGATAATAGTGTTTATACTGTAAGTAATATTAGATATTATTTTTTATGAGCACCAACGAAAATCACGATGCGGAAGTAAGTCTAAGTCAACCGACCACATCACGAACTACTTTAGTTCGGTGCCCACACTGTTCCCAGGTACGATTTTTCAAAGGTGAACGGGGTTTGAAAGTACATTTTGGGAAAGTGCACAGGTCACAAAGTGTCTTATGTAATCCCACAGTGACTTCCAACTCCGTTCCACCATTAGATAGTAGTCAAATTCCTTTTTGGAAAACATTATCGAATTTGAAAAATTCTGTTCCGGTTATAAAGAGAATCCCGCGTGGTGCAAGACCTACAGTTGCCAAAAAATTGGTAGATTGTATTCATCTTGTCCTTCACGAAAATTCTACAGCAGCCTGGGAGCAGTTACTCACATTCCCTTACAGAGTTTTACATATTTCCAGAGATACATGTAATCAATCTTTGACCAATCAAATTAAAAATAATTGTAATGTTTCATTTCACGATTTGGATACAAAATTTAATCAAAATCCTAAAAAATCACTCTACCAACATGTGGAGTCGAAGTTAAGGGAAGGTGACATAAAAGGAGCATCGAAGTTATTGTTCAGTAGTGACGTGGTGGCACTTTGTTCTTCTGACACGCTAACGGGTCTAAAAGACAAGCATCCAAAGCCCATTGACAATCTTACTTTCCCAGATCCTCCAGATTTTTCGAACCAATCTTCTCATTTGATAACCACAGCTAAAGATGTACTTTCTGCAATTGGCTCCTTCAAGAGTGGTTCTGCCGGTGGCTTCGATGGTTTGACACCACAACATCTGAAAGATCTTGTATGTCCAACCGCCGGACAAGCCGGTAATGCTCTTTTGAGGGAGCTTACTGCTTTAATGAACCTTATGCTGTCCGGCACTGTGAACGAATGCATAACCGATTTGCTTTATGGTGCAAATTTATGCGCCCTTTCAAAAAAGGATGGTGGCATTCGTCCCATTGCCGTGGGTTGCACTTACCGACGTATGGCAGCTAAACTATGTTGCCAATACTATAGAACATCTCTCGCCTCCAAATTTCAGCCTACCCAACTTGGTTTCGGATCCAGAGGAGGCTGTGAGGCTGCCATACATGCTTTGGCCACATATTTGGGTTCTGGTGAAGGTGAGGTCGTTTTAAAGGTTGACATAAAAAATGCTTTCAACACTGTGAATAGGGATACTCTGCTGAGTCAAGCCAAAACAGAGACACCTGAAATTTTCAAATTCCTTTGGCAGTGCTATAGAAATCCTTCAAAATTATTATATAAAGATAACCTTTTGGAGTCAGTTGTTGGTTGTCAGCAGGGTGACCCTCTTGGACCAGTAATTTTCAGTTTAGCGATACATCCTATCATAAAACAGCTGAATTCAAAATTTAATGTCTGGTATCTAGATGATGGAACTCTTGGAGGTACAATAGATACAGTTTTAAAAGATTTGGCTATATTAAAAAGTAACTTTAAGTCTATTGGCTTGGAGTTAAATACATCAAAATGTGAAATCTATTTTAATGATAAAATAGATAAAATTTCGGCTTTGTCAAAATTTAATTCTTTGGCACCCAATATAAAAATAGTAGAAAACAGTTCATTACGCCTCTTAGGGTCTCCAATCTGTGAAGATGCCTACTACTCTTTCTTAGAGGAAAAAATTCAAAATTTTCATCAAGTTTCGGACCGCTTACTAAAAATTAACATGCATGCAGCTTTCATCATTATTCGTTATTGTTTGTTTGTTCCAAAATTTACACATACTATTAGATCATCACAATTTTTTAAACATCCGGCACTGTTAGAAAAAATAGATAATATTGTAAAAACCACACTCAGTAAAATTCTTAATGTATCGCTAAACGACCGGACATGGCAACAGGCATCCCTACCAGTTCGTTTAGGGGGTTTAGGTATTCGAAAAATTTCTGATGTAAGTTTACCGGCTTTTCTGTCTTCAGTCCATAGCACAGAAGAATTAACCAGGAAAATTCTCACTCATACACTGGGTAATTCTGAAGTGTTATGCAAGACTGACGCAGTAAATGCCTGGAAACAGGCCTGTCCTAACTCAAATTTACCGACCAACCCATTTTCCCAGAGACAGTGGGACGACCCACTCTGCGCCATCTTAAAAGAATCACTTATTAGTGGTTCTGTAGGAGATGCTGAGCGCGCTCGTTGCCGGCTGTGGGAGAGTGGGAGTCCGGTGTTTGGCTTGGGGCACTGCCATCGCCCAATATAGGAACATTATTAGATAATACGACTTTCCGTATCGCAATTTGTCTTCGTTTAGGTGCTCCCTGTGTTTCTTCGCATTTATGTCGCTGCGGAGAGGTGGTCGACAGCAAGGGACATCATGGCCTCTCATGCGCCAGGAGCACCGGCCGCATTTCCCGTCACGCCAACATCAACGACATTATCCGTCGTGCTCTTGCCACCGCCGGTGTACCGGCCGTTCTGGAACCGAACGGTTTGATGCGCGATGATGGCAAGAGACCGGACGGGATGTCTCTTTTGCCTTGGAGGATGGGTAGGCCTTTGGTGTGGGACGCTACTTGCGTAGACACCCTTGCGCCATCGCATCTTCCAAGCACGGTGGAGGTGGCCGGTGCTGCTGCTGCTTCGGCAGAAAATCTCAAGCGGCACAAATACAGAAACCTTGTAGGTGACTATGTGTTTGAGCCGTTTGGGGTTGAGACTTTGGGGACATGGGGTCCGAGTGCTCGTGCACTTTACAAAGATCTTGCAAAAAGGCTGATCGAAACCTCTCGCGACCAGAGGGCTGGTCTATTCTTCGCACAGAGGATTAGCATTGCAATTCAGCGTGGCAATGCGGCCAGTCTTCTGGGCACGCTGCCAGTAGACCGAGATGCGGAGAAATTTGATTTCAGGTAGTTTTTTAATTGTATATATTGTAAATAATGTAATTAATTTATTTGTTCTTATTATTGTAAATAAAGATTGTATTAATAAATCTCTTAAATCTTAAATCTCTTAAATCGTTTTATACATCTCGCGCGACATTAACCGGATGTGTTTCCAACTGGTTAGTAGGGCCCTAGTTGACGGAGAATTAGGATGACCATCAAATAGTATTAAGATTGGATAAAGGGCAAAATACTACTATGCTCACGCTTCGACATAAACATTATATTATTAATTTCGATAAAATGTCAAGGTAATGAATTATAAAAGTTGGTGTGTGACCATTAAAAACCTACTGGTGAACGTCACACTAGTTATCTTAAACCAGGAAACGAATGATTTGTTTATGAACAGCAGCAAAGAGTTCTTTCTGAAAATCCTACAACGATCCACTATATTTTTAGCATTAAATTACAAGCGGTTACAAAATCATTTTAGGTATAGTATACTGCGTGTTTGATTTAAACTCGGATCCATTAACAATAACCCGGCCTTTGATTCCGGTTTCAGCCGGAATATCAGCGTAAAGTGGCTGTTTCGCTCGGAGAGAGAGCTATCTGGAGGCCCAACCACTTTTCTTCCTTCTCCTCATCCCACTTCTAACGCCAAGATGAAGTACTGATGATATTCTTCTTTAGCTGTGGATAATATTGAAGAAAATTATTAAATTACTAATAGTTTTTAAACCTTCGGTTTCGGCTTCGGCCGAAGGTTGTGGAGATTGCCGATTGATCGGCTTCGGCTTCGGCCAGAAATAGACATTTGGTCGGACACTACTTCAGGCAAACGGCAAGTCGTAAAACCACAGCCATATTTTTTACAACATGGATAGTTCGAACGGATGACATGTACCTGCTTACCTGACTTCTCTTAAGTGGGATAAGTGCAGGGAAATGAATTGTTCATTAAATTTGTGACCTTATTATGGGTCAAGGCGAAAATAAAAATGCCATTACCTGGTCACCCTACTATCGAATACGACATCCGCAGGAACAATCTCATTAGCCCAGAGTTTTCGAGGACCCCCCGCCCATTGCAAGATTTATATTGTTATACCCGAATCTTAAGTCGCCTTAACATGGAGACATTTACATTTTTATGTCCTGGCCCCTGCACTGTAATTAATTTTTATTTGTTGCTGTAATCCAGGATGCGGCAATCAACGGATAGATAAAGATAAATACCTAAAGTTTGACCCCTGCTATGTATACGGTACTTTTAAATGAAAACCTCCTACGAGTTGACATTCTGCTTCTGTTATTAATAAAAATATCACCATTCATATTTATTTAAGAAAATCCATATGAAACCACGTATCCCTGTTGTAGATTGGTGATGGATTGATAACAACTTCAGGACAAGTCTCAAACGAGATAGACAGAAATAACTTTTTTTAGTTTGGGAGGCATAGCGGCAGGCGTGTCACCTGATGGTAAAACGTCGCCCATGGACACCCTGAATACAGGTTACCTCTCTCACTGATCAAATCGCAGCACGAGCGACTTTACGTCGATTTTCTGAAAGGTCGTCGTATTTCACTGGTCGAGCCGGCCCATTCATGCAGCAAACTGCTTGGCTATGCTATAACGACGACATGACGTTGGTCATGACGACAAATAAATAAATATATGTATATATATTATAATTATCCCTTCTTTCCATTTTAGCTACATGGTGTTACTGATATTAGCCGACGAGATATCTGCCCAAGCCATCTCCGTTACAAAGATACGTCCGGTGATACTGGAAACATACGGTCGTTAAACATGATTTAGTATTCTAGTTGTAAACATACAGTTACTTTGACGACCTGGTGATGAAGCACTTCTCTTAGTGCGCTTGTTAAACTTCTATCTATTTGCGGGTTATGTGTAAATGCAAATAACATTAAGTTTAAAATATATAGCTGTTTTTGACTAACAGTACAAAATTAGAAACAGTCCTCAATCGATTAATTTTAACAATTTTACATACTTGATCTGATGTTTTAAGTTCTAGATAATAATGCCCACAAAATCTTTAAATCGACCTTCTTTAACTGACGACTTAAATATAAATTATAAGTATTTGACACATGAGTTTCTTGCTCGACTAGCTTATGTTATATGAATATGTTAGCTGTACCTGTTCACAATTTTTTAGTGTCTGTAAAGACCTATAAACACAAAATATTTTGACTTAGACTTTTGACTAAATCAGTGTTCCAATTGAAGTTCTGATTAAATAATAAATATTGAAATTAATCATAATAATAATAAGTGATGTTTATGACATTAAAACAAACTTTAGGATTATATCGCGTTTATTTATTAATTTCCCGACGTTTCGAACTCTTTACAGAGATCATTTTCACGAGTGATGAACAAAAAGATGGTATCTGTTCAAAAGCTATATATATACTCGTATATATATATTGATACAGAGAGCACCCACTTTTTGGAAATAAAAATCAAAAAGTTGATGTTAATATCTTTCTCAGGACTGGCCGCGTTTGCGACCCAGTGGTAGATTTTTTAACAAATACTTACCTTTAAATTTAAAATCAATAAATATTTCATAATAGTTATACTCTGATCTCAACTAACTTAAAAGAAATAAGATAATTAACTAATAATTAAAAATAACAACTGTTACCTATTAAATCATACAACAAAGGATCTGTACAAACCAAACTTTTTCTTTAGTAAATAGATCTTGTTAATTATTTAATTTTTGTTTCATGGTCTGATGTGGGTTACCAATAGTAAAAATCATATTTTTAACATCAACTTTTTGATTTTTATTTCCAAAAAGTGGGTGCTCTCTGTATCAATAAAAGTAGCTTTTGAACAGATACCATCTTTTTGTTCATCACTCGTGAAAATGATCTCTGTAAAGAGTTCGAAACGTCGGGAAATTAATAAATAAACGCGATATAATCCTAAAGTTTGTTTTAATGTCATGAACGTGATTCGCGAAAATCTTAGAGATAAATAAGTGATGTTTAACAATGTCTTAATTTTTTTTATATAGGCCTTATTTTTTTTTTGAAAGCGCATCTAAGTTCTTCAAAAATGATGAAGCCAATAATCCTTAAGGTCTGTTAAAACACAAACTTTTCAAATGTCCTACAAAATTAGTTGTAATGTACAATAGTTAAAGCTGTTTAGTTCGAATGTAATCAAGTCCCTTTGACCGGACGACGATCCCTTTTGGTTACTGATCACGAAGCGTTATCATTGTTTCAGTTAGCAGCGCTTACTGGAGCCATTACAGGACGGTTACGACCAATTACATCTGATAATCCCTTTCCCACCACCAACTGGGATGATTTAGTGATAGAACTTAACCAATTAATAGGAATTCAATTTAAATTCCCACTGTTTACATATTATGAGATAGTCTATTATGAATACTAGAGAATCAACTCGTAGTATTATTTAATATTTTAAGTTTTAGTTAATACGACCAGAAATATGCATTAGTAATTGCATTTTGAATAATTAAAAATCTCTCTAATTAGTCAAATGATTGATTGTCTTAGCAATGGTACTTAGCATGAATGGAGCTCAAGTATGTTGAGGAATATAATCCCTGCCGATAATACTGCTTGGAGCTTAACATACTACAGTTGAGAGAGCCATTAGATACTCGTCAGCTGATATGTACTGCAATACTAATAGTATCGGTGGTCCAGTGGTTGAGCACACGGCTTCTGATCCAAAGGTCCGGATTCGAGTCCTGACACTGGCTCACACCAATGACTTTTCGAAATTGTTTTCGAAAGTTAAGTGTGACAAATATCGATATGGCACGATATGGCAATAGATTTGCCACTTATTCCATTTGGGATGTAATCATAACGGCGAGACGAGGCTTAACAGCCGCTGCCTACACCTTCGGATAACAAAGACGTGAAGTTATGTTTTGTTATGTATGTTTACATAAGCTGATATTTAGGAACATACTGGCAGAGTTTTGAAGTTGAATGAATGGACCGGCTTGACCGGTGAATTACAACGACCTATCGGAATATCGGCGTGAAGTGGCTCGTGCCACGTTTGATTCAGTGAGCGAGGTATCCGGAGGCCGAATACACTTTCACTTTCCTTTCCCCCTTTTCTCCCTTAAATGACTGCAACGCGCCACAGTGTTCATGGGTGGAGAGAAGTGACTTACCATCAGATGACCTACTTGCTTATTTGCCCTCCTATCCTATAAAAATGTGTGTCTTGGCGGTTACAGGTTACGACAAACGAATATATATATATGCTTTTTGCATATCAACAATACGTATTTCCGTTAGTTAATATGTGAAAAGCATATCAAGCGCTGAAACAACAACAAAGGCTTAAAAATTAAACCAATTTTTATGTTACATGTATAATTTTCACGCAATTTCTTTGTGTTTAATTAAAATCAATGAAACTGTTTGATAGTTTTAGAACACGACATTCAGACATGCAGGTAGCCGGAGTAGGCAATTGTAGCCGTCCTAGTTTCCTGCTCACCGTACTGATGAAAAGGAAGTATCTTTATTGTTTGCTACATATTCAAGTTACGTTGCGGAGATAAACAGTAGTCTAAGTTTATTAAATATCTGCTGTATTTTAATCTTTGACCACTAAAAAAGACAATGCTGGGCTTCTATTAGTTGCAGCGTGATGTTATATAGCCTTAAACTTTGCTCGATAAATTGGCTGTGCAATACATTTTTTTCATCAATACTAACAAGTAGTTCCTGAGATTAGCGCATTCCTACAAATTGTATTCCTACAAACTCTTCAACTGTATCATATTAATATTATTATTTTAATGATTTTATAATGATAATTTCTTTTCTAACGATAAGACTGAAGCGGTAAAATACTATTTTAAAATAATTCACAAACGACTAAGTCTATTACATGAATTTATTACAATCGTAAATTATATTAAATAGCGAAAGGCGGTGAAAGTTTTTGATCGAAAAGCGATTTTAATTCCTCTAATGTACCATTTATATTCTTTAGAAGACATTTTCTTAATACAATTTTAATAAAGCGATTAGTGAACTGGGGAGAATTACAATGATAAGGCTTGGTGGTCCAGTGGTCGGCTACCCCGCATATGAATCAAGATGTCGTCGGGTTCAATTCGGGCCCTTACTGGCTGATATAATAATATAAATATGACATCCATGACTTTTCAATATTATTTTTGAAAGTTATATGTGATAAATCGATAATTAACAAGCTTAAGCTTGATCTTTATTGCTCTGTACATATTAAATAACAATAAACTTTCAAATCCAATTTAACTCCCGCAAGGAATGTATCTCCTTGTTACAAAAACACGGCTAACGGCTAAATATAATATAAATAAAATTAATATGATAGGATTGGATAGGAGTCACCATAAAAAGACCCGGACTAGAAACCCCTGTGTCAAATATTACTCTGATTACAATATTATCAGCGTCCGAGAGCCTGTCATAGCTGGACTAAATTCTAAAGCATCTTCATTGAAAACACATTTAAATCGGCTAATTCAACACAATACCGTGAACTTTGTTCCAGGAATCAGAAACTGATTAGAAAAATCAAACCGCTGGAAATGGTATACATATTGCTTTAATATACTAAACTAGCTGACCCGGCGAACTCTGTTTCGCATCAAAAGTAATAACTGCTGCCCCGCTATGTTAATACTGCAATATCTTCGACAAATTTGAAGTCGATAGCAGCTATAGGTTAAAAATGGGAATTTTCCATTGTTAACACCCCCGCAACCCCCCTTGTGGGTGGAATTTCGTAAAATCCGTTCTTAGCTGACCTCTACTCGGCGAAAGGAATAATCCTACCAAATTTCAAGTCGCTACGCCTTATGGTTCCAGAGATATCGTGATGAGTCATTAACACCCCCGCAACCCCCCTTGTGGGTGGAATTTCGTAAAATCCGTTCTTAGCTGACCTCTACTCGGCGAAAAGAATAATCCTACCAAATTTCAAGTCGCTACGCCTTATGGTTCCAGCGATATCGTGATGAGTCAATATATAGGTGGAAATCTCTTATATATATATATAGATTAGAATATGTTAGCGCTATAGACTAAGTATATATAAAAATTAAGACAGAAAACCTTAATTATTATTATCTTCCAACACTGGAAGGTGAAGATAGCAGCAGTTATGCTTCTAAGAATCGCTAAGTTGTAGTTCTCTTTTCATTTGCCAAGTTGTTAAGTCCTAAATCCAATTCTCAAAGAATAATAATATTTGTTAGATATTTTAATACCGATGAAATATTGATAGTTTCACATCGATATTGACTATAATTAATTTCGCATTCGATCATTTCTACTGTTTGCAGGTAATATGACGTGATACCGCACGCTAAATGGATCCGATTGACTGCCAACACTCCGCCGTTGGGCTTACTGGTCAAATCAAATGGCGCGCGCTTACACGATTTGAGCACACTTTACTTTCCAAGTAATCACTTCCACCAGTTTCCATTTTCAAACGGTAACATCGTTAGTTATTTCTATATTTAATATAAAGACTACTACAAAATGACGTCATACCATCATGCACTCAACGCGTAATTAGTGTCTGGTGGACACAAGCTTATTATAGTGTGGGCACAATACATTGTCGTGTAAATATTTACAACAATTAATTGCTGATAAATCATTTATTGGAGTTAATAGCATAACTAATAATACACGAAAGTGCCGGCAGTGTTAACCAATACAGTCGTATTAGGAAACTAGTAAGTATTTATAAACAACCATAAGTATTCCTAAAACAGTTAAGAATAAAGTTTTAAAACTCAAAATGTAAGAATAAACTACAACTAATGCGTATTAATGGAAACTTGAAAGTTGATATTTGACGATTTGACGATCCAAATACTCTTACAATTTAAAGTTTCCGTCATCAGACGGCGCAAGAAATATTAATCTTTATTTTATAAAATATCAATTCATGTAACATTCATTAAAAACATTAAAGTCACTTACAAAAAAATATTTAAAACCAATTAATTAGTTATTGTATGATTGGTTCTTGACTTAACAGAGATATCTTAAGAGTTAGTAAGAGCCCAAAGAAGGGGTAGCGTTCTTTTTCAACGGGTATTATCTTCTATCTCTTCTTGACACTCCATAAAACCATAGACTAAATTTATGTATGTTTGTTTATATTCTAAAACCTTTGCTGGCAACTATATCACTATTGTTGGACAAAGTATCCTCTCCGGACTCTCCGTCCTCCTACCAGTCTCTATGAAGAAGGTATAGACAACTAAAACAACTATCAATCAAGAAGCAAGTCCATGTTTTTTCTGACATCGTCAAAATGGTTAAAACTACTAGCATTATTCCTAACTACTAATGAGTTTACTCTCATCTTAAAGCCTGGCAATGCAAATATTTTAAGAATGTCTATGGGCGGCGGTAGTTGTTTTACATCACGTGATCCGCAAACTAATGCCCCATTCCTTTATAAGAAATGGAAAATTTAAATTAATTATCTTATTCTGTTGTTTGCTATTCAGTCACTGATGCCAATTCACCATGACAAGTTACACGATTGAGTCACGCGACAGCGCTTCCAAATCACAAAACTTTATCATCATTTTATTTTTTAAATCCAAATGGTAGACCATCCAAAATAGCGGAATAGATATTTTTAACATAGGAATTTTTTGCTAAAGGTCTTCTTTTTACGACCAACACGGGTTCCCGTGGGTTCATCGAACCCACTTACCTCAACGGACATCCGTAATTGTCAGAAAGATGACCTCTTTTATACTGTAGCTCCCGATGACTCTCTTACCGAACGCAACATGACATAAGCCACAGGTTTCCGGGAAATCATTCTTGTGTCTCGGTTCGAACCTAGGTCTTATAAATCCAATGTTAAAGTTAAGCCATTCTGGCTCGAATAATAGGTGGAATATCAAACTAAATAAATGTTATTAAGGAGAACCTGTTTACTAATAACATGGCATAAAACTTAGCGATACAATCAGAATGAGGGAGTTTCAGGGGGGACGAGTGGGGGTGAGAAGATGAAACAATTATAATAAGCGTTACAAGGTACATAGAGTTTAATTAAAACCAGGGTGTTGGAGGCGTGCAATATTAGTTCCTCAGATATTGTGTTCCTGAGCATTAATTTAGTTGTAAAAAACAAAAGGCCACCTTGTATATTATGTTATTTTTCTGCTGTTCAATGTGAAAGTAACTAATTAATTTTATTCATTTCCACACTGTAACTTTGTATCGAGTATATGTTTTTTATAATCACGCCTTTTTATACTTACGTCTTGATTCACCGACTTACTTTTTCACACAAATGCTTAGATGGGAATTGAACCTGCAAAGACATTTTTTTGATTTTACAGGATATTTGGTGGTTGACTAGTTGATAGTATTTTAATGCGATGTCATTTAAAGCAGAACAGGAAGTGGGATAAGAAAAAAGGGGCGTCCAGATACCTTCTTCAACGAAAGAAACCGTAGCCTTTTTATGGGATAGGAGGGCAAACGAGCAAGCGTGTCACCTGATGGTAAGCAACCTGCGCCGCCCACGGACACCAGCAGCACATATAGCGTGTTACCGTTGCGTTGCCGACCTTTAAGAGATTAGGATAGGAAAGGATGGGGGAGGCGGGTGGGCCTCCGGGTACCTCTCACTGAACGAAACGCGGCACGGGACCCTTTACGTAGAACTTCTGAGAGGTCGTGGTATTTCACCGGACAAGCCGGGCCGGCTTGTCCGGTGAAATACCACTATGAAAACCACCATGAAATACCAATTCATGCGGCAAACTGCTTAGCTCTAGCACTGTCAATGCCCGAGCCAATTTAAGATAATAATGTGAGAGGTAGTGTTGTATCACCAGTCAAGCCGGTTCACTCATGCAGCGAACTGCGTGTCTCTACCAATCTTCAAGTCTGGGAAATCAATACTACCAGCAACTTATTCTACAGCTCTATTTAGTATTGATGGTTTTAATTCAATAAATTCGAAATTCAGCAAAAAAATATTTCAATAATTTCCAAAGCCTATATAAAACTCTAGATTAAGGGATATTGTCAACATACATAAACCTGCCGTTACAGTTTCCCGCTCATAAATTACGTATCAGCCCATCCCGTAGTAATAAATTTACGTGATTCTTTCCCACCCTGGGAAATATCCCGGCAAGATGCCCGTGAATGGTGTCGCGATAATCCGAAAATTTTTTAATACTTTTTCTTCCACCTTTTAATTAATAATTTAATTTTTAATAATAGTTATTATTGTGTTTATTATTATAAGACTTGCCCTGACGTACGGAAGACGGGCAGGGTGATGCATAAGAACTGACAACTGTACCTTTATGCAAATTCACTGTCAGATTTAAAAAATGTTAACCTCTTTTACTGATTGTTTAATAAATGTTCTTGGTGAATGTAATTGCTTTTTTGTATAATTTTTGTCTGTATGACTATTTGCTTCGGTTTATTATTTTGACGGCAGTTTCTTTGACAGATAGCTGATGTACTGCGTAGCGACAAAGGCTATTTATTATTAAATTCCAGAAGTAGCAGTCACAGTTAGTATAACATAAAAAAGATCCACGGTTAAATAGCTCAAGTGCAAAAGATAAGGGTAGTGATTACATGGTCATATTTACTTAAGTATATAGGGCATAACTCGTTGATAAGTCCAGTAGAGCTTCCAAAAAGGATATCTTAAGCACTTAGAATAATTTAGAATGCATTCAGAGGTTACATGTTACAATCATCGATATCAGATCAAATAGTGGTGCAGTGGGCTACAACATAATTGTCACCTACAACATAATTAAACCATATAGAACCAGACTATTCTTTTGGCAATACCGCTGAACGCAGCCGTATTATAAGCGCGAAAATAAAAACATCCCTACTAGATGAGAGTTGCATTTCATTTTATGGCCAATTTAATATGTAGCTGGTTCTTCGCCAGATGGCGGTATATCCTGCTCCCTCCTCGCGAGCCTTCAATCTCCTCTTGACCCACTTTCCCAGAAAGGTTTTATTAGTTTATCATAACACAATATAACTAGAACTTTTTCTGTTCATCTTATGTTTATGCCATAAATATATTTGTAATTGCCATTTACAGTATTTTTAAGGAATAATTTATAAATAAAGATCTTTAAATCTAGAGAGATCTCTATCATTAGCGAATCTTTTGTATCAATTTCCGAATTAGTCTCCATCTGTATATTTCTTACAATAAAACAGCCTTAAAAATAACGACCCACTACAAATTACTTCACATTACCAAACAGTTTTATAAAAGTAAAAATAATATTATAATTAACTCACCGGGAAAGTAATTACGCTTTTTTAATTGCTCGTTATTAACCTGGCGCTGCAAAAGTAATGATCAAAGGCTTTCAATTCGTTACTTTCCTTGGACGATTCTCCTGTAATTAAAATAATTAAGACCTAAGCAGACATACAAATGTAATGGAATGTATCATTATGTTTTTGTTTCTGTATTATAGCCTACCTGGTGGTAAGCAACTGGCGTCGCTCATTGACACCTGCAACACGGATAGTGTTACAATTTAGTTGACAACCTTTACGATGGGTTATAGAAGAGATCGAAAGTGGAATGGGAAGGCGAAGGACGCCCCCTTCGCCTTCCCATTTCACTTTGTATCTCAAGATACCTCTCTCACCGAATAAAACCCAACATAATCCACTTTACGTTGATATTCTGAGCGGTTGTGTAATTTTCCCGGTTGACACGGCCCAGTCATTGATCAGTCTGCATACAATTTAAATAGAAATTATTAATTTTGAAAAATATTCATGGGTGGTGATATAATTTGCGACTGAAAAATTCACCTTCAGACAGAAAAAGGCTCGAATTCACTGTCAGGTTAAACCCAATTCACTTATCTCAAGGCTATGATATTGCTAGCATAAACCTATAATCGGAAGCAAACATCGATTTCAATCTAATAGCTAATCCATTTTAGACTCCGATAGCATTCACACGACCAGCCTGAGGTCCACCTCCATTGTATCCGCATACAAGACACCGTTCAGATTGAACAATATCTAAACAGAGTTCGGCAGGTTTAGTTGACTTTATCCAAGTTACGCTACTATCTGTAAAATGATTTGTTCCATATAAGTTCGATTTTAAGTGACATTAGATTCATAGCATCAGCTAAAGTTTATCCCGTTATCAAAATCAATTAAAGCTTCAAAGTTGTTTGGTTCTTTTGAGAGAAAAAAAATGTTTATTTCTAAGACTTTCGCGAATCTCACTCATCAATACAACTTTTAGGATTATATCGTGACTCGTGAAAATGATCTTTGTAAAGAGTTCGAAACGTCGGGAAATAAATATAAATAAATAGGAGGTGGACGCGATATAATCCTAAAAGTTGTTTTGATGAGAAAAAAAATGTTTTTTATAACTTCATCTCTTTTTCTATCCGCAGCCGACAGCGGCTGTTAAGATTTTACTCGCCAATTTAATACATCCCAATTGGAATAGTTGGTGGAAACTATTTTCAAACACCGGGCACAATGTTCCAGTATATAATCGATATTTCACACATACTTTTCGAAATGAATTTGGAAAAACTCTCTGTGTAAGCCTGTATTCGATCCCACGACTTCCAAATTCATTCACTGAGATGAAGACCTGTAGTAAAATGGTGCACATATTTTGAGTGAAACCTCTTGCTATGTGATAAAGTAGTAAAAACGCTCCTTTATTTACATGCACGAACAAACATACACCCAGACAAAAACAAACTTTACTTTATCTCTAATGTACAGTCAATCTAGAAACTCCCTTTATAATTTACTAGTTGACTCGGCGAACTTTGTTCCGCATTAAAAGTAATTGATGAGTAAAATTTGGATATTAAAAAGTGATAATATTTTTGCTATTTATCGGCACGCGTTTTGGCGCGAAACGCAACTGCTATGTCCCACTATGTTAATACTGTAATATCTTCGTAAATATTCGTTTAAATTACATACTGTGTAGGGCCATATTGATCTATATTAAAAGCACAATCTATTTAAGTCACTTAACTGGTTGAAAGTTAATGCTGTAATATTTTAAATTGCTTCGTAAATAAGCCATTATTTCTCGTAAAAAGTAAAAAAATATAAATGGTCATTGTGGGTTATCCTAAAGAGATAGACATATCCTCTTGCGGATTTTTTTGTAGACCTTCTGAACGTGTTTAATAATATAGAGCATAATTTTGATCTATCACTTAGGGTTCAGCCAGCGTTTGCAATTAAACTGCTAAATCTCGAAAATCATCATTTTTTCTTTTCAACATCATATATGAATTATAGATTAAAATCACTCCGTTGACACCCTCTAACTATTAAAAATAACCGCATCAAAATCCGTTGCTTAGTTTTAAAGATATAAGCATATAAGGGGACAGACAGCGGAAAGTGAATTGGTTTTATACTATGTAATGATGAAAATATTTCAAAATTCTCTTAAAAGATTTAAGTTTTCTTTTCAAAGAAATTTAAATTTAGAATTCAAATTAGTTCTTAACGAAGCAGAGCGGCGCCTCTGTTGCACTTCTGTCAGTCAGCTGTTTGACTAATTAGCGCTTGATTAGCCAGTAGGTACTTGCTGGAAAAGTGGACTAGTTCAATAGTTAGGATTTAAAGGTATTATTTAAACATTTCATTAAAATATCTTTTCTTTAAATGTGTGAAGCTAAAACGTGTGAAGACCAAAATTCCTCATCAGAGTTTCTTCATTAAAATGTTTCTCGACAATCTAAATTAATAGTTGTGTAGCGTAAAGTTGAATTTATCTTTATTAAGTATCCAACGGTACAGTAACAGTCTCGGTGGCGCACTGGCGAGCACCCTGCTTCTGATTCAAGAAGTTCAAGGGTTCAAATCCTGGCACAACCAATGACTTTTGAAAATTTTCGGAAGTTGTGTGTAATAAATATCGATGACTGACAACTTTGTGCCCGGTATGGCAATAGGGTTCGCCACCAATTCCATTTGGGACGTAAACATAACCGCGAGACGAAGCTTAACAGCCGCTACCTACACCTTCGGGTAGAAAAAGACGTGAAGTTATGTTATGTAAAATCTGTATATTTTTGATCCAATAATTCTCAACAAACCATTGAATGGTTACAGCATAATAATATTAGAACAAATTAAAATGTAATGTGCTTTTGATGACTAAAAATGTGTATAAAAGTTGCTTCATGATAGGCTGCGTATTTTAAACGTGAAAGTGTAACACTTAGTGGTATAGTCTTGCAGTTTGTTGCATGAATCGGCCGACTCGACCGGTGAAATACCACGACTTCTCAGAATAATATCGCCGTAAAGTGACTTGTGCCGCGTTTCATTCAGTGAGAGAGGCATCCAGAGGCCATTCTCCTATTCCCTCAGTCCTTTCCCCTCTTGCTAATCTCTTAACGAACGGCTACACACTACGGTGTTGATGGGCGATGAGAATTTGCTTACCATAAGGTGACCTTGCTAGTCTAGTAGACTTGCTAGTCTTGCTAGTCATATCCCTTAAAAAAACTCACTGGAGATTTTCTAATAAATTCGTCTGTAATTCGTCATTATAAATAGCTTTCTATCTCCATCGGAGAACTGTCGGATCTCTCTCTAATCATTTCAATCGCTACAATTTGAAGGAGAACAGTAATCTATCAGCCGATCAGAGTAACTTCCGGCTACTTATCTCTTTCTACTTTTGCGTTCATATCAACAAATCCTCGTGACGTAAGATAACATTTTCCTCAATTGAAAGAAGTTTTTTCGCAAGAAAATACCGATAACCTTAGAGCTAATACTTGGTAATAATAAAATTAAGATTTGTCCTTAAAAGATGACCAATGAAAATTAATTTTCAAAGACGCACGCGTAAAAGTTATTTTACCCCATCAATATTTGTTGGAAACTGTATTATCCATCATCTGCAAATCTTAAGTGTGCTAGTGGGCGGCCGTCTATGAATTTTCCCATTTAAAGCTGCATTTAATGCAGATGCAGATGATATTGTACTATTCGCAAAAACGCCAGGTGACTTAAATGTAATGTTAAACGAACTAGCATCGGAAAGTGAAAAGGCAGGACTTAAATTAAATCCCGAGAAAACAAAGATCATGACTAATCAAAATAAAAACAGTATATTACGGCTGAAATTAGTTATGTATAAGAATATATACCTTGGCCAATTGATATCACCCAAAGACAACATAGACAGAGAAATCGAAAGGAGAATAGCAAACAGTTGGAAGAGGTATTGGGGTCTAAAGGAAGTAATGAAAGACAAAAACTTTCACATTGAAACAAAAGGCAAATTATTCAATGTTTGCATTCTGCCAATATTGATGTATGGAGGCCAAACATGGGCCATCACAAAAACCGTATCCATCAAAATTGCTATTTGTCAATGAGCAATGGAGAGAAGCATAATGGGAGTACAGAGGAAGGACAAAATAAGAAACAAGAACATTAGGAAAAACACCAAAGTACAAGAAGTAACTATAAAAATAAAAGGGCTTAAATGGAAGTGGTCAGGACACATGGTCAGAGGAAAGGACAAATGGAGCAAAATCATTACTCATACCCTAGGGAAGGTAAAAGAGGAAAACAGGGTAGGAAAAGAGGTAGACAATACAAAAGATGTGAGGACGACATTAAGCAGGTTGCAGGCGTGACTTGGAGTAGAGTAGCCAGGGAGAGATTAGAACGGCGCAGGTTGGAGGAGGCCTTTGCCAACTGGCAAACGGACTTACAAAATATTAAGAAATATCAGATACGATAAATTGTTTAGTTAACTTTAATTGTACAAAATCTACGGAAAAAGGAAAACCTTATATTTTTGTCCGAATAAAAGGCTTTTTATTTATTTTTATTATTTTATTTTTTGTATTAACTATGATGTAGAAATATTTAAGGGAAGCTGGCGTAAATTAATCTTAACTCGGCCTTTTTGTTCGGTTTCTGAAGTTTTAAGCTCAATTCAAATAAATGCAATAATAATAGACAAGGGTAGATAATTTTTAAAACCAAAAAAAATAATAGTAGGATGAAACCCATTAGAAAAGGAGGAGAATATTACAAAAATGAAAGGAAAAATAATTTACGGGCGATCTGAGGTCGGGAAGGGGGTGGGGGTGAGTTTTTAAGGGTAAAAAACGGTTTTTCTCGATTTCCGGCAAAACTAAAAGTCCTATGGAAAAAAGTTTAATGGCGAAGTTGTAGGTAATAAAAAGATCTAAAACTTTTGTATTTACACTTTTTTCACAGAACCTCAAAATTTAGATGAAAAATTCAAAAAACCAAGTTTTTGGATTTTTATTTTTATCTTTTACAAAAATATTTTTTTTCCCACGATATTTTGTGAAAAGTTGCCTTTTTATGTCCCAAATACGCAGTAATTTATTTGTTTAAAAATATTTATTTTTTTTGCCTTATATTGAATTAATATCGAAAAAGCACCCTAATTTTCAATCGAAAATTCACCCGTCAAAATATCAGCTTTTTTCAAAAAGTTGGTATGTTATCTGTTTGCTGAAAAGTCTACTTTCCGATGATGCAAAAAAAATTGTGCTATTGTAGTAAATTTTCTCAGAAAATGCAAATCAAAATCGATAAATACTCGAATTCAGAAATTAATAACTTATTTGTTTGTTAATTATAGTAATTCACTTTGATTTGCAATTTTTTTTATCAATGTAACATGTAATCTTGCGATTTTCGGGTAATTAAAGTATAAATTTTAATAAATAGCTCTAAATTGTATATAATAATTTAAAAAAAAAATCGGATTCGAGATTTTTTTCGATTTTGATTTGCATTTTCTGAGATAATTTACTACAATAGCACAATTTTTTTTGCACCATCGGAAAGTAGACATCTCAGCAAACAGAAAACATACTAACTTTTTGAAAAAAGCTAATATTTTGACGGGTGAATTTTCGATTGAAAATTAGGGTGCTTTTTCGATATTAATTCAATGTAAAGCAAAAAAAAATATATTTTTAAACAAATAAATTACAGCGTATTTGGGACATAAAAAGGCAAC
Organism: Euproctis similis; assembly: GCA_905147225.2. Classification (NCBI taxonomy): domain Eukaryota; kingdom Metazoa; phylum Arthropoda; class Insecta; order Lepidoptera; family Erebidae; genus Euproctis; species Euproctis similis. The sequence continues at coordinate 1,866,475 of LR990121.1, read as the reverse complement.
TTTTCACAAAATATCGTGGGGGAAAAAAAATATTTTTGTAAAAGATAAAAATAAAAATCCAAAAACTTGGTTTTTTGAATTTTTCATCTAAATTTTGAGGTTCTGTGAAAAAAGTGTAAATACAAAAGTTTTAGATCTTTTTATTACCTACAACTTTGCCATTAAACTTTTTTCCATAGGACTTTTAGTTTTGCCGGAAATCGAGAAAAACCGTTTTTTACCCTTAAAAACTCACCCCCACCCCCTTCCCGACCTCAGATCGCCCGTAAATTATTTTTCCTTTCATTTTTGTAATATTCTCCTCCTTTTCTAATGGGTTTCATCCTACTATTATTTTTTTTCACTTTGTATTATTTTTGAAGGCATCTACCCTGGTCTATAATGGCAGAATACTTCTCAGAATAATATTAAGACTGCAAGAGTCAATCTCTGACGTAGAATCTTAATTCGTGAAATTTAGTAAATAAGACGCCCATTGATAGCCGGGAACGAGGTCGGGCAGAACTTAAAGCTAAAATAAAACGTCAATTTCATTTAGTTAAGAACTAACGCAGAATTCGGGAGATATTAGTCCCCGTACAATATTAACAAGAGAACGTTTTCATTTCTTCAGTAATTAACTAAACGCTTTTGTATCTAGAATGAAGGTTTTAGTTTTCGTTATTTTTATTACTCGAATTCAATTTTAAAAAAGGTTTTTAAAAAATATTCAAATACTCTCATTACGTGGCTGTACATAACTAACACAGCCTTAACCAAAACGAGTGTCAAGTGCAAAGTCCTTAGCGCGGCGAACAGAGCCCTTAGGCAACATGCATACGCATCGGATCGATTCTATTTATGTTTACTAAGTGTCCAACATTTTTATTATATATTACATTACATTAGATATTATTATATTGTAGGTGGTAGTTTTAAAACACATATTATTCAGCTAGTAGTGCGCTATGGCGAATACAAAGACTCTTTAACAATAACACAACAAATTAAAATAGGGGAGAGTATAATCATCACGTGAGCAGTGCTGTGATCATGGTTGACTGGATTACTAACTTAATGACATAGTGAGTCCCTTTAGGAGTAAGGAAGGAGAACAGCGCGCCAAACAGCACCATTCTCACATACCTCACTCACTTTTTCGACTGTCTCAACTTCTGTCATCATTCTTTAAGCTTCCTGACAAAAAGTATGGCGTGGACTACTGGCAACTCCTGCTGCCGATCCACTTTGCATTGTATACGAAAATTAAAATATATCAGCCATTGTGTAATCTGTCGCGTTAGTATATGTGTGGAAGTTTCTATTAAATAAGCTGCTAACTTCATTAAAACTATACCTTTGATACTTCCATAATAGAAGCGATATGGTAGTTTTGCAACTTGTATAAGGCCCTCTGGATACCAACCGACGTCGCTAGTTTACGTGGCCGTGCATAATCCCACTTTCACGGCTCACGACATCCTGTATGTCATTATATCATTCCACACTTGACAAGTTTAGTGACCTGTAAACAAAAATGTACTTAATTAGCAAATCAACATAGGCTTCCATTCACCATAACATTTAGTTTAGATTAGGTTAGGTGAAGTTGATAGAATAAAGACCTTTTTTGTTTTTTCTTTTACGCGAGGTAATGTTTTATGCACACCCCGCGCCTGAGATCGGCAGGGGGTAGTGTGGGGTCCGTGGCCCTGTACGGGGCCCCCGTTTGGTCACGTGACCTCGCGGGGGCCTCCCGCTCCAGGGCTCTGCTGAGGAGCCTGGAGCGGATCATGGCCATACGGATCGTACGGGGCTACCGTACCATCTCGTACGAGGCGGCGACGGTTCTCGCGAGTTATCCCCCCTTCATCATCCTGGCCGAGATGTACGCAGCTGCGTACGATCTCGGCCGGGGAGGGGGGGACGCGCGGGGACACGAAGTGCGGAGCCGGGAGGCCTTCCGGCGGGTCCTGGGGGACTGGCGCGACGCGCTGGTCCTCCAGGGCGGTACGCGTTCACGTGCCGTCGGGGCCGTCCTGCCCCACCTCGAGGCCTGGGTGCTCCGTAAATGGGGCACTGTCACCTACAGGTTGACTCAGATACTCACCGGACACGGGTGCTTCGGTGAGTATCTGAGTCGAATAAAACGTGAAGAGACGGCGAGATGCCACCATTGCGCATCCGACCTGGACTCGGCCCAGCACACGCTGGAGGTCTGCCCGGCCTGGGCGGCCGAGCGCCGAGTCCTGGTCGACGGGATCGGGCGAGACTTGTCCCCGCCGGCGTTGGTCGCGGCAATGCTGGCAGGCGAGGAGGAGTGGAGGGCTGTGATCTCCTTCTGCGAAGCTGTCATGCTCCAGAAGGAGGCCGCCGAGCGGGGTCGGGAGAGAGCCGATCCCGCTCGAAGGCGGCGGCGGCGAGCTCAGTGATCGCCGCCGCCGGCGGGCCGCGAGGGCGCACACCCCGCGGGTGCGCCCGGGTCGCGGCCCGGGAAGGATGACCCCCCGGTGCGGCCGGGGAAGGTCGTCGGGGGCGCCGCCGGCCGCGCGCCTCTTTACAGCGCGCGGTCGGAGCCGCCCCGCCCGGGGGAGCCTCGCCGAGGCTCCCCGAGGATGAGCTCCCCCTCGTGACAGAGGGGGGGCGACGGCGGGGTGGACCAGAGGGGTTTATCCGAATCCTGGACCACCCCAACGCCGGAGGAAGGCCGCCGCGAGGTTTTAGTGGGTAACCCTAGGATCGGATTTCAGTTTACTGTTTTGGGAGTCCCACACTACCCCCTGCCGCACCCAGGCGGGGGGTGTGCATAAAGCATTTCCTCGCATTAAAAAAAAAAAAAAAAAAAAAAGGGGGTAGTGTGGGACTCCCAAAACAGTACACTGCAATCCGATACTAGGGTTACCCACTAAAACCTCGCGGCGGCCTTCCTCCGGCGTTGGGGTGGCCCAGGACAGTGCGTCAGTGTGTCGGTGTTTTTTTTGTTTATTATAATTGTAACAAGAATCTGTCTATAGAAAAATATGTACTAATATCTAATATTTTTAACTTTTTGTTTTGCGCACGTTTTGTTTTGTTTTGTAGAAATTTCGATAAGTCATATAGTTGTAAGTCTGTCATATATAATTAAAGCTGATTTTCAACTACAAGCTCAAAACGTAATATGTTTCAGATTTTTTATATCATTGTCATAACATTAAAACAACTTTTAGGATTATATCGCGTTTATTTATTACTAATTTTATTTATTTCCCGACGTTTCGAACTCTTTACAGAGATCATTTTCACGAGTGATGAACAAAAAGATGGTATTTGTTCAAAAGCTATTTTCATTGATACAGAGAGCACCCACTTTTTAGAAATAAAAATCAAAAATTGATGTTAAAAAATATGATTTTTACTATTGGTAACCCACATCAGACCATGAAACAAAAATTAAATATTTATTTACAAGATATATTTACTAAAGAAAAAGTTTGGTTTGTATGTCGGGAAATAAATAAAATTAGTAATAAGTAAACGCGATATAATCCTAAAAGTTGTTTTAATGTCATGAACGTGATTCGCGAAAGTCTTAGAGATAAATATCATTGTCATAGTTTCATATGAACTCTGATGATAGCCCACGTTTCGTCCCTTGGAATTGAGTCTAGGACCTCAACTATGGTGACGTACAGTGATTGTATGATGAAGAAACCTTGAAAAATGTATTTTAAAAACAACGATGTAATTTTCCGACCAACTCACAGTCCGATCAGCTCACTCAATATAAAACACATCTATACTAATATTATAAAGAGGAAATATTTGTATTTTTGTATGTAACGAATAAACTCAAAAAGTACTGAACCGATTATAATAATCTTTTTTCTTTAGAAAGCTACATTATCACTGAGTAACATAGGCTATATGTAATCATCGTCGCTATCGACACTTTGTTTGTACGCGAGTAACACCGTGATGCGGGAAGCTACATAAAATATAGCGGCACGAAGTTCGCGCGGTCTGCTAGTTTTGTAATAAATTCGATTCAGAATAACCATTTTCCCAGCAATCCGGTTTCAATCCTCCTCTTTATATAAACCATCAATTGGCGTACAAAATTAATTTTCTTTTTCACTTTTCTATTCCAATTTAAATGCCTGAATGCAATTAAGAGTACCTTGATTCAATTTCCAGGAGCGGCTAAGGAGAATCTTTATCTTCGCGGAAGCAAATTGGTTTTATTTGTTAGTATAGCTAAATGGCATTGGTTAGGAAGTATTCTCATTTATTTTTTTTATTAGGATATAGTGAGTTAGTAATTTCAAAACTTAATTTAATGAATTTAATTAATTTAATGAATCGTCACAAAATTACTAAATATAATACAGAAGTCTTGGCAAATTTCTTGCTATTACTATGGACGATATTTTTTATCTCTACAGCGTCTATAGTAGGTAACAATTTATAAGAACTTTATCGCAAAGACAGATAAGTTTTTGCCAATAAATATTTAGTCACAAATAGGTCTAGGCAAAGTTTTATGTAAATACGGGCAGAAAATAATGTCAAATTGAATATATTCTTTTCAATGTCTTCTTTATGTAACTTTTTCAAAAAGAAAGTAAAGAGTGACTTCAAAAAATGTATATTAGATGTAATTTAATATAACTACGAAGACCGGTGTAGCATTAATTTATTTATTGAGACATGACATGTAATATAATTATCCCTAAGAGTTGAGGAGGGCAGATGGCAGACAACATACATAAATACAATTAGGTACTTATTATGGTTAAGCAAGACCCTTGACCTTGTACATCTATTTTGGGTTAGGGCTCATAGGTAGTAACTTAATATTGACACTGATAACTAAAAAAAGCTGGAGTTGCATAGTGCAGAGTAGCAGTGGGACTGAAAAACTGGGTTAGTGTAACAGTAAAATAGGAAAAAATGTTATACAAATTTATGACTAAACAGATATACACTACAAAATAAAAAAGTCGTTGCAATCAGGTAAGGCTGTGACATACTTCCCATGACAAATTTTCCACGTGTTTTTGGAAGGTTGCGTGGAGAGCCATAAAAACCCACGAGCTTGCATGACAACAGTTTCGTAGCTCAAAGAAGTGAGTCAGATGTGTACAAAAATATACAAATGGCTCAAAGCTTTTTCTGCTTACACCGCAAGTGACGAGCTCTAGAGCCATGTTGCGTGTACTGTAGGAGTAACAACAGTAACAATTCTAATTCTATATTTTTAATTCGCTTGTGATAATATATTTAACAACAATTATCCTAAACGCTATCCCAAAAATACATACATACATGGAATAATAAGTTTTGTTCCCTTTGCTTTATTAGTATAGATTAATTGCGTTCTGAAACTCGACAGACGACCGTTTCGTTACCTATCTCCGTATCAAAACTTTTTAATCCAAATCCTTTTTGGTGGCAGCGCGATACACGGTACCGTTACCGCAGCTTTGAATTTCACTTATTATTTAATGGAAAACTCGTTTCGTATACAATTTTATACGTGTATTAAGTAGACTTTTTTATTCGACACACACAAATACACATGTATGTCTGCCTGCAGCTCGCTTCTGCTTCTGAACACACGTTAGTGCAAAGCCAAGTCGCTAACAAGTTACTGTTAACTGTAACTGTTACTGTAACTTTAATGTAAGAGCAACTATGCTTTTAGATATGAGGGATAAATTTTGTAAATCCTAATTTAATCTATCGCCTAACATAGACATTATTTTGTTTTTCGTCTATTTATATGTCACACGTTACTTCCGGCACATTATTAATTTATGCTATGATTTAGGCTACGTTTTTACCTGCAGCTAGGGTTTCAAGTTAAGGCTTTTAAATCAATAATCGGATATAAATAAGTCACAAAATATTTGGAGATATATGCTAAATACACTTTTAAATTTGTTGTTATTAATCTATCAACGCTAATTATCACATTACTTATGATAACAAGGAATCAAACTACGAGAATTTCAAAACAAAACTACCACTAGTAACCTACATGGCTGACGACCAAACTTTAGTAATTATCTATTTATTATTTTTTCTTTTTAAAATAACACTACCACCTTGGCTCTCCGTTAACTTTTACATCTCTCTACAATTCTTATTTATGAATTTCGCGACACAATTCCCTCGAAGCAACCGCAACATACGCTCTTAAAAATACTCGTATTTCACACTTAGAAAACTTTCTGTAGCATATTTAAATGCACAGAAATATATTCAAGTTATATTATTATCGGTCGTAATTTTGAAACTCAATGCATTACTGATCCCAACGCTAACTTATGGAAGCGAGAGCTGGGAATGGCAGAGTGTGATACGAAAGTAGGATAAACGCGGTCGAAATGAGGGACTACGGAAAATCTGCGGAGTGACCTTCGCTGACCGCATCGAAAACAAGGTTGCAAAAAAGGAAGAGAGACTGAAAGAGAGTGTTGGTGTAAAAGTTTGGAAAGGGCTCCGATGGTTCGGACATGTAGAAAGAATGGACGATGCAAGATTGACTACGCAGATATACAATGCAAAAGCGGATGGATGTAGGAGTCAAAGACGGCCAAGAGACACATTCCATGATCAAATAGAACGTGTTCTGGTGGAAAGTGATGTTGGAGCCTCAAAAATCGACGCGCGTGCATAAAAGAGTTATAAAAGTCAACGATTCGAGTGAGGTGTTTAAGAATTGTGCCTTTTGACGCTCCGTTCTCTGTGCCTATCCCGCAAGGGATTTGGCGTGAAGTTATGTATGTATGTATGCAATTTTGAAACTCATAGAATTATGGCTCAGTTATATATTTAACATAATGTGTAGATACACATATAGATAAATACCTAGACCAACCGTAGATAAATATTACACTTAAAAAAAAAAAGAACACTTTCCAGATATATAGAGCATTTAAATATAACAGTGGTAGAGTTTTGGAGTTTGCTGCATGAATGAGCCGGCTCGATGGTGAAATACCACTCTTGGAATATCGGCGTAAAGTGGCTAGTTCCGCGTTTCGTGCAGTGAGAGAGGTATCCAAAGGCCCGATCTTCTCTCCTCATCCTTTCCCCTCCTACTCCCTAAAAGTTACTTAACATCCCACAATCTTGTTTGCTCTTATATCCCATAAAAATATAACTGTTACTTCTAAAATTACAATGGCTGAAAATTTTGTAAGCCGTATGTGAATAGGTTTGCCACCTATATTATTTAGAACCTTTTTTTTTACGCGAGGAAATGCTTTATGCACACCCCCGCCTGGGCACGGCAGGGGGTAGTGTGGGACTCCCAAAACAGTAAGCTGTAATCCGATCCTAAGGTTTGGATACCACTAAAACCTCGCGACGGCCTTCCTCCGGCGTTGGGGTGGCCCAGGACAGTGCGTCAGCCCTCTGGTCCACCCCGCCGTCGCCCCCCCTCTGTCGCGAAAGGGTGCTCATCCTCGGATATTATTTAGAATCTAAACCTAACGGCGAGTCGAAGCTTAACAGCCACTGCATACACTTTCGGGTAAATAAAACGTATTTACGAAAAGAAATTATATGTAATATAGTTCCACAACCCAAGCGTTTATAGCTTGAAACTAGATGCCGCTATCTATATTCTGTCAAGAAATACTTCAGTATACGTATCCAATCTAATAAGCCCAAAAAATCTCGTATACAAAGAATCAGATCATTTAACCAAATAGCTAACTGTAAGGCAACATTACATAAGTTGGGGAACTGAAAAAAAACTTACGATACGAGCAATTTAGCGAAACTACAACAATTTGTTTGGCCACAAAATGATGATGATACCATCTTCTGACAAATGGTACATGTATTTTTATAGCTACGAAACACAGATCTTTCTTCTATTATAAATGGGAATGTTTGTCAAGATGCAGTAATTAATAGATAAAGTAATTTTCTTGATTAATACGTAGACTTAGATAGATAGATTGTACTTCAACATGGAACCAAATTTTAGCCTGAACTTTATTATATATGACCCCTGAACCATAGAATCCCCGTGATACCTTTCCGTGATTCATTTCCATTTCCTCACTAGATGGAGCTGATTTCGATATAGATACTAAATAAGAACAAAACATTTGTGTGCTTAAATATACCGTAAAAAGTTGACTTGGAAGTAAATCAGATTACTAACCACTGTAACATACCACGCGCGGTTCTCAATAATGAAGCAATACATCCTACGAGTACGTCGCTAGTGGGTAGCGGGTAGTTCTGCTCAGGTCGCGTGCACTGTACTAATATTTACAACAATTTAATGAGATTTATTATAGGTATTTATTAACCAATTAACCGGAACGTAATTTTAGAAGTAACAGTTATATTTTACAAATAGAACGTGTTCTGGAGGAAGGTGATGTTAGGAGCCTCAAAAATCGACGCGCGTGCATAAAAGAGTTATAAAAGTCAACGATGCGAGTGAGGTGTTTAAGAATTGTGCCTTATGACGCTCCGTTCTCTGTGCCTACCCCGCAAAGGACAATTATGGACAATAAATACACGATAATTACGTTATAAGATTGTATAGCGAAATGATTGGAACTTGCACGAACATAAAACATTATTAAATAACTATTATTTATATTTATTATATTTATATTATATTATATTTATTTGTATTTCAGAACTACCGCTATGACTAAGCAGATATATAGGGCAAATCGAATGGATTTAGGAGCTCACACTGGTGTCAACTTTCCCGCCGTGGCGACCCTGAGAACCAATGAATTTACACCGGAATAATTTTCAAAGTCAAAAAAGCGTGTAAGTAACGTTCTAAGAAACTCATTTCTTACTATTTATGCTGCCAGGGCTTTGAAGTAAATGTGCTGCAATTTTATTACAACAATACTGTAGTAATAATCTACTAAGGTGATATTCAGTATGCAACCAGAGTCAGATGACTCACCAAGTCCTCGAAAAAAATATCACCACTGGTCATTTTTTGTTTTTTACACACGGCGGGCCTCATGGCTCATTGATAAAACTACCGGCTGGAGCACGGAGGTCGGGGGTTTGATTCCCTCCCGAACAACAAATATTTGTGACAAACATGAATATTTGTATGGCGTCTGGGTGTTATTCTATGTATTATAAGTATGTATTTACAAAAGAAAAGTATATATGTATTAATATCCGTTATCTAGTATCCATAGCACAAGCATTTAGTTGCTTAGTTTGGAACTGGAGGGCTCTGTGTGATTTGTGTCCAAGATATTATTACACAAATTTTGTAAACGGTGCTGCGCGCAGTTTTCAGATTGGAATTGGACTGAGAAACTTTTTTAATATACATGCTCCACTTAAATTTTAGCGATTTTACACTAAATAAGTTCGGAATGCGCAATACGCAAAGTGGCTGTTAATACAAGCTACGTCGTGCTGCATTGGTAAAACAACCGAATGCTGAATAGAGTATGCCGGGTTCGGTTCGGGTTATTATATACATAACAAACAACATAAACAACATAGTACTTAGTCTTATATTTATCAGTGATTAGTTGCTGAAGATTTAATGTTCTTATTGAATGAGCTATTTTAACTTTGTTACTTACCGTTACTCGGGTAATTCTTCTTACCCTGCAATAGACCTAGCGTAAAGACGGGTATTTAAATTTTGTTTAGACGTTGTTAAATGTGTAATTATATAAGTCAATTGCTTACTTTAAAACTGAATAACTATTAAGTTGTCAGTGCGAAAGTTACATAAATTGAGTGAATGATAACTGTTAGTTAATATTACAGAAACATAACTAAACTTGTAACACGGACAGATACTTGGGTGAAAGGCATTGTAGAAGAATTGTTGCCTGGCCAAGACGGAAGAATACGTGTGGTAAAATAAAGAACGAAGACTGGAATGGTCACTCGATCTGATAGTGTTTTGCATTTTTCTCAGTATTTTTCTTTGTCTTGTCTCTAATGTACGCTTTTATATTCCCTATTGTTATTTTATTTTGTTTTTAATATATTAGCATAATTTTATTCACCTCGGCTGTTTATTTTCTCCTGTGTGCCGCCTACAGACAGTATCTAGTCCATTATAAATTACTTTCATCAATAAGTTACATCATTAAAATAGTTCAATGTTATGCAAATTGAAGTTAGCAACAAGTTAAATGATTTTCAAAGCAACTCACAAACTGTGCCTTTATTATATACTAGCAGACCGCGCGAACTTCGTACCGCCATATTTTAGACATTTTACACTAAAAAGATTATTGCCTCGATCATATTAATACCTCAAAGCTTTCCTCATAAATGGACTATCTAACACTATTTTTTTTCAATTCAAGTTCCTGATGCATACATACATAACTTCACGCCAGATCCCTTGCGGGGTAGGTAAAGGGTACAAAGCGTCTTAAGGCACGATTATTACACACCTTAATGCTTAGCTTTTGATATTAGCGACTAACAACCTAGATATGAGGAAAATAATGGCAGTTAAAATATTAAGCAGTTAAATGAATGCATGAATGGGCTCAACCGGTAAAATACCACCACCTCCCAGAAGATCGACGTAAAGTGGCTCATGCCGCGTTTCGTTCGGGGTCCATGGGCGCTTTCTCCTTTGCCCTCCTATCCCATAAAAAAATTATTATCAACTTCAATCAATAGCAATACCAGGGACTTTGTCAGAAGTTTTTTGTCAATCTTTAGTTTTTTTAATACTACTTGAACTTTTTTTTTTATTTGTCATTGTCGTCGATTTAAAGAAAAACCTGGTCTCCATATGTTCTTACCAGTATGGCTAACTTACAGTGAGTGTTTTTTTATATTTTAAATGATGTCGATTTGGCACCTTGGTATTACTCTTTCTATATTTCTATATTTTCTATTTTCTATATTTCTCAAAATAAATTCACTAAATTTTAAAAGAGATCACGATATTAAAAATCTAAATATATATAGATGGGCAACTATGTGGTATGCAGATGTGTATCAAACTCGCTAAGTCTTTATATTTTAACAAAAGACGCCAAGATTGAGGTGCGTAGGGATATCTTGCGCTTCGTCCATTTAAATGAAGTTGCAATATTGTAAAGAATTATAGATAATATTATAATATCTGCGTGAAGAGCTAACTATAAACTAACTCTAGCTTTGACCCATGACTTTGGTTACTTAAGTATGAAAATCTTTTTAAATCTTTTAATATTCGCGTTCCATATTACATAAATATAATGAACGGAAAATAACGCGACACATTTAGGTAAACAAATTATCTGTCTGGTTGTGACTACGGCCAGTGCAACCAGGCCGAAACATCAAGCCAATAATAAAAGTAAGTATTTGTTTACCTACACTTGTCGTGTTATTTCCCGTTTATTAAACTCTTAAATAGATCAAATTCTTATCTAATGTGTCTAAATAGACAGGTCACAGATGTTACAGGTTCACATTACCTATTAATAATTACAAAATAAATATACAAATACCTAAGACGATTAAATACTACAAACTCATTAGGACAAAAAGAAAAAAAAAGTCTAAGAAAATTAAAAAAAAAATTACCTGCCAGCTATGAGCGGCGCTCATGACCGAGTCGGGCGGGTCTCCCGAACATATATACGAGTATGTGCGCGGAATATTTGCCTAAGAAACGTATACTTACATTTTGTATTTTGCGATATCTTTTGAATTAAATGTCCGAATTGAATCATTCAAAAAGTTCTACAAAAGTATTGAATCTATCTTTATATTGAAGTAATTTATTTTGAGTAGAGTTAATACCAAAGTACAAAATAAAGAACTTTTAAAACGACCTCAATATAATTATTTTTAAAAATTCAAAAAACACTTATTGTGCGATAACTACAATAGTTAGACATATGGCGTCGCGGACTTTTCTGTCGACAATTATATGTTCTGTAAAAGTGTAGTACATTGTTTTGTTCTATAATCAATAGTTTTTGCAGCGTTTGCGATTTAAGAATTTTTTTCGGGTCTTTTTCTTACACCTTGGGTTACATTATTGAACTTATAGTAAGGATCCCTAATTTATTTGAAAATATAATATAGCCTAAAGCCTTCCTCGATAAATGGACTATACACCAGTGAAAGAATTTTTGAAATCGGATCGGTGGTTTCTGATATTAGCGCGTTCAAACAAACAAACAAACAAACTCTTCCGCTTTATAATATAAGTATAGAAGAGATCGATATTTATTTAAAAAAATATTATTATTGGTAGGCGCAAATATTTTTATTGTAGGTAAAAATATTATTATTTTGTAGGTAACCAAAATCAAAATCTCATTTATTCAATTCAGGTCATTAAAGACACTTATGAAGGTCAATATTTTCAATCCGCCAATTCGATTACTCACGTCCTGAGAATAATTGGCAAGAAACTCAGGGGAGTCCTTTTTTTTTTGTTTTTACTCAATTATAAGTAAACTAAATTACAAATTATTAGAATAATTTATAGAGCAAAATGAAGTTCCTCGCGTCAAACTTAGGACACAGTACGTTAATATTCTTTGGACGCTTGAACAGACAACCAAGTATCCATAAAGAATTCTGAGAAGTCATTGGTGTGACTGCACTTTATGTCACATTTTGATTCACCTTTCATCTTTGATATAATTGATTAGTTTGTTCAGTTTGTTAATAATAATAGCTTTATTAGAATAATTGACGAGATCCATAAGAAATAAAATGATAACGTTAAGTTCCATATAGCATATGTCAGAAATAATAGGTTGGGGAAAAAGTATTTTCGTATTTTTGTATGAAAAGTCAAGACATTTTTTTCAAAGTTTATTTACATTTATTTACAATATATATGTACCGTTTTGTTGAATAACTTTCTGCCATTTTGTGGGCAGAGACATTATCCCGTTACTGTAGAAACTTTGGGACTTCTGATCAAAAAAACGGGACAAATAGTTTTGGCAGTCCTCTCTTGAGGTCAACCTTACAGAACCTAAAGAATTCTGAAGAGACCGAAACAGGTGAAAATCTGAAGGCGCAAGGTCAGGGCTATATGGTGGATGCACTAGGACCTCCCAGTCGAACTCTCTTAATTTTTGCTGAGTGGCTAAAGATGTGTGTGGTCTAGCGTTATCGTGATGAAAGACCACACCCTTCCTGTTGATCAATTCCGGCCGTTTTCTCTCGACTGCTTCCTTTAATCTCATCAGTTGCTGGCAGTAAAGATCAGAATCGATGGTTTTGCCGGACGGTAAAAGCTCATAATGAACAATGCCCTTCCAATCCCACCATACACACAGCATCACCTTATTTCGTGTTAGGCCAGGTTTGGCCACAGTCTGTGAAGCCTGGCCAACTTTCGACCACGACCTTTTTCGCACGTTCTTGTCGTACGTGATCCACTTTTCATCGCCAGTTATCAATCTCTTCAAAAACGGCTCGGTTTCATTACGTCTCAATAATGAATCGCAAATGAGTACACGGTTCATTAAGTTTCTTTGAGTGAGCTCGTGTGGCACCCAAATATCGAGCTTTTTTGTATAACCAGCTTTCTTCAAATGGGTCAAAACTGTTTTGTGGTCAATTCCCAGTTCTTCAGCTACATCGTAACTACTAATATGCCGATCTTGCTCCACTCTTTCAAAAATGGCGTCCATTTTATTCGTAACAGGGCGACCAGAGCGAGGTGCATCTTTAACATCAAAATTTCCGGACTGAAAACGTTTGAACCAAATTTGTGCTACTCTTACTGACACTGCATCAGGTCCATAAACATCACAATTTTTTTTCACTGCTTGAGTTGCATTTTTGCCTTTTTTATAATAAAATTTTAAAATGTATCGAATTTCTTCATTAGATTCACTCATTTTTACGGAGAGAAAAACAAATGAAAAATAGCGGGAAACAACTTTTTTTTATTTTTTTCTTTTCTTTATAATGTAACCTTTTTAATATTACCAAAACCAGCCAGACACAAATAGTACAGTCAAAGAAATTTTATAATAAGTTTATACCTACGTTATGCGAAAAGACTTTTTCCCCGACCTAATATAACTATCATTTCGAAGGAATATATTAGGTTCCATTTGATTGAAATTTAAATTTGATGTTTGTTTATTAATTTGAAATATCCATCTTTAAGTTATATTATAATACATATGACAAATCAAAATTATGTGCAAGCAAAATCTTGAAATTCATAAAGTTTGTGAGACTCTTGCCAACATATGAATAGGTCTGTCCAGGTAGCGGAAATATTGCCGTACATTGGGCACAATATCATCATTCATCGATATTTATCACTCATAACATCCAAAAATATTTTGATGTAAGTCAGGATTAGATCCGACGACCTCTTGCTTCAGTAGCAGGAATTCGTGACGAAAAATATATAATAATTATATTTAACACAACACAAATTACGGACTTATAATTAAGAGTCCATATAAAAACAAAATTAATAGCAAACACATACTTGCGGCGAGCAATCTCTCAGTAATTGGGAACCTTTTGTTTAGGAACTAGCCTACAATAAAGGCTTCACAGGTGTCACTATATTCACATATAATTTAACACCGGGGACTAGGGCAGTAATGAGGTTGGATAATTGGATCCAACATCTACTACTTGAATGAGTTACATTTGTAAGTTAGGCCTTCTGGCTTCATCTGTATAATATTCGTCGTATATACCTATTTCTTAATAATTACTTGTTGTTGCCGCGGTGTTCTTTCTTCCAATATTTTAAAGAAACTATGTTTATTTATATTTGATATGAAATAATTAGTCTGTTGAAACTAAATGAAAATCTGGTGAGTTTCATCATATTCCTGTAAATTTTACTACTATTATATATATATAAATAAAATTCATTTGTCTGTTTTTAAAATTTAAAATAGCTGCTTTCTACTACATTCATATTATATAGAAAAAATCTAGATCGCAGGGTCAGCTAGTTTGTAATAAATTTAATTCTTCCGTATGTGGCGTCATTTTCAGGAAATATACTTGGTGTGTGTGAAATGGGTCCAGATTAATCATATCATATGAATATTTGATGTGAAGAGTTGAAAAAACTTGTTCTGACTTGTTTTAGGATCCTCATCAAGATTGGATGTGTTGTGTACGTGAGACGCTTAGGAGGGCTGTTGAAGTTGAATAGCTTCACCAAATTATGAACAGTATTTGGGATTTGTTTGTCAATTCGATATTTTTTGTATTTAAAACTGTAATGGTGAAACTTATTGCCATTAGGCACAATTTAAATTCACCGATTGACAAACTGCTGTCCATGGCTCATACTATTGATGATTCGAAATTCCTTTCTCATCTAAGGTGTGATAAATATATATTTTATTAGTATATGTTTATGGCAATAGATACTAATACTTTAACAGTCTCGGTGGCGCAGTGGTCGAGCACACGACTTCTGATCCAGAGGTCCGGGTTCGATTCCAGACACTGGCTCACACCAATGACTTTTCAAAATTGTTTTCGGAAGTTATGTGTGATAAATAACGATGACTGAAAAACGTTGTGCCCGGTATGGCAATAGGTTCGCCATTTGGGACGTAAACATAACGGCGAGACGAGGCTTAACAGCCGCTGCCTACACCTTCGGGTAACAAAAGGCGTGAAGTTATGTTATGTTATGTTATGTTATTTTACTAATACTTTATGGCAATAGATAGTATTAAATTTAATATTAATAAATAAATTTGATACCTATCATTACATAGGCTTCAGACAAAAAAAGTTCATCTATACAGATTATTACAAGTATACTTATATTATAAAGCGGAAGAGTTTGTTTGTTTGTTTAAACGCGCTAATCTCCACCGGTCACGGAAACCACCGGTCCGATTTCAAAATTTCTTTCAGTGGTTTTTCTTTCAGTGGTCAATTTTTTACATCGCGGACGCTGCAAAAACTGTTTGATATTTATCGGTCTCTTTCGGTAGTTCGTTCGTGTCGCGACCGTGTGCCACCAGATGGCGTTTTTTTTTCGTAGTATAAAAATGGTATGGCCGCGAACGGTCTGAACGCTATAGTTTTCGTGTGTAACATATAAATTCGCACGTTGTTTGTTATCGCGTAAAACCTTACTCTGCCTATGACTTTTAGTTAGGCGTCGGTTGTAGTTCTTAGAATCAGTAATCGGGTCATATATTGGCCACCGTGCCCGGTCTTGGTTTGAATTGGTATTAAGTGTGGTGTGCAAGGATTCGGCTATTCCTCCCGGTCTCGAATCCTCAGGGAAGTATCTACACACATATTTCAGACAATAGACACATCATAACATCACCTACCTATCTATCAGTACACTACATTCCTCAGCTTCCCATGACCAGCATCTGCAAGGGTCTGGTGAGTACCTACTCTAAGTTCTTAGTTATTCTCATAGGGCACTATTATCGAACAATTCTGGTAGCAGAGCGTGGTTTAATATATTAAAATATTGGTTTCGTAATAGTTATTGAGTCCTTTGTGAAAATTATTAAAATTATTTGCATCAAAATTAAAATAAGTGGGTAACTTTTTTATCGTATTCAATTGTACTTAATACGTAGTGTTCATATTTTTTTTCTGAATGTAGGTAGTTACTGACTCATTGGAGGAACATTCTCAAGAGTATTCTAGGTACTATTATTCTTGTCGATTGTAATAGGTATTTACATTTATAACTTTATAACTCACGTAACTTGCATAGCGCCTGTTATTTGCGTGTCGTAGGCAGACTACTTTCTTATATCGTTATTGAAATATTTTCGATATTTATTTTATTTATTTTTTGTTATTTGATTATATCGTTTGAAGAACATATACACATAATATATCGTTCAGACCGTCTGTTCGTTCTGAATTATATTATAAAATAATATTTTTGTTACATCGATCTTATTTACTACAACTTGTATCCGAGTGTTTAGCAGTTCGTTTGTAACCGTTTCGTTTATTATTTTTAAATAATGGCACCGACATTAACAATTGCGGAGGCTAAAGCAAGTTTATCGAATATAGCTCGCTGGCTTGCGTCAGCTGTTTCTTTAGTCGGTCGTGCGGATAGGGTTGCTGCGCTCAAGGACCGTATTGAAAAGGTGCCTATCAAGGTGGATGTCCTGGATTCGGTCTACCGGGTATTGCTGCAGTCGGATGACCCCAAACTAATAGAATACGGTAATTCGGAGTACGACCATTGCATGACGATGGTTGATCAGCTGATGGAAGCAGCGGCCACGGGGCAGGTTAACCAATCACCTGCCCCCTCCATCGTGCTGTCGGATAGTATTTACCATGAGCGTTTGCCGACCTTAAATGTGCCGACCTTTGCGGGTTCTCTTGAACAATGGCCTAGTTTTGTAGCACTTTTTGAAAGCGTAGTACACCGCCGTCGGGACTTGGCGGATTCGCAAAAGTTTGGATATTTACTTACGTGTTTAAAAGATGAGCCTCACTCTTTAGTTAAGCATTTGGAAGTTAATGATATTAATTACAGTATAGCTCGGGATTTATTAACCCGTCGTTATCAAAATACGCGACGGATCGCTGATTTACATGTGGCGGCTATTTTAAAAATCCCTCAACTGTCATCGGTTCACCAGTTGCGGTTCGATCTTTTGAACCCCCTCTTAGTCGCTATAAATGCTCTTAAGGGTTTGAACTTCCCCGTAACCGAGTGGTCCTTTATATTATTACATATTATTTTGAATAAGTTACCAGGGGAAATTAGATCTCGTTTTGAACAGTTGCACGGTGGAGACTCGGCCTCGGACATACCGACATTTGACTTGTTAGTGGGTTTTTTGGAGGATCAGAGTCGCAAAATAGAAAACTTGCCCACTGTGCCATTGCCGGGGCGTTCGCATCTTATTGATTCGTCCAGGCCCCGTCCACCTCGTCCGCAACTTATGCGAGACGTGGGCCCGGGACGTCCGCCTCGCGTTATGGCCGTCGAGCGACCAGGTAGGTGTGGGGTGTGTTATGGGGGAAATCACACACCCTTAGAGTGTACTCAGTTTCTGAGAGCTAGTGTGTCACGAAGACGTTTTCTCGCCCGTAGGTTAGGGCGTTGTTATACTTGTTTGGGGTCACATATGGCCAATGTATGTGATGACAAGCAACCGTGTCGGCATTGTGGTGGGCCTCACCACACACTCCTCTGTCAGCCGAACCGGACTGGCAATCAAGGTGGGTTGTTACCGGCTCACACGGGCGGGGGTTCGAATCGACACCATTCACCTTCGTCTCCCGTGCGTCGTCAGGCCTCATCGTCTTTTTCACAGCAGATTATAGGGACGGTGGTCGCGCCTCATAGGTATTCACATGGTGGTGCACCGTCCGCTCAAGTTAATATCGCGGAGCGGGCACACATAAACGAGTACAGGCCATTCTCGCCACCTACGTCTGAGCGCCCTCGCGTTACTCGTGAGTTGCGAGCGGGCAGCAGTGTCCATGGTTCGGCGATGAGGTCGCGCGCTAATCGGCTGCCGCCGGTGCCCGAGTGGGACTCGTATGACCATATGACCTTCGGTCCACCTCAAGAACAGCGGCAACGGGAATCCTGGAGTCAGCAGTCGCCAGGGCGTGCCGATTTATGTTGACTCGCAGCAGCAGTCTCGCCAACCACATCCCCTCCAGCGACTATTGTCTTACCCACCGCGCAGGTTATGGTGCACTCACCTCGCGGAACTGGGTTAGTGGCACGGGCTATTTTGGACTCCGGTGCTCAGGGGTCTCTCATGTCATTTTGGTTGGCGAGGCGTCTCCGTTTAAGGATGTCCTCACGGAGTCAGGAAATTATTGGAGTAGGTGGAGTTCCGGTGGACAACGTAGTAGGTAAGGTGTCGTTCTCCTTCTCTTCCTTATTCCACCCTAGTATAAAATATAATTTAAGTGCTGTTGTTTTGAGGAACGTCTTAGGTAATCATCCTCAGGTTTCTTTATCACCGGAGGTACGGCGTCTTACATCCGGTTTAACATTAGCCGACTCTCATTTCCACCTACCTAGACCTGTGGAGCTCTTACTGGGAGCAGATGTCATCGGTCTACTGAAACTGGACAGAACTATCTTACTTCAGTCGGGAGGTTTAGTCGCGATTCCAACAAACTTGGGATCTGTCATTATGGGTCCAGTATATTCCCACGCCTTTCAGGTTTCGGATACCACGTTGCAGGTAGGACTCTCTCTCGCTGATTCTCTTCAGCGTTTTTGGGAAGTTGAGGAGCCCCCTGCTGCGTCCCGGAATCGACCAGTCGATGACGAATGTGAGTCATATTTCTTGGCAAATACTGGTCGTTTTGCTACAGGTAGATTTTTTACTCGATTGCCCTTTCTGGATCCCCGTCCACGTCTAGGTAACTCCTGGACTGTAGCCGAAAGGAGGTTACTGTCTATGGAGCGCCGGATGTGTCGTGATAACGAATTCCGCATAAAGTACACAGAATATATGAGAGAATACAAGGAGCTGGGCCACATGACGCTGTCACAGTTCAAGTGGAAAGACCATGAGCATTATTTCATTCCTCATCACGCCGTGTTCAAGAATGGTAAGATTCGGGTGGTGTTTGATGGTTCGTCACCTTCATCGTCAGGTGTCTCTTTAAATGATTGCTTGATGTCAGGTCCCAAGCTTCAAGTGGATATTGCGGATATTTTAACTGGTTTTCGTCGCCATCGGGTTGTTTTTGTAGCCGACATTAAAATGATGTTCCGTCAGGTAGTAATCCACCCTGATGATAGGCGTTTCCAGCTGATACTCTGGAGAGAGAATCCTAATTGTCAACTGCAAGTATACGAATTGAATACAAACACTTACGGCTTGAGGTCCAGCCCGTTCATTGCAATCCGTTCCTTGTTGCATTTAGCCGATCGCGAACGTCTGCGATTTCCGCGCGCAGCCGCCGTCTTCCCCTCAGACGTATATGTCGACGATATTTGCACAGGTGCCTCGTCGGTGGAAGAGGCGTTGGTGTTGAAGGATGAGTTGATAGGGCTGCTTAAGGCTGGTGGCTACGAGCTAAGGAAATGGATATCTAACTCTCCAGATGTCTTGGAGGGTTTGCCGCCAGAACACCAGCAGGAACCTCATCTTTTTCGGAATCCTGACAATCCGGACTCCATCGCAGTACTAGGAGTTCAGTATCGGCCAGCTCAGGATATATTCACTTATTCGGTTGAGCCATCAGAGCCAATGAAACGGTGGACTAAACGCTTGGTTTTATCCACGGTCGCACGTATATTTGATCCAAATGGTTGGGTAACTCCTGTGGTTTTTTGGGCTAAATGTTTCTTGCAGGAGTTGTGGATCTCTGGTCTCGATTGGGATAGTCCTTTGACAGGAGATTTGCTGTCCTATTGGCTACGGTTTTATGCGACACTCGCAGACCTTCAGCATATCTATTTACCTCGTTCTATTCTACCCATCAGTTGCTGTCGAGCCAGTCTTCATGGGTTCTCGGATGCATCGGAGTATGGTTATGCGGCTGTTGTTTATCTTCGCACCGTTGATAGTAGCGGTCAAGTCCATGTTCGGTTAGTCGTAGGAAAAAGTAAGGTTGCGCCCTTGCGCACCAAATTAACAATTCCTAAGTTAGAGTTGTCAGGAGCAGCTTTGCTCACTCGTCTTCTGAGTCATGTCGTTACCAACACCTTAGGGAAATGGATTAAATTTGATTCGGTAACAGCTTGGACTGATAGTCAAATCGTCTTATCATGGCTTAAGGCTTCTCTTCATGCCTTGGAAACCTTCGTGGCCAATCGCGTATCTCAAATACGATCGTCAACGGTTTCAATGGATTGGCGTCATGTACCAGGTCCGATCAACCCAGCCGATTGTGCATCACGTGGGCTGATTGCTTCACAAATCATCAATCATCCCTTATGGTGGGAACCAGATTGGCTGGCCTCTTCTGAAGATATGTGGCCTGCCCCAATGACAGAGTGTGTCGATCCTCTTCCAGGTTTAAGGGTACTCACTGCTGAGATAGCTGAAGAGGGATCGCCGGATCCGATGCTTAACCGATTTAGTACTCTCGGCAAGCTCATTGCTGTGACCGGTTGGATAAGAAGATTTCTTCACAACTGTCGAAATCGGTCACAGCCAGTAGTTTCCTCAGTCTTATCTCCTCAAGAACGCCATGATGCCCTCCTCACTTGCGTTAGGATTGTGCAGGTTCAGTCGTTTGGTAAGGAAATCAAACTTCTCCGTCAGGAGAAGCAACAGCTGCGAGGTAGTCTTGCTCGTCTTAATTTGTTTCTTGACGAGTCTGAATTGTTGCGAGTAGGGGGCCGACTGCGTAATTCAGAATTATCTTACGGGGCTCGACATCCCCTTTTATTGCCGAAGCACGGTCATTTTGTTGAGCTGCTTATCAAGGACCGCCATGTTCGAAATTGTCATGCTGGATTGAATGCATTACTGGCTTGTCTGCAGCGTGACTTTTGGATTTTGTCTGCCAGGCGAGCGGCTCGGAGTGTCATATTTAAATGTATTCCGTGTTATAGATTGAAAGGCACATTGACTCAACCCCTAATGGGTGACTTACCATCGGATCGGGTCAGACCCGCTCGGCCCTTTGTCAATGTTGGCATAGATTTTGCGGGTCCATTTTCGGTTAAAACATCAAGTGTTCGTAATGCCAGACATGTTAAGGCTTATTTGTGCGTATTTGTGTGTTTGTTTTCAAAGGTTGTGCACTTGGAACTCGTTTCAGCACTGTCCACCGAGGCCTTTATTGCATGTCTGTCACGGTTTGTTAGTCGGCGCGGATTGCCTCATTTGATCCGTTCAGATTGTGGAACAAATTTTAAGGGTGCAGACCGATACTTGAAGGAAGTCGTTCAATTCTTATCTGATAATCACACCTACATCGGCTCGGAGTTGTCCAAACGTGGTGTGACTTGGATTTTTGATCCTCCCGGCTATCCTTCGTGGGGCGGAATATTCGAAGCTGCCGTCAAGGTCGCCAAGGTCCATCTCCGCCGTGTGATTGGGGAAACGATCCTCACCTTTGAGGAGTTGCAGACAGTATTTTGTAAGGTCGAAGCGGTCCTGAACTCGCGCCCTCTTTGTCCTATTTCGTCTGACCCCAGTGACCTGGAACCCTTAACTCCAGGTCACTTCTTAATTGGCAGTCCCCTGACTTCCTTGCCAGAGTATCCGTTTGTTGATGTCGCTGCCAATCGATTGTCGCGTTTTGAGCTGCTCCAGCAAATTACGCAATCATTCCACCGTCGGTGGTCCTTGGAGTATTTACATTTGCTGCAGCAACGGGTTAAATGGACAGATAAAACTAACCCACCGCGTGTAGGCGATCTTGTCCTCTTAAAGGAATCGAACTTACCTCCTTTGCAATGGAGGCTCGGTCGGATACTGCAATTATTTCCCGGGTCGGATGGTATTCCTCGAGTCTCTGAAGTTAAGGTTGGAGATTCAGTTTTGAAGCGGGCTGTCGCGACTCTCTCCCGCTTACCGATTGATTAACCTCCGTTAGAATGCCTTCATCCAGACACGGTCTGGCTGGGGCGGGGGACTGTTCGATATTTATCGGTCTCTTTCGGTAGTTCGTTCGTGTCGCGACCGTGTGCCACCAGATGGCGTTTTTTTTTCGTAGTATAAAAATGGTATGGCCGCGTTGTCTGAACGGTCTGAACGCTATAGTTTTCGTGTGTAACATATAAATTCGCACGTTGTTTGTTATCGCGTAAAACCTTACTCTGCCTATGACTTTTAGTTAGGCGTCGGTTGTAGTTCTTAGAATCAGTAATCGGGTCATATATTGGCCACCGTGCCCGGTCTTGGTTTGAATTGGTATTAAGTGTGGTGTGCAAGGATTCGGCTATTCCTCCCGGTCTCGAATCCTCAGGGAAGTATCTACACACATATTTCAGACAATAGACACATCATAACATCACCTACCTATCTATCAGTACACTACATTCCTCAGCTTCCCATGACCAGCATCTGCAAGGGTCTGGTGAGTACCTACTCTAAGTTCTTAGTTATTCTCATAGGGCACTATTATCGAACAATTGACTATAGAACAAAACAATGTACTACACTTTCACAGAACATATAATTGTCGAGAAAAAAGTGCGATGTGTATCCCGAGTAGTACCGACGCGGGACGGGAAAGGCGACAGCTGCCAGCTGTCGCCTTAGCCGTAGATTTTTTTACGTTTGTTTTTTTCTAAATAGTTTCGGTAGTCCAGTGGTCGAGAACCCCGCTTCTAAATCGACAGGTCGTGGGTTCGAATCCTGGATCACACCAATGTCTCTTCCAAATTGTTTTTGGAAGTTGTGTATGATAAATATCGATGACTGTCAACTTTGTGCCCGGTATGGCAATAGGTTCGCCACCTTTTCCATTTGAGACGTAAACATAACCGGGAAACGAGGTTTAACAGCCGCTGCCTACACCTTCGGGTAACAAAAGGCGTGAAGTTATGTTGTGTTGTGTTGTGATGTTGTTTCTTTATTTGTCATCATATCGCTGAATACTTTCATTAGAATTTGTAGTATTATCGTCCTTTGAGGTATTTTTGTTTTAATTTGTAATAGTTATGAGGTTATTTTTTTTTTGTAGAAGGGGCAAACGAACAGGCGTGTCACCTGATAGCCACAAACGCCGCCCATGGACACCTTAACACATATAGTGTTACAGTTGCGTTTCCGGCTCTAACAATAGGATATTGGTGGGGCCAGTATGGGATAGGAAGGGGAGGGGGAAAGGAATTGGGCCTCAGAATACCTCTCTCGCTGAGCGAAACGCGGCAAATTTATTTCGATAAGATTAATCGCAAAATCGACATCATTTTACTTATAAAAAAATCACTCACTGTGAGTTAGCTACCCTGGTTTGAACATAAATATGGTGTCCCGTTTGTTTGATGAAATCACAATGACCAGATAAACAAAGTCGTTTAAGTAGTATTAAAAAAACTAAATGTTGACTAAAAACTTCGGACAAGTATCTGGCATTGCTATTAATATTATAAGGCATTGATTGATATTATCAATATCTTGGTTGTTAGTACCCGCTAATATCAATAGCTAAGCGAGTGAGGCGTGTTCGTACCTTATGGCACTTTGTTTTCACTGCCTACCCCGCAAGGAATTTGGCGTGAGTTTATGTATGTATGTATAAGGACCTACTGGTTTGAATTGAAAAAATATTACTTTTAGATTTATTGAGGATAGCTTTAGGTAGTTTAAGTGGGTTAATAATATTTTTAGTGAATGTACTCGTATATAATATGGCGGTACGAAGTTCGCGCGGTCTGCCAGTTTAAGTTTAATTTTGAATGTATATTCATACATAATTGAAATTCGAGCGTGTTTAAGCGTTATAGCTTTTCACTAAAGCTTGTTCGCTTGACCTTTAACGGGTTAGCATCTTGGGAACTCGCCAAGAGATTATATTGCGCCATCTTGACAAATTTATTATGTTGTTAAGGTAGTTTGCAGTGTAAATAAAGTTGTTCTGGACAAGTGGGTACAATGCTACTGCTGTAAAGGCATTATTAATCCCAGGTACATTAAAAATGCACTTCCTTCAGTCTTACATTCTTGCATATATGTTCTATTATGGATTAATAGACCGGGCAAATTGTGTGCTAACGTAATAATATATTTTATTGAAGTCTCTTCTAACTCCTCTATTTTCCCCTCACTTCTGACCAGCCACGCAACTGTAACACTATGCCTATGACATGCCTACTCGTTTCAAAGTCAAAGTGGTTTTATATTCATAGGTCTTCACAGACACTTAAAAATAGTCAATGTACAAAAATATTTAAAATTAAAATTCTTAAACACGAGCGCTTGAGAAAAGTGCCTCCGTGGAACAAGAAAACACGGACGCAATCGCCACGAGCGGCCCGATTCCGAGTGTAGGGGCTTTTATGAGAAGAATCGGGCTAGAAACTCATGTGCCAAATATTCTTTTCAAAATCATTTAAAATTGATACAATAATATTATTGTCGTTACTGAAAACATAGCAGTAGGCTCGTAGTTTGTCTCCCTATCCCATGAAATAAAACACACCGTATTTTGTAAGACATACTAAGAATTTACGACGACTATAAAACGAGGTACACACAGCATGCGTAGGTTCGTTCGAGGTTTGATTTATAGCCGCGATATTGGAAGGGTTCTCAAAGTCCTGTGCACACTCTGGTCTCTAAGGTCTAGACTGATATATATTAATGTGTTTCGAGCTATTTTGTTTTATGTTATTTTTCAAGAAAACATATTAATTGTAAAGGGTTGCAGTTCAATTGATTGACATAGAGCTTTACAATAACGATAGTTTACGTCTATTGCGATGCTTGATGTTTAACAAGGCTGGGGCACCTGTTTCTGTGTCATACGGCTAAAATAAATTCCATCGATTCTCAGGTACTGATGGTGACCAAGGTCGAACTGTTTCATAAATAGGAAATTACCTAGGCGGCAGAGGCCGAGGCCTACCCCAAGTGCAGCTATGTATGTAATTTTGGTTACAAATTTGGAAGCTAGGTGGCGCTGCATTAATCAAGTCATTATTGAATTATAACAACATATATATTTAGTAGACAATACAATTAATTTGCATGTCAATATGTCGTCATGCATGTGACACATGCATGACGACATGCATGTGTACAGCCGTGTACTCGTCTGATCACTCAGTTAGTTGGCTGTTATTGTATTTACATTAGTAATGTTATAATTATATCAATAAGCTTAAGTCAATACACCTTCATGATCTTGTGAGGCAGCGAATGACATGTTCAGATATTGTGTTTGGTTGTTAAGTAGATATCGTTGTTTTTATTTAATTCTAGCCTTTTTTACACGAAGGTGTAGGCAGAGGCTGCATGTAGACACGCCTATTTATTAAGTTGCGTCCCAAGTGGGCGAGTTGGTGGCAAACTTAGTGCAATACACCGGGCATAAAGTCATCGATATTTATCACACGTAACTTCCGAAAAGTCCGGAGACGAACCCACGACGCCTGATTCAGAAGCCACTGGACCACTGGACCACCGAGACTAATTCCACGGGATTAAATAAGTTATCCCGTGACACGTGGCAAAATTCCTCTACCTACACCATATATACAAATATTTCGCCAATATTAATTATAACGAAACTGTAATATATTATGAAAATGTAGGTATGTAGATAATCATATGTAAAATATTGTGCCGACAAGTCAGTTGCTAATAAACCTTATAACAGACTGTTGATTTAATTTGTACTGCTGCCCTTAAATATCACAGAAACATTTAATATACTAATTTAATACACTATAAAGGTTGTTATAACTTTTCTTGTTTATTTTGTACGCACAATTGCTTATATTGGTTTTATTTTCTATGTAATAGCGGTTCTGAAAGACTCAGGGATGAACAGGGTGCCCGCAGGCGCGGAGCCCGAAGGGTGCGGACACGTGGTGGGCAGAGGGGTCTCCCAGAGAGACCATCGCTCGCTGAGCCGTAAGAACTTTCTAAATTAAAACTTGTTATTAAAACTTATTATATTTTTTTAATGCTAATGTACTAATTTCAGTACGCGCTCGGTGAGTGAAGAGTTAACATCCGAAGCGCCTCTGTGCTCAAAACGCATTAGACTCGCAAGAGAATTGAAGTCTTGCCCATTGTGAGTATTCTTGTGATTTTAAATAAAATATAACATAACTTCACGCCTATTGGCATACCGGGCACAAAGTTTTCAGTCATCGATATATATCACACATGAACATGGACCACCGATTATGGTTTTCAGAGCTTTGACCAAGTGGTCTGCGTTGGGGTCCGACTCGGACTCCGACTCGTCTTGGGCGGCTGCGGCGGCGGGGCCAAGCGCGGCGGGACTGTCGAGGGCGGCGGGGTCGCCAAGCGAGCCGGGACCGTCCTGGGCGGCTGGGGCGGCGGGGCCAAGCGCGGCGGGACCGTCGAGGGCGGCGGGGTCGCCAAGCGAGCCGGGACCGTCCTGGGCCGCTGGGGCGGCGGGGTCAAGCGCGGCGGGGTCGCCAAGCGAGGCGGGACCGTCCTGGGCGGCTGGGGCGGTGGAAGACATCGAGCCAGTGCCATCCCCTGCTCTGTAACTATTTATATGCATATAGTATTAATCCTTTTGTTGCCTAACTCTTTGCAGATGCTAATGAATATACACAACGTTTAATAACTTTGCTTGTTTATTTTGTACGCACAGTTGCTTATGTTGGTTTTATTTTCTATGTAATAGCGGTTCTGAAGGACTTAGGGGTGGAAAGCGAGCCGGCAGGCGCGGCGTAAGAGGGGTGCGGACGCGTGGTGGGCAGAGGAGTCTCCTGGAGAGGCCATCGCTCGCTGAGCCGTAAGGACTTTGTAAATTAAAACTTGTTGTTAAAACTTATTTCATTTTTTTAATGCTAATGTACTAATTTCAGTCTGCGCTCGGTGTCTATCGAGGAGTTGGCTTCCGGTCAACCTCTGGAGACGCCTCTTTGCCGGAGGAAACCGAGGCACGCCAAGCAAGCAAAGTCTTGCCCATTGTGAGTATTTTGGTGATTTTAAATAACATGAAACATAACTTCATGCCTATTGCCATACCGGGTACAAAGTTTTCAGTCATCGATATACACTCGAGAGCAATGAATCCGGGTCACTTAAAGAATCCTAAAAATCTCGGAAACTAAAAATGCTAGGTTAATGCAATAAATTGTATTTAATAGACAATGTAATACTCCTTAAATGAAGGTATTAAAACTTCTTAGTTATTGTAAAGTTATATCATAAAAAAATCAAATTTGAAAAAGGGCCACTTTCGAAGATGGAACTACGAAATTACAGCATTTGGTTTTGCTTTTGTTTGTAATCTGTCATTTATGTGGGTACATAAACCATGTTGATAGTGCTCTATATTCATTATTCAAGCTGAAATTATGTCGCTTACGCCTGAAGAATGCACCAGAATACTTACAATGCTGGAAACCGGCCGGAGTCAGCGCGATACAGCCAGGACTGTTGGTGTGTCGCTGTCAACAGTACAAAGAGTTCTCCGACGTTACGAAGAAACTGGTTCTAACCTACGCAGACCAGGAACGGGCAGAACCAGGTATACCACAGCACGAGAAGACCGATACTTGGTGAACACCATGCTTCGAAATCGCTTTCTCACAGGAACTGAACTCACCAATCAGTTTCGACGCCTCGGAGGAAGTAACCCAAGTGCATGGACAGTAAGACGTCGGCTTGCTGAATCTAACTTAAAACCCCTTAGACCTGCAAACGGCCCTAAACTGGAGCGTGGGCATCGTATTTCAAGACTAAGATATGCCCAGAGCCACGTAAATTGGAGTATTGAAGATTGGTCAAAAGTTATGTTCTCCGACGAATCAAAATTTATGCTCTACAAGCACGATGGAAGACACAGAGTGTATCGAAGACCAGGGGAAAGATTCAAGCAAGCATGCATCGAGGGAAAAGTAGCCTACGGTGGTGGGTCTGTACTTGTGTGGGCCGGAATTTCTTCTGAAAGTCGCACAGAGCTGGTGATCATAGAAAACGGCTCTTTAACTAGCGTAAGATATGTGGAAGAAATCCTCAATGATCACGTTGGTCCATTTATGGTCAATTTAGGTGAGGATGCTATATTTATGCATGACAATGCCCGACCTCATACAGGTAGGATTGTGAATGACTACCTTCAAGAGATGAACATTACTCGTATGGAGTGGCCAGCGCGCAGCCCGGATATCAACCCGATCGAGCATGCTTGGGACGAGCTAGGCAGATGCGTAAAACAACGAAACCCTCCCCCAATCACGCTTCGTGAGCTCAAAATTGCTCTCACAGAGGAATGGGAGAATATTCCCCAAAATCGTATAAGGAACTTGGTGTACAGCATGCCAAACCGCATAAACGCAGTAATGGAAGCACGAGGAGGCAACACGAAGTATTAAAATTCAAGAAAATCGTAATAAAGTTCAAAAATTTCATGTTTCCTATTTTTGTTTTAAGGAGAGATCAGCAGATTTTTTCTTTATGTAATTTTGTGTTAATAAAATGTATGGTGACTCATATTTTTTTTACTTTCATTTAAGGAGTATTACATTGTCTATTAAATACAATTTATTGCATTAACCTATCATTTTTAGTTTCCGAGATTTTTAACATTCTTTAAGTGACCCGGATTCATTGCTCTCGAGAGTATATATATTACACATAAACACGGACCACCGATTATGGATTTCAGAGCTATGATCAAGTGGTCTGCGTTGGGGTCTGACTCGGACTCCGACTCGTCCTGGGCGGCTGGGGCAGCGGGGTCGCCAAGCTCAGCGGGACCGTCGTGGGCGGCTGGGGCAGCGGGGTCGCAAAGCTCAGCGGGACCGTCGTGGGCGACTGGGGCGGCGGATCTCACCGTAGACATCGAGCCAGTGCCATCCCCTGCTTTGTAACTATTTATATATTCATGATTGCTTATAATATTGATATTAAGTATTGCTATATACTAATATTATGTTGTTTATTTTTTATAGATTCATTGATTGCGGGGGCAGCGGCGGCTCTACTGCGAACCAGCGGTCGGCGAGGTACTTATCCAATCTTAAATATCTAGATAAAAATAGATAAGATATCCTAGGGTATTTTTTAATAAATATTTGTTTTATTTTTTAGAAGTTCCGGTGCTGTTAGCCGCGTTTCAACGGTTCGTCGGCAGTTGTAAGTTTATCTCAGTGAAACTATGTAAAATATTAAAAATAATTAGTATAATATTAGAGTTAATTAAAAATCTTTGTTTTTTTTAGAATTCCTTCGTCGAGTAGACCACTTCGGGATGAAGAGATAGCCCGTTGTCTTGTCAATTACGGCAAGTGTATTATATTACTATCTTTAATTATTCACATCTCACAATTTAGGTGTAACATATAAATATAACATTAACGCTAATGTTAGCGAGTGTCTGGAGTCTGTACTAGTTAGAAACGGAGGAAGGGAAGGAAAGGAGTCTTTTAAATGAGTGACAGACCTAATATGCAACATTAATATGAGAGTATTATAATCATGTATAACCTTTACTTAACAATCGCGAAAGTAAAATATTATTACATGTTGATTTCTCACTGCCTACCCCGCAAGGGATTTGGCGTGATGTTTTGTATGTATGTATGTACAAGTTGCGGACCATAATTCGTTATTTATTTTTCAGGCAGCGAGGATGATTCCGAGAGCGCAGAGGACAACGAGAACCTCACCGGAAGGCCGGGACTGCCGACGCGGTCATTAATCCTCCATGCGCTCAACAACTCATCTGATGAGGAGGATCATGTAAGTCCCTTACCACCCACCTCTCCAATGCCTGTCTCACCGACAGAAGATCTTTTGGAGCCAAAAGATAAATTCCAATTTGACTGGAGATATATTTTGGGGCCTCAAGATACAGATATCTCGAGGCGAGAAATATTCTCCAACAGTAATGCAGGTGCTACCGTTACTTACGCGACTCCGTATGAGGCATTTACTGCCATATGGGATCGCCCTATCATTGAACATATATTTACTGAAACCAACATATACGCCCAGCAGCTAACTGCTGACAAATTGGAAAACGCAGAACTCGGCCCCAGGAGCCGCTTAACACGATGGCGAGACACCACCGTAGATGAGATGTATACCTTTTTAGCAATTATTATGTCTATGGGCATATTAGTGTTTTCAAGAGTAGACGAGTACTGGAGTACTGCGAAGGACATTTTCAGTACTCCTGAACTGTCAAAATTTATGAAAATAGACAGATTTCTTATAATTTCAAGATGCCTCCATTTCACGAATAACCATGACTTCAACCCTGCTTCAATGACTAGACAACAGGCCAAAATTTTTAAGTTAAGACCAATTATTGATCATCTGAATAGTAAATTTTCCACTTTGTATAATTTGTCCCGTAACCTATCTATTGACGAAAGTTTGACGATGTGGAAAGGGTGACTGGACATAAACCAGTTTATTAAGAATAAAACTGCAGGGATAGGCATCAAAACATATGAAATCTGTGAATCCCAAACGGGATAATTATGGCGGTTCCTGGTTCATGCAGGCCACGAGATTGGGACACTTCATGAAGGACTTCTGTCCGGAACCATCACGGCCCTTGTGCTCAGACTGGTGGAAGGTCTTGAACACAGGGGCCATACAATCTGGATGGACAATTTTTATAATTCACCAGTATTGGCGCGGGAGCTAAAGGTCCGTGGGTTCGACTGTGTGGGGACGCTCCGTACAAATCGCCAATTCATTCATCTGAATTGGCGAATTTGAAAAAGCGAGAAATGCCAGTCGGTCATGTGGTCGGTTGCACATCGGGCGATGTGGATGTCGTGGCGTGGAGGGATAAAAACCTGGTGGTTTTTATCTCGACATACCACGGCATCGCAAAGTCCATGTCCAACGGTAAGCTGAAGCCGACTGTCGCAATCGACTATAATGTTTGTATGGGCGGAGTCGATCGCAAGGACCAACTCCTTTCAATGTACCCATTGGAACGAGAGCGCACCCATATTTGGTACAAAAAATTGTTCAGGAGGTTACTAAATGTAAGTGTCCTGAACTCATATATTTTGTATGGCCATAATAACACCAGCCACCGCCAATTCTGGAAGGATTTAATTTTATCACTTTTAAATAAACATTGCCATAAAATTAATACCGACATGGAACCTATAGCTACAATGCATATGCCCGGGCAATATGATTTAATTAGGCCCGGGAAATCTGATAGATTGAAAAGGAAATGTGCAGTTTGTCCTAAAAAGACTGTAACATATTGTAACAGGTGCAATATTACACTCTGTATATTCCCGTGTTTCGAGATATACCATATAGAAAACATCTTTTTAAATTTTATCTCTTATATTTTTATGGCAAACGTTTTAATTTTTTTTATCATTAATACTAAATACAATGACTTTTAACATAATTTTTATCGTAAATTTTAGAATAATATCAACATTTTATAATTCGTAATTGCTAGTGTTCAATAGGGATCGTGCGTGAAACATAGAGGCAGCACTACTGTCAGAATTAGCGCTCTCTGGTGTTTTATTCGTGAACTTAGTGGGATCAAAACAAACATTTAATAACATTAAAAAAGTTATAACAATGGAAAAAATCATAAAATACGGATTTCAACCTGTAGTTAATAATATAATACATGGCCGGAATGATGAGAAAGGTAAATGGTTAAGTCATAACTATAAAATAAATGTCACAAATATTTGAAATTTCATCAATTAAATGATCAATTATTACATACGTCGTATTTTAAATGTTATAATTTTACTGAATGGTGCATTTCGATTTTATAAATTTTAATTAATATTGTACTTACACGTAATTTTTCACTGCATTTATCCACTGTTTACGTTTTAATATTTTCCATGAGGCTCCTAACACGCTCTCTGGAAATTTATAAAATTTCACTTCCACACCAAATCCACGTTCTCGACGTGATGTATTATTACATCCTAGAATACAACAACATATTTTTCTCGAAGCAGGCATTGTTTAAAAAAATGTTTTATTTTTTATTTATAATTATTTAAAAGTTAATCACATATGTTTACGTTGAATACATGATCCCAACTGTTTCGGATGCTTGCCACTAGTTGGCGTAAAAGTCTAGACGCACGATCCCTATTAGCCTTTTTCCTGAGAAGATTAAAAAAAAATCTGCTAGGGGCAGCACCGGTGGGGGGGTACATATGTTTTGAATTTTCTATTGACAACAACGTTAAACGTACGTGTTATTACTAATAAAATAAAGATAACTCTTTTAATAAGATGACTCTTTTAATTTTGATGTGCATGTAAGTGCATTATAACCGTAACGTACAATATAATCTTCAAGTTTATAAAGTAAAGCAACAATATGAGAACAGTTCTTTGAAGGGGATGCTGGACACTGACACTGAGCATTTATAATGTTGCTATTATTCTTATTCAAAGCTATACTTATTTTATGTTTCACAGTAACTCTAAACGAAGATTGTACATCTGCTCTTAAATAATATACCAAATCATTCTCATTATCTTCCATATTCAACACAAAGTCACTCAAACAATATTGTCGTCCTCTTTGAAGTGCTTTCGAGTTTCCACAATTCGGAAGCTGTTCATCATCGTCAGATAAAGTAGCATTTAAATCTAAAGTATCAATAGGACCCGCAGTTATATAATTATACATGACAGCATAGCAAAAAGAACGAGGGATAGCTTGGGATGGAAAATTTGCCCAGTTTGTAGTAGGAAAAGTGCAGGATGTTGAACTTGGTAGGGTTGGATTAAGTAATTTCATGCGTAGCTTTTTATCTGCTAGACATTTACCACCATCAATTCCAATGAAATTTTTTTTATCATTACCATTTGCAATGCATTCTTCAATTCTTAAATATACCAAAAAAAGAAACAACAAAATTTATTTAAAATAATCAAAATTCAAACCACACAGTGACATATAGGATAAAATTTAGAAACCAACTAACCTTTCAACTAGGACATTTTTATTACCTGACACGGTTAAACCACGACATACAAGCCATCGTTTTAAGTCCTGGACAAGATGATCTTGCACTTTTGCAAATTTTAATTTCGCCCCAGGTACATCATCTTCCGTTAATTCCATAATTATTCTATATACTTAACGTTGTTGTACCCCCCCACCGGTGCTGCCACTAGCGGATTTTTTTTTAATCTTCCCAGGAAAAAGGCTAATAGAACAGCACGGTATTTTAAGTCAGGTCATCGTTTGTAGCTATCTAAAGAACAAGTTCTACATCACGTAGAATACTGTTCACATCTTATTCGGGGGCACCCCACACCCCTGGTGTTGCAAAGGCAACGTTATTTCCGGACCATTACGACCTAGAAACCTTCAAAAACTATGCAGTCATCCTTTCTACATCGTCACCCTCCCTCTCTCTAATTTTACAATAACTACACGACAGACAAACAGACAGGGTTGCAGTCATGGCTTAGTACCATTAATTTTTAAATATTTTTTAAAATTAATAACATCATTTTCATCCTAAATTTTAAAATAATATCAACATTTTATAATTCGTTATTGTTAGTTATTTATTATTTATAGCCGGTTATTTCCGGACTGTTATGACCTAGGAACCTTCAAGAACTATGCCAGCTGCAGGTTCATGCATACAAAAATATTACGTCAATATCGACCTTTCAGAATATAGACGTAAAGTGGCTCATGCGCGTTTCATTCGGTGAGGCTGGTATCCCTCTCCTTTCCTATCTTCCACTCCCGTAAAGACCAGCAACGCAAATGTAACACTAACTGTGTCGCAGGTGCCAATGGGCAGCAGTAGTTGCTTACCATCAGGTGACCTGTTTTTTCGTTTACGAAGAGAATTAAAAACAAATATGCATAAAAAAGAAAATGGTAATAATTAATTTTATTGAAACAAGTTGTATCCATACTATGTATAAATTAGATCATTTTCCGCTAAGTTTGTGAACATAATTTTTGAAAATTTTCTTCTAATGATGTGTTTTTTTTTATTGAGATAAATACCTAGTTTTATGTAAATCTTCAATATGTAATTATTAAAGAACTCGTTAGCATATATTCCATAAAATCTTAGTTTTAAGGAGACACTGTTTTATGTACCATTTTTAGTCTCATTTTTGATATATTCCTATTCAAAATCTGTGAACTAAACTAATCTGCACTTCTCATAGCTAGCTTGTTGATATTCTTAAGTTCATAAAAACAAAACAGCTCACATCCCAGATACCAAGAATGTTTATATAAATAATGAAATGTGAGACCCACTTACGTGTCGTTTCAAGAGGCCCGTTTTTTGTTCAAAGTTTTTAACTATGTCTGGTATAAAAAAAATGTTCTGGAACGTAAGCGATTTTGTTTTTATTTCATTAAATACATTGTATTCTTCAAGAAACAGATGTTGTACATCTTGCAAAGTGATAATTATATTTATAATTGGAAAATAAAACACGTATTTTGAATGTACCATTTTATTACGTAAATAAAAGTTGTAAATCTAATAACATTGCAGTTTAATTTATGAATCCGCATTAGGTGATCTAATTGTTTATATAATTCTAGATAGAATAATACATAATTTAAGGTAGATTTAGAGAAAATCAGGATTTTTTAAACATATACTCACCAAAGGCCCCTTCTGTAAACAGTCCTTCAGAGTGTCGACACAGATCGGCGGATCTGTGTCGATCATGGTTTTTTCGAAGTCACAGACTCAAGGATAATATAACTTCTTTTTTCGACACAAATTTAACTTGACTTTAGAAGGTTTAAGAAAGGGTTAAAATAACTTATCCACGCTCATTTGCTCCACTTAACGATAACACTTTTAACAGAAAGTTAACGAACCAAACCCGGCGGTGTCCTTCACGATCGTTAAGAAGGACTCAGGGTAAAAGTTTTACTTTTAAAAAAATTGGCAGCGACGATTTGTGCTAGACAATTTTAAATGTTTTCCCTTGGTGTTCTAACGGCTTAGCTTCTAATTGAGTGGAGATCTTGACTTCGAATCAGTGTACACACCGATGACTCTTCGGAGACCATTTTGAAAATATTACTTATTGACGAAATTATTTCTACAATATACTAATAACAAAATATAAATATCCTTTTTTATTAAATATAAATGTAGTTTTTATAGCTTTCGAGACATTTATTTGAATAAAAAAATAAAATATTTGACATGAATAAATGAATTTTATTTGCCTCGAAACACGTCCAAACGAATTTTTCAGAAATAAAAAACAAAGTCAATTCTCAGAACAACATTGGAATCAAAAATACTGAATAAAAATTTCATTTTATGAATGGACATGTAAATAAATATATTATGTTCATACTAGTGGACGCGGTGAATTTTATTTCCCCTTTTTTATGCAAAAAATCATTAAACAGATTATCAAATTTTAGATTTTATATATTTAATTGACGCTATTTATACGCAGACGCCGCATCTGTAATAATCAATGTGTAAAATTTGCCATAATTTTCATGCCCTTGCCCACACCCTCCTTGGAAAAATAAAATAACGCAGAATTTTTTAGTCGGCATTTATGGTCATATGTCGCATCTCCTGGTCCATTTGTCATTTCCTTAACTCTGCAAAACGTTTACCTTGAGAAAGACGCACCCATTCCTTTTGTTTGGCAGCCTACTTCTCCTTCTATAGTCAGGTCAATTTAATAGGCAACATTTAACGGCTGTCCATTTTAAGTTTCTAGTGAGATGATTTGCACAAAAACATCAATTAAAGTGAATGAATCGATACAGACATGAAATTTAAAAAAATCTTTATTAATTATAAATAAATATACTTAACATAATATTGAATCTAAAACTGCAAATTAATCCCTATAATGTTGTTCCGCGAATTATTTATCAACAAAGACAAATCCCCTAAGGCTCGTTATAACTTTTCCTGAGTTGTGATATTATCACGTATATTATGGCAGAACCTTGTTAATTGTTAACATAATATATGAAAAATTTCAACTAAGTCGACTTTTAGAAGTTACATCTATTTTTAGGCTACAAAGTTGCGGAAATGAATTCGACTACAAATGTATACTTGAACGATGATTGGTGTTTAAAACTAAATACCAACCAAAGTAAAGCTATTCGTTTTCTTTTTAATGCAGTAAATTTTTGTTAATATGGAAGCAATTTCGGTAATATTACACACATATACTTAATTAATTAATAATCATTTTTGTCTTCTTAAAACCAATAAAGTGATCCAAGATGTTCTAATTTGGATAGAGAGTCGATAAGGTTTAAGTTTATTTAGAATTCGCCTCAATTTATCGTAAACAATAGACTATACATTCAGTTTACTAATAAGAGATTACGCTGCTTACACGGCAAGTTCCTGCGATTGTGAAGGAATATAAAGACTATTCGTCATTTGGGTCACTGAAATATTATTTGTGAATATCATCAAAGAAGATCCCCCTTACAGTTGTATAGCAATTGATATGAAAATATATAAAGATCTCATTGTCTTAACAGCCTGGACTATTAAGTCTAATTGTTTGTTGAAAGCCTCTAGAAATAAATACAGCCTAAATGGCCTGTCTCATAAGAAAGTGTAGTTCGTGTATTCAACTAAATATTTAGGCTTTTTCTGTAAAATAATAAATTGGCAATTCTGTCGACTATATTTTTATGTTTTTGATATTTTTTATGCTTGAAAAATCTCGGTGGTCAAGCCCTGCTTCTGAATCAAGTAGCCATGGGGTCTATTTTGGGCTCACACCACTTCAGTATTATTTTCGGAAGTAAAGTGACATAAATATCGTTTATTGACAATACTGTGTCCAGTGAATGGCAATAGGTTCCGCTAACTAATTAATCTGGGATGTCTAAATACGGTGTTTGGAGACTTAACTTTTCGATTCTACATGTCTTAGTCATCATACTAAAAATATCGTCACGTCGCCTTGAAGACAAAAACATCTACGTCTATTAGGGCAGTAAAACTAAAGGCGTAAAATGTATTAACTGTTTTATTTAATTTGGAACTCATAAAATCCAAGGGTTAACATGTGACTCATAGTTAAGTTTATTTGAAACCTGACTAATTTATTTAATATCACAATTAGGAACATTAACACAATATAAAAATATACAAACATTGAAACTACGCAACGGATTTTGGTGCGGTTTGTTTTAACAATTAGAGGACGTCAACGGGGCAGTTTGTAAGTATAATTCATGTATTATGTAATACAGAAAAAGTGATAGTTTTAGAGAATTAGCACTTTAATTATAAATGCTGAGAAAGCTACTTTTGATGCCGATAAAGTTTGCCGGGTCGGCAATATATAAACTAATAATGAATCTTATTATTATTTATCCTATCTATTTTTTTACACCACACATCGAACGTAACACTCGCATTTCTTGGAAGATTAACTCAAATATAGAAAATTCTATAGACAATTGAATTGTTTTTCTTTCTGTACTTTAGACATTGATTGATCTTAGCTTAGAACCTCATTACTTACTAGTTGGTCTTATTACATGAAAATCAGATGTCGGAAAATGTTATCGATAATAATTCTATAGTGTTATGTGAGATAGTTTTGATCAGTTCAAAGTACCTAATAATCTTATATCATAATACAATAAATTACGATACTTTTATGACACATACAACTACTGAGCAGATAGTAAAATACGCAATACTATTAGTAATGGAACTCCCACAATGCCCATGATCAGTTATTTATGGGGCAATATAAAGAAATATATTCCCTTCTTTCTCCATTATAGTGGTTTGTGAGATTCTCATTCGATTTGATGTAGATTATTATTTTAATAGAAGGGTTGTTATATATTAGAACCTATATTCACACTTTCAATGCCCGAGAGGCATGTGCAATTGTACTACACCTCAAACACGCCAATTCCAGCTGCTCCATTGGAGAAGACTCTAAAAACTATCCATATCTACTAAAGAAATTATACTAAGTAATTGTTATTATTATAAAAAAACATACATACAAACTCCCTTGCAAAATATCTATTTATGATAATTAAAAGAAATAAAAACTTGAGAGGTGTCAAGGAACACCCGGATGGAACGAAGTTCCTTTCGATTAATTAGTGAAGGAACTGTAATAAAATTTTATTTTTTTAAGTTATATTAATATTTTTATTATTAACAAATATAATGTAATATAAACTTAATCAGTAGGCTCAATTTTCGTAATAATTGGCTTATGGTAACTGAAGTAGGAAACATATGTTTGGGATTCTATTTTATTTAAATGTCTTGAAAAAGCTGCAACTATGGTAGTATTATATTTTGTTGTTGATTCTGCTGGATTATTGTTAATTCTTAAATCAAATTCTTCCTCTAGAAACTGTAGCAATGGTTTTGATTTTTCATTTCATTATTATTTACAAAAAACCTGTATACACTCAACAAAAATAATTGTCGCGACACCACACTGTTCAGTGCGAAATAGAAATGAAAATATCTGGCTTGCTTTCTACTTGAGATAGAGAGAGAGAGAGAGCTAAAAAAAACATATATAAAATATGAAAACATGGAAAATAAAACTTCTAATTGAGATACGATACCGGGATTCGAACCCGAGCCCCCTGTATGAGAGCAAGGTATCCCAGCCACTAGACCATTTGGGTAGTTATACATTTATCTAAATAAGCCGATACTTGAAAGTGCCCTAAACATATATAAAATATGAAAACATGGAAAATAAAACTTCAAAAAGAGATCCGATACCGGGATTCGAACCCGAGCCCCCTGTATGAGAGCAAGGTATCCCAGCCACTAGACCATTTGGGTAGATATATATTGCTTTAAATAAGCCAATAAAAGATGTAGTGTGTCGTAACAACTTTTCGTAATTTTTTCCGTCTAGCCCCCTTTCACAACGCGCGATAAGGAACTTCGTTCAAAAAACATAATTTAAAGAGCATTTGTGTTTTACGCTACAAAGTTACTTCTACCTATCCACTAAGGGATTGAGCGTTGTGTTGTTGTGTTGTGTGTTTCTGTTAAATTACTAAATGTTTACCGATCTAATACGTATAAGTTGAATAGATA
Source organism: Euproctis similis (assembly GCA_905147225.2). Lineage (NCBI taxonomy): Eukaryota > Metazoa > Arthropoda > Insecta > Lepidoptera > Erebidae > Euproctis > Euproctis similis. The sequence continues at coordinate 1,826,901 of LR990121.1, read as the reverse complement.
GTTTAGAAACGCTTCAGTACTTTCAAATATATTAAGCTAGTTTATAACCTTTTAATGCGTGCCAGAAATCTGGAGAAAAAAAGAATCATAGATCCCCTCAGAATGTATCAGAGCATATCTCAGATTGAAATTCATAACTCAGAAAGTTTTAGGTCAGGGCGAAATGTTTGAAGCGCGTGTCTAAGTAGGTCATTTGCATTGATGGCGCGGATCGAATATATTGTTTTAAACTTACTGTTTATACCTTCACGCTTTCTATCCCAAAAGAATAGGTAAGGAGATCTACCTTGTCTTGTTGGGCTATTTATTTAGTCCAATGGAGTCTGTATTAGATACGCAATACCATCATCATCACCCCTCAGAGCCCTTTAATATTCACGGTCGAACTTGAGCATCTCACGCAAAAATGAATCACCTGATGAAATGTGTGGTATAATCAGAATATGAATCAAGGATTTTAATTACAAAAGTCAGCGTTTGATCGCCATACCTACTGTGAAATTGGCAATTGTCTTGTAATTTATTTTGAAGCAATCAAAAGTTTGTTCAGATTCTGTATAGTGTTGCTCATCCTGTATATTCCCGAGGGTGTCGTACAAACAGACTTTAGACATTTCTGTGTGTCTAGACATTAATCAAACTTACTACACCACACTAGGGAGACATAATATCAATATTTTTGGACATTTCGTGCTGGAGAAGCTATATAGTTCTATATTGTTTTAATTCTATTTTAAAAATGAAATGAAACATGAGCCATGATATAGGTACCTATTTAAGTAGGCAGTTACCAAGCAGTATAATAAAATAATAACAACGCATATGAAAGAAATACATTACGTCCCTTGCCGTAGGCAGAATAAAATAGAACAAAATTATATATTCGTATATGAAATTCATCCCCTCCGCAGTCACCATGTCCATTATGGACACACGCATGGTAGGTACTTATATGTCCCTATGTCCATTATGGACACGTAAGCACTTGAAAACACTTGAGATAAATAAACACTTGGCTCGGGTTGTTATCGATTTTATGTTCGGTGGAGTTCGGTTACATCGATTAAGAATATAATTAGCTCCCGTCCAGCATATACTATAAACAACTTTATGGTACAAATTAAAATGTAATCGGCGTTTGAAAAGAGGTCCGTTTCGGCGCGTATTTAAGGGTCAATTTCAAAACAGTACAGTGTATTCTAGTTTATTGTAACATATGATAGTTATTTTTTATGAGAAAGTAGATATAATCATGTACAAATCAATTTAATTCATTAGTAAGCAGTTTTTGTAGTTTATTTGTAAGAAAATTTTAAAGTTGAAGCAGTACGAAATCTGGTAAGTCGTAATATTTTCTCATTTATCTACTAAACTACTATTTTTATATCATAAAAATCTGAATAACTAAGTACGGCAATATGTGTTTAACATAAATCTAACTGAAATTTTTCGCACATAGAATTAAAATTGTGTAAAAAATGCAAATTTTGCAAAAAAAAATATGCGTTTTTTGGAATCGATGCCGTCTGTCACGGCGTCCACTTTGGACGTAACAGTTAACTAGTTTACGCGAAACGTCAAAAATTTGACGAGTGACACTCAAGTGGTCATACAGTAATATGTACATTATTAAAAACACCGGACTAAAACATGTATTATTCTAAGGACGATAGTGGAACTTGGTAAAAATATACACACTTGTTCATGCCTGTTGTTGCGCATAGAAAATTTGTTTGGGATCTGTTCAACAACTGCAAAAAAACGTAACAAACAGATATACTTACTAACTTCATATTTACAATATCATTAGGGACATGGCATAATGGCAGCACTAGTAATGAAATACTTGGAGCTTAGCTTACATACATAACTTCATGCCGAAAGCCTTACGGGGTAGGCAGAGAGAAGAGACTACAAATATGTATATGGTATAAAAACAAAAAAAATATTTAGATTTTGTTATATGTATTTACTACTAACTGACCCGGCAAACTTTGTTCCGCATCAAAATTATTATCTGCTGTCTCGCTATGTTAATACTGCAATATCTTCGAAAATATTTGTTTAAATTGCATGCTGTAAAGGGCCAGGATCATCTATATTACATGCACAATCTATTTAAGGTACATAATTGGACGAATATTAATACTGTAATGTGTAAAACCGCTTCGTAAATAGGCCATTATTTCTCGTAAAAAGTAAATAAAAACTTGTGTGGTTTTATGAAACCACCGTAAAAGTGAAACTTTTTTTCACATTATAGACATATAACTAAAAATTTTCGAAATATTATTTTTTTCGAAAATCGAATGTAAGTCACTGTTCACGTATTTTAGTTACCATAAAATATTTCCTCCAGTAAATATGATATTTTGATTTATTATGAAAATGTGACAAATACATATATAAAGAGCACTATCTTATCGCTAATAAATTGACGAACATAACTGTGTCACATATATGTAGTTCCGGTGGTCCAGTGGTCGAGCACACGGCTTCCGAATCGCATAGGTCGCGTGTTCGAATCCTGGCACACTTTTTGGAATTGGAAACTTAAGTAAAGTAAGAAAGGCGTCAGTCTGCTTCCTCCACTAATTCGTTAGTTACAAGTCAGTGGCAGTTTTGCAAAGAGAGAGAAAACTAGTTTAATTTGAAATCGAACCGGACGTCACCGGCTTTCAGGGGATTGTGCGATAAGGGCGATTTTAATTTAGTTGCCATCTTGTATTTGTTAATAGGGTTTAATAAATGTTTTTTATTTTACGTGGTCACGACAATAATTCCTAGATGGCGCTACTAGGTTGCTACTATTGATGATTCTGCCGTAATATCGTATTATATCGATAGATGTCGCCCGAATCGACAAGTATTCCAGCTACGGCACTAGGGATAACGCGACACTTATTAAACGTTAACAACATTACAACAAAGGATCTTTACAAAACAAAACGATATTTTTTCCTCCAGTAAATATGATATTTTGATTTATTATGAAAATGTGACAAATACATATATAAAGAGCACTATCTTATCGCTAATAAATTGACGAACATAACTGTGTCACATATATGTAGTTCACTTTTTGGAATTGGAAACTTAAAAGCCTCCGTCGTTTACAATACATACGAATTTATTATATTCCCTTTTATCGTGTCATTTGTTATATTAATAATATAATTTTTTTTTTCTCCGCCTGCAATACGTACGTACGTATATGTATGTATGTAAAAAACAAACAAACAAACAAACCCGATCCTAGAAAATGTGTCGAAATTGGTAAAGAGGACGGTAATTAGACAATCATTCATACGGGCCTCGTGGTGCATCGGTAAACCGCACTACCGATAACACGAGGTCGGGGCGGGTTCGATCCCACCCGAGTGCAAACAAACAAATATATTTATTGTGTTGTTTGTACGGCGTCTGGGGGTGTTTTTCTATTCTACATGTTTTTACGGTATTTATTTACCAAAATAAAGTGTATATTTGGGTAATTAATTAATAATAAATAAACGATAATAGACGTGAAAGGCGCTCGCTCTGACGAGCGCCTTTCACTTTATCCCTACTCCGCGGCCGACCGTCACGCGACATGCAACACGCAAACGAAAAAGTTTGAGACGATGTAATAAAAGTTTCACTTTAATAAATAATTTCTTTCTAGTATGCCGCCAAATAATATATTTATTAAAATGGTCAAGGTTGAGACTCGATGGTCCAGTGGTAGAGCACGCGGCTTCTGATCCAGAGGTCCGGTTTCGAATCCTGACACTGGCTCACACCAATGACTTTACGAAATTGTTTTCGGAAGTTATGTGTGATAAATATCGATGACTGAGAACTTTGTGCCCCGTATGGCAATGGGTTTGCCACCTGTTCCATTTGGGACGTAAAAACATCGGCGAGACGAGGCTTAACAGCCGCTTAACCTTCGGGTAACATAAGGCGTGAAGTTATGTTATGTTTGTAGGTTTGGAAATATTGTTTAGAAATAAATTAAAGGTATATTCATTGAGTTCTGGTGTAGTTCACTCCGTCATGGTTTTTTGTCACACAACACAAATAATTAAAACACAAATAATCGATAAGATTGGGTAAGAACAGGGATAGTGGAAAAGAGGCACTATCACTGAATGAAATGCGCCATTCATAGGTTGTGGTATATCAATTTAATACAAAATAATAAGATTTTGTGCAATACTAGTTGAAAATATATGTCTAGAAATTATCAAAACTGAAATATTAATTCGGGCCCCTCAACCTTAAACAGGAAAATGATACGGTAAATGGTAATATATCTCGAAGTCGTGTCACGTTGAGTGACAATGTAAATTTTTATATCATAATAAATTTAGGCTTCAAAGACACGGTTTCCAGGTCATAAATAAAAATACAACTGTAGGTAGTATACGAAAGTCAATAATAAAATTATCATAAATAATGCAGGTAGTTAATTATTTAATATGAGAGACTGGCCAGACATTTTAGAATTAGACAGGATATTCGGCCATTTCATTTGAAACTGTTATCAAGAAAGGAGCCAGAATAATTAAACCTAACTTTTGATCTTATTGGTGAGTGTTTTAAACAATTTATTTCACCCTAATAGCTAAGATATTATTGCCTGCTGTGCCGTGAGCTTGATGTGCCTAATTTATTAAAATTATTTCATCAAAGTTTCAAAGTTCAAGTTTCATCAAAATTATCAAAGTTTATTAATACATGTTCAGACTGTTAATAGCAGCATATTATTTTTATATATATTACAGTAATTTCTTATATAAATTATTCTGTACAATTTAGATAATTTTACAAATCAAGTAGGTAGTGGTAACCTACCTACATTATTAATTATGTTGTTGAATAGTTTGTTATAACTCTTTTCCAAATTTATATTAATGTTTTTAATGTAGGGTTATATGCTTGATCCACCCTGGGCATTTTCCAAATTACTGGCATGTGACACCACTGTCTACCCATTCTGAGAAATGGGGGTCGGTGGTGGCACTGATTGTCGATGCCAGTGAATGGGGATGCTCAGGGGCTGTTACTGGCTGTTCCAGACTGGCTGCCCTCTACCTTCACATCTCAACCTTCACATTTCTACCTTCGCCTTCATCTTTACTCTCACCTCAACTTTCATCTCAACCTTTCCTGTCCGCCATCTGACAGTGCAAGGCAGCCCGACAACATCTGGGAGGAGACTTCTGTGGAGCACCAGGACACCCCTGCAGTGAGCCTTCGCGGGTCACTCGGCATCAGGTCGTACCTACTCCCTTCTTAGAGTTTGGTAGCCACAAATTGAGGAGCAACTCGTTGTTAAAATAAAAACTTTTAATAATCGAGTGAATTCTTTATTTATATACCCCGACCGCGTTACAGTCGATATTAACCCATATACTTTGAACTCTAAAGGCTTCGGCCGTAAGGGTTAACTTTACATAAGTTGTTCAACTCTGAAGCCTTGTTTATCTATTGGCTTGTAAAAGACTTTGCAAATTAAACAACCCTGTCGGAAATAACGATTTGTAAATATTACTTATAATAGCTGTACCAACAAAATGTTACCTCAGTATAGGGAAGCACAGCGTTATTTATATCACTGAAAATTAAATAGTTCTTCCTGGTAGTAGCTCAGGCTTTTAAACTACAGCCAATTAATACTACTTTTATTTAAGGTCGTATTCCTGTCTGTAAAATAAAGTTTCAGAGCTAGCCAGGTTGATAATAGAGACTGGAATCTCTTTAGCTCTTAAAACTATTATTGTGAACCTTCTCAGAGGCTTTCAAGCATCGGTTTTGAAATTATTTTTGAAAAGCGAGAATTAAAGTAATTTTTTAATAATTTGGAGTGGATTTGTTCCGGGTTGAGAGACAGATATAAAACGTGAAAATAGAAAGAGAGACAGTTTATTTTCGTATATTACTCTAGTAGTAGTAAGAGAGTGCTAGTAAGGTAATAGGTAGGAAGATGTCGGAACACAACTTCTATCTTTGTCGCAGATAAAATATGTTTACTAAAATATTTTTATCGAATAGTCTTGAGTATCTGCGCATGCCATTACTATCTAAAATTATCGGCAGGAGCAATAAATGGCGGAGCCTATTCCGGGTAATGATATACGAGCCAGATAGACAGAAGACACTGTAGAATCCTAATAGTATTTTTACCCTTCGTAATGGAAAGTCTTAACAAAAACTTGAATTCAAATAAGTGTTTTCTAAAAAAAAAAAAATTACATACAACTAAATAATACTCTGAAAAACCCTACAAATAATACTCTGTTCCTCAAAGTTTTTGATGATAAACACGACACGTTCGAACATTTAATCTCATTTTAATATCATTTATTTTCGTTTGATAGGGATCAAGAACAGATCACGGAGGTCAGATGTCGCGACTTCATTAAAACTTGACAAGCCTCAAGAGCTACGGTTGCAGGAGTGATGAGTTTTCCTGGAAGTTTGTGTAGGATTTTATATTGATTGATTTTATATTATATTTGTAGGTTATTAAAATTATTTTTGATTCAAAATTCTACATTATCTTGTTTTCTGATGTGGGTCTGACCTGCAAACTATACTAATGGTATCACGCTGTCTTGAGCTGTTTGATTTGTTAACTTCAACTTTTTGATTTTTATTTCCAAAAAGTGGGTACTCTCTGTATCAATAAAAATAGCTTCAGAACGACAACCATCTTATTGTTCATCACTCGTGAAAATAATCTCTGTAAAGAGTTCGAATTGTCGGGAAATAAATAGAAAATAAGTTTTCCGAAATCTATTGCTATACCACACGTAACTTCTGAAAAGTCTCTAAAAACCGGGATTTGAAGTCGCATCCTTGATTTTTACAATTCTTGGCATGCATGAATAGGCTAAATTACCACGACCAGTAGATTCACGTGAAGTGGCTCATGCTGTATTTCAAGCGTTTTTTTTATGGGATAAAAAAGACCTGTGAGTGAGGTGAGTTAAATAAGTTTCGCTCCAAGAAGTAAAAGGAAATCAGTTTTGATTTGATTTGTTTCATTCAATAACCTGCTACAAAGTCTTCATTAGTTGTGTTGAATGGTTCTCAATGAAGTTTTTATTCCTGATCCAAATTCAAGAAAATAACTTAAAGAAATGACATTTCATAGTTTTATATACCTTAACGATAAATTTCAAGGCAAGGGTTTGTCAAAATTATTGAATAAAATCTTGAATTTGATAGAGCACATGGCTTGCATATAAAACAAAGTGTAGTTCATTTACCAGTATTGAAATCACAATTTATTGTGCCTGTCTATTTTGTTAAGAAATTGGCGTGTTAATCTATACAGTGTTTTTATAAAAGAAAAATACTCTATTTGGCTTTTAGCAAGCTTTCTTTGTAATGAACACCAGGATTTTCATTTCGTACAATATCTCTCAATTGAAACTACTATAGGCTTCATTGAGAATACCAGTTGATTGAAATCGCTCAAGTTAAATCACGCCTTTTTCCCATGGGGGTAGGCAGAGACTAATTCTTTCCACTTGCTACGATCCTGACATACGTTTCTTGCTTCCTCCACTCTCATTATCGCGTTCATACATGCCCGTCGGTTGTGGCCACTCCTGACCTGGCCTCTCACCAACACATCGTAGATTTGTTGGTGGTAGGTCCGCCTAGGTCGTCCTTTACCGGTTTGCCCTTTCACACTTGTCTTATAAATTCGTTTAGTCAGTCTGCTTTCGTCTATCTTTTCTACATGTCCGAACCATCTAAGCATTCCTTTCTCTATCCTTGTCACTATATCTCCTTTCACACCACAACGTTCTCGAATTACACTGTTTCTCATTTTATTTAAATCTTTTCATTATGTTAAAACTATGTTTTATATATCGACTTGGTAGCAGAATGGATTTGTTTTTCAATCAACACCATCTGTACTTTCGTGTGAACGCATAAACATTGTTAACAGCAAAAACATTAAGTACATATTTAATTTATGTATACTGTTGTCAATTTCAGAGACTAGCTTTAACTGACTCCGTCGTGAGTGGTACGTTTTTTGATCGTGCATTATGTACTCAGTTTTCTATTTAGTTATTAATAATTTATTTAAACATATTTATAAGATTTTGAAAAATATTTTTGTTACTCGGTGTCAAATAAAGTTATTTAGTTTCTACAATATACAGGCAATATATAAATAATATTTTGCAATATTATATCATTTTCTTTTTTACAAAATTAAAATAAACTAAATTTAAATAAACAATTCAACCTCAAGACAAATAAAGTTTACTAATCACTGGTCACAAAAATGTCTAATTAGATAATAAATTCAATAAATGAAACTGAGAAAAAAAGATCTCTTTTATTTATTACTAGCTGCCCCGGCGAACTTTGTTGCGCATCAAAAGTAATAAATGAGTAAAATTTGGATTTTATAAAGTTAAATTTGTGCTATTTATCGGCACACGTTTTGGTGCGCAACGCAACTGCTATGTCCCGCTATGTTAATACTGTGATATCATCGTAAATATTCGTTCAAATTACATGCTGTAAGGGGCTAGGATCATCAATATTACATGCACAATCTATTTAAGAAACTTAATTGGATGAAGATTAATGCTATAAAGATAATTTTTAAAATCGCTTCGTAAATAAGCCATTATTTCTCGTAAAAAGTAAAAAAATAAAAATGGTCAGTGTGGGTTATCCTTAAGAGATGGACATATCGGGGACTTTTTTGTAGACCTTTTAAAGGTGTTTAATAATGTAGAACATTGTTTTGAACTATCACTAAGGGGTTCAGCCAGCGTTTGCAATTAAAGTGTTAGCATGAAGTTAGTTCGAAAATTATCATTTTTTCTTTAGAACATCAAATATGAATTATAGATCAAAACCACGCCGTTCACACCCTCTACCCATTAAAAAACAGCATCAAAATCCGTTGCGTAGTTTTAAAGATACAAGCATATAAGGGGACAGACAGCAAAAAGAAACTTTGTTTTATACTATGTAATGACTAGAACAAAGTTCGCGCGGGTAACGAGCGGACTTTGTCCCGCATCAAAAGTAATAAGTTAGTGTTTTTCTTTATTAAATAATACGTGAATCAAAGATAAGAAGCACCCATTGATAACCTTTATCTAATAACAAAACCGCATCAATATCCGTTGAGTAATTTTAAAGATTTAAGCGTGTAAGGGGACAGACGGCAGAAAGCCACTTTATACTATGTAATGAAGATAGTTGCACGTCAAAGTTACGACAAGCCTAATGATACTTTCATCCTCCTCCACTAGAAGATGGTGCACTCTACTCAGTACCTACTCACTGCTCGCGATGCGGACTAGGTCTGGTCTGGACTTTACAACTAAAACTACTACAACAGAGGTAGGCACTAGAGGATTGCGCGAGACAACATAATATCACGGTGTCTGATAGAAGATATTAAATTTCTTATTTTAACTAGCCAATGTATTATCGAATTATTTATAGCAATGCAATTTTGTTTCAGTGGAGCCACGCAGTTAAATGCTACAACTTTTCAGTGTGTCTTCAAGTAGCTCACGTCACGTTTTTTCGGTAATAGAGGTCTCCAGCGGCCTAACGACATACCCTTTCCCCTTCCCATCTCTCTCCTGAATTGCAGGTGAGCCTGCGTGAGGCTAGTCACTTACCATCTGGTGAGCCGCATCCAATTTTTTCTCTATCCCATAAAAAAAACTAATTATTACGTAAATCGATCTGAAGAAATTAGTTAAGTGGTTTCATACAGGTAGTTATCACGGCAACTTGAAATAATATCGCCTTAAGGTATTACGAAAATAAGATTGTGTATGCTGTGTGGCGCCGGCTTAGAATACCGCCACCCCATCTCTTCCCGTGGGTGTCGTAAAAGGCGACTAAGGTAAAAGCTAGAAGAATGGGCAGCAGAATTCTCTCTCAAGACAATACAGCCTACTGCGATCGCCAACCCGCCTGCCAAGCGTGGCGATTATGGCAAAAACCCCCCATGATTGAGCGGACCGGCAGTTGTGGCGCTCTATGGGGGAGGCCTATGTCCAGCAGTGGACCTCAAAAGGGCTAATGATGATGATGAAGATTGTGTAAAAAATAAACAAATACCAAATATATAATAATATGTTTGGATATAAACTCAGTATTTGACCTAAAAAAGATATGTTTTAGTTAGATCCTCCCCCGAGGCTAAAAACTAACTTGTATTATGTATGACAAATCTGCCTCGAGACGGCTGGACGCTAAGAGGAAATTCCCATACTCTCATATAGTGAACACCGGTGCGACTGACGAGCAGTAGCGATTTTCTTTTTAATCATTTTAAAATGAGACTCGATTATTATAATACATAGATATTTATTAGGAAAGTTGGTTCAAATAAATGTATAAATAAAATTTTTAATATCTTCCCTTAAGCAAGTTATTCCAATTATTTTTAGAAACATTCTTTTACTGAGCAAAAAATGTAAATTAAATTTAAATTATTATTAAGATGGGACTTGAACCTACAGCTTCAATCAAACGGTGCCGTTGATCTCACTTATTGAGTTTAATCCTCCTTCACTTACTTATGGTTAACAATTTCGACAATTTTTTAGCCCATTTCTAATCGCTATATCTTATGACTCGTTTATTAATGTGGGCATGACATTTTGAGCTTTGCGCCCATTATACATGGGAAATCAACTTCAGAATTTACCTTTTTGTGTAATAAGCCTCAATGTATGGAAGGCTCAGTGCTCAACTAAGTGAAACAGAAGGAAGTGCTCTTTCAAAACATGATAATAAACGAAAATAATGTTTTAAGAGGATGCTTCTGTTTTTTATACCTTCGCTCTCATCTGCCTTTTGGTGTACAAAATGGGAAATATATATACACCGAGATTCAAAACCTGGACCTCCCAAGCCGAATTCTATTATTTTTCAAACTGAATTCGAGTTACATTAAGCAAATTTTATAAAAAACTAAACAGTCGTAAGCCACGCTGCTCGCTGCATGAATGGGGCGGCTCGACTGGTGAAATACCACGACCTCCCAGAATATCTACAAAAGTTTCACATTTAACATTTAGTTTGGTGAGAGAGGTATGCGGTGACCCACACTCCTTACCAGCCCACTCTCTTAAAAGGAGACATAGTGTATCTCAACACTCCCGTACACTATTTGTATTGCAGATGTACATGAGCGACGCTAATTAATAATATCTTGGACAAAATACACACAGCGCCCTCTAGTTCCAAGCTAAGCAACTAAATATGCTTGTGTTATGGATAATAGAGAACGGATATTATTAATTTTGTAAATACATACTTATAATACATAGAAAAACACCCAGACGCCATACAAATATTCATGTTTGCTACAAATATTTGTGCTCGGGTGGGAATCGAACCCCCGACCTCATTACTGCAGCCGTTAGTTTTACCAAACCCGTCTAATTGCTTACGTCTAGGTTAAAAACTTGCTCGTTTCCCCCCTAGCCCCGAAAAACTAGGATATGAAAACTCTTGAAATCTTAAACGATATTAAAATAAAGTGAAAATCTTTGACGTCTTATACTTTAATATCTTAAAAGGTAAAATAGGTAGGTATCTTAAAAGGTTAATAGTAAAATTGTCTTCAATTCTGTGTACTATAACAATGCTTTGTATATATTCAGGTCGTATTTATATCGACCTTGTACAAGAAGGTTGCAAAGGTCACAAATATACATAACTGTACGTAAGTAAATGCCTGAATTTGTGAACTAAAAGCGTCGGTCACGCGTTAGTTACTCACTAAAAGCGCGTGAAATTGAGTTATATTATATGTGGACATAAATTTGAAGGATGTACACTGAAATTAAACAAGAGACACCCAACTATGAATAAGGTTTCACTGAATAATTAGTTATTATCTTATGTTCGGTGGTCCAATTGTAGAGTTCCTCGTTTCAGAAGTTATGGCATCTATTCCTGACTTACAATAATGATTTCTCTAAATACTAATTTAAGTCTGTATTTACAAAATAAATAATAGTTTAAAAAAACTAAAAAACACGCTTTTTATAGAAAACCGAACTAAAAAATAGAAAATAAATTTTAATGAATTTAAATTAAGAAAATATTGTTAAAAATTTCAATGAATATAAATTAATAATGGTGTGCATAAAAAAAAAAATATTTTATTTTAAAAAAGCGAAAAAATTCATATGAAACCCCGTACTAGTATCCCTGTTGTAGATTAGTGATGGATTGATAACAACTTCACGACAAGTCTCTAACGGGATGAACAGAAAAAAATGAGCGCGGTTGTCACGTTGAGTGACAATGTCAATTTACATCAAAATAAATTTAGGCTTCAAAGACACGGTTTCCGGGTCATAAATAAAAATACAACTGTAGGTAGTATACGAAAGTTAATAATTATAATATTCTTTAAAGTAGGTAGTTAATTATTTAATATGACCAGACATTTTAAAATTAGACAGGATATTCGGCCATTTCATTTGAAGCTTTTACCAAGTGAGGAGCCAGAATAATCTAAACCTTCAACTAAACTTTTGATCTTATTGGGGCTGTTACTGGCTGTTCCAGACTGGCTGCCCTCTACCTTCGCCCTCGATTTTCATCTCTAACTTCATCTCTACCTTCACCTCAACTTCACCTCAACTTCATCTCAATATCATCTCAACTTTTTCCTGTCAACAACTGACAGTGAAAGGCAGCCCGCCAACATCTGGGAGGAGACTTCAGTGGAGCACCAGGACACCCCTGCAGTGAGCCTTCGCGGGTCACTCGGCATCAAGTCGTACCTACTCCCTTCTTAAGATTTGGTAGCCACAAATTGAGGAGCAACTCGTCGTTAAAATAAAACTTTTTATTTTAATTGTCGAGTGAATTTTTATTTTTGGAACCCCCGACCGCGTCACATTTTTTTTTTTTTTTTTAAATTTTTGTTTTTTTTTTTATAGTTTTGTCTAAATTAGACGTGATTCTTAAACAGCTGAATCGTTTCCTCAATTTTAACAGTTCCATTAAGCCGTTTTGACAAAGAATATGATCTTATACGCAAAGCGTGGATAGGTTGCAAAAATGTTATATTTTTAAATTTCTGATTTTAAATTTCTAATTTTAATTTCCAGTAACAATGGTCTGTATAACACTATTGTGGGATATATAGGCTATACACATTATGCAGCTGTCAAACTATTAAAGCCTGAAACAATTGCCACAACGTGAAAGATAGTAATCTTGGAGCTGGTACTTTTACCATCCGCAATGGCCACTAGGCGGTAAGATGTATAGAGCTGACGCACGCAACCTTACTGAAGTGACTACAGCTTGTGATTGTGTGGATTCTCTCAAGTTTATCGAATGAAAGTTTACTTAGACATTGTTACACGAATTTTTGAATTTCAATGCTAAGAGTATCTATACTTTGGATAAGCTATTTTATGTCAAAATAATTTTGAAGTTTTATTTTCGTATACGGTTCGTTCAATCTACACAGAAACCATTATCATTACACAGGATAAATTATAGTTGCCTTCTGCTATCTCTCCCCGTTTCTTTGAAACTAGGCAACGAATTTCGATGCGGTTTTTAAATAGATAGAGGGTGTCAACGGGGTGGTTTTTATGTTTAATTAATGTATATTATGTAAAGAAAAAGTAAAAAAACATAATTTACTTATTTATTATTTTGTTACAGAACAAAGTTCACAGTCATCTAGTTTATACTTATATATATAACACAATTCCTACTGCTATAATATTATTATTTATATATTCTTATTTATATTTCCTATGAATTCCTGTCGGCTAATAACTTTCGTCTTCATGTTCTTACGATAAATACCTAGTAAGATTAAAGACAGTAAATCATCATCATGAAATTAAATCATCAAGTTATATAAACACAATATAAATGGCAATTTGTTTTTAACAATTTGTCTATTGAGTTATAGCGGTCTATTGGGAAGAAATAATTGATCAAAATGTAAAATACCAAGTACAGCTTAATAATTGGTTTTAAGTTATAGGGCTCCAATGATGAATCTCCAACCGAAAAAAAAAAACGCCATTGCCTTAATAATTATCTGACAAATATAAATATAAAACACATAGAAATATGTATAAAATGACAACTAAAATATAAATATTCCACAGGAAAACAAAAAAAAATGCTGAAACGCAAGTGCTCGATATGACTTATAAGTATAATTTAAATCTTCACTTAAAATATATAATGATTAAGGTGTTTCAAGCACGAAGAAGCATTTTTTATAAGACAGGGAGCAAAAGATGAAACGTGCCACTGTACATCAATATTCTAAGTATTCTTGATGTTTAACTATTCATGATTCAGCCAACTAAACTCAATCAATACAATGTTCTAACTTTTCAAATGTCCAACAACATTAGCTGTAATGTACAATAGTTAAAGCTGTTTAGTTCGAATGTAATCAAGTCCCTTTGACCGGACGACGATCCCTTTTAGTTACTGATCACGAAGCGTTAACATTGTTTCAGTTAGCAGCGCTTACTGGACCCATTACAGGACGGTTACGACCAATTACATCTGATACTAAAACAGGGATGATTTAGTGATAGAACTTAACCAATTAATAGAAATTCAATTACAATCTGGTATTTCCATATTATGAGCAAGTCTATGGCGAGTTTTTATTACTAATCAGAAGTATTAGTCGATATTCAAGTATTAAAATTTGATATAATATGAAAATTTTTGTTTTCACATAGTTTCGTGCCTTTTTTACCTGCCAGGGTAGGCAACGTCTGTAAAGCCATGACTCGCCCAATTTTCCACTATAACGTGCTAATTGAAATACTTTAGCTTAACGTTTTACTCTACACCGGTATAACAAATAATTCCGAGAAGACAAGCTAGTATTCAATCTAAGGACTACTTTATATGGAAGCAGTATGCTCGGCGTCAAAGCCACTGAGACGTATATTAAGTGTTCCACGCCATATAACTTCACGCGATCAAAACCCGAAGAAGCAGTGACAATAATATTTTGTATGTCTCTACAAACGGTCACGGTAACTCGACGCTATAAAAATAGATTTCTATATTGACTTTTTAAATGTAGGAATAGGTTACTCTACCTACGCCTTAAGGTATTAAAATTTGTGAATATAATTTAATTTGTTGGTATTTGTAGATTTATGTTAAAATTTATACATTTTTGCTAATCGTAATCCACGAGATGACCATGAATACAAATATAGTATTCCCTATAAACAAGTTTTTACTATAGGTGTGTGCAGATGGCGCTCGTGTGTCGCGAACTGAATGAGGCTCTTTGATACTTCCCCTTTACAAACTGCGACTGAATACCGTCTGAACTCATGCCGGTGATCTCTTATACAAAAAGTCCTTATGCCGCGGTTTCGGAAGTGTGACTTTTACTTCAGAAGTTGCAAGTGCGAATGTTTGCTCTATTTCTAACTCTATCATATCATTTGTTTAAAATATCCAAAATAAGTTAAGTTATCAGCAATATATTTTGTGCCTTATGGCGCTTTATTCTCTCGTTCTCTGGAAGGGACTGGCTTTAAGTCATCGGCATTTATAACTCAAAAACGGCTATACCAATTATTATGGCCATCGATTTGTATTTTTATCTCCACTTTGAATTGAAAAACACGTTGAATCACATTTTTAGCTTGTCATATCTACCGATTAATTAAAACTTAATGAATTTATTCTCAATATAAGGCTATGTTAGGTTTAAGATTAAATTAGTTAAGCGATTGATTGTCTGAAATGGTACTCAGCATGCATTGAGCTCAAGTATGTTGAGGAATATAATCCAGACCGATAATACTGCTTGGAGCTTAACATACTACAGTTGAGAGAGCCATTAGGTACTCGTCAGCTGATATATACTGCAAACAGATTATCATATAGATTTATATAAGCTTGTAGTTAGGAATATACTGAATGAATCTAGGTTGGTAAAAAGTGCTAGCTGGCAGCGGTTACAGGTTCAAGTTCCATTTCCTTATATTTTTAACGCAATTGCTTGGTGTATTATTGAAATCAATGAAGCTGTTTTAGTGTTCTATACGGTATTATAACACGACATTCAGACAGGCAGATAGTCGGAGCAGCAAAGTGTAGCCGCCCTAGTTTCGAGCTCACCGTACTGATGAAAAGGTTTTCAGTTAGCTACATATTCACGCTGCGTTGCTAAAATAAACAGTCGTCTAGGTTTACTGAAAAGCTGCCTTATTATATACTTTTACCTGTAGATACCTCAGAGCACCACATCCCAGATGTGACAATCTACGGACGGATAGAGATATATAAATACATAAAGCTTAAACCATGTTCTGTTTACTGTAACTTAAATTAAAAAACTCCCGCCAATTGACATTCTATTTCTGTTATTAAAACATTTATCACCATTTATATTTATTTAAAAAAATTCATATGAAACCCCGTACTAGTATCCCTGTTGTAGATTAGTGATGGATTGATAACAACTTCACGACAAGTCTCGAACGGGATGAACAGAAAAAATGAGCGCGGTAAGACGTGATTCTTAAACAGCTGAATCGTTTCCTCAATTTTAACAATTCCATCAGAATTTTTCAAGCCGTTTTGAAAAAGAATATGATCTTATACGCAAAGCGTGGATAGGTTGCAAAAATGTTATATTTTTAAATTTCTGATTTTAAATTTCTAATTTTAATTTCTAGTACCAATGGCCTGCATAACACTATTGTGGGATATACACGTGGCTTTACACATTATGCAACTGTCAAACTATTTAAGCCTGAAACAATTGCCACAACGTTAAAGATAGTAATCTTGGAGCTGGTACTTTTACCATCCGCAATGGCCACTAGGCGGTAGGATGTATAGAGCTGACGCACGTAACCTTACTGAAGTGACTACAGCTTGTGATTGTGTGGATTCTCTCAAGTTTTTCAAATGAAAGTTTACTTAGACATTGTTACATGATTTTTTGAATTTCAATGCTTAGAGTAACCATACTTTGGATAAGCTATTTTATGACAAAATAATTTTTAAGTTTTATTTTCGTATACGGTTCGTGCAATCTACACAGAAACCATTATCATTACACAGGATAAATTATAGTTGCCTTCTGCTATCTCTCCCCGTTTCTTTGAAACTAGGCAACGAATTTCGATGCGGTTTTTTAATAGATAGAGGGTGTCAACGGGGTGGTTTGTATGTTTAATTGATGTATATGATGTAAAGAAAAAGTAAAAAAATATACTTTACTTATTTATTATTTTGTTACAGAACAAAGTTCACAGAGTCATCTAGTTTATACTTATATATATAACACAATTCCTACTGCTATAATATTATTATTTATATATTCTTATTTATATTTCCTATGAATTCCTGTCGGCTAATAACTTTCGTCTTCATGTTCTTACGATAAATAGTGAGAATAAAGACAGTAAATCATCATCATGAAATTAAATCATCAAGTTATATAAACACAAAATAAATGGCAAATTGTTTTTAACAATTTCTCTATTGGGTTATAGCGGTCTATTGGGCAGAAATAATAGATCAAAATGTAAAATACCAAGTACAGCTTAATAATTGGTTTTAACTTATAGGGCTCCAATGATGACTCTCCAACCAAAAAAAACGCCACTGCCTTAATAATTATCTGACAAATATAAATATAAAGCACATAGAAATAGGTATAAAATGATAACTAAAATATAAATATTCCACAGGAAAACAAAAAAAAAATGCTGAAACGCAAGTGCTCCATATGACTTAAAAGTCTAATTTAAATCTTCACTTAAAATATATAATGATATATGTTTCAAGCACGAGGAAGCATTTTTTATAAGACAGGGAGCAAAAGATGAAACATGCCACTGGACATCAATATTCTAAGTATTCTTGGTGTTTAACTATTCATGATTCAGCCAACTAAACTCAATCAATACAATGTTCTAACTTTTCAAATGCCCAACAACATTAGTTGTAATGTACAATAGTTAAAGCAGTTTAGTTCGAATGTAATCAAGTCCCTTTGACCGGACGACGATCCCTTTTAGTTACTGATCACGAAGCGTTATCATTGTTTTAGTTAGCAGCGCTTACTGGAGCCATTACAGGACGGTTACGACCAATTACATCTGATACTAAAACAGGGATGATTTAGTGATAGAACTTAACCAATTAATAGAAATTCAATTACAATCTGGTATTTCCATATTATGAGATAGTCTATGGCGAGTTTTTATTACCAATCAGAAGTATTGTTCGATAGTCAAGTATTGAAATTTGATATAACATGAAAATTTTTGTTTTCACATAGTTTCGTGCCTTTTTTACCTGCCAGGGTAGGCAACGTCTGTAAAGCCATGACTCGCCCAATTTTCCACTATAGCGTGCTAATTGAAATAAGTAGCTTAACGTTTTACTCTACACCGGTATAACAAATAATTCCGAGAAGACAAGCTAGTATTCAATCTAAGGACTAATTTATATGGAAGCAGTATGCTCGGCGTCAAAGCCACTGAGACGTATATTAAGTGTTCTACGCCATATAACTTCACGCGATCAAAACCCGAAGAAGCAGTGACAATAATATTTTGTATGTCTCTACAAACGGTCACGGAAACTCGCCGCTATAAAAATAGATTTCTATGTTGACTTTTTAAATGTAGGAATAGGTTACTCTACCTACGCCTTAAGATATTAAAATTTAATTTGTCGGTATTTGTAGATTTATGTTAAAATTTATACATTTTTGCAAATCATAATCCACGAGATGACTATGAATACAAATATAGTATTCCCTATAAACAAGTTCATACTATAGGTGTGTGTAGATGGCGCTCGTGTGTCGCGAACTGAATGAGGCTCTTTGATACTTCCGCTTTACAAACTGCGACTGAATACCGTCTGAACTCATGCCGGTGATCTCTTATACAAAAAGTCCTTATGCCGCGGTTTCGGAAGTTTGACTTTTACTTCAGAAGTTGCAAGTGCGAATGTTTGCTCTATTTCTAACTCTATCATAACATTTGTTTAAAATATCCAAAATAAGTTAAGTTGTCAACAATATATTTTGTGCCTAATGGCACTCTATTCTCTCGTTCTCTGCAAGGGACTGGCTTTAAGTATATAGGACATTAAGTAAGAGTTCATCGGCATTTATAACACAAAAACGGCTATACCAATTATTATGGCCATCGATTTGTATTTTTATCTCCACTTTGAATTGAAAATCTTAGCTTGTCATATCTACCGATTAACTAAAACTTAATGAATTTATTCTGAATATAAGGCCATGTTAGGTCTAAGATCAAATTAGTTAAACGATTGATTGTCTGAAATGGTACTCAGCATGCATTGAGTTCAAGTATATTGAGGAATATAATCCAGACCGATAATACTGCTTGGAGCTTAACACACTACAGTTGAGAGAGCCATTAGGTACTCGTCAGCTGATATATACTGCAAACAGATTATCATATAGATTTATATAAGCTTGTAGTTAGGAATATACTGAATGAATCTAGGTTGGTAAAAAGTGCTAGTTGGCAGCGGTTACAGGTTCAAGTTCCATTTCCTTATATTTTTAACGCAATTGCTTGGTGTATTATTGAAATCAATGAAGCTGTTTAAGTGTTCTATACGGTATTATAACACGACATTCAGACAGGCAGATAGTCGGAGCAGCCAAGTGTATCTGCCCTAGTTTCGAGCTCACCGTACTGATGAAAAGGTTTTCAGTTTGCTACATATTCACGCTGCGTTGCTAAGATAAACAGTCGTCTAGGTTTACTGAAAAGCTGCCTTATTATATACCTTTTACCTGTAGATACGTCAGAGCGCCACTCCAGTAGATCGCAGTGTAATTTTATAAAGCCTAATCACTTCCTCAATAAATGGACAATTCAATAAAAATATAATTTATTCGTTCAAAGAAACCAGCAAACTCTGCAGCGTTATTCAATTTTATAATGATAATTTCTTTTGTATATTTCATGAGAAAATTAATACATAATATTTTAGTAACGATAAGACGAAAGCGGTGAAAACCTTTTTAAAATAATCCGCAAACGACTTAGTCTATTACACTGAATTTATTATAATCGTAAATTATATAAAATAGCGAAAAGCGGTAAAAGTGTCTGATCAAAAAGCGATTTTAATTCCTCCACTTATATTTCTTTAGAAGACATTTATTTAATACGTCATTAATAACGCGATTAGTGAACCGCGGAGAGTTACAATATGAAGAATCAGGTTAAGGCTCGGTGGTCTCACCAATGACTTCTTGGAATTGTTTTTTGTATGCATGTAGTGATGAATAGGATGGAGTGATAAATAGCGATGATGAACAATATTGTGTATTATTTTTGCTGTCTATCCGATAACTAGAAGTGATACTTCAAGCTAAATGGATGCATTTAACACCCAACACTCCGCGGTTGGGCATATTCGTCAAATCAAATAGCGCGCACTTCCACGATTTCAAAACATTTTTCCGTCTCTTTTCAAAAAATCACTGCCAGCAGTTCCCATTTTCCGACGGTAACATTGTTAGTTAGTTCCATATGAAATACAAAGACTGCCACAATATGACGTCACACCGATGCACTCAACACGTAATTTGTGGCTACTGGACACGAGCTAATTATAGTGTGGACACAATGCCACATTATCGCGTAAATATTTACAACAATTGATTGCTGATAAATTATTGGCTGAAGTTTAGAGTTTAAATAACTATAACTTATTACAAACGGAAGCGGATTATCTAATACAGTCGTTTGAAAAAAGCCTTTAGTATTCATAAACACACATAAGTATTCCCAAAACAGTTTAGAATAAACTTTAATACTCAAAATTTAAGAATAAACTACAACTAATTCGTAATAATTGAAACTGGAAAGTATATATATTAGAATGAAAGTTTCGATTTGATGATTCAAATACTCTTACAATTTTCAGTTTCCTTCATCAGACGGCGTAAGAAATATTAATCTTTATTTTATAACATATCAATTCATGTAACATTCATTAAAAATATGTCACTTACAAAAAAAATCCATTCGTGTATGAAATTTCCTTGAATTGGCAGAGATATCTTATGAGTTAATAAGAGCCCAAAGATGTGTAGCGTTCTTTCGACCGGAGTTATCGTCTATCTCTTCTTGACACTCCATATTATAAAAGAAGACTGATAAAAGAGTATGTTTTGTATATATTCTAAAATTTTGGCTGACAACAATATCACTATTGTTGGACAAAATATCCTCTCAAATGATTGAAGTCCACAACAGCAGTGACCGCACCAGTGACCAGCATCATGTCGTCACCAAATATACGAAATTACGATTAAAGTGAGGGTTTAGTGTCAAAGTGGTCACGTGATATGAGAAGATTTAATAGAATTTAAATGCCAATTATTTTGCATTGATATGCTTTTATCCGACTAATGAGAATGTGTGGTGCTTTTGTTATTGTTATTTATTTATTTATTTTTTTGATCGATAGTGTTTACTTTCGAGATGGTCCGATTTTCACCAGGTCAGGATCTGATGATGGAAACCAGGAGAAATCGAAGGCAACCTCCGAAAATTGTATACGATTATGGTGTTTTGTTACGTAATAGTGATGTCTTAGGGATATTCTTTATGGCGTCAACATCTGACGCTGCTGTGCTGATGAAGAAGCCACCGAACTCCTTAATGGTTAGGAGTTTGAAGACAGCACTGCAATTTTTCAATACTATTTTCATTTTCATCCAAAATAGCGGAATAGATATTTTTAACATAAGATTTTTCTGCTAAAGGTCTCCTTTTTACGGCCAACACGGGTTCCCGTGGGTTCATCGAACCCACCTGCCTCAACGGATATCCGTAATTATCACAAAGATGACCTCTTTTATACTGTAGCTCCCGATGACACTCTTACCGAACGCAACGTGACATAAGCCACTTGAGCCGATTTTTTTAGTCGTGGTATTTCACCGTTAGAGCTGGCCTATTCAAGTAGCACCTTGCGTCGCTCTGCTACTGTGAGTATGACTATTAATGAATCCCGGGAAATTATTCTTGTGTTTCGGCTCGAACCTGGGTCTTATAAATCCAATGTTAAAGTTAAACCATTAAGCCATAAAGACGACTTGAAAGATATGTTATGTATTTTATGACTTTTTTGTATTTTTTTATCGTAATGTTGGACAAAATAACGCTCCCTCCCCTCTTCTAATATCCTGGATGTATGAAGTCAATACATAATTGTTATAACCGAATGAATTAATTAACAGGCAGTGTATAATCAAACTTAGTATATTTAAAGCCCTCAGGCTGTATACATTCTGGCTCGAATAATAGGTGGAATATCAAACTAAATAATATTAAGGAGAACATGTTTACTAATAACATGGCATAAAACTTAGCGATACAATCAGATTCAGGGGGGACGAGTGGGGGTGAGAAGATGAAACAATTATAATAAGCGTTACAAGGTACACGGAGTTTAATTAAAACTAGGGTGTTGGAGGCTTGCTTTAGTTGCTGAAATATTGTGTTCACCTGAGCAATAATTTGTTTGAATAAAAACAAAAGCCTATCTCGTATATGTAATTTTTCTGCTGTTCAATGAGAAATTTAATAATTAATTTTATTCATTTCCACACTGTGACTAAGTATCGACAAATGTCTATTTTTTCTATAATCACGCCCTTTTATAGTAAGTATAAAAATTTGTGTGAAAGTAAATCGGCGAAAGTAAGTCAAATGATTGTACTCGGATGGTGATTGAACTTGCAAAGACATTTTTTGGTTTTACGGGATAATTGGTGAATGACTAGTGACTAATGACCCATGGACAACTGCAACACAGATAGTGTTACATTGCGATGTCATTTAAAATAGAACAGGGAGTGGGATGAGAAGATGGGACATCAGGATACCTACTTCAACGAAAGAAACCGTAGCTTAAGTCAATTTAAGTTGATACTGTGAGAGGTAGTGTTATTTCATCGGTCGAGCCGGTTCATTCATGCAGCGAACTGCGTGTGTCTACCAATGTTCAAGTCACGGAAGTCAATACTACCAGCATCTTGCCTCTATTTACTATTGATAGTTTTATTTTCAATCAATTCGAAAATAAGAAAAAAAAATCCAATAATTTCTAAGGCCTATAAAAAATGCTAGACTAAGGGATATTGACGTTCATGATAAACCTACGGTTACAGTTTCCCGCTCATAAATTACGTATCAGGCCATCCCATAGTAATAAATTTACGTGATTCTTTCCCGCCATGGGAAATGTTCCTGCGAGATTCCCGCAAATGGTGGTGGTGTTTAATTTTTTATCAATTTTACATTTTCTTTAAGTTTGTTTCTAAGATTTTCGCGAATCTCACTCATTGATTAAAACAACCTTTAGGATTGTATCGCGTTTATTTATTATTTATTTATATTTATTTCCCGACGTTTCGAACTCTTTACAGAGATCATTTTCACGAGTATGAACAAAAAGATGGTAGTTGTTCAAAAGCTATCTTCATTGATACAGAGAGCACCCACTTTTTGGAAATAAAAATCAAAAAGTTGATGTTAAAAATATGATTTTTACTATTGGTAACCCACATCAGACCATGAGAACAAAAGTTAAATACTTATTTATAAGATGCATTAATATATCCTGGTTCTAAAGATCCTTTGTTGTATGATTTAATAAGTAAAAGTTGTTATTATTAAATTATTGCAAATTATCTTATTTTCTAAGTTGGTTGAGATTAAAGTACAACTATTATTAAATATTCATTGATTTTAAATTAAAAGGTAAAGTGTTTATTAAAAATCTACCACTGGGTCAAAAACGCGGCCAGTCCTGAGAAAGACCCAGCAAGTAAACTCAGCGGCTGTTCTGCAAAACTGATTATTATTTCATTTTGAACGGGCTATTGATATTGCTATTCTTTAAGTTTTTAATTAATAATTTATTTTTAATAATAATTATTATGAAAAAATCGTTTTATTTCTAGACATCTCAAACCGCCAACCCATTAGTGCAGGCCTCCGCTTGGGAATCGTAAGTGTCGGGTTCATATCCCGAGTTTCAATCCCATCCCATGTTTGATGTCAGTAAATATATCAAAGGGTTGTCATTATACATGGTGAGAATGTCAGCTGTCAGTTTTCTTTTCCCCAGGTTATAAGACATGCCTACGTACGGAAGACAGGCAGGGTGATACACAAGATCTGACAACTGTACCTTGATGCAAATTTATGTTTGCTTCGGCTAATCTCTAATATATCTGGAATTATTTTGACGATAAATTCTTTGACAGATTGCTGATGTAATGAATGAGATGAATAGCCCGAGAAACTTACCCAGCGATAAATAAAAACTTGAAAATAATTTAAAGGGAAAAAAACTTTTTTAAAGAAGCTTTTATTTATACGCTCTTAAAAGAATAAAATAATTTTCCCCTTAAACATTTTAACTATTAACTTATAACCTCATTACATACAATTTATTTGATAATAAAAGCTTGTCGCGTAAAATTTATCTGCTAGATTGCTTCTTTAAAAGCGATCATAGAGGGTTATCCCTACATACGCCATCGCGGACTTTTTTCTAAACCATTATAGAACATGTACCTAATGTTATTTTTATTATGTAAAATTTGTTTTGTCCTTCATCTGATTTGTCATCTATCGATTCCTTTTTATTTTTTATTTTATTCCTTAATTGCAAACGCTGGCCCATGTGACATATCAAAACAATGTAGGTACTACATTAATTACACCTTCAAAAGGTTTAGAAAAAAGTCCGCGATGGTGTACATACACCATCGCGGACTTTTTTCTAACCGTCTATGATCATTTTAAAGCAGCAATTTAGCAGATAAATTTTACGCGACAAGCTTTTATTATCACATAAATTCAATTAGTTACTTTCCTTGGGCGATTCTCCTGTAATTAAAATAATTAAGACCTAAGCAGACATACAAATGTAATGGAATGCATCATTATGTTTTTGTTTCTGTTTCTGTATTACAGCCTACCTGGTGGTAAGCAACTGGCGTCGCTCATTGACACCTGCAACACAGATAGTGTTACAATTTAGTTGACAACCTTTACGATGAGTTATAGAAGAGATCGAAAGTGGAATGGGAAGGCGAAGGACGCCCCCTTCGCCTTCCCATTTCACTTTGTATCTCAAGATACCTCTCTCACCGAATAAAACGCAACATAATCCACTTTACGTTGATATTCTGAGCGGTTGTGTAATTTTCCCGGTTGACACGGCCCAGTCATTGATCAATCTGCATACAATTTAAATAGAAATTATTAATTTTGAAAAATATTCATGCGGTCGGAAAGATCAGTTTCAAAAGAATTAACTATCTTATTTGTACAATGCAAAAGTCGTTTCAATTCCTGAAAACATTTTCTCTCTTTATATCGATTGAGTACTTAGAAGCCCTCTCTCATTCCTAGTTTGGCAATTAAATGCTTGAAGTTGAACTGACTAATCCCGTTTACGATTGGATGTTCTCTTCGTGCGATATTCAATGTTTGATTTGAATTAGAAGTGATTCCGTTTTATTGCAAACTATCTATGGGGATTTCAATCATAGGTACTAAGCCCTAGCTCCGTAGTTGATAGTTGAAAGTCCTTTTGGTATTAGTGATGGAAACTTTGCAGATCTGGGTTAATATTATTTCCAAATTAAGAATAAATTTGTGGGATAGATAAATTGCCGTTTATTTTTTGTTATTGGGAATAAGGGGCTAATAATTTTGAAATAGAAGTTACAACAACAGCAAAAAACGAAGGAACAAAAATAACTGTCCTTTTGAATTTATCTCTAAAGATAATTAGCTAAAGGCTGCTATAAACATGTTTAATGACTATTTACCACTAGGCAACCTCTCGGATATTGCATTAGTAATTAATAAAACCTATTTAGGCTGCATTAAGAGTATTTAAGGCTCGTTAAGGCTTTTTAGGTTTCTTGAATAAATTTCAAATGCAGTCAGAGGTCTTTGCTGGTAGAAGTCTGTCCGACGTCTATTGGTGAGATTTGGGTGTGTGACCCAGTCCTTCCGTAACAGCAGTATCCCCACCTTGATATCCTTACTTATCTATAATAGTCCTTATGTTCACCCTCTCCCTCTCCTTTTCCGCCAATCCATTGGTCTGCCGTGCCAAAGGATGCATGTGCAGGGGCGAGTCTGCATGCTAGCGTGCCGGATATCTGGAAGTGGTGCCCCCAGATACTATTTAACCTTCCCGTTGCATGCGGGGCGCTGCATTGTGGTGACACTTCATTTCCCTAGCTACTCGTGGGAACTAAATGGCAGCTAAAGAAAAATATACCGAAGGCGGCGATAATGCTCGCCACATATCACGCCAAGGTATTCCACGGGGCGAAAAGCGGGCCGCGGAGTGCCGCATAGCTACGCTGAATGTGCAGGGAGGAATGAGTGGTAAGATGAATGAATTATATCAGGTAGTGAAAGAAAGACGTATAGATCTGATGGTAGTAAGTGAGACTAAAAGGAAATGCATGGGCATTTCTCAACACGGTGATCTAACGGCGCTATGGTCGGGAGTTGCAGAAGGAGAACGCGCGTGCCAAGGTGTTGGGGTTGTCCTGTCGGAGCGTCTGAAGAATTGTATGAAAGATTTTGAGTGTGTTAGTCCTAGACTTTTGTGGATCCGACTAAAGCTGGGTCTGCTTCGTGTATTTCTGGTAGCTGTTTACGCACCGGATACCGGGCGCCCAGTGTCGGAGAAGGAGGAGTTCTGGGATAGTGTGAGATTGTTGTTAAGTAAATGCGAGAATAATGAGAGGATTATGGTAATAGGAGATTGTAATAGCTGGGTTGGAGTGGAAAGAGAGGGTTTTGAAAGAGTTTTAGGAAAGTATGGTGATGAAAGAATAAACGAAAGTGGCTCCAGTTTGCTACAAGTGTGTGTGGAAAAGGACCTTGTGGTTACGAATACTCTGTTCAACCACAAGGACATCCATAAGTATACATGGGAGAGGAATGAAAGTAGGAGTATGATCGATTTTGTGATTGTAGACCATAGGCTCAAAAGTAAAGTCGTAGATACCAGGAGCTATCGTGGCGTCAGTGTGGGAACAGATCACTATTTGGTGGTAAGTCGAATTAGGGATGTGTTTAAAGCCTGGCGTCACTGGAACAAAAAGCCGACAACGAGTCTTGGTCGAATAAAAGTTGAAAAACTGAGTGACATAGACGTGCAAGCGGAATATTTGAGGGAAATGGTAGTAAGGACAAAGCACGTATGGGATGTATCATATGCGGGTGGAATGAATGATATATGGGAGGTTGTAAAAAGTAGTATGGTTGGAGCAGCTGCCAAAGTATGTGGAGAGACTAAAAGAAAGAAAGGAAGGTCTTTGGATGAATGCTGGTGGGATACAGAGGTTAAGAAAGTAGTGGAATGTAAGAAAAAGGCGTGGTTGGATGGACTAGCCATCAAAGCGAAAGGTAATGAAAGTCATACAGAGAACGTATACCAGGTAAGAAATGCAAAAAGTGTGTATGTGGAAGCAAAGAAGAAAGCTAAAATTGTGGTACAGGAAAAGAAGAAGTGTATGAAAGAGAAGTTTGACAGAAAGATGTCTGAGAACTTCAGGACCAATTTAAAACTGTTTTGGAAGCAGGTTAGATTGAGTCGCGGCGGTTCAAGGTCATCTGAGTTGGACGTTATAAGAGCGAAAGATGGACGATTGTTGAGTATTGAAAGGGATGTTCTGCATCGTTGGAAAAGTTACTTCGAAGAACTCTTTGAGTGTAGTGAGGGACATCTTCACAATAATGAGCCGGTGAACATTCCAACTCCCACTCACTCACAAAACGATGCAGTTCAAGAAATTACGGAAGATGAAATAGTGAACGCAATAAAAAGTACGAAATTGGGTAAGTCTGCAGGGTCTGACAGGATAACTACCGAGATGCTGAAAAGTGGCAAAGGGGTTGTTGTAAGATTGCTGCGACTACTTTTCAATGTGTTTTGGCGTGATGGCTGTGTTCCGGACGACTGGACCAAAGCAGTCATTGTGCCCTTGCACAAGGGGAAGGGGTCGCGGCAGGACTGCAAAAACTACCGAGGCATTAGTCTTCTCAGTGTTGTAGGTAAATTGTATGCGAAGATTCTTATTGAAAGAGTGACGAATGTAACAGATGAGAAATTGTGGGATGTACAAGCGGGATTTAGGAGAGGAAGGGGGTGCATCGATCAGATCTTCTCTCTGCGGACCATCTGTGAAAAACATTTAGCCAAGTCCAAAAAAGTATTTTGTGCTTTTGTAGATCTGGAGAAGGCCTATGATCGTGTACCCAGGAATGAATTATGGTCAACTCTGTCGAATACATATGGGGTTGACGAGCGCCTGGTGCGGGCTTTAAATTCGCTATATGAGAATTCTAGAGCCTGCATCAGGGTGAATGGGGCGCACTCAGACTGGTTTAACATCTATAAAGGTGTTCGACAGGGATGTGTTGCGTCACCATGGCTCTTCAATCTCTATATGGATAGTTGTCTGACAAATCTGAAAGAGACTGAATGTGGTTTAAGCATGGAAGAGGTGCGTGTCAAGTGCCTACTGTACACCGATGACCAGGTATTACTTGCTTCGTCGGCGTCGGAGTTACAAGACATGCTAATCTTGGTGAATGAAGGGTTTAGAGAAAGAGGTATGAAAATAAATGTAAGCAAGACGAAAGCTATGGTTGTGGAGAGAGAGCAAGAGGTCACACTGTGTGATATGATATTGGATGGCGAGAAATTGGAGCAAGTGAATGAGTTTGTATATTTGGGAAGTATGTTTACAAGAGACGGAAAATGTGAGGAAGATATTGAAAGGAGAGTGACTGCGGGTAACAGAGTTAATGGTGCACTGCATGCCTTGATGCGTAGTCAGGCTGTGTCTGAAAAGGCACGCTTGACGATTCACAATGGTGTGTTGGTACCAACTCTGACATACGGGAGTGAGTGTTGGGTGTGGCAGACGAAGCATGAAAGTAAGGTGAATGCAGTGGAAATGCGTTCTCTGAGAAGTATGTGTGGAGTCACCATTGCGGATCGAATAAAAAATAGCGTGATAAGGGAGAAATGCAAGTTGAAGGATGATGTGGTGACCAAAGTGGAGAGAAGTATGTTAAGATGGTTTGGTCATATTGCGAGAATGGATGAAAGCCGAATGACTAAAAGAGTATACGAAGCAAATGTGAGTGGCAGGGTCGGGATCGGGAGACCAAGA
The DNA here is from genome assembly GCA_905147225.2 of Euproctis similis. Lineage (NCBI taxonomy): Eukaryota > Metazoa > Arthropoda > Insecta > Lepidoptera > Erebidae > Euproctis > Euproctis similis. The sequence goes on along the minus strand of LR990121.1, from coordinate 1,797,611 downwards.
CGGAGCTACCACGACCAAATAAGTGGTCTGTTTAAAAAAGGCAAAATGCGTAGCACCCGAAACCGACGTAAATGCAGGACGAGATGTATGACTGTGGATGAGGCGAAAGATGTGTGTCAGGATCGTAGCTTGTGGAAAGCCAAAGTCTCTGCCTACCCCCATGGGATACAGGCGTGAGCTTATGTATGTATGTATGTATGAATAAATTTCCAAATACTGTTTGCTGTAAAATAAGATTCCTTTTAAATACGACATAAAGTTTGTTTAGTAAAACAAAATGTTAGTAATCTATTCTTATATGAAAGAAATTACACCCCAACAATACATTAAGAAAGTCAATATTAATACTAAAAAAAAAACATATTTCAAAAGTTTGAAAATTATCGTGATTGCACGCTACTATTACTCTTATTTTAAGACCGGCAATACAGATTTGACCAGTTGGTATTACAGATGCCCATGGGCGCCGATAGTTGCTGCATTAGAGTTAGTCCAGTTGCTTTCTAGAGCTTACGGACAAATGGCTATTTTCGAACTAAACGCTGCTTATAATTGACTCGAGTTAAGATATATTAGCTTATGAGAGTTTGTAGTTTAGCCTAAAAATTATCTCCGTTAAAGTCTACAAGTATCAATAATATTTTTAACTATAGGCAAGTGATATTTTTACAACATACTTAACAAACAATGGACCTTAAATGTTTTAGTGTGGAAAATATAGAAGCCCGCCACTTTAGAGTAAAAGAAAAACCACGTCAGCAAAATTATGCCAGTCGTCGACGTCTCGCAAATTGCGACCTTATTTTTAACACGTTCAGGAAACTGTCATTACGGGTAGTGTAAATATTATATAACAGTAGAATATAATAACAATAATATAATACGGTCAATAGACATTGACAAGAATTTGCGTAGCATGATTTAAAAATTGTCTAAACTGTACATAGACTTAAACTGACAGCGAAATTAAGTGGAACATCATTTTTCATTTGAGTACTCAACATCCAATTGTGTTTTGCATACAATCTGCTTAGTATTCAATGTGACGTCATCGCAAATATCTATTTTGTTTTCGCGAAATTGAACCATTGTAGTGCTGTTTTCTCATTTAGACTCAATTTTATTAACAAGTTCATCTGAATACTTGCCAGTTTAAATTTCGTGAGGATTCAGATATTTGTTCAAATTAAGGTGTCATAATAATATGTCGCAAGGGTGACTTATTTTAAATGTCTAGATTCTAAAATACATTCTCAAGTTGTGTCGGGATTTAAAGAGATTAATATTTTAGATCAAAACAATTTTCAGGATTATATCGCGTTTATTTAGTACTTATTTTTATTTATTTCCCGACGTTTCGATCTCTGTAAAGTAGTAATAAATAAACGCGATATAATCCTGAAAGTTGTTTTGATGTATGAGTGGGATTCGCGAAAGTCTGAGAAATAAATAGATTAATATTAATTTAAAAAGGTCTCGGTGGTCCAGTGGTCGAGCACCGTGCTTCTGAATCTAGAGGTCGCGGTGGTTCGAATCCTCACACTGGCTCACACACACTCGCTCACTTTTTTTCGGAAGCTATGTGTGAAAAATATCGATAACTGACAACTTTCTGCCCGGTATGGCCATAAGTTCAGCACCTATTCCATTTGGGACGTAAACATAACGGCTTGACAGCCGTAGACCAGACCTTCGCGTAGAAAAAGGCGTGAAGTTATGTTATTATATTGTAGGTAGCTATGTGGTAGTTTTAAACCACATATTATTCAGCTAGTTGTGCGGTATGGCGAATACAAAGACTCTTATTATTATTTACTTACTTATTATTACTTATTTATTTACTAAATAACATAACATAACTTCACGCCTTTCTTTACCCGAAGGTGTAGGCAGCAGCTCTTAAGCCTCGTCTCGCCGTTATGTATACGTCCCAAATGGAATACGTGGCGAACCTATTGCCATACCGGGCACAAAGTTTTTCAGTCATCGATATTTATCAAACAAAACTTTCGAAAACAATTTTGAAAAGTCATTGGTGTGAGCCAGTGTCTGGAATCGAACACGGACCACTGGGTCAGAAGCCGTGTGCTCGACCACTGCGCCACCGAGACTGTATTTACAATATTTACAATTAAAAAACTACCTGAAATCAAATTTCTCCGCATCTCGGTCTACTGGCAGCGTGCCCAGAAGACTGGCCGCATTACCACGCTGAATGGCAATGCTAATCCTGTGTGAAGAATAGACCAGCCATCTGGTCGCGACAGGCTTTGAGCAGCCTCTTTGCAAGATCTTTGTAAAGTGCACGAGCACTTGGACCGCATGTCCCCAAAGTCTCAACCCCAAACGGCTCAAATACATAATCACCTACAAGGTTTCTGTATTTGTGCCGTTTGAGATTTTCTGCAGAAGCAGCAGCAGCACCGGCCACCTCTACCGTGCTTGGAAGATGCGATAGCGCAAGGGTGTCGACGCAAGTAGTCCAAAGGCCAAAGGCCTACCCCTCCTCCAAGGCAAAAGAGACATCCCGTCCGGTCTCTTGTCATCATCGCGCACCAAACCGTTCGGTTCCAGAACGGCTGGTACTATTTATTATTTTATCTCTCTTTCTTAATTTATTAAAATATTCTAAAGTAGGTTCCATAACAGCTTTAAATTTTCTTTGCAAATATATTTAAATTCCGATTTTCAATTCGTTCTTAACGAAGCCGTGCTGCGGTGTCTCTGTTGCACTTCTGTCAGTCAGCTCTTTGACTAATTAGCGCTTAATTAGGCAGCAGGTACTTGTTGGAAAAGTAGACTTAGCAGTAGTTGGATAGCTAGGATTTAACTAGTGTTGTAAAAAAAAAATTGTGTTGTCACTAGATTAATCAGCAATTACATAGGAAAATAATAAAAAAAAATCAGTACGACACAGATTCAATTAGATGTTTATTAATATTTTTAACAGATATAAAAATAATAAGATTGGGAAGTAAGACATGAGTGGGAAGTGTGTTTTAGTGTATACATAATGATCAAGTTGTATGTTTTGTTTATCTGCCTGTTATGCATATTTGCCGAAACCAATGGATTACTATAGGCAACTTTGGCCACTTTTTACGCAAGTCGATTGTGAGAAAAATACACAAACATTGATATACTTGTCATTATTTTATAAATCAGTTCAGTATTTTATAAAGTTTTTAATCAGTTGGAAATACATAAATATAATGCAAGCAAACAATGTTGGTTATAAATGAACACACGCTTCTCCATTAGAATCATTTACAGATTTAAAGAATTTTTAAAAATAAAATTTTCACTAAAACACCTCAGAAAATGTATTAAAACTGATTTTAAGTTTCACTCACAAACACTCTTTGTATTTAAAACTCATTCAGAACAGTATGAACTATAAAGTACTGGTCCTAATACAGACTATGTATTGTCAGTTACTGGGGGAAAAGTGTTATTTTTCACAATAGAAAAGTATTTTTTATTATTGCTAAAGTTGATTTAATCATGTTGTTTCAATAGGTTTTTTGGAACGGCTGAGTGGTAGAGCCAAGCAGTTCGCTGCATGAATGGGCCGGCTCGACCAGTGAAATACCACGACCTCTCAGAAGACCGTCGTAAAGTGGCTCAAGTTGCGTTTCGTTCGGTGAGAGAGGTACCCGGAGGCCCATTCCCCATCCTTTCCTCTCCCCTATTCCTTAAAGGTCGGCAACGCAACAGTAACACTATATGTGTTGTTGGTGTCCATGGGCGGCGTTGGTTGCTTACCATCAGGTGACACGCCTGCTCGTTTGCCCTCCTATCCCATAAAAAAAAAAACGAAGTTCGTTATAGCGCGTCGTGAAAGGGGGCTAGACGGAAAAAATTGTCACGACACTTTTTCCATGACAAACTGCACTTTCAAGTATCGGCTTATTTAGAAAAATGTATAACTACCCAAATGGTCTAGTGGCTGGGATACCTTGCTCTCATACAGGGGGCTCGGGTTCGAGTCCCAGTATCGGAACTCTTTTTGAAGTTTTATTTTCCATGTATTCATATTTTATATATGTTTATTTTTAGTTCTAAAATATTATTACAATTCCTTCACTAATTAATCGAAAGGAACTTCGTTCCATCCGGGTGTCCCTTGACACCTCTCAAGTTTTTATTTTTTAGTGTAAGACGCTAACAAGCAAGCAAGACACTGGTGCCGCCCGTGTACACAAATACTGTCGTTGTTGCGTACCATAATTATTCGCGAAAACCATAAAAAAGCTTTCATTTAAACATTTCATTAAAATATATATCTATAAACGTGTGCAGCTAGAACGTGTGCAGACCAAATTTCCTCATCAAAGTTTCTTCATGAAAATATTTCTCGACAATCAAAATTAGTAGTAGTGTAGCGTCAAGTAGAATTTATCTTTATAACGTATCCCACCCAAATATCACGACCTCTCAGATTATCGACGTCAAGTGGCTTGTGCCATGTTTCGTTCGGAGAGAAAGGTATCCAGAGGCCCAACCCCCTTTCCTCCTGCTTTCCCCTCCTACTCCCTTAAACGACGGCTACACACCACGGTTTTCATGAGCGGTGAGAAATTGCTTACCATCAGGTGCCACACTTGCTTGTCTGCCTTCTTATCCCTTAAAAAAAACTCAATGGATATTTCCTAATAAATTTGTCTGTAATCCGTCATAATAAATAGCTATCTATCACCATCAGAGAACTGTCGGATCTCTCTCAAATCATTTCAATCGCTACATTTTGAAGGAGAACAGTAAACTATCAGCCGATCAGAGTAACTTCCGGCTACTTATCTCTGTCGACTCTTGCGTTCATATCAACAAATCCCCCTATTTAATGAGATAACATTTTCCTCAATTGAAAGAAGGTTTTTTTTTCGCAAGAAAATACCGATAACCTCAGAGCAAATCCTTCGTAAGGATGAAAAAGGATTTGTACTTAAGAGATGAGCAATGACAGTAAATTTTCAAAGACGCACGCGTAAAAGTTAATTTACCCCATCGAGATTTGTTGGAAATTTTATTATCTATGATATAGAAGTATATAAGAATAGCTACCGTATATTAAGTTTCTGGAGTTTTTAGCTCAGTTCCAAGGTCGAAAACCGCCCAGTATAATATTAAGATTTTGCCAGAATAAATCTCTGACGTAGAATCTCAATTCGTGAAATTTTGTAAATAAGACGCCTAATGACGACTCCCCAAAAAACATCAACCAGAGAACGTTTAAATTTCTTCAGTAATCATGTAGAATGAAGGTTTTAGTCTTCGTCATTTTTTTTACCCGAATTCAATTTAAGAAAGGTTTAAATAAAATAAAATTATATATTGACGTTATGTGGCTGCAACATTTACCTATACGAGTGTCAAGTGCAAAGTGCTCAGCGCGGCGAACAGAACCCTTAGGCAACATGCAAACGCACCGTATCGAGAATCGAGATTTATGTTTATTAAGTGTCCAACATTTTCATTTTATATTACGTTACATTAGATATTATTATATTGTAGGTAGCTATGTGGTAGTTTTAAAACACATATTATTCAGCTAGTAGTGCGCTATGGCGAATACAAAGACTCTTATAACAATAACACAACAAATTAAAATGGGGGAGAGTATAATCATCATGCTGTGATCATGGTTGACTGGATTACTAACTTAATGACATAGTGAGTCCCTTGAGGAGTAGGCAGGCGAACGTAGCGCCAAACAGCACCATTTTCACTCACCTCACTTACTTTTTCGGCTATCTCAACTTCTGTCATCATTTTTTAAGCTTCTTGACACAAAAAGCATGGCGTGGCTACTCCTACTGCCGATCCGCTTTGCATTGTATACGACAATTAAAATATATCAGATATTGTATAATCTGTCGAGTTAGTATAAGTGTGGAAATTTCCATTAAATAAACTGCTAACCTCATTAAACTGTATGTTTGATACTTCCATAATAGAACCGACATGGTAGTTTTGCAAACTTGTATAAGGCCCTCTCGATACCAACCGACGTCGCTAGTTTACGTGGCCGTGCATAATCCCACTTTCACGGCTCACAACATCCTTTATGTCATTCCACACTTGACAAGTTTAGTGTCCTGCAAACAAAAATGTACTTTATTAGCAAATAGCATAGGCTTCAATTCACCTTAACATTTAGTTTATGGTGAAGTTGATAGAAATACCTTGTCACTTGAAAAACGATTTCTACACACTTCACGCACAACCGTCGGTTTTTTTTTGTATAATAAAATTGACTCTGATCTGGACAAGGCTCTGTTTGTAGATCTTTTTTCACTTTTTGTTTTGTGTATGTAGGTATTTCGGTGAGTCCCCTAGTTATAAACCTGTTGTATATAATTAAAGCTGATTTTCAACTACAAGCTCTGAGTCTGACTGAGAGACTGTATATATCATGGTCGTAGACAATTCTAATTATAATATTATTTGTAATAGTTCTAAGAATACACAATTAAAAATATATTTCAAATTATGATCTCTATTGATAGCACACGATTCGTCTTTTGGAATTTAGTCTAGGACCTCAACTATGGTAGTGTTTACTGATTGTGTGATTGTGAAACCTTGAAAAAATGTATTTTCACAACAGCGATGTAATTTTCCGTCTGTCATCAAATTAGAATATAATCTCTTTCAAAGCTCAATCAGTATAAAACACATTTTGTAATAAATTCGGTTCAGAATAACCATTTTTCCCGCAATCCGGTTTCAATCCTCCTTTTCATATATAAACCATCAATTGGAGTACAAAATTAAATTTCTTTTTCAATTTTTTATTCCAATTTAAATGCCTGAAAGCAATCACGAGTACCTAGATTCGATTATCAGGAGCGGCTAAGAAGAATCTTTATCTTCGTGGAAGCAGATTGGTTTTATTTGTTAGGATAGCTAAATGGCATTGGTTAGGAAGTTTTCTCAAGCAGACGATATTTTTATCTCTGTAACATCTATCCTAGAACACAATTTATATGAACTTTATATGCAAGGAGAGATAAGTTTTCGGTAATATATGTCTAGTAACAAATATGTCAAGTTTTATGTAAACTCGGGCAGATAATTATGTCATATTGCATTTATACGGGCCTCGTGGCGCATTGGTAAAACTACCGGCTGCAGCACTGAGAAACATGAATGATGAATGAAACATGAAACATGAAAAACTGGGTTTGTGACAAACATGAATATTTGTGCGGCGTCTGGGTGTTTTTCTATGTATTATAAGTATGTATTTACAAAAAAAAAGTATTTATGTATTAATATCCGTTATCTAGTATCCATAGCACAAGCATTTAGCTGCTTAGTTTGGAACTGGAGGGCGCTGTGTGATTTGTGTCCAAGATATTATTATAAAGATATTATTATATAGCTTGAAATTGAGCAGCCCATACATACACCACAACCTTACTAAAATATTTTCATAAAGTTATGCAGAGAAATAACTTCACCTTAGAGTGGTAAAGATATCTTGCTTGAGTCTGGTTTTTAAGCTGCTGATTCAATAAGTTGACAACGGAAGATTAGTGACCCACTGCTGATAAAGTAAACACGCCAGTCTCTGTTGTCGAGTGCCTCAGCACTGAGCTTATAATTCTTAGATTACCCGACACTTTTGGAGGTTACGGAGTATTTTAAAATGTATTAAACCTAATTTGATTGATTTATAAGCTTCTATTTGCATTGTAGGTGCTGTAACATATCTCCAAAGTTCTGGTGGTTATTGAGAAGTGGATATATGCCCTTTTCTACCCCTTTTCTATGTAGGCAGCGGCTATTAAGCCTCAACTCACCGAATCGTTTCACCCCAAATGGCGGTGGAATCTATATTATATATATATATTTAATTATATTTATCATACATAATTTTCTAAAAATAACTTTAAAAAAAACAGTTAATACGACTTCTAGGAACGTAAATCACACAATCTATAGGTATATATAAAAACAGTACCTATATAACTGAAAAGCGATAAATAATGTAATTTACTCATTTGTATACGTATATAAAACGTAACGCCGGCTTAGAATACCGCCACCCCATCTCTTCCCGTGGGTGTCGTAAAAGGCGACTAAGGGAAAAGCTGGAAGAATGGGCAGCAGCATTCTCTCCCAAGAAAATACAGCCTACTGCGATCGCCAACCCATCTGCCAAGCGTGGCAATTATGGCAAAAACCCCCCATGATACTACAAGGAAAAGCTACGGCCCCCAGTCACGGTCGCGGTCGCGACACGGCTACCATAAAAAACGAACTTTGGCCCTGGTAACACACAACATACGCACGCTTAGGACTGACGAGAAAATCACCGAACTGGAAGAAGAACTGAGTAAGATTCAATGGGACATTGTGGGATTATTAGAAGTCCGGAGACAGGGGGAGGATACGGTAATCCTGCGGTCTGGAAACTTGCTCTTCTACCGGGAAAGCGATAACACCTCGCAAGGTGGTGTCGGATTTATCGTTCACCGGTGTCTAGTAGCTAACGTGGAGAGGATCGAGAGTGTGTCGACAAGGGTAGCGTACCTTATACTCAGAATATCCAAGGGATATTCGCTGAAGGTCATACAGGTTTACGCGCCGACCTCGACACACCCCGACGACGAAGTGGAGCCCTTATACGAGGATATCTCGAAAGCCATCCACTCGTCCAAAACCTACTTCACTGTGGTTATGGGAGACTTCAACGCTAAGCTAGGCACGAGGAAAGACGATGAGCTGAGGGTGGGGCAATTCGGTGTTGGACAAAGAAACCAGAGGGGTCAAAAAATGGCTGAATTTTTGGAGAGGGAGGGCCTCTTTATGATGAATTCCTTCTTCGGAACAGCCACAAAGGAAATGGACCTGGATTAGCCCCGATGGTTCAACAAGGAATGAGATAGACTTCATCTTGTCAGACAAACGACATATATTCAACGATGTCTCAGTGATCAACAGAGTGAAAACTGGGAGCGATCACAGACTAGTTAGAGGCATGTTGAATCTCTGTGTCAAAGTCGAGCGGTCACGTCGGATGAGGCCTACTTTGCGTCCATCACCTGTTCAATCCAAAACCCAGAAAACTTTCATCTCGAACTCCAAAATCGCTTCCAATGCCTAGATGAGTGTAAAACAGTGGACGATATGAACAGCAGGATAGTGGAAGTTCTTCAATTTAGTCAATTGACTCTGCCTATTAGACAGATCTCTTGCGAATACTTTAGAGCCTTGATTTCGCTCTATAGCTTCTTGTACCCGCTTGAAAAATTATAGACCCATCTCGCTTTTGAGCCATGTCTATAAGCTGTTATCGAGGGTCATTACAAATCGACTCTCGCGCAGACTCGACGACTTCCAGCCTCCCGAACAAGCCGGTTTCCGGAAAGGGTATAGTACCATAGACCACATACACACAATACGCCAGGATATACAAAAGACCGAGGAGTATAATCAGCCTTTGTGCCTGGCGTTTGTGGACTATGAGATAGCCTTTGATTCCGTCGAAACTTGGGCAGTGCTGCAGTCCCTCCAGAGATGCCAAATTGACTATCGGTATATCGAAGTGTTGCAGTGTTTGTATAGAAACGCCACTATGTCAGTCCGGATTGGGTCTGGGAGTACGAATCCCATTGCATTGCAAAAAGGTGTCAGACAAGGGGATGTAATTTCCCCGAAGCTGTTCACCGCTGCATTGGAGGACCTATTCAAGCTCCTGGATTGGTCTGGACTAGGCATCAACATCAATGGCGAATACATCACTCGATTTGCCGACGATATCGTGGTCATGGCAGAGTCACTGGAGGACCTTGGTACAATGCTCAAGGATCTCAGCAGATTTTCCCAACAAGTAGGTCTTAGATTGAACATGGACAAAACCAAAATAATGTTCAATGCCTATGTCATTGAAGCACCGGTTACTGTTGGCGATGCGATCCTCGAAGTTGTCGACCACTATGTTTACCTAGGACAAACAGTCCAGCTAGGTAGAGCCAACTTCGAGAAAGAGATAAACCGACGGATTCAACTCGGTTGGGCAGCGTTCGGGAAACTAAGGGAAATCTTCTCGTCCAAAATCCCACAGTGCCTGAAGTCTAAGGTCTATGACCAATGTGTGTTACCAGTGATGACATACGGAGCTGAGACGTGGTCTCTGAATGTTGACCTCATGACGAAGCTCAAGATGGCTCAGCGTGCTATGGAACAGGCTATGCTTGGAATCTCTCTGCGCGATAAAATCCGCAATACGGAGATATGCAAGAGATCTGGCGTGACCGACATAGCCCGGAAGGTTAGCACGTTGAAGTGGAGATGGGCTGGCCACATCGCTCGACGAACCGATTACCGCTGGGGTAGAAAGGTGCTCGAGTGGCGACCACGTACTGGTCAACGCGGAGTAGGCCGTCCCCCCACTAGGTGGACCGACGACCTGGTGAAATCCGCGGGAGGCCGATGGATGCAGGTTGCACAGGACCGGCAGTTGTGGCGCTCTATGGGGGAGGCCTACGTCCAGCAGTGGACCTCGAGGGGTTGATGATGATGATGATGAATACTTTAGTAAAGTTATCTATAACTATTATAATATTTACAAATGTTACTTATTTTTGGAGTCGGTGCCAGCCTAGGTAACGTACTCTATGTGTTGGGAATTGAGTACCTCCTCCTTTTTTCGAAGTCGGTTAAAAAGGCATTCTTAAAGCCAGGTAAATTTTAAATGTAATTGGTTCCGTCTTACTACTTGCATTCCTGCATATATGTTCCATTACCGAGTAACTGACCGGGTGAATTTTAGATCGACAACAAAACTCTCAACAAAATACAGCCTACTGCGATCGCCAACCCGCCTGCCAAGCGTGGCGATTATGGCAAAAACTCCCCATGAGTGAACGGACCAGCAGTTCTGGCGCTCTATGGGGGAGGCCTGTCCAGCAGTGGACCTCAAAAGGCAAATGATGGTGAATGATGAATCATAATGAGAACGAAACATTTAATATCACTATAAAGGTTGATAAAACTTCCTTTTCGATACAAATTTACAAATTTAACTTTACAAATTTAACCCTTTGTTAAACCTTCTAACGGAAGGTTTAACAAAGGGTTAAAATAACTTATCCACGCTCATTTGTTCCACTTAACGTTAACACTTTTAACAGTAAGTTAACGAGCCAAGACCGGCGGTGTCCTTCACGATACGTTAAGCAGAATTCACTTCAGTGTAAGAGTTGTCCTTTTAAAAAAAATTGGCAGCGTCAATTTCTGCCAGATTATTTGAACTGTTTTCCCTCGGTGTACTAACAGTTTTGCACTCTGGCAACTAATTGAATGCAAATCCTGACTTCCAATCAGTGTACACAACGATGATTATTCGGAAATCTTTTTGAAAATATAAATAGCCTTTTTTCATTAAATACAAATGTATCTACTTTTTATAGCTTTTATGACATTTATTTGAATAATATATGTAAAAAAATGCGTAAAGATCAGAAAAATTAAAACATAACTACGCATTTATTCCAACATTACAGCATATTTTTATAATCTTTATTTACAATAATAAGAATAAATTAATTAATTACAAATTAAAGAATAAATTATTTACAATATATACAATTAAAAAACTACCTGAAATCAAATTTCTCCGCATCTCGGTCTGCTGGCAGCATGCCCAGAAGACTGGCCGCATTGTCACGCTGAATGGCAATGCTAATCCTCTGTGCGAAGAATAGACTAGCCCTCTGGTCGCGAGAGGTTTCGATCAGCCGCTTTGCAAGATCTTTGTAAAGTGCACGAGCAATCGGACCCCATGTCTCCAAAGTCTCAACCCCAAACGGCTCAAATACATAATCACCTACAAGGTTTCATTATCATACCGTTGCCTCTTTCTTCTTGCCGTCGTATGTTTAATTAAAAGTTAATTTGACAAATATTTTCTGGAAGCTTTTAATAAATCGTTTATATACACATGAATATACAGTTTATAACTAGGAGGGGCAGACGCAGGAGATAGGTGTCATGAAACAACCATTTTGGCAGCAAATTAAGATCTAAATAACTACACCAACCCTTAAACCAGAAACCTCATTTATACATAGGAGCAGCTTTAATTTCATTTGGTTGACTATCTGTAACTGTCTGCATCTTCAGATAGGAAAAGTTGTGAAGGTATAAAAATATGAAGATATGAAAAATTCACGGATACAAGTAAATATTGAACCGGGCGCCATTATTTACTTTAATAGAAGAAAACCAACATTTTTTATTGACGCTATAGAAATACTATCTTTTGCTATACTTTTCCATTGCCAAAAATATAACCTTCTCACGGTCTGCAAACACAAAAGGTGTAGTCAGCTTCAATAAATCAGATAGAGGTAAATAGTTTATCTTACAATAATATTCCAAAGAAGCCTTTTCTGGTGCCAATTGAATTTCTTTAGGCTTTTGATATCATAACTAATAATCAAATTGTAAAAGTAGCTCAGTCTCTATGTGTGTTACTTCTTCGCGTTTAAACTGCTGTATCAATCTAGACAAATAATTTATGGAGATATTTTAAACCCCAGGGAAGGATATAGGCTAGTTTTAGGCTAGATATAGTTTTTAAACGGTTTTATATTTAGCTCACCCCGTTTGTTTTATTCTTGGGTCAAATTTAGTAATTCAAATTTCACCCTCTTCCTGTCAACCGATTAATCTGAAATTTTGTATACACTTTGGATTTTGGTGACAATACAATTATGTTTATTCATTATCTTTATAAATTCAAGATGGCCGCCGCTACAAAATGGCGGACAATTTATGTTTTATTAATCCCATCAATATGGGTATCAAATGAAAGGGCTCAACAAGCAAAATACAATTTACTATAAAAAATTGAAATCCAAGATGGCGGCCGCTACAAAATGGCGGATAACGTAGGTTATATCAATCCCATCAATATGGGTATCAAATGAAAGGGCTCAACAAGCAGAATACAATATACTATAAAAAATTGAAATCCAAGATGGCGGCCTCTACAAAATGGCGGATAACTTAGGTTTTATCAATCCCATCAACATGGGTATCAAATGAAAGGTCTCAACAAGTAGAATACAATTTACTATGCAAAATTGAAATCTAAGATGGCCGCCGCTACCAACTGGCTGATAATAATTTTTTATCAATCCCACCAATATGGGTATCAAATAAAAGGGCTTGACAAGAAGAATACAGTGCACTATACAACCTCAATATTTAAGATGGGCGCAGCCACTTAATGGCGTATAATAATAAGATTTAAATTTAGAAATTGAATCTGTAATTTAGGTATCTGATTAATCCAGCCTGAATCCACCACCCAAGTCAAGATTTTGTATCGTGTTGAGGACTGTGTGGCGTTAGAGTGGCTAAAAATGATACGTCGTTAGCGGTACACCACCCAAGTTAAGGTGAAAGGTTAAAACGCGCCGAGAACTGTATGACATTAGGGTGGATAAAAATGATATGTCGTTAGCGTTTTCCCCTCAAGACTCAGGCGCATCTTGTTGTACATAGCCTTGCCCCTTTATTGGACCTCTGGGGGGGTCGCAGGGACTACGTATAGAGAAGTTGGACTGCAATAAACTAACGGGCAAGAAACCTTGCAATAATGAAGCACTAAATGAATTAAATAGAATGCGAAATAAAAACTAAAAACTAGAAAATAAAAATAGGTAAAAAAACTTTTTAAGTTAAACGGTTTTATGTTAAACATACATTGCAATGTTTAAGATAAATGTACTAAAAACCAAAAAATAATAAAATAGATACAGTCGTGGGAATTATAACCATATGCATAGACTAGACTAAAATAAAACCGTGGGGCACGTCAATTGTCTACAATCGTTGATTAAAATGTTTGTTTTGTAATGTTACACTATAATTAGGCAGTTGTTCAACCGACAACGATGGACGTGTGATAAGTAGGGCTAGAATGTGGAAACAAGCTAGCAAGCTCGATTATAAGCGAGTTTTAGGGTTTCATAGTGGTGAGCGAGTAGTACTTTTATCATTTGTTTTGTCGATTATAGCCAGCCAGCAGTGTGAATGTCCAACGATAAACTAGTTGAAACATCTCTTTTCTTTACATGGAGTGTATAACTATTGGAATTTCCATGAGCAAGAAAATAGTAAGTAATTTCCTCACCGTCTGCGGGCCAACTGCCTAACGACGAATTAAACGATTCTTCTATCGCACATTAAGTCGATAATTTGTAGACAATTGACGTGCCCCACGGTTTTATTTTAGTCTAGTCTATGCATATGGTTATAATTCCCACGACTGTATCTATTTTATTATTTTTTGGTTTTTAGTACATTTATCTTAAACATTGCAATGTATGTTTAACATAAAACCGTTTAACTTAAAAAGTTTTTTTACCTATTTTTTACTACGTTAGTTCGCCTTCAAAGGCGTGCCAATTAGACTGGAAATGTGTGTGGGATAAGATAATTATTTAGAAAAGAACATAAAGCCTGAAGCTGAACTAATTTGACTAGGCCAAACTATGGGCTGCAAAAATGAAATTAACAGACACTATAATTGTACTAATATTAGAAAGGCTAACCGTAGCCACTGCCAACACCTCGGGTAGAAAAAGGCGTGAAATTATTTTATGTTATTAAAAAGATTTAATTCTTGTATGCTTTACTATTTTAAGCAAACAACGCTACGGGTATATACAAGTATGAACTGTACCTATTTAATTCTTCTTACATATGTTCTTCTTCTTACGTATTTAATTCTTCTTACATATAGTGTTAATACAATTGTCTCGTGTCTATAACCCAGTTGATTGACGCAGACTTCCCATTGGTAGGTCTTGTGTTTGACACCTAGTGCACAATAAAGAATTTCGGAAATGTGCAGAATGTGAATTAGATTGCCTACACATTCAAATACTTATTCCACAGTCATAGGATCGTGATGAATTTGCCAGCTTTTTCACTAGTATTACTGCATCAAAATGTTGTGATGTGGGCAGTGATGACCCAATCTGTCAGCATTAACCGACGACAGTAGCGAGATTTCGGAAGAAATTGTTATAAATTTCCAACCTGGGTGTTACTTTAATTTAAAAGATTTCTTTTGCAAAATAGTAATAGTTAACATAATATTATTATATTTAACAAAATTACATATTTATTTCTAAGACTTTTGCGAATCTCACTCATTGATCAAAACAACTTTTAGGATTATATCGCGTTTATTTACTACTCATTTATATTTATTTCCCGACGTTTCAAACTCTTTACACAGATCATTTTCACGAGTGATGAACAAAAAGATTGTAGTTGTTCAAAAGCTATTTTCATTGATACAGAGAGCACCCACTTTTTGGAAATAAAAATCAAAAAGTTGATGTTAAAAATATGATTTTTACTATTGGTAACCTACATCAGACCATGAAAACAAAAGTTAAATACTTATTTATAAGATGTATTCATATTTTTTGTTTGTAAAGATCCTTTGTTGTATGATTTATTAAGTAAAAGTATAAAGTTTAACTATTATTAAATATTGATTGATTTTAAATTAAAAGGTAAAATATTTGATAAAAAATCTACCACTGGGTCACAAACGCGGCCAGTCCTGAGAAAGACCCAGCAAGAAAACTCAGCAGCTGTTCATCAAAACTGATTATTATTTCATTTTGAACGGGCTATTGATATTGCTATTATTTATAAAATTTTTGAGAAAAAAGAAAGGAACTTGGTTCCAGGTTAATAAAAATTAAAATTATTTTGATTGTCTACTACAACTACCTACCATTTTTTTGTTCATTACTCGTGAAAATTATCTCTGTAAAGAGTTCGAAACGTCGGGAAATAAATATAAATGAGTAATAAATAATCGCGATATAATCCTAAAAGTGGTTTTGATCAATTAATAAAATTAGATTTATCAAATAATTAAACTTATGGATAAGTTGATTATTTTTAGGAAATAGTGCCAACCAAACTTGGCTCATTGCAGTACTAAAGGATATAATTTGATGAGAATCATCTTACTTATCATAAGTCTTGTTAATAAATTCAATCATTTCACCTTCGTGTTCTGGAACGACCTGTTTTTCAACTATGTAGTATAAGTAAAATTCTCCGGCTCGAATCCTGGCTAATAAATTTGAATGAAATAAGATCGAATACTGCCAACACCGTGCCTAATATATGGTCATTGTTTCCGTCCCTTATCTTGGTAAAATAAAATTCTTTAGATCACCACTTATAATTCGTACGTAAAATATTCAAAGAAAATGTAAAAAAGAGGAAGGACACTTTTTATAAATCTTTCCAGGCGCTTATCATTTCCTTATATCTTATACCATGAGTGGCTGTCTCGACTCTTTGTTTTTTCACAATGGGTCCTCGAGCGCTCATGTTGTCGGCATATATCGCTTCCAATAACCATAACTAATCTATCTGTAATTATATAACTACGGCACTTCTGATATTTACCAGGTATTCAAGTTTATATCTTACCTGATTTACTACCGGTTCCTTACTTTATATTTAAAAAAAAACAAAAGAGAAAGAGATGTCATAATTTTTTTTTTGCTAACAAAACCTAATGCTATGTTTGAATGTTTAAATTTGACAAATATTATATTTTAGCGCTGTTATATTTTATTAAAGGATATATTTTTTTATGAGAAAGGCGGGCGGCTGAGCAGGTGTGTTACCTGATGCTTAGGAAGGGAAAGAATGGGGAAAGGGGAATCGGGCCTCCGGATACCTCTCTCACCGAACGAAACGCGACACAAGCCACTTCACGCCGATATTTTGAGAGGTCGTGGTATTTCACCGGTCCAGCCGGCCCATTCATGCAGCAAACTGCACGGCTCTACCACTGTTATGGATATTAGAATGAAGATATGATTTCCAGTTACGTATTTAATATTAAATATGTAGTGATGCAGCATGTAGATTATTGTAGATGGCGTGTTCTTCAAATGTATATATCCTCAAATATAGATGGTGAAGGAAGCTATTGACTTCTACATAACTAATACCAAAAGTTTCGAAGTTAAAGAAGTATCAAAACTTTTTCTAAAGTAGATAATAGTCAATAAAAATACGTTGGGAGCGACCAGGTTTTGGCTGGCATTATTCATCGCAATAAATTAAAAAACGCAATGAATTATTTAATAGAATTTATAATTAGTATAAATAAAATACGGTGTATCGCCTCGGTGGTCCAGAGGTCGAGCACTACACCTCTGAATCAATAAGTTGTTGGATTAGATCCTGACTCACACCGATAACCTCTCTGGATCCTTTGCAGCAGTAAGGTGTGATAAATATTGATAAAATTGACAATATTGTAGCCTGAAATAGGTTACATCGCCTTAATTCATTTAACTTGATTTTGACATTTGATGTGATTTAACAGTGGTAGAGCCAAGCATTTCGCTGCATGAATGGGCCGGCTCGACTCGTGAAATACCACGACCTCGCAGAAGACCGACGTAAAGTGGCTCGTGCCGTGTTTCGTTCGGTGAGAGTCGTACCCCACTCCCCCCTCGCCATCCTTTCCTATCCTACTCCCTTAATGGTCGGCAGTAACAACACAGTACAACGCAACAGTAACACTATATGTGTTGCTGGTGTCCATGGACGGCGCAGGATGCTTACCATCAGGTGACACGCTCGCTCGTTTGCCTTCCTATCCCATAAAAAAAACGATATGAATCCGTGAGTTGAGACCTGAGAGCCCCAGTCCAGTGGTAGAAAAAGATATAATAATAAAATATTCGTACGTACGACGAGAAATAACAATTAAATATCTCACGATATTTAATTGTTATTTCTCGTCTACCAGTATTTTCTACACCGAAGTCCGATTCTATAATCCATCCGACAGTTTAGTCTTTAGAGACACTATTTGTCTTTGAACCTATGAAAGTCTCTGGGATCTCGATGCCTTTTAAAATTTGTCTTATGAGCTTTGTGAAAAAAATATGTACAACACTTGATTGATAATACCCGACTTATGTATTGCGACCTAATCATTAAAATCAAATATGTAATTTACGTAACGAAACAACACTGCCAATATGCCAACGAGTGTGGAATGTTACACGGTATCCCAAAAATAAAATGAATATTTCAAAATTATTGGTATTCCCTTTAGAAAAGTCTCAAATAACTTTGGAAGCTTTCCGTAACCCAAAATAACTTAAGCCATTTGAAAGAGCAGATCCCCTACAATCCTTTGGTTATGACCGGGCGTTAGAATATCAACCCTTTGCGGTTTACGGTTCACAGGTAAATCGTATTCTAATGTCGATATCCATATGAATTCACTTAGAAAATATATTCGGTTTAGAGCTGTCACATGTTTGAAATATTTTGATCCTCACTGATATGAGTCAGTTCGAATTTAAAATGAACAATGATTGCTTGGCATCTTATAGTTTTTTTATTTGTTCATCATCATCATTAGCCTGTTGCAGTCCACTGCTGGACATAGGCCTCTCCCAATGTGCGCCACAACATCCGATTCTCTGCCTTCCGCATCCAGTCTTTTCCAGCAACCCTTCTGATGTCGTCTGACCATCGGGCTGGTGGGCGTCCTACACTACGCTTACCAAGTCGTTGTCTCCACTCCATGACCTTCTTGCTCCATTTACTATCGGTCCTTCGACAGATGTGATCAGCCCATTGCCCCTTCAGCGAGCTTATTCTACGAGTTATGTCGGTTACTCCGGCTCTCTCTCGGATATACTCATTCCTGAGTCTATCTTTCAGAGATACTCCCGAGCATAGCTCGCCCCATGCGCTGAAGAATTACAGACCTCAAAAACGGACGCGCCTGCATGAAAAGAGTTATGAAAGTCAACGGAGCGATTGAGACGTGTAAGAATCGTGCCTTATGGTGCTCTGTTCTCTCTGGCTACTCCGCAAGGGATTTGGCGTGAAGTTATGTATGTGTATGTATAAGAAAATCAGTTGTAAAACCAATAGATAAGTTGGAGTTTCACATACAAAGTGCAATCAATACTTGATGAGTCGAAATATACTATAAGTATAAACGATTTTATGACTATCGTAACAAACTATACAAAGTTATATTTTAGTTACGACTCTTGACACATATAAAACATAACTAAACCCACATCTTCAATTTTGCTATTTTATACGCCCGACACGGGGTGTAATGCTCGTAGACTGCTTCTAAATTGAGATTGTAATGCTTCAGAGAGTCTTAATCCTGAAGTATGGTAGAGCATGCTGAGATGGTTTAGATATCATCAAAGATTGGATGATGCAAGATCGACTAATGCACAGTACAAAAGGCTTTTTTATATGAAAACAAAGAAAATCATTAACAAACCGTATGTGATGTATTTCGCTTTAGCAATGTTAATTCAGAATTCTTTACAAATTATTATTTTTCCATCACAATAGATGGCGCTCGCTACAAAATAATAATAGCTTCAAAAAATTGAAAAGTTGTTTTTAAGATACAATGGGCGACACTTATAAATTCAGATTAAATTTCAAAAATCTTATAAACGTCTCTTGTAATAGTCTCGATGGTCCAGTTCGAGCACACGGCTTTTGATCCAGAGGTCCGGTTTCGAATTCTCACACAGGCTCAAACCAATGACTTTGCGAAATTGTTTTCGGAAGTTAAGTGTGATAAATATCGATGGCTGAAAACTTTGTGCCCGGTATGGTAAAAAGTTCCTACCTATTCCATTTGGGACGTAAACATATCGGCGAGACGAAAGCCTCGTCTCACACAGCTGCTTAACACCTTCGGGTAACAATATATCTTTATTCCTTAGACATTACAATGTGCTTAGAATCGTCATACAAAACTACCAGCTAAAATACGCGGAGCTTAGATTCCCTTTTATATTTATGAACATAAATAAGATTTTCATAAATATATTGCGAATAAAATATCATAATTCTTATCTCTTTAAATTTATTTCTTAGTGTATCCCTGGGACTCACCATATAGATAGCACGAACGGCTCGTTTCTGGAGCACAAAAACCGAATCTGCATCCGAGCCACTACCCCAAAGCAATAAGCCGTACGACATAATGCTGTGGAAATAGCTAAAATAAACCAAACGCGCAGTATCAACATCGGTCAGTTGACGTATTTTTCTTACAGCGTAAGCTGCCAATCTTAGTCTACCTGACAACGTTTCTATATGTGGGCCCCATTGTAGTTTAGAATCTAATGTTATACCAGGGAAGACAACCTTATTGACCAATTCCAATCCCTCATTGTCCATCATCACACTGGTTTTTACTTGTTTAACATTTTTTGTAAAAAAAATAACATATTTAGTTTTATTACCATTTAAAAGTAAATTATTAGCACTAAACCAGTTTACTATTTTAGAAAGAGCATTGTTTACATCGTCAATTACTGTCTGTTGTCTATTTACCTTAAAAACTAAAGAAGCCATCTGCAAACAAAACTAGTACATGATTATTTTTCACAAGATATGGTAGATCAGCAATGTGCAAAATTAACATATAGAAGTCAGAGTTGGCTATAACAAAACGAGTAAAATAGAGTATTGAAAAAATGAGAGATGTAAAGCTTGATTAAGCATATATTCAGTGTAAAGGTGGAAGAAGTTGAAGAACATTTAAGCATCTCTAATTGATACCCTAAGTTTTAGGCAGCTGTTATTTTATCTTGTCATACCGGAATAATTTCATTGAACCCTTAATATCGGTAACTACAGCGATTAGACATACATAATTTCCAGACATTCACTCAACATGTTGAATCAAGCCATGAAGACTTATAATACACGAAAAAAAGAGATTCGTACCAGATCAAATCTATTAGTAGTCCTGTAAGATAGTACGATAGTAGTCCTGTGACACTGTCCTCTAAATTGGTAGTAGGTACCACACATATTTTTATATGAACAATAATTTATTCCAAGTTTAAACAAATTTTACCACCGTCAGATCCACATGAAAGGACCAATGACTTTCGAAATTGTTTTCAGAAGTTAAGTGTGATAAATATCGATGACTGAAAACTGTGTGCCCGGTATGGCAATAGGTTTGCCACCTATTCCATTTCGGACGTAAACATAACAGCGAGACGAGGCTTAACAGCCGCTGCCTACACCTTCGGGTAACAAAAGGCGTGAAGTTATGTTATGTAAAGTATTATTATTATTATGTTTAAAGATGTTCACGTAAACATTTTTAAGAAATTTAGGTTTATACAACATACAAAGATTAGTTCTTCGTATGCAAATTACAATATGAGGCTACTACTACTTGATAAAGTGAACATTTGATATTTGAGAATTGAGCTGTCAGTAACTAGAAAAATTACGCTGGATTCTTATAAGTCTTCCTTTTTTTCTCATTACCTGTGATGCCCTAAAAATAAAGGCGATTGAACCGATCACCCAAAACAAAATTTCCACCAATACACTGAAGTGAAAAAGGAATTGGACCCAAATCTCTTTCCATTCGGATGAAATTCCTGTCCAACTATCTGCTCAAATTGCCGCCTGAACTAATAACTCAAATATTTCAATAGACAAAGTTCATATTAAACTCAAATTGTCCATGCTTTCATATATTAATGGATACGCAGCTGCTGTCAGTGAGGAACCAGAACTTATTGCATGAATTGGCTTTTCTGAGACAGAGAACAACTTTTTACTGACCGTTCAGTGTCAATGGGACGTAGACCTGCATGATACTGCAAGTGAAGGTTTATTCATCTTGAAAGATAATATATAATTATCAATAAACAACAGTTTTTCAATGCATACATAACATAATCTTTGCATCAAATTTGTTACTCAACTAATTGGAGTTTTTGAATTTGTGAGACAGACCCTGAAAACATTTGTTAACGAGTCTACGAGTCTACCTGTACTTTTTTATTATTATATGCAATAACTCAAACTACGTCTCGAATGATCTAGCTAGTTTTTTCTGCAAAATGAAAAACGTCGAGGCTCCCAAAACCGTTTGTCGTCGTCCGTCCTCATCGATCTATGCAGATATACCTTTATGAAGGGCTATTTTTCAAAACAATTTATACAAGGATAGCGATTTCTTATCTCCACGCCAAGTTGATACTGTGGACTGCAAATTCAATGCGGTTCATGTTACGATTGATAAATTTATTCTACTCTAACTTCAGCCAGCAACTTCACCCGTGCAAGTAAGACGTCGTCAACATAGCTATTTTTTTTGTCGGTGTGGTTTAATAGCTTAAGCTCATGGTAACAACGTGACATTTTATTTGTAAGAAATTTAAAAAAATCTTTTTTCTCTCTCCTTTTTTATTTAAAAATAATTTCTGCTCGTATCTGACAGTGGCGCCGACTTCAAAGCAGTGTCAGTGGAACCATCCAATAAGATAAATTGTTTTCTTTTTGACTTTATAGTTGCTAAATTAAGAAGTATAGTAGATTTTTTAGAGAGTGGAGGTTTTTGCTAAGGTTTATTTATTATTATCGAAAAATTCATCTGTAAAAGCAAAACAATGCTATGATTACCAGTTTCATTTCCTCTCGAGTTTTATCGTCAGATTGATGCATATAATATTTATTTTTATTTGATTGTTTTCGTACAGAGGAATAAAGCTTCATATTTTGGGCAAAATCACAATAAATATTAAAGGAGGACACGTTTTTATTGTCGGGAATCGGGCTTCCAGATTTTCCTACTACTAATCTCTCTAGAAAAATCTTTAGTTGTTGTAGTATTTGGATTTCCTTGTTCTTGATTTAATCAATTATATAATTTGTGTATTTATGATAACATTTTATTATTAAACTTGCCAAGAGAAGTATAATTTATATAAGATGTCCATTTTTAATAAAATTTCATAACTTTTGTACTATTTGTCCAATGATTGGGTTGCAAACAACTCAACAATCTTCAGTATAGTTTCACGGTAAATAAGTATTCTTTTTGTTAACTTTAGACTGAAAAAGTTTGATTGGGCCGAAATCTATGGAGAATTTTGTTGAGCGGTGGTGTTCTATGAAAACTCTGTCAGAGACATATGGCAGCTTGTTTTCAATGATAGAAGGTACGATCGCCTAATTGCGCGCCGCTACGCTGATGGATGACGTATTATCAAATACGAAATGTTTTTTATGCCTGGGAAATATTTTGAAGAAAAAATCAATTGAGAGAATATTTTTTGAACTTTAACAAGAAGGTCTCGGTAGCGCAGTGGTCGAGCACATGGCTTCTGATTCAGAGGTCCGGGATCGATTCCTGACACTGGCTCACACCATTAACTTTCCGAAATTGTTAAATATCGATGACTTAAAGCTTTGTGCCCGGTTTTGCAAAACGTTCGCTACCTATTCCATTTGGGACATAAACAAAATGGCGAGACGAGGTTTAACAGCCGTTGCCTACACCTTCGGGTAACAAACAGCGTAAAGTTATGTATGTATGTATGTTTAACAAGAAAAACAAAGTAAATAAAATCAAGTAAATCTCTTATCATGAAACATTAAATTATAGGTAAATTTAAATGAATAAGTGATTTCAAAATTTGTCTCCGCATTTATTATACATACATACATACATAACTTCACGCCAAATCCCTTGCGGGGTAGGCAGAGAGAACAGAGCGCCGTAAGGCACGATTTTTTTTATGGGATAGGAGGGAAAACGAGCAGGCGTAATGGTAAGCAACCAACGCCGCCCATGGACACCAGCAACACATAATAGTGTTACTGTTGCGTTGCCGACCTTTAAGGGATAGGCGATAGGAATGGACGGGGAAGGGGGTGGGCCTCCGGGTATCTCTCTCACCGAACGAAACGCGGCATGAGCCACTTTACGTCGGTCTTCTGAGAGGTGTCGTAGTATTTCACCGGTCGAGACGGCCCATTCATGCAGCGAACTGCTTGGCTCTACCACTGTTACACGCCTCACTCACTTCGTTGACTTTCATAACTCTTTTCATGCACGCGCGGCGGTTTTTGAGGCTCCTAACATCACCTTTCTCCAGAACACGGTCTATTTGGTCATGGAATGTGTGTCTTGGCTGTCCTTGACTCCTACATCCATCCGCTTTTGCATTGTATATCTACTTAGTCAATCTTGCATCATCCATCCTTTCTACATGTCCGAACCATCGCAGCATGCACTTTCTTACTTTTACACCGACACTCTCTATTATTAAACTCTAATCATTATAGTCTAAGGAATGACGTAATATTCGTAAATTTGTAAATTTATTATTAAATTTTGTATTGATTTTTCATAATTTTTTTGAAAATACCTTAAAATGCGATCATTGTGCGAATTGCTTTCAGACATAATATATATATTATTGATATCCTAATATTAAAATGAAACGCTATTCCACAGAATCATAGATTCAATGTAGAAAGAAGAATGAACTAGGCCGGAGGTGTGCGAAGGGCATCGAGAAGACTACAAGTAGAAGACCTTTCTAGAAGAACTTTTAAGTGAAATCGAAATTTAGGAAATTAAAAAGTTTGTTGGTGTAAGTTAGAATTAATTACGATCGATATATCAGTGGAAATGAACAGCATTATATACATTATTTACTAATCGGTATTTAGAAAAAATCGAGCTCGCACACACGTTTACCGAATAGCTAGTTTGGGTTTATAAAATTAAATTTTAATTGCTTATCTAATATAATTTTCAATAATTTCGCAATAAATTTGCATTAAAATTAAGCTGAATTTATCATAAAGACCCTTATTAGTGTTTACAAGAATTTGTTGTACCCCTTCTGTTTCATTGCGATATCGTTTAAACTAAACTGCCTAAATAAACTTAAAACAACACTTTTTAAGGTCTACCTTGTTTTATTGACTTACGACAGGTCGAGGGCTATATATATATACATAGGAAATTATGTGTTGTGAGATACAATGTCAAGTTATTACTTAAGTATATATTGTATTGATTTTTAGCTTCTACTCGCAGTTATCTTTACGTCCCAAATAATATAATATCTTCTTGTACCCAAATCACACAGCGCCCTCTAGCTCCAAATTAAGTAACTGAATACTTGTGCTATGGATACTAGATAACGGATATTAATACATATATACTTTTTGTTTGTAAATACATACTTATAATATAAAGAAAAATAGCCAGACGCCATACAAACATTCATGCTTGTCACAAATATTTTTACTCGGGTGGGAATCCAACCCGCCAACCTCGATTTTGCAGTCGGTAGCTTTACCAATTCATCACGAAGCTGGTAGCAGCTGGCTACCAATTCTAACCAAAACAATCTTATTTGTTTGTTAGCCTTCGTAAAAAAATACGTATACATTTAA
Source organism: Euproctis similis (assembly GCA_905147225.2). Taxonomy (NCBI): domain Eukaryota; kingdom Metazoa; phylum Arthropoda; class Insecta; order Lepidoptera; family Erebidae; genus Euproctis; species Euproctis similis. Next base: position 1,772,300 of record LR990121.1, on the reverse strand, counting down.
AAATTTTAAATATCAAACACAAAGTTTACTTATTACTTACATACTTACATTCGAGCCACTAGTACTTATTTTCAAAATAGAAAAGTTCATGACGTTAAGGAAAAAGATTGCTGAAAGTAAAAAAATACCGTTATAAATAAACCTTATTTATAAGATGCGTGAACATTATTCCCGGGGATCATCACGACGCGGATGTATTTTTGACAACTTTCGAAGTAATTTCCGAGAGGAGAAATAAAAAGTGAAAATTAACTCTCTGGGAATATCAATAATAAATAAATCCCTAAAAAAGTCTTACTTATTTGCATTATTAATCGTTTTGTTAGTTATTAATAAAAAAAATAGTGGTTTATAAGTAAGGAAATTCTATTATATAGTAGTCTTGAGCTCGATTTATTTACAACAAATGGACACCACACTAAATGTATTCAGTATATACATCAAAGTCTAATGCGAAAGATATTCCTGACTTCTGAATTGACTTTCTTAATTTTTGTCATATCTCTTAAAAGGCGAAGCAGCGATTCCATAGAATAGGCGAAGCAGCGAGTCCATAGAACGTCTAGTTATACAGGGAAGAGTGGAAGGAACTAGATCGCGAGGTAGGTCAGCAATGCGTTGGACTGACCAAATAAAGAGCGCATTGGGAAACCGCATATCTGACTGCGTCAGGCAGTCTGTCAACAGAGAAGGTTGGAAAGAGGTCGTAAGAAGGGCTCTGTCCGCCTCTGCTGTCGATGTGGCAGCCACAAAGTGATCACGACCGCTCTGTCAAGAGCGAGACGACAGAGAAGAAGATCTCTTATAAATAAATATCATATTCGTATATAATTCCAAGTACAAAGTTTGTTGGTTGGGTTGACATTAAGTTTTCTTCAAAAACAAGTAACGATATATCCTTAGGAAGTGTGTTCAAATAAATTCTATACAATCCAACAAATCTACACCATAATGATTATAAGCACAGAATCGGATTTCAAAAATTGGTAATTGGATTTTTATTTTTTCTTATTTGATTTCGTAATTGATGTGAAACATCAAAGAAATAGAAATAGTAAAATTTAAGGAAGTCGTAATTAACGAATCAGACTCACACAAATAACTTCACGGATGTGTAATAAATATCGTTGGCTGACAGTTTTGTACCCGGTATATTTCAATAAGTTCCGCTACCTTTTTGGCAACAAATCGGGGTTTAATAGTTGTTGTTTACACCTTCGGGTAGAGAAAGGCTGAATTTCCTAAAAAAATTGCTCTGGTTGTAACTGAAGAGATAGTCCCTGATGATAATTAATCCATCACGTCCAATATTTCCCCCGCGTAAATCTGCAAACCTTGACTAAACCTTCATATAAATAAAGATATGAAGGTGAATAAAATAAACCAAAACATGTCTCAACATGTAATCCTTTTGATACATTAAAGCAATATTAATATTTTCCGAGCAGTATTTGGCGAAAGAAACAAACAAAGATCACACTGATTTCAATTACGTTCAGAAAAATAAACGCAATGCCGACGACGACGACTGTTTATTAGAAAAGTTCACCAAATATAGCGGCAGGAATGTTTCTGTTTGATCCTGACAAGGACGGTGGCAATTCGATTTTCTATAATTTATAATTGGTGATTCAATACGTGAAATTCTCGAAATCAAGCAATTTAACATCAGGAATACACAAGAATCTGGCGATGACTGCCTCCCTCAATGCGGTCGTAACAAACTCAATACAGATCTTGCTATTAGATTCCTCAACCCCAAGACTATATGGGTCACAGTGTGCTCCATCAGCAACCTGAAATTGAGAACCCCACTGTAAACAGTATATTTACCCAAACACACCATCTCCTGAATTAATAATAAGGGCTTCATAAACACTCTATTAAAACTTTTGTATACAGTTTTTAAATAAAATTACACGCGTCGATTGATTAAATCTACAGGTTACTTACCATTGTATTCAAAACAATAATTGCATTTTAATTAAATTATAATTCCAAGTTGTGTTTGTGAATTAGTGAACAAACGACGCTCTATCGCCTAAAATTTGTATGCCGCCGTGATGATGAAACCATATGGCGTGTGGTTAATTAAAATGAAGATTATGAAATTATTAAATGTGAAACCGCCGGGAAATTTAACTGAGCTATTTAACGATACCATAATATGTATAATCAGGAATATAGATACGGTTTTAGCAAGTTAAATAAATGAGAAGTTTTGTATGAATTATTACCGAAGCTTGCTTTTGTATTTGACTCTATTTGAAGACCAACATATTGCAGCCCTACTGATAGTTTTTACAGTCTAACTGATATCCGCAGTAAAATAATACAATTTTTTGTAATGTTCGCGCCGAGTATCAAGCTACGAACATAGCAACTACACTACAACTTAGCACTAACAACTGCTAAGTTGTTGAACTGGTAAAACCACGCGAAAAAATCAGTTGGATCTTCGACTTGTATTCAAACTTCCATAATTGGATATATCCATATTCCTTCTGAACAATATCCAAAATATTGTTCAGAATAATACGAAAAGTCAATGAATTCGGTCGTTAATTTATAGGATTAAATAATCTGACAACTAGCGCCAACCCAGTACAAAATTGTTATCACGTAGCACCTATACAGGTATAATTAATATTTTCTCTAATTATAAAGAGCGTATTAATTTCTCAGGGTTTAAAAATAATTATAAACACTGTGCTCATTATAAAGTTTATTATGTTATTGAAATTTTAACAATTTTACATTAGTATTGTTATTTTGTTTGTCCGTTACAAAAATATACCACGAACGAACCTCGATGTTAAAATTATTCTAATAATGTGCCAAAGAGCCTTTTCTGTTTGTTGTTTTGTGTCTTAACCAGTCATTAGGTTCACTGTTCTGTTCACACAGATATTGTTCAGGTTTGAAAATAAAATCCACCTTTAATTTCGCTACTTATTTTGAGAATTAAAGATTATAAAGAAAGTTATAAAAATTCACGCTTTTTACTACCAAAGTGTTGACAGTAACTGTTAAGCCTCGGTTCGCAGAAGTTTCACGTCTCAAATGGAATAGGTAGCGGAACCTATTGCCATACAACGGAAGCAATGTTGTCTGTCATCGATATTCATCACACATACATTCCGAAACGAATTCCGAGTAGTTATTGTACAGCGGTCAGAGACGGATCAAGGTTTAGTTCAACATTAATTGTGACGATACCTTTTTCATTATTAAACAATAATAATTTGAGTTAGTGTTTTTATGACTTCGGGTCGTTTCTGCTTCAAGGAGCTTTTGAACGGATCAAAATATAAACAAGGAAATTGTACAATTTGATTAGTCTATGCTTTTTATAATGAAATTTAATACATAAGTATTTTTTTTATTTCAGATAATTATGAAATCAAAATCTATTCGGATGTCCTTTTTTTATTTTTTGCTACCGACATCCTTGTTTCAATGTAATAACGCCTGGAGCTCTGTAACGGTTATTTGAAAAGTTTCACTTCATAATTGAAGCAAACATGGCCGCGATATTGTTTGTAATACAATCACCATTTTCTGTTCCGCGCATTAATTATATATAAATTGGGTGTACTTTTTTTTTCTTAAAATATATTAAAAGTTAAATTTTATTATGTTTAGTCTAATGACAAATCAACATCCCGACATAATTTCTTAGGAATTTCCTAGAGTATTCTACAACTAATATCAAATAGATTAAGTTGAAAAACAGATATCTATTATTTGCAATTCATTTTTAACCTACTTCGAAAAAAGGAGGAGGTAGTCAATTTGTCTGTATGTGCGTGATGAGCGTTATGAAAGTCGAAAAAGTCGAGTTGTTAGAATCGTCTCTGATACATACATCGTCTCTGATGGTTACATAGTAATTAGCATCCTGGAGGTAGTAACCGTTGTATACTACAAGGTTTACTGCACATTTTCCCATTTTGGAGGACTTGAAGCATCATTAGTATGTAAACTAAAAAAATGCTTTAATAATGTGCTGCTTTAATTGTTACAAGTGTGGAGGGGCGAATCTCCCTACACCATACCTTGATTGAAGCGTGTAAATAGCTCAATCTTATTTGATGTGATACTGCAAAGGTACCAAGTATTAGGAAACGTATGCTGTGATTGTCGCAAGTAATGAAGTGTAAGCACTTACCAAGAGTTCTTGCAGTCTCCTCTGCAGAGTTTCATGGCACCACTAAGATGTTGATAGCAATAGGAAACCTACAGCATTCTCCATGCAATACTTGACGATTGATAATTGATGATTGAATGATTTTAATAGCGTTTATTAAACACCAAATTGTTGCACATAGAAACACTATATTTTTTAAGCGTTGAGAGTTTGATTTGTAATTATCGTTTGTTCACCACTCACGGCGACGGAAAATAGCGTTTATAAAGACTTTTGTGAAATTATGCGTATGCGATCTCACTCGAAAAGATAGAGAACTCACGAGGGCGATAATTATTCTCAGAAGATGATATTAATCTTTTGGGCGAACGAGAGATAGCGGGTTTACTCTCGTGAAGATTATGCGTGACGAAGTGCGTGATGAGAGTGATGAGACTCCGTCTTATCCAGGCGGCGCTGCAAGTCTTCTCGATAATTCCACGAACGAGAATGGTTCATCTCGTAATCAACGCCATCTAGCGTGATCTTGGCGTAACACCTTGATAGCGCATCTCACAACAAGTACATACGATCAACCAACAGCGAAATATAATACTAATGAAACAATGATTAGGTATTACTAAATTTAAATAATAAATATATACATATACTATTAACGCGCGTCACCAAAGTGCTTAAGAGGAAAATACCAAGACCTCGATATCACAAGTAAGGAACCAAAATAATTCTTATTAGTAACTCAATCAATCAACCTTCGTACAGTGACTGTCTGTTACGCAATCCTGATGAGGTTAGATTATATAAAGAAACTAGCTGATGCCGCAAACGTTGTCTTGCCGAAAAATAACATTTAAAAAATAGGGGTTGATCGTAGGGGGTTGAAAATTTAGGGTTGCATGTATTTTTGTATCCCGTTTTATAAAAAAAATAAGAAACAGAAATATGTCGAAAAATTAAAAAAAAATTGAGGGGTGGGCTACCCTTGTGATTTAGGGGGATGAAAAATAGATGTTGTCCTATTCTCAGACCTACCCGACACGCACATAAAATTTCATGAGAATCGGTCAAGCCGTTTCGGAGGAGTTCAATTACGCACATCTAGACTCGAGAATTTTATATATTAGATTAACTATTTTACATCATTACGTTCATCACCACCAATTTTTTTATAGTCATTTGATGCATTGATGGTAAGCAACTAACGCCGCCCATGGTCACAGAAGCACAGATAGTGCTACGACTGTATTGATTTCCTTAAAATAAGATATGGATAGAGGGAGAATGAGATGAGCTTCTGAATACATCTCTCAAAGAACAAAACGCGGCATGAGCTAACTTAACGTTGATTTTTAGTACGTCTTATTAACCCATCGAGCTAAAGCATTCAGCTCTCCCGCCTAGTATTTGACAAAGCTAACATCTATACAGATCTTGAATGTCGACCACAACTGACAATACTGATTAGCAAGCGGTCACGATAATTATTTATCAAACCTTAACATCTATTTAGTTGTCGGCTTAAATTTGTGTCGGTAAATGCCGTAATAAATACTTGGGTTTAATAATAGTTAACTCAGATCCATTGAAGATCTGACCATGGCAATAAATCAACCCCTTTGTAGAACAATTAGTGGAAATTATTGCAATATTATTGTTTTCGAAAATGTACAGTAGATGTTGCTCTTTGCATAATTATATTATTAAGTCTTAGTGGTATCCGGGGTCTAAAGTTTAAGGATCTCACTTGTGAATCAGATCTTGGGTTCAAAACTGCAAGCAGATAAAGAATGACAACCATCTGGACCTAAATGATTAAATCAGCGTGTGGATAGATGACGTTGTTTAACATTGCGTTGTAAAATTAAAAAGTAACATCATCCAGACAATAATTATCACACCCTCGGAATATAAATTCCCAGTCGGAGAGCAGTGTTTCAATTTTATCTTCAGCTTTTCAATATATCGAGCGATAAAATTTTAATTTATTATAGATAATAATTCAGGTAAATTGTATTCCTGAAATGTTACAAATGATACGTACTTTTTAATTAAATATTAATTAAGCGTAAACTATTAATTATATATGTCTTTGTGCCATCAAAAACTGTCTGTCTTTAACAATTCTATTTTTTTGTATGAATGAAACTTCCCACTTCTAATATCGAAGATAAAGACAGTTTTCTTTTAGTTTAGCCCCTGGGATGTTGAGACTTCTGCAAAAGGATTAGAGTCTAGCATACTTTCTTGAGTAGACCATTTGTTATGGTTTTTATTTTTACTATCACCTTTTTCTACTAAAAGTTGGAGCCAACGACTGTTAGGCCTTCACTCGCCATATTTTTAGGCCTCTAATGAAATAAGTTTTGGAACCTGTTACGATACACAGATAACAATGGTGTCGGTCATCGTTATTTATCACACATAACTTCTGAAAAAAAATCCTGATTTATCGTTGGTACGACCCGGGATTTAAAACCAGGACTTCTTGAATCAAAAGCGAGGTACGACCACTGTATGACAAGCCACATTACTCTATAGATATTTAAGGAATAATTCATTGCCATTTCAATAATCTTGAACTTAATTAACATTAAAAAATGTCATACATTAACGGTACATGCTACATTAAAGGTATTAAAATGGCTTTTCAACTGTAAACTTCCACTGCTCTCGAGGTTTTATAAAATTTATTATTCTTACAAGTTTATGAATTAGAGAAAGCTGTTTTTCGCAACTGCACACCTTTAATTTCATTTGCACTACAAACGTAATATCTGATCTATTATTAATTAACCAGCGCATTCTGTAAGCGCAGATAAATAATTAATTAATTAAATATTAAATCATTGGTCTCGGTGATCCAGTGGTCGAGCACCCCGCTTCTGAATCTAGAGGTCGCTCGTTCGAATCCTCACACTGGCTTACACTAACGTCATTTCGAAGTTTATTCGGAAGTTATGTGTAAAAACTTTATGCCCGGTAGGGCAATAGGTTTGCCACCTATTCTATTTGGGACATAAACATAACGGCGAGACGAGGCTTAACAATCGCTGCCTGCACCTTCGGGTAGAAAAGGCATGAAAAAAATAAATAAAATAAATAAATATTATGTATTATAAATGTTATGTATGTTATGCTTTATATGATTAATAATTACTAACAGATAATTATGGAAGGTTATAATTTTAAATCATTTCCGATAATTGGTGTTGCTATGTTATACATATATACATAAAATTTACGTTAGATACATGCTGCATAAATGGGCCGGCGCGCTCGGTGAATTACCACAACCTCTTAGGAAATCGACGTAAAATGGCTCAGGCCGCATTTGTTTTTGGGCGTTTAATTTACATTTTGGAAGCCGTCCACGGAAGTAAAGGTCCAGAACATAATTTCCCTCTAAGGAGGGCTCCGACGGGCTTCTCTCAGTTTGTTGAGGAGTTCCCGTGACCCCTGTATCTGTAGAACAGAGAAGCACTTTGGCAGTTTCTCTCTACTGCACTCGCCCATGAAAGACAGGCAGAACAGAGTTGTTAATTATAAAATAATGATTTCAATAGATATCGAAGTTTAATTCATTCTGAAAATCTAATTTCTGCAAAATATGCGCCTCATGCAATGATTTTTTATCACAAGACTTCTGGGGTATTAATAATGGAGCCTCTCAGATATGCCGCGATATATTCCTTCACGTTTAACAATGAGATTCCATACGCACGCTTCATTGATCATTTAAAGGGCGTGCCGAGCGTTCAGTACTTCAGATCTCACTTACTTATATACCTCACATCATAATGAAGGTACACATATGCAGCATTTAAGGCCTTACGTGTTCGCTTAAATATTTAAATCCTATGAAATATTTCTCAATAAATATTTTTGGAACCTAACGATAATATTTCACACATATTATGTCCCACCAGTTTATATGTATTTTTTTGGTTTAGGGGCAAACGAGCAAGCGGGTCACCTGGTGCTGAGGGCCGAGCGCCGCCCATGGACACCTGCAACACATATAGTATCACCGTTGCGTTGCCGTCGACTTTGCATTGACCTTCTGAGTGTTCACAGTATTTCAGCGATCGAGCCGGTCCATTCGTGAATCAAACTGTGTGGCTCTATCACTCATAAACTCTCGCCCTAGGCCTTCTTGTTCCTTCTTACCACATATGACGCAGCCAAGTGGTTCAGCAGTCTACTTTTGATTGATAGTTCGAGATCAGTAAACACAAATAATAGGCTTTGCTTTCATTCTAAAAGACCAAAAAATAGTTCAGCTAGTCAAAGCATTCTTATGGAAATCTTTCTATACCAGTAACTAACTAATGCAACCACAGTGTGCCCACTTCAAAGACATGGCAGCCTTATTATAGGAAGTCAGTTAAAAATACCCCCAACTCCTAATGAGGGCGGGTCGCTCAGGTCACTGAGCCGCACGGAATTACTATAAAAAATAACTATATGGAGTGGCAGCGGCTGATTTTCTTTTACAAGTATTTAATTTCTTGTAAAATACGGTGATATAGATCATATATATAGTTATAGTTGTATGGTGATATAGTTCAGGTTTTTCTCCTGATAGCCCTTACACTTGGATTTTTTATTTATTCTCGTAATAATATTTTGATATACTAGTCGTTATGCTGACATAGTGGTTTATTATGCAATGTTCCCGTGTTAGCATGACATAAAACATTCTGGTTTCTAATTCTGAAAAACACAAATTAAATGACTTCGCATCATTTATGTATGGTTTCAATTACTTTATAACACATTTGAATAAAAATAGTATATAATAGGATAAAAACTCGTAATTATATCTTGGACACAAATCACACAGCGCCCTCTAGTTCCAAGCTAAGCAACTAAATGCTTGTGTTATGGATACTAGAATAACGGATAATAATACATATATACTTTTCTTTTGTAAATACATACTTATAATACATAGACAAACAGCCAGACGCCACACAAATATTCATGTTTGTCACAAATATTTGTGCTCGGGTGGGAATCGAATCCCCGACCTCGTTGCTGCAGCCGGTAGTTTTACCAATGCGCCATGAGGATCGTCAGATTCAGTCGCGATAACAAGAAGCATTTGATTATTATTATTTACTTTTTTTATTAGTATTTTTATTTTCATAATGCTAATTAATAACATTTAACAGTTCCAGTAAAAACTTTTAGGCTTTCGCGTTGCATATTACTGGCCGGTAAATATTTGTTTACCTAAAATAGTGTCGCGTTAATTCCCGTTCATCATTATCACTGAGTTCCAGTAAATACGGATCGTCCATCCAGCTCCACCTCCGTGTCGTAGTTCAGACGGTATTCAGTCGCAGTTTGTAAAGCGGATATATCAAAGAGACTCATTCAGTTCGCGACACACGACCGCTATCTAGACACGCCTGTACAGTACCGTATAGTGTACCTGTACAAAGTGGAAATATATTTGGATATACACACTCTTCTACTCGTAGATAAAGGGTTGTTAAAGAATAAAATATTGCTCGTTTGCTGCTCATCCCATAACCAAAACCAAGTTGTAAGAAAGATATACATAACCAAAATCACAAGATATAATCTTAGAAGCTATCACGATACCCGCGTGAGAAAATTTATATTATATTATTAGTGTATGTGCTTTATTTATATTTTAAGTACTTTATATTATAGTGAGCTAAACTCGCGCGATAGTAATTAAATAGAACACAATATCCACTTTCAATGTTCAAAGTCTACTGTCATAGGACACGACTGTTACGCACGCCGCTCAATTCCTCGATTTTCATGACTGACGTATACGTTGGTGATTGAGTTATACCTTCCATAATGTCTCACAGTCTTACATTTAAAAGTATATTTGTTTAGTTCATTTTCCTCACTAGTCTACAGTACTTTAATTACTATAATAACCTAACAAATTGGGCTGTTTTTGAACCCCAATCACAAACATTTAAAATATGATAATGTTTTGATTGATTTTCAAATCGTTTTCTATTGAACTGTCTATAATTAGTTAAGTCCTGTCATTAAATCATCCCAGAGGTTCCCGATTAATATATTCCTGACTGTTCATATTGTCCACAGTAAATGCTATGAATGAAATTTCAATAAAGCCTCCAGGGATCACTGTATGAAATAAATTGTAACTCTCAAAAACCAAGATTGCTACAAGCTTTATAGCTCTGTGTTTTCTCTGCCTACCCCGGAAAGCAACTAGAGTTAACTTAACATAACTTCACGTCTTTTTCTACCCGAAGGTATAGGCAGTGGTTGTTAAGCCTCGACTCGCCGTTATGTTTAGGTCCCAAATGGAATAGGTGGCGAACTTATTGCCATACCGGGCTCAAAGTTTTTCATCGATATTTATCACGCATAACTTTCGAAATCATTAATTTCGAAAAGTATTGGTGAGAGCCAGGATTTGAACCCGCGACCTCTGTATTCAGAAACCATGTGCTCACGCACCACTTGACCACCGAGACTATAACTAGAAATAGAGTTAATACATTGTTTAGTTTGTGAAGTGAATGTATTATTTATTTGAAACGACATTCGACAGATTGATTCAACCTTATTATAACATAAACTGAATTAATAAATAATATTTACCAACCTTTGCTGTGTGGCGCCGGCTTAGAATACCGCCACCCCATCTCTTCCCGTGGGTGTCGTAAAAGGCGACTAAGGGAAAAGCTAGAAGAATGGGTAGCAGCATTCTCTCTGAAGAAAATACAGCCTACTGCGATCGCCAACCCGCCTGCCAAGCGTGGCGATTATGGCAAAATCCCCCCATGATTGAGTGGACAGGCAGCTGTGGCGCTCTATGGGGGAGGCCTATGTCCAGCAGTGGACCTCAAAAAAAAAGGCTAATGATGAATGAAAAAAAAAAATTTACCAACCTACTAAGCTATGGATATTAATTCATGTATCCAATATCGCCGAACGTATCTTTTTAAAGGTGTGACGGCGGAGGCAGATATCTTGTCGTTATGCATTGCTTGGACTAGAATTACCATAATACTTACTGTTAATATCAGGATAATATGGTACACGATCATCTTAAGTGAGTCCTATAAATTTAAAAAAATAAACACCCAAAACTCTAAGCCAGTACTACCACTTAATGTATTTACGAAGTACTGTAATGGTCAAAAGGAATGCATACAAGGACCCTTGCTTTGCTCGTTTGAAACACAAGATGTACTTTTTGGTAAATAAGTACAGGTCCATTTTGTATTGAAAGGTCCACTCGAACAAGTAAGTTCAAGTGTTACATAAGTCACATCATAAGTAATAAATTTTTCATTCGTAAATTACAGAAAGTCCAACATAATGACAAACTGTAGTCACCGTGAGAAGGTTGCGTGCGTCAGCTCTATACACCCTACAGTCTAGTGACCATTGCGGATGTTAAAACACCGTGTCTAAGATTACTATCTTTAACGTAGTGGAAAACCTTTGCAGGCTGAGTTTACTTCACGGTGCTCTTCTGAACGATATCTATCTAAAAAGCTATGTTATTACAAATTGTACACATATTTTTAATGTTATTTGTTATTGACATCAGGATTTGGTTATAAAGATATCTACTTCATAAGAGACTTGGCATGAAGTTACATACAGTTTGTTGTTCGTCTCAAAATTGTTGTGATCAACTCTGTGGATTTTTTTTTTAACGCGCGTAACTTGCGTGTCAAGTTTTATGGATATTTTCAGTTATTCATCATGTGTAACTAAATTTTCCGCCACATAATATCCTTCACGTGAACACGAATTTTGAAGCGTATTTTCATCTGCTTGCTATTTTTTGTGTTCTATTTACACGCCAGTCGTAAAGTTTCCCATCAGCTCACTTACACAGCGATACAGCCATATATTTCTGACGTTTAGTGCAAGACTGAACAGACGTTACTATATGATCACTCAAGATATTGTTCAAATTTATTTCAAGGCTTTAAAAGTCATCACTGTCTAACTACTGCTAATTTTTCTGCTTAGGATCGTAATCACTGACGATGGATAAATTTAAAATCCCTAAGATATTTAAGTAATAATAATTCTCAGTAATGTATTTTATTGTGATAAAATCAACAGAATTACATTTTTTTTCGTTTCCATATTGATGCCTGGCAAAATTGTGTCATATGTATGACAACACCCGCTTCGGTTAGTCGAACATAGTACTAGCTATACACCTTCGGGTAGAAAAAACGTGAAGATATAAAAAACTACGACTCTTAAACAACATTATTTATATAAAAAATATAAATAACATCAAAACCACACCCTGTCCAGTTATCTTTGGAGTGTAACGGTTTTGCAAGAAATCTCTTAAAGGAGTCTCGGGCTTAAATTCCGGTACGTAGGTACCGGAATGAACTATATGAAATACTACATCTTTTTAGAATGATTTAAGAAGATTTGAGAAGAAATTAAGAAGATAGAATTATAGACAATAGAGGGCATTGGTATTATTATGGGCATGTACGCACATATGATGATATATGCAAGTTAAGTGTTTATCTAAAGCAGTTAAATCTCGGATGTGGTTGTTTCAAGTAGCGTTTAAGTAAGTTTCTCTAGGCATTACTAGTTAATGCCACTTGGTGGCACTAATCTGGGTACAGGTCTTGTGGCCAACTTAATGCGCTTCAGTTAAAGGATTTCACTCCGATTTGGTCCAAATAAATTATTATGCGTTCCGTTTGACGTCCGAAGTCATTATGAGAGTACGTCACGTCCCTTGCCCGCCATGGCGTTACTTCCGCTATCATATTGCACCAATAGCGCCCCATATCCGGCGCGCCTAGCGCCATCTATCAACTTCGACTGCTACCGATTCTTCTTATGAACACAAGCCGCCATTTTGGTCATTGTTGCGTCGTTTTCCGAACCGAGCGCATGGTCGTTACGAAAAACTCTAAATATTTAAACATTAGAGTTAAAAATAAATAATATTTTATTTACCCCAAATTTTACATAAATGAAATAAAACAAATTAGTATTTTAGTTTACCGCTATCGCACCTATTAAGAAAAGCAGCAGAAGTATTTATTTGGATTACTAAAATAATCGAGGCCAACAATGGATCTCCACGAATGGTCACATGGTTCATGGGATCGAAAATACAGGTTTGATACCAGCAACCTCGTGAGTCATTTGAATTTTATTTTCAAAGTTTGCGTTTTCTGCAAGGGTTGCACTGTATTATGTGTAAATACCCTCATATATTAATATACAACGATTCTGTTTCATAGTTCTCTACTAAGCTATTTTATATCGTCGTGTGTTTGAGTCTTGTCCCTGTAGACTCCCTTTATGGTGATCTTAATTCACAAAATTTTAGACCAATTTGATTGTAATTATAGACATTGTCTTACGACATGTTACATAATTTGTGTATGAAAAAATGACTTTATACTTCATTAAAGTCGTAGATATTGAAGTTGGCCCTACACCTACTGTAAAATCCATATACGTCATAAACAGATTTCAAGGATTTTTAGTATCAAATTATAATAATTCGTCGCAGAAAAAAGGAGGGGGAGAGAATACAAAACATTGAACATTCCCTCCGTTCACCAAAAACTAAAATAAAACGCCGTTTATTTTAATCTACCCTCATCTTTATGAATGTTAATAACGTATTTAAAATACCATTTGACAAGAAACCGACATGGGCTTTTAATATTTTTGACGTTAGAACAAAGCATCACGCTTTAACGTCATTATTTCATATCGAGCAAATATCAAATCCTAATTAAGTGAAGTGGCGCAGCCAGAAACTTTACAGCTAATCGTCCAGAAGAGTGCAGTGTTATGCCTCGATAGACAGTATATTTTTATTTTCCGAATTGTCACCAATTCCGAAGTGCCACATTACCTAAATAAATGGAAATTGGATGACTATTAATGTGAGCTACCGGCTATGGATTTACTCGTCTTTCTTCAAATCGGATATCATTGTTGAATACTACAGCCGACAACCAACAAGTGCTGCAAAGTATTTTCGTCGCGCTGTATGTAACTGAACAGCTAAAACTAATCCCAAGAAGGGTGTTTCTGCTATGATTCCAAACAATTCTTTAATAACACATTAGCATTGAAACACGTTCACAGTTCAAGAAAAAAATGCCATACAGCTAAGGACCGGTTTGAGTTGGTAAAAGAAAAATCGACAACGACACTTCCAAGGTCTATCGATTTTTCGAGCAACTCTGTCGGCAGTTGGTACCTAAAACAGGCACAACGCCTATTAGGACACCAACTTTGTAACCTTCATCACCCTCCGGGGAAGGCTACATTGCCAAAGTACGACAAAATTTGTGGGTAAGACTTGAATAACTTCGCCACCGCCATCACACTGCGGGAAGTTTGCATTGTCAAATTGCGATCAATACGACAGATGTTTTGAGCGCCACTCGCAGCCCGCAGTTGGAACCTATAACAGGTGCAATGCCTATTAGGACACTCCAACTTTGCAACAGTCACTACGTACTTAACAAGAAAGTTGCGTTGCGAAATTATAAGCGTTTTCGTACATTTCGTACATAAAGTTTTCCGAGTATAACTTGTGGCCTGAAGTGGGAACCTAAAGCAATCACAGCACCTAGTAGGATCCACCAAATTTGGAAAAGTCTATACTTTCCGAACACTACCGAAAAAGTTGCATTTCCAAATAACAATAAATAGGTCACATATTGCGAAAATAACCTGCGGTCAGTAATCGAATCTAAAGCAGGCGCGATGTGTACTTAAACATTAAATTTATGCAACTATCACCATCCCCTGGAAAAGGTTGCATTTCAATTTTTAACCAATTCTTCAGTTATTCCAAGCACACTGAGTTAAATATACAAGAGGAGCAAACCTCATACAAATGCGTCAAAAAATGTGTGTCCACTTTTTAGATGCAATGATGTAGCTTTGAAACCACTAGACATTTAAAATTAAACATATATCTATCTCAGTCACACAAATGTCAAATACATTGCCGTCACTTTGATTAGACAAAGATGGCAATATAAATTTGCAATGGCGGTGTGGGGTGGCCAGCCCATGCGAAATTTTACCCAACTTTTTCAAGCCATGTACTCGTAAAAATATTTAATAAATATAAATTCAATATTTTACTATTACTTATTAATTTCTTATCAGTTGTATTACAAGATAACTGAAATAATGAATGGATCAACGATCTCTGTGTACTACGTACTAGATCGGCTGTTCCGAAAAAAATTGGATCACACTCATCTGTACCTAATTGTGTACACCTGCCTTAGAGCAGCGATTTAAACCGCTGTAGGTAAGGTGTACAGTGTGTGTAATTAGGTACTGATACACAAAATAGTGAAAACGCTTGAGTAGTAAAATAATGTACTTACATTCATTATATTGAAAGGGAATTATTGTATTTAACGTGGACAGGGCCTAACAGCCGCACGGGTCGATCGATCATAAAGTTAAGCAACGCTTGGCGCGGTCGGTCCGTAGATGGGTGACCATCTTATCATGACGAGTTCCTCCGTGTTTCGGAAGGCACGTTAAATTGGTGGGTCCCGGCTGTCATTTGAACATCTTTGGTAGTCGTTACGGGTAGTCAGAAGCCAGAAAGTCTAACAACCAGACTTACCAAGGGGGATTGTGTTGCAATTATTGATTATACACTACTAGGCAATTTTATACAAAACTTATGTTACACAGCGGTATAACATAAGTTTTGTATAAAATTGCCTTTTAGTCTCTTTTTTATAAGTCTGAGTGAATAATTTGCTTTCGTGATACAATCTTATTTTTAAGTATTTATTAATTATGGCATTTATTAATATAAGCGAATGATCAACTTGAATTGACGATAAATGATCTCCCGGGTGCAGGTAGCCAGTCAGTTTCTTTTCTCAGCAATCGGATAATTTTCACCCACTTGTCACGGCGTGCTGCATCTTTAGGCACCCTGCAGCGTTATTATTATAACAAAAAATATTTAAAATCTCCTTTTCCATAAATTAATAACTCTCCCACAAAAGTGGGAAACTAAAACTAAGTTTTTAGTGGTATCACTGAAGCTAATTATGAAAATTCAACATTTTATCTATTTTACTGTATTTTAATATTAATGTAAACATTAATCTTACGTGTGGAAAGTAATTCCGGTTAATTTCTTATGGGTTTCCGATCTTGAATCGCACTCTTTTACTACGCATTTACCCATTTTGTACCTATTGTTATTCGGTTCGCGTCTGACAGATGACTGAATTGACATAAGCTTCGCATAAGCCTGTAGACTTATGGCCAGTGGTCACACTTTTAGAAGGTTACTACAAGTCTATATCATATAGGTCAATGTCCAAGCACGACTGTTAATGGGATCGTCAAACAAGCACAACGCTATGCAACACGCCAGTTTGATAACCGTCATAACTTTCAACAAAAAGTTGTATTGCCAAGTTACTAAAAAATCATCACTTGATATTACCAGAACTTGAGCTGGAAGATTTAATCCTAAAACAGGCGCAATGCCTATTAGGTCACCTGAACTTTTTGTCATCATTTACAAGTTTTACTTTCTAAGAATAGAAGAAACTTATCAGATTTTTCAAATTCGGCTCGATACCGTATTTTAAAAACCAGAATAAACAGACACTACATATTGGCCGTGAAGTTTTACGGTCGCTGGGGAAGATCGCGTTACCATTTACTGTGAGCATTAGCAGAATCTCAGATGGCAGATTTAGTATACAGAGAACGTGCGCGAATATTTCGTTTTGTAATTGGCATTAAAAGGAAGTCCACGGAACACTACAACTCACGCGCCGGACATTCCACGTCAATTCGATAGAAATTACAATATAATGAAGTTTTAGATAGCTACACCACGTAAACGCATTTGCTATACGAAGTAAATCTCTACAATAACATTCTATAGTCCGCATTTCGACCGCAGCGAGGGAACATCGTTATTCGACAGATTCAGCGGAGCTAAAACAGAGAAATTGAAAAATAGAGTATTGGAGAGGAAATGGATAATGAAGAGGAATGGAGGATTAACACGATCACATCAACCGGCAGCTTGACCGCGTCTGAAACTAGTGGACTAAATCACGTCGACTCTAAGATCTAATTTACGAAACATCACTACTGCGAGTTGCATTGGATTAAGTAACATTGAAAATTTTTCACCATGAGACACACGCACACCAGACCCAACTTGTTTGTGTAAAATCAGTACAGCCAACTTTGTAACCTTCATCACCCTCCGGGGAAGGCTACATTGCCAAAGTACGACAAATTTGTGGGTAAGACTCGAATAACTTCGCCACCGCCATCACACTGCGGGAAGTTTGCATTGTCAAATATAACATCTCATAACAATATACTATGGAAGTCAGACTCAATGTCTACTTTGATGAGTAAAATGTCGTGAAATAACCAGCCAGCCTATCACCCAGTGTGATCGCCGAAACGCAGCTTTAAGCTGGTACAATCTGTTCATTTCAAACTAAAGAACACGTCGCTGAACATAGCGACAATACTACCACTGGCTTAGAAGGCTATTAGGCTATATACTTAAACGCTAATCATAATAATAATTAAACAAAATTACATTTTACAAGAGCGCCCTCTGGTTTTCCAAGCTGAGCAACTAAACGTTGTTATGCATGTTAACGTACATACTTTTATTTTATGAATACATGCTTATAACGCATGGAAACTATCTAAACGCCGATACAAACATTCGTGCTTATGAGAGCTGTTTGTACTCGAATTTGCCTGCAACCCGCCAACCTGAATTCCGTAGTGGGTTGTTTTATCAATGCACCACAAGGCTCGTCGTGTTTAAACACCAATGGATGAAAAACATAATAGTGTTGGAAACAATGTGCTGAAGTGACATTAACTTTACTGGACTAGTAACTGCAGTTGAATATCTGTTACATTTATGTGATGGGTTTCTTTTACTAATAATTTACATTCTAATCGTCTGTAATTGCTACAATTATGTCTGCCGTTCAAATTCCAAATCTTGCCAAGACATTTTATTGATACGTATATTTACATATTTTATTTAATACTTTACGAAACCGTCTTTTCCTAATGTCATTCCAAATGCAAAGGTTTTGATTAAACTGTTGTGGTGTCATATGATATTACTCTTTGACAGTTTACTAAGTCTGCATTTTATAGATACCCGGATTTTCAACATTCATCCTCAATTCATTAGTATATTTTTATCTGCGTGTACCAAAAACATTGATGCAGTCATTTCACATTACAGTGTAAACTCTGGTAAAATACACGTCGAAGATCCACGGAACTATAGTAAATTCGTTCATAGCATTAGAAACTCTTCAAGTTCAGCCACGGTTACAATGATTGGTGAAAAAAGCTGATTTATAAATCAGTGGTATAGCACTTCATCTGGCTACAGACAATTACTATATTAATTGTATGCAAGCCAAAAACGAACCGACAATATTTTTTCGTTAAGTTTGACAAATCAGGAACTTAACTTGTAGATCACTCGAGAAAATTTTCCATAACTTAGATGAAATAATAATACATTGTTTATACAGGGCACTTTATTAATCGCGCCTTTAAGTTTACTTTATATGACGCTCCTTCACATTGTTGCGTTTAAATTCTATATTAGGTAAACCTACAAGCCACCAGAAGATAACAAACAGGTAAAATTTTAATAATATGATCTGTCTGGTTTTGATTTTTTTAGATAATTTCTTTTTTTTTTTCAGTTATATTCATGAATACTGTTTGTAATAACTTTACGAAAATCCGCGGCATTCCTCTTCCTTTATTTATAGCTAGATATCGAAGCCTGTTGAGAATAAATTTCTGAGTGAAATATAACCTGAAGATTTGTTCCAAAGTTTAAGATATGCTAAAGTTAGTTGTTCTAAATACGGGTACGACACTGATTATTATGATTATTAGTATTGCGAGTAACACCACTTATTTCACAAGATCAATATTTAATTCAAGATGAAGTTGAGGAGGCGCTGTAATTATTATATATGTTCATATCTGATGAAAATTCGAGAAGATATAAAAATAGAGCCAGACGTGTGCAGTTCACTACATTAATAGCCCGGCTCGATCATGGAAAGCATGACCACTTAAAAAAATCAACGTGAAGTGGCTTGGCTCGATGCGAAAGGTATCCAAAGCTCACTCCTCTAAAAAACTCCTCAAAGTTGAAGATATCCATGATATTTACTAACCAGTTGACCTTTAAAAATAAACTTAAATTAAGCACAGTTCAAATCTCTTAGTATATTGAGGAGCATATCAACATGTGTTAAGGTGAAGTTCACAATTGTTCTCGTCGCGACGTCGCCTCCACTGATACATAGTTAATCCCGCGTACTTACCTGTGAGCCTGAGCTCAGCCTTCGCTGAGTAGACTTACTGCCTACTTACCGATTGTAATCTTTTGAAATGGTTTTGTTCATTGATTACCTGTAATATATATATATATATATATATATATATATATATATATATATATATATATATATATATATATATATATATATATATATATACATAACAGGTGATTCCTTTAATATATATATATATAGAAAACAATTATCCAATACATCAAAGAATTATGTTGTGAAGTTACAAAAAAATGCATCAAACACACATATTTATATAACTAGCTGTGCCCGCGACTTCGTACGCGTGGAATTTGTGATCAGATAGCTATATTTTTACATAGACAGTTGAGAAGTAATTACCTCTAAAATGAAATTGTAACTGGTAGGATAAGTACAGATTGCGGTAGCAATGGTTGTTGCCCGCATTGTTTATTTTCATTTTAACAGGAATTTTTGTAGTATAGCTGTAGCCCGCGACGTCATCTGCCTGAACGCTATACAGCACCAAAAATACCTACGATTATACCTTTTAAAATAACATTTATTTACCCGTTACTTCTTTACATTTCATAAATACAGAAAGTACAGTAACAGAGGGAGACTGTCTTTTGTAAAATTGTTGAACTTCAAAAGTGCTGATTTTCAGTCTGCTTTGAATAAATGACTTTATGGTGATTCTGCTGAATTAAGTAATAAGTTGCGACTGAAGCAAATGTAGAAAATAATGAATAAGAAAATATAAATATAGAAAAGGATAAAAATATATACTTATAAAACTTCTCTATAAACAACATTGCTGGTTTGGCTCTCCGCAGCCAAAATGTAAAGAGAGTCAGGACTGGTGACGCGGGAGCAAGCGACGTACAGCTGCCCGTGTGAGAAGCAGCTCGTCCTGAGGTCGACACCCGCTGCTCTCAGTGTCTGCCCCTGCGACTTATTGATGGTCATCGCGAAGCAAACACTCACGGGGAACTGTACGCGCTTGAACTGGAACGGGAAGTTATGAGGTATGAGGGGAATGCGTGGTACAAATACTGCCTCGGCTACGCCACAACCCGTAAGAATTTCCGCCTCAATGCTGTGTCTGTGGAGCGAGATGACTTTAAGGCGGGTCCCGTTACACAACTTCGGAGGAGATAGGTTCCGAAGAAGCATAATCGGGACACCGACTTTCAGCTTGATAGTATGCGCTGGAAGTCCACTTGCTGACAGAGAGTTCAGAAATTCCACGGGATAATGTGTGGCATCATCTTGCTCGATGACAGTGTTTATAGAGGTGTAAACCACTTCATTCCCCTCAATTTTCGAGAGAATGCATTCGTTGATTGCTTCAGCCTGACCATTTTTGGGCGTCAAAATTGCCCGCTCACATACCCAAGAATTCTGCTGGTGCGGTATATGACTGATGTCCCCGTACACACAGCGAATGAGTTCTTCTAAGCTGGATACGACTCTACCGAGAGACTCTGGAACCACCACCTGCCCACCTCTCTCCTCTGGTAGAGTGCCTTCGCCAAGACTTAGAAGAACATCGGAGAATTCTTGAGCACGTGCATTGCCGCCGAGCCGAGCTCTCATATTAATGGTCAAGCGCAGCGTACGAACTCGTGACCACAGCGAAGATCGTTTCAACGAAGCATTCACCTCGTCAGCCCTCGATCCCCGCGTCACCACGGGAAGCGTTTGTCGGAAATCGCCACTGAATAGAACTGTGACACCACCCATCAAGTGTTCGTTCCTGCGGATGTCCTGCAGGGTTCTGTCCACGGCCTCAACTGCTTTTCTATTGGCCATCGTACACTCATCCCATACGATCAGAGAGCAATCCTTCAGCACGTGTCCCTTATCACTATTGCGTGACACACCACAAACAGGCGTTTCGGTGCTCTCTAAATCGATGGGAATTTTAAACATGGCATGTGCTGTCTTGCCACCCGGAAGCAGTGTGGCAGCGATTCCCGACGACGCTACAGCAATGGCAATTTTGCCTTGCCTCCTGACCTCTGCAAGTATGCCAGTGGTAACAAATGTTTTTCCTGTTCCACCAGGAGCATCCAAGAAAAACATTTTACCCTGGTTTTGCCCAACGCTTTTAAGAACAGTGTCATAAATTTGTTTTTGCTCTGAAGAGAACAAAGTGACATGGTGATTTCGTATGGTGGTCATTTCGCTCGGATCGTAAATTGTCTCAGCGTTATACTCTCGATTTCCACGGTCTTGATGCGGTGATGATTGGGGAGCTGGTAACCCATATTCGACCAATGGATTGCCGCCGATGGAAATGACCACGTCTTGAAGTGAACTAAGACAGGTGTTCAGCACGCGTTCATCAGTTACTTCGACTTCGTCTCCAGTAGCACGCCTCAAAGCTCGTAGAAAATCTTCAGATAGATGATGTCGATATTTTTCCCACAAAGCTACCGGGTTCGTGACTCCACAAAACACCAAGATGACGGCAAACAGATGACGCATACGGCTGGGGCTGTTACTGACGCTCGCCTCCGCGAGGGTGTCATCCCAGTTTTGGTCACCGTCGAGAAGGTGACGTGCTACACAGGCTGCGCGGTAAGTGGGATACTCCACGCCATCAAATGTTCTCAGAAAGGCAAAAGACGTTGGGCCTCGGATCGTGTGAAGTAATAACCGCAGAAAATAGCATTCGCCATTATTCGGGTGCACGGTATAAACTCTACCCAATACGGTGTCCTTGAAAATTCCCGGAAAACCTTCGACAGCACCTCCTCTTCGACGTCGGTTAAATATTCCCCTTTGCTTGTCGTACGTGTAATATGAAGGCACCTCGTCATACGTAAGGAACCTCGCAAACTGGTCGATTTCGCAGAGCCTGAAAAATGCCAAGAGAGTTGTTTGGCGCGGATTTTCTAAGCGCTCAGCAACGTTGTTGGGATCAAAATATATGCGCTGACTGTTTTCTAGGTGGACGTCTAAATGCATGACGGCAGGATGCCTGTCATGTATAGAGAACGCCAGTATCCGCCAAACTGCTTCAGACGTGCTGATGTAGCGACCGGACTGATACTTGGTCACCTCGTCTCTGTCAGTGTTCTGTAAAGCAAACGTCGCCTGATCGCTACCTTTGTTCACGTATTTGCAGATATATTTGATCGACCCGACGCTGGTGCACGACTCGACGTTGATGTGCGTCTGGAAGGTCCTGGACAGTACTGGTGAGTAAGGAACAATCCATCGGTTATCGACCGGTCGCGCCTGGCCACGCACGCTCAGCTCAGTGGAATGCCCGCCCTCTGCTGGTGATCGGCGCCGGTATGAGGGATATCCATCCTCACCAGTAATGGTTTCGTTGGTAAATTTTTTTGGGAATCTTTTTGTACAACGTCCGTCTTTCATACAAGGGGAACTTGGATTTAACGTGCCACAGGGGCCATGCACCATGTGACTTTTAACAATTTGATGCAGAACAGGATCAACGTCAGGGTCCGGAAGCTCTGCACTTATGACTTGATCAATCTGGATAGGCCTGATCTTTTCTTCCAACCACAAAAGCAGATGCGCGTGTGGCAAGCCGCGTTTTTGCCATTCCACGGAGTACATATGACATCGGACTGTACCAAACACTTTTGCCTTTGTTAGAAGATCCATAAGGCATTTCAACTTCAGGTGGAATACGCGAGAGATCAAGTCGTGCCTGTCGTACGAAACCTGTCCTGCAAGGAGTTGAGCTGTTATTTCAGGCCACTTTGGGTTGGTAGTGATAGTAATAAAGAGGTCCGGGCGACCAAACTTTCGCACATAGCAAAATGCATCTTGGGTCCTCTCGTGCATGTACCGCGGACCTCCTGTGAAGGTGGAGGGGAGAATGACCATCCTTCCTACATCTTGAGCATTGGCATCATTCTGCATGGCATCTCTGAGATGGACGTAGTTCTCAGCTCTCAGCTTTCTTTGATTGGACCTTATAAATACCAAACGCTCTGTCTCAATTTTGGCATACATGTCCACCAGAAACTGACTAAAGAGTGTACGATGATGGTGGAGATAAGAGCCATTGTTCACCCTCAGCTGGATCAAGAAGCTGTAGAACTGCATGGCGGACGTTTTTTTGTTATAATTTGGGGAGCCTGTCTGGGGGTCTACATTATAGTGGGCGAAATGGTAGCCATCCTCTCCGCGACAAAACATGAGCGGATATTGAAGAGAATCGTACGCGCGGTGAGTTTCGCTGATCCTTTGAAGCCGGTCATCGTGCGTGCGTAAGACGATATCTCTTTTATCACACTCCTGATCGACTAAGAGAACGGCGACCTCATTCGTCGTTGGCGCATTATATCGTCCCGGATGGGCTGCAATCGGCTTTCTATCTGCACTGATGACAAACTTAAAGCGGTTGCGCTCGTTCTCAGGCACCGACGCCAGAGCGGCTTTGAAGTTGCCAATGTGCGGATTAACGTTATGCAACATACTTTGCAATCCTCTGACCAGAACAGGGTCCAAATTGGGGATGTGTCTACTTCGTAGGTTTGCTTGTTCTTCAAAATCACTTACAAAATAAATTTGCAAAAATTTTGGAATGTCTGTAGGTAGCAGCGAACCGATTTGATGGTAAACTTGCCCCTGGACCTTGAATGTCGGCATGAAACCTGCTTCAACGATTTGATTTGCACCAAACGAAGTCATCTGGAAGGCGCTGTTATAAGCTCGGATGTTTTTCAAAAAATGGCTGGACTTCGGATGTTCGCCATTTAGTAAGATTCTTAACAGATCTGGTGGGTCTTGCATAGACTCCAAGCGTACCTTACCAGATGCACAACACATCCCATTGGGCTCTCCTTTCCATTTGCGGGCTTGACAGTGGGCACACACTTCTTCTAAGACACCAATATCTCCGTGTGCGGCGTAGTTAATCGCAACATTGTACATAAATCCACTTCCCTCTTTATTTAGCCACGATTGCTCTTCGATATCGTAAACCATGGATTCATCGTCAGATGTTGAAAGTTGATTCATGCTACGCCGCAGACGATCTAGTTCTAGTTGTGCCGCACGCTGTTCACCCGACCAAGATCCTCGAAACTCTTGAATTCTATCCCGTTCTAGCGATAGATGAGCAGACGTATCGCCACACACGTCGTGGTACCGCTGCCGAGCAGCTGCACGACGTTCTTCACGCTGCTCATCGTTCTCTAACGACCGTGAAAGGGCATGCTGAGAACGATCTCTTCTTAACCGGGTCATCCGCTCTTCATGATCTTCGATCGACCGAGAAAGAGAAGTGCGACTCCGCTGCGAATTCAACCTCGTCTCTCGCTGCGTGTATGTCTCTGACGCGCGAGACTCGGCGTGGCGCTCCCGGTCGCTTTCCAGTCGCGCTTCTCGCGCTTCGACACTCTCATAAAATCGAGCGGCATCTGAGCGAGAGCGCTGGGAACTCAACCTCGTCTCTTGCTGCGTGTACGTCTCTGACGCGCGAGACTCAGCGTGGCGCTCCCGGTCGCTTTCCAGTCGAGCTTCTCGCGCTTCGACACTCTCACAAAATCGAGCTGCATCTGTGCGAGAGCGCTGGGAACTCAACCTCGTCTCTTGCTGCGTGTACGTCTCTGACGCGCGAGACTCAGCGTGGCGCTCCCGGTCGCTTTCCAGTCGAGCTTTTCGCGCTTCGACACTCTCACAAAATCGAGCTGCATCTGTGCGAGAGCGCTGGGAACTCAACCTCGTCTCTAGCTGCGTGTACGTCTCTGACGCGCGAGACTCAGCGTGGCGCTCCCGGTCGCTTTCCAGTCGAGCTTCTCGCGCTTCGACACTCTCACAAAATCGAGCTGCATCTGTGCGAGAGCGCTGGGAACTCAACCTCGTCTCTAGCTGCGTGTACGTCTCTGACGCGCGAGACTCAGCGTGACGCTCCCGGTCGCTTTCCAATCGAGCTTCTCGAATTTCAGCACTCTCGCACGATCGAGCGGCATAAGTGCGGCTGCGCTGCAAACTCAGTCTTGTCTCTTGTTGCGTGTATGTCTCTGACGCGCGAGACTCAGCATGGCGCTTCCGATCATTTAATAGCCGCATTTCGTATGCTTCTATACTTTCCAGAGACCGCAACGATGCATTTTGAGTGCGCATAGTATCTAATCGGGACTGGCGCGACGTACTACTTTCTCCATCTCGAATTTCCGCATTGTGTTCTCGAAGAGTAGCTATCCTTGCCTCACGCTCAATGGTGGTTTCAAGAGATCGAGCTAACCTTTTCCTTCGACTATCGTTTGAGGATTGGGATAGATTAGACCGTTTTCTAGGCATTTTGATTATTTTAAGTTTGAAAAATAACAGAAAATAATTTACACGCTGAGAATTTACACACAGATAATGATAGCTAAGCAGTAAGCAGTAGTCCGATTCCGAATGAAGTTTATTTAAGTAAATATTTTTTTTTTTTATTATATTTCAGGAAAGTATTTTCAGTTTTCACGTTAAATTTGACTAAGCACACGATAACTTATAGCAACGCAGGTAACCCCAGTTTCTATGAGTTGTCGCGGCGACATCCGTACTCATAACATCACTTTTGGTGAACGAAATTATAGCGCGATCTAATTCGACAACGCCATCTAGTTAGCGAATAGGAAACATTTTTTTTTAATGGTGTAAAATTATAAAATTACGAAGCAATCATTACACCAATAAATACCGAACAAAAATATTAACAGTTTTTAGCATATACAAATACATTTTTTTAATTGTCTTGCTCATCTCTGAAAAGAATTAACGATACAATTTTAAAGAAGAAAATGCACAACTCCATCTATGACTCTTAAAAACATCTATTGACCGCAAGCGCATGATGAAATTTCAATTATTTATATTCAAAAAGTGTTTAAACATGTAATTCGACTTGATGTTTTTAAAATCTCAAAGATTTATTTATATCTAAAACCAAAAAGTGCTTACACGTGTAATTCAACTTAATGTTTTCTGTTTTGTAAATCTCATAGATGGCACTGTTTTAAAATTGTCTGTTATGTTTAACGGCATAAGTTAATTAAAATGTGAAGCTAACTTATATTATATTATTATTATTATTATATGTATAGATTAAAGCATGGTTATTAACATAATAACACCATAACAACATACAAATATGCGTCGTTAGATTACACGTTGCTACAGAATACATTGAAGAAATAAAGGTTCACTGCTCGTTCCTCGAAGGTGATAGCGTGATAATATGTAGCCTATATGTTGACCCGACTTCTTAATAATTTTCGTGCCAAATTTGAAGTAAATCCATGCAGTACTTTTTGAGTTTATCCCGGACATACATACAGACAAACAGACAAACAGACAAACAGACAAACAGACAAACAGACAAACAGACAAAAATTCTAAAAAGTATATTTTTGGCTTCGGTATCGATTGCAGATCACACACCAAGTATTCTTTTTAAAAAATATTCAATGTACAGTTTTGACTTTTCTACAATTTTATTATATGTATAGATAATATATGTTAACTCTGAGAGGTGTAGGCAGTGGTAATTATGCCTCGGAATATATTAGTGGATTCGATACAATTATATTATGTGTCGTGGCCGTCCTGGAATCCTACATCCATCCACTTTTGCATTTTACTATACTTAATAATGCAAGACCTGAATATCTCTAGACCTTACATATTTTGCCACGGATTAAAGAGAATATATAGAATAAACGTACGGTAACGGTGAACGTATTTATTCGGACAAGTCTATACGTGGCCTATACGTTGAACAGAATCAGCCTTTGAAGATATGGTTGCTACTGGCTACACCTGCAAGTGCTTCAATTAAGTCACAAAAAAACCTCTGAAAACTATTAATGATTTTATGTAAAATAAACAGTCCATGATATTTAAAGCTATACACTCTTGTGGTACTAAAGCCTTACATCAACGCTCAGTAACAAACCGGAAACACTAAATTTTCAATGTACCTGTCTTGTATATTAAATGTTCTAGAGTGCTGATTAAGTTTAGTATTCTGTAGTACAACAAACGCGCTGTTTCTCGCTCGCTTTAAACTTAACAGAACTGAGAGTACAGACTTAGTTTGTGTTAATATTATTGTTGGAAGTTACAGTCACCGATATACAATGCTAACTGTTTTGTCTGTGATTTTTTTGCTTAGAAATTGAAACAGAAAATTTACTTTGAAATTAAAATATAGACTACAAGTATAAAAGACAAAAGGAGTCTTTGTGTAATCTCAATTTTATACAGATCTGTTCAGAAGTTCTCAAAAACACAAGAGGTACATGTATTGCACCCTGTCATTTTCAGTTTCTCTCTGAAGGGTATTGAAATATAAAAACTTTAGCTTATAAATTATTTTTTATCAATTAAAATGTCTTGAAGATATCGAATTTCATACGAATGCAGTCGGGTTAGTAACTAGTTGTAAACAATTAAATTAAAAGTAGAGATCACGAAGCGACAAGAACGTTTTGCTTATCAACTAACTACAATCTACGTCGCACAAAACAATCTTCACTAATGACAAAACCACACACAAGCGAGTTGAGAAACTTGCACAAGTAAGTACATATTTGTAAGATCATAGATGGTTTAATTGAAACTATAAAAGCTGTTTACAATCATTTAGAGATACATTCATACATAACTTCACGCCAAATCCCTTGCGGAGTAGGCAGAGAGAACGGAGCGCCACACGGTACGATTCTTACACACCTCACTCGCTTCGTTGACTTTCATAACTCTTTTCATGCACGCGCGTCGATTTTCGAGGCTCCTAATATCACCCTCCTCCAGAACACGTTCTATTTGGTCATGGAATGTGTGTCTTGGCCGTCCTCGACTCCTACATAAATCCGCTTTTGCATTGTTTGTCTGCTTAGTCAATCTTGCATCATCCGTCCTTTCTACATGTCCGAACCATCGGAGCATGCCCTTCCTTACCTTTACACCGACACTCTCTTTCATACTGACTTCCTTCCTTGTAGCCTTGTTACCGACGCGGTCAGCGACAGTCACTCCACAGATTTTGCGCAATGTCCTCATTTTTACCGCGTTCGGCCCACCGCTCCATTTATACTATTTCCTAACGCCACTCTTCTTTCTACATCCGCGCTGTACCTTCCATCCCTGCTAAAAGCCATCCAAGATATACAATTTCATTCACCTGTTCCAGCACTACATCGTCAACCATTATCCTTGTATCTGTTCTGGATTCCTTCCGTTTAAACACATTCGTTTTCATCTCATTCAATTGTAAGCCTTTCATCAAACAATCATCTTTCATAATAGTGACTAGTGTTTGCAGGTCAGACGGCGAATTGACTAGAAGCACGGCGCCATCTGCGTAAAGCAGGCAGCTCACAACTAGATCACCCATTCGCATGCCTACATTCGTCGATCTCACTCTCTGGAGACAATTGTCCAGTTACAGGATGAACAGCCGAGCGGACAGCACGCAACCCTGTCCGACGCCGATATTGACGTCAAACCAGGGCGCAAGCCGCCGCCAACATGCACACACGCTGTGCAGCCCTCATTAGCTGTGCAGCCACAACGCGCAGCAGTGCGCTGCCCACTGCGTAGTCCGGGAGTATGTCTCACAGATCCTTTCGTAACACCCTGTCAAACGCTTTTTCTTGATCCACAAAACCGCAGAAATCCTTCCGGCTAACAGCCAGTTGTTTCTTCACGATGTTGCGGAGTGGAAAAGTCTAATCCATACACCCTCGTCCGCTTCTAAAACCACCCTGAGCCTCCCACAACACTCCTTCAGATATCACCGTCATTCTCCTTTCAATAATTTTCTCATACACTTTCGCTGCTAAGCTGATCAAACTGATTGCCCTGTAACTGGCGCACTGCATACCTTTATACAAGGGCACGATGATAGAACGCCTCCAGTCCATGGGAACCTTACCCGACCTTCAGCATAGATTGCTCAAGGTCAGAAAAGCATCCCGGACACAGGCTTCAACGTGTTTGATCATTTCAGCAAACATCATATGAATTCCAGCTGACTTACCATTTTTCATACTTCGTATCGACCATTCAATCTCTTCCACAGTAATGTCCTCGTCAGATGTTAGCGCAGCGGCGTCAGTCGTAGACTCACTCGCGGAAGCCCACATCCGGAACATATTCACAATACATAACCGTGGAAGCACGTACTCATAACGCACGCGCGGTGCGTGTACATGCACGTGTACGTGCACGCGAGCCGTACTTTACTAATATTGAATATAAATTCATTAAGCCTCATATCGGTACCGAGTGTACTTTTCATCTTTCCATTAGTCATGGCGAAGTTTATTTGAGACTAGTGACTAGGCGCGTCTCTACCCATTTTATTTAAAAGTTTGTTTCCACCACTCATCATTCAAGGTTTAACTTTGCAGACCAGACTTTGCACACCTATTTACAGACCTATAAATTCTTTTAGGCGATGACTTTTATATCTATTTTAAAATGAAGTCAAATCTTAAATTTTACTCTCACTCTCTTAACGTTAATTTAATTTTCATTCACTCGCATTTTCACTCTTATTAAAAGTAATCATTAATCCCTTAGTCTCCTGTATAGTAATTTTGATAAGAAAGTGTCGGTTTAATTATCGACAACTTTTGTATAAAACGAAAAAAATATATATTTATGCCTTCGTTACTTGAAGTTGCTGGCGGCAACACTAAGTATCACCAAGTCAATTGAATAATCCGGCCCCAAAGAGTTGAGAGCGGAGCCTATTGCTGCATAAAAAAGTCTAACATACACAGATAAAATAAATATCAACATAAGCATCTCGAAGTTGTAGTAAATAAATGTTCAAGTGGGAATCATGTAGCAGTTGAAAAC
Source organism: Euproctis similis (assembly GCA_905147225.2). Taxonomy (NCBI): domain Eukaryota; kingdom Metazoa; phylum Arthropoda; class Insecta; order Lepidoptera; family Erebidae; genus Euproctis; species Euproctis similis. The sequence continues at coordinate 1,741,916 of LR990121.1, read as the reverse complement.
TTATAACGAGATCCTACGGAGATCCACGTACAAATTGGCTTGAACTTAGATAGTCAGTGTAGATATATCAATATTTGATTAAACATCATTTGTACTTTAAATAATTTTATCCACATATATTGTGCGTAGTGTTTATTCTCTATATAAGCTTATAACTGAATCATTAAATTGTCTTGTGAACTTTTACAGCTCCAATGGCCAAGTCGCTTAGTACCCCGCTAGTGAATTAGAAGCAATATACCCACTGCCTATAGCTCCAGATATTAGATATAGAAAGAGGCGTGAAGTTATATGTTCCAAAATTTCATCAAAAACTCTCTTTTTATATTATGGTAATTAAAAAAAAGCATAACCCTTGAATCCGTTTCGTCAAACGTGAATACTTGAGTCTAAACCAGAAACCGCGAAGCTATTAGAAACACGAATGAATCGTTTGGACTCATTCATTAGCGCTGCATCGATAGGTAAGCTCTTAGTGTGATGAGCAAAAAAAGTTACATTTTAATAACATCAAGCGAATTGAAGTACTTTCAGTGATTGGAGGCCTATATAAGAGCTTCTGGTGGAATTACACAACACTTTCGAGGACATTTATCTGATTAGTTTTAACATACAAAAACAAACTCAGAATAAACGTTGTCTTGCCAAAAATAAAATTTAAAAATAGGGTTTAATCGTAGGGAGTTTAAAATTTAGGGTTACATATATGTATTTTTAAGCGATAAATAACGAAACTTACTAATTTGTATACTTAATAACAAAACGTAATACTTTTATAAAGTAATCTTTAACTGTTATAATATTTACTATTGCCGCTCATTATTGAAGTCGGTGCAACACAATAGAGTACGCTACCTGGGCTTGCACCGACTCCAATAATAAGTGACAATAGTAAATATTATAATATTTAAAGATTACTTTATAAAAGTATTACGTTTTGTATATTGTATTAAGTATACAAATTAGTAAGTTTCGTTATTTATCGCTTTTTAGTTATGAAGGTACTGTTTTCATTTACTTAAAGATTTTTTGGTTTATGTTTCTAGAATTCGGTTTAACTTTTTTTTTAAAGTAATTTTTTTCACGAGTTCTAGTGATATTAATGAGTTGTGAACTTCAATAGAAGTTAGTTCATTTACATGGCTTTCAGTTTATTAAATATATTATCACGTGTTACAAGTCCGTTTGTTAAATGGTTGATATTTTTATGGAGCTATAATTGTTATTAATAAGTACTTAGCTAAAAGAGTTTGATAATACTTGTTAAGTATTTATATTTTTGTTATTATCATGGGTAGGCAATATCACTGCAGCCCGAATGAAGACCAACCGTAGCCTTGAAAGTATTGCAGAAAAAATTTTTTTACAGTATTGTGTCGTAACTCCTAACGGTTTAGGAGTTCCGCAGCTTCATAATCAGCACAGCACTATCAGATTTGGATTTAAGCTTATCTCCCATACAACACGTTAGTCCTATATACCACTAAACAGTTTCCATCGACTAACTGCGGTACTGTCTCCAAACTCCTAACCATTAAGGAGTTCTGTGGCTTCTTCATCAGCACAGCAGCATCAGACGTATATTCAAGTATACCTAACAAGCAACACGTTAGCCTTACATACTACCAAGTAGTTTCTATCGAACAATTGCAGTGCTGTCTTCAAACTCCTAACCGTTGAGGAGTTCGGTGGCTTCTTCATCAGCACAGCAGCATCAGATGTTGACACCATACAGAATATCCCTAAGACATCACTATTACGTAACAAAAACACCATACTCGCATACAATTTTCAGAGGTTGCCTTCGATTTCCCCTGGTTTCCATCATCAGATCCTGACTTGGTGAAAATGGGACCATCTCGAAAGTAAACATTATCGATCGAAAAAAACAATTTTTGATATCGGTCCATTATTGACGAATATATCGGAGAACATACATAAAAAAAAAATTATACATACAGACGAATTGCGAACCTCCTCCATTTTTCGAAGTCGGTTAAGAAGATATATTCCGAAGATATTAAAATTCACAAAAACAAATTTTAGTTTCGCTATAGTAATGAGCTGTATGAAAATGTTTTGATTGTTGGATATTCCCATTTCTTATAGAAAATAACATTCCTGCAGTAAAGTTGTGTCAATATTTTAAGTCACATATTGTTGTCACATATTCTTCTAGGCCACACATTGGTGGAAATCGTAAATGATACAGTAATATTGGTACGATGTGTATATAAACATTAAAGTCATTTGTGCTTATTTTGCTCTAATATTAGTTTATCTCCTAGGGTTACAATTTTAATATGAAGTGTGCTTATCATTAATATGTTTAGGGATTTAAAAGTCAATTTACTCTTTTTCTGGGAATCATTATCCATTCGTGATATTTTTAACATTTCTTAATCCACAGAAAAGTTCTACAAGATCAGTAACACGAAATATATGAACCTAAGCTATTTGGTATTCAAATTATCCATTCTAAATGTACATCAATGCACAAACATTGTAAAACTTTAATAATATATTATTCAAATCACATTAATAACGTCTATTACAAAACTGTTTCTGGACAAATCTCGACAAACTCGTTCACAATTTTAAAACTTAGCAACACGCGCCCAAATTGTCAAGACCTGCATTCAAATATTTTCAAATTGTACAAAGCGCTAAATGCATTATATGAATTTATTTTGAGTTAAGTATAAAACTAGCCTCGTGGGTGTTATGAAATTATAATATACTGAGCTATTTATACTTTCTGATGTTTAGATGTTATTTATAGCTGATGCTTACATTCATCATGCTTTTCTTTTACCGCCAAGTATGTGATACCGGCTATTTGATGTTAAGCGATTACCGCAGCCTATTTCTTTTGAAAACATATTCAACCTAGTCTTTGGAAAAATTAGCTCATTCCGCCAATTTACTGTGGGCGGGCGAAAGGTCCTCTAAACCACGATGAATATAGTTCTGATAGAGAGCGGTGTGGTTATCAAATGATGACATCGCCATTACTAAATAGTTATTAATTACATAACATAACATAACTTCACGCCTTTTTTTACCCGAAGGTGTAGGCAGCGGCTGTTAAGCCTCGTCTCGCCGTTATGTTATAAGTGTTATAAGTGGCGAACCTATTGCCATACCGGGCACAAAGTTTTTCAGTCATCGATATTTATCACACATAACTTCCGAAAACAATTTCGAAAAGTCATTGGTGGACCTCTGGATCAGAATCCGTGTGCCACCGAGACTGTTTTATTAATTAATTAGTATAAATTATGTTTATATATTAAGTAATTTTTACTACACTACACTACACTATTAATTAGTACCTAAATTTACAATAGATATTGGTCTGCTTACACCCTGACATAACAATATGGCGGCTATCGTTCAAACATGTAAATCGCATGCGGCTAGAAGACATTAGTCACGTGGCACAAATGCAATATCATCGGACCACAGCGAAACCCACCAGAGTAATGTATGTCTTAAGTCCTTAAATCTAGACAATGGCTAACGGAATCAATAGAGGACCTTACATTTGTTCTACAATAATAGAGCCACACATCTGGCTGAATAAATGGGCCAGCTCGATCAGTGAAATACCACGACCTCTTAGAATATCGCCGTAAAGTGCCTCACGCCATCTTTCCTTTGGTAAGACAGTTATCCGGAGGCCACCCTCACTCCGCCGTTTCAAACTGTGAGATCAGTGTTGCAGGACTCAATGGGCGGGCCACTCGCTTACCACTGGGTTACCCGCTTAGCCAATTCCCTCTTTTCCCATGCACACACACACATGCACACACACATACACGTACAGTGGCAGCCTCGTGCAAAACTGATTACTTTAAAAAGTGGGCAATTAAAAAAGTATTTTAATTAAAGAGCGTTAGTTCTGTTTGTTTTACTAATTTTACTGTTTTCTTGTTCTAATATTTAATTACAATATAGTCAAAGATATTAATCAGTCTCGGTGGCGCAGTGGTCGAGCACACGGCTTCTGATCCAGAGGTCCCGGGTTCGATTCCAGACACTGGCTCACACCAATGACTTTTCGAAATTGTTTTCGGAAGTTATGTGTGATAAATATCGATGACTGATAAAAACTTTGTGCCCGGTATGGCAATAGGTTCGCCAACTATTCCATTTGGGACGTAAACATAACGGCGAGACGAGGCTTAACAGCCGCTGCCTACACCTTCGGGTAACAAGAGGCGTGAAGTTATGTTATGTTATGTTATATTAAGTATCAGTATAAATCCAACATAACTTCTGCAAGAGAATGTTACATACTTTTTCATCGCTTTCTCCATTTCAAATTAAAAATAGCTGACAAGCTGACAGTAAAATGTCAGATTCCGCATTTGTTTCAATATGCCAAATGGCTTTTATATGTAAAACTAGCGGACCCGGCGAACTCCGTTTCGCCGCCAGAAATTGAAAAAAGATTTTCCCGCTCTTCTGTTGAAATTAATCCTGAATTTTCTTTGCTATAAACCTCACGAAGCCCGAGATCTTTCCAACGAATGCAAAACCGTGGAAATCGGTTCGTGCGTTCTGGAGTTATAGTGTCAGGAAGGAAAACCCGACTTATTTTTATATAGTAGATAATTAATTAAACCTCATAGTGATTGGAAAAACTAGTACTGTTTATCAATAACAACAAATATGGCTTATAAAAATGTATAGCTGTGGATAAAATTTTACGCTTATAACAATTTTGTTCTTATTTCTCTACACTAATAAAGAGCAACCTGAGAAATCTGGTGCCTAAGAACTGCCGAATTATTTTTTAGTATCCAGTACATTATTCTACATAGAAAGTACCTATAAATATGCTAATATCATCATTTATTATAATCTCAGAAAGAACACTATTTATATACCTCAGAAGCTCTAGTAAATAGGTCATTAACCACTGTCCTCTGAAGGTGGCTCTTTATGTATTATAAAGATATTATAAGAAGCATGTCAACAAAGCCAAAGTATTTTTATACATATTACAAAAGCACTCCTACAAATACATCTCTTTAACTTACTAACTCTATTTCTGTATATTGTATACTCAGGTACGATTACTCAAATACAAACATTCTCAAGTCTATTTCCCAAGTATAATGGACAGAAGATTCAAAATGTCATGCTCACATCGCTGTTGTATGTTGCTAGAGTCAGCGTTTACACCTTTCTCGGTTTTTAGTAGCCGATAGTGTAGGCAACAGGCAATTGTGCTTAGATGCGGTAATCGAATAAGTTGTTCAAATGGAATATGTGGCAAAACCTATTGTTTTACATCAGATATAACTTCTCTCTCTCTCTCGCTCCCTCTCTCTCTCTCGCTCCCTCTCTCTCTCTCTTGCCGGCAAAAGTCAAAATAAAACTATTTTTTTTTGTAGATTTTTTTAGTAGAAGCAAAAGGAAACATGATACCCGATCCTCACAAAAACTATACAATTATAGATTATTTATTAAACAACGCCTTGTGAACGATCCACTGCCTTTTTTCAAGAATTGGTAAAAAGAAACAATAGTGCTTTAGAGATTTTGCATACTTTTAGCTTGGTATATATTGGATTTTTTTATTAGCTTTACGCTAGGCTTGGGCCATCGCTTATCACTTGCACCAAATCTTTATAATATATTTTGGGACCGCTCTAAGTGTGCGAATTTCCTTTTAGCGTCCAGCCGTCTCGAGGTATATTTATCATACACCATAGTAGTTAGTTTGTAACTAGCCTCGGGGGAGGATCTCACTACAAACATTTTTAGCGAATATTAGCCATCCATTTTTATATTTATTATACTAGTTGACTGCACCAGCTTATTTTCGCGCAAAAAGTAAAAGAAATAAACATGGTCGCTGTGGCTTATCCCTGAGAGATAGACAAATAACATTGCGGACTTTTTCGTAGACCTTCTTCAGATGTATGATAATGTAGTAGATTATTTTGATCTATCAACCGTATATCTACCTCTAAATCTCTACAATTGTCATATAATACATACATAACATAACTTCACACCTTGGTTACCCGAAGGTGTAGGCAGCGGCTGTTAGACCTCGTCTCGCCGTTATGTTTACGTCCCAAATGGAATAGGTGGCCAACCTATTTACATACCGGGCACGAAGTTTTCAGTCATATTAATCTTCTGAAAACAATTTCGAAAAGTCATTGGTGTGAGCCAGTGTCAGGATTCGAACCCGGACCTCTGGATCAGAAGCCGTGTGCTGGACCACTGGATCACCGAAACTATTACCACTTTTCATTTAATATATTATACATGAATTATAGACAAAAATCACTCCGTTAAAACTCTCTGTCTAAAACCACATCAATGCCGGTTAATTTCTGCTAATTGTGTATCCTCGTATTGAAATATCACCTATTTAATATATCACGTCAATATTCTGAGAAGTCATGGTATTTTACCGACCGAGCCAGCAGTTTATGAACTGTTTTCAGTACAGTAATTTGTTGTTTTAACTTTAAAAAAGAAGACATATTAACATAACATATTTTACTAAATGGTTTGAAAAAAATATATTCTCTCTTTAGAAAAGATATTCTAAATAAATATATATATTGTGTGGATGCATGGACTTTGCATGGTGGCTTCTTTATAAAATCTCTCGGATTGGAATCCGGATACATTATTTCGTAGTTATGGATCAAGTTCTTATTTGAAATGATGGCATTGTTCAGATTTAAAAAGGCACTATAATTTAAAAATTTTTGATTTAACTTAACTTGTTCATGTAATGAATTAGAATTTTTATAATCAATCAATTCTATATCTATGAAAACCAAACATAATTTTCCCTAATAATTTCCTATAACCAAAGTTTGTGCGGTCATACGAAGACAAGGATCGTGTTGAAAGAAAAACAAATCCATTCTGGTACGAAGTCGATACGAACGCGCAATAAACGATTTCAACTGAGCAATATGACCCACACAAATAAAATGTTTGCGAAATAAATACGTAGAGAAGTTTAAAATCCAACGATTTAAATGAAGTCTCGGTGGCGCAGTGGTAGAGCACACGGCTTCTGATCCAGAGGTCCGGGTTCGATCTCAGATACTGGCTCACACCAATGACTTTTCGAAATTGTTTTCGATGACTGAAAACTTTGTGCCCGGTATGGCAATAGGTTCGCCACCTATTCCATTTGGGACGTAAACATAACGGCGAGACGCGGCTTAACAGCCGCTGCCTACACCTTCGGGTAACAAAAGGCGTGAAGTTATGTTATGTTGTATGTATGTATGTTTAATGGAGCAGTGTTGTTGATAAAACCGAATTCTACTAATTTTATAATAATCTAACCGACCAGGCATTTAAAAACTCACTGCTTTGCCCCTATTGGTCATAGCGTGAAAATACAGTAGACATAGCCTTTGTCAATTACTAGGCTATCTTACCTCGGAAGTAAGTAAAGGGGATGATGCACATATAAACCAGTGGACCATAAGAACTGGTGTCTCATTCGTTGTTACGTTTCATTACAGAACAATAAACAAATAAAATTGCCAATTAATCTTCATTTGTTGTTTCTCAACTTTGTTGGACACAAAGACAATTAACTTGGCTAAGTTTTTTTTCTACCCTCAATTTGAAAATGATTGTTTTTTTTTTTTATAAGGGTTTTAATGACCTGGTAACTAAGACCTTTAAGTCAAAAAATGATTGTGATTTGTGTTCGTTGTTCATTTGGTCATTAAGAATTATATTAGTATACATGCATGCATCCGTGCATGCACCTTCCTAAAATTCTGTAACTTATAATTAAAAATAAAAGATGTGTAAGTAAATAATAACCTTATATTATAATTTTTGTTTTTACATGTCATTGTAACTACATTACTTGGGACGTGACTTGATCCGCGAAATATTGCTCGATCTGCATAAAGTGGCTCATGCCGCGTTACTTATGATCAGAATAAATAAGCTAAATAATTAGATAAGTCTTTCTCAGTCAGACAGACCAACTTTTGGCTCTAATTTTAAATTATTACGAGGAATTACTGGGGATATAGTATGACTATCAAAAATTACCTATCTATATTTGTTTGATTTTTTTCAAATATCATCTGAAAATTTAATAATAATATAAAAGAGCTCGTTGCGCGGGTCAACAGAACCATTGTCCTGTCTGTCAACATAAATAAAAAGGCTTTATTCTAAACACGTATAAATCTGGATTTGTATTTGACAGCTTCACTAAAAGAGTTATGTTAATTTATTTTAAAAATAATCCTCAAAAGAGCTGTCTAGTTATCAGTAAATCTGTTTAAAGTGCCGATGCCTTAGCTCTATTCGAACACGCCCTCTAGTTGCACGATAAGAAATTAAAGCTAGACATAGAATATTATTATGAACGATGTTCATCATACAATTAATAGTAATATTTAAGTATACTTGTCACTAGTATACACAAATTTAGGCTTTTGATAAATAAAAAATTATGTTCTTTAAACTGAAAAAATGTTAATATGTTAATGGGGCAATCATCATCTGACAGTAGGCTATTACCATGGATGATGTTAGGTCATGTGGCCACTTTTAAAACAGGTAGATTAAACAGTTGCGTTTCCCTATGCCATTGTAAAAGCCGTGAGCTTTTACAATGGCATAGGGAAACGCTCGGAAGGGCAATAGGAAAGAGGAGGGGGCTGGGGTTAGGTATAGGGATATCTCGCTCATTGATCAAAACATCTTAAAGTTGAAACATGATTTTAAAAAAAAAATAAAATACGTAAACAACAATAACAAGCTAAAATATTTTCTCAAAACACGAAGTAGTAAACTTGTACTTAGAGTAGTCATAAAACTTCGATCAGTCATCCGAAGATCAACTTAAACAACAGACAAAACTAAAAGTATCACATATCTGAGGGCTAAATTCCTTCATAAATAAGGACAAGACATATTGTAACTTTACACCGGTTACTGAAAACTTTACGTTTGCGGCCAACACTTTAGATAACCGATGCTTGTAATCAGGTCAGCCTCTTTACGAACAAATATTATATAGAAAGATACACCAGGTTATAATAAGATTTTGGAAGGAAGATGAGGAAGGGCATACTTCTATGGTTCGGACATGTAGAAACAGTGAATTGTGCAAGATTGACGAAAGAGATGACGTTCATAGGAGTTCATGGGAGTCGATGACCATGACACACTTTCCTCGACCAAATTGAACGTGTCCTTGGAGAAGATAATTTCAGGAGCAATTTCAGAGGATTAAAATAAAGCTTATTTTGACTTTGACTTAATTCATGCATATCAGGATTGAAGCTTTAAGAAAAAGAGCCTTCGGTATCCTTCGACTAGCTTCTTAAATCAATTTTTAAAATTACGGTGAATTTGAAATAAAAACACGAACTGACAACATGACAAGACTTTTCAAGCAGTGAAATATTAATATCGTGCTAAGTTCAGCATCAGAATCACCTAAGCTCTGCACAAGTTATGTAACTTGTAATATAGCAATATGAAATGTATGCTTAAAATGCTTAAAAGCTTTGCCGATCAAAATTAAAAGTTGTCTTAGACTGGGATTTTAAAATTTCGTCTTCGTAGCCCGTAGATGCTTGCGCTACGGATTTCATAACAGTGATAAGAAAATTATGTGGGTTAGTTTTTAAAATTTATTATTGTTACAAATTGTTACAAAAAATAATATTTTGTATGATTAAAGCCTTTAATGGCAATAGGTTTGCCACCTATTCCATTTGGGACGTAAACATAACGGCGAGACGGAGCTTAACAGCCGCTGCCTACTCCTTCGGGTAACAAAAGGCGTGAACTTATGTTATGTTATGTTTTTACATAACATAACATAACTTCACGCCTAACGTTATGTTTTTAAAACCTCTAATACCGGATTATATAAGACAGCGACAATTATGCAGGATTATTCGCTAAGGCTGTCCAAAGAGGCGTCTACCCAGTCTAGCGTTAGTTATAAGATCTGCAATACAGGTATTATTTAAAACTATCATAGGTTTATTTGACTCAATTTCCAGTTTTGCCATTTGGATGGAATATAAAATATATGTATATATATATATGTCACGGTAAGAGTGAATAATTGAAGATTATTAATAATTATCTATTATTATTAATAATTACCGAAAGTCGAGGTTAAAGTGATAAATTAATCACATTTGTTGGTTTTTATTAATAATTTAACCCTATATATTAAACCTATATTATTACATAATTTATAAGCGGCCAAGGGTTGCGGGGCGGGGCGTTGTGCGCGACGTGCGAGAGGTGCGGGAGGATGCCACGCGAGGAAACCGCGTAAGCGACGCGTTAGTTGGCTCGGTGTTGTTTCTAGGCAGGAGTCGGAATCCTCATGGACACCAAAACTACGTCACGTATGAGGTAGTTTGGGTAGTGCCGGACTCTTACCGGCTAAACCTGTCTCTTGCCCTCTAGGGTTTCTCCATAGACTGAAGGTCCATGCCCTTTTTGGATTAATTTTGGTATTATTTGATTTTGAGTTATTTTAAAAATTGCTCCCCAGTTCTAATTCGGTATTGCAAAATTTTAGTTTGATTTACTGATCTTATGTTTGTGATAATAGTTCGTTTTCGGTTTAAGTAATAAGTATAGTAATTTACTCACGCATTTATGTTGTAAGACTATGTTTAATATTGTAAATAAATACCTGCTGGTCAAAAACATTGGGTTTTTATTTATTTTATAACTTTTACCAATATGTGCCGTGAATTATTAATAATTACTACTAAAAGTAATAAATTTCGATCGTTTATTCACATTTACCAAAACATGTGGTTATTATTAATAATTTAGTAAAAATATTAATAATTTTTAATTAATCAGATTTACCGTAACATATATATATATATATATATACATATATATATAAATATACATTTATATAAATATATTTAAGTTAGTAGATAGAGAAACCTTTTGTGTTGAACAACTTGTGTAAACTTAAACGATCATGGTAACACGAACCGTATCAACCGTATTTTGAGTAACTTAGATATCGTATATTTGAAAGAAGTTATTACAAACTGTTGAGTTAATTTTTGGTTTCTGCTATACTTTAGCACTCATGGACATTCAAACATTTATGTCTACTCCGTAAAGGACTTTACTGAAACATAGTTAGCCATCAACACTGTTAGAAATTACTAAAAGAAGAGTGATTCTTTATTACCAACATCCTCATACATCCTCCATCCTCACGGAACCCTAGAACCTGATCTCACACACTAGTAAAAGAACATCACTTCACGCCTTTTGTTACTCGAAGTTGTAGGCAGCGGCTGTTAAACCTCGTCTCGCCGTTATGTTTACGCCCCAAATGGAATAGTGGCGAACCTATTGCCATACCGGGCACAAAGTTTTTCAGTCACCGATATTTATCACACATAACTTCCGAAAACAATTTCGGAAAGTCATTGGTGTGAGCCAGTGTCTGGAATCGAACCCGGACCTCTGGATCAGAAGCCGTGTGCTCGACCACTCCGCCACCGAGACTTTGAAAGAGAGTAAAAGAACTCTCCTAGAAAGTAGTGCCTTTTAGTAGTGATTTCTCTACTGACTGTTTCATTCTGAGCGAATTAAATCCTGCTGTGCCTTGCCCCTTATCAAGACCTTCATATCATTATCAAAGTGAAATAAGTTTAAAAATAGGCTGTATAACGTTACAGTACGATTCAACGGATCAGAGCAGTTATAATTAATGTCACCAAATCGGGAAAAAACTTATTACTTTTGTAGATTTGTAGATTTTGTGTTGATACGAAGTTCATCGTGTTCGCTCTTATAGAAGTACATTTTTAAATAAATAAATCATACGCACATTTGTCGTTCGTATTGAATCGAAATAATTGTCACGATCCAGAAGTATGTTTGTATACTTACATTGGATTCCCATATAGCGCGCGACATGTGAAGGTAAATATTAACAGGAGATATTTGCATATAATTCTGGCACGAATATTACTGTAAATGATATTCAATCGAATATCGTGAACGTGTGAACGAATGATAAATGATAAATGATAAACCAGCAAGCAAACTCTTTAAGATGAGATAGGGAAGCAAACAGTGTTAGGAGCTAGTACGAAGTAGGCCTCCGGATTCCTCTCTCATCGAACGACACGTGATATACTTTTGTGAATTCACAATTTTGTATTTTTTTATTTTTTTAAAATGTATAATAATAATTATTTCATTTTTAGGAAACAAATAAATAATATAATACTCAGTAAGTGATAATTTTTTTTATAATTGAAACTAATTTATAATAAAATTTAAAAATAGCATTTCATTGTCAGTTTCAACTGGAGGATATCACATCACCTCGATTTGGTCTAGGTCTCATTTTAGACATTTAAAAATAGTCAATAGATACATGAGATTAAACTTATTACTAAATTTTAATTACTCGTTAACACTTGCGCTTGGAACAAGAAAATACGGATGCGACCGCTACGGGCGACCCGATTGTTAGTGTAGCGACTATCATAAAGAAAACCATGCACAAAATTTAAAAAATCGTTTAATTTATAACATTCATACCACTGACTAACAAGTGACTAACTAACAAATTAGAGAACAATTTTTATTTACATACATATTGTTTAGTAAATCAGAACTTACAACTACATAGCTTCAAACCAAGTCTGTAACAAGGAAGGCAAAAAGAATTCATTTTAAATCCTTTATAAATAGAAAAAGAAGAGAAAATTTAAAACATCAGGCGAATTTCTAAATCAAGTCACAAAATCCACAATCTCATACAATTATTTGATATTTTTATTTTAAAATAATTGAAAATCTCTAAACCTCAAAACTGATTTACACACGAAAGACATATTTGCATATCAATAAAAACAAGAATTCTACAGCATGTAGTGTTTACAAAATTTTCCCTGTCTAGATAGTTATTGAGAGCGGAATAGAGAGACGTAGAGGAAGAGAGAGGGAGATCGTAATATTGTATGCAAATACTTTTATGCAGATTGTGATTTCAATACGATGTTACATACAGCTTTTAACATATGAATATTCAGTAGAGTGTTGGCGCAATGTATTTATATAAATGTTTTAATGATATTTTGATGCCTTAAAGTGTCATAATTAAGAAACTATTTGTATACAAATTTTAGGCTTTTGTGTTGCATATTACACAAATATAATGACCAGGAAATAAACACGACACGTTTATGTAAATATTGCAGGTTGCACTGGCCGCCATTCATCTGTAAATATTGCAGGTTGCACTGGCCGCCATTCATCTGTAAATATTGCAGGTTGCACTGGCCGCCATTCATCTGCAAATATTGCAGGCTGCACTGGCCGCCATTCATCTGTAAATATTGCAGGTTGCACTGGCCGCCATTCATCTGCAAATATTGCAGGCTGCACTGGCCGCCATTCATCTGTAAATATTGCAGGTTGCACTGGCCGCCATTCATCCGTAAATATTGCAGGTTGCACTGGCCGCCATTCATCTGTAAATATTGCAGGTTGCACTGGCCGCCATTCATCTGTAAATATTGCAGGTTGCACTGGCCGCCATTCATCTGTAAATATTGCAGGTTGCACTGGCCGCCATTCATCCGTAAATATTGCAGGTTGCACTGGCCGCCATTCATCTGTAAATATTGCAGGTTGCACTGGCCGCCATTCATCTGTAAATATTGCAGGTTGCACTGGCCGCCATTCATCTGTAAATATTGCAGGTTGCACTGGCCGCCATTCATTTGTAAATATTGCAGGCTGCACTGGCCGCCATTCAGCTGTAAATATTGCAGGTTGCACTGGCCGCCATTCATTTGTAAATATTGCAGGTTGCACTGGCCGCCATTCATCTGTAAATATTGCAGGTTGCACTTAAAATACATTATCATTATATATCTCATCGTTTTATAATAATAAGTAATAAGTATAATACACTAAACAAATTATCACAAAAGGCAAACAATACTGATCTATCCGATTAACATAAATTCACTACAATCGATGCAATTTAACATATGTGCGGTCATAAAGCAGCTAGCCAGTTTCCGTTAGTCTAACAGTAATAGCTCCTGGACTAACTGTCGGTAAATCAGTTGGAGACATCTATAAGTAACCCGGACGTTTGTTACAAAAGATAACACTCAGTATTATTAAGAGTGTCTTCTACAATTCGAACGGCTTTGCTTACCGAGTTCAGTGAAATCGTGATTTATCGACAGATCTGAGGCTTTCAATTAGGTGAAGTGAATTATAGTTCGCACGCCGTTGTTCTTAATATTATTTAAAATATTATTTTTAAAAACTTTCGATTGTGTTCAGGAAGCACACTAGATACTCAGGAACTTATCTCATAAATATAAATAAATTATCGCTTACATAAATAAACTATCGCTAATAATAAATATTTACAATTTGAATTCGTAGACCAACGTAGCTTGATCTCCATTTTCTCTTTGTTTCATAAAATATTTTGTAATATTATCGAATAGCTAACTCTGTACTGAAACATCATTGAAATGGAATATATAGATCAAACTGTAGTGGTTTCACATATTATTTTCTGGAAATATTATAATATCGACTAATATCATACCACAATTATTAATTTTCTGAAATTCTGTGAATATCAGTAGTGGATATCTGGAATAAAGCATTAATATTGTATGATAGTTTGGCGCGGGATATTTTGGGAGGAATATTTTGCGGGGTATTTTGGGCTTTTAAATATTTATTTCTAAGAAAGCAGTTTAATTTGTTTTATCGTGAGTAATGTCAGGAAATAGAAGAAATAGAATTTATATTAAAAATATTGTTAATTTAAAAAGGCGAGATTAAAATACGCCATTGCTTTATTACAACAAGTAGTCTATGAAAAAGTATATTTTAAATAGTTCTTGGTCGTAGCTGCTGATAATAAATAATACAACAAATAAAAGACTCTGTTGTAGGAATTGAAATGTTTATTAAAATACAAATACAGATGCCAACATATATAAATACGAGCTGAAATAGAAAATACTTGAACTTTACAACTTTATAGAGTTTAGTTTTGTGACTGATTTCTTGATAACTTGAATGAGACTGTACTTTTTTGTTTTGTGTGTTCTTTTATGTATATAGGTTTATTATACCTTCATCCCCCTAAATATCCTAAAGTCAGCTTTAAAAAGATAAATTAAAAATAGTCGATAAAAAATTCTGAAGAGTGCTTATACACCAAGAGCTCTTCAGAATTTTTTTGTTTAAGTAATACCCTAATACTCTATATTTTTATAACTTCACGCTTTTTATACCCAAATATGTTTGCAGTGGCAATTATTTATCGACACTGAAAGTGCAACTTTCTGAAAATGTTTCTCCCTGATTCGAAGTTAAGACTTCTAATTCCAAAACGGGATACTAAACTTATATCGGCTATCAAGACGAAAAATACAATATAGAGCTATAGCTGTCTCCAAATAAATTCCCTTCACTTGTTCTTTTAATGTCCCCACGTGCTGGAATATCTTGTACTACTAGCACCTGACATTCGTAAAGATATTCCGTGGTTGTAAACTGGAAACTGGCAGATCCGGACATGCCTTTTCATAGTTCTTATAGTTCAGACATAAGATAAAAAATACGTGCTTCATTTTATGCGGGGTAGGCAGAGAATTTTATTTTATTTAATGTAATAGTCATTATTGAAAACTCATCAACACTCGTTCAACTGAATAAGAGTTTATACGAAACAAATAAAATTGCATTTACAGAGACCTACACAAAGTAAAGAAACCCATAATATTTAGATCTTATGTTCAAATTCAAAGTCAAATTTTATTAACAGTATTTTCACTCTAGTTAGAGTTACATGGAAAGATTAAGTACTGGAAATATACATTACTTAATAAAAACACGCCATTTAAATTATGGTATATTTAACAACAAGGTAACAATAAGGTTGTTTTTTTTGTCCCCTCTCGCACTGCGATCTGTCACCATAGGAACATTTATCAGTGGGTTGGTTGAGTTGTTGAATGGCATGCTCGGTATACGACCTCTGCCGTATCCTACTTTACTTCACTGTTGCAATCTAAGTATGTCTTGGGGCATCTTTCTTTTTAATCTGCGTATGATATTACTGTCTTCCATTAAGACAATGGCCAAGCTGTTCGGATGGTCTTTAATCATTTCCTTGTAAATGTTGGTATGGAAGGGAATTTCCTGTTTGACTGTGGTCATATTCAGGTCATGATGCAGTTGTTCATATGTGACGAACTAGGGAGCACCGGTTATCATCCTCAAAATTTTGTTTTAAAATCTCTGTAAGATTTCGATATTAGAATTGGAAGCCGTACCCCAGAGTTGTATACCGTAGGTCCAAATCGGTTTAAGAATGGTTTTGTAAAGCAAAAGCTTGCTACTTATCGACGATTGTGACCGGTGACCCATTAACCAGTACAGCTTGCGTAATTGTTGTCCTAACTGTTTCCTTTTTGTGAAAATGTGCTTTCGCCAAGTGAGTCGCTTATCAAGGTGTAAACCTAAACACCTGACATGGTCTAATTGAGGGACTTCTACGTCATTAAGTTTGACGGCTGGACAAGTGCCTCTCCATAAGGTGAAGGTGATATTAACAGATTTAGATTCATTGGCCTTGATTCTCCATTGTTTCAACCAGGTAGATACCAGGTGTACCGGTATGAAATGAGTGTTAAGATACAAATGTGTTGGTAGGTGTTATTTGTTGTGAATAAGCCTTAATTTTT
This sequence comes from Euproctis similis, assembly GCA_905147225.2. Taxonomy (NCBI): domain Eukaryota; kingdom Metazoa; phylum Arthropoda; class Insecta; order Lepidoptera; family Erebidae; genus Euproctis; species Euproctis similis. The sequence goes on along the minus strand of LR990121.1, from coordinate 1,725,138 downwards.
TTTCTGTTTGATTGCCATGACAATTATCAAACATTCAATTAACCTAACAGTTAGTAAACAAACAACATCATATTTTTTATTGTGTTAAAAATGACAAATTTTGTGCCGGAAAGTGATGATTTGCGGAAAGCATTAATTTTTTGTTGCCATTTGAAAAAAAATGATGCAGAATCACATCGAATGCTTGTCGAAGCATATGGTGATCGTGCTCTATCAGAAGCAACATGCAAGAGATGGTTTCATGGATTCAAATGTAATGATTTTGATGTGAGAAATGAAGAACGTAGAAGACCACCAAAAAAATTCGAAGACGCCAAACTGCAAGCCATATTGGATGAAGATGATACTTTGAGTCAGAAGCAAATGGCAGCTATGTTAAATGTAGCACAACAAACAATTTCAGACCGTTTGAAAGCTATGGGAAAAATTCAAAAGTGTGGAAAATGGGTGCCACATGAATCGAATGAAAGACAAATGGAAAACCGGAAAAACATTTGTGAAATGTTGCTTCAAAGACACGAAAGAAATTCAGTTTTGATTCGAATTGTCACTGGCGATGAAAAATGGATTTATTTTAAGAATCATAAACGGAGAAAATCATGGGTTAATCCGGGACAACCATCAGCATCGACTGCAAAACCAGATCGTTTCGGGAAGAAGGCAATACTCTGTGTTTGGTGGGATCAGAAGGGTGTGGTGTATGAACTCCTAAAACCTGGTGAAACTGTTAACTGATACTGATCGATTTGGACAACGCATTGATCGAAAAACGACCAAAATGGGCCAGAAGACACGGCAAAGTAATTTTGTTACACGACAATGCACCTGCACACAAAGCAAAATCGGTTGAGGATACAATCAAAGTACTTGGCTGGGAGTTGCTACCCCACCCGCCCTATTCACCAGACTTGGCTCCTTCCGAATACCATTTATTTTCATCGATGGGACACGCATTGGCTGAGCAGCGGTTCGATTCCTACGGGGAAGTGGAAAATTGGGTGTCTGATTGGTTTGCTTCAAAAGAAGAACATTTCTATTGGCATGGTATCCACAAATTACCAAAAAGGTGGACAAAATGTTTAGAAAGTGATGGACAATATTTTGAATAACTTTTTTTTATCTAATCAAAATTAATATTTTACTTTCACAAAAAACGCTCATTTCATACCGGTACACCTATGTATATTTGTACTCCTAGATATAAAACCTATGTTCTTAATTATAAGAATCAACGTATAAAGGTACAAATAAAGTGATATTATTGAAGTGGAACTTCTAATGTCTCTTGCAAAAGCGTTTAACGCTTTTAACGCCCCCTCGCGGGTATTATTAGTAATATAATACACTAGAACATAAATCAGCTTATATAAACCATGGAAGAGAATTTACATAGCGTGATTAAAAACTGTACATAGACATCTAGTAGCTAGTAGCAGCAATGTTTTTATCGCACCGTGTCTCAAAAGTACTGGCTGCATAAAAAATATAGTTTTTAATTATTAAATTTATATGCTACTTAAAAAAAACAAACCAAAAAATTCAAATATTACTAAGAATATACAAACAAGGCATTTTTTTAATGTTATATAATAATAATAACAAATAATAATTAGTTTGACGTCGCTATAATTGAAAAGCCAACCTTGGGAACCTTAATAAAAAGTATCCATACAGGCACAGGAGTAACAACTAATTCAGTTTTAGAATTGTAAAACATGTTTAGTAAATATTTAGTAATTAGGCAATAAATAATATTATTATTAAAATGCAATAGGTAGCAGATAAAATAATGGCTTTTTTATTTCTGTATTTATTACTGTATTTAATTTCATTATATAAACTCAATTTTAATTTGTCTTAATTATTTTTACCTTATTGCAACCAGTAGTGTACATGTACAAAAGTACAATTAGATTACAAATTCGTTTAAGAAGTATTAAAAACAAAATGGGCAAAATAAATAATTTCTTTCTAATGTGCCGGCAAATAATCTATAAATGTAATAAAACTGTAGGATAGTTGAAACAATACATTGAATAATTCATTTGTATAATTCTTGGGATATGATCTACAATCGATACCGAACCCAAAAATATAGTTTTTAGAATTTTGTCCGTTTATCTGTATGTTTGTTACGGATAAACTGTAAAAGTACTGCATGCTTTTACGTCGAAGTTTGCTTAAATATAGCCAAGAGGGTCGGGTCAACACATAGGCTAAATATTATCACGCTATCACTAACTGGGGGTGAGCGATGAATCCGTATAATGGCACGGGCACAGTATTCTTCCTGCTTTTTTGGCGTCCACGCAGATGAAGTAGCGAGCTACAACTAGTATAGTTATTAAAATGCAATATGTAGCTGGTAAAATAAGGGCTGTTTAATTTATTTGTATTTAATTTCATTATGTAAACTAAATTTTGATTTGTTTTAATTATTTTTACCTTATTGCAATTTCTTTCTATTTAATTCTTTTTGTGCTATCTGTACTAGTACTTTTTTTTGTAAAATCTAATTTTTTTTGTAACACAACAAGTAGTTACGAAGCGCCTACCGAATATGCCAGACGTATATTTGTTATTATAAAGATAATTAAATCGATATTTGTTATTTTGCAATGTATGTATGTAAGTATCTAAGGATGTACATATTATGTATGTGATAAATATTTAATACGTATTGAATCTTAGAACTCAATTTTAAAGTTTTTATACACGCTAAGTTTGGATAATATTAATAACAGTCGTAGAGCTAAGCAGTCCGCTGCATGAATGGGCCAGCTCGATCGGTTAAAACTCCACCGCCTCTCATTCAAATATAGTTTTAATTCTTTTTTACAATATGGGTATCAAATGAAAGGGCTCTTCGATAGTAACTTGAAAATGTGACGTCATTCTAAATCGAATACTATAAGTATTTTAATGCATTTTACAATATGAGTGTCGAATGGGCTTGAGCTTGGGGGAGTACCTAAATCAAAGAACAATGCGACGTCGAATACGGCAGATCCTCCTAAATAAAGTAGTCACCAAATTCTACCCAGACCTATATTAAGAACTACCAGACCGCGCGAACTTCGTACCGCCATATTTTAGACATTTTCCACTTAAAAGATTATTGCCGCGATCATATTGATACCCCAAAGCTTTCCTCATAAATGGACTATCAACACTATTTTTTTTTCAATTCAAGTTCCTGATTTATACATACATAACTTCACGCCACTTGCGGGGTAGGTAAAGGGTACAAAGCGTCATAGGGCACGATTATTACACACCTTACTTGCTTAGCTTTTGATATTAGCGACTAACAACCTAGATATGATGAAAATAATGGCAGTTAAAATATTAAGCAGTTGAATGAATGCATGAATGGGCTCAACCGGTGAAATACCACCACCTCGCAGAAGATCGACGTAAAGTGGCTCATGCCGCGTTTCGTTCGGTGAGAGAGGTACCCGGAGGTCCACCTCCCTTCCCCATCCTTCTCCCTTAAAGATCGGCAACGCAACGGTAACACTATAAGTGATGCCGGTGTCCATGGGCGGCGCAGGTTGCTTACTTTCAGGTGACACGTCTGCTCCTTTGCCCTCCTATCCCATAAAAAAAATTATTATCAACTTCAATCAATAGCAATACCAGGGACTTTGTCAGAAGTTTTTTGTCAATCTTTAGTTTTTTTTAATACTACTTGAACCTTTTTTTTTTAATTTGTCATTGTCGTCGATTAAAAAAAAAACCTGGTCACCACATGTTCTTACCAGTATGGCTAATTCACAGTGAGTGTTTTTTTTTATATTTTAAATGATGTCGATTTGGCACCTTGGTATTACTCTTATCAAAATAAATTCACTAAATTTTAAAAGAGATCACGATATTAAAAATGTAAATATAGATGGGCAACTATGTGGTATGCAGATGTGTAACAAACTCGCTAAGTCTTTATATTTTAGAAAAAGACGCCAAGATTGAGGTGCGTAGGGATATCTTGCGCGTCGTCCATTTATATGAAGTTGCAATATTGTAAAGAATTATAGATAATGTTATAATATCTGCGTGAGGAACTAACTGTAAACTAACTGTAGCTTTGACCCATGACTGTGGTTACTTAAGTATGAAAATATTTTTAAATCTTTTAATATTCGCGTTCCATATTACATAAATTTAATGAACGGAAAATAACGCGACACATTTAGGTAAACAAATTATCTGTCTGCTTGTGACTATGGCCAGTGCAACCAGGCCAAAACGTGAAGCCAATAATAAAAGTAAGTATTTGTTTACCTACACTTTTCGTGTTATTTCCCGTTTATTATACTCTTAAATAGATCAAATTCTAATCTAATGTGTCTAAATAGACACGGGGTCACAGATGTTACGGGTTCACAACACCTATTAATTACTACAAAATAAATATACATATACCCCAAAAGACGATTAAATACTACAAACTTATTATGACAAAAACAAAAAAAAATTCTAAGAAAATTAAAAAAAAAAAGTAAAAGTGTGTGTCCGCTCCGACGCACGACTGGAGTTTACTCCTCAAGAACGATTATAAAATAAAATAATAAATATTTACTGTCTACAAATATGAACACATTTCTTCGTAATAGAGAATGGCGTATCGCTATAAAGAGTGTTTCTATAAAGAGCTCAGGACATTGTATGGAGTGCCGACTCTTATTTATATGCTCTGTGACTATAAAGAGCTCAGGACATTGTATGGAGTGCCGACTCTTATTTATATGCTCTGTGACTATAAAGAGCTCAGGACATTGTATGGAGTGCCGACTCTTATTATTATATATTGTAAATCGATTCTTAAGGAGTAAACTCCAATAATAAATATATACTAATATATACTATGTACTAACATATTATATTAGAAACAAATAGTAATTAGTTAACAACGCCATCTGCTGGAATTAGTTAACAACGCCATCTGCTGGAATAGCTTTAGTGTTGTTGTCGTTAAAGCAAGTTAAGTGCTCACAATTTAAAATAATTCACATTCGCCAATAGATGTCAGGAATTCCAATAAAAAAGTAAGTTGATGTTTAAGTTAATTATCGATAAAACACGATAAAATGAAATTTTCTAAAAATGATTCCTAGCTAGATCGATTTATAGCCCCCGAAACCCCCTATATACTAAATTTCATGAAAATCGTTGGAGCCGATTCCGAGATTCACACACTTTTTATTAGGAGTACGATGTTGGCGATGCTACTGTGGCGCCCCTCGTCAGTGTTCGCTGCATGAATGGGCCGGCTCGACCCGTGGAATACCACGACCTCTCAGATTATCGCTGAAAAGTGGCCTTAGCCGCGTTTCACTCGCTGAGAGAGGTGTTCGGAGGCCCAATCCCTTTTCCCCTCCCCTACCGAAACCCACTCCCGACCCCACCCATATCCCATTGTAAGCGCCGGCAACGCAACTGTAACACTGCATGTGGTGAGGTGGCCATGGGCGGCGTTTGTAACTATCATAAGCCTGCTCGTTTGCCCCTTATACAATAAAAATGTAACCTAATTCCTATCCTATCCTACTTCTAATATATAAACTTCTCGTGTCACAATTTTCCCACACTCCTTCGAAACGGCTTGACCGACTCATTAAATTTTGTATTCATATCGGGTAAGTCTGAGAATTTTCAACCCCCTACGATCAACCCCTATTTTTTAAATTTAATTTTTTGGCAAGACAACGTTTGCCGGGTCAGCTAGTAATATATAAATGTGAATGTAAGTTTGTTTGCGTGCTTTCACGCGATAACTACTCAATCGATCATCATGAAACTTTGTACACATATTCTTTAAAGTAATTTACATATTTTTGAACCCGAAGGAAAAACTTATAAAATAGTCTACAACAATATCCTACATTTTATATTTATACTTTTATACTAATATACTTATACTAATATTATAAATGCGAATGTAAGTTTGTTTGTTACGCTTTCACGCAAAAACTACTGAACCGATCATCATGAAACTTTGTACATATACTCTTGAAGGTATTAGAAGTAACATAGGGTACTTTATATTAAAAAAAATTAAAAAAAATTACGAAAGATAAAACAATTGTTTGTCAAAAAATCGTCAAATTTAGCTACTTCAGTAATGAAGTTTTACAGTATTCGTAAATTAGATAACATAACGTAACTTCACACCTTTTTCTATCCGAAGGTGTAGGCAGCGGCTGTTATGCCTCGCGAGGGACGGTATTACAGTATTCAGGGTTGATACTTATACTTATACTTAACTTTACTTATACTTATTACTTATCATACTCCATATCATACTAATATTATAAATGCGAATGTAAGTTTGTTTGTTACGCTTTCACGGGATAACTACTCAACAGATCATCATGAATCTTTGTACATATATTCTTGGGGGTATTAGAAGTAATAAAGGATACTTTCTTTTTTCTCTCTTTAATTAACATATATTTGCACCCTAAGGAGAAACTTATAATATAGTCTACAAAAATATCCTACATTAATACTCTGCATTTATATTATATAAAATTGTTAAAGTCCAAAAATATTTATTTTTGTTACAGAGAAATATATTTTACCGTTTGTTGTTGCATTTTAATAAAGCATATTGTGAGATTTTTAAACGTCATACCTAATGTTGTAATTTTGAAAATTGATAATCCCAGCTAAGTAAGAAAATAGAGTTATTATATTGATTCAATTCTATGGTAATGATTTTGATACTTATTTATTGGCTTCAATGCGAGCGAAGCCGCGGGTAAAAGCTAGTACTCTTATAAAATTGTTACAGTCCAAAATTATTTATTTTTGTTACAGAGAAATATATTTTACCTTAAAAAATGTTGTTAGTTTTTTAAACGTCATTGTAAGTAGTAATTTTAAAACCTAATAATTCCAGCCAAGCAATAAAACAGAGTTATCATATTGGTTAACTTCTATAGTAATGATCTTTGATATCTATTTAATGGATTTAATGCGAGCGAAGCCGCGGGTAAAAGCTAGTAACTTTTATAAATAAAAATACCACAAAATACTATTAAATACTACAAATTTTAAACATAACATAACTTCACGCCTTTTGTTACCCGAAGGTGTAGCCAGCGGCTGTTAAGCCTCGTCTCGCCGTTATGTTTCGTCCCAAATGGAATAGGTGGCGATCCTATTGCCATACCGGGCACAAAGTTTGTCAGTCATCGATATTTATCACACATAACTTCCGAAAACAATTTCGAAAAGTCATTGGTGTGAGCCAGTGTCTGGAATCGAACCCCGGACCTCTGGATCAGAGGCCGTGCGCTCGCCGACTGCGCCACCGAGACTTTTTTAAATTTTAAATTCTGATTAAAGTATTGAGCGATATGATGACAAAGAGTGAAACAACAACAAAACATAACTTCACGCCTTTTCTACTCGAAGGTGTAGGCAGCGGCTGTTAAACCTCGTTTCGCCACTATGTTTTCATCCCAAATGGAATAGGTGGCGAACTTACTGCCATACCAGGCACAAAGTTTATAGTCATCGATATCTAAATACACATAACTTCAGCAAACAATTTCAAAAAGTCATTGCTGTGAGCCAGAACTCGAACCCGCGACTACTTTATACAGAAGTGGGGTTCTCGACATCTGGACCACCGGTACCTTTTAGCAACAAACAAACGTAAAAAAATCTACCTGCTAGCTGTCGCGGTCCGAGCTGTCCGAGTCGGATACATCATCAGTGTAACTAATTATTTCCCTATGAAATGAATTCTTACATTTTGTATTTTGCGATATCTTTGGAATTAAATGTCCGAATTGAATTATTCAAACAGTTCTAGAAAGGTGTTGAATCTGTCTTTTTATTGAAGTAATTTATTTTCAGGAAAGTTAAATTCAAGGTACAAAATAAAGCATTTTTATAACGACATCAATTTAATTATTTTAAAAAACTCAAAAAACACTTATTGTGAGATAACTACAATAGTTAGACATATGCCATCGCGGACTTTTTTATAGACAAATTTATGTTCTGTAAAAGTGTAGTACATTGTTTTATTCTAGAATCAATAGTTTTCGCAGCGTTCACGATGTAAGAATTATTTTCGAGTCATTTTCTTACACCTTGGGTTACATTATTGGACTTATAGTAAGGATCCCTAATTGATTTGAAAATATAATATAGCCTAAAGCCTTCCTCGATAAATGGACTATATACCACTGAAAGAATTTTTAAAATCGGACTGGTGGTTTCTGAGATTAGCGCGATTCTGTGACTATAAAGAGCTCAGGACATTGTATGGAGTGCCGACTCTTATTTATATGCTCTGTGACTGCATAACGCATTTCGTGTGACAGTCACGTGACTAGTACGATTTTGGTCCCCATAATTTTCATACCCCGGGCCTATATATGTAAATCGATTCTTAAGGAGTAAACTCCAAAAATTGATAGAAAGAAAAAAATTGATTGTATTTTTATTGTAAATTATGTATTTATAGAAAGTTAATTTTTTTTATTAAACTATTTTATAGTTAACTTTATTTATTTAGTCATAAATGAGAATAACTTCATCAAAGTTATATCAAAATAGTTTTTTTTTGGCTGTTATCAGACATTTAAAAATAGTCAATAGATACATGAGATTAAACTTATTACTAAATTTTAATTACTTGTTAACACTTGCGCTTGGAACCAGAAAATACGGATGCGACCGCTACGGGCGACCCGATTATAAGTGTAGCGACTATCATAAAGAAAACCATGCACAAAATTTAAAAAATCGTTTAATTTATAACATTCATACCACTGACGTGACTAACTAACAAATTAGAGAACAATTTTTATTTACATACATATTGTTTAGAAAATCAGCAGTTACAACTACATAGCTTCAAACCAAGTCTGTAAGAAGGAAAGCAAAAAGAATTCATTTTAAATCCTTTATAAATAGAAAAAGAAGAGAAAATTTAAAATATGAGGCGAATTTCTAAATCAAGTCACAAAAACCACAATCTCATACAATTATTTGATATTTATATTTTAAAATAATTGAAAATCTCTAAACCTCAAAACTGATTTACACACGAAAGACATATTTGCATATCAGTAAAAACAAGAATTCTAAAGCATGTAGTGTTTACAAAATTTTCCCTGTCTAGATAGTTATTAAGAGCGGAATAGAGAGACGTAGAGGAAGAGAGAGGGAGATCGTAATATTGTATGCAAATACTTTTATGCAGATTGTGATTTCAATACGATGTTACATACAGCTTTTAACATATGAATATTCAGTAGAGTGTTGGCGCAATGTATTTGTTTTAATGATATTTTGATGCCTTAAAGTGTCATAATTATGAAACTATTTGTATACAAATTTTAGGCTTTTGTGTTGCATATTACACAAATATAATGACCAGGAATTAAACACGACACGTTTATGTAAATATTGCAGGTTGCACTGGCCGCCATTCAGCTGTAAATATTGCAGGTTGCACTGGCCGCCATTCATCTGTAAATATTGCAGGTTGCACTGGCCGCCATTCATCTGTAAATATTGCAGGTTGCACTGGCCGCCATTCATCTGTAAATATTGCAGGTTGCACTGGCCGCCATTCATCTGTAAATATTGCAGGTTGCACTGGCCGCCATTCATCTGTAAATATTGCAGGTTGCACTGGCCGCCATTCATCTGTAAATATTGCAGGCTGCACTGGCCGCCATTCATTTGTAAATATTGCAGGTTGCACTGGCCGCCATTCATCTGTAAATATTGCAGGTTGCACTGGCCGCCATTCATTTGTAAATATTGCAGGTTGCACTGGCCGCCATTCATCTGTAAATATTGCAGGTTGCACTGGCCGCCATTCATCTGTAAATATTGCAGGTTGCACTGGCCGCCATTCATCTGTAAAATAGTTGTAATATGTAGTCGTAAGCAGTACAAGTACTGAATCACTCTACACCTTCTTTATTAAAATACATTATCATTATATATCTCATCGTTTTATAATAATAAGTAATAAGTATAATACACTAAACAAATTATCTTCACTACAATCGATGCAATTTAACATATGTGCGGTCATAAAGCAGCTAGCCAGTTTCCGTTAGTCTAACAGTAATAGCTCCTTGACTAACTGTCGGTAAATCAGTTGGAGACATCTATAAGTAACCCGGTCGTTTGTTACAAAAGATAACACTCAGTATTATTAAGAGTGTCTTCTACAATTCAAACGGCTTTGCTTATTGAGTTCAGTGAAATCGTGATTTATCGACAGATCTGAGGCTTTCAATTAGGTGAAGTGAATTATAGTTCGCACGCCGTTGTTCTTAATATTTTTTTAAAATATTATTTTTAAAAACTTTCGATTGTGTTCAGGAAGCACACTAGATACTCAGGAACTTATCTCATAAATATAAATAAATTATCGCTTACATAAATAAACTATCGCTAATAATAAATATTTACAATTTGAATTCGTAGACAAACGTAGCTTGATCTCCATTTTCTCTTTGTTTCATAAAATATTTTGTAATATTATCGAATAGCTAACTCTGTACTGAAACATCATTGAAATGGAATATATAGATCAAACTATAGTGGTTTCACATATTAATTTCTGGAAATATTATAATATCGACTAATATCATACCACAATTATTAATTTTCTGAAATTCTGTGAATATCAGTAGTGGATATCTGGAATAAAGCATTAATATTGTATGATAGTTTGGCGCGGGATATTTTGGGAGGAATATTTTGCGGGGTATTTTGGGCTTTTAAATATTTATTTCTAAGAAAGCAGTTTAATTTGTTTTATCGTGAGTAATGTCAGGAAATAGAAGAAATAGAATTTATATTAAAAATATTGTTAATTTAAAAAGGCGAGATTAAAATACGCCATTGCTTTATTACAACAAGTAGTCTATGAAAAAGTATATTTTAAATAGTTCTTGGTCGTAGCTGCTGATAATAAATAATACAACAAATAAAAGACTCTGTTGTAGGAATTGAAATGTTTATTAAAATACAAATACAGATGCCAACATATATAAATACGAGCTGAAATAGAAAATACTTGAACTTTACAACTTTATAGAGTTTAGTTTTGTGACTGATTTCTTGATAACTTGAATGAGACTGTACTTTTTTGTTTTGTGTGTTCTTTTATGTATATAGGTTTATTATACCTTCATCCCCCTAAATATCCTAAAGTCAGCTTTAAAAAGATAAATTAAAAATAGTCGATAAAAAATTCTGAAGAGTGCTTATACACCAAGAGCTCTTCAGAATTTTTTTGTTTAAGTAATACCCTAATACTCTATATTTTTATAACTTCACGCTTTTTATACCCAAATATGTTTGCAGTGGCAATTATTTATCGACACTGAAAGTGCAACTTTCTGAAAATGTTTCTCCCTGATTCGAAGTTAAGACTTCTAATTCCAAAACGGGATACTAAACTTATATCGGCTATCAAGACGAAAAATACAATATAGAGCTATAGCTGTCTCCAAATAAATTCCCTTCACTTGTTCTTTTAATGTCCCCACGTGCTGGAATATCTTGTACTACTAGCACCTGACATTCGTAAAGATATTCCGTGGTTGTAAACTGGAAACTGGCAGATCCGGACATGCCTTTTCATAGTTCTTATAGTTCAGACATAAGATAAAAAATACGTGCTTCATTTTATGCGGGGTAGGCAGAGAATTTTATTTTATTTAATGTAATAGTCATTATTGAAAACTCATCAACACTCGTTCAACTGAATAAGAGTTTATACGAAACAAATAAAATTGCATTTACAGAGACCTACACAAAGTAAAGAAACCCATAATATTTAGATCTTATGTTCAAATTCAAAGTCAAATTTTATTAACAGTATTTTCACTCTAGTTAGAGTTACATGGAAAGATTAAGTACTGGAAATATACATTACTTAATAAAAACACGCCATTTAAATTATGGTATATTTAACAACAAGGTAACAATAAGGTTGTTTTTTTTGTCCCCTCTCGCACTGCGATCTGTCACCATAGGAACATTTATCAGTGGGTTGGTTGAGTTGTTGAATGGCATGCTCGGTATACGACCTCTGCCGTATCCTACTTTACTTCACTGTTGCAATCTAAGTATGTCTTGGGGCATCTTTCTTTTTAATCTGCGTATGATATTACTGTCTTCCATTAAGACAATGGCCAAGCTGTTCGGATGGTCTTTAATCATTTCCTTGTAAATGTTGGTATGGAAGGGAATTTCCTGTTTGACTGTGGTCATATTCAGGTCATGATGCAGTTGTTCATATGTGACGAACTAGGGAGCACCGGTTATCATCCTCAAAATTTTGTTTTAAAATCTCTGTAAGATTTCGATATTAGAATTGGAAGCCGTACCCCAGAGTTGTATACCGTAGGTCCAAATCGGTTTAAGAATGGTTTTGTAAAGCAAAAGCTTGCTACTTATCGACGATTGTGACCGGTGACCCATTAACCAGTACAGCTTGCGTAATTGTTGTCCTAACTGTTTCCTTTTTGTGAAAATGTGCTTTCGCCAAGTGAGTCGCTTATCAAGGTGTAAACCTAAACACCTGACATGGTCTAATTGAGGGACTTCTACGTCATTAAGTTTGACGGCTGGACAAGTGCCTCTCCATAAGGTGAAGGTGATATTAACAGATTTAGATTCATTGGCCTTGATTCTCCATTGTTTCAACCAGGTAGATACCAGGTGTACCGGTATGAAATGAGTGTTAAGATACAAATGTGTTGGTAGGTGTTATTTGTTGTGAATAAGCCTTAATTTTTTTTCTGTTTGATTGCCATGACAATTATCAAACATTCAATTAACCTAACAGTTAGTAAACAAACAACATCATATTTTTTATTGTGTTAAAAATGACAAATTTTGTGCCGGAAAGTGATGATTTGCGGAAAGCATTAATTTTTTGTTGCCATTTGAAAAAAAATGATGCAGAATCACATCGAATGCTTGTCGAAGCATATGGTGATCGTGCTCTATCAGAAGCAACATGCAAGAGATGGTTTCATGGATTCAAATGTAATGATTTTGATGTGAGAAATGAAGAACGTAGAAGACCACCAAAAAAATTCGAAGACGCCAAACTGCAAGCCATATTGGATGAAGATGATACTTTGAGTCAGAAGCAAATGGCAGCTATGTTAAATGTAGCACAACAAACAATTTCAGACCGTTTGAAAGCTATGGGAAAAATTCAAAAGTGTGGAAAATGGGTGCCACATGAATCGAATGAAAGACAAATGGAAAACCGGAAAAACATTTGTGAAATGTTGCTTCAAAGACACGAAAGAAATTCAGTTTTGATTCGAATTGTCACTGGCGATGAAAAATGGATTTATTTTAAGAATCATAAACGGAGAAAATAATGGGTTAATCCGGGACAACCATCAGCATCGACTGCAAAACCAGATCGTTTCGGGAAGAAGGCAATACTCTGTGTTTGGTGGGATCAGAAGGGTGTGGTGTATGAACTCCTAAAACCTGGTGAAACTGTTAACTGATACTGATCGATTTGGACAACGCATTGATCGAAAAACGACCAAAATGGGCCAGAAGACACGGCAAAGTAATTTTGTTACACGACAATGCACCTGCACACAAAGCAAAATCGGTTGAGGATACAATCAAAGTACTTGGCTGGGAGTTGCTACCCCACCCGCCCTATTCACCAGACTTGGCTCCTTCCGAATACCATTTATTTTCATCGATGGGACACGCATTGGCTGAGCAGCGGTTCGATTCCTACGGGGAAGTGGAAAATTGGGTGTCTGATTGGTTTGCTTCAAAAGAAGAACATTTCTATTGGCATGGTATCCACAAATTACCAAAAAGGTGGACAAAATGTTTAGAAAGTGATGGACAATATTTTGAATAACTTTTTTTTATCTAATCAAAATTAATATTTTACTTTCACAAAAAACGCTCATTTCATACCGGTACACCTATGTATATTTGTACTCCTAGATATAAAACCTATGTTCTTAATTATAAGAATCAACGTATAAAGGTACAAATAAAGTGATATTATTGAAGTGGAACTTCTAATGTCTCTTGCAAAAGCGTTTAACGCTTTTAACGCCCCCTCGCGGGTATTATTAGTAATATAATACACTAGAACATAAATCAGCTTATATAAACCATGGAAGAGAATTTACATAGCGTGATTAAAAACTGTACATAGACATCTAGTAGCTAGTAGCAGCAATGTTTTTATCGCACCGTGTCTCAAAAGTACTGGCTGCATAAAAAATATAGTTTTTAATTATTAAATTTATATGCTACTTAAAAAAAACAAACCAAAAAATTCAAATATTACTAAGAATATACAAACAAGGCATTTTTTTAATGTTATATAATAATAATAACAAATAATAATTAGTTTGACGTCGCTATAATTGAAAAGCCAACCTTGGGAACCTTAATAAAAAGTATCCATACAGGCACAGGAGTAACAACTAATTCAGTTTTAGAATTGTAAAACATGTTTAGTAAATATTTAGTAATTAGGCAATAAATAATATTATTATTAAAATGCAATAGGTAGCAGATAAAATAATGGCTTTTTTATTTCTGTATTTATTACTGTATTTAATTTCATTATATAAACTCAATTTTAATTTGTCTTAATTATTTTTACCTTATTGCAACCAGTAGTGTACATGTACAAAAGTACAATTAGATTACAAATTCGTTTAAGAAGTATTAAAAACAAAATGGGCAAAATAAATAATTTCTTTCTAATGTGCCGGCAAATAATCTATAAATGTAATAAAACTGTAGGATAGTTGAAACAATACATTGAATAATTCATTTGTATAATTCTTGGGATATGATCTACAATCGATACCGAACCCAAAAATATAGTTTTTAGAATTTTGTCCGTTTATCTGTATGTTTGTTACGGATAAACTGTAAAAGTACTGCATGCTTTTACGTCGAAGTTTGCTTAAATATAGCCAAGAGGGTCGGGTCAACACATAGGCTAAATATTATCACGCTATCACTAACTGGGGGTGAGCGATGAATCCGTATAATGGCACGGGCACAGTATTCTTCCTGCTTTTTTGGCGTCCACGCAGATGAAGTAGCGAGCTACAACTAGTATAGTTATTAAAATGCAATATGTAGCTGGTAAAATAAGGGCTGTTTAATTTATTTGTATTTAATTTCATTATGTAAACTAAATTTTGATTTGTCTTAATTATTTTTACCTTATTGCAATTTCTTTCTATTTAATTCTTTTTGTGCTATCTGTACTAGTACTTTTTTTTGTAAAATCTAATTTTTTTTGTAACACAACAAGTAGTTACGAAGCGCCTACCGAATATGCCAGACGTATATTTGTTATTATAAAGATAATTAAATCGATATTTGTTATTTTGCAATGTATGTATGTAAGTATCTAAGGATGTACATATTATGTATGTGATAAATATTTAATACGTATTGAATCTTAGAACTCAATTTTAAAGTTTTTATACACGCTAAGTTTGGATAATATTAATAACAGTCGTAGAGCTAAGCAGTCCGCTGCATGAATGGGCCAGCTCGATCGGTTAAAACTCCACCGCCTCTCATTCAAATATAGTTTTAATTCTTTTTTACAATATGGGTATCAAATGAAAGGGCTCTTCGATAGTAACTTGAAAATGTGACGTCATTCTAAATCGAATACTATAAGTATTTTAATGCATTTTACAATATGAGTGTCGAATGGGCTTGAGCTTGGGGGAGTACCTAAATCAAAGAACAATGCGACGTCGAATACGGCAGATCCTCCTAAATAAAGTAGTCACCAAATTCTACCCAGACCTATATTAAGAACTACCAGACCGCGCGAACTTCGTACCGCCATATTTTAGACATTTTCCACTTAAAAGATTATTGCCGCGATCATATTGATACCCCAAAGCTTTCCTCATAAATGGACTATCAACACTATTTTTTTTTCAATTCAAGTTCCTGATTTATACATACATAACTTCACGCCACTTGCGGGGTAGGTAAAGGGTACAAAGCGTCATAGGGCACGATTATTACACACCTTACTTGCTTAGCTTTTGATATTAGCGACTAACAACCTAGATATGATGAAAATAATGGCAGTTAAAATATTAAGCAGTTGAATGAATGCATGAATGGGCTCAACCGGTGAAATACCACCACCTCGCAGAAGATCGACGTAAAGTGGCTCATGCCGCGTTTCGTTCGGTGAGAGAGGTACCCGGAGGTCCACCTCCCTTCCCCATCCTTCTCCCTTAAAGATCGGCAACGCAACGGTAACACTATAAGTGATGCCGGTGTCCATGGGCGGCGCAGGTTGCTTACTTTCAGGTGACACGTCTGCTCCTTTGCCCTCCTATCCCATAAAAAAAATTATTATCAACTTCAATCAATAGCAATACCAGGGACTTTGTCAGAAGTTTTTTGTCAATCTTTAGTTTTTTTTAATACTACTTGAACCTTTTTTTTTTAATTTGTCATTGTCGTCGATTAAAAAAAAAACCTGGTCACCACATGTTCTTACCAGTATGGCTAATTCACAGTGAGTGTTTTTTTTTATATTTTAAATGATGTCGATTTGGCACCTTGGTATTACTCTTATCAAAATAAATTCACTAAATTTTAAAAGAGATCACGATATTAAAAATGTAAATATAGATGGGCAACTATGTGGTATGCAGATGTGTAACAAACTCGCTAAGTCTTTATATTTTAGAAAAAGACGCCAAGATTGAGGTGCGTAGGGATATCTTGCGCGTCGTCCATTTATATGAAGTTGCAATATTGTAAAGAATTATAGATAATGTTATAATATCTGCGTGAGGAACTAACTGTAAACTAACTGTAGCTTTGACCCATGACTGTGGTTACTTAAGTATGAAAATATTTTTAAATCTTTTAATATTCGCGTTCCATATTACATAAATTTAATGAACGGAAAATAACGCGACACATTTAGGTAAACAAATTATCTGTCTGCTTGTGACTATGGCCAGTGCAACCAGGCCAAAACGTGAAGCCAATAATAAAAGTAAGTATTTGTTTACCTACACTTTTCGTGTTATTTCCCGTTTATTATACTCTTAAATAGATCAAATTCTAATCTAATGTGTCTAAATAGACACGGGGTCACAGATGTTACGGGTTCACAACACCTATTAATTACTACAAAATAAATATACATATACCCCAAAAGACGATTAAATACTACAAACTTATTATGACAAAAACAAAAAAAAATTCTAAGAAAATTAAAAAAAAAAAGTAAAAGTGTGTGTCCGCTCCGACGCACGACTGGAGTTTACTCCTCAAGAACGATTATAAAATAAAATAATAAATATTTACTGTCTACAAATATGAACACATTTCTTCGTAATAGAGAATGGCGTATCGCTATAAAGAGTGTTTCTATAAAGAGCTCAGGACATTGTATGGAGTGCCGACTCTTATTTATATGCTCTGTGACTATAAAGAGCTCAGGACATTGTATGGAGTGCCGACTCTTATTATTATATATTGTAAATCGATTCTTAAGGAGTAAACTCCAATAATAAATATATACTAATATATACTATGTACTAACATATTATATTAGAAACAAATAGTAATTAGTTAACAACGCCATCTGCTGGAATTAGTTAACAACGCCATCTGCTGGAATAGCTTTAGTGTTGTTGTCGTTAAAGCAAGTTAAGTGCTCACAATTTAAAATAATTCACATTCGCCAATAGATGTCAGGAATTCCAATAAAAAAGTAAGTTGATGTTTAAGTTAATTATCGATAAAACACGATAAAATGAAATTTTCTAAAAATGATTCCTAGCTAGATCGATTTATAGCCCCCGAAACCCCCTATATACTAAATTTCATGAAAATCGTTGGAGCCGATTCCGAGATTCACACACTTTTTATTAGGAGTACGATGTTGGCGATGCTACTGTGGCGCCCCTCGTCAGTGTTCGCTGCATGAATGGGCCGGCTCGACCCGTGGAATACCACGACCTCTCAGATTATCGCTGAAAAGTGGCCTTAGCCGCGTTTCACTCGCTGAGAGAGGTGTTCGGAGGCCCAATCCCTTTTCCCCTCCCCTACCGAAACCCACTCCCGACCCCACCCATATCCCATTGTAAGCGCCGGCAACGCAACTGTAACACTGCATGTGGTGAGGTGGCCATGGGCGGCGTTTGTAACTATCATAAGCCTGCTCGTTTGCCCCTTATACAATAAAAATGTAACCTAATTCCTATCCTATCCTACTTCTAATATATAAACTTCTCGTGTCACAATTTTCCCACACTCCTTCGAAACGGCTTGACCGACTCATTAAATTTTGTATTCATATCGGGTAAGTCTGAGAATTTTCAACCCCCTACGATCAACCCCTATTTTTTAAATTTAATTTTTTGGCAAGACAACGTTTGCCGGGTCAGCTAGTAATATATAAATGTGAATGTAAGTTTGTTTGCGTGCTTTCACGCGATAACTACTCAATCGATCATCATGAAACTTTGTACACATATTCTTTAAAGTAATTTACATATTTTTGAACCCGAAGGAAAAACTTATAAAATAGTCTACAACAATATCCTACATTTTATATTTATACTTTTATACTAATATACTTATACTAATATTATAAATGCGAATGTAAGTTTGTTTGTTACGCTTTCACGCAAAAACTACTGAACCGATCATCATGAAACTTTGTACATATACTCTTGAAGGTATTAGAAGTAACATAGGGTACTTTATATTAAAAAAAATTAAAAAAAATTACGAAAGATAAAACAATTGTTTGTCAAAAAATCGTCAAATTTAGCTACTTCAGTAATGAAGTTTTACAGTATTCGTAAATTAGATAACATAACGTAACTTCACACCTTTTTCTATCCGAAGGTGTAGGCAGCGGCTGTTATGCCTCGCGAGGGACGGTATTACAGTATTCAGGGTTGATACTTATACTTATACTTAACTTTACTTATACTTATTACTTATCATACTCCATATCATACTAATATTATAAATGCGAATGTAAGTTTGTTTGTTACGCTTTCACGGGATAACTACTCAACAGATCATCATGAATCTTTGTACATATATTCTTGGGGGTATTAGAAGTAATAAAGGATACTTTCTTTTTTCTCTCTTTAATTAACATATATTTGCACCCTAAGGAGAAACTTATAATATAGTCTACAAAAATATCCTACATTAATACTCTGCATTTATATTATATAAAATTGTTAAAGTCCAAAAATATTTATTTTTGTTACAGAGAAATATATTTTACCGTTTGTTGTTGCATTTTAATAAAGCATATTGTGAGATTTTTAAACGTCATACCTAATGTTGTAATTTTGAAAATTGATAATCCCAGCTAAGTAAGAAAATAGAGTTATTATATTGATTCAATTCTATGGTAATGATTTTGATACTTATTTATTGGCTTCAATGCGAGCGAAGCCGCGGGTAAAAGCTAGTACTCTTATAAAATTGTTACAGTCCAAAATTATTTATTTTTGTTACAGAGAAATATATTTTACCTTAAAAAATGTTGTTAGTTTTTTAAACGTCATTGTAAGTAGTAATTTTAAAACCTAATAATTCCAGCCAAGCAATAAAACAGAGTTATCATATTGGTTAACTTCTATAGTAATGATCTTTGATATCTATTTAATGGATTTAATGCGAGCGAAGCCGCGGGTAAAAGCTAGTAACTTTTATAAATAAAAATACCACAAAATACTATTAAATACTACAAATTTTAAACATAACATAACTTCACGCCTTTTGTTACCCGAAGGTGTAGCCAGCGGCTGTTAAGCCTCGTCTCGCCGTTATGTTTCGTCCCAAATGGAATAGGTGGCGATCCTATTGCCATACCGGGCACAAAGTTTGTCAGTCATCGATATTTATCACACATAACTTCCGAAAACAATTTCGAAAAGTCATTGGTGTGAGCCAGTGTCTGGAATCGAACCCCGGACCTCTGGATCAGAGGCCGTGCGCTCGCCGACTGCGCCACCGAGACTTTTTTAAATTTTAAATTCTGATTAAAGTATTGAGCGATATGATGACAAAGAGTGAAACAACAACAAAACATAACTTCACGCCTTTTCTACTCGAAGGTGTAGGCAGCGGCTGTTAAACCTCGTTTCACCACTATGTTTTCATCCCAAATGGAATAGGTGGCGAACTTACTGCCATACCAGGCACAAAGTTTATAGTCATCGATATCTAAATACACATAACTTCAGCAAACAATTTCAAAAAGTCATTGCTGTGAGCCAGAACTCGAACCCGCGACTACTTTATACAGAAGTGGGGTTCTCGACATCTGGACCACCGGTACCTTTTAGCAACAAACAAACGTAAAAAAATCTACCTGCTAGCTGTCGCGGTCCGAGCTGTCCGAGTCGGATACATCATCAGTGTAACTAATTATTTCCCTATGAAATGAATTCTTACATTTTGTATTTTGCGATATCTTTGGAATTAAATGTCCGAATTGAATTATTCAAACAGTTCTAGAAAGGTGTTGAATCTGTCTTTTTATTGAAGTAATTTATTTTCAGGAAAGTTAAATTCAAGGTACAAAATAAAGCATTTTTATAACGACATCAATTTAATTATTTTAAAAAACTCAAAAAACACTTATTGTGAGATAACTACAATAGTTAGACATATGCCATCGCGGACTTTTTTATAGACAAATTTATGTTCTGTAAAAGTGTAGTACATTGTTTTATTCTAGAATCAATAGTTTTCGCAGCGTTCACGATGTAAGAATTATTTTCGAGTCATTTTCTTACACCTTGGGTTACATTATTGGACTTATAGTAAGGATCCCTAATTGATTTGAAAATATAATATAGCCTAAAGCCTTCCTCGATAAATGGACTATATACCACTGAAAGAATTTTTAAAATCGGACTGGTGGTTTCTGAGATTAGCGCGATTCTGTGACTATAAAGAGCTCAGGACATTGTATGGAGTGCCGACTCTTATTTATATGCTCTGTGACTGCATAACGCATTTCGTGTGACAGTCACGTGACTAGTACGATTTTGGTCCCCATAATTTTCATACCCCGGGCCTATATATGTAAATCGATTCTTAAGGAGTAAACTCCAAAAATTGATAGAAAGAAAAAAATTGATTGTATTTTTATTGTAAATTATGTATTTATAGAAAGTTAATTTTTTTTATTAAACTATTTTATAGTTAACTTTATTTATTTAGTCATAAATGAGAATAACTTCATCAAAGTTATATCAAAATAGTTTTTTTTTGGCTGTTATCAGACATTTAAAAATAGTCAATAGATACATGAGATTAAACTTATTACTAAATTTTAATTACTTGTTAACACTTGCGCTTGGAACCAGAAAATACGGATGCGACCGCTACGGGCGACCCGATTATAAGTGTAGCGACTATCATAAAGAAAACCATGCACAAAATTTAAAAAATCGTTTAATTTATAACATTCATACCACTGACGTGACTAACTAACAAATTAGAGAACAATTTTTATTTACATACATATTGTTTAGAAAATCAGCAGTTACAACTACATAGCTTCAAACCAAGTCTGTAAGAAGGAAAGCAAAAAGAATTCATTTTAAATCCTTTATAAATAGAAAAAGAAGAGAAAATTTAAAATATGAGGCGAATTTCTAAATCAAGTCACAAAAACCACAATCTCATACAATTATTTGATATTTATATTTTAAAATAATTGAAAATCTCTAAACCTCAAAACTGATTTACACACGAAAGACATATTTGCATATCAGTAAAAACAAGAATTCTAAAGCATGTAGTGTTTACAAAATTTTCCCTGTCTAGATAGTTATTAAGAGCGGAATAGAGAGACGTAGAGGAAGAGAGAGGGAGATCGTAATATTGTATGCAAATACTTTTATGCAGATTGTGATTTCAATACGATGTTACATACAGCTTTTAACATATGAATATTCAGTAGAGTGTTGGCGCAATGTATTTGTTTTAATGATATTTTGATGCCTTAAAGTGTCATAATTATGAAACTATTTGTATACAAATTTTAGGCTTTTGTGTTGCATATTACACAAATATAATGACCAGGAATTAAACACGACACGTTTATGTAAATATTGCAGGTTGCACTGGCCGCCATTCAGCTGTAAATATTGCAGGTTGCACTGGCCGCCATTCATCTGTAAATATTGCAGGTTGCACTGGCCGCCATTCATCTGTAAATATTGCAGGTTGCACTGGCCGCCATTCATCTGTAAATATTGCAGGTTGCACTGGCCGCCATTCATCTGTAAATATTGCAGGTTGCACTGGCCGCCATTCATCTGTAAATATTGCAGGTTGCACTGGCCGCCATTCATCTGTAAATATTGCAGGCTGCACTGGCCGCCATTCATTTGTAAATATTGCAGGTTGCACTGGCCGCCATTCATCTGTAAATATTGCAGGTTGCACTGGCCGCCATTCATTTGTAAATATTGCAGGTTGCACTGGCCGCCATTCATCTGTAAATATTGCAGGTTGCACTGGCCGCCATTCATCTGTAAATATTGCAGGTTGCACTGGCCGCCATTCATCTGTAAAATAGTTGTAATATGTAGTCGTAAGCAGTACAAGTACTGAATCACTCTACACCTTCTTTATTAAAATACATTATCATTATATATCTCATCGTTTTATAATAATAAGTAATAAGTATAATACACTAAACAAATTATCTTCACTACAATCGATGCAATTTAACATATGTGCGGTCATAAAGCAGCTAGCCAGTTTCCGTTAGTCTAACAGTAATAGCTCCTTGACTAACTGTCGGTAAATCAGTTGGAGACATCTATAAGTAACCCGGTCGTTTGTTACAAAAGATAACACTCAGTATTATTAAGAGTGTCTTCTACAATTCAAACGGCTTTGCTTATTGAGTTCAGTGAAATCGTGATTTATCGACAGATCTGAGGCTTTCAATTAGGTGAAGTGAATTATAGTTCGCACGCCGTTGTTCTTAATATTTTTTTAAAATATTATTTTTAAAAACTTTCGATTGTGTTCAGGAAGCACACTAGATACTCAGGAACTTATCTCATAAATATAAATAAATTATCGCTTACATAAATAAACTATCGCTAATAATAAATATTTACAATTTGAATTCGTAGACAAACGTAGCTTGATCTCCATTTTCTCTTTGTTTCATAAAATATTTTGTAATATTATCGAATAGCTAACTCTGTACTGAAACATCATTGAAATGGAATATATAGATCAAACTATAGTGGTTTCACATATTAATTTCTGGAAATATTATAATATCGACTAATATCATACCACAATTATTAATTTTCTGAAATTCTGTGAATATCAGTAGTGGATATCTGGAATAAAGCATTAATATTGTATGATAGTTTGGCGCGGGATATTTTGGGAGGAATATTTTGCGGGGTATTTTGGGCTTTTAAATATTTATTTCTAAGAAAGCAGTTTAATTTGTTTTATCGTGAGTAATGTCAGGAAATAGAAGAAATAGAATTTATATTAAAAATATTGTTAATTTAAAAAGGCGAGATTAAAATACGCCATTGCTTTATTACAACAAGTAGTCTATGAAAAAGTATATTTTAAATAGTTCTTGGTCGTAGCTGCTGATAATAAATAATACAACAAATAAAAGACTCTGTTGTAGGAATTGAAATGTTTATTAAAATACAAATACAGATGCCAACATATATAAATACGAGCTGAAATAGAAAATACTTGAACTTTACAACTTTATAGAGTTTAGTTTTGTGACTGATTTCTTGATAACTTGAATGAGACTGTACTTTTTTGTTTTGTGTGTTCTTTTATGTATATAGGTTTATTATACCGTCATCCCCCTAAATATCCTAAAGTCAGCTTTAAAAAGATAAATTAAAAATAGTCGATAAAAAATTCTGAAGAGTGCTTATACACCAAGAGCTCTTCAGAATTTTTTTGTTTAAGTAATACCCTAATACTCTATATTTTTATAACTTCACGCTTTTTATACCCAAATATGTTTGCAGTGGCAATTATTTATCGACACTGAAAGTGCAACTTTCTGAAAATGTTTCTCCCTGATTCGAAGTTAAGACTTCTAATTCCAAAACGGGATACTAAACTTATATCGGCTATCAAGACGAAAAATACAATATAGAGCTATAGCTGTCTCCAAATAAATTCCCTTCACTTGTTCTTTTAATGTCCCCACGTGCTGGAATATCTTGTACTACTAGCACCTGACATTCGTAAAGATATTCCGTGGTTGTAAACTGGAAACTGGCAGATCCGGACATGCCTTTTCATAGTTCTTATAGTTCAGACATAAGATAAAAAATACGTGCTTCATTTTATGCGGGGTAGGCAGAGAATTTTATTTTATTTAATGTAATAGTCATTATTGAAAACTCATCAACACTCGTTCAACTGAATAAGAGTTTATACGAAACAAATAAAATTGCATTTACAGAGACCTACACAAAGTAAAGAAACCCATAATATTTAGATCTTATGTTCAAATTCAAAGTCAAATTTTATTAACAGTATTTTCACTCTAGTTAGAGTTACATGGAAAGATTAAGTACTGGAAATATACATTACTTAATAAAAACACGCCATTTAAATTATGGTATATTTAACAACAAGGTAACAATAAGGTTGTTTTTTTTGTCCCCTCTCGCACTGCGATCTGTCACCATAGGAACATTTATCAGTGGGTTGGTTGAGTTGTTGAATGGCATGCTCGGTATACGACCTCTGCCGTATCCTACTTTACTTCACTGTTGCAATCTAAGTATGTCTTGGGGCATCTTTCTTTTTAATCTGCGTATGATATTACTGTCTTCCATTAAGACAATGGCCAAGCTGTTCGGATGGTCTTTAATCATTTCCTTGTAAATGTTGGTATGGAAGGGAATTTCCTGTTTGACTGTGGTCATATTCAGGTCATGATGCAGTTGTTCATATGTGACGAACTAGGGAGCACCGGTTATCATCCTCAAAATTTTGTTTTAAAATCTCTGTAAGATTTCGATATTAGAATTGGAAGCCGTACCCCAGAGTTGTATACCGTAGGTCCAAATCGGTTTAAGAATGGTTTTGTAAAGCAAAAGCTTGCTACTTATCGACGATTGTGACCGGTGACCCATTAACCAGTACAGCTTGCGTAATTGTTGTCCTAACTGTTTCCTTTTTGTGAAAATGTGCTTTCGCCAAGTGAGTCGCTTATCAAGGTGTAAACCTAAACACCTGACATGGTCTAATTGAGGGACTTCTACGTCATTAAGTTTGACGGCTGGACAAGTGCCTCTCCATAAGGTGAAGGTGATATTAACAGATTTAGATTCATTGGCCTTGATTCTCCATTGTTTCAACCAGGTAGATACCAGGTGTACCGGTATGAAATGAGTGTTAAGATACAAATGTGTTGGTAGGTGTTATTTGTTGTGAATAAGCCTTAATTTTTTTTCTGTTTGATTGCCATGACAATTATCAAACATTCAATTAACCTAACAGTTAGTAAACAAACAACATCATATTTTTTATTGTGTTAAAAATGACAAATTTTGTGCCGGAAAGTGATGATTTGCGGAAAGCATTAATTTTTTGTTGCCATTTGAAAAAAAATGATGCAGAATCACATCGAATGCTTGTCGAAGCATATGGTGATCGTGCTCTATCAGAAGCAACATGCAAGAGATGGTTTCATGGATTCAAATGTAATGATTTTGATGTGAGAAATGAAGAACGTAGAAGACCACCAAAAAAATTCGAAGACGCCAAACTGCAAGCCATATTGGATGAAGATGATACTTTGAGTCAGAAGCAAATGGCAGCTATGTTAAATGTAGCACAACAAACAATTTCAGACCGTTTGAAAGCTATGGGAAAAATTCAAAAGTGTGGAAAATGGGTGCCACATGAATCGAATGAAAGACAAATGGAAAACCGGAAAAACATTTGTGAAATGTTGCTTCAAAGACACGAAAGAAATTCAGTTTTGATTCGAATTGTCACTGGCGATGAAAAATGGATTTATTTTAAGAATCATAAACGGAGAAAATCATGGGTTAATCCGGGACAACCATCAGCATCGACTGCAAAACCAGATCGTTTCGGGAAGAAGGCAATACTCTGTGTTTGGTGGGATCAGAAGGGTGTGGTGTATGAACTCCTAAAACCTGGTGAAACTGTTAACTGATACTGATCGATTTGGACAACGCATTGATCGAAAAACGACCAAAATGGGCCAGAAGACACGGCAAAGTAATTTTGTTACACGACAATGCACCTGCACACAAAGCAAAATCGGTTGAGGATACAATCAAAGTACTTGGCTGGGAGTTGCTACCCCACCCGCCCTATTCACCAGACTTGGCTCCTTCCGAATACCATTTATTTTCATCGATGGGACACGCATTGGCTGAGCAGCGGTTCGATTCCTACGGGGAAGTGGAAAATTGGGTGTCTGATTGGTTTGCTTCAAAAGAAGAACATTTCTATTGGCATGGTATCCACAAATTACCAAAAAGGTGGACAAAATGTTTAGAAAGTGATGGACAATATTTTGAATAACTTTTTTTTATCTAATCAAAATTAATATTTTACTTTCACAAAAAACGCTCATTTCATACCGGTACACCTATGTATATTTGTACTCCTAGATATAAAACCTATGTTCTTAATTATAAGAATCAACGTATAAAGGTACAAATAAAGTGATATTATTGAAGTGGAACTTCTAATGTCTCTTGCAAAAGCGTTTAACGCTTTTAACGCCCCCTCGCGGGTATTATTAGTAATATAATACACTAGAACATAAATCAGCTTATATAAACCATGGAAGAGAATTTACATAGCGTGATTAAAAACTGTACATAGACATCTAGTAGCTAGTAGCAGCAATGTTTTTATCGCACCGTGTCTCAAAAGTACTGGCTGCATAAAAAATATAGTTTTTAATTATTAAATTTATATGCTACTTAAAAAAAACAAACCAAAAAATTCAAATATTACTAAGAATATACAAACAAGGCATTTTTTTAATGTTATATAATAATAATAACAAATAATAATTAGTTTGACGTCGCTATAATTGAAAAGCCAACCTTGGGAACCTTAATAAAAAGTATCCATACAGGCACAGGAGTAACAACTAATTCAGTTTTAGAATTGTAAAACATGTTTAGTAAATATTTAGTAATTAGGCAATAAATAATATTATTATTAAAATGCAATAGGTAGCAGATAAAATAATGGCTTTTTTATTTCTGTATTTATTACTGTATTTAATTTCATTATATAAACTCAATTTTAATTTGTCTTAATTATTTTTACCTTATTGCAACCAGTAGTGTACATGTACAAAAGTACAATTAGATTACAAATTCGTTTAAGAAGTATTAAAAACAAAATGGGCAAAATAAATAATTTCTTTCTAATGTGCCGGCAAATAATCTATAAATGTAATAAAACTGTAGGATAGTTGAAACAATACATTGAATAATTCATTTGTATAATTCTTGGGATATGATCTACAATCGATACCGAACCCAAAAATATAGTTTTTAGAATTTTGTCCGTTTATCTGTATGTTTGTTACGGATAAACTGTAAAAGTACTGCATGCTTTTACGTCGAAGTTTGCTTAAATATAGCCAAGAGGGTCGGGTCAACACATAGGCTAAATATTATCACGCTATCACTAACTGGGGGTGAGCGATGAATCCGTATAATGGCACGGGCACAGTATTCTTCCTGCTTTTTTGGCGTCCACGCAGATGAAGTAGCGAGCTACAACTAGTATAGTTATTAAAATGCAATATGTAGCTGGTAAAATAAGGGCTGTTTAATTTATTTGTATTTAATTTCATTATGTAAACTAAATTTTGATTTGTTTTAATTATTTTTACCTTATTGCAATTTCTTTCTATTTAATTCTTTTTGTGCTATCTGTACTAGTACTTTTTTTTGTAAAATCTAATTTTTTTTGTAACACAACAAGTAGTTACGAAGCGCCTACCGAATATGCCAGACGTATATTTGTTATTATAAAGATAATTAAATCGATATTTGTTATTTTGCAATGTATGTATGTAAGTATCTAAGGATGTACATATTATGTATGTGATAAATATTTAATACGTATTGAATCTTAGAACTCAATTTTAAAGTTTTTATACACGCTAAGTTTGGATAATATTAATAACAGTCGTAGAGCTAAGCAGTCCGCTGCATGAATGGGCCAGCTCGATCGGTTAAAACTCCACCGCCTCTCATTCAAATATAGTTTTAATTCTTTTTTACAATATGGGTATCAAATGAAAGGGCTCTTCGATAGTAACTTGAAAATGTGACGTCATTCTAAATCGAATACTATAAGTATTTTAATGCATTTTACAATATGAGTGTCGAATGGGCTTGAGCTTGGGGGAGTACCTAAATCAAAGAACAATGCGACGTCGAATACGGCAGATCCTCCTAAATAAAGTAGTCACCAAATTCTACCCAGACCTATATTAAGAACTACCAGACCGCGCGAACTTCGTACCGCCATATTTTAGACATTTTCCACTTAAAAGATTATTGCCGCGATCATATTGATACCCCAAAGCTTTCCTCATAAATGGACTATCAACACTATTTTTTTTTCAATTCAAGTTCCTGATTTATACATACATAACTTCACGCCACTTGCGGGGTAGGTAAAGGGTACAAAGCGTCATAGGGCACGATTATTACACACCTTACTTGCTTAGCTTTTGATATTAGCGACTAACAACCTAGATATGATGAAAATAATGGCAGTTAAAATATTAAGCAGTTGAATGAATGCATGAATGGGCTCAACCGGTGAAATACCACCACCTCGCAGAAGATCGACGTAAAGTGGCTCATGCCGCGTTTCGTTCGGTGAGAGAGGTACCCGGAGGTCCACCTCCCTTCCCCATCCTTCTCCCTTAAAGATCGGCAACGCAACGGTAACACTATAAGTGATGCCGGTGTCCATGGGCGGCGCAGGTTGCTTACTTTCAGGTGACACGTCTGCTCCTTTGCCCTCCTATCCCATAAAAAAAATTATTATCAACTTCAATCAATAGCAATACCAGGGACTTTGTCAGAAGTTTTTTGTCAATCTTTAGTTTTTTTTAATACTACTTGAACCTTTTTTTTTTAATTTGTCATTGTCGTCGATTAAAAAAAAAACCTGGTCACCACATGTTCTTACCAGTATGGCTAATTCACAGTGAGTGTTTTTTTTTATATTTTAAATGATGTCGATTTGGCACCTTGGTATTACTCTTATCAAAATAAATTCACTAAATTTTAAAAGAGATCACGATATTAAAAATGTAAATATAGATGGGCAACTATGTGGTATGCAGATGTGTAACAAACTCGCTAAGTCTTTATATTTTAGAAAAAGACGCCAAGATTGAGGTGCGTAGGGATATCTTGCGCGTCGTCCATTTATATGAAGTTGCAATATTGTAAAGAATTATAGATAATGTTATAATATCTGCGTGAGGAACTAACTGTAAACTAACTGTAGCTTTGACCCATGACTGTGGTTACTTAAGTATGAAAATATTTTTAAATCTTTTAATATTCGCGTTCCATATTACATAAATTTAATGAACGGAAAATAACGCGACACATTTAGGTAAACAAATTATCTGTCTGCTTGTGACTATGGCCAGTGCAACCAGGCCAAAACGTGAAGCCAATAATAAAAGTAAGTATTTGTTTACCTACACTTTTCGTGTTATTTCCCGTTTATTATACTCTTAAATAGATCAAATTCTAATCTAATGTGTCTAAATAGACACGGGGTCACAGATGTTACGGGTTCACAACACCTATTAATTACTACAAAATAAATATACATATACCCCAAAAGACGATTAAATACTACAAACTTATTATGACAAAAACAAAAAAAAATTCTAAGAAAATTAAAAAAAAAAAGTAAAAGTGTGTGTCCGCTCCGACGCACGACTGGAGTTTACTCCTCAAGAACGATTATAAAATAAAATAATAAATATTTACTGTCTACAAATATGAACACATTTCTTCGTAATAGAGAATGGCGTATCGCTATAAAGAGTGTTTCTATAAAGAGCTCAGGACATTGTATGGAGTGCCGACTCTTATTTATATGCTCTGTGACTATAAAGAGCTCAGGACATTGTATGGAGTGCCGACTCTTATTTATATGCTCTGTGACTATAAAGAGCTCAGGACATTGTATGGAGTGCCGACTCTTATTATTATATATTGTAAATCGATTCTTAAGGAGTAAACTCCAATAATAAATATATACTAATATATACTATGTACTAACATATTATATTAGAAACAAATAGTAATTAGTTAACAACGCCATCTGCTGGAATTAGTTAACAACGCCATCTGCTGGAATAGCTTTAGTGTTGTTGTCGTTAAAGCAAGTTAAGTGCTCACAATTTAAAATAATTCACATTCGCCAATAGATGTCAGGAATTCCAATAAAAAAGTAAGTTGATGTTTAAGTTAATTATCGATAAAACACGATAAAATGAAATTTTCTAAAAATGATTCCTAGCTAGATCGATTTATAGCCCCCGAAACCCCCTATATACTAAATTTCATGAAAATCGTTGGAGCCGATTCCGAGATTCACACACTTTTTATTAGGAGTACGATGTTGGCGATGCTACTGTGGCGCCCCTCGTCAGTGTTCGCTGCATGAATGGGCCGGCTCGACCCGTGGAATACCACGACCTCTCAGATTATCGCTGAAAAGTGGCCTTAGCCGCGTTTCACTCGCTGAGAGAGGTGTTCGGAGGCCCAATCCCTTTTCCCCTCCCCTACCGAAACCCACTCCCGACCCCACTCATATCCCATTGTAAGCGCCGGCAACGCAACTGTAACACTGCATGTGATGAGGTGGCCATGGGCGGCGTTTGTAACTATCATAAGCCTGCTCGTTTGCCCCTTATACAATAAAAATGTAACCTAATTCCTATCCTATCCTACTTCTAATATATAAACTTCTCGTGTCACAATTTTCCCACACTCCTTCGAAACGGCTTGACCGACTCATTAAATTTTGTATTCATATCGGGTAAGTCTGAGAATTTTCAACCCCCTACGATCAACCCCTATTTTTTAAATTTAATTTTTTGGCAAGACAACGTTTGCCGGGTCAGCTAGTAATATATAAATGTGAATGTAAGTTTGTTTGCGTGCTTTCACGCGATAACTACTCAATCGATCATCATGAAACTTTGTACACATATTCTTTAAAGTAATTTACATATTTTTGAACCCGAAGGAAAAACTTATAAAATAGTCTACAACAATATCCTACATTTTATATTTATACTTTTATACTAATATACTTATACTAATATTATAAATGCGAATGTAAGTTTGTTTGTTACGCTTTCACGCAAAAACTACTGAACCGATCATCATGAAACTTTGTACATATACTCTTGAAGGTATTAGAAGTAACATAGGGTACTTTATATTAAAAAAAATTAAAAAAAATTACGAAAGATAAAACAATTGTTTGTCAAAAAATCGTCAAATTTAGCTACTTCAGTAATGAAGTTTTACAGTATTCGTAAATTAGATAACATAACGTAACTTCACACCTTTTTCTATCCGAAGGTGTAGGCAGCGGCTGTTATGCCTCGCGAGGGACGGTATTACAGTATTCAGGGTTGATACTTATACTTATACTTAACTTTACTTATACTTATTACTTATCATACTCCATATCATACTAATATTATAAATGCGAATGTAAGTTTGTTTGTTACGCTTTCACGGGATAACTACTCAACAGATCATCATGAATCTTTGTACATATATTCTTGGGGGTATTAGAAGTAATAAAGGATACTTTCTTTTTTCTCTCTTTAATTAACATATATTTGCACCCTAAGGAGAAACTTATAATATAGTCTACAAAAATATCCTACATTAATACTCTGCATTTATATTATATAAAATTGTTAAAGTCCAAAAATATTTATTTTTGTTACAGAGAAATATATTTTACCGTTTGTTGTTGCATTTTAATAAAGCATATTGTGAGATTTTTAAACGTCATACCTAATGTTGTAATTTTGAAAATTGATAATCCCAGCTAAGTAAGAAAATAGAGTTATTATATTGATTCAATTCTATGGTAATGATTTTGATACTTATTTATTGGCTTCAATGCGAGCGAAGCCGCGGGTAAAAGCTAGTACTCTTATAAAATTGTTACAGTCCAAAATTATTTATTTTTGTTACAGAGAAATATATTTTACCTTAAAAAATGTTGTTAGTTTTTTAAACGTCATTGTAAGTAGTAATTTTAAAACCTAATAATTCCAGCCAAGCAATAAAACAGAGTTATCATATTGGTTAACTTCTATAGTAATGATCTTTGATATCTATTTAATGGATTTAATGCGAGCGAAGCCGCGGGTAAAAGCTAGTAACTTTTATAAATAAAAATACCACAAAATACTATTAAATACTACAAATTTTAAACATAACATAACTTCACGCCTTTTGTTACCCGAAGGTGTAGCCAGCGGCTGTTAAGCCTCGTCTCGCCGTTATGTTTCGTCCCAAATGGAATAGGTGGCGATCCTATTGCCATACCGGGCACAAAGTTTGTCAGTCATCGATATTTATCACACATAACTTCCGAAAACAATTTCGAAAAGTCATTGGTGTGAGCCAGTGTCTGGAATCGAACCCCGGACCTCTGGATCAGAGGCCGTGCGCTCGCCGACTGCGCCACCGAGACTTTTTTAAATTTTAAATTCTGATTAAAGTATTGAGCGATATGATGACAAAGAGTGAAACAACAACAAAACATAACTTCACGCCTTTTCTACTCGAAGGTGTAGGCAGCGGCTGTTAAACCTCGTTTCGCCACTATGTTTTCATCCCAAATGGAATAGGTGGCGAACTTACTGCCATACCAGGCACAAAGTTTATAGTCATCGATATCTAAATACACATAACTTCAGCAAACAATTTCAAAAAGTCATTGCTGTGAGCCAGAACTCGAACCCGCGACTACTTTATACAGAAGTGGGGTTCTCGACATCTGGACCACCGGTACCTTTTAGCAACAAACAAACGTAAAAAAATCTACCTGCTAGCTGTCGCGGTCCGAGCTGTCCGAGTCGGATACATCATCAGTGTAACTAATTATTTCCCTATGAAATGAATTCTTACATTTTGTATTTTGCGATATCTTTGGAATTAAATGTCCGAATTGAATTATTCAAACAGTTCTAGAAAGGTGTTGAATCTGTCTTTTTATTGAAGTAATTTATTTTCAGGAAAGTTAAATTCAAGGTACAAAATAAAGCATTTTTATAACGACATCAATTTAATTATTTTAAAAAACTCAAAAAACACTTATTGTGAGATAACTACAATAGTTAGACATATGCCATCGCGGACTTTTTTATAGACAAATTTATGTTCTGTAAAAGTGTAGTACATTGTTTTATTCTAGAATCAATAGTTTTCGCAGCGTTCACGATGTAAGAATTATTTTCGAGTCATTTTCTTACACCTTGGGTTACATTATTGGACTTATAGTAAGGATCCCTAATTGATTTGAAAATATAATATAGCCTAAAGCCTTCCTCGATAAATGGACTATATACCACTGAAAGAATTTTTAAAATCGGACTGGTGGTTTCTGAGATTAGCGCGATTCTGTGACTATAAAGAGCTCAGGACATTGTATGGAGTGCCGACTCTTATTTATATGCTCTGTGACTGCATAACGCATTTCGTGTGACAGTCACGTGACTAGTACGATTTTGGTCCCCATAATTTTCATACCCCGGGCCTATATATGTAAATCGATTCTTAAGGAGTAAACTCCAAAAAAATTACCTGCCAGCTATGAGCGGCGCTCATGACTGAGTCGGGCGGGTCTCCCGATCATATATATGTGCGCGGAATATTTGCCTAAGAAACGTATACTTACATTTTGTATTTTGCGATATCTTTTGAATTAAATGTCCGAATTGAATCATTCAAAAAGTTCTAGAAAGATATTGAATCTATCTTTATATTGAAGTAATTTATTTTGAGTAGAGTTAATACCAAAGTACAAAATAAAGAACTTTTATGACTTATAATTTTTTTTAAAAATTCAAAAAACACTTAATGTGCGATAACTACAATAGTTAGACATATGGCGTCGCGGACTTTTCTGTCGACAATTGTATGTTCTGTGAAAGTTTAGTACATTGTTTTGTTCTATAATCAAGTTTTTGCAGCGTTCGCGATTTAAGAATTTTTTTCGGGTCTTTTTCTTACACCGTGGATTACACTATTGAACTTATAGTAAGGATACCTAATTTATTTGAAAATATAATATAGCTTAAAGCCTTCCTCGATAAATGGACTATACACCAGTGAAAGAATTTTTGAAATCGGACCGGTGGTTTCTGAGATTAGCGCGTTCAAACAAACAAACTCTTCCGCTTTATAATATAAGTATAGATTATACTCGAGTGGGGATCGAACCCGCCAATCTCCATTCCACAGTCAGTAGTTTTACCGTGTATTGGTAAAACTATCGACTGTGGAATGTAAGTAAGTTGTGCTCTTTATAAATTAAGCGTGTTATAAATGTACGTCTGTTAAAAAGTTCCACTTCAATAGCGCGGAGGGACTCCACGTAATTTTTTTCATATATTTGTTTCTAAGGTTTCGGTTTTTGTTTTAATGATATTATTATTATTATATTATCAAGCCCACGCTGTAAAAGTTGCGCAGCTTCAATTGGATCTGGATGAACCACTAATATCGCGGTGTCGTCAGAAAAAGTACCGGTGGTAATATTCTCTGAAGTTGGTAAATCAGAATAGAATAGAATAGAATAGAATACACTTTATTGTACACCATTTAAAGAACATATGACATTAAGTAGTACATGGTAATTATTAGGCTAGTACAAAGGCGGTCTTATCGCATGCTGCGATCTCTTCCAGACAACCTTAGGATGGACATGTTGAACTAGAAAGAGTAATACGCGGTGTACTTGTTTAAAATCTATAATTTAATGAACCATGGAATAGATAGATACATGAATACATACATATACAGATACTTACATACACATACATACACATATTACACACACATAAAAATACATGCACATACATATATACATAACATAATAAAATTAAATGATGCGACAACATAACAAACGATAGGTATATAAATAAATATGAAGTAAAACTATTTAGAGTGACAAGTAGTGTTCATTGAGGAGATTTTTAAAGGTTACCAATGTCTGAGCGAGTCGAATGGTTAGTGGCAAATCATTCCATAAGCGTGCTGCCTGGACTGAGAAGGATTTATCAAAGAAATTTGTTGAGTGTGCCGGTATTTCCAGAGTCAAGTTTGCCGATGATCTCAAGTATCTCCCATGTGTGCCATGGAGGAACGTAAAACGTTTTTTAAGATAGTTTGGAGCTGCAGGATTAAAAAGAATATTGTATAGGAGACAGAGAATATGAGTATTCCTTCGAAGGCGTAAATCAGATGTGTAGATAAGGTACAAAGTCGGGCCCAGTACGCTGCCTTGTGGAACTCCCGCTTTAACTGGGCAGATACTTGAGACCGCTTCGCCATGTTGGACTAGAAAGTTCCTATTTGCCAAAAAAGATTTTAAAATTTTGTAAATGTAAGTAGGAAGCAGAGATTTTATTTTAAATAGCAAGCCTTCATACCATACCCTATCGAAAGCTTGTGATATGTCTAAAAAAGCACTTGCACAGTACTTTTTAGTTTCAAAGGCCTTATCGATTGCTACATGAATGGGCCGGCTCGACCGGTGAAATACCACGACCTCTCAGAACAACGACGTAAAGTGGCTCATGCCGCGTTTCGTTCGGTGAGAGATGTAATCTGAGGCCCACCCCCCTTTCCCATCCTTCCCTAACCCCTAACCCTTAAAGGTCGACAACGCAACTGAAACACTAAGTGTTGCGGGTGTCCATGGGCGGCGCTGGTCGCTTACCATCAGGTGACACGCTTGCTCGTTTGCCCTCCTATCCCATAAAAAAGCATTGAAATTCTAAAATTCGTGTTAAAAAGTTTAAATTACCAGTCATTTGAGTTTTAACAAAATCCCACACAATCATAAACTGTAGTCACTGTAGTAAGGATGCGTGCGTCATCTCTATACATCCTACCGCCTCTACTGGCCATTGCGGATGTTAAAAGTAGCAGCTTCAAGATCTTGAACGTTGTGGCAATTGTTCCAGCCTTTAATAGTTTGACAGTTGCATAATGTGTATAGCCTATATCCCACAATAGTGTTCTATTCTAGTGTATTCTAAACTGTTATAGCATAGAATTATAAAATCTTTGTAACTGATCCACGCTTTGCTTTGGTTTATTTAGGAATTTCACTTCGACCACTTTGCCATTTAATGCATCTAATGTCAACAATTTCCATAATATACAATATTTTATTATATATTTCTTCGAATCGGCTTGAAATATTCTAATTAAATTGTCAAAATTGAGGAAGCGACTGAGCTGTGCAAGAAACACGTCTTACAGCGCTCATTTTTTTCTGTTTACCCCGTTAGAGACTTGTCGTAAACTTTTTATAAATTCATCACCAATTTACAAATGGGATGTACGTGATAAATGTTCTAATAACAACCAGAATGTCAATTGGCGGGAGTTTTTTAATTAAAGTTACAGAAAACATAGCAGGTTTCAGGCTTTATGTATGTATATCCATATATATTAAATATCCGTATGTATAACCATCTGTAGATTGCCACATCCGGGATTACAGCAACAAATAATAATTAATCAAAATGCAAGGGCAAGGACATAAAAATGTAAATGTCTCCATGTTAAGGCGACTTAAGATTCGGGCATTCCAATATAAATCTTGCAATGGGCGGGGGGTCCTCGAAAACTCTGAGCTGACGAGATTGTTCCTGCGGATGCCGTATTTGATAATAGGGTGACCAACTACTGATTTTTTTTTCCGCCTTGACCCATACTTCATAAAGTTACTAATTTAATTAACAATTCATCATTTCCCTCCCGTTATATTATTCTCTCTCTTCTCATAGATCTCTGAAGAAAATGTCAGAATGCAATACAAAACGACGATTGAGATATCCAGAAGGTAGTCTTGACTATCGCTTAACCTCTTCAAAGATAAAACTTCACTAAGTTAGCTCCACTTACTACATATATTATGAGGACATTATCCCATTCTTCTCGGCTGGTCTCTGGGTTACGAGTCTCTCGACAGTCTTTCAAGTGTAACAAGACAAATAACTGAAATTATTATTATTTTAGAGCCAAGCAGTTCGCTGCATGAATGGGCCGGCTCGACCGGTGAAATACCATGACCTCTCAGAAGACCGACGTAAAGTTGCTCATGCCGCGTTTCGTTCGGTGAGAGAGGTATCCGGAGGCCCACCCCCCTTCCCCATCCTTTCCTATCCCCTATCCCTTAAAGGTCGGCAACACAACAGTAACACTATATGTGTTGCTGGTGTCCATGTGCGGCGTTGGTTGCTTACCATCAGGTGACACGCCTGCTCGTTTGCCCTCCTATCCCATAAAAAAATAATAATAATAATTAACAAAAACAATGCTTGCTTTTAGAAGTCTGAACTTATTGTGCTTACAATTATTTTAACATAATCGAATAAAACAAACTAACTTTACGAGTAGCGATGATAATTGTACCAATCCAATAAAATACTATACTTACTTACTACTTACTTACTTACTAAGTATAGTTAAGCGTAAGCAGTACACAAAAATATTCAATTTAAGAAATTTTGTTTGAAGTCACTTATAAAACATATGTCTATGTCTGAGTCGTGTTCGATGCTGATCATCCATGTTTAAATATATTTTGAATCAACATCTTAACCATCACCATATTTCTTTGATGTGGTAACGAAGCATTTGAGGAAGTGCCCTCGTACAAGTATTGCTTGTTTACAATTTTCCCGTACACGAGTTTTCAATTATGTATTCCAAGTGGGGGGAAGATCTTACTTCAATAAGGGCCTTATCTTTTAAATAAAAAATAATCTAGAATATTCTACCATTGAACTGCTCTATAATCGAGTATTCTTGGTGTGCTTTTATTACTACTAGTTATTGATGACTTTTCGAAATTGTTTGCAGAAGTTAAGTGTGGTAAATATCGATGACTGAAAACTTTGTGCCCGGTATAGCAATAGGTTCGCCACCTATTCCATTTGGGACGTAAACATAACGGCGAGACGAGGCTTAACAGCCGCTGCCTGCACCTTCGGGTAACAAAGGTGTGAAGGTATGTTTATGTATGTTGTAATATATTTTATTTACCGATGACTGAGAAGTTTTGCTTAAAGACAATAATAGCAAATCATTACACAGAAAGTATTACATTTCGCGACACATGGCGTTCACTTTATCTAAAACTTCGGTATAATAATATGTACCACGCACGTGCACGGTAAACACTAGGTAGGGCCAAGCAGTTCGCTTCATGAATGGGCCGGCTCGACCGGTGAATACCAAGACCTCTCAGAAGATCAACGTGAAGTGGCTCATCCCGCGTTTCGTTCGGAGAGAGAGGTACCAGGAGGACCATTCCTTCCTATCCTACTCTCTCAAAGGTTGGTAACGCAACTGTAACACCATATGTGTTGCAGGTGTCTATGGGCAGCGCTAGTCACTTAACATTAGGTGATATGCCTGCTCGTTTCGACCAGACTCTTCGGTATGGATCAGGCAAGCAAACGGGTCATCTGGTGGTCAGTGACTAGCACCGCGCGTCTCAGTCAGTACAAGTTAGAAGTACATGGGTAAGTTAGAGCGTAAGTGCGTACAAAGTAACGGGAGGTGAGTCGTGCTGTGTT
The DNA here is from genome assembly GCA_905147225.2 of Euproctis similis. Classification (NCBI taxonomy): domain Eukaryota; kingdom Metazoa; phylum Arthropoda; class Insecta; order Lepidoptera; family Erebidae; genus Euproctis; species Euproctis similis. The sequence goes on along the minus strand of LR990121.1, from coordinate 1,686,155 downwards.
ACGTATTCGTATTTTTAGTACTGTCTCTATATCTGATTTATCATAATTTGATAATTATATACTAGCTGACCCGGCAAACGTTATATTGTTACCCTTGTGATTTAGGAGGATGAAAAATAGATGTTGTCCTATTTTCAGACTTACCCGATATGCACACAAAATTTCATGAGAATCGGTCAAGCCGTTTCGCAGAAGTATGGGAACGAACATTGGGACACGAGAATTTTATTTTATCAGTTTTTTTTGCCAATGTATTAAAAGTGTGGTAACATTCGAGGCACGTAGACAAGATCCTTAATTAATGGTACATTTGTCGTTTCATCAGGGAACCCAAATGTCACGAATATAACAAAGAGGTGAAAAACAAAAACTCATCACGTGCGAGTCGCACGCTCGTATTGAGGGTTCTGTGTATGTAAATTAATACTTTTTCAACATACTATAGTAGTCTTTAGGATTGATTAATGATTTATATGCTTTATAGATAAAGGGCAGCGGCAATTATGTGTTTGCGAGCCAAAAGTGTGGATCTAATCTGGTCCATTCCAATAGGTTCTTTTTTGGAATTGGGCCAAAAGAAGCAAGCGGGTTTTCCTATAGAAGGTAAACGGAATCGCGGCATGAGTCACTTTAAGTCATATTTTGAGAGAAAGTGCTGTTTAACCGGTCATGTCGGATAATACTTGCTGCGAACTTAGTAGCTCTACCGCTGTAAAAGAGGCAGAGGAGTCTATCGAAAGAGTGAGTTATAATTATCAGTGAACATCAGTTTTTCAATACACATACAACTGAATCTGTGCATTAAGGCTGCCAATAAACTATAAATATTTCCTAATTTGTGATACAGTACCCTAAAAGCTTAATTTTTTCACAAGTCTGCCTGTACTCATTTTTTATTATTTTCAATAAATCAAACCGCGTCCCAAATAACCTAGCTAGTTTTTTCTGCTAAATGAAAAACGACGAGCCTCCCGAAACCATTTGTCGTCGGTCCGTCCACATCGATCTATGCAGATGTACCTTTATGGAGGACTATTTTTTAACACAATAAATATTAGCATAGCGATTTCTTATCTTCAAGCGAAACTGATGCTGTGGACTGCTGTGTCAAAGAGGTTCAGGTAAAAATGAGTAGTAGATATGATTATGAGTTAAATAGAACAAACTTATTTTGTTATAATGTTTGTTCTATTTTACTCATATTCATATTACTAATACTCTTGTTTCAATTATGACGTGACTTTTTATTCGAAAGAAATTTAAAGAAAATCACTTAAAACATTAAAACCAATTTTAAATAAATAGAAATGGCAGAAGAAAGAGATTATTCTTCTGTCCTTTCTATTTATTTAAAATTAATTTCCTATTTTATTCGGCAGTGGCGCCGACTTCAAAATAGTGTCAGTTAAACTATTCGGTAGTTAAGTACTTTTAGATTTTCATATTTTACCATGAGCAAATTCTGTAAAACAATGCAATAGCTACCAGTTTCTTTTCCGCTCGAGTTTTATTTTCAGATTGATGCGTAAACTATTTATTTTCATGATTGTTCTCGCGAATAGGAATAAAGCCTGATACTTGGCATAATCACAATGAATATTATAGTAGGTATTGTAGGGAATAATATATCGCGCTTTTATGTTTTCTTAGTAAGCATCACATTTACACTTGTTTTTGGACATTTTTATTTAACTGACTGAAAAAATACGATTTCATCGAAGTTCGAAAACGCAATAGTTTTATGCCTAAGAAATATTAAAAAAAAAAACAATGGAGAGAACAAACATTAAATCTTTTGAAAATGATGATTTCATTTTACTCGGAATACGTTTTTACGGAATTAAATCGTCTCGGAAAATCTCTCTGCTTTTGATAAGTTGTAATCACAATGTCAATTAGTGAAAGTAGTGTCGCATTATGTGTAAATCTCGACGAATTGTAATCTCTAATAACAGTGCCACAATTCATCATTTATCATTCACCATTAGCGTTTTAAGGTCCACTACTGGACGTAGGCCTCCCCCATAGAGCACCACAACTGCCGGTCCTGTGCAAAACCGGTCCACTCAATCATAGGGGGGTTTTGCCATAATCGCCACGCTTGGCAGGCGGGGTGGCGATCGCAGTAGGCTGTATTTTGTTTAGAGAGAATGCTGCTGTCCATTCTTCCAGCTTTTCCCTTAGTCGCCTTTTACGACACCCACGGGAAGAGATGGGGTGGCGTTATTCTAAGCCGGCGCCACACAGCAAGTGTGAGCAGTGCCACAATTATATGAATTGTTATGAGACATAATATTTATATCTTTGGCATCCTCCATTTTAAGAGAGAAGCTATTCCAGATAAAGATAGATTTAATGTAGAAAGAAGAATGTACAAGACTGGGGGTGTGCGGAGAGCATCAAGAGAACTACGAGAAGAACAACTTTCTAGAACCACGATTTATGAGAGGAATTAGGATATATGGAATAAGAAAGCTAGGAGTTGTAAGTTAGAATTAGGTACGATCGATACATACATAACTACACGCCAAATCTCTTGCAGGGTAGGCAGGAAGAACAGCGTCATAAGGCAAGATTCTTACACACCTCACTCGCTTAGTTGACTTTCATAACTCTTTTCATGCACGCGCGTCGATGTTTGAGGCTCCTAACATCACTTTCCTACAGAACACGTTCTATTTGGTCATGGAATCTGTGTCTTGGCCGTCCTTGACTCCTACATCCATAAATGATAAATGGAGAGAAATTAACAAGATTATAGCAATTATTTATATGTCGGTTGAGTTAATTAAAAAGTTCTGTATTGAAGTCCAGATAGCACACACGCTCGCTATAATAGCTAGTTCAGTTTTATAAAATGAAAAATTTAATTGTTTAATGACATTTATTATAATTATCTAATAAATTCGCAGAATATTTACGCTTAATTATTTATAAAGACCCTAATTATTGTTCGTACGAATTTACTTTCTCTGAATTTACCTCTTCTATGGCGATATCGCTTAAAGTAAACTGCCTAAATAAACTTAAATGTAATATTAAATTAAATGTAATATTTTTATGGTATTGAGAGGCAAAGAGCAGGCGTGTCACCTGATGATGGTGAGCAACAAACGCCGCCTATGGACACCTGAACACAAATAGTGTTACAGTTGCGTTGCCGGCCCTCACAATGGGATATCTAAGGGGTCGGAAATAGGATCGAAAGGGGATGGGGAAAGGGGTTGCCTGTGGACCTCTTTTTTCGCCGTCACATAATCAGTCAACAAATAAAATTATATGAACCCCTCCTCAGACAAACACTTCGGCCATCTTGCGCACTCCGTTATCATCAAACATGCAAAACTTTTTCAGGCCCACCTTGTTTTGTTGACTTACGGCAGGTCGAGAGCTATATATATATAGAAAATTGAGTTTTGTGAGACAACACGTGCTATACAATGTTAAGTTAATAATAATACGTGAATATTTTTAATACAATTTTCATTTTCCATGGCTAAGTCAATGCTTTGCTCTTCTGAATCAGAAGCCTGGGCCTAGGGCCTGATAAAACAGTTCAAATATACAAAGAGTTTCTATTTACTTTCGAAAAATATTGTGCTAATACAGTATAAGCGATATGCTGGGCCCATAATCACATAGTATATATTTTATTGTATTATAAACAAACATACCTTTCAAACAAACTGCAGTAATTTAATAATTAAACATCTTCGTATAAACACAGGCCAAGCTAATAGTCATTATTTTGAAAATAGAGCAAAGTAAAAAAAACTTAATTTATAAGATGTGTGAACTTAATTCCCGGGGGATCATCACGACGCTGATGTACTTTTTGACAACTTTCCATTCCCGAAGTAATTTCCGAAAAAAGAAATAAAATGTGAAAATTATCTCTATGGGAATATTAATAAAAATTGATAAAAATAACTTACTCGCTCGATTTATTAATGGTTTTGTTAGTTATCATTATCGTGAATTATTATAATAATTATTATATATTATTATTTGAAAGAAAATTTTATTAGAGAGTACTCTCGAGTTTGTTTTTTTTAAACAATTCTAGACTCTTACAATTATTTCTTCGAAATATTATATTCGTATATAATTCCACGTACAAAGTTATGATTTCATTGACGCTAACTTTTCATCAAACAATATATCACGTACGAAGTTTGTTAAAATAATTTTGAGACACTTCTTACACTGAAACACATTACATTCCAACAAATGTACACAATAATATGAGCTTTATCTTTACAAATAAATTAATAATTATAATACAACGAAATAGATTTAAAAAATTGGTAATTTGAGTTTTAATTTTTTATCAGAAATAAAACATCAAAGAAATAAAAAAATGCTCCAAGCGAAAGTTCAAGTTTCGCTTTTTAAGGTTATTAAATAAATAAAAAAATCTGTTTGTTGTTTGTTGGAGTAGTCTGGAGGTCGATCACCTCACTTCTAAATTAAAAAGTCTTGGGATTGAACCTGGGCTCACACAAATATCGATGGCTAATCTATACTTATATCTATACTTATATTATAAAGCGGAAGAGTTTGTTTGTTTGTTTGTTTGTTTGTTTGAACGCGCTAATCTCAGAAACCACCGGTCCGATTTCAAAAATTCTTTCACTGGTGTATAGTCCATTTATCGAGGAAGGCTTTAGGCTATATTATATTTTCAAATAAATTAGGGATCCTTACTATAAGTCCAATGATGTAACCCAAGGTGTAAGAAAAAGACCCAAAAAAAGTGTTACATCGCAAACGCTGCAAAAACTATTGATTATAGAACAAAACAATGTACTACACTTTCATAGAACGTGTAATTGTCGACAAAAAAGTCCGCGACACTATATGTCTAACTATTGTAGTTATCGCACAATAAGTGTTTTTTTGTATTTTTAAAAATAATTATAATGAGGTTGTTTTTAAAGCTCTTTATTTTGTACCTTGGTATTAACTTTACTCAAAATAAATTACTTCAATTTAAAGATAGATTCAATACCTTTCTAGAACTTTTTGAATGATTCAATTCGGACATTTAATTTAAAAGATATCGCAAAATACAAAATGCAAGTATTCGTTTATTAGGCAAATATTCCGCGCATATTTATATTATTATGATCGGGAGTCCCACCCGACTCGGCTATGAGCGCCGTTCATAGCTGGCAGGTGATTTTTTTAAATTTTTTTTTAGACATTTTTTTTGTTTCTTTTTGTCCTAATGAGATTGTAGTATTTAATCGTCTTTTGGGGTATATATATATTTTTATTTTGTAATAATTAATAGGTGATGTGAACATGTAACATCTGTGACCCTTTGTCTATTCAGACACATAGATTCGAATTTGATCTATTTAAGAGTATAATAAACAGGATTTAACGCGACACGTTTAGGTAAACAAATACTTACTTTTATTATTAGCTTGACGTTTCGGCCTGGTTGCACTGGCCGTAGTCACAAGCAGACAGATAATTTGTTTCCCTAAATGTGTCGCGTTATTTTCTGTTCATTATATGTATGTAATATGCAAAGCGAATATTAAAATATTTAAAAATATTTTCACACTTAAGTAACCAAAGTCATGGGTCAAAGCTTCAAGCAGATATTATAATATTATCTATAATTCTTTACAATATTGCAACTTCATATAAATGGACGAAGCGCAAGAAATGCCTACGCACCTCGATCTTGGCGTATTTTGCTAAAATATAAAGACTGCGGGTTTGCTGCACGACTACATACCACATAGAGTTGCCCATCTATATTTACATTTTTAATATCGTGATCTCTTTTAAAACTTAGTGAATTTATTTTGATAAAGGTAATAATACCAAGGTGCCAAATCGACATCATTTAAATTATTAAAATAAAAACACTAACTATGAGTTAGCCATACTGGTAAGAACATGTGGTGACCAGGTTTTTTTTAAACCGACGACAATGACCAATTAAAAAAAAAGGTTCAAGTAGTATAAAAAAAAACTAAAGATTGACAAAAAACTTCTGACAAAGTCCCTGGTATTGCTATTGATTGAAGTTAATCATATTTTTTATGGCATACGAGAGCAAAGAAGCAAGCGTGTCACCTGATGGTAAGCAACCTGCGCCGCCCATGGACACCGGCAACACCTATAATGTTACCGTTGCGTTGCCGAACTTTAAGGAAAAAGGATGGGGATGGGAGGTGGACCTCCGCGTACCTCTCTCACCGAACGAAACGCGGCATGAGCCACTTTACGTCGATCTTCTGAGAGGAGTTGGTTTTTCACCGTTGAGCCGGCCCATTCATGCAGCTAACTGCTTATTATTTTAACTTCTATTATTTTCATCATATCTAGGTTGTTAGTCGCTAATATCAACAACTTAGCAAGGTGTGTAATGATCGTGCCTTATGGCGTTTTGTACTCTCTACCTACCCGCAAGGGATCTGGCGTGCTGTATGTATCAGGAACGTGATTTGAAAAAAAAAATAGTGATAGATAGTCCATTTATGAGCAAATCTTTGGGGTATTAATATGATCGCGGCAATAATCTTTTTACTGGAAAATGTATAAAATATGGCGGTACGAAGTTCGCGCGGTCTGCTAGTAACATTATATCCGGTGTATTTTAATAAAACTGGGAAATATTCGACAATAAGTAGTGGTCTGACAGTCGTTATTTTCTGTTTCGAGTAGAAAAAAGCGTAAAGTTACAAAAAAGCTCAACTTGTTTGGGCTCTAACTAAAGTGGTGGTACCCAATGATAATTGATCCGATACCTTAACCTACACCTAATATTCTACTCGGTGCATATCTGGAAACCCTGACTAAACTCTCACATAAATAAACGTATGAAAGTCAGTAAACTAAACCAAAACATGCCTCAACATGTAATCCTTTTGATGTATGAAAGCAATATTAATATATTTCGAGGAGTATTTAGCGAACGAAACAAACAAAAATCACACTGATTTCAATTACCTTTAGAAAAATAAACGCCTCGCGCCAACGTTGTCTGTTTATTAAAAAAGTTTACCAAATATACCGACAGAAATATCTCTGTTTGATCACGATAGGGATGGCGGCAATTCAATTATCTATAATTCAAGATTTAATACCTGAAATTCTATCAAGCAACGTAACATCAGTATTACACAAGAATCTGGTGATGTCCGACTCCTTCAATGCGGTCACCGCAATCTCAATAGGGAGCTAAGAATACCACTTTAAGAAGTATATTTGCTCCACAGCACAATTTCTTGCATTGATAAAAAAATACTTCAATTGCACTCGTTATGATAAAAAGAAATTCTCATCTAAAACCTGTATAGAAACGTTTGTAAACAGTTTTCAAATAAAATAACATGCATCTATTGAATAAAATAACATGTTACTTAACATCGTATTCAAAAACAGTAATTGTTTTATAAATAAATTATAATTAAATTAACTATTAAACTGTCTAAAATTTTTATGCCTCCGTGATGATCAAACCATGTGGCGTGTCATCATCATCATCATAAGCCCTTTTGAGGTCCACTGCTGGACATAGGCCTCCCCCATAGAGCGCCACAACTCTTGGTCCGCGCAATCATGGGGGGATTTTGCCATAATCGCCACGCTTGGCAGGCGGGTTGGCGATCGCAGTAGGCTGTAGTGTCTTGAGAGAGAATGCTGCTGCCCATTCTTCTAGCTGTGGCGTGTGGTTAATTAAAATGAAGATTATGAAATAATTAAATGTTAAACCGCTGGGGATTTTAACTGAGATTGTTAAAACTAAATATACAATGGAAACCCGATGTGGCGTTCTGAAACAGTATTATACCGATTTAACGATACTATTACATGTACCCTGCAATGTTCTCATCAGGAATAGGAATACGTTTTTAGCAAGGCTTCCATATAAAAGTGCTCAGGTTTGAAATCTGTTAAATAAACGAGAAGATTTTTTGAATGATTACCAATGATTTCTCATTATTTTCCTTTGGTACATTAAAATCTGTCTCACTATCTTTGACTCTATTTGAAGACCAACATGATTACAGGCCACTTGATAGTTTTTATGAACTAATTTTTATAAACAACCGCAGTAAAATAATACAGTTTTTTGCAATGTTCGCATCGACCCTCAAGCTACGAACAAAGCAACTACCACTACAGCTTAGCACTGACAACTAAGTTGTCCAACTGGTCAGACCACGCTCAAAATCAGGTGAATCTTGCACTTCCTTGTAATCCAAAATATTGTTCAGAATAATAAGAAAAGTCAATGAATTCGGTAGTTAATTTAAAGTATTAAATAATCTAACAGCTAGTGCCAACCCTGTACAAAATTTTTATCACGTAGCACCTACACAGGTATAATTAATATTTTCTCTAATTATAGAGAGGGTTTAAGAATAATTATAAACACTGTGTAGTTAGTATAGGGGGCTTCTAGTGATCTTCTATTACCCTAATGATTTTGAATGTGATTGATCATGATTGATGTATATGAAATAATAAGTAAATGTTTAATTTATTAGACATTTAATATGAATAGAGACGAGTAATGTTAACAATGTGTGAATACGACTACGATTGATGAATGAATGGTTAATACAAAATGAAGTTGAACGTTTATAAGGGCTTCTTTCTTCACGCCCCGCACTTCTCCCGACGTATGCTCGACGGCGTTAGGAGTATGCGGCGACATACCCCCGGCCTTGGAAGAACCAGCTTCCAACTGTTTCGCATCAGGTGTCTCGGCATCCTTCTGCTGATTTGGTAACGGGCATATTTTTGAAAACGCCCTCCTCGTTGTCCCCGTAGCTGTTCGGATATCGGCAACACGGGAGACTCCGTCGGCACTCTCTGGACCACCTCTTCCAAAACTGCTGCCATAGCTGCTCGAGGCGATGATACCGGGTGAGTCAGGAAGTTTTCACATCTGTCAACAAATCTTCGCCCGGTGGGGCGGTCAACGGTCTTCCTATAAGGAAGTGACCAGGAGAGAGAGGAGTGAAATTGCAAGGATCAGTGGATAAAGGTGACATCGGACGGGAGTTGAGAACGGCTTCGATTTGCGTTAAAATCGTGCTTAATTCCTCGTAAGTTAAGTTCGCATTGCCCACAATACGTCTAAGGTGATGTTTACATGACTTTATCCCACTCTCCCATAGTCCTCCAAAATGGGGTGAATAGCGGGAAATAAAATAAAATTTAAATATTTGATTCGGGGCAAAATCAATTATTTTTTTAATCATCGTTTAAAAATGAAGAAAATTCGTTCTGTTTGCCTTGTTTGTTAATAAAATGGTTAAAAGCTAAATTAAAATCGTCAGTGGAAAGACTGGACAAGCTCTAAATGCACCGCTCGAGTTAGAAAACAAATGAACAAACAAACGTAACATTTCACTAACCGATAATAACGATACATGGTGGACTACAGTGCAGAATAGGGTGTTTCTTGTTGAAATCAAACTAGTAGAATTACATAATCTAACTACTCTAATCACATTTTTATCGTCTAAAATACGTTTAAACTAGAAATACGCGACATTTTTTTTCGTGTTCGATTTTAATTGCTAACGATTATTAAAACAATTGTAAATATGAGAAAACGAATGTCACTGTGTCAAACTTACTACTAACTTGTACACGATGCAGTTAATTAGTCAACAGACAAAGACACGGTTTGCCTTATCGACTCATTATTTTTATATAACGTATATTATTATGTATATTATAACGCAATGTGAAGCACTATCCTCTCACCCTAACGCTAACTGCCGTATACAGCGCCAATGATATGGCGCCGATGCAATTCTGTTCGTTTCGGTGATGAGCTGATAGACTCGTATTTGAATTAGAATTATAATGCGATGTATAGCACTATCCTCTCACCCTAACGCTAACTGCCGTATACAGCGCCAATGATATGGCGCCGATGCAGTTCCGTTCGTTTCGGTGGTGAGCTGATAGACTCGTATTTGAATTAGAATTATAATGCTATGTATAGCACTATCCTCACACTAACGCTAACTGCCGTATACAGCGCCAATGATATGGCGCCGATGCAGTTCCGTACGTTACGGAGATGAGCTGATAGACTTCTAACGTTTCAACTGGTTTATGTCGCAAAAGTCCAAATTGCAAGGACGTTTGATATAAGTTCGGTATCAATGTGCGTCGAGGGCAAACTGTTTGTTATGCGCTGCAAGACGAAACACTGAACCTTTTTACTATAATCGTTATAGTTATTTCGCATGATTGATTTGACTGCGTCACGGATTGTGCGACACCGGTAATATGAATAGTGGACTGTATAGAAGGTGTATTTAATTGTTTTCTTAGCTTATTTGAAATAAAACTATGCTGACTGCCGCTATCGAGCAGCGCACGAGCTGTATGTACTCGTTTATCCTTTCCCACTATATCCACCAGCGCTGTACATAACAATACCGGCTGCACTGATGCTAAATGTTTCGACGGATCCACAGCGCAGCGCTGCGTGTGATAAGTATCTACAGCGGTAGACATAGAGTGAAGCGCGTGAGATACGGACAGACCGGCAGCGACACCGGAAGACGTATAGCGATCAGCTGTGTGCTCATTTCGCTTACACGCATCGCTGTCATTAGATGTACCGTTAATGTGTAGCAAAGTATTGTGCTTACTTTGACACTGTTTGCAAGGACCTAACAGGCATTCTGTAATGTAATGACCTGCTCGTAAACAATTGCGACATAATTTCTTTTCATCTACAAATGAAATTCTATCCCTAATCGATAAGTTCATGAAATTATGACACGTATATAGTGCGTGTGGGCCGTTACAATAAACACAAGAAGTAACTGAGCGATTGTTATTGTTAGCGATAGTTTTGCCTTTAGTATTCGAATTACTTGCCGACACATAACTATGTACTTGTGTATTGTTTTTAAACTGAACCGCTTTGTTATCGTTTATAATATGTGTAGGCTTATTGTACGGCCTATTGTGACTTGCATGTATCATTTCTAAAGTATCCGCTTTATTTCTGAGAAATAATAACAAGTCTTCTAACACTAATCTTTTGTTAGAATCGGAAAGAATAGTTCCCTTATTGTTCTCCCAATCGCGTTCTGTAGATGAATCTAATTTCGATACGATTAAATATATGATGAGTGTATCCCATGAATCAGTGGGTTCATCTAATGTTTTTAGAGCCCGTAGGTTTCGCAAAACGGTATCTATTAATTTTCTGATTTGAATGTGGGACTCTTGTTTCAAGGGATTAATTGAAAATAGCGCCTTTATATGGTTGTGTACCAGAAGTCTAGTGTTATGAAATCTGTTCTCTAATAATTCCCAAGCATGTTTATAGTTTGCAGCTGTAAACTCCAAAGAACTAATTACTTGTAACGCACTGCCCCTAAGAGAAGATCTTAAATAATGGAACTTCTGGATTTCGTTTAAATCTGAACGTTTATGAATCATTGTAATGTAAGAATTTTTGTATTCGAGCCAAAAATCAAATGTTCCATCAAAAAAAGGCAATTTTATCTCGGGTAATTTAATGTTACTACGAGATATTAAATGACCGTTATAATCTACGTTATTTAAGTTATCACCAGTTCCACTTTCGATTAAACTTTCAGCAGTAGCCAAAATGTTAAAATATAAAGATTCGAATGATTCTACGTATTCAAGGTTAGAGGTAGTTTCGGATTCTGGACAAATAAGCTCAATTTGACTTTCTATATCATTGAAACTTTTAAAATGTTCTGAAGCAGACTGCATTCTAAATTTAATTTCTTTAATTTGTAATTGAGTGGGAATCGTATCGTGAAAAGTATCTAAATATTTTTAAATTGAGTTAATCTGCCTCTCAAGTTACCTCGTTGTTTTTTGAGGTCTGGGAGGTCACTTAACCGTTTCGTTGTAGTAGAAACTGATGAAACGGATTTGGAAGGAGCTGATAATTTATCCTCACCACCCATTATGAAGGCCTACGTGTAAGAATAGGTAAAGTACTCACGTTTTGTGATGAATCGACGGACACGAAAGGGCACAAGACTGCACAATAGCTTGTTTTATGATGAATCGACGGACACGAAAGGGCACAAGACTGCACAATAGCTTCTGGAATGCACAAAATAAACACGGCTGTAACACGAATCGTATGGATAGGATAATAGAAGGAATTGAAGACCTGACCGTTGTGCTGACGATGACGAGTTCCACTGGCTCAGTTTCTGCGTGTTGACCAGCTCAGTAGTGTTGAGTTTGGCCAAATTCTTCGATTAATTTCTTCGATTTATCCCGGTTCGATGGACCAAATAGTTATTATAGGGGGCTTCTAGTGATCTTCTATTACCCTAATGATTTTGAATGTGATTGATCATGATTGATGTATATGAAATAATAAGTAAATGTTTAATTTATTAGACATTTAATATGAATAGAGACGAGTAATGTTAACAATGTGTGAATACGACTACGATTGATGAATGAATGGTTAATACAAAATGAAGTTGAACGTTTATAAGGGCTTCTTTCTTCACGCCCCGCACTTCTCCCGACGTATGCTCGACGGCGTTAGGAGTATGCGGCGACACTGTGCTCATTAAAAAGTTTTTTATGTTACTGAAATTTCAAAAATTTTAGGTTCGTATTGAAATTTTGTTTGTCCGTTACAAAAATATACCTCAAATGAATCTTGATGTTAAAATTATTCTAATAATGTAGATACTAATGGGCCCTTTTTAATTGTTGTTTTTTATGTCATAACCAGTCATTAGTTAATTCTATACAGTCATTGTCTAACTTAAACTGAAACTACGGAATCTGCAAAATATACTTTTAATGAATGAATGTTCAAACATAATACGCAAGGGAGAAATATGAAATGAAACGTAACGGAAGTGAATAATGCACATGAAGTTTTAAATAAATAAATAAATAATTAGGAAGATCAACTGATCCAGGAGTTATTGTAAGGCGGTCAGAGATGGATCAAGGTTCAGCACAGCAAGATTTAGGCAACTTGAGCTTGTGTTTTGTCGGACTTTGGGGTTTCTGGGCTTACTTGCTTCAAGGAGTTTTGACCCGACCAACTTAAAACCATGAAAATGAAGGCCAACATTGACATTCAGAGTAGAACATTTACATAATTTTATTAATCTTCGTTAATAAGATGAAATTTAAATTTACGTAAATACGTTAATTTCCCAATTTTTTCAGTTAATTATGAAATCAAAATCTATTTCTATCATTTTTCAGACGTACAATGTAATTTTTATAACGACATCTTTATTTCAATGTAATAACGCCTGGAGCTCTGTAACAGTTATTTGAAAAGTTTCACTCCATAATTGAAGCAAACATGGCCGCGATATTGTTTGTAATGCAATCACCATTTTCTGTTCAACCTAATATTGCTAACTGGGTCGCAAATATGGCAATTGAAATTTAGGAATTGCTCTGTGTAGAACTGTGTACTGATTAATCCGTTTCCTTTGAACAAATTGACCAAGTTTTATTATGGGAAGGTGATGTTAGGAACCTGTACATTAACGTGCGCACGATACTTAAGCTACATATACACATTCAAGCATTTTCTGTTTTTACTGCCTACCCATTCATTCATTTTCAATATTTTCTGTCAAGAGCTTTCTCAAAATCTTCCATAGTTTTCTGTGAAGCAGTCTTAGTGCTGTTGCCCTCCAAACTAGTCGTCAAGTGTTTGCAAATGGGACTGCAATTCCAGGACCCCTTTCCTGGAATTGGAGTCCCATTTTTATGGGATAGGAGGGCAAAGGAGCAGGCGTGTCACCTGATGGTAAGCAACCAACGCCGCCCATGGACACCAGCAACACATATAGCGTTACTGTTGCGTCGCCACCTTTCAGGGATAGGCAAGGATGGGGAAGGGGGTGGGCCTCCGGGTACCTCTCTCACCGAACGAAACGCGGCATGACATGAGCCACTTTACGTCGATCTTCGGAGAGGTCATGGTATTTCACCGCTCCAGCCGGCCCATTAATGCAGGGAACTTTTTGGCTATACCGCCAAAAAACTTACCAACTCCCATATTATTTGCGATGTCTTTGTATGTGTTATGTGCGATATCATATCGATGACTAATGAAATTGTTTCTAATGATTGGAAGTGACCTGATCTTAAAATATTACGATCTCTTTAATATCGACGTAAAGTAATTTATTTTGTTGCATGCGCTGAGAGGAGTTTTCATGTCCTAACCTCTTCCCCTGCCCATACCCTATAACGCATCAGTTTCCTTCTCTGTGCCATATCTAAGGCTGATAAAGTAACGAAGAATACAATAAGTATTAATGTATCGAGATACATTTCCCTCGGGTATTAAAAGCGTAGGACGCCCACCAGCCCGTTGGTCAGACGAACTCAGAAAGGCTGCTGGTAGAGACAGGATGCGCAAATTGGGAGAGGCCTATGTCCAGCAGTGGACTGCAATTGGCTGATGATGATGACGATGATGATTAAAGGCTTCAATATACTTTAAAAAATCTAATAAAACCACGAGAAATGTACAATAAAATTCAACTCAATTTCGTAAAAACAATTCTATTAAGGTAAAAATCTTGTTTACCTTGGTAAGTGGCTGAACTGAATTTGCTTTTAATATTATTCAGCTCTAGGTGTTAAGCGAGCGTAATATAGTTTTATAATGAGGGATATTTTATAAGCCGTCTTAGGCCCGTAATATCAATCACAGTTTAAACTATTTTACCTAGTTTAAACCTCATCTGTCGTTTATTTTGTAAGATCAATGCTAGATAAACCTCCAATAACAGTTTAAACTATAGTTTAGCTTACACCAGGAGATTTTGCCGTTTAAACCGTGGTCCTGCCTAGTTTAAAAATGGCGGTCGTTTATCAGCTGACATCTGACACAACGATTGTGGGTTCATACATAGATTTAGCATAGACTACAATGATGATGATGATGATGATGATGATCCTCCTCGACGTATCCGCCGACGGCGACCCTATGTTTATCTCCTGGAGTGTGCACGGATGTGACTAGCAAACCCAAACTTTGTTTTGAAAGTACGATGACAGGTACAGCAGTAAAGTTGACCACTGTCATTGTACGTGTAATTGTATATGGGTTTCGGCCGGGTCTTTCGTGAGAGGCGTTTTGCGTCAAGTTCTTTTAGACGCTGTTCTTCGAAGTTATCAGAGCCAACTGCGATCTGTCGTCTCCACTCTTGCCGATTTAGGGATAACCTTTCCCAATCTTTGGCAGGTATGCCAAAGTTTGATAAATGCCGTTTTAAGACATCTTTATATCGCAAATACTGTCCACCAACCTTGCGTTTTCCTTGTTGGAGCTCAGCGTAAAATATTGCCTTAGGAAGTCTGTTGTTTTCCATCCGAACCAAGTGTCCACACCACCTCAGCTGCCGTTGAGTCAGTAGTGATTCTAGGCCTGTTATGCTTGATCGCCGCAACACCTCAGAATTTGGAACATGATCTTGCCATTTGATACGTAAAATTTTCCTAAGACACTTCATATGGAAACTGTCTAAGCGCTTGATGTCTGATTTATAAAGAACCCAGGTTTCTGAAGCATATAGAAGAATGGGTAATATAATAGCTTTATAGACAGATATTTTGGTCTTCAGCTGCAAGTCATGTGAGTTCCAAACCCTTTGGAAAAGGCCCCCGAAAGCAGAAGCAGCCCTTGCAATACGTGTAGCCAATTCAGTTTCCAGACGATTATCGCAACGAACCATACATCCCAGGTATCGAAAAGATGACACCTCATTTAGTTTTCGGCTGCCCAGCATAAGCGGAATATCATTGACAGCTACACCTCCAGCTGGCTGTTTCAGAACCTGGGTCTTTGGTATGCTTATCACCAGGCCGTACTTACGACACGAGATGTCGAGCTGATTTAGATAACGCTGCAAACTTTCCATTGAGTCAGCCATGAGGCATATGTCATCGGCATAGAGGGTTTCCAAGATTTTCAAATCTTGTACCTTTCGCTTTGCTCTAAAACGAGACAGATCAAATACACTTTTATCGGAGCGAACATTGAGAGATATGCAATCATTGCATTTCTGTAATGCGTCGTTCATCACAGCGGCGAAATAGATGGCGAAGAGTGTAGGAGCCATTACGCATCCTTGTTTTACGCCACTTGTCACAGGAAATTGGCGTGTAAAGCTGTTGTTGTGCTGTACGCGAGCCATCATCCCATCATGGAATTGGCGTATAAGGTCTAGAAATTTCTCAGGACATCCAACTCTCTCAAGTACTACCCATAGCGCAGCCCTTGGTACTCTATCAAAAGCTTTTTCCAAATCTACAAAACATACATAGAGGTCGCGGTGTTGTTCTAAGCTTTTCTCTTGCATTTGTTTTAATACAAATATTGCGTCCACCGTACCTCTATTAGGACGAAAACCACACTGGCTCTCGGGAAGCATTCGTTCTGAAAGAGAGTTAAGGCGTTTATTTATAATATGAGACAGGACTTTTCCAGCTGCACTTAAGAGAGATATGCCTCTATACGAACCACAATCCGAAGGGTCACCTTTGCCTTTATAGAGTTTGCATATCGAGGCATCTTTCCAGTCCTGTGGTATTTCCTTGGACTCCCACACTCGTAAAATGAGTTCAAATAGCCTGTTATTAATATTGGGGCCGCCATATTTATATACTTCTGCGGGTAGGCTATCTGATCCAGGTGTTTTATTATTTTTAATTTTAAATATCGCTCGAGTGAATTCCATGTATGATGGGGGGTCGTCTAGTTCTGAAGCCTTTGGCATAGCTTGCAGTGAACTTATATAGGCAAGATCAGCGCCTTGTGTTTTCGGATTTAGTACCTCTTCAAAGTGTTCAGCCCACCTAAAGAGAACTTCGCTTGGATCTGTTAAGCGTTGCGAATTATCTCGTGAGTAAATAGGGGCTGTCAATCTTCTTTTAGGTCCAAAAACAGTTCGCAGGCTTTCGTAGAAGCTTCCAATCTGATGTTTATCCGCCAGTAGTTGAAGTTCGAGGGCTTTTGCAGTCCACCATCGATTTTTGAGTTCGCGCGTTTTTGCCTTGAGCTGATTGTTTATAGTCCTACGAGTAGTGACATTAGTCGCCTTCCGTAAGGCTTGCCTTGCGTTGTTAAATAGTACTCGGATTTCCTCCTCACCCTCATCAAACCAGTCTTGGTTTTTCTTTTGCGATTTGCCGACAACTTTTTCAGCAACATTATGCAGTGCCCGCGCATAATTACGCCATGTTTCATCTATTGACGAACACCGTAAACCACGTGTGGCAGTTTCAAACTCAGCATCAAATTCTCGCCTAATATCATTGCAATGTATTAGTTGGCTTACAGCCAACTTAGGTGGAACTTTATGATCAATACGACGGGGTGGTTTATATGTTACTTTTATTTTACTCCTTATAAGTCGATGATCCGTCCAACCTTCAGCTCCTCGCATTGCCCTTGTAATTAGAACGTCCTTAAGATCTTTTCTACGAACTATAATATAATCTAGTAAGTGCCAATGTTTGGAACGTGGGTGCATCCAAGATGTTTTGTATTTTTCTTGGAGCCTGAAAAAGGTGTTCGTGATACTTAGGTTAAATTCAGCACATAAGGTGAGTAGTGCACTTCCATTGTAATTGCATTTACCAATACCATGGCGACCCAAGACATTTTTCCAGGCCCTATACTCACTTCCAACACGGGCATTGAAATCTCCAAGTAAAATCAGTTGGTCCCTGGGTGGAATATTCAGCAAGACTGAGTGGAGATCATCATAAAATTTATCCTTATCATCGTCCGTTGAGGTGAGGGTGGGGGCGTATGCACTAATAAGGTGCAAGTATTTTCCCTTGTTTGTCTGAAATCGCAAGGTCATGAGTCTGTCGTTAATACCTTTTGGCAGCTCTATAAGGGTCTTCACAAGTGAATTCCTTATCGCAAAACCTACACCATTCAGTGATTTTTCCGCAGTTGGTTTGCCTATCCAGTAATATGTATAACCCCCCAACTCCTCAACCAATTCTCCGCTATCTGACAAATGCGTTTCGCTAATTGCTGCAATGTCGATGTTATATCTTGAGAGCTCCCTTGCTATGATTGCTGTTTTCCGTTCAGGGCACTGATTGTTCTCATGGTCTTGTAGGGTTCTTACATTCCAGGTAGCTATATAAAAGGTTTTTTGTTTTGTATTTTCATCTTTATTTCGACCGCAATTGAATGGTGCTCTGTGACTGCGGTTTGCCACAGAGTTTAGAGAGAGACGGACTATGTTCAGGCCACCTTTTCTAGGCCCCTCCCCATATCGGGGAAAGCAGAGCGATCCTAAATAGGGCTGCTTTGTCGCCAGATGTGCTGCCGAACCCGGAATCCCGTCCCAAATCGATTTCAGGAGCGACCACTCTCATCTGACCGCCTACGTGCAGAAAATCAGCTAGGCACTCGATTCACCAATCCAGAACCTCCCACCAACGCTCCATCGCCGTAGGGCTTGAGATCAACCTCCAGTAAAATTGCCAAGGGTCATCTGCGCGAGAATATATTTTGGTGGATGAACAGATGCGCAGCTGCAGATCCACCCTCTCGTCCCTCACTTCGGGAGAATAGTGGAACGGAAGCCGATACAACTAATCAAAAGGAAGGGATGCAGCGACTGGCCGCATGCTATTGGATTATATCCTAACATGCGCCCTTTATGGCCCATCGCAGGGGCCATGCTGTATCGCCATGAAAACCGGGATCAATTGCCATATCGACGGTGACCGCCCTTCATACCGACACAGACTTATGTACTGACGATAGGATCGTCCGTTGGCTACTATCAGCAGTGCTGGTAATAGTGCCCTTCATCAGGTTTAGCCCGCGGGTCGGCGCGGTTTACCAGGGTGTGGCCGCTGCGTACACGACAGCTACTAGGAGCCACTGATGAAGAGAATGTGGCGAGACTGTAGACAGATGGGAACTATACATATAGATTATATGTCGACCAATAGTTTCCAAAAGGTAGCACTACTAGAAACCCCACTACACTAGACTACAATAGATGGCACATGTCAGGAAAAATTTACTAATAGCATCGAATCACTGACAGCGCAACCGCTTATATTAGATTTTGGGAACCGCGTATATTTTATTTACATTTCCACACATGAACATTAACTTTGTAAAAGTTAACGTTTTGAAGCGCTTTTTACGAACACATTGATAATAATAATAATATCTTGGACACAAATCACACAGGACCCTTCAGTTCCAAACTAAGCAACTAAATGCTTGTGCTATGGATACTAGATAACGGATACTAATACATATATATTTATGCTTATATATCTATATATTATATACTTTTCTTTTGTAAATACATACTTATAATACACAGAAAAACACCCAGACGCTGCACAAATATTAATGTTTGTCATAAATATTTGTGCTCGGGTGAAAATCGAACCCCCGACCTCAGTGCTGCAGCCGGTAGTTTTACCAATGCGCCACGAGCCCCGTAAGTCACTCACACATTAACAACCCATTTTTGGTCACGTTGTTTGGGGGACTATTGCCGATCTATTTTTCTTAAATCTATGGTCACACTATAAAACTTCATAAAAGAAAGAGAAAAAGAGTTTTTTTTCACGAAATATGCCACAGACAATGTACAAAAGAGTGAATGATGAGCGAAATATGGACATTAAATAACCAAATGTTGCCATCTGTCGAAAACTAAACTTAGTTTACGTAATCTATGTCCATTTCGCTGTTGATCTTACGAGGCAGGTTTAAACTCTAGATTAAAATTGACTATAGTTTAGAAAATCGACAGTTTTAACTATGATTGATCTTACGGGCCTTAGTGTAACACATAACGTAATGGAAATGTCCGAAATCGAATAGGTGGCGAACCTATTGCAAGTCCGGGCACAAAGTTTTCAGTCATCGATATTTATCGCACATAACTTGCGAAAACAATTTCAAAAAGCCACTGTCAGGATTCGAACCCACGACCTCTGGATCAGAAGCCGTGTGTTCAAACACTGAACCACCGAGACCCTTTAGATTACTTAGTATATCACCACAACCATCCCGCTGAATGTCCTGACCCAGATAGAGTTCCTCACATCACATAAATATTAGCAGCACATATCTCCAGCTCGCACCAAGAAATATGACATTTCATTTTAACATTAGTTCTGTAATATTGTTGTACGTGGTGATCTACGTGAGGAACTTAACCAGGAAATTCAATATAACAAAAGAACTCACCTACATTCCGGGATGTGTCAAATATTTTCCTTTAGAAAAAAAAATCTTCAATCTTCATATTCATTCTTCAGTTTTAGTTAGTAGTTATTTTCTCTGTATGACCAGATCAGATCCCTAAAAACAAAAAAAAATGCTCATGTTAAGAGTTATTAATGTCGAAAAAGCAAGTGAAGAACTCCATAAGGCCCTGAGAACGACGAAATTGTGTTGTAGTGATAGTTACTGTTCCTATTTTCAAGACCTGGAACTGTAACTAACAATCATCGTCTCATGTATTTGAGGACTTTCAGCGTTGTTTTCAATTAATAAATTCTCCATTTGAACTATAAAATATTTGTAAAAATGTGCTGTTCTAATTGTTATAAGTACATAATGCGGGGGTCATGTCAAGAGCGTGCACGTCGCGATCCCTGCCGTCCCAGTGGGACGCAATCTTGACCAAAGCAAACTCAGCCGGACGGGCTGCTAGGGCGTGCCCCGGAAGCGACGGGCACCGATTAGCCCCCGTCGGTGCGGCTGCATGCGCATGCGGCGAAGGGGGCCGCCACCCTTCACGCAGCGCCAATCCTGGCGGGACGAGGAGAGGGGAGTGCCGTATAGGCACGTGGAATGTTAGAGGTAGCATGGCAAGAAAGATGAATGAGATGATGGATGTATTAAATGAGAGATGCCTGGATGCCTTATGTTTGACGGAGACAAAGCGAAGGGGGAGGGAGACCGAGGACCTCCCCGGTGGCATGGTAGCCCTATGGTCCGGAGTGGACCCGGACGTCCGTGCCAGTGGGGGTGTTGGAGTCGTTCTCTCCTCCCGCTTTGCTTCCGGAGTGAAAGAATATGAGTTGGTAGGCCCAAGACATCTTTGGGTTCGAATAAAACTGGGGATCACGCGAGTTTTCCTGGTCGCAGCTTATGCTCCCGTTAGCTCCGCGGATCCCCGCGAACTCGAGGAGTTTTGGGAAACTGTTAGGGATATTCTGGATCTAGCTGAGGGAAATGAAAGGATAATTCTGTGTGGTGATCTTAATGGGTGGGTCGGAACCAAGCGAGACGGCCTGGAGGCTGTCCTTGGTCCGAATGGTGACAAGAGAGTGAATGATGCTGGTAAGCCGATATTGGACGTATGCCTGGAACGGAACCTCCTTGTGTCTAACACATTATTCCGTCATAAAGATATTCACACGTATACGTGGAGACGGAATGAGCAAAAGAGTATGATAGATTTGATTTTGATAGATAGTCGTCTCCGAAATACTCTAAGGGATACAAGAGCCTACAGAGGCCCCACTCTTGATACGGACCACTACCTGGTGGTAAGCCGATTCGTGGGCCTTTTCAAGAAGTGGAGACACTGGCGAGTGCGTACCCATTTCGGAGAGCTTGAAAGGATAAAATGTGAGAAATTAGAAGATGAAAGTGTACGGAGTATGTATGTAGGCCTAGTCAGTAAAAGACTCAATGAGACGAGTCTTTCTGACCTAGGTGTTGAAGAATGCTGGGAAAGAATGAAAGAAAGTATAGTGGAAAGTGCAAAAGAAGTATGTGGTAGTGCAAAGAGGCATAAGATTCTGAGAGGTGACGCCTGGTGGGACGCGGATGTGAAATCCAGCGTCGAAAGAAAGAAAAAAGCATGGTTGGATTATGTCTCAAGTTTGAACCAGAATGATAGTATGTCAGAGAAAAAGTATGAGAGCTACCGCCGCTGCAGGAATGTTACCAAAGCCTTAGTGAAAGAGAAGCGTGAAAGACTTATTGCGAATGAGGAAGTGAGGTTGACGGAGAACTTCGAGGCGAATAACAAACTCTTCTGGAGGGAAGTTAGAAAGTCTCGGGGTTCTTCGTCAACATCCAGAATGGACAAAATTATGTCTAAGTTTGGTGACATTCTTGCAAACCCAAGCGATGTATTGGGCAGGTGGAGTGAGTATTTTGGGGAAATGTACGAGTATGTTCCGGATGTGGGCGCCGCGAGTGAGCCTACGGCTGACACCGCTGCGCCAGCATCTGATGAGGACATTACTTTGGAAGAGATTGAATGGTCGATACGAAGTATGAAAAATGGTAAGGCAGCAGGAATTGATATGATGTCTGCTGAAATGATCAAACACGGTGGAACCTGTGTCCGGGACGCTTTCCTGACCTTGAGCAATCTGTGCTGGAGGTCGGGTAAGGTTCCCATGGACTGGAGGCGCGCTGTCATCGTGCCCTTGTATAAAGGTAAGGGATCACGTATGCAGTGCGCCAGTTACAGGGCCATCAGTTTGATCAGTTTAGCAGCAAAAGTGTATGGGAAAATTATTGAAAGGAGAATGAGGGTGATATCTGATGGAGTGTTGTGGGAGGCTCAGGGTGGTTTCAGAAGCGGACGAGGGTGCATGGATCAGATTTTTTTTCTCCGCAACATCGTGGAGAAGCAACTGGCTGTTAACCGGAAGGTTTTCTGCGGTTTTGTGGATCTGGAAAAAGCGTTTGACAGAGTGTTACGAAAGGATCTGTGGGATATACTCCCGGGCTACGGGGTGAGCGGAGCACTGCTGCGCGCTGTGCAGTCCACTTATGAGGGCTGCACAGCGTGTGTGCGTGTTGACGGCGGCTTGTCCCCCTGGTTTGACGTCAATATCGGCGTCAGACAGGGTTGCGTGCTGTCCGCTCGACTGTTCATCCTGTACCTGGACAGTTGTCTCCAGAGAATGAGATCGATGGATGTAGGGATACGAATGGGTGACCTAGTTGTGAGCTGCCTGCTTTACGCAGATGACGCCGTGCTTCTAGCCGAATCGCCGTCGGACCTGCAAACACTAGTCACTACTATGAAAGATGATTGCATGATTAAAGGCTTGCAGTTGAATGCGACGAAAACGAAAGTAATGGTGTTTGAAAGGGAGGAATCCAGAACAGATGCAAGGATAATGGTTGACGATGTAGTGCTGGAACAGGTGAATGAAATTGTATATCTTGGATGCGCTTTTAGCAGAGATGGAAGGTACACCGCGGATGTAGAAAGACGAGTGGCGATAGGAAATAGCGTAAACGGAGTGTTGGGCAGATTCCTGGGCGCAAAAAATATTAGCAGAAAGGCCCAGTTAGCAATCCACAATGCAGTCCTGATCCCAACACTAACTTATGGAAGCGAGAGCTGGGTATGGCAGAGTGTGCATGAAAGTAGAATAAACGCGGTAGAAATGAGGGCTCTACGCAAAATCTGCGGAGTGACTCTCGCTGACCGCGTAGAAAACAAGGTTGTAAGGAAGGAAGTTGGTTTGAAAGAGAGTGTCGGTGTAAAAGTAAGAAAGGGTATGCTCCGATGGTTCGGACATGTAGAAAGAATGGTTGACGCAAGACTGACTAAGCAGATATACAATGCAAAAGCGGACGGATGTAGGAGTCGAGGACGGCCAAGACACACATTCCAAGACCAAATAGAACGTGTTCTGGAGGAAGGTGATGTTAAGAGCCTCAAAAACCGACGCGCGTGCATGAAAAGAGTTATGAAAGTCAACGAAGCGAGTGAGGTGTGTAAGAATCGTGCCCTATGGCGCTCTGTTCTCTCTGCCTACCCCGCAAGGGATTTGGCGTGAAGTTATGTATGTATGTATAAGTACATAAGAGAAAAAGACCAAGACGCTGATGACTCCAGTGAGGAACCAAAATAATTCTTATTAGTAACATTCAATTAATTAACCTGAGTGCAAACAGACAGTCACGCGATTCAGGCGTGGATAGATTATATAAAGAAATTAATTATTTTCCATAATTGTATTAATTGTATTGTGTGATTTTCTTACGCCAACTTTTTAAGGTCACCTGATGATAAGCAACTAGCGCCGCCCATGGTCACTTGCAACATTGATAGTGGTACGGTTGCGTTACTAAACCATAAAATAAGATAGGGATGAAGGGGAAGTGGGTTAGGTTTTCTGAATATATCCCTCATTAGATCGGTCAAGCTAAAGTATTCAGCTTTAGTGCGTAGTATTTGGTCAAGCTAACATCTGTGCAGATCTTGAACATCGCCGACCACTAATAATACCGTTTAGCAAGCGGTCCCGATAATTATTAACAAACCATAACATCTATTGCGTTGTCGGTTAAAGTTCTGTCGGTAGATGCCGTAATAAATATTTGGGCTTAACAATAGTTAACTCATATCCATTGGAGATCTGATCAAGGCAATAAATCAACCTCTTTGTAGAACAATTAATGGAAATTATTGCAATATTATTGTTTACGAAAATGTTTAGTATTTTTTTTCTCTTTGCTTAATTATGTGTCTTCGTGGTTTCAGGTTTCAGTGGTCTTCAGTGGTCAGCATCCCTCTAGTGGATTAGAAGTCTTGGGTTCAAATCTGTAAGCAGACAAAGTATAGCAACCATGCGGACCTAAATGATTAAATCGGCGTGTTGATAGATGACGCTGTATAAATTTTCGTTATAAAATTAAATATTAAAAAATGACATCATCCAGACAATAATGATCACACCTTTGTAATGTAAATTCCCAGTCAGAGAGCAATGTTTCAATTTTATTTGTAGGTTTTCAATATATCGAGCGATAAAATTTTAATTTATTACAGATAAGTAGTATTGGTAACACTATAACTCCTGGAGTATTCAAATGAAACGTACTTTATAAAAAAGTTAAAGTTATATCAGCGCCTGCTTCAACAGTGTATTCTGAAGACTATTACGTTCAGGCATCGTGATGCCTGAACGTAATAGCCTGAATGTAACGTTGTACTGGCTGCTGAGTAGAGGACGGCGGGTTCGGTTCTCATCCCAGTATAAACATTTTATGTGAAGTACTTTAAAACTAGACTTAGTTCAAATTCTGCATTGCATGTAAAGCATTATTTTTTAACCCGATACTTCACGATCTTCTGAAGGTCGCATGATATATAAAATCCATCTCCATGCAATGGACAAAATTTTGTGTTTTTGCGAGTTTATTTTGCGGTTCGGGAGTCCGTCCAAGGAAGTAAAGGTCCAGAGCTTTAAGGTATTTTGAGTGTTTAGGGAACATAACTTTCCCCTGAGGAGGGCTCTGACGGGCTTCTTTCAGTTTATTGAGGTGTTTCCGCGACCCCTGCATCCGTACTAAAGTGAAGCACTTTGGCGGTTTTCTCTCTACTTGCCTATAAAATTGTTAATAAAATAAAACAAGACAGAATTGTTAATTATAACATAGCGATTTCACTAGATATGAACGTTTAATTCATTGTTTTCTGAAAAGCAGTCGTATCATGCAGTGATTTTATCACAAGTCTTCGTGCGTCTTATTAATGGAGTCTCTTAGAAATGGCGCGATATATTCCTTCATGTTTAACAACGAGATTCCATACGCACGCTTTATTGATAATTTAAAGAGCGTGCCGAGTGTTCATAACTTCAGATCTCACTTAGCCTTTCGTGTTAAAAATGTTTCAATAAACATTTTTGGGTCTCAACGGAAATATTGCATACATATATTATGTACCATCAGTATGTAAGTATTTGTTACCTATAGGGAGTTGGCTGCCCCATCCCGAGCCGAGCCAGCGGGTCAGCTAGTGGTGAGGGGCTAGCGCCGCCTATGGACACCTACAATACAAATAGTGTCTCAGTTCCGTTGCCGACCTTTATGAGGGGAAGGATGTGGGCCTAGGGATACTTTTGTAACCATATGACGTAGCCCAGAGGTTCAGCTGTCCGATTTTGATTTATAGGCATTTCGGGAATCTCTTGCAAAATAATGCGTGATAAATCGCGATTGACAAAATAGTTTGTGATGTAGGGTTGGCACTTATTTTTTAACACGAAATATTTAGTTCAGCATGTCAGAAATCTTTTGATCCTCATAACTAACTAACTCAGCCACAGTGTGACCAGTTCAAAGACATGGCAGCCATATTACAGAAAGTCAGTTAAAAAATCCCCATCCCTTAATGAAGGCGGGTCGCTCGGGTCACTGAGTCGCACGGAATTCTTATTAAAAATAACTATAATAATGTGGAGTGGCAGTGGCTGATTGTTTAACAATTATTTAATATCTTGGAAGATTCAGTAATCTAGATCACATGATTGAAAAATAATATTTCGCACAAGAATTACTTTTTCAGGTTCTACTTATGATAGCCCTTACACTTGGTTTTTTAAATTTATTTTCGTAATAATATTTTGACATACTGGTCGTTATGCTGACATAGTGGTTTTTTTATGGTCCCGTGTTAGCATAATACAAAATGTTCTGGCTTAGAATTCTGACACACCAGTGATGTCCGAACATTTATGTATAGTTTCAATAAGTATGTAACACATTTGAATAAAGAAATATATATTATAATAACAAAAGCAGCCGCGGGTTCAAGTTGCGATTGAATATTATTATTATTATTTACATTGTTTTATTATTATTGCTATTTTCATAACACTAATTATAAACCTTCAACAGATCCAATACATACGGATCATCCATTCAGCTCCACTTCCGTGTCGCAGTTCAGACGGTATTCAGTCGCAGTTTGTAAAGTGAACGTATCAAAGAATTTCA
The DNA here is from genome assembly GCA_905147225.2 of Euproctis similis. Classification (NCBI taxonomy): domain Eukaryota; kingdom Metazoa; phylum Arthropoda; class Insecta; order Lepidoptera; family Erebidae; genus Euproctis; species Euproctis similis. Next base: position 1,659,385 of record LR990121.1, on the reverse strand, counting down.
TTCAGCTCGCGACACACGAGCGTCATCTACACACACCTATAGTATAGTGTACCTGTACAAAGTTGAAATGTACTTGTATTCATACTCATCTACTCGTAGATAATCACTTGACTTGGGGCTGTTAATGTCTAGCACCACAACTTTGTAACCAAAATTATAGCTGTTGTGATAAAGTAACAAAATATTGCTCCTTTGCTCACTATCCAATAACTAAAACCCTTTTGAAGCCTCGATAATAATACTGGAGAGAGTTTATATTATTCTGAGCTAAACTCGCGCGCTAGTCATTAAATAAAACACAATAACCACTCTCAACCTTCACAGTAAAGTTAGTTGTCATTGGACACTATTCTTACGCACACCACTCATTTCCTCGATTTTCATGACTGAAGTATACGATGAATTTAGTCATGACAATTAAGCTATACCCTTCCATAATGTCTCACATCCTTCCATTTAAAAAGTATATCTGTTTATCTCATCAGTCTACAGTAATTCTTATCGGCAAACATAAAAATAACATATTGGGCTGCTTTTCAACACCAATCACAATCATCTAATAAAATGCAAAAGTTTCGATTGATTTTCAATTGAACGGCCTATAATTGGTTAAGTTCTATCACTAAATCATTCCGGAGGTTCTCGATTAATGTATTCCTGACTGCTCATATTGTCAACAGTAAATGCTACTAAATGAAATGACGATAAAGCCTTTAGGGATCACTTTATGAAATAAATTGTAACTCTCAAAAAACGTTGGGCGTTTATGACAAAATTGTTACAAGCTTTTTAGCTCTGTGTTTTCTCTACATACCCCGGAAAGTAACTAGAGTTAACATAACATAACTTCACGCATTCTTACCCGAAGGTGTAGGCAGTGGCTGTTAAGCCCCGACACGCCGTTATTATTTAAGTCCCAAATGGAATACGTGGCGACCCTATTGCCATACCGGGCACAATTTTTTTAGTCATCGATATTTATCACACATAACTTCCGAAAAGTCATCGGTGTGAGACAGAATTTGAACCCCCGACTTATTGATTCAGAAGCAAGGTGGTCGACCACTGAACCTCCGAGTCCTTAAAGTAACTAAAGATAGAGATTATGTATGTATGCTTAGGTAGTTTTTAGTAATACATTGTTTCGTTAGTGCTTTGAATGTATTATTGCTTTGAAGCATTCGACAGTTTAATTAAATCTTATGGTAGCATTGAATTAATCTTATTATAACAAAAACAGAATTAATACATCGTTTTCATCTAACCTATGGATATTAATCCATGTGTCCAATATCGCCGGACGTATCTTTTCTAAGGGCGTGATGGCTAAAGCAGATATCTCGTCGTTATGCATTGCTTGGACTAGAATCACCACGATACTTACTGTTAATATCAGGATAAAGATACTGGTTGATTATAACAACGCCATCTAGTCCTCTGTTAGCAATCTTTCATAACATAAGTATACGTTGCTTATAAGTTAACTAGGTAAAACTGAGCTAGCTACCCAATTATGATGCTGTGGGGTACAAATCATTAATATGCCCGCTGTTTAAGGATATTATACTATCTGAGCCAGTCTGATACAAAAATCTGAGCCAGTTCCGCCATTTAATGTACTTACGAAGTACTGTAATGGTCAAAGGGAATGAAAACAAGGACCCTTGCATTTCTCGTTTGAAACACGAGATGTAATTCTTGGTAAATAAGTACAGGTCCATTTTGTATTGAAAGGTCCACTCGGACAAGTAAGTTCAAGAGTTACTTATGTCACATCATAAGTAATAAATTTTTAATTCGTAAATAACAGAAAGTCCAACATAATGACAAACTGTAGTCACCGTGAGAAGGTTGCGTGCGTCAGCTCTATACCCAACAGTCTAGTGGCCATTGCGGATGTTAAAACACCGTGTCTAAGATTACTATCTATAGCGTAGTGGAAAACCTTTGCAGGCTTCGTTTACTTCACGGTGCACTTCTGAACTATGTACAAATAAATTTGTTATGTCACTATAAATTGTACACATATTTTTTATATACGTCTAGCATGTCTTCATCCACTTGAGATCCTTGTATTTGTGTGAGGATGTAAATGTACGTATAATTTCACGCCTTTTTCTGACCGAATAAACAGACAGCGACTATTAAGCCTTTACTCGCTGATTTTTTATGGCCCAGTTGGAATAGGTGGAAGAACCTATTGCTATTGTGCATAATGTTGTCAGTCATTAAAGATAATAGTCTTGTGGTTTCACATTCTGATTTTATGATTCAGAGATCACATGGTCAAATTCTGTCGCACACCGATAACCTATCGGATAGTATAATAAAAGTGTTTCTTTTTTATGGAACAGCAAGTGGTTTACACAGACTTCAGCAATTAACTCTCTTGAATAACCGCAGCACCGTTTAGGTCACTTTTGCGTTGCCGCCCATTAAGATGAGATAGGGTAAGTGATAGTGAGGGGAATAGGTAAATGGTGGTGGGAGCATTTGGGTCTCTATTTGCCTCTCTCGAACAAAACCCGGGATGACTGCAGCGAAATGCCTAATTCTACCCTTAGTATAGACCAGTCAGAACCTTAAATCAGGGACTCCTGTCTATAACAGTCGTTACCTTTTTTCTTGAATCTGCCTTTTTGTTTGCCCTTATTTTTTATCGAATAAAACTCCCTTAGCCAATTGGAGACACAGCCAGTTAATGTCGAGTGAAATGTATAAAGAATAGGTTTAATGAACGCAAAAGTAATCGCCTCTCCTCGCGACGACCCGAATTGATCCCGAAGGAATAATTTCTTTAGTGGCAATAGCGCTCTGGGACTCTAGAGGTTTTATTTTGATTAGGTCTAAACAACTTAACAACCATTTGAATTAAACATGTCCGTTTAATTCAAATGGTTGTTAAGTTTTTGTCATTTCTTGTGAATTCGTGACGTACAATGTAAGTTAATTATCACCTATTAGAAAGTTAAAACTATTAAGCACTGTGTCGGTAGACTGGAAGTGCTGTATCACGCTTCTAATACCAAGGAATACTGCCGCCCAAGGACATTTGTAAAACGCACGAACGACACAGTTGCAATTTCATTACTAAGCGTATAAACATGAGCGTTGGGTTTATGAATATTTTCAGTTTTTCATGATGTGGAACAAAATTTTCCGCCACATAAAATTCTCCACGTGAACACGAATTTTGAAGCGTATTTTCATCTGCTTGCTATTTTTGTCTTCTATTTACACGCCAGTCGTAAAGCTTCCCATCAGCTCACTTCGATACAACGATACAGCCGTTATTTTGACGACGACGCGCCATCTTTTATGAACGATAAAATTAATATTTCCCTCTGGTTTTTTGCAAGCTTCACGTTTATTTTTGACGTTTTGTGCAAAAATTAAAGGTATTTACTATAGACTGGTAAAAATATCGTTCAAATTTATTTCAAAGCTATACAAAATTCATCACTGTCCAACTACTGCTATTTTTTCTGTTTAGGATCGTAATCACTGAAACCAAGACACTGATGAAATTATAATAGAAATAATGATGAACTTAAAATCCCTAAGATATTTATATAATAATAATTCACAGCAATGTATTTTATTGTGATAAAATCAACAGAATTACATTTTTTTCGTTTTATTATTGATGGCTGACAAAATTGTGCCAGATGAATGAGAACAGCGCGCTTCGGTTAAAAGAACGTAAGAGTCTTGCCTACATCTTTGCGTAGAAAGAACGAGAAGGTATAAAAAATACGACTTTAAATAACCTTGTTAATTAAAAAAAACACCTTGAAAGTTATCTTTGCAGTGTAGTGCTTTGGCAAAAACTTATCTTAAAGTGGTGTCGTGATAGAATCTCGGTATATATTGTACCTAACTACATCTTGTACGAAAATTGATAGCCGGTATATGGCATTAGCCTTATTAGGGGCCCGATCTTGGCACCTGTATTTATAATGATATTATCATATGCATTTTTATAGTGTTTAACTAAAACAATTTAATCTCGGATGTGGCTGTTCCAAGCAGCGGTTAAGTAAGTTCCCGTAGGCATTAGTAGTTAGTGGCACTTGGTGGCACTAATCTTAGTACAGGTCTTGTGGCCAACTTTGGTTAGTGCTCGTTCAGTTAGAGGATGTTTACTTCGCTTTGATCCAAATAAATAAATTGGATGAGTCGATTCTTCCTTTTTTAACATTTTTTTCATCATTTATATTCGTGATATTGTTTGTAATAACTTTCCAAAAATTCCTCGAAGACTGTTGAGAATAAATTGATAAGTGAAATCATTTCTATGTTATCTAAAGTTTTGATCCAATATGTATAACATTAGCTATAGCTGAAATTGGTTTATTTCATACGCGAGTAATATAGACTCACCATTCATTTGACAAGATCAAACATTTAATCCAAGATGAACTTGAGGATGTACTGTAAATATCTTGTTAGTCTATAATAGTCTATATGTGATCAAAATGATTAGTGAAATACCACGATCACTACACCATAAACGGTAAACCTTCGGTAAGAAGCCCACCCCAGTAAAAACATCGACAGGTTACAGATGTTCATGAGATTTACTGTTTGCCCAATCAACTCTAAGAGTAAACTAAAATTAAGCTTGGTTCAAAACACTTAATACAGTAAGGAACATATCAACATGTGATAAGGTGAAGTTCACAATTGTTCTCGTCGCGACGTCACATCCACTGATACATAGTTAATCCCGCGTGCTCACCTGTGAGCCTGAACGCAGCCCCCGCTAAGTAGACTTACTGCCTACTTACCGACTGTAATCTGTTAAGATGATTTTATTCATTGAATGCCTGGATATTTATGTGTTTTATGCATTTAATATAACCCGGATCCGAGCTTGAGACCTCAGAGTCTAATAATGTACACGTTAAATACGAAGACATCGAGCTTGTGTCTTTCTAATAAATATTAGGAATGCAAACAATGTTTAGATTTTTGTTACTCAATCACGTAATCAATCACAAATCGAACAATATAGTGTAATTATAATGATATCGTGGACACAAATCACACGGCGCCCTCTAGTTCCAAAGTAAGCTACTAAATAATATGAATACTAATAGTATGAAGTTATCGTATAAGTAGAGATTTTTTTGAGTTAATATAATATATACACATTTTATTTCAGTATTTCTTTTACAGGATAGGGAGAAACCGTGGGATAGGAAGAGTGGAAGGAAGAGCCACCGGACACCTCCCTCTGCAAATAAAACGTGGTATTCACCAGTGTGATGTAATGTCGATATATCTGCTTAGTATCGTTTATAATGCAAATATAATTCAAAATTATGTCATAAAAAATATTACACTCGAGTATGGGTAAGAAGATATCCATCCGCATTTTCATTTTACAATATTCAATAGCCCAAGATCCCAAGATTACTAGAACTTACATAATTTGTTTCAGGAAAAACAAAAGATGTACAATAAATATGGTAAACCTATACATTCGGACCAGTCTAGAGGCCTATACCTTGTACATAATCAGCCTTTGAAGATATAATTGCTACTGCCTACACCTAAAAGTACTTCCATGATTACAGAAATCAACCTCCTGCATACTATTAATGATTTCATATAAAATAAATATGACAGTATACTCAGTCCAGTATATTCAAGGCTGTACACTCTTGTGGTACTAAAGCCTTACATCAAAGCTCAGTAACAAACCGGAAACACTAAATTTTCCTTGCACCTGTCTTGTATATTAAATTTTCTAGAGCGCTGATTAAGTTTAGTATTCTGTAGTACAACAACCGCGCTATTTCCCGCTCGCTTTCAACTTAACAGAACTGCGAGTACAGAGTTAGTTTGTGTTAATATTATTGTTGGAAGTTACACTTACAGATATACAATAAACATACATATAACATAACTTCACGCCTTTTGTTACCCGAAGGTGTAGGCAGCGGCTGTTAAGCCTCGTCTCGCCGTTATGTCTAAGTCCCAAATGGAATAGGTGGCGAACCTATTGCCATACCGGGCACAAAGTTTTTCAGTCGATATATCGATATTTATCACACATAACTTCCGAAAACAATTTTGAAAAGTCATTGGTGTGAGCCAGTGTCTGGAATCGAACCCGGACCTCTGGAACAGAAGCCGTGTGCTCGACCACTGCGCCACCGAGACTTGACAGATATACAATACTTATTGTTTTGTCTGAGATTTGTTTGCTAAGAAATTGTTACAAAAAAATTACTTCACAGTTAAAATATAGACTACCTGAATAAAAGATAAAAGGAGGCTTTCTTTAAAATGTAAATCTATCTCAGTGTCAATTTTATTCACATTTGTTCAGACTTTTTCACAGTCGACGATCGCAAATACCTTGTCATTATCAGTGTCCCTCTAAAGGGTATATAGAGGGAGTCTGACAATGACAGGGTGAAACTAGACGAAGCTCATAACCTATTTGTTATCAAGTTATATGTCTTGTAGATTTCATACGAGTACAGACGCCGTTAATAACTAGTTGTGAACAAATTACACTGAAAGTAGAACGAAGTTACGGCAAGGTTTTGCTTATCAGCCTTGCGCACAGCATTGCGCACAAAACAATCTTCACTAATGACAAAATACACAAGCGAGTTGACAAACTTACAGAAGTAAGAACATATTTGTAAGATAATAGATGGTTTAATTGGAACTGTAAAAGCTGTTTACAATCATACAGAGATAAATTACAAAAACGAATGAAGGGTTCTAAATATTCTATCACATATAGGATATTTAATTAATATAACAGCAAATATGAAACCATCGAATCATTGATATATTCGTCGAAACCGTCCAATCTAAATATATTGAACTTCCAGTTTCAGATCTCATCGAAACTAAAATATTGCAAATTTAACCAAATTATCAAATATATTTCAAAGTTTTCATCAAGAACTCTTTGTTTTATATGGTGGTACTAATATTAAATTTATTATTAATAAATAAACTTAGCCCTTGAACCCGTTTCATCACACGAGAATACTTGAGTCTAAACCAAAAACCGCGAGGCTCTTAGAAACACGAATGAATCATTTGGACTCATTCATTAGCGCTGCGTCGATACATGAGCTCTTAGTGTGATGAGCAAAAAAATCTTACATTTTAATAACATCAAGCGAATTTAAGTACTTTCAGTGATTGGAGGCCTATATCAGAGCTTGTGGTGGAATTACTCAACACTTTTGAGCACGTTTGTCTGATTAGTTCTTACATACAAATATAATCTCAGAATACACATGTAAAAGAATTTGCGAAAATACATACATACATAACTTCCCGCCAAATCCCTTGCGGGGTAGACAGAGCGCCATAAGGCACGATTCTTATACGCCTCACTCGCTTCGTTGACTTTCATAACTCTTTTCATGCACGCGCGTCGGTTTTTGAGGCTCCTAACATCACCTGCGATCATTTGCGAAAATTGAACAAAAAAATATGTATTCCCGCTTTTCACAAATTTTGTTTGCATGAAACAGATTTTTAAGGCTGGACTTATTTTTTATATCAAACAAAATCATAACAACAATAATTAAACAAACACATCAAATATTTTACTTATAAATGCAAATGTTTGCAAACAAACAAATTGAATTATTTCAAATACAAAGTTCTGTTCAGACAACTAAAATAATTTTATAACTTTGTTTTAAATAACTTCTGTATGCACTTAAATATACAAACTTAGTAGACATTACAAGTTCTGTAATCATTTGTAGTAAGAGCCAGCTGCTGCTTACTGCAAACTAGTTCTAAACCGCAACTCTGCCTGCATGTCCATTTGTATTGATGATAACTTTTTAGGGTTTATATTTAGGCTACCTCACAGATAATACATTTTCTGAGCCGAAATGTGTAGATATCGGCTATAGAATGAAATTAAATAAGTGGCGGATTCTATTGCTATAAAATGGCCACAATTTTGTCATCGATATTTATAACTCATATATTCAGAAGATATCGAGTTTCACAAAAACAAATCGCAATTTTAGTTGTCGCTTTAGTAAACTGTTTAAAAATGTTTTGAGTTTTGGATATTACCAATTATTCAGTAAATAACTTTCCTGAAGTAAAGCTGTGCCACACACATTGGTGGAAACTGTTAATGATGCAGAATTTTTTGCAAGAAGTGTATGTAAATAAAAGTCACTTGTGCTTCTATTGCTCTAATATTTAGTTTATCTCCAATATCTACAGATATGACCGTGTTACAATTTGACTATAAAGTGTTCTTTTCATTCATATTTTTAAAGATTTCAAAGTCAATTTACTCTAATTCTCTTTTCTCTAATAAGTGAGATTTTTAACATTTTTAAATTCAACAAAACAAAATATTAATTTATATTAATAAACAAACAAAATGTAAAGAATCCTCATTACGAATGCATTGGTATGGATACTGAGTTGTACAGATACAAATAGTTATTAATTTTATATAATAATTGTACCTAAATGTACAATAGATATTGGTCTGCTTACACCCTGATAGTACAATATGGCGGCTATCGTTCACATGTAAATCGCATGCGCCTAGAAGGCATTAGTCACGTGGCATAAATAAAATATCACTGGACCATAGCGGAGCTCACCAGAGTTATGTATGTCTTAAGTCTAGACAAAGGCTCACGGGATTATTAGAGGACCTTAAATTAATTCTACAATAATGGAGCCACACGTATTTCACGAATAAATGGGCCAACTCTATCAGTGAAATACTACTTTGCATCGATATTCTAAGAGGTCATCTCTAAAGTGCTTCATGCCTTCTTTCCTTTGGCAAGACAGTTATCCGAAGGCGACCGTTACCTTTCAAACTCTGACACTATCAATGTTGCAGAAGTCCCTGGGCGGCGCTATTCGCTATCGACTGGGTTACTCGCGTAGCCATTTGCCACTTTTCCCATAAAACACACACACACAAACACACGAACAGTAGCAGCCTCGTTCAAAATTAATTACTTTAAAAATTGGCGAATTAAAAAAGTCTTTTAATTAAGGGGCGTTAACTCGTTTCGTTTTTTTTACAAATTGTACTGTTTTCTTGGTCTCGTGTTTAATTACAATATAGTTAGAAATATATATCAGTATAAATCCAACGTATCTTCTGCAAGGGAATGTTACATACTTTTTCATCATTTTCAAATTAAAAATAGCCGACGGCAAAGTAAAATGTCAGAGTGCGTGTTTATTTCAATATGCCAAAAGGCTTTGTGTGTAGAATAATTGATTAAACCTCGTAGTGATTGGAAAAAATAGTATGGTTCATGAATTGATTGACAAAATTGTACGCACCTAACAATTTTATTTTTAGCCGACCAATTTTCTACACTGATAAAGAAAGACCTGAGAAATCTGGTGCCTGAACTGCCGCATTATTGTTTAGTGTCCAGTACATTACTCTACAAAGAAAGTACCTATAAATATGCTAATATTAGCATTTATTGTATTCTCAGTAAGAAAACTATTAAAAACTTCAAAGGCTCTAGTAAATTGGTCATTTACCGCCGTCTTCTGAAAGAGGCTCTTTACAGCCAAAGTATTTTTATACATATTTTTAAAGCACTCTTACATATACACCTCCTCAACTTACTCTATTTCTGTATATTGTATACTCAGGTATGACTACTCAAAAAGGAACATTCACAAGTCTATTTACCTAGTATAATGGACACAAGATTCAAAATGTCATGCCCACATTGCTGCCATTTGTTGCTAGAGTTTGCGTTTACACTTTTTTCGGTTTTTAGTAGCCGATAATGTAGGCAGCAGGCAATTACGCTTCGATGCGACAGTTGAATAAGGTGTTCAAACGTAATATGTGGCAGAACCTATCTATCTAAGGCTTTACATCGGATATAACTTCTTCTCTTCCCGTCAAAAGTTGGAGTACAGCAATGCTAATATAATTTTTTTAACTCTGCAATACAAACACAAAATAGTGGAAAATCAAACTCATCAAAATCAAAACTGAATTACAAGTTCGATGCGCGGTGCACTCATAAACTATACAATTATAGGTTATTGGACAAACAATGCTTTGTAAACGGCACAGTGCCTATTTTCACGAGTTGGTAAAAAAAAACACTAGCGCTTTCGAGAAATTTCTCGAAAGCGCTAGTGTTTTTTTTTCTACATTTCTTTATGCCTAATTAGGCATAAAGATCCTTAAGAAATGTTAGGTTACGGTTTTTTTAAGATTTTGCATATTTTTAGCTTGAATTGATAGGGCTTTCTTTTCATCTTCATAGCTTAGAAGATTGAAGGTATTCTTTAGGATATTTTTTTCTTCGCTTTACGTTTGGCTCAGGCTATCGCTTATCACTTGCACCAAATTTTTATAATATATTTAGGGACCGCTCTAAGTGTGCGAATTTCCTTTTAGCGTCCAGCCGTCTCGAGGTATATTTGTCAAACATCACTGGAGTTAGTTTTGAACTAGCCTCGGGGGAGGATCTCACTACATATATTTTTAGACAAAATACTTTTGTTGAAAAATGAATATTAGTGAAATGAATATCAAATTTTATATTTATTTATTATATTAGCCGACCCCGTGAACTTTGTTTCGCGTAAAAAGTAAAGAAACAAAATTGTTATGGTGGCTTGTTCCTGAGAGATACAATTTATATTAACCACCGCGTTGATACTGTCTATCTATTAAGTAAAACCGCATCAAAATCTGTTGCGTATTTTCAAGTATATAAACATATATTATAACGGGACAGACAGCAGAAAGCGACTTTGTTTTATGAATATTATAAATAACATGAACATAAAATATAATTATACATATATTGCGCACATTGGGAGAGGCCTATGTCCAGCAGTGGACTGCAATAGGCTAATGATGATGATGATGATGATACATATATTATTTTCATTTTTTAAATATTATTTATTTACGCTTTTAATATATTTTTTGAAATTGAAAGGGAGGAATCCAGAACAGATGTAAGGATAATGGTTGATGAAGTAGTGCTGGAACAGGTGAATGAAATTGTATATCTTGGATGCGCTTTTAGCAGAGATGGAAGGTACACCGCGGATGTAGAAAGACGAGTGGCGATAGGAAATAGCGTAAACGGAGTGTTGGGCAGATTCCTGGGCGCAAAAAATATTAGCAGAAAGGCCCAGTTAGCAATCCACAATGCAGTCCTGATCCCAACACTAACTTATGGAAGCGAGAGCTGGGTATGGCAGAGTGTGCATGAAAGTAGAATAAACGCGGTAGAAATGAGGGCTCTACGCAAGATCTGCGGAGTGACTCTCGCTGACCGCGTAGAAAACAAGGTTGTAAGGAAGGAAGTTGGTTTGAAAGAGAGTGTCGGTGTAAAAGTAAGAAAGGGCATGCTCCGATGGTTCGGACATGTAGAAAGAATGGTTGACGCAAGACTGACTAAGCAGATATACAATGCAAAAGCGGACGGATGTAGGAGTCGAGGACGGCCAAGACACACATTCCAAGACCAAATAGAACGTGTTCTGGAGGAAGGTGATGTTAAGAGCCTCAAAAACCGACGCGCGTGCATGAAAAGAGTTATGAAAGTCAACGAAGCGAGTGAGGTGTGTAAGAATCGTGCCCTATGGCGCTCTGTTCTCTCTGCCTACCCCGCAAGGGATTTGGCGTGAAGTTATGTATGTATGTATGTATATTTTTTATGGGATAGGATGGCAAACGAGCAGGCGCTAACGGCGGTAACGTAATGGTAAGCAACCAACGCCGCCCATGGACACCAGCAACACTTATAGTGTTACTGTTGCGTTGCCGACCTTTAGGGGATAGGGGAAATGAAAGGATGGGGAAAGAGGGCGGGCACGAAATCCGAAATCGCACAACTTGTATGGTTTATTACTTTGAATTCTGTGTTCTCGGATTGAAATATCGGTATACGCCAATGGTACGTTACGGAAAACTTTTTGAATTTTCATCAGCCACTTTTCGTCAATAGTTTGATAAGTCGTGGTATTTCACCGATCGAGCCCATTCATGCAGCTAACTGCGTGCCTCTACAACTACGGTTAATTTAAACAGTCAATTTTCAATCTTTTGTCAGACACCGTGCTATTATGCTGTCCCAAGCAATCCTCTCGTACCTACCAGTATTGTTGTGGTTGTACGTCAGAACCAGTCGACAACGCGCGCAGTGAGTACTGAGTAGAGTGCTCCGGCTTCTGGTAAACGACGGGATAAAAGTATCTTGAGACTTGTCCTAACTTTAAAGTTCATAGTATTTTTAAACTTTAATTTGTAAACTGTAAACTGCAGTACAGTGATTTCTTTTTTTAACTTAATCTGTCATAATAACGTAAAATATTTTACCAAATGGTTTAAAGAAGATATATTGTCCCTTAAAAAATATATTCTTGAGACAAGGTTTCAAAAAAATATATTTTGTAGATGAATTAATTTTTACGGTGGCTTCCGTATGAAATCTCTCGGATTCTAATCCTGATACATTATTTCGTAGTTATGGATTAAGTCCTTCTATATACTTCATTATAAAAAATCAAGAACGGATTACCCCAGCAAAAAAATGATTTGACTTTAACTTATTCATTAACTGATTAATATTATATTTTAATTAATTATATCACTAATTAATTTAATTAATATTAAAATATTAATTAATTCCTATAGTCCCTTAATAATTTCCTGTAAACACTGTTTGTGTGGTCACACGAATACAAAGATGGTGTTAAATGAAAAACAAATCCATTCTGTTACGAAGTCGATACGAACTCGCAACAAACGAATGTCGCGGGACAATATGACCAACACAAATAAAAAGTTTGCGTAGAGAAGTTTAAAGTCGAACGATTTCAATAGAGCGGAGTTGTTTATAAAACCTATATCTACAATTTATTTTGTGGAAAATTACAATACACCTTTTTAATATGATTAATTGACCAGGCGTTAAAAATTCACTGCTCTGCCCTAGTAGTTGTAGCGTAATAATATATTACTATTACTTTGTCGATGGAGGACGGCCAAGACACACATTCCATGACATAAAATAGAACGTTTTCTGGAGGAAGGTGATGTTAGGAGCCTCAAAACACGACCCGCGTGCTTGAAATGAGTTATTAAAGTCAACGAAGCAAGTGAGGAGTGTAAGAATCGTGCCTTATGGCGCTCCGTTCTCTCTGCCTACCCCGCAAGAGATTTGGCGTGAAGTTATGTATGCATGTATGTACTTTGTCGATTACTGAGCTATCTAACCTTGGAAGTAAGTAAGGGGGTGATGCAGATATAAACCAAAATTTTAATTTTTGTTTTTACAACGCAACTACATCACTTGCCTCGGTCGGTAAAATATCACGATTTTTTAGAAAATCTGCGTAAAGTGGCTCATACCGCGTTCCTTTTGATAAAAGCAGTGCGTTTCTCATCCAGACAGATAAGCCTTTTTTTTTAAAATATGAGGAGATCTCTGGAGCTGATTACTGGAGATAATATAATCGTCTACCAATTAAAACTATTATATATTTGTCATTAGACAACACTTTTCAGAGTAATACTATTTTATTTTAAATGCATTCATCTAAAAAGTTAATAATATAAAAGAGCTCGTTGCGCGGGTCAACAGAACCATTGTCCTGTCTGCCAACATAAATAAAAAGGCTTTATTCTAAACACGTATAAATCTAGATTTTTTTTTCATAGCTTCACTAAAAGATTCATGATAATTTGTCATGAAAGTAATACTAAAAAGAGTGTCTAGTTATCAGTAAATCTGTTTGATGTGCCAATAGCTTATCACTATTCGCACACCGCCATCTAGTAAAAAAGAGACATTTATAAATTATTTTTAATTCATTTTTTATATCATACTGACGAATGTTTAACAACACTTCGCCTGATGGTAAGTGAAAGTAAGGTTGTTGGTGGTAAGCGTAGTCTTTTTTAAGATATCCCATTTAAACTTTCGGGAAAACAAAATTTCAAGAGTTTGGATTTCTATAAAAATTCATTGATCCCCACTTAAAGCTCAATGTAAGTTAAAATCCGCGCTATTTAAACCTTTTTATGTGTTCTTGTTTATATAGAATATCGAGTGACCTGATAGTAGACAATTAGCGCCCCTCATTGACACCTGCAAAACTGGTAGTATTACAATCGCTATTACAAATTTATCGGAACATAGCAGGATAAAACGTGATTTGAAAAGAAATGGAGGAAGCGCGAGGAACAAAAACAAGTAAAAATATTTCCTCAAACACGAAACAAGTTTTCAGCCGGAAGTAGGGAACTTGTATATAGGTAGTCATAAAAAATCGATCAGCTATCCGAAGAACAACTACAAGAACACAAAACGAACAAAACTAAAAGTATCACATATCTGAGGGCCAAAAGTCTTCATAAATAAGGACAAGTCACATTGTAACTTTTGCACCGGATATCGGATAAGTAAAGTTCGTGGCCTACATAAATAACTGATATATAGACAGGCTGTAATCAGGTCAGCCTATTTACTAAAATTTGGATTTTATGTTAAAGATACACCAAATGTGAATGAAATTAAAGTATATGTATGTAATATTGAAATAACTGCGTTCAACTAAATTCTAAATTAATTTTTTCCCTTTTTATCTTTCTGTTTGTTCCGGGTAATCTTTGAAATCGCTGGACCAATTTTGACGGAAGGAAGCAACTCGAAACTGCATAAGTGGAAAGTAGTAGGCGTCAATGACTGCCATGACACACTTTCCGCGGCCAAATTGAACGCTTCCTTGGAGGAAGTGACGACGGAAGCCTTATAAAACCGTCAAGCGTGTGACAAGATTGGAAAATCGAAGAAGTCAGTGAGGCATGTACAAATCTTGCCTTATGGTGCTCTCTTCTCTCTACCTATCCCGCAAAGGACTTGATGTGAAGTTAAAAGTGTATGTATCAGGTTGATGTCTAAAAAACTAATAGGTACAGGAAACACCAATTAGAATCTATATTTTACTACAATCAATCAGGCTTATGTAGGCTGCAACCCACCGAAATATAATAGAAAATAATACTTTGATGAGAGAAAGTAGGAGTAGTGGTTTGGATCATTAGTCCATATATTATAATAGTCCAACACTCCGAGGCCATAGCTAGCGGATAAACATAAACATAACAGGCGTGAACCTTTGTTAAATGAACGTGTAGGATATTTTCTATTCGTAGCTAGCGGATATTTTTACACATTTTATACATTCAAGAAGACGTTGAGATTTACTGTACATAATAATATTAACACTGTATCCAAAAGACATTAAATCAAATCTAGGAGTTTTGGAATTTATACTGCCAGGCATTCAACATCAGATTATAGATCAAGAAACAGGATGCCGTTGTGTACGGTACCCTAAAAAGAAACTTTACTAATCTTTGTACACTTATAAAAAAGCGTCACAAATTTGAAGGAAAATTTCTCACCCTTGATCAGTCTGAAAAGTTACGGTTGCACCGTAACTTTTCAGACTGATCAAGTTTTAATGAAGTCGGGACTAATCTTAATCAAACGAAAATAAATGACATTTGGATGGGATTAAATCCTCCTTTTCAGCAATAGAATATTAATTGAACTGATCACCATCTTGCTTCTTTTTTGGAGAAATTAATTAAGTCCAAATTATAACTTAATTAAAAAATACATGGAATAAGTGCAATTTCGTCGACGATATTTATTTACGTATGATAAATAATATAATATGTTCCGGTATACTAAATTATGTTGCAGTGTACTTGAGATCGAGCAAACTGTTTCGGTATCTGAAAGTAGTGGGATCAAATCTTGGCTCGGACTTATCAGAAGATAAATGTGATAGATATCGATGACTGCCAACACTGAGCCTGGCTTATGGCAATAGGTTCCGTCGCACCTATTTCATTTGAGATGCAAGAATTTGCGAGTGGAAGATTAACAACCGCCACCATTTTCAGGTATAAAAAGGTGTTAAGTTATACTATATATAATTCCGAGTGAATCTCCAAGAGCCTAAAACTCTCAGACCACACACATTCTTAATCATCATAAACAACGTTTAATTTTTATTCGCGAAAGGAGACACTTTAGTCAAATTGAGCGTCTTGTTTACTTTTTATTTTCCTCTTTTATGGACTTGATTCGTCGGCCGGAAAGAATGGGCCGGAATTTATTGCTTCTTTATTATGTTACAACTCTATGAGAAGGCTGCACGTAAACACATGCATACTGTAAACACTACATATGCTGCTTATCTAATAATGAAAATGTTGATAGTGGTAGAGCCACGCAGTTCGCTACATGAATGGGCCGTTGCGATCGGTGAAATACAATGGCATCTCTAATATTGGCGTAAACGTAAAGTGGCTCATTTTGTTCGGAGAAACAGGATACCTGTTTCTCCTTTGGCTTTAGGGTTATAAATAAGCTAACGAAATTAACTTTTTTCATGCATATCCGGATTGAACCTTGAAGAAAAAGAGCCTAGGGTATCCTCCAACCAGCTTTGAAGAAATATATTTAAAATTAGGGTGAATCTGAAATAATAACATGACCTGACAAAATGACAAGACCATTTAAGCTGTGAAATATTAATAACGTGCTAAGTTGAGCATCACAGTCACTTAAGTCACTTAACTCGTAACATAGCAATATGAAATTTACGCTTAAAAGCTTAGCCGATCAAAATTAAAAGTTGTCTTAGACAGGGATTTTAAAATTTCGTCTACGTAGTCCGTAGATACTCTACGCGGACAGTGTAGCTTGTGCTACGAATTTCACAACAGTGTAATGAAAATGTAATTGTTTATATTTTAAAAGTTATTATTCTTACAAATTGTAAAATATAATATTTTGTACGACTATACTATAGCTTTTAATAGCCGATTATATAGACAGCGACAATTATACAGGATTATTCGCTAAGGCAAGAAAATACAGACGCGACCGTCACGAGCGGCGCGATTGTAAGTGTAACGACGATCATGAGATGAACCAGGCACATTATTTAAAAAGTCGTTCAATTTATAACATTAATATCACTGATATGACTAACAAGTTAACTAACAATTTTTTTACATATTATTTAGAAAATCAGAACTTCAACAGCAACAACGACATAGCTTCAAACTAAGTACAACCAAGTAACTTAATGAAAACAATATTTTAAATTATTATCATGCCTAGAATATCTTAGAATATAGGCAGTCAAAAATAATAGTATTTACTGTATCCAATTAAAAAAAAAACTAGTCGTAACTATTATAGGGCAAATGTGTCACAACAAAACTGGTAATATCATTGTGACCGACATGATGACATATCTGTATGTCAATCGGCTATCCTAATATTGCGACGGTAGTAATTATATCATATAGTAGTTAATATCTTTGAAACATTAAACATATTTTTTTTATGTAAACAAATACAATACAATTGGATAGAGAGTGTCCAGTAAAAAAATTGTTGTTTTTTTTATTGGAAGACTGTATTATCAATAAGAGGTACTTGTACTTACTTTTAGTAGAAAAGCCGCGCGGTTACTATTAAAGAAACAACACACCATCAGCTTCTGAATCAAGAAGACGTGGTATTGAATTCCAGGGCACTCCAAAGACTTCTCTGATTTTTTTAGAAGTTATTTGTAATAAATATTGATGACTGACAACATTTTGCCTATTGTGTGGCAATAGGTTATGCCACCTATTCCCATAGGACTTAGAAGTTTAGCGAGTCTACAGCAGGGTAGAAAAGGAAGAGAATTTATGAAATAGCAGGTGAATTTCTAAATCTCATCTCAAATTCCACCAAAAATGCAAATGTCATACAATTATTTGATGCTGTTTTTTTTTTAAATCAAGTCTCTAAACCTCAGAACTGATTTCCATACGGAAGACATATTTACATAAAAACAAAGGCGAGAATTCTAGAGCATGTAGTGTTCACAAAATTATCTCTGTCAATATAGGATAATAGAGAGAAGGAAAGAGACAGAGTGGAAGAGAGAGGGAAACCGTAATGGTGAATGCGAACACTTTTATGCAGATTGCGATGTTAATACGATGTTATATACACGTTTTAACGTATGAATATTCAGTAGAGTGTGGGCGCAATGTTTTTGTATAATAGTTTTTAATGATATTTTGATGCTTTGAAAGTATATTAAATAAGAAACTATTTGTATTTTGTGTTCTCCGTCACGGAAATTTATGAGAGAATACTAGAATGGGATGTTTGTTCTTTTTCATCTTTTCGTCCCAAGAGCTTTTTATACTGAGGAAATGTGATCCGGTCTCACCATTTGCACACTTTTCAGCACTGCAATATTTGATTGAGGTCTGCACTGAAGTTTCGCGTATGAATCCGGGATAGAAGTGTTATCAGGAAATTGCGTCAGACAATGCTGTACCTTTTTGTCAACAGGCCTCGCCATATATCACATGGGATAAAATATGGGCATATTTCCCACTGTTTACCACTTCAAATATTGGGAATAGTAAAGTAACACGGATACAAACACGGCTACTTTAGGAAAAACTGGTTACCGTAGCTTATCACTGCGTGTACAATACGCGTTACTACGCACTTTTAAATATTTAGACTCTTTTTTTAACATTTATTTTTGGTGGGATATCATTACTTTTTGTAAAGAAAACTAGTAACCAATCAAAATAGCCATATCCATAGTCATATCAGAATAAACCACTGTAAGGCTTCTGAAACCACAAGAAATTGGTTCTACGATTACAGACTTTTGGATGGTCTACTAGATTAATGTACCCAGATTGAATTACATATTTATAAAACAAGTATCTGACTAACACGGTTTCTTGATTTAATGGAAATATTACATTTGTGCCAGGGTAACTAAATATACACAACTTCATGTCAAGTCTCTTGCAGAGTAGGTAGAGAAACCAGAACACAATACGTCATGATTCTAACACACCTCACTCGCTTTATTGACTTTCATATTTTTTGTCATACACGTTCGTCGTTTTTTATATAAATTATTTATAAAACATATCCATCTTACTCGAACATTTGAAGGAAAATGTGCCTACCTCTCAACATTGAAGGCGTGAATATAAAAAATATTTGAAAACATTACATAAAGAAAAGAATGAAATTTTAAATCCCACTCTGGATCCCGGAGGAGACGTGCCTACCTTATTCTGTTAAAGGGGTGAATATAAATAATCTTAAAACCGATCACAAAACACTCTAAAATAATGAATATTTGATAAAGCAATTAAATATTAATTGGAAAACCTTCACAAAGCTTAAAAACGGAGGTCGGAGGTATCTTCCCAGCATTCTCAGTCAGGTATTTTGTACTTTGAGGGAAATAATAAAACTTTGTTTTTGGTTTGTTTGTACATTGATTAACTCTTGAACTTACATCTGTTCTAAAATAAGATCGAGCTATTTATAGCATTTATGGTTTCTTAATATATTCAACGGTCGATATAACATTGTTTCTTACTTGCGAATTTTTGTCCTAAATCAAAATTGCTCATATGTACTGTTCTGCTCTAAGTTCTTTTTATAACTTCACGCCTTTTTTGTCCGAAGCTGTAGACGGTGGCTGTTTAAAATCGCCAAATTATTAACGTCTAATTTGATCAGGTAGCGGAACCTACTGCTATACACCGAGCACAAAGCTATATATATATATCGGAGAGTCTTTTATTAGATTCCTTACTGGAGACATTAATTGTGGGCAAATCAGGATATAAAACAATTGATAACTGATAACGAACACATTTATTCTTGGTTATACAATATTAAAATCAGTAAACAATTATTTAATGAATAATTTGGATTGAGCAGCAAGTTCAAGGCTCCAATCCTTAAAACCACTCCAGGATCCAACTCGATCCGTCTGTATTTCACAAGACAAGAAGACCTCGTCACAACTGTCGAATTCCTTATAAAAGATGGCGCCTCGACCCCACTCAAGCAAATGCTCTGCTCTGATTGGTTATTACTTAAATTACAATTATAATGTTATCTCGTCTAAAGAAAAACGTAAATATTAAAGTAAAATAAAATTAAAATTTATTAGAAGCTAGTAGCTTTTATCAACAAGCAACTAGTTCAATGGCTTCCTCCGACATATATACATCATACAACTTCCGAAAAGAATTCCGAGAAGTCATCTCCGAAGAAGAATCGATTCGATGTTTCAAAAGCGGGAACTTTATCTACTAGACATCGACGAAGATATGTCAACAGTAAGAATATCTCCCAACTGTTAATTCAATCTAATACAATAGACTATCAATTAATATCTCAGTACATTAAGATGCTTTTTATTTCAAGAATACTTCCTGTTCGTTGTTTTCTTCTTAAATTGTGAACCAATTAGTTTCACGGAATGTAATTGTGTAGTTACGTTTGATGGCGTCGAAAAAAAATTCTCTCGGCTACGTGAACTAATTGAGATACAGACGACTACTCAAATAGGCTTTCAGTTATTCATTAACTATGAATAATCGTGCCTTGTGGCGCTCCGTTCTCTCTGCTTACCCCGCAAGGGATTTGGCCTGAAGTTATGTATGTATGTATGAATAAACGGGCACGTAGTAATAGTGTTTGAAACCCGCCTATACCCACCACGTGGTCCGTCAATATAATTCTGCTTTGATACTGACATTCTGCAGAATCATTTTGGAAATGGAAATCGAACCCACCGACCTAATTTCATCAGCTATAGCCATGTATTTCGAGCCTACATAATGCTAATAAATTTTAAAAAAAAAATCCACCAGGAAGTGCTGACCACGCATTTCTTAAAATGTAACCGCTTCGGTTTTTGCCTCGTATATTACATATCAGCACATCCGTCCTTATTCATAAATCTTTTATTTTTCTTCACCCAGGGAATAACCCGGATATAAACAGAGTAAGCAACGCCCCTGATAAGATCAAGCATCTTAATCCTAAAGATTATTACGTGACGTAAGACCATCTCTTGTATCATATTTCAAGGTTACAAATTTAAGTAAAGATGTGCTGAGTTTGAATCAATATGGACGATGTTAATTAGTGCCCCGATGCAAGCTTATAGTTTCTCAACACCTGTTTGGGCATCACATACATTTGAACTTACAAAGTAACTTTGCCAAACGCCACAAATCTCATTATAAATACATAGAACATACAAACTATTAAACAAACTTATTAACTTCAAACTAAATACTCGCAATATTTGCGATGGCCGGCGATGTTAGAGGAGTTACCAACACACTAAAACTTCAGGTTTATTTTGCCAACATAGAACTTTCAAATGAACTTGACTGTTATATTTAGAGACGGTATGGTAACTGTTTTATGGGTAATTTCTGTTCTTGTTATTTAATTAATCACGAGATAAATTTACGAATGGCTGTAACTTATCTCTTGTTGAAATGGTTCAAATAAATACATAGGGTAAATGCCAGTATTTCGGCATGCCAATATTTATATTTTTACCGAATAATCATTAATATATCAATTAAGAAAAAAGAAAACAATATTTACTAATATAATATACACACAATATACATAATATACAAAATATACACACACTTAAGAAAGGAAAGTTTCTTGCATTAAAAAATATATAAGTTAAAAAAACAAGACAATGTTCCGAATTGAAACAGCTAAAACTCTACAATGAAAACTTGATAAAGTATTAAAATATAAGTTAGCAAATGTACCAAAAGTTTTAAATTGGATCTTACTACAAAACATTATTTTGTACTTTGAAGGAGTTCATCAAAGTTTGTTTTAAAAAACATCCTCAATAGTACAAATTTAAACACTCTACATGTGCTATATATAAATTAAAACATTATTCAAAATAATACTTACATTACTATCGTTCCTGTAAATATTAACTATGATGAAGGCAATAGAGTTTGTGTACCACAGACCACTTGGCAATTGCATCCATGATTTCTTCTTTTATGGAGGTACTTGACTGGGAAGTCAAAACCTCCAGTTGATATGTAATTTTAAATTAAATAATAAGTTCAATTTCATGAATTATGTTCGAGTAGATTTTTTCATATTGTTGTGTTTTTTTTTTTAATATTTTTAATAGTGTGCATGCATGTATTGGAATGAACATAATAACATATAGTTAAGGTGCTGGTATTTTATAAGAATTCACATTATTGGATAGCTGACCAGGCGTAATTGTTCCTCATCAAAAGTAATAAATAAGTAAACTTTGTATTTATCACTTTTGCTTTTCGATATCATACATGAATTATAAATAAGAACCACCCGATTGACAGCCTCTATGTATCTATTAAAAATAAGGGGCCAGAAAGCGGAAAGTGCCTTTGTTTTATACTTTGTAATGATAAGAAATATACTTCAAAATGTGGTCAAAATGATTTCCTTCTTCTCTTTGTTATCTATAAATATTTTTATATCATCGAACAAGAGTCTGTACTGAAACATCAATGGAATTGAACATAAAGATCAAATTAAATTGGTTTCACATATCGTAGTCAGGAAATATCATAATATCGACTAATACAATACCACCGTTTATAGGTTTTGTGATTCTGTTAATATCGGTAGTAGATATCTGGAATAGCGCATTCATATTGTATGATATTGTGGGCGCGTTATTAGCTAGATATTTCATTTCTAAGGAAGCGCTATTTATTTGTTTGTTTATTCGCCAGTAATGTCAGGAAATACAAGTCAATTTCAAAAATATCTTTGTATTAATAAAATTGTTAATATTTAAAAGCGAGATTAGAATACAGCATTGCGTCATTAAAACAACTAGTCTGTGAAAAAATATATTTCAAATACCTCTGGGTCGTAGCTGCAAATAATATTTAGTATTTAATAATAAGATGATATGTGTACATAAAATAAATTGTTGTAGGAATTGAAATGTTAGTAAAAAGAAAATTTTAAAGAGATTCCAACTTACAGATTGGTACATACAAACTAGCTATAGTTTGGGAATAAAGTATTTTAGTGTGGGGCCACTAAACCAGATAGTAATAGTTTTAACGAGAATAATACTTATATAGAACTAGCTGATGAAAAATATTCGAACTTTACAGCTTTATAGAGTTTAGTTTTATGTCTGGTATTTTTATGACTTGAATAATAATGATAATATCTTGGACACAATACACACAGCGCCCTCTAGTTCCAAGCTAAGCAACTAAATGCGTGTCTTATGGATACTAGATAACGTTTATGATACATATATACTTTTCTTTTGTAAATACATACTTATAATACATAGAAAAACACCCAGACACCACAAATATTCATGTTTGTCACAAATATTTGTGCTCGGGTGGGAATCGATCCCCGACCTCATTGCTGCAACCGGTAGTTTTACCAATGCGCCACAAAGCGCAATGAGGCTGAAAGTTTAGTTTTAGTCGAATTTTTGTTTTTATATCTGCTATTCTGCCAATAAAAAAATCTGAAGAGTTAGTGGTGTATATACTGCATGAATATACACTAGTAACTAGTAACAGGTTCAAATATTATTTCTCTATTTTTTTTACAAGTTAACGCCTTAATACTTGAACATATTGGCAGTGGCAGTTATGCCTCGGATAGTGTCTGTGTGTCATGAGGGAGCAAGAAGAAATTTCTTGCATGCACATAATTTCTTGAAAGTGTATCTTTCTTCGATTCGAAGTTGAGACTTCTGATTCTAGAGCGTGTAAACTTATATCGTCTAGCGAGACGAAAAAACAATATAGTGCTATTGTAGTCTCCAAATAAATTCCTTTCACTCGTTCTTTTAATGTCCCCACGTGGTGGGGAGGAAGTTGTAATATCTCGTACAGCTAGCACCTGGCTGGCTGGCATTCGTAAAGATATTCCCTGGTTGTAAACTGGCAACTGGCGGTATCCGGATATGATTTTTCATATCCATAGTTCGGACATTAGATATAAATATAAATTGCATAAAAAATTGCCTGTAATTGTAGATTTTGTGTCTTTCACGTAAAAACTACAAAATGGATTTCGATGAAACTGTAATATAGCATATATCAAAATAACATATAGGATATAATTTACAAAGATATTGTAAGTTTTTCTCCAAATATGGCTATATGTCTTTCGTCGCGTACGCTGCGAAGAATATGGATAATAGAACAAAATAATTTTCTACCATATTAAAGACCACATTAATATCTATAAAAAATTCACCTGACCATATATCCAACTATTGTAGTCATGTCTCTATTATAATAGTATGGCAATAGGTTTGGCAACATATTCCATTTGAGTCGTAAGATTAGGTGAGTCGAGGGCGAGAAAATGGCGTAAAGTTACAAAAAAAAATTACGAATCCGGGACTTTTCATTCCGATATTAAAACACAAATTAGTAATATTTCCATAAAATAGTAATTGGTAATATCAAAATATACTCATTAATAATAAGTTCCGCTAACTTTTTCCTTTGCGGATTATAATTGCTCACCACTTTACCGTCGGATATTATAAGGTGTACAGATACAAAAAAAATACCCTAAAAATTTAATATCTGTCGTACCTTAATATCGTAAAAGCAGAACATTAAAAAGTAATGTACGTAAACAAATCACAAGCCATTAACTTCCACCTTTTAAACGGAAAAAGTTAATTAATCAACCAGCTACAGTAACTAATTGGTTTCGACAACTGAACTTTACCAACTGTTGCGCTGTTACTAAAAAAATATTATTTGATATGATATTAAAAGTATATTTATTAAAGTGAAACTTTTATTACATCGTCTCAAACTTTTTCGTCTGCGTGTTGCATGTCGCGTGACGGTCGGCCGCGGAGTAGGGATAAAGTGAAAGGCGCTCGTCAGAGCGCCTTTCACGTCTATTATCGTTTATTTATTATTAATTAATTACCCAAATATACACTTTATTTTTGTAAATAAATACCGTAAAAACATGTAGAAAAACACCCCCAGACGCCGTACAAACAACACAATAAATATATTTGTTTGTTTGCACTCGGGTGTAGGCAAGTCTTGAGTAAACTTGTTGGAATAATTTTCTAGTCTCCAATAGTAGGTTAGATCTAATTTAAATCATCAACAGAACATAATCTTCCAGAGATTCCATTAAACTTTGGGCTCCGTTAGAGTGTATCGCGTGCTCAACTATAATACAAAGGAAGTTGTGTGGATACATCTTTATATCTTTACAGAAATGAAATCAGCTGTGAAATTAAGCCAAAGTTGAAAGTGGAATTAATTTTAGTGTCGTACGTGGTACGTGGGTACGATTCCCGTTCTACTTTTGTGTAATTCAACAGAACTCAGAATTGGTTTTTGTAGTTTTTTATCTCGTATTACAAAATTATTTCGTAAATATAGTAGTCAGAGTAATAAATAACTAGTACGCTAGTTTTTTTGCCTAATTGTAAGATTTGATATGGCTGTCCCCACGCTCCTCAACTATATTACGACTCTACATAGCCCCGAAAGATTTTCAATACATATTTTATTTATCTTCTCGAAATCGTAAAGTTGATGAATTTTGGATAATCATTGACATATTGATGATGATATGTCACAGTGCATGTATATTTATTTTATTTGGAAAGCGAATTGTATTTTCGTTGAACATCTATCTCGGAAAATATTAATACCCCGGTTTTATGAACTTCTCGTAGGTGCTTCTCATGAAAACCTCTAAAGACTTAGATAAAATATAAAATTGAATTAATAATAAAACATTTCAATTTATTTCTTAGATTTTCGCGAATCACATTCATGACATTAAAACAACTTTTTATGGATTATATCGCGTTTATTTAGAACTTATTTTTATTTATTTCCCGACTTTATGTCTCTGTAAAGAGTTCGAAACGTAGGGAAATAAATAAAAAGATGTTTTAATGTTATAAAAACAATTTAAGTTACTCGAATCTCAACATGTCTACAACTTAACGATCGCCGAGTGAATAGATGCTCTTTACAAAAAAAATATTTTAAATAATTAAGGATCAATCATAAAAATTAATCGTCTGCTCTGCCTAGAATTGTTACTAACTATAAAAATCTGTCACGCAACAATCATTAGCGTAAATCGTGTTACGTGACGGTCACGTAACAATCATGAAATATTGTGTGCTCCTCGTAAAAATAAAACAACACAATATGCTAAGGCCTTAGCATGTGTCAGTTTGGATGGAGCTTAGCCTTTTCAATAACATTTTTTATGGGACTTTTCCTATCCAACAGGTTAAGTCAGCAAGCGTGTCAACGGGTAACCAACTAGCGTCGCCTAGGAACAGCTGAAATAAATTACGTTGCAGTCCTTTAAAATATCTTAGGAAAAGTATGGCGTGGGCTTCAGGATACCTCTCTCACCGATTTAAATATGAAATGGGCCACTTTACGTTGATTATCTGAGAAATTGTAGTGTTTCAAAGGTCGAGTCGACCCTTACTAAAGCCACAGCTAATTGCGACGATCATCTCATTAATATCTTCTCTAAATCACTTCGGATTTATGGAGTTGATTTTTTTCTATGTAATCTACTATTTTATCGGTAATTTCTCTGCACACTACTTTTTCATTAATGTCATCGTTCCCACAATTTGTCGATCTCTCAATAATTCTTCTCTTGTTATTTTCCATTGTTGAAGACATCTTTCATATTAATATTTTATAATTGATAAAAAAAAACACTGAATGTAGTAATACTAGTTTTATATTAAATAATATTTTGCACACAGTTCATTTATTTATTCCAACTCTAAAGCAAAATTATATATCGTCTATATTTCTATTTATTAATGCAAAGCGGAATACTTTTCGTTTAATTTGAAAAACTTGATAAAAAATGTCATAATTCTCGTCGCGCCGTCCACGTCCGAAATAATTTTGCCGACTTGCTGCTGACTTGCAAGAATTCCTGACTTTAACTTCCATCGTGATTATCACGTACAGCTGTCACTTAAAGCTTTAATAAAAAGTAATTCCTGTAATAAAGGAGAGGCTCTCTTTGCACATTTTTTATGACTTAAATGTGTAAGCAGCGACAGCGAAGACTAGACTTGCCACATTTTTTTCGTCTCAAATGAATAAGTAGCGGAACTTATTACCATATATCGGGACAGGATATTTTTTAAACATACTTCACACCAAATCCTTTGCGAGGTATGCGGAGATAATAGAGAACCATAAGGCACGATTCTTACCAGTTCTTATTTGACTTAAATAACTCTTTTAATATGAGCGCGTCGATTTTTGAAGCTCCTAACATCACCTTCTTCCAGAACACTATTTGATCATGGAATGTGTGTTGGCCGTCCTCAACGCCTACATCCATCCGCTTTTGCACTGTATATCTGGTTATTTATTACACATCATATATTTATTAAAAATAACTCACGCAATGCGTGCGCTGATAGCGTATTCCAACAAACTGTACCCTGGAGTCAATAAATTAAAAATTCATGTCCATATTTCACGCGAGATTGGTTAATCCGACAATTTTTCATTGAATAAAAACTATTATACAGTCATTGGTTTTCGGAAATTCTGTTGTATGTATATCGCGCCAGTCACACAGATTTATTTACAATTTTATTTTTATGATTTGTCAATACTATTTAAGTAAATACTGCAGTTTATCTTCCTCTAATATATGACCTTGTATATAAAATTAATACATTTTCAGGACGGCAATAATATAATTAAAATATTTTTTTGGACAGTATACACAGAGAGCCCTCTAGTTTTTCAAGTTAAGCAACTAAATGCTTGTGCGATGTAAATAATAACTTTGTCTTAGTGGTCCAGTGGTCGAGCTTACCGCTTCTGATTCAGGGATAGATGGGATCGATTCCGGGCTCACACAAATGATTGACTGACTGAAATTCTTTAAGGAGGTTATGTGTGATAAATATCGGTGCTTGTAACCATTATGGTAGTAAATGCCGTCACCTATTTCACATGAGACTTAAACATTCTATGAGGCAAGACATAACATTTACTTCGTCCTTCGAGTTGCAAAAGTCGTGATGTTTTAAAAAAGAACTTGAGCAAAAATTGATTTTCCGAGTAATTCGTATGGCATTATATAAAGAGTTATATAATTGCAAACATATGACCAATTCGCATTTCCCCAAGCACACGCCCTTGTTCAAACCTTCTTGTTGTTTCACTAAGTGTACGTTATACTGACAGCAGCCAACCCTCTGTATATGACAGTTTTGGGACGACTGTAATCTTCCAGTAATGAATGTATTTGTATAATGAATTATGAAAATTGTTTGAGGGACAAAGGTTATATTTATTCATTTCTTTCTTCTCAAATAATAAAGATGTAAATTGTATTACAACCTTTAGAAATTTTTGAATCAGAAACGGAATATCTCATCTGGTAATGCAGTTAACTTATTAAGCGGTAGAGACACACAGTTCGCTGCGTGAAGAAGCCGCCTAAAAACAATAAAATACCACCTTCTCTCATTAAATCTATGAAAAGTGGCTCACTTTTTATGATAAAGTGCGGCAAGCAAATATGTCGGTTACGTGATGGAAAGTGACTATCGCCGCCCACGAACATCTGCAATACCAGGGACGTCACATCAGCGTTGCCGGCTTTAGAAATAGAAGTAAGTTGTTTTATCAAGGTTCCTAAGTCGTAACGATCCAGAAATATCGTTGCTGGCAATTCTCTTATGAGGCCTTACCGCAACTGTAATACGGTGTTGCAGGGCAGCGCTAGTCACTTACCACCAGTTGACACGCTTACTCGTTTACAATATAGCCCGTGAAAAACCCCTCTGCGCGGCATTTTATGGCATATTGATTATATTTATAATGAAACCTAATATTCACTTAACTTAAAGACAATCTATAAAAAGTTCCAGCAGTTATCCAGTCTAGACACTAAAGGGGGGGCATTGCCCTTAAAAGTTAATACTGGTAACAATCAAAATTGTTATGGGTGTTTTATTATTTGGTTTTGTCAAGCATCTGTTAACTGTTTTTTCATGACAGGGTTAGAAGAGGCTTTATTCAATATATAAACAGCGACAAATATGCCTTGATTGGTCAGATTAATTTACAGAGCACCTGCACTACCCGCCCCTTTATCCCACCACTTACCATCCTACTTCTTTGCGGTCGGTACCACAACTGTGACTGAAATCTCTTCATGGGCGACGCTAATCGCTTACCCTCAGATGATCCCATGGCTCGTTTGCCTCCTCTCCAATAACAAGGGAGTCTAAAAGAAGAAGAATCATCTTAATAAATAATAAGGTTCTTTTATCACTTTAGCTTGCGTAAACAGTAAAAAGTTTAACAATTTTTTAGAGTTGTTTTTTTCATCGTCCTCTCCGAAATCCTCATTGGACTCATGAATGTCAAAAATACAATTAAATATACATACATTTATAATTTAAACACTTGTAAGAAATAACGCTCTACCAAAAGTAATTGGATAAAAAAGTTAGTTTATAAAAACTGTGTAGTACAAAACAAACAGTTTTATAAATATATATACACAAAGAACTACTAAATATAATTCCCTGTAACTTAAAGTTTTAAACACGAGAATTTCCTTACCAGACACCAGATGTTACCAAGTATTATTTTATATCAAGCTTCAACATTTGTGGCCACGAAGTTTGAAAAATAAGGTCTCATAAGTTTTATGAAGTTACTTCTAACAGTAAAGTTACTTCGATAGATGGCAATTTACGTAATCTAAGAGACTAAATGTTATAATTTTTTTATGGTAAAGGAGTAAAACGGGAATCCGGCAAGTACTGGCACCATTCGTGGACCACTCATCTGCAACTCTGAGAGGTTCACAGATAGGTTAGAAGACATTGTATTAGGTACACGTTATTTTTTAAAGCGATCCATATATGCAATGATCTGCATTTCGACAGGACTTAGAATATTTAGGTACTTTTTCTATGTAAAAATTAGTAAATAAAATATATTTCGGTAACAATATAGGACGTGAAAGTCATATTTTAAATAACATTTTGCTCATGTTTTTTTACAAGGCATTCAAAATATTCATTAAAATTATTTAATTTCAAATTAAAGGTTTTCGAATACAAATGTTCATAACAAGAATATTGATTATTTTGAACATTGATATAAAAATATTGTACCTGCTTTTTGATGGCCACCATCTTAAAAATACACTCCAACTGATAGCCAGTTTGTTTTCTAGTGTTATTTACTTGTTTCGCTTTCACTGTAGCACCGAGGTTTAAAATATTATTTATATCTTCCACGCCTTACAAAAATATGAAGAAAATATAGCGAAAATATAAATTATTAATATAAGTTTAAATATATGCACCTAAATTCATCATTAGCCTTTTTTTTGCGGTCCACTGCTAGACATAGGCCTCCTCCATAGAGCGCCACAACTGCTGGTCCACTCAATCATGGGGGTTTTGCCATAATCGCCACGCTTGGCAGGCGGGTTGGCGATCGCAGTAGGCTGTGTTTTCTTCAGAGAGAATGCTGCTGCCCATTTTTCTAACTTTTCCCTTAGTCGCCTTTTACGACACCCACGAGAAGAGATGGGGTGGCAGTATTCTAAGCCGGCGCCACACAGCAAAGTATAGTGTAAAATAATATGGTAGTACGGAATGATCTTAACACGCTCTTTTGCAGTTTTGGCGAAAGTTAAGTTCAGGAGCCTTAAGTATTGATGAGCTGACATGATGTATGACAAGAGCTATTGAATTCAAAGATGTCAGTGAGTTTTTTCTATCTACGCAAGAAATTAAACATGAAGCTAAAGTACGTTTGGAGTGACATAAATAATATCAACCAGATATATAATAAATATCATACAGCGTGTTTATTGAAAATTAAATGAAATAATCAGCTTCTTTTAAGCGATATAAATTGCACCCCGTTACAAAACAACGCCGTTAGTTCACCTGTATCCTGCCCGCCTTCCGTCTGTCAGGGCAGATGTCTCATGCAACGAAGGTAACTGACGTGACATAGATAATTTCTCACCATTAGTCATGTCCACCGTTTGACCTACTTGCTTGTTAATGATATGATATTTAAAAATCAAAAAACAGAAAAGCATAATTCATTCGAATATTTATTCTTATTAAACAATTGTGCCTTACTGAACACGGTGCTCTCTGCCTATGCCCGATGTATGCAAATGTTTATGTATGTATTCTTAGAAAATATTGAACATTTGCTATGCACAATTAACATCTGCTTAAAAACAGTCCAACTAATTTGGATTTAGTTTTATTTGGTGCAAAACAAAAAATTAATAAAGTATTAGACAGGAACCTTATTCATAGTTAGCTGACACGACATAGAGTTATTTGTATTTCCTCACCCCAGGACTCTGAATAAAGTATGTCATATGAGCATTCCTCGCATCTACTAATGTTTCATCACCCGCCACTTGATATATCGACGGACAACATCAGTTACAGACGAATGATGATTACCTCGGGCAAGTTAACAGTGACAAGCGATTTATTGATTTTATAAAGTAATCGGAAAGTAAATACTTTATTTTATTCTTATCAGCGAGTTAGGATTCTAACATAACATGAATCTGAAATTATTATATGAAAGGAGGGCAAACAAACAAGGATATCACCTAATGGTAAGTAACTAGCGCCGCCCATGGACAGTTGCGATACCGAGAGGATCACTGCTGCACAGTGTTCCAATAGGACAGGATAGGGAACAAACGGGGGGTAAAGGGAGATCCTCTGGATACAGAACAAGCGCTTCATTTGTTACCTTGGACCAATTCCCACAGAACATTAGTGGGAACGTGTTACAACAACTAACACATAACTAAGCACTGGTCTCTCGTGTTTAACTTGTGCGGTCAATGTAGAGGACCCCTCCTCTAAAGTCATCTACGCCCGCTATTTATGTAAAGCAGACTCTCGGTATTTAGTTTAGATATTCATATTTGTCTGTCTAATAAAGACGGCTTAAATTTCAGATAAGTATATTATTTAATTAATAGTGGTAAAATCACGGATTTTGCTGCTGGCTCAACTAGTGAAATACCACAGCCCGCAATAAATAGATGTAAAGTAACTCGCGTCAAAATTCATTCGATGATAGAGGTAAATAGTCGAGAGTTGTAAATAATAAATATCCATGATGGATATGATTATGAAAGTTTAGACCATCACATAACTTTCAAGTAGATTAGAAAAAATATGAGTGCACCCACATTAGAACTCAAGGCAGGACAACACAAGCAATATGTTAAACCACTAAACTCCCAAGACTAATAAAACAACAATAAAAATTACAATAACATTAAGAATTTCATACAGGTTCCAGTAAAAATGATCATATTTTCATGTAAAAATATACTCAAAATGAACGACCCATTTATAAACATCAGACAAGGTTTTTTTTTCATAAATTGTCCGTGTAATTTATCCTCGTTAATATCGTTTCATTCTTATAAAGTCTCTTCATTAAAAGGAGCCTCGGGCCTGAGATTTTGTTGTGTCCACCGTGACCTGGCTGCATATAATATTATATTATTATTTTATATATATTTTTTGCAGAATATTTTATGTCAAGGATATAATCATATTCATGGTGAATAGGTTTTAAACTTAGATATATGTTTTGCTCTAACTTTTTTTATTTACCCATGTGTCAGAAGCATCTGTTGGAATCTCGACTTCTTAAATCTTAACGTCACAAATGGAATATGTCAAGGAACCAATTTCTAAAAAGTAATTGGTGTGAGCTAGGCTTTCACATTTAAAAGGAGATAGGGGAGGGGTCAGATGTGAGGTGCGAAGGGAGAGGGGATGCACCTCTGGGTACATCTCTCACCGAGCGAAACGCGCCGTGAGCCAATTTTAAGTTAATATTCGGAGTGCTCGTGGTATTCCACGTCGTCCAGTCCATTCAAGCAGCAAACTGTATCCACTAACCAATATAAATTAATATCAAACTTTAGCTACATATCATTTATTTAGTATGTCATTAAAACATAAAACACGAAATTGCTTTGCAAACTTGAACGTCGTTGCGTTGCTATTTCGTCGAATGGTATACAATATAGCTGACGGGCCTCGTGGCGCATTGGTAATACTACCGGTTGCAGCAATGAGGTCGGGGGTTCGATTCCCACCCGAGCACAAATATTTGTGACAAACATGAATATTTGTGTGGTGTCTGGTTGTTTTTCTATGTATTATAAGTATATATTTACAAAAGAAAAGTATATATGTATTAATATCCGTTATCTAGTATCCATAACACAAGCATTTAGTTGCTTAGCTTGGAACTAGAGGGCGCTGTGTGTATTGTGTCCAAGATATTATTATTATTATTTTTTTTATTATTATTATTAATATAGTTGATATTGTACACAACACACATGTCTCGTAGATGCTGTTAAATAATTAACTTCTATAATTTAATTAATCAACTAATATTTTTATGGGTGGCTTTCTAACAATTTCAATTATTATTTTACTAGAGCGTACATCTCTATAAGTCATCAACATTTATCACAATTACCACATATGAGCAACAACTATTCTTAAACTTGTTGAACTTGGAGAAAATTTGTAACAGAAATTAGAAAGGCATATTGAATAATATACTATCAATTTTTCTTCATAATGAATTCTCATGTAAACACAATATCTTAAGAACTAATATTGGATGCCTCCAACACCTCGGTTTTAATGAAACTCCGTATACTTTGTAACGGTTATTATAATTATTTCTTGTTCTCTCCACCATTACACCCCCTTTTAGTTTGTTCTCCAAGTTTTTTACTATATTATTTATTAACGAGTACATACGAGCATTTGCCCATATATAACTTTTTTTGTGCTTATTTTGTGACATACAATGTTTATGATACTTTATTATATTAGGCTGTGGATTGTCGGCTTACGCCAATATGGAAAAATGACACCACATTATGTAGAGTTACAAAGTTAGTGTTTTCTTTTTCCATGGAGGCACTTTCCTCAAGCGCTCGTGTTAAGTAGTTCATTTGAAATAATAAGTTAAATTGTACTTGTTGACTATTTTTAAGTGTCTGTGAAGACCTATGAAAATAAAACTTATTTTGACTTTGACTTGACTTTAGAAGTTGTCATAACCAATGACCATACCTCGGACACAATTGTGTCTGTCTTCAATATTAGTTTTACGAAAGTCTCTAAAGTACCAGATGGATGCAAATCCACATCGAACAAGTAGACTACGATAAAATACGTAAGGGTGTTTACTATACGTAAAAGTATCTAAATAATTGTTGCGTTATAAGCGTGAGTAATTGAAGACAATGTATCACAGAGGGTTCGGCCACAAAGTAAAAGTCCCCCGCCCCCCCCTCCACTGCTCCACTATACATTTTCATTACACTAATTAGCTTAACTCAACTAAGACACGTTCTTTTAATTACCTACTGCTTGTAGGTGTTTTGTCTAAATGACCACAAATATAAATACACAAATAAATGTATAACTTCAAAACAAAATCTGGTGGAACGCATTTTAAGGTGAATCAATAAAAATGCCTTATCAAATAATTCGTTGAAATAAATAGAATGTACGCATGTATTGTGGCGTACAAATAGCTCTATCAAAATATCTCCTTATGTAAGTTATTGTGTGGAAAAAAAATGATATATTTATTTGTTTACTGCCAACATTTATATTTTTCTTTGAAACTTTTGATAGGACTGTGAGAAAGTTTTTTACTACTGAAGTTTTCTTTTTTTGTTTGAAGATTTCTTATTGAATTTGCGTTCTTATATTTAAAGGTACAGCTGGTTTTGGTCATTGCTGGAACATTGGTCCCATGGAACACCTGTCTATATCTTGTAATAGCCACTGCAGGTTTTCCTTTGCCTGACTTCTCTATCGTTTACGTCTTCCATGCTAACAATCCATCCATATTTTCTTGTGCAGAGAGCATCTTGTTTCCATCCACATTTAGATTTATCGAAGACGATTATATAAGTCATCTATAAATAATTATCTTAGTTCTGACTTCGAGTATCTGAGTATCAGTTGAATGAAATTTGAAAGGACTTTTGGAACTTTGAAAGGATTTTCAAAAAATCTTCCATGAGCACCTGAACTCGAACTAGACAGGTCTCAATCAGAAGTCGGGCCGAACCACTGATAATTCTGAAGAACTGAGATAACAGGTCTGCTAAAAAAATGTGTACAAAACTATACCTAAGTTAATTAAAATGTATGGAGTCACTTTCTTATGTCAATAAATTTTTTTGTGTTAGTAAGTCTCGTAATAAATGAAGTCTCTTTATAAAAGTACAATAAATCAGCCAACTGGGGCAGATGCGGGCATCTATCAAACTTATCGAGAGGACCGCTCCAAAGGTGACTTAGCAAAAATGATTACACACTTCCTCTTGTTTCACACATGATGCTGATAAATTGTTTATTTTTTTTATAAGTCAGTAAATGTCTTAGTTATATTAGAACTTTGAATATGTCTTAAATATTTAGGTAAGAAATTTGATAGGTACAAGTTGAAATAATTGTTCCTAGTTGTCCACTATTCGTAATTCTGTTTAGTAGTGTCCGTTTTATTAAAATAATAATAATTCCGATTCATATTTTTGAAATGTTTTAGTTTTTACTAAGAAAACAATCGTTGCTTAAACAAATATCCAATTGACGATACATTAAAATAACTATAACGCGTTGCATCATCAAAACTTTCCTACATTGTGAGTGCTAATCACTCATTAGTATTTTTTTAAACGATAAAGAATGATCAGTTTATTTTTAGAGTTGATCGATTAAAACCAAACAAATAAATGTTTCCTTGTTATAATATTCGTAAAGATAGATATTGAAACATATTTAAGGATTGCGTTTATTTAAATTTGTACCAATTAATAGTTTAAAAATAGTAATATATTTCCGTTGCGAAATAGATTTCTCAACTAGACATTTATAAGTATTATTATTACATAGTTTATAGCAAAGTCGCTTTCCACTGTCTGTCCCGTTATATGCTTATATCTTTGAAACTATGCAACGAATTTTCATGCGGTTTCTTTAATGGGTAGACGATGACAACGGAGTGGTTTGAAGCTATAATTCATGTACATAAAACGTGATAATTTTCGATATTTAGGTTTTTAATTGCCAACATTTGCAATTAAAATCTTGAACCCCAAGTTACAGGTCAAAACAATACAACATTACCATACCGCTTTAATAGGTCTACGAAAAGTCCGTGATGGTGTATGTCTATATGTTAGGAATAGGCTTTTCCCTAAGAGATAGCACAACAAGACAAAGACCGTATTTAAGATTTACATGGAACTAAGTGGATGGGGTCAACTAGTATACTATATAGATGGAGTTAATGATAAACATACGGAGTATTAGGTCCTTGCATAAAATAACATAACGTAGTTTTGCTATCATCCGTTCAAGTTTTATGTTTCATGAAAACAGGTCATGGATGACACTCACACTGTATTGTAAGTATAAGTTCTATTTCAGACAAGATTCTTACTTACCGTGTTTGCGTCTTTGGCTTACGTATGTAACGTTACCCTTCACGTTATGTAAGACATTATGAAGTAATTAAAATATAGGTGTAAAGATTGACGAGTTCAGTCTCCACCCAAGAAAAAAGTATCTGAAAAATAAGACTCGAAAAAATTGCAAATCATTAGTCCTATTGCTAACTGAATATGAATGAAACGAAATATTTTTTATTACAATAAAAGCTGTTTACAACAAACTTTAAAAAATAGTAGCTTACAACCTGAAAACTCCATCCCAATCTATATTTAACATACAGCACATTTCTCTTATTTAGAATTAAAAATAATAATTTTCATACATAGAATATCTTAATGTCGGTGTAACAGACATCCACTCTGTCCTAACTGTCGGCCCAACAGGAAATTACCACTGGAATCTTGAAGGATAGAAGAATTTAACGATTGGTTTATCTGCACCGCACTTACTCGACAACTTTTACTGATTCACTTCTTAAGGAAACGGCTGAACATCTTTGAGCTATTTGTACAAATATATAGGTACCCTCTATATTAATCAGTAAAACTTAGATTTATGTTTACAGCACAGTAAGATATTTAATTTGGATACTTTTTAGAGTATCAATAACTTACAAAGAAATGTCACCATTATTTCAAAAAATACATTTCTATTGTACAATTGTTGTGGATTTTTCATTTAATTTGAAAATAACTATTTTTTTGTCGCAAGATCAACAAGTCCCCACTATTATATAGGGCCACTTGCCCTACTTACATTAAGTAAGTAAAAAAGCAAGTTAACCACTACAGTAAATAATAATAAATTTTCGCGTACAATATTATGTTATATATGTAGAGTAAATAATAATATCATTAAGTCGATATTCTGATCTTTCGTGGTATGTTACATCACAGTTAAAAATAAAGGAAGTAAAAAGTTACTCAATTAAATATTATATATGAAAGTAACAAAAAAAATCCAAGACATTTAGGCTTTCACCTCACGAACAACGTTAAGCAACAACATCTAAGATTTATATACGAGTACACCTTTTTTTTTTTTTTAATGCGAGGAAATGCTTTATGCACACCCCCCGCCTAGGGACGGCAGGGGGGTAGTGTGGGACTCCCAAAACAGTGAACTGCAATCCAATCCTAGGGTTACCTACTAAAACCTCGCGGCGGCCTTCTTCCGGCGTTGGGGTGGCCCAGGACAGTGCATCGGCCCTCTGGTCCACCCCGCCGTCGCCCCCCCTCTGCCACGAGGGGGTGCTCAAGATTTATATACACCTACTAAAGTTCTCTCACCTTC
Source organism: Euproctis similis (assembly GCA_905147225.2). NCBI lineage: Eukaryota > Metazoa > Arthropoda > Insecta > Lepidoptera > Erebidae > Euproctis > Euproctis similis. The sequence goes on along the minus strand of LR990121.1, from coordinate 1,621,567 downwards.
ACAGAATCAGATAGCGCGAAGTGAAATACAACTAATTCAGGTTCCAGCGGTGATGAGATCCAGCCATCCATTACCAGAGTCCTGCCAGTTAATTTTAATTCTGTGTTAGTAATCTCTGCTTAATACAATTGTGTAACTCGTTATGACTGATGTCTCACTAAATTGTACATGATGTACTATTAAGCCAAAAGACTGAGTTGAATATACTTATTTATAGATTCATTTTATCACGGGATCAAATTCAGATTCCCGTGTATGCAAATAGGATCCACCACATATTCCACTTAAGACTTAACAATTCGAAGAGAGAGAGTTAACACCTGGTGCTCAAAGGTTCGGTTAGAAAAAAGCATGAAATTATAAATTTATTTTTATCTATTCACTACTACTCCACCTACTATTCCATCAGTAACTAAGTTGTGAACTACGGACAGGAATTAACAATACAGACTGCATCAAACGAACTGCACGCCTCACTGGACACTATTTTGTGGTAAAACTGTGATTGAATTTAATACCGTGATTGAAGTGCGTGTGTTGGCTTGGGGTTTAACATTAGAACGAAAATCAATGGGGCGCCTGTGGTTTTACAATTATGCACACATTGCTTAACATCAGAAATTTGGCTTAAATATGCCTTTATTACTTCCGCTTGGTGATTATTTTGCTTCAATTACTAATTACTGATTATTAAACTAGCAGAAGTTTTTAACCTGTATCGTCAGGAGGTCTAGGTTCGAATCCTGGCTCACAGTTATAACTTTTCCGAAGGTATGTGAAATAAATATCAATTACTAAGATAATTGTGCTCGCAATATAACAATAGGTTCCGGCAGTTACTCCATTTGAGACATAAAATTCAATTTATCGAGGCTTAACAGCCCTACCTTAAATTTTCGTAAAAAGTGAAGTAGCAAAAACAAGAATCAGATCAGACAGACAGATCTCCGGAAAACTTTCTTGAAGTCATTGTAGCTAGACTCTGGAGATAACAAACCTATCTTATTACCCGAATTGTAAAAAACTGTTATTTTGCTATGTATCGTATATTTACTCATATGAATGTAGTAAAAAGCAGTTATTTCAATAATACAAACAGACATTTCAATTTGATTTAAATGTATATAGATTTTACATAGTTCAATTTCACGTCGCTCAGTTCGTCTGCAACGGTCGGTTTACTACGTATGCAATATTGAGATAGGCAGAATGCAATGTCTCACCGGTACCAGCGCTCTCACCTCAAACAATTTCCTACGGATTTAATTCGGGCGAATGGAAAACGATATTCCATACTTTCAACTATGTGGCGGTCGGTTTAATATGGTTCTATATTTAATTATGTGTTTCTGTCATACATAACTTCACCATACTTCAAAGAACCAGAACTAAACGCTTTAATTACATAGCCAAATATTAAATTAAGCAAACTAAGAAATGTTGAAATTAATACATTATTATATAGAATTCGTCCACCGCTCCAATTCAGGTCAGCTCGATGTCTCCAATCAGCGACGAGCCGAGCCGAGTTCACCACAACACAGAACTGATTCCGCTCCTGATTAGCGAATGTTACCAATTCGGACCGGAGATTCAAAGGCTGTTATTTTTTTCAACAAAAATATAGGTTTTAGTTAAAATACTGCTTTGCACTTTGTCAATTGCAGGAGTCCAATTTTCTTTTATTTTTTTTAGCGCTGGCGCTTCCCATGGACATATCATGTAACGTTAACGTTGCAAGTCTTTTTGTCACCAAAGGAAATGCGGCATGATAGTACGTTGAGAGGTCAAGATATTTCACCGGTAAAGCCATTCGTGCAGCGAACGCTCTAGTTCTAGCTCTACAACTGTTTATTTATATTTTACGCTATTAAATTATTTTTTATGGGGAAATTATTTTATCGAAATCTCAAAAAGAATTCCCAGTTCACTTTACCTAATTCGAACTGAAAGTTCGTCTGTCCAAATTTATTCAAGAAAGTGAAGTTTGTCGCTAAAACAAGAATTCCCAAGCGTCTGAGTTAGCAAAACACTTTATGTTAGTGGTTTAGTGTGGTCGGGGACATTCAACCTTTGGCACATGACATGCTTCAAGTATTTTAATTTTTTATTCTATATTTAACAGCCTTTCTTAATACCCGCCATGCCAATATGTATCATCATACTGTTATATTGCAAGTTGCTGAACTTTTTGCCTGGCCCCTCTACTCAAAATTCTGCAAATACATTAATTTCTTCTTGGAATCGGAATTCCTTCCATTTAACTTCAATGAATTAAATGCAAATGTTATACTTTGGTTAATATCAATAATAGAACTCACTGTGATAGAACGATAACACAGGACGCAATTGTCAGAAATTTACATACATACATACATAACTTCACGCCAAATCCCTTGCGGGGTAGGCAGAGAGAACAGAGCGCCATAAGGCACGATTCTTACACGCCTCACTCGCTTCGTTGAGTTTCATAACTCTTATCATGCACGCGCGTCGGTTTTTGAGGCTCTTAACATCACCTTCCTCCAGAGCACGTTCTATTTGGTCATGGAATGTGTGTCTTGGCCGTCCTCGACTCCTACATCCATCCGCTTTTGCATTGTATATCTGCTTAGTCAGTCTTGCATCAACCATTCTTTCTACATGTCCGAACCATCGGAGCATGCCCTTTCTTACTTTTACACCGACACTCTCTTTCAAACCAACTTCCTTCCTTACAACCTTGTTTTCTAAGCGGTCAGCGAGAGTCACTCCGCAGATTTTGCGTAGTGCCCTCATTTCTACCGCGTTTATTCTACTTTCATGCACACTCTGCCATACCCAGCTCTCGCTTTCATAATTTAAAATACACTATTCAGAAATTTACAAATTAAAATACACTATTTAACTTAATTATTATAATATTAAGTTTTAATACTTATTTATTTAACAGATTCACGGGATTTGACAACATATACATAAAGTAGAGATTAAATCGTAACCATTAGAAAATGTTTGCGATCTCTGACTGAGGTTTTTCACGGAAAACGTAGTGCTCGATGTTTTACTTAGCAAACTAAATGTTTTCACTGGACTAGAATTTCCTCTTTTAAATGATTTTATCTGTACACAGTTTTATGTTAGCTTAACTATTAAGAGTTGATTCTACCGTAATACTGTTTGTAAAATAGATCTCTTTTGATCCTTTTTTTTTTCAAATGATCTTAATCAAATTTTTTGAACATTAATGAATATATATAATAGATGACTGAATAAAATATTTCAAGCGCGCCAGTTAATATTGTGAACTAAATAAGTCATTCGTCAAGATAAAATAACGCTACCTACGCTTATGGATGTTGAAGGTACTAAGGCATAAAATAAAGTTCCATGATATTTGAAGTCACAACCCTTATATAGGTCTTATAAATTATAAGGCATTAGAGGCATCGTTCCGTGGATCCCAAGATCACATGCTACTCATACTTTTATGACTAAACTCCAACTATTACATATACTAGACGCATATAATAAAAGGTTTTTATGAATATCTCAAATAGTGCCTCATCAATGGGATAAATTCTGAAAAGATTAACAGTTTGAAGACGTTTTTTTTTGTGTACCAAAAATATTAATTTACTAACATCATCCATATAAAAGAATAATAAAAAAATGGATGCGTGTACTTATGTACGCGCGTGAGAAGTTATACTTCTTTGGCATCATTAAAATATATATATATATAATTATTAAAAACAAAATTTAGAGAATAATAAAATATATAAGACATTATTTTGTAAATATTAAATAACCAAAAGTTTCACTTTAATAATAAGTATTTAACATTAATAATTTAATAATATTTAGTGTTAATTATATTAAATAAAAGTATTTTAATTTATATCAATAAATAATACATACGGATAGTTAACCTCAATTATATTGGAGCACTTGAAAAAGTATATAAGCACAATTGTTTTCACTAATATTCACAAATAGTAAGTAATATCAATCAAAATATTCAATTTAAATCACTACTGAATATAATTTATTAGCACATATATAATTCGCACTTGTATGAAACTAAAACTTCATTCTGTTAATTTTGTGTCACAGATGCGCGCGCATTTAAAATTTCACTCTCATCATTTTTTCATAACGCGCCTAAAGAAGTATAACTTCAATAATAACAAGAAATATATTATAAATGTTAGTAAATATTATAATTTGTGTTGTAAATAATATAAATGTTATGTTTTGTTTAAAGATCAATAAAAACACATAGGAGTTCTATGATTGTCGCAAAAACGATATTCGTCGGGATGAATGGGTCGAGAACGGCCTGTAATGTAAGGGAATGTGCCACAACGGGCCACAGCGGGCCGTAACGCGTCCGTGGACAGTGGACATTTACTGCCATCAGTACAACGTGGCCATGAGTTGAGGTTATATTATGTGGCACATCTTTTAGTTACACACGGACAGTATGATTAAACGTCTTGATACTAACATATTATGTCTCTTTTTTCTGTTTTAACTCGTTTATTATCAAGTTTAACATAACATAACTTCACGCCTTTGTTACCCGAAAGTGTAGGCAGCTACTGTTAAGCCTCGTCTGGCCGTTATGTTTAGATCCCAAATGGAATTAACCTGTGGAAAATGAACCTATTACCATACCGGCCTATGTTTACCTAGGTTTAGGTATTATTCAAAGAAGTCGAGGACGCTATGACATATCTCCCTTGACCACGGTGAATTTTCCTTTGGGAAAAGGGATGTTAAAAACGACGACGTGTATGACAAGAATAAAAATTAATAATTAATTAATAAGTTATTTAAGCGAGTGTGGTGTGTAAGAATCGTGCCTTATGGCGTTCTTTTCTCTGTGCCTACCCCATAAGGGACTTAAATATATGTATGTAAGTCTGACTGACGATCTGTGTGTCTCAGGTCGCCTATTGTAGTATTTTATTTTTACGAGGAACCTCATTTTGCGTTATGAACACAATATTCAGCTTCACATTGCACATTATTTCTCGATCGTTACGTGACCGTCACGTAACGCGACTTCCTCTAATGAATGTTGCGTAACAGATGTTTATTGTTAACGAAATAACTGCAAGAGAACAAAATGACCTATGGTTATTTTAAATTGACACCTTTATTTTTTAAAGTTTTGGATGTTTATAGTAAAAAACCACATAACTTCACGCCACTTTTCTATACAAATGTTCCGATACCATGACTACTGAATCTGAAGTGGGATGCTTAACCACTGGACCATCGAGACTTCATATAACAAAGGTACACTTACTTTTATAATATATATATAAAGCATTGAAAAATATATAGAAACACCTTTATTAAAGTAAAACAATGGCTATTTTTTCCTGCCATGGAACTTGAAAATTTACGATTTTGAAACTCTGAGGTGCAGGCAATCACGAATTTTTTGGTGATGAAGCCTGTAGCCATGTACAGGACATAATTTCATTAGTCGTATATGTTTATCTCGTTGTTCTAAAATTAAAACTAAATAATGTAGCCTTTTAGCAACAAAAACAAAATTAGATCAATGCCGTTTAGACTACTGGAAATTAGAAAAAATATTCGTAAAAGTATGCACAAAGTATGCAGTTTAAATTTCTATTTTACTACAATTTTTATTATCTTTTGATACTCTTATTAGTAAAACACTTCATATTATAATGCGAACATAACAAATGCATTTACTAAAATGTACAAAGACTTAACATGAACATAGATTATATCGCGTTTATTTAGAACTTGTTTTTATTTATTTCCCGACGTTTCGAACTCTTTACAGAGATCATTTTCACGAGTGATGAACAAAAAGATGGTAGTTGTTCAAAAGCTATTTTCATTGATACAGAGAGCACCCACTTTTTGGAAATGAAAATCAAAAAGTTGATGTTAAAAATATGATTTTTAAAATTGTAACCCACATCAGACCAGGAAACAAAAATTTAAAATATTTATAAAATATATTTACTAAAGAAAAAAATTGTTCGTGAAGATCCTTTGTTGTATGATTTAATCGGTAACACTTGTTATTTTTAATTATTACATAATTATCTTATTTTTCTAAGTTAGTTGAAATGAGAGTATAACTATAAATAAATATTAATTGATTTTGAATTTAAAGGTAAGTTGTTAAAAAATCTACCACTAGGTCACAAACGCGGCCAGTCCTGAGAAAGACCCAGCAAGAAAACTCAGCGGCTGTTCTTCAGTTCTTCAGAATCAGGAAACAATTTCACTATTTGGTTTTTGATATGTTGAAGCAAATTTCAACATATTATAAGGTTTGGATTTGTTTGATTTTCTTTTGAGCAAAGTTGAGCACAGGAATAATATTAAGAAGAGGTGTAATATCAAAGAGCAAAACATTTTTACGATTTAAAATAGTTTTATATTTATTATTGACTAGCTTGTACACGTGAATTCATTTGCGTTCTAGATTCATTGTTTATTCTTTAAAAAATGATATTCATGCTATTAAAAGTTCTTATAAAATCTTTGGAATCGGTCCACGTAACAATTGAACTCAGATCTAGTATTACTAGCTCTAGCTCTATGGAATATTATTTTTTACCTAGATTCAAAATTTTAGAGCTTGATACCATACAAAGCGTGGCCAAGTTGGGATTATTGAAGTTTTTGTTTTTTGCTTTTTTGCATTTTCATTAAAATGTGTATGTCTAGAGAGAAATTAATATTTATTTTACGTCGTATTTACTGGGTGTTTTAATGTTGGAGTCTGTTGTTCTTGTTCATGAAACTGTGATCACGTCTATGCTATTGTCGACGTAATATCTTAATGGATAAAAAAATACTTAAAAAAAGTTAAACCGACTTCTAAAAACGTAAACCACACAATCTATAAGTATATATGAAAACAGTACCTACCTCTATAACTAAAAAGCGATAAATACATAACAAACTCATTTGTATACTTAATACAATATACAAAACGTAATACTTCAATAAAGTCAACAGTACAGTTTAACAGTGGTAGAGCCAAGCAGTTCGCTGCATGAATGGGCCGGCTCGACCGGTGAAATACCACGACCTCTCAGAAGACTGGCGTAAAGTGGCTATTGCCGCGTTTCGTTCGGTGAGAGAGGTACCCGGAGGCCTACCTCCCTTCCCCATCCTTTCCTATCCCCTATCCCTTAAAGGTCGGCAACGCAACAGTAACACTATATGTGTTGCTGGTGTCCATGGGCGGCGTTGGTTGCTTACCATCAGGTGACACTCCTGCTCGTTTGCCCTCCTATCCCATAAAAAAAAGTCATCTATAACTATTGTAATATTTACAAATGTCATTCATTATTGAAGTCGGTGCAACACGATAGAGTACGTTACCTAGACTGGCACCGACTCCAAGGTACTGTTTTCATATATACTTATAGATTGTGTAGTTTACGTTTCTAGAAGTCAATTTAACTTTTTTTTAAAGTAATTTTTTTCACGAGTTTTAGTGATATTAATGAGTTGTGAACTTCAATAGAATTTAATTTGTTTATATGGCTTTCAGTTTAGTAAATATATTTTCACTAATTACAAGTGCGTTTGTTAAATGGTTGATATTTTTAGGGAGCTATAACTGTCATAAATAGGTACTTAGATAAAAGAGTATGATAATACCTGCTAAGTAGTTATATTTTTGTTATTATCATGGGCAGACCCAATAACACTACAGCCCGAATGAAGGCCAATCGTAGCCTGGAAACTATTGCAGAAAATATAAAAAAATTACATAATTGTGTCCTAACTGAAGCTACAGAACACTTATACGGTTAGGAGAACCGTATAAGTGTTCTGTAGCTTCATCATCAGCACAGCAGTATCAGACGTTGATTCAAGCATACCTACCAAGCAACACGTTGGTCCTATATACTACTAAACAGTTTCCATCGACTCACTGCAGTACTGTCTCCCAACTCCTAACCGTTAAGGAGTTCTGTGGCTTCTTCATCAGCATAGCAGCATCAGGTGTATATTCAAGCATCCTTCACAAGCAACACGCTAGTCCTGCATACTACCAAGTAGTTTCTATCGACCAATTGCAGTGCTGTCTTCAAACTTCTAACCGTTGAGGAGTTTTCGTGGCTTCTTCATCAGCACAGCACCATCAAATGTTAGCACCATAAAGAATATCCCTAAGACGTCACTATTACGTAACAAAAACACCAAACTTGCATACAACTTTTGGTGAATGCCTTCGATTTCTCCTGGTTCCCATCATCAGATCCCGACCTGGTAAAAATAGAACCATTTCGGAGGTAAACACTATACGACGATAAAATTTTTTTTTGAAATCGGTCCATAATTTACGAAAATATCGCTGAACATTTATAAAAAAAAATATTATACATACAGACGAATTGAGAACCTCCTCCTTTTTTCAAAGTCGGTTAAAAAGTATGACGTCAGTTAAACTAAATATAATAACTTTATAAAAAATAACATGACCACGTTCCTCACAAAACTGTTGTTACTTACAGTCCTCTAACATATAATATAATCAAGTTAATTTGAAAGTTCTGTGTGTGTGTGTGTGTGTGTTGGTAAAATCGCAAATATGGCCGAGAGCTATTTACTTTGCACTTTAAAGGGTTGACATTTGTAAATATTTACAACAGGACTTAATGAGGTCGTGAAATTTTTCGGTTTAGTGGATTTTTTATGAGCTAGAGGGCAAACGAGCAAATGGATCACCTGCTGAAAAGTGTGTCTTTCACTGGTCATAGATACGTCCAACACAGATCGCGTGGCATTTTGTTGCCGTAGTAAAAATAGCATAGGGAGGGAAGGGGATGTTCCCGGATACGTGGCCGACTGAAAAACCTAGCATGAGCTAATCATTATTGCTGCAGCCGGTAGTTTTCGCCGGTAGTTAATCTCGAGTTTCGGTCCGAATACACACGTAAATGACTCTCTTGATAACATTAAAACAACTTTTTATGGATTATATCACGTTTATTTATGTGATTCGCGAAAATCTGAGAAATAAATATGACTCTCTGGATTTTCGACAACACTTTGCCGGATGTATAGTTAGAGATAGCGCCACATATTGAGGCATTCAATACCAATGATGTGTCCTAAAAAATAAAAAGTAGTAAATAAAAAATCTACTTAACAAACAATTTTGTTGTGAAAGCAACATTAAAATACCAAAATGTGACTCAAAACTGTCTGTGAATTTAAAATTGAATTTCATTAAGTTTTATGCAGCCATTGTTCAACGAGATGAAACTAGTTCCTAAAGGATATTCCGTCTTCACAATGCAAAGTACCCTATAATGAATAACATTCAAGAATTATTTTCGAGAATGAAATTGCTTGCTTCTATTTAGCTCTTCATAATCGGATTCCTATTTTGCTAAAAATACTTATTCTTAGATACTTATGTTTTGTTTATTGTAATATTTATTATCATTTGTAATCACACAAAAAAAAACAATTTCAAACTATAAACAATAGGTTTTTTTCTTTAAAATCTACTTCTACCATCTAGGTCAGAGTTTTATTTTACAATAATAGGTTGAAATCCAGGTTAGTCTAGGCTTCCGGCGAGAATTTGTAATTTATTACGCTTGCAGAAATAATAACAAAACAACTAATTATTAACTAAAATCTAAAACAAACTTTTATTAACACCCTCAAAGCATAAAATACGGTTAACCAGCGAAACACTGACGATGTTGCGTACTCAGTCTTCGGAGAGTTTTGGATAAATTTGCCGACTTATATTTTAATGCTTTATCAAGTATTCACGATTGTGAAGTATTTTGTGATCATTATTTTCCAAAGATAACTTTGGATTTAATGGTTTAAGTGATTAAACTCAAGTATACTTTTCTGATTTAAACTAATGGTATATATTGTTTTTATTATATAATTACAACTATATATTAATACGTTCTTTTTATGGAAAAGGTGAAGGAATACAGAGAAGTAATAGGCAAACCAATAATAGGCCCATTCCCCCCTTCCCCATCCTTTCCTCTCCCATCTCACCCATCCCCTCTCCTCCCATCTATTCCTTAAAGGTCGGCAACGCAACAGTAACAGTATATGTGTTGCTGGTGTCCATGGGCGGCGTTGGTTGCTTACCATCAGGTGACACGCCTGCTCGTTTGCCCTCCTATCCCATAAAAAAAAACCCACATCACCCGATGGCAAGCAACAAACACCGCCCATGGACACCTGAACACAGATAGGGTTACAGTTGCATTGCCGTCCCTTACAGTGGGTTATGGTAGGAAACGGAAGTGGAATAGGAAGGGGATAGAGGTTAATGGTCCTCATCATTCATCATTTGCCTGTTTTAGTCCAGTTCCAATTTGCGCCTAATGTTCCTAATGCATCGAAATATCGAATAAATTTTCTAGTTTCGAATAAACAACCATCTCCTGAGAATACGACGTTATACGAATACTGCGAACTGCAAATTATTCTCTATAGTATTGTACCGCGACTTTGGTTATATAACGACAAACACAAATCCCCGAGGGCTCGTTATAACTTTTTCCGAATTGTGATATTATCGTGTACATTATTGCAGCGCCTCGTTATTTAATTTTGTTACCGAAATATGAAAGTTTTCTACTAAGTCGACTTTTAAAATAAAATGATAAAGGAAATGATATGGTATGTCCGGTTTACTCGATATGATAAATTTTAATAAAATAACAAATTTAGTTGATAATATTATTAGTTTATATTTGTTAGAAGAAAAATTTTCAGCCGTTGAGAAGTGAAACTAGCAAATAAATTCGACTACAACTGCAGTGAAAACAAATAGCAATAGCCTTGTGAATACAAGTGTAGCAGCCAGAATAGTTCATCATCACAGTTAAGACCCAAACAAATTAAAATAAACGTTCCACAGGTAAACGCGACATCTTTTATATAGAGTGATAACGGTGTGCAACAACGGTATTACAAAAGTAGATGACTATCAAAAATTATTAGACAGAAGGCCTCCACTCCAAAATAATTGAACAAATTTCATCACGCAAACTACAAAATCCGTGTTGAGCAAGCAACTAGACGATCAAGTCTCTGATGGTGTAGTAATCACCAACGAGACGATCCCTCACAGCCCGCCTAAACCTAATTAGGGACATGGCTTAATGGCAGAACTAGAAAAGAAATACACGAACCTTCTCGTTAAGAAATATTGTTATAAAATAAAATACATAATCACTTTTTCGTTCTTATAATGTTACATAAGTGACGCAGTTCATTCAAGTCATCTTTATCACACAAAACTTAACATACGATTGTGATTTCCAAAATTTTGTAGTAATTTGAATTTGGGACGACCGAATCAGTAGAGATACTACAATTGTGTAAATAATAATGAAAAAACAAATAATCCATTGCGATATAAATAAAACATATTCGTCGCATTCATTTCGTGGTATTATAACTCACTAAACCCATGTCAAGTAAAAAACACGACAAGATGGCCGACTGACAGCAACAAATTGGTAATAAAAGATTGCTTTCATGTAAATACCGCTGTGCCAGTGGGGACCACACACAAATAAAAAGAATTTCATTTGTGTTTTACCTTATTTGAGTTGTGACGTGATCTTTTTAATGTCTATGTAGAAAATTTATTCATAAGTAGAAATTCGCGACTAGAAAAAATATGCGATATTATAGGTATAGTTGCCGCTGCCTATATCTTGCATAGAGTGTTTAATAATAGATATTTTATTAATTTAATGGAAAAGAGGGCAAATATGCTTACTGGTACTTACAAGTGACTGACACACTTCATGGATATCTGCAATCAAAAGAGGTTCACAGTTGTATTGCAGGCCTATGAGATTGAGTTAGGAGAGGGATGGAGTAGTGGGTAGTGGGCATCAACCACCCCTTTCACTGAATGAAACGCGACATACATAGGTTGTAGTACATCAAGGGTCTAGTCAGTCTATCTAAGCAGTGAACTACGACGCTCTACTGCTATTAACGTCATTTGTAATGTTTGCTTCATTAATGTTCTAAATAATACAGCTTTAATACAAATTAATTAGTTTTAATATAATCCAAGTTGGGAATGTACGTCTAAAATTTATTAGAACTGAAATATTCATTCGGCCCCTTTAACTATAAACGGGAACATGATACGGTAAATGCTAATCTATACCTATCCCGAAGACGAATTATTAAACTCATATACTTTGAACTCAAAGGGCTTCGGCAGTAAGGGTTAACTTTACATTCAACTCTGAAGCCTTGTATATCTATTGGCTAGTATAAGACTTTACGAATTAAACAACCCTGTCGGAGATAACGATTTGTAAATATTACTTAAAATAGCTGTTCCCACAAAATGTTGCCTCAGTATAAGGGTAGAGCACAGCGCTATTTATATCACTAAAAATTAAATAGTTCTTCCTGGTAGTTACTCAGACTTTCAAACTACTGCCAATTAATATTAATTTTATTTAAGGTTGCATTCCTGTCTTTAAATTAAGGTTTCAGAGCTTGCCAGGTTGATGATAGAGACCGGAATCTCTTTAGGTCATAAACAAGTTATGGTAAAACCTTCTTCGAGGTTTTCACGTAATTGTTTTGAAATTATTTTTGAAAAGCGATAATTACAGTATTTTATTTAAGAAAACAGTTTAATTTGAGCTGGATTTAGAGTGAATTAGGTCCAGGCAAACAGTAGTTAAAATACAGATACAAGGTAGTGAAAACAGAAAGAGAGACAGTTTAGTTTCTTATATTACTCTACTACTAGAGGATTATTACAGAGAGAGAGAGAGAGAGTGGTGTGAAAACACAATTTCCATCTCTGTCGCTCAGCTAGTAAGTGTTTATTTTAGTTTTGTAATCTAAAGCACACTAGATCCATATTTAGATAAAAATATGTTTGGTTTAGACAAAAAAGTCAGCGAAGCTAGTGAGCTGTGTAAGAATCGTGCCCTGCGTTCTCTATGCCTACCCCGCAAGGGATTTGGCGTGAAGTTATGTATGTACGTAATATGTTCATTAAAATATGTTTATCGAAGAAAAACATTAGTCTTGAGTTTCTGCGTAGACGTGCTCGAAGTTTCCAAATGAAAGTCTAAAAAGCTTCTTATTTGAATCTCATAATCTTTTAAACATAAATTTCCTGTTGCAATATTCCAAGTTGAATAAATTATTTTGAGCTAAAGTGATTCTGATGCTTAACTTAGTAAGCCATTAATGTTTCACGAGATAAGTGGTCTTGTCACGTTGTGACTTTTGGTATTTCTATACCAAAATAAATATTTTCGTATAGAAATAAAATAGCTCAATTGAAACTGGTCTAGGTGGTGGTGGTTAGTAAAATATTAACTTGGGCAATTGCAATCGACGATCGATTGCAATTGCCCAAGTTAATATTTTTCTCTCGATGTGTAATAAAAGGTGTGAAGTTATGTTATGTTATGTGAAACATTATATAATCAACACAAGTCTAATAAACAAAATAAAGTACAAAAGGATACCACTTTGTATAAATTAAATTCAGCTCTAAATTTTACAGCTTCTTTTTATTATAAACACTTTAAATTTAACATAACATAACTTCACGCCTTTTGTTACCCGAAGGTGTAGGCAGCGGCTGTTAAGCCTCGTCTCGCCGTTATGTTACGTCCCAAATGGAATAGGTGGCGAACCTATTGCCATACCGGGCACAAAGTTTTTCAGTCATCGATATTTATCACACGTAACTTCCGAAAACAATTTCGAAAAGTCATTGGTGTGAGCCAGTGTCTGGAATCGAACCCCGGACCTCTGGATCAGAAGCCGTGTGCTCGACCACTGCGCCACCGAGACTGTTTTTTAAATTTAAAACTAATAATATCCACTAACCACTCATCACCATTGTTTATTTACGCTTTATTACTGGGTATAGGTAAGTTAAGTTAATTAACCTAGTTAAGGTGCACTTTAAAGTTAGGACAAGTCTCAAGATACGTATATCTCGTCGTCCACTGGAAGCAGTACTCGCTGCTCGCATTTTCAGGGGCAGATGTACAACCACAACAATAATGGTAGGTACGAGAGGATTGCGCAGGACAGCATAATAGCACGGTGTCTGATAAAAGATTAGTAATTTCTCATTTTAATTGGTTGATTCACTCTAGAATTGATCTTAGCATTGGAATCTTTGTTACGGTGGCAGAGGTACGCAGCTTAATACCACGACCTCTAATGTCGTCAAGTAGCTCATATCGCGTTTTGTTCTGTGACCATTTCATTTCCGACCCTTACGTTATTCCACGTTACAGGCCGGCAACGCAACTGAAATACTGTAGGTGTTGCAAGTGTCCATTGGTCTGTTGTTAGTTACTTACTATGTTTCCATAAAAATATTCTTCCTTACTCCATAAAAGTGGTGACAGGAAGTAATGTTGCCTTCGGGTATTACGAAAATGATATTGTGTACAAAGATAAATAAATAAGAAATACCTATATGTGTTTTGAAATAAAATATTTTTTTGGTCCATCAAATATTTTATAGTTAGGTCCTCCCCCGAGGCCAGTTCAAAACTAACTTGTATGATGTATGACAAATCCGCCTCGAGACGGCTGGACGCTGAAAGGAAATTTGCACACTTAGAGCGATCCCTAAATGTATTACTGAGCACCGGTGCGACTGACGAGCAGCAGCGATATTTTTTTTTACATTTTAAATTGAGACTTTAGTATCAAAATACAAAAGTGTTTATTAGGAACAGTTTCAAAAACATTGTAATTTAATTAATTAAATTATAATACATTAAAAAACTATCATACATTAAAACATAAATAAAAAAAACAAACGTTCCTCTTGGGTTATCAAATATTAAAGTTCATCTATATTCAGAGTACTTTTAAAATTTGAACCAGCTAGTATTTGAATAGTTTGAGCAGGTTTGTCCCTTTGTTCAGTACAAACTAATGTATATGTTAGATATAAAGTGATTTCACTATTGTGAAAATCTTTTACAATTACAAGTTACGAGTAAGTTAAGGTTAGAGGAAGCTAATCCTAAACCCTGATTGTCACTTATTGTGTGAGCCAGAATTGGAATTACTTAATTAATATCGGCCCTAGCTTTGCCTAATTTATGTTATAAATCATGTTCACTAACTCAATAAAACTATATTAACTACTTATTTTCCAATTAAAAAAATAATTTATTTACAGAATGGGATGGGATTTGAACCCACAGCTCAATGCTCAGTGATCAACTAAGTGTAACATAAGGAAGTGCTCTTTCAAAACATAATAATAAACCAAACAAATGTATTAAGAGATTGCTTCGGTTACAATGTACATATATATTATATAGAGATAAAGATACATCAGAAGTGAATGTCGCTGAATAAATATTTACTATCTGAAGTTCGGTGCTCCAGCAGTAAAGCAACTCCGGTTTTGATTCAAAATCGTGGGATCGATTCCTGGCTCACACCAATAATTTCTCGGAATACTTTTAGGTAGTTATGTGTGATAAATAAATCGATGACTAACAAATTTGTGTCTTGTGTATTAAAATAAGTTCCGACACCTATTCCATTTCGGACGTACCTATAGATTCGAAATGTCACTTATTTTTGGAGTCGGTGCAAGCCTAGGTAACGTACTCTATTGTGTTGCACCGACTTCAATAATGAGTGACAATTGTATATATTTTAACAGATAAAGATAACTGTATTAAAATATTACGTTTTGTATATTGTATTAAGTATAGAAATGAGTAAATTACGTTATTTATCGCTTTTTAGTTATAGAGGTACTGTTTTCATATACTTATAGATTTTGCTGTTTACGTTTCTAGAAGTCGGTTTAACTTTTTTTTTAAAGTAATTTTTTCACGAGTTTTAGTGATATTAATGAGTTGTGAACTATTGAAGTTCACAAAGTGATAATACTTGTTAAGAATTTATATTTTTGTTATTATCATGGGTAGACAATAACACTGCAGCCCGAATGAAGACCATCGTAGCCTTGAAAGTATTGCAGAAAAAAAAACATGTCTACAGTATTGTGTCCTAACTCCTAACCGTTTAAGAGCTTCATCATCAGCACAGCAGTATCAGATATGCATTTAAGCTTAACTCCCAAGCAACACGTTAGCCCAACATACTACCAAGTAGTTTCTATCGAATGCAGTGCTTTCCAAACAGTGCAGTGCAAACTCCTAACCATTGAGGAGTTCGGTGGCTTCTTCATCAGCACAGCAGCATCAGATGTTGACCTTAAAGAATATCCCTAAGACATCACTATTACGTAACAAAAACACCATACTCGTATACAACTTTCGGAGGTCGCCTTCGATTTCTCCTGGTTTCCATCATCAGATCCTGACCTGGTGAAAACAAAATCGATAAAAAAAAATTGAAATCGTTCCATAATTGACGAAAATATCGGTGAACAGGCATAAAAAAATATACATACAGACGAATTGAGAACCTCCTCCTTTTTTCGAAGCCGGTTAAAAATAAAATGTAGGCATAAATTGGGGCAATTGGGATTTTGAATCGCAATAGTGCTGTGAAGAGAATAGATAACATGTGATGTGCAGTGAAGTGTTAAGTTATAACGAATATTTGATTAAGCTAGATAATATAAATATCATTTGAATTTATATATAAACAGTAAGGTGCCGCTTGTGGCGCCCTACTTACAGCGATGCAGCGGCTGAGTGCGTTTCACTTGATACAAGCCAACTTTTAGCGTAGAGTACTTGGGCCACTACTGCTAACCTCAATTGTACAAAAGTTTTGCACTATAAATAACTTTACTTGACTTTTTGTAACTTCACGCTACTTATACTATCAAACGTAGACAGCAACGGTTTTTCTTTGACTCAATGAATCTTTAGGCCCTAAATGTAAATAGGGTTACCCTTTTGTGGGTAGTCGGAGTAACAACACTAAGTTTTTGTTTCTCCTGTTAAAAACGAAAATAAAAATAGTTATTTATTTAATTTTGGGTACTTAATGCTTAAAATCGATACATTATAGTGATTACCTACTAGTTGTCTATTATCTTAACATAATATTTGTATTTACACCAAATTTTCTTAAAAAAGGACTCTGTACCGACTGCACTGAAAACAATCATGCTGGACATGCAGTCCAATTTGGAGTAGGGGATGGCCAGTTTTGAAGCAGACTTACAGGCAAAATCTGGTAGTTCTGCTGATTTTTCAACTGTAAGAGAGGAATTTGCTGCTTTCAAGATCTTTACCCTCCTGACTCTGAAGAATTTCCAGATACAATTTAGTTTAATTGCTCGTGAAATTGATAATATTTAGACACGTGCACGATGTAAAACTTTCCTTCTTCACGGTGTTAAGGATCTCAAAAATGAGAATGTGGCTGAGTCAGTGAGGGATGCTGTCAGATCCAAGCTCAAAATGGACGGATTTGATGTCAATGACACTAGAAGATGTTATAGGATGGGTCGTCAACAATCATCTGTGAAGCCCAGGCCGATATTGATTAAGTTCCACCCTCTTCAGCTGAGAGACATTATCTGGTCTGCAAAATCAAGGCTAACGGGTACCGAGTGACAGTCTCAGAATTCTTGACACGACACGTTTGTTTCATGGCTGCGCGAGAAGTATGGAGTCTCAAAATGTTGGACTCGAGACGAAAAACAGTGATTATAACATCATCCATATATACTAGTAACTACAGCGTGTGTATCTAATAATAATTAAAATCTCATCATGACGATGCAAATATTGTAATGAAAAGTATACACGATCCCAATACCGGGGCTTAATGAATTAATACTCAATAAGACTGGAACATGGGTCGCGTGAGAGTAGGAACGGGTACGTGCACGTATACGTACGCACGCACTGTGCGTGCGCGAAGCGTACACAGCACAGGTACAGTGCGGATAGATATTCAAAAGTTTACACGCACTGATAGCTTCTGAATAAAAAATCTGAAAGAACAATTATGTGAGCCAGGATTTGATCCTATGACTTCTGGATTTAAAAGTGAAGTGCTCGAAGTCCAGACCAACGATACGATTGCCTGTTTAAATAGTTTATTATAGCAACTTTAAACCATCTGTTACAGGCGTCAGGCGTTCGGTCTCTATGTATGGCGGATTTAATGGTCAGAAATAATCATACTACTAAACATCCTAAAGCTGTGAGCCTGTATTCAAATACAGGACCTCCCTCTGAACTGAAAATTCAACTACAGAGTGACTTTATTATAAATAGTTATAGGTGAGTTGGTCTGTATTCGTTGAAATCTCCAAGTCGCTTCTTATGACACCCACGGGAAGAGAAATTATGCACACAATACATATTTGGCAGGATAATAATAAAGTCATGAGGTCAAGGTACCGTTACCGCATGAAGCCATCGACTTTTTTTTAACCCAATAAAAATAGAACCTCGAGAGTCCCAGAGCGCAATTACCACTGAAGGAATGATTCCCTCGAGATCTGTTCGGGCGCGAGGCGAGAGGAGGCGATCCATTTGCGTTTATTAAACCTATCGTTTTATACATCTCGTGCGACATTAACTGGATGTGACTCCAATTGGTTAGTTAGGCCGTAGCTGATGGGAAAATAGGATGACCATAAATTAGCATTAGGATTTCACAGCGCTCTGGTATAGTTAACAAGTCATCTCAAAAAGTAATTAAAAACTGTTTGCAGATTCTTTGTAGCAAAGTATGGACTATCTTGGACTATCGTCTAAAGATGGCGAAACTGTTCTCAAGCTTAGACATAAATATTATATTATTAATTACGAAAGTTATTGTGAGACCATTAAAAACGTAAGAATGAGTATGACACTAGTTATCAGAAACAAATGGCTTGTTTAAGAACTGTAACAATGAGTTCTTTCTGCCTATCCTACCAAGAACCACTATATTTTTGGCTTTAAATTTAAAGCATTTTTAAAATCTTTTAAAGTTTATATTGCGTGTTAGATTTGAACTTGGACTCTTGAACAATCACCTGACCTTCGACTCCGGTGTTAACTAGGGTTTCACATTTAATTTTATAATTTAAATGGATAAAGAAGTTCACCAATCACGACAAATTTGTAGGCTTATACAAAATTTCACAAATTCATAGGTGATCATTATTTGTCAAAAACAAGAGTGGTAGAGCCAAGCTGTTCGCTGCATGAATGGGTCGGTTCGACCGGTGAAATACCACGACCTCTCAGAAGATCGACGTAAAGTGGCTCATGCCGCGTTTCGTTCGGTGAGAGAGGTACCCGGAGGCCTACCCCCCTTCCCCATCCTTTCCTACCCTACTCCCTATAAAGGTCGGCAACGCAACGGTAACACTATATGCGTTGTTGGTGACCATGGGCGGCGCAGGTCGCTTACCATCAGATGACATGCTTGGTCCGTTGCCCACCTATCCCATAAAAAAAATCTAATCAAAACGGATATAATCATCGTCATCATCATCATTAGCCTTTTGAGGTCCACTGCTGGATATAGGCCTCCCCCATAGAACGCCACAACTGCCGGTCCACTCAATCATGGGGGGTTTTGCCATAATCGCCACGCTTGGCAGGCGGGTTGGCGATCGCAGTATGTATTTTCTTGAGAGAGAATGCTGCTGCCCATTCTTCTAGCTTTACCCTTAGTCGCCTTTTACGACACCCACGGGAAGAGATGGGGTGGCGGTATTCTAAGCCGGCGCCCCACAGCAATATAATGCAATATAATAATGGTTAGTAATTAATATCTTTCTTATATAAACATATGAATTCTTCATAACCTCAATACTTGAAGGGTTAGGCAGCTGTAAGCAGCTTTAGCAAAACTTATTGCCATACATTGAGCAAATTGTAGTTGCCAAGCCAAGCCACTTGCTTTTGTACCTGTCTTTTTACTCTATCAATATTTAATTATTTATTAAATTCACCAGCCACGCAAAGTAGCTGTTCCTTCTCCGCATCCCACTTCTAGCCCCTTCCCTATGCCACATACGATAACATTCCCAAGGAGGGTTGACTTCGGCAAACGGCAAGTCGTAAAACCACAGCCATATTTTTGTACAACATGGATAGTTCGAACGGATGACATATACCTGCTTACCTGACTTCTCTTAAGTGGGAAATGATGAATTGTTTATTAAATTTGTGACCTTATTATGGGTCAAGGCGAAAAAAAAATGCCAGTACCTGGTTACCCTACTATCGAATACGGCATCCGCAGGAACAATCTCATTAGCCCAGAGTTTTCGAGGACTCCGCCCACACTCCCATCGCAAGATTTATATTGTTATACCCGAATCTTAAGTCGCCTTAACATGGAGACATTTACATTTTTATATCCTGGCCCCTGCACTGTAATTAATTTTTATTTGTTTCTGTAATCCAGAATAGGGCAATCAACGGATAGATAAAGATATTATACATAAAGCTTAACCCCTGCTATGTATACTGTACTTTTAATTGAAAAACTCCCGCGAATTGACATTCTACTTCTGTTATTAAAAAAAATTATCACCATTTATATTTATTTAAGAAAATCCATATGAAAACACGTACTAGTATCCCTGTTGTAGATTGGTGATGGATTGATAACAACTTCACGACAAGTCTCAAACGAGATACACAGAAATAACTTTTTTAACGTTGTTGGGAGGCAGCAGGCGTGTAACCAGATGGTGAGCAACAAACGCCGCCCATGGACACCCTGAACACAAAAAGTGTTATAGTTGCGTTGCTGGCCCTCACAATGGGATATGGAAGGGGTCGGAAGTGGGATGGGAAGGGGATGGGCAAAGGGGTTGGGCCTCCGGATACCTCTCTCACCGACCGAAACGCGGCAGGAGCCACTTTACGTTTATATTCTGAGAGGTCGTGGTATTTTACCGGTCAATCACCGGTCATTCATGCAGCGAACTGCGTGGCGCTACGACTGTTGCTCTACCAAGACGTGATTCTTAAACAGCTGAATCGTTTCCTCAATTTTAACAATTTCATCAAAATATTTCAAGCCGATTCGAAGAAGAATATTGTATATTATGAAAATTGTTGACATAGTCGAACAAAGAGGTCAATGTAAAATTCCTAAATAAACCAAAACAAAGCGTGGATTGGTTGCAAGGATTTTATAATTGTATACTTTTATTAGTTGCAATAGTCTGTATAATACTATTTATTATTATACATTATGCAACTGTCAAACTATTAGATCCTCGAACAATTGCCACAACGTTAAAGATAGTAATCTTGGAGCTGGTACTTTTACCATCCGCAACGGCCACTAGGCGGTAAGATGTAAAGAGCTGACGCACGCAACCTTACAAAAGTGTCTACAGTTTGTGTTTGTCTGGGATTTTCTCAAAACTCAAATGAATGTTAATTTAATCTTTTTAACACGAATTTTAGGATTTCAGTGCTTTTTTATGGGTTAGGAGGGCAAACGAGCAGGCGTGTCACCTGATAGTAAGCGACCACCGCCGCCCATGGCGTGTCCAACTCTTAAGTGTTACAGTTGCGTTGCCGACCTTTAAGGGTTAGGGGATAGGGAAGGATGGGGATGGGGGGTGGGCCTCCGGTTATCTATCTCACCGAACGAAACGCGGCATAAGCGACTTTACGTCGATCTTCTGACAGGTCGTGGTATTTAAACGGTCGAGCCGACCCATTTATACAGCAAATGCTTGGCTATAACGACGACATGACGACGTTGGTCATGACGACAAATAAATATATCTATTTTATAATTATCCTTATCCATTTTAGCAACATGGTGTTACTGATATTAGCCGACGAGATATCTGCCCCAGCCATCTCCGTTACAAAGATACGTCCTGTGATATTGGAAACATACGGTCCTGAAACATGGTTTAGTATTCTAGTTATAAACATACAGTTACTTTGACCATCCGGTGATGAAGCACTTCTCTGAGCGCACTTGTTAAATTTCTACCAATTTGCGGGTTATGTGTTAACGCAAACAACTTGAAGTTTAAAATATATAGCTGTTTCTTAATAACAGTACAAAATTAGAAACAGACCTCAAACGACTTGTTTTAGCAATTTTACACACATGATCTGATGTTTTAAGTTCTAGATAATAATGCCTTCAAAATCTTTAAATCGATCTTCTTTAACTGACGACTTAAATATAAATCAATGTTCCAATTGAAGCTCTGATTAAATAATAAATATGTAATTAATCATAACAATAATAAGTGATGTTTAACCATGACTTAATTTTTTTTTAAATAGGCCTTATTTTTATTTGAAAACGCATCTAAGTGCTTCAAATATGAAGAAGCCAATAATTAAGGTCTGTTAAAACACAAACTTTTCAAATGTCCTACAAAATTAGTTTTAATGTACAACAGTTAAAGCTGTTTAGTTCGAATGTAATCAAGTCCCTTTGACCGGACGACGATCCCTTTTAGTTACTGATCACGAAGCGTTATCATTGTTTTAGTTAGCAGCGCCTACTGAAGCCATTACTGGACGGTTACGACCAATTACATCGGATAACCCCCTGGGATAACTGGGATGATTTAGTGATAGAACTTAACCAATTAATAGGAATTCAATTGACATTTCCACTATTTACATATTATGAGATAGTTTATTGCGAATACCAAAGAATTCAACCCGTAGTATTATTTAATGCTTCAAATTTAAGGTCGTATTAGACCCAAAAACTGAATTAGCAAGTGGATTTTAACAATTTTCTTAGCCTGTCATGTCTATCAATTAACTAAAACTCGATGACTTAATTCTCGATATGCAGCTATGTTAAGTCTAACTGATTGTCTAAAATGGTACTCAGCATGCATTGAGCTCAAGTATATTGGGGAATATAATCCAGGCCGATAATTAACATACTACAGTTGAGAGAGCCATTAGATCTTTTAAATATGTTATGTACGTATCTGTTATGCGGATTTTGATGCCGCTTTTTAATATATAAAGAGTGTTAACAGATATACTCATTTATTACTTTTGATGCAAAACAAAGTTCGCCGGGTCAGCTAGTATACAATATTTTAGTAACGATAAGACGAATGCAGTAAAAGGACTTTTTAAAGTAATTACACTGAATTTTTTACAATCGTAAATTATATTAAATAGCGAAAGGCGGTGAAAGTGTCTGATCGAAAAGCGATTTTAATTCCTCTAAAGTTCCATTTATATTCTTTAGAAGACATTTTCTTAATACGTCATTAATAACACGAATAGTGAACCGGGGAGAGTTACAATATGAAGAATCAGGCTAAGGCTCGGTGCTCTCACCAATGACTTCTTGGAATTGTTTTTTGGAGGCATGTAGTGATAAATGGCGATGATGAACAATATTGTATATTATTTCTGCTGTCTATCCGATAATAAGAAGTAATACTTCAAGTTAAATGGATGCATTTGACAGCCAACACTTCGCAATTGGGCATATTCGTCAAATCAAATAGCAGTTGTTAGATTATATAACTCTATGTAATTGTTAGATTATAACTTAACCATATATTTACACTATGTAATAGTATTCAACTTCCTAATTATATACAGTAGATAATATTGTTAAACATTAATAAATATAAAGTCAACTTCCTAATTATATACATTAGATAATATTGTTAAACATTAATAAATATAAACAGGCACACAGACCTTGTAACCACTTACCCTATCCCCACGCACTTGTATCCCTTAATGTGTTCCCCTCTCCAAAACCAATAGTATATTTAAGATGATGTTGTGCCATTTCACAGTTAGTCTAGTAAGTCAATTCATAACCACAGTATCTTCTAAGTTAAATTGTATTATTATATTTCCATTTCATTTCTAAATTGTAATTTTAGTATTAGAAATAAATATTAGTTCCTAAAAACAAAAGTGTTGCCATTGCCATATAACAATTTGGCGCAGTCGGTAGGATCTTCGCAAACAGTAAGACGAAGGAAACGCGCGTCAAGTCTCCGTCATCAGGACAGCATCGCCTAGCAGACAGGAAACAACGACGTAGCGGTAGCCGTAGGCTTTTAAAGAACTTCGCCGAACCATGCGAGTCCAGTTATTACTGTTAATGTGGTAAGTGGCATAATTTGTTTTGCTCTCCTAATTCCTAACTCTATTTTTATATTTCCTAAGACCTCAAATTAATCCTAATTCTATTTTAAGTATTTTATTTTCCAATTCTATTAACTAATTCAATGATAAATCAATTTAAAGACGAATCAACTGACCAACTATATAGTAATTTATCTGCTTTCTTTGCAAATTCATTTGCTCAATCAAATATAGATAAAATGTCACTCGATATCGCAACATTATTAAAACTAATACCATCTTTCGACACAAATATCAATGACCAAGTATACAGATTCATTCGTTCATGTGATTCCGCTTTCAATCTAGCCACTGAGGAAAAAAAACAAGTACTCTTAGTTTACGCGTTAAATAATATCACTGGTGCAGGTGCACCGGATATACATTGTAAACGATATAACTCATGGAACGAATTGCGCTCGTTTTTGATAAACAAATTCTCTAACGTTAAAACTATTGCGCATCTCAGCTTAGAACTACAATCTCTCTTTCAAAAACCCAACGAAAGTATTACAGAATATTTTAACAGAGTAGATTTATGCCGAAGTAAAATAGTAGAAAAATTAAACGCCGATATATCTGATAACACATTACCGGGACGTTTAGCAACTACAGAAGAAACCGCCTTAAACGTTTTCGTAAACGGTCTGAGTTCTGACATAGGCATAATGCTTAGAACGAAAGACGTTAGTACGCTAAACGAAGCTGGCCATTTCGCGATTCAGGAAGATAAAATTCGCGCAATGAATTACGCACGTCAATCCCTATTTCGTATAACATCCCTTCGACCGACGAACCCTAATACAAACAGATCAACACCACTCCGTAGTAATTATACACCTAATAATCGAATACCTCTACCACTAAACCAACCTCGTCAAAATATGAATAATCCTAGTACATCAATACAAAAAATATGTAATTATTGTAAGAATTCGGGTCACGTAATAACTGAGTGTCGCAAACGAGCCTATAATAATAATTTACGTCATAGCCAGCCTCAACGCGCTCTTCCCGCGCCTTCTGCACAAGTAAATAATTTAAACTGCAAGGCGACCGACGGAATGAGCAATTCGTCGGAAATCGCCCCACTAACTTGCTCACCCACGTCAAATCAAACATTAGCACAGAGCTTGAACGACCTCCAACTCTAAGAGAACGTGTCAAATCTCACAGCGCGCCGATACAAAATGTTAGTACTCATGAAAAACAATTTAGAGACGCGTCTGTTCAAACTATTTCTAGTCCCATTTCTACACCTACTAAATCAATTATAACTCAGCCAAACGGACAGGGTAACCAGCCCCAAACTCATGGCTCTTCCACTGATTCAATTCCTACTACATCTACTCATTTAAATAGTACAAATTCTTATTCTAATTCTACTAATTCATATCCTACTAACTCCAATTCTAATTCTACTAGTTCAAACACAAATTCTAATTACTTAAACTCAAAATCTACTAAGAAATCAAAACCTAAACCCAAACCGAAACCTAAATCAAAACCTAACATCGAATCATTTGCTATTTCATCTTTAAACGACGTTCCATCGGAAAATTTACTACACTGTATTTTTCACATTGAAGGAAAACCAGTCACTCTACTAATCGACACTGGAGCAGGAATTTCAGTTATTAAAAATAGCAAAATAGGATCTTCTTATTTAAACAAATCTAATATCGTATCTATTGTAGGCATATCTAGCACTCAATCCTCAATTTTCACTTCAGGTACTGCTGAAATATCTTTAGATGATTTACCAAAATTTAAGTTTCACGTTGCTGACCTAAATATTAAAGCAGATGGTATTCTAGGTAACGATTTTATGTCTAGATTTAACTGCCATCTCTATGTACAGTCTAGAACTATGAGATTACGTGACAAATCATATAAACTTCATTTTATTAATGAAATTCCCAACTTAAGTAACTCTCCAGATAAGCAAGTACTAAATGGACGCTCTGAAACCGTAATTATGTGTAAATCAAACAACTTTAACTCCGGAACTGCATTAGTCGAAAAACAATCATTAGGTAATGGTATTGTCATTCCCAACGCACTAGTTAATGTCTTAAACAACTCATTCCTAATCACATGTGTAAACACAAATAAAACCGATGAAATTATTACCATTCCCACTCTCGAACTTATGCCCTTTAATATTAACGAACAAATAATTGACAACGCTGAACATCCAATAAATAATTTTAATATAATATCCGAAACTGATAGACAGAACAAGGTCCTTTCTTCAATACGAAGAGAACACTTAAACGCCGAAGAATCTCTATCTATAAATAAAATCGTAGCCGAATACTCAGACATATTTTTTCTCGAGGGTGATAATTTAACTTTTAGTAACCACACAAAGCATAAGATAACGACCACAACTGACACTCCTATACACACAAAAACTTATCGGTTCCCACAAATCCATGAGAGCGAAGTCAAGAGTCAAGTTCATAAATTATTAGAGCAAGATATCATTAGACCGAGCTCTTCTCCATGGAGTAGCCCGATTTGGGTTGTCCCTAAAAAACTCGACGCCTCAGGTAAACGAAAGTGGCGTCTAGTTATCGACTATCGTCGACTGAACGATGTAACCATAGGCGATAGTTATCCTCTTCCAAATATCACAGACATACTTGACAAATTAGGTCACTCTCAGTACTACACGACGATCGATTTGGCCTCTTCATTTCATCAACTCGAATTAGACCCTAAGGATATACCTAAAACTGCCTTCAGCACACCCTACGGGCATTATGAATATAAAAGAATGCCTTTTGGATTAAAAAATGCACCGGCTACTTTCCAACGCGTTATGGACTCTGTTTTGACTGGTCTTCAAGGTGAAAGGTGTTTTGTTTACCTTGATGACATCGTTGTCTTTGCGTCTAATTTAGAGGAAAACGAACAGAAGCTTCGCGAAGTATTCTCACGACTCAGGCAATACCATTTTAAGATCCAGCCCGATAAGTGCGAATTTCTTAGACGCGAAGTAGCTTACCTAGGACACATTATCTCAAATGAAGGTGTCAAACCAAATCCCGACAAAATTAAAGCTGTAAAAGAATTCCCAATTCCTAAATCGTGCAAAGACATAAAAGCTTTCCTTGGTCTAACTGGCTATTATCGTCGCTTCATTTCTAATTTCAGTAAAATCACAAAACCTCTCACTAGCTTACTAAAAAAGGATGTCCCTTTCGTTTGGGGTGAATCTCAACAAAATTCATTCGATGAATGCAAGAATCTACTTACTAGTCCTCCTATTCTACAATATCCCGACTTCACTAAAGAATTTATTTTGACTACTGACGCTTCGATACATGCTATTGGTGCAGTTCTATCTCAAGGCGAAATAAATAAAGATCTACCCATTGCATATGCATCCCGAACTCTCAATAAAGCCGAATCAAATTATTCAACAATAGAACGCGAATTGCTAGCTATAGTTTGGGCTGTTAAACACTTTCGACCTTATTTATTCGGAAGAAAGTTTAAAATAGTTACAGACCACAAACCTCTTACGTGGTTATTCTCGATCAAAGATCCAGGCAGTCGCTTAATAAGATGGCGTCTTAAACTCGAGGAATATGAATACGAAGTTATTTATAAAGCAGGTAAGAACAACACGAACGCTGATGCCCTTTCGCGACCTTCAATTTTAAATACAAACATAGACATACCCGGTAACACAATTCAAAATCCAACCAACACATCTGAAGATTACTTACAAATAAATTATGAGTACTTCTCAGAAAATTCTCACTACAACTTCGACACTCCAAATCTCCAAATCTCTCCGGATAACCTCTTAGACGATCGACACAAAAACATTTTAATTCCAATTTCATGTGAACTCTCAGATAAACATGACATTTTTAACAACGCAATCTCTAAATGCTCTCAAGTGGACCCATACATTAACAAAAAACGCACACTTTACGATACTGATTTATTGATTTCCAACAAAAACCAAAACATTATATTTGGGTGCTCAAGGCCCACTTATTACGACCCGTGGGACGCTGAAAGTTATTTTAAAACACTTTTAAATTGCTTACACAACAACACTCTTGAAACACTTTATATTCCTGATCTTAAAACAGACAAGACTTGTAAACTCAAAGGCAATGAACAGTTACATATCACTGCTTATCTTGCTGACACATATAATTGTAAAATTACTATATGTGAAAATAAAGTCAAGACACCAGAACCAGAAGAAATTCCTAACATCTTAAAGACGTTTCATGACGATCCTCTATCAGGCCATCGAGGCGTGATAGAAACGACACGTAAAATTAGGGACGAATATTTCTGGAAAGGTATGACTGACGCTATCAAAGAATACATAGACAATTGTCAAATCTGTCAACGTAATAAAATTCAAAGACGAACTTATAAAGCACCAATGGTAATTACTTCTTCTTCCACTGAACCCTTCGAACGCGTAACTATTGACTTAGTCTCATACTCCGACATCACCAACGAACATAATAAATACATCTTAACATTACAAGACGACTTAACCCGATTTGTTCAAGCTTACCCTATACCTGATAAACAAGCTACGACTATAGCAAAAACACTACTAAGCTTCTGCCAACATTATGGTATACCTAAAAGATTCCATTCCGATCAAGGTACAGAATTTGTTAACACAATTATCAGACAATTAATGAAAATTCTTGGCTCCACTCATACAGTTAGCACTGCGTATCATCCTCAAACGAATGGCTCTCTAGAACGTTTCCACGCAACTCTTCGTGATCACATAAGAATGTATCACAAACGAAATAATTCAAACTGGGATCAAATAGTGCCATTCGCCGTCATGTGTCATAACACATCTGTGAACCGATCTACAGGATTTACACCTCATGAACTTCTCTTCGGATTTAAACCTCGAACTTTATCTTCACTCAAAGAAAATAACGAATATACTACACACGATTATCTGAACGATTTAACCGAAAAACTAAAAATCTCACGCGACGTAGCTAAACGTAATTTGGATCTAATGAAAGAAAAAGCTAAAGAACGCTATGACAACAATATAAAAAACATAGCAAAATTCAATATAGGCGATAAGGTAATGCTCAAGGTACCTAACCCCAATAACTTAGATAGTAAATGGGACGGACCTTACGATATAGTTAGATTAGGATTTAATGAAAACTATATTATAAGAAAATCCGGTAAAACTCAATTAGTGCATGCTAATCGTTTACGACCGTTATGCGATTAGACTAAATTAATAATGTCTCTTAGCCTTTAAAAATAAGTAATAGTATATATATAGTATTAATTTAAGTTCAGGGTGTCTAATCCTGGTGGCTAATCCTATTCCAATACCCGAAAATAGTAATATCAAAATATAATATAATTATAAATATAATTATAAATATAATTATAAATTATAATTATTTCATCTCGTTAATGAATAATCCCTATTTTAGTTTATAATCTGTTCCTTAATTTATTTAGTATTTTACATTATTTTATACAAACTTTACATTTATATTGAAAATCTTTACACAACTTATAAATTAATGTATCCGACTTCTTGAAAAGCAATAAATTTCTACGAAAGATATACTTAAACAACATTTGCATATAATTTCTACAACTATTACAAATTTCAACAAAACTATTTTAAGAATTAATTATGACGAAAACCGAATTAACGAAAATCTAGTTAAGATCAGTTCTTATTTTAAATCCACTAACCAAATTTTATTTAATCTTACTATTTCCGAAGAAATCTATATCTATACAAATCCTCGAAGCAATAACTTCACTAGAACAAGATATAGATGATATAATTAGTAGTATATTGTTCATCAAATCGGGCGCTATTCACCCTTCCATTATTTCTACTATTCGCAAATACAAAGAGTTACTATCAACCAGTCCAGCCAGATCCAATCGGAATCTCGTAGCACATCGTAGCACACATCTCGTAGCACTTTAAGCAATATTCACCAAATTCTCGAATCAGCTTCCATTACTTCTTACATGTACATGAACAAACTCGTATACATATTAGACTTCCCTTTAGTAAAAAAATGACAAATTCACCTTATATCACGTTTACTCTATTCCTATTCTCCATCCCGACTCTTCCTTATATTCCACCATACTTCCCGAGCAAACATACATTGCCACCAGCACTACTAGATAACAGTACGTGACTACAAACTCATTAGACAGCTGCAAGACAATCGCACCAAACACCGCAGTCTGCAAATTCACAGTATACAACGTCAACTCAAGACCTATCTGTGAAGTAGCAATTCTGTCGACCACCTCGAGAAGCGTACCAGAAATCTGCGAAACTACGACTTTCTCCGCCAATATCAACACGTTTCAAAAATTAAAATCGAACAAATGGATCTTTTACGCCACAGAACTCCATATGCACTGGAATGTGGAGATAAACCAAGCCACGGAGAAATACTCGGAACAAGAATCATCTCCTTAGAAGAAGGCTGTAAATTGTATACAGCACTAACAACCTTATCAACAGAAAACAGTAAATCCTCCAACATCAGTCATCCCATAATTACAGTAGACCTAGAAACTTCGTGCTTAGAAAATGATTTCAATATAGAAAAATACCAGAATTAATGCCAATCAATATAAATAACATTCCGCTAGATTCGTTAAATACGATAAAAGAAGAATTAAAAATTCATACACAGCAACTTAATGAAAAAGAAAATTTCATTGACAAAAACTCATCGAGCTCCTCATTTATAAGTCTCGCAATTGGCTTCATATTGTTATTTTTCATCTGCCTTAAACGCTGCAACATAAATATATTTAAATTATACCGCAAAAGAGCCGCACATCGTAGCGACGCCAACTGTATCCAGATATTCAACAATTGTTTTGACTGATCTCAAAGGCGACAGCAAGTCCATTTACCTATACCAATGACGGACTTCAACAATACTGCTGTAAAAGCGCGCCCATCCGAAACCGAAGACGAAGACTACACAGCCAGAACTTCAAGTCCTCAAAAATCGGGCAAAATAGCCCAATCTTTGTTCTAAGGGGGGAGGTGTTAGATTATATAACTCTATGTAATTGTTAGATTATAACTTAACCATATATTTACACTATGTAATAGTATTCAACTTCCTAATTATATACAGTAGATAATATTGTTAAACATTAATAAATATAAAGTCAACTTCCTAATTATATACATTAGATAATATTGTTAAACATTAATAAATATAAACAGGCACACAGACCTTGTAACCACTTACCCTATCCCCACGCACTTGTATCCCTTAATGTGTTCCCCTCTCCAAAACCAATAGTATATTTAAGATGATGTTGTGCCATTTCACAGTTAGTCTAGTAAGTCAATTCATAACCACAGTATCTTCTAAGTTAAATTGTATTATTATATTTCCATTTCATTTCTAAATTGTAATTTTAGTATTAGAAATAAATATTAGTTCCTAAAAACAAAAGTGTTGCCATTGCCATATAACACAGTGCACTTCCACTATTGCAAAACATTTTCCGTCTCTATTCAAGAAATCACTGCCAGCAGTTCCCATTTTCCGACCGTAACATTATTAGTTAGTTCCATATGAAATACAAAGACTGCCACAATATGACGTCACACATCGGTGTGACGTCATATTGTGGCATCGGCATCGGCACTCAACACGTAATTTGTGGCTACTGGACACGAGCTAATTATAGTGCGGACACAATACCACATTATCATGTAAATATTTACAACAATTGATTGCTGATAAATTATTTACTGAAGTTTAGAGTTTAAATAACTATAACTAATTACAAACTAATTACAACGTTAGTATTCATAAACAGACATAAGTATTTTCAAAACAGTTTAGAAGAAACTTTATTACTAAAAATTTAAGATTAAACTACAACTAATGCGCATTAAAGGAAAGTATTTAATATATTGGCACGAAAAAGTTTCCTTTTGACTATTTAAATACTCTAACAATTAATAAGTTTATCAGACGGGGTATGAAATATTAATGTATATTATATTACAAATCATTTCATTAATAATTTAATTAATTAATAACTCATTACTAAACATTTTAATCACTTACGAATACAAAACCAATAAATTTGTTGCCTGTGAATTGTCCTCGAATTGAGCAATAAGCGAGTGAGGCATGGCTGCCGTGCTTTATGGCACTTTGTTCTCTCTGCCTACCCCGCAAGGAATTTGTCGTGAAATTATGTATATATGTATCTGGAACTACTGGGTGAAAAATGTAAAAAATATGGCGGTACGAAGTTCGCGCGGTCTGCTAGTTATGTATATATGTATCAGGAACTACTGGGTGAAAAAATTACTTTAAAAAAAAAAGTTAAACCGACTTCTAGAAACGTAAACCACATAATCTATAAGTATATGAAAACAGTAGCTCTATAACTAAAAAGCGATAAATAACGTAACTTACTCATTCGTTTTTTTTTTTTAAGTGATTTTTTTCACGAGTTTTAGTGATATTAATGAGTTGTGAACTTCAATAGAAGTTAGTTCATTTACATGGCTTTCAGTTTAGTGAATACTTAGTCTGGCCATAAATACTGTTACAACTAAAAATAAAAAAATATTACATTTGAATTTGGAATCTGTCATTTTTATACGATTGTTCATTGTGTTTTCTCGTTTTGGCGCCAATACATTGTACAATATTTTCCGATATTAAAATGGGGTGGGGTGATAAAGAGAACCGAATCGCTGTGATTGCATTACACAAAGTAGGTATGGAGCCAAATGCAATTTTTAAAACTCTCCATACACTTGGTATTAGTCAAATGTTTGTATACCGGGCTATTAATAGGTACAATGAGACCTCCTCTGTTTGTAACAGAAAAAGACCTGGCCATCCACGTAGTGTTCGTACGAAAAAGGTGGTCAAAGCAGTAAGGGAAAGAATTCGAAGAAATCCTGTCCGCAAGCAAAACATTTTATCTCGGGAGATGACGATAGCACCTAGAATAATGTCGCGTATTTTAAAAGATGACTTAGGCCTTGCAGCCTATAAGAGGCGCACTGGTCATTTATTAACTGATAATTTAAAAAAGAATAGGGTGTTAAAATCTAAACAACTACTCAAGCGGTACGCAAAGGGAGGTCACAGAAAAATATTGTATACGGATGAAAAAGTTTTTACAATTGTGCAACATTTTAACAAATAAAATGACCGTATTTATGCTCAAAGCTCTAAGGAAGCTTCCCAATTAGTTGACAGAGTGCAACGTGGGCATTATCCGACTTCAGTGATGGTTTGGTGGGGTGTTAGCTACGAAGGAGTGACTGAGCCATATTTTTGTGAAAAAGGTATCAAAACATCGGCACAAGTGTATCAAGACACCATTCTTGAAAAGGTAGGCAAGCCCCTTAACAACACCATGTTCAATAACGAAGTATGGTTCTTCCAGCAAGACTCGGCACCGGGTCATAAAGCTCGGTCCACACAATCTTGGTTGGAAGCGAACGTTTCGGACTTCATTAGAGCTGAAGACTGGCCGTCGTCTAGTCCCGATCTTAATCCACTGGTTTATGATTTGTAGTTAGTTTTTGAGAAAACGGCTTGCTCTAAACGTTATAATAATTTAGAGTCCCTAAAACAATCCATACGATTGGCAGTGAAGAATTTTCCCATGGAAAGAGTGCGTGTTTCTATTGATAACTGGCCTCAACGTTTAAAGGCCTGTATTGCAGCCAATGGAGACCACTTCGAATAAGCTTTTTATATTTTATATCGTTTTATATTTATGTATTAAAGTAACACACTGTAAAAGTAATAAATGTTATTTGCATTAAAAAAAAAATTTTTTTTCTTTGTTACAATATTTATGGCATGACTATATGGTATATTTTCACTAATTACAAGTCCGTTTGTTAAATGGTTGATATTTTAGGGAGCTACAATTGTCATAAATAGGTACTTAGATAAAAGTACATGATAATACTTGCTAAGTATTTATATTTTTGTAATTATAATGGCTAGACCCAATAACACTACAGCCCGAATGAAGGCCAATCGTAGCCGGGAAACTATTGCAGAAAATTAAAAAAAAACATTTTCACAGAATTGTGTCTTAACTCCTAACCCTATAAGAGTTCTGTAGCTTCATCATCAGCACAGCAGTATCAGACGTTGATTCAAGCATACCTCCCAAGCAACACGTTACTCCTATATACTACTAAACAGTTTCCATCGACTAACTGCAATACTGTCTTCCAACTCCTAACCGTTAAGGAGTTTTGTGGCTTCTTCATCAGCATAGCAGCATCAGGTATGTATTCCAGCATACTTCACAAGCAACACGCCAGCCCTGCATACTACCAAGTAGTCTCTATCGACCAATTGCAGTGCTGTCTTCCAACTTCTAACCGTTGAGGAGTTTTGTGGCTTTCATCACAGCAGCATTAGATGTTGACACCATACAAAATATCCCTAAGACATCACTATTACGTAATGAAAACACCATACTTGCATACAGCTTTAGGTGGATGCCTTCGATTTCTCCTAGTTCCCATCATCAGATCCTGACCTGGTAAAAATGGGACCATCTCGGAAGTAAACACTGCACAACAAAAAAAATTTTGAAATCGGTCCATAATTGACGAAAATATCGGTGAACATACATAAAAAAAATAAAAAAGTATATTATACATACAGACGAATTACGAACCTCCTCCTTTTTTCGAAGTCGGTTAAAATGTAAAAAATATGGTAGTACAAAGTTCGCGCGGTCTGCTAGTAAAAGATATTTTAAAATAATATATTTAAAAAAAATATACACTTATAAATTCAAGGGCTAATAGTTGGATTAGATTTAATGTCAGCCATTTTTTTACAATTTGTAACCATTCAATACAGTAAGACTGATTCACGACTGGCAACAGCAACAGCAGTATGCTGGTCACAAATCACGCTGAACTCTGTATGAACGATGACTACTGCAGATTGTAATACTTGTCTTAGTGTACGTTATAAATAATTTGGATACAAAGTGAAGCGTAGATTTATTTTAAAAAAAAAAATTAAGTTTTTGTTATATTTAAAAAAATTGTCTTATTTTTTAAATTGTCACCTACTATTTTCTAAAACTCTAAGACGAAGCTCAAATTTAAATCGAACCCACCTACCTCAACTAACATCCGTAATTGTCACAAAGATGACTTCATTTTAAATCCATATCCGCGCAGAAAGTTCACAAGTTTCATGTCGGCATTTGTGCTTAGATGGAGTTACATAGCTTTTTGTAATTTCTTGCCTCTTGTAGTCGAGCACAAATTCTAAAGGCTTTCATTGTTATAACAATATATATAAGGTTGTGTACAATATCACCACATGATCAATCTTTATGTGTCACCGGACAACAGGTGTATCGCTCACGTTGAGAACGATATTAACTTTAACCAGCCATAAAAATACTGGATATGACATTTATCTCATATTTATCTCACCTAATCATCGAAAAATTCGAATTTGACAGACTTTTTGTTCCAGGTAGAGGATGCTATATCTCCAGGCACCTACATAACAAGATTTTTCTTTCTCTACTATAGATTTAAAGATTTTTGGACCTAATTTTCGTAGACCCATCTAGTTCTCTGCTAAACAGCTGCCAAATCCTGTTATTTAAAACCAGAATATCATATCTGATGGTATAATAATTTAAAAATAAATTTTAATTTGGATAATAAAGATAAAATCTTTTTATTCGGGTGCGATTTAAACCTGGAGCCAATGAGTTATCAACCTAACCAATACGTTACTTTAGTAAACCCTATGATATATACAAATTTGTATTTGCTCGTTAATGAACTTGTTATATTATATTCAGTAGCGTCCTCTATTTTCCATAAAACAGGCGTTTTGTGGCTTTAATATAGAAAATAGGGGCTTTATTGTCAATTTGTATAAAATAAATAAATATTCTGTCCCATCTAGTGTTTGATTGAAATCCTTGTGTCCAAGCGTGTAAACACTTAAAAGATGAGAGTACTTTTAACATAAGCCTTGTCTCTATATAATGTTGTATTAGACGAGTGGTTACTTCTCTTGTTATTTGAATGACGTTGCTGTTTATAAAATAATATTCATTACAATAAAGTTCCTTGGATTTGGTTGGATCTTAAATTTGATGGTCATGGATTATGGCTGCTGCACCGTTTTGTACGCGAGTCCACTGCTATGTATACTGTAGAGGTCCCGATAACTCTCTTACCGAACGAAACGTGACAAAAGCCACTGGAGCCGATTTTTTTAGTTGTGGTATTTCACAGCTAAATTCAAGCAGCACATTGCGTGGCTCTGCTACTGAGTGTATGACTGTATTTTCCGGGAAATCATTAATGTGTCTCAGTACAAACTTGGGTCTCATCAATCAAATGTTAGAGTTACTAAACCACTAAGCTATAATGACGACTTGAAAGATATGTTCCGTATTTAATGTTTTTTTTTTTTATATCTGTTAATAGTTATGTAAGACAAAATAACGCTGCCAACATCCTTCTAATATCCTGGACGAATGTAATCAATACGTCCTTGTTTTAATTGAATGAATATGCTAACCAGGAACGTTTTCACAGGCAGTGTATAGTCAAATATAAGTTAATATATTTTAAACCTTCAGGCTGTATACATTCTGGCTCGAGTAATAAGTAGAATATCAAACTAAATAATATTAAGGACATGTTTACTAATAACATGGCATAAAACTTAGCGATACAATCAGAACGGGGGAGGATTAGGGGGGATGTCTGGAGGTGAGAAGATGAAACAATTATAATAAGCGTAACAGGGTATACAGAGTTTAATTAAAACTAGAGTGTTGGAGGCATGCGATATTTGTTGCTTGAATATTGTGTTCACCTGAGAATTAATTTGTTTGAATAAAAATTGTGTGGTTTTATGAAACCACCGTAAAAGTGAAACTTTTAAAATTGAGTCTTGGGTTATTGATTTTTAAATCTACTTTTTAAATATACATAAACAAAATATTTTTTCAATAATTATTTTTCAATAATTTAGTTAGTAAGTTTTTTAAATTGATGATTCTGATAAAATGATTAACATTTATATTTTTTTAGAGTGCAACAGTGTAAAACAGTTACTTCACAGCAATTTTTTTAAAAGTTTGCTTTGGCTTCGTTTAACTTTAAGTTAAAGATTTAAATCAATTAATTCGATAATCTCATCATTTTCAAGTTCTTTGGAAGTTAACTACTGAAGATTAAGAATTCCTAGATGGCGTTACTAGGTTGCTACTATTGATGATTCTGCCGTAATATTGTATTATATCGATAGATGTCGCCCGAATCGACAAGTACTAGGGATAACGCGACACCTATTAAACGTTAACAACATTACAACAAAGGATCTTTACAAAACAAAACGATATTTTTTCCTCCAGTAAATATGATATTTCGATTTATTATGAAAATGTGACAAATGCATATATAAAGAGCACTATCTTATCTTATATCTTTAAACGAGCAATTCTTGTATATATATAAAATTGGAATCTCGGAATCGGCTCCAACGATTTTCATGAAATTTCTATTCCAGCAGATGGCGTTGTTAACTAACACGAAGTCAATGTGTGTTTGCTTTGCTTTTAGTACAGTTTATCACTGCAAAAAATTAAGTATATGTTTCTAATATAATATGTTAGTACATAGTATATATTAGTATATATTTATTATTCTGTCGGTAAGATCGAAAAATATTATTGATATTTCATTATTTTATTAGTATGTAATTCGTACTTAAATATAATTTTCAAATAGTATGTAATTCGTACTTAAATATAATTTTCAAAAAACGATTTATAAAAACACAATTTATAAATAATATAATTTTTTTTTTCTCCGCCTGCAATACGTACGTACGTATATGTATTAGGGTGCTTTTTTTTTTTGGAACTATTTTTTTTTTTCGACCCCATAGTGAAATTTTGTTGGAAGTACCATAAAAAAAATTCCCTGAAAGTTTGAGCCCTTAATATTAATATTAAGTACTAGACCAAGGCGTGTAAAGATTTCCCATATAAAATACACGTAAATCTTGATTTTTTTTCTTTTAAATTTTATAACTCAGAAGCATTTAATGGGATTATCTCGCCCATGAATAGGTCTTTCTCAGAATTGAACGCTCTAGAAGTGGTATAAAATTCTCAAGTTACCACCACATACACATACGTACATACCACTTCTACTCAAAATGTCTGTATCTCAAAAAGTATCAATATTCACGATTTGGTGCCAAAGACTTTTTTGTAGGAAATTAAATTTCCTACAAGTTTGTCATTTACACTTTTTCTGTAGCTAGTGTTTTATACGAGATAAATCCAAAAAAACGCAAATTTTATGGAAAAATTAGGTTTAGGGGCCCGTACTACCCCGTAGGTGAAAGTTATGACTTAACTGTAATGGAGACTTTTGTAGAGCATTCAATTCTGAGAAAGACCTATTCATGGGCGAGATAATCCCATTAAATGCCTCTGAGTTATAAAATTTAAAAGAAAAAAAATCAAGATTTACGTGTATTTTATATGGGAAATCTTTACACGCCTTGGTCTAGTACTTAATATTAATATTAAGGGCTCAAACTTTCAGGGAATTTTTTTTATGGTACTTCCAACAAAATTTCACTATGGGGCCGAAAAAAAAAAATAGTTCCAAAAAAAAAAGCACCCTAATATGTATGTATGTAAAAAACAAACAAACCCGATCCTAGAAAATGTGTCGAAATTGGTAAAGAGGACGGTAATTAGACGATTA
The DNA here is from genome assembly GCA_905147225.2 of Euproctis similis. Classification (NCBI taxonomy): domain Eukaryota; kingdom Metazoa; phylum Arthropoda; class Insecta; order Lepidoptera; family Erebidae; genus Euproctis; species Euproctis similis. The sequence continues at coordinate 1,582,666 of LR990121.1, read as the reverse complement.
TACATACGGCCCTCGTGGTGCATCGGTAAACCGCACTACCGATAACACAAGGTCGGGGCGGGTTCGATCCCTCGTCTGGGGGTGTTTTTCTACATGTTTTTACGGTATTTATTTACAAAAATAAAGTGTATATTTGGGTAATTAATTAATATAAATAAACGATAATAGACGTGAAAGGCGCTCTGACGAGCGCCTTCACGTCACCGTCACGCGACATGCAAACACGCAGACGAAAAAGTTTGAGACGATGTAATAAAAGTTTCACTTTAAAAATAAAAGTTTCTCTCAAATTATATTGCCTTCTCTTGTATATTACTGCTGTTCAATGGAAAATATTATCCACTATACATTGATACACTGAAAGCTCGTGGTATTTCACCGGTCGAGCCGGACCATTCAAGCAGCGAATTGCGTGTGTCTACTAATGTTAAAGTTTGGAAAATCACAATACACACAACTACTAGAATATTCATTGATCAAAACAACTTTTAGGATTGTATCGCGTTTATTTATTATTTATTTTTATTTCCCGACGTTTCGAACTCTTTACAGAGATCATTTTCACGAGTATGAACAAAAAGATGGTAGCTGTTCAAAAGTGGTAGATTTTTAATAAACACTTTATCTTTTAATTTAAAATCAATGAATATTTAATAATAGTCATACCTTAATCTCAACCAACTTAGAAAATATGATAATTTGTAATAATTTAATAATAACTTTTACTTAATAAATCATACAACAAAGGATCTTTAGAGGCAGGATGTATTAATGCATCTTATAAATAAGTATTTAACTTTTGTTCTCATGGTCTGATGTGGGTTACCAATAGTAAAAATCATATTTTTAACATCAACTTTTTGATTTTTATTTCCAAAAAGTGGGTGCTCTCTGTATCAATGAAGATAGCTTTTGAACAGCTACCATCTTTTTGTTCATACTCGTGAAAATGATCTCTGTAAAGAGTTCGAAACGTCGGGAAATAAAAATAAATAATAAATAAACGCGATACAATCCTAAAAGTTGTTTTGATCAATGAGTGAGATTCGCGAAAGTCTTAGAAACAAATATACTAGAATATTTATTATTGGTAGTTTTATTTTTAATCTATTCACTCTTTTTATGGGATAGGAGGGCAAACGAGCAGGCGTGTCACCTGATGTTAAGTGACCAGTGCCGCCCATGGACATCTGCAACACATATAGTGTTACAGTTGCGTTGCCGACCTTTAAGGGAGTAGGAAGGCCCGCCGGAAGGCCTCCCGCCTCCGCACTTCGTGCCCCCGCGCGTCCGGGTAGAGAGATTGTATGCATACATCTCGGCCATGATGATAAAGGACGCGCGAGGACTGTCGCCGCCTCGTATAAGATGCTACGGTAGCCCCGTACGATCCGGATGGCCATGATCCGCTCCAGGCTCCACAGCAGAGCCCTGGAGCGGGAGGCCCCCGCGAGGTCTCCCGACCAAACGGGGGCCCCGTACAAGGCCACGGACCGCACGACGCTACCGTAGAGGCGGCGAACTCCCTCTCGCGGTCCCCCGAGGTTGGGCAGCAGGCGATGAAGCGTACCTGTCACCCGTCGCGCTAGGGGGACCATCCTCACGAAGTGCTCCTCGAAGCTCCAGCGGATGTCCAGGGTGAGGCCGAGGTACTTCAAGTACCTCCCCACCGGGACAGCCGTGTCAAACACCAGGATCCGCGAGGCTGGCGGCTCCCGGCCCCATGTGAGGCGGTGGAACTATGGTGGCACCTCACTTTTTTGAGGCGCCACCTCCAGGCCCAGCCCGCGGATCCGTCTGAAGACGATTGCCACCCCCAGCTCAGCGAACCTGAGCGTTCGCTCGAAGTCGGGCCCCATGGCGACCACTAGAGTGTCGTCTGCGTAGCAAACGACATTCACGCCACGGGGCAGACTGGTGCGGAGGACCGGACCGTAGGCGAGGTTCCACAGCAGGGGCCTTAGCACGTACCCCTGCGGAACCCCGCACGTCATCTCCTTCCTTTGTTCTCCGTCCCTCTCAGGTCGATATAGTCCACCCATCTCTCCTGCAGGTAGGCCCCGATGACCGACTTCAGGTAGGGAGGCACCTTGTGGTGCCGCTTATGGACCTACAACACAGAGAGCGTTACAGTTTCGTTGAGTGTAACGATGTGACGATTGAAACTGGAACGTGAAGGAGAATGGGTGGGTTTGGACCTCCGAACACCTGCCTCATCCAGTAATCAGTGAGTAAAACGCAACATGAGCCACTTTACGTCAAAACTCTGTACGCTTGTTGTATTTCAGCGGTTGAGATAGCCCAGTCAATGATCGACCTGCGAGACTTTGCCGAATGGAGAGAAGAAGAAAGCACGCGATTCGAACAGAAACTTTGAAGACATAATCATGCGGTCAATAAATATTATTTTTATGGAATAAACCAATAGAACCAACGAACAAAAGACTCTTTTCAATTTCGGAAAACGTTTTATCTCTATATATCGATTGAGCACTTAGAAGCCTTCTCTCATTCCAAGTTTCGCAATTAAATGCTGGAAGTTGAACTGACTAATCCCTATTACGTTTGGATTTTCGCTTCGTGCGATATTTAATGTTTGATTTGAATTAGGATTGACCTCGTTTTATTACAAACTATCTATGGGGATCGTATCATAGGTGCTAAATCCAATCTTCTTAGTTGATAGTTTAAAGACCTGGTGTAAGCAATCTCTAAAGAACTAGGTGAATTTTATTCTCAAACTAAGAATAAATATTTGTGATATAGATAAATGGTTGGTTACACCGAAGGCAAGAGATCACGCGGTCGTTCGCCAACGAGATGAACCGATCAAGTGAAGGTTTCGTCGTCCTCTACTTTTTGCACGATTGTGAGAGATGCGCTGGACAGAAACCGGTGGAGGCAGATTATCCACGCCAGATGCAACCAAGATGCTGATCACGATCCTCAGATATGAGGGACCGGCCACAGAGAGAGATAAATGGTTGTATATTTTGTGTTATTGAGGATAAGCTGGAAACGTTGATGACATGAGAGTCCAGTGAAGTTATAAACATAAAATGGCTTTTATTAAAATATAATTAAAAATAACAACAAGGACGAAGGTTGAGAAATTTTTGAAAATACCTGTCTCTATGAATTTATCTCTGTAAAGATAATTAGCAAAAGGCTGTTATAAATATTTTTTAATGACCACTTACCATTAAGCGAGCTTTATCTCGGATATGGCATTAAAAATTAATAAATCCTATTTAAGTAACATTTAAGACTGATTTTTAGGTTACTTAGGTAAATTTTTAATTGCTGTTAAAAAGCTAATCTTCGTTTGCTGTAAAATAAGATTCCTTTTAAATACAAAAAGTCCTCCGTTGTCAAGGAATTTAAATGTGACTGTTTGAGACAAAAAGTAATAAAATAGTGTATAATACGACAGCATTTTTAGTAATGTGTTAGGCGCCCATATTTGTTTTCCGTTAGTGTCAGTCCAGTTGCTTTTTAGATTCTATGGAAAAATGGCTATGAAAAAAATATTTGATTAGTTTACCCTGAAAATTATCTCCGATAAAGTCTAGAAATATATCAATCATATTTTTAATTACACATACGTAATAAACAGTGGAACTTACAAGTTTTAGTGTGACAATAAAACAGTCCGCCATTCTGTGATTGTGGCAAAATTATCGCACTCGTCGGCAACTCATACATTGCCACCTTATTTTTAATAAGTTCAGGATACTGGGTAACAATGTTTTGTATTTTTTTAAGTGGAACTTCATATGGGACGTGCAATCGATCAACGGATTCAACGCCCCTTCCTCACGGATAAAACAATTGTTATAAAACAGTAGTCATTCGATCAAAATAATATTTAAAAAAAATTGCATAGCCTGATTTAAAAACTGTTTAAAACTGTACATAGACATATAGTAGCGGGCGGTGGTACTATGCTACTTATAATTGATACTGAAAAGATAATAAACTAATTTATTTTTATAATTTTATGTCAATATTCTCGGTGGTCCAGTGGTCGAGCACCCCGCTTCTGGATGCAGAGGTCGCAGGTTCGAATCCTCACATTGGCTCACACCAATGACTTTCCGAAATCCGAAAATATCGATGACTAAAAACTTTGTGCCCGCTACGGCAATAGGTTCGCCGCTATTCTATTTGGGAGGTAAACATAACGGCGAAGCTTAACAGCCGCTGCCGAAATCTTCGGGTAGAAAAAAGCGTGAAGTTATATTATGTTAATTTATTAATATACTAACGAATATTTCCTAGAATTTTGGACACCATTTATTCATTCGTTCAGTCATGAGACCAATTTCATTCATCAAATTGACTATTCATAAAGGAATACCATTTTCATAAGTAAGGTATTAAGAAAAGCTTGATATGTATGAAAAATATAATTTGATTTACAAAATTAAAATTTACAAATCGTTATTTATCACACATATCTTTCAAAATTGGTGTGAGCCAGGATTCGAACCCGCGACTTCTTGATTTAGAAGCAGGGTGCTCAACCACTGGACCACCGAGATATGTAGAATAATTAATTATTACATTCGGAATAGTTATCAGTGTGTGTATTAGATTTAAAATTAGTGACCTTATTAACTCACTTAAGTTATTATTTAGTTTTAGTTCATGTAATATACAAAATATACTCTATTTATTTAGCTCTAAGACTTTATCTTAAATACCATCTTTTTGTTCATTATTCGTGAAAATGATCTTTGTAAAGAGTTCGAAACGTCGGGAAATAAATAAAATTAGTAATAAATAAACGCGATATAATCCTAAAAGTTGTTTTAATGTCATATACTCTATTTCCAAGAAAATATATAAAAAATACTGTAAGAGTCTTGCGATTTGCTACATAAATGGGCCGGCTCTACCGGTGAAATACCACCACCTCTCGGAATATCGGCGTGAAGTGTCTCGTGCCGCATTTCGTTAGGTGAGAGAGGTATCTGGAGGGCGATCCGCTTTCCCCTTCCTTTCTGCTCCTACTCCCTAGGACGGCAACGCACCACGGTGCTCATGGGCACTCGCTCGTTTGTCCTCCTATGCCATAAAAACATGTTTTTCATTCAAGAACAAATTGATGACATCATTATCTTTGGAATCCAAAGAGCTATAATTTATGACAGCAGATTGTTAGGAGAAAAAAATTACTGCTACTGCTTTTTGCAATTCATCAGTGTCGCAGTGACGCAATGTACCAAATAGGAAAAGATTTTCTTGTGCTTTATTAATTATACAAATATTTTTACATTTTGACTTTTGATGATGTCATAAATCAGTCATTTTATTTAATAGATAAGAATTGATTGCATTACAGAAAATACATGAAAATACATACATACATACATTACTACATACATACATACATTATAAAGAATTATGTTTTCTTAATTGAAGCATTTAGTTATTTTGCTTATATAACTAGACGGGTCTAGTTAATTGTTTACAAATATTATTATAGAAATCACAGTTTCTGTGTACGAATTTTATTTTATTTTTGTTGTTTCTTAACTGTCTTCTTGGCTTTGTGGTCAACTCTTCTATTTCACTATCTCCGGATAGGATCCGGGTGGATACTAATCACTTTTCGGAAACTACACGTGATACATATTAATAACAAGCAAACGTAATCCAAATAGCCCATAGGCTTAAAAAATGCTTAAAAGTCGTCTGAAAAGTCGTCTGTCGTCGGGCTCACACTGACTAACTGACTGACTTCTAGGATTGTTATGTGTGACAAATATCGATGGAAGACAACCCAGTGACCGGTGTATGGCAATATGCCACGTACTTAATTTGAGACTGGAAAATTCGGCGTGTCGAGGCTTAACAGCCCCAGACTACACCTTCAGGAAAAAGAAAAAAAAAAGAAAAGGCTCGAATTCACTATCAGGTTAAACCCAATTCACTAATCTCAAGGCTATTATATTGCTGGCGTAAAGCTATTATCGGAAGCAAACATCGATTTCAATCTAATAGATAATCCATTTTAGACTCCGATAGCATTCACACGGCCAACCTGAGGTCCACCTCCATTGTCTCCGCACACAAGTTCAGATAGAACAATAAACAGAGTTCAGCAGGTTTAGTTGACTTTATCCAAGTTACGCAACTATCTGTGAAATGATTCGTTCTATATGATTTCAATTTTGAGAGACGTTAGACTGATAGCATCAGGTAAAGTTTAAACGGTTATCAAAATTAATTATCGCTTCAAAATTCTTTGGTTCCCCTGAAGGAAAAAATACGTTTTTTATTTTTTTATCTCTTTCTACACGTCAGTGTAGACAGCGGCTGTTAAGTCTTTAGTCGCGATTTTTTATATCCCCCTTGGAATAGGTGGTAGAAACTATTTTCATACACCGGGCACATGGTTGTTAATATCTGATCGATATTTCACACATACATTTCGAAATGGATTCGGGAAAAGTTTTGGTGTGAGCCTGGATTCGAGCCCACGACTTCCAAATTCAGAAAGATGATGATCCGCCTCCAGGCCACTGAGATGTCGACCTCTAGTAAAATGGTGGAAATATTTTGTGTAAAATCTCTTTTTATGTAGTATAGTAGCCTCATTTCTTTACATGCACGAACAAACATATACAGAGACAAACAGACAAAGATATTTTTTTCTATATCTCCAATGTAGAGACAATCAGGCTCTCTGTCTCAATTTATTAAAACATTTTAAACTTAGTTTACAAAACAATTTTAACTTTTATTTATAAAGAAATTCAAATTTTGATTTTAAATTAGCTCTTAACGAAGCCGTGCTGCGGCGCCTCTGTTTTACTTCTGTCAGTCAGCTCTTTGACTAATTAGTGCTAAATTAGTCAGTAGGTACCTACTCGCTGGAAAAGTGGACCACTTGAATAGCTAGTATTTAATTAGTGTTGACACTAGATCAATCAGCAATTAAATAATGAAAAGGATTAATAATGTTCCGGACGATACAGTCTTTAATTAGATATTTATTAATATATTTAACATACATAAAAATAATAACATTGAGATGCAAGACAAGAGTGGGAAGTGTACTTTGCAATTATGATAATGACCAAAATGTATTTTTTGTCTATCTGCCTGTTATGCATATTTGCCGAAACCAATGGATTACTATGGGCAACTTTGCTCACTTTTTTCGTAAGTCGATTGTGAGAAAAATACACAAACATAATCAATGTTTGTGTATTTTTTTTACTTCGTTTTTTTATAAATTTGTAATCAGTTGAAAATTAGCTAAATATAAAGCAAACAAACAAGTTCCAGTTATGAATGAACACACACTTCTCCATTAAAACCTTTTAAAGGTATAAAAGACTTAAAAAAAAAAATAACCAAAAAATATCGGAGAATGTATTAAAACTGATTTTAATCTTCACTCACAAACACTCTTTGTATCTGAAACTCGTTCAGGAGAGTCTGTTCTATAAAATGCTGGTCATAACACAGACTATTGTCAGTTACTGGGGGGAAAGGTATTATGACAATAGAAAACTAGCAGTAGCTTTCAGTAGCTTTTATTTTAATAGTATAGGAGACACACGAGTAAGCGCGTCACTTGGCGGTAAGTGACTAGCGTCGACCAACGACTCAGGTACTGTCATCGTTGCGTTCCATTATTATTCCCGAAAACCATAAAAAGGTTTCATTTAACTTTTTTTCATTTCATTAAAACATTTTTTCTTTAAACGTTTGTAGCAAGAACGTGTGCAGATCAAATTCGTCTTCAGAGTTTCTTTATTAAAATGTTTCTCGACAATCAAAATTAATACTTACGTGTAGCGTAAAGTGGAATTTATCTTTGTAATATATCCAAAGAAAGTGATGCCTCATAAATGTCAAAAATAATATATACTAGACCGCGGCTGCCTCTACCCGGAATTGCAATCCCAAAGCCAATGATACCCAATTTGATTGACTATATCTCAACACGCCATTGAATAGGTTCAGTATAAAGATATTATAACAAATTAAAATGTAACGCACTTTCTAATTCTTTATCAATAAAATGTATATAAAAAACTTATGTGTTGATAGGTTGCGTAATTTAAACGTGATAGTGTTTCACTTTATGGAGTTCGTACAGTGGAGTTTCATTTCCTAATAAATCTGTCATAATAAATAGCTTTCCATCACCATCAGAGAACTGTCGGATCTCTCTCAAATAATTTCAATCGCTACATTTTGAAGGAGAACAGTAATCTATCAGCCGATCAGAGTAACTTCCGGCTACTTATCTCTGTCGACTCTTGCGTTCATATCAACAAATCCTCCTGTTGAATAAGATAACATTTTCCTCAATTGAAAGAAGTTTTTTTTCGCAAAAAAAACCGATAACCTCAGAGAAATCCTTCGTAATGATGAAAAAGCATTTGTACTTAAGAGATGAGCAATGACAGTAAATTTTCAAAGACGCACACGTAAAAGTTATTTTACCCCATCGATTTCGAGATTTGTTGGAAATTCGATTATCTATGATATAGAAATATATAAGAAAAGCGAGCATATATTAAGCTTAACTGGGATTTTTTCTTCGATTTCTGGAGTTTTCAGCTCATTCAAAGGCCGAAGACCGCCCAGTATAATATTAAGGTTTTGGCAGAATAAATCCCTAATGATGAATCTCAATTCGTGAAATTTAGTAAAGAAGATGCTCATTGACGGCCAGAAACGAGGTTGAGCAGAATTTAAAGCTAAAATAAAAAGTCGATTTCATTTAGCTAAGTACTAACGAACAAATCGGGAGAGATTAGTCTCCGTATACAACACCAACCAGACAACGTTTTAATTTCTTCAGTAATCAACTAAACGCTTTTGTGCGTTAACAGAATGAAGTTTAGTCTTCGTCGTTTTTTTACTCGAAGTCAATTTTAAAAAGTTTTTTAGAAAATAATTAAATAGTCAAATTACGTGGCTGTACAAATTCAAATTCAAATTCAAGCAATTTATTTTGCGGATAAGGGTACAAGAATTGTTCTTAGTTTTAAATAAATGAACACACCTTATCCCACCACCTGGCATGCAAAAATTTACAATTGAGGATTTTAACAAAAAATAATAGTATCTAATAAAATTTACAAAATAAATGTTACTATTGTGTAACATTTATTTTGTAAATTTTATTAGATACTATATATAACAGAAGAATGTCAAATTTTGGTAATAGCATTTAAAAATTTAACAATTATATTAGCATAGCAATTTAAAAAATAATCTCTACCCAATTGCAAAGAAGAGATTTTTTTTAATCTAAATTAAAAATGAAAAGAAATTAATAAAAAATACAAAAATAAAATATCACAAGTAAAATGTCAAAAAAAAAATGTCGAAAAATTTAAAAGTCAAAAGAATAAAATAAAAAATGTCACAAATTTCAAGAAAGGATTTAAATACATATTTCCAAATTTAGTTCCGCTCTAAACTTCCAGCTTTAGTTAGAATTTATCATTAAGAAACTCTTCTATTTTATAATAGCATTTATTAATTAGAGATTGTTTTAGAGTTTTTTTAAATTGAGATGTATGGAGATCCCTGACAGTTTTTGTCCTTTTCTGCATTAGTGTTGTTTTTGCAGGAAGAGCCCTGACTTTATCATTATCTCTTTATTTTCTAGTTGCAGTGTCTTCAAATCGACGGTATAATTGAGGATTGGATTTAACAAACACTGCAAGTTCCAATATATATAATGCAGGAAGTGTCAGGATTTTATATTTAAGAAAATATGGTTTACAGCTGTCCATAATGTGAAGCTGGAACATAGCTCTCAAACATCGCTTCTGGGCTTTAAAAACTTGATCAGCGTCAGTAGAATTACCCCAAAATATAATTCCGTATCTCAATACCGATCCAACCAAACCATGGTAGGCTATCAAAAGGGAGTCGATGTTGATTATAAAAGCCAATTTATACAGTGCGTACGCAGAACTACTTACTCTTTTCGTTAACTGTTGTATGTGTGGCTTCCAGTTCAATCTTTGGTCAATTATAATTCCTAAGAATTTCGTGGAGTCAGTAGAAAATATTAAATTGTTGTCATGTTCAATATCGATGTCAGTCAAATTATTTTGTGGTCTTTGGGAAAAATGTATGACATTTGTTTTACTTAGATTAATTTTTAAATTGTTACGAACAAGCCAGTTTATTATTGATCTAAGAGAATGATTTAATTATAATAAACAATAATGGTCCCAATACACTGCCTTGTGGTACACCGAATTTAGGCACACGCTCTTCCGATGAAAAGAATTCTTCTTGTCTGGTGGTTATATTTATTTTAGAGATAACGGTGATTTGTTTTCGATTTGTTAAATATGACTTTAATAAATCCAAGACGTTACCCCTTACTCCGTAGGTCTCTAGTTTACGTAGTAAGATCCTATGGTCCACATAATCGAATGCCTGTGTTAGATCGCAGAAAATTGCGCAAACCGGGTTAGATCTATCTACACTTGACATAACATTCCTTAAAAAATCAAAAATGGCAAGATTGATGTTTATTTATTTTATTTTATTTATTTTATTTATTTATAACTTCATGTACATGGTACAAAGGCGGACTTAATGCCTAAGGCATTCTCTCCCAGTCAACCTTTGGGTGGTGGAGAAAAATATAATATGCAGGTGCATTTGTTACACTTATAGAGGAGCAATATAACACTCATTGATATAAATATAGATACAGATAGATATATTATACATATGTACATAAATAAATATACGGGAATAGACATACATATACATTACACATACATACATACACACACATATACATAGATTTATAACAATATATTCACTGGCAATGTGACAGTTCTTCCAACTCTTCTAGCAACAGTTTTCGGACTTTGTATTTAAATGCTTGATGTTCTTTCTTGGTCTAAATCCTTTTTGTTCTAAGCAAAGTAAATTGTTTTTTTCAAAATAGGAGCTTATTTCGCTATAAATAAATTTTTCAAAAATTTTAGCAAAAATAGATAACAATGCTATAATACTCCAATAACTCTCGATCCTCTTTTTTAAAAAGAGGTTTAATTATTGTTATTTTTAGAGCATCAGGGAAACACAATACATAGATTAAGTATGTGACTGAGGTGACCACATAAATAGTTAGTAGCATAGTTGTTAGCGTATTTTATAACCTTTGTACAGATATCATCATATCCCACACTATTACTATATTTTAAATTGGTTATAATTTTTTTTATGTCATGGGGTGAGCAAGGTTTCATAAATAATGAGATAGCACTTTTATTAATTACTGCAGTAGTAGCATTTATACTATTTTGAGAGCAGCTGGTTATTTTGTCAGTAAAGTAATTATTAAAGGCATTGGCAATATGTGTAGGATTACTCAATGTTTTGTTGTGTAATTTAATTCTATCAATATTATTGTTAGGTGTATTAACTCTTGTATTAATAATTTGCCAAGCTGACTTGCATTTGTTATCTGACATATTAATTCTATGATTATTTTGTGCTCTCTGGTTCAATTTTATGATTTTCCGTAAAATTTTGGAATGTTTTACATAATTCAATTTATTAATTTGTGTTGGTTGTTTCCTATAAGTTTCGAGTAACTGTCTTTTCCTTTTACAGCTTATTTTGATCCCACGAGTAATCCATTTTGGTTTCCCAGAGACATATCTGGTTTTGAGAAAATGTGGAAAACACAAATCGTATAACATCCTAAATTCTTGCATAAATTCATCAAATGCATTGCTAGCGTTATCTGTGTTATATATATTTGAAAAAGAAAGACTACTTATGTATTTATTAAACTTATTCATATTTTCTAAATTGTAATTTCGACGTTTGATTCGCCATGTGTCAATAATACATTTATTTTTAACAGGGCACATAAGTATCTGTGCAGTATGGTCTGAAAGGGCTAAATCTATCACTTCCGTCTTACATTGTTGCCGGAAATTGTGTGCCAAATTATCAATGCACGTTTGAGATTTCAGTCTGGTCGGTACCTTGATTGCAAGCTTAAAATTAAAATTTAAGAGTAGACATTCTAAATCCAAAGTAACATTATTATTCTTCAACACATCAACATTAAAATCTCCAGCAATAACAATATTATTCAAATTCATTTTACATAGTCGGCTTAATATTTGCTCTAATATTTTTAAAAATAATTTTAGGTTTTCTGTTTTAGGGATTCTATAAATACACACAACAACAATTTTAAGTTTTACTAATTTTATAGCGCAACATTCAAAAATCCCTGAGACAGACAGATGCTTTATCTCAGGCAACTCCATCCAGAAGTGTCCCTTCTTTACCAGAATACCTGTTCCACCTCTCTTACTTTTGGACCTGCAAAAGCTGGATGCCAAATGATAGTTCGGAATACTCACATGTTTTTCGTGACCTGACATAATAAAATGTTCCGTTATGCAGAGAATGTCAATACTTGCATGATTTTCAGCACGTTCATTTAACGAAACTGCTAATTCTTCTGTCTTATTTAATAGGCCAGCTATATTTTGGTGCATTATATAGATTTATTTATTCAAGAAAAAAAGTGTTTTCTTTTGTTTGTAAACGTTCACAAATAGTTTGTGGCTGGTATGTTGCAATGTCATTTTGCTGACTTAGTCCAAATAAATCAATATCAATTAGTATTTTACTCATTATTCTAGTGTATATATTTTCAATTCCATATTTAGTTATTTTGCCCGTTTTATATGAAAACATGTCAAGCGTAAGGTCAAGATTGCTGTCAAAAAAGTGGGCGTAACGATTATTTATTATATCCAAATACAGGTTGTTAAATATTTCTACCTATGTATTATATATCGGGGCACCTGTTATGTATGTGGGAGTGCATATAACAACATTAGTATGAGTGACTTCATCAAGGGACTCTCTTATGGTGTTTAACAATTTTATATAGCTGTTATCCTCCTTTATGTCATTTTCTCCAAATAATAACATAACATAACATAACTTCACGCCTTTTGTTACCCGAAGGTGTAGGCAGCGGCTGTTAAGCCTCGTCTCGCCGTTATGTTTACGTCCCAAATGGAATAGGTGGCGAACCTATTGCCATACCGGGCACAAAGTTTGTCAGTCATCGGTATTTATCACACATAACTTCCGAAAACAATTTCGAAAAGTCATTGGTGTGAGCCAGTGTCTGGAATCGAACCCCGGACCTCTGGATCAGAGGCCGTGCGCTCGCCCACTGCGCCACCGGGCTGCTAAAATTCTCCAATTAATATTATGCAATAATCATTCAATGTGTATTCTTTTAGTTTTTGTTTCATATCTTTCAGTATGTACTTAGTTGTACCATTAGGGACTATGTATTGACAATATTTAAAGTAGCTGGAAAATAGTTTTTCACAGACAGACAATGAACCCTCAACTTTATTAGTACCCAAAATACATACTTTATTTTTACGTTTCGTAACTCGTGTTTTATTCATCGAATCTTCTATATTTAATTGATTTGAAGTCTGTGTATACATATTTGTAGTTTGTGTCCCCTTATTATGCATTTCGGGCTCAACATTTTTTTTGTGCTCATTGGCAGATGGCTTATTATTAATTAAACAACCGTGTGTGTTTTGTTCTAGCAAAGTCATCTTTTTGCGTTTTGGTGTCATGCTTTTTCTGCTAGGCGTAGCGCAAATTTTTTTATACGTGTTTAACGTTTTTATAGCATCTTGCAAGTCAGATTTCAGACGGATATTCTCTATATTTAAATTTTCAATTTCTGGGTGTGCACTCATTAATTTCATAGTTAATATTTTGTTTTCTTCAGAAATTTCATTCACCGTGTCGGTACTATTGTGCAAACTATCCGGAATGCTGAGCATTGTTGTGTCGAACGTGATGGATTTATCCGTCGTTGACAAATCAATCAGTGAACTGGTCTTATAAGGTTTGCGACAGGTCACATTGTTCGTCTCTGAATTCATTTTGACACGCACAATTATTACATATAAAATAAAAGTAGGTGTAGATAAAAGAGTGCAGTTTTAATAGTTACACTTTTTAAATAAAAGTAACAGTCTTTGTTTTAATAGTACATTGAAAAATGTAATAAGTCACTGTTATTACTTTCTATTTGTTTGATTTTACTTTTAATGTTAAATGGTATAGTTTTAAAGCACAAAAACACTGTTTACTTTACCTCTAAGCCAAATAAAACACTTGTTTACCATATATGCAACAGAATAACTAAATTTGTGGTTTTTACTTTAATTATGACTCATAAATGGCAGATTTCAATTACACTTGTTGCTGTGAGCTTGGAGAAGTGTTTTAGACAACATTAATATGTAAATTCACGGATTTTACACTACAAATTATTTATAAATGCGGAGCTAATACTTGACATGTCAACTACCTCCAACCGAGGTACCTACCTCGACGAGGCAACCTACTTAAATAGAAGCAGCTTTTACCTATACGATTGTCAAGTGCAAAGCTCCTAGGGCTGCGAACAGAGAACCCTTAGGCATAATCCAAACGCACTGTATCGATTCTATTTATATTTATTTTTAAGATTTTTTTGAATCACATTCGAGAAAGACCCAGCAAGAAAACTCAGCGGCTGTTCTTCAAATAGGTTACGAATAGTAAAAATCATATTTTTAACTTCAACTTGTTGATTTATATTTCCAAAAAGTGGGTACCCTCTGTATCAATGAAAATAGCTTTGGAACGACTACCATTTTTTTGTTCATTACTCGAATGATCTTTTAAATGATCTCTGTAAAGAGTTCGAAACATCGGGAAATAAATAGAAAATATGTTCTAAATAAACGCGATATAATCCATAAAAGTTGATATAATATTATGATTCTATTTATGTTCACTAAGTGTCCAACATTTTCTTTTTTACTGTAGGGAAGTATGTGATACTTTTTAGAACATCTAATAGTGCACAGTATCAGCAAGTAGTGCATTATAGCGAATACTAAGACTGTGATAACGGTAAGACTACAAATTAAAATGGGAAAGGTTATAGTCATCACGTGAGCAGTGATGTGATCATGGTTGACTGAATTACTAACATTTTGAGTCCTTTGAGGTAGGCAAGGAGAATGGTGCGCAAAAAGCACTATTCTCATAAACCTCACTCACTTAATCTACTGTTACAACTTTTGTCATCGTCTTGTAAGCCTCCTGATACGCTTGATGACACACCTTCTGCAAAAACACTATCAATGTAATCTTTTTAAAGTATAGCGTAGCCTACTGGCAACTCCTACAGCTTTTCCGCTTTGCATTGTATATAAAAATTAAAATAAATCAGATATTGTCATAACTGTCGAGTTAGTATATGTGTGGAAGTCAGTTTTTAACCGACTTCGAGAAAAGGAGGAGGATCTCAATTCGTCTGTATGTTTAATATTTTTTTTATGTATGTTCACCGATATTTTCGTCAATTATGGACCGATTTCAAATTTTTTTTTCGTTGTATAGTGTTTACTCCTGAGATGGTCCCATTTTCACCAGGTCAGGATCTGATGATAGAAACCAGGAGAAATCGAAGGCGTCCACTAAAAGTTGTATGCGAGTATGGTGTTTTTATTACGTAATAGTGATTACTTAGAGATATTCTATATGGTGCCAACATTTGATGATGCTGTGCTGATGAAGAAGCCACAAAACTCCTCAACAGTTAGGAGTTTGAAGACAGCACTGCAATTGGTCGATAGAAACTACTTGGTAGTATGTAGGGCTAGCGTGTTGCTTGTGAAGTAGGCTGGAATATAAATCTGATGCTGCTATGCTGATGAAGAAGCCACAGAACTTCTCAACGGGTAGGAGTTGGGACACCGTACTGCAGTTAGTCGATGGAAACTGTTTAGTAGTATATATAGGACTAAGGTGTTGCTTGGGAGGTATGCTTGAATCAACGTCTTATACTGCTGTGCTGATCATGAAGATACAGAACTCTTATACGGTTAAGAGTTAGGACACAATTCTTAAAAATTTATTTTTATTTTTTTATTTTTGCAATAGTTTCCAGGCTACGATTGGCCTTCATTGGGACTGTAGTGTTATTGGGTCTACCCATTATAATTACTAAAATATAAATACTTAGCAAGTATTATCATACTCTTTTATCTAATTACCTATTTACGACAATTATAGCTCCCTAAAAATATCAATCATTTAACAAACGGACTTGTAATTAGTGAAAATATATTTAATAAACTGAAAGCGATGTAAATGAACTAACTTCTATTGAAGTTCACAACTCATTAATATCACTAAAAATCGTGAAAAAAAATACTTTTAAAAAAAATTTTAAGCCGACTTCTACTTCTAGAAACGTAAACCACACAAAGCCATCGTCTAACATCAATGAGTTTTGGTCGTTAATTTATAGTATTATAGTAGTTATAATAATTATTATAATGAAAGTTATATAAGTTCACGCTTTTTACTACCAAGGTGTAGACAGTAACTGTTAAGCCTCGATTCGCAAAATTTTCACGTCCCAAATCGAATAGGTGGCGGTACCTATTGCCATACAACGGAAGCAATGTTGTCTGTCTTCGATATTCATCACACATACATTCCGAGTAGTTATTGTACAGCGATCAGAGACGGATCAAGGTTCAGTTCAGCATTAATTGTGACGATACCTTTATCATTGTTAAACAATTTGAGCCAGTGTTTTGATGGACTTCGGGTCGTTTCTGCTTCAAGGAGCTTTTGATCGGATCAAAATATAAACAAGGAAATTGTACAATTTGATTAGTCTATAGATTTTATACTGAAATTTTATACATAAGTTTCTTAATTTGAGTTAATTATGAAATCAAAATCTATTCGGATGTCTTTTTTTATTATTCGACATCCTTGTTTCAATGTAATAACGCCCGAAGCTCTGTAACGGTTATTTGAAAAGTTTCACTTCATAATTGACGCAAACATGGCTGCGACATTGTTTGTAATACAATCACCATTTTCTGAAATACTTAATGTATAAGATTAGGTGTATTTTTTGGGTTTTTTTTTACAGATCTCTAAAAAGTTATATATGTTACGTGTAAGGACCAATTAACATCTCAATATATTTTAACTTCTTAGGAAAACTTCTTTGGAAATTCCTCGAGTATTCTACGACTGATAACAAATAAATTCAGTTCCCCCTCTCCCATGCCCTTCTCATCCCACTTCCAATCCATTCCATATCGCATTGTGAGGGCCGGCAACTCAAATGTAACACTATAAGTGTTCAGATTTCCATGGGCGACGTTTGTTACTCGTGACGTGTTTTCCTCCCGATACCATAAAAAAGATGGCTGGCCTTATCGATATCAAATACAGTTTATCCCCAACAACGATGTTGAATATAATTTTCTCTCTATGTTTCATTTAATTTTAATGTATACATCAAAATATTACACTTACAAATATTATAATTAATCTTGTTATTATAGTAATTTCACCTCGTAATTCCAGATACCAGCTGTAAGTCTATAAATACTTGTATATTGACACTCTAAAAGATGTTTCAAAACTTCCATGTGGTAAGGTGTAAGCAACTATTAAATTTCAAGGTCAAAGGTCATAAAATTGACTGGACTGAATATTTTTTTATTTAGTTCCATAACTTGAAACTAGATGGACCTGTTTCAAATTATGTCTCAGCATTATTTAAAAAATTGGTACCACGTTTAGACCATTACTGTTATAAATATGTAAATATCTTACACTAGGGATGTTGCCCACGCCTTTTGGTACATAACGCGTAAAGGCATGAAACAGTAAAACAAATTCCCCTTTTTTTAATAAATTATCCCTGATTATTTTGACTGACTGCCTGTTTGTGTGTGTGTTATTACACTTATGTTTGTTGGCTCACAGCCATCTATGCCTTCGACTATAATAACTATATACAAAGATTTATGTCAGTTACTCATTACTTAAGAACTTTGTAAATAAAATCTAGGCTTTGCAACATATATTGATGTCCTTTTTGATCTTGAATCCTTTAATTCTCCAACGTATAGGGGCTTTGTATCTTTCCTGTAAACCGCCTAGATGACGAGCCCGTAGTTGGAAGGTGTATGTTGCAATTTGGACATTTGGTGTCATTCAAAATTATCATGAATATTTCAGAAAAAGTTGTACTCTGATAAGTATATGGGACTTCTCAATTAGACAACATATGGATGACATATATATAACCCGGTATCGCAGAAGAATTAATATTGGAGTACAGTAAGAGAATGATGTTCATCTGGAGTAGAACATTATCAGTTATTTGTAAAGGATTGTTTCTCTCTTCAACAGGAGTACAGCGTCTTTTCAGATATTAATAATAGCCAACGGAAATTCTTTAATCAGGCTCCATATTTGTACTTATAAAGTAAATATCTATTCTTGTAAGTCGTAGCTATGGTTCCATTATCAACAATTAGTCAGTATATCAGCGCAACCATCCCGCTGAATGTCCCGACCCAGATAAAGTTCCTCACATCACATAAATATTAGCAGCATGTATCTCTAGCTCGCACCAAGAAATGTGACATATTATTTTCACATTTTAAATCAGTTCAGCCGTGCGACAAGTAAGGAACTAAAATAGTTCTTATTGGTAACACTCAATCAATCAACCTCCATACAGACCGACAGTCACACGATTCAGACGTGGATAGATTATATAAAGATATTATAGGCTTTCTGTAATTGTGTTGCACAGATTTTCCAATTGTTATTTCAGCTGATGGTAAGCAACTAGCGCCGCCCATGGTCACAAGTAAAACAGACAGTGTTACAGTTGCATTGTGGACCTTAAAATTGGGGTAGTTACGGGCTTCTGAATATATGTCTAAAAAACAAAATAAGGAATGAGCCAAAATTATGTCGATTTTTGGGGAGGTTCTGGTATTTCACTGGTTGAGCTAGCTAGGTTCCATTCAGCTAGAGTGTCTAGTATTTTGTCAAGCTAGCATTTGTGCAGATCTCAAACATCGGCCACAACTAATAATACCATTTAGCAAGCGGTCACGATAATTATTATCAAACCACAACATCTATTGCGTTGTCGGTTTAAATTACTATCGGTAAATGCCGCCATAAATACTTGGGTTTAATAATAATTAGCTCAGATTCATTGGAGATCTGATAGTGGCAATAAATTATTACAATATACAGATTGTGTTGGAAAATTTTGTCGTATTTTGTTTCGTTTCCTAAATTATATGTCTTCGTGTTTTCAGTGGTCTAATGGTTTAGCATTCTGTTTCTAGACTTCTAAGTCTTGAGTTCGAATTTACGAGCACACGAATTAATTTCCAGTAATTTGTTAGGAAGTCTAAAAGTAGGTAAAATAGTGGCCTATAAAATAAAGCAATCACCCAAACCTAAATAATTAAGTCGGCCTGTCGATATGTCGATGGCGCAGTATAAAATTGGGTGGTAATATTAATAATTCAAAAATGTCATCATTCAGACCATAATTAACACACCTTCGGAACATAAATTCCCAGTTGGGGAGCAATGTTTCAATTTTATTTTCAGGTTTTCAATGTAAATTAATATTGAGAGATTAAATATTAATTTATTACAGATTCAGATAAATTGTATTGGTAACACTAAAATATTCCTAGATTGTAACGAATGATACGTATTTTATAATTAAATTTTAATTAATTGTTTACTGTTATTTATTTAAAGTTTTATACAATCTTTTCATAGTATATATTTTAGGACGAGCCTTATTTTTATACTTCACGACTTTATCTTAGAGTGTAGACAGAGACTGTAAGTTTTGTCATCTATTGCGATACACAGGGAACAATGTGGTCAGTCATTAATATTTATCACACTTAACTTCCGAAAAAAATTCTGAGATGTCGTTGGACGAGATGATCTAGGAATCGAAACCACGACTTCTTCATTGAACGACGAGCCTTAATACATTATAACTATACAAGGAATGGTCGATTACATTGAAATGTTACCCAGTTCACTAATATTGAGCATTATTAACTTTGAAATATGTCACTTAAAGCATATAACATAACTTTATGACTTTTCTACCCGATGGTGTAGGCAGTGGCTGTTAAACCTCGAATCGCCGTTATGTTTACGTCTCACATGGAATAGGTGGTAAACGTATTACCATATCGGGCACAAAGTTTTTACTCATCTTAGTCTATCATCAGTCTATCACAAATAACTTTCGAAGACAATTTCGAAAAGTCATTGGTGTTAGCCAGGATTCAAACCCGCGACCTCTGGATTAAGAAGCGGGGTTGACCACTGGACCACCGAGAATTCAAAGAATAAAAAATATTAATTAAAGGTATTAAAATCGCTGTTCGTTTGTAAACTTCCGCTGTCTTCGATTATTTTATGAAATTTATTATTCTTATAAGTCTATGGATTAGAGAAAGCTGTTTTTAATAACCTCACACTTTTAATTGCATTTGCACAATACTGAATAACTGGACTAAATTATTTCTAAATAAACTGATTCTGTAACCGCAGATAATTAATTATCATATTATTACTAACAAATATTGAAAGTTTTAGTTGTAAATAATTTCCAGGAATTTCTATGGTTATATTGTATGCAATAAAGTTTACGTACCACATATTTAAGTTTATTATAAATAAGACATAACTTCACGCCTTTTGTTACACGAAGGTGTAGGCAGCGGCTGTTAAGCCTCGTCTCGCCGTTATGTTTACGTCCCAAATGATTACGTCCAATATAAATAAGACGTAAATCGTTTTATGAAAAAAATAAGGCGAAATTATTTTATTACAAATACACATAGAGGCATGTTATTTTCTAAGGTGATCGTCTAAGAACCTATGCTGTAGGAGCTACCCGTAGTTGAAGGCAGCCACTGACGAATACATTCGGCGAGAATGTATTCGTCACAAATGTAGTAGATGGTAAGTACTTTAAGAGTAGACTCAGTTCAAATTCTGCATTATATGTAAAACATTGTTTTGTAAGCCGATGCTTCACAATCTCCTGAAGCCCACACGACATATAAAGTTGATTGCCATACAAGGGACACAATTTTGTATGTTTGGGAGTAATTTTACATTTTGGGGGCCCGTAAAGACAGACAGGACAGATTTATTAATTATAAAATAACATTTTCATTAGATATTGAAGTTTAATTCATTCTTTTCTGAAAAAGATACGTCTCATGCAATTATTTTATTGTAATTCTTCGTACGTCTTCATAATAGAGTCTCTCAGATATGACACGATATATTCCTTCACGCTTAACAATGAGATTCCGTATGCACGCTTCATTGATCATTTAAAGGGCATACGGAGCGTTCAGGTCTTTAGATCTCACTTACATATATACCTCACATTATAATATAGGTAGGTAGGTATGTATAATATAGGTAATATACTAGGTATATTCAGCCTTTAAAGCCTTTAGTGTACGTTGAAATGTTCATATCGTATAAAATATGTTTTAACAAACTTTTTTTGGTACCTAATGGAAATATTTCATACATATTATGTTCCACCAGTATGTATGTAATTTCTTAGTATAGGGTCAAACAAGCAAGCAGGTCACCTGGAGGTGAGGGGCTAGCGCGGCCCATGAACACCTGTAATACAAATAGTGTCACTGTTGCGTTGCCGTCGACTTTAAATCGACCTTCGCAGTGTTCGTAGTATTTCAGCGGTCAAGCCGGCCCATTCGTGAATCAAACTATGTATCGCCCATAAACTTCCCTCCCCGACCTTCTTGTACTTTCTAATGGTATAAGAGCTAGCAACGTTTTTGAGTGACGAATTTAGGTCGGCCAATTTTAAGATATGTTATTCCTCATACTCTCCTGACCGTAACACAGCCAGTCTGGCTAGCTGTATTGGTTGCGTTCGTTTCTGCGCAGCCTATTTGTACACGTAAAATGTCCATTTATTAAATCATTTTAAGAAAATTTACACATACATTTATGTACTTTTGAACATTTTAGAATTTGGTAAAAGCGCCTATTCAAATATTGATTAAATATGCCAAATAAGGAACTGCATACTAAGTTTATTGCTATCAATATTTGAACAGGATCTTTTCCAAATTTTAAAATGAGCAAAAGTACGTATAATACATGTATGTGTAGTATAGTCTCGCTAACTTTTTCACAGATATAAATATGGTCTTTAATATTGTAGAACATGTTTTTTTTTTGTAATCTATAATTTTCGCTGCGTACGCGTTAAAAGACATTTCATGGTTAATTTTCTTAGTATCTATTGCCATATTTTCAACAATAAACACTTTATCGTTATAAGTTGTTACATATGTGTTGTTCTGATGTATAAGTTGTGTTTTGTTTAGTTTCATTTAGTAGTTTCTACGTGAAAGAGTTAAAAACATGCATACACCCATGCTCGTTTGCTTCCTATCCCATAACCAAAACCCTTTTTAGGCCTCGATAACAATAATGGAGTTGACCTTCAGAGGACATAATCCTTTTAGAAGCTTTTACGACACCCACAGGAGAAAAAGAGTTTATATTATTGTGAGCTAAACTCGCGCGCTAGTAATTAAATAAAACACAATAACCACTCTCAATCTTCACTTTAAAGTTAGTTGTCATTGGACACTATTGTAACGCACGCCACTCATTTCCTCGATTTTCATGACTGAAGTATACAATGAATTTAGTTTTGACAATTAAGCTATACCCTTCTACATAAACTGGTCTATTTCACTTAGATAGATATTTACACAGAGAATTACTGTAAGTATATTATTATTAATTAATATTTAACCCTAATAATTGGCTATGAAATTAAACGAAATTTAAAATCATAATAAATTCAATTCTCATTTTAAAAAGGGATAATTAGTTTGATGAACACGTGATTCTAATCAATCTACTCTGTTGTTTACGACAAGACGAAGTCGGATTTGTGTTCGATAATGTCACACATTCTTCCATTTAAAAAGTATATCTCTATTGTCCATATTATCCGCAGTGAATGCTAGTGAATAAAATGACGATAAAGCCTTCAGTGATCACTTTATGAAATAAATAATCTTGATAACCATTGAGCGCGTATGACAAGATTGCTATAAGTATTGTTCTCTCTGCCTACCCCAGGAAGTAACTAGAGATAACATAACACGCCTTTTTCTACCCGGAGGTGTAGGCAGCATCTGTTAAGCCTGGTTTCGCCGTTATGGTTATGTCCCAAATAGAATAGGTGGCGAACCTATTGCCATACCAGGCACAGAGTTTCCAGCCATCGATATTTATCATATATTACTTCCGAAAATAATTTAGAAAAGACATTGGTGTGAGCCAGGGTTAGAACCTGCAACTTCTTGATGGCGTGGTGCTCGACCACTGGACCACCGAGACCTTAAAGTAACTATTTAAAGAGCAAGATTTTGCATGTATGCTTAGGTAGTTTTTAGTAATACATTGTTTCGTTAGTCTTTTGAATGTATTATTTCTTTGAATCATTCGACAGTTTAATTAAATCTTATTGTAACATTGAATTAGTCTTATTATAACAAAAACAGAATTAATACATCATGTTCATCTAACCTATGGATATTAATCCATGTGTCCAATATCGCCGGACGTATATTTTCTAAGGGCGTGATGGCTAAAGCAGATATCTCGTCGTTATGCATTGCTTGGACTAGAATCACCATGATACTTACTGTTAATATCAGGATAAAGATACTGATTGATTATTACAGCGCCATCTAGTCCTCTGTTAGCAATCTTTCATAACATAAGTATAAGTTGCTTATAAGTTAACTAGGTAAAACTGAGCTAGCTACCCGATATGATGCTGTGGGGTACAAATTAATTAATATGCCCGCTGTTTAAGAGAATCCTACATCAAATCTGCTATACGATCATCTTACATTAGTCCTTTAAATTTAAGAAAATAACCACATAAAAATCTAAGCAAGTACAGCCACTTAATGTACTTACGAAGTACTGTATTGGTCAAAGGGGGTGAATACAAAGACCCTTACATTGGCCCTTTGAAACACAAGATGTACTTCACGGTAAACAAGTAGACGTATTTTTTTTATGGAAAGGTCTACTCCCTAACAGTACGTTTAAGCGTTACATAAGTCACATCATAAGTAATAAATTTTTAATTCGTAAATTACTGAAAGTCCAAAATAATCACAAAGTGTAATCACCGTGAGAAGGTTGCGTGCGTCAGCTCTATAGACCTTACAGTCTAGTGGCCATTGCGGATGTTAAAATACCGTGTCTAAGATTACTATCTTTAACGTAGTGGAAAACCTTTGCAGGCTTCGTTTAGTTCACGGTGCACTTCTGAACTATGTACATATAAAAAGCTGTTATTTTACAACAAAGATTTTTATATACATGTAACATGTATTCATCCACTTAATATTGTTTTATTTTAGTGAAAAAGTACATGTACAATATTTATATAAATGTTAATATGATAAATATTTTCCATATGTGTCATATGAACATAACTAACATAACATAGCTTAACGCCCTTTTTTACCTGAAGGTGTAGGCAATGGCTTTTAAACCTCGACTTGCCGTTGTGTTTACGTTGCAAATGGAATAGGTAGCAAAACCATTTATTATATATCTAAACCGGGCACAAAGTTGTCAGTTATCGATATTTATCACACATAACTTATGAAAAGAATTTCGAAAACTCAGCCAGGATTAGAACCTGTGACCTCTGGATTCGGAAGTGAGGACCACCGAGACTGTCTAATCTATATTAAATTAATTTTGATTAGTTTAGTTCAAATCTTGTATCAATAAACTGGATAGTCTTGTGGTTTAAAACTCTTATTTCATAATTCAGTTGTTGAACTTGTCTCAACCGATGGAGTCGCGGAAATTACGTATAGTAAATATCAATAAACAGTTACAAAGATCTACTCCACAAGAGTATCGGCATAAAATAATGTTGGCATGTTATTCATGGCCTGTAGAAAAATTTTCCGCCACGTAATATTCTTCACGTGAAGTTGTTATTTTTTCTGCTTAGGATCGTAATTAATAAGACCCCGCCATGAAATTATGATATAAATAATGAACAAATTTCAAATCTCTGAAATATTTATAAAATAATAATTACCAAGTAGCAGTTAAGTAAGTTCCCATAGGCATTAGTAGATTTAGTAGTTAGTAGCACATGGTGGCACTAATCTTGGTACAGGTCTTGTGGCCAACTTGGGATAGTGCGCTTTCAGTTGGAGGATATTTACTCTGATTTGGTCTATATAAATTAAATGGTTCTGTCGGTCCTAGATATTGTTAAACGTTAATATATAATTTATATTTCTTTCTTTCTTTTTGTTTCTTTTCCAAAATCCACGACTTTTGTATGCTTTATTTAGACATCGAGCCGTCAGCACGAAGGCTATTTGCAATAAATTAAAGAAACCTTATTTCATATGAAATATTCAGTTTTATTTTAATATTATATTTATTTGTCATAATTCAAGATAATTAAAATTGGTTTATCATCGCTCAGCAAATACACAAACCTAACTACCAAACCGGTAGCAATACGGACACGACAATAATTAAATATCGACGACTTTAGCTAATATATTCCACTAAAGACGTTAACATTATACTATTAGAGACGTAACAGGCTACCTAGAGCTTCGGGCAGAAAGAGACGTGAAAATACAAAAAAATATAGTTTTCTATACAGATTGCAGCATAAATTTTAAAGTAGGGATTGCTGACCCTTCAAGTACCAGGACTTCAGAGAAAATATCACTTATCACCAAGAGCTTACTTGGCTACATATTTGCCCTGATAACCGTAAAAAAATAAAAATACATAAATTATAACCGGCTCAAATCCCTCAGTATATAAAAGAGCATATCAGCATGTCTTATGGTAAAGTTCACAATTGTTCTCGGCGCGGCGTCGCCTGTAGTCATACATAGTTAATCCCTCGTATTCACCTGTGAACCGGTTTTGTTCATTGAATATCTGTAATATATAAGTATATGTGTTTTATGCGTTTAAAAATATTGTTTGCACTGAATTACCTTCTGTTTTAGGGAAAGCTAATTTTAATTAATCACAAATCACATAATAATATATGAAATTGGCGTATAAATGGAGAAGTTTCTAAGTTAACTATTGACTTTTTATCCCATTATTTTATTTTTATAGGATAAAGGGAAAATGTGTGATGGGGAGGGAGAGGGAAGGTGTAGGTCCCCCGAACACCTCTTTATCAAGCAAAATGTCTTGAAGAAATAAAATTTCATACAAATACTCACACAAATGAAACTGAAAATATACATAACGAAGCGACAAGAAGGTTTTGCTTATCAACTAACTACAATCTATGTCGCACAAAACAATCTTCACTGATAACAAAACCATACACAAGCGAGTTGACATACTCACACAACAATACCAATAGTAAAAATCAGATTTTTAACATCAACTTTTTGATTTTTATTTCCAAAAAGTGGGTGCTCTCTGAATCAATGAAAATAGCTTTTGAACAACTACCATCTTTTTGTTCATCACTCGTGAAAATGATCTCTTTACAGAGTTCGAAACGTCGGGAAATAAATAAAAATAAGTAATAAATAAACGCGATATAATCCTAAAAAGTTGTTTTATTGTTATGAATGTGATTCGCGAAAATCTGAGAAATAAATATTTAAACTTACACAAGTAAGTACATATTTGTAAGATAATAGATGGTTTTATTGAAACTGTAATAGTATTTTACTTAATTAGGATGAACTATTTTTTCAAAAACCGTTTAACAATTAGTGAAAATATCCGGCTGAATCTGGATACTATTTTGTTTGGAAGGCATCTGATTCCATCCAGGTTCATTGTTGAATTAATTGTTTTTTTTCGGAATCATCATCTTCCTGCCATCATTTGATATCCGCACTGAGGTATAAAAAGTGTACCCATAGCAGTACGCCCTTACTTATTTCAACAAACAAACTACACAGTAACTGTAAAGAAATTCATTTATAAATGAAATACCACATCACATATATAATCAATTAATTTAACAGTGAATATGAAAGTATCGAGCTTATGAATAAGTAACCGCTGAATCACGTACTCATAACGCACGCACGGTGCGTGTACGTATACGTTCACGCGAGCCGTACCTACTGTACTAGTATTGAGTATTAATTCATTAAGCCTCATATTGGTACCGAGTGTGCTTTTATCTTTCCACTAGTCTTGGTGAAGTTTATTTGAGACTAGTGACTGGGCGCGTCTCTGCCCGTTTTATTTAAAAGTTCGTTCCCACTACTCATCATTCAATGTCCGACTTAGCAAATCTATTTACAGACATATACATTCTTTCAGGCGATGTCTTTGATATCTATTTTAACATGAAAATTATACTCCATTTATTTAATTTTTATTCCCTCGCACTTTTACCCTTACTAAAAGTAATAATTAATCCCTTAAATTTCCTGTGTCGTAATTTTTTATTAGAGAGTGTCGGTAGTGTAAAGTCAAAGTCAAAATAAGTTTTATTTTCATAGGTCTTCACAGACACTTAAAATTAGTCAACAAGAACAATTTAACTTATTATTTCAAATGAACTACTTAACACCAGCGCTTGAGGAAAGTGAGTCCGTGAAACAAGAAAACACGGATGTAATCGCCACGAGCGGCCCGATTCCGACTGTAGCAGGAGGTATCAGGAGAAGAATCGGGCAAGAAACTCATGTGCCAGATACTCTTTTTAAACTTTTATACATAAATAACAATAATATTAATATCGCTACTGAAAACAAAGCAGTACACTCGTGCATAAAAGGTATAGCAGCCAATACTCGACCATCACAGTTACGGCCCAAGCAAATTAAGATCAACGTCTTAAAAAAAAAATCTCTGCAAATATATTAGTCGAGCGCAACTGACGCGACATCTTTTATTTAGAGTGGCAACGTTGTGCAATAAATAAAACTTATATGTACATGTATTATAAACAATCAAGGCAAATTTTAAATTAGAAAGTGTATATACATAACTATCAGAATTTATTACGGAACGCCTCTACTCCAAAACATGTGAACAAATTCCAACACGCAAACTACACAATCCGCGTTGAGCAAGCAACTTGACGGTCCCAAGATGACTTGTCCGTCATGAAGTCATTGATGGTGTAATAAGCACCAGCAACGAGACGATCCTTCACCGCCCGACTAAACCGATCGAAAGGCAGAGCCAGGATATGCGCAGGGACTCTATTATAAAATTGTACACCCATTCCCAGAAAAGACTTATGTACTTTGTGCAGGCGATGACACGGCAACACAAGTTTATGCTTGCCTCTGGCATTAAAATTGTGTACATCACTATTTTTAGTATATTTATTCAATTTCCTAACAAACATTATATTGGCATAATATAAATTGAGAAACAACTGTTAATATGCAAATTTCCTTAAAACGTTATCTTAGGGAGTCTTTGGCCCCCAAATTATAAATTGCCCGAATAGCTCGTTTCTGAATTACAAAAATCGACTGAATCTCAGCTGCAATGCACAATGCTAATTCAATTATGTATGAGTTGACGACACAACTTTTGATAAAGTGGAAAAAGCCTTTGTTACTTGAAGAAGCAGGCGGCAGCAGTAAGTATCACCCAGTCAATTAAATAATCTGATCCCAAAGAGTACAGACAGGAGCCTATTGATACCTACATTAAAAGTCTAACATACACAGATAAAATAAATAACAATAACAGAAGCATCTCAAAGTTGTAGTAAATAAAGGCTCAAGTGAAAATCGTGTAGCAGTTATAAACTTTTAACGAGATCCTAAGAATTGGCTTGAACCCGAGCAGACCTTCAGGAAATTTGTAAGTTAGATACTCATTGTAAATTTAAAATTGTTTAATAAAATATGATTTGTACTTTGAATAGCTTTATACCTATGTAATGTGCGAAAACTGTTTATATAAATAAAGTGAAAAGCTTATAGCCGTATCTTTGACTTAAACTTCAATGGCCAAGTGGCTTCAGAGCCTGCTAGTGAATTATAAAATCAATTATATTGCCTACATCTCCAGATATTTAGGTCTCGTACCCCACTAATGAATTAGAAGCACTGTAACCACGATGTTAAAGTAATAAAAAAGATATTAAAGTTACATAAAAAAACTATTAAGAAACAGAAATTGGCAGGAATCTAACCAAGCGTTCAGTCTAAATACTTTGAACTCTCAGTTGCAAATTTAACCAAATTTACAATTATGTTCCAAAATTTTTATCAAGAACTCTCCTTTTATATTGTGCTAATTTAAAAAAACAAAGCCCTCGAATTCGTTTCATCAAACGATAATACTTGCGTCTAAACCAAAAACCGGGAGGCTCTTAGAAACACGAATGAATCATTGGACTCATTCATTAGCGCTGCATCGATAGATAAGCTCTTAGTGTGGTGAACAAAAAAAGTTACATTTTAATAACATCAAGCGAATTGAAGTACTTTCAGTGATTGGAGGCCTATATAAGAGCTTCTGGTGGAATTACACAACACTTTCAAGGACATTTATCTGATTAGTTTTAACATACAAAAATAATCTCAGAATACACATGCGTATTTGCGAAAATGAAAAAAAAATGTATTCGCGTTGTACACGAATTTTGTTTCCATAAAACAGACTGTAGAACCTGAACATATTTTTTATATAAAATAAATTTTATCAAATAATTTCTCGACCAGACTCAATACACATTGCAAGTAGTAAGTACTGAGTAGAGTGTTTCGGCTTCTAGTGGACGATGGGGTAGAGGTTTGATTTTTGACTTTCAAAGTTCCACTGAATACCTTAAAGTGCATGTACATGACGCTAGTGGACTCTCTATTTGGATATGCCCTTGATTGCTATGGACTGACATTTAAAACTTATATAGATAAACTAGAAAGCTTACAAATTAGGTTTATTATGCTACTCGTTAGCAAAAAAACTAAAGACAATTTTCTGTCCCTCAAATAAAAAATTACTATGGTGACAGAACTTTAAAAAAACGACTACCTTATTTACTTAATAATTTACCTGTCGACATTAGACACGACAATGATAAAAATTCCTTCAAAAGAAATCTTAAAAAATATTACCTAAGTACTTGTTAACTTTTAAATTTGCATACATTCATTTTGTGAACATATTATCATATTGCATTGTATAACATTTAGATTTAAACCTGATCCCTCAGACAAACCGTGAATACAAGTCAAATTTTACACATAGTCCCATGTGTAAAATTTGTTTGTAACTTTTATGTATAATAAATAAATTAAAAAAAGGATATTCTCGAGACAAATCTAGAATAACAATATAGCGCGTAGTATTATTTTGACGATTACTGGGGGCTATTTAACCTTAAGAGGTAAGTAAGGGAAATATGCAGATACAAACGAGCATGAGAACTGGAGTTCATTGTTACGTTTCAGTACAGAATAATAAACAAATAAAATGGCCTATTAATCTTCATTTGTTGTTTCTCAATTGCCGGCAACTTTGTTGTTGGACGCAAAGACAATTAACTTGGCAAAGTTGTTTTCTACCCGCAATTTATAAATAATTGTGATTTGTGTTGGTTGTCATTTGTTAAATAATAATTATATTAGAACACTAGAAGATATTTAAACACACCTTATAAACTAAGACATAAAATAATAATTAAAAAGCAACAATTCGCTAACTTATAATCAAAACTCAAAGATTTGAAAGTAAATGCATGCATCCTATAATGCATGCATTATATGCAATCTACCCGCAATTTATAAATAATTGTGATTTGTGTTGGTTGTTATTTGTTAAATAATAATTATATTAGAACACTAGAAGATATTTAAACACACCTTATAAACTAAGAAATAAAACAATAATTAAAAAGCAACAATTCGCTAACTTATAATCAAAACTCAAAGATTTGAAAGTAAATGCTAACATTTTAACTTTTTAACCGACTTCGAAAAAAGGAGGAGGTTCTCAATTCGTCTGTATGTATATTTTTTTTATGTAACTACGTTCACCGATATTTTCGTCAATTATGGACGGATTTCAAAATTTATTATTATTATTATTATGATGTCTTATGGATATTCTTTATGGTGTCAACATCTGATGCTGCTGTGCTGATGAAGAAGCCACCGAACTCCTCAACGGTTAGGAGTTTGAAGACAGCACTGCAATTGGTCGATAGAAACTACTTGGTAGTTGTGATATTTAAGGGCAGTAGTACAAATGAAATCAACAGTCTGGTATAACGTTTATTGGCGACTGACTTGTCGGCACAATATTTTACATATGATTATCTACATACATATATTTTCATAAAATATTACAGTAGTATGCAGGGCTAGCGTGTGGCTTGTGAAGTATGCTTGAATATACACCTAATGCTGTTGTGCTGATGAAGAGGCCACAGAACTCCAAACCAGGGGAACAAGCCGCCGTCAACACGCACACACGCTATGCAGCTCTTATAAGTGGACTGCACGGCGCGCAGCAGTGCGCCGCTCACCCCGCCCGGGAGTATGTCCCACAGATCCTTCCGTAACAGCCTGTCAAACACTTTTTCCAGATCCACAAAACCGCAGAAAACCTTCCGGCTAACAGCCAGTTGTTTCTACACGATGTTGCGGAGAGAAAAAATCTGATTCATGCACCCTCTTCCGCTTCTGAAACCACCCTGAGCCTCCCACAACACTGCGTGCGAGGGTGATATCCACCCTCATTCTCCTTTCAATAATCTTCCCATACACTTTCGCTGCTAAGCTGATCAAGCTGATGGCTCTGTAACTGGCGCAATGCATTCGTGATCCCTTACCTTTATTTACGTATGATAAATATTATGTTCCAGTATACTAAATTATGTTGCAGTGTTCTAGAGGTCGAGCAGTCTGTTTCGGTATCTGGAAGTTGTGGAATCAAATCTTGGCTCGGACTTTTCAGAAGATAAGTGTGATAAATATCGATGACTACCAACATTGTTCCTGGTTTAAGGCAATAGGTTGAGTTGCTTCCATTTGAGATGCAAAAATTCCCGAGTCGACGATTAACAACCGCCACCATTTTGTGGTATAAAAAAATCCTAAAACGATGACCTGGAACAACCTATTCTACGAGAACTCTTAACAAACACTTAATCATCATAAACAACGTTTAATTTCTATTCGCGAAACGAGACACTTTACTCAAATTGCGCGTCACTTCCTTGTTTACTTTTTCCTTCGCTTATGGTCTCGTTTCGTAAAATTTTAAAGAATGGGCGGGAATTTAATGCTTCTTTATTATGTTGTAATTCTTTAAGAAGGCTGAACGTGAATAAGAATTTAAGATGATAGTTGACAGTATTATATACTCTTTTAGATCTCTACGCTGCATAAATAATAATGAAAATGTTGACAGTGGTAGAGCCACTCAGTTCACTGCATGAGTGGGCGACTCGATGAGTAAAATATCAGGGCGTCGAACACACACACAAGTTTCATTCCGCATTTTGTGCGGTGAGAGAGGTATCATTTACCCTTTTGAATAATATAACGATACATTTTTTCATGCATAAAAATATATATAATTAAATATAAGTCTCGGTGGCGCAGTGCTAGCACCCCGCTTCTGATTCAAGAAGTAGTAGGTTCGAATCCTGGCACACATCAATGACTTTTCGAAATTTTCGGAAGTTACGTGTGATAAATATCGATGACTGACATTATTGTGCCCGGTATGGCAATAGGTTCGACACCTATTACATTTGGGCTGTAAACATAACGGCGAGACGAGCCTTAACAGCCGCTGTCTACAACTTCGGGTAGAAAAAGGCGTGAAGTTATGTTTTGTTATATTTAATACTTTTGCATCAATATATATAATTTCAGTAGGTAAAGAAACCTTTTGTGTTGAACAACTTGTGTTAACTTAACCTCACGAGCAAAACCTTTTGAGTTGAAAGTACAAAGTACTTTGATAGTTCGACTAAAACGAACATGGCAACACGAACCGTAATATGTTACACTTTTAGTTACTTGGATATCGTATATTTAATTGTTATTACGTTAGAAATCACTATTTAAGAAGCTAAAAGAATAGTGGTTCTCTATTACCAACTAAGGCAATATAAAGTACCTAATATATAGTCATAACAAACACAGGGCCAATATGTCACAGAACAAATGGAATTATTATTGTGCCCATAGATATTTGAATAACAGATCGGCATTAGTCTTAGTTCTGATAGTTATGTATATACACTTTTTAATTTATAATTTGCTTTGATATTGTTTATAATATATGTACATATAAGTTTCATTTATTGCACAACGTTACCACTCTAAATAAAAGATGTCGCGTCAGTTGCGCTCGACTAATATATTTGCTTAGTTTTTCTTTTTAGGACGTTGATGTTAATTTGCTGTGATGGTCGAGTATTCTGGCTGCTACACCTTTTATGCACGAGTCTACTGCTTTGTTTTCAGTAGCGATATTAATATTATTGTTATTTATGTCTAATAGTTTGAAAAGAGTATTTGGCACATGAGTTTCTTGCCCGATTCTTCTCATGATAGCCCCTACACTCGGAATCGGGCCGCTCGTGGCGATTGCGTCCGTGTTTTCTTGTTCCACGGACGCACTTTCCTCAAGCGCTCGTGTTAAGTAGTTTAATTAAAATAATAAAGTAAAATTGTACTTGTTGACTATTTTTAAGTGTCTGTGAAGACCTATGAAAATAAAGCTTATTTTGACTTTGACTTTGACTTTGAGTCACCGAAACAACGAGACCAAAAATGGGTTGTTGATGTGTGAGTGACTTAAACATGTGTGCGTAAAAAGCGCATCAAAGTGTCAACTTTTACATAGATAATGTTCATGTGTTGAAATGTAAATATCCTGAAAATCTAATATACAGGGTTGCGCTGTCAGTGATGAATATTAGTGCATTTTTGTTGACATGTGCCATCTATTATGGTCTATGCTAAATCTATGATTGTGCCAGTCATAATGGTATATCATTACTGTCAATCGGCGGTTGTCATATTGCCACGGTAATATTTTCATAGAGTAATATAAATTTGCCGTATTTTAGCCTAAAAATAAATACCTACAGCCGCGCGGTACCTAAACAAGACATAGGGTTACTTTTTCTTTAGCCTACTTTGTGTTTCATTTCTTCGTGTTTCTGTGTGGCGCCGGCTTAGAATACCGCCACCCCATCTCTTCCCGTGGGTGTCGTAAAAGGCGATTAAGGGAAAAGCTAGAAGAATGGGCAGCAGCATTCTCTCTGAAGAAAATACAGCATACTGCGATCGCCAACCCGCCTGCCAAGCGTGGCGATTATGGCAAAAACCCCCCATGATTGAGCGGACCGGCAGTTGTGGCGCTCTATGGGGGAGGCCTATGTCCAGCAGTGGACCTCAAAAAAAAAAGGCTAATGATGATGATGTGTTTCATTTGGGTTTTCTGATTGCAATTATTATTTAAATCTACTTTGTGAATTTAGTAGACGCCTCCCGTAAAATGCGTATTGTTTTTCGAATGCAAAATTTGATTTAAAACCATAATAGGTATTCGTACGTTTACTTTCGTGCTGTTATTGTTATAAAACCAAAACACCTTCGTCTGCATACCGAGATCGTGGCAAGTAGACAAAGCTCGCGCTTCGTCAGTTTCTATGGAGTTTTAAGTTTATAATATTGCCGTGATATGGCAATGTTATTATAATTTGACAAGGACATAACAGTTTAACAGTGGTAGAGCCAAGCAGTTCGCTGCATGAATGGGCCGGCTCGACCGGTGAAATACCACGACCTCTCAGAAGACCGACGTAAAGTGACTCATGCCGCGTTTCGTTCGGTGAGAGAGGTACCCGGAGGCCCACCCCCCTTCCCCGTCCTTTCCTATCCCCTATCCCTTAAAGGTCGGCAACGCTACAGTAACACTATATGTGTTGCTGGTGTCCATGGGCGGCGTTGATTGCTTTCCATCAGGTGACACGCCTGCTCGTTTGCCCTCCTATCCCATAAAAAAACAGATTGGAGGCACTGTTATATTTTGTAGTTTTTATTAAAATTCTTACATGAATATTGATGACTGACAATTATTGTGCCGTACGGCAATAGGTTCTGCCACCTATACTACTTGGGATAGGTAGCCGAAGAGCAGTTATAAAATTTCAGGAGAATTTCTAAATGAAATCTCAAATAGCCACCAAATACGCAAATCTCATATATAGTTTGATGCAGTTAATTTCATAATATTTAAAACGGCTACGAAGGCTTTACATTTTTCCTACAACCTCAGAACTGATTTCTATACGGAATTAAAATAAAAGCGAGAATACTAGTGCATGTGGTGTATACAAAATTATCTCTCCCTGGAGTGAGTGGACTAGAAAGAGAACGAGGAAGAGAGAGGGAAACCGTAATTGTGAATGCGAACACTTTTATGCAGATTGCGATGTTAATACGATGTTACATGCTTTTAACGTATGAATATTCAGTAAAGTGTTGGCGCAATGTTTTTGTGTAATTGTTTTTAATAATACTTTGATTCCTTAAAGAAAATAATAATTACGAAAGTAGTTTTATTTACTCTTAAGAGACAAGGAAACTATTCAGAACGGGATATTTTACTGTTGCCTTTTTTTTGTTATGGGAATGTTGTCAGTGGTTCATCATGACGATATCTGATGAAGAGATCCTAGCTTATATCCTGTATTCACCTCAAAGATTTTAAAGTGTTAACAGTAAATTGTGCCACCGCCAACTATCCAAATAAAAATCGCCTCACTAATGCACAATTGCCACTGTTTACAGCTACAGAGTATTGACATCAGGAAGATAAGTAATTTGAATGGAAAAAAATATGCAGGCTACCAAATGAAAAATGGGTTACCGTAGCTTATATATAGCTGCGTGTACAATAAGGGTTATCACCCGCGTGTAAAGTAGCCATTGAAAATCAGACAACATTGCCTACAATATTAAAATATAACGGCGTGAATCTACATAACCCTAACAACACATCCATTTCTTATTAGCAAAACAAACATAACTTGGGGCGAACTTCATTTGAATGACAAAGGATTCGTTCTACACATGCGACCAACTTCACTATAAATATAATTCTCTGGTTTAATTCGTGATATTTCATGTGTGACGTTGCGTCTTTCTTCTACAAACAGTGATTTTTGAAATTTCTCTGTAATTTAGTACATACATACATAACTTCAGGCCAAATCCCTTGCGGGGTAGGCAGAGTGAACAGAGCGCCATAAGGCACGATTCTTACAAGCCTCACTTGCTTCGTTGACTTTCATAACTCTTTTCATGCACGCGCGTCGGTTTTTGAGGCTCCTAACATCACCTTCCTCCAGAACACGTTCTATTTGGTCATGGAATGTGTGTCTTGGTCATCCTCGACTCCTACATCCATCCGCTTTTGCATCGTATATTTGCTTAGTCAGTCTTGCATCACCCATTCTTTCTACATGTCCGAACTATCCGAGCATGCCCTTTCTTACTTTTACACCGACACTCTCTTTCAAACAAGCTTCCTTCCTTACAACCTTTTTTTTCTACGCGGTCAGCGAGAGTCACTCCGCAGATTTTGCGCAGTGCCCTCATTTCTACCGCGTTTATTCTACTTTCATGCACCCTCTGCCATACCCAGCTCTTGCTTCCATAAGTTAGCGTTGGGATCAGGACTGCATTGTGGATTGCTAGCTGGGCTTTTCTGCTAATGATTTTTGCGCCCAGGAATCTGCTCAACGCTCCATTTACGCTATTTTCTATCGCCACTCATCTTTCTACATCCGCAGTGTACCTGCCATCCCTGCTAAAAGCGCATCCAAGATATACAAATTCATTCACCTGTTCCAGCACTACATCATCAACCGTTATCCTTGCATCCGTTCGGGATTTCTCCCTTTCAAACACTCCCTTTCGTTTTCGTCGCATTCAACTGCAAGCCTTTAATCATGCAATCATCTTTGATAGTAGTGACTAGTGTTTGCAGGTCCGACGGCGATTCGGCTAGAAGCACGGCGTCATCTGCGTAAAGAAGGCAGCTTACAACTAGGTCACCCATTCGCATCCCTACATCCATCGATCTCACTCTCTTGCGACAACTGTCCAGGTACAGGATGAATAGTCGAGTGGACAGCACGCAACCCTGTCTGACGCCGA
Source organism: Euproctis similis (assembly GCA_905147225.2). Lineage (NCBI taxonomy): Eukaryota > Metazoa > Arthropoda > Insecta > Lepidoptera > Erebidae > Euproctis > Euproctis similis. The sequence goes on along the minus strand of LR990121.1, from coordinate 1,545,482 downwards.
TATTGACGTCAAGTCTTGTTATTAAGTATGTTTTATTAAGTATATTTATTTCTAAGACTTTCGCGATATCCTAAAAGTTGTTTTAATCAATGTATTCTTATATTTTATTGTATCACATTTAATAAAACATTTGTAATTTGTGGGTATGTTTTTGTCATAGCTAATAGCTAGAACACATCCATGCAAACCACACTAATATTTGTGTCTGGCAGTAGGTCAAAACCACTCATATTGTGTATGTGTAATTATGTACTACATAGTTTTTCTTTGTTAATATTTTTTTTTATGATGAAAAATTGTTAAAAGCTTTAACAGGATTTTAAACTCTACGTATTTTCAATATTCGCTGGTACTTTATCAATATGGAGTCTGATATATTTATAACATATATATGCAACATATTTGGGCGCTACAATTATATTCCAACTTCATGCCATTAATACGCGATTTTGGCAGCTTCAATTATTCCATAACAAGTCCAATGTCTTTAATTGCAGCAGTTAATTAAATATTGCCATACATCGAACACAACTTTATCAATCATACTTACAACAGTTTCTGACGCAGGATTTTTGAATTAGAAGTAGAAGTGGCGAACCACTATTCTATAAATACTTTTCACATTTTACATAAAATATATACTATTTTATTGTTTTATAATTCATTTAATAACCGTTTGATAAATGGACTATACATTCCTAAACAACTAATCACAATACTAAACGTTTCCGTTAGTCGATCAGTCATAGCTCCTGGACTAACTGTCGGTAAATCAGTTGGAGTCATCTATAAGTAACCCGGTCGTTTGTTACAAAAGATAACACTCAATATTAGTAAGAGTGTCTTCTACAATTCGAACGACTTACCGACCGGGTTCAGTTACATCGTGATTTATCGAGAGATCTGAGGCTTTCAATTGCCATTCTCATTTTAGTGTTTTGTTGTTTATTTTTAGGTGAATAAAAGATGAACGTATCGACTGAGGTGACTACACCTCAGAAAGCGACATAAAGAATAAAATAATGCATTATTTGTTTTATAATAACTAACAAATAAATGAATTCTATTTGGGGAATTAAAATTTTAAAAGGTGATATTTGTGTTTGGTGGAATTCCAAACTCGTTAGGATATTGAGACCTTCATTTAAAATATCGTCCAAAATCTGTCCATTTCTGACGTACCCTGTTGTGCAGTGGACTAATACAAGCTACTAAGCTCTGTTCACATTAAATCTTCTTAAAAAAAAATATTATATTCATTATCTGGTTCAATAAAACAAACTTAGTATACATAAAATTGTTACCAGATGGCACTGTATTTATATCCAAACCATTATTAAAAAGTATATGATTACAGTGAATGGTAATACCATTATAAGGTTTCTAAAGCCACAAGAAAATTAGTACTAAGATTACTGACATTTGGATGGTCTACTAGATTAATATGTACCCAGATTTAATTACATATTTATAAAACAAGTGTCGCGGTTTCTTGATTAAATTTAAATTGTACATTTGAGCCAGGGTAACTAAATGCTTCATGTCTGCTCACTTGCTTGCTTTGACTTTCATATTTTTTCTTATACACGCTCGTCTGGTTTTATATAAATGATTTATACTTCCATGTAAATTTGAAGGAAAATGTTCCTACCTCCTTACATTGAGGGCGTTAAGGTACACAAATATTTGAAAACAGTACAAAAAGAAAAATGAACATTATAAATCACGAATCACCACTCTGAATCCCGAAGGAAATGGGACGTGCCAATCTCTTTCTATTAAAGGCTTGAAGATAAAAAAAACCGATCACAAAACACTCTACAATCATGAATCGTTGTTAAGGCATTACAATATTAGTTGGAAAACCTTCACAAACTTTGAAAACGGGGGTCGGAGGTACCTACACAACTCGCTCGGTATTCCGTGGAGTGAACGTATTTTGTACTTTGAGGGAATTAATAAAACTTTGTTTTTTGTTTTAAGTGACTTAATTAACTCTTAAATAAAATGGAGCTGTTTATAGAATTTGTGATATTTTAATATATTCAACATCATCATCTTCATCAACCTTTTGAGGTCAACTGCTGGACGTAGGCCTCCTGAGGGGACGGAAACCTAATTTTGCTATTTGTATTAACTATCAATATTGTAGATTACTAAATTCTCTACAAATTTTGTTTATATTTTTTTTATACGGTGAACCTTTTTCGCGGTCACATGACCACTTCAGGTCAACTGGTACCTCTGGTCGAAAATGCGACATAATATATAGTTGATGAACTATCGATAAATCAATTATTATAAATATTTTATCACTTAATATAAAAAATAAGGAAATATAAAAAAATCCAAACAAAATTTGTAGAGAATTTAGTAATCTAATGTTACTAAATTCTCTAAATCTGTATTTACTATGAAGATTACTAATCTTCAATATTGATAGTAAATACAAATAGCAAAAATCCATAGGAAATGATGTTTTTACAAAAAAAGCGCAAGCTATATTTGTGACCTTTGACCGTGAAATTAAATAGTTGCGTACGCCCTACCATATGTAAGTAGGTTTTGAGAGAACTTTTAGGGTGCCAATATACAAGTATTTACAGACTTACAGCTGGGTATCGCGATCGTAAATTTCTAAAGTGGATACATTCCGAATCAAAAAAATACGAACATTTTCGCTAGTGTCACGGATTCCCAATTCGACATTACCTATTCGGAAATCGAAAACGGAAATCAAAATCAAAATCAAAACTCATTTATTCAGTTTAGGTCTTGTCAGACACTTATGAAAGTCACTTTTTTTTTTTTTTTTTACTTCCGCCAATTCGATTACTCTCGCACTGAGAAGAATTGGCAAGAAACTCAGGGAGGTTTTTTTTTTTGTTTTTTTTTTATTACTATCATTTACACAACAAAATACACTAACAATTCAAATTGTTACAAGTGTAAGAAGTAATGAGCGGTTTATTTAAAAACTTTGTCGTCCTCCAAAAAATCGTTGATACTATAATAAGCTTTGCTGATGAGACATCTTTTAACATACGCCTTAAATTTAGTAAACGGCATCTCAATTACATTTTCAGGAATCTTATTAAAGAAACGTACACAATTACCCATAAACGAGTTATTAACTTTTTTCAGACGGAAAAACGGCGTAGCAAGTTTATTTTTATTTCTTGAGACAAAAATTGTTTGTATGTCAGCTGCTCTGCCCCACAGCAATAATCCATAGGACATAACACTATGAAAATAACTAAAGTAAACAAGCCTGGCCGTTTCAACGTCTGTAAATTCACGAATCTTTTTGACTGCATATGCGGCTGAACTAACGGACGGAAACGGACGTGTGCGGCCGGGCTAAAACGTATGCACTCGGCGTCCCGATTAGTCCCGAACGGTACACAAATCAAAATGACGTCCACACATTACACTCATATCCCTTTCGGGATAAGCAGAATGATCTGAGTACTTATTATCATAAGTACTCAGATCATTCTGCTTATCCCGAAATAGTTCCTATATCTAGGTCAATGGCTTTTAGTTTCAGAAAATGTCGTTTGTGAAAATAAAATAATATTAAAAATTGCTATTGCTATGAAGTTTGAATTTCGAATGAACTGGAATGATCATGTAACAATTAAGTGGTTGCGTGGTTTTTTTACTGTAATCTTAACTTCCGTTTCCCTAATTCTACATTTCTGAACAAAAGGCAAGCTCCAGTAAGTTTGCCTTTCTTTAACAGCTCAAAGTCAAAGTCAAAATAACTTTATTTTTATAGGTCTTTACAGACACTTAAAAATAGTCAACAAGTACGGATAATATATTATTTAAAATGAAATACAAACACGAGCGCTTGTGGAAAGTGCCTCCGTGGAACAAAAAAAGACACGAACGCAATCGCCACGAGCGGCCCGATTCCGAGTGTAGAGAATATCATGAGAAGAATCGGACAAGAAACTCATGTGCCAAACTCTTTTCAAACTATTTGAAATAAATAACAATATTATTATCACTACTGAAAACAAAGCAGTAGGTCAGTGTAGAAAAGCTAGTCTCTTTGCAGAAATAGAAATACTTTATTAATACGTCATATGTATTTATCAGGTTTATTGTAACTTCACGCCCTCAATACTCAAGATTAGATAAGTTTCGACATGTTGGATTAATTTTCTAGTCTCAAATGGTAAATTTAAATCATCGACAGAACATTATAAACACAACAGCGATTTCATTAAAACTTAGGCTCCGTTCGACTGTATCGCGTGCTCTACTATAACACAACGGAAATTGTGTGGATACATCTTTATATCTTTACAGAAATTAAATCAGCTGTGAAGTTAAGCTAAAGTTGAAAGTTAAATTAATTTTAGTAACGTACGTGGTACGTGGGTCCGATTCCCCTCCTACTTTTCTGTAATTCAACGTTACTCAGAATTGGTGTCTCTTGTTTAAAAGCATTTCCTCGCGTAAAAAAGGGGTGGGCCTCAGTACACCTACCTCACCGAATAAAAGGCAGCATGGGCGACTTTGCGTTGAATATCGGTGAGATCGTGGTGTTTCGATGGTCGAGTCGAACCATTCATGCAGCTAACGACGATAATCGTCTCATTTATATCTTCTCCAAATCACTTCAGATTTTCGGAGTTTCTCTTATTCTTTGTTCATCATTCATCATTAGCCTGTTGCAGTCCACTGCTGGACATAGGCCTCTCCCAATGTGCGCCACAACATCCGATTCTCTGCCTTCCGCATCCAGTCTTTTCCAGCAGCCCTTCTGAGGTCGTCTGACCATCGGGCTGGTGGGCGTCCTACACTACGGTTACCAAGTCGCGGTCTCCACTCAATGACCTTCTTGCTCCATCTACCATCGGTCCTTCGACAGATGTGACCAGCCCATTGCCACTTCAGCGAGCTTATTCTACGAGCTATGTCGGTTACTCCGGTTCTCTGTCGGATATACTCATTCCTGAGTCTATCTTTCAGAGATACTCCGAGCATAGCTCGCTCCATAGCTCGCTGAGCGACTTTAAATTTGTGGACTAGCCCCACCGTAAGTGTCCACGTTTCGGCACCGTAGGTCATTACTGGTAGGACGCACTGGTCAAAGACTTTGGTCTTCAGGCAGGTATTCTTTGTTAACTACTTCTTTATGGTGTCGGAGGGTAAACGAGCAAGTCACCTGGTAAGTGACTTCTCACTGCTCATAAATATCGTGGTGCGTTACCGTCCTTTAAGGGAGTAGGAGGGGAAAGGAAGGGGACAGGGGATCTGGCCTCTGGATACCTCTCTGACCTAACGAAACGCGGCTCTAGAAACTTCACGCCGACATTCTGATGGGTCGTGTTATTTCACTGGTCGAGCCAGTCCATTCATGCAGCGAACTGCAAGACTACCACTGTTGAGATGTTATACTCTTTCATCGGTTATCTCTTTGCACACTGGTTCTTCATTCATGACGTCTTTACAATTAATCCTTTTATTAGTTGTCTTTAATGATGAGAACCTCCTTATTAATATATATTAAATATATCCAGGCCCTATTATCTTCTGGTTACGACTTCAATCCGTCTGAGTATTCCCCTGATGCATGTTCCACATGGTTCCTTGCTGCACGGCTCCAATCAACACAACAGCTCGATTAGTTGAGACCGGTCGGTTCCCTGAAGACTGTACGTTGATATTCCACTACTATTAGTATTTATCTTTGAAGAAACTGATTGGCTTTTTATTAATATGTTATTAACTAAATATATTTGTTGTTATTATCATTGGATAATGTTTAAATTGTTGACATAATGTAACCGCAGCTCGTGGACTCGTCGTAAACTCGTTCACGGACGCGTTACCGTTGAGGCACATTCTGCTACATTACAGGCCGTTTTCGAAAATGGGTAGTGTCCGACCGAAGGTCTATTTTTGGCCGAAGCCGATTAATCGGCAATCTCCACAACCTTCGGCCGAAGCCGAACCCGTAGCCGAAGGTTTATAAACTATTAGTAATGTAATAATTTCCTTCAATATTATCCACAACTAAAGAAGAATATCGGTGTAAAGTGGCTCATGCCCCTTTTTTCTCGGTGATAGAGGTATCCGCATTGAACTAAGTGCAGTCCGGTCTGTCAGTCACCCACTCTTTCGTAACAGTTCGTTTAATTCCGACTGTTCTCGGATCTTCGGCCCAGAGAGCATTGCAGAGCGCATGCTAAGAGCAATGTCTCGTAATAGCTGCAATATTTTTTTAATTACATTATTCAGTATTAGTCCCATTTATGAAGACTCGATTATGATAAAATAAGATCGGCTGACGGTTTACTTTTTAACAGAAAAAAATGAAAATTAAACTTAACATGACATCCTACTTACTTTAAAATAAAATATCATTGACACTGAGACACATTTATCGACACGGATTAAAGGTGAGGGGACTGGTTAGTGACAGTCTATGCGATTATCCTTGGTGACACTCGCTGACAGATGAGACAGGCGCCAGGGCGAAACCAGATCATCCCTAATGAGCCTGTCTTCTATAGTCCGTGGTAGACTATGCCGTTCTCGTAAGAATTTGTTCAGCCATTAAAATCACTGTCTCCTGTTGCACCATAAATCCTCTGCATGAAACGATAAGGCCAACAATATTTATTTTATTTTCAATTACGAGGCAGAGTTCTAGGTTAGGATTTTATCTCATAGCACATTGAAACCTTAAATTCAAAAGCGTAATTTCATACATAATATAGAGTCGTACTTTAGTTGAGAAATAAAAATAAAAAACTGCAAAAAGCAACGTGTGAAGTATGATTTTGAAAGAAACCTGCTGCGGTAGCTCTTGGACTTGCCGTGAAGGTAATATTTTATGATGTTACTTTGTAATGAAACTGTTGTTCTACTTAAGTTCTGCTCAAGTCTTGTGGTTGGCGCTTGGTATGTACTTACTCCAAGCTAAAAGCTAGCTCGTGTCAAGTGGAGTTGTGAAGCGCACTTAGGATATAAGACGCTATGAGCGGCTCCAGACTGAATCACTGTTCACCCCCAACTATACTCGATATTAGACTGTTTTATTATGTCTTTCGCTTCTATTTGTTTAATACACTCAAGTCTCGTCCCATCAATTATTTAATACTTTTTCGATTTAAAATCAGAAAACTTGTATTTTCGCAAAAAAATCAGTTAGTCGTCTCGGTGATCTGGAGTTCAAGCTCCCCGCATTTGCAACAATAAGTCTTTGCATCAAATCCGGACACAGGACTCAGACCAGTCGCTGGTCCGCTTCCTGGCTCACACCAATGACTTTAAGAAATTATTTTCCGAAGTTATGTGTGACAAATATCGATGATTGAAAACTTTGTGCCCGGTATAGCAATACGTTCGACACCTTTTCTATTTGGACGTAAACATAACAGCGAGGCGAGGCTTAACTGCCGCAGCTTGCACGTATATAAGATTTAGCTTCATAAAATTTAAATTAATATTATGCTGCTGTTTGGAACAGACAACGAAGCTATTAGAAGCGAACAGGAAAATTACTAGCCAGCAGTGAATATTTCTGTGAATTAAAGGGTTCTATACATATTTTTTCCTTTTTGGATTATTAAAAATTACTTCTTGTAGGCGAACCTTTTATAGATTAAGTACTTTTTCTTCTAAGCAAGCAATTTCATTGAAAATTTATATTTAAGATAAATCTGTAACAATGTAGCAACGCTGTCCCTTTCTTCCTTTCCCATCCCACCCCCTTGATAATGAATGGGAACGGGAATCACCATAGTATCATTTGATGTATACTGCCGACAATCAACTATTAACTCTCTTTTTTTCCATCCGAAGAGATTGTCTTATGCGTTACGACCACCAATTGTACAAATTTGTGTTGTTGTAAGTTTATTACTTGGTATAGGTACCATAAAGAGTATTCCATTCTATCCATTGCGAAATATGGTTAAATAAGCAGATATACAATGCAAAAGCGGATGGATGTAGGAGTCGTGGAAGGGCAAGACACACATTCTATGACCAAATAGGACGTGTTCTGGAGGAAGGTGATGTTAGGAGCCTCAAAAACCGACGCGCGTGCATGAAAAGAGTTATGAAAGTCAGCGAAGCGAGTGAGATGTGTAAGAATATATCTAAATGGTTGTGAAGCAAAAAAAAGTGTTTATATGGTTTACAAGAAACATTTATTGTACGGAACCCTAACTAGCTCATTCTGAACGGTTTGAATGCAAATTGGCAGTGCAGTCTCAACTACTCGCCCAACGATTATTTTATTAGAGTGCAATTTACTAGGATTTTAATTAACAACTTCGTTTTGTAACTTTGATACAAACACTAAGAATTATTTAACCATTTTATGATTTTTTGTTTGTTTACTGTCTCGGTAGTCCAGTGGTAGAGCACCCTGGTTCTGAATCCAGAGATCGCGGGTTCGAGCCCCCACATTGGCTCAAACCAATGACATTTCGAAATTAATTTCGTTAGTTATGTGTGATAAATATCGATCACTGAAAACTTTGTGCTCGGTATGGCAATAGGTTCGCCACTTATTCCATTTGGGACGTAAACATAACGGCGAGAAGAGGCTTAACAGCCGCTGCCTACACCTTCGGGTAGAAAAAGCCGTGAAGTTATGTTATGTTTGTTTGTTTACATTGGATCATCATCTTCCTGTTACCATTAGTTGGGGACATCACAACAGGTTGTTCTTTTCCCTATCATTCGCATCTTCCACACTAACACTTTTTTTATGTGATAGGAGGGCAAACGAGCAGGCGTGTCACCTGATGTTAAGTAACCAGCGCCGCCCATAGACACCTGCAACATATATAGTGTTACAGTTGCGTTGCCGACTTTTAAGGGAGTAGGATAGGAAGGAATGGGGTAGGGGGTACCTCTCTCACCGAACGAAACGCGACATGAGCCACTTTACGTCGATCTTCTGAGAGGTGGTGGTATTTCACCAGTGGCCCATTCATCCAGCTAACTGCTTGGCTCTATCACTCCTAAAACTTTTCTAAATCAAGTCGTCTTTCACACAGTCCATTCATATTTTCCTAGGTCTTCCTCTTCTCTTATTTCTTTCCACATTCAGGTTTATCATTCTTCTCGCAACATGTGTATCAAGACTCGGTGATTCAGTGGTAGAGCACCCTTCAACTGAATCAAGAAGTCGAACGTTTGAACCCTGGCTCATACCAATGACTTTCAAAACTATTTTTTTGTTTTTTTTGTATAAATATAGTTGACGCTACCTAAATGTTTAGAAAACCGCAATAGTAAAGCGGAAGGCCCAGGTTCAATAAACGGGTCTTGCCTAACCTATATCAGTAAGGTCGGTGTGAGGGGTTTTACCGAAACTTATATATGTATATAATGCAATGCAATGAGTATTCAACGGGATTGAACCCAGAAAAAAATACAAAGCTGTTCCATCCAAGCCGCGGTGCATCAGCTCCACTCCGTTTTGCATACTGAAAGTAGGCCGCATAAAGTGCAACAGTGTTAATATTAAAACAATGCAAATATCAATATAAAAATAATAAATGCAAATCTGTACGTGCACCGTACAGTCAGCGGTTCCCATTCCGGTTCCAATTCCCATCAGTATTCAAATATGTGTATAAAGCAATTGTAATGTAAGTATAATAAAAAAGTACATTAAAAAACAACAATTTGATCAATTTCTAAAGTAACTGAGCATTGCTATAAAATTACATTAGGTTCAATAACTTACAATATACAATTGCTTTGTTTACGACCAAAGTCATTGAATTTAATTCAATTAAGGTTATATTTAAAGAGTTGGCACAAACAATTTAGAAGTGAATTTCCTTTATGGCCGGCAATTACAGGAATTATCAAAACGGTTATCTTTAATAAGTGAACAGTTCAATTTTCGATTAATACCGTTGATTAAATGTTATAAAACTTTAATAATTATATACATATATGTATCAATAAGAGTTTAGGTATTTACATATTTATTTCTCAGATTTTAATGTTAAGAATTAGGTACGTAAAGAAACATGTTATGCCTTCTGCTAAGCCTGCGCGACATTGATAATACTTTTTCACGGATTTCAAATTTTAAAGAAATTATTTCTCAATCATAATCCAAGCTATATTAAAGCAATCTCTAATAAAAGTGAAAAAGTCCATAGAATATAGTCAGACATACAAAATCACGGACAACGACAAGATATATTAAACTATCACATAATTAAAAACGCTGATTCTAACCACTGCCAACAAAATTATAACCTTTGTAATAAAGTTAGAGTTTGTAAGTGCCGTCATCTACCGTGTAAAATTAAAACTAAGAAGACAATAAATAGTGCAGTTGGCAAGAACGATGCATTTGTATTAGGAGTACTGGAGAAAATACATAGGTGGCGCTGATCAAAGTTTTAATATATTTTCAAGGGTGCGGGGGCCAACGGAGAAGTCATCTGGTGGTAGGCGGCTAGCGCCACCGATGGTCATCTGCTATACCGAGAGTGTTACAGTGATGGGCATGAGGATGGGATGGGAAAGAAGAGTGGGCCTTTGGATACCTCCCTAACCGAACGAATACGAAACAAAATACTGAAACTTAAAATTCAAACGAATCGTATGACCACAGTTAACTTTCGTGACACGTTGTCTGAGGAATTAAGCAGTCTCGGTGGTCCAGTGGTCGAGCACCCAGCTTCTCAGCTTCGATTCCAGCAGTTAAGTGTGATAAAATCGATGACTGACAACTTTGTGCCGTGTATGGCAATGGGTTCGCCACTTATTCCATTTTGGAGACTTAACAGCCGCTGCCTACACTTTCAGGTAGAAAAGAGCGTAAAGCTATATATGTTTACGTCTTTACAGAGTGGCAGACAACTGTTACCACCTAATTCAAAATTAATTAAATATAGTTTTGATACAAAACAAAGATGATTTAATATTTCGCTCGTAACAAAAGTGTGACAAATAGGTACCTATGTGTTATGACAAGTGAAATCGCATTATCATTCTTAACGCGACTTTTAATAATAAGGCATACTGTTATGTAAGACCTAGTTGAGCACCTTTAGTTTATGTACTCATCATGTATTAAAAAAAGATGTAAAAATGATTGATATTATCAAAATTTATTTATATGTCTATTTTTAGTAAAAACAATTATAAATGTACACGTCAGACATTTTGGTTTAGTATCTATCTACTATGTAGAGTACTAGGGATTAAGTAGAGTGCCAACCACAACAAACGACAAAACAACAGTTCCCTAATAGAAATACCGTAGAAAACAGTAGGTGGATTAAAATAGGCAGATTTTATACTTTCCATATTATAATTAAAACAAGTGGCTTACGCCGCGTTTCGTTCAGTGAAGGGGTTTCCGGAGGCCCACCCCCCTTCTCCTCCCTTTTCTATCCTACTGCCTTAAAGGCTGGCAATACAACTTTAACACTATATGTGTTGCGCGTGTCCATGGGCAGCGGTCGTTGCTTAATATCAGGTGACCCGCTTGCTCCAAAACAATAACCAATGACAACACCAAAAGGAATAGGAGGGCAAACGAGAAGCGTGTCACCTGATGGTAAGCAACTACTACTATCTCTCACTGATAGTGTCACAGTTGCACTGCCAGCTCTGAAAGGGAGTAGGATGGGAAAGGGACGGGAAGGGTGGTGGTCCTCCGGATACCTCTCTCACCAAACGAAATGCGGCACGAGCCACTGTACGTCTATATTCGGAGATGCCGTGGTATTTCACCGATGAAGCTGGCCTATTAATGCAGCGAACTGCGTGGCTCTACCACTTTCTAGAAGAAGAGAGAGACAGAAGACGTAGTAATTTTATTTATCTTTCAATATAAAGCTAGGCCAACAAATATTTGACAATATCAAAGTTTCTAAGTTGTTATGACTCCAACAGAGTTTCAATTTGTAGTTGTGTAGTGTGGTCACTATCATACGGGCTTTTCCCCGTTTATTACAATTCTAGTGACGCAGCGTTTTATTACATAGAAATAAAAAAGTAAATATTTGCATAGATGGGGTAATAGGTGGCTTAGTACCCTATCTAATTGAAAAAATAGTAAAAATAAAAATAATGAATAACACAAAAAATAGGGACAGTAGGTAGCAGTTAGTGCTCCTGATGTAGAGTAAACAAATCTCAAAATAATCTAAATATTTTAAATACACATAGTGTGTGAAACATTTATGCAAAATGAAATCTGTGAATTTCAAGTTTTAGTATATCAATAGGCGACGACATCAAAACACAGCCTACAGAGAATAAGGAGAGTGATAACTGATAACGGTCGATTGGAAGTTCAATTCGAAATACAAAATATAAAAACAAAAATGGCGGCAGACACTAACAAACTTTTTCAAAAAAGGAACAATACATAATTAGTCTAAATGCAATGAATATTGCTAAGCGCGCCATATCAGTAGCTAGTAAGTATTAAATGTGGTAACAGAACAATTGTCGGCAGTAAGTTCACGATTTATTAATTGTATCGCCCCAGCCCAGTGACAGCGGTCTTTGTCCGACCTATTAACCCAGCCAGGGGTACTCAACATTTTGACGAATATACTTAAAATTTCACATATATAACACTATGATTTGCAGAATGGTATGATTTAGCTATAATTTTTATGGGATAGGAGGGCAAACGAGCAAGTGGGTCATCCCATACCATTAGTAAGCAACTTCTCATAGCCCATGGACACCGTGGTGCGTTGCCGTCCTTTAAAGGAGTAGGAGGGGAAAGGAAGGAGAAAGGGGATCGGGCCTCCGGATATCTCTCTGACCGAATGATACCCCGCACGAGCCACTCGACGCCGATATTCCGAGAGTTCATGGTATTTCAACGGAGGAGGCGGCCCATTCACGCAACAAACTCCATGACTCTGAAAGTCCACTGAAAGCTAGAAAAACAATCAATTCAATATAGTATATGTTACTGCCCTAATCCCACTAAATTTAATATGAAAATTTTAGGATCCAAGGTTCCTAAATACACATAAATTCTATTCTAAATTCTAGCGACGAGCCTATTCCTATAATGCAATGTATTATACATTCCATTGTAGAAATAAGCTCGTCGTTTATTCCATGGGACTGAATATTAAATTCAGTATTACTTTCTGTATCTTCGTGTGTTTAGGACATGAAGCATATAGTAAGATAAAATTCGAAGAAATAACTCATAAGACGCATTTTCTTTGTCTCTTTTATTCTAGCAATTGCAATAAAATCTTTTGTGCGAAATTTACTTTGACGTTGTATATAATAAAATTATACTTATTGTATGGCATACAAAAAGACATTGATTGAACATTTGTTTACTTAGTTCTTAATACTTAATCATGTTGACTATTATTCATCGTATAAAACAACGCAAACTGTATTGTTGGTCACAAAAAATGCGTTGGTATATGCGTTCTTATCAGTGTGAAAGTGCAAAAAAAATGTTGTGCACCTCTAATTTTCACGATGCGCGTACGCGGTCTCGTCTCTGCTCTCGCGCGCGGCGGGGTTAGTTTGTTAGTCTACTATGCGCGCGCGCCTTTGATACCGAGTACGTATCGATTAAATAAAAATGGCGGTCCGTGATATAACTGTTGTTTATCAATAAAAAGTGATTTGATCTGAGGCATTAGGTACAATTCTTATAATCTACCGTGAAGTTGTGTTGCTATGCTAATGTGTTTTTTTGATCTAGGCATATAATAATATGTATTACAATAGCATGTGCAGATGACTTAAAAATAAATTCATAAAAATATTACTAAAAGTTTTGTAGTTGTATTTGCATGCACATTTTTATTTATATTTTATTGTGTAGGTTTTAAATTTAATTGTGAAAATTTATTTAAGTTTTCACCTTGAACTATTTCATTAGTGGGTCAACAAAAAGTAAACAAAATAGGTATTATTAATGTATACCGGTGAATTAAGCAGCAAATATAGCAGTTTTAAATTTGTGTCATGAGAACAATCTTTTTGATGAATCAGATAAAAAAATATAAGTGTTCATTTGTACTTTTGTGCTTGAGCTAGTGTTGAGAGAGAAAAAAATAGAAAAATGTTGTATCTAGGTTTACTGTTAGTTTTGGTGCCAGTTAGTTCCCAATATTTGAATCTTACAGAAAGCGTGGGAAACATTCTCGGGTAAGTTTTTATGATATTAATATGCTTTCATTATTTTATTTTATTATAAGGTCGACTTTCTTATAAGTTCTCCTTTCCCAAGTCCAACTATTCATTATTATTTTTTAAATCGTCTGTAATGTGAAGAGATGATCGTTCATGGTATATATTTAACTCCCTAGTTAAAATAAATAAATTTAAAAAAAAATTATACGCGCCTACCAATTTATACATAACGTAATAATACAGCTGGCGTCAAGCAAACTGTAATTCACATTATGTACATAATTGGTTTCGGAGAAGAAACACAGTCATGTGGTTAGTACTGCGATTCTGATTCAAAAGGTCACGAGTTTGAATCCGAATGCACGTTTCAGGAGTCAATGACTGTGTCTGTCTTATCTAAATATGATGTCAAACGAATAAGAGTTTAAGTTAAAAAATCACTTCTCCCGAATCTCACTTCTTTTTGCGTACTGCGAAAAGGACTTGATTAACTTGTTTTGTTATTGTTTCCCAAAGTTACGTGTGATGAATTCTGTATGAGGTATTCACAATGATTGGCTTCGCTTTTTATTACACAAAGAAAAAATTGCCGCGTCGAGGAATAACCGGACTTAATAGTTAATAGTTCCTACTATTAAAGTAGTAAAGCTACAAAAAATAACCAAAAGAAAGATATGAAAATTTTATATTTCAATTTACGTATAATTATAATGTGGTAGTATTACGCAGTTCGCAAAAGAAAAGGGACCCGCTCGACCGGTAAAATACCATATCTTATAAAATCGACCTAAGGTAGCTCATGCCACGTTCGTTGGAAGAGTTATCCGGCGCTAGTCACTTACCACCACGTGGCCTGCTTTTCCATTTGCTCATAATCCTATAAAAAATGTAAGTATTTTGATGTTTTAAACATAAAGTTAAATTATCTATCTATACTTGCATAGCTGTGTGTGTGGACAAATGAACGGGATGCAACCATACTTATCCTATCCTTAACTACTGAAGTAATCACCGGGAATTCTCGAGTTTATCTAAACAAACATCTCAACTGGCAACATTAAGCGAGGGAGCCGGTTTCAAATAGCCAGTTTGTAAATGCACTCATTACTTTACGATGAGATATTATACATCCGTGTTATTATGAAATGCTTTGAAAATATACAACGCGATCTTTTTTTAAAACCTTACTTAACTTACTGGCATATAAGTATGTTTATAATTAGAAAAAAAAGTTTTTATCTTTCTTACGCCCGAATACTGAACCGCCACGCAAATCTGACAATCAATAAAGTGCTACTTACTGCTCAAATTTCACGTATTCTGTCTAATGTGACAGCTACTTAAACGATTAAGTAGCGCTTATATATTTGAGTGGCGGTTCAGTATTCGGGCTTTAGTCTCTTCTTTTAGTCTCGATGGTCCAGTGATCGAGCACATGTTTCTGAATCTAGAGGTCGCGGGTTAAGGTATCCTGGCACACGGCAAAGACTTTTCGAAATTAATTAATTTTGAAAGTTGTGTGTGATAAATGTCGATGACTAAAAACTTTGTGCCCGGTATGGCAATAGGTTCGCCACCTATTCCATTCGGGACGTAAATATAACGGCGAGACGAGGCTTAATATAATAGCTCTCGTTTAATATTCGCAACTTTTGATTGTTTTGATAATTGTGGGTACATTTTTGACACGCTTTCGAGTGTAAACAACTTGATAAATTTCAGTGTATGTTTTTTTTATATGTCTTACTTGTCCAAGACAATGAAATATATGTTAGTATTTTGCAGTCTAAGGTACTAAGTAAATACACTCGATAAAATAACTCTCCTCTTAGCTTAATGGGTTAAACGCATGGACAACTGCAAATAAAAATATTAACCCGTAAACGCCAAGTTATATGCTTAGATCTTTGAAACTACGCAACGGATTTTGATGCGGTTTTTTTAATAGATAGAGGGTGTCATCGGGATGGTTTATAGCTATAATGCAAGTATGATGAAGTAAAGAATCCAAAATTTACTTATTTATTACTTTTGATGCGGAACAAAGTTCACTGGGACATCTAGTATCTTATATAATTCTTCTAGTTATTGGCACCACAAGGTCCGTGAGACCTTGTGTTCACATAGAAGGAAACATCCGTCCATTTGTTGCTCATCATTATTTTTTTCATTCTGAATCGTAATTGTTCGTGTACTTGCCTATTATTGTATCATAATAGCTGATATCAGCGTGTTTGCATTATAATAGAACTGGCTGACATTGTTTAACAAAAAAAAACAACTGTTCGAAATTTAAATTTACTTTATTTAAATTTAAATTTTGACGAGCCTCGTGGTACATTACCACCCGAGTACAAATATTTGTGTCAAGCATGAATGTTTGTATGGTGTCTGGGTGTTTTTCTATGTATTCTAAGTATTAATAAATGAAAAGCATATACATATTACACTTGAAACATGTATTTGGTATTTAAACTAAAAACAATTTTGCACAAACGCGGCACGAGCCACTTTACGTCGATCTTCTGAGAGGCCGTGGTATTTCACCGATCGAGCCGGCCCATTCATACGGTGAACTGCTTGGCTCTACCACTGTTAAAGATTATAAAATTACTGCCGTTTAATTACTGTTAAAGGGATAAGGGAATTGATCTTGTGCAGAAATGCAGGCTAACTCTTGCAACATAGACCGGCGATTAAACAGCCCTATGTTAACAAAGCCAATTATAAATTAATTAATTAATAATTACATCTACTATTACCTTTTTTTAACGCGAGGAAATGCTTTATGCACACCCCCGCCTGGAGACGGCAGGGAGTAGTGTGGGACTCCCACGGCAGTACACTGCAATCCGATTCTAGGGCTACCCACTAAAACTTCGCGGCGGCCTTCTTCCGGCGTTAGGGTGGTCCAGGATACGGTTAACCCCTCTGGACATATCTGCTATTACCTACTTGGTAAATCATGTCATTAGAACTCTAATAACTTGGGCTATTGAAACACGTTAAAATTTAATTAAAAATGTTTTTCCTAAAACAATCTTTCCAGTAATCCGTGTACAGACAAGAACCACATAGTCTTGGCTCCTGGAGTCCTCACAGCTGGTGGTACAAATAGAGCATGCGTCTCCCGCTTTTATCCAGAGGGACCAGCTCGTGTGCTGCTCACATTGCTCACCGAAGACCGAAAGACTACCACAGCATCCAGGGATTTGCCGTCAGGTAAATTGTAATTTTGAATATACATATCTTCTAGAATGGAATAGATCGCGCTTACTATTCTGCTCTTAGTGGTAGCTAGTTAGTCACCTACATCTTTTGTAGCTTCACGGCTCTTAATTCTGGTAAGTGCAGACAGTGTCAATTATGTCTGGAGAAGCTCAATACATTTTTGGTCCTATAGAGTATTACAGTTGGGTACATCGGGCACATAACTTTCGGAAAGTCATTGGTCTTACCCGGATTCCAATATGAGACTTAAGAATTATGAGCAGAGTCCTGAATCTGTAGTTATAAATAATAAAAGAACCTATAAGGGACTAAATATTTCTTGCCGAAACACTTAAAAAAGCTGTCGTAACTTAAGATCTTGATAGGATTAAAAATATACATATTATTATTATTTATGTATGTACACGTGATTCTAAACAATTATAAAACAATAATAATTAATTGTGGCTAAGTATGATTATATGATTGAAACAAACAAAGATTAAGATACAAATTATGCATTTGTCTTGCTTTGAATAATTAGAAAGAACATCCTCTGGAAATGAAAGATTCTTTATGGGGATAAAAGATGTTATAGTGTTCCAAAAGATAGTTGCACTCAACACCCGAGAGATCACTATCGCCTACCATGAAATAATGCAGGGTCTATTGGTAACCGGGCTCTCTTGTCATACACGCTCGTCGGCTTTTAAGGCTCCTGACATCACCTTCCTCAAGGACTCGTTCAATTTGCTTATGGAAAATGTGTAGTGGCCATCTTCGACTCCTACATCCTTCCTCTATTGCACTGTTTATGAATATCTGCTTAGTCAATATTGTAGTGCATGAAGTAAATGTGAAAAATATTTAAAAAAAACCTAAATAACTAATATAAAAAGCCTCGGTGCAACACAAATATCTTTCGTGAGACGTTATTTGAGGAATTATGCAGTCTCGGCGGTCCAGTGGCGGTCGAGCACCCTGCTTCTGAGTTATGGGTTCGTATCCGGGGTCACACGAATGATTTCTCGAAATTTTTTTTCGGAAGTTATATGTGACAAATATCGATGACTGACAACTTTGTGCCCAGTGTATTGCATTAGATACGCCAATTATTCCATTTGCAACGTAAAAATAACGGCGAGTCGGGGCCCAACAGCCGCTGCTTACACCTTCGGGCAGAAAAACGCGTGAAGCTATGTTATGTTGGTTTAACGATACCACTAAATGCACTAACACATAACATACATAACATGACTTCACGCCTTTTGTTACCCGAAGGTGTAGGCAGCAGCTGTTAAGCCGCGTCTCGCCGTTATGTTTACGTCCCAAATGGAATAGGTGGCGAACCTTTTGCCATACCGGGCACAAAGTTTTTCAGTCATCGATATTTATCACACATAACTTCCGAAAACAATTTCGAAAAGTCATTGGTGTGAGCCAGTGTCTGGAATCGAACCCGGACCTCTAGATCAGAAGCCGTGTGCTCGACCACTGCGCCACCGAGACTGTTAAAACTAAATGCACTAAATTATTGCAAATACAGTTAAATGCAAAATAGCAGGCAAATAACATTATAATTAAATAATACATCCGTGTATTATTTCCATTACAATTGTGGGATTTCCTGTAATTATATTTACGACCAGGGTATCGTGTAAAATTTTAATCTTTTTTTATTTTAATATAATACAAATATATGCCTAATAAATTAATAATACCTAACATAATATATTATATTAGTAAGAGGTACACGTATATGAGTGTTTTTACGGCTTTTGCATCTAACAATCAAGATACGAATTTGAATTGCATTAAAATATAAAATTTACGTGGTTTAGGTACGTTTGAACTGCATAATGTTATTCATTTGCTTGGTCAAGAGTGTGTAGAGCTATGCTTTGTTTAGGGTTCCGTATTCTTTTTTATAAAGAAACTAGCAGACCGCGCGAACTTCGTGCCGCTATATTATATGTAGCTACCCGCCTCACGGTGTTACTCGCGTACAAACAAAATATCGATGCCGACGATGATTACACATAGCCTATGCTACTCAGTGATAATGTAGCTTTCTAAAGAAAAAAGAATTATTAAAATCGGTCCAGTACTTTTTGAGTTTTGTCGTTACATACAAAAATACAAATCTTTCCTCTTTATAATATTATATAGATGATTGAAAAAACTGTTTTCAGCGTGCACTTTTTCCCCACACAATGGTAGTCTCGCAGTTCGCTGTTTGAATGGGCCAGGCTCGACCGGTGAAATACGACTACCTCTCAGAATATCGACGCAACGTGGCTTGTGCCGCGTTTCGTTCGGTGAGAGATGCATCCGGAGGCCCGACTCCTTTCCCCCTCCTACTCCCTTAAAAGACGGCAACGCACCACGGTGTTCATGAGCGATGTGAAGTCGCCAGTCCTACTCCCGTAAAATTCGAAGAGAAGGCTTCGGGGTTCTTTTCCAAGGAATGGGGGCAAAGTGGAGATTATTAGGCAAAGGGCATCAGTCTTCAATTCTTTCTTTAGTGCAAAATCAGGTACGAACTCGAGACTAAAAAAGAAACAAGGTACTACTACTACTAGGCCACCGAGAAAACGGTGCATAAACCTATTAATAAATACATCCACAGACTTTCTGCACGTGCCTATTTATATGTTACTTATGTATTTAAGCATTTACATATATACATTTAGATGCAATGACTAATTCTATTGTTACTAAATTACGATACACTCAACATACTGTGGAATTTTATTAAACTCAAACAACTAGAGATAGCCCATTGCAATTAAATGATAGCCTTTTCTTACAACAGACAAAAAGCTATCTCTGTGTTCTATACTCGTATTAGGAATTAAGTTCTGGTCTTAACTCCGTGACGTGGTCTTAATTTTAATGGTATTAAAGGGGGCAAATGAGCTGGCCGGTCACCTAGACGTAAGTGTCTAGCGCTGCCCATGGACACCTGCAACACAGATAGTGTTAAAGTTGCCTTGCCGGTCTTCTGATTGAGAAGACCTAAATATAGCTTTAGTTAAGCTAGATATCAATTACCAATTAAATTAAGCACACTAGGCTAGGTCAAAAAATGGGTGGTAGAGCTTGAACTAGTAATAGTTCAATATAAATTGAAATTTTGATGATTTTATTTTCGTTAGGTGATGGTGGCTGTCTCGACATCAATGTACCACAGCTGCCCAACACAAAAGCTGATCTGATCGTAAACATAAGGTAAGAAAGATTTCTACAATCAATTAAAAAGTTAGAGATTATTTTTGGCAGTCGAGTCTATCAGCAGAATCTACTATAAAGATAGGCTCAGCTACTTATTATGATGAAGAATATAAAGTTATGCGTCTGTGAGAATTATTCATCATACCAATAGAATACTCTATTGGTATCGCCTTATAGGCCAGCTGCCTATAGTTTTTGTATTGAAAGTCGTGATGATATAACCAAATTTTGAAAAAGAAGTTAACCACATTACCCGATGATAATACATACAAGTGTTATCAATCTGTCTGTTACTCTTGTATGTATATATAATTTCTAAACTGAATTTCTTTCTGAACTTATCTGAAATCGATAGCCCAGGTAGTCCAGTAATATGTACTGGTGTCTTCTTAAATGTTGTTCCCCAGGTATCCAGAGGCACAATGTGTATGGGAACGTCGGTTATCCTTGCGCGTCTCCAGCGGACGCGTGCTGGTCGTGCAGGCTGAGCGTGCCAAGTATAGACCTGGAGATACGGTGCGCGTTAGAATAATGGCGCTCAAATCTGACCTGACACCATCACACGGCTCGGTAAGATATTTTCGCTATAAGACTTTTATTAATGTTAACTCTTTAACTCATGCACTTGAGTCCGTTGCGGTGAAGGCAGATAAAATAGACGCCACAAGAGACGATTTTAACACACCTCATTTGCTTCTTTGACTTTTCGTCATACACCCTCGTCAGTTTTCAAGTCTTCTGACTTAGACTTCCTCTAGGACACGTTCAATCTGGTGTCGAAAATTTGTCGTGGTCTTCCCGGACTACTTCATCCTTCCACCGTATATCTGCTTATCACTATTACATAATATAAAACAAAGTCGCGTAGTTTTAATAGATAGAGGGTTTCAACGGGGTGGTTTGTTTATATAACTCATATGGAATGCAATAAAGAAAAAGTGATAATATTTGAGATTTAGCACTTTAATTGTAAACGATGTAAAATTACTTATGATGCGGAACAAAATTCGCCGGGTCAGCTAGTTTAAAATAAAGTACATATATTCATTACTCTACTTACTAATATAATAAATATATGACTAACTTCAATCATTTGACACCCGCGCCATTAAAGAACTTAGATAAAATTTATTATTAAGTTGGCGCCTAGTAAAACAAACAGTATAAATTACCGGAAATTCCCTCTTAAATAGCGCGATTCCTCGCTTATAAAATTACCAAATCTGAGGCATGCAATAATCAACTTCATTAAGTGTATGGCATAGCTACCTACTTGCTCGTAGTAAACCCGTCACCGCTCCCTCCCATGTGCTCGTTCACAAGGATTTCTCTCGACCCAACATATTGTCATACTTTCTTTCAAGTTTAATGTCAGACGGTTATGAGTATATAACTGTATTTCTTGACGATGCTTAAATATTATAAATTTAATACATTTATTCGGCAAGTCACTTCGTAAAGACTTGCAATCCGCTAATGAAGAATCTTTTACATTAGGATTACGGTACTTTTTCCCTTAAATAAAGTAATAGAGAATAGTGCTATCCCATCTCTTCCTTGGAGTGTCGTAAGAGGAAAACAAAAGTTTTGACCTGATCGTATCTCAGTCCTACTTAGACTTGTGGTTCGGCTCTTAGACTTCTTGTTCAGGAGTCTCGAATCATGATCCGGTCATATACCTTCGGATATTAAAGGCATTTCAAAACAAAATACCTATTTTCTGGGAAGGTCTCTGTCAAAATTTAATAAAAATTGACTCCGACCGACAAAACTCTTAATAATATAATTCCCCAGCACATGTCGATACAAATCATAAATTTAGTATGTAACACTTAACAATAGGTTATGGGCGCAGTGGTTTGACATAATGACAATTGTTTTTTTTTTGTTTAAACAGTTAGTATCGATACTGTATGAACCGGTCGGTCCGTTACCCCGGAACGGTCCACAGCCTCATTGTACTACTTTACTGTAGGTACAGTTAGCAAAAACAGCTTCGTAAATATGGGCTTTACAAAGTTACAATAACACTCAATTGCTTTTATCTGCGGTTTCGCTCTACAACAACAACATTTCTTTACACCAATCCCTTGGGTTACGGAGTATGCCGAGCGAACAGAGCACCATAAGCATTTTTTTTTATTTATCTAAAAAATATTTTTATAATTAACGCTGCCCATGGATACCTGCAATACATATAGGTATATTGCAGGTGTCAGAGGCTTTTAAAATGGGATAGGCTTAAAATGGATTAAAATGGGTCGTAAGTGGGATGAGGAGCGGAGAGGGGAATGGATTGGGCCTCTAGATACCTGCCGAGAGAAACTCGGTATGAGCCACTTTACGTTGATATTCTCAGAGCTCTTGGCATTTCACTGGTCGATCCGGCCCATTTATGACACGAACAGCGTGGCTCTATCACTGCACCATATAACAATAAGCAGTTCTATATCTTTAAACGTAACAAACATCTTTTATAATATAGGGATAGGAATGTAAGTACAGATAATACAATCAAAAAAGTACACCGAAGTACCCACTATTAAGATACAAAAAAGTATTGAGTTGAAGAAGGAGGAGATTTAATGAACCCTCCCCTTCCGAGTGATTAATGGACGGTCCCTTATTAAAAAGTTGGTTCGTGTGGGCGAGTCCGAGATCACTTGTTAAATTGATAGATTGTTAAACACAGTTATATTCCTTTTTTATTGATTGAATTGATTGAATCAATAGGGATTTATTGCACATGTACATATTTGAACAATATAGACAAACGACCATTCTATATACCTAAGTACCTTCAGATCTAAATATGTATGTTTCAAATTGAAATGTATGTTTTCAATTACAAAGTAACAACTTATCATTGATAAAAGTAATTTCCATAGTCATTGTTATGTGCCAAGATTCCAATAAGAAGTCTATGTAACACTTACTTTTTACATCATTGCAGATAGAAGAAATATGGCTGGAAGGTCCCCATGGTGCATGGGAAGGGTCCCGGGTGGCGCAGTGGCTGCAAGTTAGGACACGACTTGGTTTAGCGCAGCTTCAGTATCAGTTAGATAAATTAGCGCCACCAGGAAAATGGACTTTGAGGGCTAGACTGGGGGATGGTTCACAGGTATAATATTTTAAGTGACATATATACACAATTACACAAAATTCCTCTCGCTATATTTATTTTAAATTTCAGGGTTCAGCAGTGTTTTCCGTGGGTAACTATGAGTTACCACCTTTTCAATTGAGCGTACGTCATTCACCAAGAGTCCTGAGGAGCAGTGAGAGACTTTCTTGGATCGTCTGCGTCAGGTAAATAGTGATCAGTTGCAGAGGACCAGCTTTCGGTAGCATCTGAATGCAATTTAATTAGAATTACCTGTCTTAAGGTATCCATGGTCGGAGGCAGTGGAAGGAATGCTGGTGATACGTTTACGGGGCGCGGGAGGGGAAGGTGCTGGTGGAGGAGTACGTACCGCTGTCCAGTTGAGGGCCCCCAAAGCCTGTCATAGACATTCCGTAGCTGCAAAGCGAGTAGGACTCCACTCCAGGAATCCCCCACAAGTACTCGTCGCTGACTTCTCTTTCCAGGTACACTATTCTAATTTCCACTTCTCCCTTGGTCAGTAATCGATATTTATGATTGGTCAGAAATGAAATTGTTATTCTTATTATCTCTATTCTAGGAGGACGGTACAAGGATCTGGCAGAACACCACAGTTGTGTCTCAAGTCGTAGACAATGCCATAACTCTTGAGTTTTTGACCAAGCACCGAGCTGTTATATCACCTGGATTGCCATACAAACTGAAGGTAAGCATTAGAGTAACATATTTCCTTGGCTATAAGGCTAAGAAGTTCTAAGATAAGTTTCATTTTCTCTTTCTCATTAAAGTAACTGAGAAATATTAACCTTATTATGTGTAGGTGAAAGCAACCCGTTGGGATGACAAGCCAGCTGCAGGTGAGCATATCCGTGTGTGTCGCTATCCCGCTCTGCAGCCCGAGGAGCTAGTGAGGAGTGAGGGAGACAGCACTACGTCTCAGGTGACCCCTCAGCACCTGTGCACTCACGGGGAGACCGATAATGGCGGGGTCGCTGCGATTATGTTCGCTCCTATACAAGATGAGTCAGCCTATTATAAATTTGAAGTAAGTGTAAAAGTTAGTAAACGCTATATAATACAAATAATATTTAAGGGTATCTTAACAGGAAAGAATAAGAGAAATACGCATTAATATAGGCCGAAGCTTTCAATAGAAAATGATTTTAATATTGGAGTACAATAATAAATAATTAAAAGTTATGGTAGTCCGACTTATCAAATGAGCCTTTTCCCAATAGTTTCCAGATTCCCTGCTAATAATTTTGTTGTTTCATGTACAACACGTATTATTCGGCTCGAAGGACCAATTTTTTTTTGCTTATATGTATGCTACATTTACAGTCATGATTTCCCTGATTATTTTTTACAATGAACCGTTTGTTTGAAATACTTTTATTTGTATTTTATTTTATTTTAGTTTATTTCTACGTGTATTAGATGTTTCTGTGGCAGTCCTCCCTCTCCTCCTTGCGTCATTTAATCTCAAAGCAAGATGAACGACACGAGAGTGGTGACCAGCCGCTTATTCGTCTTTCTCGAAATGTTCTTGTGGCCCCGGGTGCCCATATACCAGCTAGGTCATAGAATTTCTTCTCCAGGCCAAGACTTTGACGGGCCTTGTGGCGCATTGGTAAAAAAACTACCGGCTGCAGCAATGAGGTCGGGGATTCGATTCGCACCGAGCACAAATATTTCTCACAAAAATGAATATTTGTGTGGTGTTTGGGTGTTTTTTTATGTATTATATGTAAGTATGTATTTACAAAAGAAAAGTATATATGTATTAATATCCGACTAGTATCCATAACACAAGCATTTAGTTGCTTAACTTGGAACTAGAGGGCGCTGTGTGTATTGTGTCCAAGACATTATTATTATAAGACGTCACCTGATGTCCTCTTCGCAAGACCCATTATCAGTAATGACAGAACCTAGATACGTGAAGTAATCCACAACTTCGACATTCGGATATTAAGAGTGGCAATATTCAACAGTAAAAGAATCCAAAAATATTAATGGGTCAATACATGTTGGATATTTTTATTTCGTTCATCAAGCTCGCATTCTATCAGTGTGACCCAAATTAAATGTCTCCGATCTACTATTGTATAAGTGTTTGCTTCGTATCAGGCGCAATTGGTGAACGCCAGCGGGCCGGGCGCGGCGCTGTGGGTGGGCGCGGGGGCGGGCGCGGGCGCGGGCGGCGGGGCGGGGCGCGGGGCGGGGCGCGTGCACGCGGCGCTGGGCCCGGTGCGCGCGCCCCCCTCGCGCCGCGCGCTCGTGCCGCTGTACGTGAGCGCGCACCTTGCCGCGCCGCTCACCGTGCACTTCGTGGTGGGTGCCCACACTACACACACTACCCACCTACCCACATACCTACACTACCCACAGTACCCACCCTCACACACGATTTTATTTTTATGGGATAGGAGGAAAAACGAGCACGCGTGTCACCCTACTGGTAAGTGAACAGAGCCGTCCATGGACTACAACACAATACAGTTACGTTGCCGACTGTTAAGGGAGTACCGGTAGTAGTAGTGAGTAGTTCCGGGTACCTCTCTCGCAGAACGAAACGCGGCATGAGACACTTTACGTAGATATTCTGAGAGGTCGTGGTATTTCAGCGGTCGAGCCGACCCATTTATGCAGCGAACTGCTTCGCTCTACCGCTTGATGATACACGTTATATGTGTTAATTTTCAAGCATATTAACTTGTTTACTTTTTAATACAGTCAAAATATAGGATTTATATACATGCTATTGATAAATGACACACGAGTTTAAAGTCCACGACTCAAAGACGCAATTGAAAATAAAATAATCATACAGCCAACTGTTCATCGCCAAAAAGAAATTGTGTTGAATCAATAATAACGCCACCTCTGATTATTATAAATACACGCATAAATACAAATATTTTCAGGTAATTACCCGAGGCGGTATAATCTATCGTTGGGGTGCTACCACACAATGTCCGACTTCAAACAACCTCGATCATATAAGCGTAGCTCAAAGGAACTCCAAATGCAACGACAATTACTACGGATATAATCAAGAATTAAAAATTCAAAGCAATCAAATGAACAATAATGATGACATAGCTCGTAGAACGTATAACCCTTATAGAAGACCGGCAAGAGTCAATGAAAATATGATGACAAAACGGTACATAGCACATGAACTGTGGAATATTTCAGGAAATAATCCATATAACTTTCATTATGACCAAAGTCCTATTAACAAATTTGAGATAAACAATTATGACAACCCATCATTAGATCATCTTAGAACTGTTCCAGAAAATGTTAGAATTATCGAGAGATACGCAAATGTACCGAATATAGGCAGAACTGATCAATATTGGAGGAACTCTGGTAAGAATGACGATGACTTCACAGAAAGTACTAGTGACAGAGTCATGAACGGTGCAGATGTAACGTCAGACGCTTTGCTTGAGAGGAAGCTAAAAGTCTTATTACCCATCAAAGTCTCCCACCAGATGTGTCCAGAAAGTCATTTAATAGCTTACTTTTACTACAACGGTGAACTTGTGAGCGCCTCCAAGCATTTGGAGATGGAAGATTGCTTTGCCAACAAAGTAAGTTATTACTCCTTTTGCACGCCTCGAAAATCACAAAAATGGACTTGTGTTTCTCTTGCTTCACAGTGTTAGGTGAATTTGATTTAAAAAAAAATTATGCACGTTACTATAGGTTCCGCAACCTATTACATCTTGGACTAAAAAATATACCACATGCTAAAAAGCCTGAATTTGTATTAATTTATCATCTTATAAACTTCTTCATGCCCTTTGTATGAACTTCATCCTACATCTCACTGGTCAGTGAGATGTTAAAATGAGATGTGTTTCCAGGTGGAAGCCACATGGCTAACTAGACAAGCCCAGCCAGGTGCCACTGTCTCTCTACAAATATCTAGTCCAGGCCCGGCATTGTGTGCACTCACAGTGCTGGATACAGCGTCTAGGTGGCTCCAATCACCCCCCACCACCAGGGAACTCGTCATGAACGGCCTGAGAAGACTTATGGACAGCCGGAGAAACTTGACTGAGTATGACGCTGCGGGGGAGTGTTTTTTTAGTAAGTGTACTGCTGCACTGTATTACCTCGAGCTCTCGGTGAACCAAAGTAAAGTGGCTTATGGTTCGGACGGATAGAGAGGAAAGCTGACGCCCACACCCGCTTTTCCGATATCGTTCATAACCAAACACGGCATAAGCCACATGACTTCGATATTCTGAAAGTTCGTGGTATTTCACCTATCGATCCGGCCCATTCATGCATTGTAAAATAAATAATAACTTTACACGATTTTATTCCAGATTCTGACACTCCAGCTACTCCAAGCAGCAGTATAGAATTAACAAGCAGCTGGCTAGCGGCGGCCGGAGTCCGTATGTTGGGTGGCGAAGCTCCCAGGCAAGCAGTTCGCCGCTGTGAGGCTGCACCAGTTGCTGAGATGCTCACTGACAACTCCGCCCCCAGAAGTGACTTCTCTGAAGTAAATAACAAAATATCTCAGTGTTTTATTTGGCATTTGAACACATACATCTATTTTATTGTAGTTTTTAGAACATCACGCCTTTTACACCCTAAGGTGAAAACAGCGGAATAATGCGTCGATTCGTCGAGTTTTTTCAGTCCCAACGGTACTTACTCGATATGATAGTAACCACGGATATCATTTAGTATCCATTGCCCTATGTCGATCACAATTTTGACATTCATCGACATTTATTAAACTTCAGAAATTTTAGTAATGCCATCCAGGAGTGGAATCTTTTTTTATGTGATAGGAGGGCAAACGAGCAGGTGTGTCACGTGATGGTAAGTGACCAGCGCCGCCCATGGACACCTGCAACACATATTATAGTGTTACAGTTACGTTGCCTGCCTTTAAACGCGAAGGATAGGGGGAAAAAAGGGTGGGGAAGGGGGTGGGCCTCCGGGTACCTCTCTAACCGAACGAAACATGGCATGAGCCACTTTATGTCGATCTTTTTAGAGGTCGTGGTATTTCACCGGTCGAGCCGGCCCATTCATGTTGCGAACTGATTGGCTCTACCGCTTTTCAAAATGCTGCTTGGCTCTACAACCGAATCTAAGACAGAAGCCTCCTGGCTACTAAGTTGACAAATGTCATTATTATTTATGAATATTAATTGTATTGGTATTTTTATGTGCTCCAGGCTTGGTTATGGCGACTGCTGCCTGTTGGCGCGAACGGCACAGGTGTGGCGAGTGCGAAGGCTCCAGACTCCATTACAAGGTTCGAGGCGGCTGCCACGTGTGTCTCCAGAACTGGTATTGCCGTGTCTACACCTGCTATATTGCAGGTAAGAACATTTTTTCAACCGATACCAAAATAGGTAGTATGGAATTCGGTTTGTATGTAAGTACTGACTGCAAAAAAATTATTATGGTTATATTATATCGACTATATACTCTTATGTAAATATCTTTTTCTGTGTTGGATTTAAAATCGTTTTAAATTGAATATAACTTCGGAGCAATTATAGATATACAGACATAATATATGTTTTTCTGTACATACATACATAACTTCACGCCTTTTGTTAGGTGTAGGCAGCGGCTGTTAAGCCTCGTCTCGCCGTTATGTTTACGTCCCAAATGGAATAGGTGGCCAACCTATTGCCATACCGGGCACAAAGTTCGTCAGTCATCGGTATTTATCACACATAACTTCCGAAAACAATTTCGAAAAGTCATTGATGTGAGCCAGTGTCTGGAATCGAACCCCGGACCTCTGGATCAGAGGCCGTGCGCTCGCTCACTGCGCCACGGAGACTACTTGTCAGTTGTGTTTTTCTGTACACTTATAATTACATCTCAATACGTCTTTAAATATTAATCATTTTAATACTAGTACTTTGTCAGTGGCATTTATATTTTTTATGGTATTGGGAGGCAAACCAACAGGTGTGTCACCTGATAGTGAGCAACAAACGCCCCCCGTTCGGAAGTGGTATTTGGAAGGGGTTGGGCCCTTCGATACCACTCTCTTCGAGCGAAACGCGGCAAGAGCCACTTTACGTCGACATTCTGAGAGGTCGTGGTATTTCACCAGTCGAGCCCGCCCATTCATGCAGCGAACTGCGTGGCTCTACTACTGGAAGAATTCTAGTTCGAATCCATTATTGATGTGTAAGGAATATATTACTGAAAAAAAAGTCTTTTGTAATATTTATTGTACAGGTGTTCCGCGAGTTCTTCATTCATGCGGACAGTCCCAAGCGCCTGCGTCGAGGGGATACCGGCATCGTGCGCTATAGAATATTTAACTATTTATATGAGCCGCTAAGTGTAAGTTTGGTCGAATATAATGTATATATCTCCACGACAATGCTCTGGAAGGATAGGCATATTGGTAATTACTGTACCTCCGAAGTTTATGTTCTTTCTAGATTCTTTTTTATGTAATAGGAAGGCAACGGAGCCAGCGGGTCTCCTCATGGTGAATAACTACCGCCACCCTTTGACATCTGCAACACATTTAGTGTTACAGTTGCGTTGCCAGCCTTAAAGGGAGTGGGATAGGAAAGGATGGGGAATGGGAGTGGGCCTCTGTGTACCTCTCTCACCGAACGAAACGCAGTAAGAGCCACCTAATGTCGATTTTCTGAGCCGTTAGCCGGTCGAGCCGGCTCATTCATACGGGGAACTGCGTGGCTCTCCCCCAAAAATTAGTGTCATTTAACATTTATTAATAAAAAGACTATCTCTTGCCTGCTACTTTTTGAAATGAGAGCTTATAATTATGAAGTCAGCAAATAGGTGAAAATTCTTAGTTACCAAATTTAATATTTATCTCTAAGACTTTCGCGAATCACGTTCATGACATTAAAACAACTTTTAGGATTATATCGCGTTTATTTATTACTAATTTTATTTATTTTCCGACGTTTCGAACTCTTTACAGAGTTCTCGTGAGTTACTCGTGAAAATGATCTCTCTAAAGAGTTCGAAACGTAATAAAATTAGTAATAAATAAACGCGATATAATCCTAAAAGTTGTTTTAATGTCATACCAAATTTAATATATGTGGACTGCGCTTCTAATACTAATAGTGCATACCGCTATGGTCAGGTCCAGATCCAGGTGCTGACCGACCCTCACATGGAGGTGTCCGGCGCGCTTGTGGAGACCGCCTGTGTGGGCGCCAGGAGCTCGGTGGCGCGGCGGGCCGTGCTGAGGGCCCGGGTTGCGGCGCCGGCCCGGGTCAGCCTCAGGGCCCGGACTGTCGCGGATGACAGCTGCCAGGGTGTCAACACTACTGCTTCCGTCAGGTATCTACCTCTTTACTGGCTACTTCTACTAGAACACCACCAGGCGTCGATTAACATTGTATGAAATATAAAGTAATATTTAAGTATATGTCACAGTCTCGGTGGCGCAGTGGGCGAGCGCACGGCCTCCGATCCAGAGGTCCGGGGTTCGATTCCAGATACTGGCTCACACCAATGACTTTTCAAAATTGTTTTTCGGAAGTTATGTGTGATAAATACCGATGACTGACAAACTTTGTGCCCGGTATGGCAATAGGTTCGCCACCTATTCCATTTGGGACGTAAACATAACGGCGAGACGAGGCTTAACAGCCGCTGCCTACACCTTCGGGTAACAAAAGGCGTGAAGTTGTGTTATGTATGTTAAGTATATGTAATTATATAAAGTAATTTTCATCAAGATCATACCCGGGGTTGCTAATGAATCAGTTATCAGTTACAATTAATGTTTTGAAAGTTAAATTGATGTTTTTAAACTGATGATGGTAAAGGAATATGAATGTCTATTTCATTCCGAATTGATCAATATGTCGATGACACAGTGACGAGGTGATCATTCGTATCGACGTGGAGCCTGAAGGTGTACCTGTTCGTGAAGAGAGGTCCATACTGCTGTGCGGCCATGGTAAGCTCTGTTAAAATTCACGCACTTAATATACTAACAATTTCGTAAAACTAAGTTTTTCTGCCATTCAGAAATTCAAACCTACGACACTTTATTATGTTTTAAACTAAAACTAAGGCTCCTAAAATCAATGCAAATGTCATCCCAACATTTTTTTTATGGGATGGGCGCAAACGACCAGTAAGGATGGGGAAATGGGATGGGCCTCCGGGCACCTCTCTCACAGAAGGAAACCCGGCATGAGCCACTTTACGTCGATCTTCTGAGAGGTCGTGGTATTTCACCGGTCGAGCCAGCCCATTCATGCAGTGAATTGCTTACTATTCTTTGATCTTTGGAATCAGACAGGAAATTAGATCAAAATTAGCCTAGTCGTTTAGAAGCAGATAGTTCAATCTCTTGTAATAATACAGAAGCCAATGAAATACTCTCTTATCACGGATTCATTTCATACAGAACCACGACAGCCAGATCAGTACAACAGTAGCGGGATAGATGATCGTGCAGATTCCGGGCCATCTTCAGTTGAGTGGAAGTGGAATCAAGTGGAGATGGTACCGGGGACTGAGGTGCTGAGTGTATGGACCACCGGGGACGTGACGGGACCACTGCTCGCGGTCAGTAATTATATACAACTCTTCAATTTTAATTTTACCTTCCCCCTATCCATTAACAATAAATATTTAAAATTTTATATTATATTTGCCCAGGATGCAGACTCTCTGGTGATGATACCACGAGGTTGCGGGGAGCAGAACATGGCCCAGCTGGCCACTAATCTCCTTGCCCTTCAGCATCTGGAGCCCTCGTCTCTGGCGGCCCTGACCGCTAGGGAACATGTCGCCCGAGGTACCTCACTGAATCTTGGAATGTCGCAGTCAGTCCGTAAATTTTCTCACAATAAATTCTGTTCCCATGACTAGCCATCAATAGTACGACTTTATCTAAATCACCTAACTCAAACCAAATATAGTTTCGCGCAGCTATATCGTTACGATGTTTTTACAATTCAAATCCTTGACTGAATTTAATCTTGTATCCCTTAAGCTTCTACCACGAGGAATAGCTTTATGCTGTCACTCTCTTTCGTTCTCTCTCTCTCTCTCTCTCTTGTGAGGAATAGCAGTGAGTTACTGTAAATCGAACGGGTTTGATCCATGGTGGTGGTGTGGGCAGGGTTGTCCCGGCAGCTGCAGTACGTGGCGGCGGGCGGGGGGTTCAGCGCGTTCGGCGCGGCCGACCCCGGGCCCTCCAGCTGGCTCAGCGCCTTCGCCGTGCGGTACCTGCGGCGCGCGCACCGGGTACAATACATCATTATATACTGGTCATTACAACCACGCCACAAAAATCTACTGCAAGGCAACTAGAAAACATCCTTCACACAAATCCTAACAATGCTGCATGAGTGGGCCCGGTGAAATACTAAGACCTCTTAAAAACCAACGTAGTATTTATTCCGCGGCCAAGCAACTGTGATATTCTTATTATTGCAGTGTGTCCACTTTGGCACACTTAACTTCCGAAAACAATTTCGAAAAGTCTTCGGTGTGAGCCAGTGTCAGGATTCGAACCCAGACCTCTGGACCGTGTACTCGACCGTTCGAACACCGAGACTATAAATAGATTTGCCTCATTCCCATTAAAAGGTCTGTTAAAACCTAGGTTTCGTCAACCTTTAATTGTTTTCATATGACTAGATTCTTTGGCCAAACCTGCAAGTACCACCCGCCGTGATCCGAGCCGAGAGATGGCTGCTCAACCAACAGATGGAGAACGGATGCTTCAGAAACGAGGGACAGGTGTTCCACAGAGAACTTCGGGTATGTATAAATAATTGTAAAAAAAACGAAAATGGTCTAATCGAAAAGTAGATGATGAAATAATAATACTGTGCGTGCTTTCAGGGTGGACTCAATGAAGAAGGAGAAATAGCAAGTGTAGCATTAACAGCTTACGTGATCACAGCATTAATAGAGAGTACTTCCCACGTGCCGTACAGAGTTCTTCGCAATTCTCTGGCGTGTCTTCGCGCTCTCCCCCCTATCAAGTCACCTACCAGAGTGTATGCCCATGCGTTATTAGCATATGCATATATGGCTCTAGAAAACTATGAAGAAGATCTAAGAAAGACAAATCAACTGAGTTTGTTTAAGGGCATGAACTTGCAACAAGACGAGGGTATTTCTCAGGTGCTGGAACTATTGAAATTGGCTAAAAGAAGTGGAGACTTCGTGTGGTGGGAAGCAAGTGAGTCTAGCCTGTCAGATAATGATTTTAGCTTAACTTAGTTTAAGCATTCGACCCTATAGACTTCCATGTTATTTTGATAAAATGTCCTATCAAATATTAAAACATACTTTAAACTTTATCTTTTGTTAAGCTTTAATGATACTGTCTACACAAAGTTCGTTTATATATATATATTCACAATGAGTTTATAATTTTTGCGAGATTGTCACAAGGAGCTTAACTGGGACCTTTATTTTAAATTATAAAAAATAATCTAGACATCAATCGCTTGTGATTTAACACGAATTATCCTTTATCCAATATCGATACTTAATCGATCGCATATTGTATAAAGCAAGAATATTCTGTAAGTGTGAGTTGGTGTCGCAGGCAGCCTGTCCAGTACGATCGAGGCCACCTCGTACGCCCTGCTGGCGCTGCGGCGCGCGGGGGTCGGGGGGCAGGAGGCGGCCGCCGCGAGGCGCTGGCTGGCTTCGCACCGATCTGTTGGCGGTGGATTTGTTTCTACACAAGTATGGCAAATAAAAAACACTTATCATATATATATATAATCTTTCATAATAGGTAACTTCACGCATTTCTACTAGAAGGTGTACCAGGGGCTGTGCAAAGGCTCGCCTTGCCGAATCATCGGCGTTACCATACACCGAGCACAAAGTTGTCAGACATCGAAACTTTTCTCACACATACCTTCCGAAAATAAACTCCAAGATATCTTTGGTGTTAGCCCGGGCTCGGACCCACGACTTTTGAATTAGAAGCGGGGAGCTCGACCATTGGACCATCGCGACTATACACACATTACTTAATAAATATTATTTTTTAATCAGGACACGCTTGTAGCCTTAGAAGCTCTTACAGCCTGGTCTACCGGCAGTCCCATGGTCAAACTGAACGTGACCGCTCGCTCCCACCACACGGCGCAGACCATCGTTCTCCGTCCAGGAGAGAGGTTACCACACATCATGAGTGTGCCGCCTTCAGACAAACTTACTGTCGATGTACAAGGTAACTTGGTTGCTTTATTATAGACAGTACATATCCCACTTCTGATTCTTCTGTTTGAAGCTTACGCTTTGCAACTTTATTAATGGTATTTCTGTAACTTATTTTATCTCTTAATACCTGTAATCTTTATTAGTTTAATATTTTGTGCAAAGGACAAAAATAATCATCAATATTTTTTATGGTATGGGTACGAGCAAATGGGTCACGTGATGGTAGGCAACTTCTCACCGCCCATGAACACCGTGGTGCGTTGCCGTCCTTTAAGGAGTAGGGAAGGGGAAAGGGAATCGGGCCTCCGGAAACGCGGCACGAGCCACTTCACGCCGATATTCCGAGAGGTCGTAATATTTCACCGTTCGAGCCGGCCCATTCATGCAGCTAACTACAAGACTCTACCACTGTTTAATCATCACTAGGCTATTTAGAGGATAATTTGAAATAATATGCAGGCAGCGGATGTGCGTTGGTTCAAGCGACTCGCTCGTACAATGTTGTAAGTGGCGCACAGACGAAGTCACAGGACAAGTTACTGTCGGTGCAAGTGTCAGTACATACAGACGGACCCTTCGACTGTGACCATAACAATACGAACTGCTACTGCGCAGCGATCGTGGAGGTCAGTTTTTTTTTTGTATTCATATATATTTATATATATACATAGCTTGATTTCGAATCTTCCAAGTGATATATTTGTTCCCATATAATGGGTAGTAGGTTTATTGTTGGACCGAACACCATATAAACATCAGTGCGCTTACTGCAAATTATTAAAATCATATGATATTTGAAGCAGCTAGTACCTATTTTTTTTAAAAGATTGGATAGGAGAGCAAACGAGCAGGCGTGTCACCTGATGGTAAGCAACCAACGCCGCCCATGGACACCAGCAACACATATAGTGTTACTGTTGCGTTGCCGACCTTTAAGGGATAAGGAATAGAATAGATGGGGAAGGGGGGTGGGCCTCCGGGTACCTCTCTCACCGAACGAAACGCGGCATGAGCCACTTTAGGTCGGTCTTCTGAGAGGTCGTGGTATTTCACCGGTCGAGCCGGCCGACTCATGCAGCGAACTGCTTGGCTCTACCACTGTTAAAAACCTAGATACTGTTAGTGTCCGACCGAAGGTAAATTTTTGTCCGAAGCCGATTAATCGGCAATCTCCACAACCTTCGGCCGAAGCCGAAGCCGAGTGTTATATACTATTAGTAATTTAATAATTTTCTTCAATATTATGCACAGCTAAAGAAGAATATCGGCGTAAAGTGGCTCTTGCCGCTTTTTTCTCGGTCATAGAGGTATCCGCTCTGAACTTAGTGCAGTCTGGTCCGCCAGTCACTCACTCTTTCGTAACAGTTCGTTTAATTCCGACTGTTTTCGGAACCTCGGCGGCACCTTCGGCTTCAGCCCAGAATTTGGCCGAAGCCGAAGTTCTCGCCGAAGATGGATTTTTGGCCGAAGGTGGCCAAAGCTGAAGCCGAAGCCGGACCGGTCGGACACTACTTACTGTGCACTATATTCTTAGCAAATTTTATATGTATCGGTTCAGCCATTTAAACGTCCTTTAAAGTGATTAGCTACTTAGCTAGTATCTTTTAAATTAAGTTTTTGGTTGATGGATCTATATTACATTATTTTTATTGCAATATATAGGCATGTGTGATGTGGACCAGTCGTTTCCCTGAGATGGCGCTCCTGGAGGTGTCACTACCTGGAGGTTATGGCGCTGATGCACAACTGCTATATGCACAATTGCATAAGACTGATACATGTGAGTGTCAGCTGAAGATATATTAACTCTAATAACAGCTGAAGGTTCTGAATTATGAAGTCGCGGGTTCAAATCCTGGCTCACGCCAATGATTTTTCGAAATTAATTTCGAATGTTATGTGTGATAAATATCGAAGAATTTGTACCCGGTATGGCAATAGGTTCGTCACCTATTTCATTTGGGACGTAGACATAACGGCGAGTCGAGGCTTAAAAACCACTGCCTACACCTTCGGGAAGAAAAGGCGTGAAGTTACGTTATAATTTTCCCGTCTTGCCTATTATAAATACTAGGTCCCATGAAAGAGCGCAAATTTCCTGTTTTATTTGAACGAACCTTAACCAACCATAGCAAAGTCGCTGGTCAGACTTACGGATATCAAGGTACACTGACCAATGCAATGATTGCTGCAGTGCTACGTCGCATAGAGCTGACTCCATCCAACAGTCGCGCCAGCGTGTACCTGGGCCCGCGGGCCGGCGCCGAGCTGGCCGCGGGCCACGCGTGCTACCGCGTGCCCGCCGTGGGGCCCCGGGCCAGCACCAGGCCCGCCTACGTCAGGCTGCAGGACTACTACGCACCGGAACACAATGACACGCAGGTATCATATCACTAAAAAACATGTTGACCCTCCTTTTAGAGCAATCGGTCAAAAATATTACACAATCTAACACATGAATAAATAATAAATACGTCGTAATACATTTTG
This sequence comes from Euproctis similis, assembly GCA_905147225.2. Lineage (NCBI taxonomy): Eukaryota > Metazoa > Arthropoda > Insecta > Lepidoptera > Erebidae > Euproctis > Euproctis similis. The sequence continues at coordinate 1,508,095 of LR990121.1, read as the reverse complement.
GTTATCATGCTAAATATTTTCAATGCTCAAAACAATTGAATTCCCTTTTTTAATATAAAGTACTTATTAAAAAAAGAATTATCTATTTTAACAGCAATTCACCATACCTGAAGACTGTCCACCGAGAATCGTGAATGACGTACCACAATACCACTCGTCTGACAACCTCTTCACCAAAGCGAAGTCATTAGACAGTGATGAGATACTTATCACCGAAGAGTTCACTTTCGAAGATATACCTGACGGTATACCACTAGAAGACCCATTGTATGATAACTTGACAAAAAGAGAAAAAACTGGTGAAGTCGAAAACGCAAACGAGTCTGATAATAACACAACTATTAATAATGAATCGAACCGACCGACAGAGTCGTATAATAACATAGAAATAGGAAATATTACTAAAAACAAACTAAATATTACTGATCACACAACAGACTCAAGTGTTAATAATGAGGAAAACAATGAGAACTTAAAACCTGAATCAGATAATTTCAACAAAGATATTATATTAGATCATTTAAATTACAAAGAAGACGGAACAAGAAATGAAGCTGATACTATTACAAACACTAATATAAAAAATATAGAAACACCAAAAGATATAGCAAAAGATAAAGAAGTTACTATTAAAAATAGTTACGATAACATTGAACATACTACTGAGTTGAAAGCGATATCAGAGAATATAGTATCTCAACCAATATCTATGATTCCGACAAACAATGAGAAAGTTGTAGAAAATCCAAAATTATCAGATTTCCACGTAATTGATAGTGATAAAGATTTGGACGTGCCATCTGGTATCGAAGGTCCAATAGCAGCAGTCGTATTACCACCAATCAATTTTGTACCACCAAATCATGATTATAGACTTAAAACAGCATATACCACTCACGGGCTATATCGTTATTACGAACCTGAAAGAAGATCGGCTAGAAAAAGATATTTTATACCTTCATACAACATTCACTACCATCATTGATTTAAACAAACCTGTAATAGTGTTTAATATCTTCATTGTCCTAGTTAATGGTTATGAGGTAAGGCAGTATAAGTAAAAGTGCTGATTATGAGGTTAGACAGAATAAGTGAAAGCATTTTATATTTTTAATTAATTATTTTGCGTGTTTACACGATGTCGTGTGAGGCAAAAACAAAGGCTGTACAAAGTTAATAATAAAATACTTATATTATTAAGAGTTTGTAATTGTTTTATTTGTATTTAAATGTTCAAAAATTTCTCTCATTGGAGACCTCACGTTCGTTTCCTGACACACACAATGATGGCTCTGAAGTTAACACATAATATAACTTCGCCTTTTTCTACCCGAAGGTGTAGGCAGCGGCTGTTAACCCTTGACTCGCCGTTACATTTACATCCCAAATGGAATAAGATGGCAAATCTATTGCCATACACCGGGCACATAGTTGTCAGTTATCAATATTTGTCACACATAACTTCTGAAAAGAATTTCGAAAAGTCATTAGTATGAGCCGGGATTTGAACGCACTACTTCTGGATTCAGTACCGGGGTCCGTGATAAATCTAAATGATTAAAAAAAAATGGTGAAAGATAGCTAGCAAACTAGCTACATCGCGACTTCGTCTGCGAAATTAAAGAAAGAAAGAAATTAAATAAAGATTTTTTACAGTACATGCTGATGTAATCACATAAATGTTAGTGAAAGTTCTGCTAAATAAAATATATAGTAAAAAGTGGTTATTTTGATATTACAAACAAGAAACCCAACTTTATTTAATTCAGGGTCTTTTTTTTCTTTTTGTTTAATTACAGTAATGAGCGATATTTTTTTCGGGTATGTATTTGTTCACGCCGCATATATCACTACAACGGGCTATTTTCGGCCCCCAAACATATTTATTTGCATTTAATCTTCTTTGTTGGCCCGGGCCCAGTTAGGTTAGTCAGCTCTGGTTTAAACTAGGTATAGATACGATTGTTACATATTCCACGGTACTAAACAATCGCAATAGTTTTTACGCATTACTTACCAATACAGACATATCAATCCAAGATTCAACAATTTACTAAGTTTCATCGAACTGACCTGGCTTAAAATACATGGCTCCCTTCCCCCTGTGAGCAATCAGCAGTATAATAAAGTTACTTAATAGCGTTCAATGCCCGAGCAGGCATTATTATCGGGTCCGTTTGTTTCCGTCACATTCGTCGGAGGTCCTGGTCGGTTCTGATTCAGAAGTCGCGAGATCGATTCCGGGCCAATCATTTCACAAAATTATTTTCGAAAGTTATGTGTGATAAATATCGATCACTGACTACTTTGTGCCCGGTGTATGGTAATTGATTCCCCACCTATTAACATAACGATTCAGCAAGAAAAAGGCGTGTAGTTATGTTATGTTTTTACTATATCGTAGTTCACAGAATTCGGTTATCCTGTTAATTTCGTGGGTGTTTCCTGTTTACACTGATATGGATTGTGGAGCATTGCTTACAAACTACATTGGATACAACATACCTAGATCTAAAATAAGCTATTCAATAATGTGGACTTTATTATAATAGGCCTCGCACTTGCGGTGTATATATATATATATATAACTTCACGCCAAATCCCTTGCGGGGTAGGCAGAGAGAACGGAGCGCCATAAGGCACAATTCAAAAACACCTCACTCGCTTCGTTGACTTTCATAACTCTTTTAATGCACGCGCGTCGGTTTTTGAGGCTCCTAACATCACCTTCCTCCAGAACACGTTCTATTTGGTCATGGAATGTGTGTCTAGGCCGTCCTCGACTCCTACATCCATCCGCTTTCGCATTGTATATCTGCTTAGGCAATCTTGCATCATCCATCCTTTCTACATGTCCGAACCATCGGAGCATGCCCTTTCTTGCTTTTACACCGACGCTCTCTTTCAATCCGACTTCTTTCCTTATAACCTTGTTTTCCACGCGATCAGCGAGGGTCACTCCGCAGATTTTGCGCAATGCCCTCATTTCGACCGCGTTTATCCTACTTTCATGCACGCTCTGCCATACCCAGCTCTCGCTTCCATAAGTTAGCGTTGGGATCAGTATTGCATTGTGAATTGCTAGCTGGGCTTTTCTGCTAATATCTTTTGCACCCAGGTATCTGCCCAACGCCCCATTTACTTTATTTCCTAACGCTACTCTTCTTTCTACATCAGCGGTGTACCTTCCATCCCTGCTAAAAGCGCATCCAAGATATACAATTTCATTCACCTGTTCCAGCACTACATCGTCAAGTCGTCAACCATTATCCTTGCATCCGTTCTGGATTCCTCCCTTTCAAACACTATAGCTTTCGTTTTCATCACATTCAATTGTAAGCCTTTCATCAAACAATCATCTTTCAGAATAGTGACTAGTGTTTGCAGGTCAGACGGCGAATTGGCTAGAAGCACGGCGCCATCTGCGTAAAGCAGGCAGCTCACAACTAGGTCACCCATTCGCATCCCTACATTCGTCGATCTCACTCTCTGAAGACAATTGTCCAGGTACAGGATGAACAGCCGAGCGGACAGCACGCATCCCTGTCTGACGCCGATATTGACGTTAAACCAGAGCGACAAGCCGCCATCAACACGCACACAGGCTGTGCAGCCCTCATAAGTGGACTGCACAGCGCGCAGCAGTGCGCCGCTCACCCCGTAGCCCGGGAGTATGTCCCACAGATCCTTCCGTAATACCCTGTCAAACGCTTTTTCCAGATCCACAAAACCGCAGAAAACCTTCCGGCTAACAGCCAGTTGTTTCTCCACGATGTTGCGGAGAGAAAAAATCTGATCCATGCACCCTCTTCGGCTTCTGAAACCACCCTGAGCTTCCCACAACACTCGGAACACACAATCGGACAATCCAATTTTTAAATCTCTCTTGACCATATATACAGACAAAATTTCATTACAATCGGCTCAGACATTCAGAAGTGGGTACAATCACATAATAAGCACAGAATCATTACATAGTATAAAACAAAGTCACTTTCCGCTGTCTGTCCCCTTATATGCGTTTATCTTTAAAACTACTTAACGAATTTGATGCAGTTTCTTTTAATAGTTAGAGGGTCTCAACGGGGTGGTTTTGATCTAAAATTCATATATGATGTTGTAAAGAAAAATGAAACTTTTCGAGATTCGAGAGCACTTTAATTGCAAACCCTAAGTGATGGATCAAAACATCTACATTATTAAACACCTTCAGAAGGTCTACAAAAAAATCCGCAGGGCATAATATGTCTATCTCTTAGGGTTTGCTCTGTTTATCTTGTTTAACTTTTTATGCGGAACAAAGTTCGCCGGGTCAGCTAGTAATTATATAAAATAGATAAATAACTTCTCACTCTTTAACTAGAGGTTACGTCAGACTAACTAAAATTTGAAATGTTTTAACTGCAGAATACGAATTACAGTAACGTAACAATATACGAGACATTGTCTAAAATAGCATCCAGTTTTCTGGCACAGTTTATTTCTAGCGATATCTAAACGCACCATGAATATTTTGTCTTACTCTTCCTATCAAACAACTAACGCAGAGTTTCTAGATGCAATAACGAACCATAATTATTTATTTTCCTTGAGGTATTTATTCTAAGATCTCTCATTATATTATAGCAATACTGCTTCAATAATTTATTGTAATAATTGCTACTAGTTTTCCTGCTAAGTATTATTAAGTTTATTTATTTCATGGAACCAAATATTTCGTTCGGAATGCGGTTATTAAAATCGTGATGTAATAGAAAACAATATTTCTCTATTTTGTTTTACCTCACGCTCTTAATACCCGAGGGTATAGGCAGCGACAATTGATACAATCTAAACACATTATGAAACCTATTGCCATACGTGGGGTCGAACTTTGTCAGTCATCCATATTTATTATCAGTATTATCACTCGTCCATATTTATCACACAAACTTGTGGCAGTCATTGATTTGTATCCAGATTCGAATTCGAGTACCTAGGAATGAAAGGCGAGTGGAAATAATTCTACTATAATCATATATATGCGGTACATACACCAAAATAACATTTTTTTAGTCGATCTGTCTGTTTGTTCCGGCTAATCTCTGAAATGGTTATTTGACTTGTGGTGGTTATTTTGACTGGGCTTCTATTGGCAGGTAGCTGGTGTAATATGGCTACTTTTAGGAGAATCTCTTATTTATGTCTACCGAGGCGAAAGAAAGTTCGCCGGGTCAGCTAGTTTTAAATTTAACCTCTCATGTACCAAGAGCATATGAATAAGAGATATCAACGTGTAAAATGAATGTTATGTAAAACTGAACATACTTATATCAGCATTTATTTATTTTAAAACTAGCTGCAATTAATATTATATGTAATTTTAATTTGCTAGTTTGTATTTGCATAAAAATACACAACTTACCAACATATAGGCAAATATAAATCAAAATTACCCAGAGGCTTTTATGCAAATATTGACAAAACTAGTTCAGACTTTTGCTTTTTTCTTCATTGAGTAAAAACTTGTCTTGCATCACGTATGAACTTGACTTAGCCCAACGGCGAATATTCGTCATCACTTTACCGGTGTGGCAGTCCCTATATCATGACTCATCCATCAGCATATCAAGTGACAACTTGATATCCAATAAATTTATCAGATGATAATGTTTCATAAGAAATCTTATATTGATATTTAACTTTCCTATCTAAAGTATTATAGAAACATTTACTACAATATTTTTCATTATTTCTCACAGAGTATTAATTGTTGCAATTTATGTATGAAGTTTTTTTTTAAAAACATCCTAGGTTAATTTTGTAAATGATCATTTAAAGAAAATAGTAATAATTCTGACATCTTACTATACTTCTTTAAGAGTTAATAATTACATAACATAAATATATCAATTCTCAAAATGAGTCACAGTTTTCTAGTTAGCAGAAATGGCTGTGGAGTTATATGGTACTCATAAGGTGAATGTCTTGAACAACTCAACCTGGATATTGATCATTCTATACTCCAAAACCTATGTTTAGCAGAATGAAACAGTTGTATGGTGCTTAAAGTGTTTATCAATCTGATGATGGTGATATTACTTAATCAAACCAGTAAGAGCCAAGTAATCTTTAAAATAGATAATTTGTAGAGTTCAGTAACTTTTCTCTACTAAGAATGTTAATCTAGTCTAGCCCATAGCATATCCCCCAAATACTATATACGGGTTCAATGATTCAAAAATGAAAAAAACAGGTGTTAGCAACATTTTAATATATATTTTTATTGAAATGAATCCAATCATACATTATCTTGGATCTTAATGTATGTTCTTTATTAAAATAATTATAATTACAAAATAATCCTTAATGGTGTTACAATCATTACACATTTATATGTAAAAAAAAGTTACGCTCATTCGCACTCTCAAAGCCATAATATGGACATTATTTTCTAATTTCTTTAAATTTCAATGCAATGCTTTATTAATTACTGCTTGAGCAACACTCCAAATTTTTGGGTATCATAGAAATATTCCAGTAATATTGTGCTCTATCACTCTATAGAATCCACTTTAAAGCTATGTGGACATTTCGATAAATTAATTACAATTAAATGCACCATTAGCGACCTTCATTTAAAATTCCTGATAGTATATCTCAAAATACTCCCTATTCCTTGTGCAAGCAATAAGCAAACAATAATACTGTTTACAGAGAAAATTATGACAAGTGGATGGATTACACTTACATTTACATCCATTAACTAATTTATTTAATTAACATCCAAAATTAAGTATTTTTGATTTGTATCATAATGTTATTCTAATTGACATGCACATTTCTGATGATCACAAGCAAAATTAATATATTTTCAAGTGTCATATTGCTCACACAACCGAACTGCCTCCGTCAAAGAGGAAATTATATTATCATCAATTTTAAGGTCCTGCCATACTTTGCATTCCATACGGTACTATGTAAACTTAGCCCACATCTAAGTACACTCATTTCCGTAATACCTCACTGCTATTAAGAAAAATGGACACATACTCGTTGAATAGATATCTATCGCAGTACTCATGAATATTTTTTTCAAATATAAGCCGCATACCTCTCGCTATAATAATAATTATGGTACTGTACTGAGTGTAACAAAATGCAATAAAATTTAACAGTTACGATAGCGATTTCTCTATATATTCATAGATAAATACGCGCCGGGACGAGCCTGAGTGCCAGCCCGGCGCCCGTAAACATTTGAACAAGATTTACTCTTACGCGAATATGTACAGGCATGGAGCAGCCGCTGCGGCTCAAAGCGCAGCGGCGGGACATCATTGGCTCTTCAACTCCTTACCGATCGTGTAAGAGACGAGTCGCGCCCAGTCCACCTTAGTGCGCATCACTGGCAGCTGTCGTCGCAATGCCTTGAATGTAGTATCACTCATCGTCTTGTAGTTGTCCGAGATAGCAGTCTGGTAAGCGTTCTCAGCGTCACGTACGAGTCGCACAAATTCCTTAGCGGTCGCCGCCTCTCCATTAGCAGTTACTAGTGCTCGCACTTCCTTCGAGCTCACTAGTTGGACATTCCCGTCTTCGTAATAATGCACTTGCACTCGCAGCATGCCTCGCAGTTCAGCAGCACCAGTGCCCACAGTCAGCGACCACACTGAACGCCACCGCCCGTTCCAATAATTCTTAGGCTGAAACTGATGGTCCTCAATGCAGGCTACTAATTGAACGACACCTGATTCAAGTGTACGCCCGACTACCAGGCTCATACCATGTTTGAAATGGGCAGCCACGTACGCCGTCAACTCTTCGTCCAGTGCAGCCCGCCATGGTTCAGCCACACGGTCCGGTTCAAAAGGTTCGTAATCCGATGCTTCTTTGCGCAAATGATCAAATTTGAAGGACCGTTTAGAGCGTGGGTCGAAGAATCTTCCACCGCCGAGTTCATTATGATCGGTGATAAGAGTGTGCGAATCGGAGCCGTCTAGGACTACGGGCGTTAGTTGATCCTTGTTGTATTGCGAAAATGCTCCGCTTGCACCTTCTTTCAAAAGCGTGTCATTGTTTAATAAAGTTCTCACATCGTTAAACACTTCATTAAATTCTCCTGGTGGGGAATGTATTATGAAATCTGAAACGATTCTAACTTTTTCTTGATCACTAATAACTTCGTCACCGTCCGCCGCCATTTTTTATACTTGTGACATTAATGACATATTGAGAGATAGCAATTTAGTAACCATAGATTTTCTTGCTTCTTAGAGTCTTACGCACGAAGTTAAACAGAAGTCCGAAAGAAACGTTAAATGAATGGTCCCGAAAGAGAATATTTAAAAATATCTGTTGCTTAGATCTTTTGATAAGCAATCATTCTGCTACGAGGAGTTTGATTTAGGACTGTTGATAAAATATCGATATATCGAAATATCGATATTTTTCCTTAAAAATATCGCTATTTATCGCCGATATTTTTTTTCACGATATATCGATAGTTCGATATTGAAATGTACATATCGACTTTCGATATTTTTATGAAAATATTTTTTTTTTTGGACACAATAACTTAAATTATATCGTCATCGCAAACTTAAGGTTGTCTGGAAGAGATCGCAACATGCGATAAGACCGCCTTTTGTACTTGATCGACATTTACTATGTACTAATTACTTCAATGTAATGTATAAAAATTGCGTACAAGAAAGCGTATTCTAGTCTAATCTTAATATACTGTATTTAAAAAACTAATAAACAATCGTCAAGTCATCCCATAAGCAATGACAAACAGCTCTCCTTTACGAGTTCAAGTTAATTCTTGGCAATGAAAAAATTTTGCATCAAATTATAACTGATTAGTGTTTATAGGTATCGTGTATTGTTTTTTTTTTGCTTAAAGACACTTTCACAGGGGCCCGCAGGGCTTATGGAAAACTCTTTGAACAACACCCTCTTTCTATTAATAGACGTAACATATGAATTTTCTGTACATGCATTTTTAGGTTTTTATATATGTACCTACATAATTGATTAGTATCTATAATTTTAATTTCCCTAAATTATCTTATGTTATGTTATAAATACATAGTGACACAATTGTCAATGAATGTGTTAAGCCACTGTTAACTATCACAACGATATAATTTACGTTAATATTTACGTTTATATGTTTGCTGGACGCAACTGCGGCAAAAAAAAATCTATTACATATTTTAAGAAATTATATTCAAGTAGTGTTTTTTGCACTTTGTCGTGAAAAGTTATCAAAGATATGGAAATGCAACAAATTTAGCAATCCATTTGAAAAGGAAATCCATCATGCATTTGCAACACTATCCATCAGAGTAAGTATAAATACTAAGAAAATAATCACGAAAAATGCAGAAGGAAACTATCATAATGAGTCAGTCGTATAGTTACTACCACCAAAATCAAATATTGACCTTACTGACAACGATACCGAAAACTAAATACATGGTATATGAAAGAGAAGATATCTTAATAAATAGTTTTTTACGATCTTAATTTACTACCTTTCGCCCATAGATGTCACTACATCTGAAATGAAATCAATTCTACATCGGTAATCTTTAGAGTAGTTTTAGCTTATGGACATAGATGGCGATACGTTAGAATAAATGGTTAATATATTGACTGGTTAATTTACTGCCTCTATAACCAACGCCCATAGTATATTGGACTCGCTGGTCTTCACCGATCACAAAGTTAAGCTACGTTGGGCGTGGTAAACACTTGGATGAGTAACCGTTTTTATTTGGGTAAAATTGTTCACAAACAATATTTTAAAGCATTGTAGTAAATACGATTAATTTAAAACGGCAGCAAACGAGGCGTTTAACGTTTGCATGTCGTTTAAGAAGTTTCACTTCAAAATATCGATATATCGAAATATCGATATTTTTTTTCGATATATCATACCCCGATATTGATATTTATAAAAATATCGATATATCGAAAATCCGATATTTTTAAAAATATCAACAGTCCTAGTTTGATTAGTAGCAGTACATAGTAGAGAGAGTAAATAATAGGATATAATAGAGAATAGAGAGAGTTAATAAAAACGCCCTTTCTCACCTTTACAAATAAAAACTTGGAATTTACAAATAAAAACTTAATAACATTTACCGATTCGAAGTGTTGGTTGGTCGAAATCGAGACTTCGCGTAATGTTGCATGTAAGTTTTATGTTTATATACTTTTTAATGTCATTAGTTAATTTGAAATCGATATTAAATGTGATCGAAGTTAAATATTGACTACAAGAAAATTAGTATGCAGATTATTACAGATATATCAACATCATTTCCCCGATATCTGATTTTTGACTGCTAGTAATAAAAAATGACTCCATTCTTTTTTGTTTCTTTTCGACGACAATTTCCTTGTTATTATTTTTATGGAGATAATAAAACAAATAAACATCGATTTACGGTCCCGAAATCAAACAAGCAAAAATTTACGAGTTTGACAAGTAGACTTTTGAAGTTTTGTTTTGACAAATAGATTTGACGTTCCTCCAGTCAATTCCTTGCATAATGCATTGACTTGAGTAGTTGTATAACATCGTAAAGCTTTTTATGAGGTTAAACCTGAAGAAATGAGCAAGCTACTAAGATACAGGTACTTTGATTCACCCGAGGGGCAGGACATTGGCTTCAAAACTTTTGCGATATCGAAGTATGCCGCGGTAACGGGAGCAATTATGGGAGTTTACGATATCCTTATGTATTCACACCCCAAAGGTTTTTCTGCTACGGCTGGAAGATTCATCTGGTATGTTGGTCCTATGGTTGGAATGGCTGTAGGATTTACCGTGACTGCTAACGCTGCTAAGAATATAAGAAATAAGGATGACAAAGTGAACTATTTCCTTGGTGGTGCAGTAGCTGGTAGTCTTCTTAGCGCTTGGCAGAGAGCACCCATTATTGCAGTGCCTGCAATGGTCGTTCTTGGCATGGCAGCGGTCGTTAAAAAAACGGCACTAGAAGAAAATTACGTATTCTTTCCACATCCCCCACAGGCAACCAAATCAATTCAATCAGTGAGACACGACTGGACTATAGCCAAAGATATTGAGGAGCTTAAAGGCTATGTTACAAAAAGTATGTAATTAATTTAACGACATATTGAAATAATATTCACTTATTAAAGCAATATTTTTATTCTGATAAAATCTATACTGTTTTGTCTTTATGAGCCTAGCAGCTTAAGTATATATGTATAATATACCCCTAATTATTATGTAATTTTTGTTTCAGCTTTCTAAATGTCCACAATATAAAATAAACAATAAAAAGTAGTGTGTAAATAAAATCATATTTATGTAATTATGTTTGAATGATATCAATAAAGGGAGAAATCTGTTACAGATAACATTACTTCTTCATTTCCAATATATCTATATTCATATAAATAAAATTAGAGTTTCTGCTTGTATTATTGATTTAATAAATGACGGGCCTCGTGGCGCATTGGTAAAACTACCGGCTGCAGCACTGAGGTCGGGGGTTCGATTCCCACCCGAGCACAAATATTTGTGACAATATCCGTTATCTAGTATCCATAGCACAAGCATTTAGTTGCTTAGTTTGGAAATGGAGGGCGCTGTGATTTATAAAAAAAAAAAAAAATTGCGTTCTACTGCATTCATATGAATATATAACATAACTTCATGCCTTCTCTACACGAAGGTGTAGGCAGTGGCTGTTAAGCCTTGTCTCGCCGTTATGTTTACGTCCCAAATGGAATAGCTGGTGAATGATATGATATGATGTTGTAAAGAGAAAAATAATATTTTCGAGATTTAGCACTTTAATTGCTAACGCTGGCTGAACCCTAAGTAATAGATCAAAACTACACACAATGTTCTACACTATTAAACACCTTCAGAAGGCTTACAAAAAAATCCGCGAGGGCAGAATATGTCTATCTCTTAAGGATAACCCACTACAACCATTTTTGTTTTTTAGTTTTTACGGGAAATAATGGCTTATTAATGAAGCAATTTTAAACATTACAGCATTAATTTTCATCCAATCCAATCCAAAATAGATTGTGTTTTTAATATAGATCAATATGGCCCCTTACAGTATGTAATTTAAACGAATGTTTACGAAGATATTACAGTATTAAGATAGCGGGACAAAACACAGCAGTTGCGTTGCGCTCCAAAACGCGTGCCGATAAATAGCAAAAAAAGGAAGTTTTGATATGTTTGATGCGGAACAAAGTTCGCCGGGTCAGCTAGTATGGTACAAAATAACATTATTTGTCTGTCTGCTCCCGTTAATCTCTGAAATGGCGGGACCCATTTTGAGAGGACTTGGTAAGTGGTGGTAGACTGGTGTAATAAGGAGTAACTTGGGAACTTTCTTTAGAAAACATCCTTTATTTATTGTTGGCTTGTTAAAATACATAGAATTAACTTTGACACAACCCTTATGTCACTTAGTAGTGCTGTGTTATCAGCCAATCAAATTCAAAGCTGGATGGAAAGCCCATGTTTTGTTATGAATATTGTAGTCAAGTCACCTTGACCACTCTTTTCCCCTGGTAAATTTATTACAGAGCCTGTGTTAGAAAGTTTATTCTATTTTTTTCAAAGCAACCGTTTCAATTAGCCTTATAATTTATGACTTACCATACTTGTAGTGCCATTAACATAGTGAGGATATTGTAATCAGTTTAGTATAAAAAACAAATAATCTTGTTAATGTTGGACATCTTAGAAACTGCTTAAAAATAAATCTATTTACTGTCACCTATCTTGGGAGCTGTATTCTTTGGGCAGTAATAATATAACACTATTATGTGTATGATTTTATTTTCTTAATAATAAAAAAATATTGTTAACAAAAATAAATACATAACATTAAGTATATTTTAAAGCATTAATAAATAAATAGATATGAAATTAAAAATCCCTAATATACTTTCGTCTTTTGATTAAATAAATTTGAAGGATTAAAAAAACAGGAAAATGGAGGGAATTGGAAGTAGAATCCCAATTTCATATAAACAAAAGCTAAACTGTATAATTCTTTATTATAATAAATATATTCTCAATACAAAATAAACGAAAACAAACAATATACTTAAATGCATATTAACTCTAATAATTTATTTTAATTCACTCAATATTACAATGAATATTATACTAAAACAAAGTTTGTTAGTATGTTTGTTAGAGACAAACTCTAAAAGTACTGCTTTTATATCCAATTTGGCATGAATATTGCGAGGTCGGGTCTACGCATAGCCAAAATAATATCGCGCTATTACTAATTGGGGGTGAGCAATGAACCCTTATAATGGCACATACATAGTATCATTGCAACAGTTAAATTTACAAATTAAATTATAGGTAGTAATTATTTTGCTTTAGTATAGTATTCACTGTTACAATACTAATCTAGTCAACCACAGATCATGAGATGCATACAGGTTAGTTTTTAAATATTATCTACAATTTTCATTTGGGGTTACACATAATTGGTATAAAACTGCACAATAATGCGTTGAGCAATCCCATTTGCATTGGAGATTGGTGAAAACATTACATTTACTATAAAAACCTACATAATTTTAACACCATTTTTTTATTATTCATGAGTTTTCAGTACAATGTTAGGATTACAATTTGGGATAGGTAGAAGTGTTTTCATTTCCCTAGAATTGTCACTCTCATTTAAGTCTATTTGCTAAATTGCTAGTTTGTTGAGAGACAAAGTACATAGTGAGTATAAAACATTTATTTATAATATTACATAAATTAATAAATATTTGCTAAAAAGCTTTTCAAGTAATATTTGGCACAAACAATTAGTAGTGGAAGGCCAAGAAAGAGATGGAAGGATTTTATAAAAATGGACTAAGTGTGGAGACCAAATAAAGAATATAGGATAGAATGGAGACCACGTAAGGTAGGATAACAATAGGAGAATGATAATTTGGCACAAACTAACGGAACACAGTTGAAATAAATTCGTATCAAATATGGAAGAAAAGTCTCGAAGACAACTTGACTTGGTGATATCAAAAATATAAACAAGAGCTTAAAAACATACTTAAATAATCTTACACTTACAGAGACAATTGATTGTCTATAAAATGGTAAAAAGCAGTGCATACAAAAATAATACACCTTCATTAGTGAAACAATTACTTCTATAGACAGTATGTATGAAGAGAGAAAGAGAAAACAGAAGAAGATTAAAATAATAAATAAATACAAAACTATTGAACATTAAAAAGCGATTTCTTCTCTTATTTGCGTAAAAAATAATATAACAAATCAACCAGAGATTAAAATATAACCTAGTGTGGACAAAATACAAAACAACTTCACGCCACACCCCTTGTAGGATAGCCAGAAAGAAATGACCGCATCTAGTATCAAACTTAGTTTGACACTTACTTCTTGTTCGTTATAAAATACAGGCCACAACAATTAGTATACATTTACTTTGAAGTCTTGCTAGATTCTTTCTCTTTCGGTTCTACTTCCTGTTCCTCCTCTTCTTCTACCTCTTCCTCAATCTCTTCTATCTCTATCTCTTCTTCGATCTCTTCGTCTGATTCTTCTTCTTGTTTCTGTAAAATAATCAGCATAATGGACCTTTTTCTTTTAACTGTTCCCTAAAACTATTAGTTATTAGCTGTCATGTTAATCTCAATTTAAATAATACCAAAGTATAAAAATAAATGATAAGTTTTAACTATTTTTTTTAATCCTCTTATGGAATATTGTATTTTTATATAGTGGTAGAGCAGTGCAGTTCGGTGCATCCTTTCAGAATATCGACGTAAAGTGGCTCTCATGCGGCGTTTCGTTTGGTGAAAGGGATCCAGACATCTAATCTCTGACTTCCACTTCCGATTCTCTCATCTATCCCATTAACGCCGGCAACGCAGCTGTAACGCACTATATGAGTGACCCGCTTGCTCGTTTGCCCCTTAGGGGCCTTTACTATAATTTAATAGCTACTGATGACTTAATCGTCATCTGGACACCCCCCCCCCCCACCCCCCATGTCATCAAAAATAAGCAAAGCGAAGACCCCGCACCCCTCCTATAGTGCTTACGTAAGACTTGAACGGCCCGTTGTGCCATAAAAATAATTAATATATTCTTTCTTCTCTGTGAATATATTAAATATCGTTTGTCTAATATAAATTACATTTTTTAAATACATAAAATTACCTCAGGCGCGTTCTGTGTGACGGCACTAGCAGTAGTGAATTCATCTACAGTTGATTCTGAAATGAAATATAAATAAATTGTTAATTACACTCAGAACGCCGTTAATATTCGAAGGTATAAGTAGCGCAATTCGTCTAAAATGCTATTGAGTGCCATGGAATGGGTTCTATACCCAAGGTTGTTGAGCAAAATTTCTTGAATGATCCTTTATTACTACATAAAGATAAAGGTGAATTAAATAACAAGTTTCGCTAAAAACAACCCATCAAAAAGTTACCTCAAGTTATCAAAAATTTTGCTTTGGAATCGGGACTGTTAAGATAATAAACTCATACTCTGTGAGCTATTATTGGTACTTTATATCTGCTACTGTTACCTGGGTCACGTTCAGGCGTCTCCCGTGGTGCGTCCTGGATCAAGGAGAGAGTCATCTTACCGCTCACCACCATCTGTAACATGCCATGCAAAGATAAATACAAAATTGTTTTTAACACCTTCAAAGGATGTTATTGTACATACATATATCTTCAAGTTAAGTCACTCGAGAGGTAGGCAGAGAGAACAGAGCGCCATAAAAGGCACTATTCTTACACACCTCCTTCACGTCTTTGACTTTCATAACTTGTCATACATGCTAGTCGGTTTTTAAGGCTCCAGACATAACCTTCCACAAGGACACGTTCAATTTGATCATGGTAAGTGTGACGTGGCCATCCTGGACTCCTACATCCTTCAGCTTTTGCACTGATGTTATTATGATTTAAAAAAATTATTACCGGCGAGTGTTTGGTTGGCTGAGGCTTATCTGTCAGATCCTCGCCGAAGTCTGCGACCAACACTCTCGACTGCTGTGGTATTTCCGTCTCCAAGTATATTGACTGAACACTTTCTGCCTCGTGCTGTAAGTATAAACAAAATTACTGTTTCAAAACAAGTTTTCATTAAAGGAATACCACCGTATTCTGTAATTGTTTTAGATGTATCTACTTTAGTTTTTATACCTACCAATTTTGTACTTCTAAATATATCTAAGTTAGTAGTAACTTTCGATTACGGAGAAGAAGGAGAAAGAAGAAGATAACATTGAGGGGGTTCAATTGATATCAGTGATACTGAATGGTTTCCTATAAAGGCCCATTCAAGTATTACGTAAGCAAATTTATTGCAATTATTTACCCCCACCCCCCTTGTCGGCAAAAGTAAGCAAAACTCTTTCCCCCTCCCCCTATAATTACGTAACCATATATCAAATAAAACTTAATAACTACTGATGACGTAATCATGACATGAGGGGTCCCCCTCATGTCATCCAAAATCAGCAAAGCAAAGGGGGCCCCCCTATAGTGCTTACGTAATACTTGAACGGCCCCTAAGTAAGAAGTTAGTAAAAAGAAGTATTAAAATAAAACTGCTTGTGTTGACTGAAATAAATCTTTATTAGAAAAATGTTTATAAATATGAAATGCAAGAAGCAGTTTTATTCCAAAAAAAGAAGTAACATCTTTATCCTTTTATAGTAAAGAAGTGAAATAATTATGCGATCCACAACATGATTTATATTTTGGAAAAGAATGTAAGTATTACATAATAATAATATCTGTTCACATGGTTATTACCTTTTGAATAAATTACATACATTTGATGACAAAAATTACTGTACTTGGAGAATTTTTGGCTTTCAAATAAAGAAGAAGAAAAGATTTCAGAAGAAGAAGGAGAAAGAAAAAGGCTTTCAGAGAAAGAGAGAGGGATAAGAAAAAGAAGGTCGGATCAAATAGAGTGCAGAGGAGACAAATAATAATAATATGGTGATATCGAAATGATTAATTACACTAGAATATAATTCCATCCTAGTGGATGTACAGATTAACCAGGCGCATATTTAAGTACTTAAATGCATGCAAACGAAGTCAGTAAATTATAATACTAGTACTAATTCTACATTCTAATAATTAAATATTATACTAAATACAAAGCAATTAAAGTAAGTAAGGAATGTGAAACGACAAAAACAAATAAACAGCAAATACATACGGAACGACAGACATACACAAGTTATACATAAAGATAATATATATTATGATTACTATAAGGATTTAACAAACAACTGAAATTGATTGGATATGTGTTTCCTTTAAAAATAGTTCGTTAGAAAAATAGTATTATTTGCGGTTTTTGCTCAGTGCATTTTGTAAGGCGCTAAAGAAACACAAATCTAATCAATGTCATATATGGTTTGCACAATATGTACGGTGCAGTGTGGCCTCACCGCGCGCGGGGTAGCAGCTGGCGCTACTGGCGCAGGTGCGGGTTTCGTGGCCGTACACGCGCCTCCATCAGCCATGTGAGCAGTCATCTCCATGCCGACCACCTGTGGGATAAGCGAAGCGTCCATTTAATTATTATCTTGATACTATAAAATTCATAGCCGAGCAAGTTTTTAAACTAATTAGCTCTTTACCTAATACTATATGCGAATACAGAAGTAATAATACTAAACCACTTTCAAAAGTACTATCATCATCATCAGCCTTTGAGGTCCACTGCTGGACGTAGGCCGGGGAGGCCTACATACATAGAGCGCCACAACTGCCGATCCTGTGCACCCTGCATCCATCGGCCTCCCGCGGATTTCACAAGGTCCTCGTTCCACCTGGTGGGAGACGGCCTACTCCGCATCGACCAGTTCGTGGTCGCCATTCGAGAACCTTTCTACCCCAGCGGTGATCGGTTCGTCGAGCGATGTGGCCAGCCCATCTCCACTTCAGCGTGCTAACCTTACGGGCTATGTCGGTCACGCCAGTCTCTTGCGTATCTCCGTATTACGAATTTTATCTCGCAGAGAGATTCCGAGCATATCCCGTTCCATAGCACGCTGAGCCACTTTGAGCCTCGCCATGAGGCCAACATTTAGAGACCACGTCTCAGCTCCATATGTCATCACTGGTAACACACACTGGTCATAGACCTTAGACTTAAAACCCTGTGGGATTTTGGACGAGAATATTTCCCTTAATTTCCCGAACGCTGCCCAACCGAGTTGAATCCGTCGGTTTATCTCTTTCTCGAAGTTGGCTCTAGCTAGCTGGACTGTTTGTCCTAGGTAAACATAGTGGTCGACAACTTCAAGAATCGCATTGCCAACAGTAACTGGTACTTGAATAAAATGGGCATTGAACATTACTTTGGTTTTGTCCATGTTCATTCTGAGACCTACTTGTTGGGAAAATCTGCTGAGATCCTTGAGCATTGTACCAAAGTTTTCCAGTGAGACTGCTATAACCACGATATCGTCGGCAAATCGAAGGTGAGTGATGTATTCGCCATTGATGTTGATGCCTAGTCCAGACCAATCCAGGAGCTTGAATATGTCTTCCAATGCAGCGCTGGACAGCTTCGGGGAAATTACGTCCCCTTCTCTGACATCTCTCTGCAATGGAATGGGATTCGTACTCCCAGACCCAACCCGGACTGACAGTGGCTTTTCTATACAAACACTGCAGCACTTCGATATACCGATATTCAATTTGGCATCTCTGGAGGGACTGCAGCACTGCAGTGCACTGTACTAAAGTAAGTTATTTTTTAAGATATGTTTAAATTCAGAGTACTTATAAAAACTACAGTGCTTATAAACATAACTAACCTTTACACTGGACTTTTCGTTGTCTTCATCGTCTTCATCATCTTTGATTGCGTCTTCTAATAGTTCAGGCGTAGACTGCTTCTCGTCCTTTTCTTCAGCGACAGCATTAGTTTCCTCCTGTAAGAACTCCTGGGTCTTTCTAATATCGCCATTCTTTTCAATTTTCATATCTTTTGCCGTTGCTTTCAATTGGGTATCAGCAGCTTCAATCACTTCAAAGTTTTTGGTTAATTTATCACCATCTTTGAAATCTAGTTCAAGTTCTTCGTCTTCTTGTTCTTCTTCTTCAACAATTTCTTCTCTATCTTGCTCGTCTGTTTCTCTTTCTTCTTCTATAATTTCTTCTTCTATTTCACTGTCTTCTTCTGGGAATTTGTTATCCACTTCGACGATATCGTCTTCAATTTCCTTTTCTTCTTTATCCTCGGTGTTTGTTATTGATTTAGTTGATTCTGGTTCGGGTTCACTGTCCTTTTCTACTTCTAAGCTCGGATCTATTTCTAAGATTGGTTCAGGGTTAGATTGTTCAGGATCTGTGGCCTCTGGTTTTAATTCTATTTGTTCATCTGCTGTATTTTTTTCTGTGTTTCCTGGATCTTTTATAGATTCTGTATTTGCTTCTACTTCTGAATCTGACGTTTCCACTGACGCCTTAATGTCATTACTTGCCGGCACTCTATCAGCTACAGGTGCTTCGTTTTTATTTTCTTCTTTATGTTCTTCGGTCCTTTCTTTAGACGGCTCCCGATATTCACTAGCGACGATATGTACAGGACCACTATTGTGTATAATGGTACCATTTGTGTAAGGGCGAGTGTGGTTATCCTGCTGCACATCCTGGTAATACAAAAAAGAGATGTTTTACAGACATATAAGGAAATGGTACTAATCTGCAGACAGTTCTGATTGTAATTGCAGTCGAGATTTGAATTATAGTAGTAATCATAAGACAAGAACATTAATCAATTATTACTGATATTTAACATGATACTGTGATGAACTATAATCATTTCGACGTCAATTACATACATGAACATAACAAATACTAAATAAGAAATAATCCAAATGAATTTGAACTCACAC
The DNA here is from genome assembly GCA_905147225.2 of Euproctis similis. NCBI lineage: Eukaryota > Metazoa > Arthropoda > Insecta > Lepidoptera > Erebidae > Euproctis > Euproctis similis. The sequence goes on along the minus strand of LR990121.1, from coordinate 1,488,152 downwards.
TATTTTAATAGATTGATTAGAAAGCATATCTAATATACATAATACAAGGCGCTTTAACACCAACACGCAAAACATAAAAAATACCACAGGCGTACAAAGCATGGGTATGTCAGCTGGTGGTTTTTAGGCTGATATTATGAGAGAAGTTGAAGTTCTACAAGGGATAATAGATACACAGAAGAGAAACCTTATAATTATGATAGTACAATGGGCGGCGTTATTGCTGTAAGCAATTTCTGCCAGGCAACCTTAGGATTAACCTGATAAATTTAGAGTGGGCAGTAAATGTTGCGTAAAATTTAATTACATAAATAATTCTAATTACAGAGAACGAAATTATAAAAACTATTTTTAAGCTTCCAGCTCTCTCACCAATGTACGCCTGTATGAATGAAACTGAGGACCTACTAATAAAAAATACTGTGCATTTACTATTAAAAGAGCCAAAAAATACCAAAAACCAGCCAAAATCTCACAATCAATAGGGATCGTGCGTCTAGACTTTTACGCCAACTAGTGGCAAGCATCCGAAACAGTTGGGATCATGTATTCAACGTAAACATATGTGATTAACTTTTAAATAATTATAAATAAAAAATAAAACATTTTTTTAAACAATGCCTGCTTCGAGAAAATATGTTGTATTCTAGGATGTAATAATACATCACGTCGAGAACGTGGATTTGGTGTGGAAGTGAAATTTTATAAATTTCCAGAGAGCGTGTTAGGAGCCTCATGGAAAATATTAAAACGTAAACAGTGGATAAATGCAGTGAAAAATTACGTGTAAGTACAATATTAATTAAAATTTATAAAATCGAAATGCACCATTCAGTAAAATTATAACATTTAAAATACGACGTATGTAATAATTGATCATTTAATTGATGAAATTTCAAATATTTGTGACATTTATTTTATAGTTATGACTTAACCATTTACCTTTCTCATCATTCCGGCCATGTATTATATTATTGACTACAGGTTGAAATCCGTATTTTATGATTTTTTCCATTGTTATAACTTTTTTTTAATGTTATTAAATGTTTGTTTTGATCCCACTAAGTTCACGAATAAAACACCAGAGAGCGCTAAGTCTGACAGTAGTGCTGCCTCTATGTTTCACGCACGATCCCTATAGAGTAAACAAAAAAAAAATACAAAAAGAGGATTTCCAACCAGCTTACAAATGAAAAGGGACAATTCTAGTTATCCGGCATTATGGACCTGTCCTTAATTGAATTAGAAAATAAAATAATAAAGTAAAGAGTTAAGACAAATAAATAATATAATATAACCACGGCATACTTCAAATATTTCGCAAAAATATTTTCATAAGTCATTTTATTTAAATAATAATTAGTTAGATGATATTAGTAACTCAGGTGCAGACAGACAAAGGCAAAGGTATATTGAGGTAACTATCGAAAAAAAAAAATCACTTCACATGCTGCTTTTGAAAACAGTATGAAATAAAGCGAAGCTATTAAGAAGATTTATGGCAATCAAGTTAAGTGAAGATAGATAGTCTATTAGTTAACTCAAGTTTCAAATACGTAGGTTTAATATCAGCTTTTCTTACAACTCTCTTTCTTACAGCTTTCTTTACTAGTTGGAATGGACTGGATCAATGACAGATTTAATAGTATGTGATGATAAAATTTCACTCACACCAATGAATCAGGATTAGTTAATGGAATAATGTTTTAGGAAATGTAAATTAAAAGAAAGAGTGAAATAAAATTTGGGAAATACCAACTGACAGTACTCTATCATATCACTTTTGGTAGGTGCTGAACCAGCGGCGAAAACAACGGTTAGATAATATATTTGTCAAAAGAAAATGCATAAAAATTAAAACTGAAACTTTTTACATTATATTAACATAGACTATTGTTCACAACAAAATAACGAATTCAACAAGTAAAAACCAAACAAATATTAGCGATACAGGAGCTAAAAAGGAAGGGAGGGATTACAAATAAACCCGAATGAAAAATAAAGGGTCTCGGCTAATAACCCAGAAAATTTATTATTCACAATTTTAAGCAAATAAATATAATTTTGAGTGTTTTCTAAATTTACAGTTTTAGAGAATACTCAAGATTATATAAAAGTATAGAGGAAAATAAATATAGTCGATTTTACAATCATCACTTTATGAATTCGTAAAAATAATACAACTCAAATACCAGAGATGCAATGAAAACTGGCGACTTTCGTTCCTAACATTTTGAGTTGCAATATAGATGGAATGATAATTAACAGACGATCTTTGTTTGCAGCAATTGTAATAAATTGTAATGAACCAATTTGAAATCTATGGCTCGATTTTCTAGATCACTTTCTTCGAAACCAATAGTAGTTTTCCATGATTTATTTTACAAAATAACGCTTATCTAGATAATTTTAAATGTCTGTCTCTAATTTTATTATTTTACAAAATCCCCAGGAACATTGACGGAATATATATAGTACGGATAAAAAGGAAAGGAAGGGTTGCCACATGCATTGACCTGTCGTTGCTGATTCTGCGTGTAGCTCGCCTCCATCTGCTGCTGCACCTCAGCTACCAGCCCTGATATGGCGGTAACAACTGTGCCGACAATGTCAAGTATTAGCCAAGTCGAAAATAAAACTTGGAATAGGTGCCGTCTAGCCTTTTTCGATACATTACGCAAAATTGAAACAACTGTCTTTATTGTTCATAAAAATATTTTTCAGGTTTGATTTTCTAAAAAATTTACATCATTCTGATTCAGAATTACAAATACAAAACTTTAAAAAAAAAAGTCAGAACCCACAAGTTCTTTCTTTCAATACTTAGTTAGATAAATATTCTTAATTGAACATAACGCTACGTAACAATAAATAGATTACGTAGTGATGTGTTTTTACACCTGTATACAGACATGAGATATCGCTAACTATATTGATATCTCATGAATGAATTACAAAAAAAAATTGAAGAGTACAAAAATACCCATAAAAACAAACATCCAAGGACGCTGACCAAAATAAACGGGATGCATCAAACGATTGGGCATGCTCCGAGATCCTGGATGGTTGCCAGATCATACGTCACGCTATCTTTGTAGCAAATACGGTTAGTTAATTTATACAGTGAATCTTTGATGATGCGAATTTAGGAACATTTGACTGTAGGATTTTTTAATAGTTTGAAGTGAAATCATCGTATTCGAAACATGCCAATGTGACCGTGACATTCATATTTCAATAATATATAATAATAGCCAAATTGACTCAGAAAACAACGCGATGATTTTTAGTTGAACTTATCAACAATAGATAATACAAGAACAAACTCAGTATTGATAAAACATAAATTGAAATCAGAAATATTAAGTTGGAAGATAATTTGTTGGCTGTAGGTACAAGGTCCGGTAAACAGTCAACTAGATAGTAATAAAAATACGCATTTTTCGTGTCAAGTGACCTAGAGCATACTACCATATTTAAATCACGAATATCTGACCACTAGGGTAACGAGAGAAGTCAACGATTATTACAGAGATCCTGTTTTAACAAAATAAGATATAAACTCTCCTGTGGATCAAATTAGGAACTATACCCATACATTGTACGTAAATTACTTGTATTAAAAAGCGTATGTAAATTGGGAGACAGCCAAAATTCAATGTTACATATATTCTATTTCTATACTTTTACAATCAACAAATACAGTTAATGGTACACAAAAATACACAGAAAAAAGAAATCTCTATACACTAAAACATAAATACATGAGTTATTGGCATCGTTTTCTATATCGATATTAACAGGAAAAACAAAACTATTATCAAAAATCCACTCTATAAACTAAACAGTGCTAATTGAAAACCAACTAAATGCATATAAAGTTATAGTCCACAATCGTAAAGACGCATCATCGTTGCAAGTTAAAATACAACCGGACCAACTTATAATATAAAGGGCTCAACCGTCACCATGCCGCAAGCCGCTAAAGAACACATCTAAATAATATGGGTTATAATATATGTATGGTAATGTTGGCAGACATGATGAATTCGCCTTTGGAGAGTTTAGTTGGAATGATTTAGTTGGTACTGTAATAGCGCTGATATGAAATATGGTCATTTCATATCAGACCGAGCCAAAACGGCAAAGCTTGAACGTGTTCAATACAGCAGCAAATTTGTTGTTTTTAATTCAGTCATCTCCGCGGCAAATTCACCAATTCTGCCATGTACCCCGTCGCGCTGCGCCAGTTGGCTGACAATCCTTTGCATGGCGCGCTCAGTTTCGGCCAAGCGCGCTCTCAGAGCTTCCAATTCCACGTCTCCTGGGCATCAGTTTTATTTTTTTGAAGAGACTTATAACCAATAGTTTATTTATTTATTCCTATAAATTTACAGCAGTGTCTCCATCGCAGTTATATAAAAATCATAGAGAAAGAGGGAGTAAGATAACATATAATTAAATTTTTTAAAAATTGAGACGGGTGACAGGTCTTAAACATTTTAAATGTAGACACTTTCCGTGCCTGATAAATTAATAATATTTAATTATTTCAACAGATAATACATTACTGCACGTACCGAATAATACTTAATTCAGACAGACAATTCATATTAAATTAGAGTTTTCTCAACCTAACTTAATTTAATCCTAATAGTAAGGAAAGACTAGACTAGACTAGACCTTCCTCATGTGGGGGGTGATACCAAAATAATTATCATTTTTAAGTTATAATCAATTTCAAATATTAAAAACGTTTAAATTTTGAGGTTAAGTTTCTAAAAATAAACGCTCGTTGGTCATAAAACTAAGATTGTACAAATTTAGTGCAGTCAGGTGCATTTGTGCCAATTGCGCTTAAGTCATGTGAGTGTAATTATTTACGAATAACATTTTGTACAAGTGCAATAACTGATTTTAATTATAAATTAACTCGTGAACATTACTCGTAAACATATTGCATGTAATTAGCTATGTATAATGAAAATAAAAATATGTACTTATTCTAAAATGGGGAATCGAACCCATACCATTTAAAACATCGCAATTATGCTGCTACTGAATTTTATTCCGCATCAAAAGTAATAAATAATTAAATTTTGGATTTATGACTTGTTTTATATGGAGACACGTAAGAATTTGAAATTCATTCAAATACTTTTTAATTTCGTACTATATATTCTTTAAGTGTATGTGACGTTTGTGTTTTAATAGTGAATTAGTGATGTTACACTAACAACGGTTTTTATTTTAAAATAACTGAACTTGCTCAACTAGTTAGGTATTGAATACTAACTACTTGTACAACTAGTTTTCCTCTTCACTATGTTTTGTAAGTAGTAACGTTCACTTACTTGTGTCTCTTTCCTTTGGTCCTGCATGTGTAATATTACATAAATTAGACAGAATTCATGTACCATTTATCTTCAAACCATTAAAAAATACCCTAAGCGGTTCTGACTTATAGATAAAAAAACATTGTCCCTATAACTTATTTGCACGTAGAATAGATGGTAATGTGAAACGGCAAAGGCGAAAAGATGTATAGAAAAAAATGCAAATAATTTGAGTGGATTTATCACAGTGCCGTGTAGAAATCTAGATACTATAAGTCTTTAGCTGTTGGATTTTGACAATCGCTCTGAAAAGATTTATTAATAAGACCAGTATTCAGAGTTGGTACTTGACCATAACTTAACCAGAACGGAACTTACCAAGTTTGTCTGGAGACGTTCTGGAATCGTCCCGGAATACACGTCGTCTAAATTGAGGGTCTGGAGTGAGGGGCTCGTATGGTGACGTTCCAGTGCGTTTGAAAAGTATCTGTTGATTGATAAACTCAGTAAATTAATCAACACTACTTTATTTTAAAATGTGGCCTAAATATGAACTTACCTTGCTCAGAGTGTACACAAAGAACACGATGATACAAATGGTGTAGATCGGCATCACGAAGCCCATGGAAGATTTGGGGGCAGGCACGGGACCTCCTGGTGACCCCAGCGGTGGTCGCATACCTGGAATTGGCGGCGGCTAAAAGAGAAAATTATTGGTTTTTAATAAATAACACAATCATGTCGATTTGCCGCATCATATCACAGAAGTACTCATAACCATTTTAAAATTTTTGATATACCTATTTAGCGACACCGATGCCAGTGGTGTAGCAAGCGTCCCTAGACCACAGTTTAGCATCAGATGGGTCATAACTACTTATAATTTTGTTTGTGCTGCAAAGATAATGAATAATGTCCCCATTTTACGCTTCCCATCTAACCAATTAATATCATACACGAAAATGTTTTCGTCACAAATAACGTTAGCATCATTGCTTTAAAAATAGGCGGGTACCGTTCAAAACATGACTCAGATTTTGTTTTGCAATTTTAATTGAATTAGTGGAAGAACTTGCATAAAATATAAAAACTGTATATTCTACTATAAAGAGAAGATTATCATTACATAGTATAAAACAAAGTCACTTTCCGCTGTCTGTCCCCTTATATGCTTATATCTTTAAAACTACGCAACGGATTTTGATGGTTTTTTTTTAATAGTTAGAGGGTGTCAACGGGATGGTTTTGATCTATAATTCATAAATGATGTTGTAAAGAAAAAAATATAATTTTCGAGATTTAGCACTTTAATTGCAAACGCTGGCTGAACCCTAAGTGATAGATCAAAACAATGTTCTACATGATTAAACACCTTCAGAAGGTCTACAAAAATATCTTAGGGATAACCCACAATGACCATTTTTATTTTTTTACTTTTTACGAGAAATAATGGCTTATTTACGAGGTGATTTTAAACATTACAGCATTAATTTTCATCCAATTAAGTATCTTAAATAGATTGTGCATATAATATAAATGATCCTGGCCCTTTACAGCGTGCAATTTAAACGAATATTTTCGAAGATATTGCAGTATTAACATAGCGGGACAGCATTTAAAGCCGATAAATAGCAGAAATTGAACCTCATGATATCCAAAATTTACGCATTTTTTACTTTTGATGCGGAACAAAGTTCGCCGGGTCAGCTAGTATTTATATAGTTGCAAAATTTCAAGAGAGCAAAGTTTAGCAATCTATTTAATGATGTGCACAACAATAACATGTACTGTTACACTGCGGGGTCTGTCTGCAGTTTTCATACTTTTTGGCATATCCTTATCTGACATCAATCGTATCTATTTTAAGAATATTTATCAGATGTCTCGGTGCACATCTGAACTTGGAGCAACTGGATTATATTAATGATAACTGGTTGGTTGTAAAATAGCGTATCGATTTAAAGAAAAAAGAAACATTGAGTCTGGAGGTAGAATCATTTCGCCTACGAAACGGAGTGCGGAGTTCATAGCTATTCTCATTGAACAACGACACAAAATAAGCCAAAAACTCATTAAAAGCAATATAAATATAGAGTAAAGGAATACCTTTTTGTTTAAATCACCATCCATTTAAAAAAAAACTAAATCACAAACTGATACTTTAATGGTATAATCACGAATGTATTGAATCCAAGAGACGTGAAATGCGAATGACATGCACCGATCGACACCGGACGCCGAACTGACCGACTCCGCCGGTCCAGTTTATGTTCGATCATAATGGTTTCTTGTATTTGCACCATCGACGATATCTTCTTTTTTTCAGTCGAATTATTTTATGTAAGTACACATTTATATGCTAATCTCAAGATCTGTTTGCCAAATGAATGCGTCTGGAATCATTCCATCATATACGTCAAGAAATTTTTTAGTTATTATATGCATCAATTAAAATTTAAACGATCCCTATAAGAGTCCTTTAAAATTACCTTTTTTATATATTTTCACTTTTGTACCCGAATATGCAGGCAGCGTTTGTCAGTTGCGTTTATGAGATTCATATGAAGAAACAATTATATGTATTGACTAACTGAACACAAATGCAACTAATTCTACAGATTAGAGAAGAATACGTTTGATAAAATATTAATATCGATACTTTGAAGATAATTTATTTTTAATTAGGGGGTCATGCCAAGAGCGTGCACGTCGCGATCCCTGCCGTCCCAGTGGGACGCAATCTTGACCAAAGCAAACTCAGCCGGACGGGCTGCTAGGGCGTACCCCGGAAGCGACGGGCACCGATTAGCCCCCGTCGGTGCGGCTGCATGCGGCGAAGGGGGCCGCCACCCTTCACGCAGCGCCAATTCTGGCGGGACGAGGAGAGGGGAGTGCCGTATAGGCACGTGGAATGTTAGAGGTAGCATGGCAAGAAAGATGAATGAGATGATGGGTGTATTAAATGAGAGATGCCTGGATGCCTTATGTTTGACGGAGACAAAGCGGAGGGGGAGAGAGACCGAGGACCTCCCCGGTGGCGTGGTAGCCCTATGGTCCGGAGTGGACCCGGACGTCCGTGCCAGTGGGGGTGTTGGAGTCGTTCTCTCCTCCCGCTTTGCTTCCGGAGTGAAAGATTATGAGTTGGTAGGCCCAAGACATCTTTGGGTTCGAATAAAACTGGGGATCACGCGAGTTTTCCTGGTCGCAGCTTATGCTCCCGTTAGCTCTGCGGATCCCCGCGAACTCGAGGAGTTTTGGGAAACTGTTAGGGATATTCTGGATCTAGTTGAGGGAAATGAAAGGATAATTCTGTGTGGTGATCTTAATGGGTGGGTCGGAACCAAGCGAGACGGCCTGGAGGCTGTCCTTGGTCCGAATGGTGACAAGAGGGTGAATGATGCTGGTAAGCCGATATTGGACGTATGCCTGGAACGGAACCTCCTTGTGTCTAACACATTATTCCGTCATAAAGATATTCACACGTATACGTGGAGACGGAATGAGCAAAGAGTATGATAGATTTGATTTTGATAGATAGTCGTCTCCGAAATACTCTAAGGGATACAAGAGCCTACAGAGGCCCCACTCTTGATACGGACCACTACCTGGTGGTAAGCCGTTTCGTGGGCCTTTTCAAGAAGTGGAGACACTGGCGAGTGCGTACCCATTTCGGAGAGCTTGAAAGGATAAAATGTGAGAAATTAGAAGATGAAAGTGTACGGAGTATGTATGTAGGCCTAGTCAGTAAAAGACTCAATGAGACGAGTCTTTCTGACCTAGGTGTTGAAGAATGCTGGGAAAGAATGAAAGAAAGTATAGTGAATAGTGCAAAAGAAGTATGTGGTAGTGCAAAGAGGCATAAGATTCTGAGAGGTGACGCCTGGTGGGAAATCCAGCGTCGAAAGAAAGATAAAAGCATGGTTGGATTATGTCTCAAGTTTGAACCAGAATGATAGTATGACAGAGAAAAAGTATGAGAGCTACCGCCGCTGCAGGAATGTTACCAAAGCCTTAGTGAAAGAGAAGCGTGAAAGACTTGTTGCGAATGAGGAAGTGAGGTTGACGGAGAACTTCGAGGCGAATAACAAACTCTTCTGGAGGGAAGTTAGAAAGTCTCGGGGTTCTTCGTCAACATCCAGAATGGACAAAATTATGTCTAAGTTTGGTGACATTCTTGCAAACCCAAGCGATGTATTGGGCAGGTGGAGTGAGTATTTTGGGGAAATGTACGAGTATGTTCCGGATGTGGGCGCCGCGAGTGAGCCTACGGCTGACACCGCTGCGCCAACATCTGATGAGGACATTACTATGGAAGAGATTGAATGGTCGATACGAAGTATGAAAAATGGTAAGGCAGCTGGAATTGATATGATGTCTGCTGAAATGATCAAACACGGTGGAACCTGTGTCCGGGACGCTTTCCTGACCTTGAGCAATCTGTGCTGGAGGTCGGGTAAGGTTCCCATGGACTGGAGGCGCGCTGTCATCGTGCCCTTGTATAAAGGTAAGGGATCACGTATGCAGTGCGCCAGTTACAGGGCCATCAGTTTGATCAGTTTAGCAGCAAAAGTGTATGGGAAAATTATTGAAAGGAGAATGAGGGTGATATCTGATGGAGTGTTGTGGGAGGCTCAGGGTGGTTTTAGAAGCGGACGAGGGTGCATGGATCAGATTTTTTCTCTCCGCAACATTGTGGAGAAACAACTGGCTGTTAACCGGAAGGTTTTCTGCGGTTTTGTGGATCTGGAAAAGGCGTTTGACAGAGTGTTACGAAAGGATCTGTGGGATATACTCCCGGGCTACGGGGTAAGCGGAGCACTGCTGCGCGCTGTGCAGTCCACTTATGAGGGCTGCACAGCGTGTGTGCGTGTTGACGGCGGCTTGTCCCCCTGGTTTGACGTCAATATCGGCGTCAGACAGGGTTGCGTGCTGTCCGCTCGACTGTTCATCCTGTACCTGGACAGTTGTCTCCAGAGAATGAGATCGATGGATGTAGGGATGCGAATGGGTGACCTAGTTGTGAGCTGCCTGCTTTAGAAAGAAAGAAGAAAGAAAGAAAATAAATTTATTTACACAACACAAGACACAATGTTTTACAAAAAATGGGACAATACAAAAGTTCACAATAGTGTGTGTCATTGTGGTTGCAAATTGGACACCAGCTCAGCATAATGCTGAGATGTATGTTATACACCCCAGCGCTGATTTTCAGCCAGCACCGTTGGTAGATAATACCCGAAACGCCACACAGATAGATAAACTGTACACGTAACTGTATAATATAAAAATGATAAGCTACATCAAGTAAATTATGTACATATAACATCAAGTATCTTCAGCAAAATGACCAACACATAATTAAATATAAATAAATATAACATAACCTACTAGCCAAGTATACAACACTGCGCGGACTAAAACCATAAGTGAAATAACTGTGAGTAAAAAAATCAAAAATAGTCTTGTGAAAAAGTGCTGGAAAGATAAAATCATCTTTACGCAGATGACGCCGTGCTTCTAGCCGAATCGCCGTCGGACCTGCAAACACTAGTCACTACTATGAAAGATGATTGCATGATTAAAGGCTTGCAGTTGAATGCGACGAAAACGAAAGTCATGGTGTTTGAAAGGGAGGAATCCAGAACAGATGCAAGGATAATGGCTGATGATGTAGGGCTGGAACAGGTGAATGAAATTGTATATCTTGGATGCGCTTTTAGCAGAGATGGAAGGTACACCGCGGATGTAGAAAGACGAGTGGCGATAGGAAATAGCGTAAACGGAGTGTTGGGCAGATTCCTGGGCGTAAAAAATATTAGCAGAAAGGCCCAGTTAGCAATCCACAATGCAGTCCTGATCCCAACACTAACTTATGGAAGCGAGAGCTGGGTATGGCAGAGTGTGCATGAAAGTAGAATAAACGCGGTAGAAATGAGGGCTCTACGCAAAATCTGCGGAGTGACTCTCGCTGACCGCGTAGAAAACAAGGTTGTAAGGAAGGAAGTTGGTTTGAAAGAGTGTCGGTGTAAAAGTAAGAAAGGGCATGCTCCGATGGTTCGGACATGTAGAAAGAATGGTTGACGCAAGACTGACTAAGCAGATATACAATGCAAAAGCGGACGGATGTAGGAGTCGAGGACGGCCAAGACACACATTCCAAGACCAAATAGAACGTGTTCTGGAAGAAGGTGATGTTAAGAGCCTCAAAAACCGACGCGCGTGCATGAAAAGAGTTATGAAAGTCAACGAAGCGAGTGAGGTGTGTAAGAATCGTGCCCTATGGCGCTCTGTTCTCTCTGCCTACCCCGCAAGGGATTTGGCGTGAAGTTATGTATGTATGTATGTTGAAGATAATTAATACCACAAAAGGGCAGTATAGCTTCTAAGCTTTATCCTCGCCTTATCGTCGAAATTAAGCGAATGAAAAAAAAACAAGATAGTTCATGGATTGTTGGCTGGTTGGTGTGCGAGCACAAGGCATAAACGTTGTAGCTTCTATAATAATCTATATCCTGTTTTGCGATCAGTTCAGATAATTATAGATTGATCGCATAATCCGGCAATAAAATAAACGTCGGTAAAAATGACAAGGTTGATGCTGATTTTCAAGGGTTCGATTATATATAAAAAAATAGTGCGTGGAGATCCTCCAAGCTAAAAAAATGAAATTTTGTAAAATACATACATTTATGACGAAATGTAAAAGAGCACATCTTACTTACATTACGACAGACCTGGTGGTGCATTGGTAAAACTACTGACTGTGGAACCGAGATTGGCGGGTTCAATTCCCACCCGAGTATAAATAGTTATCTGGGTCTGGTATAATCTGGTAGAATAACTAGAACTCTTTATTGGATGGTCTGCCATATTGGAGCAAGAATGACATCACGTTATTTACAAGTTACTATCAACAAGCCCTTTAATTTGATATTCATATTATAGAAGACAGTTTTTAAAAGTCGGTATTAAAATTTTCTAAATTGGTTATTATGTCGACCGGTTTATCGTATCTTTATATATTACTTTATGTGGCCGCAACGGGGCGCTAAAAACGTTAAACGACTGCACGAGAGATTGGAAGTTGCACTTTAGTATGGACCAAATCCAAAAAGGTACCGGTAATCCTGGACCCTGGCTTTTTAGGAAGCATGGGCTTTACTATGCCGTATTCGCATATTATTTAAAAACTAGCTGTTTCCGTGAACATCTTATCGAATGTTAGATATGATATTGGTTATATTTAGGCCAATTTAAAGAATGACTTACTAAATGAAGGCCTATTTTTTCTCAAGTATGAGTGGTTTTGATACTTAATAAATTTTTTTTTACAGTGGTAGATCAAAGCAGTTCGCTGCATGAATGGGCCGGCTCGACCGGTGAAATACCACGACCTCTCAGAAGATCGACGTAAAGTGGCTCATGCAGCGTTTCGTTCGGTGAGAAAGGTACCCGGAGGCCCACCCCCTTCCCCATCCTTCCCTATCCCCTACCCTTAAAGGTCGGCAACGCAACAGTAACACTATATGTTTTATTATGTCCATGGGCGGCGTTAGTTGCTTACCATAAGGTGACACGCCTGCTCGTTTGCCCTCCTATCACATAAAAAAACCCCTTCTGTACTCGATCGCAAACAAATGTTTACTGTACAATGTGGGTTCCTCATTGTCATCCTGTTTAGAGACAGGCTTCTGAAAGTGATGTAACTACAGATAACTATAGATGCAGTTGCACTTATAAAGGTAAAACGTCCTACATGCTACCTCACCGAGGTATATTTACAGATCATAGATTAATAAAATAAACAGAACTGTCAACTGTTTGACAAGCGGTAGATTCACGCAGTTGCAGCACGAATAGGCCGGCTCGACCGGTGAAATACCACGACCTCTCAGAATATCGACGTAAAATGGCTTTTGCTGCGTTTCGCCCGGTGAGAGAGGTATCTGGAGGCCCAACCTCTTTCTCCCTCCCCTTCCCATCCTACTCCCGACCCATCCATACTCTATTGTAAAGGCCGGCAACGCAAGGTCTGTAAGAACTAACCATCTGACCGGAGAGCTTTAAATACACGATCTATGATCTGACTGAAACACTGTGTGGTACTTAAGTTAATGTGGGCGACCTTAAGCGAGATTATTGTTTTACGTATCGAGCGGGAACATAGTATACGGGCATACTGTTAGGTATATTAATTATTGGCATGTTCAGTAACACTGTTACTGTACTTAGGCGACAATTTTTTTAACTTAGTCTGCGGCATCACAATACCCATATTGCTCAACTGAATTTGATTTAATTTATAAATTGTTGTGGTCTCGGTGGCGCAGTAGGCGAGCGCACGGCCTCTGATCCAGAGGTCCGGGGTTCGATTCCAGACACTGGCTCACACCAATGACTTTTCGAAATTGTTTTCGGAAGTTATGTGTGATAAATACCGATGACTGAAAAACTTTGTGCCCGGTATGGCAATAGGTTCGCCACCTATTCCATTTAGGACGTAAACATAACGGCGAGACGAGGCTTAACAGCCGCTGCCTACACCTTCGGGTAACAAAAGGCGTGAAGTTATGTTATGTATAAATTGTTGCACACTGTTGGAAATCATTGCGAAATTTTAAACGTATAACCTCAAATATTTTTAAAAATTTAGGTCGTTTTCTACCCGAAGGTGAGGAGCGGCAGTTAAGCCTCTACTCCCCGAATCCGGGGCACAGTGTTGCCAGTCATCGATATATACTTTTTTATTTTAACCTCTTCTTTTTCTAAAAAAGAAAATAGACCTGAGTGGCTCTTCCAGTTATTTTTTTTCGCACATGAACTGCTAGTACATAGTAAGAGAGTGAGAGGAATGCGCGCGGGAGTGTCTCTGCCCAGCTATTTCTGCTCACGGTGTCTAGGTCGCAGCGCCAATGTCGACGCTGTTTATGACTATACCAGTTAACTATTTGTTTTAACATTTACCAAACCGAGAATATTGCACTTACGATTACTGATTTATATACAAATAAAACATGTAAATGTCATCCATACCGCTTCAAGGAAACGGAAAACCTGTACGGTTCGGCATCAGCGGTTTATAAGATTTCTTTCCAATCATATCATCAAGCTACTGCACACTGGATCGAAAGAATATTTATAAATTACGAGAAATTTAGTATTGCTTTCAAAGTGACACGTAGTTCAGCTGGTAATCCTCTAATGTCTGAAAAATACTCACTCTAACTATCAAGTGTCTTGCGGGGTTGACAGAGAGAACAAAATGCGCCATAAATAACTATACAAAGTCATGTTTTCGATTTTCATAAATCTTGTCATACATGATCTTCGATTTTTAAGGCTCCTTACGTCAATTTGTGCGCGAGGATATATTCATATTGTTTATGAAAAGTGTATCGTGGCTGTATTCGGCTCCTGCTTTTACCCTGTTTATCTGCTTAGTCAATCTTGCATCATTCATTCTTTCTGCATGTCCGAACCATTGGAGCATGCCATTCTTTACTAGAAGACCGAAACTACTAATTATAGTATTTAAGACAAATTCAGTCTAAAAGACAAATTCAAAACAAGAATTTTAAAATTACCAGACGTAATCAGGCGGTAAATCGTACCAACCGATTCACGAGGCACGCAGTTGTAAAAGGCCATTGACACAAATTGTTTAAAATAATAACCCCATCAAACAAAACGCTGACGTTCACTAAACATATTCAACAAGCATATTTCTGAACGCCACATTCTACGTCAAATTTTCAAGTCTCAATGTCATGCAAAGCAGGTGTCGTTCAAAAACATTTGTCTATGGTTTTCGTTAGGAAACGGTGAAATGCCGACCTCCTTACTCAGCCGCTAACAGATAAGCAAACTGGTCCAGTTTGTTTGAGATAATTGAATTTCTTTGGGAAGTTTAGCGAATAGGTTATAATTAGTTCAGTTTCCGCATCAACTAATTTGTCTAATTTGTTCATTTCGCTGTCACCATTCACCAAGTTAATATACATGCATTTTTCAGGTATATATCATTGGTAATTAAAATTATAAGCGTCAAAAAGCTCACGTTTTGTTATGGCTGCCTTAGGATCACTTACCTTCGAGTTAGCTGTTAGATGACGCTGTCGTATGCGAAGCTTCTTATCGCGTGATTACTGTATTAAAGAATATTCCCAAGCCCAAGGTCTTACCAAAGTTCAACATCAAATGTTTATTTATTTTGCCACTAAAATATAATTAAATTTAATTAATTCAGTTTATAGTTTGCTTAGATTATTTGTGTAAGAATTATTTATTAAAATAACTTAATAATATAAACTTAATAATCTGACGAATTTTGGAGAGGACAAATGAATACTTAGCCAAAATTATTCGATAAGTAATTGGTTTAGTAATTAATTGATGACATTTTAAAAATACCACAATTATTTCCCGACTAAGCAGAAAGGTTCTTAATTTGAGTTTCTGTTCCTGATCTATATAATGACACCCATAAATGGTTCAAATTCATCAATCCGTTTAGGCTTCAGAGCCTGCCAAACAAATTTACATCATACACTCGAAATTGGTTACATTTTGTAGTGGAATAGTGTTTTTTTTTTTACATTTTAGTGAATATTTTACAGTACAGTATAATATGACTTTTATAGCAATCCGCTGAGCTATGGTTCGACCCCTTTGATAGGGAAATATCCACTCTACCTGAGCTGAAGCGACACACTCGACGGCACTCGTTCGTCAACTGACCTTGATGTCCAGTTCAAAGTACACCGATAGGGGAGAGGATCGTACCCTGATGTGGGGCGGCATTGCCACGGAACTTCTGGTGGGGGGAGCGGGCGAACCAGCTGGTATCGCGCGGCCCCTCTCAAGGAGCGCCGGGTGAGGAGCAGCTCCACGGATCGGTGGACGTTCTTGCTTCAACGCTGTCGACCAACAAAACATGTTAATATTCCGTTTAGTATCGTATTATAAAATTAATATACTGTACAGACATTCTTAGTGGTATGTTAAAGTTATAGCCTCAACTCAAATCCCTACTATATAATAAATTCAAAACTGTCAACTTTGTCTGGCTCTCTGTTACATGGTTATAATTGTAACATCTAATCATCTAGAATCTAGATGCTTGTTCAAGAAGGCTCTGTAGGGTAAAAAGAAAATAAATGTTTATTTCTCATTCATAACATTAAAACAACTTTTCAGGATTATATCGCGTTTATTTATTACATATTTTTATTTATTTCCCGACGTTTCGAACTCTTTACAGAGATCATTTTCACGAGTGATGAACAAAAAAATAGTAGTCGTTCAAAAGCTATTTTCATTGATGAGATCAACGATCAATGTCGGGAAAAAAATAAGTAATAAATAAACACGATATAGTCCTGAAAAGTTGTTATAATGTTAGAAAATAAATGGCTGTCCATAAAATGTACTTGTAGTTCTTCAATTTTTTTTCCGAGATTTGATTTGCTAAACAGTAAGAAGCCTAAAAGAAGCGTAAACTATTATCCGAGTCATCTTGTGCCACAAACAAAACCGTGTTAAGTAAACAAACATATGTGTAAACTGGCAGCATTTAGAACACGTTATTATAATGCATCAGTAAACATTAATAATCATTAGCAAACATATAAAAACAATTAAAGTTTATCACGATTCAAATACAATTTAATTTGCATTTAAAACTGCCATACGTTTGTTTATAGATTGCCTGATTTTCTAGCACCAGCAAATAATAGGACTGCAAATAGTATTAGATGTACGGTTTCATCAGGTACGGACGACATGTGCAATTTAATCAAAGCGGTTACGTAGACCAGGTAGGTACGTGAGTGAACTGCAAATGGACATTCCTTCGTTTGCACGTAATTTAGAAGTTACTTTTATCTATAGGCCTGCCACGAAATTTACTTCATAACCTGAATTGTATGCTTACCGATCCCTATGTTGGTAACTTGAAACCAATGTCCCTTTACCTGCTACTTAATATGTCGATCGAATTTTAACGTTGTACATTGACAAAAAAATTGCATGATATTCAGTAATAGTTTCCGCCACTAGTTTTTTTTTTTTTAGTTTCACACTGGGAGGAAAATACTGAGTGTGCCAGTACTTTGGGATATTAAGGGCGTGAAGATACACGATCATGCAAAGTTAACGTCCTTACGAAGGTACATGAAAAATGTTTGGACTACTGTACAGGACCGCGAATATTACCCTGACGCACTCCCTATATAGGTACATATTCTATTTTCAAAAAACCAATTATTGTAATTTTGTGATCTAATGGAATGCTTAACGTATGTCGGTACTGAGTAAGCATAACGCTCAAAAATAACTCGCTGTGGAATTATCGGCAGCAATAATTCATAGAAGCCGATGTTTATTTCAATTCTATCAATGTGATGAATTTATTATAACAAGTTATTTATTATAACTAATATATTATATTGTATATCTGCTTAGTCAGTCTTACGTCATTTCCATTTATTCTACTTTCATGCACACTCTGCCATACCCAGCTCTCGCTTCCATAAGTTAGCGTTGGGATCAGGACTGCATTGTGGATTGCTAACTGGGCTTTTCTGCTAATATTTTTTTAAGAATAAAAAATAATACTCTAAAAACTTTAAGATTCTTTGTATGTACTAAAAATACACGTGATGTTGGATGGGGGGGGGGCTAGTTTTAAATGTCACCACGTATCACCATGGGGTCAAAGTAAAGTAAGTAAAATTGTTGATTGTCTTTGAAATATTTCAGTTAATTACAAAACACACTCCTCGCAAGAATTACTCAACAAAAAAAAATCTTTGAAATTGTCCAGTCGTGTTGCGTCAACAGGTTATTTATTCAGTTATAAAATATTTAAAAAAAAAATAGACAACACATGTTAATACTGTACAAGCGCACTGTATCAATTTGACCCGGTTCGTCAATTGGCGCGTTACCTAATTTGTTTAAAAAATAAAATAGCATATGGGCCCGTCAAGGTCCCTCACATTACATCCTTACGCTAACTGGCGTGTCGTGACATACGCGTGAATATATTGTGTAACTTTACAAATATACACCTCACAATTATTACTCTTTTAGGTACGCTGACAATTCAATGGTGACACATAAAATCCAGGATTTAGGTGTGAAGTTCTTAGGGAAAGCATTGTCCGCGTGATGACAGACACATAGTGCATAGATGAATATTTGCCAAAAATTTGGCAGGAATCTGAAAGATCGATGACCACATTTTGGATTATTTTTCCTAACTTGTATTTCAATGATATTCGACTTTTTTTACTTAATAAATAAGTCTTCGTGTACTTGTGAGGGTATTTATTATATAAATGTTGTGGAACATGTGTAATTATGTCTTATTCACAATTTTAGTAACAAGAATATTTGATGAGTATACTGACAAATAAAAATAAACATATCATCAGTCATTAAGAAACCTAAGATACCTGCAGTCAAGTATCAAGTCAATGGGACTTTCCACCTTTTAGTTCTGTTTATAAACCCTTGAAGTCCTCTTAAGGAGCTGCTCGCTCATTGACACAGCTAAAAGGATTCTGAGTAATCCAGCCACAAAGTTAAGTGTTGTTAGGTAAAGAGAGCCTTCAGCTAATGAAACAGGAAACTAAGCATTTAGCGATAATAAAGCAAAGAACTTCAAGATCCTTCAGTCCGTACGGTATCTAATTATACATACATAACTTCATGCTGCTTACGGCATAAATGTGGCAAGTAACTTGCGGGGTAGCCAGAGACAACAGAGCGCCTTAAGGCACTACTCTTACACGCCTTACTCGCTTCTTTGACTTCCATAACTCTTGTCATACACGCTCGTCGGTTTTTGAGGCTCCTCACATCACCTTCCTCAATGATTCAGGTGGTAGTGCTAAGCAGTTCGCTGCATGAATGGGCCGGCTCGACCGGTGAAATACCACGACCTCTCAGAAGATCGATGTGAAGTGGCTCATGCCGCGTTTCGTTCGGTGAGAGAGGTACCTTCCCCATCCTACTTACTCCCTTAAAGGTCGGCAACGCCACTGTAACACTATATGTTTTGCAGGTGTCCATGGGCGGCGCTGGTCACTTACCATCAGGTGACACGCATGCTCGTTTGCCTATCCCATAAAATAAATCGTTCATTTGGTCATGGAAAGTGTGTAGTGGCCGTCCTCGACTCCCATATTCATCCGCTTTTAAATCTTGTATCATCCATTCTTTCTACATGTACGAACCGTCGGAGCATGCCCTTTCTTACTTTTACACCGACACTCAATCCAGCTTCCTAACCTTGTTTTATATATCAAATAACATGGCCCTAGTGAACTGAACAAATTAATTTTGCTGAATTTCGTGAGTTTGTATTATTTGGGTTATATTAACTATATTTTCGCTATTTAAAAAATATAGAACAACAAAATATGATGTGTAATTTATAGTGTCCGACCGAAGCTTCTGCTTCGGCCAAAAATCCATCTTCGGCGAGATCTTCGGCTTCGGCCGGATTTAGGGCCGAAGTTGAAGGTCCCGCCGAAAGTCCAAAAACAGTCGGAATTGAACAAACTGTTACGAAAGAGTGAGTGACTGACCGACCGGACTGCACTGAGTTCAGTGCGGATATCTCTACCCTCGAGAGAAAAGCGGCATGAGCCACTTTACGCCGATATTGTTCTTTAGCTGTGGATAATATTGAAGAAAATTATTAAATTACTAATAGTTTATCAACCTTCGGCTTCGGCCAAAAATAGACCTTTGGTCTGACACTAGTAATTTAATATTAATGAACATTCGTGTAGAATTAAAATTGCTGGAGTGAAAATATTCATGCACCACAGTTATTTTGCTAGATTAATAATACCTAATCATGGTGATCATAAAAAATACATGAAAATACGTTGCCGTATATCTACGGCCTTGCCGGGATATGTTTTGAAGTCTAACAATACATATTCCTCAATATCTTTAAAATATTCCTTCAGCATTCGACTGATTTCCATTCTGCCTCATCCAATAGAAATTCTCTGAACAACTCTAAGATTATTTTGAGGCAGTACATAATTTATAAATCCAACAATGTACGAAGCCTCCAAGCGTTACTCGAACGACCTCACATGTGACAATGTATTCACACTTTTGTTCAGACAGAGGCCACTAAACGGGTATTACTTGAAATTGTCCACACAACGTCGTGAAAGCTAACTAGCACTAAGTTTACTTATGGACATATGCAAGATTATTGAAATATTTTAGTAGCTAATAAAAGAGAATTGAAAATGTTCATTAGACTCGTTTTTTTTTTTAAATCTATCATCCTTACACTATCCAAAATTAGTCCGTCCAAAGTGTTCCGTTATGTCGTGACACATTGCATAGTGTCTATGGAATTTTCCCGGTAAAACTGGAGGGCACGTTACGCAACATTTATATTATTTTAAATACCCGCACAAGTACACGAAGACTGAATAAGTGAAACAAGTCGATTTTTGTTGAAGTATATGTTACGAAAATTAATATAAAACACGGTCATAACTTTTTCAAATTCCCGCCAAAATAATAACAAATATTATTATCTTCGGAATAGTCGTGAAAGGAATGCTTTTTCAAATTTACTCATTTATAACTCTCCCCAATCCCCAGCAAGTTCTCGGCGTCTAAGTAAACTAACAGTTTGCATTTGGAAATATAACGACGACTCGCTAAATAAATATTCTTAGAAACCTGTGTAAATGCGACTTTCAGACTTAAAACTACAATACTAAAAAGCTGACATAAACATGGAAAACCGGAAATCTTTTTCACCATTTCACCGGACTGTTTATAAAGCCTTTGTCCCGCTGTCAAAAGAAATGATATGCCAGCTAAATCAGTAAAAAACATTTAAAACATAACATAACATTTCATGCCTTTTTCTACCCGAAGGTGTGGGCAGCGACTTTAAGCATCGACTCGCAGAATCGTTGCATCCCATTTCGAATAGGTAGCGGAACCTATGGCCATGTACATTTAAAATATTTGTTATAAAAAAACATATTTAAAAAGGGCAGAATCAATAAGTTTTGAAACGATATGAAGTTGACAGGGACTAAAGGAAAGGCTTTCTTCTTATTTTAAGTTTCACTGACAACCAAATTCCAGTGACCGCGAAAACGCAATGACCATGGACTGAAAACCGATTGCAAGATCCAGTACACGAACATAATCTAATTTTAATTACTACGCAAGCACTTGGAGATGAACATGTGTGACTGCTTACCAAATTGCCACAAGTCGCCATGTAGGTAGTTAGGTAGGTTTACAAAATATGTTTGCGCAGATGAATCATACTTTGGATCGTGGAATAGTACCTATCTACTACATAGATAAAGAATCTGTTTTATTTATGTAAATTAAAATGGTGGATGTTTACTTAATTTATTCGTTTGAAATTTAAATCCCTAGACTATAAGACCCGCTTGACTGGGTGTAAAACTCTTTTTGAAAGAGGTGGGGAGGAAGGATGTTCAGACAGAATCAGTAAAAATCATAATAAGATACGTGACCATGCTCGATTCTCCAAACGCAAAAACTATCGGCTCAAAATAGAATTGTAGCCTTCCCTATTAGTTTAATATTTTTAAGGAAACCACAACAGGAAATATTAATAGTTTACAATAATAAAATTAATTCATAAAATATTGCTAGCACTTAACATCACAAAATATTGTCATGCATATTAGTAGACATGTTACAACATCCATTTATTCTTTTGACGGGTTAGAATGATCAAATTGTTGCGAACTATTCATAGTTATGAGTAAAGAAGTTAGTATCACTCAAAAAACGAGGCAAGCAAACAATCACTCCATTCAACTAACTGTCTTGCTGAGTCCATGAATTCTGAATAATATGTGGTCCAAGACTCCATACAGGAACACCAAAATGTTCCCTGAGACAAGAACTGTTACTGTTTTTCATTGTCTCCACCAGCATCTTTGAAGTCTTGCCTACATTATTGGAACGTTTGAGATATGCTGCTATATCGACACCGCAGGTCTCATTCACTGTTCTTCGACATTCTGCAGCTGAATACGGTGATAGTTTTTCAGTGTGTGTTACATAACTGCAGACCTCATTTAATAGCTCCATGATGGCCATGTCTTTGTCGAATAATACTTCGCAGCATCCTGAGACATAAGTAGAATAATATACCACTTGCCCGAGTACATATTTTTAAATTCAATTAAATATAATGTTAAAAGTTGACTAAACAGTAATAAATAGCATAATAATAATAATTGGCAATTTACATGTTTTTGATAAATACTCATAACATTTTAAATTTATTTTTACATTTTTTTTTGTCAATTCTACACAGACTGACTTCTGGCTCTCACCAATAACTTTCTGTTCTAATGTTTGTCTAATTGTGTCTGCCTTTTGTGTAAGCATATTGTGTATGAAACTTCTGAAATAATCACAATATATTTATATGTAATTTTATTTACCTAATAATACAAACTGAATCAATTGCTGTGTTTAATCAATCTAACACTAAGCTTATCAGTTTAAACAACAATATTAATTACATACTTTCCTGTTATTCAGATTGTTTTTAATAAATAATAATAAATTGTTGTAATGTAATAGCTTATAATAATAGTGTATTGTCAACAGTCAGCTCATAAATTAGATAAGTTTCTTTTAGAATTGGAAGATTTTGCTAATCTAATAGGAAACCATGTTTAATTTTATTTACTGAACACCTTTATTGAAATAAATCTATAAATAAAAATTCATTTAAAGTGGTTGGTTAAAATTTACAATCAGAATCAAAACTTCTTATCTGAGCTTGGTAATTTATAATATTATAATAAAAATGGACATACATTCAATTTCATAATTTTGATGTGTATTTTAATATATTATTTTTTACGTTTATTTTAAATTAATTAATATTGCTATTTCAGCATCGATGTATAGGGTACCTAAGAATGTAAATACTCAAATATAAGTCACCTAACAATATAAATATATTGGAAGTACTATAAGTTGTCAATAATATACTTTTCTTTGCAACATATTATGTTGCTATAGAAATAAAATTCATTTAGCACCACACTCCACAACGGTAGGTTTATATTCTCCCAATGAAGTAATTCTTCAGATTTATTAAAGCTGTGAAGTTACAAGGAGTTAAAGTGTGTGAAGTTACAAGTTAAAACAAAGGAGGAATAAAATAAAGATAGAATATAGACAATAGAAAATAGATATAACTAAAAAAATCGGTACATCTGTGTTCTACAAATAAATACGAATTTTATGCAATATGTATTATGAATACTCTCACTGTATGCGGATATTTTTAAGTATGTAAATATTTAAATGATTTTTCTGTCTATTTATATAAAATATTTTTAAATGATAACATGCAAGAACCACATTCCAATCAGATCTTTCGTAAATATTATATGCGCAAAGTCAACAGATCGAGCTCGGCGTATTTGCACACATATATTTCGTATTTTCGTGCTTGCAAAAGCAAATATACCTACTTATAATGGTGCCTTACGTTCTTTAAACATTTATATAACCGAAAATATGACATCAGCTGTTGATAATCTACATACAGTGGTAATTTCACAGCTGTAAACGGCATATAATTAGATTATGTTCATCACAAAATGAACTAAAATGTTCGCTTTCGTCATGCGCGTCCAACGATATTGACATTGAGCTTGTGATAAAAATACCGACGTTACCTGCCTCCCGGTCGAACTGGTTAGGTTTGATCTGATCCCGGCTGGGGCCCAAGATCAGCGGTGAGAGGATCCTAGGCCACAACACTGCGAAACACCCCACAACTATCACAAGAACGAACATTGTCTTCCGCGGACCTAACACCTCGTCGTTCGCCATTCTGTCGTCGTGTTTTCGTATCGTTTCGTCACGCACGTACACTGTCGATTGCACTCTACGGGAACATCGTCGTGTGTGATAAAAATAAAGATTTTCCGTCCCACGTCCTGTCCGTGCCCATGAAGAAAGCGCACAATGACAGCTGTCAGATACACGCCCTCTTCCGGCGAAAACTCTACGGGAGCGACCCGAATTTCCTTCGTTTAAGGGAGCGTCCACGATTTCCTTTTCTTGCCTGTAGAATACCGGTGGATTGAGCTGGCTCGAAGTGACACAGCCGTGTAATTATGTCAAACAGCTATGCCGACTTCTTGCCTTCCCAGCCACCGGCCGAGCTTCTTTTGACACCGTAATGTAAAAAGTGTACAGTATTGCAGTTCAAATATTGACACAGTAAATTAACGTTCGCCGGGCGAGCGCGGCGGTGGGCAGAACTCGGAACAATATGCCTGGGCGCGGAGGCGGCGCCGGCTAATAACCCGTCCCCACCGCCGTGAGGACTACACGCGCCCAGATGAATACTAATCAGACACTTCATGTAGGTATCTACTAGTGGTAACACGAACATGTCAGCCCGAATGCCTGCCTACATAAGTTTTATTGTTGAAGGGCTGCATGATACATCATTCCTATCGGTCACCATATTGGACGTTAAGAATATTTATAAAAAAGCAGTCAAACAAATAAGGATAACCTATGCTTTTAAAGCACCCAATGAAAAGTTAATCCAAAATTAGGACAAAATATTGTTCATGCGTAGGTAATTATGGTACCTATCTAATTTCTGAAAATCGGCATCTAAGTTAGTTGAAACATGTAATATCAACATTACGTTAAACGTAATGTACCTACATATGTTATTCATACATACATAACTTCACGCCAAATCCCTTGCGGTGTAGGCAGGGAGAACAGAGTGCCATAAGACACGATTCTTACACGTCACACTCGCTTCGTTGACTTTCATAACTCTTTTTATTAGTTTTTATGCACGCGCATCGATTTTTGAGGCTCCTAACTTCACCTTCCTCCAGAACATGTTCTATTTGGTCAGGGAATGTGTGTCTTGGCCGCCTTCGACTCCAACATATATGCGCTTTTGCATCGTATATCTGCTTTGTCAATCTTGCATCATCCATTCTTTCAACATATCCGAACCATCGGAACATGCCCTTTCTTACTTTTACACCGACACTCTCTTTCAACCCAAACTTTTCCTTACAACCTTGTTACATAAACTTAAGTTGTATTCAACAAAAATCTCGTTATCCTAGTGGTTTAGAACTTCGATATTAAATCTATATGTTCTAGGTTCGAATCATATCCATATCAATCAATCATATCATATCATATTATGTATAATAGTAGCTTTTCTTAAATTTTCTATTAGATAAGAAATAAACTGATAAGTAATAAAAGAATTTCAATTTGTGGCAATGCCACGCAGTTGCAGCATGAATGGGCCAACTCGACCGGTGAAATACCACAACCTCTCAAAATATCGGCGTAAAGTGGCAGATATCGCGGTCCATTCCAGTCCAGATGGCCCCTTGCTAGTTTTTCCCCTATCCCATTAAAAAAAATTACTTGATTTTCGGTCAGAAACTGTCGGTGTGAATGTTTGTTGTTTTTCCTTAATTGATAAATATGTAGTAGTCGTTGTAAGAATCCTATAATTAAGATTATTAACGGTTTAGAATACATAATATTCATTTTACATTTATCTACGTTGATATGTCAAGTTGCGTTGCGTGCTGTTACTGAAAATTTCCTAACAACAATAGACAACCTCGTAAACATAATTTAATATATACCTATTACTAATTTTTTTCAGATGTTTATATGTAATTCTTTACTTTTTATAATATGGTATACAAATAAGTTGTTATACAACGACCACTAGATATTTGTCAATCAATGAAAAACAACAAACATTCACACCGACAGTTAACTATTACAATACTTGCAAAGTTTTTAATTTAATCAATTTATAGTATAGATAGATGCTGAAAAACAAGGGAGGAACAAATTTTAAAGATAAAAGCAATCCCTACGTATTACTGCAAATATGTAGCTACTCAAGGCATAATGCATAAGCGGCATTATGCCTTGACAATATTGCTGCGTAATCGATATCAGTTTACGTGATCTCGATTATCGGATATTCATTACCAGTTTTCATTAATTGCGAGGCGATCGCAACTGGCGCTAACGTCGTAGTAATAAATGACTGATAGCAATCGGTTAGCAATCTGCTAATCGCTGATTGTTTAAAAAATATAAGCACAACCCACAAACGATAGAAGTACATCCAGAATCCAGATTTTTATTTATGGAATAGGAGGGCAAACGAGTAAGTGGGTCACTGATGGTAAGCAACTACTCACCGCCCATGAACACCGTGGTGCGTTGCCGTCCTTTAAGGGTGTAGGAGAGGAAAGAAAGAAGAAAGGTGATCGTCCCTCCGAGCGAAAGACGCGACAGAAGCCACTTCACGCCGATATTCCCAAAGGTCTTGGTATTTCACCGGTCGAGTCGGCCC
The DNA here is from genome assembly GCA_905147225.2 of Euproctis similis. Taxonomy (NCBI): domain Eukaryota; kingdom Metazoa; phylum Arthropoda; class Insecta; order Lepidoptera; family Erebidae; genus Euproctis; species Euproctis similis. The sequence goes on along the minus strand of LR990121.1, from coordinate 1,461,374 downwards.
AATCATACAGCGAACTGCAGGACTCTACCACTGTTAAAAGATCCAAAAGAAATCCAGATCAGAAGTAACCGAGTAACAAATGTCTGTCCACACTAGAAGTGGATCTAGATACTGCTAGTTAGGTACACAATTGCCTAATGCACTAGTTCTTTAATAAACTTTACATAAGACACTAAAACAATGCTTTTAGTTTTCTGACTGTTTTATAATAAATACCACAATGTATATTGTTAGTTAGTTAATGTGATGAAAGTATGTATGTCTATAACGACTATAACGCTATGCATATAGATAAACTTGGGGTGTCTGTCTGTAATATTGAAATTAACTGCTTTTTACTACAAGCAAATCAATATACGGTACATACACCAAAAAAAAAATAAATAGTCTCGGTGGTCCAGCGGTTGAGCACCCCGCTTCTGAATCCAGAGGTTGCAGGTACAAAGACAATCCACCAATGACTTTTCGAAATTAATTTCGTAAGTTATGTATGATAAATATAGATGACTAAAACTTTGTCCCGATATGGCAATAGGTTCGCCACCTATTCCATTTGGGACGTAAACATAATGGCGAGACGAGGCTTAACAGCCGCTGCCTACACCTTCAGGTAGAAAAAGTCTTGATGTTATGTTATGTTACACCAAAAAAACATATTTTTTTGCCTGTCTGCCTTTTGTACCTGTTTATCTCTGAAATGGCTGAACTTATGTAGACGGGATTTGTATTGGCGGGCAGCTGATATGATAAGGAGTAACTTAGGTAAATTTATTCTTAGAAAATAAATCATTTAGAAACGATTCTGAGGCGAATGAAGTACAGAATACATGTTAACAACTAGCTGACCGGGCCTAGTTGTTAACATGTATTCTGTATACCTAAACTACTATTGATTATTTGTATTAAATATACCTTAAACATAATTAACAATTTCCTTTTATTAATTATCCAAAACTAGGCCAAAATGTTTTAACCTTGACAAGAATACGATGTTATTAAATTTACTGACTCTTAATAGTTTGATTGAGATAATGCTAAGGAAATCGGGTTCCGTTTTAAACATATTTTATCTGTGGATTTTGAGAGCGACTTGTGTTTAATGGTTCCGTACACAAAGTTGGGAAACCCCATGTTTTGATCCAAATCCCGAAATATAGTCAAAATCGTTTCAAGGATAAAAAAATTATGATATAGGAATATTACAGGATTGCCGAAAAAGGTACCTAAATAAAGTTTGTTAGTGCATTTTTGCGTTGTATTTTTGTTTGTATGGAAAAAGAGGGCAAACAAGCAAGGGACATCTTGATGATGTGCAACTACTACCGCCCATGGACACCTGCAACATAAATACGCAACACGTTGCCGGTCTTAAGAGAGTAGGAGGAGGACGGGGATGGGCCTCTGGATACCCGTCTCACCGAACAAAACGTGGCATGAGCAACTTTATACCGATATTTTTAGGAGCCGTGGTATTTCACTGGCTAAGCCAGCCCATTTATGAACTACTCTACCACTAATCAAATGATTGACTTATATTTTTCATTAATTGATGGCTACAAAAATTCAGTAGTACAATGATTAGATGCGTACCAACAACGGGACTGGTGGTGCATTGTTTAAACTACCAACCGCCGTGTAGAGGTCAGCGGGTTTGATCCCTACCCGAGTACATTTGTGATGAGCATGGATGTTTGTATGGCGACTAAGCGTTTTTTATATATTACAAAAAAAATATTCGTCATATCCGTTGTCTAGTCAAATAGTACAAGGTTTGGATGCTTGGCTTGTATGATGGCGCTGTATATTGCGTCCGAAACCTTATTATTAATAATTATATGGGGTTTTGCTTGGGTATATGATATCCTTATCATTTATTCACGCCTTTAACACACGAAAGTGTAGGCCACATTTCCTCGTGCCGCCAAATGGAAATTCTTGTTCCATGGAAAAAATTTCGAGCTCATACTAAAATACCTACTAAAATTTGTAAGATTGTGTGCATTTGACGAAGCTGCGCGCAGAAGCTATATAATAAATCATACTCTTAACACAATTTCTGACGGCATTTAAAGCCTATCTTCCCATCAAATCTTTTCCAAGCAAGGGGAACTACAAAAAAGGAACTAAATGTAACTGAAGTAAATTTTATCAATCCCATCTTTCACACGGAAGGAGAGAAATGGTTAGAAAATAATATGTGCATCACGCGTAGGATACGCGCAGACAAAATATTAATCAACAAACGGAAACCAGTCAGGATATCCTCTTTGTTTATGGTATACTGTCTCTATAGCATCCAGACTGGCTCATAACACCATGCGAAGACTGTTGTTCGCGCCATGTATCTGCGGCCATTTTGTATTGGTTACGCGTACGACGCTTCCTGCGTCAAAATGGTACGCTACCTACCTATTGTTCTTCTGGAGGGGATGTGTGTGACTTGAATATATATATTGAAATAATAGTTTTAACTGTCTTATTAAAATGTGGGCCCTACAGCGCTTGGAAGGTATTTTTATCGAGCTTTTTGAATGAATGTCGTTAACTCGACGAATACGTCGACATTCGTTCACCGACTTGATGTTATAAACAATTTAAATGGAAAATACAAATCGTAATCTACGTACCTATTACCGTACAGTATAGTACCTAGCTATTTATGATCTTTTTTTTTTTCAAGAAAAACGAACAATCAAGTCACATGGTGGTAAGCGGCAAAGGTCGCCTTTAAAGTACCTTTATCTGCAACATCGAGAGCGTCAGAGTTGCATGGTGCGCCTCCGGATCTAAAACCGAACGATAAACGGCATGAGCTACAAGACACACATTCCATGACCAAATGGAACGTGTTCTGGAGGAAGGTGATGTTAGGAGCCTCAAAAATCGACGAGCGTGCATGAAAAGAGTTATGAAAGTCAACGAAGCGAATGAGGTGTGTAAGAATCGTGCCTTATGGTATGGCGCTCCGTTCTCTCTGCCTACCCCGCAAGGGATTTGGCGTGGAGTTATGTATGTATGTGATGTTTTTGATAGCTGAACTTTTGATAGCTTTGTCGATTTTCTCATTGATTTGGTCTGCTAATTTCTGAATAGCTGTTACTGTTACTATGTTCCTTATATTACATTGTTTGTTTCTATATCTATTCATTATCTTTCTTTATTTCATACAGTAAGTGCCTATTGTGCCTAAGTATCAATTGTTGCTATAGTAGGTACATGCCATATAAACCTGCAGTTCAATATTTGGAAATTTGCACATTAAAGTAGGTACTAGAAGTACCTACAGCATTGTTTTTGTAATTTATTATAAAAGGAGATTAAAAGATTCGAATCCACTGCTTCTTGATTCAGAAGTGTGGTGCTCGAACACTGGACCAATTTATGGAACATATGGCGTTAGTCAGTGGGTACAATCCTACCCCAGCATAAACATTTGTGTGGTGAACATTTTTCAAATGCCCCGCGTCCAATACAGGGAATAGACCTACGCATCGACAAAGTGTAGTCTAGTATTAATGTCGTGAATATACGTAGCACGAATATTTAGTTTATTTTAAAATCAGTTACATATCAAACAAACTACATAATGTAAGGTCAAATCTGCCTTTTAAAGCCATGGCAGCAGCAAGTATGCACCGACAAGCTAAGCTGTTTCCGTCTCAATCTTCAGTCATCCTTAATAACCACACGTAATTTCCTAACACTCTATGGTGCTCCACTGATTCGAAACTACCACTTCTGATTCAGATGCTGAACCACTACACCATCGAGACAAGAATGGAATAGGTGGCGAACTTATTGCCATACCGAGCACAAAGTTTTCAGTAATCGATATTTATCACACATAACCTCCGAAAATAATTTCGAAAAGTCGTTGGTGTGAGTCAGGATTCGAAACCGCGACTTCTTGATTCAGAAGCGACGTGCTCGACCACTAGATCACTTAGCTTAGACCACTTATTTTTTTCTTGCTTATAAAATACCTAGTATTATGTACTCGATACATCCCTTACATATATACCAATATTTTATTGAGATATCATACTCAAAATGATCTCTCAAATAAACAAAGCATTACAATCATTAAGTACATATTATACCATGTCAAGAAGGCGTAATTATACGATTAGTGTATGAGTCACAAACAAGTTGCAACATGAGTCATTCATTCATCATCCACCCACGCGAACCACGGTACACTTTCATCTGACGCGGGGGCTGCACCAGGCTCTCGTATTATCTAGACAAGTAGATAGAGGTTACCATGGAGGTTGTACTTGTAACTTTTAGGTCATAGAGGCAGCTTGAGTCAAAAGACTATAAGTACAAGGTCAGATGATGTTTTTTTATAACATCATGCTGTGGCTGTATCAGCTGTATGTTTAATGTTGTAAAGAAATAATGTAGTGATAATTTTCGAGACTTAGCACTTTAATTGCAAACCCTTGGCTAAACGCTAAGTGATAAATCAAAACAATGTACTACATTATTATACAGCTTCAACAACAACCGGGCGTGTCACCTAATGGTAAGTGACCAGCGCCGCCAATGGACACCTGCAACACATGCAGTGTTACAGTTGCGTTGCCGACCGTTAAGGCCTCCCATCCCACATCCCACAATGACCATAATTATTTCTTCTTAGTACTTCTAAGACGAAACAAAGTTTGCTGGGTCAACTAGTCTACAATCAATCCTCATAATGATATTATTATTGTTAGTATGAAATAAATTTTAGTAGTAGGTAGTTCCAATTTAGCTGGTACCTGAAAGTTGATGGTCGTCCCTGCGGTCTGGAGGACGAGCAAGAAGTCTGAAACTACTCGGATTTATTTACGCTTCTGATCCAGAGGTCCGGGTTCGGATCCTGACACTGGCTCGCACCGATGACTTTTAGAAATTATTTTCGGAAGTTAAGTGTGATCAATATTGATGGCTGACAACATTGTGCCTGGAGTATGAGAATAAATACCGCCATCTATTCCGTTGTGGACATAAAAATTCGGCGAGTCGACCCTTAACAGCCGCTGACTACCCCTTCGAGTAGAAAAAGGCGTGAAGCTATATATAAATAGTACTAAAAGTCATCACAAAAGATCAATTTCACCACAGTTCACCATACAATATGTACTACATATATTGTTTGGACACGTGATCACCGTCGGCGTCGAGCGCGCATATTTTCGCGTACCGCCGCCATTGTGGAATAGGTAGGTACTTCGACGCGCTTTGAATGTACTAAGGTTTTGGGTGTCAAATAAAATGAATATTCGATATTTTATTGTATACAAGTACGTCAGATGTAGATATAATATTCATCATCAGCCAACTGCAGTCCACTGCTGGACATAGGCCTCTCCCAATGTGCGCCACAACATCCGATTCTCTGCCTTCCGCATCCAGTCTTTACCAGCAGCCTTTCTGAGGCCGTCTGACCAACGGGCTGGTGGGCGTCCTACGCTACGTTTACCAAGACGCGGTCTCCACTCTATGATCTTACTCCATCTACCATCGGTCCTTCGGCAGACATGACCAGCCCATTGCCACTTCAGCGAGCTTATTCTGCGAGCTATGTCGGTTACACTCGTTCTTTGGCGGATATACTCATTCCTGAGTTTATCTTTCAGAGATACCCCGAGCATAGCTCGCTTCATAGCTCGCTGAGTGACTTTAAATTTGTGGACTAGCCCTACCGTGAGTGTCCACGTTTTGGCACCGTAGGTCATCACCGGTAAGAGGCACTGGTCAAAGACTTTGGTCTTCAGACATTGCGGTATAGGCGAGCTGAAGACTCGACGCAGTTTGCCGAATGCAGCCCAGCAACCCAGCTGAATCCTCCTGTCGGCCTCTTTCTCAAAGTTTCGTCTACCTAACCGCATAATTTGGCCTAGGTAGACGTATTTGTTTACGACTTCGAGAACTGACCCTTCGACGCTTATCGGTCCGGGCACGACATGTTCATTGAACATGACCTTTGTCTTGTCCAAGTTCATGCCCAAATCAACACGCCGGGAGGACTCGTTTAGGCTGCGCAGCGTTCCGCTTAACTGTTCCAGCGACTCTGTTATTACAACGATGTCGTCGGCAAATCGAACATGTGAGGTGTACTCACCATTCACGTTGATACCCTGTCCAGTCCAATCTTGTGTCTTGAAGACGTCCTCCAGAGCTTTGGTGAAGAGTTTGGGAGATATGACATCTCCCTGTCTTACACCTCAATTCAGCTCGATGGAGTTCGTCACCTGGTCCGTGGCGGTGTCATACAAGCATCTCAACACCTCGACATTACGCCAGTCAATCCGACATCGCTGCAATGCATCCAGAACTGCCCAAGTTTCGATGGAGTCGAAGGATTTTTCGTAATCCACGAATGCCATACACAGCGGCTGATTGTACGTCTCAGTCTTCTGTACAATCTGCCAAACAGTATGGATGTTGTTCACGGTACTAAAGCCTTTTTGAAACCCGTCCTGCTCCGGAGGCTGGAAATCATCGAGTCTGGCAGCGAGACGATTCGTGACGACCCTCGAGAACAACTTGTAGATATGGCTCAGGATTGAGATGGGTCTGTAATTCTTCAGTCAGGTCTTTTCACCTTTTTTGAAGAACAGTACCACCGTACTCCTGCTCCAAACCTGTGGTGCTATACCCTGGTGTATGACGGAAAAAAAATACCTGCCAATTCCTTTAGGATGGGAGTCCCGCAGGATTTTAGAAGTTCCGTTGTAATTCCGTCATCACCGGGTGCCTTGTTGTTCTGGAGTTGCCCGAGAGCCGCCTTAATCTCGCTTTTTGTGACATCGGGAATGTTCTCACTATAGTGACGCTCTATGGTCATAATCGCTGTGTCCCGTCGGCTTGGTCATCCGTGTGGAATAAAGGAGCCCATAAAAAGATTCGATCTCTGCGAGAATCTCAGGCTTAGAGGTGACGACACGTCCCTCCACAGTTTTCAGCTTCGTCAGATGGGGCCTTCCAAGCTGCTGAGCAAACACATTCGACCCTTTGTTGTGGTCTATCACGTCCTCGATTGCTCGGGTATTCGATCGATTAAGGTCGTACCGCATCAGCTTCCTAATACGCTGGTTTAGACTTTTCCATTCTGACGAAGACAGCTGATCGGATGGAGTTTCTCGCCTTTGCCTCATCAGCTCGAACGTCTCGGCAGAGAGTTTGGACTCCTTTTTCTGCGCTCTCGGGAACAACCTTTGAGATACTTTCCTTAGCGTGTTGACCGCAGTGTCGGTCCTTTGTCCACATCACCTGTGGTTTCCAGCAGGTCGAATTGATTTTTAAGTTCCATTTGGATTTTTTCGGTTTCGGCTATTTGGAGTGGTGTAGGTCGGAGAATAGACCTTATCTTCCGGGTTCTTTCAGCTTTCAAGTTAATATTTAGGAAGCCCCGGTGATCGCTTCCAGTATTGAACCTGTTGATCACAAAGACATCTCTAAATATATGCGTACTATCGGTAATGATAAAATTTATCTGGTTGATCAAAACAACCTTCAGGATTATATCGCGTTTATTTATTATTCATTTATATTTATTTCCCGACGTTTCGAACTCTTTACAGAGATCATTTTCACGAGTGATGAACAAAAATTGTTGTTTTGATCAATGAGTGGGAATCGCGAAAGTCTTACAAATAAATATTTATCTGGTTCCTTGTCACAAAATCGAGGCTCCGCCAAGTCCACCTCCTGAAGACCCTTCTTGAAGAATGAATTCATCAAGAAGAGCCCTTCAGACTCCAGGAAGTTGACCAGCATCTGGCCCCTGTGATTTCGGCACCCCAAGTCTTATAGACCGATTATAATGAATATTATTTAGATAAAATATATACATAGATAGAATACACGTAGCGTCATCTAGGCACAGATATAGTAAGCCTTGAGGTCTATTAGTAGTAATGAAAGTTAATCTAGAAAAATTTAGAAGATACTAACTTAGTTTAAAGTAAAAACCACAACGTCGTGGCGAATATAAGTTAAACTCTATTTAGGAAACAATGTACACAATAATTCCATCAAAAACAACAACCTTTATGAATAAAACTTTAACTTTACCTTCTCTCCTTGATAAACATTTAAAACATTTATATTAAGTGCAACGCCTTATTTATTATCCCTTAATACTTCCAAATAAAGTAGCTTTATTATGGTGAAAGATTTATAAAAATCGGATCATTACTTTAAAAGTTTATCAATAACAAACAAACAAACACCCAAATGTTTGTTTAAAATATAAGTATAGTCTTCTTTACGCGATTGTTCGCATATAGAGGTTAGGTACCGACACCGACGGAGTTTGTCTTACGAAAACATCAAATATTTCCAGTGCAACATCAAGCTTTGTCAAAGACAAGTTTAGTTTGGTACTTAAATTTTAAACGACTCATTATTATGTATTGTATTGTATTGCAATAGGTTATTGTTTTTTTTTAAATGCATATATATTTTGTTAAGTTCTAATACCGAATATTGGCTTTTGGTGTGGAGGCGTTCTGTGATAATTTGTGATACTTATGTAGATACCGTTACATAACTAAACTTCACGCATTTTTCAACCCGAAGGTTTAAGCAGCGGCTGTTAAGCCTCGTCTCGCCGTTATGTTTACGTCCCAAATGGAATAGATGGCGAACCTATTGCCATACCGGGCACAAAGTTTTCAGTCATCGATATTTATCACACTTAACTTCCGAATACAATTTCGAAAAGTCATTGGTGTGAGCCAGTGTCAGGATTCGAACCCGGACCTCCGGATCAGAAGCCGTGTGCTCTACCACTGTACCACCGAGACTGTGTAGACTGTTCTACTACCTATTTAATTAATTTACATATCTGTAAAATAAAAAACAGAAAATTGTGCCTCGATTTGTCAAATAATTTTGGTAATACATAAGTAAATTATTGAATATATAACACAATAGTGATATTAACTGTTATTTATTAACAGTAACCTCATGACGAGGTAATATCATTTAGCAATAACTTGTCAATGTACCGGGATGGATGTTAAACGTTAACACACGATGAGGTATTTAATTATATATTAATAAGTATCTACATGGGTGCCACTAACTAACGCACCCCCCACCCTTCACTCACCACAAGCTAAACCATGGAGAGAGCCTGATGAGATTTATAAACGTGCTTGAAGCACACGAATAAAGGAAATATAGATTGTGGAAACTGGATAGCCAAAGTTTTTGTTTACCCTTACACTAACATGGATAGAGAGAAGCAGTTCGCTACATTAATGGGCAGGCAGGACTGGTAAAACACCACGACCTCTTTTACGTCGGTCGTAAAGTAATGCCGTTTTTCTTTCGGTGAGAGAGGTATCCGGAGGCCCAACAGCTTCTCCTTGCCTTTCACCATCCTACATTCGACACCTTTCTTATCTTCTTTCTTCTTCTTCTTAGCTTAAAGGCAGGCAACGAGTGTTGCAGGTGTCCCTTGCAGGCGGAGCAAGTTGCCCTCCTCACTTGCTCACTATCCCGTAGAAAAAATAGTGCGTGGAGTCCCTCCGCGCTAAAGAAGAGAAACTTTTTAAGAAACATGCATTTATAATAACACATTAAATGTAAAAAGAGCCCATCTTACTTATATTACGAGATGCCTCGTAGTGCATTGGTTAAATTACCAATGAACCACTGTTGTAGGTGTAACACTTTTAATGGCCGCATGGTTAAAAGCGATAAACAATTGCAAGAGACATTAGAAGTTCCACTTGAAAAAACCCCGAAAGGATGTGCTATGTATGTATATGTAATAATATGTAGGTATCAGTTAGAATATCTATTTCATTAATTTCATTGACATCTATTTAACGAAGGCATCTAACAGACAATCACGATATTTCCATTAAATCAAAGATGGTCATCATGCGATATTTCTATGAAAACGCACCTTCTAAAGGCAAGCGAACAGTGCGCTGTGAATTGAAATCACATATCATGATTGTGTTATAAGAAACTAAATTTGTCAAGTCACCTATTGTGATGGTCGATGTAGGCAATCGATTGAACTCGATTGACAATGGGAATTTTTTTTCCATAATTGTACAACGTCTATTGGTCATCGCATGTAATAGCAATTCGATTATTAGTATGCGCGCCCCGTTTCCCGCCAAAGACATCGCGCCGCGCCCAACTACTCGATAGAGAGAATCATGTTGAAGGTATTTATATTTATGTGCCTACGTTGTGTTCAGGTGACGGTGTATACGAATATGAACGATGAATAAATATTAAACAGGACCAAGTTTGATAGTATTTTGTTGAAAGAGCGAGTAGACATAGTGCTTTTTAAGATATTATCGAAATGATAATCACTCTACCTAAAAGATTTATAACTATTGACACCATGCACCCCACGCTTTTTTTAAAATAAAATATTTTTTTTTTATTTTTCTATTTTTTAGTTCGGTTTTCTATAAAAAGCGTGTTTTTTAGTTTTTTTAAACTATTATTTATTTTATATTTTTTAGTTCGGTTTTCATTAACAAGCGCGTTAATAGCACCATCTGTGACTTATACAAGGAACTCGTTCCAAGTTGATAACGTAGACTTTCCGCTGATTGCCACTAGATGGTGGTGCGAGAAGTGAACTATGAACACTAAAAATCATATTTTGCAAATTGAAAAATGGAATAATTTTATCAAATTAGTGTATTGTCATCGGTCCTCAATAAATCTACAAAGTTTGAACGAAATCTGGCCGTTTAAAGTGGGTCAAAATCGCGCCCAAAGTCGTCGGTTACAAACAAACATACAAACATACAGGTGAAGCTAATAAAAAGAGCATACTCCGATGGTTCAGATATGTAGAAAGAATGGATGATGCGAGATTGATTAAGCAGATAAGCAATGTAAAAGCGGATGGATGTAGGAGTCTAGGACGGCCATGACATATCTTCCAGTACCAAATACTAAATAGAAGAGTTTTGGAGGAAGCTGATGTCATCTTAAAAATCGACGCGCGTGTAAAAAAACGTTTTTAAATTTATTTAACTAAATATTAAACAACTTTGATAAGAATGAAACAAAATTGAACAGTGGTAGAGCGAAGCAGCTCACTGTATGAATGAGCCATCTCGACCGGTGAAATACCACGACCTCTCAGAAGATCGACGTAAAGTAGCTCATGCCGCGTTTCGTTCAGTGAGAGTGGTGCCCGGAGGCCCACCTCCCTCCCTATCTTTTCCCATCCTACTCCCTTAAAGGTCGGCAACGCAACCGTAAGACTATATGTGTTGCAGGTGTCCATGGACAGCGCTGGTCACTTACCATCAGGTGACACGCCTGGTCGCTTACCCTACTATCCTACAAAAAATAGTAAGGGGAAACACAAATTATTTTGGACACTAAATAAAGGCGTTTATTAAATGCAAGCGCCTGCAGTAAGTTTAGTTTCATGTGACGTCCAATTGCGGTATAAATGGTCTTTTCGACATTATTTTTATTAATCCCACCCATTTTTTAACCGAAGGTGCAGTCACCGAAAATTATACTTTGCTCAACATAACATAACGTCACGCCTTTGTTACCCCAAGGTGTAGGCAGCGGCTGTTATGCCTCATCTCGTTAAGCTATAGGTCCTATTATCCCATAATTATATAATATGTGACAGTACCGCGAAAGCTATTGGTATACATGTAATTAAGCCCAATTTTGTTAGGCATAGACATCCCCGGTACGGCTGGGGAGGGTCGTCGGGGGCGCCGCTGGCCGCGCGCCTCTTTACAGCGCGCTGTCGGAGCCGCCCCGCCCGGGGGAGCTTCACCAAGGCTCCCCGAGGATGAGCACCCATTCGTGACAGAGGAGGGGCGACGGCGGGGTGGACCAGAGGGCTGATGCACTGTCCTGGGCCACCCCAACGCCGGAGGAAGGCCGCCGCGAGGTTTTAGTGGGTAACCCTAGGATCGGATTGCAGTTTACTGTTCTGGGAGTCCCACACTACCCCCTGCCGTCCCAGGCGGGGGGTGTGCATAAAGCATTTCCTCGCGTAAAAAAAAGGGCATAGACACATCACCTGAAAAAGCATTTTATAATTTTATGTTAGTGTTCACGATAATAACTGAAGTGGAGTTAACCCAATAAATAATTTAACATTGAAGATAGACACTTAGTCAAGAGCAAGTAAGTAGCCCTTTTAAATTTCTTTTAATCAGGTTTCTAATGTCTATAGGTACAAGTTAGGGGAAGACAAGAAGAAGTGGAGTTTAATTGATACTCATGCCTTTTTTATTAAAATGTGTAGGCATATAGGCTTGGCTGTTCTCGATTCGCGATATGTTACGTCCTTAATGGAAACATAGGTGGCAAACCTATTGCCATACACCGGGCACAAAGTTGTCAACCACCACATAACTTCCGAAAAGAATTTCGAGAGAATCTTTGGTGTGAGCCCGAAATCGATCCCACGACTTCTGAATCAGAAGCGGTGGGGAAATATTACATATTATTGGTGGCGGAATATTACATATTATTAGTACACACGTATAATATAGGTATAGTTAAGAGTACTGAAAAATAGTACTCACTTCGGAGCGCTGTAAACCTTAGCTATTGACTTAATGAAAAAATGATGCGAATAAAAGTTGTTCCTCAAAAAAACAATCTACAAAAATGGTCAGATATCATTTTTTCGTAAAAATGATAAAAAGAAAGGTACATCGAAAAATATAATTTGTTTTCTCGAATTTCTGAAGATTTTCGCTTATTTATAACTTTTTTATTTATAGTTCTACGACAAAAAGCTATTGAACCAAAGGTGTAGGTAGAGTATTTAATTTGCAACAAGAAATGTTAGCAATTTTTTTTTATCAAAGTCCAAGTTGAAGAGATATACCGTAAAAACAATCGGGTTCGAATCCCTGACACTGGCTCACACCGATAACTCTTCGAAATTGGTTTCGGAAGTTGAGTGTGATGAGTATTTTTTTTTAGATGGAGGGTGTCAGGGGCGTTGTTGATTTTGTTGCAGTGCAGAGCTCGCCGGGTAGCTAGTTTAATATGCATATATTTATACTGGTTCCTAGCATTGTTTTGTTGTTAATGTTTGACACACTATTACCTACCCATAACTAAAAAATCCTGCTATTCTAGCGCTATTTAGTGATAAATTTTGTTGTAATGTTAAGTATGGTAAACACGAGTGTGGCAGGCGCAACTAACTCTTAATTAAAATAAATAAATAGAGGAGACAGTGCATTACTATATTTCATCAATTATATTATACGTGTAAGGTCGAGTTTAATTTCTTTTTATATTTTATATGTCTTTCCTTTCCCTCTTTTGTTGTTTTTACAGTGTGCCCGCAGCTCTGTCCATTATTATTGTGATGTTTATTATCCGTTAATATTGTTATGAAATTAATTTCGTGGGATTTTCTTCATATGCCCTGGCTGGTGATTGACGACTGTTATTGTATTGTATAATATGTTTTTTTGTATGGCTTTTAATGTACATATCCATTTAGTTTTAAGATTTTAATATTGACACAACCGGCAGACAAAATACCTACACTTCATTGTTTTTATAATACATAGATATAGATACTTGTATATACTTATTGTAATATATACATTGTTTATTAACATATATTATCTTTTAAAAATATTTGCTGCCTGCGATTGCATATACATTCATATTTCAGATTTATCCCCACTATTAATTGTATCATTATTATAATATATTATGTCCATCTCAACTTCGAGCAACAGTGACTCTGAAGACTATTTGTCTTTAAGTAGTGATGATGCAAGTTTCGTTAGCGTACTAAGTCTTGGCGAGTTTCTTAATTCTCAGTTCTACGATGTCCCTGCAAATTTCAATGTCGTTCACCTCAATGCCCAAAGTATTCCGGCTCATTTCCCTGATATGCTGGCAACTTTTAATTGTAACGATATTCACGCCATACTCGTTTCTGAATCTTGGTTTAAGCCGTGTCTAGCAACGGTATCGTACACCCTACCAGGTTACACTTTAATTAGAAACGACCGTACCCTCAAAAATTGAGGAGGAGTCGCTATCTATCTCCGAAAGCAAATTCCTTTTTCTGTTATTAGCCTGTCTCCCCAACCAGTTCCATCAAATGCTGGTGAGCATCTTTTCCTAGAAGTAACTCTTAACCATTCCAAAGTTCTCCTCGGCGTATATTACAGTCCTTCCTTACGTGTAAATTTCTTTTCCTCCTTTGAAGTCCTTCTCGAAGATCTGGTCCCTTCTTACAACCATATTATCATAATGGGTGACTTTAATACTTGTCTCCTTAAGGATGACTCTCGATCCTTAAGTTTTCGTTTTGTCCTCAACTCCAATAACCTTTCTATTCTTCCACTAACTGCTACTCATAACTTACCAAACTGTAAACCCTCTTTAATTGACGTGATGATAGTGGCTTCACCTCACTTTTCCCATCACATTCTCCTCTTCCTCTCATACCAAATCCGCACACCTAAACCCAAGCACCGAACCCTTCTGCGACGTAGTTTTGGTAGCATAAATTTAATAATCTTCACAGGGATGCGCTGAGCCTAGACTGGAAAGAACTCTTAGAAGCTGATTCCATCGATAATAAAGTTAAAATATTTACCACAGCAATAATCAGTCTCTATGATAAACATGCTCCAATACGACCTATCAAACTCAAACATCTGCCATCACCATGGTTGACAGAAGACATTAAAGCTATAATGGCACTGAAAGTTAAGGCACTATCAAAATACAAACGGAAACCTAACACGTCGAGCTGGGAAAGATTTGTTTCAATCAGAAATCGCTGCAATAAGATGTGTAGGAATGCTCAACGCCAGCACATTCACACTTCGGTCCAAAATGGAGATCCAGTAAAAGTATGGAAATTTCTAAAATCAATAGGTGTTGGAAAACCACGTGATAATTCATTACCCGTAAATTTAAATATTGATTTGTTAAATCGACACTTTACTTCTTCTTGTTACTTTGATTCGAAAAAAAGGCTAGTACCTTAAATTATCTTTCAACTCTTCCAACTCCTGATTATCCTGAATTTGTCATTAGTCAATTTTCGGCTTATGATGTTGAGAAGAGTATAATGAAGATAACTTCTAACGCGGTTGGTAACGAGGGTATCGGCCGTAATATGATCCTTCCCATTCTTAACGAAATTCTTCCTATCATTACCCATATCCTTAACTACTCTATTTCCAACGGTGTCTTCCCATCATCTTGGAAAGAAGCCCAAATCACCCCTCTTCCTAAGAAATCCAATCCTTCTTCCTTTTCTGAATATCGTCCTATATCTATTCTCCCTTTGCTCTCTAAAGTCCTTGAACATCTTATCCATACTCAACTTAGTGCATTCCTCTCCAAAACAAACATCTTAAATCCTCTCCAGTCTGGTTTTCGCTCAGGACATAGTACCACATCTGCCTTGGTTCATATTACGGACGATATAAGGTCGGGCATGGAAGAGGGCAAGGTCACTATTCTCGGCTTGCTTGATTTTAGCAATGCCTTTAACTGTGTAGATTTTGAGGTTTTATTGGCTCTGTTACGCTCTCTCAACATATCTCCAATCGTTATTGACTGGTTTCGCAGTTACCTGTTTGGGCGTCGGCAGCGAATTTGTGTAGAATTGAACTTTTCTACTTGGTGTACCACATCTGCCGGCGTTCCTCAGGGTGGCGTTTTATCTCCTTTGCTTTTCGCAGTCTTTATTAACTCTATCACAAATCAATTACTTTCTTCTTACCATCTTTATGCTGATGATTTACAGATCTACACACAGACTTCGCTTAATACGCTACAGGATGCAGTAACCAATATGAACAACGATTTAACCCGTATTTGCGACTGGAGCAAATCGTTTGGGCTCAAAATAAATCCAAGTAAGAGTCAAGCTATAATCATCGGTAGCCCAAGAACTACTGCAAAAATAACCTGGTCTCAAATTCCTGCGATTTATTGCGACGGCCAAGTGGTTCCCTACAGCGAATACGTGAAAAACTTAGGTATTTTCATTGATGGAGGCTTATCATGGGTACCTCAGGTACGGGAACTAAGTCGTAAAATGTTTGCTTCAGTGGGATCCTTGCGTAGATTGCGAAATTTCCTTCCTGTTACTACTAAAATCAAACTTGCGCAAGCCCTTCTTCTTCCTATCCTTGACTACGCCGATGTCAGCTATCCTGATCTTACCGAAGACCAACTTAATAAGCTTGAGAGGCTACAAAATGTCTGTATAAGATTATATTTGGATTACGAAAATATGATCACATTTCAGAATATCGCACTAAACTCAAGTGGTTACCCATTCGCCTTCGCCGGAATACTCATATCCTTGCTCTTCTTTATAACACTTTGTTTAATCCCCATACTCCCCCCTATCTCAAGAAACGCTTCAGGTACTTCCGTAGTGTAGACTCCGGAATTTTCAGATCTTCGGGGAACCTGAAACTCAAAATCCCAGAGCACTCAACACGGTTCATGGAGAAATCCTTCACCGTGCAAGCCGTTCTCCTGTGGAATGCATTACCTCTTTCCATTCGACAATCCAAAACGTTGCAAATCTTCAAGACTCGCTTAAAAGAACATTATCTATCTTTATAAATTTCATCGCTATTTATTTTTATTTATCTATACATTATCTATCTTTATAAATTCTTTAGCTGCAGCAATTATTTTGTGAATATTTATATTATTATATATTTTGTATTATTGATGTATATATTGTATTACTATTACAAACTTTATATTGTTACTATATATTTTATGTTACTTTATAATTGTGTATTCGTTTGTGCACCACACTGCCCTTTATATCAAACAGTACATCTCTCTAAATGGTTGTCTGGAAGAAATCGCCGTGCGCGATAAGACCGCCCATTGTATAACCAATAAGCAAATGTACAATGTTGTAAATTATATATATATATTATATGGTTTACAATAAAGAAATAAATAAACAATTTCAACCCCTATTTTCAAGATGGCGGCCGTGGGACAAGGGTGGCGACCCCACAAACTTGGTTTTAGCTTTACACCTACACATCAAAAAAATAAAATTGCGTCCTCTAAAAAACGCACCCCCAAATGAACTTTTCAATGGACTATTACGAGCTTTTGATAATTTAGTACCTAGAACAAACTCTCATTATCGTTGTCCGCGAAGATTCGTTATCAGATGAAGAAAATTCTAGAGACGAGTGATAATAAGTGAAAAATTATTGTGACATTATACATTAATACGCAACAAATTCCGCCCCATTCGTCTCTCTCACTTACGTCCCGGGATGAAATATACATCTTCATTCCAAATTTCGGCCATATCCGTTGTCAAATTTTATAGAATCACGTGTGCGCCACGCAATCGGTTTATGACACATTTATGAAATGATACGAAATACCTACAGATTTATTATTATATACTATTAATAATAATAATTCCATGTACAATCATGATATCTATATTTTCATTTATCGACTTATGACTTTTTAAATCAAGGTTTTTAATTAGATATCGATATTTTAAATTCTCTTGCAATCACTATTAGCATCTGTCTAAATAGTCTAAAATACAACATATTATTGGAATGTACAAAATTATGTCTCAGGCTGGTGACATTCTTGCAAACCCAAACGACGTATTGGGTCGGTGGAGTGAGTATTTTGGGGAAATGTACGAGTATGTTCCGGACGTGAGCGCCGCGAGTGAGTCTACGACTGACGCCGCAGCGCCAACATCTGACGAAGACATTACTATGGAAGAGATTGAATGGTCGATACGAAGTATGAAAAATGGTAAGGCAGCTGGAATTGATATGATGTCTGCTGAAATGATCAAACACGGTGGAACCTGTGTCCGAGTCCGGGACGCTTTCCTGACCTTGAGCAATCTATGCTGGAGGTCGGGTAAGGTTCCCATGGACTGGAGGCGCTGTCATCGTGCCCTTGAATGGCATCACGTATGCAGTGCGCCAGTTACAGGGCCATCAGTTTTATCAGCTTAGCAGCGAAAGTGTATGAGAAAATTATTAAAAGGAGAATGAGGGTGATATCTGATGGAGTGTTGTGGGAGGCTCAGGGTGGTTTTAGAAGCGGACGAGGGTGCATGGATCAGATTTTTTCACTCCGCTATATCGTGCAGAAACAACTGGCTGTTAACCGGAAGGTTTTCTAATGTTTTCTGGATCTGGAAAAAGCGTTTGACAGTGTTACGAAAGGATCTGTGGGACATACTCCCGGGCTACGCGGTGAGCGGAGCACGAAATTGACCCTAGCCATACTGGGGAAAATGGAGTAAAACGTTTTGATACTTATTTTTTCCTTATAGAGGCTGATTCTGTGTGATACATGCAAATATAGAAATGTATCCAATGATCATGGATAATTTTTGAAAATCTAACTGTGGTTAATGTGAGGTTCGAAATTTAGATAAAAACTTCGATTATTTTGTTCATGAGTTTATTAATTAATAAAAAAAACAAATACTGCAATTCCATAAAAAAGTCTTCATCGGATATATTAATAAATATGATCATTCTTATATATGATATTTCGCTCCATTAAAATAGTCCTTTTTGATTGGCACTTCACGAATACGAATCCGATGTCAAAATAACTCTGAAGACAAAATAAGATAGACCGGGCGTACTAAATACGCCTCTGTTAGATCTGCCTTTTGCAACAATTCGTCAGTATTAGAAACCCCTGAAATACACCAAAGTTTAGTATACATATTGGATAACACGAAAAATGAAATTAACCGAAGTATCAAGACGTGCCATTCCTATTAACCAGTCAGCGCTTGCACATGGTTCAATATCGATGATTGTGTTTGTTCTGCACCTTGTTCATCAAGTATTTTATGATAAACATTGAAAACAATATTTCTTGCTTGCGATCGAAGAGTTCTCTTCGACATTTTACCACTTTTTAAAGGAAATTTTAATTATACCAAAAACAATTCCTCGAAATTTCAGTTGACAGATGACATTTTGCTTTTCTTGCCATATGAAAATCGTTATTTTTCAAACTTTTTTTTGCCATCAGAACCAGGTAGACCTATAACTGGCTACATTTTTCAATAAGGTGAGACATATTTTCTGTCATTATTGTGGTAAACATTTAAAATCGTAATCGTATAAAGTTTAAGCATATACGATTCATGTTATGTTATGAAGTTTTAAACAAAAACAATTGAGAGTGACAGTGTCAGACCGAAGGTCTATTTTTGGCCGAAGCCGAAGCCGATTATTCGGCAATCTCCACAACCTTCGGCCGAAGCCGAAGCCGAAGGTTTATAAACTCTGAGTAATTAAATAATTTTCTTTAATATTAAAGCTAAAGAAGTGTATCAGCGTAAAGTGTCATAGAGTGCGGTCCGGTCCGTCAGTGACTCGCTCTTTCGTAACTGTTCGTTTAATTTTGACTGTTCTTGGACCTTCGGCTTCGATCAGAAAATGGCGGAAGCCGAAGATCTCGCCAAAGATGGATTTTTGGCCGAAGGTGGCCGAAGCCGAAGCATTTTAGGTACACATTGATAAGTCACTCACACATCAACAACCCATTTTTGGTCTCGTTGTTGGGTGACTATTTCCGATCTATTTATTCCTATATCTATGGACGAGGAGTTCGAGGACACAGAGTAACTGAATGTGGCATGTTTACGTAGTTTATTTTATTACCGTTTGTGATTAGTCTGTGGTTGTGTTTATGTGAAAATCTACATAAACTCTAATTTCTATACACAGAGCATATAAATATTATATTTATAGTTATATTATTAGTTATATTATTTATATATATTATATTATAGTTTCTATATTTTCTATACTATCTGTTTATCGTTGTCGTCTATAATTTTTTTTTTGTAGCTATCTAATTGGCTATTATTTTTGGTGATACTAATGACATAGTTGTTTATTCTAATAGCCAATATTCATCAATATTGACTGTCACCAATAACGAAGAAAACGGTTGAATAATATCAATAAACATTGGTGAAGAGTCATTAATGTAGAAAAATATATTTATGCTCTTGGTGCGTCGTGTCGTACTTACCTGCAGATTAATTTTCATACAAATATCGAGTTCATAATGCCAGAGTTGACGAGTATTCTTAATATTATATTTATAATAAGTGGTGGTGTTCTGACATTTGTTATTTTGTTCATCTTCGCGAAAAGACAGATTACACGGTTCGCCCTAAGATCTCGGAGAGGACCTCATGTCCCGATAGGCACAGGTGCTAAAAAAGTAAGTAAACAAATCAATCTTTATTGTTCCTTTTATTCAACTCATTTAATTGGTTTATAGAATTACTGAGTTGAAGAATTCTATATAACACAATAAGATACACTAGCATAACTGTATAATACTTAGTTCAGTTAAGATAACCAGTTAATTGTTGGCCTTACCATAACGTTATTGGCAAATCTAGTAGCTAAGAATAAGATAATAAATCCAGCAAAAAGGAGCTCTCTAACCCAAGCAATTAGTTTTCTACTTCTTATGTGTTACAAATATTACACAATTACAATTTGTAACAGTTCCTGAAACGAGAGATTGAAAGGAGAATAGAGGCTGTGCCTCGTATAATGTATGAGCCTCGTCTACTCAGCACGGAGCCGTCCCATTACATCTTGGAACCGCAACAGCCTTACCACTACAGGTTCAGAGCTGTAGATGATGTAAAGACCCTTGGTGAGATACTGATAATAATCACTACATAACATATCGACATAAGGCAGAAAGGAACTTCTCTTATAGCTGTTTAGAAAAGCGTTTGCTTTTGCAGCATTTTGATTGTTAAAAAATTGTGTGATTTAAAAGCAATTTAAACCGATCCTAGTATATCAGAAATCTATATAAATTCATTTTCTCATTTCAATTACTCAGAAAATCTAATATATATTTGCTGCTGCAATTTTAATTAGTAATTTGAGTTTTAGTAATATGAAAAAAAGTGAGACAAAATAAAACAAATATATTTTTTTTTAGACTCTGTTTCCGGAAGCGTTGGCGAACAAACGTGTAGCCGAGTTGTACTCCTTTTTTATTACTACAAAAGTTTTTTCCTAGTATAGTATTAACGATTGATTATTTGGTGGTGTAAATTATTTGTTTTTTATATTTTTATTTGTGTCCGGTGGCGGTAAGTTTTAAATTTTACTATTTTAGAATAGCACGTGTTTGACTCTGTGTATTTGAGGTTATTCCCAAATATGCAGAGTGAAGATAGCGATGATCCGCTGGCTCGAAGGCCGGCACCTGCTCCTCCTGACCCTCCAGATCATACTAGTGGGAAAATGGAAATTGTAACAGAGGCAGGTCCCTCGGGAACTGCCACTAAACGCCGTTTGGAGACGAGTGATAACACTCCCTCAAAAAAACATATATCCGATCCCGAAACAGCCGTTCCATCAATCCAAACCATTTATTCCCACCCCTCCTATATCGTTGGTACCATAAATTTTTATTCCAGCACTGATAAAGGCCCGTTTATTGTGCACATTTCACGGACTGTTCCGGATCTTGCTGCTGGCACCTCCATCCGTCCCATTAAATTCGGACAATTCTTGGCTACTCACAAATTTAAAAATATATGCATAGACGGTGTCAAAAGGGTAGGCCGAAATAAAATTTCAGTCCAAT
The DNA here is from genome assembly GCA_905147225.2 of Euproctis similis. Classification (NCBI taxonomy): domain Eukaryota; kingdom Metazoa; phylum Arthropoda; class Insecta; order Lepidoptera; family Erebidae; genus Euproctis; species Euproctis similis. The sequence continues at coordinate 1,439,729 of LR990121.1, read as the reverse complement.
TCCAATCTGCACAAGAGGCAAATGATTTCACCTCCTCTCCCATCCTCTCCATGTGCAAATACTCTGCAACTATCCCTAATTTTAATGTAACCAGAATGGGTTTGGTGAGGCAGGTCCCCACGGACATGTCGATGGAAGAATTCGCGAAAGATCTGGTCCTTCCCGAAGGATGTGGTATTGTTTTAAAGGCAAGAAGGCTCAATCGTAAGAAAATAGAAGATGGACAGGCTACATGGGTTCCCACACAATCAGTTGTGGTGGCATTCCAGGGCCAATCCCTCCCATCTAGAATTTTCCTTTATTACACATCCCTCCCAGTTGAAATGTATATATTCCCTACCATCCAGTGCCACTCGTGTTGCAGATTTGGACACGTAAAGTCACAATGCAGATCGAAACCAAGGTGTTTCCGTTGTTCCAAGGAACATACGGGTGACACTTGTGAAGTCCCAGAATCCCAGTCATCTTGCCTACATTGCTCAGGTAGACACTTTTCTACCAACAACTCCTGCCCTGAACATGATAGACAACGCTCCATAAAATTAGTTATGGCGCAAAACGGTGTGTCCTATGACGAAGCCTCGTCTCAATTTCCCCAGGTATCCCGTCTCTATTCCGAAGTTGCACGGGAATCATTTTCCCAACCCCCTTCTGCCAATACCATGCATAAGCAGACCCCGGTGACTTCTATCCCATCCAGCTCTAGACATCCTGTTCATACACAGCCTCATCACAAGTCCTTGCATTATCCTAAACAGCACCCTAGAGCCCCCTTGGGCAAATCTTATGACAAGATCTCCTACAATAACATTGTATCCTCGCCTCCGCCATCAATGCCTAACGGCTGTGCACTTGGCCCCAAGAAACAATCCCAACAAACAGAGAACCTCTTAGAAACACTTTTATCCCTTGTAATTGACGCTTTACTGACTGACTCACTTCATTTACCGTCCAACGTTGCCCAAAAACTTGCTCAACTTGTCTCCTTATCGTCCTTTAATGGATCATTTAAACCTCCTTCAGTGGAACTGTCGGAGCATACGACTTAAAAAACACGAACTATGTCATTTAATTAACTCATTCAATCCTTCGGTTATAGCCATCTCGGAGACATGGTTGAGGTCAGATTCCCGTTTTTGGGTCTCGGGCTTCTCCTGTCTCCGGGAGGATGGAACTGATGGTTATGCAGGGAGTGCTTTACTAGTAAAGCGCTCTCTTCCCTTTTCCCAAATTCCCCTCCCACCTCACCCACCTGGTATCAATATTGTTGCCATCAGGTCCCTTAACATTTCCTTTGTATCTATTTATATACCTCATCCTAACTCCTCATTAATTCCAGATATACTTCTTCTTCTATCTTCCATTCCTTCCCCCATGGTTGTTATGGGTGATTTTAACGCCCGTAATGCTGTGTGGGGACATAACATCACTGATTTGTTCGGCCACTCCCTCCTGGACATCATGGACGAGGTCAATTTGTGCCTCCTCAATGATGGATCCCCTACTCGCAGAACCCTCCCCTCCCAAGATCCGAAAAGTGCTGTCGATCTTTCACTCTGCTCACCTTCTCTTCTCCCATCTACCAGTTGGAAAATTTTACCGTTCACCCATGGAAGTGACCACTTCCCTATAATATTATCCATGTCACTTTCTTATCGCGTTTATCCTGAACGCAATCCTTCCTCTCCTATGAAGTACAAGCTCTCTAAAGCAGACTGGTCCGAATACTCCAAAACCCTGGATCGTAAACTTCATTCCTTCCCGCAAAATATTTCTGACTCCCCACTCCTTTTCTACAGAATGTATGTCGAGAGTATCATCTCGAGTGCTAACCTTCATGTTCCCCTTAAAAAAACTGCAAAAGACCTCACCTCCTCCCCACCTTGGTGGGACGCTGAGTGCTCCGCAGCAGTAACGGAACGAAGGGAGGCTGAGAGGTGTTACAATCGGGATATGTCCGTAGACAATTTCCTCAAATACAAACAGATAGCTGCCAAGTTCACCAAACTTACCAAGAAAAAGAAAAGACTTGGTTGGATAAGCTTCTGTGAATCCTTATCACCAAGAACCCCTTCTTCGGTTGTCTGGAAACAGATTCGCCGATTTAGGGGATCCTGTAACACAGAAAATATTTCAGCTAATGACTCCTCGTCATGGCTAGAGGCCTTTTCGGATAAACTTGCCCCCCCTTATGTCCCTTGTCTATATTCTCTACCTTTACCCCCCGCTATTTCTCCTCCTCGGAATAGTTTTGATAATCCTTTCTCTTTTTACGAACTTTCCCTAGTGCTTGACGGACTGACTGACTCAGCTCCTGGCATCGATGGTATTCCCTACTCTTTCTTTACCAAATCATCAGATAATGCCAAATCCACTCTCCTTTCTTTAATAAACTCCTTATTTATCTCCGGAATTATACCTGAGCAATTTAAATCCCAACTAATTGTCCCTATTCCCAAACCCGGTAAAGATCCTAGTGATCCATCAACCTACAGACCCATAGCCCTGTCACCAACCATAGCCAAGATAGTGGAACACCTAATAAAAAATCGACTGGATTGGTTGGTTGAAAATAATGCTGTCCATTCCAGATTCCAGTTTGGTTTCAGGAAGGGAATGAGCGTTATGGACAATCTAAGCATTCTTGTCACAGACATCCAGCTAGCATTCCAATCAAAAAAATACTTGGTAGGGGTATTCTTGGACATAACGGCAGCTTACGACAATGTCTTACTTCCGGTTCTCAGGAGCAAGCTCAATCAGCTGAGAATCCCAGAGAAGTTAGCTCATTTCATCCATAATTTGTTAGTGGAAAGATCTGTCGTTATCAAGTCCAATTCTGGTTACCTTCCTCCAAGAACAGTGTGGCGTGGCCTACCGCAAGGCTCCGTCCTAAGTCCTCTCCTTTTCAACCTATATACATATGATCTCGAACACTCAGTGAACTCCTTATGTAACATTCTTCAATACGCCGATGACCTTGTTTTATACACCGCTTCTTCATCCATAGAGGAAGCAATTCACCATCTCAACCTAGCGCTGGTTTACCTTAGCCAATGGTTAAGTAATAACGGCTTATCCCTTTCCCCATCCAAAAGCACTACTGTAATATTCACAAGAAAAAAGTCCATCCCTAATATTAATATTTCTGTTCACAATGAGATCATCCCTCAAGCTAGCGCTGTCAAATTCCTGGGAATGACATTGGATTCTAGAATGACGGGATCCCCTCACATCTCTTCAATATCCCAAAAGTGTGAGAGAAACACCAACGTTTTACGCGCCCAGTCGGGTACCTGGTGGGGCTCTCACCCATACTCCCAGAAACTCCTCTATAACTCCATAGTCCGCAGTCACTTTGACTACGGTTCCTTCCTTCTTAGTAATTGCAATAAATCCAATCTCCTTATCTTAGACAAATTCCAATCCAAGTGCCTGCGTATAATCCTTGGAGCTATGAAATCTTCGCCCATCAATGCAATGCAGGTGGAATGTGGCGACCCCCCATTATATTTACGCAGACAATTCCTTTCAGATAGATTCCTTTTCAAAATCTTCCAAAATTCAAATCACCCTCTCCTCTCCAAACTTCGCCAACTATCAACTTTCTCTATTCATCCTGATAAAATACCATGTCTCCTTGTTAGCCTAAAAACACTTAACCAAATCCCAAACCCGATAATTCAGCTTCCAATGAACCCCCTTTATTTAACGCCTTACGACGCGTTAGTCTTCCGTCCCAACATCCTCCTTCATTTTGGCTTAGACAAATTTGACACCGACGCGCGTAATGTTTTTAACTCCGAATATAATCAGAGATTTTGTGGGTGGCATACCATCTTCACCGATGCTTCCAAATTGACTGCAGACAGTAGTGTTGGAGTAGCGGTGTGGATCCCCTCCTCCAGAATATCCCTTAGTTTCAAATGTCCTTCCACTACATCGGTCTTCACTGGTGAATCGCTTGCAGTATTAGAAGCCATTCTATTTATTAAATCCCATCTCCTCAATAATTCTATTATTTTTTCAGACTCCCTAAGCTGCCTCCAAGCTATCCTATCCAATCCTTTCCGGCACCCCTGTTTCCCAGTTATCCTAAAAATCAAAGAACTCCTTCTGGAGTGCCACAAACTTAACATAAATGTGGTACTAGCTTGGATTCCAGGGCATTCTGGAATACCAGGTAATGAGAATGCTGACTCTTGCGCTAAATCAGCTGCCCACATTGGTACTCTAGAACACTTCCAATCCTACTCCCAAGACCTATGTCTCATCGCCAGTCAATTACAAAAAAAATCATGGAATACTGTTTGGGAATCCTCAAAACTTTATAAGGGTAAGCACTATGCGGACTTACAGCCTAATATCCCCCCATCTCCATGGTTTGTTAAGTTTCGCAAAGTGGATAAAAAAACGGTATCTGTCATTTGTCGATTGAGACTGGGTCACTCTTGTACTCCCGTTTTCCTCGCCAAGCTCAGGATAAGGAACACCTCTTTGTGTGAGTGCGGCCTTGACGAAGGCGATATAAACCACATTTTCTTTTCCTGCCCTAAATTACGCTACTCCCTCTACGACTTTCTCCCGCCAGAAATCCCTCGCCCCACTTCCCTTAAATGCCTCCTATACCACATTTATTGCCCTAACATAAATTCCCTTCTTTGTAAATTTGTAAATAGAAACTGTATTAAATTGTAAATTAATTGTTATCCCCCCCTACAATCAGTTACTAACTTTATATGTATATATTTTGTGTGTGTCTATCCATCGTTCTAACTATTTATTACCGTATGTTTTTTTTTTTTTTTTTTTTTTTTTATGGGAAAAGGCGGCAAACGAGCGAGCGGGTCACCTGATGGAAAGCAATCACCGCCGCCCATGGACATCCGCAACACCAGGGGCGTCGCATCAGCGTTGCCGGCCTTTAAGAAAGGAATACGCTCGTTTCTTGAAGGTTCCAAGGTCGTAGCGGTCCGGGAATACCGTTGCCGGCAGCTGGTTCCATATAGGAGCAGTGCGTGGCAGGAAGTGACGGCTGAATCGCACTGTCGTAGATCGCCAACTATTAAGCCGATGTGGATGGAAACACTGGCGAGTCGGGCGATTGCGAAAGTCAGCAGGCGGTATAAGTCCGAACAATTCCTCAGAGCACTCTCCGTGGTATAAGCGGTACATGATGCATAGAGATGCAACATCTCTCCGCAACGCCAACGGATCAAGCCGATCGGAAAGAGCTTGGTTATCGACAAGCCGAACCGCGCGTCGTTGAATGCGGTCAAATGGAGAAAGCTGGTAGTGGGGTGCCCCCGCCCAAAGATGAGAACAGTATTCCACGTGAGGCCGGACCTGCGCTTTATACAGTTGCAAGCGATGACCTGACGTGAAATACCGTCCCGCTCTATTGAGCACACCAAGCTTTTTGGAGGCCAATTTGGCCTTGCCCTCCAGATGACCGCGAAATTGGACGTCACTCGACAAGTCGACACCAAGAATTCCGATATTGGCTGAGACGGCTAAGGGAGTGCTCTCAAAGCAGGGAGCTACGACAAATGGTGTCTTTTTAGCGGTAAACGCGCAAACCTGTGTCTTCTTAGGGTTGAATTGGACTAAGTTTAGTCGGCCCCAGTCCGAAACCTGACTAAGCAGAGTTTCGATTTCAGACACAAGTTTGTTCCGGTACTCATCGACGTTTTCCCGAGAAATCCGCGGGTGGCCGGTATATAGGGCATCCCCCGTACTGTCATCCGCATAACAATGAAGACTGCTGTACTGCAGCATGTCATTCACATGCAGAAGAAACAGCGTAGGGGATAGCACACAGCCCTGGGGGACTCCAGCATTCACAGGTTTTAAGTCGGAGCATGACCCGTCGACAACGACCTTAATGCTCCGATCCATGAGAAAACTGGAGACCCAATCGCATAATTTCTCGGGAAGCCCATAACATGGAAGCTTCGAGAGAAGTGCCTTGTGCCAAACCCGATCGAAGGCCTTCGCCACGTCCAAACTAACGGCCAGCGCCTCTCCTTTACTCTCAACCGCTTCCGCCCACCGATGAGTTAAGTAGGCTAAAAGATCACCAGCTGAGCGACCTTGACGGAATCCGTACTGACGGTCGCTAATCAACTGGTGCTCTTCTAGATAGCTAAGGAGCTGGCGGTTGATCAGTGTTTCCATAGTCTTGGAGAACAGGGAGGTGATGGCGATTGGTCTGTAGTTGGACGGATCTGAACGATCACCTTTTTTAGGGATCGGGTGGACCAAAGCTACCTTCCACGATGCTGGTACAGCGCCGAGAGAGTAGGAGTACCGAAAGAGACGCGTTAGAACCGGTGCCAACTCCGGAGCACACATCTTCAACACGATTGCTGGGATTCCGTCAGGCCCACTCGACTTGTGGACGTCTAGGGAGAAAAGTATGCGCCGTACAGTACTTTGCCGGAAACAGATCTCCGGCATGGCGTGGTTACAACGTGGGATGGTCGGTGGAATTTTCCCCTTATCGTCCAGAGTCGAATTAGCCGCAAAAAGAGTGCCAAAAAGGTTGGCTTTCTCTTTAGCGTCATGGGCCAATGACTGGTCCTCCCTGTGCAATGGCGGAAGAGACGGTTTGCAGAAGTTTCCAAGGACAGCCTTGGCGAGAGACCAGAACGCACGAGTTCCCGAGGGAAGGCGAATTAGTTTCTCCCCAATTTTGCCTATGTACTTAGACTTTGCTACGGCTAACACTCTTTTGAAGGATCTGGAGACATAATTGTACTTCTTCTTGTAAATGCCGGTATTTAGGTCCCCAGACGCCGCTGCATTTGCCCAGGTTTGATAACATTCCTGCTTAAAGCTTGATGCCATTTTGCACGTGCGATCAAACCAGGGCTGGGATCTGCCACCGATTGGCACCACTGAGGATGGAACGAAAAGCTCCATTCCCTGCAGCACCACATCAGTGACAGAGTCGGCAACAACGTCAGGATCACCCGACGAGAAGCAAACCTGCCCCCATGGGTAGGAGGCGAAGAAACTTCGCATCCCATCCCAGTCCGCTGACCTATAGTGCCACACACGGCGGCGACTCGCAATACGCGGTCGAAGTGGGCACGTGAGTGGCACTGTACTCCTTATCAGACAGTGGTCCGAAGAGCCCAAAGGGGCGTCTACGGAGACCACATATCCGTCGGGATGGGAGGTCAGCAGAAGATCCAACAGGGAAGGTAAATGATCGTCGACATCTGGAATGCGCGTGGGCGCTGTAACCAGTTGTGTCAGTTCATATGCTAGAGCAAAGTCATGGACAGATCTACCTGCGTGATCGGTTGTGCGTGATCCCAGCCAATCGGCGTGATGGGCATTGAAATCGCCTAGGATCACAATCTCCGCAGATGGGACCTGTTGAAGTACGGAATCCGCAGCCGTTTGTATGTGGTCCATGAGTCGGTCCGTTTCGCTATTACCACTATGGGACCTATAAAGACATGCGTAGATGCGGGGATGGTCATCGCAATCTATACGCAGCCATAAGGTCGATAGGTCCCTTCCTTCAAGACTGCCGAGGCGTCGAGCACAGATATCCTCTCGGACATACACACAGACCCCAGCCCGCGGTACAAAGGAATGCTCCAATTTGTACCCAGGGTATGAGAGATCCGTGGTGTCTGCCGGAGAAGATATCTGCGTCTCCGTAAGAAAGAGCAAGGCCGGCTTTGTCGTCTCGAGATGGTGATGGACGGCAAGCAAATTAGTGCGTATGCCCCTGATGTTCGAGAAGTCCACGTTTAGCGTGGCAGGGGGTGCGACGATGCTCTCTCGTTTGCCCCGGACAGTTTTAGTATTCGAGCGGAAATTTGCCCTCCCCAGAATACGCGGGGCAGCCTGAGCGTCCATGCTCTGGTAAACGCCAGACCGTGGACGCTCAGGGGGGGATTCTCCAGCGGCAGAGCGACGACTGGTACCCCCCTGGGGTAATTGTATTTTTAAGTCCGCTGTCATTTGGGGAGGGGGAAGAGGGTGGGCCTCCGGATACCTCTCTCACCGACCGAAACGCGGCTAAAAGCCACTTCACGACGATATTCTGAGAGGCCGTGGTATTTCACCGGTCGAGCCGGCCCATTCAAGCAGCAAACTGCGTGGCTCTACCACTGTCAAAATGTATGTGTATTGTCTTATCGTTGGTGGTGGATTAACCACTCGTCTAATAAAATACTGGTTTTAATTTATTAAAATAAGAGACAAGTTTATGTCCACCTTGCTCACTCGCTTAGTTTATGACCCCAACGTTACGGATAAGAGCAGAGTTTATGGAGCCAGCCAGATGTGCAAGAGTATGAGAAGACACTTAGCAATCGAATGAGAAGAACCTTCCTCATAATCACGCATATAAATCTTTCCTGCTTCTGGCTGTTAATTAAACATTGCTTCATGGACGCATATCACCGTCATTGGCTAAGTGGTGTTTTTTGACACCTTGTCCAAAAAAGCAAAGAAGAAGAAGATATTTTTTTTATAAGATTAGTGGGCAAATGAGCGGGTGTGTTACCTGATGGTGACAATTGTTGCCATGAACAAGTGTAACACTTATAGTTAGTACTACTTAGTACAGTTGCGTTGCCGACCTTTAAGGGAGTGGGATAGTAAAGGATGGGAAAGGGGGTTGAGCCTCCAGATACCTCTCAGCGAAAGAAATGCGGCATGAGCCACATTCATAGATCTTCTAAGAGGTCATGGTATTTCACCAGTCGAGCCAGCACACTGCTTGGCTTTAGCACTGTTCATTCTAGCTTTATTTGTTGCATCAACACATGTTTCGTAACTCACAAAGGGTGCTGTTTTGGCTAGAACAGTGTCGCGCAACGGAACCAGTATAATAAATAAATAAATTCATAAAAATTACATAAAGTGACACTAATCAAATATATTATTATTGTCAGAAGAAGAAATAGCAGAACAAGATCCTGGCCTCCGCCGCCATCCACGTGAATCTCTTCGCGCTTTCTTACTTTCTTCACTGGCTGTACCATTAGATGGAAGGGGGCAGAAGCTGGTGCATCAGTTTTGTGACACTTACGAATTTGCCAGACATCATCCTGGAGAATTTGGAGAAGATGAATATACAGCATATAGAAGACTTCTACTAAAATTGGTGGATGCGTAAGCTTCAAAATGTATATTCAATAAATTTTTAGCTTATGTTAGAAAACTTGTTGACTACTTTATCCTGTTTTTAGCTTCTTTTATTTGATGAGCTGTTTGGGTTCCTTAGCGCTCCACAGCTGTTGCAAAAGGATTTTTCTGCAAGTGTTGTTATCGTTGAGGGAACTATTCTTTATGATGTCCAGGGCTCGGCTGCTGAAGAGCATGGGCACGTGTCCGCCGCCCGTGTCGTGCGAGAGCCCGGCGCGCCGGCCGCGCGCGCTGCTGGACGCGGCGCGCCTCCGCCCCGGGCTGCCCCGCCACAACAAGCTGCCCACAGCATTGCACAAACATTACACTGCACTGGAGGTAAATGATACTCTTTACTAACATGCATGGAAAGATGGTTTTTAGGGATGAATGGATAAGAGATGAAATTTTCAAATCTTAATTATTTTATATCTATGTTAATAAGTCTCATATTCAAACTATGTGAAAATGTCTTTTAAGTACATTTACGCGTGCGAAGCCACTACTATAAGCTAGTAATAAATAAATACCTTTCACAGAACTTTCCAGTTGATTCCAAACTGGAAGATGAAGTGATCCGAGTACCGGTCCGGAGCCCCACCGAGCCGCAGATGAAGCCCCCTGCGGACGAGACAGCTGTCTGAGCGAGGCCTATGCGCCATCCAGCGCTAACCCTGTAGTTAAAGACTTTGTGACTATGAAAACAGTGATTCAAAATATGTTACTCTAACTTACAAACATTTGAACATAGAATGTTAAAAGGAAAATGTGTAGACTGACTATTAAAATAAAATGTGGTGGAAATAGTGCTATGAAAAATAATAAGTAACACAAAAGGTAGGGCCCACAGCAAAGTATTTGGTTTAATATAGCTTATCCTGGGTTGTCAGTCCAATCTTAGAGAAAATTGCAGCCTATTAACTTTAGTGTCTGGTAGTATAGTGTTTCCTGAAGTGATAGTAGTTAATATCTAAAAAAAAATTCTATAGTGTTTAATGGTGATATTATAAATTAAAAAAACTTAGTATCATTTTGGCATATAATCTGTAATCTTAATGTACTAAAACTTGTATGAAATAAGAATAGAATTATAAAGAAATAGCTATATGATATGTCTACTTAAATTCAATTTGTAATAAGATTGAATATGTAGATTGGATATACCGTACCTCGGTATATCCAATCTACTTTTTACTACTATTTAAATTTACTTACATTGCATAACTGCAATGAAAGTTTCTGAAATTGGTCTACAACAAAGAACCTGATTTCATTGGAAAATAAAAAATGTTTCTTCAAATTAAGATGTGTACAAAAAGACATAGTTATGAAAAATTCCACGCAGGTGGAGCTACGAAAACGGGACCACCTCCCCTCCTTTAACAGATCCAGGCCGACACCGTCTTTTTTGCCTGCACCCCGTTCTTCTCAGAGATAACTGTGCTCGGAAAAGTCAGCTCCGCCTGTCAGGCCTGGCCGCAGCCTACCATGGTGTAAACGTCGGCATGCAGCGAAGGTCGCAGTGTCCAGCCAATAGCCAGCTCACTGAGCTTTGACAGCATTGCCTGTTTGACGCTTCCCTCACACCCCTACCCTCACAATTTGATTTGAGGGCTACCTGGTGAATTGAGCAAAAGTGGCATTCTCACTACCCAAATGGTGCAATTTATTCCTATTATAAGCCACTGTTTTTATTTTATTATTTATTTTTATCAATTTATCCATTACTATTTGAACTAATCATCAAATGCTAAGCATTACTTTATAATTTATGTACAAATTGTATAAATAATATATACTTGTAAATAGCATAGTGATTAGAAATAAATATATACTATTTATTTCAAATTATTTTCTTGTAAACTAAACTCTGAGGAAAACCAAGTCACTACCCAAGCTTGAGGCTCAATAAGCTTACAAGAAGCTATACATATAAATCAAATTGGAGTGTCTGTTTTTACAAATATTGAAATAACCGCTGTTTATTACATGCATATAAATATACATACCACATATACATCAAAATAAATAAAAAATCTGTCTGTTTGTTCCGGCTAATCTCTAAAATGGCTGCACCTTTTTTGACGGGACTTCTATTGACAGGTAGCCAATGCATTAAGGAGTAACTAGGACTACTTTTTCTAGAAAAAAATATTTTATTTATTACTTCGGAAACAAAACTAAAGTTCACCAGATGAGCTGGTATTTAATGAAATATCACTTATAAGTATAAGTGATATTTCATTAAATACCAGCTCATCTGGTGAACTGAATAACTGAAATTGGATTAGTAAAGAGAAACACAATGTTAACCTCAGTCAATCTCAATACATGAGGTTCCGTATTTCTTCCATGTTTTTATTTGAGGTACAAACCTGCAAAGCGAGAGTGAAGCGTCATCTATTTTTGCACATTTTGCTGTTGATCTTACTGGTCTTACTGAGACAATAGAAAGACAAAAGGCGTTGCAGAATATCTTTATTCTTAAATAAATACAGATCTCACAGATGCTAAGCTTGTTTGCATAAAGTTCGTAAATCACTAGCTCCAATAATATAACTGTTCAATCGTCCACTACATCCCGACAAAGATGACTTTCCCTGTAACAAGAATTATATAATATACATTTTTGTAGAAGAGCCACGTAGTTCGCTGCATGAACAGACGCGGTCTACCTGTGATATACCATGGTCTCTCAGAAAAACGACGTCAAGTGGATCATGACGCATTTTGTTTGATGGCAAGGGTATTCGCAAGCCCAACCCCTGTCCTCTCGTTTCTCATCCTGCTGTCCCAAAGGTCGGCAAAGGTAACTGTAACACTACATATCTGTGTTGTAGGTATCCATGGTCGGCGCTAGTTGCTTACCATCAGGTGATCCCCTTACTGATGTTTCTTCCTGTGACAAAAAACCCCAAATATATTTAGGGTAGTAAGAAAAAAATTTGCGCCATCTGTTGGACACTATCAATACTTGCAATGAATTTGGTCTGTTGAAGTACTCCAAGTGGTATACTTACATCCTGGTCCATATGTTGTGTGCGAAGTGGTCCGTGTGCCGCACGGCCAGCAGGGCGCGCTGGCAACACAGCGCCGCCTGCTCGTCCCCCAGGCACGAGCGGCCGTGGGACAGCCACTCCAACATCTGATGATGGAGAGAAGACGCACTAAGAGATGTCTCGAACTTATAAAACTCTTCAAGAAATGGTGTGTAAATGAGGTAACTGGCGTGAGCCATTTAGATCCTGCTAATATATCATGACTTTCCTGCCCTCATCCCGCTCTGGGATCTGCCGTGGGATCGGCATAACATGTCATTTTTCTCCATTCTCTTCTATAACTTTGAATGACATGGGGGAGGGCGGGCTCCATGGTCTTTTGAGATTTTTTTTCGAAAGATGTTTACGTAATTAAGGGGGAGGGTGTAAGAGCTTTAAGGGCATTATTCCCTTCATACTTCAACTTTTAGACAATCCATCTTTCTCAATTTCGGACTTTCTCTACCCATGTGTCCTTCCGCAGTCATTCTCGTCACTCTCCTGGTAATATGATTATCTTCCGTTCTCATAACATGTCTCGAAAGTATAGGCAGCGACAAACATTCTGGTCTCGCCGAATGCGAGTTGCTCGCTTCATTAACTGGAACTTATTATGCATCAAATGTATTTGAGGGTGTGATATGAGGATTATGAGGGTACCTGGTTGATGCAGTCCCCCCAGCCGGGCCTGGCGCACAGCAGCGCGAGGGCGGGGGGCAGCAGGGCGTGGCGGGGGGCGCGGCCGGGGGCCGCGGGGGGAGGCAGCAGCACGTGCGCGCCGCTGAAGGCGATGACGCTGTACGTGAACACGTCCCACAAGTACAGCTTCGATAGCTTGTCTTCAGTTCTGCACACAATACACATTGATGTTAATTTCTTTCTAAATGATGGGATAGGGGGCAAACGGGAACGGGTCACGTGATCGACACGCCTGCAAACTCATTACTACCTAAACATAATAAATTCATAAGCCAAAAGTTCACAAATACTCTAAAGAGACTCTCCGACATATAAATAAATTATTCAAAGATAATGGTGTAAATCTTAACTTACTCTTTAAAAGCGACTTGCGATCTCCCCATCAGCTGCAGCAGCCACTCCCTGGTGGAAGCATCGTCAGGATCCGCTGCTTGAAGTGCTGGAAACATGCAGCGGAGAGAGAATTCCTGTTCGCTGATGGCAAATATATATAACGAGGTTAAATCATGTCTTTTTGCAGTCCTAAAGAACTAGCTAAAAAATTTGATGTTTTTAAAAATGACTATGGTACCAAAATTTAAAATCATCAAAAATGCAATTATCAATGTGGATATATTTGTACAAATTATCAATAACTCCTTTCTCTTACAAAATAAATATGTATTTAATGATTTTGATTTTTTGGTCAATTAATGAGTGATCTTCATAACGATTATGAACGGTGTTTCTTGACGAAAATATTTTTCGCTATTGGCAGTGCAAGTTTCCAACGATTCCTAGCTGAATACTATGATTTTTTTTACGAATAAGATTTTTTACTAAAATCTATGGTATCTATAAAAAGCTAGAGTCTATTGAACGATGATGCGGACAGAGTCGCGTGTTACAACAAGTATCTAATATATAAAATTCTCGAGTCTAGATGTGCGTAATTGAACTCCTCCGAAACGGCTTGACCGATTCTCATGAAATTTTGTGTGCATATCGGGTAGGTCTGAGAATAGGACAACATCTATTTTTCATCCCCCTAAATCACAAGGGTAGCCCACCCCTCAATTTTTTTTTTAATTTTTCTACATATTTCTGTTTCTTATTTTTTTTTATAAAACGGGATACAAAAATACATGCAACCCTAAATTTTCAACGCCCTACGATCAACCCCTATTTTTTAAATTTTATTTTTCGGCAAGACAACGTTTGCTGGGTCAGCTAGTATAAATATAAGAGGTAGTTATAAGGGTGCGCCAATGACTGAGAGGATAAGAGGAAATCGCCTTGCCTGGTATTTTCGCTGTTGAAGATAGGTGGCGCCTGGTGTACAGACAATTTTTTTTGTGCGAGAATACTGCTAAACCTGAACGTGGAAGAAAATAAGAGAAGAAGAAGACCTAAGAAAATATGGAAAGATTATGTGAAAGACGACATGATTAGGACGGGTGTTAATGTCGAAAAAGCGAATGATAGGGAATCGTGGAAAAGAAAAATATGCCGACCCCAAATAATGGGGGACCAGGATAGGGAGATGATGTACGTACGTGGGTTCGTGTGCTTGCGCGTCGATGATGTCATTGAGCCACGCAAGTTGCGCCAAGCGAGCCCCCACCGCGGCCCGCAGCGCCCCCGCCTTGCGAAGCAGCCCCCCGCTGACCTCCCACCAGCCGGAGGGGGACGACATCCGCTCCAGGTACTTGCCGGGCAGCGACGTGCACGTGTTCACGTACACGGGCCACGACTAACGAACGAATCATTCATTCAATAATGTTCTTCAGCAATATTAAAAGCCTACTGCCACACTGATTAATAGTACTAGTAGTACTGGTACTACTAGTAATAATCTATATCCTACCCGTGCCCGATAAGTTGAGACTCGCCTGGAATGCCCGCTATCCCCGTAACTTCCCCTCAAGTTCCCGTGTTCTACCGTAAGTAACAGGTGACCGCGTAGTTTACATTTATCCGACACTCGCTAGTGCTCAAAGTGTTTACTCACGATAAGAATAAACATGATTATGTTTAAAATGGACGGTTTAGAGTAGACCTACAGCAAATAAAAATACGTTGTTTTTTCTGCGCGATGCGAATAGTATTAAACAAAGTCGCTTCCCGCTGTCTGTCCTCTTATATGCTATCTTTGAAACTACGCAACGGATTTTGATGCGGGTTTTTTAATGAATAGAGGGTTTTAACAGGGTGTTTTTTATCTATAACATAACTTCACGCCTTTTGTTCCCCGAAGGTGTAGGCAGCGGCTGTTAAGCCTCGTCTCGCCGTTATGTTTTTTTATCTATAGTTCATGTATTAAGTCCGAAGATATTGCAGTATTAACATAGCGGGGCAGTAGTTACGTCGCACACAGTAGTACCGGCCAAGACGCGCGCCGATAAATAGCACGAATTGAACCTCATGATATCCAATATTTATTGTTCTTGTTTATCTCTGAAATGGCTGGACCAATTTAGACGGGTTTTTTTATTAGCAGATATAATGCGACAGTACTTACTACATTATCATCACTAAGCACCGACATATAACTTTCCACTATCTGGGACAATAGAGTCCTGTTGGCGTCATGTATCTTCTCCGAGTCCAAACAAACACGAATCAAGTCCAGCTGTTTCACGAAAAGGTACTCTTTCTCTTGTGAACTCATACTGTCATCGTTTTTATGACTCTTCTCTTCGGTTCTCAATTTTATATTGGCTATAGTAGAGTATGATTCTCCAAGGCACATTTCTAGAGGAGACCGCAGCGTGTTGGGAGGCATGCTCCGACAGAGTACAGGTAACAATTCAAATACTAAAAGAATGTCAGATTCCTGAAAAGAATATAATAAATGCTGGTAAGTTATGAACGACAAATGACATATTGGTCAAGTGTGAGCGTTTATGGAACAGCAAATCAAACAAGCAGGTGTAACTAACTTTATGGTAAGTAACTAACGCCTCCCATGGACACCCATGTTGCGTTGCGAACTTTAAGAATAGGGAAGGAGGCGGAATAGGAGAGGGTAAAGGGGGTGTGCCTCCGGATACCTCTACCACTGAACGAAAGGTGATATGTGGCACTTTAAGTCGATATTCTGAGAGGTCGTGTTATTTCAGCCGGCCCATTCATGCCAACGAACCGCGTGGCTCTACCACACGAGAATACATATAATATACTGGCCAAGGACGAATAACTCTTAAAAGTACTCACATCAGAGTTACCATTAATTCCTTGGAGATAGTTTTCAACAATCCTCTTGGCAGAGAGAGACACCTGGGCTTGCCTCGCAGCCAGCGTGATGCAGCCCCTCTTCCACTGCGAGCCGCGGTGAAGAGCTTCGGGCAGGAAACATAGGTCTATCGGCGGGAGAGGCTTCGGGTATTCTGCTATCAAGGTCTCGAGGATCATCAGAAGGACAGATTCCGAGAAGTCATAAGATGGCGACGTGGCCTGAAAAATATAACAATTTACATGTTTTTTTTCTTGGAAGTAATTAAGACACAGGTTCCATATACAAATACAACCTGACTTTTAATTTAGTATCCTACTGTAATAATTTGTGGCGCCTTTTTAAAATCCTTCCTTTTTCTACTATATTTATTTCTTCTCTTTCAATATACATTTTTAATACACTGAGATGGTCCTCCTTACTTCTACCGTTCATAGTAGTGATCAACAACCTGTTTCCGGAAGCAATCCATGAGTCCCCGCAGCACGCTGGTGGGCTGCAGGTGCGCGTAGCTAGTGGGTTCAAGTCTGTGGTCGTGTTGGTACACTCCGCTGCGGAAGGCGCGCACCTCGCGCTCCAGCAGGCGCCCGCAGAGCCGCGCCGCGCCCCCCAGGGCCGGCTCGGTGGTGGAGCGGAACACCTCGGGCCACACCTCGCCTGGAACAACATTTGCACTCTATATCTGCTTAGCCGGCCAACTTTAATAGTGTCACCCAGTGGTACACCGACTAAAACCACTGGGGTGTTCCTCCTCACCACATGCGACGGGGTCGCGAAAAGCGTGTTGACACACCCCGTCCAGCACTTAATTAGCCTATAATAACATGTTTAATAAACATAACATAACTTCACACCTCTTTCTACCCGAAGGTATAGACAGCGGCAGATAAGCCTCCACTTGTCATTATGTTTATGTCCCAAATGGAATAGGTGGCGAACCTATTGCCAAACACCAAACACAAAGATTTCAGTCACCAAAATTTATAACACAACTTCCGAGAATTTAAAAAAGGACAATTTGCCCGGATTGATCTTGATTCAGAAGCGGGATGCTAAACCACTGGACCACCGATGTTTGAAATAATAAATATGTTATAGGTATTTACACTTACATGGAACATAATCCAGCACGTCTTCTGGTTTCCTGGCCGCGTCGGCCGGTGTCTTGCAATACGATGACGGCAGCCTCACTGTCTTTCTGTAAATCTTTAAAAAACAATCACGTGGCATTTCCGTCAGATCCTCTTCTTCCGATTCTGTTTTTAATACCAACCTCGGGTATATCTTTCAAGGTATAATCTTCAAGCTTGTAAGCTGCCAGGGCATCACATGCCGCCTCCACCACCTCGGGCAGATTGGAGTCAGCCACAAGAGACCACAGCTTACGTGCGCACTCTGATACCAGCTTGTCGTACTCGGGAGTGTCCACGCGAAGGGCTGGGACTTCGCCCATCAACTTGCAGAGACTGAAAAGATTAAGTTCTTAAACCAACTTAATTAAAGTTAAAGCCTGTATTTCCATTCAGAAGATAATAATATTGATACCTGATCTGTACGGTGGGCCTGTTGTCTCTGCCTAGTTTAGGTTCCAGAGCCTTCCAAGTGCTAGGAGGTGCCAGGGTCGCAGCTCGCCACAGCAGCGCAAGACTTTCCAGGCAGATGGAGGTGGCCACGGCACCAGTCTTGTCTCCACAGCGGTTTAGGATCGAGGATATAACCGATACTAGTTCGAGACCATGGGAGGATGCCCTGGGAACATTAAGAGAAAGCGTGTAACTCAGTTACTCATGTTCCTTCCCAAAGTATATATGGTGATACAAACCTATACACGGAGCAAAACTTGCCCAATGCCCAGAATCCAAAAGATTAAATAATAAATAATGATTACCTTATTTCACAAATACGTTTGATAGAGAGCGCTTTAGCTATGTCAATCTCCCACTTGAGCTCATCAGATCTTCCTAACCCAGTGTCCACCAGCAACTCTTGCAAGTAAGGGAAGCACCTCACCTGTCACGTTTTTAACCACCCGCATTAGTTTTTAATTTATCTGAACAGAAAAATAGCGATGGTTATATTAAGTGACGGCATTAAAGATCTTTACAGACTAAAGAGGGGGACTCTTTAGTACTAAGTAAGTTTCGAAAGGATGACAGGTTGAGCCGATCCCTGGCGGGGGATAGACCACCGACGTAAATATTCCCAAGCAGGGTAGACGTCAGGCACGCGGCCGTTCATAAAACCACAGCTATAACTTTTGACAACACGGGTAGTTCGAAAAAATGACATGTAGCGCCGACCCCACTTAGAGAGGGATGTGAGCAGAAAAATGGTGATGACTTAGTTCTAACCTGTGTCTCAGCTAAGCTGGTGTACAGCATGATGAGCAACGATGTTGGAGCACCCTTGTTTGCTCTTAATTTGTTCAGTACTGACACAATTGTAGGTACATTCTCCTGGAACAAATTAATACATTGTTTACCCGACTGTATCAAAATAACAGTTATGTATTTCAGCTGTATGTATTAATCATGCAAGTTCTTTAGTAGAGCAAAGCAGGTTGCTGCGTGAATGGGCCGGCTCGACCGGTGAAATACCACGACCTCTCAGAAGATCGACGTAAAGAGGCTCATGCCGCGTTTCGTGCGGTGAGAGAGGTACCCGGAGGCCCACCCTCCTTCCCTATATCCCTTAAAGGTCGGCAACGCAACAGTAACACAATATGTGTTGATGGTGTCCATGGGCGGCGTTGGTTGCTTACCATCAGGTGACACGTCTGCTCGTTTGCCCTCCTATCTCATAAAAAAAAGAAAAACGGCGTGAAGGAATTTCCCGACCAGATTCACTAATTAACCCACGGTCCTTACGAGTTCAGGAATAGCTCAGAGCATTGCGCATTGAGCATTTAATTGCAGTATGGTATATGTATGTATGGTATGCAGTTCGCAGCATAAATGAGCCATCTCGACCGATGAAATACCGCAATATAACTCTCAGATTATTGACGTAAAGTGGCTAATGCCGCATTTCGTTCGGTTTGAGAAGTATCCGTAGGTTTACATCCCTTCTCTTTTCCTACCGGTGAAATACCACGACCTCTCAGAAGATCGACGTAAAGTGGCTCATGCCGCGTTTCGTGCGGTGAGAGAGGTACCCGGAGGCCCACCCTCCTTCCCTATATTCCTTAAAGGTCGGCAACGCAACAGTAACACAATATGTGTTGCTGGTGTCCATGGGCGGCGCTAGTTGCTTACCATCGGGTGACCCGCGTACTCCTTTTCCCCCATAAAAAAATATCTAAAAATTTTAGCTAGTACCTTTGTCTTCGCCATCAAGGGCAAGGCCCTCAGACACTCCAATCTAACTGCAGGACACCTGTCCCTCCCGATCTTGTACACCAATATGGGCAACAATTGTACCGACAAATCTTTCTTGAAATCAACCAAGTTGACAACAATTTTTAACACTTTCAACACAATCTCCTCATACCATTTCTCTTTGCGTTTCTCCAAAACCATGCCGAGTAAGAACGGCAGCAATTCCAGTTTGATATCATCGTTGGCCAAATCAATGGTGTCCAACCATATCCTCAACTTGTCTGGGTCGTCTCTCATACGTTCCCAATTTTGGTGTAGTTTGAAGACAATAGATAAATGACTGTCGCTGAACAGCAGAGTTTGAAAGGTTCTGTTCGCCTTCAAATTGGGTGTGTTGAGACGTACATCATCTTTATAGCTGTCCTGATACACGTCAAGGATCTTAGAAGCCACTTTCAATGCAGATGCTGTGAGATATGAAGGTAGATGGAGCCACTGCAGCGAGAGGGCGACAAATGTATTGTAAGATATCGCTGAATACTCATATTTGGTAGTTATGTTGAGGACTGAAAAAGAAACATTTATTTTTGAAATTTGGCATTTGAGTTTTTTGCCCGGCACTTCTCATGATAGCCTCTACCCTCGGAACCTGATTCCGCTCGTGGCGATTGCGTCCGTGTTTTCTTATTCCACCACGGAGAAACTTTCTTCAAGCGCTCGTGCTTAAATATTTCATTTAAGATGATAATCTTAATCTCTTTGTATTAGTTTACTATTTTTATGTGTCTGTGAAGACCTACACAAATAATGCTTTGCTTATTCTCTTAATAACCTGGTTTCTGGGCTTATGTTTATAAGGTCTCGGGTTTAAACTCTGGTAAATTAACTTCCAAGACTGAACTAATCCGATCCTATGTATGGCAATCTATATACCACTTTTTCTTCACATTTCTTTGGAAGAAATATTTTGCTCTAACTTTGAATATTTTCAAGCGATATTGGCGGAAAATAAGAATAAAACTTGGACGAATTCAGGCGATATTGGGAATCTATTTCGTTGAACGTCTTATATGCTTACTTCGAAGGCGTCGCTATAAACTAATTTGCTCATTATAATATTTTCAATTGACTCACACAAAAGCAGCAACTCGTGTAGATAAAGCGCGGAGATGTGTGGCAGGTTCTCGGCGAGCAGCGAGAGTGTCAGCGGCACCGCCGCTCTAAGCTCGCCCGCCTCCACCGAGAAGCAACGTTCTATGAGACTGTAGCACGTGCGGGGATCACGCCTGAACGGTACACATGGATTTTAAAAAGAAGATCTTAAGGAAGGAAGTTGGATTGAAAGAGAGTGTCGGTGTAAAAGTAAGGACATTCTCCATTAGTTCAGATATTTAGAAAGAATTGACTAAACAGGTATACCTACAAAGCAAAAGTTGATGGATGTAGAAGACGAGGACGGCCACGACACACATTCCATGACCAAATAGAACGTGTTCTGGAGGAAATTGATGTCAGAAGGAAAGAGTTATGAAAGTCAAAGAAGCGAGTGAGGTGCTTAAGAATCGTGCCGTGACGGCACTCTGTTCAATCCTGCAAGTTAAAGTTAAATATGTATACTTATAATTAATTTAACAGTAGCTTCTGTACCTATAGGACTAGCGTATTTTCTCTGCGAGAAGATTTTTTTGCGCCAGTCTTTTTGAAAACGTTTTCTATAGTTTCATGAGGTTTATAATGATAAATTGCATCAAAAACTTCTTAAAAGAGTAATTTAAATGCTCAGCCATTCTTTATGTACCTACTACTACTACCTTGCCTAGAAAAAATGTATAAAATTGACATAATTAACGCCACATGGTTGCAATGCTATTATTTTAAAATATCTGGATGACCGAGCTTTGCTCGGTATTTTCTTTTTTTTATATAAACAACGCCATCTGCTGGAATAGCTTTAGTGTTGTTGTCGTTAAAGCAAGTTAGTTGCTCACAATTTAAAATAGTAATAGCATTCGCCAATAGATGTCAGGAATTCCAATAAAAAAGTAAGTTGATGTTTAAGTTGATTATCGATAAAACACGATAAAATGAAATTTTCTAAAAATGATTCCTAGCTAGATCGATTTATCGCCCCCGAAACCCCCTATATACTAAATTTCATGAAAATCGTTGGAGCCGATTCCGAGATTCCAATTACATATTTACATACATAATTACATATATACATATATATATATATATATATATATATATATATATATATATATATATATATATATATACAAGAATTGCTCGTTTAAAGATATTAGATAAGGGATACGCCACTAAATATTATATCCATTATTTGGCTATTTCCAATATCAAACGTAGTGATGGCATAGTTCATAAAGTGGATCGGGATGAAAGCCAGTTGTCCCAAAATTTAAAAATGGTATTACCCATGTTTGACCAGCTCCGTGGAGGTCCTGGCGAGTATCGGCAACAGTGCAATTATGTAATCCCGTTGGTTTTGGTATATCGCAGCCTCTGTCACTGCACTGTACGCAGAGAAAGAACGATCTAGTTGCGATGGGTTGCGCATCTGTGCATAAAAAAATGTCTTGATAGCCTAGCCGTTTAAAATGCAAACATCAGTATGGCAAGTCTCAGAATCAAACTCTGGTACACTCGAAAGTATATTTACAGTCAGCAATATATGCCTATTTGATGTCATCAACAACTCCAAATGGACCAGTTGAGGGATGATGTTTTTGCTGTGCCACTATTTTAATTGCTGTTATTTTTTCAATAAATGAAATATGTCTTTAGCTGGATCTTCAGGATTATAATGCCCAAATAATACCTATATTCAATCTCATATGTTACACCAACATTTGTTTTACTTGAACGGGAATCGAACCCGCTTACAGCAGCCACTAGAAATATCAATTTTTAATGAATTTCTTAGTAATTAGCTGCAATGTTTGTGTGACTTTACCTAATTTGATCATGACCAGTAATTTTTTTTGGGATAATAATGCATCTTTTCTCACCAAACCAGACCCACCATGAGCCACTTTACGTCGAGTCTGAGTGGTCATAGTCAAGTCGGCCCATTCATGCAGCGAGCTGTGTGGTTTTACTACTATTAAGAAGAAAAAATACGCGTAAGGCCAACGAGATGAGTTAAAAAATAAATACAATGTTTCAGGGGTTCAAAACTTTTATCATTTCTCCATGATTAAAATCAACAACTAATTAGTAACAATAATAACAACAACAGCAAAAATTAACAAGAGAACTAAAACAGTAACGGATTAATAACAAGAATACGGCCAATAAGATAACAGCCAAATACGGGAAACGAAAATACGAGTCACTTAGAACGCTTTTCATACACTTACATAGGAATGAACTTGATAATAGTTTGTTTCTAAGATTTTCGCGAATCTCACTCATTGATCAAAACAACTTTTAGGATTATATTATTATTTTATTATTATTATTTTTATCATACCATCTTTTTGTTCATACTCGTGAAAATGATCTCTGTAAAGAGTTCGAAACGTCGGGAAATAAATATAAATAAATAATAAATAAACGCGATATAATCCTAAAAGTTGTTTTGATTGTTAATAGTTGTGAATAAAATTGCGGACCAACTATTGACAACCACGGTATCAACTGCTATCATGTACCACGAAGCAACGACAGCTGTTTTCGAATAAGTGACGTCTTTACTGCATAGGAGTAACAAGGACGTGTTCTGGAGGAAGGTGATGTTAAGAGCCTCAAAAACCGACGCGCGTGCATGAAAAGAGTTATGAAAGTCAACGAAGCGAGTGAGGTGTGTAAGAATCGTGCCCTATGGCGCTCTGTTCTCTCTGCCTATCCCGCAAGGGATTTGGCGTGAAGTTATGTATGTGTGATTTTAGAGCTTCCCAGATGTGCGAGTGTTTTAGAGAAAATCACAAGGTTCATCCAAAGTACATCAGAATAATAAAAAATGTATACAAAGATTCGACAGCAAAAATTCAAACTGAAAAGAAAGGCCCAGCATTTAAAATAAAAAAAGGAGTACGACAAGGAGACCCACTCTCGCCAAAAATGTTTTCGGCGGTACTGGAACATATATTTAGGAAAGTTAATTGGGATGCGTATGGAATCAATATAAATGGCGAAAAGCTCAACCATCTCAGATTTGCAGATGACCTTGTTCTACTTAACGAAAACCAACAAGGCTTAGAAGTAATGATATCACAATTAGAAAATGAAAGCAAAAAGGTGGGCTTGACCATGAACCTAGGTAAAACAAAATTAATAACAAACCACGTAAAAACACCTATATTACTAAATTCGAACCAAATAGAATATGTTGATGAATACACTTACCTAGGACAAACTATCTCAACGGAAAACCAAATGCAAAAAGAAATAAACATCAGAATAAGTAAAGCTTGGAAAAGGTTCTGGTCACTAAAAGAGGTAATGAAAAACCCTCAAATACCCCTGAAAGACAAAACGACAATATTCAACTCGTGCATACTACCATGTTTAACCTATGGAGCTGAAACTTGGGCCCTTACTAACAAGCAGAGTAAAGCATTGAGAGTGTGTCAACACAGAATGGAGAGAAGCATCCTAAACATCAAATTAAGGGACAAAATCAAACTCACAAACATAAGAAACATGACAAGAGTTGCAGATGTCACATACATAGTTAGAAAACGCAAATGGAACTGGGCAGGCCATATGATCAGAAACGGGAAGAAAAAATGGACAAAAGATATTACGGAATGGTGCCCACGAGATGGGAAAAGAAAGAAAGGTCGCCAAAAAACAAGATGGGAAGACGATGTCAGAAAAGTAGCTGGAGCAACATGGCAAAGACAAGCCAGGGACAGAAACAACTGGAAAGCCTTAGGGGAGGCCTATGCCAAAGGGCAAGCGGATAATGTTACCGATGTCGAGGAATAGAACTATTATAATTAATTAATATTATTTCAATAACATGTAGAATTAAGCATTATTGTATTGTAACTAATCAAATCCAAAATAATGCATGCTAAGTGAATATCAAATACTAAAGAGCTATTAGTATAATAGTATGAATATTGTTAAGAAGTAATCTACTATCCGAAATAAAGGCTATTTGAATTTGAATATGTATGTGTGTGTGAGTAACAAGGACAGAGATATCAATCGCTCAGATATTCGTGTTAATCACTAACTGTCACAAGTTATCTTGGTAAGGGTCCATTTGTTTACAGTTTTTATCTCGTCTCGTTGGCCTTACTATACACATATTTACCGGTTGACAACTGAGACAAGCAATCAATAATGCGGACTGTGCTGATGAATGTGGTAGACTTAGTAACAGTTGCCATGGTCTGATGCCGCAATCTCTTTGTGGATGACAGGTTAGCCATAGGAACACAGGTCGGAGTAATTCCAAACTATTCGATGATACTCTAGAATGATTGGTAATAATTAATTGGTATTAATATAGTCTCGGTGGTTCAGTGGTCGAGCACACGGCTTCTGATCCAGAGGTCCGGGTTCAAATCCTGACACTGGCTCACACCAATCAATGACTTTTCGAATAATTATTTTCGGAAGTTAGGTGTGGTAAATATCGATGACTGAAAAACTTTGTGCCTGGTATGGCAATAGGTTCGCCACCTATTCTATTTGGGACGTAAACATAACGGCGAGACGAAGCTTAACAACCGCTGCCTACACCTTCGGGTAACAAAAGGCGTGAAATTATGTATATGTATGTACGTTAATTGGTATGCTTATATTTGGATTAACCAAGTGTTGGTGTTGGTTGACGGCATTGGTAACTGGACTCGTAAATCAATGTTCATCTTGTTCTTTATTCTTAACAATACATGAATAGTCTGTCAGAAAAAGTATCAGTTTTTGACAGTAGTAGAGCCAAGCAGTTTGCTACATGGGCCGGCTCGATCCGTTAAATACCACTAGCTCTAAGAAGATTGACATAAAGTGGGCCACCGTGTTTCATTTGGTGAGAGAGAAACCCAGAGACTCGCTGCCCTCCCCCATCCTTTTCTATCCTACTCCCTTAAAAGTCGGCAACGCAATGGTAAGACTATATGCATTGCTGGAGTCCATGGGCGGCACAGGTTGCTTATCATCAGGTGACTCGCTTGCTTGTTTGCCCTCCCATCTCATAAATAAAACATTAAACTTAAAGGTGGTTACTAACATGTAATCTGGATGAGTACATAAAGCATGCATTTGTGCAAGCACATCATCTTCTGCTCCTTTATTTCTCTCAAGAACAGTGATAAACGGATGCTGTGGAGACTTCAAACTAAACTGACACTTATACTGCTGTCCAGGCACCAGACGTGCCTTGAGGTCCAAAATCAACAGGCCACCCATTGTAGATATTATTGCAGAATAGTTACTAGAAAACAATTGCATATCTTGAGGTTTAAATCCCTAATCCTATAATTATTTGATTTTTATTATTGGAAGAATTAATTCCATTCCACTGATATTTTTTGTATTAATTGATCAGTTTTGGACTTCTCTCTTAAATGTTCGTGTCATGCCTCATTTGTATAATTTTAATACTAGTCCAATAAAATTAATGGATTCATGAAAGACTTGGAAGCAGGAATCATGATCCATAAGATTCCTACCTTTGATTTTTTCCTAAGATATAATCTACTTGCAATTTCAAGTAAAAATACATTTCCATTATTGTGAAGAAAAATCTACAATTTTAGTAATACTAATAGCTTACTGTGCGCTCGGTAACAACGTCACTACAGTGGACATTGTGTGTGCTATTTCCAGCACACCAAGTTCCACCAGTGCAAGTAGGCCTTGGCACGCTGTTAAACTCACTCTCCCGTCTTTCGATGAACATTTCTCCCTCAAAAACTTCAGTTCCTCGTTTTCATTGACAAATCTTTGGCGCTCGGTAGGTTTATATTTCGATTTTATCGTCGTTATTAATTTGTCAATTGCATTTACAATTAAAACACTATTATTTGTGTTTAATTTATATTCAATTTCGTCCATTATATATGATAATATCTAGTTTTATTACAAAAATTGTAAGTAACTATTGAGTATAATGAGTATTGCATCTGTTCGCACTATTTATTAGAGGTGAGTAACTCAGGAGAGATAGATAAAAATGATATGTATCTGTCTCTTTCTATCTATCACTCTATCTATCACTTACTTTATGAATCTATCAGTGTATCTTTTCAATCTTTTGAATCGCGATCATTGGCAATCATAGCGATCACTGACTAGGAGTGATCGCAACGGATGTATATCGGCGATGAGTGATTACGTCAACATAAGTTCGTTTCGTAGAATGAACCACGCGTTTTGTTTGAATTATGGTATGCCATGATTCTGATTTATGATGCGTTATTATATTATTACAAAATTACAATATTTAGTTTAGTACGAGTAATTTAATTCTATCAATATAATATTATTAAACAATTAATAATTTTATTTGGTTGCTAAGGCTTAATTTTATTTAAATAATAATATGCACAAACAGTTGTGGAGCCAAGCAGTTCGCTGCATGAATGGGCTGGCTCGACCAGTGAAAACCACGATCTCTCAGTATTTCACCGGTCGAGCCAGCCCGTTCATGCAGTATTCATATTTATAGTATAGTTATTATTATTAATAATACTCCATTTTTTTACTATAAATTTATAATGTAGTTAGTATTAATAATAATATGTAAAAAATATATTATAATAATATAGTTATTAATATTATTAAATACTAATACAATAGTATTAATAATAAAATGGATGCCATGGATTATGCACGGAACGCTTGTTGATACGAAAATATATAATGATTTAAAAGAGTGAATATATTCACTTTTGAATTTGATCACTCAGTGATCAAATGAATCACGCTGAGTAGAATGAGTGGTGAGTTGTCGCGCGGAGCGCGATACAAAGTGATATAGTGATAGAAAAGAGTGATGCATATCGCAGTGATCAAAAGATTCATATGCATCTTTTCTTTTCACTGATACATTAATCCCATGTCTACTATTTATAACCTGTTCACTGTTCAGCAGTGTTGCCACCTTGAGATTTCGAGAACGGGCTGCTCGGGAGGCAAAAAAGGGCTAGAAAGGGCCAAAAATAAAAAAAAGCCGTTAAATTAATGAAAATAATTGAAAATGCCAACTGTTCAGTGCTGTATGCTAAATATAACTGAAAGGGATTGTATGACAATGTTCCCGTCGCTGAATTGACATAAAGTATAGAGGTGGAGAGGTGTTCCCACTCCCCCGTCATTTTTCCCATTTTAGTTCGTGCCTGCAGCGATTCTGGCGCTACTGTCGGGAGCAAGCGGTACTCGCGCGCTGATCTGTTTTTTCAAAATTATTGCTGAGTGGGTATTACTATATATCACCATATGAGCAGAGTACGAATGATTCAATCCAAAAATTTAATGATAAATAAATCGATCAGATCGGAAAAGTAAATCGCTATCAATTTATATAATTATTCCGGTGTATTATCATAGTTCGATTGCGCCGTGGCATCATTTTAAAGTTTTT
Source organism: Euproctis similis (assembly GCA_905147225.2). NCBI lineage: Eukaryota > Metazoa > Arthropoda > Insecta > Lepidoptera > Erebidae > Euproctis > Euproctis similis. The sequence continues at coordinate 1,411,745 of LR990121.1, read as the reverse complement.
GGCTAGAAGGTCTCAGGTTCGAATCCCGGTATGACCTTTTTTTTTTCTTAAGAAATTCTGCCAAAGTTTTTTTTTTAATGAAAATTTAAACGAGGACGATGATTAAAGAAATGGACATCAGATTTTCAAGGTTTTTATTCTATTCAACCATCTTTTTTCATTTAACATGGAATAATTCGCAGAATTGATTGAAATTAATTATTGGAAATTAAAAAAAACAAACCTCGAAATACGAAAAAAAAAAATGGGCTAGATTGCTCTTTTGGGGCTGAAGCGCTAAAAAAAGGGTTGAGCCTCCAAAAATGGGCTAGATTCTGCCCGAAAAGGGCTAAGGTGGCAACACTGCTGTTCAGTTCTATCTGTCACCTGAAAAAAACAATAAACAGCTGTTGCGAGTAGACAGGACCACGGACCACCGGTCTTGTTTGTTTATTATGAGACTTAACGACCAGGTTGCTAGGACCTTTAAGGCCCGTAAGATCAATCACAGTTTAAACTATTTTATCTAGTTTAAACCTCATCTGTCGTTTATTTGGTAAGATCATTTTGCTAGATTTATTTGCTAGATAAACCTCCATTAACAGTTTAAACTATAGTTTAGCTTATACCAGAAGATTTTGCCGTTTAAACTGTGGTCCTGCCTAGTTTAAAAATGGCGGTCGTTTATCAGCTGACATCTGACACAACGATTGTGGGTTCATACATAGATTTAGCATAGACTACAATAGATGGCACATGTCAGGAAAAATTTACTAATAGCATCGAATAACTGACAGCGTAACTGCGTATATTAGATTTTGGGGATATTTATATTTCCACCCATTAACATTACACCCAACACTATGTAAAAGTTAACGCTTTGAAGCGCTTTTTACGAACACATCATATCATAAGCCCTTTTGACGTCCACTGCTGGACATAGGCCTCCCTCATAAAGCGCCACAACTGCCGGTCCGCGCAATCATGGGGGGTTTTTGCCATAATCGCCACGCTTGGCAGGCGGGTTGGCGATCGCAGTAGGCTGTAGTGTCTTGAGAAAGAATGCTGCTGCCCATTCTTCTAGCTTTTCCATTTTCCCTTAGAACACATTGATAATAATAATAATATCTTGGACACAAATCACACAGCGCCAGTTCCAAACTAAGCAACTAAATGTTTGTGCTATAGTTACTAGAGAACGGATACTAATACATATATACTTTTCTTTTGTAAATATGTAAATACATACTTATAATACATAGAAAAACGCCCAGACGCCGCACAAATATTAATGTTTGTCATAAATATTTGTACTTGGGCGAAAATCGAACCCCCCGACCTCAGTGCTGCAGCCGGTTGTTTTACCAATGCGCCACGAGCCCCGTAAGTCACTCACACATTAACAACCCATTTTTGGTCACGTTGTTTGGGTGACTATTGCCGATCTATTTTTCTTAAATCTATGGTCACACTATAAAACTTCATAAAAGAAAGAGAAAAAGAGTTTTTTTCACGAAATATGCCACAGACAATGTACAAAAGAGTGAATGATGAGCGAAATATGGACTTTAAATAACCAAATGTTGCCATCTGTCGAAAACTAAACTTAGTTTACGTAATCTATGTCCATTTCGCTGTTGATCTTACGAGGCAGGTTTAAACTCTAGATTAAAATTGACTATAGTTTAGAAAATCGACAGTTTTAACTATGATTGATCTTACGGGCCTAAGTCGAGTCTTTTTATATAATTATCATCTTCATTCTTAAACTAAACTAAACTTAACATAACCTATTACCTAATCATCTATAAAGTGGTGGCACTTTAAGCACGATGTTCCATGGGAGTTCTGACGACAATGTAGAAGAGCGAGCACACTAAACATGATATTTATATGATGAGGAGTTTTGGCGGGAATGTAAAAGAGTCATGACCGTTCGTTTCGAAAATTTGTATTTCGATAGATATTAATAAATAAAATTCGAGGCGTTGTCTTTATTAAGCGTTCGTATATGTGTGAAAATGTGAAAAGTGGTGTAAATTCGTGTGTAGCGTGGTCTTCTACATTGTCGTCAAAACTCTCTTGGAACATCGTGGATTTACACTTTATGCCACAAAAAATCTTTTGAAGTTATATATAAATATTATGTTAGGTAATTATAGTTTAAGTTTGACATTTAAAAAAAATATGTCAGACAAGGCAGTATGGCTTCACAGCTTTAGTCTATACAAACTGGACTAATAAAAAAATAGACACAAAGTAGTGATGTACCAACTCGGAAAAATTCTAACTCGATCCGACTCGAGTTAAAAACACGTTGTTCGAGTTGCAACTAAAAATTATGTCACGACAAGGAAAGGGTAGATACTAGATAGAGATTCCTTTTAGGACCCGGCATTTATTGAAAACAAGACAACACGTCGCAAACCAGTAGATACTATTAAATAAAGTCATTTTCTTTTGCCGTTTGCCCAATTTTATCAGATTAAGACATGAAGGACATACTGCCTTTTGTGCTGCAGTAATTATATAACAAAGTGTCCAGAGGTATTTATAATATTCCGCTGGGCGCGCTAGTCTTATTGGGAGATTACGACTGATCGTTCCAGAGGGTCCTATGGAGTTATTTTCAATTTATTTCAGTTTTTCATTACTGCCGACTATTACCCAACTAATACTCTACAACATATTGAAAACAATCTTGGTATATGTTCATAGCTAAAAATAAACAAAGCCAAAATATTCATCATAATATCCTCATCACTTCATTTCATTAGTATTATTGCATATTATAAAGTATTACAAAGCAAAAAATGAAACAGAGGAAAAATATAAGAAGTTAATAAACGACTTATATGGTTCATTATCTAACAACTTGCCAATACCAAAGTTAACATATGCCGAAAATAGAATTAAAATACTAATAGAAGAGAGAAAATCAATCCTGAAACTTAAAAAAGACAAACGTAACTTAAAAATATTATCAGAACTAAGTAAAAAAATAGCCAATAGTTTTAAAAAGGACAGAAACAACAAAAGAGCTAATGTACTAAATTATCACATAGAAAAGATAGGAGGCGTCAAGAAAGCGCTAAAAAATTTGCGAGAAATGAAAGAATGGATACCAAATATCAAAAATAAAAATGGTATACACAAAACGAACAGATCAACTATAAATCAAATAGCAAAACTGACTTTTACCGAAACCTATACGCAGCGAATCAGAGTATCTCAGTTTTAACTTTGAATCTGACGATGACGACATGGAAGATACAACAACATTTCTTCAGTCATAAATAGAAAAGCAATTAACACTCAGAAAAATGATAAAGCCCCTGGGACAGACCTGATAACTAATAAAATGATCATTTATTACTTTTGATGCGGATAAAAGTTAGCCTAATGAGAAAAATTTGCAGATTTATTCTGGCACGAGATATAAATTAAAAATGAAAGACATTTGACAGTATTAGGACAATAGAAAATAGGTTAATTTCTAATTTACAACACAAATGTGACACTTTGATTGTCTTGTACGAATGTAGTCATTAATCATCACGCCTCATCTCACTTTCGTGCTAAGTCGCTTTCATCAAGTATTTGTTTGTAGTCGAGTTGATGGTGGACAATTCGAGTTAAATCGTGTCAACTGCCCAACTCGAGTTAACTCGAATTTAACATCACTAAAACAGAGTTATTATAAAAACAAAAAAAACACAAACCACAAACACGGCGGGCGGCGGCAATCGGCATTCGCTAGCACAGAGCATATAAATAAGAGTCGGCACTCCATACAATGTCCTGAGCTCATTTAGACTGCATCTTTCACCAACATAATAATCATTCGTTTTTCCTCTGTACCTAATGTTGGCATCGTTGCCGTCACTGACACACGTCAGTGTCACTGTCAAACGTCAGTGTAACTGTCAAACGTCAGTGTCACTGTCAAACGTCAGTGTCACTGTCAAATGTCAGTGTCACTGTCAAACATCCTCATCCATATTATTAGTCGTAGGAAAAAATAAAACATTTTATTTTGATGTAATTGATATATTTCGTAATATATAAAATGATTTTACATTCAGTCAGGGTAAATAGACAAATAATAATGCTTAATTCATTCACACATCTAAGTAATGATTGACAATGACAGCACCAGTGCATCGGCTTTAATTGATTGAGTAGTACTAGTACAACTAGTCGAGGTTTGTGATTGCTCATTAAAATTAATACTAACATAACATAACATAACTTCACGCCTTTTGTTACCCGAAGGTGTAGGCAGTGGCTGTTAAGCCTCGTCTCGCCGTTATGTTTACATCCCAAATGGAATAGGTGGCGAACCTATTGCCATACCGGGCACAAAGTTTATCAGTCATCGATATTTATCACACATAACTTCCGAAAACAATTTCGAAAAGTCATTGGTGTGAGCCAGTGTCGGGAATCGAACCGCGGACCTCTGGATCAGAGGCCGTGCGCTCGCCCACTGCGCCACCGAGACTTTTTAAAATACTTTTTAAAATTAATACTACTATAATAAAAAAAAAAAATTAGAATCTGGTTCGCAGTTTGAACCTCGGCTATGCGGAGCCGTTAATCCTGACAGTAATGCTGTTTTTAATGCAGCAACAAAATGGGTACAGGTTGGGTTTTTATCGGTAACACTATGTTGTCGGATTAAGCCGAATAAATTCTCTAAAGAATCTTGGTTTAACTTGCGCAAATTTAAATATTCGAACCCATGCCTTTGCAGGATATCCCAAATATCTAACAGTGACTTTAATGATATTTTAAACCCTTTTATACAACGTACATTCTTAAGTTGCAATATAGAATCAGATTTTATAAACTTTATATTCTCTATTTTGTTAAAAAAATATCTCCACAACTCGACATGATTTGAATGAATACTAACATTCTCTCTAATACCCCTTTTCACATCTTTAGGAGATGATGGGCCATTGCAAACATCAAATAATTTATCTAACTCTTTGATAATGTCAGCTGTTTCTTTTATTTCATTTGCAGCATTGACATATTTCCATGCTAGCATATGCAAAATACTTATTTAATTTCGGAAAATTTAAAAAATTTCTATTATTTTCTTTAGCCAAAACTAAATATTTCCATCTACCCGTTTTTTGTCCCCATACAATTTCTCCCGCATTATAAAAATTATTCCTAATTGATTTAAATAAATGAGGTATGTCATACATTATGAAAACTTTTTTGTTATCATTAAAAATAAAATAATTCTCATCTATAGACTGCCCACCGAATTTTTTTAATAAATTTAATGCACCAGTATTTGTAGGACCTTGATCGCACACTGTTGTTAAGATTTTAAATCCAAATTGCTCAAGTGAAATTATAAGAGTTTTAATTAATGTGGAAAGTTTGGCAGAAGAAACTGATCCATGAACAAAAAATATGCTACGGGCAATTTGAATTTTTTTTCAGCCCTTGAACCATGAAAACAAGAGCATGGTCGGCAATTTTACAATCGCGTTCGTCACCGTAATCTACGAAGCCTTCTATTTTATCATTAGCTTTGTTGTATATTAATCTCTTTTTAGAGCCATTTCATCAAATAATAATGTTGTGCATTATATAAAATTTTAATTAATACCCGGTTCTAATTGTACTTTAAGAAGTAAGTGTTGAAGAGTTTTTGCACTAAGTAGAGATATAGCCCCCTCGAGATATCGGTAGGCTTTAGGTGAACGTTTGAAAATTGCCAAAGCCCACAATTTTGTCTTCATAGTCCAACGCTTGCCTGCTGGCTTCTTTTTATAATTTTTCGCTACATCACCAACTAGATCCCTCAATATAGTGCTGTCCAGTTTGTCCAGATCCAATGATGTTTCTGTCAATCTTATTATTGTCAATTTTTGAGCCTTTAATCTCGCCAACAATTGTTCTTCTTTATTAGTTAAACCTATAAAATATAAATTTAGATATGAATAACTAGCACTAGAACTTCATACCGCCATATTTTATACATTTTCACTAAAAAGATTATTGCCGCAATCATATTCTTTCCTTCATATAAATGGACTATCTAACACTAATATTTATATTTGTTTCTAAGATTTTCGCGAATCTCACTCATTGATCAAAACAACTTTTAGGATTGTATCGCGTTTATTTATTAACCTAGAAACCAAGTCCCTTTCTTTTTCTCAAAAACTTTATAAATAATAGCAATATCAATAGCCCATTCAAAATGAAATAATAATCAGTTTTGCAGAACAGCCGCTGAGTTTTCTTGCTGGGTCTTTCTCAGGACTGGCCGCGTTTTTGACCCAGTGGTAGATTTTTAATAAACACTTTACCTTTTAATTTAAAATCAATAAATATTTAATAATAGTTATACTTTAATCTCAACCAACTAAGAAAATAAGATAATTTGTAATAATTTAATAATAACAACTTTTACTTATTAAATCATACAACAAAGGATCTTTAGAAGCAGGATATATTAATGCATCTTATATATAAGTATTTAACTTTTGTTCTCATGGTCTGATGTGGGTTACCAATAGTAAAAATCATATTTTTAACATCAACTTTTTGATATGTGTATGGGAAAGTGTATGGGAAAATTATTGAAAGGAGAATGAGGGTGATATCTGATGGAGTGTTGTGGGAGGCTCAGGGTGGTTTCAGAAGCGGACGAGGGTGCATGGATCAGATTTTTTCTCTCCGCAACATCGTGGAGAAACAACTGGCTGTTAACCGGAAGGTTTTCTGCGGTTTTGTGGATCTGGAAAAAGCGTTTGACAGAGTGTTACGAAAGGATTTGTGGGATATACTCCCGGGCTACGGGGTGAGCGGAGCACTGCTGCGCGCTGTACAGTCCACTTATGAGGGCTGCACAGCGTGTGTGCGTGTTGACGGCGGCTTGTCCCCCTGGTTTGACGTCAATATCGGCGTCAGACAGGGTTGCGTGCTGTCCGCTCGACTGTTCATCCTGTACCTGGACAGTTGTCTCCAGAGAATGAGATCGATGGATGTAGGGATGCGAATGGGTGACTTAGTTGTGAGCTGCCTGCTTTACGCAGATGACGCCGTGCTTCTAGCCGAATCGCCGTCGGACCTGCAAACACTAGTCACTACTATGAAAGATGATTGCATGATTAAAGGCTTGCAGTTGAATGCGACGAAAACGAAAGTAATGGTGTTTGAAAGGGAGGAATCCAGAACAGATGCAAGGATAATGGTTGATGATGTAGTGCTGGAACAGGTGAATGAAATTGTATATCTTGGATGCGCTTTTAGCAGAGATGGAAGGTACACCGCGGATGTAGAAAGACGAGTGGCGATAGGAAATAGCGTAAACGGAGTGTTGGGCAGATTCCTGGGCGCAAAAAATATTAGCAGAAAGGCCCAGTTAGCAATCCACAATGCAGTCCTGATCCCAACACTAACTTATGGAAGCGAGAGCTGGGTATGAGTGTGCATGAAAGTAGAATAAACGCGGTAGAAATGAGGGCTCTACGCAAAATCTGCGGAGTGACTCTCGCTGACCGCGTAGAAAACAAGGTTGTAAGGAAGGAAGTTGGTTTGAAAGAGAGTGTCGGTGTAAAAGTAAGAAAGGGCATGCTCCGATGGTTCGGACATGTAGAAAGAATGGTTGACGCAAGACTGACTAAGCAGATATACAATGCAAAAGCGGACGGATGTAGGAGTCGAGGACGGCCAAGACACACATTCCAAGACCAAATAGAACGTGTTCTGGAGGAAGGTGATGTTAAGAGCCTCAAAAACCGACGCGCGTGCATGAAAAGAGTTATGAAAGTCAACGAAGCGAGTGAGGTGTGTAAGAATCGTGCCCTATGGCGCTCTGTTCTCTCTGCCTACCCCGCAAGGGATTTGGCGTGAAGTTATGTATGTATGTATGTAACTTTTTGATTTTTATTTCCAAAAAGTGGGTGCTCTCTGTATCAATGAAGATAGCTTTTGAACAACTACCATCTTTTTGTTCATACTCGTGAAAATGATCTCTGTAAAGAGTTCGAAACGTCGGGAAATAAATATAAATAAATAATAAATAAACGCGATACAATCCTAAAAGTTGTTTTGATCAATCACTAATATTTATTTTTCCTAAGTAACTGTGACGCTTTTTGCGATTAAGCTTATCGAAATAAATTTACTTCATTTTAAAAGATATCACGATCTTAAAAATGTAAAGTTTATTACATATATCTAGAATGTATTATAAATCAGTCACACCTTGTCAGTGGTTAAGTCACGCAGTTCGCTGCATGAATGGGCCGGCTCGACCCGTGGAATACCACGACCTCTCAGATTATCGCTGAAGTGGCCTTAGCCGCGTTTCACTAGCTGAGAGAGGTATTCGGAGGCCCAATCCCTTTCCCCCTCCCCTTCTGAAACCCACTCCCGATCCCACCCATATCCCATTGTAGGAGCCGGCATTATTCTAGTATGTGTTGATTATAATGTAACGCGTAAATTTTTGATTTTGTGATTTAAAGCGTCTGTGAGACAATGAAACTGTATTTGTTACAATATACCTTTGGTTTCCTCATTTGGCTTGTTCCTTTGATAATTTTTCACATTCACCATGTGTGAAGGTCCCGGTACTTGTGGTGAATCTGAAATATGCAAAAAGAAATGTTTAGATTAAAAAAATACTATTACAAGTAGATAAACAACCGTGTTACATGTTGTATTAGTAGTCCCTTTATTAACACTAGCTTTGATCAATTGTATGTCATGAAAGATGGAGATAATGCATATGCGCTTCTTTAAGATAATCACCGCAACCTTAGATAGCTGCACCACAATTAAGCTACTCAGAAAAGGTTACTATGGTGTACCAGAGTACACCATAGTAACCTTTTCTGAGTAGCTATTTGTATAATAAATTAAATGCTTTTTTGAATATATATCACCTTCCTAGAAAGAAATGCAAGCAATACATACTATTAACAGTGGTAGAGCCAAGCAGTTCGCTGCATAAATGGGCCGGCTCGACATGTGAAATACCACGACCTCTCAGAAGATTAGACGTAAAGTTGCTCATGCCGCGTTTCGTTCGATGAGAGAGGTACCCGGAGACCCACCACCCTTTCCCCATCATTTCCTTTCCCCTATCCCTTAAAAGTCGGCAACGCAACAGTAACACGTTAGTATATGTGTTGCTGGTGTCCATGGGCGGCGTTGGTTGCTTAGCATCAGGTGACACGCCTGCTCGTTTGCCCTCCTATCCCATTAAAAAAAATACAATTACTTGTCCTCATACAATTACTCCCGCATTATAAAAAATATTCCTAATTGATATAAATAAATAACTTTATGGTACTTGATAGAAATATTGATAGTGTAGTACATTTCTTATTATTTTGTCGTTGGCTTAGAACAACTCGTGATTTTCATGATTGCAAAAGATATTTTGAAAGACATTTTGTACATTAGAGACTAAAAATGCTTAGAAAGGTAATAGTATCACTTATTATACAGGCAACTTATCCATTTAGTCACTTATTATGTCATAACAACTATGTAAACAAGTTTGGTAAAACATACAATACAACCCCACCTACATTGTACAAAATGTTTATTTTCCTGTCTTATAATGTTGTAATAATGCACATCAAACTAATATCTACGATGAATACTGAATATTTAAGAGTGGTAGAACCAAGCAGTTCGCTGCATGAATGGGCCAGCTCGACCGGTGAAATACTACCACCTCTCAGAAGATCAACGTAAAGTGGCTCATGCCGCATTTTGTTTTGTGAGCGAAGTACCCGGAGAGACCCATACCCCTTCCTCATCCTACTCCTTTAAAGGTTGGCAACGCAACTGTAATACTATATGTGTTGCAGGTGTCCATGAGCGGCGTTGGTCGCGCCTGATTTTAATCAGGTGACACACCTGCTCGTTTGACCTCCTATCCCATTAAAAATATATTGAAAAACATAAGAAATCCTAAAGAATATGATGATAAATCATCATAAAAAAAGTTACCCTAAAACTCGAGTAACATAGTTTCTTTTGTTTATCAGGTAATATTTGAACTTATACTTTGCATTCATATTATTATTTTCTATAGTTTAAGCTATAGTTAGTGTAGTGTAGTGTAGTTTAGTGCGTTTATTTCTAATCTGGTCACCAGGATTTGTGTATATTTACTATCGAGGTTTTTAGCTACTCAACTTACATACATATTTATTAGTAACAAGTTGAAATCAACAAACAATCGTTATATGTAGTATAAGTGACTGAAATGGCAATAAAAATACCTCTAATCCTGGGCATAAGATACTTTTTGTTTATTTATTGATAAAGGGGTTAAAGTCATAAATACACATGGACATTTTGGTGTTATAACTGTATATGTTACAACATACCTTTGGTTTCAACATTTGGCCTGTTCCTTTGATAATTTTTTCATTCACCATGTGTGAAGGTCCCGGGTGCTTGTGGTGAATCTGAAATATGCAAAAAGAAATGTTTAGATTAAAAAAATACCTAGAAATTGTAGTCAATTGGTTCTTAGGCACAATTATTCTAATGGTTTCTTTTATGTAGTCTTTAAAAATGTTTATGTAAAAATATAGATAGGTACTATGTACTAGAGTTCTAATATTTGATTAAATCTATACACAACATAGGAATAGTGAATGGAACTAATCATGAGACAGAATCTGATACTAATTAAATATTATTTAAATAGCAAAAAAGTGTCAAAGACAGAGAAACAAACTTAATTAAAACATTTTATTGATAGAAATTTATTTTACATTTGCCTTTTCAAAACTATTGTGTTACATACATACAATATGTTGTCAGTAAGAATAGTTATGCCAAGCTAATAGCCAGTACACATCATGAATCATTTAAGGTTTGAAGAGATGATTGATGATTACTTACATGTCGGATGTTGGCCAAAATACACAGGGAAATTAACAAATAGTTCATCTTCTACAGGTGTGGGTAAATTAATTGTTGGTACAGCATGTGTTAAGAGTCTTGTTCTTAGTTTATTATTGTGTTCTTCACTAAAGTGTTCGAAATACATACATACATCAGTTCATGAAACTTCTCTATAGGTAAGACGACCAGATCTTCTTGACCAACGGCTATTACCACTGGCAACATCTATAAAATACATCAGATTTTTATTTGTTTTCCACAATTTAGTAGGCTGTAGGCAAATATTCTGTAGTAATATGATGTATGGTTACTATTTTTTTTTTATAAAAATGAGGTATATCTGAAAACTTAATCTGTTCATTTTGAGCTTAATATTTATTTATTCTTTGTATTGGGTTAAAAAGATAATGTAAACTGGTGCAGAAATGTAAAATTATATTAATACATAAGTATAAGAAATAAATTTAATATTATCCTACTAATATTATAAATGGGAAAGTTTGTGAGGATGTATGGATGTTTGTTACTCTTTCATACATCAACCGTTGAACAGATTTTGATGAAAATTGGCACACAGGTAGAAACACTTCCTGGATTAACATATAGGATACTTTAATCCCAGTAAAGCCTATGTCCCCTCGGGATGTTTTTACTTTTTACGCAAGCGGAGTTGCGGGCAGAAGCTAGTTAACATATAAATACAAACCTAATGCATGATAGAGTATATTTAAGGTTTTACATAATAAATACTTTGAAGACGAAGCTGGATTGTTTGTGTTTTTGTGCTTGCATTAATCTTCAAAACGTCGGCAGATTAGATATCGGGTTAATAACACAAGATGACCGTTTTTAACTAGTGATATTTTGAAAACATTATTTAAGCCAATATTGTTTACGTGGATAGATATGCTATGAAATAGTTAAAATAATTTAGCGTTTATATTTGAAGTCTTTAGTTTTAGTTTATATTTCAAAGCAAATACAATAAGTATAAATAAATTGATGATCACCATGTGGATACGTGACTTTTAAGAATTAATAAGATGTCCATAAGAATTTCATACCTGTCAGGGTCCAGCGGTAATTTAGCCAAACGTATATTAGAGCCAGGGACACGCCTTTTACTGCAAATGATGCACTTTAAATAGATCCTTGATGCGTGATTGTAATTGCTTGAATGCTCCATGTTGAAAAGAAGAAATTAGAAAAATCTTCTATCGACGTCAAACTAATGTAAAATACGAATTTATCGAGAAACTAGAGTTCAACTCAAGCTATTTTCAATATAATTTGGATAATTGAGGAAAAAAATTATTGTAATTTATTGCGATTAAAATTTGCGAAGAAATTTTGCCAAGCTTAAGACAGAAAATGGCGATTTTAGACAAAGAGTATATAAATGATTTTAAATATTTTTCATTTTGACTTCGACGATCCTATTGGATAATCATGGTCGGACATGATTTTGAATTCGACGATGCTATTGGTTAAAAAAACCTCGTACAGATAAAACAAACATAAATTATTTTTGTTCTAAAGTGAATACCCCCTGTTCGCTAGTCTCACTTTGATATAATTGGTTGCAGACTGCATTTTGTTAAAAGTTATCTCCTCTTTAATTTCGTTTTAAATTTTGTCCGTCAGTTTCGCTTCAAGATTTTGTCTACAAACTGCAAGCCATGTCGCGTCCGAACATAAGTGCTCCATTGTGTCATGGGATTATTAAGGTATTCAAATAATTTTTTTTTTTAATTCAAGTATTCATAGTATATATTTTACTCGACGATTTGTAAAACGTAAAAATATTATTTTCAGTTTGTTTGCTTTCTTCATCATTGAGGAGAATCTCTTTGTACAGTGAATTGTGGTTTTGGAAATATTGTTTGATTTAAACAACATGGTTAATCTATTTTTATCGTTGTTTCTGTATTTATTTAAAAGCTCGTGGATATGGTATAAAAATGTGAGTACTTTGTAGCTCATTGATTAAAACAACTTTTAGGATTATATCGCGTTTATTTATTATTTATTTATATTTATTTCCCGACGTTTCGAACTCTTTCCAGAGATCATTTTCACTAGTGAAAATGATCTCTGGAAAGAGTTAAAAGAGTTAGAAAGAGAGTTAGAAAATCGTAGAAACAAATACTTTGTAGCTTCTAATCTTCACTCGTGGTGTTTTTGTGACTATTGCCCGCCATCAATACTTAGGATTTTCTCTTCTTGCGAGTTCTTCAATATATAAATAAATTCGTGGTATTTTTTACCATTGCCTGCCAAAAATACCTGACATTTTCTCTAGACGCGAGTACTTCGCTAAACAAATTCGTGGCATTATTTTTACTATTGCTAGCGAAAAATACCGCAAACTTGTTTCAAACGCGTGGTATTTTATTTACAATTGCCTGCCACGAATCGCTGCGGTTTTTGTCCAAACGCGAGTTCTTCAGTATAAAAATACGTGGTATTATTCTAACTATTGCCCGCCATAAATAAATATTTCAGATTTTCTCCAAACGCGTGTACTTCAGTATGTAAATTCGTGGTATTTTATTTACAATTGATTGCCAATAAATGCTGAGGTTTTTGTCCAAACGCGGTTCTTCAGTATAAAAATACGTGGTATTTTTCTTACTATTGCCTGCCATAAATACCTCAGATTTTCTCCAAACGCGAGTACATCAGTATATAAATTCGTGGTATTTTATTTACAATTGCCTACCTAGAATCGCTGCGGTTTTTGTCCAAACGCAGTTCTTCAGTATAAAAATACGTGGTATTTTTCTGATTATTGCCTGCCATAAATACATCAGATTTTCTCCAAACGCGAGTACATCAGTATATAAATTCGTGGTTATTTACAATTGCCTACCTAGGATCGCTGCGGTTTTTGTCCAAACGCAGTTCTTCAGTATAAAAATACGTGGTATTTTTCTGACTATTGCCCGCCATAAATACTTCAGATACCTAGAATCGCTGCGGTTAAATAAATAAAATTATATTGAAATAATCAAAGTAGTAATTATGTTTACTTAAAAATGGGATATGTTAGTAATTTTGATTCCAACATAAGTGTGAGAAATAAATATTTGAAGTTGATTTTTTCTTATTTCAAATTATTTAAATATTCAACTGATTATTTCTATGATTTTTACAATAACATGTCAGACCTACGAGCTACCATCAAATATATTCATTGCAATTTATTGTTCCTTTCAGTTACCAGACCTTGTGAAAAATAATCCAATTGTGGCAATATCAATTCGTGGTATTTTATTTACAATTGCCTACCTAGAATCGCTGCGGTTTTTGTCCAAACGCAGTTCTTCAGTATAAAAATACGTGGTATTTTTCTGACTATTTCCTGCCACAAATACTTCAAATTTTCTCCAAACGCTAGTTCTTCGTTTTATAAATTCGTGGTATTTTATTTACAATTGCCTGCAAAGAATCAGTGAGGTTTTTGTCCAAACGCGAGTTCTTCGTTATATAAATTCGTGGTATTTTATTAACATTGCTTGCCAAAAATACCTCAGATTTATTCCAAATGCGAGTTAATTACAATTTGTTGACCATTACTGGCTCAATAGAAATACCTGAGATTTTCTCCAAACGACTATTGCCTGCCAAAATACTTAATTCTAAATACATATTCTGCAATCACAAGTTCTTCAGTATATAAATTTGCTGTAGGACCATTGACTGCTGCCAAAAAAATACCACAGATTTTCTCTAAAACCAAGTTCCAACACATATAAATTAAACCAAGAATATAAATTATCACTTTTTTCTTCTAATGTATTTGACACTATATAGCCTGCTTGTTTAGAGGGAATAAACTTGGATGTATACACTAATTCTTGTACCTTTTTGTCTAATGTCTTCAGCCAGAAGCAAATAATGCTACAGAAGGGTCACAGGAGCCAGAAACGACTGTGCAACTAGCCATGAGGTTGATTGCGCTGGTGTTAAAAGATGACTTAAGTATGAATGACCAGGATAGACTGCTGGCACTATTGGATCAGGACCCACAGCTGGTGCACCAGATCGGAGTTACTCCTGGACAGGTGCATTTTTTCTTTTTATTTTCGAGTTTTTCTGTTGTTGTTTGATGCATGTTTATCTTTTAAGCTCTTGCGAACAACACTCAGGACAGTGAAAGCCTCACTTACGGATTCTATCACATTTATTGGAGGCTTTTTTTTTTAAATCTTCCTTTGATATTTTATATTGAGTTTGCTGTAATTCCTTCAGTTGAATTTTGTTTCCCAAATAAACATCATTTTTCGAATTTTTCCTAAATGGTGTACGTGGTGAACCTATTCCCATACCGGGCACGCAGTTTTAAGTCATCTATCACATAACTTCAGAGCTTCGAAAGAATTTCGAAAACTCATTGGTGTGAGCTAAGATTCAAACCTGAGACTTCTTGACTCAAAAGAACTTCTTGACCATCGGTCCACCAAGACCTTTATTTTCCAAGTAAAATTATTTATTTATATATGTATTATTGAAATAATCAAAGTAGTAATTATGTTTACTTAAATATGGAATATGTAGTAATTTTGATTCCAACATAAGTGTGAGAAACAAATATTTGAAGTTGATTTTTTCTTATTTCAAATTATTTAAATATTCAACTGATTATTTCTATGATTTTTACAATAACATGTCAGACCTACGAGCTACCATCAAATATATTTATTGTTCCTTTCAGTTACCAGACCTTGTGAAAAATAATCCAATTGTGGCAATATCCATTCTGTTGAAACTTAAGAACTCTGAACAAATCACCGAGTACTACAATATTTTAGTCAACATGAAGATGTCACTGCACTCCTTAGAGGTTGTCAACAGGTAAATACTAGTGATAGTTGTATTTTTTATAACTTATCTTTCTTTTCTTTCGAAATTGTTTTCGGAAGTTATGTGTGATAAATATCGATGACTGAAAAACTTTGTGCCCGGTATGGCAATAGGTTCGCCACCTATTCCATTTGAGACGTAAACATAACGGCGAGACTAGGCTTAACAGCCGCTGCCTACACCTTCGGGTAACAAAAGGCGTGAAGTTATGTTTATCTTTCTATTTCTACCCGAAGCTACAGGCAGCCACTGTTAAAGCCTCAATTTTTATTATTTTACGTCCCAAATTAAATAGGTAGCGAACACAGAAATAGATCAAGATAGAACGGCGAATAGGCGTGGCAAGCGTGCCAAAACCCTGCACTATATTGCATGCTTTTCGAAACTCGCTCTCATTACGCAACGAGCGTTCCTGCCATGCGTTCAGGACGTAAAAAAATAGATAAAACGTCACATATATGCCTTATTAAGCTGTGAAAAATTGTAAAAACAAAAGTAGTGAATCAAATATGAAAAAAGGAAATATTTCGTATGATCAGTAAGTACAGAAAATCAGTAGAAAGTATTTTTTTGAGATTATAAATTATTGTTTTACTTTTATTATGTTCAATAATTACGATCACACGTTGTATATTTTTTCGTTATGATAAATATCCATTGCTGTCCGCATTCAACGCTCGTATGCAAAAACATTGCGCGTATAAATTATACGCGTAATGTACGTCGAATCGAACGAAATACACAATACACCTGCCAGTTGATCGCTGTGTCTGTTAATCGCTGTGATTTGAATGTTAGAGATGGGCACTCCATGTCGATTTATCCATTTATCGATAAGTCTTAGGACTTATCGATAAATTAATTCAATAATAATTTGAGTATCAGCTCATATCTTGCTTTGTCCCTACTTTATTCTAACACCACAAATTTCAACCAAAGTGTTTCGTAATTACATTGGCAGCAGTTTATTTGACAGTATAAGTTTTCACCAATTTGACAAATCGCCGATGGAAAATCATCTCGTTCTTCTCAAATGGGCAGTAACCGAGGTATATGTAGACGTTCGGCTTCGTTATTTAACCAGGACTGTGAGGCCAACCCTTACAAAAAGGCAAATATTTAATAAATATGTATAGTTTCAAGGACAGTAAAATATTTATAATTAAATTTTATATACTGTTGGAAAAATATGTTTTAGGTTTTAATATGTCGGATTGAAGTATTTAACATGTTTTACTTTCTATGATTATCGTTACAGAAAATCAATAAAGTTAGTAAAATATAAAAATAATAAAATTAACACACGTTGCCGATATTAACATCGATAATCTAATGTGAGTGTCTCCTAACTAGTCGCGCCGCTCACAATGAAAATGACGTCACGCTGAGGGCGTGGTTTTTCAAAAAAGTGACACGCTCGAAATGTATGGAAATATGCCATCGCGGCCGTTCTATCTTGATCTATTTCTGTGGTAGCGAACCTATAGAAAACACTGGGCTCAAAATATTCATATTTACTACACATAATATATGTCTCCGTAGCCCAGTGGTCGAGCACACGGCTTCTGATCTAGAGCTCTGGGTTCGATTCCTGACACTGGCTCACAGCAATGACTTTTCGAAATTGTTTTCGGAAGTTATGTGTGATAAATATCGATGACACTAGGTAGGCACGGTATGGCAATAGGTTCGCCACCTATTCCACCTTCGGGTAACAAAAAGCGTGAAGTTATGTTGTTTACTACACATAACTTCCAAAGTCTCGGTGGTCCAGTGGTCGAGAACACGGCTTCTGAATCTATTGGTCGCAGGTTCGAATCCTGGCATACACCAATGACTTTTCGAAATTAATTTCGTAATGTAAGTGTGATAAATGTCAATGCCTGCGCAGTGACAACATTGTGCCCGGTTGACATAAACCTGGCGCAATTGTTTCAATCATTGATAAAAGTTCTGCTACTTATGCCATATGGGCTGTTCTCTCTTGAGCTCTCTCTCCCTTCGACTTGAAAGCTGCTGGCTGTACCTGGGCAAAGAAAGAACTTCCGAAAAGTCTGTGGTGTGAGCTAGGATTCGAATCCGCGACCTCTTGATTCAGAAACGGGGTGCTCGACCGCTGGACGACCGAGACTAAATACTACTATATTATTTTTATTAAAATCTATATTATTTTAGTATCAATAATTTATTGAGCAATATATATATAATTATATTGTAGTTAATTACACTTATATCGTTTCAAAGGTTGTCTGGAAGAAATTGCTGTTAGCGATATTACGCCGCCAATTCTTTATTTATAACTTACTAGTTGACCCGGCGAACTTCGTTCCGCATCAAAAGAAATAAATCTATACTTATATTATAAAGCGGAAGAATTTGTTTGTTTGTTTGTTTGTTTGAACGCGCTAATCTCAGAAACCACCGTTCCGATTTCAAAATTTCTTTCACTGGTGTATAGTCCATTTATCGAGGAAGGCTTTAGGCTATATTATATTTTCAAATAAATTAGGGGTCCTTACTATAAGTTCAATAATGTAACCCAAGGTGTAAGAAAAAGACCCGAAAAACATTCTTAAATTGCGAACGCTGCAAAAACTATTGATTATAGAACAAAACAATGTACTACACTTTCACAGAACATATAATTGTCGACAGAAAAGTCCGCGACGCCATATGTCTAACTATTGTACTTATCGCACAATAAGTGTTTTTTGAATTTTTAAAAATAATTATTTTGAGGTCGTTTTAAAAGTTCTTTATTTTGTACTTTGGTATTAAAACTATTCAAAATAAATTTCTTCAATATAAAGATAGATTCAATACCTTTCTAGAACTTTTTGAATGATTCAATTCGGACATTTAATTCAAAAGATATCGCAAAATACAAAATGTAAGTATACTTTTCTTAGGCAAATATTCCGCGCACATATATATGATCAGGAGACCCGCCCGACTCGGTCATGAGCGCCGCTCATAGCTGGCAGGTAAATTTTTTTTTAATTTTCTTAGACTTTTTTTTTCTTTTTGTCCTAATGAGTTTGTAGTATTTAATTGTCTTTTGGGGTATATGTATATTTATTTTGTAATAATTAATAGGTGATGTGAACCTGTAACATCTGTGACCCCGTGTCTATTTAGACACATAGATTAGAATTTGATCTATTTAAGAACATAATAAACGGGAAATAACACAAGTGTAGGTAAACAAATACTTACTTTAATTGGCTTGACGTTTCGGTCTGGTTGCACTGGCCGTAGTCACAAGCAGACAGATAATTTGTTTACCTAAATGTGTCGCGTTATTTTCCGTTCATTATATTTAAGTAATATGGAACGCGAATATTAAATAAAAGATTTAAAAATATTTTCATACTTAAGTAACCAAAGTCATGGGTCAAAGCTAGAGTTAGTTTACAGTTAGTTCTTCACGCAGATATTATAATATTATCTATAATTCTTTACAATATTGCAACTTCATATAAATGGACGAAGCGCAAGATATGCCTACGCACCTCAATCTTGGCCTCTTTTGCTAAAGTATAAAGACTTAGCGAGTTAGTTACAAATCTGCATACCACATAGTTGCCCATCTATATATATTTACATTTTTAATATCGTGATTTCGTTTAAAATTTAGTGAATTTATTTTGATAAGAGTAATACCAAGGTGCCAAATCGACATCATTTAAAATATAAAAAAAACACTCACTGTGAGTTAGCCCTTCTGGTAAGAACATGTGGTGACCAGGTTTTTTTTAAATCGACGACAGTGACAAAAAAAAAGGTTCAAGTAGTATTATAAAAAACTAAAGATTGACAAAAAACTTCTTACAAAGTCCCTGGTATTGCTATTGATTGAAGTTGATAATAATTTTTTTTATGGGATAGGAGGGCAAAGGAGCAAGCGTGTCACCTGAAGGTAAGCAACCTGCGCCGCCCATGGACACCGGCATCACTTATAGTGTTACCGTTGCGTTGCCGACCTTTAAGGGAGAAGATCTATATAATTCATGAATAGTGTAGTGAAAAAAAATGATAATTTTCAAGATTTAAAACTTTAATCGAAAACGCTGCCTGAACCCTAAGCGATAAATCAAAATAAATGTACAGGTAAATTAGCTTGGAGAAATTTTTGCATATGTAGTAGTGTATGGTCACGTGGCACCTGCGGACAGCGTAAACTGGTTTATTCTGCTTTGTGCGTGTTTCCACTTTCCACTATCAAGTGACGATTTATTTGTTTGTTTTGTTTCGTAATAATAATTACGAAACAAAACAAACAAATAAATCGTCACTTGATAGTGTTTTGACCATAATAATGGTCAAAACTTTTTACCTATAGCTAAACTACTATCATCTAAAGAACGACACGATATTTTATTGTTTCACGGTAGTCGCCTTGTCGTTTGCTCAAGGACGTGAAATGAATGAAATTTTTTTTTATAATGTCAAAACCTTTTTCTTCAAAATAAAAACTTGTTTTTATTGAAAACAAAAATCAGAGTGTTGCTAGGGATAAGTATAAAATTAAATAGTAATGTAAGGATATCGAAACATTTTTTTATAGGCCAGAACGATATAGTGGAAACGCGCTCTAAGATTTGAGTAATATACACATACACACCACTACATATGCAAAAATTTCTCGAGACTAATTTACCTGTACTACATTATTATACACCTTTAAAAGGTCTATAAAAAAGTCCGCGAGGGCATATGTCTATGTCTTAGGGATAACCCACAATAGAGTAAGAGCCAGCGACCGCCAGACCTTCGTTATTTTATAAAGCCTGAAAGTTTGTCAGCTCGTAGTCCCAGCACATGTAAGAACGATAGCCAATTATTATGTTTGGACCATAGTTACTTTGGCAGGTACGGGGTACCAAAGATGGAAATAAATTATTCTACTTTCGTTATTTTATAAAGGTTGAGCTTTTGATATTATCTTCAGAATAATATTAAAAACCATGATTTTAATTGCCGGACAGTTCCCATGGTGGCAACCCCTTGCCAGACAGCCTAAACGTTCATGAAATTATAGATGACCTACATACCGATCTACTTTCGTCAATGTATAAAGCTTTATACATATAACTTCACGCCTTAAGCCGTCAACTTAAGCCACGTCTCGCGGTTATGTTTACGTCCCAAATGGAACAGGTGGCGAACCTATTGCCATACCGGGCACAAAGTTCTAAGTCATTTATATTTATCACACTTAACTTCCGAAAACAATTTCGAAAAGTCATTGGTGTAAGCCAGTGTCAGGATTCGAACCCGGATTCCAATTCCGGACTTTCGTCAATGTATATTGTGGATTTGTGGAGTATTTGTGTGTTAATGTGGATTCATTTTTGTAATTTTCCTTCGGAATATTATTAGAAATCACGTTGTCCATTGCCAAACACAGAGCGTCGTAGCAACCCCTAGCCAAACACCCCTTATATATTCATAAAATTATAGGTAATTCTGCTTTCGTCAAAGTAGAAAGCTTTGTATTAGAATTTTACCTTCAGGATATTATTAAAAAACACATATTACCAGACCTTTAGCATCCTGGCAACTCGTTGTGACAACATTAAACGTTTTTGCCAGATTCCCTTAATGTGTTTATAAAATTATATAAATATAAAATGTTATTTATAAATATAAAATATTTATAAAATTCAACGGAGAGGCGAGCTAAAAGATTAATTGGCGATCCTATGACGTTCGACAATGAGCTGCAAAGCCTAGAGCACAGGCGAAGGTGTCCAGCCTCTCGGTGCTCTATAGGCTACACTCTGGTGAGTGTACGCAAGAGTTACACAACCTGATCCCCTTTCTATCGGCGAACTACCCGACGTACTTACCGTCTACACCCGTACGTAGTTGAAATCCCACCTGTACGAACTAAGCGCTTTGGATCTTCCTTCATCATCCGCACAGCTGGTGAATAGAACAAACTGCCTGCGTCGGTGTTCCCCTTTAGCCATGACATAGAGAGTGAAACTAACGGGACAGTGCGCTTTACCATCAACGGCCTCGTCGCTACCCGGTAAAATACAAAAAAAATAAGTTTATAGTGGTGCAGCGGTCGAGCCACACACGACTTCTGATCCAGAGGTCCGGGTTCGAATCCTGACACTGGCTTACACCAATGACTTTTCGAAATTGTTTTCGGAAGTTAAGTGTGATAAATATAAATGACTTAGAACTTTGTGCCCGGTATGGCAATAGGTTCGCCACCTGTTCCATTTGGGACGTAAACATAACCGCGAGACGTGGCTTAAGTTGACGGCTTAAGGCGTGAAGTTATATGTATGAAGCTTTATACATTGACGAAAGTAGATCGGTATGTAGGTCATCTATAATTTCATGAACGTTTAGGCTGTCTGGCAAGGGGTTTCCACCATGCGAACTATCCGGCAATTAAAATCGTGGTTTTTAATATTATTCTGAAGATAATATCAAAAGCTCAACCTTTATAAAATAACGAAAGTAGAATAATTTATTTCCATCTTTGGTACCCCGTTCCTGCCAAAGTAACTATGGTCCAAACATTATAATTGGCCATCGTTCTTACATGTGCTGGGACTACGAGCTGACAAACTTTCAGGCTTTATAAAATAACGAAGGTCTGGCAGTCGCTGGCTCTTGGGCTACAATGACCATTATTATTTTTTTACTTTTTACGAGAAATAATGACTTATTTACGAAGCAATTTTAATCATTACAGCATTAATTTTCATCCAATTAAGTGTCTTAAATAGATTGTGCTTTTAATATAGATTAATATAGCCACTTACAGCATGTAATTTAATCTAATATTTACGATGATATTACAGTATTAACATAGAGGTACATAGCAGTTGCGCGCCAAAACGCGTGCCGATAAATAGCACAAATTTAACTTTTTAAGATCCAAATATTACTAACTAGCAGACCGCGCGAACTTCGTACCGCCATATTTTATACATTTTCCACTAAAAAGATTATTGCCGCGATCATATTAATACCCCAAAGCTTTCCTCATAAATGGACTATCTAACACTATTTCTTTTTTCAATTCAAGATCCTGATACATACATACATAACTTCACGCCAGATCCCTTGCGGGGTAGGTAAAGGGTACAAAGCGTCATAAGGCACGATTATTACACACCTTACTTGCTTAACTTTTGATATTAGCGACTAACAACCTATGGCGCTCTGTTCTCTCTGCCTACCCCGCAAGGGATTTGGCGTGAAGTTACAACCTAGATATGATGAAAATAATGACAGTTAAAATATTAAGCAGTTGAATGAATGCATGAATGGGCTCAACCGCTGAAATACCACCACCTCCCAGAAGATCGACGTAAAGTGGCTCATGCGTTTCGTTCGGTGATGCGTTTCTTCTCCATTCTTCTCCCTTAAAGGTCGGCAACGCAACGGTAACACTATAAGTGATGCCGGTGTCCATGGGCGGCGCAGGTTGCTTACCTTCAGGTGACACGCTTGCTCCTTTGCCCTCCTATCCCATAAAAAAAATTATTATCAACTTCAATCAATAGCAATACCAGGGACTTTGTCAGAAGTTTTTTGTCAATCTTTAGTTTTTTATAATACTACTTGAACCTTTTTTTTTGTCACTGTCGTCGATTTAAAAAAAACCTGGTCACCAAATGTTCTTACCAGAAGGGCTAACTCACAGTGAGTGTTTTTTTTATATTTTAAATGATGTCGATTTGGCACCTTGGTATTACTCTTATCAAAATAAATTCACTAAATTTTAAACGAAATCACGATATTAAAAATGTAAATATATATAGATGGGCAACTATGTGGTATGCAGATTTGTAACAAACTCGCTAAGTCTTTATACTTTAGCAAAAGAGGCCAAGATTGAGGTGCGTAGGCATATCTTGCGCTTCGTCCATTTATATGAAGTTGCAATATTGTAAAGAATTATAGCTATTATTATAATATCTGCGTGAAGAACTAACTGTAAACTAACTCTAGCTTTGACCCATGACTTTGGTTACTTAAGTATGAAAATATTTTTAAATCTTTTATTTAATATTCGCGTTCCATATTACTTAAATATAATGAACGGAAAATAACGCGACACATTTAGGTAAACAAATTATCTGTCTGCTTGTGACTACGGCCAGTGCAACCAGACCGAAACGTCAAGCCAATAATAAAGTAAGTATTTGACCGATTCTCATGTGTTTTTGTGTGCGTATCGGGTGGGCCTGGGAGTTGCACAGACGGACCTAACTTTTTATTTTTATTTTTAGGTATTGTTTGTTTCAATTTTTTTTATGAAATTACTTGTTTGTTTTTTGATCAATATCTTTATTTTTTGGCTATATAATTAAACGTCATGTACCTACATTAAATATTGTGGACCATAGATACTAGCTTCTTGTCATATGTGCTCATGGAGTAAAGACGCATTATAACAATAACGCGTTATTATTCTAAGTGTGTACTGCAGTTTAATGTCTTGTCAACTTGTAATTATTGTTCCTGTTGCCCGTACGTATAATATATGTCTTTGATATCTGTCTTTAATTACAGATCTATTTCGCAAACTTAAAACGCTTGCTTTTTAGAAAAGACTAACCTGTTCATGTTTATCACATCAGCAACGCGCCTGTTGCGACATATTTTTGATTTAGTGTTCCTTTTTATTTTATTTTCACGGTCGAGTACTATTATTCAAATGTTGCGAACGGGCGCTTGCTGTGACTACGTGCCTGCACTTATCTGTGTCGTGCAGACGATGTGTAGGTAGGTATGTACACCACAATATAATAAACCGGTATCCTTCATTTGTTTACTGGAGCTGTATTTGTGAACTTTATATATTTCTATTGTGATTGAATATTTTTGTTATTGCTTGTGTATTGGCTGACGGGTGGTGCAGAATGGTGTGCATAGCAGCGCCGCGTGCCTCTTAAACCGACTCCTTTGATTATATATGTATATCTCTTATATTTTACAGCATTTTTATTTATTATTTCATTATATTATTCTTATTTATTTTACTTTATATTATTATTATCATATATATCAATATAAATAATATTATATTATTTTATTCTTATGTTGCAAGATAATGATTCTTATTATTCGGCCGACGAATCCATTTCTTCTAACGACAGCTATAACTCAGTAACACATACCCTTGGTGACACTCTGAAGAATACATTTAACCAACAAGCACGTGGATTATTTAACGTTTGCCACCTCAACGCACAAAGTATACCAAGTCACTATAATGAACTTTTGGAAGCCTTTACAGAAGTAAACGTCCACGCCATCCTAATTTCTGAGACCTGGCTCAAACCAAATTTGTCCTCTGCGTATGTTTCTATTCCAGGTTTTGTTCTCATTAGGCATGATAGAATGGTGAGGAGAGGAGGAGGTGTCGCTATCTATCTTCAAAAAGATATCTCTTACAAAACTCTTGTCGCCTCACCGCCTCACATTCAACCGCCGCAGAATGCCTGTGTCTGGAGATTTGCTTGGGGGGCGCGAAAGCTGTTTTGTGTGTCGTTTACTGTCCCCCCACCATCGATTATTTCTCCAGCATCGAATCGATGCTGGAATCTTTAGGGTCTGAATATGACATTAAAAGCCACTCATTGTAATACTGATGGCAATCATACCTGGCTTGATTTAATCCTTGTTTCCACTCCGTCTTCCGTCACTTCCCATGGCCAATTTCCCGCACCTGGCTTTTGCCATCATGACCTAATTTTCCTATCTTACCTCCTTAAACCTCCTAAGGCCCGCCCTAAGTCCTTACTCATGCGCTGCTTTGGACGGCTTAATATAGGTAATTTACAAACAGATGCTTCTA
The DNA here is from genome assembly GCA_905147225.2 of Euproctis similis. Lineage (NCBI taxonomy): Eukaryota > Metazoa > Arthropoda > Insecta > Lepidoptera > Erebidae > Euproctis > Euproctis similis. Next base: position 1,386,154 of record LR990121.1, on the reverse strand, counting down.
ATTTAAATTGGGATCGGCTACTTATGGCATCTACCATCGATGAAAAAGTAAGCACATTTAATGAAATCGTTCATGACCTATATGATACTCATGCGCCGGTAAGGAAAGTTGTCCTCCGACGCCCTCCTGCACCTTGGATGACGAATGAGATTCGCAGTGCTATGAAACGTAGGGGTCGTGCATTCTCGAAATTTAAAAATAACCGTACCGATTATTATTGGGCTAACTATAAGACTGCAAGAAATCGGTGTAATCAGCTGATACGCAACACTAAACGCCGATTTATTCATAATAATATCAACCACACTTCACCTGCTAATGTTTGGAAGTTTCTCGGGACACTGGGTATTGGTAAGCCACGAAACATAGAACATCACAATATTGCTTTAGACGATATTAATAGCTTTTTCTCCACTTCTTCTTCAATGGATCGCCAAACCAAAACCCAGTCACTGTCTCACTTAGCTGGTCTCCCCCGCTTGGACATTGCACCTTTTAAATTTTCTCCAATTGCCCCTGAGGAGATTAAGAAAACTATCCTGTCCATCAAGTCTAATGCTGTGGGCTTCGACAACATCAGCCGACGGATGATTACAGTCATTGTAGACCAACTCGTACCGACGATCACCCACATCATTAACTTTTCTCTTCACACTGCAACGTTCCCCTCCTTATGGCGTAAGGCATACGTCCGCCCCCTTCCCAAAATACCTAATCCTACACTTCCCAAACACCTTCGACCTATCTCTATCCTGCCTTTCCTATCCAAGATTCTCGAGGCCTGTGTTCACAAGCAGCTGGCAACTTTTATTAATCGCAACAACATCTTAAGCGACTACCAGTCTGGCTTTAGACCGGGACACAGTACTGTTTCTGCCCTCCTGAAGGTCACGGGGGATATAAGAGCTGGAATGGACGATACCAAGATCACGGTGTTGGTTTTGGTCGACTTCTCTAATGCGTTCAATACTGTGGATCACGATATCCTCCTTGCCATTCTTTCCTATTTCGAGATCTCCTCTGAAACTCTAGACTGGTTTTCTTCATATCTTCGAGGGCATCAGCAGAGAGTACATCATGATGATTTAACATCTAAGTGGTGCGACCTAAAGTCTGGCGTACCTCAAGGCGGAATACTCTCTCCTCTTCTGTTTTCTATTTTTATTAATCTCCTATCTCATAATCTTCACTGTTCGTATCACCTGTACGCCGATGACTTGCAGTTATATGTTCAGGCAAATAAAGAAGATTTATCCGTTGCCATAAATGACATAAATTGCAATTTGGAAGCACTAAGGGACTGGTCTGATAAGTTCGGTGTGATGGTCAATCCATCTAAATGTCAGGCGATACTAGTGGGAAGTCAACGTTTGCTTGATAAAATTGACATCGACGCACTTCCTCAGATAATCTACGATGGACTTAACATACCTCTGAGCCCAGTTGTTAAAAATCTTGGTATCCATTTTGACAGTCACTTCAGCTGGCAAGCTCAGGCGGGAGCGGTGAGTCGAAAGGTTACTACAACACTACGTAGCCTGTACCGAATGAAGTACTTTCTTCCACTTCATACTAAAATGAAACTTGTGCAGACGTTAGTTTTCCCTATCCTCGACTATGGTGATGTGTGTTATTTAGACCTGAATGCAGACCTTCTAAACAAATATGACCGGCTTCTCAATAACTGCATTCGATTCGTGTACAATCTTCGCAAATACGACCACGTCTCTTCCCATCGTTCTGAGCTCAGTTGGTTACCTATTCGCGAGCGCCGCAAGTTACGTACTCTTACAACCCTCTTTTCGTTCCTTCATTCTTCTAACCCACCTGCTTATCTAGCTTCTCACATCAGGTTTATTCACTTTTCGTATCAACCTCGCTCCACCACGTATGGTCTTTTGCGCTGTCCCTCTCATACAACTAACTTTGTAAACTCTTCTTTCTTCGTTCAATCAGTAATCCTCTGGAATGCACTCCCCTCTGAGGTTAGGATGTCCACCAACCGTCTTAGCTTCAAGGCTAAGGTACGTAAGCTGTTACTAAGTCAGTTGGCTACCCTGTCACAAACATAATCTTGGATACGTGTATGTATTTATTTTTGTATGTATGTATATGTATATATATAAATATATATGGATGTTCGTGTATGTATGTATGTATGAATATGCATATTTAAGTATGTTTGTGTTTGGAGATATATATATATTAATTAACTAATGCACCTACTCAACACATTTGTCTGCACTTCCCGTGGTCGACTGTAAGAGAATGCCTCAAGGCATTAAGTCCGCCTATGTACCAAATTATTGTGCATTAAGTATAAATAAATAAATATTTGTTTACCTACACTTGTCGTGTTATTTCCCGTTTATTATGTTCTTAAATAGATCAAATTCTAATCTATGTGTCTAAATAGACACGGGGTCACAGATGTTACAGGTTCACATCACCTATTAATTATTACAAAATAAATATACATATACCCCAAAAGACAATTAAATACTACAAACTCATTAGGACAAAAAGAAAAAAAAAGTCTAAGAAAATTAAAAAAAAATTTACCTGCCAGCTATGAGCGGCGCTCATGACCGAGTCGGGCGGGTCTCCTGATCATATATATGTGCGCGGAATATTTGCCTAAGAAAAGTATACTTACATTTTGTATTTTGCGATATCTTTTGAATTAAATGTCCGAATTGAATCATTCAAAAAGTTCTAGAAAGGTATTGAATCTATCTTTATATTGAAGAAATTTATTTTGAATAGAGTTAATACCAAAGTACAAAATAAAGAACTTTTAAAACGACCTCAAAATAATTATTTTTAAAAATTCAAAAAACACTTATTGTGCGATAAGTACAATAGTTAGACATATGGCGTCGCGGACTTTTCTGTCGACAATTATATGTTCTGTGAAAGTGTAGTACATTGTTTTGTTCTATAATCAATAGTTTTTGCAGCGTTCGCAATTTAAGAATGTTTTTCGGGTCTTTTTCTTACACCTTGGGTTACATTATTGAACTTATAGTAAGGACCCCTAATTTATTTGAAAATATAATATAGCCTAAAGCCTTCCTCGATAAATGGACTATACACCAGTGAAAGAAATTTTGAAATCGGAACGGTGGTTTCTGAGATTAGCGCGTTCAAACAAACAAACAAATTCTTCCGCTTTATAATATAAGTATAGAAATATTTGGATCTTAAAAAGTTAAATTTGTGCTATTTATCGGCACGCGTTTTGGCGCGCAACTGCTATGTACCTCTATGTTAATACTGTAATATCTTCGTAAATATTAGATTAAATTACATGCTGTAAGTGGCTATATTAATCTACTAGCAGACCGCGCGAACTTCGTACCGCCATATTTTATACATTTTCCACTAAAAAGATTATTGCCGAAATCATATTAATACCCCAAAGCTTTCATCATAAATGGACTATCTAACACTAATATTTATTTCAATTCAAGTTCTTGATACATACATACATAACTTCAGGCCAGATCCCTTGCGGGGTAGGTGGAGAGAACAAAGGGCCATAAGGTACGATTATTACACACCTCACTTGCTTAGCTGTTGATATTAGCGACTAACAACCAAGATATATTATGGTGATAATATTATCAATTTCATGCCGGCTCGACCGGTGAGATACCACGACCTCTCCGAAGATCGACGTAAAGTGGCTCATGCCGCGTTTCGTTCGGTGAGACAGGTACCCGGAGGCCCACCCCCCTTTCCCCATCCTTCCCTTTCCCCTATCCCTTAAACGTCGGCAACGCAACAGTAACATTATATGTGTTGCTGGTGTACATGTGCGGCGTTGATTGCTTACCATCAGGTGACATGGCTGCTCGTTTGCCCTTCTATCTCATAAAAAAATGCAACTTTTAGGCTATCGCGTATGCATATTACATAAATATAATGAACGGGAAATAACGCCACACGTTTAGGTAAACAAATAATCCAAAAATATATAAAAATCTAATTTACGTGTCTTATTAGACTCAGAAATCATCATCATTTAGCAGACCGCGCGAACTATGCACCACCATATTATATACATTTATAACTAAAATTTATTCTCCCACTCTTATTAATAACTTAAACTTTTCTCAATAAATGGGCTCTCTAAAACTAATATTTTTTTCAATCCAAACCAGTAGTTCCTGATACAGACATACATAAATTCTCGCCAAATTCCTTACGGGGCAGGCAGAGAGAACAAAGTGCCATAAGGCACGATTCAGCCATACGGCCTCACTCGCTTAGCTAGTACTTATTAGCGTACTGACAATCAAGACATTGATAATATTTACAACTTCAAAGAAAGCTTTATTAGCAATGCCACTTATGAACAATGAATATAGCAATGAACTTGTCCCAAGTTTGTTTTTAACCTTTAGTTTTTTTTAATACTACATTAAAAACCTTTTTATTTGGTTATTGTTGACTTCAATGAAAAAAAACGGGACACCATATGTTCAAACCGGGGTAGCTAACTCACAGTGAATGTTTTTTTTTTATTGAATGTTTTTTTTTTATAAGTCAAATGATGTCTGTTTTGCGATTAAGCTTATCGAAATAAATTTCCTACATTTTAAAAGATATCACGATCTTAAAAATGTAAAGTTTATATAGAATGTATATCTAGAATGAATAAATCAGTCAAAATGTTGTTAGTTTTTTAAACGTCATTATGTAATAATTTTAAAAATTAATAGTTCCAGCTAAGCAATAAAACAGAGTTATCATATTAATTAACTTCTACTATAGTAATGATCACAAAATAGGATTAAATACTACAAATTTTAAATTCTAATTAAAGAATTGAGCGATATGATGACAAAGAGAGAAACAACAACACAACATAACTTCACGCCTTTTCTACTCGAAGATGTAGGCAGCGGCTGTTAAACCTCGTTTCGCCACTATGTTTTCATCCCAAATGGAATAGGTGGCGAAATTATTGCCATACCATTCACAAAGTTTATAGTCATCGATATCTAAATACATATAACTTCCGAAAGCAATTTCAAAAAGTCATTGGTGTGAGCCAGAATTCGAACCCGCGACTACTTTATTCAGAAATGGGGTTCTCGACAATTGGACCACCGATACCTTTTAGCAAGAAACGAACGTAAAAAAATCTACCTGATAGCGGTCGTGGTCCGAGCTGTCCGAGTCGGATACATCTTTCGTAGTGTAACTAAATATTTCCCTATGAAATGAATACTTACATTTTGTATTTTGCGATATCTTTTGAATTAAATGTCCGAATTGAATTATTCAAAAAGTTCTAGAAAGGTATTGAAACTATCTTTTTATTGAAGTAATTTATTTTAAGGAGAATTAATACCAAGGTACAAAATAAACCATTTTTATAACGACATCAATTTAATTATTTTAAAATATTCAAAAAACACTTATTGTGAGATAACTACAATAGTTAGACATATGGCATCGCGGACTTTTTAATAGACAAATTTATGTTCTATAAAAGTGTAGTACATTTTTTTGTTCTAGAATCTATGGTTTTCGCAGCGTTCACGATGTAAGAATTATTTTTGAGTCATTTTCTTACACCTTGGGTTACATTACTGGACTTATAGTAAGGATCCCTAATTAAATTGAAAATATAATATAGCCTAAAGCCTTCCTCGATAAATGGACTATATACCACTGAAAGAATTTTTAAAATCGGACCGGTGGTTTCTGAGATTAGCGCGTTCAAACAAACAAACTCTTCCGCTTTATAATATAAGTATAGATATTAAAAGCACAATCTATTTAAGACACTTAATTGGATGAAAATTAATGCTGTAATGATTAAAATTGCTTCGTAAATAAGTCATTATTTCTCGTAAAAAGTAAAAAAATAATAATGGTCATTGTGGGTTATCCCTAAGACATAGACATATGCCCTCGCGGACTTTTTTATAGACCTTTTAAAGGTGTATAATAATGTAGTACATTTATTTTGATTTATCGCTTAGGGTTCAGGCAGCGTTTTCGATTAAAGTTTTAAATCTTGAAAATTATCATTTTTTTTTCACTACACTATTCATGAATTATAGATAAAAACCACCCCGTTGACACCCTCTAACTATTGAAAAAAAACGCATCAAAATCCGTTGCGTAGTTTCAAAGATTTAAGCATACAAAGGGACATAGGGAAAGAAAAAGCTACTTTGTTTTATACTATGTAGTGATGTATTTTTTTTTTCAAAGTTTATGCGTTGTACAAATAAACATTAGCAATTAGGCTTTAGTCTATAAATCATCACGCTATGGTTAATAAGAGTGGAGCAGTATTGTTTCAAATAGTAAAGTCATAATATAGGTACGAAGTTGGCATATTCAACTGCTGTTTTTTAAATATTTTGTACATTTTGTTATTCCAGGTTGACAACATCAGCGCCCCTGCCTGTTCATTTTATACAAATGTTCATAAGTAATTGTATAATAACAAGTGATTCTATAAGAGATAGAAATGTACAGACCCGGCTAGTTCGGCTGTTCTGTGTATACTTGCAGTCTGTCGTCAGAAATGGGATTATTAAAGTCGAGGTGGGTATGCTACAATTTTATAATAATTTAAAATTGGAATTAACTAGCTGACCCAGCAAACGTTGTCATGCCAAAAAATAAAATTAAAAACATTGGGGTTGATCGTAGGGGGTTGAAAATTTAGGGTTGTGTGTATTTTTGTATCCCGTTTTATAAAAAAAATATAAAAAACAGAAATATATCGAAAAATAACAAAAATATATTGAGGGGTGATTTAGGGGGATGAAAAATAGATGTTGTCCTATTCTCAGACTTACCCGATATGCATACAAAATTTCATGAGAATCGGTCAAGCCGTTTCGGAGGAGTATGGGAACGAAAATTGTGACACGAGAATATATAAAATATTAGATCTATTCATTAATTTGGGTTGTCCATGCAATTTAATTTATTGAAGTAATTTAATTATCCTAAATACTATTTATAGAAAATAGTTGTTATGGAAATTAATACAAAACTGTTGCAGTCTTATTATAGACTGATAGTATATATTGGATCCAAACATATATTTATGAGCGGAATATTAGTAAAATTATTTTTTTAGGAAGGCCATGTGAGTATCCTTTAAAATCGTCAAGCGTGTATGTTATAGGTTATGAAAGTCCAAAGAAGCGGGTGAAATGTGTAAGAATCGTACTCTCTGCCTACTCTGCAACTTGGCATGAAGTTACATATTGTATCTATTAGTAAGCTATATATAACACTGAGTAACACATGTTGTAATATGTTCACAGGAATTATTGATAGCGTTAGAAACATTCTGTGTAAGATTTCGTCACATTCGCGAAGTTATCGTGCTGCGCCGTCTCCTGTCCCAACTGGTGACAGACAGATCAAATGCTGCTCACTACTCATGGCCCTACTACGTAGCCCAGCGGAAAGAATAAACTGGATTATTCAAGTTTTATATACATAAAAGTGTGTATTTATATACACAAGTTTTAAGTTATACTTCTTTGGCGTTTATCAAGATAAAAACCTTTTCAAAAAAAATATTTTTCACCTTATTCTACGTTTGTAAAATAAAACGAAACTAACAATAGAGTAAAGAGAAAGCTAAATTATCACTGTGTAACATAGGCCATGTGTAATCATCGTCGTCATCGGCATTTTGTTTCAAACGCGAGTAACACCGTGAGACGGGAAGCTACATACAATATAGCGGTACGAAGTTCGCGCGGTCTGCTAGTTAAATATATGAAGTGTAGGAAAGAAAAACTTGATGTGCCGACCCCAAATGATGGGAACAAGGCAGGAAGATAAGCGCTGTTACGCACTAGCGGCTAACCGCGCGGTTAGCCGCTTTTCCAGTTTATTAAGCAACCGTATGTGATTGTACGCACTAAACCGCCACAAAATCACAAGCGGTTGCATATTAAACTGGAAAAGCGGCTAGTGCCTAACAACGCTAAAAAGGCATTATGTAGTCAACCAAACCAAACAAATATACGTAGATGTCCATACTTTTACCTTGTTGGTAACTTTTTTTGCAAAACTAAAATATAGACTAACTTCAGGGTGTCGGTTTTTTGTGACGATGAACGCATCGTAAAAATTTAATCTCATATTTTTTCCCTAACGCGCCAAAAGGAGTATAACTTGAAAAAGCCCCAACTACTTGGATCTAAAAATAGATCTATAAATAATGTTTAGTAGCTATAATTATCAAACATGTATGGTTAACAGAAATCATATTAGTTTTACCTTAATCACTAGTTTTATGTATGTTTAATTTAGTTTTATAATTAGTATTTACAAGATACTAAACTAAAATGCTACCTCAAACAATTTAGTTATTAAAATTGTGGCTTTGCCTTCTGCCACCCCCAACTCCTTATATTTTTGCTTGGTCATTTCATCTTCCTTATTTAATGAGCAGGATAACATAAAATTGTAATTTATTGGAGTAAAGTCCATAATGTTGCTACTATAGTAGTGCCTGCATCCAAGCGAAGGTCAAGGGGTTTGATTCCCACCTCCATATTAATATTTTTGTGATAAACATTGTGATACATAGTAGATACTGAGCTCACGAGCGCAGTTTATGGTCTACTTTTTTATTTACTTTTAAAACTGATATAAATGTATGTGATATTCTTTTTGTATCTTATCATGGAAACTGCTGAATATTTGATGTAATTGATGAAAATGTTTTATTCCATGCTTGTCTAGTAGCGTAAAGATATTAATTATATCCTTAAGAGAAGGTATTATCTCATAGTTGAATGAATTAGTTAGTAATAATGTGATCTGCTCGTGACACATATTTGTAAAAGAGATGGAGGTCTCTTTATTATTAAAAAACGACTGATTAAACATTGTGATAGCATTTTGTTATTTCCTAAGAATAAATTTTCTTAAAAAAATCTCGTTTTATTTTACCCTATCTACCCAAGCAAGAAGGTGCATCATATTTTTAAGAGTTAATTTCTTACATTTTGTTAAATAAGGTGCTACAAAACACAGACTAAGGAAAGTGTCAGGTTTATGACAAGTAACAAATAAAATTCTTATTACAAAACGAAGAATAGGTGGACTATGTTTAGAAAAAAAGTTTTCTCTTCATTTAAGTTATTATAAATAAAAGAATAATTATGTCACCAATTTTTACTTTCATCAATAAATAACACTACTAAATAATTCATTGCTTCAGGGCAGAGTAAGTATTCATACAAGTTTTAGCCTGATGAATTCTACTTAACACTTTCCAGAACTATATTGGCTATACATATGTACAATACAATCATTCATGTCTATTAATAAAAATACACTATCTCCTAACAAAGTTTATTTTGCTATTTCAACAGGTTAATCATCATTCATAGGAACTTGTAAATTTGTAGGATCTAGTATCTCTCAGCACTCCAGTAGAATTTTTGCAGCTTGTATCCATTTCTGATCTATTTTGAATATTAATTATTGAAGTCTATTTTCAGTAATTTCTACAGTTAAATTAGAACCTTCTAAAAAGTGAATTTGCTTATTGGTAGCGTCATCTGCAGCAGAAACACTTGCAAATTCAACAAAACCATATCCCTTGCTGATTCCAGTAGAACGGTCAAAAATAACTCTAGCATTTTGTACAACACCAAACTGAGCAAAATATTCCTTTAGTTGGCGATGACCAACAGTCCAAGGTAAATTGCCCACATAGAGGCGAGCCTTTCTTGCTATACTGGCCATTGCATAAAACTAAAACTCTAAGAATGTCGATTGAAGGCAAGGAAGGAGTTTCCAAATCAAGCTCTTGAAGAGGGAACAAAGCTTTCTTGAATTTTCAGTACTTTAATTGAATGTGTACCTGGGAAAAATATAAATATCGACTGTTAGTTCTTCTTTCCGCTAAGTAAATAACAATTTATAGCGTTGCCTCAATCTGAGTTCACAAAAACCATCAGAACTAAATGCAAAACAATGTCTTTAGGCAACCTAAGGGTTTGGTTCAGGAGAAAGTTTCACCACACTAAATACAGATAAAAATTAAAATTCTATCAACCACGCTGTAAAAAAAACTTTGGGTGTCGGTGTCTGCTTCTGCAGCCACGATCGCCGGGAGCCTTATATTGCAAGACTACCGGAAGCATTGAGAGACTAGCCGCTGTAAAACAAACTTCAAATTTATTTACCTCGAGTTTAAGTTACGGAATTTCAGCGAAACAACACAAGTTACTTTTTATAACCCTCTCATTGCAATAAATCGTGCAACAGACTGATGTGAATTATCTATATTCATTACTATTCAAATAATAATTCAAATCTACTCTGTGACAAGGTTTTTAATCTATTTATCTGCCACTTGAACGTTTTGGGATATTTAGTTCCCAAAATAGTACGTTTAGCGAAATTTAGCCTTCCCTCTAAACCGCCTTAAAAATAGAATACTTAGGGTTGGATAGATAAATTGTATCTGATTATACTGATTCAAGTCAGCTTCTCGAGGTACTCGATCCCTTTAATGTAAATTGTAAACAATAAAGGTAGGAAGCAGGACAACCATTGTTCGAATTTCAGTAGAAAAGAAATTTTGTGATGACCGTTCTTTCTATTTTTTATATAACATAACAACATAACATAACTTCACGCCTTTTGTTACCCGAAGGTGTAGGCAGCGGCTGTTAAGCCTCGTCTCGCCGTTATGTTTACGTCCCAAATGGAATAGGTGGCGAACCTATTGCCATACCGGGCAAGAAGTTTGTCAGTCATCGGTATTTATCACACATAACTTCCGAAAACAATTTCGAAAAGTCATTGGTGTGAGCCAGTGTCTGGAATCGAACCCCGGACCTCTGGATCAGAGGCCGTGCGCTCGCCCACTGCGCCACCGAGACTATTATTTTTTATATAGTTGTAATTAAACCTAATACATGTGTAGTAGATACATGAAAATATCAATGTTTTCTATCCAAATTAATTGTAAACACGCTGAGAATACGGAACTAGTTCATTTGGGTCCATTGGGCATTGGTTGGTAAATGTCCATGCGTGACAGTTTAAAACAGTTAATAAAAAGTAGTGTCCGACCGAAGGTCTATTTTTGGCCGAAGCCGAAGCTGATTAATCGGCAATCTCTACAACCTTCGGCCGAAGCCGAAGGTTTATAAACTATTAGTAATTTATTAATTTTCTTCAATATTATCCACAGCTAAAGAAGAATATCGGCGTAAAGTGGCTCATGCCACTTTTCTCTCGGTGATAGAGGTATCCGCACTGAACTAAGTGCAGGTGCAGTCCGGTCCGTCAGTCACTCTTTCGTAACAGTTTAATTCCGACTGTTATCGCCTATCGGACCTTCGGCTTCGGCCCAGAATTCGGCCAAAGCCGAAAATCTCGCTGAAGATGAATTTTTGGCCAAAGGTGACCGAAACTGAAGCTTCGGTCGGACACTAATAAAAAGAGTAAAAGAGATTATTAAAATCTACATACATATCATACCTTCACGCCTTTTTCTACCCGAAGGTTGGCAGCGGCTGTTAAGCCTCGTCTCGACGATACGTTTACGTCCCGGGCTCAAAGAATTTTTTAGTCGTCGATATTTATCACACATAACATTTCGAAAATAATTTCGAAACGTCATTGGTGTGAGCCAATTTGAGGATTCGCACCCGCGACCTCTGGATTCAAACAGATTCAAAAGCTGAGTGCTCGACCACTGGACCACCGAGACTATGACTTGAAATATACTTTAAATACAATTAATCTGATTCCAAAACGTTGAAAATTTAGTATCTCTGGAGACCCCATGTCGAACATTGTTGAGAACACAGAAATAGATCAAGATAGAACGGCCGCGATGGCATATTTCCATACATTTCGAGCGTGTCACTTTTTTGAAAAACCACGCCCTCAGCGTGACGTCATTTTCATTGTGAGCGGGGCGACTAGTTAGGAGACACTCACATTAGATTATCGATGTTAATATCGGCAACGTGTGTTAATTTTCTTATTTTTATATTTTACTAACTTTATTGATTTTCTGTAACGATAATCATAGAAAGTAAAACATGTTAAATACTTCAATCCGACATATTAAAACCTAAAACATATTTTACCAACAGTATATAAAATTTAATTATAAATATTTTACTGTCCTTGAAACTATACATATTTATTAAATATTTGCCTTTTTGTAAGGGTTGGCCTCACAGTCCTGGTTAAATAACGAAGCCGAACGTCTACATATACCTCGGTTACTGCCCATTTGAGAAGAACGAGATGATTTTCCATCGGCGATTGGTCAAATTGGTGAAAACTTATACTGTCAAATAAACTGCTGCCAATGTAATTACGAAACACTTTGGTTGAAATTTGTGGTGTTAGAACAAAGTAGGGACAAAGCAAGATATGAGCTGATACTCAAATTATTATTGAATTAATTTATCGATAAGTCCTAAGACTCAACGATACATGGAGTGCCCATCTCTAACATTCGAATCACAGCGATCAACTGGCAGGTGTATTTCGTTCGATTCGACGTACATTACGCGTATAATTTATACGCGCAATGTTTTTGTATACGAGCGTTGAATGCGGACAGCAATGGATATTTATCATAACGAAAAAATATACAACTTGTGATCGTAATTATTGAACATAGTAAAAGTAAAACAATAATTTATAATCTCAAAAAAATACTTTATTATTATATAATATTTCCTTTTTTCATATTTGATTCACTACCAAAAGTAGTGAATCAAATATGAAAAAAGTTTTTACAATTTTTCACAGCATAATAAGGCATATATGTGACGTTTTATCTATTTTTTTACGTCCTGAACGCATGGCAGGAACGCTCGTTGCGTAATGAGAGCGAGTTTCGAAAAGCATGCAATATAGTGCAGGGTTTTGGCACGCTTGCCTCGCCTATTCGCAGTTCTATCTTGATCTATTTCTGTGGTTGAGAATGTCTGGCGTAGGTAATCAGAAAAAATATAATAATGTGTATGAGACATTATGGTCCAACAATCCCGGAATCAACAGGTTTCCTATGCACTGAATTTAGTCAACACTATTATAATCAATCTAATTTATGGATTATTATGTTCGTTATATAATTTAACTAATACTATTTAAAACAGGTTTTTGATACTGTGTAGATGATAATTTTTGTTAAAAATCGCTATGTTGTTATGTTAAATATAGTCGTTATGTTAAATATCGATATGCTTCGTTAACTGAAAACTAGTGAAAACGTTATGCCCTGTATGGCAATAGTTTCGCCACGACCGGTGAAATACCACGAACTCTAGAATATCGACGTAAGGTGGCTCTTGCCGCGTTTCGCTCGGTGAGAAAGGTATCCGGAGCCTCAACTCCTTTCCTCCTCCCCTTCCCATCCCACTTCCGACCCTTCCGTAACCTATTATAAGGGTCGGCAACGCAACTAACACTATGTGTTTGGATGTCTATGGGCGGCGTTAGTTGATTACCATTCGGTGACACGTCTGCCTGTTTGCAGCACTATACCATAAAAAAAACCTATTCCATTTGGGACGTAAACAACAATGAGATAAGGCTTGCCTACATCTATAAATAGAAAAAGTTATCAATATTGTAAATTTTTTAAACAGCTGTATGTGGGTAAAATAATAAACTAAAAAAACTGTAAAGTTTTTTTGTTGTTAAAAATATTCGCTATGTATTGCTAATATCACAAAACATGCGATTATTCATTACATCACTAATGTAGGCGTTTAGTGCTCGCCGTTGGGTGAGACTGCTTCTCATTTGTCAACCTATCATTTGAAAAAAAAAGACAAATACAAACTTATACAAAGAGTTAATGACTAAATTTATATTTATTTACTTAAATAAATAAATACTAATTAAACAAATTTATCTATAAGCATATAGCATAATTTCATTCCTTTAGTATCCAAATATGTAAGCAGCAGCAATTATAACTGGTCTTGGCAATTTTGTGTGACCACATTAGGAGGCATTTTTTTTTTAATAAATATTACATTATATACTTATGTTTGAATAAGACCAGATTAATCTCTGTGCTTTATATTTGCTAAACATATATTTTAAGATCAAAATCTTTAAAATATATGAGACCATTAAATTTTTAAATTTTCCAACATTTATCAATCATCTTTGTCATCATTCTCTATTAGTTTCGCTATATTTTTGGATGCTTCTAACATAACAATTTCACTCAACTTTGGAAGTTTTGCTTCACATTCTAATTTTAGACGCTCCACATCAAATCTATGCTTTTCCAACTCTTCTAGACTTTGTTTTGATCGATCATATTCTGTGAATTTGCTGACATCTAAGTTAGATTCTTTTTTAATTTTCTCCAAACCTTCTATAGCATCATTTACTGCATCTAAAAGTTGTTTGTGACCAGAGTTTTTATCATATCCAAAATCAACATTCTTGAGTTCAATTTTATTCAGGCACACCTCTTCAGCATTCGATAAGTCTTTCAGAAGTGTTCCAGCATTGGATTCTTCTGTTATTTTGTAGAACTGTGCACTATCATTGCTTTTAAGATCTAATAGTCTGTGGAAAAAACATTTTATGAATATTACACAATCCCAAGTCCCTTCCTGAAGGTAGAAAAAATAGAGCAGTACATGACTTGATTGACTTAAATTTTCTATTCATATAGATGAATATCATGATGAACAGAATGAAAATTATGGTCATTGATTATATAAATAGTGAATAACAAAATCACACAACTTCTTATATCAAGTATTAATTAAAGACGCATGTGACGGTTTTGCTTGATGGAGATAAACAAATAGAGTATTATGCTTACCTCTTTTGTTCGACTATGAAAGATATGTCCTTTAATCGTCCATTAGTCTTATCTAGCTGGTCCATTGTTTTTTGGAATCGGTCAGCCAAATGCGCCATTTGTAGATCCATTTCAGTTTCTTCCCGCTCTATTTTCTCGTCTAACAAACACTCTTCTAGCATAGATCGCATAAACCGCCCGTAAGCAATTTGGCGGTATTCATTTTCAAAATCTGGTAAACCGTGCTCCAACTCCAAAAATGAGTTTTCATAATCAGTTTTCTTTGATCGAGCAGAGGAATTTGGTTTTGAAGTTTTTCTTGTAATGTTAGAAGCAGAAGGGTTGCTTACCGAAGGTTTAGTCTTGTTTTTTGAGGATTTTACTTCGAAAGCTTCTAGTCTTGTTCTATTAGCCATTCTGCTTTAATTATTACCGTATATAGGTAAGAATATAAGAAAAATACAAAGATAGAAAACCTAAATCACACTAGGTAAAGAAAGAAAGAAGATTACCAAAGAGTATATAAATAATTATAATAAATATAATAAAAATTTGAATTATTTTGAAGTTTACCGTTAAAATTACTGAGATTGTATCAAATAATCAAATTCAATTTCCATGGCAACCGAATTGAAGTTTTTTTTTTTAGTTTCGTTCAAAAATGTTTGCAAATGTTTAAAGTTGAATACATCAGTAGTAAGAAAATTTATATAATACGTTTTAATCAAAATGCTCAATTTTTATTAAACATTTCAACAGAAAACATTTTTATTCTTCATCTATCTGGCTCGTATCCCAGCATTTTTTTTTTTTACTACAATTAATTTTTGCTTGACACGATGAGTGCGTTCCACTTAGAGCTCACAACGACCGTAACGCCCACAGTATCAGTCCACATAAGGCCCGTGGTCGTTGGGAGCGATCGCTCGACGTCATAGATGACGTCACTGTTCGCGACCACACCGCGCCCGCTTCGCCCGCAAAATATTGGTAGGTCCTAGTAGGCATTCAATAAAATGGCGGGAATTCCAAAATGACATATGTCATCAGAAATTGATAAATTTTCCGAGGCAACTCTCATTCGTTTTGTCAAAAACGCTACTTTAAATTCACGAGGATCCATATTGAATTTAATTATATTTTATATTCATGCAAAATATTTACTTATAACTTTGATAAAAGTTTTCACCATGCCGCCATATTACTAGCACACAGCGCTCAAGTTGTGCGTTTCACGAGTCAACCAACTGTGAGAGATTGCGGCGGGAACTTAGTGAGGGAAAGGCGCAATTTTTTTGGAAAAATAAGTATTCTCATCTAATTGATTGTTTAATTGTTTTATCTCGTCTCGTTTTTATTTAAAAATGCCTAAAAAAAGAAAAAGAAAAGATAATTTGGCTGCGGACGTGCCGCTTTCTGACTCGGAATCCTCCGATGTGGATTCTGTTCAAAGTATGTCCACCAAAGATAAATACGCTATTTATAAAGTATCAGGATACTCGCGTAAATATCCTGAGGACCTGAAAAAAGAAGAGTACGTCGTATTTATCATGCATATAAACGATGGAGCTTCATTCACGGACAAGGACCGCATGAATCTCTCTAAGGGACTTAGGGAGCATGGTGTCTCAGGAGTCATGCATCTGAAAACCATCAACAAATTCAAAGTCGGTATAACTTTTGATCTTCCTAACAACGCTAACATGTTTATAAAAAATAAAAAATTATTGGATCAATTAGGCTTAAAGGCATCCATACCCGCCGGCGACTCCGAGATAACGGGTGTGCTATCTTCAGTTCCAGTGGAGATGTCTAACAAACAAATATTCTCACTCATTGGCAGCGCAAAAAATGTGATACAAGTAAGAAGATTCATGCGCAGAACGACAGGAGACAGTGGTACAATCTATGTACCTACCCAAACAGTTGCCGTAACGTTTGCCTCTACGGTCCTGCCACAGTACGTGTATCTAGATTCATGGCGACACGAGGTCAGTGTTTATATTCCACCAGTAAAGCAGTGTTTACGTTGTATGCGTTATGGACACATAGCCAAATTCTGCCGTAATGCAGAAGTATGCTCTATTTGTACAGAAAATCACAACTATCGTCAATGTAAGATTGATTCAAAACATGCCGTATGCTTTAATTGTAAAGGCAATCATATTTCTATATCTTCATCTTGTCCAATTAAAAAACAAAAAGTAGAACAAAATAAAATTAAGTCACGCAACACTACATTTGCAAATTTATTTAATCCAAATGCTTTTCCAGAATTAAACAAACAGACATTAGACACACAAATTAAAAATCTAATGAAATCTGATATCTTTATTAACATATTGATTGACACACTAACCCAAATCTTAAAAAATAAGGATTCTCCCATTAATTCAGGTTCTATTAGAGAGACACTTAAAAATACGATCAATAATAACTTATCTTCTAATTCTTAATGGATACTTTAAATATAATACAGTGGAATGCACAAAGTCTCAATAGCAATAAACTTATATTTACTAATTATCTCTATACAAATAATATACATATAGCAATAATTTCAGAAACATGGTTAAAATCACATCAAAATTACAAAATAAAACAATACAACATTATACGTAATGATTGTGGCAATGATCACAATGGAGTTGCTATAATTATTCACGACAGCATCACCTGTACACATGTCAATACTTATTATGATAACTCATTACAAAATATTTGTGTTAGAGTTAAAATAAATAACAAAGAATTGTATATTATTAGCATGTATTGTCCAAAAAACAGTACTCCAACATTTAATAAAAATAAGCTTGACTTGATAGTGAAATCTGTTCCTGGTCCACTGTTACTGGGAGGCGACTTTAATGCACATCACACCTCTTGGGGTAGCAGTTCTGATAATCCACGTGGCAAAGACATCTTGGAGATATTTGATGATAATAATTTAGTTCTATTAAATGATGGTTCACCCACAACAATTGGGTCTTTAACATGGCGCCAAAATGCCCTAGATTTAACTTTTGCTTCATCATCACTAACACTTGAATGTGAATGGTCTGTATCAGATAGTCCTCTTGGTTCCAGTTATCATTTCCCTGTAATTATAAAAATATTATTAAATAACAATTATAGCAGTAATTCCAACATTAATTGTAATGGCAATCATTTACCAGTTTTCCCAAATTATAAACATGTGAAATGGGATTTATACTACAGGCATGTAGATGAGTTATTAGATGGCTTTTTACTTGATTATCAAAATCCGTTAAAAACTTATTCACATTTTTCCAATATTTTATTTAAGGCAATTTAATTATCTATACCTAGTCATAAAAGTACAAAAGAGAAAGTTAGAGACCAGCAATGTCCAAAGACACAATACAGAAAACCTACACTTCCATGGTGGAATGAGAAATGCTCTGCAGCTGTATTAACTCACAAAGAAGCTTACATAAAATTCAAAACTAATCCAACAGAAGCAAACTACATTAACTTTAAAAAACTAAGAGCCATTAAAAAAAAAACTTTAAAAACAGAAAAACGAAATAGCTGGAAAATTCTATGTAATAGTTTCAACCGCCAAACCCCAATTTCTTTTATTTGGAATTTCATGCGTAAATACAACAAAACTTACAGACATAGTACTGATGATGAACCAAATCAATGGATTTCAGAACTTTTAATCAAATATACTCCAGACTTTGTACCCAATAACCCTAATACACACATAAATAACACACACAACAGTAACAACTTTCTTCTCCCTTCATTCACAATTAATGAATTATTACCTGCTATTAATTCTAGAAAGGATACAGCATTTGGTCTAGATGGTCTCCCATATTGTATTTTTAAAAAATTAAGCAATAAAAGTCTGAATGTGTTTCTAAACATAATTAATATGCTTTGGCAGAACAATGTTATACCACCAGACTGGAAAAATGATTGTCTAATACCTGTTTTGAAACCAAACAAACATAAACATTGCCCTGATTCTTATCGTCCCATTGCACTTACTTCCTGTGTAGGCAAAATTTTTGAACAATTAATTAAACAACGTCTTGAGTTTTGAGTGTCTTGAGTTTCTAGACAAGATTCACCCGAACTTCGGATACTGTGCAGTTTCGGGTGTGGATACGGGCTCTGTGTTAAAGGGAAGACCCTATGGGGGAGTTGCGATTTTGTACAACAAAACCGTGTTTAATAGTGTGATACCGATCGACACGGGTTCGACGCGCGTGACAGCCGTGTGTATTCAGCTAAGTGTCGGTCGTAATTTAATTGTGATGTCCGTGTATATGCCTACGGAAGACGCGGACAATTTACCGTTGTTTACAGAATGTCTGGGCGTCATTAGTGCAATTATGGAAAACAACGACGTGGAGACTGTGATAGTGCTCGGTGATTTTAATGCCAATGTATCACGTTCAAAAAGTTTATTTGGTGATGAATTGCTGGACTTTTGTACGGAACAAAACTGGGTTTGTGCGGACCTTAAATTACTCGGTGAGTCATCAAACACCTTTACATATTTAAGCGATGCACACGGCACTACTAGTTGGCTGGATCACTGTATCACCACCCTCGCTGGTTATAATATTATTGAGTCTATTAAGGTACTAAATGATGTATTTTACTCGGATCATTTTCCACTGGTGGTCGAATGTAATCTGAATAATATACTACCAAAACTAGACGTAAGTCACCACAATGTAATTAATAAAGTCATTTGGGGTACCAGGGACTATGAACAAAAATGTAAATATAACGGTTTATGCTATCAATATTTGAATTCTAATTCCTGGAATAAATTCACGTGTAGATTGAATTGTCAAGATAAAAATCATTACAGTGCAATAGATGAAAATTATAATATCATTATTAACTGCTTGTCTGAGTCATCAAGAATGTCATATCATTATAAAAAGTTTCAAAAAAAGAAATGTATTACTGGATGGAACTACCATGTCAAAGAGTTTCATAAAGTTGCTAGAGAATTTTATGTTTTGTGGAACTTGTATAGGCGTCCTACTAGTGGTCAAATATATGAAAGTATGATTAATTCAAAGAAAATGTTCAAAAATAAGTTAAAGTGGTGTCAGTTAAATGAAACAAAAATAAAAATGGACATTATAGCTTCACACAGACGTAATAAAGATTTCGGAAAATTTTGGAAAGAAACAAACAAATTAAATTTTAAACCGAGTGTCCCTCTTACTGTGAACACCCACGGAAATCCCGAGACTATAGCCAACATGTTTGCAAATCATTTTAACATCATACCAGCTACTAGTCCGGAATCTGTGCGAAGTCAGTGTTGTATGGATTACTCGACCCAGCGTGCACCGACGGATACAAGTCCATCTAGCCCGCCGCCGAACAATGTGCTCCTAAGCTATGTGACGGCAGACGACATACATAAATGTATTAAAGACATGAAGCGCGGGAAGTCCCCGGGGCACGATGGGCTCAGTGTGGAACATCTCGTGTACGCACCTACTTTGCTATACGAACGAATGGCTGATCTTTATAACGTGTGTGTGAATCACGGTTACTTGCCTACACAATTAATGAGAACGAATGTTATACCTATAGTAAAGAACAGGACAGGTGATGTGTCTAGCCTGCATAACTATCGGCCTATATCACTTGCGACAGTTGTTTCTAAAGTTTTTGAACGATTAATAATGATCTATTTAAATGAAAAAACTATTAAGCTCAGTGACGGTCAATTTGGTTTCCGCACGGGCTTATCAACTGATTTAGCGATATTTTCACTAAAAAATACGGTACATAAATATGTATCAAGGCGTACATCAGTCTTTGCTTGCTTTCTGGACCTTAGCCGTGCTTTTGATACTATAAACTATACAATGTTGTGGAATAAATTGAGAAAAACTGAAGTCCCCCCCAGTATCATAAATATACTTGAATATTGGTATTCAAATCAACTGAATCAAGTAAGATGGAACAATGTCTTATCTGAGCCCTATAGGCTGGCGGGCGGGGTGAGACAGGGTGGACTTACGTCCCCTATTCTGTTCAACTTATACATAAACGACCTTATTGAGGAGCTACGCGGCACCAGAGCAGGCTGCTTTATAGATGGTGAATGTTTAAATAATTTAAGTTATGCAGATGACATGGTTCTGCTTAGTCCCTCAATCCATGGTATAAGAAAACTTATCAAAATTTGTGAGAGATATGCAGATGATCACCAGTTGAAATACAATGTAAATAAATCTGAAATTATGGTTTTTAAGTCAAAGAGCAACCTTGATCGTATCCTCCCAGTCAGCTTGTGCGGCACACCTCTGAAAGTTGTAAAAACCTTCAAATATCTGGGTCATATATTAACCGACACCCTGACAGATGATAGTGATTTGGAAAGGCAGAGACGTAGTATCGCTTGTAAAAGTAACATGTTGGCCAGCCGATTCCACTATTGTTCTGACCAAGTAAAGATTACACTGTTTCAGGCCTACTGTCAATCGTTGTACACTGGTCAACTATGGTATAGGTACACGAAGGGTGCGTACAACACTCTTCGTGTGCAATACAACAACGCGTTTAGGGTTATGCTCCGCCTACCGTGGCGGTGTAGTGCCACCGGTATGTTCACAGAATATAGGGTAACTGATTTTACTTCACTTATAGATAAAATCAGAAAATCCTTTTTGATACGTCTTTATGGCTCCGAGAATGCGATCATTCAAGCTGTGTTCAAAAATGTATATGTATTGAGGTTCTTATAAAACAACACCTGGCGAAGACTAACACTATTATTTTGACTATTATCTTGACCATTTTAATTAATTATTTGTGACATTTGAATTTTATTTTGTAAAATTAAATGTTTGATAATTTCCAAATTTTTATTTTTATGTATGACTCTATTGGTATTTATTTTTGTGATTGTATATTATGTATTTATTTGAATGTATATGCTATGGGTGTAATTATTGCCTGGAAATAAATGGATTTATTATTATTATTATTATTTATATTGAACAAAACAGTCTTTTACCTTCCAATCAATTTGGTTTTCGTAGAAATAGATCAGCCAGAGAAAGTATATGTCAATTACAGCTTGATGCACGAAATGCTTATTTAAACAACAATCATATGATTGCAGTCTTTTTTGACATCACTGGAGCTTTCAATAATGTAAATATTGATATTCTATGTCATGAATTGTCCTCAATAAATATACCTGGAAAAGTAATTGATTGGATTAGGAATTACTTATATAATAGAAGGGTTTTTGTTAAATATAATCAGCACCTTTATGGCCCTAGGCTGTGTTTTAAAGGGGTGTGCCAAGGAGGAATTTTGTCTCCATTGCTCTTTATTTTGTACATTAGACGTTTAAATTTAATATTAGGTCCAAATGTTAAAAATTTGCAATTTGCAGATGATTTGGTAGTTTATGTAGCTGGATGCAATGTATCAAAACTTGCTGATATTATCAATGATGCTTTAAAAAAACTCTATCATTACTTTTCCTACCTAGATCTTGATGTCAATCCATCTAAGACCAAATTTGTGGTATTTGGAAAGAAATGTTTAGCACCTACAATATTATACAATAATATTGCTATAAGTGTAACATCTGACATCAAGTTCTTAGGTATACAGTTCTCGCAGAACCTGTCATGGTGCAATTATATAAATAGCATATGTAATAAAGCTAACATGGCTTGCAATGTACTTAAAGCTTTAACTGGAACTCAGTGGGGAGCAGATCCCAAAACATTATTAATATTATATAAGTCTTTAGTTCGTAGTCACTTTGAATATGGTTTCTTTTGTTTTGCTGCCAACAAGGGCTTCGTAAAGAGGCTTGATATAATACAAAATAAATGTTTACGTCTAATAACCGGGGCATTTAGAAGCAGTCCTGTCTGTGCCATGCAGATTGAATGTAATGTACCACCTGTGAATATTCGCTTTAAATATTTAAAAGAAAAATTTCTTCTGAAGTTATTCAGTTACTCCAACAATAGCTTAATAAGAAATATAGTCAACACATGTATTCATTCGAATTTAAAACCTTTCTATATGCAACTTGATATTAATAATCTTCTAAACTTTCTGCACAGTCTTAACATTTATCAAAATAGTATCCATCTGCCTTGTTATGAAGGTTCTTTTACAAGTAAATTCCCAGCAATCAACATAGTAATTAATAAGGAATTGTCAACGAAGGAAGAATTTAATGCTATGCTTACAAAATGGGATAATTACAAATTCTTATATACAGATGGGTCAAAAAATGATGATGCTGTATCTTTTGCTGTATATGATCCTGTATCTAAAACAGGTATTGGACATAAAATCAATAAATTTGCTAGTATTTTCACTGCTGAAGCTATTGCTATCCTGAGTGCCTTAAAACATATAAAATATAACCAAAGACACACAAAATGGGCTGTAATAAGTGATAGCATGAGTGTCCTGGAAAATCTAGCAAATAATCAGTTACATGCTAAGACTAATTATATAATACATTATATAAAACAATTATGGGAAGAATTATCGTTAGCAAATATATGTGTTGACTTTATTTGGGTTCCTTCACATAAAGGAGTGAACGGAAATGAAAATGCAGACTTTTTGGCCAATACCATTGTAAAATTTGCAGAGATCAATCCAAATTCAAATAATAACAATCACGTTCTAATTCCAAACACTGATGTAATAAGTCTCATAAAAAAACGAATGTTTTTATCTTGGGAACGTCACTACGAGCATTCCACACGGGTGGAAAGCAAAGGTACTTGGTATGCGACATTAGGCGTCAAAGTCAACTCCAAACCATGGTTTTGCGCGAATAACACATTTATAAACAAAAAGTTTTACTCCACAATTTGTCGCCTGCGTTTGGGACACTGCAAATTGAATTACCATCTCAATCGTCTCAAAATGTCTGACTCACCTTTTTGTAATCACTGTCAATCTGATATTACGCAGACAATTGATCATATAATTTTTGAATGTTCATCTTTCAACACTCAGCGCCTTGTGCTGATGGATGAGCTGTCATCAATATGTGGCAAGCCCGCTTCTATTCCACAAAATATCAAGGAACTGCTTCTGAATGTCTCGACTTACACATGTTTATACCAATTTATTGTAAGTTCTGTAAATTCAATTTAGTTTTAATTGTAATTTTCTATGTTGTATAATGTTATTAGTCTAGTTAATGATAACTTAACACATTGTACGTCAGACTAGGCTGTATGGTCTAAAGACTTTTGCCTGTCCTATAGGATAAATAAATTAAAAAAAAAAAAAAAAAAATTGTGCGTTTCACTTATAACATTCGCCCACAACCCACAACGCTCGCGGCGAAAAACGTTAGTGGAACGGCAATTTCCGCGGTCGTGGTCGCGGTCGTTGTGGGCTATAAGTGGAACGCACCCAGTGACACCGCTTAAGTTAGTGCACAGATCATTCACACATATTCACATAAATTTCACTTAGCTTCGCTTCTACTCTGTGGTCGCTCTATTGTAAAAAATACAGCTATAATTCCACAAATATATATTAATTTAATTGTACTAATAACCAGTAATATATTAATTTAAATACACTAAAAAGTGCTCAAAATTCCAAAAACCCATTTATACACAGAATGTCGACACCACCCAGGGAAACTATTCAGAAACACATCCCACAGGACTGGGCAAACAGAGAATACATCGAAGTCATAACGGGAAGTATAAAAAAAATCACGGATTTTTTAAATTCCTTCGGTAAGTTGTGAATAAATTCAATCCTAAAGTAACTATTTATAAATACTGCAGGTATCTAGTTATTCAAATATGACTCGAGGGCTCGAAGCAATTATAACCTTTTTATAGAGAAATGAAATCCTAAATAGAAATCTAAGCAATCATAGGAATTACTTCATTAAAATCTTCAAAAATTCCGAACGGAATTTGGAGCTAATTTTATATAAAATTAAGATTATCAAGTAGCTTTACAAAGAAGTGCAATTTTGTACACATCTAACCATCTTTTTTAAGTAGGGCTGTTTTCATTTTTACAAGAGTTTTTGGTATATAGTGAATGCTAGTTCCAATATGAATTATATTACTAACTTTTTCATAATAATGTTGGCCTTTATTTGATGATAAGAATTTTATTTCAGACATGTCGTGCAGATCTCGCCTTGCAACATTAAATGAAAAACTAACATCTTTGGAGAGAAAAATTGATTACTTAGAAGCTTGTGTAAGTAATTAGTATTTGCAGAAGTTTTATCTTGTCATATTTTTGTGGTGATTTTTATAAATCAATCAATATCAATTATAGATATAAATATTTCTTCTATGTGTAATTATCGTCATTTTGTTTGTACGCGAGTAACAACGTGAGGCGGGTAGTTACATACAATAAAGTGGTACGACGTACGCGCGGTCAGCTAGTGTGTGATAAATACCGACGAGTGAAAACTTTGTGCCCGGTATGGCAATAGGTTCGCCACCCCATTTGGGACGTAAACATAACGGCGAGACGTGGCTTAACAGCCGCTGCCTACACCTTAGGGTAACAATGGCGTGAAGTTATGTTATGTTATGCCAGATATATGGCTTTAAATTCTCCACGAATACAAGAAAGTTGCGATACAAGTTAACGATTTAAAGGTTGTGAAATACAAAAGAGAATCATATTATAAATCAGATTTTATTTCTTTTCTAGGTAACCAAGGGTGAAACGCTGACATAAATCTATTATGGTGCTGGATTCTTTTATTTTATCTTTATTTACATTACACTATAAATTATTAGAATATTATACAGTAAGATTACAATTATTATAATATAATTTTAATGGACGCCGTTGATTGATGACATTGATATTATTAACAGTAATAAACAAATTTATTACTCTGTAATATCAATAATAAATAGATGTAAATAATTCTGTGCTAGTATTAAGAAAATAATTTGAATTGCTGGTGTAGTGGATTATTTTATATAAATAGTTATTGCTTAGTAAAATAAATAAAATTATATAAATATTTGCTTCTTTGTAGTATGCTATTGTAACTGTAAGCTGTGCATTTGATTGAGCACTGAATATGTATTTATTGAATCTGATCAAAAGTGACCAGGCATGTCATCTAAAATATGATGATTTTATAATTAATTAATATTTTATTCATATCAGCATTTCTTTGTGGTCTGATTTTTATGATTATTATTTCCAAGGTGAATGAATTTGCCTTTAGTATTATTTATGTTTTTATTTATATTGAATGAAATGTATCTGTTACACTTCCAGTATATGAGATAAGAAAATCAAAGTACAGACAATCATTAACACATTATTAGTTTAAACATTTATTTAATTAGGAATGCTTTGTATAATTATTTAACATTATATACAATAACCATTTGAAATTTTCGACTTTTATTTTTAGTTTCAGAAGTAAATAACAAGTCATAGTATAAGTAACAACTTAACAAGTAGTATTAGTAATATTTTTGTGTATAGACAAATAGATACTTCAGATCCATACAACAGTTAGTGTTCAAATAAAAACCCACCTCTGGCATACGGTATGTTGGATCTCTTTGGGAAAATTAAGAAAAAAATAAACAGTATTCTATTATTGTTCCAAATTTAAAACAGAATTATTTCTCCCGCTATCCACATGCTTAATTTTTTAAATAAAGTTAAATATATGAAAATTTGTAACCAATCTACTTTTTCTCCAATAGAACTGCAATACCCTGACCTCCTCCACAGCTTGATGCAGCAATCGCTCTCTTCAAATTACGGCGACTGAAAAGATACATATGATTTTTAACCTTGAGTGAGTCAATGAGTGAGATTCGCGAAAGTCTTAGAAATAAATATTTTTTACCTTAATTTTATCGTACTGTGCCAAAAGTAGGATTATTTTAAAATAATGTTTTAAGCTATTTAAATGGCATACCTAATGGAATTCGACAAATTAAATTATAGATGACTAGCTAACCCGGCGAACTTTGTTTCGCATCAAAAGTAATATTTAAAGCGTTTACAATTAAAGTGCTAAATATCGAAAATTGTTACTTTTTCTTTACTAGATACATTAAACATCAGTTATACGTAAAAACCACCCCGTTGACACCCTCCTATCTATTAAAAACAACTGCATTATAATCCATTGCGTAGCTTAGACTTCTAATATTTAAAGGGACAGACAGCGAAAAGAGACTTTGTTTTAAACTATGTAATGATGATCGATTATTTAGCAGTTCTTGAAACACAATATTTCATTGCGGAATAGTTTTTACAACATAGAGCATTAAAATGCGTAAACTTACATAATATAAAAATGCAATCAACTGTTAACGTGAATGAGCACTTACCCGAGTTCATAAACAAGATGGGTGAGCATCCTGGCGCCTGTCGCTGACACCGGGTGTCCTAGAGCTAATGCCCCACCGTTTGTGTTTATTTTACCAAGATCTATATTCAACTGCTTTGCGGTTATTAGAACTTGAGATGCGAATGTTTCGTTTATCTGTGGAGTAATGTGCAGATTTGATTTTGCAAATTTCTTTTGAACAAAAAAAAAAATGAAAAAAATAGCTTACTTGTTGCTATTCAGTTCAATTCAAAATATCTTTATTCCTTAGACTTTACAAACCTGTTAGCTAAAATTCGCGGAATTTAGTCTTGAATGTGAAAGCGAATCTAAGAAGTAATTTGGTATTTAGTGCAAATAGTTGATAAGATTGATAGGTAAGGCGATCAGGGACTGTTCAGACACTAATTCGTGGGAGTTGATCACCAAACTTCAGCAATGAAGAGGCAAACAAAGCTACTTATAAGTAAGAGTTCCTAATAACGGGAAAAGTCCAACCTGCAGTTAGGTTTGTGAGAAACAGCAAAATAATACAATAATTAAGTAGCCGAGAGCGAAATCCAATCGGTGACAGAACTCATGCTTTAGCAGCGAATGGGTGACGCGATGCTTACTATCCACTTACCATCAGAAGGATCTTAAATACGATTAATACTATTAGATGTACCAGTTATACCTCAAACAAGTCAATGTCTTCAGTTTTAAGTTTTTGTTCATCCAGAAGTTTGCTGATAGCTGATGTGGCTGCCACTCCAGTATTTATCGGATCCACACCTACACAGGTCCAGGCCACTAATCTGGCGAGAGGTCGTAGGTTGTGCGATGTCAGGGATCCTTCACTTGCTAGAAGCAAGGCTGATGCTCCATCTGCCGGCTCCTGAAAAGATAGGTAATTTTATGTGAACTTTACATATATCTTCATGACCTCAGTAAATGTACGTTTGAATCCTGGCTCGCACCTATGGCACTAGGTTTCTGGCCTGGTCAATTATTAAGGTATAATGCTTTCTGCTAATGCCTTCGGGAATTAAAGGTGTGAATGTAAGGCTGCCTCGGAAACTATAGACACATTAATATAAAATTCCACGCAGATACAAAATGGAAATGTTTGTTGTAACTTACAGAAGAATTTCTAGATGTTATGATGTTACCGTCTTCTAGCAGAGGCGGTGCGTTTTTTAGAACTTCAATATTCAATGAAGACTGTGGCAACTGGTCTTCAGTCACGTTTATTACCTTGCCTTTGATAGTCACAGTCAAGTTACACAATTCCTGGTCAAATATTTTTTCTTCTGCAGCTGAAATAAATTGATTCATATGGTCAATCACAAATGATCTGAATGATGATGAAATGGTCCACTGGTACAGCTTCCCGCTTCTTATTCAGAGGTCTTAGGTTCGATTTTGTACTAACACCAATGATTTCACGGATGTTATGTATGATAAATATAGATAATTTACATCTATGTGCGCGGTGCATGGCAATAGGTTCCGCCACCGGTTACTAACAGTGGTAGAGCCAAGCAGTTCGCTGCATGAATGAGCCGGCTTGACCGGTGAAATACCACGACCTCTCAGAAGACCGACGTAAAGTGGCTCATGACGCGTTTCGTTCGGTGAGAGAGGTACTCGGAGGCCCATCCCCCTTCCCCATCCTTTCCTATCCCCCATCCCTTACAGGTCGGCAACGCAACAGTAACACTATATGTGTTGCTGGTGTCCATGGGCGGCGTTGTTGCTTACCACCAGGTGACACGCCTGGTCGTTTGCCCTCCTATCCCATAAAAAAACCTCTTCCATTTCGGAAGTATTCGGCGAGGCGAGGCGTAACAGCCACTGCCTACACCTTAGGGTAGAAAACGGCGTGAAGTTATGTACCAATGTATGTGTAACTTATAGGTCGGTAACGCAAGAGACACATTGTGTGTTGTAACACATTATGTGTTGCAGGTGTCCTTCGGTCGCGGTTGTTGCTTTCACCTGGATGGTAATCAGAAAATTTAGTCGTATTGGTAAATTGGGTGATTTTGTTACTACTAATGTGTACCTGGATCTGATCTCCTTATCTTCAGCATAGATCTTCCGCACACGAACATCATAAACTATTGGATTATAATGGAGATAGAAATGAGAAGAATAACATAACTAACCCTTCTTCCATTTCGTATGACTTTGTATCGCGAATTTATCGACCTCTTCTCTAGAAACTCCATGCTTCTTCGCTAATTCTTCTGACATTTTTTGCATTGTATGTCCTGTGTAGCTGTCCAGAAACAGCTTTTTAATATGGTCTTCTAGAAGATACGGGGTGCCTAGAGCTGTACCAAAACGAGCGTTCCTTACGAGCATAGGCAGGGCAGACATGACTTCTGTGCCACCAGCAAGTGAAATCTTTGAGGTTTCTGTTAAAATATCCTGAAAATGCATTTCATACATATATAACAGTAGTAGAGCCACGCAGTTCGAATGGGCCGGCTTGACCTGTGAAATACCACGACCTGTCAAAATATCGACGTAAAGCGGCTCATGCCGCGTTAAGCTCGGTGAGAGAGATATCCGGAGGCCCAAACCCTTCCCTCCTCCCCTTCCCATCCCTCTTCTGACTCCGGCTCAATCCCGCATTTTAAAGGCCGGCAACGCAACTGTTAACATTATATGTGTTGCAGGTGTGGCGTTAGTTGCTTACCATCAGCTGATACACTTGCTCTTTTGCCCGCCTATCCTATAAAAAATACTGAAACTGACCACACAATCATATACTAATAATAATAATTGCGAAAGTAATTTTGTTTGTTACCTTTTCAAGCGACAACTACTCAGCCATACTGTTGGAGATTTCAAATATTTATTACTTTTTATTAATTATTTTGTTTTCGAAAGATAATGCCATCTATCATAACCAGTAAGGAAGCTCAAGCCTCAGGGCTTGACTGTCGGTAACAGTGTGATGCTAAAATAGTATTCAGATACTATTATAGCATCACACTATTACCGACAGTCACGAAAGAAACACAAGCCTCGAAGATACGATAAGTCGAGTCAGAATCCGCAGTCCGAAACAGAAATTATATTGGATGTGGAGAGTTGTAGAGAGTATAGTTGAGATAATTGGTGACACTTGACTGGAAGGAAAGAAATTCATACAAAACTAACACTCAAGATAGAAGTAGGTATACAGTATACTTACCACAGCGCTGGTGATTATCGCCTGCAATCCAGTACCACATGCTTTATTGACCCCGAGGGCAGAGCTACTGATGGGCACTCCAGAATATATTCCGCAATATCTCGGAGTTTTCCCACCATCACATTGGCTGAGCTGAAACAGCGACCAGAAAAGTCAGAGAAGTGGAAAAACGGTGATCGCATTAAATTACTAAAATACTCATGAACTCACGAAGTATATATTTCCTGCGACAGTATTGTCAATGTAGGCTGGATCTAGATTGGCAGATTGTATGGCATCTTTAGCCGCAGTTGCGAAGATATGCGAAGCCGGCGTCTCCCTCAATGGGCCGCCATATTTGCAAAATGGCGTCCTCTTGGCGCCTATTATGAAAACGGCTGAAGACATCGTTTTAAAGTGTAATAAGTTAATATTTTAAACTTACTCATAAAAAAGCAGCATCACGGCCTAAGCACCCATCTAGTTAATTACATATATATCTATACCCTTTTTGTAAAATTAAAGTCTTGTGGTCTAGTCGCCGAACTCTCCTCTTCGGATCCAGAAGTCATGGAATCGAATCGGTGCTCAAAGCAAGGATTTCTCGGAATTATTTTGGGAAGTTTTGTAAATATCGATGACTAACAATTTTCAGCCCGGTGTATGGCAATAGGTTCCGCCACGTATTCCATTTGGAATGTAATGATTTGGCGAGTCGAGGCTAACGGCCGCTGCCTACCCGTTTAGTAGAAAAAGGCGTGAAGTTGTGTACACCTAGAATTACATAAACATACACCCAAAAAACAGTAGTAGAGCCAAGCAGTTCGCTGCATGAAAGGGCCGGCTCGACCGGTGAAATACCACGACTTCTCAGAAGACCGACGTAAAGTGGCTCATGCCGCGTTTCGTTCGGTAAAAGAGGTACCCGGAGGCCCACCCCCTTCCCCACCCTTTCCTATTCCTTAAAGGTCGGCAACGCAACAGTAACACTATATGTGTTGCTGGTGTCCATGGGCGGCGTTGGTTGCTTACCATCAGGTGACACGCCTGCTCGTTTGCCCTCCTATCCAATAAAAAAAACAATATTATGATGTGGTTATATTCGAAATTTGAACAGCACTAGTATTGATTTGTCAAAAAAATACATGAAAACATATGTAGTATATGTACCAGTCTGTTATAGGTATTCAAGGTCGTCATTATGTGGTATTCATCATTTAGATACGTTTTTATCCTCATAAATGGGTGAATTCACGCACTTTTATTATTTTGATTTATTTTGATATATATTTTTTAAAATTTGTTTAGATCTAATTTGAACTGCGTGAATCCACCCAAATACAAGTACATGTTACTTTAGTTTAACATGTCATAATTATAAATATATATTATTTATTATACGAATGAATATAATGAATCTAATTTTATCATACGAATGAATATAGTACATAATTTATTATGTTATACGATAGCATGATACTTTAGATAAGGTTTGCTAATCGTGACTAAATTTTGACGTAAAACTAACCTTTTGCGCCCGCCATCTTTGAACAATTTTTTTTTTTAAATGCGCGCGAAACGTGTTCAATTCAAAACTTTACTGTATATACTAAACGATTGTCAAACTTAAACGTTGTTATCACAGGTTTCATGTAGATAAACAAAGATTTGTTTGTAAAAAATAAACTTGTGCATATGTACTATGTACCTATTTGAATTCTGAGATAACGTATTGTGTTGTGACGAAATTTAATCTTGTATCTCAATGTGATTCTATTGTTGTCACGCACGGCACAGTAACATTATGTAATATTTACAGGTATGCTTATATTTCTTTTGATACATAAAAAAAATAATACAGCTATTGTGTTATTAGCATTCTGCAATGGATTCGATCGTACATTAGTCAAACCAATTTTCATGTTTCCTCAATCGATAACTAACAAAATAGGTTTCTCCATCCATTTATTACATTTGCGGCCTAAATAAAGATGTTTAAACTGTGCCTAAGTCAGATCCTAGTCATTGAAAAGTAGCAATAGACAGCGGCACATACCTACCTACTCCAAAGGTCCCAATTTTTTTTTTGCGGTTATAACGGTAAGTTGTTTACAGGAGTTCGCCTAGAACTTTACGTCAGGGTATTAAACAAAACATGACGATATATATAAAAAAATAATTTAATAAACTATTTACAATGCACAACAATAACAACATAGAATAAAAATTTTAGAAACCATTCCATTTCCGTGAAATGTTCTGTTATTTTGTAAAAATCTCGTGTCCACTTAGACGGTTTCCAGGAGCAGTGCGATTCCTTGTCCACCGCCGATGCAAGCCGATCCAATTGCTTTCTTTAGTCCTCGGCGCCTGGAAAAATCATACTGCCGTCATGTTTTTGACCGCTTCATTGTTTTATGAGACGGTAGGGCAAACGCGCAAGCGTAATCTGGTGGTAAACGACTACCGCTGCCCATAGACCGATATTCTGAGAAGCCGTGATTTTTCACCCGTCGATCCGGCCAATTCATGCAACGAACTGCGTAGCTCTGCCAGTGTGGAAGGTGTTTTAGTACCTTATGATATAAAGGTCCTGCCCGAGCTCGAATACATATAGGTGCTGGTATGTACCAGGGTTGGATATTTCACATTTTCCAGACAAAAGCTGTCACGTTGAGTGACAATGTAAATTTTTATCATAATAAATTTAGGCTTCAAAGACACGGCAGCCCCGCCGGTCCGCGGGAGACCGGGGTTCGATTCCCCGCCGGAGAGCCAATGTAACGCGGTCGGGGTATATAAATAAGAATTCACTCGATTATTAAAAGTTTTTTTTTATTTTAACAATGAGTTGCTCCTCAATTTGTGGCTACCAAATTCTTAGAAGAGAGTAGGTACGACCTGATGCCGTGTCTTTGAAGCCTAAATTTATTATGATAAAAATTTACATTGTCACTCAACGTGACAAAGCTATGTGGCTGTAGTGACCATTTTAAGAAATGAATAAGCAACTTGCCTCAGTTCATGAGTCAAATGTGCAGTGATCCTCGCTCCAGAAGCTCCAACAGGATGGCCCAGGGCTATCGCACCTCCGTTGACGTTCAACTTGCTCTGATCCAAGCCCAACTCTTGGACACATGCTAATGTTTGAGATGCAAACGCTTCGTTAATCTGAAATTTATTATATTCTTTAATAGAAAACATGGTAATATTTGTCTAACCCTTTTGTAGATCAACTTGCACAAACAGACAGACGAAAAATGCAATTGATTCCAAGTATGTAGTTTTATTATACCTAAGTCACGCATACATGACTACCTATCTACCGCATGCCGAATTTGGTTCGACCCTTTCGCTTCCCACCCGAGATACTTAATATATAATGTCAAAATAACAGCTTTTGACATCTATATATGTTTAGAAGTTACTGATAAATATAATATTTGTCCTTAATCTTGTCCGTTTGTTTATTATAAGCCTAGCTCTCAAAGGGTCTAGAGATATACATACATACCTAATTGCCAAAGTTAAGAATAAAATGGTTACCTCGACTAAGTCAATATCATCCAGTTTCAATTTTGTAACCGAAAGAAGACTCTGTATCGCAGGTACGGGCCCGATACCCATGATGCTGGGGTCCACTCCTACGAAAGACCAACCCAGTAGACGCGCCAGTGGTTTCAGATTATGTTGCTTGACGGCTTCTTCACTGGCTACAATGATGGCACCGGCACCGTCGTTTACTCCCTGTCGCATAATTAAATTTATTTAAGGCATAGATGTTACTTTTTTAACAGTGCAGTACGCTGCATTAATGCATCGGCTCTACCTGTGAAATACCACGACCTCTCACATAAATCGACATAAAGTAGCTTATGCCGTGTTTCATTAGATGAGAGAGGCATCCGGAGGCAAACCCCATCCCCTTCCGTACCCTATCCCAACTTAAAGGATTGCAACGCAACTGTGATCCTCTCGTTGTCGCAGATATTCACGGGCTTGATTACCGTCTTCTCGCATAAAAAAGAATTTTATTCCATAGATATAAACCAGGGAAGGAGTTTATCTATGCCTATTTATGATTCTTCTTCGTTTAAATGTCCTATAGCGGATCGTTGAACGTAAATAAGGGGGGGCCAAGCCCTTCACCCCAAATCTCCTACTCTTCTTTGTCAAATCCAAAGATTCAAAGAAGACTTACTTACATGGATGTCATGATGTTAGGTACTTATATACTAAATAACAAGAAAACAAAATCAACTCACAGACGAGTTACCAGCTGTACCAACGCCGCCTTTTCTAAACAGAGTTGGCAATTTGCTCAACATTTCGGGAGTGGTATCAGGACGCGGATGCTCGTCCACTTCAATCACTTTCTCCTGCTTTTTGACTTTCACAGTAACTGGAGACATCTCAGCTTTGAAGACACCCGAGTCTTGTGCTAAAATAATATATAATGTAAGCTTTTTCTTTAATAAAATAAAAGAATAAAATAATCAGTCCACTGCCGTGTGGGCAGAGTATTAAATTGTTAATCCACGAAAGTCTACAATTAATTGGGCGTGACAAAACGCTGCCTACACTGTCGGGGATTAAAAGCCTGATGGTACCAAAATGTACGATTAAATTTATTTTTGTCATTCTTCTAATTTACTAATATTTACCGATTTTCCATCTCTTTTGTGACTGCAAGGAGAACTGATCGACTTGTGATCTTGTCAACTTGTACTTTTCTGCCAGATTTTCAGCGGTCTGTGGCATTGTGAAGTTGCAGTAAGTGTCCAGGGAGCCTCCTGTTAGAGCATCTTCAAAAGGCACATTCGTCCCCAAGCCTACACCAAAGCGTACATTCCTCACCACAAATGGTACAGCTGACATGTTTTCTGTACCACCAGCTAGCGATACTTGGGCAGCTCCAGTCAGGATATCCTAATTTAAAAAAGTATTTAGTTTAGAAACAGATAAATTACAAGATTTGCTATACGTGTAACTAATTGACAATGCATAATAAAGTACCTGGGCGCTATTGATGACAGCCTGAAATCCTGAACCACAAAGTCTGCTAATACCTAATGCTGGTCTCTCTTGCGGTATTCCTGCTTTCAGGGCGGCGTGACGTGGTGATAGACCACCGTCTGAAGATCCGCTGAACTGAAAATATTCAGGACACATAGATTTTTCTTTAAAACTTTTGCATGTTACAATATTGTTACTGCTGTATAGGAGAAGTACCTATTCCTGGTCGTATTTGTTGGAGCAGAAAGGAGAGAGAGAGAGAAAGTACTTACACCATAAACCTGTCCAATGTTGGTGGTATCAATGATTTCAGGGGCAACATTGCCGGCTTTGAAGGCGTCTTTGGCTGCAACTGCGAGCAAGTCTGATGGGTGTATGTCTTTTAGTGCACCTCCCAATTTCCCGAACGGAGTGCGCTTTGCGGCCACAATATATATTCCTGATGAAAGTGATTTATTTTGTTTTAAATTTGTCACTAGCTTATTGTTATTAATGTGGTAAACATTTTTTTTAATTTATCATCCTCTTATTAGCCGATATTTACTAAAATGCAACTCCCTGAAAAATGTCTGAATCAGAAACGAAGACCTACGAAATCAAACTAAACCATTATACTTTAGCGTGTCTGGAGATATTGTTGCCGCCACCCACACTGTTGATTATTAGAGGCGTGAACATACAGTTACCGTCTTAAGGCCAGGCATTATCCCACTGTCAATATCTTTGAACAGTCTTTCACTTACTACAAAAGGAATAAAAGCATGGACATGAAACCCTTTTCAAATATCTGGGGTGAGGTCGATTGGACATTGAACTTTAGATAGAAGTCCTTAACTGTGTACTTATATTACGAAGCGATAAGGTTTATATCTGACCGATTCGTCGATATTAGTTATATTAAAGTTGAATAAATAAAAATAAATAGTAAATGAAAATCAGACTTAAAATAAATAAAAACAAAATCAATATTTTCTAAATGTATTGCAATTAAAGCCAATGAATTTCATATTATAAACTATATATAACATACTAAAAAAACCAAGAGAAAAGTATTTTTTTATAAGCCAACGTAATAAATTTATTAAATCAAGGTCGTTCGACACTAAACATCTTATACAAATTAATAGTATTTGAATGAATTTATGTAAACAGTTTTATTATTATTATAATACCAAGCTACTAACCTTTATTAATAGCAACAGCCATTTTTGTTTAATTTCTCCACAAATAGACACGTCAACGCGCCAACGACTTCCCGCGGTTGTGAATATTCATATTGTATTAATTCAAAGTATAAACATCAAAGTCCGAACTAGTTTAACTTATTTTATTTATTACAAATTTGGAATTTAGATACACCTTATCATAATCTATATTTCAAACGCTTACGGGTGTTGTGTTGTGATAAGACTGATTAAAATGACAAGTTAAATAACATCTATATGATACCTAACTGTAAAAAAAAAGAAACCTGTTTGAAATTGAAAGTTCAACCTGAGTGGGTAATAATGATAGGTATATTTAAAATGCAGAAGCGTAAATTAATTGTTCGTATGAATATGTATGTTAGGTAAACATGCTATGTATATAAAATACTGTAATTTATAATTACTGTTTTGTTTAGTGATGGTAAAACAAAACATTAAACAAAATTTAAAATATATTTACATATGTACACATTTTTTTCCTAATTTCACACCTTTACTTAACCGAGCTTATGGTCTCGGTGGTCTAGTGTTTGAGCACCCCGCTTCTGAATCCAGAAGTAGCGGGTTCAAATCCGTGAACCAATGACTTTTCGAAATTGTTTTCGGAAGTTATGTGTGATAAATATCAATGACTGAAAACTTTGTGCCCGGTATGGCTACCGGTTCGCCACCTATTCCATTTGGGACTGTAACGACGAGACGAGGCTTAACAGCCGCTGCCTACACCTTCAGGTAGAAATTATCGCATAGTTATAAACACTAAAGTACCACCACAAAATCCAGGCAGACTCTGACAGAGGTTGTATGTACAATATTGATGATAATTCTGATAAGAACATTAACATATAGGTAGATATTACACCGGTCATGACCGGTCTCCGTTATTCATAAAGCAAATATGCACCGGGTGTAGGAGAGATCATGACGACCTCTTGCAATCAGTTGGTTGAAATATCTCTAATATAAGGGATAAGCGACAGTGAACACATTTAATTTCTTAACTTTTTACGCGAAACAAAGTTCGCGGGGTCAACTAGTTATTAACAAAAAAAGTCTCGGTGGTCCAGTGGTTGAGCACCCCACTTATGAATCAAGAATCTAGAATTTTGAAATAGATAATCAATATTTTTTCGAAGTTATTTGTGATAAATATCGATGACTGAAATGCAAACCTTGTGGCCTGTATGCCAACATGTTCACCACCTATTCCATTTCGGACGTAAACATAACGGCGACACGAGGCTTAACAGCCGCTGCCTACACGTTCGTGTAGAGAAAGGCGTGAAGTTATGTTATGTATAAAAAATTAAAAATACGACTTAGCGGTAAATAAGTAGGTGATATAAGCCCCCTTAAAGAGAATATGGACATACCTAATCTTATCATAATTCTGGGTGGTAGATAACGACCTACCCGATGTCAATGTTAGGCTCTTTATACAAATTCAAATACCAACTTGCAACTTTACTCTTTTATATGAAATACTCAATCCTGTATGGAATACCTGTATTTGGTATTTATTTATTTTGTAATCCATCTCGAAATTTTTGAACGAAGATAACGAAATAAAACAAGTATTAAAATATTTTTGTAACATTTAATACATTTCAAAAATAGTTTTAAATCTTATAATTAAGTTCTTTTAAAAAATACTTCTAAACATTAGCAAAGTAGATATATCAACGAAATACATTGTAAAATATAATTTGTATAAATAGTTTGATATACAACACATAGCAAAGTTATACAACATTTATGAATTAGTGAATTTAATTATTCCAACGTTATCTGCCATGACTAGACGAGTTATGTCGATTTATTTTAACCACAAAGTAGAACCTCTCTGTATTTATACTGGAGTACTTGATTATTAGTAGTATTGAGGCATTACATTATATTTTCCAGTACTCATTCGTTCATCAGATATAGTTTCATAAATTCACATAATGATAATTATATGTATATCACTACTTTTTGCTCCCAAAGTGTTGATTTATTACAGTCTAAGACAAAATTTTCGATACTTTTTTTTTTATTAAATACTATACTTATTAGCATTTCAATGGTTTCGAATCACGACACATCATTACAGACAACACCTGCAGCGGGCTGAGTAAGTGGTGATTTTTGTATATTTTTGACCAAATAAATTCTTTATAACGATTTATTTATATACAGATACAATATAGTTCCTAGATTATAAAATATATAGATAACAATTTTAGTATTAAATTACTGATCCGTATGTGTACCCTGCAGCTGGCTACAGTAACTAGTTATGTAAGGTTCGGTGAGTGTTTCAGACGGACTCGATCATGAGTGCGATTCCTTGTCCTCCTCCGATGCACGCTGATCCGATGGCGCGCTTCAGTCCACGCCGTCTAAGAATATAATATACGATATTAGTTCTTTATTATATAGAGAAGTGGAAATATATATAGCTGTATTAATGTTAGGTGTGTAAGAGTTGTGCCTTATGGCGCTGTTTTATCTTTGCCTACTCCGTAAGGTACTTGGCGTGAAGTTATGCATGATATGTATGAACCCTACCAAGGCTCGCTATGCGGCTGTTGCCACCTCATCTCTGTGGGTGTGTAATGCATCCTCCACACTACACGCGAAGTAGAACAAAGACGAATACGATAGTGGGAAGAGGTACTTTGGCTTGTGTCGTCAAACTTTGCCTCGCCTCGGGCGACTTCCATCTGTTGTCGCCTTATGCGCACGAGTTGAAGCGAGTCAAAGCTCATCGCAAAATTGAACTAGTGTTTAGAGGGGAGGGGCGAGGGGTGGGGTGTTGCCTCACCTCAGCTCGTGCACGAGGTGCGCGGTGATGCGTGAGCCGGACGCGCCGAGCGGGTGGCCCAGTGCGGTGGCGCCGCCGTTCACGTTGAGCTTGTCCACGTCCAGCTTCAGCGCCTTCGCGCACGCCAGCGTCTGTGCGCAGAACGCCTCGTTGATCTGCGCAACACCCAACGATTACTATTAAGACCGCTTAAATGTCTACACTACATCATAATATGATGTAGACGAAATACAAATTTCGACGATTTACAAATTTTGTAGTTCTGTGGTACATTATATGGTGTTAGTTACGTTCAAGGCTATTTAATAGCCTTGAACGTCCTGACGTTTTACGAAAATTTACGCGCGCATTACATTTGTCAAAGATAAACGTAAAAAGTTTTATATCAAAAACTATAATCTCCATGGCTAGCTTTATATTTGTATACATATATTATCAATATCATGTTAAACTACAATTATATCAAAAATAAAAAGAAATCACGACCATTTCAATATTTAATCTCAGGCGAAATTCAAAAAAAATTACGTTCTGTTACTTTCGTTTAATGTTTAATTGACCCGAATACCTCGCCTCGTAAGTTTGATTTTGTGACCTATTGCCTAAAGATGTCACAAACACAAAAAACGCACTTATAACTGCGCTACGATCCTCTAAAGTCCTCAAAAGGTGCATCGGTATATATGCACTTTTGGGAACTAACTTCCCGAAACGTTTAAGTGGATACTATTACTTAGTCCTGATTTATAACTACATCTGCATCGCTCATGTCTCCGCCACTATAACTCTAAAGCGCGAATAATCTTTTAAAAAATGTTTACAAAAGATACTCGGATCATCAAAAAATCAAAGGTATCTGATTTATTTCAGAAAAAATAACTGTTGCTTACTAGTCATCATCATCATTAGCCTTTTTGCGGTCCACTGCTGGACATAGGTCTCCCCCATAGAGCGCCACAACTGCCGGTCCGCTCAATCATGGGGGGTTTTTTTCATAATCGCCACGCTTGGCAGGCGGGTTGGCGATCGCAGTAGGCTGTTTTTTCTTGAGAGAGAATGCTGCTGCCCATTCTACTCGCTTACTAGTAAATAGTACCTAACTACCTACACTCTACAAAATTCTTTACTGACGGCCAAGCAGTTCACTCTACGCTCTAAAAATCAACTTTCTATTCAAAAGCTTGTCATTGCAAATTTCTGTCAAAAAAACACTATGGAGAAAGAAAGAGAAGGAGTAGAAACTGTAGAATCGTTAGACTAATACATACTTCCAATTCAATATTCACTTCCACTTTCTTCTGATTCCCAATTCTTCAATCCGACGACGAACTGAACTTGTCTTACCTCAATAAGATCGATGTCATTGAGCGTCATCTTAGTGACTTTGAGCAGATTCTCAATAGCGGGTACAGGTCCAACTCCCATGATGCTGGGGTCCACACCCACGTAAGACCAGCCCACCAAACGTGCGAGGGGTTTCAGATTTTTAGCAGCTTCTTCGCTAGCTAGAAGAATAGCACCGGCTCCGTCGCTAATACCCTAAGAGAGAAAGGTTCCCTTTGTTCAATTAAATTGAAATGTTTTATAAAACATATTGACTTGTCCATTTTCAAAAGTGATAGAGCCACGCAATACTTCGGAACGAATGAATAGTTGGGATGACCGGTTAAATACCTCGACCTTTTAGAAAGTCAACGTTAAGTGGCTCATGACGCTATACGCTTACCACCAGGTGACGGTGACCCGCTTACTCGTTTGCCCTCCTCGTTATAGCGAGACGTAGGCTACTTACGGAAGCACTGCCAGCTGTGACAAGACCGTCCTTCTTGAAGACAGGCGGCAGTTTCTGGAGACCTTCGATGGTGGTGTTGGGACGAGGATGCTCGTCAACCTCCACATTCACTTGTTTACGTTTAATTGTGAGTGTCAGCGGCTCTATCTCCGCTTTGAACACGCCCTCGGAGTTTGCTACAGGAATTAAATTATATTACATCTTACTATAATATGAATTCTGATAACACGAAACCTAATGGAACCCCTCAAGATAAAAATACAAACATTCAGTCGAAACACAAACCCCTTTCTAGCCCTAGTCCATTTGGTCCAAAAAATCGCTTATTAAAAAGTCTAAAAAGAAGTACTTACATGCGGCCCATCTTTGCTGAGATCTCAACGCAAAGTTGTCTACTTCATTTCGTGTAATACCAAACTGTGCACCAAGTTTCTCAGCTGTCATGCCCATGGGAAGACCGCAGTAGGAGTCAGTAAGACCTGCCCATAATGTGTCTTCGAAGGCGTAGTTGGTGCCCAACATGGTTCCGAACCGAACACCTCGTACTGCGAAGGGAGCTTGAGACATATTCTCTACACCACCAGCCATGGAGATCTTTGCTGCACCAGTTAGAATGTCCTATGAAGGGAATATAAAATCAAACCCATTTTAACCGATTTCAAAAAGGAAGAGGCTGTCAAATCGCATAGTTACACTTTATTTGTCCATTCTATATCCCCGTTATGCATATACGGCCTCGGTGGCCTAGTGGTCGAGCACACGGCTTCTGATCCAGAGGTCCGGGTTCGATTCCTGACCCTGGCTCACACCAATGAATTGTTGAAATTGTTTTCGGAAGTTATGTGTGATAAATATCGATGACTGAAAACTTTGTGCCCGGTTTGGCAATAGGTTCGCTATTCCATTTGGGACGTAAACATAACAGCGAGACGAGGCTTAACAGCCGCTGCCTACACCTTCGGGTAACAAGTTATGTTATGTTATGCATATAAAGACTTTTATGAAAAAAAAATTGTAGTGTTTACGTCTTGTGCGTAACCAAGGAAAAAACAAGAAAAATAGAAATAAGAAAGTTAATGTTCCGCTCAAAAGAATGACAGTTCGAAAAGGAATACTGTTCCCTTCAAAAGAGGAACTGGTCACTTTATTTAGGAACTGTTAAATTAAAGCGGGTTGCTTAATGTTTTTACAAAAAAGTGCAAATCGCGTGCGAACAGGGAATATTCCTTAAAAAAAGAGTTTCATTCAAAGAACGTCTGCCGCGTTGCAAATTAATAATGTTCCGTTCAGAAAGGCTCTTGTATTGTTCAAAAAGGTTGCTGTTCCGTTTAAAAACGGTCTGACGCTTCAAAAAGGATCTGTTGCGTTCCAAAAAGGATCTATTTCGTTTAGAAAAGGTTCTGTTTCGTTCCAAAAAGGTCGGTTCTATTCAAAGAAGGGACAGAAATATACCGGATAGTATCTCAATTTTTGTGCCAGTTAAGCCACTATAGCTATATATTTATTAAATAACTATAAATATCTATTGACACCAAAGTATTATTTTTGTAGCTTAGCAATAACATTGTTATCATCCTTTTATTATTGTAAGGCTTAGTTTGATAAAGTGTGATGGAGAATGTTGGACTGTGGACTTTGGAATTAATAATAATCAATACCAATATTGTAGAAAGGTAAATTTAGATCACATATTTTCATATACAGGCTGTACAAAACAATGTGAACCGCTTTTCAGGGCTTAGGATGATATTATTAAACGAATCATCTCATCTTCCTGCCCTTTCCCCATTGTTTTGGGTCGGTACATCAGGTTTATCCCTATCATTCGCATCTTCCAAACTGACACCCGTCATAATGTCGAGTTCCTCTTCGCTTATTTCCCTCCATATTCAGGTTATCATTCTTCTCGCAATAAGTATATAATCACTCTTTCTCACATGCCTGAACATTTAAAGTATTGAACAATGTCACTATTCAAATTCAAAATATCTTTATTCTATAGACTTTACAAAGTACTTAGAATCGTCACATAAAACTACTAGCTAACATTGACGGAGCTTAGATTCCCTTTCATCACACTGTCTTGAATGTGACAGCGAATCTAAGTGCCAGTTCCGGCGTCAAGGCTTCTTGAGAAGAACTGGCAAGAAACTCAAGGCCGACTCTTTTCAATTTCCAGTTTAACAAATTATAATAATTACAATCAATACAATACAAAAGGAGCAGTTCAATTCCAAACTTTTTTATCGTTTATATAATCTGCGATACAATAATAAGCCCTTTGATATAATCTGCTTTTAATATAATTCTTAAATTTACCCATGAATAATTAAATCGCGTCGTTTGGAAGTTTATTGTAGAAGCGTATACATTGACCTGGGAACGAGTTAGAGATTTTATGGAGCCTAGTAGTGGGCACAGCGAGTTTGTTTTTATTTTTACTAAAAAATCACAATAATTTTCTCGTAACTGTTGAACGAATGAATCAGTGACAAAATTATTTTATTTTAAGTAGCAAAGTAAAAGGTCTATTTCACTACCCAATTTTTA
Organism: Euproctis similis; assembly: GCA_905147225.2. Classification (NCBI taxonomy): domain Eukaryota; kingdom Metazoa; phylum Arthropoda; class Insecta; order Lepidoptera; family Erebidae; genus Euproctis; species Euproctis similis. The sequence continues at coordinate 1,342,425 of LR990121.1, read as the reverse complement.
GGGAGACTAACCCTAAATAAGAGTGATGTAATATGAGTTAGAAAGTAAGGGTCCCTAACTAGGGTGACTGGGTGGGCCCGGCAGATATGCTCCCTGACCGCCCTTATGAGGGAGTAGTAGCGACTTTAAATTCCACGTGTGTGGCTTTTATTACCCATAATTACCTACTATTCATAAATATCTAATTTGAATTATTGTATTTATTATGTACGTAATTGGATCATTTCTTGAAAAGATGTGTTTTGACCATTGAACACAGAGAGTGAAGGAGCCGGTAATCAGTGCAGTGTGATAATAAATCGACGACCTTGCAAGTGGCCACGCTTTCCTAACAATCGGGCCCTGAATAACGTGTGGTGTAACACCCTCTTACATCATCGGAATTTAATGTCTTGAAGGTATAGGGTAAATCAATTACCTGTGCAGAGTTGACGACAGATTGGAACCCGGAGCCGCACAGTCTGTTGATGCCGAGTACTGGCTTCTCTTCGGGTATCCCTGCCTTAAGCGCCGCGTGTCTCGGTGTGTAAATGCCATCCGTTTGAGATGCCTATTTCAAATTACATAAATAATTTTAAGTTCATGTAAAGTTGAGACAAATAAAATAATAAATAGTTTGTTGAACAGCAAAGTATGTTTTTTCACACATGAAGCTAACTCTAGCTTCTTTGATGATGATCTGTTCTGTCCTGGTGGACAAAAGCAAAATACCAGGTAATACACACCGACATGACTTGTCCAACGACGACTGTATCCACTTTCTCTGGTGCTACTCCCGCCTCTTTAAGTGCTGCTGTCATGGCAGCTGTTTGCAGTTCAGTCGCCGAGGTATTTCGGAAAACACCACCGAACGTGCCAAAAGCAGTCCTCTTGGCGCCCACAATGAATATACCTATAACAATTATAGTCTATATTTAAGACCAACATTTGAGAACGGCTTGACCGATGCGGATGGATTTTTATCGCGTGTGTGTCATCATTAAACTATCTCTCTCTAAACTATAGAGATCTTACAAAGAGACTGATCGAGGCCTCTCACGACCAGAGGGCTGGTCTATTCTTCGCACAGAGGATTAGCATTGCCATTCATTGCCATACAGCCAGTCTTCTGGGCACGCTGCCAGTAGAACGAGATGCGGAGAAATTTTATTTCTTGCTAGTCAAAAGACTAGAATTAAAAATTTGCATATTTATTGTAAATCTTATTTCTTCTTAATATAACTAGGTACATAATAAATATAATTTTTATTTTTAATTTTATTACCTTTTACGTTAGGAGGTAGTCAATACATCGCAGACTGCCACTGACTATGCCCTCAGATATTAAGGGCGTGGAGTTATTAATAAACATAAGAATATTTTAAAATATTTATTTCTTATGAATTTTATTATGAAATAAAACTCATCCCGTCACCCGATAGGCCAGCGGTTTGGCAGACCGACTTCTGATTCAGAGATCTCGAGTACGAATAGAGTTGATGACCGCATTGGGATGCCAGATATTCCATGGGATCATATAATCCAATTGGCAAGTGGAACGAGGCATAATACAACTGTTTACACCTTCGAGTAGGTATTGAGGACACAGAAAAAAAAATCTGCTTTTACATACAATAAAAGACTCTAAAGAAATAAAAAATAATAACTAAAAGTGTTTAAATATATACAAATACATACTGTATAGCTTGATTCGGAAAATTTACAGTTTATAACTACTTTGGAATTTGACCCCTGGATGCATATTCGTTAAAAAAATTTACTTCATAGACGATATCACCATAATCTGATTATTACTATTACAAATAAATATTAGAAACACTTACCTTTAGCAGCAACCGACATTGTAACTTTGTATTCAGATAAAAATATAAAAATTAAATTAATCTACTAACACGTACACACTAAAACACAGCCACGGTACAAATAAAAATAATAAAGTAACTGACCGAACTGAACTAAATAACATCTGAACATAGTAACGTACCTAGTGAACATTCTGAAGATCTGAAGTATTATTACATGTGAACAGGAATGAGATTGAATGAAAATGGGATTATGTTATGCACACTGTTGCCGACCCTACTGTTTTAACAGTAGATTTACTGTTTTTCAATTGATGTCCCTGTTTTTTGTTTTATCCATTAATTTTATTATTTTTTCAATTAGTGTAGAGAAACACCTGTTACCTCAAGAAAATACTTTACTTTATTATTTCTATGTTATAAAACGTTATGTAACTGGATAGTTTAATAGACCATAGCCCATATGCTAGTGACAACTACAGTTGAAACTTGAAAGTTGAAATTTCTCAAATACGTGTGATACCTGCCTACCTTTATAATAAAAAAAAAACAATACTTATGTTGTGTTTATATAAATATTATAATGCTCTAGTCACTGAAATAATTGAGTGTTTTTATTGACATTGGTTATTATTTTAATTATAAGTACCTACTTGTATGACTGAGCTTTGCTCGGTATTTTTTTATAAATTATGTTTTTTGGAAAGTACGAATTACTAATAAAATGATGAAATATGAATAATAGATTTCGATTTCGTTTCTAAAAATGATTCCTAGCCAAATCGATTTATCGCCCCCGAAACCCCATTTATACTAAATTTCATAAAAATCATTGGAGCCGATTCCTAAATTCCAATTATATATATTTATACAAGAATTGCTCGTTTAAAGATATATGAGAAAAGTATGAAACCTGCCTTTTTGAACCCATCTACTGTTTTCTACTGTTTTTTAATTAGAGAACTGTTGTTTTTTGATTTGTTGGGGTTGGCAACACTGATTATGCATGAATGACTAAAAAGTAAACTGTTTGTTTGTTAAAATAGCATTAATATGAGATAAAAATATGCAACGCGATAGACCGGAATTACATAATATAATAATTGTACATGTCACTGTAAACTAGAGTTACGTATGAGCACTGTCGTAGCTAGTAAAACAATTTACTATTATTATGAAATTTCCGAAATATATTTTATCTTTTTAGCAGTGGTATAATAACAATTTTATCTGTCAAAATAGTAATCAAAAGAAATAATTTCATATCACGTAGAATGTCCAAGCCAAATCCAACCAAATTTTTTGTATTTTTTTTTTATGGGAGAAGGGGCAAACGAGCTTGCGGGTCACCTGATGGAAAGCAATCACCGCCGCCCATGGCGTCTGCAATACACATGGTAGTTGGAAATACTCCGTCATTGTAATATTTCAGTTATTTTCAGCATGTATATCACATGTGATACAGAGACGTCTCGCCAAAAAATGTGGGTATTCATAAAACTAATTATTTTAGTTTTCTTGCGATAGTTTCAGGAAAATAATTATAAACATCAGTCGTGCACCGCGGATCATTATTGTACAAAAGAGAGATTTATACTCTTGTTGAAATAGTTCAAGTAGGCATATTTAAGAATGGTATGAAAATCTATGATTAACGGGAATAATATGAATAATGGCAAAATCTATCTGATCTAGCGGAACGATTAGCAAGCTACATTCCTCTGACTAAGCGAAAGACAAGTATTTGGTACAAAAATATAACAAACATCAAAACGTTTGTTAGGTACCATATTTTTGTACCAAATGCTTGTCCACAGTGCTTGTCTTTCACATATATGTGGTTCATGTAACGATTCAGTATTATTTTACAAGGTGTAGGTAATCACAATAAGTATGTATCAAATTAGACTCTTTGTATTACTTTTGAGGTGGCTTCGCTGTTAACGAATTAGAATACATATATGATATAATCCATTTAATTCACACTGGTAATCATTTATATTTCAAGACATGAAAATATTTTTTTACAAATGGCAAATGTGTTCTAACTAACGAGCAATGAAGAAGGAAACCTATATACCTACGCTATATACCTACAAGTCAATGCTAACGAGCCAAAAAGAAAAAAAGTAAGCACTAGTAAGCAGTCATCTGAGTCTGACATCTCTGTCTAGGTATTTATAACCTACAAATAGTACAAATTCGATTTATTTAAATTTTATTTGAAATGCTGCAATGAGCGATGGTCGATCTGTGAGTGGGCAATTAAAAAAATTCGTGTTTCGGGGAAAACCTACAACTAACGGTGAGATTCGAGGTGATTATCTGGAGATAGTTATACCAGAGCTTCTCACCGCTGGCTACTCGTTCTACGCGTGGCCATCGGCGCCCCTTCTCGCTTGGTATTTGTGGACACAAAGGCGACATTTACGCGGACTACGCGTACTAGAACTTGGATGTGGAACTGGACTTCCGGGAATCTTAGCTGCCAAGTGCGGCGCTCGAGTCACGCTTACTGATAGTGTAGCCTTACCACGGTCCTTGAGACATTTATCTGCGTGCTGTGAGGCTAATGGTCTTGTTCCGAATCGTGATGTGAAAATTCTTGGGCTCGCCTGGGGTTTGTTCTTATCAGAAGTCCATACACTCAGACCAGTAGATTTAGTTCTTGCTTCCGATTGTTTCTATGAGCCCTCGCAGTTTGAAGAAGTATTATCAACTGTAGCTTATTTATTAGAAGGAACTGACAGTCGATTTTTATGTTCTTACCAGGAACGCAGTACTGACTGGTCAATTGAGGCATTATTAAAGAAGTGGGGACTCAAAGGTGCTTTATTGGACTTGGATTCACTAAGCGAAAGTTCTGGAGTTGACTACAGGGCTATAACTGGAGACCGTTCTTTGCATTTGATTGAAATTGTTGCAGTTTGAGGTTATGGCCAGTACAGTTAAAGCAGCTCGCCTTTATGTAGGCCGTTTACCCTGGACTGTTGGTCACCGCCAGCTGAAGGAATATTTCGCACAATTTGGCTTGGTAAAAAGTGCCAACGTTATTTTTGATCAATCTACCGGTATCAGCCGGGGATACGGTTTTGTTGAATTTGCTAGTGAGGCTTCTGCCACGAATGCTCTTAACAAGCAAGTGCATTCTTTAGAGGGTCAAAATTTGGTAATTCAAACTCAAAGTAGACTGGAATAATCTATTCCTATATATTAAAAATGGCCGAAGCACTTCCAGAATATACTGACTCAGATTTTTCGGATGATGAATCCTCAACTTTAGACAAATCTTTTAATAGAGCAGCAGATTATGTTAGGAAGTTAACCAGCAAATTGGACAATAACCAGTTATTGGAACTATATGGCCTTTACAAACAAGGTACAGAAGGTAAATGTAACACACCCAAGCCGGGTTGGTTAGATGGTAAAGGCCGGAGAAAGTGGGATGCTTGGAGATCTTTAGGTGACTTGTCAAGTGAAGAGGCTAAAGACAAATACATCTCTTTAGTCCAAAAATATGCACCAGAGCTAACTGAAACTACTAGTAATGATGAAACTGGAGCTAAAGAAGCTTGGGTTGCTGTTTCTTCAATGTACAAGACAGAGGAGCCTGATCTGGATTATAATGAACTGTCAATATTGGATGCTGCTCGAGAAAATTGCTCAGATCGTATAACTGAGCTTCTAGGAAAAAACCCTGATCTAAAGTATGAGAGAGATGAATATGGTCTGACAGCTTTGCACTGGGCTGCTGATAGAAATGCTACTGCTGCTTTGCAAGCTGCATTGGATGGTGGTTGTCCTGTTGACGCCATTGATGACAGTGGGCAAACTGCCTTACACTTTGCTGCCCTCTGTGGTCATATAGAGTCAACCCAAATCTTGTTAAGAGCTGGTGCTACCATATTAAAAGATGAGGAGGATTGTACTCCATTAGACATTGCTGATGATGAAGAAGTAAAAAAAATTCTGGAAACTGCTAAGTAGAATGTGCGAGTTTCAAACTTACTTACGTATTATATGTAAATTATTTTAAATATTTAACTGGGAAAGATTGCCATATATTGGAAAAGATCTTTAGTCTTAGAATTAAATTTGAGTTATTGTAGTTATTGATAAAAATAAACATTGAATAATATTTGTGTCTATAATTCATTATTTGACAAAATACATAATCAATAAGTATCAGATTCAGTAAAAAGCTGTAGCTTATGGGATAGGGGCCATGTGGGTCATCTGATGGGAAGTAAATAGTGCTGCTCATGGACACCTGCAATACACAGTGTCACCATTGCACTGCAGGGCTTTCAGATAAGATATGGAGAGGATAGGGAGTGGGATGGTCAAGAAGATTACTAACAAAATCATTTAAGTGAGAAATGTGTTAGCAACCTTACCAAGTGGACTAGCAAACCAGTTACTTAAATGTGACTAAAAATATTTTATATATTAGTTAATTGCTTTTTTCAATATTTTTGTTTTTGAACTCAACACCATCTAGTTTCCAAATGTTGAATATATAGAGCTAAAATAGGAACATGATTCCATGTTTTGCATTAAGTAATACTAGACTACAGGCCCAAGCTGAAAAAAAGATGGGTTTATTTTATTTTTATTTATTTTTATTTATTTATTTAATAAGATTCACCAGCAACATAATCTTTACTCATTTACAATAAGATGTAGTTACAATAGCCTGTGCTAAAAGATATGTCCTTATAGGTAAATACAGCTTATGCTTACAACTAAACGTCAACTCAGATTATTGTTATGATACAGTTTATCCTATACACATTATAGCTCGTACATATATAAAGAGTAGTCAAGAGACAAAATGAACATGAAATGAATCATATCAATACCCGCGAGTGTTCAAGTTCAGCCACACACAATTTCCTAAACGAACAGCCAGGCAAGTGGAAAATGTCGATATCGCAGTTCCCTAATTCGTTGTAGGCACTCATGCACCTGCGTAAGGGCGCGCTTCTACCAAGATTGGTTCTACAGTGAGGCAAACCAAAGACCCTTGTCACCGGATGTCTAGGGACATGATAAGGTACAGAGAGGCTAACTTGCCGGAGAAGCCCCGGACAAGTCAACCTACCATGGATAAGCTTATGTAATGTAACAAGGTCCAGAAGTTTTCGTCGGTTGGTCAGAGACATTATTCCGAAATGTTTAAGGCGAGCATCATAATCAGCGTCACGTGGACAATCACGACAACGATAGACAAGATAGCGGGTAAAATTCCTTTGGATGCGTTCTATTCTGTCAGCATGATTTTGGTATATAGGATTCCATATGCTTGACGCGTACTCAAGGTGACTGCGAATAAGTGCGTTAAATAGTATTAAAAATGTATCTATTTTTTTAAATTGTTTGCCCAATCGTTTGACCAAACCCAAGATCCTCCAGGAACAAGTTACGATCTTATCAATATGGTCAATAAACTTTAATTTATTGTCAATTAATACACCGAGATCACGAGTAACGGATGATTCTACCAAATCTTGACCAGCAATACTGTACTTAGATGGAAAAGAGTTAATCTTTCTTGTAATCCTCATATAAGTACATTTTTGGGGATTAAGTGTCATTTTATTAAGAAAGCACCATTTATCGATAGCTTCTAAATCCTTTTGCAATAGAGAAGCATCAGATTCATTAGACACAGACCTATAAAGTTTCAAGTCATCAGCGAAAATTGAGAAGTTACTGTATTGAATAGAATCAGAGATGTCGTTGATAAACGTCAAGAAGAGAATAGGTCCAAGGTGGGAGCCCTGAGGTACACCAGAGAGAGATATATAATCATCCGACTTGAACCCATGCACAATCACACTCTGAATTCGATTCCTTAGATATGAGCTCAGCCATCGCAAAAGATCCCCGTGAATCCCATAAGCTTTTAGTTTCGAAATGAGTATAACATGGTCCACCCTATCAAATGCACTAGAGAAATCGGTATATATGGAATCTACCTGTAACCGATTGTCTACACGCCTCACCAGGTCAGTGACATATTCCATCAAATTGCTCAAAGTGGATTTACCTTTACAGAATCCGTGCTGTGCCCCAACCATTACTTTGCTTAAATAATTCGACAATATCGGACAGACGACACCTTCAAATATCTTCGCGAACTGGCTCAAAATCGATACCGGACGATAATTTTTGACATCATCTTTTTCACCTTTTTTAAAAATTGGAATAACGTTGGAACGTTTCCATACAGAAGGAAAAGTATGTGACTTTAGAGACTTATCAAATATTATCTTCAGAGGAAGCGTCAAGAACTTACATGTCTTTTGAATAAAAAGAGGTGGTATTCCATCAGGTCCGGCTCCTTTACTAGCATCAATAGATGTGATTGTTTTTCTAATCTGGTGCTCGGTGAATAAAACTCTACTTAAGCAATCCTGTGGGTAACGATCATCAAGGTCCGGTGCTACAGAACCTTCCGACCGAGAGAAAACCGATGAAAAATGCGCAGCGAAAAGGCCACATATCGATTCACCGCTATCTGCTTTTAAATCGTTCAAGTGCATCTGCTTAGGGATGTCAGAGGAGCCACCCCGGTTATTTCGGAGAAAAGCCCAGAATTTTTTCGGGTGATGTTGTATTGACATCTCTGTACCCGTGATGTAATTAGAGTAATTAGAGTTTAGAACAATATGAAAGCATAAAATAATAAGGTTCAGCACTATGCCATCGCTTGTAAGTTGTACAACTGAGTCCAGGTGAGAACTCAAAAAGTACAGGCAGAGTGAGTACATTTTAGTCATATATTTTTGTACAAAAGTCTTACCATCGATAGATTCATGAAAAATATAAGCAAACGCGCAGTGCCATTAAAAAAATTTCATACTATTATATTTATTCCATCTAATCCAGATTCTAATCCATTATTCTACAATGTCATACAAAAATTATGTAACAAGGTTAAAAATCGAGGGTTGCAACCCCCTCTCTTTCTGAGGTCCACATAAAATTAAATTATTTTGATAGTATTTTATGCATAGATAATATTTTTTCATGTGGTAAATTTAAAGGGGGGGTCTGAAGCGGAAAAAACTGAAAAAGAAAAAATCAGAAATATAAGGTGAAATTCAGTACGATATTTTTTATACCCACGGCATTTATATAGTTTATTTGTACTAACTTTCAGTCTTTTCGTAATTCCAGGTTCAATCTATAGAAAATAGTAACATACGGGTCTCGTGGCGCATAGGTAAAACTACCGGCTGCAGCAATGAGGTTGGGGGTTCGATTCCCACTCGAGCACAAATATTTGTGACAAACATGAATATTTGTGTGGCGTCTCGGTGTTTTTCTATGTATTATAAGTATTTATTTACAAAAGAAAAGTATTTATGCATTAATATCCGTTATCAAGTATCCATAACACAAGCATTTAGTTGCTTAGCTTGGAACTGGAGGGTGCTGTGTGTATTGTGTCCAAGATTAATATTATTATACATACATGCATCTGCACAAATTTGTATGTATATTATTTAGGATTACTAAAATATGTAATGAATTAAAAAGAACATTGATGTTACAAAGTTAAAAATTCTATTTTTATTATATTTAATCAGTCATTATAATACACATGAATTATTTTTCTTTACAAATATTTAACTATTAATATTAATGGACTGCTCCGTCTCTCTCTCTTTCATATAAAACAAACATTTGCATTGCTCAGATACTACTTCATCATAATGTTTCTAAATAACTATAATCTATTGCTAATATTTATTATCATTTATACACTGAACCTCTACTGAGGGGAGGCAAAGGGAATTGTGCCTTCTTTAACTCCTGTAAGTTTTCACTTTTGCTTACACAGACTTGTCCAATATATTCACGAGTATAAAAGTTTATTAACCATATATAATTAATGAATGGTAAATGTTTAGTTGGGATTTTTTTATAACACACATCACCATGTTGGTATGTTAGTAATTTTGACTGCACATATAAGTATTAAATTTATCGCAAACTATCGCATAAGCCATCATGAGGTATACAGAAAGAGCTGAATCCCATAACACACAACATTAAGAAAAGCCACTTGCTTCCTTGTCATAATTTAGTTATTCACATACTTTTATTTTAAAGCTGACCTGACTTTCTGATGTCGTATAAGAAAGTCAGGTCAGCTTCAACAGTCAAAGAAAATGCTATTCGATTGGTAAGTCCAACACAGTTAAACTTTTATACAGTTTATCTGCTTAGCCGAATGAAAAATAGCTATTTATTTCTTAGAATGTTATGAAAAATAGCTGTCAGTAACACCATACTGTGAAGAGAATGACACGAATGAAGCAACTACTAACTTGGTTATAAGACCAGCTGATGGATTATCAGTGAGTAACACTGAGCTCCTATGGACAATCTTCTATACACAACATCATGCACATACTCTCAGTTGAGTTGATGACAACATGCATATTTTTAAACAAAACATTCTACTATTATGAAAGAATAAGATGAGGAAGACTCTTTTTAGAATATTACATCAATTGCAGCCGATCATTAGTTAGTGGATTTCTAGAAGTAGTAATTCTGTGCTAAATATCTAGCAGATTTACAAATACCCTACAATATAGTGATCACCATGTACTTATTTTTTTTTTTCTCAGGGTCTGTCAAGCCCTTTTTGCAACATAGAAGGACATTGCTTCAATTCAATCTGTCAGTAAAATATAAACCTAAAAATTTATCACAACAAAGTTTATGTACAGACAGACTCCTAGTACTATTTGAGATTAGTTAAATAGTAAGGTCACACAAATATTTGTACTGGGGCGGGGATCAGATCCCCAAGTTGCGTGTCGTTTATGTCTAAACTGTACAGGATGAGATCGTTGGTTCAGTTGTCCTTGCCGCTGGTGGGCGGGGCGCTGCTGGGGGTGGGCGGGGCGCCGGTGCCGAGGGGCGGGCCGCTGCCGACGGGCGGGTCGGCGTCCAGCTGCTTCAGCAGGCGGAAGAGAGCGGCTGCTTCCCGAATGCGGCTGAACTCCACACAGAATGCTTCCACTTCGATAAATAATTCCTGGAAATACAAAATATATACTATTAAAATCTCTAGGGTTATTCCCTAAAAAACATCTTTTAAGAAGCATTTTTGAAATAGGCATTGAAATAATATTATTGTGAGTAAAAAATATCTTAGTGTTATAGTTCTGTGAGAAAACTATAAAAAAACGGCTAGCCCTATTGTAATGAATTTTGAATGGAGCATAGGTCACTCACCTTAACGTTAATAATCTTATTTCTAATGAGCGACTGCAAGAACACACAGACAAGACGAACCAACCGGTTCTGCATGTATCTGTCTCTTATAGTTTCACATGTAGATATACAATTGCTTATATACAGGTGTACAAACTCAACAGGCAGGTCCACTGATGTTGTCAACCTGAAATGGCCAAAAAATTAAAAATTTAACCTATCGCCTCAATCGAATAAAGTAGTTCAAGCCACTTTTCTTTCGGTAAGAGCAGTATCTGAAGGCCAATGCCGCTTACACCCCCATTCTCATTCGGGAATGGAGGTGTAATTAATGTAATTCGCGTATCACTATCAGAGTTGCAGGTGAACCGTTCACTCGCTTGAAACGAAAAAAAAATACCACAACAGTATTTACCTGTTAACAACCTCCATGGAGTGCAGTGACATCTCCATGTTGACTAGAACGCTGAAGTACTCAGTGATTTGCTGAGAGTTAATGAGTTTCAACAGAACAGATATTGCTACAATCGGATTATTCTCAACCAGATCTGGTAACTGGAAGAAAAACATATTTTGATTAATACATTGTACAGAAAGATGGCAATCTATAGGTTTTTATAGGTTACTAAAACATAATTAATCAATCAAGAATTATCAACAATAATACAACAACTAATAGACTAGAACAGTATAAAAATATCAGTAGTGGAGTACCTGTCCAGGAGTGACTCCTATCTGGTACACGAGCTGAGGGTCGTGGTCCAGAAGCGCCAGCAGTCGCTGTTGGTGGGTCACGCTCAGCGGACCTTTTAGAGCGATCGCCGTCAACTCCTTAGCCTCCGCTACAGTGGCCGATACTGGCTCGGCCTTCGCTTCTTCTGTAATCTTCTTCTCTTCTGACTTTTCTTTTTTCTCCTCTTGCTGAAACAATTGTTTCCTTCAGGTCAATAATTTACTTGCCATCATCCGGATGTGTATTGCAACATAACATATCTTTCCAACACAAGTGTTTTTTTTTATGGAATAGGAGGGCAAACAACCAAGTAGCATCTTATGGTAGGCAACTTGTGCTCATGGACAACAGCAACAATACAGTGTTACCAACTTTTAATGGAGTAGGATGGGGAAGGGGGTGGTCCTACGGCCTACAGTCTACCTTTTTCACCGAACGAAACGCGGCATGAGCCACTTTACGTCGATCTTCTAAGAGGTTGGGGTATTTCACTGGTCAACCCGGCCCATTCATGCAGCTAACTGCTTGGTTCTATATGTATCTGTAAAGGAGTTGATGGCTAATACCCTGCATCATTATCCAAATATTTTTTTTGCCAGACATCAAACACTAAAAAAGACTTCTCAGCAAGTAACTCCACAACATGCCTAATGAATGATATCTATTTCTCTGGTATAAGTGACTAAAACAATATATCCATATTTTATACAAAACTTCTAAAATGATTTCCGTGAAGTCATTACTTTGCAGATTTGAACTCGTAAGTATAAACTAATTTATCAGCTCACCTTTGGCTTGCTTTGCTGTGGCTGTTGTGTTGGCTGTTTTCGTTCCACTTTTTCAGGCTTTAGCCCTAACAGTCCCTCACAGTCAGGGTCATACATTGGTACATAAGCACCACGATTCACCAAACATTTCCAGACAGCCTAAAATTATGTAATTGTTTATTTAGATAGGGATACAAATATTTTAAATGACATGAAATAGAAAAAAATTTGTAAATGCTTGTTCTGTTTATTAATATTGTGAATAAATACACTCATTAAAATTTTATTATTTTTTATACAACTGTAATATTATGGACTCACCTTGTCTGCAGTGATTTCAGCTGTGTCCATCAAGAATGTAGGCAGAGGTATAGGTCCAGATGCTTTGAGAGTTCTATGTAAGGGCATGTAATCATTTGAGATCAAGGATTCTAGGAGCTCCTTCATAGCCATACGGTTGGGTGGACTTCTGTAAATATAAATACAGACTACTCAGAAGCATCACCCACCTAATATTGTAATTTATTGTTTAATAGGTGCCTCAACATACTTTGTACTGATTAAAGTAAATAATTCAATAAACTTGTGTTAACAACTATCCCACATCTCAAGTTTTAATAAAGTTCATAGTGGATGAAGAATATCATACATAATTTATATACCTATCTTAAAATATTATACAGACAGAATATTAAGTTATTAAAATTCCATATATCATTAAAATGAACAAGATTGAAGCTATCTCTCTCATTAACAATAGTTCCTGCAAGAAGACTTCTTAATACATATAGATTTGAAATGGATTGAAAAAGTCATCAACAAACCCATCACTTAGAGGTATAAGTGCTGGAGCTGCAGCCCTTGCCATGGAACTCATGTCAGCTATCCTCTCCGCTACTATAGTTTGTAAAGTAGAGTAATCAAATTCCAAATCCTTTGGTGGTACTTCTGTCAAAATTATTTGTTTGGCTGATTTTTTCATTACCTGTAAGTGATGTTTTGCAAATTAAATATACTATTATATATATACATCTATACATACAGATTACTGGTGTTGAGCCACTTACATCTTTGATATTGACTGGTAAGAATCCATGAAGCTGTCCGATCAAGACTCTTTCCTGAGGTGCCAATGGATGCAGGCCAGGCTTGCCCTCCAATAAATGCAGGAACAATGATGCAAATGGATTATCTATCTTGTATATATCATACAATATTGCTAAAGCAACAATTCGCTGACCAGGGAGAGACAGGTCTCCACCGGTTATCAAGGATGACAAAAGCAGACATACTGGAAATTTAATTTTATATTTTATCTTACATACAAAATATATGTACTCGCCAGGGAAGACCCCCTTAGTTAAAGAATTAGTATAAAGTGCAAATATATCTTGATAAAAACTATCAATTCCATAAAATTCAGAAAATTATAAATGCGGTACTAACTACTTACAGTTAAAATGATCGGATTTAGGAAACTTTTTCTGCACTTGCGTACATATAGAGTCTAATGTTTGTGAATCAACAGTTTGCTCTGAAAATAAACTGAAAAGAAAACAAAACTTATATGTAAAAAACAGCTGCTAAAATACATAGAAAGCGGCAAGGACGGTATTTGTGTTACTTACTCTAAGATGTATTTACTATTTTCGTTTACCAAATGTTGCGACATTTTAACCTGTAATGTCTAATTTATTATAAATCTGAATTAATGCCGGGCTTTTCATCAGATTCTCTCTTTTTGGATGTGGTTATCGCAGATCATTTAAATTAAGCGCAGCGTCCACAGCTACTTTGACTAAAATAAAAACAAATTCACACATAGGCCGCGTTCCACATAAAGCCCACAAAGACCGCGACCGCGACCGCGGAAATTGCCGTTCCACTCACAGAGCTTAAAAATAAACGGTAATAACATATAATGGTTCCACTAATGAAAAAACGCCGCGGGCGTTGTGGGCGAATGTTATAAGTGGAACGCAAAACTTGAGCGCTGTGTGCTAGTAATATGGCGGCTCGGAAAATTCATCAAGTTCTGATGACATATTATGTCATTTTTTATTGAAAGCCCACCAAGACCTACAAATACCAATATTTTGCGGGCGAAGTGGGCACGAAGCGGTCGCGAACAGTGACGTCATCTATGAAGTCGAGCGATCGCTCGCAACGACCGCGGGCTTTATGTGGAGCGCTACTGCGGGCGTTGCGGTCGCTTAGTGGAACTTGCCCGAAACACGCGAACGTCAATGTCACAGATTGTCAGGAAAGAAATCTTTTCTTTTTCCTTCTTGTAATTATTTAGGATACCCAAATTAAGTATTAGGCACTTATGAATTTATAAGATTTATATTCCTATGAAATATTATTTATATAAATATCATTAAATTGATGAACGATTTTTAAACGAAACTTTGATTTTATTAATATATGTATTAAATATTACATTTGTTGTTATGATATTGTTGTGTTTATATTGATGTAAAATTTGGCATAACCCGTCTTTCAAGCGTCTATTTCCTTCCAAAGGTTGCCTGGAAGAGATTGCTCTTAGCGATAAGGCCGCCTTTTGTACATACATAGCTATAAGACTTATTTATAATTTAGTGTAAAAACTGATATATTGATAATGGTGTGCAAATAAAGAGTTATCATTCATTCATCATTCATTCATTGACACAAAAACTGATAATATGTACTTCGTAAAGTGTTATGGATCGTAACTTTGTAACTTTACAACTCGAAAGGCATGATATCAATTAGTGATGTTACGGATCTTAGATTTTGGACATTGGCGAATGCGAAATGTCTTTAAAACATTCTCGAATGCGAATATTTCTTATAAGCCTTCGCAAACACGTACGAACTGTTCGCAGACTTACAATGGATACAAAATTTCATCAAAATCGTTCTAGCCATTTCGGTGCAATTTTTTAGTGACTAATATGATGATTATGTTGACAAAGTTTTATACTTAAAAACGTGTATTTTCCTGATGTAACGCTCTCGTGGTCAATCTTGCAGTTGGAGTATTATAAAATAAAGTATGAACTGTCTTATCTTTGAAGTTGGATGAAATGCGGTGGAAAATGAAATACGGTGTGCAAATTTGATTAAAATCGGTTTAGATGTTTGGGGATAACCTACAATCAACATTTTAATTTTTTTACTTTCTATGAGAAACATAGCGGGACAGCAGTTCAAGCCCATAAATAGCACAAATTCAACATCATGATATCCAAAATTTATTCATTTATTACTTTTGATGCGGAACAAAGTTCGCCGGGTCAGCTAGTTTAAAATCATATAATATAAATTTTCTTACTTTTACACCGACACTTTCTTTCAATCCGACTTCCTTCAACCTTGTTTTTGACGCGGTCAGCGAGAGTCACTCGGCAGATTTTGCGCAGTGCCCTCATTTCTACCTAACTAAAGTACCTACGTATAACGTTGTTTTTCCGCGATGGACCGGAAAAACAACGTTATACGTAGGTACTTTAAATGTATTACTAGCCGACCCGGCAAATTGCAAACAGCCAAAAAGTCAAGTTTAAAAATAGAGGTGGGCTTTAACCTTTAGGGAGATGAAAAATAAAATAGATGAGATTCTCAGAACTGTCCGATATGAATACAAAATTTCACGAGAATCGGTTTAGCCGTTTCGGAGAAGTACGGTAACAAACACTGGGACACAAAAACTTTGTATATTAGATTATTAAGTTTTTTCTTTACATTCTGACGAGGATATTACTATGGTAGATATTGAGTGTCGATACGAACAATCTAAAATGGTAAGGTAGCAGGAATTGTTAAGATGTCTGCTGAAATGATCAAAGACGATCAAACCTGTGTCCGGGACGCTTTCCTGTCCTTGAGTAATCTATTCTGGCATACCTCCAGAGGTCGGGTAAGGTTCCCATGGACTGGAGGCGTGCTTTCATCGTGCTCTTGTATAAAGGTAAGAGATCACGTATACAGTGCGCCAGTTACAGGGCCATCAGTTTGATCAGCTTCGCAGCGTAAGTGTATGTGAAAGTTATTGAAAGGAGAATGTGGGTGATATCTGCCGTAGTCGATCTTGTGGGGGGCTCAGGGAGGGTGCAGGGACCAGCTTTTTTTATTCCGTAACATCTTGGAGAAGCAACAGGCTCTTAGCACAAAGGTTTTCTGTGGTTTTGTGGATCTAAAAAAAGGGTTTTACAGAGTGTTACGAAAGGATCTGTGGGACATACTCCCAGGCCACGAGATAGGTGGCGCACTGCCGCGTGCTGTGCAGTCCACTTATGAGGGTTGCACAGCGTGTGTGCGTGTTGATGACTGCCTGTCGCCCTGGTTTGACATCAATATTGGCGTCAGACCGGGTTGCATGCAGTCCGCTCGGCCGTTTATCCTGCACCTGGACAGTTGTCCCTAGAGTGAAATATGATAAAAACTACAGTTATAGTGTTTGAAAGGGAAGAATCCAGAACGGAGCAAGGATACTGGTTGACGATGTAGTGCTGAAGCAGGTGGAGGTGGATGTAATAGTTTATGATGGACGCGCTTTTAGCAGGAATAGTAGGACACCGCAAATGTCGAAAGAAGAGTGGCGTTGGAACAGCGTAAATGGAGCATTTGGCAGAGTCAACTTATGAAAGCGAATAAGGTTGGGTACTTTGCACGAAAGGATAAACGCGGTCGAAATTAGTGCACTGCGCAAAATCTGCGGAGTGGCTCTCATTGACTGTGTCGAAAACAAGGTTATGAAGGAAGTTTGATTGCAAGAGAATGTCGACGTAAAAGTAAGAAATGGCATGCTCCGATGATTCGGACATAGAAAGAATGGATGATGCAAGAGTGACTAAGCAGATATAAAATGCAAAAGGGGATGGATGTAGGAGTCGCAGACCGTCACGACACACTTTCCATGACTAAATAGAACGAGTCCTGGAGAAAGGTGATGACTGGAGCTTTAAAACTCGACGAGCGTGACGAAGTAGGAAAGTAATCGACCGCTGCTGGACTCTTACTCAGGCCTCTAATCCATACTCATACATAATCCATCCATCCACAGGCCATACGAGTTTAAGATAACAACGATACTAACCTCCACATGCCTACGGAGGTGCTTTGAGTTCGGTGGCCTGGAGGGGCTACTCCTGATGAGAAAGGTTGACGGGAGGGAAGTTAGATACAGAAGAGAAGACTACTCGCTGCTCAGGTCAGATCCGTGCTGCCTTAAATATCTTGCGCAATGATCCTCCATGCTGCTGAAGACCGAAAGAGGTGTAGAAATTTAGTCCAAAGTCCAAGCACGGCACAGCAATCACTACCCATCTGTTTTTTTACTTACTTTTTACTAATATTAGAAACGTGAACGTTTGTCGTTTGTGAATATGGGTGTGTTTGTTGCTCTTTCACGTAAAAACTGCTAAATAGATTTTGATGAAACTTCACAATAAAATGCAGCGTTGGTGCGTTGGGCGCAAAAAGTATTAGCACAAAAGCCCAGCAAGCAATCCACAATGCAATACCGATCCCAACGCTAACTTATCGAAGCGAGAGCTAGGTATGGCAGAGCGTGCATGGAAGTAGGATAAACGCGGTAGAAATGAGGGCACTGCGCAAAATCTGCCGAGTGACTCTCGCTGACCGCGTCAAAAACAAGGTTGAAGGAAGTCGGATTGAAAGAGAGTGTCGGTGTAAAAGTAAGAAAATTTATATTATATTATTTTAAACTAGCTGACCCGGCGAACTTTGTTCCGCATCAAAAGTAATAAATGAGTAAATTTTGGATATCATGATGTTGAATTTGTGCTATTTATGGGCTTGAACTGCTGTCCCGGTATGTTTCTCTTAAAAAGTAAAAAAATAAAAATGGTGATTGTAGGTTATCCCTAAGAGACAGACATTTGCCCTCGGGGACTTTTTTGAGCTATCACTTAGGGTTCAGCCAGCGTTTTCAATTAAAGTGCTAAAACTCGAAAATTATTATTTTTTCCTCAGAAAATCATATATTATTATAGATCAAAACCACCCCGTTGACACCGTCTAACTATTAAAAAAACCGCATCAAAATACGTTGCGTAGTTTTACAGATATATGTATAGTGCATATAAGAGGACAGACAGCGGAAAGTGACTTTGTTTTAAACTATGTAATGATTTATATTATATTTTAATTTATATTATATAAAAATTATATTAAAAGTAGATTATATCAAAGGGCTTACTATTATATCGCAGAATAAATAAACGATAAAAAAGTTTGGGATTGAACTGCTCCTTTTGTGTTGTGTTGATTGTAATTATTACCATTTGTTAAACTGTAAATTGAAAAGACTCGGCCTTGAGTTTCTTGCCAGTTCTTCTCAAGAAGCCTTGATGCCGGAACTGGCACTTAGATTCCCTTTCACATTCAAGACAGTGTGATGAAAGGGAATCTAAGCTCCGCGAAGTTTAGCTAGTAGTTTTATGTGACGATTCTAAGTACTTTGTAAAGTCTAAGGAATAAAGATATGTATTTTGAATTTGAATTTGAAAGGGCATACTCCGATGCTTTGGACTAGGACTGTTGATATTTTTAAAAATATCGGATTTTCGATATATCGATATTTTTAAAAATATCAATATCGGGGTATGATATATTGAAAAAAAATATCGATATTTCGATATATCGATATTTTGAAGTGAAACTTCTTAAACGACATGCAAACGTTAAACGCCCCGTTTGCTGCCGTTTTAAATTAATCGTATTTACTACAATGCTTTAAAATATTGTTTGTGAACAATTTTACCCAAATAAAAACGGTTACTCATCCAAGTGTTTACCACGCCCAACGTAGCTTAACTTTGTGATCGGTGAAGACCAGCGAGTCCAATATATTATGGGCGTTGGTTATAGAGGCAGTAAATTAACCAGTCAATTTATTAACCATTTATTCTAACGTATCGCCATCTATGTCCATAAGCTAAAACTACTCTAAAGATTACCGATGTAGAATTGATTTCATTTCAGATGTAGTGACATCTATGGACGAAAGGTAGTAAATTAAGATCATAAAAAACTATTTATTAAGATATCTTCTCTTTCATATACCATGTATTTAGTTTTCGGTATCGTTGTCAGTAAGGTCAATATTTGATTTTGGTGGTAGTAACTATACGACTGACTCATTATGATAGTTTCCTTCTGCATTTTTCGTGATTATTTTCTTAGTATTTATACTTACTCTGATGGATAGTTTTGCAAATGCATGATGGATTTCCTTTTCAAATGAGTTGCTAAATTTGTTGCTAACTTTTCACGACAAAGTGCAAAAACACTACTTGAATATAATTTCTTAAAATACATGCATATAATAGATGTCGATCAAGTACAAAAGGCGGTCTTATCGCATGTTGCGATCTCTTCCAGACAACCTTAAGTTTGCGATGACGATATAATTTAAGTTATTGTGCCCAAAAAAAAAAATTTTCATAAAAATATCGAAAGTCGATATGTACATTTCAATATCGAACTATCGATATATCGTGAAAAAAATATCGGCGATAAATATCGATATTTTTTAGGAAAAATATCGATATTTCGATATATCGATATTTTATCAACAGTCCTACTTTGGACATGTAGAAAGAATGGATGATGCAAGATTGATTAAGCAGATATACAATGCACAAGCGGATGGATGTAGGAGTCGAGGACGGCCAAGACACACATTCCACGACCAAATAGAACGTGTTCTGGAGGAAGGTAATGTTAGGAGCCTCTAAAATCGACGCGCGTGTATGAAAAAGTTATGAAAGTCAACGAAGCGAGTGAGGTGTATAAGAATCGTACCTTATGGCGCTCCGTTCTCTCTGCCTACCCCGCAAGGGATTTCGCGTGAAGTTATGTGTGTATATATCTATTAATTTTGATGCGGAACAAAGTTCACTGGGTCAGCTAGTTTATTATAAATCCTCCAATTTCTGTTTGAGGGGTTCCGAATTGGAATCCTGGTATAGCTATGGCTGTTATCGGTATATTAGAACTTATGTGTATATGTACTTATGTGTAAGTAATTAATGACTGAAAAATGCGGCTGACATGGGCATGGAATGTAGGACAAATATTCAGTCCAGACAATAACTGTTTTTAGTTCTAGGTAGTTTATTAAGAACATGATATAATAAGTATGTCTCATACCCAGCCAACAGTAATAATAACAGAATGCGATGACCTTTATTGACGTAAATAGGTGTGTCTAACTAAGCTGATATCTCGCACTGCCCTATAGTGTTCATAGCCGTATAAAATCATATATCAATACAGTGGTCGGCGGCGGGCCGATTCGACTTGCCAAATGCCCACGATGTTTCAGAATATCGACGTAAAATGAACTAAAGTGGCACAAGTCGCTTTTCGTTCGGTAAGAGAAGCATCCAGCATCGGGAGGCCCAACCCTCTTCTTATCGCATTCCCTTAGAGACCGGCAATGCACCTGTAAGTCCCGTAATACTATGTGTGTTGCAGGTGTCCATGGGAGGCGCTAGTTGCCTAACATCAGGTGTCCGGCTTGCTCGTTCGCAATCTGTTCTAGCCCATAACAAATGTAAAACTAATATACAATATTAATATGCAAGAGAATATAAATATCAGTTTAAGAAAAAGACACTGTCTTAGATTAAAGGTATGTTGAAACAAGTATGCAGTAATGTCTCTTTTGACCTACTCTTTAAAATTTAGAACATGGTCTACGTGAATTTTCAATGTAAACAAACCAAACAAACGACCAGCTGTGAATAACGTCACTCAGTTTAATATAACCTTAATTCGTTCCAACCGCGAGACGCAACTTTAAAAGATTATTAGTTGACCGATACCGTTATCAGCAAATAAATAAATGAAAGAACTGGCATTAAGGCTACGTTTCACATGACTTGAATAATTTAACAACGGAACGCTAATTGTAGATATACGCAACACACTTTTTTTTATCAGTGTGATAAGATTACCTACAATCTACATGTCATATGGTTCACAATAGTCTTAGCTATTACAAAGGTATCACCTCTGCATTTTTTTTGGCACGTATTCAGTAAATATTGCACGTTATTGTTATAATGTAAATATATAAATAATAATAAGTGATGGTGCAGTGTGTTATTATTTGTGTGAAATGATAGATCCTCGTTCTCTGTCCGTCATGTCTACGCAAAACATGAGATCATTGGATTACTTTGGCCACAACGAATCTCATCGGAATAGATCGTCGTCATTATCAGTACAGCGCATGCACAACGGTTTACTTAGGCATGAGCCTAGATATTCATTGCAGCATCAGGTAAAACTCTGTTCTTAAAACATCTGAAATTATTAAAAATATGTCTAATTCAAAAGGAACTAGAATTGAATTGAAAAGGAAATAGAAGATAAGCTTTAATTCTGTTATCAAGACAGAGTTCCGATGTCGGTAACATGGCTAATTTGTCTTTATCTACATCTTAGCTCAGTTCTTTAAAAAGAATACTAAAGGCATGAACTAATTATTAAATTTGGGTAATGCTAATCATGTTATAAAAGTTTATATAGAATAGATGTGTTTTAGCGCCATCTATCGATAAGTGGACCGGACCTACTATCTTACATGCAGTTATAAACAACTTGTAATTTTTTTCTTAATTTGGGTAATGCACGTAAGAAATGAAATTTATAAGGTTATGCTTTTTATCTATTTTTGTCTTCGACAGCTAGGATGCTAGTTGCAGTCTAGAACAGATAAAAATGTGCAATTATTTTTTCTTGGTAATTCTGCATAAAACGAAGCGTAATGCGCAATGAAATGTGAATCATAGTTGTGTTTCCGTGTCTCACTATTTTGGACATAAATAGGCATGCATTTTGGTTGGGACTGCTTGTGAGTTAATATTCTGAACTACCAAGAAAGAGATGACCATAGATTTATTATAGACTGTTAAAACATTTATTCATAAATCTATGGAGATGACTCATGCCGATGCAATGAAACGGAACTATAGTGAGCAACGACAGTGAACCGGAATATTATTATGCTAGCTGTCAGTGTAATGCCTGTCACAGGAATTAATTTCCTTGTGTTAATTTAGTTTTTTATTTGTGTATCACATACAATTCGCAATAGTTTCAGTATATGGTGTTTAGATTTTTTATATTGTCGCCATAATAAGTGTTACAGATGTGGATAGACTTTAGAACAGTGTGTGATAACTTAATCAGCAGCAACAAACAGGAACGTGTCAATTTTATATAAAGTTGTTTTTAACAGATACTTCGTTCGGTATAGGAATGGGAATCGCTCATATTATTTTTAATTAATAGTATATTTTCATATGGGTGATGGCTTGGCATTCGGACACTCGTGTAAGTAGTCAATATATTTAATATTTCGATAACCCGAGTAAATCTTCAATATCAAATAGGTTGTTATTATTACCGATGGTTTATGATGTCCTTGTGAACGATTAACTTTATAATGCGTTTAATTTTGCGGAACACTTTGATTTAAGTTATTAATTTTTTTATTTGTCTTGCATTCTAATGTATAGTCTTATTTAGATATGTATTATTGACTATTGGAGTAGTATTGTGTGATGGTCATTCTACTATAAAGGCCTTCACCTTCAGACTTACTTATTATATGTTACCTGTTTTATTCTTTTATTAAACAATATGTATAGATTAATTTTTGATGCAGTGATATAGTAACATTTTTACACTCAAAGTTCACTCAAGTTCATTCAAAGTCTCTTTCTGGGCCTATATAAAAGTTTCGGGCAGGTAGCCGGTCATAGAACCACAGCTAAATCTTTTGACAACATGGATAGTTCGAAAGGATGTCGTTTTGTGCCAACCCTATGTAAATTGAGATAAGGGTAGGAGAATTATGACTTTATACTTTTATTTTTATTTGGGGTGAAGTTATGTAGGTATGTATTTTGAGTTCATGCTGTATTCTGAATACATTTTATTGGTAGACATTTTCCTATTGTGTCAGGAACCCAGGCTATGTTTGATTAATATGCTTGAATGACGGCTGTGTTCACTGAGTACACTATTAAATCATAAAGACACATACGCTGGGACAAGAATCTAATTTATTTATACATACAACTATGTTCAATTTAAATTAATAAATTGTTAGTGCTCTGTCGGGGGAGGTCACGCTGGCGGTGTTGCTAGACATCGACAACACCTTCGGGACCCTACCCGGCCGGCCATCAGGGAGGCCCTCGTATACCACAAGGTGCCTCCCTACCTAAGGTTGGTCATCGGGGCCTACCTGCAGGAAAGACAGGTGGACTATGTCGGCCGGAGTGGGACGGAGCAGAGGAAGGAGGAATCGTGCGGGGTTCCGCAGGGGTCCCTGCTGTGGAACCTCGCCTACGACCCGGTCCTCCGCACCAGTCTGCCCCGTGGCGTGAGTGTTGTGTGCTACGCAGACGACACTGGTGGTCGCCACAGGGCTTGACTTCGAGCGTACGCTCAGGTTCGCCGAGCTGGGGGTGGCAATCGTCGTCAGACGGATCCGCGGGCTGGGCCTGGAGGTGGCGCCTCACAAGAGTGAGGCGCTGGGGTTCCACCGGCTCACTCGGAGCCGGGAACCACCGGCCTCGCGGATCCAGGTGGGTGACACGGCTGTCCCGGTGGGACGGTACATGAAGTACCTGGGCCTCACCCTGGACAGCCGCTGGAGCTTCGAGGAGCACTTCGTGAGGATGGTCCCCCGAGGGCGACGGGTGGCAGGCGCGTTGCACCGCCTGGTGCCCAACCTCAGGGGACCGGGAGAGGGAGTTCGCCGCCTCTACGGTGGCGTCAAGCGGGCCGTGGCCCTGTACCCCGTTTGGTCGCGAGACCTCGCGGGGGCCTCCCGCTCCAGGGCTCTGCTGAGGAGCCTGGAGCGGATCATGGCCATACGGATCGTACGGGGCTACCGTACGATATCGTACGAGGCGGCGGCGATCCTCGCGCGTTCCCCACCCTTCATAATCCTGGCCGAGATGTACGCAGCCGCGTACGATCTCGGCCTGGTAGGTGGGGGCCCGGACGCGCGGGGTCACGAAGCGCGGAGGCGGGAGGCCTTCCGGCGGGTCCTGGGGGACTGGCGCGACGCGCTGGTCCTCCAGGGCTGCGCGCGATAGCGCGCCGTCGGGGCCGTCCTGCCCCACCTGGAGGCCTGGGTGCTCCGTAAATGGGGCACTGTCACCTACAGGTTGACTCAGATACTCACCGGGCACGGGTGCTTCGGTGAGTATTTGAGTCGAATAAAACGTGAAGTGACGGCGAGATGCCACCATTGCGCATCCGACCTGGACTCGGCCCAGCACACGCTGGAGGTCTGCCTGGCCTGGGCGGCCGAGCGCCGAGTCCTGATCGACGGGATCGGGCGAGACTTATCCCCGCCGGCGTTGGTCGTGGCAATGTTGGCGGCGAGGAGGAGTGGGGGGCTGTGGTCTCCTTCTGCGAAGCTGTGATGCTCCAGAAGGAGGCCGCCGAGTGGGGTCGGGAGACAAACGATCCCGCTCGAAGGCGGGGCGCGAGAGCGCACACCACGCGGGTGCGCCCAGGTCGTGGCCCGGGAAGGATGACCTCCGGTGCGGCCGGGGAGGGTGGGTCGTCGGGGGCGCCGCCGGCCGCGCGCCTCTTAACAGCGCGCGGTCGCAGCCGCCCCGCCTGGGGGAGGCCCCCGAGGCTCCCCGAGGATGAGCTCCCCCTCGTGACAGAGGGGGGGCGATGGCGGGGTGGACCAGAGGACTGATGCACTGTCCTGGGCCACCCCAACGCCAGAGGAAGGCCGCCGCGAGGTTTTAGTGGGTAACCCTAGGATCGGATTGCAGTTTACTGTTTTGGGAGTCCCACACTACCCCCTGCCGGGCGGGGGGTGTGCATAAAGCATTTCCTCGCGTAAAAAATAAGAAAAAAAAGTCCTCTGGTGAATTATTTAGACTGAAGAACATTTTGAAATTTTATTTATTAACTGGACATGTTACTTCTATAAGCTTTTTGTAGAGAATCGTAAAAAATAACCATTCAATCTGTTTTATTTTTATTGTTAATCAATTTTAAGAATTAATTAAAAACATGTTTCAAAAGCTAAATTTTTGTATGTATATAAACTTGAATATAATGTCCAAAATGGAATGACATTTTGCAATGCACTACTGAGTGCTGTAGTAGAAGATGATATATCATTATCCTAGGACCTTCCCAAAAGAGCAGAAAAGTAATTATAAATCAGACACTACTCCCATTTAATAACTTAAAATTTTGAATTATAAGTGTTGTCTGTCTCGGTGTTTTTGGAAGTTATGTGTGATGAATATTGATTACTGAAAACCTTGTGCCCGGTATGGCAATAGGGTCATTCCATTTGGGACGTAAACATAATGGCCAGTCATCATGTGTTCAGCCACTGCCTGCACCCTCATGTAGCAAATCGTGAAGTTATGTATACCATAAATGATGTAAATTTTTCTTGTATTTAATTGATAAATGCTTCCTTGAAAAAAAAAATTATATAGGTTAATGTACTATATTTAAATGTTCTGTCTCCTAGAAGGTAATTCAAGTGTTTATTTCTCTGTTATTTCAGACTGATGAGAACAGCTTCCTACTTCGATTGAAGATCATAGGGGCATTCTCTTTGGCTAAGAAGGATATCTTTGGTGCAAGGTAAGTTATGTAGAAGTAGTAACATGAAAGTATTTTTCTATATAAGTTAAGTTTTGTTTTAATAAAGGTATTATTATTGTTATTATTATTATATAAGCTCTCAGTTTTTTTAAGTATCTGTGAATAAGTCAGTGTATGCGGTCCAAGATCACAGTAACTGGTTAGAAGAAGAAAAGTCTGCCTGGTATGCAATGGAATTTTACTTAAATATATTGACTATAGTGATTATAGTGACAGTTTGGGTAAATAGTCTCGTAGGGTCTCAGTTGAAACTGATTTATGCCCATTACTACAGTATTTTTATAAGTTCTTACTAGTCAAGTTACAAATGTTAGATTCTGCACATTCGTGAATGCGAATACTTTTTTCAAAACATTCGCGACTGCGTCCGAACGATTCTCAGACCTAAAATGCACAAAAAATTTCTTCGAAATTTGTTAAGCCATTTTGGTGGAGATTTTGAGCGATTAATATCATGCCAAAAAAATATTTTGACCAAGTTTCATATTTAACAAATGTGCCTTTTTTATGTAAAGCTCTCGCAAATAATATTGCAGTTGAAATATAAAAAAAATTACTATCCTATTCTTTAAGTTACTATTGTTTAACTTATATTAAAATCGGTTTAATCGTTTGGGAGTCCATCGTCTACAAACAATGTTACACGCACTTTATATTTATTACTAGCTGACCAAGCAAACGTTGTCTTGCCAAAATAATAACGTTTTTGATAAACAAAAAAAAATAGGGGTTGATCGTGAGAGGATCGGAAATTGAGGGTTTTATGAATTTTATTACAGTTTCATAGAAATAAAATAAAAAGAGGGGTAGCCCAATATGCACACAAAATTTCATGACAATAGGTCGAGCCGTTTCTAGATAGATTAAGTTTTTAACATAATATAACATAACTTCACGCCTTTTGTTACCCGAAGGTGTAGGCAGCAGCTGTTAAACCTCGTCTCGCCGTTATGTTTACGTCCCAAATGGAATAGGTGGCGAACCTATTGCCATACCGGGCACAAAGTTTTCTGTCATCGATATTTATCACACATAACTTCCGAAAACAATTTCGAAAAGTCATTGGTGTGAGCCACTGTCAGGAATCGATCCCGGACCTCTGGATCAGAAGCTGTGTGCTCGACCACTGACCCACCCAGACTTCCTAAATTAAGTTTTTTATAAGTTTAATTGATTTTTATTTGATGTTATGTTATGTTATTTAAAAAAATGTAATGATTATCTGCAGCTGCGACCTACACTCAAAAAAATACTGGTGAATTTATATTCTGCCGAAAGTTATAATTTTAGATAACATAACTGTAGCAACTTTGTGTCCGGTGTAATGGCAATTGGTTCGCCACCTATTCCATTTGCGACGAAACGTAACGATTGCTGCTGCCTACACCATCGTGTAGAAAAATACGTGTAATTACGTTTTAACTGAAACAAAACTAACAAAAAGAGACAGTACTTCTAATTTAAAACAAGGTTGTAAGGAAAGAATTGGATTGAAAGAGAGTGTCGGTATAAAAGTAAGAAAGGGCCTACCCTAAATGGTTACATGTAGAAACAATGGATAATGCAAGATTGTTTAAGCAGATATTACATCCAATGCAAAAGCGGATGGAAGTAGATCCAAAAACATGCGAATATTCGGGAATGCGAATGCAAATATTCCTGACATCACTAGTTTTTACAACGGTTTTATAAAAAAAAAATTGACCCGACGAACTTTGTTCCGTATTAAAAGTAATAAATTAATAATTTTTGGGTTTTTTTTTATGGGATAGGAGGGCAAACGAGCAGGCGTGTCACCTGATGGTAAGCAACCAACGCCGCCCATGGACACCAGCAACACATATAGTGTTACTGTTGCGTTGCCAACCTTTAAGGGATAGGGGATAGGAAAGGATGGGGAAGGGGGTGGGCCTCCGGGTACCTCTCTCACCGAACGAAACGCGGCATGAGCCACTTTACGTCGGTCTTCTGAGAGGTCGTGGTATTTCACCGGTCGAGCCGGCCCATTCATGCAGCGAACTGCTTGGCTCTACCACGGTTCGTTTCTCACTTTTTCTATGCTACAATATACATGAATTATACGTAAAATTAATTATATTGTCAATGGCGTGGATTGACACCCTCAAGCTATTAAAAAAAACACATCAAATTCCGTCGCATAGTTTTACAGATTAAGTATGCTTAATACTTAAGGGCAGAGAAAGCGACTTTGTTTTCTACCATTCAGTGATATATAATAATATGAATATATTATTAACAAGCCAACAAATGATAAATCTCCAGTTCTTGCTTCATCTATCAATTTGGACAATTGGCAATCAGCAGTCGCATTATGTCGCGCGCTTGTAACTGCTTTATTAAATTTACAGCCATCGGTTGAATCATCGTTATTTGATGTTAGGGTTTTTTGTTGAGAACAAAGATTTTTTTAATATATGGTAATCGTATACGGTTTTTGAATGTGATATGAAATAAACATATTTTTATTATGATCACATTTGTTTTCACAATTACGCGAAGTACGATGCATTCTTTTGGTGACATCTTGATGACCTGTCTTTAAAACTTCGTGACTTTAAACGCATCTTTTAAACAACCATACCGCTCGTATGACTGAAATATCGCTTTGACAACAAAAGGACCGTCCACTAATTACGTGTATAAGATTCATGACCATTGGCACGCAAGGCATGGCAGCAAGCCGTCATCGTCGACGCTTCATCGACTTGATGAGGACCGCATGCCAATATGCCCGCTATATCTTTGAGGCCATAAAACGCGCGAAGTATACACGTATGAATAAGTATGAAAAAGGACTAACTAACTTATTGCTTTTTAGACGACGATAAAAAGTAAATTACAATAAATGAAACCTTTTTATATTTTTACCTTATTTTCCCGGGACTGGAAAATAGCTTCAGACACAATATCAGAACGAATCATAATTAATTTAAATAATTCATCTGATGAAAGCGAGGATGGGGATGATTGTGATATGCCTGGGGTTGATGAATTAATAGAATAAAACATTTATGGCCGGAGAACACCTAATTCATACACGTCTTCACTGAAGTGAAAACCGGCGTTCACTGCTTGTAATGTTTGGAACTGGCTTGTCTACCTCATACAGTTCCATAGATTACATAGATTAGTACGTAGTGCGTATGCGTAGACGTGTACGCATTTGGTGTGCTCCAGCCACAAACGTATATTACCTTTAAAAAAATAAAAACTAAAAATAAAATGTTGCTTTTTTTATTTACTGACCATACACTACTACAAATGCAAAAATTTCTCCAAGCTAATTTACCTGTAGTTTAGTTTAGTTTACTTATAATTAAGTAAAAACAAAAAAAAAGGACCCCTGAGTTTCTTGCCAATTCTTATCAGGACGTGAGTAATCGAATTGGCGGATTGTAAATATTGACCTTCATAAGTGTCTTTAATGACCTGAATTGAATAAATGAGATTTTGATTTGATTTTGTCTTCCTGTGTCAAGACTCAGATTGAGAACCATAACATCCTCTTCGTCACTATAGTCCGGTATTGAAATGATTATTATTGCAGTATTTCATTTTCTCTAAGTTTAAAATGCTGTGACCCGAAACATTGTCTCTAAATATCAGAAAATCAAAGTATACGGCCAAACTTGTCACTTACATACCAAAATAATTCCCAGTAAAAACTATCTCTCTACGACCATTGGGACGCCGGTGTCCCTTCATATTTATAACGACTTACCATTACAATTAATGATAATATTAATTTGTAAGGTCTATAAAATGATAATTTCCTTACCAGGCAACTATTATCCTGTACTAGAATAACATTACAAGCAGTTGTAAACTTTTAATCAATTTTGCAAAATATCGAAACGCGCGCCAAACGAAGTATCATTTTCGAATAGATATTGAAAAAAAACTATGTTCTTATTTTTAGGTTTTTGGCATGTATAACAAAAAGAAGACATTAGAAAAGGTATTTATTACAAAAAAAATATAATTTGTTTCTTAATTACAGTTTTATTTTAACTAATCTATTCGGGACACCGGTGTCCCCGTGGTCGTTAAAGGGTTAAGGGATAGGGGATAGGAAAGGATGGGGATGGCGGTGTGGGCCTCCGGGTACCTCTCTCACCGAACGAAACGCGGCATAAGCCACTTTACGTCAGTCTTCTGAGAGGTCGTGGTATTTCAGCAGTCTAGCCGGCCAATTCATGCAGCGAACTGTTTGGCTTGAAAAGTTTTTACTTAAATTGTATTGATTTTAGTATTCGTTTAATAAATTATTTATTGTAAAGCTCAAGTAACGAGTGCGCAATTGTCACTTATCAGTATTGGTAATATTTGATCCTGTGGGAATTCCCCGCGTCAGTTATGTCAGTCTTCTCTCTCTTTCTATAGAGGAATTTGAGTACATTGTAAGTATATAGCACAGAAATAGATCAAGATAGAACGGCGAATAGGCGTGGCAAGCGTGCCAAAACCCTGCACTATATTGCATGCTTTTCGAAACTCGCTCTCATTACGCAACGAGCGTTCCTGCCATGCGTTCAGGACGTAAAAAAATAGATAAAACGTCACATATATGCCTTATTATGCTGTGAAAAATTGTAAAAACAAAAGTAGTAAATCAAATATGAAAAAAGGAAATACTTCGTATGATCAGTAAGTACAGAAAATCAGTAGAAAGTATTTTTTTGAGATTATAAATTATTGTTTTACTTTTACTATGTTCAATAATTACGATCACAAGTTGTATATTTTTTCGTTATGATAAATATCCATTGCTGTCCGCATTCAACGCTCGTATACAAAAACATTGCGCGTATAAATTATACGCGTAATGTACGTCGAATCGAACGAAATACACAATACACCTGCCAGTTATCGCTGTGTCTGTTAATCGCTGTGATTCGAATGTTAGAGATGGGCACTCCATGTATCGTTGAGTCTTAGGACTTATCGATAAATTAATTCAATAATAATTTGAGTATCAGCTCATATCTTGCTTTGTCCCTACTTTATTCTAACACCACAAATTTCAACCAAAGTGTTTCGTAATTACATTGGCAGCAGTTTATTTGACAGTATAAGTTTTCACCAATTTGACCAATCGCCGATGGTAAATCATCTCGTTCTTCTCAAATGGGTAGTAACCAAGGTATATGTAGACGTTCGGCTTCGTTATTTAACCAGGACTGTGAGGCCAACCCTTACAAAAAGGCAAATATTTAATAAATATGTATAGTTTCAAGGACAGTAAAATATTTATAATTAAATTTTATATACTGTTGGAAAAATATGTTTTAGGTTTTAATATGTCGGATTGAAGTATTTAACATGTTTTACTTTCTATGATTATAATTACAGAAAATCAATAAAGTTAGTAAAATATAAAAATAATAAAATTAACACACGTTGCCGATATTAACATCGATAATCTAATGTGAGTGTCTCCTAACTAGTCGACCCGCTCACAATGAAAATGACGTCACGCTGAGGGCGTGGTTTTTCAAAAAAGTGACACGCTCGAAATGTATGGAAATATGCCATCGCGGCCGTTCTATCTTGATCTATTTCTGTGGTATATAGTCTCGGTGGTTCAGTGGTCGAGCACCCCGCTTCTCAATCAAGAGCTCGCGAGTTTGGATCCTGGCTCACACCAGTGACTTTTCGGAAATTCGTGAAATTGTTTTCGGAAGTTCTGTGTGATAAATATCGATGACTGAAAACTTTGTGCTCGGTATGGCAATAGGTTTGCCACTTATTCCATTTGGGACGTAAACATAACGGCGAGACGAGGCTTAATAGCCGCTGCCTACACCTTCAGGTAGAAAAGGTGTGAAGTTATATATGTAATTTAAGTACAAGAAATTCTTAGGATACAGGCCAGTGTCAGAAGACCATGAAATATAAATATTAAATTTATTAAACCTAATTTATAAAAACCTAACTTCTAGTGCTTAAAATATCTATATATTTTATTGAAGCAACTGTATGATTAATATCTAATAAGTTCTTATCAAAAGAATTTATATTTTACTTTCAATGATTGCGATACTGTATAATAATATATACCTGGTTATCGATTTTGCATTTTGGTATCATTATATTTATCGACGAGGGCCATGTTCTATAATGTTGCCATCATTTGGTACTATGCATAGAGAGGTATCCAATAGTTGCATGTACATACGGTTTTTATACTACATCCCTCTAGTTTTACTAACCAGTATTAAATTATTATAGCTTACC
Organism: Euproctis similis; assembly: GCA_905147225.2. Classification (NCBI taxonomy): domain Eukaryota; kingdom Metazoa; phylum Arthropoda; class Insecta; order Lepidoptera; family Erebidae; genus Euproctis; species Euproctis similis. Next base: position 1,309,936 of record LR990121.1, on the reverse strand, counting down.
CTATGACCTAGTGGTGTAGGACTCGCGACTTCATATTAATGTCGGCGTATCGAGGCAAATTACCTCTGCCTACCACTTCGGGTACAATGGCGTTTCGGTACAAAATGTTGTCCTAACTTTTACTATTTGATATTTCCAGCGACCCTTATGTGCGTGTGGAGCTGCAAGAGGTGGACGGTGACGTCACCATTGAGACTTTCCTTACGAAGACCAAGAAAAAAGTACGTATTTCTTTTAAGTTATTAATAATCTCCGTCTCTCGATTATTAAACATATATCATAGACACTCACGCAAAGTCCCTTGCGGGGTAGGTAGAGACTCTTTCTTACGCACTTCACTCGCTTCTTAGACTTTCATGACTCTTGTCATACACGCTGGTCGGTTTTTATGACTCCTCAAATCATCTCCATGTTATACAGAATGACTTTTGATACACACCAATGACTTGGTGACTAGTTGTGGTCTGAATATCGATAACTGACAAATAGGAACTAACTAGCTAGGAGTCTTTTATGCTGCTTTGGGGTCCATAAACTTTTGCATAAGCAGTACATAGACGGGACTCGTGGTGTATTGGTAAAGCTACTGACGGCAGAAGGTCCGTGGGTTCGATCCTCATCCGAGAACAAAAATATATAACAAATAGCTAGCAAGGCAAACGTTGTCGTGCCGAAAAATAAAATGTAAAAAATAGGGGTTGATCGTAGGGGGTTGAAAATTTAGGGTTGTATGTATTTTTGTATCCCGTTTAAAAAAAAATAAGAAACAGAAATATATCGAAAAATTAAAAAAAATATTGAGGGGTGACCCTTGTGATTTAGGGGGATTGAAAAATAGATGTTGTCCTATTCTCAGACTTACCCGATATGCACACAAAATTTCATGAGAATCGGTCAAGCCGTTTCGGAGGAGTATGGGAACGAAAACTGTGACACGAGAATTTTATATATTAGATGAAGGATGTTTTCTTTAAAGGTGTTTTATGCATATATTTACAAAAGAAAAGTATATATATGTTATCGAATTTCCATAACATAAGCATTTCGTTGCTTAGCTTGGAACTAGAGGGCGCTGTGTGTATTATGTCCAAGATATTATTATATTACAACCTGACCCGGCGAACTTTGTTCCGCATTAAAAGTCAAAAGTCAAAATAAGTTTTATTTTCATAGGTCTTCACAGACACTTAAAAATAGTCAACAAGTATAATTTAACTTTATTATTTTAAATTAACTACTTAACACGAGCGCTTGAGGAAAGTGCGTCCGTGGAACAAGAAAACACGGACGCAATCGCCACGCGCGGCCCGATTCCGAGTGTAGGGGCTATCATGAGAAGAATCGGGTAAGAAACTCATGTGCCAAATACTCTTTTCAAACTATTAAACATAAATAACAATAATATTAATATCGCTACTGAAAACAAAGCAGTAGACTCGTGCATAAAAGGTGCAGCAGCCAGAATACTCGACCATCACAGCAAATTAATATCAACGTCCTAAAAAGAAAAACTATGCAAATATATTAGTCGAGCGCAACTGACGCGACATCTTTTATTTAGAGTGGTAACGTTGTGCAATAAATAAAACTTATATATACCTATATTATAAACAATATCAAAGCAAATTTTAAATTAGAAAGTGTATATACATAACTATCAGAAATTATTACGGAACGCCTCTACTCCAGAACATGTGAACAAATTTCAACACGCAAACTACAGAATCCGCGTTGAGCAAGCAACTTGAAGGTCCCAAGATGACTTGTCCGTCATGAAGTCATTGATGGTGTAATAAGCACCAGCAACGAGACGATCCCTCACCGCCCGACTAAACCGATCGAATGACAGAGCCAGGATATGCGCAGGGACTCTATTATAAAATTGTACACCCAATCCCAGACTTATGTACTTTGTGCAGGCGATGACACGGCAACACAAGTTTATGCTTGCCTCTGGTATTAAAATTATGAACATCACTATTTTTAGTATATTTATTCAAGTTTTTCCTAACAAACATTATATTGGCATATATAAATTGTGAAAAAACTGTTAGTATGCCAATTTCCTTAAAACGTTCTCTTAGAGAGACTTTGGCCCCCAAATTATAAATTGCCCGAATAGCTCGTTTCTGAATAACAAAAATCGACTGAATCTCAGCTGCTCTACCCCATAGCAAAATACCATAAGACATAACGCTATGAAAATAACTGAAGTAGACTAATCTGGCGATAGCAACATCGGAAAACTGTCGAACTTTTCGAACCGCGTAGGCAGCAGAGCTGAGTTTTCCCGCTAAAGATTTTACTTGAGGACCCCACTGGAGCGTATTATCTATAGTAATACCTAAGAATAAAGTTGACTTCACTGGGTCTAAAATTGTGTTATTCAGAGATATATTTATAGCCGGACCATTAACATTAGGCATAGTAAACCTTATTATTTTAGTTTTATTGGAATTTAGAACTAAATTATAGCCGTAAACCATTCATGGGCATGTGTAAGGGAGCTATTCACATCATCAAAAATGCTTTTTTTACGGTCTACCTTGAAGAGGAGTGAAGTGTCATCAGCAAATAGTACAATGTTACAAAATTTCTGAACGCAAAAAGGCAAATCATTGATATGTATAATAAACAGCAACGGACCGAGAATGGAACCCTGGGGAACGCCCATAGACACAGATGATCCAGATGATCTCACTCCGTTTACATCAAGAAACTGTAACCTGTTATTTAAGTATGATGCAACCAGCCTAAGTGCAATGTTCTTAATACCATAGTGACTGAGCTTACGTAAAAGAGTGTTGTGATCCACGCTTTAGAGGGGTCACAGAATACGCCAAGTAATAAATGAGTAAATTTTGGATATCATGAGGTTCAATTTGTGCTATTTATCGGCTTTAACTGCTGTCCCGCTATGTTAATACTGCAATATCTTCGAAAATATTTGTTTAAATTGCATGCTGTAAATTGCCAGGATCATCTATATTACATGCACAATCTATTGAAGACACTTGATTGGATGAAAATAACTTAATGCTGTAATGTTTAAAATGGGTTCGTCAATAAGCCATTATGTCTCGTAAAAAGTAAAAAAATAAAAATGGATATTGTGGGTTATCCCTAAAGTCAAGTCAAGTCAAAATAACTTTATTTTTATAGGTCTTCACATACACTTAAAAATAGTCAACAAGTACAGATAACATTATGATTTAAAATTAAATAAAAAAAACAAACACGAGCGCTTGTGGAAAGTGCCTCCGTGGAACAAAAAAAGACACGGACGCAATCGCCACGAGCGGCCCGATTCCGAGTGTAGGGGCTATCATGAGAAGAATCGGGCTAGAAACTCATGTGCCAAATACTCTTTTCAAACCATTTGAAATAAATAACAATATTATTATCAAATCAGTAGGTTGGTGAATAAAAGGTGTAGCAAACAGAATACTCGACAATCACAATTAAGATCCAACCAAATTAAAATCAACGTCCTACAAGTTAACTAAGAAATTCTATGCGTAACAGTAGTCGAGCACAACTGACGCGACACCAAAAGATAGATATGCCCTCGCGGACTTTTCTGTAAACCTTCTGAAGGTCTTTAATAATGTAGAACATTATTTTGATCTATCACTTAGGGTTCAGCTAGCGTTTGCAATTAAAGTGCAAAATCTCGAAAATTATCATTTTTTCTTTACAACATCATATATGAATTATAGATCAAAACCACCCCGTCGACATTCTCTAACTATTAAAAAAAATCGCATCAAAATCCGTTGCGTACTTTTAAAGATATAAGTATATAAGGGGACAGTCAGCGGAAAGTGACTTTGTTTTATACTATGTAATGATGGTGAGTTATGTTGTCCTCTAGACTACTCCGGTACAATGACCTCTTCTTAACGAACTAGATGCCTTTGTATTGAATTGTGTTTGCAAATATTTAAGAATCGTTAAATAGAAACCAGAAATATAATTGTGTATGTTTATGTTCCAGACGCTGAATCCGACATGGAATCAGGAATTCGTGTTTCGGGTAAGTGGCTTTTTGTATTCTTATGTATCTCTTACACCTGCACTTGAATACGGAGGCGCATATAACAAATGAAGTTTACTCCAGACTTGGAATATAATATAACACAACTTCACGCTTTTTTTACCCGAAGGTGGAGGCAGTGGTTGTTAAGCCTCGACTCGTCGTTATGTTCACGCCCTAAATGGCCATACCGGGCACAAAGTTTTTAGTCACCGATATTTACCACACATAACTTTCGAAATTAATTAATTTCGAAAAGTAATTGATGTGTGCCAGGACTCGAACCCGTGACCTCTGGATTCAGAAACCGTGTGCTCGACCACTGGACCACCGAGACTATGACTTGGAATATACTTTAAATAAAAGTAACTGATTCCGAAACGTTAAAAATTTAGTACCTCTGGAGACCCCATATCGAACATTGTCGAGAATGTCTGGCGTACAAGAAAAATAGAATATTTTTGAGACATTTTGGTCCAACAATCAGCCAGATTCCAATGACCAGACCAGAAAATTACAGCCAACTAAAGGGTTTTTATTTTTTAACAAGGTCAAACCTCAAGATCACAAGCTACTCATTCAGGTGTTCGACGAGAACCGTCTCACCAGAGACGACTTCCTGGGCATGGTGGAGATACCGCTGGCGTCCATACCTACAGAATCGGCTGCGAACCCACGACCCCACGCCGTTAAGTACCCCTTGCGTCCGCGCAGGTCTGTGTAAGTAACATACTAAGCATGATGTGCGCTTTTTATTTTATTTTTGTCTTTTTGAATGATATCAAGGATGATTTAGGCTGGTGGGATTGGGGGGGGGGGGGGGGGCGATTTGGCTAGCCCATATCACTTAGTAACCACAGGCCATGGGTCATAGATATGTTAAATAACCGCATATTAACTTTATTATGGGACCGTAACAACATCTTTAAAATACTTCCATCAATTTTGCCTCTAATAAGTCTTAAGTTTTAAAGTCTTTTCTTACTTATCTAATACATCTCTGCCTACTCCGTCAACTTGAAAAACTACTTACATATTAGCTCAAATTATCCTTGTATATTTTAGTTAGCGGCTCTTCAGTAACGGTGTGACCTTCATTTTCTATTTCGCTCTTATATTTGATTAATTAATTATTTATTATTATGGTATTGGTTATTCAAATAATGACTGACTGACAATCTATGCTAATATTATAAATGCGAGAGTGCGCTTGTTTGTTATACTTTTTCACGCAAAAAGCTCGGCCGATTATCATGAAACTTTGTACCAACACTCTTAAAGGCTTTAAAATTTGTTTGACGTTTGTTTGACATCTGACAATATAGTTACTTTGACGCCATATCACATAGAAATAGGACTAATAGATCGGCAATAGTCACCCAAACAACGACACCAAAAATGGGTTGTTGATGTGTGAGTGACTTATCAATGTGTGCGTAAAGTGCCTCCAAGTGTCAACTTTTACTTATTTATTGTTCATATGTTGAATTAAAAACATCCTGAGAATCGCTTACTCGCAGTCGCGCTGTCAGTGATGATTAGTAGTACATTTTTTGCTGATATGTGTCATCTACTACAGTGTATGCTAAATCTATGCCATATCATAATCTATGGTTTAATTAAAAAAAATATCACTATAAACATCATCTACCCGTTTATTTACTAACAGTGATAATAACAAAACGCATTCTCCTCATTAATTGACAATTGTGCTCATTCATTGAATGATTTGATCGTATGTTTGTAAAAAAAATATGTTGCAACAGTTTTAACAAATATTTAACTGATAGAAATCTACTTTATTCAGGAGTAATGCAGGCTATATTTGTATCCTTTGTACTAAAAAAATTAAGATTAATAAATGGCTATCTTTAGTTTGCCAACTATTAATTTCATTTTGTGTACGAGTGTATTTAATTGCTTAGTAATTATAGCATCTGTTTACTATTTATTTGGAGATGCTATCTTTTATGGCGTTTATGGATACTTTTATATGCAGTAAGGGTTGTGTGTTTTTTTTTAGTAGGTGGAAACATCCCTTAGATTTTCCACATTCCATTTGTGAATAGCTTGTCGTATTTTTTCTTTTTTAAATATGGTAATAATTAATATTGTGCCCTAACATTTGTGCCCTAAAAAGTAGTGTAATGATGTTTTCATAATTTTGTGTAAATTTAATGTGTGCAAATTTGTTTTTTATTTTATGTACTTGTATACTCATATTATGAAGGGGTAAGTTTTATGAAACAATTGTGACTATTTTAACACAATTTTAATAGTAAACAGATATGTTATTTGCGAGTGTCCTATTTGATTTTCTAAATAATTTATCTATTTTGTTTTTGTGTGGGTCCAGCTGTGCTCAGAGGCATATTACCATGAAAATGTTTACTCAAGTCATTTTGTTGGAAAAGAATCTGGTTCGAATCCGGGCACGGTTCCAATGAATTTTTTTTGAACTATTGTATTTTCATTTTTTTTTATCATTTGATAAATTTCATAGGCCCTAATATTTTATTTGGTGTGGTGAGGCATTCGAGTATTCCAAGAGCGAATTAAGGTAGTAACGGTTGCGTGTGTACCAGCGCCCGGTCGCGAGTGCGCGGCTACATCGAGCTGTACCTGGCGCTGGTGGGGCTGCTGGGCGAGGCCGAGCCGGAGCAGCCCGAGCAGCGCGCGCAGCCCGCGCCCGACGACTGGGAGCTGGTGGAGCCCGCGCCGCAGCGGGGCGAGGTGCAGCCGGTGAGGGACATACATACACACACCTGGGGAGATTGCTCACTAGTCTTTTTTCAACATTAATTATTCTTTTCATCCCTTGTCATTCATTGCTATTTGCTGATTATTTAATCGATTCTTGTTTATTTTTTACTAACTCATTTCATCGTCATAAATGATAATTTTCGATACAACTGTGTTTTGAGTGCCTTTTGCACATTGAGATATTTTTTTTAGTAGTACAAGACGTTTATACGTGATCAAATAATTATCAACTACAATTGAGGCTTCCATTTTGGTAATTATCCGTATCGTGATAGTTTCTCGAAGATACGATTGCATTGCCGGTTTTTATAAAGATCTTGTTGTGAATCGTCTGCTCTCCCCGCGTAGTTCCTTTGTGACATTCGCACGACCCCCGATTCATGGTTTGACCCTGCGCAGTGTACTTAGTCTATGTCTAACTATACTAATGTTACCGTAAAATAAAATCAAAATTAGGCGAACGAATCCGGATTTAAAAAAATAGAGAGTAGTAAGTCACGAATCACTTGACGATAAGTGACTAGCATTAACCACAATTATGTTGTCCGCCTTTAAGAAGAAATATTTAGGGAATGGGGAGAAGAGGGAAAAGGGGGTCGGCCGTATAACTCACCGAACGAAAGATGGCATGAGCCACTTTACGTCCAGGTGGTATTCCACCGGTCGTGATAGCCCACTAATTGTGTAAGTTTGCCAACACAGTAGCACCATCGCTTTGCAATGTTCATGTTCGCTGTTGTATAGTTAGTTATGTGAAGTGCTTGGCTGGTTGGTGTAGGTGGCTGGCAGCTCCACTGTGGCCTCGTTCACCGGTGATGACTGGGAGGTGATCGATGCCACACACCTGGCACTATTAGTATGTCATTTTTTTTTGTTTTCAACTGCTTTTTTCCCACACGACGTTTTACACCACTATATACGCCAGTGATTAATTTAGTTCTTTTTAGTCTTTGGGGCAGAACCCAGTAGGACAGCTATGGTTTTCCAGTGTGTGTGTGTTTATTTTTTTCCTATGCCATGTAGTCTGGCATGGCTCCATCCTAGAATCCATCTAGCTTTAGATGTGTGGTTTCTTGGACTTTGGATTGGTGATTTATTTGGACCATAATAGTGATACAGTCTTTATATGAATTATCCATACTTAATAATTTAAGGATTTAATTACATACATAACATCATGCCAAATTCCTTGCGGGGTAGGCAGAGAGAACAGAGCGCTATCGCTCGCGATTCTTACACGCGCACTCGCTTCTATGACCTTCATAACTCTTGTCATACACGTGCGACGATTTTTAAGGCTCCTCACATCACTTTCTACAGAACTCTTTCTATTTGGTCAATTAATTAAGATTTAATTTTCAATATTGAAAAATATGGAAACGAATAAGAGACTCTATTTTGTCATTATGTGATACTGCCAACTGAGTTAGTGCGTGAGGTGTCCCAACTGAGGAACCGCTAATCCAATTTTAAAATACCTTTTTTGTGCTAGATAAATATAATAAGTGAGAAGTGCTCTAGACTAACAACTGAATTGGGCAAGGTCAAACTGCGGATGGAGTGTCGACGACACGGACCAACTACTAATCATATGCTACTAATTTGTTAGAACTCCACAATTAATATGTGCCAATAAGCAAACATGTATTATTTAGGGCGTGGTAAGATTTTTTACTGTTAGGAAACATACCGTCTGATAACTACTGGGGAACTCGTCAATAAGAAAATCATTAAGCTAATTTAGTGTTAGAAGATTTTGATTGGTCTTTAATAGGGGGCAAACAAGCCAGTGGGCCACCTGATGATAAGCAACTACTGCCGCTCATGGACACCTGCCGCCCTTTATGGAAGTGAGATGGGACGGGTTGCGGGTCCCCTACCCATGTGTCCATGACGGTTGGGCCTCCGAAGCCTCGCTCACCGAGTGAAACGCGGCATGAGGCACTTTAAGACAATATTCTGAGAGGTGGTATTTCACCTCCACCAGTGAGCTGCGTGGCGCTACCACTCCCAGAACTTTTATAAGATAGAACAAGGATTCAATCCCTTTCTTCATAATAAAAAAAAATATGGTAATGTTGTTTTAGACTATAGGCGGGGATCCTCTGCCCCCGGGATGGGAGGAGCGGCAGGATGCTAACGGGAGAACGTACTACGTGAACCACATTGAGAGGTCCACGCAATGGGGACGACCTACATTTACGTAAGTATAATTTTTGTACGATTTTTTATAAACATATGCACTTTGTGACACTTAGAGAAGAGTATGAAATTGTATTATTCCTGGAGTTAATTTAGCTCCAGGAGATATAGTAGTAGCAGATATTTTTATGGGAGAGGAGGGCACACGGGCTAGCGCGTCACTTGGTGGTAAGTGTCTAGCGCCGTTCATACGATGGGAAAATAGAGTGGAGGTAAGGCTGGCCCATTCATGCAGCGAACTGCGTGGCTCTAGTCGAGGTATCTGTTACTGCTGCCTATACATACACTCCTATAAAAATCCAAACTCGTATCATCAATAGCCGCATGCAGAGTACTGAATCGCAAGCAGAACGTATGGAGACAGCTGTCACTGAGTTCCAGAGACGGTTCCACATCTCCGCTGATGAGGATCACGCCTCCAGCCCGGCCGCCACGCAGAGTCACCAGGTAACGACAACCACGATTTGATTTAGGAAATATACTTTAATACAAAATTCCTGTTTGTTCTCTATTAATTTTTATTGGTCAATATTTATTAATATATGCTGGTCAAATTTGATTACAACATTTTTGAGAATGGGATGATTTGAAATTATTCGACGTTCTTTATTGTATATTTGATACTTTTATTTAGGTGAAGGAAGTATGAGAGACCGAGTAAGAGAAAGTATACACCTAGAAAAGTTAATGGATGTCGCATATTATATTCGACTCACTTATTATTAAGCATTATTAATATATACAGAAGGATAAACTTTATTGTACACCACAAACAGAAAGCAAATTAAACAAAAGAACTTAAAAGTTAAAACACAGCCAGGTACAATGGGTGGTCTTATCGCTTACAGCGATCTCTTACAGACTTATTGATTTCTTATTTATTAGTTTTGGCCCAAGGCTTCATCCCTGAGAGACACCCTTAATATTTCAGTCATCTCCGGTTTGCTTAATAATTTATATCTACCCTACCTATTTAAAATTTATTTTTTCAACACTACCCACTTCCATCCGTTTTTCTTGACAAAAATAACTTTATGCTTCTTTGTGGTGTCTTAAGTGGTCCTCTAACTCTTGTAGAGACCATTCTAACTGAAATAAATCTCTCTCTGCCATACCTCTCTCAACTCTTATGAATAAAAGTAGACACTGATAATATTATGCGACAGACCATACATATTTTTTTTATTAAATCTTTATTCTGAATAAATGTGCTGTGTGTATAGTTAGTAGTATATATACGACATAGATTTGTAAGACATGTGTTTTTGATTAAATATTTTGGCATGATTTGTGTTTGAACATCGGTATATGGTAGTGAACGGGATTTGTTGGTTGTTGTAATAGTTTGTTGTCGAAATAATTGGAAAATGTCCAACGATTAAGTAATATGGACTTATCCTTTCGTTTGAAACTTTCATTATCAAATTATCACTTACGAGTGTTTTAGCATGATCCTGTAAGCTGCCGCAGTCCATACACCGACATAGATATAGTTCATTCTGGGAATGGAAACATGATTTAAAGCCCAGGTAGGAGGATTCTTAGCACAAGGCAAAATATTATTGATTTAAAGAAAAGATTTGCATAGGGAAAAGGTTGAGCACCCCGCTTCTCAATCAAGAAGTCGTGAGTTCCATTGCCGGCTCACACCAATGACTTCTCAGAATCCTTTTCAAAAGTTATGTGTGATAAATATTGATCACTGACAACTTTGTGCCTGGTATTACACCGGGCACAAAGTGGTAATAGGTTCGCCACCTATTCTATTTGGGACGTAAACATAACGGAGGGTAGAAAAACGCGTGAAGTTATGTTTATGCTTGTTCATTTACCGTATTACTATCTGAATAAGAAAAAAGAAGCCGCTACTTGTCAAAAGCACTAGTTTCATAATTTTAAATATATTTTTGTGCTAGATACTAATGGAAAATGTTATATTTTGTCTCTCTCATTTAAAGTATCGATGCCACCAGGCATTTTTCGACTTATTTCGACATAAGGAATGATTGTTTCCAGAATGGTGCATGTTTATTGACTGAGTAATTTGATAAATGAGAAATTATTTGGTAGCAAATTTTTTTTATATTTGTAAGGTTGTTAAGTTTTTGCAGCATGGGCTTCAGCGATTTAATTAAACCTTTATTTTTTATTACTAACAATATCATTATGCCTGTTTTATACTTGGAGGTCAGAACACAAAAAATAAAAAGCAATAATATCCAATCAATTTAAAAAAGAGTTTTTCTTTACCACCCCCTTCCCTATCCTTTCCTATCCTACTCCCTTAAAGGTCGGCAACGCAACGGTAACACTATATGTGTTGCTGGTGACCATTGGCGGCGCAGGTTGCTTACCATCAGGTGACACGCTTGCTCGTTTGCCCTCCTATCCTATTGCCTTTATTCACACAAATTTTTAAAGATCTTAAATTTACATGAAATTCGGGATCTCTTCAAAAGTCCAATATAGTTTAAATTGTGTAAATTTGTTTTTGTGTGTTCTGGCTTCCAGATTTTCATTTTTAAGCCTTGTACTCATTTACATAACTTCTTGTGTTGTTGTTATATCGCACTTGTTCGATTAAAGCACTTTTTAAAAAGCATGTGATTATCTTTATTTAATGGAAATACTCGTCATTTTGAATCTATTCGTAAATTTTAAATACAATCATTTGTTTTGGGAAATTTGCGCATGTTCTCATCAATGCATGTTCACTTATCATTCACTTTCGTTACATGTTTAACTTTTTTTGAATTAACTACTTGAATATCATGGGTGACAAAAAGCTTATTGATTTTTTCAATTGTTACATGTAAATGAGTACACGGTGTTAGTATATACATTTCTGAAAGGTTTTGCTCTACTATTTTACTGTCAACAAACAAACAAACAATTTGGAAGTATAATATGGGTAGTTTTTCTTTACTTTAGTAAAGATCTTTCAGGACAATTTCAGATTATCACTCACACAAACGCATTGGTAACTGTGCTGATTGTTACACCGGTGTTGCATTACACATCGTCTCTCTCTGTGTGTGTGTTGTCCTCACTATCATAGACAATCCTGCAGCACACGACGCTTGAGCTTGCAGTCCGTTATTTGGGGATCATTAGTTTTTTCTCTTACATAGCAAACTTATTTCTGCATTCGAATGAAGTGCATCAATAAGTTTGTGCGTCATTATCAAAATGTACATGTCTAAACAGGAGGATGTAAGCAATAGAAGTGCAGAGACTAACTCTACGGATCAAACACCATATTCAACGCCGATCCGATCACCGGAACCAGCGCAAGCCCCAGATCGATTGCAAGCGCCCACATATAGTTTAAGTGATGAAACCGACTGTGATAATAATTTAAGGAACATGACAATTCAAGAGGAGGACGACGTTGTGTGCGCCAATGAACGACACGAAATGGATAATGGTGACGAAGCAACTACTAGTCAAACTATCAGTGAACATATAGAAGAGAATGAAATTATAAGTGATGTTAGGCAACACACAGAAGGTACTAACAATTCAACAGAAACTAATGATCCGGTTGACGACAATAATGACACTACAGAATCTAACCGTGATAGTGAATTGACTGAAATTGAAAATAAAACAACAGTAATTGACACAGAAACTAATGAAAATCCTCCCGAAGAGACAGAGAATATTTGTGAAAGTGTAGAAAATGAAATAGTTGAAGATACAACTAATACTGTAGAATATGATGTAGAAGTTCCTGAATGTGCTGCAAACGCACTCGAAGATAACGCAAGTGCTCATGAAATTGAGGAGGAGAATGATCCAGCTACCGAAACAGACATAGTAGAAGTTCGAAACGTGGAATTAGTGACTGAAGATTTGACGTTTGATGAGAATCATTTTAGCACGCCGATCGGAGGGACCCCTGAGCGCTCACCATTGACAAGACGAAGAAGGACCACCGCCAGTTCTATAGATGATTCAGAGGTAAGAGTTTGGAGGCCAGTGCGCGACGCGATGTTTAATGTTTCGTGTCGAACGGAAAAGAGAATGAATTTCAGGATAAATTGACATTGTATAAATTCTAGTGGGTCTCTGTAAATATTCCAAGTTTATTGCGGCGTTAAAATCCACGCTAATTATTGTCACTGCAAATGATGACAAGTTGGCATTATTAAATATAATATTATGTTTTCATTTGCAGATTTAAAATTAATAATAATCTCTGTTCGTTATCCGCGTCAGTGAATACACTACGTTTTCATGGTTCTTTATTAAATTGAAAATAATTCGTGGATTTCACCACATTTAGTTGCACTTGAAATTTTCGTGACCGAAAAATACAACAACACAAATATTAATGGATGGTAATATTACATTGGGTGAATCGCGTGTTTTGAGTATACATATTGGACATTTAATATAGTGATACGCGTCGCGTCCGCACTGAGCCGGCGGCGTGCTTTGGGATATTGTCTATGATTAAGTGTGAGGCACAACATGCTCCCCTGTGGCAGTCCTGCTTACGTCACTAACACAACGAAATACACAGTTTTACTAAACGGTACTCTGTGCATTTTTATATTTTAATCATTGTGACAATATTTGTATCACAAGATAATATGTTACAAATATATTTATTTAATTAAAAGAAAAATCTAAAAACACATTTGCATGAAAGCAAATTTTAATAAAATGCTGTCTAATTTGAAGTTTTCTATTGTATGTAATTTAAAAAAGCGAATGGTTTATTATATATTTTTCTATAGAAACAGGACGTTACTGTAACTTATCTTGAGCTACAACATTAATTTTTGTGAACTGTTGAAATTTTATTAACTTTGATTGATTGATGGTTTTACGAAACGATCAATCACTCATCAGTCAATCTGTCACTGAATTTGACACTGATGGTTATCAATTTAATTATGAATTTTAATCTCTATTTTAATTGTAATCACTAATTTCGCGATTAGAAATATTGTGTTTCAGATTCCGGTTTTGTAGCGAACAGTTCGCAATGACAATTCACGTGACTAACTTCATCGTTCCTCAATATGACAACAGGAACAATTCTATTCTGACATCTTTTGACGTGCTTGACGTATTACGACATATTTTGACATGCTTGACATAATTTGACATGGATATATATATATATATATATATATATCTGACATTACGTCATCATTGTATGCTTGTGCTGTCGTTCGCTTGTAATATTTAGTTATTTAGTATTTTAGAAGGGTTTGCGAGTATAAGATTTATTTAAGTAATTATTTTAGATGCTTGTAAATTAGACTTTGTATCGTAAATTGAGGTAAAACGGTGTGTGTCTTTAATTTAATTATATATTTCTTAAGAAAAGCTCTTAATATTAATGCCATAGTATATTTAAATATGAAAATGTTTTTATAATTAATTTCATCTGTCAGACAATTTTATTATTAAATTTCTAATATGAAAAGAATTAAGAATAGATAGATACTAGTATGTATTAACTGTAATAATTCACATAAGTAGTTTGAACGAAATTAAAACGCTTAAATCCCTCCTTGAGCACCACTCCTATGGCACTGTAGCATAAATATATTCTGCTTAATATAACTACCATATTTATAATTATAAAAGCATTTTATTTTTACGGCATTTTAATGAAGTTTGTCTTTATGTCGAAATGTATATTTAATAAACATAGCATAACTTCATCCCTTTTTCTACTCCCTTTGAGTAGAAAAAGGGGTGAATTTATGTTATGTATGCATTGGCTGTTATGCCTCGACTCGCCGTTATGTTTACGTTTCAAATGGTGGCGAACCTGTTGCCATACCGGGCACAAAGTTTTCAGTCATCGATATTTATCACCGAAAATAAATTCAAAAAGTCATTGGTGAGAGTCAGGATTCGAACCCGCGTCTTTTTGAATCAGAGGCGGGGGTGCTCGACCTCTGGACCGTATATATAATTATAAAAGCATTTTAGTTTAATGGCATTCTAATAAAGTTTATTTATTTAATCCTAATCGATATTTTAAAACTGGTAAATACTACACAGATGGTAATTTGTAGTTTTGGTAGTAAATATGATCACATACAAAACAATTTGCAATATGTAGTCGTGTGGCCTTTGCCCCGCAGCTAAGAGCTATGGGCCTAATTATGTACTTAAATATGTAGGCACAATCGTAGGCAAAAGTGTACTCCCAAATATTGAGACGCCGTTCGATACCGTCTTTGAATTAATTCATGTAGATCGGTGAAACAGAGACGTCGAAGCCTCTTGGTAGATCACTCTTAGTGCCATCTGCATAAACCCAGTAATTATCACAAAAAAATATAATAATTTGGTAGTACACGTAATACGCTCGTCGCAAACATGACTTTTGACTGAAATTGTTTTTTTTTTTATAATATATGTCTGTCGTTTCGTTAGGATGACACTGACGGCTCCACTGAGAGCACACGCAGCAGCAGCACCAGCAGCACACAGAGCCAGAACTTACCGAGCACTGATGGTAAGTGCGACGATACAGCAATCACAACATCACGCCAAGTTCCTTGCGGGGTAGGCATAAAGAGCAGAGCGACACGAGACACGATTCTTACACACTTCTACTTTTATAACTGATATTATTTGAACGGGTTGTCTTTATTATTATTACTGGTGACCCGGCGCACATTGTTGTATCTCAAAAGCAATAAATGAGTAAATTTTGGATTTCATTGAAGTCAATTGGCGCGTGTCGAACGGGTAAAGAATGGTTTAGCGTTTGCAATTAAAGCGCGAAACTTATTATTTTATTTCTTTCAAAAAGTCATTGGTGTGAGCCAGGATTCGAACCTGCGTCTTCTTCATTCAGAAGCGGCATGCTCGACCACTGGACTACCGAGACTTCCAAGACACGATACACTGAGATTTATAATACTGTTTCTGTACTATATTATACATAAAAACTACCTCATCGATGTCTTCTATCCATTAAAAAACGCAACAAAATCTTTTGCGTAGTTTTAAAGATTTAAGCACACGTAGGTAAATAGGTACATTGAAAGCGACTTGTTTTGTACTAGTGATAAGAGTTATTTCTCGTATACCAATTAGATAGTCAATCTTTTATCATTAATTATGCGTATTATATTTTATTATTGTAACTTTATGCACGTAAGTGTTGGCGGCGCTAATGTTTCGACTTGCGGATTTTTTTGGTCCTTCGAGACGGAATACATACAAATTTTATCCCTCACAGATATTTGTTAAACACAATTTCCAAAAAGATATTTGATATGTTGAAATATAATGAGTAATTTTTTTGTCTAAAGGTCTACCAGCTGGCTGGAGTATGCAAAAAGCACCTAACGGTAGGATATTCTTCATCGACCACAATCAGAAGACTACAACTTGGATAGACCCAAGAACTGGTGAGTAACTTATTTCTTCCTGGACTTCTGCAGTGGTACAGCCAAGCAGTTCACTGCATAAATGGGCCGGCTCGACCAGTGAAATACCACGGCCCCTAAGCATATCGACGTAAAGTGGCTCATGCCGCGTTTCGTTCGGTGAGAGAGGTTCCCGGAGGCCCACCTCCCTTCCTCTCCCTTTCCCATTCTACTCCCTTAGAGGCCGGCAACGCAACTGTAACACTACATGTGTTGCAGTTGTATTGGGCGGCGCTAGTTGCTTAATATCAGGTATCCTGCAACACAGCAAACTAACTGAATAAGATTGAAACAAATCAAGTACAACCATAGTAGAAAGTGGAAGGATTTTAAAACGAGCGCCACGAATTATTACAGTAGGATACTAAATTATAAATGGAAAGAAAACCTAACGCTTTGTTATAGTTCTTTTTCAACATGTGTTTTGAATAATAATTTTTTGGATATTTTTTTCTGACAATTATTATATATACATCATACTTCACGCCAAATACCTTTCGGGGTAGGCAGAGAGAACAGAGCGCCATAAGGGAGGATTCTTACACGCCTCACTCGCTTCATTGACTTTCATAACTCTTTTCAAGCGCGCGTCGATTTTTAAGGCTCCTAACATCTTCTTCCTCTAGAGCACGTTCTATTTGGTCGTGGAATGTGTTTCTTGGACGTCCTCGACTCCTACATCCATCCGCTTATGCATTGTATATTTGCTTAGTCAGTCTTGCATCATCCATTCTTTCTACATATCCGAACCATCGGATTATTAAAAAAAGTACGAAATTGTTATAGTTAGCTTCTGTATCTTCGGTCGGTCGAAAAAAAGATGGAGGTTGAGACGTATCGATTCCTTTCCTTTATTCGTGCAATTGGACAACTTTTCACTGAACCAATTATTATTTACTAAATTACAGTTGACTAAGTAAATAGTTGCGATTTTAAATACCGCATATTTCCTAACTACATAAGTCAAGAGAAATATTAAATTGTTTAACCCAGCACACTTCAATCTACTTATAACTGCTACATTAATTTCATTTCCACTTACTACACTAGCGCTATTTCGGTGAGTCTTCGAACAATGATTTCCTGTTTACAAGTAAATAAATATCTTGGGCATAATACACACAGCGTCCTCTAGTTCCAAGCTAAGCAACTAAATGACGCCACACAAATATTCACGTATGTCACAAATATTTGTGCTCGAGTGGGAATCGAACCCCCGACCTCATTGCTGCAGCCGGTAGTTTTTACCAATGCGCCACGAGGCCCGTCAAAAAGTGGACACTTTTTGGACTAAGCCCCCGTACAAGATGCTTCTCCTTACTTTTACCCTCCATACTTGGTAGTATTCACCAAACCAAAATGTGCACATGGCTACCTGACACTTTATGTAAGATTGAGCTTTGGTTGTTGCAGGCTGTGCGTCCAGCTTGCCGACGTCCAGTGTGGCGGCTGGCGGAGTCGAAGCGGATGAGTTGGGATCCTTACCCGAGGGTTGGGAGGAGAGAGTTCATAGTGACGGAAGAATATTCTTCATAGATCACAGTTAGTGGAGCATTTCAACTGAAGACTTGTCAAACCGAAGTTTTAACAAAAACGAAAAGAATTTAATTATTATTTTTTTAGACACAAGAACGACACAATGGGAGGACCCGAGGTTGTCCAATCCACAAATAGCCGGGCCGGCGGTGCCTTACTCCAGGGACTACAAACGAAAATATGAGTATCTTAAGAGCCAACTGCGTAAACCAGTAAGCACTTACTATTGTTTTCCCACTCCATACACTTTAAGTGCTTTGCGGGGTAGGTAAGAAGAAGGCAGTTAAATGTCGGCAAAGCAAGTATAACACTATCTGTGGTGCCGGTGTCCATGGGCGGTGCTAGTTGCCTACCATCAGGGGACCCGCTCGTTTGCCCCTTATGCCATAAATAAATAAAAAGGGCGCTTTTTTGTACGTCTTCCTGGCCTCGGGCTCCATTCCTGTTTAAATTTCTTTATCAACAGCAGGCTCTGCGACAGAGATAAAGTCCCTAATATTGGGCTATGTCGATTACTTTAGTTCTGTCAATACTTCACATTTGAAGTAATTTACCAGATACATTTTAAATTTATATATGTTCACAGAGCAACGTGCCAAATAAGTTCGAGATCAAAGTGAGACGCAATTCGATATTAGAGGACTCCTACAGGATCATCACTTCGGTCAACAGAATCGACTTGCTCAAGACCAAGCTGTGGGTGGAGTTCGAGTCAGAAGTTGGACTTGGTGAGTTGAATTACATTATCCAAGACACTGGGACTAATTACCGTCCTGCCTGTCCCAGCAGTCTATAATGACAACCCCATGGTGTACTGCTCTCCAGACTACGGCGGGTTGGCGCGCGAGTGGTTCTTCCTGCTGTCCAAGGAGATGTTCAACCCCTACTACGGCCTGTTCGAGTACTCCGCCATGGACAACTACACGTTGCAGATCAACCCCAACAGCGGCGTCTGCAACGAGGAGCACCTCAACTACTTCAAGTTTATCGGCAGGGTGGCCGGCATGGCTGTCTACCACGGGAAGCTGCTCGACGGTAAGTAGCTGTTGCACACCCTACACTTTGTGATAGAAGATAATGGGAAACAAGAGATGTAATAGTGTTCAATTTTATCAGCATTCTTCATCCGGCCATTCTACAAGATGATGTTGGGCAAGACCATAGAGCTGCAGGACATGGAGTCTGTGGATCTTGAGTACTACAACTCGCTCATGTGGATCAAGGTACCATATTTGTTTAATAAATTGATAATTTTCATGTGTTTTTTAATACAATGGACAGAATCTCGGTTGGGTTATTGATTCTCAATTAAAACCAAATAAAATGGGTATGCTAGCTTCTATTCATTTTCTAAGGGGAAGATAAATTAAACGTTTTATTTTGTATGAATCGAACAGGAGAATGATCCTTCCGAGTTGTACCTGACGTTCAGCGTGGACGAAGAACAGTTCGGCAAGACCATCCTGCGCGAGCTGAAGCCGGGCGGAGCCAACGTGGCCGTGGATAACGATAACAAGGATGAGTACATTAAGTGAGTTCACGCAATTTCCAGTTCAAACATCACGCAATGTACATATGAACGATTCCCATGTGGAGTTCTCACTCAATAAAACCGAAATGGTCACAGCCTCTGCTGTGCATCGCCAGCAGATCTATTGACAGCGCGTGTCGCGTTCCAGGCTGGTGATCCAGTGGCGCTTCTCGGCGCGCGTGCAGGAGCAGATGGAGGCGTTCCTGGAGGGGCTGGGCGCGCTGGTGCCGGCCGCGCTGCTGAAGATCTTCGACGAGCACGAGCTGGAGCTGCTGCTGTGCGGCATCCAGCACATCGACGTGCGCGACTGGCGCGCCAACACGCTGTACAAGGGCGACTACCACGCCAACCACCTCGTGGTGCAGTGGTTCTGGAGGGTGAGCGCCTGTCCCTTGCCACGTGTGCGGTGTGGGTGGCAGCCAGCTCACGAGTTGTGTGTGTGCAGGTGGTGCTGTCGTTCTCCAACGAGATGCGCTCGCGGCTGCTGCAGTTCGTGACGGGCACCTCGCGCGTGCCCATGAACGGGTTCAAGGAGCTGTACGGCAGCAACGGGCCGCAGCTCTTCACCATCGAGAAGTGGGGCTCTCCCGACAACTACCCCCGGGCGCACACCTGGTCAGTGATGCTCCGTGTGCTACCTATAAAGATAGTCTAGGATCAGATAGGGTTGTGCGATTTCACTTGATTAAAAAACAATATCTACATAATATCTTACATCCTCCTTGTTTTCACCAGCTTTAACCGCATCGACCTGCCTCCGTATGAAAACTATCAGCAACTACGAGAGAAACTGATCAAGGCCATCGAAGGATCGCAAGGGTTCGCGGGAGTTGACTGAAACTATTCTATTATTTATAACTAACAAAACTTAATACATGTGGTGCTACGTTGAAAGGGAAATGCTAGAACAAACAAGTACAGTCAGCAAGTTACGATATTCATGTCCGTTATTCATAGATAATTATTATTTTGTGTTTTTATCTGCACCCGAATATTGGTGTTTCCAAATCTACTATTCGCAATGAAATTTTTAATAAAATTAATTTCTGATTAATATTTTTCACAGTGCCAAGTACATTATACAACAAAAGTATTCACTATTTTAATTATGGCCCTAATATACTGCCTTGAGGGCACACTAAATTTATTACAAAGATAACTAGTATAAAATGTAAATAGGGATGCTTTTTTACTGTACTATTTGTTGATTTTCGATATTATCTTCAGAGCATTATGAATTCTGTGCTTTGAACTATGTAACTCTCACATTTCTATAAGCAAGTTATGATTGACTAAATCAAACGCTATACCTAAAAAGATGATATAAATTGAAATTGGAAATGTTATCGCATATTCTGGTGCAGATGGGAGTGATAAGATTGCTGGATTACTAAGAAAGCATATTAAGTGCTCACAAATTCGAAATTTATGCAGGAATCTTAAAATATTTACATGGATACCATTTCAAAGTAGAATAAAAAAAAATCAAATACTAATAATTTTAGCAGACTATGTTATCATAAATAGCGTATGGAATCATTAGCAATTTTGATTCGTTAAATATTAATTTTTAACAGAAATTTATCCCAATTTTTAAGTGTAAAATGTTTTCTGAGACTCCTCTAATGTCCACACTATAGTTTTGGAGTTTGTGATAAAATTTTCATCGAATTCATTGCGTGATCGCTGGCGTCACCTATTGAATAATATTCATCATCATGCTCAATTAGATATTTCATCATCGAAAAATCAATGAAGCTCCTTACATTATTGTATATTAAAACTTTCTTTAAGATTTTCAATTGGATCTCTTGACTATCCAGTAATTTTGTAATCTTAGTTTTGTTTGGGGAAATCCATGTTATTTTATACATGACTGTCTCAGTAAGAAACCAGTCCAGCAGTTTTTTTGAATGGTCACTGGTGCAACGTGACTATCTTTGTGAACAACATTCTATCTTTTGCACATCCAACACATTATTTTGCTGTACATGTTTGTGGATATTGACTTGGCCATTCTTATTTTTATGTATATTCTTCTACTTTACTTCTCTTTTATTATTAATATCAAATAATATATTTAAATGTTATAATATGAATTCTTTTAAAATATGAATTTTTATTCTGTTTAACAGGGTAGGTGTGTCTATGTATCCCTATTATGTCTCTCTCATATAAGATACAGATTTTGTTAACTGATTGATTTGAACGAAATATGTATTTAGAACTATAATTGAGTATTACCCATTTTATTATTGATTTGAGAAAAAAATATACTTAAATCAATACAAATCGTATAGTCAAATGTTCGACGGACGGTTCATATATACAAGTAATTCCCTTTAGTTGATAGGGTTGTCACTTGCAAAAAGTAACTCTTATGCTAAAACCCTATAATTATGCACTACACTAAAGGCATAGCTGTGGGTATTCGATATTATCGATGAAGATATAATTATTTAATTGTAATATTTTATTCTAAACGAGTGCCTACACTAACATTTAATTGATGTATGTATATACTTATATAATTTTTTAATTCGTCAGTAAATGTACTGCCGATATAGCTAGCTTTTGCCTTCAACTTCGACTATGTCTCGTTTTAGGATGGATTTTTACACAAAAGGCTCAGAAATTGATGTGTTCAAATATAATTTCTGATAATGTAAGTGCTGACTGTTAGTCGAGCAGATTACGTCTTCGCAATTCAGATTTTTCAGAGAAAGAAAAAGAAGTGAAACATTGTATAGGTGTTCTCTTGAAATTAACAAATTTGCATTTAGTGTCTAAAGCCCAAATACTGAACTGCCACTTAAATATGTAAGCGCTACTTAATCGTTTAAGTAGCTGTCACATTAGACGGAATACGTGAAATTTGAGCAGTAAGTAGCACTTTATTGATTGTCAGATTTGAGTGGCGGTTCAGTATTCGGGCGTTAGACGCCTAACATAAGATATTTGCTAATATACAGTGTTCTCTAGATATTCTACAACAATGAAACAATATTATAATATTCTTATGTGTGTCATATGCCCACCCGCTAGGCGTAACGAACTTAAGTTTGAACTTAACTGACATAATTAGATATATTATTAATAACGCCATAATAATGTAATAATTCTTGTAAAGCTCTAACAATTAAAAATTCATTATCTGCTCCAATTTAAATGACGGTATTTTTTAAATGCCATCCATGTATTGGCAACATTATTATTTTTGTTTCTTTCATGTATGGGATTAAGTTAGGTCGTTGTCAATGAATGGTGTTTTCCAACACTGCTTTTTACTTCATGTATACTGGTATTTTTAGTATACAAATGTATGTGAAAAAATAAAGTATAATATTACATTTATCGTGAGTGAATAGTTAGTGTAAAATATTTGTAAATCTTGTGACATCTGTCGTTAGTGTCAGATTTGACAGATGTCAATTCTATATTAGACCGATCGTGATAGATAGATAGCCTTTGATAATTATCGAGTGAGTTATGAAATGTCAATGCATTTTGTTTTTTTTTTCTATTTAACAAATTATTCACAAAGTGTACGCGGTCTCAATAACAACAGTTGAGGCTGTTAATGGAATGATTTTTCAATTAAAAATTACAATAATTTCCAAAATTAAATAAGTTGTTTACCCTAATAAATATGTATGTATCTGTGAGTAACTATAAAAAGTATATCGTATTGAGCTTTTGTTGGTGAGACTAATTTTATGTGATACAATTATATGCCTACCGGACTAGGATAGTGTCGAATTATTGAAATTTCAATTATAATTAATATTTGTCGGCCATTCGGTACGGATATTCTTTAGTGTTTATAATAACTTTTTAATTTTGCGTCCTATATGTTAGAATAATATCGCTTTTCGCTTCGATATATATATATATACAATACAAATTGGAAGATATTTTTCATATTATATTAGCACACTTGTACATAATTCTAGGTATAAGGTGTAAAAAATTGCTATTTTAAAAAAATTGTAATGTATATTATTGTAATAATAAATTTAGATTATTACCGATCCATTAAATGGAAAAAATCGTTTTTATTCGGCGATAAATTATTTGACTATACTATGCAATTGTTTACACCCTGTATTTATACTTTATTTTTTTAAATAAACTTTAGTTGCGTTCCGTTTACTTAATTTAGTTAGAATTTATATTCGTATACAGATTAATTGTATTATTCAAATAACTTTATGATTTTTGGGCATAATTGATAAATTTACGATATTGAAGTAAAAATAGGTGCGTCATCGTAGTGTATATATGCCAAAAATAATTTGACTTTTTGTCGATAGTTTCTGGGGGAAACGTTTATAATAAATATGATTCAGTATTTTGAATTATTATCCGACTGCGCTAGAAGGAGGGTTGTGTTTTAGAGTGTATATAATGTGTTTATTTTTGGGACACTTGGTGAATTATAATGTCTTATTAAATGGTTTCACATTCCCATAGGAACATGCAAGTTATTTTTGACACATATACACATACTAAGGAGGCACTTGAAATTTTTCTTTGATAATTCTACCGATAAGCAATAATTAAGTAATTTTTAATGATTCTGTTAATGATAAATTCAGATTTATTTATAAATACTATATTTAAGCCTGTTCAATAAATAATTATGCACATTTTGATTTGGTATTTTTTTTACTTGTTGTAATGTTTGCTTGTGGAGTTTAGTAATGGAATAGGTGGCGAACCTATTGTCATACACCGGGCACAAAGTTGTCAGTTATCGATATTTATGACTTTACTTCCGAACCTAATTCCAAGTAATCATTGGTGTGAGTCCGGAATCAAACCCACTTCAGAAGCGAGGAGCTCGATCTCTGGACCACCGAGACTTAAATTATATAATACAAGTAATATTTAAAATAATTCCTAATTAACCCTAACTAATTTATGTTTCCAAAACGGAGACCCATTTTTGACCTTGGCAAGTGTGCTTAAAGTAATTAAGGGTGAGTTTTTAGAGAATTAACATACATACATAAATAACTTCACGCCAAATCCCTTGCCGGGTAAGCCGAGAGGACGGAGCGCCATAAGGCACGATTCTTACACATCTCACTCGCTTCGTTGACTTTCATAACTCTTTTCATGCACGCGCGTCGATTTTTGGGGCCCCTAACATCACCTTCCTCCAGAACATGTTCTATTTAGAGAATTAAAATCCAGGAATATCCGTGATAAAACCTGTCCTATATGCCACACGTAGATCCAATGAAATTTATTTTCAACGTACTGAGTTTAATTAGATAATAAATCAAGTTGCGTATGTGTTATCTAAAATATTAGATCCGCAACATATGTATTTACAAATCTCGTTTGCATAACAGCTATGAGACAATAAGCAGTCTTACCGTTGGTTAATAGTAATTAATTCATACACCGTCGCAATCCGAGCCAATGTCGATGACATCGAAATAATAACATATTTCGTACAATTGCAAATTGAACCGGTCAAAATGACGTTGAGACATGTTGTTGTGCAACTCGCACTTGACCGGCGCGCCGCCCGCGCCGACCGCGGACATCCCCGGCACAGTTCTAGATGACATGTCGTAACGACAGCCGGAGACCAATATTACACAAAATCGATTCTTGTTTGATGCAATTGTTTTGTTTGAGATGGTTTCATATTTTGAAAAACGATTTTTTTACGGTTACGATTTGCAAACGATGTTTGCAATTTGTAAGGTGTCTGGATGTTCGTACGAATCTCCTAAAAACTTACGTATATTTTAGAACTGCGATAGTTTCAGGCCTTTAATAGGCAAAGGACGAAGGTCTAAGCGCCATTCTTATCATTGATATAATCAATTCTCTATCTTGAAATAGGTGACAGAGCCAGGGTGTTTTTTTTTTCGTTTTCTTTTTTATGGGATGGGGGCAAACGAAAAAGCGGGTCAACTAACTAGCTCCTTCCCTGTATCCAAAGCAGATGGTGTTACAGTTGCGTTGCCAGTCTTTAATCAAGTGGGATTGGAGGGTAGGAGGTCGATATTCTGAGAGCTATTTCACCGGTCGAGCCAGTCCGTTCATGCAGCTAACTGCGTGGCTCTACCACTGTAAAATAATGCAAGCGTTTCTGTTTCTTGCCTCAACTGGTTTTTATATTATTATAAGAGCTGAACTACAACTGTTATGTAAGGTTTTGCTTAATAGTAATTCTGTACGGAGGGGTTCTGAAGGTCGCAGTTTGGTCCAAGTTTGTCTTGGCAGTCTGTTAGTACATACGCTCGTGTGTGTTGACTGAGATGTGGATACCAGTGGTGTTAATTGTGTGGTGTGTGGTGATACCAGCCCCAGGATATGGAAGTATTGTCGATATTGATGGTGAGCGCAATAATTTTCATGAAAAACCTTAGAAGTAATATCGTCTTTTAGTTTAGACGAAGTTTTCAAAGATCTATGTTACACAATTGGGGGTTGGGTTAGTACGGGTAATTGACTTCTGAAATATAAAATGATTCATAATTTCGGTAATACATTCCCCACAAGAATAGTTCTAATTTTATGATATTTAAATGATTTTGATATAAGCTAGTACACGTACGCTACGCATGCGACGACGCGAGTAAAAACTGCACCGTGTCCCATAGGTAAAACCTTGTTGAGTCTGGAGCTAAGCGGGTTCGATGTCCAGAGGATTAAAAATATTTATGATAGATGTTTGTATGTCGTTTGGGCGCATGTACCAAAAAAAGTATACCTGTATTAATATTCGTTTAGTTCACAACAGAAGCGTTAGTTTCTTAGCTTAGAAATTAGGTTAGCAGTAAATATAACATAACACAATTTCACGCCTTTTTCTACTCGAAGGTGTAGGCAGCGGCTGTTAAGCCTCGTCTCGCCGTTATGTTTACGTCTCAAATGGAATAGGTGGCGAACCTATTGCCATACCTAGCACAAAGTTTTCAGTCAGTTTAGCAATAAATATAATGATTGTAATAATCTTTTGTTCAGTGACAAAGGACCAGTATGCTGCAGTAGGTAGATATTACGGTATACAAAATTCACTAGCGGCTCAGTGGTTTAGCAACTCGTTATTGCCCAAGTAGTGAAATGCGTATGTTCGATTCTTGCACAAGACATATGTTGTAAACCCACATTCATCTGTCTTATTTGATTGTCTGTGTCATAATTTGAATAGATGAAATTAATTTTATTGATGACCAATATATAAAGATGTGAAACTGTTTTACTACATAAATAAATTATATATGCCTAAAAAAATAAAAACGCTTTTGTAGGTAGGTAGAGAGTAGTAGATATAAGGTCGTTGACGTCAAACGAGGATAAAATGGAACTTCATACCTATTTGTTCCTAAATTTTGAAATTAACTTAAATCTGTGATTATATAATTTAATTGTATTAATAATGACATTAAAAATATAGACATTGTATCCGATGTGGATTAAAAATTTAATAACTTATTTTAGTATGTTTTTATTTAATTATAAACTATAGATAAAATGAGATGTGACAGCCCGACCTATGATAATAACTTAACATAACTTCACGCCTATTTCTACCCGAAGGTGCAAGGCAGCACCTATTAAGCCTTGACTCGCCAAATCGTTATGTTATGTCCCAAATGGAATGGGTAGCCTTACACCGAGTACAAAGTTGTCAGCCATATTATCACACATAACTTCTGAAAGAATTTCCAGAAAACATTGGTGTGAGCCTGGAATCGAAGCGAATACTTCTGAATCAGAAGCGGGGAGAAGCCGCTAGACCACCGATAAAAAAACCCTACAATCTCAAAGGGAGTCATATACCGACTCGAAAAAAGACCTAAACAATAATTTCTAATGACTGTCGTAATAATTCGTTGTCAGACGCCATCTTCGCATCACTACCATCACTGTATGCCTTGGACAGCTGGTCCGAATGTCAGCGTCCAGGAGACGTGTACTGTCTGGTGGATGCTGTACTCTACGCCACAAAACCATCGCCAACTTTAATGCTACTAGAGGTAAACCTACCGTAACTTCCCGCCTTTTCTACCCGAAGGTGCAGGCAGCGGCTCTGTTAAAGCCTCGACTCACCGAATCGTTACTTTACCTCCCAAATGACATTGGCGGTGAACCTATTGACATACACAGGGCACAAAGTTGTCAGTCATCGATATTTTCCGGAATCGAACTCACGAACCTGATAATAGTCTCGGTGGCCCAGTGGTCGAGCACGCGGCTTCTGATCTAGGGGTCCGGGTTCGATTTCTGACACTGGCTCACACCAATGACTTTTCGAAATTGTTTTCGGAAGTTATGTGTGTATATCGTATGTAGTTATAAATATCGATGAATGAAAACTTTGTGCCCGGTATGGCAATAGATTCCCCACCTTATTCCATTTGGGACGTAAACATAACGGCGAGACGAGGCTTAACAGCCGCTGCCTACACCTTCGGGTAACAAAACGTTCATTACCTGAAGTAGAAAGGGTCCGAAAAGGCCGAATTTGAAATTGTTTTACTTCACAAAGTTTCCATTAGAAGTTACCTTATTTATAAGTGAAAGACCTTGAATTAGAATACATCATTTTATTATATAAAATGTAGCCGACTGCGCCCGAAGAAGGCTTGCGTTTCTCAACTTGTGTAGGTATGTCTTTGTAATGTATAATTTTATAGATACCTACACTCCTAGTCAACCTTTCTGTCTACCCAGTATTTTTGTATATTTGTTGACATACTTTCCTTGATCAAATTGAACATGTCCTTGAGGAAGGTGAAGTTAGGAGCCTTAAAAATCGAGGCGCGTGTATGACAAGAATTATGAAAGTCAACGAAGCGAGTGAGGTGTGTAATAATCGTGCCTTATGGCGCTCCGTTCTCTCTGCCTACCCCGCAAGGATCTTGGCGTGAAGCAGATATGTATGTATGTATTTGTGTACAGAATTATTCGAAGCAGAGTTTGAAGCACTACAACAGGACCCAGGTACACCGAGGTGTGTGTGTATCACGCTGCGGAAAATTAAACCAGACTACTGGCAGCTGGCGTGACGCTGCGCGGACATGTCTCAGTGCTGGACTTGACAATTTTGGACTCAAGGTAAGACGAGCGTTGCATGTTATATGTATTAAAGACTAGACGAGCAAGGGAACTTCGTATATTATTTTGCAGATGACACTAATTAGTGCTTCTCTAATAAGACTTTTTTCAAACACAAACCAGTTTCTTGCCAGATTCTTCTCATGATAGCCCCTACACAAGGCATCGGGCTGCTCGTGATGCGTCAAGCTCGATTGCGTTTGTGTTTTCTTGTTTCTTTCCCCGAACACATGAGTTTTAATATCTAACTTAACTATATTGATAAGTTTAATTCTATGTACCTATTTAGATTAAAATTTGTGGAGTGGATACAGCAACCTTAAATACCGCTGGTTGTCCCTTCTGGAATTGAGGGCGAAGTCAATTTGATTACGTTTCAGGCCCAAGTGATATCAATAGATTGTACGGAGACTGATGCTACACCTTCAAGTTCAGATCCAGCTCGAGTCCTGGCTGTATGCTGCACGCTGTTGATAGCAGTATGCTGTCTCGCTACAGGGGTACACGTGCTAGGAGAGCGTTGTGCTAAAACTGAATGTAAGTATTCTTACACCAGGAGTTCTTAAACCAAAAAGTTGGTTAGTATATTAAATAACATATAAACAAAAACATAACATAACCTCACGCCATTGTTACCCGAGGGTGTTGGCAGCGGCTGTTAAGCCTCGTCTCGCCGTTATTTGTATTGGAATTTGTTAACTTTTTCGGAGTGAAGGCGTTCTGTAATAATTTCTGATAGCTTTTTAATTGTAAATTTGCCTTGATGTTGTGTTCAATATGTGATACTTAAATTTTATTATTCGCCACAATTTTTGCACAACGTTACCACTCTAATTAAAAGATGTCGCGTCAGTTGTGCTCGACTACTGTGATCGCATAGAATTTCTTAGTTAACATGTAGGACGTTGATTTTAATTTGGTTGGATCTTAATTGTGATTTTCGAGTCTTCTGTTTGCTACACCTTTTATTCACCAACCTACTGATTTGTTTTCAGTAGTTATAATAATATTGTTAATTATTTCAAATGGTTTGAAAAGAGTATTTGGCACATGAGTTTCTTGCCCGATTCTTCTCATGATAGCCCCTACACTCGGAATCGAGGCGCTCGTGGCGATTGCGTCCGTGTATTTTTTTGTTCCACGGAGGCACTTTCCACAATCGCTCGAGTTTGTATTTTTATTTAATTTTAAATACAGTCGACTCTCGTTAATTCGAAACTCGAGGGACTCTTAAAATATTACGAATTATCGAGAGTTTGAAATATCAAATGGTTTTGTACTCGTGCGAGAAAATATATAAAATATCGAATTACTAAATGTTGATTAATTCATTATATGTTAACTGCTGCTACTGCTATTCTATCACAATGACGGACTTTTGAGATGAATTAAGTAATCTTTCGAAAGAACTGTTCGTTTTTTCCCGTCCTCCAGCATTTGGAGCAGCATTAATTTTCTTCTTATGCTCTTTTATAGCTGAGAAAGTATGCAG
The DNA here is from genome assembly GCA_905147225.2 of Euproctis similis. Lineage (NCBI taxonomy): Eukaryota > Metazoa > Arthropoda > Insecta > Lepidoptera > Erebidae > Euproctis > Euproctis similis. The sequence goes on along the minus strand of LR990121.1, from coordinate 1,279,877 downwards.
CGCCTGTTAAGCCTCGACTCGCCGTTATGTTTACGTGCCAAATGGAATAGATGGTGAACCTATTGCCATACCCGGCACAAAGTTTTTAGTCATCCATATTTAATCACACATAACTTTCGAAATTATGTTCGAAAAGTCATCGATGTGAGCCAGGTTTCGAACCCGCGAACTCTGGATTCAGAAGCAGGGTGCTAGACCACTTTACCACCGAGACTAAATATTTAAAATATGTCGCGAAATGTTTTTACAATCTTACCACTTCTTTTTCTCTCTGTAAATTTGAATTATCAAGTGTTGGACGCTGATGTGTTCGAATTAACGCGTCGTTTATGTTAAGTAGCAATGAATTTTTCGTTCGAATTACCAAGTGCATAAAAATGTATTGGATTAATTCGAAATATAAAGAGATTTTGTAGGGAACTCGTGATGACTCCGAATTATGGAGAGGTTCGAATTATCGCAAGTTTGAATTAACGAGAGCCGACTGTAATATGTTATCTGTATTTGTTGACTATTTTTAAGTGTCTGTGAAGACCTATAAAAATAAAGTTATTTTGACATTGACTTTATGTTTACGTCCCAAATGGAATAGGTGGCGAACCTATTGCAATACCGGGCATATATTAAATAAAACATCCAGAAATAAAAAAGCCTGTCAAATTTTCCGATTTCCGATATTCGGTGTAAAATCTAAATGAACTACAAAATGCAAAGAACTTTCTAGGCGTTCACAAATTCACAACCAACGTTTATGTAACTTTAAAGTGCCTTTTTGTCCCAATGCGGTAGCGAAGCTTATATCATATCATTCAGCCAGATCATTTTGTCAGTCATTCATATTTGTCATACATTCTTCTGAAAAGATTTCCGAAAACCAGTTGGTATGCGGGCAGATTTGAATCTAAGACTTCTCTTTCATTGAACTAACAAATGTCTAAGAGGGAATTGAGATATGGGAGAATCGAGTCTCATAGCACGTCTATGTTCTTTCTGTCTACCTCGAAGGTACTTGAATTTATGTTGTTTCTATAATTGCAGGCAACCGCTTTCTTCTTGCATTTTCGCTGAAACAAAACATACAGGTCTTGATTCGCAACAGACGCAAGACGAGAACAGATGACGGCACGATTGCTTGTATAGAAGGCACCAGGTAATTTGGATTATTATAATTTAACTCAGTATGCAACGGTAAATATACCACGAAACGCCAAATGTAGATAGGTGTAGTTACATTAAACATAATTAGTAATGACAAAAGGAACAAGCGAGTCACCTAGTGGTAAGTGACTAATGCTGCCTAGAATACAGATGCTTTGGCGGCCTTTAAAATAGGATAAGAGCAGGCGTAGTACAGTTAGTGGGATGGGAAGGGTATGGGACTTCGGATATCTCTCAAAAAGTTACGAAACGCAGCATGAGCCACTTTATGTCGTTATTCAGCGAACTGTGTGACTCTACCACTGTTCTTCCTAAAAGTCATTTTTTTTAACACAGCGTCTTCTAGTTTCAAGCTAAGCAACTCAATGCTTGTATTATGGATACTAGATAACGGATATTAATACATATATACTTTTCTTTTGTAAATACATACATAGAAAAACACCCAGACGCCACATAAATATTCATGTTTGTCACAAACATTTGTGCTCGGGTGGGAATCGAACGAACCCCCGACCGGTAGCTTAACCAACGCTGCAGCCGGTAGTTTAACCAAAGCGCCATGAGGCCCGTCATTGGTTTGGTGTTTATTTCACACACATCAGGTTAGGCTTTAAGTCAAAATGAACTAAAGTGTGTTATTTCCCAGATTCCTGGGCATGCAGTGCGTCATATTCACCCAGGTGGTCTTCATATATTCACATTCTTATATTGACAATCCACAGTTTATTGAAAGGGTAAATACAATTTATATATGCTATACCTTCACACCTTTAATATTCTAAGACAAGTAGCTGCGGAGTCTAACCGTCCTCAATAACTAACTAACTTTATTACAGTAAGATATTTGTGGATGTGTCTGAATTTGAATGCGGAAGAATTCAGAGGCCATATTTCCCGATTGCGCAAAAAGATATGGTTATGGTTTTTGAGTGAGTGTATGTGCATTGTGCGTGTATTTGGCACGAGACCTAAGCCTGAACTGGCTGGATTGAGTCCAGCTTAAAACGTGTCGCAAAATTCACCTTAACCATAAATATAAGAATAATAGATCGCCAATAGTCACCCAAACAACGAGACCAAAAATGGGTTGTTGATGTGACTTATCAATGTGTGCGTAAAAAGCGCGTCAAAGTGTCAACTTTTACATAGAAAATGTTCATGTGTTGAAATGTAAATATCCTGAAAAGCTAATATACGCGGTTGCGCTGTCAGTGATGAATATTAATACATTTTTCTTGACATGTGCCATCTATTATAGTCTATGCTAAATCTATGACCTTAACCATATAGCAAGCACATGTTTCGTTATTTTCAGGAACTCTCAATGAGAACCAAATTTAACTGTTGTTTGCATAGTCAGGTAACTACCCTACATCATATGCTGAATATATTAATTTCGAAGTGTTATGTATTACACAGATGTACGACCAGCTGGGCTGGCAGATGGTGTTCAACTCGCCACTGTGGCTGCAGGCGTTCTTCGCTATGTCCGGCTTCCTCACGACGTATACAGTGCTGGTATCGCAAACAAAAAGACCACTCACCCTGGTCAAATGTCTCAAATCTGTTCTCAACAGGTGGATTAGGTATGTACATTTTTACGATTTTCTGCTTATCCATTGCTGTTATTATATTGTATTAGTGACGTGTGATAACATTTTGTTGTACCTAATATAACAATTAGATACACTTAAGCCCTCTTCTACTAAATACTACTTTTGAATTAGAAAGGGGAAAATTGAGGCAATAGCATTGTAAAATTAAGGAACTCCTCGAGTTTACCATTGAAGTACCCACATCATATTACAATGGTTGTGGTGGTGGAAAAAATATTAAAGACGATGCAGTATTTTTTACGTAAAATGCGTAGGTATATAGGTATATATACAAAGGTACTGATAGACAAAAAATTGCCTCTAAAAAAATAACTTAATCTAATACTACTGAATAGAAGTATAAGCCATTTTTTTTTCTTGACAAGTAAATATAATGTCTACAGTCGTTGTACCTTCTTTCTATTAAGTGTTAAGTTAATACAAGATTAAACTTAATTTTATTTACATCGGTAGTCTAGTGTTCGAGCACACGGCTTCTGATCCAGAAGTCGCGGGTTTGAATCCTGACACTGGCTCACACCAATGACTTTTCGAAATTGTTTTCGGAAGTTATGTGTGATAAATATCGATTACTGAAAACTTTGTGCCCGGTATAGCAATAGGGTCGCCACCTATTCCATTTGGGACGTAAACATAACGGCGAGACGGGGCGTAACAGCCGCTGCTTACACCTTCGCGTAACAAAGGCGTGAAGTTATGTTATGTTATGCGTTTATTTGTATTTTACTTGCAGGTTCACGCCAGTAGTGATGTTTGGTTTGTGGTTCACTATGGTGTGGCTCCCAAAGATAGGCACCGGTCCCCAGTGGTCGTGGCTGGTGGAGAGGGAGGCTGCCCAGTGCGTGGACCGGTGGTGGTATCATCTATTATATATACACAACTATCTGCCCAGCAACAACACTTGCATGCAGCATACATGGTAAGAGATTTATGATACTTACACGGCCTTGAATTATATAGCAGTTTAGTTATACAGCATAGATTATTTACAGTATTAGGAAAAAACATTATTGGAGATTAAAACGGGATTAAAACGATTTACGTCCTCATATAGAGATATAAATATTTATTTCTAAGTTAATGTAGAGATAAGAAGTTGGACAATTAATATACATTCACACAAATTCTTCACCAGGTATCTGGCGACAGACATGCAGCTGCACGTGTTTGGGGTGCTGCTGCTGTGGGTGGTGACCCGACATCGGGGTGCCACGGTCCCACTGCTGATGGTAGCAGCTATCACGTCTGCTGTCGCCGCAGGACTGGTGGTCTACTTATACAATCTGACACCTATCATCACTATGCAAACACCCGAGTAAGTTGTGATAATCTTCTACTAGCATTCCTTCAATAAGTTTGAGTTAGATTTTTGCTGACCAATATTTATTGCAGAACACTTCGCGCCACGTTTACTGGTTCTCAGATATCATCAATGGTTCTATTACCTTCCTGGATGAACCTGCCTGGATACGTAGGAGGAATGGCCACAGCGTTCATCCTACATCACAATACTGAACAAGGATGCGTAAAACTTCAGGATAGTAAGGTATGCGCCTCTCTCCATTTAATTATGCCGTGGTAATAATGCAAAGTGGTATATCGCGGAACTATTTCAAAAGTTCCGAGTTGATTTATTTTTTCAAAGCAATCATAATTTTGATCAGATGTGGATCACGAAACAAATTGTGTGAAATTTATGCACGAATAGACATTTTCTACAAAATATAAACATGATGAGGGGATGAAGGGATCGAATAATAGAAAACATTGCACAACAAACACACGGAAGGAGTCGTAGCTAACGGCTAGTTTAAAGTATTCTGATTAATAAAATAGTGGTTTACCGTGATGTTCCACTCGTCGCTGCTGCTGGGCGGTGTGGTTACACTCGCGGGGACAGTCTTCCTGTCGGACTTCGGCCTGCCTCAGTGGAGCAGCGCCCTATACGCGGCGTTAGACAGGAGCCTCGTCGCAGTCTTCTTCTGTATCTTCATGCTCGGCTGCATCAGTCGCTGTTAGTTTGAGTATATAATAATATAACTTACTTATTTGCCTAAAGATATTTCATTTGCAGTATGCAACCTTACATTCCGCACACGTAATCGCATTTAATAAAGAAACAATTTATATTGATAATTCAGACACTAGGTTTTTATGGTAAATGTGCATGCGGGTTACTGGGTGATGAATGACTAACGCCGCCCGTGGTCACAGTTGCGTCGCTAGTCTTTAAGATTGAATAGGGGTTGTGAGTGTCCAGATTGTGATGAGATGGGTAATGAGATGGTTTGTTTCTCCTGATACCAGTCTCACCGACGAATTACGGCATAAGTCAATTAACGTTGGTATTCTGAGAGGTAGTGGTATTTCGGCAGCCGAGCCGGTTCACTATTATAATATTGTTTTTCCGCTCTCAGTGCGCGTGTCGAGTGCACTAGGATCCCGCGTGCTGCGGGCGGGGGGGCGCGCGTCGTGCAGCGCGCTGGTGGCGCTGGGGGTGGCGCTGCGCCTGGCGCTGGCCCCCTCCCCGCTCGCGCCGCACGTCTCCACCTTCACACTGGTAAGCGTAGTGATGTGCCACCACGGAAAAATCCTAACTAAAGTTGACTCGAGTTAAAATATACGATATGGATAATCATAACAAAGGATTACAATGTCCTCTTCGTAACCAGGTTTGTAACGCGAATCAGAGTAACAAGAAGATTTTGTTAAATTTCTATAAAGAAAACCTCACCAGACATCAACTTAGCTCCATGACAGAGTAAGTATTTCGACCTCGATTCCGAGATAATGAAATCAATTTAGCTCGAGTTCACAGCTCGAGATGATCATCTCTAGGTGAGCGTACTCAGCTTACTCAAATACCTACATGGCGCCCAAAAGCACCCGCTAAGAAACAGACACCAAACCAAACTGATCAACTTTTACAATTACCGCCTCTGTAATCTGTTTATGTTAATACATAATATTATTTTGAAGAGATACATCTTATACTCAGAGGAAACCCTCTTTCTCCTCTTATATGGTAGTTATATCTGCTTTTTATTTTTTTGTCTTCAACCTCTTAAAGGCTATGAAAGAAAGAAATAACAGATTCGGTTTAAATTCAGACAGATCTGTATCATCTAAAAGTTTGACAGAAAATTTAGCTGTCAAAAATTTAATTCTTTTTAACTTACTAATTACACTTTTTTCGTTCCAGCTGTCTGTATGGATATCGACATCAGCGTTGACCTACCTGATGGCAGTTCCGCTGTGCCTCCTAGTGGAACTGCCACTCATTTACCTGTGGAAAGCTATTATTGTAGGAGAGCCATACAGACCTCGCACACAAGACCAACAACCTAGTAAAGTCTTCGATCTGATCTCGCAGCTGAGGAGAAGAGTTGACGCTTAAAAAACTCTTTTAAAAGTTTAAGTTGTAACTGTTATAGAAATGCCTAGGAGTAACCGGTATATCACACAAATAATCTTTTTTATAAGATACTAGTTGCCCTGGGAAACTTAGTTTCGCCTGGAAAGTAATAGGTAGATGAGTACATTTTGGAATTTACTAAGTTTAATTGGCGCTATTTAACGCCGTAATCGCTATGCCCTGTTTCTCTGCTGTACTTTGCATAAATTATAGATACAAACCGCCCTGTCGAAATCTTTTATCTATTAAGAAAAATTACATCAAAAACTGTTTCTTAGTTTTAAAGATAGGCCTACATAGGTATCAGAAAGCAACTCTCTGACAATCTATGTCCGGGAAAATTGCTGTTGTACAGCGCTGCGCGTTAAATTCTATCCCCACGAAAATTTAGTATTTAATTAATTATGTTTAATTAATAGTCTCGGTGGTTCAGTGGTTGAGCACACGGCTTCTGAGTCCAAAGATCGCGGGTTCGAATCCTGGCACACACCAATGATTTTTCGAAATAAATTTTGAAAGTTGTGTGTGATAAATCTCCATGACTGAAAAACTTTGTGCTCGGTATGGCAATAGGTTTCGCCACCTATTCCCCATTCGCTATGGGACGTAAAAATAACGGTGAGTCGTGGCTTAACAGCTACTGCCTACACCTTCGGGTAGAAAAAAGCGTCAAGTTATGTCATGTTAATTATGTTTAGCATTATGTTTAATTTGAGGACATCACAAGGAAATAATAAAATTATGTAGGTAATATAGTTATGCCATAAGAGACTTGTTTTTTACAAATAAATTAAAACAATTATATAGCATGATAAGTATAATATTTATTTCTGTGTACTGACATCTTCTAAATGTATATTTTTGTCGCCATTGTTGCGCTGTGGTGAACCAGAGGGCGTTAGTGCGACTCGAACTAGTGCTGCAGCCGGCGCTTCCAGGGTCACCCACAATATTGCCGCTGACACGTATGTCAGTATTGTAGTAGCAGATAACACCACAACCTGTAGGCACAAGTAGTATATGGTTTTTTTATGGGATAGGAGGACAAACGAGCAGGCGTGTTACCTGATGGTAAGCAACCAACGCCGCCCATGGACACCAGCAACACATGTAGTGTTACTGTTTCGTTGCCGACCTATAAGGGATAGGGGATAGGGAAGGATGGGGAAGGGGGGTGGGACTCGGGGTACCTCTCTCACCGAACGGTCGTGGTATTTCACCAGTCGAGCAGTTCAGAGCCAAGCAGTTCGCTGCATGAATGGGCCGTCTCGACCGGTGAAATACCACGACCACTCAGAAGATCGACGTAAAGTGGCTCATGCCGTGTTTTGTTCGGTGATGGAGGTACCCGAAGGCCTACCCTCATCCTTTCCTATCCTACTTCCTTAAAGGTCGGCAACGCAACTGTAATACTATATGTGTTGCAGGTGTCTTTGGGCGGCGCTGGTGACACGCCTGCTCGTTTGCCCACCTATCCCATAAAAAAACAAACCACCCTGTTAACACCCTCTATCTAATAAAAAAAACCGCATCAACATCCATTGCGTAATTACAAAGATCTACGCATATAAGGGGACAGAAAGCGAAAAGCGATATTACATCTGTTATAGGTATTTAACTGAATGACATTGCTGTGACGAAATCAATGAAACTTACCACATAGTATCCTGTCATGTAAATAGGCTGCTTCTGTGCCCCAATAAGGGCACGTTGAAACAGAGTGTGTAACAGAAAGGCACTGTAAGACACACGACCAGTCCAAGTGAAGCCGCGCCACTCAATTATACCACGGTACACGGCTGTCATGAGATGCCAAAGAAAATATATTATTGATACATACATAATTTTATGTGAAGTCCATTGCGGGGTAGGCAGAGATAACAGGAATATTTTTTTATAAACAACGATATATTATCTTTATTTAAATTATATTAACAAAAACTTACTCAAAATGAAATCTCGAATACTCGAATGAAATCTCAAAAAAAATAGGTTATCTCGGTGGTTTGAGTACTGACACTGGCTCACACCAATGACTTTTCGAATTTGTTTTCGGAAGTTAAGGCATACATAGGTACAGACAGCGGCAAGCAACACTGACAACCTATGTCCAGGAAAATTGCTATTATTATTATTATTACAGCGCCGCGCGCGTTAAATTCTATCCCCACGAAAATTTAGTATATAATTAATTATGTTTCATTGATAGTTATTTAATTAATAGTCTCGATGGTCCAGTGGTTGAGCACACGGCTTCTGAATCCAGAGGTCGCGGGTTCTATTCCTGGCACACACCAATGACTTTTCGAAATTAATTTCGAAAGTTATGTGTGATAAATATCGATGACTGAAATCTTTGTGCTCGGTATGGCAGTAGGTTCACCACCTATTCCGTTTGGGACGTAAACATAACGGCGAGATGAGGCTTAACAGCCTCTTTCTACACCTTCGGGTAACAACGACGTGAAGTTATGTTATGTTATGTTACGAAAAAAATAAAAAATCAAATAGTTACATTCAAGCTGGAACACGCATCCCAGTATTATGGAGATAACACACATCTGGAACAGTGGTTTGTGGAAGGTGCCGTACAGCACTCTCCACACCATGGGGGCTCTGGGTCCGTCCATGTAGAACAGACCGCCAGACAATATCACACCCACACCCATGGGGAAAGCCAGCCACATCACCCAACGGTACTTCTATAAGGGCATTTAATAATGAAAATAACATACATACCGTATGTTACCGTACCATATTCAGACCATGAAAACAAAAGTTAAATACTTATTTCTAAGATGTATTCACAAGATGTATTCATGATTTAAAATCAATCAATATTTAATAATAGTTATACTTTGATTTCAACCAACTTAGAAAAATAAGATAATTTTCTAATAATTAAATAATAACAACTTTTACTTATTAAATCATACAACAAAGGATCTTTACAAACAAATTTTTTTTTCTCTGGTGAATACATCTTATTAATAAGTACTTTTGTTTTCATGGTCTGATGTGGGTTACCAATAGTAAAAATCATATTTTTAACATCAACTTTTTGATTTTTGTTTCCAAAAAGTGGGTGCTCTCTGTATCAATGAAAATATCTTTTGAACAACTACCATCTTTTTGTTCATCACTCGTGAAAATGATCTCTGTAAAGAGTTCGAAACGTCGGGAAATAAATATAAATAAGTAATAAATAAACGCGATATAATCCTAAAAGTTGTTTTAATCCATATCACACACTGTGACCTCTTTCTCTCTCTCCACAACCATAACTTTCGTCTTACTTACATTTATTTTCATACCTTTTTCTCTAAAACCTGCATTCACCAAGATTAGCATGTCTTGTAACTCTGACGCTGACGGAGCGAGTAACACCTGGTCATCGGCGTACAGTATTCTCTAGACACGCAACTCTTCCATCCTTAAACCACATTCAGTGTCTTTCAGATTTGTCAAATAACTGTCCTTATAAAGATTGAAAAGCCATGGTGACGCAACACATTCTTGTCGAACACCTTTATAGATATTAAACCAGTCTGAGTGCGCCCCATTTACCCTGATACAGGCTCTAGAATTCTCGTATAGAGAATTTAAAGCCCGCACAAAGCCCTCGTCAACCCCATATGTACTCGACAGTGTTGACCATAATTCATTCCTGGGTACATGATCGTAAGCCTTCTCTAGATCTATAAAAGCACAGAATACTTTTTTAGACTTAGCTAGATACTTCTCAGATATGGTTCTCAAATAGAAGATCTGATCGATGCACCCCCGTCCTAATGAAAATAAGGGCATTGAAAAATGAAAAAAACCAGGGGCGTCACATCAGAGTTGCCGGCTTTAGGATAGGAATACGCTCGTTCCTTGGTCGTAACGGTCTGGAATGTTGCCGGCAACTGGTTTCACAAAGGAACAGTGCGTGGCAACCATTAGGCCAATGCGGAAGGTAGCATTATGGGCGCGAAATTGGCGTTAGCTTTGCTTGTATATACACATATTCTTAATAAATACTTGTCTATTAATCACTCACCTTCAAATTATCGGTATTCTTGAGGTTCTGCCCCTGATACGCGAGGAATCCAGCAGCCAGACCGACTATACAAGACGCGATATTTGTGTGTCCTCTCGTATACAACAGACGAAAGTTTGCATCCGTTGCATAAACATTACGATAATATCTGCAATTATTATGATGATCAGTTACTATCTGAAGTCAAATCAAAATATCTTTGTTTCAAACGCATCTTTGTTTCTTTGCAGACACTGAGAATCTTTAAATTCATCTCTTTTTGTCTTATCGGTCTATGAACTATATGCATGCACGATAAAACGTGACTCATGGTCACGTTACGCCTGAACCAAGCGTGCGAGCGAGAGAGCGAAACAAGCTATAGAGAGGCTGGAGGTCCTCAGCGTTCGGCAAATATCTCTGTTACACAACTAATTGTATTTTGATACATACATATATTTGATATTATAATTTGGTGATAATAATTCTATTCATAACATAACATAACTTCACGCCGTTTGTTACCCGAAGGTGTAGGCAGCGGCTGTTAAGCCTCGTCTCGCCGTTATATTTACGTCCCAAATGGAATGGAACCTATTGCAATACCGGGCACAAAGTTTTCAGTCATCGATATTTATCACACATAACTTCCGAAAAACAATTTCGTAAAGTCATTGGTGTGAGCCAGTGTCAGGAATCGAACCCGGACCTCTGGATTAGAAGCCGTGTGCTTGACCATTGGGCCACCGAGACTAAATTCTAATTATAAAAGTATCCAATTTAAGATAGATGTTACCAATACAAGTAATAAAAAAATTACTCTGGTGATTGTACTACAACAGCGTCCAAATCTTGTATGTATATGTGTCCTGCCACAATGGAGAGGGCTGCCGCCAGGAGTACTGATAACGTGACCATTCTAGCTCTGGTGGTGCGAGCCACCACGCACACCAGCAGACCCACGCAGAACAGCTGGGTGTCTGCTGCCAAGTACCTGCACAGGAACAGTGGAGACCAAAGGCTTATTGAGAAAACCGAACCAAGCGACTACTAGTTTTTACCAGATTGATCCAGAAGCCCAGTTCATTGTTAGTGCATATTTAGTCAATCAGGTTACTAACCAAGTCTGAGGCATGCAATAGGCGTTGTCATAGACATAATTGTTGATGTATAGTAGTTGTGTCCACCAGTATTGTCTACAAGCTTTCGCTTCGCTGATCACCACCAGTTCCCAGAGAGGACCCACGTACATGTGACGCATCCATGTCATTATCGTCCCCAACACCAGAGCATACGTTGGGGTCAATCTGAAATTTGACAGATTCTCAAGATACTTAAGAGAAACTCTTAATTCAAAATGTGCAGAATGAGTTATCACTGTCGTTGAGACTAAAGACGATGCGAACACTTTTTTCTATATTAAAAACACTCAAATTCATTGAAAAAATTGTGGTCTCATAATACTTTTGGTTATCATGTCCTAGATATATCCACTCAGCAATATCTTAGATGTTAGTTGTGTTTTGGTCATGTACTCAAATGGGAATCGAACCTGTCGAGATGTCCGCAACGTTATTGTAGCTATCTACAATCAGTTTTAATCATATATCCTTAGATGCAAAAATGTAATTCTTCACTTGAGAAAGCCCAGAAATCACATTAATCCGGAAAATTATTAATCAAATAACTCAAATTACCTAAGCCATCTGAGTAATATTCCTTTGGGCAAATGAGTCCAGCTGATCGGATACTTCTCCGCTTGCAACATAAAATTGTAGGACAGCAAGAAACTGGACATTAAGAAGAATGTTTGTATCACCAAACTTCCATTAAACAGGAGTTGTTTTAAAGGATCTTCGTAGGCCTAAGAAATGTTATAATATGTAAACCAATAACAAATATTATTTTTAGTCCCTTAAATATGTTACGAGAAAACATAATTATTTTTAAGGAACAACATATTGACAAAATTTATAACAATAAAAAAGAATAACATGATCTTTACTTAAATATTATACACATAAATAACTTACATTTTCAATGAAGTCAGGATTTTGTACGTAAGAAAAAGATGTTATTATCGAAGTGTGTGAAAAAAATACGCATATCATCGTTACTGTTCTGAAAATTATAAAAAAAAAAACAGTCAAAGTCACCCATCATGATTAATCTAAATTGTAGATAAAAAAATTAGGATAAATATTGTATTCCTCTGATTATTATTTTTTTTTATACTGAAAGTTAACTTTTAGCACCGATAGAGCCACGCAGTTCACTGTATGAATGGCCGGCTCGATCGGTAAAATAATAGGATCTTTCAGAATACCGACGTAAAGAGGCACATGTTGCGTTTCGTTCGTTAAGAGGTGCGAGGTATCCGGAGGCTCATTTCATTTCTCTTCCCATCCAATCCCCAGCAACGCAACTGTAACACAGTATTTGAGTGGCATGGGCGTCATAGTTGCTTACCATCAGGTGATCCGCTTCCTCTTATGCCCCTCTATCCCATAAAAAATCTTTCTATGTAAATCATCACACAGTCATCGTACTGGTAAATAAGATAAGGCGTTGGTTACCGCAATCCATTAAATAGTTTAAGTCTTTCAAGTCTTGGTTCTTTTGAATACGAGCTTGGCGCTGTCAATCTTGCCCAATTTTTGGGTATTGAAAATGCTAATAAGTATGGGTTCCCTGAAAGTGTAAAGTCATTGTGATATTCTAATGTAAGTAATATTTATAAAATTGACTTAGAAGGTAATTAGGAATAATTACCAATTTTATTTTGTTTTGTGATGTCGTATAAGCTTCCGATCACATTGAGTATGATTAAAGCTAAGTAAACCACACCTAGTATTATATCAAAAGAGTCTATTTTTAATGTTTCACCCGCTTTGTTACAATACTGTATATTATTCAGTTTAGCGCAAAGACTGTACTCAGAGTACACGGAACGATTAAGGCATGCCTCAAGGACATAACTTAGGTCCCTCTTTTCAGTATCATTTATTTTTGAAATCAACTCCTTACAGTTTCTCGTGACACAGACACCGCGATGTATTTCCGAGTGGTTGAAGTGTTTTATTTTATATTTCGAATATTCCTGAAAATAAGATTTGTTAAGATAACCTGTGTTTGTATTGAACAACTAGTATCTTATTATTAATCAAATCTTCCTCGTATTAAGAAAACATGCATTGAAACAGTAATAACAACGAAAATTATAATTCTATTAATATATAAGTAGTTTTAAGATCTGTATTTTCAGTCCATTTCGAAGGTGTGAAGTTTTTTTATATATTTTAACTAGCTGACCCGGCGAACTATGTTCCGCATCAAAAGTATAAATGAGTAAATTTTGGATATCATGAGGTTCAATTTGTGCTATTTATCGGTTTTAACTGCTGTCCCGATATGTTAATACTGCAATATCTTCGAAAATATTTGTTTAAATTGCATGCTGTAAACAGCAAGGATCATCTATATTACATGCACAATCTATTTAAGACACTTAATTGGATGAAATATAATGCTGTAATGTTTAAAATCGCTTCGTAATTAAGCCATTATTTCTCGTAAAAAGTAAAAAATAAAAATGATCGTTGTGGGTTATCCCTAAGAGATAGACATATGCCCTCACGGACTTTTTTGTAGACCTTATGAAGGTTTATAATACTGTAGTACATTGTTTTGATTTATCACTTAGGGTTCAGGCAGCGTTTGCGATTAAAGTTCTAAATCTAAAAATTATCACTTTTTTACTACATGAATTATTGATCAAAACTACTCCGTTGACACCCTCTAACTATTAAAAAAACCACATCGAAATCCATTGCGTAGTTTTAAAGATATAAGCATATAATAAATATAATAATAATAAATCTTTATTAAGCACTCAAGTATACATTTTTATAGACATTAAATATTAAACACAAATTCGGTAAATGACAATAGCGTTACGCATCCTGGCTCCTAAACTAGGCTGAGAGCCTGTATCATAGGGGCCAGTGATTCGTTGTGACTATAACATATAACAATTTTATTTCCGTTTAGCTAAGGAGTGTTGAGTGCGAAGGCGAAGCTGTATGTGTGCGCGCGCGCGCGTGTTTTGTGTGTGTGTGTGTGTGTGTGTGTGTGTGTGTGTGTGTGTGTGTGTGTGTGTGTGTGTGTGTGTGTGTGTGTGTGTGTGTGTGTGTGTGTGTGGGTGTGTGTGTCATCATGATATGAAAGGGGAAATATAAGGGGACAGACAGCGGAAAGTGACTTTGGTTTATACTATGTAATGATAAGCTTTTTATTAGGGTTGTCTTCTGTACGGTGGTTGGAGCTTTTCAGGTGAAATAGACTAGTTTATCCGTGTTTCCTGCTATGTGATTATGTATTTATAATTAAAAGTAGCAATGTTTACTATTGCTTATGTTGTTCGAAATATCGCGTGTGAAACCAACACTGGAACTCAAAAGTCAAGGTTGTAGATAATTATTATGATAAATTAACAAGATGTTAATAGGTTGTCATAATATATATTATGTTATTATATATTTTACACAAGTATTATTTATATCGTCAAGAGATAATTAGAGGCGTTAATAATGTTAAGGATTTTACCGGAAGAACTTCGTACTACTTCAGATTTAATAAGTTAAACCTAACCTGAGAACTTACACTTACCCTTATTTGATTACAAAATACTCAAAACCTCGAGTTTAGGATATTTGGGTTAAAACATAGTACCTACCTGTATCACATTCATGAGTTCATCATTAGTTCCAGAATATAAATTATAATCTGCAACACAGTAGACACCTTCTGAAGATAACATGCAACGATCGTAGTCGTCCATGGCGTAGAGAGGTGGCATTTTGTCGTATTCGCTCTCTGAAAAGAGATATCATTTAAATATTTCTACACCATCAGCTGTCTAATGTAGGCAACTGTAGGGTACAGTGAAATTAGTTTAGCCCAAAAATAGAGAAAGGAATACGCATATTTCTGTGATTCGCCGAGGGATAAAGGAGGTAGGATTGTTACCCTTAGCTGCTGAAAACAGACAGTGAAGAAAAGAAATGAAAGATAAAGCATTAGCAATCTCTTTTTGAATAGTATAAGATAGCTCTTGAATTTTGTGCCGATTGAGTTTTTACGATGACTTAGAAGCAGTGGCTTATGCGGATCATGCTCTCTGAACTTAGCAGGTGTGGTAATAAATAGAAAGCATTTATATATTTTCTACATTTTGTTCACATGTTCACATTCTGTTCGCTACTAATAGTGGTAGTGCCAAGCAGTTCGCTACATGAATGGGCTGGCTCGACCGGTGCACGACCGCACCGACGTAAAGTGCCGCGTTTCGTTCGGTGAGAGAGGTACCCGGAGGCCCACTCTCCTTCCCCATCCTTCCCTATCCCCTATCTCTTAAAGGTAGGCAACGCAACAGTAACACTATATGTGTTGCTGGTGTCTATGGGCGGCGTTGGTTGCTTACCATCAGGTAGCACGCCTGCTCGTTTGCCCCCCTGTTTCAAACAAAAAACATGTTCTAGTTGACAAAAATGAAAACTACCCTTGGACCGGATTGTGGCGCCACGTATCGTGTTCCATGGTTTTATGCCACTTGGAAAAATATTTAATTTTACGACACAAAGAAACGTCGTCGTGAAGGTACGGCCTTAACCTCGACAATGGGAATTTAAAAGCTGCGTCATCATCATACAGAATACAAGTTTACGTATCCAATGTCATTTTATAATAAACTTGAACTGTAAAAGTGACTATATGTTTATTAGATCTTCTCACAATATCTAAAATAACATCCCGACTCATTCAACTTTTTGAGGCGGTTTTGATATTTTTGGCAACAACTTACAATAATATTACATGCTTTGAATATATATAGAGGACAATTAAGTTCAAGGAAAATTATTCTGTTTAATGCGTGGAGGTTAGATTAGGCTTATTTAACAAACGAGAAGTACAACAAAGTGTGTCCTAGAATGTTATTAGTACTTGCGTGTTTTTAAAAACTCTGACAGAAGAATATCAATTTTATAAGGAAACGAATTTTTCCTAGTACCTAAATTATAAAAGTTATTTGTAAACCAGAGGTAGAAATTAAAATTCACCTACAAAGTTAGTACCTACCGGGACTGTATTTTTACAGTATGTTTGTCAAAATTAAGGACTCGGTGTTCCAGTGGACGAACACCCGCTTCGAAATCTAGAGGTCGCGGGTTCGAATCCTCACACTGGCTCACACCAATGACTTTTCGAAGTTCTTTTCGGAAGTTATGTGTGAAAAATATCGATGACTTGAACTTTGTTCCTTCCATTTGGGACGTAAAAATAACGGCAAGACGAGGCTTTACAGCCGCTGCCTACACCTTCGGGTAGAAAAAGGCGTGAAGTCATGTTATGTTATGTGTGTTATGTTATATTTGTCAAAATGTATAATTATTTTTGTTTGAAATGGCCTTTCAAACAAAAGTGAGCTAATCCAATGGTCTATCTGAAATTATATACAACGAAGAAGATTCTAATCAGGGGTGATTGTAATCTTTGTATACACCTGTCTGTTCTGAATTCTTTTCAGAAGATAAGTATGATTGCATTGAGCAAATTTAAAACAAAACAAATTGTAGAACTACAATTTGTTGGTGAAAATTGTTACATTCAACTAGAAGCGCGAACACTGCCTAAGCACAGGTCATGGTAATATTATTATATATTACAGTGCTTATGACAATATTGTCTTATTTGATGATATTGCTATGGCTAGAATGTTAATGTAAACAATTAAAAATAATATTGAGGGCGTGAAGTTACAGAATAAAAAAATGGTTTAATGTTTATAATTTTCATTAATTGCCGTTCATATTTTTTTGAGTTTAAGACTTGGTTACTTCCTAGTACCCAGGTCATTGAAACTAAAAAAAAAATGTCAAGGGAATAAAATAAAAACGTGACAACAATATGAGTACTGGGCCATCCTTATGAGCTTACTAAATTGTTAATAAAAACCCATTAAATTTGAGAAAATTTAATTTGAATTTGATTTCAAGAAGTTTAGCAACGGACTCGGGAATTTTATTTATATTTACAAGGAAACCCACCGTGCTTCACTTCGGTTTACGTAGGTATTAATATATTTGCTATTTCTGTTTTCATATTCATATTTAAAAAATGATATAATTTAATATTATTTACAAACATACAGATAAAATCACACCTAATCTCATGCAAGATATCCCTTAAATTAATTCCATTAAAATTTCAATTACAGGCGAAAATATTTTTCCACGTAAATTTAGGCATATTTTTCCTTCCTTTCCCAATAAAATAAATAAAAATGTATAGTCACAATAACTCACCATTTAATTTATAAATAACAGCTTCTGTTTCAACAACTATCAAGAACACAACAAAAACAAATCTTCCGTTCATTGTATTAATTTATATAAAAAACTGATATTAAATTTATACAAATAATATTAATAAAAGAATTGAGAAAATTATTTCTATTTACAATTTAAGTAAATGCACATACAATAACTGTCGGAAGATGTATTTACAAAATACGCGCCAAAATTATCTTTTTAAATTCATCGCAAACTGTCGCAAAGGCATTCGGTATTCAGCCAGCCAGTGAAATTGTTTTAAATTTACTTTGTACTAACAATAAAAAAGTGCGAAATACCAAAAACTTTTTTGTATGTTTTTAAATGGGAAAAAATAAAATAAAAAAGCTGTTGTAGACTTGTCGCGTGTGAATAAAACAGACCATTGGTTCTGGGCTTGCTGAATGATCTCCTTGCTTAATCTACATACAGTCATGTCCTTAAGACATGTGACGTATCGCATTACATTTATTATGTACAAGTATCTTTTTCCTTAAACACATGTCATTATTTTACTTAAAAATAATTACGGGGACATAGAGAATGTGAACACCAAGCAGGATCTAGATAGAATAACAAATAGCTGGCTGCGCCATAAGGAAGTAGTATTGGTTTAATTTTGAATCTGGAATAAAACGGAACAATAATTACACAGATAATGTTTGTTTGTTTTTAACGTTCATTTATTTATAGATTAAAACAACTTCTAGGATTATATCGCGTTTATTTATTACTTATTTATATTTATTTTCCGACGTTTCGAACTCTTTACAGAGATCATTTTCACGAGTGATGAACAAAAAGATGGTAGTTGTTCAAAAGATATTTTCATTGATACACAGAGCACCCACTTTTTGTAATAAATAAACGCGATATAATCCTAAAAGTGGTTTTAATCTATGAGTGAGATTCGCGAAAGTCTTAGAAATAAGTTTATTTATTTATTTCGTAAACATCTAAGTGCAGTAGGCTGCCCTGAGCATGAAGAGGACTTTTGATAGATGGGAATGGAAAATAATGACCGTACTGCCGACTCTTACCCAGAGTCAGCTGAAGGCAACAAAATAGTGACTGATTTAGTTATTGAATAGTGAAGATATGAAGGACGTCCAACGTTTCATAAGTTACAGTAATTATAATACCTAATTAATTTGAGTTATTTAGAGGAAATTGCTATTCCATTCCGACCGTTTTCGGTCATGGCGACTACATTCTTCTTCCAATCAAGTATTGCTGGTGCGCTCGAATATAGCTTATATAGCCATTTTTGAGGTAAATTCATACTATGTCCGCGGGTGGACTTTCTTTGGTCACGTTTAATGAGGCTGTTATTTTTGCTTCGAATATGCTCAAGAGTTGGCAAAGCTTTTGGAGGAATATCCCATCGCCACACGTCTCTGATCGCGTCATCACACCGCGTCTACACCTCGACAGAGACTATTTCTTGGTTTGGTGGTATTTAATTGAATTGTTAATAAAAATAAAGCATATACATACATAACTTCACGCCAAATCCCTTGCGGGGTGGTCAGAGAGAACAGAGTGCCGTAATAAGGCACAATTCTTACACACCTCACTTGCTTCGTTGACATTCATAATTTTTTTTTATACACACCCGCTGGTTTTTGAGGCTGCTATCGTCATTTTCCTCCAGAACACGTTCCATTTGGTCATGGAATGTGTGACTTGGCCGTCCTCGACTCCTACAAAATTGTCGGATTACATTTTACAGTAAAGCATATAATTATTTATTTTTGATGAAACTACAAAATCCATAACTAAAGTGTTACATTTTATGAATAGAATTTACTAAGAAATAATTAATATTATTATTTTAATGAAAGGATAATTGTTTAAAGTTGTATCTTAACTCACCTAATAACAACTAAGTTATTTAATTATTACAATGTGACCAAATAACGCTATAATACTAACAAACTTGCCTACAATTAAATTAACTATCTTTTTACAGGGCTAAATATGAAATAAAGTCTGTCTACTACTCAGTATTAAAACTAATAGCAAATTATTTAATTACTACTAGATATTAAAACATAAAAACATTAATAAAATATTAGTGAACTTTCGGTCGGACACTAATATTTTATTAATGTTTTTTATGTTTTAATATCTAGTAGTATTTATATAATTTGCTATAAGTTTTAATACTGAGTAGTAGACAGACTTCCTGGATTTTTATAACCCAGTGAAGGACATTTATTTATGTGACGAAAAAACATATGCGTCTAAATTATGGTAAGTGTCTGAGTATTTCCACTAAATTCTAGCAAATTATACATAGATTATAGCGCAAGTAATTCAGACAATCTATATAGCTCCCCATCTCACACAACCGCTAACAAGACCACTGAATCTTTCAGAATTAAGTAACCTTATAAAAAAACTTTTCTATAATAATCTGTTTATGATCCTCGGTTTAAATAATTTTCATCAGTATGTTTCATTCTTATACACAAATTTAAATAAAATATTCCGGGTATACCAATGATTTCTTGATTTTTTTTGGTATCTTACTAGAGTCAATATTAGGTACCCTATGTTATTTTTTCTATGGGATAAAAGGCAAACCTAAGGGAGTAGGATAGGAAAAGATGGGGAAGGAGGGTGGGCCTCCGGGTATCTCTCTCACCGAATGAAACGCAGCATGAGCCACTTTACGTCGATCTTCTGAGAGGTCGTGGTATTTCAGCGGTCGAGTGCATGAATTATTTTTCTCTATTTCTGAATCAATTTTTAACCCTTTTTATTAAAAGCTTTTATTTAACTTGCACTGTATGTATGTAAGTATGTATGTTCGGTGGAATCTTGCAACTCAATTTTGAAGTAGATATCTGCAACCGATTGAGCTGAAATTTTGTATACACATTTACTATGGATGACAATGCATGATATGATGTGTGACATCCTTCCATATCCAATATGGCGGACCACCCAAGATGGAGGAATGGATATTTCTGCAATATGGGTATCAAATGAAAGGGCTTATTGAGTGTAACTCAAAAAATAATATGACGTCATTCTAAATCCAATATGGTGGAATAGCCAAGATGGAGGAAAACATAGTCAAAGTCAAAGTCAAAGTCAAAGTGGTTTTATTTTCATAGGTCCTCACAGACACTTAAAAATAGTCAATGTACAAAAATGTTTAAAATTAAAATAATATTTAAAAAGCTAAGCCACGAGCGCTTGAAGCAAGTGCCTCCGTGGAACAAAAAAACACGGAAGCAATCGCCACGAGCGGCCCGATTCCGAGTGTAGGGGCTTTCATGAGAAGAATCGGGCAAGAAACTCATGTGCCAATACTCTTTTCAAAACCATTGAAAATTTACAGAATAGTATTATCAACGCTACTGAAAAAATATCACATAAAAGGTGTAGCAGCCAGACTACTCGACAATCACAGTTATGATCCAACCAACTTAAAATCATCGTAGTACAAGTAATGAGAGAAATTATATGATATTAGTCGAGCACAACTGACACGACATCTTCTATTTAGAATGGTAACGTTGTGCAACAAGTAAGTGCAATAATAAAAATTATATATAAAGCTTTTATCAAAACAACATGAATTCAAACTCATAACAAGAAATGTTGATTACTATTAGAAATAGAAATATTTGCAGCACGTCTCCACTCCAAAATAAGTGAACAAATTCCAACACGCAAACTACACAATCCGCGTTGAGCAAGCAATTTGACGGTCCCAAGACGACTTGTCCGTCATGAAGTCATTGATGGTGTAATAAGCACCGGCAACGAGACGATCCTTCACAGCCCGCCTAAACCGATCGAAAGAGAGAGCCAGAATATGCGCAGGGATCCTATTATAGAACTGTACACCCATTCCCAAAAACGACTTATGTACTTTGTGCAGGCGATGACACTTTAACACAAGTTTATGCTTGCCTCTGGTATTAAAATTATGTACATCACTATGTTTTGTATATCTGTTTAAGTTTTTTCTAACAAACATTATATTGTCATATATAAATTGAGAAGCAACTGTTAATATTCCAATTTCCTTAAACCGTTCTCTAAGGGAGACTTTGGTCCCCAGATTATAAATTGCCCGAATAGCTCGTTTTTGAAGCACAAAAATAGACTGAATTTCAGCTGCTCTACCCCACAGCAAAATGCCATAAGACATGACACTATGAAAATAACTGAAATAAACTAGTCTGGCGGTTGCAACATCAGTAAGCTGTCGAACTTTTCGAACCGCGTAGGCAGCAGAGCTAAGTTTTCCAGCTAAACATTTTACTTGAGGACCCCACTGGAGCTTATTATCTAGAGTAATACCTAAAAATACAGTTGTATTTACTGGGTCTAGAATTCTGTTATTTAAAGATAAATTTATAACCTGACCTTTAACATTGGGCATAGTAAACTTTATTATTTTGGTTTTATTCGAATTTAGGACTAAATTATTAGCTGTAAACCAATCATGGACTTGTGTAAGAGAGCAATTTACATCATCAAAACTGTTTTTTTTACGGTCTACCTTAAAGAGGAGTGAAGTGTCATCGGCAAACAGTACTATGTCGCAAAATTTCTGTACGAAAAAGGGCAAATCATTAATATGGATAATAAACAATAGTGGACCGAGAATGGAACCCTGGGGAACGCCCATAGACACTGGCGATCCAGACGATCTCACTCCGTTTACATCTACAAACTGAAACCTGTTACTCAAGTATGATGCAACAAGACTAAGTGCAGTGTTCTTAATACCGTAATGACTTAGTTTACGCAAAAGTGTGTTGTGTTCCACGCAGTCAAAAGCTTTAGAGAGATCACAGAATACGCCGATTGCATCCTGTGAGTTTTCCCAAGCATCGAAAATATGTTTAATAAGAGTAGCGCCAGCATCAGTAGTAGAACGACCTTTTGTAAAACCGTACTGCTCTTTGTGAAAAAGATCATTTAAATTGAAATGGTTAAGTATTTGATTTGAAATAATTTTTTCAAAAATTTTGCTGAGTGCAGGTAAAATGGAAATAGGACGATAGTTGGTTGGATCATTCTTACAACCATTTTTAAATAGTGGTATCAATTTGCTGTGCTTCATATTTTTATTTTTTCATATTTTAAGCTTCTGTACAATATGGGTATCAAATGAAAGGGCTCATTGAGAGTAACTGAAAAAATAATGTGACGTCATTCTAAATCCAATATGGCGGATCATCCAAGATAGAGAAACAGTTTTTAATGCATTTCTACAATAAAAGGGCTTGTTAATAGTAACTCAAAAAAAATCTGACGTCATTCCAAATCCAATATGGCGGGAAAAATATTGGCATTTCTACAATATGGATATCAAATGAAAGGGTTTGTTGAGAATAACTCGAAAAATAATGTGACGTCATTCTAAATACAATACGGTGGACCATCCAAGATGACAGCATACATATTTTTGATGCATTTCTACAATATATGAATTAAAAATCATCATTGCGATTAAATAGAAAAGAAAGCTCCAAGCTGAAATTGAATTAGATGATCTCCTTATTGAAGAGCTGGACTGTTTGAAATTAAACGGTAAACTAACTTGCAATAATTATGCGTTGAATGAAATGACACTAACCTAGCCAGCTTTAACTAAAAATAAAAAAATAAATTAAAGCGAAAACCCTTTTTAAAGAAGCTTTTATTTAAGCGCTCTAAAAATATGAAAATAATATTTCCTTAAAAATTTCAAGTATCAACTTAGAGCCTCAGTATGTACAATTTATATAATAATAAAAGCTTGTCGCGAGCTTTGACTTTCTATCAGTAGGTAATTAAATTGCAATAGATAATATAGTAAAGTTAGTAGATTAATTTACATGAGTGTTTTGCCCATTTCTTCTCATGACAACCTTACACTCAGAATCGTCCGTGGGTTTTGTTCCAAGGAGGCAATTTCAAGCACTCGTGTTTTAATATGTTATGCTTTAAATACAATAATAAGTTAAATAGCTGTATTTACGGACTATATTTAACTGTTGATTTGACATTATAAAATTAGTACAGTTTATTTACAACTCGCGCGACAAGCTTTTATTATTATATAGTCAAAGTCAAAGTCAATATAAGTTTTATTTTCATAGGTCTTCACAGACACTTAAAAATAGTCAACAAGTACAATTTTACTTTATTATTTTAAATTAACTACTTAACACGAGCGCTTGAGGAAAGTGCGTCCGTGGAACAAGAAAACACGGACGCAATCGCCACGAGCGGCCCGATTCCGAGTGTAGGGGCTATCATGAGAAGAATCGGGCAAGAAACTCATGTGCCAAATACTCTTTTCAAACTATTAAACATAAATAACAATAATATTAATATCGCTACTGAAAACAAAGCAGTAGACTCGTGCATAAAAGGTGTAGCAGCCAGAATACTCGACCATCACAGCAAATTAACATCAACGTCCTAAAAAGAAAAACTATACAAATATATTAGTCGAGCGCAACTGACGCGACATCTTTTATTTAGAGTGGTAACGTTGTGCAATAAATAAAACTTATATTTACATATATTATAAACAATATCAAAGCAAATTTTAAATTAGAAAGTGTATATACATAACTATCAGAAATTACTACGGAACGCCTCCACTCCAGAACATGTGAACAAATTTCAACACGCAAACTACAGAATCCGCGTTGAGCAAGCAACTTGACGGTCCCAAGATGACTTGTCCGTCATGAAGTCATTGATGGTGTAATAAGCACCAGCAACGAGACGATCCTTCACCGCCCGACTAAACCGATCGAATGACAGAGCCAGGATATGCGCAGGGACTCTATTATAAAATTGTACACCCATTCCCAGAAAAGACTTATGTACTTTGTGCAGGCGATGACACGGCAACACAAGTTTATGCTTGCCTCTGGTATTAAAATTATGAACATCACTATTTTTAGTATATTTATTCAAGTTTTTCCTAACAAACATTATATTGGCATATATAAATTGTGAAACAACTGTTAGTATGCCAATTTCCTTAAAACGTTCTCTTAGAGAGACTTTGGCCCCCAAATTATAAATTGCCCAAATAGCTCGTTTCTGAATAACAAAAATATACTGAATCTCAGCTGCTCTACCCCATAGCAAAATACCATAAGACATAACGCTATGAAAATAACTGAAGTAGACTAATCTGGCGGTTGCAACATCGGAAAGCTGTCGAACTTTTCGAACCGCGTAGGCAGCAGAGCTGAGTTTTCCCACTAAAGATTTTACTTGAGGACCCCACTGGAGCGTATTATCTAGAGTAATACCTAAGAATAAAGTTGACTTCACTGGGTCTAAAATTGTGTTATTCAGAGATATATTTATAGCCGGACCATTAACATTAGGCATAGTAAACTTTATTATTTTAGTTTTATTGGAATTTAGAACTAAATTATTAGCTGTAAACCATTCATGGGCATGTGTAAGGGAGCTATTCACATCATCAAAAATGCTTTTTTTACGGTCTACCTTGAAGAGGAGTGAAGTGTCGTCAGCAAATAGTACAATGTTACAAAATTTCTGAACGCAAAAAGGCAAATCATTGATATGTATAATAAACAGCAACGGACCGAGAATGGAACCCTGGGGAACGCCCATAGACACAGATGATCCAGATGATCTCACTCCGTTTACATCAACAAACTGTAACCTGTTAATTAAGTATGATGCAACCAGCCTAAGTGCAGTGTTCTTAATACCATAGTGACTGAGCTTACGTAAAAGAGTGTGGTGATCCACGCAGTCAAAAGCTTTAGAGAGGTCACAAAATACGCCAATTACGTCCTGCGAGTTCTCCCAAGCATCGAAAATATGTTTGATAAGAGCAGCCCCAGCATCGGTTGTAGAGCGACCTTTTGTAAAACCGTATTGCTCTTTGTGAAAAAGGTTATTCAAATTAAAATGGCTTAGTATTTGTTGAGAGATAATTTTTTCAAAAATTTTGCTGAGTGCAGGCAAAATAGAAATAGGACGAAAGTTAGCTGGATCGTTCCTACTACCACTTTTAAACAAAGGTATCAATTTGCTGTGTTTCATTAAATTAGGAAACATACCTGCGTCTACACATTTATTGAAAAGCACAGCTAGGTTTGGAGCTATTAGGACAATAATAGAATCTATTAATTTCACGGAAATGCCCCATAAATCAGCCGTTTTTTTGGAATTTAATTGTTTAAACACTTTTATAATATCGTAAGCGTCGACATGTTCAAATTTAAAAGAAACATTGCACTCGGCCACACTTTCCTTAAGCAGAGTTTCAGCTTTGACGGGACACGAATTTAATGTATTAGTAGTAGTAATGGGAATTTTGGCAAAAAAGTCATTAAATGTTTCGACAATAGCATATTTATCTTGGATAATTTTATTATTAATTATAAGTTTAATATTATCATCACGGTCCCTTGTACGACCAGTCTCATTGTTGATAATATTCCAAGTAACTTTAATCTTGTTCTGTGATTCTTGTATCCGCTTACTTATATATATTGATTTGGCAGATAAACATACTTTTTTAAATATTTTAGAGTAATTTCTAACATATCTAATAAAAACGGGATCAAAATTCCACTTCTTTATACTATATAAATCATACAACTTAGTTCTACTTTTGTAAATGCCCGTAATAGCCCAATCGCAAAATGATAAATTGACATTTTTACTCATAGTTTTGGTTTTAAAAATAGATTTATGTTCCGAGTCTATGGTTTTTAAAAGTGAGTTGTACAGTTCATCTGGATCATTCGACATGTCCGGCGAAGCAACCCTAGCCGCGATAGCGTTTTGAAAATGTTTGATGCCTTTCTGGGTTATGGGTCTACAAGTAAATTTACTAACTAATTTAGGCATATTCATCACAAAAACTGCCTTTTGACCACAATGGTCCGATGGCAACTGACATAATATTTCTTTTTGCACAAAATTACAATTACAAAAAATATTGTCTAAGCAGGTAGCAGAGTGAGATGTAATTCTTGTGGGTTCTAAGAACAGATGTTGTAGTCCAAATGAGGTAAATAAACTAACAAGCCTACTATTGTTAGTTGAATCTTTTAACAGATTAACATTAAAATCACCACATACAATTACATTCCTACCACTTACAATAAGTTTTTGCATAACATCATCCATAGTGGATTCGAATATATTAAAATCACCCAGTGGCGGCCTATAAACACAAAGCACAATAAATTGCTCAAGCTCAACACAGGACAGTTCAACAGTGCGTTCAATGGAGAGCTTTGTAATGTCTCTCCTGTTTTTAAATCTAATATTATTTGATACAAGGATCATGGCACCACCATGATTGGCTTTTTTCCTACAAAATACACTGCCAACAGAGTAGTGAGCATTATTGAAAGCGAGTTCACAAGTTTTAAGCCAATGTTCAGTCAAACATAATACTTGAACATTGTGCTTTTTACAAAATAGGTCAAGCTCAAGTTCTTTGCCAGATAAACCTTGCATATTTTGATGTACAATTGTGAGCAATGATTTAGGTCTATCCTTTGTCGCTTCTATTAATTTAAACAAATAGAAGTGTCAAGATCCTTACAATTAATAGAATGATGTACTACTTTACAAGTAGCCCTGTCAGTTTGTATATAATAATATAATGCTAGCAGTTTAGCAATTTCTTTCCTGTCAGCAAATGGCAGATACACAGTATCTTTTGTTAACCTAAGATTTGTATACCTATAAATTGTGCATACTGAGGCTCTAAGTTGATACTTGAAATTTTTAAGGGAATATTATTTTCATATTTTTAGAGCGCTTAAATAAAAGCTTCTTTAAAAAGGGTTTTTGCTTTAATTTATTTTCTTTTCTACAATACGAAGTTACACTTCTAACGCGCGGAGGGACTCCACGCATTTTTTTGGTTGTATAATGTTCCGAGATGGTCCCATTTTTACCCAAATTTTCACTTATTTTTGAAATCGGTGCCAGCCTAGGTAACATACTCTATTGTGTTGCACCGACTTTAATAATGAGTAACATTTGTAAATATTTTAATAGTTAAAGATGACTTTATTAAAGTCTTACGTTTTGTATATTGTATTAAGTATACAAATTTTCTTGTTTATCTTTGGCGCAAAGATAAACAAGAAAGGAGATGAGAGCTGGTGTCGTTCTATCGACTCTATTGCTGAGGATATTGGTTGGGGCGAGGTTACAACGGGTGCTAAGACGGTAGAGCCATAAAAGGTTTTGCATTAATATGGTATGAAATGTGGTATCCCAAAGGGGGAAGAACCTGAGAGGTTTTTAAAAAGACTTTGACGAAATTAAACCCAGAAAATTTAAATCTTTCTAAAAAACACTGATACACCTACGAAAGGTAAATGTGCTAGGGAAAAACTTAGGTTATTTATTTAGGTTGACATAAATAGCTTTTACCGAAGTAAGTGGAACTTATATGTGGAGGCATAAATGATACTACGGTTAAAATGGCAGCACACAACAGTCGTGTTAAGCCTACCGCCGATCTAATCTCATTGTTTACGACATATGTCAGAATTATTAGGAAGCGACCAGTTAACTGATAAGACAGATACATTATCCATCAACTATATACGACCAAGAAAGGAATACAGACGTTGTTTCATCTGTAATAAGCCGGGCCACTCTCGTGCTGTTCAGTGTACCTATTGTAAAAAAGATAGGGCATCTTGAAAATTATTATTGTTATTAGCTATGTGGCGCCGGCTTAGAATACCGCCACCTCATCTCTTCCCGTGGGTGTCATAAAAGGCGACTAAGGGAAAAGCTAGAAGAATGGGCAGCAGCATTCTCTCTCAAAAAATACAGCCTACTGCGATCGCCAACCCGCCTGCCAAGCGTGGCGATTATGGCAAAAACCCTCCACGATTGAGCGGACCAGCAGTTGTGGCGCTCTATGGGGGAGGCCTATGTCCAGCAGTGGTCCTCAAAAAGGCCGATAATGATGATGATGATCTTGAAAATGTGTTTCTTTAAACCACGAAATAAGAATAATATCTGTATAATATATAATATATATCTGTCAAAAGCTGTCAATCTTCAGCTAACAAAAATTTATATTAAAGATGTGATTTTAGCTGCTCTTATCGATACTGGTGCTTCATGTAGCATCATTAAAGATTCGATTGTACGCAGATTAGGGTGTAAGTTAGATTCCCATTACACAAACCTTTGCGATATTGGAAATGGAGTATTACACATTTTAGGTAAAATCACTGTACCTGTAAAATTTAATGACGTGTGTATTGAAATAGAATTTAACCTAGATGGGGAGCTGGTGAATTTAATTATGATTGCTTGATAGGTCGTAATATCTTACAATACTCAGATGGTTCTGTTATTATGGATTCCATGGGTTGTAGGGTAACTCGTAGAATAATTCTACTATCAACTGATATTGTAACTATACTAACGAGTTAAGATTCCTGGATAATATAGATTCCTAGTTTTTTTTTAATACCTTTCTATATAACCCTCTGAACAGAACATAGGGACTGTGAAAACTGGTACTAGTAGGAGGGGAAAGGGACGAATATATCAAATGAAATATTTAATAGCGGTAGTCTTACATGAATTGGCCGGCTCTACCTCTCGTGAAGAATTCCGACAGGTCGTGGTATTTCACCGGTCGAGCCGGCCCATTCATGCAGCGAACTGCAAGTCTATTTCACTGTTGCTATGCTATTTGATTTTATCAAATGAAATTGTTTTAAATAGAAATATAAATTTAATTAAATAATATTTTATTAAAATATGAATAAAATACTAATACGATGCTATGAAATGTTGGTTTTTGTTACTACCTAATTTTTGTTATTAAGTATTTATAATACTAACTTTGTCTTTTTTTTTTAATATAATAATAAATAATTTATTACGTGTATAGGTTCACTACATACGTTTTTTGGAAGGTAATTTAAAAGCAGTATGTGCAGAGATTAAAAAGTATCCCTTTGTCGTATCAATACGACTATAGAATATGTATAAGCAAAGACATCTGACATTGAGAGTGGTGGCAGTTCAATGGAATGAGCTCGTATACGTTCATATAAATACAAGCAAAACTATGTCAAGTGTGTCTTCTGCCAGCACGTGCTACTGGTGCCATCACTACATCACACAAATTTAGGAGAATTTAATATACTGAAGTAAATTTGAGAGATTATTTTTCGAGACACCTTTTTTCCCATCACAACACATTGCCAGACATTAGGTACAATTTTGATAGACATAGTTAATTACTAAACAAAACTTTCGAAAATTAGTCCTACGTGTCAACAGATTGCAAGCCGGATTCGTGCCTGATACTTTCAATTCGGAAGCGTGATTTTGAACAACCAAGCCATCTCAGTGTTAACATATCTCGGCAGATATGTCAGAATTATCTCAGGCTTATCGAGAATTCTGACATTCTGGTCTACCGCGATCACAGTCTCTTCAGTATGAAAGACCATAAGAAACAAGTTCGCGACTGTAAAGGAGTCTTATCCCTATTTATTTGTCATGGACGTCATTTGAGCCCGGGACAGAAGTACGGCCATAGGCAAAAACAGATGTCATAAAAAGTGATTGTACTAAAATGGGGAAACCTCAAGAATTACTCTGTCAATAGTCTTATTAAATTCTTACTTTTGTGGACATCAAAGCTCACCTGTTCTCTGAACAAGAGATTGCTGCTCCTAAAATCTCCATGACATAGCACGGGAGTGCTCAAAAGTAATCTGAACTTGTTCATCTCTTCTGTCGACATCTCACGATACAGATACTTCGTTATTTTTTCCTTGTGTTCTTCTCTTGCCACCTGTGCTGCTGTTGCCAACATCTACATCCACGTTTCTTTCATACCAGGACCCTTTGTATTATTGTATTGTTTAAGTTTAACTTTTTCCAATACTTTCTCAAATTATTCGGGTCTTCCTTAGCAAAAGCAAATGACAGCGAGTGGAATCTCGCAAGGATTGTGACAGCGGCAGCTGCATGACCATTATTTATACAATAACTGTTGATAGTATAAATTTCATATTTGAATGAAAAGATTTGAGGAAGGCAAAACCAGTAAGTGTCGTTAGTATAGCATTAATTTTGACATTACTAAAACACAAATTAAGCGAAATGAGGACATTTCAATTGATTGATTATACCTACAAATAATAATGATGATATCGTGAACTAATCGTCGGAATTTTTAGAGTCAGTAGATTTCCTTGAATTTCCGCCACACAATCTTCAATTAAAGGTTGGATATATAGTTATAATGTTGAGAAATATTAAGCATGTGACAATAAATTTAAAAAAAACTGTATACGGACCTCGTAATCCATTGGTAAAACTACCGTATCGAGGTCGGCGGGTTCTACCCCCACCCTAGTACAAATATTCATGATAAGCATGAATGTTTGTATGGCATCTGGGTGTTTTTCTAAGCATAATAAGTATATATTTAAAAAAAAAAGAATATTTATATTAATAATTGGTTGTTTCTAGTGTACATAACACAAGCATTTAGTTGCTTAACTTAGAAATAGAGGGCGTTGTGTATATTCTGTCCAAAATATTATATTATTACTACAACGTATTAGATGAAATCATATCGAAAGGAAAATTTAAAGGTGAAGAGATTTTGATACCCTGCATCTAAATGCTTCCAACTGACGTACTATTCGAGTTCAAACGACTGAATTTTCCAGTAAGGTTTGCTTTATGACCATAAATGAATCCCAGATGCAGCCATTACATGTTTGTGGTATTAATCCCACGGTAAAACCCGTGTTTCTAGCATGGACAATTGTATGTTGCCTGTTCTCGTGTTGGAGAACCATTTACTCTATTTGATTACCTACTCGTCAAATTATCAAACTAAAAATGTACTACCTAAAAGTACTAAAGAAAATGTAAAACTTAATTTAGAATAATTAGAAATAAAACGAAATATAATAAGTAATAGCTATTATATTAGGAAAATTCAAATTGTGATTATTTTCAGGAATGTTTATAGGCTAGCTATATATAATAAGAAATAATACATTTATTTTTCAAAAAAAATGTATTTGTTGATATAATGTTATTCGAAAATAATATAGATTATTTAATTCAGTATGAATTTCGCAGGCTCAAACGAAGGCTTAATTATTGAAAAAGTTTGAAGTTTCATCATTTTAGTGTCTTCTTTAAAGATACCTGTTGCTAATGAATATTTAATTATTATTATCTTTTGAAATATTGGTAAAAAACTTTCTAAAAAAAATAGATTAACGCGATTTCATTTGATTTGGTACTTATTTGTTACACAGGGAAAATTTTTCTAATAAATCTAACGCAAACACATAAAATTTAATAATACTACAGATATATTCTTAAATATAATTATATATATTTTTGCTTATATACAGATCCATATTCTTTAAGTAAAATACTTAAAATACATAGTCAAACCTATTTATTTAGCTTGTTAAATAGTAATAATTAAATAACTATTTATTAAAATACAATAATAATCATCAAAAAATATAGTTAATTGTAATATATTTCCTCGTAATTTGTAGTATAAACTCTAAATTTTTAATTGCGTAAGGTCAAGCTAATACTTTGCTGCATTTCATGTATACGTTAATCAGATTTTTCAAATCACCATTTTTCCAGAAAATTCTAAATTATTTTTGCAGACAGATCTTTACGATTCTCTTTAAATCACATCTTTAATCCCGCTCCAGTAAATTTTAACACATTGGTTGAATTATAAAGCACCCCATCGTACACAATCGCTGATGATGCCGCTGAATCTTTCAGCGAACTGCTGATTGGGGCTTATGGCAAAATCTTTAATGCTAGCGTTGTCCAGTTGTGGAGCACGGTCCGCTTCAACCAGCACCAAGGGCAACACAAATGCAGAAGTCAGGAGGGCTGACGGCAGCATCTGTAATGAATGAGGAAATTAAAATGTTATTAATTTCAAATGAAGGCTGATAATTAGTTTGTACTATTAATATGACATATGATATGTTATGATAATATCGAATAACTTATGGAACAAGAGTTGGGTATGGCAGAGTGCGCATAAAAGTAGGATAAACGCGGTAGAAATGAGAGCACTGCGCAAAATCTGCAGCGTGATTCTCGTTGACCGCGTCAAAAACAAGGTTTTAAGGAAGAAAGTGGGATTGAAAGAGAGTGTCGGTGTAAAAGTAAGAAAAGGCATGTTCCAATCGTTCGGACATGTAGAAAGAATGGATGATACAAGATCGACTAAGCAAGATATACACTGCAAAAGCGGATGGATATAGGAGTCGAGGTCGGCCAAAACACACATTCCATGACCAAATAGAACGTGTTCTGGAGGAAGGTGATGTTAGCAGCCTCAAAAATCGACGCGCGTTCATGAAAAGAGTTATGAAAGTCAAAAAAGCGAGTGAGCCGGGATTGAAGGGATTTGGCGTGAAGTTATATATGTATGATAATATGGTATAAAATCAAATGTGATGAAAACCCGAACGAATGGAAGAATAATGGTTGATGATGAGTTCTTTGACTTTCAGAACTCTTGTCATACACGCTCGTCGATTATTAAGGCTCCTCACATCACCTTCTTCAAGGAATCCTTCTATTTGGTCATGGAAAGTGAGTCGTGGAAGTACTGGACTGCTACCTGTGTATACTAATGGCTAATTATTATTAAGTACATTTTGTTTCAGTAGAATATACGTACCTCCTGCAGTTCACGATCCAATGTTTCTCTAGGATAAACTTCGCTCACATCCAAGTTGAGTCGATCCAGAGCTAGAGTGAGTTGTTCAAAATATTTGTCTACCAGTCTGCCATGATTCTCTCTGCGGAAGTCCTCGTCAGTACCCATGAATTCAAGATAGAGCAGATCAATAGCAGGGCATCCAGAGTGGACAGTCTGATAGTCTACTACGACGGTCTCTATGTTGCCATTCTGTAAATGAAAAACATTTAAAATTTAAACTTTTTAAAATGAATGCTTCAAGTCTTTATAAACTATTGGTTTATTACGCAGAATTCTATTTGGGATGTTCGAATCCGGTGTAAGGCTACACTCTGGTGAGTGTGCGCAAGAGTTACACAACCTGATACCTCCATCCCCATTCCATCGGCGAACTACCCGACGTAATTACCGCCTACACCCGTACGTTGTTGAAATCCCACCTGTACGAACTAAGCGCTTTGGATCTTCCTTCATCATTCGCACGGCTGGTGAACGGAAAAAACTACCTGCTTCAGTAAACTATGACATAGGTCTCTTCAAAAGGAGAGTGAATAGGCTACTAACCGGACAGTGCGCTTCACCATCAAGGGCCTCGTCGTCACTTACCATCAGGTGAAGCGAAGTCAAGAGCTGCCCAGTAAGACATACAAAAAAAATATATAATAATAATTTTGAATGTTAATTGCCGTGATGTTAATAAATGCCTCGTTTCGGGATCCAATTAGTTCAAGTATTTTTTTTACTAAGCGGGAGGTTATATGCCACCAGGCTAGTCAGACTTTAGTTTCATTACACAAAGCATAATGTGGTCAGAAGAAGGTATCGATGTAGTTACAAAATGGACCACGAATGTCCAAACAATAAATTTACTGAA
This sequence comes from Euproctis similis, assembly GCA_905147225.2. Lineage (NCBI taxonomy): Eukaryota > Metazoa > Arthropoda > Insecta > Lepidoptera > Erebidae > Euproctis > Euproctis similis. The sequence continues at coordinate 1,245,654 of LR990121.1, read as the reverse complement.
CAATGGTGTTCGGCATTGAGAGTATCTGCAATCTATGGAATTATTTTGTTTGTTATTTTTTTTGTTAACAATTTGATCCGTATCTATGTCAATTCGGTTCCGTTGAGTGGTCACAAAAATCATTGTGTTACTTGATCGACCTTCAAACGCGTTATTACACAACGCGGTAAGTAGGGTTGACACACTTTTTCCGGTTACGATAATTTATCGTCAAAAAATGCACTGTGATTCGTGAGATTTGTCAATTCTCATAAATGTTTTAACTACACAAGTCGCTGTTTAAGAGTTTTCTTTTACATCTTCACGGCTTTTTCTATCTAAAGGTATAGGACGTTCATAATAGAATAGGTGGCGGAACCTATTGTCCATAGATCGGGTAAATTGTTGTCTGTCATCGATATAACATAACTATCCCAAAAAATAATTACGTGAAGTCATTGGTATGAGCTCGGGTTCGATCCCACGACTTAGGTATAGCTAGATTCAATTACATAGTTTTTTCAATCATCATTTTATCGCTAAAATATTGCCACTTAGCATATTAAAGGAGGGATCCTTGGTATTTGTAGGTATTTGCAGTGTTTATAAATATTGGAAGTGCTAAGTTTATATTTATGATATTACTAGCTGACCCGGCCAACTTTGTTCCGCATCAAATTAATAAATTAGTAAATTTTGTATTTATTATTTTTCTTTACTACATCATACATGAATTATAGATACAAATCTATTAGAAAAAATCCCATCAAAATCCGTTGCGTAGTTTCAAAGATATAAGCATATAAGGCGACAGACAGCGGAAAGCGACTTTATTTTCAAAGTAGTTTTATCACTACATATAGTGATAAAACTACTTTGAATCAGACATAAAATCTATAATTGTTTCTTCTCTACAAAAACATCATCATAAAAAACTCTGGTTTTTATTAGACTGAAAAAGCTTACGTTACCTTATTTTTATGATGTTTCACTTTTTTAGACGTGTTAGAAGGTAATCATTATCAATTTTGTATTAATACGTGTCAGTTAATTACGTTTATGATACTGAGGTAACCTCGCATATACTTCGACTGGTTTTTGCAAAGAACTACCAATACAAAAACCGTTTAACAGTGGTAGAGCCAAGCAGTTCGCTGCATGAATGGCCGGCTCGAGCGGTGAAATACCACGACCTCTCAGAAGACCGACGTAAAGTGGCTCATGCCGCGTTTCGTTCGGTGAGAGAGGTACCCGGAGGCCCACCCCCCTTCCCCATCCTCTTCTATCCCCTATCCTTTAAAGGTCGGCTACGCAACAGTAACACTATATGTGTTGCTGGTGTCCATGGCGTTGGTTGCTTACCATCAGGTGACATGCCTGCTCGTTTGCCCTCCTATCCCATAAAAAAAGCCCTATTGCTTGCGTGGTAGGTGGTGAAAAGAAGAGAACGCTACAATACACGATTTTTACACACATCACTTGCCTTACAGACACATATGCATACAATAATATTATAAATATCTTAGTATTATATAAATAAATGATTAATGAATAGGTAATTAATTATGCATTATATCAATTGAGCTGTTTGATTTATGATTATAAATGTAGGTGCAGCTTATTACTCTTGACATGTTAGGTACGAAATATACGTAGGTAAATACTGAAATAATGAGAAATGAGAGGATGATTAAGCAGATATAGGAAATTCATGACGGATCTTTCATGATCGAGACCAGACACACATTCCATGACCAAATAGAACGTGTTCTGGAGGATGGAGATGTTGGGAGCCTCAAAAATCGACGCACGTGCATGAAAAGATTTATGAAAGTCAACGAAGCGAGTGAGTTGTGTAAGAATCGTGCCTTATGGCGCTCCGGTCTCTCTGCCTACCCCGCAAGGGATTTGGCGTGAAGTTATGTATGTAAGTATGTATTAAGCAGATTTAGGTAATTCGTGACGGATCTTACATGATCAAATAAAATGTGTCTTACGGTGATATCAGGAGTTGGCAGGAAATAGACAAGAGATGACATTCGCAAGGAAACTCATATAGAATAATTCATTTCTGCCTACCCCACAAATGACATTTCTTAAAAAGATGTATGTATGAGAATTTTTTTGTGACTCTTAAATCGTGTATTTTAAAACTTCCTTAGATTTACAGACATTTTTAAAATATTTTTCCACTGCTCCCGTTCTTAACGAGCTGACTAATTATTCGATATGAATTTATCATTATTGATTTTTAACTAGTTCAATACAATGTTAACCAATTACGCCAGAAGGAGGTCTTATGTTTTTCCAGTGTATGTTTAAAAGTACGATGGTTTGTAAATTTCTTTTGCACGGCTGTGGGGGTGAGGGGAATAGATAAGTGCCGCTACGTAAGTCATATACCATATAGTAATAGATAGTCACTTTATAGGGATTGCTTGGTGTATGTCGTGTGATTACAGTAAATTTTAAGAAATAAATGTCTGAAATTGTATACGGTTTTTGCATAAAACGCTTTTGTACCGTTTAATTAATTAGGATTAACATTATTAATACGACACGAATTTGGGACAAACTCATTATACTATGTATAGAAGTTAATATAATAGTAATTAACACAAACATAACATAACTTCACGCCAAATCCCTTGCGGGGTAGGCAGAGAGAACAGAGCGCCTTAAGGCACGATTCTTACACGCACTCTTACAGGATTTTTGAGGCTCCTAACATTACCTTCCTCCAGGACACGTTCTATTTGGCCATGGAAATATAATAGTAATTAGTTACACTAGTATAAAATATCTGGGCTCACCTGTTCTCTGAACATGAGATTACTTATTCTATAATCTCCGTGGCACAGCACGGGTGTACTCAATGGTTTTCTAAACTTATACAACTCCTCTGTCGGCACCTCGCGATACAGAAACTTTGTCGCTTTCTCCTTGTGTTCTTCTCTTGCCACCTGTGCTGCCGCTCCCATCATCTTCATCCACGTCTCCTTAACCCCAGGATCATTACAGTTATTGCTAATTTTCAGCTTCAATTTCTCCAATGCCTTAGCGAAATTATCCGGATCGTCTTTTGCAAACGCAAATGACAGGGCATGGAATCTTGCAAGAACTGTCACAGCGTTCGCTATATGCTCCCAATCAACAGATTTAAATCTGCTGAAAGGAGCGTATCCTTTAGATACCAAGTCTTCTAATACAACTGTCTCCTCTCCATCAGTATCATTCCCTCCATAGAATTTGGGGAATATAAATCTATGTTCAGCAGCAATTTTATATTTATCTTGAATCCTTTCATATGTTTCAGCAAGTATTTTGTAAACGTATAGTTCACTTTCAAATAAAGTTCTCACGTTCATAACACGACGCAGTTCACCGTTGACGTTTGCTACTTTAGCGAATAATGTCAATTCTTCATCGTTCTTTGACGGTATTGTGATAGAGAATATTGATGAAGTATAATTTGCTCCTTCGCTTGTTAGGGATTTATATTTTACTTCATTACTACTTTGATTTTCTCCGACAATTTCATCAATAACTTTGCGTAGAGCACACTCGGCGACCGACAGTGTTGAGTAACGAGACGCAACTAACTGGTGTGTTTTAGTTTTATTAGTCTATATTAGTCTCTCTCTCTCTGTCTGATCTGTGCTGGTAAACAACAAGTGACCTTCAATCAATTTTAAATTCAAATAAACGTTCCGCCCGTGTTGACTGTTCTATAGGAGGCAAAAAAAATATATTTGTATTTTAAACATTTGTCGTGAAGCTAATGACACATTATTAAGTAATTAATGTACAATTAGTAACTCGTTAGCTTGACATATTTACAAAAAAGAAACTCTATTGTTACAAATAAAATACCAGGCAAATAAAATTTCAAATATATGATTGGACTATGGACATCATAGTGGTTCAAGATATTTCGTCTAGAAAGAATATTGTGTGAAACCTGGTTTACCATTTACGAACCAGGTTTCACACCAGATTTTAAACGATTACTAACCACCTTTTCAGGCATCTTCACAATAATTTATTGCCAATATGCTCTAACCCACGAGACTAATTATTTTGCGAAATTAAAAACACGGTTTGCACTCAGGCATTCAAGACGTGATGATACAAAAAAGTCGATCAACATTTTATGTAAAACTTTGTTATTTCTTCCTTTTTAAAATTTTGCAGAAAAAAATATTATATTATTTCTGATAGTATTACAGCCCAGCCCTAGCAATTGGCGATAATATAGCTCTAGAGAATAATCTAATAGCGAAATATCTATTTGGATTACATACTTAAAAATAAGATTGTATCACGAAAGCAAATTATTCACTCAGACTTATAAAAAAGAGACTAAAAGGCAAGTAGCATAACTAATAATCTTACAAACTCCTCTCGTTCGACATCAGATCACGCACTAAACATAGTAAATATCAAAATAGTGATCTTGCCTGGTTGACTTCACATGTATATTTTGTCTCTTCCAGTTTCTCTCGGATAGAAAGGGAAGGCTATCATAACTGAAGTTAGTTACAGAAGCTAAATACATTGAACGAGGGTACTTTAAATATTTCATTCATTCGATAATATTGACAATTAATTAATAACACCTTGTTGGGAAACCGGATTTGTTTCGTTGACCAAGTGTTCGCTAAAAATCTCAAATGTAACCAGCGCAAAGACCTACTGACCTCTTTATTATTATCTTCGCAATAAGTACTGACTACGAACAGAGCGATTTGTTTTGAAACTCTGACCTTCTGACCACAGACTAGTTATGTTTTTATTAGAGGTGAGTAACTCAGCTCAGGAGAGATAGATAAAAATGATATGTATCTGTCTCTTTCTATCCATCACTCTATCTATCACTTCATTTATGAATCTATCAGTGTATCTTTTCAATCTTTTGAATCGCGATCATTGGCGATCATAGCGATCACTGACTAGGAGTGATCGCAACGGATGTATATGAGTGATTACATCAACATATGCTCGTTTCGTAGAACGACCCAGCGTTTTGTTTGAATTATGGTATGCCTTGATTCGGATATATGAAGCGTTATTATATTATTACAAAATTACAATATTTAGTTTAGTACGAGTAATATATATAGATTCTATCAATATAATATGAATATAAACAAACAACAATTTTATTTGGTTGCCAAGGCTTAATTTTATTTAATTAATAATATGCACAAAGTTGTAGAGCCAAACAGTTCGCTGCATGAATGGGCTGGCTCGACCAGTGAAATAATATATTTTTTTTACTATAAATTTATGATATAGTTATTATTAATAATAATATGTAATAACTATATAATAATAATATAGTTATTAATATTATTCAGTACTAATATAATAGTACTAATAATAAAATTCAAATTCATTGTAGGGCTCGGTATCTTTTCTAAAATAACGAACGAACCATGTTGAACATGGGCAGCCAGGGACTTTGCACGGGACGCTTGATAATACGAAAGTATATAATGATTTAAAAGAATGAATATATTCACTTTTGAATTTGATCACACAGTGAGCAAATAAATCACGCTAACTAGAATAAGTGAGTTGTCGCGCGGAGCGCGATACAAAGTGATATAGTGATAGAAAAGAGTGATGCATATCGCAGTGATCAAAAGATTCATATGCATCTTTTCTTTTCACTGATACATTAATCCCATGTCTAGTTTTTATATCTCACGAGTGGTCACGTAATCTTATAATAAATAATAATAGCATTCCATTTATACTAATATAACTGAGAGAATTCTTGAAGATTTTATGCAAAATATTGTCAAAGAGCACAATTTGGTTGGTTATGAAATAAAAATAGAACCAGTCTTAAGTAATCGTGCAAACTATACTTCAACTTTATACAATATGGATTTTACTCTTATGATATAAACGAAATCAGATGTAGTACTAGTCCATAGGAGTCTCTTAAAAATAACATTTTAACTCCTGGGCGAATTTAAAAAAAATACAAATTTCATACAAACTAAATCGCATTAAAATGCATCAAAACTAAATGGGTGATTTAGTTTATAGAGAACGTACCTTGACCTCTGACGGTGTGGCAACGTGTGCGTGTGGCACTGACTTTACTTTTGACTATCAAATTTCACTGTCACTAGTTGATAGTAATTTGTCATTTTACGAAAATTATGTTTCGAATTTTATTATATAGATTCCGTGCGGGATCGGAGGCCATGGCTATTAATTTGTTAAAGGCGATGACTATACGGTTCCGCAATTCGACTGCACTATTGAAAACTTGGGAGTAGACTTCATTTTTAATGAACCCCCACAAAAAGAAATCAATCCCACACTCACCATACATAAGTACCATGTCCGTATATTCACTAGCGGTATAAAAATGTCGTGGCATTTTATAAAAGTTGCACAAAAGTGTTTTACTATAAATAACACTATAACACACACAAAACTCAAATAACTAAGTGTTAATAAAAAAAAAACAACTTTTCAGGACTGTATCGCGTTTATTCCCTATTTACTTATATTTATCTCGACGTTTCGAACTCTTTACAGAGATCATTTTCACGAGCATGAACAAAAAGATGGTAGTTGCTCAAAAGCTATCTTCATTGATACAGAGAGCACCCACTATTTGGAAATAAAAATCAAAAAGTTGATGTTAAAAATATGATTTTTACTATTGGTAACCCACATCAGACCATGAGAACAAAAGTTAAATACTTATTTATAAGATGCATTAATATATCCTGCTTCTAAAGATCCTTTGTTGTATGATTTAATAAGTAAAAGTTGTTATTATTAAATTATTACAAATTATCTTATTTTCTAAGTTGGTAGAGATTAAAGTATAACTATTATTAAATATTCATTGATTTTAAATTAAAGGTAAAGTGTTTATTAAAAAAATCTACCACTGGGTCAAAAACGCGGCCAGTCCTGAGAAAGACCCAGCAAGAAAACTCAGCGGCTGTTCTGCAAAACTGATTATTATTTCATTTTGAACGGGCTATTGATATTGCTATTAAAATTTATAAAGTTTTTGAGAAAAAACTTTTTTTTTTTTTTTTTTTCTAAAAAACTTTATAAATTTTAATAGCAATATCAATAGCCCGGACTGGCCGCGTTTTTGACCCAGTGGTAGATTTTTTTAATAAACACTTTACCTTTAATTTAAAATCAATGAATATTTAATAATAGTTATACTTTAATCTCTACCAACTTAGAAAATAAGATAATTTGTAATAATTTAATAATAACAACTTTTACTTATTAAATCATACAACAAAGGATCTTTAGAAGCAGGATATATTAATGCATCTTATAAATAAGTATTTAACTTTTGTTCTCATGGTCTGATGTGGGTTACCAATAGTAAAAATCATATTTTTAACATCAACTTTTTGATTTTTATTTCCAAAAAGTGGGTGCTCTCTGTATCAATGAAGATAGCTTTTGAGCAACTACCATCTTTTTGTTCATGCTCGTGAAAATGATCTCTGTAAAGAGTTCGAAACGTCGAGATAAATATAAGTAAATAGGGAATAAACGCGATACAGTCCTGAAAAGTTGTTTTAATGAGTGAGATTCGCGAAAACCTTAGAAACAAATAAAAAAAGTAAAAGTGTGTGTCCGCTCCGACGCACGACTGGAGTTTACTCCTCAAGAACGATTATAAAATAAAATAATAAATATTTACTGTCTACAAATATGAACACATTTCTTCGTAATAGAGAATGGCGTATCGCTATAAAGAGTGTTTCTATAAAGAGCTCAGGACATTGTATGGAGTGCCGACTCTTATTTATATGCTCTGTGACTATAAAGAGCTCAGGACATTGTATGGAGTGCCGACTCTTATTATTATATATTGTAAATCGATTCTTAAGGAGTAAACTCCAATAATAAATATATACTATGTACTAACATATTATATTAGAAACAAATAGTAATTAGTTAACAACGCCATCTGCTGGAATTAGTTAACAACGCCATCTGCTGGAATAGCTTTAGTGTTGTTGTCGTTAAAGCAAGTTAAGTGCTCACAATTTAAAATAATTCACATTCGCCAATAGATGTCAGGAATTCCAATAAAAAAGTAAGTTGATGTTTAAGTTAATTATCGATAAAACACGATAAAATGAAATTTTCTAAAAATGATTCCTAGCTAGATCGATTTATAGCCCCCGAAACCCCCTATATACTAAATTTCATGAAAATCGTTGGAGCCGATTCCGAGATTCACACACTTTTTATTAGGAGTACGATGTTGGCGATGCTACTGTGGCGCCCCTCGTTTCATTACCAAAGATCGAAAAATATTATTGATATTTCATTATTTTATTAGTATGTAATTCGTACTTAAATATAATTTTCAAAAAACACAATTTATAAAAACACAATTTATAAATAATATAATTTTTTTTTTTCTCCGCCTGCAATACGTACTTACGTATATGTATGTATGTAAAAAACAAACAAACAAACAAACCCGATCCTAGAAAATGTGTCGAAATTGGTAAAGAGGACGGTAATTAAACGATTATACATACGGCCCTCGTGGTGCATCGGTAAACCGCACTACCGATAACACAAGGTCGGGGCGGGTTCGATCCCTCGTCTGGGGGTGTTTTTTTCTACATGTTTTTACGGTATTTATTTAAAAATATGAACACATTTCTTCGTAATAGAGAATGGCGTATCGCTATAAAGAGTGTTTCTATAAAGAGCTCAGGACATTGTATGGAGTGCCGACTCTTATTTATATGCTCTGTGACTATAAAGAGCTCAGGACATTGTATGGAGTGCCGACTCTTATTTATATGCTCTGTGACTATAAAGAGCTCAGGACATTGTATGGAGTGCCGACTCTTATTTATATGCTCTGTGACTGCATAACGCATTTCGTGTGACACTCACGTGACTAGTACGATTTTGGTCCCCATAATTTTCATACCCCGGGCCTATATATGTAAATCGATTCTTAAGGAGTAAACTCCAAAAACACAATTTATAAAAACACAATTTATAAATAATATAATTTTTTTTTTTCTCCGCCTGCAATACGTACTTACGTATATGTATGTATGTAAAAAACAAACAAACAAACAAACCCGATCCTAGAAAATGTGTCGAAATTGGTAAAGAGGACGGTAATTAAACGATTATACATACGGCCCTCGTGGTGCATCGGTAAACCGCACTACCGATAACACAAGGTCGGGGCGGGTTCGATCCCTCGTCTGGGGGTGTTTTTTTCTACATGTTTTTACGGTATTTATTTAAAAATATGAACACATTTCTTCGTAATAGAGAATGGCGTATCGCTATAAAGAGTGTTTCTATAAAGAGCTCAGGACATTGTATGGAGTGCCGACTCTTATTTATATGCTCTGTGACTATAAAGAGCTCAGGACATTGTATGGAGTGCCGACTCTTATTTATATGCTCTGTGACTATAAAGAGCTCAGGACATTGTATGGAGTGCCGACTCTTATTTATATGCTCTGTGACTGCATAACGCATTTCGTGTGACACTCACGTGACTAGTACGATTTTGGTCCCCATAATTTTCATACCCCGGGCCTATATATGTAAATCGATTCTTAAGGAGTAAACTCCAAAAAAAACAATAAAATAACTTAAGACTAATAAATAATACAAATTCGAATAGAGTAATTTGCAGGCGATACGTCACACACAAAGCGGAACAGGCGGTCAACTAAAAGCAAAATTATTGGAAATAAAAAATCTGTCGAAAATCATAGGTAAATAGGGTAAACGACCACATTTATGTCAATGCGCTTTAGAAAAATTATAATTACATTAGAATATGAATATTTGTGTTATTACGATTTTAAAAGTTGTATCATAAAAGAAATGATAATAAAGGGTTTTTTCACGATTTATCTTATTCTACTATGTAATAAACTAAGGTACCTACCTACTGTCTATTTAGATTTGATTTGTCCAGGGGATATTTCCTTAAATAACATTGTCATAAATACAATTTTTTAAACTGTTCTCCTTTGTTCAGAAATATCATAACAACAAATAAATGTAAGCTTTTAAAGTTTTGTACTTTAGTTAGATATTTAGTCAATTCTTTAAAATGATTACAGTTATAATATTTCTGAAAATAAAATGTCGTAACTAAAGCTATAAATTCCATTAATTATAAATTGAATGAAAATCCCAACACATAAAACTACTTCAGTATTTTTTATTAATTTCTAAGGTGAGGCGGACGATAATTGTTTCGTGCCTCTAATTTCAAAACCCCCCCGTACTTCAAGCGGGGGGCCACGCACTTCAACCCGCGCCCGCCTTATGCGCACACGTCGGCTTCTTTGTGAATGATTTTCGTTTATGACAATTGACAAAGTCGAAGTGGCCTTGACAGGACGAACAGTTGAGAAGAGTTTATTCCAGTTCATACATTTATAGGGAGTGTTCAATTACATGAAAATGAAAACTGTCGTTATTGACCTAATTACTGTACCGATCGTCTTAATATTTTGTACAACGTTTACTGAAATTATGATCTACATCTGGTATCAATTATTACATATGAGTGGATTCCACCCTGTATAACGTTACATTGAGTAAGGATAACGAAGTAGTCTATATGTTTGCAAAAGAGGCCGCTGTTGGTGACAAACTATGATCTCAAGGTCCCAAGTACTACGATACAGAAATATTTGCGTACACCAAATTGGTTGAAATTTAAGAAAAGTTTCAAGAGGAACACAAGGTGTTAGAAGAACACCGATTGATTTTCACCAAGTGTTACGGATGCAAACCAGGTTTAAATGAAGAAAGGGTCATCCTAAAGAATCTTATTATGAACGGTTATGAAACTTATGACAGATTAAAAACTTTTGATTTCAATACGCAAAGTCAGCTGTCAGTGAATTAGCAAAATTGCACTCTTTGGCGTTTGCATACGGTGTATATCAGCCTGAAGAATTTAATAAAGCTGTAGAAGATCTCAAATTTGATTGGAACAAAAACAATGATCAGATGTCTGTTTTCTTCGATTTTATAATGAAGAGAGCCATAGGTATCGTTAAAGCAGAGAACAAGGACAAAGATTCTTTAAAAAGTAAGACTTGAACAGTTTCGACGAATTTCACAAATGGTCAGTGAGGCCTGTACTAGTTCATAATGATTTTAGACCGAGTAATTTGATGCACAAAATACGTAAGGTGAGACACTGTTTTAGACTATTTTTTTGAGTTACTATTTGGTCAGTAACAGTAGGCATAAGTAATTTGGACAGAGTTTTTATGGGATAGGGGGCAAACGAGCAAGCGAGTCACCTGATGGTAGGCAACTACCGCCGCTCATGGACACCTGCAACACATATGCACTACAGTTACGTTGCTTGGCTGTGGCTTTAAGGGAGTAAGATGGGAAGGGATGGGTTAAGGGGGGTGTACCTCCGGATACCTCGCCACTTCACGTCGATTTTCTGAGAGGTCGAGGTATCTCACCGATCTAGAGGTCATCATCATATAGCGAGCGCGTGGCTCTTCCAACCGGCTACAACTTTATCATAATTTTTTAGCTGTCTTTATTTTGATAACGACACAGTGATTTATTTCAAAGTTATAATATATTTGTTATGGCAGTTCATGACCAAATAGAACGTGTTCTGGAGGAAGGTGATGTTAAGAGCCTCAAAAACCGACGAGCGTGCATGAAAAGAGTTATGAATGTCAACGAAACGAGTGAGGTGTGTAAGAATCGTGCCCTATGGCGCTCTGTTCTCTCTGCCTACCCCGCAAGGGATTTGGCGTGAAGTTATGTATGTATGTATAAAGCAGCTATTTCAATAATACAAACGGACACTTAAATTTTATATATATGACATAATTGACTACAGGCCCGTGTTTAAAAATCATTGACTGTTTGAACCAACAGGGGACCTATCTAGAACGATATGAGCTTAAAATAATATGATTCCGCACTATACTACCACTTGTAAGCTGTCCAACTGAGTGCAGGTGAGAATTCAAAAGTACAGGTAGAGTGAGTTGACGATATGGTCTTATATTTTTGTACTGCATTCTTACCGTGGATAAATCCATAAAAAATAATAAGAAAACGCTCAGTGCCGTAAAAAAAATGGTGCGCCACGAGGTCGCAATTTTCTTTTTACTTTCCGACATTTCCAGGGTAAATTTGATCATTTGATTTTGTACGGCATCACTTTTATATTATTTCAATACTGCTTCTAATCCATCATTCCGTAACGCCGTACAAAAATCATGCGACAAAAGGGAAAGTATCGAGGGTTCTCGGAGGGAATTCTCAGCTGCACTCAGTTGGACAGCTTGGATGTGGTAGTATGGTGCGGAATCATTATGTTTTATGCTCTTATATCATTCTAGATAGGTCCCCACTCCCCTGCTGGTTCAAATGACCCATGATTTTTCAACACGGGCCTGTAGTCTATATGTAGAGATCACTTAATTGTGACGTCAAAGCCAAATCTTGTGCTTACTGCTTAGTATTAGTACTTACCTAAGGATGGACGATTACTAAATGTCGTGAAGTCATGAACAAATAATCAGTTAATCATAATTAGTTATGTAAAACCGATTTATCTAACATAAACATAACATAACTTCACGCCTTTCTTACCCGAAGGTGTAGGCAGCTGCTGTTAAGCCTCGTCTCACCGTTATGTTTCCGTCCCAAATGGAATGGTGGCGAACCTATTGCCATACCGGGCACAAAGCTTCAGTCATCGATATTTATCACACTTAACTTCCGAAAACAGTTTCTAAAAGTCATTGGTGGGAGCCAGTGTCAGGATCCGAACCCGCACCTCTAAATCAGAAGCCGCCGAGACTTAAATTCATCTAATTTATCCGAGATTCATGTAATATTTTATTTTTGCCTGCAGGGCCTGCCTGCGCTGTACCCCGCAGTACTACAAAAATTGTGATTTGTGTAATCAAACAATTACTTTCTGTATTGCAATAACCCCTAAGTAGTATCTTACCTAAATTGGGCAATCCATCTTCAACGGGCGGTCGCCAAGGGACATGCTATGAGCTAGTCCTTGAAACGAAACCATAGCGTGATTCAGACGTGTTTGTACAACGTCATCTATCACCAAAATCAGAGCTTACCTTTATCTAGGCTGTTCTTTTCTCTACTCATTTTTTAGGAAATACACACACATACACAAAAATTAAACTAACTCCAACTTTTAGAGTGTATAAAATATCGATTTTCCAGATTGTGTTCGCAATCATAATCCGACATCAAAATGAAAGTAGCTCTAATAATATTTTTTGCTTTATATAATATAAATTTGCTCTAATTTGTGTATATAAGGTCGTATTTTATATTTGAATTAATTTTATATGTATTTTAACAGTTTTTTTTTGGTAAATTGTAAATACAGGAATTTATTATCAGAAAGAAAATTGTTTCTTTTCGATCCTTACTTTTGCAGGGATCGGGAAATAAATATCAGTGACATCTACTAAAAGGTCCTGTTTTATGGTTGTAATGTTGCAACTGGCAACACTGGATAACCAACATTGCAATGCTATTTAAATTCAGACATGTTTGCCACAAAGCGTTTATACAATTTTGTATCCGAATATAACATTAAATACATTAGTATTATTTATATGTACTGTGAGATGAATAAACATTAGGGCAACATTCGATTTACGCAAGATAAGATAGGATAACAGTAATGAATGAACTCAGATTTAGGTTTTATATTAGTTGAGGACATTATTTATAGATGGCGTCATTTGTAAAAATATTGCCGACGAAAACTAGTCTATCCAACTTATGTGAACAGTCGGATGGAATGATTATGATTTATGAATAGTATCGTAAAAAGATAGGACACTGTTTGTAAAAAGACTTAAAAATGACTACATTTTAATGCTCAAGTAAAAAATCAATCAATACTACAAGTAATTAACATGGTGAATGCTATAAAGGAGAGATAATACAAAGTAAAATTAAAATCTTGTCTCGTTTATTAGAATTTAGATGAATTTAGTATCTTCTACGAAAATATTGTTCCTAAGATGTTTCCTAATCGTGCTGAATAATTCATGAATAAAAGCTTTTCCGTTTCCGATCATTCTGTCACTATTATCTCATACTACATCTATCTACTACATCTCTCTGACGTTTCGTGGCTCTCCTCCATGCATTTTAGGGTTGCTGTATTGGTCATGTTCATGTTCATAGATATAAGATTAATAGACCGGCAATAGTCACCCAAACAACGAGAGCAAATATGGGTGGTTGATATGTGAGTGACTTATCAATGTGTGCGCAAAAAGCGCTTCAAAGTGTCAACTTTTGTGGTGAAATGTAAATATCCTGAAAATCTAATATACGCGGTTGCGCTGTCAGTGACGAATATTAGTAGGTACATATTTCCTGACATGTGCCATCTATTATAGTCTATGCTAAATCTATGGTCATGTTGCTGTAGGGTTTACTGTAGAGTATAGTTCTATATAATATAATCTGTTAATTATAAAAAATAACAATACGGTAACTACTCATGATCGGGTAAATTACGCATCCCTACAAAGAAATTGTATTTTACGTTTCTAGAAGTCGGTTTAACTTTTTTTTTCAAAGTAATTTTTTTCACGTGTTTTAGTGATATTAATGAGTTGTTAGTTAACAACTTCTATTGAAGTTTCAATAGAAGTTAGTTTATTTACATGGCTTTCAGTTTAGTAAGTATATTTTCACTAATTACAAGTCCGCTTGTTAAATGGTTGATATTTTTAGGGAGCTATAATTGTCATAAAAAGGCACTTAGATAAAAGAGTATGATAATACTTGCTAAGTATTTATATTTGTGTAATTTTCATGGGTAGACCCAATAACACTACAACCCGAATGAAAGCCAATCGTAGCCTGGAAACTATTGCAGAAAATATAAAAAATCATTTTTACAAAACTATATTGTGCCCTAAGAGTATAAGAGCCGTATAAGAGTTCTGTAGCTTCATCATCAGCACAGAAGTATCAGACATTGATTCAAGCATACCTCCTAAGCAACACGTTAGTCCTATATACTACTAAACAGTTTCCATCGACAAACTGCAGTACTGTCTCCCAACTCCTAACCGTTAAGGAGTTCTGTGGCTTCTTCATCAGCATAGCAGCATCAGGTGTATATTCAAGCATACTTCATAAGCAACACGCTAGTCCTGCATACTACCAAGTAGTTTCTATCGACCAATTGCAAAGCTGTCTTCAAACTCCTAACCGTTGAGGAGTTTTCTTGGCTTCTTCATCAGCACAGCAGCATCAAATATTGGCAACATAAAGAATATCCCTAACACATCACTATTACGTAACATAAACACCATACTCGCATACAACTTTTGATGAATGCCTTCGATTTCTCCTGGTTCCCATCATCAGATCGTGACCTGGTGAAAATGGGACCATCTCGGACTACTACCAACACTATACAACGAAAAATAAAAATTTTGAAATCGGTCTATAATTGACGAAAATATCGGTAAAAATACATAAAAAAAAATATACGTACAGACGAATTGAGAACCTCCTCCTTTTTTCGAAGTCGGTTAATTATCATTTCAGTGAACACTGAACCTCAATTATTTCAATAAGTTTTCATGTTACTTTGATGTCCTGTTACGCATATGTTCCAAAAATTGTTAAACTTTCTCTTTCTTGTTAAATATATTTAAAAATAATATCAAGTGTTTTTCACCCATATTGAAAATATGTATAAACGTTTATAATAATAATAAAAACATCTGTTTGTTACGACACACAAAATATTATCAAAACTTAGAAATTACAAGCTATCGTGAGTTAGCCTTTAATAAGTCCTTTAGATATGATAGTTCTAAAATTATCTATATTATTACTTAAATGATGTTTAATGCTAAAAACAATCATAATATATACTCGTAATGTATCATGTAATGATGATTATTAGAAATTGTTTGTAAGTTATTTATCATCATTATTCGTTGATATAAAGAAAACACCTGATTCACTATTAACAAACAGTTATTTAAAGGGTTTGGATTTTGTTCAAAAGCCAAGAAGTATTTATTTACGGTCTGCACAAAATACTTCAGCTTCAGAAAGTATTTTAGCCGAGCAGTTCGCTCGTGGGCTGGCTCGATCAGTAAAAACCACGACCTCTCATAAAATCGAAGTGGCTCATGATGTGTTTCGATCGGTGAGAGAGGTACCAGGAGGCCCACCCCCCTTCCTCATCCTTTCCTATCCTACTCCCTTGAAGGTCGGCAACGAAACTGTAACTCCATATATATTGTGGGTCGCGTTGGTCACTTGCCATTAGGTGACAGACCTCCTCGTTTGCCCTCCTATCCCATAAAAAATATTATATAATAATGTTTTAACATAACACACTCAGCGCCCTCTATTTTTCCAAACTAACCCATTAAATGCATTGAAATTAGATAAAGGATAATAATACAAATACACCAGTTTGTGAATTTAAAATATCGCGATTGCGTCCGTGTCTTCTTTTTGTTCCACGGAGGCACTTTCCACAAGCGCTCGTATTTGTTTTTTTTATTAGCTTTTTATTAGCTTCACTTGTATGTTTGTAACCGACTTCTTTGGGCGCGATTTTGACCCACTTTGAACGGCTAGATTTCGTTCAAACTTTGTAGATTTATCGAGGACCGATGACAATACACTAATTTGATAAAATTATAGAAAACCGAACTAAAAAATAGAAAATAAATAATAGTTTAAAAAACTAAAAAACACGCTTTTTATAGAAAATGGAACTAAAAAATAGAAAATAAGTTTTAATAAAATTAAATTAAGAATAGTGTTGAAAATTTCAATAAATATAGATTAATAATAGTGTAAATAAAAAAAAAATAAAAAAGCGTGGGGTTCTTTTTAAGATCTTATCAAAATGGTAATCACTCTACTCATATAAAGTCTGTCAACAAAATATTTATAACTATTGACACCATGCACCCCACGCGTTTTTTTATTTTTTTTTTATTCACACTATTATTAATCTATATTTATTGAAATTTTCAATACTATTCTTAATTTAATTTTATTAAAACTTAGTGAGATAGTTAGAAAGTGAGAAGTTATGAAGAACAAGGAAGCGAATGAGGTATCATGAATTGGGCCTACTGACTCTTAGTTCGTTCTGCCTACTACTCAAGGGGTAACATGAAGTTATGGATATCTTTTTTTATTAGTACTCGTCAAATAAATAGAAAAAAAAGTTGAATTAAATTTGCGATTGCCATATTAATATCTAGATATCTTTTTAAATTTATTAACATATATATCCCATCCCATTTATGTCTTACATGTTATTTTGCCGCAGCTTCAACCTTTATTCTAAAGACGTATAATTTTATTACAGACATCAGAATTTAAAAATAGAAATCCTTTATAATGCATCTTTATGAATGCAATATAAATAATATTGATGATAAGGATCCACATTTATCTAGTCTCATATCTAATATTTGATTTTATATAAATACCTGTTAATGGTAACCGCAGATAAAACATACCTGCATATGTACAGCAATCTCACTATCTTTATATATGCTTCGGTTCATTGACTTAGTAATTTGTTTCATATGTCCACTCGACACGTTCACAAACAGCTGTACTCTGTACAATTATTAAATACATAAAATATTCTTATTCTTACCATGGGTGAAGAAAGTGTTAGAAACTTTATGCAAGATGTCGTTAAAGAACATAACCTGATCGGATATGATATAAAGGTTGAACCAGTTTCAAGTGGTGGAGCTAATTATAGTTCAATTCTCTATAATGTTATACTAACCAAGGGTAACGATGTTGTTCCTATGTTTGCAAAAGTCGCAGCCGTCGGTGAAAAGCTACGATCTCAAGTCGCTGACGAAACTGCAATGACTGTGTATGATATAGAAATGTTTGTTTACAACAAGTTATCTAAAATATACGAAAAGCTGCAAGAAGAACTCCGCGTGCCAGAAGAACACAGATTAATCTTCACCAAGTGTTATGGATGCAAACCAGATTTATATGAAGAAACTATTATCATGGAGAATCTTGGCGAGAAAGGTTATCAATCTTTTGATAGATTCAAGACGTTTGATTGGGAGTACGCGAAGTCAGCAGTCGGTGAGTTAGCAAAACTGCACGGACTGTCGTTAGCATACTGTGTCTATTATCCAGAGGAATTCCATAAACTTATCGATGGTCTTACAACCATCTGGGTTGCCGATAACGTAATCATGAAAAACATGTTCGACGCATCAGTAAAAAAATCCAAAAATGTTATTAATGAAGAGAACAAAGAAAGATATCTGAAATTTTTGGATGCGCATGACTTTACCAATTTAGTTGAGTATTATAAGAGGCCAGCCAAGCCGGTACTGGGACACGGCGACTTCAGGCCCAGCAATCTGATGCATAAAATCCACAAGGTGAACAATTCGTGCAAAAGCATTTATCACTGATTTCGGAACCAAAATTCATCCCATTCATTATACTCAGTTACTTATCTATGGCATTTTATTAAAAAATCTTCAATTTTTAATTGCACTTACGGTAACGGTTACGATTCTTACATACCTCACTGGCTTCGTTAACTTTCATAATTCTTTTCATGCACGCGCGTCAATTTTTGAGGCTCCTAACATCACCTTCCTGCAGAACACGTTCTATTTGGTCATGGAATGTGTGTTTTGGCTGCCTCCGTACAAGTTCACGATACTAAATCATGAAGTTGTAAAACATAAGAAACTCTATATATAATAACATTGAAACAGCTTTTATGGATTATATCGCGTTTATTTAGAACTTATTTTCTATTTATTTCCCGACGTGTCGAACTCTTTACAGAGATCATTTTCACGAGTGAATGAGATTCGCGAAAATCTAAGAAATAAACTCTTTAAATATATGCAAGTGTATTATTTTAGGATGGCTCAGTGGATATTAAGATCTTGGATCTGCAGACCATACAAGGTATCTCTCCCGTAGTGGACTTGCTGTACTTCATATACACCGGCTCTGATGAGATTTTCCGTGCAACGTACTACGATAAACTGCTAGAGCACTACTACACAGAGCTTCAGGCTATTCTCAAGAGATTGAATTTGAATTCCGATGACGTCTACTCCAGGAGTGAATTTTACAGCGAATTGAAAAGTGTAAGGATCATATTCAAGGATATTAACCTTTCCTCAATTACATCTCGATACCTCAGCAGTTCAGTTCAGTTTTTACTATATTTTTGAATTATAAAAAACGATTCGAAACCAGTTTGAACATTAATGACTTTTCAGAAGACATGTATGAACATACATAAACATAACTTCACGCTTTTGTTACCCGAAGGTGTAGGCAGCGGCTGTTAAGCCTTGTCCCGCCGTTATATTTAGGTCCCAAATGGAATAGGTAGCGAACCTATTGCCTAATGTATGACATGTATGAATAATACGAATTACTAAAAAGATAGTACCAGATATACCGGGATTTTATACTACTTTGTAATATTCTATATAAATTTCAGATATTACCATTGGGTTTGCTAATAGCAATATTTACTCTACCAATAATCACAGTAGATGTGGAAGACGCACCGAAATTTGATGAAAACATGGATATGACTTCGCTTAGCGTGCACAAAACAAACAACCTGTACACAGCAAGAATCAACGGCGTTGTGAACGATTATGTCAAGTTGGGAGTAATCTAATAACATATAATCGAATTCATAATAAATATAATACACTGCAAATTGTTGATTGGTTTAATTTCTTAAAAATGACGTATAAAATAGGAATATTTATAAGAAACCATTATTATTACGGAAAATTATGATAAGCAGAAGATGCAGCAGATGTATGAATAAGTGCATCGTTTGGTACTAGAGTTAATGGAACGGTAGTTAAATATCTAAGAGTTCAGAACTTGAGGAAAAAGCTCAGCCAATACCCACCGCGTTACTAATACTGACGCAAACTCTTGGATGAAAAGGTACATTTACACACGAATATCTGTTAATATCAGTTGTTTTTTTACGCAAATGATGCCGTGGTTTTGCCAAAATCGCCATCAGTTCTGTAAACTAACTGCAGTATAGGGCAGCGGAATCGATCCCCAAATATTTATAACGTCAAGAGATCTTTGTTTAGTATCTGGGCGTTTTTTTTATGTAGGGGATGCTCATCCTCGACAGCAGATTCGTGAGCGCCGTCGACAACGTTGCTTCCCAACAACCTCCGTAAATGAGAGGACCCCCACAACGCCATTTAATGCTGATGAGCTATAATAATAATACGGTTTATATAATGATTTGAAGTAATCAAGACTTATGAATAAAAATGAAAGAGTTTGTTGATACAGTCATGATACTAAATATCGAGTTGTACCGATCCAGCGAAAAACGTCACCCTATCCCGAGAGTCTCGCAAAACTAAGAAATTTGAGCAGATGCCATGAAGTCACGAATCGTCTCGCTGCAAGACTCGACGAATTCCAGCCTCCGGAGCAGGCCGGGTTTTGAAAAGGCTTTAGTACCGTGGACAACATCCATACTGTTCGGCAGATTGTACAAAAGACCGAAGAGTACAATCAGCCGCTGTATATGGCATTCGTGGACTACGAAAAAGCCTTCGACTCCATCGAAACTTGGGCAGTTCTGGATGCATTACATCGATGTCGGATTGACTGGCGTTATATCGAGGTGTTGTGATGCTTGTATGACACCGCTACGATGGCTGTCCATATCCAGGATCAAGTGATGAATTCCATCGAGCTGAATCGAAGTGTAAGACAGGGAGATGTCATATCTCCCAAGCTGTTCATCGACGCTCTGGAGGACGCCTTTAAGACCTTGGACTGTTAGCGTTGGACGACTTGGAGTTAAGCAGAATGCTGTGCAGCCTAGACGAATCCTCTCGACGTGTCGGTTTGGGCATGAACTTGGACAAAACCAAGGTTATGTTCAATGAACATGATACTCACCGAAGCACCCGTGCCCGGTGAGTATCTGAGTCAACCTGTAGGTGACAGTGCCCCATTTACGGAGCACCCAGGCCTCGAGGTGGGGGAGGACGGCCCCGACGGCGCGCGAACGCGTACCGCCCTGGAGGACCAGCGCGTCGCGCCAGTCCCCCAGGACCCGCCGGAAGGCCTCCCGCCTCCGCACTTCGCGTCCCCGCGCGTCCGGGTTCCCCCCTCCCCGGCCGAGATCGTACGCGGCTGCGTACATCTCGGCCAGGATGATGAAGGGGGGGGAACGCGCGAGGACCGTCGCCGCCTCGTACGAGATGGTACGGTAGCCCCGTACGATCCGTATGGCCATGATCCGCTCCAGGCTCCTCAGCAGAGCCCTGGAGCGGGAGGCCCCCGCGAGGTCTCGCGACCAAACGGGGGCCCCGTACAGGGCCACGGACCGCACGACGCCACCGTAGAGGCGGCGAACTCCCTCCCCCGGTCCCCCGAGGTTGGGCAGCAGGCGATGAAGCGCGCCTGCCACCCGTCGCGCTCGGGGGACCATCCGTACGAAGTGCTCCTCGAAGCTCCAGCGGCTGTCCAGGGTGAGGCCGAGGTACTTCATGTACCGCCCCACCGGGACAACCGTGTCACCCACCCGGATCCGCGAGGCCGGTGGTTCCCGGCCCCGGGTGAGCCGGTGGAACCACAGCGCCTCACTTTTGTGAGGCGCCACCTCCAGGCCCAGCCCGCGGATCCTTCTGACGACGATTGCCACCCCCAGCTCGGCGAACCTGAGCGTCCGCTCGAAGTCGGGCCCCGTGGCGACCACCAGAGTGTCGTCTGCGTAGCAAACGACACTCACGCCACGGGGCAGACTGCTGCGGAGGACCGGATCGTATGCGAGGTTCCACAGCAGGGGCCCAAGCACGGACCCCTGCGGAACCCCGCACGTCACCTCCTTCCTCTGCTCCGTCCCGTTCCGGTCGACATAGTCCACCCGTCTCTCCTGCAGGTAGGCCCCGATGACCGACCTTAGGTAGGGAGGCACCTCGTGGTATACGAGGGCCTCCCTGATGGCCGGCCAGGGGAGGGTCCCGAAGGCGTTGACGATGTCGAGCGACACCGCCAGCGCGACCCCCCCCGATCGGACTGCCGGTTCCGACAGGGCCCGCACACGACGCACCGCGTCGATTGTGGAGCGCCCCTGCCGGAACCCGAACTGGCAGTCCGATATGTCCGGGCCCACCTGCGACAGGTGGCTGCCGATACGGGCGGAGATAACCCTTTCGAAGAGTTTCCCCACCTCGTTCAGCAGACATATCGGCCGGAACGACGACGGAGCGTCTCCGGTCCTCCCTTCCTTCCTGATTAGCACCAGTCTCGCCGACTTCCAGTCGAGGGGGAACACCCCGCGGCGGAGGCAGCTGGTGAACAGCTGCCTCGCCTTGTTCCCTAACACTCCCAGAGCGAGCGCCAGGACCCGGCCCGGAACTCCGTCCGGGCCGGGAGCGGCGCTGCGGGAGGCGAGCCGCGCGACGGCTCGCCCGAGAACATGTCGTGCCTGGACCAATAAGTGTCGGTTGGTCAGTTCTCGAAGTCGTAAACAAATACGCCTACCTAGGTCAAACTATCCAGTTAGGTAGACGAAACTTCGACAGGAGGATTCAGCTGGGATGGGCCGCATTCAGCAAACTGCTTTGAGTTTTCACCTTGCCTATACCACAATGCCAATGCCGGTCCCAAGCCAGGATGCAAAAAGAGGAGGGTTTGTATGGAGCAGAACATTCCAACTGTAAAACCTTCTACGCCGAGCATCGGGCGCCGGTCAAGTAACCCGACAAGTCCAGCTGTTACCAAGGATCGGTAGCAGTGACCGTGAGGACGTAAATGACCTCAGAAAGACTGCCGTGGAAGGACTCGGGCGCCCACCACGCCGTAAAAGCCCAAGATAATACCTCAATGTACAACACAAACGACAGAGTAAGTTCGTTGGACGATCCGGCTAACACCCGGCGCCATTCCGTTACCGGGCGGATTGGTGTGAAATTGGTTACCGAAGCCACTCCTGGAATGGCTCGCCGGGTTCTAGATAGTGGAAATGCTACTGGTGCAAACATCTCTATAAGAAAACAACGACGCATAGCCACATGGAATGTTCGCGGTTTATTGGGTCCAGGTAAATTGGACATCGTGGAGAGAGAAGCGGAATCCCATAACTTAACCCTGCTCGGATTAACTGAAACTCATATGAGAGGACAAGGACACCTATGGTGTTGCTGTCTGGTTGCCACGTTGTCTGGGCGATCATGTTTTGGGCTACAACCCGATATCGGACAGGATAATGAGCATAAGACTGCAATATTAACATTGTCGTAGTGTACGCCCCCACAGCATCTGCGGCGGATGATGTAATGGATAATTTCTACAATGAACTTGAAATGACCTTGTCTGGAATATCAAAGCGAGAAGTGACCATAGTGATTGGTGATTGGAATGCAAAGGTGGGCTGCACAGTTGGGGATGCTCACATCGGAGACATAGTGGGAAAATACGGGCTACGAATCAGGAATGAAAGAGGTTCTAGACTACTGGAATTTTGCATTGAAAAGAAGCTTACCATCATGAATACCTGCTTCCAGCACCACCCTAGGAGATTATACACGTGGACGTCCCCTGGTGATCGCTGCCGTAACCAGATAGATTACGTGCTAATTTACAACCGTTGGAAAACCTCAGTTACTAATGTCAAAACCTTCCCCGGTGCTGACTGCGTTTCTGACCACTGCCTCCTGGTTGCTAACTTTGCCCTACGCCTTAAGGCAATCAAAAAACGCCAGCTTACAAAACCTCGCACTCTGACTCCATTAGAACGAGAAAAATTCCGTAGTGATCTTGATAGACTAACCTCAGTAGAGCCGCCACCCCCAACAGCTGGAGCGAATGAAAAATGGGAACATCTCAAGAGACACATTTATATTTCCGTGGAGAATATCACGCGCAAGCCGACCCCCTCGACCGCTCCTAAGCAAATGTGGCTTTCTAATGATACCTGGAAAGTCATTAATGATAGGAAAGCTGTAAAAACTCGAGGACTGTCAACCCCAGAAGACCGCGACAAATACTCAAAGTTGAGCAAAATCATCCAGCAATATTGCCGCCGCGACAAAAACAGCTTCGTCGAGCGCATCTGCCGAGAAATTGAAGACCATGCATTCAGGGTTCAAGGCTCAGACCTTTATAAAAAAGTGAAACTGCTCTCCCGGCAATTCAAGCCCAAAACATGGAAGATTGAAGATAATGATGGTACTCCACTGCAGAATCTCGATGCAATAACGGAAAGATGGCGGAAGTATTGCGAGCACTTATACAGGGGTGGGAACAAATGTACCTTGCCGAATGGTGACGTGCTACCTACTGGAAAGAACTTACCCCTGAACCTGCCATACTCAAATCGGAGATCACAGCTGCCTTAGGCACACTTAAGACTAAGAAAGCTACTGGGATGAACCAAATAACTGCGGAGATCTTGCAGGTAATGGGAGAAGATGGACAGGACGCACTACACAAACTATGCTATGATATCTGGCTAACTGGCGAGTGGCCGCACGACTGGTCGAAATCGTTAATTCTTCCATTGCATAAAAAAGGTTCCACTCTCAAGTGCGACAACTATAGAACCTTAGCTCTTATATCTCATGCTAGCAAAGTTCTCTTACACATTGTCAATAACAGAATTCGACACTATATAGACTGGCAAATTCCACAGGAGCAGGCTGGCTTTGTGAGAGGCAGGGGAACGCGAGAACAAATATTCAACATTCGCCAACTAATTGAAAAAGCCTATGAATTTAACACCCCGATGATACTGTGTTTCATAGACTACAGCAAGGCGTTTGATAGTGTTGTTTGGGCGTCTCTGTGGAAGGTGTTACAGGAACTTGGAGTGCCTCAACATCTGATATCTCTGATCCAGTCCTTGTACTCACAAGGCCAAGGAGTAGTGAAGGTTGACAAAAATGTGTCTGATCCATTCAGTTTTGGGAGGGGTGTGCGACAGGGCTGTATACTGTCACCAATTCTTTACAATGCATATGGTGAATATATAATCCGGCGGGTACTCGATGAGTGGGAGGGCGGAGTTGTGATAGGTGGCACCAGAATCACAAATCTTCGATATGCAGACGACACGACACTCCTGGCAACCAGTGAAGCTGAAATGACAACCCTCTTACGGAAAATGGAGGTAATTAGCATGGAATTAGGACTAAATATAAACCACGCCAAAACGAAGCTGATGGTAGTAGACCGTGCTAATAAACTCCAACTCACCGGAGCTCTTGGTCTCGAAACGGTGAAGGACTTTATATATCTTGGAGCTAATATCAGCAACACTGGCGCGTGTGAAAAGGAAGTCAGGAGACGGATAGGGATAGCCAAAAATGCTATGAGTCGGCTTCAGAGAATATGGAAGGACCGTAACATATCGCGCAAAACTAAAATTAAGCTGGTCAGTACGCTCGTGTTCTCCATATTCACTTACGGGGCTGAAACATGGACTTTAAATAAGGCGGACCGGAACCGTGTCGATGCATTTGAAATGTGGTGTTGGAGAAAAATGCTGCAAATTCCTTGGACTGCATTTCGCACTAACGAGTCCATCCTTCGCGAGTTAAACATCAGGACACGACTTTCCACCACGTGTTTGCAAAGGATATTGGAATTTTTCGGTCACATCGCCAGAAGGGACGGACACAACTTAGAACAGCTGATACTCACTGGAAAGGTCGACGGTAGACGTTCAAGGGGTCGGTGCCCGCTGAGATGGTCTGACCAAATCCGCTCATCGTTGAACACCAAGCTGCACGATTCACTTCACGATGCCAAAGACCGCTCGAAATGGCAAAAAACAGTCAAACGTGTGATTTATCAACATGGAGGGTATCACGACCCTCAGTAATGAGGAATACGACGCGAGGAGGAGGAGGATACCACAATGCCTGAAGACCAAAGTCTTTGATCAGTGCGCCCTACCAGTAATGACTTAAGGTGCCGTAACGTGGACACTTACGGTGGGGCTAGTCCACAAATGTAAAATCGCTAAGCGAGCTATGGAGCGAGCTATGCTTGGAGTATCTCTGAAAGATAGACTCAGGATTGAAGGGAGGAATCAGGAAGAGAAGCGGATGTTGTGACGCAAATTGGGAGAGGCCTATGTCCAGCAGTGGACTGAAATAGGCTAATGATGATGAATGATGCCATGAATTCATGATGGCTTAGTGTTGCGGGGAATTGTCGGAGGTGGTCCAAAAATGATGCACACTCGAATAGGTACTATAGAAAACGTTTATTTTTTGTAAATTTTACAGAGGTTGGTATAAAATGTCTGTAGTTAGGTAAGCACATCGAGTGAGTGATCGGAACCGTTCGGCTGATACCGGCCGCCGTGGTTCGTAAGTGTGCGTACGCGCATTCGTAAGACACACACATATATATGTACAATCTGTAGTCGATGTATATTACGTCGACATGCCGCCTCTCATTGAAGCGTTGCCGCTTCAATCCAGTTTCGCATTGGGTAAGGTTAAGGGGCAAATTCTTGAAAACGATCTTCTTATAGTGCCCTTTGACGTCATTATATCTGCCACCCGAGCGATGCCGTCAGTTCCCGGGTACAGGTGAGTTATGCGGCCCAGCAACCATCTCATCGGTGGTAAATGTTCGTCCTTGATAAGTACTAAATCTCCATTGTGTAAATCGCCTTCAGAAGTCCTCCATTTAGAACGAGTTTGTAACTCCGTAATATATTCCTTGTGCCATCGTGACCAAAACTGCTGCCGGAGTTGTTCGATGCGTTGATAACGGTTCAAAGAATGCCTTGGAATTTCGGCGTAGTCTGGCTCTGGTATTGACGTCAGCTGTTTGCCAATTAGGAAATGACCTGGTGTTAAGGGTAAAGGTCTTGTGGATCGGAGGATAGTGGGCTGATAGGACGTGAATTTAGTATCGCCTCAATTTGTGTAAGTGTTGTGTATAGTTGTTCAAAGGTTAAATTTGTGTTACCTAATACGCGTTTTAAGTGATGTTTTATTGATTTAACACCAGCCTCGTGTAAACCCCCGAAAGGTGGTGAATGAGGTGGGCGAAAGCTAAATTTTATTGACTGTTCAGTTGCTAAATTAATTATATCTTGTCCTTGACAATTAATCATATTTTTGAGCTCGTTATTGGCACCAACAAAGTTAGAACCATTATCGCTATATATATAAGACGGTTTGCCTCTGCGAGCAATAAAACGTCTCAAAGCTGCTATAAAATTTGCAGTGGACATATTGCTAACTAACTCTATATGTATAGCTTTAGTCGTGAAGCATACAAAGACGCATATGTAGGACTTGATTAATCTACAACCCCTTCCTTCTTTGTTAGCTATCATTACGGGACCTGCGTAATCTAAAGCGGTGTATTGAAATGCATAGCTTGTACCAAATCGTTCTTTCGGCAAATTACCCATTATGGGTGACATAGTTTTTCCGCGATAACGCTGACAAATAGTGCAGTTTCGAGACACATACCGTGCTAAATCCCTTCCGCCTATCGTGCAGTACTGAGCGCGGGTCGAATACAATAAATGCTGTGACCCAGCGTGCATGTTATAACCTTATGTTCACTAGCGAAAAATAATTTTGTAAATATATGATTCTTATGTAACAATATTGGATGTTTTTTATTGTATTTATAATCAGAATTATGAAGACGACCGCCTACTCTTATTAATTTTAACTTATGATCAAAAAATAGATTCAGCGATAACAACGAGCTACTGCTATCCTTTATACCTTTATCTGATTGTAACCTTTTATATTCAGAAGGAAATAGATCTTGTTGCGATATCATAACTAATTTAAATGTAGCTGATTGTAGTTCAGCCACGGTTAAATGCCCACTGTGCTTATTATGTTTATTTCGTACATTGTTTATAAATCGCAATATATATGCCATACATCTTTGCGTTCTTGAAAATATAGAAAAATTACAAAACGGAAACCATGACTCTGAAGTTTGAGTAGACATGGCGACGACCTCGTGCTTTAATTCAGGTAAACTTTGTATTTTATTATTTAATGTCGGCCATAATGACTTAGGTACAGTCTTTTAGAAATTGAGGACCACTCCACCACTGTTCACAATGCATCAACACATCAATCGGCTGACTACGCGTCAGATAATCGGACGGATTCATGTTGGTGGGAACGTATCTAAAAAAGTTGATGTTGCAAGTGGACTGTATTTCGGCTACTCGGTTCCTTACAAACGTTTGCAGTTTATGTGTTGGTGTGCTGAGCCAACCTAGAACAATGGTCGAGTCTGTCCAATAATAACATTCATCGAAGCTTAATCTTAAGGATTTAATTATTTTATCACCAAGTTTTACACCTAGCAATGCGCCACATAACTCCAAGCGTGGGATCGTTTGTGACTTTAATGGTGCTACCTTATTTTTAGAACATAGTAACCTCACAGATACTTCATTATTGCTACCCACAGACCGTACGTATGCGCAAGCTCCATATGCCTGCTCAGAAGCGTCCGTAAAAATATGCAATTGTAAATTAATGAATTTATTTAATATAACGTGTCTAGGAATAGTTAGTTTGTTCAATAGGTGTAATGAATCAATAAATTGTAACCAAGTTGCTTGTGTCGCTATTGATACTTCATCATCCCATGAGAGTTTAGACATCCATAGCCCTTGAAGTATTAGTTTTGCTTGTAATATTGAAGGAGTGACTAAGCCCAAAGGGTCGAATAGTTGTGATATAGTTGACAAAATATTCCTTTTTGTGACCTTGTTTTTAAATTTTAAATTTATATTAGAGCAAATGTTATCTGTCACGTGATCCCAATTAATGCCTAATGTTTTTGAAATATTGTTAGGACATAGGTCAAAACGTTCACCGGAGGTGTTATCGTTACACTTAATGTTTTTCAATACTTCGGAACTATTTGAACACCACTTACGTAAAGAAAAACAACCTGCTGCGAGCTGTTCGGTAATTTTGTTATATATATGTAACGTCTCACGAATATCGCTCTGGCCCGTAATTAGGTCATCAACGAAAAAATCCTTCTCAATGGTTTCCTTCACAACCACGTCTTCACATTCATTTGCCAACTGCTTGAGACAGCGTATAGCTAGAAATGGCGCTGACGCCGTGCCGTAGGTAATTGTATTAAGTTCATAAGTTTTTAAAGGCTGTGTGGGATCGTCGCGCCAAATTATTTGCTGTAAGCAACGCTGATTCTCATTTATCTCTACTTGCCGGTACATTTTTTCAATGTCCGCAGTCAAAACAATATTGTGCTGACGAAAACGTAATAAGATAGAAAATAAATCATCCTGTATTGTCGGGCCTACCCTTTGCAATTCATTAAAAGAATAACCCGATGATGATTTAGCAGAACAATCGAATACTACCCTTAATTTTGTTGTCAAACTATCCTGTTTTATCACCCCATGATGAGGTGCAAAGTAATTAATTTGTTTATTATGATTCGTTATCTCTCTCATATGACCTAATTTAATATATTCATTAATAAATTTAGAATAATTGTTTTTAAAATCGATGTTAGAATTAAATTTCTTTTCTAATTGTCTAAACCGTGATTTTGCTAATTTGTATGAATCGCCTAATAACTCCGTTGGTAATTTTAATGGTATGGTAACACAAAATCTGCCGCTAGGCAGGCGAGACGTCGTGGTGATGAAGTGCTGTTCGCATTCTTTCTCTTCTGTAGACCACTCCGAACCTTTATCGTTATTTATTACTATATTGTCTAATTCCCAAAACTTAGCCATCTGATCGTTCAAAGTTTGGGAATCAACATAATTGCAAGAGGTGGTGGTCGATTCAGATTTAATTGACCCGCCTATAATCCAACCCAATTTTGATTTTTGTAGCGTTATTTTCTGTGTATCCAATTTAATTTGTTCTGGTTCCATTAAATCCCAAAACACACCGTTGCCTACTAAAATATCTATATTTGACGTTTGATAGTAATCCGGATCAGATAACTTAATAGATTTCGGAATTTTAATAGAATATTTGTTGATAGGTGAACTTGGTCAAGGACTAGTGATATTTGATATAACTATACATGTTATTGTTATGTTAAAATTAGAATAAGGTGATTGAATATTTATATCACAACATTTCTTAGCCTGTGACAATATGTGATTAAAACTGTTAATAGTAGTGGTGGTGTTTCTAGTAGGTACCCCTAATAATTTACATAAACGCTCAGTTATAAAATTTGACGTACTACCGGAATCCATTATAATACGCGCTCGAAGCATCTGGCGGCTAGCGGTGCGAACGCGAGCGCGCGCTGTGGATAGCAGCCCGAGCGGCGACAGCTCAGCGCACGAGAGTGTCACCTCGCCGCTCGCGGCTCCACGTTCATCGTCCCCATTGCGTGATAACTCGGTACATATTAAACTGTTATGTCTCTTATTGCATCTTTTACATGAACTCTGATTGCGACATTGTTTTGTAGAATGCCCAAATTTCAAACAATTTAGACATAAATTTAAAGAATTAGCCCTTGATTCTCTTTCCTTATTGTTCAAATTTAAAAATGATTTGCAATAATAGATTAAATGATCAGACTGACAAATAGGACACCTGTATTTTGAATTATTACTCGTTGTTACGTTTACAATAGCACCAGAATGTTTAGAATATTTATGTTTTGACTGTTCTAACGTCTCCAGTAAATCGATTCTATTCCGTGTGAACTTTAACAGGTCATCAAACAATAAATCTTGTTTTTCATAAATAACCTTGAACTTCTCCCATTCTACTAAAGTCTGTGAATCAAATTTACTAGAAAGCATGTATATTAATAACGTATCCCAGTTCTTAGTTGGTTCACCCAAAGTGGCCAAGGATCTTAAGTTTTTAACGAAACTATCTACTAACCCTTTTAAATGATAGGATGTATCCCTTTGTATTTGATATACGTTAAATAATGATTTTACGTGATTAGAAATAAGCATCCTTTTGTTGTCGTATCTATCACATATAAGTTTCCAGGCAACAGGATAGTTAGCCGCTGAAAACTGTAAAGATTTAATCACTAGTAAGGCACTGCCCTCTAGTGATGAGCGTAAATAATGAAATTTATTTATTGGACTTAAGTCAGGATTATCGTGAATAATTGACAAGTAGGTATCTCGAAACTCAAGCCACGACCCGTAACTGCCGTCAAACTTAGCAAGTTGTATGAGTGGAAGCTTCACGCTAGCCCTGGTATGCTGCACAACACTGCCGCTATCTGACTCACAACGCTGAGGCGCTTCACCGGCAATACAGCCAAGTAAAGACTTCGCAAGTGCAACCGCCCTATAGTACATACACTCGAATGAATTGCGCTCTTTAAATTGATCGGCAGAATTAGTCGCAACGCATTCTATCTCGTTTTGTATTTCATCAAAACTATCAACTAATGATTCCAATTTTGATAAACGTAATTCAAGTTCCAACTTAAGTTCATTAATTAATGTTTCTGGTAAGCCATTAATATAATTAGCAAATGAGGTTAGTCGTCCCTTTGTATTGCCTCGCTTCTTAACTAACGTTTGCTCATCAGCCATCGTTCAATAAAAAAAACAAAAAAAACTTAATTAATCGGATCGATCGGCCAAAAAATACACCGTATTTGAGCGTATGGATTGTACCTACGCCAAAGTTAGTAAGTTAATTGTGGGTAACTCGATTTCTATTTTTTATTTTTATCTACTGATGATTGGAATTTACAATTTTAATATAATTTACATATTATATTGAATATACAATAATGAAATTTATTCGCCAAAAGGTTAAAATTGTGTTATTACGCAAGTATGTAGGTTGATGTTTTTTTTTTATGTCTATGTTCTAATGTAGAAAAATATGTAAGAATGATGTATTTGATTTGTTTAGCTGGTTTTCTAGCAGCTTTCGATAGCTAGCAGAATGTGTAAAAACAACACTGACGCAAATGAGACGGTTTAGAGACGTTAGTAAGAATAGAAGTGATTGTTAGGATTTGGCACTTTTCTTAATCAGTCTAACCTGTTCGCCTCTTACGGATAATCCATAATGACCATTTTTTATTTCTTCTTATTGCTTCTGAGGCGAATCAAAGTTCGCTGGGTCAACTAGTAAATAATAAAATATTTTATTATCTAATAAATTGATTATTTAAATACCTGATAACTGTAACCGATAAAACATCTACATATATTCGTTTGCTAATAAATAGCAATATAAGTAGCAATTTGTTTCATATATCCACGGTGATACTGACAAGTCTTGTTTGTATCACGAACGACTCGACACGTTAACTTACAGCTCCTTCAGTACTATTATTTAAAATATAATATATTGTTATTCTCACTATGGGCGAACAAATTGTTAGTAACTTTATGCAAGATATCATCAAAGAACATAACTTTGTTGGATATGATGTAAAGATTGAACCAGTTTCAAGTGGCGGCGCTAATTATAGTTCAACTCTCTATAATGTTACGTTAACTAATGGTAACGATGTTGTTCATATGTTTGCAAAAGTCGCAGCTGCGAGTGAGAAGATGAGGTCTCAAGGTGCTGATTATGGGGTAGAAAAATTCGCTTACACTGAACTAGCTAAAATATACGACAGGCTGCAAGAGGAGCACAACGTACCAGAAGAACACAGATTAATCTTCACCAAGTGTTACGGATGCAAACCAGATTTATATGAAGAAACTATTATCATGGAGAATCTCGCTGAGAAAGGTTATCAATCTTTTGATAGATTCAAGAGTTTTGATTGGGAATACGCGAAGTCAGCGGTCGGTGAGTTAGC
Source organism: Euproctis similis (assembly GCA_905147225.2). Lineage (NCBI taxonomy): Eukaryota > Metazoa > Arthropoda > Insecta > Lepidoptera > Erebidae > Euproctis > Euproctis similis. The sequence goes on along the minus strand of LR990121.1, from coordinate 1,212,786 downwards.
CAAAATGCATGGACTATCGTTTGCATACAGCGTCTATCATCCAGAAGAATTTAATAAAATTATAGACAGTTTCAAATCCTTCTGGGATCCCGGTAACGAGGACATGAAAACCTTATTCGATTCTTCAGTTAAAAAATCTGTAAATAATATAAATAAAGAGAACAAAGAAAGATTCGTTAAATTTTTGGACTCGTTTGATTACACCAATTTTGTTGAGTATTACAAGAGACCAGCCAAACCAGTTTTAGGACACTGTGACTTCAGGCCTAGCAATTTGATGCATAAGATCCGTGAGGTGAGCAATTTGAATTGAAATTCGTCTATATTTATATCATGCTTAGGTACGTATTCCCGAATAGATTATAAAAAATCAATATGCCCTCTTATCGGGTTATTATTTTTAAAATGGTATGATTTAAAAAACAGCAATTATTATAATGGATTAATGTAGGTGAGCCAACGATGCTAAATGAGGATTTACTCGAGCATCAAAGAGACCTTCTGGATTCCAAAACTTAGATGATAAGAAGAAAAAATGTCAAATGTTTGCCTTGCTTTTGCCTTTTCATCGGCGGGGTAAGCAGCTGTAGCTTTATATATATGTAAAAGGAACCGTCGCGTGGACTGGACAACCTCGAGCGCGTCTTATTTTCTAAGAAAGTGCCGCAAAAAAAGCTCTAATTTAATATCTGTCAGATTTAGTTTATTACAATTTTTTGAAGATATTGTCAGATCGAACCCAGAAAACGATGTACGCAAAGTGGTTGCCAGCGGTTGAAAACGATGGGCCTCAGTGACCAAGAGAACATCGAGATGCTTCAGTAATGGAGAAAGGTTGATGATAATGATGATAGTCATCATCAAATTTGAAATATTTGTACCTATATGTAAAATGTATTTTTATTTCAGAATGGCTCAGTGGATATCAAGATCTTAGATCTGCAGACCTTACAAGGTATATCTCCAATAGTGGACTTGCTATACTTCATATTTACCGGCTCTGATGAGACGTTCCGTGCAAATTACTATGATAAACTGCTGGAGCACTACTACACGGAGCTAGAGGATGTCCTCAAGAGATTACGCCTAAATCCCAATGACGTGTACACAAGGACTGATTTTTACAGCGAATTGAAAAGTGTTAGTCAATAATAATACTAAGTCATTATTTAATATCATATTGGTACAATTAAAATATTTTTTTGATTACGTCTCTGTGACCTAGTATTTCAGATTTTTGGAAGTAAATACTTATTTTTTCCATTAACATTAAAAGACGTAAAGTCTGGCCGGACTAGTTTACATAAGAACATCATAATAAAACGCTAATGAAAAATGTCAGTACTTTTATGAATTGGATTAAATTTTATCACTGAATCAAAGTGCATCTTGAAACATCTCCGTGCATCAGATTCCGATCGCTTAGGACCGACACGCCTCTCTGTACCTTATTCCGCGCTCTCGCTTATAAGCTGTTGATTTTTTTTATTTTTTTTTATGGGATAGGAGGGCAAACGAGCAGGCTTGTCACCTGATGGTAAGCAACTAACGCCACCCATGGACACCAGCAGCACATATAGTGTTACTGTTGCGTTGCCGACCTTTAAGGGAAGGGGATAGGAAAGGACGGGGATGGGGGTGGGCCTCCGGGTACCTCTCTCACCGAACGAAACGTGGCATGGGCCACTTTACGTCGGTCTTCTGAGAGGTCGTGGTATTTCACCGGTCGAGCCGGCCCATTTATGCAGTAAACTGCTTGGCTCTACCATACGGCTATAAGCTTTTTCAATTTGATATTTGCCGTAGATACTATTTATAGTAATGTTTATTCTCGTTGTATTTTATAGTATGTAATGAATAACATACTGTCTTAATATACAGGGTGGCGCAATAGAACGTGCATATTGCATCATCTTTTTTTGCGGGGTAGAAGGGGCGTGGGCGGGGGGAGACCGATATCGTTGGGTAGCGCGGTTCATAAAGTTTTAGTCACTATGAGTCACTTCGACGGGAAGCGTCGCGCATTTTGCGTGCGCGCATTTTACGAAAACTCTCGTTCGTACGTAGTTGTCAGGCGACTATTTTGTTCTGAGTATGGTGTACGGCAAATTAGGGAGGCTCCGAGTGCTAATTTAATTAAAATCTGGATAAAGCGTTTTGAAGAGACTGGATCGACGTTTAAACCACACGCAAAAGGTCGTCCACGCACATCTAGGACCGAAGACAATATTGAGAGTGTTAAGCAGTCGGTACGAGAAGATCCACAAATGTCTACTCGCAAGAGATCGTCTGTCCTAAACATATCGCGACGAAGTTTGCAACGAATTTTAAACTTGGATCTTAAATTGCATCCATACAAGCTGCAATTAACTCAAGAATTGAAAGACTCTGACTTCATAGAACGGCTCACATTTGCTAATGAAATGCTCAATCGGTTTTCAAATTTTGAAAACATCCTTTTCTCTGATGAGGCACATTTTCATATGAATGGGTTCGTAAACCGCCAAAATTGTCGTTATTGGAATAGTGAAAATCCCAGACTCAAACATCAAAAACCGTTACATAGCCCTAAAGTGACAGTTTGGGCCGCAATATCTGCCAAAGGAATAATTGGTCCTTATTTTTTTGAAAACGCACGGGGGCAAAACATCACTGTTAATACCGAACGCTATGTTGCGATGTTGGAAGGTTTTTTGGCCCCAGAACTTGAAAATTCAAGAATAAAGAACTCTAGGACTTGGTTCCAACAAGACGGAGCTACCAGTCACACATCAAATGACTCCATGGCGGTTGTGAAGCAGATGTTCCCTGGCAAACTGATTTCGAAAAGAGGTGATATCCCATGGCCTCCGCGCAGTCCAGACTTGACGCCTCCTGACTTTTTTTTGTGGGGAAACCTCAAACACAAAGTCTACACCAATAATCCGAGAAACATCAGTCAGCTCAAGGAGAATATTCGTGGTGAAATGGCAGCAATCACACCAGCACTACTTAAGAAAGTTTTCGGTAATTTCCGTTTGCGGTTAGAGGAGTGCCAACGTAGAGAGGGTCATCATTTAGATGATGTTATTTTTAAAAAATAAACTTCAGTTATCACTTAATAATTGCTTAGTTTTATTTTAACTATACCTTTTGTATTTATTTTTTAATAATTATTTTAAAAATGCACGTTCTATTGCGCCACCCTGTATTATCAAGTATCCGCCAACTTTCGTCTGGAACATGAATAATATAGCTACTAATAATCTATATTCATTTCAGAAACTACCATTTGGTTTGCTGATCGCAGTATTCGGTCTGCAAATAATCACAGTAGACGTTGAAGACGCCCCGAAAGTTAACAAAGATCTGGATCTGACTTCCTTGTACGTGGAGAAGACAAACGACCTGTACCTTGAAAGATTGAACGGTGTTGTTAATGATTATGTTAAGTTTGGTGTAATCTAATTAATCTAGTTACATATCAGGTCATCGAATAAAAGTAAAAACAAAATGTTGGTTTTATTTCTTGGATATGACAAAATAATAGGAAAAGGAAAATTTTAGGAAAAACAAAATTGTAACTAAACAATACTTCTTTATTGTGCAGATTTTTATGTTAATTATAGTATTTACAACTTAAAAGAATCTTCATTTACAAATCGAGAAAAGCTAGAGCACAAGAGATTAAAAATTCTTGTTTGTGATTTTTTTAAAGTGAAACTTTATTTACATAGTCTCAATTTTTTCATATGGTTTGCATCAGCTGACCGCGTAGTTTACATTTGTCCATAATATCGACAGTACTCAGCAGAGTTCCTTCACTATTAGCATCAAAAGGGCAATAATGCATACAACATAGATTTATCAAAGACTGTAGTAGTATTAATTGTTATATCTATGGCATACAATGACTCCTTCATGTTTTTGACAAACACCGCGAGACTTTTTGAATAAACAAACGATAGCGCGATTTAATTTAACGTATGGCGGCATCTATGGACGATTAGCACTGTAAATAAAAATTTGCGATATAGATTAAAACGACATATTTGCCCAGTGCCAGTGGGTACGATAAATGTTTGTTTTTATTAAGAAGATTTTGCACCTAACGACGGCAGACGATCAAGACGAGACATGTTACAATATTGGAGATATCAGATGTAATGACGAAATTAAGACTTTGATCGAAGACAACGATTCCAAAAGCTGTTTTAAAGAATCCAATGTTGAGCAAAAGATTTTACTCGAAGATGAAACACCGGTCCACAAACACCCGAGAAGACTGTCACCACTGGAGCTCGACGTGGTCACGGAGCAGATAATAGTTATGAAACACGCTGACGAACTAAGCAGGCAACCTATAGAGAATGTTTACGTACTTACCAATATCGCAGTACGAATCCGAAAGGCACAGGATGATGACCAGAAAATAAAATTCATAAAACGATTATTAGAAAAAGAACCCTATAAAGATTACGTAAATGAGAATGGAATATTATGGAAAATTAAAGACGGGAATAAACTAATAGTTGTTCCAAAGAAAATGCAAAATGAATTAATGAAGGGTAGTCATGAGAAAGGACATTTTGGTATAACAAAGACAGAAAATTTGTTAGTGTGAGATTATCATATCGATAATTTCAAAGATAAGATGGAAATCTGTGATAGATAACATAGATAAAAAAGAAAACATAAAAGCTTACGATGAAAGAAGACTAGAACTCAGGCAGAAGGCCAAAGAATCAATACAAATAATACAAGAAGAAAATATGCGAAATTACAATCGGAAAAGGAGAGAGGCTAAAACGTACAAGACTGGAGATTTAGTAGCGATTAAGAAGACGCAATTCTCACAAGGCACGAAATTGTACCCAAAATACTATGGACCGTATGAAGTAGTAAAGAATAAAGGAAAACATAGGTATACTGTAAGGAAAATCGGGAACGGTCAGGGCCCGATGAATACAATGAGCTCTGCAGACTACATGAAACCCTGGATTTCTGCAGAAGACAGTTCATCTGGGCCAGATGACTAATCAGGACGGCCGTGTGGTAATTGGTATTTTTGAAGTAAAACTTCTAATGTCTCGTGCAAGAGCGTTTAACGCTTTTAACGCCCCCTTGCGGCCCTCGCGGGACAATATATATATTAATATTAAGTAATACTTTAAAACATCGAAGTATATATGAAGCTAATTTTCAATTTGTTAAACTTGAATTATAATAGTACACAGACATCTAGTGGCAAGTGGAGGTACTAATTGATTTGGAACGTCAATCATATATAAACCCTACGGTAGTGAAACCATAGCGCGATTTAATAAGTTGACGTATGCGAAGCGCGACCTCTATGACCGAAAATGTAAAAACATATTATTAGTAAATAATCGTGACTGTTCGGTACTCTGCTCTATTTGTTTGTTTTTATTAAATATATTCAACTATATACTCCAACTGTAAAGTGTAAAATGGTTTAGGAGTACTTTGTTCTGTAGTAAAGCTTGTGAACGTAAAAAAATAGTGCATAACGAGGAACGATGAATTAATTTTGGTCTGTGAAAGACAATACGACAAAGAGCTTTTGCTTAAACCAAAATTAGTCGTGATTTGAACAAATATATTACTTGTTACTGGATGTACTTACGAATATTTTGGTAATTATAAACTTATAAATTGTATTTTCTGGAGGACTATAAACAGACTATTATTTATACCCTTAATAAGGGTGAAATAAAAAAATATCAAATATTTTTATGGTCCTCGGTCAAATAATCTTTAAATTATGAAATAAAAAAATATCAAATATTTTTATATTTGATTTGAAGTGCCATGCCTTTTATAATTTACATTTCAATACATTATACATTTTCAAAGTTCAAAGTGATTATTAGTTTTACTAGTGATGTAATAATACCATTAGGTTACACCAACTTAAAGGTAAATTAAAATACTAGTTAGGAACTTAGTTATCATTTGAACTTAGTTATCATTCCAATTTTTAATAGTATCTATAATAGTAGTATCTATAATAATAGTATATCTATAATATATCTATAATAATAGTAGTGAAAGAGAGTGTCGGTGTAAAAGTAAGAAAGGGCATGCTCCGATGGTTCGGACATGTAGAAAGAATGGTTGACGCAAGACTGACTAAGCAGATATACAATGCAAAAGCGGACGGATGTAGGAGTCGAGGACGGCCAAGACACACATTCCAAGACCAAATAGAACGTGTTCTGGAGGAAGGTGAAGTTAAGAGCCTCAAAAACCGACGCGCGTGCATGAAAAGAGTTATGAAAGTCAACGAAGCGAGTGAGGTGTGTAAGAATCGTGCCTTATGGCGCTCTGTTCTCTCTGCCTACCCCGCAAGGGATTTGGCGTGAAGTTATGTATGTTATGTATGTATGTATCTATAATATTTTAATATTAATAGTCTCGGTGGTCGTGGGATCGATTCCGAGCCAATGATTTCTCTGACTTACTTGATATTAGGTAGGTAACCCATGGTAAAAATTTGAGATTTGGATAATTCTCCACGCGAAAATGATAATAACAATTCAATTCTTAGTTTTTTATGGGATAGGACGGCAAACGAGTAAGTGGGTCACCTGATGGTTAGCAATTTGACACCGCCTATGAACACTGTGGTGCGTTGCCCTCCTTTAAGAGAGTAGGAGGGAAAGAGGCTCGGACCTTTGGATACCTTCCTCACCGAACGAAAACCGGCACGAGCAACTTTACAATACGATATTCTTATTCGAACCGCATGGATCGAATTTTCCATTTTGCAATGTAGTATGTAGGTATATATTATGAATGTAATAAATATGTATTACGTAGTTCTTGATCTTACGACTCATTTTTGATGTTTCTAAACACGAGGAGCCAAGCAGGCCGCTGCATGAATGGGCTGGCTCGCCCGGGAAATACCAATAGCTCTCATTCACAGATAGTTTTAATGCTTTTTTGTGTAACAAATAAAAGGGCTTTTCGATAGTATGTTGAAAAATGTGACGTCATCCTAAATCCAATATTGCGGAATAAGTATTTTAATGCATTTTTACAATATGGGTTGAATGGGCTTGAGCTTGGGGGAGTACCTAAATCAAAGAACATTACGGCGTTGAATATGGGGTATCTTCTTAAATAGAGGAGTAATTACCAAATTCTACTCAGACCCATATTAAGATTTATACTCAAGTGGGGATTGAATCCGCCAATCTCCGTTCTACATTCAATTTTACCAATGCACCACGAGGCCCGTCGTAATGTAAGTAAGATGTGCTCTTTTTTAAATTAAGCGTGTTATAAATGTATGTTTGTTAGAAAGTTTTACTTCCATAGCGCGGAGAGACTCCACGCGAATTTTTTTTTTTAAGAACCGCGTTATGACCACCCTAACAATTTTTATGCCATGGCAACATTGAAAAAAGATGGTGGTTATTATTCCGAAGCTTGTACGACGTTTGAACCAGTGTTATAATAAAGATTTAAAAATAGTATTCAGTTTGTTTTCGACTTGCCAACCCTACATATACTTAGTCTGGCCATAAATACTGTTACAACTAAAAAAAAAAAAATATTAATATATAAATACAACATCATAATAAAACGCTAATGAAAAATTTCCGTACTTTTATGAATTGGATTAAATTTTATCACTGAATCAAAGTGCATCTTGAAACATCTCCGTGCATCAGATTCCGATCGCTTAGGACCGACACGCCTCTCTGTACCTTATTCCGCGCTCTCGCTTATAAGCTGTTGATTTTTTTTTTATGGGATAGGAGGGCAAACGAGCAGGCGTGTCACCTGATGGTAAGCAACTAACGCCACCCATGGACACCAGCAGCACATATAGTGTTACTGTTACGTTGCCGACCTTTAAGGGAAGGGGATAGGAAAGGATGGGAAAGGGGGTGGGCCTCCGGGTACCTCTCTCACCGAACGAAACGTGGCATGGGCCACGTTACGTCGGTCTTCTGAGAGGTCGTGGTATTTCACCGGTCGAGCCGGCCCATTTATGCAGTAAACTGCTTGGCTCTACGAAACGGCTATAAGCTTTTTAAATTTGATATTTGCAGTAGATACTATTTATAGTAATGTTTATTCTCGTTGTATTTTATAGTATGTAATGAATAACATACTGTCTTCATATATATCCAGTATCCGCCAACTTTCGTCTGGAACATCAATAATATAGCTACTAATAATCTATATTCATTTCAGAAACTACCATTTGGTTTGCTGATCGCAGTATTCGGTCTGCAAATAATCACAGTAGACGTTGAAGACGCCCCGAAAGTTAACAAAGACCTGGATCTGACTTCCTTGTACGTGGAGAAGACAAACGACCTGTACCTTGAAAGATTGAACGGTGTTGTTAATGATTATGTTAAGTTTGGTGTAATCTAATTAATCTAGTTACATATCAGGTAATCTAATAAAAATAAAAACAAAATGTTGGTTTTATTTCTTGGATATGACAAAATAATAGGAAAAGGAAAATTTTAGGAAAAACAAAATTGTAACTAAACAATACTTCGTTATTGTGCAGATTTTTATGTTAATTATAGTATTTACAACTTAAAAGAATCTTCATTTACAAATCGAGAAAAGCTAGAGCACAAGAGATTAAAAATTCTTGTTTGTGATTTTTTTAAAGTGAAACTTTATTTACATAGTCTCAATTTTTTCATATGGTTTGCATCAGCTGACCGCGTAGTTTACATTTGTCCATAATATCGACAGTACTCAGCAGAGTTCCTTCACTATTAGCATCAAAAGGGCAATAATGCATACAACATAGATTTATCAAAGACTGTAGTAGTATTAATTGTTATATCTATGGCATACAATGACTCCTTCATGTTTTTGACAAACACCGCGAGACTTTTTGAATAAACAAACGATAGCGCGATTTAATTTAACGTATGGCGGCATCTATGGACGATTAGCACTGTAAATAAAAATTTGCGATATAGATTAAAACGACATATTTGCCCAGTGCCAGTGGGTACGATAAATGTTTGTTTTTATTAAGAAGATTTTGCACCTAACGACGGCAGACGATCAAGACGAGACATGTTACAATATTGGAGATATCAGATGTAATGACGAAATTAAGACTTTGATCGAAGACAACGATTCCAAAAGCTGTTTTAAAGAATCCAATGTTGAGCAAAAGATTTTACTCGAAGATGAAACACCGGTCCACAAACACCCGAGAAGACTGTCACCACTGGAGCTCGACGTGGTCACGGAGCAGATAATAGTTATGAAACACGCTGACGAACTAAGCAGGCAACCTATAGAGAATGTTTACGTACTTACCAATATCGCAGTACGAATCCGAAAGGCACAGGATGATGACCAGAAAATAAAATTCATAAAACGATTATTAGAAAAAGAACCCTATAAAGATTACGTAAATGAGAATGGAATATTATGGAAAATTAAAGACGGGAATAAACTAATAGTTGTTCCAAAGAAAATGCAAAATGAATTAATGAAGGGTAGTCATGAGAAAGGACATTTTGGTATAACAAAGACAGAAAATTTGTTAGTGTGAGATTATCATATCGATAATTTCAAAGATAAGATGGAAATCTGTGATAGATAACATAGATAAAAAAGAAAACATAAAAGCTTACGATGAAAGAAGACTAGAACTCAGGCAGAAGGCCAAAGAATCAATACAAATAATACAAGAAGAAAATATGCGAAATTACAATCGGAAAAGGAGAGAGGCTAAAACGTACAAGACTGGAGATTTAGTAGCGATTAAGAAGACGCAATTCTCACAAGGCACGAAATTGTACCCAAAATACTATGGACCGTATGAAGTAGTAAAGAATAAAGGAAAACATAGGTATACTGTAAGGAAAATCGGGAACGGTCAGGGCCCGATGAATACAATGAGCTCTGCAGACTACATGAAACCCTGGATTTCTGCAGAAGACAGTTCATCTGGGCCAGATGACTAATCAGGACGGCCGTGTGGTAATTGGTATTTTTTAAGAACCGCGTTATGACCACCCTAACAATTTTTATGCCATGGCAACATTGAAAAAAGATGGTGGTTATTATTCCGAAGCTTGTACGACGTTTGAACCAGTGTTATAATAAAGATTTAAAAATAGTATTCAGTTTGTTTTCGACTTGCCAACCCTACATATACTTAGTCTGGCCATAAATACTGTTACAACTAAAAATAAAAAAATATTGCATTTGAATTTGGAATCTGTCATTTTTATACGATTGTTCATTGTGTTTTATCGTTTTGGCGCCAATACATTGTACAATATTTTGCGATATTAAAATGGAGTGGGGTGATAAAGAGAATCGCTGTGATTACATTACACAAAGTAGGTATGGAGCCAAATGCAATTTTTAAAACTCTCCATACACTTGGTATTAGTCAAATATTTGTGTACCGGGCTATTAATAGGTACAATGAGACCTCCTCTGTTTGTGACAGAAAAAGACCTGGCCGTCCACGTAGTGTTCGTACGAAAAAAGTGGTCAAAGCAGTAAGGGAAAGAAATCGAAGAAATCCTGTCCGCAAGCAAAAGATTTTATCTCGGTAGATGAAGATAGCACCTAGAACAATGTCGCGTATTTTAAAAGATGACTGAGGATGTCACGGGGTCTTGGGGTATATAGAATAAAAATTCGCTCGACAGTTAAAAAAAAGTTTTATTTTATTTAAATGTCGAGTTGCTCCTCAATTTGCGGCTACTTAATCCTAAGAAGGGAGCAGGTACGACCTGATGCCGAGTGACCCACGAAGGCTCACTGCAGGGGTGTCCCGGTGCTCCACCGAAGTCTCCTCCCGGATGTTGACAGGCTGCCTTTACACTGTCAGTTGGTCGACAGGAAAAGTGGAAGAAAGCGCAGCCCAGTGAAGATGGAGGTGCAGAGTAGAAGTGAAAATAAGGATGAAAGTAGAGGTGAAAGTTGAGATAAAGGTTGAGGGCAGCCGATCTGGAAAACAGCCAGTAACAGCCCCTGAGCATCCCCATTCACTGGCATCGACCATCAGTGCCACCACCGACCCCCATTTCTCAGAATGGGTAGACAGTGGTGTTACATGCCAGCAATTTGGAAAATGCCCAGGGTGGATCAAGCATATAACCCTACAATATATAAACATGAATATAAGTTTGGAAAAGAGTTAGATTAACAAACTATTAAGCAACATAATTAATAATGTAGGTAGGTTACCACTACCTACTTGATTTGTAAAATTATCTTAATTGTACAGAATAATTTATATAGGAAATTACTGTAATATATATAAAAATAATATGCTGCTATTAGGAGAATCTGAACATGAAATTATAAACTTTAAGATGAGATATGTGATTATACTCTTTTCCATGATAAAGTAAACTACATGAAATAATTTTAATAAATTAGGCACATCAAGTTCACGGCACTGCAGGCAATAATATCTTAGCTATTAGGGTGAAATAAATTGGTTAAACCACTCACCAATAAAATCAAAAGTTTAGTTGAAGGTTTAGGTTATTCTGGCTCCTTACTCGGTAATAGTTTCAAATGAAAATGGCCGAATATCCTGTCTAATTTTAAAATGTCTGGTCAGTCTGTCATATTAAATAATTACCTACCTACTTTATAGAATATGATTTTATTTAATAATTTTCGTATACTACCTACTGTTGTATTTTTATTTATGACCCGGAAGCCGTGTCTTTGAAGCCTAAATTTATTATGATGAAAATTGACATTGTCACTCAACGTGACAAGGACTTGCAGCCTATGAGAGGCGCACTGGTCATTTATTAACTGATAATTTAAAAAAGAATAGGGTGTTAAAATCTAAACAACTACTGAAGCGGTACGCAAAGGGAGGTCACAGAAAAATATTGTTTACCGATGAAAAAGTTTTTACAATTGAGCAACATTTTAACAAACATAATGACCGTATTTATGCTCAAAGCTCTAAGGAAGCTTCCCAATTAGTTGACAGAGTGCAACGTGGGCATTATCCGACTTCAGTGATGGTTTGGTAGGGTGTTAGCTACGAAGGAGTGACTGTACCATATTTTTGTGAAAAAGGTATCAAAACATCGGCACAAGTGTATCAAGATACCATTCTTGAAAAGGTAGTCAAGCCCACTTATCAACACTATGTTCAATAACGAAGTATGGTCCTTCCAGCAAGACTCAGCACCGGGTCATAAAGCTCGGTCCACGCAATCTTGGTTGGAAGCGAACGTTTCGGACTACATTAGAGCTGAAGACTGGCCGTCGTCTAGTCCCGATTTTAATCCACTGGATTATGATTTGTGGTCAGTTTTAGAGAGTACGGCTTGCTCTAAACGTCATAATAATTTAGAGTCCCTAAAACAATCCATACGATTGACTGTGAAGAATTTTCCCACGGAAAGAGTGCGTGTTTCTATTGATAACTGGCCGCAACGTTTAAAGGCCTGTATTGCAGCCAATGGAGATCACTTCGAATAAGCTTTTTATATCTTATATCGTTTTATATTTATGTATTAAAGTAACACACTGTAAAAGCAATAAAGGTTATTTGCAATTAAAAAAAATTTTTTTCTTTGTTACAATATTTATGGCATGACTAAGTATATAGTATAAGTCTATTAAATATAGATAAGGTTCATAATAAATTGTGTCAAGTTAAAGTTACAAGATTAATCACAATCTGTATTTCAACACATTTTAACTTTTGATTCAAGAAGTAGTGGGTTCAAATCCTGGCACACACCAATGACTTTTCGAAATTTTCGGAAGTTACGTGTGATAAATATCGATGACTGACAACTTTGTGCCCGGTATGGCAATAGGTTCGCCACCTATTCCATTTGGGACGTAAACATAACGGCGAGACGAGGCTTAACAGCCGGTGCCTACACCTTTGGGTAAAAAAGGCGTGAAGTTATGTTATATGCTATGTACTAGTGATGTAACAAATATTCGCATGTTTTTGGATTCTTATATATCTCGCATATTTCTTGCGAATGCGAATCATTCGCAAGAAATATTGCGAATGTTTGGCGAATATTTTTAATAACAAAAAATAAAGAAATTATTGAGAAAAGAAATATTAATTATGAGCTTTATATTTTGTTTAATATTTTACCCTCCTAGATTAGTATACAAAGTATTATATTAGGGATCAGCCATTAGTTATATAAATAACTGCACGTCGAGTCCCTTGCGGGGTAGGCAGAGAGAACAGAGCGCCATAAGGGACGATTCATACACGCCTCACTAGTTTCTTTGAGTTTCATAAATCTTGTCATACACGGTTGTCGACCTCTAAGGCTCCTGACATCACCTTCCTCCAGGACTTGTTCTATTTGTATGTCGTGGCAGTCTTCGTATCCTACATTCATCCGGTTTTGCATTGTATTATCTGCTGGGTCAATCTGGCATCATCCTTTCGTTCTATATTTCCGAATCATCGGAGTATGCCCTTTCTTACTTTAACATCGACACTCTCTTTCAATACTTCTTCCTTCCTCACAACCTTGTTTTCGACGCGGTCAGCGAGAGCGACTGCGTTTATCCTTTCGTGCAAACCCTGGCATACCCAACTCAAATTGATTTTAATCAAATTTTCATACCGTATGCAGTTTGATCCAACTTAAAAGTTCCAGTTAATTTTTTTTTATAAAACTCCAACCGCAAGATTGAACTCGAGAGCGTTACATCAGGAAAAGACACGTGATAATAAGTATGAAACTTTTTCAAAATATTCTTCTACGAGTGATATTAATAATTAAATAACTGCACCAATATGGCTTGACTGATTTTGATGAAATTTTGTGTGCATTTTAGGTCTCAGAATCATTCGAATGCGTTTGCGAAGGCTTAAAAGAAATATTTGCATTCGCGAATGTCCAAAATCCAACATTCGTAACATCACTATTATGTATATACACAAAAATTACTTTAAAAAAAAAGTTAAACCGACTTCTAGAAACGTAAACCACACAATCTATAAGTATATGAAAACAGTACCTCTATAACTGAAAAGCGATAACTAACGTAATTTACTCATTTGTATACTTAATATAATATACAAAACGTAATACTTTAATATAGTCATCTTTAACTATTATAATATTTACAAATCTCACTTGTTTCATGTATACATATTTAAATTATTGTTTTATCTTGTCCATTTATCTGTTATCAAAGAAATGTTGCGTATGCTCAATAGACTGAAATCAACTCTGAATACAGACGTCGCTTTATGTTTGAGAGTAAACATTTCCCCGAGATCTGCTATTTCGCTGCAAGTAATAAAAAACAACTCCTTTCTTTTTCTTTCTTTTCGGCGACGATTTCCTTGTTATTTTTTATTGTTTATATGAAATAGGAAGGCAAACAAGCAAGCAGGGAGCCTGGTGGTAAGTAACTACCGCCGATGGACACATGCAACAGAGTGTTACAGTTGCGTTGCGAGACATTCACGGAATAGGATAGAAAAGAAGGGGAAGGGAATACTTCTCTCACCGGGCGAGACACGGCATGAGCCACTTTACGTTGATGTTTTGAGATGTCGTGGCATTTCAGCGGTAGAGACGGCCTATACTTGTAGCGAATTGCATGCCTATATCACTGTTATTTTAATGTATTCATATCTAGCTGCAATTTTATTTTTAGTTTTATTTTGTGATTGATGATAATTTTACAGGTAACATCTATGATAATATACTTTGGTTTGCTGGAGTCTACAACCATTAGTATGAGCGATGATAATAATCATAAGTATTATATTTATTTCTTGTCTCTAATTCTTCGCCATACCTACGTTATGGTCAATATTCCGTTACCACACTTTTACTACGTGATCTTGTCTATTTCTCTTACATTTAATATAATCTAATTAAACTGCAGACTATATACGACAACACAAATCTTGTAATCAGTACGGAGATATTAAAACTGTACTACCGAACAATAGTAGTGCCACGTTTACCTGGGACTATCAAATGTTACCAAGATATGAAGCTGACTATTACGAATATATTTCTCTCAAGCGTCCCCGTCTACAACCTGATTGAAATGTGCTCAGGATTCCGTTGTTTTGGACAAACAGACACAATTGCTTATGGGCACAGGCCTTTGGCCGGCTTATGGGCCGTTCCCTTCCTATCTAAAGTGCCTATAACGCATTATAGTTTTAGTTGCGCATTGTAACGCATTATTAGTTGTTCATACGACGCAGTTTGGGCTCGTTTTTTGGTGACTATCTATGACTGGTGTATATCTATGAGTCTGGTATAAATTATATTAAATGTATCTATGTTTCTTTACCATAACAGTCAACAACACAACCTCACCTCGGCAGGGTAAGCAGAGACCTATGCCACAAGGTAAACAGTGGGAGTAAGAAAAATTAGCTAAAATGCGTATTTGCCGTTTTAGTTTAATTGATAATACCTAGTCGTTAGAGTTTGAATCCAGGCTCAAACCGATGACTTTTTCGAAATTCTTTTCGGAAATCATGTGTGATACTTAAATGATTGATGACTGAGAACTTATTTAAGAAAAATTAGCGATCACAGGAATCTATCAAAATATAATACTACAACTGTTTGTTATGACAAACAAAATATAATTCTTTCTTTACAATAATAAAAATAACTTAATATAACATAATTTCACGCCTTTTGTTACCCGAAGGTGTAGGCAGCGGCTGTTAAGCCTCGTCTCGCCGTTATGTTTACGTCCCAAATGGAATAGTCACAAAACCGCAGAAAATCTTACGGTTTACAGCCAGTCGCTTCTCCACGATGTTGCGGAGAGAAAAAATCTGATCCATGCACCCTCGTCCGCTTCTAAAACCACCCTGAGCCTCCCACAACACTCCATCAGATATCACCCTCATTCTCCTTTCAATAATTTTCCCATACACTTTCGCTGTTAAGCTGATCAAACTGATGGCCCTGTAACTGGCGCACTGCATACGTGACATACGTATACAAGGGCACGATGACAGCGCGCCTCCAGTCCATGGGAACCTTACCCGACCTCCAGCACAGATTGCTCAAGGTCAGGAAAGCGTCCCAGACACAGGTTCCACCGTGTTTGATCATTTCGGCAGACATCATATCAATTCCAGCTGCCTTACCATTTTTCATACTTCGTATCGACCATTCAATCTATAGTAATGTCGTCATCAGATGTTGCCGCAGCGGCGTCAGTCGTAGACTCACTCGCGGCGCCCACATCCGGCACATACTCGTACATTTCCCCAAAATACTCACTCCACCTGCCCAATACGTCGCTTGGGTTTGCAAGAATGTCACCAGCCTTAGACATAATTTTGTCCATTCTGGATGCTGACGAAGAACCCCGTGACTTTCTAACTTCCCTACAGAAGAGTTTCTTATTCGCCTCGAAGTTCTGCGTCAACCTCACTTCCTCATTCGCAACTAGTCTTTCACGCTTCTCTTTCACTAAGGTTTTGGTAACATTCCTGCAGCGTCGGTAGGTCTCATACTTTTTCTCTGACATACTATCATTCTGATTCAAACTTGAGACATAATCCAACCATGCTTTTTTCTTTCTTTCGACGCTGGATTTCACATCCGCGTCCCACCAGGTATCACCTCTCAGAATCTTATGCCTCTTTGCACTACCACATACTTCTTTTGCACTATCCACTATACTTTCTTTTATTCTTTCCCAGCATTCTTCAACACCTAGGTCAGAAAGACTCGTCACATTGAGTCTTTTACTGACTAGGTCTACAATCTACATACATACTCCGTACACTTTCATCTTCTAGTTTCTCACATGTTATCCTTTCAAGCTCTCCGAAATGGGTACGCACTCGCCAGTGTCTCCACTTCTTGAAAAGGCCCACGAAACGGCTTACGATATTTAATTATATGATGTTTAACTCAATAACGATCAATATTTGAATACTTAGTATTAAAACCATGAATTAATTTATCATTTATGTATAATTAGATTGGAATAATGATGATAGAATAGAATAGAATAGAATATACTTTATTGTACACCATATAAAGAACAAATTACAGTAGATAGTATAGAGTAAATGTAGGCAAGTACAGTAGGCGGTCTTATCGCCTTGATGATTATTATAATTTGTTTGTCAATATGATTGGTTTATATAAAAAACTTCTTATCACTATTAACAAACGGATTTTTAAAAGGTTTTTAAAAAGGCTAAAGCGCGGGTCTATTTATTTATTATTTTACATATTACGTAATATGCAATCGACAATCAATATACTATTAATTTTCTGCAGTTTCAACCCTAACTCCGAAGAAGATCCTAAATAATCCTAATAAATCTTCATGATTGCGACATGAATAATAATAATAAAGTATTCTATTATCTATTATATTGATTATTTAAATACCTGATAACTGTAACCGATAAAACATTCATTTACTAATAAATAGCAATATAAGTAACAATTTGTTTGTATCACGAACGACTCGACACGTTCACATACAGCTCGTTCGGTACTATTATTTAAAACTTAAAATATTGCTATTATCATTATGGGCGAACAAATTGTTAGTAACTTTATGCAAGATATCGTCAAAGAACATAACTTTGTTGGATATGATATAAAGATTGAACCAGTTTCAAGTGGCGGCGCTAATTATAGTTCAACTCTCTATAATGTTACTTTAGCTAAAGGTAACGATGTTGTCCATATGTTTGCAAAAGTAGCCGCCTTAGGTGAAAATATGCGATCTCAAGAAGTTGATTGTTATGGTGTGGAAAAATTCGCTTACACTGAACTAGCTAAAATATACGACAGGCTGCAAGAGGAGCACAACGTACCAGAAGAACACAGACTAATCTTCACCAAGTGTTACGGATGCAAACCAGATTTATATGAAGAAACTGTTGTGCTGGAGAATCTCGTCGCGAAAGGTTATCAATCTTTTGATAGATTCAAGAGTTTTGATTGGGAATACGCGAAGTCAGCGGTCGGAGAGTTAGCCAAAATGCACGGACTATCGTTTGCATACAGCGTCTATCATCCAGAAGAATTCAATAAAAGTATTGACAGTTTCAAACCCTTCTTGGATGCCGGCAATGAAGGCCTGAAAACCTTTTTCGATTCTTCAATCGAGAAATCTAGACATATCATTAATAAAGAGAACAAAGAAAGATTTGTGAGATATTTGGACTCTTTGAAATTTACCGATTTTCTTGAGTATTACAAGAGGCCAGCCAAGCCGGTATTGGGACACTGCGACTTTAGGCCCAGCAATTTGATGCATAAAATCCGCGAGGTGAGCTATTTTGTTTGTAAATCATCCATATTTATCACAATTTCCGAATAGATTGAAAAAAAAAAATATAAAATCATCCGCAAAATATACTATTATTAACATCGATCAATCCAATTTATCATAGCAAACACGGTATCTACCAGACTTATTTTAGAGCTATGTGATGAAGATGTTGTCAGAATGAACCCAGAAAGGAAGAAGGAAATTGAGATAATATTTATTTCTGAGACTTTCGCGAATCACATTCATAACACTAAAACCGAAAATGATCTCTGTAAAGAGTTCGAAACGTCGGGAAATAAATAAAAATAAGTAATAAATAAACGCGATATAATCCTAAAAAGTTGTTTTAGAGTTTTGAGATAATATTGGTGATGATCATAATTTCCGGCTAGTTGGGGTTGACGATGTATGCAAAGTGGCAGCGGTTAGAACCAATAGACCGCAAAATAGATATAGTTAGAGATAGAACTAGCTAGAACGATAGAGAAAATCGGTGAGGTCTCAGTGGTCCAGTGGCCAATCCCGTTTCTGAATCAATAGGTCGCGGGCTAGAATCCTGGCTCACAATATGTATGTATATAAAGTGTATTTTTTGTCGTTGTTGTATTTCAGGATGGCTCAGTGGATATCAAAATCTTAGATCTACAGACCTTACAAGGTATCTCTCCCATAGTGGACTTGCTGTACTTCTTATACGCCGGCTCTGATGAGAAGTTCCGTGCAAAATACTACGATAAGTTACTAGAGCACTACTACACAGAGCTAGAGGCTGTTCTTCAGAGATTACATCTAAATCCCAACGACGTATACACGAGGACTGATTTTTACAGCGAATTGAAAAGTGTAATATACATTATATCATATTATTAGATATAATTAGAACTATTTTCGTAATTACATCTATTTTTATTATTCGGAGGTCATATTTGCGACCTGTTTAACTTTCCATCATTTCAAAAATTTACATCTTTAGAGACGGTATCCACACCACAATATTACGAGATATGACATTAATTAAACCTTGATGAATCATAGAAAAAAGAGATCTTGAGTTAAAGATTATCTCCCAGCATCTGTTTACGTACGCCACTTGCTTAAGGAGTAAGACCGTGAACGCCAGACCTTCATCATTTTATAAAGGCTTAAATTAATAAAAATATCTAAACCTTTATAAGATGACTAAAGTCGAATAGTTGTTTTATTCACCTTTGGTAACCCGTTCCAGCCACTATTAAAATCCAAATTTCATAATTGGCCATCGTTCTTACCTGTCTTGGGACTATGAGCTGTCAAACTTACAGTTTCATAAAATGACGAAGGTCTGGCGTTTATGGGCTCTTGGGTAGGGATTGCATTCTGGTAAAACAGATACGGTAATCCAGCTTTTGCATTTTTTTCCTCATCTTTGTCGATAGCTTCACGCGTATTTGACATAAGGAGTAAACTACAATTAATTTACATAATAAATCATTTTTTTATAAACTAGAAGTAAACTAAACTAAACTAGAGTCTCTCACTTTTGGGCCTCTCTCTCTGGCTCACTCTTGTGCCATTAGAACTTTTTTCTATTGGAATCCGGCAGCATTTTCAGTCCGGCCGGATCCGTCCAGATTTGCACAAATCCACCCATCCGTAGGTAGTTTATAAAAAAATGTGCTTCGCCTAGACCTTAGGTTTAGGCGAAACGTGACTAAGAGTTGTGGTTATTCAAGTGTGCATTCGTTATAATATTATTTATATTAATCATATAAATAATAATTTTCTTGTTATATTTTTGTAGTAGGTATCTTGCAAATAACATTCTATCTTTATGTATATTTACTAACTTGTGCCCGGAATTTCGTATAACTGGAAAATGGTGTCAAAGCTATTTATAACTTTGTAAAGTAATATAGCTAACAATAATTTATATTCATTTCAGAAACTACCATATGGTTTATTAATATCAGTATTCGGTCTGCTAATATTCACAGTAGATGTCGAAGATGCCCCGAAAGTTAACAAAGACCTGGATATGACTTCCTTCTGCGTGGAGAAGACCAACGACCTGTACATAGACAGATTGAACGGTGTTGTAAATGATTATGTGAAATCCGGAGTAATCTAACTGCATAGATATAAACTGATAAAAGAGCTATACGTTTAATTTCTTAGATGTGACTAAATAAATAGTAAACGTATTCAAAAACCTTATCTACATACTAATCAATATTTACATCATAATTATTATTGAGAAACAATGTAATTTTAAAACTAAGCGATGCTGTTTTAGATAGATACATAACACTTTATTTGTACCATAAACATTAAATCTTATAACTATGAACATAGGTCTTATAACTACGAGTACAAATGGCGGTCTAATCGCTATAAGCAATTTCTTCCAGGCAACCTTATTTTATTTCGTATTATGGAATTAGATATATGTGAAATTGAGCTAAAAGAATAGACTCTTTAGTAATAGCTGATATATTGAATATCTATTTGTAAGTTGTTACAAAAACCCTATTTACTAAGTGTGGTGTACCAACTGTGGAAGTAGGAGTTGAGCATGGCAGACTGTGCGAATAAGAGTAAAATTAAGAACATATTTGTAAAGAGAAAAGCAGATTTATAACCAAATTTTTAAATTAAAGTAAAGTAAAGAAGGAGAAGGTATCGATAGTTCTAGCATGTAAATGTAAGATGCAAGACTGAGCAGCTATACCTAGCAGAAGCAGAAGAATGTGTGAGTCTAGACAGGCAAAGAAACACGTTTCATGACTAAGATAATATGGCTAATTCTTATTGGTTCAATGGAATATCCTGCATAACTAATGTCATAAATAGGTCAATTAATAAGTTGAAAAGTTTGGCTCATGCTTCATCATCATCGACCGCGACCGCGACCGCGGAAATTGCCGTTCCACTAACGTAAAAACGCGGGCGTTGTGGGCGAATGTTATAAGTGGAACGCAAAACTTGAGCACTGTGTGCTAGCAATATGGCGGCTCGGAAAATTCATCAAGTTCTGATGACTTAAGTCATTTTTTATTGAAAGCCCACCAAGACCTATCAATATTTTGCGGGCGAAGTGGGCGCGATGCGTTCGCGAACAGTGACGTCATTTATGACGTCAAGCGATCGCTCGCAACGACCACGGGCTTTATGTAGAACGATACAGAGGGTGTTGCGGTCGCCGCGGTCGATTAGTGGAACGTACTCAATATGTGTTCAACGAACCATTTCTTAAAATTGTCTTTCGCGGGACATCTACTCAGTCAAGGTGTAATCAAGTCAGACTGCGCTGTAAACTCATAAATAAAATAGGTGTCCATATTTTTTGTGTAAACAAGTGGCCGTCGATTAATGTACAGTAAACAAACTCCAATGTCATATTTTTTATCAGTTCTTCTGGGGACGTATACCATAGCTTTCTGTTGTTCCAATTAATGTTTCACTCACTCAATGTCTTTGTATTTGGTGGCAATCTATTGTGTTTACCTTTTAGAACTATTGTTTTTACTTCCTCTATTTTCTGTAAACGGCTGGGCGGCAGGTTTGTGCTAACCGAAACTTAGCATTCCAAGGAAAATATTTGAATAATGTTAGCTAAAATATTATAGTTATTTATTGTATCTTTTAAACTATATATATAATTATCTTAATCTTATTTTTACTTTTTATATATATAAAATATAGAGGATACATGTCACGTTGTTTGTGCGCGATGGACTCTAATTAACAGTTTGATCCAACTTAAAAGATGGGATAGTTCATGAAACTTTTTTTAATGGATCCGACATTCCATGTGTCGACTATATCATTAGCGAGCAAAATTATCTAAGAAACAAAGTTTAGTAAATCTCGTATATACTAATTAATTTTAGAACATCGGTTAAACACGGAAGGTTAGAGTTACGAAGGCATGAGTCGATGTCATTTCATCATCATATAATAATAATAATATAGCCTTTTATTCAGATCAGATATCATAACAATGTATTTTTTGCTTTGGTAATTAACTAACATTAAGATCTTACATTATCTAAATAATTTAATCCAATATTTGTTGCTTCGTAATTTTTCCTAATTCTGCTTGCCAGTCGGCAAAGGCCTCCTCCAACCTTTTCCATTCCTTTCTTTCATGAGCCACTCTGTTCCACGTGACTCCTTTTTGAAGTGAAACTTCTAATGTCTCGTGCAAGAGCGTTTAACGCATTTAACGCCCCCTTAAACCATCCATAAACCAAAATTAGTCGTGATTTGAACAAATATATTACTTGTTACTGGATGTACTTACGAATATTTTGGTAATTATAAACTTATAAATTGTATTTTCTTTTTTAATTCATCACATTTAAAATATTGCAAAGCATACCTAAACAATATTAGCTATTTACAGTTTTCTTTATATATTACATAAAACTATGTTATTTATCAAGTAACTTGATGTATAATTTTCATTTATAATTTTTAAGAGAATTAATTTTCAAGTATAATATATTTCAAGGATAATTTAATGACAAACTGACTTCAATCATCACATGATAAACATACTCATGGTTTATACTCATGGTTAACTAATCTTATAAAAATTAACATTTATAAGTTCAGATTATGGGTATAAATAATAGTCTGTTTCTGGTCCTCGGTGAAATAATTTCTATATTATGAAATACAAAGATACTGCTAACTACCCATCCAATTTTTACATATACATGAGCCTTGGTTGTTCAAGTCTAATAAATATATAAAGTTAATTCATAATTAGTTTGTCAATTACAAGTTAAAAGGTCTTAGAAATAAGCGCTGAACCAGAGTTATTTGGAATAAAATAAGTTCAGAATAAGGGTATAAATAATAGTCTGTTTATGGTGCTCGGTGAAATAATTTCTATATTATGAAATACAAAGATACTGCTATCTACCCATCCAATTTTTACATATACATGAGCCTTGGTTGTTCAAGTCTAATAAATATATATAGTTAATTCATAATTAGTTTGTCAATTACAAGTTACAAGATCTTAGAAATAAGCGCTGAACCAGAGTTATTTGGAATAAAATAAGTTCAGAATAAGGGTATAAATAATAGTCTGTTTATGGTTCTCGGTGAAATAATTTCTATATTATGAAATACAACGATACTGCTATCTACCCATCCAATTTTTACATATACATGAGCCTTGGTTGTTCAAGTCTAATAAATATATATAGTTAATTCATAATTAGTTTGTCAATTACAAGTTACAAGATCTTAGAAATAAGCGCTGAACCAGAGTTATTTGGAATAAAATAAGTTCAGAATAAGGGTATAAATAATAGTCTGTTTATGGTCCTCGGTCAAATAATCTCTATATTATGAAATACAATAATATCAAATATTTTTATATTTGTTATATATATATTATCTTTAATATAATCCCTTTGAACTTTGAAAATGTATAATGTGTTGAAATGTAAATTATAAACGGCATGGCACTTCAAATAGATGGTGATTAACAGACATAAAATAGAATGGTCAACATTATCAAGAGTCCGGCTAGGGATTTAGAATTTCGGCTGTGTGGCACCGGCCGTTCAAGAATAGTGCCACCCCATCTCTTTCCATGGGTGTCGTAAAAGGCGACTAAGGGATTTCATCCTTCGCGTCATGGGTTAAGGTTTAGTTGTATAAGTTATATCCGACATTTATGAAATGGCGACTAGTAAAAATACTCTCCTCGAGAGGGTCCCCGACGCTATGTTGGGGGAATCCCTCGCGGTTGCGAGCGACGATTCATCCTTGCTCGAAACCGCCTGCCCTGCGTATACGAGGTGGGCAACTACCGCTAATCAAAATGAAAAAAGTAATAGAGAGGAAGACACAGACAAAAAGAAGGAGGAAGAGAAGAAACAAAAGAGGACGGAAAAAGAAAACGACGAATCAAAGTGATTTGAGTGCGTCGTCAGGAAACGTAACTGAACAAGACTTAGGCACGGATTGTGTTATCAAAAAAGGACCGCTGATAAAGATCTGGACGTGGATTCCACAGGCTTTAGATTACCATCTGTGGAGAAGTCACCAGCAAATCTGTGTCAAGAACCGGGTTTGAAAGAAGGGGAAAATTTCCCGACAAAGTTTTGGCGAAAACGCCGTCCACCGAAAGACAGCACGGCATCTGGGTCAGAAGGGAGCTCTATTGATATGCCCCCTCCAAAAATCACCACCGCACGCCGCGGTCGTAAGCCTCCATCCATACCCGCAGATAACAGGAAACTTATCAACAAGGAAAGATGACCGGCGAGCGTGCTAGTTGCGATCCACATGTCGCAGAAGATGTGGAGCGGCTCTCATCGAGACTTCGCTCAACGAGGCACTTAATTGATGGCCTATCGACTTCAGAGACATTGCAAAGAGCCTTCGACAATCAAACCGTGGTCGCTAAAATGGCAGCAGAATCGCAAAATGTCTCCTTAGGGCGTATTCTCAAAGAATCAGGGGAGGAATTTGTCATGTTAACTAAAAAGCTAGCCAACGAGCATGACAAAATGACATGTGAGTATAAACAATTGTCGAGTAAACATGAGGCGCTTCTATCGAGTTCAGGACATGAATCTTCTGCGAATGGGGCGACATAAAACCACACCAGCTCCATTAAATAATGAGTCTCCATCCGTTGTCCCAGAGGAAACCATGCCCGCGATTATGGTTCACGTAGGCACCATGATAAATGCACGCATGGAAGCCATGGAAGCTAGACTGCCGCCGGAACCACGCCTCCGGCCACCAATTGCTGCAGATGGTAGTAAAACGTCGAGGACAGCCACCATGAGCTCTGCGCTACCTTTTTCTCAGAATAAGCGGGTATCATATGCCATGGCAGCGACCACGCACTCAAAAATGAGTGAATTGAGGCAGGTCAAACAACACACATATAGAAGCAATGAGCGCACTACAAGAGAGACTTCAGGTCGAACTCCGCTGGATATCACTACCCCTACCTCCCCCAATACAAACTGGCAGACGGCCGATGGCGGGAGGAAGAAGCGAAGAAAGTCAAACAGGAATGAAGCAGTAACCGACGAAACCAAGTCCAAGAAAAGAAATCGCCGAAGACTTCGGCCGCCAAAATCAGCGGCGGTAGTAGTCACCCTGCTGCCAGAAGCAGTGGACCGAGGTCTTGATTATGGGACCGTCTTCAAGAGAGCCCGGCGAGATATTGACACCTCCAATTTTGGGACCGCTGGAGCCAGAACCTGCCTAGCCCGAACAGGGGCTCGAATCCTCGAGTTCCCCGGCGTGGAGGGTTCTAAAACGGCAGACAAAGTAGCCGATAAACTGAGGGAACTCTTCGCTGAAGACAGCGGTGTGCGAATCACTAGACCCATTAAGTGCGCTGAACTACGCGTTGCGGGTTTGGACGATTCTGTTACAGCCGATGATATCCGAGAGGCCATTGCCTCCGGAACGGGTTGCACTGCAAACACAGTTCGAGTAGGAACAATTCGCCCTGGTCCCGGCGGTACTGGTTCTGCTTGGGTGCAATGCCCTATTGAGGCAGCAAAATCTTTAGCCTGCTCGGGCAGGCTACTTGTGGGCTGGAGTTCCGCCAAAATCATCATTTTGGACCCTAAGCCTACGAGATGTTACAAATGCATGTCTGTGGGACACACTCGCCCGACTTGCAAGAGTGATTTGGACTGCAGCAGGCTGTGTTTCCGCTGTGCACCAGACAGGGCACCAGGCAGCCACGTGCACCGCTATACCTCACTGTATGGTTTGCGCGGCAGCCCAAAGACCTGCTAACCATTACTTAGGGCGCGAAGGCTGCAAACCACTTGCTTCGGAGCCCAAAAAAGTTGCTAACCAGTTATTAGTAACGGGCTCCAGCCCAATACGACCGCCAGCGCGGCAGGAGGAGGCTATGGAAACTACTTAACAACGGAATACCAAACAACAGTTATTCTCCAGACGAACCTTAATCACAGCACCCATGCGCAAGACCTGTTGCTTCAAACAATGGCAGAGAGGTCGCTTGGTGTAGCTGTAGCTGCGGAGCCTTACTGTGTTCCCGATCGACCAAATTGGTTGAGTGACAATGGTGGATCCGTGGCAATTATCAGTTCCACAGCTCAACATTCCCCTCCCTTGGTAGTTAAAGACAAGGGATCGGGATATGTTGCTGCCATCTGGGGAGATATCCTACTATACGGAGTTTACTTCTCTCCCGGACGCAATCTTGACCGAAGCAAACTCAGCCGGACGGGCTGCTAGGGCGTGCCCCGTAAGCGACGGGCACCGATTAGCCCCCGTCGGTGCGGCTGCATGCGCATGCGGCGAAGGGGGCCGCCACCCTTCACGCAGCGCCAACCCTGGCGGGACGAGGAGAGGGGAGTGCCGTATAGGCACGTGGAATGTTAGAGGTAGTATGACAAAAAAGATGAATGAGATGATGGATGTAATAATTAAGAGATGCCTGGATGCCTAATGTTTGACAGAGACAAAGCGGAAGGGGAGTGAGACCGAGGACCTCCCCGGTGGCATGGTAGCCCTATGGTCCGGAGTGGACCCGGACGTCCGTGCCAGTGGGGGTGTTGGAGTCGTTCTCTCCTCCCGCTTTGCTTCAGGAGTGAAAGATTATGAGTTGGTAGACCGAGACATCTTTGAGTTCGAATAAAACTGGGGATCACGCGAGTTTTCCTGGTCGCAGCTTATGCTCCCGTCAGCTCCGCGGATCCCCGCGAACTCGAGGAGTTTTGGGAAACTGTTAGGGATATTCTGGATCTGGTTGAGGGAAATGAAAGGATAATTCTGTGTGGTGATCTTAATGGATGGGTCGGAACCAAGAGAGATAGCCTGGAGGCTGTCCTTGGTGCGAATGGTGACAAGAGAGTAAATGATGCTGGAAAGCCGATATTGGACGTATGCCTGGAACGGAACCTCCTTGTGTCTAGCACATTATTCCGTCATAAAGATATTCACACGTATACGTGGAGACGGAATGAACAAAAGAGTATGATTGATTTGATTTTGGTAGATAGTCGTCTCCGAAATACTCTAAGGGATACAAGAGCCTACAGAGGCCCCATTCTTGATACGGACCACTACCTGGTGGTAAGCCGTTTCGTAAGCCTTTTCAAGAAGTGGAGACACTGGCGAGTGCGTACCCATTTCGAAGAGCTTGAAAGGATAAAATGCGAGAAATTAGAAGATGGAAGTGTACGGAGTATGTATGTAGACCTAGTCAGTAAAAGACTCAGTGAGACGAGTCTTTCTGACCTAGGTGTTGAAGAATCCTGGGAAAGAATGAAAGATAGTATAGTGGATAGTGCAAAAGAAGTATGTGGTAGTGCAAAGAGGCATAAGATTCTGAGAGGTGATGCCTGGTGGGACGCGGATGTGAAAGCCAGAGTCGAAAGAAAGAAAAAAGCATGGTTGGATTATGTCTCAAGTTTGAATTAGAATGATAGTGTGATAGAGAAAAAGTATGAAAGCTACCGCCGCTGCAGGAATGTTACCAAAGCCTTAGTGAAAGAGAAGCGTGAAAGACTAGTTGCGAATGAGGAAGTGAGGTTGACGGAGAACTTCGAGGCGAATAACAAACTCTTCTGGAGGGAAGTTAGAAAGTCTCGGGGTTCTTCGTCAACATCCAGAATGGACAAAATTATGTCTAAGACTGGTGACATTCTTGCAAACCCAAGCGATGTATTGGGCAGGTGGAGTGAGTATTTTGGGGAAATGTACGAGTGTGTTAGCGGTATCAGCCTACGGCTGATACCGCTGCGCCAACATCTGACGAGGACATTACTATGGAAGAGATTGAATGGTCGATACGAAGTATGCAAAATGGTAAGGCAGCTAGAATTGATATGATGTCTGCTGAAATGATCAAATACGGTGGAACCTGTGTCCGGGACGCTTTCCTGACCTTGAGCAATCTGTGCTGGAGGTCGGGTAAGGTTCCCATGGACTGGAGGCGCGCTGTCATTATGCCCTTGTATAAAGGTAAGGGATCACGTATGCAGTGTTCCAGTTACAGGGCCATCAGTTTGATTAGTTTAGCAGCAAAAGTGTATGGGAAAATTATTGAAAGGAGAATGAGGGTGATATCTGATGGAGTGTTGTGGGAGGCTCAGGGTGGTTTTAGAAGCGGACGAGGGTGCATGGATCAGATTTTTTCTCTCCGCAACATCGTGGAGAAACAACTGGCTGTTAACCGGAAGGTTTTCTGCGGTTTTGTGGATTTGGAAAAAGCGTTTGACAGAGTGTTACGAAAGGATCTGTGGGGCATACTCCCGGGCTACGGTGTGAGCGGAGCACTGCTGCGCGCTGTGAAGTCCACTTATGAGCGCTGCACAGCGTGTGTGCGTATTAACGGCGGCTTGTCCCCCTGGTTTGACGTCAATATCGGCGTCAGACAGGGTTGCGTGCTGTCCGCTCGACTGTTCATTCTGTACCTGGACAGTTGTCTCCAGAGAGTGAGATCGATGGATGTAGGGATGCGAATGGGTGACCTAGTTGTGAGCTGCCTGCTTTACGCAGATGACGCCGTGCTTCTAGCCGAATCGCCGTCGGACCTGCAAACACTAGTCACTACTATGAAAGATGATTGCATGATTAAAGGCTTGCAGTTGAATGCGACGAAAACAAAAGTTATGGTGTTTGAAAGGGAGGAATCCAGAACAGATGCAAGGATAATGATTGATGATGTAGTGTTGGAACAAGTGAATGAAATTGTATATCTTGGATGCGCTTTTAGCAGAGATGGAAGGTACACCGCGGATGTAGAAAGACGAGTGGCGATAGGAAATAGCGTAAATGGAGCTTTGGGCAGATTCCTGGGCGCGAAAAACATTAGCAGAAAAGCGCAGCTAGCAATCCACAATGCAGTCCTGATCCCAACGCTAACTTATGGAAGCGAGAGCTGGGTATGGCAGAGTGTGCATGAAAGTAGAATAAACGCGGTAGAAATGAGGGCACTACGCAAAATCTGCGGAGTGACTCTCGCTGACCGCGTAGAAAACAAGGTTGTAAGGAAGGAAGTTGTTTTGAAAGAGAGTGTCGGTGTAAAAGTAAGAAAGGGCATGCTCCGATGGTTCGGACATTTAGAAAGAATGGTTGATGCAAGACTGACTAAGCAGATATACAATGCAAAAGCGGATGGATGTAGGAGTCGAGGACGGCCAAGACACTAATTCCATGACCAAATAGAACGTGTTCTGGAGGAAGGTGATGTTAAGAGCCTCAAAAACCGACGCGCGTGCATGAAAAGAGTTATGAAAGTCAACGAAGCGAGTGAGGCGTGTAAGAATCGTGCCTTATGGCGCCCTGTTCTCTCTGCCTACCCCGCAAGGGATTTGGCGTGAAGTTATGTATGTATGTACTTCTCTCCCAATCGAAGTCTAGTAGAGTTTCAAGCATTCCTCTCGAGCTTAGAGAACTCTTTGCGGCAACTTGCGTAGGGTCATGGGGGATTTCAACGCCAAATCCACAGCATGGGGATCACCTCAAACCAATCCTCGTGGTGCAGCGGTTGAGGACTGGGCGTCTTCACTTAGCCTCTGCGTGTTGAATAGGGGTTCAGTCTTCACTTGCGTGCGGCCGCAGGGCGCATCTATAGTGGACCTCTCATTCGCTTGTCCTGCTCTTGCGCCACGAGTGGGAAGATGGCGCGTCTTAGAGGAGGTCATAACCCTTTCTGATTATCGCTATATTGAAATAGTGATCTCACCAAGGGTCGAGGTGTCCAGAACAAATCACACCATGGACGGAGGTATTAAATTCTCGCGATGGGCGCTTGGCAAACTTAACCGAAGCTTATTGGTGGAGGCAGCTATTGTTGATGACTGGTTATCTTCAACATCTACTTTCGAGGACGTCAATGTAGGGGCCGAAAACTTTCGCACTGCGATGTCACAAATTTGCGATGTGGCTATGCCCCGCGTCCGTCGCGCATCTCCGAAAAAGGGTGTATACTGGTGGTGTGAAAGCTTGAATGATCTCCGAGCGGCATGTATCCGTGCCCGGAGATCTCTTACCCGATATCGCCGGAGGCACCATGGCGGGGAAAGGGAAAGCCAGCTTTACGATGCATACTGCAGCGCACGCGAATCTTTTAAACCGCCGGTCTAAAGAAGAGAAGCGGCAAGAGATGCTGGAGGGACTCAATAGAGTCCCTTGGGGCCGCCCATACCGTGCGGCTCTAGGGAAACTCCGAAACCAGGGTCCTCCACTGACTCAGGTGCTACAGCCCGACTTCCTTACGGAAGTAATGGAGGGGCTTTTCCCAAGGCGGACCAAGCACTCTTCCCCCAATATGGCGGACACTGTTCAGGAAGATGAAGAAACCGTGGTGCCAGTTTCTGAGGAGGAGATGGAGATGGCAGTATCTAAGATACGGTCTAAGAATACCGCCCCCGGACCAGATGGAGTGCCCGCTCGAGCACTGGCCATAGCTCTTCAACATACGGGGAATCGCCTCAGAGGATTGTTCAACACATGTATTGCGTCAGGACAATTCCCTAACTGTTGGAAGGATGGCAGGCTGGTGCTCTTACCGAAGCCGGGACGATCTCTTGATACGATCGCAGCTTACAGGCCAGTAGTGCTTCTGGACGAGGCAGCCAAATTGTTAGAAAGAATCCTTGCTAATCGCATCGTTCAACATCTCAGAGAAGTTGGACCCGACCTGTCGAACGCCCAGTTTGGATTTAGAAATGGACGTTCGACAGTCGATGCCATTTTGAGCCTGAAGCATGGCCCGCGAGGCAGTGACTGGGGGTGGGGTCTTGATGGCAGTGTCATTGGATATCGCCAATGCCTTTAATAGTTTACCATTTAGCTGTATCAGAGAGGCCCTCCGGTACCACAGAGTTCCTACATACCTAAGACAGCTAGTGGCTGACTACCTGGATCGGCGGTCCGTTCTTTTTACAGACCAGGCGGGCAACTTGATACGAAGGCCCATGTCGTGCGGTGTCCCACAGGGGTCGGTCTTGGGACCTCTCCTGTGGAACATTGGTTACGACTGGGTCCTTCGTTGCGATCTTCCCGCTGGTCTGGGCGTCATATGTTATGCAGATGATACACTCCTTACAGCTTGAGGGAATGATTTTGCGGAGGCTGCTCGCTTGGCTACCGTTGGTGCTTCCATGGTAGTCCAGCGCATTGAGGCGTTGGGGCTTAGGGTGGCTCTGGATAAGACAGAATCTCTACTATTTCACAGGCGACGACACGGACCACCTGCCGGTGCCTCAATCACCGTAAGCTCCACAAGTGTGCCGGTTCAAGCACATTTAAAATACTTGGGTCTGGTATTGGACGGGGGCTCGCTGTGCTCACTACTAGGCTCCATAAAATCTCTAACTCGTTCCCAGGTCAATGTTTACGCTTTTACAATAAACTCCCAAACGACGCGATTGAATTATCCATGGGAAAATTTTAAAATTATATTAAAAGTAGATTATATCAAAGGTATCGCAGACTATATAAACGATAAAAAAGTTTGGAATTGAACTGCTCCTTTTGTGTTGTATTGATTGTACTTATCACTATTTGTTAAACTGGATATTTGAAAAGAGTCGGCCTTGAGTTTCTTGCCAGTTCTTCTCAAGAAGCCTTGACGCCGGAACTGGCACTTAGATTCGCTTTCACATTCAAGACAGTGTGATGAAAGGGAATCTAAGCTCCGTGTTTTTTTATGTGACGATTCTAAGTACTTTGTAAAGTCTATGGAATAAAGATATTTTGAATTTGAATTTGATGGCGTTTCGACGAGCACTTCCGTCAACTTGTTCCACGACTTGCAAGAGTAGCCTCCGCTTTGGGGCGCCTTATGCCAAACCTAGGTGGACTTAATACGGGATGCCGACGACTCTATACGGGAGTTGTTCGGTCAATGGCACTCTATGGTGCACCTGTGTGTGCAGGCGCACTTTCAGCACGGAACAGAGCCCTTTTATGGAGACCGCAGAGGGCCATGGCTGTCAGAGCCATAAGAGGATACCGCACAGTGTCGACCGAGGCAGCGTGCGCATTGGCTGGAACTCCCCCATGGGACTTAGAGGCGGAGGTGCTCGCCGAGGCATTTCGGCGAATGTGAGAAGCACGGATGGGAGGGAGATTTCTTCCACATGAGGAGCAAGGCACATGGCGGCACGATGTCCGCATCTAAGTAGTGGCGCGGTGGAAAGCTCGGTTGCAGGTGCCTCGAGCTGGTCTATGGACCTTGGGGGCGATCCAACCGGTGCTGGAACAATGGTTAAGTCGTCAGCATGGAGCTCTTACCTTTCGGCTGGTGCAGATGTTATCAGGGCATGGCTGCTTTGGAAAATATCTGCACAAGATAGCTGGTAAGGAAACGAGCCCCATCTGCCACCACTGCGGATACAGTGAGGACACGGCGCAACACACGCTCGAGGTATGTGCAGCCTGGACAGTTGGGCGCCGCGAACTTGTTACTATCGTAGGAGGAAACCTGTCGCTGCCGGCTATTGTGAGAATCATGATCAGCAGCGCCAGAATGTGGTCAGCGGTCGCGACCTTCTGCGAGACTGTCATATCGCGGAAGGAGGCGGCGGAGCGAGTTAGGGAGGCCAATGCCGCCTCTGACTCGATCCGACGCTTGCGCGCAGGGCGACGTATGCGTGCTTACATGCGCCTAATGCCGCCTTAGTAGAGGCTGCGGGTGAATGAACCGGGGAGTGTTCAACACCTGCATTGAAGCCACAGAAGAGTTATGTCTACTTGGTGTGGAGGTGGGAGGGAGCTATCGTTAGATCAGCGGCCGCTGGATGGGCAACTGATGTCATACCACGTAGTACCGGTGCTCAACCATTAATAAGCGGAGCGGAAGCAAGATGCACCTACAGCTGCCCCGAGCGGTGGGGCAAAAAAAAAAAAAAGTGATTCAGAATTTAAGTTATGTATCAAATGGTCATGATACCAACTCAGATTATGAGGTGGCCAATGCCTTTGAAATTTTTTTCTGTTTTCCCCGTCAATCTTACTAGTGCTCTGAGCTCTTGCACCTCCATTGCAGAGTCGTTACTTAAAGAAAACGTGCCTGAATTTTATAACAGTTTTAATTTTCATCATTTCATCGGTTTGACCTAAATGTCGCGCTTAAATCAATTAATACTAAGAGGACGGCTAATTTATGGGGCATTTCTGTACATATTATAAAATCTTTATTAGCACTATCGCTCCCTCTTTTTAATTGTGATTTTAAAAGCTTTTATTTAGCTTGCACTGTATGTATGTATGTATGTATGTATGTATGTAAGTATGTATGTTCGGTGGAATCTTGCAACTCAATTTTGAAGTCGATATCTTCAACCGATTGAGCTGAAATTTTGTATACACGTTTACTTTGGATGACAATGCATGATATGATGTGTGACATTATTCTATATGCAATATGGCGGACCACCCAAGATGGAGGAATGGATATTTTGAATGCATTTCTGCAATATGGGTATCAAATGAAAGGACTTGTTAATAGTAACTCAAAAAATAATATGACGTCATTATAAATCCAATATGGTGGAATATCGAAGATGGAGGAAAACATATTTTAAGCTTCTGTACAATATGGGTATCAAATGAAAGGGCTCATTGAGAATAACTGAAAAAATAATGTGACGTCATTCTAAATCCAATATAACGGATCATCCAAGATAGAGGAACAGTTTTTTTTAATGCATTTCTACAATATGGGTATCAAATGAAAGGGCTTGTTGAGAATAAATCGAAAAATAATGTGACGTCATTCTAAATACAATACGGTGGACCATCCAAGATGACGGCATACATATTTTTGATGCATTTCTACAATATGGCTATGAATTCAAAATCATCATTGCGATTAAATGGAAAAGAAAGCTCTAAGCTGAAATTGAATAAGATGGTCGCCTTATTGAAGAGCTGGACTGTTTGAAATTAAGCGGTAAACTAACTTGCAATAATGATGCGTTGAATGAAAAGGTTTGACTCCCTATCAGTAGGTAATTAAATTGCAATAGATAATATAGTAAAGCTAGTAGATTAATTTACACGAGTGTTTTGCCCATTTCTTCTCATGACAACCTTACACTCAGAATCGTCCGTGCGTTTTTGTTCCAATGAGGCAATTTTCTCAAGCGCTCGTGTTTTAATATGTTATGCTTTAAATATAATAATAAGTTAAATATCTGTATTTACGGACTATATTTAACTGTGTGTGAAGACCCAAGAAAATAAAGCTATTTTGATTTAATTTGACATTATAAAATTAGTACAGTTTATTTACAACTCGCGCGACAAGCTTTTATTATAATATAAATTGTACATACTGAGGCTCTAAGTTGATACTTGAAATTTTTAAGGAAATATTATTTTCTTATTTTTAGAGCGCTTAAATAAAAGCTTCTTTAAAAAGGATTTTTGCTTTTAATTTATTTAATAGATGTCTTGATTGTGTTGTGTTTCCTGACTTGATGAAATTAAGCAAGATTATTCCGTTGCATAAATCAGGTAGTACATTAGACCCCACTAACTTTAGATCAATATCTGTACTACCTACATTAAGTAAAATTTTCGAAAGACTAATCCTCGCTCAGTTACTTAAATACTTTAATGAAAATAGTCTGCTGCATAATAAACAATTCGGTTTCACTCGAGGACGGTCAACATGTGATGCTGGAGTAAAATTACTCGAAAGTATATTTGAGGCTTGGGAGGAGTCGAAGGATGCCTATGGGGTATTTTGTAACTTATCTAAAGCTTTTGATTGTGTCCAGCATATGACTCTGGTCAGAAAATTACATCACTATGGCATAAGAGGCATTGCTTTGGATCTTCTTACTTCTTACCTGCGTGATAGGATCCAAACAGTAGATGTTAACGGAATGCGATCACATGGATCAGCTGTAGCAATGGGGGTGCCGCAAGGCTCTATCTTGGGACCTTTCCTGTTTCTTTTGTACATTAATGATGTACCTTATCTTGTAAAGGACAATCATGAAATAGTTTTGTTTGCAAATAACACTTCTTTAGTTTTTAAGGTAAAGAGACAACAAACAGTAATTGACGATGTCAACAATGCTCTTTCAAAGATAGTTAACTGGTTTAGTGCTAATAATTTGCTTTTAAATGGTAGCAAAACCAAATATGTTAGATTTTTTACAAAAAATGTTAAACAAGTAAAAACCAGTGTAGTGATAGACAATAGGAGACTGGAATTGGTCAATAAGGTTGTCTTCCTTGGTATAACATTAGACTCTAAACTACAGTGGGGCCCACATATAGAGACGTTATCTGGTAGACTTAGCTCAGCAGCTTACGCTGTAAAGAAAATACGTCAACTGACCGACTTTGATACTGCACGTTTGGTTTATTTTAGTTATTTTCACAGCATTATGTCATATGGTTTATTGCTTTGGGGTAGTGCTGCCGATGTAGACTCGATTTTTGTGCTCCAGAAACGAGCTGTTCGTGCTATCTATATGATGAGTCCCAGGGATACACTGAGAAGAAAATTTAAAGAGATACGAATAATGACCTTACATTCACAATATATTTATGATAATTTAATCTATGTTCATAAAAATATAACTAAATTTAAGAAAAACAGTGATATCCATCAATTAAACTTAAGAAATAAAAACAAACTTGCTGTGTCCACTACTAGGCTCCATAAAATTTCTAACGCCTTTCCAGGTCAATGTATACGCTTTTACAATAAACTTCCAAACAACGCGGTTGAATTATCGTTAGGTAAATTTAAGAAATATGTTAAAAATACAAAAAATATCTGGCTTTTCCAAGAGATAAGTTTTCCATAGGTCCACACAAGTCGGTGTGTACCAGATCCAGGACTTTCTGACTTCTGGAGTTACTGTGAGGAAATGGAAGTCTACTCTGTTTCCCTTCACAACACACTGCACAACTTTCTTTGGTTTTGTTATACTTATCTTCAAAGTGTATGCCCTCAGCGGCTCCATTTTTCAACTTGTTTAGGTCATTGGCATTAATATGTCCAAGCCGCCTATGCCAAGTTGTGCTTGAGATTTTCACTGCTGCTGCTAAGAGTTTTTCACTTTTTAAAACACTCAGTTTGTAAACACCATTGCACAGTTGTGCTTCACCAATGCATTTGTAGTCTGCGTTGTTTAAAAAACAACCATGTTCATTAAACTTCACTTGGTTACCACTGGCAATTATTCTACTCACCGACAATAAATTCTCTCTCACCGAACGAAACGCGGCATGAGCCACTTTACGTCGGTCTTCTGAGAGGTCGTGGTATTTCACCGGTCAAGCCGGCCCATTCATGCAGCGAACTGCTTGGCTCTACCACTGTTAAAAATCACCACGTTTACCCTTCATATATCCACTCTTTTACAATCCCTCTATTTCGTTTTCACCTATTTTTATTATTAAGTAACATAACATAACTTCACTCCTTTTTCTACCGGAAAGTGTAGGCAGCGGCTGTTAAGCCTCGTCACGCCGTTATGTTTACGTCCCAAATGGAATGGGCACAAAGTTTTCAGTCGTCGATATTTATCACACATAACTTTCGAAAAAAAAAACCGAAAAATCATTGGTGTCAGCCAAGATTATTAAGTATATATACTTAAACGTTTGTTCAGAGATAAGAAATTAGTAATTTCTGTAATTTAACGTTTTTAAAACAAAGTTGCAGTGTTTGGAATAGTCATAATACCGATCATCTTCTCCTACCGATCCTAGATTATGCCGATGTCAGCTATTTGAATCTCACTGAAGCACAACTTGATAAACTTGAGCGACTTCAAAATGTTTGTATTAAATTCATATTTGGTCTTCGCAAATATGATCATATTTCGGAATTTCGCAAAAAGCTCAAGTGGCTTCCCGTTCGATTCCGCCGGAATATTCATATTCTCGCATTGTTATATAACGTTCTATTTAATCCCAACTCTCGTAATTATCTCAACAAACGTTTCCAGTTCTTACACGACACACATTCGAAATATCTGAGGTCATCGGAAAACTTGAGATTAGCTGTCCCAAAATATGCCACGCATTTCTATGGTCTAACTTTTACTGTTCAAGCCGTGTTACTGTGGAATTTATTAACTGAGACTATAAGAAAAGCCCAGTCTATTACCACCTTTAAATCACAGCTTACGCAGCATTATTTAACATTACAATAGTTATTATTGGTATTTATTTATCTATGTATGTTATATGTATTATATCTATATATGTATATAATATGTATATAATATGTATATGTATATAATATGTATATAATAGAGGGATTGTAAAAGAGTGGATATATGAAGGGTAAACGTGGTGATTTTTAACAGTGGTAGAGCCAAGCAGTTCGCTGCATGAATGGGCCGGCTTGACCGGTGAAATACCACGACCTCTCAGAAGACCGACGTAAAGTGGCTCATGCCGCGTTTCGTTCGGTGAGAGAGAATTTATTGTCGGTGAGTAGAATAATTGCCAGTGGTAACCAAGTGAAGTTTAATGAACATGGTTGTTTTTTAAACAACGCAGACTACAAATGCATTGGTGAAGCACAACTGTGCAATGGTGTTTACAAACTGAGTGTTTTAAAAAGTGAAAAACTCTTAGCAGCAGCAGTGAAAATCTCAAGCACAACTTGGCATAGGCGGCTTGGACATATTAATGCCAATGACCTAAACAAGTTGAAAAATGGAGCCGCTGAGGGCATACACTTTGAAGATAAGTATAACAAAACCAAAGAAAGTTGTGCAGTGTGTTGTGAAGGGAAACAGAGTAGACTTCCATTTCCTCACAGTAACTCCAGAAGTCAGAAAGTCCTGGATCTGGTACACACCGACTTGTGTGGACCTATGGAAAACTTATCTCTTGGAAAAGCCAGATATTTTTTGTATTTTTAACATATTTCTTAAATTTACCTAACGATAATTCAACCGCGTTGTTTGGAAGTTTATTGTAAAAGCGTATACATTGACCTGGAAAGGCGTTAGAAATTTTATGGAGCCTAGTAGTGGACACAGCAAGTTTGTTTTTATTTCTTAAGTTTAATTGATGGATATCACTGTTTTTCTTAAATTTAGTTATATTTTTATGAACATAGATTAAATTATCATAAATATATTGTGAATGTAAGGTCATTATTCGTATCTCTTTAAATTTTCTTCTCAGTGTATCCCTGGGACTCATCATATAGATAGCACGAACAGCTCGTTTCTGGAGCACAAAAATCGAGTCTACATCGGCAGCACTACCCCAAAGCAATAAACCATATGACATAATGCTGTGAAAATAACTAAAATAAACCAAACGTGCAGTATCAAAGTCGGTCAGTTGACGTATTTTCTTTACAGCGTAAGCTGCTGAGCTAAGTCTACCAGATAACGTCTCTATATGTGGGCCCCACTGTAGTTTAGAGTCTAATGTTATACCAAGGAAGACAACCTTATTGACCAATTCCAGTCTCCTATTGTCTATCACTACACTGGTTTTTACTTGTTTAACATTTTTTGTAAAAAATCTAACATATTTGGTTTTGCTACCATTTAAAAGCAAATTATTAGCACTAAACCAGTTAACTATCTTTGAAAGAGCATTGTTGACATCGTCAATTACTGTTTGTTGTCTCTTTACCTTAAAAACTAAAGAAGTGTTATTTGCAAACAAAACTATTTCATGATTGTCCTTTACAAGATAAGGTACATCATTAATGTACAAAAGAAACAGGAAAGGTCCCAAGATAGAGCCTTGCGGCACCCCCATTGCTACAGCTGATCCATGTGATCGCATTCCGTTAACATCTACTGTTTGGATCCTATCACGCAGGTAAGAAGTAAGAAGATCCAAAGCAATGCCTCTTATGCCATAGTGATGTAATTTTCTGACCAGAGTCATATGCTGGACACAATCAAAAGCTTTAGATAAGTTACAAAATACCCCATAGGCATCCTTCGACTCCTCCCAAGCCTCAAATATACTTTCGAGTAATTTTACTCCAGCATCACATGTTGACCGTCCTCGAGTGAAACCGAATTGTTTATTATGCAGCAGACTATTTTCATTAAAGTATTTAAGTAACTGAGCGAGGATTAGTCTTTCGAAAATTTTACTTAATGTAGGTAGTACAGATATTGATCTAAAGTTAGTGGGGTCTAATGTACTACCTGATTTATGCAACGGAATAATCTTGCTTAATTTCATCAAGTCAGGAAACACAACACAATCAAGACATCTATTAAATAAATTAAAAGCAAAAATCCTTTTTAAAGAAGCTTTTATTTAAGCGCTCTAAAAATAAGAAAATAATATTTCCTTAAAAATTTCAAGTATCAACTTAGAGCCTCAGTATGTACAATTTATATTATAATAAAAGCTTGTCGCGCGAGTTGTAAATAAACTGTACTAATTTTATAATGTCAAATTAAATCAAAATAGCTTTATTTTCTTGGGTCTTCACACACAGTTAAATATAGTCCGTAAATACAGATATTTAACTTATTATTATATTTAAAGCATAACATATTAAAACACGAGCGTAATGGAATTTAGAGCTATATGAAATTTAAAAGATCATAATAACATCATAATTGTGCAATATTTCGTCAGTTAATATGGCGAGGGTATAAATATTTCAATATGAGAGGGTAGAGAAATAAAATAGCTATGGACAATATTATCGTTACATCATTTATTATAATTGCAATTTAAATATAAAATACAACCATATCTCTAAAGATATGGCAAATATTCTATTTATTAAGAACTTATTTAAAATACAATATTACAAGAACATATATTAATAAACATTATAATAAAATGGAGAGAGAAAATATAAAATAATTATGGCTTACGTAACTCAGTAGTTGCTAGGTCCTTCCAGTTCCACGGCTCGCAGTGTTATATCCGATAACCTGCCCGGCCCGTGTATTTATACATATTTTAAGACCAAATCTGTTGGTAAATACCCACGAATGTAAAATAATCAACTGCTACTTTGCCTCAATCGATAAATACCCACACATGTAAAATGTATTAATTTAATAAACTAAAGAAATTAACAGAAAGATTCAGTGTAGCTTTTATAATACTAACACGGCCATACTGACTCCACTTCGTCCACGAAGTGTACAAACAAATTATTAATTACAAAATAAAGGCTACTCTGATAAACACCAAATTACAAAGGTAGTACATCATCTTACTACTAATATATATCTTAAGAATATGTACAGCAAATAAGGGCACACAAGTAGCTTCTTACAGTAATAAAAGAAGGAAATCGGTATTCCTTTAGAGAATGTTAGGTATAGTCCAGTCAAATCTGTCAAATTATAGTTATGGTCATGGTCATGGTCATTGTCATTTATCGCTACTTGCATAGACATGATGATCCCATTCAATAGCTGACATTGAGACAGATCCATCACCAAACAAGTAGTACCAGCTTAATATTTCAGTCAGATACATAGACATGCCAATCACATTCACCCGCTGCTGATGAGACGATTGGCACCAAGTATGTGACCCTCAGCGGTTAATCATTAAATATCTGCAACATAGACATGCTACTTCCATTCGCCCGCTGCCGGCGAGACTAAGCAGCACCAAATTACAGATCGACCAGCGGTTTAAATAAAATCACTGCTTTTTTCCAAAAATATTTATTACAAATCACACTAAATACGAAATTATTATCATTATCTATATGCCTATTATTATTATTCACTTGCTTTTGAAAAACAACTGAAACTTAATGTTAATTAATATTACCGTCATAAATACTTAAATACTTAAAATTAGCAATTTTAAATGGCATGTTCAACAGTATTTTCATTCGGCCATTCACCTGGCCATAGGCGTAACTTTTCTTTTGCTACTACAACATCTCGCAAATTACCTAACCCTTTTAGAGCATAGCGATCACTAGGCAAAACTGAAGATATTTTATAGGGACCCTTAAATTTTCGTTTTAGTTTGTCATTACGTCTGTGGTCCTGATTAACATACACCAAATCATTCACACTATAGTTTTTTGTATTGCGTCTAACCGAATCAAAACGGGCTTTAAATTTATTTGAAATTACTTTTAAACGTTGCTTAGCTATTTGGCGATCAGCTTGCACATCGATATTAGCCACCAAGTCGTCATCATCGACAACTTCATTTAAATGTGCTTGTATAACCGGTATGTTAGCTTCAACGCCAATTAATAAGCGTAAAGGAGTAAACCCAGTAGATTTCTGGACAGTGGTATTTATAGACTGCTGTACTTTCCATAACCCGTTCGGCCAATCTGACGATTCATTACATGTAGTACTTAACATATCAACAACCGTGGCTACGTAACGTTCTACTTGCCCATTACCTCTAGGTGTACCAGTCGCTATCATGTGGTGTTGAATATGTAACTCTAGAAATAAGTTTCGTATCTGACTTGAGCTAAAATTAGTTCCGCGATCAGTAACAACTAAAGATGGCGTGCCGAATAGAGTAATCGTTTCTCGAATTATAGGTATTAGCTCCTGAGTACCGAGAGTTTTGAGAGGTTTTAGTAAACAAAATTTAGTAAATCCGTCAACCAATAATAAGACATGTCTATACCCTTCACTAGTTGTTGTAAATGGTCCAGTGCAATCTAAGTGCAGAGTGTGGAATGGTATAGCGGTTTTGTCGATTGGATGTAGAAGGCCTTGTTTTGGACCAGAATGGCCCTTTCGTTCGGTACATATTAGGCAATGGAGAATATATTTTTTGACAAAGGCCGCCATCCCGGGAAACCAAAAGTACTCGCGTATTTTGTGCAAAACTTTATCGAACCCTACGTGACAGTTTTCATCGTGGAAAAGTTTCAATATATTTATTCTATAACCCTTAGGAACAAATAATTTCGGCACCGCGTTTTGGTCAACTTTGTAATGTAATAAACCATTTTTAATTAAATATTGGTTTGAATCGATATCACCTGCCTCTAGTTGTGATATGAGATTACGAGTCTCCTGATCATGTTGCTGAGCCGTCTTTAACCAAGAATCGGAGACATCACCAGATGCCTCAATGAAGTTAATTTCATGATTTGAACATCTACGGGTTGGAGGTTTTAGAGAATCAACAGAGTTGCGACTTAGAAAATCAACGTGACTAATAAATTTGCCCTTTTTATATTTGATATTAAACTGAAAGTCTTGTAAGTAAGTCCACCAACGCGCTACACGTGGAGATAAATCTCTTTTCGTCATTGTCGATTTAACTGCATTACAATCAGTAACTATTGTGAATTCAATTCCTAGAAGGTACACCCTAAAATGTTTTAGAGCGTTATATATAGCCAAGGTTTCTAGGTCATAAGAACAATAATTAGACTCTGCAGGGCTTGTTCGTTTGCTATAATATGATACGACTTTGTTTAAGTTATCGACCCTTTGTAAAAGTATTGCTCCATATCCTATTGAACTAGCATCTGTGTGAAGTTCAGTTGGATATTTGGGGTCAAAAATTGTTAGGAGGGGCTTAGTTATAAGGTGATCTATTACATATTTTCGGGCTGCATCCTGCTTGGGACCCCACTGCCAACGATGATTGTTTCTAGTTAACATAGTAATATCGGCTGTGCGTAGGGCGAAATCCGGTATAAATTTACGAAAATAACTAGCTAGGCCCATAAATTGTCGGACTTGTTTAACATTGCTAGGGACAGGGGAATTAACAAGAGCTGCTACCTTAGATTCGCTAGGTCTAACACCGTCTTTGGATATGTGTCTTCCTAGATATTCAATATTATCGACAAAGAATTTACATTTTTTTAGATTTATAGTAAAACCATTGGTACTGAGAGCAGAAATTGTTTGTTCCAAATAATCAAGACCTTGATTGATACTACTAAAAGGAATCAGAATATCATCCATATAAATAAGCAAGAAGTCGAGACCCTGAACGGCTTTAGATATAGCCCTTTGGAACACCGACGGACCATTACAAATACCAAATGGCATTTTCAGAAATTCGTAATGTCCATCTGGTGTTACAAACGCTGTAAACTTTGTAGAGCTATCAGAAATAGGTATTTGGTAAAAGCCATTTTTCATATCTATAGATATGTACAGTCCAGCTCTTCCCAACTTATCTATTTGATCCTCGATAAGTGGGAGAGGGTATCTATCCTTTTCTATTAGTCTATTTAATGCCCGGT
This sequence comes from Euproctis similis, assembly GCA_905147225.2. Classification (NCBI taxonomy): domain Eukaryota; kingdom Metazoa; phylum Arthropoda; class Insecta; order Lepidoptera; family Erebidae; genus Euproctis; species Euproctis similis. The sequence goes on along the minus strand of LR990121.1, from coordinate 1,169,366 downwards.
AATCAATACACATTCTATCACTGCCATCACTCTTTTTTACTAAAATCATGGGACTTGCAAACGATGAACTACTTTCCTTAATAATATTTTTATCTAATAATTCTTTCACAATTTCTTTAACTTTCTCTCTCTCTATTGCGGCCATTCTGTAAGGTCTATAATATACAATTCCATCTCTTTTTAATTTAATTTCTAGTTGACCCGTTTTTACAGTGCCAATAGGTTTTAATATAGACGGGTATTTTTGGAAAATGGCTTTAATATCATTCTGCAACTGATCATCTAGATGTGTCAAGTTTACCGATAGTTCAGATAAAGCATCCTTGGTACTGCAAGATTCTAGCATATTTATTTCGTAGCAAGGTTTAGAAAATTTTCGTACTAGTCGAGAACCTAATTGGTCTGTAATAATCTCAAGATCAGGGTGTTGGACAACATTTCTACCAATTAATAGATCGTGACGACAATCTTTATCATTAACGACAAAAATTTCTAATTCAATGCATAGATCTTTGAATTGAACAGGTACAGTGATTTTGGAAAATACATTAATTACGCTATAATCACCTATTCCACTAATTTGAAAGAAACAGGGGGTAATAGAACACCCTAAACGTTTTGCTATAGATTCCCTTATCACACTACAATTCGCTCCGGTATCTATAAGTGAATTTATTTTTATATTATTAATATAAATATCGGTTAACCGGAACTCGGGTTCCCTCCTAAAAAATTTATTTGTTTAACGGGGGTTGTACTATTTTCATTATTCGTACTTGTTCTTGGTTTAAATCTACAGGCTGATTCAACGTGACCCGGTTTTTTACAATACGAACAATATTTTCGAACAAACTCATAAGGACTCGGTGTTTCAGTTTTGTCAACTTGAGAGTTTTTCCTAGTACACTGGGTTCTAGTATGACCTGATCTACCACAACTAAAACATTTTATGTCACTAATTCGGGTGATCATTTTAGGGCGTTTAGAACCTAAAGAATCGTTAAGAACTTTGCAGCCTTGCTCCAAGGGTCGTTTATAAGTTTTTGTGTAAGAAGTAAATAACGCTATTAATTCGGAGGTAGTTTTCACATTACTGTTAAATGATGCCATTCTTACATTTACATCGGATATACTACCGCACACTAATTCAATTAATTGTAATTCGGTAAAGGGTATTTTTGTATCACGCAACAATCTTATTTTCTCTCTAGCATATTCACAATAGGAGTCAACTGATTCCGAAGTATATAATACCGCATTTTGTAATTTTTCGGTAAGATTCTTTTTCTCGGGGTACAGGGCTGTCAATTCAGCACGAAGGTTCTCCCACGACCGACCATCCACAGGGTCCCAGCTTTCGAACCATATTAGAGCAGACCCTTTCAGGGCTTTACCTGCCTTTGCGACAGTTGCGATGCTGCTCCATGCAAATTCTTGTGAAAGTTTTTCGATGTTGTGGCACCATGACTCGGCGCCCCAGTCGCTTGTGCTTGGGTCGAAGACGGGCAGAGCCACGTCGTCATCTCGTCGCTGTGCGCCGGAGACAGCATCCTTAATAGCAGTGAGAAGTCCTTGCAGAGTAGGGAGGTCCATGCTAAAAAAAAAACAAATACTAAAATATTTGGAACTGTGGTTAGGATCCCACTTCTGATAATGGAATTTAGAGCTATATGAAATTTAAAAGATCATAATAACATCATAATTGTGCAATATTTCGTCAGTTAATATGGCGAGGGTATAAATATTTCAATATGAGAGGGTAGAGAAATAAAATAGCTATGGACAATATTATCGTTACATCATTTATTATAATTGCAATTTAAATATAAAATACAACCATATCTCTAAAGATATGGCAAATATTCTATTTATTAAGAACTTATTTAAAATACAATATTACAAGAACATATATTAATAAACATTATAATAAAATGGAGAGAGAAAATATAAAATAATTATGGCTTACGTAACTCAGTAGTTGCTAGGTCCTTCCAGTTCCACGGCTCGCAGTGTTATATCCGATAACCTGCCCGGCCCGTGTATTTATACATATTTTAAGACCAAATCTGTTGGTAAATACCCACGAATGTAAAATAATCAACTGCTACTTTGCCTCAATCGATAAATACCCACACATGTAAAATGTATTAATTTAATAAACTAAAGAAATTAACAGAAAGATTCAGTGTAGCTTTTATAATACTAACAAGCGCTTGAGAAAATTGCCTCATTGGAACAAAAACGCACGGACGATTCTGAGTGTAAGGTTGTCATGAGAAGAAATGGGCAAAACACTCGTGTAAATTAATCTACTAGCTTTACTATATTATCTATTGCAATTTAATTACCTACTGATAGGGAGTCAAACCTCGTGACAAGCTTTTATTATTAGATAAATTGTACATACTGAGGCTCTAAGTTGATACTTGACATTTTTAAGGAAATATTATTTTCTTATTTTTAGAGCGCTTAAATAAAAGCTTCTTTAAAAAGGATTTTTGCTTTTAATTTATTTTCTATTTTTAGTTATAGCTGGCTAGGTTAGTGTCATTTCATTCAACGCATCATTATTGCAAGTTAGTTTACCGCTTAATTTCAAACAGTCCAGCTCTTCAATAAGGCGACCATCTTATTCAATTTCAGCTTAGAGCTTTCTTTTCCATTTAATCGCAATGATGATTTTGAATTCATAGCCATATTGTAGAAATGCATCAAAAATATGTATGCCGTCATCTTGGATGGTCCACCGTATTGTATTTAGAATGACGTCACATTATTTTTCGATTTATTCTCAACAAGCCCTTTCATTTGATACCCATATTGTAGAAATGCATTAAAAAAAACTGTTCCTCTATCTTGGATGATCCGTTATATTGGATTTAGAATGACGTCACATTATTTTTTCAGTTATTCTCAATGAGCCCTTTCATTTGATACCCATATTGTACAGAAGCTTAAAATATGTTTTCCTCCATCTTCGATATTCCACCATATTGGATTTATAATGACGTCATATTATTTTTTGAGTTACTATTAACAAGTCCTTTCATTTGATACCCATATTGCAGAAATGCATTCAAAATATCCATTCCTCCATCTTGGGTGGTCCGCCATATTGCATATAGAATAATGTCACACATCATATCATGCATTGTCATCCAAAGTAAACGTGTATACAAAATTTCAGCTCAATCGGTTGAAGATATCGACTTCAAAATTGAGTTGCAAGATTCCACCGAACATACATACTTACATACATACATACATACATACATACAGTGCAAGCTAAATAAAAGCTTTTAAAATCACAATTAAAAAGAGGGAGCGATAGTGCTAATAAAGATTTTATAATATGTACAGAAATGCCCCATAAATTAGCCGTCCTCTTAGTATTAATTGATTTAAGCGCGACATTTAGGTCAAACCGATGAAATGATGAAAATTAAAACTGTTATAAAATTCAGGCACGTTTTCTTTAAGTAACGACTCTGCAATGGAGGTGCAAGAGCTCAGAGCACTAGTAAGATTGACGGGGAAAACAGAAAAAAATTTCAAAGGCATTGGCCACCTCATAATCTGAGTTGGTATCATGACCATTTGATACATAACTTAAATTCTGAATCACTTTTTTTTTTTTTGCCCCACCGCTCGGGGCAGCTGTAGGTGCATCTTGCTTCCGCTCCGCTTATTAATGGTTGAGCACCGGTACTACGTGGTATGACATCAGTTGCCCATCCAGCGGCCGCTGATCTAACGATAGCTCCCTCCCACCTCCACACCAAGTAGACATAACTCTTCTGTGGCTTCAATGCAGGTGTTGAACACTCCCCGGTTCATTCACCCGCAGCCTCTACTAAGGCGGCATTAGGCGCATGTAAGCACGCATACGTCGCCCTGCGCGCAAGCGTCGGATCGAGTCAGAGGCGGCATTGGCCTCCCTAACTCGCTCCGCCGCCTCCTTCCGCGATATGACAGTCTCGCAGAAGGTCGCGACCGCTGACCACATTCTGGCGCTGCTGATCATGATTCTCACAATAGCCGGCAGCGACAGGTTTCCTCCTACGATAGTAACAAGTTCGCGGCGCCCAACTGTCCAGGCTGCACATACCTCGAGCGTGTGTTGCGCCGTGTCCTCACTGTATCCGCAGTGGTGGCAGATGGGGCTCGTTTCCTTACCAGCTATCTTGTGCAGATATTTTCCAAAGCAGCCATGCCCTGATAACATCTGCACCAGCCGAAAGGTAAGAGCTCCATGCTGACGACTTAACCATTGTTCCAGCACCGGTTGGATCGCCCCCAAGGTCCATAGACCAGCTCGAGGCACCTGCAACCGAGCTTTCCACCGCGCCACTACTTAGATGCGGACATCGTGCCGCCATGTGCCTTGCTCCTCATGTGGAAGAAATCTCCCTCCCATCCGTGCTTCTCACATTCGCCGAAATGCCTCGGCGAGCACCTCCGCCTCTAAGTCCCATGGGGGAGTTCCAGCCAATGCGCACGCTGCCTCGGTCGACACTGTGCGGTATCCTCTTATGGCTCTGACAGCCATGGCCCTCTGCGGTCTCCATAAAAGGGCTCTGTCTGTTGTTTTGTTGTGATGATATATTATTATTGTGTTTATATTGATATAAAATTTGGTATAACCCGTGTTTCAAGCATCTATTTCCTTCCAAAGGTTGCCTGAAAGAGATTGCTCTCAGCGATAAGGCCGCCTTTTGTGTACAAAACACTAAATTATAAATAAGTCTTATAGCTATGTATAGCTATAAGACTTATTTATAATAAGACTAGCTGACCCGGCGAACTCTGTTTCGCATCAAAAGTAATAACTGCTGCCCCGCTATGTTAATACTGCAATATCTTCGACAAATTTGAAGTCGATAGCAGCTATAGGTTAAAAATGGGAATTTTCCATTGTTAACACCCCCGCAACCCCCCTTGTGGGTGGAATTTCGTAAAATCCGTTCTTAGCTGACCTCTACTCGGCGAAAGGAATAATCCTACCAAATTTCAAGTCGCTACGCCTTATGGTTCCAGAGATATCGTGATGAGTCAATATATAGGTGGAAATCTCTTATATATATATAGATAAGTATAAGACATAACATATATAAGAATAAGACTCAGTAAATTAGGACAGTCTATTTTATTATGCAATAATTTATAGAGAAACAGTGCATCAATAACTTCTCTGCAGATGGATGATTGATGTGTTTTGAAATTATATAGTAGCATTTTTTAAGAGAGTAATTACTATACAATTGTATAGATTTCCCTGTACAAAATGCTAAGTTCCAAACAAAGCGTTATTGTACCCGTTCTAAACGCAGCATATGAGTGGCATAATGTGGCCTCCAAACAACGCTGCCATACCTCAATACACTACGTACAAGGCTTGTACAACAAAACTTTTGTCCTGTAATGTTTGAAGCATTTTGTATTACGAAGCATGAAACCCAACATTTTAGGGGTCTATGTAACTATCTATAAATTATTTAATCAAACAACACAAAATGAGCAAACGAAAATAATCTGCCAACAACAAATTTTTAACTGATAAATGATACTGATAAATAATAATATATAAATAATTGCCATATAAATAATCCATATGAGGATATTCTCTTATCTCATAAATTGATTACATATAAATACGTGCTGATTGTGGCCGCAGATAAAACATATCTGACTATTTACAGCAACTCTCCATTAATTTAGTCTATTCATTCACTACGTAGTAATCTACCTCCTATCACGTCTGTGTTACTGGCCAGTCTTGTTTGTATCACAAACAAGACAACACGTTCATACACAGCTCGTTCGGTACAATTACTAAACACGTAAATTTTGGTGTTCTCAATATGGCTGAGCAAATTCTTAGCAACTTTATGCAAGAAATAGTTCAAGAACATGACTTAGTCGGATATGATATAAAGATTGAACCAGTTTCAAGTGGCGGCGCTAATTACACTTCAACTCTATATAACGTTACATTAACACAGGGTAATGAAGTTGTACATATGTTTGCAAAAGTCGCCGCAGTCGGTGAGAAAATGCGAAGCCAAGCTCCAAAGTTTTATGAAACGGAAAAATTTGTTTACACCAAACTGGCTAAAATATACGAAAGGCTGCAAGAGGAACACGATGTGCCGGAAGAACATAGACTAAGCTTCCCCAGGTGTTACGGATGCAAACCAGATTTTAATGAAGAAACTGTTGTACTAGAAAATCTCGTCGAGAAAGGTTATCAAGCTTATGATAGATTCAAGACTTTTGATTGGGAGTACGCGAAGTCAGCTGTCGGTGAGTTAGCCAAAATGCACGGACTGTCATTTGCATACGGCGTCTATCATCCAGAACAATTCAATAAAATTGTAGACGACCTCAAATTTGACTGGGATACAAGCAATGAAAGCATGAAAACTTATTTTGAAATTACATCCAAAAGATCCGTAGATACTGTTAAAGAAGTGAACAAAGAAAGATAACAGAGATTCCTGGAAGCGTTTGACTTTTCCAGTGTTGTGGACTTATACAAGTGGACTGTTAAGCCGGTATTGGGTCACGGTGACTTCAGGCCAAGCAATTTGATGCATAAAATCCGTGAGGTGAGTGAGTTTTCAAAGCCATTTCATTAAAAAATACTATAGATAATCTGTGACGAGAAAGAATATACTTATAACATATAAATAATATAAAACGATTTATCATGGGCCTGTCCATGATGATTCCAGTGATTTTAGATGTTGTGAGTAATAGTTGAAAATTCTAAAGCGTTCAAAATATAGTTGACTAGTTAAAAACTCGTTCGTGGTCCAGTGGTCGAGCTCCCCACTTCTGATTTAGAAGTCGATTCCAGGCTCACACCCATGATGTCACGGAATTTTCTTCGAAAGTTATGTGCGATTAATATCGATGACTAACGACTTTGAGCCCGATGTATGGCAATTGTTCCGCCACCTATTCCATTTGGGACGCAACTTTTAAGCGAGTTAAGGTTTAGCAGCCGCTGCCTACACATTCGGGTAGAAAATGGCCTAAAGTTATTCTATGTGGCTGTTAAAAACCGTGGTAAAATCTAACACGTACGAACAGGGGAAGCTCATACACATACATATGGTAAAATTACTTTTCAGGATGGCTCAGTAGATATTAAAATCGTGGATCTACAGACCTTACAGGGCTCTTCTCCCATAGTGGACTTGCTTTACTTCATATACACCGGCTCTGATGAGGAGTTTCGTGCAACACACTACGACAAGCTGATTGATCATTACTACACACAACTAGAGGCTGTACTCAAAAGACTAGATATAGATTCAAATGACGTTTACTCCAGGATGGACTTTTACGATGAATTAAAAAGTGTAAGAATCAATTTTAATAAAATTAAAACCATTCAATTAATGGCACAATTAGTATTTCTTGGTCGTTGAGCGTTCTGCTTCAGAAACAGGGATCTCGAGATTGCTCCCACGTGGATTTCCGTAAATATTCTCTGAACATGTGTTATAGATCAATGCAAAAAAGTGCCATATTTGTGGTCAATAGGCACTTCGCACTACTACATGAAACACAATAATAATATATCATAACAACAAATGTAATATTTAATAGATATACATACATACAATGACAAAATACTTATATAGATATAATACATATGTAAGTCTCGGTGGCGCAGTGGTCGAGCACACGGATTCTAATCCAGAGGTCCGGGTTCGATTCCAGACACTGGCTCACACCAATGACATTTCGAAATTGTTTTCGGAAGTTATGTGTGAAATATCAATGACTGAAAACTTTGTGCCCGGTATGGCAATAGGTTCGCCATCTATTCCATTTGGGACGTTAACATAACGGCGAGCCGAGGCTTAACGGCCGCTGCCTACACCTTCGGGTAACAAAAGGCGTGAAGTTATGTTATGTTATGTTACATATAACATACATAGATAAATAAATACCAATAATAAACTATTGTAATGTTAAATAATGCTGCGTAAGCTGTGATTTAAAGGTGGTAATAGACTGGGCTTTTCTTATAGTCTCAGTTAATAAATTCCACAGTAACACGGCTTGAACAGTAAAAGTTAGACCATAGAAATGCGTGGCATATTTTGGGACAGCTAATCTCAAGTTTTCCGATGACCTCAGATATTTCGAATGTGTGTCGTGTAAGAACTGGAAACGTTTGTTGAGATAATTACGAGAGTTGGGATTAAATAGAACGTTATATAACAATGCGAGAATATGAATATTCCGGCGGAATCGAACGGGAAGCCACTTGAGCTTTTTGCGAAATTCCGAAATATGATCATATTTGCGAAGACCAAATATGAATTTAATACAAACATTTTGAAGTCGCTCAAGTTTATCAAGTTGTGCTTCAGTGAGATTCAAATAGCTGACATCGGCATAATCTAGGATCGGTAGGAGAAGATGATCGGTATTATGACTATTCCAAACACTGCAACTTTGTTTTAAAAACGTTAAATTACAGAAATTACTAATTTCTTATCTCTGAACAAACGTTTAAGTATATATACTTAATAATCTTGGCTGACACCAATGATTTTTCGGTTTTTTTTTTCGAAAGTTATGTGTGATAAATATCGACGACTGAAAACTTTGTGCCCATTCCATTTGGGACGTAAACATAACGGCGTGACGAGGCTTAACAGCCGCTGCCTACACTTTCCGGTAGAAAAAGGAGTGAAGTTATGTTATGTTACTTAATAATAAAAATAGGTGAAAACGAAATAGAGGGATTGTAAAAGAGTGGATATATGAAGGGTAAACGTGGTGATTTTTAACAGTGGTAGAGCCAAGCAGTTCGCTGCATGAATGGGCCGGCTCGACCGGTGAAATACCACGACCTCTCAGAAGACCGACGTAAAGTGGCTCATGCCGCGTTTCGTTCGGTGAGAGAGGTACCCGGAGGCCCACCCCCTTCCCATCCTTTCCTATCCCCTATCCCTTAAAGGTCGGCAACGCAACAGTAACACTATATGTGTTGCTGGTGTCCATGGGTGGCGTTGGTTGCTTACCACCAGGTGACCCGCCTGCTCGTTTGCCCTCCTATCCCATAAAAAAAAATGAAGTATAATAGAAAAGGCTAAAGACTAAAATACTTAATTTGTTATATAAATTCGTTTCAGAAATTAGCGTTCGGTTTGATAATAGCAGTATTCTCTCTGCAAATAATCACAGTAGACGTTGAAGACGCACCAAAAGTTGACAAAGACCTGGATATGACCACCTTCGCCGTGGGGAAGACAAACGATCTGTACATAGACAGATTAAACGGTGTCGTGAATGATTACGTTAAGTTCGGAGTTATCTAATTGTATAGTGAAATGTATCTAACAAATTTATTTCAATATGAAAAAGAATACAGAGAACAAGTATTGCCAATTGCCATTCAACGTGGCAATGCTGCCATCCTTCTGGGCACATTACCCGTTGTCAACGATGCGGAACAATTTTTTTCGATGCCTTTTAATATATTTTTTTTTTTTATCATTTTTTTATAACTCTGTAAATATTATGAAATACTAGCTGACCCAGCAAACGTTGTCTTGCCGAAAAATAAAATTTAAAAAATAGGGGTTGATCGTAGGGGGTTGAAAATTTAGGGTTGCATGTATTTTTGTATCCCGTTTTATAAAAAAAATAAGAAACAGAAAAATGTCGAAAAATAAAAAAAAATATTGAGGGGTGGGCTACCCTTGTGATTTAGGGGGATGAAAAATAGATGTTGTCCTATTCCCAGACCTACCCGATATGCACACAAAATTTCATGAGAATCGGTCGAGCCGTTTCGGAGGAGTTCAATTACGCACCCCGTGACACGAGAATTTTATATATTAGATATATTTCGAAGGTTATAAATATATCTAAATATGAAAATGATAAATTTATTTTTTTAGTGATAATATAGATTTATAACATAATAAATGGTATTACAAATCATTATTCATACAGAAATAGATAATAATATTACAATTGGACAATACTATTTTGTTAAACAAATATATTATCATTATAATAACGAAACTGTTTATAACTTAAGAACGGCAAAACAGATCTTTACGATCGACGAGATTTCTAATTTAATACTCTCTGCTCTAAGCAGGAAATTAGACAAAATATGTGATATTAGTCTTTTTTAGATACATATAATAAGCTTTTTCATAGATACATATAAAAACATATGATTTTATTATTTTCAGCTTCCTCTTTTATTGTTGTTGAACGAACAACAGGTTTTTTTTTATGGCATAGGAGGGCAAACGGGCAGGCGTGTCACCTGATGGTAAGCAACCAACGCCGCCCATGGACACCAGCAACACATATAGTATTTTGTTGCGTTGCCGACCTTTAAGGGATAAGGGATAGGGAAGGATGGGGAAGGGGGGTGGGCCTCCGGATACCTCTCTCACCGAACGAAACGCGACATGAGCCACTTTACGTCGATCTTCTGAGAGGTCGTGGTATTTCTCCATCGAAGCGGCCTATTCATGCAGCGAACTGCTTGGCTCTACCAATGTTAAATGGAAATCGGGTTTTTTTTGATAAGGTGTATTGTTTATTAATTTTACTAATAAAGAATAATATGTATCTAAGTATATGTTTTTCTTGTATTCTACACATTCATACGAATGTATACTTACAATTTTGTCAGCCTGTCTGTTTGTTCCGGGTTATCTCTGAAATGGCTGGGCCGAATTTGACGGAACTTTCATTATAATAAGGATAAAGGAGTAGAAAAAATATATTTTCTTTATTGCTCCGAGGCGCAACAAAGTTCGCCGGTTCAGCTAGTATAAAAAAAATAAGAAGCCAATTCCTACATGAACTATATGCCACATTTTTATCAGTCATAGATAAATATTACACAAATGTTACGATCTAAGATATCTTTGACTTCTTGGCAAGGAAACTAGTACCTACACAAATTTATCAGGTTTTTATCCAACTGTGCCAGAAAGAGAGTTATCGTGGGAGTATTTGTGTAATTTTAGTAGCTACAGTGGTAGAGGTTGGGTTTGGGCGAGGCGGAGTGAAGGGCTGTGGTCTCCTTCTGCGAAGCTGTGATGCTCCAGAAGGAGGCCACCGAGCGGGGTCGGGAGAGGGTTAGGAAGGCGATGGAGAAAGGGATTTGGCCTCCGGCCTCACCGAGCGAAACGCGGCAAAAGCCACTTTACGTCGATAATCTGAGAGGTCGTGGTATTTCAACCGCGAACACCTCGCGACACTCAATATCACCCGGATGCCGGATACAAATCATACACAGCCTTCATATGTTCAGGTTTCAAACGATGTAGATGTAATAATTATGATTACCAAACATATGCCATAAATAACATAGACAAACTAAACGATTTTTTTTACGTTCAAGCAAAAACTTTGATGAGTGCAAAAACATAACTAAATATATGGTTAAGTTATTATTTGTGAACACGAAAACATTTTTACTTCAAGAGTTGTTCAATTTATCAAATGTAATTATATTTATCTATCTAACATATTGAAAGGGCCGGCAACGCAACTATAACACTATATGTGTTTAGCTTCAGCTGTCCATAGGCGGTGTTTGTTGCTCACCATCGGCAAAAAAAATCTTTAGTTATTATCATTTAATTGTCTTGGTAATCAAGTGGTCGAGCACCCCGCTTCTGAATCAGGGGTGTGTGTTCGTCAGCGGGCTCATGACTTTTCGAAACTCCCTTCGCAATGTGTGATAAATCGTTGACTTACAATATCGTGTCGCGGTTTCTATTTGGGACGCAAAATTCGGCGATCCAAGGCTTAATAGCCACTGCTTACATCTTCGGGTAGAAAAGGCGTAAAATATAAAAAAAAAAACATGTAATAATGGTGATCCTACATAGAGATAAATTTAATGGTCAATTATATACATTATCCACTTGTGTTGTTCTGGCGTGTCAGAGACGTGTTACGCAACCAATGTACTTATAAATCACTTCCTGGTTGCTCCTCGATTTAATTCGTCGTAAGCTGACCTTAGACTTTAAACTCGATCTCCACTCACTATATACTATAGGACGTAGTTTTTAGGGTTCCGTATCCAAAACGGTATCCTATTACTTGAGACTACGCCGTCCGTCAGTCTGTCACCAGGCTTATACCGACCGAGTAGAAATTTTTCGCATTAGCTAGTATGCGAAGCCAATAATAAGAAGTGAAGTGAAGTGAGTAGAAATTTTCAAATGATGTATTTTATTGCCACTGTAACAATAAATACTATAAAATAAAATATAATAAATATTTAAAGGGGCTCCAATACGATAAAAGAGATTTTCGCCATATATTTGCTAAAAGTGTACGGACCTTGTGTGTACCCTTCTTGCGCTCTTTGAATTTCCTACATCCATATTGTATGGGTAGGTATATCCAGTAAAAAAGTGTCTGATCTGCTGCTATTGGTTGTGGCGTGATAGTGGGCGTAAGATCATGTGGATAATACAAATAATTTTTAAATCGGCGGGTTAACAAACGCGTAAACCGTAGAAGACAATTTTTAACATCATAATTGTTTTTCAAGCGCTTAGGGTTAAACGGTGTAGGCAATGGGTTTTGCTTCATATCTACAAATATAAGGTCTCATGGAATAGGTCTTAGTTCTACATCCGGCACATGTACTCCAGATTATTATACGTATCCATCATAACAACATAATTTCACGCCTTTGATACCCGAAGGTGTAGGTAGCGACTAATAAGCCTCTTCCCGCCGTTATGTTTACGTCCCACATGGAATAGGTGGCGAACTTATTGCCATACCGGGCACAAAGTTTTCCGTCATCGATATTAATCACACATAACTTCCAAAAACAATTTCGAAAAGTTATTGGTGTGAGCCAGTGTCAGAATTCGAACCCACGACCTCCCTACAGAAGTGGGGTGCTCGACCACTGGACTACCGAGACATTTACAAAACAATTTTTTGACAAAACTATCCTCGAAAAAAATAGTTGATTTAACTGAACAAAGATTTAACTAAAACTTTTTAGTACTTACCTACCTACATTTGTTATGTATTAGGTCGGGGAAAAAGTCTTTTCGCATAACGTAGGTATAAACTTATTATAAAATTTCTTTGACTGTACTATTTGTGTCTGGCTGGTTTTGGTAACATTAAATGAAAAAATAAAAGGTAAAAAATAATGAAAAAATAAAAGGTTACATTATAAAGAAAAGAAAAAAATAAAAAAAAGTTGTTTCCCGCTATTTTTCATTTGTTTTTCTCTCCGTAAAAATAAGTGAATCTAATGAAGAAATTCGATACATTTTAAAATTTTATTATAAAAAAGGCAAAAATGCAACTCAAGCAGTGAAAAAAATTTGTGATGTTTATGGACCTGATGCAGTGTCAGTAAGAGTAGCACAAATTTGGTTCAAACGTTTTCAGTCCGGAAATTTTGATGTTAAAGTTGCACCTCGCTCTGGTCGCCCTGTTACGAATAAAATGGACGCCATTTTTGAAAGAGTGGAGCAAGATCGGCATATTAGTAGTTACGATGTAGCTGAAGAACTGGGAATTGACCACAAAACAGTTTTGACCCATTTGAAGAAAGCTGGTTATACAAAAAAGCTCGATATTTGGGTGCCACACGAGCTCACTCAAAGAAACTTAATGAACCGTGTACTCATTTGCGATTCATTATTGAGACGTATTGAAACCGAGCCGTTTTTGAAGAGATTGATAACTGGCGATGAAAAGTGGATCACGTACGACAAGAACGTGCGAAAAAGGTCGTGGTCGAAAGTTGGCCAGGCTTCACAGACTGTGGCCAAACCTGGCCTAACACGAAATAAGGTGATGCTGTGTGTATGGTGGGATTGGAAGGGCATTGTTCATTATGAGCTTTTACCGTCCGGCAAAACCATCGATTCTGATCTTTACTGCCAGCAACTGATGAGATTAAAGGAAGCAGTCGAGAGAAAACGGCCGGAATTGATCAACAGGAAGGGTGTGGTCTTTCATCACGATAACGCTAGACCACACACATCTTTAGCCACTCAGCAAAAATTAAGAGAGTTCGACTGGGAGGTCCTAGTGCATCCACCATATAGCCCTGACCTTGCGCCTTCAGATTTTCACCTGTTTCGGTCTCTTCAGAATTCTTTAGGTTCTGTAAGGTTGACCTCAAGAGAGGACTGCCAAAACTATTTGTCGCGTTTTTTTGATCAGAAGTCCCAAAGTTTCTACAGTAACGGGATAATGTCTCTGCCCACAAAATGGCAGAAAGTTATTCAACAAAACGGTACATATATATTGTAAATAAATGTAAATAAACTTTGAAAAAAATGTCTTGACTTTTCATACAAAAATACGAAAATACTTTTTCCCCAACCTATTATATACCAATAATAATTTGAAGGTACATATATATTTCGTTGTTTTACGAAGCTGTTATAAGATTTTTACACGACTGTAACTAACTGTGATTGAGGCATGAAGGTACAGTTACACCAACAACAATTATGCTTCAACAGGTTAGGTGAATTTTCTTCGTTCGATGGACATGATTAAACTCTGCCTATACTTGTGCTCTTATTAAAAGGGTTGAAGTAAAAAAAGATATCTTCAATTCAAACTATATTTTTTTAAAACAAAGATAAAAGTATTAGTAAGTTCATTTTTAGCTATATTTCTTTCATATTATCATCATTTCAGCAAGCCCAATTGCTCGTAGTCCTTAAGGATGCCGTTGAACCTGTCTGCATAAAATTTCCTACCCCTTAAGTAGTGGTAAGCTATACCCATCTCGTGGCAAATTTCTGGCATGTCATCAGTGTTCTGGGGCACGTGGAACATGGCGATTATCAAACCCAGCATACGCTTCTGTAATATCAAATAAATAGATTAATATAATAATACCAAGTAAAAGTAAGAAAGGGCATGCTCCGATTGTTTGGACATATAGAAAGAATAGATGATGCAAGATTGATTAAGCAGATGCAAAATCGGATGGGAGTCGAGAACGGCCACGACAAATAGAACGAGTTCTGGAGGAAAGTGATGTTAGAAGCTTTAAAAATCCACGCAAAGTTATGAAAGGCGGAGAAGCGAGAGAGGCGTGTAGGAAAGCGGTGTGTTATAGGGAACAGAGCGCCATACTACAGCGTATCCCGCAATATATAATACATATAACATAACCTCACACCTGTGTTACCCGAAGTTGTAGGCAGCGGCTGTTAAGCCTCGTCACGCCATTATGTTTACGTCACAAATGGAATAGGTGGCGAAATTCCATACCGGGCACACATAGTTTTTAGTTATCTATTTTTATCGCACATCTTTCGAATCTAATTTCGAGTAGTCATTAGTGTGAGCCAGGATTCGAACCCGCGACCTCTAGAATAAGAAGCGGGGTTCTCGACCACTGGACTACCGAGACATAATTTTTTTTTTTTTTTTTTATGGGATAGGAGGGCAAACGAGCAGGCGTGTCACCTGATGGTAAGCAACCAACGCCGCCCATGGACACCAGCAACACATATAGTGTCACTGTTGCGTTGCCGACCTTTAAGGGATAGGGGATAGGAAAGGATGGGGAAGGGGGGGTGGGCCTCCGGGTACCTCTCTCACCGAACGAAACGCGGCATGAGCCACTTTACGTCGGTCTTCTGAGAGGTCGTGGTATTTCACCGTTCGAGCCGGCCCATTCGTGCAGCGAACTGCTTAGCTCTACATATATTATATTATGTTAAAAAATTGTAACATTTCTAACCTCCTCCAGTTCATTATAAAAATCAGTCTTCGAGTACAACTCATCAGGATTCACATGTAGAATCTTCATGGCATCCTCCAGTTCCGTATAGTAATGCTCCATTAGTTTATCGAAGTACTTTTCTCGGAAATCGTGATCAGTACAACCGGTGTAAATTAAGTAGAACAAGTCAACTAGTGGAGAGCTAGCTAGTAAGTGCTGGAAATCGACGAGCCTGACATCTAGCGACTTATCCTGAAAATTATTACAAGTCAAATTAATTTAGTCTGATGGTAAGTTATTCCATGTACATCTACAACAAGAATTGCAGTTGTTACTGGCCTTTAAAACTAGACCTTTACAAAATCGTTATTTTTTAATAAGCAATTGTGGCACATAGGTTCAACAGTTCTCTAAAATTTCCAGCATCAGACCGCGTTCTACAGCGTCCTCTAGTAACCTGAAGGTATAATTCAAGTCTAATAGTCTATTATCAATATACGCTGCCCATAGACACCTGTAACATATAGTGTTACAGTGGCGTTGCCTACCTTTGACGGAGTAGGATATGAAAGGATGGGAAAGGGAGATGGACCTCCGGGTATCTCTCTCACCGAAAGAATCGCGGCACGAGCCACTTCACGTCGATCTTTTGCGAGGTCGTGGTATTACACTGGTCGAGCCGGCCCATTTATGCAGCAAACTGCTTAGCTCCACCACTGTTAAGTCTGGCTAGCTTACAGTCATACAACGAATTTAGGATATGCTGCGAGATATCAGGTTAAAAGAAAGAGTTATACCCAGTATTGCCAAATGAATTATTCGATCTTATATTGGACATTCAATTGGGGAAATTTATTTTATCCTCCTGACTCACACACATCCAGCAAGTAACTTAGCTGTTGGGAAATATTAAGTCAGAAAAAAAACGATAAAATATTTATTTCCTCTGCGGGTAGTTGGTGAAATAATGAATCCTATCCACGTCACCCTAAAGTACAACTTACTAACTTTTCTAATACATCCCTTCTAACATATTGGTGTTGAAACTTACTTCACGGATTTTTTGCATTATATTCTGTGACAGCACTTGGCCATGTACCAACACAGGGTTCTTAGACCACTTATAGAGCTGCTCGAACAATTCCATATCAATCGGCTGGAAGAGTCTGCGAAGTTTATCTTTATACTCGTTATTCGTAACGCTAAGAGCACTCATTATACCATCGTTGATTTCACATATCTTCTCATCTGATTGCACCGGTTTAAATTTGTAATCGTTTACAATTTTATTAAACTCTTCTGGATAATATACACTGTACGAAAATGACAATGCGTGCAGTTTGGCCAATTCACTGGCAACAGTCTTGGTAAATTGCCAATCATAATCAGACCTGGCAGGTTTATAACCAATATAGAGAAGGTTCTCCAACGCAACAATTTCTCGACGTAATTCCCCTTTACATCCGTAACACTTGAGGAAGTTGTACCACTGTTCTTCTGGCACATGGTGTTCCTCTTGCAGTTTTTCGTATTCTTTAAACAGTGTGGTGTATACAAATGATTCTGTTTTATAAAATTTCTCAGCAAGATACCTCGTTTCACCATCAGGTACGGTAAGTTTTAAGAACAGGCAGATATTATCATCATCTTTAGTTAAGGTTACTCCGAAAATGATTGCAGTAAACTTTACCTTATTATTGATAATTCGTGTAATATCTGTAATCTTATAACGGGAACACGATTTGTTATTTTTAATAATTTCGTGCACAAAATCGTAAATAATTTCTTCAGCCATATTGATAATTGCAAAATTAAACGTTGGTTGCAAATAAGGTTAGCGGTTACACGTTTGAAAAGCAAATGGGAGTGTGACTGGACACATCCTAAGTATAACGAATGAATGAATGAATGAGGTATATTTATCGATCCAGTTTATATCGTTCATTCAAACTATACTGAATACGCTTTATGTCTTTGAGTTTAAATAAAATTATAATTTAAAAGTAGTCTCGGTGGCGCAGTGGTTCTGATCCAGAGGTCCGGGTTCGATTCCAGACACTGGCTCACACCAATGACTTTTCGAAATTGTTTTCGGAAGTTATGTGTGATAAATATCGATGACTGAAAAACTTTGTGCCCGGTATGGCAATAGGTTCGCCACCTATTCCATTTGGGTCGTAAACATAACGGCAACACGAGGCTTAACAGCCGCTGCCTACACCTTCGGATAACAAAAGGCGTGAAGTTATGATATGTCATGTTAAAATTATAATATTTAGAAGTCATAATACAATATATAGATAGATTACAATAGATAACAGAATCTACATCAAGAGTGTTGTACGAGAGCAGGTAGAAGCTAGTAGCTAGTACCTACTTAGTAAAAAAAATCACTAAACTCTGGTTAGTGGATGTAATTTATCCATATTATAATTTTGTTAAAATGTTTATTACAAAAAAACATAATCAATGGGCCGGCTCGACCGGTGAAACGACCACGACCTCTCAGAAGATCGACGTAAAGTGGCTCATGCCGCGTTTAGTTAGGTGAGAGTGGTAACCGGAGGCCCGCCCCTCTTCCCCATCCTTTCCTATCCTACTCCCACAAAGGTCGGCAACGCAACGGTAACACTATATGTATTGCTGGTGTCCATGGCCGGCGCAGGTTGCTTACCATCACGTAACACGCTCGCTCGTTTGCCCTCCTATCCCATAAAAAAAATCTACATAAAATTATAATAAAAAGCGGTAAAAGGTACGAATGAACCTGTACTGACTGACTACTGACTACCAGTATGGAGTGTAGAAGTAAGGAGGACCATCTCAGTGTCTCAATTGAAAGGCAATAAATGAAGGTGGTGGCTGGTAACGCAACCGCAATACTATCTTTATTCCAGGTTTTCATGGGCGGCGCTAGTTACATACCATCAGGTGACCAGCTGGCTTGTTTGCCTTATATCCCAAAAAAAAAAACAGTCCTTGAGTAGACAGATATAGTGTGGAAGTAAAATAAATGTTTTCTATTGCCGTACATCGGGCAAGAACTTGTCAGTCGTTGATCCTTATCAGACATATCTTCCGAAAAGTTATTAGGCGAAGATTACAACCGGCCACTTCTGATTTAGAAGAGAGTCGTTTAACCTCCAGACCGATGAGACGAAAAGAGACTTTTTATAAATATGTAATTTTACTTCTTATAAATTGTTAATTAGTCAATTAATTTTCTGTATTGTTTATCTGTGTAGATGATGGTGATTGTCATTATACATACAATCACGGCTTTTTCCCATGGGGGTAGGCAGCAACTACTTCTGATCGTTTGCTGACACATTTTTTTGCTTCCACTCTTATTATCACTTACATAAACGCTCGTCGATTGTAGCCACTCTTGACCTAGCCTTTCTCTAAAATATTGATTTGATGATCATAGGTTCGCCTAAGTCTACCTTTACCCACTTGTCCCATCGCACTGGCCTTATATATATTCGTTTTGTTAATCTTCAATGTCTATAACCTGGAGCAGAGGACCAGGATACTAATTTGGTCATATAGGCCCATCTGATGCCACAGCTATTTAATTCAATAAATACACAAACATAACATAACATGACATGACAGAACATGACATTGGTGTGAGCCCGGTTTCGAACCCGGACCTCTGGATCAGAAGCCTAGAAGGAAGAAGAAGGGAGAGCACACCTCTCCCACCCAGGCTAATCAATAAATACACAAACAGTCTTAATATATTGTTTATTGTATATAATTAACTCGCCTCAAAATAAAATTAATTAAGTAAAATAAATTTGAACTATTTTGTTTTATTTTTGTACTGAACGGGTGATTGACGTTAAATGTACTAAAGGTGAAATTGGAGGTAACACGTTTTAATTACCTCATGCATAAAATATATTTAATTTGACGACACAACGCCACTTACACATTTGTAATTGTAATTTAATTTTAACCGACTGTACCACAAGTAGGTTTGTTTGTGTTCTTTTTATGTTAGTATTCCAAACCGTACATAATCATTGACGACCCCGTTCAGCCTCTGCTCGCACAAATCGCTGGGTTTTACCAAAAAGTCTGTGATGTCCAGCTCTTCAGTAACCTTGGGCACGTCTTCAATATCAGCCGTAATTATAGGTAAAAGGAATACTGCGAGTGTCAAACCTAGTGAGTGTTTCTGAAATAAATATAACATAACTTCACGCCTTTTGTTACCCGAAGGTGTAGGCAGCGGCTGTTAAGCCTCGTCTCGCCGTTATGTTTACGTCCCAAATGGAATAGGGGGCGAACCTATTCACACACTCATACATAACTTTCGAAAGTAATTTCGAAAAGTCGTTGGTGTGAGCCAGGATCCGAAACCCGTGACCTCTTGATTCCGAAGCGGGGTTCTCGACCACTGGACCACCGAGATTTATAATTTTATCATCATCTTCCGAAAGATAAATAGTAAATAGTATGTGTTTTAGAATTCGAACCCGCTACAATCCAAGCAGATGTTCCCGCGTCGAACTACTGCCTCATATTGAGATGACTTGAAATTTCTAATCTTATAATATTTTATATTTTTCTCATTTATCTGTTTTTAAATTAATTTTAATAAAATAGTGTATTGCGTTGATACCTCTTTTAATTCAGTATAAAATTGTATTCTGGTGTACACCTCATTAGGATCTAGATGAAATCTCTTCATGGAAGCTTCCAGTTGTGTGTAGTAGTGATCCAGCAGCTTATCGTAGTACTTTCTACGAAACTCCTCATCGGATCCAGTGAATATGAAGTACAGCAAGTCCACTATGGGTGAAGAACCTTGTAAGGACTGCAGGTCCACGATCTTGATCTCTACTGTTCCATCCTATACAATAATTTTGAAACTAAATTAGTTTCATTAGTTACTAGCCAATATTCGATAAATCAACGATATACTCATAAAAATAAAACGCTAATTTTACCCAAAAACGATATAATAATAGTGTGTAGTGTGTCTACACTGAAAAATTGATATTATTAGAACAACACATGATAAAATAGTTTTTAAATTGTAATACACACTAGTCTTCATGGTCTAGTGGTCGAGCACCCCGCTTCTGAATTAAGAAGTCGTGGGTTCGAATCCGGACTGACTTTTCGAAATTTTTTCGGACGTTATGTGCGATAAATATCGATAACAGAAAACGTAAACATAACGGCGAGTCAGGGCTTAACAGCCGCTGCCTACATCGCCTTTTATGTAGATTTTTTTTGTTAGTTTGTACGAGTATCACGTCATTATCTTCCTGCCCTGTTCCCATAATTTGAGGTCAGCTCAACACATTTTACTCTTCCGCACTTCCCTCCTCATCATTAGCATCTTCCACACTATCACCCTTCTTAATCAAGAAGAAGAATTTTACACAATATTTCTATAGCTAAGGGATCAATTTTACAAGTTCTAATTTACGACAGGAATATCAAAACTCCGAATTCGTAATATAATTGTAATTATGTTACATTACAATACTTTTTCTGTATGGACCATGGGCCACCAACAGTCCAAATTATTTCATTGAAATAAATAATATTCTGTAAGTATTTTTAAATCGTTTGTAGTCTCGGTGGCGCAGTGGTCGAGCACACGGCTTCTGACCTAGAGGTCCGGGTTCGATTCCAGACACTCGCTCACACCAATAACTTTTCGAAATTGTTTTCGGAAGTTATGTGTGATAAATATCGACGACTGAAAAACTTTGTGCCCGGTATGGCAATAGGTTCGCCACCTATTCCGTTTGGGACGTAACATAACGGCAACACGAGGCTTAACAGCCGCTGCATACACCTTCGGGTAACAAAAGGCGTGAAGTTATGTTTATTTTTTGAAGTTATGTAAATGAGCTATATTTTTATGTTTACTTCTACAGCTCTCGAGTAAGTGACAAAAATTTTGATGTTTTTTATTAGAAACTAGTTCCCACAATAGCTTCCATGAACCATACCTCTTATGGAAGTCGAGTGATTTTTTCAGAATATTATTTAATTATCAGTTTATTGACATGAAAAAACAAGAATGAGTTACCTCACGAAATCTGTGCATCAGATTACTGGGCCTATAATCGCCGTGTCCCAAGACTGGCCTCCCGGACGCCTTGTACAGCTGCCCGTACCTTACCATATCGAATGGCTGATAGAACTTTCGAAGTTTCTCCTTGTTCTCAACATTAATAATGTCCAACGCTCTATTCACCATAGTATTAATATGAGCTAATATGTTCTCATTGTCTGGGTCCCAATTAAATTTATATTCATGAACTATTTTATTAAATTCTTTCGGATGATAAACGCCGTATGCAAAAGATAATGCGTGGAATTTAGCTAGCTCAGTGATGGCTGACTTCGCGTATTCCCAATCAAATGTCTTCAATCTATCATAAGCTTGATAGCCTTTCTCAATCAGATTCTCGAGCACAACAGTTTCTTCATATATATCCGGTTTGCATCCATAACACTTGGCAAAACTTAGTCTGTCTTCTTCTGGTACTTTGTATTCTTCTTGCAGCTCTTCGTATACCTTAGCCAGTTTGGTGTAAGCGAACTCTTCTATCTCGAAAAACTTGGGAGCTTGACTACGCATTTTGTCTCCGACTACGGCCACCTTCGCGAACATATGAACCTCATCTTGTTCATTACTTAACGTTACATTGTATACGTTTGAAGTATAATTAGAACCCGTATTTATAATTGGCGCAATTTTCTTTTGATAACCAACAAAGTTGTGTTTTTTCATTATAACTTGCATAAAATCACATAGAATCTTTTCGGCCATTATGTGAATAGCAGAATTTTAAAGATAATAAACGTTAAATTATGTGCTATAAATACGCGTTTAATAACAGCTTAGTAGTCGAACGGTAAAATTGTTCCAAAGAACGAGTGAATGAATTATATCCTTACCGTGGAATTGCTTCAAACCGAATTTCAAATCTACCCTACTATTATTTTTTTAGATAAACTTGGAGATTTTCACATATACCCTCGCGCACGATAATTAAATGGTTCAATTACTAATATATCCACTTTTAAACTATGAGTGCTGAGTAGATATAATTTTCGCCATTTTTTTAAGACAATTTATTTCATAGGTAAGTCCAGTTGTCGACCTCCCTGCTTATGGGTTGTGGGATGGTTCCGGGCTCACACGATGATTTCACATAATTAATTTGCTGACTAAAAACTTTATGCTCGGTTTTTGGCGATAGATTCCACCACCTTTTCCATTTGTAACCTAAGGATTGGGTGAATCGAGGCTTAACAGCCGCCCTACAACTTACTAACTTACACCTTCCTTAAAAAAGGGGTGAAGTTATGTTAAATGACAATAACCTAACGCTCATTATGACCACTCGGTTACATCCGAGCAGATGGTCACAGTAAATTTACTCCGAAAGTGCTTAACCGAAGGCAAACGAGTAAGTGGGTAACCTGATGGTAAATAACTTTTCACCGTCCATGAACACCGTGATGCGTTGCTATCCTTTAAGGGAGTAGGAAGGGAAAAGGGATCGGGCCTCCAGATACCTCTCTCACCGAACGAAACGCGGTCCGAGCCACTTCACGCCGATTTTTCAGAGGTCGTGGTATTTCACCGGTCGAGTCGGCCCATTCATGCAGCGAACTGTATTGTGTTCAAGATATTATTATTATTATTTTAAGTAGTAAATAATTACCTAATACAAAAAGTGTAATCCTTACAAAAATTAATACGTTAACAGAAAACAGGATTGATTTTCTAGATTCTGAGTATATCACACATAACATAACTTCACGCCTTTTGTTACCCGAAGGTGTAGGCAGCGGCTGTTAAGCCTCGTCTCGCCGTTATGTTTACGTCCCAAATGGAATAGGTGGCGAACCTATTGCCATACCGGGCACAAAGTTTGTCAGTCATCGGTATTTATCACACATAACTTCCGAAAACAATTTCGAAAAGTCATTGGTGTGAGCCAGTGTCTGGAATCGAACCCCGGACCTCTGGATCAGAGGCCGTGCGCTCGCCCACTGCGCCACCAAGACTTTTTAATAAAATTTTATTTAACTTTTTTCAGGAGAATTTATTTGCAAAAAACATTCGCAGTTGAAAATGGATCTCATATAACATTGATAAAATAAAAGCGCCTGCCTAAAATTAATAAGCAATAGCGGTAACTAATGATATTGCCGTCAAATTATATTTCTGTCAGTCTTTTAACGTTAGTTTAAATTCCTACTATTAGGATTAGCCTTGCGTAGTCTAAGCGAGGCGGGTAATTATCAGTTTTCCGAGTTGTAATCAATACGATTGGACCACTTGATTGCGTAATATTGTGAGGAAAAGTTTACTAAATTAGATGTCATATTTAGTTAGTGATAGTTGATATCGAGCCATTCGCCATATTTATCTGATAACTGTATTGTATTTGTTATATATTAATAGGGGATATTTTTATGTTAATTTTGCATGCTAATGGTGACTAATCATAGATGATATCACATTGAATAGCACCCATTATATATTGTAGAATAAGCGCCAGATAAACACTATTTCGAAAACTTCGCTGTCTTTTAAATACATACTAGCTGACCCGGCGAGCTTTGTTCCGCATCAAAAGTAATAAATGAGTAAAATTTAGACCTTAATAAGTTCGATTTGTGGTATTTATCGAAACGCAACTGCTATGTCCCGCTATATTAATACTGTAATATCTTCGTAATTATTTGTTTAAATTACATACTATACAGGGCCATATTGATCTATATTAAAAGCCAAATCTATTTCAGACACTTCACTGCTTGCTAAAATTGCTTCGTAAATAAGCCATTATAATACGTTAAAAAGTAAGAAATAAAAATTATAATTGTGGGTTAACCTTAAGAGATACATAGACATATGCCTTTGCGGACTTTTTTGTAGAGCTTCTAAAGGTGTTTAATAATGTAGAACATTGTTTTGATCTATCAGTTAGCCAAGAGATTAAAAAGAGTGGTAGAGCCTAGCAGCTCGCCGCATGAATGGGTCGGCTCGACCGGTGAAATACCGCGACCTCTTAGAAGATTGACGCAAAGTGGCACATGCTGCGTTTCGTTCAGTGAGAGGGGTACCCGGAGGCCCACCCGCCTTTCCCCATCCTTTCCTATCCTACTCCCTTAAAGGTCAGCAACGCAACGGTGACACTATATGTGTTGCTGGTGTCCATGGGCGGCGTAGGTTGCTTACCATCAGGTGACAAGCTTGCTCGTTTGCCCTCCGATCCCATAAAAAATAATTATCAAAGTATGATACAAACTGGCTGCCAGTAATAAAATACAATTTTAATTTTATCGTTATCCTTTTATCAATAACAAACAATCTTTTTATAATGTTTTTATTTTAGCACTCTGAGCTTAACAAAATCATTAACAACACCATTCAATCGCTCCACGTATAAATCGCTTTATTTTCAACGAAATAGTCGATAATGTCCAGTTCCTTGTCAACTTTTGATGCGTCTTCAGCATCCACTGTGATTAATGGCAGAATGAAAACTGCCATCGTCTAGCCGAACACTACCGAAAATAAGTAATAAATAAACGCGATATAATCCTAAAAGTTGTTTTAATGTCATGAGCGTGATTCGCGAGTCTTAGAGATAAACTTGTTTCTGAAATAAGAACAGATTATTATTATCTATGTTAGAAGATGGCACGCGAGCTTGCTGGTGCCGGCCTTTACGATAGCGATACGCTCGATTATTGAAGATCTCTAGGTCGTAACGGCCGGAAATATCGTTGCCGGCAACTGGTTCCATAACGGAACAGTGCAGGGCAAAAATTGCCGGTTAAAGTGCACAGTTGACGACCGCCAACTAACAAGCTGATGCGGAAGGTACCGTTGGTGCATCCAGCGATGGCGACAATCAGGCGTTATTAACCCGAACAAGTGGAAGATAACTAAAGACGAAACATCTCTCCGCAATGCCAATGGATCAAGCCAATCGGAAAGAGGTTGGTTCTCAACAAGCCAAACCACTCGTCATCGGATGCAATCATATGGAGTAAGCTACATATGCCCTCGCTCAAAGATGCGAACAATATTCCACGTGAGTTCGAACCTGTGCCTTGTGTAGTTGTAAGCTATGACCTGATTTGAAATACCGTCCCACTCTATTGAGCACTCCAAGCTTTTTTTAAGGCCAATTTGGCCAAATGATCGTGAAACTGGACGTCTCTTGACATGCAGCACTCATGACCAAGAATGAATAAAACCCGACTAAGCAGATCGTCTAATTCAGACTCTAGTATGTTCCGATACTCGCCGACGTTTTCCCGGGAAATTTACGAGTGGCCAGTATATAAGGCATCCCCTGTACTGTCGTCAGCATAACGATAAAGACTGCTGATATGCAGTAGCTCTGCAGATTTTCAACATTAACGGGCTGTAAGTCGGAACATGACCCATCGACAACTACTTTAATGCTCCGAGCCGTGAGAAACCTGGAGTGTGCTCACATTGTTCTTCAAGAAGGTTAATCCAAGGGAATTAGCATCTCCTTGCTAAGCCATATATATTTAAATAAGCTGTTTTCCAGAGTGATCACTAATCATCTGGCGCGTAGACTTGACGAATTTCAACCCGCGCGCAGGCCGGGTTTCGAAAAGGATACAGTACCGTAAACAATATCCAGACTTTACGGTAGGTTATTCAAAAAACAGAAGAATACAATCAGCGCACAACCCCACTAGACTACAAAGAACCAGTGAACTAATCAGATACTACACTTCACTAGAATCAGAAACAGTTCTAAGTTCTATATAGCATATTTCCATGAAAATAAAGAGACCTAATTAATAACAAACGTGGTGCTGCTATTTTCCAAAAATAAAAACGAGAACATTTTTGCACATAAGATCTCTCAAAAATCATGACAAAACTCGTAGTGGAAAATGCGAGTGCGGTGTGTAAAAATCGTGCCTTATTAGTACGTTCTGTTTTCTCTGCCTCTCCTATTCTTGCGGGGAGTCTGAAGTCTACCTGGTCTGAAGGTAAGTGACTAAACAGTATTGAATTAATTGAGCTTCGTTACCTGTTTTAATTCATCGAAGAAGTCAGTCCTGGAGTACACCTCTTCAGGATCTACATGTAATCACATCATCGTGGTTTCGAGTTCTGTGTAAACAAATTTTTCTGTTTCATAATACTTAGGACCTTGGCTCCGCATTTTCTCACCGACTGCGGCGACTTTTGCAAACATATGGACAACATCATTACCTTTAGTTAATGTAACATTATAATATAATTGTTTTATAATTGTTACATTAACTATTTAACATTTATATTATAAAGTTGAAGTATAATTTGCGCCGCCACTTTAAATTGGTACAATCTTTGTTTTGTATCCGTCAAAGTTATGTTCTTTGACTACTTCTTACTTACACCACCCAAAATTTAGGATCTTCTATGTCAAAATGCATTTTAAGTCTATTTGTCGCATAAAGTGGGATACATAGAGTTAATAGAGAATAATTTGAGATAGCATAGCAAAATTGCTATACAGAACGCGATACTGATATCAACAGTTAGATGTGACAGGGAAAACAGGTGGATTAACTGCTTTCAATATCGAAACACTTCGAAAAATCTGTGAAGCGTTGCCGGGCAAACTTGTTGAAAACATGAACTATAAAGTAGCACTGAAAGATGTTATCGGTGTCCAAGTAAGGAATAATGAAGGAGATACACTTAAAGCAAAAGGACGGAAGAGTCGAGAAAGTTGAGTATTAGCCCCTTTTACTGCGGATTTTCACTTAATTACCCCTATAATTAATTTATATAATGTATGTTATATGAACCTTGATTAAGTTCTCGTTGGTTCGTTTTTTCAAAATAAAAGCTTTATTTTCAATTGTAAGGAACAAAAACATGTTTTACATATTTATTTCTTAGATTTTCGCGAATCACATTCATAACATTCAATTGTAAAGAATTTGAAACGTCGGGAAATAAACAGAAAATAAGTTAAATAAACGCAATATAATCCATAAAAGTTTTTTCATTGTTATAAAAACATGTTTTTCAAAGTATTTCCCCCTTGCTAGCGATTAATTTCTCCTATTTTTCTGGCACTACATGAATACCACGTTGGAAAAAAATGCGTTTTAAGGTGATCCAAGAATAGAATCATTTTTACGCCATCAAACAGAATATGCGATAGACAGAAGAGGCTATGTCAGAAGCCCTCTGGGTTAGAACTTCCGTTGCGTAGCGTAGTCATATTGCAAAATCAATTTGTTGTGTCTTGTTGCCGTTTTTCTTTTAAGTCTCGACATAAACGCACCAATTGAAGTCGATGATCCCCTCTGTCAGTTGTCATATCAATAACACGCACACAAAACATGTAGACCAAGGACGAAACGTTCCACACTCACATCTTGGTACTTCCTGTGTTTCATTCATGTCACATTCAGTCCTCGTATGATCATTACTTCCGATTGATCTTATCCTCCATAGATTTAGTAAATAAAACTGAGTCCTCCTCAGTTGACAGGGAAATAGAGAGGTGTTCAACGCGTTCAACAAAACAAACAAAATCTTCACCTGTAAAACATTAGTAGATTCCTGATCTACTATAATAGACAAGTTTTGCGTAGTCTAGGTGAGGTAATTACCATTTGCTGAGTAGTTATCTATACAATTGGAACAAATTAAGTAGTACTCGATTGTATAAATTTGTGTTTTTTTTATGGAATAGGAGGGAAAACAAGCAAGCAACTACCGCCGCACATGGACACCTGAAACACATACTTTAGTATTATAAGTTGCGTTGCTGGCCCATTTATGCAGTGAACTCTGTGACTGTAAGTAGTTTGGAAAAGTTTACTAAATTTAATGTAATATTTAGCTAGTGATAGTCGACATCGAGCCATTCCTATTTAGCTGATAAGAGTTGAATTTGTTAGGGGAGATATTTTTGTGTTAATTTTTTCAGCTACGTCTAAATAAACGTGTTACCACACCAAGTTTAAAGCTAATATTGTAGACTGAGCGCAAAGAAACCCCACTACGACAACTCTGCTGTCTGCTAAATAAACATCTGCGGCTATTTAAAATAAAAATTACATTATGTCAGAAAAAATATTGAATAGCGATACAATACAATGTTGAAGTGTGACACAAACCGATGCGAAGAGTGGTTGTGTCATTAATAAAATACAATTTTAATGTTTTAATGATAAGAATCAATATTTTTTAGAATACACACAAGATCGTCTGATGTCGAGATGACTAATTAAAGCAAATTATTGATTGTTATTTGAGCACACCAAACTTAACAAAATCATTAATAACACCGTTCAATCGCTCCACGTACAAATCGCTTGTTTTTTCAACGAAAAAGTCGGTAATGTCCAGTTCCTTGTCGACTTTTGGAGCGTCTTCAGCATCCACAGTGATTATTGGCAAAACGAATACTGCCAATGTCAAACCAAACGTTTGTTTCTGAAATAAGCATTGTTTATTAGTAATTTGAACTGTCAAAGTCAAGTCAAAGAATCTTTATTTTTATTCACACACACTTAACAATAGTGAAAAATAGGTACAGATTAAACCTATTATTTAAAATAAAATACTAAACACGAGTGCTTGAGGATAGTGCCTCGCCACGAGGGGCCGATTCCGAGGGTAGGAGCTTGTGGTGATTTTGTCCGTGTTTTCGTGTTCCACGGAGGCACTTTCCTCGAGCGCTCGTGTTAAGTATTTTAGTATCATGAGAAGAATAGAGCATAAAACTCATGTGCCAAATGCTCTTTTCAAACCATTCGAAATAAATAACAACATTATTATCGCTACCGAAAACAAAGCCGCAGGCTTACATATGCATAAAGTGTAGCAGCCAGTATAATTATTAATTAAAAGTGAAAAAGGTGTGTAAGAATCGTGCCTTATGGCGCTCCGTTTTCTCTGCCTACCCCGCAAGGGATTTGGCGTGAAGTAATTTTTTTGTAATTTATTTCGGAATTGAGAATATTTACCTCCATGGAATAGGTACGTAGCTCGTTACCATACATTATTTTCCTAAGTCATCTAAAATTATTACAAAAGTAATGATTTTTGAACCGCAAACCCAATGGCAACAGAGGTCGCCCTGTAACCCACTATGCTATCAAGACCTATTGAACTGAGTACATAGTAAGTACTTAGTAATTTATATTAGCGACCTAGTTACGACTAATAATACTATTATATTCCCAAAATCTCTACCAAAAATGTGTCTAAAACAAAGCAAAAACTAAAAGCTAAGAGCTGATCTAAAAGCTAAAAGCTAAGAGTTTAAATCTGTCAGAAATCCATCCAATAGTTTTTTGACCCATATAGAACAAATATACAGAGAGAAAAGTTTTAAATATTATTACTCTAGGATAAAACGGAAGAAACTAGAACAAAGCCAAGGATAATAATTGTGCCAGAGCAGGTGGATAAAATTGTATATCATGGATGCTGTTTCAGCACAGCGTATGTCGAAAGAAAAATGGCGTTAGGAAACAGCGTAAATGGGCAGCATTGGGCATATTCCCGGGGGAAAGAACATAAAACACTTCACAAAATTTGCGGAGTGATCTGACGTAAGCAGTATTGAATTAATTGAGCTTCGTACCTGTTTTAATTCATTGTAGAAGTCAGTCCTGGAGTACACCTCTTCAGGATCTACATGTAATCTCTTCATTGTTGCTTCGAGTTCTGTGTAGTAATGATCCATTAGCTTCTCGTAGTACTCACTGCGGAACTTCTCATCAGTACCTGTGTATATTAAATACGACAAGTCCAATATTGGTGTGGCACCTTGTAAGGTCTGCAGATCCACAATTTTGATTTCAACCGTGCCATCCTATAAATAAGTAATGAAATATACCACGTTAAATATCCTCGGAACTAAACGAAAATTTTAAAAGGGATTCACAAACTGCTGAATGAGAAGGAGCACCAATTTTTTAATTCACGGCACTGCGTAAGTCTGAAGCGGTTTTAATTGTTAATATAGTCTATAGTTGTGCAGATGACCTTGACGTTGGCCCAGATACCTGGATACTAAAGATTTAATCTGGAAAACCCAGCTCGCTATTTACCCAGTCGCTATTTACAATGCGGTACTGATACCAACGCTCCCTTATGAAAGCGAGAGTTGGATAAAATAGAGTGTGCATGAAAGTAGGATAAACGCGTTAAGTGACTCCCGCTGGCCCTGTTTAAAACATGGCTATAAAGAAGGAAGTTGGATTGAAAGAGAATGCCGGTGTAAAAGTAGGAAAAAGTGTGCTGCGAAAGTACGCAGATATAGAAAGAGCGGATGATGTAAGACTGACTCAGCAGATATACAGTGCAAAAGCGGAAATATGTAGTAGTCGACGACGGTCACGACCATTTTTATGTTGCCATAAGGTGTATAAAAATTGCACCTTGTGGCGTTCTGGCGTTCTGGCGTCCTTGTGGAGTTATGTGAGTGTGTAAATACAGTTTAAATGGGAGAGACATTAAGCACAAATCACCCTTAGCTGCTAAAACCATTCGGCATTTAGATTAATCGATAAAAGTATTTCACGACATAGTAAAATGTAAAATTAACCATCAAATATAAAAAAAGGATTTTACATAAATTAAAAATATAGTAACAGTTAATGAAGATCTACCATTACGGATCTCACCTCACGGATTTTGTGCATCAAATTATTGGCCCGGTAATCCCCATGGCCCAAGACTGGTCTGCGAGACCATTTATACAGCCCCATGTATTGATCTGGATCGAACGACTCAAAATATCTGAGAAATTTTTGTCTATTCTCTTCATTAATTTGATTTGCAGTTCTGGTCACCATGCCTTGGAAATGCGCTGTCATCTGTTCACTGCTTGTATCCCATTCAAATTTGAGATCGTCTACAATTTTATTAAATTCCTCTGGATGGTAGACGCCGTATGCAAACGACAGTCCGTGCATTTTGGCTAACTCACCGACCGCTGACTTCGCGTACTCCCAATCAAAACACTTGAATCTATCATAACATTGATAACCATGCTCAATCAGATTCTCCAGCACAACAGTTTCTTCATATAAGTCTGGTTTACATCCGTAACACTTAGTGAAGGTTAACCTGTGTTCTTCTGGCACGTTGTGTTCCTCTTGCAACCTTTCGTATACTTTTGCCAATTTGGTGTAAACAAATTTTTCCGTTTCATAATACTTAGGACCTTGGCTCCGCATTTTCTCACCGACTGCGGCGACTTTTGCAAACATATGGACAACATCATTACCTTTAGTTAATGTAACATTATATAAAGTTGAAGTATAATTTGCGCCGCCACTTGAGATTGGTACAATCTTTGTTTCATATCCGACAAAGTTATGTTCTTTGACTACATCTTTCATAAAGTTACTGAGAATTTTCTCGCTCATATTGACAGCACTATAATTTTCCTGAGCAAATAATAAAGTTAATCGGCTATTGCCTTAATAAACACGTTTGCGCGTTAGTGAATGATAGTAATGTGACTGGTCAGAGCGGTCAGCGCGGCAATTGAACGCAATTGGCGAGGTGAATATGTAGTGTCAACTGTTTGTGTATGCGCTAACATGCCTTTATACCTACAAATTCAATCAGTTAGATAAACTGCTATTCTTATCTATCGGTTATCTAATTAGATATTAAATCGTCGCGTCTCGTAAAAGGGATCATATGACGACAACTCGGCAAAATGTGAATACAATCATAAATAGCATCTTCAATAATTTATTAACAATTGATGACTAAATTCCATCAATTGCTAATAAATATGATAGTAAAATGATGGAATAAATACAGCCCTTGGTCAATTTAAAATAATCAAATGACGAATGTGACTATTCATTTTTAAGGCATTTCAATAACTTTCAGCTCCCAAAATTTAAGAATGTGATGATTTTCTATGTCACAGAGCATTTTAAGTCTATCTTTCTTTATGTCTGCTGAAAGTGAAAGAAATTTGAAAGAGCATTCAACATAGCAATATTGGCCAGCTATACAGGGCGCGGTACTGATTACTAACCAACTTAAAGAAGCTACAGTGAGATGTGACAGGGAAAACCGGTAGAATTAGAGCCTTCAAAATCCAAACACTTCGAAAATTATGTGATGCGAAGCTAGCCGAACTCGTTGAAAACCAAATTGTAAGCTAGAAAGTAGCATTGAAAGAGATTATCGGTGTTAAAATGAGTGTGTTACGGCACTCCGTTCTTTTTGACTATCCTGGAGGGATGAAGTCTTGCTGTTGTTACAATTAATCTTTAATTATTTGTAAAAACAAATTAAGCTGCGTAGTCATGCCTGCGATATATAATAAGTAGACAAACCCTTGTAAAACAATTAGTGATATCAGAAATAATATTCTAATTATACAATTGTTTGTAACAGGTGATTAAAATACTGGTGATATAATCTCATTACTCATCAATAGCACCTATACATCCGTGATGCTTTTAAAAACACTATTGCGTACATACATAACTATCTTCACCTGCGCCAAGTCCACAAGGAACCCACGACTTCTGCAATTAGAAGCGGGGTGCTCGACCACTGGACCACCGATACTATTTACTTTTCAAAATAACTATTAGTGCGTGCGTGCGTGCGTGCGTGCGTGCGTGCGTGCGTGCGTGCGTGCGTGTGTTTGTGTGTGTGTGTGTGTGTGTGTGTGTGTGTGTGTGTGTGTGTGTGTGTGTGTGTGTGTGTGTGTGTGTGTGTGTGTGTGTGTGTGTGTGTGTGTGTGTGTGTGTGTGTGTGTGTGTGTGTGTATATTGCTTACTTATGTATATTACTTATGTATTAGTATATTACATATTGCATTTTATTTACAGTATCTTATATCTTTAAACGAGCAATTCTTGTATATACTTATATATATATATATATAATTGGAATCTCGGAATCGGCTCCAACGATTTTCATGAAATTTAGTATATAGGGGGTTTCGGGGGCGATAAATCGATCTAGCTAGGAATCATTTTTAGAAAATTTCATTTTATCGTGTTTTATCGATAATCAACTTAAACATCAACTTACTTTTTGGAATTCCTGACATCTATTGGCGAATGTTATAATTATTTTAAATTGTGAGCAACTAACTTGCTTTAACGACAACAACACTAAAGCTATTCCAGCAGATGGCGTTGTTTATAAAAAAAAAGAAAATACCGAGCAAAGCTCGGTCATCCAGATATTGTGTATTAATTAAGCATATTGCCATGTATTCTAAATACACCAAATGGGCGGTTTCAATTCTGTATACCAAATAGAACGTGTTCTGGAGATCGATATAATCGGATAGATCAATTGCTCAGGTACCAATTACAATACAGTTATGTATTGTTATGAATTAATATATTTTTATAAAAAATATATTGTTGGGTTTTGATTTCTGAGGTAACTACTTGTCGGTTACTACCCAGGGTGGTGACGTCACACCCGGCCCTTCGGGTATCCGAGCGGGATCGCCTTTCTCCCGTTCCCGCTCGGCGGCCTCTATCTGGAGCATCATCATTTCGCAGAAGGAGGACAGGGACCTCATCCCACATCCATCACCCCCGATCTCGACTAAGCATATACCTATATAGTTGCAAAACGGAAGAATGTAGCTGTTGACGACGGCCACGACAAGGGTTATGAAAGTCAAAGAAGCAAGTGAAATGTGTATAATATGAATTGTGCCATAAGAGTTATGGAGCTCTGCTCTATCTGCATATCCCACAAGGCACTTGGCGTGAAGTTTCCATGTTATAATTGAAGTAAATTAATGAGTTTAATTTGAATGAACCTTTGTGAAAATTATAATATTTAAAAATGGTCTATAGTTACATTTAAGAAAAAGTAAGAGAAGAGAACTACTGGCGCCGTGGAACTCGCCGTAGAAGTGGGGGCGCCGAGCTCAGCTGAGCTCGGTGCCGAGATCATTGAGGCATTGAAGACCGTGGAGCAGAGGGCGGACCGGGCGAGGGGCTCGAGGGCCGACCTCGCCAAGGTAGTCCGAGCGAGCCTCACTCCAATAAGGAACGGCATCGCAGACCTCTGCGCTCGGGCCCAGTCCCGCGATAGCGAGAACGAGTCGTTCCGTTCGCAGATCGCGGAGCTGTCGGCTCGAATGACAGAGGTCGCTAAAGAAAATGCTGAACCTCGAGGAAAAATGGCCGGGATGGCGGCCAAACTGGAGGCGCCGCAATCGCAGGCGGAGACATGTCGGGGGGACAAATTAAATATAATTGTTCATGGGGTAATGTAAACGCTTCTACAACAAACTTCCCGAGAAAATCCGTAATATGCCTCTCAATAAATATAAAAAAGCTATTAAACTCAGACTCTGTAGTAAGGGTTACTACACAATTGCGAGTTTCCATAAGGACCGATCAAAATGATGATGAGCGGCTCCTCATACAAGATTGTATTTTATAATTCCTCAGTAGCTTGTGGAGGTTGCAGCAACAATAAGTATGCCAGGGTAGTCCATCTCTTAGTTACTTTAGTATTTAGTGAGATTAATTGTAAATTTAACCGTTTTATTTAAAAAGACTGTAAGGGATACTTACACCTCGTGGCACGTACATGTACGTGCCAGCAATAGTATATAACCACTGTACGCACAG
This sequence comes from Euproctis similis, assembly GCA_905147225.2. Lineage (NCBI taxonomy): Eukaryota > Metazoa > Arthropoda > Insecta > Lepidoptera > Erebidae > Euproctis > Euproctis similis. The sequence continues at coordinate 1,133,968 of LR990121.1, read as the reverse complement.
TATGCAGTAGTGGTCGGTGTGCAGCGACACACAGTTGTCGCTGACACAAATAAAGATGACAAGATCGTAATTACGTCTTTCATTTACCATCACCGAAGACCATCCGCCTCACGATAACATCATCCAGCAACATACTCACCTGTAAAAATCTACCGTTACAAGAGTATTTGGCTCATGAGTTTCTTGCCAGATTCTTCTCATGACGGCCTCTACACTCGGAATCGGACCGTTCGTGGCGATTGCGTCCGTGTGTAATTGTTCCACGGAGGCACTTGCCTCAAGCGCTCATGTTTTAATTTTAATATTACATTCTAGCATAATAATAAGTTTAAATTTATATTAATTGACTATCTTTAACTGTCTGTGAAGACCTGTGAAAATAAAGCTATTTTGAATTTAAAATTTTGAATTTGTGAGAGTCTTGGGTACTTAGCAGTAAAGTGCTACAGTATCCCAACAGATCAACAAAAAATCCGATAACGTATATTGTTACAATTTGTAATTGTAGTTATTTGACTGATGTCAAAATTCATAACTTTTTTATTTTCCCATACAAACTCATCATCATTTTTACTTTATCCCGCTCTTAGTGGGGTCGGCACAACATGTCATCCTTTCCAACTATCCATGTTGTCAAAAGTTTTGGCTCCTTTTAATTGTTTTAATTTGTCCTAATAGTTGGTGGTATTGGCGGTGCTCTTCCAGTATCCTGTCGATCCTGATCGATCGATTCCCACCAATTTCCAGCCAAATCCGTACAGCCTTTAGTTATAAATAGTGTAACTAACACGACTTTATTTTAATATATAGATACTAGTGATGTTACAAATGTTGGATTTTGGACATTCGCGAATGCGAATGCGAATACGAATATTTCTTAAAAACATTCGCGAATGCGAATATTTCTTTTAAGCCTTCGCGAACGCATTCGAATGATTCTTAGACCTAAAATGCACACAAAATTTCATCAAAATCGGTGAAGCCATATTGGTGCAGTTATTTAATGATTAATATCACGCGTAGATGAATATTTATTTTGAAAAAAGTTCATCTATAGTATAGATGAACTTTTTTCAATACTATATACTAATAATAATATAATATTATAAAGAGGAAAGATTTGTAATTTTGTATGTAACGACTAAACTCAAAAAGTACTGGACCGATTTTAGTAATTCTTTTTTCTTTAGAAAGCTACACTATCACTGAATAACATAGGCTATGTGTAATCATCGTCGTCATCGACATTTTGTTTGTACGCGAGTAACACCGTGAGGCACAGGTGACATACAATATAGCGGTACGAAGTTCGCGCGGTCTGTTAGTACTTTATAAAACGTGTATTTTCCTGATGTAACGCTCTCGTCTTTAATCTTGCGGTTGGATTTTTTGTAAAAAAAAATGAACTTTAACTTTTAAGTTGGATCAAACTGCATACGGTATGAAAATTTGATTAAAATCGATTACTGTTGGGTATTGTGTTGTGGGTTGGGTCAGTTTGCACGAAAGAATAACGGTGGTCGAAATGAGGGTACTGCGCAAAATCTGCGGAGAGACTCTCGCTGACCGCGTCGAAAACAAGGTTGTGAGGAGAGAAGAAGGATTGAAAGAGAGTGTCGATCTTAAAGTAAGAAAGGGCATACACCGATGATTCGAAATTATAGAACGAATGGATGATGCCAGATTGACCCAGCAGATGATACAATGCAAAACCGGATGAATGTATAGGATACGCAGACTGCTACGGCACACAAATAGAACGAGTCCTGGAGGAATGTGATGTCAGGAGTCTTAAAGGTCGACGACCGTGTATGACAAGAATTATGAAATTCAAAGAAACAAGTGAAGCGTGTATGAATCGTCCCTTATGGCGCTCTGTTCTCTCTGCCTACCCCGCAAGGGACTTGACGTACAGTTGTTCATATACCTAATGGCTGATCCATAATATAATACACTAATCTAAGAGGGTAAAATATTAAAGAAAATATCATTATCATTTTTCGTATCATCAAAATTCGCCAAACATTCGCAATATTTCTTGCGTATGCGAATGCGAATACCCTAAAACATGCGAATATTCGCGAATGCGAATGCGAATATTCGTTACATCACTAATAAATACTAGCTGACCCGGCGAACTTTGTTTCACTTCAAAAACATTATATGAGTAAATAAAAGATTTTTTCTAAAAAAGTGCCCGCAAAATCGGTCCAGCCATTAGCCAGAACAATCAGACAGACAAAAATTCTAAAAAAATTATTTTGATGTATATACAGTACTTAGTCTGGCCATAAATACTGTTACAACTAAAAATAAAAAAATATTACATTTGAATTTGGAATCTGTCATTTTTAAACGATTGTTCATTGTGTTTTCTCGTTTTGGCGCCAATACATTGTACAATATTTTGCGATATTAAAATGGAGTGGGTGATAAAGAGAACCGAATCGCTGTGATTTAATTACACAAAGTAGGTATGGAGCCAAATGCAATTTTTAAAACTCTCCATACACTTGGTATTAGTCAAATGTTTGTGTACCGGGCTAGTAATAGGTACAATGAGACCTCCTTTGTTTGTGACAGAAAAAGACCTGGCCGTCCACGTAGTGTTCGTACGAAAAAGGTGCTCAAAGCAGTCAAAGAATTCGAAGAAATCCTGTCCGCAAGCAAAAGATTTTATCTCGAGAGATGAAGATAGCACCTAGAACAATGTCGCGTATTTTAAAAGATGACTTATTACTTGCAGCCTATAAGAGGCGCACTGGTCATTTATTAACTGACTAGCTGACCCGGCGAACTCTGTTTCGCATCAAAAGTAATAACTGCTGCCCCGCTATGTTAATACTGCAATATCTTCGACAAATTTGAAGTCGATAGCAGCTATAGGTTAAAAATGGGAATTTTCCATTGTTAACACCCCCGCAACCCCCCTTGTGGGTGGAATTTCGTAAAATCCGTTCTTAGCTGACCTCTATTCGGCGAAAGGAATAATCCTACCAAATTTCAAGTCGCTACGCCTTATGGTTCCAGAGATATCGTGATGAGTCAATATATAGGTGGAAATCTCTTATATATATGTAGATAATTTAAAAAAGAATAGGGTGTTAAAATCTAAACAACTACTGAAGCGGTACGCAAAGGGAGGTCACAGAAAAATATTGTTTACGGATGAAAAAGTTTTTACAATTGAGCAACATTTTAACAAACAAAATGACCGTATTTATGCTCAAAGCTCTAAGGAAGCTTCCCAATTAGTTGACAGAGTGCAACGTGGGCATTATCCGACTTCAGTGATGGTTTGGTGGGGTTTTAGCTACGAAGGAGTGACTGAGCCATATTTTTGTGAAAAAGGTATCAAAACGTCGGCACAAGTGTATCAAGATACCATTCTTGAAAAGGTAGTCAAGCCCCTTAACAACACCATGTTCAATAACGAAGTATGGTCCTTCCAGCAAGACTCGGCACCGGGTCATGAAGCTCGGTCCACGCAATCTTGGTTGGAAGCGTTGGAAGCTCTAATGAAGTCCGAAACGTTCGTTTCGGACTTCATTAGAGCTGAAGACTGGCCGTGGTCTAGTCCCGATCTTAATTCACTGGATTATGATTTGTGGTCAGTTTTAGAGAGTACGGCTTGCTCTAAACGTCATAATAATTTTTAATTTGTTAGTATTTTACTAAAAAATACAAGTTAATTTTCCCATACAAACGATTCGTAACCGCATTTTGATACACAAGGAAATTTGAACTTTTCTCACTTTAACTAATTAGATATTATGATGCAGAGGACAAGGCGATGGTAGTCGCAGTCAATGTAATGTGGGAAGGGCCATCCCAATTGCTAACCGCATTGACGACTAGACAAGATTGACCAAGAGAAGAGTCGTATTGCTGTGTCAGAATTGTGTTTGCAAGCACAAAAACAGCCACACGACATAATTAAATTAATTAACATTTAAGGTCTCGGTGGTCCAGTGGTCGAGCGCCCCGCTTCTGAATCTAGAGGTCGCGGGTTCGAATCCTGGCTCACACCAATGACATTCCGAAGTTGTTTTCGGAAGTTATGTGTGATAAATATCGATGACTGAAAACTTTGTGCCCGGTATGGCAATAGGTTCGCCACATATTCCATTTGGGACGTAAACATAACGGCGAGACGAGGCTTAACAGCTGCTGCCTACACCTTCGGGTAACAAAAGGCGTGAAGCTATGTATGTTATTGTTAGGCGTTGAAATACTTTAATTTCTGGAATTGAAATGATCCTTTTTTATGAGATGAACGAGCAGGCGTGTCACGTGATGGTAAGCAACCAACGCCGCCCATGGACACCAGCAACACATATAGTGTTACTGTTGCGTTGCCGACCTTTAAAGGAAAGCGGATAGGGAAGTATGGGGAAGGGGGGTGGGCTTCCGCGTACCTCTTTCACCGAACCAAAAGGTCGTGGTATTTCACCGATCGAGCCGGCCCATTCATGGAGCGAACTGCTTGGCTCCACCACAGTTAAAAGTAAAATACTAAGTATTTCTTGGCCCATCAATATCTATGCTAATATATAAAATCGGGGTGTCTGTTTGTCAAATTGGAATAACCGCTTTTTACAAAATACACGAAATACATGTATATACTCGTACTTAGTCATGCCATAAATATTGTAACAAAGAAATTTTTTTTATTATTACTTTTACAGTGTGTTACTTTAATACATAAATATAAAACGATATAAAATATAAAAAGCTTATTCGAAGTGGTCTCCATTGGCTGCAACACAGGCCTTTAAACGTTGAGGCCAGTTATCAATAAACACGCACTCTTTCCATGGGAAAATTCTTCACTGCCAATCGTATGGATTGTTTTAGGGTCTCTAAATTATTATGACGTTTAGAGCAAGCCGTACTCTCTAAAACTGACCACAAATCATAATCCAGTGGATTAAGATCGGGACTAGACCACGGCCAGTCTTCAGCTCTAATGAAGTCCGAAACGAACGTTTCGGACTTCATTAGAGCTTCCAACGCTTCCAACCAAGATTGCGTGGACCGAGCTTCATGACCCGGTGCCGAGTCTTGCTGGAAGGACCATACTTCGTTATTGAACATGGTGTTGTTAAGGGGCTTGACTACCTTTTCAAGAATGGTATCTTGATACACTTGTGCCGACGTTTTGATACCTTTTTCACAAAAATATGGCTCAGTCACTCCTTCGTAGCTAAAACCCCACCAAACCATCACTGAAGTCGGATAATGCCCACGTTGCACTCTGTCAACTAATTGGGAAGCTTCCTTAGAGCTTTGAGCATAAATACGGTCATTTTGTTTGTTAAAATGTTGCTCAATTGTAAAAACTTTTTCATCCGTAAACAATATTTTTCTGTGACCTCCCTTTGCGTACCGCTTCAGTAGTTGTTTAGATTTTAACACCCTATTCTTTTTTAAATTATCTATATATATATAAGAGATTTCCACCTATATATTGACTCATCACGATATCTCTGGAACCATAAGGCGTAGCGACTTGAAATTTGGTAGGATTATTCCTTTCGCCGAGTAGAGGTCAGCTAAGAACGGATTTTACGAAATTCCACCCACAAGGGGGGTTGCGGGGGTGTTAACAATGGAAAATTCCCATTTTTAACCTATAGCTGCTATCGACTTCAAATTTGTCGACGATATTGCAGTATTAACATAGCGGGGCAGCAGTTATTACTTTTGATGCGAAACAGAGTTCGCCGGGTCAGCTAGTCAGTTAATAAATGACCAGTGCGCCTCTTATAGGCTGCAAGTAATAAGTCATCTTTTAAAATACGCGACATTGTTCTAGGTGCTATCTTCATCTCTCGAGATAAAATCTTTTGCTTGCGGACAGGATTTCTTCGAATTCTTTGACTGCTTTGACTGCTTTGAGCACCTTTTTCGTACGAACACTACGTGGACGGCCAGGTCTTTTTCTGTCACAAACAAAGGAGGTCTCATTGTACCTATTACTAGCCCGGTACACAAACATTTGACTAATACCAAGTGTATGGAGAGTTTTAAAAATTGCATTTGGCTCCATACCTACTTTGTGTAATTAAATCACAGCGATTCGGTTCTCTTTATCACCCACTCCATTTTAATATCGCAAAATATTGTACAATGTATTGGCGCCAAAACGAGAAAACACAATGAACAATCGTTTAAAAATGACAGATTCCAAATTCAAATGTAATATTTTTTTATTTTTAGTTGTAACAGTATTTATGGCCAGACTAAGTACTGTATATACATCAAAATAATTTTTTTAGAATTTTTGTCTGTCTGATTGTTCTGGCTAATGGCTGGACCGATTTTGACGGCACTTTTTTAGAAAAAATCTTTTATTTACTCATATAATGTTTTTGAAGTGAAACAAAGTTCGCCGGGTCAGCTAGTATTTATTAGTGATGTAACGAATATTCGCATTCGCATTCGCGAATATTCGCATGTTTTAGGGTATTCGCATTCGCATACGCAAGAAATATTGCGAATGTTTGGCGAATTTTGATGATACGAAAAATGATAATGATATTTTCTTTAATATTTTACCCTCTTAGATTAGTGTATTATATTATGGATCAGCCATTAGGTATATGAACAACTGTACGTCAAGTCCCTTGCGGGGTAGGCAGAGAGAACAGAGCGCCATAAGGGACGATTCATACACGCTTCACTTGTTTCTTTGAATTTCATAATTCTTGTCATACACGGTCGTCGACCTTTAAGACTCCTGACATCACATTCCTCCAGGACTCGTTCTATTTGTGTGCCGTAGCAGTCTGCGTATCCTATACATTCATCCGGTTTTGCATTGTATCATCTGCTGGGTCAATCTGGCATCATCCATTCGTTCTATAATTTCGAATCATCGGTGTATGCCCTTTCTTACTTTAAGATCGACACTCTCTTTCAATCCTTCTTCTCTCCTCACAACCTTGTTTTCGACGCGGTCAGCGAGAGTCTCTCCGCAGATTTTGCGCAGTACCCTCATTTCGACCACCGTTATTCTTTCGTGCAAACTGACCCAACCCACAACACAATACCCAACACTAATCGATTTTAATCAAATTTTCATACCGTATGCAGTTTGATCCAACTTAAAAGTTAAAGTTCATTTTTTTTTACAAAAAATCCAACCGCAAGATTGAAGACGAGAGCGTTACATCAGGAAAATACACGTTTTATAAAGTACTAACAGACCGCGCGAACTTCGTACCGCTATATTGTATGTCACCTGTGCCTCACGGTGTTACTCGCGTACAAACAAAATGTCGATGACGACGATGATTACACATAGCCTATGTTATTCAGTGATAGTGTAGCTTTCTAAAGAAAAAAGAATTACTAAAATCGGTCCAGTACTTTTTGAGTTTAGTCGTTACATACAAAATTACAAATCTTTCCTCTTTATAATATTATATTATTATTAGTATATAGTATTGAAAAAAGTTCATCTATACTATAGATGAACTTTTTTCAAAATAAATATTCATCTACGCGTGATATTAATCATTAAATAACTGCACCAATATGGCTTCACCGATTTTGATGAAATTTTGTGTGCATTTTAGGTCTAAGAATCATTCGAATGCGTTCGCGAAGGCTTAAAAGAAATATTCGCATTCGCGAATGTTTTTAAGAAATATTCGTATTCGCATTCGCATTCGCGAATGTCCAAAATCCAACGTTCGTAACATCACTAGTATCTATATATTAAAATAAAGTCGTGTTAGTTACACTATTTATAACTAAAGGCTGTACGGATTTGGCTGGAAATTGGTGGGAATCGATCGATCAGGATCGACAGGATACTGGAAGAGCACCGCCAATACCACCAACTATTAGGACAAATTAAAACAATTAAAAGGAGCCAAAACTTTTGACAACATGGATAGTTGGAAAGGATGACATGTTGTGCCGACCCCACTAAGAGCGGGATAAAGTAAAAATGATGATGAGTTTGTATGGGAAAATAAAAAAGTTATGAATTTTGACATCAGTCAAATAACTACAATTACAAATTGTAACAATATACGTTATCGGATTTTTTGTTGATCTGTTGGGATACTGTAGCACTTTACTGCTAAGTACCCAAGACTCTCACAAATTCAAAATTTTAAATTCAAAATAGCTTTATTTTCACAGGTCTTCACAGACAGTTAAAGATAGTCAATTAATATAAATTTAAACTTATTATTATGCTAGAATGTAATATTAAAATTAAAACATGAGCGCTTGAGGCAAGTGCCTCCGTGGAACAATTACACACGGACGCAATCGCCACGAACGGTCCGATTCCGAGTGTAGAGGCCGTCATGAGAAGAATCGGGCAAGAAACTCATGAGCCAAATACTCTTGTAACGGTAGATTTTTACAGGTGAGTATGTTGCTGGATGATGTTATCGTGAGGCGGATGGTCTTCGGTGATGGTAAATGAAAGACGTAATTACGATCTTGTCATCTTTATTTGTGTCAGCGACAACTGTGTGTCGCTGCACACCGACCACTACTGCATACTGTGCGTACAGTGGTTATATACTATTGCTGGCACGTACATGTACGTGCCACGAGGTGTAAGTATCCCTTACAGTCTTTTTAAATAAAACGGTTAAATTTACAATTAATCTCACTAAATACTAAAGTAACTAAGAGATGGACTACCCTGGTATACTTATTGTTGCTGCAACCTCCACAAGCTACTGAGGAATTATAAAATACAATCTTGTATGAGGAGCCGCTCATCATCATTTTGATCGGTCCTTAAGGAAACTCGCAATTGTGTAGTAACCCTTACTACAGAGTCTGAGTTTAATAGCTTTTTTATATTTATTGAGAGGCATATTACGGATTTTCTCGGGAAGTTTGTTGTAGAAGCGTTTACATTACCCCATGAACAATTATATTTAATTTGTCCCCCCGACATGTCTCCGCCTGCGATTGCGGCGCCTCCAGTTTGGCCGCCATCCCGGCCATTTTTCCTCGAGGTTCAGCATTTTCTTTAGCGACCTCTGTCATTCGAGCCGACAGCTCCGCGATCTGCGAACGGAACGACTCGTTCTCGCTATCGCGGGACTGGGCCCGAGCGCAGAGGTCTGCGATGCCGTTCCTTATTGGAGTGATGCTCGCTCGGACTACCTTGGCGAGGTCGGCCCTCGAGCCCCTCGCCCGGTCCGCCCTCTGCTCCACGGTCTTCAATGCCTCAATGATCTAGGCACCGAGCTCAGCTGAGCTCGGCGCCCCCACTTCTACGGCGAGTTCCACGGCGCCAGTAGTTCTCTTCTTGCCCCCCCCCCCCCCCCCCCCCTCGTGTCGACGGGGCTCCGCGGTTTGCGCTTACGCGCCCGCACCTCTCGTTCACTAGAGGCCTCTGAAGCAGCGGAGGCGGCGGACATAGCGCTGTCGCTATCGCCGCCGCCGTCCGCGGTCATGATTGTCGTCTTGGGACGAGGCGAGTCCGGTCTTTTGAACCGTGGCAGGAGATCACCCAGCTTCTCGACCTGGTCCATCCTATTTCTGGAGGAGGAACGGGAATGGCCCGAGCTGGGCTGGCCCCCCTCCGACACTCCCTCCCTCCAAAGGCCACCTCGTGTGGTGACGCCTGATGCGTCGGTCGCGTCCGCAGAGCTGCCCCTGGTACCCACCTGAGGTATTTTGTTTTCCAAAGTTGCCACTTATAATGTTGTCACTTTAAGTAACGAGGGTGAGTTCCCTCGGCTTTTTTTCCTTCCTGCCCAGGGGTGAGCTCCCCTAAAGTGATGCCCTACGGCTCGACCTACGCGTCGAACATGCATCCCCTCGCCGGGCATCAAAGCTTAGGATTCACGGATGTTTTTCCCTCCTCGACTACCGGACAGGCCGAGCGGGGGGGTTCACAACCCCTGACCGACGCCCTGTCCCGTGCTTCTTCGTTCGGTAGGGCTGAACGGGGGATTCGCAATCCCTAGTTCGTCGCCCTGAGCCGTGGCAAACTGCCACCCTACGCGGTAGCGTCGCACTCTACCCTCTGATACGCAGAGGGTAGGCGGAGCTCCACTGGGTAATTTTTTATAGAGGTTTCCTTCCTCGCGGCCCCCTTGCGGCGGGCATCATCCCAGCCCCACGGACTGGATTACGATTTGACGTCCGTTTGTTAGACTCTCAACCAGGGACTGACGGAATTTACTCCGCCAAGCCCTGCCCAGGGAGCACCGGCCCGGAAGAAGCGTCCGGGCGCGCGTGGAGGTGGTCTGACGGCGCTCCCCATATGTACCTATACCTACTCGTACTACTAATTCATCCACTTATAATAACATTTTTTATATACGCTGTACACATATCAGTTAACAGTCTAGTCATTTTTAATGTGCTATTATTGTATATAGTACATATACTGATATACTCGTGTAAAAAGAAATTGGAAAAATTGGAATGGTAAAAAAAACTTTTTCTTAAATGTAACTATAGACCATTTTTAAATATTATAATTTTCACAAAGGTTCATTCAAATTAAACTCATTAATTTACTTCAATTATAACATGGAAACTTCACGCCAAGTGCCTTGTGGGATATGCAGATAGAGCAGAGCTCCATAACTCTTATGGCACAATTCATATTATACACATTTCACTTGCTTCTTTGACTTTCATAACCCTTGTCGTGGCCGTCGTCAACAGCTACATTCTTCCGTTTTGCAACTATATAGGTATATGCTTAGTCGAGATCGGGGGTGATGGATGTGGGATGAGGTCCCTGTCCTCCTTCTGCGAAATGATGATGCTCCAGATAGAGGCCGCCGAGCGGGAACGGGAGAAAGGCGATCCCGCTCGGGTACCCGAAGGGCCGGGTGTGACGTCACCACCCTGGGTAGTAACCGACAAGTAGTTACCTCAGAAATCAAAACCCAACAATATATTTTTTATAAAAATATATTAATTCATAACAATACATAACTGTATTGTAATTGGTACCTGAGCAATTGATCTATAAAAATCCATGAACTTCTGGTCTTCCTTTTTAAATATTGGTTTAATGACTGTTGAGACGAATGCATAAATTCAATATATAACTTAGGTGCAATGTCCACAAATATATGACTTTACTGATTTGATAATTTCCGTTGATATGTTATCAATTCCTACACTATTCGTATTTTTTAATCCCTTTATTATTTTTGCTACGTCATTTGGTACGCTTGCAGTCATAAATATCGAATTCGTAATATCCTTAATTTTGTATGTTACATTATTGCCAACGATAAGGGGCATATTTTATCTACATAATGATTATAAAACGCATTAGCTGTTTTCCTAAGCTCAATAATTATGTTTTTCTTTAATTGAATTCTAGAGCTATTATCACGGGGAATGTTCAACCTTAAATTGTTTATTATGTTCCATGTCGTTTTGGACTTATTGTTTATTATATAAAAATAAAATTGTTTTGAAATTAAAACTTTGTTTTCAGAGAAATGCCACCAAAAATAATGCCACCAAATGAATGAAAATACGAATACTAACAAAAATATGAAGACGATTACATTAAACTGGGCTTTACTAGTATAGAAGTAAATGGGGAAGTAAGACCTCAATGTGTGTTATGCACCACTGTTCTAGAAAATGACGATTTAAAACCGTCGAAATTGGAACATCATTTGAAAACCGTAGATCCGAATTTTATTAATCACTCGCGAGAGTTCTTCGAAGACAAATTAACTAATCTTAAAAAAAGGAAACTTGAAACCATTGAAACAAGTTATACAACATCTGACAAATCACTATCTGCATCATATAAAGTTTCAGAATTGATTGCGAAATCAAAAAATGCATACACAATCGGCGAATCTCTTATAAGACCCTGTATGCTTAAAGTTGCAGAAGAGCTTTTAGATAAGGAAGCTCAAAAGCAAATTCGTGAGTATTCAGAAAATGTCAACAGATATTGAAGACCAAGTTATTAACAAGATTAAAAAAGTCCAAAAAAAGTCTCGGTGGCGCAGTGGGCGAACGCACGGCCTCTGATCCAGAGGTCCGGGGTTCGATTCCAGACACTGGCTCACACCAATGACTTTTCGAAATTGTTTTCGAAAGTTATGTGTGATAAATACCGATGACTGACAAACTTTGTGCCCGGTATGGCAATAGGTTCGCCACCTATTCCATTTGGGACGTAAACATAACGGCGAGACGAGGCTTAACAGCCGCTGCCTACACCTTCGGGTAACAAAAGGCGTGAAGTTATGTTATGTTAAAAAAGTCCCTATTTTGCATTGCTATGTGACGAATCTACCGACGTTTCGCAATGTACCTAATCAATTAATTGTTTTTGTTCGATTTTTGGAGGACAATAAAACGTTTAAAGAAGAATTATTATTTTCTCGAGAACTTTATACAACGTCGCGAGATACAGATGTACTCAATTTAATAAGTGAGTATTTGGAGAAACATGGACTATTGTGTAAAAAACTGGCAGGATTTTGTACGGACTGTTTGTTTGTGCTTCTGCTATGCTTGGTTCTAGATCTAGTCTTGCAGAGTTAATAAAACCACAAATTCATTAGCGATTACTTCGCATTGCGTTATTCATCGACAAGCATTGGCTGCTAAAACGCTCCCAGAATGCTTTGCTTTGACAATGAAAACAGCTATAAAAGTAGTTAACTTAATTAAAGAGTAGAACACATCTTTTCGAACAATTGTGTTCTGACATTAACTCTGAGCACGAAACTCTGCTTTTCCACACAGAAGCACGTTGGCTTTCGAAAGGGAACATACTGTCAAGGTTAAATAATAAATAAAAATAAAAAAGCCTTTTATTTCTCATAACCCTTAAATAACAGTTCTAGTTTAAGTATAGTTTAACTAATTGTGTAAATATATTGTAATTAATATGTTTATTTAAGTATTTATATAGTTCTTTAATTAGGTAACTTATATGTACTTACTCATATATGCACACACATGAATGCATACAACAATGCATACACAGACACACACATACATGCATATATAAATATACAATAATGCATACATATACACATAAATACATACACATACATGTACACATACACACTTGCATACTGTTTTCTTAGTCTAGTTTTAATATTAGTAATTAATTAGTGTTTTTTCAGTTATGAGCCCCTCCTCAGGTGAAGGCCTCCTCCAGTTGTTTCCAGTCTAGCCCATAATTTACTAAATTTAGCTAAAAAATGATGTAAAAATATTTTTAACAAGCAAGAAAAGCAAAGAGTGGCTTGATCAGTTCTGTGAGCCTGCATTTCAAATACGTTTAGCTTATTTGGTCGACTTTTTTACGCAAATAGATAGATTGAACCTTCAACTACAAGGGTTAGGAAATTCAAAGTTACAAAGCATGAGTAACATATTCGCGTATGAAGATAAAATACGGGTGTTTATAGCTAAAATTGAACTCTAGTTATATTAGGTCGAAAGAAAATACTTTTCTCCATTCGATACGCTCGATCAAATTATTGACAGGCAAAGTTTAGAAATTAATGAAGAAATGCAAACAAACATGATACTCCATTTTACAAATTTAAAAAATGAATTTAATCGGTTCCTGTCTGCGAGAAAAAAAATATTCAGAATCTGATCCGAAATCCTTTCAATGTTGACGTTTTTGACATTTCAGATCACTGTTTCAGATGAAATCCAAGAAGAAATGATCGAAATGCAACACGACAGTAATTTAAAAGATATATTTGTATCAGGAATTAGTCTAGAAGATTTTTGGAGACAAAAAACAGTTTCATTGCCTAAACTTCGAAACATTGCTATACATGTAACATGTAAAAGTGATAGACTAGTGGCAATAAAAATCGACTATTCGGACCGGTGTTTACTAATATTTTCAGTGTATATGCCTACAAATTCGATAGATAATCTAGTGGACTTTACGGACTGTATGAGTGAAATAATAGCTATTAGTGAAAATAGTGGCACGGAATCGATATTTATACTAGGGGACTTTAACGCGCATCCAGGTGAACGGTTTGCAAGTGAGTTACTGTCAGTGTGTGAAGAACAGGTGTGGTATTGCGTGGACCTGGAGCTTTTGCCTCCAGACTCTTATACGTTCCGGAGTGATGCGAACGGCGCACTCCGCTGGTTGGACCATTGTGTTGTAAGTAGTTCGGCGAGACAACTTGTTACAAATGTGTCAGTTGGGTATGATGTTTACGTGTCTGATCATATTCCTGTACTCATCGATTGTAATTTAAATCTTATTGTACCTAAACTACAACGTTAGGATAATATTGTGAATAAAGTCGTGTGGGGTGACAGAAGCGAAACTAAAATTAGTGAATATTCGAGCTACTGTAATTCTAAACTAAGATCTATAGTCTTCCCACGGGAATTTAGTGAATGTGCCCAGGTAGTGTGTTCTAACTCTTATCACTGTACCCTTCTAGATAAGATGTATAAGGAAATTATTACCGTGTTGCAAGAGGGCGCAGTGCTTACTTATGTTGGTAGTATAAAAGGGCCTAATAAAAGAAATTATGTAGCGGGTTGGAATAAATATGTTCGTGTCGCCCATGGGGAGGCTCGGCAATGGTATCAAACTTGGCTTGCACGTGGCAAACCTAAAAACGGCTATATTTATGAGAGTATGTGTAAATCTAGAAAAACGTTTAAAAGCAAACTTAAGTTTTGTCAGGATAACGCTCAACAAATTAAAATGGACATGATAGCAAAGAGTCATTCAGACAAACAGTTCGGTACATTTTGGAAAGCCACGAACAGTTTGAGCCCAAGGTCGAGCCGTCCCGTGAGTGTGGCGGGTGTAAGTGGATCGGCAAACATAGCCAATTGCTTTAAACAACATTTCATGGTTAAATCACACACCATACCTACTGATCCGTGTGACCGGGTGCTGGATGCTGGGAGTGGCGTGCCGCCTGAGAACGTTGCCGTTACATTCAGTGCTAAAGAGGTTAAAACAATAATAACAAACATGAAAAGAGGTAAGTCACCAGGCCACGACATTTATTTATATTAGTTAGTTAGCCACGGTTTTATTTTAGTCTAGTCTATGCATATGTTTATAATTCCCATGACTGTATCTATTTTATTATTTTTTGGTTTTTAGTACATTTATCTTAAACATTGCAATGTATGTTTAACATAAAACCGTTTAACTTAAAAAGTTTTTTTACCTATTTTTATTTTCTAGTTTTTAGTTTTTATTTCGCATTCTTTACCATTTTGTTCCCACGAGTAATGGACATTTAAACGGTCGACCCCCCCAGAGGTCCAATAAAAGGGCAAGGCTATGTACAACAAGATGCGCCTGAGACTTGAGGGGAAAACGCTAAAACTACATATCATTTTTATCCACCCTAATGCCATACAGTTCTCGGCGCGTTTTAACCTTTCACCTTAACTTGAGTGGTGTACCGCTAACGACGTATCATTTTTAGCCACCCTAACGCCACATAGTCCTCAACACGATACATAATCTTGACTTGGGTGGTGGATTCAGGCTGGATTAATCAGATACCTAAATTACAGATTCAATTTCTAAATTTAAATCTTATTATTATATGCCATTTAGTGGCTGCGCCCATCTTAAATATTGAGGTTGTATAGTGCACTGTATTCTTCTTGTCAAGCCCTTTTATTTGATACCCATATTGGTGGGATTGATAAAAAATTGTTATCAGCCATTTGGTAGCGGCGGCCATCTTAGATTTCAATTTTGCATAGTAAATTGTATTCTACTTGTTGAGACCTTTAATTTGATACCCATGTTGATGGGATTGATAAAACCTAAGTTATCCGCCATTTTTGTAGAGGCCGCCATCTTGGATTTCAATTTTTTATAGTATATTGTATTCTGCTTGTTGAGCCCTTTCATTTGATACCCATATTGATGGGATTGATAAAACCTACGTTATCCGCCATTTTGTAGCGGCCGCCATCTTGGATTTAATTTTTTTATAGTATATTGTATTCTGCTTGTTGAGCCCTTTCATTTGATACCCATATTGATGGGATTAATAAAACATAAATTATCCGCCATTTTGTAGCGGCGGCCATCTTGAATTTATAAAGATAATGAATAAACATAATTATATTGTCACCAAAATCCAAAGTGTATACAAAATTTCAGATTAATCGGTTGACAGGAAGAGGGTGAAATTTGAATTACTAAATTTGACCCAAGAATAAAACAAACGGGGTGAGCTAAATAAAACCGTTTAATAATAACAAACATGAAAAGAGGTAAGTCACCAGGCCACGACGGTCTCAGCGTCGAGCACCTGAAGAACGCTGGTGTACACTTGCCGCGAGTTCTTGCTTTGTTCTTTAACCTTTGTATGTATCACAGTTATTTGCCCTGTGACCTAATGTTTACAGATGTAGTGCCTATTATCAAAAATAAAACTGGAGATGCCTCTGATGTTTCAAATTACAGGCCCATATCTCTGGCAACTGTCATCGCCAAGGTGCTGGACAGTCTGCTTGATCAGCAACTGTCTAGGCACATTAAATTACATGACAGCCAGTTCGGATTCAGACCAGGTCTGTCTACTGAATGTGCTATTATGTGCCTTAAGCAGACTGTTCAGTACTACACTAGCAGAGATACGCCTGTAATAGCCTGTTTTTTGGATCTATCACGAGCATTTGATCTTGTAAATTACAATGTCCTGTGGAGAAAATTACAGCAGGAGACCACTTTGCCTCCCGAAATTATATCTCTTCTAAAATATTGGTATAACAACCAAAGAAACAGTGTTAAGTGGGCAGGGTCCTGCTCTGATGTATAAAGGATGGAATGTGGGGTAAGGCAGGGTGGTCTGTCCTCGCCACGGTTATTCAGCCTTTACATGAATCAGCTGATTGTCGGGCTCATCAGCGCCAGCGTCGGATGCTATATTGATGGTGTCTGTATAAACAACGTTAGTTACGCAGACGACATGGTGCTGCTGAGCCCATCGATCGCTGCCATGAGGAGGTTGCTGTCGGTGTGTGAAGGATATGCGGTGACTCATGGGCTCAGGTACAATGTTAAGAAAAGTGAAGTTTTAATATTCAAAGCAGGTAACAGAGGATATCAAAGTATACCCGAGGTGCTACTTTGTGGTTCACCTCTTCTAAGGGTCACCAGTTTTAAGTACCTGGGTCACTGGGTCACCGAGGATCTAAGTGACAACAAGGACATTGAAAGGGAACGTAGGTCGCTGGCTGTGCGGTGTAACATGCTGGCCCGCAGATTTGCGAGGTGCACAGAACCGGTTAAACTAACATTATTTAAAGCATTCTGCCAATCATTCTATACTTGCAGTCTGTGGACTAGTTATGGTCGGCGCGTATACAGCGACTTGCGGGTACAGTACAATAATGCGCTCAGGGTATTGTTGGGGCTGCCGTGGCGCTGTAGTGCGTCAGGAATGTTTGCTCAGCGGTATATTGATGGCTTCTTGGCAATAATTCGTAAAAGATGTGCCTCTTTCCTCGCTCGTGTAAGAGGCAGTAACAACGGTACCCTGAGAGTATTTGTAGACAAATGGGAGTCTCCGATGATGCAACATTGGATGGAGCTCCACATTAGGTTCCAAAATTAATGTTTTTTCTTTACTAACACTAGTTTATAAGATCATTGTTACTAACACTATATGGGCTTGCCCGAAATAAAGGTTATTATTATTATTATTATTATTATACGTCACCGAACTTTATTTTCAATCACACATCTATGCGAACAGGTATTTGCGGGCGGCGCTTCTGATTATTAATAACAAACACCAAAATCGATTGGATGCCACTGCTGATTTGCGTTTAGCCTTAAGTAGCACCGAACCAAGGATTCATAAGTTAGTTATAATAATAATAATAATAAATCTTTATTAAGCACTCAAGTGTACAATTTTATAGACATTAAAAATTAAACACAAATTCGGTAAATGACAAATAGCGTTACGCACCCTGGCTCCTAAACTAGGCTGAGAGCCTGTGTCATAGGGGCCAGTGATTCGTTGTGACACTTATATAACAATTTTATTTCCGTTTATCTAAGGAGTGTTGAGTGCGAAGGCGAAGCTGTATGTGTGCGTGTGCGTGTGTGTGTGTGTGGGTGTGTGTGTGTGTGTGTGTGTGTGTGTGTGTGTGTGTGTTTTTTTTTTTTTTTTTTTTTTTTTTTTTTTCCTCCAGAGGTTTGGATAAAATACAGTTACGTATCCTCAGGCCTGGCCTGGGTATGTCGGACTCAGTTACCCTACCGACTAAAACCTTCCTCTGGCATCAACCTCTTCTTCCCCCGCGGCACCGCCGCTAGGCATTACTTCGCGGGGGGAGGCTCTAGCTATAGCTCTTCCTTCTCATGTGCTATCTTCCCTTAGGCTGTTTTTTCTCATTTCAGCCCGTTTTCTTTCCATACGTCGTAGATCTTGCAGAACTTCCGTCGCAAAACTGCTTGTCGCCAACCAGGCCGCTTCCGAGGAGACCATAATATCTACTAAGGTCTCTGGCTGAACTTTCTGCTCGAGGGCATCTTCCCACACCCTGCGTATCCTGTCAAATCGAGGACACGTGAAAAACACATGCTCTGCGTCTTCGTTAGCTCCTGGGCAAGACGGGCACTCTGGAGACACATCGTGCTGGAATCTATACAGATAAGCTCGGAAACACCCATGTCCTGAAATCATCTGTGTAAGATAATAATTTACGTCGCCGTGATTACGATTCAGCCAGCCATCCACTTGTGGAATAAGGCGATACGTCCACCTGCCTTTGGTAGAGGTATCCCAATTTTGCTGCCAGCGTCGTATGCTTTTGCATCTTTCTTCTGTCCTGAGTTCTTCGGGGCTTAGTGTACCTTTTCTGAAGTAAAGGGCTTTCCGTTCTTCAGCTAGTATTTTAATAGGTAGCATACCAGCAATAACGCACACTGCGTCTTCCGAGACTGTGCGGAAAGCACTCGCGACTCTTAGGGCACTCAGTCGATATACCGGTGCTATTTTTCTTCTTGCTTCCTGTCTATCAAGTGCATCAGCCCAAACCGGTATCCCGTAGGTGAGAACGGATGTTACCACGGACGCTAGTAACGCCCTCCGTTTCTGTTTAGGCCCCCCTATGTTGGGCATCAGCCGCGATAAGGTCCCTCTTACTATTGACGCTTTGGCACCTACGTGTTGTGCTTGGCATTTGAAGTTAAGGCGGGCATCAATCATTACTCCCAAATACCGTAGTGATGGCTGAGATTCGATTTCATGCTTTCCTACTTGCAATGTGATGGTTTCTACATGCTTCCTACTAGTGATCAGTACGGCCTCGGTCTTATGTTCTGCTAATTGCAGTCCGACAGTGTCCATCCAGTGGCTGATGCTTCCAATGGTAGTGTCGAACACGAACTTTGTCCCTTCTAGAGTTTTTGCTACTATCACTACTGCTACGTCGTCGGCATATGCTACGAGCTTAACTTCTGCTGGCAGATTCAGTTTAAGTAGCCCATCGTACATGATATTCCAAAGGAGAGGACCCAGGACGGAGCCCTGGGGTACCCCTCCTGTCACCTTATAATGTTTTGGACCAGTTTTTGTGTCATATTTCAGGACCCTATCAGTGAAGTAGCTCGCCACCATTCTTCTTAAGTATGTCGGTACTTTTAGTTCTGTGAGAGCTTCCATGATACAGTCCCATTTGGCAGAATTAAAAGCATTCTTGATGTCTAGTGTTGCAACTAAACAATACTTCTTCGCACCTCCCTTCCATTTGGTTCCTGCAATCGCTTTCTTGGCAGTATTGACGACGAGTTCGATTGCGTCCAGGGTTGAGCGACCTTTTCGGAAACCATATTGGTTGTTGGAGAGAATTGGTTCAACTGCTCTTTCGATCCGTCTATGGATGATACGTTCCAGTATTTTCCCAGCTGTATCCAACATGCAAAGTGGTCGGTAAGAAGATGGTTCTGCGGGTGGCTTCTTTCCCTTCGGAAGGAGGACCAACCTCTGCTGCTTCCACTTCGATGGAAATAAGCCCTGTTTAAGACTATTGTTGTAAACTTCTAGAAACAGTGAAGGCGCATCTTTTATGGCGGTTTTAAGTGCAATATTTGGTATTCCATCGAGACCTGGAGATTTCGCATTGCCCACTCTATCACATGCTTCGAGCAGTTCTTCTTCCGTGATAGGAGGAATTTCTTCTTCTTCGTACTGTTCCATGGGACGGATTGTTTCGGATTGCTGAGGAAACAAAGCAGTCACAATTTTATCAAGAAGAGTGGGGCATGTGGGCGTTTGCATTGGCTGACTCTTTAGCTGAGTCATGACAACCTTATAGGGCCTGCCCCACGGATCGTTTTCCACTTCTTGGATCAACTCGTTCCAACATTTCCTTTTGCTATCTTTAATGGCTTTGTTCAGTCTTTGACGAGCCTTTTTATACTCTGAAACTAGTTCTTCATAATTAGGATTGTTTCTGCCTCGTTGTGATACTCTTCTTGTTCTTAGGCACAGTTTTCGAAGCGAACAGATATTATCATTCCACCAGTACATCGAGGGGGGCTGATTTGCGGCGCATTTTCGTGGCATGGTGGCGTCACAGGCTTCCGTAACTCTCGTCATAAGAAGTTGTGCTTGTTTTTCGGCACTTTCATCACTGATTTCTCGGCTATCGAGAGCCACCAAAAAAATTTTTGGGTCAAAAGCAGCCATCTTCCAACCAACAGCGTTAGTTTTATGCATTCTTTTAGTACTTTGGTTACAAGATACCTCCCAAAGTAATGCACAGTGATCGCTAGCTGTGTAAGTACTCATTACCTCCCAGGAGTATTTACCCTTAACAAGACTACTACTAACAAAGGTTAGGTCAATTATGGAGCTGGCTTCTCCTCGAATGAAGGTAGGCTTACTTCCGCTATTGAGTAGCACCACATCTAGGCTGAGCATGGCTTGTAGTAGTGCCTCTCCTCGAGCATTACTCTCTTTACTGCCCCAATCGACCGCCCAGGAGTTAAAGTCTCCGGCGATTGCCACTAACGGATGTTGTTTTGCATCTTCGGTCAGTCGATCCAATAGGTCTTCAAAGGCATCCAGTGAAAGGCTTGGCGGAGCATAGCAGCTATAAAAATGTATGCCTTCTACTTTTGCAACCACAAATCCGGCATTGGAACTATCAGCACTCTGCAATGGGCATTTACCACTAGCCCATATTACCGCTTTAGAAGTGCTGTCTGTTACCCACGGTTGTATGCTGAGATGTTTGTATGGCTCTGATATTAATGTAAGATCTGGTTTTATCTCTCGCACGGACTGCAATAGTAAATCGTGCGCAGCTTCGCAGTGATTAAGATTTATTTGTAATATCTTCATATTCGTTTCTTTTTTACCTTCACTAGTGCTTCCTTATAAACTGGGCATCTGCTGCTGCCAGCAATGTGAGCACTGTTCTGCATATTGCCTTTTTCGATGCACAAAGCACAGCGGGGTTCTTTTTTACATGTGGTGGCTTTGTGTCCATTTTCTCCGCAATTAGCACAATGATTAGACCTGTCCACATTGCTTTTACACTTATGTGCAAGATGTCCATAAAACCAGCACTTAAAACACTTGGTTGGTTTTTCCACTAATCTTATCCGACAGTTGACCCAGCCAATCCTAATCCTGCCATTTTCTCCCAGTACTTTTTTCACCAGTGACGCTGCCAGCATTACCGAGGTAGTTTGGGTACCTCCATACGCCTTGCGCAACGGTTTTATAGCGTCCAATGTTATTTCGGCTTCTTCTCCAGCCGCCTTTTTTAGTTCTTCTAAGATGTCTTGCTTTGTCGTCGTATCGTCAAGATCTCGAATTTCAATTTCTTCTTGTGGCCCCTTGCTGATTACTTCAGCGTCATTTCCTAGCAATTTAGAGATCGTTTTTTGCAGGGTTTTACCTTTATCTGTATTCTCTTTAGTAAGAATAATTAATAGGTCCCCAGCGGCTGTTCTGCGTATCTTGTCTACAGTCGAACGAACCTGGTCGTCGGGGACGTCTTTTTTAACGCGACTAAGTATCTCCGCATACCTGTCCTTTTCTTTGGGGCGAACGATCAGTGCATTAGATCTTGTCACTGATTTTCTCGGTTTCTTCTGTTGAGGCAGCTTTGGCGGCTGCTCTACTCGTTGCTTTTTCTTAGGTTTTACTTCCTGTGACTGTTTTGGTGGCCTTTTCTCGTTTTTCTTGGACTTAACTTCCTGCCAATCTGTAACCTTCTTGTCAGGTGTCGTTCTTACATTTTCAACGAGTGGGATGGGTTCTACTCCCTTTATTTTCTTCGCAGCTTTGTTTTCGGCTTCTGGTGACTTGCGTTGTCTTCGTTTGGCCTTACGAATCTCGCGATTATCTCCAGTGCCTGCTTCAGATTCAGCATCAGCTTCGCTGTCTACCGTCATCGTCGTCGTAGACTCTGTGACTGTCCGCGTACGAGGTGTTGTTGGGGCACTCACTACTTTTGGAGGCAATAAAACTGGGAGTTGGGGTATGGGTCGCACTTCTTCTAGCATTTTTAGTCGCTTGAAAGCACTACCAATACTGGCTATCCTAGTTTTAATTTCTTTATGGACGTTTACCCTAGGTTGAACGAATTCTCTAAGCTCAATGATTTGCTTTTCGACTTGTTCCCAGGCTTGCATCCTCTTCATGTTGGCACTTACGTCCAAGGCTTTTTGTTGTGCTTCTTGCTCACTGACTCTTTCATTTTCATTTAGGTTTTTGTTATTTGAGTTCTCCATTCTGTTCCCACGATTACCTAGGGAAATATTCAGTCCACTTCGGCAGAGCCCCGGTTGCCGAAGTAAGGCCGGCCCCGAAGGACCTTACTCTGGGGATTGACCCGATACCCCAGAGGAACCGTTAGCGACGTCTCTACCCGACGCCAAATTCCAAGGCACGGTTTCTTGACACCATTCATTTGGGGTGTTTCGTTCACGGGAGCTATTTTATTTCACTCCTACCCAGTGCCCCCCGTTAAGAGGACAAACGGGCATTCTCCTATCCACACGAGGAGACGCGTCCGGTAGCAGTTTCCACCTCTGCCGCGGATGTGTGTGTGTGTGTGTGTGTGTGTGTGTGTGTATGTGTGTGCGTGCGTGTGTGTGCGAGCGCGCGCGCGCGTGTGTGTGTGTGTGTGCGTGTGTGTGTTCCTCACATCATATCGCGGTACAAAGGAGCTCCTCTGTATCATGATATGAAAGTGAAAGTAGGAATGATTTGATAAAATTTGATTATACCTTTGCATATGTGCTTAGCGTGTGGGAATATGTTCAACTTCTTGTTCAGGGTGTTTATAATATAGGACCAGATATACAGTTTTGTCGTCCGGCGAATGTAGTTTTGTGAGTTGGTACTGGAAACGTCCTGTGTTTCACTCTATCGGCTGTCTCTGTTAGAGGCCGAACAGAGTGCAACCTCATGGTAGAAAGAAGGACGTACAACTGCCGGACTGTCAAGACTTGACTATCTACGAAGAGCTTTTCAGTGGGATATCTACGGGGCAGATATCTCATAGTTTTTATAATAGCTCTTTGAGCCCTTTCTGCACGTAGTAGGATGTATTTAGATGCCCCACCCCATACCGGCAAACAGTATGTGAGAATAGATTGACATAAAGCACTGTATACAAGTTTGAGCGTATCTTGATCTGCATATTTTCTCAGTTGCTTAAAGACATAAATTATTTTGCGCATACGAGACACTAGAGTGTTTATATGAGGATGCCAGTTAAGCTTCTGATCAATATGAATGCCTAAATATTTGACGGTGTTTGTGATATTAAGACAGGGACAGTTACAATTGAGTTGGAAATTGCAATTGTGGGCTCTAAGTGTGCAAGAGATGGGTGGGCATAAATTTGGACGTATAGCGAAGGGAATATACATGGTTTTAGTAAGATTTAAAGTGAGTAAATTCTTGGCTAACCACGTCATAACATGTGATAAAGCGATTTCAGCGTTACGATAGGTTTCTGCCCAGTCCAAGCCGTCTATTACCAGAGCTGTATCATCTGCATAAGTGAAAATGCGACAGTTTTTAAGGGTTAGAGTACACAGATCATTAATATAAATGAGGAAAAGTTTAGGGCCGAGTATACTGCCCTGAGGGACGCCAAAGGTGACGGGACATTCGTCGCTTTTGTGTTTACCGATGCTGATGATTTGAGTGCGGTTGCACAGGTAGTCAAGTTAAGAGTATGCAATAACAAAAACTACAATCTATAACTTCCTCTTTTATGTCATCATCATCGTTTTGATGTCCACTGTTAGACGTAGGCCTCCCCCATAGAACGCCATAGCTCACGGTCCTGTGCCTTCCGCATCCAGTGGCTGCCAGTAATCTTGATGAGATCCTCAGTCCACCTAGTGGGGGGACGCCCTACTCCACGTCGCCCAGTTCGTGGTCTCCACTCGAGAACCTTTTTCCCCCAACGGTTATCGGCTCGTCAAGCGATGTGGCCTGCCCCTCTCTACTTCAGCGTGCTACCTTTCGGGCTATGTCGGTAACGCCTGACCTCAAGCGGATTTCCGTATTACGGATTTTGTCCCGCAAAGAGATTCCCAACATAGCCCGCTCCATAGCACGCTGAGCGACTTTGAGCTTTGTTATGAGGTCAACATTCAAAGACCACGACTCAGTTCCGTATGTCATCACTGGTAACACACATTGGTCATAGACCTTTGACTTAGGCACTTGGGATTTTTGACGAGAAGATTTCCCATAGTTTCCCGAACATCATATAGAGACCTTCCTTCTCCAGAAAATCAGCCAGTTTCTGAGCCCTCTGCTTTCTCTGCCCAACACCAAATTACCCCACCCTCAACTCATCGTTTTTCCATTTGCCTAGTTTCCCGTTGAACTCTCCCATAATCACCGTGTAGTAGGTTTAGGACGTCTGGATGGCTTTCGAGATATCCTCGTATAAGGCCTCCACTTCGTCGTCAGGGTGTGTCAAGGTCAGTTTCCGGACCGCAGGATTAGC
This sequence comes from Euproctis similis, assembly GCA_905147225.2. NCBI lineage: Eukaryota > Metazoa > Arthropoda > Insecta > Lepidoptera > Erebidae > Euproctis > Euproctis similis. The sequence goes on along the minus strand of LR990121.1, from coordinate 1,108,999 downwards.
ATATCCTCCCCCTGTCTTCGGACTTCTGATAATCCCACAATGTCCCAACAAATCTTACTCAGTTCTTCTTCCAGCTCGGGATCTTCTCGTCAGTCCTAAGCGTCCGGGTGTTGTGTGTTACCAGGGCCAGAGGTCGTCGTTTATGGTCCGTGTCGCGACCGGAGATTTTAAGCACCCCCTACTCCGCCGTTACTGAACCCCCTACCGTGAGCTAACGGAATAGCGGAGCTGCCGTTACTGAGGGCCGTAATTTTTGTGTCTTCTATCATAGGTGTTTTATCCTGAACCATCCCGTTGGAAGCCTCTATCCATTAAAAAACCCGCAGTAAAGTCCGCTGTGTAGTTTCAAAGATATACAAGGAGACAGACAGCGGAAAGTGACTTTGTTTTATACTCTGTAATGACAAGTGGTATGTATAGATGGCGTAACCTGTTGCCGTACACCGGGCACAATGCTTTCAACTATATATATCTATATTATATAATAAAACTAAGTCGATAAAATGTGCGTGCCGATAAAACTTAAAAAGGAGTCCCGACACGATAAAGGGACTTATGTGGTGTGATAGCCCTTTATCCCTCCTCGAACAAGAAAGTTCCCGTTTTAATCTAAAGGGCATGTTTTTAAAGATATAAGGGACTTTCCGACCCTTCAACTTGGAAATTAAGTCCAGTGGCGCCATCTGTTATCGAATATTTGAACTTCGTTCAAGACAACTATGGAGACTATACACTCCAATAGTCATAGTGTATAGTCTCCATAGTTGTGAGCCATTGCAGCATGTGTAGTAGTGGCGCGAAATTTAAAATTCCAATTTCAATAAAATCTTAAATTTCATTTGTTACTATAATAAAGTTGTTAAATTTTGTGTATTTATACGTCATTATTTAACGTATATTTTGGAGTTAAAGCGACATAATTTTAGTTATCCAAATTAGTTCTCAAAATATATAAAAATTTAGGTTTTTAAATTTCGCGCCTTTACTACATACGCTATCACTACAGAAGCTAGAAAGTTCCCGTTTTAATCTAAAGGGCGTGTTTCTAAAGATATAAGGAACTTTCCAACCCTACAACTTGGAAATTAAGTATAGTGGCGCCATCTGTTATCGAATATTTGAACTTCATTCAGGACAACGATTGTTTGGGTTGCATTTCCAAAAGCGTTGCGAGCAATTGTAGCATGTGTAGTAGTGGCGCGAAATTTAAAATTCCAATTTCAATAAAGTCTTAAATTTAATTTGTTGCTATAATAAAGTTATTAAATTTTGTGTATTTATACGTCATTAGCTAGCTTATATTTTGGAGTTAAAGCGACATAATTTTAGTTATCCAAATTAGTTCTCAAAACATTAAAAAATTTAGGTTTTTAAATTTCGCGCTTTTACTACAAATGCTACCGCTATAGAACCTTTTATTATGGCGGAAGATAATGACCAGAATACTCTAGAAGGTGTGAGAGAGAAAATATTTTCAAATTTTCTCGAATATTCTAGAGCCTAGCTCTCTGAATATATAAGAGCCCGGTGTCGCTCACCAGAGTTAGTTTAATTTGAACAGCGAAACGAGCGATTTCAAAACGAAAAGAAGAGAAGTTATCTGTGAGCCTTTATTTAGAAGTATCACGTGTGAGTATTTTTAATACTGCGTTTAATTAACTCTCGATTTTGAAACGAAATAGAAAAAAGTTATTTGTGGGTTTTTATCGTGAAATTTCAAATGTGAGTATTTTTAATAGTGTTTAATTAATTCTAATGGTTTTTTTTCTTTAAATTGTAATTTTCTTAACCTTCAAAAAGTCGCGCGGCGTCGAATTGATGCCTTCTATATACTTTTGGCCGTAAACAAAATATCGCTCGACCGCTTGAAGGTTAAATATATTTTTTTTTGTCTCAACATACCCCACGTTTCCGTTACAAAATAATTATCTATAAAATGTTTATTTAATTTATATTTTATAGAATACAATGCCCAGACGTAAGAGAGGAGGAGATTTGGCCAGTTCTGCAGCGAAACGGCGGAAACAAAAAGAATCTCGAAGAAATGAAACGGAAGAAGAGCACGAAGCACGTTTACAGAATCAACGGACCAGAATGAGTAACCTGAGAAGCAGAAGAAGCGAAGAAAGAACAGCAAATAAAGGTACTGAAGAGTCGAGAATTTTAAAAGATAATCTAACAAAGGAAGCATTCCACTACGAACCGACGAAAAAATATTACAATCATAAATACGTTGTTATTGGAAAAATGAATAACGTTTGCCAGTTTTGCCACGCAAAAAAAATCAGTAAAGAAACACCAGGTCTCTGTTGCATGATGGAAAAATTCGATTACCACCAATTGAAGCACCTCCGCAGGAATTTCTGCATTACATGCTCGGGGAAACACTAGAATCAAAACACTTTCTTCAAAATATAAGATCATATAACTCCTGCTTTGACTGAGACGCGAAATAATCCAAGATGTACAGAGGATCTTACACAAGTATAATCAACTGATTTATATATTCAAAACAACATTAGACCGCATAATTTCTGATGACTATAAAATTGTAATTCGAGCCGATAAAAGACCACGTGGAGAACACGAACGCAGATTTAATGCACCTCAGGTAGATGAAGTCGCCATTGTAGTTGTGGATAATGAAAATACAAGCCGTGACATAATTGTACATCGAAGAAGAAAAGGACTACAACGCATTGCAGAGACACACCGTTCATATGATGCTCTTCAATATCCGTTAATATTTCTGCACGGAGAGGACGGATACCATTTCAATATAAAACAAATTCATCCTGAAACAGGCATAGAAACAAACAAAAAAGTCACTTCTAAGGAGTTCTATGCTTACCGCTTAATGATCAGAGACAATGAAACATATAATCACATACTCAACACTCGCCGTTTATTCCAACAATTTCTGGTAGATATGTACGCAAAAATAGAAGCAGAACGGATGCTTTACATAAGATTGAATCAGAAAAAACTACGCACAGAAGAATACATCCACCTTCGAGACGCGATCATGAATGACGGCAATATTGACGATATTGGAACAATGGTAATCTTACCCTCATCATACATAGGAAGTCCAAGACATATGCACGAATATACACAAGATGCCATGACCTACGTAAGAAAATATGGACGACCTGATCTCTTTATAACATTTACATGCAATTCATCATGGCCAGAGATCAAAGAACAACTAAAATACGGACAAACCTCCATAGATCGACACGATATAATAGCCCGAGTTTTTCGACAAAAACAAATACGATTTATTGAAGTCATCACAAAATATCACATCTTTGGAACTGTTATTTCCTGGATGTATACAATTGAGTGGCAAAAACGGGGATTACCTCACTCACACAATCTCATATGGCTACACGATAAAATTTATCCCACGGATATCGACAAAATCATCCGAGCTGAATTTCCTGATCCACAAAAAGATCCGGAGCTTTACAACATAGTAGTGAAAAACATGATTCACGGACCATGTGGATCATTAAATTTCAATGCGCCATGCATGAGTGATGGAAAATGTACGAAAAAATATCCAAAACCGTACTTGGACGATACCAAAACTGAAGATGACGGCTATCCCAAATATAGAAGACGATCACGGAAAAACGGTGGCTTCACAGCAAAAATACGAATACAAGGCAGAGACGAACTGGAAATAGATAATCAATGGGTAGTACCGTATAATCCACTACTTTCCAAAATGTTCCAAGCACATATAAACGTTGAATACTGCAATTCAGTAAAATCTATTAAATATATATGTAAGTACGTAAACAAAGGTAGTGATATGGCAGTATTTCAAATAGTCCAAAATAGCGAACAAAATAACAGAAATGATGAGATCCTCATGTACCAAATGGGAAGATACATCAACAGTAACGAAGCAGCGTGGAGGATTTTTAGTTTTCCCATACATGAACGCGAACCAGCTGTGCAACATCTAGCAGTACATTTGGAGAATGGACAGAGAGTTTACTTCACAAAAGACTCGGCTAGAAAAATTGCAAGCGAACCACCTCAGAACACAACATTAACAGCTTTCTTCCAACTGTGTCAAACAGATCCATTCGCCAGAAAGTTATTGTATGTCGACGTCCCTATTTATTATACGTGGGACAAAACAAGGAAAATTTTTCAACGTCGGAAACAAGGAATGCCAGAGGAGGGTCATCCAGAAATCATAAAAACTAACGCAATAGGTCGAGTATTCACTGTACATCCAAACAATGCCGAATGTTTTTATCTCCGGATGTTGTTACACGAAATACGGGGACCAACAAGTTTTACAGATCTCAGGACCGTTAATGGCTACCTATGCCAGACTTACAGAGAAGCATGTCAACGCTTAGGATTATTGGAAAACGACAACCACTGGAAATTAACACTACAAGAAGCCACACTCACAGCTTCAGCTGAACAAATTCGAGAGTTATTCGCTATAATATTAACAACATGTAACCCATCAAACCCAAAACAGCTATGGGACTCTTTCAAAAGGAGTATGAGTGATGATATATTGTACCAAGTCCGACAAGCTAATCCTGAACTGACTATAGAATTCAATGACGAGATCTTCAATGAAACACTCATTCGCTTAGAAGATAAATGTTTAGCAATAAATAATCAGGCCTTAGTAGAACTTGGAATGCCAGCACCACAAAGAAATGCTTTTAGTGTGCTAAACTACGAAATTATGAAGGAAAAAAGTTACAACATCAATGAACTACTTGAATACATTGCTCACAACAAACCACTTCTCAATGACAATCAAAAAAAAGTTTACGACGTTATAATGAGCCGGATAAATAACAATATTGGTGGAATTATTTACTTGGACGCACCAGGAGGCACTGGTAAAACGTTTCTCATAAATCTAATACTGGCGGAAATACGTGCTAAAAAACTCATCGCACTGGCACTAGCATCATCTGGCATTGCAGCCACACTTATTATGGACACATTCCACACATTTTATGGAAGGAGGACGAACTGCCCATTCTGCCTTACTACTACCATTGAATATAGCCGAACAACAATTCCCGGTATGTAAAATTTCAGGAAAATCTGGACGTGGTCAAATTTTAAAACAAGCTAAAATTATCATCTGGGATGAATGCACCATGGCCCATAAAAAAATTATAGAAGCCATGGACAGAACATTACAAGAATTGCGAAAAAACTCTGAAATAATGGGAGGAGCTCTACTCATACTCTCAGGAGATTTTCGACAAACACTTCCAGTTATTCCCAAGTCAACATCAGCAGACGAGATCAATGCATGCTTGAAAAAATCACATCTCTGGCCACAAGTACAAATATTGCAATTAACAAAAAACATGAGAGTTGAATTATCAAGAGATGAAACAACAGCACAATTTGCTAAAATACTTTTACAAATCGGCGAAGGTACATATCCTACTGACCAAACGACCGGCCTCATTGAACTTAATAGTGATTTCTGTAATATAGCCACTACTGAAGACGAACTAATCGACAAAATTTATCCAAATATTATTCAGAACTATACTAATGCAGAGTGGTTATTTCAAAGAGCAATTTTGGCCACTAAAAATAATATTGTTGACGATATCAATTTTAATATTCTAAAGAAAATACCTGGTGAAGAGAAAATATATAAATCGATCGACACGATGGTATCCATTGAAGAAAGTGTCAACTTCCCCACTGAATTTCTAAACTCTTTACAAGTACCAGGAATGCCATTACACTGCCTTCGTCTGAAAATTGGAACTCCAATCATACTACTCAGAAATCTCAACTCCCCAAAATTATGTAATGGAACTAGAATGATCGTAAAACAGCTATCGAATAATATCATTGAAGCTGAACTTATTTCTGGAAAGACCAAAGGACAGACAGTATTTATACCTAGAATACCTCTGATCTCTTCGGAATTGCCATTTCAATTTAAAAGACTGCAGTTTCCAATAAAATTAGCCTTTAGTTTTACAATTAACAAAGCGCAAGGACAAACTTTAAAATATTGTGGCATTAACCTCAAAGAATCCTGCTTCTCTCACGGTCAGCTATATGTAGCTTGCTCAAGGGTAGGAAATCCAAAAAATTTATGTATATATACTCCGGACAATAAAATGAAAAATATTGTTTATAAACAAGTATTGTAAATAATGAGAAAAACGTTTTCAATAAACTTTTTTTTTACTTTTTACGTCATAGTTTATTTTTTTATTTCGACTCTACCACGTCATCTCATATCAACTCCCGGGCGAAGCCGGGTTTTTTAGCTAGTCTAATATATAAAATTCTCGAGTCTAGATGTGCGTAATTGAACTCCTCCGAAACGGCTTGACCGATTCTCATGAAATTTTATGTGCGTGTCGGGTAGGTCTGAGAATAGGACAACATCTATTTTTCATCCCCCTAAATCACAAGGGTAGCCCACCCCTCAATTTTTTTTTTTAATTTTTCGACATATTTCTGTTTCTTATTTTTTTTATAAAACGGGATACAAAAATACATATAACCCTAAATTTTCAACCCCCCACGATCAACCCCTATTTTTTAAATTTAATTTTTCGGCAAGACAACGTTTGCCGGGTCAGCTAGTATATATATACATATATATATATATCTTGTGGGTACAATAATTCCGAGAAGTCATTGGCATTAACCTTGATACGATCAAACTCTTGATTCAGAAGCGGGGTGTTCCACCCTCAGACCACCGAGGCGATTCAAATCATAGAGAAAAATATTATTTATTAAATAATGATATTGGCTATTGATATGTTAGAAAACTTTTACCCCATGGTTAAAACGTGTTTAAAACCTTACCGAATATGTCATTATTATGTTTTTATAATGGTCTAACTTATAATGATTGCTAATATTGGTCGCAACAAACATTTCGATGCATGAAATAATGTCTCTGCCATTTTGATCTGTAAATGTAAATAATAAAACACAAATGTAACATAATAATTTATTGCAAATAATCTATGATTTGGATTTACAATTTACATATAACACCGGCCCGGTATCGAACTCCGGACCGGTAAACATCTAGTTAATATCTACAGAGCATATGTTACAAGCTAAGTACAACAAAATAAAAAATAAAAACCATGTTAGTTTGTTTCTCACGACGATAGGAGTCCGGCGTCTCTGGTGAGATGGTCGGATCTGGTGGTGAGTAGTCAGACGGAGCAACTCCGTCTCTTTCTTTAGCTTAATATCAAATTAAAATATAATATTGCAATAACGGTGCAGCACGAATGTTGCGTGGGGCGCAGCCGGACGGCGCTTACGACTTCTTCCTGCAACACAAAAGTAGGTAACTTTAGAAGGAGAGTGTGACTATAGGGAGGACAGCAGCACGCATTGATATGTTAACGATACAGAAGTCGGTACAAATGTAATAAATGTATCTAAATAATCATGGAGAAATGGCAAATATGCCTCGACGGATTGAATTAATTATTATTTGGTCTCACGAAAAACATAGCTACTAGTATAATTCGGTCACATTTCTTGGTATCTTTAATATTTATATGAACATTGAATAAATATTTTGAAGTATGGTGAGTTTAAGGGTCAATTTAGCATCGTTTACTTCTCGAAACCTCACACCAAATCCCTTGCGACAAGAAGGCAGGAAGTATTGTGTATCAGTGCGTGCGTAGTGTCTAAGGCGCGGGGGTACGGGGGGCACGGGGGGACTCACTGGTCGTGGTTGTCCGTGTCGGAGTCGTCCAGCTCGGGCTTGGTGCGGCGCTTCTCGTAGACCAGGATGATGGCGCAGAGCACGAAGACCTCGGCGCAGATGCCCAGGAAGGGCCACAGCGCCGCGAACTTGTCCTTGACGCGCAGCGTGGCGGCGCCGCTGTAGGACGCGTTGCTCCAGGCGGGCGTGCAGTTGAACACGCCGGCGTCGCTGCGCTCGGCCTCCTCGATGACCAGCTCGCCGCGCTCCACGCCGTGCTCGCTGCGCCGCAGCTGCACGCGCTCCCCGAACACCTCGCTCACGTCGGTGCCGTTGTGCGTGGCGTTGGTGAACGTCCAGAATACGCCCGGGTACGGCTTGCCGGTCACCTGCAAACCGTCATCGATTGATACGCACATACGTCAAGTCGTCACTCTAGTCTAGGTTTTTAAGACTTCTGACATCGCCTTCGTCGAGGACTCGTCCTATTTCGTCATGATAAATATGTCGACTCCTACATCCTCCCGCTTTTACATAATATATCTGCTTAGTTACACTTCCGTCATCCGTTCTATCTACATGTCCGAACCGACGAAGAATGCCCCTTTCTTACTTTCTCCGACGACTCTTTCGACTTCTTTCCTTACAACCTTATTTATTTACGACATAAATTTAAAATGATCTTTATAGAGTTTACAAATTTCCGGAGCTTAGATTCCCTTTCATCACACTGTCTTGAATGTGAAAGCGAATCTAAGTGCCAGTTCTGGCGTCAAGGCTTCTTGAGGAGAACTGGCAACTGGAAACTCAAGGCTCTCTCAATTCGACTCTTTTCAATTTCGAGTTTAACAAATGGTAATAATTACAATCAACACAACACAAAGAGAGCAGTTCAATTCCGAACTTTTTTATCGTTTATATAATCTGCGATACAATAGTAAGCCCTTTGATATAATCTACTTTTAATATAATTCTCAAATTTACCCATAGATAATTCAACCGCGTCGTTTGAAAGTTTATTGTATAAGCATATACATTGACCTGGGAACGAATTAGAGATTTTATGGAGCCTAGTAGTGGGCACAGTGTGTTTGGTTTTATTTCTTAAATTTGGTTTATGAATATCACAGTTTTTCTTAAATTTAGTTTTATATTTATAAACATAAATAAGATTTTAATAAACATATTGCGAATAAAATGTCATAATTCTATCTCTTTCAATTTATTTCTTAGTGTATCCCTGGGACTCATATAAATAGCAAACACGGTCATCAATTAATTTTATAAGGATTAACTCCGGCCATTTTGTTAAGCATTTTTACGGTGTTTTATAGCACAATAATTATAGGGGTTAAGCATCAAAAGGCATTGGTTATTAATTCACCTTGCACAGAATCTTAAGCTTCTGCTTCTCGACGACATTAACGTTGTGTGGAAGTTTGGCGAAAGGCCTGCCGCGTACGTCGAAGCCACGAGTGGCGGTTCCCTCCACGAGGCACGTGTAGTTGCCGTAGTCCTCTTCGGTACTCTTGCCTACGATGCGGAACACAGAACCACCCTCCTCCAAGTTGAAACGCTTTAGCAGTGTTGGGACCTGATCTAAAGTCGTGTCATTCTTTTTCCTGTGAACATAGACCACATTCATATTTATAGACTGCGTATATTATTGTATAGGCCACATCTTATCTCTGTCCTCCTGTTTTAGTTTTCGATCATTTGGTCTTCAATCCACTCACTCTTTTCTATACTTTCAAAAGTTTAGTAAAAGGTATAGCTATAGTTTTTGTATAAATTAATTATAAGTTTGATTCTTACCATAAATATGTAGTGGCGCGAGGGTACTGCGCCATTGAGCAGTTGAGGAAGAAAGGCCGCCCCACGTCGTAGTAGATGGGCTCACCCGCGCCGGATGAAGAGGCCTCGGCGCTCGCGGGCGACGGCTGACCAGCGCTGGGCGTCGTTTCACCTGCAAAGTACATATTATATCAATAAATAGAACCTTAAGACGAACAGAATCGATACAGATCGCTCATACAGTTTTTCTGAAAAAAAAAGACAAGCACAAAATGTAACTACCCGCTGAGACACTACTAATTTTAACTATAATATTTTCCTATTTAACTGTTCTGTTTGCACTGCTGCCAACTCCAAAATTAGTAAATCTGTTCAAGACGTCCGTCGTTTAATCTCTGTAATCTAATTTAATCAAATCTCTAGCTCATTTATAGATCTGCCAATCAAATGTGGAGCAGAAATTAGACAATATTGTATGCAATATAATGTTTTAGACCTTTCGGTGTTGGAAGCAATATGTTTGTCCACTATTGGTTAATGTGAACAGGCTCCGTCTGGCGCGTACGTGAGGGGCAGCCAGAGATAGTGACCACTAGCCACTCGCTATCTTGCCTCACAATAGTAACAGACACACACACACACACACACTTATACGTCAATGATAAAATATACATGTGTGTTTCATGTTGTTGACTCTAGTTAATTCGAAACTTGAGGCACTCTTAATTGCAAACTATCATACATACATAAACTCACGCCTGTATACCATAGGGGTAGGCAGACTTTGGCTTTCCACAAGCTACGATCCTGACACACCTCTTTCGCTTCATCCACAGTCATACATCTCATCATGCATTCGCGCCGGTTTCGGGTACTACGCAATTCGCCTTTCTTAAACAGCCCATTTATTTGAACTATCGAGTGTTTAAAACACCAAATCTTTGAAATATTACATGTTGATCAATTATTTATTTATTTATTGATATTCTATAAAATAATACAAAAGTTTGGAAGTACAGTTTATATGTACCCGCATAATCTAAATGTAAATTAATTATTTTTTCGTAAGAACTCTGCTAAACTGGTTTGCTTCAAAGCACATTGTTGCTACTCAGATTGCTCAACTTTTTTAAGAGGCTTCTTTAAGTGCCTGAAATGCTTTTTCATCACGTTTGTTTTATAGAAGTTTTCTTTTTTCCTTGCTTCCTCTGACACCTATGGTTTCGGTTTTGTTATATTGTAACAATAATTTTTTTATTCATTATTTAGTTCGAAATATAAAGAGATTTCGTAGGGAACTCATGGTGACTGAATTATAGAGAGGTTCGTGTAGCCTCAGGTTGGAATTAAAGAGAGTCAAATTGTATATGTGTGTGGGGCAACCGACAACTGTCATCCAATACGCAATGCGGTAACCTAAATAATATGCATTGTATCAATTAAACATGCTTTCATTTTAACAAACTGTAATTAGAAAAAGCGGTCTATCAATGTGGGCAAACAATGGCAATGTCCTTTGATGTGTATTGTAGATATTTGTCTGGCATTTAATGGGATGGGTATGGCGTAATTTATCGATCGCTCACAGACTGCCAGTGGATAATTCCGTCCGAGTGGAGAGCTAAACGTTACAGACAGGCTTTATCTTGAGTTTTACTAATTTTCAGCGCTTTATGAAGCCTCTTAAAACGCCGTCAATATAGGGAAATCTTATACGCTTAATGATGAATAGATATATAAAGGGTCTTTAACTAGCATGAGAGCCCTTGTTTAAAGACGTGTTGTAACAAGCATCAGAAGTAGAGTATTACGGGTTCGATCCCTACCCGAGTACAAAAAATTTATATTGAGCGAGGACATTAAAGTTTATATGTATCTGGGCTTTCGTCTGTGTAGCGCATATTATCTTTTTAATAAAAAAAACTGTTTAGTTCCATAAAACCAGCAAAAGCATTATTAATATTATTACAAAAAAATATTATAGTATATTATACAAAAATGTCATAACTTTAATTTTTTGGTTAACATCTATACAATATAATGAGTAACTCTGGTTAGTGAGTTGTCACACAACATCAGACCACGTTTTGTTACGAAAGTTGACAATTAAAAAAAAAACAACATTTAAAATGTCGCATTATTTCATAGACGTCAATGCGGCATTCACATAATCCATAAGTACCTATAAAATGACTCTGGTATCATATGAATTGTACATTACACTGAGGACATATCAAATAATTACAACTAATTAAATACAGTTATCATAACACATACAGATAAAATCTTTTATCTAATTATTACGAAGCAACCTACTTATACATAGACATGTATATATAACTACTAGCCAATGATAACTATATTGGCCTACAAGTATTCTACGTTATAATATAGGCATAGATATATAGGTTTCCAAATATACATTATTATGGACCACACTAACTGCGAACCGAAACTATTTCGAAAAAATTAAACGTGTTTGTTGTTGCCACGACGAGGTTTAAAATGACATAATTGGTGACGTCACACCAGTCTGCCGAGGCATACATTAACATAAGTCCAATGACATAATATAGTAGGACACGCTCGTTTGCAATAATAATGATATCATGGACAACAAACAGATTCTAGGGGGCAAAACGTTTAGGTGACCATAAATTAGATCCCGAGTGAAAATGAATTTTATATTTTTTTGTTAACTAGGTACTTGATATAAATAAATATGATAGGATGAATGTTGGAATCAATTTACGACATTTCAATAAACATATCAATCAAATTATTAGAGAGACAATAGACAAAGTAAATGTGTAAGAACCGTATCGCCTGGAGCTCTGTTCTCTGAAGAGTTCCGCATTCTAGTTAAACAAGCCATGGCCCCTTGGGTCGTGCAATTATTTTTTAACAAAAAATATCAAGGAAACGAGGCTTAATTTGCAAATATCAAAACACGGAAAAACAGATAGTGATTAGAAATGGTAACATTAGTGTGGTCCAAGAGTACACAACACATGGCGCTACTATCAAGCCTACACTACATTTTCCAACTCGACAAATACAATATTATAAACCTAATCTACATAGATTAACTAATATAAGATTTAATCAATAAATTCTAACTACACTGTGTACATAGAGCGAAGCAGCTTTTGAAATTATTCTTCGCTCTGGTAGTTCCTTCTACCGAGAGGACGCCGCCCGCTGACAAATTAACCTTTGACAAGCAAGAAGGAGGTTATACCAAAATCAATGGCAGAAGATGATAGAATGCAATAGAAAATTATAAAGCATTGAAAATTATTTAACAGAGATCATTAATTTGAAGCTATTTCTTAATATTTTTTTTGGTAAAGTATATTCTCAGTCCATAACTTTTACATTAACTTTTTTTATAACATTTGACAGGTGTAGGAATGGCCACCAACTTGGTGGCCATTCCTACACCTGTCAAATGTTAGGGTTTGCAAAAGCTTCATCAGGGGAACACCAGAAAAAAATAGTCATATGGAAAAATTTATACAACCAATGTTATAATCAATAATCAATACTTGTGTTGACACGAAATTTGATCAATGTAATGTAATAAGGCGTTTAAATACGTACTAGACAGTTTAATAAAGCCGATATGGCATAACGACTGGGGTTTAGTGGATAATCTGCCTAAAATTTGAACCGGAAACAGCGACTACCCCTTAATCCGCTTGTGCTGTAGAAAAAGAACCGTCTACGAGGGTAAACCGGGCGAGTGGACAGCGAGCGGCGGGGGGCTGGAGGCGGGGGCGCAGCATTACGGTTAGTTGTGCGTTGCGAGATGCTCTAATGTACCATCGGGCGAGGGCGCCGAGGGCGAGGGCCTCGAGGGCGCGGCGCGCACCACCACGTGCACGCGCTGTCCCGCGGGCCGCGTGCACGTGTACACGCCGGCGTGCTGGGCGCGCGCCGTCTCCGCCTGCAGGCGCGCGCTCAGGCGGCCGCTGCTGCCGCCGGGGGACTCCCCCGCCGGATGCAGATCGCTAGGCACCATGCTCCCGTTCAGCCGCCACTCGATGCGCTCCTCCACTCGAAGTGCACATTCCACGGTCAGCGGAGCACCCTCTTCCACCGTCACGCGCCTCTCCTCCAGCACCGAGCCCTCTGTGTACGCCACGCACACATACTAGCAGCAGTGGCCACACATTCATATCACCTCATCAATGCTGCATGGTCTCAATGAACATGTGCTCACTACACTCCATTGTTGGGAATAGTGTTGGACAATTATCATAAGTACACACTGTGTTATATAAAACTGAAAACAGCATGCTTCTATCACAGAAGAAAGAAAATTTAAGAGTAAAATAGATATGAGTCAACACTTTAAAAATATAATGAAATTTGCACTTGTTTATGACTGTATTAATGTGTGTAATATTAATTTGTCTTAGATTTGTTGTGCTTGAATAAAGTGCATTGTATCTATTAATGTTTGAAGTATATGTGGAGACCTAGCATTTAGATAAATAGATGTCTTGATCATAAATGTGATAATTTGTCATGATAGTTTCTATAGATATATTTATTTTGTATTCTAATGACAAAAAAAATTGTTATCTTTCTTAATTTTCATAAATATAAAATAATGCTACTGCTAACTTCCTGATTCATTTAGACACAGATGATTGTTAAAACAATCTTTATATCTTTATGATATGCAATATAAATATATAAATGGGTTATAAAACTAAAATTTCACAATGTTACTACCTCTCCTTTATGTAAATAATTATTTATTGAAATCCTGGCTTTTCTTCAGGGGATAACAGTCTGCCAAACATCATTTATTTCATATGCCTCAACAAAATGTCAGTGGTCATGTATAAGTGAATAGAGATACACCCGTAAACAAATATGAACATGTGATATTACATGACACACACAAGGATATGAACTTGGGAATCTTGTGAAAAAAAAATACAAATTACTATTGTTCTTTAAAAATATTTGTAAATTATAATTATAAAGTTTAAAGACACTGAGTTATCAATATTCTACTTAGCCAATTTGTTTTCATACTTTTTATTTAGCATATTTACTCGTATCTTATATATAAATGCCATAACAAAATATTTAGTATTTATTTGTACCAATTAGCTTAATGAGTTTTGAAATAAATTTTATTACTAAGTATGTATTTTATTTAATACTAGCTGACCCTGCGCCCTTTGTTTCGCAACAAAAGTCTTAAATAAGAGATTTCGGATTTATCTCTTTATCTTTACTACATCATACATTAATTATAATATCTGGATGACCGAGCTTTGCTCGGTATTTTCTTTTTTTTTATAAACAACGCCATCTGCTGGAATAGCTTTAGTGTTGTTGTCGTTAAAGCAAGTTAGTTGCTCACAATTTAAAATAATTATAGCATTCGCCAATAGATGTCAGGAATTCCAAAAAGTAAGTTGATGTTTAAGTTGATTATCGATAAAACACGATAAAATGAAATTTTCTAAAAATGATTCCTAGCTAGATCGATTTATCGCCCCCGAAACCCCCTATATACTAAATTTCATGAAAATCGTTGGAGCCGATTCCGAGTTCCAATTAATATACATATATATATACATATATATATATATACAAGAATTGCTCGTTTAAAGATATAAGATACCCTCTATGTATTCTATCTAAAAAAAACCGGCATCAGAATCCATTGCATAGTTTCAAAGATGGAAAGCGACTTTATTTTATACTATGTAATGATTTCATTTATTATAATAATTTTCATAAAAACCAGTATTAAGAGATTCTACAAGAAATGTAGAAAACATTTAAAGTGCAAATAATATGGTGTTACAAATGAGAATTCAGAGTTCTGTTGTGCAGGGCTAATATAAGTAGTATATTATTGAAAAGATAACTAATTATTTTTACTTGAAATAATTATATTCAACATAAGAAGGCCAAAAGATTACTTTTCCTTGTCTGTACAAAATCATTGAGCAAATATCCAATAGCAATAATATTAGTTTACTTGTAACCTTAGGTTGCAAAATGTATTTTGAATGAATGTATTTAGTAACATGAGCCATATTTGCATTTTAATATAATACTTAATGGAAAATTTATCCCTTGCAGTGGGTTTTTCATAACAATGGTTACTTTAAACAATAAAATTGTTATTGTATTATCTTTGAATAATAACAGTGACAGAAACTGTATGATAACAGAGTGATTAGTTTTATGATCCAAATGACAGTAATGTTTCATTATTGTTTGCTAAATGATGTTGAGAAAATGATGATAAGCTGAATAAATAACAAGCTAATTTATTTTTTGTAACTTTACACAAAAATGTAAGCAACCCCAATTATACTGTTAATCAGTGATTTAGTTTTATTTGGTGGAGCATTATGATTAGACATGGTCATCAATATTTATCACTTAGGTATGAGAGAGGATACAAATGTAAGATTGGTAATTCGGTAGCTTTCTGTTTTAAGATATAATCTTAGCATGTAAGAAACTTATATAGGTTTTAACTCCTTATCAATTAAATGAGCATGGAGATGTGAGATGATAAAATCAGCATTTTACTTTCTATAGTATGGGAGTACAACACAACAATGCATCTTTCTATGAAAGAGTCTGCCCTGTGTTAACCTATTTATATTTGTTAATCAAAATATATTCCAAGATCACTGTCTTACAAAGTTCTTGTGTACAATGTGTTCTTTGATAAAATACTATATTTCTACTTGTATTTATTTATACACAGTAAATTCTCAGACATTCAGAGCTGCAAAAGTTAATAACCAAAATACGCACTAGCTAATAGATTAAAATATATAATAATATGTGCATAAAGTAATTCTAAACAAAAAAACATAACTAGAACTAAACAGAGTAGGTTTTCAAGTGACATTAAAACATTAGGATGCAACATTAATGTGAGAACAAAAGCAAAAATTCATTAAAAACTACATAATGTATATGAAATAGATTTGCCATCATCAAAAGCAGATAGTTGATCTGAGTATTGATTAAACATATCAACGGGGCCTATCTTGGACTAAATTCGATATCGCAGATATCTCTTGTCGCGATGAGCGCTCCGTTAAATTAATTGCGATATATTTCTCATCGGTCATACATTAATACTAAGGTTGGCCCATATTCCATTTAGATTAATTGCATACAAAGACTTCCAAGACGAGGTCATAGTGACCACCCAATGACATCATGCATACAATCAGCTGAATGAAGTAGCTACATAATTCTCATGTGCCCAAAATCTATTTTACATTTTAAATTAGGTAATAATATTGATGGAAATCATTGTTTTATAATAACAATATGTAAAATTTAATATACTTACTTTGTGCGTTTGAGGAAACTCCTAGTGCTATAAATAGCAGAGCCAAAGGCAGAGCGTATTGTGTCCGCATATTGATTTTTATTTATATCACCACATATAATATAAACTAGAATATTTTACACAATCTTTGTAAAACCTGTATATTGAAAACTTCTATAGATTAAGTCACCCGCTCAACTAGATGAACGATAAAATGCGAACACAGAATACGAATGGAAGTAAGAAAGATTCGAACAGGAACAGTAAAATGAAAATGGCGACATATTTTTTTTACTTGTTAGCTACTTAGAAGCTGAAGCTTTTAGCCAAAGATTATATCGATGTCTCTTCATAACTATTCAATGGATTGCAGATGATAGAACGACAGAATGAGCTTGTATAAAGTAGCTCATTCTGTGTATAAACCTAGAAGTGTTCATTTAGAAGTAATATTAATGAAAACCAAATTAAAATGTTGGCAAACACCAGGCACGATTTTGCTACTCATTGTTCTATAACACAACTTTCGAAAATTGCTGCTGCGGGTTGCTCGAATCTTTCACCTGCGAGATACGTCTCGCAGGTGAAGGATTCGATCTGAATACAGAAATCGTAGGATCGAAACCAGGAATTATTTTCGAAAGTTGTGTTAAAGAATAATGAGTAGCAAAATCGTGCCTGGTGTTTGTCAACATTTTTCGTCAGAAACTCAAACATATTACTGAAATTGTATGTGAAATAGGTACTATCGATCACAGTGGATGAAATTGTATGTTAAACATTTCCTGTCCAGGTTTGGGTTTTTAACGAATTACAGGTTTTGAAGTTTTATTACTGTAATTAGGTAGGAAAAAGAAAAAGCTCATATTTTTTTCAAATTTTTAGCATTGCACGCTACCAGTAGACCGAGATGCTGAGAAATTTGATTTCAGGAAGTTTTTTAATTGTATATATTGTAAATAATAACATAACATAACTTCACGCCTTTTGTTACCCGAAGGTGTAGGCAGCGGCTGTTAAGCCTCATCTCGCCGTTATGTTTACGTCCCAAATGGAATAGGTGGCGAACCTATTGCCATACCGGGCACAAAGTTTTTCAGTCATCGATATTTATTACACATAACTTCCGAAAACCATTTCGAAAAGTCATTGTTGTGAGCCAGTGTTTGGAATCGAACCCCGGACCTCTGGATCAGAAGCCGTGTGCTCAACAACTGCGCCACCGAGACTTGTAAATAATGTACCTATTTAATTTATTTCTTCTTATTTTTGTACATAAAACATATTAATTTTTATAATACCTAAAGGTACTACTTCCCAAACTTAGACTTAGAAGTACCGTCAGGAACTTTGTTGTCCTATTGTTAGGAACAGTAATAGAAATTACAAAAGTAATGAACTGTAATGTTGGGTCAGTACAGTTCATACATTTGAACAACATCATCCTAGGTCCCTTATGAAGTAGCTAGAACGCAATTAGGGATTTGGCGTGAAGTTATGTATGTATGTTACATACGTAACTTCACGCCAAATCCCTTGTGGGGTAGGCAGAGAGACTTACACACCTCACAACGATTTTTGAGGCTGCTAACATCACCTTCCTCCAGAACACGTTTCATCTCTGCTGAAAGCGCATCCAAGATATACTATTTCATTAACCTGTTCGAGCACTACATCATCAACCATTATCCTTGCATCCATTCTGGATTGCTCCCTTTCAAACACCATAACGTTCGTTTGCATCACATTCAATTGTAAGCCTTTCATCAAACACAATGAAAAGAAATATCAGGACTAAAAATATATCAGTTATGTGGTACATTGAGCGTGATTGCCTTACTGTACCACACCAAACAATTTATTATTATTATTAGCTTTTTATTAGCTTCACCTGTATGCTTGTATGTTTGTAGGTTTGTTTGTAACCGACTTCTTTTTTAGTGTTCATAGTTCACAAATCGCACCATCTAGTGGCAATCAGCGGAAAGTTTACGTTATCAACTTGAAACGAGTTCCTTGTATAAGTCACAGATGGCGCTATTCCTCAAATTCGAAACTAAGAAACGCGCTTGTTATAGAAAACCGAACTAAAAAATATAAAATATAATAAAAAAGCGTGGGGTGCATGGTGTCAATAGTTATAAATATTTTATTGACAGATAAGAGTAGAGTGATTATCATTTCGATAATATCTTAAAAAGCACCCCACGCTTTTTTTAATTTATATTCATTGAAATTTTTAACACTATTTTCTTAATTTAAATTCATTAAAATTTATTTTCTATTTTTTAGTTCGGTTTTCTATAAAAAGCGTGTTTTTTAGTTTTTTTAAACTATTATTTATATCTTCTACTACTCCAGTACATACATTACTTCACAATATTTACTATATTAGTACGGCGTAATTCTCCGTCAGTGTAGCACTGAAAACACTTTCATAACTGACGGTTAGCGCTGACTATCAGAAATGACGGTCAGTAATTATGGTCTGCGCTGACCGTCGGTCGAGCACTATTTCCAGCCTAAAGTGTAATTTGCACAAATAATTTATAAAATTCGTTCCATAAGTTTAAATAACTTATTGCATAAACAACATATGAAACCGAATCCAGAGGAATTTTGTTGGCACATATCCGCATTTTTTCCGTAACTGACGAGCATCCCCATTTCTGTTACAGAATTCACGTTCAAAGGCAAACGTTTCTGAACTCCCAACTGGCAGTGTTGCTAGACATCGTCAATGCCTTCGGGACCCTCCCCAGGCCGGCCATGGAGCCATTTCAATGGATATTAATCAATAAAATTCGTGGCGTAATAAGTGTCCGTATATGAGTGCAAATGTGGGGAATGGTGTAAATATAGTGTTTAGTGTGCTCTCCTACAGTGTCGTCAAAACTCCCTCGGAACATCATACATAAAGTGCCACAACGTTAGTTTAGTTTTAAGTTTCACCATCATCGTCTTCATCATTACTTTAAAAAAAATTATGTCCGACAAGGCAGTATGGCTTAAAAGCCTGTCCAATAGGTAATGAACAAAATTCTAAAAAAAAACCTGGACAAAATAAAAAAAATTGGACGAATGAAAAAAAAACAAAAAAGTTTGTGGTTGGAATTTGGAATCGTTGGAATGTTGGATTACAGTTTAATTTAAATTTGTGGAAGACGGAAGTTGTTTAATGGACAAGTTGTGTTACAAAATTTAATTATATATTTTAATGATAAGTTATCTTCATTTTGAAAGTGACAAATATGAGCTATAAGTTTTAACTATAACTTTTAAGTCTCCAAAGTGCAAATCAAAAACTTTATAATGAATACTCTTCATGTGGAAATAGTGCAAAAAGCACAAAGTCGTGCAAACAAAGACTATTTAAAAGAACTCGTACATTCTTTTCTTGTTAACTTTGTTTCTCTTTGTCCTGGTGCGTCTCTTACAGAAAACGATTTTGCGGATAATCTCGATCTAAGAGAACATGTCCAATTGATAACATTTTGCGACATCGAACACGAGACGGAACTTTTACTCACGCAGTCCGAGCTCGTTTATCATATATATAAGTTGGAGGCTTTCACTGCAGAAACTGATATGATGACAGACGCCAGCACCGGCGAGGAGTTCGCTATCGCTGACATGTGGCCTTTGCCTAATCAGGAGTTTTATGGATTGTGGGAGAGTCTCATTTACGACTCTAAGCTGAAGGAAGACACTGTTCGGTTCGTCGAAACTGCCTTCGATTTTGCCGATAGAGATGTCGACTCCAATATTATTGCCTGGAATCGCGTGGTACTCCTCCACGGACCACCTGGGACAGGCAAGACAAGTCTGTGCCGCGCTCTGGCGCAAAAACTGTCAATTCGTCTCGCTGATCGTTTTCCTCGATCTAGGCTAATCGAGATAAATGCTCATGGCCTCTTTTCCAAATGGTTCGCTGAAAGTGGCAAGCTGGTGGCGCGTTTGTTCGAGCGACTAGAAGAGATAGTCTCAGACAGACGCATGTTGGCGTGCGTGCTCGTAGATGAAGTTGAGTCGTTGGCTCATGCGAGACGCGCAGCTCTCTCTGGCCTGGAGCCCTCGGATTCTATACGTGCGGTTAACGCACTACTCACACAGCTTGATCGTCTACGACGTAAACCCAATGCGCTCGTGTTAACTACCTCAAACGTCACTGGTGCCATTGATGTGGCGTTTGTGGACCGTGCTGATATCAAGAGACGTATTGGCCCTCCATCAGCACGTGCTGCTTATGAGATCCTGAGAGGTTGCTGTAGTGAACTGATGATGCGTGGGCTGATTGCACCACGTGAGCCTGTGTTTGAATTGCGTGTGCTAGAAGGATCGCGATTTACTGAGAGTGAATCTTCACAAGCTAGTTTGCGCTTGTGGGATGTGGCAGTTGAAGCATCTGCAGCTGGAATATCAGGCCGCGCTTTAAGAAGGCTTCCATTTCTTGCACAGGCACTCCATGTACGTGTTAGACAAGCACCAGATCTATTGACCTTTGTGGCAGCATTGCGTGCTGCTTTAGCTGATCATTTAGCTGACACAGCAGACTTGGATAATACATAATCTATTCCTGTACATAGTGAAGATGGAGCACTATTCTACATTATTTTGTAAATGTATTTTTTAATAAGTAGTAAATAATATTATTTTTTAATACTTACTAGTTTAATTCAATTGAATTGGGCATTGGCTAAGTGACTTATATTTTATACAGAAGTTATATAGACTAGCTAGCATGATGAGAATTTACCATATCTGATCTATCAATACAGATCTCCATCAAACAAGTATTATTATTTATTTATGAACAAAAAAGACTTTACCCAAGTGTGTAAAGACTTAACAAGAAAGTCTTTTATGTTGACAGTCCATCTAGTGTAGGAGGCCCTTAGAAAATTCTTAAGTTGAATGCTATGCATTTCCATATTTTTAATTCTAGTAATACTATCTGCAGAATATTGAAATTTAATAAATTACAATTCATCAAATCATATAATTTATTTACAAAATATTACAATATGGGTGTTGGTTGGTCTGTTGGTGTAAACATTAATTTCAATTATCTATGATTTATTTAAAGGAAAGCTGTATCACACCAATTTGCCAAAATGATTCTTCATAATATTATCATACATATATACTTTAAATCATGTCTTAAAATAAAACTAGGTTCCTAAGCTCCTAGTAGACCTCATTTTTTTTTTCATACTATGTTCCAGTCTGATTAGTTCAGTAGTTCAAGACATTTATAATATTGATATCAAGACAAGAAGTCCAAACTTAAATATTTATTTGTAAAGGCTAAATTTTCTCATACACACTTGAGTGTTACAGAAATTGTTTATTTTGAGTACATATGTTAAAAGTGATATTGGAACAAATAAAAACATTTGACACTTTATTAACTAGCTAGGGGGTATGTGAAGGTAAGCGAGTGGGTGGGTGTCACCGGCCGATGACCCACAGCAGGTTGAGGCCGGCGGGCCCCAGGTGCAGGCGCTGCAGCGCCGGCGGGTCGGTGCGGGCCGCGCTCGCAATGAACAGCAGGATGGTGTGCAGCAGGTTGTTGCGCCCGCGGCCCACCTGGAATGAATACCATTTGTAATTCGTATGGGAATTAATGCTATATTTTTCTAAGACACTCCTGACGATGGGGTGAGTACCTCGATGAGTTGTTCACCCTGCACGAGCACGTAGTGCGGGGGGCGCGCGGAGACGCGGTGCAGCGCCAGCGCGTGCGGGGAGCGGGGCGGGGGCGCGGGGGCGGCCGACAGGTGCGCCGAGCTGAAGGGGCGCGCGCCGGGCGCGGGCGGCAGCTGGCCGTCCAGGTAGGCGGCCAGCAGCTGCAGCAGCAGCTCGGCGTCCGTGGGCTTGCCCTCGTCCCAGTCCGAGCCGCCTCCGTCCCAGCGGTACGCCGACAGGCAGCCGCCGTGCGCCAGCTCACGGATACGTTGCACCACGTACCTGTTCATCTCACTCATTATTGACGGTCTACACTATTTAACACACATTTATATTGGAATTTAATATTATGACGCTGAAGTTATATTGTTTCTTGAATGACTAACATCGATTTATTCTATCTATTTTTCACGCCTTACTCTACCCGAAAATCGAGCCAGCGAATGCAAAGGCTCTGCTCATAGATTTTTGACATACTAAATGGTATATCTAATGGCGGTACCTATTTCTATTAATCAAACACAATGTTCATTATACATAACTTAAATACATTACCATGTACAATACATGAATAGATATCCTTGTGTCCGCTATCAGCAGTTAAGTTTCACAAAAGTAAAACAGAAAGTGGCAGCAATCGTTGTGATACTGACTGAGTGTGTAAACCAGGGGTCGCCAATTAATTTCGCTTGAGGTCCATTTTAAAAAATGAAAGGACCTTCGCGGTCCGCACTTTTTATAGAAAAAATATTTATTAAACAAAGGTTACCGAAAAAACGAAGGTGTCGGTTGTACATATCAATAAGAACGATTTATACATATCAATTCGTTACTTCGCCCGGCCTTTTCTGAATTGTGGTCAACAAAACTGTTCCGGGGGGATATATTTTTTATTAAATTACTTATTCTGTAGTGCAAGTTGCTTAGTCTTCGCGGTCCGTACATACGAGGGCGATCCGATAAGTACTTAGCCTCGCCGCCCGATGGCGCACTATCGCAACAGAAATTTACTATCGTGTAGTACATTCTCGTAGACGACTACCCTCGAAATTTCAGTCGAATCGGACTCGTAGTTTTTTTTTGACCGCGTGTGGAAGCAGGAGTGTCCGCGGATTTTAGAAAAATGGAAAAAGAGCAATATCGATCGGTGATTCGATTCTTGTTTTTGGAAGGGAAATCGCGCAGCGAAATCAAAGAGCGCTTGGATGCTGTGTACGGTGACTCTTCTCCTTCGATGGCGACCGTCAAAAATTGGTTTAACGAGTTTCAACGTGGTCGCACGTCAGTTTTTGATGAGCCACGCCCAGGTGCCCCGAAAACGGCTACCACGGAGGATAAAGTGACAAAAATTCACGATCTCGTTTTGGCAGACCGCCGATTGAAGGTGCGTGAGATAGCTGAGACAGTAGGCATCTCAAAAGACCGCGTGGGTCATATCCTACATGAAATTTTGGGCATGAGAAAGCTGTCGGCGCGGTGGGTGCCGCGTTTGCTCACTCCGGACAACAAGCGCAACCGTGAGACCATTTCAGAGCAGTGTTTGACGCTTTTTAAGCGCAATCCGAAGGAGTTTCTGCGTCGTTTCGTGACCGTCGACGAAACATGGATCCACTGGTACACACCAGAGACCAAGGAACAGGCGAAAAACAGTGGACTTCACCCGGCGAACGTGCTCCGAAGAAGGTGAAGACTGTCCAATCGGCCGGAAAGGTGATGGCCACCGTTTTCTGGGATTCCCAAGGTGTGATCTACATCGACTACCTGGAGAAGGGCAAAACGATTACAGGGCTGTACTATGCTGAGTTATTGGGCCGATTCGACGCCGAATTGCAGAAAAAACGGCCCTATTTGGCGAAGAAAAAAGTGCTCTTCCACCATGACAACGCACCGGCTCACACCTCTGCCCTCACCACGGCCAAATTAGTCGAATTAGGCTACGAACTGCTGCCCCATCCACCGTATTCTCCAGATTTAGCTCCGTGCGACTTCTTTTTGTTTCCAAACTTGAAAAAGTCACTCGACTGGCAGAAATTTGAGTCGAATGAAGATGTCATCGCCGCCACGGAGGCTTACTTTGCAGACCTCGAAAAAACGTATTTTTCAGACGGGTTAAAGAAGTTGGAGCATCGCTGGGTCAAGTGTATCGAGCTAAAAGGAGACTATGTTGAAAAATAAATACCACTTTTCCAAAATTTTCGTTTTTCTTTTGTAGGCTAAGTACTTATCGGACCACCCTCGTAATGACTCGGCCCATTGGCGATTCGCCATTTGACGCCCCTGGTGTAAACCTTTGTTCGATCCTAACTGATGTCAGTACAGTACACGGTAACGTTACCGCTGGTCGGCGAACGGCTCCAGGTAGGGCAGCAGCGCCGGCAGCGAGCCCAGCGCGGCGGCCGGCGGCAGCTTGTGCAGGCGCTCCAGCGGCACGTGGCCCAGGCGCACGTCGCCCAGCCCCGCGCCCGCCAGCGCCAGGTCGATGAGGCGCATCTCGCGCACCAGGCGCTCCAGGATGGTGACGTGCAGCCACAGGCGCAGGTGGAGGTTCCACTCGGAGGCGCGCTGCGGGTCCAGCTGCAGGCGCCGCCACGCGCCCCCCGCGCGCCCCACGCCGCCCGGCGACCCCGCCGCCCCCGCCGCGCCTTCCTCGCGCCCCGACCCGTCTGCAACATATATATGCAATCAGTCCTTAACTATGAGCAAATGTGTTGGGGGTAACATGGCATGTCGAGCAGGAGTGGAGCTGCATGGATTTTATTAAAATTTTATCCAGAGCCAGGATAACAGGTTGTCTTAGTTGCGTCTCACTCTTTGAATAATATTATTACTCTTTGTAATAATTGAGCTGCTCGTGTTTTGTGGTGCTCAGCTAGCCTCTCTTTATAGTTCCTGCCATTGTGCTAGTACTGGACAGCTTTCTCAAAATTATGTTCTGGAGTGTTTGTTGTGTGAACAGATCATATATATTATATATATATATAGATGTTGCAAAAGTGCGAGGTTACAATTATGTGCAAACCCTGACCTTTGTCGAGTGAAGAGAGCTGGTAGTGGTGTTGCAGCGGGCTGGTGCCAGGAGTGGTGCTGGTGGCGCCGAGCCACCCGTCCGCCTCCCCTGCGCGCCCCACCCCGCCAATCTCGCTGACACCCTCTGCGCGCTTCCGCTCTTCATAGTCTCTGCACATTCAAACTATATTTAACTCCGACCGGAAAGAGATGATGTAATATTTAATAATAAAATATATCTATATTTATTTATAAGGGTTTACAGACTGTAACATACGTGTACATATAGTATACATGTACGTGCCATGAGGTGTAGTATCCCTTACACAGACATAATTGAGAACAAGCTTTTCTACTCTACACTTCACTTCTTTATTATGATAACTTTGACATACACAAATCCAATCATTCCCTATCCAGAAGAATTACTACATGTCCAATTTTAAGACAGAGTAAGCAATATTACACCTCATAACCACTGTACGCACAGCATGCGGCAGTGGTTGGTATGCAGCGACAGGCAGTTGTCGCTGACACTTATAAAGATGACAAGATCGTAACTACATCTTTCATTAATCACCATCTTGAAGAATCACTGCCTCACTATATAACACCTACAAGAACAAACTCCTCTAACAACCTACCACTTACTGATGGCTATGCTTGTGGCTGGTGCTATATCGTGGAGGTTGTTAATTAAATGCAATTTAGTCAATTGAAATAGAAATGAGAAAATACCTGAGATATTTAGCGAGAGAACGATGATCCGCAATGAACTCTTCGGCATTTGGTGTATGTACGATGCGCGATGAGCTCAGCGGCGTGGAAGGTGACGACGGCGAGGGTGGGGAGGAGGGGGGAGACGCATCGGACGAGCGCCACACGCGCCGGGTGCACATTGACAGCTCACTGTTTGGAATTACGCTAAATATTATTAAGGTTTAGCCACCTATTACATTTGGGACGCAACAATTCGGTGAGTCAAAGCTTTTTTACCCGCGGGTGGAAAAGGGCGTGAAGTATGCTTAATATTCAAATTTATATTTAATTTTACATTATTTAAGTAATATGAAAGGTTTATAACATAACATACATAACATAACTTCACGGCTTTTGTTACCCAAAGGTGTAGGCAGCGGCTGTTTACGTACCAAATTGAATAGGTGGCGAACCTATTGCCATACCGGGCACAAAGTTGTCAGTTATCGATATTTATCACACATAACTTCCGAAAACAATTTCGAAAAGTCATTGGTGTCAAGTCTTCTCATTTTTTAAAAAAATAAGTTTCATATCCTTACTCGCTGTAGCATGAATTGGGTGGTGACGGTGTTGGCGATGGTTGACGTGCTACTGGCAGTGAGACGGGTGCAGGAAGCGAACGCGACAGACAGAGCGCGTGCTGAAGTATGTTGGCGCCCAAGACGCCCGCACAGCACATCTCCACCCAGTGCAGTACGGACATATAGCCGGCACACTTGTATGATCTGACATCAAAAAAATATATATCTAACATCAGTATACCCTTACAAATTACTGCATGTGGCACCTGGGCACCCCATAATACCTAATGGATATTAGAACGACTGAATATTTTAAGAAATTCATTCTTTAATAACAAGAAGCACCTATGGTAGAGAGTAAAACATTATGAATATACTTGAGAATTATAACATATATGTATATTTCAACTAATTATTCTTGGTCTGTGTTTTATACATATTTTTTTTTTATGAGAGAAGGGGGCAAACAAGCTTGCAGGTCACCTGATGGAAAGCAATCACCGCCGCCCATGGCGTCTGCAATACCAGGGGCATCACATCAGCGTTGCCGGCCTTTCAGATGAGAATAGGCTCGTTTCTTGAAGGTTCCTAGGTCATAGCGGTCCGGAAATACCGTCGCCGGCAACTGGTTCCATGAAGGAACAGTGCGTGGCAAGAAGTGCCTGTTGAAACGCACTGTTGTCGATCGCCAACCATTCAGCCAATGCGGGTGGTAGCGTTGGCGCGTCGAGCGGTGGCGGAAATCAGCTGGCGGTATTAATCCGAACAATTCCTCAGAGCACTCCCCGTGGAGGATGCATAGAGATGCCACCTCTCTCCGCAACGCCAGAGGATCAAGCCGATCGGTAAGAGCTTGGTTGTCGACAAGCCGAACCGCGCGTCGTTGGATGCGGTCAAATGGAGGAAGCTGGTACTGGGGTGCCCCCGCCCAAAGATGTGAACAGTATTCCACGTGAGGACGGACCTACGCCTTGTAAAGTTGCAGGCAATGATCTGACGTGAAATACTGTCCCGCTCTATTGAGCACACCAAGGTTTTTGGAGGCCAATTTGGCCTTGCCCTCCAGATGACCGCGGAACTGGACGTCACTCGACAAGTCCACACCAAGAATTCCGACAGCGGCTGAGGCGGGTAAGGGAGTGCTCTCAAAACAGGGAGCTACGACAAAGGGTGTCTTTTTAGCGGTAAACGCGCACACCTGTGTCTTCTTAGGGTTGAATTGGTAGAAATTGAATAGGTAGGTTTGAATTTTATTGCTTTTTATAATGAACACTGTACTAATAGTGTCGATTATTGGATCCTTTATCTTAATTCATTTTAATATTCTCATACTATTCAGGAATATCTTTTTCCTCAACAGATATATGTCCATCGGCAGTAATTATGACATGAATCGAACTTAGTTGTACATCTTTCTGTTATGAAGACAATAATAATAATGAATAATTGCTCATTATTTAAGTATAGATAGTACAAAAATGTAAAAGCAAGCGCTTTTATTACTTACAAATCATAGACGAACAGGAAAAATAACACCATATTTACAAAGATCCATTTCAATGAGCTGGCACGCTTCTTGTTTGCGTAAGTAATATCTATTCTTCTATTTATGAAAGTGGTATTTGGACTGAATGATCTGAAACATATGAGGTTATGTTGTGTTTAAGTGTATAACAGAATAATAATACCGGTAATATAGTTACGTACCTGTTCATGGTGCTAAATAACGCTGTATATTATTTAATCGTAAAAAATATTTTCCTTTGTGACGCCTAAAACTCCATTATGTTAAAATATTTACATTGATAACAGCATTTGATAATCACAATCCATTCCAATTTCTGAATCCCTCGCAAACTTCAGGCCAAAGAGTATATAAATATTCAGGCCAGTTCAGGCAAACTTGCAATAAAAATACCAATCAAATCAAACCATTTCTTTTTCAATTTATTTAATGACCATGGATGCAAAGTCTTTCAGTCTGAATAATATTTTAAATCTTCTTTACTGTCTCTACAATCCAATGAAGTAGTGTCACGTCAACATAAATTTGAAGCCGCTGTGACGTCATGTGGGCGCAAAAATTGCGATTTTAGTGCTGCCCACAAGAATAATCAATCTGGTCACCTACGATCCGAGCG
This sequence comes from Euproctis similis, assembly GCA_905147225.2. Lineage (NCBI taxonomy): Eukaryota > Metazoa > Arthropoda > Insecta > Lepidoptera > Erebidae > Euproctis > Euproctis similis. The sequence continues at coordinate 1,080,034 of LR990121.1, read as the reverse complement.
TCTTAGCAACACCAACTGTATGTACCGAACGAGAGCGTAGGGCGACGACGACGACCACCGTTACTGCTGGTGCCGCGATCGTGCACTAATTTACTACAACGTGCATCACTCACACGACCGTTGCGAACTCTCAATACGATATCCAACAAAATAGATATATTTTTATGCAAAAATGCTCTCTGAGCGATTTTTTCTAAAGTAGAATATACATGAGTAAGAATTTTATTTGTTTTGATTTTTTTCGATTATGCAAAAGACATGCAAAAGACATACGAAAAATATAAAAAAAAAAAAAAATATATAAAAAACATACGGCGCGAATTCTCTCAATTTCCAAACTTGTCTCAAGTAGAATGTATTTATGAGAATATCCATACCTACAGTCAACATTTAAGTGCCCTGCATGATGACTTCAAAACGAGGTTTGAAGATATGCTGACAATGGATATATCACCATGGATCATAAATCCATTTGATGAAACGGAAGTGGCCAATGTTGTATTACAAGAGGAGCTGCTCGGGCTAAGCACCAATGAGGAGCTGAAGGTGAAATTTAGAAAAGGCTACCAAACATTTTGGCTGCAAACAGAAATACCCGAAAAATATCCATAACCAGTGACTTAGCCCCTATTGGCACACAGTTAGTTTCTTTAAACTGACTGTCTCGACAACGGCCGAGTCTGCGGCCGCTTCCGGCTGCAGGGGCGGCGGCTCAAACTTATCTGTGATAAAATCTAGTCATATTAATCATCATATTAATGTTGCGCATCAGAACATTCAAGGTTTTGCTGCTAAAGAGTTAGAAATTGCTTTATTTGTGGATTGTTCTGATATAGATGTTTTTTGTATCACTGAGCATTGGCTCAAGGACAGTGAAATGTTATTTAATTTTAGTAATCATAGCGTGATAAGTTCGTTTGTACGAGCGACGAGTACCCGTGGTGGGTCATTGATTATGGTTAAGAACTGTCATAAAAGTAAAGAGCGTAAGGACATTGCTTGTATGTCCGTCGAACGTACAATTGAGATATCATGTGTTGAGCTCGAGCGGTTTATTTTTATATGTGTTTACCGACCTCCTTCTTCAGACTACAGCCTGTTTGAAGCAGTCATGGAAGATGTTCTCAGCAAAGTGTCAAATAGTTCTAAATCGATAGTAGTATGTGGTGACTTTAATGTAAATATTCTGGAGAAATTACCTAATGTATTAAGGATCAAGAGCTTATTTAAATCGTATAACCTAGTAAATCTATTCTTGGAACCAACTAGAATAACGGATACTAGTGCTACCTGCATCGATAACATCTTCTGTGACTTAAATCCTATTCATAATAGTATCTTGAATAAATTAAGCTCGGATCACTGTGGGCAACTGGCGTCGTTTCCTAATGACTCCAGTGACTTGCCAGTTGATATAGTATACCGGCCTATTACAGATTTCCGCTTAGAAAAGTTCAGTAAACGTCTATTGGATCGCCTAAATTTATTCACTTTACCGCAACAGGACCCGGACATAATGTATTCAGCATTGTTTGTATGCATAGAAGAAGAATTCTCTAAATGTTTCTTGTTAAAAAATATAAAACAAAAGAGTAATTCAGTATTTAGCGACTGGGCTACGCGTGGTATATACAGAAGCAGAAATCCTCTGTATGATTTGTATGAGAAAAGGACTAGTACCCGCGACACTGCGTTTTTGGAATATGTAAGGAATTATTCAAAGGTGTTCAAAAAAGTTTGTATTGCCGCCAAGGCCGCATTTATTTCTAATAAAATTAAGAAATCGCGAGATAAAATCAAAACAGTCTGGAAAATAATTAACGGTGAGACGGGTAAATCCAAGAAGCGAGACCCGAAACTTAACATATTGATTAATGATAAACTAGTCTCGAATGAACTAGAAGTTGCAAGTACCTTTGAAAAATTCTTTACAAATATTCCTCTAGAAACTACTCGGTCCATACGATCTTCTCCTGACGATGCTGTATCACACTTAAGGAATAATGTAGATGCTTGTGACATATGCTTTCAGTTCTCCTATGTATGTCCCACAACTATAATCAAAACTTTTAAGATGCTTAACATCAAAAAGACAGAAGATTTATGGGGTGTGTCTACTAAAGTTATTAGCGCGATCATTGTTTCAATCGCACCCTACTTAGCTAACATATTTAATTGTTGTATTGACGCTGGAGTGTTTCCACATTTGATGAAATGTAGTAAAATAATTCCACTCTTCAAATCAGGTGTAAAAACAGACCCCACAAACTTCAGGCCTATTTCTATTCTTCCTACCCTGAGTAAAATCTTCGAGAAGATAATGTTGAACCAGCTCTTAACTCACTTTAGTATCAATAAACTCTTACATAATAATCAGTTTGGATTCACTAAAGGCCGATCCACAACTGACGCTGGTATCAAATTGTTACAAAATATATTTAACGCATGGGAGAGGTCTATGGACGCAGTAGGGGTCTTTTGCGATTTATCTAAAGCGTTTGACTGTGTCGATCATGTAACTTTAGCTCGTAAATTAAGCCACTATGGAATAAGAAACTGCGCCTTAAATCTAGTCGTATCGTACTTATCAAACAGAACTCAGCGAGTAGAAATAAACAGAGTACAATCATCCGGATCTCCTGTTGCTATGGGTGTTCCCCAGGGTTCTATATTAGGTCCTTTCCTGTTTCTAGTCTACATTAACGATCTGCCTCATCTTGTGAAGGAGAAACATGATATTGTGTTATTTGCGGATGATACATCACTCATATTTAATATAGGTAGGAAAGAAGATAATTATGACAAAGTAAATGCCGCGTTGGCAACTATTGTAGACTGGTTTAATGTTAATAATCTATTGCTGAATGCTAAGAAAACGAAATGCATTAAATTTATGTTACCAAATGTAAAGCAAACTAATAATGCTTATGTTAAAATCCAGGATGAAAACTTATTTTTTGACGATAGTACAACCTTCCTGGGTATCACATTAGATAGTAAGCTACAATGGGGACCCCATATTGAGGGATTATCAAGCAGGCTTAGTTCAGCCGCATATGCAGTCAAAAAGATTCGTCAATTTACAGACGTTGAAACGGCCAGGCTTGTTTACTTTAGTTATTTTCATAGTGTTATGTCCTATGGATTATTGCTGTGGGGCAGAGCAGCTGACATACAAACAATTTTTGTCTTACAAAAACGCGCAGTAAGAGCTATCTATCAAATGAAATCTCGCGCATCACTAAGAGAGAAATTCAAAGAAATTAATATTCTCACCGTTGCCTCGCAATACGTATTAGATAATATTCTTCATGTTAAGAAAAACATTCATCTTTTTCCTAAAAATTGTGATATGCACTCATTTAATACAAGAAATAAAAATAAACTTGCTACGCCGTTTTTCCGTCTGAAAAAAGTTAATAACTCGTTTATGGGTAATTGTGTACGTTTCTTTAATAAGATTCCTGAAAATGTAATTGAGATGCCGTTTACTAAATTTAAGGCGTATGTTAAAAGATGTCTCATCAGCAAAGCTTATTATAGTATCAACGATTTTTTGGAGGACGACAAAGTTTTTAAATAAACCGCTCATTACTTCTTACACTTGTAACAATTTGAATTGTTAGTGCATTTTGTTGTGTAAATGATAGTAATAAAAAAAAAAACAAAAAAAAAAAACCTCCCTGAGTTTCTTGCCAATTCTTCTCAGTGCGAGAGTAATCGAATTGGCGGAAGTAAAAAAAAAAAAAAAAAAAGTGACCTTCATAAGTGTCTGACAAGACCTAAACTGAATAAATGAGTTTTGATTTTATGCTGGACTGTGGGAAATCGCAAGGAAATTTTTAATAGCTTTTCCCTCGTCATACCTTGTAGAAAGGAGTTTTAGTGCCGTTACAAATCTCTTAACAAAAAAAGGAGCAAATTAAACATCACAGAGCGGGGGGATTTGCGGTTGTTGCTCTCAAAAATAAAGCCAAACATTGATCGTTTGCTGACACTCCACTAAATACATTCTTCCCATTAATTAAAATTCTGACCTACCTTATTACTTTTTTCTTGTAATTCTATTCTTTTAATAAATAAACTCTTATAAAATGTACCATTTTTCGTTTTTATTTTACCTATCGGAATATAGGGACAGAACTCAGAAGCGACACATTTTTATTTTTTGGAGACTTTAAGAATGTGGTAGAAATGTAGCAGCAGGGGGTCCATCGAAATTAGTAACATTTTGAAAGTGGTTCACGAGAAAAATAAGTTTGGGAACTACTGATCTAGATAATGTCTAGTTTCTGCCAGTATCAAAATGCCATTTGGTACATACTCTTTGGTCGTTGCGAGCTATAAGTGGAACGTTCCCTAAGTGTCATTTTCACTTTTTGAATTTGACACTTTATTATTGATGGGAAATGGATGGATAGATTTGGTTGAGTATTGATTGTTATTAGATGATTAAGAAATGAATTAAATGTTACGTTTAAAAGGTGTTGAGAAAACCTAATCGCAATATTAAAAAGGGCTTGTGAATAAATTAGTTACGAGTAGAAGATAGAGTATTGGGTGTGGTGTAAAGAGGCCTACCCCGTCCAGGGGCGTACGGGGTAGACTCATCCATCAGCATTATGTGGTGCTAGGGCATTGTAACTCGAGCCAGTAAGAAGAGATGGCGGCTGACACAGCTGTAGCACCTACTCCTGAGGAGACGCTGGAGTCATTGCTGCGCGAAGCCGAGGCACTCAAGCAGAAACTGGAGGAGGAAAGACAGAAACTCAACGATGTGTCTCGTGAGTCTTAATCTCTCTTGAATAACTCTCGTCTATTTATATGAGTACTTCTGATAGGTGTTTTTTTATTGTTATTATCTTATCTTTAATGGTTCTTGTCGAATGTAAATTTAGTTTTAACTCATTATAAAATATTTATCCTTCTGACTTATAGTTTCGATGTTTGAATTCTACCTTCCTAATTCTCCAGAAATTTGTTAATATTAAAATTTGAGTTGAGAAACATCTATCTACCTATCAGCTGATAGTACAAATACATAGGCATAGTATGTGGGATGGGATACCCTTGGTAGTTGCATAGATAACAGATTAACATGTGATGGGTTGTGTTTGTTTGCAGCAAATTTGTGATTCCAAAATATATTCTAACATGTTAGTCAAAAATCAGTAATGTTATAAAGAGGTAAAGTTTGTGAGGTTGGATGTATTTTGACAACTTTTTTTGCAGTAGAAAGCCAGTTCATTTGCATCTACTAGTTTTATCATAAATTGTCTATCACAAGGATCGTTTACTATTTGTGTGGGTGAACCAACCACCAACTTATACAAAAGCATTTAGAATTTTGTCATTTTTTCTATTGTTAGAATTTATAAGTGACTATGTAGCAGTCCTGAACCTTTTTAGACCTAAATATGAGGACAACAAAACTGACTCCATCTATTTAGCTATTCATTCCATCTGCTACAATGGCTCTATTTAGGATTTTTTTTTTGTAATAGTATCTAGTGCAGCGGAGCGGCTGGAGCCCATAACATTCCCTAGCCTGAAGACTCGGCGAGTTATGAAGGGACACCAGTCCAAGGTGTTATGCTCAGACTGGTCACCTGACAAAAGACACATTGCCTCCTCCTCGCAGGTATTTGTTATATTTCCTGTTAGTTAAAAACAATGTAATTCTTATGCAAACATTAACTTCTCTAAGCAATAATTGAGTTTGTTTGTATGTGACTTAATATCTATTCCAAAGGAATAATACTAAATGAATGTAGACAATGAGACCTTTTTGCATATGGGTTTGGGTGATAATGATGATGAATCAGTGTCAAAATACAATTATGTAACTCTTGTCAGGCACTCTCATTGTTTACTAATGTTTTTATGTCACTCACTGTATTGTAATAATTATAATAAATTGTTAATTGTTCTATTACAATGTGTCATGTGGTTACTTGAAGTATTCAGTGTGTACTCCACTGAATATGTATGTGATACATCTAATTATATTTGTTTTCCTTTATTGTTTAATGTATAAACCCTGCGGTGGTATAATTTATTGTATGTATACTATATAAAACTGTGTGTGTGTCCAGGATGGCAAAGTGATAATATGGGACGCCTTTACAAACACCAAGGAGTTGACGATCTCAATGCCAAGTACATGGGTGATGGCATTAGCGTATGCACCCTCTGGAACCATGATTGCAGCAGGGTACGTTATTTAGACATATTTCCATGTATTTGCTTATTAATCGTCACTGAGCTATTGTCCAGTGCAACGGGTGTTGCAGAATGATTGCTTTAAAATTCGTTTTTAACGCTATTTTTGTTTTTTCCTTTAGGGGTTTAGACAATAAGGTGACGGTGTTTCCGCTGGGAGGCGCGGGGGGCGCCGAGGAGGAGCCGGCCGCCCGCAAGCGCACGTTCGCCACGCACACGTCGTACATGTCGTGCTGCCTGTTCCCCAACACGGACCGCCAGATCCTCACCGGCTCCGGGGACGGCACGTGCGCGCTGTGGGACGTCGAGTCCGGCCAGCTGCTGCAGAGCTTCCAGGGCCACGCCGCCGACGTGACCGGCGTGGACCTCGCGCCGTCCGACATGGGCGACACGTTCGCGTCCAGCGCCTGCGACCGCGCCGTCATCGTGTGGGACATGCGCAGCGGCCACGCCGTGCAGACCTTCGACACGCACGAGTCGGACGTGACCAGCGTGCGCTACCACCCGTCGGGCGACTCGCTGGCCACCGGCTCGGACGACTCGCGCTGCCGGCTCTTCGACCTGCGCGCCGACCGCGAGGTGGCGCGCTACGCCAAGGAGTCGCTGCTGTTCGCCGCCAACTCGGTGGAGTGGTCGGTGTCGGGGCGCCTGCTGTTCGCCGGCTACAGCGACCACACGGCCTGCGCCTGGGACGCGCTGCGCGGCCTGCGCGTGTGCGCGCTGTGCGGCCACGAGCACCGCGTGTCGCGCGTGCAGCTGGCGCCCGACGGCGCCGCGCTGGCCACGGCCTCGTGGGACGCGACCGTGAGGGTGTGGGCCTAGCTCCACCCGCCCCCCACCACCAGTAGACGCAATATACTCGCTCTCGCCCGAACGCTTGTTTCATTTCCTCAGACTTTACTCAAATAAAACACGACACGCTCGTAAGAAACAATTTATTAACAGAGTTCCGTTCGTATCTTTACATAATTGACTACTTACGCGTACCTATTACAACCTATATTGCTCTACGATCACAGTAGATACGTAACTACGAACTGGCGGCCGCACGCACGTGTCTGACTTTGTTCATGTGCGTTCGTAATGATAGGCCTTCTAGAAACTTCGCACACACAGAGATACAGCTAGTTTAGAAATACCGTAGCATACGATAAAATTTGTAACAACATTCCAATAAACAAACCATAAACAATTATTCAACTTCTTAACAAAACTTAGCCCATGTATCTTGACAGTGAAGTGCCCGATTATCGGACAATGTAATGTAATTGTAATCATAACATAATTGAAACCAAAATTTAAATTTACAATTTAACATGATAACCTACTAATAATCACTCTTTTGGTAACTTCATGCTCTGTTTACCCGATGGTATAGACAGCATTAGCACTCCTATGAACATACATTAGTCACAATATTGTAAACCATAAAAAATTGTATAGAGAAATTATTATTAAATAAATTAAGATATATGTATATTTTTTGTTCTATCTTTACAATAAATTATTTTGTTCGTTTCCACACTTCAGTCACATATAATGTCAAAATAAAAAACTTATTGCACTATGATACATTTGTCTTTTCAGCTACCTATAATAATGTCTGGCTGTACTCATTGGACAGTTATATTAACGTAAATTCATTCGCTCTTATTGTATTACAATAAATATAAAACAACAGAAAATAATACCATTAAAATAATACTTGATAACGAGTCAAAATAAACAGTACTTAACAATTGACAGAAACGTCTAAAGGTGTTCAAGAGAATCCATGAGAAATGTAAACTGGGATCCAAGTAGTGATTGATAGCAGAGGAGTCGGTATTCGTATTTATAAAAGCGTGGTTATATATGTATACGTCACGAATTCACAGCATCCGTTATTCGCTAACACTAAATATGTCTAGAGGTAAAAAAACAGCCCATTCAACTGATATGTGAATTAATTAATAACACCTTCTTTGAAGTCACTCAACTTCTTTAATAACTTGAGGTGTTATTTATAGATTAGATAGTTACAAACGTCGCAGAAGCAACATTTAGTATTTATACATTTAGTTGAGTGTTTCAGCGGTCGGAACTAGATCGTGTCGAGCGATTACCTCCTGTTATTATGTTCTGAGTTTACAAAGTGACGTTCTGCTGAGCGTACGTAATGCGTATACGTCGTTAGGTGATGCGGGTTCACAGCGAGTAGAGATGCAGGTCCACCCCCCAGCCCGTGGCGGCCACGTGGGGCGGCAGGGCTCCGGCGAGCGCCGCCTGCTCCTCGCTGACCGCGAGCGCGCCGGCCATGGCGTGCGCCGCCAGCGACAGGCGCGTGTCGCCCTCCCCCCGCTCCCCCCGCACGCGCAGCCGCACGTCCCACTGCGCGCCCCCCTCCCCCGCGCGCGCCGCGTGCAGCGTCAGGAAGTACGTCTGCCGCTCGCCCCACGGCGTGCTGGGCAGCGGCGCCTCCAGCACGCTGCTCCACTCGAGCGTGGCGCCGGGCGGCGGCGACACTATCAGCACCACGTGCTGCGCCGCGCGCGTCACGTTCACCTGGGCGATATCGAGCGTTAGCGGCGAGGTCGTCGCCTCGCGGCGGTGCAGCTGCGTGTACGTACGTGCAGGAGGCGCAGGTCGGGCGCGACCCTGTCGGCGCGCAGCTGGGCCCGCAGCTGCACGAGCGGGCCGGTGGCGGCGGGCAGCCGGTGGGCGCGCGCCACGCGCGACAGCACGGGCAGGTAGTAGGGCGCGCCGCAGTACACGTGGGCGCCGCACGCGGCCGGGGACACCCGCCCGCCGCCCGCCACTGACCGCACACCGTTATAGCATTCATTCATCAAATAAATAATAATTGACATTACGGAACGCCTAGAAAATGTGAAATATTGAAATTATTTAATCAAATAGTAGTAGACACAAAAATACAGATTCTGGCAGGAATTAAAAATGTCACGAATAAAATAAAAATCATGATTCGGAGGGAGCGGAATCGCCCGATTCCGAGGCGCGAAAGTCCCGGATCGAGCTCGTCGAGAGATCGGACGGAGACCTATGGGGGCCCCCGTATCGAACGGTGCCGGGCGAGCTGACCCCGTCAGTCCCTCCGTTGACGGAATCCTTGGACCCGGAAGTCGCGGGTTAAAGAATGGTCGACACGCTCGTCCCTAGGGTCCGTGCTCCTAGAAAGAGTTCTCCGCCCGTATCCTACCTGTCGCAGGGCAGGCCCGTTTGTCGGACTGTCAAATCGGATTCCGGCAGGAGCGCTCGACGATCGACGCTGTCCGTTGCGTTTGAGCCCTATCGGAAGCGGCAGTCCAATCCGGGGAGGTCTCGCTTGACATCGTCAACGCCTTCGGGACTCTCCCCTGACCGGCCATCAGGGAAGCCCTCCTTTATCACGAGGTGCCCCCCTACCTGAGGTCGGTCATCGGGGCCTACCTGCAGGTGAGACGGGTGGACTATGTCGACCGGAACGGGACGGAGATAAGGAAGGAAATCACGTACGGGGTTCCGCAGAGGTCCGTGCTGAGACCCCTTCCGTGGTACCTCGCCTACGATCCGGTTCTCCACACCAGTCTGCCCCGTGGTGTTAGTGTCTTGAGTTACGCTGATGACACTGGTGGTCACCACGGGGCCCGATTTACGTAAAAGGGGCACTGTCTCCTACAGGTGGACTTAGATACTCACCGGGCACAAGTGTTTCGGTGAGTATCTGAATTAAATAAAAAGAGAAGAGAAGGCGAAATGCCATCATTGCGCATCCGACCTGGACTTCGTCCAGCACACGCCGGAGGTCTGCTCAGCCTGGGCGGCCGAGCGTCAAGTGCCGGTCGACAGGATCGGGCGAGACCTGTCCCCGCCAGCATCGATCGTGGCAATGCTGGCGGGAGTGGAGGGTTGTTTCCTCTGCGCAGCTGTAATGCTTTAGAATATGGTCGCCGAGCGCGATCGGGAGAGAGCTGATCGTGCGCCCGGGTCGCGGCTCGGGAAGGATGACCCCCCGGTGCGGCCGGGGAGGGTCGTCGGGGCGCCGCCGACCGCGTGAGGCTCCTCGAAGATGAGCTCTCCTCGTAAAAGAAGCGGGGCGACGGCAGGGTGGTCCGGAGGCGTTAACTGTATTCTGGACCATCCTAACGCCGGGGGAAGGCCGCCGCGGGGTTTTAGTGCATTTGTTCGCGTAAGAAAAATAAAGGTAGATAATCGTACAGTACCGTATCGCTCTAGCGTTTGGCGAGTGTTCGGATCCAGTTCGGGCACCCAGAACATGTTGTCGACCCGGTCGTGGCCGGGCGGCCCGGGCGGCCCGTGCAGCGTGCGGCGCGTGTGGAACAGCATGAGGCGCTGCGGCCGCGTGGCGCTGTAGGCCCCGCCCGCGCCCGCCCACGTGGCCGCGGCCACGCCCAGCGCGCACGCCGCCCACAGCCAGTACACCTGCAACGCGACTGACGTGAATGTCAGTGTTCGGCTCATTTTTGAGAGTATGTATCCCCCTGATGCCCCAATCGAAAGCGACTAAAATCCCCACATTTACTAGATATTCCCCGTAAAAAAAAATATTATTTATAAAACCCATACCTGCGACACCAAATTCGTCAGTAGTACGCGCAGCCGACCGGACATCAGGCATTTTGTACGTTGCACGAATTAGTCTCATATATTTCTCGAGCCTGTACCTTTCGGGGTACACGATTGAATGCCATTTCAAGGTCGACGAACACTATATGTAGGTTCTTATGCACTCGTCTATATTTCTCGCAGAGCTGCCGTAATGCTTAAATGGCATCCGTCGTCCCGGCATGAACCCGAATTGGTTTTGGAATACCGCGCTCTCTTCTCGCATTCATCTTTCAAACACTTTCTCCCATATTTTTAAGGTGTGTGACATGAGCTTTATCCCTCGATAGCTGTTACATTCTTGTGCATCCCCTTTATTTTCATAGATGGGCACTATAAAACTGCTGCATCAATCAGTGGGGATCATCTCTACAACTTATCTAATAATAAAGTCAGTCACCGACATCATCTACACCCATCTCTTCCATGCCTCTGCAGGTATTCCATCCGGCCCCAACGCTTTTCCATTCTTCTTACTATGCACAGCCTTGTGTACCTTTTGTATACTGAACTGTCTAAGTATACTCACATTCTCGGGTGGATTTTCTAACATTCCGTCCCACTTATTCTCATTGCATCTCATATTTTTATATACCTTTTAGACCAGGGTAGATATTTTTTAAACAAAAAAAATAGTAGGATGAAACCGATTAGAAAAAGAAGAGAATATTACAAAATTGAAAGGAAAAATAATTTACGGGCGATCTGGGGTCGGGAAGGGGATAGGGGTGAGTTTTTAAGGGTAAAAAAAGGTTTTTCTCGATTTTCGGCAAAACTAAAAGTCTATTATTTTTTAAGGCATCTAACCTGGTCTATTCTAAATTTTTTAAAGTTGGATAAGGAATTTAATCCTACCAAATCACACTTTATTATTAAGTGAAGCAGTTAGGTTCACTGACCAATTTATGAGGATTCCTTGTGGCTACCACGAACGGCAACAACCAGCTTAGTGCGGCCAACATGAGCGCTGATGTCATCACCGCCATCATCACCTGCAATATGCGATATTAAGGGATCATGTTTACTGTTCGCTTTGACTCAGTTTGATTCACTTATAATTTAGTTACAATGAAATAAAATTTTAATGTCTCGGTGGTCCAGTGGTCGAGCGGGCTGCTTCTGAATGAAAAGGGTTCGAATCCTAGCTCACACCAATGACTTTTCGAATTTATTTTCAGAAGTTATGTGTGATAATATCGATGACTGAAAACTTTATGCTCGGTAATGCAATAGGTTCGCCACTAAAACTATGCTATACTATAAACTAAAAGCTATGTATGTGTGTATACAAAATACTGTTTAATTTAAATTACCCCTTACTCCGTCCATTATATTATTGTATTTTAGACAGCTCGCGAATACTTGTTACTATAACTTTGTTCTGACGACATAACCTAAAACTCTTAAACAAAAGTTAGGCGCCAATACGTCATAATTCATTGACAAGGTCACTGCGATGTGGGTTATTATTTTAGGGATGTGGTTAGTTGATCAACTGTTAGCGGCTTTTGATAATATGGTAGAGCAAACTACCATTATTCTTGTCAGCGAAGATTCGTTATCAGATGAATTGAAAAGAGTTAGTGATTAGTGAATAATTGTTATTACAATAAACATTTATATATTTATGTGGTTATACAATTTTCGACTTATACAATAATACGCCACAAATTCCGTCCCACCCGTCTCTCTCGCTTACGTCCTGATCTTATGAGTATATCGTGATGAAATATACATCTTCATTCCAAATTTCAGCCAAATCCGTTCAGTTTTGTAGAATCACGATGACATATTATTTTATTTTATGACACATTTATAAAATGATACGAAATACCTACAGATTTATTATTATGTACTTTTAAGTAGATAATTCCATGTACAATCATGATTCTTATTTATCGACGTATGATTTTTTAAATCAAGGTTTTTAATATGTTATCTATATTTTGAATTTTATTGCAAACATTATTACCATCTGTCTAATATACAGTAATATATTGGACGCAATATAGTTAAATTATTCGAATCACAAATGAATTCTTTTCATTAATGTATTATAATAATTTAAATGTTCCGGAAAAATCTATCTTATGGGGTTAAACATTATGTTAGACCCCATAGTCAACATACCAGTGTTGTTGGTGTAGTTTAGTTTTTTTATGTTAAGAAAAATTTTGGATCCTGTCCTTATCGAAATATAAGAAATAAATTATCTATAATGAATATTAGATGTCGAGCAGTTAGTCGAATTCCAAAATTAATTTTCGACCCAAATTTTTATGGGGTCGTGCAATACAAGCTAAAATAAAGATGCGGGATAAGTTACATCCGGCGGCACGGGTCCGGAGCCGGCGCGGCCCATGATGGGCACGAACATGTAGAGCGAGTTGAGCAGCAGGTAGCAGGTCTGCAGCAGCGGCAGCGCGGCGCCGGCGGCCCACAGCAGCGGGCGCGGCGCGCGGACCAGCCTCGCCAGCACGTCCGCGGCCGACGGCAGCAGCGCCCACAGCAGCGGCAGGAAGCCCGAGCGCAGCCCCAGCAGCGCGCACGCCGCCAGCGCGCCGCCCGCCACCAGCGCCTGCGCGTCGTGCGCCGCGCGCGCGCGCCACCAGCCGCGCCCGAGCGCCCCGCCCGCGCCCCCGCCCCCGCCGCCCCCCGCGCCGCGCGCCAGCAGCGCCCAGCTGGCCGCCAGCGCGGGCGCCACGTACAGCGGCGCCAGCAGCGCGGGGCGCGCGTAGAAGGCCAGGCGCACCCCCGCCGCGTGCAGCAGCGCCGCCACGCCCCCCGCCGCGCCCACGCCCCCCGCGCACGCCCCCAGCGCCGCGCCCGCGCCGCGCCCCGCCGCGCGCAGCCACGCGCCGCGCCCCATGTACACTGTCGCACGGGTACTGACTATTATTACGTTCGATCGATTTTTGATAATAAATACGCTCCCCGAAGATAAGCTCCCCCCTTGCGACGGTAAGGTGATCCAGAGAAAAGGCATTACATGTGTACGTATATGCTTTACACCGTGACGACTGAATCAAAACTTGATCCTCGCACTTCTCACCCTTATAAACATATAAGCGCTAACTTTTCAATTTGTTTTTATAACTTCGCTTCGTTTTTTACCTGAAGGTGTAAGCAATGATTGTTAAGCCTTGACTTTTTAGGATTATATAGGCGTTTATTTATTACTTATTTTTATTTGTTTCCCGCGATATAATACTAAAAAGTTGTTTTAACGTTATGTGTGATTCGCGAAAATCTGAGAAATAAATATACATTCTTAATTTTAAATACGTACATGTGCAAGCATAAAACTATACTATATTGAATAAACGAGTCTCACAGTGCTTGTTGGCGTCGGCCGCGTTGAGGTGGAGCTTCAGCGCCACGAGCGCCAGCGTGGCGGCCACCAGCGCGAGGGCGGCCGGCGCGCGCGCGCTCAGCACCAGCAGCCCCAGCACGTCGAAGAACACGGGCTGGCGGGACGACTCGTCCACCTCCGACTCCAGGCTGGTACTCGACAGCAGACCTGCCACAAACACACCACACACCACTAGGAATATAAACGACCGACAGTGTATTCACTCATCGATATTGTACGGTGCACGTTCAGATTTGCATTTATTATTTTTATGTTGATATTTGCATTGTCTTACGCGATAGGTTTGGATAGCTTGCATTTTGTTCTGGGTTCATTCCCGTTGAATACTCATTGCATTGCATTATATATGGGTAACACCCCATACATTTTTTGGTCCTTCGAGCCGGATATAATCATAAAAAAGTCACAAGTCAATACGAGTCACTTCGAACGCTTTTTATACAGGAATGAACTTGTTAACAAAATTGCGGACTAACTTTTAAAATTGTTGACGACCACGGTATCAACTGCTATCATGTACCACGAAGTGCGCAACGACACCTGTTTTGGACTAAGTGACGTCTTTACTGCATAGGAGTAACATAGACAAAGATATTAATCGCTCGGATATTCGTGTCAATCGCTAACTGTCGCAAGATAACTCGGTAAAGGTTCGCTTGTGCCTACGTTTATAGTTTTTATCTCGTCTCTTTGGCCTTAATCTAGTCGAAGTAATAGGGAGCACGTACCTCTAGCGAGCGCCAGCACGTTGTCCCCGGTGCGCTGGAGGGCGGCGCGCGGCACGTGGGCGGCCGTGTCGAGCCGCGTGTGGTACACGTAGCCGTTGGAGCTCCACGCCAGGTCCACGCCTGCAACAACACCCGCACGGTCAGCTCAGCCCCGCCTTGCCCGGTCTTGGGTAGTCACACGGTCTATGTACCGGAAAGCTTGCCGAAGTCGCGGAATATCCGAAAGTCCGTGTCAGCCGGGATCAGACCGCTCTCGAATATCTCTTGAGCCAGAGACGAAGCGAACGGATGGGGCACCGCACCCGCATACACCTGATAACATACAAGAAACGCATATACGAGGTTACTTGATGAGTTGATTGATATTAAAAAAAACATCAGTCAAATGCGAATTGGACATTCGCCTTTGAATTTCATTCATCAATTAATAAAGATTTCACATGTATTGAAACAAAAACTACAGATTTTTAAAATAACATGCTAAGAGGTTATGGGGGCTATGGGGGTCTAATGTACAAGTTAATCTGGAAAAAGTTTGAGAATCCCTTGTTGAAATAGTTCACAACAAAATTAAGTATATGGAAAAAACATCGAAAAGTACTAGTTCCTCGTGTAGATTTAGAAATCTCCGTGTATCACCAAGAAGATGGGATGCTCTAAAAAAAGATCACGTTATTAATGGACGGCCCCGAGGTGTATGACTCTGTGTGAGTTACCTCCATGATCCATGGGTCGTGTGGTCCTGCTTGGAACAGTACCTCCCTGCCGCCGGCGCCGCATGCCTCCAAATTTATGAACGCGCGCACTGACTTGGCCCACCTGTTAAACATTTCCAGCCTCTGCTTAGGATCATAAAGATTCCTTCTCTTTAATTTTTAAATGAAAGGTTTTCTTTAATGCGAAAGAGGCAAGCGAGCAGGTCACGGTCAGTGACGGTAACCAGCGTGTTACGAATACGTCGAACCAAAAAGTGTTACGAATACGTTGCCGGTCTGTATGGGAATGGGTTAAGAAGAGGATTGGGCCTCCGGATACCTCACTCACCAAACGCAACGCGACAAGTGCCACTTTACATCTATATACTGAGAGGTCGTGGTATTTGACCAGTCAAAGTCGAAGAAGTTTTTTTTTTATGTGATAAAAAAGTTGCCTGCTCGTTTGCCCTCCAAACGAGCAGGCGTGTCACCTGATGGTAAGCAACTAACGCCGCCCATAGACGTCAGTAACACATATAGTGTTACTGTTGCGTTGCCAACTTTTAAGGGATAGGGGATAGGGAAGGATGGGGGTGGGCCTCCGGGTACCTTTCTCACCGAACGAAACGCGGCATGAGCCACTTTACGTCGATCTTCTGAGAGGTCGTGGTATTCACCGGTCGAGCCGGCCCATTTATGCAGTGAACTGCTTGGCTCGACCACTGTAAAAACTCTGTGCTCGAAAACTGTTAAAATTCGGTTAATAAGTGAGTAGGCACGTACTTGTGTTGCGTGATGAAGGCGTGGGAGGCCTGCAATATGTTCTCCTCAGCGCCGTTGAAGAGGAAGATGGCGTCGTGACGCAGAGGATAGGGGGACGCGGCCAGCGCTCGCATCGTCTCCAACAGCACCGCACATCCAGCTCCGTCATCGCTCGCGCCTGACCACATCTTATATATTTAAATGAGCATATAGCTATTTACATTTCTATCTATTGTAGACAATTTATAAATCGCTATTTATATAACAATAAGAATAACATCTTGGATACAATACTCCAGCGCCCCCTAGTTCCAATCTAAGCAACTAAATGCTTGTGTTATGGATACTAGATAACGGATAATATTACATATATACTTTTCTTGCGTAAATACATACTTATAATTCATAGAAAAACACCCAGACGCCGCACAAATATTCATGTTTGTCACAAATATTTGTGCTCGGGCGGGAATGGAAACCGCGACCTCATTGATGCAGCCGGTAGTTTTACCAATGCGCCACGACTCCTTTTACATATGAAGTTGTAAGCAGCATTGGATCGTCTCTCCGAATATTATGTTTTAAATACAAATATCATATTGAATATTACACATGTCATTCTAAATTTTATTAAACCTCTCTAAATTAAGAAACTTTCTAAATTAATTGGTAACTCGAAATAAGGGCGAAAAAAGTAATTCGGTATTCAAATAGTTAAACTACACCGAGGGTTAATTTTACCAGGAAAATTATCCCGTAAGCGTGTGATAATGTGCTTGGAAAAAAGCTTTAGATATGTCGAATAAGTCATTTGTTAATAAAGAAAATAAAACTTGGTGAATTACTGGTACATTTATAAACATACAAAACTTTGCACCAGTCGCTGTACCTACCTAGTACCTATCTCATGCGGGTATCAGCTAGCATGAGATATTTCAGATAGAATAGCGAATTGTCCGCAACTATGACTGCGCATTGTAATAAAAATGCCAGATAAAAAAAAGCTTATCGCGTCCTGGACAATTCTTGGTAAATACAACCGATTAACTACTAAAACCATACTCTCCCCTCTGTTGCTAAAGCAGAATATAATAATTTGCTAAAACAATATGTACTTAAATTTTGCGAGTCCGGGACTTAATGTAATTAATATAGGTAGATACACTTCACGGTTGTAGAGCCACGCAGTTCGCTGCATGAATGGGCCGGCTCGACTAGTAAAATACCACGACCGTCAACGCATCGTCGTCAAATGGCTTTGCCGGGTTTCGTACGGAGACGGATGTACTCGGGATCGCAATTCCTTGCCTATCCCAATCTTGAAGATCTGGAGTACACTTGTAACTGTGTTGCCCCCCTTTACCCATAAAAAAAGATTAAGTCCCCGGTGTATTTGTGATAATATTTGTCCGCATTACGTCGTTTGTAAGTCGTAGATAATAATGTACCTACTTGTGCAAGAGATTAGTACAATTGTTAACAAATAAACATTTTAATACAGATAATCACATGGTTAACCTTCGACAGAGTATCTATGTGTACTCAAGTAAAGCGTTTGTTTTACAAACTATTACGGTTGTGAAATTACAAAACTCATCTACACATATAAAACAATATTGAACTATAACATCACGCATGTTTCCGCGAATAGTGTGGGCAGCGACATTTACGATAGAATATAGCGAATTTTTTTGGAGCACTTGCGTTACATGAGACACCCATTTTTTCGACGAATACAAGGCCTCGTTGACTAAGACTTCGGGTTTTAAAGGGGTGAAGATTCACTAATTCATACACAAAGAATAAATTGGGCGCCCGGCCTGATCTCAATAGAGTGATTGATTAGATTGGATGATATATACATATATGATGATATAGATGATGTGTCCAGTGAACATTTAGAGATTCGTAGTCGCCGCTTGCAGCTCAGCGCGCATGACTATTCTAATCACGGTAATTTAACTAATTTCAAAGACGCCAGACTCTAGTAAAACAAAATATAGGTTATAGCACTCAACAGTGAGACCGATAAACCTCCCAAAGTCAGGAGCATTTTTGTTCAATAGTTCAGTAGTAGTAGTTCAATTATATATTTCAAAGAAAAATGTTAAGCCTCGTCTCGCCGTTATGTTTACGTCCCAAATGGAATAGGTAGCGAACCTATTGTCATACCGGGCACAAAGCTTTCATTCATCGATATTTATCACACTTAACTTCCGAAAACAATTTTGAAAAGTCATTGGTGTGAGCCAGTGTCAGGAATATATTACTTTTTCTTATGGGATAGGAGGGCAAACGAGCAGGCGTGTCACCTGATGGTAAGCAACCAACGTCGCCCATGGACACCAGCAACACATATAGTGTTACTGTTGCGTTACCAATCCATAAGGGATAGGGAAAGATGGGGAATGGGAGTGGGCCTCCGGGTACCACTCTCACCGAACGAAACGCGGCATGAGCCACTTGACGTCGATCTTCTGAGAGGTCGTAGTATTTCACCGGTCGAGCCGGCCCATTCATGCAGCGAACTGCTTGGCTCTACTGTTATTATTATTTAGTATTGTTATAACATAACTTCACGCCTTTTGTTACCCGAAGGTGTAGGCAGCGGCTGTTAAGCCTCGTCTCTCCTTTATGTTTACGTCCCAAACGGAATAGGTGGTGAACCTATTGCCAGACCGGGCACAAAGTTTACAGTCATCGATATTTATCACACATAACTTCCGAAAGTTATTGTTGTGAGCCAGTGTCTGGAATCGAACCCGGACCTCTGGATCAGAAGCCGTGTGCTCGACCACTGCGCCACCGAGATTATTATTGTTATATTACTTTCTATTAATTATCTTATAAATTATTACACGTTAAACCCCTTGTGGGTAGGCAGAGAGAACAGAGCGCCGTAAGGCGCGATTCTTACACGCCTCACTCTCTACTTTGCCTTTCACACACGCGCGTCGATTTTTAAGGCTCTTAACATCACCTTCCTCCAGAAATCTTGCATCATCCATTCTCTCTATATATCTGAACCATCGGAGCATGCCCTTTCTTACTTTTACACCGACACGCTCTTTCGATCCAACTTCCTTCTTTACAATCTTGTTTTCGACGCGGTCAGCAAGAATCACTTTGTAGATTTCTGCGCAATGCACTTATTTCGACCGCGTTTATCCTACTTTCGTGCACACTCTGCCATACCCAGCTCTCGCTTTCATAACTTAGGATTGGGATCGGTACCGCAATATAATTGTCTATCCTTCTCGCTAACATTTTTTGCCCCTAGGAATCTGCCCAACACTCCATTTACACTATTTCCTAAAGTCACTCATTTTTCGACAGCCACGGTGTGTTCCGACCCTGCATCCAAGCATCCAAGATATACAATTTCATCCACCCGTTCTCCTACACTACATCATCAAACATTGTCCTTGCACCCGTTCTGGATTCTTGTATCTTATAATAGTCTATTTTTCTTTTAATTTCATACATAATTTATTATTTGCATAAACTAGGTCGTCGCTAGATAATTACAATAGATTCACTGTTCCACATCCAGATGTCGTTTTGAAGTGATCGAACAACTACTTATATCAATTTTGATGTATTGAACTAAATCATTAGATATACAATAACAGATAGTGACCGCATTCCATTCACATTGTTACTAAGAATTATTAATAATAAACTCATTTTGTAAGTTATTTTTTTTGTCGATATACTTTTATTACTCATTTCGCGACTTCATAACGTCTTGAAATAAGTTTTTCCGATCAAGAAACATTTTTTCTAACATAACTTCACTTTTTTACCCGAAGGTGTTGGCAGCGGCTCTTAAAAGTTATTCGAGTTATTGGTATGATAACTATACAAATAACTTTTCGAAATTATTTCGGATCGAATCCTGATTCGATCCCGACACGAGCTAATCGCTAATGATTTTTCAGAAATATTTTTTGATGATCAGTCAATGACAGTTTTTTTGTTATCCGATAGGAGGACAAACATTCACCATGACACCTGATGGTAAGCAACTAACGCCACCTATGGACACCTGCAACACAGATAGTGTTACAGTTGCGTTGCCTGCTTTTAAGGTAGTGGAATGGGGAAAGAGGGGTGTGCATTTGGGACACCTCTCTCACCAAACGAAACTCCACTTTACGTCAATATTCTGAGAGGTCGTGGTATTCCACCGTTCGAATCCCCTATTAAATATAATAAAAGATATGGCAACAGGCTCACCACGTATGCCAACCCAATGTTATTCGGGAATGGGAATCGAACACGCAACCACAATGGTTGAGGAGTAGACGAAGCATACTAGTGTTCATCTAAGTCTTTTCAATGCGATATCAGACTTGCACAGAACGGGAGTCAACCGGACTATTTTGTAACACATTGTGTAAGTAAACATATTCGATAATTATTTCATGGACAAATAAATAAGAGCGACTTGAACTGAACAATTCTTGTGCGATAATTATGTCTAATTCATTTACTGCACCTGATTCGTGACCCAGTTTTATTAATAGGACGTTACTCATGTAATCAGTGTAAAGTGGCAATAGTAAGTGGCATTAGTAATATTTGGATTTTTTTTCTATGTTTACAGATGTTTTTGTAACAGGTTTTTATTGAGTATATATCAATGTGTAGAATTAAGCATTCATTGAAAGCCTTTTAGATTAAATAAGTACTTGTAATGATATGGATTTCGGGCTCACACCAATGATTTCTCGGTATTCTTTTATGAAGTTGTGTGATAAATTGTGATGACTGAGAACTCTGTGTCCTGTGTATAGTAGTAATTTCCGCCACCTTTTTCTCTATTCGGGACGGTAACATAATGTTTCGGCGACTCGTGCTATAAAAGCTGTATTCTAGTAAAAAGAAGACATAAAAATATAAATAGTATCTAAACACACTCGACAGGGTTATAGAACTAAATAACTTTAGTGTATTATTTAATTGTTATCAGTTAATATATTTTTTTCTCGATACCATAATAAATTTGTTACTTATTAACTCCGTTTTCCTTGAAACTATAATAATCATTATAGGTAAAATTTTTACTAATCAGTAAACAATAGTGTTAAAAATGAAATTTTCCTGTAACTTTTAATAGACAAACTGAGCACGTAAATACATATAACAATAATTTTCAGATTTTTTTATTCCTGGAGAGTGCTGTAAATAAGTTAACTCCTATTACTAATTTCTATCTACACTAATTAGAGTTAGTTAAAGACAACCACGGTCATCACGAGCTAAATGTTATGCATGAGCAATATGTGAGTGAGTCCGTTCTCCCCGGTCGCCCCGGGCACCGGGCCCAAGAGGCAGGTACTCACCGGGGCTGTCGGGCACCGTGTCAAAGTGACAGTTGAGCAGCAGGGCGGTGCGTCCCCCCGCGCGCGCCCCCGCCCCCGACACGCGCGCCACCACGCTCTGCACATCTCGGTACACGTTGTTCATACCTTGGAAATCAGAAATAACTGTATATAACTTTACTTTGAAGGATAGGCAGAAATGGCTGAGTGCTATAAAACTCAGTCCCAACTCGAATACGTTTACAATTCTTTATTCAATATCATGCTTGTTCATTTGTTCTTACGGATCCCTGCATCATCTTCTGATAAAATATTTGCTACTTTAAGGAGCGTCAGGAGCCTTTTCAGATACCTAGGCATTCATTTATCAAACCACGTCTTAAACGAAACTTTTATGTCAAACTATCAGGAACTACAAATTGCAATTAGATGCCACTGACCATCCATGAAGGTGAGTGAGAAGCTGCCACTGGCGCGCTGCACGTCCAGTTCCACTCGGTTGTGTGGCGACGCCTGCGAAGCGATACTCTTCACGGCTGACACCAAAATGGCCACAGATAACACCTCGTTCTCGTAGCTGCCAGCCACCTGTGTCACATTCATATTTTAATATTGCACAGAACCAAAACATGTTTAATATGTAATAGAGCGCACTTGCCAGTTTGAATTCCGAACTCATTAAATTTCTTTCTATAATTAAATTTCACAACAATTCTGTCCAAACGGAGTGTGAAAAGAGTGGAAGATAAAATAATGAGTAAGCAGACATACTGCAAAAGATGAAGGCCGTAGGAGCCGAGGAATGCCATGAAGCTCTTTTCCGGACTTAGCTAACCATAACCTACCGTGAGGTCACATTCGGAGTCCTAAAAACAACTACCGTGAAAGTGAGTATGATGTAAAGGAATCATGTGTGCCCACATTTCTTTAGCTGTCCCGAGGGACTTTGTGTGAAGTTATGGTCACATCTTATTAAGCATGTCCTATAAGCTTTAAGACATGCCCATTAAGAAATTAATTACAGGCTTGAAATTTAGTTTAGGCTTGCAGTGACCCAGCCATTATAATATATTAATATCGGTGATGTTTACCTACGATCGATTTGATTACAGAATCGAATAGCATATTGTCACGACAAAACGCCATATCGTTCGAATTGAGCACGAATTATTTAATTGAAGAAGAACCAGCGAGTGACGCGTTAACTGAATATAAACGAATTCTAACAGACAGATTAAGTTGGCATGGAGTCTGTTTTATATTTTTTCAGATTAAAGCGATTGAAGTGTTCTCGTCTAATATTCAAATTATGGTTTTTATTTTAGTTAATTCCTATTATTTTCCAAGGGCTAGATTGTACTTTATTTAAAAAATAAATAAAAAAATACCAAAAAAAAATAGCAAATGTCAGCAATGGGCAGGAGGTAGCGTTGCATTTTAAATAGTAATTTGAGACCGATCAATTATAACCTTTTTCAATAGATCACGGATACTAATTATCGAATCAAGAGTCAGCTGGCACACCATTTTCGAGATACTTTTAATTGTACCGAGCTGAAAAAACATTGTCAGCTGCGTGGGTAGCGGTGGAAAGTCCGTCAGCTACAGCAATAATAAGGTCAGCAACTTGTTTCAGTATCAGCCGGCATATGACACCTTTTTCGTTTGCAACGCACCTCCTGTAATAATATGGGCTGGATCGTCATTAATCATGATATAATGTTCCCTCGTTTTCCTACACTGCCACACCTTTAAAGGGAAGCGAACCGTACCTAAGCAAAGGGAACGAAAGGAATATCGAGTTTGATTAGTATGTACGTTAATTGATTAATAAAATTTTACTTTTATAAGTAACTTTACGCCGTTAATACACGTCAGTATAAGCAATATGCAGCTACTTTCTAACGCCGATCGAACATTTGGCCCCATGAAACAGGCGTCCCTCTTCATAGTTAGATAACGGATACAATATGATCATTAGGTTATTAGTCTCGGTGGTCCAGTGGTCGAGCACACGGCTTCTGATCCAGAGGTCCAGGTTTAATTCCTGACACTGGCTCACACCAATGACTTTTCGAAATTGTTTTCGGAAGTTGTGTGAGAAATATATATGATTGGAAACTTTGTGCCCGATATAGCAATAGGTTCGCCACTTATTCCGTTTGGGACGTTAATATAACGGCGAGACGAGGCTTAACAGCCGCTGCCTACACCAGCGGGTAACAAAAGGCGTCAAGTTATGTTATGTTATAAGTGCTTCGAACTCGGGACAGAGAGATAAGACGCCCTTATTATTTATACGGAAGTGACGCTAAGCAATGATTCAACGAAAAAAAAACTGTTAAGCGTGTATTGTGTCATCGGAAGATAATTACACCCGTAATTACATACGTACAAGAATCTTAGGAAAACCGTCAAATAGTGTTTTACCTTGGAAAATAAATTATAATATTAACTTTAAATTTAGCTTCATTTAATAATAACAATATTACGTGCATTGAGGTCGTAAAGGTTAAAAATATTTTGTTTGTTTGTTTCAAGGAGTTAATTTAAAAACTATTAATGTTTCTATTAGATTATCTTAAAAGCTATAACGTGACGTAATCGGCAGTTATAGTAACAAGTATCAAAATCAGGCTTCGAAACGCGGAGGTCGCAAGTTAGATTCTTACCAAGAAAGAAATGAACATACTTAGTACTATTTATCCTACACATTTTTTTTTACAAAAACTGATTTCTTATGCTCATGCTAGCCTTTCTGTGAAGGCCCTTCAAAACCTACCTCGGGATGGGCCCATTCGCCTCAAATAAAGCTAAGAGCCACCATGTACGTGCTCTTTATGTACCTACACTATTGAGCTAGCAAAAGAAACCACAGATTTAGTGCTTGTATATTTCTGGTCCAACGAGTCCGACTTCTGTAATCGAATTCCACAGATCTAAATCACATAATCAATAGGTTTAGATCTGGTTTTTCTGAATAACTTACAGTTAAAAAATAATTTGATTCATTACAATGCTAGACCATTCGTGGTTTTAGGTGGGGCAATGTCATGTAGAGCGGAATAAGATGTAATTACCCTCGGTCCTATCGACGTGAGATTGACGAGGTGTTCGTAAGCTATCTCCGCCACAAACTGTTCAGGATTGGCAGTCTCCCGTGTGTGAGGTTCAGGTAAAGCGACGTCTATACGAGCTACCAGCAGAAGTGCGCAGGCACTCCATGCCAGACCCAGGAGCAGCCAGCGCGCAGTCAGAGGGAGTAATATTATCCTGTTTTCCTTCACGAATAATTCTTGTTCGCCATAAACCTCCTGTATAACGAATATGTCACAATATTTAAACTAATATTATAAATACGAAAGCAAACACTACACATAAACTTG
Organism: Euproctis similis; assembly: GCA_905147225.2. Classification (NCBI taxonomy): domain Eukaryota; kingdom Metazoa; phylum Arthropoda; class Insecta; order Lepidoptera; family Erebidae; genus Euproctis; species Euproctis similis. The sequence goes on along the minus strand of LR990121.1, from coordinate 1,054,936 downwards.
GAACTGATACAGGTGGATGATGAGGATACTTTTAATTGAGAAAAAAAAATCTCACAATCTGGCTACTGAAACGCCATCTAGCATACCGGTAATATTCATCAATAACTGACTCCGCCAAGATAGCTCGACCGATTTTAATAAAATTTTGTGTGCATAGTTCCGGGTCAGTTAGTTATCTATATGTACAAATACGTTTAAATTACCAATTCGTTTCTGTAAGTTAATTAATAGTATACCTGCAAAAATGTTATGCTTTCACGCCTAAAACACTAAAAATTTTGTATTGATCAATATAACATAACATAAATATAACTTCACGCCTTTTGTTACCCGAAAGTGTAGGCAGCGGCAGTTAAGCCTCGTCTCGCCGTTATGTTTACGTCCCAAATGGAATAGGGAAATAAAACATTATGAAATATATAACATTACGAAATGGAATTTCACACAAATGGTAGTCACTCTGTCAGCTCGGCTAGATTACCTCTCAGATTATCGACATAAAGTGCCTTTTGCCGCGTTTTGCTCAGTGACAGGGCCATCTGGAGGCCCAATCCTTTTCCCCCTCCACTTCCCATCCCACTCCCGACCCCGTCCATATCATAATAACCTATTGTAAGGGCCGGGAACGCAACTGTAACACTATATCTATGTGTTTAGGTATACATGGGCGGTGTGTGTTGCTCACCATCAGGTGACATGTCTGCTTGTTTGCCCCTATACCTTAAAAAAAATACTTGTGGCTGCAAGATATCTCTCCGTACGACAGAACAAAAATCGCCACTACCAGGAGGCAAACCATTGATATAGATAGACTGAACAACTAAAACAGCTAAATTTGATATTAAAAGAATTGAAAAAAGATTTTGGGCCATTGAGTTACTAACACACACATGAATATCTGAAGATACAGGCATTTAATTTACAGCATATCTTATATCTTTAAATGAGCAATTCTTGTATTGTAATAATTGGGATCTCGGAATCGGCTCCAACGATTTTCATGAAATTTAGTATATAGGGGGTTTCGGGGGCGATAAATTGATCTAGCTAGGAATCATTTTTAGAAAATGTCATTCTATTGTGTTATAGTTCATATTTATTTATTATTCTGTTATTTATATTATTTTATTGTTCTGTTCTGCAATATGTAATTCATACTTAAATATAATTTCCAAAAAACACAATTTATATAAAAAAAAACTATCCAGGTACTATTCAATTATATTAAAATTTGATGTATGTATAAGAAAAACTATATGCTTAAGAGAAACAGACATTTTTTTTTTTTACACAATGTCACAATGTTACAAAATGTATTAATAACAAAATAGACCTTCTATTTTGTTAATAATACATTTTTTTACCATACTATACTACATTGTACATCAATAGTTTGGTAGACATTGTGTAAAAAAATGAAATGTCTTATCAATGTGGATACTTGTTATCTACCAGTAGCTGATAGTAGAACACTCCAACTAACACTATCTTGTCCTAATTACCACTGCCCTATACCATCTATTAGAAATGCTTTTCCGAGCCATCTATTGGAAATGACATTATAAAAAAAATGTAGCTCTGTAAGAATTTCTTAAAAGCTTTTAAAGATAATTAAAATTCATTAATTTGAGATTAATAATGTTTATATTGTAACTCTAAAAAAAAAATCTTTGAAGAATTTAAATTCCAATAGCAAAAAAATTCTTAGAAGAATCTAAATTCCGATAGCAGTCTCCATATGTTTAAGATTAAGACTTCTAAAGAGGTCCTAAGTTTCAATCCAGATGAATACCAATGATATTTGTAAAACACAAGTCCAGGTATTAGGCATTATTGAACTAGATGATTCATTTGGAGTCTGGAGTTATAGATCATAGGTATTGAGTGTATGAAGATTGAAAAAAAAAAATATTAAAAAACAAATACTGCCTACTCTTTAAGTAATAAATGACAAAAATTTATTAAAACATAAAATTATTCATGTAATTTATAAATTCAGAAAAACCGGCGGAGTGACTCTCGCTGACTGCGTAGAAAACAAGGTTGTAAGGAAGGAAGTTGGTTTGAAAGAGTGTCGGTGTAAAAGTAAGAAAGGGCATGCTCCGATGGTTCGGACATGTAGAAAGAATGGTTTATGCAAGACTGACTAAGCAGATATACAATACAAAAGCGGATAGATGTAGGAGTCGAGGACGGCCAAGACACACATTCCATGAGCAAATAGACCGTGTTCTGGAGGAAGGTGATTTTAAGAGCCTCAAAAACCGACGCGCGTGCATGAAAAGAGTTATGAAAGTCAACGAAGCGAGTGAGGCGTGTAAGAATCGTGCCCTATGGCGCTCTGTTCTCTCTGCCTACCCCGCAAGGGATTTGGCGTGAAGTTATGTATGTATGTATTCATGTAAAAAAGTTGAAAAGAAAATTATGAAAAGCTATTTTACATATTCTGTTATTGGGAAGCAGTAAATGAATAGTTTTATAAAACATACTCTAAAAGTTTCAATTCTTCAATAATTATACTAAATGAAATATATAATGTTTGGCTCTAATAGACAACTATAATAAGTTAAATATCACAACTTACCATTGCCAATATATATTTAAATTAATTTCGTTTTAAAAGATTAGTTTAGATAAATTAGTCGAGATTTATTTTTAACATATTAGTAGTTCAGCAACTTTGTATTTTATTAACACATATATTAGCGGTAATCAAAAAGTTCTATAAAAAAGTATTAATTTATTCAAATTAATTTTTACACCAATAAAAAAAATATCGGTTTTTTTTCATAAGTACACTTAAGAAGGCATGCGAGTTGTTAATATATATTATTTCACATCGCTCGCGAACTACTCAGCCTCTGTATAAAATAGACGAACGCAAACAAAGTGAATTTAAAGGTAACTTAAAATTAAATTTTATAGGCAAACTCGAACGGCAAAATGTTTGAGAGAAGCTCAGAAATACTCAGAATCAAAGAGTATATAAATATGCTCAGAATGCTAAGATTACTCGAATACTCGATGCTTTGAGGTATCGATTCTTTTACAAGTATGATACTGTTTTATTCGATATCAAAATCCTCATTAGACTTTGACTGAGCTTGAGAAAAGAACTCGATAGTTTGAAGTATAGATACTTTCGCAGAGCCTACGCCGTGTAGGCCCGGTGGGGTCCTGCCTGAGAAAAACTCAAAAAGTACCCGATACTATTCTGCACAAATTTAGCACCCCATCGAAGGATTTTTGAACTCAAAATGACCTTAATCGATAGGTCTACGTTAGGTCTGTATAGGTCCACCATCATTTTTGTTAGGTCACCTATAGTTTTTTTATAAATATTTTTTTAAATTTTGCAAAAAAAAAATTACATCTTAGCATCTCATTTAAACGGAAACTCATTTATCTTTATATTTCTGCATTCTTTATCGTTAGGTCAGTATTGGTCTATAGTTTTTGCTTTTATATTATTCATTTAATTCTTTTTATTAACAATTATAATTAATTTATCACTGGCGCATGCGCTCAACGCACCTAGTCATAGCATGGTGCGAAATTTAAAGTTTTTTCGTTCCGTTTTCATTACGTCAATAAAAAAATTAATTAAACTACAAACTGCTCTCATAGCGTATAATTCCTAGCTATTTCACGTAAAAACTGATTAATTGGTATGGTACTGGCCACTAATGGTGGCCAGTACCATACCAATTATTCAGTTAGCACCCCATCGAAGGATTTTTGAACTCAAAATGACCTTAATCGATAGGTCTACGTTAGGTCTGTATAGGTCCACCATCATTTTTGTTAGGTCACCTATACTTTTTTTATAAATATTTTTTTAAATTTTGCAAAAAAAAAATTACATCTTAGCATCTCATTTAAACGGAAACTCATTTATCTTTATATTTCTGCATTCTTTATCGTTAGGTCAGTATTGGTCTATAGTTTTTGCTTTTATATTATTCATTTAATTCTTTTTATTAACAATTATAAATAATTTATCACTGGCGCATGCGCTCAACGCACCTAGTCATCGCATGGTGCGAAATTTAAAGTTTTTTCGTTCCGTTTTCATTACGTCAATAAAAAAATTAATTAAACTACAAACTGCTCTCATAGCGTATAATTCCTAGCTATTTCACGTAAAAACTGAATAATTGGTATGGTACTGGCCACCATAAGTATGACCATGAACTTTTTTTTTAAACATAACTATTGCATGTAGTGTCTTAATTTTTTAAGGATACATGTGAAGATATATGGTAAAAAAATAACATAATTTTTAAATTAAAAAATTTTAATTTCAACCAGTGATACGCAATCAGCCAAGGCTCTAAAAAAAAGTCTCCCCACTGCCGCGATGATTTGTGCCATTTACAGTGCCTGGAATAGGAAAAAATTAAAAAGTTCCTGAAACTAGAGGATGTTACCCGTACGAAAACGAATTGAAATTTATTAAAATGACGGATTATGAAAAAAAGTTTTGAAACTTCGCGTGAACATTTGATAATTTTTTTGCCTGTTAGTCACATTTTTTATTCAATCAGAAAACTGGAATTCTCCGGTACCGAGAAACATGTGTATAGAAAAAGCTGAAAAATAAGCAAGTACTCTTCAGATATGACTGTAACTCTTGTACTAATTGATATATGCTCTTGAAATTTTAGTACGTCATTTTTAAGAGTATAGATTATCAAAATATACAAAAAAATAGATTTTTTACCTTCATTTTATGAAAGTTTATAATTTTTAAAGTTTGGGAAGTGTTTAATTTTGATCCTATTTTGAAAAATCGAGTTTTTATCAGATCTTTATGCTTAGATATCTTAGGAAATCATTCGCACTGCTATATTTTTGACTGGACGTTCGACCGTGAGTGTATGCATGAAAGTATTTATAAAAATGAAACCTTGTCGTGCAAAAAAAATTTGTTTATTTTTTTCAACGACGCTTAAAAAACTTCATCTAATCCCATCAAGAACATGAATATTAAACAACGCGTTCGGAGGATATCGCAGTTTAAAAATTCCAAAAAAGTTTTCTGGCTATTAGAGTTGCAACATCAAAATACTGCCATAATGCTCTAGTTCAGTTGACGCAGAATTTTTGTCGTAGAACTTGAAATTTTATGAACAAAGTAAATCATTATGGGATAAACAAAGTAAACTATTATGGGCTTTGGATTAAAAAAAAATTAACTAAAAATTACCTTATAGTTGATATAGTATTTGGTCTCTGGATTTTTCCTCAAATATATTTTTACATTACAATAAAAATTATGTATACATAGACATATAAATATATGTATGTAAAAGTATTCAATTAAATTATTATTTATATTTATTTACCAAGCATTAATAACGTATTTATGCTAATGCATTTCGATTTTACATATTCACGAGTTCTATTAGAAGATTTAAATCAGCTTTTAATTAAATGAAACTTTTGTTATTATTGCATACTTATTACTTTTTATTCTTTAAGTGGTACCCATCAAAAACTTAATTAAACCATATAATTACCATTGAGTCAATTTTAGTATTCGTCGTGCTGATTTTTTATTAGAGTAGTAGAGTAGTAGAGGAGTAATTAGAGATTAAAATTATGAGATTATTTGAGCTTCATGAGAGAAGTTTGTGTTTTGATAATGAAAGCAATGAAAACGGAACGGGAAAACTTTAAATTTCGCACCATGCTATGACTAGGTGCGTTGAGCGCATGCGCCAGTGATAAATTATTTATAATTGTTAATAAAAAGAATTAAATGAATAATATAAAAGCAAAAACTATAGACCAATACTGACCTAACGATAAAGAATGCAGAAATATAAAGATAAATGAGTTTCCGTTTAAATGAGATGCTAAGATGTAATTTTTTTTTTGCAAAATTTAAAAAATTATTTATAAAAAAACTATAGGTGACCTAACAAAAATGATGGTGGACCTATACAGACCTAACGTAGACCTATCGAATAAGGTCATTTTGAGTTCAAAAATCCTTCGATGGGGTGCTAAATTTGTGCAGGTCCGATACTATGAATTATCTTACTATATATTATATTTTTTATTGATACTACTTATGAGTACAGTATCGATACTTTCTATTCGAAACCGAAATCCTCATTAGACCTTGAGAAAAGTACTCGATACTTTGAAGTATCGATACTTTCCTTCAATACTTTTATGAGAACGATAATTTTCTTTCGATACTACTCATGAGTCCAGTATCGATACTTTCTATTCGATACCGTGTCCCTACAAGATATAAGTATCGATACTTTTATGCGTACGATACTTTTTTCTGATACTACTCATGAGTATAGTATCGATACTTTCTATTCGATACCGTGTTCCTACTGGAGACTATAGGAGACTTGAGACAGACAGACTGACCATAGACACCGACAGCAGACAGTGTCACAGACAATTTTTTTTTATATAATTTAACGACCTGGTTGCTAGGACCTTTAAGTCGAGTGTTTTTATTACAATTAATTGCTTAATTCTTAACCTAACCTAACCTAATCATGCATAAAGTCGTGGCACTTTATGCGTGATGTTCCAAGGGAGTTTTGACGACAATGTAGAAGAGCACACTAAACACGATTTACACCATTTCCCACATTTGCACTCATATACGAACACTTATTAAACAAAATGCCACGAATTTTATTCAATAATATCCATTGAAACACAAATCTGAGAAAATAATGCAAATACCGGACATGGCTCCTCCACAGTCCCGACAAAAGTCAGTCACAGACAAACTGAAGTTCGAAGCATAGATTATTAACTATAGTTATGTTATGAAAAATAGTCTTCGTCCTTCAAGGCGAAGGCAGCCGCTTCAGCGAAGGACAAACAGGTCGCCGCCGCCGCGCCGCTAAGAAGAAGCCGGCTGCGGCCACAACAAATCTTAACTCATAGATTTATCTTACTGTAGTATGATGTATGTATGATGGCACATGTCAGTAAAAATCTAAATATGTACTTCTATAAAAAATTATATTAAAAGTTTTGTAGCTAAATATGCAGATTTTATTTGTATTATATGTAGGTTTTAAATTTAATTGTGAAAATATATTTAAGTTTTGACCTTGAACTATTTCATTAGTGGGTCAACAAAAAGTTAACAAAATATTATTTAATCATGACTGACAGCACAACCGCGAGAAAGCGATTATCAGCCCGTTTACATTCCAACTTATGAACAATTTCCTACTTCATTGCTTTCTTTGAGTGACTATTGCCTATGAAATATTCTTAAATCTGTGCTTAAATTACTGAACGCATAGATTTAGCATAGACTATAATAGATGGCACATGTCAGGAAAAATGTACTAATATTCATCACTGACAGCGCAACCGCGTGTATACGATTTTCAGGATATTTACATTTCAACACATGAACATTATCTCTAGTCTGATTTTTATTTAAACAACAACCACTGACGTTTACAGTGTTGTCAGTTTTTGATGAAAAAAAAAATAGTGTTGTAGCAAAGCGAATGAATGAAAAAACTCTTGAATGAATTAAATTGCCACAATTGTTTAGCTTGGGAATAATTAGTCTATCATAGTTCAAAAACTTGTAAGATTGTCTTATTTTCAATACATCCCGTAATTGAAACTATAGATGTATAAAATATAACAATTATAGGTAATAAAAATGAGAAAAACATTGTTATTTTACAAATTGACACTAACTACTGTCAGCTAGCTTTGTAAATACGACTTTATGTAAAAGTTGACACTGAGGCACTTTTTACGCACACATTGATAAGTCACTCACACATTACCAACCCATTTTTAGTCTCGTTGTTTGAGTGACTATTGCCGATCTATTAATCTTATAACTATGACTGAACGAATACATAATATACCCCATAGATTTAGCATAGACTATAAATCTATGATATACCCACTATAGATGTACAGATTATACAGTTGACAATTTGACACTCTGACAGTGACATATGATGAAAGTGACATGAAAAACACTATCTGGGCATGTGTTAGTGTTATTTGTTTGCTTTAATGTGCTATTTTGTAGGATATTTTTGTTATGTGAATGCTTGTTTCTCAATTATCTAGTAGACATAAAATACAAATTAGTAGGCGAGGACAGGAACAGTTTTTATTATTAGTTCTAGTTGATTTAAATTCGAAATGTCGAACTGGGTCGGGTATGCCGTCTCTGTCAATTGTGGTGAGCCACTCGGCTGCTACCAAGGAACTATTCTTCACGCAGACGGTAATACAATAACTCTGACTAAGGCTTTCAGGAATGGTTTCCCTTACCCGAAGTCTCAAGTGACACTCAAGTATGTTTTGTTTATTTATTTCTAATGTATAGTAAAGTGGTCCTATGTTATAGAAACAAAATATTCCAGGGCTGCTGATATAAAAGATTTGAAGATACTTGAGTCACGATCAGAACCCACAGAACAGACACACAGTACTGTTGCTATCACTAAGAGCAGTAAGAAAGCTCAGAGGGCTACTGTGTGTGAGACTTTGCAGGCTAATCCAACTAGTTCCTGTGAGTATAAGATTAATCAACTTGAATAGCGAAATGTTTTGACATAGAGCATTATATGATGTTATCTTGAACGATAGTAACTTAATACCTTGAATGGTTGTAACAAACAATTATGGATTGGGGGAGTTGTATTAAATATGTTTTTGTAATACATGAATCATATTCTGCTTTTTTAGCAAGTAATCAAACCCACACAAATGCAGTGAATACTGGTTCCAATAAAACAAACAGTAATAGTAGAGGCAACTCCGGGCCCGCACGAAGCAAGCCCATAGACATACAGGGTACGCGAAACAGTAAAAGTAACACTCAATCAGGTCATTATTGCATTACTATTACTTAAATACCATTTCCGTATTACTGCTAACCGTTTTGTAGTTATTTCATATTAATAATAATTGGCTCGTATTATATTGTCCACTAAAACTACTGACATAATTTTGTCCAAAATTTATTTATAAATCATAAAACAGTATTATATTTATGCTTTAGTTGTAATCAATAATTGCTCATATTGGGTGCCGAAATAAATCTGTACTTCGTTTTTTTCAGAAAATATGTTGGTTATGTTAGTTTTCATTTGATCCCTTATGCGGGCATAAATTTTTACTTATAATCTGTCGCGCGTAGGTAGTCACGGTACGTCAAACTCCACACCGAAAGGTAGGTCGAGCGGACCCGGCGCGGGCGCCGGGGGCGGCCACGACAAGGCGCGCCGCAGGAACGAGGCCTGCTTCGGCGAGTCGGCCGACCCCGCGCTGCTCGATGATTTCGACTTCGAGGGCAACCTCGCGCTGTTCAACAAGCGCGAGCTGTGGGAGCAGATCCGCAACTCGCACAAGCCGGACGTGGTGCGCCACGCGGACGACGCGGGCAAGTTCCGCCACGACGAGAACGTGCTGGGCGGGCCGCCCGCCGCCGCGCCGCGCGTCGCGTTGCGCCTGCCCGACGAGCTGCGCGGCCCGCGCGACTACGTCACCGACGAGGGCCTGCTGCTGCACAGCGCCGCGCCGCGCCTGCGGGCGCGCCTGTGGGGGGCGCTGCGCGCGCTGCGCCTGCTGCCGGCCGCGCACGTGCTGCTGGCGCGCGCCGCGGCCGACGTGGCGCTGCGCCTGGTGGGCGGCGGGCGGCGCCTGGACCCGCGCAACGCGCACCAGACGCCCACCGTGGTGGCGCTGGCCGGGCCGCACGCGGCGGGCGCGGCCGGGCTCGCGTGCGCGCGCCTGCTGGCGTCGCACGGCGCGCGCGCGGCGGCGCTGCTGGCGGGCCCCGCGCCCGTGGCGCCCGGCGCGCCCGACGCGGCGCTGGCGCGCGAGCTGGCGGCGCTGGGCGCGGCGGGCGTGGCGCTGGCGTCGTCCGCGGCCGAGCTGCCCGGGCCCGACCTGGTGCTGCTGGCGCTGCACGACCCCGAGGCGTGCGAGGAGCAGGCGCAGTACGCGGAGGCGCTGCGCTGGGCGGGCGGCGCGCGCGCGGCAATCGTGGCGCTGGAGCCGCCGGCGCAAGGCTGGGCGGGCGTGGTGGCGCGCGCGGCGGTGCTGGGCGTGGCGCCGCTGGCGCTGCCCGAGGCGCTGGGCCGCGTGTACCTCGCGAACGTGGCGCCGCCCGCCCAGCTGTTCGCGGAGCTGCGCCTGTCGTACCGCCCGCCCTTCGGCGCCTCGCCCGTGCTGCCGCTGCACCCGGCCGACGAGTGAGCTCGACGACCGTCGAATTAAATTATATTTTGGACGTGATCTCGGTTCGAACTGACTTTGGTCCTATCGCATTTTATGAAATAAAAATGTTTGCGATTCTATGTAACGATTTGTAATTATAAAACGAAAATAGGAATGTAACTTGAGCGTTCTGTCAAATTTTCAAAAGATAAAAATACTTTTAGCAGATTTTGTTAACAGGTTGAAACAGACTCAGCGAATGGCCCAAATCTTGCTGAAATATTATTTGTACTGTAAATAAAAATACTTCTACTTCTATTGCCAAAGCTCAGCATAATGACTACAAAAAATACGAGAAGCAGCGCGGAACCACCGTTCTTGATAAACACACGACATAATCTGCAAATTTTATTTTATATGAATCAAAATAACTAATTTTAATTCATGATATATAGTAATTGATTATAAAATGAATGTGCATCAACTACAAACAAATTTGTCATTATGTATATTATATAATGAATTCATTTGTATCGTAGTCACTGTAATCATAAAATACAAGTTTATATTAATGAGTAAATTTTTTATACAAATAGTGAAACAAGGAACTCTTTCTGTTCCCTGTTTCACTATTTCTGTAAAAAAAATATAAAAAGGAAACTAATTTCTAAATGTATAAATGCGGAGAAGAAAGTATTTGAAATTTATATTGAAGAAATTAGTGTCGAAATTTATGAGGAAAAGGAGCTGTTGTCCAAATATATAATTAATTTAAGAAGCCTATGTCAAAAGTTTATTTTCATCAGATATGATAAGTACGAGATTATGAAGTAAAAAAGTTGATGTGTGTGTCAAGTTAGAAATTAAATATGTTTTATAAATATCTGTGACTCAGAATTAATCTATGACTTGTGATAATTTGTAGTATGTTATATTTGTGCCTGTTGCCTGTAATAGTAAGTAGATAAAAGAAATGTTTAAGAGAACTCACTTGTGACACATCCAATAATATTATAAATGTTGGAGATGATTTAAATTAAATCTTATGTTTTATAAAGTGTTGTTTTTTGTTCAAAATCAAGTCAAGTCAAAACCCCATTTATTCAATTTAGGTCATTAAAGACACTTATAAAGGTCAATATGTACAATCCGCCAATTCGATTACTCACGCCCTGAGATTGCATGAGAAGAATTGGCAAGTCACTCAGGGGAGTCTTTTTTTTACATAATTATCAGTAAACTAAATCACAAATTATTAGAATAATTTATATAGCAAAATGAGGTCCCTCACGTCAAACTTAGGACACAGTACGTTAATAAGCTTTGGACGCTTGAACAGACCAGTCCCCAAATCCAGCACCCGTTTACAAGTATGACCCATATCTCAGCCATCGCCTCCCTCGTCATTATTCGTATCTCTTTAAAATTACTTCTCAGTGTATCCCTGGGACTCATCATATAGATAGCTCGTTTTTGGAGCACAAAAATCGACTCTACATCCGCAGCACTACCTGAAAGCAAGTTCGAACCCCAGTAGTTTTTTAAGTGAAACTTCTTATGCGACTTGCAAACGTTTAACGCCCAACTTCCTACAATTAACGATTTTTTTGTTATTTTAAATTATTGTATTTATTATTGTGTGTAATTGTTAGTTGAAATATTGTATAAGAACAACACTACCCGAACAAAAACGGTCACCCATCCAAGTGTTTACCACGCTGACTTTACAGAGGACCGGCGCGTGCACTACGCTATGGACGTTGTTTAAAGGTAACAAATTAGATACTCACTATTGTCACCAACTAATTTATTGTATTGCCATCTATGTGTATAAGCCAAAACTACTATGTATTGTATCGATGTAGATTTCAACGACTATTCTCGATGTAGCGACATCTAAATTAAAATTACATAAATAAATCTAACCAAACCTAGTTTAAGTAAATAAGTTTTTAAAGTATTATTTAACTCATTTAATATGAATACATATTTAAATTATTCTTTTAATTTATATCTGTTTTAATCAAAATGTTTTATTTTATCTAACAGAATGTCAAATACTAGTACTGCTCATAGTACTGGCAGTATCGTAAAATATTGTTACACCAACTAAATGTGCAACGATGCAGCAGGCATCACCAGAACTCATGCCTAAGGTCAGTATGTTGTATTGTTATACACAAAGTCAAATTAAAATATTAGTTAGGGACTTAGTTATTATTTCTCATAATAATTCCTACGTTTAATAGTATATTATTAAGTAATAATAGTCTCGTTGGTCCAGTGGCCAAGCTCTTCCCTTCTGATTCAGAATTTTTTTATTCACAAATCAATTTTCAATTCGATTGTAGCTTACTTCAGTTATTATTAGGTAACTTTATCTATACGTCAGCATTTATTTGTCTAGACACCTGAGCTAGATTTTTGTATGTGCAGCTGACCTAAGCAGAGAACCATTGCTGATTAACTTTCCATAAGAGGTCCCAGTTAAGTATCTTGATATATTGTCATTAATAATTATTATAACATTCAAAAACCTTAGTAAATATCGTCTTTTTCATGGGATCAAATATTCCACAACATGGGAAATACTATGCGTTTGATATCCATCCTTTCCTCCAGATATATAAACTCAAGGTAAAAATTAACAACAACAAATGTAAGTCCATCGATTTATTAAAAAAAAAAGTTCTCAAAAAGCACATTGATATATCATATTTGATCAACAGAACATGATTATGTTATGACTTAACACAACAATATTATCGCGTCTAGTGATACGTACTAACATTATATACAGAGTGGCGCTTGTCTATGATATTGTCAAGTCCTCAGGCGCATACATCTGCAATGTGTGGGAAGACATAATACAACGCGCCACAAACTAAACAATATTAACATTCAAATGGACACGACAAACTTATATTGCACTTTAATCTAAAACGAATAAGCGCGACCAAAGTAGTCAAGTGGCCGACTTAAGTCTGCGAACGATATTCTTCGCAAATACTAAAAGTTGTTTGCAGAAATTACGAACAATTGACTGTACCGAATCATTCGTACAGCTAGAATATAGTTGTAGTGACGTCATTCAGCGACCATAAATTTCCGAATACCTAGCGTTCCTTTTGCTTATTTGGTAAAAGAAAAAAAATCGTTAATTTTTGGCGGGATTGACGTCACTCAAGCTACAACAATATTACTAACATAAAAATAAAGAAGGGAACAGTGTTTTTGTGGCAGTGCCGGGACTTGGGAATGATTTATTTTAAAAATCCTCTCACAATATATTATGTACACATATAAAATATTTACACATACATTATTATCATTAAGAACCACACAAATATAGATTTCAATTCAATACAAATTACACAAGTAGAATTCAATATACCTAATAGTATTTATTACTGCCACTAATATCTGCTTACGGGTATAATTAATGTAGTTGTTAAAAAAAACCCGACATAAATATATAAGTATTAGTTGCTGCATTACGCAACGTAATTTATAAAAGATTTAAAGGAAATTTAATTTTTTTTTTACAAAAGAGGATAAAAGACAGTCGAAAGTATTTCAAGCCAGTAAAAAAATTACAGTTACAGCGTGCTTTGGAAACACATTATATTAGCGTTGATATTAGAACGGATATTAAAATATATAAAATAACTATTTCACTTTGAATTCTATTTATACATTATATATATATATATATATATATATATATTATCAGACAGTTTGTATGTTTGTGCGTACGCCAACTACCGACCGAAGTATTATGTGTAACATAATTGTGCGTACTACGGAACAAGGCGACTCAGCAAAAAAATACTGTTGTGAGCGAAATGAGAGAGGTTGTTAAATTTAAAGTTTATTTTAGACGATTGATTTAAAAGACTCTTTTGTTTTAAAAATCTTTTAAAAATACGTTGGATAAAAATATTTATGTACACTTTGTGTGCCAACAGTCTTTGGTTGTATAGATGGCGGTAGCCGTCTGCGATATCTCTTATAACATCACAATACATTATATACGATACGTTGCGGCGCGGGCGACGTGCACGTGCACGCACGCGTGACGTCACGCACACTGTCGGCCCGCCGGTTACTAATGATGCACGACTAGGTAGAACTACGTAAAAAAATACTCAAAAATACTTTATAAAAAATGTTCTAAGAAGTTTTCATGTACGAACGGTACAAGCTCATGTAAACACTGACGACAACAACAACGAGAGGAGAACGAGACAACATACACACATACACACAGAAGATCGACTTCACATGCAAACTTTTTGTAATTTCCCTATTAAGTTGATCTTCTTCGTAAATAGTGTGAAGTGGAACTTTTGTTTTGACATCACACATGCACACACACACACACACACACACACACACACAGAGAGACACAGATACACACACATAGAACCTACGTCATTTAAACCTTATCGATAAACATCCCACGAATAAACTTAGAGAACTAGAGCGGCGCCATAATACTAACGGCGAGGCTAGCACGAAGCATCACTCGCTCGTTATAATGTATACCCGTAACCGGCTTAGGTTTAACTAAACATTATATTATGTACATAGGATTAAAATAACATTTCATCTAAGAACACAATAATTATTTCATCATACAGTTAACACACGCCATGTCCAAAGATACTTTGAAACAATAACGTCACAATTACAAGCCCACCTTCTCTTCCGCTTTGATAACTTTTCATGACTAAATTATTTACATGTCATTCTACTATAGATATGTTTCAAGAAACATGAACATAGATCATCATTTCTCTTAAAGGTTAAGTTTAAAACACATTTTTGTTGTCACTTAAGTTAGTTGTACAAAATAATTCAGAATATTTTTTCTCTATATTATTACCGATATGCAATATTTCTGGGCCGGTATATGTTAGCACGCCCATGGTATTGGGTACCGGCCCTGAAAAATTGTGGATCATATAAAACTAGAAGGTTAACGACTTAGACACGAGACAATGATGGTGCTAGCCTGTGTGGGGGGCGGGGCGCGGGGGGCTACTCGTGGTCGGCGGCGCGCTCCTTGCCGTTGGCGTGCGGGGGCTCGGGCGCGCGCGGCTCGCAGCGGCGCAGCAGGGCGCGCGTCTTCTCGCGCAGCCGCAGCAGCTCGTCCTGGATCCTCTCCGTGATCACCCGCCGCGTCTCCTCCTCGCTCGCGTTGCTGCTGCGCAACCTGCCACACATGATACCGCTCTCAACATGGTGGACTACTTTTTACCCAGGAGACTGCAGGTAATCGCCCGGAAAAAACGGCACGTTCAGTCACATATAATTTTTAAAGCCGAGTCTAAATACGTAGTTTGAAGTACGGGCTCTTGTGAATACTGTCCAGACTGTGAGCATACTGACTTGTCGAGCAGGTGATGTATCTGTATGGGCTCGCCGACGTTGAGGTACACGTTCTTGCGGAACTTGAGCAGGTAGGGCTCCTGGTTGGGCAGCACCAGGTCCATGCCCTCGTGCCACACGGGCACGATGAGGGGCGCCGCCCCGCGCCCCGCGCACTCGGCCACCAGCCGCCCCACGCCCCACTTGAACCTGATGTGTTCCTGGAAGTTACACCGAGCACCGTTATACAACACCATCTAGATCACATCACAAGCAGATAGATTTCCACGCAGTTGCATACTACGATTTAACTCTTTATCTTTGTATCATTAAAATAAGACCCCAATGAAAAAGAGTTATAGTCACTAAAAACAGAATCCACCTTCATGAAAATGTATGCTCGCGGAACCGCGGGCAACGACTAGTTATAAATAAAACAAGTTATTTTTAACGACTCCCCACTAACATTTTACAACAAAACACATCGTTACATTTTACTAAAATAATTTGTCTTTCGTAACAACTAAACACCTGATCTCTGAAGCATCAGTTGAAAACTCAGAATTTGTATGAAGAAGAATATCTGACCTTATTGACGTTGACCCGTCCCTCAGGGAAGATATGTACCCAGTCGCCCTTGAGCAGCCTCTCCACGCAGAAGTCCATGGCGGGCTGGTGGACGCCAGCGCCGCGCACCACGGGCACGCACTTGCCCAGCGAGAAGAAGCACGAGTGCAGCACGTTGGTGAAGCAGATGTCGTGCGCCGCCAGCGACCAGCGCATCCTCGAGTGGCGCACCAGCACCCCGCACTCTAGCACACCTGCGATCAAAACGAGTCTGATCATCATCTTACACCCTTCATGTTAATGTCAACTCTTACACAGTACGTCCATCATTTTTCTGGACTTCCTCTACTACTACGATATGTCCATCGACATCCATCCGCACTCCTAGTAACATGACTTTCTTCCCTCTTCACAGTATGACTATACCACGTATATGAAAATAAATCAAGTGTATTTTTGTCGATCATTCGTCAATATCTTTGCTTACCTGGCTGTCTATCTTATCTACGAAACCGAAATGACACCCATTTGTGAAATATCAACTTGCCAACCTCTTTTGAATTTTCGTTGAGAAATAATTTTACTCTAAGTCCCTCGCGGGGCAGGCAGAGAGAACAGCTGGCGTATTACGAGCTCTCAATTCCAGCCAGCTAACGCGCTGTCATGCATACATATTTTCAACGACTAATTTCAGCTTGGAATCAAGTCAAGTCAAAATAACTTTATTTTTATAGGTCTTCACAGGCACTTAAAAATAGTCAACAAGTACAAATAACATATTATTTAAAATTAAATACAAACACGAGCACTTGTGGAAAGTGCCTTCGTGGAAAAAAAAAGACACGGACGCAATCGCCACGAGCGGCCCGATTCCGAGTGTAGGGGCTATCATGAGAAGAATCGGGCAAGAAACTCATGTGCCAAATACTCTTTTGAAACCATTTGAAATAAATAACAATATTATTATAACTACTGAAAACAAATCAGTAGGTTGGTGCATAAAAGGTGTAGCAAACAGAATACTCGACAGTCACAATTAAGATCCAACCAAATTAAAATCAACGTCCTACATGTTAACAAGAAACTCTATGCGATCAAAGTAGTCGAGCACAACTGATGCGACATCTTTTAATTAGAGTGGTAACGTTGTGCAAAAATTGTGGCGAATAATAAAATTTAAGTATCACATATTGAACACAACATCAAGGCAAATTTACAATTAAAAAGCTATCAGAAATTATTACAGAACGCCTCCACTCCGAAAAAGTGAACAAATTCCAATACACAAACTACAAAATCCGCGTTGAACAAGCAATTTGACGGTCCCACTCCGACTTGTCAGTCATGAAGTCGTTGATAGTGTAGTATGCACCACCAATGAGACGACCCTTCACAGCCCGCCTAAAGCGATCATAAGACAAATTTAGAATATGCGCAGGTATCCTATTATAAAACTGTACACCCATTCCCAAAAAAGACTTGTGTACCTTGTGCAGGCGATGATACTATAATTCAAGCTTATGATTGCCTCTAGTATTAAAATTGTGTACATCGCTATGTTTTGTATATTTATCTAAGTTTCTCCTCACAAACATGATGTTATCATATACATATAAACTGGGAGATAACTGTTAAAATGCCAATTTCCTTAAAACGTTCTCTGAGGGAGACCCTAGCACCCAAATTATAAATTATCCGTATTGCTCGTTTCTAAATAACGAAAATGGACTGAATCTCAGCTGCTCTGCCCCATAGCAATATACCATATGACATAACGCTATGAAAATAACTAAAATAAACTATTCTGGCGGTTACAATATCGGTAAGCTGTCGAACTTTTCGAACCGCGTAAGCAGCAGAGCTAAGTTTTCCCGCTAAAGACTTTATTTGTGGGCCCCACTGTAGCGTATTATCTAAGGTAATACCCAAGAATACAGTAGACTTCACTGGGTCAATAATTTTATTATTTAGAGCTATACTTATATCGGGACCTTTAACACTAGGCATAGTGAACTTTATTATTTTAGTTTTATTCGCATTTAGAACTAAATTGTTAGCCGTGAACCATTCATGAACTTGTGTGAGAGAACGATTCACATCATCAAATATACTCTTTTTACGGTCTACCTTAAAGAGAAGTGATGTGTCATCGGCAAATAGATCAACTTCTGTACGCAAAAGGGCAAGTCATTAATATGGATATTAAATAATAAGGGGCCGAGTATCGAACCCTGGGGAACGCCCATAGTCACCGATGATCCAGATGATCTCACTCCACTTATATCAACAAACTGCAACCTGTCACTTAAGTAGGATGCAATTAGCCTAAGTGCCGCGTTATTAATGCCATAATGACTAAGCTTATTAAATAAGCTTAATATGTTTTATAAGAGCAGCCCCAGCATCAGTCGTGGAACGACCTTTAGTGAAACCGTATTGCTCTTTGTGGAAAAGATTATTTAAATTGAAATGGTCTAGTAATTGTCGCGAAATAATTTTTTCAAAAATTTTGCTTAGTGCAGGTAGAATTGAAATAGGACGAAAGTTGGTTGGATCATTTTTACATCCATTTTTAAATAAGGGTATCAATTTGCTGTGTTTCATTAAGTTAGGAAACACACCCGCATCTACACATTTATTAAAAAGCACAGCCAGGCTTGGAGCTATGACGGCAATAATAGAATCTATCAATTTAACGGAAATGCCCCATAGATCAGCAGTTTTTTTAGAATTTAATAATTTGAACACTTTTATAAATTGGTAAGAGTCGACATAACCAAATTTAAAAGAAACGTTGCACTCGCGCACATTCTCGCTGAAGAGGACATGAATTTAACGCAGACGTTGTAGTACTCGGAATTTTGGCAAAAAAGTCATTAAATGCATCGGCAGCGGCACATTTCTCTTTAATAATTTTATTATTAATAATAAGCTGAATATTATCGTTATGTCTCTTTGTACGACCTGTTTCATTGTTAATGATATTCCAAGTTGCTTTGATTTTGTTCCGAGATTGTTGGATCTGCCTACTTAAATAATTTGATTTAGCAGCAAAGCAAACCTTCTTAAATATTTTAGAATAGTTACATACATACATAACTTCACGCCAAATCCCTGGCGGGGTAGGCAGAGAGAACCGAGCGCCATAGGGCACGATTCTTACACGCCTCACTCGCTTCGTTGACATTCTTAACTCTTTTCATGCACGCGCGTCGGTTTTTGAGGCTCTTAACATCACCTTCCTCCAGAACACGTTCTATTTGCTCATGGAATGTGTCTTGGCCGTCCTCGACTCCTACATCCATCCGCTTTTGCATTGTATATCTGCTTAGTCATTCTTGCATCAACCATTCTGTCTACATGTCCGAACCATCGGAGCATGCCCTTTCTTACTTTTACACCGACACTCTCTTTCAAACCAACTTCCTTTCTTACAACCTTGTTTTCTACGCGATCAGCGAGAGTCACTCCGCAGATTTTGCGTAGTGCCCTCATTTCTACCGCGTTTATTCTACTTTCATGCACACTCTGCCATACCCAGCTCTCGCTTCCATAAGTTAGCGTTGGGATCTGGACTGCATTGTAGATTGCTAGCTGGGCTTTTCTGCTAATGTTTTTTGCGCCCAGGAATCTGCCCAACGCTCCATTTACACTATTTCCTATCGCCACTCGTCTTTCTATATCCGCGGTGTACCTTCCATCTCTGCTAAAAGCGCATCCAAGATATACACTTTCATTCACCTTAGAATAGTTCTTAACATTATATTAAAAAATCAGGATCAAAATTCCATTTCCTAAAACTATACAAATCGTACATTTTACTTCTACTTATATAGATGCCGTTGGTAGCCCAATCGCAAAACGTTAAATTTATATTTTTTCTGAAAGTTTTAACTTTAAAAATAGTTTTATGTTGTGAGTCTATGGTTTTTAAGAGTGAGTGATAAAGTTCATCTGGGTCACTCGACATGTCCGGCGCAGTAACCCTAGCCGCTAAGAGCTCATAATACGCCCCCTGTGCGTTATAAGCCACAATTATAACATACCTCACCATATCCAGGTATTCCCATGTTCCAATGACATTATCTAGGATGTGATAAAATATAGTAAAATTTAAATTATTAACAACTTCAACAGTTGGTGTTCGCACATCGTGACATCGTGGTGGCTCCCACATATAAATTAATAACTAACAGTAGTCTACTTACTGTCTCAAGGATGTACGACACATTAATAATATATTAATTCAAGACAGTTCGAATTGTGGAACAATTGTAGCGATCTATTCTATAGAATATTATATATCACTAGCTGACCCGGCGAACTTTGTTCCGCATAAAAAGTAATAAATGGGTAAATTTTGGATATCTTGAGGTTCAATTTGTGCTATTTATCGGCTTTAACTGCTGTCCCGCTATGTTATTACTGTAATATCTTCGAAAATATTCGTTTAAATTGCATGCTGTAAAGGGCCAGGATCATCTATATTACATGCACAATCTATTTAAGACAGTTAATTGAATGACAATTAAAGCAGTAATGTTTAAAATCGCTTCGTAAATAAGCCATTATTTCTCGTAAAAAGTAAAAAAATAAAAATGGTAATTGTGGGTTGTCCATAAGAGATCGATATATGCTCACGCGGACTTTTTTGTAGACCTTTGGAAGGTGTTTAGTAATGTAGAATATTGTTTTGATCTATTACTTAGGGTTCAGCCAGCGTTTGCAATTAAAGTGAAATTATCATTTTTTTATTTACAACAAACATTATGAATTATAGATCAAAACCACACCGTCGACACCCTCTAACTTTTAAAAAAGGCCGCATCAAAATCCACTACGTAGTTTTAAAGATATAAGTAAGCACATTGGGGACAGACAGCGAAAAGTGACTTTGTTATATACTATGTTTTTTTTTATGGAATAGGAGGGCAAACGAGCAGGCGTGTCACCTGATGGTAAGCAACCAACGCCGCCCATGGACACATATATTGTTACTGTTGCGTTGCCGACCTTTAAGGGATAGGGGATAGGAAAAGATGGGGAAGAGGGGTGGGCCTCCGGATACCTCTCTAACCGAACGAAACGCGGCATGAGCCACTTTACGTCGGTCTTCTGAGAGGTCGTGGTATTTCACCGGTCGAGCCCGCCCATTCATGCAGCGAACTGCTTGGCTGTACCACTGTTGACCACCATGTTATGATGATTAGATAGTAAAAAACAAAATCGCTTTCAGTAGTCTGTTCTTACGTATGCTGAGATCTTTAAAACTACTCAACGAATTTTAATGTAGACTCTCGGTGGTCCAGTGGCAGTCCAGAGCAGACGGTTTCTATATTTATAGGTCGCGGGTTCGTATCTAGGTACACGCCAATGATTTTTCCAAATTAATTTTGAAGGTTCTGTGTGTTAAATATCGATGACTAAAAACTTTGCGCCCGGTATGGCAATTCGCCATTATTCGCCACCTGTTCCATTTGGGACGTAAACATAACGGTGAGTCGAGGCTTAACAGCCACTGCTTACACCTTCGGGTAGACGCTGTGTTTATGTTATCCAAGATTTTTTTTCAGCCATTATCTAACAAGTCCGCGTGTACAGTAGATTAAATATTATCAAAACGTTGTGTCTGCAAGTTCTTTGTTTGTTTTTATCAATATATTTACGACCAAATCATCGATACATTTATTAAAGATTACAGAATTGATGATAAAATTGATATTCCTTCGATAAACCAAATTGTATTTATTGACCAAATGTGTACTTTGAATGATGAGCTGAATACAAATATAGATAGTTGAATAGTAAGGAGAGTCAGGACAACTCTTTCTACTCTGATAAACAATCAGCAAAGCGATCCTATAATAATCCTCTTAATAGTGGTGCATTGATGAAACAACCGACTGCGGATCGAGGTCAGCGGGTTCCATCCTTAACCGAGTGCAAATATTTATGACAAACATAGATTTTATAAGTACTATGTATATATTTACAAAAGAAAAATATAATATGTATATCTTAACATAACTTCACGGCTTTTTCTACCCATAGGTGTAGGCAGTGGCTGTTAAGCCCCGTCTCGCCGTCATGTTAGCGGCACAAAGTTTTTAGTAATCGATATTATCACACATAACTTCCGAAAACAATTTCGAAAAGTCATTGGTGTAAGTCAGAATTTAAACCCGCGACTTCTTCAGAAGCGGGGTGCTCTACAACTGGACCACAGAGACTAATATGTATAAATACCCGTTTCCTAATATACTTATCAAAAGCATATAGGTGCTAAGCTTGCAAAACTAGAGGGCGCTGTTTGTATTGTGTCCGAAAATATTATTGGAATGGTGAATAATTCAGCATGTGGTAGATGCCATACCCCATAGTCCAGGATCGTCAAAGCATGAGTGATGGTTGGAGACGGTGAGTAGTGGCACGCCGCTCGGACGTCGCATCGCGCCCCATAATGTCTCGCGGTTGTACACTGTCGTCTTGTTCAGTACCCCTGAAAGGCAAATTAGATACATACGTCAACGCATTATCATTTGAGTATACTTATTAGCTGAAATCATAGCTTCAACGATGATGTAATCTAAGAATACATCTAAATCTGCTTTGACACTTTAAAAATTATGTAAAAAAATATATGTCTATTTTTAAGCCAGTCGTAACTAACTTCTGAAATGAAATAATTACATACATAGTATCCCAACACTAACTTATGGAAGCGAGAGCTGGGCAGAGTGTGCATGAAAGTAGAATAAACGCGGTAGAAATGAGGGCTCTACGCAAAATCTGCAGAGTGACTCTCGCTGACCGCGTAGAAAACAAGGTTGTAAGGAAGGAAGTTGGTTTGAAAGAGAGTGTCGGTGTAAAAGTAAGAAAGGGCATGCTCCGATGGTTCGGACATGTAGAAAGAATGGTTGACGCAAGACTGACTAAGCAGATATACAATGCAAACGCGGATG
Source organism: Euproctis similis (assembly GCA_905147225.2). Taxonomy (NCBI): domain Eukaryota; kingdom Metazoa; phylum Arthropoda; class Insecta; order Lepidoptera; family Erebidae; genus Euproctis; species Euproctis similis. Next base: position 1,031,840 of record LR990121.1, on the reverse strand, counting down.
GATGTAGGAGTCGAGGACGGCCAAGACACACATTCCATGAGCAAATAGAACGTGTTCTGGAGGAAGGTGATGTTAAGAGCCTCAAAAACCGACGCGCGTGCATGAAAAGAGTTATGAAAGTCAACGAAGCGAGTGAGGTGTGTAAGAATCGTGCCCTATGGCGCTCTGTTCTCTCTGCCTACCCCGCAAGGGATTTGGCATGAAGTTATGTATGTATGTATGTATGTACATACATAGTATAAAACAAAGTCGCTTTCCGCTGTCTGTCCCCTTATATGCTTATATCTTTGAAACTGCGCCACGGATTTTGATCCGGTTTTTTTTAAATAGATTATTATAATAGGTGTCAACAGGGTGGTTTTTATGTATAATTCATGTATAATGGATTGAAGAAAAAGTGATAACTTTTGTGATTTAATTTAGCATTTTAATTGTAAACGCTGTAAAAATGACTTTTAATGAGGAACAATTTCGCCGCGTTCAGTAGTAAGATATAAAAATAACGTGTCAGTCAACTTTTAAGATAGATGTAGAGTGTTAAGAATAGATTAGTTACCTCAAAATGTTAGTACCGACATTTATTTCACAAAACGTAACTAATATTGAAATGTTGTTGAAACGTTTTACATAATATATACAACCGCGTTGTGTTTTTGAAAGTATAATGAGTTGTTGCTTAGAACAAGAACATACAAGGTTCAGTTTAAGTCTTTACTACTTTTATAACTACCTACACTGCCTATAACTTCGACTGCGTAAACAAAACAACAGATCATACAGATAGAAGTTTTCAGTTATTTATATCACACATTAATTTTCCTGCCCTAATCCCACTCACACCCACAAGTGGGGTCGGCACAACATGTCACCCTTTTCCATTCTCTGCTATCACTCGTTATGTTCCCACTTATTCAGTTTGTATTCATATCTATCAACTTTTTCACAGTCCATCCATCTCTTTTCTCTCCTTTCGTGCCTTCTCACTATGGGCACGTCGTAAGGAGTATGGACACACCACGACTTCTATTTTACGACTTCTATTTTTTCCGTGATTGGTGCTATGTTTTTATTGGTGTTACTTCTTTTTGGTTTTACTTTTTTATATGTTGTTGAAACAAAATGTTGTCGTTGAAAATAAATGTTTCAGGAATATTGCTTTCTTTCTTTTTAATGAAGGGGTTCCCCCCTTCATTATAAGTGTAAGGGATATTACATGTAATATCGTGTAATATCCCTTACATCCAACACTGTGCACTTTTTTATTAGTTTTTTTTTTAATATGTCTTTAAAGAAAAAGAAGATTAGCCAAATTGTTCGAGCCGTGGTCGAGCAACATTTTATTTATAAACTAGCTGACCCGGCGAACTTTGTTCCGCATCAAAAGTAAATGAGTAAATTTTGGATACCATGAGGTTCAATTTCTGCTATTTATCGGCTTTAACTGCTGTCCCGCTATGTTAATACTGCAGTATCTTCGAAAAGATTTGTTTTAATTGAATGCTGTAAAGGGCCAGGGTAATCTATATTACATGCACAATCTATTTAAGGTACTTCATTGAATGAAAATTAATGCTATAATGTTTAAAATCGCAAATAAGCCATTATTTCTCGTATAAAGTAAAAAAAATAAAAATGGTCATTGTGGGTTATCCCTAAGAGATAGACATATGCCCTCGCGGACTTTTTGTAGACCTTTTGAAGATGTATAATATGTAATGTAATACGTTGTTTTGATATATCACTTAGGGTTCAGGCAGCGTTTGCAATCAAAGTGATAAATCTCGAAAATTATATTTTTCTCTTTACAACATCATGTATGAATTATAGATCAAAACCACCCCGTTGACACCCTCTAACTATTGAAAAAACCGCATCAAAATCCGTTGCGTGGTTTTAAAGATATGCGCATATAAGGGGACAGACAGCGGAAAGTGACTTTGTTTTATACTATGTAATGATGATATAGATGTACAGGTATAGTATATACAGAGGCTTTTGGATTAAGACTGTATCATAATCAGGATCATAATAATTTTTTTAGGTGACTTCGTCAGAACCTGATTAGTCACATAAAGTGCAACAGTTGGTCTCAATCTAACCATGTCTACTGAGAATATAAAATTGGCGGGAAAGAATTGCCTTCCTTACCTTAGATATTAAGTGATCAATAAATTAAATTGCGTCTTTAATAAAAACCAATTGTTGCGTGAATATATGAATGACCAATACAGAATTATAACGGAACAAAGTTAATTATTTGCTTCATGGACAAGTTAATGCAATAAATAAAAATTGTAAAAATCTTTGTTATGACTTTTAATAGTAAGTATCTTTTCTTCAATATCTCCAATGTACATGCATATCTTCTTGCTAAATTTACTTAAATAAGTATAGATGACGTATTTCCTTTATCGCATAAGATACCGGAATAGAATTATAGCTATAAAAGACGAATGTGTCTTTCTTTGTTACGCTTTCACGCCTGAACTACTGAACCGATAATAATGAATTTTGTACACACGATATCGTGATACCAGTTATGAGGGCGGAGCGTACAGTAAAAACGCGAACAAGTGCGGTGCGGACCACAGGCGACTATAGTGGATGGATGGCTGGATGGTTGTGGTGGGTGAATGATTTTGATTTGGATATGACTTCAAGCAAGATTTTATTAGTAGATAGCATATCATGGATTTGTTGTTGCAGATGTCCATGGGCAGCGGTAGTCGCTTTCCGTCAGGTGACCCGCAAGTATCTTTGCCCCTTCTACCATAAAAAAAAAACCAACGTGAGCTTGGCTTATGGAAAGAGTTATTATTAATCGCAAAATTCCGCACTGTTATTTAAAAATGAGTGGAATGAGCATTTGATGAAGAGGTATGAAACACATGTCGCGATAAGAATCATTTCTCTAAGTGAAAATAGGAAAAGAAGAAGATAGGGATGCATATACTAAAAATTCATCTATACAATATCCAGCCATTTAGAGTGCATCTTAATCTTCATGAATAGCTTGGATCATGAAGATGATCAATGGATTTCTTGTAATGAAAGTTTGTGATCAAATAGTTCGTGAGATGGTCTAACTTACAAGATGGAACTCCTCCTTCTAGAAAGCGTACCTCCTTCTGGCTCAATAACATTTACCGAGTCATAGAATTTTACTAGTTGACTTCTCAATTACACATATTAGATTTGATGTCAACTTATTAAAGAAGCCTCACCGTTTGTTAAGGGGAAAATTGATAATTTGAGAAAAAAATAAAAATTGCTCATACTTAGGATGTGTGTAAAAGTTTTTGATCCATTATTGATATACATATATTGTAATCTGATAGTTGTGAAAAGTCTCTAATTATCTGTAAATATAAGGCTATAAGGGAGTGTAATAATATTTCACACTATAATCAAATGCTTCAACATTACAAGTTAAAGTGATATTTTGACTAGAATTCAATATTAGGAAATAGCCCAACAAGAATTTAACTGATTATATGTTCCATTACATAGTATAAAACAAAGTCGCTTTCCGCTGTCTGTCCCATTATATGCTTAAATCCTTAAAACTACACAACAGATTTTAATGAGTTTTTTTTAATAGACAGAAGGTACCAACGGGGTGGTTTTTATCCATAATTCAAGCATAATGTAGTAAAGTAAAACTGATGAATCCAAAGTTAACTTCTTTATTACTTTTATTAGGGAACATAGTTTGCGGTCAACTAATATTACATAATGGAGTGTATTATAATGTAATTTTCAAGTGATTGTGAATCATAATTAGTGTTATTATTGTGTTTGAGGTGAAAAGTCAAGAACATTCATCATATTATATGATTCATGAATTTCAACCAGAACCTTTATAAACAAGGAAAAATTTGTGAATGTTACTTAGTCATATTTACATGCTGAAATATTTTTTTAAACAAATTTTAATTATAATTCAGCTTGTATAGAAATATGAAATACAATATTATTACTTGATACATAGTTATATTATATTTTCTTGTCTTTGGTGAATTACCTAACTGGCGAAATATCCACTATGAATCTAGCAGGCTGAAAATGTGAAGGTTTAGACCTAATAAAAAAAATACTACCTGTTGGTTAGTGACATTGCATGTAACATTTTTTGAGAGTCAATTAGAATAATGGACTGTCTTCTAATGTCGAATTAATTACACTTACTGACGTAATAATAAAACTGCATAAACGTCGTAAGCAATAAATAAAAATTATGCTAGAACAAGGAATTGCAACCCACTTCATAAAGAGTGCTAATCATGCACTTTTTATCGCAAGTTAAAGAGTTCACAGATAATAGGAGTTAGTTCAGGACTGTAATAAAACGCACATGTTTGATTTATCTCACCTAAGATAAGTTTGCTAAATAAACCAACGACGGCAACCGTGATCGAGCTCGCGCAGTACCACAGCCTCCCAGGGTTCCGCAGTCGCGGGATGATCCACCCGATGTCATAGCTCATGTTTGCGCTCTGAGCATAACTTAGCCACGAGTCACTACACTACCACAACATCATTGTTTTCGCTCTTATTTTAATATAAAAACAATTGTACACTTGTTAGAAAACTCAACACTCGTTTAACCTATTGTGTGAGATAATGAATGACTGACTGACAGTGACTGTCACTACTGACAGTGACGACATGACCAATTAACTACACTTTCTTTGGGATTTACTGACCTGGTAACAAAGACCTTAAGTCAAAACACTCATTCTGACAATGACAGAAAGCACGCGTAGTGTAAGACCGTTGGTAAATTAACGGTATATCGAAATATCGAAATTTTAACATAAGAATATAGATAATTATTACCAGAACGTTTTTTTACGATATATCGTTTGTTAGATGTAAATGTAGATATCACAACTTAACATAACTACTACCTAAAGGTGTAGGCAGTGGCTGTTAAGCCTCGACTCGCCGTTATGCTTACGTCCCAAATGAAATACGTGGCGAACCCATTGCCATACCGGGCACAAAGTTTTTAGTCATCGATATGTATCGCACATAACTTACGAAATTAATTTCGAAAAGTCATTGGTGTGAGTCCGTGTTTGCCAGGATTTGAACCCGTGATTCGGCTTATCTATAATTTACATTTCCTAAAATTAAAGATACTAAAATAATTGTAAACGTGTTATAGCCACTCATAACTATTACAACAGTATAATTTACGTTAATATTTAGGTACACTTCAAGAAGAGTTTTAAGGGTCGGCAACGCAACAGTAAAACTATATGTGTTGCAGGTGTCTATGGGCGGTGTTGGTTGCTTGCCATCAGGTGACACGTCTGCTCGTTTACCTTCCTATCCCATAAAAAAAGAAATCAAATTCAAGAAGTGTTTCCTGCATTAAGGGCAAAAAAAAAATACAAGAGAAGTGGAATTGTAACAAATTTGGATATGATATTTGAAGGAACGATATACCAGAACGAATACTATTTAATACGAACGAAACGAATAAATTTATAGTAATGGTGAATGATGTATAAATTTATACTAATGCTGGAGCAGGTGGTTGAAATTATTTAATACTACGCAAAATTTGCGGGTAACGCTGGCTGACGGCGTCTAAAACAAGTGTGTAATTTTGACCGAAAGAGAGTGTCGATTTATAAGTAAAGAAGAGCATGCTCCAATCGTTCGGACATGTAGAAAGGAAAATTGACTAATCAGTTAAATAACACAAAAGCACAATTTTCATAATCGAGTTGAACGAGCTCTTGAGTAAAGCGATGTCAGGAGTCTTAAAAACTGTGTGTATGAAAAGACTTGTGAAAGACAAAGAAGCGAGTGGCGAGTATACGAATCGGGCCTAATGGCGCTCTGGTCTCTCTATCTAGGCCCACCCTGCAACAGGCTTGGCGTAAAGCTATGTTTGTATGAAAATCACCCTTATTTTACACATTTGTAACTTGATGTGTTTAATAATATACTGATAACCAAATTCCCTATACAATTTTCAACAATCTCTGAAAGGAGTTGCGATTGTTCTTTTATAATAAAACTGAGAAAATAAAATTGAAAAGAAATAACGTAATATTGATATTTTTCCATCAATCACACCCCATTATATCTGTAAATATCGATATATCAGGAACTCAATAATTTAAAAAATGTCCACAGCTCTAGTCTTGGGTTGCAATGATAGCTCCCGAACATAGATTTAGCGGCACTGAGCCGCACAATGCTCTGTAATTGGAAAACTTTTTTTTTATGGGATAGGAGGGCAAACGAGCAGGCGTGTCACCTGATGGTAAGCAACCAACGGCGCCCATGGATACCAGCAACACATATAGTGTTACTGTTGCGTTGCCGACCTTTAAGGGATAGGGAAGAGGAAAGGATGAGGAAAAGGGGGTGGGCCTCCGGGTACCTCTCTCACCGAACGAAACGCGGCATGAGCCACTTTACGTCGACCTTCTGAGAGGTCGTGGTATTTCACCGGTCGAGCCGGCCCATTCCTGCAGCGAACTGCTTGGCTCTACCACTGTTAAAAACTAAGCTAATATTGATCACTGACAGCGCAACCGCGTATATTAGATTTTCAGGATATTTACATTTCAATGAACATTATCCATGTGAAAGTTGACACTATGAAGGGCTTTTTACGCACACATTGATATAAGTCACTCACACATCAAAAACCCATTTTTGGTCTCGTTGTTTGGGTGACTATTGCCGATCTATTATTCTTATATAAATGGATATCTGTCAATAAATATCGTTAAACAGAAAAAAATGTTCAGTTAAAAATGCAAAATTGCCAAAGCCGATGGATGTAGGAGTCGAGGATGTCCACGACACACATTCGATGACCAAATATAATTAGGTCTTGGAGGAAGCTGATGCCTAAAAATCGACACAATGACACGAGTTATGAAAATCAAAGAAGGCGCTCTGTAATACAAAATGGTTCTAGTAACTATTTCGTAAACAACAATTATTTCATCATCTTGTTTATAGATAAACACTATGTTGTTAGGTTTTTTATGTTCTTTTTATGTTGCTGTGTTACTATTTATAATGAGTGTAGGTAAATCGTTCAGGGGATTCCCATAACGGTACCTAAGTGTTTTCCAAATGGGGACTATGTTATTTGACTAATGTATACATTAACATTCTCATTATATATTTTATAAATGCAATTGTTTGTGAGTTAGAATGTATGTTTGTTACTCTTTCACGTAAAAACTGCAGAATGCATTATGTTGAAACTTTCCAATAATATAGCTTACATCAGAATAGGCAACAATTTATAAAGATATTATGTATATACCTATGACGATAAGTGTTAAGAAAATTTGCCATAAAATGTCTTTTTGCGGACAAACATTGCGGACGCTGCGAAATATATGAATGATAGAACAAATAAATGTTCTACAATATCATAGTCCGTATTACTAAATTACTTCATAAGCATAACTGTTTCAATACCTGATGATTGATCTTTGAATGATTGAAATCGAACATTCCATTCCAAAAATATTACGTTATAAAAAATTCACTGCTTTGTTCTGTATATTTGACTGACTAATTAATCAACTTATCAGATCAGCTTAAATTACTAATCGTTGACACCCAAACTTTGGAATGTGTGTAAATTGTATGATGATGTGGCAATCCAATAAGAAAGGATTTTCCAAAATTCTACCTAACACAAACAGTGGTAGAGCCAAGCAGTTCGCTGCATGAATGGGCCGGCTCGACCGGTGAAATACCACGACCTCTCAGAAGATCGACGTAAAGTGGCTCACGCCGCGTTTCGTTCGGTGAGAGAGGTACCCGGAGGGCCACCCCCCTTCTCCATCCTTTCCTATCCCCTATCCTTTAAAGGTCGGCAACGCAACAGTAACAGTATAGGTGTTGCTGGTGTCCATGGGCGGCGTTAGTTGCTTACTATCAGGTGACACGCCTGCTCGTTTTTTTTATGGGATAGGAGGGCCTATCCTATAAAAAAAACAGAAAGTAAAAATGGGACAAAATTGATATGAGAAAAAATGATTACTTGGCCTGACTCTGTGAGTAGTTTGGCTTTTACCTTTAAAAGTGCTGTCATTTTTTCGTTGAGAAGATTTATAATAAGGCGGTACGAAGTTCGCGGGACCTGCAAGTACACATATATATTATTTATGCGGAATTTAGTATGTCTGTTACTCAGTCGCGAAGTTATGGGGAATAACTAGATTCGAAAGAAAAAATCCCAAGCAGAAATAAGAATAATTTTGAGGAAAATTTAAACAAAAATAATAGATTCACAGCCATATTATTTGTAAAATAAGAAATAGGTTGGTAGAAAGTATTAAATTTAGTATTAGGTATTAGACAGTATTAGTAAACTTAGTATTTTATCTGTATTATTATCTTGTAATAATAGCATATTTCTGAAAGAAAGGATGACAATTAATTTGATTTCGTTTGATTAAAATGTCTGATATCTGATATAGATTGTATTATAAATCTATGATGCAATACATTAGAATAAATTAGAAATTACGACTTGCATTTATCACGAATCACTTACAAAAACATGTCATAAATAGAAGCTGCCATTAGCCAGTCAGACTGTCATCACTAACATGCAAATAAACTAAATTATGTCACAATCTACGCCACATCATTAATATTAAATATTATAAACAATTTGCCCACTTTTTTACAGTAAAATAATAAATAGAATTCACCCGATTCTTTAGTAAAATGAGTGCAAACACTAAATTCATAGAAACAATCTTATCAGTGGTAGAGTCACACAGTACGCTGCATTAGAGGGCCAGCTCGATCGGTGAAATACCGCGATGCGTCAGAAAATCGACGTTAACTGATTGAGAGCGGGTTTGGTTCGGCGAGAGAGGTATGAAGGCCCACCCTATATCATCTCAAAGGCTGCTAACGTAGACCCTCTCAATGTTGCAGATGGCCATGGGTGGCGATGGTCACTTGCTATCAGAGGACCGAACTGGTTTTCCACTTTTCCAATACAAAACAATGACTAAAAGCTTCACAGACTTAATAAATTAAACAGAGATAAAGGTATCAATTATTGAAGAAATCTTCTTCCTTCTTCTTCTCTTTTTCTCTCCGAGACCGGCTCGATCAGATCGAACTCGTAGAGTTCTGAACGAGTACATTTCTCATCGTTCCTATCGCAGAGTACTCTGAAGAGGTACTGGTTTCTTTTGACAGGAGAAGCAGCTCGGCCCTTGAGCTCCACCGGTCTCATTTCACTGAACGGGTCTGGCATCTTCTCGTGGTAAGATGTCATTGGAGCAGCGTGTGCACATGACAATAACAGCGCGAGTAGGAGACAGTAGATGATCTTGGTCATTGTGTTGTCTGCAGCGAGTTCCGAGGACGACTGTCTGTCTTTGTATTGGCGAAACAAATATATACAGTAGTGGGGCTTGGTGCTCTCCAAAGTCAGTGTAGTGCACCAAGCTTTTGTTACTTATTATTGCAACATAACATAACTTCACGCCTTTTTCTACCCGAAGGTGTAGGCAGTGGCTGTTAAGACTCGATTCGCCGTTATGTTTACGTCCCAAAATATAGATGACTGAAAACTTTGTGCCTAAGGCAATAGGTTCGCCACCTATTCCATTTGTGACGTAAATACAACGGCGAGACGAGGCTTAACAGCCACTGCTGGCACCTTCGGGTAAAAAAGGAGTGAAGTTATGTTATGTTCTGTTCTTTCTTCTATAGTAAGTGCTAGTAATGTCTATCAAACATTTCTATCAACTATTATTAATTGTCTATCAAACAAACAGTTACCTAGAATGGAGCAAATGTTATTTCGGGTATATGACGACGTTCTCTGTATTTCCCGCTTTAGATAAGTTTATTATAATCTGGGTCTTTCCAAACACATGTACTTAAATAAACTCTTCAGACAGTCACACGTGGGCTGAACTGAATGCCCATTAAGTTACTGAGTATGTTCTCAACAAAAATACAGTACCTAAATAAATATATAAACAATGATTAGAATAACGACTGTTACTATGTATATAGTAGAAATACAATAAATATATTTTATATACTTTAAAATGTAGTAGTGTATTTGGCACATGAGTTCCTCTCATGATACCTGACCTCAATACTCGTAATCGGCTGGCTCATGGCGATGGCTTTACGTAGGTACACTCCTCAAGCGCACTTGTTAATTAATAGTCGGCATGTAATTTTTATTTAATCTATTTAATGACTGTTTTTAAGTATCTGTAAAGACCTATAAAAATACAGCTAATTTGATCTGACTAAACGACGGAGCTTCTAGTGCAGTGGTAGCAGAGGTAGGCAAGTTCGCCTTTACGCACGCGCAATGTATCGTATGTTACTTACTGAAAAAAAGGTGCAGCTAAATAAGTTTTAGCACTTTTTATTTTAATATTTGATTTTCTAATCAATAGAGAAACTGGGGTTGCCAAAAGAAAATTTCCTCTGTCTGCTCCAACGGGTAGAGATGGCGTGAGTGTATATTTCATTACAGAATGAGACCGATTTTACCCAGACATAATGTTGCATACACATACTGATAGTAGTGGGTTTGGGGAAGCCCCACACGAACAAACGCATCGGACATTTTTTTTATTTTTTTTTATTTTTTTTTTATAGTATAGGAGTGCAAACGAGCAGGCGTGTCACCTGATGGTAAGCAACCAAGGCCGCCCATAGACATCTGCAACACATATAGTGTTACTGTTGCGTTGCCGACCTTTAATGGAACGGGGATAGGGAAGGATGGGGAAGGGGGTGGGCGTCCGGGCACCTCTCTTACCGAACGAAACGCGGCATAAGCCACTTTACGTCGATATTCTGAGAGGTCGTGGTATTTCACCGGTCGAGCCGGCCCATTCATTCAGACAACTGTTTGGCTCTACCACTGTTGAACGTGAAACGCTTTACCGTTACTACAATAACTCACGCATGTATTGTGATCGTTTTTTAATTTGGTTCCGTACATATATACAAAAATATTTATTTTTAATGGGATAGGAGGGCAAACGAGCAGATGTGTCACCTGATGGTAAGCAATCAACGCTTAATTTCGTAAGTTATGTGTAATAAATATCGATTACTTAAATCTTTGTACCCGGTATGGCAATAGGTTCGCCATCTATTCCATTTGGGACGTAAGCATAACGGCGAGACCAGGCTTAAGAGCCGCTGCTTACACCTTTGGGTAGAAAAAGGCGTGAAGTTATGTTATGTTTTAATCGGGTAATTCAAATAACTTATTATAGTAGGTACGAAGGCAAGGTAAGTCAAACGACTCACTACCATAAATTGGGATAGAGCAAACACATTACTTGATTTACAGATCGCTGAGTGGCTAGAAATTTTCTCACTCACTCATTCATTCTTTCTGGGATGAGTTCGAGTTACGTATGTGTTCTGAGTTGTACCTAAGGCCATGGTAATTGTCATATTATGTAATATTGCACAGGGCCATATGGCATAATGTTGCGTTATGTGAGTATACGATAGGTATGTACAATGCATGCGGGTCACACGGCATGATGGAAAATCCCAGCAGTAAACTTATACGAGGATGAGGAACATCTGCAAACACAACGACCCATGTCCACAAGTTATGATCTTTATGTGGGACACAAAACGCTCACAAATCATTAGGGTTCTTTAACATTTTTTATCCAAGACACAAAAATCACACCAAGTTCCATGCGGAGCAGGCAGAGATAACAGTGCGCCATAAGGTACTAGTCCTAAACGCGTCACTAACTTATTCTTCTTTACAATTCTTGTCATCCACGCTCGTCGGTTTTTAAAACTCCTGACATCATCTTCCTCAAGGACTCATTCTATTTGGTCATGGAAATCGTGTGCATAACCTACCCAAGATATAATCCCCATATACATTCCATCATATTTTTATTGAAAGCCTTTTTCGAAAAATTATCCTGACACTGGCTCACACCAATGACTTTTAGATTTTTTTTTTGGAAGTTAAGTGTGATTTATATCGATGACTGAAAACCTTGTGCCCGGTATGGCAATAGGTTCGCCACCTATTCCATTTGGGACGTAAACATAACTGCGAGACGAGGCTTAACAGTCGCTGCCTACACCTTCGGGTAACAAAAGGCGTGAAGTTATGTTATGTTATCCGTATTATCCCGGTAAAAGGACGTTATTTCTTCATGGCTCTCTAATAGCGGCTGGTGTACTTTTTAAATATATTTCTTTGTGAGAATAAGTAAGGAACCCAACGCTGAGTATGGTCCGACATGTCCTTGACTATATTTCGGATCATGGATTTTCCCAGTTATTACGAATCGAGTTACAGTTATAACGTGATCCTTATTTCAAACGGAAAATCCTGGTTGGAATAGGCCAAACCCCGATGCAACATAACTGAACTTTCGGGAATGTTTTACAATAACTGATCTTGATTTCATATATCATCAAGTTTGTTTGTTGTTCTGTACTTCTATTTTTTTCTTCTGTTAGTTTTCACAGTGGTAGAGCCAAGCAGTTCACTGCATGAATGGGCCGGCTCGACCGGTGAAATACCACGACCTCTCAGAAGACCGACGTAAAGTGGCTCCTGCCGCGTTTCGTTCGGTGAGAGAGGTACCCGGAGGCCCACCCCCCTTCCCCATCCTTTCCTATCCCCTATCCCTTAAAGGTCGGCAACGTAACAGTAACACTATATGTGTTGCTGGTAGGACTGTTGATAAAATATCGATATATCGAAATATCGATATTTTTCCGTAAAAATTTCGATATTTATCGCCGACATTTTTTTTCACGATATATCGATAGTTCGATATTGAAATGTACATATCAACTTTCGATATTTTTATGAAAATATTTTTTTTTGGACACAATAACTTAAATTATATCGTCATCGCAAACTTAAGGTTGTCTAGAAGAGATCGCAACATGCGATAAGACCGCCTTTTGTACTTGATCGACATTTACTATGTACTAATGACTTCAATACATTACAATGTATAAAAATTGCGTACAATAAAGCGTATTCTAGTCTAATCTTAATATACTGTATTTAAAAAACTAATAAACAATCGTCAAGTCATCCCATAAGCAATGACAAACAGCTCCCCTTTAAGAGTTCAAGCTAATTCTTGGCAATGAAAAAATTTTGCATCAAATTATAACTGATTAGTGTTTATAGGTATCGCGTATTGTTTTTTTTTGCTTAAAGACACTTTCACAGGGGCCCGCAGGGCTTATGGAAAACTCCTTCTATTAATAGACGTAACATATGAATTTTCTGTACATGCATTTTTAGGAGTATGTATTTTTATATGTACCTACATAATTGATTAGTATCTATAATTTTAATTTCCCTAAATTATCTTATGTTATGTCATAAATACATAGTGAAACAATTGTCAATGAATGTGTTAAGCCACTGTTAACTATCACAACGATATAATTTACGTTAATATTTACGTTTATATGTTTGCTGGACGCAGCTGCGGCAAAAAAAAAATCTAATACATGCAAGTCACAGAAATAGATCAAGATAGAACGGCCGCGATGTCATATTTCCATACATTTCGAGTGTGTCACTTTTTTGAAAAACCACGCCCACAGCGTGACGTCATTTTCATTGTGAGCGGGGCGACTAGTTAGAAGACACACACATTCGATTATCGATGTTTATATCGGCAACGTGTGTAAAATTTATTATTTTTATATTTTACCAACTTTATTGATTTTGTGTAACGATAATCATAGAAAGTAAAACATGTTAAATACTTTAATCCGACATATTAAAACCTAAAACATATTTTTCCAACAGTATATAAAATTAAATTATAAATATTTTACTTTCCTTGAAACTATACATCTTTATTAAATATTTGCCTTTTTGTAAGGGTTGGCCTCACAGTCCTGGTTAAATAACGAAGCCGAACGTCTACATATACCTCGGTTACTGCCCGTTTGAGAAGAACGAGATGATTTTCCATCGGCGATTGGTCAAATTGGTGAAAACTTATACTGCCAAATAAACTGCTGCCAATGTAATTACGAAGCACTTTGGTTGAAATTTGTGGTGTTAGAATAAAGTAGGGACAAAGCAAGATATGAGCTGATACTCAAATTGTTATTGAATTAATTTATCGATAAGTCCTAAGACTCAACGATACATGGAGTGCCCATCTCTAACATTCGAAGACCAATCACAGCGATTAACAGACACAGCGATCAACTGGCAGGTGTATTGTGTATTTCGTTCGATTCGACGTACATTACGCGTATAATTAATACGCGCAATGGTTTTTGTATACGAGCGTTGAATGCGGACAGCAATGGATATTTATCATAACGAAAAAATATACAACTTGTGATCGTAATTATTGAACATAGTAAAAGTAAAACAATAATTTATAATCTCAAAAAAATACTTTCTACTGATTTTCTGTACTTACTGATCATACGAAATATTTCCTTTTTTCATATTTGATTCACTACTTTTGTTTTTACAATTTGCCACAGCATAATAAGGCATATATGTGACGTTTTATCTATTTTTTTACGTCCTGAACGCATGGCAGGAACGCTCGTTGCGTAATGAGAGCGAGTTTCGAAAAGCACGCAATATACTGCATGGTTTTGGCACGCTTGCCACGCCTATTCGCCGTTCTATCTTGATCTATTTCTATGATGCATGTATTTTAAGAAATTATATTCAAGTAGTGTTTTTTGCACTTTGTCGTGAAAAGTTATCAAAGATGTGGAAATGCAACAAATTTAGCAACCCATTTGAAAAGGAAATCCATCATGCATTTGCAAAACTATCCATCAGAGTAAGTATAAATAATAAGAAAATAATCACGAAAAATGCAGAAGGAAACTATCATAATGAGTCAGTCGTATAGTTACTCGTACTACCACCAAAATCAAATATTGACCTTACTGACAACGATACCGAAAACTAAATACATGGTATATGAAAGAGAAGATATCTTAATAAATAGTTTTTTACGATCTTAATTTACTATCTTTCATCCATAGATGTCACTACATCTGAAATGAAATCAATTCTACATCGGTAATCTTTAGAGTAGTTTTAGCTTATGGACATAGATGGCGATACGTTAGAATAAATGGTTAATATGTTGACTGGTTAATTTACTGCCTCTATAACCAACGCCCATAGTATATTGGACTCGCTGGTCTTCACCGATCACAAAGTTAAGCTACGTTGGGCGTGGTAAACACTTGGATGAGTAACCGTTTTTATTTGGGTAAAATTGTTCACAAACAATATTTTAAAGCATTGTAGTAAATACGATTAGTTTAAAACGGCAGCAAACGGGGCGTTTAACGTTTGCATGTCGTTTAAGAAGTTTCACTTCAAAATATCGATATATCGAAATATCGATATTTTTTTTCGATATATCATACCCCGATATTGATATTTTTAAAAATATCGATATATCGAAAATCCGATATTTTTAAAAATATCAACAGTCCTAGTTGCTGGTGTCCATGGGCGGCGTTGGTTGCTTACCATCAGGTGACACGCCTGCTCGTTTGCCCTCCTATCCCACAAAAAAAAATCTTTATAGTAGGCTGAAAATATCACTTCCTAGTGTGCATTATATTGTTTTTTTTTAAATAAAAACTCCTAATCATTTAACTTAAAACAGAATAGTATGTAAAAAATTCTTAATTATTATTTTATTAGTTTTTCTTAACATTAAAGTAGTAGAAAAACCACGGTAGCATTTATGACATTGGAATTAGGGAGAAGAAATCAATAAAAAAATATTTTAATAATTAAAAAAGAAAAAAGACATAAAAAGTTATTTTCAAATTAAAATTAGACATTAAAGAATAACAGACAAGTATTCAATTACATATTAACGAATAAGTAAAACGCGTCTAAATAATTATTTATATTTATTTAATTATGTTATGCCATTTCTTTGAATTCAGAAGATATTAATTAACAATTTAACTTACAGAACACTTGTACACATTCAGAATTTTTCCAAACGCTCACTGGGGGCACGCCAAGACATTGATTAATACTTGAGAAACACTTCCTTATATTCTTAAAGCGTTAGCTACGTTGTTATTGAAGAGAGAAGCTTTTTAAGCATACACTTCAAGCTGCAGACTTCAACGAACCCAGTTGTTCCTAGGCTTGATATCAGGCACCCAATTCGGCTGGTTCATCATCTCTTTGAGTCTTCTCATCAGCTCGCTGTTACTCACTTTATCCATATCACGATCGAAGAAGCTACGTCTGTTCCTAACGTAGATTAGGTTTGGAAGTGAGGTTCTGACACTCTCCCTTTTTGTATCAAATTGTTGAAGGTGAGGACGTTGAGATGGAGTGACTGTCTTCATCTCCACTTGCAAGATGATCACAGTGACCATCACCAGGAGAATTTTATATAATACGTTACTCATATTGTAGTAAATTTAATGAGTATTGCTATGCGTTAGTATACGTCTTCAAGTGTACCTTCAATGAGGAGGAATGTCCGCTACGAGGAAAATCCTTTGTATCCTACCAAGATGTTGTTGTCATGTTTATTTTTAAAAAGGTCAAAGTTCAAGTTGAACATGAGCAAGTATCAATGACCAGTCTCTGGACAAATATAGCATAAGTAGATCGATAACTAGAGGTCAGATCAAAGCTTTCAAATATATTTAAAATACATATTCGGCTATCAGGTTTGATGTCAGTTTGTTTCCCAGTGAGGCAAAATATAAACTTTTTATTTTCATTTTTATCGATTTTGAATCCAAGGGGTCGATATCAACCACTTTGCGAATACTAGTTTTAAAAGTAAATTGTCGTATAATAGTCAGAATAATAGGAATGAATTAGAACAGAGTGCGCTTTTGTACTATATAGTGTGACTTAATTGTTCTTAGATAGTAACGTATAATTTTAGCAATGTTGTGTTTACGAGTATGATCTCAACTTACGTAGGTCCGTACTCATCATAATTCCTGGTATCACCAATAATTTGAACCACAGAATATTCCGTCATTGACAGACAGCAATGCGTCATGGAACTACTGAGTTGATTCTTAACTAAGAACCTGAACCTTCGTCGAATTTTTCTACTCCAGCTCCAAAAATATATTGTAATTTATTAGCTTCCTATTAGATTTTATTAATACTTAACTTTACGCTTTTTTCTACATGAAGGTGTAGCCTCAGCTCGCCGTTATATTTACGTCCCAAATGGAATAGGTGGCGAACCTATTGCCATGCCGGGCACACAGTTTTTAGTCATCGATATTTATCACACATTACTTTCGAAATTATTTTATTTCGTAAAGTCATTGGTGTGTTCCAGAATTCGAACCCGCGACCTCTGCATACATACTATTTTTTATTTTATTGATAAAAACAATAAACAAAAAGAAATAAAACTATTGGGGGCTACCGCCGTACCAGCCGTATTTATGATACGAAGTCCTCAACAGTTTCAGGGAACCCTAACTTTTAGAAAAATCTCAAAAAAAATCAGTTTTTATAATATTCTTAACAAAAATGATTTGTACTGTAAATTCAACATTATAACCATCGACTCCGTGGCGCAACGGTAGCGCGTCTGACTCCAGATCAGAAGGTTGCGTGTTCAAATCACGTCGGGGTCAAAAATTATTACTGCTTCTAAGTGAGTGGTACTTTTTTATGCTACTAATAATTGGTTGCCAAACCAACTTTAACTTATCATTTTAAGTACCAAAAATTTACTACAAAAAGCGCAAAAAACTGGAGATGCCGGGGATCGAACCCGGGGCCTTTCACATGCAAAGCGAACGCTCTACCACTGAGCTACATCCCCTGACAGCTGCATGGTCGAAATTTGATATCAAATTTTAAGTATGTTTTATTCCCTGTCCATGCGTCGTAATGTGGAGACTTTTTTTTGAATAATCTTCTTTTAGTTATAATTCTCGTGTCACAATGTTCGTTCCCATACTCCTCCGTAACAGCTTGACAGATTCACATGAAATTTTGTGTGCATATCGGGTAAATCTTAGAATCGACTGCTATCTATTTTTCTTCCCCCTAAATGTTAAGGGTCTCCACCCCTCAATATTTTTTCTTAATTTCTCGATATGTATCGTATATCGTTTTTTATTTTTTTTATAAAACGGGATACAAAAATACATACAACTCTAAATTTTCAACCCCTTTTTTTAAATTTAATTTTTTGGCAAGACAACGTTTGCCGGGTCAGCTAGTATTCTATAGATCTATTTTCCATGCGTGGTAGTAAAACTGCTACACCTAATAGAAACAAACAAACGACAAACAAAACAAGCAACATCCTACGTTACTACAATGTTATATGTTTGTTTTGTCCAGTGTATCTATTGAATTGAAGCATAACATTCTTTAAATGACGTGTTTTCTTCGTACCTAATGTCAATTCGTGGACGAGTCACATGTTTGTTAAGACGTTTTACGCACTTGTTTAATTAATACTATATATGTTACTATTTGTTTATATGCGTAATGAATAAATAACTATACTGGTTGGCAGAAATTGCTTACAGCAATAGGGCCGTCCATTGTACTATTATTATTTTAAGGTTTTATTACTTTGTGCCCGGTATGGCAATAGATTGGCCACCTATTTCATTTGGGTTGGTAACCATGACGGCGAGTTGAGGCTCAACAGCCACTGCCTACACCTAGAAATCAAAAACAAGCTAGTTCAAATTTGTAAACGTTGATTTCGAAATTTATAAAAATTAGACAGATAAGTAATCTAACGGAAAATAAGTAAAATATCGGATTATGAGAGATCCTTTTTTTGAAAAAAAAAATGTGGGGAAACTGTTTTATTAACTCGAGTAATTCGCTTTTTTAACATTTGGTTACACAGGTCTATTGTTTTGTTTCTTTATTTTGTCGATAGGTGTGGTTAAATTTGGGTTATTTCAGATGGGAAATTCAAGCCAGTCAGTCACGTGAAATGTTTTATTCCATAACCATTTGATTCCATAAATATATATGACTTAACTAAATCGTTGCCGTTAGTGAAGATCCTTGGTCGTTTGATATTATAGTACTTAATTAATATACCTACTTTTCTATATAATAGATTAATTAAAACCATATAAAAATATATTTGGTTTAACCAAATTGACGACAAATGAATAAAATCTGTAAACGACTTAAAAAAATAAACATATTTAATAAAATTGTAATACAATATATCATATTTATTAATACATAAAAACTATACACAAACATGTTTTATCATCACAGAAGAAAATAAATACATATTGTAAATAATACAATAAAATAACCGTCAAGCGCCTGATACTTTAGTACCAGCAAATACACAGTTATGCTTCTACAAAGTATTTACTTAATCATTCTTCAATCAAAAGATATCAGATATTATTAGTTCTTTTACCCAATTCATCACCTAAATATTATATTATTTAGGTAACTTCTAAGTTAAGACAAATAAATATAATATGATACACAAATATTCAGTTAGATAAAGTGAAGTCTATTTTTAAAAAAAAGTAACTTAGTAGGTATATGTAAAGATTTATTTTTAATCTATTGTATTTATATATCGTGCAAAGAAGACCTGGTTTTATTGAAGGTGTGATTGTAGACCAGTTAAATGAACGTGTTACTATTTTGCCTCTGATTCCATAATGAACTCGGCCATCATTACCTCCATGGTAGGCGCTATGCCAGCCTGAGTACATTTGTTCTTGAAACACTCAGCGATGTGGAGGATGCGCCAACAGTGTTCTTCTTTATCGTCGTGTATCTTCTCGCACGTGTGAATCATATCTACCATCTGATTTGCCAAAGTGTCACCTGGATATTTTAGAAGACAGATTTGAGTTTGAGACACAACTTAGTTCATCATCTTTGTAACATCAATTATTTATGAGTATGTTAAATGTGTATGTATGTATGATAAATATAAAAAATCACGCTTAAGAAATTTTCTTAGTTGGTTAATATATTTGACCGGTTTATATCGGTTTAAAGGCGTTAAACGATTGCAAGATGGATTAGAAGTATCACTTCGAAAGGTGTTTTATCTGAAGATGTTATGCATCTTATTTCTTAAGCGCAAACCAGTTAATCAGGTCTAGGATGGACTCTCTCAATTTTCTTTTTTATCCCTAGTGTGAAAAGGAACAAGACAAAAATAATGTTAAAATACTACCTTTGAACAAGTTCGTTCAACCTTACTAACTGTATACTACTTTAATTTAGCACAATTGGCTAATAATAAAGTAAAATACTTTACCATTTGGGAAGGATTTGATGAATTTTATGGTGTTCTCATGATGCATCCGACTGGAGTCTGTGAGCAGGTTGAAGTGTCTGCTCATACAGAACAGAGCGCAGCCCAACTCGCGGTGCTCAAACTTGAAGTCTTCGCGCCAAAAATGGAAGAACTCCTGCATGATCTCTTCAGATAGTTGACTCTGAGCACAATGTTTAAGTTTAATACTTATCTACATAATCAAGAAACCATATACTCTTGGCTGCCGAGCTCGGACTGTCTAGTATCTTTTATTTATAAATGGGAGGAAAGGGGAAATATTTCTGGTCCCAAAAAAGGTGGCAGAAGAGTCATCTATATTTATCACACATTATTCGTACCTTCAACTGTTCAGATTCATATGTGGAGTGCTTAAGCTCCAGACCACAGAGACGACATACCTACTAGTTTCTATAAATCGGTCATTTGATCTGCAACCCAACACCAAAATTTGTGTGAAGTTTGCTTTTCTACATATTTTTTTTATGGCATAGGAGGGCAAACGAGCAGGCGTGTCACCTGATGGTAAGTGACCAGCGCCACCCATGGACACCTGCAACACATATAGTGTTACAGTTGCGTTGTCGACCTTTAATGGAGTAGGATAGGAAAGGATGGCGAAGGTGGATTGGCCTCCGGGTACCGCTCTCACTGAACGAAACGCGGCATGAGCCACTTTACGTCAATCTTCTGAGAGGGCATGGTATTTTACCGGCCAAGCCGGCCCATTCATGCAGCGCACTGCTTGGCTCTACCACCGAAAAAGTAAAGCCAAGTAAAAATATTTTGTAAAAGTATTTTGATGTGGAGCATAATACGACACATTCGGGATATGAGAAAGCGGTTCGAATCCTAAAAGTCGCTTTGACTTTTAGGATTCGAACCGGATAGAGATGTCAAGAGAGAAACCACTGAGCTATCAAAAAATAACTGTGATTGCTGTCTCTGTACTCGTATTTAATGTCATGAATTATCATATTCAATTGTCTAATTTGGGGTCACGACACAAGATAATCACTGACCTCCTGGCGACACTTCTCAAGCGCTTCACCAAAACCGAGGGTCACGTCTTTCATCACGTTGATCACGTCGGCTGCAGCTCTCAGGGTGACCATCACCTGCATCACCAGCAACACTCGTAACATCTTCTTTGAATTGATAAACATTATTGACACATCGGCTAGACTCTTGTGTCTATATTCTGATCTAGAAGCTCTTATATATCAGTTATTTGAAGAGTAATTAACTTCTGTAATAAATGGTTAACATAAAATGCCCGGTAATTAGCGATGAGTGGGAGGAACAAGACAATAAAGAAAGAAATACATACTAACAAGTAGTTACTACTTATTTCTTTGCGTAGAAATAAATAAACATTTTTTACAAATAAATATCATATATTAATAGGCAAATAAAAATGATTTCAACAATTAATATGAAGGTTCGATCCTTTATAAAAAAAATTAAAAACTAATTTAACATATTATGTTAAAGGCAATTAATTCTAGAAAAATTATAAATGACGTGGTTTTGCAATGGATCACCACTCCAGGGTCTCATAATACCCTTGTTTTCGTTTAATGAAGTAAATTAGAAATTAAGTTTCATAATGCGCTTCAGATTCCATGATGAACTCGCTCATCATCAGCTCCATGGTGGGAGCGATGCCCTTCTCTACGCACGAGCTCTTGAAGCACTCCGCCACGTGGAGGATGCGCCAGCAGTTGTCTTCTTTAAGATCGTGGTGCTTCTCACAAGCGTGGATCAGTTCCACCATCTGTCGGGCCAACACCTCGCCTGCGATATAGATATTACAAAAATGCATATAAATTGTTATTACAAACAGACGGCTCTATTCTTATTGAATTTTTTTTATGGGATAGGTGGGCAACCGAGCAGGTGTATCACTTGATGTTAAGTGACCAGCGCCGCCCATCGACCTGCAACAGATATAGTGTTACAATTGCGTTGCTGACCTTTAAGGGAGTAGGATAGGAAGGGATGGGGAAGGGGGTGAGCCTCCGGGTACCTCTCTCACCGAACGAAACGTGGCATGAGCCACTTTACGTCGATCTTCTGAAAGGTGGTGGTATTTCACCGGTCGAGCCGGCTCATTCATGCAGCGAACTACTTCACTCTACCACTCCTAAATAGCCACCGTTTAGAAACTTAAACACCTCCAATTTCTTAAAATGGATTTTAACTAGGCTCCCGGGAGTATTCACTACGACCACGGATAAAGGGACACTGAACCTCGTTGGTAATATCCTCATGGAACCTTGGAAACTTCCAACGCAGAAATCTACAGCCAACTTCTATTACTCTCAACTACTAACTCAGGAAGTTATCACTACCAAGGTAACATTTTGTTTGTCCCTCACTGTCTTCAAGATTTAGAAAGATTCTGTCTTTAAATTGGGACTCTCCCACGTACCATTTGGGAAGGACTTGATGAATTTCTCAGTATTCTCGTGATGCATACGGCTGGAGTCTGTGAGCAAGTTAAAGTATCTGCTCATGCAGTGGATGGCGCAGCCCAACTCGCGGTGTTCAAACTTGAAGTCATCACGCCAGAAATGGAAGAACTCCTCCATCATCTCTTCAGAAAGTTTGCTCTGAAAACATATTTAAATATTCCATAAACAAATGACCCTGACTGAACGATAGGAAATAAAAACGGAGAGCAGCTTATACCAAAAATATTAATAAAGAAACATCGAAAACGGACCTCTTCGCGGCATTTGTTAAGTGCTTCTCCAAACCCGAGGGTAACATCCTTCATAACATTGACATCAGCTCGAACAGACATCAGCGTCATCAGCACTGCTAATGCATTCACCAACAAACTCATGACGCAAATAGGTCTTGCCTGCACCAGACATTGAGCGAATACATGAAGCAACTGTATTAATATAGACAAGTGATGCTGACGCGGTGCAGCCAAGAGTTACCATCAAATACCATTTTACTTGTCAAAGGGTTGATATGATAAATGAATAATTATAGACTAAGTTAATACAAGTATGTTTGAAAACCTATACTTGGGATTTTTGTATGAATAGTGTAAAGAGTTGAGTTAAAAACTGACTTCGTAAGTTGTATAATGTAATTGAGTCATAGGACTGACTTTTGCAATTTGATAAATTGTTTTACAATGTTTTTATTTTAAATTTTCATCGTCAGGCGTAATCGGTCTACTGCTGAATATTGGCTTTCCCCCATACGACCCCACTGAAACTTTGATCCCATGTGACCCCATCGTAGTCACAGTTTGAGTCTTGATTTCTTTTTATTTAATTCCAAAAAAATATATAATTAAGTGTAAGAATCGTGCCCTATGGCGCTCTGTTCTCTCTGCCTACCCCGCAAGGGATTTGGCGTAAAGTTATGTATGTATGTAGGTAATTAATATTAGCAATTTAATTAAATAATACGTGTAGAATAAGTAAGAAATCGTTTTCGATTGGTCTGCTTTATGTATGCTAATACGTCGATTAATTCAATAGGATTATAGAAATACATACATAATTTCACGCCAAATCCCTTGCGAGGTAGGCAGAGAGTTAAACACCTCACTCGCTTCGTTGACTTTCATAACTCTTTTCATGCACGCGCGTCGATTTTTGAGGCTCCTAACATCACCTTCCTCTAGAACACGTTCTATTTGGTCGTGGAAATACACAAAAAATGTCTAAATAGCTCTTAGCGTTCGGCGCAGTCGGTTAAAAAAAGAAGTAAATATAAAAACTAATTAGTATGTAGTCAGCTATTTAAGTACATCTATTTATCTATGCCGTTGTTTACAAAAGCTGACCTTAGTACATAGTGCAGGCTAGCATTATCCAGTTCATCTAGGCATTAAGATAACACACGTTACTATTAAAAAAACCCAGGTCATTCATTACACATTGTTAGTTAATAACCACATATTTTTTTATGACATATAATTTTTAATTTCATTGAAATATTAATTCAGGTTAAGTACACAGTGCGTCTGTATATAAAGCAGATATTTATAAATACAATATCATTGGCTCGCTATTTGGTTTTTGTGCAAGTAAGTAGATACGTTCACGCTAAGTGTCTTGTGTCATAGGCAGATAGAATCGAGCGCCATATGACAAATCAACCTTATAATGAAAAAAATATACTGAAATCGTTTCATATTATCTAAGCTATTTGAATAAGATCTATTCGTTTAGCGACATCTAGTTCTAAACCAAGTAACTAACAACCTGTGTTATGGTTTATTGTATTTCTATAGTGCACAGATAAACATCTAGACGCCATATTAATCAGCACTTAAATATTTATACTCGGGTAGACATCGAACCCGCTAACTGCGATTCAGCATCCGCTACACCAGTTTACACATACTCTTGAACCAGGATATGAAATATAAAATAATAAATTCACAGTGATACAGAGTTGGATATAATTGAGAACCAGTACGTGACCTTCAGCTTCAACAGCAGTTCGTGTAGGTCGAGCCCACAACTGGTACGTACATAATGAAGCCTGGTGAGTGTGGGGGCGGTGCAAACCAGGGATCACTCGTGTGAACTGTATCACGTATCTGTCCGGTCCAGACGTGATGCTGCCTCGCTCTCGCCAATCTGCCCTAACTCCTTAATAAGTATAATCATCTTGCACTTAATTGTGAACAGGATGTGAGCTCTCTGAGCCATGGATGTTTTGCGTCCATATTGTGCAAGTTATTTTGCAAAGAATTACACGTTATTTTAAATTTCTCACAAATGAAAATAAAACACTACAACTCCACGCCAATACCTAGACAGAAACAATCGTGGTACTGATGTTTTTAATCTCAAATGCTTGTTTGTAATAAGTTACAGCATATAATTACTTCTGCTTTAAGTGGTAGTTTTATGTTGATTAAGTCGTTAACGTTCGTTAATTACTTTCAGAGTTTATCGATGCGCATTCGACAAGCAAACTAACAAATGTTTGCACTTAATAATATCAATACAGATTACTTGGAGCCAAGTATTACTTAATCACCAGATATCGCACTTGGAACTGGTTTTAAAACAGTCCTGGCATCGTAATGGCGAGATTAATATTGTTTAACAGCAAACATTCTTCAGCCCCAGTCGCGGTACCACTAGCCCGTAATAAAACACCGCGGGTATAATTACCCAGGTATTACATATTAAATTGTAGGCATATAATACATACTCTGCCTACGCCGTATACGAGTTCAGAACTTATTATGCGTTCTCCCCCTATCACGGCTCAAAACGATCTGCGTGCATGGGAATATTGCATTCCCATCAATATAAAAAAAAAACAAAACTAAGCAAATCTCCTTGTAACATGTAATTCTTATCTATATTTTTAAAGGTTAAGTACTTATGTACAGCAAATCATTATGTAAAATCTAAACAGTTAAAAATGTCGTCGAATCAATCCCAAACATTATGTAAGTAAATTGTTTTAATTAATAATCATCATTACTGAGCTATCGTCGGTAACTTTCACTCTTCGTAACTCATTATAATTGCATCTGTCAAAGATAACATTGAACTGTCAAGTAGTGACGTGATGAGCTGTCATCTGGTCGATATATCGATATATTAAATACGTAACATCACTAGAGCATCGCGGGTGGTCCGATATACAAACATCTAATATTATAAATAAGATCTTTACCAAGTATTTAAATCGTTTGACAACTGCCGGTGTTGTAAAATTGCATTAATTATTATTACAACTTCAATAAAATAACAGAGATGCTCATATAAATAGTTTCGCAGCTGGCAACATTGCCGCTCAAAATTAATACGTGGCCATATTAAAATTAAAAGGCTGTTTTTTTTTTTGCTCTTATACTGTCATGTTCTTATGATCCTGAAAATTGGATAATGTTGTTGAAATCAAGACCATGTGAAGTTATTAATATAGTATATATAGTAATAATTAAAATTAAAATTGATAACAAATCTGCTTGTTACCCACATACATACATAACTTCACGGCAAATCCCTTGCGGGGTAGGAAGAGAGAACGAAGCGCCACAAGGCACGATTCTTACACACCTAACTCGCTTCGTTGACTTTCATAACTCTTTTCATGCACGTGCGTCGATTTTTGAGGCTCCTAACATCACCTTCCTCCAGAACACGTTCTATTTGGTCATGGAATGTGTGTCTTGGTCGTCCTCGACTCCTACATCCATCTACTTTTGCATTGTATATCTGCTTATTCAATCTTGCATCATCCATTCTTTCTACATGTCGGAACCATCGGAGCATTCTTACTTTTACACCGACACTCTCTTTCAATCCGACTTCCTTCCTTACAACCTAGTTTTCGACGCGGTCAGCGTGGGTCAATCCGCATATTTTGTGCAGTCCCCTCATTTCGACCGAGTTTATCCTACTTTCGTGCACACTCTGCCATACTGCCA
Organism: Euproctis similis; assembly: GCA_905147225.2. Classification (NCBI taxonomy): domain Eukaryota; kingdom Metazoa; phylum Arthropoda; class Insecta; order Lepidoptera; family Erebidae; genus Euproctis; species Euproctis similis. Next base: position 1,005,098 of record LR990121.1, on the reverse strand, counting down.
GCACTAGAGTTCCTTAAGTTTGCGTTGGGATCAGTATTGCATTGTGGATTGATAGCTGGGTTTTTCTGCTCATATTTTTGCGCCCAGGAATCTGCCCAACGCTCCATTTACCTACGCTATTTCCTAACTCCACTCTTCTTTCTACATAGAAAGAGACAAAGACAAATCTGCTTGTTAATTCTCAATTTCACTGTTATGACCTTAAAAACACTAATTAAAATTAAAAAACCGTTGCGTCTAAAGTGTGGTTGAATAATTATATTTGAAGCTATAGCAGGCATATAAGATAACATAACTTCACGCCTTTTTCTACCCAAGGGTTTAGGCAGCAGCTGATAAGGCTCGACTCGTCGCTATGTTTACGTCCCAAATGGAATAGATGGCGAACCTATTGAGTATTGCCATACACCGGGCACAAAATGGTCAGTCATTGATATTTATCCGAGAAATCATTACACATAACATAACTATTATCGTGTAGCCTATTTTTGCTTATTTTTGCATCTCTCGTTGGCAACCTTGAACATTCGCCAGAAATTGTTTGTGATTTTGTTTCCGTGACAAATGTCGACTTTATCAGTTATATTTTATGACACGAACCCTTTCTCGTTTTTGATAACTTTAAATCTACCGATATATGCATGTACACTATAATTTTGATATTATAAACAGACCATAATAATGATTATCAAACCATAAATCAAATCAAAGGCGTTGACCATAGATCATAGAGGAGAGCACAATTAATTTTTAATTACACACTCATCATTTTGAACGCAACCTAATCGTTCGAAAATCAATTATTGTATCGCAAGCGCAACGCTTCTGCTCCGCTGTCAATTGACGAAAAGCCTCTGTGTATGGTCATTAAAATATTTTGTGTGAGTGTAGCGCGTGTAGTAAGTTTGTGTAGCGCGGCAATTAAATGTATAATTAGCGTTAATCGCATTCGTTTGATGTCGCCGCCATACCGCGGTAACGTCGCGCCGCCCCTCGTGTGCGGGATTCTGTGGAACTACATTACGCGAGCCTCACATTTTTGTTCACTAAATACTTACGGCGCGGCGTGGCGGCGGCTAGACTATGGCCGCGTAATAATATTAAATATCTCAGTAACACGATCCCTATCGCAGTATCCCAATTAATATACAAAAAGTTTTCTTTAGTTTTATATCAATAGTACCTACATAACAGTGGCAAAGCCATATAGTTCGCTACATGAATGAGCTGGCTCGACCGGTAAAATGCATCCACCTCTCAGAAAACCGATACAATTTAGCTCCAGCCTCCATTTCGCTTGGTGAGAAAATTATTCGGTGGAACACATATTCCATCCTGTTCGCTCTCCATACTCTATCCCAATCCCAAAGTGGCCCTTTTGGTTACCGCTCTCTCTCGCAAGGGACTGATATTTTTAAATTAATATTTTTATTTAAAAATTCCACCAACACTCGCATCTCCTGTCTCGAGCACCTTTTTATGGGATAGGACGTAAAAGAGCACGCGTGTCACCTGATGGCAATTGACCAGCGCCGCCTAACCTGTAACACATATAGTGTTACAGTTGCGTTGCCGACCTAGGCAGTAGGATGGGAAAGGGTGGGGAAGGGAGGTGGGCCTCTGGGTACCTCTCTCACTCACCGAACCAAACGCGCAGCCACTTCACGTCGATCTTCTGAGAGGTCGTGGTATTTTACCGGTCGATTCAGCCCATTTATGCAGCGAACTGCTTGGCTTTAACACTTTGAAACTTAAGAAATAAATAGCACCGTTGATTTATTCTCTATCCACGAGAATAATATTGTGGAAATAAGTAATATAATTCCACGATAATCAGTTGTGCAGTTTAGACTTGTAATCTCAGCAAACAAGCAAAAAATTCAAAATTTGCAAGCGTCAATTGGAATATTATATATATATCGGTAAGGAAGTTTGATGTACGGTTGTATGTTGTATGCGTCTCGCGGTTCCGCTAATGAGGGTTGCAATAAAGAAGTCGGAGGAAGTGACGTCATAAATACAACTGCATTCAAACAACCAATTATATTTGATTGAACGACGCTCGCTCCAAGATTAATTGTAACAAACATACATACACTTGTTTGTGTTTAAGTATAAATATTACAATAGTACTTGCAGTTAGCTTGGTATATAAATGACAATAACTTTTTAGAATTCATCTCTTCTTCGTGCTATTTAAAGCTTAAATATAATAATATATTTTTCTTGGCTTCTTTCGGACAAAAAAGTCTCGGTGGTCCAGTGGTCGAGCACCCACTTCTGAATCAAAAAGTCGCGGGTTCAAATCCTGGCTCAAACCAATTACTTTGCGAAATTATTTTAGTTATGTGTGATACACATCAATGACTGAAAACTTTCGGCACCATTTGGGACGTAAACATAACGGCGAGTCGAGGCTTAACAGCTACTGCCTACACCTTCGGGTAGAAAAAGGCGTCAAGTTATCTTTATGTTATGTACTTTCAGGAAGAACTTAACTTTTTGGCTATTCCGTATCCAAATATGCAGATAGTACACATAAAAATCTTCTTCTCGAAATGCTCCAAGTACACTCAAGATTCTTCACTGTGTGTTATAAATTATTTTACAATAATACATATCTATATAACATCCCAAAGGAGTAGGCAGCGACTTGCCGAATTTTTACACCCCAAATGAAAGAGGTCATCGATATTTTTATCACGCGTAACTTCCGAAAATAATTCCGACAAGTTATTGTCGTGAGTCGGGATTCGATCTCACGAGTTCTGGATTGAGTAGTGGATAGATTCAAGCATAAATACAGAAGAAACAACTTGACTTTAAACTATGTAAGTAATATGCAGATTAAAAGTTTGCGTGTGTACAACATATAATTGACTTATATTTATTTTCATCATATGATGTTGGCGATGCCGGTAGCGTGGAGTGGTGATACAAAATAAAACGAGTAAGAGTATTTTCAAATCGCCGTTAGCCCGAGATAACTATACGACGTACTTGTCTTGGTCAGATGTCAAAACGGACTGAGGGGCGCAGCGCGCCACCTATAGTTCCCAGACAAGACGTCGGTAGATCTCGAACTACCGGCGATGCACATTTATTAATTTACGGCTGTAAAATATATTAATAGCAAATGCTAACAAACTCAATGTATATTTTAAATATATCCCCTACTTCTATTTTTGCTGCCCGAATTACGTCCGTTACAATCTCCGCCCAGTGTCACGACAGAGACACTAATCTGCCTTTGGTAATACGGCTGAACTGGATTGGACAATGACCTTGTTCTGGTTTTTAAACAGTGTATAATTGCCCATCTGCACCATTTCTGCCGCGGTATAAGTGTAGGTGATACTCCTTTGACCCATAGCTGCCAGAATAAGTCCGTGAAACGTTGTGCTATTCTCAACTTCTTTCGTAGTTTGCGTTTCTTCCAGTTGTCAACTTCAAGATGGGGTAGGTGCCATATTTTTTTATGAGAGTTGTTATCTTTTCCTAGTTGTGTTATACGAACATCGTCGTTAGCAAACGACTGAAGTACTCTGTCTTTATTTTTCCAGGGCAAATTTACTTCCCATCTTCTATCCACGAATTTTGCGGGATTGTTTACTTTATTAACAACCGTTAACTCGGTTCCAGTTACTCGAGGTTCGCTGCACATTCCAATATTTTCAAACATTAAAGATTTCTGTGACACGTCGTATAGGTGCTCGTCATTCTCACAGTCCGTGTGTATCGTGCTACTATCGCATTTCTGTAAACTCAGATGTGCTTGTGTGCGTATAGTTTCGACGTCTGTAAACTCGCAGGCACTTGTGGGCGTGTTCGCCAGTGGTACAGTGGTGGCGACGGCGCCGATGCAAGTGTGGCGGGTTCTCTTGTCGAATATTAAGGAAACGCACTCTGCTGACTTAGAAAGGTGTTCTTCTGGACTTACTCCGTGAATACACCATCCTAGCGGTGTTAACGTTGCACATGGTTCATTCTTTTTGCCTAAAATTATTTTACTCGGGGCCATGACGTGATAATTGTCCTGTCCGATTAATATTTCTGGTTTTGCATCCAATGGTAAAGAAATATCGCGTAAATGTGAGAGATGAATATTTCTTTCGAAATCATATGCAGTTATCGTCTGTGTGGGTAAATTTAACTCACTTATTATTTTCGCACTTAGTTCATAGTTTTTTTTATTAGTTTGGTCTGAAATTGTACAGTTCACATTTTCACTATCACACATTAGTTCAGTGTTCCAGGCGCCACGGACACACAACCTTTGTTTGCTTCCTTTAAGGTGTACGCGTTTGGCGAGATCAGCTGATATCAACGAGACGGTCGCGCCGTCGTCGAGCAGTGCATGTGTACTAACGCTGCCTTGCGGACCGTGGATGTTCACTGGCACCACTTTTAATAGCACGCGATGTTTATTGTTTGTGTACATATTATGCACCGACGCGTTCTTAGTTGTAGTGTCACTCGGCCCAGCATTATCGTCCGAACGTGCTTTCCTTTCTGTCTGATTTTTGTGTCTCCAGTGTAGTAATCGATGATGTGGAAGGTCGCACCCAGTGATGTCGCATTCGGGCGCAGAACACGAGCTGTAGTTATGTGATGACGCCAGACACTTAGGACATAAGTTATGCGCCCGTACAAAGCGCCACCGGTCCCTTATCAGAGCCCGTTTGAAACGAGCGCAGCCAGGCAGCTCGTGCTCGTCGACTCGGCAGAATCCGCAATTCTGCGCTCCTTCTTCGCTCACTAGTAAGGCGCGATGATGACTGCGATCTTCGTATTTCTTCTTGTGATCGCCTTGATAATAGATGTGTGACAGCCCGGCGACCGATATTGTATTTGCTTCTTCATACAAGAATTTTGTAACCATCTCCAGCTTTGCCATTCCTATAATATAGTTAGATTTGTAATAGTCAGCCCATTTTGTTATCAGAATAGTTGGTAATTTTGACAAAACTGCTGCTACTAATTCGGGACTGTGCAGGTGATCCGTTTGTTGCACTGCTTGTACTGCTGCCACAAAATTCTTTATTTTAATAGCAAATGACACTATCTCATGATGATAATTATAGGATAGTGGTGATATCTTCCTTAATTGTTGTGTGATTGTATGTAATATTATTTCCGGTCTTCCATAGCGCAGCTGTAACGCCTCCATGACGTCATCTGGTGATGTGTTTCCGATGAGAAGTGCTGACACTGTTTCCTTCGCTTCTCCACACAGTGATTTGCGTAGTCTCCACATATTTTCAGCGTGTCTGTAGTTGCAGAGTGACGTGGACTCTTCGTACGCCTGTTTGAATGCGAGCCACTCGAGAGGATCGCCTTTGAACTGCGGTAAATCTTTAGAAGTGGCGATACGAGACATAAGTTGCAACTGTTGATCGTTAGATTGTTGTACGGCGGTAACTAATTGCTTTATTTCGCTACTACTATTTTTTTCATGACTTTTTTCTCGAGATACCCGACTTTGTTCGAGCCAATGCTGGACCTTTTCAGAAGCATCTACTTCGCTATGCTGGCGATAGGAACTACGTCGGCTACCTGAACTTGCCTCCAGAGCAGCTAAGTCAGCCTCTAATTTTTGCTTAATTAGCTGCTTTTTAATTTCCAGTTCTTTTTTCTCTCTTTCTTGTTCTCTTTTCTCTCTTTCTTGTTCTCTTTTCTCTCTTTCTTGTTCTCTTTTCTCTCTTTCTTGATCTAGCTTTGCCTCTAATTCAGCTTTTGCCTTTGTGGCTTCATATTGCGAGCATCAATCTGCGGGCTTCTACTGAACTAGCCAAAGAAGATCTGCAACTACCCTTTTTACTTATGGGTTTACTGCCAGGGCCGTCTGTCCCAGGGAGTACCGTTGTCTTCATTTTTGAATTTTCTGTTTTTGTGGTTTTAGACTGTACATCAGAACTCTGTCGATTTTCCAGATCTCTTCTTTGAGCGCGTTGCGTGCGAGCAGACACCTTAAGATGGCGGCTTGAGTGCGGCGGTGTTGAGAACATTTTCGGATATTTTGTTGTTCCACGTTATATTCGGCCGAAGGACCACTTTGTTGGCGATGCCGGTAGCGTGGAGTGGTGATACAAAATAAAACGAGTAAGAGTATTTTCAAATCGCCGTTAGCCCGAGATAACTATACGACGTACTTGTCTTGGTCAGATGTCAAAACGGACTGAGGGGCGCAGCGCGCCACCTATAGTTCCCAGACAAGACGTCGGTAGATCTCGAACTACCGGCGATGCACATTTATTAATTTACGGCTGTAAAATATATTAATAGCAAATGCTAACAAACTCAATGTATATTTTAAATATATCCCCTACTTCTATTTTTGCTGCCCGAATTACGTCCGTTACATATGATATTATCGTAAGCGCCTTATCATCAAGTGGAAGTCGTTTAATTTAATTACAAACATTGCATTGCATTTTATTATAATAATTATTATTTTATATTATTATAAAAGATTATTTAATATTCAAGACAATGTTTACGATAACTATGCATGCGTAATTAGAACGGGTTTAAAATAAATAAATAAAATTAATGTGTAGATAATGATAAATAAATAATTAGGGTTTTGAAAGAAAAACAAATAACGGATTGTTGAATTTAGAATTTGTTGACTAGATGAGACCGAAGTACTTATCTTTATAATAATTACCATCAAAATCAAACAAGCCTTTCTTCCGATGTAAAGGGACATCCTGACCTGAGTAAATAAATATTAAAATAACACGTAGGTATGGATGTTGTATCAGAAAATTTGACTGCAAAACTAAATTCTATTCTCTTATGGGGTAGGGGGGCAAACCCTCTGAAGATATCACCTGTTGGTATGCTTACCATAACATTAGCGTTGGTGTTACAGTTGCGTTGCCGGCCTTTAAAATGGCATAGGGAACGGGATGGAAATGGGACCGGTTAAGAGGTTGGACCTCCAGATACCTCTCTTACCGACCGAAACGCTGCATGAGCCACTTTACGTCTGGCTCTACCACAGTTAAAATCTATAAATGTATAACTGTGTAGTAGCTTTATAATACAGATAAACGGGCCTCGTGAACTGTTATACACAACCAACTGCGGAGTCGAGGCTGGTGGGTTCGATCCCCACCGGAATACAAATATTTATGATTAACATAGCCTAATTATAATAGTTAGGCGTTTTTATATGTGTATTGTAATTATGGATTTAGAAAAAGGTTATATAGATAGTATGTATCTTTAACGCAAACATTTAGTTGTCAACTAAGAAAACTAGATGGCGTTGTGTGTATTTTGTCTAAAACATAATATGAAGTACCTACAGGACCTGTACATATAGATGTACTTAATAATATACACATAGTTTATATATTTATATATATTAGGAGTACAATGGTTGATTACAATTATAATCCACAATAGCTGACAATAGGCGTGTATTGATATCATTTGACAGAACACCACACAGACAATACTAGAAGGTACACTCTGTAAACAAAAGCATCTATACCAGTGATCTACTCAATAATTTAAATACTATATATAGATATACTCTTGTTTAGAAAATTACAAGAAATATTATATGCCTATGTTTTGTTTTTTTTTGTTTCGTTTGTTTTTACGGCTCTGGATATGAGTCCTTTTGAGCCTTATGTCTCGTTTCTGTGTCAGCAATATTGGCAATCCAAGCGATACAAAAACGAATAAAAACATCTTGCGTGCATAGTACGACATACGTGCGTGCATAATCTGCATATACGTTTCTCCAGAGTAATTTATTGAAAATTAGGTAAAAACAACTGCTTAACTTTTATTTTAAACATCGAAATCTACTACTCATCGAAATCTCTACTAATCGATATTTTTTTACTTGAACCATTTAAGAAATCTTCAAAAAGCTATAAATAGTTTCACAGTTAAAGCTGTAAAATTCTCGACAGAGTTAGTGGGTATTCTGTTTGTCAGATATACATTGGTAATGGATGGGTGCGCTCGTCTGTGATTGGTCTGCTACATACAATATGGCGCCGCCCCGTCACCGACCGAGCTATTACAATAAATAGTCAACAATTATGTCATAAATTTGATTTTTTTTTTGTGGAACTTTGACTTACTCACGATTTACTGTCGTTTAAATTACTTCACGAGTTGGAGGTTCTTGAGTTGCTTTAGATGAAGGTCATTCGCAATAAAGATTTGATTGGTGATATAAATTGACTAGATTTTTTTTTACCCGTCGGAACTGGCGATGTGTCATGTATTTATCGATACTAGGTTTGTTTTGTTTGTTCTTGTTACGGTTTTGTAGGCCCAAGGTCTTAGGTCTTCAAGGTCTTTCTCCGAGGATGAGCCCTCCGATAATGGGGCGACGCGACGGCAGGATGGGTCTTGGTACACCAGAGGTAGGCTGCCGCAGGATTTTAGTGAGTAGTCCTGGGTAAGGCTTGCAGAACAGTGCATTAAGGGAGTCCCACTCTACCATCAAGTCTTGACGGAACTGAGTCACTTGTTTTTCTATTCAGCTTTGTTCGCTAAAGAAACACCTAACGAGAACCCTATCCCTGCCAACAATATAAGAAGATTGAGCGGATAAATATAATTTATACACGTATAATAATCCGTAGACTTTCATGACAACATGAGTCCAATCTGTGAAGTTGTACATAATCATTACCTAATCCTCGATTTCGTACCCTGGATCCTCTACACAAGGGCACCTTGAACCCCTTATTAATACCAGACCGAGTAATCTAGCTTATTAAACATATTTAATTTGCAACAAAATATATAACTAACCAAAGTAGGTATGTATCGTTGTCTTATCGTTCCATTAAATCTCTCCCTAGCAATCACAGTGCTGTAGTTCTGGTACTCGGTAACCAGCAAGTTGTCCAGACTGACCAGGACCAGTATCCATTCATTCACTCACAGATATCGCCCACAGCTTCACCATAAGTATGGAGGCCGAGCTAAATGACACTGCACTGATATTTATTACTCACATTTGTCATTCCTCATCGTGAAATCCATCTTTGAATATATATATTGTGATAAAACATGTTTGATCTTGTCTAAAACAGGATTGATCAGGAGTAGCATTCCAAGTGACTACCGGTCTGGTCGGTGAAGATGAGAAATTCGCCCAAATCTTATTTTAAACGATTTTATTTGCATTTGGTAATTTATAATAGCAACAGTTAGATTAATAAATTTAACAAAGGAACAAATCCTTATTTTATTGCCAAGATTTAAATAAATATAAAATAACTCAATCGTATTTAATTTATTAATTGCCATAGAGTGAAGTTACAGGTTCACTATTTACATAACAGATCTACGTAACTCCAATAAATATTGTTGAAACATAAAAAAACTAACTTATTTTTATTAAAGTCAGAGGTAAAAAAACAAACAAAATCGCTTCACCAAAAATATTTGAACAACATTATTCACTGCATAACTCAATCTAAAGATTAAAAAAAATGTCACACACTCAAAAAATTACATTTTACTTACCTAAATACATAAAACCTGTTTTTGAATAAAAAACGGTTTTTCATATATAAAGTTATTATACGTGTTAAATGCTATAGTAATTTAAAAAAAAAACACAAAAATAATGTATTTACTAGAGTGTGTATCCTTTTTAATTCGACCGATTTGTCAATTATATCTTTTTAATCTGAAAACATTTGTCTATGGACGGGACGACCGATGTTACCGGACAGACGTACGTACTCGTAGACAGGAAGGAATTTATCAAACATTACCGTAGATGTTGGCTATTAAATTGTGATTAGATTTTATATGTATTTTTATTGGTATTAACGACAGACATACCCTCATCACCTGATGGTAAGTGAGACAAGGATACCCAGCTAATTTATTTTCCAATATTCCAAGGTCAGATAACCCGATAACCACTATAAAAAAAATAACTAGAAGGAGGGTGAATACCTACGGATACTTCTCTCAGCATACGAAACGTGGTATGAACCACTTTACATCGATATCAGGAGCAGTCGTGGTATATAAACCCGTCAAGCCGATCTATTCATGTAGCGAATTCCGTGGCTCTATCGCCGGTGTAGATGAAAATACTATTCCACATTTAAGTAAAACACAATTAAAATACGTGGATATAGAATGTTTTGAATTACCTTAGACGAAAAAGAAAAAAATCTTTTGAATGCATGCAAGCGAGCCAAGTCGCTGGTAGAAACTAGTATTGACTAGGATCTTGTTTGTTGTTCATATTTTAGTTCTTTTCGAGACAAACGAACTCTCAACCTGTATTTAGAAGTCATTACTACGCGCTTTCGTCATCATAATAATATTTTAATTAAATCCTTATATTTAATCGTCCGAAGCACGCCAAGTATGTTTGATTATAATTAAATAATTTGTCTTTCATTGCTTATCATTACTTTTATAATGATTATATGATGATCTTACATATACAAGATGAAGAATGTTCACTCTTACGGGGCACTAATGTGAAGGATACTTGGGGAATTACTTCAAATATATAATACAATTCTGTTCAAAGAAGAAATAAGTTTTTAAATAGGCAATGCAAACGAGCAGGCATGTCGGGTGATGGTGAATAACAAACGCCGCCCATAGACACCTAAACACAGATAGTGTTACAATTGCGTTGCCGCCCCTTGCAAAAGGATGTGATGGGGTGGATAGGAAGTGGGATGGGAAGGGGTGGGGGGAAAGGGTTGGGCCTCCGAATACACCGAGAATACGAATCGAATACGAATCACCGAGCGAAACGCGGCATGAGCCACTTAACAATAGACATACAAATCTTACTGTAGACCAAGCCCAAGACATCGCCACTGAATTATGAAGGAGTAGCTCTGATAGGAGAAGAATGAAATGTATGTACTGTCCAAAATATTACCACGTCTTTTCAGATATAATGCAGCAAACTGGTGAACTTAATAACCTAATGTTTGTGCACATCACACCTCATGACTCTGGGTGAAGCATGTCAGATTTTTAAAAACATTTTTTTCTTCGTCTCATGCGTCCGAGTAACAGTTGTACTAAATCAATAATTTAAGAATATCAACACTTAAATAATTTTCAAGCCTGAAAACTTAACCAAAATATTGTCTAATTCTCTTTATTTTTTATATTAAAACAAAAGTGGTATGAATTATGCTCCAAATATTTCACTTCAAAAAATATAAATGTATTTGCAAGATAACGTTCTGCCTGTCTCCTCTGAGTGGGGTCGTGAATATATTCACATGTGAGACTTTTTTGTACGTGACCGTGTAACCCTATCCGCGCCGTCAACCAAGCGGGAGAGGCACGTAGGGTTGGCACTTTGTAAAAAAATAATATAGTTTTTATCTGAGAATAAAAAAACATTAATATTGTGTAAGACAACATCCCTTTGAAGTAAATAAAAAGTTAGTTAAAAAACTTCAAATCGAGTCTAATCGACGTGACGTGGAATTGCTACACTTCTGTGGAGCTGCATTTATTCTTGAGAAATTGAAGAGCCTTTTTGTGAATATTCATCGATATCAATCACACATAACTTGCGAAAATACTTTCGAAAAATAATTAGTGTGAGCCAGGAGTCGAACACGCGACCTGTTGATTCAGAAGAGCGGTGCTCAACCATTGGACCACCGAGAGAGACTTCATGAAGCTTTTAAACTTATAAATTTTCTTGCCTAGATCACTTATTTATTTATTACCGTTTAAAATATCTCTGATCCGAATCAAGCTAATGACGTAACATAATTATTTTTGAATATTATGTGTCATAGCAACATTCTTATTTATTAGGAGCTATTGAATAAAACTCATATGCTTTTTATTTAGGAACTTACAAAAAATAAAATTCACGTTTAAATTTTTATCAAAAAAATAAAATGTAGTTCAGCTACAGTCCGTTGGGGGCCACCATGTGTTCACTTATATTGAGTGGCGCCACTGTCACAGCGAGTTAACGACACAACGTTACAACTAAATTCTTCACGGTGTCGCGTTACACACGTACGTAACCCTAATACATAAAGAGGTTCTAGTACATTGTACAAATATTTTACAACTTATTGCTAAGCTTTAACTTTAAGTACGTCTGAAAATTGTTAAACTCTGACATGTTAAATGTCAAAGTTTAAACATTTTCAGAAATTCGATTCTAGTTACTTAGGGACAACATCTCTACAATACGCAAAAATAAAGATTATTTAAGTTTAGATAACACCCTCAACTATGAACGAAAAAAGAATAAATACCTTCATAGGCACCTCATTTTGTGTGACATAGGCTAAACTGAGTTTATGAAAAAGAGACTTGCTACACAACTTGCTTATAGTTGAGTTGCCAGACTTTAAAATAGAATAGAGAGGGAATCGGAATCGGGCTGGGTAAGGGGGCAGAGAGATTGGGGCTGTGGATACCTCCCTCACCAAGTGGAATCCGACATGAAACAGTTTACTTCGATATTCTGAGAGGTCGTGGCATTTCACCGATGAAGCTGGCCCATCGTGCAACGAGCTGCCTAGCTCTATCACAGTAAAACTACTGTACACTTGTCTCATTTTCTGTTCATGTTCTCATATTGAGAAAGCAGAGTAATTTAACCATTTTATATGTCAAGGATTCACAGACAGATTATCTGTGGACATGACGTCACACCACAGAGTAATGTGCACATATCGGGCAAAGGGAACAATAGGTCAAGGTCCGTGAATGAATGCTTTTTATTGTATTTCAAGATGAGATCATTAGTTTATTACAAATGTAATGTTAATTCTATACAAAGCATTGTATTGTAATACAGTATCATCATTATTAACTGAAATGAATTAAATGTACAATTGACATTCTTTAATGATTACATTGTGGGTATTGAGGGCAATTCAGAAGCACAAATATTTTATCATTAATTATCACTCATAAGGTCTCGTATCCAGAGCCGTAAAAACAAAAAAAAGATGTTTTTTCATGTCGCGTTTCGTTCGGTGAGAGAGGTACCCGGAGGCCCACCCCCCTTCCCCATCCTTTCCTTTTCCCTATCCCGCAAAGGTCGGCAACGCAACAGTAACACTATATGAGTTGCTGTGTCCATGGGCGGCGTTGGTTGCTTACCATCAGGTGACACGCCTGCTCGTTTGCCTTCCTATCCCATAAAAAAATAAAATAAATAAAAGGAACTGTGAAAGAAGCCTTTTGTCTAGGAATTTCTACGAAATGGTAACGTTATTAATAAAGAAATTATTATTATGTTTTTGTAGTTTAAAAAGTGCTAACGATTTTATTATTTACCTAATTCTAATAGACCACTTTTTGCTACATGTTTTATCTATGGATTTAAATACTTATAAGTCTCGGTGGCGCAGTGGTCTAGCACACACACGGCTTCTCTGATCCAGAGGTCCGGGTCCGATTCCAGACACTGGCTCACATCAATGACTTTTCGAAATTGTTATTCGGAAGTTATATGTGATATATAACATATCGATGACTGACAAACTTTGTGCCCGGTATGGCAATAGGTTCGCCATCTATTCCATTTGGGACGTCAACATAACGGCGAGACGAGGCTTAACAGCCGCTGCTTACACCTTCGGGTAACAAAAAGCGTGAAGTTATGTTATGTAATGTTTTTGTTTATATATAATATTTACTCCTCTATCCAGATCTTGATGCATTCCTTGCAATGGAACGTGTACATTTGCCTCCATAAATTTTAAAGCCTGGTGGTTTACGGACTGGTGGGGTTAATATAAACAAGATTACCGACTTCTAAACAAAAGTCACACGTGTGTGGAACATGTTTTAAATAAAGCGATTGATTGATGCAGCTCGCTTGCCGCAGTTTGATGCAGCATGGTTACATGCCGCATGCTATATACACAGTTAGATAAGTCTACATATTCACGCAGCATCCCGACTACAGAGTTTATCTGTCGAATACATCTGAGATGTAAGCGCGGTCTATGTGAGTGATTAATAAGAGAAACATAAGCGCCTCGCCTCGAGATCTTAAAGATATTGGAAGATGCCGTTTTTAAAGTAATTACATATTTTATTGGTTAAGTATATATTTTTTTCTTAATACTATTATTTATTGTGAGAACCATAAAACTTTATATCTTTTATTATTTAGGTAAGATGCTATTAGAATATTTAATTATCGTTAATAATATGTAGTTGAGACTTCACGCCTTCAATACCAGAAGGTGTAGAGAGCGGCAAGTATGCCATGACACGAATGAATCAGCTTCTTACTGTGGTAATCACGCAGTTCGCTGCATGAAGAGGCGGGTCAACCGGTGAAATACTCTAAATCCTGGGAAATCTCTAAGAATATTGAAGTAAAGTGGCTCTTGCCGCCTTTCGCTCGCTGAGAAAGGTATCCGGAGGCCCAGCCCCTTTCTATCCCACTTCCGACCCTTCCATATCCCATTGTGAGGGCTATCAACGCAACCGTAACACTATTTGTGTTCAGGTGTCCATGGGCGGCAATTGTTGCTCACCATCAGGGCTCACGCGCCGGGTTCATTTGCCACCCAATACCATAAAAAAACTATTAAAAAATAAATAAATTTGTGAAAGATTGCGACATCTATTGCCGGAGAACGATAACAAATTTGTTAGACATATCACAAACAACTTTAGAATTATTGTAAGTAGTGAACCAGGATTTCAATTTGGGACCTCCGGACTGAAGTGCCGTAAGTGGTCATAAAGAATTATGATACAATTAATGTGCATATCAGGTAAAATCATTTAGACGCTTCTTACGACACCTTCAGGAAAAGCTAAGGTGACTGGTACTCTCTGTAAACTCCACTATTTTATTCAATCTCAGAAAATATTTAATTGATATAGACTTCTAGCGTGTGCATGAAGTGTCTCACTTATGATGAACCGCTTCCTTCGTAATTAAATTTAATCACAACTGTTATAAATCATCACCGTGGATATTAATCTTGACATCACCGTCATACGTGACTCTGTCGCGAGTTAGAAATTTATTTAACAGACTCTAGACATATCGTCTTTGGTCTGCTGCTTATCATCAAATATGTGGTCCGTGTCACTTACCGCTCTAGAACTCTACGCTCACCAACTACTCCTGGGATTGGTAGAATCTCATTACAATACAGCAGGTGTCGCTTTACACGTATTTCTGAGGAAAAACTGATGCCAATATTTCTAGCATCCTGTTGAAAGCAACGAAATTGAACGGAAAG
The DNA here is from genome assembly GCA_905147225.2 of Euproctis similis. Taxonomy (NCBI): domain Eukaryota; kingdom Metazoa; phylum Arthropoda; class Insecta; order Lepidoptera; family Erebidae; genus Euproctis; species Euproctis similis. The sequence continues at coordinate 989,868 of LR990121.1, read as the reverse complement.
CAAAAAAGAAAAAAAAATACATGAGTATGATTTCAAATACTTTCTGCATAAATAAATAACTTCACGTCAAATTCCTTGCGGGGTAGACAGAACAGAACTCTATAAGGCAAGACTTTCCATATCTCTTGCCATACACGCTCGACGACTTTTAAGTCTCTTGATATCACCTTGCTCATGGACGCGTTCAATTTGATTATGGTAGGTGTGTCGTAGCCGTCCTCGACTCCTATCTACATCTATGTTCTTTTTCTTGGACAAGTATCAAACCAATACGTCGATCCAGAGTCGAACTGGGTACCTCCTAAACACGTGTCTCTGTAATCAATCCATTTATCGAGATGATACAAACAATAGTCTCTGTGGTCAAGTGGTCGAGCTTCCCGCTTCTGTAATCGATTCCGGGCTCACACTTTTCGGAAGTTGTGCGACTTAACTGTCGCTACCTACACCTTCGGGTAGAAAAAGGCATAAAGTTATGAAAAATACCAATGATATAACACGTTTAGATATATTATTATATTAACGAAGTGCGATACGAAATATTTGTTAGTAATTGTAGGCGGCGGTGTGCACGCAGCTCGCAGCACGGCTCCCTGCTAGCTGCACTTGCATTCGTCATGCCCTCGTGGGAGCGCAATCCACTTTACCTATGTAGAGCTTTTAACGCAAAAACTTCGAGATCGGAGCAGGTTGTATTCCGACGACGGAGGGGAGGTCCCCACGCGGGGAGGGGGGAGACCCGAGGCCAGTGCGCGCGCGCATGTCGTATACCTCCGACGTGTACGCTATCCACATAACGAGTGCACGAAAATCGCCGAATTGTACATCCTCGCGAGTGTCCTGTATCGCGCAGTGTTTGTATGTGTGGTGTATATGTCCTGTGATGTGTTCTGTTATTGCGATATCTAACCACAGCCTGACGCAGGCTGTCCTGTCCGATATCAGGCTGCTGCAGGACAACTGCTAGAGATAACTGATAGCGCCGCACACTCACCGGCACTGGTTCGACGGACTTGATATATATTATATTACAAATATATACGGTAACTATTTATTTTATAGTTGTTTGTTTGTCCTGGATATATTTATTAGATCTAAGTTTGAGTCTCATTTATTAAGAACACTTCTTAGTACCAAGATGAGACTTAGATTCAAGATTATCATTAATCGTTATTTTACAATTAAACTTTATTTAAAAAGGAATAAAGAGAAGATGTGTCCGAGATACGCTGCGAGTAGTCCTGAAAAAGACTGATATATTTATCTATTTTATTAGTAACTTCATGCCATAAATACACAAAGGTATAGGCAGCGACAATTATGCCTGGATATGCTGTCTTCATTGTTTGATTTAGTGTGTTAAGTGGTGAAGCCTATCACGAAATATTTGTCACAATTTTGAGAGTCATCAATCACATGATGTCTTGTTCCTAACATTATAAAGAATCATCTCAAACAAATTCGTATGTTGGACAATTGGTTGCCAGTCGTCCACTCAAACCGCAGCACTATGTATCTAAAAATATACTAAAAGTGACTACATGAGCTTTTAAATATTCACGACTACTATATTATTTAAAAACTAAAAAAATTAGTAATGTTTGTGGCGTAAATAAACGAGCAAACTATCAATTTATTGATATAAATTATAATTATATGTTCTGTCATCAAGATTACCATATTATTTATACTAATACTACCTGTATAAGAGGAAAGATTCGTTTGTAGGTAACCGATAAACTCTGAAATTTATGAATCTATTTGGATTGTTTATTCTCTACTTCAGAAGTTACTTTTTTTCTGGTTTCTGATGTTTGTTATTGATATATATTATATATTTTTTCTAGTGGAAATAGTGGGAAAGGAGCGTTGGAGTTTTCTAACGTCCTTTTCATAGAAGTGATAAAGTACCTGGATGACCGAACTTTACTGGATATTTTTTTTTATAAATTGTGTTTATGGAAATTATACAGAGTCATATTTTTTAATTTAATTTGGGACTACTCAAACGACACCTTTTTTGATATTTTTCTTCCAATAAAAAAAAGTAAGTTTATGTTTAAATTGATTATCAAAAACCATAAAATGACATTTTCAAAAAATGATTCCTAGCTAGATCGATATATCGATTTATTGCCCCCGAAACACCCTATATACTAAATTTCATGAAAATCGTTGGAGCCGATTCCGAGATTCCAATTATATATATATCAAGGATTGCTCGTTTAAAGATATACGATTTCGTATAATAATAATATAGTAATAATTATATATTTTTATACACATTAACTAAGCATATTTAGATATATAAATTCTTTCTTATGGCTGCTGAGGCGTATTACCTTCTATTTTGCCAATGTCTGTTTTGTGATAGTTTCATAAATGTCAAAAGTATAATAAAAATTTTAGAAATATGAACGATATTTTAAGCAAACTGAAGATAGATATATAAAAAAATAACCATTGACATATTGAAAGTTTGAATTAAACCAGAGACACGTAGGTCTAGCTGTGGATATTAACTACAAGACAACTAAATATCTATGGTTTCCAATATTGTCTATGGCTACGTTATACAACTATCACTTAGAAGGCTATATTCCAAATGGTGCTACATTTCTTCGAGTAAAGTTGTTGAATGACAAGCGACTCAGCACTAAATGGCACTAAATCAGTGGTTGTTGTTGACACCAGGCACTTGCATTGATAGATGCTTGATATTGTGTTGATGAACACCATCTTCATCATATATTGAACTAAATTATAGAGGAATGATATCCGCTTATATTATTATCTAATGTAGTTTTGATAGCTGAGTAAAAGGTATACCTTAATATTAAAAGTAAAATTTTATAGGTATCGATATTCGTACAAATCCAAATTATGGAACATATAACATAGCATGGACATGACTGTTTCATATACCCGCTAAAATTCACGTCAAAAACTTCTCGCCGCCATGATGTGAGATCACTTTATTAGTTGTCAAATTCATTTCCCACCTGAGTAAGCAATATTATATACGTTTAAATTTGAATTAAAGATTTTGACAGGGGCCAGAAAAATATATTATACGCAATAAAAGATTAAAAATAGGTTAGATAGAGTTAAATAAGTCCGTTAAAGTTATAAAACTATTAACAGTATTTTAAGTACAAGTTGAAAGCACGTGGTAGTGCAGTGACATCAGAATGTCTCCGTGTATACAGTCAGGCAGTACCTAACGCGACGGGTCTCAACACCTGCCAGTGTCACCTGAACTTGTAATGACCTCATTTAATTAAGTAAATCCATAACTGATCCATTAAGATATTGAAATGTTTAGCGTATAATTTGTGTTTCATTAGTCAGATACAAAGATTTCGAAACTGAGTTGGAAATAAATACAACATCAACTCAAGTTCCTTGTGGGGTATGCAGAATGGGATACAGGATTCTTAGGTGGTTATCTTACTTTCTTTCTTAAATTTCATAAAGAGGGCATACTGGAGTTCCACATAGCTTCACGCCTTTTGTTACCCGAAGGTGTAGGCAGCGTCCCAAATCGAATAGGTGGCGAACCTATTGCCATACCGGGCGCAAAGTTTTTGGTAATCGATATTTATCATTCTTAACTTCCGAAAACAATTTCGAAAAGTTATTGGTGTGAGCCAGTGTCAGGATTCGAACCCGGACTTCTGGATCAGAAGCCGTGTGCTCGATCACTGGCCAACTGAGACTATCCATTTGAGTTATAAATTCATAGAATAGAAATCCTGAATAAAAATTCATTAGAAGGGTACACCAAGAGCGTTCATAAGTAAAAAGGTTCCTTAACAAAATCACGAACATCACAGCAAAGAGGTTAATGCTGGCTGGTGGTAACTTCGAGCCTACCCCAAAATACCTACTTGGCGTGAATATTTTGTACATTATGTATTTTTTGAACTTTTGTTACAAGTTTTTTAACAATCGAGTCACTTCTGAGAAGGACATTTTGTAAAAAAAACATGACTTGAAAGACAATTATTACACTTCAGATTCAAGTTAAGCTCAGTAAAAATATAGGTACCCGGAGATTTATGATATTTTTATGCCACAAAACATATCAAATAGTACAAGGTAATTGCTTTAAGTACACGAGAATGATAATATGTTGTGTTTAAGTAAAGTAGTGTAGTGTTAGTATCGCAATTAACCTGTGATTACTTAGTGCGTGCTTAGAATGTTTGATACAACGTTTACCCGCCACGGTACTCACAGGTTAGTATTTATATAGAGCGCTCTATAACTACTCTGTGCATTCTGACATAAGAAGTAATATGGCGGATAATCACACATAATAACACTGGCATAAACGTGTAATAAATTAATTATTTATCGTACAGTAGATGTCGGTTGATCTTCAGTTTTCTGAAAGGATTTTAGTTTTATATTAAATTAATAATGATAACCGACTACTGACAGCAGTTTGACAGTATGCTTATTTAATATTGGCAACACTGTAGGCTTCTTAACTGCTGCTATGTTTATGTGTAAAGTCGCATTGCTAAGAATTTTCGCGCTACGTGAATATTTTCGGGATACAAATAGGTACTTTGTTAGTCAATTCATGTGCAATGAATCTGTCAAAAATAATATATTTAGTCAAAACATATATTCGAGTAAATATTTCCAAAAACACAGACAAAAACACAGGTGTCGAAAGAGATATATGACATTTAATTATACGATTTCCTAACGATAATATGGCCGTGTTGAATGTTAGTTGATTGGATACTCCATAGTTCTGGTGAGCAGGTGAGAGATATGGGTAAGTTATTAAACTTCTCTCACAGCAGGAACCTGCCAGATTTCAAGTTCCGTACATGTCATGCGACACGTCTAGCTGTGATTTATTCATTTTGATGCCGCTCCACCCGAGGGCAGATTACGGAACCCTACTGTTAAGACTCTATACTATATTTAATTATAAAAATAACAACATACCTTTACGTCTTTTGTTACCCGAAGGTGTAGGCAGCGGCTGTTAAGCCTCGTCTCGCCGTTATGTTTACGTCCCAAATGGAATAGGTGGCGAACCTATTGCCATACCGGGCACAAAGTTTTCAGTCATATATATTTATCACACTTAACTTCCGAAAACAATTTTGAAAAATCATTGCTGTGAGTCAGTGTCAGGATTCGAACCCGGACCTCTGGATCAGAAGCCGTGTGCATGACCACTGGGCCACCGAGTCTTTTAAAAATATTTTGTAAATATATATATATATAGATATTATTTTATCCGCAATTATTATTATTCATAATGGACAAAATAAAATTCTTCAAAAACAAAACACCATATTATTCATGTTGAAACAGCGATCTTATCTGATACTAATTGGTTGAACACACAAATACCATTCAGAACTTTTATTTATATTAAATTCTTCTGTTTGTGGGATATATATTTTTTACGTAATGAAACAAAATTATATTTTAAATATTTCAACAAGAATTGCTTTAATTATTATTTTATATTCGGTATAAAATATCAAAAAGCAGTACACAGTTTTACATTTAAATATACGTGCTGAGAAGTGTGCTTTAATTTATTTATTTATGGATTTATTTTTAGGTCGAAAACGGAGAAATTCGGTGAAATTCCACAGTCTTTAGTTCTTTTTATGCTATAGGGGCTAACGAGAAGGCGTGTCACCTGGTGGTGAGCAACAAACGCCGCCCATGGCCACCTGAACACATATAGTGTTACAGTAGCATTGCCGGCCTTTGCAATAGGATATGGATTGGATCGGGAGTGGTATGGGAAGGGGAGGGGAAAGGGGTTAGGCCTCCAGATACCTCCATCACCGAGTAAAACGCGACAAAAGCCACTTTATGCCGATATTTTGATCTTGGTATTTAACCGGTCGAGCCTGCCCATTCGTGCAGCAAACTGCGTGACTACCATTGCAATAAAATTAAAAATTAAAGTATATATGACAAAGCTGTTCATAAATTCACTCGACTACCAGGCGTTATGTATAAAAGGCGTGAATGTATTAAAAATATTCTCATTTAAAAATTCATCCTTGACCCGTGTCCATTGCACTCCTTTTTTCCAACACAACTCAACTTACCGGTCACATCGTTTATCAACAATTCTGATCTGTTCCGGACGTAACATAACCCTTTTTTTGATATTATATAGTTACTAATGACAGCCGACGAGTCGGCGGTACCCTTGATGGTAAGTGGTTATGACTGTTCATGACCTAACAATAAGGGCAACTGAGGTTTGATCATTATATGTATAATGAGCTTGACAAACGCAGGTCAAAAATTTACTCTAACCTTTTTTTTAATGCGATAGGAGGGCAAACGAGCAGGTGTGTCACCAGCAACACACAATGTGTTACTGTTGCGTTGCCGACCTTTAGGTGCCGGGATAGGGGATAGGAAGGGATGGAGAAGGGAGGGTGGGCCTCCTGGTACCTCTCTCACCGAACGAAACGCGCCATGAGCCACTTTACGTCGATCTTCTGAGAGTTCGTGGTATTATACCGGTCGAACCGGCCCATTTATGCTGCTTGGCTCTACCTAACTCTTGACTCATTGATGCAGAATATAACTTAACGCCTTTTTCTATCCGAAGGTGTAGACAGCGGTGGTTAAACCTCGTCTCGCCAAATCATTATATTACTTTTCAAATGGAATAGGTGGCGAACCTATTGTCATACACTAGACACAACGGAAAACTGTGACGAAGTATGCCCCGAGTTAGATTAAATAGGGACGAGAAATAAAACTGGGGCTGATTGTTGGTACTAGCCTCTACCATAATGATAATAATAAAAGTAACAACATAAAAAATATACATCACCAGTGGTAGAGCCATGCTTGAATGGGCCGAAAATCGAAGTAAAGTTGCTCACACCATCTTTCGATAATTGAAAGCGGTATTCATTGGTCCTGGTGTAAAATAGATATGTGTTTTTGGTGGGAAACTAAATCAAGTCTTAGTTAGTTACCTGATGGAGTGAGCGCAAGAGTTACACAACGTGATCCCCATTCTAATGACTATTTTTTCTGCGGTTTGGATCTTCCTTCATCATTCGCACAGCTGGTAAATGGAACAAACCACCTGCGTCGGTGCTCCCCGATGATTATGACATAGGTATCTCCAAAGGGAGAAGGAATAGGCTACTAACAGGACAGGGCGCTTTACCATCAACGGCCTCGTCCTCATTTTCCATCAGGTGAAGCGAGGTCAAGCGCTGCCATTATAATAAAAAATCTAAGCAGATGCAGCGGCGTAAATGTGATATTGCACTGGTATTGCTCAACGTTACATCCAATAGCCTGAGTCAGAGGCTGTGATCATAAATGTTCATATTGTTCGTTAGTTTCAGTATAGAATATGTATTGGATGGAGGCTCTACTGCGGGTTAAAACAATTAAGAGATTGCGCAAGCCATTGTGAGGCTCCACTCGCACACTCGACATAATTGGATTCAACTTAATGGCGTGTTGCCAATCGAGATATTCCTACCTATTAATATTTCTTTTTTTTTATCGATTCATTACAATATTGATGGATAATCGATTGGACTGTTTGAAACGAGTGGAGATAATCCGAGTGAATGCAAAAAAACACGTTGATTAGATATATTCGAGAAGGTATTTTGATATCCGTGATGGTTTATTTAATTCTATTCTATTCACGATTTTACTCGCATGGATATCGATATATCATATTAGTAAGCAAAGCGAGAATTCTGTATCGACATCTTTTTACCCAACCGCATCAGAAGGACGTTTAAATTTTTCGAGTGGATGCTTCAAAGACTTGATATGATGGATTTGAGGAAAGTTCCATAGGCTGCCTTGATTTCCCATAAACATAACTTCACGTCTTTTTGTACCCGAAGGTGTAGGCAGCGGCTGTTAAGCCTCGTCTCGCCGTTATGTTTACGTCCCAAATGGAATATGTGACACATAACTTACGAAAATAATTTCGAAAGTCATTGATGTGAGCCAGGATTCGAACCCGTGACTTTTGGATTCAGAAGCGAGGTGCTCGACCACTCGACACCGAGACTTGATTTCCCATAATAAGCCTTAAATAGATTGTAGTTATTAAAAAAAAGTACTGCGCGCTTAGAGAGTTGAAAGATTTTTAGATTTTTATGGTTTACATGACGTTTATAATATCTAAGTATCTAGTACTTAATAAAAAAATAAGGTCTAATTTTAGCAAACGTTGTTCGCCTCTTGTTATTTGCATGTCGTTTTTCCTGCTCGTGTCTGAAGGTACAAGGTGCAAAGGTAGCAGCGCACACGGCGCAAGGTGCACGAACTTCACCTAGTTAGCTGGAACTTTCCACTACACAGGAACTCTAAATTAGTCTATACATATTTTGTTAAATAAAACGTGTTATTAAATAATATGTGGAATACCAAAGTTATTAAAGTAAAATGAAGCGAGTGAGGTACATAAGAATCATGCCTTAAGACGCCCCGCAAGTTACAGTACCTATATGAAAGTTTTGGTTTGGTAATTTTCGGACCTCAGTTATTATCGATCTCGGGACCTTTGGTGCAATATAGCTCTCAATTATAATCTCTCAATCTCAGCATAATGTTTTGGAAAACCTGTTACTATAAGTCCACCATTATTTATCTAACACTTTATGTTTGAAAGAGTAACATTAAAAATTTATCAAATTCTCGCGTTCATCATCATTACATAGTATAAAACAAAGTCGCTTTCCACTGTCTGTCCCCTTATATGCTCAAATCTTTGAAACTACGCAACGGATTTTGATGCGGATTTTTTAATAGATAGAGGTTGTCAGCGGGGTGGTTTTTATCTATTATTCATGTATAATGTACTAAAGAAAATATGTTAATTTTCGAGATTTGGCACTTTAATTGCAAACGCTGGCTGAACCCTAAGTGATAGATCAAAACAATGTTCTACATTATTAAACGGCTAAGACGCGTGCCGATAAATGGCATAAATTGAACCTCATATCCAAAATTTACTCATTTATTACTTTTGATGTGGAATAAAGTTCGCCGGGTCAGCTAGTAATATCATAAGATGCTTTGTCTAATTATTTATAAAATTCATTTAAACCTTAAATAACGCCCTTGACTGGTATATATGTACAGGTTAATTAAAGAGGACCTCTTAAAGAATGTGTGTTGTTTGCCGCACTCTTCACTATGCAGTGTTTACCTTCACGCGACAGAGGACGCTAATGTGAAGACAAACTTTGATGGTGATGTGGAGACAGCAAGTGGTGACAACCACCCATCCTTTATACCACACAATAACGCTTGTTTTTATTCAAACGAACCGACATACATGCCGAGACGGATGCTGTTGGAGCGAGACAAAAAACCCTTGTTCTCTTTTATGTAACACGATAGCTCTACCTCTTAAAGCATTTTAAATTATTTGACAAAAAGATTGAATTTATTTGTATTTATAATGTTTTTTATTTGAGAAATTTAATATACATATATTCGTTTTGGAATTCAAATAAATGTACCGTGTTATTGAAATTAATAGCGGTAAAACATTTTGCGAAACATGAAGACACGCGCAAGATGGCACGCAAATTTCAATGGTGAATTAAATTGATTATAAGTAAAAAGGCCTGTTGCTTTATTTATGACTATTTTCAAGAAGTTGTAAAGTGGTGATATAATGTTTACCCGACTTTGACAGGAAGTGAGTTAGGTCAATAAAACATAATAATATATTCAAACATAACGTCACATCACAGTTTGGCAAATTAAATTCACAATTTGCAAAATATGTATACCTAAATAATATATTTAAAGTTATCATATTGCATCTCAGCGTGTGGCATACTGACGACGTCGGAGATGCATTATATAAAAAAAAAACGCTCGCGCAATATGGCGGGTGACTTATTTTTATTTTTATGGAAAAGAAAAACTAACTTAAGAATGTCAAACATTAAAAAGTTTATATTTTAATAACATGTCATTCACACTTTTATTGGTTGTAAAAATGTATTACAGGCAAATTAACACAAGCTCAAAGCTCTGTTTGCCCGGTCGGTCCTGCAGCTCGCAATTTTCTATCACTAAGACGCCATTTTGTTACGCCTCCGTAATTACAAAATTAATGGTGGTAACACTATATAAGATTAATGTAATACACAGATGATTGTCATTAAATATGTTACCTTTACAAAACGAATATAACAACGAGTGTATTTAATTAATTTTAATGTTGTTTACAAGATGCCTGGGGAACAATTTAGGTATTAAATAATATTGAAGCATTTTGACACGATAAAAAAAATATTAAAACGATTAAACACACGCACGACACGACACGATTAAAAAAAGCAAAAATAATCGATACTATCAGAATAACAAGGCGGACTGATCAAGTCAACTACATACTTCTATTATGAAACATTCATGAGCAGCTTCTCCACTTCTCCATTCTTACCAATATTTTCTTCGTACATATTAATGATTATATGACAATTTACAAATTCAAATATCTAATCTATATTATACGGGACTAAGCCACGACTTATATTATATTACCGGTTTTAATTATTTGCATAAAATCTCTGGCTGGTTTAATAATAATAAATTCAGATTCTCTGGAAACTGTTCATCAGTCACATCTTATGTGATGTTATTAAGAATCTCTTTTTGTTCGTTAAGTAGCAACGCCTGCGGTTTGGTGGTGTTCTTTCTGCCGATATCCTCAGCCTCGGCGACTGTGTCGGGCAATTCGCTGTTTGCCGTTTCGGGCATAAACAGCGTGAGAGTACCCGCCAAAATGGACGTCACCCCGAACAGGAACGTTGGTAGACCTGACCATATTGACATCTAGACAGAAAAAAGAATTTATGTTTATGTTTGTATCATCATTTTTCCATACAACAACTTAAAAACTATCCATTATTTTTGCTAGGCTGTGGGTTCAAATCCCGTAAGGTACTTAAGTTAGTGATGGATGTAAGAATATGTAATTGTTTGTTAGTGTTTTCTTAGGAACGATTACTTATTATGTAGACACCAATAGAAATGTAATATAATCTAATGTATGCTTAGATGTACCGTTGCGTTCTCACCGCCGCACAAACACTAAACCTAGTTGACACTAGATGTCACTGTGTATATTGTGCTATGTTTTTTTTATGGGATAGGAGGACAAACGAGCAGGCGTGTCACCTGATGGTATGCAAACAACGCCGCCCATGGACACCAGCGACACATATAGTGTTACTGTTGCGGTGCCGACTTTTAAGGGATACGGGATAGGGAAGGATGGGGAAGGAGGGTGGGCCTCCGGGTTTTACGGGACTTTACGTCGATCTGCTTCAAGGTCGTGGTATTGCACCAGTCGAGCCGGCCCATTCACGCAGCGAACTGCTTGGCTCTACCACTGTTAAAGTATACGTGTATATGTAGTGTAGTGTAGTAAGTACATGTTAGTGTATACTTTCTATTGTAGAATTTTACTAGATATTAAGTAAATGTAAATTTGTTGTAGACCAACTGCCCCTGAGTATAAAACGTACGTCTTCACGTATAAAGATGCGTTAAAATGAGTATAAAAGAAACAGCTATAAAATGTAATTAATACACTGACCAGTAGTGGTGTCTGTGGCGCTACCAGCGACCCCACGCGGCCCACTGCTGAACATATGCTGTGCATCGAGTTCCTGGTGTAGGTGGGGAACAGCTCCGAAGTGTACATATAGACTATATTGTAGGAGAACGTCGCCAGAGTCTCAAAGCTCATGAACAGGGCCACACCGAGCCAAGCGTAACCTGCACATCATTACAAGCAAAAGTCAAAATAAATGTAACTACACAATCCTCTCCGTAGTCTATAGTGATTTAGCAATCTCTTTGGAAGGTCCCGAGTTCGACTCGTAGTACATACTACTGATTGTTTGTTAGAATTATGACTGTTGTGGGATATTTTTGGCGAGCCTCGTGGCACATTGGTAAAACAAACTACCGGCTGCAGCAACGAGGTCGGGAGTTCGATTCCCACCTGAGCACAAATATTTGTGACAAACATGAATATTTGTGTGGCGTCTGGGTGTTTTTCTATGTATAATAAGTATGTATTTACAAAAGAAAAGTATATATGTATTATTATCCGTTATCTAGTATCCATAACACAAGCATTTAGTTGCTTAGCTTGAAACTAGAGGGCGCTGTGTGATTTGTGTCCAAGATATTACTAATATTGGGTTTGCAACCTAATCCATAGGACCGCATCCTTCATCTTCATCCTTGGACTGTACATGCAAATTAGCTATCATATTCGTATTCAGGAGTTGCAGACGTAAAATTATAAGAAATATTCATAAACCTGTGTCATAATTTTCTCACCTTTGGGCACGAAAGGTTGCAGAATACAGAACACACCACCCACCAGGAACGCCATGAGTAAAGGCATCTTTCTTTTGTATTTAGACAGCACCAGCCAGTAGAAGATATTGGCAGGAATGTCCATCAGCATGAGGAGCGCGAAGTTCACGTACTTATTGCCCGCGATCAGCACCGAGCTGATCATCATGCCGTAATTGATGAGCGTGATCGTGAACCACCACACCATGCAAACGAAAAATCTGAAAACGCACAGACAGATTTTCTTAATTTTTTATCAGATTAGATGGGTTGATGTTCCCCTTACTAGAAGTTTAACAATGGTAGAGCCAAGCAGTTCGCTGCATGAATGGGCCGGCTCCACCGCTGAAATACCACGACCTCTCAGAAGACCGAAGTAAAGTGGCTCATGCCGCGTTTCGTTCGGTGAGAGAGGTACCTCGAGGCCCGCCCCATTCCCCATTCTTTCCTATCCCCTATCCCTTGAAGGTCGACAATGCAACAGTAACACTATATGTGTTGCTGGTGTCTATGGGCGGCGTTGATTGCTTACCATCAGGTGACACGCCGGCTCGTTTGCCCTCCTATCCCATAAAAAAAAGTTAATTTTCACAAGAAAAAGATCAGAACAAATTTCCCCTAAAATGACTTTTGTTACTGCTATAAAATACAGTTTATAATTTAAGGTTTAGTTCATATTCCTAATATTTACAGTAAGTAGTTTTCTATGCCTACCCTGTAAAGCATTTGCCGTGAACTTATGCAGATATGTATAAACAAGGACCAGATGTTATAACTTTTAAAAAAAGGTACCTTTGCATCATGATTCTGGATTTAAAAGTCTTCATCAGCAGTTTCATATCACTGACTTTACTGCTGGTCTCCTCATCTGTGTAGTCAAGTCGGTCCAGCGTCGTCTTATCCACCTTTACATTATTCCTCTCGGCTATCTTCTCTATCAGTTTGATCGCTTTCTCTTTCTGCCCCTTGCTGTACAACCACCTGATGCTTTCGTCGAGGAAGAAGGAGTAAGTGAGGATTAAGAGCGTCGGTGCATATATAACACGAAGGAAGTGTCTCCAGTAGGGCACCAGGTATGCTATCAGCGGCATGACTATCAAGCCGCACGTGTAACAGTTGAGAAGAATCATTTGAAAGAGAACTGCTCGCTTCTTCTCCACTATCTCTATGCCTGAAATTATGAAAGACATGAATTATTTATTGATAATTCATAAGATTATATTTTCTTATTGTTTTATCCCGATGACCGTGCTTTCCCACTTTATTTTTGACGGAGAAGTCTCAAGTTCGAATCTTCCTTTATACAGCTACTGTACATGTGTGATTTATACCGATAGGTAATGCCATTCTTTCTATCGGACCAAATTTGATCAGCGGAGTCAGAGGAATCATTTCTGCTGTCTTGACTTTAGGCAAATGACGTCGAAAATATACTTTTAACGATTTTCATAATCTATTTTAAGTTTCTACAAATCATTCCTAAAACTCTGTAGGTATTTGGGAAATCATCATCATTAGCCTATTGCAGTCCATTGCAGTGCATAGGCTTCACCCAATGTGCGCCACAACATTCGATTCTCTGCCTTCCGCATCCAGTCTTTTCCAGCAGCCTTTCTGAGGTCAGATCATTGGGCTGGTGAGCGTTTATTTCGGAAAAGCTACCCCGCAGTCAGGATTTTGATTATAGTTTAGGACAAACTAAATGTATGTAAGCAATGAAGATAAATTTATGTATTGAATAGCTTCAAAAACTTACTCAACATAAACATGGGTGACAGTGCATCTCCGATGGCAGCCTCGAGTGCCTCCAGCGCCACGTACCACCAGAAGTTGGTGGCGAAGCTCTTGCTGAGCCCCAGCACCGCACCCATAGTCCCTGCAAATACTGCTGCCGTTTTGCGACCGAACCTGACATTACCATTTATTTTAATTTACATATATACATTTGATTGGTGAAATTAGACAATAGATTCTATAATAGATTTTTGTAGGGTTATTGAAACCAGAAATTTAGTTAGTTCCTCTATGTAGGTCTGGTCTTAAGTATAAAAAAATATCATCTAGTATTGATACCATGATCTATTTTAGATAGTCCTATTCCATTGTTTAAAGTTAGGTCTAATAATATTCTTACATACCCTTACGCATTTAATTTCCAAAGAGGAAAGCAGCGTTGCCCCGATATATTTAAACGTCGATAGTTATTTGTTATCATACCCAACTTTCAACAGTAAATCCTATAAATCTTTTGAAATTTCATTAGTAAAAGTGAAAGTCTCTTTGTTTTCTCATCTTAATAGAATAGTTGTTATAAAGGTGAGATAGTGTGAGTGTAGGTGCAGTGGTTACTTGGCACATTCGTACTGTAAATATTAATTAAACGGGTTCCGTTCGGTGCGCGTGTAGTGTAGTGTTGTGGGCGGAGTTTATTTATTGACAGTTATAATCGATTTCATAGTGCCAGTGTGGCCAGTACACATATAAGTTCAATTAAATAGGAGAAATAGTAATAAATAGTATTAATTTTGTGTATAAATATTTGTAAGCTAAATTTGTAAATGTTAGTTAATCATCATTACATAGTACAAAACAAAGTTACTTTCCGCTGTCTGTCCCTTTATATGCTGTCCCATTATATCTTTAAAACTACCCAAAGGATTTTCATGCGGTTTTTTAAATAGATAGAGTGTGTTAACGGGGTGGTTTTTATCTTTAATTCATGTATGATGTTGTTCTTGTGTTCTTTATTTACTTTTTACGCGACACCAAGTTCGCCGGGTAACTAATATGTTATATATTAAGGTATACCTGTCTGAGATCTGTCCCTGGACTAATAGACCTAGCATGTTTCCGAAGCTGTGTGCTGTGCCCACCAACGTAGGCTTCCACTCCTCACACGCCAGTCCGAACTGAATACAATTTATTACAATAAATAACAGAGAAAATTTAAAGTCTCAGTGGTCCAGTGGTTGATCTCACCGTTTGATACCCAGCCCAGCGTATCGCAATACGTTCGCCACCTATTCCATTTAGGACAAAAAATAACGATTCGGCTTGTCGAAGCTTAGCAGCCACTTCGTACACTTTCCCTCTGGGTAGAAAAAGCCAGTGTGAGGATTCAAGCCCGCGACCTCTAAATTCAGAAGCGGGGTGCTTGACCACTGGACTACCGAGACCAATATATAAATATACAATAGTACAGACTGCTCGATCGGTGAAATACTACGGCTTCTCAGAATATTGGCGTAAAGTGGCTAATACCGTGTTTTGTTCGGTAAGAGAGGTCTCCGGAGCCATACCGCACTTATCCATCCTGCTCCCTTAAATGGTTGGCAACGCAACGGTGTTGCTGGTGTCCATGGGTGGCTGTAGGCGATTACCCGATGATGACCCGCTTACTCGTTTACCCTACTATCTCATAAAAATATAATGATACGCCAAGACAACTCAGTTCGAAGTCATAAGAGGTCACTTTAGAGATAGAATCAACAGAGCATAGGCAGAGGTGTATGTGCTGTGAGGTATCTGATGTATACCTTCAAGTAACCACAGTCTGATGTTATCATTCAGAAATGATGTTTCAGCCATTAACTAAGATAGGATCAGAAAATTGTATATGTTGGATGTATGTTGTACAATAATTACGTTATCTATATATAAGAGAAGGTATTTTTATTTAATCATTTTTTTGGGCAATTGAGCAAGCTGATTCTCTGGTGGTCAGGGATATCTGCAACACCGAGAGGATCATAATTGCCTATACTTAGGATAGAGTACGTAGGGAACCTGGAATGTGCCTTCGGATACTTCTCCCACAGAATGATACACGGCTGGGCCACTGTATGTGGATTTTCTTCGAGGTCGTGAAATTTAACCGATCGAGCCAGCCCATTCATGTCGCGAACTGCGTGGCTCTGCATTAGCTTTTAGGAAAATTATGTCATTATAATCTAGATATAAAATATTCGGTGTATGGCATCTGCACCAAATATTTCATCCAGTGAACATATAAAACAGTAAGTAAGAAAGGGCATGCTCCGATGGTTCGGACATGTAGAAAGAATGGATGATGCAAGATTTACTAAGCAGATATACAACACAAAAGCAGATGGATTTAGGAGTCGAGGACGGCAAAGACACACATTCCATGACCAAATAGAACGTGTTCTGGAGGAAGGTGATGTTAGGAGCTTCAAAAATCGACGCGCGTTCATGAATTGAGTTCTGAAAGTCAACGAAGCGAATGAGGTGTGTAAGAATCGTGCCTTATGGTGCTCCGTTCTCTCTGCCTACCCCGTAAGGGATTTGGCGTGAAGTTATGTAGGTTTGTGAACATATAACTTTCCACATATTTTTATATCTCCGACCTCGTGCACCATTACAAGCACTGTTTATATTTTGATAGTAAATCAAATTAATATCACCATATTTATAGTAGCGCGATGGCTGTCAGATAAAAAATACATGTCTGTTTGTTTTTAGTACGTTTTTATCTACATAAAAAACATACATTACAAACAAACAGACATTTATATACAATATTAGCCATAACCATAACCATAGAGTATTTGGCACATGAGTTTCTTGCCCGATTCTTCTCATGATAGCCCCTACACTCGGAATCGGGCCGCTCGTGGCGATTGCGTCCGTGTCTTTTTTTTGTTTCACAGAGGCACTTTCCACAAGCGCTCGTGTTTGTTTTTTTATTTAATTTTAAATCATATGTTATTTGTACTTGTTGACTATTTTTAAGTGTCTGTGAAGACCTATAAAAATAAAGTTATTTTGGCTTGTCTTGAATATAAAATAATAATAAAGGCTTATTACAATTATAAAATTGTCATAAAAACTCATTCAAGATCTCAACGACACATTTCAATTAGACATTTTTCTTTAAAACTAAACGTCCATTTATAATCTTGATACTAAAACAAATATAACATAATCTCAGGTTGTTATGAAATAATTATACTGTAATTATTAATAGTGATTAATTATAGAGGTTGTGTTTTAATTACGTAACATAATTAATGTCTAACACGAGTTTTTACACCTGGTTGTTTAGTTTGATCTGAGAAATGAGTTTATTTTTATTCTGACGCTGATAATAGACTGAAAAGTTGTTAATTAATTATTAGTTAAAGACATTGATGGCTTGTTAATTATGTTTAATATGACAGTTAAAATGATAGGATGATACTGTAGTAAGTAGAAGATCGCAAGAAAAAAACTTTATTTACAATAATAAGAACAAATAAATTAATTACATTATTAACAATATATACAATTAAAAAACTACCTCAAATCAAATATCTCCGCATTTCGGTCTACTGGCAGCGTGCCCAGAAGACTGGCCGCATTGCCACGCTGAATGGCAATGCGGCCATAATATTCAATTTATTTAACATCATATTCATATGGACATCAAGTCTCGCTTTTCGTATTATTGAGGTAGAACTTCTTTATAACATAACATAACATAACTTCACGGGTTTTGTTACCCGAAGGTGTAGGCAGCGGCTGTTAAGCCTCGTCTCACCGTTATGTTTACGTCCCAAATGGAATAGGTGGCGAACCTATTGCCATACCGGGCACAAAGTTTTCAGTCATCGATATTTATTACACATAACTTCCGAAAAGAATTTCATTTAGAATTTTTTTCAGAATTTTATTTATAGTGTGTGCCAGTGCCAGGAATTGAACCCACTACTTCTTGAATCAGAAGCGGGGTGCTCGCCACTGCGCCACCGAGACTGAAAACTTCTTTACGCACTTATAATAAGGGGAGTCCGCTTATAAATGTGTTATAAAAGCTTCCTTGACTTAGATTTTGAAAGAAAGAGTCAAATTTCGTATTCTTTTATTGATTTTGAAGCTTTTTTTTGAGGTGATTTAAAAATTTCAGCAGCAGCCAATTAATTGCTGTATTCTGGCTATAATAGATCATATAGACAGATAGAATAAGAAAAATGATGGAATAGAAAATATACAGCATTTAAAGATTTTAACAGCAGTTGTTATTAAATTATGATAAAATATAAGTACCTCGGATACAAAGCTGTTAGGGACTTCGTACACCCATTCGGTACACATGACGTGGTCGGTGTGGTTCTGTTGGTGACAGCCTGAGGAGTCAGTGGTGGTGGTATACCGCCAACACTCCTTCACTGGATCTTCGTCCAGTTGCCACTTACTCACTGTGCTGAGAACTGAGCTCATGTTTACACCTTCGCATTCTGGGATCTTGCATCTGTTGAGAAGAGTTCGATTAGGATAGCAGGGATGAGTGATAAGAAGACCAATACGCTGAGATCACAATTTTGATTTTCAGAACTTAATGTATAAAATCAATAAATTATAAATTAATTTGAGCTTCACATCCCTGTTGACTTTTTGGAGGTTGTGTAATAAATATCGATAACTTCAAAATTGTGCCTACTGCACGGGAATTAATTTTATGCCCGCTGCCTACACTACCAGATAATAAAAGACGAACTTACAAAAATCATTATAATTTAACCAATCTTTAGTTCTAATCAGAAGGACCAATAGGATACATAGACACAATTGAGAGTATTGAGACACGAAGACTAAAAAAAACTAAAAATACACATGAATAGCCATAATACACAAGTACACGGATACACAGACAGACAGACAAGTCTGTATTAGTACAAAGTGGTCAGTGTCCAATACAGGTCTCGGTCAAATGGTTCACTTCCGTTTCCTACGCCTACATCTTAGTTATAATCTTATTATGCGATCACGACTTCAAAATGTTTTAAAAATAACTTCTGTGTATTGTCCGTTATATTGCACTGAATCAAGAATACAAAATATTGTATTTAAAAATTTGAATTAAAAAGTTTGCAAACAGTACTATTTTTTTATAGACTTTTTTCCAATATTATTTCCAATGTAATATTTTTGAGATGACTAGTAATATCGAATGGCTGTGTTGTAGTGTTTTTTTTTATTTATAAAATGTATCGTGTGTTGTTTTAAAATGTGATACCTAAGTGGCTATGTATCTAGAAAATCTTGGAGAAATTGAAGTATAGATTGGTGTATAGAAAAAAATATTATAGCCATGGTGGCTAGGAGGATCCTATACAATCACCTGTATCCAGTGTCCTCAACAGCAAAAACGTAATTGACATTGTACATAGAGTTAGTTGCGTAGACAAGAGCAAGCATCACTATGGTGACCAGCTGGTGACGTCCGAAGGTGCCCAGTTCACTGAGCACCTCGTCCAGGTGCACCTGCTTCACCTCGGCCTGATCCTCCATTGATGATTACTGCGAATGCATTGAAAACATACAGACAAATATAACAAGACTATAAAAACAAAATAACTTAATCCCAACTTCCTTGTCTAGTAGACAGAGACAACTACGAAGTATCTATAGAATACACGGCTACCATTAATTGAATGTAAAAAATGATGTAACCAAACCTTCACACCCTGGTTTCAGAAAGGCTAATTAATCAATTGATTTTTGTCCCATGGAAAAAAGAAGGCGGAACCCATACAGTTTTATTACAATCAATTTACCTATAATCTCGGTGGCCCAGTGGTCGAGAACACGGCTTCTGATCCAGAGGTCCGGGTTCTAAACCTGACACTGGCTTACACCAATGACTTTTCGAAATTGCTTTCGGAAGTTAAGTGTGATAAATATTGATGATTGAAAACTTTGTGCCCGGTATGGCAATAGGTTCGCCACCTATTCCATTTGTGACGTAAACATAACGGCGAGACGAAGCTTAACAGCCGCTGCCTACACCTTCGGGTAACAAAGGCGTGAAGTTATGTTATGTACGTATGTAATTTACCTATATATTTTAAAAACAACAACTGATATCGGACTCATTCTAAACTATCAAGAGTTTTACGAAAACAAATTTATATAAATATACACAACTAACAGATTCATAGAAGAATATAAGTAGGATTAATAAAAAATTATTAAAAGCCTCTTTCTTACCTGATGTCTCTTCTGTCACTACTTTATTAGAACTTAAGAGTTTTAGTTATTATCACGTCATGTCACTTGTAAATCATCAAATACTTTGGCCGCAGACTCGGTCACTGGAACTCTTAAATAATTCCTTATTTGCATTCACTATTTGATATATTGTTATAATTATCATTTTTTTATCGCTAATTTGAAGAATTTATTCATAAATTCATTATTTGAATAAACTCTTACCGTATACAAGTTAAATATAATTAAGATAAGGGAGTAGGCTAAGGTGTGCGTGCTGTAATACCTCGTCACAACATTTGAATTGATTATATCTTGATAGATACAAACATATAATATGTATAGATAAATATGCACGTCTGTCTGAGATTTTTAAATTTATATTTTCTTAATATTTTTTTTTTTCAATCTTAGTCCATAAATAATTCATCACAATATCGTCGAAAACTCGCCTCTTCTTCCTTACTGAAACTTTTCACTGAATGTAAAATGTCTGAAACTGAATGTCACTATTTCTCATAACTTCGTCAGGACGGTCGGACCTTTCACTCAGAGGCTCACTGAAACACCGCTCAAACTATTGGAGTAAAATAAGCAAATTGTCGTAAGTATTACCAATTGAAGAGTAAACTGGAACGACATCTATCGGACTGTATCTAAAAGGTCTGTGAAGTTTAATGCGAATGTTTAGAATTGAAGCGTGGCCGCGTGGGCGTGTTAGTTCGCACACTTGGGAAGATTTAATATTAGCTACTAGCTGAGCCGGCGAACTTCGTTCCGCACAACAGTCAAGGAATGAGCAGAATGCATTTTGATAAATCACTGATAACAAATTAACGGCTAGATGATGCTTGTAAAGTTATTTCATAAATTATAGATATAATATGTCGTTCAAGTCGTAATTTTTTCAAAATAAAAAGTATTCTATGTTACTTCGTTGGTTCCTCCTAGTGTACGTGTTCATGATGATCGCAGGAGTAGTGGTTTGTGCGTTAATAGCTAACAAACAAACTTACTTTCGCATTCGTAATATTATTATGATAGCGTTATAAGTTCCACGTGTGTGGAGTACGGTGTAATAACTAGCGCTTAATTAAATATTGTTGGTTAGTTAAATATTGACTGTGTACGGTGTAACAGTCGGCCGTCTGACGGTGATCAGGTGTCAACTCATCTGTGACGTTTAACACTCGAGTATCTTAGATAACGGATCCAAGTTACCTTCGGTAGTAGGCGAGTTGTTTGTTAGTGGCAGAACTTGAAGTCCACTCTGTCTTCTTCACACAGAATAGCAAGAGATAGGGACACATTTAGATGTAACATATATGGACAATAGACGGAGATTTGGACTCCTATTGTCTTAAGTCGGGCCCAATTTTGTGTCAGTCATCGATGTTCATCATTTGCCTCTTGAGGTCCACTGCTGGACAGGCCTCCCCCAAAGAGCGCCCGGACTGCCAGTCCGTTCACTCATGGGGGGTTTTTGCCATAATCGCCACCCTTGGCAGGCGGGTTGGCGATCGCAGTAGGCTGTATTTTGATGAGAGAGAATGCTGCTGCCCATTCTTCGAGCCTTTTCCCTTAGTCGCCTTTTACGACACCCACGGGAAGAGATGGGGTGGCGGTATTCTAAGCCGGTGCCACACATCGATGTTGGTCTTGAATAACTTCTAAACACACAAATCATTCCCTCTTTACTAAGACTCATCAATTGAAAAGAGAGGTTATGAATCAAACCGCTAACGAGACGACTAAAGCTCAAATATTAACAAAATAAAAATTCGCCAACGAAAACCAATAAAAATAACAATTTTTGTTGCGTAAATTTTGAGAATAACAAACCTTTGTATCCTTCAGAAATGCATTTTTTATAAAACATACTTTGAATTGCAGCGTTAAAAGAGTGAACGAACAAAAAAAAAGCTATAAAAATAAAGCAGTTCATTTAAATAAATGTGATTTCATTTATAACAAAAAAACAATACTTTAATTATGCTTTAAGTAGCACTAACTGGTCACCAGGAGCCGATGGTCACCACTTGACCACTTGACAAACGGCACCACACGTCACACAACCACCAGTTATCTCAAGCTATCCCGCTCCTAATGGCTCGACAGCTCCTAACTAGGAACAGATAATGTCTGCAGCTTGGCACTTAGCTGTATAATTCTATTGGGTTTAATTACATACAAAGATTAACTTAACCTTTAAGTAAAACCACTAGATGAGTTGAATTTATAAAAATCCAACCATTATTCTTTATTTTTATGATGGTAGAGCCACGTTGTTTGCTGCATGACTGGGCCTATTCAACCGGTGAAATGCCACAGTCTTTAGTTTTTTTATGCTATACGGGCTAACGAGCAGGCGTGTCACCTGATGGTGAGCAATAAACGCCGCCCATGGACACCAGAACACATATAGTGTTACAGTTGCGTTTTCGGCCTTTACAATAGGATATAGACGTGGTCGGGAGTGTGATAGGGAAGGTAGGGGGAAAGGGATTGAGCCTCTGGATACTGAGCATAATGCGGCAAAAGCGTTTCTGCGACAAAAATTTCTGCGTTGACTAATCAGTAGCTTCACTTAAAATCAAACTAAAAAGAAAATCAAAACAACAAAATTTCCTAAAAGAAATTGCTCTTTTTTGCACAGATTTTGTAAAATGGTGTTGTGAACACATAATCAAATGACATTCTAATGATCAGGATAGTAGAAAGCTACAAGGCATCCACATCTATACTAGTAAGATAAACCAGAAGTGTTTCTTTGTTTGTCTGAACGAACTAATCTCGGAAACTACTGGTATAATTCGAAAAACTCTTTTAGTATCGAATAAAGTAAAGCCTTTCACAACAAATGGACATTTGTTGTGAAAGGCTTTACTGTATACATCATTACGCTATGATCAATAAGAGCTTAGCATTATTCTTTTTAGAGGAAAAGTATGCATTATGTATTCATATAAGTTCGCCCGGAGAGCTAGCCTGATAAATAACCCGAGATCCAAAACTTGCAGAAAATCATACGTCAGAAATTTGTGGCTGCCATTCCTCATTCGCTTTTTAGCAGGCTCGACGAGATTTCAAGACTTCTGACGTCAACTATATGTCATAGTTGATACAATTAGCAATATATGAAATATAAATATATATATATATATATTCTAAATTCTGATTCATTTTCCTAAACTAACAGGTCCAACTGATCAAACCTGTTCCGTTCTTGCTTATACTAGTTTGCTGTTTGAAGTTGGTGCGAAATAGGCTCACCGTAACTATATATTACAAACATTTTGAAATAGGTGATGACTGTACTTAGATATTAAAGAAAATCTAATGCATCAAAATAGTCCGTATGTTTTTACTAGTATCACGGAAAAAGTATGCTTTAACCTGGTCATGGGTAAAAACTATCTTTACGTACAACGGAAATATTAGCATCTGTGATTTTTTTTTTATGGGATAGGAGGGCAAACGAGCAGGCGTGTCACCTGATGGTAAGCAACCAACGCCGCCCATGGACACCAGCAACACATATAGTGTTATATAGTATATAGTGCGTTGCCGACCTTTAAGGGATAGGGGATAGGAAAGGATGAGGAAGGGGGGTGGGCCTCCGGGTACCTCTCTCACCGAACGAAACGCGGCACGAGCCACTTTACGTCAGTCTTCTGAGAGGTCGTGGTATTTCACCGGTCGAGCCGGCCCATTCATGCAGCGAACTGCTTGGCTCTACCACTGTTGAAAATATGTATATCTCAATATGTTGTTTTTAGAAGTCGATATCTGCTGTATGAATTAACTACAGGTGCATCGAATGTGCCTGTGGAATAAGTTGTCGTCACACCACGCGAGTGAACCGACAGGTAACTACGACTACTATATACTACTTCCCTCGTGGAGGATGAAGTGTAACTGCGGTAAAGCTACTTTATTTCATGAAATACCTCGACCTCTCAGAATACCAAGGTAAAGTGGCTCATGCCGCATTTTATTTGTTGAGAGATATAGTTGTGAGATTGGCCCACCTACATTCCTCCTCCCTTCCTATCCTATCCCGTTAAAGGACGGCGACGGAACTGGTCACCAACCTCCAGCATTGTCAGGTTTGCCCCCTATTTCATTAAAAAGTAAAAATCGTCTAGAAAATTATTTAAAGTCGTCATTTTTATTTGAGAATTCAGCACAAGAACATTTTTAAAATAACCAATAATTTGCCTTAATAACAATCTTGAATGACAGTTATGTCTCAATCCGAACAAATGGTGAGATTGTAAATTGAGCACATTATTTGTCAACGGTTAAGTTATTATCTTATAAAGTAGTAAACGATTCTATGTTTGGGTGTGGTGCGTGAGTGCGTGGGACTTCACAGAATATGGACATGAGTTTAATTCGTTTTATATATTTACGCCATTAACTAGATGTAGAGCGGCGAAATAGACGAAATACCAATTGCCACCTGTTCGTCCCAGATGCTATACAAAAATGGGAATCGAATCGGTAGACTTCTGTACAGTATCTAGTCCCATAATACTAACTACTACGACACGAAATCCAACGTGATTAAATTTACATAACTTCACGCAATTTCCTTGTAGAGCTGGTACAAAGAACATGACTTAACAGAACGTCAAAAGTCACGATTCTAACACACCTCTCTCCTGACGCCACCTTCCACATGGAAATGTTCAATTTGGTAATGCATACATACATACATAACTTCACGCCAAATCCCTTGCGGGGTAGGCAGAGAGAACAGAGCGCCATAGGGCACGATTCTTACACACCTCACTCGCTTCGTTGACTTTCATAAATCTTTTCATGCACGCGCGTCGGTTTTTGAGGCTCTTAACATCACCTTCCTCCAGAACACGTTCTATTTGGTCTTGGAATGTGTGTCTTGGGGTCTTCTTAGACTTAGACCCCAATTTCCAGCTCACTCGCGGCGCCCACATCCGGAACATACTCATACATTTCCCCAAAATACTCACTCCACCTGCCCAATACATCGCTTGGGTTTGCAAGAATGTCACCAAACTTAGACATAATTTTGTCCATTCTGGATGTTGACGAAGAACCCCGAGACTTTCTAACTTCCCTCCAGAAGAGTTTGTTATTCGCCTCGAAGTTCTCCGTCAACCTCACTTCCTCATTCGCAACAAGTCTTTCACGCTTCTCTTTCACTAAGGCTTTGGTAACATTCCTGCAGCGGCGGTAGCTCTCATACTTTTTCTCTGTCATACTATCATTCTGGTTCAAACTTGAGACATAATCCAACCATGCTTTTTTCTTTCTTTCGACGCTGGATTTCACATCCGCGTCCCACCAGGCGTCACCTCTCAGAATCTTATGCCTCTTTGCACTACCACATACTTCTTTTGCACTATTCACTATACTTTCTTTCATTCTTTCCCAGCATTCTTCAACACCTAGGTCAGAAAGGCTCGTCTCATTGAGTCTTTTACTGACCAGGCCTACATACATACTCCGTACACTTTCATCTTCTAATTTCTCACATTTTATCCTTTCAAGCTCTCCGAAATGGGTACGCACTCGCCAGTGTCTCCACTTCTTGAAAAGGCCCACGAATCGGCTTACCACCAGGTAGTGGTCCGTATCAAGAGCGGGGCCTCTGTAGGCTCTTGTATCCCTTAGAGTATTTCGGAGACGACTATCTATCAAAATCAAATCTATCATACTCTTTTGCTCATTCCGTCTCCACGTATACGTGTGAATATCTTTATGACGGAATAATGTGTTAGACACAAGGAGGTTACGTTCCAGGCATACGTCCAATATCGGCTTACCAGCATCATTCACTCTCTTGTCACCATTCGGACCAAGGACAGCCTCCAGGCCGTCTCGCTTGGTTCCGACCCACCCATTAAGATCTCCACACAGAATTATCCTTTCATTTCCCTCAACTAGATCCAGAATATCCCTAACAGTTTCCCAAAAATCCTCGAGTTCGCGGGGATCCGCGGAGCTAACGGGAGCATAAGCTGCGACCAGGAAAACTCGCGTGATCCCCAGTTTTATTCGAACCCAAAGATGTCTTGGGCCTACCAACTCATAATCTTTCACTCCGGAAGCAAAGCGGGAGGAGAGAACGACTCCAACACCCCCACTGGCACGGACGTCCGGGTCCACTCCGGACCATAGGGCTACCATGCCACCGGGGAGGTCCTCGGCCTCCCTCCCCCTCCGCTTTGTCTCCGTCAAACATAAGGCATCCAGGCATCTCTCATTTAATACATCCATCATCTCATTCATCTTTCTTGCCATGCTACCTCTAACATTCCACGTGCCTATACGGCACTCCCCTCTCCTCGTCCCGCCAGGATTGGCGCTGCGTGAAGGGTGGCGGCCCCCTTCGCCGCATGCGCATGCAGCCGCACCGACGGGGGCTAATCGGTGCCCGTCGCTTCCGGGGCACGCCCTAGCAGCCCGTCCGGCTGAGTTTGCTTTGGTCAAGATTGCGTCCCACTGGGACGGCAGGGATCGCGACGTGCACGCTCTTGACATGACCCCCTAAGAAGACCTAGACCTTAGACCCCAATTTGGTAATGGAAAGTTTTAATCGCCTTCCTCGACTCCTTCCGCTTTTGCACTGTCTGCTTAGTCAGTTTTGCATCATACTTTTCTACTTTAACAACGACATCTTCACTCAAAACATGTTTTTAAATTAAACACACTTATCTTAATTCTGTGTAAAATATACAGAACGAACCATAACATTAAAATTAACTTCAATATTAATATGTTAACTTGTGCATATTATTATATTATGTTTAATATGGATATTATATGTTCAGACAACTAAATTAAACATAATTGTATATGTTTTAGATGTAGGCGTTGCGATTATGAATATGTTATATATGTACCTGCTATTGGACTAAAGCGAGACAAGGTCTCACTTATTAGTTTTTAGTATCTTCAGACTTTAATATGCTGAGGTATGGGCAAAGGAAATTATGTAAGATTAATTTTGTAGCCCCAAATATATTTAATGATGTCGAAGCATACTTCGATTGATCGGGTACAATATATTTATCACACCTGAATTCCAGAAATTCAATCAAATCGTGGCTAAAACATTGTTAAAGTATGATATGGGTTTACTACTATGGGGAGAAAGAAGTAGTCGTCTGTAGCGAATGAAACTTAGGGTCATCATGAAAATCCTTCGGTCATCGAAACTTAACACATTGTTGTGAAAACTTCACGCCTATTTTTACTCGAAAATATAGGCAGTAGCTGTTAAGACTGGACTTTTTATACCAAGTGGAAAAGTTGGCGGAATCTATTGCCATACATCAAACACAATTTAGTGAGTCATCGTTATTGATCACATATACCTTCTAAAAAGTCTTTAATGGTAACAGGATCTCATTATCTTCCTACCCTTCTCCTATCATTTGTGGTCAGCAAAACCGATTTTACTTTTCCACGCTTCCCCATTATTCGCTTCTTCCACAGCAACACCCTTCCTAGTCATATCACCTTTCACACAATTCATTCATGTTATTATTATTACTCTAGATCCCATTATCCCGTATTTAAGTCAGAACAGACTGGCAGCAGCACGCCATCCAGCGCTATGGGAACAAAATGGGAAAGACCGCCAAAACCACAAAACATGTATTCTGTTTTGGATCTGTTGATCCGTAGTTTCTCCAGCTTCTGTCTCCACTGCTTCTGTCTTCTCTGTAAATCCTGTCCATCTTCCCCGACGAGCATGATTTCATCCGCAATGAGCATGTACCAGGATGCTTTCTCCTGTAGATTCGAAGTCAAAGTTCATACCTAGCAGGAAGAGGTAGGGGCTCAAAGCGCTCTTGGTGCAGACCTATATCACCTATATATTATATATTCAAAACAGAAGTACTCTTATCATGTCACTTGATTATCGAGACAATAAAGTAATCTGTTCTAATAAATATTATGGCGTTTTATTCGTTAATTTTTCTCCAATATGTCCTAATTAAAAAAAAAAACAACATTGTGATTATATTACGGACTTTATCATAACGATATTTTTTATTGAAGTTATCAAATTTTTTCAAACACTTTTATTATGATTGATAGATACTTAAAATATTATTATGGTCAAGTGTGACCTCACACGTCAACCCTCTCTCCCTCCTGTCACGTGCACACTCTTGATGCCAGCGCCAAGCATAAGGTCTGAAGAATGAACATGTGAACAGGTTTGGCTGAGGCGGAGTTCGTCGCGGCAATGTTGAAAGTGTTCTACTCACTATAAGAGCACTGATTTCTAAAGAGCTAGTTAACAATACCGCTCACCCTTGACCTTTTTATTCATATTTATCGTTCTAAATGTTTGTTGTAAAAAAAGCTAAGCGATGTTTGGTACATTTTTTGCAAGATTGTATAGTGTTTATGTTACTTTGATAATAATACTTTTCTTATTTTCAACATAACATAATGTAACATAACTTCATCTTTTTTTCTACCCGAAGGTGTAGGCAGCAGCTGTTAAGCTCCGTCTTACCGTTATATTGCCATACCGGGCACAAAGTTTTCGGTCATCCATATTTCTCACACATAACTTCCGAAAACAATTTAGAAAAGTCATTGGCGTGAGCCAGGATCCGAATCCGCTACCTCTTGATTCAGAAGCGGGGTGTTCGACCATTTGACCACAAAAGTCAAAGAAGCGAGTCAAAAGTCAAAGAAGCGCGTTTAAGAATCGGGATCTTTGTCGCTCTGCTTTCCCTGCAAGGTACTAGGGAGTGACATTATTTAGGTAAACATTTTAATTTTATTTTCCAACATAAAAATAAGTGGATGAAGTAATGCCAGGCAAAAGGTTTTACTGAGTAGTTTATGGTACGGCAACCACAGACTAATGATCAAAATGTATGTTACATACTCAACGTTGACCGGAGTTCTCTTTTGTTGCAGGTACTGCATCATTAGTTCCAGTCGGGCTTCACATTATGTCCAAACTATTCGTTATCCGACCAAATCTAATGTCACTGTAACGTACAACACCCAATATATTAGAAGACCTTTTTAAATTTGCCCGGTTAGTATTTGATTGATCAACACTTTCGTGTCAAAATAACGGGAACGTAGATTGACGTCAATATTTAAAATTATGTATTGATTGAAAAAAATATTTCACACCTCATGTTTATTTTATTTATTTGAATTGTATCTTTTCACATACCAATTGAGTATACTTGTCTATGCACGAACTTAGGAATATTATTGTAAAAGTATTTTTATGTGTGGAGATTGTTAATGAGATTTTTTTAATTCGATGTCCACCACAGAAAAGTAATAAAATTATATTCTAGTTCTAAAGTAATTGACTGTTTAAGTTTAATTCCGTTATGTATAAAATTACAATATTAATATAGATTAGCTTGAGAAATTGAAATTAAAAGAGCTGGAGCCGTGAGAAATAAAATATTATTTATCGATAAATTTGATAGTGATGTAGACAACACTAAAACTCAGCTTTTGTTGTAAACAACTTATTAAAAGCCAAAAAATAATGCAAAAATACGCGCACATAAAATTTAAGCTTTTTTTTTATGGGGAATAAAAAATATTTTACAGACAATACGCACTGCCTTGGTCCAGGAATAAAGAAATATATGTAAATTGCGGACACATATACACCCGTGTGTATTGTATGTATGTACGGAACTCCTAAGTGAAATACCAGTTACTCTAACGTCCATCCGACCTGAGACAGCAATTTACTTCGATGAGATTACAAAATACTAGCATCCATTGCTGTCAGTCAATTTTAAATTTTAAAAGCATTTACTTACGTTCCAAATTTGCGAACGCGTCCTTTATATCAATGGCACTGTGATTGGGCATTGAAGTAAGAGATTTTAATGAGTAGAAATTAATTGATATTTTGACGGTAGTTAAAGCATTACTTAATATATGAAAGATACTAATAAGAAGGCTTTTGTGAAACGATGACGAATAGTTTGGTCCGCAGAAGTGAAACGTTAAAAATATAACGACAGTAATTATAAAGTTAATTCAAGTTGAAGTGTCAGTGTGCTTCAATAATTATTGAAATATCAATTTTAACTACAATATGTATAATATTGTGCAATGATCTGTGAATGTGATTTAAAATTTGAACTCTAATTCAAGTGTTCTAAATTCAAATGTGTTCTAAAACTTCCATATTGAAATAAAAAAAAGTGTATAAAATTAGTGACGTGGCCATTGTCTGGTTAGTTATCGATATTAAATTAGAAGATTGTGTTATGAAAAGTCGACAAATAGTGTTGTGTTGTGGTGTTAATGTGGTGTTGCAATGAAGCGCAGCAAGTCGTACACATGGCTGTCGGGACTGCTAAGGCCAAAACCCGAAGAGCGGGAGGACCTGGACCACGAGGAGTGGGGTGCAGTGCCTTGGGTTCGCGCCGACGTCATGCATCATGACAGGTCAGTCAAATATTCTTTATAACTATTAGTATTACCTATGTATTTCTTAGTAAAATACTTGTAGGTAATACTTATCTGTGATTTCTCAATATAAACGACATAATTTATTCTCGTGGTAATAAAACTTCAAAATTACCTTAAATTTTAAACTCTACGTCGAGTTATCAGTAAAAGATTTAATTGATAAATATAACACTTAAAATTAAGAGTAACTATAATATTTAACTAATTATAAATATAATGTAACACATTATAATATCTAGACGAGATTAGACAACATGGACAGAATATATTTATATATATGTATTTGCATAAATAGTGTAGTCGATTAATATATCGACATTTTATAACCGGAATTATTTATTCTTAATAAGCATTAATATTTTAGCTTTTGGACATCGCTTTAGTGAGGTGACCATTTTAATTTCCAGTAACCGGTCGTGACTGAAGTTCTTGACAATGGCAAGGTATCTCGAGATCCTCTAGTCCCCTTACCATTGAATCCATCACTCAGTGAGCAAATTATTTTTGTGATAATGATAGAGATAAGGTCAGCATAGATTGGCTTTGGATTAAAGCAGTTATCCGAAGAGTTCTCTCAAAAATTTTATAGCTAGTAATAGCTGCGTACTATTATTTTTGGTCTAAAGCGCTTTGAAATCATCTTCAAGTAAATCCTATTTGAATATATACCATAGAGGTCTGGGCATGAAAAAAATGGGAGATAAAACGATAACTAAGCAGATATATAATCTAAAATTGGGTGAAGATTTAGACTGACTTGTTACGATCAAATTAGCTATATCATTATGGATATCATAGGCTGTAAATGTGTTAAAGTCCTGTGTTGGGCGCTAGGTTCTCTCTGCCTACGCTGCGAGCGATGAGGTGTAAATATATATATCATATACTATTTAATTCAATGTCTCAGTGCTCTAGGGGTCGAGCACCCTGCTTCTGAATCTAGAGAGCCGGGTACGAATTCTCACACTGGCTCACACCAATGTCTTTTCGGAAGTTATGTGTGATAAATATCGAAGACTGAAGACTTTCTGCCCGGTATGGCAATAGCTTCGCCACTTATTCTATTTGGGACGTAAACATAACGGCGAGACGAGGCTAAACAGCCGCTGCCTACACCTTCGGGTAGAAAAAGGCGTGAAGGTTATGGTTATTATTATTTAATTCAGATTCTGCTCATCATTGTGATAGTTTAAATTGATTGAAACTAAATGAAAAAAAAAACAAGAACAAGTTTTTGTGTCTTAGTCTTAAAACAAGTTTCCTTCCATTTATATAAAACGGCGTAAAATTAAAATCCTTCAAGCTTGCAATTGATTCGTTACAATTTTTATATATAGATATATTATTATAGATGTAATCTGCATAACATTTTGTTTTAAATGGTTCCTATAAATAACATTTTTATTGTACATTTATCTAGATCATATTTTATAATGGAAAAAGTGTTGGTTTGGTTTCTTTGTTATTATATCCACGTCCATATTGATTAAATTGCCAATTTTAGTTCAATAGAACGACCATAGAACCGTCAACGAGACCAAAAATGGGTTATTGATATGTGAGTGACTTATCAATGTGTGCGTAAAAAGCGCTTCCAGGTGTTAACTTTACATAATTTCTGTTCGTGTATTGAATTTTATACATACTTAGAATCGCTTACTCACGGTCGCGGTAAGTGGTGATTAGTAGTACATTTTGACTGACGTGTGCCATCTACTACAGTCTATGATAAATCTATGAGAACGACGTTTGCGACAAAAACTACCCTATGTTTATGCCAAACACCGAAACTATTTCAATATCCAATGTTATTTAAATCGGTTCAGTGCTTTTCTTCACTTTTGATATAAAGTCCACTTTTCTGTCAAAATATATTTACTCATCATGAAAAAACCTATTTGAAAGACGAATTCATTACAAGTTCACTCCAACACCCCTCGTAGGCGTACTACGCCGTTCTTCGTTGCTACGCCGAGACTACTCTATACAATTTTAAATAACCTATAAAGCTTTCCCGCCGTTTTCCTGTAAACCGCCAAAAGTGGCAGTTTCCATACGCCCCATAAAAATGCATTTAAGTTACTCTATAAATTTGATTTGCTACGGGAAAATAATCCTTAAAAAGATGCCAATAAAGTTGGATTCGGTGTGTGGTTGTTTAGTTTTTTAAATCTCAGTATATCAACATGATTCATATATAATGTCTTTGTGACATTTTTATTCAGTAATATTGTCGGATATAACGCTAGTTAAGTTCATTCAAGAGATATATTGGTCGGATGCAAAGATGATTTACTTGTTCCGAAGTGTCTGCCAGTCCAGAGGGCGCCATGGTTCAGGTATTTTTTTATAGGAGAAAATTGCTTGTTATAGATATAATCATATGATGGTCTCCATATCTGCCCATAGTATTCGAATAATACCGCGACGACTGATTTATTTTATCCCTCGGAGTCTATTGCCATACTTCCAGTAAAATATTGTTTCGAGAAGATTTTGGTAAATTGGTTTGTGTAAGCGGAATTCTAGTCGCGACATCTCAATCAGAAGTCTACTCTATAACTCAATAGCACTAGGGCAAGGACTCGGATACTGATTTGTGTAGTGATAAGATTGATAATTTAATATAATCGTCGATATGGTCGAAAATCACGGTCTTAAATAACTCATACTTTCAGTGAGAATGATTTATTGAATTTCAAACATTTTTATCACATGGACAGCCATATGACTTGGCCTCGGCAGCTATCGTGTCTGCATTGGTCTCGCCAGCTACTGTATCGGGCTTGGTCTCGGCAGCTACCGTGTTTGCATTAGTCTCGCCACCTACTGTATCGGGTTTGGTCTCGGCTGCTACTGTGACTGCCTTGGCCTCGGCAGCTACCGTGTCTGAATTGGTCGTGCTGTCTACTGTATCGGGCTTGGTCTCGGCAGCTACCGTGTTTGCATTAGTCTCGCCACCTACTGTATCGGGTTTGGTCTCGGCAGCTGCCGTGTTTGGATTAGTCTCGCCACCTAATGTATCGGGCTTGGTCTTGGCAGCTACTGTGTTTGCATTAGCTTCGCCACCTACTGTATCGGGCTTGGTCACGGCAGCTACCGTGTCTGCCTTGCTATTGCTCGCTAATGTGTCGTTCTTGGTCTCGCCAGCTACTGTGTCTGTCTTAGCTACTGTGTCGAACTTAATTTCATCAGCTACTGTGTCTGCTGCGGCTGCACCCAGCCTGCAAAATTAGCAGAAAACAGATGATTAAATGACCATGTTTCTGTTACAACCGGAATAGTAATGAAAATTTACTCAACTATATTGAGTTATATAATTTAACGTCATAGTTTTCAAATATATTTCCCTGGCCAGATATTAGATGGCGTTGAAAATAATGTAGAATGATTTGCAAGTGACTTTGATGTAGTATGTACTCGTATTTTTGTTAAGACTACAGAGGCCATTGGTTTTTTTAAAGAGTGCTTACAACCGGTGACGTATTTTTTACGTACCTACTTTTTATGGGATAGGAGGGCAAACCAGCTAGTGGATCACCTGATGGTAAACAAATTCTCACCGCTCATGAACACCATGGTGCGTTCCGTCCTTTAAGAAGAGCAGGAGGAGAAAGGAGGGAAAAGGCGTGGGCTTCCGAATACGTCTCTCACCGAACGAAATTCAACACGAGTCACTTTATGGCAAAATTATGAGAGCAGCTATTATTTATTTATTCTACTAGCTGACCCGGCGAACTTTGTTCAACATCAAAAATATTTTACAGCGTTTACAAGTGAAGTGCTAAATCTCGAAAATTGACACGTTTTCGTTGCTACATTAGACATGAATTATATATACAAACCACCATATTAATACCCTCTATCTATTAAAAAAAATTGCACCAAAATCCGTTGCGTAGTTTCAAAGATCCAAGCATACCATCCCCTATCCCTTAAAGGTCGGCAACGCAACGGTAACACTATTTGTGTTGCTGGTGTCCATGGGCCGCGTTGGTTGCTTACCATCAGGTGACACTCCAGCTCGTTTGCCTTCGTATCCCACAAAAAAAGTGCAATTTCCACATCAAACGGCGATCCCGTCTTAATGGTGCAGCCTTCTCGGTCTTGTAGAGGTCGATAGGCAACGCTACTCTCTTACCACCTGATGCATGACCTCGCTTGCGCTCATTTGACATAAAGAAAATCATTTACCTGTCTGAAACAATCCACTGGAAGGCCGTTTCGTCATTCGATGATGTTATATTACCGTTATGTCCATAAAGTACTCTGTTGTTATCTTTATCCTCCACCACGTCCAGCTTCAAACCTTGATTGTACTTGACGTTTACTATATAGAATATCAAATCTCCATTTTTGATCAACGGCACGAGTTTGAACATTTGCCTGTCTGAAAAGGACCCTTGGGTAACAAATGTCTTTCTATCTCCAGAGTCCTCGGAATGGGTATCCGAGGTCAAATACCGATCGTGGATGAGATGATACAATATAAAGAACAATTTTTCTTCTACCATTTTCGGTTTGAATTTCCAATTGCGTACCATAGCGTTAGTTGCTAGTATATTGCCGAGGACAAGTCCGCTGTTATCTTTAGCAGTGTTCAAACCGTAATTATATTTTTTATTTATAATTTTCACGCGACCTTCACTGTACATCAGTTCGAATGCTCTTGGAAAATAATCGCGAACCAAACCCTCACACTCGTTGAGCCAGAGCATATAGCCGAAAAGCATTAAATTATTGGAATCATCTTTAGTGTTACTGTTCAGCAGTTGTTGGGCAACCTCACCCACAATATTACCAGCATCTTGTCTGGACAAATCCTTGGACAAAAAGATCATTCCATCTAGATCACCATTAGTGACATGTCTGATCAATTCACTTTTAATCTCGTTCACATTTAAGTAAGCGACATGTTCTTTGAATAAAACGGGTTCTAAGGTTTTGGGTAATGCATATTCAGTGTACTGGTATATGGATTTCTTCTGCAGCTCTTTTGCGAGGGTTGTACTTTCGTATGATAACGGATGATGTCCATACACTATCACCTTCCCGACATCCTTGTTGACAATTCGTGCAATATCAACTGCACAAGACACCAGAATCGGCGCCCCCATGAGAGTAACCAACTTCACTGAGTTCTCTCTGATGTAGGGGCTTGTGTCACAATTGGTGTAGCTCACCAGCGGGACTCTGTTAGGTATTTTTCTACCAAGATCAGAGTTGATGCATACAGATACTACATTGTATGGGTGATTGACGTTGTAGCAGTTGGTGAAACCTCTAAATCCTAGAGCAGAGTGCACTCGACCTTCGCCCCAGTAGTCAACGTGCTCTATCAGATCTTGAGGATTGGCAGGTATCTTGTTCAGATGATACTCTCCAAGGTATCGTACTTCTGAGTACGGATACAACTTATCCTTGTTAGTTCTGTAATTAGGGCGCGGGGCAGTTTTCCATTTTTCTTCGGAAGGTTCTGATTCTTGTATCAAGGTCGTCATTTTGATATGGTCTGGAAAATTAATCAATGTTGAAAATTTTATTGATAACACTGTTTTCATATTTTACTAAGACACTGGGCTCTATGAGGATTGGTGACCTTGATAACAAAATGCCACATAAGCTGATATTACTTTGGGAAAAAATACACCTAATACCTATAACCTATTAATTTGATATTGATATTACTTTGGGAAAAAAATACACCTA
Source organism: Euproctis similis (assembly GCA_905147225.2). Taxonomy (NCBI): domain Eukaryota; kingdom Metazoa; phylum Arthropoda; class Insecta; order Lepidoptera; family Erebidae; genus Euproctis; species Euproctis similis. The sequence goes on along the minus strand of LR990121.1, from coordinate 953,301 downwards.
ATACCTATAACCTATTAATTTGATATTGATATTACTTTGGGAAAAAATACACCTAATACCTATAACCTATTAATTTGATATTGATATTACTTTGGGAAAAAAATACACCTAATACCTATAACCTATTAATTTGATATTGATATTACTTTGGGAAAAAATACACCTAATACCTATAACCTATTAATTTGATATTGATATTACTTTGGGAAAAAAATACACCTTATACCTATAACCTATTAATTTGATATTGATATTACTTTTGGAAAAAATACACCTAATACCTATAACCTAGTAATTTGATATTGATATTACTTTGGGAAAAAATACACCTAATACCTATAACCTATTAATTTGATATTGATATTACTTTGGGAAAAAAATACACCTAATACCTATAACCTATTAATTTGATATTGATATTACTTTGGGAAAAAAATACACCTAATACCTATAACCTATTAATTTGATATTGATATTACTTTGGGAAAAAAATACACCTAATACCTATAACCTATTAATTTGATATTGATATTACTTTGGGAAAAAAATACATCTAATACCTATAACCTATTAATTTGATATTGATATTACTTTGGGAAAAAAATACACCTAATACCTATAACCTATTAATTTGATATTGATATTACTTTGGGAAAAAAATACACCTAATACCTATAACCTATTAATTTGATATTGATATTACTTTGGGAAAAAATACACCTAATACCTATAACCTATTAATTTCAAAAAAGTTCTCAAGTGATTTGTACCAATCGGATGTTGCTCCTGGATTTCGATACATTGTTAAAGCTTAGCATCAGGCTGCTATTTAAATTATTTAGGTGAAACTTGAACCAGTCACCGGTGGTGTTGAAAGCCAACCAACCACAATAATAATAATATCATGGACACAATAAACAGTGCCCTCTAGTTCCAAGCTACTAAAGCAACTTCTGTTATGGAAACTAGATAACAGATATTAATACATAAACATAACATAACAAAACATAACTTCTCGCCTTTAGCTTTCCGAAGGTGTAGGCAGCGACTATTAAGCCTCCTCTCGCCGTTATGTTTACGCCCCAAATAGGATAGGTGGCGAACTTATTGCCACACCGGGCACAAAGCTTTCAGCCATTGATATTTTTCACACATAACTTCCGAAAATAACTTCGAAGAGATCGAAGATTAATACATAAATATACTTTTTTTATACATACTTAAATGTGAAACACCCTAACGAAATGCCATACGAACATTCATGCTTCTCATACATATTTGTAATCAGATGGATATCGTACCCACCGACCTTGATTCTGCAGTCGGTTGTTTTACCAATGCACTAAGAGGAAATATAGTCTCAATAATACATTATTTAGTGGTAAATTTATTAGAAAACAGTACATTAATTAAATTAAACTTACTAATATGATATGCCCAGCCTGAAGTTTAATTGCAAATATTATAAGGCAACCCGACACTTCGCTATAATTATATATCCAGGTGGAGGGACCAAGTATCAGTTGTGGGCGTCGAAGGTATCCACATGGAAACCACATCAGCATGGAACTGGAACATACAGACAGACGACTGATAGCACACTTCAACATACCTACTGTTACATTCATATATGGAACAAAAGTTACCTATTATTACGTACAAGCAATTTTTAAAGAAATAAAATGTATAAGAGATTAAATTTAAAAAATACAGTACATATATACATACATAATTTCACGCCAAATCCCTTGCGGAGTAGGCAGAGAGAACGGAGCGCCATAAGGCGCGCTTCTTACACACCTCAATCGCTTCGTTGACTTTCATAACTCATTTCATGTGCGCGCGTCGTGTTTTGAGGCTTTTAACATCACCTTCCTTCCTCCAGAATAATTCTTAATATTTATAATAATCCTTATTACTGTGAATAAAAATATAATAACAAAATACAGTGATATCATTTAAGATAAATAAACATACAGAAGTCTGTAGTCTATGTGGCGCCCATTTCTTTCTGCTTACCAAAAAGGACTATATTTGGTTTCGTGAAGAAATTTCGTTATTGCCATAAAGTTTTTTTTATCTTATTTTGAAATCACCGAGGTTGATGCAGTAGTGCCAATTTTAACTCCCATATTGAGTAGGTTATGAAAATATATATATTGTTTTCCAAGACAACTATCTGTTCATCTTCGTATCCTCAGAATAAACTAATTCTTTCTTACACTTATAGAAGATCTCCAAGGCACCGTATTAGTCTGCCTTGAATCATCACACACATTTTCGACCTGAGTGGGACTTGAACCCATTACCTCAGCGTGTAATATGGTTGGAAACAGATTTAGGCCCGTAACATCAATCACAGTTTAAACTATTTTGCCTAGTTTAAACCTCATCTGTCGTTTATTTTGTAAGATCAATGCTAGATAAACCTCCAATAACAGTTTAAACTATATTTTAGCTTACACCAGGAGATTTTGCCGTTTAAACCATGGTCCTGCCTAGTTTAAAAATGGCGGTCGTTTATCAGCTGACATCTGACACAACGATTGTGGGTTCATACATAGATTTAGCATAGACTACAATAGATGGCACATGTCAGGAAAAATTTACTAATAGCATCGAATCACTGACAGCGCAACCGCTTATATTAGATTTTGGGAACCGCGTATATTTTATTTACATTTCCACACATGAACATTAACTTTGTAAAAGTTAACGTTTTGAAGCGCTTTTTACGAACACATTGATAATAATAATAATATCTTGGACACAAATCACACAGCGCCCTCCACTTCCAAACTAAGCAACTAAATGCTTGTGCTATGGTTACTAGAGAACGGATACTAATACATATATACTTTTCTTTTGTAAATACATACTTATAATACATAGAAAAACACCCAGACGCCGCACAAATATTAATGTTTGTCATAAATATTTGTACTCGGGCGAAAATCGAACCCCCGACCTCAGAGCTGCAGCCGGTTGTTTTACCAATGCGCCACGAGCCCCGTAAGTCACTCACACATTAACAACCCATTTTTGGTCACGTTGTTTGGGTGACTATTGCCGATCTATTTTTCTTAAATCTATGGTCACACTATAAAACTTCATAAAAGAAAGAGAAAAAGAGTTTTTTTTCCACGCAATATGCCACAGACAATGTACAAAAGAGTGAATGATGAGCGAAATATGGACATTAAATAACCAAATGTTGCCATCTGTCGAAAACTAAACTTAGTTTACGTAATCTATGTCCATTTCGCTGTTGATCTTACGAGGCAGGTTTAAACTCTACATTAAAATTGACTATAGTTTAGAAAATCGACAGTTTTAACTATGATTGATCTTACGGGCCTTAGAGTAATATTAAGAATGTGACAAGGAAAGTGTAATATTTTCCAGACGTTGATTCAATATAATATCGACAATAACACTAAAAATGGTGAAAATAACAAAATATTAAATAAACAAGGTGTACGGTACCCTAGTCTATTGTGTGCACGCGGTGCTGGCTGATACTGAATGGATGCGAGCGGTGCCGCGGTACACCACTATAGACACCATAGTGCGAGGACATTAAGAGACATTTATTAGAAAAAAAACATATTAATAATAATGAAGCGACATTTGTAACATAAGAAGGTCATTGAGTGGAGACCGCGGCTTGGTAAACGTAGCGTAGGACGCCCACCAGCCCGATGATCAGACGACCTCAGAAAGGCTGCTGGAAAAGACTAGATGCGGAAGGCAGAGAATCGGATGTTGTGGCGCAGATTGGGAGAGGCCTATGTCCAGCAGTGGACTGCAACAGGCTGATGATGATGATGATTTGTAACATTGAAAATTAAAAGATGATGATATTTTTATGTTAATAGTCTTTAGCTATCAACATTACTTCTGAATTTGTAGACTCAGATTCGAAACGTGAACAGAATTTAACACACAGTAAAAAAAATAGTTTTGTTATTGTTATAAGTGAAAAATATAACATTTGTTTTATAACGTTTTTGAAATAAGATAAAATAATATGAGACGTGGTTACCCCATGGTGGCAGTTTATCAGCGCGTCTTTAGAGGCACTTTACATAAGGAGTGCGAGGGTCGGGCCGGTGGAACGTAAGCTGGCCGTCAGCAGCGAGGAGCACCCCAGATTTATATCACGATAAGTGGGTCGTAAAAATGTGCAGCAGAACCTTTGTTGGCAGATCTGTTATATTCACATCACTAGCTGAATACTCAACCATCACTCTACTAGGAGCTTATAGACTACAAAGGAACTCTAATTTTAATATTTCACTTACAAAATAATTTCTTCACGACTAAACTTTTAAAACGATTTAATCTAAATTTAGTATATAAATTTTAATTAATGTTTGAGTTATGTTGGTTCTTAATAGAAATTAATAAGAACATAAGCTATTTAAGGGATTAAAAAAGAGGGAAAATGTACATACGTAAAATTATTAATTTTATAGTTGAGTACGACACTTTGCCTACGAATAGGATTAAACAAACTATCCGACGTTAACAACGTATGGTGGATACAAACCAAGTTCAAATAACATCAGCTCTTGATAGTGTCCTTTGAGTGAGATGACTGGTCTTAAAGAAGATTGTCTACATATAATATCATGGTGGAGCCTTCATAGATCCATTGATAGGAATGCAAAGGATGGACGACAAATGTGTGCTGATTGTGGTGAAGCATGTATCCATAGGTTACTAGGCTGGGCTAAGTGACTCGTTAATAAAAATGATTGAATGATGACTCTTTTCATGCACGCGCGTCGATTTTTAAGGCTCCTAACATCACCTTCTTACACCGACACTCTCTTTCAAGATCTTTCTCATGGTTAATATTACTGCCATACTATAATTATGACATGAAGATCTTTACAATTCCCTAGTTGAACTCAGCCTCACTGTTGGCTGATATTGACCTGACGAAAACCATAAAGACACTCCAACAATTTTCTCCACCTGTCAGTACGATGTTAAATTAAAAACTATTGACCTTTGATTAGTAAGAAGGTTGAAACTTTCACACTATACTCATTAGTTTAGGTACAAGAAAATAATCACTTTCACTTCTATCAAGTTTTTACAAAAGATTTTTAAATAAACATCAGTACCTTATAATCAGACAGATTGGACGGTATTCACAAACACGTAAGCTATTTTTAATCATGAAAAAATATCATAATATATTTTTAAAATTAATGTTTCTTGAGTATAGATGTGATTTGAAAGCCTTAATGAACAGGAAATGCGGATAAGGAAATGACTTTTCTATCAAACCCGTACAAAAACGAAGTATATAAGGCCTACATTTATCATCGTAACACTTCTTAAGGGAGCAAAGCAGTATATTAGAAAACTAATAGTGACATTTGAATTATTCACCCAAAAATTTATCGATTCATCACTTTTAGAAAACATTGATTACAAAAAGTTTTTTCCACTTTTATAATACATATTACTTATAAGTCGAGCCGGTCTTAGTGATTCCAGTCTAGATCGTGACACGAGGTTTTACTCAAATGATACTAATATACCAATTTGTAGCGATTTCGAAAGAGAATTGCTTTCTGTATAATTTCTTGATACAAGAAAATACAATTTATTTGCGACGCTTGGAGTAATTTAGACAAATTGTCTGAAAGTGCCCGAGGCATGGCACCGCCCGATCTGTGTTAGGGTGTCTTGTCTTCCTGTCACAAAAACCACTGCACATATAAGAGGAAACGATTCAATGAACAATTCCCTATTTGTGATGATGATATATAAGCTATAGGGGATGCTTCAGCAACCCTGACAGTTACATATGAAATTTATTTGAGAATTTTCAGAGTATGTGGATGAATCTCAAATTTATAACAAAGAATTTGTTTTGTCAATTGTAACAATTGTTTGTTCAATTGTGTGGTTTAATAAAATAGTTAAAAACTGGTTAAGCAAAAAATTTAGATTTGTATATATAAGTTATAGTATAAAATATTAAAAAAATATTTTTTGAATATTAAATGAACAATTCCATCATTATTAATGTAATTTAAAATAGGAAAAATCATCGTTTTTTATCGTGTATTTAATTTTCTTCCGTGTAATAGGTGGTGGAGCCTATTGTTATGTAATGAACCCTATTTTGCCACAAGTCATCGATACTACACATAATTTTCGAAAATATTTCTGAAAAGTGTATCTAGACGGCTCTGTTAATCAGAATACAGAACCCTGTATATTATTAAGATTGAATGCGTTACTTTATAACACACTAGCAGACCGCGCGAACTTCGTACCGCTATATTGTATGTAGCTCGAACTTCTCGAGCTTCGAACAGAGGTAGAGCCAAGTAGTTCGCTGCATGAATGGGCCGGCTCGACCGGTGAAATACGACAACCTCTCAGAAGACCGACGTAAAGTGGATCATGCCGCGTCTCGTTCGGTGAGTGAGGTACCCGGAGGCCCACCCCCTTTCCCCATCCTTTCCTATCCCCTATCCCTTAAAGGTCGGCAACGCAACAGTAACACTATATGTGTTGCTGGTGTCCATGGGCAGCGTTGGTTGCTTACCATCAGGTGACACGCCTGCTCGTTGGCCCTCCTACCCCTAAAAAAAAAAGCTTCTCGCCTCATGGTGCTACTCGAGTACAAACAAAATTTCGATGAAGACGATGATTACATATAGCCTATGTTACTCAGTGAGAATGTAGCTTTCTAAAGAAAAAAGAATTATTAAAATCGGTCCAGTACTTTTTGAGTCTATTCGTTACATACAAAAATACAAATCTTTCCTCTTTATAATATTAGTATAGATTTATAGACATTATTTACAAAAGTACATATATTATTATTTTTGTAGAGTGCGTCTAGATACATAGATGACCTAGATACCTCCTGAGATGGACAATAGAATCCCTTCATTACTCTCGAATATTGAGTAGGACTCTCTGATTATCTGATAATTTCATAACGTTAAATATTTTGCACGGCCGATACATTGCCTTTTTTCTTTCCAAATAATCCCGTTACTAGAAAATCTTTTTTAAAATCCCCATGACTCAACACAAGTAACCCCGCTGGAGGGATCAGTGCCAGTGGCGATAAATGACTTTACTTTTAAACACGGATTACCAGCGCTTGAGGGGATGAAATGTACTGCTGTGAAAAGTAGCACGAAGACCAGAGGGTGCGGAGGGAAGAGGGAGTTAGAGGGACAATGTATTCAAACGAGATCTTTTATTGGCGGTTAGTTGACGGCTCTTTACTTGAATGAGAAAAGGGAACTGTTTAAAAGATTTTCTTTTAGAAGTGCACATTGAAGGGAATTGTATTGTGAAATATTACTGACAGCTGACACAGTCGTACAGCTAGCCTGATGGTGGGGTTTGATTTCCGGCCTACACTTAGCCAATACATGTTACATAAATATGTTTTATTGTTCTTTTTTTTGCATCTAAATTTATTCCATTTTTTCGAAGCTCTACATTATGTATGTGTATGTCTCTACATGACGTGCTGAATAAAATAAAGTAGAAGAAATTTAGATAAGAAAGAAATTAAGATACAGTTTTTTATTATTACTTAGACAAATAATGGATTGACCTGCATTGTTCGTGGCGGTTAGCAGCACGGGCTGCTACGTAGAGGTAGGTCGGTTCGTAATCTACCGGAGTAAAACTTTCTTTTGTGATGGATGTTTATTTTGTACGTCTGAATTTAATATTGTGTGTATTTTTATTTATTTTCTTAACCTTGTTATATGATGTTGAAATAGCTCATTAATTATGCATTTTTATTTGACAAAATATTAAATTAATATTGTAATTAAAATACCTACTGTCTCTATTTAACAAACTTAAAAACTGAATGACGAGTATAAATAAGGACGAAATTTTATATCACAGTTTATTCAGTTACTTTTGCTTACCCCGCAAGTGATTGAGCGTAACGATAGAGTCGAGTTAAATGATTCATTTGATTTCAATGTCTTCAGTTTAAATTTAGTCTTATACGTAACTAGGTGACGTCATATTCATGTGTACATAACATAACATAACATAACATAACTTCACGCCTTTTGTTACCCGAAGGTGTAGGCAGCGGCTGTTAAGCCTCGTCTCGCCGTTATGTTTACGTCCCAAATGGAATAGGTGGCGAACCTATTGCCATACCGGGCACAAAGTTTGTCAGTCATCGGTATTTATCACACATAACTTCCGAAAACAATTTCGAAAAGTCATTGGTGTGAGCCAGTTTCTGGAATCGAACCCCGGACCTCTGGATCAGAGGCCGTGCGCTCGTGTATGTGTACATATTGATATATTATTTCGACTCTACATTCACCGACTCCGTGGCGCAACGGTAGCGCGTCTGACTCCAGATCAGAAGGTTGCGTGTTCAAATCACGTCGGGGTCAACAGTCTTCACAAGGCTTTTTTGTCTTTTTGAACATTTTATTTCTCATATACAAAGTTTTATTTGAATTGAAATTTATTTTTTTGGAAATTAAACAAAGTGTTTGGGTCGATGGGACAAATTACATACCATTAAAAAAAAATTATAATATTTATAGAATTGTGATAAGTATTATTATGATATCGATCAAGAGCTATTTATCAGTGATTATAGGTATTTTTATGTGATACCAATGAAATGTATTAAATGTTTGATATTATCTTTGTAATATTTATACGACTGTTACTCTCTTAAGAATATATTAAATAGGTAGATAAATACAGATATGTTGTTATTGTATTGGTGTGTGTTTTTGATACTCTTTGCAATGATGGCCCGATATACTTACCTATAACGTTTTGTTTGAAAGCGTGTACGAAAAGTTATAATAATCGATTAAGTAGTTTCGGCGTAAAAGAGTAACAACTAAACAAAAGAGTCATTATACTTATTATAATAATACCATTATAAACACAAATGTAAATATATCACGTATTATGTCGGTCTACAGCCGACGGTGGCGGTGGTGATTCCCACGCCACGAGCTGATCAGAATCATACCTTCCACAACATTTCACGGTCCGTCTGCAGGAAGCGGTGCCACGGAATCACTGCATCTATACAATCAAATACAATTATTTGTACCGTCTGTTTATAATGTCCAAAAAATATTACGAAATAGATTTTAAATATTCATATTCGTGTCATATAAATCCAGATTAAAAAAATAAAATTAAAAAAGGTAATATATTTACATTCGACGTATTCATTCATGTTCACTCATTAAAAAATATAAATCTCACTGCTTATAAAGGTAATACGCAAAAAATAAGTTGTTTTTTGTTCGAAATCAGCTATTAATTTAGTAGTTTTCCATTTATACGTACAGTCTCGGTGGTCCAGTGGTCGAGCACAATGTTCCTGAATCCAAAGGTCGCGGGTTCGAATCTTATACGCAGATACCAATGACTTTTCGAAATTAATTAATTTCGGGTAGAAAAAGGCGTGAAGGCGTCATATATGTTATACGTACTGTTGGGTAACTTATTAAACGTCTACGTGTTTCTTTCTGCCTACCCCACAACAGACTTGGTGTTAATTAATTTATGTATGCATACTGCATGTCATTTAGCATTTTAAGTATTTACGTAGTTTTACCCTAGCCAAACTCTGAAGTGGTTGTCCAACTTTTGACGGGACTTTTACTGGCGGGTAGAGTATCTGATAAGGAGTAACTCTGATTAGAAAAAATCGTAAGTTAATTCATTCTGAGGCGAAACAAAGTGATAATAAATAAAATTCGACCTTTAAAATTTCATTAATGACCAAATCTCCTGTGCGCGTCACAGTTCACGCCAACAATAGCGTGAAGATCGAGAGTGTGAACGAACCATTCATCATTTAATTGTAATAACCTGTAATTATTGTCTATGTTGTAATACGCACCTGCTTCCTAAGGTACTGTGAGAACCATCTTGTACTTCTTCATACAAAACAATATTGGGGAATTCGTTAAAACTAATAAATCGACTTGCAGTGACTCGACTCTTATTTAAAATCCCATTTATTTGTACAATGTATCCTATCTACCTCCAGAAGAATATAAAGGCGTGATATTAAATGTTGAAAATTAAAATACATTTCATTTCCGGCTCATGAAACTAAATTTAAGGAGAATGGATAAATGAAAAAAAAATACTGTGTCCATGGATTTTAGTATTGAGACAACCTTCAGAAGTTGGAGTGATAAACCATCGGGCCATTGAGATTATACTAAACATAACATGACTTCACGCCTTTTACACGAAGCGGCTGTTAAGCCTCGACTCGTCGAATCGTTATATTACACGTCCAAAATGGAATAGGTCGGCCCTATTGCCACCACGGGCACAAAGTTGGCAGTCATCAATATCCATCACATATAACTTCCGAAAAGAATTCCGATAAATCATTGGTGTGAGCTCGCAATCGATTCCGACTTCTGGATCAGAAGCAGAAGATGATAATCTACTTTTGTCGTTATTGAGTGCAACGGTACAACAAAACTGGGAGTGTTCTTTATGAGTTGGTTTCTCAAAAAGTATCCTTAAAAAGACGTCTCAGGTAATACTGCCATCAGCCCAGGTATGAAAAGAACATGCGAACAAGAAAGAAAGGAATTACTGGAAGTGGTAATGTTGAAGATTGAAGAGCTCACTCGCATTACGCTAATGGTGGCAGATCCAGGCTGGATGAGCTTTTTGAGCTTTCTCAGACTTATCACTGTGCCTCAAGATGTAGGCTCATACTTTTAATAGTTTGCTTGGGTGTTGTCAACTAGAATAGCGATTGCAATGGTAGAGCCACGCAGTGCTCGACCGGCGAATTAGCACTGTCGCACAGAAAATCAACGCAAAGAGGCTTATGCTATTACCAAAAAGTAATTCACTATAGTATCTTACGCAGTTTATCATAGAGCGGTGGAATATTAAAATTATTTCCTATACAAATTAATTATTTGGAATAGGTATGTAACTATACAGAATCGAGAATGAATAATCCCCGGCCACGTCGACGGATATAAAAAGTGTGAAAGTTTAGTAATTTTTAAGTAGGTACCTGTTTAATTATCTAAAGCGGTAATTAGTTATTAAATTATGCCAGATTAGACTCTTCACTGGAATCGTTCAACTGACAAGCTGTCAATTAACTTATCTACAAGAGCTGCCAATGTGACAGCTGTCATTGATTATTGTACAAATATTCTAGGTGTCGAGTTTGGATTTGTGCAAAGAGATCTGCGGTTTAACCCCATTCTTGAGTAACTAATTAAAATTTTGGTTGTGAATTCGATAGAAAATTGTTATCAAACTTTAAAGAATGATTTTTTTTTTCTAAATTTATTCATTACTAAAGAAATATGTGGAAATTGTCAGCCATATTTTTTCAGCAGATTTTTCTCCCGCCAAAAACACATTGTCATGTTCATAAGTAACTAATTTCAAATGTACCTAAATCAGTGTAATGTACAAAAGCGAATAAGCAGTAGTAAGTAATAATATTTCATTATTATAGCTTTTGTACCATTTAAGGTTATTGACTTAGACATTTTGTTTGACAATTCAACACGACGAAGAATGTAAAAAAGTAAACACCATTGATCTGATTTGTATAATACTTCTCTCAATCACAATGTTCATTCAACTGTGAAATGTGATGAAAATTTGTTAAGCATTAACTGGATCACTTTTTATATAATTAACTTTAACATTTAACATTAAAGAAAAAAGCTTTACATAGTAATATGAAATAAAATATGTATAATAAATTTTCATATCATTATTTCACAGAGTAGTTAATTTAATGGTTATTAATATATTTATATAAGGTATTGCTAATATCTTTGACAAATGTGAAATGTCGGATAAAACCTAATGCTTTAATTGAACTAACTCATTAATCGCACGTTATTATTTTATTTTTACTTAAAAATTATATTCATTTCATTTATTTAAAGGTCTGGTTAATTTACTTAAAATATTCTTTTTTGTCTCTGTACGGCCTAACACTTTGATAGATCGCTTTGTAAAAGTTCTTTTTTTTTCCGAGAGAGAGAGAGAGAGAGAAAGAAATTCGAAGGTTATTTAAATCAATCTTCTTGTTAATTTTGTGAAGTTATTTTTCTTTAGTTTGATCAAGTTTTATTTTCTCTAAATTAGTTTATTATTAAAATAACTTATGTAAAAATTACAAAAATTCCACAATTTATAACATCCAGCGCCTCATCAGTGTTTTTATAAACGGTACTCTAATTTGAGTTTTTTTTTTACTAGGAAGTCGTTTAGGTGTTGAGTTAACATATTTTTTAACGTACACTATTAAATGAAATTATCAAATTACTGAAACATGCGTATAACATCAGTAAAAATACATTACCCAAAAGGTTCATAGTCAGGTGCCATTATTATTTCAAAATATAGAATATTGTGATTCCAAAAATGGACACCGAGCGGTTTTATTTTTTTTTCTAATCGGCCAGTAAGCATGTTAAGTGGGCAATTCCATATTCAAATCATCATTATATGCGACATGCTTATCCCTGTAATAGGCTATGTTTTAATAGTTGTCTTTGAAATCAGACGTAGCATCACGTAGCTTGGAGCAATTAGCGACTGGACTGGATCTCTGTCGACCCAACTGCATTTTATAAACGCTAAACATTCCATATACAACATCTAAAACCTTATGTATTGTGATGTAAGACTTCGTTTAAAAGATCTTAGGATTAAATGCTCTACAAAGTTATATTTACTGTCTTTGGCAACCTTATTGTTACGTGGTAAGATACATTATTGCTTGGTTTATTATTAGTTGTTCGACTACTTCTTTAAGTCGGGTTTATCAGTAATTGTGGCATGTTTTTTATAAGAATTTATTAAACTGTCTGTCACAAACCGTCTCCGAGCAGTCAGCGAATAGGTGATAGAGTGTGTTGTTGTTCTATGGCGGATGTCGGTTACGATAGATTCGATATGTATATTTATTGGATAGTAAACAGTTGAGTATATTTTTTATATCTTCATACCTTTAATATCTGAAAGTATAGACGATTGCAATTTGTTAGACGGCGAAAATATTAAAGAAAGGAAAGAGTGCCGAAGATCGAGATTCAAATTTAATATAATAATTAATAATATTTTTTATATATTTCAGCTATCGATATTGTGGTTAATTCTGTATTAATGTGCCGGCTACTTGAAATTACACCTGGACATGGACGATTTTACATGTTCACAAACTCTAATGGATATTATTAAGTATACATGCCGATGGCATCTAATAAGAAATAACGGTAATGGAGCATTTGAAAGTATTTTGTCTATGATCACAGACTTCGTTTCAATTAACTCACATTTAGATATAATGTACTTACATGATAAATTCCATGAGTTTCGACACTTTCTCTCCAGACATGACCGTTATGTAGATATTGGTGTACATTCAATTGAGCAGAGTGAGAGTTCACTCTATGTAAAGGGGACGTCCATTAACCACGCGATACTCGAAAGAACGATCATTCAAAGATCATTCGAGTGTTTTAAATTATATGAGTTTAGCGATATTTAAAAGAGCTCTGTGTTTTGTTAGTTAGCTTGAAACTAGATGACATTATTATGAATATTTTATCTCATATTGCGAACGTCAGAAAAGTACTTAATCTTCTTATGTGGGTATATTTAGTACCTAGTAAATGCGTGTCTAATGTAAGTTTCATATGTGGAGACAGATATTTAAGTAAATAAAGTCCGTCGTCCACTGGGCCTGTGACTACTGCAAGCGACGCGCGCTTACCGACACGTAATGAGCAAAAAATGAGCTCGCGTAGGGCTGTCACCAGCTACTCATTGTCACATTTGGTTAACAATTATAAATACAATAAAATAGCCATGTGGTAGAAAATAGTCACGAAATTTTAATTTACAACTGTAAAATGTTAAGTTTTTATTGTGATTGACATATTAATTGCTTTTTGTATTCATTCGATAATCCGCAGTTAGGCGTTTAAAAAATAATTTATCTACGTTTCATTTTGCAAGTTATTATTTTATTAGTTGTACAATTATTGACATTAAAACAACTTTTAGGATTTTATCGCGTTTATTTATTACTAATTTTATGGATTTCCCGACGTTTCGAACTCTTTACAGAGATCCTAAATTGTTTTAATGTCATGAACGTGATTCGCGAAACCTTAGAGATAAATATATACAATTGTTGTTATAATAAGGAGCTATTCTTAATTTTCACAGAATCTGTGTTACACAAGAGGTAGCTCAGAAGGATACTCATAAATATTTGTTTAAAATAAAAATTATGTACATAATAATATGTCAAAAAATATATCATAGTACAAAAAATGTCTTTAAAAATTACAAGTAGTTATTAGGGAGATCAATATTAAAATACAAAAATGGAGCACAGAGAACTACAGATATTTCAATTAATAATAAAACAGGTAATTTGTATCATCGTAAGTGGCAGCCCTATGCGGCGGTGACCGCGCGGCCACTCATCACGAGCCGACAGCAGCAGCTCACTTGTATCGAAGTTGTTAGTTCCGATACCGCTCCGTTACTACAGCTCCCAGTCTTGTTCTATTGTACAATATTGTGATAAGTGACGCGATTCCATCTCTCTAACAGAATAATGTTTTAGATATATAATAATTAATACTCACAAGAGGGAGAGGCTGGGCCTCTGGATACCTCTCTCACCGAGCGAAACGCGGTATGATCCACTTTACGTCGATAATCTAAGAGGTTGTAGTATTTCACCGGTCGCGCTGGCTCATTCATGCATAAATCTGCGTGGCGCTCGCACTATCGAAACCATCCTCATAATATTACTATAGATATTATAACATAAAAAGTGATACTAAATATTACAGTAAAATAATTCACAGTCAAAGCAAACTAGTTGCTATAATAAATTAAACAATGCGGAATTTCTTAGACTAAAAAGCCTTCCTTTACACGATTAAATGGGATACCGGTGATAAATATATGTGAAGTTGCACTGTCCGTCTATCTGTGTCACCCACAACCGGTATCTGTACTCTGTAATGTGGTGTGGAAACTGCAGACGCCTGCATCTTTAACGGCCCTATAAAGCGTTATTACAAACGAAATAACTATAATAACAATGTTATTTATATAATTAATTTACAGAAGAAGTTACTGAACTGCAAATAAAGAAACTGTTAAAATATGTGCTTATTTCTGTCAAAAACTATTTTAGGCATGTAATATGTATGATTCGCGCAGATGTTAATTGCAAAATTCACGTTTGTAAATAGTGGCCAATTTGTAAAAACAGTGACAAAAAAAAATGGAACCTAAATTATCAGAACTTTTTCTAATACACAACTCCACCTGCCAGCTGGTAGAATTCATGGGTGAGTCCGTTTATATTGTTTCAACCTAGATATAATAAAAATCTGTTTATTTTATGCAAAAGTATTTATTTTTATCCACATGATTAATTTAATAATATCATTAAAACAACTTTTTATGGATTATATCGCGCTTATTTAGAACTTATTTTTATTTATATCCCTACGTAATAAATAAGTTCTAAATAAACGCGATATAATCCATAAAAAGTTGTTTTAATGATATGAATGTGATTCGCGAAAATCTAAGAAATAAAAATTTAATGATATTTTTTTCATGTTAATTTCTTTATAACGGATATTAAATTTGATAGATTTAAACTGAATATGCAATTGCCAAGTGTCTCAACTGCCTCACACGGCTTGCTCTGTTTCATTTTTCTCTGGTGCAGCGGATGGTTTCCTGTAGAACATAAATAAATAAATATGTAAATGTAATCGGTTCGAATCCAGATTCACACCAACGACTTTTCTAAATTATTTTAATTACGCGTAGTAGATATCGATAATTGAAAACTTTGTGCCCGGTATGGCAATAGTTTCGCCACCTATTACATTTGGGACGTAAACGTAACGGCGAGACGAGGCTTAACAGCCATTGCTTACACCTTCGAGTAGAAAAAAGCGTGAAGTTATGTTATGTTAAACACATAAAACTATTTCATTTTTCCGTTTAAATATTATGCATACCGATATTAATATTGTTTTAAAGTACAATTATTGTTTTTACCACTCCGTGACGATCCATTTGAAGCGATCTTCACCCTCAGCTCGCAAGTCACCATTGTGTCCATACACAATCCTATCACCATCTACATCCGTATTCACGCCCAGCTTCAGACCCTGACGATACTCATAGTTAATTATATAAAATGCCAAATCTCCATTCTCTGTAAACGGCTCTACCATATATTTGTATTCATTTGTATCAGCTTCTGGAGATCCAAAGATCTGTCTGTCACCCAAGTTGTCTTTTTCAGCTTCCGATTTCAAATACATATCGCGTGCAACGTTATACAATTTGAAAAGCACACCGTTACCACTGTCAAACCACTTAGGTTTAAAATGCCAGTTGAGTGTGTCATGAACAACAACACGATTGACTCCTAACACCACTCTGTGACTATCCTTGTCTAATGTGTTGGCAAGTTTCAGAGCTTGGTTGTATTGTTTATTTACAATTTTGACGTTATCCCCAGCATAAAGCCATTTGAAAGCTGCTGGAAATCTATTGCGAACAACATCTTGACCACCGTTCTGCCACAATTGGTAACCGAAGCCCATCAAGTACGTGTTGTCCATAAAGTTACCTGCCAGAAGTTTTTCGACAACTTCACGTATGATATAACCTGTGTCTTCTTCCTCCATCTGCTTCGCCACGGTGACTGCGGGTGTAAAAGCGCCACGTTTGACAGAACGGTAGATTTCGTCTTTCATTAATTGGCGACCCAAGAAAGTGACGTAATTGCTATATAGCGACACTGGTTCTAGATTCTTGGCTGGAATGAAACGAGGCCAGAGGAAAATATCTTTGTTACGCAAATGGTTGGTAAGGTTGATGATGTCTTGTGAGTCTGGATCATATCCATATGCGATGACCTTTCCGTCAAATCTATTGGTCAAACGTGAAATATCCCTTGCAGAGCAAACGTTGATAGGACCTCCCATTACAGTCACTAACAATGCTGAACCATTCAACACATACGCCCTGGTATCACACTCAGTGTGGCTGAGAATTGGGATTCTGTTGGGTATTTTTCTGCCCATATCGGGTCCACTGCTGACCAGCTGATAGGTATGGTTAACATTGTAGCAGTTTGTGAAACCTTTAGTCCCGGCTTCAGTTACCACTCTACCTTCTCCCCAGTAATTGATATGCTCTATCATGTTGTCCAGGGAAGGCGGTATTTTTACTACATGATAAAAGCCTACATAGGGTACTTCTGAGTAAGGAAATAATTTATCCTGATTAGTTGAGTAGTTTGGACGTTCAGCAGCCATCCATGTCTCCAAGTTAGGTGATGAGGATTGTGCAGTTGATTCCATTGTTGTATAACCTGAAAAATGTATGCAGTATTAAAAATTTAGGGGGTCATGTCAAGAGCGTGCACGTCGCGATCCCTGCCGTCCCAGTGGGACGCAATCTTGACCAAAGCAAACTCAGCCGGACGGGCTGCTAGGGCGTGCCCCGGAAGCGACGGGCACCGATTAGCCCCCGTCGGTGCGGCTGCATGCGCATGCGGCGAAGGGGGCCGCCACCCTTCACGCAGCGCCAATCCTGGCGGGACGAGGAGAGGGGAGTGCCGTATAGGCACGTGGAATGTTAGAGGTAGCAAGGCAAAAAAGATGAATGAGATGATGGATGTATTAAATGAGAGATGCCTGGATGCCTTATGTTTGACGGAGACAAAGCGGAGGGGGAGGGAGACCGAGGACCTCCCCGGTGGCATGGTAGCCCTATGGTCCGAAGTGGACCCGGACGTCCGTGCCAGTGGGGGTGTTGGAGTCGTTCTCTCCTCCCGCTTTGCTTCCGGAGTGAAAGATTATGAGTTGGTAGGCACAAGACATCTTTGGGTTCGAATAAAACTGGGGATCACGCGAGTTTTCCTGGTCGCAGCTTATGCTCCCGTTAGCTCCGCGGATCCCCGCGAACTCGAGGAGTTTTGGGAAACTGTTAGGGATATTCTGGATCTAGCTGAGGGAAATGAAAGGATAATTCTGTGTGGTGATCTTAATGGGTGGGTCGGAACCGAGCGAGACGGCCTGGAGGCTGTCCTTGGTCCGAATGGTGACAAGAGAGTGAATGATGCTGGTAAGCCGATATTGGATGTATGCCTGGAACGGAACCTCCTTGTGTTCCAGACGGCCTGGAGGCTGTCCTTGGTCCGAATGGTGACAAGAGAGTGAATGATGCTGGTAAGCCGATATTGGATGTATGCCTGGAACGGAACCTCCTTGTGTCCACATTATTCCGTCATAAAGATATTCACACGTATACGTGGAGACGGAATGAGCAAAAGAGTATGATAGATTTGATTTTGATAGATAGTCGTCTCCGAAATACTCTAAGGGATACAAGAGCCTACAGAGGCCCCACTCTTGATACGGACCACTACCTGGTGGAAAGCCGATTCGTGGGCCTTTTCAAGAAGTGGAGACACTGGCGAGTGCGTACCCATTTCGAGCTTGAAAGGATAAAATGTGAGAAATTAGAAGATGAAAGTGTACGGAGTATGTATGTAGGCCTAGTCAGTAAAAGACTCAATGAGTCGAGTCTTTCTGACCTAGGTGTTGAAGAATGCTGGGAAAGAATGAAAGAAAGTATAGTGAATAGTGCAAAAGAAGTATGTAGTAGTGCAAAGAGGCATAAGATTCTGAGAGGTGACGCCTGGTGGGACGCGGATGTGAAATCCAGCGTCGAAAGAAAGAAAAAAGCATGGTTGGATTATGTCTCAAGTTTGAACCAGAATGATAGTATGACAGAGAAAAAGTATGAGAGCTACCGCCGCTGCAGGAATGTTACCAAAGCCTTAGTGAAAGAGAAGCGTGAAAGACTTGTTGTGAATGAGGAAGTGAGGTTGACGGAGAACTTCGAGGCGAATAACAAACTCTTCTGGAGGGAAGTTAGAAAGTCTCGGGTTTCTTCGTCAACATCCAGAATGGACAAAATTATGTCTAAGTTTGGTGACATTCTTGCAAACCCAAGCGATGTATTGGGCAGGTGGAGTGAGTATTTTGGGGAAATGTACGAGTATGTTCCGGATGTGGGTGCCGCGAGTGAGCCTACGGCTGACACCGCTGCGCCAACATCTGATGAGGACATTACTATGGAAGAGATTGAATGGTCGATACGAAGTATGAAAAATGGTAAGGCAGCTGGAATTGATATGATGTCTGCTGAAATGATCAAACACGGTGGAACCTGTGTCCGGGACGCTTTCCTGACCTTGAGCAATCTGTGCTGGAGGTCGGGTAAGGTTCCCATGGACTGGAGGCGCGCTGTCATCGTGCCCTTGTATAAAGGTAAGGGATTACGTATGCAGTGCGCCAGTTACAGGGCCATCAGTTTGATCAGTTTAGCAGCAAAAGTGTATGGGAAAATTATTGAAAGGAGAATGAGGGTGATATCTGATGGAGTGTTGTGGGAGGCTCAGGGTGGTTTCAGAAGCGGACGAGAGTGCATGGATCAGATTTTTTCTCTCCGCAACATCGTGGAGAAACAACTGGCTGTTAACCGGAAGGTTTTCTGTGGTTTTGTGGATCTGGAAAAAGCGTTTGACAGAGTGTTACGAAAGGATCTGTGGGATATACTCCCGGGCTACGGGGTGAGCGGAGCACTGCTGCGCGCTGTGCAGTCCACTTATGAGGGCTGCACAGCGTGTGTGCGTGTTGACGGCGGCTTGTCCCCCTGGTTTGACGTCAATATCGGCGTCAGACAGGGTTGCGTGCTGTCCGCTCGACTGTTCATCCTGTACCTGGACAGTTGTCTCCAGAGAATGAGATCGATGGATGTAGGGATGCGAATGGGTGACCTAGTTGTGAGCTGCCTGCTTTACGCAGATGACGCCGTGCTTCTAGCCGAATCGCCGTCGGACCTGCAAACACTAGTCACTACTATGAAAGATGATTGCATGATTAAAGGCTTGCAGTTGAATGCGACGAAAACGAAAGTAATGGTGTTTGAAAGGGAGGAATCCAGAACAGATGCAAGGATAATGGTTGATGATGTAGTGCTGGAACAGGTGAATGAAATTGTATATCTTGGATGCGCTTTTAGCAGAGATGGAAGGTACACCGCGGATGTAGAAAGACGAGTGGCGATAGGAAATAGCGTAAACGGAGTGTTGGGCAGATTCCTGGGCGCAAAAAATATCAGCAGAAAGGCCCAGTTAGCAATCCACAATGCAGTCCTGATCCCAACACTAACTTATGGAAGCGAGAGCTGGGTATGGCAGAGTGTGCATGAAAGTAGAATAAACGCGGTAGAAATGAGGGCTCTACGCAAAATCTGCGGAGTGACTCTCGCTGACTGCGTAGAAAACAAGGTTGTAAGGAAGGAAGTTGGTTTGAAAGAGAGTGTCGGTGTAAAAGTAAGAAAGGTGCTCCGATGGTTCGGACATGTAGAAAGAATGGTTGACGCAAGACTGACTAAGCCGATATACAATGCAAAAGCGGACGGATGTAGGAGTCGAGGACGGCCAAGACACACATTCCAAGACCAAATAGAACGTGTTCTGGAGGAACGTGATGTTAAGAGCCTCAAAAACCGACGCGCGTGCATGAAAAGAGTTATGAAAGTCAACGAAGCGAGTGAGGTGTGTAAGAATCGTGCCCTATGGCGCTCTATTCTCTCTGCCTACCCCGCAAGGGATTTGGCGTGAAGTTATGTATGTATGTATGTATTAAAAATAACGTTCCTATATAAATTTGGAGAATTGGTGAAAGAAAATATTAGTCATCATATTGGTCTTAAAATTTTGCGAATCACATTCTTTTTCTTAATTTTTTTTTATTGGATAGGAAGGCAAACGAGCAGGCGTGTCACCTCATGGTAAGCAACCAACGCCGCCCATGGACACCAGTAACACATATAGTGTTACTGCTGCGTTGCCGACCTTTAAGGGATAGGAGATAGGAAAGGATGGAGACGGGGGATGGGTGGGCCTCCGGGTACCTCTCTCACCGAACGAAACGCGGCATGAGCCACTTTACGTCGGTCTTCTGAGAGGTCGTGATATTTCACCGGTCGAGCCGGCCCATTCATTCAGCGAACTGCTTGGCTCTACCACTCTAACATTGAAACAGCTTTTTATGGATTATATCGCGTTTATTTAGAACTTATTTTCTATTAACAATCCTTAAATAACATAGTGTAGTAGAAGATCATAATAAGGACAGACGTAGAGCATATGTGGTATCTAAACAACATTATTTTAAAACCTCTTTCTGTAGAAGATTATTTTGTTATCAATGTTATTAATCATCACTTAAAATAACTTCACCGTTTTAGTTACGGCCGATGTTAAAGTAAAGTTGTCTTCACTGGTCATGCTGGATAGAGTGGAAGATGAGAGAGTTAAACAATTGGAATATACAAATTATAATAAGAATTATGTAAGGTGATGAAGTAAGTGAGGTGTGACATTTAGTTCTTTTAACTCATATCGGCGGGGAAGGCGTTATGTTTACTATAAAAAATAATAGCACCTAAAATACACTTACCAAATTGATCTGTGCTAAGTTACTATACAAACGTTAGTAGAACGTATATTTATAATATAACTGGAAGTTTCACTGCTGTTATATACACAGAAGGACTGACCTGATACTCAGTTGTGGGCGTCGAAGGTATCTACATGGAAACCACATCAGCGCGAATCTGTTACACGTGTTGTGGAAATTGCAGACAGAGGACTGATAACAAACCTTAACATACCTACTGTTACATATACATAACTTCACGACAAGTCTCTAGCGGTGTAGGCAGAGAAAAAAGAGCGCCATAGTTTAAGGCATGGTTCGTATAAGAACCGTGCCTTAAATTATGGCGCTCTTTTTCCCAGTTGCTTTCTCAATTTTCATAACTCTTGTCATACACGCTCCTCGGTACACGTTCAATTTGGTACATCTATCTGCTTTAGCACTGTATATCTGCTTAGTAAATCTTGCATCATCCATTATTTCTACATGTCCGAACCACCGGAGCAGGCCCTTCCTTATTTTATCACCCCGTATTCTGTAATGGAGATAGATTAGAGTAGCCTCATGGTGCATTGGTAAAGCTACCGACTGGCGAATCGAGATTGGCGGGTTCGATTTCCACTCCAGTATATAATAATATGTGACTAGCATGAATGTTTGTGTGGCGTCTGGGTGTTTTTATATATATTATAAGTATGTATTTACAAAAAAAAAAGTACTTATATGTATTAATATCCGTTACCTATTATCCATAGCACAAGCATTTAGTTGCTTAGTTCGGAACTAGAGGGCGCTGTGTGTATTGTTTCCAAGATAATATTAAATAATTAGGATAGGATGAAAAGTTCCCGTGGTCACCCACGGAGTACGGAATCATATCCCTTTGATTTTCAAACTGCTAATTCACACCTTATAATAATAAATCCAAGTGACATTTCAATCTTAATAGGCTTTTACAAATATAGCTCTTTGATTGACAAGTTACAAGTAGTTGTGGTGTCAGACATCGGACATCGATATCGCTAAACTGGCG
The DNA here is from genome assembly GCA_905147225.2 of Euproctis similis. Classification (NCBI taxonomy): domain Eukaryota; kingdom Metazoa; phylum Arthropoda; class Insecta; order Lepidoptera; family Erebidae; genus Euproctis; species Euproctis similis. The sequence goes on along the minus strand of LR990121.1, from coordinate 930,675 downwards.
ACATTTTTGCTATAAAAAAAGCAGTACAGTACATTTTCTGTGATCGTGAGCGATACCTTAATTAGAGGTGTGATCCCGAGCTGCACATTGAGTTGATAAGACTCTATATGTATTGCGCAGACAGTATGTCGCTCATTGTTTGCTATTATCTTCTAATATATAAAATTCTCGTGTCACAGTTTTCTTTCCCATACTCCTCCGAAACGGCTTGACCGATTCTCATGAAATTTTGTGTGCATATCGGGTAAGTCTAAGAATAGGACAACATCTATTTTTCATCCCCCTAAATCACAAGGGTAGCCCACCCCCCAATATTTTTTTTAAATTATATATATATTATTATATAAAACGGGATACAAAAATACATACAACCTTAAATTTTCAACTCCCTACGATCAACCCTTATTTTTTAAATTTAATTTTTTGGCAAGACTAAGTTTGCCGGGTCAGCTAGTAACAAAATATAAAATTAATAAATACCTAATGTTTAACGAACACCAGGCCATATAGTTTTCTAAGCTAATCGAATAAATGCATTTCTTATGGATATTCTTTGCTGAAATAAACTTTAATTTTTGTAATATTTATGTAGACCTTCCACCAACACCAAGTTGTAAAGCATTGTGCCTCTAAATTAAACGTCCCGAATTTTATTCAGGGACACTGATTTTTAATTAGTAATGTATGACAATAATTATGTCAGCATCTTTACGTATTAAAAGTATTACATTACACAATTTACAAAAACATGAGTAGTCAGGCTCCTCCTTTATTATCCTCAAAATATAAGGTTTTTACATTTATCGGTAGAGCATACTACTTCTAATTCCGAAGTCGCGGGATCAAATTCTGGTTCACACCTACCACTTTCGTGTAGAACATCTATTGCCGGTTCATGGCCATAGGTTTTGACTCCTAAAACGCAGACTATTATTAATTTTAATTATTGTGAGGCCTAATTGTCGCTGTATATACCTTATTGTATTAAAAGCGTAAGGATACAGATTATAAATACACATCGCCGGGTCATTTAATGCGACACATTATAAAAATCATAAATCCGACTAGTTTTGTTGAGAGCCTCCATAATTCTTCTCGCAAAAAAAAGTAATATTTCATTGACACGTCTTTAAAGGACTTTTAGCGAGTATTTTTTTTATTTTTGTTCATTGTCAAGCAGAGACACAAGCAGACAGGGACATATGTCTCAGCGCAAATAACATTTTTCAACCCATTTCAAAACAGAATCTTGACAGTTGATGTTATTTTTTCTTTTTTTTTGCATTCACATTTTTTATATGCGCGGATTACTTACTAGTTGTTATTTTTTGCGTTTATTTCAATCGAACGTTCGTTCAAATATTAAATTATTTTCAAATAAAAATAAATTACAATTGAATGAATAAAGTAAAAAACGTTACTGCTTCAATAGGCTAGTGACAGCTGAGACTATGGAAGGTACCGGGTTGGAATAAGCTTTTCGTATACTAGTAAGGCCGACAAGAAGATCCATTTTTTTTGGTGACATGAAGAATAGCTAACACTCAGAAGATTAAATAATTTTAAGCATTTACATAACTTTGTTTTTTTTTTATGGGATTGGAAGGCAAACGAGCAGGCGTGTCACCTGATGTCAAGTGACCAGCGCCGCCCATGGACACCTGCAACAGATAGCATAGCGTTGCCGACCTTTTTTGCAGTAGCTTGGGGTGCACTTCCGGGTATCTCTCTCATCGAACGAAACGCGGCATGAGCCAATTTACGTCGATTTTCTGAAACGTCGTGGAATTTCACCGGTCGAGCCGGCTCATTCATGCAGTGAACTACTTGGGTCTACCACTGTAATACCTTTGTACAAAAACTTGTAATTAATTTTATATTAAGTTAGACCTGATGACCTGTGATTCTTAACTTGTAGTGCAAGTTCGAACACTGACTCACACTATGTTTAAGTTACATTAGATAATGTCTTAATTGCTACTCAGGAATTAATTGAAATAATTACTGCTGTCAACTTTTATATTTTCTAAATTATGCGTACTTACATTTTGTATTTTGTTACAACGCAATTTATACAACACGTCTGAATTATTTATCAGTTGTTTGCGGCCCAAATATACAAACAAGTCTCAACTGTCAACTCGTAAGCAACATATATAGCGATGTTACACAAAATAAATATCCGTCTGTCCGTATAACAACATTTACTAAGAAATGTTTCTTATAAATATTAACTATAGCATCGTACCGCGTACGTATCTCGCATCGGATCGGCTCGGAACTCGTTATAACTGGTTCGATTCCCAGAAGGTGAAATGAAAATGGCGTAAAACATATAGCTCGCTGCGGATATAATAGTTTAATGGAACATAATGGCCGGTCTCCAACGGTATTCGGTGAAATACTCGACCTAAATATTGTCTATACTATAGTTTGGTGTTGGATGGTGGCGGTATTTGGATTATTTGAACGATTGTAATCTACCATAAATATTAATTTATACAATATTGGCAACACTCAATAATCATTTCTCAGATAGAATCTATCTTTTAGGGTTCGTTTCGTTTTTAGGGTTCCGTAGTTTTGATTTAATACTAATTAGAGTTTAAATTTTGTGGAAACTTTAAAAAAGTTTTATATGCATGGTTCAGAGGTCGATCTCCCCACTCGTTCGATTCCCGGCTCTGACTGATAACTTCGTGCCCGGTTTGTGGCAATAAGTTCTAAATCCGTTTGTAACGTTTCAACAAGTCCAGGCTTATCAGCCCCCCCCCCCCACACCTCAGGTAGAAAACGTCGTGAAGTTATGTCATCTTATATGATACGATCGATGTATAGGGCCCAACACAATCTCCAAATCGAAGCATAATTGCCACTGTATAAGCTTCACGTTCGGGTATTAAGGGCATAAAATTAAAAAATACCCCGGAATCCACTATCGCAGGCTAACACGGGCTAATAACTTATGGGATCTGGAACATTAGAATCTCTCCACGCTTCACAATAATTAAGAATCGAGCTATATAAAACCCTTTAGTATAATCCACTTATAACGTTTAATATCTGGAATTTTAATTGAAAAATATAAAATAGCAAATGTCATTTAATATGTTGAGTTTACGAGAGTCGAGACATAATCTGTTAGTGATGTCACGGCCGCCATGATGGCTTGTGTCTGTCAGATTTGTGACAATCAACGTTATATTTAAATGAAATGTGTAAGTTATAAATAGTTTTAATTACATTCCTTCAATATTCAGAAAAATCCTTCTTCATCCTTCAATCTAAAATCGTCCTTTGGGGTTTTTTATGTAATAACATAACTTCATGCCTTTATCCGCCCGAAGGTGTAGGCAGTGGCTATTAAGCCTCGACTCGCCGTTATGTTTACGTCCTATATGGAATAGGTGGCGAACCTATTGCCATATCGGGCACAAAGCTTTCAGTCATCGATGTTTATCACAGATAACTTATGAAATTAATTTCAATAAGTCATTGGTGTGAGCCAGGATTTGAACCCGCAACCTCTTCATTCAGAAGTGTGATGCTCTTCCACTGCACCACCGAGACAGTACTCTATTATTATATTAAGTTTTTACAATTATAGTTTGTTTTGAGATCTAAATCTCTTAAGAGTAGTTTATAATATGTGTTCCTGCCTTACTATCTAAATAGCAAAAATACAAATCATCATAGGTCTCCCCCATAGAGCGCCACAACTGCCGGTCCGCTCAATCATGGGGGGTTTTTGCCATAATCGCCACGCTTGGCAGGCGGGTTGGCGATCGAAGTAGGCTGTATTTTCTTGAGAGAGAATGCTGCTGCCTATTCTTCTAGCTTTTCCCTTAGTCGCCTTTTACGACACCCACGGGAAGAGATGGGGTGGCGGTATTCTAAGCAGGCGCCACACAGCAATATCCAAATACCATTATCCAAATGAAACAGTAAATGGCTGTAGTTTTTGTCGAAGCCTCCTTTCTGTTCTTCATACTCAACTTGAGATTCGGTAACAGGATGATAATGAGCTATAGCCTCGATATGGACTCGGGTGACCACGGGTTCTGTTACGCACGAGACTCTTCCTTGGATTGATCAGTTTGTGGTGAGGTTTGGCACCTTCAGGTATTTAAAGCTTGTAAGCTAAGCTATCTAAATTTATATAATGAACTAATAAAGCAGTATATAAATTGTCATTGTACAGATAACAAAAAAAAGCTATTAAGTGAGGATTGTACAGGAAGATCAAATGAAATTTTATGACACTTTTTTATTAAAATACAGTCCAGCGGGCGAGCTCCTCGATTCTGATTTAGAAGTCGCGGGTTCGATTCCGGCCTCATACCAATGATTTTTCGGAATCTTTTTCGGAAGTTATGTGTTCTCTCGACGTCTTTGTGCCCGGTGTATGGCATTTGGGATGCAACATAACAATTCGGTTAGTTAAGGCTTTAATAACCACTGCCTATATTTTCCACGGGTAGAAAAAGGTGTGAAGTTATCTCGCAAGATTTGGGTCAAAAACATTAACTAATGTAAAACTTCAATATATATCATAAGTTCCTTTCAAACCGACTTTACATCATTACAAAAAGTTATGAGAACTGGTGTAGTAATTAATAAGAAGTTAGTCTTAAAATCTTTATAAACCTGAGTTCATGGTCACCCTGGTTGCGTGAATACGTCAGTCTGCTCGCCACTTACCGGACAGATAAAAACTGGCTCCTCCGATAAAACTGGCGGTGATTTTTTTTTCTGCCAGCGTCCAGTACCTCCTCGAGTTCACCTGGGCTACTCAGCCCATCTTCATTTTTAAACATTATGGACTTCAATTCGATAACGTAATGCACGGTGATGTAGATTATTATCTGTAATTGACTTAACACCAGTGGGCGTTTTATCCATTTTCTTGTCTGCGACACGAAGATCAGCAAAAATTTCGAGGAGTATGTGAAAACATTTAGTAGGACGAAATTCAATTCAGTCCCACCAAAAGCATTCGAAAAACTCACTTTCGAATGTAAATAATTGGAATTTCCTTCGATATTTTGGGAAGTTATGACTGTCTTACTCTTCTTATTAAGATATATCTAACGATGTCAATCAAGTTAAAAACCATCAAGCTTTTAGGCATTCATATCCTTGCGTTTATAGTACATACACACACATAAAAACACTCAAAACTAATTTTCAATCTTCCATCATTTGTAAAATCAGTTAAAAAAATATCATATGAAGTATGTTCTAAATAAAGCTACTTCACTCGGACTGAAGCTTTATAAATAATGAATAAAAATAACTTCAAAGCATTTTAAAATCCATTTTGTTTCAAATAGCTTCACGAACTAAAAATGTTCTGATTTAATGATTAAAAAGTTATTTAAAGTGAAACGCCTTAAATTGCTCAACTGTGCAATTTAATCCCTTTTTTATAAAATGTCGGATAATAATTTTCTAAAGTGTGTGAAAGTGTTCTGCTATGGATTTTCATTAAGATAAGTTAGGTGCGCGGGCGCAGCGCTCCGCCCCCGCCATTAGGGGCGCACGTGACCTGCCCACAGGCCCGCTACTAACATCTATGTAATTTAATTCATATCTCAACATTGATTGCACTTACACTGATAACTTCTATATAAGTGCGTCTCAATAAGAAACAGTATTTGAAGGGGCATAAAAAAGTCTTAATGTATTAGTGCTTTGACTTCTGTTTGAGGAAAAGAAGAAAGAAGGTCTGTTTGGACTAAAAAGTTTGCAGAACTGGAAAAAAGTTAGTTAGTTAGTTGCTACTCGTATTTAGCATGCTCCTCATTCGTGAAGGAATCGAGTGAAGCGTGTAAAACCTAATAAAAATGTAAAGCCTAATGGCGCTCTTTTTTGTTTTGACCTACCCTACAAGGTATTTGGCATGAAGCTATATTTGTATGTATATATTTATTTATATTCGGTATCTAATATACGTAACACAGGCATATAGTTGCTTATTTTGGAACTAGAAGGCACTGAGTGTAGTCTCAATTAAAAAGGATTTAATATAGAGTTATGACAGTTATATTTTAAAACCTTTGTAATTTACATTTCGCTTACCGATTTTTATAGTCTCGGTGGCCCAGTAGTCACACCGCGACTTCTGAATCCTGAGGTCGCGGGTTCGAATCCTGGCGCACACCAATGACTTATCGAAATAAATTTCGAAAATTATGTGTGACAAATATCGATGACTAAATACTTTGTGCCCGGTGTAGCTATAGGTTTGCTACCTATTTTATTTGGGACGTGAACACCGTGACGTAACAGTCACTGCCTACACCTTCGGGTAGAAAAAGGCGTGAAGTTATGGTATGTTATCGATTTTTACGTTTTGTACAGCTGTAAAAATATTTCCGGAACGAACAAGAACAAAAGGTTTACCGCGATAGAAAATAATATTATTTATTTGTTCCATTGTGATTTGTGGTCTAAAAATACTCACAATTCATATTGCTAATACATTTGGTGGTCACATAATGATATAGGGCCTCGACTTGAAATTGAAATACATTCGTAACCCCTTGAAATGGAGTAACAGGCCGCAGAAGTGATCTTCCCAAATGATGTCTGATATTGCTGTAATGATACCTTTGTCTTGATGAAATTTGGTTACGTAAATCTTCTATTGTGTTTACCCGACTGTTGACTTGTATATTTTATTTTTGTAATTTGGATGAATGATAGGTATTAAATTATTTTCCGAAATTTCTTATTGAACATATGCAAACAAATAACAAATGCGATCTTTTGCGAAGTTTTCAGCTTCATTAAAACAGCTCCACCTAGTGTGTAATTATGTACCGTACGTGCATCGAACTCGGACCACTTGTGAGTGCTGTTCAAAATGTCTGCGATCACACTGCACACAGTATCCGTTCGTGTTCATTGTGGAAGTCATAACTTCGTCGTAAAATGCCAACTGGACACTGTACTTCTAATAATATAATATTATGTAGGTACTCTGTTGAAAACTGTTAAGGCTGACGTATACAAAAAGACAAAAAAAAACTATACTAATATTATAAAGCCCAATGATTTGTTTGTTTATTTGAACGCACTATTCTCGAAATTTATAGAGGAAGGCGTTTAGGTGATATAACGTCACGCAGCAACCAATAGGAGTAGAGCAGTGACCGTTTTAATGGATAAAGTAAAAAGTAATAGTCGAAAGTTTGCGCAGACAGCTATTTTATATTATTTCAATTCAATATGAACAAAATTATTAACTAATTTAACTAGAGGCCAGCTACTAGTTTTCTATAGAATAGGCAAAAAGAACAACAGAAAGTGATTGCCATAAACTGGTTTTTTGTATAATTTATTAAACGATCAAATAAAACGGTATTATTATTAATATTTGTCGAGTGTGTTCCTGTGTGTGTCGGCCGTTATAGTTACAAGCCGAGCACGTGGTGCAAATATTGACCTAGCACTTGACTAACTGTCCCGGTCATATTATTTACTATATTATTTAACCGTTCCGACTACATTTGGCTTTCGAGTTTACTTTATTTTTGTTGCAAAAGTAAGTTAAGAGTTGAATGAGTAATAAGTTAAGCTAATATACTTAAAATTAATGGCCTCTTCCTCCATAAATGGCCTTTATAACACAACAAAATAATTTTGTAATTCGAACCAGTACTTATTGAGATCAGCACGTTCAAAGATTCGAATCAACATTGTTTTTAATACATAATATTTATACAGATAATGAAAATATTTTATTTGATTGGACGCATTAATCTAAGGAACTACTGATCTGATTCGATTGTTTTTATTTTTTTCTGTATGTTGAACTCGTCACCTGTTTTATTCATCAGGATGACAATGATCGTGCGGTTCGATTCCGTTGTACGTTATAATTTTAGGTTATCAAATTGAATTCGACCGTTTGTAGTTGTTAATATGATTGATCCTCCCCTCATCCGAGTACCATCACGCACCATCCATTGCTGGGTAAGCAATAAATAAAGTGATCCATCACGACGCAAGTTCTGAATTGGCATGCAAACACGTTGCTTCATGGGGAGTAGCATTTAGGGTGACCACGAAAAAATATTCTCCCTATATTAAGAAGAGATATTTATGACAGGAGTTGAATGTGGAATTCTCCTTTTATTTTTTTGACATGACTTTTTTCATTTTTTTTAAATGATTCCTGATTATATCGGAAACATGTATTCTTCGTTAGAGTACCAATGTGCTGTTATCTCAATCGCACTTCACAGTTTACATGATGTATGACTGATTCTTGTTGGAAAATGAAGCTAGGAACCTCTAAAAACCGTCTATATAAGGCACTGAGTGTCGTGTGTAAAAGCCGTCGCTTGCTATTATTCTTTTTGCCTACCTCGCATACCTCACAACGACTTTTACATAAAATGATGTTGTTTTTATCAAACGCGAAGTTTGGATATTTTTTTATCAAGAATTCCTTTCCCCTCTAGTATTTCGTACATGATAGAATAACTTATTTAGAATTGAAAGTGAAATTGAAACCAAAAAATATTATGTCATTATTTTACCAATGTATTGAAATTCTTTCGGGGACTTGTTTCGTTCGTGCTGGCAACCCAGAAGTAGTACCGACCGCTCAGCGAAGCCGCATGCCTCTGCGTGTCGTGAACAAGTTGTGAATAGTAATTTTTGAATTGGAATATTATTTAAACTTAGACATCGCGGGTCTATTATAACGTATAACACCTGATAGCATGAGAGTATGGAGTAAAGCGCCATCTAGTCACAAATTTGAAATTTGTTTTCTGGTCATCAGATAATAGATATAATACTATATTATATTACTTAAGTGAGTATATCCGAGTTAGATTTCAGTATTTGACAATAGACGAAAAATTCCTAGACTCCGGGCCATAATGCTAGTGTAAATTTGTAATAAAAATTTTGGAAAAATCAGACAAGTTTTGGATAATCAAAAACAGTCTTAGATACAAAAAATATTATCAAAATTATATTAGCCGCTTATGAAGAATTAATTTATGAACATTACATAACACAATACGTCAGATTATATAATACTATGTTGTTTTAAAGCCAGTGGAGAAAACCCATCCTAAAATTATAAACCCAGTGGAGAAAAACTCAAAATTTCATAGAGTTGGTATTAGCCGTTCAGAGAAGTTATCTATGACATACGTGCTCACAGAAGAATTATAACCCTCTAGTTAGAGGTAAGTGATTTTATACGCGATAAGATCGAACTTTGGACCTCGGGATTGAGGAGCCAAATGACGTGCCGTCACGTAGATCGGTCACGGTGATCATCCGGGTTACGTGGCTCGGGGTCGTGACACCTGGTGATGTCATCTTATAGACGAACAATGGACAAAAAGAAAAACATTAAAAATATGTTAACGATTTCAATATAAGGAACAGCAATGCGGATATTTAAGTAGAACTATGTACTGAAAACCGACAGCCGTCATCGTGGGGGAAAATGAGCAACAGCCTCTAAGAATAGGACAAGGATGAATAACAAAAAAGGAATAATTATTTTAAGTAGCATCACTATATAAGAATTCACTAAGAAACCCAGATAAACTAATTGAATCAGCTATAATCAAAACTAAATGGGATATTGTAGGATTAAGCGGAATGAGAAGATTAGTAGGAATATAAGAGCTTGGTAACTACGCATTACATTACAAAAGAGACACACCAGGACTATATGGAGATGGCTTTTTTATGAGAACGAAATGGAAAGCTTTAGAGGAGGCCTTTGTTAAAAGACAAGCTGTTAAGAGGAGAGACTAGTTTAAGTTATTTTATACTAAAGCTACACAAAATATATCTGAAAAATATGATTTTACAAAATCTTAAATGGCTTATTTATTTATTTATTATGTACTGGATAGAAGTACCTAGTATACTAGTATATTAAACTTGGTATACTACGACCTCTCAGAATATTAACGACGTAAAGTGGCTGACGCCGCGTTTCGCTCGCTGCGAGAGGTTCCCAGAGACCTAACCCCATCCGCTCTCCCCTCCCCACCTCATCCCATTTCCTACCTTTCCAAATCCCATTTTAAAGATCGGCAACGCAACTGTAGCACCGTCTGTGTTGCAGATGTCCATTGGCGGCGTTAGTTGCTTATCACCAGGTGACTCACTTGCTCGTTTGCCCCCGTATACCATGAAAAATATTGAACAGTTTGTATATTTGGCGCTAAATGTCTGTCATATATAATTCCGAAGAAAAATAATGTCCCGTGAAATAGGCACAATCTGCTTAGTCATTGATAATGTTAACACCTTGATGTTAGCTTGAAAGATTCTAAACTGTTATTCTAGGCAGTCAGCGATAGTTTAAGTTACTGTATCTCTTGATGTCATGGACCTTCGGAGAAATTAATATTATTACAAATTAATCCATATCTTTCTTCTTTATTGATTTTTATAGAAAAGAGATATGATTTTATATACATACATGGGGGCCGAGTGCTCGTGCACTTTATAAAGATCTTGCAAAGAGGCTGGTCGAGGCCTCTCTATTGTTAGCACAGAGGATTAGCATTGCCATTCAGCGTGGCAATGCGACCAGTCTTCTGGGCATGCTGCCAGTAGACCGAGATGCGGAGATATTTGATTTCAGGTAGTTTTTTAATTGTATATATTGTAAATAATGTAATTAATTTATATACATGTATGGAAATGAATATTCTGTTCACTCTGCCTACCCCGCAAGGGATTTGGCGTGAAGTTATGTATGTTTGTATGTATATAGAAAAGAAAGGACAAAAATGTACACTTTAAACAATTCTTTCTTATGTCCAAACCTTTTCGTATAGAAAAAGACGTGAAGATACAAAATAAAAACTTACGTAGTTACTGAGATGTATCCGTTAAAACCAACTCCTCGTCTATAATAGATTTGAAACAATTTATTAAACACAACAAGATACTTGTAATTAAATACAATCTGTTCACCAAAACCAAGTTTATCACTTCCTTCAACGAGACCATTAGGCTTCTTCTTCGACGTCATTATTCAGCCACAGGTAAGTGAATAATAATTAGAGGAATATTCTCTCACACGCGACATCTATATTTCCAGACGGACACTAACGATTTATCACTAAACGAACCCTAATCTGTGACACTTACCATTAAAACCAAAATTACTGTTTTGTAACCGGACATTACCCCCTAATCTAAATGTCCCATTAAATTAGTTACGTATGCTTGTTGTGGTCCCTGTCTTCGTTCGCTAACCGCATATTAAATTTCAATAATCACAATAGTTTTATACCTTCACGCTTTTAACTCACGTAGTATGTAATCTCAGATAACTATCTAAATTTCTTGTCGTATGCCAGGACTGGAAACTGTGATATTATAAACAGCTGCTAGACTGCTGCACTGTTTAGAGAATTTTGACATTATGACAGAAATATGAAAATGTGGAGAAATGGTTGTGAGCACAAAATTGTGCCCAATATATCAGATAGTGTAACAGTTGCGTTGCCGACCTTTACAATGGAATATGGAAGAGGTTGAAAGTGGGATGGGAACGGGAGACAAGATGGGGTTGGGCCTCCGAATATCTCAATCACCGAAGGAAACGCGGCATGAGCCACTTTACGTCGATATTCTGAGAGGTCGTGGTATTTCACCGGTCGAGCCGGCCTTTTCATGTAAGTAAGTAAGTAAGTAAGTATTATTTATTTGTGAAAATATCGTAAAAATATACAGGTGTTATATGGTCACACAGTGCTGATATTTTACCACATATGGTGTACAAATCTTAAAGATATATTAATATGTTATAATAGATTACAATGTCATTTCATACAATTTTTATCGTCAAAGAATTCAATTAAATTATAATAACATTTGTCAATCAATAATATAAATAATTGTTTTTTAAATACAGTCAATGTCAAAATTTTCAAACTATCAGGTAATTTATTATAAATTTTAATGGACATGCAAAACGAATTTCTACTGCACACTGTGGTACGGTGCTTAGGCAATAGCAGTTTATTAGGAAATCTGCTACTTCTATTGCTATTAAAATCTTTTTTTGAAAATAAGTACATATGTTTATGGACAAAAATTGAAATTTCATAAATGTACAAACAGGGCAACGGTAGGATTCGATATTTTTTAAATAAAGGAACACAACTATCCCAAAAGTCAGCCCCACTTATAGCCCTGACACATCTCTTTTGTGCTCTAAAAGCTCTTAATATATCTACTGAGTTTCCCCATATAACTAAACTATAACGTATGATCGAAGAGACATATCCATGGTAGGCACAGAGAGTGGTGTCTATTGTAGATATTTGCCTCAGTCTATTCAATACGTGGACACATTTATATAATTTAGAGCATACCGCATCAATATGGTGCTTCCACCCATAATGTTTATCTATAGTCACTCCTAGAAATACAGTTGACTCTACACCCTCCAAAACAGTACCATCTTGAACAATCCTTAGAGGGATTGGATTACTGTTAATGGTTTGATATTGAATTAATTTAGTTTTATAAACATTTATATTTAAGTTATTATTATGTAGCCATTTAGAGACATCACTTAAAATGTTATGAATATCATCTTCATGTATTTTTGTTATCACAAGCCACCAACAAAGTGGTATCATCGGCATACAATACATGCAGCGAACTGTGTGGCTCTACATTCTATCTCAAATGTAATACTTACGATTAATACTTTTTAGGGGTCCGTAAAGAGGATATAAACCCCAACCGCACTAAAAATCATTTTTAAACAGTTTTATAGATGTCGGGTCGGTTTATATTCTCTATCCTAAGATAAGTTAAAATTTCAAACTAAACTATTTTTTTATCTTTATTAGTGACTAAGTAAACCTGATAACTACTCGTCCCATGTAAATATAACTAATGTATTGATTAAAAAAAAGTTTTTATTATTGTCGACTTGTTTTTTTAACTAAGGCCCTATTACATGCGATCGGCTGACTTGAGATATTGGTATCTTAAACATAAATTTGTTAATTGAAAAATGCCTTAAGGGAATAAGAAAATGTATATTAAGTCTAATTGCGTTTTATCTAAATATTGCCTAATTTATTATGAAGAATATAATAAATTTTACGATACATTGAAATATATAAAATTTGAAATGTACTTAATATTTGATGGTATAGGCAGCGAAAATTATGCCTCATAACATGATAGATAAAATTAATAATTAGTTAAAAATTTAATTCGTACGTATAGTAGGCTTTTTTACATTCGAACAACCCGTATTAGGTTAAAAGAATTATCATTTGTGCAAAACCAAAAACATCGCCAATATGATACAGCAATATAGGTTGTATTTCTTGGAATCCATACATCATACCTTGCGTAGCAAACTAATTACAGAAACTTTAATTAATTATAACTCTTTACAACAATTGTACTATTCACTTGTAACAGAACATTTTGAACCTTATGTGTGGTAGTTATAGGATATATTCATCAGCAGATGTTACCTTGGCAATCGTGTATTGATGGAGGCATCTGGTTGTCATGGCGACGGCAACACGAGTTCTGAATTCGAAGTTCGAATTTCAGAACGTGCTCAGAGTACTGCATTGGAATAATAAGTTTTGATACTTTTAAACATTATATAGATTGGTTGCTGTGATTGATTTGGAACTCACATTAATATTAATGTATCAATAAGACTTTCAGTAGGTATTTTTTTTGCCGTGATTCTGCCCCTAACTCGAATAAAGAAGTTTTATGTGTATGGCAGGACTGTTGAAAAATTTATTATATATATATATATATAATAAGCGTTTTCAAGTAGTGATGGATAAAATTTTATTAGAATTATGACTATTATCTGTTCTTTTCTATTTAATAAATGCTTGTAAGTTTGGTAAATTAGATATGTTTGAAAATATTTACTTTCATTAATATTTACAATACATAACACCTAACTTTGTTAACAACTAATAGCAGAAGTATGATATTTGAACTAAATCCATTCAGTAATTCATTCACTGAGTCCAATTTTGATCTTTACGCAATATTTTACATCATATTATTGAGTATTGAAACTGTGAATACCATAGTTACCATAGAACGGATGTCCCATATTATTAAAGATAATTAAGATTTTGATATGAATTTAATATTAAACAACACAGAATCAAAACTATTTGACGTAGTATCACTCTACAATCACGTTTGACGTTTCCATTATGTCGACTGAACGCATCTTAGCTCAAACGGACACGATCATAAAAAAAACAACACATTTTTTATTTATTCAGAAACAATAAAGACATCATCATCATTTATATTTGGTGATACAACTGTAATATGACGTTTATAATTAAATCGTCCGCATTCCACTTCCAACCCCTTCTCTATCCCAGCAACGAAAACATTCTTAAGGAGGGTTCGGTTCCGGACGTCCGACAGGCCCCCGGTCATAAAACCACAGCCAAAACTTTTGACAACATACATGAATAGTTAAGAAGGATGAGATGTTATGCCGACCCCACTTAAAGTGGGATAAAGACAGGATTATAATGAATGATCACGCTGAGGCAAACCGCTGTTTCTATAAGCCTTAATATACCTGGTAATAGGATATAAAGATGGAGTTTCTTTATATCGAAGTAAGCTTTGATGGTGCAAGTAAGGGAAAAGTGTTGAAGATGCAAGACTAGCTAAGCAAATATCATTATCATCAGCCTATTGAGGCCCACTGCTGGACGTAGGCCGCCCCCATAGAACGCCACAACTGCCGGTCCCGTGCAAGCTGCATCCATCGGCCTCCCGTGGATTTCACAAGGTCGTCGGTCCACCTGGTGGGGGGACGGCCTACTCCGCGTCGACCAGTTTAGCAGTTAAGCAGATATACAAACGTAAAACTAACACTCCTTCTCCTGAGTGATCGATGTCTGCAATTTGAATTCAATGAATTGAACCTTATACATACCTACATACATACATAACTTCACGCCAAATCCCTTGCGGGTAGGCAGAGAGAATGGAGCGTCATAAGGCACGATTCTTACACACCTCATTCGCTTCGTTGACTTTCATAACTCTTTTCATGCACGCGCGTCGATTTCTGAGGCTCCTAATATCACTTTCCTCCAGGACACGTTCTGTTTGGTCCTGGAATGTGTGTCTTGGCCGTCCTTGACTCCTACATCCATCCGCTTTTGCATTGTATATCTGCTTATGTATTTTAAAATGCCTCTCAAGTGCATTCGTTAATTAAAATGATTGGTTGTCTCATTAAAAGACCAATCGAGAGTGCTAAGCTTCTTGCTATCGAATACAGATCAATCAAATGATAAGATTGACTTGATTCAAAGTGTAAAAATAAATAGCCCGCTTTATACATAAGTGCTATTTACTTAACTTTTAAAAAGGTACGAAATTAAAATGATTTATTTGTATGATATTGCTCACTACTATTTACTGTATAGATACAAAAACAATTTTGTGTCCCAGCTTTAAAATGCTTGATGAAAACTTATGAAATTCGGTATGTATATGGGTTAAGTCACAGAGGAATCCCACAAAATGGTTTCTATTCCAGAGAGAAATGATTTCTGTAATATTTGTGATCTCAGGAGCAATAAACCAAAACACTTTTATTCAATTTGTGCTCAACTGCCTACATAACTACTTAACTAGTTAAATAAATCATTCACCGTGTACAAGGATTTGTACGCAAGACTTTGTATCCTAAAAGTCAGTTATGGCGATAGCAATAAAATGAAAACACATAAATATTACCTGTTTCTAGTAATGACAACACTTTACAAACGGAAGCAGGTGGATATATTCCATCCCCCCTCCTGCTCCTCAAATATTCAGGTAGGTAGGTACTGGTAATCAAAATATCTTAGCGAACACCACTACAAACCACATGATGAAGACGTCGATAAAAAATCCGTGCTGCAGTAAAAGCTGCATCTGGGTGGTGAAGACGTCGCTGCGTTGATTAGCCTGCCTGATGACATTGCGTTTAAAACGCAAAATCTTATTAATCAGCCATAGGCATATTAATTAAAACACTATATAAATTTAAATAATATTTTTTAAAAATCTATTTACATAAATAGGCAATTATTCAATAGTCAATTATCTGTTTGATTGCAATTAAAAAAGTCACTAATTTTTATATTTAAATGATTCAAAGACTCTTCCAATTCTAATTTATATTTTTAACACATAACATAACTTCACGCCTTTTGTTACCCGAAGGTGTAGGCAGCGGCTGTTAAGCCTCGTCTCGCCGTTATGTTTACGTCTCAAATGGAATAATAGGTGGCGAATCTATTGCCATACCGGGCACAAAGTTTTCAGCTATCGATATTTACACACATAACTTCCGAAAATAATTTCGAAAAGTCATTGGAGTGAGCTAGTGTCTGGAATCGAACCCGGACCCTCGGATCAGAAGCCGTGTGCTCGACCACTGCGCCACCGAGACTATATTTTAAATTTTTAATTTGACGATATTTATTTATATATCTTATTGACTGAAATTAAATACACAATCGATTTGTCCAAACACATTTGCATATATATTACTTAAATATATCAACATCACCATACAGTAATAATATATTATGTTCAAATTTATAGATAAAAACAATCTATGAATTTTATAGAAACCTGAGCGCTTCTCATAATTAATAACTTTAAATATGGTTAATTAAAAATTAATGAGTTATAAAAGTAACGAATCGTAATTTTACCATCGGAATGTATATTTGTATGATATTCTTAAATATCGGTTCAATTAAAATCATGTCTCCACTTTATGGGAACTTGTTAAACACGTTACATAAAAAATCGATAGATGACGCTGATAGTATCTAGAAGAAAATTTTGGATTGCTAGATAAATTTCTCAACAGTGGTAGAGTCAAGCAGTTCGCTGCATGAATGGGCCGGCTCGACCGGTGAAATACCACGACCTCTCAGAAGACCGACGTAAAGTGGCTCATGCCGCGTTTCGTTCGGTGAGAGAGGTACCCTCTCACCGAACGAAACGCGGCATGAGCCACTTTCCACTTCCCCGTCCTTTCCTATCTCCTATCCCTTAAAGGTCGGCAACGCTACAGTAACACTATATGTGTTGCTGGTGTCTATGGGCGGCGTTGGTTGCTTACCATCAAGTGACACGCCTGCTCGTTTGCCCTCCTATCCCATAAAAAAAAATATATATACAGCAGGAAGGAATCCACGATAGCTTAGTGTATGGCATTAGTAATGTAGAAGTCGTGGGTTCAACTCTTGTTCTATTAATTCGTCAGATTTGGACGGTGAAGTCGATCTTTAAATAGACAGATTTCTTGGAATAGGTAGACGCTTAAAATCAGGTAATTGTCTCGTCTCGTACTTTTAAAATTCTCTTTTCAGGAAAAATAACTTACATAATTAAATGGGGTTTGTTATTTGGACAAAAGCGCTGTTATCTCCCCGGGCACTCACCAGACAGTGCCAGGCACCCACTCGGCACAATTACCAACAAGCGCACCGTTTACCGACACGAGAGCATCGCTATCGGTTCATCTGCGGCGCAGCCTCCGGCGCGAGATGTAAGATTTTCCCCCGAGATACACCTCAGACTGAAGTTCAATTAGGGTTGTCAACTCTCCAATTATGTTCATACAAACAAACATTTATTGATGATAATCTGACTCACAATTAAGTAGTATAAACGTTTTAGACGCCATGTCTCTGAAACATGTGTTAAATTAAATTTAAAGTGTCTGTTTAAGATGTCTAAGAAGATTTATCTCCTTTATAATAGAGCAGCCAGTCTTGGGAATTATCTCAGCTTTATAGCTAATATATAATTATCTCAACTTTATTTATAAATAACACCATTTTCAGGCACACCAAAATCGAAAAAATCAAAAATCAAAAACTCATTTATTCAATTTAGGTCATTTAAAGACACTTATGAAGGTCAATATTTACAATCCGCCAATTCGATTACTCACGCCCTGAGAAGAATTGGCAAGAAACTCAGGGAGTCAGAGTATGAATAGCCGTGATGAATAGTCAAATTGTTACAAAGGAACTAATGTCCTTAAAGAAGCTTAAATAGTGAGTTCCTAGTCGATTAATAATGTTATAATTGAAGTTGGTGGCAACCCTATTGTTCTCGTAGGGAGGTCATCTTGTCACAGCATCACCGCGTACCAAACGTTTACGTTAGTACTACTATTGTGATCTGCTGAGAGATGTCTTGGAGTTTGCAAGGTTAACTTGAGCTATTTGCTGATGAAATCATCCTTCCACTAAGATAAATTGGTTTGTGGTATCTTAATAAGACAATCGTTATTTTAAGAAATAATAAAAATACCAGTCTCGGTGGTCCAGCGGTCGAGCTCCCTAATTCTGATTTAGAAGTCGAGGAATCGATTCTGGGCTCAATGGTAATAGGTTTTGCTACCTATTGCATTTGGGAGGTAACGATTTGGCGAGTCGAGGCTTAACAGCCTCTGCCTCAACCTTCGGATAGAAAAGGCATGAAGTTATGTAAGTACGAAAAATAACAGTATATTCGTACGTTTAAGACAGAAATATAACAGTGGTAGAGCCAAGCAGTTCGCTGCATGAATGGGCCGGCTCGACCGGCGAAATATCCCATAAAAAAAGAACTTTCTAGGTTATTTTTAAAACTTATTATTTCATCGATAGGTTACTTATGTATGTGAAATAATGCAGGTGTTGAATTACTCTGTGTCAGAAATATAACAATAAACTATGTTCTATATATTCGTCGAGGACATTTATTTGAACCAACTTTTCTATATATTATCTGTAATATAATACTGAAACAAAAAGGAAACGCTCGCCAGATGACGCGGCACGTGACTATCCTACCGTATTAGGGAGGCACTCCCCCACTTTTATTACATACTTAGATAAAGACTTCTTGTTATTGCCGGATTAAGATGCGATCAGTTTAAA
This sequence comes from Euproctis similis, assembly GCA_905147225.2. Classification (NCBI taxonomy): domain Eukaryota; kingdom Metazoa; phylum Arthropoda; class Insecta; order Lepidoptera; family Erebidae; genus Euproctis; species Euproctis similis. Next base: position 911,695 of record LR990121.1, on the reverse strand, counting down.
CTTAGAACGCATATTGGAGGGATCGCACGATTTTGTAAACGTTCAAACAAAATGGCGCTCAAATTACAAATACAAACTAAATGTGTTACCTTTACAGGCGATTATATTTTATATAAAATTTAAATTCGCTGATGCCGTGTTTCGCTTCTCGGTGAGGTATGTGGAGGACCACCCCCTCAGTTACCCATCCTATGTTACCTTAAAGGTCGGCAATGCATCTGTAACTCTATTTGTGTTGCAGGTATCCATGGGCGGCGGTAGTAGCTCACCAAGAGGTGAACAGATTGCTCGTTTTCCCTCCTATTCCTTAAAAAAAATCTAGGACTGAACAAACTGTGACAGTAGGCTTTGCCACTCACTCTAGCCAATATGTTATTCTGGAGATGATTTAAGTCCGCTACAGTCTACAACCTATGGTATTTCGAGCGTGAATGTAGGTAATATTGAGATATATGAAAATTTATAAGCCATAAGTCTCCCGAACTTCAGATTCTCGCCGTCGTGTCTCCAGACCGCACAAGCTCATTTGCCTGTTGGCAGTCTGGTCACGTACAGCGCCCTCTGTGATCCAGTTCTGTAACTACGTCATTCTTTTTATATCAAACCATTTTACTTCCCCCCTTCAACCAACCTATTGGAAAGTTATATTGTTTCGTTCGTGGAATAACTTAAGGGATGGCGATTATATCGCTGGGATTTTGGAAACATTTCTTTCCAACATATTTAATAAATATTTAAATTTAGACATTAATAATAGCCGAAACAGGATATTGCTATACTTATTTATTTGTTTACATTTACAACTTAACTTAATTGAGCCACATAATACTTAAATTTGATATTTGTTTTTCCAACTGAAATTCTCAGCTGAGTTGCTAATCATGTTAAAGACACAAATATCCATGTGAAAGATTTAAGCTTTCTTTCAAGGCAGCCGGTAAAAAAAATGGCAATAAAAGTTAATGTTTCAGATAAAAATAAATTACTAAAAGAAGTGTCTTAACACCATCATTTTATTTAAATGCATCAAACTCTTTAAATTGATTGAAATCATATTAACTAAATAAGATGACGCCATTGATATAGCTATAATAATCATTAATTTTGAACAGCTGATTGATGTGAGAGCAGAGCCTCATTTTTATTCTGCTACGCAAGAAGGATGGTTACGTTATTCGAGTATACATAGGTATGTACGCCCTGTAGCCTGAAGGGCTGGGCACAGTTTACTTAACAGCAGAAATTTCCACGGGGACAAAAGATTTGTTATGTTTTTTATTAATATTCCGATTGATAATAAGGTAACGTTTAAATTAAAACATGATTTATTTAAAATAGTCGATTTCCGAGACCGTGTCAGTATACGTCATTGGATAAAAAAACTTGTAATTTTATACAAATGTACAGATTTAGTTGATTGGTCTTCATTAGTGTCTATGGTATAAACTAATTATAATGTCAAGATTATTAATTATTTTGATGGTTGGAACTTGAAGACTATGATTTAGAAGCAGTCTGCTATACTGCGAACTCATGGAGATTGGATACTGGTAGAACTTACTGATAAAAGTAAAGGATTCGTTCAGTTCCCCTTACCATCAGAGAAAACACTGACAGAAACTGCAAAGACGCAGTCTTCTGTCTATGTTTACTATCGTTTAATAAACATTAGTAAGATAACTTATAATTATGTAAATATCTTGACGATGTTTCCTAACACTAATTAAGCTATAGACAACAAATTAGTAAGCACTAGAAAATCGCTTTTTATTTGTATTGATATATTGCTAATGAAAACTGTGATAGATACTAGAATTACAAACGGGTATTTGAATGTATTATGTACGATTCTAGATATACAATAAAAAAAATGTAGAAAACTGGTAGTAATAATATTAATAATCAACGTTGGTTTGAACATATAACTAACTAAAATGAGAAGTGACAGTCGAGAAATCAAACCTCTTGCTTCAAATAGAGATAATAATAGTTATCGTTCCTACAAGATGTGTGCGGTAATTTGAAATAGATATGTTTAATAACTGACATATAACATGTGTGCTAAATAGTCTTCGACAACAGACCAAGACAAGACAAGCCCCGTCCATATACATATGACGATGGCAAAATGGATCGAACCGGTCCCAACGTCGCTAATTGACGTCGGACAGGTACACAGACATGCCGGCATAACTGCTCATAAACAGAAACACGAACACGCAAAAAGAACTCAACCTCGACAATTTTTAAATTCAATTTACTTTGCGCGACCGCATTATGCAGAATTCACTAAAGCATTCGACTGCGTGCAATATAAAAGAAAGCTGCACAGACATCAAATAAAAAGCTGCTGAACATTGATCTGTTGCAGTCTTGAAATAAAAGTCATTTTATTGAGTGATCGGTCAGCGGTTGTCACGTTTTAAATCATTAAAAACCTGGAACCCGTTATGGTGATGCAAGGGAGTACTCCGGGACCGCCTCTTGTGCCGTTTTATATCTTAATCTGTCAGGGTCAGAGTTCGGTATTGAATGTGATCAGTTAGCTTCTTGTATCGCCTGGTGACGTCGTCACGCGGGTGCAACAGGCCGGTATGCACACTCCGGTAGAACCTGTCTTCAGCCTGAGAAATGCGCATGAAGTGCCTTCTAAAAAATCCACACGAGTATTAGATTTAATATACTCTACATCGTCAATGTAATATAGTTTTAGCAGTGGCAATTATGTCTCCAATCCTCAATGGTTATTTGTACATAATAGCGAAAATTCTTTCGCTTGTACCAGGATTCTAACACATTCCGAACGTTTAAATTATGAGGTTATGACTACCATATTGAAGTTATTTCTTCATTAAAAATAACGTTTAATTCATTTGCTTATTAAAACCAAACCATTAACCGCCTATAAAGTCGATAACCACCGACAAAATTACTTTATCGATGTGATTTTTCGCGGTTAAATCGTTTAATTGGCAATCGCTTCCTCAATTAATAGACATTCACAGACTAAAAGATATATATTATTTGTGGTATTTTTATTGCGTAATTATTTTTTTAGAAAAACTAGATTTACGATATTATTTATAAATGTTAACATTTTAAATTAAAATGTTGTTACTTTTATAAATGTAAAAATACGAATGAGACAAAAGGTAACATGTTCATAACCGGCTCCAGCCGAGTACAACGTGTTACTATAACGGTTACTTCTCAAACGTAATGACAAATCATTTGAATGGTAGTTGTAGTCAATCAACTAATCTCATCTATAACTTTACAATTATTATTTCTCATTAATGATTCAATGATACATATAAATATAATATATGAATAAAACGTTTTCAGATCTTCAGACCTCATCAAGTTATCAATCATGTTCACTTTTTAATTCATCGTTCTTTGAATGCGGCATTTTATTGAATTAGTGTGGAAGGCGATAGCTTTTGTTTTATATTTTGACAGATTGAACTGTCAAAGATATTTTACGTGCCGAGTTACGATTGATAAATTCATTTCTAATGGCCAAACTCAAAGCCAAAGTGTTTTGGTTGCAATTGCCGATAACGAAAGAAAATAGCAGATAAACATACCAGACGTCTGTCATATTTAGATATTGACGTGTTATAATGAAGAATCAATTTTGATAATAGCAGTTAATAGCATAAAGTTATTAATTTATTATGTTTTAATTATTTAAATTTATTGTTTCAGGTACTTATCAACTTTGTATATTATAGTGTAGATATGAAAAACACCAAGTTTGTAGCTGGTAAGTATTACAAAGAAAATATATCCATAGTTATGTACTAGGAAATTAAAAAAAAATGTTTTCTTTAACTTTCAATTAGTATCATACGCTGTACATTATTATTTACATAAATAGAAATACTATTACGTACATGACTCTACGCTAAGTCCCTTGCGGGGTAGGCAGATTCTTACAAACCTCATTCGCTTCTTTGACTTTCATAATTGTCGTACAATGCTGACTGTCTTGAAGTTCGCTTATTATAAACCTTCCACAGTATAATGATCATAAAAAAGTATAAAAGTTCAATAAATTAATTATAATACGTTATTAAGTTTTAACTCGTTAGTATCGAGATGTTAAATATTTGTCCAAATATATTTAAAAGCAGGTAAATAGTAGTACAGTGGTAAAGCTCGGCCGAAGAAATACCATGGCCTCTCAGAATATCGACGTGAGGTGGCTCACGCCGCGTCTCGTTCGGTGAGAGAGGTTTCCGGACGGTTTGAAGGGGAGGGGAAGGTGGGCCTGTGGGCCTTCCCCTCCCCTTCATTCTACTCTCTTAAAGACCGCCAACGGAACTGTAACACTATATGTGTTGCAGGTGTCCATGGGCGGCGGTAGATGCTTAACATCAGGTATCCGGTAGCTCATATGCCTTCGTATTCCATAAATGCAGGTCGCTGCATGAATGGGCCGGCTCGACCGGTGAAATAGCACGACCCCTTAGAAGACCGACGTAAAGTGGCTCATGCCGCGTTTAGATCGGTGAGAGAGGTACCCGGAGGCCCACCCCCATTCCCCATCCATTCCTATCCCCTATCCCTTAAAGGTCGGCAACGCAACAGTAACACTGTATGTGTTGCTGGTGTCCATGGGCGGCGTTGGTTGCTTACCATCAGGTGACACGCTTGCTCATTTGCCCTCCTATCACATAAAAAAAACCTGTACGTATGCTCTTGCACGCCACGGCCCGCATTCTGAAGTATTTAGGATTTTTAAATGTCCCCTTTAATTAATTTAAATGTTCTCAGTGTCTCTCATCATCGAAGGAATCGTATTTAATGTAAAATTTTACAAAGAGCAAATTTACTAACTACAAGGTTACATAACATAACACAATGTAACGCCTTTTTCTACCCGAAGGTGCAGGCAGCGGCTGTTAAACCTCGACTCGCCGTTATGTTTACGTCCCAAACAGAATAGGTGGCGAACCTTTTTTTTTATTATTATAAAAGAGGGCAAACGAGCTTGCGGGTCACCTGACGGATAGCAAGCACCGCCGCCCATGCCGTCTGTAATACCAGGGGCATCACATCAAAGTTTCCGGCCTTTCAAATGGGAATAGGCTCGTTTCTTGAAGGTTCTTAGGTCGTAGCGGTCCGGAAATACCTTCGCCGGCATCTGATTCCACAAAGGAACTGTGCCATATACAACTATAATTATTTCTAGGTATATCGCAAATTTTCATAAAATAGTTTCATCAAGTAGTAGTAGTAATTGTAAAATTTCACGTTTTCTCTCGCACAATAGTTAGAGCTTAATTCTTCATACAAATATTAATAATTGGGTAGAGCATCGAACTCACTGACGCCTACGAAGCAGCCAGTAATTAGAAAGTTAAACATGACTAAGATAGTCTTGTGACTTAGCATGAGAATAGGGAAGATCTTAGATAAAAATCTTGATATACAAAATTCGTAACCAAATATTTCGTTCAGCGATATTATATGAACCTATCTATACTAATAAGCATTAAAAGCGTGAAGGTATAACTATCTAAATCTTACAGGAAAATCAATAACTTACACCTTACACGTATTTTCCTCAGGTATAATAACAAAACTGCTTCTAGTTCTCAAAAGTAATATATTAATAATAATTATATATAACAAAATTAATTGTAAACGGGCCGGAAATCGACCCCGCTCCCTCGCGACCACTTCATTCCATTACTAATTCTTTACGCGATCCCGACGAATTAGAGTAGCCTTATTAATACATATATTAGGTCAAACTGTAAACACTCTTTTCATAATATAAATAAGGTTTAAATTTGTGTGTATATTACTTTGGTGGTTAAGTTGTTTGTCAAATTGGCCCAGCAATATCTAGATGGTTGTGAAAAGGTTTTTTTAATCTGTAATGGCAGAGCTGATAGCGGTCAGTATGATATACTGACCCGGTACTAGGATGTATTTTAGGAGGTGTCTTAGTATGGAGAACACTTTCATAGCATAACTTGACGCCTTCTTCTACACGACGGTATAGGCTGTTAGTCGTTGACTCACCGAACTGTTACGTCCAAAATGGAATATGTGGCAGAACCTATTGACATACACTGAGCACAATGTTAATGTCTGTCACCAATATTTATGCAACATAACTTCCGAAAAGGATTCCGAGAAATGATTGGTGAATTAACCACCAGGCCACCGTGACTGTAATAAAGTATTCTAAGTATCCTGTGAAAGAATAACTGACATTAAAAACCGTTCGAGTTTGGTGAAATACAGAAGCCTCAATTATTTTCAGTGCTATAACAAATCTCTTAAAAACCGAGTTGGACTCCTTCTGTAAATCCAAGTTGCTATAGTACTAAAGCAAGTGAAGAACAGGATTCTAGGGTTTCTTCGTAAGATGTACAGTTTAAAGTGATTTTGCAAATGGCTTATGGCATATTTATTTCTAAGATTTTCGCGAATCTCTTTTAGGATTATATCGCGTTTATTTATTACTTATTTATATTTATATCCCGACGTTTCAAACTCTTTACAGAGATCATTTTCAACGAGTGATGAATAATGAACACATGTTTTTCGAAAGTTACGTGTATTAAATATCGATGACTGAAAACTTTGTGACAATGGCAATGGGTTCGCCACTTATTCTTTTTGGGAAGTATTATAACGGCGAGTCGAAGTTTAACAGCCACTGCCTATACATTTGGATAGAAAAAAGTGTGAAGTTATTTTTGCTATGTAAGATATGAAAAAACGCAATGGCACACAACATTAAGTGAAAAAAAAAAGTTTGAAGGTCTAGTAGTTTTTCATGCCAACATCCTATTAAGATGTATCTAGTTTGAATCCCATGACCTGTGGTAAAATTGTGGGCGATGATATATTATTCCGCCACCTATTATATGATACCTTCAATAATTCATTGAGCTTGTTGTTACATTGACTTCTGCCTACACCTTCAAATATTGTGAAATGTGAATGTGAAAATTCCATAAAAATAAAATTAAAGCTACTAAAGAATCATACTCCATATTTTACTAACCGTATCCGGTTCAAAAGTTCATTCCGGTAGTCCGGTGCAGTAATTAATTGTTTGTGTACACACGGGTGAGCCGGCACAGCACCGAACCGCCAACCCTCACGCACCCGCTGCGTGCTTTATTACGAGTACTTTACACTGCGATTGTCAATATTGCACTTGTTACAAAATATATATATATATACAAATCTATTTTGTTTATTGTGTTTTAAAATTTACTAAAACATAATCATATTAAAGAACTACGCTAATTTCAATATTAATTTTGAACGTCACACATACAGCGCCATCTAGTTGCGGATTAAATACTTAAAGCTTGACCAGACTATATAATAATATTGTTTTGAACTACTCTCGAGAGCAATGAATCCGGGTCACTTAAAGAATGTTAAAAATCTCGGAAACTAAAAATGATAGGTTAATGCAATAAATTGTATTTAATAGACAATGTAATACTCCTTAAATGAAAGTAAAAAAAATATGAGTCACCATACATTTTATTAACACAAAATTACATAAAGAAAAAATCTGCTGATCTCTCCTTAAAACAAAAATAGGAAACATGAAATTTTTGAACTTTATTACGATTTTCTTGAATTTTAATACTTCGTATTGCCTCCTCGTGCTTCCATTACTGCGTTTACGCGGTTTGGCATGCTGTACACCAAGTTCCTTATACGATTTTGGGGAATATTCTCCCATTCCTCTGTGAGAGCAATTTTGAGCTCACGAAGCGTGATTGGGGGAGGGTTTCGTTGTTTTACGCATCTGCCTAGCTCGTCCCAAGCATGCTCGATCGGGTTGATATCCGGGCTGCGCGCTGGCCACTCCATACGAGTAATGTTCATCTCTTGAAGGTAGTCATTCACAATCCTACCTGTATGAGGTGGGGCATTGTCATGCATAAATATAGCATCCTCACCTAAATTGACCATAAATGGACCAACGTGATCATTGAGGATTTCTTCCACATATCTTACGCTAGTTAAAGAGCCGTTTTCTATGATCACCAGCTCTGTGCGACTTTCAGAAGAAATTCCGGCCCACACAAGTACAGACCCACCACCGTAGGCTACTTTTTCCTCGATGCATGCTTGCTTGAATCTTTCCCCTGGTCTTCGATACACTCTGTGTCTTCCATCGTGCTTGTAGAGCATAAATTTTGATTCGTCGGAGAACATAACTTTTGACCAATCTTCAATACTCCAATTTACGTGGCTCTGGGCATATCTTAGTCTTGAAATACGATGCCCACGCTCCAGTTTAGGGCCGTTTGCAGGTCTAAGGGGTTTTAAGTTAGATTCAGCAAGCCGACGTCTTACTGTCCATGCACTTGGGTTACTTCCTCCGAGGCGTCGAAACTGATTGGTGAGTTCAGTTCCTGTGAGAAAGCGATTTCGAAGCATGGTGTTCACCAAGTATCGGTCTTCTCGTGCTGTGGTATACCTGGTTCTGCCCGTTCCTGGTCTGCGTAGGTTAGAACCAGTTTCTTCGTAACGTCGGAGAACTCTTTGTACTGTTGACAGCGACACACCAACAGTCCTGGCTGTATCGCGCTGACTCCGGCCGGTTTCCAGCATTGTGAGTATTCTGGTGCATTCTTCAGGCGTAAGCGACATAATTTCAGCTTGAATAATGAATATAGAGCACTATCAACATGGTTTATGTACCCACATAAATGACAGATTACAAACAAAAGCAAAACCAAATGCTGTAATTTCGTAGTTCCATCTTCGAAAGTGGCCCTTTTTCAAATTTGATTTTTTTATGATATAACTTTACAATAACTAAGAAGTTTTAATACCTTCATTTAAGGAGTATTACATTGTCTATTAAATACAATTTATTGCATTAACCTAGCATTTTTAGTTTCCGAGATTTTTAGGATTCTTTAAGTGACCCGGATTCATTGCTCTCGAGTGTATTTTATTAGACTATTTGTTGTTGATGAAATTTAATACGTTTCGCTGTCGGTAATTGTTTTTGGAAATGAATTCAGTGTTTCGTGACATTTTTGTGTCAACGGGGTGGTTTGTATGTATAACTTATGTGTGTTTTCGAGATTTGGCACTTTTATTGTAAACGGTGTAAAAATTACTTTTGATGCGGTAAAGTTCGCCGGTGATTGCGATTTTGTTTGTTTGTATTTTTTTTTTATTAAATATTAGTCAACATAATTTATTGTATAGATATGCATATTTTACGTCTTATAGTTATAAACTACTACATAATAGCATTGAAAGATTTTATCAACAAGACAGACGGCCAATTTTCATGAAAGCCTCAAAATAAAATTAATTAATTGTATCATAATATGAATTAAGACAATAAAAACAATGTCCCCCATAATATTTCAGGGGTAGTGAACAGTAGTACTTACCGTTTTTTATATGAAGTCGGTATTTATAGATAACGCCAAAGCGTTCTGAAAGTCCCTGCTCAAATTAAATGATGATCTCTTCGTGGTATTTGATTGATATAAAAGCATGTATGGATATTTCTAACCCAGGTTCAAATTGGCACAGACTTTTCGGAAAGTTATATGTCACAATTTTCGATAATTGATTAAATTTAACTGAATACACGTGCTGAAACAATTCACAATCAAACACTTCAGTTACACAAGAAACGTTACTGCCTTCATCTTTATGTATTATTTTCGTGAGAGTTGACAAAGAAGAATTAAATTCTAAAGTCTCTAGTGGCAGAAAAAAACTCAAAAACCAGTGATCATTTACTTTTAGAACAGATCGTTCTTCCTATGATAAGGGTAAGTGCTCACGGGGGCGTTATATTCAGTGGCGACAGCCGTACCTCAAAATACATGCTTCATTCGTTTGTGGAAGGCCTAATCTAAATCTTTATAATACAACTTGTATGTTTGTCTGCATGTATGTCACTTATAAGTTAAATGTTAAAAGAAAACTTTGTCCACACCCGCTGCTAGAAGCATTAACCTTAAAACAAACAATCACTTAATTAATATAAGTTTACCCCTTCTTCTACATGAAGGTGTAGGTAGTGGCTGTTACGCCGATTAGTTAAGTCTAAAATAGAATAATTGGCGGAACCTATTGCCATACACTAGGCACAAAATTGACGGTCACCGGTTATCTATCACACATAACGTCTGAAAAGTATTTTGAGAAATCATTGGTGTGACCCCGGAATCACTCTCACGACATCTGATTCAGAAGCGAAAAGCTTGACCACTGGACTACGATCTATAAAACTTACTAGTTATAATATCTGCTTACGCTATTGGGCATGAAATGTGTAAAAGTAAGTTAAAACATTTATTAAATCATGTAACGAAATATATAATATTTGACGAAAAAAGCAGTAATTCGTTCAATTAATATGAACAAAGTCAAGCGTCGACTCTAGTATCTAATATAGTATGATAAATAGTTTTGTATGTTTGTCCGCGACAGTTATCAGGGGTACGGGGGTGGGGGACGTGAAGTAAATTCACGGTGAATATTTAAAATAGCAGTTAAATATGCTTTTCACTAACTTTATATGCCGTTAATGGGAATATTTTTAATTCCGGGACTGTATATCATTTTTGAAGAGCCCATGGGATATGTAGAAGGGATGGGGAGGTTTCTTTTATTTAGTTAAATTTTAACAATCATTTGCAACGATTGGTGACTCAGTCGCCTGTAGGTTCATGTACTCGCTTCTGAATCAGACCTCTCGGGTTCGAACACTGGGTATTACGAAGTTGAAAGTTGTGAAAAGCATTAGAAGATTCGGGGCATAATTACCTTAGCCTACGCCTTCGGACATAAAGACTCAAAATTCTACAAAAATTATTACAAAATTCCATAAAAAACCTATAAACTTGACAGTAATATTGCTGAAACACTACAAGAAGACATAATGATAAAAAAAATCAAAACGTTCAGTAATTCCGCAAACCAGTACGATTGTGATATTTTTTTATTATTATTTTGTATTTCAATAAAATAAAATAAAAAACCACCATTCTTGGAATAATACATACATAATATTGAAAGTAGTCGTTGTGGCTATTGAATTATTTACGCGAATGGTAGATGGTGGTAGTTCTCTCGCCGCCATTACGGTCGCACTGCTGAATAATTTCATATTTATTGGTACTGCCTTTCTATAGAAATGTACCACCCGCCATCTTGGTGTTGCTGTTGCTGGACATAGACAATTTATCTGATGACTGGACCTGCTTTCTTGAGCCACGCCTGAATTAAATCTGTCAAATATTTACCTCTTAGCAAATAGTTACGTAATATTCTAGTATTGTTTTTTTGCGATAGGAGGGTAAACGAGCAAGCGGATTAGCAGATGGCAAGCAACTACTCACTGCCCATGAATACCGTGGTGCGTGTTGCCGTCCTTTAAGGGAGTAGGGGGAAAAGGAAAGGGGATCGGGCCTCCGGATACCTTTGTCAGCGAACGAAACGCGGCACGAGCCACTTCACGCTGATATTCCGACAGATCGTGGTATTTCACCCCTTCCCATTCCATTCCATATCACTCCCTTAGAGGCCGGCAATGCAACTGTAACACTATCTCAATTACAGTTGTCCATGGGTAGCGAAAGTCACTTACTAACAGGTGACCTACTGTCTCGTTTGCCATCTACCTAATATAATAAAAAAAATAGATTTGAAATAACCATTTTTATCAGGAGACCTGCAAGTAAAGCGGAAAGATACACCAAAGCTTATTTAATCTATTAAAATTTTATAATTTTATTCAAACGAGAGCACTCAATTGCTCACGAAAACCATTCACCTGAAACAGTTTGGGCAGAAACTCAATTAACTAATAGACATAAAATTGTTTGTTCCGAGCGAGCATCGATCCTGTATACCGACGCTATCGGAATGGTAACCGTTCCCCATGGCAACGCGAGATATTGTAATGCAAATAAGACGTTGTGATTCACGGGAATTGGCCCCTATTGATACATTGGAAACATACGGGAGAGTACTGTGTTAGTGTACTTCACTTTTGTAGTACTCACCGCGCTAAGTCTGTCTGTGCTCTGCTCCTACTTCTAATAGCGTGATAACAAAAGTATTAACCCCTTCCCCTCTCCCATTCCCATCCCACGTCCAACCCCTTCCCTCTCCCATTTTAAAGGCCGGCAACGCAACGTTAACACTATTTGTGTTGCAGGCGTCCAGGGCGGCGTTAGCTGGTTGCCATCAGGTAAAAACTTTCTACACTGCACTACTAGAAGGAGTATATTATAGCAGCGTAACTGCTATAATATATTATTAAACCATTACTAGAGGGCGCGCCTCAATCGCGATACTCTTGAACAAGTAAAAAAACCGATCTGCCCTCTATTGAAATCTAAATGGACGAAAATAATCAGGATCAGTGCCGCATTGTGGGTTCCTAGCTGGGCTTTTCTGCTAATATTCTTTGCGCCCAGGAATCTGCCCAATGCACCATTTATGCTGTTTCCTAACGCCACTGTTCTTCTTTACTTTCTTAGAGGTAGAATTTCGAAAAAAATGTTATTCTTGGATTTCTACATTAATCATATTACACACCTTCCAAAGACAACCACAGAAATAGATCAAGATCTTGATCTATCTCTGAGGTGTCAACGATCCGCGGTTTAAGCTGTTCGTTGATCAATCAGTCAAATATGCAAAGCATATTAAACATTTTAAGCACATAGTTAATTTTGTATATCGTAATATTTAAGGAATGGAATGTTCGATCTTAATAATTTAGAAAGTAAACAAAAGGTATTGGAATAGTTATGCTTACGAAGTCATGTCAAAATCAGAAAATCAGTAATATAGTCGTCTGATGATGACATTTATGTTTTTTTTATTTACTATGTGGACATACTAGGGTATATATTATTTATGGGTCTATTTAAATTTTATAATGTAAATAAATGTAAGACAAGACACTTCAACAAATAAATTGAAACGAGCTGCGCTTCCCGTGGTAATAATTGAAATATTCGTGATTTTATGGGGGTTTATGTCATCCAATGAACTACAAAGTACCCTGAACTTTTCCTATTCTGGGCTTCAATTGTTCACTGAACACCCGTATGATTGTGCGCATTACAAATATGAGGCTGACAGCAGACACTTGCCTCGAATTCCACTAGAATGCAAATGGAGTGCGTGCAGTTCTAGCCGAGTGGGGGAACCAGGTCGTAACTGGACATTGTGGGGACATTTTTCAACTTAACAGAAAATAATTAGAACTAAGAGAGTGTAGACAGTGAATGTGAGTGACAGAGTTGGGATAGCAAGACCAAAAAAAAGAACCACCGCGACCATATTTAAAGTCTGTTTCAAAACGCAAAATGCATAGCTCTCAACACCAACGTGAATGCATGATGAGATGTAGACTCTGCCAATCCCTGTGGGATACGGGCGGGAGCTTACGTGTTTATACCATATCCATATTTCATACATATCTATCTATATATATATATAAGAGATTTCCACCTATATATTGACTCATCACGATATCTCTGGAACCATAAGGCGTAGCGACTTGAAATTTGGTAGGATTATTCCTTTCGCCGAGTAGAGGTCAGCTAAGAACGGATTTTACGAAATTCCACCCACAAGGGGGGTTGCGGGGGTGTTAACAATGGAAAATTCCCATTTTTAACCTATAGCTGCTGCCGACTTCAAATTTATCGAAGATATTGCAGTATTAACATAGCGGGGCAGCAGTTATTACTTTTGATGCGAAACAGAGTTCGCCGGGTCAGCTAGTATCATATATATTGATGATGAAAAAAGGTTTCGCCCATATTATGGTTTTTTCAGAGGACAGGGGAGCCACCGGGTTACCTGGTGGTAAGTAATCTACGGTGCCGAAACTTGGACACTTACAGTGGGGTTAGTCCACAAATTTAAAGTCGCTCAGCGAGCTATGGAGCGAGCTATGCTCGGAGTATCTCTGAAAGATAGACTCAGGAATGAGTATGTCCGACAGAGAACCGGAGTAACCGACATAGCTTGTAGAATTAGCTCGCGGAAGTGGCAATAGGCTGGTCACATCTGTAGAAGTCCTTCTACAGATGTGACCAGCCTATTGCCACTTCAGCGATGGTAGACGGAGCGACAAGGTCCTAGAGTGTAGGACGCCCACCAGCCCGATGGTCAGACGACCTCAGAAAAGCTGCTGGAAAAGACGGGATGTGAAAGGCAGAGAATCGGATGTTGTAGCGCATATTGAGAGAGGCCTATGTCCAGCAGTGGACTGTAACAGGCTGATGATGATGATGAACGATGATGATGAATTAACTAGTACTGTCGGTGGATAACGTACAACAGAGAGAGAGTCACAGTTACGATGCCGTCCATTGGGTAGGGATTGGGGAGGAGAGCGGAGGCGAATTGAGCTAGATTCCTGATACCTCTCTTACCGAACGAAATGCAGTTTGAGCCACCTAACGTTAATATTCTGAGAGATTGTCTATGACTGAAAACATAGGTATCGGTATGGCAATAGGTCGCCACATATTCCATTTGTGACGAAAACATAACCGCCGCTTTGAGTAGAAAGTTATGATAAGTTATGTTGTGGTATTTTACAGCTCAAGTCAGCACATTAATGCGGCTCTATCATTTATTTACACTTGATATTGAACTTTAATTGTAAGATTTAAAGCCCTGAAAACTATAATCTCAGTTCTCACTCCTAAGTTTTTATGGAGTAGTGATTAAATGAAAATTATAAAGAAACAGTAGTAAAAAAATCAATAACTGCTTAAGAAAGTCCGCATAAATACAAGATCTTGGTGTCCCCACATCGAGCGATGCTATCTGTGCGACCGGGCAGTCCGGGCAGCCGGGGCATACCGGGCAGAGCTTTATTTACATACAAGCAACAAATGCTATTACTTCGTATTTCGTATTGGCCATTGTGTTGTTAACATAATCGATTCTACGAACAATTCAACAGTTTTAGAGAATTGTATCCAAGAAACTCTATTAAGAGTGGTAGTAGTAGTAGCCAAGCAAGAGTGGTAGAGCCAGGCAGTTCGCTGCATTAATGTGCCGACTCGATCGGTGAAATACCACGATCTCTCAGAAGAGGAATCAAGTTGCACGCCATAATTCTATAATAAATATTTTTTTTTAATTATTTTGCGTTTTAAAATTGTCAATCTTTGCTTTTTGTGTTTACGGGATGGATTATATGTAAAATGTTGTAAAGAAAAAGTGATCATTGTCGAGATTTAGCACTTAATAGTCAACGCTGTAAAAATTACTTTTGAAGCGTAACAAAGTTCGCCGGGACAGCTATATATAAATTAAACCGATTATTTAAATAAACGCCCTAGAGTAACAAATATCGATAACAAAAAAATGAGCTCAATGTAACGCATTAAGTTTTGGCCACTTATAAGTTTGGGGAACGGAAAGCAATTCGGCGAGTCGAGACATAACAGTTGCTGGCTATTTCTTCATCTATTAAGGGCGTATGGTTACAAGTACATTCAGACAACTTTTAGGATTATATCGCGTTTATTTATTACTTATTTATATTTATTTCCCGACGTTTCGAACTCTTTACAGAGATCATTTTCACGAGTGATGAACAAAAAGATGGTAGTTGTTCAAAAGCTATTTTCATTGATACAAACAGCACGCACTTTTTGAAAATAAAAATCAAAAAGTTGATGTTAAAAATATGATTTTTACTATTGGTAACTCACATCAGACCATGAAACAAAAAAATAAATATTTATTTCTAAAATATATTTACTAAAGAAAAAGTTTGGTTTGTACAGATCCTTTGTTGTATGATTTAATAGGTAACAGTTGTTATTTTTAATTATTAGCTAATTATTTTAATTCTTCTAATAATTTAGTTAGTTGAGATTAGGGTATAACTATTATTAAGTATTTATTGATTTTAAATTTAAAGTTAAGTATTTGTTGAAAAATCTACCACTGGGTCACAAACGCGGTCAGTCCTGAGAAAGACCCAGAAGATAAACCCAGCATGAAAAATCGCAAAAATCTTAGAGATTAATAATGTAAACTACATTCAGCTTTATACACTACAACTAAACTATATACCGTGGCGAATATTCGTGGCACATATTTGTAATCGGTTATTACGTATGTTGTTTTCAATTTTTTCACCGCAATGGGCATAGAATTCTTTTCATTATCGCTCAATATTTCCGCTTAAAAATAATAGTGTGGTAGATCGACACCGACGACACCCACCCGTACTGATAATCGACATATCAGTTCAATATATAAAATCGCTCAAACGCTTCATATTTCATTAGCAAGTAAGTGACACTTGCACTTACATGTAATACTTGTACGTACTTACAAATCTTGAATTGGTAAGTCGAAATTTAAATAAAAATCTAACTTTGGTTTTTTTATGGTAATCATTAATATAACATTCAGTTAGGTTAGGTTAGGTTAGCCTACTTGGGGGACGCCGTCAGACCACCTCCTCGTGCGCCCGGGTGGTCTTTCCCGGGCCGGTGTCCCCTGGGCAGGACCTGGTGGAATCACATCCATCGGGTCTTGGCTAAGAGTCTGACAAATTGGTGATCAATCGTAATCCAGTCCATGGGGCTGGGACGATGGCCGCCGTAAGGGGGCTGTGAGGAAAACAACCTCTTCAAAAATTACCCGGAGTTGGCTCGTTGGTGTCACCCACCGGGTGGTCGTCCAGGGGCGGGCGGATGCGTCTGGTACAGACCTTCGCCCGGTCCGACTCGTAATCCAACCCGTGGGGTTGGGACGAGGGCCGCCACCTCTTTAGAGGTGGGGGCCGCGAGGAAGAAAACCTCTTTAAAAAACCATGGCAACTGGATTTCCGAAAAAAAAAATGGCAAACGTTAAAAAGACTACGATTCCTCGGGAGGGTCCCCGCCTGGCGGGGGAATCCCTCACGGAGGGCAGTGCTGGCGACCCATCGTCGTCACTGCCCCCCGTCTGCCCCGTGTATACGAGGGGGGCAACCGATGCCAAATCAGTAGCTGCGGCCGCAGCTACTGCCCAACGACCTTTGCTTGACAAACGGACAACAGGCGATGATGCTAAGATGATTAAAACTATGAATCTTCGTCCTCGGAATTCGGCTGGACGCTTTAAGTGTCCCGAGAGACCGCGAGCAGTGACGAAGAAGAAAACGCAGACTGGTAGCGATTTCGGCGGTGATGGAACCGATGGCAGTATGCGATCGCTGCCGTCATCGCCGAGAGGTCGAAAGAGGAGCCGCTCGCTGCGATCTTCCAGGAGTCGTATTTCTACTGAATCTGATTCCAGCGACGGTTCCAAGCCGAAGCAGAGGAGGAATCGAAAGGCTGAATTTACAAAGTCAGCAGAAATCGGAGCCGATGAGGAGATAGAGAGGCTCGTCCTCAAAGCTCGGGAGGCTAGAGAACAAACTCTGCGTACGGGTACCAATGCTCTTGAGGAGAAAACGGCATGTGCGCTACGGACGGAAGTGATCCGTAATATTGAGATCGTCGAGGGTGTCGCGCTAAGGTCGCGAAACCTAAAGGGGACTATGATTCGTTCTCTGAAGGATGCAGCCTTGGCTATAAAGGAGGCAGTTGTGGCCCTGTCTTCAAGGACCATCTCCGAGGAAGTAGAGATTCTCCAGGCTGATGTAGAGAAGCTCCGTAAGGAGCTCAGCGATCTCCACAGCCAAATCCGCGGCAAAGCCGAGACGGCTGCAGTGAATGGGCTCCCGGATGCGCCTTCAGAGACCATGATGCGCGCAATAATGGTCCAAGTCGGGACCATGGTCAGTGCGCGCGTCGACGCCCTCGAACCCCGCTTACTGCCGGAAGCACGTTTGCGGCCCCCTCTGGCTGCGGATAGGCAGCCATCCTATGCCGCGTCTGCTGTGAACGACTGTGTTGATCAGGTCCCTGAAAAAGGCCCCAAGAAAAAAGCGGCTAGAAAAGGAGCGAAACTCGCAGATACGCCGGCTGCCAAGCCAGTATCGTCTGCTGCTGGGGCGGCTAAGACAACGACCAGGGCGGCCACAGTGACAACAGAGGTTTCCTTAGCGACTGCCAAGGCAGCTCCAACACCTGCGACATCCCAGTCCAAGGACGGGGAGTGGCAGGTGGTGGGGAAAAACAATAAGAAAAAGAAGTTAAGCTCGGCTACAAACCCTTCCCGGACCAAAAAAGCGGCCGTCCTCCGTGCGCCCCGTTCGTCAGCCGTAGTGATTACGCTGCGGCCGGGTGCTGAAGAACGCGGTGCCACATATGCCTCGGTGTTGTCAGAGGCCAAATGTGCAATCAATATCAGAGAACTCGGTATCGATGGGCTCCGAATTCGCGCTGCGGCGACAGGTGCACGCATCCTGGAAATAGCCGGTGCTACGAGCGGGGCTAAGGCGGACTCCCTGGCCGCTAAACTAAGAGAGTCCTTAGGGACGGAGGACGTCCAAGTGTCCAGACCGACGAAATCAGCTGAGCTGCGCATCGTCGGATTGGATGATGCGACGTCGAAGGAGGAGGTAGTCGCAGCCCTGGCTGCGGCTGGTGAGTGCCCTCCGGACACAATAAGGACCGGGGAAATCAGGAGAGACCGCTCTGGCCTAGGCAGCCTCTGGCTCAGCTGCCCGGTTACGGCCGCAAAGAAGGTAGTCGGGCGGGGACGCATTCTCGTGGGCTGGGTCTCGGCGCAGGTAAAACTGCTCGAGCCTAGACCCATGAGATGCTTCAGATGCCTCGAGCCCGGCCACGTCGGTGCTAGATGTCCCACAGGTGTTGACCGCAGTGGACTCTGCTTTTGTTGCGGGAAGCCTGGACACCTGGCGAGTCAGTGCCGTGATCCACCACGCTGTGCGGTGTGTGCTGCGGCCGGCAGACAGGCAGATCATCGCCTGGGGGGGAAAGGATGCTCCCCCCCTAAGCGACAACCACTTTCTACCGCGGCTAGCAGTCGTCGCGAGCAGCCACGAGCGGAAGGAATGGATACTGCCTAATAATGTCTAGCACATCCTCAGTTCCATTCCTGCAGGTGAATATCAACCACTGTGCCGAAGCCCAGGATCTCTTATTCCAAAGCATGGCACAGTGGTCCATACAAGTAGCCGTGGTCGCCGAGCCCTATTACGTCCCCGTGCGAGCAAACTGGGCATCAGACCTGGGCGATTCGGTGGCCATCATCACCCAGCCGTCCGTGGGCTCCCCTCCCCTCGAAAAAGTAGCGAGGGGGACGGGATGCGTTCGCGCGGTCGTGGGCGGTGTTGCAGTGATTGGGGCGTATTTCTCGCCGAACGGGAGTCTCGCCGACTTTGAGCAACTGCTCATCGAGATTGCGGCTTTCGCCGGACAGGTGCGCCCTCTCCCTGTGCTTGTTGCCGGCGACTTTAACGCTAAATCACCTGCGTGGGGCTCGCCGGAGGCGAATGCACGGGGAACAGAGTTGGAAGACTGGGCAGTGTCCATGGGGCTCGTGCTGCTCAATCGAGGGTCGGTAGAAACCTGTGTACGGTGGAATGGGTCTTCTATCGTAGACGTCACTTTTGCGTCCCCCACCCTGGCTGACCGTGTGTCAGGTTGGATCGTCCGGGCAGACATGGAGTCGCTATCGGATCACCGATACATCCGGTTCGACGTCTCTGCGCTCCCGGTCATGCCAGCGATGGACCACCCCGCCGCTGGGGGCGGGCCCCGCTGGGCACTAAGGCGTCTTAACCGTGAGCTGGCTCGGGAGGCCGCCATCGTAGAGGCCTGGGTGGCTGGCTCAGCGATGCAGGAGGAGTTGGACGCCGAAACTGATCAGTTAACTGACGCCCTAACACGCATTTGTGATGCTGCAATGCCTAGGGTGAAACCGGTCCCACCCAGGCGTCAAGTGCACTGGTGGTGCACTCAGCTCGAGGTCCTGCGGACGGAATGTGTTGTTGCGCGCCACCGGTGCTCTCACTACCGTCGGAGAAGCCTCAGAGACCCGGCTGTTGAGGACGGACTACACGCTGCCTACAGGTCCGCTCGCACAGCATTTAGGACGGCTATAGCCCGAGCCAAGGAAGAATCTATGGGGCAGTGGCTTGAGACGCTCAACAGAGATCCATGGGGGCGCCCATACAAGGCGGTGAGGCAAAAGCTTCGCCCGTGGGCTCCCCCTCTGACCTGCAGTCTTGAGCCGCAGTTTACGGCTCGGGTTGTGGCGGCCCTTTTCCCCCAAAGGGGATATTTCAGGCCTCCCAGTATGGTCCCCACATCTCGCGAGGCCGAGGAGAGGGTGGAGCCAGAAGTCTCTGAGGCTGAATTTGGGGCGGCATCCTCCCGACTCCTGCTTAAAAACGCTGCTCCGGGATTGGACGGGGTACCAGGGCGCGTCTTGATGTTGTCGCTGAGGGAGGGCCTCGGAGGACAGACACGGGCTCTGTTTTCCAACTGCCTCCGTGAGGGTCGCTTCCCGCATCGGTGGAAAACAGGTAAGCTCGTCCTTATTCACAAGGATGGGCGCCCAACCGACTCGCCATCGGCGTACCGGCCCATAGTACTGCTGGACGAGGTTGGCAAGCTATTTGAAAGCGTGATTGCCGCGCGCCTCGTTGCGCACCTGGGTGCGGTCGGGCCGGACCTGCACAAAGCGCAGTACGGTTTCCGCCGTGGACTTTCAACGGTGGACGCCATCGCGTGGGTACGTACACTCACGGAGCAGGTCGTCTCCGCGGGCGGAGCGGTACTCGCGGTTTCGCTTGATATAGCGAACGCATTTAACACCTTGCCCTGGGAGACGATAAAGGAGGCCCTCAGATACCACGGCGTGCCCCGATATCTGAGAAGAGTCCTGGCGGACTACTTCATTGACCGGGCCATCCTGTACCCGGTCCGCGGCGGGTGGTCTCGCTGGGAGGTGTCGTGCGGTGTTCCGCAGGGTTCAGTCTTGGGACCGCTCCTGTGGAACATCGGTTACGACTGGGTGCTGCGCGGTGCCAATCCGCGGGGGGTCGACGTGTGTTGCTATGCGGACGACACCCTCGTGCTGGCTCGCGGAGCCAACGTTGAGGAGGCAGCCCTGCTTGCCACTTCAGGCGTCGCTATGGTGGTCGAGCGTATAAGGGCCCTTGGCCTAGAGGTGGCGCTCAGTAAAACTGAGGCCATGGTTTTCCACGGTCCTCGCAGGGCGCCGCCTCCTGACTTAGAAATCGTCGTCGACGGTACCTCCATTGTCGTCGGGCCAACCATGCGCTATCTCGGACTGGAACTCGACGGACGCTGGAGGTTCACAGCGCACTTCCGGAGCCTGGCTCCTAGGCTAGTGGCTTGCGCCGGGGCACTCGGAAGAGTCCTACCCAATATTGGAGGTCCGGGAGGGAACTGCCGCCGCCTCTACATTGGGGTGGTGCGCTCGATGGCGCTCTACGGTGCGCCAATATGGGCGGAGGACCTTAACGCGGCGAACAGAGCCGAGCTGCGAAGACCGCAGCGGGTCATCGCGTGCAGAGCGGCCCGGGCTTACCGCACTGTGTCGTTTGAGGCGGCAGCAATTCTGTCCGGGAGCCCGCCGTGGGACTTAGAAGCTGGGGTGCTAGCGTCAGTATACCGTAGGTGCGCTGATGCCCGAGCTAGGGGCTACCTCCCATCTCCGGAGGATATTCGACGGTGGCGGGAGCGGGCCCACAATCGCCTTTTCCGAAGGTGGAAGGAGCGGCTGGAGATTCCGTCGGCAAGCCATGATTTGGTGGCAGCCTTTCGGCCATTCATCCGAGACTGGGTTGAAAGAAGACGGGGCGCCCTTACCTACCATCTGACGCAGCTCCTCACGGGTCACGGCTGCTTTGGTCGTTACCTGTGCCGAGTTGCGCGAAGGGAGCCTACAATGCAGTGCCACCATTGTGGCGCCGCCGAACACACGGCGCATCACACCCGCGCCGTGTGCCCCGCATGGTCAAGCGAGCGCGCGGCACTCATCTCGACCATCGGAGCTGACCTCTCGTTGCCCACTATCGTTCGTACGATGGTGGGTAGTGAGCAGGCTTGGGCGGCGGTGCTGGCCTTTGCCGGTGCTGTTATGTCCCAGAAGGAGCTCGCGGAGAGGACGCGCGAGAGTAACCCTCTTGCGCCCTTGATCCGCCGTGGAAGAAGGGGCCGCAGGAGGCGGGCTTATGCCGACCGCCTGCCGCCATAAAGGGACCTCTGAGTGGTGAACCGGGGGGTTTACTGCTCGATTAGGAGGCAAGGTTCCGAGGCGAAAGGCGCTCCATGTGTTCCGGAGCGCCTCACGTGGAGATGAAAGGGAGACCGAGAAAGGCCCCCCGAGGTGGGTAGCCACAGACGGGGTCGGTAGGTGTATGTTAGCACGTTTCCCGCGACCCCGTCGAATGTGGTGAGGAGGAACACCCCAGTGGTTTTAGTTGGTATACCGTCCCGATGGTGGTGGTTAGGAGGGATGGAGAGTCCAACATAACCAACAGCACCCCCCGGCGCTGTTGGTACCTTTAACAGGTTTCCACTGGGTTAAAAAAAAAAAAAAAAAAAAAAAAAAAAAAAAAAAAGGTTAGCCTACTTGTCTGATTATTATTATTTAGATCCTACAGTATAGTGTTTAATTTTTTTTTTATTGCAGACATGTTGCTTGCATGCAAAGGTGTGTATTCGTTTTGCAGATGAATGGGTTGGGATCGTCAGATACATAAGTTGATCAAATTAGGCGTATTATATCCAAGATATTAATATTATATAATCATAGTACAATTTCAAATCAAAAACTATATATCAATTTCAGATAAAATACAAAATGCATTCGGAAACGTTGTGGAAATCTGCGCAAGATCCCAACTATACAACCAATACAGACTTATCTCTCCCGTATTCACAACTGCCGTACCTTGGCGAATATAAGCTGATCAAAATACCGCAGTCGCTTAATGAGCTGATAGAACATGTGGACTACTGGGGTGAAGGTAGAGTAGTCACTCCAAAATATGTAAGTGGCTTCACTGACAGTTATAACATCAATCATCAATACCGCCTTGTAAGCATTGGAGCTGACCGTGATAGGAAAATACCTAACAGAATCCCAGTGCCCAGTTACGAGAAAAGCGACACAAGCAAATACATAAAAGATAATACCGTCTTGATGGTAACCATCCACGCTGGGAAAATCAATACAAGCTGCGCCGATGATGTAGCACGAATCATTAACAAAGATCATGGAAAGGTCATAGTGTATGGAGACGTAACGAGCTCAGAAAATATCGCCCGCCTAATTGCGGCATTGGAGAAAAAGTCAATGTATCCATATCCAAAGTACGACCTACCTGATACTCTGGAGAGAATCACGGCATTTAAAGAATACAAAGCATTTTTAAATCTCAACACAATTATGGACAAAATTATTCATCTTGTGGGTGATGGTGCTTACAATGAAGCAGTCGCATTAATTAAAATTATGAATAAGAAAGATGGTGATCAAGTTGTAAAACAACTTGAAGAAAAATATCTAAACAAGAAATCATCGGATAATAATAAGTTCATGTCTTTTGGTTATCAACTGTGGACCAACGGTGGTGAACATGTTGTTATGAATAATTTCCTTCCAGAAATATATTTAGTTATCGCAGACGTTTCGAAGGAAATAATAAATAAGAGATACAACCAATCACTGAAACTTGACATGAATGTGGATAGTGACAATGACAGGCGTGTGTGGGGAGACGGCGCCAAGGTGAACTCTGGCAGACTCCGCTGGACTTTCCACCCTATTTGGGAGAATAATGCTGTACTTTATAAGCTTTACAATTATGACGGTGAGGGATATCTGAAATCGGGCATTGCTATGGACAACATGGGTGATAGAACGATGTATGGTTCTCCCCAATCTGACACGAACAGGCACAAATTCATTTTAGAACCATTTATTGAAAATGGTGTTTTGAAATTCCACATAATCAACTATGAATATCGTCAAGGACTGAAATTGGGCGTGGAGGCAGATAGTTACGGAGATAGGTTGGTGTACGGACACAACGGAGACATACGTGAAGACAACGAACGTTATCAATGGATAATTAAAATTTGGGATAAATAATGTTGAAATAGATCACTAAATATCAATACACCAATACATGTAATAAAAGGAAAATAATTATCAGAATTATATCTTGTTTATTTTAACTATATACTTATCTCTTCTGCTGGCCGCTTTCACAATCTTCGCGTTAAAATAATTAGTAAAAAGATATTTACGAATATTAAATACTACCATTGCTTATAATTTTATTATGAATCGGAATATAACAATAAGTATATAAAGGTTCAGAAAATAAAGATTTCAGTTTCAATTTTCGTCAATAAACATGTATATCTTAAACTGGCTTTTATTAATGAGAATTTATTGATAAGAATATATGTCCTCACGACTAACTGATGGTTTAGTAGGGACTATCAATTAGAGGATCCTCCCCATCCTGACTAAATCGATGGCTCATCCCCTTTTCCCTCCACTCCCTGTCCCACTTGTAAGCACTTTGTATTGCATCTTGGTAGCTATGGGCGCATCTTGGTGCTATATAGCTTCTCTTTATTGAATCCGCCCGTAGGTTATACAGAACCCTCTCTTGCTCAGGCCATTAATTCCGCCATAAAATTTGTTAGAATGTCATGCAAAAGACTACTTCTACTATGTAGTTATATATCGAAAATATCAGTACTAGTTATAGAGGTGAAGACATCAAATCACTTGCATAACATCTTTGTTACAAATCTTAACAGACAATTCAATATAGACATTTAACATAACATAACTTTACACCTTTTTCTACCCAAGTGAGTCTCGGTGGTCTAGTCGTCGAGCACACGGTTTCTGAATCCAGAGGTCGTGGTTCGAATCCTAACACTGGCTCACACCAATGACTTTTCGAAATTGTTTTCGGTAGGTTCTCCACCATTTGGGACGTAAACATAACGGCGAAACGAGGCTCAACATCCGCTGGCCACACCTTCGGGTAACAATGGCGTGAAGTTATGTTTGTATGTTCTACCCAAAGGTGTAGGCAGCGACTGTTAAGCCTCGATTCGCTGATTTTTTATGTCCCATATGAATACATAGGTGGCCGCACCTATTGCCTAGCCTTGTGCCACCAGTATCACACATAACTTCCAAAAATTATTCCGGGAAATCATTGGTGTGAGCCCGGAATCGAACCCACGACTTCTGAATGAGACGCGGGGACCTCGAAAACTGGACTGATAAGACTGCATCCAGACATAGATTTTTTTTAATACGCTTAAGGGGAGTAACTGCATAAAACAGAAAAACACTTCATCATCATCATCAGCCTGTTGCAGTCCACTGCTGGACATAGGCCTCTCCCAATGTGCGCCACAACATCCGATTCAGTCTTTTCCAGCAGCCTTTCTCAGGTCGTCTGACCATCGGGCTGGTGGGCGTCCTACGCTACGTTTACCAAGACGCGGTCTCCACTCTAACAATTAAACACTTACAGTAATAAAAATTAAATAACATTTATGTGATTACTATACAATATATGAGTTATACCAGTATATATTTTTAATACTGATGTATACCAGAAGACCAGTGAGTGAAAAGGTGCAACAGTCACAACACTGGACCAATAAAATTGATTTGATTGCTTATTGTTTCCTATGTATTCTGTTAAAATATGTAGAATCTATTTGAAAACTAAATATTTAATTAAAGGTTAATATTTAATAAGTTACCTACCAATTGCTATTGTTTCATCTAATATATAAAATTCTCGAGTCTAGATGTGCGTAATTGAACTCCTCCGAAACGGCTCGACCGATTCTCATGAAATTTTGTGTGCATATCGGGTAGGTCTGAGAATAGGACAACATCTATTTTTCATCCCCCTAAATCACAAGGGTAGCCCACCTCTCAATATTTTTTTTTAATTTTTCGACATATTTCTGTTTCTTATTTTTTTTTATAAAACGGGATACAAAAATACATACAACCCTAAAATTTCAACCCCCTACGATCAACCCTTATTTTTTAAATTTTATTTTTTGGCAAGACAACGTTTGCGGGGTCAGCTAGTATTTAGACTAAAACTAAATATTATATGTTAATAAGTTAACAAGTTTCTTATTAAACATCTGAAATATCTTTTTAATTAAGTTATTGGTGTTCTTTATGACAAAACAGATCTTCGCATTATTTTTGTATTGTGATGTGTCAGTGCACAGGAAGACACAATCACCTAAAATTACTTTTAAAAATATACTACCCTACCTACACACTACCAAGTAGTTTCTATCGACCAATTGCAGTGCTGTCTTCAAACTCCTAACCGTTGAGGAGTTTTGCAGCTTCTTCACCAGCACAGCAGCATCAAATGTTGACAGCATAAAGAATATCCCTAAGACATCACCATTACGTAACAAAAACACTATACTCGCATACAATTTTTGGTGGATACCTTCGATTCCTCCTGGTTCCCATCATCAAATCCTGACCTGGTGAAAATGAGACATGAATATGACGCATGAATATCTCGAAGGTAAACGATGCAACTAAGCAACGAAAAAAATATTTTTGAAATCCGTCCTCAATTGACGAAAATATCGGTGAAAATACATAAATAAAATGCATACAGACGAATTGAGAACCTCCTCCTTTTTTCGAAGTCGGTTAAAAATACAGGCTCGGCCTAGTTTAGGTGAGTGCATTCATAATAAGTTTGTGTAAAATTAATTAATTACTAAGGAGACTTTTTCCTAACTTGTTACTTATAAGGTCACAGTTAAACAAAACTGTGACCTTAATGTAACTACTTAGTCTAGCCATAAATACTGTTACAACTAAAAATAAAAAATATTACATTTTAATTTGGAATCTGTCATTTTTATACGATTATTCATTGTGTTTCCTCATTTTGGCGCCAATACATTGTACAATATTTTGCGATATTAAAATCGAGTGGGGTGATAAAGAGAACCGAATCGCTGTGATTGCATTACACAAAGTAGGTATGGAGCCAAATTCAATTTCTAAAACTCTCCATACACTTGGTATTAGTCAAATGTTTCTGTACCGGGCTATTAATAGGTACAATGAGATCTCCTCTGTTTGTGACAGAAAAAGACCTGGCTATCCACGTAGTGTTCGTACGAAAAAGGTGGTCAAAGCAGTAAGGGAAAGAATTCGAAGAAATCCTGTCCGCAAGCAAAAGATTTTATCTCGGGAGATGAAGATAGCACCTAGAACAATGTCGCATATTTTAAAAGATGACTTAGGACTTGCAGCCTAAAGAGGCGCACTGGTCATTTATTAACTGATAATTTAAAAAGAATAGGGTGTTAAAGTCTAAACAACTACTGAAGCGGTACGCAAAGGGAGGTCACAGAAAAATATTGTTTACAGATGAAAAAGTTTTTACAATTGAGCGACATTTTAACAAACAAAATGACCGTATTTATGCTCAAAGCTCTAAGGAAGTTGACATTAAAACAAACTTTAGGATTATATTGCGTTTATTTATTACGAATTCCATCAATTTCCCGACGTTTCGAACTCTTTACAGAGATTATTTTCACGAGTGATGATCAAAAAGACTTCTTTTATATTCCTAAAGTTTGTTTTAATGTCATGAACGTGATTCGCGGAAATCTTAGAGATAAATATGTCTAAGGAAGTTTTCCAATTAGTTGACAGAGTGCAATGTGGGCATTATCCGACTTCAGTGATGGTTTGGTGGGGTGTAAGCTACGAAGGAGTGACTGAGCCATATTTTTGTGAAAAAGGTATCAAAAGATCGGCACAAGTGTATCAAGATATCATTCTTGAAAAGGTAGTCAAGCCCCTTAACAATACCATGTTCAATGACGAAGTAATGTCCTTCCAGCAAGACTCGGCACCGGGTCATAAAGCTCGGTCCACGCAATCTTGGTTGGAAGCGAACGTTTCGGACTTCATTAGAGCTGAAGACTGGCCGTCGTCTAGTCCCGATCTTAATCCACTGGATTATGATTTGTGGTCAGTTTTAGAGAGTACGGCTTGCTTTAAACATCATAATAATTTAGAGTCCCTAAAACAATCCATACGATTGGCAGTGAAGAATTTTCCCATGGAAAGAGTGCGTGTTTCTATTGATAACTGGCCTCAACGTTTAAAGGCCTGTATTGCAGCCAATGGAGACCACTTCGAATAAGCATTCTATATTTTATATCGTTTTATATTTATGTATTAAAGTAACACACTGTAAAAGGAATAAATGTTATTTGCAATTAAAAAAAAATTTTTTCTTTGTTACAATATTTATGGCATGACTAAGTATTAGTATGGTGAAATAGACTATTATTATTAATTATTATTATTAAAAAAAATATTTCATATGTATTATGGAATTAAGTAAAGCTAAATTTTTAAAGCCCTTTTTAAGTGTGAAAACACCATACGAATTCTGTATGGAAGAGATTATGTGGATAATAAACAGTAAAGAATTGAGAATTGAACCTTGGGGAACGCCTGTAGTCATCGGTGATCTGGATAATTTTACTCCGTTTACATCTATGAGCAGCAACCATCTATTTATATAGAATGCAACTAATCTATGTACAGGATTTTCACTTTTAAATGACTAAAGTTACCTAAGTGCACTATGTTCTACACAGTCAAAAGCTTAGTAGAGATTACACAATATATTACTAGCACTCTAAGTTGATTTTAAAATATTTTTTCCAGTTAGGTGTCCAAGAATTCTGTCTCATAATGCTTTGTTCTTTTTAATTTACTAATTAAGTTAATGAAAAGATTTAATTCCTTATTCTCCGTCACATTAAAGATTGATCGTAAGATCGTAAAGATCGTAAGATTAAAAATTGTAATGAAAATAATAATTAATTGTAATATAACAGAAAACATCCGACTTAAGCCGCGTTTCGTTAGGTGAAAGAGGCTCATCGCCTTCCCCTTCCATTTCCAACATTCCCTCTTACAGGCAGAAAACGTAACAATCTGTGTTGCGGGTGTTCATGGACAAAGGTAGTTGCTTACCATCAAATGACCCGCTCGCTCGTTTGCTTCCTATTTCATAAAAAAGTCTGATATGTATGCAGAGACCTAATATGTATGCCAAAAAATGTAACATGTTTAGTGGCTTCGTAACTTATCATAGGTTTAAGTGAGAGACAAGTGATCAAAACTGGCACACTAATTGAATGCGTCTTGTAAAACGGAAAATATAAAATAAAGAACTTTTTATTCCATTCATCATTCATCATCATCATTAGCCTTTTTGGAGTTTACTCCTTAAGAATCGATTTACATATATAGGCCCGGGGTATGAAAATTATGGGGACCAAAATCGTACTAGAGAGTATAGCATGTCACACGAAATGCGTTATGCGCTATAGTCACAGAGCATATAAATAAGAGTCGGCACTCCATACAATGTCCTGAGCTCTTTATAGAAACACTCTTTATAGCGATACGCCATTCTCTATTACGAAGAAATGTGTTCATATTTGTAGACAGTAAATATTTATTATTTTATTTTATAATCGTTCTTGAGGAGTAAACTCCAGTCGTGCGTCGGAGCGGACACACACACTTTATTTTTTTATTAGGTCCACTGCTGGACATTTTAATTTTTTTTACTCTTTACTCAGGTAGAAACAATTTAACTCAAATAACAACTCTATTTGAGTAAAGATCAGAATAATTTTAGTAAAAATGGTCTTAAATATCGAGGCCTAAGAATTAACTTGCAGGTTTTGACAACCTATAAATTGATATAAGATCAACTTGACATATTTAACACTGCCTAAGCCATCGGGTATTAAAGGCGTAAAGTTACGACTACAGTAATTGACCACAATAAATAAATATTTTCGCTTGAAAATAATAATGCGGTTGGTCACCACCCACGCGGACTGATAGTAGGTAGATAACTTGTATAAATAAAACGATCTAACTTCAAGTTTCATTAAGCATTTGCAAGTAACATTCGTACTGCACGACACATACAAGTCTTCAATCGGTAAGTTATATTTTGTACAAATTTTTGTCCATTCCTACTATTACTTTTTTTCATTCATTTTACATTATACTGGCTCACACCAATGGCTTTTTGATATTGTTTTCGGAAGTTAAGTGTGATAAATATCAATGACTGAAAACTTTGTGCCCGATATGACAATAGGTTCGCACCTGTTCCATTTTGGGACATAACCATAACGGCGGACGAGGCTTTATTAAGCCTCGTCCGGCTATTGCCACTGCCTACACCTTCGGATAAAAAAGCGTGAAGTTATGTTACGGTATGTAAAATAAAAAATAATTTCATTTTCAGAACAATCAAAAGAAACAACATGAATATAGAAACGCTGTGGGAATCTGCACTAGGTGCCAACTACACAACTAATAAAGATTTGTCTTTCCCGTACTCAGAATTGCCATATCTTGGCGATTATAGGCTGAACCAGATACCCCTATCACTCAATGAGCTAATAGAGCATGTGGACTACTGGGGTGAAGGTAGAGTAGTCTCGCTAAGAGGTGTGAGTGGCTTCACTCACAGTTATAACATTAATCATCAGTATCGGCTGGTGAGTGACGGAGCTGACCGTGATAGGAAGATACCTAATAGAATTCCAGTGTCCGGTTACGATAACTGTGACACAAGCAAATACTTAAAAGATAATTCAGTGTTGACGGTAACCTTCCAAGGAGAAAATATCAATACAAGCTGCGCGGATGATATAGCACGGATCGTTAACAAAGATTTTGGAAAGGTCATAGTATACATAGTGTATATAAGTCCAGATGATATCTCCAGATTAACTGCGGCGTTGAAGAAAAAATCTATCTATCTGTATCGAAAGTACGATTTACCTGAACCTCTTAAACAAATTACATCATTTGTGGAATATAAAGCATTTTTAAATGTCAACGTAATCAAAGACGAAATCATTCGCCTTGTGGGCAATGGTACTTACAACGAAGCAGTGGCATTAATTAAAGATATGAATAAAGAAGATTGTGGATTCGTTGTAAAGAAACTGCTAGAGAAATATCTAAGCCAGAGATCATCGGATAATAGTATCTTTATGTCTTTTGGTTATCAACTGTGGATCAACGGTGGTGAAGATGTTGTTAGAAATAATTTCCCTGAACATACCTATTTGGTTTTCGAAGGAGTTGCGCAGGAAATTGTGAATAGTAGAAATGTTCAATTACTGAAGCTTGACGTTAATGTTGATAGCGATAATGACAGGCGCGCATGGGGAAAC
This sequence comes from Euproctis similis, assembly GCA_905147225.2. Lineage (NCBI taxonomy): Eukaryota > Metazoa > Arthropoda > Insecta > Lepidoptera > Erebidae > Euproctis > Euproctis similis. The sequence continues at coordinate 880,451 of LR990121.1, read as the reverse complement.
GGCGGTAGGGTTGATTATGAGAGACTCCGCTGGCGATTTGACCCTATCTGGGAGAATAATGCTGTACTCTTTAAATTGTATAATTTCCACGGCGATAGATATCTGAAATCAGGAGTTGCTGCTGACAGCATGGGAGACAGGGCCATGTATGGTTCTACTGAATCTAATACGAACAGGCACAAGTTCATTTTAGAGCCATTTATTGAAGAAGGCGCAGTAAAATTCCACATAATAAACTATGAATATCGTCAAGGGCTGAAATTAGGCGTGGCGGTGGATAGTTACGGAGATAGGTTGCTGTACGGACACAACGGGGACATACGTGAAAACAACGAAGGTTATAAATGGATTATAACGCGTCGTTTACCGTCAGGCTTTATGGGCAAAGAAGACAGAGGGGAAGTGGGCAGCGCGAGAGTGTAAACACGACACTGCCGCTGCCCCTCGCGCTGGTACTCGCCAGCACTTGCCGGCTGTCTAGAGCGCGCTTTTATGAACATAGATAAGATTTTCATAATCATATATGTCATTATTCGTATCTCTTTAAATTTATTTCGCAGTGTATCTCTGGTAATATGAGTAGGATATAGATTGCACGAACAGCTCCTTTCTGGAGCACTAAAATCGAGTCTACGTACATACGCAGCACAACCCCAAAGCAATAACTACACGACAAAACTGCACGCAATCTAAAGCTTTAGATAAGTCACAAAATACACATTGGCTTCCACTCCTCGACTCCTCCCAAGCCTCGAACATACTTTCGTGTAGTTTTACCCCAGAATCACATGTTGACTGTCCTCGAGTTGAAACCGAATTGCTTAATATGCAGCAAACTATTTTCATTAAAGTATTTATGTAACTGAGCGACGATTAGATATTCGAAAATATTTCTTAATGTAGGTAGTACAGATTGATATTGGTCTGAAGTTAGTGGTGCGTAATGTACTAACCTGATTTATACAACGGAATAATTTTGCTAATTTCATCAAGTCAGGAAACACACTACATATACATCTATTCAAATCACAATTAAAGTGGGAGTGTTAATGCTAAATAAAGATTTTATAATTTGTACCGAAATGCCCCATAAATTAGCCGTCTTCTTAATATTAATTGATTTAAGCGCGAAATTCAGAACAAACCCATTAACATGACCGAAATATAAACCGTTATAAAATTCAGGCATGTATCTTTTAGATTATGACTCTCCAATGAAGGTGAAAGAGCACTAGTAAGATTGATAGGAAAAACAGAAAAAAAATCAATGTGTTTAGACTTTACAAAACATTTTAAAATTTTAATTATAATTTTACACAATTTCCAAACTGTTCAACACACATACTTAACGCCAAATCCCTTGCGGGGTAGGCAGAGAGAACGGAGCGCCATAAGGCACGATTCTTACACATCTCACTCGCTTCGATGACTTTCATAACTCTTTTCATGCACGCGCGTCGATTTTTGAGGCTCCTAACATCACCTTCCTCCAGAACACGTTCAATTTAGTCATGAAATGTATGTCTTGGCCGTCCTCAACTCCTACATCCATCCGCTTTTGCATTGTATATCTGCTTAGTCAATCATGCATCATCCATCCTTTCTACATGTCCGAACCATCGGAGCATGCCCTTTCTTACTTTTACACCGAAACTCTCTTTCAATCCGACTTCCTTCATTATAACCTTGTTTTCGACGCGGTCAGCGAGGGTCACTCCGCAGATTTTGCGCAATGCCCTCATTTCGACCGCGTTTATCCTACTTTCATGCACACCTTGCCATACGCAGCTCTCGCTTCCATAAGTTAGCGTTGAAATCAGTATTGCTTTGTGGATTGCTAGCTGGGCTTATCTGCAAATATTTTTTGCGCCCAGGAATCTGCCCAACGCTCCATTTACGCTATTCCCTACCGCCACTTTTCTTTCTATATCCGCGGTGTACCTTCCATCCCTGCTAAAAGCGCATCCAAGATATACAATTTCATTCACCTGTTGAAGCATTACATCGTCAACCTTGTTGGCCTTGCATCCGTTCTGGATTCCTCCCTTTCAAACACCAACCAACTGTTCACTGCTATTGAATTGTATTTCATAGTACAACATGTACAAAGTTTCATTATTAACAGTGATCCCCTAGTAAGTCCCCAGAAGTAAATATTTGGCTAAATAGCCGTACACAATAGTTCAAAAAGTGGTGCATGGAGTCCCTCCGTGCTAAAGAAGTGAAACTTTGTATCATGTATGCATAAAATACAACACATTTATCTCTCCATATTGGATATAGTGTGACGTCACATTGTTGTTGACATAATCCCTTTTATTGGATATTCATATTGTCGAAAAGCATTAAAAATATTTTATCCGGGTGAGAGGTCGTAGTATTTCACCGGTTGAGCCGGCCCATTCGTGCAGGGAACTGCGTGGCTCTTTTACTATTGAACTATTTTTATTCACACTAACTAACCAGTAGACTATTGCGTTAAAAGGTGCAAAAATCACAATATAAACATTTAAATACAGCCAAACTAAAGTCATTTTGTTTTAAAATAACCTAGCACTATAAAAAGACTATTTGTTCTCAAAATCAATAGGAGTTTATACTTGCCTCATATATTAAGATTGAAATCATCACTATGTTACAGTATTCGTACATTTTATTTAGTCTTTTGTTACAAACATTACCTAGATTGGCCCATAAAAATTGGGAAACTACTATTAATTTTTTAAAGCTCCCTTTGAGTGAAACTAAGTCAAACATCATACCAATTATGTATGACAATGATAGTTGCTTACCATCACGTGATTCGCTTGTAAAATTTTGTAATGAAATTTGTGAGATGTTTAGTGGTTAGTAACTCTATCACAAGTGTGATTGAGACAAGTGAAAACAATGCTATTAAAACCGACATACTGATTGAATGCGTCTTGTTAAACAGGAAATATGAAATAAAAGACTTTTTAACCCACTAACCTCTCTTTAATCAGCCATTCTTATTAAAAAATTTACCTGTCTTTACTCAAATAGATCAACAAAGTTGAATATCTATGTTATTTAACTAAATCACACTTCATCAATCACCTTAACCCTACAACAGTGGATAATCCCGTGAACCAGTATAATGAGGCAGTAATATCTACGACATTTTAATTTTATTTTTGATTCAAAACAAATAACAGCTCTATTGGAGTATAGGTAAACATTTTGGTAAAAATGGGTAAATAAAGATTAAAGATGGGTAAGCTCTACTCGTATATTCTTAATATCGAAGCCTAACAAATAACTTGCAGGTTTTGACCACCTAAAAAATTATATAAGATCAATCTCGGCACATTTAAGGCTGCCTAAGGCATCGGGTATTAGAGGCGTAAAGCTACGACTACAGAAATTGACCACAATAAATAAATATACACTCGAATATTCGTGACTTATATTTCTAAATGGTAAATAAGTATGTTTTTCCCAACTTGTACACCGCAGTGGACATTGGTTAATTTTCATTATCATTCAGTGTTTCCGCTTGAAAATAATAATGCGGTTGGTCACCACCCACATGGACTGATAGTAGGTAGATGATAACTTGTATATATAAAACGATCTAACTTCAAGTTTCATTAAACATTTGCAAGTAACATTCGTACTGCACGACACATACAAGTCTTTAATCGGTAAGTTATATTTTGTACAATTTTTTTTCCATTCCTACTATTACTTTTTTTTATTCATTTTTCATGATATTTTAATCAAGAAAATTATTATGATAATGTATGTATTAATTATGAAGATTTATATATAGCAAACCGTCTCGGATCAAATGTTATTTAAAATATTCAATAATTACTATTTGTTTAAATGCAATTTAAAATTGAAAATATTTTCGTTTTCAGAACAATCAAAAGAAACAACATGAATATAGATACGCTGTGGGAATCTGCACTAGGTGCCAACTACACAACTAATAAAGATTTGTCTTTCCCGTACTCAGAATTGCCATATCTTGGCGATTATAGGCTGAACCAGATACCCCTATCACTCAATGAGCTAATAGAGCATGTGGACTACTGGGGTGAAGGTAGAGTAGTCTCGCTAAGAGGTGTGAGTGGCTTCACTCACAGTTATAACATTAATCATCAGTATCGGCTGGTGAGTGACGGAGCTGACCGTGATAGGAAGATACCTAATAGAATTCCAGTGTCCGGTTACGATAACTGTGACACAAGCAAATACTTAAAAGATAATTCAGTGTTGACGGTAACCTTCCAAGGAGAAAATATCAATACAAGCTGCGCGGATGATATAGCACGGATCGTTAACAAAGATTTTGGAAAGGTCATAGTATACATAGAGTATATAAGTCCAGATGATATCTCCAGATTAACTGCGACGTTGAAGAAAAAATCTATCTATCTGTATCCAAAGTACGATTTACCTGAACCTCTTAAACAAATTACATCATTTGTGGAATATAAAGCATTTTTAAATATCAACGTACTCAAAGACGAAATCATTCGCCTTGTGGGCAATGGTACTTACAATGAAGCAGTGGCATTAATTAAAGATATGAATAAAGAAGATAGTAGATTCGTTGTAAAGAAACTGCTAGAGAAATATCTAAGCCAGAGATCATCGGATAATAGTATCTTTATGTCTTTTGGTTATCAACTGTGGATCAACGGTGGTGAAGATGTTGTTACAAATAATTTCCCTGAACATACCTATTTGGTTTTTGAAGGAGTTTCCCAGGAAATTATTAATGTTAGCTACGTCCAATCCCTAAAACTTGACGTTAATGTGGATAGTGATAATGACAGGCGCGCATGGGGAGACGGTGCCAAGGTTGACTATGAAAGACTTCGCTGGCGTTTTGACCCTATCTGGGAGAATAATTCTGTTCTCTTTAAATTGTACAATTTCCACGGCGATAGATATTTGAAATCAGGAGTTGTTGCTGACAGCATGGGAGACAGGACCATGTATGGTTCTACTGAATCGAATACGAACAGGCACAAGTTCATTTTAGAGCCATTTATTGAAAATGGCGCTGTAAAATTCCACATAATAAACTATGAATATCGTCAAGGACTGAAATTGGGCGTGGCGGTGGATAGTTACGGAGATAGGTTGGTGTACGGACACAACGGAGACATACGTGAAGACAACAAACGCTATCAATGGATTATAAGAAAATGGCAATAATTGTTATTGCTATTGTTTGCTCAAATAGCTCGCAAGATATTTCAATATTTTCATAAATGACTAGCTGACCCGGTAAACGTTGTCTTGGCGAAAAATAAAATTTAAAAATAGGGAGTGATTGTAGAGTGTTGAAAATTTAGGGTTTTATGTATTTTTTATACCGTTTTATAAAAAAATAAGAATAAGAAATATATTGAAAAATAAAAAAAAAATAGATATTTAACTTGCTGTCTTATTATATATGAAAAAAAAAATGTTGGCTCATTTTTTATAACTAGCATGATTTCAAAAGTTTCAATAAAACCTTTTTGCTGAAAATTATCGGAAAGTGTAATTAATAGCAAAAGTTGAATCATTTAGATACACAAGTATCATTGTAATTGGCCCAAGTAGAAAAAACTTCAGTCAAATTAAAGTTATTGATTCTATTTTTATATGTTTTAATCTGATTTGGTCAATAAATTAATTACATTATTTACAATATATACAATTAAAAAACTACCTGAAATCAAATTTCTCCGCATCTCGGTCTACTGGCAGCGTGCCCAGAAGACTGGCCGCATTGCCACGCTGAATGGCAATGCTAATCCTCTGTGCGAAGAATAGACCAGCCCTCTGGTCAATAAATATATATGAATATTTTAAATTTGCTTTTATTTCCTTGATAAGCTATATTATATAATATTCATCCATCCTTACGACTACCTGGTGGTTTAGTAGGTACCACATATGAGAGGATCCACAAACAAATCCAGAATTGGATTTTATATTGATATTGTAGGAATCTTATTTTGGAACTATGAATCCATTCGCATTCCATATGCAAATGATGAAGAATAGTAGTGAGCGTCTGTCAAGCCGACGTTGGTAGGTGACTCCCGGGTGTATGGAAAAAAATCCCATATTCCTATTCAAAGGTAAAAAATGAGTGTTTCGCGATTTTCAGCAAAACGGTACGTTTTACCACAAAAGTATCTGGACAAAAATTGAACATATATACTTTATTTATAACTAGCTGACCCGGTGAACTTTGTTCCTCATCAAAAGTAATAAATGAGTAAAATTTGGATATTAAAAAGTTCAATTTGTGATATTTATCGGCACGCGTCATAACTGCTATGTCCCGATATGTTAATACTGTAATATCATCGTAAATATTCGTTTAAATTAAATGAGGTAAAGGGCCATATTGATCTATATTAAAAACACAATCTATTTAAGACTTAACTGGACGAAAATTGATGCTGTTATGTTTAAAATCGCTTCGTAAATAAGCCATTATTTCTCGTAAAAAGGTAAGAAATAAAAATGGTCATTGTGGTTTATCCCCAAGAGATAGATATATGCCATCGCGGACGTTTTTGTAGATATATTTTGAAGGTGTATAACAATGTAGTACACTGTTTTGATTATCACCTAGGATTCAGGCAGCGTTTGCGATTACAGTTTTAAAGCTTCAACATTATCGGTTTTTTTTACTACAATACAAAATAATGGAAATTTCCAAAGATTAAGAAGGATAAAAGCGATATAAATAAAAAAGTAGTCTGTAGGGTCTAGCTGATAACCAAGCCACTCTTGAACTTGTTAATAAACACGAAAAAGATGTTGATGAGCAGCAACTGAGCTTAGAGGAAGACAAACTAAATGAACTTGTTTTTTATTTTATACGTGGCGTACTCAGGCATAGTATGGCGATAATAACTTTAATAACTTTTTGAATAGTTGAGAAACTGTGGCCCATAGGAGAGTAGTATTTTTTAGACACCTTTTATAGATAATTTTATAATCTACTGTTTTACTAAAAATCGCGAGAAAACTCATTTTTTATTACTTTTGACTTTGGATAAAAAAATTCATACACGGGAACAATGGGGAACTCTTAAATCTGACCCGGCGAACTTTGTTTCGCCTCAAAAGCATGATATGAGTTAATAAAAGATTTTTGTAAATTAAAAGTAATAATAGTTACTTTTTATTACATCAGTGACCTACAAAAAAGTCCCGCTAAAATCACAAAGGTCTTTGCGGTGCTCTTCTAGTACCCTGTCGATCCTGGTCGCCAGGTTGTTAGGTTCAAAGCAACTTCTAAAGGAACACCGTTCCTTTTTTAGAAGAGTAGTGACGGATCGGTACAGAATGATAAATTTCTGCAAAATGTAATGTAACTCGTAATTTATTGATCTGCTCTTGAGTTTCACGATGAGGAAGTTAGACTGATCAGAGAGAGGCGACTCACCACATCTTTTTCATCTATGGATCTGTGGATGCCACCTGAACTGATAAATTATTGTCACGTTCTTCGTGTTAACCTTCAACAACTTTGACAAAAATGGCATCCCATTGTTGGCCATTGTTAGCGCCTCTGCCATGCTTACTCCAAACCAATGCATGATTATTTAAATTTTAAAACAGTTTTTAGTTTAATAATAACTTATTCAAATATTTATCTAATTATATTAATTTTAAATTGCAATACTCCACACATATTACAGTGACATGACAACAAATGTTGACATTTGATTGAAAGTTTAATGTCAAAAATCATCCCATAGTGTTGCTTATCTTAAACCTTTTCACTAAGAATGAACTTTAAGATATGTTTTTAAAGATCAAATTACCTTGTGTATCTTGTGTATCAAAGTGAGGTGACGAATCGTTTGTATGGGAAAATTAAATTGCCTTTTTTCCAACAATTTTTCCATATTTTCCTATCCTATGTCCGATGCCTGGCTCTAAGCTGGCTCCACCAATTTTCAGCCAAATCTGTATGGCCGTTCTTGAATTATAAGTGGTGTAACTAACATCATCATAATTTTCCTGCCCTTGTCCCACTCTAAGTGGGGTCCGCACAATATGTCATCCTTTTCCATTCTCTTCTATCACTCGTCGTGCTCACACTTACTCCCTTCATACTTATATCAACTTTTACACAATCCATCCATCTCTTTTTCGGCCTTCCTCTACTTATGTCCACCCACAGTCCTTCCCATCGCTCTCCTTGTGACATGACTTTCGTCCCTTCTCATAATGTGTCCATACCACGCCAATCTACCACTTCTAACTTTTTCTGTAATTGATGCTACTTTCATGCTTCCTCTTGCAAACTCATTTCTTATTCTATCCAATTTTGTCACACCACACATTCTTCTTAATATACGCATTTCTGTTGCATGTACTCGCCTTTCAGCCACTTCTTTCACTGGCCAGCATTCAGATCCATACAATACGACAGGTCTGACAATCGATTTGTATATTTTCCCCTTTAATTTGAGGGGCATCCGTGGGTCGCATCCTGTTCCTGAGACCTGTCGCCATTTCATCCATCCCGCATTCATTCTGTTATTCACATCACACGACTTTCTTTTATATATATTGTATATAATAATAATTATGTTTTGAACAATTTTACTGATTTTTAGCTTGGTCTTAAATAATGTAACTTCGAATGTCTAACTTGACATCAAATATACAAGTGTTTACTGTTAACTAACAGTAAACACTTGTATCTTTGATGTCTTTAATCAAGTGATTAACAATAGCGTATTTACAATATACGTTATTCACAATTTCATTTTAATAAGTTTGCTATAATATTTCCCCTACTTTTATTAAGATAGATAAGGGAGCCTTGAGGATAAGAGAGGTACTACCAATATAATAGGAATTCTGTACATAAGAGGATAAATAATTACTATGAATAATAAAAATTAACTGAGAAGATTCCTTATGATAGGCTCACGGTTACCGATGGTCTTGATGGATCTCTATCTGATACCACTAGCCTACTAGGAAGTGTATTATGTTCTACATAGTCAGAAGCTTTATAGAGATCACATTATACACCAATAGCAACCTGCGAATTTTCTCAAGCATATAATATACAATCTAATTTTGACAAAAGCCGATTTTTAATTTAAATTGAAAAGGTTTGGTTGACAAATGTATATTTCAAATATCATCAAAAAGATTTATGCTTGCATGTAACAAATAGGACGAAAGTTAGCTGGATTACCTTAACATATTTAGTAAAATATAGGTATTTAATTTTCGTGTTTAATTCAATCGAGGGAATCGCCTACATCTACATAGTTATTAAAAGTATAGCTAGGTTTGGAGTTAGATAATATTTAGTATTTCTATATTAGTTGTTACTTAATCTTGCAGATTGAATATATGGTGACAGAATTAAAAAAAAACATTTCTTGTGTTATCCATCTTATGGGCATACATGCCTTTTTTTATGGGATAGGAGGGCAAACGAGTAAGCAACCAACGCCGCCTATGGACACCAGCAACACATATAGTGTTACTGTTGCGTTGCCGACCTTTAAGGGATAGGGGATAGGAAAGGACGGGGAAGGGGGTGGGCCTCCGGGTACCTCTCTCACCGAACGAAACACGGCATGAGCCACTTTACGTCGGTCTTCTGAGAGGTCGTGGTATTTCACCGGTCGAGCTGGCCCATTCAGGCAGCGAACTGCTTGGCTCTACCACTGTACAAATAACTTTGCAAACAAATGCCTTTTTGTCTCTCTTTTGTGTCACATAATTTATTAATTCTTATCTTCATATAACACACAGAGATTTGTCTGCATAGCACCCAAACTAATGATATTGATCATTTATCTCATTTCAATGATCGTTCAGATGATAGGGTTTCAATAATATTAAGTTTGATAATAACTATACATATTTTTAAAGGATTTTGCGAGTGGTAATTAATTTTAATTCCAATTCACTCATTACTTAAAGTTGAAATCTACAAAGATTGGATTTAATGTGTAGTTTTATTTAAGTAATAGTGTGTGACATATATTTTGTCATAAATATAAATTTGGAATACGGACATCAATTCATCTTCTCCACATAACGTAACTTTCAATTGCAGCTACACAAGCAACCATGCTTGTGTAGCTACAATTATGTCTCTGTCAAAGAAACAATGATGTCTCAGTGGATTGTGTATAATTATATGTACTTACGCTTACTTTTCTGATATCAAGGGTGGTAAGTTACTACACCCCTTGATTATTATTTTTCTTTGAATATTCTTGACACCTATTTCAATTTGTTATCTAGGTATGCTGTTCCCAAATTGTGTACCGCAGTTTCCGTTTAAAAAAGTGTGGTTAATTACCACCCACTAGTACTGATAATGAACAGATAGCTTGAATATATAAAAGTGCACAAACTACATGTTTCATTACACATTTGCAAGTAACATTTGTTCTGTACAGCACATAAAGACTTGAAGGGGTAAGTTATATTTAACATACATACATATTATATTTAATACATTTTTTTTCTCTAATTTTATTATTTTTAATGGTTATTCATTATTTTTTTATTTTAATTGATGATGTGCTCATTACAGAGATCTTGTTGCACAATACTGCTCTTCAGAGCTACTATAAAATTAAAGTGTTTACAACATCAATTGTTGCATTATATCTATGAAACTGCATTACATTTGTTAAAAATATTTGCCGAAATTCAATTAAAAACTTAATAATATTTTCAGATCCCTAAGAAAACATACAAAATGCATTCAGAAACGCTATGGAAATCTGCACAAGATCCCAACTACTCAACCAATATAGATCTATCGTTCCCGTACTCAGGATTACCATATCTTGGCAAGTATAAGCTGATCAAGATTCCCTACTCACCGAATGAGCTGAAGCATGTGGACTACTGGGGAGAAGGTAGAGTAGTCTCTTTAAAAGGTGTGAGTGGTTTCACTCACAGTTATAACATTAATCATCAGTATCGGCTGGTGAGTGACGGAGCTGACCGCGATAGGAAGATACCTAATAGAATTCCAGTGTCCAGTTACGATAATTGTGACACAAGCAAATACATAAAAGATAATTCAGTGTTGACGGTAACCATCCAGGGTGGAAATATCAATACAAGCTGCGCTGATGATGTAGCACGAATCGTTAACAAAGACATTGGAAAGGTGGTTGTGTATGGAGATGACTTGAGTTCAGAAAATATCTCCAGCCTAACCGCGGCATTGAAGAAAAAATCAATGTATCCATATCCGAACTACGACTTACCTATCACTCTCGAGGGTATTACATTATTTAAAGAATACAAAGCATTTTTAAATATCAACACAATCGCAGATGAAATTATCCGTCTTGTGGGCGATGAAGCTTACACTGAAGCAGTTGGATTAATTAAAGATTTGACTATAAAAGATAGTGGATTAGTCGTAACTAAACTTAAAGAGAAATATTTGAACAAGAAATCACCCGATAATTGGAAGTTCATGTCATTTGGTTATCAACTGTTGAATTTCGGTGGTGAGCATGTTGTTGTCCGTCATTACCCTGATGAAATCTATTTAGCATTCCACGTAGTTTCAAAGGAAATAGTAAATAAAAAATTCAACCAATCACTGAAACTTGACGTGAATGTGGATAGTGATAATGACAGGCGTGTGTGGGGAGACGGCGCCAAGGTGGACTATAACAGACTCCGCTGGACTTTCCACGCTATCTGGGAGAATAATGCTGTACTTTTTAAGTTTTACAATTATGACGGCGATGGATATCTGAAATCGGGCATTGCTAAGGACAGCATGGGAGATAGAACGATATACGGTTCTCCCCAATCTGACACGAACAGGCACAAGTTCATTTTGGAGCCATTTGTTGAAAATGGCGTTTTGAGATTCCACATTATTAACTATGAATATCGCCAAGGGCTGAAATTGGGCGTAGAGGTAGATAGTTACGGAGACAGGTTGGTGTACGGACACAACGGAGACATACGTGAAGACAACGAACGTTATCAATGGATCGTTAAGCAATGGGACTATTAATGCTAGGATAATCCACAACATAATATTAACAAAAATCTCATTTCCGTTATTTATCCTGCTTTTAAATTTTTGTAATAATAATGTGTAATATTTATTTTAGTCGTTTTTATAATCATCGTATTAAAAACTAATCTATGAAAACTTCTTTGTAACGTAGAAAGGATTTTTACATCTGTATGTAAAGATCATCAATTCATTTATGTTAATAAATAAATAATAGTTTAAAAAAACTAAAAAACACGCTTTTTATAGAAAACCGAACTAAAATATAGAAAATAAATTTTAATGAATTTAAATTAAGAAAATAGTGTTAAAAATTTCAATGAATAAAAATTAATAATAGTGAGAATAAAAAATAAAAAAAATATTTTAAAAAAAGCGTGGGGTGCATGGTGTCAATAGTTATAAATATTTTATTGACAGATATGAGTAGAGTGATTATCATTTCGATAATATCTTAAAAAGCACCCCACGCTTTTTTTAAAATAAAATATTTTTTTTTTATTCACACTATTATTAATTTATATTCATTGAAATTTTTAACACTATTTTCTTAATTTAAATTCATTAAAATTTTTTTTTAAACTATTATTTATTTTATATTTTTTATTTCGGTTTTCTATAACAAGCGCGTTTCTTAGTTTTTTAAACTATTACTTAACTATTTTAAAGCGTGCTAACAACGGATATCAAAACCGAATTTGAGGAATAGCGCCATCTGTGACTTATACAAGGAACTCGTTTCAAGTTGATAACGTAGACTTTCCGCTGATTGCCACTAGATGGTGCGAGAAGTGAACTATGAACACTAAAAAATTAACAAAAATCATATTTTTCAAATTGAAAAATGGAATAATTTTATCAAATTAGTGTATTGTCATCGGTCCTCAATCAATCTACAAAGTTTGAACGAAATCTGGCCGTTTAAAGTGGGTCAAAATCGCGCCCAAAGAAGTCGGTTACAAACATACAAACATACAGGTGAAGCTAATAAAAAGCTAATAATAAATGCATATTATTATCTTAGATTTTCTTTTACTGTTTCCTCTTAAACAGCTTTAAGCTTCTCAGAGGAATTGACTATTGTTTATAAGATTGTTTGTTTTTTGAAGTGAAACTTCTTATACGACGTGCAAACGCGGGTTCGAATCTTGGCTCACACCATTGACTTATCGAAATTATTTTTGTGACAAATATCGATGACTGACAACTAGGTTTGCCACCTATTTCATTTAGGACGTAAGCAGGCTTAACAGCCGCTGCCTACACCTTCGGGTAGAAAAACGCGTGAAGTAATGTTACCCGAACAAAAACGGTAACCCCATCCAATTACTTACCACGCCCGACGTTGCTTATTCTTGTGGTCGGTCGAACGTGTGATCCAATACGCTATGGACGTTGGTTATAAAGGCAATAAATTAACCAGTCAATATAATAAGCAACTAATTTAATGTATTGCCATCTTTGTCCATAAGGTTAAACTACTATAAAGATTACCGATATGGATTTGAACGAGTATTCTCAATGTATGATGTAGGCGACATCTATGAACTAAACCTACCATAAATTAATATTATCAATAATGATGCCATTCCAGTCCATTCCAGTCGTAACGATGTGATAAATATTTGTGCCAGTACATATAATATACATGCATAACAAAAATCAAAAATCAAAATCAAAATCTCATTTATTCAATTCAGGTCATTAAAGACACTTATGAAGGTCAATATTTTCAATCTGCCAATTCGATTACTCACGTCCTGAGAAGAATTGGCAAGAAACTCAGGGGAGTCCTCTTTTTTTTTGTTTTTACTTAATTATAAGTAAACTAAATTACAAATTATTAGAATAATTTATAGAGCAAAATGAGGTTCCTCGCGTCAAACTTAGGACACAGTACGTTAATATTCTTTGGACGCTTGAACAGACCAGTCCCCACAAACAGCACCCGTTCACAAGCATGACCCATATCTCAGCCATCGCCTCCCTCGCCATATTTTAGGGAAGGTGGCGACCCGATCAACGACGCCGCCATAAGCAAGGACTTTTCAGTGAGCATGACTTATTCAAGATCCCAGACAAAACAAAAAAAGAAATTAGTAAGCTTGCCGGTGAGAAACGTCATATTGCACACAATCTTCCTAATTAACAGTAATGTTTAGTTAGCAGATTAACAATATTTTGCTACAGCAAATACAAACAATATAACACAAAAGAAGCAATTCAATTCCAAACGGTTTTATCATTGATATAATCTGCGATACAGTAATAAGCCCTTGAATATAGTCTACTTTTAACATATTTCTTAAATTTACCTAACGATAATTCAACCGCGTCGTTTGGAAGCTTATTATAAAAGCGTATACATTGACCTGGAAACGCGTTAGAAATTTTATGGAGCCTAGTAGTGGACACAGCAAGTTTGTTTTTATTTCTTAAGTTTAATTGATGAATATCACTGTTTTTCTTAAATTTAGTTATATTTTTATGAACATAGATTAAATTATCATAAATATATTGTGAATGTAACGTCATTATTCGTATCTCTTTAAATTTACTTCTCAGTGTATCCCTGGGACTCATCATATAGATAGCACGAATAGCTCGTTTCTGGAGCACAAAGACCGAGTCTACATCCGCAGCACTACCCCAAAGCAATAGACCATATGACATAATGCTGTGAAAATAACTAAAATAAATTAAACGTGCAGTATCAACGTCGGTCAGTTGACGTATTTTCTTTACAGCGTAAGCGGCTGAGCTAAGTCTACCAGATAACGTCTCTATATGTGGGCCCCACTGTAGTTTAGAGTCTAATGTTATACCACGAAAGACAACCCTATTGACCAATTCCAGTCTCCTGTTGTCCATCACGACACTGGTTTTTACTTGTTTAACATTTTTTGTAAAAAATCTAACATATTTGGTTTTGCTACCATTTAAAAGCAAATTATTAGCACTAAACCAGTTTACTATCTTTGAAAGAGCATTGTTTACATCGTCAATTACTGATTGTTGTCTCTTTACCTTAAAAACTAAAGAAGTATCATCTGCAAACAAAACTATTTCATGATTGTCCTTTACAAGATAAGGTAGATCATTAATGTACAAAAGAAACAGGAAAGGTCCCAAGATAGAGCCCTGCGGCACCCCCATTGCTACAGCTGATCCATGTGATCTCTTTCCGTTAACATCTACTGTTTGGATCCTATCACGTAGGTAAGAAGTAAGAAGATCCAAAGCAATGCCCCTTATGCCATAGTGATGAAGTTTTCTGACCAGAGTCTTATGCTGGACACAATCAAAAGCTTTAGATAAGTCACAAAATACCCCATAGGCATCCTGCGACTCCTCCCAAGCCTCAAATATACTTTCGAGTAATTTTACCCAAGCATCACATGTTGACCGTCCTCGAGTGAAACCGAATTGTTTATTATGCAGCAGACTATTTTCATTAAAGTATTTAAGTAACTGAGCGAGGATTAGTTTTTCGAAAATTTTACTTAATGTAGGTAGTACAGATATTGGTCTAAAGTTAGTGGGATCTAATGTACTACCTGATTTATGCAACGGAATAATCTTGCTTAGTTTCATCAGGTCAGGAAACACACCACAATCAATACATCTATTAAAAATCACAATTAAAGCGGGAGCGATAGTGCTAAAAAAGATTTTATAATATATACAGAAATGCCCCACAAATCAGCCGTCCTCTTAATATTAATTGATTTAAGCGCGACATTTAGATCAAACCTATCGACATGACGAAAATTAAAACCGTTATAAAATTCAGGCACGTTTTCTTTAAGTAACGAGTCTGCAATGGAGGTGGAAGAGCCTGGAGCACTAGTAAGATTGACGGGGAAAACAGAAAAAAAAATTTTCAAAGGCATTGGCCACCTCATAATATGAGTTGGTATCATGGCCATTGACACATAACTTAAATTCTGAATCCCTAGCTGGACTCTTACCAGTCTCTTCACTGATGACTCTCCAAGTGGCTTTGATTGTGTTACTACTATTTCTTATTTTACATTTAATGAAAATAGATTTCGCCACTTTACAAACGCGTTTGAAAATCTTTGAATATAATTTTACATAATTTCCAAACTCTTCACTGCGGTTGAATTGTCTTTCATAGTAAAACATGTACAAAGTTTGCCTACTTTTATGAATCCCTGTGGTTGCCCAGTCGCCAAAGACAGGGCTATTAGCAACAGTGATCTCCTTGGGAGTAACAGAAGAAAACAATTAAAAAATAAACTATACATTGAATTCGGTTCTAATTCATTATCTAAAAAAGGTAAGTTATTGGCTAAGTTAGCTTTCATACATTCCAAGCGACCAGCTGTTACTGGCACAAAAGTAATTTTTTTTTCCCTTCATTTTTATTTTTTAATTTTATTGTAATCATTTGCCCAGAATGATCAGAATCTAATTTATTAATAATACTTTTTTGTGTAGGACTAATATCTGTATATATATTATCCAAACAGGTAGCTGTAGTAGCAGTTGTTCTAGTAGGCTCCATAAATAAATTAACCAAATTATGGGATTTAAAAAGACTTAGAATTTTACAAGTTGCAGTTGTATTAGCAAGAATATTCACATTAAAATCTCCTCATACTAAAATACTTTTATCTGAATTACCAACTTTGCATAGGGCTTCATCCATGATTTCTATGAAAGAGTTAAGATCCGCGGCAGGTGGTTTGTATACACATAAAATAATGAACTGCTCCAATTGTACACAGGACAGTTCTATGGAACATTCTACAGAGAGGGACACAATATCTTTCCGTTCTTTAAATTTAAGGTTTTTATTGAGCAAGATTAGCGACCCCCCATGTACTGTGTTGACCCTGCAGAATGAACTGCCTACCTGGTGGTTGCTGAAATAAACTAACTTCACGCCAAATCCCTTGCGGGGTAGGCAGAGAGATCAGAGCGCCATAGGGCACGATTCTTAATACGCCTCACTCGCTTCGTTGACATTCATGACTCTTTTCATGCACGCGCGTCGGTTTTTGAGGCTCTTAACATCACCTTCCTCCAGAACACGTTCTATTTGGTCATGGAATGTCTGTCTTGGCCGTCTTCGACTCCTACATCCATCCGCTTTTGCATTGTATATCTGCTTAGTCAGTCTTGCATCAACCATTCTTTCTACATGTCCGAACCATCGGAGCATGCCCTTTCTTACTTTTACACCGACACTCATAATATATGCTTGTTTTTTAAGTGATTTTAATGTAAATGTTGTTTTTGATGAGCAACTAGTGAGTGTTTTAACTAATACTACTAGAAATAGACTTTATTACTTTTTACGTGATATACATACGAATATTTTGGTATGTAACTATATAAATATTATTAAATATATATATATAAATATAAAGGAGAACGAAAAAAGAATGCATGCTACAGAGATGAGAATGTTGAGATGGATGTGTGGAGTGACGAAAAGGGATAGAATACGGAATATTTATGTAAGAGGAAGCCTGAAAGTTGCACCTATAACTGAGAAGATAAGAGGAAATCGCCTTGTGTGGTATGGGCATGTAATGAGAAGAGATGATGCACATGCTGTGAAAAGAATTATAAACCTGAATGTGGAAGGAAACAAGAGAAAAGGGAGACCGAAGAAAACATGGATGAATTGTGTTAAAGATGATATGACTAGGAAGGGTGTTGCTGTGGAAGAAGTGAATGATAGAGAACCATGGAAAACAAAAACCTGTTGTGCCGACCCCAAATGATGGGAGAAGGGCAGGAAGATGATATATAAATATAAAAATTCCAATTTCTTTCTAATTTATTACTGGTTTTATTAGAATAGGTAGTGAACTAAGTATATTATTTATTAGTGATGGTCCGATTCGAGTTGAAATACTTAGTTAAACCGACATGGAACGGAGTAACTGCAACCTTTATTTGAACCGTGATTATTTATGACTACATTCGTTCATAGCAAAAAAAGCGTCACTTTTATGTAGATCTAATATTAACCTATTTTTGTTCCGTTTCTATCAATTATCCTTCATCTCCAATTTATTTTCTATAGCAAAATGAAATGTTCTTAAATAATATAACTTCACGCAAAGTCAGAGGCACGCAGGCAGAGAGAAAAGAGCGCCATAAGATACAATTCTTACACACCTCACTAGCTTCTTTGTCTTTTATAACTCTCTTGTTAAACACGCTTGTGGATTTTTAAATCTTCTGACGTCACCTTCCTCAAGGACTTGTTCTATTTGGTCAGGGAAAGTGTATCGTGGGCGTCCTCGACTCCTGCATCTATCCGCTTTTGCATTGTATATCTGCTTAGTCAATCTTGCATCCTTCCTACATGTCTAATTGTCTGAACCATCGGATATACTTATATAGCAATATTTTTTTGTTCATTTATAGATAATTTTAACGACAACATAGATAATGAATGAATGCTTGATACAGTGAATTATAAGTTTTAGACAGTTCAACCTAGGCGGACGAAAATTTTTTTTAATATATATTTTAAAATTGCCCTAACTCGATTTACGTGTATTGTAACTCGAGTCAACACGAGTTAGGATTTACCCGAGTTTACACATCACTATTATTTATTTGAGTCTAATTTAATAAAATAATTCAGTAGATAACAATATTATTTAGTTTGTACTATTCCTAACAAATAAATTATTCCGCCATTACTCCGATGTTTTGACCAAAATTTAGTAATAACAACATCTTTTTACTTAACAAATGGATCTACTAAAAATAATACTTGAAAAAGAGGTTAATATTCAAAATATTTTTTTAGATAATTATGACACCAGTATTAGTACGGAATAGTGTGTAAATATATACATTAATTACTTTAATAATCAAACATTCCACTATCCTTCGGCGGATGGCGCTACTAGGATGTTTTAAAATTAAGTTCTCTTATCTTATAAATATTACATAAAACGAGTAGATATTATCTAGTATTAAAATATTAAATATGGAAATAATTATTATGAATATTCATGCAGCATCAATATTGATTTAAACATTGAAATCTAATAGACCTAATGAAGTTTTATAGGGTTATTATTAAATATAGTTGACATCAGTCTCACTGGCGCAGTGGTCGAGCCCACGGCTTCTGATCCAGAGGTCCGGGTTCGATTCCAGACACTGGCTCACATCAATGATTTTTCGAAATTGTTTTCGGAAGTTATGTGTGATAAATATCGATGACTGACAATCTTTGTGCCCGGTATGGCAATAGGTTCGCCATCTATTCCATTTGGGCCGCTACATGGCGTCGCACCGTCACCCCGCTTCTAAATTAAGAAGTTGTGGGTTCGAATCCTGGCTCACACTAATGACCTTTCAAAATTATTTTCGAAAGTTAAGTGTGATAAATATCGATGGCTGAAAACTCTGTGCCCGGTGTAAGGCAATAGGTTCGCCACCTATTCCATTTGGGACGTAAACATAACAGCGAGACGAGGCTTAACAGCCGCTGCCTACACCTTCGGGTAACCAAAAGGCGTGAAGTTATCTTATGTTAAGTTATTAGGCACCAATACAAAATACTACAATCCATCAAATTTTTACATATTATTAATATGTGCCTTGGTAGTCCAATCTGAAGTGCCTTGCAGTTTTATAATGTGTAAATTTTAACTTTCGAAGGCTATCAAAGCAATATCATGGATTTTAAGTTATCCTGGTGTAAACACTTTAATATAGCTCTAATTATCAGAGATTTTAATTATACTTTGTACTAAAAAATGAAACAAACATATGTCTTTAACAGTGTTAGAGTCTTGTAGCTTGCTGCATGAATGGGCCTGCTCGACCGGTGAAATACCACAACCTTTTAGAATATCGGCGTAAAGTGGCTCATGCAGCATTTCGTTCGGTAAGAGACCTCTCTTACCGAACGAAATGCGGCATGAGCCACTTTCAACCTCCCAAGACTCCCAAGATCCGGAGGCCCGATCCCCTCTCCCATTCCTTTCTCCTCCTACTCACTTAAAGATCGGCAACGCACCACGGTGTTCATGGGCGGTGAGAAGTTACTTTCCATCAAGTGACCCACTTGCACGTTTGCCATCCTATTCCTTAAAAAAAAATTCATTCCTTGAATTTATTATTAAATCATTTCTTATGAAAATGTATTTAAATTCTATTAAAATAATAATTCATAATAATAATTCTTTTAATTTATGTTTGCTTCAATCAATATGTTTCATTTTATTTAACAGATGCCAAGTCAAATACTAGTACTGTTGATGATTATTAGTTGTAGTTTTAATATTAATATTTCCATTTTTATTGTTACCTAAGATTTAACAAGACAAGATTTAACCTTGGTAATATAAATTGGAAATTACCAACATATTCCCAAGGCCATCAAGTGCTTAATATGGGCGAAATCCTGCTAGGCTTTACTTAAATTAATACCTCAATTTAATTTTGAATGTACCATCTCGTCGCATCTGATCATGTGCTGACTACTCTTTCCACTTCTAATGTTAGTGAATGTTCAAATCCTCTAAGTAATACGGACCCGTGCCCGCTTAGAAATTAATATCTGTCTCAAAAAGGAAGTTAGGCTTCCGTATAATGGTGTTAATGCTAGACCAAATTATTTTAAGGGCGATTATCAATCAATTCGCAATTTTCTGGAAGACTGGAAATTTGTTTGATGGACTAAATGATGTGAACCAGATGCCAGATGATTTTTTATTATGTTATTTATAATATATTTATACGAGTACGTGTATAAATAAATAATAAATGTTTAACAAATCACTAATTTCTGGAGTTCTTCCGCGAAAATGGAAGATAGCAAAAGTATTCCGGATCCACAAATCAAATGACATTAATCTTGCGACTAATTAAAGACCAATCTCGATTTTATCATCATTTGCTAAAATATTTGAAGCTATAATCTGTCCACACATCCAAAACCATTTAAAACAGCGTACATAAGCATGGGTTTGTAGGGTCTTTGTCAACATGTATGAATCTGATTTCTTTCTCTGAACTTTTGATTAAAGCCATAGACGCTGGCTATCAAGCAGACGTCATTTTTACTGACTTCAGCAAAGCTTTTGACAAGGTCTTCCATGTGATCTTAATATCAAAGTTAAGCTGCTATGGTAGTTCTGGACCTTAATTGCATTGGTTGACTTCTTACTTGCAAAACAGATAATTTTTACTGTATTAATGGTTAAAGTTCTTCCATTTAATAAAAACATTAAAAAAAAGATCCCAAATATGTGTGTGGAACTCTAGTTGTCTATGAATTATAATGGGAAAGTATTAGGTTCGAAGCTAACAGACAAGTGATGCGACACAAAACAATGATTTTGCCATATACACCCATTTGGGTGTATATGGCAAGTTATGTATGTTTTAGATAGGCATTTGCCTATCTAAAACACACATAACTTCACGCCTTTTGTTACCCGAAGGTGTAGGCAGCGGCTGTTAAGCCTCGTCTCGCCGTTATGGTTACGACCCAAATGGAATAGGTGGCGAACCTATTGCCATACCGGGCACAAAGTTTTCAGTCATCGATATTTATCACACATAACTTCCGAAAAACAATTTCGAAAAGTCATTGGCGTGAGCCAGTGTCAGGAATCGAACCCGGACCTGTGGATCAGAAGCCGTGTGCTCGACCACGTGTATATGTATGTATGTATGTAAAATACATTATAATTAATTTTGCATACTGTGATAATAGTGAGTGATAACTTATCATATGTTGGTAGACCGTGATTTTTAACCCCTATATTAGGTCGGGGAAAAAGTCTTTTCGCATAACGTAGGTATAAACTTATTATAAAATTTCTTTGACTGTACTATTTGTGTCTGGCTGGTTTTGGTAACATTAAAAAGGTTACATTATAAAGAAAAGAAAAAAATAAAAAAAAGTTGTTTCCCGCTATTTTTCATTTGTTTTTCTCTCCGTAAAAATGAGTGAATCTAATGAAGAAATTCGATACATTTTAAAATTTTATTATAAAAAAGGCAAAAATGCAACTAAAGCAGTGAAAAAAATTTGTGATGTTTATGGACCTGATGCAGTGTCAGTAAGAGTAGCACAAATTTGGTTCAAACGTTTTCAGTCCGGAAATTTTGATGTTAAAGATGCACCTCGCTCTGGTCGCCCTGTTACGAATAAAATGGACGCCATTTTTGAAAGAGTGGAGCAAGATCGGCATATTAGTAGTTACGATGTAGCTGAAGAACTGGGAATTGACCACAAAACAGTTTTGACCCATTTGAAGAAAGCTGGTTATA
Source organism: Euproctis similis (assembly GCA_905147225.2). Taxonomy (NCBI): domain Eukaryota; kingdom Metazoa; phylum Arthropoda; class Insecta; order Lepidoptera; family Erebidae; genus Euproctis; species Euproctis similis. Next base: position 858,130 of record LR990121.1, on the reverse strand, counting down.
CAAAAAAGCTCGATATTTGGGTGCCACACGAGCTCACTCAAAGAAACTTAATGAACCGTGTACTCATTTGCGATTCATTATTGAGACGTAATGAAACCGAGCCGTTTTTGAAGAGATTGATAACTGGCGATGAAAAGTGGATCACGTACGACAAGAACGTGCGAAAAAGGTCGTGGTCGAAAGTTGGCCAGGCTTCACAGACTGTGGCCAAACTTGGCCTAACACGAAATAAGGTGATGCTGTGTGTATGGTGGGATTGGAAGGGCATTGTTCATTATGAGCTTTTACCGTCCAGCAAAACCATCGATTCTGATCTTTACTGCCAGCAACTGATGAGATTAAAGGAAGCAGTCGAGAGAAAACGGCCGGAATTGATCAACAGGAAGGGTGTGGTCTTTCATCACGATAACGCTAGACCACACACATCTTTAGCCACTCAGCAAAAATTAAGAGAGTTCGACTGGGAGGTCCTAGTGCATCCACCATATAGCCCTGACCTTGCGCCTTCAGATTTTCACCTGTTTCGGTCTCTTCAGAATTCTTTAGGTTCTGTAAGGTTGACCTCAAGAGAGGACTGCCAAAACTATTTGTCCCGTTTTTTTGATCAGAAGTCCCAAAGTTTCTACAGTAACGGGATAATGTCTCTGCCCACAAAATGGCAGAAAGTTATTCAACAAAACGGTACATATATATTGTAAATAAATGTAAATAAACTTTGAAAAAAATGTCTTGACTTTTCATACAAAAATACGAAAATACTTTTTCCCCAACCTATTATAATTGTGGTTATATACCGCTGACGAAAACGTTTTGCTTGTATATATATACAAGTGGAATAATTCATAAATACATGTTCAGTGAACCTGTGTCGCGACAATCGTGCTTAACATAGCGGTAAGATATATTTCAGATAATAATGTATAAATATTTTCTTTATACGCGCTAGTCTTCTCATTACCTCGTGGTTCGGTACTAGGACTTGTGATTGAGAGATTTCTAATGCAAACACGTACCTATGAATATTTTCTCCAAATTATAGTAGATATGTGACCAAACTTTGCCACCTTTTTAATTAAACTTTAATTTAGTTATTCTAGGTAATGCTGCTGCTGCAATTACTAAAATAGTAGTTTATCATTTTTAGGTTACAACAAATTAAGATAAAAATGACGACTAAACATATATGGCAGTCAGCACCGGGACCTAATTACTCGACACATACAAACAAACACTTCCCGTACTCAGAAGTTCCGTATCTCAGCGAATACCAGCCGATGAAAATACCTGTATCCCTGAACGAGCTGATAGACCATCTGGATTATTAGGGCGAAGGTAGAGTGATCCTCCCAGAAATCAATTTTGGTTTCACAAATTGTTATAATGTCAACATTTCTTATGAACTAGTTACGATTGGTTCCGACTATAAAAAGAAGATACCCAACAGAATTCCAGTCCCCAGTTATGAACAGTGTGATACAAGTAGATATATCAGAGATAACTCAGTGATAACTGTCACCCTTAGGGCAGGACCTGTCCACGAGAGCTGCACAGCAGACATAGCTCGAGTAGTTAACAAAGACTTTGGTAAGGTCATCATATATGATCCATCGGATCTGGGCAACCCACAGTACATTAACAATCTTAGAGAATTGTTGAAGAAGAAATCTTTCTTTCAATGTCCACATTACACGTTGCCAGATAATCTAAAAAATGATTCTCATAAGGAGTGTATTGCATTTTTAAATATCAACATGATCAAAGCTGAACTTTTAAATTTCATTAACAAAGGTGAATACAATGATGCAGTCTCTCTATCGACCAGTATGTTTAATGGGAATCAAGGAGAAGCAGTAGAAGAAGTCGTATATCAAATCCTAAAGGGAAAATCTTCTGATAGTGTCAATTTGGTATCGTTTGGTTACCAACTGTGGAACCACGGCGGTATCAGTATTGTGAGGCAGCATTTTCCATCGATATTTTGTGAGATTTATGATATTTATGACTTTGTATTTAGTAAGTGTCCTTTCGAAACCCGATTCTAACAAAGATAGCGTCGATGCTAAATCTACATCGGAAAATACGTCTGTTGATGTTAAAAGGGTTAAATGGCAATTCGAAAATATTTGGCAAGGAAATAGAGTTTTTTTTGTACGAAGTGTCTAGTCGTCCGATAATCGGATGATTAGCATAGAGTTAGTCGTCCGTAAATTTAAAAATAACACGCGTGTACGTCTACTTTTTTGTTAAAAATAATGTATGTAATGCATGTAGGTATTCATAAAAAAAATATCATTAAAAACAACTTTTTAAAAATAACATAACATAACTTCACGCCTTTGTTACCCGAAGGTGTAGGCAGAAACTACAAACTAAATAAATAAATACTAAACTAACCCGGACCTTCGGATCAGAAGCCGTGTTAAATTTTACAGTATTAAATTTTTCCAAAAAAAAAGTTAGGTTAGTTAGGTTTTTTTTTTAAATTTTTGACAACATCTCAGCGATAAATAAAAACGATCATACAAAAACTAACAACAGTAACGACTGAAAGTACACCAAGAACGAAAAAATTGAAAATATTGCATTGACTTGTATAGGTTTCTTAATTCATCGAGATATTGTTTAAAAGAAAAGGGAGACCTAAAGGTACCAATAACACCGATTTCGGTGTTAGTATCGGTAGGAGAATAAATAATAATAATGAAAAAATAATAATTTGATTTTATGTCAATGAATAAATTTGTCGGACGATTAAATTATTTTATTCATCCGATTATCGGACGACTAGACACTTCGTTTATTCATCCGCTTAGCGGACGACTAGCAACGGCCTTTTTTGTATTACGTAAAAGTACATGTGAGAAAAAAACACGTAGTTCTGAAATAAATATCGATGTTGATGACATCATGACAGCAGAATCCTCTACGAGGGACAGTCATGGCTACATTTTACAACCATCAATGAAGAAAGGTTTAGTTCAATTTGTTGTGATAAAATGTAAACAGCTTGCGAAATCGGACCTTTATGGGTCTGAAAATGACGAGAAAGTCGGCAACACATACATAACCGTTGAGGGTCTCAAATTTATCGTTTCTGAATCGTAAGTAATCACATTGTAATACAAAATATACAAATCTATAATTCAGGGCTATAATGCTATTTTTATTTAATTGGTCTAACTCGTATATCTTCTGGGAAATTTTTGGTGTTACCAAGTAGCTTAGACTTCTATATAAAGAATCGGAGGGCTGAACCACTAGACCCAATACGAAGTGGACTGCATCAGATGACCGGCTAAATTAAAAATAAAATATTTTTTTTAAATATTAATTTTTAATGATGAGGGTCTCGTTCTCTCTTTCTCTCTCTCTTTTTCCTTCTCTCTCTCTATCTCTACACATTTTAGTTTTTACTGTTACAGTGAAGCAGCAGATACAGACTGCGCTGGTTCCAACAATTAGACAAAAGTAGAAGGTTGCTTTATCGAGGTGTCTTAGAGGCTGATGCAGACACAATTTTTTACTTACTAATTTGACTTCACGGCAATTCTTATTAACCACGCTCGTCGATATTCCTCCAGATGTCATCTAATGCAAATACACAATTTTAATAAATAAATACTTTTATTTTATATTTTAAAAATATTCTTAAATATGTACTTGAACTGATGGTAAGTAATTGTAGGATTGAAGACAAAGGCAGTAGTTAAAAAGATATAGAGTTAATCGGTATATCAATTTAGAGGATTATTTTTTGTAATACAAATAGTCACTTAATTGATATCTGTTTTAAGATGCCGGCAATTTAATATCATCTGAAATGCTGACTTGAAAAACTTAACAGTTTTACAGTACACATAAAGTTGATATCTGAATATATTTAATATATTCTACCAAACGGAATCTGCAGTAGCTAACTGTTTATTATGAGCTGCTGAAGTATTTCTGAATGAACTTAATCCCGCCATTGGACTATGAACCTGCGATGTTCTGCGGACGAGATGAATGAATTTCATGTACTATGTGTAGGGCGGAGGTTGGGCGGGAAGGCTAGTTGGCGCCCAGCCGCCGCGCTGTCTGCACGTTGTACGCGCCGTGTGTGTTCCCGCCCGCCTTAGCGTGCGCGCGGAATGTATTACGATACCTAGTTTCAAATACTGTTATTATTTAAATTGTTTTTATTAAATATAACATATTATACTAACAAGTGCTATATTTGTATATTAACAATTTAAAATATGTATTTTGTAATAGTTAAGTGTTGAAACAATGTTACTTGTGTTTGTAGTGAATGTTCACAGTGATATTGTTTTTTAACAGCTTCTGATTACTTTTTAAGGTAAAAACACAATATTTTAATATCGCAACCTTATTGCGCATTAAATAGCCTGCGGAATTGTGTTTCTTAAATTTGACTGACTACAAAATGACTAAATAGTAAAACTTTATTAAAATATATTATTTACAAACTTTCACGGTTTAAAACATAACAATATAACATAACATAACTTCACGCAATTGTTACCCGAAGGTGTAGACAGCGGCTGTTAAGCCTCGTCTCGCCGTTATGTTTACGTCCCAAATGGAATAGGTGGCGAACCTATTGCCATACCGGGCACAAAGTTTTCAGTCATCGATGTTTATCACACATAACTTTCTGAAAACAATTGGTGTGAGCCAGTGTTCGAACCACGACCTCTGGATTCAGAAACCGTGTGCTCGACCACTAGACCACCGAGACTACAAACCACAGTTTAAAAACTTTGGTTAATTTTTAATTAATTTTGAATTTTATTTAATTTTTTTAAAATTTAATTTGGTTATATTATATTATTTTACTACAAATAACTTCACGCTATGGAATTGTTTCTGTTCTCATGTTTTACGTACCAAAGCGTCGTCGGGAATATTTCAATAATTATTGCGGAATTGTTTGTATGGTGTATCTGGATTTAAACTCGGAACCTCTTAAAACAGATACCGGGTAATAATGCCACCGGGTCAGACACTTAGTCTTACAAGCGCTATTTGTTATGTTTTTGAATTAATATTTTTGTAAATTGGATTCCGTAACCTTTATTTATCACGAACTTAAAAGTATAAGTGGTAAATAATTATTCATTTTTAGAATATTATATATAAAAATATTTAAATAAAACATCCCCTTAAGGTTTTAAAAAAGAAGTAATAATATGAGAAACTGACTCACAAGGTTTTATCATGAATTTTAACGACAGTAAAGTGGAGCAAAGTGATCTGAATTAATAATAAATAATTAACATTTCTTACGGAGCCAATTAAGATTCGCGACTGAATATATAAATTAATCAAGAGCCTTGTATCTCACAAACGGACAGTTTAATAAATTATATAGATATTTACATATTACTCTTAAAAGAGAATATATCATTTTGTTTATCTTCAAGGTCGTTAATATTTCCAAACAGAGCATTTGTATTTTGTGAATAGCTTTGCTTCTTACTCTATATTTATTCAAGTTTTCTGTCACTAAACATACATATGTATTATGCGTAAAAATTTATATCTTTAATACAATCTATCTGTTGCTGAAAACTGATTTAAAATCTGTTTATCTATTTTCTAAACTCACAGAGAGCGGAAAGGCACACATGGCAGTATAAAATGTAGTCCATTTTATACTGCCATGTGTTTAACACACAAATATTTGAATTCTGGAATCGAAACCACTGACCTTTACACCGCAATGATCTCTGCCGTCGAACTCATTACCAGATTCGTCAAATAAAGAAAATAACTCATTATTCGTATGTTTTAAAAGACGTTTTTGTGTTTTTGATTTGCATGTGTCCATGATTAACCGCTGTGCTAAGTCAGATAAAACTTTATTTATTTATTAAAGCTTTTTGCATTAGACTGGTCTGATATCCAGTCTGTCTGTCTGTTTCTCTGTCTGTCAGTGTGTCTGTCACCTTGACCGCTCAAAGATATCGCTACTTTATGAATAAAACATGCTTTTATTGATATATCTTTGCACTAATGTATGCAAAAGCTATATTTATACGCTTCACTATACATTACCCTCGACTTTCTTCATGCAATATAAATTGTACATAATACATTTTTCTTTTTTTCTCGTTAAAAAAACCAAGGAACTTATATATCTTTTTTTTATTTAGGTGCTTTTCAATATTCTGTGATATTACTCTATTTTCTATTTAAATTTTTGCCTGATTTTGACTTCTTATAATGGTAAGGTCTTTTTATAATAGTGATTATTATGCGGTGAAAAGAAATTCTGAATTCCTTCCTGAAGAGAGCTCCAGAGCAAAACGCGTTATGATCCACTTGACGTTTATATTTATAGAGTTCATATTATTTCACCACTCGAGCAGGCCCATTCGTGCCGCGAACTGGTTGGCTCTATCTCTGTGAATTGAAATAAAGTTTGCCAGATCAGCTAGTGTCATACATACATGCATGACATTTCATCAAGTCCCTTTTGGGGTAGGCAGAGACTACAACTACATCACAAGCGGCATATTTTTTTAAATAATATATTGGACACAAATCACACAGCGCCCTCTAGTTCCAAATTAAGCAACTAAATGCTTGTGCTATGGATACTAGATAACGGATAATGCATATATGCTTTTCTTATGTAAATACATATGTAAATACTTATAATACATAGAAAAACAGCCAGATGCCATACAAACATCCATTCTTGTCACAAATATTTATACTCGGGTGGGAATCGACCCCGCCAACTTCGATTCTCCAGTCGGTAGCTTTACCAATACACCACAAGGCTCGTCATTTGGTAATGGAATGTGTGTCGTGGCCGTCATCGACTCCTACATTTATCCGCTTTTGTATATTAACTAGTTAATATTAACCAGTTAATTCATTTCCATCGCTTCTAAAGACTGATGTACACTCGTACACATGGTCGGTGCAAAATTAAACACAACAACAAAAATAGCCGCCACCCGTAAAGCGGTAATAAACAAGCGCGAGTTAAATCTAGCGCAGGGCATGCGCGGCGTGCAATAAGAAGGCGCATTGTAACTTAATGTTACATTGTGGGCAACTAACCACTTGCCCAATTACTTTCCGCACACTATTTCAAATAAAATATATATTCAAAAGACAGTTAAAATAAAAGCATAGGATTTAATTTTAATGATAAATTTATATCAAACTTACGCTGAAAGTGTCATGGTTCAAATTATTTAATCGAAGTCAATCAATTGTCAAATTGACAGAGTCAAATTACATGTATAATTTGATATTGATATAATTGATCTAGTGTCTATATTACTTATCAAAATTTTATATTACTTTTAATAATTTAATCTAACTTAATTAATATTCACGAGTTTCTACTGCAACAATGTAATTAAGAAGTCAAAATATTACGGTTACTTTTAAGATTGAAGAGTTGTGAATAGACAAATTTTCGTAGAAGACACTGCTCTTGCCTCTGTAAGTCTTGCCATGTAGTGAAAATACTCCTAATCCCTCTCCACATCCTGCACCATATTCTCCAGTATATCTGCAAGAACCTTATTTTGAACTAAAATTTTTCCAAACACAAAACAAAAACTTTTTTCCACCGTAAATCGTAAATTACCCATCTTTAATTCTCCTGAAATAGAAAATAAAATTCTGATTACGAAATACATAAGTTAAAAATTTATCAGCTTAAGGCTACAACACTTTCCATGGCGAAATGGAACGAGTCCTTCAGGAAGATGATGTCAGAAACATTAAAATGTCGAGCGTGTATGACAAGTGTTATGAAAGTCTAAAAAACGAGTGAGGCGAGTAAAAATCGTGCTCGATCTGTTGTCTTCGCCTACCCCTTCAGGGGACTTGATATGAATTTATTCGTTATGTCAGTTAGTTCAGCGCGTGTGCAAGTGCCTGTCGTCGTGTGAACGAGGCACGGCACCACACGTGTCTGAGCGGATACAGACACCGTTGTTACAATTTCATTATATGTAGAACATTTACATTATATATTTGTTAAGTAAATATCCTGCAGTTCATTGAAAACTAAGTTATCATTCTGATAGTTAATATACTGAGGGAGAAACAACACGATATCCTCTCATTTTAGAAAGGTTTAAAAAAATTGTAACTTTACGTTATTTTTAAACCGATCGCGATGGTGTAGGCAGTGGCTATTATTCATTGACTCGTCAGTTTTTAAACTTAAAAAATTTAAAAGTTGGTACTTTAATTGTCAAATAAATATATTAAAATAACACATAATATAACATATAACACAATGATATATCAAAACAACACATAATAATATATTACTACAACTTTCGAAAACGACTCCGATAACTCATCAGATTCGATCCCACGACCTCTTGATTCCGATCTATGATCTAGACGAAGACGATGTTAATGTAATATTTGAAACGAAGTCCTCATAACAGGGAACATAATAATTCTTCTTTGATGCCACGCTATACCAAATATATGACGGAAAAAATATACGATATGTACATACGTACATACACTATAAGCGTGTTCAATATCTAACAAATATAGATATAATTTTGTGCCACATTGGCCAGACATTTTATGTTTGTTTTTGGCTGTAGTTTCATTAGCTGTACAGTTTACTAAAACTAACTTTCGAAAAGTAATTGGTGTGAGCTCGGAATCGATCCCACGATCTCTTGAATTAGAAGCGAGGAGATTCTTAAATTTTCATTTAAACTTTAAATTAGATTCTGTATGAACATACGTTTTTCCGAAACGATGAATCAACAATTCGCTGAGTAAGCACACAAGGAAACTAGCAACTATTTACTATTGAAAGGGGATTGAAAAATGAAACGGCACATTCTTGGGGGCCTTCTGTATGCAAATCACGGCTGGCAGGGGGGCCCTGCCTCGCGCCAGGCCTCCTGCCCCGTGACAGGGCTCCTGCCCCGCGCCAGGGCTCCTGCCCGTGCCACAATACCGTTCGATATTCTATTAAGATAACACGACAAACTGCTCGTTTTATTATTGTGACGTGCGCCATATTTTCATCATTTTTGTCAAAATCTGTCAACTTGAGATATCGCGCTCCGTATACCAAGTGTATCTTAGACTGGGGCACCAAAATATTGGGTTATATTTTTAAGTAACATTTTTATAATCCATAGTTCCAAGCATCCATGGAGACTTAGAGTCACAGCTAGTCCTTTCGACAGCTTAGTGATTCAACACAGTATTTCTATGTGGTAGGATCTGGGTTCGAAATATTTTGGAAATGACTTTAGTGCTGGTGTCCTGAAATTGAGTTCGTCATTCATTCTCTTGGGCTGAATATCTCATTTGGCGATATGAAAAAACGCTGTCTAGTCCTTCGAATTAAAGGCTGTTTAAACTCTTTTAACAAATGTCTTAGATAATAAAAGCATATAGTAATTTCTGTATATCCAACAACTAATCTTTTTTCCCTGACCATGGAAGCCTTAGAGAACACCTTAATAAAATACTTAACATAATTTCACACCTTTTTCTTCCCGAAGGTGTAGGCAGCGGCTGTTAAGCCTCGTCTCGCCGTTATATTTACGTCTCAAATCGAATAAGTTGCGAACCTATTGCCATACCGGACACGAAGTTATCAGTCATCGATATTTTCACACATAACTTCCGAAAAGTTCTTTTCGGAAGTGATGCGTGAAAATATCGAAAAACTTTCGAACCTGCGACCTCTAGGTGCTCGACCACTGGACTACCGAGACCTATAAAATGTAAAGACTGCTTAATATAAATATATACCACGATAACTTCCTTAGTTAAATCTATGCGTTTATTTTTTACACGACCAACTCTAACCCACTGCCAGTTTTATAAGTCTACACAGTCCACCCCCCATTCCCTCCAAGTGTTACTCGAAAATATTATGGGATGTTATGGAAAGTGATTTGTCGTAAAATGAAATAGGCTGTCATCTCATTGGAACGATGATGGGTTCCATCTTGTTTGATCCACAGTCCCAATAGGAATTGGTGGTAACAAGATGGTTTAATGGCCTTGTAATATCCGGGAGACAGTCTACGGTCTTTCTTTATTTTTCTCAATGAAAATACTCCCAAATGTTCCCAGTAGATTTGCAAATAGATTTTAGTAAAGCTAGATGTTTTTAATATAGGAATATAAAAAAAAATTGACTGTGTTTTTTACTTGGTTAAGCTCAAAAATGACTTAACTCATTTCAAATATATTTTTGACACATGTAACTTTTACAACTAGAATAAATAACATAACATAACTTCATGCATTTTTGTACTGGAAGGAGTCGATGGTGTGGGTAGTGCCCGTTATGCCTCGGCTCGCCGCTATGTTTACATCCCAAATGGATGATCGATCGATATTTATTACACTAAACTTTCGAAATTAATATCGAAAAGTCCTTGATGTGTGCCAGGATTCGAACCCGCGTCCTCTGGATTCAGAAGCCGTGTGTTCTACCACTGGACCACCGAGATTAAATTAAAGTCAAAAATAATGAATTCCTAATGACCTTTCATGGTCTCGTAATTTCCACTTGCAGACATCATGTCTCTGTGTATCATATTACAGCTGACAAGTAAATTACATTACAAAACTTTGGTTTCACAACTCATCATCAATCACGAAAGTAGTCTCATCACCAGTAGCGACTGAAGCTTCTGTCTCCTAGTCTGTAGATATATCTACCCACTTCTTCTTTTTAGGGTTCTGTATCCACAACAAGACCCTATTACTGAGACTTTAGTAAGTGTCTCGGCGTCCGTGTGTCACCAAGCTGTATCTCAAGTACGGTAATAGCTAGACAGTTGAAATTTTCACAAATGATGTACTTCTATTGCCGCTATAATAACAAACATTAACAACCAAATTAATATTTAAGGGCGACTCTACGTCCATACAACAAGCGCCGATCCGTCGGAGCGAAACAATGCGTTCCTAGCTCGATATTAATAAAGGTACTACTTAAAATGTCCAACTGTCAAATACGTTTTAAGTATTCACAGAATATTCAATCTTATGTTATCTTTAAATATAATTAATTCAAATAAAATAAATCACCAAGGGAAACTTGCAACATTAGGTTACAAATAATGGTCCGGAACCCTTCGTGCGCGAGTCCCACTCGCACTTGACCGGTCTTTTAATCCAGTGTGAAATTTATAATTTTATCAGGTCTTCTGCAGCAGTCATTATGTTTGAAGTTATTGTGCTTCCGACGGCGTTTCATTTTCGTACTTTGACAGATGTCTAAATTATTTTATAATAATGATCTATGAGTTGATACCAAAAAAAAAACAATCTGTTATATTGTTATTTACGGTAGTCAACCTTCTTAATTTAAAAATAACTGTCGGATACAATAGTGATTTCGTCTGCGTGGAATTAATAGCAATAAAATATTCAATTACTAAAACGAAAGTAATCTTATTACTTTATATCAGATATCTGTCAGTCTGCAGGTCCAGCCATTTCAGAGCTCAGCCCGCTGAGACAGACTAATCTAAAAATTACTTAAGTACCTACGCTGTTGGTACTTCATTGTTAGCTATGCATACATACAAAAATTAAATCTTTGAACAAAGCTCCCTCTATTTTTTTAGACGATAATCAACTAAATGTTTATTTTCTGAAAACAAATCAATACTTTTTTGTAAATACTTCATATAAATATAAACTCTTGGTTTTTTTCCCTCAAATATGGTATAAAGTTACATCTGTATATAATATACTAGCTGACCCGGCGAACTTTGTTCCGCATCAAAAGTAATAAATGAGTAAATTTTGGATATCATGAGGTTCAATTTGTGCTATTTATCGGCTTTAACTGCTGTCCCGCTATGTTAATACTGGAATATCTTCAAAAATATTCGTTTAATTTGCATGCCGTAAAGGGCCAGGATCATCTATATTGCATGCACAATCTATTTAAGACACTTAATTGGATGAAAATTAATGCTGTAATGTTTAAAATCGCTTCGTAAATAAGCCATTATTTCTCATAAAAAAAGTAATAAAATAAAAATACTCATTGTGGGTTATCCCTAAGAGATAGACTTCTGAAGCTGTTTATTAATGTAGATCATTGTTTCGATCTATCACTTAGGGTTCAGCCAGCGTTTGCAATTAAAGTGCTAAAACTCGAAAATTATATTTTATTTCTTTATAACATCATATATGAATTATAGATCAAAACCAACCCGTTGACACCCTCGAACTATTAAAAAAACCGCATTAAAATCCGTAGCGTATTTTTAAAGATATAAGCATATAAGTGGACAGACAGTGGAAAGTGACTTTGTTTTCATTACATAGTATAAAGTCCGCGAGGGCATATGTTTATTTCGGATAACCCACAATGACCATTTTTATTTTTTTACTTTTTACGAGAAATAATGGCTTATTTACGAAGCAATTTTAAACATTACAGCAGTAATTTTCATGCAGTTAAGTGTCTTTAATAGATTTTGCTTTTAATATAGATCAATATGGCCCTGTACAGTATATAATTTAAACGAATATTTACGAAGATATTACAGTACATAGCGGTACATAGTAGTTGCGTTGCGCGCCAAAACGCGTGCCAATAAATAGCACAAATTGAACTTTATAGTATCCAAATGTTACTTATTTATTACTTTTGATGCGGAACAAAGTTCGCCTGGTCAGCTAGTATACTATGTAATGATTATTCAATGTACTTTAATATTCATAAAGTAAATAAAATATTATGAATGTGATAAAATGATCTCTGACGAAAATAATTGTGCCGATGTGTGGCCCAGACGTTTCGTTCGGGACTATTAATTTAATCCGACGTGTCGTGCCTTAGTTGATCTGTGTAAAGCGCGTGAAGTTACACTTGTATTCAGTAATCAATAATTGTGAGTTGTGCCACACAATAACATTGAAACAACTCTTTATGGATTATATCGCGTTTATTTAGAACTTATTTTCTATTTATTTCCCGACGTTTCGAACTCGTTACAGAGATCATTTTCACAAGTAATCTTTCACGCGAAAATCTAAGAAATAAATATGTGACACACAACGTACCTAATAGAATAAGGGACTTTAATACTAATATATTTGGCAATACGTGCCAGCAAAACTCAATAACGAAGAAATAGTCATTTTTATATAAGGCATAAATTAAGAAAATGTATTCTAAAGAAAATTTAAATAAATTTAAATAATTAAAACTTTTTGAATTTCGTTAATTAATTATTTTTTTGTTGTTGTTTCAGGTAAGCAAGATGCGTAATTAATTTGCAGCCAACCCTGCCGCAGCGCGCGGACAATTTATGCGTGAACATGTGTCGAGCCGGGACCAGGACGCGGGACAAACACCGGGACGAGGGATGACAACAAAGTACAATATTTGTGCATTTGTTGACGTAGCGTACTGTAGCATACACTTATCTGAAGTGTGTAGACTATTTTATTTTATTTGGAAAACATACAGTGGTAAATACAGCTATGAATTAAAAAAATACATTGCAAAACACCATTACACAGTTTTTGCATATAAGAAGTTTAATAAACACTTGTCACCTAAGAAAGCAACCACAAAGAATTTAAATTACAAAGTTCCAGCCAAAACAAATTAGCAATAAAAGTAAAATTATAACTAGCAGAAAACCAAATCTTATAAAATAAACAACTTCGTAATAATTGGATAACACATTTATCATTATCAAAATATAATCAAAAACTACAGGAACGATCTACCTATGCTAAGTGCCTCCACGCATCCAACGCTTAGTAAGTATATTTCATAATGAATTAAGCGATGATGTAAACATATCTAGATCTAAATATCTTAAAAATCGTTTGCGATATTTACAATATAAATTTAAGAGTCGTTTGAATATTTTGCGATCAAAATGCGATTTACAACAGCGTTACACTTGTAAATAAGAATTGCATCTAGGTATTATATTTAAATTTAGTTTTACATATAAACATTAAGTAACAAAAAATATATCCATTACTAAAATTAATACCTTTAAGTATAGTCAAACTTTGTTATATGTTATATGTATTGCATAAAATATGTAGCATGCTTTCTATTTCTGCACAAGCCTCTTGCATTGTACAGGTGCTGTGTTAATGTGAAGCTTTAAATTACAGTAATATATCACATATAATTGTAACAACTCTCACAGCTCTCGAGCTGCCAGCATCTGTAAGCGGTCGTGAGCCGATTGAGATAACTGCTGAACATTGAGCTACCCGCCCGCTCTAATATCTGAGTCGTGTCTCACGAGCTCTCTCGCACATTCAAATAAAATTAAATCGCAAATGTACCGATTGAACCGGAACTTTCTTAAGTGCATGTTGTGCGTCTTCATGTTTCATATAATGTATGGCTTTACTATATTGTGTAGAGATGATATCGTAATACATAATTACGTACCTTTCAATCTAATTAAATAATTGGCAATAGAGGCAGTATGTTGTTTTAGAAGATTTTCTTTTCTCAGAAATGCAGTTTTTCTAAAGTCTTAACGTTTCTCTTCTACCCATAGTCGCAAATTGCCTTTGACTTGTCCTGATTTGGGAGCAGACTTCTAAAATTAAATTAAATTAATAATCGATTGGTTCCTGGTCGAATGTAAACTAGTCTAATGCACCCTGCATTTTAGGGTCAAACGGATCTCGTTGCTTTCTAAAATTAAATTATGAAACAAAAATAGTATCGCCACTGCGTGTTCAAAAGATGAATTTTTAAAAATATTGCTTCGAGAAAAACGGCGGGAAATTTTCAAAATTTCTAATTTAAATAAGTGTTTTGATATCGATTTAAGTGCGAAGCTTTTATTGACAGAAGGTACATATGTGTGAATAAAAAACTATTGAATTTCAATATTAGAAGTGACGCGTGCCGATAAGGAGAGGCACGCACAGTCCCCGTACCATGATACACCATCATTTGAAAACAGAAACGCTATAAACACTTTGTATTGAAGATTTACTTCTAAACTCAAACAGCAACTATCATAGAGACTACTCAATGTATCGGCATTAGGAAAATCATGTGTTTTCCATTGTGATTATCTGGAGGGTTTCAATAGGGGTGGGAAACTAGACACCAATGTTTAATGTTTATGAGTTTTGTTGCCACAATAGGGGGGCGTGAAAAAGTCCTGTACATAATAACTAAGGATTTTAAATCATGAATTATCGTCACAATATTATTTCTATTAGATTTTTTGGGTACAGAACCTACATAGTTCTATTATGTAAGTTTATGTAAACTTTATTCATTATAATTTTAATATGTTTCCTAAAATAAATTTAAATTAAGAACGGAATACGCGGGAAATTCTTATCGACTAGTACTGATTCTATAACAAAATCAACAATGACATCTAACGAAGTAATTTTGTATAGCAGTAACGACGTTAAGTAAAAACGAGTTATTCAATAGTAGCGCTTCAACAAGGTCACCGCTCTGCCCCTCCCGTGCGCGTACTACGACCGAGTGAATGAAAGAGGGGTGCACCGGACACACGGGGTTGATTATACACTGATCAACAATATGTGATACTTGCTAATAAAAACTATTAATACCTATCATAAAACGAAGAGTATAATCAATACAATCTTTTTTTATTTCTACTCTCTAAATTAATAATTAATTCGTACAAGAACTAAATATCATACTTGATTTATTTTATATTTACCGTCTAGAATACACCATGTTACTTACAATCTATTGATAAATAAACTTTAAAATATAGAATATAATTTGGTCGTTGTTTCGATGACCGCGAAACCTACTAGATTGTTGAAATTATGTTGACTTACTAGAATGTACAAAAATTATCAGTAAGATTGGTTCTCATATTCAAAGTTAAAAGATCATAAATAATGTATTATTAGGTATTCTATTTTTTTTATCTCAATATTCACAGTAGGTGTTAGAGAGAATATAAAAAAATACGACAGCTAATAATCATAAATTCAGTTTTGCATAATTATTATTCTCAGTTCAAACATTTACGGTATTTAAATAAATCATTGTAAATTACATACTGTTTATGTATCGCAGATTATGAATTTATTAAGACACACTGATCAAGATTGTTTTTGAAGTTTGTACGATCGCGTTCCGCGTGCATTCGGCAAGGTTAGGTTAGTTCGCAACGTGGCCGCCCGCCGCCACCCGCCTGGCAGCGCCACCTCCCGCGCACTGAACAAGTTCCAAATTCAAAAATTTTAAAAAATTATATTTTTCGTAATTGACCAATCACATCAGTGTATCCATAAGTGTGTGTATATGCCAATTTAATAACGTCTTATCCACCGTTTTAAAAATAATGTAATAGAATAAAAACTATAAATTCCCCCTTCTTCTTTTTTATATTTATATTACTACTGGAGTTTGTTTATATATTTAAATAATATTGAAATACAACTTGACGATAGTTGAACAGTTTAAAGTTTTTTTTTATCATTTTTCTTTAAAATAATTTCTAATCTTATCTAATAAAATTTCGGGATAATATTATGACGTCAATACAAAGTGCAAGTGTTTACAAACAGCGCGTTGCATCGATTTCACATAAAATGCGAGTCGACGTAAGGTAGGGGACACAGACACAGGGGAGAGTTAGCGAGAGCGAGACACCAATAACACAGCTGTCAAACAATATTTCAGCTTAGTTTTTTAATTTGATTTGATCTTTGTTCTGTTTAGTTTGTTCCTGAAACAAGACGAAAATAACCATTTTGACTACAGCTAAATTCAGGAAAATCTTTCGAATTTTTATTTTTTTCCATGTGATGATAAATGGTACATCTTAGCCCATATTGTAAGTTCAGCTTAAGTAATCAAATCAATCAATTATCATATCCGAAGGTTCCTCACATTGACATACTAATTAGCCTACTCTTTTGTAGTATTTAGTTACAATACTATAACATAAAAACAATTTAATTTACATATTTCTACATGTTTTAAATTAATGTTACTAGTCGTTATCAAACGCTATCACGAACAGTCGATCCTTACCCTAATGTAGAAGCGCACAGCAGCCGACACTACACTGCGAGCGCCTCACGGGGTTTTCCTATGACTCACGCTGCGGACTGTTGCCAACACAAAACAGTCAGGCGCTTAGACTACTGATTGGGAGTTCATTTCTACAGAAGAATGACATCATTTTCAATATTTTTCAATAGATTTGTGATTTGTTTTTTTTTTCTTATTGGAATATATAATTCTATTTACCAAATTAAAAATTTAAAAAACCCCACCATATATATTTTTTAAATTATCAAATATTGTTTTTGTTGAAGCATTTCAACAAAAACAATATTTGATAATTTAAAAAATAACAATATTGTCAAATTAATTTCATTAATGCAAGTAATATTAACTCTCAGACTGCAATTGCAGACTTTCTGAATGGGGAAGCTATCTCTTTACCTTCAAGCTTATTTCTAATTTGTACCCTATCTAGTTTAAAATATAATTCAATTTTGGATTCAACATTTAAATTTTGATTTCATTCGAGATAATCAAGGGAAGTATACGTCTGTAAAAGTTAAGTTAAACGTAGACGAATCGGGAGATACGAGTATGTTAAGTTAGGGCACACCTGACGGCTTAATGGGGGAAATTAGGGGGGAAAGCTTTTAACGTAATCTGACGAGACTTGTTTGTAAACTTTCCAGTTATAGGTAAAGTTTGGAATACAATAATGATAATAATATCATTTTAAGACATATATAGTCTTTACCACGTTATGTGAATGGCACACTGGACAGGTGAAGCGGTCTTGGATTCGATACTCACACGAGTAAATATTAAAGTTAACATGAAACGTTTTTTAAAACTATCGTAATAAAATCTTCTTCTTATATTAATAGAAATTGTTATATTAATTTTTAGCAAGGGAATGAAAGAAAATACCTTATTAATACAATAATATACTTTTATATTTAATACAAATAAAGTTATTTTACAACGTCTTTTAAACCAGCTCACCAACGCCATGTTATCAGCATGGTAGCTGCTCGGTCATCATAAATCAGTGGTAAGCAATAAAGGGTGCTCCTGCCGGCCCCCTGAAGTTCCACCCTCCCTCAAGGCCAGATTAACTCCCCATCAATGATATGAGACCAGTAAAGGTATCTACGTTGCAGATTTTAATTCTTAGCAGACACTTTAAAAAGTTTTTATCTAATAATATGCGCACTATACTGAGACTTACCTAAATTATTAAGTGTCAGTTATAGGAGCTTTTGCTAAATATCTTGCTAACAATTTTATGGCTAAAAACCGCCGACTCGACCGGTGCAATACCACCTCTCAGAAGATAGACGTAAAGTGGCTGATGCCGCGTTTCGTTCGATAAGAGAGGTACCCGGACTCCCAGCCCCCTTCCTATCCTACTCCCTTGAAGGTCGGCAACGCAACTGTAACACTATATGTGTTGCTGGTGTCCATGGGCGGCGCTGGTCACTTAACATTAGCTGACACGTCTGCTCGTTTGCCCATATATCCCACAAAAATAAAAAATAAAAAGAACCTACTTTTCTCAGATCTAACCATATGCACACATTTCATGAAAAGCGGTTAAGCCATTTTGAAAGTAAAATAAGAATTTAAATATTGTAACACTTTGTAAAGTTAATGTACAGATCTGCGAAATTAAATTCAAATATTCTATATCCACAATATCTTCTCCGCACATGGCTGTGTGCTACTCCCTTCACTGAAGGGATGCAGAGTTGCACTTGTGGGGTGCACCCTGCTGCACCATGCTCGTAAATACCAAAAGGCACTCAAGTATAATTGATTAAATAAATCTTAAACAGAAAATTAAATATTTATAATTAGTTTGGACTAGGGATATTCGATATACATCGATGCATCGAAAACATCGATGTTTACAATGCAATACATCGAATCCATCCGATGTTTTGAAAAGCCGTCGATATACTCGATGCATCGATATTTTTTTATAAAACATCGAATCAATCACTTCTTCTAGAAACTTCTTGAAGTATCAAATGAAACAGCATATTTCATCAAAATCATCAATTAGTACGACTACGTAATATACCTGTGAATTATTTTACAATAATTAAATTTTACAATAATATACATGTATATTATGTAGTCGTACTAATTGATGATTTTGCTTGAGGAGGAAGCTGAATCTTGAGTATATTATTTATTTTATAATAATATATTCTCATGATAGTCCCCACACTCGGAATCGGGCCGCTCGTGGCGATTGCGTCCGTGTCCTTTTTTGTTCCACGTAGGCACTTTCCACAAGCGCTCGTGTTTGTATTTAATTTTAAATAACATGATAACTGTACTTGTTGACTATTTTTAAGTGTCTGTGAAGACCTATAAAAATAAAGTTATTTTGACTTTGACTTTTGACTATACCTAATTATTTTTGTTGCTACAATCGACTGGACTATCTGCCACGATTGACAAGTTATAATAAGGTTTTTTCTCATATATGGCTTTTATTATTTTATTATGTTTATTAAAAAAATAAAAGCCATATATGAGAAAAATCTTGTTTTGAATTAATAACGGAAATTGTGTAGAATTAGTTTAACTGATCTGTGTCCTGTGAAAAGTCATATAAACGATGGCGGGCTAATCAATTTAATATATTTTTTAGAAAAAGTACTCGATGTTTACAAAACATCGATGTTTTTAACCGATACATCGAATGACATCGATGTACAGTTACGATGTATCGATTCGATAAAAACATCGATGTTTTTTCAAAATGGACACCACTAGTTTGGACACTGATTAGGGTGGTACTTAAAACCTTGAATTCCTTGAAATAAGTAGACTATAATTTTGTACTCACACCCAACAATTTTTTTTTTTTTTTTTTTTTGAGTGACTTCTAATTGTTAGCCTGACGGCTGTTACAATTTTACGCGGACCTTATCAACAATTTATTAATCAACATCAAACTACTTACATATAACATGTGAGCGAAACCATAGCGCGATGTAAATTGTCTCCTAGTGACATCTATTGACACAAAAATTAGACTCGAACAGACACAATTAAATCATTAACAGTCTTGCAGTTCGCTACATGAATGGGCCGGCTCGGCCGGTGAAATACCACGACCTCTCGGAATATCGGCGTGAAGTGGCTTGTGCCGCGTTTCGTTCGGTGAGAGAGGTATCTGGAGGCCCTTGCCCTTTCCCTTCCCCTCCTACTCCCTTAAAGAACGGCAATGCCCCAGAGTATCCACGGGTGGTGAGTAGTTACTTACCATCAGGTGACCTGCTTGCTCGTTCGCGGTCCTATCCCATAAGAAAATCATTAATTACATAGTACAGGACAAGATAGCTTTCCGCTGTCTGTCCCCTTATATTCTTATATCTTTGAAACTACGCAATGGATTTTTATGCGGTTTTTTAGTAACAGATTAGCAACGATAGATTTAGTGTCAATAGGGTGGTTTGTATCTAAAGGCTGAACCTTAAATGATGGATCAAATCAATGTACTACATTATAATACACTTTCAGAAGGTGTACAAAAATGTCCGCGAAGGTGTATGTCTATCTGTTAGGGATAAGCCACAATTACCACATTTATTTCTTTATTTTTTTCGCGAAACAACGGGTCAGAATCGCGAGGTCAACTAAATTTTTTTAGCTTCTCTATAGATTAAATTTGTTTCGAACTTTCAAGAAACATAAATATAAACATAAATTCAGGGCTTTGTTACGTCCCAAATGGAACAGGTGGCGAACCTATTGCCATACCGGGCACAAAACTTTCAGTCATCGATATTTTTTACAAATAATTTCCGAAAAGAACTTCGAAAAGTCATCGGTGTGAGCCAGTGTGAGCATTCGAATCCGCGGCCTCTAGATTTAAAAGCGGGTGCTCGACCACTGGAGCACCGAGACTATTCAAACTTTCAAGAAACCGTGTTTTTTGAGGAGTCGGTTTTTATTTTGCTTTAATACAGATGAGAGATGTTAGTATCGTGTTGATTAATTAATAGTACTCTCATTAACGTTATTTCATCACAAATGAACTGATAATCACCTAATAACAATAAATCACCTCTAATCACCTATAATCTCTATATCCTCCTTTATACCCTAGACTCCCTTTCACCCCCTCTTATCCCCCGACCGCCTGGTTGCATGGGGTGGTGATCTGCACGCCCCCTAGGTGCATTTGCGATAACTTTAATCAGAGCGATGTATTGAGAGATTAAGGAAAATTGCTTCGTGTTGTGAAATGGCTGATTGAATTTCTTATAGCTGATCATTTAGCTGCTATCGATTTCGTAAAAAACTTTGAGCAGATTTATTTATTATATTAAATGACAATTACTATTTTTTTTACATTAAATTTATAATAACTGTTTTGGTAGCAGCCTGTATAATGTCACAGCGGTAGTTGTGTTATACAATTCGATGACTCATCTACGAGAAATTTCATTTCTAGAGCAGCATGACGTCACACATAAGTATCGCCATGAATTCTCCATATCTGCCCACCCCCAGTGGGGGCTAGAGGGCTTTAAGATTTATTACTTCACTTACCACTACTGTACTTATTAAACGAACACTGCGATTAGCTCTAGCTCCCTATAAATGTATACGTGTGAGGGAGACAGATGATCCAATCCAAACTTCCTACTACTGAAAGTTTGAAAAAGGAACTTTTCAACGGTCCGTGAGGCAACCATGAATTTTAAGTTGAATGATTTTCAATCTTATTTCTTTAAGTTTAAGATAAGTTTTGTCTTGATCCGTTCAATTAGGTTAGTGTAAAGCCTTATGTTTGTGCTGATAAAGGCTGATCTTCCCCTTGGGTTACAGTGAAGGTGTTGCAAGTTTAGTTAAATTATCATCAATCATTCTTCATGAGTCTAATAAGAGATGAAATGAGAATTTTGAAAAATGAGATGTTTGATATATTGTGATTTATATTGGAACATACAATCTACGCAATATTATGCTTCATTTTGCCATATAATATATTTATAACCTTACATATTATGGTAGATCCAAGCTATTCACTGCATGAATGGGTCGGCTAGACCGGTGAAATAGCACGACCTCTCAGAAGATCGACGTAAAGTGGCTCATGCCGCGTTTCGTTCGGTGAGGGAAGTACCCGAAGGCCCACTTCCCTGCCCCAGGCTTTCTTATCCTACCCTCTTAAAGATCGGCAACGCAACTGTAACACTATATGTGTTGCAGGTGTCTATAGGCGGTGCTGATTACGTACCATCAGGTGACACGCCTGCTCGTTTGCCCTCCAATCTCATAAAAAAAAATAACTGATCAACTATTTTATATAATAAATTACCTATTGTCATTATATACAAATTGTATTGTTAAAATCAGACGTTAGAAAAGTCAAGTTGTATTTCATTTACTAAACTAAATTCTTGTTCATGTTCAGTCCTAATACCCTAATACCTAAATACCAGCCCGATAAACAAAAACATGGTTAGTGATTAAATTGCAAGTGCGTATGTAAGAAGTGTGTTAGTATCAACATGACTGAGCACTGGTCATGGTTGACGGGAGGGGGCGCCGCTGAGTATACATACAGCCCCCCGACAAGACCCAGCAGACCACCACACCGGCCGCTGGTAAAGCTTGCCACCAGCGCTCATCTACACACTATAGCCAGGTAAGTGAAATTTGGAACGGCCTGTATATAGATCGACTTTAAATATTATTTCATTAAAGTTGTGATATTTATGTCAGAAAAATTGTTTTTTTTTTTCGTAAGTATCAACACTCACTAAATTGGGAATACCTATGTATCTAAGATTTTGTATTTTGAAAGTCCTTGAAATATAGCACAAGTAATGCGTACAAATACATATACAGAAACGGAAATTTTGAAGTCGGGAAGCCTTTTCCCAACAGATTTATGAAGTGAAGTAAATATAGAGTTGGATTATATCAAGACGAGAATATTGTCATTCTCATTTGCTTTTATCTCTTAATTAATTTAAAACATTACGTTTACAAAATGAAGTGACTGAAGCGAATGTAAATGAACACTTTATTAACTCCTCTGTTGAAGAACATTCAGTATTCAGTGCGTTGTTTTCATGAAAAATGGTCGAATTCCCCATGGAAAGCATTGCTTTCAGTCACCAATTTATATTTTGCCATTACGCAAATCTGGCTTACACAAAAATCAACCTTATTTCTACACACAAGAAGATTTTTTAAAACGTCATATTCTTTTTTCAAACGAATATCCTCCAAGTCGATGTTCTTTTAGAGTTTTACTAGGGACGGTTTTGAATTTTTTTGTTAGTATTTTTATTACCTTGCAATAAGAGTCGTTTTCGTTTGTCGTAACTGCAAAACAGTTTTAACTAATGCTGTTTAAGAACAAAGTTTTGTGTGCAGTCCATTTTAGTGGATTCAGTTAGTGTTTTCGATGTTTTCAAGTGTAATATTATGTTGGTATTTTGTTGAGTGCAACGACAAGTGATGGATTATTGCAGCGGCTCGGTGTATTTCATTAAAGTTGATATATGAACAGTCGCATGCGATATTTTCACGTCTGTTTTGACGGAGCCGCACGCCTCCAGTACTTAGTTATGGTGGAAATATAATTAAAATGGAAGAAAAAATAACAATAGAATGTTCTAGAATAAGTTAACTGCTATGAGACTGCATACTACTGCAGTACGTGTTAGATACATTTAACGCACTACTTTTATAATACATTTAAATTTTTTCATTTATTACATAGATACCTGTCTAAAACGTTATAAACGTTTCATCGTCGATTATAATAATTGATTTTGCAAAACACGTGGCTATCTTATTTTCCATATTATGTATTTTTTGAGGAACAGGATATAACGTTATCTGACTCTAAATGCATCAACACGTTCTGGTCTTAGCACATAAAGATCGAAATTCAGAATGTCTTTAGCGGCTAATATATTTTAAACCTTTCAAAACCTACACACAGTCTTTATCATGGAGTCTTTAAGAATGTGAACAAGTTTTTGAAGGGCTAGTGATGCACTAGTTTTAGTATTGTAAACTTTATTGTAAGGTAATCACTTACCACCAGACCGGCCCTATTCTTCCTCGCCACAAAGGTCTTTAATAAATTTAGTAATAAATATAAGAGAAAATATCTATTATTTACTAGAGGAATAAATATTTATCTATATCTTGTACATATGCATATAAATAACGCCATAACAATTTTATTGTTTCGACAAACACCTGAGCCATTTTGTTTTTTTTTGTTTGCAAAATGACAATACCACAGCGTGCATGAAGTGTTTGAATTTGATGGAAAAAATATAAAAATTTACATATAAAGAGCAAGTCTGAGGAGCACCCGGATTTGGTGGGGAAATATTTATTTCTCCCATGGCAACACTACGTGATGGGAATGGGGGAAAGGCCCGCGGCCCCGCGACTATTACTCATTGTCTATGCTCCCCGGGCCCCGGCAGAGTAGCGTGATTGTTTTGTGTCTTTGGAAGCAAATAAAGCGAATCAGACAATTACCTGGGTACCTTTTGTTATCAAATTTAACTTGATGATTACCAACACACATCTGGAACTTACTTTTATGAAAATTGATATTTTCACCACTCTCTATATTGTCATACACCTGATACCGTTAGAAGGTATTGATAGACATTAGACAGTGAACTCGGCTTGTGAAATTAAAAATGTAGCTCCACGGAATTTGAAGAGAGACACGGACTATTCAGACAAAACGAGCCTTTTGGTGCATTGGTAGAGCTACCGACTGCAGAATCGAGGTTGGCGGGTTCAATCCCCACCCGAGTACAAACATTTGTGACAAGCATGAATGGCTGGGTGTTTTTCTATGTATTATAAGTATATATTTAAAAATAAAAGTATATATGTATTATTATCCGTTATCTAGTATCCATAGCTCAAGCATTTAGTTGTTTAATTTTAAACTAGAGGGCGCTGTATGATTTGTATCCAAGATATTATTTTAAAAAAAGTCTTTCTTTCTGATGCTATATTGATCAGTGATAATGGTGAACGGGAATTAACGCGACACTTTTTTAGGTAAACAAATATTTACCTGTGGTCACAAGCAGTCTGCTTGTGACCACGGCCAGTGCAACCTGGCCGAAACGTCAAGCTAATCAAGGTAAATATTTGTATACCTAAAAAAGTGTCGCGTTAATTCCCGTTCACCATTATCACTGAGTAATATGCAACGCGAAAGCCTAAAAGTTGCTATATTGATATTAAAAATAAGACCTCTACAATAGAACTATACAATAGTATAGGATATTTATCACATTTCACAATATATCTCGATCACAAACATTTACTGTCAAAATAAAGAAATACGTTTCACCCTACCCCCAGCTCGTCGCACCTGTCAGGGCGGCGTTCATTACTGTTGACAGATCACTGTTCCTGCCTACACCCTTGACACAGCATGATTGATGGTACCGTTCCAAAATAGGTACCTTCTGGAAAACTGTATCAGAAAATATGGAAAGTACTCCGCTATTGTGTTCTAAGATATAAATCAATAATTTTTCTTATGGTGACCCTTAATAAGCTACTACGGCCGCCCATGGACACCTGAGCCACAGATAATATTACAGATCCGTTCCCGGCCTTTAAGAGAGTGGGATAGGTGGGAAGGGAGTGCTGCGGCTTTAATCCAGATATTATAAGTTATCGAGGTATTTCACCGTCGAGCCAGCCCATTCTTGCTGCGCGGCTCTACCACTGTTGATTGTTTTATTTAATTTAAAAAATGAGTTTTACTTCAGAATCCTTATAGCATATGCCAAATTTGTTGAAGTTTATAATTGTTTTAATCGCTGGGGTAGCGGCGTAATGCGTCCTGTAGCTTAACGCCTATTATGCTCGTAAGTGTAGGCAGTGGCAATTATGCCTCGGTTCGCCGAATGACGGAACCTATTACCATAAACCGGGCACAATTGTAACTGTCATCAATATTTAGATATCACATAGAACGTCCGAAAATAAAACCGGAAGTTCATTGTTGTAGTAAATTCATTTTAATATAGATTAATATCTGAAACATTCAAACAATATGTTTTTCCGATCTAGATAACATAATTTCCAATTCAAATCTAATTACATAATCTAGAAGGTGTAATAAAAAAACCTTGTTTTTTGAAGTCGGTATATGCAAAACAAAATGAGAAACGTTAACGAATTTTATATTATTTTTTCGTTTTTCCCCGTAAATTCCTTGATAGCCCTTGTTCAATAAATCAAGAGGGTTGAACACACGTACTCGACACTCGCATGCAACCCATTTGAACCAATGGTCCGTAAGATGGAATACGTGGCTTGAATAATGTGTATTAACAACTGTGCTATATTGACCATTATATTATCAGAACTAGTTGTTACCTGCAGCTTAGCTTGCTTAAAAGACGATAACAAAAACCAGAAATACAAACATAACTTTCTTCTTCTTCGTGTATGTTAATATTTTTTTATAAATTATAAAAAAAACATGACTTCACGCCTTTTCTACCCGAAGGTGTAGGCAGCGGGTGTTAAGCCTCGTCTCGCTGTCATGTTTACTTCCCAATAGGTGGCGAACTATACCATGGGCATTTTTTATAAATTATAATAATTATAATCAATCAATTATAATTAAATTTTATAGATATTATATCAATTTTTAAGATCAATGAATTTATATTTAGATGTGTACTATTTATGACCAAAGACCATAGACTGGCCACTAAGCACCATACGCGTGAATGTGACGGTATAACGCCTAAACTACTGAACTAAATACTGTGTAAAAATTTTGTACAATTTTTGACAATTTGTCAGAAATGTAGAAGAGAAACGGAGTAAGAAAGAGATAAGATCAAAATCAAAATATGTCCTTACAACTGAGGAAAGACCAAGATCCTATCATCATCTCTATACATCCTCATAGTACGTAAGACTCGATTTTAGTTATTTTTCTTCATCAAAATAAAACAAATCCTACGGAACCACTGCCCGCCTGTAGTACGCCAGCAACCATTTCCGTCTACACATCACAATCAAAATAATGATTCCTAATAAATCACTATTTCCTGCCTATACCAATAGATGAATGCAATATAATGTTATTTATTAAAATGACCAAACAATTTATTAAATAAAGATAACAACAGCTCTTGTGATGACTGGCGACATCTGTGGCCTGTTGTATGTCATTAAATGTTTCAACAAAATCATCAGGTATCACACAAACTTAACAGGGACTAAATCTTCACAAATTAAGCTATATTTTAAACGTAATAAGGCTTAGAGCGACAGCAAAATGGGATATCGTTTTAAATGATATATAATTTGAATGGATTAAAAAAAATCGTTTATTATATAAGTGGTCAAGCGAGTTGGTATTGATCACAGTTGTGGACAAGATGGCGTTGATCGGTAGTTTGTTGGTTCTGATTGTTGCTGTTGCGCAACAGGTTATGGGCACAGCGGAAGTCATGAGCCACGTCACAGCACATTTCGGGAAGGCGCTTGAAGAATGCAGGGAGGAGGTAAGATCTAACTGTTGTTCTTCAAACGCCTAAATAACTTAGTGATCCCGGGTCACGACAGTAATATACTTATTTGTTTCTAAGATTTTCGCGAATCTCACTCATTGATTAAAACAACCTTTAGGATTGTATCGCGTTTATTTATTACTTATTTATAAAAACGTCGGGAAATAAATATAAATAAGTAATAAATAAACGCGATACAATCCTAAAGGTTGTTTTAATCAATGAGTAATATAATAGGTTGGGGAAAAAGTATGTTCGTATTTTTGTATGAAAAGTCAAGACATTTTTTTCAAAGTTTATTTACATTTATTTACAATATATATGTACCGTTTTGTTGAATAACTTTCTGCCATTTTGTGGGCAGAGACATTATCCCGTTACTGTAGAAACTTTGGGACTTCTGATCAAAAAAACGGGACAAATAGTTTTGGCAGTCCTCTCTTGAGGTCAACCTTACAGAACCTAAAGAATTCTGAAGAGACCGAAACAGGTGAAAATCTGAAGGCGCAAGGTCAGGGCTATATGGTGGATGCACTAGGACCTCCCAGTCGAACTCTCTTAATTTTTGCTGAGTGGCTAAAGATGTGTGTGGTCTAGCGTTATCGTGATGAAAGACCACACCCTTCCTGTTTATCAATTCCGGCCGTTTTCTCTCGACTGCTTCCTTTAATCTCATCAGTTGCTGGCAGTAAAGATCAGAATCGATGGTTTTGCCGGACGGTAAAAGCTCATAATGAACAATGCCCTTCCAATCCCACCATACACACAGCATCACCTTATTTCGTGTTAGGCCAGGTTTGGCCACAGTCTGTGAAGCCTGGCCAACTTTCGACCACGACCTTTTTCGCACGTTCTTGTCGTACGTGATCCACTTTTCATCGCCAGTTATCAATCTCTTCAAAAACGGCTCGGTTTCATTACGTCTCAATAATGAATCGCAAATGAGTACACGGTTCATTAAGTTTCTTTGAGTGAGCTCGTGTGGCACCCAAATATCGAGCTTTTTTGTATAACCAGCTTTCTTCAAATGGGTCAAAACTGTTTTGTGGTCAATTCCCAGTTCTTCAGCTACATCGTAACTACTAATATGCCGATCTTGCTCCACTCTTTCAAAAATGGCGTCCATTTTATTCGTAACAGGGCGACCAGAGCGAGGTGCATCTTTAACATCAAAATTTCCGGACTGAAAACGTTTGAACCAAATTTGTGCTACTCTTACTGACACTGCATCAGGTCCATAAACATCACGAATTTTTTTCACTGCTTGAGTTGCATTTTTGCCTTTTTTATAATAAAATTTTAAAATGTATCGAATTTCTTCATTAGATTCACTCATTTTTACGGAGAGAAAAACAAATGAAAAATAGCGGGAAACAACTTTTTTTTATTTTTTTCTTTTCTTTATAATGTAACCTTTTTAATGTTACCAAAACCAGCCAGACACAAATAGTACAGTCAAAGAAATTTTATAATAAGTATATACCTACGTTATGCGAAAAGACTTTTTCCCCGACCTATTACTTTCCAAAGAAATTTGGCGAATTGCGCCTGATATGGGAAAAAATATGTTATTCGACAAAAAAGAAGAAAAGCTGCCGTTACCTTCTCATATTAAAGGGATAAAAAGGATTTAACTAAATTTCATCTATAATTTCATCCTCCCCGCAGTCAGGGTTGTCACCGGAGATTTTAGAAGAATTCAAACACTTCTGGAGTGAAGACTTTGAAGTGGTGCACCGTGAGTTGGGCTGTGCCATCATCTGTATGTCGAACAAGTTCAGTCTGCTGCAGGACGATGTCAGGATGCATCACGCCAATATGGATGATTACGTCAAGAGCTTCCCTGATGGTAAGTTGTGGTGGTATTTTTTACGGATATTGTTGCGTTTATTTCACTTATTATATGACTTATCCCGAATAATTCAGAAGATATACAGCCTTCATACTCCAATCGAGGTTGGTGGATTCGATTCTCACCCGAGTACAAATATTTATGACACGCTTGAATGTTTGTATGGCGTCTGGGTGTTTTTCTATGCATTATAAGTATGTATTTACAAAAGAAAAGTATATATTTATTAATAACCGTTATTTAGTTAAGAATTTATAAGTAAGTATAAGTATAGAATTTTTAAATCAATACACCATCTCTCAGGTCAAGTGCTGTCAGCAAAGATGGTGCAACTAATACATAACTGTGAAAAGCAATTTGATGACATGACTGATGATTGCGAGCGGGTTGTGAAGGTAGCAGCGTGCTTCAAGGTCGACGCCAAGAAGGAGGGCATAGCACCAGAGGTCGCCATGATTGAGGCCGTCATGGAGAAATACAGATAGATCTAATATCAGAACCAACTGAAAATACTTGGTCAAAAAAGCATGATGGACTCTGAAGCATAAATTAAATTAAACTTAAATTTAATTTTCAGCAAATATAAAATGTTAAAAAAATATATGTGTATTATTAGTGTGTATTTAAAATAATATTGGTTGTTGAAATATATCGTGGAATTATCTTCTTGTTTGATGATTTAATTAAACATCATTAATTTTATATGTTCAGTGGTTCCGACATGTACGTTTGGAGTAAGCAGAGTTATGAAAGTATTAAGAATCGTGCCTTATGGCGCTCTGTTCTCTCTGGCTACCCCGCAAGGGAGTTGGCGTGAAGTTATGTATGTTCACAAAAATACAAAACATGTATAATATGCATATTAATTTATTTATCGCGATAATTATCGTGATTAAAATTATTAGACCCATTATTTAGTATTAGTATTTCCCACCCATCTTGTTTGAGCGTGGAAGGACCCTGACCACTTAACAATATCCGTAATACTTCGCCGGGTTGTTAGTTTTATCTGAAAAGTTAAATTACTATATTTAATAAACTATTGTATTGTATTTTCGACATATACCTATCTTTATTGCCTAATATAAAAGCAAAGTTTGAATATTGTTTGTTTGCCTTCTAATTTTAAGAGCTGGTAATTGATTTTAATTTAAATTTACTTTTTTTCAAAAGTAGGTTAATTTTACTTTTATCTAAGGTTTGAAATTTTCAACAGATAAAACAATAAAAAACTAGTAGCTAGGAAAAAATAAAGACTCACCAATATTAATTTATTATTAGTGATAAAAATAAAATTTGGATATTTGTTTATCCTTCGGCCAACAGCTCCCCGACTACGAGGTCCATGTCTGGCGCCCAGTCTAGCTTGTGAATCTCTGCTTTGAAACACCTCGCTATCTGCAGGGTGTTGGTGCAGGGGTCGCTGGGAGTGGTGCCAGCAGTCTTGTCACAGTGGTGTATCATATCAATCAATTGCTTCGCTACTGCCTCGTCTACATGAAAATAAATAAGATGAAAATAGGTTAAATGAGAAAACCAGGGTCACAATTACATTGCCAGCCTTTAAAATTGGATAGGGAGAGCAAGGAGGAAGGAGGAGGAAGGAAATAGGCTTCCAAATAGCTCTGTCACCGGATGAACAACATGAGCCACTGTCGTGGTATTTCACTGGCCAATTTATGCATGTAACTGTGTGACTCTACCACTTAAATCATTATTTATTAAACATTTATTAAAGTTCCACAAATAGTCTCAATTTCATTCTAATTTCTGATCAAGAGGTCCTGAGTTCAAACCTAAATCAATAACTTGAAAATTAATAACTTGATAGTACATATCTACCATTTCCCTAAACCTGTTAAGTTTAAGAGGATGAAGGTGTAAAAACCAAAAAAAAATCAAGAGTAAATTCAAAAAAGTCTCGGTAGTCCAGTGGTCGAGCACACGGCATCTGAATCCAGAGGTCGCGGATTCGAATCCTGGTACACACCAATGACTTTTCGAAATTAATTTCGTAAGTTATATGTGATAAATATCGATGACTAAAAACTTTGTGCCCAGTATGGCAATAGGTTCGCCACCTATTCCATTTGGGACGTATACAAAACGGCGAATCGAGGCTTGACAGCCACTGCCTACACCTTCGGGTAGAAAAACGGCGTGAAGTTATGTTTCAATAGTAAATCGTAAATGAAACTCTAACCGCCTCCATGTTTGTGAGCAAACTCTAATGCTTTCCCGCGATGGAGGTTCAGACTCTCGTCCAACATCTCCAGCTTCGAGGCCAGACACATGATGAGGCAGCCAGTGTCCCTGTTGTTCAGCTCTAATCCCTCTTTCCAGAAGTTGAAGAAATCCATTAGAGCAGGCTCTGGCAGGTTCAGCTAAAGCATTTCGGAATTACATTTTTAATTAGCTATAACTATTAATCTTTAATAGACAAGGAGTAACCTATAATGGATTGTTTTTAGTCCTCAATGAGATACTCCAAGAAAGACAATTTCAGTATATAGGTATGCAATGCTTACATCTTGTTTACAGCTTTCTAAAGGTTTACCAAAATTGATAGATATTTGTTTGACAATATCCTTGGATGCGTCCACGCCGATCGCCACATACAGCGCCAAGCCCAAAATGATTCTCAACCACATTATCGTCTCTGGATACATTCCCATCTGCATCAGACCACTATGCAGCAGATATTTATATTCACTATACAATTACCAATTTGCCATGTAATTTTTTAATTTCATATTATAAAGACGAATTAATTAAATAATTAAAGAGTATGTGGCTTTATTAATTCCCACTAATATACCTTGTTAATTAATAGTTAAGTTATTAACTTAATTGATAAATGAGAATAGCCAACGTCAGTACATAATGTGTTAACTTACTGATCAGTAGTCCACATATTTGTCAGGTGTTTGGTCTTGGGTTAGAGCATATGGTAGTTTTTTTCTTTTATTTTTTAAGAAAATCTTAAGTTAATTTATATTTTTCTTTGCTAATATTATAGTACAATATGAAATTGTTGACAGTATTCCATTCAGTCTATATTTTCTCAGTTGGTAATCAAACTTTACGATCACCAGCCAAAAGGTGACAGCTCTTCCGCTGATTAGTTTAATTTGAATTTATAATATTATTATTATGAACAGGAATCATTACATAGTATAAAACAAAGTCACTTTCCGCTGTCTGTCCCATTATATGCGCATATCTTTAAAACTACGCAACGGATTTTGATGCGGTTTTTTTAATAGTTAGAGGATGTCAATGGGGTGGTTTTGATCTATATAATTCATGTATAGTGTAGTAAAGAAAAGTGATAATTTTCCAGATTTAGAACTTTAATCGCAAACGCTGCCTGAACCCTAAGCGATAAATCAAAACTACGTACTACATTATTATACACCTTTAAAAGGTCTACAAAAAAGTCTGCGAGGGCATATGTCTATCTCTTAGGGATAACCCACAATGACCATTTTTATTTGTTTACTTTTTACGAGAAATAATGGGCTATTTACGTAGCTATTTTAAACATTACAGTATTAATTTCCATCGAATTAAGTGTCTTAAATAGATTGTGCATGTAATATAGATGATCCTGGCCCTTTACAGCATGCAATTTAAACAAATATTTTCGAAGATATTGCAGTATTAACATAGCGGGACAGCAGATAATACTTTTGATGCGGAACAACGTTCACTGGGTCAGCTAGTCCAAAATAAATAAATAAATAAAACTTGTGACTAATGTTCTATTAATGCTATAAATAATGTAGTTGATTTTAAGTTTTATAGAATCAATGTGATAATATGACCGTAAAGTACGGATCTAACGCCCGAATACTGAACTTCCACTCAAATCTGACAATTAATAAAAAGCTACTTAGAATTTTATGATCGCTCACATTTAAGTGGTATACACAAACGTCATTTAACCTATATTCGACCATGATCAAGTAAGCACCGATTAAATGTTTGTATCCTGGCAACACAATGTCAAAATATATAAGATGGGTATGTTCTTAAAGTTATTATAGTTATTATTATTATAGTTATTATTTCTTATAGTTACAAAATAATTTAGCGTACCTCTTAAATTCATTTTACGCAGATTTTTTAGTAAATAAGTTCAAATCCTATTATTTAAATAAAATATAATGACCTCACATGAGTTTGGTTGTATTATGGATTGAATGAAGAATTATTTCCATGTTTTTTTATCTAAAAATCAGAATAATTAGAAAAGAAAACTTCAAAATATACTAGTAGGTTATCATAGAATGGAACGTTACGACTTACGCTTGACGTATAATCGTAATGGATATTATTCTTTTTGTTGACGTTTGTTTCGCCTAAAAATAAAATCTTTGATTCTCATTACAAGAATTACTATAAATATAATGTTTATTTTTATTACACAAATAAATGTGGATGCAGTAAAACAACCGTAAAAAAGATATGCTCTTGGAATTCATAAATAAGTAAGTGTTTATGTAAACAATGTCATGTACCAGGTACTTTGTAACCCGATTTTTGTCGTGTGCTTATTTAAATTAAAAACCGAGAGATGACCTCTGATTTTAAGACTTATGTTCTTATTTTCAGATAACAAATTATTATTGAAAATAAAGAAACAATGGCAGTAATATTTTGAAGAAGAGGGAGGCAATAAATTTTGATTAGATGATGATGATGATACTATGAGCGGCTCCAGGACTGCAAAAACTTTTAAGAAAACCTGAAACAGAAGTCTAATAAAAACATAGCCAAAGCAAATGTAGTTTTGTTTTATTTCTTTGATTCTATTGTAATTTAAACTTTATTCTTTATTTTTTTATAAATGCAATGTTTTTAAATACCTTCAGTATTATTAAATCACCAGGGATATGAAAAAGAAAGAATAAGATAAGGTTTAAATTCAATAAGTTATTAATAATAATATCCCATAAACAGTGGGTGATGAAGATAGCTCAAAGCGGGTGCTTTGTGCCATCTTATTAGTGGTTCTGTAGGTGATGCTGAGTGTACTTATTTGCTGGCTGTGGGAGAGTGGGAGTCCCTTGTAGATGATTATGTTTTTGAGCCCTTTGGGGTTGAGACTTTAGGATCATGTGGTCCGAGTGCTCGTGCACTCTATAAAGATCTTGCAAAGAGACTGATCGAGGCCTCTTGCGACCAAGGGGACTGATCTATTCTTTGGGAAGAGGATTAGCATTTCAAATAATTCATTGCAAGGATGGAGGAGGATTACATAAACCTAACTTCATTGTAATACTAATATAAAACAAGATAAATAATTAGAAATATGTGTATTAATTAAATAGGTCATTATAATAAAGTTTTGATTTATATCAAAACCTATGGTTGCTGAATCATCAATTCTACTTCTGAGGTTGAAGTAAGGAAATATCCTCTTCCACCAGCTCATCCAAACGCGCCAGGATAGTAATATGTAGAACTGAACATGCTACAACAACTGGACAAACTCTTTGTCATTCGTCATTCTACTAATTCCCTTGCAGGGTAGGTAAAGAGAACAAAGAGCCATAAGGCACGATTCTTACACTCCTCACTCGCTTCTTTGACTTTCATAACTCTTTTCAGCCATGCGCGTCGATTTTTAACATCTTCAAGGCTTCTAACATCACATTCCTCCAGAACACGTTCTATTTGGTCTTGGCCATCCACGACCCCTACATCCATGCGATTTTGCATTGTAGGTATATTTGCATACACAATCATGCATCATCCACTTTTTGTACATGTCCAAACCATCGGAGCATACCTTTTCTTACTTTTACACCGACTCCCTCTTTCAATCCAACTACCTTCCTTACAACCTTGTTTTCGACGCGGTCAGCGAGAGTCACTCCGCAGATTTTTCGCAGTGTCCTCATATTTACTTTCATGCGCACTCTGCAATACCCAACTCTCGCTTCCATAAGCTAGCGTTGGGATCAGTACAGTACAGTACCGCATTGTAGATTGCAAGCTGGGCTTTTCTGCCTCACACTTGTTTTCCCATCAGAAATTAATGATATATAATGGCCACATAGACATTATTAATAGTTTTTCTTCGATTTAAAGAAAGTATACTTAGTTTATGAGACCGCACAACCACTCTTAAATGTAAGTTCTGCTCACTTAGGTTTGACAGATAATTTGACAGATAAATAAAGTTGAGTAGCGTTTCGGTATACGAATTTTGTTCTGAGTGGTGTTTATGTGCCAGTTAGTTTGAGTTGCATTTAAATTTATCAGATGCTCAAATTTGACGTATTCTGTCTAATTTGACAGCTACTTAAACGTTTAGGTAGCGCTTATATATTTGAGTGGCAGTTCAGTATTCGGGCTTAAGAGTACCAAGCGCAAATATCAACAACCTTAACACAGGGAATTTCTTATGTGAGGTCTCAAGTTCGAATCAATTTTTTTTTTGATAATTAGGAAACGTTTTTGGCTATCAAAGTATCATTATTGATGACTGAAAATATTATGTCCGATATATGACAATTGGCTGTCTACATGTACGGATATAAAGCGCTTGAAGGTAGAAACATAAAAAGTTCCTTAAACTGAACCCATTGTATCATATAAAGTATTAATCTACCAAGAGGTTATTGGTTCCGCTCTGGTATCATGCGTTTTAAAATGAGAGGGATCACTTATCACCAGACAAAAGGCGGGACCCAAGCAGTTAGCTGCATGAATAGACCGGCTCGACCGGTGAAATACCACGACCTCATATGTGTTGCTGGTGTCCATGGGCGGCGCAGGTTGCTTACCATCAGGTGACACGCTTTCTCGTTTGCCCTCATATCTCATTAAAAAAACCTGTCTTTTGTTACGTAAGTATTATTTTTTTTTTAATTCATTAAACTCCTAATTATGTTAATTTAAAATAATTAGCAGCACACGGTAATTAATAAAATAAAATCCGCCTATACTTGAAAAACTATGAAACCATCGGACAAACTTCAGATACTGATTTGTACGTAGCCTGGAGCTGCGGGAAGTAGCTAGTTAACTTTAAACCTATATTTGTCTCGTGAAATCACAGTTAAGACCACGTTACTTAGATAATTATATTGCTAATTACCAACTCTAATCACCACCCAGTCGTGGTGTTGGAGGCTCTTTGCACACGTATGATTAGAGGATGGATAAAAACGGACCAGCTAAGGTTCAACCACGGAGAGATTCTCTATCAAGTCCACGATGTGACGGCTTACATCACGGAAACGCAATAGAATTCGCTGAAAAACATGGCGCTGGTTAGCACTGACATTCATTTTAGAAACACATTGAAGTGAAAAAAAAATACTAGCATTTTGTTAAAATAAATCATATCATCATTGCCTGTTGAAGTCCATTGCTGGACATAAGCCTCTCCCAATTTGCGCCACAACATCTGACCCTCTGCCTTCTGCATCCAGTATTTTCCAGCAGCCTTTCTGAGGTCGTCTGACTATCGGGCTGGTGGGCGTCCTACATTACGCTTACCAAGTCGCAGTCTCTACTCTATGACCTTCTTGCTCCATCTACCATTGGTCCTTCGGCAGACGTGACCAGCCTATTGTCACTCCAGCGAGCTTATTCTACGAGCTATGTCGGTTATTACAGTTGTCTGTCGGATATACTCATTTCTGAGTTTATCCTTCAGAGATACCTCAAGCATAGCTCGCTCCATAGCTCGCTGCGCGAGTTTTAATGTGTGGACTAGCCCCGCCGTAAGTGTCCATGTTTCGGCACCGTAGGTCATAACTGGTAAGACACACTGGTCGAAGACTTTGGTCTTCAGGCATTGCGGTACAGGCAAGTTGAAGACTCGACGTAGTCTTCCTCAAAATCCTCCCTATGAAAAAAGCACCAATAAAATAAATAACTAGCTGAAAAACTAATTACATGAATATCAGTATCTTTTTCATTAAAATAAGAAGGAAGTTTCTAGAACTTTATCAGCCTACTTAGAACCAACCAACAACTTTCTCAAGCGTTAGACAATTCATTGGTGTACCCAATTGAATGAGAAATCATTTCATTAAGAGATGAATGATGACTAAGCAGGTATACAGTGTAAATGTGGAAGAATGTTGAAGCAGATACTTTTGGTAAGCAAATTTACCGTGATGGGTGACAGATGTGAACGAAAAGAGATTGAAAACGATAAAAAAGAGTAATGGGTGACGTAAGAATCGTGTCTTGTGACGCTCATATCTTGCCTGTGCTAGCACAGGCAAGATATTTAATTCCAGGTCTAGACCTGGAATTAAATTATTTAGTTACATTGATCACTATTTGATACATTATCATCGAACTACAATTAATATTTAAATTAATTATTCCATCTCCAGATAGAAGTATGGCCAAAAAACTGGTGGACATCATCCACAACTGTGTGGAGACCACTCCGGCACAATAGAATGATCCTTGCCAGAAGATTCTGGATGTGGCCATGTGCTTCAAGACCGAGATAAATAAGCTGAACTGGACACCAGACCATGAACTATTAGTTGCTGAGCTAATGGCTGAAATATAAATACAAATTCTTCGCGCAAATAAAATAACTACTATTTTGGTTGTGCTCTAGTAACGCTCTCTACTTCTTTTATATTTTAAATGAATTCTTATGAAGTAATTGATATATTATATTCATTCGCTTTATTAATTTAAAGTTTTTATAGAAAATTACCAATTCTAACTTTTCAGCGATAAAACGCACCTTAAATAATAATGAACCATAATTTACTTTGGCTATGTTTTCATCACCGTTGCAACCGAGCCAATTTGCAGTCGTTGCTTCGTCAAAAAACTGGGCGTCTCTAACTCAAACTGCTTTTTATGCTTATATATTCTTCTGAATTCCTTCTTCATTACGCTATTGAGCTTCAACAAACGACTCGGCACTCTGATACTAGATCACAAGTGTATTTGTTTAGTAATAATTTAATTAATTGTCTATTAAACTTATCTAACATTTTAAAATGTCCCCCTACAGTTAGTGTTGGATGGGTTGGCTAGATTAATAAAATATAAAATGCATTTAATCAACAATACTACTTGTTTTTTTTTTTTGTATACCTTTAATATCTGAGGGTGTGGACTGCGAGAAATATTGCATCTCATAAAAAAATCACCGGCTCTATTCTCAAAGTGTGTAAATAACAAGCAGATCAAAGAAAATTTTTAGTCTAGATTGATATTATAGATGATTCTGTGAATCACGTAGTTCGACCATGAATTGACCGGCTCGGCCGAACTCTCAGAATATGGACGTAAAGTGGCTCTTGTCTCTTAAAGTCCGGCAACGCAACTAGAACACTATCTGTATTGCAGGTAGGGGACGGTCCTCACTTACCACTGCACCAGGTGACCCGCTTGGTAGTTTGCTCTCTGTGGCATGAAAAACCTACAGTAGAGAATATGGCATCAAATGGTCTTGAGGTCGAATCTTCTCTTAAATTTTTGCTTGCATATGGAAAAAACATCCTACATGCATACATAACTTAGTGCCAAGTCCCTTGCACGGTAGAGAAAGAGAACAAAGTGCCATTTCAGAGCTCCAGACATCATCTACCTCCAGGACTCGTTTCAAAGTCAAAGTCAAAATAACTTTATTTTTAAAGGTCCGGACAGACACTTAAAAATAGTCAACAGATAACATTATTTAAAAAGAAATACAGACACGAGCGCAGAGTTTTATTTGGTCATAGATAGTGTGTCGCCGTCTCCGACTCCTTTAATTATTCTGCATTATATATCTGCTTAGTCAATCTTGCAGTTTAATAAAACATCGAGTATTATCAGAACACATATAGTTGTTAATATATACATTCACAGTTTTCTACATAGAAATTATTAATTAAAAACTAACTTTTAATTAACATTTTTTTAATTTATTCAATTTGCTCGCCGCGGACTCACCGACTAGTTCTCATATTCATTAAAAGTTTTATTTATATGACAAAAAATAAACATTTTGTAATGTCTCAATCAATAGTATATTTTTCAATTATATTCTTAATAGCATTTTATGGTATATTTAAAGCGTTTTGTATCCCAGACACTTACGAAGTGGAGGTCATAAGAAGTTCAAGCTCTCACATCGGCAATTTGGTCATGGAATGTCTGGAGGAGGTAGGTAAAGTAGTTAAATTCAACTGAACTACAATTTATTTCATACTAACTGATCCGACGAAACAAAGTTCAAAAAAAAAGAAGAGCTACCAATAAAAGCTACGCGTAATCAACATCGATCCAGCCATATAAGATCTTTCAATATTAACAAACAGACACACCAATTTTATTTATATGTATAAATTTGCTTCAATAAATGAAATACGACTGACTAAAAGAGTCTAGGAAGCGAATGTGCGTGGCAAAGTCGAGATCGGGAGACCAAGACGGAGCTACCACAGCCAAATAAATGGTCTGTTTGATAAAAGCAAAATGAGTAGCAACCAAAACGAACGTGAGACATGAGAATTTATTTCCCGGTTCTTCTTATGACAGCCCCTACAGTTTTAATTGGCCCACTCATGGCAAACGCATTTGTATTTTTAAGTGAGTGGTGTGTATTTTGACCTCAAACTGCGTGAGATTCATATCTACCAGTTTTTACCTGCGGTTTCAATAAGCGTGTTTAAATAAAAAAATATATAAAAGTAGAATTATTAGCGCAAGGGAACACTACTAGAATGAAAGGTAATCTATGTCATTCCAATTAACAAATTATATAATTTTCATCTAATTCTGTTTAACAAATATCTAAACAAGTGCACAAAGTTTTGCATTTATTGGTAAGACAACATGACCCGGGATTGGTCTAAAAGGCCATATTTCGATGGCTCTGATCTGTAGAAACAACGACTAAGCAGGTATAGAGTGCAAATACTTAAGGGTGAGAAGTCGAATTATACTCTTACAAAAGGAGAAGGTGGTAAAAAACTGACGAGCGTGCATGACAAGAGTTAAGAATGTTACGAAATAATAATATTTATTTATACCACAAAAAATATACAATGTACAAAATGTTGTACAAAATTTAGGATCAGAGTGACCAAAATAACAATGTACAGCTGGTACTTAAAATAGGAAAACCTGTGCCATAAGTACCAGCATCCTTCCAGTGATACAATAAAATATGTTATTTGGACATTGAGATATTATGTAGGAATCGTGTCTTAAGGCGTAAAGTTCTTCCTGTCTACCCTGTCATGGATTTGGTGTGAAGGTGTGTTATTAAAATGCATATAGTTTTAAATGAAACGTAATGAATAATATAGGTATTAATATTGGACGGGTGGAAGACTAAAGTATACGAGTTTGATATTCGCCATTTTGGTTACGGAACCTCAAAAACTGGTATGATAAAATTGATCAAACGGTTTTATTTTAGACTGGATATGACGCGGAGGTTATTAGGGACTTCCACCAGTTCTGGGATCCCGATAAGGTATTGACCAATATAAACCTGGGTTGTACTGTGGCCTGTATATTCCAGAGGTTACAATTATCAAAACCGGGTGGTGTAATAAACCGGGACAACGCTAACGCCTTCAACATGGCCAACGGAGCTGGTAAACACATACGTTTATGTCAAAAGTAGAAGGTATCACCAGACCAAGCTGCTTTTCACACCCTCGTTGTTCGGCACCCTTTACTGTTTATAAGTAAAAGACTGAACGCAGCACATGTTACGGCTTTTATACCTGATGGTGTAGGCAGAGGCTATTATTTCCAATATATTTATTTATAAGTTTTTTTTTGTGGGATAGCAGGGCAAACGAGCGTGTCTCCAGATGGTAAATGACCAAGGCCGCCCATGGACACCTGCAACAATTATAGTGTTACAGTTGCATTGCCGACCTTTAAGTTTGTAGGATGGTGAAGGCAGGTGGGCCTCAGGCTAACCCTCTTACCGAACGAAACGCGGCATGAGCCACTTTACGTCGATTTTCTGAGAGGTTGTGGCATTTCACTGGTCGAGCCGGTCCATCCAGGCAGCGAACTGCTTGGCTGTACCACTGTTGAAGTAGTTATTCTACGTATTGCAAATCAACCAAACTACCAGTAAAGTAAATAGCTTATTGAAAACGATGGGCGGACCTGGTATCCTCAAATATGGGCCCCAAGCTTGGTTTAGGTGCCCGTGTCACAATTACCTGAATGATTGTTGTAATTGTTTGTAAGTTTTTAAATTGAAAAATAAATATTTATTTCTCAGACTTTCGCGAATCTCACTCATAGATTAAAACAACTTTTAGGATTATATCGCGTTTATTTATTGCTTATTTTTATTTATTAGACTCGTGAAAACGATCTCTGTAAACAGTTCGAAACGTCGGGAAATAAATAAATATAAGCAATAAATAAACGCGATATAATCCTAAAAGTTGTTTTAATCTTTGAAAAATAAAGAATTTTTTATTATTCTCATCCTACTAAAGCACACCCCTTCTGAATCAAGGGGTCGCGGGTTCGAATCCTACTTCACACCAATGACTTTTTGAAATTAATTTCGAAATTTATGTGTGATAAACATCCATTCATTTCCATTTGGGACGTAAAAATAACGGCGAGACAGGGCATAAGAGCCACTGCCTACACCTTCGGGTAGAAAAAGGCGTGAATTTATTCATACAGGAATTAGTATTGTTTGTCGCACTCAAGATTAAAGTGAATCGTTATACCTATACACCTTCTGAACTTTATTATATTCGTAGGTGTCGAGATGTCTCGCCATTTGACTGATCTGTATCAACTGTGCCTCAGAGCGTCATCAAAATTAGTTAACCCAGGTGACAGTGGATGCGTTGCGGCTCTGGAACTGGCTAAATGTTACCGCTACGGCATTCTCCGGATGCACTGGGCACCTACATTAGAAGATCCGGAGGAAAAAGCATATAATAGCTCTAATACTGACCCTCGGTCTCAGACTGTAGAAGCTGAACCTGAAGCTCAGGCTGAGACTGATGAACGTAATACATAATAAGTAAACGATATTCTGGAAAATAATTTTTCATTTATGCATTGACTAGTAACCGCAATGTCTGAAGACCAAAGTCTTTGACTAGTGCGTCTTACTGGTAATGACCTACGGTGCCGAAACGTGGACACTCACGGTGGGGCTAGTCCACAAATTTAAAGTCGCTCAGCGAGCTATGGAGCGAGCTATGCTCGGAGTATCTCTGAAAGATAAACTCAGGAATGAGTATATCCGCCAGAGAACGGGGGTAACCGACTTAGCTCGTAGGATAAGCTCGCTGAAGTGGCAATGGGCTGGTCATGTCTGCCGAAGGACCGATGGTAGATGGAGTAAGAAGGTCATAGAGTGGAGACCACGTCTGGGTAAACGTAGCCCCACGGATGGACGCCCACCACGGATTTACTGACTTTGCTGACTCTTAATTAATTAAAATTAATTACTGATCTACTCCCTTCAATCAATCAATCATTTATTCATTAAATTTTGGGTTAATAAGTGCAAGGTCATAATTTACAATTCGTATCACCAAAATCTGCCAAGAAGAAACCCTTCTGCGTCATATTGACCATGAACAATATTCCCTATATATTTAAGGAGGTATAGGTGTGTGCATCTCTTGTTGTGGTTGTTCACGAGGCGGAGATAAGAGATTTGATCTGATGCGAATAATCTATTATATTATAATGCTTATTGACATAGTGCTTCGGCACTCCCACCTCAAGGGCAGAAGTTCCGAGTTTTGGCTCACAGTAATAACATTCAAAATAATCCGCAGTGCACTATAATACCATAATAAAAGGTTCTATTGGATTCTAATCGAGGACCTCTCAAATCATTGCTTACTAAACAACCAGGTAATTATGACAATGGGTAACAATTTAATACAAGAGTAATCAATAGTTATTTCACAATTAGTGTCTGAATATCACCGAGGCACTGCTTATTAACGTGTTCGCACATGCAAGAGCGAATAATTAATTGTCTATGATTAAAAACAATTAGAAAAAATTGGTGCTATCATCTCAGTTAAGTGGACCAGCTCTAGCAAATGATTTATAAATTACAAAACTTCCAGTCAGTTCTGTAATTTATAAAGCATTTCGAGGACAATCGAGATGTGGACACTTACTATCTGCTCATCTATAGTTTTGGTAATGAGTGCTAAAGGGACAGCACAAGAGGGTAAGGATAATCATATGGGGTTCATTAGAGTTGTACAAGATTGTAAGCAAGAGGTGTGTACTAATAAAATATTTACAAACTTACAAAAAAAATATCGTAATGATATATGTTTTAAGACAACTTTAGAATTTCTTCTAGTGCCTAAGCGTAATTGTAAATTTGGATTTGAGTTATTAGTAAAAAAATCCAAAATTTAAAACTGGGAACTGAAATACTCAAGCTACATAAGTTAAGCAACGAGTAGAGCTGCTGGAACTTGACTAGTTTCATACATAAATAATTTATTTCTGCAATCTTTAAACTTTTTATATATTGTTGAGTCTTTCAGTTGAACTTGTCAGAACATGTCCTGGGAGAGCTGTTCCAACTTTGGAAGATGGAGTACGAAAATTTGAACAGGAACGTTGGCTGTATTATAGTTTGTATGTCGAAAAAGTTAAATCTGTTCGATAACAAAGGAAAACTGCACCATGGAAATGCACGGGAGTTTTCTATGGAGCATGGCGCTGGTAATTATATTATTCCCATTTGGTGACTTTACGCCTTTTATATTCAATGGTGTAGGCACTAGGCAGCGGCAATTAACAGTGGTAAAGCGACGCGATTCGCTGCATGCATGGGCCAGCTTGACCGGTGAAATACCACTACCTCTCAGAATATCGATGTAAACCAGCGCATGCCACGTTTCGCTTGGTGAAAGAGGTATCCAGAGGCTCAAACCCTCCCTTTCTCCCCTCCTCATCCCACTTCCGACCTATTCCCTATCTAATTATACAGGCCGGCTATGCAACAGTGTCACTGCCTGCTACCTCTGATAAGCCTGCCAGTGCTTTGCCGCTGAATTAAAAACATTTTCTCTTTCAGATGCAGAAGTGGCGACTCAACTAGTGAATATTCTCCACGAGTGTGAGAAACAGACCTCCAGCATGGATGACGAATGTGTTCGCGCGCTCGAAATGGTCAAGTGCTTCCGTACCAACATCGTCGGGCTGAA
Source organism: Euproctis similis (assembly GCA_905147225.2). Lineage (NCBI taxonomy): Eukaryota > Metazoa > Arthropoda > Insecta > Lepidoptera > Erebidae > Euproctis > Euproctis similis. The sequence continues at coordinate 813,532 of LR990121.1, read as the reverse complement.
CTGGACGCCCAAAACAGAATATGTTATTGGAGAAGTACTTACAGCAATATGAACAGATATTTTGATTCGTTCTTACCGCTATTTAATTGTATTCTTCGAATAAATGTTACGAAAATATATTTTTTTATTAACAACTTCTGCAGTTCCTAAAGAAGGATTGGAGGACTTACTCATGATAATCAGGTGTGTTTTGTACAGAGCCATTCTTGCTTGAATTATGTATGAAATAAAAAATAGTTTGACACTTATCTGGCGTCCTGTAAACAAAAGACTTGTTGTCCTATTATGTAGAGGTACAGGACACACTGTAACTATGTCTTCTATTAATTATGTAATAACTCCACCACTCTCACACCGGTCAGCAACAGGACAACCACGCCTTTAGTCTGCTTATCTCGGGAAAAGCTAACAAAAAGTGTACATAATCAGAAGTTTAACTGATTAACGGATCGCAAAATATTAAAATGTAACTTTTGCCCCTTCATATCTGAATGTGTTGGCAGTGGAAATTATACTTACACATATCTAATTATAAGGTATTCCGCATTAGATCAAATCTCTTACTAGCCGCTTAAGATCCTCACAGGAAGAGAGACATTGGTGGTACCACACACACCTTCTATACAGTACTATAAAAGGGAAGAGGAAGACCTAAGAAAATATGGATGGATTGTGTGAAGGAATTAAGAAAGATGGACTCCGAACTCCAAAACCGACTCCAAAAAATGGGGACGGGGCAGTGGGATGTACCTATACTAAGATATAACAAAGCAATAATAATAATAATAAATACATTTATTTCGGAAAAGTTTCCGAAATATTTTTCATATTCCGCAATATTTTTCATATTTTACTTAAAATTGAATATAACTCTTTCAAACTTAAGTAGCCGTACAACAGTTAGAATTATATACCATTTGTAGGTTGTAGTGCTGTAAGTAATGATAATTTCAACTTCTGCATATTAATTTATTTTGGTAACGTTATGAGACTTTATATGTAGTGTACAAAATATTTAGTGATGAACAATTTCCGCCATTTTATTAGTATTTTAAAATTTAGTTCCAGTCTTAAATTTGTATGTTCAGCTCCCAGAGATCTGTGTTGTAAGTTGCTCTCCCTATCCCTATTGCTATAAACAAATAGCGTGCAGTTAAATCTGTGCGAGTGTGTCTACGACGCACCTGAGGCAACCCTAATCTTGTCACTTTCATTGAAAATCCCTCACTATACAAGCGAATGGCAGAAGTATCAGATAACTTTCTCATTTATAAATACATCTAGAATTTTGTCAACGTTGTTTACTTCTTGGAAAATTAGTTCTTGTATAATTACTGCAGTAATAATATAATTGAATAGATATTATGGTTTCCGTAATGAACTTCGTCTCTGTGAATTTTATTGATAAAAAGCAATGCAGTAAATTGATTTTCCTTTTGTATTAATTGCAATAAATAAGGATAATAATTATTTTAATTGAAAATAGACTTACTATAATATAATACTGTTTTCTAAGATTGTGATTGCATTGTTAATACATTTAATTGAATAAAGCTTTATTTATTTCAACGACAAATTATCCGCAAAACTGAATATTAGCTGTGGTGACTAACATTTTTTATCATTTCAAACATTTTATAAAGAAACATGAGCTATTTCGTGATACACTAAAAAATATAAACATCTAACTTAATGCAGCACTACAATAGTATTTTAATTCAGTTTTTTTTTTCAGTGATATTCAGACCTGTTTTACTTCAAATATTCTGCTCAATGGTGTGCAACGATGTGTACACAATACTACATTTTTCTTAGTTAAATTATTTTCGACGTGTGTGCTGTAAGTGCTTGTACAATTGTTAGGAGCCCAGGTGCAGACCCTTATTGGGATTCTCTACGTGTTCTGTATATAGATTTTGTTAAGGCATTTTATTTTAGTTTTGGTAATGTCACGCCTTTAATTTCTCAAGGTGTAGGCAGCAACAAATATTTTATACTTTGTAAAATATGTGGAGAAATCTGTATCTGCCGACAACACTGACGGTAAGTTATTCGTGTACCATCGCGATACGAACCCGTGATCTTTGATTCATTAGACTAGGCCACAATTTTATTATTAACTTCATCATTCATCATCATTAGCCTTTTTGAAGTCCACTGCTGGACATAGGCCTCCCCCATAGAGCGCCACAACTGCCGGTCCGCTCAATCATGGGGGGATTTTGCCGTAATCGCCACGCTTGGCAGGCGGGTTGGCGATCGCAGTAGGCTGTATTTCCTTGAGAGAGAATGCTGCTGCCCATTCTTCTAGCTTTTCCCTTAGTCGCCTTTTATGACATCCACGGGAAGAGATGGGGTGGCGGTATTCTAAGCCGGCGTCACACAGCTATTATTAACTTTATAATATTATATTGTTTTCAACGATTAAAGCATAAGCGAGATTAACATAACATAACTTCACGCCTCTGTTACCCGTAGGTGTGGGCAGCGGCAGTTAAGCCTCGTCGTTATGTTTACGTCCCAAACGGAATAGGTGGCGAGATTATTTCTGATTTAAGCAAATATCTTTAAAGTAAGCCAAATGTCTCCCTACAAAAGCTCGTATTTTGTAGTTTTAAAGCAATAAACAATCTTAATCCTTGTAATAATCTATCACAATTAATTACGGCGACATAATTATGTGTCTCCCTTTATGTGTCTCTCTGTATGCGTCTCTGTATGTCGCGCTCGACACATATAACTATGTGTTCAGAGACGCATTAGCTTCGTAATGACACACCTACTAACTTGGGTGTGACTCCATTGTTATACGATACGATATCACAACTAAATGTTTTGAATAAAGTAATATTTTTTTGTTTCTATTTTATTGAAATTGGTTTGAATATTATTTTAAATAATGGTGAATGTGTCAACATCAACGGATCAATCACTCTGAATACTGGTTGAGAGGTCTTCAATTTGATTATGAGCATACACAAATTTCTTTTAACCGTAAATATAGGCAAATTTGTGAGGTGATTTAGGAAAATAAGCTTTGATACCTATTTTATGACACAATGATTTCACCTCCTTCTCAATGACCTCTCCCTTCATATGCCCGATGAGATCTGTAAAATGAAGGAGGAGGAACTGAGTGTTAAGGTATAGAAAAGTTTCATCGTAGTAATCGTAGTAAAATTATTAAATTCAGGACACAATGCACACAGCGCTATCTATTTTCCACAAACTAAGCAAATAAATGCTTGTGTTAAGGAAACTTGGCAACGGATTTAAATAAATAAACACTTGTGTTTGGTTTCCATTGAAAAATATGTCTCGTGCCGTACCGAACAATGCCACCGCACCTCACACGAGTTAATACACGCTAATCTGGTCACATATAACTCTTAATTAAATCCTTGCCACAGTTACTTAACAATGGCTCTCAGTGCCTACGGCTTACTGCCTATACACTCTACACATATTCATAACTTTACTTCACTAACTAACGACTGTATTTAGCGGCGTGAGGAATTATTGGTTGGAAGGAATTTCTACAATTAATCCAGAATGATAATTGTCTATGTGAGATACAAATAATATGAATTTACTGTGATTAGATGTGATCAAGTAACTCTATATTACACTTACTTAAAGTGGTATAGCCACATAGTTCGCTGCATGAATGGGCCGGCTCGACCTATGATATTCAACTAGTTCATGTTTCGTTTCGTTCGGTGAGAGATGTATCCTGGTATCTCTTTTCGTGCTATTCCTTAAAAGGTCGGCAATACAACTGTGAAACTATGTGGGTTGCAGGTGTCACTTACCACCGGGTAACCAACTTGCTAGTCTGCCACCCTGTCCCAAAACAAGGTTATTTGAAATATCGGATTCAAATCTCGGGTATACTACTTAAGTGCTCTTTAAGTGTGAACAAATAATTTTATACGTTGAGATAAGACACGGCTAAAAATACCCTCTGTCACTAAACGCTGATACCAATAGTAGCCATTTGAAATTCATATACATTATATCGTATTTCATTAGAGAAATACTCTTCAACTGTTATTTTGCTGCTCAATCTTTTCTGCCTACACTGTTAAATATTTGGGGTGAACACGGTGTACGTTTATTACGTAGTGCAATCCATTATCGTCGGTACAGCCGATTGATTCCACAGACAGACAGATTTATAACGTACATTTTGTCACGAGCGCTGCGGTCGGGCTCCGCTGCCGGCACCACATAAATCTACCAGGACCAGCGTCCGGGAGCTGCAGCCGCTGATAGTAGATACGGTGTTCTGCTGACCAATACATTGTTGGAAATGACCGTCGTAAAATGTTACGTTTACAATAAATTAAATATTCCCGGAAAATATTTTAAACATATACATAAATTCACGCCTTTTTCTACCCGAAGGTGTGCGCAGGGACTGTTAAGTGTTTACGTTCCAAACCTATTGCCATACACCGGGCACAAAGTTGTCAGTCAGCCATTGATATCTATCACAGAACTTCAGAACAGAATTTTGAAAAGTCATTGCTGTGAGCCCGTAATCAACTTTTTGATTCAGAAGCAGGACCCTCCAACACTGGGCCTAAGATACTTAAGTAAATTCAAAAATAATAATATAATATAAAAATACGAATATATATATTTCAGTGCGTCTTTTATTCGATTAATTCAATCAATCGGAGCACGAAACAATTGGCTGTTGTTTTCCAACATATTTATTGCTGGTTATACAATATTAAAATCAGTTAACAATTGTTTAACAAATAACTTGGACCGAGAGGCGAGTTCAGGGCACCGATCTCAATTGAAAGATACGATTACCCATTTTTCAAACGAATCCAACTCGATCCGCTACTGTCACCAATACATTTACAAATGATACAAAAGATTTTTGCACTAAAATGGCAATGAAATAAATTATGTAAGATTGACTAAACAGAAATACAATGCAAAAGCGGATGGATGTCTAAGACGGCCAAGATACACATTCCATGACCAAACACGCCCTGTCATACACCAAAATAAATATATTTTTACTCACACATAAATAAATGTATAGATTAGATACTACTACTTCGATACTATTTCTAGTTCGTGAATTAATAATTATCTTTTGTTTTGTTACAGGTACGTGTCAATTCGCCTAAAATGTTATCGCTAACTTTAATTATGTAAGTATGAAATGTACCTATTGTATGACTCCTCGTGTGACCACATTGGTCGTGAATCTAGACTTTTAATCAAATTCTGTAATTTTTTTCTTTCGTAAAATCGTAACTTTGCGCCTTTTTTAGAAGGTTTTTAAATCCCAGCCTAGCAATGAACTACTTTTGTCAAAATATTGTCAATGTTCGATATTTTTTAATTTGAAAAGTAGTTAGTGTGTACCACGTGATTGGATTCGAACCTGAGACCACCAATAATATTTGCCAGAAGTGTGGCAGCAGGTGATTCATTTAATCGTTCAATAGATTAGAATGTTGCTTCATGTATTTGGTATTTTGTTCGCCCGGATCGAACCTTGGACCTTTGGCAATGACAAATATGTTTTTCCTTTATCTCTAATGTACGCCAATCATTGTAATCATCAAATCAGTATATATTCACGTAATGATCTACGATTTACTCAACGACACGGTTTCAAGCTAATCCCTATCAACATTTATCGTCAATAAATCCCCGTCATTACAACGCTACGTCCACCTGGTGATAGCGGAGGGTTAATCCCGGGATATCCCGGGACATGTCCCGGTGACAATCACAGCTGCAAATAATGACGGGCATCTTATAATGATTGCTCGCGATTAGTCCTTAAGAAAGTTTGGTGTAGATATAACGAATGAATAGTTAGTACAATAAACAATTTTAGCTTATTTATGTCATATGTAGTAAATTAATTAAGACTTTTTTGTGGGATAGGCAGGCAAATGAGCAAGCGTGTCACCTGATGGAAAGCGACGTGCGCCGCCCATGGACACCAACAACACACCGTTTATACGTATTACCGTTGCGTTGCCGACCTTTAAGGGAGTAGGATAGGGAGGGATGGGGAAGGGGGCTGGGCCTCCGGTTACCTCTCTCAGCGAACGAAACGCGGCATGATCCACTTTACGTCGATCTTCTTAGAGGTCGTGGTATCTCTCCGGTCAAGCCGGCCCGTTCATACAGCGAACTGCCTGGCTCTACCACTGTGACAATGACAGAAACCTCCGCATAACACTTTCACCGAAAAAAACCGATATGCATTTTCTATAGACTATCCCATATCCGAATATTCTTCTATTCATTATGTTCAAAATACAGATCACTGCACTATTAACTTAGCTGAATTATTAACATGAATTTGAAGAAAAATAAGGACTCTCCTCTAAAGATACATAACTCTACAGAAAGATAGTTCCTGAATGTATACGATGGCAATATCTCAAGACGCTTATCTTGACATGCCTGACCCGGGATCCCGGACACCGGGATTAGTGTCCCGCGGTCCAAGGATATCGCCGGACATTACGTGATCCTGCACAAGTCTTGATGGGGTACTCAGATCGGCCAGAGTTTATAGTTTATTTGTCGAGCAAACAGTAGACGGTATTACAAATGGCAGCTAAATGATCTCTAAATAACACGTAAATGTTTACACATGAAAATTATATTTAAGGAAACTCTTTATTTTTGAAAAAGAACCAAACTTTCAAAATCTTTTGTTAGATTTTATTTTAAATTCGTCCGATCACTTCTGCCGTTTAAAAAGGACTGACATTTTATTCCCTTGTTCATTTAGTCAGTACACAGTATCCAATATTCTAGTTAATATTTATTTTTAGTAAGAATTCATTCGGTTAGTTTACAGTGTTAGATATTATAATATAACATAACTTCACCCGAAGGTGTAGGCAGTGGCTGTTAAGCCTCGACTCGCCGTTATGTTTACGTCCCAAATGTGGTGGCGAACCTATTGCCATACCATACCGGGCACAAAGTTTTCAGTCATCGATGTTTATCACACATAACTTTCAAAAAGTTTTTAAAAGTCATTGATTTGAGCCCGCGACTTCTTGAATCAGAAGCTCAACCACTAGACTACTAGGTATTAGTATTACAGGAAATATTTATCTTGATAGGGTGCGAAAAGACGTAACGTTGCGTTCCTTGTGCACGTTAATATTACACTATGTTTAAAAGAACAATCAAACTTATTCGAATTCTGTATAAGTCTGTATTATTAATATTTTAATAATAATATTTTGAATTCAATTCATCAACAACTGTATCTGGTTTCAAAAAAGCTACTAAAGCTTACACATTCCTGATAATAGTAGAAACACAGATTGCATTTCAGAAATATTTGCCCTCGGATGGGTATATATGTATTATATGTATAATGCAGGGACCACTGCGCATCAGTCAGCACTACCAGCCATTTCACCATAAGGCATATCATTCATAAGTTTAATGTTAATTTTATAGGACAGTAATTAATAGTGTAAAAGTAAGAAAGGGCATGCTCCGATGGTTCGGACATGCAGAAATGCAATAGCGGATGGATGTAGGAGTCGAGGACAGCTAAGACACACATTCCATGACCAAATGGCACGTGTTCTAGAGGAAGGTGATATTAGGAGCCTCAAAAATCGACACGCGTGCATAAAGAGTTATGAAAGTCAATGAAGCCGATCGAGGTGTGTAAGAATGGCGCTCCGTTCTCTCTGCCGCAAGGGATTTGGCGTGAAGTTATGTTTATGTATCTAAATATTAAAATTATCGTGACTGGATTATCTCTTACTATCTACTTAGTTGGGGAGTCATAACTATAAATTTGAGTAAATTTATTGAGGATGGCCGCAAGCTTATCTATGTAACTGGACACTGTCCGAAACTTCGATTTAAGTTGGGGGCAAGAGATGATGTACCGGCCATACAACTGGGTTTAATTTCCGGAACTGAAATGTTGGTGCCAACTTCAACCGGACATTAGTAACATATAAACATTTAACTTATTATATAGTTATATCTTGTCCGTCTTAAGTATATAATTACATTTCTATCTTGAATGTGAATTGAACCCCCGATTTTCGGGCAATATTTGAAAATAGTCCAGCTCCCCGCTTCTGACTCAATTGTGAGATGGATTTCGAGCCAAACATTTCTCAGAATTCTTTTGGACTGACAACTTTGTACCTGGTGTATGGCTATAGGTTCGCCACCTATTCCATTCCACCATAACAATCGAGCGAGGCGAGGATTAAAAGCCGCTGCCTACACCTTCGTGTAGAAAAAGGCGTGACGCTATGTTATGTTACACTTATAGGAATTTATAGTTATTGACAATTAAAAGAATATTGTACATTTCACTTTGTAGTAGTAAATAGATAAGCTTATCGAGGTATTTGTGTCAGTGACGTCATACACGTCGCCATTTTCTTTGGCGCAATTGCCTTCAAGGAGTTCTTCAACAGAATTTCGCAAATTTACCCTCATAGACCACGTCAGTTCGTGGTGTTTATGTTACCCTTTTTCAGTACCAATTTTTTCAGTTTTGTTCTTTATAAATTCACGGCATCAGTCGATAGTTTAGGCAGCGAATATTATACCTTAATGCGCCGGATTACATTTCTAGTCCAAAATGCAAAAGGTAGTGCAACACATGAGTTCTGAAAAGTCATTAGAGTGGTCTGGATTCTAACTCGGGAACTGTCTACTAGAAGTCCGAGTGACATATTACCAAGCTAAGCATTTTTTGTAAAAAGGAGTAACTTAAGCCGCTCACTATAATATCAGCAATAAATGAAATTCCCATCAAAATTTATTCAACTGTTTAGTAGATTGATTAATGTTAGAAGTTGTTATAAAACAATGTGTTAAATATTTGTATATTATTATTAGAACATGGAACGTGTGACGGAACCTACTCCCATACAACAGAGCCACTTTTTCCAATCAGTTGTTCTTGAGCAACGTGATGTCAGGAGCCTTAAAAATCGACGCACGTCTGTGAAAAGTTTTATGATAGTCAAAGAAGCGAGTGAGGCGTGTAAAATTCGTGCCATAGAGCGCTCTATTCTCTCTGCCTACCCTGCAAGGAATTTTATGTGAAGTTATGCAGATATTTATTTATTTGCCTCCTGACCCGGCGAACTTCGTTCCGCACAACTGTCAATGAATGATCAGAATTGTAATTGAATTTTGATAAAGGTACCACTATAATAAAATTTATAATATAACTATAATTACTATAATTAAATTTTAACATATAGTGATAATATAAATATAAAAGTAAGTTTGTTTATTACCGTTTCACCCAAAAACTACTAAACTGACATCATGAAACTTTGTACATAATTATATTGTTAGAAGTTCTGCGTAATTTTTTTTTAAATAATTTCTTTATTTTTCCAAAAAAGAATTTTTGTTTAAATAAAGTGTATCGTATGTTGCTACTGATACCTCTTGAAAAGGCAACAAACAAATAGACGTTCGTATTATAACATTAGTATCATTATTAGTTTATTGATACGAGCTTATCATGAAACTAAAATGGAATAACAATGATAAAAGGTAAAACTTAGCATATGTATTGGATAATATAAATCTAATCTATAATATTTTCGTGTCTCAGTCTTAATAACCATACGAATCCGAAACGGCTTGACTAATTCTCATGAAATTTTGTATCGGGTAGGTCTCGGTACTATCAGTGGTAGAGCCAAGCAGTTCGCTGTATGAATGGGCCGGCTCGACCGGTGAAATACCACGACCTCTCAGAGGACCGACGTAAAGTGGCTCATGCCGCGTTTCGTTCGGTGAGAGAGGTACCCGGAGGCCCACCCCCTTTCCCCATCCTTTCCTATCCCCTATCCCTTAAAGGTCGGCAACGCAACAGTAACACTATATGTGTTGCTGGTGTCCATGGGCGGCGTTGGTTGCTTACCATCAGGTGACGCGCCTGCTCGTTTGCCCTCCTATCCCATAAAAAAAAAAAAATCAACCCCATGTTTTTTCATTTGTTGGTCAAAAACTTTTTTTTTGGCAATTAAAATTATATATCTAAATACCCATCTCGTATCTAAATACCCACCACTCCTATCACTCTGTATTTAATTATCAAACACCATGTGACAAACAATTTTTTCTCTGTTGTATTTAAGCAAGTGTTCCGTAAACTCTGTAAGGCTGGCGTCACACGAAATGTTCAAACGGACGGTTTTCTTTACGGAACTTGATTTGTTGCGGCGGTCGTGTTTTAGAGAAACATATTCTTAAAGTTCCTCCTCTAAATCTTCTCTATCTCCATTATTTAAGAGTAAATCAATATTGCAATTTCTGATTGAATTATAGTGAGTTCAAATGCTGCAACTTTTCTAATGAGCGTTAGGAAAGTTAAATAAGTGGCAAAGTCTATTGTCACATCGGGTACGATTATGTGATTAAAAGTTTCAAAAAAGTAAATGATTTAAACGTCACCGCACGAACTGCACCTCGAAAACAAAATTCAGAGCCAGTAGATATTTGTATTTAAGGTTTCCCAATATTAGCAACTACAAGGACCTGGTTTCTTGCTACTAACATAGTAAATTCTCGAAGAGGAACACGCCACTTTAAGAAGGTAGTGTTTGGGAGAGTATAAATGAATGAATGAGAATGAGAAACATTTATTTGACAGACACTACACAACACAAATTCAAGAATGAAAGAAACAGAACATCACTTATTACCAACACTTATAAATTAAAAGTAAAATAAATTAAACAGACATATATCCAAGGCAAGCGTGAAGAAGATAGCTTAGGTGATAATGTAGTGTCAGCCAGACTAGGTTTGAGCTCAGCATGTGTTGAGGTCTAGTCCACAACGCTGATTTTCAGCCCACACCCTGGGAGACACGAAACGAAGAAATAGATACATAATATAAAAAAAATATTAATTAAAAATAAACAAAACAATTAAAAAACCATAGTACTTATAATAAATAGATAATATTACATACATACAAAACTAGCGCAAATATATAGACACAGAGGTTAAGGCTATTACTGATTACCCTACTAATTACTTCTATTTCCGAGAATGCACCCACATGTATCAGCTCAGTGGAGCAAAGTACTACCGACCAGTATCATCTAAAACTACACTTATATTATAAAGAGGAAAGATTTGTAATTTTGAGTAGTAGTGTATTAAGGCGTTATTTAGCTAATTTAAAATGATATAAACACTAACCCACTTTGAAATAAACGCCCGTATGTGCACAGTATATAAACGCACAGTTTGCGGCCAGCTTAAGGGGTGGTAAATATAAACTCGTCAGTATTATCGAGCGAGCCTGCGCCGTCGGTCGGCTGGCGGCACACTAGTGTGGAGGAGCGCGGCCATGTGCGACGCGCCCGCTACCACCAGCTATCACCACCGGCTACCACATCACCACACGACGACAGTGAAATGTGCTGGAGGAAATTATCCAAACTCCAAAGAACTCTACATCTGGTACTGTTCTACCTGACATTATATTTGTTAATTTCGTACGCGTTATCACCTAAAATAAAAACGCACTTCATCAGCGAAGAGTTTCGTATTGGTGATAAATATGTGTTGATGTTCCTGATCGCAACAAACATGCCTGTTCTGTTGGACTCTGAAGGTGCCGGTGTGTTCTCGAGCAGACAATGCGGACGTTGTTTCATAACGAATAATAAAGGTTTCATGCCGATTAGTGAGTATGACGCAGTGCTGGTGTACGGAAAGAGAGACACGCTGATGCAGACATCGGTCATCATGGACCCAGAGAAGAGATACCTCATTGAATCTAGCAGATACTGCATTTTTAGTAAATTTCGAAAGTGTCAAAAGGAACCGGTAGTGACATCTCTTGGCACTAGAGAGAGTTACGATCTGTGCGGTTTGTGTAGGAGTTTATTAAACAAGAGAAGATTGATGAACAATGTAGTTAATTAACTAATTAATTGTGATTGGATTGCCTTCTTAGTGTAATAAGGTTGTACAATCAATAGATGTACATTTAATAATATAATAGATTAATAATTATTGTTGGTGCTTTCAAAGCTTCTGTTATTGTGATGTTTTGTTTTTAAATAATTATTGAAATGTATTTATAGGAATATAAGTGTGTCTGCATGAATGGAAACTACTGTGGTATTATTAGTTAAGGAAATATACCTACTTTAACGTTTCTTTGACGAGTTATAGTTTAACTGTCAGTTTGTTTGTTTATATAATCTGTGTAACCACAGTTTTGATAATGATAAGACATTGATAACGCGCCCTTGAAACTGTACGCAGTTTCCGTTAACTGACAAAGACGAGTGTTGTGTCTCGCAAATATATTTAAAAAGATTGAGTTATTTTTTGTTCTTCGTAAATTATTTTTAAACAAAACTATTTTTATTGTGACTAGACAGTAGACAATAGATTCAAAGTGTGCGACCTATTATTGATTTTGTACAATATTATAGTTGTTTTTTTACAGAAAATTAGAAGTATATATTATCATATAAAAATATGTACAATAATTGTATAATTGTTATGTATAATTACAAGTGTTAGGTGTACAGTCTCCTAGAAAATTTACCCGAACAGCAGTTCCCTTTTAGTAGGGAGTCCAAAAGCAGAAACGACAGTTTCATAGTCCTTGAATGTGTTATGCTGATAGGTTTTCCTTCATCACTTTTTATGTGAATCGTATAGTTTTTTTTATGTTTTATTTATATTAAGATCACTCACCAATAAAGTTCAGTTAGGTAAGTTTTTATTTCACTAATATTTAAACTGAAGTATCATCCTACAGGAACATTTTACTAAAATGATATTTACTATGTATATGACAATTTGTATCTCATTCCCAAAAATCTCTAACTTTCGCATTTATTATTTTTAGTAGTATTTTTTATAGGATAGTAGGGCAAAGGAGCAAGCGTGTCAGCTGATGGTAAGCAACCTGCTCCGCCCATGGACACCAACAACACATATAGTGTTACCGTTGCGTGCCGACCTGTAAGGGAATAGGATAGGAAAGGATGGCGAAGGGGGGTAGGCCTCCTACTACCTCTCTCACCGAAAGAAACGCGGCATGAAGCACTTCATGTCGATCTTCTGAGAGCTTGTGGTATTTCACCGGTCGAACCGGCCCATTCATGCAGCGAACTACTTGGCTCTACCACTGTTATTATATATATTATTAGATGTTATATTTAATTAGTTTTGTATTTTATTTTAAATTTATGTCTTATTATGATACTTGCATGCTGAGAAAATATGTAAAATTAAATATGTTAAAAACCTAATCTATAAAAGGTTGAGAGCCTCTGGATTGGACCAATTGATATTAATGTTAGATGAATGGATTTCTCGAGTGAGTGAGATAAAATGTGAGATTAGAAATATAGTTGGTGCCACTTTATAAATATTAGAAATTAAATTGTGAATAAATATCGTAAGATATGTCTAAATAAAAAAAAATACAAGGTTAAATTGCATTTTTTATATTTGTGAAATAAAGATTTTATATTTATAAAGTGTAAAATATGGTACAATATATAATATGTTTACCATTTAATAAATTATTTAAAAAGACAATATATCTATAATAAATGTATAACCCGATCTAATGGTCTTACTTTTAGACTAAAGCCTTATATAAGTCTTGTCTGTCTGTCAGTACGTTTCTTTAGAGTTTGCTATACGAAGAATACATAATAGATCTAGACATGAAACATAGATGTAAGGTTACCAGAAGAATACAGATTTATTAAAAAAAATATGAAATGAAAGAAGAATACCAAAAGATTTCTTATCTAATTTTGTCATATGAAATAATATATATCTTCGCGCCTTTTTCTACCCGCAAGTGTAGGCAGCGGCTGTTAAACTTGGGGTAGACGAGGCTTAACAGCCGCTTTCGAGTAGAAGGTAAGGTCGGCGTCCCAAGTAGGTCCGAAATAGGTGCTATTCTTTCATATATTTAACTCTCTTACTCTAACTCTTTAACTAATTACTTGTTTCATTAATTAATATCTCTACAGAAATTATAATAAAAACTTACCAAAATACGTGCAGCAGCAGATATGTTTTACAAATGCATTTAAATATCAAGTATTTTTTTATCGGATTGATGGCCAACGAGCAAGCGTTTTACCTGATGTTAAGCGACTAACGACGCCCATGGCCACCGGTAACATAGACATTGTCGAAAGTAGAGTGACTTGAAGATCTATAAGAGAAGAAGAGTTGGGATGTAGATTTTGCGTCCGTACGTTACCTGAACATTACCAAAAATTATGTTAACATTTAATATCTTGTGTTTAATTGTTAAATGTAGATATTATCAAAGTGTTGTGTTTATTTTTTCATAAGTAAATGTTATATTTCCTTTATAATGTATTCAAATAAAATGTTTGCCAACAAAACAACAATGTTTATCTCTCAATATCACATACACATATACTTAGTCATGCAATAAATATTGTAACAAAGAAAAAATTTTTTTTAATTGCAAATAACATTTATTACTTTTACAGTTTGTTACTTTAATACATAAATATAAAACGATATAAAATATAAAAAGCTTATTCGAAGTGGTCTCCATTGGCTGCAATACAGGCCTTTAAACGTTGAGGCCAGTTATCAATAGAAACACGCACTCTTTCCATGAGAAAATTCTTCACTGCCAATCGTATGGATTGTTTTAGGGACTCTAAATTATTATGACGTTTAGAGCAAGCCGTACTCTCTAAAACTGACCACAAATCATCACGTTGCACTCTGTCAACTAATTGGGAAGCTTCCTTAGAGCTTTGAGCATAAATACGGTCATTTTGTTTGTTAAAATGTTGCTCAATTGTAAAAACTTTTTCATCCGTAAACAATATTTTTCTGTGACCTCCCTTTGCGTACCGCTTCAGTAGTTGTTTAGATTTTAACACCCTATTCTTTTTAAATTATCAGTTAATAAATGACCAGTGCGCCTCTTATAGGCTGCAAGTCCTAAGTCATCTTTTAAAATACGCGACATTGTTCTAGGTGCTATCTTCATCTCCCGAGATAAAATCTTTTGCTTGCGGACAGGATTTCTTCGAATTCTTTCCCTTACTGCTTTGACCACCTTTTTCGTATGAACACTGCATGGACGGCCAGGTTTTTTTCTGTCACAAACAGAGGAGGTCTCATTGTACCTATTAATAGCCCGGTACACAAACATTTGACTAATACCAAGTGTGTGGAGAGTTTTAAAAATTGCATTTGGCTCCATACCTACTTTGTGTAATGCAATCACAGCGATTTGGTTCTCTTTATCACCCCACTCCATTTTAATATCGCAAAATATTGTACAATGTATTGGCGCCAAAACGAGAAAACACAATGAACAAACGCAAGCTGCAAAGAATGTCCCAGTGATGTAGTGGCTGCATGAATGGGCTGGTTCGACCGGTGAAATACCACTACCTCTCAGAACATCAACGTATAGTGGCTCATGCCGCGTCTCGTTTGGTGATAGAGGTATCCGGAGGCGCACCCTACTCCTTTAAAGGCCGAAAATGCAACTGTATCTGTATTCCATAAAAAAATAACAAGATGCAATATTGGCCACCTAATCTTAGTTGGGAGTTTGGGAGGCCGGTGATAGCATCCTTAAGTGGCTTTCTCACACTCCACTAATACTCTGAATGTTGATTGATTAATTGCACCCTTCTAGATTTTCTAACAACGCATTCTTCTAATATTTCTTGGCCGATTGTTGATAACACTTGGTTTGTTGAACTTGTTCGGCACTCGCGAGGAACAATCAACTATTTTTGTATAACAAACACATACCTATAACTTACAATAATGTAAGGCAAGTTTGTTGAGACCCAGTTTCCTGTCATTTCGTGGACGGCAAATATTTTAAATGTATTTCTTTTAAACCATAACATTTCTCAGAAACACTATCAGTGGCCAATGTTGGTCGAGTACTTACAGCATATCTACATACCTAGCTAGAATTCCTTGTGTTACTGACTTATAGTCGATACAAACTCAAGAGGAACAACCGGTACGTCTTACGGCCGAAACCAATAATCAATCCCAATCAGAATTTTGGTATCTAAGATCAATATTTCAATCCATTTCTACTAATAAGCGTCCCAACAATCAATCCTTGGATTGATTTTGTTTGGGAAATCGATCGACAGATAACACAATGATCTTAGATTGGCTTCAATCTTAGATTGGAGATTGATTATTGGTTTCAGCTGTTAGGGACCTTCAAGAAACGAGCATACTCCTACCTAAAAGAGCAGCAACGCTGATGCTACATGCGGAAGTTTATGGGCGGCGGTGGTTACTTTCCATCAGCTGACGAATTCCTTTTTTTATGAGAAAAAGGAATTCGTATCCATTCTTTGTTCTACTTAAATTACATACATACATACCTAATTTCACTCCAAGTCTCTTGCAGGGTAGGCAGAGAGAACTGAGCGCCATAGGCCACGATTCTTCTACGCCTTCTTTGACTTTCATAACTCTTTTCATTGACACGCTCATCGATTTTATGTCTCCTGACATCATCTTCCTTGAGGACTCGTTCTATTTGGTCTTGGAAAGTGTGCCGCGGCCGTTCTCGTCTCGTACATCATCAGTTTTTGTATTGTTTATATATATATCTGCTTAGTCAATCTTGCGTCATCTATTCTTTCTACATGACCGAACCATCGGAGCATGCCCTTTCTTACTTTTACACCGACTGTACGGTGCACATACAGATTTGCATTTATTCTTTTTATATTGATATTTTTGCATTGTCTTAATATTAGCATAGTTGCACTTTAGCGGCCTACTTTCGATGTGCATACGGAGTAGAGCTGATGCACCTTTTACATTTAATTAATTAGTGTTCAATTAAACGCGGTTTGGATCGGGCAGCTTGCATTTTGTTCTGGGTTCATTCCCGTTGAATACTCATTGCATTACATTATTTAGTAATGTTTGTCTAACACCCCATACACCGACACTCTCTTTCAATACAACTTCCTTCCTTATTACTACTTGTATTTATATGTATATTTAATCTGTCCGGGTTGTTGTTGTTCTCGACATTGTTTACGAGTGAGCTTCGCAAATAAACGTGGCCGGTGACGACACGGGCGCCAACGCTTTTGATGTCTTGTCGCAGACATTCACAAAGGAGTTACTTATCTTAAAATTGTGTTTCTATGTCAACATGTTAGCATAGTATGTAAGTACTGTGACCCAATATTAAATTACAATTAACGACCAAGTGGGTGTTTGTGTCGATAGTCTAGTGGTTTAACAGGAAGGGCTCGGGTTCGGATCCAATGTATATGCCAATGACTTTTCGAAAATCATTCCGGAAATAACATAACATTCTTCACGCCTTCTCTACCCGAAGGAGTCGGCAGCGGCTATTAAGCCTCATCTCGCCGTTATATTCACGTCCCAAATAAAATAGGTAGCGAACCTATTGCCATACTGGGCACACAGTTTTCAGTCATCAATTTTCGGAAGTAACTTTTAAATATTTCATGTGCGTTTCATCTAAAATTTAATATTGGACAACATGTCGTTCTGGTTAGTTTAACAAACACAACTACATAAGTAAAAATAAAACCGTCAGCAATTTTAAAATCCCACTTCACTTCGCGTCACATAGTTCACACAATATTCCAAATAGGAAAATGTTATTTTTTTTATATGGTCGACGTTGAATTTTGTTAGTGATGTATTGTTTTACATAAAATATAGATTACTGGAGACAATTAAAAACGCGATAAGTATCTATAATAATAATATCAGCTGTACAATCTCACAGTCAAAACTTGCCTGCCTACCCTCTATTGACAACGCTACAATATGCCGGCATTGTTGTAGGACACGCTCATTGTATAAAATTATCGTGTTAACATATAAATACAAAATGTCCATACAATTAATTATGATATTCATTTTAATAAAACATTGATAGTTTTACTTGGTAAAATAAGTTAACTTCGGATCATTTCTTTTTGACTTTGAACTGACTGTTAATATTATTAGGATTCTGGTGTTAAATAATTTATGAATTAATCAAATATATTACATACATTTATCATAATATAAATTTAATAAGTATTGATGAAATGAATCTATATACATTTGGCTACACATAATTGGAAAACACTCATACTAATCTATACTAATATTAAAAAGAGGAAATATTTGTATTTTTGTATGTAACGTATTTGAGTTTATCTCAAAAAGTACTGTACCGATTTTAATAATTCTATTTTCTTAAGAAAGCTACATTATCACTGAGTAGCATAGGCTATGTGTTATCATCGTCGTCATCGACATTTTGTTTGTACGCGAGTAACACCGTGAGGCGGGAAGCTACATACAGCGGAACGAAGTTCGCGCGATCTGCTAGCCTTACATAATACATATATTATTAGGTCTGTCACTCATTTGTAGTTTTCGACCTAGTACAGACTCCAGACACTCGCAAGACAATGTTTAAATGAATCTCTTATTTCTATGTTACACGTAACTTGTGAGACGTGAATAAATAAAGATATTTTTATTATTATTTTCAAAGACTCAATTTTTACAATTTTTTTTATTTAGTGTTGCTTTTGCCATTCTCTTAAATTAATGGTGCGATTTTGTAGCTACAGATCTCATTATTATATTTTTACTACTTATCTTTCATGCCCTTTTCTAACCAACGGTGTAGGCAGAGACTGTTAAGTTTCGGCTCACCGATTCTAGACGTCCCGAATGGAACATGTGGTAGAACAAATGTTGTCACTCATGGATATTTGTCACACATAACTTCCTAGATATTTCTCAAATAAAACACACTATCACTTCCTCAATACATGAGAGTGTAAGCAGCCATAAATATATCTCGATACCGCGATCAAATAATGACCCAGATTGGAACTTGAGACTTCTTCTTCTTTTGGTGCCTCTCCATTACTGAAGGTTAACAGCCAACTCCTTGATTTTAATTGTCTTTAGCCGATTAAACATTTGTTCTACAGTTTTAATACCGGTCCATTCTCTGATGTTTGGCAGCCATGATAATTTTCTTCTGCCGGCCTTTCGTTTGCCTTCAACCTTTCTCATCATTACGATACGCAGCAGTCGGTAGTTGTCTTGTCTTAACAGATGATCCAGGTATCCGTCTTTTCCCTGCTTTATAGTTCGAACAAACTCCATATTTTTGGCTATTCATATACCAACCCACTTGAGACTGGAGACAATATAATTCACAGTAGTAGTAATATATGCTCGATTGAACCAAATTAAATGCGAAAAAAGTCATTTAGAATAATTACCCAGCTAAATGGGAGTCAGCTACTGCCTACACTCTTTTAGATTAGACGTGTGAACGTGCGACGTTCCTGCGTCTTCACTAGCAGGTTTTATTACTACTTTTTCTAACAGTAAATTCAAATGGCCAGTGAAATATCCCGACATCACATCAAACGGTATTATAAACATCCGGAAAAACCGGATGTGGTTCCTTTCAACGTTTCACGATCAATTATCAACGGTATAACGTTAAGTGAAAACAATACATTACATATATTATATATGTTGCCTAATATCGCTAATATCGGATTTTTATATTTTTGTTTAAATGCTGTATCCGTAAAATTAAGGCTTCGTTCATATTGAGCGTTGTTAGCTTGTGACAAAAAAAAATTACTTTTTACACACATACAAACATAACTTCACGCCAAATACCTTGCGGGGTAGGCAGAGAGAACGGAGCGCCATAACGCACGATTCTTACACACCTCACTCGCTTGGTTGATTTTCATAACTCTTTTCATGCACGCGCGTCGATTTTTTAGGCTCCTAACATCACCTTCCTCCAGAACACGTTCTATTTGGTCATGGAATGTGTGTGTTGGCCGTCCTCGACTCCTACATCCATTCGCTTTTGCATCGTATATCTGCTATACTACTTTTTGATTAGGAAAAATGTTGGAGACTCCTCAGTGGGACTCCAACGATTCATAGCTAAATAAAATAACTATAGAAAGATACTGTCTATTGATAATTTTATTTATCTATCCCAACTAAACGAGTAATGAATTTTAAATATGATCATTACGGGATAGTCAAGAAAAGATAACAGTAAGATTCAATTTGTTAAAAATGGTTAAGTAAGTAATGGGTAAGTTAATTTTAGCTAAGTGTTAGCTCAATACATATCTACCTTATATTAAGTAGCAAAGTCAAGGTGAGTAGTTTCCCTACATCCCTAGTTTCGCAAGTCGACCTCGTGGCTCGTGGCCACCGGTGCGTACTCATCACACATGGACTTCCAATGAACACTGACCAAGCGTGCTGTTCACTCGTGCCCGTGATCTGTTATCGCTGATGAAGAATATGGAGAACATGAAGAACGGGATCAAAAGGTAGAGAAAACTTACGTGAAGTGCACAAGTGTAATATGATGTCCACCTACGTCTTCAATGTAAATCTCACATCTTTTTTTTTGTACATTCACGCCTCCAACACCCAAAAGTGTAAGCAGTCTTTAAAATATAGCGTCCCACGGCATAGTTGATGGTAATATACTCCTGCGTTGTAGGTACACTTGTTCAGCTATGCGTGTCGGTAATTGATCCCGGTTATGAGGTTCACTTGCGGGTCATTTCTAAAGCAATTGACGCATCGCGGCGTCTGCCCTTAGGGTCAAGAGAAGACATCATATTCCATCATATCTTTCTACTGAGTACATCCGTCCACACATACAGATGAAATTGTCGAAAAAAAATGAAACAAAATAAACGTTTTTTATCAATTCTACCGTAACACAGCGATAATAAACAAAGTTAAAACTTGTGGTGATATGATGACTTACTATCTACATAGTAAGAGGAAAGAACCAAGTTTCATATAGTAAAACAAATTACCAAAAAATAATACTAATCGCCTCAGAATATTGGTGCCATGTCTTCTGCTGGTGGTAGCTGGTGTCAACGCTGATCTCTTTTCGAAAGCCACCAGGACGAAGGCTGATGAGCGCGATGTCAGAAGCAGTGTGTATGACTTCATAATTATTGGAGGTGGAACGGCAGGCTGTCTCCTTGCCAACAGACTATCAGCCATTCACGATTGGAAGGTAATTTACAAATGAAATTTATGATAGAATTTTGTCTGTCCACGTTTTACTAAAATCAACTATTTTAATTTTAAACGATCTCTGAAACTGTAATTTTAACAGCTTAATTAAGTTTTTCTTGAAGCATTTCGATTCATTATATGCTATGAAGAGCCTAGAGACTAAAACCATTATGCTAATTTTCTTGCTTGTCTTGGGTAGAACTTGAGCTGCCAGGTCCCACTATATAGAAAGTCTTTATAATTGTAATTACACAATGCCTTACAAGTACCATAAAATAACGATCTTGTGTTTCTCATCACATAACCTCCTCGTTAATACCTCAAATGAACGATATATACCAATATTCCTATGGCGTGGGGTCAAATAATTTAAACATTTTATTGGAAGACATCAAAATAAGTTACTATTATGTTCGTATATTAATGTTGTGCCTTTATAAAGAAATTTCTAACGGGTTGAACATTTATAACTGAAGGTGTTACTTCTGGAATCCGGTATAGACGAGAACGTGGACTTTGACATCCCAGGAGTTCCCACAAAAGAGTACAGACCGATACTGTGGAACTTCAAAACTGAAAGGAATGGCTACTCCTGTCTGTCACGGCCTGGAGGAGCTTGCGAAGTGAAAACAGGAAAGGTAAGAGCGGATTTCCACCAGCTCACTGTTTGGGATTGCTGGGAAACTCGCGTAATCAACGAATATAAGGTCTTTTACCACTAGTTTGTATTATAAGACAAGTCAGCCAGGTTTTCAAATTTAAGCGATCCTCTATATTCAAGCTTGAGATCTCCGAACTTTTAAATGACCCTATATCCTAATCTATATCAAAAATAATTTAAAACTTCCGAATGAAGTTATGACACCTTATATATTGCAAGTAGATTTAGAACATAATGATAAAGCTATTTATGTTATCCTCGTGGTGCTCCAAGGTCCTCGGTGGATCGAGCGTCATCAACGACATGAAGTATACCAGAGGATCTAAAGTTGACTATGATGGATGGCACAGTACAGGAGCTCTGGAATCATTGGAATGGAAGTTTGACAATGTCATCGAATATTTTAAAAGTATTGAGGATAACGGTAAGACATCTTCTATTTAAAAGGTGAGTAGCACGGATCTGGCACGCACTGGATTCCATCTTGCAAAATAGCACAGCGAAATGAAAGGATGATAAGGTAAAGTAAGCTTTTCGGGTGCCTGGTGTGTCTATCTTAAAATTAGTCGCAGTCGGAGACAGAGAATTCTCTTAAAATCCTACACATAAGTATTTATCATCGTAATTTAGAAATAATTATTTGAACGAGTAACTGCAGACACTCTACTCTCATAATAAACAATACTACGAATATAACTCTACAAAAAAAAAAAACAGTTAACTGGGCGTTTTCCTTTCTGATTTGAACGATGACAATCTTCCATTATGGATCTGTGATAATAATATATCAACAAACTTTCATTTTGTAGGTGATTACGACGTCCTGATGAATTCTCATTATCATTCACGGGGTGGAGAGATGCACGTCCAGAGATTCAAATATGCTGATAGACCCATTGAGATATTCACAGCTGGTTTCGTTGAGATGGGACTGAGAAGTCTTGACATAAATACTAATGTACAAGAAGCAGTTGTTAATAATCAATTTACTATATCAAATAACACCAGGCTAAGTACCAACACAGCTTTCTTGAAACCAGTAAGACATAGAAATAACTTACAAGTAATCACTGGCGCTACAGTTACCAAAATAGTAATAAATGTGGAAGAAAGATCTGTGGAAGGAGTGATCTATGAAGTTGAGAAGGGCAAAGACCGTAGAGCTTATTCCAAAAGAGAAACTATTCTTACAGCTGGAGCTATCAATAATGTGAGACTTCTACATCTTTCTGGTATTGGTTTAAAAGCTGATCTGGGGAAACATAACATAAAACCACTTGTCGAGCTCCCTGTGGGCCACAATTATCAGGATCAAGTAAGCATTGGTGGACTTGCGTTTGTATTAAATGATATTCCTCAAGTAACTGAATCCCAACTTATTAACGATTTTAAAACATGGTTCCATAGTCGCACCGGATCACTAGCTTCTAGAGGAATTGGACAAATATCAGCTTTTATACAACTGTATGAAAATTTCAATGCCCCTGATGTAGAAATAGCTTTAGAAGGCAATTATATCAGAAGTGATAAGTTTATGTTGACTAATGTGAGTGTGCACTCCGCGGAAGAATCAAATTTGCCATTGTCTTACTATAATCTAGTAAATATTAACCCTATTCTACTAAAACCTAAAAGCCGAGGTAAAGTAATGTTAAATAAAAGAAATCCAAAATATGGTCGTCCGATTATTCAAGCAAATTTGCTAAAAGAGTCTGATGATTTAGATACTCTTGTGGATTGTGTTGATATAGCTCTTCAATTACTTAATACAAAAGAATTCAAGAAATCAGAAATCAAATTTGCGCCACTAGATCTGTTTCCATGTGATCGTTTAAGTAACAGAGACCAGTGGAATTGTATTGCGAGACATTACACAAAAGCCATGGGCAACCCTATCGGGACCTGTAGGATGGGTGAAAATAGTACAAATTCTGTAGTAAATTACCAATTAAGAGTCCACGGTGTCGAAGGTCTCAGGATTGTAGATGCATCGGTGATGCCTTCGCATGTAAGAGGTGGCATTTATGCCCCAACTATGATGATCGCAGAAAAGGGAGCAAAAATGATAATCAAAGATTGGAAGGAGAATAACGGAAACTATTATGACAGACGGTGACGCGGAAGTGACATTGTTTAGTGAAATTATAATTAAAATACTCTTCTAGTACCAACTCGTTTTAATTAGATCACTTGCTTTTTCAGCTATCATAACAACAGGTGCAGCAGTAGATCCTCGCGTTATTTTTGGTATAACGGAAGCGTCGACTACTCTCAAGTTATTTATTCCGTAAACTCTTAAGTTTTTATCTACAACTGATTCTGGATCTTTATCAGGCCCCATCTTGCATGTACCTACGTAGTTATGAAGTGGTGTCGAAAAGTGTTTAATGATACATGACCAAAATTCTTGAGTTACACGTCCGTATTTTCCACAAATGTTGTTAATTATTTGCCGAGGATCAAAAGTAAATTCAGCTGCTTTAAAAGCATCAGTGTCAAATATTTTCACTATCTCTTGTAAGCCTTCAAGCAATTTCTTTTCATCCGATGGGTGTTTAAGATAATTCGGGTATATCAATGGCTGCCCGAGCAGTGGGTCTGTTGCGTTCAATAGTATATGACCCCTACTTCTAGGCGTCAGTAACGATACACATATTTCCATTTTATCGTAATACATATTTGAATCATACCCCTTAAACCTTACTTCAATATCAGGTGTTCCTAAAATATCAGATATGGTAGATTCAAGAAACGCAACCACTTGGAAGTTAGCTGATAGAGGACCAACACCTTTTGAGTAATAGGATATGATATCCTTTAGTTTTTGTTGAAATTTTGATAGAGTTGCTGTCTTTGTCAATTTTATTACTGGTAAACATACTGATAGGTGATCGTGGAAGTTTGACCCCACTGGCAGATCAGTAACTGTCATTATATCTAAATATTCCAAATAGTCTTTAGGTCCAATTCCTGATAGCATTAATATCTTAGGAGTGTTTAAAGTCCCTGCCGATAATATTATTTCTTTTTTAGCTTTTACTCTAACTATTGTACCATTTTTTATATATTCTACACCATAAGCGATTTGACTATCCCTAGATTCATCAAATAGTATCTTAGTAACTAAAGCTTCAGTAACAATAACCAGATTGGATCGGGTTTTTTTTATAGGTTCTATGTAAGCTGTATACGTACTAACTCGTTCACCAAAATAAGTCATGGTTTGTACACGCATGAATCCCAATTGCTTTCTTCCATTGATATCTGTATAGTTATACCCGAGTTCGTTTAGGGCACTCAGCAGTATATCAACATTATCATCAACATAAGTATACCTGCCGACATCAAGCGGACCTAGTGTAGAATGAAATAGTTTATTTTTTAATATATCCTTATCATAATTTCCTTCAGAGTATTTGAAAAATGGTAACACTTCTGCGAAAGACCAGCCATTATTACCATTAATTGCCCAGTCATCGTAGTCAGCTGGACTTCCTCTCATGTATGCCATATCGTTTATGGCTGATGTACCACCCAGGACTTTGCCCTGTATGGTCTCACAGCCTGTGGGACTTAGATTCTGACAGAACCTGAAACGTCATGAAGTATAGAGTCCCTAATTACTTAAAGTAGCTCCTCCATTTACTACATTTGGGGTCCTTTAATAAATTTCCTTTTTTTACTGTAATAGTAATTGATCAGGAGAGGAAAATTTATATTTACCTTTTTTTAGGTCTCATGGTATATTTCCAGTCAATAGGAGAGCCCTTGAACTCGCTGGTGAAACCTGGTATCAGCGTTAGCTTTGGTGCTTCAAGCCCCGCCTCCAGCATTAGCACCTGAACAATGAAATAATTCTTATTTATTTATTTTCTTAGCGGACAAGCTTATAAGCCTATTGATCTAATAATACAATCTACGCTTTATCATTTACTAACATCTGCTCTCTAAAATCGTAAGTGAAGAGACATAGCTTATACTGCGTGATGTATTAATTTTATTTTTAGAATATTGAGCCCAAATTTATATAGTTAATTATATATCATACATAATTATCGCTACCCACACCATTGAGTTCGGTATCCATCTGATGGTGTGGGTATGAATTAATAGGCAGACATAATATTAACAAATTATCATCCAGCTATTCTCAAGCTATAAATAAATAGGTTTATAAAATGCTTTACTTACTTTCCAAATGCCATTCTCTGATAATCGGCTGGCCAGCACGCAGCCAGCAGTTCCACCACCCACTATTATGAAATCAAAAACATTATCATCGCCTTCGTGTCTTCTAGAACTAATTCGCTCTGAGAGCGTCACAAATGTGTCCGAACGCATTTTTCCCGGTACCAATTGCTTTCTGAAGTTTTTAATGTTATTTTGAAAATAATCGGGCTCTGGTCCGATGTGTCCATACAACGTATGCACCAGTGATATTAGAAGTAAGGCAGTCGGTGCACATTCGATTCTTCCGTCACACAATTTACCCAATTCATCGGTGATGTTAGCAGACATGGCATCTTCATTTTCTATCAATTTCTTTTATCAAATTAATATTCTAAATCCTACTTGACTTCAGCATAAATTCTGTTATTATGTCATTTGTTTATTTATTTTATAAATTATTATTAAATTAGTCGAGGTTTTAAAATTTTGAAGTCAACAAGTGCAGTATGTGCTCACTTAAAGTACTTACGAACAAATGTCTGGTCTTCTTGTGCATATTCAGAATGTTCCTTGTTTACAATCTTTTGTGTTAATGACATGTATACTTTTCCTTCTGTTACAATTTCCAGTAGCCTCATTAATTACAGCACATATTGTTTCAATTCCGATGTAAAATAAGTATTTTTAGAAACCTACTTGTATCAAATACTTATTTATTCTTCGATTCGTGGCAACCATTTTCTTATCGAATTAATTGCTACAGCACTGTAATTTATTCAAGATATTCTTTTTTTCTAATCAATATTGTAGCTGTCATTTATTTATTGAATTTACATCGCTGTATTTCAAAATTAACGGCATAAAATCTTCAAAAGACATATACAATAATGAAACCCAGAACCCTGTTTTATATACGTCATCTAATTTTAAAATGTATGTGATTTTTCAAAAAGATTTTTTATCTTCACGCTCTTGGTTCTCATAGTATAACTCCTGACATAAATATTATAGCAATACTTAAATAATGGTTAACAAAATAACTTTTCATGCAGGCGTTCTATATTTATAATTACAAATTGTACATACAGTCAGTCTAACTATAACATTCAACCCATTATAAATTCATAGCTTTATTCGATTTTATGACATTTCATTCCCCGAGGCATGTGTGTCTACTCCACCCCCATTGGAGACTTAACACACTTTGAACTAGTTAAAATTGTCGCAACTTATGACGTTCTACAAGTTTCTAATTTATTTGGTTTCTTTTACCAGTTCTTATTTTGTCTAATTATGCCCAGATATTATGTACTATCGAAGTAATTTATAGTAGTAATAGTTAAAACTAATCCATTTCTTAACCTTTATGGCTTGTAAAAAGAAAATTTTGAACATTATTAACGTATTTATCGTAATAGACGTAGACGAGAGCGCCTATTGCTGTACATTTAAGAAAAGTTTGATATTAAATAGTTGGTAAGTAGCTGGATTCGAATCTATTTCTCTAAGATAAATATTATTTAGAACCACCAATTATTTTCACAACGCTTTCATTCAGTGCATAACTACGATTATTACAAAATATAATATGTTATAAGCTACCAAAATACAACTTATCTACTATATTTTCGTGTACATATACTATCATAATTTTTGTCATTACTACCGGAATCATTTGGATTGTCATGTCCCTCTTTACGTATTATGACACTTTGAACTTTAAGTCGGTGTCACAATGGTATTATTGTTCTACACACGACTTCAAAAATTGGTCAAATCTTCCATAGTGTGCCTCTATTATTTGAATAATAGGCAGGTGTTATAAAGATTGTTTTCCGTCCGCTATTATATTTGATAATATCTCACCGGATCTTTGTTGGTACAGACATTGACATTAATGCCATGGGAACATGTCAGAACATGAATTAAATATAAATTTATTTTTCTTGTGATGATACATTCTTGATTTTATTTATCCGGTATCGAAATCCATCTTGCCAATGTGTTTCAAGGGACTTAATATGTAATGCGACGAATTTAAGCTACTTGTTTAGACTTTTATATTATATTAATGGAATAAGATCTCATCTGGCAAAAGTTTTAATTTAAATAATTATTAAATATTTCCCCAACACGCCAACTCCAATGAAATGTACAATAACAGTATGTTTTAATTATTAGTGCTCACAAAATGGCCGGCTTTACTGTTATAGCTGAACAAAGCGAGAATTGTAACAAAAACCTATGTTAATAAATGAAAATATGAGCGCGCAGCGATTACTTTTAATTCGATGCAGTTAGTGGGCTAGTGCACACTTATATGTATCAGTGCCATCTGTGGTAAAATATTGGACTTTAGTCCGTTTTAGTTCTGCTATCGGCCGCAATAGGTTTTGCATCGTAAATTTTTATTACCACAGTACAGGTTATTACTAATATGAACTTAATATGAATTTGCTATTTTAAATTAATAACAGAATAATTTGTCTTTAGCACTAACGAATTTTGGCTAATAGGAAAATGATGGATTTTGGTACATGATCCTCGTAGTGATTTACTTTGGTAAATTAAAATTAATCAATTTTGTATTGATTATATGGATCAAATTACATGCTACCTTATCACAGGGGCCAGATGCTGGTCAACTTCCTGGAGTCTGAAGGGCTCTTCTTGATGAACTCATTTTTCAAGAAGGGTCTCCACAGGAGGTGGACTTGGCGAAGCCCCGATTTTGTGACAAGGAACGAGATAGATTTTATCATAACGGATAGTAAGCATATATTTAGAGATGTCTCTGTGATCAACAGGTTCAATACTGGAAGTGATCACCGACTTCTTCGGGGCTCTCTAAATATTAACTTGAAAGCTGAAAGGACCCGGAAGATGAGGTCTATTCTCCGACCTACGCCACTCCAAATAGCCGAAACCGAAAAGTTTCAAATGGAACTTAAAAATCGATTCGACCTGCTGGAAACCACCGGTGATGTGGACGAAAGGACCGACACTGTGGTCGACACGCTGAGGAAAGTGTCTCAAAGGTTGTTCCCGAGATCGCAGAAAAAGGAGTCCAAACTCTCTGCCGAGACGCTCGAGCTGATGAGGCAAAGACGAGAAACTCCATCCGATCAGCTGTCTTCGTCAGAATGGAGAAGCCTAAACCAGCGTATTAGGAAGCTGATGCGGCGCGACCTTCGTCGATCGAATACCCGAGCAATCGAGGATGCGATCGACCGCAATAAAGGGTCGAAAGTGTTCGCTCAGCAGCTTGGAAGGCCCCATCTGACGAAGCTGAAAACTGCGGATGGACGTGTCGTCACCTCTAAGCCTGAGATTCTCGCAGAGATCGAATCTTTTTATGGGCTCCTTTATTCAACACGGATGACCAAGCCTACGGGACACAGCGATGATGACCACAGAGCCCCGCTAACGCGTCACTACAGTGAAGACATTCCCGATATCACAGCAAGCGAGATTAGGGCGGCTCTCGGGCAACTCCAGAACAACAAGGCACCCGGTGATGACGGAATTACTACTGAACTTCTAAAATCCGGCGGGACTCCCATCCTAAAGGAATTAGCAAGTCTTTTTAATTCCGTCATACACCAGGGTATAACACCACAGGTTTGGAGCGGGAGTGCGGTGGTGCTGTTCTTCAAAAAAGGTGATAAGACCTTACTGAAGAACTACAGACCCATCTCACTCCTGAGCCATATCTACAAGTTGTTCTCGAGGGTCGTCACGAATCGTCTCGCTGCAAGACTCGACGAGTTCCAGCCTCCGGAGCAGGCCGGGTTTCGAAAAGGCTTTAGCACCGTGGACCACATCCATACTGTTCGGCAGATTGTACAGAAGACCGAGGAGTACAATCAGCCGCTGTGTATGGCATTCGTGGACTACGAGAAAGCCTTCGACTCCATCGAAACTTGGGCAGTTCTGGATGCATTGCAGCGATGTCGGATCGACTGGCGCTATATCGAGGTGTTGAGATGTTTGTATGACACCGCCACGATGACTGTTCAGATACAGGACCAGGTGACGAACTCCATCGAGCTGAGTCGAGGTGTAAGACAGGGAGATGTCATATCTCCCAAACTCTTCACCAACGCTTTGGAGGACGTCTTCAAGACACTGGATTGGACTGGACAGGGTATCAACGTGAATGGTGAGTACATCTCACATCTTCGGTTTGCCGACGACATCGTTGTGATGGCAGAGTCGCTGGAACAGTTAAGCGGAATGCTGCGCAGCCTAGACGAGTCCTCCCGGCGTGTCGGTTTGGGCATGAACTTGGACAAGACCAAGGTCATGTTCAATGAACATGTCGTGCCCGGACCGATAAGCGTCGAAGGGTCAGTTCTCGAAGTCGTAAACAAATACGTCTACCTAGGCCAAACTATCCAGTTAGGTAGACGAAACTTCGAGAAGGAGGCCGAAAGGAGGATTCAGCTGGGTTGGGCTGCATTTGGCAAACTGCGTCGGGTCTTCAGCTCGCCTATACCGCAATGTCTGAAGACCAAGGTCTTTGACCAGTGCGTCCTACCGGTGATGACCTACGGTGCCGAAACGTGGACACTCACGGTGGGGCTAGTCCACAAATTTAAAGTCGCTCAGCGAGCTATGGAGCGGGCTATGCTCGGGGTATCTCTGAAGGATAAACTCAGGAATGAGTATATCCGCCAGAGAACTAGGGTAACCGACATAGCTCGTAGAATAAGCTCGCTGAAGTGGCAATGGGCTGGTCACATCTGCCGAAGGACCGACGGTAGATGGAGTAAGAAGGTCATAGAGTGGAGACCGCGTTTTGGTAAACGTAGTGTAGGACGCCCACCAGCCCGATGGTCAGACGACCTCAGAAAGGCTGCTGGAAAAGACTGGATGCGGAAGGCAGAGAATCGGATGTTGTGGCGCAAATTGGGAGAGGCCTATGTCCAGCAGTGGACTGCAATAGGCTGATGATGATGATGATGATTATCGCTTACGGATATTATTAAAATATATGTATTCTAAGAACCTATAAATTAATAAAATGCCAATATTATTAAATGGGCCGATAGCAATTAATTTAACTTATAAATCATTACAACGAACGAAAATAATTCACTAAGTAGCATAATTGTATGTTACAAAAAGTTGTTTGCACATTTACAAATAATAAACTGGTTTTAAAAACATTAACGTTGTTTTTCAATAAATCAATATTTTAATGTATTTATCGCTACCGATAGTTCTTAATCGAAGCCATTCATCTTTGTCTTACTTTTATATATAAATAGCGCCTTTGAAGCGTAGACTAAAACATTTCAAAAAATTGAGGAATCTTTAGAATACATACAATCTATATAAATACATACTTAACTTCACGACAAATCTATTGCCGGGTAGGCATAGAGAACAGAGCGCCATAAGGCACGATTCTTACACGCCTCACTCACTTCTTTGACTTTAATAAGTCTTTTCAGACATACGCGACGACTTTTAAGGCTCATAACATCACCTTACTCTACAACTCGTTCTATTTCCTCACTGAAGATGTGAAGTGGCCGTCCTCGGCTCCTTCATCCATCCGCTTTTGCATTGTTTGCATATCTGCTTAGTTAATCTTGCATCATCCATTCTTTCCACAAGTCCGAACCATCGGAACATGCCCTCTCTTACTTTTAAACTGATATTATCTTTAATCCAACTTCATTCCTTATAACAAGGAAGTTGGAAGTAGTCATTTCATCAGCGTTCATCCTAATTTCGTTAACAGTCTGCCAGACGCAGCTCTCGCTTCAATAAGTTAGCGTCGGGATCAGTATCGCACTATAATTGGATATCTGGGCTTTCTTTATGCCCAGGAATCTGCCCAAACGCTCCATTAAGTGTCTGCTATCTATTCCGCTGGCTATTGACTAAAAAATACAACCTAAAATGTGTGAAAAACGTGGGGGTGAAAATACATACGTGCCCTTAAATTATTAAACTAAATCAGTAGTTAGGTTATACTTCTTGCTTTCTGGTGTCCACCAAAAAAAGTCCAACTGGTTCCAACCCTTGGAAATACTTCGCGTAAAATGTGGTCATAACGATTACTTAGAAGACATTTATTTGATTATAATATTCTGTTCAACAAACACCCAATCCTGTACTCAAAGCCCAGCTAGCAATCCACTATGCGGTCATGATCCCACCGTTTAATAGAAGTTATGGAAACGAAAGTTAGTTATGGCTGAGTGTGCATGAAAGTAGGATAAACGCGCTCAAAATGACAGCATTGCGCAAAATCTGCGGAATAACTCTCGCTGACCGCGTCGAAAACAATGTTGTTGTAAGGAAGTAAGTTGGACTGAATGAGTGTCGGTGTAAAAGTGAAAAAGGATATGCTCCGATGCATGGGATGATGCAAGATTGGCTAAGCAAATATGCAATACAAACCGGATGGATGTAGGAGTCGAGGCCAGCCACAACACACCTTCCATGATCAAATTTAACGAGTCCTTGAGAATGATGATGTCAGGAACTTTTAAAATCGACGCCACGACGAGCGTGTATTACTAGTCAAAGATGCGAGTGGGATTTGTAACAACCTCTGCCTACCTCGCAAGGGACTTGGCGGGAAGTTATATATGTATTCAAGCATTAGATTTACTTGTAGGTTTGTGTGTTGTTCATTAGTTTATATAATTATTTAAAGCCTACATATACTATATTTACAATATACTATATTTGTATGTATGTAACTGGTTACCTGGACGTCAGTACCTAAGTATGTACTATTAGTTAGGAAATACCTGTCATAGTGCAACTTCAACTAAATACCACTCTTAAGTGTAATTATGGTCTGGTACCCACCAGTCCCCACCAGTCCCCACCAGTCCCCACCAGTCCCCACCAGTCCCCACCAGTCCCCACCAGTCCCCACCAGTCCCCACCACCACCACAGCAATCTAATGAGGCGCATCCACTTTCTAACGCGCAATTTTCAGCTGTTCATATATAAGCAGGTATTTTGCACTCGTCCTGGCCTTTGATACACCTTCTGTACACTCTCACTACAGACAATTTACTTCACTGTTACCGGTTTCCTAGAGGATCGAACAGATGATATGAACAGCTCCTCATACAACTACCTCTAGTGTAGCTTGCTTAAGTTTTTAAAAATTTCAATTTCAACTTTACTGTAGGTAAACTTATTTATAATGCTGCACCTTACAGTAGTTACTTGAATAAGTATAATGATGCTTAATTCTATATTCGTATTTATGGCAATCTTTTTCTCCTTTTGGATTTCCTTATCCTGGATAACCTGTTAAGTCGCTAGACTCCATCATTAAATGTTTTCGTGTCGTGTATAAGTTTTTTGTATTATTTTTAATTTAATTCTTTCTTTGTCTTTCTAGTTAGATAATATTAAACAATGTTAATACACTGTATCCGGCACCGCGGAGCATAAATCTTCTTAAATGTGCTCTATAATATCCCCTAATGTTAGGGTGCGGGGCAGAGCGGTTGGGACCAAATTGTATACAACTCCGTCTAACGTTTACACGAGAGCTGAACATGATTTGTTTTTATTTTAGGGTTCCACATCCCAAATTGTACAAACGGCACCCATAGATATTGGTACATCCGGCAAAGATACGTACATCAAACATAAATATATTTGTCCACATATCAATAACTATCGTACATAAGTTTGCAAAGATCTTGTGATACAGTATTTCTGGACCACAGAAATCTTCTTTTAGCGAATTTATTTCCTATCCCACCTTTTGCACAGTCGGTCTAAATAATGGTTATATTCTTAATGATCAACATTGTTTTTTCCCTTTTATTAAAACATATAATGACAGACATCAGTTCGAATTAATATCGGTGAGTTTGAATGTTGTATTTTTAAATAGCAAAGATTACATTCACCTCTGACTCTGTGCCATTAGCTGTACCACTTACCACTCACTACGAGGTCATTCTGCGGCATTGTGTCCATATGGACCGTGACATTATCGGAACAAATTATCGTAATAATAACGGCACAAGTTTATAATAAATAATAATATAGACTAACTCATCACTTCGCTTTTTTCA
Organism: Euproctis similis; assembly: GCA_905147225.2. Lineage (NCBI taxonomy): Eukaryota > Metazoa > Arthropoda > Insecta > Lepidoptera > Erebidae > Euproctis > Euproctis similis. The sequence continues at coordinate 779,499 of LR990121.1, read as the reverse complement.
ATGTACGACCATAAAAGCAATAGCTCAATAATTAGCTTGGATTTCTTTATATTAGAAGTGAAAATTTCCTGAATCGCTTTTGTCGATAGGTAGTAGGTACTTAAATGAAGTTGACAATAAATCTTGGCATAAAGGTGTAGGCAGAGTTGTATCGTTTCTACAAAGGATTTAATAAATGTCCCAAGTAATAAAAGAATCCATTGCTATTACTAGGAATTTACAGCTTATTCAGATATTTAGTAATGAGTAACAGGTTAAGAACAAAAATATGAATTTCAACCGGTCTTTATATATAATATCAAATTTATAAAAAGAAATACAGTCCTTAACCCACCCGGGTCACCCGTCGCGAACTAATCAAATATTTTGATGACTTCTTATCCGTGAGCGATGAACAGTTTAAAGTAATCTAGACTAGATAGACTATGTCCTAAAAATAGTTAAGTACTATTTGTCATCAAAACTATTGATATGTCTCGGTGGTCCAGTTGTCGAGCACACGACTTCTGATCCAGAGGTCCGGGTTCGAATCCTGACACAGGCTCACACCAATAAATCACACCAATTTTCGAAAGTTAAGTGTGATAAATATAGATGACTGAAAACTTCGTGGCCGGTATGGCCACCTATTCCATTTGGGACGTAAACATAACAACGAGATGAGGCTTAACAGCCGATGCCTACACCTTCGGGTAACAAAGGGCGTGAAGTTATGTTATGTTATGTAAAACTATTAATTATCTAACATCTTAAAACACCACCAGCCATTCCATTTTGAACACTTCCTCGTATTTTTTTTGTAATTCTAATCATCGGCGTGATCAAACACAGTAATTTATTAATTACTGTAATAGCAATAGTCGATGATTGATTGAAGAGTGGGTGTGAACTTGTATAACACAATGTTAGCTTGAAGTGTTGACTTCATTCCGTAAAGAGGCACAGCCATTACTATCAATAAATCATTGGTTCCTAGTCCTACTTCTGACCGCGTCGTTTACTTTATCCCGTGCACGTTAGATGGCGCTGTTCACATTATACGATGTTTATTTGTAATCGCCGTGTTCTAAAGTCTCTAAGCTAGATCGACTTGTTTGCCAAATGAAAAATATATTTTTACAGAAAAATGTGTTATTAAACACATATTGGTAGCCTAGACCAATGATTTCTCGTAATTCTTTTCGGAAGAATTAGTTTGCCGCTTATTCCTTTTGGGACGTAACATAACTATTCGGCGAGTCGAGGCTTAGCGGCCGTTGTTGTTGTTTTGTTACTGTTTGCCTAAAATCCTATCCTATTTGCCTAAAATCCTATTTCAATTATTTTTTGTAATGTGAAACCTTCAATTATAAGTATAAATTATATATAGGAGTATCAAGTTGTTTCATCATCATTATTACCCTATTGCAGTCCACTGCTGTACATAGGCCTCTCCCAATGTGCGCCACAACATCCGATCCTTCTCTCTGTCAGCCGAGAGTGAAAAAAAACTTATGGCTGATAAGCTTACGCAGCACAACACAGAAGAATGGCGGTATAATCATTCCAAAACTTTGGGTAAACCCAAATAATATTGGTAGGGGCGGGCAGCAGCGTCCTTATCTATAAAAGGTTTATCCCTGCGGTCTCCAACACGTCTGCACAGCGTAGGGACTTTGGACAAAAACCTCCCATATGAAAAAATAATTAGGTTGTTTACCATTTTCAAATCCTGTTGCCTGGATCCCATGAGCAAACAAGTAATGGTACAGTAGTCAATAGTTTTACCAATAAACTACAGATCACTTCAAGGTTACTAGTGACTCAAAAGGTACCTATTTAAGGTTGTGTAGCTTACAACCTGTCACTGAACATTGAAGCCATTGTGTTGAATGCATCTCAATAACTGCTGACCTTTAACAGATGGTGATCGTTCGAGATGTATATCTGCGTCGACACCAAACCTGGTGTTTCTTTGTTATTTATATACAATATTGCCGCGTTAATATTTTGATATGGTTTGTGTGTGTGTTGTTGTGGGGATAGGCAGTGTTATTTCGTTTTTTTATGGTATTGGGAGGCAAACAAGCAGGCGTTTCACCTGATGGTGAGTAACAAACGCCGCCAATGGATACCTGAACACAAATAGTGGTACAGTTGCGTTGCCGGCCCTCACTATGGGATATGGAAGGGGTCGGTAGTGGGATGGCAAAAAGATGGGGAAAGGAGCTGGGCCTCCCGATACCTCTCTCATCGGCAAGAGCCTCTTTACGTCAATATTCTCAGAGGTCGTGGTATTTCACCGGTCGAACAGGCCCATTCATGTAACAAACTGCGTGGCTCTACAACTGTACAATTTGTAACTTAAAGCCTTATTCTATCTACCACTGTTAAAATTTAGTTAGTTTAGCCACATAAGACATTTACTTTTTTTATGGTATAGGAGGGCAAACGCAGTTTAGTCTATAGAACGTGTCAACGAAATGGACATACAAACATCGAAAAACTTAATCTCCCTTTTGACGAAGTCGGGTAAGATCAAAACTATCATCATTATCCATAATGTGTAAAGAAATTCAACCCTGAACGTCGCGTCGCAAGAATTAAGTGGTCCCCCCACAGCACCAAGTTAAATGTGAAAACCAATTATATAATCCCAGCTGGTAGTAAAATCGGTATTTTTCTCACATTTTTATTTCAATATATTAACACCGTCAAGTAAGTAGCTGATGTTTAAATCATGAATTGTCAATACAACTAAAAACTTATCCAATACAGTCCAGCAAAACACGAGCGTCAATCACAGCATCACCTTGTGTTCCCATTTGTGTTGCCGTGCTGATATATTTAACAAGATTGAATGATGGCTCGCCTCATAAGAGGGCACAGCTGGAATGGCAGTTCTGCTATTGCGTTGGACGCCATATAAAGACTTAGGAAATTGATAATTTAAAACTTGTCCTCGTCCGTTAAATAGTGCGTTCTTTGAGTGATCGACAGCCGAGATTTTTAAACAAGTTAGTCTGAGCTTTTTTTTACCCGACCACATCAGAAGTGGAGTTATGTTGATGATGCTTCAAGTGAAATATTGCAATATAATTGTCCATACAAATTGTTTTAGGACTTTTTACTTAGTGACCAATGTTTCTCCAAATAGTCTCGGTGGTTCAGTGGTTGAGCACACGTTTTTCTGAATCCAGAGGTCGCGGGTTCGAAACCTGGCACACACCAATGACTTTTTGAAATTAATTAATTTCGTAAGTCATGTGTGATAAATATGGTGGACTAAAAACTGTGCGCCCGGTATGGCAATATGTTCGCTTCCATTTGGGACATGATGTAAGGATTCGGTGAGTCGAGGCTTAACCGCCGCGTCCGCCGCTGCCAGCGTCTTCGGATAGAAAAAGGCATGAAGTTATGTAGATATGAATGTATTAAACGGAATCCAATTGTAATTTGTATACTAATTTAATATGTATATTGGCTCATTAATGATAGAAATTAAGATTTCGACAGAATACACGCAAGCAATATGAATTTTTGAATATTAAAAACTTTGAACTAGAATACTGGGGCGTATTTAAATTAGATTTATGAGTTTAATTAAAATAAACATGTTCACAATTAAGTTGAACGATAAAATATAGCAGAAAGAGTACAAAGTTTTACATGAGAACTTTCGTTTAGAAAATTACAGGTCTTATATTCGAATCCCAACGAAATTTTATTAAAAAAATTATCACAAATTTTGTGAGATGAAATAGTTTATTCAGTGAGAAGATATAATGCAGCCCACACCTTTCATCTAAAAATGCATGAAGGTATAGATAAAATTAAGAGAAAGTATCTCAATTGCACTTAAAAAGTATTGATATTAATTTGATAATTTGATAATTCTGTACGTAAATTGAACATAACTTTCAACACTCGAGTATTTTAATTAAATTATTAAAGTTAAATTTAAATAAAACCCGAAATCCCTTTAATGTGGGTAATTTAACATTAAATTATAAATACCTATGTAGATTTGCTTCATTAGAAAGTTGAAATTTAACTACATATAGCGATAATAAATACTTGACCTCAAATAAACAAATAGTAACTCCAATTTATTACATACATACATACATACATAACTTCACGCCAAATCCCTTGCGGGGTAGGCAGAGAGAACAGAACGCCATAGGGCACGATTCTTACACACCTCACTCGCTTCGTTGACTTTCATAACTCTTTTCATGCACGCGCGTCGGTTTTTGAGGCTCTTAACATCACCTTCCTCCAGAACACGTTCTATTTGGTCTTGGAATGTGTGTCTTGGCCGTCCTCGACTCCTACATCCGTCCGCTTTTGCATTGTATATCTGCTTAGTCAGTCTTGCGTCAACCATTCTTTCTACATGTCCGAACCATCGGAGCATGCCCTTTCTTACTTTTACACCGACACTCTCTTTCAAACCAACTTCCTTCCTTACAACCTTGTTTTCTACGCGGTCAGCGAGAGTCACTCCGCAGATTTTGCGTAGAGCCCTCATTTCTACCGCGTTTATTCTACTTTCATGCACACTCTGCCATACCCAGCTCTCGCTTCCATAAGTTAGTGTTGGGATCAGGACTGCATTGTGGATTGCTAACTGGGCCTTTCTGCTAATATTCTTTGCGCCCAGGAATCTGCCCAACAGTCCGTTTACGCTATTTCCTATCGCCACTCGTCTTTCTACATCCGCGGTGTACCTTCCATCTCTGCTAAAAGCGCATCCAAGATATACAATTTCATTCACCTGTTCCAGCACTACATCATCAACCATTATCCATATCTTTCATAGTAGTGACTAGTGTTTGCAGGTCCGACGGCGATTCGGCTAGAAGCACGGCGTCATCTGCGTAAAGCAGGCAGCTCACAACTAGGTCACCCATTCGCATCCCTACATCCATCGATCTCATTCTCTGGAGACAACTGTCCAGGTACAGGATGAACATTCGAGCGGACAGCACGCAACCCTGTCTGACGCCGATATTGACGTCAAACCAGGGGGACAAGCCGCCGTCAACACGCACACACGCTGTGCAGCCCTCATAAGTGGACTGCACAGCGCGCAGCAGTGCTCCGCTCACCCCGTAGCCCGGGAGTATATCCCACAGATCCTTTCGTAACACTCTGTCAAACGCTTTTTCCAGATCCACAAAACCGCAGAAAACCTTCCGGTTAACAGCCAGTTGTTTCTCCACGATGTTGCGGAGAGAAAAAATCTGATCCATGCACCCTCGTCCGCTTCTGAAACCACCCTGAGCCTCCCACAACACTCCATCAGATATCACCCTCATTCTCCTTTCAATAATTTTCCCATACACTTTTGCTGCTAAACTGATCAAACTGATGGCCCTGTAACTGGCGCACTGCATACGTGATCCCTTACCTTTATACAAGGGCACGATAACAGCGCGCCTCCAGTCCATGGGAACCTTACCCGACCTCCAGCACAGATTGCTCAAGGTCAGGAAAGCATCCCGGACACAGGATCCACCGTGTTTGATCATTTCAGCAGACATCATATCAATTCCAGCTGCCTTACCATTTTTCATACTTCGTATCGACCATTCAATCTCTTCCATAGTAATGTCCTCATCAGATGTTGGCGCAGCGGTGTCAGCCGTAGGCTCACTCGCGGCGCCCACATCCGGAACATACTCGTACATTTCCCCAAAATACTCACTCCACCTGCCCAATACATCGCTTGGGTTTGCAAGAATGTCACCAAACTTAGACATAATTTTGTCCATTCTGGATGTTGACGAAGAACCCCGAGACTTTCTAACTTCCCTCCAGAAGAGTTTGTTATTCGCCTCGAAGTTCTCCGTCAACCTCACTTCCTCATTCGCAACAAGTCTTTCACGCTCCTCTTTCACTAAGGCTTTGGTAACATTCCTGCAGCGGCGGTAGCTCTCATACTTTTTCTCTGTCATACTATCATTCTGGTTCAAACTTGAGACATAATCCAACCATGCTTTTTTCTTTCTTTCGACGCTGGATTTCACATCCGCGTCCCACCAGGCGTCACCTCTCAGAATCTTATGCCTCTTTGCACTACCACATACTTCTTTTGCACTATTCACTATACTTTCTTTCATTCTTTCCCAGCATTCTTCAACACCTAGGTCAGGAAGACTCGTCTCATTGAGTCCTTTACTGACTAGGCCTACATACATACTCCGTACACTTTCATCTTATAATTTCTCACATTTTATCCTTTCAAGCTCTCCGAAATGGGTACGCACTCGCCAGTGTCTCCACTTCTTGAAAAGGCCCACGAATCGGCTTACCACCAGGTAGTGGTCCGTATCAAGAGTGGGGCCTCTGTAGGCTCTATCATACTCTTTTGCTCAGTCCGTCTCCACGTATACGTGTGAATATCTTTATGACGGAATAATGTGTTAGACACAAGGAGGTTCCGTTCCAGGCATACGTCCAATATCGGCTTACCAGCATCATTCACTCTCTTGTCACCATTCGGACCAAGGACAGCCTCCAGGCCGTCTCGCTTGGTTCCGACCCACCCATTAAGATCACCACACAGAATTATCCTTTCATTTTCCTCAGCTAGATCCAGAATATCCCTAACAGTTTCCCAAAACTCCTCGAGTTCGCGGGGATCCGCGGAGCTAACGGGAGCATAAGCTGCGACCAGGAAAACTCGCGTGATCCCCAGTTTTATTCGAACCCAAAGATGTCTTGGGCCTACCAACTCATAATCTTTCACTCCGGAAGCAAAGCGGGAGGAGAGAACGACTCCAACACCCTCACCGGCACGGACGTCCGGGTCCACTCCGGACCATAGGGCTACCATGCCACCGGTGAGGTCCTCGGTCTCCCTCCCCCTCCGCTTTGTCTCCGTCAAACATAAGGCATCCAGGCATCTCTCATTTAATACATCCATCATCTCATTCATCTTTCTTGCCATGCTACCTCTAACATTCCACGTGCCTATACGGCACTCCCCTCTCCTCGTCCCGCCAGGATTGGCGCTTCGTGAAGGGTGGCGGCCCCCTTCGCCGCATGCGCATGCAGCCGCACCGACGGGGGCTAATCGGTGCCCGTCGCTTGCGGGGCACGCCCTAGCAGCCCGTCCGGCTGAGTTTGCTTTGGTCAAGATTGCGTCCCACTGGGACGGCAGGGATCGCGACGCGCACGCTCTTGACATGACCCCCAATTTATTATTAAACATTAATCTTGTTTTAATTTGGACGAAGAATAATATTTATTTGTTACTGATACATTATTTAAATTTATTTCGAATTACGTCCGTCTAAAATAATTCTTATTTTTAAAACTCGAGGTGATTCATATAGGCTTGAATTTTTTTGATTGATATTAAATAGCCTTTTGCGAGTTCTGACTTTAAATAGTCATCGAACAATCGGATGGTAAGCAAATTGCGTCATCTGTCAACTGTCAACTGTGATCCTCTTGACGTTGCTAATATCTTTAGCAACGTCAAGAGGATCACAGTTGTGGTATTTAATATGGAGTAGAGATAGGGAAGTAGAGGGCTAAAGTAGGTCAGCTTCCAGATACCTCTCTCACCGAAGGAAACCTAGCATAAATCGCTTTACATCGATTTTCTGAGAGGTAGTGCTATTTCACTGGTCGATCCAGCCCATTTATGCAATGAACTGCTTGGCTCTACCACTATCAAATTGATTTTGTATATAACTACATGCATCTAAAATACAATAGTATAGGCAGATATCTGCCTCATCACTCCGAATTTAATATTAGCTAATCTTACATACTTGCCACTTCTAAAGGGTCATCAATGTGCCTGATTCGAACCCAGTAGCGACTTTCCAAACAGATGTCCACTAAGCCCTGTGGCACATTATTTTATAAATTTAATATATTCATAATACTTGTCTACAGGTTGTTCTAAAAAACACTACGCATGAGAAATATTATTCTATTATATCCAGTTTGTCCAGATGAGATGTGCGGTAGAAATTCTTCGCAGATCCTCGCTGGTGGAGAACCTGTTACAGTGACTAATTGCACACACCAGATATATCACACTTGCACCAGATAAGGCATGTGTACAACACACGCTTTATAATTATACATTACATACATAACATAACTTCACGCCTTTTTCTACCAGAAGGTGTAGGCAACGGCTGTTAAGCCTCGACTTGAAGTTATATTAACGTCCCAAATGGAATAGATGGCGAACCTATTGCTATACACCGGACACGCAGTTTCCAGTCATCAATATTAATCACACATAACTTACGAAAATATTTCAAACCGATTCGAATCTAAGTCTTCTTAATGCAGAAGCGGGGTGCTCGACCGATGGACTACCGAGCCATCAATATTATATGTGCTTATTTATCATACGCATTTACATGACTGCATTAGAACGAAGGTAATGGTTTTCCAGTTGGAGATGTATTTCTTTAGCTTTCCTCACATCCTCAGGAGCTGCATAGATTTTTCTTGGAGATGATATTGATATGATGTTTCGTTCGAACCGTGAAATTTGCACACTTTACGTAATTTACCGAAATAAGAAACATTAAGTATCTGATTACATATGTAAATTTGACTATTTGAAGCATTTACACCGTTTTCTATACATTCATTCCTATCTTGTCCTCGTACAGGCTCGTCCAAATATACCTATATATATATAATACCTTCGAGCTGATATTTCTATTCAAATCTATTTCATAATAATTGAACGACCGACAGTGTCGAAATTAGAATACAAATGATAAAATAATAATGTTTTGTACAAAATAATATCCATACAATATTATAACATGCTTTGAAAATTAAGGGATGGTGTTACAAGCATTCTCTAACACCCTGTATATGATGCCTACACCAAGAGACTTGGACCTATTAATATCCGTTTTGTAAAAATCGATTAGCACTACAATCGATATATATTGCTGTTATAGTACAGACTACAACTCTATACGATACTCATTTACAATTCAATGTATAGCATGCACGTTTTTAATTATAATTATGCAAGAGATGTTGTCGTGCGGCATATAGATGGCGCTGTTCTCAATAACGTCATGTCAACCAATTTGCATTCTTGAGTGCTTAGTATAATTGCAGTGTACCCACATCGGTTAATGAAATACTTTACAATAATAATTTTTAATAAAAACTTTTATGGATTATTTTAAATGGAAAAATATAATTTTAATATAAGTATCGTCTCACCGAGTGAACTGGACATTTCTAATTTAATAAACTTTTATAGAGTTAATTTAATGTTTTTTAATTAAAATATTCCTTTTTTTTCTGTTTCAGGTATATATTCATTTATCTGCGTCAATTCTCTGCTTCGGTAGTAAGTAAATAATTTGTGATTTCCTAATAAAAACTGAAATATTGAAACGCCTTAATCGTTTTTTCTCATAACAGACACAACATAATTAGCACATGAGTTTATTACCAGGTTCTTCCCATGGTATCCCTTCATCCCTTACCCTTGGAATTGGAGAGCGCGTTACGGACGTGTTTTCGTGAGCCGCTGTGATATTCCGCTCAAGTGCACGCGTAAGTGCATTATTTAAATTTAATAAACATAATACCTGGTATGTTATTAATACTTCCATAAAAGGAACGCACACCACAAGAGATCGCAAGTGATAAGCTATCATGAGAAGAACCAGGCAAGAAACTGATCTATTTGGTCATAGTTGGAAGATTTTATGATAGATTAATAATGTCAGCAAGTCGCCAGCGTGGTTGTGACTCGCGCCGCGACTTACTGTCGACTCTCCAGCGATTATCTGTAATTTGGAGGTGACGACAGGCTTCGTGGCTAGGGTTGTCACATACCACTATGAATTAATAATTTGAAAGAAGAACTCAATTTATCTATGAACTATTTTAGCTTGTCGTTGTTATGCAATGAAAGTAAGTATTTTAAGCGTAATTAAGCGATCAATTGCTTAATTATTCTAACGCATTCGTCATTTTCTAAGACTCCTGACTTAAGGGAAAGTGATAGGAATGGAAAGGAAGTGGAAGGAGGACTCCTCTCACTAGACGAAACGCGGTAAGACCCCTTATCGTTCCACCCGGCCCATTTAAGGAGTGGACGGCGTGGCTCAACCACTGTCCACTTCGACGTCTAGCTAGATTATTGTAGTTTTAACTTGTATATCTGCTTAATTATTATTTTCGTAATCACGAACCGTGAGGACTTAAAATGATAATATAATAATTATTATTAGATACAGTGTTTGGTGGCAGCCCTGAACGGAATGTGAATTTGTGCCTCTAAAATTACAAGCAATTTGTGTGATCCGGAAACATTCGGGTGTTCCGATATACACATTCTTTGTTATTATTATATTTTGAAGTCGGAAACATTACCCACGGTTTTTTGAAGTCCCATGTTCGATTCCTGGCTCAGATCAATTACTATTCAGAATTATATTCGAGAGTCAAATAGTATCTATAATTGATGAAATTATTCCAATAAATAATTGGATAAATAAGTGGATTCAAACCCCGTACTTTTTATTCAGTTTTAGTGGTTTATAACGTTTATTAAACTTATTAATCAAAAATAAAGTGACGTTTTGTATAATAACTGTTCTCAGTAACAGATATAATGATATTAGCTAATAACAATATTATAAATATCAGTTGGATGTCATGATGGCCGCCATTATGTTTTATTATATAAAGAAATTAAGTATTATTATTATAAGTACCCGTACAACTTTCACTACGGACGAGATTGCACAATATTTTGATTACTATGAACATTCCCAACATAAAAAGCTATTTTTTCATTAACTTTTTCTATCTTTGCGTCACTATTTTTACCAATTTTCTGTAAAATTAACCAATATTCTCATCCTACGTCCTTATTCTTGAGCTTGTGAGCTTGTACTAACGATTATTGTTGTGTTCTTACCTCCAAATCTAACAAGATGGCGCTTTAAAACATTATATTAAAACGCAATTTTGATCAAGTGTGTGATAGTACTAAGAAATTTAAGTCTACTCTCAAAATATTTTTTTCTACATAATGCATATGGATGTATAATAGATAGGTTATCAACTGTCTGTTGCTCCCGCTAATCGCTCAAATAGCAGAACCGATTTTGACGTAGCAAACTTCACAGAGATATGATAGCAGGCATTTGAAATTACGTGACCATACAGATTTACAGAGAGAAAAACCCATCAAGATGCATTTAAGTATGTTGTTTTCTATCTTTCTTTAATGTTATTTTTGAATTTTAAAACTGTTGAATCCATTTCTTCACGTTTTTGAGAGATTGGTTGACCTCTACTAGTAGCATGATCAAGGCTTTGTAAAACTTATTTATATCTGACATTTGTGAAAATGAAGCGAGAGGTGGGTATGGCGGAGTGTGCAAGAAACTAGGATAAGCGCGCTAGAAATGAGGACACTGCGCAACATCTGCGGAGCGAGTCTCGCTGACCGCGTCGAAAACAAGGTTGTCAGGAAGGAGGTTTAATAGAAAGAGTGTGTCAGTGAAAAAGTAAGAGAGGGCATGCTCCGTTGGTTCGGACTTGTGGAAAGAATGGATGATGCAAGATTGACTTAGCAGATATGCAATGCAAAAGCAGACGCATCTCCAATGACCAAATAGAACGAGCTGTGAACAAACGTGATTTCAGGAGCCTTAAAAATCGACATGCGTGCATGAAAAGAGTTATGAAACTCAACGAAGCGAGTGAGACGTGTAAAAATCGTGCCTTATGGCGCTCTGTTCTCTCTGCCTACCCGTGAACCTATGTTTGTACCATTAACAAGTTCCCGCGCTCGTGACTGAAGGTTCCAACTAGTTCCAAATAATTTTAGTGATACATGTCTGAGTCAACCTCCTACCTCATCAGAACTGACTGCACATACCAAACATAAACTCCAAACATCAGTATGGCACCTTAGTGCTATTGTTTTAAAGTTGGAAATACATTGTTGTAAGTTTATTTAATTGTTTTCATGCCTAAGGCAGCACGCCACGGTCAGACATTGGATGGGCGGAGACACGTTAGAGAACAGACCGTTGTTGAAAACGAACCCGCTACAGTTGTGGGTTATTAATGTCCTCCACCTGACTTCTTGAGGTGAGAGAACACTTGAAACATAGCTCACAAAACTCCTATTGTATACATGATTATTTTGATATTTATAACTTAAATCTTCTTCCTTGAGAATATATCCGTGATACTCTACCATCAAAGAACTTATACGGATTTTTTGTAGAACCCTAATAAGAAATGGTCGAAGTTTATGTATTATAAATATTCTATCTCTGAGAGAAAGTCCTGGAAAAATTGGTACAGCCATTTACATGATTACTCACAACAAAAAGTTTAATGATTACTCTTGCCTAGGTGCTATGACAATAGTGGCTAGGTACATCAACAATCAAAGAATATTTTACAAAAATATACTACGAATACTACAATTTCATTTACACAAGGAAAAAGTTTTCCTTAAATGACATTCTTCGTTGCAAATGCTAAAACCATCACAGCGCTATCTAATTGGAAGTCAAATTAATAGAAAACTGTTTAATCAACGAGTTTGAGGAGATTTGTTCTCCTCAAACTCGTTGATTAGTTAACATCTAGAAAGTTTATTTTCCGTAAATATATTAAACATAATAACTCTATCTGTTCGTAAAATTTCAAAATGGATTTATGATAGATTTACTTTAGTAAAGGCTTTGTAATATTCAAAGCCATTCTTGTCCACTCGCGGCCTCAGAGAACACTCTACATGGAGAATTGTTGTCAGTTATTACAATTCTCATCTACTTGGACAAGTTATTCATCATCAATTAGTATTTTAATCGTATCCCATTATTAGTATTTTAATGAAGAGCTTTTCCGTCAATTATATTTATCATATTTTATATTAATATATATTGCTTATGAATACGGCCTTCCGAAGTATAGGTTTACATTGCGAAAATTCATTGCACTTTTTTATGAGACTAGAGAGTGATTGAACAGAACTCTAAAATTTTTGAAATGGCCAAAAAATAAATTTGTTATTTAACTTAATATTGCTAGGAACATTACTAGGAACATTACTAGGAACATTACTAGGAACATTACTAGGAATATCTAGACAAATAGAAAGATGAAATATTAAAAACACATTAGGTATGTAGTAAAAAGCACTCATGAGCCGAATTATCTTATCCCACATGTTAACTACAGTAAATACATTATTAGGAATATTAAATGCTAATGTAACTATTGAATAGGACGATATAAAAAGAACCCCATGTTTTTTATGTGTTAGCCAAACGAGCAGGCGTGTCACCTGATGGCAACCAACAACGCCGCCCATGGAAACCAGAATACAGATAGTGTTACAGTTGTGTTGCAGGCCCTTACAATGACTTATGAATGGGATCGGAAGTAAGATAGGAAGGGATTGGGCCTCCGGATACCTCTGACACGATCAAAAAACGGCATGAGCCAATTCACGTCGGAATTCTGAGAGGTCGTGGTATTTCACCGGTCGAGCCCATTCATGCAGCTAACTTGTTCGTACACCACAAATACTTAGAGCATTAAAATACGTCATTTCAACTTTAGGAACCGACTTCAAAATTATCAAAACAATCAAGGTAACAAATCTGTCAAAAATTTGTATGAAACAAGAAGCTGTTGACAGTAAAATTGAAGATAAATATGAAATGAATACAATCGTAGTCTCTGAGTGAAGGGCTTTCCGTCTTTAATTAGAATCTTGTGAGATTATTAGCTGCGATTATCTGATGGCACACATCTGCAACTGGTTACATCGAACCTGAGACCCGCCGCTTATTAACTTTCTACTAATGAACGCAAAAGCTCGCCAAACATAATCATCGCTCGCTTTCAGATTGTGAATTTTATAATTGTCGTATTTAAGTACTGCTATAGACATAAATATAAATGACATTCATAAATATTGAAATATTTATGAGATAGTCCGTACTTAAATTAGTTCCTGTAGGTATATATTTAGAATATGCAATCCCTACTTATATTATAAATGCAGAAGTAACTCTGTCTGTCTGTCTGTTACACTTTCCCGCTTTTTATTGCGAAAAAAAGGCATAAAGAGGTTGAAATAGAAGTTGAAAGTTTGTATGAGATATCTTAATTTTAAAAGATAAAACCATGAAACTTTATATTTAAGCCCTTTTGCGATTTCTATCTGTGAGGGGATAAAATAGGGGTTGAAAGTTTATTTATTTGGTCAATTGGTCAATGGTTGAAAGTTTGTTATTATTAATTCTAATTGAGGCGAAACGAAGTCAACTAGTATATGATACTTATGTCTCTGTCGACTTGACTCAATAAGAAAAAAGTGATAAAAGAAAGATATTTGACTTAAAAGTGAGCAGAGATATATTTTTTATGGAATAGGAAGATAAACGAGCAAGTGGGTCTCCTGATGGTAAGCAACTACTCACCGCTCATGAACACCGTGATGAGTTGCCGTCCTTTATGGGAGTAGGAGCCTTGATTAAATAAGACGTGTTTTATGAGGTTGTCATGAGTTTATGAGTTACTGAACATCATTAGAAGAATTATAAACGTCAAAGTTTCGATGTTCTGATGGCTTGGTAATGTAGTTCCCGAAAAAGAGGTCCCAAGTTAGAATCCCGCACACGTTTACATGATGACGACTATTGTGTTATTGTGGTTATTGTGACCTCAGATAAATAAATCTCCATAAGTTAAGCAAGTCTGCAATATTTTTTCTTTAGAATTCAGTTCACGGAAATTTTACCCCACGGAATTTTTAACCCATAAGGCTGCGTCTCCACTGAAAGATGGTCGAGCGGAGTTGAATTTTGCAAAATATTTGCAATTAATTAAAACCTATAGCCATGTAGCCTATAGGTGGTAAGAAAATTGCATTCTTATCTATAGATTAGAAGCAGCTTTAAATTTGGAGGCAAATCATTAGATTACATTGAGACATTCCGCTGGCTAGAATCTGTATTAAGTATGGCGTACCGGGCGTGCCACAGTGAGTGAGTGAGACAAACGACAAAGGTGTGGTGTGAGTGAAGATGATCGAGAAATATTGAGGTGCTGTGACTACATTAATAATCGCCTAATCATTTCGATTTTATAAAGAAAAATTATTTAACGTGAAGTGTCAGCTAAAAATACATTGAGTCCGATTTTCAATCCTAGTATACTTTACTAACAAAGTAGCGTATAATACTTTAAAAATAATGAGCTAATAAGTTTGCCAACAGATCCACGGATTGTATAAGTCAAACGGTTATAAGTTCATTACATCTAATTACATCTGGACCGTAGTAAGCACGTAATCATAAATATCAAGTCGGTATAAGAGGTTTTAATGTCTCTATCAAAGTACTAAACGCAGCATGAGCATTGTACCGATATTTTTAGTCATATTCATTCATACAACGATCTCTGTGACTCTACCACTGTTAAAAACTTTTGAGCATAACTGTAACGTTCCGTTTGCCTCCGCTTCACGAGAACAACACCTGAATGCGTATTGTTGCTGCGCTGTCGGTACATGCGTAAATTCATGTCAAGTCGACGTTCACGGTTCAGCATACTAATAACGACCCGTAATATTGTTCACTTATTTTTCTTTATGGACAATATTTTTATGAACATAATGCAATATTTGACACGATTTCGGGAATCGTAAAACAAAGCAAAAACGTATTAAAGTATTTTAATAGCAGGGTAACATTTAGTACCGGAGCCTCATCCCCAATTCCGTAGTAGTCATATTGTTGGATTGATTTATTAATTTTGTTGTAAAAAAATATAAATATTTATTTATACTTTTCACCGTCTTAACACCGGAAGCGTAGACAGTATTTGACCATTTTTGGAGATCAAACATTTCCTAAACCTAATATTACACCATTGAACATATAACTCTCGACTATTCTCTCTCGGTGAAATCTTCTTAATAATGATTTGTTAATTCTAGCTTTATCGCGAAAAGCACGAACCGGATAAGAATATTACCGATTAAGCTAAAAGTAGTAGGAACATAAGGTTGCCCGCAAGTTTTTCAAATTTGCGCTTGACCGAATATTTCTGTTAATTTCTGTAGACCGCTAGCTTTATCAGTAGAGCAATCTAGACTATATAATTATAAACTTGTATCAGTAAATAAGCTGCATGTCCAATCAGCAAGAGACTACATAAGGACTACTGTTAATAGGAATTTTAATAACTCATCATAACAGAATGATACATATTATGTTCTGATTGTACAACTCGTTTTCATTTCAATTATAAAGAAAAGCTCATAATATAGGTACGTTTTTACGTCCGTAGTTGAAGCAAAGGGATAGATTCGACTATACCCATCTCTCTCTGACACATGAGATTCCAAATCTTCCATCTTTATCATTGAGTCATCAGCGCAACGGTTGGTTGGTTCTGTCACTCAGCTCAGTTGCTCATACGCACTCATAAGAAGTGTTCGCGTTCGAAATTTGAAAGATTTTCGCGCGAATTCGTCGACCGGTGACATCTTGAATTTGGAATATCGAATATTGGGATGAAGTGAAGTGATTTAAGGGTGCGTCTTGTGACGATTTGAAAGAAATTTCTGTTTTCTTTTATGTCGAAGTGCTATAGAAAGTGAAACTAGAAAAGGATTACGGTGTTATTGTTTGGAGACACGTGAGAACCACACTCTATTGGCTAATGAATTGCGTGCGGAAGGGAAATGCGCATGTTTTATGTTCCAAACCGTTGTTTACAACAATAATAATAAGCGCGGATGTAAAGCGTCAAAGCGAACTCCATATAGCGTGACTCTGGCCTGTCAGGTGATACCGTATCCACCTGCTCGTCTTCTAACAAAGGTTACAAAGTCCGTTAAGCATAAATACTCTTAAAAAAACCTTTTTCGACTTTTCTCATCATAATAATTAGTTATAAAAACTTTTTACGTAACTCGCCATGTAGTTTTTTTTCCAAACGTAAAGAAAAACAATTGTATATATAAGGTTTTATAGTTCTATTATATTATAATGTGTTTTCTTTTTTCCGACCACGACAGCAGAAGTATTAAATAAAACAGTTGTCTAATCTTGTGGAATCTTTTGGATGTCATTTGAATCTAATTCGTCATAGCATTTTATAAAACTTTACTTCCGTGTTTTATACACGGAAGTAAAGTTTTACTCCGGGATAATTAATAACGAACCGAATTATTTTCTAATTTTAAAGAATATGGCATGCTGCACGGCCCGCGGTAGGCAAATTGGATTGGAAATTAAATTGCGTTCTTAGTAAGACGAGCCGGACTGGTTTGGTCCTTCGGAACGTCGTGCTTGCCCATAATATTATAATGAACAATATATAGGTAATTAACCAAATACATAAGTTCACGCCTGTATCCCTTAGGGGTAGGCAGAGACTTTGGCGTACCAACGATACTGACACATTACTTTCGCCTCACCAAGCCTTGTAAAACAAAAGATACTGTCTAATTTTTTGATATTTAGTATAATGAATACATATTACCATAAATTGTAATGTTAATTAATCAATAAAAGGTTATATAGGGTAGGCAGTTTTGTGATGACTTTATACAGTGGCTGAACATAGACATTTAGGTATTTTTCATGAGCAAAGCATAATAGCATATTAGGCTATCAAATAGAACTTCACGACATTCGTTACGTGTGTTACTGATAGTAATAACGACTGCCCAGTCGCAGACTAGACATTTCGCGTTATGATTGATAAGTCATAGATACGAATCCGGCTACACTCTGTGGACTTTTTGATAATCTTTTCAGAACTTATTTGTGATAAGTGTATCTATAGACACTAGCATTTGATCATGGAGACTTAATAATTCCTGTCACTTTATTTACAATAATAAGAACAAATAAATTAATTACATTATTCACAATATATACAATTAAAAAACTACCTGAAAAATTCCTGTCCAAGTATAAGTTGAGATTTACGTTTTACGAGTTTGATTAAAATGCTTTTAACAACTTTGTAATTAAACATTTTGAAGTAGGCTAGTTGCCTAAGAAATTGCCAGTTTATTTTCTGCAATCGTTCACGTCTTGTCATTAAATATTTATCACCGTTAAAAGTACTTGTAATAATAATTAAATGCGGGTATAAATTCACCGTCTAATATCAAATTAAACTTATAAATATAAAGATACACTAGTATTTACCAGCGACTTTGCTTGTGCGTACTTTAATTAACAGTTAGATGACATAAAAGTACGGAAATGCAGTCTTTAAGTGGACTTTTTATGGTTAAAACGCCAATGACTAATAAATTTTCACAAAAAATATTAAAATTGATATCATCCCAAAAGAAAAAAATCCTGGGATAAAATGTCTGTTCAACGGTTGTCCCATGTTCGAATAAAAACCATCCAAATATCCTCACAAACTTTCACATTTTTAATATATTATTATAGTACTAAGATAAGATACTACACTGGGGACATCTAAAGTATATTGCCGACATTTTGATAACCCATTTACAAAATTGTTTGACAGAATTTACTGTCAACAGCTAAAGGGACATTGGATCCTCGTGAACATACATACATAACTTCTCGCCAAGTCTCTTGCGGGGTAGTCTGAGAGAACAGAGCGCCATAAGAAAAGATCCTATTTGGTCATGGATAGTGTGTCGTGGCACTCGTGGTCGTCCTCGACTCCTACACCCTTCAAGTAGATCACCTGATGGTAAAAGAAGGGTAAAGGGGATCGGGTTATTTCTCTCACCGAACGAAACGCGGCACGAGCCACTTCACGCTGATATACCGACAGGTCGACCCATTCAAGCAGCGTACTGCAAAACACTACCACTCTTAAAAAATAACTCAACATTCTTGAAAAGGAATCCCTAGTTTACCTCTCGTATATCAATGTAGTACATTAGCTTGTAGTAGATATGTTGAGGATTTAAGAGTCGAGGACGGCCACGACTCACTTTTTATGACCAAATCCAGCGTGTCCTTGTGGAAGGCGATGTCGGGAGCCTTAAAAACCGACGCTAATGTATAGTAAACAGGAGTCCAGAAAGTCGAAGAGGCGCTCTGTTCTCTCTGCCTACCCTGAAAGCATACGGCGTGAAACAGTTACAGAGTATGAAAATATATAGAAATCTTGCTGTCAATTATTCTCATGCGCTACTTCATATTCCACCCCACTGATGGATCATGTTTGGTAGTTTGAGAATTTCTTAAATAAACTCTTTCGTCTTTGAAGATGGTTATCTTTTAAGAATAATACATAAATCTTTGCGTTATGTTGCTTTTAAAAGTCTTTTGTCTCTATCGACTAATGTCCGTGGAAACTGGGTATTTAGTACCAATTTGAAACGTTTAGCGAATTATTTTTATAATTCTTGGCTATTTCATGTGCAGGGGAAGGTTGCTTATTATATCGTGTAGATATTCAAATGTTTTAGGGTTCCGTTACGAAAAGAACCTTCGCTAATAGAATAGCAATATCCTTCTAGGGTGTTTATTATATCCTTAAGGCAACGACATATTAAAATCACACATTACATTACGTTACATTTGTAAAACAAATAAAACTGGTCTCCGTAGTCCAGTGGTCGAGCACCCCACCTCTGAATGAAGAGGTCGTGGGCTCGAATCCTGACTGACACCAATGACTTGTCAAAATTATTTTCGAAAGTTATGTGTGATAAATACCGATCACTGGAAACTTTGTGCCCGGTATGGCAATAGGTTCGCCACCTATTCCATTTGGGGAATCGAAGCTTAACAGCCACTGCCCACACGTTCGGGTGGAGGAAGGCGTGAAGTTATGTATGTAAAACAATTTGCTTAAATCACTATTATGTAGAGTGTCTGTATTAACATTGATTTTAAATATTAATTAGGTATGTGTATATTGTATGTATATTTTTGCTTGATAAAGAACACTTTGCATTGCATACTTTTGATTTTAATATTATCCATTAATTAAATATTTAAATTGTTTATTTTTGAAATTATATGAAATTTAATATCATAATTAGGTAGTATACACGTACAGGTTTTGATTACGTCATGATACGATTTTTAACTATTTTCTTAATATTTAATTAAATCTTTTAAAAACATTAAATAGGTACGCGAAAAGTAACAAGTAAGACTTTTTTATGAGTATCTTAAATTTAAAATGGGCGTACAAACATCATACCTTGGTGAATATAGTATGGTGATACAGTCCGGTGATCAGCGTTAGGGAAGGTGGAGTGATCAGCGACCGTAACGTATGATGGGTGATCAAAATCATTTCTGAATACAGGTGGGTCGTAGGAGGAGATACAACCCCTCAATATATTTGTACTCGGGTAATCACAGAAAGGGTTCTTATTGCACGCCTCACAACCGTTTCATTCAGTTGTAAGGAAGGAATAGAAGACAATAGAAGGAGAGATTGGGGCATGTAGAAATGATACAAGATTGACTAAGCAGATTTAAAATTCAATGCGGAGTCGAGGACGGCCACGTCATCCTTTTCATGACCAAATTAAACGAGTCCATGAGTAAGAGGCTTGCAGGATCTTTAGAAACTGATGATAGTGTATGACAAGAGAAGTGAAAGAAGTAGTGAAGTGTGTAAGAATCGTTTTCTCTGCCTACCCGCATAGGACTTGGCTTGAAGTTCTCTGTGTATGTTTATAGGTCTTCAAAACCGACGACCATGTATGCTACGAGTTATGAAAGTCACGGAAGAATAAGATGTGTAAGAATAAGCTTGTATTCATATGTATCTGCCTATTCCGCAACGGTTACAGTGTGAAGTTGCAAATCCCCCATTTTGAAATACTGAAGATATTGTTAGTCACGATGAAGCATGTAAATTATTATAGTGAGTGATGTATGTTTGTCCCATGCATCGGCTGTTCATTGTCTATTGTAGGCAGTACTTACTCGATTTCGCGTTAGACAGAATATAACATGAGATGATTACAATGGACTGTTGAAGGTTTTCTTATGAACTACTGTACAGCCTATGTTTGGTGGTTATCAGTAATAAGTTGTACCTCGGAACGTCTCGTGTTCGAATTCCAAATTATAGAATCTTTATTCATACTCAATTCAACTGATGATAAGTAACTATCGCCGCCCATAGACACCTGGCCTATAAGGGAAAGGGATTGGACAGGAAAGGGGTGGTCCTCTACAGACCTCTGTCACTAAACGAAACTGAACCTGTGGCACTTTACGTCGATATTCTAAGAGGTCGTGTTATTTCACTGGTCGAGCTGGCCCATTCATGAAGCGAGCTGCGTGGCTCTACAACTGTACTATTTGTAACTTGACGCCTTATTCTATCGAATGGTGTAGAGTAGCGATTGTTAGGACTCAACTTCTAAATTATTACACCCCTTATTAGGTATTATGTCTCAAATGCACTATGTTGCAGAACCTATCGAGCACGACGAAAATAATTCCGAAAAGTCATTGTCCCCGGATATGAACTCGAGACTTCTTGATTCAGAAGTGGTCGACCATCCATACCACCGAGCGCAACTATGTCGGTAGAGTCTGTTAGTAAATGTATGTATTTCAGGAAATCTTAGATCTTGTATGTTTGTTTATGTGCGATGTTCCGGGTTCCACACCAGCTGGCTACTATTTATTTATACAACCCTGTTCTGTGTTACCTGTTCGTGGGTAAATGTGATTTATCCGTGTGTTCGCCGGTTTGTTTGTATGCACGGAAGAATGTAACTTTCTTAGTAGATAATTGTTAATAAGAATGTTTTCAAACTTGGATTTGAATCCTGGTGCCGTGGATAAAACTTAATTCTTCATAGAGGTCGAGGATTCGATTCGAACACATAACTATATACACATTACTATATACGACGTAGATACGTCTCTACTAATTTTTTACTCCGGAGGGGATTGAACCTTGTCACTTCTAGACAGTCGGCGGTTTTACCAATACACCTGTCATAATATCAACTACAGAAGAGTCGGCCCTACGTGGGTTCAAAGAATGGAGCTTTTCATAGGGTTTGAAATAAAATGCTGGAAAATAAAGGTGATGTATGAATAAAATTAATTGTCAGTTCTAGTCACAGAACTGTACAAAAAATAAACATATTCTATTCTATAGTAATATTCAGTCTAGTTTTAAATCTTGACTTTTTCTCAATAACCTACAGGCTCCTTACACGGTGTGAGCGATAGATCTTAGGTCTTGGTGTAAAAACCACATCAACACTCACCTCATCAAGTCTTCTATAAGGGAATATTATGTGACAAGGAGTTGATTCGAAGGTGCCCGGACGTATAGAACACAAGTACAAAATGGATATTGTTCAAGCAAGAAAATATCTAAAGGCAGTTTAAAGTACTGTAGTGAAATTATTACCACGGCCTTATTTCATTAATATATCGTGTCTTTAAAAATGTCGCTAAAATGTACATATGTACATACATACATAATTTCACGCCAATTCCCTTGCGGGGTAGGCAGAGGGAACGGAGCGCCATAAGGCACGATTCTTACACGCCTCAATCATTTCTTTGACATTCATAACTCTTTTCATGCACGCACGTCGCTATTTACTTTAAATGTTAAAAATGTAATCGTTACAAAATAATTTGAATTAGTATCGTAACGTAACTTGCGCATGAAGTGCCATCTCCGTATCCGTTTAAAAACGTACGTTG
Organism: Euproctis similis; assembly: GCA_905147225.2. Taxonomy (NCBI): domain Eukaryota; kingdom Metazoa; phylum Arthropoda; class Insecta; order Lepidoptera; family Erebidae; genus Euproctis; species Euproctis similis. Next base: position 756,802 of record LR990121.1, on the reverse strand, counting down.
GCACTTTTAAATAACAAAGTAACATTCCGAGTTATAATATCTGAATATGGTGGCCTTTGGTAGCCGACCACGCTTCTGACCAACTCACACAAAATACTATCATTAAGTTCCGATTGTATCAAGAAAAAATACTTAAGAAAATTTACAACAATACTCAACAGTTTACTAGTCGTTCACACCTGACTTTGTTCGTTTATACTCGATTATTTCCCTTTTATAGGCTTATAGAAGTGCTAAGTGTGTTAAGAAATATATGAATTTAATACTAATAATTAAATGAAGATTTATGGTAATTTCTTAATATTTCTAAGAATAAAAACTTGCAGTCTCGGTAGTCCAATGGGAGAGCACACGGCTTCTGATCCAGAGGTCCGGGTTCGAATCCTGAAACTGGCTCACACCAATGACATTTCGGAAGTTAAGTGTGATAAATATCGATGACTGAAAATTTTGTGCCCGGTATGGCAATAGGTTCGCCACCTATTCCATTTGGGACGTAAACATAACGGCGAGACGAGGCTTAACAGCCGCTGTCTACACCTTCGGGTAACAAAAGGCGTGAAATTATGTTATGTTATGTTATGTTAAAAACTTGCAAAATTACAACAAGAACAAATTACAATAAAATACAACTAATAAAAAAACATCGAAGAAGGTGTTTTTTGGTTGAAGATATATCGTTTTGAAGCAAATTTCACAAAAAAGCTGTTCTGATATTTAATTTAATTGTGTGATGGGAACCTGATTTATTTTGACTATCAAAGGCTCTGATACGTATGTCATACACTTGTGAAGGTTTTAGCGTATTTATAGACAAGCTAACAAACGAAAAAGTTGCATTCGTGTCAGTAGGCATTTCTTAATGTACAAAATGCGCCTGACAGCCATTCGACATAATAATACTACCTTCATCCTTCACCGGAGCTCGTACTCAGTAATTTGAACAGATTCTAACCTAGGGCCATAACCTGACTACTGATTTCACTCTTAATTCCACGCCTTAAGGGCTCGAATTCCTTATCAAAATTACTGGATATGGTGTTTCTCTTACAAACCAAATATAATCTTGGCAAGATACTTTTAAAGTTGATTATTGATTGGCAACGCTTGCTATTTCAATGCTACCACTGATTGCAACCTGTAATTGATTTTTAATGACTTGGAATGATTGTCTAATTCAGATCGAAACATGAAATGTGAACAGAGTGGCTGGCCAGGTAGACTGAGCATAAAAAAAGAAATTCAAAGACCTCTCATCAGATCACATACATTGTGACAAGATATTACGACTATATTTAAAATTCGATCAATTGAACGTAAAAACCAATGCAAATTTCCATTACTCGGGTCTCTAATCGATTTGTTCTGAGCCATGTAATCGAATTATTTGTCTCATTTCACGCCGCGAGATAGAAATAACTGCTAATGTTTTATATATTTATTTTTACCTGTTTGAAATTTGGATTTTCTGTTAACTTTTAAGCCATTTTGTAAATGAATCTGCGGGGGATATTTCATTCCCGCAGTCTACCATCCATAGTTTGAGCTTTTTAAACTTGGCTATTATGCCAATCTAATTTTAGTAATTTTTATGTGAATCTATGTTATGGCAATGTCTCTCAAAAGTGTAATGAATGATCTCTTTATCAGAGAAATGATTTATTGTTGAGACAAATTCCCTAAAACTTCTAAATATTAAATTTTATTCAAAGCCTACTATCAAATGTTACTCTAGAAGGATTTTGGGTAATTAGTTTCAATTTAAAACATTATCACTCAATCGTATTGTACTGTGGGAACTTGCTCAGAGCGTTCAAGACTGGGTCAGATACATAAAAAACAACCTTAATATTTTTAAAACCAAATTAAAACTCCCAAAATTCGCTTCAGTAGCAGACCAGAGACAACATTCTGACATTACCATAGCAATTACTATACAAAACGTATGCGCGTGCGACTGACAAACATATTTCTGTCCCTTTCACTCTTATTGTTTGTGTGGTGTGCGAGTGAGAAGAATATAGTGTGTATTTTTTTTTGTTGTGTTTGGTTAATTTGCATGCGTGCGATGCGCATGCGCAGCGTCTCGGCCGTGTTGTGGGTTAATAAGCTAGCGATGTTCAAGCTCGATAACGGTGTGACAACCTGTTTCGACTGCTATTGACATTTTGTTTAATTCATTTTTCCCAATATGTAGACGAACAGATTTATATGTAGATAAAATATGCACGCGATTCGTATAAACGTCGAAATAGACCTAGAAGCTTAGGTAGGCGATAGGCGGCTGTACATATATATTATATATACTTACAAATGGCTAACTCCATTGGATACAGACCTTGTAACCTAGTCGCTACTGGTATTGGTTTGTGCTCACATTCGGGTGGGTACAAAATCCAGTCGAGTATAAGCATTTGGAGATGTTTATATCCATCAGCCGAATGCCTCAAAATGTTTTCAATATAGCTTCACGCTTACTTTACCTGAAGGTGTAGGCAATAGCATCAGATTTCACATTTGCCATAGAACGAGCACTACTTTGTCAGTCCCGGAAAGCCATTTGTGTGTACCCAGATTCAAAATCAGACCTCTTGTTCGGTAATCTCCTATATATCTTATATTTATTTTCGTTACAAAAACATACAGCAGAATTATAAAGAGAGGTTATTGTATCTACATTATTGTATCCGGGGCATAATTATTCTATAAATCACATAACACAATACAAACATTATTATAGCAACTGCATAAGGCAATGGACATGCACTCCGTATCTCGGAAGGTAATGAGTTATTGGTCATTATCTGCTTGGTCTGAAGCACGCCTCTTAAATTAGTTTCTTATTCCTTAGGCTACAAACACAGATGGTACAAATACAATAAATTTAACTCTTATATAAAAGTATAGGATAATAATCGTAACATCATCCCATATTCATATATTTTTTTATCGCTGCCATAAGCCCTAAGGCTTAGGAAACTACTGATCAAACAGCCAATCTCCTATTTTGAGTAGTCCCATTCGAGCTGTACAACAACATTCACTAACATCAGATTAATTTAAAATTTTGGAATAAGATCATAAAATTTTAATTGTAACAGCTGATTTAGGTTTGTCTGAGAATGGCAAAGTTGTATCAACATACTCGTAAATACCAGTGCCAGTAAAGAAAAAGCGTCGTAAAGTGAGAAACGAGTGAAAAAGACCGAGTTATGAAATTTCTAATAAATTAGAAGACAATCAGCTAATAAATCAGTTGACAAAGCGTTGATGTACGTCCATAATGATAAAGTCGTGAATGAGGAACGAGAGGTGGCCGCGATTGTCTCGCTGGATTGAGTCGGCTCGCAGTAATGACAGCCTGTGAGTGATGACATACCAGCCGGCGAGCGGTGCAGCATGCCCGCCTTCCTAGAGCCTGTCTGTAAGTAGCTAGCTCGGGAGATGCGGTTATTTGAAATGAAATTGCTTTTGATAAATCGTTCCCGAGATAAAACAGCATCACTGTTATCGATGTACGGAAATCTGACTGGCCGTTAATCGATTTTAAAACTTGTTTTTTTTTTATAAAGTTGTCGATACGAAAACAGAAAACACTTAAGTATGTACGTTTCCTCAAATTTATTTCCTTTCTATAATTATTAAAAATAATGGCCCTACATTAGCTTTTGACGTGTGTTGATTTCTTTAATAATTTTAAAACTTGAAAATGTACTACCGTAGTAATTACTATACTATCTTGTATCGTTTATCTATTACTAGCTGAACCGACGAACTTTGTTCTGCTTCAATAGAAATTTTTACAGCGTTTTCAAATACAGTGCTAAATCTCGTGTTAAAACTTTTTTTAATTGAAATCCGTTGCGTAGTTTCAAAGATCTTATATATTTTCCCGCTGTCTGACCACATAAATGGATAGATAGACAGCGGCAAGCGTCTTTGTTTTATACTATGTAAATATTACTTAATAATATAAAATGTATTAATAAATTTGTATTCTGCCATTTACATAAATCATGAAATTCCTTAGAAATTCACAAATTATCATCATCCAAATTCATGCATTCATATCCGATCAAATATAATCATTTTGTCATTTGAATAAAAATTAAGTTCTCAAGCTAATACTTGAAATAAATATCAAGTTGTTATTTTCATATAGATAATAATTTGAGATTAATTAAAAAAAAACAATAACATGTCGTCCGTTCCAAACGCAAAACATTAAAATTATTCTTTGGGAACAGCAATCAAAATGTCGGCGACAGCAACACGACATGTAAAATCTTCAAATTCGGCAAACATACTAATGTGCAAACAATGGTGGAAAGTGTGTTGGATGCACGGTGACCAGGAGAAGTATTACAGACAACTGTATGGAAAAAGAAAACTCAACAACGTCAACACTACATTCCTCAACTTCGAAGACACAGATACCAAAAGACCTGGCGCCCAGATCACAGAGCTCACAGATGACTTTTTCGCGGATAATTGCACACAAATCGAACCAGCGCCAGACGAGGAAACACCAAAGACTGAAATAAGAGAACCATTATGTAATATTGATTACCAAACGACGTGGCAGAGAGACCAAAGAAGACAACCCATCAACCAGGGTTATGATGAATATATTAGCAGTACAGAATTAGACAAGATATTAAACTCGAGGCTCAATACAAATAGTATAAAAAGTATGGTAGAAAACGGTCTACCTCAAACTAGATCTACGGTAATAGATGCGAAAGAAGAAATCATAAGAAATGGCAACACCGTTGGTAAATCATGCAAAACTGTGAGTAGAACAAAGAAGGGAGCGTTGGTCACAGAAGAAACAGAACTCTCCACTGACGGAAGGACTTTGGCGAATCTCAAATTTCATAGGTCTACGATCAAAACGGGCCCTAATAAAGTGAAAGAAGTACTACAACCTCTCAAAGAGGATAGAGTGTTAGATGAGTATACGAGGAAGAAATGTATCGGAGACACCCTGACCACGACCACGACGACCCTGGTGACAGTCACGCAGACCTCCATGACTTCGTGTAATGAGTGAGTACTAGATTATAATTAATGTAATCCAATAATATAAGTAACAAACGGTTGTATGTGGAAAATTATGTGTGGCTTGAAATTATTAATATTATCTTTTATTACGCAAAGCTAGGGTAAAGTCTAGCGTTATCTAGATATTCGTCCGTGTAAATATTGTAGTTATTATGCTTCTGTTAGAGCAGTAGAAAGTCTATGGAGAAGGAAGTGAGCACTTCTTCTAACAACTTCTTCTTTTAACGACTCTTAAAATCTTCTACCACTCTAAAAATGGCTCTCAAATATAAATGACAAGACTCATATCAAAAATAAATAAATAAAAACTCTGTTTCTGATGAATATAATAATAATAAATACGTGTATTCGGACAGAAAAACACAAGTTTTTCCTTATATTTTCTTATACAGTTAAAATTATTGACATATTTTTTATTATTAGGTTAGGTTTTTATAAATTATTTTTTGTTAGACAGTTCGTTTGACAGTTGGTATACAATGCGCAATTCCTCTTTTATTTTTACTTGTCAATTGAATTTAGTCCTATACATCCGAAGTTCACAACTGTTTCTCAAGCTTCGCGGCAAAGTCCCGTATTCACCCCCATTAGTTGGTGTGTCCCCCGCGCGCTGTTACCACACCACCGATAATGACGTTACCTGGAATATTCTGTTGCGGTTTTGTGGTTTGTGAACAAGCGAACTGCACGCACTACTCCAAGAGTTTCGTTTGGATTCAACCTATCATTAAAGTTTTTTTTGTTTTAACTTACTTATAATGAATTCAATTAAACATTGCGGCTTATCTGTTATATTTAAATATTTATTACTTAGTAATATCATAAATACGAATTTAACTCTGATCTGTCTGTTTGTTACCTCGCCGTGGTTAACGCTTTATGTTTTTATTAAGGAAATCGCACCTTAAGTATGCTAAAGGAGAGAATAAAATTGCCATAGATTATGCATGAATTGGGTTTAGCAATGAGGCAAGAAAGAAGTGGACAAAACTGATCGACTTTTGTAATATTAGCGAATCTTCATGGTGTCGTGGAACTTTAGAAGAATCGTTTCTCTTATAAATTAACGTTAGCTAATGACGAATAGTTTATTCAACTAAAAAGGTACAGGCTTCGATACATTTCATAAAAGGTCATCTAGTAAGTAAAGGATATAATTTTTAAAGTTATAGAAAGGTTTAAAAACACCAGTAGTAGTAAGTAGTGTCATTTAGCTGAAGTTTTCTAGAGCACTCTTAAGCAAGAGCAATTCCGCTATGCTCAAACCCTTAAATAATACTTGTTATAATAATTGGAATACAATATCAGTTGGCTTATTTAAAATATCTCTTCGGCCCTAATTACTGACAAACATAGAATATCCTCACATTTCTCAGACAAATTAAAAATTTAAAACTCAATAAACAGCCGCCGATTTTTTAATGATCATTGCCCGTCATAAAATGTGTTGCCACATAAAAATATTACTCCCAATAAAACGGTAGATTGATATCAGTGCGGTGCAGTAATCAGGACGGACAATGTAGTACGATGTACCTTATTATATATATGCAATTTAATGATACACCGGTACCTATACCAGGGAATTATTATAAAATTGCCTTGAAAACGTAATTTATAATCACCTCTCCACTTGATTCTGTGATGCTTTGATTTTTAATTGCTAACAAACTTAATGGCGTTTCTTTATATCTCGAGTTAAATTATTGACTAACGCGTAGAAAACAAGTTTTTTCTTAATTAATTAACTAATAAATAATTAATAAACATAAACGAGAATTTGCTTTTACATTTATCACTTGACATACTAAAACATAAACTCTTCAATTTTTTAATGTTTTAACTAAAACTTGAAAGGATTTTTACTTGTCAGTAAGGAGACGGAATTATTATTGAATGTAATATATATATGTACTCGTTTAATATACCAGTATAATTATGGTTAAAGTATTTATAGCGCTTTTAAAAGAAATATTTTAAGAAGAGAAACTCGGCCATAATATGTTACTGAGATCAAAACTTTCATTGTCTTCAAAAAAAGCTTTATTAATTTGACAATTATGGTGTAAATTGTTCATCACATTTGACATCTACGAGCATTAAAAATACATTATTTATTATATTGTTATAAGCTGCCCTGAGCTTCATGCGTTATACTCTGATGACAAAAGAAATTCAATCATTACTTTAAATTTTAATTATAAGTTATAACATTAATAGTGATGAGTGTCTGATCTCACTAATCCTCAATTGAAATAACGCCCATTCGATTTTACAAATGTATCCAAATTTTTTTTATTTCAGTATTTTCATTTCTTTAAAAAAACATAAAAACAAATTATTGCACGCGGTCTTAATGAAAACAAAAAAAACGTTCACGTCAACAGGGCCTTGCATTTGTGTCGCACGCAAAAAAAATCGAAAAGGAAAAAATAACATCCAACATGGCGTCGGCAACAATCTGCGGACAACGGATCTTATCTCTCAAAGCTACCGTTTACAACAAACCTTTGTGTACCACCGACAACAATAAATAGTTGATCGGTAATACGTGTATATTAAAAGTATATTTTGTACAAATTAAATTATTTAATTACAAGCAATTTTAAACAGTACTAGTTATTATAACAATCATTGGGTTGACAGATTTCGTATACTGACGCAGCTGTGTAGCAACTATTTTTTTAAATTATTGAGCATAGCATCAGCCGTAGCATCATAGTATGAGCCGTCTGGCGACCGGTGAGCTATTTAACCTCAAATTGATCCAATTCACGTAGTATTGTAAAAGATTTTGATTTAAAAATATTTGTAAAAAAGAACGAGTTTGAAATTTGTAAAAGTATCGAATGAATATTCTTTGGGATTTTATTATACTTTGCAAATCGCAAAGAATGCAGCGTAATAAAACGAAGGTGACCTTATTTATAGTTTTTAAATTATGTATGTGATATTATTTAAATTCAATATATTTATGTCAATAAAACTACACTGGTGTGTATATTTATTGAAATTATTAACTCGATTGTACTCGAGAATAAGTAATATTCCTTTTTAAATTCAATTAAAACTACTCTGTTTACATATATGTTTATATTATGGAGAGTAGAAGTAAAGGGGGCCTATCTCAATCTATTTAAAAGTGTCTGTCTGTCCTCTTATAGAGGCTTTGTAACAGCGCTTTTCACAATATGCACTTTGAATAATATTTTTTTCGATATTTTCTTTTCTAACAATTATTTCACAAAGTTGTTATAGTGTAATAGTCTTCTGAAATCTTAAGTCGAAACAAGATGGTTCTCCTTCCTTGCACCCTCCATAGTTTATATCTCTGAGTATGACGAGGTACACTTTGGTGGCAGTTTATAATGAAGATTACGAATAAGTACACATAAAAGTAACTTGATTAAATTAAATGTGAAAAAGAAAATTGTAATAAAGTTCACAATGAAGATTTCTATCTCACACAAATCACATACATTATTTTAATGGATCATTAGCATTTTGTTTGTATGTTATTATTTGTGTGTGGACTTGTTGCAGACATTCCGTTATGTTACAACGTGCTTTCTCACGGACATCCTAAATTGTGACTCAACTAGTAGCGGTGTCTAATATATACTGTTCTTATATCTTCACTCCTTTTAATTTGTCTCAGATGCCATAGTAGTACTAGCTAGCTATGTCACGCGTCATCTATTGCAATTTAATTGAATGCAAATAATAACAAATGTATATATGACAGTGGTAGAGCCACGCAGTTAAAAATACCATATCCTCTCAGAATGTCGATATAAAGTGGCTCATGCCTTGTTCCGTTCGCTGAGAGAGGTATCCGGAGGTCCACTCTTTCCCATTATACTCCCGTAAAGGCCGGCAGCGCAACTGTAACGCTATCTCTGTGTTATACTCTCCATGGGCGGCGGAGTTGCTTACCACCCGGTGACCCGCTTGATCGTTTGCACCCCTATTACATACGATAAAGATACTTACGCCTTTATTATTGGTTCTTTGTTCTTTGGTCATGGAGTTCATTGCCATAATCGCCTAAAATATCTGCAAAGTAGTTTCAAGGAGTAATGGTATTCCGATCTTAAATTATTACCCATAATTTAAGATATCTGTTAGTTACGAACGAGATTGCGTTGGTGTCGACCAAAAATATTATGTACCTTATGTACCCTATCTTAATACTAGAAAAAAATAAATTATCTTTATACTAGTTATATTATATAGTCGCATATAGATATAATTGTCTGACTACCGCCTGGTTGTCCTAGATTCAGATCAGACTCAGATATGGATAGAACGAGTTTAATTGCAGAAGAAACCTGTGTACATTTTTTTATCTATTTGAAATTATCAAAAATTCTTAAAACCTGTCTTTTGTAAAGAATTGCTTGCATTTGTTAAATTGAAATGTTCTCAAAGTGCGTCGCGGTGTCCCCATGATGTGAGGGTTATGTGTGTTTTGTGACAAGTGGAAATTATGGCAACAGGGACTTCGAATTGGATAGGTGCTGTCAAAACGATCAAGTGTGTGATGTCATTCACATAAGACCATTACTATTAAAAAAATATTTAGGTGAAATTTTAAAAAAGATCAAGATTTTTACATTTGAATTCCATCAGAAAAGTTACTAAACGACAGCACCGAATCTGGTAGAATTAATGTTTTACGTATTTTTTGTGTGGGATATCTTCTGTCTTTTTGAAAAGACCAAATAAGTTTGAGAGCCGCAGAATTTAATTATTCATATAATCGAGTTATAACGGTGAGATAGATTGTCACTTCTCAATAGATAAATTCTTAACATAATGTTATTCTAAATATTTTATGAGAGCTTCCGCAAAAGCTGTCGCATTCTTGATTTTTGATAACAAAATAGGTGAAATGTGTTTACATATTCGCACTTTTTATATTGTTGCTAATAAATTGGCACTATAATAAAAAAGATAAAGCCTAATAAAATTCCTTTCTCTATTTTTAGCCGTAATTTGAGGAGGTGAATTTGAATACTATATTTTCGATCCGAAGTGTAATGTGACAACCCTATGTATCAATACATAATTATGTTACCCACTGGTTTAAAAATTAAAAATAATATTTCCAAGACTTTATTCACGTACAATTAAATACCCGATGATCACTCAACTAATTCGCATAATACCGCTCTTAAAAGTCTCCTGTTGAGTCGTTCCTATTTCTTTTTTTAGTTTATTAATCTATGACAAAACTAGTTATAAAAGACAACTGACCACAGACTAATTTAGACATGGATACTAGCTAGTAGGTACAGAATAAGGAATTGACTTGAATTCAAACCAGCACGTTTCTATATCCCCCGCGGCGACTATTTGAATTTTGAATTTATTTCTCAAACGTACATTTCGAAATATGGTTTTTAAATATTATTTTCTATCTCTTTCTGTTTATTGACGTATTTTATTGTTCTTAATTTAAATGATCCCTAAAACACAAGAACGTCATTGTCTAAAATTTGAATTTCGAAAACTAATATTCGAAAACTAATTCTCGCCCTTTCGATTAATATTCATTTCTTTTAAAGACTCACTAAAGATATCGCCATCTTTGACATTGACAGTTGTTAAAAATATAGACTATTCAGTATGTACATAGTATGAAGTCCATGGTTCCATAGTCCGACGTAGGTACTTACACTAAAACGAATTAAATATGTTCCCAATAATAATAGCAATATGCGTGTAGTACGTTCATGTGGCAGTATAATAAATCTACTTGGTACATGACACGAGGTTCGATGCAAGGAAATTGGAAATCAGCCACGGTGAGCTATCAATTGATATATATACATATAAAATAATAACCGAGGCGAACATTTATTGACTGAGAATGTATACGTAATTGAATTTTATACGTTCAGAAATGTACCGCTAAATTTAATTTCGACTATAATTACATTATAAACGGAGTGTTTTGATATATTTTTTGTATGATATATTGGTCAGACGAGCAAACGAGTCACCCGGTGGTAAGTGACTATCGCCGCTCAGCCACACCTGCAAGGCTGCAATACAGATTGCGTTGCCGGCTATTAAAATAGATTAGCGAGTAGGATTGAAATGGATATTTAAGTCGCGGGGGTCCAGTGGTCGAGCACCCCGCTTCTGAATCAAGAGGTTCTGAACTAATGACTTATCGAAATTATCTTCGAAAGTTATGTGTGATACATATCGATGATTGAAAACTTTGTGCCCAGTATGGCAATAGGTTTGCCACCTATTCCATTTTGGGACGTAAACATAACGACGAGTTGAGGCTTCACAGCCACAGCCTACACCTTCGGATGGAAAAAGGCGTGAAGTTATCTTATGTTATGGAAATGAGGTGGGCGCAGATACCTCTCTCCGAAAGAAATGCGTCGTGAGCCAGTTTTTTGAGAGGTCGTGGTATCACGAGAGCAAGCCCATTCGCGCAGCGATTATCCGCACTGTTGTCTCCCTCAAGCTGAATATTCTAGCTAACCAAAAGGTTAACTTAAACTCTTTTATCGTTAACGACACCATCCAAACAGAAGTCAAAGGGACAAATCATATTATGATGTAGTCATACTCCATACATAAAACATCGCATTCCTTAACGCTCTGACAAGTTTTTGTGCATTCAGTGTGATATTTGATTTCGAAAGTATTTTTAGATGACAGTACTTTAACTAAATGGGCTAGATTGAAGCTATTTGACGTAAAAGTGATGTTGTGTATATTAAATGATTGTATTAAGATATTTTTATGACTGTCTTGACTTGGCGAGCAATAAGACATCAACGAGCTACAGTGGAGCACTCTCACTCCGTTTTTGCTCGTCGTACTCAGTGTCTCTATAGATGGTCTACCTTCACTGCAAAAAAGTGTGGATGGCGACAGATACATCTGAACATGCCGATTTTTTTTGGGTCGCCAAGTGGCTCATGTAATATCTATCATCGATATTTATCACAAATAACTTCACTATCGCTTAGTTATTAGGCTGGTGGTAGAGCCATTCAGCTCGGCGCATGAATGAGCTGGCTCGACCGGTGAAATACTATTCTATACCGTTCGGTGAGAGAGCTATCCGGAGGCCCATCCTCCTTCCTTTCTCTTCCCATCCCACTCTCTTAAAGGCCGGCAAAGCAACTTTATGACTATCTATGCTGCAGTTCTATAGGCGGCGCTAATAGCTTACCATCAGGTGATCTGCTTGGTCGTTTGCCCCCCTATCCTATAAAAAATATACAGAAATGATATAATAATATAGAAATGGTTAATAGAAATGTTGTGGGGTCAAAAGCAAATAAGTATACAAAAAACGTTACAAAGGTTACAAACTACGTGTGCTTCTATTTTTGAGGGTCGTTTTTTATTTTTGGGGCAAATGTGGAGGTGTGACACCCGTTGGCAAGCAACAAACGCTACCCGTTGCCGGCCCTTTCAATGGGATATGGAAGAGGTTGGAACTGGGATGAGAAGGGAAGTTGGGGAAGGGGTTGGGTATCCGGATATCTCTCTCTCTCAGAGCGAAACGTGGCGTGAGCCACTTTACGTCGACATTCTGGGAGTGGTTTTATTTCACCATCCAAGATGGCCCATTCATGCAGCGAACTGCGTGGCTCTACCACTGGATCGTTTAAAAATAGGATGGCGTCATTCCAATATTAGTGCATCACCCCCAAATACCAATAAAACAGACATACAGCCTGTTTTATAATGTTTGACAATGGAGGCATCGTTTCTCGGCTACACACTAGCCTCTGTAGTATCACCAATCTTGTTTATTTCAACAAGCTTCTTGTATCTCACTCGCACACTCAACTGTACAGTACGTTAGAAAGAGAGGACAGTATTTAATTTTCTCAGTAGCATGCGATATTTGCCGAGCTCTCATACCAACGTTGGTTTTCTTAATTATTGTTTGGAGAGCAGGTGCCTCAACAGTGGTCGCTGATGGTAACTGGTGGTAAGTGGTGGTAGATATGTTTTTACGTGTTATTGTGATGTGATATTGTTGTGGACGCTTAAACTTCTAATGGACGCGTATATGAGACATTATAATTCCAGGTACTTAAATGTTTATTTCTTAACACTTTCGACTTAAAAAAAACTCAAAATTACATTCATACATACATCAGTTCACGACAAGCCCCTTTCAGGGAAGGCAGAGAGAACAGAGATCCAAAACGCACGATTCTTACGCACCTCACTCGCTTCTTTGACTTTCATAACCCTTGTGACTGACATCACATTCCTCAAGAAAAATGCCAAGTTATGTATTATTTAGTTATATTGAAATTCCTCGTCGCCTTAAGAAGAGATTTTCCAAAAAGAAATTGTTCAGATTGGAACCAGGGACGTCTCAGTGAACCCATCGCGCCACCGAGACTGCAGCGTGCTATTCTTAATCAGTATAATTACTTGGCGTGTTAACTTTGGCTGTACACGATCTGGTGCTCATTGCACGCGCTAATTAGAGGGAATGTGGTTTTATATTTATTTTTCAATTAAAAATCTTTTATTTTTACCTTCACGCTTTTAAATATAAGTGTACAAGCAGTATTCGCCGGTATTAGATATTAGGTCTCATGGAATAGTGTAGTAGATCAATCTCCTGATGCTCCTAACGTCACATAGGTGTTCTTAACATACTGCTTACTATGTTTTGACGTGACAACGTCTTAAATTAGGTTGCGGCTGGGAGTCACTTATGAAAAAGTGTAACGCTCGGTAACGTTACGATGAGTCACCGAACGAGAGAGAGGCCCGCCGAATGCCTTGCGTCTCTCTCCCACTCAACTATGATCGGTCTGCCGCGCGCGCAGCACTAGAGAATTAGGCGCATTGAATCGGCGCATGCTTGTGTCTCTGTCTTTGTCTTTCTCGAACGTTCTTGGCGTTGGAAAAACAAGAAAGCGTCATAATACAAGTTCACACGTGTGGTTAAAGTATCGTCAGCTGTGTCTGTAGTGAAAATGTGGAGTGCTTAGATTCGTCATTTACAACAACTACAACAATAAAGGTAAATAATTGTACACTGATATTTCATTAACGTAAACTATGATTGATTGATTAATTGTTAGATTGACACAAAAGTTGAGAAACTGAGTTTATAGGTTATGTCATACTATTGATAAATGTTGATAGTGTTAAGTAAATTATTAGTTTAAAATTAATTAATTAATTAATTATTATTTTACAAATTTTCATTAATTTCAAATTTATTTAGCAAAAATTTGAACCTTCGATCTGAATAAATGTTTTGATTTTCGAATTGATTCTTTAAAATTACAAATATTAAGAAAAAGTGGCAGATATAAGAAAACTTGATTTAAACTGTGTTGAGCAAGAATTTTAACATCTAATTTAAGTAAATGTTTTAATTTTCAACTTCATCATTTACAATTACAAATTTTAATTAATTTCAAATTTATTTAGCAAAAATTTGAACCTTCGATCTGAATAAGTGTTTTGATTTTCAAATTGATTCTTTAAAATTAAAAATTCATCCATTCAATTTCAAATGTTCAACAGGAATCACCACTCTCAAAACAATGGAAACGGACGAGCAAATGCCTTCAACTTAATTATATTCATATCAATAAATATTCTACCGAGAAAAAGACGTTGTCACGTAAAATCTTCGCCCGTAAAACCGACTTTACAGGCAACCAGATTTTTTTTTTTATAACTTCACGCTTTTTTCTATCCGATGGTGTAGGCAGCTCCTGTTAAATCTCAACTCGCCACCCGGAATATGTATCGGGTAAAAGGTGGTCAGACAACATAACTTCCGAAAATAAGTCTGAGAAGTCATTGGTGTGAGCGCGGGATTGAACCCACGAATCTTGAATTGGAAGATAATTAAATTTATGTCATATACGTTTCCTTTTAAATTTCAATTTATCGATAATTTATTCTGCAAAAAAACATTGATACGATTATTTGTATAATATATGAATGTCTAATGTAAAATAGTGTTAAATATGTTTGTTTTATCTGAAATAATGCGCGCCATAAACGTATCATTAATTTCAAACGATGTTTTATCAAAACAAATAAATAATTCAGATTACAATCAATTTGCAATTATAATTAATAACAGTTCTGAATGCAAATACACTATATATTAAATATTGTATGTATATATGTGTGTGTATGTTTCTCCATACATTCCAATAGAAAACGTTAAAAGCAAAAAAAAATAGCCAAGTCGAATTTTTCAACATGCGTCGTATTTTTCACAACTTTACCTGGAAAGGCACAGTGCCATCAATTAGTACCTATTTTATTTAGTTTATTTTCATTTACCTAGTAAACGCTTTCAGACCTGGATTTATTAATAACATAAACATAACATAACTTCACGCCTTTTGTTACCCGAAGGTGTAGGCAGCGGCTGTTAAGCCTCGTCTCGCCGTTATGTTTACGTCCCTAATGGAATCGGTGGCTAACCTATTGCCATACCGGGCACAAAGTTTTCAGTCATCGATATTTATCACACATAACTTCCGAAAAGAATTTCGATAAGTCATTGGTGTGTGCCAGTGCCAGGATTTGAACCCACTACTTCTTGAATCAGAAGCGGGTTGCTCGCCACTGCGCCACCGAGACTGATAGGATTTATTAATGAACTGAAAATTAACTACTTATTTTTTTTATTATTTCTTAGATTTTCTTAAACAACTTTTTATGGATTATATCGCGTTTATACTTATTTTGACGTTTCTAACTCTGTACAGAGATTACAGAGATCATTTTCACGAGTAATGAACAAAAAATGTTCATTACTCGTGAAAATGATCTCTGTTATTGTAATTAAATTGTATATTATTGAAAGAAAAGCTTTGAAACGTAAAAAATAACTCTTGGCATATCATTTCCTGTGACTATGGTTTACAGCAAAACAAAATTTAATCACAGCACAAAAAAATATTTATCTCCATTCATTTCAGAGGTCTATATATAAATACTAGCTGACCCTGCGAACTTTGTTCCGCATCAAGAGTAATAACTAAATTTTGGAGTCTTCTTCTATTTTTGTCCATCCTAAGGTTGCCTGGCAGAAATTGCTTACAGCAATAAGGCCGCCCTTTGTACGTAGTGCTATATAAGTAAGGTTTTTACTATGCAGCTTTTTATTCTTTTGTGTGCAATAAAGTATATATAAATAAACATAAATTTAAATAAATGAGTCATATATAATATAAATAAATAAGTCTCGGTGGCACAGTGGTCGAGCACACGGCTTCTGATCCAGAGGTCCGGGTGCGATTCCAGACACTGGCTCACACAAATGACTTTGCGAAATTGTTTTCGGAAGTTATGTGTGATAAATATCGATGACTGAAAAAACTTTGTGCCTGGTATGGCAATAGGTGCGCCACCTATTCCATTAGGGACGTAAACATAACGGCGAGACGAGGCTTAACAGCCGCTGCCTACACCTTTGGGTAACAAAAGGCGTGAAGTTAAGTTATAAATGAGTCATAGATAAAAACCACCCGTTGACACCCTCTTACTATTCAAAAAACCGCATCAAAATCCGTTGCGTAGTTTTTAAGATATAAGCATTTAAGGGGACAGACAGCGGAAAGTGACTTTGTTTTATTTTTACTATTTAATGATAAACAGAGATAGCTTCTTTAAAACATGTCAAATCCCGATTCGATTTACGTTCGGTAAAGGTGAGCCAAGCTCGCCACGACTACACAGCAATACTTACTAGATAATAATTAGTTGTAAGGAGGTTCTAATTTATAAGTGGACCTCTGTTGAGATGAAGGCACGATACTCGGAGCGTGCGCTCACCATCCGCCATCTTGCCATATATTTATTACTTTATTACGGAATGCTCGTGTTGCTCCTACATATATAAAGGTCTATTAGATGTACTATCGTGCTGTATGTATACTACTACTCCTGGCTGTTCAGCTGCTGATCAATAAACTAACCGTGAAAGTTATTACTATTTAGTTTAGATTTAATTGCTTTTTCTAATGGACTACTAAGTCGTAGTTATAGATCGAGGCTAACTCGATAACGGGGAAATGAAATCAGAATCATTCAAGTTATTTACCTTATAGTTAAATTGACAATCTTATCAAAAGCTGCACTCTATGTTTAAAGATAGAGGTTTTCTTTAGCAGCTTCACTTCGTTTATGGCCCTAGAGTATACAGACAATATTTATTACAATCTCTTCAAAGTTAGTTATTATTTTATGAACTTGGCGCCACTTTCTGTACTTTCTTTACTATACTTTGGAGTTAATTACGATCAGTGCACAGCTCCCTTAGGTTTTTTGTGTTCATAAAACTAAGTAAGGTAAGATAATAATTTATACAAGTCATGTATTTAAATAATAAAACATTTTTTTTTTCAATATTTCTTCCTATCGAATGTGTTATTGAAACGCGTGTTTGTGTATTATTAATTAACTCGTCGGAGAACGAACCCGGGAATCATCAACGTGTTCCAATCAGTACTGTGTAAAGTTTATGACTACATACATAACGTAATTTCACGCCTTTGTTATCCGAAGGTGGAGGCAGCGGCTGTTAAGCCTCGTCTCGCCGTTATGTTTACGTACCAAATGGAATAGGTGGCGAACCTATTGCCATACCGGGCACAAAGTTTTCAGTCATCAATATTTATCACACATAACTTCCGAAAACAATTTCGAAAAGTCATTGGTATGAGTCAGTGTCAGCAATAGAACCCGGACCTCTGGATCAGAAGCCGTGTGCTCGACCACTGCGCCACCGAGACTATAAGTTTATGACTATATTTTATATTATTAAATATATAACTAATAAATAACTAACAATATTAATCCTAGTTATATGGTATATTGTCACTTTTTAATACCAGAAACTGCAGGCAGAGGTGTTATTCCGTCCCATCAGATATGACATTTAGTCCTCTGAAATAAAGAAGCAGTCTCTCAATGCTATAGGGAATAATGTTGTCAGTCATCTAGGTAGTTGAAAATTAATATGAAATGTCATAGGTGGATTCGAACTGGGGACCATATTAATAAAATTCAGACTCCTAAACAAATTGTTGCAGCTTATAACTTCTAGTATTGTGAGCGTGAAGATACAGGCAGTTATTGTACACACTCAACTAATGGCTCTAATGATATTTAGTAAATACAGATTATATCTGATCTCGTATTGAGTGACATCTGTATTCAGGACTCCCTATTCAATGGTTAATTGGGGAATATATATGCTGGTGTCCACTGTACTCCATGTCCTGACTCCTGACCATGCACACGCTGATGGGTACACGTCAATTAGTACACAATGTTCACATCAGTACACTAGTTGCTAGTATACAAAGTAATTACTATTAAATTTACAAACCTTTCAATATATATGCTGGTGTCCACTGTACTCCATGTCCTGACTCCTGACCATGCACACGCTGATGGGTACACGTCAATTAGTACACAATGTTCACATCAGTACACTAGTTGCTAGTATACAAAGTAATTACTATTAAATTTACAAACCTTTCAATATATATGCTGGTGTCCACTGTACTCCATGTCCTGACTCCTGACCATGCACACGCTGATGGGTACACGTCAATTAGTACACAATGTTCACATCAGTACACTAGTTGCTAGTATACAAAGTAATTACTATTAAATTTACAAACCTTTCAATATATATGCTGGTGTCCACTGTACTCCATGTCCTGACTCCTGACCATGCACACGCTGATGGGTACACGTCAATTAGTACACAATGTTCACATCAGTACACTAGTTGCTAGTATACAAAGTAATTACTATTAAATTTACAAACCTTTCAATATATATGCTGGTGTCCACTGTACTCCATGTCCTGACTCCTGACCATGCACACGCTGATGGGTACACGTCAATTAGTACACAATGTTCACATCAGTACACTAGTTGCTAGTATACAAAGTAATTACTATTAAATTTACAAACCTTTCAATATATATGCTGGTGTCCACTGTACTCCATGTCCTGACTCCTGACCATGCACACGCTGATGGGTACACGTCAATTAGTACACAATGTTCACATCAGTACACTAGTTGCTAGTATACAAAGTAATTACTATTAAATTTACAAACCTTTCAATATATATGCTGGTGTCCACTGTACTCCATGTCCTGACTCCTGACCATGCACACGCTGATGGGTACACGTCAATTAGTACACAATGTTCACATCAGTACACTAGTTGCTAGTATACAAAGTAATTACTATTAAATTTACAAACCTTTCAATATATATGCTGGTGTCCACTGTACTCCATGTCCTGACTCCTGACCATGCACACGCTGATGGGTACACGTCAATTAGTACACAATGTTCACATCAGTACACTAGTTGCTAGTATACAAAGTAATTACTATTAAATTTACAAACCTTTCAATATATATGCTGGTGTCCACTGTACTCCATGTCCTGACTCCTGACCATGCACACGCTGATGGGTACACGTCAATTAGTACACAATGTTCACATCAGTACACTAGTTGCTAGTATACAAAGTAATTACTATTAAATTTACAAACCTTTCAATATATATGCTGGTGTCCACTGTACTCCATGTCCTGACTCCTGACCATGCACACGCTGATGGGTACACGTCAATTAGTACACAATGTTCACATCAGTACACTAGTTGCTAGTATACAAAGTAATTACTATTAAATTTACAAACCTTTCAATATATATGCTGGTGTCCACTGTACTCCATGTCCTGACTCCTGACCATGCACACGCTGATGGGTACACGTCAATTAGTACACAATGTTCACATCAGTACACTAGTTGCTAGTATACAAAGTAATTACTATTAAATTTACAAACCTTTCAATATATATGCTGGTGTCCACTGTACTCCATGTCCTGACTCCTGACCATGCACACGCTGATGGGTACACGTCAATTAGTACACAATGTTCACATCAGTACACTAGTTGCTAGTATACAAAGTAATTACTATTAAATTTACAAACCTTTCAATATATATGCTGGTGTCCACTGTACTCCATGTCCTGACTCCTGACCATGCACACGCTGATGGGTACACGTCAATTAGTACACAATGTTCACATCAGTACACTAGTTGCTAGTATACAAAGTAATTACTATTAAATTTACAAACCTTTCAATATATATGCTGGTGTCCACTGTACTCCATGTCCTGACTCCTGACCATGCACACGCTGATGGGTACACGTCAATTAGTACACAATGTTCACATCAGTACACTAGTTGCTAGTATACAAAGTAATTACTATTAAATTTACAAACCTTTCAATATATATGCTGGTGTCCACTGTACTCCATGTCCTGACTCCTGACCATGCACACGCTGATGGGTACACGTCAATTAGTACACAATGTTCACATCAGTACACTAGTTGCTAGTATACAAAGTAATTACTATTAAATTTACAAACCTTTCAATATATATGCTGGTGTCCACTGTACTCCATGTCCTGACTCCTGACCATGCACACGCTGATGGGTACACGTCAATTAGTACACAATGTTCACATCAGTACACTAGTTGCTAGTATACAAAGTAATTACTATTAAATTTACAAACCTTTCAATATATATGCTGGTGTCCACTGTACTCCATGTCCTGACTCCTGACCATGCACACGCTGATGGGTACACGTCAATTAGTACACAATGTTCACATCAGTACACTAGTTGCTAGTATACAAAGTAATTACTATTAAATTTACAAACCTTTCAATATATATGCTGGTGTCCACTGTACTCCATGTCCTGACTCCTGACCATGCACACGCTGATGGGTACACGTCAATTAGTACACAATGTTCACATCAGTACACTAGTTGCTAGTATACAAAGTAATTACTATTAAATTTACAAACCTTTCAATATATATGCTGGTGTCCACTGTACTCCATGTCCTGACTCCTGACCATGCACACGCTGATGGGTACACGTCAATTAGTACACAATGTTCACATCAGTACACTAGTTGCTAGTATACAAAGTAATTACTATTAAATTTACAAACCTTTCAATATATATGCTGGTGTCCACTGTACTCCATGTCCTGACTCCTGACCATGCACACGCTGATGGGTACACGTCAATTAGTACACAATGTTCACATCAGTACACTAGTTGCTAGTATACAAAGTAATTACTATTAAATTTACAAACCTTTCAATATATATGCTGGTGTCCACTGTACTCCATGTCCTGACTCCTGACCATGCACACGCTGATGGGTACACGTCAATTAGTACACAATGTTCACATCAGTACACTAGTTGCTAGTATACAAAGTAATTACTATTAAATTTACAAACCTTTCAATATATATGCTGGTGTCCACTGTACTCCATGTCCTGACTCCTGACCATGCACACGCTGATGGGTACACGTCAATTAGTACACAATGTTCACATCAGTACACTAGTTGCTAGTATACAAAGTAATTACTATTAAATTTACAAACCTTTCAATATATATGCTGGTGCCCACTGTACTCCATGTCCTGACTCCTGACCATGCACACGCTGATGGGTACACGTCAATTAGTACACAATGTTCACATCAGTACACTAGTTGCTAGTATACAAAGTAATTACTATTAAATTTACAAACCTTTCAATATATATGCTGGTGTCCACTGTACTCCATGTCCTGACTCCTGACCATGCACACGCTGATGGGTACACGTCAATTAGTACACAATGTTCACATCAGTACACTAGTTGCTAGTATACAAAGTAATTACTATTAAATTTACAAACCTTTCAATATATATGCTGGTGTCCACTGTACTCCATGTCCTGACTCCTGACCATGCACACGCTGATGGGTACACGTCAATTAGTACACAATGTTCACATCAGTACACTAGTTGCTAGTATACAAAGTAATTACTATTAAATTTACAAACCTTTCAATATATATGCTGGTGTCCACTGTACTCCATGTCCTGACTCCTGACCATGCACACGCTGATGGGTACACGTCAATTAGTACACAATGTTCACATCAGTACACTAGTTGCTAGTATACAAAGTAATTACTATTAAATTTACAAACCTTTCAATATATATGCTGGTGTCCACTGTACTCCATGTTCTGACTCCTGACCATGCACACGCTGATGGGTACACGTCAATTAGTACACAATGTTCACATCAGTACACTAGTTGCTAGTATACAAAGTAATTACTATTAAATTTACAAACCTTTCAATATATATGCTGGTGTCCACTGTACTCCATGTTCTGACTCCTGACCATGCACACGCTGATGGGTACACGTCAATTAGTACACAATGTTCACATCAGTACACTAGTTGCTAGTATACAAAGTAATTACTATTAAATTTACAAACCTTTCAATATATATGCTGGTGCCCACTGTACTCCATGTCCTGACTCCTGACCATGCACACGCTGATGGGTACACGTCAATTAGTACACAATGTTCACATCAGTACACTAGTTGCTAGTATACAAAGTAATTACTATTAAATTTACAAACCTTTCAATATATATGCTGGTGTCCACTGTACTCCATGTCCTGACTCCTGACCATGCACACGCTGATGGGTACACGTCAATTAGTACACAATGTTCACATCAGTACACTAGTTGCTAGTATACAAAGTAATTACTATTAAATTTACAAACCTTTCAATATATATGCTGGTGTCCACTGTACTCCATGTCCTGACTCCTGACCATGCACACGCTGATGGGTACACGTCAATTAGTACACAATGTTCACATCAGTACACTAGTTGCTAGTATACAAAGTAATTACTATTAAATTTACAAACCTTTCAATATATATGCTGGTGTCCACTGTACTCCATGTTCTGACTCCTGACCATGCACACGCTGATGGGTACACGTCAATTAGTACACAATGTTCACATCAGTACACTAGTTGCTAGTATACAAAGTAATTACTATTAAATTTACAAACCTTTCAATATATATTATTATATATGCTGGTGTCCACTGTACTCCATGTCCTGACTCCTGACCATGCACACGCTGATGGGTACACGTCAATTAGTACACAATGTTCACATCAGTACACTAGTTGCTAGTATACAAAGTAATTACTATTAAATTTACAAACCTTTCAATATATATGCTGGTGCCCACTGTACTCCATGTCCTGACTCCTGACCATGCACACGCTGATGGGTACACGTCAATTAGTACACAATGTTCACATCAGTACACTAGTTGCTAGTATACAAAGTAATTACTATTAAATTTACAAACCTTTCAATATATATGCTGGTGTCCACTGTACTCCATGTCCTGACTCCTGACCATGCACACGCTGATGGGTACACGTCAATTAGTACACAATGTTCACATCAGTACACTAGTTGCTAGTATACAAAGTAATTACTATTAAATTTACAAACCTTTCAATATATATGCTGGTGCCCACTGTACTCCATGTCCTGACTCCTGACCATGCACACGCTGATGGGTACACGTCAATTAGTACACAATGTTCACATCAGTACACTAGTTGCTAGTATACAAAGTAATTACTATTAAATTTACAAACCTTTCAATATATATGCTGGTGTCCACTGTACTCCATGTCCTGACTCCTGACCATGCACACGCTGATGGGTACACGTCAATTAGTACACAATGTTCACATCAGTACACTAGTTGCTAGTATACAAAGTAATTACTATTAAATTTACAAACCTTTCAATATATATGCTGGTGTCCACTGTACTCCATGTCCTGACTCCTGACCATGCACACGCTGATGGGTACACGTCAATTAGTACACAATGTTCACATCAGTACACTAGTTGCTAGTATACAAAGTAATTACTATTAAATTTACAAACCTTTCAATATATATGCTGGTGTCCACTGTACTCCATGTCCTGACTCCTGACCATGCACACGCTGATGGGTACACGTCAATTAGTACACAATGTTCACATCAGTACACTAGTTGCTAGTATACAAAGTAATTACTATTAAATTTACAAACCTTTCAATATATATGCTGGTGTCCACTGTACTCCATGTCCTGACTCCTGACCATGCACACGCTGATGGGTACACGTCAATTAGTACACAATGTTCACATCAGTACACTAGTTGCTAGTATACAAAGTAATTACTATTAAATTTACAAACCTTTCAATATATATGCTGGTGTCCACTGTACTCCATGTCCTGACTCCTGACCATGCACACGCTGATGGGTACACGTCAATTAGTACACAATGTTCACATCAGTACACTAGTTGCTAGTATACAAAGTAATTACTATTAAATTTACAAACCTTTCAATATATATGCTGGTGTCCACTGTACTCCATGTCCTGACTCCTGACCATGCACACGCTGATGGGTACACGTCAATTAGTACACAATGTTCACATCAGTACACTAGTTGCTAGTATACAAAGTAATTACTATTAAATTTACAAACCTTTCAATATATATGCTGGTGTCCACTGTACTCCATGTCCTGACTCCTGACCATGCACACGCTGATGGGTACACGTCAATTAGTACACAATGTTCACATCAGTACACTAGTTGCTAGTATACAAAGTAATTACTATTAAATTTACAAACCTTTCAATATATATGCTGGTGTCCACTGTACTCCATGTCCTGACTCCTGACCATGCACACGCTGATGGGTACACGTCAATTAGTACACAATGTTCACATCAGTACACTAGTTGCTAGTATACAAAGTAATTACTATTAAATTTACAAACCTTTCAATATATATGCTGGTGTCCACTGTACTCCATGTCCTGACTCCTGACCATGCACACGCTGATGGGTACACGTCAATTAGTACACAATGTTCACATCAGTACACTAGTTGCTAGTATACAAAGTAATTACTATTAAATTTACAAACCTTTCAATATATATGCTGGTGTCCACTGTACTCCATGTCCTGACTCCTGACCATGCACACGCTGATGGGTACACGTCAATTAGTACACAATGTTCACATCAGTACACTAGTTGCTAGTATACAAAGTAATTACTATTAAATTTACAAACCTTTCAATATATATGCTGGTGTCCACTGTACTCCATGTCCTGACTCCTGACCATGCACACGCTGATGGGTACACGTCAATTAGTACACAATGTTCACATCAGTACACTAGTTGCTAGTATACAAAGTAATTACTATTAAATTTACAAACCTTTCAATATTAGTATTCACTAGCTGACCCGGCGAACATTGATTCGCCGCAGAAGCAATACATAAATAGAAGAACTTTTTTACTCTTCATTACACCAGCTACCTGCCATTAAAGTCTCGTCAAATTCAGTCCAGCCATTTCAGACATCACCAAAAACAAACAGACAGAAAATTTTGAAAAAAACAAAAATGTTGTACATGTACCATAATATATGTTCATATGGATGTTGTTATATCAATATTACAAACAGACACTTCAATTTTATTTAATTGTATACATAGTTTATTCACACCACACATATTTGTCTTAGATGGGTATGGAACCCACATACTCTGGTAGATTCTCCCTCTTATCACATACATGCGCCGAGGCCTGAAGATGCAATCGAAAATCACTTCATTTCATCATTAGCTTTTTGAGGTCCACTGCTGGACATAGGCCTCCCCCATAGAGCGCCACAACTGCCGGTCCGCTCAAGCATGGGAGTTTTTGTCATAATCGCCGCGCTTGGCAGGCGGGTTGGTTGTCGTTTTTTCACTTCATTTAAATAAGTTTAATATTTTGCTTTATAGTTTTCTTGTTTGAATTTGCCACGGTATGGGCAACTCTTTTACCAGCTCTGGATATGTCCAGTGGGTAACAAGTAACAGGTAACACCAGGGGCCTGTAACCATGTATAGACTGAAAAGTCATAATACATACATACACATACCCGACTGACAAGGAGGAGATAGACATATTTTTTAAATACTCCAGTTATTTTTAAATAACCTAAATTTTCGTAACCTGAGAAGAACTCTTTAAATTTCACGAACACCGCATAAACTGACCTAACTGTCCAAATCAAGTAGTTCTGGTCTCATAACCTGAAGATAACCACCTGTTTCCTGGTCATAAATCCAACAGATCGGAGGAGCAGGTTGAATTAGCACGTTCCTTGTAATTTTATCATGAGCTATTTTTATAGATCAACTGTGAAAGATAAACACAGCATTCTTGGCCTTTTTTTCTCCGGACCATAACCTGTTACTCTAGCTACAAATCTAGGAAAAACATTCTCGTGTGTGCAAAGGTTTCATATTTATATGATAATATAACAATACCTTTTGATTTTATTCTACGTAACCCTAAATTGCGAGACGTACAAGAATACTCTCTTAAATAAAATTTTGGTTCTGTATATATAATATTATATATAGTCTAAATTGATATTAAAATGAAGCGGATTTGTTTTTAGCCTTTTCTGAAGCTATGTGTGATAAATATCAATGTCTAACAAGACCGGGCCAGATGTCTAGCAATAGGTTCCAACTATTCCATTTGGGGCGCATAAATTAGCGAGTCGTGGCTTAGCAACCACCTTGATAAAGGCGTGAAGTTACAAAAAATACAACTAGCTGTGAACAACTATGTGATGTGACGGAAGTTAAATAGATATGAATCTATGACAAGCGCTTGTCACGGAGTAGTCGAGTCGGCCGGCGGCCATGTCGGTCAGCGGTCACGGCACTAGCGCAAACACAAGGACGCTACATAAAAAATACATACATTAATAACTTATTAATTATTTAAATATACAGGGTTAATTTTAATATACTAATACTATTCTACACATAGCTCCTTTGTGTCATTCTAAACAACTTTTCTTTTATCAGTTTTACAAAAACCTAAAACTCTAGTAAAAAAAACGATTTTTAAGATTTAAATGTACCATCTGACATTTTGTAACTCTGTATTTTGTACCAAACGTACCTATTTCACCCGATTTTCATTCAGAGTAGCAGCTCTGTTTAAACAAGAGAAGCGAGTTCCCGCGCTTTCTACACGAAACTGCTTTTTCATACCCAATCGGATATCGTGTAGATTACGAAATTAAAGGTGTTAGAAATGTATAGCCTAAAAATACATTTCTAACACCTTTAATTTCGTAATCTACACGATATCCGAATACACTTAAAATTTAATGTATTTCAGGAAATTTACCTACCTATTTAATGTGGGTATTTAAGTGAAAACTCGATTATTCCGCCCACGATATTAAGCATTCGAGATTATTATATTACGGGCGACTAACATATGTTTGGCTAATGACCTACGGGAGCAGTCAAAGTACAAATGCCGCGTGACCTTGCCCCGCTACCCCCCCATACCGTTGTCACTCGGTGCGCTCAATGCAATACGTAGACTTAGTTAATATTTTACAACTACCGATTTTAATTATTTAAATTTGTTTGAAATGAAAAAAAAAAAAAAATTGTGATTTTTAAAAAGTCGTAGAACAAAAGTGTTAGGTAATTACCTACAGAATATACCCTTAGCTAATTATTAGTATATTTGAAATAACCCTGTATACACCTTGTTTTATAATTGCTTTTATGTAATCTGTTTTAATTATTATTTGACGGTTGAGGGCTTCTCGACAATGACTACTAGCAACGACATAACATTCAGTGTTATTTGTTGATGATTTTGTAGTTGTCAATATAACTTTGCGCTTGTAACTTCTGTTTGAAGGTGTAGGTAGAGTGAATTATGCATCGAACTGTACATCGGTCTCAATTTTATTATAGGAAGATTGTGGAAAAGAAATTGGTAGGAGCCAGGAACTCAAGACCTCCAAACTAAAACTTGGAAAGCTGAAATATTTGGCTACAAGAGGTGGTCTGTATCACGTCCAATCCTTCAGACAACTTCTACGATTCTGTGGAGCGATACCACCACCATTTTTGTGCCTTCAAAGAGGTCATAACCCTTATATTTATCAGGTTTTAAAGATATTTGGGCACTTTTTTATACGATGTGGTCATGGAAGGCGCATTTCCTTTTTTCTTCTACTAAAAAACTTATCATTCCAACACATGCCGTGTTTCGCTCGTTTAGAGTGGTACCCCTTCCAATCCCACTTGCATCCCCTTCCATACCCTATTGTAAGGGCCAGCAACGCAACTGCAACACTATCTGTATTACAGGGGTCTATGGGCGGAGTTAGTTGCTTACCATCAGGTGTCACACCTGATTGTTTGCCTTCCTATACCATAAAAAACCATAGATAGTCCCACAAGAAATAATTATTCAGTCACATGTCCATTTATATAATTGTTTTAAGTGTCAGTTCACACTATGAATCCAGTCTGACAGGTTGGACTGTGACTCCGGCAGACGGACGTGGTGTGGTAGAAATGGTAGCACTCGGGAACACTTGCCGTCAAGACAAACCTGTTTTTGAACATGTAATTGTTATGTTGTTGAGTGCTAAATAACATGTCACGAGGCACTCGGAATTTGAAAGATATTTGAGTTGATTTAAAGAAAAAAGTTTTTGATATGATTTGATTGAGGACATGTTGAAGTGATAATCGTGTTTTGTTGTTTGAATACTCAATGTCATGCGTCATTAATTCTCGTCGATCTTTAATTGTTTTTATTACTCATTATATATATATATATAGTTGTCTTGATGGTCTGGAGGGTTCTAAATCAAGAAGTCGTATCCGGGCCAGTGACTCCTGGGAATTCTTTTCGGAAGTTATACAAAACTGCTAACAAAAGCTCACAAAGTTCTTTTTATGGAATAGGTGGGCAAAGAAGCAAGCGGGTCACCTGTTGGTAAGCAACTACCACTCCCCATGGACACCTTCAACACAGATCGTGTAATAGTTGCATTATTTTAAGGGCGTAGCCCTTAAAATATATCTTGGACAGGAACTTTTACGAAACCAGACCCGACATGCGCCACTTTTCGTCGAAATTCTGAGAGGTCGTAGTATTTCACCGGTCGAGCTGGTCCATATGCAGCACACTGTTAATATTTGTTTTTTGATGATCACATATTCCTGTATGGTACCAGGGTTCCGTGAGATGGCGATAGACGAAGATTAATATGTTTTTAGATCATACAGAGAAACCTCTCGCAACCCTATTCAGAAAGGAGTGTAGTGACATAAATTTATGAAGCAAAACGGATATTTAGTTTTTTTAAGGGAAGGACCCTAAAATCCAACGGCTTCCCGGCTGCTCCTTCAGAACCATCAAACACAGGATGTTAACCAGTGATTCGGCAATAAACACTGTACATTATATCCTTTGCATCATTGTCGTGCCCGAGTTTGCCCTTCCTTGATACTTGATTGGAGACCCAGCTTCGATTTCCGGTTGCGACCGAGCGTAAACAGTTTATTTTTAAGGTTGGGTTTGTGAGTAACGGTTGAGAGAGCTTACTGTGAATCTGCTTTCTGACGTTTTATTTCTGTTCTGAGTAAGTTTGAACTAATAATACAGAATAAACAAGATAATACAGATGTTGACTCGTAGATTAAAATTTTAATTAAAAATCAGTCACAAGCAAGTCTCCGTACTTATTTTATATACATAACTTCATGCCAAATCCCTTGCAGGCCCTTCTAAAATAAAAAATAAAATATTTATCGAATTCTTACTGAAATCTAACTTAACAGTGGTAAAAACCACGACCTCTCAGAAGATCAACGTAAAGTGGCTCATGCTGCGTTTCTTTCGGTGTGAGAGGTATCCGGAGGCCCACCTCCTTTCCCATCCTACTCCTTTTAAAGTCGGCAACGCAACTTTAACTCTATATGTGTTGTAGGTGTCCATGCGCGGCGCTGGCCACTTATGGTAATACCGACACGCATGCTCGTTTGCCCTCCTATCCCATAAATAAAAAAATATTTACTATAAACATCGTCTGCGCTGCCATCCACCAATCTTATAATCTTCTTATATTGCCTTTTGATGAAGGAAATAATGCACTCCAAGGGCAATAAACCGAAGAAATCTTGTGCATTAACTAAAAACCAATTAAAACCGTGACAAATGTAATTGGTCCCGAGCGAACCCCCGCGTTGACGGAACCCTCGTAAACATCATGAGTTATAGCATTATAGCATTCATCTTTATAATTATTTTTTTCCCAAATTCCTAACTAAATGACCACTCTTCGGGATCTTCTACTATGCTATGCTTGACTAGCTTCCACCCGCAACTTTACCCGAGCAAAAAGTAAATTAAAAACCCCTATCTTCCCTTATCGAATATAATCAGATCGTCGACATTGATAATTTTATGTTATTTTTTTGTGCGAAACCCTTTTAATAAATTGACCGTGTCTTGGGTACCAATCATTTTATCAAACGATCCATTAATAAAATAGATATAATATCGATAACTGTTCTTGTTTCTTAACAAACAGACACTACCTCACACCAAGTCCCTTGCGGGGCAGGCAGACAGAATACAGTAATAATAATTTGTTTTTTCCATACCTTCCCGAATATCGTATTTAGTGTTCTAATATATTTTTATTTTCTATTTGCTGTTTTCGCTTCTCTTTCTTGATAGTAATAAATAGCTCCTATCGTGGATGCTAAACGTTTAACAGCCCGTACAGCACCGCCAAATGATATGTGTTTTTTTTTAAATATCAATGCAGCCCTATGAAGTCTGTGAATGGATTAGCAGCTGTTGAATTATAATACTTATTTTTTAAATAATAAAACTAAAAATTCATGTTTGTTTCAGGTAAGTACCGGCAATGATAATCGAGACATTTTTTTGTAAGTAGAACCTTAAATCTGTCTTCTGCCCAGAATCACAACTACTATAGATATAGTCTGGATATTTGTTACTCAGTCATGGGTGAACTGGTTAACAAAATTAAATGAAAATTGACATATAGGTAGATGGAGAAATATTCTGGATTACCTTTCAGCTCAGTAATCTGTTCATATAAGTTTCTCAAACGTTTTTTTAAAAACAATTTTTAATCTGAAATTTATAACAATATGACATCTTAACCATCAATTCTACGATAATCCCCGTGACGCATTCCTCTGGGGTAATATATTCCACTTTTATGTCTTAAATTACTTATGTAAGTAGCGAACAAAAACACGGAAAAAATTTAATAAATATTTTTTCTCTCGTTAACAAAGTAGTTTTGGTAGGTGTATGTGTAATCTTACATAACGGCTGGTACAATATTGATTAATAATAATTTACTACAAGATATAAATAGGTATACCTATATGAGGAGACGAGACGTGGGTTGATTGATGAACCGAGATGAGGTGTGTTTCCATTGACACACGGAACTGTAATGTCATTAGATTGGATGTTTCTTCGTATCTTCGCCGCCTTTAATATCTAGAGTTGCGATATCGATTAATTTTTTGCACCATGGAATACATGTCCACCATTTATATTGTTAATTATTACTACACATAACTTTAGGAAAGTATTCGAATTACGACGTATTGGCGGGCATTTTGTGTTTGATTTTCGAAGAGTAATTGGCTTGAACTAGCTTGATTCCGTATCCGGGATCATCCAAACGAAATTAATCCATCTGGAAGTTTGGGAAATAAGTAGCTTGCGATAATAACTTTGACTAAGTATAACGTATACTATTAGTAATATGAAATATCGTATCGTACAATACAATGGGAACAACTCTAAAGAGTAATCTATCCAAGAGCTCTCAAAATTAACCGCACATAATGAATGAACTGTAATACATAGTACGTATGTATCTGTACAAAATCAATTTAGCATTGGTTATTAGACAAAATTAAAATTATATCTTGACGATAATGACTAAAATAACGATTTAATTTAATTTTTAATAAAAAAAAACTGGTACCAAAGAGTATCAATGAGTGGTGAAACCTATTGCCTCATATTAGACACATTTTGTTTTGTTGTATTTACGATATTTTTTTGTTGTATTTATTTAGAACTTAACGAAACTACTTTCGAACTCTAAACTAGATTTCGGACCTCTAAATCTTTAGAATACCGAGATATGATACATGATCTGCATCAGATCAGATCTTTTAGTGGCTTCATGAGACACCTACAGCAAGAGATAGGAAATTATGAGAATACTCTATAAAAGGTGAAACAGACCTACTTTAATAATAAACTTTAATCATTTTGATAATGAAAACAACTATTTAAACATAATAGTAGTTTCATAGAAATATCTAAGAAAGGGCGTGCCCAGATGGTTCGGTCATATAGAAACAATGGATGATGCAAGATTGACTAAGTATGATGACTGTGGAAGTCGTGAAAGAAAAATCAATCAATACCTTGACATCGACTCGCACTTGACCAAATTATTTCAGCGTAACCGTATTAGTGTACTGTTCTAACAAACACGGCACTTTACTGTTTACGATACTATTAATTGGTATATTAACAACTTTAACGACCTATAAAATAGTCGGTAATATTAATCCAATAACTTCAGTTAAATAAGTATTTAACAGTTAAATTATAATTAGAATACTCGCTCGAATTAAATAGGCTGGTATTTTTTTGGTGGTGAATACTGGTGAATTTGCTTATTAGCCAGTTTCAAAAATTATGTTCTTATTTCGCGCCATTTACTTTGTGGAAGAACAACAATGAGTACTCTGTGGTTAATTTACATGTTATCTTAAAGACATGTAGCAATATTTTGCTATTTGCTAATGTATTTAAATATAAGTTGATTATATTATATTGGATTATAAGGACACCGCAAGAAATCCGCTGAAGCGAATAGCACTCGTACTTGGATGAGGTTAAGGTTAAAACGTTATAAATACATATTTTATCTCACTACCATCAGAACTACATAAAAGTAAGAGGTGAGTAGAGTGGTTTTTATACCATTTTTATTAATAAACTTATTAATATTTAACATGGAATACCACAAAGAGACTGTATTCATTAATTATCATGATGATACGCGACTATTCACCACTCTAAAAAATCTCTCTATCAATATTGAACGCAAATCTGTAATCAAACATCACAATTCACAACTGTACATCAAGATCATTTCTAATTTCACGCTTTCAAGAGCACCATTGAGATAAAGAAAATGTTGATAAAGTACTTACTCTGACGTGAAATGACAATGACATTTCAAAAGTCTGTTTTCTAAGGGTAATTTTAAAGCAACAAAGCAACAGGCCTTCTAAGCTTTAGCCTCTTCAAATTGTTTTTTTTTTACGTTTTAGCGGGACTGTGGAAAAATCATGTCCGCTCTTTGCATTATTTTCTCAAATGTGTGTTTCAATGGATATTATTGAATAAAATTCGTGATGGTTTATTTAATAAGTATTCGTATATGAGTGCAAATGTGGAAAATGTGAAAAATATCGTGTCTAGCGTGCTCTTCTGCATCGTTGTCAAAACTCCTTTGAAACATCATGCATAAAGTGCGTGCATAGTGACTTTATGAATGATTGATTAGGTTAGGTTAGGTTAGTTTAAGTTAGTTTAGGTTATTATATATTAATTTAAGTATCTTACTTCTAAAAAATAATACGGCATATAAAGCAGTCTGGCTTCAAAGCTTTAGCCTGTCCAAACTGGACAAATGAAAAAAAATGAACGAACGAAAAATAGAAGCAAATTTTAAAATCAGAATTTGTCTTTAATTTAATTCGAGCATTGTATTGCAAGTTATTAATTGAATGTACGCGGGTGAATCCTTGGCCATAAGTAACTGGAACATAATTCAGTGGCAGCCATTACTAGGTGCACGCAGCCGCGTCAGTGCCGCGCCTGAACATCCTCCACCTCTCAATTATAGCTCGCCAATAGCCCAGGGCTGTCGCGGCACCAAACATTCCCAGTCTAATCATCAACCTTTTTTTAACAAAATAACAGCCTTCACTAATTTAAATATGGGTATGGAAAAACCCGTTTTTATGTGCTTTTGTTTTATAAAAATAATAATGTTTCCTTAGGGGTAATTTCCATATTAGGGGTTGGTACACTAAATTTTAATAATTGAAACTGAGATCTCTAAAAGTGAGGGAGAGTTATATATATTTCATATCTGTCTAGGAAATAGATAATTCTTATAAAAAAAATTTAATTGATAACTTCCTATATTGGGATAAAACACGTAACGCGTAACGCATTACGGCGCCAGACTGACCTTTATACAAGCATTCAAAGGCTATTGATAATTCGTTAAGTATTTCACGTGTAGTCAGCCCTGGGAGCATCTGTCAAGACATCGGAACATTACGCCATTTTGTTTTTTATTCCTTTTTTTTTAGGCAGCGGCGTTTTGTACAGCCTTATCTGTAACCGCTTGTAAGATATTTTTTTTTTCATCTTGTTTCAAATCTGATATCGGATAGCTCTGTGTGTGAAATTGTTTGTTGTTTTGTTTTTTGAACGATTGCCTCTGTGCACGCGATGATTCAAAATTATTTATTATAAAAAAGTGATTATGTGGGCTTGTGTAGTTGGGTTAAATGTGGCATTTAGTAATTGGCAAGACCTGGGGCAGAAATGAGATGTATTCAAACAGTGTAGTTTGCAATAGCGGTTATATCCCAATAATAACATTTATTAATTGTATTTGCGTCATTTCGGAAAGTAAACAGAAAGTTCCACCGATCGATTACCAAAGTTCTTTTGAAAAATTGTTTTTTATATCCTATCCAATCGCGAGGACTTTGGCGACCAGTTTTATTTATAAAATGCATGTATAGGTGTACTATATTAACAAAGACCCATAGTTATGATTTATTCTTACGAAGTACCTATCGAAAAACAATCAAACACCATAGAAACCATATATATCGAGCGCATGTCCCGCAGTGAATAGTGAACTCCCAGCAGGAGTTGCGGAGAGCTCCACTATGCCACGAATACCTGCCCATTAATTTATATTTTTTATTAAATTGTCTCTCACATCATAAAAAATAGGCAGTCAAATCAACTGCTAAATAAGCGCATAGTTTGTAAAGTAGTTTAAACATGATTACTATAAAAACGAGTGTGTTTTAGACCACGCCATTGAAGTAACATTTAACTATTAAGGAAGAGAGAAAAAAAAATGGATACTCGCACCTCTCTAACTTACCGCTATCTTTATCCTCTCTCTCTACTACTCTCCCTATCCTCACTAACTTATATCTCACTCTCCGCTTTCATTCGTTTGGCTCGATCACGCTTTTCGTAACAAATCCATCAGCTTACTCCCGAAGTCAGACGTGCGTAAAGAACTTATCTTCAAAGGTTTGTGGCACAAATTGTGTCAAAACAACTATAACTATGATTTAAATGTAATACATTTTTCTTAGAAAGACCTACTACATCTTGAATCTTTACAATGGCCACTAATTAGTTTGTCTACTTGACAGACAAATCCTTTAATGGTTTGATGCAGATGAAGATATGGATGCCATTAGCGTCGCCCGAGGCATAGACACGCCCGCCATATTGTCTCGTTCATTTTTGACATGTAAAATTAGGCGGGTTATATGTTATCTGTGTCACTACACGGCTGAATAAATCTCGGACTCGACTTATGGGTACCTAATACGTCCGAGGAATGGATTAACTTGTTCAGTCTTTTATCTGTCTCTACCATCTAAACATTCGATCAGATTGAATGTGGAGTTGATGGTAGACCATGCGAAGTTCAAAGTAGCAGCTGCTACAATTTATCTCGCCGAATTTTTAGGTCTCAAATGGAATAGGTGGCAGAACCATTTTGTGAGCCACCGATAATTATAACACATTACTTCCGAAAAGTCATTGAAGAATTCGAACCCGAGACCAGATTTACAAGTTCATGCATAATTAAAAAAATATTGTTATGTTTTAAATATGTAGGTGAAATAAAGCATTCATAAGAATATTTTCAAAATAATAGATCATCGCTCATCCGCATTACTACCGAAAGTCAACAATGGAGATTGAAAGATCAAATATGAAATGGCGAAACTGTTTACAATCAATTAGTGATGATTTACGGCCGATACTCATATATCGCTACTACACATATCATAATAAACCCATGCCAAAACAGAAACAAATCTGAATGTGCAAAAAGAAACATAAATCTATTTCATATTTGGCATTATGGCTTATAAGCTTTAGTTTGTCCGAAATGAACGAAAGAAAAATATTGTATTTGAATATCGAACACGTTTTGCAACCAATTAGAGACAAAAAAAAACACGCACAATCAAATAAAACGTTGACAAGAGTTTATAAACTGAATCAATAACAATAATTTGTATTATTTGATGGCAGACATTAAATGTTTGAGGACGACACAAAGATACCGGTCTTTAAGATAAATGCACGATTAACTTGCAAATTGATACTGTACTTGAAGATGAGTTTAATTGTAAAACATTTCGCTAAATACTTAATATTAAACAAACAAGGACTTGGTTATTGCCTGCATTTTTAAATGATTATTTTATGAGATCGAGCGAGCTGGAACTTGATGGTAAGTGACTAACGCCGCCCATAAACACATGTAACATAATAGCTGCGTAGTCGGCCTATAAGTTGGTATATTAAGTGGGATGGGACGTCTAGAAGAAGGGAAATGGACCCCTGCATTGTTTTGTCACCGAACGAAACGTGACCATTTTACGTCGATATTTGGAGTAAAATGCGTGACTCGACCACCGCTAAAAGCTTTATTTTAATAAGGTATCCATTCCATGCACATTTTTGATGGTTAATCAATTTACTGCTTACAGTAAATGCAACTAATTAATTACCTGTAATACTTCCACTTCCCGCTCAAACTACTCTTAATAATTATTTATATATTGCTAGTTCTCAAAAATAGAATATTACCTGTTATGAAATTGAAAATACTTACATTGTTATAAGTAGGATGCATTGAAAACCGAAAGACGTAGATAAGGAATAAAAACAATCGAAAGACGCAAATTTCCCACGCAACCGAAGACGCGGGCAGCGGCTATCTTTTTTCCCGCCAAATGACATCTGAGATATTTAGTGTCTCACATAAAGATTTAATCCAGTCCATTACGCGAACGCAAAAGCTTCAGTTGATGACAGACGCAATCCGATACGTTTGCGCTTAACGCTCCGAGGATCTCTGCTAAATTGCCTCGTAATATAAGCCTCTACAAAGTTGTTATTTTTTTTTTTCAATAGTCCCTGTACACTGTAGTGTAGACCGACCTTAATGTCATGCTACCGGTTTTCAATATGGCGTGTAATCGTTGTGTAAATATGAGTATGTGTAATTTTGCATCTACAATATTTACAACTAGGTAATAAAAATCAGAATCTTCTAAGAACATCGATTAGAGCTCTCTAATACGTGCCTTCTTATCGAAGCAGAATGTTATTGCTTAAAGATATGCACCAAATATTTTAACTGAGTTTAATTGCCACGAAAATTTATAAATTGAGGTCTTTATTTATGAATTTTCATTCGCTAATTTTTTTTTGTTGTCCAGTTTGGACAGGCTAAAGATTTGAACTCTTACTCAAGGCAGTATGGCTTCAAATAATTAGCCTGTCCACGTCCTGTCTGACGTGTTAATTTTATTTGTGACAAACATAAACTAACTTAATATACTACCCTACCCTTACCCTAACACAATCATCCATAAAGTCGTGGCACTTTATGCATGATGTTCCCAATGAGTTTTGACGACAATGTCGAAAAGCAGACTACACACGACATTTACACCACTTTCCACATTTGCACATATATACGACACTTATTAAATGACATATGCCATTTGCCAAATAAAACGCCAGGATTCAATAGTATCCATTCATCCATGAGTCTTTTAGATTCCCGCCAAAACCCTCATTCGCCCTATTAAGACAGGCTAAAGCTTGAAAGTCATGCTGTCTATTTTGTACCTACCTTATACCTACTATATTAAATACTCAGTGATGGAAAAATATGGACTACCCGCAAAATTAATCAGTAGTAGAAATAAATCCTTTTTCATAAAAAGAAATTGAAATATATAATTCTGTCAGGCCGCGGTCTTACGGATTATCTGAATGCTGCTTAATCGATTAAAAAAAAGAATAGTAATAAAAAAAACTAGATGGTCCGTGTGACATTTGGATGTGTGCCGACAGATAGTCGCTGCCGTGGAAACGGCTTAAACGATGTCAATTGGACAGATGGTATCGATTCGTCGCTTCCGATCAACTCGAGTCGTTTTATTTCAATGTAATGGACTCGTTCACGCGTTTGATACAATTGTTTTTGTTTCTTTTTAATTTTCTGTTGACGTATTTTTACATTCACTAGGTCTGTTTTCGTTCGGGTTGATCTGATAATTTTACATTTAGAAAAAGTTTAATTATACATATCTTGGGATGATTTCACGGAATGTCGTTAAATGTTTATAGCTTTATAGGAATTATTGCACCAACGAAATTGAATTAACACAAATTTAAGGTTCACTTACTTGTCTGCTATGAGGTGTAGATTTTTTTTTATCGCAGTACCTAAAACGTTGCCCAAAATGTACGACAAGTTTTTTAAATCAGTATTTTGCTTTGTATTTATAAATAATACTCATAGGGGGAACAAATGTTCTCTCAACATAAGCGAGAACATAGACTATTCTAAGTTTAAATATACCGCACACTAAACACTGAATAGAGGTAGGTGGTAGAGTCTTGCAGTTCGCTGTGTGAATGAGCCGGCTCGACCGATGAAATACCACGGCCTCTCGGAATATCGGCGTGAAGTGGTACGTGCTGCGTTTCGTTCGGTGAGAAAGGTATCCGTATGTCTGATCCCCTTTTCCCTTACTTTCCCCTCCTTCTCTCTTAAAGCATAGCAACACACCATGGTGTTCATGGATGGTCAGTAGTTGCTTACCATAAGTTGCTTGTTTGCCCTACTATGCCATAAAAAGGTGGGTTTCTACAAATATGGCTAGTGTTGAGAGAATTAGAGTGACATCGCAAGAGCCCGTCTATGGCTCCCGTGTGAGAAAAGGGGAAGCCAAACTGCCGCCGTAACGCGTTACATAACGAAACAGTTGATCCTTTCATAGGAAGGTTTTAATACTTTTACATACATACATAACTTCACGCCTTTTGTTACCCGAAGGTGTAGGCAGCGGCTGTTAAGACTCGCCTCGCCGTTATGTTTACGTCCCAAATGAAATAGGTGGCGAACCCATGGGCACAAAGTTTTCAGTCATCGACATTTATCACACATAACTTCCGAAAATAATTTCGAAAAGTCATTGGTGTGAGCCAGTGTCTGGAATCGAACCCGGACCTCTGGATCAGAAGCCGTGTGCTCGACCACTGCGCCGCCGCGACTATAATACTTTTAATTTCAAAATTCTAAATAATAAAGTATTGACTGAATAAAGTAGATGTTCAAGTGCGGGCCAGCATTGATTTTCTTGCGTACTGAATAATGCAAATTCTATTCTAACGTTGAACACTTCAAACATTATGTCAATTTCAGTATCGGCCATTATAAGTCGTAGGACGCCCACGTGCGCGTAGGCGGGTCGCGCACGTCGCAACTATCGCGCGCACGACATCGCCACATGACTGCAACTGTGGCTAGCTTCACATCGGTCCGCCGATTTGTCGGCTGCCAGTTTTACAATATTCTTAATTTAAAATCTACAATAAATCTCGTGTGTAAAGAGTTAGTAGAATGGTTTGCTTATAAACTACACAATTATTATTAATAATAATCTTAGTGAATATAAAAATGAATTAATTTTGGTGTAATCGTTTGCTATACTTTGTGACATTTTGTAATTAGCCGGTTGGATTGACCAAATGGCATATGTCATTTCGAAAGAGGCAATCAGATCAATTTTTATCTACAAACTTTAAAGTAACTATAAATTCTTAACTTTTATAAGGGCAAATAATCTCTATAACGCAAAATACTTTAAACTGCAAACCATAAATTTGAATATTTTCTCCTCATCAAATATGTCTGATTTAATATATTATATCAAATGATATCTTCCAATGAGCAATCACAATAAGTTCAGCACGTTTCCATTAAATTGACCACAAATACTGAACACGATACTTATTCATAGCAATCTTCAGTCAATTTATACAATTACACTCCGGAGGCTACAGGCTACATCATGGCTACATCGATCATACAAAGATATTATTATCTGTAGCCTTAATTTACATTCATGCTGATGATCAACTATCGTTTAGTCACCTGGTCGAGGTGTATATTTCATTAATAATGTACGACATAAAGACATACAAGCTATTTTAATTTTATTATTTATGTTTGTCTATAGCATTCTAGGTTCTAACCCAACGGACCGGTTATGGTTGTGTTTTCTTTCTATTTGAAAGGAAACGTGATCGTGACGGTTTTGAACAAATTATGAAGAAAGATCCTTTCCGGTTTCTTAGTTGCAATAGGGTTTTAAGATGCATAGAACTTAGTGATAGTATTTTTTACTGAGATATATATATATATATATTTATGTATTTAAGGCTTGCATGATATTTTAAATAAAATCTGTGAACTAGAAATAAATACACCGATAGAAACCCGGAATGCCTTAAACAGACTGTCAACTATGGTGTTCTGACCATTTGTATTTAAATGGAATTATAAAAATGGAACGCCATTTCACACGGCGCGGCATCACCGCTGGTTTATTACGCCCTCGACTACTAACGGTTAATTAAGTTTAAAATTACAATTACATTCGTCATATAAAGACGTTTTACATTTAATCATAAATAGACATTTCTATTTAATAGTAATTACAATACTCGATATGTCATATTATTTTTTGAGTTACTATACGTTTATGTTTTGATTATAAAAAGTATTTTTATAGTATATATTACAAATAGTCAAATCAATATTCCACCATTTATATGGCCCGATAAATATAATTATTTCGTTTATAACCTGATCCTCCTTTTAAAGTCCATTAGAAAGAAAATTCTGTACTCATAACAACATTTCAACCAATCACCAACAACATTAATGTTACATGTATATATAAAATATTAAGGCAACAAAAGAAATTGATTACTTATTAGACACTTTCCTTCAATTTTCCTTTACAACTAGCCATTATCCCAAGAACTCTCAACTCACAA
Source organism: Euproctis similis (assembly GCA_905147225.2). Classification (NCBI taxonomy): domain Eukaryota; kingdom Metazoa; phylum Arthropoda; class Insecta; order Lepidoptera; family Erebidae; genus Euproctis; species Euproctis similis. The sequence continues at coordinate 715,587 of LR990121.1, read as the reverse complement.
TAACTAACACTAACACTTACCTCCTTACTGAGTTTCCAATATATCGTTATAATCGCACACTATCGAATAGTGTAGCATCGTTTGTGGCGGGCCTTACATCAAAGCGAATGCTTATGTTATCACAGCTATTTGTCTAAGTAAGCGGCTCTCAAATACGTTTCCAGAATCACCACATATTTTAATATCGTACACAACACACATATATATACTGACATAGACATACTCACAGGTCTTAAAGGCGCGTTAAACTTAAAGGCTGGAGAGGTTAGCTTTCTACAAGTTACAATCCTGACAACTATCTCATCATATTTATGCTCATAATAACTCCAAACCGTAAGATTTCAATTTAGTTTTATTTCTTGTATTTTCAGGCTCATTAACATGCATAATTAATTTAAATCGTTAGGTTAACTTCTAAAAAGTATTTGATTAAACTTGGAGTCTTAAGTACCAGGGTTACTAATTACATACATACATAACTTTACGCCGAATCCCTTGCGGGGTAGGCAGAGCGAACGGAATTACTAATTACACTTTCTATATATTGAAAGAAAAAATAATTAGCATAATATTGAGGCGGTAACTTTGAGCACCGTTGATTTTAAAGCAGCATATACAGCAGACGATGCGACAGTACGATAGCGGCACGACCGGTCGCTACTAAAGTGACATAAAACGCGTAATGAATGGCCCTCTTTATATACAGCGAGATATCGACGACAAATAAATACCTAGTCCCAGAGGTTAAACTTACATGTTTTCCAATGTGGCTAAGCAGATAGAAATGTATGTAAAACAATGTTTTGGTTAAGACGGGCTACACACGATGCGATTCTTGTGGATCAACGAATATTTTTTTTACAAGTTTTTATTTTTTCGGAGGTCAAAATTATCTTTTTTACTCTACGAGGTCATCTAGGAATATTGAAACTTATTTAATCAAATGTTGATGATGAATTTAAAAAGAAACATATCAATACCTGACTATAAACAAGTGCCATTTATTTTTGCAAGTACGAAGACTGAGTTTCACAAGTCTTAAAGCAGTACTATAAAATATCCGAAATACGATTTAATTTAACGATCCCCTCCTCCTCTTGTGCGATAATGATATAACGGTATTTTGGTATAAAAATAAAAGAGATGGAAATAATATCAACTGAGAGTAACAGGGATAGAAACTTTTTTCAAAATCCCAAAGTATTTTTACTCCTTTTATAAATATATTCTTAAAATATTGTGTTCAGGAACTTATTAAAACGTTTATGGACATTATATCAGTTATTTAATGCTATTGTTAAATTTTGCGATCACAGGACATGCTGCTAAGTATCTTTAAATAATTAGCAATTTGCGAACAGATTGCTGATCAATAGCTAATTGTGATCGCGTAAATTGATAGCGCTGGAAGAAAATCTAAAACACCACGTTGCTCTTGTTTTTAAGTAATCAAATAACAGCTAACACTTAATCTAACATGTACATCTTAGAAATTGTCACGATATTTTAAAGAACATTCGTCAAACTATACTGACCGTACAATAACAATATAAGTCCCACTTATGGATTTTGTCGTATGTGTGTAACTAATTCTATTAGTTTATCTTTAAGTTTCGAATAGTTTATGGCTCGTGAATTTGAAATTGGAACACGATAAATTCCTTAAGTGGGTTATTCATTGTTATAAATAAAACTAATAAATTTTTAGTCTATAGACAGCTAAAAAATATGTGCAAACAAAAATCAGAGCGTCACAACAAGTTATTTAATTAATTAATATAAAAATTTATTTAAGTATTTATTTGTTTTATTTACATAACCGGTTTTATTTATGTAAAAGAAAGTTGTTCGTTCGATGATAATAGACAAGTTGATTGGATGATTATATTTTATTGCTATCATTTCGTCCGCGTCAAAAACACTTTCCCAACAGTTTGGATTTGATCTGAATGCGTGAGATTTAGTTTTTAATATATGTATTTATCACTTCTTAATTGTTGTTTTAATTAAATATTAAAATAAGCATCTACTATATAGGTGTTGCGAGAATGAATTAAAGCCGACTGACTAAAAGAGTATACAAAGCGAATGTCAGTGGCTGTGTCGGGATCGGGAGACCAAGACTACCTATTACTAAGACCAAGAAACCGGCGTGAATGCAAGATGAAATGTATGACTGTGGATGAGGGGAGAGTCAGGATCGTATGTATCTATGGGATACAGGCGTGAGCTTATGTATGTATGTACTATATAGCTTATCTATCTACTGCTTGGTTAACCATTTCTGTGTTCCTAACTATCAGAAAATATGGTTAATTCAAACAAAAACGTTGTGAACAAATATATATTTTGTTTCTGTTTTTTAGATTATGACGTTATCTACTGTCTATCTATATACTGTCACTATGTCTTAGTGTTACTTGAAGTTATTTATTTACAATAATAAGAACAAATAAATTAATTACATTATTTACAATATATACAATTAAAAAACTACCTGAAATCAAATTTCTCCGCATCTCGGTCTCAAATACGTTATTTTTTTTATCAATTTAACGTCTTTAATCTCTTTATTAGATATATATCTTATCAGCGAAAGTGACATAAATAATTTACATGAAACAGGGCTAAAGGGGTTATCTGATGGTAGGAATACCCTGGCTTTTTTCTTCTTGTTGTAGATTAAACAGCGGTAGAGTCAAGCAGTTCGCTGTATGAATGGGCCGGCTCGACCGGTGAAATACCTCTCAGAAGATCGACTTAAAGTTACTCATGCCGCGTTTCGTCCATCCTTTCCTATGCCGCCTACGCCACGGTAACCCTATATGTGTTGCTGGTGTTCATGAGCGGCGCAGGTAGCTTACCACCAGGTGACACGATTGCTCGTTTGCCTTCCTATCCCATAAAAAGAGATTATAATGATTAACTATGATTCCAACGGTAACAAAAATTACAAAACATGTTTTTTGTGTATGTAGTCTTGAAAAAATATAAGTCGCGTAAGGCCTTTGTTATTTTAAAGGTTAATTTTTACTCCACCCGCCACATTCAATCAGGTTAAATACAAACAGACTATTTGTATTTAACTTTATTTGTATTATACTCTTCATGTATTTAAGTTCAATATTAGACAACGTGAGAATGTTTGGTGAAGCTTGTCTTAGCATTCAAGCATTTCACAATTTGACAGAGAACATGATCTGCACGAAAATATACATACAGAATACTACAAAATGTATGTATGTATGTGCTGTACTAACGTCACAATTGACAGCCGAGCGGAACGAACGGACGTGAGATCTGATGAGATGAGATGAGATGACGGGCGGAGCGAGAGAGTGACGGCCAAGCGATACATGTTATATAAGATATGAATTATGTGGAAATTATATTAGGTCATGTTAAAAATGAGAAAGAGAAGCAGTATTGATCAGATTTGACAAAAAATGTAACCACAACTGTTCATGAATAGAGCCTGGACCTTTCTCAACTCCTATAATTAGTGGTATTTTTCATCTTGCTTTTTTTTTGCACGCTTAAAAGATAGGGCCAGAAATTTAATCTACTTCCACTTTACTTTTTTTAGATTAATGGGTACATTTAAGAAGATATAGTATGTTTATTGGTAATTCTTTATTACTAAACTATTAGGAGACAATACAGTACAGTACATATCATTTTATTATCATACATTATGTAGAGTGAGACTCCATACATACATACGGACAGACAAGCTGTGCGTGAAGTGTGAAAGTCGGGAGTGTTACGTTACACACGCGTCTCGAGTTGCGGCGCGACAGACAAACGAATAGACGGAGAGACCTACACTCTCGGCTGACACCATTGTTGTGGTTTGTATTTCCTGTACCAACTGTTTAATATCAAATACAGTTGTGTCACGTGACTCCGTTGTGGTCTTCATAAATTTCTAAACATGAGGCCGACGCCCCCTTTTTCCTACTAATGAAAGTTTGGTCGAGCTATACTATGGGCTTAAGTTTTAATTTTTATCTAAAAAATACCATTAGTTCTAGAGTTATAACATTCAAAGATCAGTCAGACTGTATTGGCCATATTTACTAGTTTCACTGCGTCCCTTCGCCAACTAAGGTCCACTAAGCGGGATCAATACTAATACAAACCAAATATCGTCTCACCTTTATTAACCCGAAGGTGTAGGTAGAGGTTGTTAAACCGCGTTTCACCGAATTTTTACGTTCCAAATGCGTCGGGAATGATTTTGACATATAGGATTCCGAACTGAGAGTTCGGAAACATTCGGCCATTAAATAGATAAGATTGTTATGATCTTTCTTCCACTAATTCCAGACAAATCATATGCACATGAAAACCCTAGGACTTAATAATCGACCTTACTGCGAGGGGTGATTACCTATTGTAGTGTTGTGTAGTGTTCCGATGGCAAATGATAGGTTATTAGATGCCATTATAATTTTACTGGTATTTAAGTGTTACAAGTGTGGACGCACTAGTTCTCCCGATAAAGCAGTGAGTGGCGGTATATTACAGAAGATTGCGTAATGCATTGGAAATTATTTACATGTATCTATCGGCAAGAAGTGTAAGGAAGTTGTTCTACTCTGAATATAGCTGCGTAATAATGTTGCCAATTGAAAAAAAAAACTTGACTCTCTGCAACTTCAAGATATAACTAGTAATATGATTGTAATTTAAGCTCATCCCTACATGGAGAATTAATTAAAAGCTGCGTCATTACTATAGTGTCAAACTATCTATTTAAAACTTTTCTCTCGTTTGCACGAGGTTTTTCATGTGTTTAAAGATAAAAGAATGACTAGACAGATATACTGTGCAAAGTGGAAGGATATTGGGTTCGAGGAAACCCATCTCGCAATTTTTTGTCCAATTAGACCACGTCTCATCTAAAAGTAGCATCCAAAACCGGTAGTATCAGGAATCAAAACCGACGAGTGTGTATCATAAGAGTTATGAATGTCAAGAAAACGAGTAAGAATAGTTCTTAGTGCATACAGTTATTTCTGCCGTAACGAACTTGATATGGAGTTTTATTGTTTTATTTATGTAGGTCAGGCACAGTCAGTTACAGAACCTAAATCCTACTTGTCTCAAATTTTGTCTAATTTTTTTTAACGAGATTTTTACTCAACCAATAAATTAACAATGGTACCTACCTTAGTAAGGCCAAGCAGTTCGCAGCGTGAATGTGCCGGCTCTAGCGTTCAAATACCATTCACATGTAGCGTTTCGTTCTGTGAGAAAGGTATACGGAAGCCCAAACCCAGGACTTTTTGATTCAGAAGCGTTGCGCTCAACCGCTGGATCACCGAGGCTAATTGGTTTTCGTAAATATTATAATAATATCGAGATACCTTTGCTCACCTATAAATTATACTTAACTAGGTGTCACAATAAATTGGAATTTATGAAAATCTGAATTGGCTTCGGTAGTTACTCTTCAAGTTTATGGTCTCCTGGTACCTGGGTTAATGTTGCCTGCATACTGACACCTTACCATACTTGCGATATCTTTGCTCCCACTGCTCTGTCTGTCCCCATTTCTCAAAGGGTGGCCTTAATTGGGACAATTGATGAATCTTAATAAATTTAACACATGACTCTTATAATGTCTGAGTATTGTTTTAGCTTTAGAAGCGATCCGCTGTATTTTAAAGTATGTACTTGATTTGACAGTAATGCAGCTAGCTGTACAGATTATATCCAAAATTAGACTACTCATTAAAATATAGTATAATATTTTAAAGAAGAAAAATAGGATTAAAGGAGAATAGGGAAGAATAGGGTTTTTCGTGCGATAGGAGGGCAAACGAGCAAGTGGGTCACCAGATGGTGAGCAACTAATACTCGCCTGAAAACACCGTGGTGGGTTACTATCTTTTAAGGGAGTAGGAGGAAAAAGGAAGGGGAAAGGGTATCAGGCCTCCGGATACCTCTCTTACCGAACAAAATACAGCACGAGCCACTTCACGCCGATATTCCCAGAGGCCGTGGTATTTTACCGGTCGAGCCGGTCCATTCATGCAGTTAACTGCAAGACTTTACCACTATTTAATGGTAAACTATTGGTCTGAGTAAATGTTCCCGAAAGAATTTTGATCAATCTTACAAATACTTATTGGAAATGAAATTGAACTGTGCAATTATAAAATCAAAGAAATATCTTAGAATATCTCAAGTCCCGTCCCGTCCTGTCTATTTATTTGAGGTAATCCCTAAAACTGCTCTATCAATTTCTATGGGTCTTTTATGGCAGGTTGGTCAGTAGTAATATAGTCTATTATAATTTATTAAATTCTATGCAGATGGGGGTTATGGATGCGGGGCAGCTGTCGTCTACCCCACCACCATTTACCATCAGAAATGTTAACTTCAAGTTCAACCACGTTAAGTATAACGGTATAAATGACTGAGTGTATGACGTCACGGGAAGATGTATAAATGTAATAATAGGAACAAAATGATATAGCGCATACTTCCCTAATGGACGGTCGTGGGTTCGAGTCCGGCTCGGGAGCGGTAATTATCTAGATGCACGGTTCTAAGTAAACACTGAAGTGTAGTGCAAGTTATTAGCGATCAGCGGTGAACATAGACTAGTTGTGCCCTGCTGTTACATGTTACATGAGAGGGGTACCCGGAGGCCCACCTCCCTGTCATGGGGAAAGGAGGGCCTCCAGGTTCCCCTACATCCGGGAGTAGGATGGCCTACTCCCTTAAAGGTCGGCAACGCAACTGTAACACTATATTATGTGTTGCAGGTGTCCATAGGCGGCGCTGGTCACTTACCATTAGGTGGCACGCTTGCTCGTTTGCTCTTCTATCCTATAAAAAAAGGGAAATAAACAGTGAGTTTGACTTTCTGTTCATCAATGAGTTTTCATTATTGAATCAGTAGTTCTCGAGTTTAGTTCCTAAAAATAACAGTTCATAACACAAAACGAGTGCCGATACCGTGAGTGAATTCCTCCAGAGAAACTCTTGGCCGGTTAAAATTATTAATTAAAAGAAATTAAATGTTTATCGATAGTAATCGATACCGTAAGTAGCTTAATTGAAACTCAGTCATTGCCGAATCCATAGTCATTTAAACATTAACAAAAATAAAAATTACATTTAATTAACATTCAAATTTCATAATTAATTCATCTAAAATTATTATATTAGTAATATTAACCACAGCCAGCCACTGGCGAGTCACGTTTGTATTATTACAATTATATACAAAAATAATTAATGATTAGTAATTTTGTTTTAATATTTCCCTTTCATCCGCCGCTTGAGTCTTAAAACGTGAAACTCGGTAACAGGAAATATCAGTGTAATAGTGGAGTTAATAATAGTTTAATCCGTTGTAATAGTTGTTCCCGGTTCGTGGGGTTGCGCCGGAATCTCATAATAAGACGGATGGCTGCCAGCACAATATTTGTTGTTTTAAACGAAAAAGATGATTAAGGTTCCTGATTAGAGCCGATATTGAGATTGATTTTTAGAGAGTTAGAATCGTGCATTACGCTTTATGGATAGATGGGATCCTCCGGTGATATACCACGACTTGTCAGTAAATCGACGGAAAGTGGTGCATGCCGTTTCGTTACGCTTCACTTCCCCGTTCATCCTCTTTCTCATCCAAAAGGATGAACACACTCTCTCGGTGTTGCAGATGTCCATGGACGGCGTTAGTTGCTTATCGTTAGGTGATATTTTACTCCCTTTTTTTTTCTTTTGCCATAAAAAGAGATCAATCAAATAAACAAAAAAATCTCTACGTCTTTTTAATAGTAGATAATTTCAATCTACACACCACTTCCACAGCAACATTATTGCTGGACGGGAAAAGAAAGTATAATTAGTACAAAATCAATAATTCTAATTAATTATATTGTAATGGTATGTATTGCTGGAGGGGCCGCTTGTATGCGCCAGTGCCTGTCCAACACAAACATCTCTGAATGACTCTATGGTGACCCATAAACAGACGCCATCTTGACGTAGAGGTCATGTTATAAAACCAGAAATCACATTTACATTAATTAATTAATGAAATATTCATGCTCGGTAGGAAATAACTTAATTAATGACGTTATTAAAACACTAGTATTTACGTTAGTGGAATTGTCATTTTTCACTGATGGAAACTTTCATGGTGTCGCCGCGCGGTCCGCCATGACAGTTTTGGATACTATACATACAACGCCATCTAGTTTCTAGTGCTAGAAAGATAAATATAATTATAGCGTTTTTGAAGTGGAACTTCTAATGTCTCGTGCAAAAGCGTTTAACGCTTTTAACGCCCCCTCGCGGGTATTATAGGTAATATAAAACACTAAAACATAAATCGGGTTATATAAACTAAGGAAGAGAATTTCCATAGCGTGATTAAAAACTGTACATAGACATCTAGTAGCTAGTAGCGTCACTGTTTTTATCGCACCGTGTCTCAAAAGTACTAACTGCATAAAAAATATTGTTTTTAATTTTTAAATTTATGTGCTACTTAAAAAAAAGAACAAAACAAAAAATTCAATAATAATATTATAATTAGTTTGACGTCGCTATAACTGAAAAACCAACCTTGGGAACCTTAATAAAAAGTATCCATACAGACACAGGAGTAACACAACTAGTTTAGTATTAGAATTGTAAAACATTTAGTAATTAGTAAATAAATAATATAATTATTAAAATGCAATAGGTCGCAGGTAAAATAATGGCTTTTTTACTTCTGTATTTATTACTGTATTTAATTTCATTATATAAACTAAATTTTAATTTGTCTTAATTATTTTTACCTTATTGGAACCATTAGTGTACATGTACAAAAGTACAATTAGATTACAAATACGTTTAAGAAGTATGAAAAACGAAATGGGTAAAATAAATAATTTCTTTCCAATGTGCCGCCAAATAATCTATACATGTAATAAAATTGTAGGAAAGTTGAATATTTCATTGAGTTTCATTGAATATTTCATTTGCATAATTCTTGGGATATGATCTACAATCGATACCGAACCTCAAAATATAGTTTTTAGATTTTTGTTTGTATGTTTGTTACGGATAAACTGTAAAAGTACTGCATGCTTTTACGTCTTATTTTGCTTAAATATAGCCAAGAGGGTCGGGTCAACACAGGCTAAATATTATCACGCTATCACTAACTGGGGGTGAGCGATGAACCCGTATAATGGCACAGGCACAGTATTCTTCCTGCTTTTTTGGCGTCCACGCAGATGAAATAGCGAGCAACAACTAGTATAGTTATTAAAATGCAATATGTAGCTAGTAAAATAAGTGCTTTTTAATTTATTTGTATTTAATTTCATTACATAAACTAAATTTTGATTTGTCTTAATTATTTTTACCTTATTGCAATTTCTTTCTAATTAATTCTTTTTGTGCTATCTGTACTAGTATTTTTTTTTTGTAAATCTCTATTTTTTTTTGTAACACAACAAGTAGATACGAAGCGGCTACCGAACATGCCAGACGTATATTTGTTACTAGCTGACCCGGCGAACTCTGTTTCGCATCAAAAGTAATAACTGCTGCCCCGCTATGTTAATACTGCAATATCTTCGACAAATTTGAAGTCGATAGCAGCTATAGGTTAAAAATGGGAATTTTCCATTGTTAACACCCCCGCAACCCCCCTTGTGGGTGGAATTTCGTAAAATCCGTTCTTAGCTGACCTCTACTCGGCGAAAGGAATAATCCTACCAAATTTCAAGTCGCTACGCCTTATGGTTCCAGAGATATCGTGATGAGTCAATATATAGGTGGAAATCTCTTATATATATATTATATAGATTATAAGGATAATTAAATCGATATTTGTTATTTTGCAATGTATGTAAGTATCTACGTATGTATATAATAAGTATGTAATAAATATTTATAATGTATTGAATCTTAGAACTCAATTTTAAAGTTTTTATACACGCTAAGTTTGGATAATATTATTAACAGTCGTAGAGCCAAGCAGTTCGCTGCATGAATGGGCTGGCTCGACCGGCGAAACTCCACCGCCACTCATTCAAATATAGTTTTAATGCTTTTTTACAATATGGGTATCAAATGAAAGGGCTTTTCGATAGTAACTTGAAAATGTGACGTCATTCTAAATCCAATGCTATAAGTATTTTAATGCATTTTACAATATGGGTATCGAATGGGCTTGAGCTTGGGGGAGTACCTAAATCAAAGAACAATGCGACGTCGAATATGGTACATCCTCCTAAATACAATAATCACCAAATTCTACCCAGACCTTAAGAGGGGGATACTCGAGTGGGGATCGAACCCGCCAATCTCCATTCCACAGTCAGTAGTTTTACCGTGTATTGGTAAAACTACCGACTGTGGAATGTAAGTTGTGCTCTTTATAAATTAAGCGTGTTATAAATATTCGTCTGTTAAAAAGATTTTTTTTTTTACGGGATAGGAGGGCAAACGAGCAGGCGTGTCACCTGATGGTAAACCACTAACGCCGCCCATGGATACCAGCAGCACATGGAGTGTTACTGTTGCGTTGCCGACCTTTAAAGGAAGGGATAGGAAAGGATGGGGAAGGGGGTGGGCCTCCGGGTACCTCTCTCACCGAACGAAACGCGGCATGAGCCACTTTACGTCGGTCTTCTGAGAGGTCGTGGTATTTCACCTGTCGAGACAAAAGTTCCACTTCAGTAGCGCGTAGGGACTCCGCGTAATTTTTTTTTAATGCTTACTTTGAAAACACTTTGACATCTTACAGATAGATGTATTTATAGTAAATATAAAGAGAATAATGATATGATGATAAAAAATAATGTTGAAAAATTTTAAAGATTTTTAACTGATTTATAACATATATAGATGTAATGTACAATGCCAACACGTATGCGAGTCCGGGTGTGTTGGTTAGTATGCATGTCACACACCATATCTTAAACTTACTGTACTATATGTTTACAAAATCTTATAAGAGTATATCCGCCAGGTTTAACGGACTTCACATAATATTATAATACATAACTTCACGCCAAGTTCCTTTAGAGGTAGCCAGAGAGAACACAGCGCCTTATGTCACAATTCTTACACAGTTCACTCGCTACTTTGACATACATAACTCTTGTCACACACGCGCGTCGATTTTCAAGGCTGCTTCAAGTTAGTCAAGGAAAGTGTATCGTAGCCATCCTCGGTCCCTACTTCTTTCCGCTTTGCATTGTATATTTGCTTAGTGAATCTTGTATCATAATATTCAACAAATTAGAAATTCCCGAGAACATATAGAACAGTTAGTAACCCTTAAAAACCGCTCAGTGCCCAGAACGTATAAACAGCGACATTATACCTCAACACGCTATTGGAAATATCACCTCTTAGAACTTTCCAAAAGGGCTCCATGATGAATCTGTACCCAGATTATAACTTGTAGAGCCGTCAGGCAGAAGTAGAAACTCTAGAAGGAAAATCATTATGAAGATAGTCCAGCAGCTTGGCATTATGGTCTCCAACAATACATATATGTCTGCTAATTTTATGCAATTACCCACCACGCGGATTGCTATGGAGAGGGGATGGATGAGGGGACAAACGACCAAGCGGATTACCTGGTGGCAAGTGACTAGCGCCACTTACGTACGACTGCAACACCGAGAGGGGTGACTGTGGGTAGCTGTGCGTTACCGGCCTTTAAGATGGGATGTGGAGGGGGATGGGAATGAAAAAGAACGTGGCCCTCCCTATACCTCTCTCACTGAGCAAACGCAGATTGCACCACTTAACGTTGATTTTAATGCAGGGACCCGATTGGCCCTACCTCTGTTACAAGACTAAGAATACCTTTCCTGTAAAAAAGTCCATGGTGGTATTGCACCATAAAATTATTCAAAATAACCGCTCACTATGTACTTATATGTACATACGGACAAATGTTACTTATGAATATTTAATGATGTGTCGTCTAATACACGTGTTTTGTTGATTGCGGTATATCATTGTGCAGACAAACAGATTTTTTATATAAGTTCACGCTTTTTCCACCAGAAGTTGTTGGCAATAGCTCTTGAGCCACGAATCTCTAAAATTTCAAGTCCCAATTAAAATAGGTGGTGGAACCTATTGCCCTACACTAGGTAAAATGCTGTCAATCATGGATATTTATCATACATAACTTCCGAAAATAATTCCGAGAAATCATTAGTGTGAACCTGGATTCGATCCCACGACTTCTTGATTTAGAGGCGAGGTGATTTCAGTTTTTTTCATGAAATTACACTGATTGTTTCTACAAGACGGATCACCGATAACGCACAATCTTTATATTCTGTATAAACTTTAAAGCAATTAAATAGGAATGTTAAGTTACCATCTGTAAGTGCATTACCTTAAAAATACCAATTAAAAGTATATTGAAGTACTCCAAACGGTACACTAAGACAATTACAATTACAAGTTAGTAATCTGGCATCAAATTGTTATAACTCGAGATATCGACTCCAGATTACGTAACAATCAATCGAATCAGAACGAATATGAGAACCTCACCAGTTACTGATCTCATATCGGCATCATCGGCATCCGAGTGGCCAATTAATGGCAGTTTGATGAATCGATTCGACTCTCGATTGGAGATATCGAGTCGAGTCGTGAAGATCGTTCTGATAGAGTACTCTGTCGGCATCTAGGATCCTTAGAATATTTGTTGGATGAATGCGAAGTTGGTATGTTACATTTGGTCCTATCATAATATATACTTATTCTGTTTTATGCGATAGATATAAACTATTAACTTTGTTTAATACTTTGTTTATCTTCGCGTTCATTATTTCCCAATGGTATAGGCAGAGTTTTCGTATATTCGCTAAATGAAATAATAGTACGTAGTAGATATAAACATCGCATATTATAACATCAGAAAGTAATCAGTGTGTACCGGGCTCTGAACTTGGGAACTTCTAAACGGAAGTCTCCGTACTAAATCGCTGGATCCTTGGTTACTTAGTAATCGGAAATGTGAACTTTGTTACAATATATCCAGATCTGTGACAGTTGACTTTGATTTTTTCCGCGACGAACCTTCGATGAGCATTCTGCATTAGTCTTTTTTTTCTAATTTGATTATATCCTCTTTACAGGCCGGTCTGTCGGAACTGCGTAGTGTCACCGACTGGATCATCACCGCCGCCACTCCACGAGCATACGTCATCGCCGCCGCCCCCAGCGCCATCATCGCCCGTCACATCACCCCGTCTACTTCCATCACTGCCATCACCGCAACCTTCACACAGCGGGTCTTCCGCTCCAAGTCAATCGAATTCTCCACATCCATATTCCTATCCAACCTTCAGACGGAGTCAGCCAGTTCAAGGACAAAATTTTCCAGAACTAGGTCTGTTACATAGTCACTCTGTATCACAGTTGAATAACCCTGGACAAAGTTACCAATCTCCGCAATCTCCTCAATCTGCGATGTCTTTATCCCCTCACCCTGTACCTCAAGGCAAGTTTCGCGGTCTACTGGAGCATGCTGAGAGACTAATGAAACCTGGGGATCCCCACAGACACTCCCAGTCTGATGATGATTCAGGATGCGCGCTAGAAGAATACACTTGGGTGCCGCCAGGACTCAGACCAGAACAGGTAACTTCCTTAGAAGACTTCCTTACTTGGGTATTTCTTATTAAACTAGTTGACCTAGCGAACTTTGGTTCGCTACAGAAAAAAAAAAAGGTCAATGTGAGTTATCTTAAAAGTTATCACTAGTTTTATTTGCTATACTATACATGATTTATACATACAATACGCTGACATCCTCTTTCTGTTAAAAAAAACCGCATCAAAATCCGTTGAGTAGTTTCAAATATCTAAGCATATAAGGGGACAGACAGCGGAAAGCGACTTTATTCTATACTATGTAATGATAATGATAATACGGTCAATGACCATGCTGACCAGTGCTCAGTGGTAACTACTACGCCACAAGGCCTGCCATCTATTGAGCATTGAAGAAAATTACACTAGATCTCATCTTGGAAACGTATTCCAAAAGATGCAATAATCGCAATTTGCATTTCAAGGATTTATCTTACTATATTTATTAATTAGTTTATTATAATGGAAGACATGTTACAACTTTGGGAGTATATTCTAACAATTATGAAAATTTTATTTAGCTGACTAATTGACTATGAGCTGAGAAGCTAGGTTCCAAGACAATTATAAACATCAAACTCTCATGGAATGAGATATGCAACGTTTGTCACGAATGGCATCTGATTGCTGTCTCTGGGTGAAGTATTGACTAAAAACTTTGATAGTTTTAAAATTAGGTCCATTTTAATTACTATTAGCCCCATCGTCCGTTTTTCAACGGCCTCTGAATTCCCTTAAATCCTACAGCAAGTACAAACTTTTCTGAAGATTCTGATCTGCTCGCTAACGGCTTCATAAACTTGATACTTTTGAAAAATTTTAACAAGACCATTTCTAATATAGGCACTTCTTTTCCATCCCATACTTTAAACAGTAAATTACCTTCAACTTTAGTGACTAGAGCAGCAAATCTTATAGCCATATAACAGAGTCCTATTATTCTATCCTTGTCTAACTCTCGTACACCAGTGGCACTAGGAGCCATATCAGATAAAACTACATCAACTTTTGTTCCATTAAGTATATCAACAATCTTGTCATGGGCTTCAATAGTAAAAAAGTCCAAGTTGTTAATTATTGTTGCACCCTCAACAGGAAACAAATAAAATTTATCTATAGCAAGCACTTTCCCAACAGGGTTTGATTTGTCAGCTCCATCCGCATTTGTTTTTTGAACAGCAACTTGGGTTCAAGACCTGGACCAAGATTAACAACTGATAAACCAGTGTTCAATAAATGTGTTTTCTCATTTATTTCCAATAATTTAAATGCACTTCAACATCTGTAGTTATATATTTTTGCTTTTTCAACATAAGGATCCACTCGTTGACGACTCAACCACTCCTGTGAACTCTTCAAGCGTTTGAGACAATTTACAAGAAAGCACATTTTTGTGAAAGTAATTGGCGTACGGCTGACTGAATGCGAAACAATCATTCGTATACAAATACTAAGTTCCATTAGTTTAGAATTTACGAGTATACTTATCGCGCGATTCATATAAACAATCACGGTCGAGTACAGTCATTTATCATCGCTTTTTTATTAATTCATGTAAGTAATTATTGTCAATCTTAAAAATGTTATATAACAGATTAGAAAAGATATGGTATAATATTATTAAAGAAAGTTATGTTTGTACTATAAATTTCAAATGTCAAGAGAATTGGAATCAATTGGAATCCTGAAACAAAGAGGAAATATTTTTGCATATCAATATGCATTAAAAATAGAAACATGGCGTCCAGACGGACCGACAGACTTGTAGCTTGAAATATAGGCACGAATCAAAGTGGCCACCATTGTGTGGCCCATGTTCCCCTAAACGGGGGTGTCTTTGTCCATCAACCTATTGTTTCCGAAAATGTCCTCTTTTTGGACACACTGTTTTGTGTACGCAATGAAAGTGTTTTCGGGGAAATGCAGAATTTTAGTCCGTATTTTTATTTTTCACGCAACGGTTTTCCATTAAGCCAAAAGGTACGTCCATCTGTTTAATGCAAACTAAATACCATCATTTAATTCTTTACTTCAACTATCTCATTCAAGTTAGACTTTGCTTCTTCCAATGGTCAAACTAATTTTAAAAATCAATTTGTCTATTACCATAAAACAGTTCCGATTTTCGAAGCTATTCTGTAAACAACATTAAATTAGATTGTATTAATGTAGATGTACAACAATTCATAATATCCAATTTTTCCAAGTCATTAAAAATACAATCTACATAAAAATTGTCATGTCACAATGTTAGTTGTCAAACTCGTCGGCAGCCCATACCGATAACATCTTGGCTTTCTTTCTTTTACTTGACCGATTCTTATGAAAGGTCTATTTTTGTCTTATAAATATTTAGGTCTGAAAATAGTTCGCGAACTGTTTTTTAAACCTTTAAGTAACGCGGGTGGCCCACCACTGCATTACTTTTCTTAATTTTTTGAGTATACCCATGTAATTTTTTTTTTCCAATATTATATAAATTTACTACTTTCCTGACAAATGGGATAATTTCAGGTTACCGACACACTTCATACATTAGTGATTTAAAATTGTTTATAATATTATTTTATAGGTAATAGTTGTAATATATTTTATTATAATCGTATACATTTTTACAAAAATAAGTCAGCGGGCGGTCCGCTGAGGCTGTGGTGACCATACATTTGGGACTAAATGCATAAATGTATCAATACACGAAGTATCTTATATTTCTGAATTCTGAATTAACAATCTTATTTATTACCAAAGACACTTGTCTTTGGTAATAAATAAGATTGTTAATACAGAATATACGTTAATAAGAATACAGAAGCTACCTTTTAAAATTTCATCTATTACTGACATTGATGAGCCTAATTTTAGTAATATGCAACAAAAATTTGTTGAAGAAGTTTTACTCAAGTCTAATAGCAAACAGGCTATAAATTTTGATTATGTTTGAATTATTTGTACAACGTATTTGTATTAACTTATATTAACGTATTAATTATATCGCGTTTACTTAGAACTTTTTTTTAATATAAAAACATATTTACAATTTATTTACAGAGTTATAGATTATAAGAAATGATAAAAACAAAAGAATTATTAAAGGCATCGAAAAATTGTTCCGCATCGTTGTCAACGGGTAATGTGCCCAGAAGGCAGCATTGCCACGCTGAATGGCAATACTTATTCTCTGTACAAAGAACAAAAAATAAAATAAATAAATATAAATGAATTCATCTTTTAAAAAACTTGTTTTAGTCATAATTCGAGTGACGGTACGTAGGCATCAATATCTGATTTAATAATGACTTTTGCTTACAATACAGCACAGACACCCTACATATATTTAGTAATGACATCACATTTTAAACAGTCAAATACAAGAATTTTGGGTATTTATAATTACTTAAAGTAAGAATAAAGTATTAGCTCAGAACCAGCGGTGCGACAAATTAAAACAACTCTCCCCCAGCCCCCTTGGTGTCTTGTAATAAAGTTGATTGTGTCGGTCACGAGGAGGGCGGAATCGTTTAAGTGGATATCTAATTAAAAAGTGCGTTTTTGGAGGGAATAATTTCCGTACAGAAGAGCAATAAAACTAGTGAGATAATAATTATTATGAAAGTTCACTAAGAATGCTTAGAATTCCGATCTATGATTATAGTAAATTTAATAGATAATTAGACATTCTCGCAGAAAATTAAAGGTTTTATAATCCCGATTTGTAGGCAGTGATAATTTTAAAATCCCACACGGCCAACGCTTAGTCAGTCACTAGCAATGATTTAGAAAATAATAATATTTCCCGAGATATAAAATATCTCATTGCGTTGTGTAATATCTCATTACGACGACACTAAATCATAGCTAGTCATTTACGATCTGTAATATTTCCTCTTCGTAATCTCATAATACCACTATCAGTGGAGACGCTGTCACACGCCGCAGCTCTGATGGCCAGCGCGCGCCAAATTAACGACTCACGCCGTGTTCCTCAAAGATATTATTACTGTAGTAGTTATTGCTCGCAGCTCCGCCTCAGTGGTCTTTGTATGTTCACGATTACTTTCTTAACATATATCAGACTTGTAAGTCATGCTCTTCAGCGGATACATGTAATAGTTTGGCTATTTCACGCCACGTATATCCCAAGATTCAGGCGATATATAGGATTTCGTTTTTATGTTATTTCATTATTTCCTTGACTAGAGACTAGAAGGCGCTTCAGGAATTTGGTACAAAAGGCCCAAGACCTTTGTTTCGAACTGGAATTTGTACAGTTAAAAGTATTTACGACTCGCCGTCTGAAGGTATTCGGTATAAAACTTACCGCAATAAGAATAACATTTGCTTTTAAAATATTTTAAATTTTACTCGCAACAGGATTGCACTCGAAATACTTCAGTATTTTTTTTAAGCTGTTTGTTTTTACAATTCCAGGTGCATCTCTACTTCTCAGCGTTGCCAGAAGACAAGGTTCCGTATGTTAACAGTGTGGGTGAACGATATAGACTGAAACAACTTCTGCAACAACTGCCTCCACAAGATAATGAGGTACAGCATTTTAAAGCTTATTGATATTTTTACTTAACGATGAAAAGATCCCTTGGTTCCTCCTGTGTGATGAAGGTGTCATGATTGCATATGAAGTTTTGCACAGCCTTAATCCAAAGGTTAGGGAATAAATTTACAACGGAGTAATTCTTCTGCTTAAATTTTACTTCAGTCATATGTTCTAATGCGTTTTTATTAGCTATAGGGTCCTGAATTATGAGAGAAAAGGTGGAAAAAAGGGGTCTTAGTCAATAGTTTGGGGAACATAACTGTAGATTGTACTTTAGTAGCTTTTAGTATATATTGTATGCTATTGATACGTTCCAGGTGCGATATTGTCATTCGCTGTCGGACGAGGAACGCAAGGAGCTGCGGCTGTTCAGTGCCCAGAGGAAGAGGGACGCCCTCGGCAGGGGGCAGGCGCGCCAGCTCCACGCACAGGCGCCTTGTGAACGGGTAAGTTAACTGTACATTGACATAATATAATAGAATGTTGGAAACAGATTTAATATATTACGAATGTTTTAAAGATTACAATCAAACTTTTAATAGTTTGAAATCTAGTTTTAAGCTGTTCTGTAACCGACTGTATAAGTACCTACGTAAGAAGCCTCACTCGACTTACTTACTTACGGAACCCTAAAATACCTCTCACTATGGAATTTTCACTGAATTTGTTATGAACGTTTTCGCAAAAATATATGAAATATATAATATCTAATGTAAATCAAGTTGGGTTTTCCTCGTCTGAACTTAACGACAATATTCAATTCGTTGTCAGGACGTGTTCATTACAGTCTGCTCGCTACCCCGAGCACGTACTTTCTTAATATCTTCATCCTTATGGTACTGAACTAATCAATGTTACTTAGGGGTGAGTTTTCATTACCTGCCTCTGTTTTGGATGACTTAAAGTATTGCCATTAAATATAATAAGCCTACTGAATAACAATAGACAATCTAATCACAGAGTCTCGTTAGTCATGAGGTTTAGGGAACACTTAATAAAAATCCAATTTTAAGTCATATCCATTGGTTGCCATTGAAAAGTGTACCATCGAATACCATACCAATAAACGCATCGGACTGATGGAGTTCTGGAATTCTGTTATTTTCAATTTTAATTTCGATTATTAATCTCAGACACTCTGAGTTAAAAATTTATTCAAGCAAATACTTCGGTGCCCTAAATAAAAACCGAATGTTTACTTGCCCGCTAACAGCGCGACTGTGGGGCCCCACACCGCGCCAACAAATTTAATTTGTCCGCTATAAATCATACACGCCCCGCGCAATTGATACATATAGGTACTTCTTTTTATCTAGGGTTGGCACTCGCTAATATTTAGTTATATATTTTATAAGTGTACGTTATTATATTGCAAGGACTCATCGTAGTAAATTGGAAAAGACTTTAGTTGTTTAGCTTGACACCAGATAGTGTGGTGAAATGAAATGCTTATAGATATTATATTTGACGGGCCTCGTGGCGCATTGGCAAAACTACCGGCTGCAGCAATGAGGTCGGGGGTTCGATTCCCACCCGAGCACAAATATTTGTGACAAACATGAATATTTGTGTGGTGTCTGGGTGTTTTTCTATATATTATAAGTATGTATTTACAAAAGAAAAGTATATATGTATTAATATCCGTTATCTAGTATCCATAACACAAGCATTTAGTTGCTTAGCTTGGAACTAGAGGGCGCTGTGTGTTTTGTGTCCAAGCTATTATTATCATAACATAAAATAACTTCACGTCTTTTTCTACCCGAAGGTGTAGGCAGCGGCTGTTAAGCCTCGTCTCTCCGTTATGTTTACGTCCCAATTGATATAGGTGGTGAACCTATTGCCATACCGGCTACAAACTTGTCAGTCATCGATATTTATCACACGTAATTTCCGAAAATTTCGAAAAGTCATTGGTTTGTGCCAGGATTTGAACCCACTACTTCTTGAATCAGATGCGGGGTGCTAGCCACTGCGCCACCAAGACTATTGCTAGCCACTGCGCCACCGAGACTATTATTATGCGCCTGAAATGTGGAAGGTAGCCTTTCCAATTACGAATTTATCTTAATTTGTTAATAAGTTACTGTGCTGACATACATAACTTCACGCCAAATCCCTTGCGAGGTAAGCAGAGAGAGCCAAATATAATTAAAAGAAACAAAAACAAAATAGGGTAGTTATGGTGCTGAAGTTTAATTATTTATTGCTGCTCAATTATTAACCCTTAAATAATCATTGTAAATATCATTTTATCTTGCGACTGTGATATCTTTAGATGAGTGGCGCCAGTTTAAAACAATTGTTACAATTTTATCTCTTTATTTATATCATAGCATTAAATAAAATACTTCCTTATGGCATTTAGGTGGTACTCTTGATAATGGAATCTTGAAAACATGCAAAAACGTCAAAAGGAGTTCATGTGCTGTAAAAATACACACAAATATTTATGTATACTAATTATTTATTATTTCAATAATTTGAATAAATATTTTAAAAAAAAAATTGACAACCCTCTCTCTATTCAAACAAATTTACGCTGCGCATAAATTAAGATGTGGGCATATTTTTCTGTCAGCATTCCTTTAATATAGGTATATTACTTTAAATACCTTGCAAAAAGTATTATACTGCACAAGTTCACGACGATAACCTTGTGTAGTAGGCAGATAGAGCATAAGCTATAAGACACGGCACTTGCATCTCATTCGCTTTATTAATCTTCATACATCCTATCCTTAACAGTGGTAGAGCCAAGCAGTTCGCTGCATGAATGGGCCGGCTCGACCGGTGAAATACCACGACCTCTCAGAAGATCGACGTAAAGTGACTCTTGCCGCGTTTCGTTCGGTGAGACCCGGGGGTCCGGGTACCCGGAGGCCCCATTCCCCTCTCGCATTGACCTTTCCTATCCTACTCCCTTAAAGGTCTGCAACGCACTGTAACACTATATGTATTGCAGGTGTACATGGGCGGCGCTGGTCGCTTACCATCAGGTGACACGCCTGCTCGTTTGCCTTCCTATCCCTTAAAAAAAAAGCAACATCCTATCAGATCCACTTGTCAATATGGATCTTGACATTTTTTTTACAAAATCATGACTGTACAAATAGGGGGTTTCTCACTTACTGCATAAGACCAAATACTTTTTTCGCCAAAATCATAATTCCACCCTGCCTACACTTTCGACGAACAAAGGTCGTAAAGGTGCCTGCAATTACAAAATCCTCCCCATTCTTATCTAAACGACCGTAAAATTATTTTTATCCATAAATATATAAAGTTATCTACTTAAAATTTGTTAAGAGCGAGCGCACTCTTAATTTCATCCCCTAAATTGAGGGCAGCAATTAAAGAGTGCAGTAACAATTACCGGCGCTTCCCAAGTTCGAATCCCAGACGTCTCAATCCCTTAATGACTTAACTTTTAAATTGGATTCTCTGATGAGTACATTTTTTAAACCTTAATTTCACAAAAATTTAAGTACTTATTTATTATTGCCAGTGTTGGGATGTCATAAAGTTTGATATTTTTAAATAAATAAAATGATAAAGAAAATAGAGAAATAGACAATTTTTTGTGAAGCAAATTCCGCTTACCAATAGGCCACTGGAAAATGGATACGATTAAAAATATATTTTAAATGTATTTAATATTTTATTGCAACACTAAGGATGTAGTGGGCATTCAATTGTAATTAGTCATTGAGATGATAGAGCTCCCAGACGGCGCCCTCTCGGGAAACGAACCTCGTACAATTTATTTGTTCTCTGCTTATAGTGATGTGCTAATTTTATTTCAAAAATATCGATATACGATTGTTAGAATGTTACATAATAATAGAAAGTATAGATGTATGGATCTTGACTCCCCAATAGTTGAACTTCAATATCTTAACGTGCGCAATGAATTTGTTTTACTACCTTAAAAGAGGAAACGGAACATATTGCCTATCGGATATGATTAACACAGCGCCATCTGGTACATAAAAACTAAATGTTTAATGTCAAGAAGATATTGTTCTTTTGTATACCTATACTTATTTAATTATACGAGTTTCGCAATCCCACATTGCTTTGTTTATTCATGAAATGATAAAAAAATATTTCAAGGTAATAAGAGACGCATCTTATAAGATATTGTTGAATCCAAAAGTGGCAGTTAATATTTGTTGTTAATATTTGAGACAGCACACCGTTACCTGCCACCAAGAGCTTTAACTTATGTGCTTCAATTATTGTTTAATGCAAAAACTAAGCTCTGTACTTTAACAGATACGTATATAATACATTGTAATAAATTCAATAGTTGGAAAATATCGTCAAATTTCCACTTCACTGTTGTTTAAATCTTAGTAAACGTTCGGTCTGAGAGCAAATAAAATAAAAAACCGCATCGTTCCTGCCTCTGCTACTAGCCGCCAGGGGGCACACCACCACCCAATACTTCTTAAGAAAGGAGACACGTTTTTTAATATTATTAATTTTGGTCTGATAACGATGACTATTTTTTCTCCGCAGAGAGTCAGCTCCTATTAGTACCGATGTAGGTAATATGTGTGCCACCCTATCTCTTCCCGTGGGTGTCGTAAGTGCCGTCTTGCCCTTTTTGATCTAATGAGTACCAGCTCTCGTATCATAAGTCCCTTTTGGTCCAGCGGTACACAAGTGTTTATTTGGTGCTAATTATTTAACTGCTCATAACACAATTCCACGCATATAGTTTGCAATATTGACATAAAGAAGATTGATGTTCGACGTATTAGCGATTATTTTTATATAATATCATATATTTAACTTTAACATTTTAGTTGAACTTTGGTTAGACTTGATTTTTTGTACATATATATAACATGTAAAAGTGGATAGATGTAGTCGTCGAGGATGGCCAGGACACACTTTCCATGACCAGATAAAACGAGTTCTGGGGGAAGGTGATATCAGGAGGATTTAAAATCAACGAGCGTGTATTTTTTTTTTATGGAACAGGAGGGCAAACGAGCTGGCGTGTGACCTGATGGTAAGCAACCAACGCCGCCCATGGACGGTTAGAGTTACTGTTGCGTTGCCGACCTTTAAGGGATAGGGGATAGGAAAGGATGGGGAAGGAGGTGGGCCTCCGGGTACCTCTCTCACCGAACGAAACGCGGCATGAGCCACTTTACGTCGGTCTTCTGAGAGGTCGTGGTATTTCACCGGTCGAGCCGGTCCATTCATGCAGCGAACTGCTTGGCTCTACCACTGTTGAATGTGTATGACACGAGTTATGAACGTGTATAAGAATCGGGCCTTATGACGTTCTGTTCTTTGTCTTGGCGTGAAGTTATGTATGTCATAGGTATATTACTAGCTGGCCCAGCAAACGTTGTCATGCAAAAAAACTTTTTGGTAAACAAATAAAAATTGGGTCGATCGTAGAGGGATAAAAATTTCAGGTTCGGTTTCACCAAAAAAATAAAGGTATCTAAAAATTAAAAATGTAATTCAGGGCTGAACTACTGTTTAAATGTAAGTAAATGAAAACTAGATGTTTTCCGCTTGTCAGACCTACCCGATATGTCTACAAAATTTCACGAGAATCGGTCAAGCCGAAGGAGTTCAATAACGCACACCGTGACACGAGAATTTGTCTTCCCAGCGAGTTCACAAATAATTCGTAACAGAATCGCTTTCAAAGCCAGTCTCTTCAGTCCAGTTCAATTATAAAATGGCGGCAGTTTATTAGAACATTTCCAAAGTTTAAATGTTCAATTTAAACTCATTGACGTGTAAAATAATCATAATTACGTAGAAATATCTCTGTAATAATACAAGTGCAACTAGCAAGAAGTCACAGCACCGTGTAATACTGAGGGTACTGGCTCCGGTGCTCGGTGCTGCTCATCACCGCGGTTCCACTTCACCCCCTGATCACAATTAGTGGTTAATGTGATGGAAACACTCGCCTGTGGAAAGCACTCTTTCATTTTCAGAAAAGGTACGTTTCCACAACACTCGGTGAAAGGTTGTTTACCGTCACGTCAAATAAAGTAATAATGTGAAAAAAATGAAATGTATTGATTGGTTTCACTGATCCTGTTTAATAAAAAAAGTCTTCTTTAGTACAAGAATACATGGTTGAAGTCGGATTTACAGTCGGTGTTAAAGGAATAATATGCTCTGATGGTTCATACATGTAGAAAGAATGGATGTTTTAAAGTTGACTAACCAGATATACAGTCCAAAAGCGGAAGGATGTAGGAATCTAGGAAGGCCCCAAAACAGGGACTTAGCGCAAAGTTATGTATTACAGTCGGCTCTCGTTAATTCAAACTTGCGATAATTCGAACCTCTCTATAATTCGGAGTCATCACGAGTTCCCTACAAAATCTCTTTATATTTCGAACTAATCCAATACATTTTTATGCACTTGGTAATTCGAACGAAAAATTCATTGCTACTTAACATAAACGACGCGTTAATTCGAACACATCGGCGTCCAACACTTGATAATTCAAATTTACAGAGAGAGAAAGAAGTGGTAAGATTGTAAAAACATTTCGCGACAAATTTTAAATATTTAGTCTCGGTGGTGGTCGGTCTTATTCGAAAATAATTTCGAAAGTTATGTGTGATTAAATATGGATGACTAAAAACTTTGTGCCCGAGCCCGAGCAATAGGTTCACCATCTATTCCATTTGGCACGTAAACATAACGGCGAGTCGAGGCTTAACAGGCGCTGCATACTTTCTCAGCTATAAAAGAGCATAAGAAGAAAATTAATGCTGCTCCAAATGCTGGAGGACGGGAAAAAACGAACAGTTCTTTCGAAAGATAACTTAATTCATCTCAAAAGTCCGTCATTGTGATAGAATAGTAGTAGCAGCAGTTAACATATAATAAATTAATCAACATTTAGTAATTCGATATTTTATTTATTTTCTCGCACGAGTACAAAACCATTTGATATTTCAAACTCTCGATAATTCGTAATATTTTAAGAGTCCCTCGAGTTTCGAATTAACGAGAGTCGACTGTATGTTCCTTATTACGCAATTACACTATTTTTTACCCACTCACTCTGCTAGACGCTGTTGCACTTTTATTGTAGAAATATTTATCCTCATAATACATTTAAACTGTGTGGGTATTATAATCATGTCGAATTTCACAAAAATCGCTATCTATATTAAATCTGATTCTCAGAAAACAATTTCTATACATATGCTTTTTATTTGATTAATGAACGATATTCCTTACGGAAAAATACCGTATCGTGGTATAACGGATACGCGCTGCAACCACTTAACTTTCTCGTAAAAGCGCGACTCGGGCTGTGATTTGATGACGTCACAGGCGGCCGACTCCGCGAATCTTCATTGTTCAGTTGTGTCTCCCGCAGATCTAGTTGTTCACCTTTTATAGAGATAATTGCTTGTTTCGCATTCACGGGACCAGCACCATGACAACTTCTTCTTGGGACTCCAAATTCACTTTTTTAATTGTTTTATGGACGGTTACAGATTTATTTAAAATAATAAAATGAAAACAAAATGATTATTATATATATGATTATATTATAAACGATTTTTTAGGATTAACAAAAACATATTATTAACTGTACCTACATAGAATGGATACAAAATAAGTCCATCTGAAAATAAATAATTAGTCAAAAATTAAAAGCTACCAAAGAACTTTTAAGTCTTTCGGTACATAATTAGGAAAGTAATACATTATCTCAGAAAACAAAGTAACTTACCTATAAGTCTATAAATTTCACAATACAACGCCATCTCTCAGCACTTTCCATAAATTACATGTGAGAAAGACACCACACGTGGCGGCTAAATTGGCGCCATTAAGATGGTCACAGGCTGCTGCACAGCTGGAGACAAGTGGAATAGGGTTACGTTATATTGCTCATTGTTTACTGTTGGTGGTGACTGGCGACGTATGTCTCGTAGGTACTTTTACTGGCCCATAATCTTTATTACGATTGTTTAATTGATGTAATATTATTTGTTATTTATATATTTTGGACAGGTGAAAAATGTTAGGTTTATTTTCGTTAAATATTTGTTACGTTATCTACTCCTCTTTACGGGATCTTTTATAAAGTATAATTGGTGTTTTAGGTAAGGTAGTATATACAGAGAAAAGAAAAATAAGAAAACCATCTCGTAAAAAACGCTTTTAAATAATTGTACGCTTTTTTATGGGGTAGGAGGGCAAACGAGCAAGCGTGTCACCTGATGGTAAGCAACCTGCACCGCCCATGGACCCCAGCAACACTTAAAGTGTTACCGTTGCGTTGCCCACCTTTAAAGGAGTAGGATAGGAAAGGATGGGGAAGGGGGCTGGGCCTCCTGGTACCTCTCTCACCGAACGAAACGCGGCATGAGCCACTTTACGTCGATCTTCTGAGAGGTCGTGTTATTTCACCGGTCGAGCCGGCCCATTCATGCAGCGAACTGCTTGGCTCTACCACTGTTGAACTTTTATGTTGTTAAGGAATGGTTAAGCATTTTAGCAGGTAGGTATTCAGCTGTTTGATAATAAAACATTCGATGAAATCTTGTTTAAAGAAGATTCCGTGAATTAAGCCGAAGATCTGCAAAAAGAAATGCAAATCTTTGTTTTTTGTAATTACACAAAAGCACCGATAACTTCGGAAATGGTGATTAAAATGAAACAGATAATAAAACATTTACTCCTTTTCTCCCCTAACAGGCAGGAATTTACAATTGTAATTACAATAAAACTAAAAGGTAAACTTTTCTAGCGATTCTCAAAAGCACCTGGCGCTCGGCGCTCATAAACACAATCTTTTGCCGTTTCACAACTTTTCGGAAGATAAATTACACAACTTGCAACGCCCTCTGTTATGATACTCGTGATTTATGGCCGCAAGTAATGAGCACATGTCGCGGACAGATGTCGCTACTGACTTGTTTATTGGATTCGTGCAGATTTATAGCGTAGGGGTTGAGTTTTGCGCAAATTGGTAACTGCATATAAATTTATCATCAAACGTTTATCGCTTTCTTTGAGTGCAAATGTGTGTACGATTGTGTACACAAAATAGTTTTCTCTTGTAATTGCCAACATGATGGTTGTTCTACGATAACGATATTATGATGGTTGTAACTTACTTTCCTTCTTTATTACTTTTGTTACTAAATCATTGTATGCATGAGTTATGAATTAGTTTGTAAAATAATCTTTCCATGGATAGAAAAAGTAAAGATATAATTTAGGTATATATTTGTATTCGTTTATACCCAATAAGTCATTATGACTTATTGGGTATATATATAACAGTATATAACAGTGGTAGAGCCAAGCAATTCGCTGCATGAATGGGCCGGCTCGACCGGTGAAATACCACGACCTCTCAGAAGACCGACGTAAAGTGACTCATGCCGCGTTTCGTTCGGTGAGAGAGGTACCCGGAGGCCCACCCCCTTCCCCATCCTTTCCTATCCCCTATCCCTTAAAGGTTGGCAACGCAACAGTAACACTATATGTGTTGCTGGTGTCCATGGGTGGCGTTGGTTGCTTACCATCAGGTAACACGCCTGCTCGTTTGCCCTCCTATCTCATAAAAAAAAAAAAGTCATTATGACTGCGCGTATTAATATTCCTCATGCTTTGCGGTCTAGTTTTAGAACTGCCAAGTTTTGTGTTGTATAATTATAATTATTTTAATTCTTCTAATTAATCTTAGTTATTATATAATAATTATTATGAGTATGTCAATAAGTATAAAATTTTTATCGCTTTATGCGTGGGAAATCTTCCCCCTTATCAGAATTTCCTTTTGCTGAATTAACATTAAAAATATTAGAAAATTTTCATCAGAGTAAATTCAAGATTTATTTAGCATTTTAAAGCATGGTTTTCAGTAACCAATCTGAGTAAAAAATCCTTACTTGTACATATTATAAAAAGAGTCTATAAAACTTAATTACAAAAGTTATATTCTAACTCTAACTGCGGTAAATTTTCACTTTTTCTTAACCTCTACTTATAAAATTTCTAACCGCATCAATGAAAATAACAGTCTTTATAAAGTAAAAAGTAATACATTCAGTATTCGTTTTCTGCCAACTTTCATTATTTATTTACCTAGCTGAAGGAGCTTCTTCTGTCATTTGATTAAGAACCGTCGTGTTGTGAGGTTTTATAATTTTATATTTAACAAGCATATTATATGACAATGAATTATAGAAGTATAGTGATAAAACAATTTATTCAGGTGAGTTAAAAAGTCATGTTGTGATAAGGATGTTTAATTTCTTTTAAGCGCCATCTATGATTTCGTAGTCGAACGGACTGATGTCCACATTAACAACTGACATTGTGAACTGTCTAGTACCACTAATATTCGTTAGATGGCGCTTAAATTGATTTGTATAATTCGATGTTTCTAAACTGTACATAAATACCGTTATCATTATACCCTGTAATATATACAAAAAATACAAATATTAAGGTCTTCTGATATACATTTTTAGTTCTCTATTTCTTCGTCTTAAAGTGCCATTTGTATGAAGTCAGTTATTAAAGGTAGAACGGTTCACTAGATGACGCTACGGTGCACTTTCTAAAAGCTTAACAAAGTTCCAAAGAAAGTTGAACATTCATTATTAATTTACATTCGTAATAAAAGCACCTTCAAACCTTTCCGCGAAGGTGTGAAAATCATTTTTGTTCTTCTTTTTATATATTTATATATTTTTTTGGTGGTTACGAGCGTGGGAACAGTGCGGCCAGGTAGTGTTTAGATTCATACCATAGACACAGAGCGTTGTAAAAGCGGCATGGCGTGGCGTTATTGTTGTCTATTGTGCTTATTTAGTTGTTGCATCACGTCCTACAACGAACGGAGACGTGGCATTTCGAATCATCACAACATTTTCTTACTTTTTAATCTTTATTGCACCAAGAAAAAAATATATCAAACACTTTTTTCATCATACGAAGAAGTTACGAAATTATAATTAGGTATATAAATATTACTGCGATTTAAATTCATTTAATTGTGAAAAAATATCTTGTGTTATCTAAGCTCATTCATCAACATTAAGAAACTGCATTCAATGCAAGTTCTTTGAATAACTTACAAAATTCGTGGGAGAACAATCATTATTAAATATAATAATATGTATATCTAAGTTAATTCTCGGCACTAAAACGTTCTCATTGTCCCGAACTGTTGCATTTGCATGTGAATACTTTACCCACATTTTTGGTGTCAGTAGTCAAATATTAACTATCTACTTTTATTTAACTTTTCATTTGATTTGTTTCGGAAATTAATAATAATCATTACATACATTATACATACATACATAGTTAGAGGGTGTCAACGGGGTGGTTTCGATCTATAATTCATATATGATATTGTAAAGAAACAATGATAATTTTCGAGATTTAGTACTTTAATTGCAAACGCTGGCTGAACCCTAAGTGATAGATCAAAACAATGTTCTACATTATTAAACACCTTCAGAAGGTCTACAAAAATATCTTAGGGATAACCCACAATGACCATTTTTATTTTTTTACTTTTTACGAGAAATAATGGCTTATTTACGAGGTGATTTTAAACATTACAGCATTAATTTTCATCCAATTAACTTAAATAGATCCTATAATATAGAACTTAGATAGTATCTTAAATAGATTGTTCATGTAATATAGATAATCCTAGCCCTTTACAGCATGCAATTTAAACGAATATTTTCGAAGATATTGCAGTATTAACATAGCGGGACAGCAGTTAAAGCCTATAAATAGCACAAATTGAACCTTATGGTATCCAAAATTCAATCATGTTTTATTTTTGATGCGGAACAAAGTTCGCCGGGTTAGCTAGCTATTAATAAATAGACGTATGTATCAAGGTGTAGGTACTCTATTTGTACCAGCTTTATTTCATCGGATCTGAAAAATAAAGTTTTTCACCGACAAATAAAAAAAGGCGTTGACCTTAAAGAGATTAAAATTATTGTTTATATGTATTTTTGTATGCTGTTTCATAAAAAAAATTAAATAGAAAAAATATTTAAAAATTAAGATTAAAAAGTTTGGGCTGGGCTACCCTTAAAATTATGGGGGATGAAAAATAGATGTAGTCACGGCCAGGCCTACCCGATAAGCATAAAAAAAATTATGAGAATCGGCCAAGACGTTTCGGAGTAGTAGAATTACAAACGCCATAAATTTTATTTATTTGAGTGCTTTCAAAATCAGGTCCAATAATTTTAAGAATTCGAACACGTGTCCTGCCAAAGAGAGGTCCGCCTGCTAACACCGCTAAGGTGTTATAATCACATAAATATCTCGAAAAGTCGATCAAAAATTAATAATTGCAATTTAATTTAATTTTACTTTGACATTTCTTTCCAAAAAGTATTAACCAATAAAGGGAGACATCAGTCACTACTTAATTGCCCGTCTAATATCTAAATACAAGTTAATATTACTTTATTTAAGTTTAATCTTAATTTTTAATCTTTCGGCCAAAACCTTTCGGCGTTTAGTTAACAACAATCGGATCCATTTTAGTTTGCGGCGTTACTTCAAAGTCAGTGGCGTCTGATTATTTTGTTTTATAGTTAAGGACGTGTTTTCTAATGAGCACTGATGACCTTGACTCTGTAGGTAGTAAAGAAATATGTGGGTCTGTTTAATGGTATAGTGGTTAATGGGCTAGCTGGTGGGCACAACTGTTTGATCCCCGCCCGTGTACATAATATTTACGACGTGAACATATACATATTTATCTTTTATTATTTATTCTGATTAGGACAGGCTTCGATAGTTCATACGTTTAACAAATAAAATATTTTTGTTCTATTTAGGAATTAATGTTTGAATTTCTCTGGCTTTGCAAGTCTCGGTTGTCCAGTGGTCGAGCACCCGTTTCTGAATCCAGACTGACTTTTCGAAATTAATTTCTAAAGTTATGTATGAATATCGATCACTAAAAACTTTGTACCCGGCATGGCAATAGGTTCGCCACCTATTCCACTTGGGACGTAAACATAACGGCGAGTCGAGGCTTAACAGCCACTGCCAACACTTTCGGGTAAAAAAGCGTGAAGTTATGTTATGTTACGTCTTAGTTATTCAAGTTTAATAATGCCCTATAGAAAATCTGTCGAAGATTGGTCTATTCTGAAATTCTAAGTCGATCATTCCTCCAACCAAAAGCTGCTAATACTAACGTGACTTAGTAGGTAATTTAATTTTAATTTTGTCTACTCTATACAACATGTCAGTTAAGCAGATAGTAGATAAATATGAACAAGTCACATTTATAACCAATCATCGGCCAATATTGGTGCCAACCGCCACCGACGTTATGAATGAAACTCAGTCACTTCACTTGACAAACTATTTATATCTGACACTCACGGCGCAACTCACTCGACATGGCCACTCAGGAATTTTACTATTCGTATTGGTATTACATTCACGCCCGCAAAAATAAGTGTAAGCACAGCTGAGGACGTCACACTAATTCAATTATGTGATACAGACGGTACACGGCATAAATATATTAAACTGTTTTATATTTAAATAATTAATTCCGTTGATGGAATCTGCTTGATTTGACTCCGCGTATAGTTTTTACGTTTAATTTAATATGCGTGTCTAAATATCAAGCCATAACGACAGTATTATTAAATTATATATAAAAAAATATTCCTACAAAAAACATGAATCCAGTTGTGGCCGACAGCCGCTAGATGGCAGGTGCGTGTGTCGGAGGGCAAAAACCCTCCCTCACGATTTGAATATGATTTTTTTTAAGAAAAAAAAAACACGTAGCGCCGAAGAGAGGTTTTTGGGACACACTTTTATTGTTGTTTTATTAACCGTCATGGGTTTTTTTGGTAGAATTCTATATTTTATATTGTGTTAAGTCACACTCGTTCATTAACTGTACAAATAATAATTATTATTTGTACGCTGGTTTATTAGGCCTATGAACCATTCATCCGGTTTTAATGAAAATAACATACTTAGAAGGAAAAAAAAGAAAACGTAACATAACTAAACATAACTTCACGCCCTTTTCTGTCCGAAGGCAGTAACTGTTGAGCCTCGACTCGCCGTTGTTTACGTTCCAAATGGAATAGGTGGCGAACCTACTTTCAACCGGGTACAAAGTTGTCAGTCATTCGAACCCACGTCTTTTTGATTCTGAAGCGAGGTGTTCGACCATTGGACCACCGAAAATAGTAAATTATACCAAAACAATGTCTTTTTAAGGTAAATTTATTAATATCTTGTTGATATACATATCTAGTACCTTTTAAATTAATACATACATACATCAATTTATGCATTTTTATATCCAGAATCTTTTTGATAAAGGATATAAAAAATAAAGCAAAAAAGAGGTGTAATAGCCAGCATCAATGTAACAATTCTATCTAACGGGTACATGAGCTTTGAGAAGATGCCTTCTGATCAAAGAGCGCGTCGCCGCAAGCGCCGAATTAACCATCATATCGTTTATGCAAGCAGATCAAAATGGCGGACCATATTATGTTATTTTTTTAATAACACTACCTTCAAAACGCATTTGGGATGTTATCATAAAACATAAGTTAATATACGCTAGGCGAAAGCTTTTAAATTAACAATTAAGTATAATGAAAAAAATAATTGTGACAAATCAAATACTGAATAGCTTTAACCATTAATTAAATCATCCTAATATAAAGAAAGAAGCAAAACAAATTTTTGCCTAACGATATGCAATAAAAAAATGTGTTTACAAAAACCTCGAACTACTGTGTATCTTTATGTAGCTTGATATCCATGTCAATAAAATAAACATTGTTTTTTGTAAATCATGACACCTTCTAAATTCAAAATTCATGAATAATAGATATTACTTATTAATTTGATATGTATACCGTTTTATATGAAAATATTTGTAGATGATTGCTATGTAACAAATACTTAAATTCAGAAAAAAAAACTTGGAACTATATGCATAAAAAATCACGGTATCTCATGAAAGTTCCGTCATAATATTTCAATAAAAATGTAATAATAAAATTGCACATGTAGTTGCACGTAATGTAATCTACGTGCGTCTGCGTACTGGGTATGACGAAACGTCGCGGGGCGCGGGCGTAATGACAGATGTCTCTTGGCGCACCCAGGTGAATAGGGCTGCCGCACATTATTTATAGAATCAAAGCAAAAACTGACATATTTCTAAAAATAACTTCGCCCACTACAGATGCGGTAAAAATAAGGCGTGATACATATAAACATATACAATCTGGATTGTCTAATGAAGTACATGTAATAACTTTAACAAAATTGTTACTATTTCGCGTCTTCCGAAACAACGTATTGTTTTCTTTTTAATGTATTACTTTGACAAAATTAAAGTAAGGATACATAATTTATATACACTAACAATATATAGTTGGTACGGCCGTTATCATAGGTACATTTTATTCGACCACCAACCCTAGCACGAAGCGCCTCCGACATCCAATGTCCTCAATACTGGAGCTAAGTTTTTGTCTCGCTTTTTCTGTTTCTAACATGATGCTTATGTAACGATTTTTTTCTATTACTTATCTGTGTTTGATGATTAAAAAAAACATTTTTTCTTTTCTCCCGACATATGGCGGCGCGGCGCGTGCTGCACCACATTGCGCCTGTTTTTTTCGCATCCGATTCGAAATTCAAAATTTAAATATGGCGCATGTGCGCAGACGCTGATATTGTTGTTGGTTTTTGTTTTTTTTTCTTTATCACCAACTCCCTCGTCTGGTCTTTTGTAGAGAAAAAAGCAATAAACAAATAAAGTAGTCGGAGCCAGGTGGACAGGCGACCTGGATGTGGGGGTGAGATTATAATATAGGCTTAAAGCTTTATTTATTTATTGTGATTAACGGAAAGAAACACACTCCTTTTTTGTAATTTCACGGTTTGAACTTAAATTTGTCTGTGACAGCAAAAAACGACAAAACATCCTATATACCTAATATCCGAATCAGATCATAGTTTCTAAATAATTGTACTACTCGGAAAATTTTCTTAAAAATCACCAGTCAGTTTAGCGCTTACACGACTGTGCAATGCCGTGTAAGCGCTAAACTGTAACTGTAATAACCCTCGTATATACCAGTACCAGCCCCACACTAACACCATATTTTTTGCTGCAGTTTTTTAAAATACTTCGCCCGCGCCATTCTTTTGCTTTTTTCCTATCATTACGACGGCTGTTTAAGCATATTTTATGACGACCGCAGTCAGGGGTAACTATTATATTTATAAAGTGTCTTTTTATATAGAAGAAACGACCGCTACTCAGGGGCGAGGGTTTTATTTTAATTAATGTGTTTGCGAGATTAGCACTTCTTAATTATCTTTTTTGTTTTTCAATAATAAATTAATAATAATGTTTGAGGCGTTGAAAAGGGTTAACACACGTGTGGTGGCGTTAAATATTATTTATTTGTTTTAACGCAATATTTTTTGTTGAATTTATTTTGTTTGTTGCGCTTTCAGTGCGGTATTACTGAATCGATTAGTATCAAATAATTGGCATTGCTATAGGCACAGAATTAGTTGCGATACTGACTAAAAGGTAGTTTTGATTTCGCTATAATATTGAAAAATGTAGTAAACACTAAACGTGTTAGTTCCGTGCGGCGCGCGCCGACGTGATTCTGTCTTATTATTCTGTGAATAAATAAGTAAACGAAGCTTCAGAAGAAAAAATAAATGCTGACTTCTTGTCACACAACAACACGCAACTTCTTATCCAAAAGCGCCCCACGATTTGTATTTATTTCACTATCTGCTAAGCCTTAAATGCTAATATCAGGCATGTCTTTGAACTGATGGCTATTATTTTATGTTTGAGGTAATTATGTCCTCGATTATGTAAGTAGAGGATCATTGTGGGGCCGAGCAGACGTGGCACGTCCACGGCGGAGACACACAGACGACCAGTCCAAACATATCGCCCACCAGCGCCGAGGATGACGACCTCTCTGCTTATGGGTATTAATCAAATATGAAGAGCCATAAAATGCCAGCACGTTTTGTATTTCGACTAATATTCTCATAACTTTGATGGCTATGGTTTAAGATTGCAGATATATTTGTGATAATATTAATTAAAGGCTTATTCTAACCGAAGATGTAGACGACTCGCCGAATCGTTACGTCCCAAAGGAATTGGTGGCGGAACCTATCGCCATGCACCGGGCACAAAGTAGTCAGTCATCGATATTTATCACACATAACTTCCGAAAAGAATTCAATAAATCATTGGTGTGAACCCGGAAACGATCTCAAGACTCCTAAATCAGACTCAGGGAGGTCGAACAGTGTTCGACCTCCCTGAGTCTGATTTAGGAGTCTTGGAGGCTTGTGAAACTCCTAATTTTTAACAAAGTCAGAACCGGTACCAGTACCCTGTAAATCCTTAGCTAGAGTCTTGTCCGAGGACCACAGTTCTGGTGTCCAAAATGAGCAGTCACTTTTCTGTAACTAAAATTAACGATACATATTGTTTTATTGTTTTTATCTTTTGATAATTAGTAGTTGATATTAAAAAAACTTATTCGTAATTGTCACTATATAGAGGCAATGGTTTTATACATTGCTACAACTAGTTTTAGCTCAAATGAGTGTACACTTTTGTGTTTTTTCTCCTGACGTCGTAATGTTTCAACAATCCAAGGCTCATTGACCCTCATCTCGTTTAACATCACAATGGAGTTGTAACTTATAATATTTGGCAAGTGTCCGTGAAGCCGCCCGCCCAGCCAGCCCGCCTAGAGACAGCTCTATGGTAATATTAAACTCTCTAGCCCTTGTAAATTATGGTGTAGTAGGCGACGATAGTGATGTAACAACGTATTTCGATATAACATAACACAACTTCACGCCTTTTTCTAAGGTAGGTAGAATGTAGGCAGTGGCTGTTAAGACTCAACTCGTCGTTATGTTACGTCCCGAATGGAATAACCCATTGCCATGCACCGGGCACAAAGTTTTCAGTCATCGATATTAATCACACATAACTTCCAAAAAGAGTTTCGAAAAGTCATTGGTATGAGCCGGATTCGAACCCACTACTTCTGGATTCAGAAGCGGGCGGCTTGAGCACTAGACGACCGAGACTATGTCTACCGGTAATATTTATTTATCGATAAAATAAATACTCTTAATGTTATACTTGTTAAAAATGCGTTAATTGTGAAATACATATAAATAAGAATCTTATTGTATCAATAAATATAATCTTATCTAGTCAAAGTTAATTGCCAGGTCCGTCTTTTGAAAGTTTCTTTTGACGGTAGTAACCGACTACCATTGCCCAAGATTTCCGAAAGATCCTATGTTAACCATTGTTACCCATTGTACCTAAGGCGATTTTACTAAAAAAAAATGTTTTAAAATATATTTCTCGTAACTGAAACCTCGGTGAATAGTCGTTACAACTTTTAAATAAAGTACCTATCAGATAAATAGTTAATCATGTAAATTGGAATTGTATGTGGTTTTACAATTTATTTCTTTATAAAATGTTGATATATTATTGAGTAAGTATATTGCTAAAATCATGGCATCGATATATATATCTCTGTGGACATCACTAGCGCTTAACTACAAGATTGCAGTGTCCTTGGAAATATACCAAATTGACAGTTGGGAACATCGTTTGGCATCAGCACCATATCAAAACTACTCACCAAAAAAGTGTCATCTAGACAATAGTTAGAACGCTCGGATTTATGTGTATGCTTACGCATTCAATATCAAGTTTACTTCCTTCTGAGACAGCCATATTTTTATTTTATTTAACGACCTGGATGCTGTGTCTTTATGGCCGAGCATTTTTCTTAATTGGTTATTATCGAGTTTCGCGTAATGTTAACAAAGTTAGCAAATCCATAAGCAAAGATTAGTTAATAATTAAGGTAGGAATTCACAGAACGCAGACACTTAAATCGCCATTACAACAAGTGCCACGCTATAATAAACGGTCCCAACTATTATTAGTTAAGTGCTTCTAAATAAGGAATTTGCGTATTTCCCCGATGAGATGTCGCTGAATGTCAGACACACCAGAGGCCGTCCTGACACCACTATATTTAGATGTCTAGACATCTCTCTCTCGATGAATGTGATGGCGAATACAATTATTGTAGAGGCACAGGAAGTCGCTGTGAGTAGAAATGCGTCACGACGGAAACTTGGCGATAAATGGTCGTACAGTATGAGCTTGGCCGTCATATTACAATGGAATTCCATAAGTCTCTTACATTGTAACTGTTTCTTCACACCTTTAAATAGGAGCAGGCAGTGGCAATAATGGCGTGGATCCCCGGGTTTATTTTCAGGTCCAAATGAAATAGAACCTTTTGCCAGGCTTTTGCAGGATCAAACCATCGATAGGCCATCGATATTAGCAGATGATCAGCATAGTTCAAATCCT
This sequence comes from Euproctis similis, assembly GCA_905147225.2. NCBI lineage: Eukaryota > Metazoa > Arthropoda > Insecta > Lepidoptera > Erebidae > Euproctis > Euproctis similis. The sequence goes on along the minus strand of LR990121.1, from coordinate 677,892 downwards.
TTTTCATCCTCCTAGAAGAAATGGGTTGGTACTATTGTTTAAAGACTTCGTGTCGTAGATAATTGTATTGTATAAACGCAAAGATTTCACCTAATATGTGAAGATTAAACTTTCCTAACGGAACTCCTCGTGTAGTGCTACTTGGCTACTAATAAAGAGATCACATAACTCTGTCGTAAAATAAAACACTATGTTTTTTTTCGTGATTTGTTGACATTGAAACACTGAGTGTTGCCAGCTTCAGCGTTATTTATTACTAAATACAGAAGATTGCTTTTCCGATGGATTGATCTAAAGACTGAGCTGTGGAAAGTTTTTAATCGAAATTTGTTTTATCATCAGTAACTGCGCACAACATTGGTATGTGGAATTTACGGTTTTTGGAAGTACAGACTAACTACTTAATATTGAATATTAGCGAATCATCAGTGTTCTGATAATTCGAATGAGATGAGATTTTGATATATAATTACAGAAAATATTACAACATTAATTAATTTCAACATTGAATGGATGGTAAAGAACCTTCTCGCGGTTGGTATTAATCCTTAAAAAAATATTTACAACTTGTGTTAACACATCGATATATTCAGGTCGCATCACTAATTCATCGACTTGTTATGATTACATTTTTTTTCATTGTAAAAATCTTTATGAACATGATTTTATAGCCTCATACCTTCTGTTTATTGAAAGATTTAGAAAGAAAATAAAAGATCAAAGAAGTAGTAAGTGTGAATGTGGGTGGTGTGAGAGTCAGGTCCATGTCTGGCGAGCCTGTGACACTCCATCATGTATTTGCGGAACGTTTACTGGACGTAAATATCCAGACCCGAGCTGGACGGCGGCCCCCAACAGACTGCATCAACCGTTGAGTTATAAAACGCAAATGTATTACATTACAATAATTAATAATTATTTTGCATGAAGTTATACGGTGCTATGCCGCCCAGATGTGAGACCTATAACTTAACTTACATCTGTTTATTTATTTGTACTTCTATTATCCCTTTTTATTAATCTTGATAGGTAATTATCACACGTAACCTTAGCGAAATAGTCTAAGTTTGATTCGAACTCGGGACTTCTGTATTATAAATCGTAGTGCCGTAAATCACTAACAACAAAGTAGAAAAAACAATGAATGTGATATTTTTAAATATTCATATCATAACAGGGCAGACGTAGTAAGTTTTTTGATTATCAATTTACATTGACGAATGGATTAGAACCTTGGATTGTTGTAACCATCCGTCGTGTAAGCACTGTGCAGTTTCTGAGCTCTGGAGCAGATCAAAGCGGTCTCGCGACGGGATGCGCAGACATCGTCTCGACGCTGCACTCCTTCCCCCCTCCCCGCACTAGTCGCAGTGTGTGCCAAGTGGCGCTAGTGCAAGCGATATTTGCATGCCCACTGAAGCAGGGTTGCCACCAAACCCAACACATACATAAAACATAACATAACATAACTTCACGCCTTTTGTTACCCGAAGGCAGCGGCTGTTAAGCCTCGTCTCGCCGTTATGTTTACGTCCCAAATGGAATAAGTGGCGAACCTATTGCCATACCGGGCACAAAGTTTTAGTCATCAATATTTATCACACATAACTTTCGAAAACAATTTCGAAAAGTCATTGGTGTGAGCCAGTGTCAGGAATCGAACCCAGACCTCTGGATCAGAAGCTGTGTGCTCAACCACTGGGCCACCGAGACTTAACTTAACCCAACACATAACTTTGTGATATTCTCGTATTACTTGTAATCCTGTAAAAAAGTTGTCAAAATTGATACAACAACACGGTATGACAAAGTTATTCACTCCTTGGTTTCAACAAAGATGTCTAAAAACATATAATAGTGGTAGAGCCACGCATGACACGCCTGTTCCTTTGCCTGCCTATCAAATAAAAAATGTTGTTATTTCTTAAAATTTAAGTGCATTAAGTTACAAAAACGTAAAGTCGTTATTATTCCTCTTTTAATCTAGTTTGTATATTTAAACGAAATAAGTTGCTTAGTTAAAAATGAAACCTACATATTATTAACATTATACAAAATAACAGTACCTATTACGAATTATTAAAATATTACGCTTACGTATTACGTAAGTGGCAACCCTGAATTACTTTGTCCGCTTGTCATTAACATTGTCAAAGATTGACTTCTTAATGTGACATCTTCGATGACATGTTAATGAGTTATATTTTAATATATTAATTCTTTACATTTACATTATAAAAAAGTACTCTGTATTAAATAAATATTTAGTTATAATACCGTCTTGACTGATGAAAACTTATTACACTTCATAAAGTCACATATTAAATTTTTTTGACAGATTTGACAGACTGCAATGCATGGCCTGTTCATATTTTCCAGATTTAGATGCACTTTTAGACCTTTCTTCTATATTTACAAGATCTTCACTTGTTTCTTGTATCAATCTTCTTTTATAATAAATATCTGGATGACCGAGCTTTGCTCGGTATTTTCTTTTTTTTTATAAACAACGCCATCTGCTGGAATAGCTTTAGTGTTGTTGTCGTTAAAGCAAGTTAGTTGCTCACAATTTAAAATAATTATAGCATTCGCCAATAGATGTCAGGAATTCCAAAAAGTAAGTTGATGTTTAAGTTGATTATCGATAAAACACGATAAAATGAAATTTTCTAAAAATGATTCCTAGCTAGATCGATTTATCGCCCCCGAAACCCCCTATATACTAAATTTCATGAAAATCGTTGGAGCCGATTCCGAGTTCCAATTAATATACATATATATATACATATATATATATATACAAGAATTGCTCGTTTAAAGATATAAGATAATACTATGGTGAAGATGTTTTACTAAACCCTAGTAACGAAATATAACCTTAGTAATTGAGTGAAATACCCTAAATTGTAGGTAAATTATAGTTTTATATCTTTATTAATACAAGGCTTTATGTAATTGTGTCTATTCACGTAACTAATTTATTGAAGAGAACATATTCTAGTTACAATGAGCCGACGTAGGTATTCGTGAGTTGCCAAATAACTTAGGTCGACGAACGGTAAATAACTTTTTGTTACACAAATTATAAGATATTTCTGACGCCATTGTTGGTAACACTGGGAAAGTTTTCCTGTTCCAAATTTGAAATATTTTCTTTTATTTTTAATATAATATAAGAACTATTTTTGAGCATCTACATTATTAAGCGTTCAGGAGCGATCGTATTGCCATGCTCTGTTTTATTTTCATAAATTGTAAAAACGATATTCCTTCCTTTCATTGAATCTAGTATCAACTCAGAATTATTAAAAAATCACTACCTCTTTATCACTCACCAATTATTGTTTGCAAAACAATAATCACTTATTTTAATTGCATTACTGTATAAATTTAAATACTTTAGACATAATTCTGTTTGAGGATAGAGTTATTTTCGCAGTAGTTGACCAAGAAAAGTTGTGCTATATTATCGTTACGAAAATTGGTGATTATACAAAATAAAATAGACGTAGGCATTTAATCACCTCGCTGATAGTAGGGTATTCTAATTTTACATAGGTACGTGCTAAGTAGTACGTCTAGTCGTCCAGTGAACGAACCAAAACGTCGCCCAAAATAAATCCAATCGCGTTGGAGCGCTTTTCAATTTATTGCTTGTACATTGTAAGCCGATTGTTGCCAAGGACATGTTCTATTTTTAAATAATTAAAAAATATATATTGCCTTTATAAAATCTGGAAAGTGACTAATATACGCAAACCGCGTTCGCCATAATGAAAAAAAATTGTTTTATTAGCACGTAGGCTTATAATAATAACGCAAAATGCGTTATTATTCTATGCACGTAGGTATTTTGCCAAATCGTGATCTGTATTCTCCACCTTTGCAGACGTTTTGATGCTGTTCATATTAAAAACAAATATACTTTTTAAATATTTTCTCAGTAAATTTTCTTATTGATATTGCTTGATTATTGTAATCGAGGTATAATGTTAGGATATTCTATTTTCGATTTTTTTTATGACTTAGGTAGATGCTGCTTATTTTTTTACCTGGCAATTTCAAACAGGACATTTTTTGAAACGTAATTAACAGATGGCGTTTTGTTTTTCTCTATAGTTTTACATGTAATGTCGGACGGAAATCGACTCTGACAGGGCCACGGGGGCTGCGGTGACATCCAAAAAGTGTTAATAACATTTATGGAATACAAATGATCAATAATACTTGTTACTGTTACATCGCAACAGACAGACAACTATTATTTCTATCAAATATGTGCCATTGAATATCAAACAGTAGATATGTAGTTAATTAACCGGATTTCCTAATTTTAACATTCGATAGATTCATTTTTTATGCTTCAAAATTATAGCTGACATCCTTAATAATACTTTTCATGTAAATTGGACATATAGGAATCCTAATTATTGATGAATACTTTCACGCCTTATAACCGAAAGTGTAGGCAGGTGGCAGAATCTATTGCCCTTTATAGGGCAAGGTTTCTACACGAGTTTCTTTTGGACAAATATTGGTACTGCCTCTTACCAAACTATTACTAAAGTAGGTACTCATTTAAATTAAATTTTCATCAGAAACAAATGCAAAAGAAAATTAATATAACTCGTACATATCCTAAAGGCGACGCTGATGTGACGCCCCTGTTTTTGCAGATGTCTTTGGGCGGCGGTAGTCGCTTTCCATCAGGCACGCTCGTTTTTACCATAAAAATAATTACATAAAAATAAATTACATTTCCACGAGTAAAAATATAATTATATAACTAGAGTTGGTCATGAATATGAAGATGTATGAATTTTAATAAAAGTCAATACAATTTTGAACAAAATAACAGCCGCAATCGTGTGACCTGCAGTAATTTACAATAAATATTATTGTATAGAAGTAACAGGATCAGATGAACCGCTACACATTGTGAGGGACAAAAAAGAAGCTGCAGCCATAGTGTAGGGTGTACGGGTGCCTCTAGACTTCTCCGCGAGACGACATCTGTGCGATGCAAAATATACACACATGCCGATCCAGATGACTTGATCCTCACATCTTTCTACAGATAAACTTATCAGCAACAAAATAAAGTCCAAATTCGTCTAACATTGCAATCACACAGAAATACTTTAATCCCAAAAATATTTTCAACTCTATTCGCGTACCACCAAGTGGTGGTTTTGATTGATCTTAAGTTTTTTCTTTTTAATTCTATATATATGTATGTGTATATATTTTTTTCGGAAGTAGTATAATTCATATGTTAAGGAGGCAGGAGCGTGTCACGTTTCGCGGCAGATGCGCGCGCGTTTAATTTCTGCGCACGCGTCTCGCGGCCACTATGAATTTTAAGCTACGTTTAGTTTGCCAGTTGGTTGACATTTTTTTTTCTTGGTCTAATGAGTTGTTGACTAACCAAAAATAACGGGCATAAGAAAATATTTCAGACAGCCCATAAATATATCTGAATCTTAAAATTTATGACGAAAATAATTTATATTTTATATAAGGTGAGATGATTACATAACATGAGGTGTTATTTTATTCATTACAAGGGATTTATTGATATCGCAATACCTTCTCTCAGAAATGCTAGGCGTCACAAATTTTGACATTTGACGTTTAAATTTTGTAATAACTATTTAACTGTTGATGAAATAGCACAACTATTCAAATTGTTAAATTTGACAAACGAGTATAAAACTAATCGATTACAAGTTGACTAACTAAAATGTATAACTCTACTTTCTACTTCCCTACATGTCGAGTCTCTCGCTGAACTAGTACAGGGAGCAGAGAGGCTCGTTACTCCTCAGTTATCTCATTCGTTCTTATTTTCATGCGTCCTCATATTTCTACAGTCTTACACTCGTCTGCCATTCCGATGTCTCCCTAACTGCTACCACTTATTATATCGATGACTTAGTATAATTGTTAGCCCGATTCTGAAGCAGAAATCACAGGTTCAAGCTCACCTTCAATACGGAAGACTGACGATGAATGGCAAAGATTTTTAACACAGTCCATTCGGTGATGGTAGCTGCGAGATGGCCATCTAATACTTTTGTTTCTTAGAGTCCACTGAAACATTTCCATACAGACTCTCGATCATGCAAATAATAGTAACTTGTTCGCACGTGCTGCGCCAAGGACCTGCGCCAGGAGCCAGCTGCGCGGCGCTCGCAGCTGCCGCTAACAGTACCGTACAGCTGGACCAGACACATGCCGCACTATTAAGTACACATCTCGCACTCTTCAACGGTACATGGGATGATCTAGACTGATGCAGCACCCAGCTTACGTAAATGACATTAATCTATGATTATTGGCTGGTATACTTTTAGTAGAAAAACAGTTGAAAAATGGTTTCTTTATCATTTTTTTACCCAGCACGGGCTCAAAATTTATTTACCATCCCCTATTGCAAATATAACGGAAGATTTATGGTCTTTCTATTGTCGTTTATCTCAGTGTACCTATACCATCATCAACTTATTTTTTGAAGTGTATCTATATGAGGCTATCATTAAAGTTTTCCGTGATGCGAATAACAATAAGACCTTCGTGATCGACCTCATTTCCATATCTTCATCCTCCACACGGATGTATTGATTTGTTCCCGGTGCCGCGGCGCTTGCATGATGACACGAAACCTTTATTACATAACATTCATAATGTCTGATGCACTATAAACAAGGAAATTATCGGAATTATCCCGATCTTCCCCGAGGAGGCCCACTTGATTGCCCTCAAACACGAAATATTCGTGATCAGTTTCAAATTCGCAAAGGTTTGCCCTCGAGTGCAAATGTGATGCATAGAATTCGATAATCGATGTTTACGATAAAAGTTAAAATATTCGAATATTTATTCTTAGAAAGAATTCCCAATAATAAATTTAAAAAAAAATAACTTCCAAATAAATAACTGTGTTGTTCGAAAGAACTTAAGTTTAACAGGTTTTTTGAAGACTAAAAGTAGTTTTATTTAACGCAAAACTAATTATTAAAGGCAACATTCAAAAGTGAAGCCGTCATTTATCGACGTGCCTTTTGAAGTGCAACATATATTTTTCTTCATCTCTAATTTTATTATTAATTTAACAAGATAACACGCGATAAGATAATTTTTTCGCGTGCAAGAAACCACTTACCACCGCGGCTGAGCCTCAGTCCGTCCATATTGTAACGTGCTATTATTCCCGACGTGCAAAGAAAAGCACGCGCTCGTTCTATTTTTAAAATTTCATTTGTAATGGAATATCAAAAACAATTGACATACACTTTTCTACAATTTTATTACCATGTATGCTGAGTACATTCTTGCTCCATATACATTGCTGCGAATAGAAAATAAAATGCCATAGTCTGACAGGTGTTGTCATAACAGCACGAAGTTGACTTGCTTATAAAGCAATTTAATAAATTAAGGACATAAGTCTAAATCAACAGACAAACAAAGAACATTAAAAAAAAATTTGAAGCGTTAACTTTAAAGTTCTGAATAGTTTAATTTGACGTTTAAAGCGGTTTTTAAAATAACAACTGTACTCGGAGAATATGAATGATGTTAAATATTTGCTGGCGCACATTAAGGCAGATAATTTCGTGTTGCGGCCGCCACTGTGGAGGGAACATTAAAATGGACTCTTTCTTCGACCGCATTTAGGGGTCGCGATTTGTAAATGTAAAAAAAAATATTAAGCAGTCAATGCCCTTAGCGCCATCTGGCGTGCGCTGGCGCTTGCTTAAGGTCTCTACTCATTGGACGTGAGCTCTTTCATAATATAGTGCATATATTTGTCTAAGCTTTCTATTATTTTATATTGTCAGATGACAATTAAAAATTCCTGTCCACACCGCACATTAGGTACATATCAATTCAATGACTTTACGGGTATCTTTTTGGAAATTACATGTAATATTTATCAATTTGTGACAATTTTTGCTCGATATTATGTAATACTTGTAATGACCTCGCCACTTATTCCGTGGGAACTAGGCAATGCTGATGCTTCCTTGTACTATGGGCATAAAGATAAATTGCGTAAAAATAATTGTCGATAACATATATCGAGGGCCGCAACACAACGTAATTTTAAAACAAAAATGAAATGGACGAACTGTCTCAATTTCAGACAACGTAAGCGTGAAGATAAAAACAATATTATACAAGGCTGTAGTAATATTTCATTCGATTTCATAATAAACATAAATATCTTACTAAACATTTCTTTTTTCAATTGTCATAGTGTGCACGCGCCTTTACTTTCAAAAACTTTCTTACTAAATACAATAAGTGCACCCCTTAATAACTGTACAAATTTAATTTTCTAATCTATTTACAGTTTAACGTTGAAAATTGTACTCTATGGCTTTGTGACAAGAGAACATCTATGTATTTGTAATTGTAAACTTGCAGGATTCGCTTCCTCAAAGCTCCCCTGACGATTTCATAATCGCGTATAAAAACTTAAGGTTTTATTACCCAAAATTACTGTTTTAATTACTATTCAAACTAAATTATATAATGATGTAATTAGTGTTTATATAAAATTATACTTAGATATTGATCGCCAACGATTCTTGTTCTTACATATTTTTATAAAATTTAAACAGTTTAGCCTTTTGTCACAATATTTGGAGAAACGGTGATGAAATGAATGGAATGGAAACACGAGTGGCTGTTATTAAGTTTTATCATATCTAGAAAGTGGTTTTACATGGTCGCAGGTTTGAAATCTGTTACAGTCAAGTGAATGTTCAATCGATGATCAAATAATTCGTGATATATGGCAATACTCGTGCTTATACCCTCAATCAAATATTTTGAATGTATAAAAAGGTTTTCGCTTCCACCATTTATTAAAAGTATAGCTATTACAGAAAGATATTCGTGACTTTTTGTATAAATCTTATCATTGATTGCAAATGTCAATGTCAAAATTGACAGACATTGTCTATGATTTGTTAGTTTGTGAATACCTAGTGGTAAATTGTTTTGACTTTGAAAGTATCGATTAAAATATATTCTTGGCAGTTACCCTTGCAATAACCTGATCATTTAAAAATTATAGATACTAGGAAATAATGAGACAAAAAATATTCTTCAATTTTTCAAATTTATTATTTTTACTTCAATCTTCATTCATCTTTTGAAAAATAATGGATTGGTTTAGATCTGATTTCATTAAAACCCGCTGTGTGAACTAGTTTACAATACATACATAGCCTGCTAAATATTAATTCCAAAAGTATGGACTAATTACCGGCCTTAAAATTTAGGCCTATATCAATAGACTTCACCATAATATTCGATAAAAAAATAATTTATGTAGTCGTAATCCAGCTCATAGCTGGTATTGCCTATACCAATATGTTCCCCCTCATTCCATCACGCGACGAACTACCCCAATGGTTTCAATTGGTGATGCCAATCTCCCGATAACAACTTGTGTGGAAAATATTGTCGCGATAAAAAAATATATATATTGTGCTCGCGTGATTAAAGCTTTGCCTTCTTTTTTGATTAAAAACTATTAAGAAATCGCTTTGAATTGTAATGAATTAATTTTGTAATTTAATTGTACAATTAAAATTAATTGTTTCCAACTGTAGAAGAACGATAACCGCCGTCTGAGGCATTGATAATACGTGATATAGACTTCGGTCATGAAATGTATTAAGAGAACTAAAACAAAATCTTTCATCGTCTAACTACTTGAGTACGGTAATTACCTCATATAAATTAAAACAAAACTGTCTATATTTAGCCTAAAATTGTATTCCATTGCCCTATTGTTATTATAAAATCCATTGTAAAAGTATATGTAAACACACCAATAAATTATTGGTAGCTTACTGCCCACCCCACTCAACGACACCTATTATACTCAAGAATTGGCCTCATAGTGACCGCAACCCTCCAGTGGCCCACTAGACGCCCCAAAAACCACTCGAAAACTTCCAAATCGGCAAACACTTAAAACCGGAAAAACATCATACACAGTCATTATTTGTGTTTGTGAGTTGCGGAAGTTAAAGATGTGATGGTTTTTCTGCGAGTACCGCCCCTCGCCACGTGTCCACAGATTCTGAATATCTTCTAAAAGCGGGCCGAGTGTACACCCTTGTGGCACACCTGCCTTTTCACTCAAAATAAAAGTCTTCATCTCATGTAAAATTAAACTCTATATGTGTTAAGATAAAAATGGGATCTACTGAATAATATATTTGTAAGGCTCCAGTCTATATTTGGCAGGAAGAGGGTGTACATTCAATTATATTTAGTCATAAGCTCCCTATGGTTATGATTGAACAAACGATATGTCGGCAAGGTGTGCATGACACGCTCCTTCAGATTGTGTTTTCGTTTCAAACTTGGCTATGTAAATAAACTTTAATGTTTTTAATACACTCATTTCGTATTAACTAGTATTAAGTAACATTACTGGCAATCGCTTATAGTTCATATATGTAGTTCCTCATTGCATAATCTGTATTTTAATATAATCTTGTAATCATTTGGTAGGTGCATAGAATATGTTCACTGTCAATTCTGAGTCCATCTTCTTATCTTAACTAATGGACGTATTATGTTGATGTATCTTTTCTGATTTCTGATATTTTACTTTCTATAATTGTTCATTAGATTTCGTTACTATTTATCCTTTGGCTATTTTATGAACAGTATTGCTTTTAAATGACCCTAACCGTTTGCCTTCAGGTACTTGTAAGGTAGGTGTACCATCGTTCTGATATTACGTTTCACTATTACTACCGTTAACAATTCACATTATACTGTTGCTCCTAATATTAATATCACTTATCTCTTGGTGATTTAGGTTCATTTTGATATTGATAGTGTTCAGACGATGGCATGATTATATTTGTGCGCCAACAGCACCATAATTGTTGATTCCCTTTCTGCTGATATTTGCACCTTTCTTCAATTTATATCGAGAGCCAATTTTATTGATCAACCATCTGGTGCGAGGTGTGCGTCGCGCGACCTTTTCTAAAGACCCTATTCAATTTATATCTAATGTGTTTTTTTTTCTTCTCTTTTCAGGTAAGTACAAAGTGTGGCAAAAAATCAATAGTAGCATTTGGCGCAACACGTGAGTAGCGAAGCATTGCGGAGGATTAATCTTGTGAATTTATGAAATATTTTAGTGCTGCGGTTTGTATTAATTCCCTTTTTATGTAACACATTCGAACCTAGGATCTTTTGAACAGAACAAGCCCACGCGCAAAAGCTGTCGTAGTTATAAAGACCATTTTAAATTCGAAATGTGAAAAGGTCTGTTTGTCTAGATTCTGAGATTTTTTATTGTTTGTTCTAATTCAGTAACAATTTGGTAATCACATCGATTAGTTCATCTATGGATAGGTTTTTTGGATAAACTTGATTTCTTCATCAATATAATTCGCCGGCTATTTGTTTGTTTTCAAATATATTCTTCTCTTTTTTTCTTTCCTATTGCCAAAATATTTTGGTGAACACTTTCTCGCGGGGCGTGCCCCCACATGGACGGCGTCAATTAACATCACATGAGAAAGTTGATGAACATGGAACATCATTCTTTATTTAGTAATATATCCATTCTCAATGTTGAGCAACACCAATTACAGTCACAATGAGATTTTCATAGCTCACTTACGCATTTTTTATCTTCACGTTGTTTTTACCAGAAGGTGTAGGCAGCCTTACTTCGTCTCGCCAAATTTAATATTTACTCCCGAATAATAAACCTAGAAATACAATATAATCTGTCCTGTTGTGCTGCTTCCTTCTCACTCGTACTAGAAATCACCACATTTCTGTTACGGTTTCCGTTTCAATAGTACAACTCTACTTCCCCTACCTATAAGCAGTAAGTCCGCGGTCAGAGTTCCTTGCCCTTCGTCCATCCCCCCGGAGTTATTTCACAGTTGAGTTCATCCCCGTGATTGCTCCACCTCCACCTGCAGCTGTCTCTCGTCTCGGTCTGACACACAGACAGACCAACATAATTGATTATTGAAAATTAATGACTCAATATGAACGTTACTCGTGTCTCAATCGTTTACACCGTTAAATTGAAAAACAAAAAACTTGCTTGCACACGGAGCCTACATCTAAAAGGTTCTGGGTTCGAGTAACAGGCAACAACTTTATACTCGAAGGTATAGATCGCCCAATGGTGCCTGAACAACTTCTGGCCACAATATGCGGTAAGCCAATACGTAAGAGTATTTCCCTTATATGGTATGGAAAAAAATATTTTATTGGTCAAAGATAAGGGAACCTATTATTGTTGCAGCTGCTGTAGAACCTTCAAATAAATAAAATATAATATCGAGATTAGGTACAATTCCTATAAGATTCCAATAAGAACAAAGTTCTGTCCCGCGGGCCACAGAGTCAGTCCACGGCTCACTGACATCTAGTCGTCATTATTCTATCATTGATATATGAGAATATCAAATATCGTCTTGTCATATCCATTGATGACGAGATGAACACAAACATAACGTAACATAACTTCACGGTTTTTTCTACCCGAAGGTGTTTGCAGCGGTTGTTAAGCATCGTCTTGCCGTTATGATTACGTCCCAAATGGAATAGGTGGCGAAGTCATTGCCATACCGGGCACTAAGTCATCGATATTTTTCACACATAACTTCCGAAAAAAACTTCGAAAAGTCATTGGTGTGAGCCAGTTTGAGGATTCGAATCCGCGACCTCTACATACAGACGCGGAGTGCTCCACCACTGGACCATCGAGAGCTTAAAAGTGATTATTATTTCAAGTATTATTCAACAACACCCTCGATAAAAATAAGCCTTAAAAAACGACGCGCGGGTATGAAAAGAGTTTGAAACACAAAGAAGCTAATAAAATGTATAAAAATCATACCTCATGGCGCTCTGTTCTCTCTGCCTACTCCGCAAGGAATTTGTCGTCAAGTTATGTATGCATATTCTCTCGAGACAGACCCAGTAAAAAAAATATAAATTCTTCACGTAAATCTATTAATTTATATTCTCAATGTCACAAACATCCTACAAATAAAGTAATAAATGTTCCTATTTCAATTTACTTCCACAAATCACACATAATTTCCGAAAATTAATTAGCGTATATCCGGCTTCCAAGCGGAGATCACACAATGACAAGTCGATGTACGTGAACTTCTAAATACATTTATATAAATACAAATATAACTTCACGCATTTGTTACCCGAAGGTGTAGGCAGCGGCTGTTAAGCCTCGTCTCGCCGTTATGTTTACGTCCCAAATGGAATAGGTGGCGAACCTATTGCCATACCGGGCACAAAGTTTTCAGTCATCGATATTTATCACACATAACTTTCGAAAACAATTTCGAAAAGTAATCGGTGTGAGCCAGTGTCAGGATTCGTACCTGGGCCTCTGGATCAGAAGCCATGTGTTCGACCATTGGACGAGCGAGACTGCAGTATAAATAGGTAAGTAATTAATTACAAATGTCCCAATTTTTATTTGGATTGAAATAAATCGTTTAAATTTATAAGTACATTTTAATATGCATATGGACTTGGTGCAGGGCTGCATGCTGTAAGTGCGTATTAAATTGGTAATAACAGTTTAATCTTAAAAGTGAAGGACAGTATCGTGGGGAAACCAAGTTGGTTGCGTTACAGCATTACTCAGAAAGATAATATTTGTCCGGTGAATATTATATAGTTATATATCCATCATCCATCAGGTGGACCGACAACCTGATAAAAACCGCAGGAAGCCAACAGATGCAAGTGACACAAGACCGTCAGTAGCAGCGTTCAATGGGGGAAGCCTACGTCCAGTAGTGACTTCGAAGGGCTAATGATGATGATATATCCATCTACTGCCTACTGAGCCCAGTGCCAATGTCCAGAGGAATCTAAAGTTACCACGCATACTCGATCGTGATAAATCAAAGACCTGGCTTAGTTAGCTTACAGGCCGTCTCACCTCCTAGGGTGGACAGGTCAGGACTGGACTGGTTCGTAATCACCCAAGTTCGTTGCCGGATTCCATCATCCTAAGAATTTGAAGTAAAATCAGAACTCAGTTAATCATGATAGAAGAAATATCAATTCCAAAGAAAGATGGCAACTATTTTGACAAACTTAGATTGCAATATTTTTATAACTTAAATGAATTATACTCCGCAATGGGATTGGTGTATTGCCAGGATTCAAATACGAGACCTTGTAAAGAGATTTTTATTCAGAAAGCGTTATCGGGTATTTTATATCGAAAGTGCGTGTGTGGCAAGAGTTATGAAATTCAGAGAATCGAGCGAGGTGTGAAGGAGCGTGTCTCGCAGCACTCAACTCACTCCACCTACCCCGCGCGGGCCGCGGCGTGAAATTATTGTTTGTAATAAACATTTCTTTTTTTAATTTTCTAGCGAAAACAAAATCAATGACACCTGGACTAATAAAAATAATTGGATTGTCTGTTCGCAATATTGATGTGAGATTATTTTTAATAAATCTAAAAAGTCAAAGTCATATACAAAGATATGATTATTATTGTTATAACAGTCTCGGTGGCGCAGTGGGCGAGCGCACGGCTGCTGATCCAGAGGTCCGGGGTTCGATTCCAAACACTGGCTCACACCAATGACTTTTCGAAATTGTTTTCGGAAGTTATGTGTGATAAATATCGATGACTGACAAACTTTGTGCCCGGTATGGCAATAGGTTCGCCACCTATTCCATTTGGGACGTAACCATAACGGCGAGACGAGGCTTAACAGCCGCTGCCTACACCTTCGGGTAACAAAAGGCGTGAAGTTATGTTATGTTATTATTATTGTTATAATATTGCAATTTTTATCTGTCTTTTTGTTTAACACTTAACTCTAAAACGGTGTAAAGATTTGATGCTATTTTGGAGCCACATAGACTATTTTTATTTTCATACGTAACTTCGAATAAACTTTCTAAAAAACTTCCTTTAAGACTAATATTATAAGACTTCCTATAATTTAATAATTTCTATTAAATTCACGCATAAGAAGTCGCGGGCACAGCTAGTCATTTGTAAATGAGTTTGGTATGTTCATGAAGGTCAGCTCGAATTGCTCGTGAGCTGGGCAGAGGCCGGCACGTGGCGGCCAGCCCCAGCCGCCCAGCGCCCAGCCGCCCACACGCCGCACCTAGACACGCTGAAGTGTAGACACCAATTTTAATTAAGGCGATTCGCAAAATTTAACTGTTTTTATTATTTGTCGATGGTTACGACATGTTCATTTACTTTAATCTTTTATTCCTACCTAATATTTAGTAACTATCTGGTAACTATGAATAAAATAGTATTAAAAATAATTAACTATTAAACTAGTAGTCCTCACAATGGCTCACACCAATGACTTTCCGAAATTTAATTCGGAAGTTATGCGTGATTAATATCGATGACTTATAATTTGTCCCCGGTATGGCAATAGGTTCACCACCTATTCGATTTGGGACGTAAACATAACGGCGAGTCGAGGCTTAACAGCCACTGCCTACACCTCCGGGTAGAAAACGGCGTGAAGTTATGTATGAATTTGGTAACTTTCTCTGACGAGAGTTCAGAAAGATTGTTCGGAAATGGTCTTACATAGTACATCCCACCTCTTATCGAAAACCTACATATATGGTCTGCATCTGAAAAATCAAACTCCTTGGTTGCTTTTTACGACACCCACGTGAAAGACTTAAAATACTCTTCCAGTTGAGTGCCACTCCATCTCAACTTCTGTCGAGTGAATTCTCTACTCCTCTCACACTTAATTCTTTGAAATAATTCTTCTGTGTCAATAATATCATATATGGTTTCCCATACATAGACACTGAATGTTGTGTATTTAAAAAAAACCCATCATTCACTGTTTAGTTGAATGTTTTGTTTGTCTATATTGTTGGTCCGTGTGGCTGTACGTGACCGCGGCACGTATTCCACAGTCCACACCGCTGGGAACAATGTTCTCTATTGATTGTTGCATCTTTTTATTGCTTTTGACATTCAACTAGCTTGCATGTCTGATGGTGAGTAAATAATATCAAATTCAAACTCATTTATTTTTCGAACATGGTTTAATTATAAAACAGAATTACGCTAAAGGATGCAGATTCCCAAAAATAATCTACCTAGCTAGGCCCTTTCATAGAGATGAGTCTAACTACACGTTTTAAGCTAAGCAAGCAGTTCCTGTAATCAGGTTTCGCAAACCCCCCATCCCTCCATCTGATGCATGAAAAACCTCTTTCTTATTGAAGTCGGTTTAAAAATGCGACCAATTGATCGTT
Organism: Euproctis similis; assembly: GCA_905147225.2. Classification (NCBI taxonomy): domain Eukaryota; kingdom Metazoa; phylum Arthropoda; class Insecta; order Lepidoptera; family Erebidae; genus Euproctis; species Euproctis similis. The sequence continues at coordinate 661,572 of LR990121.1, read as the reverse complement.
ATGTTCTACGTTATGAAACGCAGTGGCGTGACGCGGCGGTGTGACACGCACAATGATAACGTTTGGTAGCCCAGTAATTTTATGTGACCTGTCCCAGTGTGAAGGGGCAAAGCCCATTATATTACGCTGATACCTAACCATTGACAAATTCGTACAGTAATTTCTATCTAAGCGAGATCTTGCAGGCTAACACCAGTGGTAGAGAGCCAGAAAACCAAGACCTCTCACAATATTCTATTCCTCCTAGGCCATAAAAGAAATCTCAAAGATCTTGAAATAGTTGTTTTTGACTTTTCTGCCACTGTCAGTTTCGCTGAGTTATCATTAAGCTGGACATTATGATAAAAAAATCGAGTGGAGAGTAGAATAATCGCGAATACAATCTTACATCGCGTATCTATAAGACACTTGTTTTCCTGCTTAGCCCTCGACAGAGTCAGCGGAAAAATAGCTATTCTTATATCCTATAACTTAAATCTAATCTAATCGTATTCCTCGATTTTTATTTTATGCTCGCGTGGACATCGGGCGTAATATTTATGTATTCGGAGAACCGCTCTCATTTTTTGAAGTCGTTAACAACAACACACTCAAGCTACCTTAATATCTAATTCGTAAATCTGTTCTGCAATAGCTGGGTTTGCGTGATTTTTGACATGATTTTACGAAAATATAGCATTACCTAGAAGTCATAGGCATTTAGATTTTATCTAGACCTCGGCTTAAAGCATTAATATAGGTGAGTACCTACATTAAAAATAAATAATTATATATGTTGGGCGGCGTTGGGCGAAACTTTATTTTATCTTCACGCTTGAGCGAAGGTTGTATAAGCAGTGATTCCCTTATCGCTAACATTTTTGATCATAGGTGGCTAATTTAGTGGCATAAATTAGAAAAAACACGCTGTGCGGCAGGACTGAACCTCAGTAACTTCACTTGGACATATTCGGCAAATATAGTTCACATTATAGAAAATAAATTTAGATTTTTAATGCATTTGTTGTGCAATTGCAATTCATTTTCGAAAAGGCATTGTTGCGATCGAAAATTCGAACCCGAGACTTCAAAACTCAGAAGCTTTATATTTAAAGTTAACATTTGAATGTTGTAATGCAACAGGAATGTTTCTGTTTGTGTTTGTCACTTTGTCTTGAACGATACACTTAACTCGCTAAATGGATCAATACATTATCTGGCCTTTGTGCCGATAAACGATCCAAATATATATACATAATATATATGTGAACAATTTATTTTTTATTTTAAATTTATTTATAAGTCGGGACGGACACATTCCGGGCGCTTTTGGAACGAGCTGTGAGCAGAGCGCTACCGATTTTGGATGCGGCAATTCTGTTCCTGAGACAATGAACACTCATCAGACAAAAAGATTACTACTTTACTCAATTATTATAAGTGGGGACCGTAATATAATTATATGCCATTCATCTGTAAATAGTGACAACTATCAAACATACAGACACCTAAGTTAATCAGCATACAGAGAACTTTATTACATATACTCTAATATGAAATATGATTTCAATGGTACATCTCAGTCATGTATAATATAATATAATATCTTGGACACAATACAGACAGCGCTCTCTAGTTCCTAGCTAAGCAACTAAATGCTTGTGTTATGGATACTAGATAACGGATATTAATACATGTATACTTTTCTTTGGTAAATACATACTTATAATACATAGAAAAACACCCAGACACAACACAAATATTCATGTTTGTCACAAATATTTGTGCTCGGGTGGGAATCGAACCCTTTTATCTCATTGCTGCAGCCGGTAGTTTTACCAATGCGCCACGAGGCCCGTCGTCATGTTTATAATGTCACATATTGTGTGATGTTCAAATGTGGTGATGTGAGTGACATTACCATGTCCACTGTGGTTGTTCGCAGCTCCTCGGCTGTACCTGTTCTTGGAAGACAATACATTGATTCTCGATTAACACAAGCGCCCCGACTATAAAAACATTCGTTCACCATCTCTCACACACAGATCTGTGGTCGGACTTCAAGACTGGAAGTGATATAGATTAAAAGTTGAATAAATATTTAAATATTATTAATAGATTAATAATATCCGACACGCAATTAACTTGGCTCACATGTAAAATTACTTTAAATTACCCATTCATAGCTTGACCTTATCTGGTTTGCTTAACTTTGAGGCGTCAATAAATTATATTGATACTTAAACTAAACGGTTCTAATTTTACGTATTTGTAATATTGCTACGGATTTGAACATTTGACAATCGCTTATAAACGATAATAATTATAAGCGATAATTATTTAAATCCAGTTATCATTTTGTGAAAGCACAAATCACTTATTTATGATACAATTCAATATAAAATAGAAAGCTATCGTGCTACGGTTGCAAATTAAATTCAATACAATTTGGTATGAAATAAAGAAATACATAATAGTTGGAGATGTCGTCAATACAATTGTGTTTTGTATTCGCGCAAATTTGTTACAAGTTGAGCATTACATTGATATTTTATTCTAGTAGGTGCGCTTTAAAATATGTAAAAGATATAAGTAATATTATTTCTGACACAGCCGGGCCTTTTAACAGGGCTAAAGCCACGCAGTTAGCTCTCCGAATATCCACGTAAAGTGGCTTATGCCGCGTTTCGTTCGGTGAGAGAGGTATTCAGATGCCTAATTCAGAACCCTTCCCATCTCACTTCTAACCTCTTCTCTAAACCATTTTAACAGGCCGGCAACGTAACTGTAATACCATCTATGTGTTAATTGCTTACCATCAGGTGATACCGTTTCGTTTGCTACCCTAGCTAACCCATGACAAAAATCTTCATTTATTTTAGACGCAGTCTCATCCATTTGTGTGATGTGCGTGTAAGCAGTGCGAGGGCGCCACCATCCCTTATCTCCCGGGCGAGAATCTGTCGGTGGTCACCGTTGTAGGACGCCCGCGGCCCGCAGATAAGTGGCTGATAACTGGTGGATACCACTAAACGATGCCACCACTTATCCACATATATTAATGATTTAATTAAAAATAAAACTACCATAAAGCATCTCGGGAACTTACAAACACTTCTTGCACAACACAATTTTTGTATATTTTCAAAACGGCTGAGAATTTCAATGAGAAATTTGTATTTAGGTAATAAATAAATATCAACTCAAAAATCGACGCGCGTGCATGAAAAGAGTTATGAAAGTCAATGAAGCCGAGTGAGGTGTGTAAGAATCGTGCCTTATGGCGCTCCGTTCTCTCTGCTTACCCCGCAAGGGATTTGGCGTGAAGTTATGTATGAATGTACGTTTTATCTAACATAACATAACATCGTCTCACTGTTATGTTTACGTCCCAAATGGAATAGGTAGCGAACCTATTGCCATTGGCACAAAGGACACAAAGTTTTCAGTCATCGATATTTATCACACATAACTTCCGAAAACAATTTCGAAAATGTTCGAAAACGTATTATCTAGTTTTAGATTTATTCTTTTAATCTTCTGTAATTCATAATTTATTTTATGTTTACTAGAACCAATTGGCATTATCATTTCAGCTCATGAATATTTGTCCATAGATATTTAAACAACTTAATAGACCTTTCAATTAATTCAGTTCAAGCACTCCTAGCACTTGTAACAATATACTCTGTTACTCCAGCAGATCTGGTGGATATGTGGGATTCCCTATTACCCTGCCAGCTTCCACTGCCTTCACGCCTAATACTTGCAGATGTAGACAGCGTTACCAATAAAAGCCGAATAAAGTATTTGCTCCCGTAAAATACGTGGCGCGTCCCCAGTCCTTTGGCTCTTATTTAAATCATTCATATGTCAGGGAAGGAACATGAAACATTATCCACGAGTGGAGTGGAGACTATTATTATAATGTGTTACTTGTTTCGGGAACAATGACTTCATTAATTTTATTTAAAAAAAACGGTCAATATTCATATTTTTGTTATGTTTGTTTGTTTGTTGCTCAACCATTGTGTTTTGCGGATACATACAGTCTGTCTGTCACTTGTATTGTCCATTATAATACAGACTTAAATATATAACTAGCTGACTATTGCTACTATAGTTCTATCTGTGTTGTTATATTTTACATATTTTCATTATAAATTATACAATATTAATTATTATACATTGAGAACTATTACTATTGTTAAGTTTTATTAAAACCAATCAAGTATCTAGTTTTGCGTGAAAAGGTATCTTAAATATTTACATAAATGCAATTAAACTTACGCACTTATAATATTGGGTGTAGACGCTTTTTTGTCTTGCGATAAGGCTCATTAATACAAATTATGCTGTAATAAACGAAAACAATCAGCCCATAGCCACTCCAGATAATGGATAGACCGAAAGATTGAAAGAATATTTTTTTGATTCCCTAGTAGCCACCCTTTTTGTGCCTTGATTGCTGTGATTAAGAAAATTTCAAATAGGTAATGTTAAAGATTTATAAATCCTTACAACGAGATCACAAGGCAGACGAGATTAGTTTATAAATAAGGTTCACTGTGCGCGGTACTCTAAAAATAAAATGACTCCAATACCATAAGTCTCTCATACAAAAAACCAGTTAAATGCAGAAAGAAAATAAAATTAAGATATTCAAAAGCTACCCTTTGGCCGATGACGCGTCATAATCCCCATTGGACCTAATCAGACTCCGCACTAATGTAAACCTTATCTGTAATGTTATAGTGTTTTTATTTCCTTGCCATAAGTCGGTACAAAGTAAGTAAAAAATGATCACATCTCACAAAGTGGTCTCCGTGTAAGTCTCCTCAACATATCAATGAGAGCAGAGGTGTTAGTAATTTGATTATTATTATATTTTTTTGTAAAACTGTTGTATAATTTATATTTATCTGTTTTTTTTTAATTTTATATGTGTGTTAGTTTTTTCAAGAAGATCGCTATGAAACTCTAAGTAAAATCAAGTCTTTCCATTGTACTTTTTTTAAGATGTAAAGAAGACTTCGCTGTAACTGCAAGCCTTTTGCCATATAAGGGCACAATTTGATTATTTTATAAATATCAGCTCAATCTTGCAATTATAATCTGAAGGGACCAGTGCTGCAGCAGCTCAGTTACGCATACGAGATTTATTTCTCTAATAGGATATTTGTTTACTTAACTTTGTACTAGATGGCGCTGTCTAAATTTTATATATATACGTAATATGTTAGATGATACTGGAGTAAATAACGCACAATTTGATTTATCTAATATATATATATGTGTACATATATAGAAAAACCTTTATCTAACCAATAAAACTCCATGTGATATGTTTGTTTTGTTATAAATTTGAACTACCGGTCGAGATAATAAAACAAGTGTATATTTTTATCGGAGTCGTAAGAGCATCGCCGCACGTGCGCCATTGATTACAACTACAAATATTGGCCCCACTGTTTGATACCAACATTTTTTATATGTGCAAGTGATAACGGCAGGTGCCTGCTGATACGCTTTTTTTTAAATGCCTTCGCTTCGCTTTGGTGTTTACAATTAAAATTTGTAGATAGTTAAATAAATAATAGTTTTTTTTTTATTGGAATTGTAAACTTTGTAAAGTGATAAAAGATTTTTTAGGTTTTCACTGTCATCATAAATACGCCTATAGGTGTCTTGCTACGTCTGCTATATGAAATATTCCGACACATAGCACAGGTGGCGAACTGTAAATAGGCGTGCCAGATTTTATATCACTTTAAAGGAAATAGAATCTTCCCGAACATTTGGTTATTAATGGAACGAAGGTATAACAAAGCATCAATCACGACAAATAACAAACACACGTTACTCATACAAGGAAACCGCAACATCTCACAATGCCGAGTTGAATTGGACGTTGAGAAAGTACTTTTTTGCAGCATCTTCCTTCATCATAATACAGTTTCATCTAAACAAATAGACGGACATGATCTCGCTATGTTGTCGCAAATATTTAACGGTATATAAATCTTGTCTGACTGTGACACCCCGGTGGGCTATTTCGCATCCGGACGGCCAAAACCCCCTATTGTGAATAACCTTATTATTCAATTCACACCAAGGTGTACTGGGCAGTTAAGATCATTCTAACTGCTCGCCGACTTCGATAAAAAATCTATTAGGGTGAGTGACAATGTATCTAATATTATTACACACCTTAAGTTGGTGAAAGGTTGTTGATCCGGAAATACTAGTTGAATTTGAATGGTTTTGATGCAAATTTATACCGAAATATAAAAACAAGAAAATAGACCTCCCCGTATTGGTCAGTGTGCGTTCTTTTTTACGCCCTGAATATCTCAAAGGTGTTATCCCTGGCATAATGCCTTATGTCAATTGAATTTGAATCTGATCTTCGGAATCAATACAAATTTTAAATCAATAAATTAGCTTTAACAATGCTAAACTACCCAGTCCAGCAAGTTAACAATACAATTTTCTATACATTACGAATTTTAAATTTTAAAAGAGCTTATTTTAAAATTGTATAGGATGAATTGATTTTGATGCTCTGTAGATCAGTACCTATTAACTTAAGCTAAATTTATGTCTATGACCAGCTTACTCTTTTTCCTTTTCTTTTAATATACATACATAAAACTACATAATATAAATAAATATCATCATCATCATCATGATGATGATGATATTGGAATGATATGACTCGATTGGAAAATGAGCTGACGCACTTTTTTTCTTCTGGAAGTAACATGTTTTAACATGTTTTCTCTCATCCCAACCGTTCTTGTTACTATTTATCAGAACATCTAAAATGTATTCTGGTTTGTATACCTATAAGAATCATGTTTGTTTGACTTATTTTCACAGATATTATATGTATTTCTCATAACATATATATGTATATAACATAACTTCATGCCTTTTACTACCCGAAGGTGTAGGGAGTGGCTGTTAAGCCTCGACTCGCCGCTATGTTTACGTCCCAACTGGAATAGGTGGCGAATCTGTTGTTATAGCGGGCACAATATTTTCAGAGCCATCGATATCTATTACACATAACTTTCGAAAACAATTTTGACAAGTAATTGGTGTGAGCCAGGATTTTAACCCGCAACCTCTGGATTCAGAAGCTAGGTGCTCCACCACTGGACCACCGAGGCAGTTGGTATTTTTCTATATGGTTATTACCATCCATGAATCGATGCTTAGAATTTCGCCCCATAGTGCTGGTACCAAAAGCATTTAAAGATTTGAAAGTCAGTGAAAATCCAGTAAAAGTCCTCACATCATTGAGGAAAATTGGACGGACTATATAGAAACGTTTGAAATGATATTTTGTTACTAGTACTAATTTCGTTATAACAAAAATTACCTTAAAACATCTATCTGAGCTCTGTTATGGCATTACATTTAGAAGAACCGAGCTTACGCGCCAGCAAGTTAATTTGAAAAAGGATATCTCAATTCATGATAATATATTAGTGAATTCACATAACCGAAGCAAAGAGTGATTCAAAAAATAAATAAACGAACAAACAGAGATATTTATTGAAAACGTTACAATAAACAGTTGTACATGTTTATATATGACAAAAAATCTGGAACTACATATTAAACATTATATAAATATGTTACGCACTCGTCGAGCACATTATTTCTATGGTGAAATAATACAACAACCAACATAATCATATCTGCAACGTTCAGGTGAAGCGCCAGTGCACCTCAATGGCGGAGTGGACGGAATCATTTGCAACCGTAACGTCATTATAACGCTTCACATAAAACTTGACATAATTATATATAATATCGCCTCCCATCTATTGATGTATCCAAGGAATTTTATGGCCGTTTCACAATAATAGTTGTCCCTCAGGACACACAATCGTGATGAATGCGTTGCGGCGCTCACAAAAGAACCATTTGACATCTTTCACGTATTGCCCCGTCCAATTATAGTGAAAAAATACGAGATTTTTGTCCACCCTGGGACGCTATTCGACACACTGTGCCAAAAAAATAATTGGTTTGTATTTTAGAGTAAATAAGATGTCACTTTAAATCGAACCTAATGTTTGTTGGTTCTTTATTTTCTTTGTCTTCTATCCCGCAATAGATTAATTGAGAATTCGTTTTTATTAATTGCTTACTATATGATATTTCTATAAAGAAAATAACATAACTTCACGCTGTTATCCGAAGGTGTAGACAGCGGCTGTTCAGCCTCGTCTCGCCGTTATGATAACGTCCCAAATGGAATAGGTGGCGAACCTATTGCCATACCGGGCATAAAGTTTTCAGTCATCGATATTTATCACACTTAACTTCCGAAAACAATTTCGAAAAGTCATTGGTGTGAGCCAGCGTCAGGATTCGAACCCGGACCGACAGAAAATACATCATTACATAGTATAAAATAAAGTCACTTCCCGCTGTCTGTCCCCTTATATGCTTATATTTTTGAAACTACGCAACGAATTTTGATGCGGGTTTTTTTTTGTGGGTGTCAACGGGGTGGTTTTGATCTATAATTTATGGAGTAGTAGTGGGTAATAAAAAACTGTTAATTTTCAAGATTAAGAACTTTAATCGCCAACGCTGCCTGAACCCTAACGGATAAATCAAAACAATGCACTACATCGTTATACACCTTCAAAAGATCTACAAAAAAGTCCGCGATGGCGTATGTCTATCTCAGGATAAACCACAATGACCATTTTTATTTCTTTCCTTTTTATGTAAAATAATGGCTTATTTACGAAGCGATTCTAAACATAACAGCATTAATTTTTGTCCACTTAAGTATCTTAAATAGATTGTGCTTTTAATATAGATCAATATGGTCCATTACAGCATGTAATTTAAAAGAATATTTACGAAGATATTACAGTACTAGCTGACCCGGCAAACTTCGTCTTGCCAAAAAATAAAGTTTAAAAAATAGGGGTTGATTGTAGGGGGTTGAAAATTTAGGGTTGTATGTATTTTTGTATCCCGTTTTATAAAAAAAAAGAAACAGAAAAATGTCGAAAAATTAAAAAAAAATATTGAGGGGTGGGTTACCCTTGTGATTTAGGGGGATGAAAAATAGATAAAAACCTATTCGCAGACCTAACGAATATGTATACCAAATTTCATTAAAATCGGTCTAGCCGTTTTGGAGGAGTTCGAGGACAAACACTGTGACAGAAGAATTTTGCCTTGAAAATTCGCAAAACGGACACAACCGTCAACGACGTCTGCCCGCGTTCGGGTCGCGCACTCAGCGATGAGCCACTTCTTCCCCACCGCACCTACCCCGCTCCCCCCACGCCCCGTTCGCCTGGCACCGCTGCCGGTATTTATCACCGAAACGGTATTTAGCGCCGAAATTGCTATGACTCTGCATTTTAAATCTGTGATATCTTCGAAAATATTTATTTAATTTACATGCTGTAAAAAGCCATATTGATCTTTATTAAATGCACAATGTATTTAAGATACATAATTGGATAAGGATTAATACTGTATTGCTTAAAATCGCTTCGTAAATAAGCCATTATTTCTCGTACAAAGTAAAGGATAAAAAATGGTTATTGTGGGTTATTCCTAAGAGATAAACATATACCATCACGGATTTTTTTGTAGACCTTTTTAAGTTGTACAATACTGTAGTAAATTGTTTTGATCTATCTTGTAGGATTCAGTCAGCGTTTGCAATGTAAGCGCAAAAAATGTGTTTTTTTTACGACCTCACATTAGCCTCAAAAAAAACCTCAAAAATAACCTCCAAAATTGTAGCCTATGTGTTATTCTGATGTATAAGCTATATTGTGGTAAAGTTTCATTCAAATCCATTCAGTAGTTTTTACGTGAAAGAGTAACAAACATCCATACATACAAACTTTCGCCTTTATAATATTAATAGGATTAACATAGCGGAACATAGCAGTTGCGTTGCGCGCCAAGACGCATGCCGATAAATAGAACAAATAGAACTTTATAGGATCCAAATTTTACTCATTTATCACTTTTGATGCGGAACAAAGTTCGCCTGGTCAGCTAGTTAAAAATAAATAAATCATTATTATGAATTATAAATAGTAGGCAAAAATTTTGAAAATAAAACCCAACTCTGAGCATCTATTCCATCTAGCTACATAAAATTTAAGTATTTTTTCGAGATGCTGACTAGAATTTAATCAGATAGCCCGTTGTTCAGTATGCTTGGGTGTAATGTAATTACTTTCATCGAAGAAACATCAAATCATGTTTGACGTCGTGCTTCTGACCATATTCCTTAGCACACGTGTGCTGGTGAAGCTCACAACAGTAGGATCTGGAAAAGCCCTGTCCACAATACTTGCACTTGAAAACACCGACCTCGTCGGGCTTCATGCCGAGAACGTATCGGCATACACAAAAACTCCTGAAAAAACCACTAAATTTCTCTCACCAGCTTTTAGAGGTCTTCTGATACTAAATACCTACTGACTACGCCCACTACCTTATTCCATGGGACCACATATTTTATTAGGTAACACGTGATAATTCTGCTTCATTTTTATCTTCTTTAGCTTATCAAGCAGTAGTTATCCAGGAAATCAGGAATCAGGAAATCAAATCTGCTTTAATCTCAACCAAATAATAAAACTAAATAAAGAATAGATATGCATGGAATAGAATGAATCGAATCAAATAGAACACCATAAGACCATCTCTTTATGAACAATTTTTTATAAAAAAAATCGTTATTTTTTTAAATAAAACAAGTCACTTTACAAAGTGAAATTACCTCACTCTCCCTAAATTGTGCTGTTTGATGTGATCACCGAGCTCTGTTGGACGAGTAAACATGTCACCACAAATGTAGCAAATGTAATAATGGTTAGGGTCAGCGGGTGGACGGGAAAATTGTAACATCGATATATAAGACTGATAATTTACATTCAGCAAATACGAGAGAACTCGCTTCAGCGTATCCGTAGACACTCGCAAGAGAGCCAGCACACCCAAAGGATCCGTGTTCACACCTATCGCCATAAGTCTTCTCTCATCTTCGTTATCTTCAGGCTTAAGAGTACCGTTATTCACTCCCAAATTATTTCCATTTTCTTCGCACTCTTTGGTATCTTTTGTCGGTATATCAAATGACAATTGTGTAGCACATTCATTGTTATACTTGGTATGCAGTAGCTCTTGGATATCTCTTCTGATTTTCTTACTCTTCTCCATCTCTTCATGTATAACCTCCTGCATTTTACTCATTGTAAATTCTCTGAACTGGGACATGCTGGTACTGATCTCTGACATTGGTAAATGTCTACTGATATTTTGTAACGTCATTGCAATAAAATCTTTATCCGTTTGTTTTATATTTGATTTATCGTTAAATAATTGTACAGGCGTCTTACAACTGCCTTCTTCATCCAAACTTTTTTGATCTGTTAGTTCCTTCACTGCTAATACCACTGAATTAACAGAACTAATTAAATTATCAAGCTTCTGTTGAATATTGTCAAAATGCTTATTATTTCCTGGATGTGGTGTTTCTATGATTTTTGATTCTTTTGATATATCTTCTATTTCTTTAGATACTCGATTTACTTTAGGATTTATATCTTCTCCTTCGGAGATATAGTCACGGAAGTTTTTTAAATTGATGTCTGTTTGCGTACTTACGTTTGCACAATTAATCTTACTATTGCATGTTTCATCCATTTTGCAAGAAAAATGTGTTTCAATTGCTTTATGTTTGTTTGATTCAGCGTCCATGCAATTAGTGTAATTTGGTTTGTTATTGCAACATTTTTCACTTGGACAGCAACAATTTTCATTTTTCCTTTTTATAAGAGCTTGAGAGCAAGTCGGATAACAAAATTGATTATTTTTGTAATATACCGTGTCGAGATCTAGCTGCGGCACATAATCTATATTATTGTCAGTTTGTTTTTTTTGAGATTCATAAATATCGTTCAGCAAGTTTGGTATCGGATCAGATTGTTGCCATCTATTACAATAATACTCTGAATTATTATGTATAGATATCTCTACTTCTTCTTCATTTAAATATCCGTGTTTTATTTTCAAATTCTTAATGTAATTATTCCATATTTCTTCTTGTTTTCTTCTACGACATTCAAATAACAATTTTCGTATGATCTTCTGTAGTTTTATGTTTATTTGCATAGTTTTGTTAATTAACTTATGATCGTATTGGCACTGTGTTTGATTATAATTAACCTTTTCCAAATTTTCTGATTTGTTTCCAGATACATATTCGTTATCTCTTTGCTTTCTAAAGTTATCGCTATTTAAAAGTTTTGTGGTTTTACTATACCCATCGTAGTTTTTATGATTTACATTAGATGGTATTTTACAAACAAATTTCGACGACGACTTATTTAACTGGTTAGAATTTATGCAAAATGTTTGCTGAGAACTGCCCTGATCAGATGCACGACAGGCAGAAAAACTAGTGGCATTTATTTCACTGTAAGAGTGATTTATAAGAACGTCTGTACTATAATGATCTTCTTTGCCTTCATCAATTAGTCCGTTAAACACTTCATGCTGAGAACTCAACAAATTATCGAGTAGATAATTTTTCTCATGATTATTTTTGATATTTGTATATCTTCTGTGAAGAATCTCCACGTTGGTAATGAGATCTTCGTTTTTAATTAACTTTTCGCTTTCATTCATCTCAAGATAAGGGTTTATATTGTTAAATTTTGATAATTTATTTACATATGAATTACTATCCAAATTCATTTTGTGTTACAGAAATTTAGCAATTGATGTGTAGTACTTTGACATATGATGGGCTCGTTGAAGTATTTACAGTGGAAAGTAATGTTTTTGATTTATTATTATGTTGACAGAAAAGTTTCTTTGATTTATTTGGTCGACCTCTTTGTAAACATGGTTTATGAATCTTTGCGGAACGAATTTAGATCATATTACCTGCACGGTCTCGGCCCAACACTGGATACTTTAAAATTTGCTTTTGTCCAGATTCTCTGCAGATATCGGAGATCACCATCTCCGATCGTCTTATAATAAACACAGATTTTTCTCGCAACAATGTAATTGTGACAGGAAAAAAACATAAAATACTAAAATAAAAGGTACACAAATAAACTTGTGAATTTAATGTACATGCATGAAAATTAAATTGTATCGTAATATTGTGCGTCGTAAAGGTGTATACATACTAATATCTTATCTGAACTGGAACTTGACACAGAATAGAGGTTTTCGAAGGAACACTCCGCTTCCTCCACCCTTAATGGCCGGCAATGCAACTGTAACACTATCATTGTCTATGGCTGGCGGTAGTTGCTTGACATTACTGACTGAAAAACTTATTCCCAGAAAAAATGTTTTATTCAGTTAAACGAGCCAATCCTGCCTACACCACATGTATTAAGGCTGCTGTTAAAACACAAAATATAATTTTCGGTACGACATATTGTTGCACTGCATAAAAGCCTTAAGGCCGCTGTGTGGGAGGGTCGTGTGACGGACTCACGTGGCTCGGTGGAGCACAGGACCTCAGGACCACCCAAATATAATGAATTACGTGGATTACTCCTCGCGTCCTCCTCGAGGCGCCGATGAACTCGAATATTCAAAGCAATTATCTGATAAAGTAACGTTACTGGGAGAGCAATTTAAAAACACAATCATACGTTTCTTGTTTGTTTATGTGTCAGCTGCTGCCCGCGACCTCGCTCGCTCACGTGGTAAACAATATCCTTCATTTTCCAGTTTTGAGTGTAAAATTCAAATAGCAAAAAGATCATGACTTCTTTGCGTGTTTTCATTACTCCCAATAATACCATGTTCGATTCCGTACCTCTGGTGTAGATAAATTCAAACCTTACCGCCAGTCCCGTGCGGGTAGGCAGAGATAACAAAGATTTTTTCATAACTCTTGTTATACACGCTCGGCGATCTTTAAAGCTTCAGATCACCTTCCTCAACGACTCGTTCAATTTGGTCAAAGTATGTTGTGGCCGTCCTCGACTCCTACATCCTTCCACTATTGCACTGTATATCTGCTTAGTCAATCTTGCAATATCCATTCTTTGTACATGACCTATTCATCGGAGCATGACCTTCTTTACTTTTACACCTTACCTACTTCTATGGTGTGTTCACAAAAATCCATGATAGTCGCTTTAGCCGGTCAGGTGTTTGCACTTGATAAATGCTTTCGTATTTCAAATAAATTTTTCAGCGTTTATCGCTAATGTCAAATATGAACGAAATTGAACAATTATTTTGTCGTTAGTAAAACAACAACAAAAAAAAACATTGGACAAATTTATTTCTCAAACTTTCGCGAATCTCACTCGGCCCAAAACACTACATCAGGTTTGACAAACCACAAATCCTCGCCAAAGAACAACATTATCGTCCCAGGATGATACGCGAGGCTATTGAATCAAAAAGCATCCAAAGAATTTCAATAGAGAAGATGGCTGGAAACTATCACCTAGCTGGAACCCAGTCATAAGTCTCATCAAACCTAGCCCACAAACAAACAGCTCAAGACAGCGAGATACTATTAGTATAGTTTGCAGGTCAGACCCACATCAGAAACCAAAATAATGTAGAATTTTGAGTAGCGCAGTATACAATCACAATAATTTTATTAACCTGGAAACCAAATTTCCCTTTTTTCTCAAAATAATAGCACTATCAATAGCCCGTCCAAAATGAAATAATAATCAGTTTTGAAGAACAGCCGCTGAGTTTTCTTGCTGGGTCTTTCTCAGGACTGGCCGCGTTTGTGACCCAGTGGTAGGTTTTTTAACAAATACTTACCTTTAAATTTAAAATCAATCAATATTTAATAATAGTTATACTCTGATTTCAACTAACTTAGATAGTAAGATAATTATCTAATAATTAAAAATAACAACTGTTACCTATTAAATCATTAAACAAAGGATATTTACAAACAAATATTTTTTTCCTTAGTGAATACATCTTATAAATAAATATTTAATTTATTGTTTCATGGTCTGATGTGGGTTACCAATAGTAAAAATCATATTTTTAACATCAACTTTTTGATTTTTATTTCCAAAAAGTGGGTGCTCTCTGTATCAATGAAAATAGCTTTTGAACAACTACCATTTTTTTGTTCGTCACTCGTGAAAATGATCTCTGTAAAGAGTTCGAAACGTCGAGAAATAAATAAAAATAAGTAATAAATAAATGCGATATAATCCTAAAAGTTGTTATAATCAACATTTGACAAGATTATAGATCAATGAAGAATCAATTACTCGTTATATTGATAGTATCGATGGCAGGCACAAAAAAAGCTTTAAAAAATATTGAATACATTAGACACCTGTTTTTAAAAAGAATACTAAGATAATTATTATAATCCCGAAATTAGAGTCGCATATGAAGTTTGTTATGTTTCTGTTCTGAAACTGTTAGGTTTACTTGTATTATGTTTAGTAAATTATTATTATATCTTATTATGTGATAGTAGAAGGAAGTCGTGTTAATAGAAGAACAATGAAGATGGAGATCATGAGAATGACGAGAATAAGGCCCAAAAATCAGGATAAAAGTGTCACTAGACTAAAAGTTCAACACACGTTTAGAAGTTACTACTACACTACTGTTTAGAAGATGCCCTAATCAACTGGAATTCTAATACGCAAAGAGACATTTAAAGATTCATCATTGAAAAAGAGAACGTGAAGGTGTTAAAGTTTTGAAATGAAACATACAGAACCCACGTATAACAATATAAAATTCAAACCTGTAATTTTTTTTTTATGTTATAGGTACATATATTTCAAACGGTGTTTGAATTTTTATAAGTTTCCTTGTAAGTGTGACACGCCTTAGCTCGTTCGCAGCTTGTCCTGCGATTATGTAAATGTCAGAATAGGATATTCATTGAATTAAAAAAAATAAACACCCTCATATTAAACCTTATCTACTTTGACCTATTCTGAGCGACATGTCTGTGACGTTGCGTCTGCTGTCATCTGCGACTACGTGTTTTTTTTTCTACCAATTGTTATTTGGGTAATGAATATTAAATAACGTCTTCTAGAGTCATTCGATGACAATGTGTTGAATCATAAAATAAAATGAGGCATATTGAGATACATATCCCTTAAACTGGAGTAGAACTTAACAGTCTAATGGAGTTCCTTTTCAAAGACAATTTTAAGACCTTGACTTGACAAAAGTCTATGGATTTACGACAGCAAATTCCCCTAATTCCATATTGTATAATGATGTTTGTTATATACAATAAGTACTCACCACATTAGATTGAGTAGTAGTACTTCACATCATACAAAAGATATCCTTCAAGACACAATCACTGGGGAATAACGGCCCTATTAGACTAGACCCTGGGTTACTCCCTACCCTTAAGTCCTCGGTACAAAGTGCTATTCATTTGCAACACGTCTTGTCGTGGTTTAACATACATTGACTCTTTTATACTGAGAGAAAATTAAGGGATAAGAATAAAACGAGCAATGAATTCTAAAACTGTGTATTATATAGTTGGTATACGACGGTATTGAAAGCTGTTGGTAAATAAGTTCATATTTATTGTATGAAATCCAAGGTGAAGGTCGGAGCCTGCGGCGCGGTCTCCATGTCGATGAATAGCTTCAAGTGAGTGATCAACGATTGCAAATTACCTTCCTATTTGTTAAGTAAACACGTCTTGTTTACAAATAATTTTGCGCACAATTTTGTAGGGTTACTATGTGAAGTAATGTTTTGATGGTGGATACATGTAAATAAATTGGAAACTCTAACCGCGCTACTTAACTAGTATGCATGTATTTCTTCGTGTCTAATGTATACTTAGATTATATAGTTGATGATTTTGATTGTTTGCTTGGTTGTAGCGCCAAGCTTCAGAATATACCCATTTTAAATAATGTATCAATTCCTGTAGGTGAAATTTCTGATCTGCAACAACATAAAAACTTTAACGACAGTTTATACAATAATAAACTATATATAGAATCTATCCTAGTTATAAAACCTAATAAAAAAGTAACACTACATTTTATCAGCTATCAAGTCAATCAATATATCAGTTACATAATCAATAACATAACATAACTTCACGCCTTTTGTTACCCGAAAGTGTAGGCAGCGGCTGTTAAGCCTCGTCTCGCCGTTATGTTTACGTCCCAAATGGAATAGGTGGCGAACCTATTGCCATACCGAGCACGAAGTTTGTCAGTTATCAATATTTATCACACATAACTTCCGAAAACAATTTCGAAAAGTCATTGGTGTGAGCCAGTGTCTGGAATCGAACCCGGACCTCTGGATCAGAGGCCGTGTGCTCGACCACTGCGCCACCGAGATCGAAATCAATAACCAATCACAATTATAGATTTAGCATAGACTATAATAGATGGCACATGTCAGGAAAAATGTACTAATATTCATCACTGACAGCGCAACCGCGTATATTAGATTTTCAGGATATTTACATTTCAACACATTCACATTAAATATGTAAAAGTTGACACTTTGAAGCGCTTTTTACGCACACATTGATAAGTCACTCACACATCAACAACCCATTTTTGGTCTCGTTGTTTGGGTGACTATTGCCGATCTATTATTCTTATATCTATGATCACAACATAAAGCACAGATAATAAATGTACACTACGATGTACCACAACAAATGCAAATGGAGCTATCACCGGTGAGGTTTATGTTAGATACTTAGCGTGGTTCACACGGTGACTAAGTCAATATTCACTTATATAAATACTCAAATACTACTTCGAACAAGAATTGCTACAAATGTATCACATATTGATATACTAATTTAATTAATGTTACGCATTGATGAATAAAGAAGAAAGGAAATATATTCGATTACAAGTTTTAGACTCAATAAAAAATATTTACCAACCGATATTAATATGAGTGAATAGATAATATCATGTTAGTTTAGTATCGGGAACGTATCACAGATATATTTGGTCGTTCAATATCAATAACAGCATATAAATATTGACAAAGATTTTGAGAGTGAATGGCGGAATGCAGTCCATTGATGGTATATACCCCGGCAGTGGTAACAATGCGCTCTATGGTCGGTGGCCTGCCTTTATGCCCGCCGCGCCGCTCCGCTCCACTCCGCTCCTCTCCGCGACGACGTAATCTCCGAAACTCCACATTCCTCACATAGAGTCGTGGTGTGAACAAAAAATGTTTGTGATTCCCATTTCATGGGATCTTTAGACGTTATGTTGGTCACTCGGCTTTTTATTTTTTTCTTCTGCTATATTGATCGATAGCGATTTCTAGAAAGGCTAGTAATATCTTTACATTTATTTCCCTCGCGATAGCCTCCTGGGTTAACACGGGCCTCTGCCTAGATGGCTCTAGGTAGGTGCCTTCGCCAAATATTTTTTATTCATTATCATAATAATCAGATTGAGCAATGAAATTTTGCGTCATATACCTCTCACTTTGTGGAAATAAAAGAATATTCTTTATGGTTTTTTTTTGATAAATATAATTTTACGATAAAAAACTTAAACAATTGTGTCTACGAGTGTTCTGTTTTCGTCGATAATTTGTTGTGGAACCTTCACACCTCTCAATTGATTCCCACGGCCTCAGTGATTTAAATGTTTTACACTAAGATCTTGTATCCATACATCAACTTACGAATTAAACAGAAATTGATCTGTTTAACAAACACACTAAAAGAGGACAACACATGTCCTAGTTTTTCTTTAAATTGTTTAAAAAACTAATATCAATACGAGTGGGTTGGAGATGGTGAAGCGAGAGCAAGACTTAAATATTAATTAAATAGTTACACGTGCAATTCTTTTATAATTTAGATTTAAACTAATACTAACGGAATTTATATTTGAGTAAATTAAAAAGTAATCTATATAAATTAAGTATAAAAACAATAAAGGCTTACCACAAACAATAATGTTCGAAATTTGCAATTAATTTACTACAACTCCTTTCATCATCATCATCATCATCATCATCAGCCCAGATCTGTCCACTACTGAACGTCGGACATAACTCCCGGTCCTGTGCCACTTGTATCCAAGGTCTGTCTGCTGCTATAATTAGGTCGTCGATCTATCCAAGTAGGGGGGATTTTTACAAATTAAGCTTTACAGACCCTTGCAGTCACGAAAAATATGTAGTGTCTTATCTAAAATCTGTTTAATATTATATAATATACATTTACGTTAACAAAACTTTACCGAAATACTAACGTCATATTGCAAACACACACACACACACACACACACACACACATACATAGATACATCATAATCTAAGTCAAAACTGATGGAATCAAAGTTGACCTACAGCGAGAGAACCCTAATTCCCAAGCAGATTCTTGGCCCCACAATAATGCTTGCCTATGAATAATAAGATCAAATAAAATAAAAAAACACAACACTTGGGTCTGAAGCGCACACACACTATTATATAAATACAATGAGGTATTGTCGTCTCCTTCTTACCACGTACAAAGATTTATTTTTCTTTTCATTCATATGATTTAGCTTTATAGTTGATAATGTTAAAGAGGCAGTTGACTGCTATTGTCTGCTATTATTTGGTTTCTATCGAGAGGGCACTCCAAACATACTCCATCTACTAGAGCTGCACTCTGTAACATGTCTTTTAATCCAAGGGTCTTCAAGCTCAAAGTGGCTACATCTTACAAAAAAGTGAAAAAGCGCATTCAAGTGTTTATTCATTAAAAAATAATACAGTCACTTAAAAGCTTCAGTTTGATCCAATTAAAATTTAATACTTATTGTTTTTTTTATTACTAATAAAATGAATCGCTGCTCGGTTGTAATTATCACACGTAACGAAGGTGAAAGTGGTATTTATAATATGTTTCATGATGAACTGAATTTTGGATTTTTACGAGCCGGCAACAACCTAAAAACTTTGGCATCTGGAATCGTTGCTTATCAATGTTATACTAATATGAAAAAATAAATAAAATGTGAATGAAATATTTCAAAAGCAATTCCTTACAATCGCTTACAATTTCACTACAAAAAGCAATTAAAATTCTCGAGCGAACCTCTGAAGGTCAGACGCGCGGCATACCCCTTTAAACAATTCCAAATTCAAACGAGTCCCATTCAAAATGGCCGCCACAAATACGATTTTTTTTTCAATATAATTTATATGGGTTTTGTGTTCAAATCACACCCGTTCAAATTAGAATAACGTTGATTAAAAAATTTAGACCCAATTAAAAAAAATAATATCTTGATCTCTTTAAATAATATTTCATTAGCATAACTCCAGTTAGTTTAACTGCATTTCTCCTGCGTTTAGTAAAAAATAATTTCATTTAACCTAAGTAAATATACTATACATATTTATATCACTACTTGCAATCCTGTCAACAGATATTAAACTGACATCTCATTGAAATTTAGGACTTATTCAACAATACCTTATTTTGGATTTCAAAACTGTTATTCCAGAACAATTACTCTTTTCACAATCCTCTCCAAAGTTTGATAATTGTTATACTTGTACTTGTATTAACTTCTTTTTCCTGGCCGAATCAATTGCCACCATAAATGTCTGAAATTTATACAGCTTATCAAATTTTTAGAGCATAAAGAGGTTTTTGCTTTAAGAAATAAAAAGGGTATTTAGTAATTTTATTTAAAGATTGATATAGTCACCCGATGTCTTATCATTTAAGTAGCCGGCGACATCAACATGAGTATATATATTTATGTTGCTGGTCAAAATGTCCAACATATAACATGTGACATTTCACAAAAGCACAGACAACAAATCAACACACTCTCCATTTAAAAAGATAACAAAAACAAACACCGAACCAATCAATTAGTCAGTGCCGAAAACCCAATAAAATTGGATTAGATTCCATGTCTACAAAAAAAAAGAAAAAAATTGAGAGAGGCGCTAGAGACTCCACTTTTAATTAACGTTTACCGACGCATTGTTTAGCGTGAATAAAAAAAAAATAAAGGAGATTAAAAAAAAAGAAAATGTTTTAAAAGTATATATAAAGTTGTTTGAGCCAGTTGTGTGCGGTGGTTGGTCCGTTCCGTGTAGAGAAACGTATATATCCATCACGATCTGTATCGATAACTCTACGCGAGTGATAAAAATGATTATTGCCCATTATTGTTTCTGATACGTACTTTTAGATTTATCGATTGATGGCGGCTATTTTTTTTTATTGTGATATATTAGGCGCCTCTAATACTATTCGATAACGATAAGCCACACTCCTTTGTGTGCGTCAGATAAAAATAATTATTTGATGTGTTAGTTTTAAAGTTACCGATAAGTTGTTGGTTTATGTAAAACCTTTTTGACAATCTGCGTGAGAGATAAAAATGATTATTTTACATGCATGTTCTTGATTACTTTAAAAGTTATCGCTAAATTATCTTATTACGTGTGATATTGGTAAACTTTTAAGAGTTTTGATAAGAACCCATCTAAGCTTTGTTGTTAAGAGCTGTGTCGCTCTCGGACCCCTTATCTTGAACAGTCTTATGTATTAAATAAGTTTGTATTTCACATTGAGTCGTTTGATAAATCTTCCACCTTTATTTTTGTATTAAGTTGTTATTATTTTGCATGTTAAAAATCACAGTGGTTACATATTCCCTAACTTTAGTAATAAGATTTTCATATGTGATTGGTCTGCTATACTCCCCTGGGACACTTTTATTTCCATTTAGGGATTTGGAAAAGTTTTTTAACACTATGGAATAGGCATTTTAAACACCAGACATTTAATAGAGCATTAACCGGTCGACGATTTTAATAATATTTATTCTTGTCAGTTTTTATTCTGTTGTAAAAGCATTTCAAATATCTAATATCATATTATTTCAACAGTGGTAGAGCCAAGCAGTTCACTGCATGAATGGGCCGGCTCGACCGGTGAAATACCACGACCTCTCAGAAGACTGACGTAAAGTGGTTCATGCCACGTTTTGTTCGGTGAGAGAGGTACCCGGAGGCCCACCCCCCTTCCCCATTCTTTCCTATCCCCTATCCCTTAAAGGTCGGCAACGCAACAGTAACACTATATGTGTTGCTGGTGACCATGGGCGGCGTTGGTTGCTTACCATCAGGTGACACGCCTGCTCGTTTGCCTTTCTATCCCATAAAAAAAAAAATTTCGTGGTCGTATCGTGTCCGTCCCGCCCTGATTAAATACTAGTGTCCTCTTCGGTGCAGTGTCGCTAGGTGGCGCGGGTGATTTCACGCGTCCGATGTTCCCACACGCATCACGAGACCGGCCGAGACCGCCCGCACTACAGACGAAACTTTTTTATTTAACTCTTTACTCTATGGCTCTATCATTTTACTGGCTGTGTTATAGAGCCTTTGAGCTTATTCATCGAGCTCAATAATTAAGTTCTGAAAAGATTCGCTATGATGATAACATGAAACCAAGTAAACCTTTAGCTGTTAATAAAGTAAATCCTCTCAAAAGCAACAGAACTTGAAAGTGTTTAGGTAATAGGTTATCCAAGGGTCCGCAACACGTCTGTGATGCATCTATTATAATGTTTTGTTTCTCGTACTTTGGAAATTCATAGAGCCGCCAATCATATTTTTATTAGTAATAGATGAGGCGAGTAAACACCACTGAAGGTGTCACGTGTCAGGAAAAACCCGATCACAGCCCGAGCTGAGCACGAGTTGAGAGTGAGCCGAGTGAACCTCCCGAGGTCACTGTCCTCAATAGATTTTCCTTTAGTGTAGTTGAATGTTTGCGAGCGATAGACGCAGACACACAGACACTTGGTACACAAACATCGGCTCCAGCCGCGTCTCCCACCGCACCACCAGTACCACTACTTGAGCACAAACAAACAAACACTTCACACTCTCCCCATATTATCTCATATAAAAACTAACCTAAACGTCAGAAAAAACTTCTGTGTATGAACAAAAAAATACGGAACTAATATTCACACAATTTTTACTATATGTAAAGATGCTTTATCGATAGACGAGTATGGCCCCTTGCAAGTCTCGGCTAAGGAGGACTGCTCGTGGACATAAATAGCTCGATAAAACTAATGCACTCCTCGTCTCAGTGGTCTAGAGATTGAACATCCCACTTCTGAATCAAAAAATCCCGAGTTCAAATTCTAGCTCACACCATAGACTTTTCGTCGTTTTGTGTCATGAAGACTTTGGTTGACTAACGCCCGAATACTGAACCGCCGCTCAAATCTGACAATCAATAAAGTGCTACTTACTGCCCAAATTTCACGTATCCTGTCTGTGTGACAGCTACTTAAACGCTCAAGTAGCGCTTATATATTTGAGTGGCGGTTCAGTATTCAGGCTTAAATCGTGCTAGAAAATCAGCGTGACGAGGCTTAATTGGCACTGCCTACACCTTCGGTATAAAAGTCCTCCAGTTACGGATACAGATGGTGTAATAAAAAACAAATTATTCATATTTCTTTAACTGCCATCCTTATAAAATTGAATAGTTTCTGCAATTCTGTTGAATTATATTTTAAGGTAAAAATGTTAGATATTTTTATGTAACAACAACATAAGTAAAAATAAATATTTTTCATTTTTTCATCAAACAGTATGGCGGCCATTGCGGGCGCATTCTTGGAATATGCTCAATACGTGATCTCCGTTCAATCCGACCGCGGCCCGCGAGACATCTCGTTTTCACCTCGAAAACTGCAAAAAATCTAAAGATATCACAATTTATAAGTTTTATATAGAACCGCAGCTCTCCATTGGTGGTTTTAATAGACGCCTGTTAAACGCAGGCAAACTAGCTACTTTGTCGTAAGCTATATAGTTCGTTACACAGACGAAGCGTCACAACTTACAACGTTCAAATGTCCGGCACGCAGCAGGTACCTCGTAAAAAGAAAATTAAAAAATAGACAAGGTGTAGGAGACAAGTGCGTGACTTACTTGAATTCTGTGGGAATGTTGCAGTCGTTCTGGGCTTTATTATATTTGGGGACCAAGTATGTCACCCTGTGGGAGTCTATATTATAAGAGCTAATATAACAAATACGTATTGTGTTCTCATTATTTTTGTTATTTGAAGAACTTGACATTTGAGATCCACTTGGGAGCGAGTGGTGAGTTTCTTAAAAGGACGACTAAACCTAATGAACTACTATTTTTGGTGGTAGACACTGCTTGAAATCTTATTGATAGCAACTGTTATATTTGTGCTGTTATATTTTTTTTTATGGGATAGGAGGGCAAACGAGCAGGCGTGTCACCAGATTGTAAGCAACCAACTCCGCCCATGGACACCAGCAATACATATAGTGTTACGGTTGCGTTGCCGACCTTTAAGGGATAGGGGATTGGAAAGGATGGGGAAGGGGGGTGGTCCTCCGGGTACCTCTCTCACCGAGCGAAACGCGGCATGAGCCACTTTACGTCGGTCTTCTGAGAGGTCGTGGTATTTTACCGGTCGAGCTGTCCCATTCATGCAGGAAACTGCTTGGCTCTACCACTGCTAAATATTGACTTAACTGTTATATTTAACGAAACCAATTCCAAACTATGGAAGTAAGTAGAAATCAGCATTTTTGTTAAGTTCACCATTTTGTACCTTGCTTAAATTTTCTCCTTAAATTTCTTTCAGCACTAAAATCTCAACATCTTTCGAATTATCTAAAAATCAATGTTATTTATAATAAAGGTTATATCGTTAACCAGTAATGTAGTTAAATATATGTCAGAATGTTTCTCCTCACCAACTAGTCTGTGTGATCAAAGCTTCCGACAGAGATACGTCTCTCTCTGCCATTACACTTTTTTGTTGATCAGCGTGTTGGTGGTCCTCATTATGTCCAACGCCAATATTTGTGCGATATTTTACAAATCGTCAGTACCTATATCACGCCTTGTTATTATCTTACCGAAATATTTTCTAGGCCATTACCAATATTTGTTATAAATGTTACCTTTCAAAACACTCAATAAAATCTAATGCTGTCGAATTAAGGTCCATTTTTGAAGTGCTAATGTGTGTTGGCTGTAAGTTGGTTATGATGAGTGATTCAAGTCGGCGCCTTTCAAGTGGAATCAGTTGTGATGTGAGAGGGGCGGAGTCAGATGCAACTCTGTTTGATTTGGACACCGCTGGTTTTGTGTTTTTTAACAAATTAGCGACGATTAGCCCCCGCTGGGGGTCCATATTGGCCGGTCACCACTTTTTTGATGATGATCGGTCATTATTCATATTATTTGTGTGGTCCTGAATCGTGTTTGTTTGTTTTTTAATTGTAATTGAGATTTTAACGCTACGACACGCTTCTAATGATGCAAACAAATGAGAAAAACTTATAAAAACTTTCGTTAAGGAAATCATGGATTTTAATTATAAAACTAACTATCTATTTGAAGTTACGTTATTAGGAGTACGTGTGATAATTAACATTGATTTTACTCTGTCCATATCTTTGATTTTAAAAAGCATGAGGATGCAAAATATATTAAAGCAGTTGTGCAAAGAAAGCTGTTTGATATTTGTATATACATAACTAGTGCGGCGTGTCTCATACAACGACTTCCTGATTCCGATACTTGGCGAATAAATCCAATCATCTACTTATCCCATTTCTGAAGTTGCATCCCAAGTAGGAACTATATATTTGTCAACTTCATCGACATCAGAATATCTCTATTTTCCATAATTTAATATATGGTCACAATTTTTGATGAATGTGACATGAATTTTTGTAATTTGACTGTACCTGATACCGCCAACCTCACTTACTTTTAAGGCCAAATATCTTATTAACTCATTATAAAACATCAAGATGTTTATCAAAGATCTACAAATGTCAGCAGTACAAACACGTTCCGAATTAGCAATACAGTAGTGACGAGCTGGGGATGTGTGCACTTCCTCGCTGCACGGCGCCGGAGCCACTCATCACCAGTGGCATCCTCGAGCCTCTGACAATCGTTGGTGAACAATGTGTATTGCGTCACGTCCGTTTCCCGTCGCTCAGCTGACTGCGTGTCCGTCCGTCTGACGACGAGCACGTCCTACTGAAAGTCAAAGTATTACTCACTTGCATCACATTCGACTCGAGTAGAGCCTTTGATACCATGAATGGTGGCCGCCACCTGGCCGGTAACGGTCGTCTAGCATACTTCTACAACACCACACGGATATATATGCCGACAATGTTTAGGCCCTGAATCTATCCATAAACCCTCTCCATACAAATAAAGGTAGAACCAATTTGGACCGCATAAATCATTTTATAGGAATCAGTAAAAAAAAACTCACATTTTTTCATTCGGTTGAAAATTAGAATGAAAACGCTTCAAAACGACAGAAATCACAGGCGCCAAATATTTTCATTTATTTTCTATGACGTACATCAATCTTAGAACTTAGAAGCTAGCGCTGATCTCTGCGCAATGATCAGTAGGTAATCCCAACCACTACACCTTCAAACCTAAATATAACTTGTCAATATTGAACTACAGATTTTAAAGTGAAGAGCAATTTCTGACTGAATATATTTGTATAACTCATAATATAAACACTTCCGCTAATCCCGGACTCGATAACATCGGAACTGTGACTCAAAGGAGTACTTGGGCGCAGTGGAACCAGACACAGACGGACATCGCATAATTTCGTGTATATATAAAACATGACGCGACTTGAATGTGAGATAATATGAGAGACATGTTACTATGAATTGAATTAATTTCTCTGTGCATCCTCTCATTATTTAACTAGTTCTGTCTGCAGCTTCGGCCGCTTATAAGTCCAATAATATCTCAAGGCATAAATTCATTACGAAGACCACTTACCTTGTGAGAATTATGTGTGATAATTATGACTCTAAAATAAGCCATGTTTTCGGGGATTCGAGCTCGCGGCCTTTCAAACAGAAATTCGCGTATAAAACTATTACTCCAGTATCGAGACGAATCTGCGTGGGGCAGCCTGGTAGGTAATAATAATCCAAAAGTATTGCAATAAACTGTCGGATAAATAAACAATTCTAAGTCAGTAGAGCCGACATTTTGACAACAATTAACTGTTCCTATAGATGTATTCGCACCTTCCCAGAAGGTCTCTACGTACGTGCCTCATTCCCAGTTGCATTCACGCGCCAATTTCTATCATTTATAAAAAAATGGAATGCGGTAAAGAGATTTTAACTGAAATAACACTGGCTGGTTTTCTTTCAAATAATAAAAGTTCCAATATGTGACATATTTAACAGATCTAATTTTTTTCGATGACATTTATGATTCAAGTGACTCAGCTCCTTTAGATGATAATATATTAATATAATACTACTCAAGGTATACTAATATAATCACATTTTTAACTCGATTATGACTATTTATTTCTTAGTTTTTCGCGAATCACATTCATAACATTAAAACAACTTTTTTATGGATTATATCGCGTTTATTTAGAACTTATATTTATTTATTTCCGTCGTTTTTTTATTTCATCACTCGTGAAAATGATCTCTGTAAAGAGTTCGAAACGTCGGGAAATAAATAAAAATAAGGTCATTTAGAACGCGATATAATCCATAAAAAGTTGTTTTAATGTTAAGATTATGACTTGATGCATTGAAGCAACCAGACTCTGATGAAGCTTAGGAATTAAAATATGTTTTGAAATCTTCATCTTTTCTCCATATTCTATTTTTCTTCTTACATAAAATATTTTAACTAAATTTAGTTAATATGTTGTATGAATCATTTCATTGTGTAATCGTAATCTTAGATGGAGGCAGGACTATAAAATGTTACGCTGCTCGAACCATTTTTGGTGGCGAGCACACTTCCTAGAGTGTTACATTCATTCATTCGGTTATTCATTCATCTATCTACATTATATTGTATTACGATATTACATATTTGTATTACTTATAGAATATACTTTGTTAATATTTTTGCAGAAAGCTTCGTGCAAACTAAAAATTAAGGAAATAATTGCATGATTTGGAGTCATTTTTAATTTCATTGACAACAAGGTCATTATTTGGCCCTAATAGGTATTAGGTAGGAATAGGTAGCCCAAGCTATTTCCTATCATCGGCTACAAGCTTACCCATCGTTGACATTTTCCAATTGCGAATAGATTTTCATATTGAAGGCTGTTGAGACATAATTTAATCCATACTTTATGATATCCGCAACCTGGTATCGTTTTTCTTATCTCCCTCATATCCGCCACCTGTGTCATTATGTATTCTGTACTTGTAGTTGTATCGGTGAACTTAAAGCCTTAATATGTCAGAACATACAAAGACTATGTCTATAAAACTCGTAATCATATATCTTAAGCCTACTACTATTCGGAATGCTCCAATCTAAAAATGTGCTCGTCGGTGTTGCCTTATGTGGAACAATGGCCGTCCTTCTGTCAGCGCTGATGGCAAGCGGCAAGGTCAATCATAACTAGAATATATTAACGGAAAATGTTTCTACTGTTTTTGATCATGTCAATGTGCAATAGCAATAGATTTGCGCGTCGCACTCATTCACTCACTCACTCACTCGGAAAATAATAATTAATAACTATTGACATGATTAGAGTTCCTTACTTACATTTGCGATATACATAGTCGGGTGTTTTCTTCAATGTGTGTATTATAAGAGTTCCTTATTCATAAAAAAATCCAATAATAACTCGTGAAAATAAGGGAGAGAGCGGGCACAGTTCCGTTTTTGTGTTTCTTCATCTATTTATCCCAAAATTTAAAACATATACCTCATAGTGACTCTAGATATACGGAGTCAAATAATAAATTCATCTTTAAAAACTGCTCTACCACAAATTTTAAACTATACTAAAACTTTTTTAATTAAAATTTTTAATTACAATTCCCAATTATCTTTTTGTTTTGTTATACAGTGTGAGGAGACGTTGTCAGCGGGAGACATGTGCGTATCAGCTGCGCGAGCTGGACCCTCGGCACGCTGGCATCCTGGCTGCTTCGTGTGCTCCTCTTGCCAAGAGTTGCTGGTTGATCTGGTCTACTTCTGGAAGGAGGGCCGCCTGTACTGCGGGAGACATCATGCTGAAACTTTAAAACCTAGATGTTCTGCATGCGATGAGGTAAGCGTTGTTATTTATATTTATTATGTTTTAGGGTAAAATGACAAATATTCACTTAAGCGCTGCCATATCAGATGTAATTAAATGTCAATCGCATAATTAATCTTTACAAATTAATATAACAATCGCAACAAAAAAAAAAACAACCGCGCGCTATCAATATCTCGAGATCGTTTAATAACTCTTGACGGTGTGTCCTCCCCCCTCCACTATCAGTGTCATGATCGGCGGCGGGGTGCGCACGCGCCGGCACGCCGCGCCGGTTCAATTGCGCGTGCAGTTGGCAATATCCGCCGTTTCCGGCACATACCGGATGTGACGATAACATCGGGGGTTCGCACATCCCCCGCTCGCGATCACTTTCACGGTGAACGGTACTTTTGGCAAATTTATCGTTATCAAACATATGCGCCCTGTAATTACATCTTTATTTGCATAACAGTTTATAAATTTTGATGGCACAAGATAGGGGGCTTTTTAGCATTTAACATATTGGCTCAAGTTGAAAACTATATTGGTACACTTGTGGACAAAAAATTGAAAGGGTTGAAATAAAAGTCGTACAGGTCTAGGCAGTATTAACTCGTAATGCCAAATGAAGTAATCCAATAGGTGGGGAGTATCACCATTGTCATAAACACATTATTTATCTGCATAAGTCGACGGCTGGACCTGATATGGATGGATACCTACGTACCGGAACTTCGGTCCTTTTTCTCCAGACGCTGTCCACCGTCATCACCGTCCATGCCAAATTTTATGTAGATCAATTCCTAAGTTTACTTAAACTTTCATATTTATAATATGAATTAATTAAAAGAATAATTATAATTAGTGTACATTAAATTATAATTATTATTTATGCGTATTTTGATACAAATATATAATGTCCCCTGAAGTGTGCGAGTGAGAGGGCGGGGGGCAACGACCCCATTAACGATACTTTTAAATTATACAACCCAAGAATAGGGTCATACCTTGTAAAACCTTCATGATTTGTAAACCCGAAGGTGCCGACAGCATCTCCTTGTATAAAAAGGAATTAATCCATAGCGATTCCATCATATAAGGGGAGATGGATCAGACCAAATTTCTTAATGTTCCTCCACCATAGGCACTGGCCTCAATGAAGTCATTCATGTAATATTCAGCGGTACATGATAGCAAGGTAAGTATTATTGTCAGGTCCAGCAAGAAAAGTCAATATGGCAGCTTCAATAAAAAGATATAAATTATATAAATGCATACAAAAGGACTATTAATGTCAAGTTCAAATTTAAAAAAACCAATTATATTATTACTGGCCAGTAAATATTAAAAAAATATTATTATTTCCAACGTAATTTGGCGGGTAAAAGTGACAACCCTGTTCGGTTGGTGGTTGGCTCGCGGCTCGTCTGCGGCGGAAACGTCCACCAGACGAATAACCCCCGATAACCGCATCTAGGTCGAGAGGAAGTGTTTAAAAATTGTTCCGAACCACCCCCTAGCACTGGTTTTCAAGATCACAATCTGATATTTGGATTGAGGTCAAGTGGACCGGCTGAAAGGAGAAAGCCTGATTGTGATTGGGGTACTATTTGATAGGGGTGGCATTGTTGGGGTTACTTGTGTTTAACTTTTTATTCCTTCACGACTTTAATAAGCGGATTAGTATGTCTGTTACAATATCTCGGCTACTATTTCTTTAGACCTACTTAAATACCTTCCCAAAACACAGGTATTTTGGTGTTTTTTATGACACTATTAAGTGATGCTAAGCGAATCTCTGGCTTTTGTCGTCTTCTCGTCTTCGACATCTGTCAAGCATCTACTAGATTTCGACTTTCTAGTTAAATAACAGATATAGCGTATATAATTATGACAAATTATGAGTTTGTGGACGGGAGGAACCACATTTGACGAACCTCGTGGGTAGTGAAGTAGCGGGTAGTAGTGTCCTAAGGGCCCCTGTCTAGAGGTCTGTGGATTCGATTCAGTTTCATAATAGGATACCTGCGCATATTCTGGATTTGTCTTATGATCGCTTTAGGCGGGCTGTGAAGGGTCGTCTCATTGGTGGTGCATACTACACCATCAACGACTTCATGACTGACAAGTCGGAGTGGGACCGTCAAATTGCTTGCTCAAAGCGGATTTTGTAGTTTGTGTATTGGAATTTGCTCACTTTTTTGGAGTGGAGGCGTTCTGTAATAATTTCTGATAGCTTTTTAATTTTAAATTTGCCTTGATATTGTGTCGTGTCAGTTTTGCTCGACTACTATGATCGCATAGAATTTCTTAGTTAACATGTAGGATGTTGATTTTATTGATTAAAACAACTTTTAGGATTATATCGCATTTATTTATTACTTATTTATATTTATTTCCCGACGTTTCGAACTCTTTACAGAGATCATTTTCACGAGTGATGAACAAAAAGGTGGTAGTTGTTCAAAAGCTATTTTCATTGATACAGAGAGCACTACTTTGATCTCAACCAACTTAGGAAAATAAGATAATTTTCTAAAAACTTAATAATAACAACTTTTACTTATTAAATCATACAACAAAGGATCTTTACAAACAAAAAATATGAATACATCTCATAAATAAGTATTTAACTTTTGTTCTCATGGTCTGATGTAGGTTACCAATAGTAAAAATCATATTTTTAACATCAACTTTTTGATTTTTATTTCCAAAAAGTGGGTGCTCTCTGTATCAATGAAAATAGCTTTTGAACAACTGCCATCTTTTTGTTCATCACTCGTGAAAATGATCTCTGTAAAGAGTTCGAAACGTCGAGAAATAAATATAAATAAGTAATAAATAAACGCGATATAATCCTAAAAGTTGTTTTAATCAATGAGTGAGATTCGCGAAAGTCTTAGAAATAAATACGTTGATTTTAATTTGGTTGGATCTTAATTGTGACTGTCGAGTAGGTATTCTGTTTGCTACACCTTTTATTCGCCAACCTACTGCTTTGTTTTCAGTAGTTATAATAATATTGTTATTTATTTCAAATGGTTTGAAAAGAGTATTTGGCACATGAGTTTCTTGCCCGATTCTTCTCATGATAGCCCCTACACTCGGAATCGGGCCGCTCGTGGTGATTGCATCCGTGTCTTTTTTTGCTCCACTGAGGCCACAAGCGCTCGTGTTTGTATTTAATTTTAAATAATATGTTATCTGTACTTGTTGACTATTTTTAAGTGTCTGTGAAGACCTATAAAAATAAAGTTATTTTGACTTTGACTTCGATACACACTCTATACATTCTGTTCTATTGTAGACATATATTCACTTATATCATAGTCGTTTGGACTATCGTGAGTTCGAATGACTTTTGAGATTATCGTTATTTCATGTAATAATGTTATCTCCGACTGACAGTGTGAGCTCCATGTATGATATTATGGCAGTAAAGGTACTTAAGCTCCACCACCTATTACCCTCATATATCAATTATTTTATAAGCTATATTCCGGTTTGTACCGTGAAAGAAATTTGTAAAAATATAACCGTAGTGAAGTGAGGTGGCTGGTCGGCTGGTCGGCTCCTTGCCTTACTGGGCTTGTTATATTATTATTGAACGCATGTCAGATTATATAACGAGATAGGAACAATCTGGACATGTTTAATGAATATTAGTTTTTCACGTGTTACCTTCGTTATTTACATAAATTACTCGCATT
Source organism: Euproctis similis (assembly GCA_905147225.2). NCBI lineage: Eukaryota > Metazoa > Arthropoda > Insecta > Lepidoptera > Erebidae > Euproctis > Euproctis similis. The sequence continues at coordinate 628,758 of LR990121.1, read as the reverse complement.
AAATGTGTTTCAAAGAAATCTGTCCAACTGTTATATTATATTTTGTAAAAGCGTTCATTAATTGGCTCTTAGAATCGTAACAGTTCAGTTGTATATATATTATCGCCAGTAATTACGTGGAAACGTAAAAAAATAAATTATTTCTTTATAATTTGGTCACGCAGCGCCCAGTTCCTACAGTTTTAGGGTTCCTAAATAATCACACTTAGTTTCGGGAGCAAAATGTAATGTGACCAGTGACTAGTTTTTAATGAAATTCGAGATAATTGCTAACCTAACCTAACCGAACGTGTAGGCAGCGGCTGTTAAGGCCTCGACTCTCCAAATCGTTACAAACAATCGTCCCAAATATAATTGATGGCGAACCTATAGCCAAACACCGAGCACAAAGTTGTCAGTCATCGATATTTATCACACATAACCTACGAACAGAATTTCGAGAAATCATTGGTGTGAGTCTGGAGTCGAACCCTCGACGTCTAGATCAGAAGCGAGGAGCTCGTCCACTGGGCCACCGTGACTAATATGTCCCTACTTATTAAATTGAGCTTGTACTATATGTCCACAGAACACAAGGTATATATGAGGTGATAAGGTTTTAACGTTTCGAGTTTGTACAAATACCTAATATTTTATTAGCCTTGGGAACTCTATTTATTGGTTTTGATAGGCATGAACTCGCTCGCCTGGTAACAATTACTATTTTTCATATCATGAAGCTTTTAATACCGGGGGTGTAGTAGCATGTTTTCCTTGCGTTACATATTTGATCATATTATATTTTGGTTAAACACGCAAGTTCTGAAACTGATCTCGTATTACGAATGTCCTAAGGTTTAGATCACTAATGTTTGGTTGATAGGTATCAGGTTCGAATCTGTGTTTAAATTGATGATGTGTTAGATTTTTGGGGCCGTTATATGCACCTTCTGTTAGTAACGTCGTGTAGGTGTTCTTCGTTGTAACCTTAAATAAAGTAATGTGGGCTATCGATAAAAAATTAGTTAGAAGTCATCAGAACTCTGGTGCAGCTGTTCCATTAGGTAAATTTATAACTATCAGTGTGGACATCTTCGTTTAATGCAGCAAAACAGCCGCAGCAGTTGAAGGTCGACCATTCTGATGTAGTGGCACTGCAGTCCATGTCAAGGAGATCTGCACCATTGCAGATGCGCTGACATTTTGCATTTTAACTCTTGAATATTTGAGGTCAAGCCGCTTATCAGGCCTTGGACATTACCGTTATTTTAGGAGTCTCCAATGCGGAATATATACCCTCTTTGAAAAAGACGACGACAAGAACTATGATAATTGTTCTACGAGTATGTTATGTTAGTGGCACAGGTTCGGGAGTTATGGCGTGCTAAGGGGGAAGCCTACGTTCAGCAGTGGATAGTTGAACAACAAAGATTCGTTATAGGATGAAGAGAGTTCTACAGACGAATGATCATGATTGTTATAAAAATAAATGATATCTATCTATCGGGATGAAATAGACATCTTTATTCCAAATTTCAGCCAAATCCGTTGTTCAGTTTTGTAGAATCACGTGTGCGGCACGCAATCTTTTTATTTTACACTAGTTGACCCGGCGAACTTTGTTCCGCAATTAAAGTGCTAAATCTCAAATTTTTTTACTTTTTCCTTATTAAATTATACATTAATTATATATTAAAACCACTACGTTGACACCATCCATCTATTAAAAAAAATGCATCAAAATCCGTTGTGTTGTTTCAAAGATCTAAACTTATAAGGGGACAGACAGCAGAAAGCGACTTTGTTTTATACTAGCAATGATTTATAAAATGACCTGAAATACACACAGATTTACAATTATGTACTCCTTGATAGATAATTCGGTGTACAATCATCATACCTATATTTTCATTTATACTTTTTACATTAAGGTTTTCAATAAGTTATCGCTATTTTGAATTCTTTTGCAATCACTATTACCGTCTGTCTAAAATACAATAATATAATGGACGGAGTATTATAGTATTGTCCTCGTGATCACATTTATTCAACACCTGTATCGATATATTGCCGGAAGTGTCTCACGAAGTGACACGTGACCGAATGGAATTCGCTTTGATTCATCGATATTATCTTGTTAATTGTACTTATACAATAAATAGAGCCAGCTCTCAGTATATCGACGTAAAGTGGTTCAAACTCCGTTTCGTAGTTGTGAGAGAGGTGTTCGGAAGCCCACCCTCCCTTTTCCCTTCCGTCTAATGAGCCAAAATAAAGTGAACATATCGATGACGCTCCTCTTGAAGCATTTTATTTGGTGACACTAATTAAATAAGTTGTTGTATTTGATTGTTGATGATAATCAATTAGTATATTTAAATAAGGATGCGTGTAATGAGTCTCCCATGGCGCGGCGCCTTCGCCCCACCAGGCCCGCGCCACCACACGTGGGAGCCGCCTGCTGTCCCACGGATACACAGACAGACATCACTTCGCTATATCTGCATGCAATGGGAATTAGACAACAACTGTACATAATATCCGCTGGGATATCTGCATCATCACCACACCGCATGCACGCGTGTGAGTGTGTATGTGTGCTCTCGTGTCTGTTTGTTGCTTGAGAAGAGGAAGTATACTCGCCCACTGTGGATTTTTTGAACCTTCATGCATTTAATAAACGAAGACTGACAGCAGAAATTATATCTCAGGCCCATATCCTGTAGACACACACACAACAACAATAGTCAGGGATTTTAGCATTCTTAAAGGTACCATTATGACATGAAACTTGCATCTACTTCTATCGTCCTTCATTTAATATATTTCGTATTAATATTCCCATACTTGTAGAATTAGTAGCATGTGTACCTGTAGACGGCGGCGAGGCCTGGGAGAATGTTCAATTACCTAGTTCAAGTAACCAAGATAAGAGTTGAACGAACTAATAATGTAACACCAACAACAGCTGGAGATATCATTCTGTGCAATTGTCAAGGTTTAGCAGATACATGCAAATATTATATATTCATTTAAAATATTTTCATAACTTGCTTCGGTAGTCCTGCAGCAGTAGGTTCCGAATACAAACCCTGAATTTGTAAATTTGCCTATTGAACTAAGCAAAATTGTGACCAATTTAAATGTCAATGGAGTCACCATATTCCACCCCATACCTTCATTCATTTTATACCTTCACGCTCTTAATATCCAAAACATAGAGGCAGCATTACCCTAAATGTGTGTACTACTGTGTACGTACCTGATAGATTAGGTACTAGGAGTTACTAAAGAACACATGTCGTCATAATTATTATCGTCCATCTCAGAGAATACAAAATAAAATACCGTTTTGTGATATTACTAATAAATGAATAGTTCAAGTGATGAATAAAAACAAAATACGTGCGGTCTGTCGGTGAGCGGTGAGCGCTCGTGGGAGATATTCTCAGGCACCATTGTCACAGTCGGCCTGAACGACTGAACAACTTTCTTGGGGTCGAGCACCGCCCCCCCCCCCCCCCCCCACGATATAAACTATGAATAATAATGCCTAATTAAAGCTTGTTTATCCACATAATTAATTAAACAGAAGTGGTTCACGAGAATATTTAATAATTGGATATCACCGACCACGTGGCCCTCTCTCTCTCTCACACACACACGCAGCGCGGTGCACTCGCTGCATATTAATTGTAATTTACAAGTCACGAGTAGTAATATTTAGTGAGCCCTGCTTAACTATTTGCTTCCGAAACATTCAATGCCTTGCAACACTTAGATTCGCATTTTAGTATTGTTAGATAACATGGTGGAGAAAAGATGCTTCTGCTAGAACTGTTCAGATCAAAATTTGTACGTAAACACTTTCAGTTCCAAAACAGACGTAATTGGATAGGAGTCGCCTGATATGTAAAACAGCTAATACTATTATAATTTTAGACAAAAAACATGGTGTGGAGCCCCCTATTTTTGTTATTAAAAATACTGTATAATTAATATATTAATGTTTTGTACCCAGATCATCTTGGCGGACGAATGCACAGAAGCCGAGGGTCGAGCGTGGCACATGAAGCACTTCGCCTGCGCCGAGTGCGCTCGCCAGCTCGGAGGTCAGCGATACATCATGCGTGAAGCGCGCCCCTACTGCCTGCCCTGCTTCGACAACTGCTTCGCAGAATACTGTGACGCCTGTGGAGAGCCCATTGGTGTTGATCAGGGCCAGATGTCGCATGAAGGACAACACTGGCACGCCACAGAAAGATGCTTCGCTTGCCACACGTGTCGAGCCAGCTTACTGGGTAGACCGTTCCTTCCGAGGAAGGGCGCAATTTTTTGCTCAATAGCGTGCTCCAAAGGCGAGCCACCGACACCGTCAGATTCATCAGGACCTGGTCCGAGAACTCCGCGAGTGCCAAAGCCAAGAAGAATGCCTTCACCCAAATCTCCCCCCAGAAGTCCGCAAAGAGAACCATCTCCACATATAGACGCAGATTCGGAGCCGAGCGCCTCTTTAGCACCGGAGTCACCCCCGCCTCACCCACCTCCCCCGCCGCATGCCTGCCTCAGTCTAGACCGCGCTCTAGCAGACCTAAGGTTAGAACAGTCCATGATCGAACCCCAAATACAGCCGACACCAACGTCAGATGATCACGAAGAAGAGTTGCAAACGAATTGGAAACCCCCTCATCCTGTCGAAGCTCAAGCAGTGGTGACACCAGGACACTCATCATCGATGCCCGAACTAACTCTAGTAGACGGAAAGAAATCACCGAGAAAGCCCAGAGGCGGTAGAACTGTAAGATTTTGCGGAGATGACAATGAAGCTTTTGAACCGGATGAGCCACCCAAGAGAGAGAAAATAAGGGACGAGGACGCGAGCAGCTACTGCAGCACGTGTTCTTCGTCATCATCGTCGGCAGAGTCTTACACTCTGCCCACGAGAAGAGCGTATGGTGGCGTGAGAATATCGTATGTGCCCAATGACGCCGTCGCGTGCGCCAAGCGAGAGAGACAGAGAAAGAGCGCTCAGCACGACAAGAACTGCATCATCTCGTGATCGTGGATCTTCCACGCCACTCCTACAGCGTCCTCCGATGTAAAAGACTGACTTTTTGATAGATATTTGTAGCTCCCATCGCCATAGTATTGTTAGATGATAAAATACAAAAAGTCTTCCTAATTATCTAGGTACCCACTCTCTCTCTCTCTCTCTCTCTCTCTCTATTCTTGCCACAATGCCAATGCAGCGAAACTCGCGAACAAAAGACGTCCAGGTGCGAGACGCGTGTGCGACCTGATCATGTTGTGACGTGACACTGTCGTGCGAATATTATAAAAGGTTTCAATTATAAAGGGTTTCAACAAAATGGTACAACTTATAATTTGGTATTAATCAATTTAAAATATGACGGATTTCATTTGTTGGCAACACCTTTGCTCACTAGTTTTTTTTAGCTTTAAATTCAACTATATTTATGGATAGGTAATATCGCGCTCACTTATTTTTACACGACCGAATACAGCTTCCGAAATCATCTAAAGTGGAAATATTTAATGCTTAAAAGTTTATACATATTTGCTTTAAGCTATTGAATAAAACATTATTGAATTTGATTTTTAAAGTACTATATTCAATCTACAAATAACGTACTATATGAATTCTAAAAATCTTTTTTTACATTTTGGACCAATCTTGTTTTCTATTATTGACCGCAACTTGATTGGCGCAATCCAATGTTTTTTTTGCGGCTTATATTCGAAAGGCAAGGGTTTACAAGTCCTTATGCTAGAATATTAAAAATATAATGTATAGTTGCCATTACTCGATAAAAATGATGATTTTATATGTATAATAAGGCTAATTATTTATATAATATTGTCAGCTTTAAATTATTATTGTTTTTAATAAATTATAAACATATCGCTCTGATAATTGTCTATTCATAGAATGATTAATTTAAGACATATCCTAACCTCCTTGCGTTCTTAACTGTATTAAGTTAGCTAAAGGAAAAAAAATATTATGTAAAAAGTTCAAAGATGTTTGTGTATAACGATGTCAGCGATTTATATATTATTTGTATTAAATTCTCACTGTGAATATATACAAGTGATAAACGAGTTTATCATATAAATAAAACATTTAATACAGATTCTTATAAATTTCAATATTAATAATATTAATTACATATATGTTACGGACACTGCAATATTATTTATTTATGTAAATATATATTCAGACAGGCCAATGACCCATTTATTAATATTTTAATGAAAGGCTTCGTTTTTAGGTTATAACAAATGTTAATTGTGAAAGAGCTCTCAATAAGCCCCCGGCGTAATCAAAGGCGTGCAGGTCGTAACTTTTAGGAACCACCGGGGTCACATAATTCATTCCAGAGGTTATGCATACGTGGGAAAAATTATGTGCTCATTAATAAAAAAAGTTTTTACTAGATATTCTATGTTCTATATAATAATTCCAATTTTGCAACTGACAACATTTCGTAATAAATAAAAAATAAATATCATTTTATCCCACAGTAGATACCGTTATATAAAACAATGATTATATTTTTAAACTCTAAATTGTAACCGGTTCACGTGTTTTATTTTTTTTTTGTCACACAAATACGACGGAAAATATATTTTATTATACACACATAACTGGTACTTTGTCTTAATTAAGCGAGATAACAGATCAACAATGTTCATTTTCAAATGCATTTATTTTAACATAACGAAAAAAAAAGAAATTTTTTAATGGCCATTTAACCGAGGCGATTAGTTTTCCGCGTCGCTGAGATTTTTCGGAAAAGTTTTAGGGAAAAAAATGGCCCAATTATTTTTATTTATAAAATTATAATAGACTAAACATTTTCTGTTTCAAGTTTGCTGGTTCAACACCAGCAAACTATGTTTCGGCTTCGAAGTAAAGAAATAAAAATAGTAATTGTGGGTTATCCCTAATAGATGGACATATGCCCTCGCGGACTTTTTTGTAGGCCTTCTGAAAGTGTTAAAAATGTAGAACATTGTTTTGATATATCACATAGGGTTCAGCCAGCGTTTACAATTAAAGTGCTAAATCTCGAAAATTATCACTTTTTTGTTTTCAACTTTATCAATTATTTGTTACAGCATATATGACTTATAAATACTAACTACCTCATTGACACCCTCTAGCTATTTAAAGAAACTGCATTAAAATCCGTTGGGTATTTTAAAAGATCTAAGCATACAAGGGGACAGACAGCTGAAAGCGACTTTAATCTTTATTTTAAATTATGTAATGAAGTGTATGTCAGTACGAATAACTCTCTAATATATTTATAAACCTAACATTTATGTTATTTTTGCCAAAAACTTTTTATAAGTTGACTCTAGAAATTAGGTTCAGTAATTGATAATTGAAGTCAATAAAACTGATAAAAAATCCACGCACAGAAATGTTGAACTTGCCAATATATACATTTACATGCTATTAAAAATATGTTTGATATTACATATTTATAGCAACACTGCATAAAACTTACAAATGTGACATTAGAGACATTATGACTTAAATATATATATATTTTTTAATTTGGTTACCTATTTGAAATTAATCCACCTATATTAATTCATGTATAATTATTGTATAATTTATTAAACTTAGCCATTATATAATATTCATGTATAATATAACTAAATAATACTCATTTCTAACTATTTACTTCTTATTATAATAATTTGTTTAAGTTCCAGAACCCTAATATTGTGTAGTTAATATAAATGCCAAGTAAACTCTAGTTATATGAAGAAAAGGCTCGGCGTTTTGTACAAATTTAAATGTATGAAAATATAACAATAAAAAATGTATAATGTACGTAATTTTTTTAGGTTATTTATTTAAGTACAGATGAATAAAAAGGAATTTTGTGTAAACTTTGTTTAATTTATTGTTTTACCCCGATACGAGTCCTTTGTTCTTTGTTCAAATTCTAAAAAGTCATTCATTCGGAACCATTCATCCTGCTTGAAGGGACTATTTCTATTCAGCTCAAACAAGCGGGTAACCTGATGGTAAGTGACTAGCGTTGGCCATGGACACCAGCAATACAGATAGTGTTTCAGTTGCGTTGCCGGCCTTTAAGGGAGTGGGATGTGAAGGGAGGGCGACAGGGAGTAGGCCTCTAGTTCCAAGCTAAGCAACCAAATGCTTGTGCTCTGCATACTAGATAACGAATACATATATACTTTTCTTTTGTAAATACATACATAAAATACATAGAAAAACACCCAGACGCCACAAAAATATTCATGTTGGTCACAAAAATTTGTGCTTGGGTGGGAATCGACCCCCGACATCATCGCTGCAGCCGGTAGTTTTACCAATACGCCACGAGGCCCGTCAATATATTTTAAAGGAGCATGGACAAGGAATAAATAGAGCATACATCAATGCTGATCTACTTGAACTATTAACCTCGTGATCTTATATCATTCCATTCAATCAACAATCGCGACGAGTCAATTACATTACTGACAAGATTTCTATGAGGTCATTGGGAAATAACAACTTGACAACTTGTCCAGTTTATTAAGAGGGTAATTCCATGCCATACATTTTAGTATCCACAGGTATTTTAGGGATTTTATTTTCTCTTAACCCTTTTGACGTTCGTGTATTCCAAGTTCTGACTGGGGAGCTGATCTCCTCTGTCTCATCACCGGAGACCATCCGGGTGTGATCAGTGAAAGTAAGTATATTTGTATCGATGATGTCTGGTGAGTGCTGGATGGTGGGAACAGACCGAGATCACAATGAAGCACACAGCACCGCCATACTGTTTAGAAATTGTAAATTAACACATAAAAACCACTTGTTACGTAGATTAGTTGTAAACTTTATCAATTGTCAGTAGAAGTTTAGGGAAATTAAACTACCTGGGGGTAAGCAAGGATATATTCAAATTTATGGACGCTTCCTTGCTTTTTCCAAAACACAAAGAACGAGTAGAATATCTAGACAGAAAACTAGCGGAGGAATATTATTACATCAGAATATAACTTGTGAAAAGTTCAAGAAATTGAGAAATGTGCCAGTCGTCTATCTTCTAGACGGTAGCTAGCTACTGTTAAAACTTATTCGGTTAGATTCCAGAACTACTTCACCGCACTCAATAATACCGCGAACAACATAACCATTACAAATAACAATTTGTGATGTGTTCGGAACTACACAATAACTAAACATATATACACTCGAGAGCAATGAATCCGGGTCACTTAAAGAATCCTAAAAATCTCGGAAACTAAAAATGCTAGGTTAATGCAATAAATTGTATTTAATAGACAATGTAATACTCCTTAAATGAAGGTATTAAAACTTCTTAGTTATTGTAAAGTTATATCATAAAAAAATCAAATTTGAAAAAGGGCCACTTTCGAAGATGGAACTACGAAATTACAGCATTTGGTTTTGCTTTTGTTTGTAATCTGTCATTTATGTGGGTACATAAACCATGTTGATAGTGCTCTATATTCATTATTCAAGCTGAAATTATGTCGCTTACGCCTGAAGAATGCACCAGAATACTTACAATGCTGGAAACCGGCCGGAGTCAGCGCGATACAGCCAGGACTGTTGGTGTGTCGCTGTCAACAGTACAAAGAGTTCTCCGACGTTACGAAGAAACTGGTTCTAACCTACGCAGACCAGGAACGGGCAGAACTAGGTATACCACAGCACGAGAAGACCGATACTTGGTGAACACCATGCTTCGAAATCGCTTTCTCACAGGAACTGAACTCACCAATCAGTTTCGACGCCTCGGAGGAAGTAACCCAAGTGCATGGACAGTAAGACGTCGGCTTGCTGAATCTAACTTAAAACCCCTTAGACCTGCAAACGGCCCTAAACTGGAGCGTGGGCATCGTATTTCAAGACTAAGATATGCCCAGAGCCACGTAAATTGGAGTATTGAAGATTGGTCAAAAGTTATGTTCTCCGACGAATCAAAATTTATGCTCTACAAGCACGATGGAAGACACAGAGTGTATCGAAGACCAGGGGAAAGATTCAAGCAAGCATGCATCGAGGAAAAAGTAGCCTACGGTGGTGGGTCTGTACTTGTGTGGGCCGGAATTTCTTCTGAAAGTCGCACAGAGCTGGTGATCATAGAAAACGGCTCTTTAACTAGCGTAAGATATGTGGAAGAAATCCTCAATGATCACGTTGGTCCATTTATGGTCAATTTAGGTGAGGATGCTATATTTATGCATGACAATGCCCGACCTCATACAGGTAGGATTGTGAATGACTACCTTCAAGAGATGAACATTACTCGTATGGAGTGGCCAGCGCGCAGCCCGGATATCAACCCGATCGAGCATGCTTGGGACGAGCTAGGCAGATGCGTAAAACAACGAAACCCTCCCCCAATCACGCTTCGTGAGCTCAAAATTGCTCTCACAGAGGAATGGGAGAATATTCCCCAAAATCGTATAAGGAACTTGGTGTACAGCATGCCAAACCGCGTAAACGCAGTAATGGAAGCACGAGGAGGCAATACGAAGTATTAAAATTCAAGAAAATCGTAATAAAGTTCAAAAATTTCATGTTTCCTATTTTTGTTTTAAGGAGAGATCAGCAGATTTTTTCTTTATGTAATTTTGTGTTAATAAAATGTATGGTGACTCATATTTTTTTTACTTTCATTTAAGGAGTATTACATTGTCTATTAAATACAATTTATTGCATTAACCTATCATTTTTAGTTTCCGAGATTTTTAACATTCTTTAAGTGACCCGGATTCATTGCTCTCGAGAGTATTATATTGCATGAGTTTGGCAGAAAGTTGACCAAACTTGAGGCCATCATCCTGTGGAGGGTGTGGGACGTGACACCCTACTCGCCCCACCGCCCCCACTCCACTAATATCACGATCACTTCAGGAAGTTTCTCTAAGTGGAAACTATTTTTTATAAATCTCATCACAACATAATACATCAAAATGTAGGCAGAGTTTAACTAAACTAATATTTGATCACATTGCCTTTAACTTCAACCGTTAACTCATAAATGTTTAACTTAAATGTTTTGTTCTAACTATAATCTATATATTTGTTCTAACTGTATCTGAACTATACATACTTATAACAAATTGAAAAAAAAATATCTCATCTATGGTGTAGTTTTATTTAATTTGGCGATACAAAGAAAAGCGTAAGAGTATTAAAAAAATGAAAAAAAAAATATGTAGGGTTGCCACACCAATTAAAAAAATAATTTTACGTACACGGTTAGAGCCGGTTAACCCTTCGAACAACCTTGAAATTCCCTCGCAATGCGGATATTAATCAGACATGTTTAACCCTACGCTACGTAAATAGTGTGACGCGGTCATTAAGACCATTAAGGGGGTATTAACAACTTGATTAATGATGCCTAATTCGTCGCGACGAAGGGTTGCCATAGACTACGCAAATATTTTATTTTTTTCATCAGAAAGGAATAACATATACGCTCGATATTTAGCTGTTGTTTTTATTTAAATAGTCCAACTTTAGTTTGTCGAAAATGGGCAAATGAAAGAAAATAAGTATTCGTCATGTAAACATTTTTTTCTAGAACATATGATATGCTAAAAAATATGATAGTATAAAAGTGATAAAGGATTAAATTTATAATTGTCTAGTTATTGTTTAAATGGTCTCAGGCTCTGATCCTGGTAGGTACAAGATTGTTTGCAAATTTCGTGGTAATAATGAACGAACAAGTTCGTGAGTTGATTAATAATGATGCTATGAATAAAGAAGAAAGATCCTACATATTTATTACATTCATACATATTGTCAAATATAAATCCGCAAATTATCTGTGATATTATAATTTGTTTAACATCGATCAATTACAATAACATCACTGTGAATGAAAGAGATCTCCAGAATAATCGCAATTCGACCTGCATTCAGTGGCATGAAAAAGCAGACGAAATATTTTTTCTTTATTTGTGTCATAAATCTAAACATGATAAGCCTTGTCTTATCTACATGTATATTAATAATCTATGGGCACGCAACAAGGGTAGCAACGACCCCCTACGCGGCCAATTATTCAGTCACTCAGAGAATGACAAACATGTCTAGTTATATCTACCCCTTTCACACAAATTTTTGAACAACTTATAATATTTCAACAATATCTGCACGAATAATTACGGTTTTTTTGGACGAGTGATGAAAAAGCGTAACCCACGCTTTTGATGTAGTTTAATTTAATAGCCTTTTTGCGGAGTCGGATAATTATATTTTTTACTATTCCATATATGTATTTAACAAGTTACTAATAAGTAGACAAATTTTAAAAAACCGAAGGAGGATTAAATTATGATTCTTAATTCAAATTATAATTAAGTTAAAAAATTATACAAGATGGCCGATTGACGCTTGTCAAACTCTTGATTTGAAAAGAGTATAACTGTTTATTTTCATATTATCATGATTTATAACCAGGATTTACACACTGAAATAATAAGATCAGCGTGACAGCTACCGTATACAATATTAATTTGATTAATAAAGCATTATTCGTGCCTGTAATTGGCAATAATCTGGGGGTAAATAAGGTTCAATTACCTAGCAGTAGTTAAGGGTCAATACATACTTAATGGGACTCATGTAATAATTCTCACGATATCACATTAGTGAAATAAAAAGTAAATTTATAACCTTTTAACGTAACTAATTATTAATATTTTAGCTTATAATTAAGCAGAAAAAGTAGTAAGAATAAAGTGTGTTATGTAATTCCGAGGAGTCGAGTATAAACCCGAGTCTTTTGATTCAGAAGCTGGTTGCTGAGTTTTTAAGCCAGCGAGATGACAAAGTGATCGAGTTTACGGGATTTACTTATTGGCGAAATTTTACTTATGAGGTTTTATTATAATAAATTTAATCTTTTTCTATTTTAAAGTCACATAAAAATGACGATCAGCTGATATCCTTTCGGAATGGCATTGTAACGATTAATCTAGTATTTTAATTATACAATGTTATCGATATTCATTTGCTAATTTGTTTGATCAAATCGCATATATTTTATAATAAGTTAAAAATTGTGTGTTTAAAATTGTAATAAGTTTTTGTACTTTTGACTGTTACGAGTTTTATTGGAAAACTAGCTATTGCCCGATAGTTCGTCTGCCTGAACGCCATAAAGCAGCAAAAATATACTAATGTATTATGTATGTTTATTGCTCACCCCCAATTAGTGATAGCGTGATAATATTTAGCCTGTGTATTGACCTGACCTCTTGGCTATATTTATGCAAAATTGGACGTAAAAGCAAGTACTTTTAACGTTTGTCCGTAACAAACATAGAGACAAACAGACAAAAACTCAAAAATCATTTTCTTGGATTCTGTATCAATTGTTGATCATGTCATTCATGTCCCAAGTAAAAATAAATATCCAATGTACAGTTTCAACTTACCTACTATTTTTTTATATGAATAAATGTTATGTCGGCTTCTGTTAAAGCAATTATTTTTTAACCACCTTCTACAATTGTATATATTTGTGTGTCACCTTGTTGTGTAGATGTTCGGCAATACGGGCAGTTATCTCCTTCATTACATTCTAATGTGAGGTTCGATTTCCAGACAATCAATTTAATTAATTATTTCGATAACAGTTGTTTTTCAAAACATATAAATTTTGTGTCGACTAAGTTCTTATGAGCTGAGCAGACTCGTTGTCCCAAAGAAAATATAGAAAATATAGTATATTCACGACAATAATAGACAAAGGTGTGGCAGCGTAGACATACTACAATTTAATTAAATTATTATATTAATTAAAAAATTAATTAATTAATTCTGTATTTCAGTAATTTCCTATATTATATGCTGGCTTCAGCAATATACTAATGGAATTTAGTACTTTATCTTTACACAGCTAATTTAATTGTAGGTGTACCCGTATTTTACTGAAAAACTAATTTCAATTCTGCTAACGAGTTAGTTACTAACACAGCAATCATTGGATTAATAATTAGTTTAAAAGGTTGATGAGATTAAAATTAATTCAAATTAAAATATTTTACTTAACAAGTCTTCGCAGATATTTATAAAAAATATAATTTAAAATTATTGCTAGTGTAGAAGCTATCATGAGAAGAACCGAACAAGATACTCATGAATCCAATTATGTAATAATTTCAAATAGCAAGGGTTCACGTGGTCAATCTGTTCAGGTTTGATGGTGATAGTGTAGAGCATGAGGCAGCGTGTGGCAGCGTGGGGCAGCGTGGGGCAGCACGAGGTTGCAGCAGCGGAACAGCACCTGTGCGCGCGTCACGCTCGGCGCGCTGGGGTTCAGCAAATTGCTTCGTAATCACTGTCCACATTGATCCACACCTTCTCGCAGAGTTCCGCACTAGAATTATCGCTTAGAAGAACCCTTCCAAACATTTTTAATTCAGGAATGTGTAAACAGCGGCCATTATGATACTAGTCATCGAGTTCCATCTGGTTCCATAGAATAAGGGGTGGAGTTTATTGGCACACAGGGAACTAATTTTCAATCATTTACCATACATAACATTCTAAGTCATTTTTTAAAAATTATTAATTCGTTGAGTCTCTTTAGAACGCGGGAACTCTCAATGAAAAATCAATGTTCTAAACGCGACAAATTATACTCTCGAAGAGTTAAATGCAGTCAGAGGGTAAGCAAAGAGACCTATCTCACACGCGATGCCTGCTTCTATCTTTCACAGTCAGTCAGCAATAAACCAAAACAAACTAACTTTGTACAGATTTCTTTGATGGCATAGGAGGGCAAACGAGTAGGCATGTCACATGATGGTAAGTGACCAGCGCCGCCCACGGACAAATATAGTGTTACAGTTGCGTTGCCAAACTTAAAGGGAGTAGGATAGGAAAGGATGAAGAGACTCCGTGTACCTCTCTCACCGACCGAAACGTGGCATGAGCCACTTTACGTCGATTTTCTGATAGGTCGTGGTGTTTCACCTGTCGAGCCGGCCCATTCCTGCAGCGAACTGATTGGCTCTACCAATTAAAACTAAACAGTAACTAAAATTAGTTAAGAATTTGTAACATATACGGAACCATGAACAAGTAAATTATGAACACACAATATCTCCCCTTTAATTAATGATCAATGTAATGAACAGTCAGCGATAAGTTAATTTAATATTTATTAGACAGCGTGTCCAAGAAGTAATATTACGCTGCCAACTGACAGAACAACTAGATCTGATATTTTCACAATTGCCTTTTGGTTCCGAATTAACAAACAATTTCTCAATATTAAATCACAACAACATTAATATATTACCTAGATTCGAGATTTTTAACAGGTTCATCAGTGGCCTGTCCACTGTTGAACCTAAGCCTTCTCCTGAGTCCCCACGGTATGACTCTCGGTCCTGTACTGCCTGCATCCAACGATTGCCTGCTATTTTTATTATACTTATATATTAGGTTTATATATGTATGTCTCGGTGGTCCAGTGGTCGAGCTCCTCTTCGGACTCAGGAGTCGTAGGTTCAATGATTGATTGTTACAGTGACAATTATCGATCAATGTATCAATGACAGCAATGTACACGGTGTATCGCAATAGGTTCGCGACCCATTACATTCGAGTCTAGGCTTTAACACTCGCTGCCTACACGTTTCGGGTAGAAAAAAGTGTGAAGTTACGTTTACGTTACGTTTTAGGTTTATATTTATAATACTTATATGTTTTCCCGCGTTTTCTCTGCATTCTGTAACCAGTTATGGCTACCAATAGCCTACATAGGTTGCGCATAAAGCAATAATTGAGCAATTATAACACAACCGTCAAACGAATAGTTACATAAATGTACCACGTTTATATATAATAATATTAATAACATGGACACACTCGAAAGCGAAGCAAAATTGAATATGAATGGCGGTTGACGATAATACAATTGCACTGTACTTACTACGTCTACATATACATACATAATATGCTAATTTAAATTACATATTATAATTCGCAAACAAATACGAAACTTTTCATGCATACATAAGAGCATAGTTGTAGATGGACATTACGATATATCCTCATTACAAGTTGGAGAAATTATTTATATTCTATTTTCTGGCATTTAATAATGAGTAAAATTTCTCACACGACAGATAGGCATCTTGTAAACGAGCCGTGCAAAATGTGAACTTATGTGTTTAACATATATAATCCTCTTGTCGTATGTAGATCAATCGTTGTTTACAACTATTTTGTATCTGTGGAACATTAATTTCTAAATTTATCATCTTCCAGCTCTTATCCCACTCCAAGTGGGGTCGGTACAACATGTCATCATTTCGAACTATCCGATAAGATTAGAGCAATTTAGATTCGTTAAATTAGGTTTTCTCTATTTTCCATCTGCAACTAGCCGCTTCTGGCCCACTGAGCGTATGAGGTCGATTCTGTAGCTGGGTATTATTAGTAGTAGTAATAGTATTTGCTTTAAATACAAATACTGCATTTTTTTTTAAAGATTTAACGACCTGGTTGCTAAGACCTTTGAGTCGAGTCTTTTTGTTTTAAATAACATCTTCATTCTTAACCTAAACTAATCTTAACCTAACCTAGCCTAAACCTACAGCTTAAACTAACCTAACCTAATCATCCATAAAGTCGTGGCACTTTATGCATGATTTTCCGAGGGAGTTTTGACGACAATGTAGAAGAGCACACTAAACACGATATTTACACCATTTCCCACATTTGCACTCATATACGAACACTTATTAAATAAAACGCCACGAATTTTATCCAATAATATCCATTAAAATACAAATTTGAGAAAATAACGCAAATAACGGACATGTTTCTTCCACAGTCCCGCCAAAACTCCACAAATACTGCATCACTGCTACTGTCCACAGATAACATAGATATCATTTATTGCAGCAATAACATATTATTATGATTTTCCCTCCATAAATGTCAGTAAGATATAACGCCAAACATAACTTTTTATTTCCACAGAATCGAGTCGTAGTTGCGCGCTAAACGTACATTATAGGTACTATGGACAGTCAGTCAGTCGGTCGATAAATGTTATTGGCAATAAACATAGTTACGAGCGGCGTCTAACGCCATGCCATGCCATACTAACGCTGTGGCTGTCCGCTCGCGCCGTCGCTAAGTCGTAACGTTACAGAACCGCACTTTATTAGGTAGAGCTGCGATTTGACATGATTGTACTAATTCCATGACAAATGTTCAATTTTAAAAAAAGAACATTTTATTTTAATAAATTGCACAGAACACACGGCGTAAAGTCATCCTGAGATTTATATTTATTCTGTTTGTCTAGGTCCATGGTATCGAACTACGAAGTAAATATTTTATCTAATAATTAAAGATAGTTGTTGCAGAAGCTTCTTGGTTTGTCCTTTCTCATTATTTCAAATAAATGAAAACTAAGTCGTGATAAATGCCATCAAAACCTAATATTCCCGCGGAGCAATATTTGAAAGTATTACAAGAATTGAACGCTTTTTTAACAATTTGAGTTATGTCAATTAATACATAATAACGTTTGAATACAAGTGTTTACAATCGATACGAAGGCGTTACCCTCCGCGTAACGCGATACGCTGCGGTCACTCGTGTACTGCTCGGTCCTCGGCGGGTAGTGTGGCCACAATAAACACGCCGCGTAACGGGTTCAGGGACTATTTCCAGTTCAATGTTACGTCATTGGTACCAACACTATAATATTATAAATAATAAATCACCCTTTTATTTCTGTTAATTCTTTGCATAATTCAAAGTTACAGTGTTAGAGCCACGCAGTTCGCTGCATGATTACGCCAGCTCGGCTTGTGAAATACCACGACCTTGAAGAGTGGCCCTTGCTGCGTTTTATTCGGTGAGCAAGGTACCAGTGAGGCCCATCACCATCCCTTCCCATCCCACTCTCTTAAAGGCCGGCAACGCTATAAAACTATTTGTGTTGCAGTGCAGGTGTCCATGGGCGGCGCTGGTTACTTACTATCAGGTGCCCCACTTTCCCGTTCGACTAGTTCAATAAACGTCGGCGTGATGTTATAACAAATATTTAGAAACAGGAATACAGAAGAATCCATAATACCGTGGCGTGCTACTCATGCTAGTACACGTTGTGCAATATCTATTCGCAGATTCCAACAAAATGAGTAATTAATAAAACAAAGTAAGTAGTGTGGCGAATGTAAACAAGTGTGGAGCCCTGACACGCTCCGCAACTGTCTGCAAGGACGCTCTGACTCAACACTGGCGATAAATAAAACATACGCTTATATAATATTTATACTAAACTATACATTTTCTAGGGTCTCGTGAGCACTGAACATTGGCAGCAGAACCCTAGGATTTGTGCTGGTTATTTATCGGTCTTCCTGAGGGACACATCTGAACTAATACAGTATTTCAGAATTAATCCGATTTCTCAATGGTAGAGTCACGCAGATCGCTTCATGAATGCTGCACCTTTTCAGAATGTTCCCACCTCCCCATCCCACTTCCGATCATATTTTACGGTGGACAACGCAATCGTACTACCGTACACTATCAGTGTTTCCGGTGTTCATCGGCTGCGTTAATTGCTTTCCATCAAATGGCGCGTCTTTTTTGTCCCTATATTCCATAAAAACATAAAAACTCAAAGTATGATTAAAGTATTTATTGACGTTTATTTGTAACTTAAGTCCCTAATAAACCAAAGAGTAGGCAGAAGAAATAATACCGGCACATAATTAACACATGTAACTTCCAAAAACATATTTACTTTGAGTTTTTTTATGGGAATGAAGGGCAAACGAGCAGGCGTGTCACCTGATGGTAAGCAACCAACTCCGCCCATGGACACCAGCAACTCATATAGTGTTACTGTTGCGTTGCCGACCTTTAAGGGATAGGGGATAGGAAAGGATGGGGAAGGAGGGTGTGCCTCCGGGTACCTCTCTCACCGAACGAAACGCAGCATGAGCCACTTTACGTCGGTCTTCTGAGAGGTCGTGGTATTTCTGTCTTGGTCTTGTTATACTGTCCAGTACCTAGTGCGATTAACCCAGATATTCTAACAAAGAACTCAACTTGCACTTCAGATGATATAATAGCTTGCCAATAATTATTTAATAAATAACCATGAAATACACAATATAATTGTTTCAACTATCAAATTATCCACTCGAAATATCTAAAAGGTTGTTTTTAACTAGATATCTCTGTTTAACTCTTTTGTTTTTAAAATAACACAGACCATTTTTTATTTATATTAATTACGATATGCCAATGATGGCGCTGCCTGTCACAATATAATTAAATGAAATATCTACAGACAATTAATTTACACAACGATAAATAAAAACTCACATATTAATAAATTTACATGCATTATAATCATTAGTTAGATCGCGGGAAAAGATGGCGGGATTCCACGAAAAGCGTGACATTGTAATCCGTTCATTTGAATGAACGTAACCGAGTGAGGCATGCGGACGAAGTCTCGACCTTTGCCTACACTAGTTTATTTTTTAATTCCTAATGAATGTACCTGTGATTCATTCGGTTGCTATGAAATGCAAATTTTCCGCCCTTTGGCCGTCTCCGGATTCGCGAAAAATTCCACGATATTGTCACCTCTACATATGTAGAGGTGAAATTTTTTTTGTATAAGTAAATCGTTCTCAAGTTTGTTGACACCAGTCTTTTACAAATTGATCAAACGAATATTATTAATTGAAGAGTCTTTGGACGTCTAGTCATTCGGCAGATTCCGAATCAGGTGTCTCAAGTTTGAAACCACGGCAACGAGTTTTCGGAATGTTCTTCAGAAGTTTTGTGTGATTAACATCATAGACAGTAAAAACTGTAGCGGATTTATGATAATCAGCTCCAGGGCCATAATTGGCATACTATTATACAATATAGCTGACAGCATGGATGCATAGTTGTCTCAAGATAATATTGGTATCGATGACGTTATTTTTTGGTTGAATAACGGAAATAACTCATGATTAAAACTAATATGTGATTAAGAAGCGAGGACTCATAACATGCAATCAGTTATTAGAACTAACATGTTAATATTTTAAAGGCGTATGTCATAATTCATATCAATTCTTCCGTTCCTATCCAAAGTCCTTGAGCGCCTTGTCCACGAGCAGATTAGTCAATTCCTAACTACAAACAATCTTCTCAACCCTTACCAATCCGAGTTTCGTCCTGGTCATAGCACATCTACCGCCCTTATTAATATTACGGAGGACATCACAGCGGCTATGGAAATCAATAAACTTACTGTGGCTTGCCTGCTGGACTTCAGCAACGCCTTTAACACTGTCGATTTCAAGGTGTTGCTAGCTATGCTCAGGCTTCTTAATATATCTCCAACGGTGATTGATTGGTTCTGTAATTACCTGTCTGGTCGCCGGCAACGTGTTCGCTTCAACGAGGCTTACTCGTCTTGGAGCAATATCACGGCTGGTGTACCGCAGGGTGGCGTTTTATCTCCCCTACTTTTCGCGATTTTTATAAATCCTATTTCATCTAAACTTCTTTCTTCTTACCACCTTTATGCTGATGACTTGCAAGTTTATACTCATACTCCACTCCAGGTGTTACCCGAAGCCATCGATAATATTAACCTCTTGGTTAAGGTCTAAGTCGCATTTTGGAATGGAGTGTTGCTCATGGCCTATCCTTAAATCCGTCAAAAAGTCAGGCAATTGTGGTGGGCACTTCTAAAGTAATGTTCAAAGTGATTTGAGATCAAATACCAGCAATATGCCTCGGCGGATCAGTTATCCCTATCAGTAACAATGTGGAAAAACTTAGGAATACTTATTGATAAGACACTATCTTGGGGTCCACAGCTACAGACTATTATATATTTGCATCCGTTGGGTCTTTAAGAAGGCTACGGAATTTTCTCCGATTGCTACCAAAACTGTACTTGCCCAATCTCTCCTATTGCCAATCCTCGACTACGCTGATGCTAGCTATCTTGATGTCACCGAGGAACAACTAAACAAACTTGAGCGTCTCCAAAATGTCTGTATAAGGTTCATATTTGGCTTGCGCAAATATGACCACGTATCCGAATTTCTTACTAAGCTCAAATGGCTTCCTATACGTCTTCGCCGGAATTCTCATATTCTTTCTCTTCTTTACAATATTTTGTTTCATCCTTGTGCCCCCATCTATCTCAAAGAACGCTTTAAGTTCTTATGTGACTCATCGGAAAACTTGCAACTAGCAATGCCATCACATACTAAAAAATGTTTGGATAAATCGTTCGCCGTACAAGCTGTACACTTGTGGAACGGATTTACCACTGAGCATAAGATCTACCGAGTCGTTATGTACATTTAAAAAGCTTACAAGAATTAGGTTACATTATCAAAGCAAGAATCCATCTATTCCGAAAGCTGTCACTGTGCATATATGTATGTGTTTGTATGTGTGTGTATGTGTGTATGTATGTGTATGTATGAATGTGTATATTTATATATATGTATATGTAGTATATGTGTGTGTATATGTATCTGTTATGTATGTATGTTTATCTATATGTGTATGTTTATCTTATTGCTTTAGATTTAGATTTTGTTAAAGTTTTCTCTTCTATTCTGTTAAGCACCAACGACTACCCTAATCTCAATTGTTATATCCATAAAGGTTGTCTGGAAGAAATCGCCGATAGCGATAAGACCGCTGTTTGTGCATTTTTTTTCTGTTTTTCTAATGTAATACTTTTGTACCAAATTACTATTTGAGACTGTAGAATTCCTTAAAATGATATGATATTATATAATTACTCACTTTAAACTACATACTTTCGAATATTCAAATATTATTTAATAATACATAATAATAATCATATTCTATACGATTTCGGAATATTCTGTAGCAACTTAGTACGTGGGCATTGACACAGATAAGCTAAATATTTCCACATAAACATGGCGCAAAGAAAATAGATTTGACGTGTACGTGCAATAAATGTATTTAAATTGAACTAAGTTGATAAAGTGTGCATTAAATTATTTAAATAGACATAATATACTTGACTCAAAGGTCCTACAAACCAGGTCAGTAAAACCCAAAAATAGACAAAGTAAAAATGTCCTTGATAAGAAAATGAAACTTAATTTTGATTAAAGGGTCGTAAACGGAACCAACTTAACTAGATATTATCTATCTTTTTTTCCTTTTGACCTGGTGGTTTTTCTTTTTGGCCAGCTGGGAGACAATGCCATCAAATTAAAACTGCGCGCGGTTCTATTAAGTCCTAGTAAAACACATGGAATTATAAACTGTTGAAATGGCAATACATCGGAACAGCTCGCAGCGTTATGACCGAAGTTAATTATTACCTCAACAAATGTCGAATATAATTCTAGTGTCTGTCTATCTGCAACCATGCAGGCACGCTTCACTGCAGCTGATATACGAGTAGTCTACATACAATATACAGATAGTCCAATATTAGATACGATATAGAAATTAAAGACAAAAACATATTGTTTCTTATTTATGACAGTGTCACGTTAGTTGAATTGAGGAAAGAGCTTATTAAAAATAGAGTGATTCTTTGGGTTTTATAAGTGTTTCAATTGCATACGGTTTTTGTAACTTATAAAAGTTTATAGACGTAGACGTAATACCGAACTGGTCATAAGCAAATACGACCAACCTGTTCCGGTATACTACAGTACAGTACAGTTCTGGTATCTGCGCTGTCCACTCACTTGAAGGTCTATTTACGTCATACACCTATGTAGATAATTCGAGGAAGTTTTGTAAATGTTTCCCCTGAGTCACCGCTGGCCAGCGATTATGTGCTGGAGCTGTACCGGCTCCAGGGCTCGAGCTGATAAGGATGTTGCGTCAACAGTCATCATACAATCATACCACAATCATCCAATAACAGATTATAACTCCACGACTTGTTCAATGTTTCAGAGTAAGTACACGCGCCAGCGGTAAATACTTATGAGTACTCATTCTATTACCACGTATAGATAGAACAATTATAGTTGTGTTAATTCAACAGTGGTAGAGCTACGTAGTGAGCTGCATGAATGGACCGGCTCGACTGGTGAAATACCACGACTGCTCAGAATATCGTCGCAAAGTGGCTCGTGCCGCGTTGCGCTTGGTGACAGAGGTATCTGGAGGCCCAAACTCTTCCCCTGTCCACTTTCCGATCCCATTTTAAAGGCCGACAACGCAACTGTAGCACTATCTGTTTTGCTGGTGTCCAGGTGGCGTTAGTTGCTTACTATCAGCTGTTATGGTTGCTCATTTGCCTCGCTATGCAGTACACTGATTACCCTGACGTATGGAACAGCTCTGGCTGTACACAACGTGCGCACGCGGATCACGGCCGACATCACTCGAAGGCGCCACCACTTCACAATAATTCCCTCTGAGATGATATGATTGGTGCTGTCCGTATTAAACTCATCATCTGTCACGTGTGCTCCGCCGTGGGCGGTAGAGTTACCTCCTGCACAGTATTCGACAGGTTCGGTCCTCACCAGGGTACAAACAATTGCCTGATGAACACGGATATTTGGGGTTTGCTACCAAAGTATAAACTATGTAGAAATATGTAAATAAGTCCATTAACTTGTAAACAGAATATTTATCACGAAATATGATTGCTATATTACCGGCGCCAAGTATGTAGTAGTGTTTTTTTTTATAAGCAGTAGTAAGTCTGGTCGTGTTTTTTTTCTAAGTAAATATATCCAATGGTACATAAATAATAACATAAAGACGTCCATATCTCTTTCAGTATGTGTATACCTACACGTGAGTGAACGCAAGTGAACCAATTATTATCGTGACTATTTAATGCTAATTGGCTCGCTGCGATACATATAATTATAAATTAGAGCCACCCCCCGCGGCGTCTAGCTTTGTTGGTCACCACACAACTATCTAATATGGGAAATATATAGGTAACGTATTA
The DNA here is from genome assembly GCA_905147225.2 of Euproctis similis. Lineage (NCBI taxonomy): Eukaryota > Metazoa > Arthropoda > Insecta > Lepidoptera > Erebidae > Euproctis > Euproctis similis. The sequence goes on along the minus strand of LR990121.1, from coordinate 604,753 downwards.
TTTTCATCCGTAGGAAAATTTTGTTTGAAAATTTAATTTCATTTTATTTATCTAGGTAGCAAATTCTAATAGCCAAGTGCAAATTTTTTAAAATTGGTATCTGTCTGTAAGAAAATCTGTAAAAGTGTCTTTTATTTAAATCCGCATTATTAAAATTAAAAGTGGTGTTAGTGTCAAAATATAATAATATCACATGATCTAACTAAAGTAACTGAATATTGCCCAGTAACTAACATGAAGGTATATAGGTACATACTATTGTAAAGACCGAAATATAAAGGTGCTATGTCAGGAATTTATTAAAGAAAGTTGGCAACACTAGTAAAGCTGATCGGCAACATGGCTACATGGTACAGGGAATCCAGGACCGGAAAAACAAAAAAAATGGTAGGCCACATGTAGTAAGAAACTGGCAAACCGAATTCTAAACATTAAAAAAAGAGAAAATTGGCAGTTTATCACACATTTTATAGTAAATAAAATTAATTTAGGGAAATAGCATCGTAATGTAATCGTTTTAATGGCACCAAGGGCAATTAAACTTCCATAATTATAATGTATTTAGTTATAATGAGTTCAAGTCCGACCCCATGCCTGCTATCACTCTGTGTTGTTGATAACCATGGGATATATAAAACCAAAAAGGATTTTTTTATTTTAGAAATGACTCAGAAAGCTCAGTTGCAGCGCATTCCGAAAGTTTCGGAGATGGAACAATACATGTCGAGGAGCCAATTTACTTTCGTAATTGGTATTTAAATAATAAATTTCACACATTAAAACACAACAATGTTGGTATTATTAACGAAATTAATTAATATTATCTCGAATCATTAAGACTTGGACGCACATCGTAAATATAATAAAAGAGGGTCATTCTCTTGAAACTCCTTTTTCTATCTCCCTCTAACACTTAAAATTTGATTTAGAGTGAGATAAATGTTATATTCTACCAGTTAGTTAGTTTACTTTCGTCACTACATCTCTTTCCTTAAGAACTATAGATCGGTAACAACGCTCACTGGGCAGCTGGAACACTAATTCGTCCATAGGCCACGTTTACCTCGCCATATCAGTTTAAAGTTCCATCAAATAAATATGAGATATTGAGAAGAAAAGCCACACCGACGATGGCAAAATGGTTTTTTTGAAAAATTCTGAAACGAGTTGGAAAATAAAACATTCTAAATCGTCACTTAACTAACTAACTAACAAATTAGATAATATTCTCCGTCCTTGGAATATATTAATAAATCTATTTCCCTACAATGGTATTGGTGTGAATAAGTCCAGCACATCTCACAATTACGTAAAGCCACAACTATTTGCTAGTAACGTACACAGACACACAGACAGATAATCAGTGAATGTGCGACAATCCTTTTGTTTGAGGTGTGTAGATACCTCTCTACCTACCCACAATGGCTGATAACAGGTGTGCGCGCGCGAGTCGAGCGTGAGAACTGTTCACCAGAATATGACTCGCGGACGTTTGTAAATATGTATATTGTAGTTATATTATGTAAACCGTTACATTGCCTTTTAAGGGGACCGTTCCAAACGGAATCCTAGAGCTTTACTGTCACCGCCCATGGGCATTACACGTCCAATAATTTAATTGTCCTCCAGAAATAAATAAATAATGTTAATGTGAGATTCGATAGGTTCCGCCAACACTAGAAGAACGAGTAGAGTCTATCACTATAACAATGATAAAGCCACGCACTTCACCATCACGACCAGTGGAATACTCAGAAAATCGACGTATACATACATACATACATAACATCACGCCAAATCCCTTGCGGGGTAGGCAGAGAGAACAGAGCGCATAGGGCACGATTCTTACACGCCTCACTCGCTTCGTTGACTTTCATAACTCTTTTCATGCACGCGCGTCAGTTTTTGAGGCTCTTAACATCACCTTCCTCCAGAACACGTTTTATTTGGTCATGGAATGTCTGTCTTGGCCGTCCTCGACTCCTACATCCATCCGCTTTTGCATTGTATATCTGCTTAGTCAGTCTTGCATCAACCATTCTTTCTACATGTCCGAACCATCAGAGCATGCCCTTTCTTACTTTTACACCGACACTCTCTTTCAAACCAACTTCCTTCCTTACAACCTTGTTTTCTACGCGGTCAGCGAGAGTCACTCCGCAGATTTTGCGTAGTGTCCTCATTTCTACCGCGTTTAATCTACTTTCATGCACACTCTGCCATACCCAGCTCTCGCTTCCATAAGTTAGCGTTGGGATCAGGACTGCATTGTGGATTGCTAGCTGGGCTTTTCTGCTAATGTTTTTTGCGCCCAGGAATCTGCCCAACGCTCCATTTACGCTATTTCCTATCGCCACTCGTCTTTCTACATCCCCGGGGTACCTTCCATCTCTGCTTAAAGCGCATCCGACGACCAAAATCGACGTAATATCTCGTTTCGTTCCGTGTGACAGGTATCCGGCGGCCCACCTTATTTCCCTCCTCCCTCTTAAAGTCCTGCAACGCAACTGTAGCACTATCAGTGTTGCATGTGTCCACGGGCGGCGATAGATAATTACCAGCGGGTGACCCGCTTGCTGATTTGCCTGCTATCCCATAAAAATAGTAACATAGTATGGCAAAGTTTAGCCAGCAGAAGATTGAATGTGTTCAAAAAACATAAAACCATGTCACTCAATTACAACTAAAATAATAAATTTCTGAAAAAAAATTACATTTATATATTTGCGCCTGTATTTCAATCTGGTGCAAATCAACTGGTGTGAATGTAGATTGCTTCGTGAGAACTTGACCACGCCGTTCATTATTCAGTTTCAGCTGTAGTGGGTGTCTGAAGATAATTCCACGAGCTGATTATGATCAAGGTCCATCGAAATAAACAGATGTAATGTAGGTGTACATTACTAATCTGCACTAATCATAGTCTGTTCTTGTAATTCATATCGGGGAATAAGTGCGATCTGTGTGATTCATGCGAGCTTGAATCATATCGCAACAACAACCACGAAAAGAGATCAAGAGAATGAGTCTCTTTACAGGAATATCACAGCCTGCTTACAGTCACGGTACGCAAAGGGAGGTCACAGAAAAATATTGTTTACGGAGGAAAAAGTTTTTACAATTGAGCAACATTTTAACAAACAAAATGACCGTATTTATGCTCAAAGCTCTAAGGAAGCTTCCCAATTAGTTGACAGAGTGCAACGTGGGCGTTATCCGACTTCAGTGATGGTTTGGTGGGATGTTAGCTACGAAGGAGTGACTGAGCCATATTTTTGTGAAAAAAGTATCAAAACATCGGCACAAGTGTATCAAGATACCATTCTTGAAAAGGTAGTCAAGCCCCTTAACAACACCATGTTCAATAACGAAGTATGGTCCTTCCAGCAAGACTCGGCACCGGGCCATAAAGTTCGGTCCACGCAATCTTGGTTGGAAGCGAACATTTCGGACTTCATTAGAGCTGAAGACTGGCCGTCGTTTAGTCCCGATCTTAATCCACTGGATTATGATTTGTGGTCAGTTTTAGAGAGTACGACTTGCTCTAAACGTCATAATAATTTAGAGTCCCTAAAACAATCCATACGATTGGCAGTGAAAAATTTTCCCATGGAAAGAGTGCGTGTTTCTATTGATAACTGGCCTCAACGTTTAAAGGCCTGTATTGCAACCAATGGAGACCACTTCGAATAAGCTTTTTATATTTTATATCGTTTTATATTTATGTATTAAAGTAACACACTGTAAAAGTAATAAATGTTAGTTGCAATTAAAAAAAAATTTTTTTCTTTGTTACAATATTTATGGCATGACTAAGTATATTCTAAATTCATGTAATCAAACTCCATATTACTTAAAATTATCCTTATTAATAATTAATAACAATTAATGTAAAGGGAATAAAAACAAAAGTTATGCAGAAATCTAACTACTAGAATACTATTGTTTTTTTTTTCGGGAGCTAAAGATTAATAAAGGTAGGCTAAGAATGTAAGTGATATTTCTCACTTGTCAAATAGTAGGTAGAGCCAGGCGACTAATCTACCCGGTTATTGTTTTCAACAATAACTAAATAAATAAACAGAGTTAACCGTTTTTAGTTATACCCCGTTTTTTATTAACAAATTTGTGAATGAATAATTCTCGTTAATTTTTTGCCTCATTCACTCATTCAATGCCGACAACGTACCGTACTTCTTGAATGTTCTTTCAAAGTGGTAGCCCTAAGCCTCAACACACTGTTTTCATTCACTGGACCTTTAATTTTTTTTGGTATCAAAAAGTAGTGTTACTTTATGTGTAATTGTAATTTACTGAAGTCAGTTTTGATTTAACATAAACATTTAACCTTAGTAACCTTGTAATCTTTATATTTTAATTTATTCGATTAAATTTGAGCTTAATAATTAAATTTTAAATATTGATATCAGTCGGTACTCGGGCAGTTTTTAAATGAATTCCATTAACGAATTTTGACAATAGAGTATTAGCAAAAAAAGATGTTCAAAAGAGGACAGAACAATGCCTTTTACCTTTGAACGAATGAATGTAGAGTACCAGTACCTAACTAATGAATGAATCTATGTGTGAGGTACGCTGCCGTGCGAAAGTGAAATAGAATTACATTTTTTTTATCATATATAAAGGTTTTTTTTTTATTTTGAGTCATCGTATCTTACAACTTTGTTCAATATAGGTATGCATTGTCATAACGGAAAGTGTGAACGAGTCCATTGAGTGCAGAAGAGTTTTTTAAATATATCATTCCCGTGGGAAATGTAGAAAGCCGTGCGGTTCACGAGCAAATGTCAAGATCCTGTCAAGGACTTTTTCATGTCAAATAAATAAATTAGTGCATAATTTTACTACAACTTCCGTGAGCTTACATTTCAACATATTTTCCTGGAGATATTTCCTCCGTAAACATAACGGCAAGACGAGACTTAACAGACGCTGCCTACACCTTTGTTATTATATTATTTAAGTTATTATATCGTCTCCTTTGCAATTAGTATGCATGTTTACTAAACTAACATAACATACACATAAAAAGAAATCATCATAAAAAGACCAGGATCATATTATTTTAATTTATATACGATTTTATCTTCCTATTTCATTTGAAAACGTGCTCTTCTTAGACTTGATGTACATATTTCTGTGTAATTAAAATTGACAACGTCCATTAGTCGATCGCCTTCAGATTCACTTCTTATTAACCTTCTGACCTAAATAGCAAAACTCTATCTAGTCCAGTCATTATAGTAAGTTCACCTCGGAATTCGAGATACCCAGCTGTAAGTCTGTAAATAGTTGTATATTGACACCCTAAAAGTTGTCTCAAAACCTACATATGGTAGGGTGTAAGCAACTATTAAATTTCAAGGTCAAAAATCGGTATTTTGCGCTTTTTTTGGAAATATCTCATTTCCTATGGGTTTTTTGCTATTTGTATTGATTATCAATATTGTAGAATACAAAATTCCCTGCAAATTTGGTTTAAACATTTTTTTATACGGTGAACCGTTTTCGAGATAGACGGCGGAGAGCGCGCGGTCACCGCATCACTTCAGGTCAACCAGTGCCTCCGGTTGAAAACGCGCCATATATAGTTGATGAACTATCAATAAATCAATGATTATAAATATTTGTCAATTTTTTAAACTATTATATTTTATCATTTTCTTCATGCATTAAATCTATATCGATTCGATAATACTGTTAACCGTTTACTAAAATTATAAAATAATTAAGAGAAAAACTTAAATGTTAAATTATATTCCCATTTACCTTTACCTTTATCCTCATTCCAAAAAACATATTTTATTTCTACACGCATTAAGTGGCTGTGACACAACTTCTGCGCTTTTTAAAAAGGGAAAAAATCATTTTTAAAAGTTTTTGAGAAACTGACAAATTTGGATGAACTAGCTGCAGCATTTGAGGAAGAAAATTGTTCGACCCAGAGATTATTAGAGAGTGGAACTCAAACCTTATTAGCAGTCTATAATGCTCCGAAATCTGTGAAAAGTCTCGATCATCTTCGTTTTACGCATTACGTCAAGTCTACAAAACTTAATAAACCTGTGCAGCTTTCAAATATTCCACCAACAAGTGCAGCTGCTCATCAACATTTCAACCGTGTATATTATCAAGTTCAAACTTGGTTAGGACATGACTTGGAACCCCAGGTATGGGGTTGGGCAATGCAAAATGATTTTCTGGAGCCTATCATGACAATTTTACCACCTGCTCCAGAAGATTTGCTAAATACAATTTTCTGCAACTGCAAAAGTGGTTGTGGTTCGCGATGCGGATGCAGGAAAGCGGGCTTGCAATGCTCTTTAGCTTGTGGCCAATGTAATGGGCAAGCTTGTCTCAATGCTCAACCATATCAGAGTGACATTAACGAAGATGGAACCTTTGATCCCGAAATCATGGAAGAACTTGAGACAAATGTCGTTGAAGACGATAATGAAGACCAGTTTGAAATTTACCAGCAGCCAGAAGACGACGATGAATAGGAAGAAGATGTTTAAAATTATAAATTGTAGTTTTTGTACCCTTTATTCCATTTTTTTACTTTCAATAAAAAAAAATATTCAATGATATTTTTTAATAAAAAGATTAATCCATAATTTATTTGTTTTTTTTTTCATCATGTAAGAAGTTATTAATATTAATTAGGTTAAAATTCAAATATAATTCTTATATTTTCATTAACAATTCTGCAATTACATGGGCAGGTAAGTGTTGTTAAATAAATTAATACTGAATAAAAAGTGGATAAGTTAGGAAAAAAATGATAAAATATAGTATAATAGTTTATAAAAATTGACAAATATTTATAATCATTGATTTATTGATAGTTCATCAACTATACATATGGCGCGTTTTCGACCGGAGGCACCGGTTGACCTGAAGTGATGCGGTGACCGCGCGCTCTCCACCCTCTATCTCGAAAACGGTTCACCGTATAAAAAATTATTTTAAACAAAATTTGTTGAGAATTTTGTATTCTACAATATTGATAATCAATACAAATAGCAAAAACCCCATAGGAATGGAGATATTTCCAAAAAAAGCGCAAAAAAACGATTTTTGTGACCTTTGACCTTGAAATTTAATAGTTGCTTACACCCTACCATATGTAGGTTTTGAGACAACTTTTAGGGTGTCAATATACAACTATTTACAGACTTACAGCTGGGTATCTCGAATTCCGAGATTCTTACCTAATTTCAGCTTAAATGACTGGACTAATCCCTTGTTACGCTACAGACATAGTGCATAGAGTTTTTATTTTTCACTCACACAGATGAGTTAGATGACAACTTTGGGATACGGTGTGTGTACACCGTATCCCAAAGTTGAGAAGGAAAAACTCAGTTCCGTACACACTCTACATACATTACCCGGTTCCTTGACTTTCATAACTCTTATACCCTCTCGTCGTTCTTTAGGGCATCTAACGTCGTCCTCTGATAAGACACGTTCAGTTAGCAGTTCAGTTAGAAGGTACACTACTGCTTCAGTCCATTTTTCATATGTCCCAACGACAAGGCTTGCATTCAGACTAAACCAACAAACAACATTTTTGGTATAACGATATAACACATTAATTTGCCTGATCGTCTTTATACCAAGTCTCGGTGGCGCAGTGGTCGAGCACACGGTTTCTGATCCAGAGGTCCGGGTTTGATTCCAGACACTGCTCACACCAATGACTTTTCGAAATTGTTTTCGGAAGTTATGTGTGTTAAATATCGATGACTGAAAAACTTTGTGCCTGGTATGGCAATAGCTTCGCCACCTATTCCATTTGGGACGTAAACATAACGGCGAGATGAAGCTTAACAGCCGCTGCCTACATCTTCGGGTAACAAAAGGCGTGAAGTTATGTTATGTTTTGTCTTTATACCGCGAATACTCGGTCAGTAGTAAGTACTAGGTTGTTGTATTTCGTAAGTAGCCTAATAGTAATATTCCAAATGATTCACCTTCCCCCGGCTCCACTCTGCCGGCAGACGGCAGTCCTTCACAACTCCCGCAACACTTGCGGACGGACGTGCGCCCACACCTTCCCGCCTCAGCGCATTCATCTAGCAAAACCTAGTTTTCCTTTATCTAGTAGTTAAATTGAGTTCGAATCAATTTCCGGTACTAAACAGGTCCTTCGTGTTAAACGGCTGAACCAATTTGGATAGACCTGATGTAGGTGAAGGTATAGAAGTACCGACAGGAACTCTATCTAAATTAATTATACATATGTATTAGCATCAGGATTGATTGGGAAAAGTGATGGACCACGGATGTTTACGATAAATGCACACAAAATTTCATGAAAATCGGAAGCAGAATATGTTAACCTATGAAAGCAAAATCTACTCGTACTTGACAAACGTATCGGTTTTTTTTAAATTTAGTGTTTCCTTGTTAATCCTTAGAGTTACATAAAATCCGTAATTAGCTAACATCGCAGAATTCTTGAGATTTTGTAATGAGAGAGTTCACAAGAGTTCACATTTAGGTATTTAGGTTTTTTTTTATGGGATAGGAGGGCAAACGAGCAGGCGTGTCACCTGATGGTAAGCAACCAACGCCGCCCATGGACACCAGCAACACATATAGTGTTACTGTTGCGTTGCCGACCTTTAAGGGATAGGGAAGAGGAAAGGATGGGGAAAGGGGGGTGGGCCTCCGGGTACCTCTCTCACCGAACGAAACGCGGCATGAGCCACTTTACGTCGACCTTCTGAGAGGTCGTGGTATTTCACCGGTCGGCCCATTCATGCAGCAAACTGCTTGGCTCTACCACTGTTAAGATTTAGTATTTTGTAGATTTTTAGTTTATTTGTATATTATTATTATCTTTAAATTTTCAAGCTGCTATTATTATTCCTATTACTTTACTAATTTTAAGAAGTCATGTGGATGGCCGCGTGCGCACGTCATCTGTCATCAACGTCACCCGTCACATTTGCGCGGGAAGGCGACAAACAAGGCAATTATTTGCCATTATCAATTAGCACGTAAGCAGGAAACAACTGATTTCCCTACGGCCACATCCCAGTGAATCACAATAGAACAATTTGGCACAACAAAATTGGGTAAACGGTAATTTCATTAAGGATGATCCTGTGCTTAAGTAGGATACGTAACTGCCAAATTTAATAGCCTGGTTTGTCATATATGTCGACCGAAGGTGGCAAGAAACCTAATCTTTAAAAAAAATCTGAGATAGAGAAAAAGTTCTTAATTTACTGGGAACAATGAAGAAGTACAAATTAAAATCATCCGAAATAACACTATTTCAATTTTCCTACGTATTAATACCTATTATGTATATATTGCACATCAAATAATGGAATACGTGATAGAGCATATACATATGCTTCAGCAGAAAATCTCAAGAGGCAGAAATACAGAAACCTTGTAGGTGCTCCCGTTTTTGAGCCGTTTGGGGTTGAAACTCTGGGGACAAGCGGTCCGAGTGCTCGTTCACTTTATAAAGATCTTGCCACGAGCCAGTTCGAGGCCTCTCGCGACCAGAGGGCTAGTCTATTCTTCTGCCATTCAGCGTGACAATGCGACCAGTCTTCTGGGCACGCTGCCAGTAGCCCGAGATGCGGAGAAATTGTATTACAGCTAGTTTTTTAATTATATAAATTATAAATAATGTAATTAATTTATTATCTGGCTAACCTGAGGAGCATCACTTCAAGAAAATGACTTATTTTTATTACAAAATCTAAGTTGATAAGTGGAAATACCTATCTAGAAACAGATATAAATATATAATACAATACATATACTTAGTCATGCCATAAATATTGTAACAAAGATATTTTTTTTTTTTTAATTTCAAATAATATTTATTTCTTTTACAGTGTGTTACTTTAATACATAAATATAAAAAGCTTATTCGAAGTGGTCTCCATTGGCTGCAATACAGGCCTTTAAACGTTGAGGCCAGTTGTCAATAGAAACACGCACTCTTTCCATGGGAAAATTCTTCACTGCCAATCGTATGGATTGTTTTAGGGACTCTAAATTATTATGACGTTTAGAGCAAGCCGTACTCTCTAAAACTGACCACAAATCATAATCCAGTGGATTAAGATCGAGACTAGACGACGGCCAGTCTTCAGCTCTAATGAAGTCCGAAAGGTTCGCTTCCAACCAAGATTGCGTGGACCGAGCTTTATGACCCGGTGCCGAGTCTTGCTGGAAGGACCATACTTCGTTATTGAACATGGTGTTGTTAAGGGGCTTGACTACCTTTTCAAGAATGGTATCTTGATACACTTGTGCCGATGTTTTGATACCTTTTTCACAAAAATATGGCTCAGTCACTCCTTCGTAGCTAACACCCCACCAAACCATCACTGAAATCGGATAATGCCCACGTTGCACTCTGTCAACTAATTGGGAAGCTTCCTTAGAGCTTTGAGCATAAATACGGTCTTTTGTTTGTTAAAATGTTGCTCAATTGTAAAAACTTTTTCATTCGTAAACAATATTCTTCTGTGACCTCCCTTTGCGTACCGCTTCAGTAGTTGTTTAGATTTTAACACCCTATTCTTTTTTAAATTATCAGTTAATAAATGACCAGTGCTCCTCTTATAGGCTGCAAGTCCTAAGTCATCTTTTAAAATACGCGACATTGTTCTAGGTGCTATCTTCATCTCCTCCTCTGGACAGGATTTCTTCGAATTCTTTCCCTTACTGCTTTGACCACCTTTTTCGTACGAACACTACGTGGACGGCCAGGTCTTTTTCTGTCACAAACAGAGGAGGTCTCATTGTACCTATTAATAGCCCGGTATACAAACATTTGACTAATACCAAGTGTATGGAGAGTTTTAAAAATTGCATTTGGCTCCATCCCTACTTTGTGTAATGCAATCACAGCGATTCGGTTCTCTTTATCACCCCACTCCATTTTAATATCGCAAAATATTGTACAATGTATTGGCGCCAAAACGAGAAAACACAATAAACAATCGTATAAAAATGACAGATTCCAAATTCAAATTTATTTTTAGTTGTAACAGAGTCAAAGTCAAAGTCAAAATAACTTTATTTTTATAGGTCTTCACAGACACTTAAAAATAGTCAACAAGTACAGATAACATTATGATTTAAAATTTAATAAAAAAAAAACAAACACGAGCGCTTGTGGAAAGTGCCTCCGTGGAACAAAAAAAGACACGGACGCAATCGCCACGAGCGGCCCGATTCCGAGTGTAGGGGCTATCATGAGAAGAATCGGGCAAGAAACTCATGTGCCAAATACTCTTTTCAAACCATTTGAAATAAATAACAATATTATTATTACTACTGAAAACAAATCAGTAGGTTGGTGAATAAAAGGTGTAGCAAACAGAATACTCGACAATCACAATTAAGATCCAACCAAATTAAAATCAACGTCCTACATGTTAACTAAGAAATTCTATGCGATCACAGTAGTCGAGCACAACTGACGCGACACCTTTTAATTAGAGTGGTAACGTTGTGCAAAAATTGTGGCGAATAATAAAAAAAAAAAATTAAAAAATTAAGTTTCTATTATATATGTGAACACCATATCAAGGCAAATTTACAATTAAAAAGCTATCAGAAATTATTACAGAACGCCTCCACTCCGAAAAAGTGAACAAATTCCAATACACAAACTACAAAATCCGCGTTGAGCAAGCAATTTGACGGTCCCACTCCGACTTGTCAGTCATGAAGTCGTTGATGGTGTAGTATGCACCACCAATGAGACGACCCTTTAAGCCCGCCTAAAGCGATCATAAGACAAGATAAGATAAGATCATAAGACACAGTAACAGTATTTATGGCCACACTAAGTATATATAATAGAGTGATACAGAGCCCAGACACCTACATTGTCTACCGATATGATATTAATTTACATTTTAAAATCAATTCAAATGTAGATATTTACCGGAGACACCGGAATGTCTTAGTGAGCGTGATTGTCGGCTGTTGCCTACCTCGCTTTACGCGCCATTATGACATACAAGCTCTGTAAGCCTTATTACACTCCCCTGATCTACAATTTACAATTTTTAACTATTTCATTATCCCTTATACATATACCCTTTTTCTTCTTCAGGGTTTCGTACCTAAAGGGTAATGAGAAAAATCTGTCGTTATGACTTCACTGTGCTGTCTCTATGTATCTTATCACGCTTGCACAGTGGATGAAATTTTGTTCCTTTAGCCGCTATAAATGAAAACAAATAGTAGAGACAGATTACAGACGCAGACGTAGAGACAGATTAGGTATAAATAATGGTACCTAACTACCTACCCACTGTGCCCAAGTCCAACTAGCACTAAGAAGTAGAAAATAGCAAGTCGGCTCTTTGATAACTCATAGAAGTATCAAAACTATGATTGTAACATATCACACGCCGGAACACAATTACTACTGAAAGTGAATTTGTGCTATTCGGTCACGGTTTCCTATGAAACTGGGGACGACCAGGAAGGGCAGTCTCGTATAGTAAAAACTTCATAAATTAAAACTGTTAACAATCACATTAGGTTTCCAACTGAAAATGAGATAGAAAGTCATAACATGAGAGGTAAGAGTAAACTATTAAATAAATATATCAAATAGACTGTATGTTCTGACGAGCATATTGTAGGGTAATTGCCCTCCCGTGCGAGGCCATACAGTGCAATGTTGGAACATGTCTTTACGTCATATCGTGTGGGGAAGTGGGCTGACGTCAGCGCTCCTTACGACCTGCCCACGCCTTCACGACGACTGCTGAGTGCCGAGTATGACGAGTACAAGCTAATTATATCTGGAGAGAAACTTCCTCTGTCATTCATAATACTCAGTGCAGTACAGACAGAGAGTCACAACTATCATCAATATCTAAAAAAGGGGAGATAAAAAGTGGAAGAATATAACGAGCATATCATTTGTTTTTTGGTTGGACATTTTTAACCTTAATGTTGACATATTATGCGAAAGAGTTGGGGTTAAAAAAATCAAGGAATATTCATTGGTTCTATGTTATGGGCATATGTAGACCTGGGCATATTAAGTTTTGGGGTTGAAAAAAAATTGCTTCCTAAAAAATGAATGTGATTGTCCAATCTTAGTGCATGTCATGAAACACTGCTAAATTAAAACAGCGGGTTCGATCTCCACTCAAGTAAAACATCTAAGTTATGAAGTATGGCGTTATATGATGCCTGGGGTGGATGAGGGGTGGGATTTTTGCTAAAATTTTCGTTTAAACGAATATTTATTACCGAGATCAAACTGAGCAACGATTATGAGTAACTTTTGTATTTGAAATAAAACGGAGACAGAAGATTCATTCATATCTATTCTTAGATCTAAACTAGTTGTTACCTGCCACTTCGATCATAAGTAAAATAATATTTATTGTTTATAAACCACGTTAATGTCTAAGATGATGGGTACCCGCTCACCAAGTAGTGGCTACCAAACCCTCTAGCTAATTCGGAAACCTTCTACCTATCTTTCGCTTGATCCCTAACTCATATCGAAAAGTGCAGAGCGGTTTGGACTGCTTGAAGATCCATTCAGCGAGATTTATCCTTATAACTTAAAGTACTTGCTTTGTATTATAGTAAAAAGAGCCAAAATTGCTCGTACAGACTGTAAGTAGTAAATAATGTTTCGTAAATGTCGTCAGAATAGGTCCAGCTCTCTGTCCTCTCATAACCAACTTTATATTGTACTTATTTATTAAACGTTCATATCTACACTAATATTATAAAGAGGAAAGATTTGTGTTTTTGTATGTAACGAATAAACTCAAAAAGTACTGGACCGATTTTAATAATTCTTTTTATTATTAGCTTTTTATTAGCTTCACCTGTATGTTTGTTTGTATGTTTGTTTGTAACCGACTTCTTTGGGCGCGATTTTGACCCACTTTAAACGGCCAGATTTCGTTCAAACTTTGTAGATTTATTGAGGACCGATGACAATACACTAATTTGATAAAATTATTCCATTTTTCAATTTGCAAAATATGATTTTTAGTGTTCATAGTTCACTTCTCGCGATGATCGGAAAGTCTACGTTATCAACTTGAAACGAGTTCCTTGTATAAGTCACAGATGGCGCTATTAACGCGCTTGTTATAGAAAACCGAACTAAAAAAATATAAAATAAATAATAGTTTAAAAAAACTAAAAAACACGCTTTTTATAGAAAACCGAACTAAAAAATAGAAAAATAAAAAAAAATATATTTTATTTAAAAAAAAAGCGTGGGGTGCATGGTGTCAATAGTTATATATTTTATTGACAGATATGAGTAGAGTGATTATCATTTCGATAATATCTTAAAAAGCACCCCACGCTTTTTTTTTAAATAAAATATTTTTTTTTTTATTTTTCTATTTTTTAGTTCGGTTTTCTATAAAAAGCGTGTTTTTTAGTTTTTTTAAACTATTATTTATTTCTTTAGAAAGCTACATTATCACTAAGTAACATAGGCTATATGCAATGGTCGTCGTCATCGACATTTTGTTTGTACGCGAGTAACACCGTGAGGCGGGAAGCTACATACAATATAGCGGTACGAAGTTCGCGCGGTCTGCTAGTTTGTTTATAAAAACCAAAAGTTTTCAATAAAAATTACAAACAGACGGTAAATTTTTATTTCTCTTATGTGATAACGCCTAAGATATGAACATCATGTGATATTCAAAAGATACAGAATCAATTAAAAATAGCTCGTATTAGGATATCAATGGTCGTCTGTTCGTCGGACGTGGGCGTTAATTGAAACAATGGAGGAACAGCAGACGAGTCGAGTGTCCATAACGGGTGCTGATGATTTTCTTGACGAGTGTTTGACGTCCACGTCGGCCGGTCTCCAGGTCACCACCAGACTGCATGACCACACACCCCTCACATATCTCACTGATACCATTTCATTATTTCTTGGTCTACGAAGTCACTTTCGTGTTTTTATATGTAATTTAACTATAATACTCTCTGTAGTTAGTGACAATTTTTAAGTGTCTGTGAATAAATTATATTAATATGAATAAATTATATGTATTAAATAAAAATAAAGCTATTTTGATTTTATTATTTTGTCAATGATATTTTATTTTGAAATAAGTGTAGCCGGTTTATTAAATGCTATGCTACCATAGAGTCAAAACAATTCATTCGTCATGTCGGTATAGAGGACCACAAATTCCTTCAATACCCTGAGCTATGGGCTGTACTCTGTCACATCACGGAATGCAGGATTCAGTCTCAATGACTGACAGCGGTCACTATTTGTTTAGTCATCATAATAATTCCGTTCTTATGATCGTGACTCTAGCTGGTGATCTGACATCGACGTCATAGACAAAAAAGTATCAACAAACAAGACCTGTTGTTGTCAACATGTTCAATAATATAAATTGTTTACCAGGGCCAGTACAGTAACACCGGCGCGGTCAGGCCATTGTTGAGGCACGGGTCAATCGGCATTGTGTCCCCGCGTCGAACTGTCAATATTTTTAATTATGTTTTATTAGGGTTCCTTTCTTTATTGGAACCACGGGACGTGAGATGCTCTCAACTATGTTCCAAACTACTGACAGCACTGTTAGATTTAAGATCACTTTATTATGAGACAGGGGCTTTCCTGGCGGTAAGTTACTAGCTCCACCCATGTACATGTGCAACACTGGTCACATTTATACCGTTCTTTAATAAGTAAAATTTGAAGTTTGTAACAAAATTGTTATACGAGCCTACAAAAGGTTAAGATGGAATGGGGACGAGGATGGGAAGAGAAGGCGAGGAGGATGTAGGTCTCTAAACGCGCCGTGAGCCACGTGACGTCAACCTTTAGAGACGTCGTGGTATTTCACCAGTCAAACCAGCTCATTCATGAAGCGAAATACGTAGAATAGGTACTGTGAAAAAAGAGAAGTCCTGCTTCTGGTATCTTGACACCAGACGACACCTAAGAGAAGGGGGTGATGGGTTTCTATTAGCCCAATATAGCTGTAATGTTTTATGTTATATAATGCAGTTAGTTCCGTGTGTCCGGACATGACATCCCTGGACACATAATGGAGAAAGTTATAAATGACAGAACGTACGCGATCAGCGAGATCCGTTGACCGATAGTAGTCACGCACAAGTTGAATAACTTGTATATTGTACATAAATATATACAGTATTAGGTCCATGGAAGCTGAGGCGAACTAAACATAACGAGGTCAACATATGGAAATTGAAATCATATTTACTAATATTTTTCTTTATCAAAAACACATTACCTTTGTGTCACGTTTTTTGCGATGGACTCCCTAACTACTTAACCGATTTGAATCAAATTTACACAGCCTATAAATTCTGATTCCGGTTAAAAGATAGGATAGGAAAACTTTTTTTATAAACTCCAACCCTGAAGGATATCGCCGGGAGGTTGGAGGTTTAAGATTGAATCTTGGTCGAAATATTCTTCTGGGCATGATATTTATCTATAAAAAACTACAGGGAAATTGCTAGACCGACTTTGATGATAATTTGTGAAGCTATTGGGTAAGGGTGGTTAAGTTAGGTTAGCTTATTTATTTATTTTTTCCAGAATAAGGTGTCTTGGGGCAGGCAGTATTATGTATATATTATATATATGTTATATTATATGTATATATATATATAACCCAATATTTCTAATGATATCATCATTCTACCATACAAAGGACGCGGGTCACGCGGGACTACTCTATACTTCAAAATTCAATATTGTTGGTGTACCAGCCGTTCTGGAACCGAACGGTTTGGTGCGCGATGATGGCAAGAGACCCGACGGGATGTCTCTTTTGCCTTGGAGGATGGGTAGGCCTTTGGTGTGGGACGCTACTTGCGTCGACACCCTTGCGCCATCGCATCTTCCAGGCACGGTAGAGGTGGCCGGTGCTGCTGCTGCTTCGGCAGAAAATCTCAAGCGGCACAAATACAGAAACCTTGTAGGTGATTATGTATTTGAGCCGTTCGGGGTCGAGACTTTGGGGACATGGGGTCCGAGTGCTCGCGCACTTTATAAAGATCTTGCAAAGAAGTCTCTTTGCTTCGATCAGCCGATCGAAGCCTCTCGCGACCAGAGGGCTGGTCTATTCTTCGCACAGAGGATTAGCATTGCCATTCAGCGTGGCAATGCGGCCAGTCTTCTGGGCACGCTGCCGGTAAACCGAGATGCGAAGAAATTTGATTTCAGGTAGTTTTTTAATTGTAATTTATTTATTTGTTCTTATTATTTTTGGTGTATACTGTTGTTGGAAAAACTTCACCGTAATAAATTCATATTTCTCAGTGTGTATTGAAAGTTGAAAACGTAAAAAAATATCAATAGCTTGAAGATGTAATGAGACAGAGACATCTGTCGGTGTCATTGTATAATTAAAGTATACAATGAAATACTACATTTTTTTTATCCTTTACTCACTACTTCCGGTAAAGTATGATGTCCATTTCCTTCCGCCCACAGACGAGGTGGTGTCGTCTATTTTGGTTAAATTAATGTAATGACCAGTGGCCGCCTGTCTGCAGGTCCCAGATCGCTGAATGCTGGTACATGAACAGTACCGTCGCTCTCAAGTCGCGTCTGTATAATTAACGCCTCCCACGTGCGCGCACACAGCTCACTGCTGACCCACTTACAAATGTAAGATTCAGTTAAAATATTTAGCTATTTTTTATTGCTTTTAATAACAGACAAAGCAACCGCCTCCATTTATCTAGGCGTCTGCGGTTTATTGTAACACAAATAGCCAAACTACCAAGATTATTGAAACAAAACATTGACAGTCTTGGTAGTCCAGTGGTCAAGTTTCCCCGCTCCTCATTCAGAAGTCGCGGGATCAGTTCCGAGCTCACTACACCAATGATTTCTCGGAATTCTTTTCGAAAGTTATGTCTGATAAATATCGATGACTGACAATATTGTGTCCGGTGTATGGCAATAGGTTCAGCCAGCTATTCTATTCAGGATGTAACGATTCGGCGAGTCGAGGCTTAACAGCCGCTGCCTATAACTTCGGGTAGAAAAAAGGCATGAAGTTACGTATGTCATGTATTGAAACAATAAATCAAACAAGTACCAGCTGGAGATGAAGTGGCAAGTTATGAATGGCGAAGGAATGTTCACAGGACTGTTAAAGTACAAGTCGCAATTATTACTATTTTCTATTGTTATTAACATAACATAACTTCACGCCTCTTTATACCCGACGGTGTAGGCAACGGCTGTTAAGCCTCGTCTCGCCGTTATGTTTACGACGCGAATGGAATTGCTGGCGACCCTATTGTTATTTATTAGTAGTTGATTTTATAAACAACATAGTTCATAGTGTTGATAGTTAATCTTGTCTCTTTCATTCTATTCACTATTCAAATGCTCCAACTATTGAACCATACTCATTTTTTTTTTCAGAGTGTCACTGATTTTACGCAATGTCCTGTTCTCAACCGTGTTCACTATACTTTCATTAAAATTATCTATGGTGTAAATTAAATTCAATTAAACGTACCAGTCGGTGATTGTTTGTTGTTCCGCGACACGCGGACGACACACTGTGAGACTTATCTTTCATATTGAACAATATAAGGCCATGTATTACAATGCTGGCTAATTACTTAACAAATAATTACAACGAAATGGTTGCCATCTTTGATAATTTCTCACGAGCTTGCCCAACAACAATGATCATACATTGACTTCAATTCGATTCCAAACTGGGTACAGTTTATTGACAGGTTGAATGAAACTATTAAATTAGCAGATGAGAGGTCAAAACGTTAATTTTTATTAATTTGTATAGTGACATATTATCTCTGATAAGGTCAAGAGTAGAAGCTAGTTTAGAAGTGGCAGATCGGAGTAAATGGTGCCACGGATATGATTTGATAAAGTGATAAAGTGATGGTGGTCGCGCAAGAAATATGTAAAACCCACCCGGGTCTTACCTGCCGAACAGATTTTCAAAAATTTACTACTGCTAGTACTTCTTAAATATAAGCCCACGTGCTAAGATATTATGCTATCCAAAGGACAAATAGTTTATTGAAAATAAACTTGTCTATTTAATAATACACTCCACCCCCAAAACAAAACGTCACGGTTCAAACAATGAACAACACAAAAACCTCTAGTTACTGTACCCGGGCATATTTGTATTGTATATTTCCTAAACTAAACAGGTGTTTTAGATTAGGTATACCGTTTAAAATAGTGGTTTATAGAAATAAATTTATTTCGCTTTTGTATACATTCATTTAAATTACTACTGCAATAGGCCAATGGGCCTGAACGGTAATTAGCCTGAATGATTTTATGTCCTTTTCAAATTTGGAGAAACATAAAAGAACCTCTAGGATCTTCAACATTTAAATAAAGGATTCAGTCATTGTTCTCTAATACTGCTGTCGACATTAACTATACATAGCTTCACGCCAAGTCCCTTGCGGGGTTTGCAGAGAGAACAGAGGACCATAAGGCACGACTCTTACACACTTCACTACATTACACTTCGCTTATTTGACTTTCATAACTCTTGTCGGTTTTTGATCACCTTCTTCAAGGCTTCGTTGTATTTGGTCATAGAAAGTATATCGTGGCCGTCCTCGACTCCCACATTCTTCAGCTGTTGCATTGTAGGTATATCTACTTAGCCAATCTTGCATAATCCATTCTTTCTTTCTACATGTCCGAACCACCGGCGTATGTATGAAAGAGAGCGTCGGTTGAAAAATAAGGAAGGGCTCCTTATTTTTAAACCGACGCTCTCTTTCAATCCAGCTTTCTTTCTTACAAGCTTTTCTTTGTCGCGCAAAACAATATCTGTTTGAAGTTTTTTATTTGTGTGCCTTATTATAAGCTTGTATGATGTACATGTCAGACATAAAGTATTGAATGATCCTTGCTACAAATTTCACCAAGGTTTTACGTGCAAATGTTAGCAGAGGCTCCGAATTACTTTCTTTGTATTTAGTCATTTATTCACATATTCATTCATTAACGTTGTCAGCGGCAGTGATCCTGGGGGACTATAAGGCATCTCTGAAAATACTGAATAAACAATACCCACAATATTGCATTGAAATTGTGAAATTAGTATTTAACTGACTGATAACTGCAAGTTATCGACATGAAGACTTAAGCAAGCCGAGCTGCGGGCCTCAACTAGATTAGATTAATTCAAGTAGGTATTATCAACGACAATTCACGCCATCATGACAAAAGACAATGATCGCAAATATTCACTTTCTAAACCCTATGTAGAAGAAAATTGAGGTGAGTTTTTTTTTCCTTTCTACATTTTTTGAGGCACTCGCCGCATGATATACAGCCAATCAAGATGTCGTTGTGTGGCACTCGACACTCGACGGTATGACGTGATAAGAGGCAGGTGACACGTGCGTTCAATTGTTTTTCAGGCCACCCCTCGCGCGCAACTGGTTTTATGAACATGTTTTGCAGATTAATGAGGCTGCAATATTTGAAGATGCGATACATTAAACGCAGCTAAACTTTTACCTTCTTCATTATTACATTCGGTATTGATTTTTTCTCCACTAATGTCAAAAGACGTATGATAACGGACGGTATCCTCTGCATCCTCTTCTTCTAATTTCTATAGATTATCTACATTATGTATTAAATGATATACATTAAGTAGATAATACTCTTCCTCGCAGCAAGGCGTAAACAGGTCCAAGAGAAAGTTATTCTTGTAAGGGTTATATACTTTTATATAACTTTGTCGCACATTGATAATTATTATTAACTCAATAAATTAATCTATAGTTATTATGGCTGTGCGCACGTGCCGCCATCTGGTGCAGGAAGAGCGGTCGAGTGGAAGCCGAGGCCGGGGCAGGGGCTTCTGTACGTGCTCAGAACACAGGTGATATTATCTGCGGCACTTTGCACGTGTCAGAAAACAGTTTAAAAAATAATGCACCGCTTATAGACAACACTGTCACCCTCCTCACGATACATTATAGGTACTTGTACTAAATGATGCGTCTATGAGCAGATATCAAATTTCTCGATTAATAGGTAGAATATTGTTTGGTCAACTTTTTCATACTTTATTGACATTTTTCATCGTTTAGAATAGACAACCATATCTGAACGCAACTTGTAACCTTACAGCCTCCCGCTACAAATGCCGTATTTCTCATTCAGTTTCGTATTCTTAAACAGGCTACTGATAATCCGACATAATCTGATACATATGTTATTTAAGTAATTTTTTGTGATAATAAACAATAGATAAATATTGAGAAGCGCAATTTGCAATTGAATAACATCATGGAGCAGTAGGTACCTACCATACTACCATACCGACGCTTGTGTGTGCTATTAATTTTTAACTTCACCACCTTAAATATTAAGATAGTGTGAACCAACACTTATTAATGTCTACAATATACTCGTACATATCTACCCACATAGTAGAAAATAACTAACATCCTCAGGGTTTGTGTGAATACCTTCTATTTCTATAATTGTTGGAATTACCAAGTTATCGATATATCTACCAACCAACATCAATGCTTAAAAGTTATGATCATTTTTTTAATTACACAAATAAATTAAAAAACAATATATTAAAACATAACATAAGTTCACGCCTTTGTTACCCGAAGGTGTAGGCAGCGGCTGTTAAGCCTCGCCGTTATGTTTACGTCCCAAATGGAATAGGTGGCGAACCTATTGCCATACCGGGCACAAAGTTTTCAGTCTTCCATATTTATCACACTTCCGAAAACAATTTCGAAAAGTCACTGGTGTGAGCCAGTCTGTTGTCAATATAACGTACCCTTAAGTAACATACTTAGATAATATTATTAGCACAATTGTATGCAATATACACCTAACGAGATGGGTAGGCACAGTTTGTTACCCAATATGTTTAGGAAATAAAAACTGTTGTTTAGTATTAAATAATGACGGTGTTGTATCGAGGAGGCGCGAGGGGCTCCATACATGTCGCAGGAAGATTTTCGCGAAGCAAGGTAATGAGTAGTGGGCCGGTATACGTAGGCACGATCATTGGTCGCAATGGCCACCGGCCGACGTCCATAAACGTACCGAGCGTGGGTCGGACGACGTACGGTCTATAACCGCGACCACTGCCGAGACCTGTCAGCGCGCACTGGTGCCCGGCCCGGGCGGCTCAGCCGGGGCTGGTCTGGCCGCGGACGCTACCAGATACACTCGTTCGCATCACCTCGCCCTGATGTTTTCATTCACTAGGTTTTGTTGTCGTTACAAGCCCTCCTCTAATAATATCGGATTAACGTCATTCATTCCGACAATCTTTAACAATATCTGCATAATATTGACTCTCAATACTGCAATGCCATTCAAATCAAAATTCTTTTTAAAAACGCACAACGTAGGTAGGCACGTAGGTACCTAGCTAGCTATAGTTATGCGGCCTCACTGCCAAAACTGTAGTTTGGTGATAGTCTTCGTTTAATTAATACTCGACTTCAATAAAATTTCCTAAGGACCTAATTCACTTAAAATTATGGAAGGTGTTATTTACTCTTGTTAAACCCTCTGAATGTAGGTGACATAAAGCGGTGCGAAGCAGTTTGTAGCGTACCTCATAAGTGTGTGAAAACTCCAAGTATGTTAGTACCTAAATATTGAATAGAAATGAGATGGAAATATCTGTTCTTTAGGTACTCTAAAAACTTGGGTGGCGTGGGCGTATGTGGCTAAAAACTATTGAAAAGCGTTAATGGTGTTTGTATTATTCAAAGAAGTTCTCGTTAATTTGTCGACAATTTGAGGAATAGTGACTAACAGTACACTTTGTACGGACTGACACACTGACACTTTTTGACAACTAGATTGTATTAGTAATCCTTACACTTCCTGGACGATATAAAAACGTAAGCCGTTTGTTATTGGGCGAGTGTTGAGTGCGGCGAGTATCGAACACCCAAAACGGCATTGTATCTAGTCGGGAGCGTCGTCTATTTCTGTCGCTGTCCATCCATCGGGAGCTATTCCGGGCGGGGCAGGTTTTCGGGGAATGTCAACAAACGAACGGGCCGGGGCGCCTGGGGCAGGGCCGCAGGGGCACTCATTCAATGAACTCTGTGCATGCGACGCCGGTGGCGGACCGGTCGCTCGGCTATTCATACAAATTATACTCCGAGACTCGCTCAATGGAGCGCCTGCAATGCCTCCACTGCTTGTACCATCGCAGGGCGCATTCCAGTTTCCAGAGGTCTGTTATGGCGCACAGATCCGATCACCTTATTATAGGATATGCTTTACACATTTTGAAACGACTTCGCCTTAAATATTTAAAACAAAACGTACTCTATCAAAATAGGATAAGGTTTAGTGCGTATTTTTATGTGGATTCGTAAAACTAAACGGCATAACCATTTAATAACATAAATGTCTTGGATTGAATGTTCAATTAAACAGAGTTAATCCATCAAATCCGTCCAACCGTTCCAAAATCAAGTTATTACACCACCTGCCAATAAAAGTCCAGTCCATCAGTCGTGCAGCAATTTCAGAGATTACATCGGACAAACAGACAGACCAAAAATTGTAAATGTTATTTTCGTTTATGTTTATACACCGTTTAAGCACTCATATAAATGAAGTAGAAAGCAGTTATTTCCATCAGTTATTACAAACAGACACTTCAGTTGTATTTAATATGTATAAATAAAAACAAAAGCGGTGTCTGTACACCCCTGTAATATTAGGTATATTATATACAACGCAACACAACAAAAAGTTTCATCAGAGTCCTTCTCAATGGTGCAAACATATTTTATACTATTGTCCAAGTAAATAAATAAAAAAATAATGTAATTTGTAAAATAAATAACTATTTTATAATTGACTCAACTGGAGTCACAAGCAAAGCAAAATTATTGCACAATTAAATGAAAACCAATATTTGTGCTCAGTAATGACGTATCAAGCGATTAATTCATTGCACAACTGAACAACATCGGTCGGTAACTAGTTATCTAACAGACTATGCAGTGCACAGAATTAGGAGTTTGATTTCATATAAACTAGTTCAAGATTATAATAATTAACGAAGATACCGCCATTCCCAACACACACATCCTAAAACAATTGGGTCTTGTTAATAAATTTTAGGCAACATGTAGATTTGTAAAATGAAAGAAAAACATTTAAGGATTTTGTTTCGTATAATTTTCTTTAACAAATGATCAATAGAAAATTGTATAATTAACAAGTAGGGTCTTAACAGATACATCAAAATTATTAGTGTTGTTTGTAGGTAATTATACAAATACTTTGGAATGTTAAATAATCTCATATGAATCAATGTACATGGGATATTACACATTTTTATATTAACAAAATTAACTAGAAAATGTGATTACATATAATATACATACATATACTTATTACAGTAGAAAGAAGGCAGGTAGACAAATAACAAAAAAATGTCAAAAAAATTAAACTGCCATACCAGTGGCTCTTTGTCTATGGTCTAAAATACCCTACCTGCAACCTCTTGCAGCGGCCATGATTTTGCGGCCTGTAATATCATTTTTTTTTATGTGCCTCATGCAGTGTCTACGTAAAAATAACAGAATTAACATACCAATAATTACAGATAGATCTCAAATGCAAACAGTAAAATACAAGTTCAATATGTTGAATCTATCTCATACATTCAATGCTGCTATATTATTACTTGGAATTTGATTTAAATTCCTAGCAATAAAAAAAATACTGAACAGACATACATAATTACATAAACAATATATATATATATATATATATATAGAGAGCATTTGATAAAAATCTACAAAGCGATTATTGCAATACAGAATGTCAATACTATAATCAATTAAATTCTTTACAATAAACATTCATTATGTTTTATTAATTAATTAATATATTAATTCTAACGGCATTTGTGTTTGTGAGTGGTGATTAATTTAATTAAATATCAGACAAACATTTCCATAACTCTTTCTCAGTACAAATGTATAGAGAAGGACACACTGTTGAAGCACATTATTTTTGTCACCATCCAATGCTTAGTTCGAATTATTATTAAATATAATACAAACAATAGAGAGAGAGAGAGAGATTCATAATGAGATTACAATTGAATATACAATATGCGAGGCCATGCTTAGCAGGGTGACACGAGAATACAACCGTTATCCATTTAGTTAGGCGCCATGGATGCACTGATCACTGAGATTAACTAAATAAAGCAGTCAATAAATAAACGATCATAAATATCTAATAAATACCTACGTGGGCTATATTTACAAAAAAAGCCTTCCTCGTCGACGGCACATACTCAGCCTTTAAACAAATATAATACAGCACTATCCCAGAGGGATAACAGATATAAATTAAAAAATAAAGCTGCCGGCTTAGACTTGTATTACAAAATAATACTGACACCAGTAAATTACTCTATCCACAAGATGGAATGTGTGGGCATACGGCCCGGGAACAGCAATAGGAACCATCTGCACTACTCGCTGACTTTACACAAGCAAGTACTATAAATTCATCACAAATTCTATTTGAATAGAATGGAATAGTAATAAATACAATTATTAACATTGATTCACAATTATCTAAGTATATGGTTTGTAGCTCTCACTGGAACAACTCAGCTACCATCACAAACAACAACATGAGGTGTGCGCTCACACCAGGCACAGAACAAACTCCCAAGATCCAACACCAAATAGACCAACTCCTGTTTGTACTGTTTTGAGTGACAAAAGAGTCAGACTAAGATGTGGTCTATTCGTTGTGGGACACCATCTCAGCCTTACGTATCACAAGATACAGTGCAAACAACAACATAACATACATATAACAGCTGTACTATAAGCGAGCAGCATTCGGTACACGTCCTTGTTCTATCTCACACAACTATCAGATATACACTGAACATTGGACAACAGAATTATACAGATTACAGTTCACAAAACTAACACTGGGCTAACACTGAAATTTCAGCTTTACAATGTGGAACCCACCACAGAACGGCTCCGAGAGGTATGTACAAAAGAAATTACTTCCAAATAAATTATAAACTTTGTAAACTAATTATCACATAAATTTCACCTTACATCTTCCATTCTCTCCACATAACTTAACACATAATCTATATATAATATGTACAGGACATATAATATAAACAAGAGACGCATTGTCCACAGATTGTCCAGAGAAGAGTTAGTGGTGCGCTATGGCGAGCGAGCTGGGCGCTTTGCACACGCCCACTCGGCCGGAGGGCGCAGCCACCGCCACCAGCTGCACCTGACCGCGCTCCTCCGAGAAGGGCGGCGCTTTCCCGCGCCGGTGCAGGCGCACCCACGCGCCGAAGCAGACTAGAATGGCGAGGAACACGGCCACCGTCGCGCCACCGGCGATCGACGCCGTCTCCATCATGAGGTGTCGACTCGTGAATACATACGAGTCGTCCAGGTCCTTGAACTCACAGCGCTGCCCCACGAAACCGCTCCGACACTCACAGTTGTATATGGGACTGTCGGAGATCACGACGGTGAAGCACGTGCCACCATTGAGGCAGTAATACTCCGAGTAGTCGGGCTCACACTTAAACGTAGGGAAAGTGACGTTTATCCGTTGCTGTGGCTGCGGCTGCGGTTGCGGGCGCTGGGGGCGTGCGGGCCTGCCCGGCCGCTTGGAGATGGAGCTGGAGCACGCGCCCGCCAGCGCCCAAGCAGCCGATACCACCGCCCACCAAACTACCAACGATTGCATTTTCCGCACGATCCGGAGGGTCGGCGCTCGCGGTACGTGCACGATTTTGACATTGGACGGTGACTTATGAGAAATCCGAGAGGCGATGACATGACCGCATTCGAATTTCGAACTGGAACCCTTCGCTCACATCCGCGTCGGCGGTCCGCCCAGACATGTTTCCTGTGTTAACTTTTTTACGTCGACGATCAGTCGCTCATGACGGAGGCGCGGTTTCTACGGGCGCCCGAGATTTAGAATCGATCCCTCGACGGGCATGTCGAAAGTGAAACACTGTACACTATTCGAAACTAATGATCGTGGTTCACGATTACTCACGGAGCACATACACACAATGTCCCGTTCGAAAAGATATACACAAAATGGTGCTAAGAATCGCAAACACACTACGCTCGGTGAGTTGTCTATGCGCGACTAACGGAGGCGAAGGGAGGGCGTCCACTGCATCCGCCATCTGCTGGCGAGAATGAAATGCGGGGAACTCGGTCTCGGTCTACACTGTGAGTGCGCGTGTGTGCGTGCACAGGGAAATTATTTACTCGTATGCGTCACTCGCTTACCTGTGTGAGTGAGTAAACCTTTTTTTCTTTGCATAGAATTATTGGAACAAGGCAGGCATATTTCTTTATAACATCCATTCTGAACTACATAGAGCCTATATTTGTGTATCCCTCAATAAAAATAATACTATATTTATTAGGTTTCATTATTGGTGGAATTGCGTTTGTATTCGTAGTAGGTAAGCTTAAGTAGATATAAAATTATAGCTTTTGTAACTTAAATTTACTGTGAATGCTGTCAGTGGCATCTCGCATTCTGTTATTAAATTTTAATAGCTACCTACCTACACACATATTTTTATTCAAAACCTGAGTACGAAAATTAGATCCAAATTGTGAGATTAGTAGACAATTAAGATGAATGTAAGGATTCCTATATACCTATTTTCATAATAATTAACAAAATAAGACACATGTGATAATAAAAATAAGTCACTGTGATGTTCGTAGCTTAATAAAGTTATTTTAATTACCCCCATGATAATAACATCAAATACAGCGGATGCCACGGATGACTGCAACGTAGGTTGCATGCTAAATTCAAATACACAAATAAATAAAATAGTAGGTATCTACAATATGGTATTATAAAGAAAATAGCATGATTGGAAACACTATGTATTCGACGTTTTCGAAAGAATAATATATGAATCCAATTCATTCCTGCCCTTATCCTACATAAAGTGGGGTCGGCACAACAGTCATTCTTTTTAGCTATCCATGTTGTGAATGTTGTCAAAAGATTTGGCTGTGGTTTCATGTCCGGCCGCCTGCCGTCGTCGCCTGACGTCAAATCTCCTTGGGAATGTTTTCGTTGGTGTGACCGGGAAGGGTTTGGAAGTGGGATGGAGAGGGAAGAGGATAGGGGGTTGGTACTCTGGATACCTCTCTCACTGAGCGAAACGAGGCATGAGCCACTTTACGCTGATATTATAAGGGACTAAGCGACCCATCTATGGAGCGAACTGAGTGGCTCTACCGATCCAATTAATTAGTTACAAGTATTAATATATTATTAATATATATAAATTTAAGCTAATTAACATTTGTGCTAAATTTTATTGAAATCGGTTCAGTAGTAGAGTAGTTTTCCCCCGACATACAACGTGACTCGTAATTTATGTATAACATAATATGTATACTTAACATAAACATAAGTTCACGCCTTTGTTACCCGAAGGTGTAGGCAGCGGCTGTTAACCCTTAAATGCATAGTGTCCCAAAAATGAATCAGTAACTTTAAGAAACGATATGGGAATATCATTCTGAGTTGACTGATTAGGCTGTATGGTATCAATTACCTTTGCTCCTCACCTATCAATATGATACAAAAAAAGTGACTTTGGACGTCATTATTTGTCTCTGCACGTCATTTGATTTTTTGGCGCGTATTTTTGTAATCCGCAAGATTTGGCTGAACTTTAGCGGCGTCTATCTGGAATTATTTTTGTTATTTCGTGGAACAAAAAATATTTCCTAAAGGTAAGATTATCATTTATCAAATTACATAAGCTATTTTCAATATTCCGTAACTATCTTGAGAAAAAAAAGCTTTTTTGTTTTGATGCAAAAATGGGACAACATGCATTAATGGTATAATTTACGCCGTTTATCTGGAATTATATGTTATCTTGTTTTGATGATTCTGCTTTGGTGCGGTATGCATGGGCTTGCTTAGTTTGTTGTAGAAATGGCATATAATAATTATGGCGACGGTGACATCGAATTTTGGTTACGACATTCAGAAAATGGCGCCATTCCCGAGTATGATTTGGATTCAGAGGGCGCTGATCGTGATTCATGTCTTACTCAAAAAGATTTGTTAGAAGTTTTAGAAAATGATGGTGAGAATCCGGGCACAATAATAAGATAAATGAAGAAACCATTTCCGATCCTTCGTTGGTTATTGAAGATATCCTTCCCTCAAGCAGCAATAATACACCGGGACCATCACTGGATATTCAGAAATTGAGATATCAAATATATTATATACCATGATATTTTCTATACTTTACCCTTGATGTACTATATTATTGCGCCAAGCAAGGGATACAATGTGTACGAACTTTTCAAAGGAACCGCCAGAATATTGGCAGGCAAGAATTGCTAACTACCCTCACAGCAGGATGTTATGAAAAGACAAGGTCCTAGAGTTGCTGCATGTGGAAATATACTACACATTTAGATGGAGTCAACATTTCCTCTGTTAGGCTGAAAGATAACAAACAAGTGGTACCATTATCAACTTATGTGGGAGCAGAGCCAATCCAGGATATTGATAGGATATTGATAAACCCAAAAAAAAAAATACGACAGACTACCCAAAATTTGTCCAAGAATACAACGTCCATATGGAGTAAGGGTTAGCAGATCTACTGGATTCTTTTATGGGCAGGCACAGGATCAAAATTAAGACAAGGAGGTGGTAAATGGGATTTTCTTTCCATCCTTTAGACAGGTTTACTATATACTCTTGGGTCCTGTATATAGCAGTTGAGACGAACAAAGGGTTGGATCCGAAGAACTCAAGATTTTATCAGAGTTTAGAATAGAACTTGCTGACGTTTTATATACCTATGTCTCTACAAATCAGACTACAAGAGGATGGAACTAAAAGAAAATAAGGTTGCCAAGTTTTACCAGCTTCCAACTTCCGTTACAACAACCTTGGTCATCACCAAATTAAAATAGACCAAGCATGAGGTGCATGAGATATGGTTGTAAATTACAAAGCTTTGTAAAATGTACAAAATGTAATGTATTCCTTTGTGTCGAAAGGAAACGATTGTTTTAATTTATTCCACAGACACCAACTATTGTGTACCGATTTTGCATACTGTCCCAAAAATGAATCAATATTAAAAACTAATTAAAAACTATAAAAATATTAATTGTGATTTTTTGTAATATTTTTCCCTCTTTTTACAGTTACGAAAGAATCTGATCCCATTTTTCTAATAAAAATAAAGAATTCATGCATTTAAGGGTTAAGCCTCGTCTCGCCGTTATGTTTACGTCCCAAAGGTGGCGAACCTATTGCCATACCGGGCACAAAATTTTCAGTCATCGATATTTATCACACATAACAATTTTTCGAAATGTATGTACAATTGTATAAATAAAGAAAATAAATTTATGTATAATGTAGAATTGTTATTCTTACTAATTTTGTGGGTGGAATTGTGAAATTGCCTCTGTGAGAATCTGAAGAAGAAGAATTCGGATTGTCGAAGAGTCTGAGATTTCTCAGATTACTGAATTTGTAATGGAAACTAGTTAGATAAATAAATAGCTACACGTGTTATTTCATTTTATATGTGTATTACGAACATTTTAGAATTAAACTGAAATAAATATCATGTATTAATTTATTTCAAGTTTAAAGCTATACTGCGTACTACACATACATACATAACTTCACGCCAAATCCCTTGCGGGGTAGGCAGAGAGAACGGAGCGGCATAAGGCACGATTCTTTCTTACACACCTCACTCGCTTCGTTGACTTTCATACTACACGATTCAGTTAATCAGCACGTTCACATGTTCCTACCTAATACAAATCAGGCAGCCAAGAGTTATTCCACATGAATGGGAATGATTGAGTAGCTGATGGTCAAACGTCGATAGTAGACGGAGGATATTTTTGATCAAAATTATCTTAGAAACGACTATTAATATAATCTTTACCTTCAGCTGAAAACTACGTGCGATTTATGACACACCTCTAATTATGAATTTACTAATTTCCCAGGAAACTTTGTTACGCCTTACAATAAGAAGAAATAAAAATAGTCATTGTGGGTTATCCCTAAGAGATAGACATACACCATCAAGGCCTTTTTGTAGACCTTTTGAAGGTGTATAATAATTTAGTAAATTGTTTTGATTTATCATTTATGGTTCGGCCAGCGTTTGTAATTAAAGTGCCAAATCTCGAAAATTAACACTTTTTATTTACTACATTAGGCGTGAATTATACATAAAAACCATTCTATCTATTAAAAAAAAACATTAAAATCCGTGGCGTAATCTCAAAGATCTGAGCATATACATAAGAAGACAGACAGCGGAAAGCGACTTAGTTATAACTTTTATGCAATGTCATCATCATCATCATTAGCCTTTTGAGGTCCACTGCTGGACATAGGCCTCCCCCATAGAGCGCCACAACTGCCGGTCCACTCAATCATGGGGGGTTTTTGCCATAATCGCCACGCTTGGCAGGCGGGTTGGCGATCGCAGTAGGCTGTATTTACTTGAGAGAGAATGCTGCTGCCCATTCTTCTAGCTTTTCCCTTAGTCGCGTTCTACGACACCCACGGGAAGAGATGGGGTGGCGGTATTCTAAGCCGGCGCCACACAGCATATGTAATGTAGTGATGTTATATACTATGTAATGATTAGAAAATATTTTAGACAATTTTCGTAACTTAATATTAAATAAACATTACGACCTTATCTTAGACTAACTAACTGAAATGTACTAATAAGTAATTTCTATTACGAATGCCCAATAGCCTATCCATACTTACTACTTAGTTTATGAGGTCCGATGGTCGTTTCTTAAATCGACATGCTGAATATGTAAACTGAAATAACAGCTCCACAACAAGACCCTAACCGGATAGGCAAAACACACAGCAGTAAGAAAAAAAGAAACGATTTTGATTAGAGTGAGACGGTGGTCCAGTGGTCGAGCACACGGCTTCCGATCCAGAGGTCCGGGTTCGAATCCTAACACTGGCTCACACCAATGACTTTTCGAAATTGTTTTCGGAAGTTAAGTGCATAAATATCGATGACTAAAAACTTTGTGCCCAGTATGGCAATAGGTGCGCCACCTATAACGGCGCGACGAGGCTTAGCAGCTGCTGCCTAAACCTTTGGGTAACAAAGGCGTGAAGTTATGTTATGTTTGCTGTTTGAGTAGGGGGGAACATGGTAAACGCGGTAAGACAAAAAGACATCAATAAAGACAGATTTTGTAGAGTTTATTCAATGCAAGCAACAAACATGAGACTGGAATTTTGTTACGTAGTATTGTCGTTGTCGTTCTGAAGGATATTTTACGAGAGCAAGTCGAGTGTTTTAATGTTACGCCTTCTAAAAAATTTTTGTATTACTAATAAAAGTAATTTTTGTAATTTGTAAAAAAACCTTCTAAAAAAGTTAGACTACACGTCTAACTTTTTTAGAAGGTATATACGAGTTTTTTTTTTAATTTTATACATCCCATTATTGAATTCGTAGTTATGTTGCTCAGTGGAAATATCGCTGGTTTTTGTATTTTAGGATTTATGGTAACCTTCCATTTTTACCCGCCAATATTTAACGGGGTAAAATAAACATATCTTGTCTCCATCTTGCCCCGTTTTCAAAATTTATACTGGTCTCAAAGTGTACACAAAACAATGTTTTCCTACAGCTAATAAATAAATAGTGGATGGCACAATTTCAGCTAATATTGTCTAAAGTTTTTTATTTTTGTATGTTATAAGAGAGGAAAAATGAGCAAGTAGGTCACTAGCTAAGTGATTTCAAGTTGTCTGTAGACACAAGAAACAACAACAGTAAATCCATACAAACATAGCCTCACGCCAAATCCCTTGCGGGGTAGGCAGAGAGAAGGGGGCACCTGGCACGATTCTTACACACCTCACTCGCTTCGTTGACTTTCATAACTATTTTTATGCACGCGCGTCGATTTTTAAGGCTCCTAACATCACCTTTCTCCAGAACATGTTCTATTTGGTCATGGAATGTGTGCCAACAACAGTACAAGGAAGGAATAGTATTTGTACGAATGTGAAGTAGGAACTTAAAGAAAGGAGAAAGACCACCAGACACTCGTTAGTAAATACTACTCTCCTAGAAGAATACATCATCACATCGGTTTATCTAGCAAACTTGAATATAAGTGGTGGCCTTAACAAAAAGAGAAAAGGAACGGACAGTTTAACAGTGGTAGAGCCAAGCAGTTCGCTGCATGAATGGGCCGGCTCGACCGGTGAAATACCACGACCTCTCAGAAGACCGACGTAAAGTGGCTCGTGCCGCGTTTCGTTCGGTGAGAGAGGTACCCGGAGGCCCACCCCCCATCCTTTCCTATCCCCTATCCCTTCAAGGTCGGCAACGCAACAGTAACACTATTTGTGTTGCTGGTGTCCATGGGCGGCGTTGGTTGCTTACCATCAGGTGACACGCCTGCTCGTTTGCTCTCCTATCCCATAAAAAAAAAACATCTGGAACTCTCTCTCACCAGTTGAAATATAGCAGTCACTAAGAAGAAGCTAACCATTTCACACCGATTTTCTGTTATATTGCACCGGTCGACCCAGCTATTTTTTTTATTTGGATAGATTGAAGACAAATAATATTCTTGTAGAATTTTTTGTAAGTTTTTGTTTATATGGCATTTTTCTCTGATTATAAATTAAACAGCTAACCAATTTAATTTTGTTGACGAAAATGCTAATTGGTAAGTGTACATAACTGTGATTAAAATTTTCTTAGCAAACAAAAAAATCATTACATAGCATATAGCAAACTCGCTTTCAGTTGCCTTATATGCTTCGATCTTTGACGCTACGCAATGAATTTTGATGCAGTTTTCTTCAATCGATAGTGGGTGTCAGCGGAGTGGTTTGTATGTATAATTCAAGAATAATGTAGTGAAGAAAAAGTTTAATTGCCAACGCTGTAAAAAATATTTTTGATGCGGAACATAGTTCGCCGTGTCAGCTAGTATTTTTTAAGATTGAGTTCTTTCATTTTCTGTAGAATTAAATTTGAGAACCTCTAGTCTCTAAAATTTAAATATATAAAACCAAAAATTGGTATTTTCTGCGTTATTTAAAGTTATTTTGATATCATGTATAGTTCCGCAGTGTCAGCACAGTTAAATTTGTAACCTACTGACCGTCAATATAGTCTGAAATTAATATGAACGATTTAGAAACATATTCGATCTTACCCCACCTGCTTTCCATATTTCCCCTTGATTTTTTAGCTACATATTAGCTTTGTAATTATTATTGTTTTGCCTTCAAATAAATATACGTAGCAAGAATTAATCGATATGACATAAAATATAGTCTTCGTACTTTAGTCACTTTAGATATAAATTTAACTTAAATTAAAAGGTGCCATTTTACAGAGCACCAATATCAACACTGGTCATCTGATCAAAAAACCTTCCGATTTTCCCCCCAATAACCCTATAGCGTGTTCATTTCATAATTATAGTGGTGGGGGACACTTTGCATTGCAAATCTGTCACCACTGGGGGTAAAGGTCAGTAAAATAAGATTCTTCAAAAATATATTTATTTATTAATGAATTTTCATGGCCATATCCGGGTTTTGTTAAGGATAATTAATTTTATTTATTCAAAAAAATGTCTACACCTATGATCTTTGAAGCTTAACTTCACGCTAAATCCCTTGTGGGGTAGGCAGAGAAAACAGAGCGCTAGCAAAATTATTACGTCAGAAAGTGGCAAAGTTCTATCAGCTGGGACGTGATGCCAGAACAAAGAAGTAGTGTAGCTAGTGAAGATTGAGTAAAGAGTGCTTCCAAGTATTACCTTTTACATGCTATTTAATCCTCAATGTTTGTTTTCCAATTAAATAAAAGAAATTGCAATCGCGACCCAGTGCCGCACAATGTCGAATTATGGTGAAGCCTAATAAGAACGTGAATTGGTTTTTAAATGCGCCAGTAGTGCGCTAAGTTTAGTATTAGAAGCACATTCTTAGTGGAATATAAAAAAGTCAAAGCCAAACCTTCATCCATATTTAAATTACTTTTTTTTAACACAGGTTGATTAGCTTTGATTATATCCAAACAACTACAACGAAACGAAAGCTATATTTTTTTACTAATCAAACGAAAGCACTACTTTTGAGAGTGCCCGGTTGTGCGTAGCGATGCTGTAGTTGGAACATCAACGTTAAGCATTATGCCGCACAATCCTATGCTGTAATTGGAAAACTTTAAAAGCTTCCGATCTTTAGCCTGTCTAAATTGGGTTAACATAAAAATGAGTATTGGTGTGTCATTTCTGTCCCTGAGTGTGTCATTCTCAATCTCATTCTGGAATCCGGTCATTCGTTCATGTTTATTTAGATTTTATGTTTTGTTTTGAGAATTTTCTTTTCATCAACTGGAGAAAATTGTACTAAAATAAATTTATAAGAAGTATTTAAGTTTAAACATAGAATAAAAAAAGATGTCCGAGTCTTCTAAGTCTAAATCTTCGCTAAATTTAAACCCTTCTCCGACGTTGCAGTGTAAAGATCTTCACGAATACTTGAAAAGCCGTTCACCGCAATTTTTAGAGACATTATACAACTATCCAACAATATGTTTAGCAGTATATCGGTTAGTGTATTATTATACAAACGCTCTAAAATGTATATTTCCATATTTTTTGTTATCAACTATTTGAGGTTAGCTTATTTTGTTTGATTGAATTAGTGTTTGTTGGCACAAATACTAAATGCGGAAACACTAATTATGTCATAAACTCTTAACATTATAGTAACCTATAAGCTGCCAAAGGTCTTTGAAATTTTGTGTGTGTGAACGCTCTTTAGTACTTTATATTTAAAAAGGTGTGTGTGTTTAAAAAGGTGACAATTCATTCTATTTAGATATAGAATTGTTACAAAACCTAGTCCTTGAATCTATAAGTGTGTAGCATTTTATATATTGATCCTTCAATTCTATTTTACAGGGAACTACCTGAGCTAGCTCGGCACTTTGTCATTAGGCTGTTATTTGTAGAGCAACCAGTCCCACAAGCTGTTGTAACATCTTGGGTCTCTCAAACTTATGCCAAGTATGTATTTTAAATTTATTTTACTACACACAGTGATTGGTTACTGTAAAATAAATATACACAACAATACATAATCAAAAACTTTATCTTTAAACCAAGAAGTCCCATGACTGCCCTCTCTACTATGATTTAGTAAAATATTTGCATGAAAAATATAAACTGATCATAATATAATTGAATATTACATATTTGCTCATTGTGTAATTATCTTTTAGTATATTTAATAATGCATTATAATGTACATTACATATTAAATGAGAAATACCATTTACATGTTAATTTAAAACTTATTTAACTTTTGTATTTAAAATCTAGAGAACAAGCTAAATCATGTGAAGCATTATCAGAGCTGTCTGTTTGGAAGGAGGCTCCTATACCTGGTGGTATGCCAGGATGGATGCTAGCACAGTCCTTCAAGAAGAACTTAAAGGTGGCGCTGCTTGGTGGGTAAGTAAATTTTTCAACACTTCTGATACATCAATCCATTTCTGATTCAGTTAAAATATATGTACACAGCAATAATTATTTATTATATATTTATTGGATTAGAATAGTAAAATGTTAATGCATATTTAGAGGCCGACCATGGAGTATGTCATCATCGTTGGAGCCAGACGGAAAAGCTCGAGATATTGCCTTTTTAGATACATATGCCCTAGAGCGGTGGGAATGTGTCCTACATTACATGGTTGGCAGTGCACAGACTGAGGGAATCAGTGCCGATGCGGTGAGAATCCTTCTGCATGCCGGCCTCATGACCAGGTGATAATAACTTTCTGTATTTGGAAAAAATAAATGTCTGTTATATATTTAGACTATTCCCGAACTGACCTTGACCTTGAACTGCTTGCTTGCTCTTTGATCTTATTTAAATATAAATAGGTACAATAAGTAAATAGGTATATTACCTACAAATATAAAAATTACCTTCATTTTCTAAAGGAATCTAAAAAGAAAGAAAACATGCTAGCAATGAGCAAGTAGCAAGCAAAAAAGAAGTAACATTTCTCATATACTGGCGTTGTATGTTTTTTTGTTGTCAGAGATGCAGAAGATGGGTCAGCAGTTATCACACGGGCCGGTTTCCAGTTTCTGCTACTGAGTACAGCTAAACAGGTATGTTTTTATTAAATTAATCATGTGCAATTGTGGCGCTCTTTCTCCACATATTTTGATAAGTTTAAAAAATTTAATATTATTAAAGCTTATACCTACATGTTTATCCACTCTCCTGTGCATGGCGATCACTGCAATGTCTGTAATCCTCTTTTATAAAAACCCATTTATTGAATATGGAAAAAGACTATTTTTTTTTTGTTATACCATTTTTTTTTCATTTGTCCAGTTTGTGCTGGTATATAAGTGGTATTGCCAGCTCAACTAATGGTAAAACAACAATGTTGCACAAACGACACCAATATGAGACATGCCGTATGTGTGTGTCGCAGGTGTGGCTGTTCCTGCAGCAGTACCTCGCCACGGCCGAGAAGCGCAGCCTGTCGGCGGCCGAGTGCCTCGCCTTCCTCTACCAGCTCAGCTTCAGCACGCTCGGGAAAGACTATAGCACGGACGGCATGAACAACAACATGCTGGTCTTCCTGCAGCACCTGCGAGAGTTCGGCCTCGTTTACCAGAGAAAGGTATTACAACACTAAAACAACCGTAATATTAGAGATATTGAAATAATTTATAAATGAGGAGGATTATTGATGAAAACAACTTTTAGGATTATATCGCGTTTATTTATTACTTATTTATATTTATTTCCCGACGTTTCGAACTCTTTACAGAGATCATTTTCACGAGTGACGAACAAAAAGATGGCAGTTGTTCAAAAGCTATTTTCATTGATTGTCATGAGACTTATGACTGGGTTCCAGCTAGGTGATAGTTTCCAGCCATCTTCTCTATTGAAATTCTTCGGATGTTTTTTGATTTCAATAGCCTCGCATATCATCCTGGGACAATAATGTTGTTCTTTGGTGAGGATTTGTGGTTTGTCAAACCTGATGTAGTGTTTTGGGCCCTCCCTACAGTGTTCACAAACAGCAGACAATCAATGAAAATAGCTTTTGAACAACTGCCATCTTTTTGTTCATCACTCGTGAAAATGATCTCTGTAAAGAGTTCGAAACGTCGGGAAATAAATATAAATAAGTAAGAAATAAACGCGATATAATCCTAAAAGTTGTTTTGATCAAGGAGTGGGATTCGCGAAAGTCTTAGAAATAAATATGAGGAGGATTACTTGAAACCGTAGCCATAAGTTTTTTTTAAATTCCAAGAAATAACTAAATTTGTTTAATTAGTATACAGCAACAAAAGTTTAAATAAATATTGATGGTAGACAAAATTGTGCCTGATATCACCGCAGGTACTGTAAGTCCATAAATTATATGAGGGGTTTGGAGGGGGGAACGGGTGGAAAAGTATCGAGTCAAACATCATCTAATCTTACGTTAGAGAGAGGCGGGGTCTCGGCTATTTTTTGTGATTGAACCAAAAAAAAAACTATTTTGGTTAATTTAATTCAAATTGTAAGTTTTAATCTTAAGCTAGTAATCGCTAATAAATTAAGCTCATTCACTGATTAAATACGTTCGAAAGAAAGTAATTTTATTCATATTTCGACGCTATACATATATTGACTGTCAAACCACCATATATTTTGTTTGTAAATTTAGATTTACGATATAGTGTAATACTGTACTTTCTTTTCGCGCAGACAGTGGTCAGACGAACGCGCGACTCGAAACTCATATTTTGGAAAAAATTACGTGTTATTTGGTATTGAAGAAATAATTCGGCGAGCCGAGGCACAGGGCGGGGTATGAAGTTATTGTATCTCATGAAGTGAGTCCTCTGTACGTTGTGTGTAGCGCAAGGCGGGGCGGTTCTACCCGACGCGGCTCGCGCTGAACCTGGGGGGCGGCGGGGGGCGCGGGGGGCGCGGCGCGGGGGGCGGGGCCGGCGCGGGGGACGCGGAGCGCGGCGGCTACATCGTGGTGGAGACCAACTACCGGGTGTACGCCTACACGCAGACCAACCTGCAGGTGGCGCTGCTCGGCCTCTTCACCGACCTGGTCTACAGGCAAGTGTGTCAATGTTACCGAGCGATACAAGCAAACCTTACTGTGATACAATATTGCAATATAGTCGACTCTCCAACATGCGATCATTCGAATCTTTCTATAACTCCAAGTTATCATCGCCTGGAACAAGGATGATCTAGTTGTATCCGCTCGTGTCCGCAAATTTAGTAAATCGTTTATGGGGCAATGTATACGCCTCTACAACAAACTTCCCAAGGAAATCCGTAATATACCTCTAAATAAGTATAAAAAAGCTATTAAACTCAGGCTGTGTAGTAACAGTTACTATACAATTGCGAGTTTCATTGAGGACCGCACAGAGTGGACACGAGCTCCTGATACAATATTGTATTAGATAATGTATAGTTCCTCAGTGGCTCTATGAACTTAAAGTCAAGTCTTTTTTACTACATATGACTTTCTTTAGCCTGTTGCTTCACTCTTTAATAGTTAATTTTGTTAATAACAATAGTTTGAAGGAATACCCTAGAATACAGTAGACGTCACTGGGTCTAGAATTTTATTATTCAGAGATAAACTCTTATCCTGACCTTTAACACTATAATAATTATAGTTTTAAAGGTATTAATTATAGTCGTGACCCATTCAGGTACCCATGTGCAAGAAGCGTCACATCATCAAATATACTCTTTTTATAGTCGCCACAAGGCAGACTGTAAAAACTTCACTTGTCTTCAAAGACGAGTGTTTCTGTACGCAAAAGGGCAAGTCATAAATATGGATATCAAATAATAAGGGGCCGAGTATGGAACTCTGGGGAATGCCCATAGTCAGCGGAGATCCAGATGATCTCACTCCACTTATATCAACAAACTAGAACCTGTCACTTAAGTAGGATGCAATTAGCCTAAGTACCGCGTTATTAATGCCATAATGATTAAGCTTACGTAAAAGATTTGGAGAGATCATAGAAAACGCCAATTGCATCCTGCGAGTTCTCCCAAGCATCGAAAATATGTTTTAAGAGCAGCCCTAGCATCAGTCATAGAACCACCTTTAGTGAAACCCACGAGACGAGATAAAAACTATAAACAAACGGACTCTTACCGAGTTATATTGCGCCAGTTATTCATTGACACGCATATCCGAGCTATTGATATTTCTGTCCTTGTTACTCCTATGCAGTAAAGACGTCACTTAATCGACAACAGCTATCGTTGCGCACTTCGTGGTACATGATAGCAGTTGATACCGTGGTCGTCAACAATTGGTCCGCAATTTTGTTAATAAGTTCTTGTATGATAAGCATCCGAAGTGACTCGTATTTTTGTTTCCCGTACTTGGTTGTGGTTTTCTTGTTATTAATCTGTTACTGTTTTAGTTCTCTTGTACATTTTTACTGTCATGGAAATGTTAAATGTTTTCAACCTCTGAAACTTTGTTTATATTTTATATCTCGTCTCGATGGCCATACTATAGTAATTGTGGCTATAGTACATTACGTGCCAAGGGAGGAAAGTAGGACATTTCAACCCGCGCGATATTGTCACCCGAGCCGAAGGCGAGGGTGACAAAAGCGTGGGTCGAAAAGTCCTGCTATCTTCCCGTGGCGCGTATACTATTTTTCATCATACCAGGACCGAAAGTTTAATGACATTGTATATAAGAAAAACGAATGTAGTTCAAATTATTCATTGAGGGGGTTCGGGGCGAAGCCCCGATGGGGTCCGGGGCGAAGCCCCGGTGGGGGGTTGCGGGGGCGAAGCCCCCCCAAACGAAAAAAAAAAATTAATAGTTTTAATTATCTTAAACTTAATAGATATTATTAATAATATTCGACATAATTAAATATTCAATTTTTTTAGTGAGAAAAATAGTATTTATTATCGAACGCAAACAAAAAACATTGAATATTGAATAGGAAATAACTTAATTTCTATGTTGT
Organism: Euproctis similis; assembly: GCA_905147225.2. Taxonomy (NCBI): domain Eukaryota; kingdom Metazoa; phylum Arthropoda; class Insecta; order Lepidoptera; family Erebidae; genus Euproctis; species Euproctis similis. Next base: position 563,533 of record LR990121.1, on the reverse strand, counting down.
GGTTTATACTGAGCATTGTTCTCAGCATTGACCAACGACTCCAAATTGTTGGGGGTGCCAACTTTTCAAATAAATCTTTGAAGTACACTAATAAAAGGTCTTCATCAATTTTATTAATACGATGCAATTTCTTCCAAGCAATAAATTGATTGTAACAATTTTTATATCGCTGTACCGATTTGGAGGGTGCTAAATTTTGAGTTATTTCCGCAGCTTCCGCAGCAATGTTTCGTCGCACTTCTTCATCTTCAGAGTCGTCACTTGAATAATCCGATGAATTCATTGTCGGGTTTTTTTTTACACAGCTGTATTCACTTATTTTTTATACACAAGTTTTTTTCTATGTATATTTTTGATGTAATTTTTATCAGAATCAGAAAATTTGACTGATGTTATTGCCGCGCGTATAATAATATGGGCTTGAAATAACAACTGCACGGTTACCATGGTAATAAGTTATTTCAAATAGATAACGGGAAGAAAATTAAAACAAAAATAGACTAAATTTTAAACTGTCACTAATTGTGAGCAGTCTGAAATATGCATCTTTCTTCCCGCAAACAAAAGAAGAAATTCAAACTTTCGGCCTCGGAATGATGAAAAATATTTTTTTTAAGAAACAAAAGTTTGACTGCTTAATCTCTCTCAGAGACGCGTATCGAATCAGATTAATTGATACATGGTCATTCAATAAACATCGGTGTAATATGTCAGGTTCCCCAACCTGGTGGTGGGCGTGTTGTCCCGCGAGTCTGTCCGCCAGGCGCTGCGCGGCGGCATCACGGCGCAGCAGATCATCCACTACCTGGAGCAACACTCGCACCCACAGGTACGTCACAATCGAGTTCAACTGCACTCGATGACCTCTCTCGGGACTCGACGTGAACTGACGTTGTTGTGATGTGCAGATGTTGAAGTCTGAGACGGGCGGCATCAGGACGACGTCGACGCTGCCCCCCACCGTGGTGGACCAGATCAAGCTGTGGGAGAGCGAACGCAACAGGTTCACGTACACGGAGGGCGTGGTGTACAACCAGTTCCTGTCGCAGGCGGACTTCGCCGTGCTCCGGGACCACGCGCGGCAGCAGGGAGTCCTCACGTGGCAGAACGAGCGCTCGCGCACCATGGTGGTGACGCGCGCCGGACACGACGACGTCAAGAAGTTCTGGAAGAGGTACTCCAAGGCCTCCTAGTCACCACCACCACCACCCCACCACCGCGGCAGCAGGGAGTCCTCACGTGGCAGAACGAGCGCTCGCGCACCATGGTGGTGACGCGCGCCGGACACGACGACGTCAAGAAGTTCTGGAAGAGGTACTCCAAGGCCTCCTAGTCACCACCACCACCACCCCACCACCGCGGCAGCAGGGAGTCCTCACGTGGCAGAACGAGCGCTCGCGCACCATGGTGGTGACGCGCGCCGGACACGACGACGTCAAGAAGTTCTGGAAGAGGTACTCCAAGGCCTCCTAGTCACCACCACCACCACCCCACCACCGCGGCAGCAGGGAGTCCTCACGTGGCAGAACGAGCGCTCGCGCACCATGGTGGTGACGCGCGCCGGACACGACGACGTCAAGAAGTTCTGGAAGAGGTACTCCAAGGCCTCCTAGTCACCACCACCACCACCACCCCACCACCGCGGCAGCAGGGAGTCCTCACGTGGCAGAACGAGCGCTCGCGCACCATGGTGGTGACGCGCGCCGGACACGATGACGTCAAGAAGTTCTGGAAGAGGTACTCCAAGGCCTCCTAGTCACCACCACCACCACCACCCCACCACCGCGGCAGCAGGGAGTCCTCACGTGGCAGAACGAGCGCTCGCGCACCATGGTGGTGACGCGCGCCGGACACGACGACGTCAAGAAGTTCTGGAAGAGGTACTCCAAGGCCTCCTAGTCACCACCACCACCACCCCACCACCGCGGCAGCAGGGAGTCCTCACGTGGCAGAACGAGCGCTCGCGCACCATGGTGGTGACGCGCGCCGGACACGACGACGTCAAGAAGTTCTGGAAGAGGTACTCCAAGGCCTCCTAGTCACCACCACCACCACCCCACCACCGCGGCAGCAGGGAGTCCTCACGTGGCAGAACGAGCGCTCGCGCACCATGGTGGTGACGCGCGCCGGACACGACGACGTCAAGAAGTTCTGGAAGAGGTACTCCAAGGCCTCCTAGTCACCACCACCACCACCCCACCACCGCGGCAGCAGGGAGTCCTCACGTGGCAGAACGAGCGCTCGCGCACCATGGTGGTGACGCGCGCCGGACACGACGACGTCAAGAAGTTCTGGAAGAGGTACTCCAAGGCCTCCTAGTCACCACCACCACCACCACCCCACCACCGCGGCAGCAGGGAGTCCTCACGTGGCAGAACGAGCGCTCGCGCACCATGGTGGTGACGCGCGCCGGACACGACGACGTCAAGAAGTTCTGGAAGAGGTACTCCAAGGCCTCCTAGTCACCACCACCACCACCCCACCACCGCGGCAGCAGGGAGTCCTCACGTGGCAGAACGAGCGCTCGCGCACCATGGTGGTGACGCGCGCCGGACACGACGACGTCAAGAAGTTCTGGAAGAGGTACTCCAAGGCCTCCTAGTCACCACCACCACCACCACCCCACCACCGCGGCAGCAGGGAGTCCTCACGTGGCAGAACGAGCGCTCGCGCACCATGGTGGTGACGCGCGCCGGACACGATGACGTCAAGAAGTTCTGGAAGAGGTACTCCAAGGCCTCCTAGTCACCACCACCACCACCACCCCACCACCGCGGCAGCAGGGAGTCCTCACGTGGCAGAACGAGCGCTCGCGCACCATGGTGGTGACGCGCGCCGGACACGACGACGTCAAGAAGTTCTGGAAGAGGTACTCCAAGGCCTCCTAGTCACCACCACCACCACCCCACCACCGCGGCAGCAGGGAGTCCTCACGTGGCAGAACGAGCGCTCGCGCACCATGGTGGTGACGCGCGCCGGACACGACGACGTCAAGAAGTTCTGGAAGAGGTACTCCAAGGCCTCCTAGTCACCACCACCACCACCACCCCACCACCGCGGCAGCAGGGAGTCCTCACGTGGCAGAACGAGCGCTCGCGCACCATGGTGGTGACGCGCGCCGGACACGACGACGTCAAGAAGTTCTGGAAGAGGTACTCCAAGGCCTCCTAGTCACCACCACCACCACCACCCCACCACCGCGGCAGCAGGGAGTCCTCACGTGGCAGAACGAGCGCTCGCGCACCATGGTGGTGACGCGCGCCGGACACGACGACGTCAAGAAGTTCTGGAAGAGGTACTCCAAGGCCTCCTAGTCACCACCACCACCACCACCCCACCACCGCGGCAGCAGGGAGTCCTCACGTGGCAGAACGAGCGCTCGCGCACCATGGTGGTGACGCGCGCCGGACACGACGACGTCAAGAAGTTCTGGAAGGCCTCCTAGTCTACTTTGTAGGTACTGAGTTTCTGACATGGTAATTGAAAGAGAGTAACGCTAATTAACTGTGAAGTACACACAAACTGAGCAGAAGAAGAAAAGGATATTAAGTTTAGTTATGAATTAGTTATTAAGTTATTGTTTAGTGTTGACGTGTTGTCTATATTTGTAAATAAATATTTTTTATACTAATTGGTTTTGTAATTGAAACAGTAGAGTTGTGTTCCATTTAGAACCTTTAAAGAATCGCGATGATCATAACAGATGTTTTATGTAACAGTCAATTCTCACAAAATACTCCAAGTTTTTGAAAGAGTGTCCATAGGCAGTGTCTCTGCTATTATTTAAATTTGGGTTGTTGATTTTTGTTTTCAAGGTAAATCAGTTGTATTTAATTTTAGCCTCCTTACGTGTGGTCATGTTATATTATTTTCATACAAAAAAATGTTAGGGTAGGTTTTTAATATCAGTATGTTTTCTTTCAAATTTGAAACGAATCAAATAACACTGTACACAATATTTATTAGAAACATCATGTTCAAAAATACATTTTAAATAAACTGTACATCGTCTCTCGGTATTCAGTTTATATATTTTACTTCAAGTTAAGTTAAACTTAACATCTGTCGGCAGTTTATTTGATCATTGTTTTACGACAGAATTCGATAAAAAAAATACCAGCAAACATTAAACATTGTTGGCTTCTAGTAAAATTTAAACAAAACTTTTACATACATATGGTCGGGTAATATCTAAATTTGCACGTAAGGACTAATGCAGTACATATTACTGTGCGTTTACAAAAAATATACGCAAGAAAATGTATACTGTACATATATTTAAACTAGCTCCTTTCCATATTTTGAAAGCTTCTATAACTACTTCACCTACCTAGTAGGTAGTAAGTACCTTGTAATACCCTCATATTAAAAAAAAAACAATCAACCATTCATGACATCACAATGATACTGTTTTAAATAGTACTAACGACGAGAACTAGTCATATTACAATGGATCAATTATATTATTATTTTACAATTTGACTTTTCATCAATTCACTAGCATTCATAATAAAGTTCATTTGGATAAAGAGTCAAGAACTATAGTGCCGTTTTTAGCCCGCAAGTCAGTCGCGAGGCGGCATAGTGAGTTGAGGGGCTCCATTGTCAGTAGCGGAGCTCTATGGCTACTCGAGGGGTTGCGGCGGCGGCTTGACAGGCGCGAGGGCGGCGTGCAGCTTGTTAATGGCGGAGTGCACGACGCGCTCAAAAGTTTCGTCCTCGGGACACTTTACCTCCTGTAAATGTCAAACTTTATACTTTCTAATCCTTATGTGAGAGTCAATTAAAAAAGAACATTAAAAAACGTCGAGTTAGAACCAACTATATTCCGTTCATTATATTATTGTATTTTAGACACCTCACGAATACTCGTTGCTATAAGTTTGTTCTAGCTTCATAACCTAAAACTCCGAACAAATATTAGGGGCCTGTTTAACTGCACTTGATATGATAAAAAACACTTACTTGATAACACACTTTCTCTTTATTAACTGTACCACAATATGAGCTCATACTATGAAATAATTCACCAGACCCTATATAACAGGCCTAACAAAATTATACCGTGTTTTATCATAGTTAGTGCAACAATTTAACGCCATCTGTTGGTGGTTGGAGGAATTACAAATTTAAGAATTGACGTTTAGTTCAATAACATGTAATAGACATTTCTAACAGGGCCAATGATATATGATGATGATTATGATGTTGCAACACACAAACCAGACACTTAAAACTACGCTACGCTAATTTTATAATGTCTAGTCCAGCCTTCCCCAAACGAGCTTCGGTATATGCACTTTTAAGTATTAAAGTTACCGAGACGTTGCAAGTGGATAGAGAACTTAATTTGGAATAATATTTCTGTATGAATATAATATGAGCCTGTATTACCAAGGTGGAGAGATCGATGTCAGCACGTTTCTCTCCCACGGTAACGTGCAGCTTGTCACCCTTGAAAATTTTAGGTACAGCCTCCTCCCCGAACATCTCCTGCAGCATCTCGATAGCGCACTCCTGCAGACACACGTTGGATCAGCGAGAGTGAGTAAATGAGTAGGTGAATGAGCGAGTGAGTGAGATAGTGAGGATACCTTGAAGTGCATCCGGTCCAGCCGGAGAGTGAGTGGCAGGTAGCGCGGCGCGGGGAGCTGCGCGGGGAGCTGCGCGGCGAGTGAGTGAGTGTGGGAGTGAGTGGCGATACCTTGAAGTGCATCCGGTCCAGCTTGGGCGCGGCGCGGGGAGCTGCGCGGCGAGTGAGTGAGAGTGTGAGTGAGTGAGTGAGTGGCGATACCTTGAAGTGCATCCGGTCCAGCTTGGGCGCGAGCGGCAGGTGGCGCGGCGCGGGGAGCTGCGCGGCGAGTGAGTGAGAGTGTGAGTGTGGGAGTGAGTGAGTGAGTGGCGATACCTTGAAGTGCATCCGGTCCAGCTTGGGCGCGAGCGGCAGGTGGCGCGGCGCGGGGAGCTGCGCGGCGAGTGAGTGAGAGTGTGAGTGTGGGAGTGAGTGAGTGAGTGGCGATACCTTGAAGTGCATCCGGTTCAACTTGGGCGCGAGCGGCAGGTGGCGCGGCGCGGGGAGCTGCGCGGCGAGTGAGTGAGAGTGTGAGTGTGGGAGTGAGTGAGTGAGTGGCGATACCTTGAAGTGCATCCGGTCCAACTTGGGCGCGAGCGGCAGGTGGCGCGGCGCGGGGAGCTGCGCGGCGAGTGAGTGTGAGTGTGAGTGTGGGAGTGAGTGAGTGAGTGAGTGAGTGGCGATACCTTGAAGTGCATCCGGTCCAGCTTGGGCGCGAGCGACAGGTGGCGCGGCGCGGGGCGCTGCGCGGCGAGTGAGTGTGAGTGTGAGTGTGGGAGTGAGTGAGTGAGTGAGTGGCGATACCTTGAAGTGCATCCGGTCCAGCTTGGGCGCGAGCGGCAGGTGGCGCGGCGCGGGGCGCTGCGCGGCGAGTGAGAGTGTGAGTGAGTGAGTGAGTGGCGATACCTTGAAGTGCATCCGGTCCAGCTTGGGCGCGAGCGGCAGGTGGCGCGGCGCGGGGCGCTGCGCGGCGAGTGAGTGTGAGTGTGAGTGTGGGAGTGAGTGAGTGAGTGAGTGAGTGGCGATACCTTGAAGTGCATCCGGTCCAGCTTGGGCGCGAGCGGCAGGTGGCGCGGTGCGGGGCGCTGCGCGGCGAGTGAGTGTGAGTGTGAGTGTGGGAGTGAGTGAGTGAGTGAGTGAGTGGCGATACCTTGAAGTGCATCCGGTCCAGCTTGGGCGCGAGCGGCAGGTGGCGCGGCGCGGGGAGCTGCACGGCGAGTGAGTGTGAGTGTGGGAGTGAGTGAGTGAGTGAGTGAGTGGCGATACCTTGAAGTGCATCCGGTCCAGCTTGGGCGCGAGCGGCAGGTGGCGCGGTGCGGGGCGCTGCGCGGCGAGTGAGTGTGAGTGTGAGTGTGGGAGTGAGTGTGTGAGTGAGTGAGTGGCGATACCTTGAAGTGCATCCGGTCCAGCTTGGGCGCGAGCGGCAGGTGGCGCGGCGCGGGGAGCTGCGCGGCGAGTGAGTGTGAGTGTGAGTGTGGGAGTGAGTGAGTGAGTGGCGATACCTTGAAGTGCATCCGGTCAAGCTTGGGCGCGAGCGGCAGGTGGCGCGGCGCGGGGAGCTGCGCGGCGAGTGAGTGTGAGTGTGAGTGTGGGAGTGAGTGAGTGAGTGAGTGAGTGGCGATACCTTGAAGTGCATCCGGTCCAGCTTGGGCGCGAGCGGCAGGTGGCGCGGCGCGGGGAGCTGCGCGGCGAGTGAGTGTGAGTGTGAGTGTGGGAGTGAGTGAGTGAGTGAGTGAGTGGCGATACCTTGAAGTGCATCCGGTCCAGCTTGGGCGCGAGCGGCAGGTGGCGCGGCGCGGGGCGCTGCGCGGCGAGTGAGTGTGAGTGTGGGAGTGAGTGAGTGAGTGAGTGAGTGGCGATACCTTGAAGTGCATCCGGTCCAGCTTGGGCGCGAGCGGCAGGTGGCGCGGCGCGGGGCGCTGCGCGGCGAGTGAGTGTGAGTGTGAGTGTGGGAGTGAGTGAGTGAGTGAGTGAGTGGCGATACCTTGAAGTGCATCCGGTCCAGCTTGGGCGCGAGCGGCAGGTGGCGCGGCGCGGGGAGCTGCGCGGCGAGTGAGTGAGAGTGTGAGTGTGGGAGTGAGTGAGTGAGTGGCGATACCTTGAAGTGCATCCGGTTCAACTTGGGCGCGAGCGGCAGGTGGCGCGGCGCGGGGAGCTGCGCGGCGAGTGAGTGAGAGTGTGAGTGTGGGAGTGAGTGAGTGAGTGGCGATACCTTGAAGTGCATCCGGTCCAGCTTGGGCGCGAGCGGCAGGTGGCGCGGCGTGGGGAGCTGCGCGGCGAGTGAGTGTGAGTGTGGGAGTGAGTGAGTGAGTGAGTGAGTGGCGATACCTTGAAGTGCATCCGGTCCAGCTTGGGCGCGAGCGACAGGTGGCGCGGCGCGGGGCGCTGCGCGGCGAGTGAGTGTGAGTGTGAGTGTGGGAGTGAGTGAGTGAGTGAGTGGCGATACCTTGAAGTGCATCCGGTCCAGCTTGGGCGCGAGCGGCAGGTGGCGCGGCGCGGGGCGCTGCGCGGCGAGTGAGAGTGTGAGTGTGTGAGTGAGTGAGTGAGTGGCGATACCTTGAAGTGCATCCGGTCCAGCTTGGGCGCGAGCGGCAGGTGGCGCGGCGCGGGGCGCTGCGCGGCGAGTGAGTGTGAGTGTGAGTGTGGGAGTGAGTGAGTGAGTGAGTGAGTGGCGATACCTTGAAGTGCATCCGGTCCAGCTTGGGCGCGAGCGGCAGGTGGCGCGGTGCGGGGCGCTGCGCGGCGAGTGAGTGTGAGTGTGAGTGTGGGAGTGAGTGAGTGAGTGAGTGCGTGGCGATACCTTGAAGTGCATCCGGTCCAGCTTGGGCGCGAGCGGCAGGTGGCGCGGCGCGGGGAGCTGCGCGGCGAGTGAGTGTGAGTGTGGGAGTGAGTGAGTGAGTGAGTGAGTGGCGATACCTTGAAGTGCATCCGGTCCAGCTTGGGCGCGAGCGGCAGGTGGCGCGGTGCGGGGCGCTGCGCGGCGAGTGAGTGTGAGTGTGAGTGTGGGAGTGAGTGTGTGAGTGAGTGAGTGGCGATACCTTGAAGTGCATCCGGTCCAGCTTGGGCGCGAGCGGCAGGTGGCGCGGCGCGGGGAGCTGCGCGGCGAGTGAGTGTGAGTGTGAGTGTGGGAGTGAGTGAGTGAGTGGCGATACCTTGAAGTGCATCCGGTCCAGCTTGGGCGCGAGCGGCAGGTGGCGCGGCGCGGGGAGCTGCGCGGCGAGTGAGTGTGAGTGTGAGTGTGGGAGTGAGTGAGTGAGTGAGTGAGTGGCGATACCTTGAAGTGCATCCGGTCCAGCTTGGGCGCGAGCGGCAGGTGGCGCGGCGCGGGGAGCTGCGCGGCGAGTGAGTGTGGGAGTGAGTGAGTGAGTGAGTGAGTGGCGATACCTTGAAGTGCATCCGGTCCAGCTTGGGCGCGAGCGGCATGTGGCGCGGCGCGGGGAGCTGCGCGGCGAGTGAGTGTGAGTGTGAGTGTGGGAGTGAGTGAGTGAGTGAGTGAGTGGCGATACCTTGAAGTGCATCCGGTCCAGCTTGGGCGCGAGCGGCAGGTGGCGCGGCGCGGGGAGCTGCGCGGCGAGTGAGTGTGAGTGTGAGTGTGGGAGTGAGTGAGTGAGTGAGTGAGTGGCGATACCTTGAAGTGCATCCGGTCCAGCTTGGGCGCGAGCGGCAGGTGGCGCGGCGCGGGGAGCTGCGCGGCGAGTGAGTGTGAGTGTGAGTGTGGGAGTGAGTGAGTGAGTGGCGATACCTTGAAGTGCATCCGGTCCAGCTTGGGCGCGAGCGGCAGGTGGCGCGGCGCGGGGAGCTGCGCGGCGAGTGAGTGTGAGTGTGAGTGTGGGAGTGAGTGAGTGAGTGAGTGAGTGGCGATACCTTGAAGTGCATCCGGTCCAGCTTGGGCGCGAGCGGCAGGTGGCGCGGCGCGGGGCGCTGCGCGGCGAGTGAGTTTGAGTGTGAGTGTGGGAGTGAGTGAGTGAGTGAGTGAGTGGCGATACCTTGAAGTGCATCCGGTCCAGCTTGGGCGCGAGCGGCAGGTGGCGCGGCGCGGGGAGCTGCGCGGCGAGTGAGTGTGGGAGTGAGTGAGTGAGTGAGTGAGTGGCGATACCTTGAAGTGCATCCGGTCCAGCTTGGGCGCGAGCGGCAGGTGGCGCGGCGCGGGGAGCTGCGCGGCGAGTGAGTGTGAGTGTGAGTGTGGGAGTGAGTGAGTGAGTGAGTGAGTGGCGATACCTTGAAGTGCATCCGGTCCAGCTTGGGCGCGAGCGGCAGGTGGCGCGGCGCGGGGAGCTGCGCGGCGAGTGAGTGTGAGTGTGAGTGTGGGAGTGAGTGAGTGAGTGAGTGAGTGGCGATACCTTGAAGTGCATCCGGTCCAGCTTGGGCGCGAGCGGCAGGTGGCGCGGCGCGGGGAGCTGCGCGGCGAGTGAGTGTGAGTGTGAGTGTGGGAGTGAGTGTGTGAGTGAGTGAGTGGCGATACCTTGAAGTGCATCCGGTCCAGCTTGGGCGCGAGCGGCAGGTGGCGCGGCGCGGGGAGCTGCGCGGCGAGTGAGTGTGAGTGTGAGTGTGGGAGTGAGTGAGTGAGTGAGTGAGTGGCGATACCTTGAAGTGCATCCGGTCCAGCTTGGGCGCGAGCGGCAGGTGGCGCGGCGCGGGGCGCTGCGCGGCGAGTGAGTGTGAGTGTGAGTGTGGGAGTGAGTGAGTGAGTGAGTGAGTGGCGATACCTTGAAGTGCATCCGGTCCAGCTTGGGCGCGAGCGGCAGGTGGCGCGGCGCGGGGAGCTGCGCGGCGCTGAGCGCGGCGGCCACGAGCGCGTCGGCGTACATGTCGGTGACGGGCTGCGCGCTCCACTCGATGATGATGGTTCCGTTCTCGACGGTCATGTCGATGCAGTTGTAGACCCTCCAGCGCGTCTCGCTCAGGAACTCGATGGCCCCGGCCAGCTGCATCACCACGTGCCGCAGCACGCCCAGCGAGCCCGAGTACTGCAGCGACTGCCGCTGCGTCACCTCCGACTGGCTCAGCTCCGTGTACTCTGTGCGACACGTATGGATAGTAATGCAGATGACTACAACTCGGCAACGTTGAAGCGTTCCTGTGAAGGTTTACCGACTGCAAAGCCTTGCTTTTGAATTTAGCTACTGTGTATAACCAACTCATTCCTATGCAGGGTAACAGTAGAGCAAGACCGAATATTAAAACCGTGTCAAGTACACACCAAACACAAACGAAAAACAATATAAATTAGAAATTAAAGCCTTCCGCCGGAAAGCCTCCCGTCTCCGCACTTCGTGTCCTCGCACGTCCGGGTCTCCTCTGTCCCGGCCAAGATCGTACGCGGAGGTGTACATCTCGGCCAAGATAATGAAGGAGGGCGGAATGACCCCGGTCATGTCCCGCTCCAGCCTGCTCAGCAGAGTCCGGGAGCGGGTGGCCCCCGTTTGGTCGCGAGACCACGCGGGGGTTTCCCGTTCCCGACTTCCGACCTCTTCTCACGACTTCCGGGTCCAGGGATTCCGTCAAAGGAGGGATCACGATGTCAGCATGCCCTTTTACATTTAATTAATTAATGTTCGATTAAACGCAGTTTGGATCGCTAAGAAAAAGAGCAATATACAATTTAAATGTAATGCAAAATGCAATAAATGTAAATGCAATATCCGGCTCGAAGCATTTAAAAAAATGTGAGGGCTGCTACCCAAACATATATATTATATAATGCAATGCAATGAGTATTCAACGAAAATGAACCCAGAACAAAATATAAGCTGTCCGACCTAAGCCGCGTTTAATTGAACACTAATTAATTAAATGTAATGGTGCATCAGCTCTACTCCGTATACATACCGAAAGTAGGCCGCATAAAGTGCAACTATACTAATATTAAGACATATATGTAAAGAATAAATGCAAATCTGTACGTGCACTGTAATTTTTTTTCTATCTCATTCAATTGTAAGCCTTTTTGTTCTAGTATTACTTATATACCCGCGAGGGGGCGTTAAAAGCTTTTGCAAGTACATTAGAAGTTCCACTTCAAAAAATAAAAAGCATAATATAATAAGGATGGAAGGTACAACGCGGATGTAGAAAGAAGAGTGGTGTTAGGAGATGGCGTAAAGGGAGCGTTGGGCAGAGGCAAGTAAGAAACGGCATGCTCCGATGGTTCGGACATGTAGAACGAATGGTTGATGCAAGACTGACTAAGCAGATATACAATGCAAAAGCGGATGGATGTAGGAGCCGAGGGCGGCCAAGACACACATTCCACGATCAAACAGAACGCGTTCTGGAGGAAGGTGATGTTAAGACCCTCAAAAATCGACACGCCTGTATGAAAAGAGTTATTAAAGTCAACGAAGAGATCGAGGTGTGTAAAAATCGTGCCTTATGGTGCTCTGTTCATTCGATCGGCTCAGAAGTAATTCTGTGGAGGTAAAAATGAAACCGGACTGACTGTTGAGGTCCTCGGGCGCCAGGATGTGGTAGTTGAAGTTCCTCTTGACCAGCACGCCCTGCAGGGGCTGGCCGGGCTGCGGGCGCCGCGTGGCCAGCGCGCCCAGCACCTTGGCCGTGGTGTCGCCGCGGAAGGTGAGCGCCAGCTGCTGCGTGTTGCGCGGCGTGTGCAGCGCCAGGCGGCCGCGGTGCTCGCGCTGCAGCGCCGCCTTGAGGCGCGACATCTCGTTCTGCTCGCCGTGCACCAGCACCACGTGCGGCGGCTTCAGGATGTTGATGAACTCCGACGTCTGCTGGTAGTCCGTGTGCGCCGAAAACGAGATGTAGTCCACCGACATCTTGAGCGGCAGCTTCTGTCCCGACATGGACGTGATTTCCTCCGGCTCCGACAGGATCGTCTTGGCCAGGGTCCCTTCTACGCAGTAACCTGGGGTGACGGTGATCACCGATCAGATTATGTCAGAAAATATGGATATTTTGTATGTTTAGCAGTTGACACTGATAAAAAATTGACTTTGCTGTATTCGGTTGAGACGTCCGAATGCCTACCGGCTATTATGACGCCGTTCTTAGGATCCGTACACCACGACTCGAACAGTTCTCGGGATAGTCCCGACTGCATCATGCCTGGAGACGCCATGATCACGCACGGCCCGATATCTTCGAAATGATCTATACCCTGAAAGTAATATAAAATGATCTATACCCTGAAAGTAATATAATGTCATCTTACCAAATACTGGAACTTACATCGTTTGAAAGTGCGAATTAGGAAAAGCTTTATGGAACGGATCGCGTCACTTTACGTCGATATTTCGTACTTTTCATTAACTGTCTCGGTGGCGCAGTGGTGGAGCACACGGCTTCTGATCCAGAGGTCCGGGTTCGATTCCTGACACTGGCTCACACCAATGACTTTTCGAAATTGTTTTTCGGAAGTTATGTGCGATAAATATCGATGACTGAAAACTTTGTGCCCGGTATGGCAATAGGTTCGCCACCTATTCCATTTGGGACGTAAACATAACGGCGAGACGAGGCTTAACAGCCGCTGCCTACACCTTCGGGTAACAAAAGGCGTGAAGTTATGTTATGTATGTTATGTTATGATTTAATTTCTAACCCTTCTCGTTCTCTTTTTTCAACACGAAGTAACACTTCCAACGCGCGGAGGGACTCCACGCATTTTTTTTTAAATATCTTTTTCATTATCATGCCGATAGTTTGAAAGTCCACTTAACTCATTTCATCGACGATCTTTAATTTAGAACCCAAAATTAAGTCATTTTTACAGAACCTTCAATGTCGCCTCAGTCGCGCATCAGAAGGACAAATTAACTAGACGGACAGATAAATTAACTAGCGCCGGAAGACCTCATTAAGGAATTGATTATCTAATTCCTCAAATTGCACAGGATTATTTAGAGCAAAAAGTGTCTACGCTATCATAAAAAGATGAAATTGATAACAGTAACAGTCACAATAATAATTTTTGTGGCTTATATAAAAATACTAGCTGACCCGGCAAACGTTGTCTTGCCGAAAAATAAAATTTATAAAATAGGGGTTGATCGTAGGGGGTTGAAAATTTAGGGTTGTATGTATTTTGGTATCCCGTTTTGTAAAAAAAATAAAAAACAGAAATATATGGAAAAATTTTAAAAAAATATTGAGGGGTGATTTAGGGGGATGAAAAATAGATGTCCTATTCTCAGACTTACCCGATATGCATACAAAATTTCATGAGAATCGGTCGAGCCGTTTCGGAGGAGTTCAAGTTCGAACCCCGTGACACGAGAATTTTATATATTAGATCAATATCCCGAAAATCGCGGGATTCATTAATTTCCAAAAAAATCGGAAGTAAATCATAATCGGGATCCCAGGATCGAAAGATTATCCACACATATCGTTGTTTTTATTAGCTTTTATTAGCTTCACCTGTATGTATGTTTGTAGGTTTGTTTGTAACCGACTTCTTTTTTAGTTTCCGCTGATTGCCACTAGATGGTGCGATTTGTGAACTATGAAAGTTCTAGACTAGAAAACCGAACTAAAAAATAGAAAATAAATTTTAATGAATTTAAATTAAGAAAATAGTGTTAAAAATTTCAATGAATATAAATTAAAAAAAGCGTGGGGTGCTTTTTAAGATATTGACACCATGCACCCCACGCTTTTTTGAACGATAGATGGTGCGATTTGTGAACTATGAAAGTTCACAAATCCCACCATCTAGTGGCAATCAGCGGAAAGTTTACGTTATCAACTTGAAACGAGTTCCTTATACACCGTGAATTTAAGGTCGTTTTGGAAACGAAAAATTTGAATTATATATCAATAAGAGAAGCTATATATAACGTTAATTTCATAAAATAAAAATACTTTATTTTATCAACATCGAGATTCATATCTCTTATAGTGAAAAAGTGAGAAACGGTAGTAACGCTACTCAATCTCACGTAAATCAAATACTATGTATTTTACTATCGATGTCATTCACAATTTTTCACACAAAATCAAATTCACCATTAAAGACACCGACACCGCTGTCGGCGCCGCCAGCCAATCACGCACCTACCACCACTCTTGCGCATCCCCGCACTTCCGCACAACAGGCGTCCTTTCTTCCTTCTCTTTAGTACTGTGTGACAATCCCGTGTTGACACGCTTGTATTGTTTACGTTCCGCGCGAAAATGAGTCGTCAGTACGAATACTCAAATGTGGAGTACTTGGCAATGGTACAGCTGTATGCTATTGCCAACTACAATCTAGAAGAGGCCCGGCGTTTGTATTCCCAGCCAGAGCACTTGGATGCGCTACGGCTGCGAGGAATTGAAAGTCCTCAAGTTCCCTCTACGCCCACCATCTTAGCTGTAACCCAGCGCCTTCTCGACCATGGACAATTCCGTGCGCCGACTCATGCGCAAGGCCGAGGAAGTTTAAATTATTCGCCGGAGATTGAAGAAGATATTCTGGAGTACTTCGAGCGCGATCCGCGGCGAAGCACGAGAATGGCGGCACGAGAATTTGATGTTAGCCAATATTTTGTATGGAAAATATTAAATACTCACGGACTACACCCGTACCATTTCCGTAAGGCTCACGTAATTAACAACAGTGATGCACCAGCAAGAATCGCCTTTTGTCAGTGGTTTTTAAATAATACAAACGCCAACATACTGTGGACGGATGAATCACTGTTTACTCGAGTGGGACTGTACAATGTGCATAATGAACATTACTGGGCTCTTATTAACCCCCTTTTGATCCGAGAAGACCACCATCAGGTTCGTTTCAGTGTAAATGTTTGGGCCGGTATTATTAACGACCAATTAATAGGGCCTATTTTTATCGAAGGTCATCTAACCGGCAACTCGTACTTAGAGATGTTACAAACAGTCATATCTGAGTTACTAGAGGATGTGCCGTTAGCGTACACAAGAGGTATGTACTACCAACACGACGGCTGTCCGGCTCATTACGCAAGTGCAGTGCGTACATACTTAAATAATCAGTTTAGTGATCGGTGGATAGGCCGGGGCGGGCCTGTGACTTGGCCACCGAGAAGCCCGGACTTAACACCCCTGGATTTTTTCTTGTGGTCGGAAATAAAGAGACTCGTTTACACACGTGAACACGAAAGCCGTGATGAGTTACGCAGAGCGATAGTGGACGCATTTGATAAAGTTAAAAGCAATAGAAATACATTGAGAAAACTAAAAGACAACAGTGTAAAACGTGCACGTTTGTGTATTGAACGCGGGGGACTCCATTTCGAGCAGTTGCTTCGATACAGAGAAATGTAAACAAACTGTTAGAGGTATGTAAAAGTTGATTGAAACCGTGGGTGTGTAATACACCTCTACCTACTCTTTCAGGAATACAGGCGTGATGCTATGTTTTTTTTCCTATTTTAAAAGTTGATTATTCTGTGCTGAGGGACTAGTGTATTGAATTAATTCCTTTTTTAAATATTTCTATCATACATCACATTTAAATATTTCTACTTAAAACTTGAACCTACTTTATGTATTTTATTTTAAATAATAACTTTGAAATACGATAGGTAAGTACTCGCTCGCTCGTTCTGTCGCGCCGCCGTAGGTAGGTAGGTAGGTATCAGCTGAGCTGCGGTGCGTTGTCCTTTCTTATGGCGTGCTTCATTCACAATGTGTTTGAATAAAATGGCGATGCGTTACTATTTCCTAACTCGAACGAGTGAAAATATTTATTAAAATTAAAACTTTTTAATATTAAGTATTACAATTAATTTATCCATTCTTAATAGTTCTATGAGTTATTCCAAATTCACCTGTTTCGTTTCCAAAACGACTATAAATTCACGGTGTATAAGTCACAGATGGCGCTATTCCTCAAATGCGAAACTAAAAAACGCGCTGTCATACAAAACCGAACTAAAAAATTTAAAATAAATAATAGTTTAAAAAAACTAAAAAACACGCTTTTTATTGAAAACCGAACTAAAAAATAGAAAAATAAAAAAAAAATACTTTATTTTAAAAAAAGCGTGGGGTGCATGGTGTCAATAGTTATAAATATTTTATTGACAGATATGAGTAGAGTGATTATCATTTCGATAATATCTTAAAAAGCACCCCACGCTTTTTTTAAAATAAAGTATTTTTTTTTTTATTTTTCTATTTTTTAGTTCGGTTTTCAATAAAAAGCGTGTTTTTTAGTTTTTTTAAACTATTATTTATTTCATTGGGATTTCAACCAGAGGCTGGTGATTTAGTAACGAAATCCAGTACCATTAAACTAGCCAAATCGAATTTCATCGCTCTGATATACGGTATATATTAATGTATACATATTCAAAATTAAAGTTTAACCACAATAAACAGAACCAAATCTTATTCAGAATGTTAATAAGTATCATTTTTGCTCGGACGAATGTAGTTCAACAAATTTACAAGCAAGGTGAAGGTCGTTCAGAACTGTTGATAAGTTCAGGGCGTTTACATTATGATCTCAGATCTGTGCCTGCTTTGCATGGATCACAACGATATTGTTTAACGGCTATTTTAGTGGTCGAGAGCTACCATTTACTACCAGGTATAAGGTAATAAAGTACATAAAAATATGTGATCAAATTATTTTATTTTTTATTCAGTCACGTATATGTACATGTAATATTATCACAGCTTCCTTTACTCTGTAATTTTCTTATTTTGTATCTCGTGAACCGCGTCATAAACAAGGTTTTGGGCCCATTCAAGTATTCCGTAAACAGATTTATTACAATTATTTTTTTACCGAATTGAACGCGTCCTTGAGGAAGGTGATGTCAGGAACCTTAAAAATCGATGAGCATGTATGACAAGTCTTATGGTGCTGTTCAATCTGCCTACCTCGTAAGGGAATTGGCGTGAAGTTATATATGTATGTTGTATCACAATATCACCTCGCATCTCAATGTGCCGGCATATATTACCTTGTAATGGACAATGAAAGATGGGTTACAACTATAGTATTGAAAACAGATTTCCGTATCCTTAAAACGACTACTTTTTAACAAATTAGTGATATTAATAAAAGCAATCATTTACGAACAGATAAGATACGGGAACAGGTGTGTTTTATCTGTGAGTACCTATTGCGTAGCGTAGGTGTCTAATGATCCGCGCGGGCTGATGGCGGACAGCTTATAGCTTAAGTACTATATTAAATAACAATGATATTCAGTGTTATAATTATAATATTACTGAGTAAGTTTTTAAAATGATTCTGGTACAACTTCACGCTTTCAATATAAAAAAGACGCAGGCACAGTTGGACCGTATTCTAGAATAAAACGCCCCAATAGAACAAGGTTATAGCCGATCGCCGGATTTAAGTCATTAGATGAATCGTAGTTATTTGAATAACCCGCCAAATGAGAGTGGGACTAGCGCACGAAGGGTTCCTTAAAAATCAAGTCCCCCGTTAAATATTTATTTTATGTTTTTTTTAGAATTTCCTGTTATAGCGGCAATAGAAAATCTGAAAATTTCAACTGTCTAGTAATCACCGTTCAAGAGATTAGAGCCTGGTGACAGATAAACGGATAACGAAGTCTCAGTAATAGGGTCCTGGTTTTGGATGCGGTACCCTAAAAAGTATTAGTCCTTAGTACCTCTTGTATTAGAACTTGACTTCGTCGATCCCCATAGACACCTGATGAAAACCTCAAGTCGATATCCTCGCTAAGTAAAATATATGTTACAGAGATGTTGCCAGCATCCCTGAAAAACCGTTTGATTCGATGGCTGGAAGACCACCGAGCGTTCGTGGTGGCAGTGTTCTGTCTGCCGGCCAGTTTCCTGTTCACACTCCTACTAAGATTCAAGGCATACGTAAGATTGCTGACGAGTGAACCACAGCGACATGAGAGCAACGTTAGAGAGATACAGAAGAGAGTAAGTTTAAGAGAGAGAAAGAAGATGGACGAGAGTCAAATCTAACTTACAAAGAAGAAATTGTGTAATTAAACTCTTTTCCCCAGGTTCAAGAATGGAACAAACTCCCCTCTAAAGACCGCCGCCTCCTGTGCACTTCAAGACCGAACTGGCTCTCCCTGTCCACGACGTTCTTCGAGAAACACCTCCATCATCAAGTGCCTATACCACTGTACGAGATACTGGAGCTGAATGAGGAGGCGTTGACCGTCAGAGTAGAACCGATGGTCACAATAGGAGACATCACTGAATATCTGATACCTAAGGGATATTCTCTGGCAGTAACAATAGAATTGACTGATGCCACGTTAGGAGGTAAGTTGGTTCAGTTGCAGATTCGTGAGATATAATAGTATACTATAGATTCCACAGATTTTTCCATTGGTGTTTCCTATTATACTCGTACACTTGACTGGATCTCTCGGCAAGGACTATCTTTTTATTCTAATTTCGAAAATTAATTCCTTTCCAGGTCTAGCATTCGGTACTGGAATGTCAACCCATTCACATAAGGCTGGTCTGTACCATGAAACAGTTATAAGCTATGAAGTAGTCCTCGCCGACGGTTCCCTTGTAACAGCTACAGCTGCCAACGAGCATTCAGACCTGTATAGAACATTACCATGGTGCCATGGAAGCTTAGGATTCCTAGTCGCCTTAACACTCAAGATTGTCAAAATCAAACCGTACATTAAGATTAAGTACATCCCGGTTAGGGGACAGAAGAAATACTGTGATATGCTTAGAGAATACTCCGGGACTTACGAGTCTGTTCCCAAACAGTTCCCTGATTACATCGAAGGAACAATATACAGCAAGGATGAAGCCGTGATTATGATCGGTGATTACGCCGATTATGATCCAAGGATACCTGTCAACAGTTGTTCTAAATGGTACAAGCCTTGGTTCTACAAGCACGTGGAAAGCTTTCTGAAAAAGGGAGAATCAGAAGAGCTGATACCACTAAGAGATTACCTGTTAAGGCACAATAGGGCGATATTTTGGGTCGTAGAAGACATGTTATCTTTTGGCAATAACACATTATTCCGGTATCTATTTGGGTGGTTGCTCCCACCAAAACCGGCCTTCCTAAAATGGACTACCACACCTGGGGTGAGAGCTTATACATTCACAAAACAGGTGTTCCAGGACATCGTACTTCCAATAAAAGAACTGGAGAGGCAGATCGAAATAGCTAGCGTTTTATTCGAGAAGTTTCCGTTGCTCGTGTATCCATGCAAAATTATCGACCACGGCCCATCATCAGGTCAACTGAAGCGACCTGATCCCAAGTACTTAGTCCCGGGGACCGATTACGCCATGTACAACGACCTCGGCGTATACGGGGTGCCAGGAAAGGTCAAAGAGAAGAAGCCCTATAACCCTGTGGTAGCTATGAGGAAGATGGAGGAATTCACGAGAGAAGTGGGGGGTTACTCATTCTTGTACGCGGATATTTTCATGACGCGCGAAGAATTCGACGTGATGTTCGATCTCAGTCTGTACGAAGAAGTCAGAAAAAAATATAAAGCTGACGGAGCGTTCCCGCATCTTTACGAGAAGGTGAAGCCTGAAATAAACGTGTTCGCTATAGGCGAGGAGAACAGAATAATGTATCAATATAGAAGTAGGGTATAATAAAATATATATCAGATTTGTGTACGATCATTTGTTCCGTCGAGAGCGGTGAGAGTGTGAGCGAGTGTGAGTACCTTCAGGTTGGAGATGTGGCGAAACACGAAGGGGTTGTTGACGGCGATCTGGCGGCGGATGCGCTCGTTCATGGCGTTGACGTAGGTCTGGTAGACGGCCATGCACTTCTTGGCCAGCGAGGACGCGTAGTAGATGGGGATGTCCTGCAGCTCGGGGTGCAGCGACCAGAACTCGTCCAGGATGAGCAGCAGCTCCTGCGCGCGGCCCAGCGCGAACACGGGGATGAGGCAGCGGCCGCCGCGCGCCACGATCTCGCTCACCAGCCCCGTGAAGCGGCTCTCGCGCTCCTCGCGCTTCTCGTGGATGTGCGTGCCGTACGTCGACTCCTGCGGCCACACTGTGCAATGAGCCAGCCGCTCGTGAGCCCAGCGCACCGGGCGTACATAGCTACTTACCGTGATCAACACGTCCGGGTGCACCGTCGGTATTTCTGCTGCCATCAAATGTCTATCCTCTTGTCTAGAGAAGTCGCCTGTGTATAATACCTGGAAGCGGTTTATCGGTTATGCCCTCATCATAGTAAAAACAGAATATAGTCAAGCATAAAAAAGTGGCGAACGCCATTAGTACTTTTTTTTAAGGGAAACGAGCGAGCGGCCGCCTGATGGTAAGCAACTAGCGCCGCGATTGCACACTCGCAACACAGAACGTGTTACAGTTACACTGCCGTCCTTTAAGCGAGTGCGATGGGAAGAGGGGTGAATGTCCGGATACTGCTCTGCTCTCAGCGAACGAAACGCAACATGTAGCACTTTACGTCGATATTCTGAGAGGTCGTGGTATTTCACTGGTGGTGAACTGCTGCACGTGGTCGATGGAGCGAACTGCGTGACTCTGCCACTTTGCTCACCAGGTCTTTCTCATGGCTGACACCCGGGGAATACAAATATAAATGTGGAATTACCATCTCACCTTGACTCCGGCTATTTCTATCATAAACATGGCAGCACCGAGCACATGTCCAGCATTGTATGCCCAAAATCTTACTCCTCGCACATCCTTCTCTTCATGGAAGTTGATTGTTTCTATACGGTCCATGGAACCCTCAAGGTCAGACTCAGTGTACAGCATCTGTTCCGTTGATATATTGCTGTACATACAAGTTTTAAATTAAAAAATTATGGGCCAACATAAGGAATAAGGGCCCATAATTCCCAAAACAAAATATTTCGAAAAACAGTACTGGTACATATGTAAAATAAATTAAAAAGGTCATAAAAAAATGGTACAGTCAATCTGTAACTTTAACTTTTCAATGTAACATTGGCCCACAAATTTTGATTTCTATACTTTTTCTAGATTATTCATATGAATATAATACAATTGAATATAGTACAATATGTCTATGGTAAGATGCAACATGTACAGGTATTAACCAAGTAAAGAAATCAAAAGTGAGTTAGTGGGCCAAAGTTACATTGAAAGCTTAAGTTACCCAGATTGACTGTACGCCATAAGAATAAGCAAAATGTTTTTTTATTCTTTATACATTTTTTTAAAAAACAACTTTAATTTGATGTTCAGCTGCAAATATTTCATGTATTTACCTGACTTTGATGTAATCGGACACTAGCCACCTGTAGATGGCTTTCGTGGCATGTGTCATAAACACTCGACCTTTGAAAGAAGTCTTTGTCAGAAACCATGGCAATGCACCACTATGGTCCAGGTGGAAACTGGAAAATAGAGTAAAAACTGCTCTTATATTCTGAACTTTCATTAGTGTAGAACAAATCATAGCTGACTTTATAACAGATCATAAACTACATTAATGGCTATCGCCATCTGACTCATTATCCTCGTCATAAATTAAGAGTTACTGGATAAATTACATGATATTATCTATATCGACGGCAGAAAGCAATCTTGTCATAACTCCAATACTGCAACTTTACACCAGGGCACAAACAGTGTTTACAACATAAATTTGTCTTGATTTTGAAATATTATGTAAAAATCAATGTCATAATATAAACAATAAATAGTCATAGAAAAAGGAAACAGATTATTTGACACAGAATTTTTTTTTTATTAAATTATGTATAAAACTTGCTGTTTCGCATTTTTTGAGATACAACAAGATTGCATTGCATTGCATGCATCCTGCATTGATATAGATAATATAAATTACAAATAAATAATAGAGAAACTCACTGTGATATAAGTAAGAGATCAACTTCATCTGCTTCTATAAGGTCCACAAAGGGTAGAGCATCCATTCCTGATAAGCCTGGATGTATACCGCAGTCCAACTGATTAAAAAATATATATACCTATTTCATCAACTGGTAGTGGAAGTTCAAATAGAGCCAGCTTAAGATTATTAACAGTCCAAGACACAAGTTTACATTTAAATTGATATGCATTTGAAATTTCAACTACAGAGATACAAGTTGCAAAAATACATACCATTATTTTCTTTCCTTTGAACTCCAGCATTATACAAGACCTGCCTACTTCCTGTCCAGCACCCCTTGAAGTTTAAAAAATATTATTACTACTATACTTTATAAATTTAAGCTTCAAAATATAAAAAATACAATTATAAAATTAATTCTAATGTTACAAAATATGAATGGTTAGTGCATAATAAACTTATTGAGTCATTTAAAATGTAATCAACGGAGTTTTAAGGGTTTGATAAAATTCAAATTAAAGCAAAACAAATGTACAATAATATTTACAATGGTCGTATCAACAGCTGGTCGCTCTCTTCCAAAGGCACCGGATCGGTACCCTTCCTTGGGTTTGTTGTCATGTTTGTTCTTTCTATCCTTTATTATGTTATCACAGCACAAACATTTACTAATATTTTTAATTATAATGCAAATCGGCACAACAACACAACCAATAACCGGTAGATAGAGGTTATACATACGAGTGTTGCCGCTTAATAATAATTATATATTAATATGCTAATATGAAAATAATATGAAATTATATGCAGCCATCCTATTGTGGAATAAAAGCCCGAATACTGAACCACCACTCAAATATATAAGCACTACCTAAGCGTTTAAGTAGCTGTCATATTAGACAGAATACGTGAAATTTGAGTTCGGTTCAGTATTCGGGCGTAAGTCTGTTATATGAGAAGGGGATCGTAGTGCAAACACAACACTCAACAGAGGTGAGTATTGTTATTACGCTTAGGGCCTTGTCTCTTTATGAGATTAGCACGACAATTTTTTTTATTTTATCGAAAGGGAGGGCAAACGAGCAGGCGTGTCATCTGATGGTAAGCAACTAACGCCGCCCATGGACACCAGCAACACATATAGTGTTACTATTGCGTTGCCGACCTTTAAGGGATAGGGAAAAGGAAAGGATGGGGAAAGGGGGGTGGTACCTCTCTCACCAAACAAAACGCGGCATGAGCCACCTTACGTCGATCTTCTGAGAGGTCGTGGTATTTCACCGGTTGAGCCGGCCCATTCATGCAGCGAACTACTTGGCTCTACCACTCCAAAACTTCCCGAGTACCTACTAATAATAATGACCTCTCGACACTTTGCTATATAAAACATGTACCTAATGAAGATGCCTCACTATCATAATCAATATGAGCAGGCTTGATCAAACAGTTCCAATTTATCCACAGAAAAGACGATTAGTACTCCAGAAAAGGCGGTACCTTTAACAAAATAACAAATGTACTCTGTGCTTCTAACCTTATTAGCCTAGTAGGGTAAATCCTGTCCAAATTAAAAATTTGAAAAAAAAAACGTCAAAAGAAGTTTGTTATTTTGTTTTGGTCACCCTGCACTTTTCTTATAAATTTATTTTACGGAAGTGGATACAAGTCCTTAAGCCTAAGTACAGGGTGACCAGAAACACTGCAGATATAGTTGATATTCCGTATTTTTACGAGATCGTAGACACTTCATTGTAAAATTGTGATAATGCGTCAGTATTTTTTTACTCATAAATATAACATCAAGAAATTTAAATGATAATTTTATCATTTCCAATTTCAATTTCCATTTTAATTTTTGCGCATCTGAGATAACAAATCAGTACATGACAAATTCTGAAAGATTTGCCTAATTTAAAGTAATTTTGTAAAGTACTGCGAAAGAGTAAATATGCATACGCATGCATATTATTTTGTCAAAGTGTACCAACAATGTTTTTTATAAGCATTATAGCAGATCTCGTATTTTATCGCGTAATCACTGTATTTTCGAAAACCTTATCTTATCTATTTATTTATATACTCTTTGCTGACAACCCTGGTTAGGTGCGACTAGTATAATGTGTATGTCAGTTTTTTTAGGTTAGAACGTAATGGTAATAAAGTTATTTACATGATTTGGACTTAGCGCATTCAATATATCAATTAAGTTCATGAGTTAAAATGAATAAACAAAATTTGCTTTTTGATGATGACTCTGATGAGGAAGTATCACTAAAAACGGAGAACGAATACGCGAAGAAATATGATAGGTGGCGTGAGAAAGAAGAACTTCATAAACGTAAGTAATTTCGTAAAATGAGTGGTATTTTTCTTTAGATTATTTGCGTATTAGATAAAAATCAATGCTTAGTCTGTAGTAGTCGAAACTAGAATTCGGGTAAAGCGATTTCCGTATTCTATAAAGCATATAAATAGAACATATGTCTACAATCAACGATATCATATCAATGTTCTAGCTAGCCTTGCTAAGCTCAAAATGCCTTTGCTAAGAAATTTCTACGAGTAAATTTTATGCGATCACTATAGTGTAATCAAAGTGTGAATTTCAATTGCTTAAAGTCATGATATTTGTCATCTGGATCATGTATACTTTTTCAAGTCTTAAGATTGAATGTAAATATTTGCACTTATTTATGTCTAAATTATTTTAGTGGAACAAAAATATGGGTCGAAATCACTGGACCCTGATGCATCATTATCATCAGATAGTGAAGATGATGATGAGCCACCAGAAGTGTCAGAAGAAGTGGAAACACAATTTCTCAAGACCCTTGCACTATTGAAAACTAAGGACCCCAGAATATATGATCCTTCATTTAAATGTTTTGAAGAAAGTAAAGAAAAAGAGTCAGGTAAGAAATCATTCATAGTTTAATGATTTTAAAAAACAAAGCCTTTTATGTGTATATCTTAATCTTACTTAATGTATGTTCTACAGGTAGTTGTATAAAATGTGTTCTAAAAAATAGTTTTAGAGAATTATGACATATATATACTTTATTGTACACACAAGATAGTAGACACAGTAAAACCTTATAATTGTGATAGTACAATGGGCGGCCTTATTGCTTTAAGCAATTTCTGCCAGGCAACCTTAGGATGGAAAAACATAAATTTAGAGTGGGCAGTAAATGTTGCGTACAATTTAATGAGGTACTTATATAATTAAAAATATAATACATACTATATACAAATATATATACATAGAAACACCTACATAGACTTACATACATCAAATCAACATACACACACCTACATATACACACCTACATACACGTACATACATATACGTACATAAATAAATATATATATATATATATATAAATCCATACAATATGAATGGCAGTAACTGGACGTAGATGTAGCAGTAGTATTTATTTATTGTGATGATTCCAGATAGTGTTCTTTCACCATTTTCTTGAACGACTTAAGGATCTTAGCACGTCGAATTTCCACCGGTAATTCGTTCCACAAGCTTACTGCTTTAACGGTAAAAGATTTCGCGTACAGAGTTGTGGTTGTGTTTTATTTGCAATATATTTATGAAAATCTTATTTATGTTCATAAATATAAAACTAAATTTATGAAAAACTGTGATATTCATAAACTAAATTTAAGAAATAAAAATAAACTCGCTGTGCCCACTACTCCATAAAATCTCTAACTCGTTCCCAGGTCAACGCGGTTGTATTATCCATGGGTAAATTTAAGAATTATGTTAAAAGTTGATTATATCAAAGGGCTTACTATTGTATCGCAGATTATATAAACGATAAAAAAGTTTGGAATTGAACTGCTCCTTTAGGGTTGTGTTG
Source organism: Euproctis similis (assembly GCA_905147225.2). Taxonomy (NCBI): domain Eukaryota; kingdom Metazoa; phylum Arthropoda; class Insecta; order Lepidoptera; family Erebidae; genus Euproctis; species Euproctis similis. The sequence continues at coordinate 537,336 of LR990121.1, read as the reverse complement.
ATTGTAATTATTATAATTTGTTAAACTCGAAATTGAAAAGAGTTGAGAAGAGCCTTGAGTTTCTTGCCAGTTGTTCTCAAGAAGCCTTGACACCGGAACTGGCACTTAGATTCGCTTTCACATTCAAGACAGTGTGATGAAAGGGTATCTAAGCTCCGCTTATTTTAGCTTGTAGTTTTGTATGACTATTCCAAGCACTTTGTAATGTCTAAGGAATAAAGATATTTTGAATTTGTATCTATGTTTACATGGTATGTAAGTGAATATACAATAATAATATAACATAACTTCACGCCTTTTGTTACCCGAAGGTGTAGGCAGCGGCTGTTAAGACTCGTCTCGCCGTTATGTTTACGTCCCAAATGGAGTAGGTGGCGAACCTCTTGCCATACCAGGCACAAAGTTTTGCAGTCATCAATATTTATCACACATAACTTCCGAAAACAATTTCGAAAAGTCATTGGAATTGAGCCAGTGTCTGGAATAGAACCTGGAGCTCTGGATCAGAAACCGTGTGCTGGACCACTGCGCCACCGAGACTATATATAATAAGCCTCTTAAGCCCGAACCGCCACTCAAATATATAAGCGCTACTTAAGAGTTTAAGTAGCTAACGCCCGAATACTGAACAGCCACTCAAATCTGACAATCAATTAAGTGCTACTTACTGCTCACATTTCATGTACATATTCTGTCTAATGCGACAGCTACTTAAACGCTTAAGTAGCGCTTATATATTTGAGTGGCGGTTCAGTATTCGGGCTTAAGTTCATTGTCAGATTTGAGTGGCGGTTCAGTATTTTCAGTATTTGGGCGTTATACTCAAATAAAAAAACTATTTAGCTCTAAACTCTGTAGGAAGTATTACTACATGATTTCAAGATTCTTAGCGATGGAAATAAACAGTTCCTCATATGCAAATTGTTTTATAATTCATCAGTAGTTGGAGGTGGTTGCAATATTAATTTATCTTGTCATGATGCTTCAGTAGTTATATAATAGTTTGTTTGTTTGAAAGAAAAGAATAAATATTTGGCACAAGAAAGAACAGTTTTCTTGTTAGGCAGAGCTACTTTCCTCAGGTGTATGTATTTTATTTAATGTACATGTTGCAATTGGATTATTTTAAGTGTCCCTAAGAACCTATATATATATATATGTATATATATATATAGATATATACATACGACAAGTCGTCTTGGGACCGTCAAATTGCTTGCTCAACGCGGATTGTGTAGTTTACGTATTGGAATTTGTTCACTTATTTTGGAGTGGAGACGTGCTGCAAATATTTCTATTTCTAATAGTAATCAACATTTCTTATTATGAGTTTGAATTGATGTTGTTTTGATAAAAGCTTTATATATAAATTTTATTATTGTACTTACTTGTTGCACAACGTTACCATTCTAAATAGAAGATGTCGCGTCAATTGTGCTCAACTAATAGCATATAATTTCTCTCATTACTTGTACTACGATGATTTTAAGTTGGTTGGATCATAACTGTGATTGTCGAGTAGTCTGGCTGCTACACCTTTTATGCGATATTTTTTCAGTAGCGTTGATAATACTATTGTGTAAATTTTCAATGGTTTTGAAAAGAGTATTGGCACATGAGTTTCTTGCCCGATTCTTCTCATGAAAGCCCCTACACTCGGAATCGGGCCGCTCGTGGCGATTGCTTCCGTGTTTTTTGTTCCACGGAGGCACTTGCTTCAAGCGCTAGTGTCTAATGCGATCAGTCTGTTGACTATAAGGAGATGTGTTGGGACCTGATTTGTCGGGTAGGGCGCTACTCCCATTGGAGTATACCCTTTCTTTTTAGCTATCAGTCGCTTCATCAAATATGTCTCGCCGCTTCCTCAAACGGCGAATGGTTTTAGGAATCGTAAGCTGCTCCGCAAGCTCATTCGGGTGCTTAAGTAATCGGGTTTTGTACATGTCGTCATGCGCACTTATTTCTTCCTTGATCATCGGAATATCTAGTATGTCATGGATCTCTGAAGTTTGAGTAAACCAAGATGCATTTGACACTTGCTTTATGATGTAGTTTTGTACCCTTTGCATTATGAGTATGTTGGAAGCACTGGCTGATCCCCAAAGTTGAATGCCATATGTCCAGATTGGCTTAAGTATGCACTTGTATATAAGGAGCTTGTTGTCCGTTGCTAGTTTTGAGTTTCTTCCCAGCAGCCAATGGAGGCCCCTATATTTTATGTTTATTTCGTCTCTTTTGGTTTGGATGTGTTTTTTTTCATGTGAGTCTGCGGTCCAGATGCATGCCTAAGTACCTCATGGACTCGTAGTGTGGTAACTGAACACCTTTTAGGGTGACAGGGTGGCAGTCACCTTTGCGAAGAGTGAATGTGATGTGAACAGATTAAGCTACGTTGGCTGCTATGCTCCATTTGGCTAGCCATTCCTGTTTTTTTTTTTTTTTTTTTTTTACGGGATAGGAGGGCAAACGAGCAGGCGTGTCACCTGATGGTAAGCAACTAACGCCGCCCATGGACACCAGCAGCACATATAGTGTTAGTTGTTCATTTTTAGTTGTAACAGTATTTATGGCCAGACTAAGTATAAAGATCTACAAATAAACTTTAAAGGACACTGGAGATCTTATTTGATGTGTAGTTGGTTGTTCGTGTATCTCTGCTGTGCATTATCCTTCTATTATCTTTTTCAGAAAAGGATGCAAAAACAAAGACATTAATGTTTGCTGACAGTGATGAAGATGATGATGATGGTAACATCTTTAGCATAGAAAAAAAAGCAGAGATAGTTGAGGATGATAAGAAACAGAAAAAATCTGCAGAAGTTAAGGTTTGTATATTATACATTCTTTTTTTATGTTTTAATGTTTTTCTCATTACATACTTATAATTGGTATTATTACTTTTTATGACATCTCTTTGTGGTACTTTCCAGGAAGGCAAAATAAAAGAGTACCTGATAGGGCAAGTGGACCACCTGGGCAATGATGTAGAGAAGGACTTAGCACCACTCAAGGCTCTGTGGTCTGATCCCAAACTGAATGAAGGAGAAGCATTCCTAAGAGATTATATATTGAATAAAAGGTAGGAAAAGATGTCTTAAAGGTACTATGTATATGTCATATACTTTTTAGTAATCAGGATAAAACCACTCCATAATCCAGCTTTAATACTGAAATCCACCTGGGCCTTGGCCCTAACTGACCTTCTGATGTTATTATTCTTTTTATTCAGAATGATTAAAGGCTTGCAGTTGAATGCGACGAAAACGAAAGTCATGGTGTTTGAAAGGGAGGAATCCAGAACAGATGCAAGGATAATGGTTGATGATGTAGTGCTGGAACAGGTGAATGAAATTGTATATCTTGGATGCGCTTTTAGCAGAGATGGAAGGTACACCGCGGATGTAGAAAGACGAGTGGCGATAGGAAATAGCGTAAACGGAGTGTTGGGCAGATTCCTGGGCGCAAAAAATATTAGCAGAAAGGCCCAGTTAGCAATCCACAATGCAGTCCTGATCCCAACACTAACTTATGGAAGCGAGAGCTGGGTATGGCAGAGTGTGCATGAAAGTAGAATAAACGCGGTAGAAATGAGGGCTCTACGCAAAATCTGCGGAGTGACTCTCGCTGACCGCGTAGAAAACAAGGTTGTAAGGAAGGAAGTTGGTTTGAAAGAGAGTGTCGGTGTAAAAGTAAGAAAGGGCATGCTCCGATGGTTCGGACATGTAGAAAGAATGGTTGACGCAAGACTGACTAAGCAGATATACAATGCAAAAGCGGACGGATGTAGGAGTCGAGGACGGCCAAGACACACATTCCAAGACCAAATAGAACGTGTTCTGGAGGAAGGTGATGTTAAGAGCCTCAAAAACCGACGCGCGTGCATGAAAAGAGTTATGAAAGTCAACGAAGCGAGTGAGGTGTGTAAGAATCGTGCCTTATGGCGCTCTGTTCTCTCTGCCTACCCCGCAAGGGATTTGGCGTGAAGTTATGTATGTATGTATGTATGTTATTCAGAATATGTTTTCACAACTATGCGGACGACCTGAATGTAGGGCATCGCATTTGCTAACCAGAATTTCTGAGTTCGAATCTTATGTCACGTTGGCTTTGTGGTGCATTGGTAAAACTACCGGCTGTAGCAATAAGGTCGGGGGTTCGAATACCCCCGAGCACAAATATTTGTGACAAACATGAATATTTGTGTGGCGTCTGGGTGTTTTTCTATATATTATAAGTATGTATTGAAAAAAGAAAAGTATAAGTATGTATTTACAAACGACTGACTAAAAGAGTATACGAAGCGAATGCGAGTGGCAGGGTCGGGATCGGGAGACCAAGACGGAGCCTACCACGACCAAATAAATGTATTTATTTATTTATTTATATACACTTTATTGCACACAAAAGACAATAGATACATGGTCTGTTTAAAAAAGGCGTAGCACCCGAAACCGACGTAAATGCATGACGAGATGTATGACTGTGGATGAGGCGAAAGATGTGTGTCAGGATCGTAGCTTGTGGAAAGCCAAAGTCTCTGCCTACCCCCATGGGATACAGGCGTGAGCTTATGTATGTATGTATTTACAAAAAAAAAGTATATATGTATTAATATCCGTTATCTAGTATCCATAACACAAGCATTTAGTTGCTTAGATTGGAACTAGAGGGCGCTGTGCGTATTGTGTCCAAGATATTTATATTTTGTGTGTGATAAATGTTCAATGAGCAAACTGTGTTCGATGTATTCCGTCGCGCTTAAAAGATGTAATGTTAAAAACAAACATTAACACATATCAATCCTCTATAGTTATCTAAATGAAGGCGATGTTGGTGAAGCTGCTGACAAAATCAGAGATGATGAGGAGTTGGAAGCAGATGAGGAAAGAGTTGAGGAGCAGGGCAAGTTTGAAAGGGCCTACAATTTTCGTTTTGAGGAACCTGATCAGGAATATGTAAGTATTCTATGATCCTTATAAAATAAGCAACAATTTATATAAAAATATGAGAACTTATAAAAAACCATTTTAAATGTGAACATCGCTATTTACATTTAAAATGTTTTATACATACAAATTCCATTACAATAAATACTACTACTACTTTAGTACAGTTCAATTAGGAATGTGAAGGTTTGTGAACATGTTTGGATGCTTACATGTTTTACTCAAATACAGTCAAGCTTTGCACATATTATTATATTATTAATATAGTTAACATTATAGATATATTGTGATTTTGATCACGGGAATGGAATTAGTACTTAGACTGTTTAAAGTTACGCCGACAACAATATTTTTGATCAGAGTTATTTTATGTAAGTACATGTGTGTTTTACGCAATTGAAGCCGTGTGTAAAAACTAGTTAGTAAATATAGAAATAAATATTCCAGTTGAAACGTTTCCCGCGCACTATGAACTACATCCGGCCCAAAGACGAGCGCCGCGCTCGCAAGCGGGCCGAGCTGCGCACTCGCAAGGAGGAGGAGAAGCAGAGGAAGATGGAGGAGATCGCCCGCCTCAAGGCGCTCAAGTTGAAGGAGATACAGGAGAAGATCGCCAAGATCAAGGAGGTCACTGGCAACGACGATCTGGCCTTTAGGGTAAATTTTTGATGTACTGTTCTGGAAACAACCCCAACCCCAGCCAGTTTCAAATTTGATAGCTCTGAGTGGTTCCATTTAAGTGATAGTATTCAAAGTCAAAGTCAAAATAACTTTATTTCTATAGGTCATTTATCATATCATTTAAAATTAAATGCAAACACAAGCGCTTGTGGAAAGAGCCTCCGTGGAGCAAAAAAAGACAAGAACGCAAAAAGATTATATTCCATATTCATATTAAGATTTTAAATAAAGGGAAAAGGTTTTAATTCCCATTAATTAGTTAAAATATGGAAAAGATTTTTTTTGCAATGTAAAATTGAGTATAATATTTTTGTTAATAACTTTGACTCTACTCGACTTTGGTGGTTACTTGGCATGGAGCACAGAGTGCCAATTTGCTCCGTATTAGTTGTAATAAAAGTACTAGTTTGATATACATTGTCTGTAAAATCCAGGAGGAGGATTTAGAGAGTGACTTTGATCCGGAGGAACATGACAAGAGAATGAAAGAGATCTTCGACGAGCAGTACTATGGAGATGTTGATGAACACAAACCGGTGTTCCCTGAGCTTGATGAAGAGTTGGAGATAGGTAAGTGATTCAGATTCAAGTCCATAGTCTTAGAAGGGGCTGGAATTGAAGCTGTTCTAATATATCAATTTCTGTTTCCTGTTAGAATCCTAGTATCTAAAAATTAGTTTCATAATTTCAGAGAATTGGGACAACTACCAGCCGGAGCAGAATCGGGAGGCAAACCTGCACGAAGATGGACCACATTGTGAAGACGAAGATTTTAATGTAAGTGATTTTGATTTCACAGCGCCATCTGGATTAAACAAACACAACTAAATGTAAGGCAGATCATGTGTTCTTCTATACTTTAGTTTATTAATAAGTATAAATATTGTCTAACCCAGATGGATGCGGACTACGATCCAAAGACGGCTCGCGAGAATCTTCTGGAAGAAGTAAAAAAGACTTTAGAAGGCAAAAAGCGCAGAAATCGAAAGAAAAAGTCAAAACTGGCACAATTGTTGGAAAGCGAAAAGCCGAAGTTTGTGCCGAGTGTGACGGAGAAGAGTTACGACCAGTACATGGAGGAGTATTACAAGATGGACTGCGAGGACATCATCGGAGGAGATCTGCCCACCAGGTTCAAGTACAGGGAGGTGGTGCCCAATGACTATGGGCTGAGTGTCGAAGAGGTCAGTACTCGCTTTCTAAACGGAGCTCGTAATTAGTCCAAATTAGTCTGCAGTTTTTAGTACTTTATTTGTATCTTCACCCGCTTTTTATATCCAAAAGTAGCGGCTCTTACGTCTCAACTCGCTTGTTCGATAATGTCGGTCTACTTCGGAACCTATTGCCATACCAGACACAAAGTTTTTCAGTAATCTATATTTATCACACATAACTTCCGAAAACAATTTCGAAAAGTCATTGGTGTGAGCCACCGAATCGGACCCGGACGTCTGGATCAGAAGCCGTGTGATCGACCACTGCGCCACCGAGACTATATGCAATACAAAAATTTATAAAAATATAGTGCTATTCACAACTTTAACACCTGGAATAAGTCTAGTTATACATACCGCTCGTCTCGCAAAATTAGTACATCGTTTATGGGGCAATGTATACGCCTCTACAACAAACTTCCCAAGGAAATCCGTAATATACCTCTAAATAAGTTAAAAAAGCTATTAAACTCAGGCTGTGTAGTAACAGTTACTATACAATTGCGAGTTTCATTGAGGACCGCACAGAGTGGACACGAGCTCCTCATACAATATTGTATTAGATAACGTATAGTTCCTCAGTGGCTTGTGGAGGTTGTCGCAACTCTATGAACTCAGGTCAAGGTAGTTCATTAGATGTCAATTAATTGCATTCTTTTTTCTATTACAAATGATTTAATTTAGGCAGTTGCTTCAACCTTCAATTGTTACTTTTGTATTAATGTTAATAATAATAATTAATAACACTTGGTTTGTAAAAAGTACTGGGCACATGAGTTTCTTCCCCGATTCTTCTCATGATAGCCTCTATACTCGGATTCGGGCCGCTCGTGGCGATTGCGTTTGCGTGTTTTTGTTCCACTTAGGCACTTTCGAAGCGCTCGTATTTTTCATTGTTTTTACTGTAATTTATCTAATATTTGTATTAAGTGTCCTGTGAATTATTTTTTTTTTAATTGACCTCCAGACCATCAAGTGTTCAGTTTAACCTTCATAATAAAAACGTTTTAAATCGATTGATTGCGTAGATATTGCTGGCCGATGACAAAGAATTGACCCAGTGGGTGCCACTCAAGAAGATATTGAAGCACCGACCTGAAAACTTGGACAAGGGTGATGCGAAAACTTACACGTTAAAGGCAGCCGATGTGCACCTCAAGAAGAAGATACTGCCGAGTCTGTTCAAGGACCTGCCCCAGTCAGTATAAACCTTCTTTGAATTTCTTCACAAGACAACTAAACAATTATATTAGAAATTATAACATAACATGAATTTAAGCCTTTTTTTACCTGAAGGTGTAGGCAGCGGCTGTTAAGCCTTATGTTTACGTCCCAAATGGAAATAGGTGGGGAACCTACTGTCACACAAAGTTTTCAGTTATCGATTTTTGTCAGGCTCAACTTCCGAAATTAATTGCGAAAAGTCATTGGTATGAGCCAGGTTTCGGACGCGCGACCTCTGAATTCAGAAGCGGGGTGCTCGACCATTGAACCACCGAGACTGTTACCGAAAAATTACAAAGACTAAATAATTATGTAGAATTTTGAAAAAATAGTCTCGGTGGCGCAGTTGGCGAGCGCACGGCCTCTGATCCAGAGGTCCGGGGTTCGATTCCAGACACTGGCTCATACCAATGACTTTTCGAAAATGTTTTCGGAAGTTATGTGTGATAAATACCGATGACTGAAAACTTTGTGCCCGGTATGGCAATAGGTTCGCCACCTATTTCATTTGGGACGTAAACATAACGGCGAGACGAGGCTTAACAGCCGCTGCCTACACCTTCGGGTAACAAAAGGCGTGAAGTTATGTTATGTTATGTTGAAAAAATAAAAAAAAAACAATATCTTGTTGCATTTCATCATTGAAATTGTGGTCCTTTAAATTAGAAACTAAATTTAAAATAGTAAATTTATTTTTTTAATTTATTCAGAGATCCGGAAATAGTAGTTCCGATAGAAGAAGCAAAAAAGAAGAAGAAGAAAGAGAATAAAAACAGAAAGAGAGAACAAACTGATACTAATACAAACGGACATGAAAGCTTAGAGCAAATCCCTGTCAATAGTGAATCAAACGATAATACATTAAAGTCAATTGAAGAAGTAACCGAAGAAATTGACACTCCTACAAAGAAGAAAAAACGTAAAAATAATAAAGCAAATACTGACATAGACAACGATGAAAAAACAAACACAACTGCCGATGTAAAAGAAATTATTGAAACAAATAAAAAGAATAAACTCAAAGTAGAAGCGATTTCCATAAATGAGGTGTCAAGTATTGGGCCAAGCCAAGAAGCCTCTGAAGTATGCACATTTAAAAACAAGAAAAAGAATAATCAAAAGGATGGGGAATGTGAGACTAAACAAAATGGAAGAGTAGAAACAATAACTGATGATATTTCTATTCAAAATAATGTATCAAAAAGTAAAGAAAGAAACTTGAAACGCAAAGCTGATTTTAAAGATACAGAACATAATGTCAGCAAGAAAAAGAAAGGAGTTAATACAGATTGTAAAAAGAAATTTAATCAAAATGGTGCTGTTAAAAATAAACCAAAACGCCCTGTTAATCCCTTAACAAACTTATCCGACGAAAGATTAAAAGCGTTTGGATTGAATCCAAAGAAATATAAAAATTTCTTACATTTCAAAAAGTATTGATTGGAACATTTTGTTCCAGACAATAACTTTGAGAGGATGTCATCAATTGTATGTAAATATTATGTAATATATAATATTATTTTTATTAATATAAACTTTTAATTTCCATTGATCACACAGTATACACCTCACTAAATTCTCAGTTTAATTAAAGGGGGTTGATTAAGTAGTCTAACGGCCAAAACCAATAATCAATCCCAATCCAAATTTTGTTATCTAAGATCAATATTTTAATCCATTTCTACTATTAAGCGTGCCAATATTCAATCCATGATTATCCATAGATTGATTTTGTTTGGGGAATTGATCGACAAATACACAATGATCTTAGATTGGCTTCAATCTTAGATTGGAGATTGATTATTAATTTCGGGCGTTAGGTAATCACCCCGCCCGAAATAGAAACGCGATATTACTGAATGATCGCTAAAAAAATCTGTTTTTACTTGCTGCATGGAATGCTGGCGCCAATCACGTTTACCTAACAATCCATAGACACTTTTTTATGGTAAACAATCAACGACGCCTATGGACCCCAGCGACACATAGTGTTACTGTTGCGTAGCCGACCTTTAAGGAATAGGAAAGGATGGGGAAGGGGGGCCTCCGGGTACCTCTCTCACCAAACGAAACGCGGCATGACCCGCTTTACGTCGGTCTTCTGAAAGGTCGTGGTATTTCACCTTTCGATCCGGCCCATTATACCACTGTATAACACTGATAGTCTATTTACACCACGATTTAAACGATTGATTGGACGAAACCCTTAATGTTAATAAGTTTCCATTGATTGTTACATGATTACAAATGGCACTAGCATCGCATTCTGTTTAAATTAATTTTATTATTTCCTATTTCTAGTTGTTATATTTGATCTGTTAACATATACGAGTATAGATGTTTGTTGATTTACTTAGGGTTGCAGTCAAAGGTTGCAGTATATTACATCTAATATATAAAATTCTCGAGTCTAGATGTGCGTAATTGAACTCCTCCGAAACGGCTTGACCGATTCTCATGAAATTTTATGTGCGTGTCGGGTAGGTCTGAGAATAGGACAACATCTATTTTTCATCCCCCTAAATCACAAGGGTGCTCAAGGGTGCACCTCAATTTTTTTTTTAATTTTTCGACACGTTTCTGTTTCTTATTTTTTTTATAAAACGGGATACAAAAATACATGCAACCCTAAATTTTCAACCCCCTACGATCAACCCCTATTTTTTAAATTTTATTTTTCGGCAAGACAACGTTTGCTGGGTCAGCTAGTAATCACTATATAATTACAAGTTCGTTTGTCAAGTGTTTCATATTTTGAGGAAGCTATAACTGTTATTAATATGTACTTAGTAAAAAGAGTTTGATAATACTTATTATGAATATACTATATTCCAGCTCCTTTCCTATCCTAGTAACGAAAATATTCCCAAGGAACTCCTTCCTTGGGCATACTTTCGTTATTATTTCTATTTACGTTGACGTCAGGCGGCCGGTCACAAAACCGCCTCCAAATCTTTTGACATCATGGATAGTCCGAAAGGATGACACGTTGTGCCGACCCCATTCTAAATGATAAAGGGGCAGGAAAGTGATGATCATTTTTAGTTATGTGGTACCTGAAAAGATATTAAGATAATTGATTCTTTTAAGAACAAATACAAAACATTTATGCATGAAAGTATGATAAACGCGGTCGAAATGAAGGCATTTCGTAAAATCTGCGGAGTGACCCTCGCTGACCGCGTGGAAAACAAGGTTATAAAGAAGGAAGTCGGATTGAAAGAGAGTGTCGGTGTAAACCTAAGAAAGGGAATGCTCCGATGGTTCGGACATGTAGAAAGGATGGATGATGCAAGATTGACTGGCAGATATACAACGCAAAAGTGGACGGATGTAGGAGTCGAGGACGGCCTAGACACACATTCCATGATCAAATAGAACGTGTTCTGGAGGAAGGTGATGTTAGGAGCCTCAAAAATCGGCGCGCGTGTATGAAAAGAGTTATGAAAGTCAACGAAGCGAGTGAGGTGTGTAAGAGTCATGCCTTATGGCGCTCCGTTCTCTCTGCCTACCCCGCAAGGAATTTGGCGTGAAATTATGTATGTATGTACAAAACAAAGTATTAAATACATAGTAATTTCTCATAATACCAATACGTAATACCTATTCCATTTGAGACGTAAACATAACGGAGAGACGAGGCTTAACAGCCGCTGCCTACACCTTCGGGCAACAAAGGCGTGAAGTTATGTTACCAATGAGTACTTAGTATTTTTTTTGGGATAGGATGGCAAACGAGCAAGTGGGTCACCTCAAGGAAAGTAACTTCTCACCGCCCATGTACACTTTGGTGCGTGCCGTCCTTTAAGGGAGTAAGAGGGAAAAGGGAACGGGCCTCCGGATACATCTCTCACCGAACGAAACGCGGCACAAGCTACTTCACGCCGATTGTTCGATAATAGTGCCCTATGAGAATAACTAAGAACTTAGAGTAGGTACTCACCAGACCCTTGCAGATGCTGGTCATGGGAAGCTGAGGAATGTAGTGTACTGATAGATAGGTAGGTGATGTTATGATGTGTCTATTGTCTGAAATATGTGTGTAGATACTTCCCTGAGGATTCGAGACCGGGAGGAATAGCCGAATCCTTGCACACCACACTTAATACCAATTCAAACCAAGACCGGGCACGGTGGCCAAAATATGACCCGATTACTGATTCTAAGAACTACAACCGACGCCTAACTAAAAGTCATAGGCAGAGTAAGTTTTTACGCGATAACAAACAACGTGCGAATTTATATGTTACACACGAAAACTATAGCGTTCAGACCGTTCAGACAACGCGGCCATACCACTTTTATACTACGAAAAACGCCATCTGGCGGCACACGGTCGCGACACGAACGAACTACCGAAAGAGACCGATAAATATCGAACAGTCCCCCGCCCCAGCCAGACCGTGTCTGGATGAAGGCATTCTAACGGAGGTTAATCAATCGGTAAGCGGGAGAGAGTCGCGACAGCCCGCTTCAAAACTGAATCTCCAACCTTAACTTCAGAGACTCGAGGAATACCATCCGACCCGGGAAATAATTGAAGTATCCGACCGAGCCTCCATTGCAAAGGAGGTAAGTTCGATTCCTTTAAGAGGACAAGATCGCCTACACGCGGTGGGTTAGTTTTATCTGTCCGTTTAACCCGTTGCTGCAGCAAATGTAAATACTCCAAGGACCACCGACGGTGGAATGATTGCGTAATTTGCTGGAGCAGCTCAAAACGCGACAATCGATTGGCAGCGACATCAACAAACGGATACTTTGGCAAGGAAGTCAGGGGACTGCCAATTAAGAAGTGACCTGGAGTTAAGGGTTCCAGGTCACTGGGGTCAGACGAAATAGGACAAAGAGGGCGCGAGTTCAGGACCGCTTCGACCTTACAAAATACTGTCTGCAACTCCTCAAAGGTGAGGATCGTTTCCCCAATCACACGGCGGAGATGGACCTTGGCGACCTTGACGGCAGCTTCGAATATTCCGCCCCACGAAGGATAGCCGGGAGGATCAAAAATCCAAGTCACACCACGTTTGGACAACTCCGAGCCGATGTAGGTGTGATTATCAGATAAGAATTGAACGACTTCCTTCAAGTATCGGTCTGCACCCTTGAAATTTGTTCCACAATCTGAACGGATCAAATGAGGCAATCCGCGCCGATTAACAAACCGTGACAGACATGCAATAAAGGCCTCGGTGGACAGTGCTGAAACGAGTTCCAAGTGCACAGCCTTTGAAAACGAACACACAAATACGCACAAATAAGCCTTAACATGTCTGGCATTACGAACACTTGATGTTTTAACCGAAAATGGACCCGCAAAATCTATGCCAACATTGACAAAGGGCCGAGCGGGTCTGACCCGATCCGATGGTAAGTCACCCATTAGGGGTTGAGTCAATGTGCCTTTCAATCTATAACACGGAATACATTTAAATATGACACTCCGAGCCGCTCGCCTGGCAGACAAAATCCAAAAGTCACGCTGCAGACAAGCCAGTAATGCATTCAATCCAGCATGACAATTTCGAACATGGCGGTCCTTGATAAGCAGCTCAACAAAATGACCGTGCTTCGGCAATAAAAGGGGATGTCGAGCCCCGTAAGATAATTCTGAATTACGCAGTCGGCCCCCTACTCGCAACAATTCAGACTCGTCAAGAAACAAATTAAGACGAGCAAGACTACCTCGCAGCTGTTGCTTCTCCTGACGGAGAAGTTTGATTTCCTTACCAAACGACTGAACTTGCACAATCCTAACGCAAGTGAGGAGGGCATCATGGCGTTCTTGAGGAGATAAGACTGAGGAAACTACTGGCTGTGACCGATTTCGACAGTTGTGAAGAAATCTTCTTATCCAACCGGTCACAGCAATGAGCTTGCCGAGAGTACTAAATCGGTTAAGCATCGGATCCGGCGATCCCTCTTCAGCTATCTCAGCAGCGAGTACCCTTAAACCTGGAAGAGGATCGACACACTCTGTCATTGGGGCAGGCCACATATCTTCAGAAGAGGCCAGCCAATCTGGTCCCCACCATAAGGGATGATTGATGATTTGTGAAGCAATCAGCCCACGTGATGCACAATCGGCTGGGCTGATCGGACCTGGTACATGACGCCAATCCATTGAAACCGTTGACGATCGTATTTGAGATACGCGATTGGCCACGAAGGTTTCCAAGGCATGAAGAGAAGCCTTAAGCCATGATAAGACAATTTGACTATCAGTCCAAGCTGTTACCGAATCAAATTTAATCCATTTCCCTAAGGTGTTGGTAACGACATGACTCAGAAGACGAGTGAGCAAGGCTGCTCCTGACAACTCTAACTTAGGAATTGTTAATTTGGTGCGCAAGGGCGCAACCTTACTTTTTCCTACGACTAACCGAACATGGACTTGACCGCTACTATCAACGGTGCGAAGATAAACAACAGCCGCATAACCATACTCCGATGCATCCGAGAACCCATGAAGACTGGCTCGACAGCAACTGATGGGTAGAATAGAACGAGGTAAATAGATATGCTGAAGGTCTGCGAGTGTCGCATAAAACCGTAGCCAATAGGACAGCAAATCTCCTGTCAAAGGACTATCCCAATCGAGACCAGAGATCCACAACTCCTGCAAGAAACATTTAGCCCAAAAAACCACAGGAGTTACCCAACCATTTGGATCAAATATACGTGCGACCGTGGATAAAACCAAGCGTTTAGTCCACCGTTTCATTGGCTCTGATGGCTCAACCGAATAAGTGAATATATCCTGAGCTGGCCGATACTGAACTCCTAGTACTGCGATGGAGTCCGGATTGTCAGGATTCCGAAAAAGATGAGGTTCCTGCTGGTGTTCTGGCGGCAAACCCTCCAAGACATCTGGAGAGTTAGATATCCATTTCCTTAGCTCGTAGCCACCAGCCTTAAGCAGCCCTATCAACTCATCCTTCAACACCAACGCCTCTTCCACCGACGAGGCACCTGTGCAAATATCGTCGACATATACGTCTGAGGGGAAGACGGCGGCTGCGCGCGGAAATCGCAGACGTTCGCGATCGGCTAAATGCAACAAGGAACGGATTGCAATGAACGGGCTGGACCTCAAGCCGTAAGTGTTTGTATTCAATTCGTATACTTGCAGTTGACAATTAGGATTCTCTCTCCAGAGTATCAGCTGGAAACGCCTATCATCAGGGTGGATTACTACCTGACGGAACATCATTTTAATGTCGGCTACAAAAACAACCCGATGGCGACGAAAACCAGTTAAAATATCCGCAATATCCACTTGAAGCTTGGGACCTGACATCAAGCAATCATTTAAAGAGACACCTGACGATGAAGGTGACGAACCATCAAACACCACCCGAATCTTACCATTCTTGAACACGGCGTGATGAGGAATGAAATAATGCTCATGGTCTTTCCACTTGAACTGTGACAGCGTCATGTGGCCCAGCTCCTTGTATTCTCTCATGAATGCTGTGTACTTTATGCGGAATTCGTTATCACGACACATCCGGCGCTCCATAGACAGTAACCTCCTTTCGGCTACAGTCCAGGAGTTACCTAGACGTGGACGGGGATCCAGAAAGGGCAATCGAGTAAAAAATCTACCTGTAGCAAAACGACCAGTATTTGCCAAGAAATATGACTCACATTCGTCATCGACTGGTCGATTCCGGGACGCAGCAGGGGGCTCCTCAACTTCCCAAAAACGCGGAAGAGAATCAGCGAGAGAGAGTCCTACCTGCAACGTGGTATCCGAAACCTGAAAGGCGTGGGAATATACTGGACCCATAATGACAGATCCCAAGTTTGTTGGAATCGCGACTAAACCTCCCGACTGAAGTAAGATAGTTCTGTCCAGTTTCAGTAGACCGATGACATCTGCTCCCAGTAAGAGCTCCACAGGTCTAGGTAGGTGGAAATGAGAGTCGGCTAATGTTAAACCGGATGTAAGACGCCGTACCTCCGGTGATAAAGAAACCTGAGGATGATTACCTAAGACGTTCCTCAAAACAACAGCACTTAAATTATATTTTATACTAGGGTGGAATAAGGAAGAGAAGGAGAACGACACCTTACCTACTACGTTGTCCACCGGAACTCCACCTACTCCAATAATTTCCTGACTCCGTGAGGACATCCTTAAACGGAGACGCCTCGCCAACCAAAATGACATGAGAGACCCCTGAGCACCGGAGTCCAAAATAGCCCGTGCCACTAACCCAGTTCCGCGAGGTGAGTGCACCATAACCTGCGCGGTGGGTAAGACAATAGTCGCTGGAGGGGATGTGGTTGGCGAGACTGCTGCTGCGAGTCAACATAAATCGGCACGCCCTGGCGACTGCTGACTCCAGGATTCCCGTTGCCGCTGTTCTTGAGGTGGACCGAAGGTCATATGGTCATACGAGTCCCACTCGGGCACCGGCGGCAGCCGATTAGCGCGCGACCTCATCGCCGAACCATGGACACTGCTGCCCGCTCGCAACTCACGAGTAACGCGAGGGCGCTCAGACGTAGGTGGCGAGAATGGCCTGTACTCGTTTATGTGTGCCCGCTCCGCGATATTAACTTGAGCGGACGGTGCACCACCATGTGAATACCTATGAGGCGCGACCACCGTCCCTATAATCTGCTGTGAAAAAGACGATGAGGCCTGACGACGCACGGGAGACGAAGGTGAGTGGTGTCGATTCGAACCCCCGCCCGTGTGAGCCGGTAACAACCCACCTTGATTGCCAGTCCGGTTCGGCTGACAGAGGAGTGTGTGGTGAGGCCCACCACAATGCCGACACGGTTGCTTGTCATCACATACATTGGCCATATGTGACCCCAAACAAGTATAACAACGCCCTAACCTACGGGCGAGAAAACGTCTTCGTGACACACTAGCTCTCAGAAACTGAGTACACTCTAAGGGTGTGTGATTTCCCCCATAACACACCCCACACCTACCTGGTCGCTCGACGGCCATAACGCGAGGCGGACGTCCCGGGCCCACGTCTCGCATAAGTTGCGGACGAGGTGGACGGGGCCTGGACGAATCAATAAGATGCGAACGCCCCGGCAATGGCACAGTGGGCAAGTTTTCTATTTTGCGACTCTGATCCTCCAAAAAACCCACTAACAAGTCAAATGTCGGTATGTCCGAGGCCGAGTCTCCACCGTGCAACTGTTCAAAACGAGATCTAATTTCCCCTGGTAACTTATTCAAAATAATATGTAATAATATAAAGGACCACTCGGTTACGGGGAAGTTCAAACCCTTAAGAGCATTTATAGCGACTAAGAGGGGGTTCAAAAGATCGAACCGCAACTGGTGAACCGATGACAGTTGAGGGATTTTTAAAATAGCCGCCACATGTAAATCAGCGATCCGTCGCGTATTTTGATAACGACGGGTTAATAAATCCCGAGCTATACTGTAATTAATATCATTAATTTCCAAATGCTTAACTAAAGAGTGAGGCTCATCTTTTAAACACGTAAGTAAATATCCAAACTTTTGCGAATCCGCCAAGTCCCGACGGCGGTGTAGGTACTACGCTTTCAAAAAGTGCTACAAAACTAGGCCATTGTTCAAGAGAACCCGCAAAGGTCGGCACATTTAAGGTCGGCAAACGCTCATGGTAAATACTATCCGACAGCACGATGGAGGGGGCAGGTGATTGGTTAACCTGCCCCGTGGCCGCTGCTTCCATCAGCTGATCAACCATCGTCATGCAATGGTCGTACTCCGAATTACCGTATTCTATTAGTTTGGGGTCATCCGACTGCAGCAATACCCGGTAGACCGAATCCAGGACATCCACCTTGATAGGCACCTTTTCAATACGGTCCTTGAGCGCAGCAACCCTATCCGCACGACCGACTAAAGAAACAGCTGACGCAAGCCAGCGAGCTATATTCGATAAACTTGCTTTAGCCTCCGCAATTGTTAATGTCGGTGCCATTATTTAAAAATAATAAACGAAACGGTTACAAACGAACTGCTAAACACTCGGATACAAGTTGTAGTAAATAAGATCGATGTAACAAAAATATTATTTTATAATATAGTTCAGAACGAACAGACGGTCTGAACGATATATTATGTGTATATGTTCTTCAGACGATATAATCAAATAACAAAAGATAAATAAAATAAATATCGAAAATATTTCAATAACGATATAAGAAAGTAGTCTGCCTACGACACGCAAATAACAGGCGCTATGCAAGTTACGTGAGTTATAAAGTTATAAATGTAAATACCTATTACAATCGACAAGAATAATAGTACCTAGAATACTCTTGAGAATATTCCTCCAATGAGTCAGTAACTACCTACATTCAGAAAAAAAATATGAACACTACGTATTAAGTGCAATTGAATACGATAAAAAAGTTACCCACTTATTTTAATTTTGATGCAAATAATTTTAATAATTTTCACAAAGGACTCAATAACTATTACGAAACCAATATTTTAATATATTAAACCACGCTCTGCTACCAGAATTGTTCGATAATAGTGCCCTATGAGAATAACTAAGAACTTAGAGTAGGTACTCACCAGACCCTTGCAGATGCTGGTCATGGGAAGCTGAGGAATGTAGTGTACTGATAGATAGGTAGGTGATGTTATGATGTGTCTATTGTCTGAAATATGTGTGTAGATACTTCCCTGAGGATTCGAGACCGGGAGGAATAGCCGAATCCTTGCACACCACACTTAATACCAATTCAAACCAAGACCGGGCACGGTGGCCAAAATATGACCCGATTACTGATTCTAAGAACTACAACCGACGCCTAACTAAAAGTCATAGGCAGAGTAAGTTTTTACGCGATAACAAACAACGTGCGAATTTATATGTTACACACGAAAACTAGCGTTCAGACCGTTCAGACAACGCGGCCATACCATTTTTATACTACGAAAAACGCCATCTCGCGGCACACGGTCGCGACACGAACGAACTACCGAAAGAGACCGATAAATATCGAACACCGATATTCCGAGATGTCGTGATATTTCACCGGTCAAGCCGGCACATTCATGCAGCGAACTGTAAGACTACCACTGTTAAAAAAAATCATTAATCAAAAACAATTGCCTATTCCATTTTTTACCTATTTCTTATGAGATGTAACGATTTTTTTGAGTAGAGGCCTCTAACGAGGCAGAGGCTGTTTAACAGCCTCTCCTTCACCTTCATAGAAAAAGGCGAGAAGTTATGTTGTTGATTGGAACAAAATAAATAAACATACCCATTGTTTTAAAAATTTTAGTATTCTAAGGAGTTGACGTGAGTTTCGGTTTCGGCCGAAACCGAAGTGACGGCCAAACATTCGGTTTCGGCAGGAAAACCAGCTTCGGTGGGACTCTAATTTTTACTTCAAGTAGTTATGAAGGCATGTGGCGGCCAGTTTACCTATGGCTATGGGTACTGTTACACATGCTAATAAAGAGCATGCTCATTTTGAGCATGCTTATGCCATTTGCTGGCAATACGCATTCTATTTTCGACCATGCTGAAGAATATATATGGTCGATGTTAGCATGGCTATCGATTTTCGAGCATCCTCGAAACTAGCATGCACAAAGTCTGTACACACACACATGCTAGTATCGAGAGCATGCTTGATACTAGCATGCTCTCATGGTAATAATGAGCATGTGTAGCAGTGTTCTGCGACTTGACTCGAGTTAAAATACACGTATTACAGTTGCAACTCGATAAAAAAAATTTTTTTCGCACGCCGATATTGGATAGTTTCAAACTTAAAAGTCACTGTGTCATTGTGTGAGAATAGAACAATTGTTATTATTTGTTTTATTATTTTTATCTTCATTCTTAATATTCGTCTGGGGGCGTCGTCTACGACTGGCCCAGAGGGTCCTAAACACGACGGGCCCAGAGGGTTCTAAACACGGCAGGCCCAGAGAGTCCTAAACAGTTATTTTCTTCAATTACGTTTTTTCGTTCGTCACTTTTGGCTTTTATCAGTGGTTAACTTGGTGATACTTCATAAAAATGACATGATCCCATCATGATGATTTGTAACAAAAAAATATAAAAATATTGTAATAATTATCTAAACATTTGAACAAAATACAACTTTCCATGTGTCCGATAGGACAATTGGACATGTAGAATGGATATAGGAGTCGAGGACGGCAACGATACACCTTGCCTGACGAAATAGAATGAGTCATGGAGAAAGGTAACGTCAGAATTTAAGACTTAAAAATTGAGGAGCGTGTGTAACAAAATGCTTATGAAAGACAAAAAAGCGAGTGAGGCGTGTGAGAAACAATCCTTACACGCCTCTACCTCTGCCTACCTTGCAAGGGACTAAGCGTGAAGTTATACTATATGAGAACTAAAATTTACAATTTACAACTTTTTGTTGAGGGAAATCAATTGGAGACCAAATATGACAGAAACAGAACAAAAATAAGTTAATTTCAAATCTACATAAATGTGATGCTTAGTTAAGAACGAATGTTGTCGTAGTCAATCACGGCTCAAATATAGGTCCTCCGTTCCATGTCGGTTAAAGTATTTTAATTCGAGTTGGAGGTAATCAACTCGCGTTGACTCGAGTCAAGCCCATCCCGATTTAGTTACTCGAGATGACCATCACTAACTAAAAAATTTTTCGTGTGCTAGACCTTAGAAGTTATTGTATCAAGCAATAATAGTCTTATCTATGTTGTAGTTAAAATCACCTATAATAATTACATAGTATAAAACAAATTCGCTTTGCGCTCTCTGTCCCCTTGCATGCGTAGATCTTCGAAAATACGCTACGGATTTTGATGCGTTTTTTATTAGATAGAGGTTGTAAACGGGGTGGCTTTTTTGTATAATTCATGTATAATAATAAAAGTTTCACTTTAATAATTACTTTCGAGATTTAGCACATTAATTGCAATTTGCTGAACCCTCAGTTGTAGTTAAGTTAAGTTAGTAACAATGTTCTACACTATTTTTTATACACCTTCAGAAAGTCTTCAAAAAAGTCCGCGATGGCATATGTCTATCTCTTAGGCATAACTCACAGTGACCATTTTTATTTATTTACTTTTTACGAAAAATAATGGCTTTTACATCATTAATTTTCATCCAATTCAGTATCTTAAATAGATTGTGCATGTAATATTGATGATCATGGCCCTTTACAGCATGTAATTTAAACGAATATTTTTGAAGACATTACAGTATTAACATAGCGGGACAGCAGTTACGTCGCGCAGTAGTACCGGCCAAGACGCGTGCCGTTAAATAGCACAAATTGAACCTCATGATACCCAAAATTTACTCATTTAATACTTTTGATGCGGACCATAGTTCGCTGGGTCAGCTAGTTATCTATAAATGAACAAAAAATATTTCTATATATCCGATGATTCAGATATTTGGACATGTAAAATAATGTAAGATTGAGCAGATATGCAATGCAAAAGCGGATGGATGCAGGAGTCGAGGACGGCCACGATACACCTTCCCTGATCAAATAGAAGGAGTCCTGGAGGAAGGCAACGTCAGTAGATTTATGAATCGATAGGCGTGTTATACAGGACAGCGTGTAAATTTCGTGAATTGTGGCGCTCTGTTCTCTCCGCCTATCCTGCAAGGGACCTTGCGTCAACTTATATTAAATAAGAATTAAAATTTACAATTTCAATTTGTTATAGGATATAAATTCGAGATGAAAGATAATTGACAGAAACAGAACAAAAATAAGTTAATTGTAAATCTATTTAAATGTGACGCTTTGTTTGCTATGAACGAATGTAGTGATAAATAATCACGGCTAAAAAAAAAAGGACTCCATTCCATGTCCGTTTATTTAAGTATTTGAACTCGAGTTGGACGTAATCAACTCAAGTTGACTCGCGTCCGGTCCAACTTGAGTTGACTCAAGTTAATTTAATAACTCGAGTTGACCATCACTAGCTGTCGTGCCACTGTTGCCAACCCTACTGTTTTAACAGTAGATTTACTGTTTTTCATTTGATGTCCCTGTTTTTTGTTTTATCCATGAATTTTACTGTTTTCTCAATTTGTGTAGAGAGAGAGAGACACCTGAAAAAATTTTATCTTATTAATTCTATGTTAAAAAACGTTATGTAACTGGATAGTATAATAGGCCATAGCCAATATGCTAGTGACAACTACAGTTGAAACTTTAATTCATTCACTTTAATTCTTTCTTTAATTTCTCAAATACGTGTGATACCTGCCTAACTTTATATTAATAATAAAAAAAACTACTACATACTCTTATTTCTCTCATAGTTTATTCTAGACTAGTGTTTTTATTTTTTATTACATATGTTGTGATTATATAAATATAATAATGTGAATGTGTCCTAATAACTGAAATAATTCAGTATTATTATTGACATCGGTTATTGTTTTTATTTTATTTGTGGGATGGGAGGACAAACGAGCAGACGAGTCACCTAAGTGTAAGCAACCAACGCACGCCGCCCGTGGATACCAGCAACACATATAGTGTTACTGTTGCGTTGCCGACCTATAGGGGATAGGGAAGGTTGGGGATATGGGGTGGGCCTTCGGTTACCTCTTTCACCGAACGAAACGCGGCATGAGCCACTTAACGTCGATCTTCTGAGAGGTCGTGGTATTTTACCGGTCGAGCCGGCCCATTCATGCAGCGAACTGCTTGGTCTACCACTGTTTAAATTATAATATTACACTGTTTAAATTATTATATATGAAACCTGCCTTTTTGAACCCATCTACTGTTTTCTACTGTTTTTTAATGAGAGAACTGTTGTTTTTTGATTTGTTGGGGTTGGCAACACTGTATTGTGCCCAAGTCCGCGTATTTCTTTCTTTCTCTGCCGTCTTTTGCTGCGAGCTGTGATCGTAAAACGAGGTGAGTGAAAATATAAATGTACATATTTTTTGATATTTGTTACGATAAATATCAATTGCATTAGATGCGATTTTGTGTTTGTTATTAACAAACAATGAAATAAAACAATATTATTTAACTCTGAATGGGATGTAAATAGATTCGTTGATATAACCTAAAAAGTGCCTTGAAGTAGATCATTTCGATTTTATTTAATCGTATGTGAGTGGATAACGAGGCTACAGTATTGCCCCGAGCATTGATTCCCAAGCGCATTATAACTTAAACGACACACCATAGCTGTTTAGGGCTCCTGCGCTTGCAACGGTTTGTGGCGACATTCCTACTTATAATTAACCAAAGAGAAATGGAAGAGTTTTTAAGATACACTGTTTCTCTAACTATTAACGCTGTTCCAGCTCGCCATCATGGTGAACAATAGGGTACCGTCGGTATTCTCGAAGACGTACGTGACACCGCGTCGTCCTTTTGAGAAGGCTCGTCTCGACCAGGAATTGAAGATAATAGGAGAGTATGGTTTGAGGAACAAGAGGGAAGTTTGGCGCGTGAAGTACACACTCGCGAGGATTCGTAAGGCTGCTCGTGAGTTGCTCACTCTAGAGGAGAAAGACCCCAAGAGACTCTTTGAAGGTAATTTATTTGCAATAGAATAGCCCACTGAGTCAGTTTAACTTCAGTAATCCTCGTAGATTTCAATGCATCGAATTGTGTACTATTATTATTTTCGATTATTAGTCAGGTTCTGCATTGGAAACTGTATGTATGTTGTCAATTTGCTGGCCGGTCTAAAATTCATAATTTGATTTATTAAAAATTTTTTTGTACTCTCCATAACTATTAAAGTTTATGCAATGTGACGATGCATGGCATTTATTAATTTGTAAAATGCTTTTGCATTTTCACACTTTTAATGATGAAATTATCTGGCAACCTCTTATCTGAAATAAAATGTTGATTTACTCTAATCTGATGTCAATATTTATGTTATTAATTTAATTTACCAGCATTAGTCCAGAAATTAAGTTTAATAAAATACTTTCAGGCAATGCTCTCCTTAGGAGATTGGTGCGTATTGGAGTGTTGGATGAGAAACAGATGAAGCTTGATTACGTCCTAGGCCTGAAGATTGAGGACTTCTTGGAACGCCGTCTTCAGACCCAAGTGTTCAAGGCCGGCCTTGCCAAGTCCATCCATCATGCCCGTATCCTCATTAGACAGAGGCATATTCGGTAAGATTTTTTCATACAATACATTAATATACACTCTGTGAGAAAGGTATCTGGAGGCCCAACCGTTTTCCGCGCCTACCTTTCCCATACGATTTCCGACCAATCTTCCACATCCCATTGTGAAGGTCGGCAATGCAACTGTAACACTATAGTGTTACTGACCATCAGGTGACACGCCTGCTCATTTGCCTGCCTATTCCAAAAAAATTAACATTTTATAAATTTTGTCACAGATCTGTGCCCACTTCTTTTTTAACATTATAAGGTTTATAACACATTTGAAATTATAATTAGATCAGTGAATATTTGAAATTTTAAGAAGAATATTGACATTAGAAGAGATCTGGATTATCTTATTCTTACTCTCTGCACAAAATGGAGATATTGTGTTCTTATTCTTCTACCTTATGAGTACCCGTAATCTTTTCTGTGCTCTAGTAATTTATAAGTAATAAGTTAAAGTACCAATTCAGGTATGGGTAATCCACAGTATAACCCATGGCATTAATGACTTTGTGCTCAATCATGCACATAATGATGACCAGGTGACTTTCTATAGGATACAATAAGCTCTAGACTGTTATGCCATAACATTTAGGATAGGTACAAGTTAGCGCGATACTCAATGTAACAATTATAATGCAGGTGATGATCAGCTGTGGTAGAGGCACACCACATAGCTTTGTACTGATATCATGAGACCACTTGCATCTCACTTGTGAGAGCAATGTCTTGAAATTATGTTGTGCTCTGTTGAGCTGATAACAGGTAAGGTGATGATCAACTTGCTCATTTTATATTATGACAACCTCCCCCAACTGTCGGTTTTCACACAGGACGAGGAGTTTTAATATCTTTATTCTTTCACCATATTTTTTATATGCCTGCAATTATTACGATGTGTACTTGATTGGTTTATTTGTTTATTTTGGTTAATAAATTGTATTGTTCGTTATCAGAGTTCGCAAGCAAGTCGTTAATATCCCCTCATTTATTGTGCGTTTGGACTCTGGCAAACACATTGACTTCTCTCTGAAGTCACCGTTCGGCGGTGGCAGGCCCGGCCGCGTTAAGAGGAAGAATCTCCGCAAGGGACAGGGCGGTGGCGCTGCGGCTGATGAAGAGGAAGATTAGACCAATAAAATAAAAAGTTTCTCTGATAATAAGTTTTATTCTAAATGTCTTTACAAACACATCCAATAATTATATTTTTATAATTTAGATTAATAGAAGCGGAAGGGAATTTCTCCAGGGCAAATACATTAAATAGTAAAATTAATAAAAATAGTAAAAAATTGAGAGACTACTTGAATGCTTAAGGTGGTGTACCTGTGGCTTTTACGTAACTTAAAGCTTGATTGATGATACCGTTCTGGTTACCACTACTATAATATTGTTTGTTAGGTATCTATATTGTATTGACTGGATAGAACAGCGCCGTAAGACGATTCTTGCACATCTCATTGGTTTTTCTTAGATCCTAAACTACTATTGTAAGTCCTGAAAAATTTCATGTATAACCAATTTTAACCCATAAGTGACTAGGAATTTTTGGATCAAAATTTGTTGGTCAAATCAATACATCAATGTGTCTATAATATTTCACAAGAAACAACTTACATATTACATAATAATTTCGAACTATTAGAAGAGTAACAAATCCCTTTAGTTCTTCTGGTTCATTTGCCTTCTACTTTACCTGAAGTATAAACTTTGCCTGGATCTGGGAAAGTTAAGTAGGTGTCAATCATATTTACTCACACTACCATAAGTAGATACTGGTCCTTGAATATCATAGTAAAATTAATTTGCTGTACTCAAACACTATCTACGCCAACCTACTAGGTAGGTACCTACAGAATTTATTTCAAATAAAGATCACTGGCTACTCATTTAAATTAGCATTCTTCAATGTTTCAGTTGTCTTCTCCAGCTTCTCTTTTTCATTAATCTGATCCAAGCAGAGGTCCAGGATTCGCTCTAAACCCCTGGCAGTATCCTCAGAGGAGTAGATCTCCATCACAGGAACATGGACAAATAGTGTCCTTGTATTGTCCTTACTCAATGAAGTATAATAAATATACTCGCAAAGATACCTGGAAAATAGAGAGTCAAAATTAATCGTAAGGTTAGTAGTTTGTAAGGCATCTGGGTGTTAATACATAGGTATTTACAAAAAAAAAATATGTATTCATATCTGTCATCTAGTATCTGTAGTACAAGCATTTAGTTGCTTAGTTTGGAAGTAGAGGGCACTGGGTGTATTGTGTCCAATACATTATTATATTAAATTCCGTACCTGCCTGCATCTTTGGACACTTCTGTTTTTAATTGATTATCAAGTGGATTACCATCATTAAACTCTTTACTAATACGATCCACATTAAGCTTGGTTTGTATTCTGATAGCTCCTTCAGCAGTACATGTGTTGCCTGCGGGGCATTTATCAAAGTAGTCCAGTTTTTGATATCCTTTTCTATGGGCTTGTGATTCAAGTTCAATACATTTACTATTACCAGAAACACCTACATGAATCATCAGCTGAAAATATTTGTAAATTTTTTTTTATTATTATTAAGTAATTGCAAAAACAAATGAAAGTTGATTGACTAAAAGAGTATAAGAAGTGAATGTGAGTGGCGGGGTGGGGATTAGGAGACGTAAGACTGAGTTACCACGACCAATTAAATGGTATCTTTCAAAAAGGTAATATGCATAGTACCAGAAGCCAGTGTGAAAGCATGATGACATGTACCTATGACTGTGGATGAAGCGAAAGTGTGTCAAGATTGTAGCTTGTGGAGAGCCAAAATCTCTGCCCCCTATGGGATACAGGCGTGAGCTTATGTATGTATGTAATAAGTAATTTTTTATTACTAAGTTGACAAACAGAAAAAAAGACTAGGCTAATAGACCCCAGCATAAATTAAATATCAGTTGTATACTTAGCGATTTAAGTGAGAAGCTAGACGAAAATTAATAGGTAGAACCAAAAAGAGCAAGAACAAATTGTACATTTAAATTTTTAATGCTGCTTTATTAATTTCTTACTTTGGGTGTGTGTGTTTCCCATAACGCAGGCACAAACTCGTCCACATTCTCGTAAGTTACTGGTAATTCGAGCTGAACTAATTCTACATTATGTTTCTTCTCGATTTCATCTTTATTCATTATTTTAACGGCTTCCCAACTTGCGTTTACTGGATGGCCTATATATGGGCCGAATCCCGTCACCAGGACAATAGGCTTGAACATGGAATCGAAATCGTTGCACATTATTTATGAGTGGGAAGATAGAAATGGTACTTGTAAGTTCTAATTACCTACTGCACTATAGTAATGCACTTATTAATGTTGACATGAGTGATAACGACTGTTGTTGTGATAAGAATTGACAACACAAACCGTCCAAAGTCAGATGATTTATTTATTTTAATGTTGGCTCTCCTGATCAGAGTGAGAGATCACAAATGGGGCTTTTTGGCTGGAATGTAGAAGAGTCATGGCAGTGATGTCTGTTATCACATAACTTCACGCCTTTTTCTACCCGAAGGTGTAGACAGTGGGTGTTAAGATTCGACTCGCCGTTATGTTTACGTCACAAATGGAATGGCACAAAGTTGGGTCGGGGAATGTGTATCACACATAACATTCGAAATTATTTTGAAAGCCACTGGTGTGACTCTTTCGAACTCGTGACCTCATGATTCAGAAGCGGCGTGCTCGACCACAGGACCACCGAGACTTTGTTTGTCATGTCGGTTCTTTGCATTAGTTTCTGAAATTTATGTTTCAATGGATTTTATTGAATCATTTAATACGTCAGACAAAGCAGTATGGGCCTTAAAGCTTTAGCCTGTCCAAACTGGACAATTTTTTTTATGGTATTTGAAGGCACCTGATGGTGAGCAACAATCGTCGCCCATGGACACCTGAACACAAATAGTGTTACAGTTGCGTTGCCAGCCCCCACAATGGGATATGGAAGTGGTTAGAAGTGGGATGGGAAGGGGTTGGGGCTCCGGATACAGTTCTCTCGGAGCGAAACGCGGCAAAAGCCACTTTACGTCGATTTTCTGAGGGGTCGTGAAATTACACCGGTCGACCCGGCCCATTCATCCATCGCACTGCATGACTACCACTGGTTGCGTGGCTACACACTAAACTAAGACATAAAAAAAATAGTACTCCATGTAATAGAAGCGCCAAATATGCCATGTTTACGGCAAATGGTGAGCCCAGTGATTGTTTTTTTTATTGGATAGGAAGCAATCGAGCAAGCGGACCACCTGAGGGTAAGCAATCAGCGTTGCTCAGAGACACCTGCAACTGTGTTACAGTGGCGTTGCTGGCCTTTAAGGGAGTGGGATGGGATGATGGTCGGCCTTGGGATACCTCTCACACCGAACGAAACGAATACATGGTATTTCACCGATTGAGCCGGCCTATTCAAGCAGTAAGCTGTGTGGTTCTAACACTTCACACAGAGTAATTAAAATTGTAAGTCAGACTACACACTTTCGGTTTAAATTTACCTTTTTGTTTTACCTACTTGTCTCGTAAAAAGTACATATTTTGGCCAGCATTCCTCTTATACAGACAGAGAATATAATAATAAAATTTATTCATCTTACATCCTACATGTAAGAATGAAGTATTTGAGCTCGTCCAAGTTTCAAAAGAAGTGTCTTCGCTGCATCTCCCTAAACCAATAAACAGTAACTAAGCAAAGACTGGCAGAGTGCAAAGTATCTTCCAGTTAGCCACATTTTGGAGGTTTTTGAAAATGTAAAAGATTTTTCTTAGACGCTTAGATACAAGATAATTTTTTTTGTCGAATCTAAGATGACTATCGAGGACTACTCCTAGGTATTTTATGTCATTAACTTTTTGTAATGTGGGACATACACATGAAAAGGATAAATAATTAGAGCATGGATGGGCAGTAATGGGACTTGAATGTGATGTTTTATTTATAACATAACTTCACGCATACATAATTATTGATTTTGCACTTGCATTATTCTTCCTATTAGTTTCATCCTTTTTTATAAAGGCATGATCTAGATCTACCACATCTAGCACTCGCTTTTCTTCAAGAATTGCTCTCGCTCTATATTTCCATTTTAAGGAAATTGGCATACTAACAGTTGTTTCACAATTTATATATGCCAATATAATGTTTGTTAGGAAAAACTTGAATAAATATATTAAAAATAGTGATGTTCATAATTTTAATACCAGAGGCAAGCATAAACTTGTGTTGCCGTGTCATCGCCTGCACAAAGTACAAAGTCTATTCTGGGAATGGATGTACAATTTTATAATAGAGTCCCTGCGCATATCCTGGCTCTGTCATTCGATCGGTTTAGTCGGGCGGTGAAGGATCGTCTCGTTGCTGGTGCTTATTACATCATCAATGACTTCATGACGTATATAACATTATTGTTATTTATGTTTAATAGTTTGAAAAGAGTATTTGGCACATGAGTTTCTTGCCCGATTCTTCTCATAATAGCCCCTACACTCGGAATCGGGCCGCTCGTGGTGATTGCGTCCGTGTTTTCTTGTTCCACGGATGCACTTTCCTCAAGCGCTCGTGTTAAGTAGTTAATTTAAAATAATAAAGTTAAATTGTACTTGTTGACTATTTTTAAGTGTCTGTGAAGACCTATGAAAATAAAACTTATTTTGACTTTGACTTTTCCATGATGAATAATTATCACCACGAAGTTGTGGTAAATGTAGCGTCGCAGTACTCATCTTTTTTTATTACGAACTTTATTTACCGTAAAATAGAGCCCATAACCACTGTTGGTATAAATCAAATTAGTACTACATACTCTCAGTTGAATTCCTTTATTACGAATATATTTTTCAGTAAGTGACATCCACACGACAACTAAAACAATGGCAGTTGTCATTATCTAAATAGTTCCATTATAAATTTCTATTTAATTTATAAATGAGTAAATATACAATAGATAAATAATAAAAAATACACTTACCTTTCATTAGTTTACTCTTTATTACGATCCGAAACCACTATAAAAATATTTACTTTTACTAGCCCATAATCTTCTTCTTCTGCTATCGTTATTGGCGACTATGACCCTACTAGTCACTTTTGGCCATTAATAAACGGTTAACTTCGCGATACAAGAAAGTGTCATGATTCCGAAAGTTTGTAAAGTATGTTTAACCGAAAGTTTAACATAGCTCGAAATATAAATTATTATGCCAAGTCAATTATAGAGCCCATAATCTTCAAACGTGTTCGTGTTTGACAATGAACTGACAGAAATGACATATAAACTATGGATTAGCAGTGTTGCCAGTCAGTAAAGAAGACTACCAAATTAAGAAAAAAATAAAATCTTTTACCAATTCACAATAATGGGGGTGCCCATGTCTCCTAACTGCCGATTGAGCCGATAACCTACCGACATTACTATAATATAAATTTATGGTATTAACTGAGTGTTGCGGGTTTTGAGAATCTATCAGGTCAGTCGACGGTGTACGTTTCTTAGAAGAATCTGTCATATTTTAGTGTCCATAACTTTTTGTGTTGGTTCAGCTGGCTGATTCGGCTTTGTCATATTTACGTTTTATGTTTTGTAAGTAATTTATTACAAAAATTCCGGTAAGAAAACCTTTACAAAATATGTATATTATTTATTTACTTACAAATCAATAGGAAAAAGAAGAAATTATTGGATGATGTAGGTATGTTTACATAATTATTATCATAATTATAGTTCGTGTAATTATTATCTTTATCATAAATAGTAAATTGAAAACATTTAAGTTTACAGTTACACTAGTTATTGTTGTATCGTTGCTGGCAGCGACTCCAAATATTGTTCATTATTATTGATTTGTAAGTAAATAATTATTTATTTTTTGCTTTTTATTGGTGTAAATATAAAATAGGATTAAAGTAGTTGGCACATGATGGGGAGGCATTTTGGTTTTACACAGTTTGGACCGACATATGTCATTGGTTTCTAACTTGTTGTATAATTAGCTAAGCGTGCGTTGGATAACTCAAAATATTACGCTAACAGTTAGGTATGTTGTATAGTGTTCAAGAACTGTTCCGTGTTTCCTGCCGAGATAAATGATCGTTGCCTCGTAACTCCTAACCGATGAAGAGTACTGTGGCGTCCATCATCATACCATCAACTTGATAAGGTTACGTCCAGACTTTAACATCATCATGCTCATCGTCAGCTGTTCGATGTTACCAAATGGCACATTTTCAGAATTGGCAAATCGAAGCCTCTCGTGACCAGAGGGCTGGCAGCTCGCTGCATGAATGGGCCGGCTCGACCGGTGAAATACCACGGCCTCTCAGAATATCGACGTGAAGTGGCTTTTGCTGCGTTTCGCTCGGTGAGAGAGGTATCCGGAAGCCCATCCCCTTCTCCCTCCCCTTAATGGCAGCGAAAATTAAAGAACACTTACCCCAGGGGGGTACCAGTTGCCACAACACTGGAGAATCCCCCCTTGAGCGTCCACGGTTTGGTATCCAACAAGGCGTGGACGCTCAAGCTGCCCCTCGTAGTCTGGGGAGGGCAAATTCTCGCTCTGTACATAAAACTGCCCGGGGCAAACGCAAGGGCAAGGACATCACGGCACCCCCTACCACGCTAAATGTGGATTTTTGTAACATCAGGGGTATGCGCACAAACCTTCTTGCCGTCCACCACCACCTTGAGACGACAAAGCCGGCCTTACTTTTCCTTACGGAGACGCAGATATCTTCTCCGGCGGACACTACGGATCTCTCATACCCAGGGTACAAACTAGAGCATTCCTTTGTATCACGGGCTGCGGTTTGTGTGTTTGTCCGGGAGGATATCTGTGCTCAGCGTCTCGGCAGTCTTGAAGGAAGGGACCTATCGACCCTCTGGCTGCGTATAGACTGCGGTGACCACCCTCGCATCTACGCATGCCTTTATTTTACCCACAGCGGCAACACCGACACAGACCGACTCATGGACCACGTACAAATGGCTGCAGATTCTGTACTTCAACAGGTGCCATCTGCGGAGATCGTGATACTCGGCGATTTTAATACACATCACGCCGAATGGCTTGGATCGCGCACCACCGATCACGCTGGTAAATCTGTCCATGACTTTGCTTTAGCATTTGATCTGACACAACTGGTTACTGCGCCCACGCGCATCCCAGATGTGGACGATCATTTACCTTCCCTGTTGGATCTTCTGCTGACCTCCCATCCTGACGGATATGTGATCTCTGTAGACGCCCCTTTGGGCTCTACGGATCACTGTCTGATAAGGAGTACGGTGCCACTCACGTGCCCACTTTGACCGCGTGTTGCGAGTCGCGGCCGTGTGTGGCATTACAGGTCGGCAGACTGGGATGGAATGAGGAATTTGTTCGCATCCTACCCATGGGGGCAGGTTTGCTTCTCTCACCGGAAGATCCTGACATCGTTGCCGATTCTGTCACTGATGTGGTGCTGCAGGGGATGGGGCTTTTTGTTCCATCCTCAGTGGTGCGGTTCGGTGGCAGATCCCAGCCCTGGTTTGATCGCTCATGCAAAACGGCATTACGCCTTAAGCATGACTGCTATCAGGCCTGGGCAAAAGCAGCGTCGTCTCAGGATCTAAATAGCGGTAATCTTAAGAGGAGGTACAACCACACCTCCAGGTCCTTCAAAAGAGTTATAGCTGTAGCAAAGTCTAAGTACATAGGCGGGATTGGCGAGAAACTAGTTCGCCTTCCCTCAGGAACTCGTGCGTTCTGGTCTCTCGCCAAGGCTGTCCTTGGGAATTTCTGCAAGCCATCTCTTCCACCTCTGCAAAGGGAGGACCACTCATTGCCCCACGACGCTAAAGAGAAAGCTGACCTTCTTGGTACTCTTTTTGCGGCTAATTCGACTCTGGACGATAAGGGGAAAATTTCACCGACATTCCCACGTTGTGACCACGCCATGCCGGAGATCTGTTTCCGGCAAAGTACTGTACGGCGCATACTTTTCTCCCTAGACGTCCACAAGTCGAGTGGGCTTAACGGAATCCCAGCAATCGTGTTGAAGATGTGTGCTCCAGAGTTGGCACCGATTCTAACGCGTCTCTTTCGGTACTCCTACTCTCTCGGCGCTGTACCAGCATCATGGAAGGTAGCTTTGGTCCACCCGATCCCTGAAAAAGGTGATCGCTCAGATCCCTCCCACTACAGACCTATCGCCATCACCGCCCTATTCTCCAAGACTATTGAAACACTGATCAACCGCCAGCTCCTTAGCTATCTAGAAGAGCACCAGTTGATTAGCGACCGTCAGTACGGATTCCGCCAAAGCTCAGCTGCTGATCTTTTAGCCTACTTAACCCATCGGTGGGCGGAAGCGGTTGAGAGTAAAGGAGAGGCGCTGGCCGTTAGTTTGGACGTGGCGAAGGCCTTCGATCGGGTTTGGCACAAAGCACTTCTTTCGAAGCTTCCATGTTATGGGCTTCCCGAGAAATTATGCGATTGGGTCTCCAGTTTTCTCATGGATCGGAGCATTAAGGTCGTTGTCGACGGGTCATGCTCCGACTTAAAACCTGTGAATGCTGGAGTCCTCCAGGGCTGTGTGCTATCCCCTACGCTGTTTCTTCTGCATGTGAATGACATCATTGACGCAGTCTTCATTGTTATGCGGATGACAGTACGGGGGATGCCCTATATACCAGCCACCCGCGGATTTCTCGGGAAAACGTCGATGAGTACCGGAACAAACTTGTGTCTGAAATCGAAACTCTAACTGGGGCCGACTAAACTTAGTCCAATTCAACTCTAAGACGACACAGGTTTGCGCGTTTACCGCTAACAAGACACCATTTGCCGTAGATCCCTGCTTTATGAGCACTCCCTTAGCCGTCTCAGCCAATATCGGAATTCTTGGTGTCGACTTGTCGAGTGACGTCCAATTTCGCGGTCATCTGGAGGGCAAGGCCAAATTGGCCTCAAAAAAGCTTGGTGTGCTCAATAGAGCGGGACGGTATTTCACGCCAGGTCATCGCTTGCAACTGTATAAAGCGCAGGTCCGGCCTCACGTGGAATACTGTTCGCATCTTTGGGCGGGGGCACCCCACTACCAGCTTTCGCCATTTGACCGCATTCAACGACGTGCGGTTCGGCTTGTCGACAACCAAGCTCATTCCGATCGGCTTGATCCGTTGGCGTTGCGGAGAGATGTTGCAGTTTTCTGGGCACGCTGCCAGTAAACCGAGATGAGGAGAAATTCGATTTCATATGGTTTTCCAATTGTATATATTGTAAATAATGTAATTAATTTATTTCTTCTTATTATTGTAAATAAATAGACAAAGTACTTTCAAAATATACTCAAAACACAGTTCATGTACCTATAATATTTATAGAGTTCCCTTGAGTTCTCCAGGATCCCATCATCAGACGTTGACCTGGTGACAATGGGACGACCTGGGGAGAATACCCTTTCGAATAAAAAGAGAATTTTGCAAATCGGTCCAGGAGTCTTTGAGTAATATATACATAAAAAAAGATCTCGACGAATTGAGGACCTCTTCCTTTTTTTGAAGTCGGTTAAAAAGTGAGCTTTGTAACTTTTTTTTATAAGTTTTACAAAAAAACACCTCAGTAGTATTGCACGCCTCATTAGCGGAGCGTGAGGTAGTGCTCTACACTCGACATGCCAAAAAATCCGGTCTTTCGAAACTCAAATGACTGTTCTTTCACTAATATAACACTTACAGGATAATATGAGTGCACTAATCAAGTTAAATAATCTGTCTAGCACATATGATATATTTTATAAACAATTATTTTGTTTAACATAGTAATAAATAATAACATTAAAATCAATCATTCTTGGACGTCCGTTAGTCTGTGGTTATGGATCCATGTATGTGGCAGAGAAATTGGTCGAAAAATTCATCATACCGGAATACTTTTTTTTTATTATATGAAGTTATACCCCGGGCTGATTCCTAGTTAATATTAGTGTTCTAAGTACTGTCGTTTAATTATAATTTGTAAAAAACTAAAATACGACTGTGTATTTGTATATCTATATATGTATACATTTTTTTGTTTAGTATTAGATTTTTTTTTTAAATGTGAATGACCGCTATGAGGCGTCCACTTTTGGATTTTCCAAATTTTATTAGTCTTTATCATCATTATCATTATATAGTATATAGTATATAAGAGATTTCCACCTATATATTGACTCATCACGATATCTCTGGAACCATAAGGCGTAGCGACTTGAAATTTGGTAGGATTATTCCTTTAGCCGAGTAGAGGTCAGCTAAGAACGGATTTTACGAAATTCCACCCACAAGGGGGGTTGCGGGGGTGTTAACAATGGAAAATTCCCATTTTTAACCTATAGCTGCTATCGACTTCAAATTTGTCGAAGATATTGCAGTATTAACATGGCGGGGCAGCAGTTATTACTTTTGATGCGAAACAGAGTTCGCCGGGTCAGCTAGTATAGTATAAAACAAAGTCACTTTCCGCTGTCTGTTTCTTAGGGATAGCCCACATTGACCATTTTTATTTTTATACTTTTTACGAGGAATAATGGCTTAATTACAAAGCAATTTTAAACATTACAATATTAATTATCATCTAGTCAAGTGTCTTATATAGATTGTACTTTTAATATAGATCAATGTGGCCTTTTACAATATGTAATTTAACATAACATAACTTCACGCCATTGCTACCCGAAGGTGTAGACAGCGGCTATTAAGCCTCGTCTCGCCGTTATGTTTATTACGTCCCAAATAGAATAGGTGGCGAACCTATTGCCATACCGGGTACAAAGTTTTCAGTCATCGATATTTATCACACATAACTTTCTGAAAACAATTTCGTAAAGTCATTGGTGTGAGCCAGTGTCAGGATTCGAACCACGACCTCTGGATTCAGAAACCGCGTGCTCGACCACTAGACCACCGAGACTGGTATACTAAGTAATTTAAACGAATATTAACGAAGATATTACAGTATAACACAGCGGGACATTTCTGTTGCGTTGCGCGCCAAAACGCGTGCCGATAAATAGCACAAATTGAACTTTTTAAGATCCAAATTTTTCTCATTTATTACTTTTTATGCGGAACAAAGTTTGCCGGGTGAGCTAAGTAGTAACATAGTGTAAAACAAAGTCACTTTCCGCTACCTGTCCCCTTATATACGGATATCTTTGAAACTACGCAACGGATTTTGATGCGGTTTTTTTAATAGTTAGAGGGTGTCAACGGGGTGGTTTTGATCTATAATTCATGTACTGTGTAGTATGTACAAAAAAGTGATAATTTTCAAGATTTAGAACGTTAATCGCAAACGCTGCCTGAACCCTAAGTGATAAATCAAAACAACGTACTACATTAGTATACACCTTTAAAAGGTCTACAAAAAGTCAGCGAGGGCATATCTATCTCTTAGGGCTAGCCCACAATTACCATTTCTATTATTTTAATTTTTACGAGAAATAATGGCCTATTTACGTAGCGATTTCAACATTACAGCATTAATTTTTATCTAATTACACTTTTATCACTAGATTGTGCATGTAATATAGATGATCCTGGCCCTTTACAGAATGCAATTTAAACAAATATTTTCGAAGATATTGCAGTATTAACATAGCGGGACAGTGGTTGTTACTTTTGATGCGGAACAAAGTTCGCCGGGTCAGCTAGTTACATAGTATAAAACAAAGTCACTTTCCGCTGTCTGTCCCTTTATATGCTTATATCTTTAAAACTACGCAACGGATTTTGATGCGGGTTTTTTAATAGTTAGAGGGTGTTGACAGGGTGGTTTTGATCTGTAATTCTTATATGATGTTGTAAAGAAAAATGATAATTTTCGAGATTTTGCACTTTAATTGTAAACGCTGGCTGAACTCTAAGTGATAGATCAAAACAATGTTCTACATTATTAAACACCTTCAAAAGGTCTACAAAAAAGTCCGGGAGGGCATATGTCTATCTCTTAGGGTAACCCAAAATGACCAAAGTCAAAGTCAAAGTCAAAATAACTTTATTTTTATAGGTCTTCACAGACACTTAAAAATAGTCAACAAGTACAGATAACATTATGATTTAAAATGAAATAAAAAAAAACAAACACGAGCGCTTGTGGAAAATCCCTCCGTGGAACAAAAAAAGACACGGACGCAATCGCCACGAGCGGCTCGATTCCGAGTGTAGGGGCTATCATGAGAAGAATCGGGCAAGAAACTCATGTGCCAAATACTCTTTTCAAACCATTTGAAATAAATAACAATATTATTATCACTACTGAAAACAAATCAGTAGGTTGGTGAATAAAAGGTGTAGCAAACAGAATACTCGACAGTCACAATTAAGATCCAACCAAATTAAAATCAACGTCCTACATGTTAACTAAGAAATTCTATGCGATCACAGTAGTCGAGCACAACTGACGCGACACCTTTTAATTAGAGTGGTAACGTTGTGCATTTTTATTTTGTTACTTTTTACGAGAAATAATGGCTTATTTACGAAGCGATTTTTAACATTACAGCATTAATTTTCATCCAATTAAATGTCTTAAATAGATTGTGCATGTAATATAGATGATCCTGGCCCTTTACAGCATGCAATTTAAAGGAATATTATCGAAGATATTGCAGTATTATCATAGCGTTGCGTCGCGCCGGCCAAGACGCGTGACGATAAATATCACAAATTTAACTTTTCAATATTTTATATATTTTACTCATTTATTACTTTTGATGCAGAACAAAGTTTTGCCTTAAATTTATATGAAAAGTTACTGAGCAGACTTCTTATGCGTCTCGATAATATTATCATCCGTTAATATTATAACGATGATTTAACCTTTTAACCTAATAATTTTTTAGAGCGTATAATTTAAAATTATTATGTATTATTTCTGTAGTTTACGTAGATCTTATCGCAATAAAATAAAACCAAATACCTATAGTTTAGTAGTAAAATATTTAATTTTAACGATAATTCTAAAATATGAGACTTTTTAGGAACATTGAGGATTGAACATTGATTATGCAAATATTTAATAATTTGTAATAATAATTAAATAATTTTGTATTTCAGATACATTTATCTAAGATAAGTCACATCTCTGGTTTCACCAATGCAACACGAGACCCTTCTTAATGTAATTATATAACCGTCGTAATAATGTCATAATCATCGTTATAAGGTCGCAGGATGTGCTCTCTCTTTAAATGTAGAGTGTTATAAATGTATGTCTGTTAGATAGAAAGTTCCTCTTCGTTAGCGCTCAGCGCACTATTTTTTTATATTTCATTTTTTCAGCTTTATTTTGAACTAGCTGACCCGGCAAACGTTGTCTTGCCAAAAAAATCAAGTTTAAAAATAGGTGTTGATCGTAGGGAGGTGAAAATTTAGGGTTGTATGCAGTTTTGTATGTTGTTTCATAAAAAAATTAAAATCCTTAAAATTATGGCAAATTTAAAAATATATATTTAGGAGTTGACATTTAGATGATGAAAAAACCCTTGACATTTAGATGATGAAAAATTTTGCACTATTCTCAGAGCACACAAAATTTCATGAGAAACAGTCTAGCCGTTTCGGAAGAGTATGGTAACAAACACCGTAAAAGAATTTTATTTATTAGATAGCAGTCGCCCGCTGTTCCGCCCGCGTGGATATCGGTTACTGCTGCAAGAAGTCTACCCAGGAAAGACACGGACAGAAAAAGGATTCCCAGGTCAATTCATAGCCACCGACACTAACATCGACTATGTAGGCGTTATTGGCAGGCTGTATAGATTGTCTTTGTGTGAATGTTAAAGTTGTTAATGATGAAAATATTTAAATGTAATCAATACTAAGTTTTCACTTCTGCCAACAGTCCGGAAGTGCAACCAATTGTTTTAGAATATATAACTAAAGCGATTATTGTAGAGCTTCTCTATAAACAATATTTGACGTTAAATTATTTTGAGGTAACAAAATATAGTGATGGTTGGGAGCCCCGACCCGTGATAGGGCAACGTAAGTTGTACATGCGTAAAACATTCTTTTGCTAAATCAGTTCCTACTAATTTGAATGTTTGGCCCTGGGATTTGTTTATCGTTAGCGCGAAAGAAATGTTTACTGGAAATTGGAGCCTTTTGAAGGGTATAGGCAAATCAGTAGGGACCATGGGTATTCTTGGTATATACAGGGTGGAATCCACTCATATGTAATAATTGATACCAGATGTAGATCATAATTTCAGTAAACGTTGTACAAAATATTAAGACGATCGGTACAGTAATTAGGTCAATAACGACAGTTTTCATTTTCATGTAATTGAACACTCCCTATAAATGTATGAACTGGAATATCAGCTGTTCGTCCTGTCAAGGCCGCTTCGACTTTGTCATAAACGAAAAAGAAACGTTGCCACTATGTGCTTTTGTAAGGGGGCGTCTATAAATTACGTGGTGTTTAAGGGGGGGAGGGGGTCGAGTCCAATCTCATCTAATCTTACGTTGGAGAGTGGGGGGGTCTCGGCAAATATCACGCAATTTTTTTTCTGATTGAAACAAAAAAAAATACTATTTTGGTCTATTTAATCTAGATTGTACATTAAAGAGCATGACGGAAAGTCATTTGCTCCATTTCTAATACGCCACTGCCTACCGATTCAACCGCTGAATGGTTTCATCAGCAGGCCTTATGATCTCTATTGCCCAAGTGTACGTCGTGTGATGATTTAGAGAAAAGATGCTGCAGTACATGCGGTATTTACTTTGCATCTAGCACAAGAGCTGCAGAGCACAGGCGATCAGCCCACATTGCACCAGCTAAGCAAGCGCGTATGTTCCGCAAAGTGTGACCCTCACGGATTGTCACAAGACGAGCTAATGAGTTACTTTGTACAAGTGCCAATGGCTTAGAGTGGCTAGAGCAGAACGAAGTTGAAGGAGCAGGAGAGTAGATATCCTTTTTTAATTACAGTATTTACGATTTAAGTATTCTATTGTAAAAATTTTATTACACTTTAATTATAATTAAACTCTCAGCAATATTGATTGCTAGTCTTAACTAGTCGTAAATAAAAGGACGATGCAAATTTGTTTTTTTCTTTTTACAATAACAATCTAACGCGTTTACGTAAGCAACTCACATTTTGAATCTCACGTGAGATTCGGGGATGGGGGAGGGGGTTGAATAAAATCTCACGACATCTCACCATGCAGAAAATTTAAAAAACACCTCACGTAATTTATGGACGCCCCCTAACACTTGTATCATTCACAAAGAAGCCGACGTGTGCGCATAAGGCGGGCGCGGGTTGAAGTGCGTGGCCCCCCCGCTTGAAGTACGGCGGGGGTTTGAAATTAGGGGCACGGAACAATTATCGTCCGTCTCACTTTAGAAATTAATAAAAAATACTGAAGTAGTTTTATGTGTTGGGATTTTCATTAAATTTATAATTAATGGAATTTATAGCTTTAGTTACATTTTATTTTCAGAAATATTATAACTGTAATCATTTTAAAGAATTGACTAAAAAACTAACTAAAGTACAAAACTTTAAAAGCTTACATTTATTTGTTGTTATGATATTTCTGAACAAAGGAGAACAGTTTAAAGAATTGTATTTATGACAATGTTATTTATGGAAATATCCCCTGGACAAATCAAATCTAATTACACAGTAGGTAGGTACCTTAGTTTATTACATAGAATAAGATAAATCGTGAAAAAACCCTTTATTATCATTTCTTTTATGATACAACTTTTAAAAACGTAATAACACAAATATTCTTATTCTAAAGTAATTATAATTTTTCTAAAGCGCATTGACATAAATGTGGTCGTTTACCCTATTTACCTATGATTTTCGACAGATTTTTTATTACCAATAATTTTGCTTTTAGTTGACCGCCTGTTCCGCTTTGTGTGT
The DNA here is from genome assembly GCA_905147225.2 of Euproctis similis. Taxonomy (NCBI): domain Eukaryota; kingdom Metazoa; phylum Arthropoda; class Insecta; order Lepidoptera; family Erebidae; genus Euproctis; species Euproctis similis. The sequence goes on along the minus strand of LR990121.1, from coordinate 496,196 downwards.
GACGTATCGCCTGCAAATTACTCTTTTCGAATTTGTATTATTTATTAGTCTAAGTTATTTTATTGTTTTTTTTTTATTAACACTTAGTTATTTGAGTTTTGTGTGTGTTATAGTGTTATTTATAGTAAAACACTTTTGTGCAACTTTTATAAAATGCCACGACATTTTTATACCGCTAGTGAATATACGGACATGGTACGAATGTATGGTGAGTGTGGGATTGATTTCTTTTTGTGGGGGTTCATTAAAAATGAAGTTTACTCCCAAGTTTTCAATAGTGAAGTCGAATTGCGGAACCGTATAGTCATCGCCTTTGACAAATTAATAGCCATGGCCTCCGATCCCGCACGGAATCTATTTAATAAAATTCGCAAAAACATAATGAGACGATGTACGTACTATGTATTGCTGCTCGTGGTGGACATTTTGAAAACTTGAAGATTTAATTTTGTCCGCTTTAACGGAATTTAGTTAGTTCAGTGTAGTTAACATTAATTCATGTTAACAATAGACGTAGGTACCTATTCGTAAAATGACAAATTACTATCAACTAGTGACAGTGAATCTTGATAGTCAAAAGAAAAGTCAGTGCCACACGCACACGTTCAAACGTTGCCACACCGCCAGAGGTCAAAGTACGTTCTCTATACGGGTGATTTAGTTTTGATGCATTTTAATGCGATTTAGTTTGTTTGAAATTTGTATTTTTTTTAAATTCGCCCAGGAGTTAAAATGTTATTTTTAAGAGACTCCTATGGACTAGTACTACATCTGATTTCGTTTATATCATAAGAGTAAAATCCATATTGTATATGAGCTAATTCACCAGCTGCAGGGCCGGTGATAATCTTAGCTACTATTAAATTATCTTTTAGCTCCTTTATAAGAAATCTCGTGCCATTACACATGTACCTTACTCATAGATGTAAACTCCCTTCCCGCACGCGCACCCCCGCCTTTGCAACGGGCCGTGCAGGAGAAATCGTCCATAACTTCAAAACCAACCGAGTCCGATTTTAATCATTGAAAGACCAAATATTATCTACATAAACAGTACTTAGCGATGAAATAATTAATAATTATTTAAGGATTAATAGGATGAATAAAATGAATGCGTTTAAATGTAATTTAAAAGATAAAAAAGGGTTGTTGTGCATCACTTGATCTAGATAGGTATAGTATTTTACGGATTTTTTGTAGATATTTATAAGATCTACAATTAATTAAAACATTTTATGTTTCTATCTTTTAGGTAGCGTACCTACGCAAAATAAGTAACTTTTCAGGTTGATTTTTTATACCTTGTATCCGAAAAACCCAAATATCTTAAGGAACCCTGTTATTTTTCAAAATAAAGTTTAGCCTGTTACTCGTGGATAATGAAGCTTTCTAATGTAAAAAAAAAATTAAAATCGGTCGAGTACTTTTTGAGTTTATTCGTTCCATACAAAAATACAAATCTTTCCTCTTTATAATATTAGTGTAGATTATCAATTCTCCATTTTTTACTGATAATAATCGGCACAATAATCTATTGCCGGATCATAGTGAAATGCAGCTCATTCCAAAATCACTGGAGTACTGCGTCTGCGGAATTGCTTAATTTCTTTATGTGGTGCGGCTGTTTTTGTGTTTGACGTGCTCGATATGGTTATATTATAAGAAGACAATTCTATATAACGACAATACGACTTTTCTCTTGATCAATCTCTCTCTAGTCATCAGTGCGGTTATCACGTGAATTAGCTTGGTGCACATTACATTGACTGCGACTACCATCGTCTTCTCCTCGTCATAATATCTAATTAATCATAGTAAGAAAAGTTCAACAAAAATAAATCACGTAACGTATATTGTTACAATTTGTAATTGTAGTTATTTGACTAATGTCAATATTCATAACTTTTTTATTTTCCCATACAAACTCATCATCATTTTCCTGTCCTTTTTTCTTAGTGGGGTCGGCACAACAGTCATTCTTTCCAACTATCCATGTTGTCAAAAGTTTTGGCTCCTTCTAATTGCCCTAATAGTTGGTGGTCTTCCAGTATCCTGACGATCCTAGTAGCAAGGTTGCTATGTTAAAAACAACACTTCTTAGAGAGTACCATTCCGGTATCGGTATTGACGGTATCGGTACAAATTGATAACATACATACATACATAACTTCACGCCAAATCCCTTGCGGGGTAGGCAGAGAGAACAGAGCGCCATAGGGCACGATTCTTACACGCCTCACTCGCTTCGTTGACTTTCATAACTCTTTTCATGCACGCGCATCGGTTTTTGAGGCTCTTAACATCACCTTCCTCCAGAACACGTTCTATTTGGTCATGGAATGTGTGTCTTGACCGTCCTCGACTCCAACATCCATCCGCTTTTGCATTCCTCCCTTTCAAACACCATAACTTTTGTTTTCGTCGCATTCAACTGCAAGCCTTTAATCATGCAATCATCTTTCATAGCAGTGACTAGTGTTTGCAGGTCCGACGGCGATTCGGCTAGAAGCACGGCGTCATCTGCGTAAAGCAGGCAGCTCACAACTAGGTCACCCATTCGCATACCTACATCCATCGATCTCACTCTCTGGAGACAACTGTCCAGGTACAGGATGAACAGTCGAGCGGACAGCACGCAACCCTGTCTGACGCCGATATTGACGTCAAACCAGGGGGACAAGCCGCCGTCAACACGCACACACGCTGTGCAGCCCTCATAAGTGGACTTCACAGCGCGCAGCAGTGCTCCGCTCACCCCGTAGCCCGGGAGTATCCTTTCGTAACACTGTCAAACGCTTTTTCCAACAACTTACCACCAGGTAGTGGTCCGTATCAAGAGCGGGGCCTCTGTAGGCTCTTGTATCCCTTAGAGTATTTCGGAGACGACTATCTACCAAAATCAAATCAATCATACTCTTTTGTTCATTCCGTCTCCACGTATACGTGTGAATATCTTTATGACGGAATAATGTGTTAGACACAAGGAGGTTCCGTTCCAGGCATACGTCCAATATCGGCTTACCAGCATCATTCACTCTCTTGTCACCATTCGGACCAAGGACAGCCTCCAGGCTATCTCTCTTGGTTCCGACCCATCCATTAAGATCACCACACAGAATTATCCTTTCATTTCCCTCAACCAGATCCAGAATATCCCTAACAGTTTTCCAAAACTTCTCGAGTTCGCGGGGATACGCGGAGCTGACGGGAGCATAAGCTGCGACCAGGAAAACTCGCGTGATCCCCAGTTTTATTCGAACCCAAAGATGTGTCGGGCCTACCAACTCATAATCTTTCACTCCGGAAGCAAAGCGGGAAGAGAGAACGACTCCAACACCCCCACTGGCACGGACGTCCGGGTCCACTCCGGACCATAGGGCTACCATGCCACCGGGGAGTTCCTCGGTCGCACTCCCCTTCAGCTTTGTCTCTGTCAAACATAAGGCATCCAGGCATCTCTCATTTATTACATCCATCATCTCATTCATCTTTCTTGTCATACTACCTCTAACATTCCACGTGCCTATACCGCACTCCCCTCTCCTCGTCCCGCCAAGATTGGCGCTGCGTGAATGGTGGCGGCCCCCTTCGGTGCAGCCGCACCGACGGAGGCTAATCGGTGCCCGTCGTTTACGGGGCACGCCCTAGCAGCCCGTCCGGCTGAGTTTGCTTCGGTCAAGATTGCGTCCCACTGGGACGGCAAGGGGCGGACGTGCACGCTTTTGACATGACCCCCCAATTGATAAATTTGTGTGAAATGTGTGTACTCGTAACTTGTTCATCCGTTTTTGAATTTCACGATGAGAAAGTTGGACTGATCAGAGAGAGACGACTCACCACATCTTTTTCATCTATAGTGGATGCCATCTGAACTGATAAATCGTCGTCACCTTCTTCGTGGTAACCTTCAACAACTTAGACAAAAATGGCATTCCGTTGCTTGATAATGTTACCGCCACTGCGATGCTCTCTTGAAACCAATGCATTATTTAAAGTTTATTACAGTTTTATTACTTCAAAAATAACTTTTTCAAATATTTACATGACTATAATAATTAAAAATTGCAAACCTTCAAACATATGAAATAACACAACAAATTTTGACATTTGATTAAAAGTGTAATGTCGATATCCACCCCATTGTTTTGCAGTTTCCATAGTTACAGATCGGTTGTATGGGGAAATTAAATTGTATTTTTTAGTATTTTACTCGCAATTTATCCCTATTTACTCTATCCTATGTCCGTCTCCTGGCTCAAAGCTACCTCCCTACCAATTTTCAGCCAAGTCGGTCAAGCCGTTTTCATGTTATGTCGTGACAACGGAAAACGGGTTTCATTTTTCTATATATAGACTAGCTGACCCGGCAAACTTTGTTCCGCATCAAAAGTACTAAATGAGTAAATTTTGGATATCATGAGGTTCAATTTGTGCTATTCATCGGCTTTTACTGCTGTCCCGCTATGTGAATACTGCAATATCTTCGAAAATATTCGTTTGAATTGCATGCTGTAAAGGGTCAGGATAATCTATATTGGGGAACGCCGTCAGACCACCTCCACGTGCGCCCGGACGCTCCTTCCGGGCCGGTGCTCCCTGGGCAGGGCCTGACAGAGTAAATTCCGTCGGGTCCTGACTGAGAGTCTGACACCAGTGGCGCAATCGTAATCCAGTCCGTGGGGCTGGGACTATGGCCGCCGCAAGGGGGCCGCGAGGAAGAAAACCTCTATAAAAAATCACCTTGTAGGGCTCCGCCTACCCTCTGCGTATCAGAGGGTAGAGTGCGACGCTACCGAGTTGGGTGGCAGTTTGCCACGGCTCAGGGCGACGGACCAGGGGTCGTGGACCCCCCCGTTTGGCCTGCAGCGTGTTTCGGGGTAGGGGTGACGGACCAGGGATTGTAAATCCCCCCGTTCGGCCCTACCGAAACGAAGGAGCACGGGACAGGGCGACGGAGCGTGGGTCATAGACCCCGCCGCTCGGCCCGGCCCGCAACCCTCATTGAGAGGCGCGGGGGTCATTGGACCGCGTGGAGTAAACCACTATAAAAAATCCGTGAATCCTAAGCTTTGATGCCCGGCGAGGGGATGCATGTTCGACGCGTAGGTCGGACTCTAGGGCATCACTTTAGGGGAGCTCACCCGGGCAGGAGGGAAAAAAGCCGAGGGAACTCACCCTCGTTAATCAAAGTAATAAAATAATGCCAACTTGGAAGAACATATTACCCCAGGTGGGTACCGGCGAAGCCGGAGAATCCCACCCTGGCGGAGTCCCGCCAGGCAGCCCCACCGTATCTGGGGGGGGCACCAACTGCCAAGCTGTCGTTGGGGGCAGCACTGCGGTCGCGACCGACGCATCACGCGTCACCACACGAGGTCGTTTTTGGAGGGAGGGAGAGTCGGAGGCAGGAGAGCCCAGTTCGGGCCGTTCTCGTTCCTCCTCCACAAATAAAAAGGATGAGGCTGAGAAGCAGGATGGTCTCCTGCAAAGGTTTAAGCGACCGGACTCGCCTCGTCCAAAGACAAGGAGATCCACAGCGGCGGATGGCGGCAGGGAAAGCGACAGCGCTATGTCCGCCGTCTCCACCGCCTCGGACGCCTCCAGTAGTCTCGGGGTGCGGGCGCGTAAGCGCAAACCGCGGAGCCCCGTAGACCCGCGGGGAGGCAAGAAGAGGCCTTCTGACGGCAGGAAAGTCGCTGAAGAGGAGTCGGCGCCGAACTCTACAGAGCTCGGTGCCGAGATCTTCGACACTTTGGCGTGCCTGGAGCAGACGGCTGACCGGGAGAAGGGCTCGAGGGCCGACCTGGCTAGGGTCGTCCGATCGAGCCTCGCCCCAATCAGGGACGGAATCGCCGAGCTCTGCGCTCGGGCCGGGACCCGCGATAGCGAGAATGAGTCATTCCGCTCTCAGATCGCGGGGCTATCGGCCCGAATGATAGAGCTCGCGAGCGAAAACGCTGACCATCGGGCCAGGATGGCCGAGATGTCAGCCAGGTTATATAATATGTTACATAATGTCTACACTGCGTGTAGAATACCCGCAATTTTTATCAAAGACTGCCTACAGCGAGAAACAAGTCACAATTTACACAGTGCATGCGCTTCCGCGTTCTTAACTACTTCATTTTAAGGTAAAACTTCTGGCCAAATCGTTATTCGCCCAAACCACTATTCGTTGCATCTCTAGTAATAAGTGCAACACACGTACACACACACACACACACACACACACACACACACACACACACACACACACACACACACACACACACACACACACACACACACACACACGACCACAGGGTCATTGTGACACTTCCATCGGGAGGACCTGTATTTTCCACCAGCAAGTCTATCTATTTATAAATTCGAGTCCTATTAGTCTACAGTGTACGTAAAGATTTTCGCGCCAGCAGTTATTTAAGTGAATTATATTATTCTAGCATTACCGTGTTCGAATCGATACTGCAAGCAATGAGGGTGCTCGTGACCGGCTTCGGCCCTTCCGAATTCTATCCTGTGAACGCGAGCGGAGAAGCTGTGAAGATCATCAACAAGGAACAACTCGAGAACAAATTAAACATCACTTTGAAGATCCTGCCTGATGTTCCAGTTCGATATGATTATGTAAATACAGAATATCGTGACGAGTGGACTGATTTCAAACCTAATGTGAGTACTTGACTTCACTAAGTTCTCTAGGTACATAATAAGTTAATATAAATAAGTTAATATTATATTGATGTATCTCTGCGTTATATAGGTAGGGGTGCTAATGGCTGTAGGGGTTTTTGATTCGAGAGCAACCGACACTAATGAAGCTTGTGGTTGGTTGCTGGTATTTCAGAGAAATGCACTTACCATAAGAGGTCGGTTGTGCCGAAATTATATCTTCAAGTAGCATGTTATGTTTAAATTAAGAAGTGATATGATTCTCATGGAATAAAAAATCTCTGGAAAGCCTACAACTTTTCAATCACTACATTTTTTTTCAATATTCTTCTAATTTTCTAATTCTTTGTTCTCGTGCAGCCACAGGCTCAGGCACAACTTAGTCCGCCATCTAGTCTAGCCATAATATTGTTACTTAAAAACTTTTTTTCTAACTTCTTAATTGTTTTGAATTTGAATCGTTATAAGTGGAGAGGCAACGAATAGTGGTTTGGCCAAATAACGAATATCGGACAGAGCCATCACCCGAATAACCGATACTTCGGCCGCCGAATATTCGGCCAGAAGTTTTAGCGTGCGTTCAGACATGCGGGAATCGTGCGTTTACGAATCGCGCGGTTTGAAACCGCAAAATTGTGATGCTATTCAGACACGCGCGGTTAGTATGCGATTTCGTGCGGGTAGCGGTGTCAGTTTCAAAATGGAGGTCGATGAAGAAATGTGTTTACTGTGGTTGCTCCTTAAAAAAAAGAAAAGAAAAAGGCGGTATTGGGTGCATCCAATATTACGTGACCGACTAGTAAATGGTCAGTTCGTGACGTTATATCCCAAATTAAGAATGTATGATAACAAATGTTTTGACTATTTGAGAATGTCAATAAAATCTTTTGATGAACTAATTGAACTGATCAGGCAAGATATTTCATGCTCCGAAACGCATTTGAGGCCAAGCGTGTCACCGGAAGAGAAACTCGTAATAACTTTAAGGTAAGATTTATTTATTGTTCTTCAAAATCAGCATAAATATTTTCTATAACTGTAGAGGACTGAGAGCCAGAACTAAATTGCGATGGTGACGGTGAGGGTGCCGGAACAGGAGGAGATGATCCACATGTAGTAAAATATGCTTGCGGGCTTGTATACTGTTGTCCTTGCCAATACGTAGGTGTGATCTGCTGAGTATTGTAGCGAATAGGGGGTGGTAAGCTTTGTCCTTTTTGTATCACTTGAAGTAATTCAATTTTCGTTGCTAAACGCCTATTTTCTGGTACTTTTTGGAGTTCTTTATATAACGACAAACAAAAGAGTTTGTCGTCATCTTGCTTGGTAATACTATTTTCTTGAAGTTCATTCTGAAAATGTTTTCGTGACTCGATACTTTTTTCTATTAAAACAGCTATTTTTTCTTCTGGCACTTGTGTTTTCTTACGTTTAGGGGACGTATTTCAGTGGCTTCGGTTGCATTGGCGTTTAGTTGACTTGTCTCCTCACTTTGCCTTTCATTCTGTTCTTCAATATTAGTTGTAGTGTCTTTATTACTTACACTATTCTGCAGGAAAGATAATCTTGCAAAATACATATATCGGGCTCCTTTACGAGCTCCTGAACCAGAAGGAGTTGTTTTTTCCTTTTTGTATTCTTTATTGTAGCAATCTCGTATGTTTTTCCATTTTTTTTGGAGTTGTGTACCTAAAAATAATAACATTATTAATAATATTCTTGTTTCAGATATCTTGGTACGGGTTGTTCATTTGGAGAACTAAGCTACAATTATCGCTTGAAAATCGACGATTACTGGAATTGTCCGCGAAGTATGTAAATCATTGTGGAATAAGTTGGTAAACATAGTCATGCCCGAAGCGACTGAAGATATCTGGAAGACAATAGCACAAGACTTTGAGAGATATGCAAATTTTCCAAATTGCATTGGTGCTATAGACGGCAAGCATATCCGAGTTATAAAGCCTGTTGATTCGGGTTCTTTGTATCATAACTATAAACATTTCTTTTCCATAGTGCTCTTAGCACTTTGCGACGCCAACTATTGCTTTACTTATGTTGATATTGGGGCTTATGGCAAAAGCAGTGATTCTGCTATATTTAAAAATTCGGTTTTTTATAAACGCCTGACAGAAAAATCATTAAACATACCAACACCTAAACCAATATCTAATGTAGACCTAACACCAATGCCTTATGTTATAGTTGGAGATGAAGCCTTCGGCTTAGCAGAAAATTTAATGCGCCCATATTCAGGCAAATGTTTACCATATGAAAAAAGGATTTTTAACTATAGGTTATCGAGAGCCCGACGTAATTGGTATTTTGGCGAACAAATGGCGCATCTTTCATAGGCCTATAAATGTAAACATAGATTTTGCCGAAGACATAATAAAAGCCTCTTGTGTTCTACATAACTATGTGCGGACTAGAGATGGTCTAAAATTTAAAGATATGTACTTTATATAATGCACCCATGACTAATCTCAATACCTTGCATGCGGGAAGAGCGACACCGTCATCTTTGAATATCAGAGATAAATTCGCTCATTACTTTGTGAACGATGGGCGTGTTCCATGGCAAGACACAAAGATATAGCTGCAACTAACATACCGTACTTGTAATGTTTAGGTACAGGTGGTAATGTTTAGGTGAATAAACCTACTTACTTAAAATATTCTTTTTTTCCACCGTGTCTTCGCAATTTCCAAATATCTCCACCAACTCTTGCCAAGTTCGGTTCTTGATAATTTTATTTGAGTAATCATCACACTGAATGTCCCATATTGCAGGTCTCTTCTCCACCTCATCAATAAATAGTTCAGTGTCGAAACGATCCATGGCGAACTCACGAACGATGACGTGCATACCGCGCGGTATCCGCAACGCAACTGAACGCGAAGTAGAGACTCCATAGTAATAGAAACGCGCGGGAGCAGCGCGATTATATTTTCTGGCGGTTGGGTTGCGGTAACCGCGCGGTTATGTCTGAACGATTACTAACTAACTCATATAAATAAGACCGAAGAAGATTATAGAATCGCATGGAAATCGCGCGGTTCCCGCCGTGTCTGAACTAGCGCTTACCTAAAAAGAAGTAATTTTGAACGCGAGGGCGCGTGCACTGTGTAATTTGTGACTTGTTTCTCGCTGTAAGCAGTTTTTGATAAAAATTGTGGGTGGAAAAATAATTTTCGTAGTGTGTGTGTATTATAATTGATTAACTTTTATTATAAACGATGATTTTTCATCGGTGATCAGGATTAAAAATATATTAATATCTAGAACGAAATGACAATTTCCTTACTGTTTCTTTAATTAAAGCTTATAACTGCACTTTATAAAGATCTTGCAAAAAGGCTGATCGAAGCCTGATGAGATGCAGATAAATTTGATTTCAGATATTTTTCAATTGTATATATTGTAAACTAGCTGACCAGGCGAACTTTGTTCCGCATCAAAAGTAATAAATGAGTAAAATTTGGATACTAAAAAGTTCAATTTGTGCTATTTATCGGCACGCGTTTTAGCGCGCAACGCAACTGCATGTCCCGCTATGTTAATACTGTAATATCTTCGTAAATATTCGTTTAAATTACATACTGTAAAGGGCCATATTGATCTATATTAAAAGCACAATTTATTTAAAACACTTCACTGAATGAAAATTAGTGCTGTGATGTTTAAAATTGCTTCGTAAATAAGCCATTATTTCTCGTAAAACGTAAAAAAATAAAAATGGTCATTGTGGGTTATCCTTAAGAGATAGACATATGCTCTCGCGAACTTTTTTGTAGACCTTCTAAAGGTGTTTCATATTGTAGAACATTATTTTGCTCTATCACTTAGGGTTCAGCCGGTGTTTGCAATTAAAGTGCTAAATCTCGAAAATTATCATTTTTTCTTTACATTATCATATATGAATTATAGATCAAAACCACTTCGTTGATACCCTCTAACTATTAAATAACGCGTGGAGTCCCTCCGCGCGTTAGAAGTGTAACTTCGTATTGTGGGAATGAAAATAAATTAAAGCAAAAACCCTTTTTAAAGAAGCTTTTATTTAAGCGCTCTAAAATAGGAAAATAATATTTCCTTAAAAACTTCAAGTATCAACTTAGAGCCTCAGTATGTACAATTTATATAATAATAAAAGCTTATCGCGCGAGTTGTAAATAAACTGTACTAATTTTATACTGTCAAATCAACAGTTAAATATAGTCCGTAAATTATATTTTTACTATTTAACTTATTTAATTAACGTATTTAAAGCATAACATATTAAAACACGAGCGCTTGAAATTGCCTCCTTGGAACAAAAACGCACGGACGATTCTGAGTGTAAGGTTGTCATGAGAAGAAATGGGCAAAACACTCATGTAAATTAATCTACTAACTTTACTATATTATCTATTGCAATTTAATTACCTACTGATAGGGAGTCAAACCTCGCGACAAGCTTTTATTATTATATAAATTGTACATACTGAGGCTCTAAGTTGATACTTGAAATTTTTAAGGAAATATTATTTTCATATTTTTAGAGCGCTTAAATAAAAGCTTCTTTAAAAAGGGTTATTGCTTTAATTTTTTTTAATTTTTAATTATAGCTGGCTAGGTTAGTGTCATTTCATTCAACGCATCATTATTGCAAGTTAGTTTACCGTTTAACCGTTTTACCGTCAAACAGTCCAGCTCTTCAATAAGGAGATCATCTAATTCAATTTCAGCTTGGAGTTTTCTTTTCTATTTAATCGCAATGATGATTTTTAATTCATATATTGTAGAAATGCATCAAAAATATGTATGCCGTCATCTTGGATGGTCCACCGTATTGTATTTAGAACGACGTCACATTATTTTTTGAGTTATTCTCAACAAGCCCTTTCATTTGATACCCATATTGTAGAAATGCAAATATTTTTCCCGCCATATTTGATTTGGAATGACGTCATATTTTTTTTTTTTGAGTTACTATTAACAAGCCCTTTTATTTGATACCCATATTGTAGAAATGCATTAAAAACTGTTCCTCTATCTTGGATGATCCGCCATATTGGATTTAGAATGACGTCACATTATTGTTTCAGTTACTCTCAATGAGCTCTTTCATTTGATACCCATATTGTACAGAAGCTTAAAATAGGTTTTCCTCCATCTTGGATATTCCACCATATTGGATTTAGAATGACGTCATATTATTTTTTGTGTTACACTCAATAAGCCCTTTCATTTGATACCCATATTGCAGAAATGTATTCAACATATCCATTCCTTCATCTTGGGTGGTCCGCCATATTGGATATAGAATAAGATCAGACATCATATCATGCATTGTCATCCAAAGTAAACGTGCATACAAAATTTCAGCTCAATCGGTTGCAGATATCTACTTCAAAATTGAGCGAGAGTTGGGTATTGCAGAGTGCGCATGAAAGTAAATATATTATGAGGACACTGAACATAACCATCGTATGTATTTTGACATTGTGTTGCCAGGATACAAACATTTAATCGGTGCCTACTTGATCATGGTCGAATATAGGTTAAATGACGTTTGTGTAAACCACTTATATGTGAGCGATCTTAAAATTCTAAGTAGCCTTTTATTAATTGTCAGATTTGAGTGGAAGTTCAGTATTCGGGCGTCTGCCATACACTTCTTAAAAATATGACGTGGACTTTCCAGCAGGACTCTCTTATACAAGCCTGGCTTGAAATAAACAAACATGCCAGACTTTATAAGGATGATAAATGGCCCTCATCTAACCCAGATCTCAACCCTTTATGATACCACTAGTGATGCGAATATTCGCATTCGCATTCGCGAATATTCGCATGTTTTCGGGTATTCGCATTCGCAAGAAATATCGCGAATGATGGCGAATGTTTTTAATAACAAAAAATAAAGAAATTATATATAGCAAGATGATACGATAAATGAGGTTTATATTTTGTTTAATATTTTACCCTCCTAGATTAGTATATATTAAGGATCAGCCATTAGTTATATAAATAACTGCACGTCAAGTAACTTGTGGGGTAGGCAGAGAGAACAGAGCGCCACAAGGGACCATTCATACATCCATCATTCATTCGTAACATCACTACTTTAGACTACCAATTAGAGACAGTTTTTATTAAATAGTTATGTAAGTAAGTATAAATTTTAATAAAACTGTTACTTCGTTCAAAAACTCTATATTCATTTGTAAAGGAACTTATAGCTGGACTAGGTATATATTTATCACACAAAACTAATCAAAAGATTTCTAAAACGACATCATTGTACACCACATTCCCTCAGAGACCCACTGTCATCTCGTTGGCTCGACATCATGCAAACATTACATATGTAAATCCCAATTTGCAGTTGGCAATTCACGTTGGCGTAAAGGAAACAAACGTCTTTAGATTAGAAAAATTGGCGCGAAAAACAGTATATGAAAATCGTGACGAAGTGGACGCTGTCCCGCCGGGATATGCGAACCCTGGCTTCGGCGGTGAGAAGATGACCACAGATCTACCGGTGGATTGGATCTTTGAAGAATTTAGCAGACAATGGCAGGAAATGGCTGAAGTATCTTCATCGGAGGAAGCGGGCGAGTACGTACAACTGTACTGGCTTTTTTATCACATACACAGACCAGCGCTTGACAACACTTCACCTGTTGGTGAGTGATATTACTATCACTTACCAACAGGCGTTTGTGGTAAATCACCCTGGCCTGTTAAGAAGCTGTTCACTCTATTTTTGAAGACGCCCACATTATAATTATTCGGGAACACCGGCGCAGGCAGTTTGTTCCACTCGTTGGCAGTGCGCATAATAAACTAGGATGCAACCCGCTTCGTCCGGACAGGTGGTACGTCTATGAAATACGGGTGCATGCGGTATGTGCTTCGGGTTGTTTGCCTATAAAACGGGGATGGAGGAATCAGCTCTTGCAGTTCCTGTGCACACTCTCCAAAGAACACTGAGAGGTTGGCTACCTTCCGCCTATGCTCAATGAAAGGTGGCACTTAGCAGCACCTGGCCATATGTGACAGCAGTACTCCACGCATGATCGTACCTGACCTTTGTACAAGATAACGAGCTGCCTCGGCGTGAAATACTGCCGACTTTTGCAAGTATGCTCAGTTTCCTTGCGGCCACCTTTCCTTTAGACTCGATGAACCGCCCAAAGGTTATGAGATAAGGTTATGAGATAGTTCAATACCCAATTACTGGAGGCGGGCAGAATATTCCAGTCGCACACCCTGGAAAGTAGGAGCCAAGGTGACAGGGCTCCTTTTGGCAGTGAAGAGACACATCTGGGTTTTAGCAGGGTTGAACCTTACAAGGTTGGCATCGCCCCATTCAGAGATAGCCTTAAGTGTAAGGTTAACCCGCTCAACCATAGCCTCTCTCTCCAACTGGACCTGTTCCCGACTGGTTCGAGTACTGACCCAATACCTGTCAATGATCGTGCTGTGGTCAGCATAACCATAGATACACAGTACCAGCAGATCGTTGACATGCAGCAGGAAGAGCGTCGCAGACAGAACTGACCCCTGAGGAACACCCGCATTGGTCAACCTAGACTCTGAAGTACAGCCGTCGACAGTGACACGCAGAGATCGTTCACTCAGGAAGTCCCCTATCCAAGCAGTCAGGGTAGGAGAAATACCGAAAGCTGGAAGCTTGCCAATAAGACTGGCATGCCAAACCCTGTCAAAGGCTTTCGAAACATCAAGAGATACCGCGAGTGCCTCACCATTTCCCTCCAGAGCCAAAGCCGTATTGTCGATCGCTTGTTGTATGTAAGTGATATCATTTTCAAACGGCTAATAAAACCATAAAGCCCAATCTATAGCTACGGGCTCCTCATCTGTTCCATAGAGAAGTGATGGAGCGAAAGGTGCAACTCTGTCTACTAACTTTATTTGTACGCGTGTATTTAAGATACAAACGTTACTCATACAACTTTCTTATTTAAATAGCGGATCTTCTACAAATTAGAGGATATTTTCTACATAAAACACTATCTTCCTCTATAGTCAATTCCGTCTTAATTGTGAACGTACAAAACTTAAGAATATTCAATGATATTACCTACGCGTTAATTTCTAATCTGCTATGTTGCAGGTACCTTTGTGAGTATTTGTACTACATGAGTCTGTCGCTGTGCCAGCAGGCGGGACAGAGCAAAAACGCGCTATTCCTCCACGTGCCGATGTACTTCAAGCCGGAGCAGTTCCAGGAGCTGGCGCTCGGCCTGGAGCATCTCATTAAGATATGTGTTAAAGCCGTGAAGAAGCGAGCTCAACAAGAACATTAATTTACCTATAACGAGTGTGTCTTATGTAACCTTGTGCAATGTACCACACGTTACTTCTTACATATATAGTTACATAATAACATTGTAACACGGAGATATAGGAGAGTATAAAATAAATGTATCATGATACTTTGTTTCATTCAATTAAGTCAAGATAGTTATCGTAAGTAGATTAAATAGCGCACGCGCTGAGGACAACTACTAGTGATTTATACATACATATTTTCTGCCCCGCAAGCCGAGGCCCATGCCCCGGGCGGCAAGTTCAGGGGGCGGCCAAATTACTATAAAATTACTTAACTTTGACGAACAGATTAAATGACAGTACAAGTACAAAAAATGACTAACCATAAACAGTCACTCTTTAGCAATCAGGCTGTATTATTAGCAGGAAATCACCCCAAAAAGATTGAAATTTAGATCTACTGAAAGCAGTGGCAGACATTTAACTTCGTCTATTGGGTACAGGTTGTGGGTTATTAGCAAAACGGTCTGAAGTTCTTGGCATATATTTTCCAAGACAAAAACTCTTTGTACGTGCTGCAAAATTTACCAACTGTCTTCTACTGAAAAAATACTGTGGGCATACGCCTCCCACCGGTTATGTGGGGCTCCCGGAAGATGGTATTTCGGTGTACCCACTAAACAACCCAGCGCCGTTCCCGCTTCGTCATGTTAGAGAAGAATGGAACACCGCTTTTAGCCGGTCCTCCCCAACGAATTGCCGCCCTTATGGCAGGTTCCGCGCGCCCCTCGATGGTGCGAGGCTCGGGAACGACCGGGGATCGCTGGCCATCGCTGTCCGGCGACGGTGTCGGTAAATGCAATGCGGGTGAGGGCGTCCCCGCGCCAGTCAACCACCCGTCCCCTTCAGCAAACTAACCGTTGGTTCACACTTGAGGCGCACTCACTGCACCGACCACGGAGCCCCTGTCCGACCGGTCTCACAGCCTCTTGCTGCGCGCCGGTCCAGATATTGTCTACCTACAGGTCAACCACAACCCCCGCGAGTCCAACTTCGGTGTGCAAAGACACCGCGAGCGCCAACGCGCGAACGCCAGCGCCAGCAGTGGGGCTTTTCTCTGCTCCCGCGGTACCCTGATCTTGCAGACGGAAACGTGGTTCCGTCTGAAACCTACCTACTTCGGGTCCTAGTAGATAGGAAGCTGGGGAGCGACAAAACGGCCCGACCGCCGCGACCGAATTGCGGCGCGGCTCAGCTCACGACGGCAACCCTGAAGAGTGTGCTCAACCGCATCCTCCGCCGCGCCACAATGCGGGCACGACGGGGTCTCCTATCTGCCGATTCGGCTCAGGTACGATCCAAAGCACACGTGCCCGGACAGCACCTGCGCCATTTTAATTTTAAATTTGCCTTGATATTGTGTTCAATATGTGATACTTGAATTTTATTATTCGCCACAATTGTTGCACAACGTTACCACTCTAATTAAAAGATGTCGCGTTAGTTGTGCTCGACTACTGTGATCGCATAGAATTTCTTAGTTAATTCTTAGGATCTTAATTGTGATTGTCGAGTATTCTGTTTGCTACACCTTTTATTCACCAACCTACTAATTTGTTTTCAGTAGTTATAATAATAATAATCATTTATTTTAGGCAACATGGCCCATAAATACATATGAAGTTATAATACAATACAATACCTAGTCACAATACATAATTTCAATATACATATAGATATAAATACAATATATAATAATTAAATTATTCAGCCGACCTATTTCCGCACACACATGCGTCACCGACACGGTATACCATGTGAGATATTTGAGCAATGACCCATGTATGTGCAGTCCAGGCGGCTCACAATCATGCTCAGGTTAGCGCTGCCCCGCACACTGCACACCAGGGAAGCACACCTCTTACGCATAGTGGACTGGAAGCAGTCCACGTATGCGTCAGCGAACATCTCTGACGCGCTACAGCATCGTGGCAGCCCCACCAGCACCCTGAACAATAATAATATTGTTATTTATTTGATTTGATTTAATATTGTTATTATTAAGAGTATTTGGCACATGAGTTGCCACATGCACTTGCCCGATTCTTCTCGTGATAGCCCCTACACTCGGAATCGGGCCGCTCGTGGCGATTGCGTCCGTGTCCGTGTTATTCATGATAAATATTGAATTTAGAAAGTCGTCACATTATATTTCGAGTTACTATCAAAAACCCCTTCCATTTGATCCCCATATTGTAGAAAAGCATTAAAATATCACCGGACGAGAGGTCGTTGTATTTCCCCAGTCGAGCCGGCCCATTCATGAAGAGAACTGAAACTATAAAAAGACCAAGGCCAGTAAAAGTCCCGTCAAAATCGGTCCGGCCATTTCAGAGATTTCTCGGAACAAAGAGACAGACAGACAGACAAAAATAGTAAAAAAAAAAAATGCATGGAGTCCCTCCGCGCGTTGGAAGTGTAACTTCGTGTTGCGGAAAAGAAACTAAAAAGGGTTAGAAATTAATTCAGAAATAGAGAAAAATAATCACTGCATAAATAGGCCGGCTCGACAGGTGAAATACCACGACCTCTCAGAAGATCGACGTAAAGTTGCTCATCCCGCGTTTCGTTCGGTGAGAGAGGTACCCGGAGGCCCACCCTCCTTCCCCATCCTTTCATATCCTACTCCCTTAGGTTTGCCTTTTATCCCATAAAAAATACCATAGGGTACTGTAAACTCTTTGGTATTTTTAAATATAAACTCTTTTACGTGTTTCGAAATTTGCATTTTAAATTTTTAAAAAGATATTTTTGATTAATAGAATATTCTGATGTGAATAAAATAAAATATTAATTGTTAATTGAAATCTCAACAAGTAAAGATCATTTTAAATACCAGAGTTATACTAACAAAATATATGAATTAATTCGTTTTAATAAAATAGTAATTGTTAAATGATTTATCATCGAAACCACTGAACGAGGTACTGAGAAGGAGAAGAATATCGGAGGAGCCGGAACCTGGACGAAGTGCCCAGGGATAGAGCAGAAAAGAAAACCAGCATTAAATCCGGCACGTATCTTTATTATTTTAATACATGATATGATCTATTGGCATTATTATTTATCACACATGCACTGAGCTCATAAATACCCTTATAGCAGATTAAGTTAACTATATTACATTAAATAGAGGTTCTCAAGTCGGCGTTCCTTTTATTATATAAATTGAGGAGCTGAGAAACGAACCCTTTGTATTACATTACAGACTCGTTACACACGAGCACGTTACATTGGTGGAGGCGCCCTTACGATCTGAATGCATGTGTTCAATGTATAATTTATGTATATATTTTGTGTACTATTGAATATTAATAATGGAGAGCATTTGTAACATAAATAGACTAGACTGGAACTATCCAGAGAAAGCAGTAGATCAATTAGACTTATATTTTATTTTGAATGCGGTTGAAGATAAAAATAAGTGTGCTATTCTAAAACACTTATTACCGGAAAAGCTACAAAACATATTTTTCCTAGAGTTTGTCGGCAATGAACGAAATTATGAAGAGGTAAAGAAATTTATCATTAGCAAATGTGAGAGTAAAACCGACCTGGAAAAATTCTTCGCATTGAGGATGAGAGAGGAAGAAGGTCCAGAAGAATTCTGGTTAAGGTTATTAGTATTGGCCAAAACAGCGAGTATAGTAGATGAAAAGGTGATAATCCGAAAATTTGAAGAAAGTTTGACGTATATATGGAAAAACAAATTGGAGAAATGCGTATATAAAAGTATTGAAGATATATCAATCTTGGTAAAACATATGAATAAAAACTTTGACGAGAAAAGAAGATGTCAACATCAACAAATGAACAAAGAAAAGAATGAAGAAAGAAAATATGTTCAAGACAATCAATTTAATTGGAGGAGAAGGGCACAAATGGACAATAAAAATAGTAATAGTGGTGAAATGTCTATGATGAGAAGACAAGACATACCACAGAAAGGGGAAACTAAAGGTGCAGGTAATGGGTATGACTTACGCCCTAGAAATGAGTATCAGTTGAATGGTACCGGGAATATAGGTTGTCCCACGTTACAAATAGAAATAGACAACGATTGTTATCCAGCTTTAATAGACACAGGAGCGGAATTATCTGTATTCCCCGGTCACATTTTCAAGCAGCGAAGAGGGAAGATGGATGAATTTAAATCGGCTACTATCATGAGAGCAGTCGATGGAAGAGAAATACAAGGACATTTAGAAAAAATCAAGATCAAAATTGCGGAGGAAGAATATATTGGTGATTTTGTCGTATGTGATTCACTTCACTTCACTTCACTTCTTATTATTGGCTTCGCATACTAGCTAATGCGACTTAGCCACTCTCTTTATTTTCTACTTCGAACGCTTCAGACAGAAGAATTTGAACGGTTAGGAGGAGAATATGGCCAGTTAAGATGACCGCAGGATTTCTTCAACCAGCGTAGTAAATGAAATCAGAATCCTCCTTCATTGGCGCGTATTTATTATGACTGGTTGTTATTTATATTCTGCCAGGCTTAGTTGCATTGATGTCATAAACCAGAGGAAACAGATGAAGAAAGGATTTAAATAAACAAAATTTCGATTGAGTATTTTATGACCCATATGATTTAAACATTCAACTACTTCCTACGCTTTCTACCTACAACAAAAAAGAAACAAACACTATTACCAATTACTACCAGAACACTTATAAAAAACGAAAATATGAATTTTAAACTAGCAATTATAATGTTATAATTATTTACTGCTACAATTTACAAGAAAACATTATTTTTTTTAACGAATTTACATAAGATGAACCGTACTGTATGTGAAGATATGAGAGAGAGTAGGCATTTGAGAGATGTAGGACGTATGTGATTCGGTAGAGACGATAATTCTTGGTGTTAACTGTCTTTCAGATTTAGGTGTACAGATTCATTTTAATAATAGGAGTATTGTAATTAATAATAGATTAGTTAGGTATTGGAATGAATCCCAATCTATCAAGTTGAGAAATGTTCCAAAGGACGTTTATAACCTGTGTGCAACTAAAATTTTGCGGGAGGACCCGTATGACAGTTGTGACAGTTTAGTTTAGCATCTTTTCAATTTAAGTTTGATGAAAAGTTATGTTTACAACAAATGAATGAGATAAATAGGATTTTAATGGGGTATGATAGGTGTTTTGCATTTCAGAAAAATCAGTTGGGGAGATGTAGTATTGTTCCAATTAGTATAGATTTAGTAGATGATGTTCCGGTTTTTCAACAGCCATATAGAGTGTCAGCCGCACAAGCGTGGATAATTGATGAACAGATTGAAGATATGTTAGGTATGGGAGTAATTAGTGAGTCGTATAGTAGTTATGCTAGTCCTGTTGTGTTAGTGAAAAAGGAAGATAATACGTGGAGATTTTGTGTTGATTATAGGAAGTTGAATAAGAAGACGAAAGAGGTAAGATATCCAATTCCTAGGGTGGATGATATTTTACAGAAGTTGAAGGGAGCAGAGTATTTTTGTGAGTTAGATTTAAATTCTGGCTATTTTCAATTAGGTGTTCAGGAGAGTGAGAGACACAAGACTGCGTTTATTTGTCATAGAGGTGTTTATCAATGGAATGTTTTGCCATTCGGTCTGCGAAATAGCCAATCTTTTTTTCAAAAAACGATGGATGTAGTATTTAGAGATTTAATAGGTAAAGGAGTTCTTATTTATGTAGATAATTTAGTGTTGTATCATAAAACTTTCAATGGTTTATGTGAGGTGTTGAGTAAGGTATTAGATAGATTACAGGAGGTTAATTTGACATTGAAACCATCAAAGTGTTCATTTGGATTTCAGGAGTTGAATGTATTAGGACGCGCCAGTAGAGTGCGCTAAGTTTAGTGTTCACATAATCACATTAAATGTGGAATATAAAAAAGTCAATGCTTGCACCTTCATTCATATATATATTATTGAAGTGAAACTTCTAATGTCATTGTCTCTTGTAAGAGCGTTTAACGCTTTTAACGCCCCCTTAAGGCCCTCGCGGGGCAATATATATTAATATATAATAGTAATTAAATCATCGAAGTATATATGAAGCTAACTTTTCAATTTGTTAAGCTTGAATTTTAATAGTACACAGACATCTAGTGGCAAGTGCAGGTACTATAATTGATTTGGAATATCAATCATATAGAAACCCTACGGTAGTGAAACCATAGCGCGATTTAATAAGTTGGTGTATTGCGACCTCTATGACCGAAAACGTAAAAACATATTATTAGTAAACATTCGTGACAATCGTAACACTGACAGTAGGTATTGAGTAGGTACTCCACTCTATTTGTTTTTATGTGCTTTTATTAAAAATGTTCAACATAATACGTTGAATTGTTGGAGTATATTATACTCCAACTATAAAGTGTAAAACCGATCAACGTAAAAACGACGATAATGTGACGATAAATTAATTTTACTCCCTGAAAGACAAAGCTTGTGTTTAAACTAGAATTAGTCGTGATTTGAACAAATATATTACTTGTTACTGGATATACTTACGAATATTTTGGGAATTATAAACTTATAAATTCTATTTTCTTTTTTAATTCATCTTTTTTTTTATGGGATAGGAGGGCAAACGAGCAAGCGTGTCACCTGATGTTAAGTGACCAACGCCGCCCATGGACACCTGAAACACATATAGTGTTACAGTTGCGTTGCCAACCTTTAAAGGAGTAGGATAGGAAGGGATGGGGAAGGGGGATGGGCCTCGGGGTACCTCTCTCACCGAACGAAACGCGGCACGAGCCACTTTACGTCGATCTTCTGAGAGGTGGTGGTATTTCACCGGTCGAGCCGGCCCAATTATGCAGCGAACTGCTTGGCTCTACCACTCTAAAATCACATTTAAAATCTTGCAAAGCATACCTAAACAACATTAGCTATTTACAGTTTTCTCTATAGGCATGCAGGAACATAATTACTGTCTTTAGTAGGTATATTACATAAAAATATGTTATTTATCAAGTAACTTGATGTAGGTATAATTTTCATTTATCATTTTAGTATAACATATTTCAAGGATAATTTAATGACAAATTGACTTCAATCATCACATGATAAACATTTATATTTATGGTTAAATAATCTTATAAAAAGATACATTTATAAGTTCAGATTAAGGGTAAAAATAATAGTCTGTTTCTGGTCCTCGGTGAAATTATATATTTTTAGCATTAATAGTAGAAATTAATTAAAAAATAAAATAAATCTACCAGAAATCTATTTAATTACAATTTAAAATAAAGTTACACAAAAAGAATCAATACTAGTACAATCATAGAATCACAACGATTACAATTACTGCAAACTTTATTAACAATCTAAAAATGGCTTACGTGACCTCGACAATAACCGACACTGATTAACGCAACACTTGTGTACACTGTGACAGACGACGAGCAAATAGGGTGGCAACTGGCAAGCTTGTATGTGCGCTCCTTATATACCTTATCGGCGGGTAGTATGTGACGACATGAAAGACTCCTAACAATATATTATGAAATACAAATATACTTGAGTCTTGGTTGTACAAGTCTAATAAATATATGTAGTTAATTCATAATTAGTTTGGCAATTACAAGTTACAAGATCTTAGAAATGAACGCTGAACCAGAGATATTTGGAATAAAATGAGTTCAGAATAAGGGTATAAATAATAGTCTGTTTCTGATCCTCAGTGAAATAATCTCTATATTATGAAATACAAAAATATCAAATATTATTATTATATTATTTTATATTATCTTTAATATAATCCCTTTGAACTTTGAAAATGTATAAATAATGTGTTGAAATGTAAATTATAAACGGCAAGGCACTTCAAATAGATTGTGATTAACAGACATAAAATAGAATGGTCAACATTATCATAATGGTGTCTGTATAGATATATATTCCTAATATCTCTGGTTAGATTATGATTAATCTACCTATAAATTTTTGTTAATCACAATATATATGAAGTGCCATGCCTTTTATAATTTAAATTTCAACACATACATTTTCAAAGTGCAAAGTGATTATTAGTTTTACTTGCGATGTAACAATAGCATTAGGTTACACCAACTTATCGCTTCTCGGCCTTTTGGCTAAGATCAAAGTGTAGGTTACACCAACTCAAATTCTTAAACACAAAGTTAAATTAAAATACTAGTTTAGAACGTAGTTATCATTTAAACTTAGTTATCATTCCCATTTTTAATAGTACCAATAACATTTTAATATTAATAGTCTCGGTGGTCCAGTAGTTGAGCTCTCCGCTTCTGATTCTGGAGTCGTGGGATTGATTCCGGGCCAATGATTTCTTTGATTTGGATAATTCTCCACTCGAAAATAGGATGGCAAACGAGTAAGTGGGTCACCTGATGGTAAGCAACTTGACACCGCCCATGAACACCGTGGTGTATTGCCCTCCTTTAAGAGAGTAGGAGGGAAAGGGGGTTGGGCCTGGGGGGGGCTGGATACCTCTCTCACCTAACGAAAAGCGGCACGAGCAACTTTACGTCGATATTCTGAGGTCGTGGTATTTCATTGGTGTGTATTGAATCGTGGTATTAAATAAATAAATTTCACCGGTCGAGCCGGTCCATTCATGCAGCGAACCGCATGGACCGATATTTTTTATTTTGCAATGTAGTATGTAGGTATATATTATGAATGTAATAAATATGTATTACGTAGTTCTTGATCATAGGTCTCAATTTTGTAGTTTTTAAACACGCTAAGGATGATATTATTAACAGTCGGGGAGCCAAGCAGTCCGCTGCATGAATGGGTTGGCTCGCCCGGGAAATACCACTAGCTCTCATTCACAGATAGTTTTAATGCTTTTTTTGGGTATCAAGTAAAAGGACTTTTCGATAGTATCTTGAAAAATGTGAAATCCAATATTGCGGAATAAGTATTTTAATGTATTTTTACAATATGTGTATCAAATGGGCTTGAGCTTTGGGGAGTACCTAAATTAAAGAACAATGCGACGTTGACTATGGCAGATTCTCTTAAATAGAGGAGTAATTACCAAACTCTACCCAGACCCATATTAAGATTTATACTCGAGTGGGGATCGAACCCGCCAATCTCCGTTCCACAGTCGGTAGTTTTACCAATGCACTTCAAGGCCCGTCGTAATGTAAGTAAGATGTGCTCTTTGTACATTAAGCGTGTCATAAACGTATGTTTGTTACAAAGTTTCACTTCTATAGCGCGGAGGGACTCCACGCGAATGTTTTTTTTTAACACAGGTTGAAGTAACTTTCATTATTTCCAAAAAATACAACAAAACGAAAGCTATAAGTTTTTTCAACAATTAATATTATTACAAAAGGTATAATTTATATAAAATATTGTTAATTTTTTAACACTTGTTAATTTCCTGTCAATGAGTTGAGAATGTTGGTATCCACTGCACGCATCACGCGAAAGCACTACTTTTGAGAGTGCTTGATTAGCAAATTCGCTACGCACAATCAGGATGCTGCAGCTGTAGTTCAATGCTGTAGTTGGAACATTAAACATTAAGCATTATGCCGCTAATGCGCTTTAGTGCTTTAATTGGAAAACTAGGTTTATATGCCGATCAATTTCTTTTTTCCATAGATGAGCGTGGGTGCAAAAGGTCGCGAAATTTGTAAATATGAAGTAACAGTAGGCCGATAACTTATTTTCAGGGATAGTTTTCATGATTAATGTAGTGTAAGAGCATTTATCATAAGTATCAACTTGTATGACAGACAGTACTTAATAAACCATTGACATAAACACACGTGTTATTTGATTATTGAGCGACTCCCCCGACGCCGCACACCACATGGCGACCCTAGCCAAAAATCGAATCGGCTTTTATTCAAGGGGTTAAAAAAAAAAAAAAAAAAAAAAAAAGTGTAATAATAAATAAATAAAAATCATGGGCTCGTCCCAAACAAAAGAAGAAAATTTAATAGTGCAAAATGCCGCGGCAGGCAACAACACTGAAAATATGGAAAATATTATAACATATTTAAATATATTTTCCATTACGATGGGAATTTTTGTAACTATTTTCTGCATTGGATTGGCGAGGTTTATTTATAAAAAATTCCGAGAGGCGCAAAGGCAGATGATTCAGAACGAGGTGGACAAGTTAGTCCTAAGAAGATCCTTCTGGAAAAGGAACAAGGAGAATGCGACTGAAGAAATGAGTGTGTAAAAAGTGAAGTGAAAAAGTGCTAAAAAGTGTGACAGAAAGTAAAGTGAAAAAAAAATAAAAAGTGTAATAAACTACTAAAATTATTTACGTGGACAATTTATGGACTTACGAAGATACTATTATAGTAATAAAAATGAATGTGTGCATATGTGTAATGTATTGTCCTAATTACAGGTATTTTTTTTATATTTCATATGTATTGGTAAATGATGGATTATTTGTTAGAATTATTTAACGAGTTAAACAAAGTAAAAACTTATTTAGTAAAGATAGGACAGACAAGGAGGAAAGGAAAGATAGCAGAAATAAAATTAAAAGAAGCTACAGATTTATATGAAAAGTACGAAATATGGTTAGTAAATTTTAAGGAAAATATTTCAAAAAGACAATTTAGTAATGATGATATTTTAGTATTAGAAGAACACTGTAGTAATTTGGTAGAATTATATAAAAGTATTACATTATTGTGTAAAAAATCGAAAGAAACGGACACGATGGATTTATTTGATTTAAAAATAGCTTTAAGTCTTTTGCCCGTTATGACAAATGAAGAGTCGAATACTAAACAATTAATAGATAATATAGAATACTACGACTCATTACTAAAGAATAATGCATGCAAACAAAACTTAATTAATTTTGTTTTGAAGAGTAGGTTATCTAATGAGGCTAAGTTAAAATTAAAATCAAAATATGAGACAGTTAGTGAGCTAATTTTAGATATGAAACAAACCCTGGTAAGCAAGAAAGCAGCAACGTCAATTCAGTCAAAGTTACAGAAAATTAAACAAAATGAAAAAACTATCGCTAATTTCGGGAAAGATATTGCGGAGTTGTTTGTCGACCTAACAATTTCGCAAGCCGAAGGGAACGAAAAATGTTATGACATTCTAAAACCTATAAATGAAAAATTTGCTATTAAGCAGTTCGCTGACGGCTTACGAAATCGTAGGTTAAGTACCATTATTTCAGCAAGGAATTATGGAACGCTGAAGGATGCAATACAAGCAGCACTGGACGAGGAGCAACCGGAGCAGGAGTCGTCGGGAACACTCCTCAACATTAGCGGCAGAGGTAAGAATTTTCAGCATTTCTCGCGTGGTCGTGGAGGTCATGGCTCGCGAAATTATCATAGTCAGAATCGGGGAAATTACAGGAATTTTAATAGGTATGATAATAATTTTAATAATTATCGTGAACAGCAACCGAATTTTCAACGAAAACGTGGACGTAGGAGATATTTTAGTGGCTCTCGTGGTGCGCAAGGCCCACCGCGAAAATATCATAATGCATATACTATGTTTCCGAAGGAAAATATGACGCGTTCGAATCCAATAGAAAACACTAGTATACAGAATTCGACAGAATTTTTTCGTCCATAAAATATTAACTTGTGACGGATTAATAACTTTACAATTATTCATCAACGGTCAAATATGCACATTATTATTAGACACAGGTGCAAGCTTATCGGTAATTCAAAGAAATAAAGTGCCAAACGACAGTACATTCAAACCTAATTACACGACAATAAGAGGCATTTCGGGTTGCATTAATTCTGAAAATACAAGTGCAATAAGTTTAGAGTCACACGATGGTGTTTTGTTTCAACATAAATTCCACGTACTGGATGAGATACCGTGCCATGCTGACGGTATACTCGGGTCAGATTTTCTGAGAAGTTATAATGCAATTATAAATTTCCACTTGCGACATGTTATCTTGCAAAGTAATGAACAAAGCAGTATTATTAAATTACATATGAGTACTAAGAGTAATATTTATTTAACTTTGCCGGCCAGGAGCGAGTCGATACATTATTTAAACATAAATTCTAATTTAAATCAAGAGAATGAGTATGTAGTTCAGCAGGAAGAGTTAGGAGAAAATATTTATTTGGCAAATATTTTAGTTAAACCTAGTAATGGGAAGATTCCCGTACGAATACTCAATGTAAATGATAATGACGTTAAAATACCTATATTTAATCCGCATTTAGAATGTATGTCAAACTATAAAATATTTAACTTTGTTAAACCAGATAGTTCGGTAGAGAGAACGAAAAAATTATTAAATAGTTTAAAGTTAAGTCACTTGAGTTCAGATATTCGTAAACAAATAGAATGTATATGTGCGAAGTACTCCGATATATTTTACTTAGAAGGCGATAAATTAGGTACTACAAATATAATGACGCAGTCTATCACATTAAAACAAGCCGCGAAGCCTATTTACGTAAAGCCGTATCGATTACCGCACTCGTCTAAATCAATAGTGGAAAAGGAAATAAAAAAAATGTTAGATGAAGATATTATCGAAAATACAAGTAGCGACTGGAATAGTCCAGTTCTTTTAGTCCCGAAAAAGACCGACGGAACAGAAAAGAAGTGGAGGTTAGTTGTGGACTATAGGAAAGTTAACAATGTCATTCAAGACGATAAATTTCCCTTACCTAATATAACGGAAATATTAGATTCGTTGTCAGGTGCCATATATTATACACATTTAGATTTACAACAATCATATTTTCAGACGAGCTTAGACCCTAATAGTAGAAAGATAACCGCGTTCACTACGAACTCCGGCCAATATCAAATGAAAAGACTTCCGATGGGATTAAAAATATCCCCAAGTGCTTTTTCTCGCGTTATTTATGTCAATAGCATTATCGGGATTGACATATGACAAAGCTTTTATTTATATGGATGATATTATTATATTCGGGCGATCTATGGAAATTCATAATAAAAATTTAGTTGACGTATTCGAAAGATTAAGGAAGGTCAACTTAAAAATTAACCCACAAAAATGTGATTTTTTTTAAAAGAGAATTATTATATTTAGGACATGTTGTTTCAGCGGACGGTGTAAGTCCAGATCCGGAAAAAATAAGAGTTTTAAAAAATTACCCAGAACCGAAAAATTCGGACGAGGTTAGGCGTTTTGTTGCCTTTTGTAACTATTACAGAAAATTCATACCATTTTTTGCTCAAATAACAATACCATTGAATAAGCTAAGTAAAAAACATGAACCTTTTATATGGAATTTGGAATGTAAACAATCATTCGAACAATTAAAACTAGCATTAATTTCTCCACCGATTTTGCAGTATCCAGACTTTTCGGACGAAAACGAATTTATTCTGCAAACGGATGCTTCCGGTATAGCAATAGGCTCAGTTTTGTGCAATAAGGATATGCGCCCTATCGCATATGCCAGCCGACCCTTAAATAAAGCCGAATTAAACTACCCGACTATTCAAAAAGAGCTGTTAGCTATCGTTTGGAGCGTGAAGTATTTTAGGCCATATTTATTTGGTACAAGGTTTACTATTATGTCGGATCACAAATCATTAATATATTTATTTAGTATGAAGGATCCATCTAGTCGTTTGATAAAGTTTAGACTACAGTTAGAAGAATACGATTACAAAGTTGTTTACATTCGTGGAAAAGATAACAGCGCCGCAGATGCATTGAGTAGGGTGACCATAACATCCGATGATTTTAAATCTATGGGTGAATCAATTTTAATACAAACCAGGGCTCAGAAAGCAAAATTAAAATTACAAAAAGAGATAGGTAATAGTAGTAGGAGGTCAAGCATTTCTGGTGAAAACACAGATATCCCAAATATTTCTTCTCAAATTCCAAGGCCTGATCAACCGAGGATTGGGGAAATACTTAGGATTCCAAATGATTTCACCGAAATGAGATTTATTGAAGGAAAAGAATTAAATAAATTACGCATAAATAAACAAATAACGAAGGAAAAGAAATGTTTTGCATATGTAAAAGATAGTAATATTATATACATAAACCTTAACTATATACAGCAGATATCGCGAGACGAATTTGCCAATATGTTAAGTGATTTTAGTAGAGAGATAAAAGTCGACGGAATATGTATAATTAAGACGAACGAAAATGCGTCATTTATAAAAGACTTATTAAATGAAATAAAATGTAGAGAAACATGGACCGTTCCAACAATAAATATTTTGAAAAATGTTAAAAGAATTTGTGACGCGAATGAGAAAACTATAATCCTAAATGACTATCATTTATTGCCAACTAGTGGACACGCGGGTGTCCGACGTATGATAAATAATATAAAAAGGAAATATTATTGGGCAGGAATGGAGAATAGCGTAAGAGAATATGTTAAAAAATGCAGTAAGTGTCAAAAATTTAAATACTCTAAAAATATTAAAGAGCCAATGGTAATTACGACAACTGCAGATACAGCCTTGGAGAAAATTTTCCTCGATATCGTAGGTCCTGTTGATAGAGACATCGAAGGGTATAACTACATCCTCACAGTACAATGTGAGCTGACGAAGTACATAGAGGCTTACCCGTTACACCGAAAGGATACGGTAAGTGTAGCTAAGGCTTTAGTTAATAATTTTATACTCCGATATGGAATACCTAAGGTTATAGTAACGGATCGGGGAACGGAGTTTACTTCGTCAACAATGGAGGAGGTATGTAAATTAATACATATAACAAAATTGCATTCAACTGCTTACCATCATCAAACTATAGGTAGTTTAGAAAATATGCATAAGCATCTTGCTGCCTTCTTGAGAATCCAGTGTGATGGAAATCCTGATGCATGGAGTCAATGGCTTCCATATTGGTGTTTTTCATATAACACCACTGTACACAGTACTACAAAATATACACCTTTCGAACTAGTGTTCGGAAAACAGTGTAATATCCCTAGTAACTTAAAGAATAGCGTAGATCCCTTATATAACCCAGAAGATTATATGTTAGAATTAAAGTATAGATTACAAACTGCACAAAGAGATGCAAAGAAACATTTATTAAATAGTAATTTAGATAGGAAGTATAGATACGATAAGAATATTAATAGTATTACTTATAAGAAAGATGATTTAATTTTAATAAAGAATGAGACAGGTAATAAGTTATGTGAAAAATATAAAGGACCTTATACTGTAATCGAAGATTTGGGTGTAAATGTAAGAGTGTGTATTAATGGGAAAGATGATATCATTAACAAGAATAGGACGAAGCCTTATCTTATGTAGTTTATAAGTAATTAGATATAAGTTAGATAAGTCATTACCGGTAGTGACTACAAAAGAATGATAGAGATAAAAATAAAACGAAATTGTAATGTTATGAGCTTAAAATTTAAAAAAAAAAAAAAAAGGTATAGTTATAGAAATTTAGTATTAAAAAAAAAATGTAAACTAGGTTAAGTTTATTTTTTTTTAATTTGCCCCCGGAGGTGTAGTGTAAGAGCATTTATCATAAGTATCAACTTGTATGACAGACAGTACTTAATAAACCATTGACATAAACACACGTGTTATTTGATTATTGAGCGACTCCCCCGACGCCGCACACCACATTAATTAGACTGTCAGTTGACGCAATGAGCTCTGATAATCAATCCACTGAAATGTTCAACTATTTATTTCATGTTTATTTACCTTCTTCCCCTTTATTAATACCAATTTTATTATTTTATCATTCAAACTAAATAATTTCTGACAATTCTAGTTATTTTTCCCCATAACACCCGTTCATCGTCACTCCATTTTGTGTTTAAATGGAGATAATTATCGAAGTTTATTTTTTTTATGAATCTTGAGAATAATTGATACCAAAATCAATATAATATTTTCCAAAATAGATAACTAGTGATAATTCAAACTTTTGACTCACATATTTTGTTTTTAAATGAAGATGACATCTACTAGAATAAATACAAATCTTAGAGAATAAGATTACATATTTTCTTCTCTAATAACTAAAATATTTAAGAAGAAAATTCTAGTATTCCAATTACAGAGCATTATGTCGCTCAGTGCCGCACAATGCCGAATTGTGCTGAAGCCTAATTGGAACGCGAATTGGTGTTAAAATGCGCTAGTAGAGTGCGCTAAGTTCAGTGTTCACATTAAATGTGGATAAAAAAACACACACAGGTTGAATTAACTTTGATTATTTCCAAAAAACTACAACAAAATGAAAGCTATATTTTTTTTAACAAATATTATTATTACTAAAGAAAATTTATTTCAAATATTGTGATCAATGCCAACATAAAGAAAAAAACACTTAATAATTTTCTGTCAATGAGTTGGTAATGTTGGTATCCGTGACACGCACCATGCGAAAGCACTACTTTTGCGAATGCCCGATTGTGATGCTGTAGTTGGAACATCAACGTTAAGCATTATGCCGCATAATGCGCTATAATGCTGTAATTGGAAAACTGGGAATATGTGCTGAATTACTAAATAACGTGACAGATAAAATATATCGGCACAGTAATCACTACATAGTATAAAACAAAGTCGCTTTTCGCCATAGAGATATATTACTAAAGTATAGAGGAGACATTGTGAACAAAAACTTTGCAAAAACTTTTTTACTTTAGTAATATATCTCAATGCTTTTATTATTATTGAAACTACGCAACGGATTTTAATGCGGGTTTTTTAATGGATAGCGGGTTTCAACGGGGTGGTTTTTATCTACAATTCATATTTAATGCACTTAAAAAAAGGATAATTTACGAGATTTAGCACTTTAACTGTGAACGCTGGCTGAACCCTAAGTGATAGATCGAAACAATGGCCGATTGTGCGCAGCGATGCTGTAGTTAGAATATTCAACTTAAGCATTATTCAACATAATGCTCTAATTGGAAAACATACATACATACATAACTTAACGCCAAATCCCTTGCGGGGTAGGCAGAGAGAACAGAGCGCCATAGAGCACGATTCTTACACGCCTCACTCGCTTCGTTGACATTCATGACTCTTTTCATGCACGCGCGTCGGTTTTTGAGGTTCTTAACATCACCTTCCTCCAGAACACATTCTATTTGGTCATGGAATGTGTGTCTTGGCCGTCCTCGACTCCTACATCCATCCGCTTTTGCATTGTATATCTGCTTAGTCAGTCTTGCATCTACCATTCTTTCTACATGTCCGAACCATCGGAGCATGCCCTTTCTTACTTTTACACCGACTCTCTCTTTCAAACCAACTTCCTTCCGTACAACCTTGTTTTCTACGCGGTCAGCGAGAGTCACTCCGCAGATTTTGCGTAGTGCCCTCATTTCCACCGCGTTTATTCTACTTTCATGCACACTCTGCCATACCCAGCTCTCGCTTCCATAAGTTAGCGTTGGGATCAGGACTGCATTGTGGATTGCTAGCTGGGCTTTTCTGCTAATGTTTTTTGCGCCCAGGAATCTGCCCAACGCTCCATTTACGCTATTTCCTATCGCCACTCGTCTTTCTACATCCGCGGTGTACCTTCCATCTCTGCTAAAAGCGCATCCAAGATATACAATTTCATTCCCCTGTTCCAGCACTACATCATCAACCATTATCCTTGCATCAGTTCTGGATTCCTCCCTTTCAAACACCATAACTTTCGTTTTCTTTGCATTCAACTGCAAGCCTTTAATCATGCAATCATCTTTCATAATAGTGACTAGTGTTTGCAGGTCCGACGGCGATTCGGCTAGAAGCACGGCGTCATCTGCGTAAAGCAGGCAGCTCACAACTAGGTCACCCATTCGCATCCCTACATCCATCGATCTCAATCTCTGGAGACAACTGTCCAGGTACAGGATGAACAGTCGAGCGGACAGCACGCAACCCTGTCTGACGCCGATATTGACGTCAACACGCACACACGCTGTGCAGCCCTCATAAGTGGACTGCACAGAGCGCAGCAGTGCCCCGCTCACCCCGTAGCCCGGGAGTATGCCCCACAGATCCTTTCGTAACACTCTGTCAAACGCTTTTTCCAGATCCACAAAACCGCAGAAAACCTTCCGGTTAACAGCCAGTTGTTTCTCCACGATGTTGCAGAGAGAAAAAATCTGATCCATGCACCCTCGTCCGCTTCTAAAACCACCCTGAGCCTCCCACAACACTCCATCAGATATCACCCTCATTCTCCTTTCAATAATTTTCCCATACACTTTTGCTGCTAAACTGATCAAACTGATGGCCCTGTAACTGGCGCACTGCATACGTGATCCCTTACCTTTATACAAGGGCACAATGACAGCGCGCCTCCAGTCCATGGGAACCCTACCCGACCTCCAGCACAGATTGCTCAAGGTCAGGAAAGCGTCCCGGACACAAGTTCCACCGTGTTTGATCATTTCAGCAGACATCATATCAATTACAGCTGCCTTACCACTTTTCATACTTCGTATCGACCATTCAATCTCTTCCATAGTAATGTCCTCGTCAGATGCTGGCGCAGCGGTGTCAGCCGTAGGCTCACTCGCGGCGCCCACATCCGGAACATACTCGTACATTTCCCCAAAATACTCACTCCACCTGCCCAATACATTGCTTGGGTTTGCAAGAATGTCACCAGTCTTAGACTTAATAACCCCGAGACTTTCTAACTTCCCTCCAGAAGAGTTTGTTATTCGCCTTGAAGTTCTCCGTCAACCTCACTTCCTCATTCGCAACTAGTCTTTCACGCTTTTCTTTCACTAAGGCTTTGGTAACATTCCTGCAGCGGCGGTAGCTCTCATACTTTTTCTCTGTCATACTATCATTCTGATTCAAACTTGAGACGTAATCCATGTTGGTATAAATAAAAATTAGTACTACATACTCTCAGTTCAATTCCTTTATTACGAATATATTTTTCAGTAACTGACATCCACACGACAACTAAAACAATTGCAGTTGTCATTATTTAAATAGTTCCAATACTCCTCCTCGATTAAATAATGTGAAACTGCTGTGAAACATTGCAAATCGTATAACATTAAAGAATTAAAAATATATATTACAAGGTTACATTTATTAAACGTCTAAAGTTTTCGAATTTGTCAATTGACAAAGCTTTAGTCAAAATGTCAGCAATGTTTTCTTCACTAGGAACATAAGACATTAAAATTCTCTTATCATTAATTAAATCTTAAATCTTTTATTTATATTATATCTTTTATTAATAATTAATTAAATCTTTTAAATAATGATATCGAATATCAATATGTTTCGACCTTTTACTATTCTCGAAACTATTTGCAATACAGATTGCTCCTTTATTGTCCACTTTCATACTGGGAATTATTCTACATCCAAAATCATCAGACATTCCACTTACATTTTGTAATTCACTTGCGCTTGAAGCTGCTGCTATATACTCCGCCTCTGCAGTTGAAAGCGCAACACAATTTTGTTTTCTGGAAAACCATGATATAGCATTTCCGTTGTAAAATACTACACATCCACTTACACTTCTTCTATCCAATCTATCGCCAGCCCAATCTGCATCAGAAAAGGCTTCGATATTTAGACTTTTATTACAAATTTTTTTAAAATGTAGTCCATAGCATCTAGTTTGTTTTAAATAGCGTAACACTCTTTTTGCGTGCTTCCAACATTCTTCGTTATACTTATCAAGAAATTGACTTAAATATGATGAGACAGTGTGGCGCCGGCTTAGAATACCGCCACCCCATCTCTTCCCGTGGGTGTCGTAAAAGGCGACTAAGGGAAAAGCTGGAGGA
The DNA here is from genome assembly GCA_905147225.2 of Euproctis similis. Lineage (NCBI taxonomy): Eukaryota > Metazoa > Arthropoda > Insecta > Lepidoptera > Erebidae > Euproctis > Euproctis similis. The sequence continues at coordinate 461,424 of LR990121.1, read as the reverse complement.
ATGGGCAGCAGCATTCTCTCCCAACAAAATACAGCCTACTGCGATCGCCAACCCGCCTGCCAAACGTGGCGATTATGGCAAAAACCCCCCATGGTACTACAAGGAAAAGCTACGGCCCCCAGTCACGGCAGCTCCACTATTCCGTTGGCTCACGGTAGCGGGCTCGGTAACGGCGGAGTAGGAGGTGCTAAAAATCACCGGTCGCGACACGGCTACCATAAAAAACGAACTTTGGCCCTGGTAACACACAACATACGCACGCTTAGGACTGACGAGAGGATCACCGAACTGGAAGAAGAACTGAGTAAGATTCGATGGGACATTGTGGGATTATCGGAAGTCCGAAGACAGGGGGAGGATACGGTAATCCTGCGGTCTGGAAACTTGCTCTTCTACCGGGAAGGCGATAACACCTCGCAAGGTGGTGTCGGATTTATCGTTCACCGGTCTCTAGTAGCCAACGTGGAGAGGATCGAGAGTGTGTCGACAAGGGTAGCGTATGTTTCTTCCAAAGATGAGATTCTGGGAGAGGTTCAGAAGTTCTATAGACAGTTATATGAGTCTTCACAAACTCCTGCTGTCGGCTTGGCTCGAGATCCCAGATCCAAGCTAATTCGGCACTACAGCGACGACATCCCGGACGTCAGTCTGTACGAGATCAGAATGGCTCTCAAGCAGCTAAAGAACGGAAAGGCACCGGGTGACGATGGAATTACTACCGAACTTCTGAAGGCGGGTGGTACACCGATCCTTCAGAAGGCCCTTCAGAAACTTTTTAATTCTGTCGTGCTCGGGGGCGACGTTCCAGGGGCATGGACCAGGAGCGTGGTGGTGTTATTTTTCAAAAAGGGTGATACAAGTCGCTTGAAAAATTATAGACCCATCTCGCTTTTGAGCCATGTCTATAAGCTGTTCTCGAGGGTCATTACAAATCGACTCTCGCGCAGGCTCGACGACTTCCAGCCTCCCGAACAAGCCGGTTTCCGGAAAGGCTATAGTACCATAGACCACATACACACACTACGCCAAATTATACAAAAGACCGAGGAGTATAATCAGCCTTTGTGCCTGGCGTTTGTGGACTATGAGAAAGCCTTTGATTCCGTCGAAACTTGGGCAGTGCTGCAGTCCCTCCAGAGATGCCAAATTGACTATCGGTATAACGAAGTGTTGCAGTGTTTGTATAGAAACGCCACTATGTCAGTCCGGATTGGGTCTGGGAGTACGAATCCCATTCCATTGCAGAAAGGTGTCAGACAAGGGGATGTAATTTCCCCGAAGCTGTTCACCGCTGCATTGGAGGACGTATTCAAGCTCCTGGATTGGTCTGGACTAGGCATCAACATCAACGGCGAATACATCACTCACCTTCGATTTGCCGACGATATCGTGGTCATGGCAGAGTCACTGGAGGACCTTGGTACAATGCTCAAGGATCTCAGCAGATTTTCCCAACAAGTAGGTCTCAGAATGAACATGGACAAAACCAAAATAATGTTCAATGCCCATATCATTCAAGCACCGGTTACTGTTGGCGATGCGATCCTCGAAGTTGTCGACCACTATGTTTACCTAGGACAAACAGTCCAGCTAGGTAGAGCCAACTTCGAGAAAGAGATAAACCGACGGATTCAACTCGGTTGGGCAGCGTTCGGGAAACTAAGGGAAATCTTCTCGTCCAAAATCCCACAGTGCCTGAAGTCTAAGGTCTATGACCAATGTGTGTTACCAGTGATGACATACGGAGCTGAGACGTGGTCTCTGAATGTTGGCCTCATGACGAAGCTCAAGGTGGCTCAGCGTGCTATGGAACGGGCTATGCTTGGAATCTCTCTGCGCGACAAAATCCGCAATACGGAGATACGCAAGAGATCTGGCGTGACCGACATAGCCCGGAAAGTTAGCACGTTGAAGTGAAGATGGGCTGGCCACATCGCTCGACGAACCGATTACCGCTGGGGTAGAAAGGTGCTCGAGTGGCGACCACGTACCGGTCAACGCGGAGTAGGCCGTCCCCCCACTAGGTGGACCGACGACCTGGTGAAATCCGCGGGAGGCCGATGGATGCAGGTTGCACAGGACCGGCAGTTGTGGCGCTCTATGGGGGAGGCCTACGTCCAGCAGTGGACCTCGAAGGGCTGATGATGATGATGATGAAAACTTATATCAGGTCGTGAAATTGTTGCTATATACATTAAACTTCCGATCAACTCACGGTAAGGAACATTTTCCTTCTTCTCTTGTAAATCTATCTGTACTCCTGTTTCCATTGGTATTCTAGTACCTTTACATTCTATCATTTTAAATTTTTCTAATATTTTATCGATCTGTTTGGTTTGAGATATTTTGATTCCTTCATTCTTCTTTTCAAACTCCATTCCTAAGAATAGATTTACTTCTCCTAAATCCTTTGTATGAAATTCTTGTTGTAACAAATCTTTCATATTACTAACTGCCTTTTCATCACCCATTATTAAAATGCCATCAACGAAAATCAGTAACCATAATACATTATTAAAATATAAACAATAGTCATGTTTGGAGCGTTGTAAGCCAGCTCTAATAAGAAATGTATTTATACAATCATTCCAACATTTCGGACTTTCTTTTAAACCATAAAGACTTCTGTTCAATTTCAAAACTTTGCCTTCTTCAATATTTTTTACGCCTTCTGGTACCTTGATATAGATTTCAGACTTCAACTTTCCGTTTAAAAATGCAGTAGGCACATCTAATTGATATACTCGTGCCTGTTTTTCAATTGATTGGGCTAGAAACATACGTACAGTGCTCATTCTGGCAACTGGTGAATAATTATTCGTTAAGAATTCTTCATTTTTTACTTGAAATCCTTTTGCTACTAAACGAGCCTTCTTTAATTGATTTTCCTTGGTACGAAATACCCATTTCGTGTCAATAGCTTTTTTTCCTTTTGGTAAATTCGTAGGAGTCCATGTATTTAGACTGTTCAAGGAATTTATTTCTTTATCAATAGCTTTCTGCCAATCTTTATCTTTAATAGCCTCTTTGTATGATGTAAGATTTTCACCATAGTCACATAATAAACAGTAGGCAATGTAAACATTGTAATCGTTGTCAATTTACATCATAATAAATTTAGGCTTCAAAGACACGGTTTCCGGGTCATAAATAAAAATACAACTGTAGGTAGTATACGAAAATTAATAAATAAAATCTTATTCTATAGAGTAGGTAGGTAATTATTTAATATGACAGACTGACCAGACATTTTAAAATTAGAGAGGATATTCGGCCATTTCATTTGAAGCTATTACCAAGAAATGAGCCAGAATAACCTAAGCCTTCAACTAAACTTTTGATTTTATTGGTGAGTGGTTTAACCAATTTATTTCACCCTAATAGCTAAGATATTATTGCTTGCAGTGCCGTGAGCTTGATGTGCCTAATTTATTAAAAATATTTCATGTAGTTTACTTTATCATGGAAAAGAGTATAATCACATATCTCATCTTAAAGTTTATCATGTTCAGATTCTCCTAATAGCAGCATATTGTTTTTATATATTTATATTACAGTAATTTCCTATATAAATTATTCTGTACAATTAAGATAATTTTACAAATCAAGTAGGTAGTGGTAACCTACCTACATTATTAATTATGTTGCTTAATAGTTTGTTAATCTAACTCTTTTCCAAATTTATATTCATGTTTTTATATTGTAGGGTTATATGCTTGATCCACCCTGGGCATTTTCCAAATTACTGGCATGTAACACCACTGTCTACCCATTCTGAGAAATGGGGGTCGGTGGTGGCACTGATTGTCGATACCAGTGAATGGGGATGCTCAGGGGCTGTTACTGGCTGTTTTCCAGATTGGTTGCCCTCTACCTTTACCTCGACTTCATCTCTACTTTCACATCTACTTTCTTCCACTTTTCCTGTCAACAACTGACAGTGAAAGGCAGCCCGCCAACATCTGGGAGGAGACTTCAGTGGAGCACCGGGACACCCCTGCAGTGAGCCTTCGCGGGTCACTCGGCATCAGGTCGTACCTGCTCCCTTCTTAAGATTTGGTAGCCACAAATTGAGGAGCAACTCGTCGTTAAAATAATTAAAATTCTAATTGTCGAGTGAATTTTTATTTTATATACCCCCGACCGCGTTACATCGTCTAAATATTTAGGTTTTTTTATTGTTCGTCCTGACTTTGTTTTTTGGTCAGAACTTTCACCACAGTTATCTTCATCACAATCATTCCACATATCTTCTTCATCAGATGAATTAATCTTTTGTATATTTCTTTCATACAATTCACTTTCTTTTCCTTCATACATAGGTTTATTAATATCATTTTCTTTAGTAGTTCGTATATCTACATTATCTTCGTTCCTACTATATATTCTTCTTTTTCATCTTTTTCTTTATGAGTTTTCTCAAAATATGTTTTCTGTTCATCAAATATTACATCTGTTGAAATTACTATTTTGTTTGTTTCAGGATCCCATAGCCTGTACCCTGAACCACAATATCCTACCATAATCATGGGTTTTGCTCTAGTTGTAGCTTATTTTGTAGGTAATGTTACACACCAAGCTCGTGAGCCAAAAACTTTCAATTTGTTTAAATCTCTTCTACCATACCATATTGTAGCTGGTGATTCGTTTTTTAAAGCTTTAGTCGGACATCTATTTATTTCATATGCCGAACAACATGCTGCTTCTCCCCATAACTCTTTCTACAAATTTAGTTCTTACCTTGTCCAATATTGAGCGATTCATTCGTTCGCTTTTGCCGTTTTGTTGAGGACTATATGGTGCTGTATATTGTAATTCAATACCTTTAGAAGCACAAAATCTTTTAAAATATTTAGAAGTAAATTCTACTCCGTTGTCTAATCTTATCTTTTTGGTTTTATTAAAGTGAAACTTTTATTACATCGTCTCAAACTTTTTCGTCTGCGTGTTGCATGTCGCGTGACGGTCGGCCGCGGAGTAGGGATAAAGTGAAAGGCGCTCGTCAGAGCGCCTTTCACGTCTATTATCGTTTATTTACACGTAGAAACAACACAATAAATATATTTGTTTGTTTGCACTCGGGTGGGATCGAACCCGCCCCGACCTCGTGTTATCGGTAGTGCGGTTTACCGATGCACCACGAGGCCCGTATGAATGATTGTCTAATTACCGTCCTCTTTACCAATTTCGACACATTTTCTAGGATCGGGTTTGTTTGTTTGTTTGATTTTTACATACATACATATACGTACGTACGTATTGCAGGCGGAGAATAAAAAAAAAATTATATTATTAATATAACAAATGACACGATAAAAGGGAATATAATAAATTCGTATGTATTGTAAACGACGGAGGCTTTTAAGTTTCCAATTAAAAAAAAGTGAACTACATATATGTGACACAGTTATGTTCGTCAATTTATTAGCGATAAGATAGTGCTCTTTATATATGTATTTGTCACATTTTCATAATAAATCAAAATATCATATTTACTGGAGGAAAAAATATCGTTTTGTTTTGTAAAGATCCTTTGTTGTAATGTTGTTAACGTTTAATAGGTGTCGCGTTAACCCTAGTGCCGTAGCTGGAATACTTGTCGATTCGGGCGACATCTATCGATATAATACGATATTACGGCAGAATCATCAATAGTAGCAACCTAGTAGCGCCATCTAGGAATTATTGTCGTGACCACGTAAAATAAAAAACATTTATTAAACCCTATTAACAAATACAAGATGGCAACTAAATTAAAATCGCCCTTATCGCACAATCCCCTGAAAGCCGGTGACGTCCGGTTCGATTTCAAATTAAACTAGTTTTCTCTCTCTTTGCAAAACTGCCACTGACTTGTAACTAACGAATTAGTGGAGGAAGCAGACTGACGCCTTTCTTACTTTACTTAAGTTTCCAATTCCAAAAAGTGTGCCAGGATCGAACACGCGACCTATGCGATTCGGAAGCCGTGTGCTCGACCACTGGACCACCGGAACTACATATATGTGACACAGTTATGTTCGTCAATTTATTAGCGATAAGATAGTGCTCTTTATATATGTATTTGTCACATTTTCATAATAATTCAAAATATCATATTTACTGGAGGAAAAAAATATCGTTTTGTTTTGTAAAGATCCTTTGTTGTAATGTTGTTAACGTTTAATAGGTGTCGCGTTATCCCTAGTGCCGTAGCTGGAATACTTGTCGATTCGGGCGACATCTATCGATATAATACGATATTACGGCAGAATCATCAATAGTAGCAACCTAGTAGCGCCATCTAGGAATTATTGTCGTGACCACGTAAAATAAAAAACATTTATTAAACCCTATTAACAAATACAAGATGGCAAGTAAATTAAAATCGCCCTTATCGCACAATCCCCTGAAAGCCGGTGACGTCCGGTTCGATTTCAAATTAAACTAGTTTTCTCTCTCTTTGCAAAACTGCCACTGACTTGTAACTAACGAATTAGTGGAGGAAGCAGACTGACGCCTTTCTTACTTTACTTAAGTTTCCAATTCCAAAAAGTGTGCCAGGATTCGAACACGCGACCTATGCGATTCGGAAGCCGTGTGCTCGACCACTGGACCACCGGAACTACATATATGTGACACAGTTATGTTCGTCAATTTATTAGCGATAAGATAGTGCTCTTTATATATGTATTTGTCACATTTTCATAATAAATCAAAATATCATATTTACTGGAGGAAATATTTTATGGTAACTAAAATACGTGAACAGTGACTTACATTCGATTTTCGAAAAAAATAATATTTCGAAAATTTTTAGTTAAATGTCTATAATGTGAAAAAAAGTTTCACTTTTACGGTGGTTTCATAAAACCACACAAGTTTTTTACCAAACTGTGCTTTTATGTAGAAAATAAAATCTTTCGTTTGAATTGAATCTTCTTCCTCTGTTTCCTCTATTGAATCGTTTATTGTTGCCGTTATTATAAAATCTTTCATTAGCTTTAAATGACATTTCTTCCTGTTGACTGCTAGATTCGTTTTTGTTTTTAATTTTTAATTCTTCGTCTAATGACGGGCCTCGTGGCGCATTGGTAAAACTACCGGCTGTAGCACTGAGGTCGGGGGTTCGATTCCCACCCGAGCACAAATATTTGGGACAAACATGAATATTTGTGCGGCGTCTGGGTGTTTTTCTATGTATTATAAGTATGTATTTACAAATGAAAAGTATATATGTATTAGTATCCGTTATCTAGTATCCATAGCACAAGCATTTAGTTGCTTAGTTTGGAACTGGAGGGCGCTGTGTGATTTGTGTACAAGATATTATATTATATAGTCTGGATTTTACAAAGTCTAGATTAATTTCAGTATTTAATGTTTCAATCGCTGTAATAACGTATTGTTAATCGTCGTTCAATGATAATAATAAATGGCAAATTTTATCCTCTTCATTAATTTTGGAATCTATGTTTTCTAACTCTCTTATAATCTGATCAGATAGTAGGTGATCTTCTAGCTTTTGCTCGTTTCTTAGTTTTAGCGATAATAGCTTTCTTCGTATACTTAATTTTGCAAAGACAGATTTTCTTTGAAAAATATTATCAAGCTTCTCGAACATTTCTTTAGCAGTTACGCAATCTTGTATATGATGTAAATGTTTGTCAGTAATACATTGTATAATCTGTTCTCTCTGCCTACCCCGCAACGGATTTGGCGTGAAGTTGTGTATGTGTATGTATGTATGTATGTATGTATGTGTGTGTACATTGTATAATTATTGATTTTGCAATTGCTTTATTCTTCCTATTAGCTTCAACCTTTTTTATAAATGCATGATCTAGTTCTACTACATCTAGCACTTGCTTTTCATCAAGAATTGCTCTCACTCTATATTTCCATGATGCATAATTATCACCACGAAGTTGTGGTAAATGTAGCGTCGCAGTACTCATCTTTTTATTTTATTTACCGTAAAATATAGCCCATAACCACTGTTGGTTTAAATAAAAATTAGTACTACATACTCTCAGTTCAATTCCTTTATTACGAATATTTTTTTCAGTAACTGACATCCACACGACAACTAAAACAATTGCAGTTGTCATTATTTAAATAGTTCCAATAATCCAACCATGCTTTTTTCTTTCTTTCGACTCTGGATTTCACATCCGCGTCCCACCAGACATCACCTCTCAGAATCTTATGCCTCTTTGCACTACCACATACTGCTTTTGCACTATCCACTATACTATCTTTCATTCTTTCCCAGCATTCTTCAACACCTAGGTCAGAAAGACTCGTCTCACTGAGTCTTTTACTGACTAGGACTACATACATACTCCGTGCACTTCCATCTTCTAATTTCTCGCATTTTATCCTTTTAAGCTCTCCGAAATGGGTACGCACTCGCCAGTGTCTCCACTTCTTAAAAAGGCCCACGAAACGGCTTACCACCAGGAAGTGGTCCGTATCAAGAGTGGGGCCTCTGTAGGCTCTTGTATCCCTTAGAGTATTTTGGAGACGACTATCTACTAAAATCAAATCAATCATACTCTTTTGTTCATTCCGTCTACACGTATACGTGTGAATATCTTTATGACGGAATAATGTGTTAGACACAAGGAGGTTCCGTTCCAGGCATACGTCCAATATGGGTTTACCAGCATCATTCACTCTCTTGTCACCATTCGGACCAAGGACAGCCTCCAGGCCATCTCTCTCTGGGGGTGGCAATCGTCGTCAGACGGATTCGCGGGCTGGGCCTGGAGGTGGCGCCTCACAAAAGGGTGAGGCGCTGTGGTTCCACCGCCTCACCAGAGGCAGGGAACCCCCGGCTTCGCGGATCCAGGTGGGTGACGCGGCTGTCCCGGTGGGGCGGTACATGAAGTACCTCGGCCTCACCCTGGACAGCCGCTGGAGTTTCGAGGAGCACTTCGTACGGATGATCCCCCGAGGTCTTAGAAACCAGGTCGTTAAATTTAAAAAAAGGCTTAATGTCACTTTCTGCACTAGTGATGTGCCAACTTGGAAAAATCCTAACTCGAGTTGACTCGACTTCAAATACACGTAACTCGAGTTAGGGTCATTTAGAGTTATTATTAAAAAAAATTGGTTTGCCGAAATTGGACAGTCTAAAGCTTAAAAGTCATTGTATCAAGCATTATTATTATTATTTTATATGATAGGAGGGCAAACGGGCATGTGGGTCACCTGATGGTAAGCAATTACTCACAGCCCATGAACACCGTGGTGTGTTGCCGTTTTTTAAGGGAGTAGGAGGGGAAAGGGGATCGGGCCTCCGGATACCTCTCTCACCGAAAAGAAAAATTCCGATGGTTCAGACAATTGGACATGAAGGATGATGCAAGATTGCCTAAGCAGATATACAATGCATAAGTGGATGGATGTAGGAGTCGAGAACGGCCATGTTACATCTTCTCTGACCAAATAGAATAAGTCCTGGAGGAAAGTGCCGTCAGCAGACATAAAAATCGATGAGTGTGTATAACAACAGAGTTATAAAAGTCAAAGCAAGTGAGGCTTGTAAGAATTTTGTCTTGTGTCGCGGACTTAGCGTGATGTTATATTATAAATGAACTAAAATTTACAATTTCTTTTTGTTATAATTAAATGCATTGGACATAAAAGATAATTGATAGTATCAGAACAAAAAATATGATAATTTGAAATCTACATAAATATGCGCTTTGGTTGTTATAAGCGAATGTTATCATAAATAATCACGGCTCACGTAAAGATATCACTAACTCCGTTCCATGTCGGTTTAAATAAGTATTTAAACTCGAGTTGGAGGTTATCAACTCGAGTTGACTCGAGTCAAGCCCAACTCGAGTTAGCAACTCAAGTTGACCATCACTGCAGATTATTAGACTCTGCAACTCTCTGCAGACTCTGCACCTCTATTCTTCGTAAGCCGTTCAAACATGCCTTGTTTTTTAATAAACATTATCGCTTAAAACATGATAATTAGTAGTGTTATTTAATTTATTTATTAGTGAATTATCAGATTATAGCTATCAATCCTACAAGGCAATTTAACTACACTTTGAACACAAGGTTTTAATTAATGTTAGGTTATGTTAGTGCTTTGTTCATATTTTACTAATAAAATAATTTCAAAATGACAACTGGAGGTTCTGGTGAGAATACCAAGGTCGTAGCGCTTCCATGTCCTTCTGTGAAGAGAAGAGTCGAGTGCGTGGGAGCAAGATTTCTTAGATATCACAATATAAAATGCCACGGTGGGGATACTTCATTTGAAACGCTCACATCTCATGAGAAAACTGAAGAGGTGATCTTCGATGATGACGTCGAGTACCTACGTAGTTTGGATCCCAAGGATTGGAAAATGCAAGATCATTATGCAGTGTTAGGTATGAAAAATTTGCGATACAAAGCTACTGACGACGACATCAAGCGTGCCTATCGGCAAAAAGTACTCAGACACCATCCAGATAAACGGAAAGCTCAGGGGGAGGAGGTTCGAAGCGATGACGACTACTTTACTTGTATAACGAAAGCGTATGAGATTCTCGGCACTCCCATCAAACGCAGATCATACGACTCGATAGACCCCACCATTGACGATACCGTACCGTCACAGTCTGATGTTAGGAGGGATGGCTTCTACAAATCCTTCAGTAAACTTTTTGAATCAAATTCCCGCTGGTCTGAGAGGAGAAACGTGCCGCAATTAGGTGACGAAAATAGTAAAAGAGAACAAGTTGAAAGGTTTTATGCATTTTGGTACGATTTTGAATCTTGGCGCGAATTCTCTTACCTGGATGAAGAGGAAAAAGAAAGAGGACAAGATAGAGAAGAGAGAAGGTGGATAGAAAAGCAAAATAAATCAGCTCGGGCTAAATTGAAGAAAGAAGAGATGGCACGTATTCGCAGCTTGGTTGACTTAGCATATGCAAATGATCCACGAATATTGAAGTTCAAACAGGATGATAAAGATAAGAAGTTAGCAGCAAAACGTGCTAAACAGGTAAATGTCATTCTTACCGTTTTTATATATTGTTTGCAAATTGTTGCACTTAACTAAAGTAGAGATGTCAAGACGCACACTACAAAACTATGTATACACTGTGCTACACAATTATACATTGACAATTGTCACAATCACTATTTGTATTTGTTGTGTTGTTAAAATATTATATAAATAAATAAGTAGTTATTACCAACTTTGTTAGTACACCCGCCAGTCTCATACTCAGGTGTGTTTGTAATATTTCTATTCTGGGAAATAATAATGTTAAGTCAGGCTCATCAGACTACTAAATATGTCCATCTAACTATCAACCCATTAAAGTGACCAAAACTAAGTGTTTTGTTCATTTTATATTTCCTACATTTTAATTACAATTTATAATTTCCTGATAGATTGATATTTTATCAAATGTCTCATTAATGTTATATTAATTTATGGGTTGGTTTATAAATTCATGTTTTTAATTATTTCAATGTGGGCATTAGGAATCGACATGATTATTTGTTTTTTTTTTGTAAAATATTAAAACAGTTTTGTTATCATTCTAGGATGCCGTACAAGCTAAGAAAGCAGAGGAAGAACGTCTAATGAAGGAAGCCCTACTTGTAAAACAAAAGGCAGAAGAGGCTGAAAGGGCCCGTTTAGATGCAGCAAGAGCAGAACGAGAACACCTGAAAAAGAACCTCAGGAGGGAGCGTAAAGCTTTAAGGGACCTCTGCAAATCTAAGAATTACTACTCGAGCAATGAAGAAGAAACAGTCTCCCATATGGCAGCTGTTGAAAAAATTTGTGAAATGTTGAAAGTAGTAGAACTTCAAGAATTCATAAAAGAACTTGAAAGTAAAGGCAGAGATGCTTTTGTTAAAACTCTGAAACAGACAGAAGAAAAGTTAGAAGCAGAAAGGAGAGCTTTATTTGAAACAAGGAAAGCAGAAGAACATAAAGCTAAAAAAGATTCAGCATTAAAACAACCCATTGAATGGTCGGTAGAAATGACCCAACTGCTAATAAAGGCTGTCAATCTATTTCCTGCTGGAACTAATCAGAGATGGGAAGTGGTTGCTAACTTTTTAAATCAACATGGTTCCTTTGTAGATGATAGGCGATTTATAGCAAAAGATGTTTTGAACAAAGCTAAAGATCTGCAAAGCTCAGATTTCTCTAAAAGTAGCCTGAAGAAAGCTGCAAATGAAGAGGCATTTGACCAGTTCGAAAAAGAAAAGAAGAAAGCAAACAACCATATTGATGATAGTGGTATATCAAAGAATGATAATCCTTCCAAGGTGAAGTTGGTTAATGGCAATTCAATACCTAAAACTGAAGAAGTTGTAGCTAAATCGGAAGACAAACCGTGGACAAAAACTGAACAGGAATTATTGGAACAAGCAATCAAAACCTTCCCTGTGAGTACACCCGAGCGATGGGAGAAGATCTCCGACTGCATACCCAATCGTACTAAAAAAGACTGCATGAAGAGGTATAAGGAGTTAGTTGAATTAGTTAAAGCAAAGAAGCAAGCCGCAAACCTGTCAAAATAACATTAAATAATGATTAGTTTTTAAAACAATTGTTTATCTGCCATCCACGACCAACTGACCAAATTGAATAAGTATTTCAATGTCTATTGACACAAACAGTAATTATTGCGGCCACATGAAGTGTAACTACAATAAATTATTTATATCATTTTAGACAAATTGTAGTGTGCGTGTTATTTGCTGTTCACACAGTTTACATTCACCTTTTGGATAGGGTTGCCCACTTTACATTATATTTTTTAAATTTCTCATCCTTAATACACATACACACTTTTAATTTAGTAAAAAGAAATAAAAACATAGCTTAATGTCTTTTTCTACCCGAGAAAGTGTAGGCAGCGGCTGTTGAACCGCGCCTCGCCGAATCGAATCTATTGCACCGGGCACAAAGTTGTCAGACATCGATATTTATCACACATAACTCCCGAAAAGAATTCCTAGAAATCATTGGTGAGAATTTGGAATCGATTCCACCACTTCTGAATCAGAAGCGGGAGCTCGACCACTGTGGCACCGAGACTAATAATCATGTGTACTAAAATATTTGCAGTGCTTTAATAACAGTCGTAGTGCCAAGCAATTCACTGCTTGAATCGGCCGGCTCGACCGGTGAAATACCACGATCTCTCAGAAAATCGACGTAAAGTGGCTCATGCCACGTTGCCTTCGGTGAGAGAAGTACCCGGAGTTCGGCAACGCAACTGTAACACTATATGTGTTGCAGGTGTCCACGGGCGGCCCTGATCACTTAACATCAGGTGACACGTATACTCGTTTGTCCACCTACAGCAGGACCTCTTTAATCCGAACTCTGAAAATTTTTCCCCCGTTCGGATTAGTGGAGCGTTCGGATTATAGAGGTATAGATGATAAGGGTATTTTTGTGAATAAAACTACTTAATAGGTGCATAAATAATACAAAGTCTGTAATCATCTATAAACGTTACATATTATGTTATTCAACTTTTTTGAAGAAATCCAAATACGCGTAAACCTACTCGACGTTCGGAAAGTAACTGGCATAGGCTGGAATCTTTCATACAAAATCAGTTTTCGAAGAAATCTCTGCCATCTCTACTAGAGTTAACTTAGTTAAGTAATAATTAATCACTTTTAGTGCCACTAGATGTCACTATGGTGTATGCTGAATCGCACTATGGTTTGGTTACACGTGATTTATCATACCTAACTCTAGTATTTACTTGAAAAATATTTCGGTGGGATTATAGAAATGAGAGCACACGAAGTGATATACATATATTATTTACACATGAAGTCCTCCAGCCTCCTAGGCTCCTCCATTTTCAATACAAAATAGACATGGGTCGTATTTAGGGATCATTAGGGATGTGACATTTAACATAAAAAATCGATTTTATTTAAGAAAATAATCGATTTATTTAAATTAATCGATTTTTAAATTTTTGGGCAATATGCACAATTGGCATTGCCAGATTTATTGTTAACATGGAAATATTGACGGCATCTACTTGTCGTCCTTTTAGTCGTAGACATTGTTCAAAAACAAAACCAAAAAAGACTTATACACTTTAACAAAACTTTTAGTCACGAAAAACTTCGTTTGAAAAATAAAGTTTTACCAACGAATAATTAATGACATATATAATAATGTCATTAATTATTCGTTAATTTCAGCAGGCAGACATAATTAATGTCTGCCTGCCGAAATTAACGAAATTCGTGACACACTAAGAAAAATTGTAAAATAGTCTTATGGAACTTATGTCTGCAACCGACCTAGTCATCACATAATTGTTGTTGGCTTTTGGTGGGATGGATGATATACCACTGATAAACCCCAGATGGTTTTTGTGGTATGTGACTAGAAAGGTCTCCATGTAATATTTAGTAATTTGGAAATAAACAATAAAAGAAAACATATCAACCAAATGTCGGCTAATATAATTGTATTATTCATTGACTCCGTCTAGTGAATATTTGATTAAATAAATAACTAAACTGTTTCAAAGGTATAGAAGGAATGCGGTCATAGATGGCGTTAAAAATAACATTATGGACAAAGTATTCTTTAGTAGTTTTCGTTCCGGGCCAGAAGACCAAACTTAATATCGGGACGTTGCAGATGAAAAAAAAATCGGTAATATGTAATTGAATGAATAATAAAATAATCACTAAATAAAATCGATTTTTTTACTTTTAAAAATCGATTTTAATCGATTATTTTTTCACATCCCTACTTAGCGCCCTCTAGTGTGTTATATTAATACTGTTAATATAATAATTTGCCAGCGCCTCTATACGAGAGATAAGGGAACTTGGTATAATGTTCCTAAAAAAAATTCGAGTTGCACATCTATGCTAAATATGAATAAGTATGGTAAGTTATGGTAACTGGCGGGCGAGAGCGAGCCAGCGCGGCGGGGGAAGGGCTCGGGTCAAAAGGCGCGGGGGCGTTCTGATTAAAGAGGTCCTGCAGTATTGTTTCCCGCTATTCATGTATTACGTAAGCAGATTTATTACATTATATTATTTATTTTATTATTTCGTAGATAATATTGAACAAAATTATTAAATTACTAAGAGCTTATAAACCGAAGTTACGTTACGTTACGTTTTCGGCCGAAGGTTGTGGAGATTGCCGACCAACCGACCGACCGACCGACTTGGGCCAAAAATAGACCTTCGGTCGGACACCCCCTCCCCCCCATAGATTTACATAATACTTGAACGGCCCCTTATAACAGTAATAATAATATTTTAGGCACAATACATACAGCGCCATCTAGTTCCAAGCTAAGCAACTAAATGCTTGTGTTATGGAAACTAGATAACAGATATTAATACCTACATATATACTTTTCTTTCCAAAATACATACATAAAACACTCAGAAACATACATATAACACCCAAACGCCATACAAACATTCACGCTTGTCATAAATATTTGTATTCAGGCGGAACTCGAACCCACCAACCTCGATTCTGCAGGTGGTAGTTTTACCAATGCACCTCGAGGCTGGTCTCAACTGGCCGGTTCATTCAGATCTAATGACAGGTGCTCGGAAGTTAATATCTATTAAACTCATGCATGTAAACTATACTTGACTGGTTTGAATGCTTTTTTGAACATAACTTCGCGCGTTTTTCTACCCGAATGAGTAGGGCAGCGGCTGTTTCACCGTTATGTTTACGACCCAAATGGAATAGGTGGCGAATCTATAGCCATTTCGGACACAAAATTTTCAGCCATGTGTATCACACATAACTTCCGAAACTAATTTCGACAAGTCATAGATGTGAGCCAGGATTCGAACCCGCGACTTCTTGATTCAGAAGCGGGGTGTCGACCACTGGACCACGGAGCCAATTTTTTGAAGCTATCATAAAAATCCTTAAAATGCTATAGAATTAAATAGACCACAGAAGATATGTCTCGTTATAATTTTGACAGAACTTTTTTTGAACGTTAAATGAGTTAAGCAAGCTATGCGAGGTCAAGCCAGGGTGCATCTTGAGAATAGAAATTCACGCAGCCCGTACGCTGTTTGAAATTTTGTTAGGACTAAATAATGCTTACGTAACTTAAGTTTGACTTTAATATATATGATGTGTTCATTTGAATTGACCCCGTGACGATTCTCAAACGTGTAGTCCATCCTTAGTTCACAAATGGCGTTTCACTTTACTTGCGACTTCTTAGCATACATTATTAAACTTTTCTTTGAGTAGGTAAATGTGAGAAAAGATATTAATTTTGTTAAGTTTTTTCCCATTATTGAACGCAGCACGGCATAATATTAAATAGTAAATAATTGTAACAATTAATCAGTTCTGTAAAATGGCTAACATTACGCAGACGTCAGAAGAAATACTTAGTTAAATTGGAGGTTCATGAAAGTGTTAATTTGTATTTTAATGAACAAAGATTTTATCTAAAATAATAATGAATTTGTCCGGAGCTAAAACAGAACATTTGCAAATAAATGAGTCAACAATTGCGCCAACTAAATGATAATTCGGAATATGTTTCATTGCTGAGCACGCGGTGTAACGCGGTGTAACACGGTGTAACGCGGGTGTATAGGGAGTATAATAAACTTTAGAAGATGTTAGTGTGTTGTGTAAGTATTCATTATTCATCACGCTGTATTATTTTTTGTCCGAATATAATATTAACAGTTCCAGAACCAAGCAGTTCGCTGCATGAATGGGCCGCCTCGACCGGTGAAATACGACGACCTCTCAGAAGGTCGACGTAAAGCAGTTCATGCCGCGTTTCGTTCGGTGAGAGAGGTACCCGGAGGCGCACCCCATCCCTTCCTCCACTCCCATACTCCCTTAAAGGTCGGCAAAGCAATTGTAACACTATATGTGTTGCAGGTGTCCATGGGCGGCGCATTTCACTTAATTCAGGTGACACGCCTGCTCGTTTGCTCTCCTATCATATCACATAAAAAGGTGGCCTAATTATAAAATAATAACTGAAAAGCATACACCGTGATATACATTGGAAACAGTGTTATTAGTCATCTATCTATATTAGTCACAATCATAACTTCCGGTAATATAGTATAGTCTCGATGGTCCAGTGGTCGAGCACCCCGCTTCTGAATCCAAATGTCGCGAGTTCGAATCCTGGCTCACACCAATGACTGACCCGATATGGCAATAGGTTCGCCACCTATTCTATTTGGGACGTAAACATAACGGCGAGACGAGGCTTTACAGCTGCTGCCTACCTTCGGGTGGAAAAGGCGTGAAGTTATGTTATATCTTCCGGTCACCGAGTCAGGATTAAAACAGTTTGAATTGTTCGACTCCTGGTTCAAAGGTCCCGCCATTGAACCAGAAGTCGGGCATTTCAGACTACATGGGAGGAGCAGTAGTCCGCAGATCAAATCCTCCGGTTATCAACACTACCCGGTACAACCAATAAATAATAAATAAAAGCCAATAAATATAAGTCCCGTCAAAATCGGTCCAGCCATTTCAGTCATTACCCGAAACAAACGGACAGACGGACTAAAATTAAAATATGTAAATGTTATTTTGTTGTATGTACCGACACATAATAATATGTACATAGGTATAGAGCAGTTATTTCAATATTACAAAGGGCACTTTAATTTTATACATATAACAGAGGCGCCAAGAACAAACTACGTATTTTTAGGGTGAATGTCGTAATCCGTCGCCGCTATCGGTTTTAACGGATCTAGCCACAAAATAAAACTACATCCTGTTTTAAAATCAAGGATTTATTTTTATTCAGATAATCATATCATTACACAACAATTGACTGAATTATATATTTTGACTTCATACTCAGTTTTACGAGTAATCAAATAATTTAAATAATTACACACTTGTAAGGGTAAGTATATCTGTTCCCACATGTTTGTGTGTTTGTGTCAAATATTCGTCCCTTATTCAAATATTGGGAATTTATTTCCCACTTGACAGTACCGAAATATTTCTTTATTATTTCTTTACTGGTAACTCTAATCAGTACCAATCCAGGAACAAAATAATTTTACACACTTTTTAAATATTTTACTTGGCAACATTTTGGACAAAATTGCGTAATGTCATCGTATGTCAATGTCAAAGTCACAATTTGAATTTTTTGGTGCACAAAACCGGTTCTCGCAGGACTTTCGAAAATTTTTGTAGAAAAAAAATCTGGTAAGTACATAAACAATATATTGATGTAAACTAGACTTATTTTCTGAATGCTTTTTACGGTTTCTGTGCTTTTTGCACTGATATTTCTTGGATTTTATTAGGTTTAATTAGGTGGGAAATAATTTCCCAATGTTCGTTCCTGCTTTGATAAACATCAGTGTCTTTATATATACAATATATAAAATTGTTTGTCAGCTGTAATAATAACGGTATAGGAACTTGTAATACGATAATAATACTGTAATACGATGTAATACGATAGCAAGTAAGTCAAATTAGTGGCTTTTTGCAAAATTGTGACTGCGTTTATGTGATTTCTATGCTTTATTCCAAACGAAGCCACTTATAAGTTTTAGGACTTTTGTAACTATTTGTGCAATATGCTGATAAAACTACATAATTGCCAACTTTTTATAATTTACTTTCAGCTATTCAAATATGGACGCAAGAAAGGAACGTAAAGTGCTCTCCAAGAAACTATTAGAAGAGGTGGTACAAAATTTAGACGACTTGTCTGATTTATCAGGCTCAGATTCTGAAGATGACTCATGCTTTATCAACAGTATTCATTCTCCTTCCGATAGTTACCTAAATCAGCTCGATGATAACCTAATTGAACAACGTCTTGAACATATCTTTGGCTTTGGATTGACGGGAGACAAACAAGACCCACCTTCTCCCCCTATGCAAACTCAACAGATTTCAACGGATGCCTTACTGACAGTCTTAGATGAAACATCGCATTTCACAAACACACCAAAAACAGACAACAGTCTTTTGCCAACTCACTTAGGTACTGAAACTGAGCAATGTTATGATCAGCCTTCTGACGTTCACACATTTAATGAAGTTCAGCAAAATTTTGATGTCATTGATGCCCCCATGGAAGAGTTTTTGGCAGATGATGGGCAAGAGTCTGAAACTAACAACGAAGTACGCAGAGATCGTTCTCAGCCAAGAGTATGGGAGATAAAATCGGAAACCCATGAAGTTCCTCTTTTCGAAAAACGTTTTAAGCCCAAGGCTAACGATACTCATAAAACATCACCTCTAAGTATTTTTGAGCGGCTTTTTCCTGATGAACTGATGGTAATAATTGTGGAACAAACCAACAGATACGCCCGTCAGAAAAATAGTACTAACTGGAAACCTGTAACTCTACAAGATATTAAGGCGTATCTAGGAGTTTTAATCCTTATGGGCTTAAATCCTTTACCGGACATGGAACTCTACTGGTCATCAGATCCCTTTTATTACAATAAGGAAATTGCCCAGGTTTTCCCAATAGTAAGATTTAAAAAAATTACAGAAAACCTCCACTTAAATGATAACGAGATGGAACCACCAAGAATCTCCCCTGAATATGACAAATTATTTAAATTGAGACCCCTCCTCACAGAACTCAACAAAGTTTATCAAAGAGAGGCATACAATTCAGAAGTACAATCGATTGATGAGTGTATGGTCAAATTTAAAGGGCGCAGCTCCTTAAAGCAATAGGTACATGCCGAAAAAACCCATCAAAAGAGGATTTAAGGTATGGGCAAGATGTGACGCCAAAACTGGGTACTTGTACCAATTCGAAGTGTATTCAGGAAAAGGCGACAGCACCGAAAATGAAGGGTTAGGCTACAATGTTGTCATGAAACTCTGCAGTAACGTACCAAGAAACACTTTAATTGCCTTTGACAACTTTTTTACTAGCTGTAACCTCATGGAGGATCTTTACGATAAAAATATTTATGCAGTGGGAACAGTCAGATGCAACAGAAAGGACTTACCTGATATGATAAAAAAAAAACAACCGAAACCATTGCGATTAGATAAACATCAGTTTTCAGCGGTTACTGCAGAGCCAATCACAGCCATTAAATGGCTTGACACAAAGGAAGTTACTGTCCTGACAACAGCACATCAGCCCTTAGACACAAGGATGATAAAAAGAACCCAAAAGGATGGCTCTAGAGCTGACATTCTCTGCCCGGCTGCAATTGCTTCATACACGCTCAGTATGGGCGGAGTAGATCTTTTTGACCATTTTAGATCGTCATACCCTATAAACCGGAAATCCAGGAAATATTGGATGCGACTATTCTTCTTTCTGTTCGATGCATCTATAATTAATGCCTACATAACGTACAACTACTCCCATGTCCCGACCCTGCATGGCCACCGTGATTTCAGACTACGGTTAGCACGTGCCCTTATAGATAATCACACGACACGAAAAACTCACACACAAACAGATGTAGTTTTTAAAAAAAATAAAAAAGGTGGTAGGTTTGGCGTTCCCGATGAGATTCGGCTGCTAAATGTTGGCATACACTTGCCTGAAGAAAGTGCCACTTACAAAAGATGTCGCTTTTGCAGCACAAAGCACAAAGAACAGAGGACAAAAATAGTATGTTCCTCCTGTGGAGTAGCTCTTTGTGCCAAAAACTGTTTCAAAACCTTTCACACAGTTCTTACTCAGTAATGTTATTTTCATATAGTATTTGAAAAGTTCTTAATAAAATATTATTTGTAACATTCTAGTTTCATTTTATTTTTATAATTTTATTCAATCACTCAATCATGTTATATTGAATTTTTTATTTAAAAAAAATAAACAAGTAAAGTAGGAGTAAGTAATATGTATAGAATTTGTAGTAAAAATGTCCCCAAAAAATGTAACCATTCCGGATGATGGGAAATAATTTCCCACTTAATTATATTTTGCTTTTCCATACTGGATAATGGGAAATAATTTCCCACCGTAAAACCCCCATTTCCCCTCTTTTTATAAAAAAAATGATGTTTTTTTCGAAATCTACAAAGCCCTTTTACCTAGAAACCATGTTTAATTCATAATTTTATTTAAAAAAAAAATCCATTTGATTAAGGGTTAATTTCGGGCTGCAGAGCAATTTATAAAACAACGACATCTTCGTCGTGGATGCAATGTTCGTCGTGGACAATGTTAATGTTTCAAATATTTGGGCACTGTAATGTAATAAGTTCAATAAAAATGTCTTTACAATAATCTAGTCTATATAATTATGTACTAAAGTTATGTAAATTATATTATTATACCTATGATAAATATTCGAGTTTGGTTGGGTTCCGCTAAGGCACGCTTAAGGCCATAAGTTGCATTTAAAGCTTATACTTATTAAGTACACAATACATAGTTAATAGCTTAGTTGACTAAACAATAATTACTTCTAGAGATATATATTAATCTACAGCTTCAAAGTCACGTAGATACAAGGAGTCCGAACGTAACGTTACGAATAAAACAGAAAATAAGCAAACGCCATTAAACATACATCTACAGTTATGTATTCTGAAATAAAAGTTTCCACCAGTTATGATTGTCCACATAATGTACAAAACAGAAAAATATTCTTACTTCTAGTTAGATTATCATTATTATATTGTGTCCTTAAGAATATTTATACTAACATTCAGTAATTAGGGAACAGAGAGCATTACAATCAGATCACAAAATACATATGGACATGTGACAAATACTAGTACAATAATTTTAATCTCCAATTGAGTAGTGGAAAGAGAATCAAGAAAAAATAGACAAAATATTGAAATAACGTAACAGTTTTACAAACGGCAGACACCTATTTATGACACTGGTGGTTGATCACACTATATGAGTGGCTTCACAAATGGTTGTAACAAATAAAGATGTTACATCTCATCTGTACAATTATATTTGTATACTTTTGTGTTACTCTTATATAATTATTTGATCGTTTGGTAAAAGATAGTCAACCTTCCATTGTGTCAGGTTTCCTGTCAGAACGGGGAAGGTGGAACACCCCCCATACATTCCTACAGGTACGTTCACACGCTGGTCACTGGGCCGGCACTTGCTAGGATTCGAGGCGCCAGCGCGTTAGAAGAATGCCTTACAAGTAATTATTTTGATAAATAAAATAAATATAATAATTATCTCTTATAGTAATATAGTGTAATTGACAAAACAGCTCGACACAGGAATGTTTGGTTAAAATGAAATTGTAGGATGTACAATAACAATAATTGTCGTATAATTATAAGAAAACAACCAGAATTTACTTTTTTTAAAATTTATTTATGGGATAGGAGGGCAAACGAGCAAGCGTGTCACCTGATGGTAAGCAACCTACGCCGCCCATGGACACCAGCAACACATATGGTGTTACTCTTGCGTTGCCGACCTTTAAGGGAGTGGGATAGGAAAGGATGGGTAAGGGGGAAGGGCCTCCGGGTACCTCTCACCAAACGAA
Organism: Euproctis similis; assembly: GCA_905147225.2. Classification (NCBI taxonomy): domain Eukaryota; kingdom Metazoa; phylum Arthropoda; class Insecta; order Lepidoptera; family Erebidae; genus Euproctis; species Euproctis similis. The sequence goes on along the minus strand of LR990121.1, from coordinate 438,954 downwards.
ACGCGGCATGAGCCACTTTACGTCGATCTTCTGAGAGGTCGCGGTATTTCACCGGTGGAGCCGGCCCATTCATGCAGCAAACTGCTTGGCTCTACCACTGTTAGTTACAGATTGTAGAAATATACTAGCGGAATAAAAATTATGTTCAAAAAACATGAATCAATCACATTCGTGTCCTATCGATAATACTTAATAGAATGGTTAACTTTCAAAAATCAGTCTTGAAATTTTGCAAAAATAAATAAACAAGCGTAAGTACAATGACAAGATACCCTGCATTATTTATTTGTACAATGCTAAGCACAAAATATAATTTTTAATGATAGAGAGCAACCTCAAAATAAAAAGGGCAAAAATCAGGTGAGCTAGGTGGGAACCTTTTTAACATCCCCTAATCAAGTTAGCAATGTAAATCGGATGTAATCTGTCGACTTACTTGGAGATACAAATCTTCAAATATATTAATAGAAAATAAGAGTTACTGACTGTTTTAACAATCGTAACTTTCTATGTTATATTTTTGTTCACCGCATGCTGTGTATATATATTTAAATTACGTTCTCAGTGTCGCGACGTTTCACACATGTTGCGTCTTACATAACCATAGGTCTTGACACATAACGTCGTGGTTAGTAAATTTAATACAATATGTTAAGATGATAATAGTATTGAGATTAGACCACTAAATCAGTGCGTTTCACTTGCTGCGAACTGAATAAAGAAAAAATAGATCAGAAATTTTCCTAAAGAAACTTGACATACTCATATATAATTTGTATTCATTTATTATATACTATGAGAACTGAGAGCCCTTATATAATAATTGATGAGTAGTAACACAATCACAAACCGGTTGACGATGTTCACACTCAACCACCTATATATAATATTACACATATTATTGAAAAGATTGTGCAGCAAACAGGTGTATCAAAATGGCATTATTATTGAACAAAAATGAAGACATTAATAAAAAGGAACAACTTGTTCATAGTTGTAGCTGGTTTTACAATCATCCTATCCTATTCTGTTAGAACAATTTAATTACAGCATATTAATTACATGACATGTAGTGGACTAATATGTACTAACCTCAAGTGGAATGTTAAAATTAAAACTACGTAACTTATTCTACAGAAGGCACGCGCTAACTTTACAGTTCATTATTACTCTAAAATCTTAATGTATACATTAAATGGCCCCTTGGTACCTTTAAAATATAGTAGGTACCTCTACAACACGCCCCTCGTAATATCATTCATTTCGTTTAGTTATGTACATACATTCTATATTAGTTTAATACAGCGAGATTCCGACAAAGTTATTAATTGTTTATCGAGTCTCGTATTGATCTGCCGTTTGGGGATTGAAGTTAATAGTACTTTTTTTAACATTATCTTAAATTTAATAACAAAGTTTTAAAATATCAACTGACTGGACTTACGGATATCCGTATATCCTTTTTATGTACCGCTCATTTGAGCGAGGAACAAGAGCAAATTTTAGAATTGATGTAATACTTGGTAGTTAAGTGATGTTACATACAATTGATCATCCGCTATTAACTACAACATATTACATTCGGTGAAAGTAAAAATGTCAAGAACAGGCGTAGTTGTTTACAGTTTGAAGCGGGATTTTAAAGGAACTCGTTTCCCTGCAGTGGTACCGATAGGTACTTAGATATTTAAGTACTTGGGAATATAACATTGTTATTTGTAATGGGTATTATTGGGTGCGTTCAGGTCCCGATAGTCGTGTAGTGCGATGCGTTCACTAACTTAAGAACGATCTAAAGTTTATACTATACGAATACGTGTGGACGGAAATGCATTAGAATTACCCATCGTATTACGCAATCACTATACTTATAGTTATTGTGTAATATGAATTGTAAAAGTGTAGTTATAACTACTACTAACCTCAGTAGGTTTTGATGTTTGTGGAATGTTGAAAGACAGGTGATGATGATCACACACACTGCACACTAGTCAATTACCCGTGAATATGTATACATACTATATTTACGTATCGGGGTCACGGACGGACTTAACAGCAGGAAACATATAAATTCCTTTTAAAAACACTTTATTTTTAATTTTGAACGATACCGAGGTGACTGGCTAGATTATACCTAGATTAAATGGAGTGGAACTTATAAAACGGAGTACACAAACACTTTCTAATTATGAACAAAATATGTATGTTTTTGTTTCTATGGGATAGGGGGGCAACCGAGCAGCCGTGTCACCTGATGGTGAGCAATGAACGCCGCCCATGGACATCTGAACACAGATATTATGTTACAGTTGTGTTGCCGCCCCTTGCAATTTGATATGGAGGGGGTCGGAAGTGGGATGGGAAGGGGAGGGGAGGGGGGAAAGGGTTGGGCCTCGGGATACCTCTCTCACCGAGCGAAACGCGGCATGACTCACTTTACGTCGATATTCTGAGAGGTTGTGGTATATCAGCGATCGAACCTTGACTCTTGACATTGTGAATCTTGACACAAAGGCCAAAATTTTTCAAAGTAAAAGGTATCCAAGACACTTAATGTTAATGTTTAGAAGCTTATCAGTCATGTTAATTGCTTAAGCAATCAAACATAACTCACTGATTAACATGTTTACTTGATGTAATGATTGTTGACTAATACAACTATTAGTCAAGGAGGCCAGGACAAAAAAATTAGGAATGGAGAGAACAAATAGAGAAAATTGTCAAAGTAATTCAGGCAAACAGCCTGTATGAGATTATATTACCTATAATATAATATAATTTTGGATGATACAAGATTTGTAATCTATCCAAGGAACAGTATTGAAACAGAATGATATTACAAGGGCCAATAGTACCTGTGAAAATAAATAATTACTTTATATATAGTTCACTATATTCACTGCCCACTGGCAATTTACTATAACTTAAGTACTTTTAAATTGAAATATTAGAACACTGCTTCAGTTAAAATTGAGCAATAACATGCTTATTAAAATTATGAATCAAGCACCTATCAAATTATATTAAGCTTATTTGCCAAAGCCAAATAATTTGTTACTTGTAAATATCCTCAAAGACATAATAAGATTAACATCTCACACTTTTAAGATCTGCTGTACACTTTTTAAATTACGAAATCAATGTATGTTAATGAAAAATATCTTAAAATTGAACTTACAGCACCTAGTAGATTGTTTAATAAATATTGCAATAAACATAGAACACTGCCAATGGGATAAATAATTAGGCACTCCAACTGAGATGAGAATGTAACAATAATATAATGTTCACTCACTGTCCTGCCCTGCTTATTATTTGGATCTTTGGCACCCGTCCGACTAGCTGACTTCCATACTGACATGATACATCTGCCAGTATTGTCCTACTTTAGGGGTTCATAGTGGACAAACTATGTGACATGTATATAGGTAGAAAGGTATATAGGTAGAAAAGGACTGTCGAGATTCAAAACATTCAGTTGGAGATCATAGCAGGTGTTGATAATGTCTGGATAGACATATTATTATTCTATGTACAAATGGAAGTGGGTGTAGACAATTACACTTAACTCTATGTTTATTATGACTGCCACAAGTTATCACTAATCTTTGAAACACTGACCACCACCACCCCTAGCACCACTTGGTACCACACATTCACTGTATTTTACAACCCTTACGTTTCTTATTTAACTCAGCCTGTTTGTTTTGCCGTTTTGCTAAACCTTCAGCTGTTATATCAGATATTACTGAATGCCTTTTATTATTGTCATATTGCTCCAACTCCGTATGCGGATTACTTGTATCTGATGGAAAGGCAGAGCTGTACAAGTTATTGTTTTCACTGTAACTCTGAGATATATTTGATGGTGGACTGCTGTCTGGCAATTGATTTTCTGTAGGATAGTGAGAAGCAGGTCTGATACTCACGGGATCAGGAAATCGTGGCTTTTTGCCAGTAGAAGGTGGGGGAGGTGGCTGTCTGTGCTGCAATGAAGTGTGATTAACCGGCACTCTCTTGTCTTCTAATGATCTTGAGTGAGTGTGAGATATATTGTTTGAAGTGCCAGCTTCTGTTTGCTCAGCATAATATTGATTTGACGCCTGCAAAGAATGAAGAGCACTAGCCCTTGACTGAATAGACTCTTTCTCAAAAGGTTCCACATAGTTCAAGTCTGAATCCACAGATTTGCAGAGTCTCAGTCTATTGTCTCTGATCATGTCCCGAGGATTGCTATATGCATCGCAGAGAGTCGTTTGAGATTCAGATGGGAGTTCATTATTTGAAAGTATTTGGTTGTTAGGATGTTGGTGATGCTGCTGAGCTGCCAATCTTTGCTGTTTCTTTAATAATGCTTTTTGCCTAGCTTTCTCTTTTGCTCTTTGTAACTTTTTGTACTCCCTCTCTTGGAGCAGCCTAGCTAGCTCACCGTCTTGAGCCTCAACTGCACATCTCATGTCAGTCAAGAGAGTATCATGATTGCTATCTTTACTACTCAGTTCACGTGCAAGTTTAGCATCAATCTCTTCTTGTTCTAACCGCCTTCGCATCTCTTCCAATTCTTCGGGTGAGAGTCCCAGCTCTTCGGGATTCAAGTCATCAGAAGGCAGCGGTGCTGGGGGAGCAGCACGGGAGGATGAAGGTTGCTGTAACATATCACTGCTGTAGCGGCGCCTTTGTTTTCTCAGATTGATTTCGGCTATTTCTCTTGCTATTTCGGCATCGATTTCTGCCTGACGGCGTCGTGCGAGCTCTCGTAAATACAATTCGTGTTCAATATCTCTTTGTTCATTGAGCGCGATTGGAAAATCTTCTCGAATCTGTTGATTTCGGTATCTGTTCTCACAGAGATGTGATGATATTTCGCGGTCCTGCAGCCGATTAGCTAGGGCTCCATCTGCCCGCATTAGCCACTGTTCTCGTAGATCGGTCACGTGTCCGAATTTGGGCATCGTATCGCTGGTTTGGAATCGTGGCATGGCTTGTATGCAGTAATTTCAAGTAACCCCAGAACTTTCCAATAAAAGTAACCAATTTGCTATCAAACAATTATGGTGGCGGTATCGTGAAGTGACGCTAGTTCATAGACTAACAACACCACACAATTTGCATCATGATGGAAGTAGAACCTGTCTGGGAACACGAACACACTAACTTATTATGAACCTTACACCACAACTTTCATCGCTCGCATTCCGTGAGAATCTTCAATGAACTTTTACGATTCCCCTGTGAACTCTGTGCGAACAATGGGTAGCGATGTTTGATAATCTACATAATTAGTTGCATTTGGCGTTCTGCACATTCTTATTTCACGCGACTAACAAAACGTAATTTAATTTATAAATAAGTAACGAAAAACGAAGCGGTACACAACAATCGCCCATGCACGACACTACACAACTGATTACATTACAGTAATTACTGATTGGTCGGAAACTTGGAATCAGCGTTGCCAACATTAAATTTCTACTCCCGCTGTAGAGAATGCTACAACCCCGTCAAAACCCGTCAAGTAAGAATTTTCGAGTTGTTACTTTTCCCTAAATTTTAAAAATGAATTATTTTAAAATTGAGTCTTCGGTTATTGATTTTTAAATCTACTTTTTAAATATACATAAACAAAATAATTTTTCAACAAGTTAGTGAGTTTTTTAAATTGATGATTCTGATAAAATGATTAACATTTATATTTTTTTAGAGTGTAACAGAAGATATGTTTATTTTTGATATCTCTTACAAGTAATAAATGATAAATATTTATTTTTTATTAAATTATTAGTATTTTAAATGTAAATATTTAAATTATATATATATATATATATATAATATTGCAGTTACTTCACAGCAATTTTTTTAAAAGCTTGCTTTGGCTTCGTTTAACTTTAAATTAAAGATTTAAATCAATTAATTCGATAATCTCATCATTTTCAAGTTCTTTGGAAGTTAACGACTGAAGATAAGCTTGCATAGTTCCGATTTTTTGAAGCACATCATCAGGAAATTCATATGTATGGCAATTTTTACCACACCGCTTTAAACCTGCACGAATGGTTAATAGAGCATTTGTCATTTCTGAGTTCATTTTATTTCTTAGCTTAGTTTTCACAACATTTGTTGTCCCGCTGAAAAATCCGTTGGCCGTTAAGCGCAATTTTTTCCCGTTGCTGACCTTGCTGTCCCGTCAAATCTGACGGGAAACCCGTCAAGTTAGCAAAGCTGCTTGGAATTGCTGACATTGGACCAGTGTTGCCAACCCCAAGAAATCAAAAAACAGTAGAAAAGAGTAGATGGGTTCAAAAAGGCAGGTTTCATAATTTTCTCATTTATTATAATTTAAACAGTCGTAGGCCAAGCAGTTCGCTGCATGAATGGGCCAGCTCAACCGGTGAAATACCACGACCTCTCAGAAGATCGACGTAAAGTGGCTCATGCCGTGTTTCGTTCGGTGAGACAGGTAACCGGAGGCCCACCCCCTTTCCCCAACTTCCCTATCCGCTATCCCTTAAAGGTCGGCAACGCAACAATAACATTATATGTGTTGTTGGTGTCCATGGGCAGCGTTGGTTGCTTACCCTCACGTGACACGTCTGCTCGTTTGCCCTCCTATCCCACAAATAAAAAACAAACAATAATCAATGTGAATAAAAATAATATATATATGTATATTTACATCATACAATCTTTTTGGCGTCATGCACGTCGTGCATCATTACGACGTCCTCCAGTTCCCATTTTTCAGATAATTTTATTTTTCGCGATATTCTTCTTGCGTTCGTGCCGCAATATTTTTGAACCCCGAACCATGGTCATAAATTATAGGCGTCCTGGATATATTGATCGTGATTTGCCTATGGCATCGACTATTTAGCGTCCTCATAGGATGAACGACATTTGTGAGTGCGACGTGGCCATCTTTATGTTTACTTTCTCTTTCTATAACAATCGCTTGTCTGTACATTTATACCATTCGTCAAATCTCTTGATTGACATATACAGAATGCCCGATATTTTTATATAATTTATTATAAAATTTACTTTATATACTTTCTCATTGTAAAACATTTATAACATTAATCTTAGACTTAAATTTATAATATTTTATTGATATCATAATTATTTTCCAATAATTTATCTTTTATTTGATATGCATTTACAACTATTATTATTTCCTTTCTTTCACTAATGTGAAACTGTTATATTTACGTAAGATAAGTTTTTCGAATCACCAAGATACAGGCTATGCCTAGTTTGGGACCCATTAATAAACGCACCTACATGAAATTTTGCAAGTTATATATTTAATGAAGATATATAATGACGTCTTGAATGGAAGACATTTCCATGCTGTGTAGAAATTTAGTTTGAACATGAATGCATTGAATTTGTATGTTTTGAATGTTGCTCGTGCAAGAACGTGCACGTCACGATCCCTGCCCAGAGGGACGCAATTATGACCGCAGCCGCGCTGGCTGCTAGGGTGTGCCCCGACAGCGACGGGCACCGATTAGCCCCCGTCGGTGCAGCTGCATGTGCATGCGCATGCGGCGAAGGAGGCCGCCACCCTTTACGCAACGCCAAACCTGGTGGGATGACGAGGGGGGAGTGCCGTATAGGCACGTGTAATGTTAGAGGTAGTATGATAAGAAAGATGAATGAGGTGATGGTTGTAATAAATGAGAGATGCATGGATGCCTTATGTTTGACGGAAACAATGCGGAAGGAAAATGAGGCCGACGACCTCCCAGTATGGTCCGGAGTGGACCTGGACGTTCGTGCCAGTAGGGGTGTGGGGATCGTTCTCCCCTCCCGCTTTGCCTCTGGAGTTAAAGAATATGAGTTGGTAGGCCCAAGACATCTTTGGGTTCGTATAAAACTGGGGATCACACGGGTGATCCTGGTAGCAGCTTATGCTCTCGAAATAATAAAAGAAAGTATAGTGGTTAGTGCAAAAGCAGGTTGTGCAAAGAGGTATAAGATTCTGTGAGGTGGGGCGCGGATGTAAAATCCAGCGTCAAAAGATAGAAAAAAGCCTGGTTGGATTATGTCTCAAGTTTAAATCAGAATGATAGTATGACAGAGAAAAAGTATGAGAGCTACCGCCGCTGTAGGTATGTTACCAAAGCCTTAGTGAAAGAGAAGTGTAAAGATTAGTTGCGAATGAGGAAGTGAGGTTGACGGAGAACTTCGAAGCCAATAACACACTCTTTTGGAGGGAAGTTAGAAAGTCTCGGGATTCTTCGTCAACATCCAGAATGGACAAGATTATGTCTAAGGCTGGTGACATTCTTGCAAACCCAAACGATGTATTGGGTCGGTGGAGTGAGTATTTTGGGGAAATGTACGAGTATGTTCCGGATGTGGGCGCCGCTAATGAGTCTACGACTGACACCGCTGCCCCAACATCTGACAAAGACATTACTATGGAAGAGATTGAATGGTCGATACGAAGAATGAAAAATGGTAAGGCAGCTGGAATTGATATGATGTCTGCTGAAATGATCAAACACGGTGGAACCTGTGTCCGGGATGCTTTTCTGAACTTGAGCAATCTATGCTGGAGATCGGGTAAGGTTCCCATGGACTGGAGGCGTGCTGTCATCGTGAACTTGTGTAAAGGTAAGGGATCACGTATGCAGTGCGCCCGTTACAGAGCCATCAGTTTATCAAGCTTAGCAGCGAAAGTGTATGGGAAGATTACTGAAAGGAGAATGAGGGTGATATCTGACGGAGTATTGTGGGAGGCTCAGGGTGGTTTCAGAAACAGAAGAGGGTGCATGGATCAGATTTTTTCTTTCCGCAACATCGTGGAGAAACAACTGGCTGTTAGCCGGAAAGTTTTCTGCGGTTTTGTGGAACTGGAAAAAGCGTTTGACAGGGTGTTACGAAAGGATCTTTGGGACATATTACACAATTATACAATTCTATGTATTATAAGTATGTATTTACAAAAGAAAAGTATATGTGTATTAAATCCGTTATCTAGTATCCATAACACAAGCATTTAGTTGCTTAGCTTGGAACTAGAGGGCGCTGTGTGTATTGTGTCCAAGATATTATTATTATTATTACATACTCCCAGGCTACGGGGTGAACGGCGCACTGCTGCGGGCTGTGCAGTCCACTTATGAGGGCTGCACAGTGTGTGTGCCTGTTGACGGTGACTTGTCGCTCTGGTTTGACGTTAATATCGGCGTCAGACAGGGTTGCGGGCTGTCCGCTCGGCTGTTCATTCTGTACCTGGACAGTTGTCTCCAGAGAGTGAGATCAACGAATGCGAATGGATGACCTAGTTGTGAGCTGCCTGCTTTACTTTTAGCCGTATCGTCGTCTGATCTGCTAACACTAGTTACTATTGTTAAAGATGATTATTTGATGAAAGGCTTACAATTGAATGTGATGAAAACGAAAGTTATGGTGTCTGAAAGGGAGGAATCCAGAACGGATGCAAGGATAATGGTTGACGATGTAGTTCTGGAACAGGTAAATGAAATTTACCTTATAGAGATATATTACTAAAGTACTACTTTAGTAATATATCACATATACATAGAGATATATTACTAAAGTACTACTTTAGTAATATATCTCAATGCTTCTATCGATATTTATCTTACGGCTAGTCCAGGACCAACGGGACGTAAATGCCACTGGCTGTCAAAGCCAAAAGCAGGTCGACGCCAGTTTAAATGCATTTTTCTCTTCAGAGGACGTCTAATTGTTTGGGGGGTGTAAATATATATATATATATGATAAAGGTAGGCAGGTATACCTTATTATTAGAATAAAATAGATTAGTGTGAGCCCAGAATCGATCTCACGACTTTCTGATACCGAAGCAGGCCGCTCGAGTACTCGACCAGCGAGATTGGTGATGAATTAAAAATAATACTCTAAAAACTTTAAGATTCTTTGTATGTATACACGTGATGTTGGATAGGAGGGAAGGGCCTCTGGATACCACTCTCACCAAATGAAACACGGCATAAGCCACTTTACGTCGATATTTTGAAATTTTGTGGTATTTCATCGGTGGAGCAGCGTTAGTTTATTGCACACATCTAGTTTATTGCATTCATCATTAGTTTTGTTTTATCAAGGACGACAATTTCATGGGTAACACCTATGTTTAATACTTGGGTTTGCTGGTGTATACAATCCCCTATAACTTTGTAACTTTTATACTTTATGTAGTAAAATAACTATGTTAATATTTGATGAAATGTGCAGCAGTAAAACAATGGGCTATATTTAGTTTTTATCTCTAATTCTTCAGAGATCGACGTAAAGTGACTCATGCCGCGTTTCGTTCGGTGAGAGAGGTACCCGTAGGCCCACAACCCTTTCCTATCCTATACCCTTAAAGGTCGGCAGCGCAACTGTAACGTTGTAAGTGTTGCAGGTGTCCATGGGCGGCGCTAGTCACTTACCATCAGGAGACACGCCAGCTCGTTTGTCCTACTATCCCATAAAAAAAACAAATCTCCACCATTATTCTCTCAACTATCAACTATTTCTAATTACTACGATGTCTATTTCGTTAATAAATTAACTATAATTTTACGACGTTGTTTTTTACACAATCTTATAAAAGCAGCAACCCGCCATACCCTGCTTGGCACCGCGTCTGTATGGAGGGAATATGGGCGGATGGGCCATAGACAGTTAACTCGACACTCTCGACAGCGTCTATCGCCAGGCTCTCAATATGATAAATCATTCCCTTTCTCAGTGGCAAGGGAAGCAGTTCTAGCGGGGTCCCAGAATAATAGCTAATACAAACAATGACACATATATTTGTAAAAAACAAATAATAATATAAAGACATCACTGGCAATGTTGCAATAAATATTTGATTGTCTCTCTTGTTCGATTGTTTCAGTCACATGTTCAATAGGCACAGTAGGTACAGTCTGTCACTCGGGTCTCGCGAGATATCGTCTCCTCATGGAACTGCGTGGGCACTTGAACTGTTTATCTTCAGAAACCTTGCCGGTATCTATTGTTGACAGAACATGCTTTGTAAAAAACATTCGGAAAGTAATATTTACGACTGTTGTACATGTGATAACTCGCCTATCCTTCGCGAGAACTCGCTCAGTCCTCTTCTATTGGCCGTTACGAAAAACACTTCTTCCGATATTTTTTGAAGCCACGCTGACAGAGATGGGAATCTGTAAATGTTATAATGATTAAGTGTGATTTGTACGTGGTATCGCATGGTAGAGTGGGGGTGGTGGGGGTCGCGGCTCACTTGTGCTTGTCGACGGGCACCAGCACGTTGAGCGTGCTGACGGTGGACGCGAACACGATGTCGCTCAGGTTGAGCTGCTCGCCGCCGAACCAGCGCCGGCCCCCGAGCATGTTCTCTAGGTCCTCGTAGGCGCATTCGATCTCTATTATTTGTTGCGGCATTACGAAGTGGCAGTTCTCATACAAAATAGGATACTGCAACAAAAATATCACAATAAAAAAAAACACAACAACGCCTGCCACCAGTACCTTGTAGCACCTACATATGGTGGTTGCTGCACTGCTTTTTAGTGACAGCATTAAGCATTTAATTAGCGAAATTGTTCCCGCCCTATCTGACAGGGTATCAGAGCTTCAGGCAAACTCTCGCTACTCTCGTGATATGTGAGTCCACACCGCGCAGTGGCACAATTAGCTGCGGTTTCAGGTGATCTGTGTCCTCTGTACTGTAGGTACTGGGTGGTGGTGGCTGAGTACATCATTGGTCCGGCAACTGCTGCTTTAACTGGTATACTCACGGCCGCCGAACGGTAGCGCGGGTACAGCACTCCGCTGTTATAATGTAACTGCTGATCCACGACCGACCTTCCTCCTGGATCTTTGGGTAAAAGGTTGCTAAAGTCACAGTAGCGTGTCACCAGGTATGAGCAAATGGCGTGGCTAAAATCAAACACACTTATCTGTATATCATTCAATGCGAGAACGACGAAAGTAGATCTAATACGACTGCATTGAATTGGCTATTCAAGGTTTTTTCTTTCTTTATAAATGAAGTAACATGACACTCCCAATAAGAGCAAAATAGCAAGTGTAGGCAGCGGCAGTAATTGGGCTGGCCCCATGTGACTAGTGTTAAAAATTCAAAAAAATCGAAACATTTTCATTCCTTAGATTTTATAAAGTACTTAGAATCGTCATACAAAACTACTACATATCTTAAATCAGCGGAGGTTAGATTCCCTATCATCACACAGTCTTGAATGTAAAAGCAAATCTAAGTGCCAGTTCCGGCGTCAAAGCTTCTTGAGAAGAAATGGCAAGAAACTCCAGGCCGACTCTTTTCAATTACCAGTTTAACAATATTGTTTACAATCAACATAACACAAAATGAGCAATTAAATTCCAAACTTTTTTACCGTTTCTGTAAACTTATGGAAGCGAGAGCTGAGTATGGCAGAGTGTGCATGAAAGTAGATAAACGCGGTAGAAATAAGGGCACTGCGCAAAATCAGCACAGTGACTCTCGCTGACCGCGGAAGCTGGATTGAAGGAGGGTGTAAATGTAGCACGCTCCAATGGTTCGGACATGTAGAAAAAAAGGATGACGCAAGATTGACTAAGCAGATATACAATGCGGATTAAGGAGTTGAGGACGGCCAAGACACACATTCCATGACCAAATAGAACGTGTTCTGGCGGAAGGTGCTGTTAGAAGCCTCAAAAATCAACGCGCGTGCTTGAAAAGAGCTACGAAAGTCAAAGAAGCGAATGAGGCATGTAAGAATCGTGTCTCATAGCGCTCTGTTCTCTCCGCCCCGCAAGGGATTTGGTGTGAAGTGTATGTATGTAATCTGCGATACAATAGTAAGCCCTTTGAAATAACATAACTTCACGCCTTCTTCTACCCGAAGGTGTAGGCAGCGACTGTTAAAGTGTTAGGTTAAGCCTCGACTCGCCGTTATGTTTACCTCCTAAATGAATGAAATAGGTGGCGAACCTATTGCCATACCGGTTTTCGAAGTTTTCAGTCGTCGATATTTGGGTACTTCTTCAGAGACAAAATTTTGGACGTCTATGGATTTATTTCTAAACTAAGTGGCACAAAAGCGTGTATTTTTTTTTATACAGGTTAGCTTTAACTCTAACTGGGACAAGTAATATTTTTTTAATAATTTTTGTTGTCTAAGTATAAATTATAAATATTTGAAGTATGTTCTTCTGATTCATATGACGCGTCCACATGCTATTGTCCGGAAGAAAATAGTCGATATCGCATTTTCCCTTTGTGCCCCTTGAATTGCCCCTTTCTAAAAAAAATGTACTAGTTATATTTCTGCCTTAGTTAACTTATAAATAGGCAAATAAATTGTGTCCGGCTGCACTTGACCGTGCTTGGGCGGCTAATAATAATGAGAGTTTGGATTGCCGCCTGGGGGAAGACAGCCGTGCAACCGACGAACCAGAAGGTGGACGTGCAGCTGGTTTGCTTGGATTCTGGAGTTACAAAGGTACATATCTGATTCATCTGTGCTTGGTTCAGGTGACATTTTGATTACAATGCTTACTTTATAAAATTTATTTTATGGTTTTACAACTTCAATCTGTACTTCGTGTAATGCTTTTGGGTTATTAGACCAGGGTAGATAATTTTTAAAGCCAAAAAAAAAAATAGTAGGATGAAATCCATTAGAAAAGGAAGAGAATATTACAAAAATGAAAGGAAAAATAATTTACGGGCGATCTGAGGTCGGGAAGGGGGTGGGGGTGAGTTTTTAAGGGTAAAAAACGGTTTTTCTCGATTTTCGGCAAAACTAAAAGTCCTATGGAAAAAAGTTTAATGGCAAAGTTGTAGGTAATAAAAAGATCGAAAACTTTTGTATTTACACTTTTTTCACAGAACCTCAAAATTTTGATGAAAAATTCAAAAAACCAAGTTTTTGGATTTTTATTTTTATCTTTTACAAAAATATTTTTTTTCCCACGATATTTTGTGAAAAGTTGCCTTTTTATGTCCCAAATACGCTATAATTTATTTGTTTAAAATTTTTTTTTTTTTGCCTTATATTGAATTAATATCGAAAAAGCACCCTAATTTTCAATCGAAAATTCACCCGACAAAATATCAGTTTTTTTCAAAAAGTTGGTATGTTATCTGTTTGCTGAAAAGTCTACTTTCCGATGATGCAAAAAAAAAACTGTGCTATTGTAGTAAATTTTCTCAGAAAATGCAAATCAAAATCGATAAATACTCGAATTCAGAAATTAATAACTTATTTGTTTGTTAATTATAGTAATTCACTTTGATTTGCAATTTTTTTTATCAATGTAACATTTAATCTTGCGATTTTCGGGTAATTAAAGTATAAATTTTAATAAATAGCTCTAAATTGTATATAATAATTTAAAAAAAAAATCGGATTTGGTATTTTTTTCGATTTTGATTTGCATTTTCTGAGAAAATTTACTAGAATAGCACAATTTTTTTTGCACCATCGGAAAGTAGACATCTCAGCAAACAGAAAACATACCAACTTTTTGAAAAAAGCTGATATTTTGTCGGGTGAATTTTCGATTGAAAATTAGGGTGCTTTTTCGATATTAATTCAATATAAGGCAAAAAATATATATTTTTCAACAAATAAATTACAGCGTATTTGGGACATAAAATGGCAACTTTTCACAAAATATCGTGGGGAAAAAATATTTTTGTGAAAGATATAAATAAAAATCCAACAACTTGGTTTTTTGAATTTTTCATCTAATATTTGAGGTTATGTGAAAAAAGTGTAAATACAAAAGTTTTAGATCTTTTTATTACCTACAACTTTGCCATTAAACTTTTTTCCATAGGACTTTTAGTTTTGCCGGAAATCGAGAAAAACCGTTTTTTACCCTTAAAAACTCACCCCCACCCCCTTCCCGACCTCAGATCGCCCGTAAATTATTTTTCCTTTCATTTTTGTAATATTCTCCTCCTTTTCTAATGGGTTTCATCCTAATTATCCTTACTATTATTTTTTTTTCACTTTTTAGTATTTTTGAAGGCATCTACCCTGGTCTATATAGATTCAAGTGTAAAAATAATATTACTGAAGTCAGTATGCCTGACGAGTTATGCATATATAAAGGCAAAATCCTGATTCATCTGATCAAAACACCATATGAATCTTAAAAATCTCCTTTTCAGCACAAAAGTAACGCTTTTGTTATGTACGTAGGAGAAAAAAAAGACTCACAGAACGCAAAATATGCAAAACATAAGAAAAGATCCAGACAAGTATAATGTGTGGTAAATAAAAATAAAAGAATCATATTTGAAAAGAAAGAAAAAAATCGTATCAGTTCAGAGTTTGACTCCCTAACAAAAACTAGCTAGAAAAAGTTCAGACAGAAAGTTCTCGAAGATTTTATGCTAAAAACAAATAAAAAGAACATTCAGATGAAGAAATAATTGATGAAAGTGATCCAGTAGACAATACCAAAAATGATGATTTGCAATTACCACCATCTCAAGCAGTTATACCAAGGATTATACCAAGGCCTCCTGAAATTCCCAGGTCCTCACAGGTCATAGCTCCATCTTCATCATTTTCTGAAGTATTCTGAACGTATAACAAAATTTGCTATAAGACAACAAATGACGCTTAGAATTAGAATTTCTCAATCAATGCTAACGTCGCTTCGAGAATGATAGAATCGCCTTCAACAAATACTTCAATATCACCGAGGTCTCATAGCCCACAAAGTAGCATCACATTGTATCCACGACGTGTCTTCAGCTCAAAAGTTTCCCAAAAAAATTCCAAATATCTTCGTGGAAAAATATTTTGCGCAAGCATCAATACAGATACAACAAAGAATTACAGCTGAAAAACCGACAAAAATCTGTCTGGAAATAAAAATAAACAGCTGATTGATGCAGATTTTCACTGTTTTCATAAATACATGTTATTTAAATACATACATATGTTCAATAAAATATTTTATATGTGTAAAACATGTTTCTTTCATTTACACTTACGTTCACCCAAATTACACAGAGGCTTTTAATTTAAGTTCTTGTTAGGTATGTTTCATCTGTTAAAAATTATGAAACATCTGGGCACAAAATATTTAATTGTAGATATTTTGAAAACTACTTTCCGAAATTAAAATATATGTTATTTAGTTATCTTTTTAACATATAAGCATGAGTGACAGAGCTGAAAATGTAATAAAATTTTGGCCAGATGAATCAGCCGAAGTATAAAATTTCGAAGAAATACCCATTTATCACACATAAAAAAGTCATTGGTGTGTGCCAGGATTCAAAGTCGCTTCTACAATAACTACGCATCTACAATAAACTTCCTCTCAGAAAATCAACGTAAAATGGCTCATACCGCGTTTCGTTTGGTGAGAGAGGTACCTGGAGGTCCACCCCTCTTTTTCATCCGTTCATTTAGAGGTTGGCAACGCAACTGTAGCACTATATGAGTTGCAGGTGTCCATGGGCGGCGTTGGTCACTTACCACCAGGTGAGGCGCCTGCGCGTTTGCTCTCCTATACCATTTTAGTTAGAAGGGGCAACCAAGCTTGCTGATGTACTGAGATATTTAAGGCTATAAATCTTTTGCGGCTTGGTTTTCGCTGTTTACCATAAAGTTAGGTTACACAAAAATGTCAACAGCTTCAACACGTACTTACCTATCGCTCAATATCAGCTCTCTATCTTTGAAGACCGGCAGCGTCTGGAGAGGGTTCAGCTGTTAACCATACAAACAGATTACACTATATTTCATCGTGGTTCTTTTGCGCTTCATTTTGCTTCTGCCATACGAACAAGTTATTCACAATTACCCATTTACATTAACATGAGATTGTAGCCATTTGACACCATTGTACCAATTTAGCCGTAAGTATTATTACAGTACACTCTAATGGCGTAGATATTTAAATACACTCGAGAGCAATGAATCCGGGTCACTTAAAGAATCCTAAAAATCTCGGAAACTAAAAATGCTAGGTTAATGCAATAAATTGTATTTAATAGACAATGTAATACTCCTTAAATGAAGGTATTAAAACTTCTTAGTTATTGTAAAGTTATATCATAAAAAAATCAAATTTGAAAAAGGGCCACTTTCGAAGATGGAACTACGAAATTACAGCATTTGGTTTTGCTTTTGTTTGTAATCTGTCATTTATGTGGGTACATAAACCATGTTGATAGTGCTCTATATTCATTATTCAAGCTGAAATTATGTCGCTTACGCCTGAAGAATGCACCAGAATACTTACAATGCTGGAAACCGGCCGGAGTCAGCGCGATACAGCCAGGACTGTTGGTGTGTCGCTGTCAACAGTACAAAGAGTTCTCCGACGTTACGAAGAAACTGGTTCTAACCTACGCAGACCAGGAACGGGCAGAACCAGGTATACCACAGCACGAGAAGACCGATACTTGGTGAACACCATGCTTCGAAATCGCTTTCTCACAGGAACTGAACTCACCAATCAGTTTCGACGCCTCGGAGGAAGTAACCCAAGTGCATGGACAGTAAGACGTCGGCTTGCTGAATCTAACTTAAAACCCCTTAGACCTGCAAACGGCCCTAAACTGGAGCGTGGGCATCGTATTTCAAGACTAAGATATGCCCAGAGCCACGTAAATTGGAGTATTGAAGATTGGTCAAAAGTTATGTTCTCCGACGAATCAAAATTTATGCTCTACAAGCACGATGGAAGACACAGAGTGTATCGAAGACCAGGGGAAAGATTCAAGCAAGCATGCATCGAGGAAAAAGTAGCCTACGGTGGTGGGTCTGTACTTGTGTGGGCCGGAATTTCTTCTGAAAGTCGCACAGAGCTGGTGATCATAGAAAACGGCTCTTTAACTAGCGTAAGATATGTGGAAGAAATCCTCAATGATCACGTTGGTCCATTTATGGTCAATTTAGGTGAGGATGCTATATTTATGCATGACAATGCCCGACCTCATACAGGTAGGATTGTGAATGACTACGTTCAAGAGATGAACATTACTCGTATGGAGTGGCCAGCGCGCAGCCCGGATATCAACCCGATCGAGCATGCTTGGGACGAGCTAGGCAGATGCGTAAAACAACGAAACCCTCCCCCAATCACGCTTCGTGAGCTCAAAATTGCTCTCACAGAGGAATGGGAGAATATTCCCCAAAATCGTATAAGGAACTTGGTGTACAGCATGCCAAACCGCGTAAACGCAGTAATGGAAGCACGAGGAGGCAATACGAAGTATTAAAATTCAAGAAAATCGTAATAAAGTTCAAAAATTTCATGTTTCCTATTTTTGTTTTAAGGAGAGATCAGCAGATTTTTTCTTTATGTAATTTTGTGTTAATAAAATGTATGGTGACTCATATTTTTTTTACTTTCATTTAAGGAGTATTACATTGTCTATTAAATACAATTTATTGCATTAACCTATCATTTTTAGTTTCCGAGATTTTTAACATTCTTTAAGTGACCCGGATTCATTGCTCTCGAGAGTAGTTCACTATGGCCAAGATTATGATTTCGTCGTCAAAAATGAAAAAACTGGCCTCTCAAGAATGTTCAAATTTATTTTGGCCTGTTGGCCTGCTCTAAACCGGCTTTATGGATTGAACATCCATTAAATGAGCTCTTTCATCCTATTTAAGATATTAGATCTTAAATAGGAAATTTAATATTTGTCTTAAGATATTAGATCATAAAACTCTTTACAGGGTTTTCGAAAACATTCCATAATTTGTCTATGAAAAGACAAAAACATTCCAAAATCTTCTTTAGTAAATACTGCTGTAGTAAATTAAGTATTAAGTAGCTAAAGTAACATTTTATATCTGATATTTTACAACTTTGAATATAAACTTATTTGTGAATGTCTTATTTAGATTAATAGATAACAATTTATCTGTAATAATCAATGTGTATTGATGGTAATTTTATGTTTCTAGATCATATGTGGCAAGATATTGCATACCTATAATATGTAATTTTTATTTTTACTCGCTTGATCTCACAACTTCCATTAGTATCAGTGCTATTAATATACCCACTAGCTAAAAAATGTTATTCTATTTTACTGTAAATGATCTGATATTAGTTGTTAATAACAAACATTATCCTATTTTTACCACTGTAATAGTTACAACTCAATGTAATCCACATTTTCATTAGTTAAATTTTACATTTCAAATTGATATAGGAATATAGTTGTATTACATTCACTCATTATATTCTGTTATCTATCTATTCTGTTTCAGATTAATACGATCTTAACATAATTGTGCAATATAGTAAGTATATATGTATATATAAAACATATTTTATTTTCATTATGTTTATTTTTATTTAACAACTTATATATTGTCTCATGGGAACGCAATGACATCAAATGAGATAATTAATAGATGTAAGAACGGCGGCGATGGGGTTCGCAACCTATCACGTCTCGTTTCCCATGGGCGCGAAAAGTGGGCTACTGATGGCCATTTTGCTACGTTGAATATTAGAGGTGCTATGAAAGATAAAATTGAGGATGTATGTGATTTGATGAATGAAAGGAAAATTGACATTATGTGCGTAAATGAGACCAAGAGGAAAGGATGTGACACCACTTTACATGGACCATACACAGCCTACTGGTCAGGCGTATCTAGAACCAGTAGAGGTTGTAAAGGTGTTGGGGTCATACTGTCTGAGAGAAAGAATTAGTGTGTGACAGAATTTGAATGTGTGAGCCCAAGGATACTGTGACTGAGACTGAATTATTATGCGCATCTTTGTACTGGGGGTATACGCTCCGCAAGATGCGCAATGGAATCAATCTCCGTCAGCCGAAACAGAGAGAAAGGTTTTCTGGGAGAGTGTGAAAGATATCGTAAGTAAGTGTAACGCGAACGAAAAGATAATGTTGATTGGTGATTTTAATGCTTGGGTTGGATTGAAACGTGATGGATCTGCAGATGTGTTAGGGAGGTATGGCGATGAGAGAATAAATGAAAATGGAGAAAGTTTGCTCGAAGTATGTCTGGAGTCGAATCTTGTGGTCACAAACACATTGTTTGAGCACAAGAAGATTCATTTGTATATAAGAGAAGAAGGAAACCAACGAAGTATGATTGATTTCATGATTGTGGATGAACGATTGCGTAAGAGAGTGTTAGATACGAGAGCTTATCGAGGTCACGGCGTTGATACGGACCACCACCTAGTAGTTACACGCATAAGGGGAATTTTTAAAAGGTCGAAGCAGGACTTCAGCATGTTAGAACGTATAAAAGTGGAAAAACTGCTAGAAGGAAGTATAAAAGAAGAGTTTTCAAGTAAGCTGAGTGAGAAATTTGAGGGTTTAAATGATAGTGTACAAGATATTGAACAAATATGGAAGGTACTGAAAGAAGTATTAGTGAATGTAGCTACAGAAGTGTGTGGTGTAAGTAAGAGAAAAAAGTGCTCAGTCTGCTTGTGACCACGGCCAGTGCAACCTGGCCGAAACGTCAAGCTAATCAAGGTAAATATTTGTTTACCTAAAAAAGTGTCGCGTTAATTCCCGTTCATCATTATCACTGGGTAATATGCAACGCGAAAGCCTAAAAGTTTTTAAGAGAAAAAAAGTATGTAAGATAAATAATGTGTGTCAGGAGATTCAAGTGGCAGCGTCAAAAAAGAAGAAAGCTTGGTTGGACTGGTTGGCTGCAAAAGCTAACCAAAATATAAGGAAGGCAACGAATGAAGATGTATGCAAAGCAAGAACCGAGTATAAAAGATTGAAAAGTGTTGTGAAAGTAGTAACAGCGAAGGAAAAAGAGAATGATAGAGATGAATTTGATAGGAAGTTACCTGATGACTTCCAGAATAATATCAAACTATTTTGGAAGTCCATAAGATCAGCCAGAGGAAAAATCTCCACATCGCAACTGGACCAAATCAGAAATAAGGATGGAACTATGTTGAAAGGTGAGAAGTATGTTCTGGGTAGATGGAGATAATATTTTGAGAGTCTGTTTGAGAAGGAATACAGTAGTGTGCAGAATGAAGTTTTTAGTGAAGGTTGTGTTGAAAGGGATATCAGCATAGAAGAGATTGTGGAAGAATTAAATAGTTTGTTTTTTTTTTTGTTTATGGGATAGCCTCCTATGGAAAACCTCCCTATGGAAAAAGCACCAATACAACGGCCCCCAGTTCCCGGTGGTCCCGCTATTCCCGGCCAAGGCAGCGGTCGTGGTAACGGTGGGACAGGGGGTGCGAAGAATCTCCGGGTTACGGCAGGCTGTCAAAAACAACTACTCGTGGCCACTTATAATGGACGCAGTCTTCGGCTGGACCAACACCTCACCGAACTCGAGGTGGAGCGGAGTTGCTTGAACTGGCATATTCTAGGGTTATCTGAAGTCCGGCGAGAGGGGGAGGACACGATAACCTTACAGTCAGGCAACTTACTCTACTTTCGGGAAGGTGACCAGCTCTCCCAGGGGGGTGTCGGTCTCCTCGTTCACAAGGACCTCGTTAGCAGCGTTGTGGAGATCAGTAGTGTGTCGACCAGGGTAGCGTACCTTGTACTGAAACTCACCAACAAGTACACCCTGAAGGTAATACAGGTATATGCGCCGACCTCGACATACTCTGACGAGATAGCGGAGGCGATGTACGAGGATATTGCGAAAGCAATACATTGTACCGCCAAGGCTCACTACAACGTTGTTATGGGGGACTTCAACGCCAAAGTGGGAGTACAAGAAAGCGGCGAAACGAAAATCGGTCCATATGGCTTGGGGTGCCGGAATCACAGGGGCCAGATGCTGGTCAACTTCCTGGAGTCTGAAAGGCTTTTCTTGATGAATTCATTCTTCAAGAAGAGTCTCCACAGGAGGTGGACTTGGCGAAGCCCCGATTCGGTGACAAGGAACGAGATAGATTTTATCATTACGGATAGTAAGCATATATTTAGAGATGTCTCTGTGATCAACAGGTTCAATACTGGAAGTGATCACCGACTTCTTCGAGGCTGTCTAAATATTAACTTAAAAGCTGAAAGGACCCGGAAGATAAGGTCTATTATCCGACCTACGCCACTCCAAATAGCCGAAACCGAAAAGTTCCAAATGGAACTTAAAAATCGATTCGACCTGCTGGAAACCAGTCCACGTTGCCTGCAACGTGGACGAAAAAGCGGACACTGTGGTCAACACGCTGAGGAAAGTGTCTCCAAGGCTGTTCCCGAGATCGCAGAAAAAGGAGTCCAAGCTCTCTGCTGAGACACTCGAGCTGATGAAGCAAAGGCGAGAAACTCCATCCGATCAGCTGTCTTCGTCAGAATGGAAAAGCCTAAACCAGCGCATTAGAAAGCTGATGCGGCGCGACCTTCGTCGATCGAATACGCGAGTAATCGAGAACGCGATCGACCGCAACAAAGGGTCGAAAGTGTTCGCTCAGCAGCTTGGAAGGTCCCATCTGACGAAGCTGAAAACTGCGGATGGACGTATCGTCACCTCTAGGCCCGAGATTCTCGCAGAGATCGAATCTTTTTATGGGCTTCTTTATTCCACACGGATGACCAAGCCAACTGGACACAGCGATGATGACCACAGAGCCCCGCTAACGCGTCACTATAGTGAGGACATTCCCGATGTCACTGAAAGTGAGATTAGTGCGGCTCTCGGGCAACTCCAGAACAACAAGGCACCCGGTGATGACGGAATTACTACAGAGCTTCTAAAAGCCGGCGGGAGTCCTATCCTAAAGGAATTAGCAAGCCTTTTAATTCCATCATACACCAGGGCATAACACCACAGGCTTGGAGCAGGAGTGCGGTGGTGTTGTTCTTCAAAAAAGGTGATAAAACCTTACTGAATAATTACAGACCCATCTCACTCCTGGGCCATATCTACAAGTTGTTCTCGAGGGTCGTCACGAATCGTCTCGCTGCAAGACTCGACGAATTCCAGCCTCCAGAGCAGGCCGGGTTTCGAAAAGGCTTTAGTACCGTGGACCACATTCATGCTGTTCGGCAGATTGTACAGAAGACCGATGAGTACAATCAGCCGCTGTGTATGGCATTCGTGGACTACGAAAAAGCCTTTGACTCCATCGAAACTTGGGCAGTTCTGGATGCACTGCAGCGATGTCAGATTGACTGGCGTTATATCGAGGTGCTGAAATGCTTGTATGACACCGCCACGATGGCTGTCCAGATACAGGACCAGGCGACGAACTCCATCGAGCTGAATCGAGGTGTAAGACAGGGAGATGTTATATCTCCCAAACTTTTCACCAATGCTCTGGAGGATGTTTTCAAGACACTGGATTGGACTGGACAGGGTATCAACGTGAATGGTGAGTACATCTCGCATCTTCGGTTTGCCGACGACATCGTTGTAATGGCAGAGTCGCTGGAACAGTTAAGCGGAATGCTGCGCAGCCTGGACGAGTCCTCCCAGCGTGTCGGTTTGGGCATGAACTTGGACAAGACCAAAGTCATGTTCAATGAACATGTTGTGCCCGGACCGATAAGCGTCGAAGGGTCAGTTCTCGAAGTCGTAAACAAATACGTCTACCTAGGCCAAATCATCCAGTTAGGTAGACGTAACTTCGAGAAGGAGGCCGAAAGGAGGATTCAGCTTGGTTGGGCTGCATTCGGCAGACTACGTCGAGTCTTCAGTTCGCCTATACCGCAATGTCTGAAGACCAAAGACCAGTGCGTCTTACCGGTGATGACCTACGGTGCCGAAACGTGGACACTCACGGTGGGGCTAGTCCACAAATTTAAAGTCGCTCAGCGAGCTATGGAGCGGGCTATGCTCGGGGTATCTCTGAAAGATAAACTCAGGAATGAGTATATCCGCCAGAGAACTGGAGTAACCGACATAGCTCGTAGAATAAGCTCGCTGAAGTGGCAATGGGCTGGTCACATCAGCCGAAGGACCGACGGTAGATGGAGTAAGGTCATAGAGTGGAGACCGCGTCTTGGCAAACGTAGCGTAGGACGCCCACCAGCCCGATGGTCAGACGACCTCAGAAAGGCTGCTGGAAAAGACTGGATGCGGAAGGAAGAGAATCGGATGTTGTGGCGCACATTGGGAGAGGCCTATGTCCAGCAGTGGACTGCAATAGGCTGATGATGATGATTATGGGATAGGAGGGCAAACGAGCAGGCGTGTCACCTGATGGTAAGCAACTAACGCCGCCCATGGACACCAGCAACACATATAGTGTTACTGTTGCGTTTCCGACCTTTAGGGGAGAGGGGAAAGGAAAGGATGGGGAAAGGGGGTGGGCCTCCGGATACCTCTCTCACCGAACGAAACGCGGCATGAGCCACTTTACGTCGATCTTCTGAGAGGTCGTGGTATTTCACCGGTCGAGCCGGCCCATTCATGCAGCGAACTGCTTGTCTCTACCACTGTTGAAATATGAAATTAGGTAAGCCTCCGGGATATGATAGAATATCAGCCGAGATGCTCAAAGCTGGACAGGGTCTGGTAATAAAACTACTGCTCCGAATTTTTAACATGTGCCTGGGGAGCGGCATTGTGCTTTGGCATTTTTGCAGCATTTTTGTGGCATTTTTGGCTAAAAGCCAAAAAGTTTTCTGTGCTTTCGTAAATTTAGAGCAGGCTTATGACAGAGTGGTGAGGAATGAATTATGGTTGACACTATCCTTCTATGGGGTGAGCAGTTGCTTGATATGAGCGATGAAATCACTTTACAGCGATTCCAGAGCTTGTGTCAGGATAGGACAGGGATATTCATTTTTTTCAGGCGGGGCACAAACTGTAAAATGCGGCCCCCGCCCACTTAGATTTATTTTTACCTGTATCATCCGTGATATCAGCATCAGATATCCACTACAAGGTTATAATCAATTCGCAGGTCAATACAAATATTGGGCAAAGCATACTGCAAATAATGCTTACTTTTTAAAAGCGTAAAGCTCCAGGCAATATTTAACGGCGGTGCATAAATCTCGCTCGTATTTTCGAGCCAGATCTGCTCCATATACTGAGTAATTATGAAGTGATAAATAAGTAAATGCCTGGAAACTGGCTTATCCACACTCTAATCTAAATAGTCCAGGCAGTGCTGCTTTGGAATGCTTTGCCTGTGGAAATCAGGAAAGCCAAATCCATAGCATGTTTTAAATCTCTTCTGGCGCAACATTTTGAAACATTCTAATTTGTTATATAACTGTTACTTTTGTATATACGTATGTCTGTAATTCTGTAGGTCTGTGTATATATATTTTATTATATACTTACTGACTATTTAATGTATTATATTTTAGAATTATTTATTTATTTATATATTTAATTTATGTATATATCTATATGTTAATTAATGTATTTATGTATATTCTGAATGACGTATTTATTAATTATGTTTTGTCGATTATTACACCTGATTACCCGTGTCTTGTATTTACTATTGTCCATCCAAAGGTTGCCTGTAAGAAATTGCTTTTAGTGATAAGGCCGCCATTTGTACTTTTATTTATTTAGTCTAATGTATGTTTCTTGTTTTCCTATTCTATAAGGTGTACAAATAAAGAGTTATCTATCTATCTATCTATCTATCTAATTTACTGACCAATCCATTTTCCTAGAGACAATGGGACGATTGCTCAGCGTGCTATGGAACGGGCTATGCTAGGAATCTCTCTGCGAGATAAAATTCGCAATACGGAGATAAGCAATAGATCTAGCAGTGACCGACATACCCCGTAAGGTTAGCACGCTGAATTGGAGATGGGCAGGCCACATCACTCGATGAACCCAGTACCGCTGGGGTAGAAAGGTTGTGACCACGAACCGGTCGACGCGTAGTATGCCGTACCCCCACTAGGTGGACAGACGACCTTGTAGAATCCGCGGGAGGCCAATGGATGTAAGTTGCACAGCCAGCAGTTATTTTGGTCTATGGGGGAGGCCTACGTCCAGCACTGGACCTCAAAAGGCTAATGATGATGACCACCATCACCCAATTTAAGAACATTATTAGATAATACGACCTTCCGTATCGCAACGTGCCTTCGTTTAGGTGCTCCCTGTGTTTCGTCGCATTTATGTTGCTTCGGAGTGGTTGTCGACAGTAAAGGACATCATGGCTTCTCATGCGCCAGGAGCGCCGGCCGCATTTCCCGTCACGCCAATATCAAAGACATTATCCGTCGTGCTCTTGTCACCGCCGGTGTACCATCTGTTCTAGAACCGAACGGTTTTGTGCGCGATGATGACAAGAGACCGGACGGGATGTCTCTTTTGCCTAGGAAGATGGGTAGGCTTTTGGTGTGGGACGCTACTTGCGTCGATAGCCTTGCGCTATCGCTTTCAAGCACGATAGGGGAGTTCGCCGCCTCTACTGTGGCGTCGTGCGGTCCGTGGCCTTGTACGGGGCCCCCGTTTGGTCGCGCGACCTCTCGGGGACCTCCCCTGGAGCGAATCATGGCCATCCGGATCGTACGGGGCTACCGTAGCATCTCATAGGAGGCGGCCGCGGACTTCAGATGTACGCAGCCGCGTACGATCTCGGCCAGGGAGGGGGGGACCCGGACGCGCGGGGACACGAAGTGCGGAGGCGGGAGGCCTTCCGGCGGGGCCTGGGGGACTGGCGCGACGCGCCGTTAGCGCACCGTCGGTGCCGTCCTGCCCCACCTCGAGGCCTGGTGCTTCGTAAATGGGGCACGGTCACCTACATTCGTCACGGACATTGCGCATCCGACCTGGACTCGGCCCAGCACACGCTGGAGGTCTGCCCAAGCGCCGAGTCCTGGTCGACAGGATCGGGCGAGACTTGTCCCCGCCAGCGTTCATCGCGGCAATGCTGGCGGGCGAGGAGGAGTGAAAGGTTGTGGTGTGAAGCTGTTATGCTCGAGAAGGTGGCCGCCGAGCGGGATCGGGAGAGAGCCGATCCCGCTCGAAGACGGCGACGGCGAGCTCAGTGATCGCAGCCGCCGACGGGCTACGAGGGCACTGCCCGCAGGTGCGCCCGAGTCGCGGCCCAGGAAGGATGACCCCTGGTGCGGCCGGGGAGGATCGTCGGGGGCGCCGCTGGCCGCGCGCCTCTATACAGACGCGGTCGGAGCCGCCCCGCCCTGGGGAGCCTCACGCCGAGGCTCCCCGAGGATGAGCTCCCCTCGTGTTAGAGGGGGGCGACGGCAGGGTGGCCCAGAGGGCTGAAGCACTGTCCTGGACCACCCTAACGCCGGAGGAAGGCCGCCGCGAGGTGTTAGTAGTGGGTAGCCCTAGGATCGGAGTTCAGTTTACTGCTTTGGGAGTCCCACACGTCCCCAGGCGGGGGCATAAAGTTGTGCATAAAGCATTTCCTCGCGTGAAAAAAACAAGGGGTGGCCGGTGATGCTGCTGTTTCAGAAGAAAATCGAAAGTGGCACAAATATAGAAAACTAGTAAGTGATTACGTTTTTGAGCCGTTTGGGGTTGAGACTCTTGGGGCATGGGGTCCGAGTGCTCGTGCACTCTATAAAGATCTTGCAAAGAGACTGATCGAGGCCTCTCGCAACCAGAGGGTTGGTCTATTCTTCGCACAGAGGATTAGCATTGCCGCACGCACGAAAATTGCATTTTTGGTCTCAGAAAATATAAGCCAAGATCCTATAACCGCTTTGCTGTTAGGCCACCTCCTGTGCCACTTAAACGCTGTTAAATATCTTCCATTGCGTTATGTAGATCTAAATTCAATGTTACCGGATTGATTTACTGCTAATAATACAGCCTGATTGGTAAAGAAAGACCGTTGTTGGTTAGTATTTTGTTTATACGGACTGGTTTAATATCGAAAAGGGTGTTAGACAGGGATGTGTAACTTCGCCAGGACTGTTTAACCTATATATTCGACGGGCCTCGTGGCGCATTGGTAATACTACCGGTTGCAGCAATGAGGTCGGGGGTTCGAATCCCACCCGAGCACACAAATATTTGTGACAAACATGAATATTTGTGTGGTGTCTGGGTGTTTTTCTATGTATTATAAGTATATATTTACAAAAGAAAAGTATCCGTATATCCGATAACTAGTATCCATAACACAAGCATTTAGTTGCTTAGCTTGGAACTAGAGGGCGCTGTGTGTATTGTGTCCAAGATATTATTATTATTATTATATTGATAATTGTTTAAAAGAATTGAAGGAGAGTGTGTATGGATTAAAAATGAACGATTTAATCATCAAATGCCTTCTTTACGCTGATGATCAGATCCTCCTGGCGTCATCTGAGGAAGAATTGCAGTTGATGATTAATATATTACATGGGTCTTTGAGAGAGAAAGGATTGAAAGTGAATGTATGTAAGTCTAAAGCAATGGTTTTTGAAAGAGATGAAAGTATGTCTAAATGCGAGATTGTGATTGATGGAGAAAAAGTGGAACAGGTGAAAGAGTTCATGTATTTAGGCACAAAGTTTACGAGAGATGGAAAGTATGAATGCGATATTGAAAGACGGGTTTTGGCTGGAAATCAAGTGAATGGGGCCCTGAACAACTTTATGAATAGCCAGAAAGTCTCCAAAAAGGCAAGACTGGCTGTACACAGAGGGGTTTTGATTCCCACGCTTATGTATGGGAGTGAATGTTGGGTTCAGGCAGGAGAAGCACAGAAGTAAGATTAATGCTGTAGAAATGAGGAGTCTGAGGAGTATAGCTGGAGTAAGCTTGGTGGATAAAATGAGAAACAGTGTAATCCGAGAACGTTGTGGTGTGAAAGAAGATATAGTGACAAGGATAGAGAAAGGAATGCTTAGATAGTTCGGACATGTAGAAAGGATGGACGAAAGCAGACTGACTAAACGAATTTATAAGACAAGTGTGAAAGGGCGAACCGGTGAAGGACGACCTAGGCGGACCTACCACCAACAAATCTACGATATGTTGGTAAAAAGCCAGGTCAGGAGTGGAAATAACCGACGAGCATGTATGAAGGCGATAATGAGAGTGGAGGAAGCAAGAAACGTATGTCAGGATCGTAGCAAGTGGAAAGAATTAGTCTCTGTCTACCCCCATGGGAAAATAGCGTGATTGTATGTATGTATGTTTCATCCTATTCCTTCCTTGAATATTATAATTTAAAATAGCCTCACTATGATCATCTCGGGAGCCTTGTGTTCACCCGCGTCCATGTTCACGTCCACCTCTGTGATGCTCATGTTCATGCAGTCGAGTGCCATCATCACAGCTCTGCACGCTGGGCTGCGGTCGGTCTTCCACAACGTGCAATGTCTACTTCACAAAAGATAGCTGTCTAATTATAATTTACCATCATATTACTATTTATAATACTTAAATATAAGATTGACTAAGCAGCTATATAGTCCAAAGATGTAGGATGTAAGAGTCGAGGACGGCCACGACCCAATTTCCATGTCCAAATTGAATGCGATCTCGAGGAAGGGAAGTCAGGAGCCATAGAAACCGACGAGCGTGTACGACAAGAGTTATGAAAGTCTAAGAAGCGAGTGAAGTGAATAAGAATCGTGCCTTAAGTAGCTCTGTTCTCTCTGCAAAGTACATAACGTGAAGTTATATTATGTTTTGTTTGTATAAATTACTAGCTGACCCGGCGAACTTTGTTCCGCATCAAAAATAATAAATGAGTAAATTTTGGATATCGTGATTTGACGTGAATTTGTGCTATTTATCGGCACGCGTTTTGATCGGTACTACTGCGCGCGACGTAACTGTTGTCCCGCTATTTTAATACTGCAATATCTTCGAAAATTTTCGTTTAAATGCTGTAAAGGGCCATGATCATCTATATTACATGCACAATCTATTTAAGACTTAATTTGATGAAAATGCTAAAATGTAAAAAATCGCTTCGTAAATAATCCATTAGTATTTCACGTAAAAAGTAAAAAAAAAAAAATGTTTATTGTAGGTTATCCCTAAGAGATAGATATATGCCCTAGACTTTTTTGTAGACCTTCTGAAGGTGTTTAATAATGTAGAACATTGTTTTAATCTATCACTTAGGGTTCAGCCAGCGTTCGCAATTAAAGTGCCAAATCTCGTAAATTACCACATTTTCTTTAGTACATTCTACATGAATTATGGATAAAAACCACCCCGTCTATCTATTAAAAAAACCTGTTCAAAATCCGTTGCGTAGATTCAAAGATTTCAAATTCAATTAAAATCAATCAATCATTCAAAGCGACTTTGAAAACAAAGTCAAAAATATTATGTAATGGTAATGATGATGATACAGACACGATCAACGTTCAAACTGGCTACGACTTACTTCAAACCTCTTGTAGCGATACCCTTACTGGCCGAGATACCCATTTAATTTAGATAGTTACTATTATTTTTGTATTTTTTTTTCTATATTTTTTTTCTATAGTTGGCTTGTTATCTTTTCATCCGAAAATTAGTATCAATACGGAAAACTAAAATTAAAAAAATTGTTAACACTGCATTCAAAACTATGCAATGGTTGACATTTTCTTTTTTATTGCTTCTCAAGTGCTCTATGATACGAGAAAATATAAATTATCAATAAAATCCTCAAAGTCGCAAAGAGTTCTAATAGGTTATTTTATTTTTATAAGTTTGTTCTTGGAATTTTACCAGCATATTAGATTGTATCAACATTACCATATAATTAAAAACATAAAATAAGATAAATTGAAGAAAAATAATCTGATGTTGGTTCGACTCTGAAAAATACTAAAATTAATTATTTTGTTATAAAGGTATACCTATTTAGGTAGTGGAAGAACACGTTGACTTATCAAGAAATACATGTAGTAGTGGAAAGGGTAGAGCCACTCAGTTCATTGCATAAATGGGTCGCCTCGACCGGTGAGATACCATGACTGGTGGTAGAGGTATCTGTGGGCCCAGTCCCTTTCCCCATCCTACTCCCTTAAAGGTCGGCAACTGTGTTGCAGGTGCTAGTTGCTAGTTTTTAAAATCCATTGCGTTGGCGACAGAAATTGCTCTAGCAATGACTCCTCGTATTAAGTACGCTATAAAAGTGAGTTTGTGTTTTTATACTCTGTCCATTAAATTAATGCATTTTAGACAGATTGCAAGAGAATTCAAAATATCGATAACTTATTAAAAACCTTGATTTGAGTCATAAGTCGTAAATGAAAGTATAGGTATCATGATTGCACATCGAATTTCATAAGTATATAGAAGTAAATAATATTAAATCTGTAGGTATTTCGTGTCGTTTTATAAATGTATATAGGATTGTGTGCCGCACACGTGATTCTACAAAATTGGCAACGGATTTGGCTGAAATTTGCAATAAAGATGTATATTTCATCCCGATATACCTACTCATAGGATTCGGACGTAAGCGAGAGAGACGGGTGGGGCGGAATTTGTAGCGTATTATTTTATAAGTCGAAAATTGTATAACTACATAAATATTAAAATTTTGTTATAAAAAATATTCACTAATGTTATAAATAAGTATTTAATTAGGTATTACCTATACCTACGATAAATAATACTGGCCACTTGTATAGAAGTCACATTACGTTGCTTAGCAACTGTTATTTCTGTACTATGTTGTTAATTAAATTATGTCATATATTTTTGTTCGTTATTATTTTCTATTCAATTAATAAATAAATTACTTTAGGCTGTAAAGAACGCTAAATTAAGTTCTTTTGGTTATGGGCCCAGGTGAGGATTATTAATTGAAATTATGCAGGCTCCAACTATATCAAAATTGATCGGACAGTCCAACTATGGAACGTGGTCGTTTTCTATGGAAATGTATCTGATCGATTTAGATTTATGGGACTGTGTTAATGATGAAAAATTTATTACGGACACTGATGAGAACAGAAAGAAGGATGCCAAGGCAAGATCGAATATATGTCTGATGATTGCCGAAGCGTTATATCCGTTGGTAACAAATGCCAAAAGCGCAAAGGAGACATGGTTAGCTTTAAAAAACGCATACGCTGATTGTGGCCTTCTGAGGCGCCTCACATTGTTAAGGAAATTATTTAATATCAAATTAGATAATTTTTCGAGCATCGAACTATATGTCAATGAAGTTCAAGCAACACATCAAGCACTTCAATCAATTAATCAAAAGTTGGAGGACGAATTTGTTTGTGTTTGACGGAGTATAAAGATGAAAATAATGTTTCCAACGTGTCGAATTTAAAATTAAGTTCCAATATCACC
This sequence comes from Euproctis similis, assembly GCA_905147225.2. Lineage (NCBI taxonomy): Eukaryota > Metazoa > Arthropoda > Insecta > Lepidoptera > Erebidae > Euproctis > Euproctis similis. The sequence continues at coordinate 406,816 of LR990121.1, read as the reverse complement.
AAGTTTATCAGTAGTATAAAAGCCATTTAAATACTGTTTTGTCTGTCCGTGGCAACAAAAACAGACAACATGCATTATTTACAAGGAATAACAAATTTGATCCCGGGGCAGGCGCGGGTGCCGGGGGCCGGGGGCGAGGACCGGCGCGAGGCATCACATCACACATTACTAGCTACTAGCAAGTAGTCAAATATTAAGTGGATTCCTTAGGACAAACAACTTTCATGGTGAATAATTTCTCTGTTTACAGTGTTTGATTTCTATTTGTTACTTAATTATAACATAACAATGATTTTAAATGTTCGTTCACTTGCTATTTACGGTCTATATAAGGGAGGACAATTCAGGTAATACAAAATTCACATGTAATTTAATATTAAGTATGAATTTACTATTAAACATAGAACAATGTTTAATTCGGATAACAATTATTAGAGCATATTTATCCCTACATACATACACAGGTACATAACAGCACGCCATGTCCCTTGCGGGGTAGGGAGAAAAAATAGAGCGATATGGAAGCGAGAGCTGGGTATGGCAGAGTGTGCATGAAAGTAGAATAAACGCGGTAGAAATGAGGGCTCTACGCAAAATCTGCGGAGTGACTCTCGCTGACCGCGTAGAAAACAAGGTTGTAAGGAAGGAAGTTGGTTTGAAAGAGAGTGTCGGTGTAAAAGTAAGAAAGGGCATGCTCCGATGGTTCGGACATGTAGAAAGAATGGTTGACGCAAGACTGACTAAGCAGATATACAATGCAAAAGCGGACGGATGTAGGAGTCGAGGACGGCCAAGACACACATTCCAAGACCAAATAGAACGTGTTCTGGAGGAAGGTGATGTTAAGAGCCTCAAAAACCGACGCGCGTGCATGAAAAGAGTTATGAAAGTCAACGAAGCGAGTGAGGTGTGTAAGAATCGTGCCCTATGGCGCTCTGTTCTCTCTGCCTACCCCGCAAGGGATTTGGCGTGAAGTTATGTATGTATGTATGCATGGACATTCTCGAGCGCGTCAGATATTGATAGCATCAATGCCCTACCTATTTTTAATAATGTACGTATGTTAATCTGATCGTTTGCATGATGCATGATGATGGGTGGTTGTATGTAAGGGTTGAAAATGAAAAAAAAAATTAATCGAGCGCGTCATATTTTCTAAGGGAGTGTTAAGTGCACCAAAAAAAGCTCTCATTCACTAATCTGACAATTTCGATGGGACGCAAACTCGCGGACATCATCCTCATATGTAATTTTGCAATTTTAATTGATCGAATCACAAATTTCGGAGTAATCCCGAAAAACACTTTTTTGGGTTTCTTTTGTTCATGATATCTCTCGAACGAATCAACCGATTTTGACCAGCTTGGTAGCGATCGACGTGGTTTTTCAAGCTCAAAGGCGGATTAGTTTTTGAAGTTAATCGACAAGGCCGTTGAAAAGTTATTAAAAAAAAAATTTTCTTACTTTTTTTTAGGATTTTTCAACATTTCTCAAAATCTATCGGTCCCAATCGGTTCAAATTCACAGGAAATATAATTTCAAGGGAAATCTTTAGAACGCCGTTTAGTAGATTCCGATCGGTTTATTCGTTCAAAAGTTATAAGCGAGTCACACACACACACACACACACACACACACACACACACACACACACACACACACACACACACACACACACACACACACACACACACACATACATACAGACATAGTGACAACATCACGGGGGTAGTCAGGGAAGCTTCCTATGACCTTAAAAGGTCAAGATCTGATGAAAACTTGATTTTCGCAAAACGGGGTACAACCAATAACTTCCCGAATTGTTTAAAATTTTTAATTTTTACTAGCGGAAACCAGAAACCAGAGTGGGGACGGAGTGAGAGAGTAATAGAGTAAAGTAGAAGTAAAGAGCAAAGAGAGAGAGTAAAGAGATAGAGAAAGAGTGATAGAGGAATAGAAACGCGGAGAAGGAAATGTAGGCATCACGCAGCTGCACGCATTTAACTTTATCGACGAATGTTTGTTATTTCAGCTTGCGGAAATCGTCAGATTATATATTTTTCATTATTCTTGAATTATTTCCTTCAAAATAAAAAAAAAATGGCTACGCTCGAGAATGTCGAGATGACGTTTTTTTTACAACTTTGGTGCCCTCCCCTTTTTTTACGTCACTCTCAAATTGTCAGATTAGTGGAATATACACTTTTTAGGATGTAATTAACCCACCCTACCTTAATCTGACGCGCTCGAGAATTTCTGATAATAATTTTTTTTTACTAATCTGATCCTGTATCCTTTACGGGTGGCCTTATATATATAGGCCTCATGTTTTGTGGAGGTACTAACCGGGTACAAGGTATCCCCCTGTATATTAATCTGCCGCGCTTTAGTAAATCCCGAAATCCCCGTATGGGCTCCCTTACTACATGATCATACACGATCCTCGGTAATTGGTGCCTGACATACTTTCCTCAAGGACACTCTCAATTTGGTCATGGAGAATGTCTTCGACTCCGAATCCTTACCTTTTGCATTGTAATCTGCTTAGTCAATCTTGTATCATCCATTGTGTCTATATGTGCGAATCATCCGAGCATTCTTTACTTTTACATCGATACTCTTTCAATCTAACTTCCTACCTTATAACAGTTACAACCTTGTTCTCGACGCGGTCAGCGACACTCACTCCGCAAATTTTGCACATGGCTTCATTTCGACCGCGTTTGTGTCGCGCGACTATCATGCACACTTGGCATACCCATTAGTTAGCGTTGGGATCAGTACCGCATTGTAGATATATCTGTCTATCCGTAATCGAGATACTTTCTTTTTAAAGTAAGCATAATAATATACCTACTTACTCCCTCAATTGGTTGATTCCGAGGAGTTTTATGCGTCGTTTATCCCACTTAGTAAACATACAGCTGTTTCATTGCTGCAAGTTGCTCCGTGAAGAAGTACGACGGCTAAGTGTAAACATTCACTCGCCACGATGCTGCCGCAGAAGTATTTAGAGCAACATTTGCTGTAACGGTAGGGGCAGTTCCAGGGGCTGAGTGTAAAGCAGGCATTATAAGTTCAATTTGTCGGAACCACTTCTAAACAAACTCCTTAGTAGCACCAGGCATGATATTGAGTTTACCAACTGTACGTTTAGGGCCATTAGCTGTGGAGTCCAAAGCCAAACTTCGGACAGAATTTTTTTTTGCAGTCACACGTCCCAAACAGGCAGAGTTCTCGAGAAAAAAGTATTTTTTGTATTTTTTAATAACCAGCTTTCCGCCTCGCGGTGTTACTCGCAAATTCTACAAGCAAATTGGTGATGAAGATTATTAGCCTATGTTGCTCTGAGTGAATGGAACTATCCCATGGTGAAAGAATTTTTGAATTCGGTCTGGTAGTTTTCGTCTTTATTTGTTATACATTCAAACATTACATACCTTTTATCTTCATAATATTACCTACTAGCTGACTCGGCGAACTTTGTTCCGCATCAAAGGTAATTTGTACAGCGTTTTTAACTAGAAAGTTATCACTTTTTCTTTACAACATTATACATAAATTATACTTATATATGCAAACCACCGCGTTGACACCCTCTATCTATTAAAAAAAACGCATCAAAATGAGTTGCATAGTTTTAAAGATCTAAGCATATAAGGTGACAGACAGCGGAAAGTGACTAGTTTGTTTACTTGTTTACTAGCAGAGCGCGCGAACTTCGTACCGCCATATTTTATACATTTTCCACTAAAAAGATTATTGCCGCGATCATATTAATACCCCAAAGCTTTCCTCGTGAATGGACTATCTAACACTATTTTTTTTTTCAATTCAAGTTCCTGACTTATGATAAGTTCACACCAGATCCCTTGCGGGGTAGGTAGAGAGTACAAAGCGCCATAAGGCACGATTATTACACACCTTACTTGCTTAGCTATTGATATTAGCGACAAACAACCTAGATATGATGAAAATAATAGCAGTTAAAATAATAAGCTGTTAGCTGCATGAATAGGCCGGCTCAACCGGTGAAATACCACCACCTCTCAGAAGATCCACGTAAAGTGGCTCATGCCGCATTTTGTTCGGTGAGAGAGGTACCCGGAGGTCCACCTCCCTTCCCCATCCTTCTCCCTCAAAGATCGGCAACGCAACGGTAACACTTATAAGTGTTGCCGGTGCCCATGGGCGGCGCAGGTTGCTTACCGTCACGTGACACGCTTGCTCCTTTGCCTTCCCATCCCATAAAAAAAATATTATCATTTTCAATCAATAGCAATACCAGGGACTTTGTCAGAAGTTTTTTGTCAATCTTTAGTTTTTTTAATATGTACTACTGGAACCTTTTTTTTTGTAATTGGTCGTTGTCGTCGATTTAAAAATTATACCTGGTCATGTTCATCAAACATGTTCTTACCAGTATGGCTAACTCACAGTGAGTGTTTTTTTATAATTTAAATGATGTCGATTTGGCACCTTGGTATTACTCTTATCAAAATAAATTCACACAATTTTAAAAGACATCACGATATTAAATAAGTAAATATATATGGGCAACTCTATGTGGTATGCAGACGTCTAACAAACCCGCAAAGTCTTTATATTTTAGCAAAAGACACCAAGATGGAGGTGCGTAGGCATATCATGCGCTTCGTCCATTTATATTATATGAAGTTGCAATATTGTAAAGAATTATATAGTCCAGTCATTATAGTAAGTTCACCTCGGAATTTGAGATACCCGGCTGTAACTCTGTAAATACTTATATATTGACACCCTAAAAGTTGTCTCAAAACCTACGAGTACATATGGTAGGGTGTGCGCAACTATTAAATTACCTATTTGGACCTTAAGGTCCAAAGTCACGAAAATCGGTATTTTGCGCTTTCTTCGTTAATATTTCATTTCCAATGGGATTTTTGCGATTTGTATTCAGTATCAATTCTCTACGAATTTTGTATAAAATTATTTTTATATGGTGTACTGTTTTAGAAATAAAAGGCGGAGAGCGCGCGGACCGGTACCTGCGGTTAAAAATGCGCCATTATAGTTGATGAACTGTCAATTTTTACATAACTTCACGCCTTTTGTACCCGAAGGTTTAGGCAGTAGCTGTTAATCCGAAATCTGTGAAAAGTCTCGATCATCTTCGTTATGTCAAGTCTACAAAACCTAATAAACCTGGACAGTTTTCAAATATTCCACCAGTATATTATCAGTTCAAACTTTCTAACTTTCTAACCATCGTATTGCCCATTGACAATTTTACCACCTGCTCCAGACGATTTGCTAAATACAATTTTCTGGGATAATTCCACGTTAAGGTATAATTTCAAGTTATGTAAAAATTGACAAATATTTATAGTCATTGATGTATCGATAGTTCAACAACTACATAAATATGGCGCGTTTTCGAGCGGAGGCACTGGTTGACCTGAAGTGGTCCTGTGACTGCGCGCGCTCCTCGCTGTATCTCTAAAACGGTTCACCGTAAAAAAAATATTTTTTCATCAAAATTTGTAGAGAATTTAATAATCTATAATATTGATACATAATACATATAGCAAAAATCTCATTGAAAATGAGATATTTACGAAGAAAGCGCTAAATACCGATTTTTGTGACTTTTGACCTTAAAATTTAATAGTTGCGTACACCCTACCATATGTAGGTTTTGAGACAACTTTAAGGGTGTCAATCTATACTTATCTATACTTATATTATAAAGCGGAAGAGTTTGTTTGTTTGTTTGTTTGTTTGAACGCGCTAATCTCAGAAACCACCAGTCCGATTTTAAAAATTCTTTCAGTGGTATATAGTCCATTTACCGAGGAAGGCTTTAGGCTATATTATATTTTCAAATTAATTAGGGATCCTTACTATAAGTCCAATAATGTAACCCAAGGTGTAAGAAAATGACTCTAAAATAATTCTTACATCGTGAACGCTGCGAAAACTATTGATTCTAGAACAAAACAATGTACTACACTTTTACAGAACATAAATTTGTCTATAAAAAAGTCCGCGACACCATATGTCTAACTATTGTAGTTATCTCACAATGAGTGTTTTCTGAATTTTTTAAAATAATTAAATTGATGTCGTTATAAAAATGCTTTATTTTGTACCTTGATATTAATTCTCCTTAAAATAAATTACTTCATTAAAAAGATAGATTCAATACCTTTCTAGAACTTTTTGAATAATTTATTATTCGGACATTTAATTCAAAAGATATCGCAAAATACAAAATGTAAGTATTCATTTCATAGAAATATTTAGTTACACTACGTATGATGTATCCGACCCGGACAGCTCGGACCGCGACAGCTAGCAGGTAGATTTTTTTACATTTGTTTCTTGCTAAAAGGTATCGGTGGTCCAGTTGTCGAGAACCCCACTTCTGAATAAAGTAGTCGCGGGTTCGAATTCTGGCTCACACCAATGACTTTTTGAAATTGTTTTCGGAAGTTATGTGTATTTAGATATCGATGACTATAAACTATGTGTCTGGTATAGCAATAAATTCGCCACCTATTCCATTTGGGATAGAAACATAGTGGTGAAACGAGGTTTAACAGCCGCTGCCTACACCTTCGAGTAGAAAAGGCGTCAAGTTATGTTGTGTTGTTGTTTCTCTCTTTGTCATCATATCGCTCAATACTTTAATTAGAATTTAAAAATTGTAGTATTAAATCGTATTTTGTGGTATTTTTATTTATAAAAGTTACTAGCTTTTACCCGCGGCTTCGCTCGCATTAAATCCATTAAATAGGTATCAAAGATCATTACTATAGAAGTTAATCAATATGATAACTCTGTTTTATTGCTTAACTGGAATTATTAATTTTTTAAATTACTACATACAATGACGTTTAAAAAACTAACAACATTTTTTTAAGGTAAAATACATTTCTATGTAACAAAAATAAATAATTTTGGACTGTAACAATTTTATAAGAGTATGTAGGATATTGTTGTAGACTATTTTATAAGTTTTTCCTCCGGGTTCAAATATATGTAAATTACCTCAAAAAATATGTGTACAAAGTTTCATGATGATCGATTGAGTAGTTATCGCGTGAAAGCATAACACACAAACAAACTTACATTCACATTTATATATTACTAGTTGACCCGGCAAACGTTGTCTTGCCAAACAATAAAATTTAAAAAATAGGGGTTGATCGTAGAGGGTTGAAAATTCTCAGACTTACCCGATATGCATACAAAATTTCATGAGAATCGGTCAAGCCGTTTCGAAGGAGTATGGGAACGAAAATTGTGACTCGAGAATTTTATATCTTAGAAGTAGGATAGGATAGGAATTAGGTTACATTTTTATTGTATAAGGGGCAAACGAGCAGGCTTATGATAGTTACAAACGCCGCCCATGGCCACCTCACCACATGCAGTGTTACAGTTGCGTTGCCGGCCCTTACAATGGGATATGGGTGGGGTCGGGAGTGGGTTTCGGAAGGGGAGGGGGAAAGGGATTGGGCCTCCGAATACCTCTCTCAGCGAGTGAAACGCGGCTGAGGCCACTTTTCAGCGAAAATCTGAGAGGTCGTGGTATTCCACGGGTCGAGCCGGCCCATTCATGCAGCGAACTGCGTGACTTTACTACTGACAAGGTTTGACTGATGTGACTGATTTATAATACATTCTAGATATATGTAATAAACTTTACATTTTTAAGATCGTGATATCTTTTAAAATGTAGTAAATTTATTTCGATAAGCTTAATCGCAAAACCGACTTTGACCGAATTTGACTTATAAAAAAAAACACTCACTGTGAGTTAGCTACCCCGGTTTGAACATATGGTGTCCCGTTTTTTTCGTTGAAGTCAACAATAGTTACCAAATAAAAAAAGTTGTTTATGTAGTATTAAAAAAAAACTAAAGGTTGACAAAAAACTTGGGACAAGTTTATTCCTATATTCATTGTTCTTATGTGGCATTGCTAATAAAGCTTTCTTTGAAGTTGTAAATATTATCAATGTCTTGGTTGTCAGTACGCTAATACATACTAGCTAAGCGAGTGAGGCGTGTAATAATCGTGCCTTATGGCACTTTGTTCTCTCTGCCTACCCCGTAAGGAATTTGGCGAGAATTTATGTATGTATGTATCAGGAACTACTGGTTTGGATTGAAAAAAATATTAGTTTTAGAGAGTCCATTTATTGAGGAAAGTTTAAGTTATTAATAAGAGTGGGACAATAAATTTTAGTCATAAATGTATTTAATATGGCGGTACGAAGTTCGCGCGGTCTGCTAGTATATAAATATTTACAGAGTTACAGCCGGGTATCTCAAATTCCGAGATTCTTACCTAATTTAACCTTAAATGACTGGACTTTATAGATAATATTATACTATCTGCGTGAAGAACTAACTGTAAACTAACTCTAGCTTTGACCCATGACTTTGGTTACATAAGTATGAAAATATTTTTAAATATTTTAATATTTGCGTTGCATATTACATAAATATAATGAACGGATATAACGAATAACGCGACACATTTAGGTAAACAAATTATCTGTCTGCTTGTGACTACGGCCAGTGCAACCAGGCCGAAACGTCAAGCTAATAATAAAAGTAAGTATTTGTTTACCTAAACGTGACGAGTTATTTCCCGTTTATTATACTCTTAAATAGATCAAATTCTAATCTATGTGTCTAAATAGACACGGGGTCACAAATGTTAGATGTCCACATCACCTATTAATTATTACAAAATAAATATATATATACCCCAATAGACGATTAAATACTACAAACTCATTAGGACAAAAAGAAACAAAAAATGTCTAAGATAATTTAAAAAAAATTACCTGCCAGCTATGAGCGGCGCTCTTGACCGAGTCGGCCGGGACTCCCAATCATATAATATGTGCGCGGAATATTTGCCTAAGAAACGAATACTTACATTTGTATTTTGCGATATCTTTTGAATTAAATGTCCGAATTGAATCATTCAAAAAGTTCTAGAAAGGTATTGAATCTATCTTTATATTAAAGTAATTTATTTTGAGTAGAGTTAATACCAAGGTACAATAAAGAACTTTTAAAACAACCTCAATATAATTATTTTTAAAAATTCCAAAATATTTATTGTGCGATAAATACAATAGTTAGACATATAGCGTCGCGGACTTTTTTATCGACAATTATATGTTTTGTGAAAGTGTAGTACATTGTTTTGTTCTATAATCAATAGTTTTTGCAGCGTTCGCGATGTAACAATTTTTTTCGGGTCTTTTTCTTACACCTTGGGTTACATTATTGGACTTATAGTAAGGATCCCTAATTTTTAAATGGACTATACACCAGTGAAAGAATTTTTGAAATCGGACCGGTGGTTTCTGAGATTAGCGCGTTCAAACAAACAAACAAACTCTTCCGCTTTATAATATAAGTATAGACTAGCTGACCCGGCGACCTTTGTTCCACATCAAAATTAATAAATGAGTGAAATTTGGATACTTAAACGTTCAATTTGTGTTATTTTTCGGCTTTCACTGCTGTCCCTCTATGTAAATATTGCAATATCTTCGAAAATATTCGTTTAAATTGCATGCTGTAAAGGGCCAGGATCATCTATTTTACATGCACAATCTATTTCAGACACTTAATTGGGTGAAAATTAATGCTGTAATGTCTAAAATCGCTTCGTAAATAAGCCATTATTTTTCGTAGAAAATAAAAATGGTCATCGTGGGTTATCCCTAAGAGATAGACATATGCGGACTTTTTTGTAGACCTTCTGAAGGTGTTTAATAATGTAGAACATTGTTTTGATCACAGAAATAGATCAAGATAGAACGGCGAATAGGCGTGGCAAGCGTGCCAAAACCATGCACTATATTGCATGCTTTTCGAAACTCGCTCTCATTACGCAACGAGCGTTCCTGCCATGCGTTCAGGACGTAAAAAAATAGATAAAACGTCACATATATGCCTTATTATGCTGTGGCAAATTGTAAAAACAAAAGTAGTGAATCAAATATGAAAAAAGGAAATATATGATCAGTAAGTACAGAAAATCAGTAGAAAGTATTTTTTTGAGATTATAAATTATTGTTTTACTTTTACTATGTTCAATAATTACGATCACAAGTTGTATATTTTTTCGTTATGATAAATATCCATTGCTGTCCGCATTCAACGCTCGTATACAAAAACCATTGCGCGCATTAATTATACGCGTAATGTACGTCGAATCGAACGAAATACACAATACACCTGCCAGTTGATCGCTGCGTCTGTTAATCGCTGTGATTCGAATGTTAGAGATGGGCACTCCATGTATCGTTGAGTCTTAGGACTTATCGATAAATTAATTCAATAATAATTTGAGTATCAGCTCATGTCTTGCTTTGTCCCTACTTTATTCTAACACCACAAATTTCAACCAAAGTGATTCGTAATTACATTGGCAGCAGTTTATTTGACAGTATAAGTTTTCACCAATTTGACCAATCGCCGATGGAAAATCATCTCGTTGTTCTCAAACGGGCCGTAACCGAGGTATATGTAGACATTCGGCTTCGTTATTTAACCAGGACTGTGAGGCCAACCCTTACCAAAAGGCAAATATTTAATAAATATGTATAGTTTCAAGGACAGTAAAATATTTATAATTAAATTTTATATACTGTTGGAAAAATATGTTTTAGGTTTTAATATGTCGGATTAAAGTATTTAACATGTTTTACTTTCTATGATTATCGTTACACAAAATCAATAAAGTTGGTAAAATATAAAAATAATAAAATTAACACACGTTGCCGATATTAACATCGATAATCTAATGTGTGTGTCTCCTAACTAGTCACTCCGCTCACAATGAAAATGACGTCACGCTGTGGGCGTGGTTTTTAAAAAAAGTGACACGCTCGAAATGTATGGAAATATGACATCGCGGCCGTTCTATCTTGATCTATTTCTGTGGTTTTGATCTACCACTTTATTAGGGTTCAGCCAGCGTTTGCAATTAAAGTGCTAAATCTCGAAAATGATCATTTTTTGCTTTACAAAGAAGTATAGTTATGAAGAAAATTGGCATTTTGGTTTTCGCCAAAATTAACTGGATTTCGTTAAATATAATATCATATAGCAATATGATATTATATTATGCGATATAGATAGTTTTTGAGCGAGATCCCGGTTCGAAGGCCCAAAATGATTCTTGGAGATCCCGGTTCGAAGGGCCAAAATGAGCGGGATAGCTCTCTATCGCTGGGTTGCCAAGGTGTTTAATTGAAGTAAGAGGGCACGTTGGTATTTATTTAAGTCGTAATTTTCTATTTTATATTATTATTATTTTTTTATGGGATAGGAGGGCAAACGAGCAGCCGTGTCACCTGATGGTAAGCAACCAACGCCGCCAATGGACACCAGCAACACATATAATGTTACTGTTGCGTTGCCGACCTTTAAGGGATAGGGGAAAGGAAAGGATGGGGAAAGGGGGGTGGGCCTCCGGGTACCTCTCTCACCGAACGAAACGCGGCATGAGCCACTTTGCGTCGATCTTCTGAGAGGTCGTGGTATTTCACCGGTCGAGCCAGCCCATTCATGCAGCGAACTGCTTGGCTCTACCACATTATATATAATATAAACTATTAACTATTATAACCCGTAAACTAAGCTCCTTTATTCTATTCTATTGTAATAGCAACCGCCCCGTAATAACTTGTATGTAGTGGGCGGCTCGGTGTTTAACAAAGAAGAAGACCTCGAACTTCGAACCCTTGTTGCGCAAGAGTTATATTGCGTATTGTCTGCCTCCACCTCCCTGTCCAGTACCGCCGTTTGCAAAACGTCCCTTATCCGTCTTCCGATTGGGCAAATCCTACTTCGCGCCAATTGTTCTATCGGCCGATGTGTCAATGCCCTTCTGATTAGTGCCCCGCTTCGTCTATTAGTGCGCTGGGGCCTGTGATAGGGCATTACACTTTCGCGCCAAGATAGTGCGTCCTCGCTACGATTGGTTGACCATTTATTGTGCGTCGAATGTTCCAGGCTATCTGCACTTGTGTCGAGGGACGTTTGACCATTTTTTGCGGTATGGGTCCTTGGGATCCTGTGGGTCCTGCGCTTATTACTAACAGATGTGGCACATTCCACAAACTGCTACACAAATCTGCTACCTGCTACATCTTATACTATTCTTTACAATCTATTACAAATTTACTATTTCAATCATGACAAATTGATAGCTATTTAAAATACAAATAACGTAATTAACGGATTAACGAATAAACTATTACCTCATAAGTTTCTTACATTGTGAAACTATTTATAAACTATAATAACTATTTACTACTGTCCACAATATTACTATCATAATTATTATACACTATCCTGCACAGTTATGATGATTAAATGATATAGAACATAGGTGACAGATCAAATAGAACATCCAGCAGTAGGCTCTGAATAATGTATAAGTCTGCATAGAGAGAACATACCCATCTATTACAAACAGGGCGAATAGAAAATAAAACCAAAGATTTCGTTATAATTTCAGAAATATCTCAATAAACAATAATAAAACCATCTTGTATGGAGACGAGGCGTCACCTCCGGTGAGGTTTGTCGCGATGACGGCGGCTGTTCTCAATATTCAACTGAAATTTCATGAAATTGATTTATTCAAAGAAGAAAACAAAAGTGAATTTTACAAAAAGGTAAAAATGTCAATTATAATATACTCCGTCCAATAAATTAATGTATTTTAGACAAATTGGTCAAATGGTAATAGTGATTGCAAGAGAATTCAAAATGTCGATACTTATTAAAAACCTTGGTTTAAAAAGTCTTATGTCGATAAATGAAAATATTGGGTAGAATGATTGTACATCGAATTATCTATCTAGAAGTACATAATTATAAAGCTGTAGGTATTTCGTGTCATTTTATGAAACGATTGCGTGCAGCGCACGTGATTCTGCAAAAGTGGACAACGAATTTGGCTGAAATCTAGAATGAAGATGTATATTCCATCACGATTGACAATATACTCATAGGATCCGGACGTAAGCGAAATAGACGGGTAGGGCAGAATGGCGTATTATTTTATAAGTCGAAAATTGTTTATTTACACACATAAATGTATAAATGTTAATTATGTATTACAATAATTATCCACTCGTCTGTAGAACTATCTTCATCTGATAACTAATCTTCGCTGACAAGGGTACCTAATGAGAGTTTGTTCTATCATAATATTATCAAAAGCCGATAGCAGACGATCGACAAACCACATCCTTAAACATCGCAGTGACTGATAGAGTTGGAGGTAAATCTGTTATTTAGATGTAAATAACAAAATATCCAGGAGAAAATATATTTTATTTTATACTCATAACAAAATATACAAATAACAACTTTAGATGGCAACGGATCGAGAGTAACAAAACACACATCATTAAAAACTCATTTAATCATCTAAGGCATTCTAAGTTTCATACCAGCCAGTAAACGATTGCAAAACCTCTTTCACTCCTCCTCAAGCGTTTCCTTCTGACATAACTTAAGTTCATGTCCGCACAAAGTTCTCTGCTATGGCACTCACATTTTATACTATATTATCACACCCATCTTCATTCGACAGAATATTTGTTTCTCTCTTGGCACTGCCTTTGTCAATGCATCAGCAACCATGTATTTGGTTTGTAAATACTTTAACTATACCATTCTCTATAGAAAAATGATATCGCACGTCAATATGCTTAGTATGCTGATGTTGCACCGGGTTTGTTGCTAATATTCTTTTGGTAGCTGACCAATGTGCTTCCGTGTAACAGTTTGAAAATTGACTCATAAAATTCACAGTATGAGCAATATCAGGACGAGTACAAACTGCCACGTACATAAGTGAACCTATTAGCTCTCTGTAAGGTATGTTATCATCAGATTTGTGTGAAGCATCTGGTTTTGAGAATTGCTGTCCAGGAACAGCGGGTGTTGACACTGTTTTGCAATTATCCATTAAAATATGCAGAAGTTTCTCTATATAATCTTCCTGATCTATTTTAATACGGCCTCTGCCTTGCTCAATTCGCAAACCTAGAAATAATTGTGCTTTACCCAAATCTTTCATCTCAAATGTTGTCTTCAACTCTTCTTTTATTTTTCTAGCTTGATTAAAATCATTATAAAAAACAAGAATATCGTCTACATATACAGCGAGTATTATAATAGACTTCTCTATAGTTCGCATATATACATAGGGTTCATTTTCACATCTCTTAAAGTTTAGTTTTTCCAATTCGCTGTGTAGTTTACTATACCATGCCCGCGGTGCTTGCTTTAAACCATAAAGAGATTTTTTTTATGAGACACACATGATCCTCTTTGCCTTTTTCCTCAAAATAAGGTGGTTCTTTCATATACACAATCTTGTTTATATTTCCATTCAAAAATGCCGTTTTGACATCTAAATGATCTATATTAAGATTCAAATTTGCTGCTAGTGCAAACAAAAGTCTCAACGAGCTGTGCCTTACCACAGGAGCAAACGTCTCATCATAATCAACACCATATCTTTGGCTAAAACCACGAGCCACAAGACAAGCTTTGTAGCGTTTCTTATGTCTCTCTTTTGATTCTAAAAATCCATTTAGAATCAACTATATGTGTATTTTGTTGAGGTTTAACCAATATCCAAGTTTTATTTTTATATAAAGCTTCCAACTCCTCCTTAATTGCGGCTCTCCACAAATTCGAGTCAGCTCCAGATAATGTCTCTTGCACCGTCAATGGTTCATCTTCATTAATCACGGTTTCATATGTGACAAAATCTGGAAAAACCTTTGGCCGGCCTCCTTTCTCTGAGAGGGTACCTGCGTTGTTCATGTGAGGAACCTTCAGCTATAGTAACATCAGGATTTGCGTTCTCTATGTGTTCAGCATCTCTCTGCAGCAAATTCTGACTTACTCCTTGCTCGCTCTCATCTTGATGTTCTTGAGTACAGTCAAACCAAGTCTCTCTAGTTTCATCAATTTTCTCTTGATCTAATCTTGAGTCATCGTTCTCATCATGTTGATCAAGACCAATAATAGTCTGTTCTGGTTTATTTTTTCTTTCGATACATCAGATTTTCCATGAATACCACATCACGTGCTTTATCTAGAATACCATCTTTTGGGTCTATAAGTCGATATCCTTTTGATTCTTCACAGTAACCAAAAAATTCGCAGCTCTTAGGATCCAACATAGTTCTCTTTTCTGAAGGAATGTGTTTGAATGCCCTGCATCCAAAAACTTTAAGATGACTAAGATCAACTTTCTTACCAGTCCACAGTTCTTCAGGTGTTTTGTTTTTAACTGCCATTGTGGGACTCCTGTTCTTTAAATAAACAACTGTATTAACTGCTTCAGCCCAGTAACGCGTTGAAAGTCCTGCTTCGTGTATCATTGAACGCGCTCTCTCCATGATCGTCCGATTTGCACGTTCTGCAACACCATTCTGTTGCGGAGTATATGGTATTGTGAATTGTTGCTTAATGCCATGTTCACTCAAATATGCTTTAAGCCGTTTATTGACATACTCGCCACCGTTATCTGTTCTTAAAATCTTTAGCTTTGTGCCCGTTTGATTTTCAATAAGAGCTTTAAATAGTCTGATTTTCTCAAACGCTTCACTCTTATTTTTAAGAAAATAAGTAAATGTTTTTCTAGAATAATCGTCAATAAACGTCATAAAGTATCTAAAACCAGCAAATGAACTATCTCTCATTGGTCCACAAATATCACTGTGAACTAGCTCTCTAGCTCTTGAAGCTTTGTGTTTATTAAACGGCTGCTTTATGTGCTTGCCCATGACGCATGCTACGCAATTTAATTTTGACATGGTTATATTCTTAAAACTCACCATTACGAATACCAAGATGTGCCAGGCTTCGATGCCAAAGCTCCATGTCTTCAGTTACTGTTGACGCCAACGCACTTGCCTGAAAAGCTGTTTTTAATTTATAAATACCTTTATCAAGATTACCTTTTGAACTGGGTTTGCCTACAACTGAACATTCATTCTCATCAAAAATTTCGCAACCTTTTTTAGAAAAAACAACAACCTTATTCTTTCTAACAATGCAACTGACACTCAATAAATTTGATAACAAATTTGGTACATACGAGTACATTACATTGTCTGCTGAGAATACCGGTGAATCGCTCTCAATCATACCATATCCCTCTCCGAACACTTTATCACCATTCGCACCAGATATCTCAACCTTTTGCTTATACTCAGAATAGTTACGCATTATTTCCTTATTATTACTCATATGTGCGGAAGCTCCAGAGTCTAATATCCACTCCTCTTCACAACCCGTCGATTGACTCCTAGACAATAACGTTGCAAAATGCGTTGTTTCACGATTTCGTGGATAATCTGGACAATCACACGCCTTGTGAGACCCTTCGCAAATAAAACATTTGATAGTCTTATTTTTGTAATTTGTTCTCTGAAACTTATTTTCTTTCCCTTTTGGAGCCAATAACGCTGTACCTTGTTCTTCTCTATTTGCATATCTTGTATTCGATGTAGAATCTTCATCTAGTTGTAGAAGTTTAGTCTTTACAAAATCCGTAGTAATCTCTGTGTTCGTATTTTCTAGTGCTAGTCTCAACGGTGCATACTCCTATGGTAACCCTTGTAGCATTAACGCTGCTAGTAATTCGTCATCAACCTCCTTTTCAAGGTCATGTAGTTGATTTGCTACTCTCATTAGCTCAGTTACATAATCAGTAACAGAATCAAACATTCTCAATTTAAGACTCACCAGTCTCGACAATAGTCTGCATCTATTGTTAATACCTTTATCTTGAAATGCTGATTTTAAAGCTTGCCACGCTTCTTTGGCCGTTTTAGCTTTCCGTACATGCACCTTACACGAATTCTCTAATAGCAAACAAATTTTAGTACGCGCTTTTTGATCCTCACGTACCTCTTCTTTGTTTTCTGTGTTTGGGAAATTCTCTACATATTATTTTCATAAATTATCGTGTATAAGAATACATTCTAGATCAAACTTCCAAGAATCATAGTTGATACTTCCATGCAGTTTTTCTATAGATGGAAGTCTCGAATCTGCCATCCTTTCTTCCTTGAATATTATGTATGACGTACCTCGGTCGGATAAATTTCCAGTGATTCGCAATTATTGTATGCTAGGGACCATAACCTGATAGAGTTGGAGGTAAATCTGTTATTTAGATGTAAATAACAAAATATCCAGGAGAAAATATATTTTATTTTATACACATAACAAAATATACAATTAACAACTCTACATGGCAACGGATCGAGAGTAACAAAAAACACATCATTCGAAACTCATTTAATCATCTCGGGCATTCTAAGTTTCATACCAGCCAGTAAACGATTGCAAAACCTCTTTCAGTGACCTTGTCAATGGAATATGGCGTATTGGTATTATAATATAATGTTTGTTCGGACTTTTATGTTAGGAAGCTAGAATAAATTTACGGCAACGAGTATTTGGGAGCTGTCTGAAATATAATTATATATTGGACGGAGTATAACTTAAATTTACTTTATCCATCCATTTGTCAAAAATAGTCATAAGGCTTTTTGTTGTTATAGTTGGGTATTCTTTCTTCCATTCCAATTATTTAATGCTTTTGATTATTTGCGATGATGTTTCACTTATTTTCAACTGTTGCAGGTAAATCCTCTGCAGAAAGTTCCTGCGCTGTCAATAGGGAATGACGTCATTTGTGACAGCCATGCCATTGCATTGTACTTGTGCCGACTGAAAAATAACGAACTTTATCCGCATGACTTATTTGTTAAGTCAAAGATAGATCAGATGATGTACTTTAACGCTGGGTTTTTGTTTCCTATCGATAGTGATATATTTGTAAGTATTCAGCTGCTGCCTGGGGTGCAGGCTAGGGAAGGCAAAAAATACAAGGTGCAACTGAAAATAAATGTAATAGATATCCATAACTAAGCATAGGACGCATAACACCGGCACACAAAAATAAAAAATATGTCTGTACACCGGGCTTATCCAAAGCGACGGCCTGCGGGATGGATTAAATGGCGGCGATGAAAGGTCTCAGGAACACGGTGCGACCCACGGATGCCCCCTAAATTAATATAATATAATATCTTGGACACAATACACACAGCGCCCTCTAGTTCCAAGCCAAGCAATTAAATGCTTGTGTTATGGATACTAGATATAGAACGGATATACGGATATACTTTTCTTTTATAAATACATACTTATAATACATAGAAAACACCCAGACGCCACACAAATATTCATGTTTGTCACAAATATTTGTGCTCGGGTGGAAATCGAACCTCGAGGATGTTAATATGAATATAAAGGGAATACTTAAGTGTACCGCAGTGATAGAAGGAATAGAAAAAGATGTCATGTTGTGCCGACTCCACTTAGAATGGGATAAGGGCCGGAAAATAGTGAGCCATCTCAATAACAATCTAATTGAACGGTAGGAATTTGACACAACAATTCATTACGAATTATCGTTTTTTTTTATTTACAGACGAATTTTTTCGCTGGTCAAGAATCTGTAACCGGAAGAAACTTAACCAAATGGTATTCCGCACTTGATTATTTGGAACTTAATTTGAATGAACACAAGTATTTAGCTGATGATAAGGCGAGTATTATCCTGCGGATTGGAATTACGCCATGTTATTGTTATTTCTGCAGATGCAGCCGCGGTGATTGTACTGGAAGGAAACATATTATTGTAACATAATTATAGTTCAGAGATAAATATTTTAAAATTATGGTAAAGTAGGTGAGCCAGCGAACTTTGTTCCGCAACAAACTAATTAATGAGTAAATTTTGCGATTTATCACTTTTTCTTTACTACATTATACATACGTAACTACATACATAACGTCACGCCAAATCCCTTGCGGGGTAGGCAGAGAGAACAGAGCGCCATAGGGCACGATTCTTACACGCCTCACTCGTACGCCTCTGACTTTCATAACTCTTTTCATGCACGCGCGTCGGTTTTTGAGGCTCTTAACATCACCTTCCTCCAGAACACGTTCTATTTGGTCATGGAATGTGTGTCTTGGCCGTCCTCGACTCCTACATCCATCCGCTTTTGCATTGTATATCTGCTTAGTCAGTCTTGCATCAACCATTCTTTCTACATGTCCGAACCATCGGAGCATGCCCTTTCTTACTTTTACACCGACACTCTCTTTCAAACCAACTTCCTTCCTTACAACCTTGTTTTCTACGCGTTCAGCGAGAGTCACTCCGCAGATTTTGCGTAGTGCCCTCATTTCTACCGCGTTTATTCTACTTTCATGCACACTCTGCCATACCCAGCTCTCGCTTCCATAAGTTAGCGTTGGGATCAGGACTGCATTGTGGATTGCTAGCTGGGCTACATTATACATGAATTATACATAAAAACCACCGCGTTAATTCCCTCTATCTATTAAAAAAACCGTATCAAAATCCGTTGCGTAGTTTCAAAGATATAAGCATACAAGGGGACAGACAGCGGAAAGCAACTCAATGTTATACCATGTACTGAAATTGTTTTTTTTCACAGATGCGTCTCTGTGATCTTTGTTGTGGAACAACTGTGAGCTCTCTGCAACTGTTGGTACCACTCTCGGAGAGACATCAGAAAGTGGACACTTGGCTAAAGAGCTTACAAGAACATTCGTGTTTCAACATAAATGCACGAGGAATGACGCGTTTACAAAACTTAGTGAATATTGTAAGAACAACAAACAAGTACCTTGGGGTTTAAAAGTATATCTAATTTGTAATTTCATAAATAAATGAATTTTGTGAATACCTACTACCGTTCTACCCAGTATCCCTGCAATTTATACTTAATTTTAATAGTCTCGGTGTTCCAGAGGTCGCGGGACGAATCGTGGCACACACTAATGACTTTAATTTTAAAAGATGCTTTGTGCCCGGTATGGCAATAGGTTCGCCACCTATTCCATTTAGGACGTAAACATAACGGCGAGACGAGGCTTAACAGCCCCTGCCTACACCTTCGGGTAAAAAAGACGTGAAGTTAGGTTTATATTCGAAATTAATTTTGAAAGTTATGTGTGATAAATTTAATATGGATATCTAAAAACTTTGTGCCCGCTATGGCAATAGGTTCGCAATTTGGGACTCAAACATAACGGCGAGTCGCGGCTAACAGCCACTGCCTACACCTTAGGGTATAAAAAGGCGTGTAGTTATGATTGGTAATAGTGATTGCAAGAGAAGATATTCAAAATAAGACGCGGTCAGAGAGAATCACTCCGCAGATGCGGAATGCTCACAAAAATCTTGTCGTGATGGGAGATTTTAATGGATAAATCGGGACACGAGAACCAGAAGAAGACATAGTCTTAGAAACTTTTGTATACAACACGCTGCCAGTAGACCGAGATGCGGAGAAATTTTATTTTAGATAATTTCTAAATTGTATAACATACATACATAACTTCACGCCAAATCCCTTGCAGGGTAGGCAGAGAGAACAGAGCGCCATATGGGACGAATTCATTATTATTTATTTTGTTTTAATTTGGGGATCTTAAAAGCCTTAATAATTATTGGCACGAATACTTGAGCTATAATTACTTTAAGTAATTAGTGATTATTGAACAAATCGCTTTGTGAGGTGATGTTTTTCTACGACTCGATAAACCCCATGGCAATCGATGGAAACTGATTATCTACTACGCCAATAAGCAGCAATTGCTAGCGTCGTAGCCAAAAATAACACAACGATCGGTCAATATAGCGCGTTGCTTCTGCTATGAGTAACCATGGCATTTACCCTCCCGAGTTTCCGGAATTCAGAAACGAACTTATCAATAGTTCCTAATTACATAATAATATATTATTATATACACTACTGGAAAAAATTAAGGGATCAAAAAAAATTCCAAATTTTTCGGTAGTTTTCAACAGGCCGTAACTTTGAGAGAAATGGTCGTACAGGAAATAAAAAAAAAGGAAATTGTAGCTCCAAGTGTCTAGTTTTTGGATTAGAAGTTCAAAATTTTGTAGCCTCCGCGGTTTCTGAGTAATCGTAGAAAAACCAGCAGCATAAAAATTCTCAAAATTTTTTTAGTGTTTTTTTTTGGTCTACGGGCGTGGAAAAATTTTTTTTAGCTTAACCACCATAAGGATCGGATACTTTGTTCAGTAAGCTTTAATTTCTTTTTTTAAACACCCTGATACGTCCACTCCTCGCTGAGATATCGGTCTTCAAATGGAAAAGGATCTTTTTGTCTTTGATTATCGATATCTCAGCAACCAATGATCGCACAGAAAGTTAGAGGTGGGTTTCAAGAAATTAAATGAATTTCCCTTAACAGCTGTCCATCTGAAACGATAATGTGGAAAAAGCTCGAAAAAAACAATTGTTTTTTCTCATTTTTAAAAATTATAAGCTTTTCAGAGCAAACGTGATCCTTTAATTTTTTCATAAATTCGATCAAGTGAAACAAAAAAACGGCTGGCTGGATTAATTTGATTCTTTGTAGGCTTTTTGTGGACATATTGAACTGTAAAAGGCACACTTAACATTAGCGGTTTCCTCAATATTTTCGATCCAGCGCTTGATTTTCCAAAAAACCACTAAAAGCCCTTTTTTTGTTGCATTTTCAAATTCATGTGACAGAACGAAAAAATTTTTTTTCGAAAAAACAATGGACAGCTGTTAAGGGAAATTTATTTAAGTTCTTGAAACCCACCTCTAACTTTCTGTGCGATCATTGGTTGCTGAGATATCGATAATCAAAGCCAAAAAGATCCTTTTCCATTTGAAGACCGATATCTCAGCGAGGAGTGGACGTATCAGGGTGTTTAAAAAAAGAAATTAAAGCTAACTGAACAAAGTATCCGATCTTTATGGTGGTTAAGCTAAAAAAATTTTTTCCACGCCCGTAGACCAAAAAAAAAAACTAAAAAAAATTTGAGAATTTTTTTGCTGCTGGTTTTTCTACGATTACTCAGAAACTGCGGAGGCTACAAAACTTTGAAGTTCTAATCCAAAAACTAGACACTTGGAGCTACAATTTCCTTTTTTTTATTTCCTGTACGACCATTTCTCTCAAAGTTACGGCCTGTTGAAAACTACCGAAAAATATGGAATTTTTTTTTGATCCCTTAATTTTTTCCAGTAGTATATTATAGTTATTAATTTTACGTATTTTTGAAGTGTTGCAATAAGTTCCTATAGTGCTACTAAACCACTAAAAAAACTGGGCTTTTTTTTCAATCAATAAATACTAGAGTCCGACCGAAACTGGTTTTCCGGCCGAAACCGAAACCGAATGTTCGGCCGCCATTTCAGTTTCAGCCGAAACCGAAACCGAAACCGAAACTCACGTGTTCGCGTATAAAATTCCATAAAATACTAAAATTTTATGCTTTTCCCATTATTTGTGTCAATTAGGAGAGAAAATGAAAAACAATGGGAGTATGTAATAATTTTGTTGCAATCAACAATATAACCTCAAGCTTTTTTTATTAGCTTTTTATTAGCTTCACCTGTATGTTTGTATGTTTGTAGGTTTGTTTGTAACTGACTTCTTTTTAGTGTTCATAGTTCACTTCTCGCACCATCTAGTGGCAATCAGCGGAAAGTCTACGTTATCAACTTGAAACGAGTTCCTTGTATAAGTCACAGATGGCGCTATTCCTCAAATTCGGTTTTGATATCCGTTGTTAGCATGCTTTAAAATAGTTAAGCAATAACTAAGAAACGCGCTTGTTATAGAAAACCGAACTAAAAAATATAAAATAAATAATTATTATTAATTACAATTTTTCTATTTTTTAGTTCGGTTTTCTATAAAAAACGTCTTTTTTAGTTTTTTTAAACTATTATTTCTACCTGAAGGTGTAGGCAAAATCTTTACCAGATATGAAAAAGTGTAAAAAAAATATATTATCTAATATTCAAATCGCTAATTGTTTTTGTAGGTTTTGTATGAAATACTGAGTATTGGTATGTTGAGACCTACCCCTTAGACTTGGTATAAAGATATTATTATGTATGTACTATTACACTCTCAACAAAGTTAACCACGAGTCAAAATTAATACTACAATAGTTTCGGTTTCGGTAAAAGTTTCGGCCAAATTCGGCCGAAACAGAAACTTCCGCCGAAACTCGATTTTTGGCCGAAACTCGGCCGAAACCGAAACCGAACTTTCGGTTGGACACTAATAAATACCTTAAAGATGCATTTAAATATTACGTTTTTAAAATTCGCGCGTAATTTTACAAAAACAGCCGAAACGAGGTCCTGACGTCACTAGGCTAAAAGCAAAGCAAAAAAAGAGTAATCCTTCAAGGCATCAAGTGACAGAAGGAATTACTCTTTTTTTTAGTAAAAACTATAACAGTGCTCTTAGCTGGAGAAAGAGATAAACCATGCTGATCTAACCACTCGGCTAGATAGTTTAGAGCAGAGTTAAGGCGAGTAGTGCACTCCTCGATGGATGACGAAACAAAGTATAAAGCTATGTCATCAGCATATTGCAATATTTCGCAGAAGGATTCTACAGATTGTTCGAGATAATAGGTGTAGAGATTATAGAGGAGCGGACTCAAAACTGAGCCCTGAGGTAAACCTTTCCAGACAGTCCTATGGGAAGAAAAACTAGAATTGGATCTCACTACGACAGATCTTTCCACCAATAAGTTATGGATGAAACGCACAAGCCTCTCGGGGATACTCAGCTGTGAGAGGTTTCTCCTGAGTACTGGAAGCAGTACGTTGTCGTAGGCTGCCGTAATATCCAAAAAAACCCCAACATGATATGTTTTTTTTTTAAATGCAATTTGGATATCAGTAGTAATTAGGCTGAGGCTGTCCATTGTACTAGAACCTTTGCGAAAACCGAACTGACTTTTGGCGACTATAGTGCTATTTTCGACAAACCATTCTAGTCGGTACTTAATAATCAGCTCGGTGACATTTGCTAAAGTGGAAGACAAGGCTATAGGTCTTCGATTTTTAGGGTCTCTAGGGTCTCTACCGGGTTTCAGGATGGAAACTATAACTTGGGTTTTCCATTGGGGTGGGATTATGCCAGAATCGAGGAATGAATTTATGATGGAAAGGAACATGGATTTGCATTTGTCAGAGGACTTTGTAAGAAAAGAGTAAGGAATGCCATCAATGCCTGTGGATGAGTCAGTCCGTCCGTTCAGGGCAAAAGATAGTTCATTAAAAGCGAAAGGTTGATCTAAAGGGCTCTGATAAGGGAGAAGTGTAATAGGGAGTGGTAAAGATCGGGAACAAGGAGCAGTTGGTGCGGCTAGGATATCAGAGAAGGCCTTTAGCCATGACTGAGGGTCATTAGCTGAAGTGCTATCAAGGGAACAAGAGCCTCTGTAACGTCTAATCTGTTCCCAGATAAGAGTTGCAGGGGTCCTGGGGGATAAGTTTTCGCAAAACCTATCCATCCTTGGCGTTTTCTTTTTTTATTTAGTTTGTGAATTTAGCAGAAATATTTTTATAATTTAAAAAAAATTCCGCAGTCATTGACCGATAGTACCGTTTCTCTGCTTCCTTCCTAGCTTTCACTAAACGGGTACATTCTTCACCAAGGAGGTGAGATTCTGAAGCCCCTTACCGTTTTTTTTGCGAGGAATGTGAAGGTCTGCACAAGTAACCATACTATCGGTCAACCTCCTGTATGTGGAGAGGATAGAATTAGGAGTGGTTATAGAGGGATGCTCAAGCTTAGTGTCAAGGGCATTGGTATAAGAAATCCAATCTGCACCAGACAGCTTATATTTAAATGAGGGAGAGGGGTTACTATAGGGGTGAACTCTATTAGAGGGAAGGAGAGAAATAGAAATGGGAAAATGATCACTACCATAAGTAGATGAGAGGATATTCCAAGTAATGGATGTTAAAAGCGAAGGTGAACATAGCGAGAGATCAACAGCACTTCTCGGATTTTGGGAAGGGAGGACTCTGCATGTAGGGGAACCATCATTGAGAAGGCATAAATTGACTTCATCAAAGATGTCTAGTAGGGAGTGACCAAACAAGTCGGAGTGGCTATGACCCCATACAGTGTTGTGGCCATTAAAGTCTCTCATAAGGATCATAGGAGGGGGGCAAGATGAGAGTAGGGAAAGCAAGTCAGGGATTAAAGAAGAATTGGGACGAGGGATGTATAATGAGATAAAAGAGATATTGAAAACCCGAGCACCAACAATGTTGATGCCTGGAGGATGGGGAGGGAGAGGAATTTGAGAAAAAGGGAGGGATCGCTTTATTAATAAAGCGCAACCTGCATATCCATCAAAACCGTCATCCCGAAGGTAGCAAAAGCCAGGCACCCTTAAAGAGGAACCAGGCCTCAACCAAGCCTCCGAGATAGCAGCAATGGAAGGATGGAGGGATGTGATAAGGTGAGTGAGCTCATGTTTTTTGGCGCGGATGCTACGACAGTTCCACTGCAGTAGACCCACTGGATCCATTATTATGTATTAAAGAGTAAAGTTGGTTAAATTTAGAGGCAACGTGGGACGGTAGGCGTTGAGGATTAATTAAAATAAAGTCAATTAATAATGTTAACACAGATTCTAACATATTTTCACTGTTGGCAGGTAATTGGTTGTTGTCCAAAGCACAACCATTAGGCATTGCTGACCTAGGGGTGGAAACTATTTCTGAATGTATTTTTTTATTGTAGGATTTACCAAGGGG
The DNA here is from genome assembly GCA_905147225.2 of Euproctis similis. NCBI lineage: Eukaryota > Metazoa > Arthropoda > Insecta > Lepidoptera > Erebidae > Euproctis > Euproctis similis. Next base: position 381,063 of record LR990121.1, on the reverse strand, counting down.
GGCTCTAGGGCGAGGGTTGGAATATAAAGTTTTGACAGAGGAATGTGAAGGGTGGGATACAGATTGAGAATGAGAGGAGCCAACAGAAGTTTGTTTCTGCTGGTATGTGGGCTGAGGAGGTTGAGAGAAAAATTCTCTGACTACCTCAGAATAGGAGCGAGTAACTAGAGGGAATTGCAAGGATGCTTCTTGATTAGAGACACATTGATGGCCCATAACATGTTTTATAGACTTTTGTCTTTCAAATTCAGGACATATGTGGCTGGTAGCAAAGTGTCGACCAGTACAGTTAACACAGGAGGCTTTATCCTCCACCACGTCACAGCTATCCGCACTATATTCCTGTGCACATCGAAAGCACCTAGGTTTCGATCTGCACTGTGCTTTTGTGTGTCCATATCGACAGCAGGAGAGGCAGATGATGGTTGGATATTCATATATAACTACAGGAAGGGAGGTATAATAAAGGTAAATTCTATCAGGAAGTTTTTGCCCTAGGAAGGTTAAGACTACTGATTGGGCTGGTACCCAAGATACCTTGTTGTCGTCAGTACTTTTTCTATTTAGTCTGCGTGCCTTGATAACAGTTCCACAGCCAGCAGGAAGAACCAGATCTTTTACAAATTCATCCATAGACAGATCAGTGGGAACCTGTCGAACTAAGCCCATTCTAGTGACGTTAAAAGTGGGAATGGAAGCGTTGTATTTACACATGGAGAGTATAGGTGAAATCGAAAAGTTGTTAGCGTCCTCAGCTGAAGAAAATTCTACAGACGATTTTATTGCGGCCGACTTTTTTAACGCCATCTCTACAGACACCTTTAACCTTGTGATTAGAAAGGAATTGGCCAAACTTCAGTGGACGAATGGTAGTTCCAGCTGCCGGGTCAGGGGATGAACGGGAGACATGAACAATGAAAGGGCCACTGTCCTTATTGGAGTATGTGCTTATAGCCCCAATTACGTAGGATGGATGTGTGTATAGCGTTTGGATAGATGCAACAGAGTGCAAGATCAGGTGAGGTGATAATTTTTTTTGGTAGGATTGCATCATCTGATACCAAATGTCTCTTAAGATTGTTAACGTTAAGTTTGGTAACGGTTCAGTAATCATAGGATCTGGAGGGTCAGGCGGAGGAGGATCCGGAGCTGGAGTTACCACCAATTCATCTTCGCTACAATTTTGCATGTTTGAGGTTAACCTCAAACACGCTTGAACACGCTAGTGTTAATATTACAAAATAAAATACTATTCTACAGCTAATAATTACTTACCGACACCACAGGGACAACACAAAACATATACACTAATAACACTGGTAGAAAAAATGTTAATATAAGGCCGTTTTACAATTAATTGTGAAACCACACTCTACAACCGATTGTTACGTATATCACTTTCGGACGCAGAATCTATTTATATCCTCTTTGGTACTTAGATTGACACTGACACTTGTCATGTCACTGAGCTATTGACATTTGACTTGTTTCATACTTCATTTTATATGGCCTTATGACGTAATAACATGGTGGCTATCCGTTTTGACACAGATTAAAAAACCTAAAATTTTTGTATTCCAATTAAAAATTTAGCTTGATATTAGAGGGCATAAAACAAACATTTTCTGGTAGCCCTTTGCCTAAACTATTATAATATATATATCTTGTATTTTTTTGTCGCACTTGTCAAAAATGCGGTAGTCTATGGCTCTTATTGATTGGTCGACGAGGAGATGTAAAAGATGGCTGCTTTGCCTTCTCCTACTCAGGTAGAATCAGTTGGAATCTATGTAGATTATCAGCTGGGATTGCCTTTTTTCAAGTTAATCTCGTCAAAATTAACTCGACTCAGTATTGTGTGATTTTGATACTAAGTTTTAAATCATTAAAGTATTAAATGTCAAAACTTAGTGTAACAAATACGGATAGGCTATACAGATAAAATACTATCAATGACCGGGTGTTTCAATCATTTGTTACGTTAAATTTACAGTGCAATTAATGTGTGTGATGTGCTTTAGTTCCAATTCATTTCTTGTCTCATTTACGCGCATATAACAATTTATAATAGAAACGACTATGTGAGAAAATAAATGTCACACCCTTACCATTCAAAATAAAACCCTGAATAATAAAGTGTATAGTGAATAAAAAGATCTGAACATGGAGTTTGAACGGTTGCAGGTAGCAGGCTCCCACGGTGCTATATATGAAGCTTATTATCACCAGGTAACGAATATTCCAAGGTTCTATACCAACGTTCATAACTTAATGGGTGCTGCATGAGATTCATAATTTACTATACATTGTGAATAACTCCCACTATGGACTTAAAAATGACCCGGTTTACCATAAGTACTGGTTAGAAGATCTTATCATTTCATATTGACAGTCCAGGAGTTAAATTATGTTTAATTAGTAAACTTTAAAAATGTTTGAATAATTAATGCTGAGGCTGAAGCATAATTGGTTTAAATAAAAGTTCTAGTGCCTTACAAATGCTTCTCACTATTCAATATGTGGAATGTTGTCTAGATCCTTTGTATCAAATAGGTATATCCACATTTTTGCTGGAAGAAATTGTTGGTCCTAACTGGAGTATTTTTTATTGTGCCTCAAGTAATTTACTAATATTACATGTGGGGCAATCAATAATTTAATGGGCAAATGCAACAGTGAGGGCTTTATTTGCAAAAACATGTCTAATTATTATTTAAATAATATTGCAAATAAGTAATTCTCAAAGTGGAAATTAATGTTTTTGATGTTGTACATTGATTTTGTTCAGTAGCTCAGTTGGCTACTTTACTACTATATCTGATCAAGTGAACATGCTCTGTTAGCTGTACTTGACTACTACTAAACCTTCATTATTTATGGTAGCGTTATCTAATATATAAAATTCTCGTGTCACGGGGTGCGTAATTGAACTCCTCCGAAACGGCTCGACCGATTCTCATGAAATTTTGTGTGCATATCGGGTAGGTCTGAGAATAGGACAACATCTATTTTTCATCCCCCTAAATCACAAGGGTAGCCCACCTCTCAATATATTTTTTTTAATTTTTCGACATATTTCTGTTTCTTACTTTTTTTATAAAACGGGATACAAAAATACATACAACCCTAAATTTTCAACCCCCTACGATCAACCCCTATTTTTAAAATTTTATTTTTCGGCAAGACAATGTTTGCGGGATCAGCTAGTACCTATATATAATGTATACTATGCTGGGCATGGTTGATGAGCTACTAACCTGTATGAGTCTTCCCCAAGAAGTAAAATATAGATGTCATGGAGGTAAGAGTTTAATGGCCCATTTGTTTTATAATGAATACTTGAAACAGGTTCTTAATTTGTTAACATTATCTGAATTATGATTCATTCATTAGGTATTTTTCTTTGGCTCCCTAATTTCATGGAGATATAAACATATTTAAGTAAGTGAAAACTTCTAGACAGTCCATAGTTACATAATGTACTCATTTTTAGCATTTATGAAATACTAATATGATATGGAATGTTACATTTTGACTCTCTTTCACAATATGTTCACACAATTATTGTTGGACAGTATAGTGATCCCTGTGCTACAGTTGAGCTGACAATTGTACTTATTAATAGTTCTACTTAAAATAATAAATTTATTTACTTATAATATTTATATAATTTAGGAGATGCTAAGGGTTACATGCAAACAAGTAATCGAAGTCCATTTGTTATTATGGTTCTGTAATATTTTTGTACTGAAACAAAAGTAAATAGACCCAATGTCCAACCGGAGGGTATTTAAAACACTTTAATAACACCACAATATGTTAATTATAGGTGGATCCTAATGGTGCTGGAACAATCCAGGCTTTGGACGCAGCACGATTCCTGAAAAAATCTCGGCTCAGTGATGTAGTGCTGAGCAAGATCTGGGATCTGTCCGACCCCACCGGCAAAGGATATCTTGATAAAGTATGATTTTTCTTCGTACATCAAATGTATTATTGCAGGGCCTCGCTGGTTTACTTGCTTACTAGTTCCTTGCTTACTTATTGCTTAGCTTGGAACTAGAGAGTGCTGTGTGTATTGTGTCCAAGATATTATTATTTCAAAGTATGCATATTTTCATTTTGCTTACTTTATGGAACAGAGACTGGTCAACAATATAAAAATGTTCACCAGAGTTCTGTCGATCCCTAATTTAAATAGAACCATGAGTGAATGAATCCATGAATCATTTCAATTCATGAATTCTTTTACCATAAGAAAAATACTTTTTTGAGAAATAACACAGACCATATTATTTTATTTATAATTGAGTTCTGCACAAGAAATTAAAAACCTAGTAGTATTATTACTTAGTAGATTTGAATGATCTAAAAATAGGTACCATAGTATATCTGTGTGAATATTCTTTCTGATATTTAATATAAGACACTGATCTTGGTAACATCATCATTATTTCTCTGTCGCAATTAGTTCGCAGACTGTAAATAGTCAAATGTCATCAAATGTATCACTCCCTAGGGGGAACTAACCTGATGAACCTTACATAGATCTGAATGTACGCTAAAGTTTAGCTCAATATATTTAACCACACATTACAACTTTTAACAATATGAGCAGTTTTCGTAGCTGTATTGTATTACATAGTTATGAAAATCCATCGAGACTGAGTAGTTACGACAGACACACCTACTACCTACATACAAACTAGGTACATACTAGTACCTACATACAAATACTTTCATTATCTTCTGAAAATGATTTTTATCTTGCACTTGGAGTACGATGATGAATACATTTAAAATATACAAAATCGTTTTGATGTCCTGTTGATTTGGCACACAAATTTCTTATTTAGAAGTCTCAATTTCGAATCCCGTTATACACGTAAATGACTTTTTGAAATTAATTGGTCCGTTGCCACTGCGTTGGTGTTGTGTTATTAGGAAGGTATGTTCTACAAGGTACACATGATATATTTGTTGAGAGTATATAGTGGCATTTGTTTTATCTCACTAGCACGTCGCGATAAAGGAGATTGTTCTCTGTGCAGCACCTACTTACTTGAAGAATGTGTACACGACAACTTGTATCAGTATCTAGTATCGTTCCGTCCTGAGTCTCCTGACTCGTTAGTTGTAGATTGCATTCACATAGATAGATATTCAAGAAGTATTCTGCATATAGATCTTATATTAGGACATTCTCGGTCAGCTTCTAGCTGTATCTTACACATTATCATTTGGTTTTCATAAGTGATCAATACATGCATCCATCTTCATCGATCGTTCAGGCAATCGGGCTCAATTAAAAGCCAAACTCATCTGACTCCATTAAATTAAGATCAACTTGGTACCACCACACACACATACAAACGAGCTAGCCGAGTATATGCGAACATTTTTTTTACGTTCTAGAAAAAAACGTTTAAAATGTATATTTCAAAAAAATATATTCTTTCAGTAATTTTATGCCTATAGTAAGTGACATTAAACCAATGGATTGTAACATTGCGCTATAAAGTAAAGACTGGTACAGTAGCTTAGCCTGCCTTTATATATTCAAATGACGGAGATTTTGTTCCAAGACTAACATAAGTCTAATTGAAAGCCGATTTATGTACCTACAAGCGAGATTATTCAATCGTTACATAATATTTAATAGTCTCAGTGGCCCAGTGGTCGAGCACACGGCTTCTGATCTAGAGGTCCGGGTTCGAATCCTGACACTGGCTCACACCAATGACTTTTCGAAATTGTTTTCGGAAGTTATGTGTGATAAATACTGATGACTGAAAACTTGGTGCCCGGTATGGCAATAGGTTCGCTACCTATTCCATTTGGGACGTAATCATAACGGCGAGACGAGGCTTAACAGGCGCTGCCTACACCTTCGGGTAACAGAGGCGTGAAGTTATGTTATATAATATAAAACACCTTTCCACTGTCTTTCCCCATAAATGCTTAGATTTTGATTCTACGCAACGGATATTGATCCTGTTTTTTAATAGATAAAGGGTGTCAACGGGGTGGTTTTTGTGTATCATTCAGGTATAATGTAGTAAGGATAGTGATAATTTTCGAGATTAAGCACTTTATAATTGTAAACGCTGTAAAAATACTTTTGATGCGGAACAAAGTTCGCCGGGTGTGCTAGTGAATAATAATTATAAAACTTTATTTCTCAGATTTTCGCGAATCACATTCATAACAATAAAACAACTTTTTAGGATTTTATCGCGTTTATTTGTTATTTACTTTTATTTATTTCCCGACGTTTGGAACTCTTTACAGAGAAAATGATCGTGTCACACTCGTGAAAATGATCTCTGTAAAGAGTTCCAAACGTCGGGAAATAAATAAAAATAAGTAACAAATAAATGCGATAAAATCCTAAAAAGTTGTTTTAATGTTATGAATTATAAAACATACATGGAATAACAAACTTTAATCGTATTTTCTTTGTTCTACTGTTAGTTTCATTTGATATGACATTATAGACATTTATTGTAATTTAATAATGTACAGTTTAGATGAACTGGAAAACAAATTAGGCCCCGTTTGATTAGTAAATAATAGTCACCAACCCACCTGACCAACTGGTATTGCAACATAACTTTTTCTACCCGAAGGAGTAGGCAGCGGCTGTTAAACCTCGTTTCGCCTTTATGTTTACGTCCCAAATGGAAATAGGTTGCGAACCTATTGACTTACCGGGCATAAAACTTTTAGTCATATTTTTCAAATATAACTTCCGAAAATAACTCGAAAACTCATTGGTGTGAGCCAGTGTGAGGATTCGAACCCGCGACCTCTTGATTCAGAAGCGGGGTGCTCTACCACTGGACCACCGAGACCATAAATGCCGGCCGGTCCGCTGTCAGGGAGCGTAGTATGAGCTTTTAATTCCAGCCAGCTTATGGGAAATACGAAGCTCGTAAGCTGGCCTGAATTAATAGTTCATTAAGCGGTGCGGTGTGCAGTGCTCGTGAAAAAAAAACATCCTTCAATATTTGTGTATTTTCATGTGTATCTTCAGTCACATTTTGGATAATATTTGATGTTATGATCGCGAGACACGGCATTTTTAAGAGAGGGCTGACATTTAATTACGGCTTTCCTTACATAAATCCTAATTAGGTATGTATATTATAAGTACATACGTTAGAATCAGTACCTAAATATAGCAGATAAGTGAATTTCCATTAAGAATGAATCGGATGGGTTACAGTTTCAGACTTTGAAAATGAAACAAAATAGATAAGGATTATTAATATTTTTAGAAAAGAAAATCCTAAAAAGCAGTCATTGAGTAACGTGACGGTGAACGGCAATCAGAAAATACCGTCTTGAATGGCGTCACGCCGTGCTTAAACGTCACTAAACGTTTGCCACGACGAAACGTCTTTCAAGACGCCATGACAGTCAGTACATTTTTGTGCACAAATTTGTTTGATTTTTTTAAAATGCCAAATATTTACTGTAAATTTAACCTTTTTAGGTACATTATTAACCCATTTTTAAAATTAGTCAACTGTCCTGTTGTGAATTGTAATTGGAGAGTTATAATATTATTTTTACCGATTGTTACATGGTGTTCATATAATTTTAACCAATCTACAAAAAGGAGTTCTTTCTTTCATATGTAGCTATCCTCGAATAATTCGAAATTCCTTTAATCAAATTGATGTGCATTATTTAGAACTGCTTGCGATAAATGAAATAAACTCATAAATTAAAGAAAGCTAGGTGTTTAACGAGAGTACGCACTGATGGTAACTCAAATAAAGGACCTCTTTATATTTATTAGTATCCGACCGAAGGTCTATTTTTGGCCGAAGCCGAAGGTTCATAAAATATTAGTAACAGTAAATTTATTCAATATTATACACAGCTAAAGAAGAATATAGGCTTTTCTCTCGTTGATAGAGGCATCCGCACTGAACTAAGTGCAGTCCGGGCCGTCAGTCACTCTTTCGAAACAGTTCATTTAATTTTAATTCCGACTGTTCTCTGACCTCCGGCGGCACCTTCGGCTTCGGCCGGATTCTGGGCCACCGAAGATGGATTTTTGGCCAAAGGTAGCCGAAGCCGAAGCTTCGGTCGGACACTAATAGTTATTGTAAGATTGTTAGCTAGGGATGTGGAAAGGAGTGTCGGTGCACACTTTCTCAATCATTTTGTTGTGTTTGTGTATGTGTGTGTGTCTCGAGGAAGCCTGTCTTGACGAGGGCGCGCGACTGTGTGTGTGTGTGTTGTTGTTCTGCCATGAGCTGTACTACACTACACGTAACACGATACAATAGTACAAATGTTTCAGATTACAACATGTATTAGTATTGTTTGAAAGGAGTACCAAGTTGTTGTTTGTATGTGTATACAGTACAGTATACACACAGCTCCAGAGCTCCATATCTGCACATTGAGATAACCGAATCATTATCTCTCCGCTCGTAATTAAATACATCCTGACAAATGTGAAACAAATACTTACTTACATACAATACTGTCACAAATATAATTGTGGTGATTACGATGATAATGGTTAGTTGACGTGTCATGTACATCACGCGCGCCACATATGGACTCCATTCTAAATTCATCAATCTGAACAACTGATCGGGCGGCTAACAATTGACGGACCTCGTGGCGCATTGGTAAAACTACCGATTGCAGAATTGAAGTTCGAGTCCAACCCGAGTACAAATATTTATGACAAGCATGAAAGTTTGTATGACGTCTGGTTGTTTCTCTATTTATTATAAGTATGTATGTACAAAAGAACTTTTATATTATTTATATGTGTATTAATATCCGTTATCTAGTTTCCATAAGACAAGCATTAAGCTGCTTAGCTGGAAACTAGAGGGCGCTGTGTGCATTATTAATCTATGTTAGATTTGGAACAAACACCAACAAATTTAGCGCTTCAAAATAATATGAATGCAAGTTTTAATGCTTTCATCTTTTTGTGCAGATCGCTAATTATAATCGCGATCTGCACAAAAGTGTGTTTTAAATAATTATTTAAAACACAACTTTCTAATGGCGAAAGAACTTATTAACATCGATTATCATTAAGAGTTTATTTATAGCATGTACGTTTGTTTGTATGTGTGTGTGCGCGTATGTTATCCAGGCGGGGTTGTTCGTCGCGCTGAAGCTGGTGGCGCTGGCGCAGGCCGGCAAAGATATCAACATGACCAACATACACTCGGAGGCACCGCCACCTAAAGTTGTAAGTGACGCAACAAATAAGTGTTACCAGTATACAGCAGCTCGCCGGGTTATTTGTAGTACAAAGCGACCTAATTACTTGTTCGTATCGCTCCAGGGTGAACTACCCAAAGTGCCCCCGATGAGTGCCGCGCCCCCCGTGCGGCCGGCGGCGCCCTCGCCCTCCCCGTCAGTGCCGCTCAGCGACTGGAGCATGAAGCCGGCCGAGAGGGATAAGTACAGTCAGCTGTTCGACTCGCTGCAACCCAGTAACGGACTCATACCGGGGAACAAGGTATGGCCGCGTTACACATAGGACTATTCATTTAAAAACAATATCACAAAGTGCGAGTTGGATGCCCTAAAACTATCACTACATAACCGGCTCATCGGAGAGTTCACTCTACAAGAAAATGTTTACATTTGTATAGTAGTAATGTTCGTCTCCAGGTGAAAGGTCTGCTGATGGACTCCAAACTGCCAATAGAGACCCTCGGCAAGATATGGGACCTCGCGGACCAGGACAAGGATGGCATGCTCGATAAGCACGAGTTCATGGTGGTGAGTACAGTTCGTGTTATGTCAACTGGTGCCGGCGTGTCGCGCGCAGCCAGCCGGGCCATTCGAAATTCGTACCTGAACCCGACGTAAATCGAATTGATGAACGATGTCGATCGCAGGCGATGCACCTGGTGTACAAAGCTCTGGAGAAACACGCGGTGCCCACCACGCTGCCGCCGGAGCTGCGCAGTCGGCCCGCGCGACCCCCCTCGAGGCCGCCCTCGCGGCCCCCCTCCAGGCCGCCGTCCCGGCCCCCTTCGCCCGGCACGCGCCCCCCGCGCCCCCAGCCCCCTACACAATTGCCACAAAGCAACGCCGCACTCTTAGAAGGACTACTGGACTTATCTACGGTGAGTCTCTACCACAGAAATATATCAAGATAGAACGGCGAATAGGCGTGGCAAGCGTGCCAAAACCATGCACTATATTGCATGCTTTTCGAAACTCGCTCTCATTACGCAACGAGCGTTCCTGCCATGCGTTCAGGACGTAAAAAATAGATAAAACGTCACATATATGCCTTATTATGCTGTCGCAAATTGTAAAAACAAAAGTAGTGAATCAAATATGAAAAAAGGAAATATTTCGTATGATCAGTAAGTACAGAAAATCAGTAGAAAGTATTTTTTTGAGATTATAAATTATTGTTTTACTTTTACTATGTTCAATAATTACGATCACAAGTTGTATATTTTTTCGTTATGATAAATATCCATTGCTGTCCGCATTCAACGCTCGTATACAAAAACCATTGCGCGCATTAATTATACGCGTAATGTACGTCGAATCGAACGAAATACACAATACACCTGCCAGTTGATCGCTGTGTCTGTTAATCGCTGTGATTGGTCTTCGAATGTTAGAGATGGGCACTCCATGTATCGTTGAGTCTTAGGACTTATCGATAAATTAATTCAATAATAATTTGAGTATCAGCTCATGTCTTGCTTTGTCCCTACTTTATTCTAACACCACAAATTTCAACCAAAGTGTTTCGTAATTACATTGGCAGCAGTTTATTTGACAGTATAAGTTTTCACCAATTTGACCAATCGCCGATGGAAAATCATCTCGTTGTTCTCAAACGGGCAGTAACCGAGGTATATGTAGACTATCGGCTTCGTTATTTAACCAGGACTGTGAGGCCAACCCTTACAAAAAGGCGAATATTTAGTAAATATGTATAGTTTCAAGGACAGTAAAATATTTATAATTAAATTTTATATTAACAGTCTCGGTGGCGCAGTGGGCGAGCGCACGGCCTCTGATCCAGAGGTCCGGGGTTCGATTCCAGACACTGGCTCACACCAATGACTTTTCGAAATTGTTTTCGGAAGTTATGTGTGATAAATACCGATGACTGACAAACTTTGTGCCCGGTATGGCAATAGGTTCGCCACCTATTCCATTTGGGACGTAAACATAACGGCGAGACGAGGCTTAACAGCCGCTGCCTACACCTTCGGGTAACAAAAGGCGTGAAGTTATGTATGTAAATTTTATATACTGTTGGAAAAATATGTTTTAGGTTTTAATATGTCGGATTAAAGTATTTAACATGTTTTACTTTCTGTGATTATCGTTACACAAAATCAATAAAGTTGGTAAAATATAAAAATAATAAAATTAACACACGTTGCCGATATTAAAATCGATAATCTAATATGTGTGTCTCCTAACTAGTCGCCCCGCTCACAATGAAAATGACGTCACGCTGTGGGCGTGGTTTTTCAAAAAAGTGACACGCTCGAAATGTATGGAAATATGACATCGCGGCCGTTCTATCTTGATCTATTTCTATGGTCTCTACTGTGATTGTGTCGTGTGCGTGTGTACTTCGCTGTAAACGTATGAATGTGCATATATGAAGCTCGATGTGGTCGCGCACAGCCCGTGTCGCAGACGGCGCCGGCGATCCCCCCCCTGCCGGAGGCGGGCGCGGGGGGTGCGGGGGGCGCCCCCACGGCGTGGGTGGTGACCCCGGCGGAGCGCGCGCAGTTCGACGCGCAGTTCGCGGCGGCCGACACGGACCGCGACGGCTACGTGTCGGGGCTGGAGATCAAGCACGTGTTCCTGGACTCGGGGCTGGCGCAGCCCACGCTGGCGCACATCTGGGCGCTGTGCGACCGCGACGGGCTGGGCAAGCTGTCGAGCGCGCAGTTCGCGCTGGCCATGTGGCTGGTGCGGCGCGCGCTGCGGGGCGTGCCGCCCCCCGCGCAGCTGCCCCCCGACATGCTGCCCCCCACGGCGCCGCCCCCCGCCCCCCACCACGACCTCGCGCAGGTGAGCGCTCTTACATTTCATTTTAGTTTGCCGATAAGTTCTGGACCGTTAATACGATTGTTGTCGATCTTAAGTAGGAACGAGATATCAGCTATTCCACGTCGAGAGGATAAAGGAAGTAAGTGAAATCGCTTACAAAGTTGTAAATAGTCTTCCTATCTATACTCGACACCTAATCAGTGGCGCACATATTTAATAAACTTATTTTTATGTTTTCAATAAGGACTATAATACTTGCTGTAACGGGGGCTCCAAATTGGTGATGCATATGCTATAATGCTTCTTGCATATGAGTAATACAAGATTTTGAATATTTTGGCTGTGGTTGTTACGGGGGGTGGGTTGCTTGAGATATAGAAATGATAAAGAAATGATAAGAATGTTCTTTAGTAACAGATAGTATATTTTATAGCAGTGAGCTATTGTATCTCAGGGGGTAGATTGAAGTAAAAAAAGGGGTCAGTCAGTCTGCTTCCTCCCACTAATTCGTTACAAGCGAGGGTCACTGGCCTTAGGGCTGGCAGCAGCGAGGCAGGGCGCAGTCCGGTCGGCTCTGGTACGGTCCTTCCGGCGGTAGAATCGGGAAGATGTCTGGGTGTAGACCTTGCAGTAGGTGCTGGTAGGTGCCAGGGTGTAGATCCGCAGTAGGAGCTGGTAGGTGTCAGGGTCTAGACCCCGCAGTAAGACCCCTTAAGGGTTGAATATCAGTTTTACGTCGGAGAGTGTTTACGAGGCGACGGCGTCAAAGAGAAAGAATCCTAATATCATTCGGGATCCAGCCGGACGATCTGTCACTCGGATTCCGGAGTGGGAGTGAGTCACAGGCTTTTGGGGTTATTCCATAAGTAGGATTTTAATTTACCAGTTTATTTGTTAATAAGGTTTAGTAAATGTTTTATTTTATTATTGAATTTAATTAGCTTTAATTCGATAGTTGACGAAGACGTACCTACGGCTTCACCGTCGTTACGATTAAAATTCCTAGATGGCGCTACTAGGCTGCTACTATTGATGATTCTGTCGTAATATCGTATTATATCGACAGATGTCGCCCCAATCCAGTACATATTCCAGTTACGTTACTTGGGATGACTTGACATGGTCTCTTTGAATTAAGTATCATAAAGCCCAATGCTCGTGAAACCTTACTCACAATTGATTCAATCCGTTCGCCAAATAGAAGCTTCGAGTCATGTAGCACCCCAAGGTCTGTCATCGTTTTTACTTTATGTAAGATTTGACACCTTGATAACATATTGGGATGATATAGACATGTTTTTACGCGTAAAGGATACATAGCACTTCAATGGATTCAAGTCCAGCTTATTACCTGTACAGTAGTGTTCTAACCGTAACAGATCTCCCTGCAAATCGTTGGTGTCTTGAGTTGAATTAATGGCTTTTAAAACGTTCATGTCATCAGCAAAACACAACATATTGGAATGAATCTTTGATCAAAATAAGAAACAAAAGAGGCCCCAATAGTGACACCTCGGGGACACCATCGGGTAATTGTATCCAACTGGAAATGTAGTTGTTGGTGACCGCGGCCTGAGTCGGATTCCGATATAAGATGTAAACCACCGCAGCAGATCTCCGCTTAAACCAATAACAGCCAATTTGTCAATAAGTAAATTGTGATCAATTCTATGAAAGGCCTTGCTGTAATCAGTGTACACAACATCCACTTGACTTGCGGCAGCTGTTAAGACTCCGAAAATCATTTAGCAAGACTACGTTTGAACGGGGGATGATTATTACAAATCTTTTTAATGTTTATTTTCTCTTAAAATGATCAAGTCTTGGATTATTTCATATTGTCGCCATGCCCTGTAATGCGACGTGTCGAGCTGCATGCTCCTTCAACTATTATGGGCGTGAAGTTGGCCATTATATTTTTTTTTTTTTTTTTTTTTAAATAAGAATATATCAAATGCAGTAGAAATAATGCAAGTCAAATTTAGGTTTAGTACAAAATGTCAAAGAGAAGTGGTTTACAAATCTAGAGAATAACAAATAGTTGCAAAAATGTGTATAATTTGAAGTTCCTCCAAATATTACTGTTGTCTATTTTATTTCGTGTAACATTATTATTATTATATCATTATATCACAATGGCCGCGACCTATCGGCGTATAATCAATCTATTTTTCGATTTATTATTGTAATTTAGTGATGCGATCGTTCTGGACATGGTAAGAACATGAGTTACTTTAAATGTATTTAGTTTTGATATTTTGTGTTGATTCAATATGAAACGTTGGGCAATATTGCGCCTACTAGCTAAAGGCAGAAGTGAAAAAAGGGCAATGGATCAATGTCGACTTCTAAAAGAATTATGAAGTTAAATGTTTTAGTTTAATTTTTAATATTTTTCTGGCATCATTAAAACGAGTTGATAGTTGGATCTGAAGGAACTTGACGTAAATTTAAAATAAGAAGATAAAAAGCTTGAAAAAAAAAAATCGCCTTATTCTACGTTTAACGTTTGTAGAAAAAAACGACACCAACAATAGAAATAATTTTATAATGTCAAATCAAATCAATAGCTTTATTTTCACGGGTCTTCACACACAGTTAAATATGACTATATTTAAATAAATACAGATATTTAACTTATTATTATATTTAAAGCATAACATATTAAAACACAAGCGCTTGGTAAAATTGCCTGCTTGGAACAAAAACGCACGGACGATTTTAAGTGTAAGGTTGTCATGAGAAGAAATGGGCAAAACACTCATGTAAATTAATACACTAACTTTACTATACAGTGGAATCTCGATAACTCGAATGTCAAGGGAAATGCAAAAAAATTCGAGTTAATGAGTTTTCGACTTAAAAAGGATTTCGAGATACAAAGGATTTAACCGCTAAAATTTCGACTAAGAAAGGTGCGATTTCTAAGTACAATATTTTACGACTTGTAGAGTCAAAGTTAAACAACAATTCGACTTAAGTTGTAATGGTATACATTTACATATTTAAATTACATATTACTGGAGTAAACTTTACAAACATTTAAAAAAAATCTGTTATCTTTTTTTGATTTAAACAATTTGCACATTTCTTATCGATTATTTTTTCAAGTTCAAATAATGAACATTCCTTACTGCTATGACTTCGTGGAATGGATTAGTTCCACGAAGTCTTTTTTTTTAAATTCGAGTTATGGAGTCTCCTTTTTGAAATTCGAGTTATAGGGTACAAATATGTCTTATAAATACCTCGTAGGGAAATAACATTTTGTTCGAGTTACAAAGTCTAAATAATTCGAGATACCGCGTATTTAGGGCTTCAGCGGAAGGGAATGGCATTTTTTTTCGACTTACTGAGGAATTCGATTTAACGAGGTTCGAGTTATAGAGATTCCACTGTATTATCTATTGCAATTTAATTACCTACTGATAGGGAGTCAATCCTCGCGACAAGCTTTTATTATTATATAAATTGTACATACTGAGGCTCTAAGTTGATACTTGAAATTTTTAAGGAAATATTATTAAAAGGGTTTTTGCTTTTAATTTATTTTTTATTTTTAGTTTTAGCTGGCTAGGTTAGTGTCATTTCATTCAACGCATAATTATTGCAAGTTAGTTTACCGCTTAATTTCAAACGGTCCACCGTATTGTATTTAGAATGACGTCACATTATTTTTCGAGTTATTCTCAACAAGCCCTTTCATTTGATACCCATATTGTAGAAATGCAAATATTGTGGAATATCCGCTATATTGGATTTAGAATGACGTCATATTATTTTTTGAGTTAATTTCAACAAGTCCTTTCATTTGATACCCATATTGTTGAAATGCAAATATTTTTCCCGCCATATTGGATTTGGAATGACGTCTTATTTTTTTTCGAGTTACTATTAACAAGCCCTTTCATTTGATACCCATATTGTTGAAATGCATTAAAAAAAACTGTTCCTCTATCTTTGATGAACCGCCATATTGGATTTAGAATGACGTCACATTATTTTTAAGGTACTCTCAATGAGCCCTTACATTTGATACCCATATTGTACAGAAGCTATATGTTTTCCTCCATCTTGGATATTCCACCATATTGGATTTAGAATTACGTCATATTATTTTTTGAGTTACACTCAATGAGCCCTTTCATTTGATACCCATATTGCAGAAATGCATTCAAAATATCCATTCCTCCATCTTGGGTGGTCCGCCATATTGGATATAGAATAATGTCACATATCATATCATGCATTGTCATCCAAAGTAAACGTGTATACAAAATTTCAGCTCAATCGGTTGAAGATATCTACTTCAAAATTGAGTTGCAAGATTCCACCGAACATACATACATACTTACATACATACATACAGTGCAAGTTAAATAAAAGCTTTTAAAAAGGTATTAAGTACATTGAAAGTTGATATGAAAGTATGGTGAAGAAACTGTGTTAGATATTTTTTTAAAGGACGCTCTCGTTTTCAAGATATCGCGAAAACGCGTTCGCACTCATTACCACGCAGTATCTTACTGCGTCAGCTGATGGTCTTTCCAACTCTACCCACGTCGCCGAAGATGTTTTTTCAGCTCGCTGCGATTAAAACTATCGCTGAATATAAGTTTAAGTCAGCATATCATCATCATCATTAGCCTGTTGCAGTCCACTGCTAGACATAGGCCTCTCCCAATGTGCGCCACAACATCCGATTCTCTGCCTTCCGCATCCAGTCTTTTCCAGCAGCCCTTCTGAGGTCGTCTGACCATCGGGCTGGTGGGCGTCCTAGACTACGCTTACCAAGTCGCGGTCTCCACTCAATGACCTTTCTTGCTCCATCTACCATCGGTCCTTCGACAGATGTGACCAGCTCATTGCCACTTCAGCGAGCTTATTCTACGAGCTATGTCGGTTACTCCGGTTCTCTGTCGGATATACTCATTCCTGAGTCTATCTTTCAGAGATACTCCGAGCATAGCTCGCTCCATAGCTCGCTGAGCGACTTTAAATTTGTGGACTAGCCCCACCGTAAGTGTCCACGTTTCGGCACCGTAGGTCATTACTGGTAGGACGCACTGGTCAAAGACTTTGGTCTTCAGGCATTGCGGTATAGGCGAGCCGAAAACTCGACGCAGTTTGCCGAATGCGGCCCAACCCAGCTGAATCCTCCTGTCGGCTTCCTTCTCGAAGTTTCGTCTACCTAACTGGATAGTTTGGCCTAGGTAGACGTATTTGTTTACGACTTCGAAAATTGACCCATCGACATTTATCGGTCCGGGCACGACATGTTCGTTGAACATGACCTTGGTCTTGTCCAAGTTCATGCCCAGACCGACACGTCGAGAGGATTCGTCTAGGCTGCGCAGCATTCCGCTTAACTGTTCC
This sequence comes from Euproctis similis, assembly GCA_905147225.2. Lineage (NCBI taxonomy): Eukaryota > Metazoa > Arthropoda > Insecta > Lepidoptera > Erebidae > Euproctis > Euproctis similis. The sequence continues at coordinate 363,651 of LR990121.1, read as the reverse complement.
AGCGTTTCTGCCATTACAACGATGTCGTCGGCGAACCGAAGATGCGAGATGTACTCACCATTCACGTTGATACCCTGTCCAGTCCAATCCAGTGTCTTGAAGACGTCCTCCAGAGAATTGGTGAAGAGTTTGGGAGATATGACATCTCCCTGTCTTACACCTCGATTTAGCTCAATGGAGTTCGTTACCTGGTCCTGTATCTGGACAGTCATCGTGGCGGTGTCATACAAGCATCTCAACACCTCGATATAACGCCAGTCAATCCGACATCGCTGCAATGCATTCAGAACTGCCCAAGTTTCGATGGAGTCGAAGGCTTTTTCGTAATCCACGAATGCCATACACAGCGGCTGATGGTACTCTTCGGTCTTCTGTACAATCTGCTGAACAGTATGGATGTGGTCCACGGTACTAAAGCCTTTTCGAAACCCGGCCTGCTCCGGAGGCTGGAATTCGTCGAGTCTTGCAGCGAGACGATTCGTGACGACCCTCGAGAACAACTTGTAGATATGGCTCAGGAGTGAGATGGGTCTGTAATTCTTCAGTAAGGTCTTATCGCCTTTTTTGAAGAACAGCACCACCGCACTCCTGCTCCAAACCTGTGGTGTTATACCCTGTTGTATGACGGAATCAAAAAGACTTGCTAATTCCTTTAGGATAGGAGTCCCGCCGGCCTTTAGAAGTTCTGTTGTGATTCCGTCATCACCGGGTGCCTTGTTGTTCTGGAGTTGCTCGAGAGCCGCACTAATCTCGCTTTCTGCAAAGTCGGGGATGTCCTCACTATAGTGACGCGTTAGCGGGGCTCTGTGGTCATCTTCGCTGTGTCCCGTCGGCTTGGTCATCCGTGTGGAATAAAGGAGCCCATAAAAAGATTCGATCTCTGCGAGAATCTCGGGCTTAGAAGTGACGACACGTCCATCCGCAGTTTTCAGCTTCGTCAGATGGGACCTTCCAAGCTGCTGAGCGAACACTTTCGACCCTTTCTTGCGGTCGATCGCGTCCTCGATCGCTCGAGTATTCGACCGACGAAGGTCGCGCCGCATCAGCTTTCTAATTCGCTGGTTTAGGCTTTTCCATTCTGACAAAGGCAGCTGATCGAATGAAGTTTCTCGCCTTTGCCTCATCAGCTCGAGCGTCTCAGCAGAGAGTTTGGACTCCTTTTTCTGCGATCTCGGGAACAACCTTTGAGACACTTTCCTCAGCGTGTTGACCACAATGGCGGTCTTTTCGTCCACGTTGCCTGTGGTTTCCAGCAGGTCGAACCGATTTTGAAGTTCCATTTGGAACTTTTCGGTTTCGCCTATTTGGAGTGACGTAGGTCGGAGAATAGACCTCATCTTCCGGGTCCTTTCAGCTTTCAGGTTAATATTTAGGGAGCCTCGAAGAAGTCGGTGATCACTTCCAGTATTGAACCTGTTGATCACAAAGACATCTCTAAATATATGCTTACTATCCGTAATGATAAAATCTATCTCGTTCCTTGTCACAGAATCCGGGCTTCGCCAATTCCACCTCCTGTGGAGACCCTTCTTGAAGAATGAGTTCATCAAGAAGAGCCCTTCAGACTCCAGAAAGTTGAACAGCTTCTGGCCCCTGTGATTCTGGCACCCCAAGCCATATGGACCGATTTTCGTTTCGCCGCGTTCTTGTACTCCCACTTTGGCATTGAAGTCCCCCATAACAACGCTGCAGTGAGCCTTGGCGGTACCATGTATTGCTTTTGCAATATCTTCGTACATTGCCTCGGCTATCTCGTCAGAGTATGTCGAGGTCGGCGCATATACCTGTACTAGCAGACCGCGCGAACTTCGTACCGCCATATTTTATACATTTTTCATTAAAAAGATTATTGCCGCGATCATATTAATACCCCAAAGCTTTCCTCATAAATGGACTATCTAACACTTTTTTTTTCAATTCAAGTTCCTGATACATACATACATAACTTCACACCAGATCCCTTGCGGGGTAGGTAGAGAGTACAAAGCGCCATAAGGCACGATTATTACACACCTTACTTGCTTAGCTGTTGATATTAGCGACCTTGATATGATGAAAATAATAGCAGGTAAAATAATAAGCAGTTAACTGCATGAATAGGCCGGCTCAACCGGTGAAATACCATCACCTCTCAGAAGCTCGACGTAAAGTGGCTCATGCCGCGTTTCGTTCGGTGAGAGAGGTACGGGGGTAAGGGAAATCCACCTCCCTTCCCCATCCTTCTCCCTTAAAGGTCGATAACGCAACGGTAATACTATAAATGTTGCCGGAGTCCATGGGCGGCGCAGGTTGCTTACCATCAGGTGACACGCTTGCTCCTTTGCCCTCCTATCCCATAAAAAAATATTATCAACTTCAATCAATAGCAATACCAGGGACTTACTTGAACCTTTTTTTTTCTTGGTCATTGTCGCCGAATTAAAAAAAAAACCTGGTCACCACATGTTCTTACCAGTATGGCTAACTCCCAGTGAGTGTTTTTTTATAATTTAAATGATGTCGATTTGGCACCTTGGTATTACTCTTATCAAAGTAAATTCACTAAATTTTAAAAGAGATCACGATATTAAAAATGTTAATATAGATGGGCAACTTAATGTGGTATGCAGACGTGTAGCAAACCAGCAAAGTCTTTATATTTAAGCAAAAGACGCCAAGATCGAGCGTATCGAGGCGTATGCATATCTTGCGCTTTGTCCATTTATATGAAGTTGCAATATTGTAAAGAATTATAGATAATATTATAATATCTGCGTGAAGAACTAACAGAAAACTAACTCTAGCTTTGACGCATGACTTTGGTTACTTAAGTATGAAAATATATTTAAATATTTTAATATTCGCGTTGCATATTACATAAATATAATGAACGGGAAATAACGCGACACATTTAGGCAAACAAATTATGTCAAAATTACGTCTGCTTGTGACTACGGCCAGTGCAACCAGGCCGAAACGTCAAGCCAATAATAAAAGTAAGTATTTGTTAACCTACAAGTGTCGTGTTATTTCCCATTTATTATACTCTTAAATAGATCAAATTCTAATCTAATGTGTCTAAATAGACACGGGGTCACAGATGTTACAGGTTCACAACACCTATTAATTATTACAAAATAAATATACATATACCCCAAAAGACGATTAAATACTACAAACTCATTAGGACAAAAAGAAAAAAAAGTCTAAGTAAATTAAAAAAAAATTTACCTGCCAGCTATGAGCGGCGCTCATGACCGAGTCGGGCGGGACTCCCGATCATATATATGTGCGCGGAATATTTGCCTAAGAAACGAATACTTACATTTTGTATTTTGCGATATCTTTTGAATTAAATGTCCGAATTGAATCATTCAAAAAGTTCTAGAAAGGTATTGAATCTATCTTTATATTGAAGTAATTTATTTTGAGAAGAGTTAATACCAAGGTACAAAATAAAGAACTTTTAAAACGACCACATTATAATTATTTTTAAAAATTCAAAAAACACTTATTGTGCGATAACTACAATAGTTAGACATATGGCGTCGCGGACTTTTCTGTCGACAATTATATGTTCTGTGAAAGTGTAGTACATTGTTTTGTTCTATAATCAATAGTTTTCGCAGCGTTCGCGATGTAAGAATTTTTTTCGGGTCTTTTTCTTACACCTTGGGTTACATTATTGAATTTATAGTAAGGATCCCTAATTTATTTGAAAATATAATATAGCCTAAAGCCTTCCTCGATAAATGGACTATACACCAGTGAAAGAATTTTTGAAATCGGACCGGTGGTTTCTGAGATTAGCGCGTTCAAACAAACAAACAAACAAACAAACTCTTCCACTTTATAATATAAGTATAGATTACCTTCAGGGTGTACCTGTTGGTGAGTTTCAGTACGAGGTACGCTACCCTGGTCGACACACTACTGATCTCCACAACGCTGCTAACGAGGTCCTTGTGAACGAGGAAACCGACATCCCCCTGGGAGAGCTGGTCACCTTCCCGAAAGTAGAGCAAGTTGCCCGACTGTAGGGTTATCGTGTCCTCCCCCTCTCGCCGGACTTCAGACAGCCCTAGAATATGCCAGTTCAAGCAACTGAGCTCAACCTCGAGTTCGGTGAGGTGTTGGTCCAGCCGAAGACTGCGTCCGTTATATGTGGCCACGAGTAGTTGTTTTTGGCAGCCTGCCGTAACCCGGAGATTCTTCGCACCCCCTGTCCCACCGTTGCCACGACCGCTGCCTTGGCCGAGAGTAGTGGGGCCACCGGGAACTGGGGGCCGTTGTAAGCGCGCTTTTCTCATCGGAGGTTTTTGCCCATTGTCCCTACGCTGGGCAGACGTGTTGGAGACCGCAGGGTTCTCTTAAAGATAGGGACGCTGCTGCCCGTCCCTACCAAGATCATTTAGGTTGACCCATATTTTTAAATAGTTATCCCGCCATTTTCCGGTGTTGTGCTGTGTAAGCTTGTCAGCCATATGTTTTTCTTTCACTCCCGGCTGACTGAGAGCATACTATTACATATATTATTTTACAACTTTCGTGACACCCATACCCACAGGGGCTCCGCATATGACTCTCGATATGATAATTAGTCATCCGAAATCGTTGGACCCGACTATTGTAAAGAGTTATACTCGACCAGCCTAAAATCATTATTCAAAATGCAGCGCCACCTCCGCGATCACTCGTTTTCGCACTTCAAATACAATTTCCTTATCAATTGAATCGCTTCAGAAAATTATTCCATTTTTCATAGTAGATGCCACTAAATAAAATATGAATAAAACCTTGGTATGCAGCAAGTAACGTCTCATTATGAACTAACTGTACGAACAAATCTCTTTATTGAGGGCACAGGGCGCATGTCGATGAGCTTATTCTTACCGAGAAATATAAAATTTACAATTTAACTTTTAATTTCGAAGAAGAGTATCGTTTGGTGACTGCCTGAATGGAGCGTTAGGTAAATTTGTGGCGCTAAAAATTTGAGCAATACGTATAACCAACGTAACGGCAGAGTGCACGTGAAAGTGAACAAACTCGGTGTAGTTCAGAGCACTACGCTCATTTGGGACGATATATAATAACTAACTAACTATAGCAAACGGAAGATAACAGAGCATAGCGGAACTGACCTAACACTACTTGACAACAATTTCGTGATAGAAAAGGGAGAATTGTAATGTCGTTACGACAGGTGATACGAAGTACTACTCTGTGTAAAAAGTATCGGGCATATGTCAATAAAGAGACCCGCGTAAAAGAGGTCGTTCTAATTTTTTTACTGCATGTTGGTAGCTCTGTACTGATTTAGCGCGCAAAATTTGAACGGGATCTGTCATTTAATTTGTTTTAAACTAAACTTTTTGTTGGTCATAGTTTTGAGTCCTCGGCGATTTTTACAATGGAAAATATTGTTGAACAAAGAGTGTGCCTTAAATTTTGTGTTTCGAATGATATTTCATGTGGTGAATCACTAAAAATGTTGCGAAATACCTACGGGGAATCATGTATATCGAAAACAAGGGCTTATGAATGGTATTTAAGTCCGTCCACAATATTCTCATTGACATTTTAGGCATGAAACGCGTCGCCGCTCGACTAGTTCCAAAAGAGCTCAATTTTGTTCAAAAAGGGCAGCGAAAGCATGTCGCTGAAGACATGGTTTCCCGAGCTTCTACGGATCCGACCTTTATGAAACGTATAATAACTGGCGACGAGACATGGGTTTATGAGTATGACATGCAAACAAGCCAACAGTCTTCAGAATGGCGTCTCGATAACGAGCCGAAACCCAAAAAACCGCGGCAAAGTCGCACCAAAATCAAGGTGATGCTGACAGTTTTTTTTGACTACCGCGGTGTGGTTCACTCCGAATTCCTTCCAGAGGGAGAAACAGTGAATAAAGAATATTATTTAGGCGTCATGAAGCGTTTGCGTGAGAGTATCCGCCGAAAACGTCCAGATTTGTGGCGACACAACTCATGGATGCTGCACCATGATAATGTACCATCACACACAGCCATTATAGTGAAAGAGTTTTTAGCGAAAAATTCAACAAACGTTCTCGACCAAGCACCCTATTCACCTGATATGGCTCCGTCTGACTTTTTTTTATTTCCCAAGTTAAAATTACCACTTCGAGGAAAACGTTTTGAGTCAATAGAAGCCATAAAAGAAAATTCGCTGAATGAGCTAAAGGCCATACCGCAAATAGCCTATGAAAAATGTATGGAAGACTGGGTGAAGCGGTGGAGATGTTGTATTGCAAGCGATGGGGCCTACTTTGAAGGCGATAAAATAAATTTAAATGAATAATTTGTATTTTTTGTTTTATTGACAAATTCCCGATACTTAGTACACAGAAGGTATACTGGGCATCTAGTTGTGCAGTATAACAAGCAACACTAACAAGCGTTGTTTCTTTTTTACAGAAGACTGAACCGGCGCTTAACCTGGGTCCACAGCCGACTCCAGAGTTGGAGGCGATAGCTCGTGAGGTGGACGCTCTGGCTCGCGAGAGATTGTCCCTGGAAGCCGAATTGGCCGCAAAACAGAGAGAACTTACCGTCAAGACTGGAGAGACTGATAGCTTGCAGGTATGTTACAGTTAATCTGCTGCGGTCAACTTCTTGTGCGCGGTTTTTAGTCCTAGAAACGTTAAGTTCCCTAGAGGACAAGTATTTCCAATTCTTTAGCAGAAGGGTTTGAAATGATTGTGTCTAAAATTGGTTTTGATATTTTCAGAGCGAACTGGACACACTAACGGCGACATTGAAACAGTTAGAAAATCAAAAAGGCGAAGCACAAAAGAGACTTAACGATCTGAAGACGCAGGTAAGTTGAGTACACCAGGAATATTCTGGATATGATGTTTCGGTACCGGATACGGAGATGGGTATAGGAATATAATTATATCGGTTACGGATATGTAATTATTTCGTATCTGAATATTTATTATTCGGATGTGTAGTTATTTTCGGATATGAGATTTATTTGTTACCAATGGTATTTTTAAACATGTAGTTTTGAAATCCATGCATCGAACTGCTTGGGTCTGCCACTGTTAAGAGTCAAGAGCTTACAAAAGCTAATGACCTTTTGTAAACTCTTGAAATTCGGTCGAATCAGTCAATCCTCATCTACTAAACAATTAGTAATCATAACAATCTAGTTATGAGACTATATGCCGTTATACTCGAAACATTGAATACCTCTATCCATTTAGGGGTTGCATCTACTACCAGTCGAGTAACACGTTATTTCCTATACGCGATAAAAGTACGACCAGTCTATGACCCCACTTAACGTAACCAAATTCTTCATAAAGCTCCTTTTTTCTGTTAAATTACGGTTTTAAATTCTGAATTTCACATTTCAATTCACATTAGGCCACTCTAGCCACTAGGTCTCTTATATAACTAAACATTTTTGAATGCTTCCTATCACGCCGTGTTTGAGTTTTAATTTTATAATAAAGATTGCCGAATGAAATGCAAGTATGTATGTTCCGGCTGTGCAGACGTGCTACTCGCGGTTGGCGGTAACCTAGAAAAACAGTCCGCCCCGATCTGTTCAGTGAATATATTCAATAGTAAATGTGTATGCTGACAGTATTATAGCCCATCTCTGCATTCGGTTCGCTATCATGGTCAAAGGCTCATGGTCTGTACGTAAAATTAAATCGCGCCCGTACAAATACTGATAAAAATTTTCGCGTGGAGTCCCTCCGCGCTATAGAAGTGAAACTTTGTAACAAACATACGTTTATAACACGCTTAATTTAAAAAGAGCGCATCTTACTTACATTACGACGGGCCTCGAGGTGCATTGGTAAAACTACCGACTGTGGAACGGAGATTGACGGGTTCGATCCTCACTCGAGTATAAATCTTAAGAGGACCTGCCATATTCAACGTCGCATTATTCTTTGATTTAGGTACTCCCCAAAGCTCAAGCCAATTTTATACCCATATTGTAAAAATGCATTAAAATACTTATTCCGCAATATTGGATTTAGAATGACGTCACATTTTTCAAGATACTATCGAAAAGCCCTTTTATTTGAGACCCAAAAAAAGCATTAAAACTATCTGTGAATGAGAGCTAATGGTGTATCCCGGGTGAGCCAGCCCATTCATGCAGCGGACTGCTTGGCTCCACGACTGTTAATAATATCATCCTTAGCGGGTTTAAAAACGTCAAAATTGATTCCTAACATCAAGAACTACATACATACATACATACAATCACGCCTTTTTCCCATGGGGGTAGGCAGAGACTAATTCTTTTCACTTGCTAGGATCCTGACATACGTTTCTTGCTTCCTCCACTCTCATTATCGCGTTCATACATGCTCGTCGGTTGTGGCCACTGACCTGGCCCCTCACAAACACATCGTAGATTTGTTGGTGGTAGGTCCGCCTAGGTCGTCCTTTACCGGTTCGCCCTTTCACACTTGTCTTATAAATTCGTTTAGTCAGTCTACTTTCGTCCATCCTTTCTACATGTCCGAACCATCTAAGCATTCCTTTCTCTATCCTTGTCACAATATCTTCTTTCACACCACAACGTTCTCGAATTACACTGTTTCTCATTTTATCCACCAAGCTTACTCCAGCTATGATCAAACAATCAAAATCAAGAACTACGTAATACATATTTATTACATTCATAATATATACGAGTACCTATATATGTACTACATTGCAAAAGAAAAAAAACATCGATCTATGCGGTTCGCTGCATGAATGGACCGGCTCGACCGATGAAATTTATTTATTTAACACCACGATTCAATTCACACCAAAAGAAATACCACGACCTCAGAATATCGACGTAAAATTGCTCGTGCCGCTTTTCGTTCGGTGAGAGAGGTATCCAGACTCTCTTAAAGGAGGGCAACGCACCACGGTGTTCACGGGCGGTGTCAAGTTGCTTACCATCAGGTGACCCACTTATTCGTTTGCCCTCCTATCCCATAAAAAAATAACAATCGATATGTTACTATCATTTTCGAGTGGAGAATTATCCAAATCTCAATTTTTTACCATGGGGTACCTACCTAATATCATGTAATTCAGAGAAATCACTGGCCCGGAATCGATCCCACGGCTCCAGAATCAGAAGCAGAGAGCTCAACTACTGGACCACCGAGACTATTAATATTAAAATATTATAAGTACTATTAAAAATGGGAATGATAGCTAAGTTTAAACGATAACTAAGTTCCTAACTAGTATTTTAATTTAACTTTGTGTTTAAGAATACAACAGACTGATCTGAGGCACTTGAAATTTTGACTTTGAGTTGGTGTAACCTGATGGTATTGTTACATCACAAGTAAAACTAATAATCACTTTGCACTTTGAAAATGTATCATGTGTTGAATTGTAAATTTTAAACGGCATGGCACTTCAAATAGATTGTGATTAACAGACATGAAATAGAATAGTCAACATTATCATAATGGTGTCTATATAGATATATATTCCAAATAGCTCTGGTTCAGCCATCATTTCTAAGATCTTGTAACTTGTAATTGACAAAACTAATTATGAATTAATAATTTAATTGATAATAATTTACATTTCAACACATTATACATTTTCAAAGTTCAAAGGGATTATATTAAAGATAATATAAAGTAATATAATAATAATATTTGATATTTTTGTATTTCATAACATAGAGATTATTTCACCGAGGACCAGATGCAGACCGGATTAACAGATATTTATACCCTTATTCTGAACTTAATTTATTCCAAATATCTCTGGTTCAGCGTTCATTTCTAAGATCTTGTAACTTGGAATTGCCAAACTAATTATGAATTAACTACATATATTTATTAGACTTGTACAACCAAGACTCAATTATCTTTGAATTTCATAATATAGAGATTATTTCACCGAGGACCAGAAACAGACTATTATTTATGCCCTTAATCTGAACTTATAAATGTTTCTTTTTAGAAGATTATTTAACCATCATTGTCATGTCATCATTGAAGTCAGTTTGTCATTAAAACAGATATTTATACCCTTATTCTGAACTTAATTTATTCCAAATATCTCTGGTTCATCGTTCATTTCTAAGATCTTGTAACTTGGAATTGCCAAACTAATTATGAATTAACTACATATATTTATTAGACTTGTACAACCAAGACTTTCATAATATGGAGATTATTTCACCGAGGACCAGAAACAGACTAATAATTATACCCTAACCTGAACTTATAAATGTTTCTTTTTAGAAGATTATTTAACCATGAATATAAATGTTTATCATGTCATGATTGAAGTCAGTTTGTCATTAAATTATCATTGAAATATTAATATACTGGAAAATTATTACTCTTGAAAATGATAAATGAAAATTATAACAACATTAGCATTAGCATTTACAGTTTTATCTATAGGCATACAGGAACATAAGTACTTTGTTTAGTAGGAATATAACATAAAAATATGTTATTTATCAAGTAACTTAATGTATTACTTGATAAATAACATATTTTTATGTATAAACTGTAAATAGCTGTTTTTTTTTTTTTTTTTTTTTTTCTCCTTAATTTTGCATTATATTAACTTAAATATTATTAACAATATTTACATCAGCAGCTATTTATGCAATAGATAGCCGGATGCACGAGCAGTAGATAAATAATAATAATACACAGAACATAAATATATTGTCCATAAAAGATTTGCACAATTTATAGCGTCCAGGCAAGGCACCGATACATTTACATTTAATAGATTTTAAGAACACAGAGAAGTATATTAAACATTAGCAGAAGAATGAGCAACACAATTCCACGACACAGACAGACCCAAGTTAAAACATTCAACATATTACAATTACATTATACATAAATACATTATTTAAATAGATTATACCAGTACTTAAATTAAATTACTATAAATAAATAGAATTTCTTTATTGCAATAATAGATCATTTACCAATCATATTAAATTATGTCAAAAATGTCAAAATGTCCCACAGTTAATGATAATAGACGAAGCGTTATCTGAGTGCAGTTTACCAGATAGCCGTGATTCCACACGTTAGGGGTGAATAGTTCATACAATAAAGTCAATTAGCGCTATTTGAGCTTTTCAATACACTCTCCCTGTGCTCCCAGCCAGTTCCCAAGCTACCCTACGTCCTATTTCGCTCCAGGAGAATCCCTGCCAACTTTTTGGCATACTGCAGAAACTGATCCCGCATTTTTGCACTGGACACGATTGTGGATAAATTTCCTATCGTTACTGCTTTTTTAATTTTCTGTTCAACTTCATGCCTATCCCGTAAATGTATTGGGCAGTCCACCAGCACATGAATTATCCCTTCCGGTACATCCGGCCGGCACAGACACGAGGGGCTAGTCTTGCATTTGAATCTGTGTAGGTATTCAGAAAAGCCGCCATGCCCGGTCAGGACCTGTGTTGTAATCCCGTCCAGTGCCATCTTACGGATCACCGGATAGGCCTTCCCTGCATCAGGAAAAAACATTTTAGTGGTTGCAGCAACTGTACCCTGTTGATATTGCCGGTTCCACTCCTCAACTGATCTCTGCCTTATTGAGTTCTTTACAAGCGATACTGGACACCTGTCGTAGTCTGGCCTAGTTTCGGAGTTTTGGGCAGCCTCTTTGGCCAGTTTATCTGCTCTCTCGTTGCCGGTGAGTCCCACGTGTGCCTTTATCCAATAAAGGGCTATCGTCTTCCCCTGCGAGATGCCCATGTCCAGGTGGTCCCTAGCGCCACATGCAAGGGGATGGAGCAGGCTGTTGTTTATGACAGCGTCAAGCGCCGCCCGAGAGTCACATATGATGCTATATTTTTTCCCTTGACCCTTTACCGCCAACTCCGCAGCACATCTTCACCGCCAGAAGCTCGGCTTGGAAGACTGTGCAGTATGACGACAGTTTCAGTTTTTTTGCGGATATCTCAGCACCACCCCTCCAGACAGATAGGGCAGCTCCAACTTCGTCTCCGATCTTGCTGCCGTCAGTGTAGATGTTCGTTTCTACGTCATCCATGGCCGCAATCTCTTCCAGGAGTGTTATGGTCGCATACTCGCGCCCGATGCGCATCGCGGGATGTGGTCTGCTCTGATATAGCATTGGCTTCTCTATGTCTCTGCCCGTCGGGATATAGTCGCTGGATATCCCCCGTCTCGCTTCATAGAGGGCAGCATGTTCTCTTACTCTAATGTCAAGGGGCAGCATCCCCGAAAGAATGAGCGTGGCGTGGAGAGATGTTGTCCTGTAGGCTCTGCAGATCCTTTGCATGCAGGATCTCTGGAGCCTGTACAATTGCCTCCTGATAGAGACCTTCTGCGTTGCCGGTGCCCAGACACTAGCCGCGTAGGTAATTATGGGTTCTATGGCTGCCACATAAATAGTCTTTGTTATATCTGGGTAAAGACCCCAGCCCACCCCAGCAGCCGATGATAAGCGCTTACCGACATTCATAGCCTTCCTGCAAACATTTGCCGTATGTGTTTTAAATGTCAGGCCTTTGTCTATTGTCAGTCCCAGTATCTTAATTTTGTCAGCCATTTGCACGCTGACTACTCCCATGCTCAATTGCGGCACATCATATTTCAGCTTCTTCGTGATTATCATGGCACACGTTTTGTGCGAAGCAAACCGAAGCTTGTTCTTATTGCCCCACTGCCAGACACGCTCCAGGGCACTGTTGCCTCCTCTCTCTATGTCTGCTGCCTTATCCCCGCTGAGGACAATGACCGCAGAGTCAGCAAAAGCCTGACAGTAGACCCCCTCCCCAGCGAGGTCGTGCAACAGAGGATCCAAGAGAAGATTCCATATGATAGGCCCTCCCACCGAGCCCTGGACACATCCCATACTCGCTCGTTTCGTATGTTCGCCTCCAGCGTATCGCACTGTAACCCGCCTACCGTCCAGATACTGTATATTGCACTTCTTACATTTCCAGGGCACTGCGCTTCGACGAGTCTCACTTTCACTGCAGGCCACCACGCACTGTCAAAGGCTCCCTCTATGTCCAGCGACACCAAAGTGATCAGTTTTTTCTTTCGTAGTTCACTTTTCAAAAGGGCCACTAGGTCATAGAGGGAGTCCTCGGCACTGCGCTGCGGAAGGAAGCCGTATTGTCGAGTGCTCAGTCTTGGGAGGATGTGCCACGTTAGTCGTCTCATGATAATTTTCTCGTAAATTTTTCCAAATACTGGCAACAGGCCGATCGGTCTATAAGATTTAGGGTTTGCATAGTCTGTTTTCCCCGTATTCTTGATCGCTATTACTGTTGCTTGCTTCCACGGTGTTGGAAGTGGCCGTGTTTCCAGCATTGGTTTAGCAGAGCGACATTCATTTCCATATCGGGCGATATTACATGCCTGCAGATATCCGCCGTGAGTCCATCCGACCCTGGAGCCTTCTTAGCACTAAATGACATCATGGATGTCCTGAGCTCTTCTGCCGTTATCTCCGGTTCTGGATCATCTACACTCAGTTTAGTATACTCTTCTGCCATCGCTCTCACAGTCCGGTGATGATTATTGTCCCCTGACTCTGAGTCCTCTCTGTAGAACGTGTCGGCTAAGAGTTTTGCAGATCCCCTTCGCCCGACCCACTGACCATTATCAACCAGTGGAATTTCATCCGTTCTGGTATCTGTTTGTTTCAACAGTCTGTAGATTCCCGTCCACATGGTCTCCCTCTCCTGCCTCTGGCAAAACTGCTTCCAGCTGCTTATTTGCGCTTCACGGGCTTTCAGTTCGTATACCTCCTTCGCTTCAAGGTATTCGGCTACAACCCGTTCTCTTCGCACTCGCGCTGCACATCTGATTCGTCTCTTTTTTGTAGCCACTTTGCGTTTAAGGTCAGCGAGCTCCGGAGACCACCAGGCCGGGGCAAGCCTCTCCAGCGGTTTTTTGCGTGGTATGGTTTCGTTGCATGTTTCAGTAATCGTTTGTGTATATTTAACAATAAACCTATCTATAGTTTCTGCTGTAGTCAGTTCTTTTACAGTCGATGTGTTGATGTTGTTGTCTTCCTTTTTTAATTTTAGGAGGTCATTGAAGTCAGCCCATCTTGCCTTTTTGGTGTTGTATAGCCGGGTAGTGCGCTCTATTTGCTTCCCTTTGGGGCCCTCCAGCTTGAGTTCAAATATTACTGCATTATGATCAGAGCTCGTGAGAGTCTCATCAACGTGCCATCGGTCCACCATGCGCAGGAGATCGTCGGAGCAGGCCGTAACATCCACATGGCTGCACAGTCTTACTCCTCCCCTAACAGTGTCGAAGGTGGGGACATTTCCACTGTTCAGCACAGTCATGTCCAGCTCAGACAGCATACACATCAACTCCTCTCCCCTGTCGTCAGTGACGGTACTGCCCCACATAACACTCTTCGCATTTGCATCCCCTCCAATCAACACGCGAAGGGGTGCCACGTCTTGTTTGATCTTCACCAAGTGTTGTATGTAAGGCTCGATAGGCTGGTTTGGCTCAAAATAGTACGATACCACTGCTATTTTCCATTTTATGGTATCTATAATGCCTACCACGATGTTGTTTGTCGTCAGTGTAGGGTGCAGCTCTATATCGATGCTGCCATCAAAGACCATTATTGCCGCCTTGACCACTCCCTCGCCGGAGTTTATGTTTTGAAGAACCCTTACACCTGTATGCGTTTTTACGTGGTTGTTCGCTCAAATATAGGGTTCCTGCACCATGGCCATCGAGAGTCTCTTAATCCTCCCCTCAATAAGCAACTCTCGGGTAGCCAAAAATTTCAGCTGAAGGTTGGCTTGAGCTATTTTATATACAGCAGCTGTTGTGTCACTTGTGGTCTGTGTGACGACCGTTAGCAGTAGAGTGTCCCCTCTCTGGCCATCCTATCATATTTTATTCTTACAGGGCATTCAAGGTAGAATGCATTGTGTTCTCCCCTGGTTTCCATGCCTGCCCTGCGACAGTTCACACACGATGGTGGGATGCCCTTAGAGAAATCAGAGCATTCAGATTTTTTATGAGCGCCACCACAATGGCAGCACACTTCTTCCTGATTAGTGCATACCTTCTTGCCATGCCCATATCCCAGGCACTGAGTACATTGTATTAGCGGTGTTTGATCATACACGTGAACTCGTTGCAGATCCACGTGAATCGTGCCAGCTTCCATCAAACGTTTCCATAAACTTGGATGGACCCTTAGCACCACGTGAGTCTGTAGGTGGTTTCGCGCTCGCCTCCTGTACTGAACCTTCATTTTTATCTCGTCCTGTGGCAAAAAAAAAAAAAAAAAAACAAAAAAAAAAAACCACAGGTGCTGCATCTTGCACAGACAAGATGCTAGAAACCGGCTAGGTTATATTGAATTATTTATTTAATGTAATATAATGTATAATGAAATCTATATTTATTTAATCTAATAAGTAATGTTTAATAAAATATAATCTATGAAAAATCTGGTTGCCTGTAAAGTCGGTTTTACGGGCGAAGATTTTACGTGACAACGTCTTTTTCTCGGTAGAATATTTATTGATATGAATATAATTAAGTTGAAGGCATTTGCTCGTCCGTTTCCATTGTTTTGAGAGTGGTGATTCCTGTTGAACATTTGAAATTGAATGGATGAATTTTTAATTTTAAAGAATCAATTTGAAAATCAAAACACTTATTCAGATCGAAGGTTCAAATTTTTGCTAAATAAATTTGAAATTAATTAAAATTTGTAATTGTAAATGATGAAGTTGAAAATTAAAACATTTACTTAAATTAGATGTTAAAATTCTTGCTCAACACAGTTTAAATCAAGTTTTCTTATATCTGCCACTTTTTCTTAATATTTGTAATTTTAAAGAATCAATTCGAAAATCAAAACATTTATTCAGATCGAAGGTTCAAATTTTTGCTAAATAAATTTGAAATTAATGAAAATTTGTAAAATAATAATTAATTAATTAATTAATTTTAAACTAATAATTTACTTAACACTATCAACATTTATCAATAGTATGACATAACCTATAAACTCAGTTTCTCAACTTTTGTGTCAATCTAACAATTAATCAATCAATCATAGTTTACGATAATGAAATATCAGTGTACAATTATTTACCTTTATTGTTGTAGTTGTTGTAAATGACGAATCTAAGCACTCCACATTTTCACTACAGACACAGCTGACGATACTTTAACCACACGTGTGAACTTGTATTATGACGCTTTCTTGTTTTTCCAACGCCAAGAACGTTCGAGAAAGACAAAGACAGAGACACAAGCATGCGCCGATTCAATGCGCCTAATTCTCTAGTGCTGCGCGCGCGGCAGACCGATCATAGTTGAGTGGGAGAGAGACGCAAGGCATTCGGCGGGCCTCTCTCTCGTTCGGTGACTCATCGTAACGTTACCGAGCGTTACACTTTTTCATAAGTGACTCCCAGCCGCAACCTAATTTAAGACGTTGTCACGTCAAAAATGTAATAATCCGTATTATACTCTACTTACTATTGCCACATCCAGCTCTTTATAATGTAAACAGCTGCTGATGAAATCTTATGTACCAATCAATTTGAATATTGTTATATTTGGAAAATACCTGCTGATACTGCATCTTGCATAACCAAGATTGCAGATATGAGTCAGGGTATAATATTATTAATAATAATTTAATTATTTATCCATATTTAATGTATATTTCAAAATTGAACGAACCTCATCGTATAGTATTAAGTTGTATTCTACTCTGTTGGTACTCATTGTATTGCAAATAAGACAAATGGTCGAAAAACACAACAATAAAGATACTGCGTATATTTAAATTGCATGGTAGCTATAAGATCCCCGATCATGTTAGGGGATAAGTTCGCGGGCCGGGCCATAGCGCCCGGACAAAAAAAAAAAAAAAATAGCTAATGTTGTTTAGGTATGCTTTGCAAGATTCTAAATATGAATAAAAAAGAAAATAGAATTTATAAGTTTATAATTACCGAAATATTCGTAAGTATATCCAGTAACAAGTAATATATTTGTTCAAATCACTACTAATTCTAGTTTAAGCACAAGCTTTGTTGTCTTTCAGGGAGTAAAATAAATTTATCGTCACATTATCGTCGTTTTTACGTCGATCGGTTTTACACTTTACAGTTGGAGTATAATATACTCCAACAATTCAACATATTATGTTGAACATTTTTAATAAAAGCACATAAAAACAAATAGATTGGAGTACCTACTCAGTACCTACTGTCAGTGTTACGTTTGTCACGAATGTTTACTAATAATATGTTTTTACGTTTTCGGTCATAGAGGTCGCAATACGCCAACTTAAATCGCGCTATGGTTTCACTACCGTAGGGTTTATATATGATTGATATTCCAAATCAATTATAGTACCTCCACTTGCCACTAGATGTCTGTGTACTAATAAAATTCAAGCTTAACAAATTGAAAAGTTAGCTTCATATATACTTCGCCGTTTTAAAGTACTATTGTATATTAATATATATTGCCCCGCGAGGGCCGCAAGGGGGCGTTAAAAGCGTTAAACGCTCTTGCACGAGACATTAGAAGTTTCACTTCAAAAATTATTTACACAAATATAATTGCCAACGCTATTGATGTAACCTAAGTATTTTATTTCTTTAACTAAGTACACGCATATGTTAGTCTTTAATTTAAAACCATATTTATGTAGCCTCCGAAAAATATCCTCTAATGCCTCTAAATGTTCTTTTCTGCTTTATCCATGAATAATAATATCATCAAGAAATACTTCTACATAAACAATATCCTTTAACAATTGGTTCATAATATCCCTGGATTTGACGAAAGACCAAAAACCTCACCTAAAATGACCTGAAAGGACCCCTGTGAGTGTTAACTACCGTTTATTTACTTCATGAAACCCCCTACACTCGGAATCGGGCCGCTCGTGACGATTGCGTCCGTGTTTTCTTATTCCACGGAGGCACTTTCCTCAAGCGCTCGTGTTTCAGAATTTTAATTTTAAATATTTTTGTACATTGACTATTTTTAAGTGTCTGTGAAGACCTATGAAAATAAAATTACTTTGAGTTTGAGTTTATTTTATCCAGCTCTATCTGACTATAGGCTTGTGAGAAATCCATTTTTGAGAAACAGGCAGCACCGCTAATTTTTAAAATTAACTCCTCTAAAAATCGCTTCGTAAATAAGTCATTATTTCTCGTAAAAAGTAAAAATGGTCATTGTGGGTTATCCCTAAAAGAGAGACATATGCTCTCGCGGACTTTTTAGTAGATCTTCAAAAGGTGTCAAATAATGTAGAACATTGTTTTGATGTATCACTTAGAGTTCAGCCAGCGTTTGCGATTAAAGATCGCGCGCGAACATCGGTCAGTCATCTTTCCGCCAGCGCGGACGGATGAGAAAATAGTCGTCAACTCGGTTCGGCTGTCCGTTTCTATCGAGCCCTCCTTCTCGTTCAGGTGGAGAAATTCCGTTCCCAAGCGGCGGCGCAGGAGGCGGCGGCGGCGGAAACGGAAGCGGAGGTGGCGGCGCGGCGCGCGGCGGCGCTCACGCTCAAGGAGAAGGAGCGCGCGCTGCAGGCCGAGGCGGAGGCCGCCAAGCTGGAGGCCGAAGCGCTCACGGCGCAGCTGCGCAAAACCGTGCTGGCCGTCAGCCAGGCCAACATCAAGATCGCGCACCTGGAGGAGCAGCAGCGGCTCTTGCAGGACGCAGCTGACGCGCTGGCCGCCGGCGCCGCGCCCGCCGCTGCGCTGGCGCTGCAGCCGCAGCACACGCCCGCGCACCTGCAGCGCCTCGTGCGCGGCGCCACGCCCAGCGACCTGCTGGACGACGAGCCGTTCCCCGCGCGGAACGGGTTCGACGCCGACCCCTTCGCGGCGGCGCAGAGCGACCGCGCCGACCCGTTCGCGCCGCAGCACTCGACCTACATTCAGCAGGTACTGTCTACTCACTATCGATCCGTACTAGATGAAACGCTTCGAATGTCGATGCATCAGTGTATCTTTTAAATCGCGTTCATCACGAGCACCGCCCGGAAGTGTTCGCGTCGGCTATATATCGGCGACGAGTTATAACGATGCGCTATATTTGACGTCCATGTGTGCTACACGACGTGTGTGTGTGTGCGCAGGACGGCTTCGCGACGGACCCGTTCGCCGCGAGCTCCGACCCGTTCGCGTCGCACGACAGCGCGCCGCCCGCCCAGGTGAGTGTCCCCCGGCGGCCCCCCGCCCCCGGCGCCCCCTGCCCCCCGGCGGCCCCCCGCCCCCCACTGACCGTGCGTGTGTGCAGGGCGCCGACGCGTGGGACGCGGACCCGTTCGCCGTGCTGCACGCGCCCGTGGCGGCGGGCGCGCCCCCCGTGGTGCCCCCCAAGGCGCACAAGACACCCCCGCCGCGCCCCGCGCCGCCCCGCCCCACGCCCCCCCACAAGGTAACCGCCGCGCCACCTGTGTACAGAACGCGCGTCACGATATCTATTTAAACTGATCATCAGTTTTCAGATTGTTTATTTTGTTGTATTTTTTAATGTTTATTTACGATCCCCGTCCCGTCCACATGGCCGCACGCCGCACGCCGCGAGTCCCATAGAACGTGAGCTAAAATATTTATTTCTTTTGGCGCAGAGAAAGTAAATTGTTATTTTATTAACTCGATGTAGTTTGCTTCTTTTACTTTTTGTTTGGATCACGAATTGTCGCTTTTTGGTATAGAGACGTTTTCCGAAATTTTAGTTTAATCCGATTGCACTGTTCCGCTAATTTACCTCGGTTCATGAAATATTTTTAAATGATATCTACCACTGCAACAGCATGGTTTTCTCAAGTCTGCGTGACCTTTGTGTGACGACCAGAAAGCGACTCCATTGTTGTTTTACTTTCTCTGTCGTCAGATGCCATTCTCGTTGGCTACGCTGTGATGTATGTGTCAAGTAGCACGCCTCACGCTTGTCATCATTCACCTGTCATTCCTTCATTCATTCACCTGTCATTCCTTCATTCATACACTCATCCATTCGTCGGTTGTTGCTTTGTACATTTTACATATTTACATTTAAATCAGCTAAACAATTTGATCAGCTGCAATTCGAGTTGTTAAGTTGTTGTGGCGCTAAATAGTATCTGTCGCATTAAGTTTTTTTTTGTATTAAATCTCATAGTAAGTTTACTTGTGTGACCCATTAGAAGCTTACTGTATGTAACTACTACCACTGACAAGTACTAGGCTACTAGTAGTGACAAGTACTGGTAGAGCGACATTCCCGATCACCTTGTTGGCGCATGCTCTAAGTCCCACACCTGGCTATGGCTCGTCTGATCCGCTCCTGTTTCTTATTTTTCATTTATATAATTTATTTTATTATTTTGTTTCATATATTTGATTGAAATACTTCTGTATATATATATTTATATCTTTGATGATTAATCAATATTATGAGCGCATCACATCATGCATTTATTGTTGTATGTATACACAGAATAAACCCAAAGAACTGGCACATTGTGCCACCGAACAGAGAGCAACTCACAATTGTTTATTGGTCTCGCAATCACAATACAGACAATAGGCTTGTTTTTACTCACAATAAATCGGATGGAATAGAGTTTCTAACTATTGAAATAAAACAGTTTGTCAATCTATGGTGGGGGTCGAGTAAGGGAACCACGAACTAGAGGCGTGCTATCATCGCGCCCTTGTACCAGTTACAGGGTCGGTTTGATCATGTTAGCAGCGAAAGTGAATGGGAAAATTATTGAAAGGATAATTTGCGTGTTGTGTAAATTATATTTAAGTACGAATTACATACTAATGAATAAAAAATGATGAAAAATATTTTTCGATCTTACCGACAGAATAATAAAAAAATATGAACTGGTTATTTAAAGAAAAAAAATCACGAGTGCAATTAGTTTAATATTATATTAGAAACAAATACTTAATTTTTTACAGTGATAAACTGTAATAAAATCAAAGCAAACACTTATTGACTTGAATGTTACTTAATATCGCCCTCTGCTGGAATAGCTTTGTTAAAGCAATTTAGTTGCTCACAATTTAAATTAATAGTATTCGCCAATAGATTGATGTTGAAGTTGATTTTCGATAAAACACGATATAATGATATTTTATAAAAATGATTAATAGCTACTAAATTTCATGAAAATCGTTGGAGCCGATTCCGAGATTCCAATTAAATATATATACAAGAATTGCTCGTTTAAAGATATTAGATATATAGGTGGGTGAAATAATAAACAAAATATAAATCTTATTTTTCGTAATAACATTCTTTATAGAATTTCATTTTTTTTATTAAAAAAATTCCCTATACCTTCTTGAATAGGTATAGCGAATTTTAGCGTATATCTAAAAACATTTGAAGAGTCGCGAATGCGAATATCCGTTACATCACTAGTATGTACATGAAGCTAAATGATTGACCAATGACGCGCTGATGTGGTGCGCTCGCTGTACGAGACAGTTCCATACTATATCTGATCATGTAACAACACTGTTCCACTAACATGCTAACCACGGCTCGTGTGCTTGTCCCCACATTGCAGCGCTAAGCGGACGAGGAGGAGGCTCGGCTCACACGTGCGTACTCTCTCTATATATATCTCTCTCTCACACACACCCCACACTAGATACACGCGTCTCACTCGCTCTTGTGTGTCGGCTCAGACCGGCGACCGCGCCATGGACTTCACCGACGACCCCTTCAAGGATTACCGATACGAGGACCCCTTCAACATCGAGGACCCCTTCGCCGACGTCGCCGACTCCGAGAGAACGAACCCTCACGCCAGACCCACCTCCGTCGCCGGTTTCGAGACCGACGACTTCTTCTCTCCGGCTTCCGCGATCAACGGCAACTTCGCGTTACCGGAGAAACGAAGCGGCCGAGTGTCGGCGCCGCCCGTCGCGTACGACCCCTTCGCCGGGAGGTTCGAGTTCGAGGCCGGCCCCGGCCGCGCCGCGCACAACAACAACGACGCCTGGGCCGCCTGGCCCGCCTGGCCCGACGACAACCGGGCCGCGCCCGCCGCCCGCCCCGCGCCCCCCGCCCGCCCCGCGCCCGACAACCGGCCCGACGAGTCCGACAACTGGGCGGCCGACTGGGGCGCCGCGAGCCTCGGCAAGAGCGCGAACGAGACGCGGCCCTCGAACACGTTGCCCTCCAAGAAGGAGAAATCGCCCAGGCCGGTGAAGTACGCGAGATCCTTGGTCCACACGATAGGCGGCATCGGGCGAGCCAAGCAGAAGGAGAAGAAGAAGGCGAACGCGGAGGCGCTGGCGTCGGAGGAGCAGCAGTGGGCCTGGGCCAGCGCCGAGTCGCGGCGCCTGCAGGCCGAGGCCGAGGCCGCGCGGCGCCGCGAGCAGGCCGAGCTGCAGCTGGCGCTGGCCCTCTCGCGGCGCGACCAGTGACTTCCTCCATCGCGCCGCAACGTGTACACCGAGCCACTAGTCAATTTGCGACACATCGGAGCGGGACGCGTTCGTCCTCCAGACGTTGCCGCGGTAACTTGCTCAACACAATAATTCAACTGAGAAATAATGGGAAACGGTGCTCGCAGACAGGCCGTAGCGCGACCGACGCTTGTACACCTCCACCGATGACATTCTTCATCTGCGATAGGCCTAATAGCGTCTCCGCTCTGTACAGTAGTTCATATTTAATGTTAATAAGTTATTTACTTTGTGAACGTCTCGAATGACGCCGGTGTGACGGTGTTCAGAGAGCTCCACGCGAAACTATAGCGTATGTATAAATATTGTTGTGTGTCGGAGAGAGGGATGATCTGCAGGAGCGATTGTAAAACGGCCCGTCGTCATGAAGGGTAAATAGAAACGAGCCGCTTTGTTATGTATTATATATGTACACTTGTATACATCGGCAGGTCGCACTGGAACGTACGGAATATAAAATCATAAAAATTCTATTGCGACATTTGCTTTTGATAGAATTGTTCTTACTCTTGTAAACTGAGATTATGCTTCTAATCTATCTAGATCTAATTACGTTGTACCGTAGAGATATACTTGTAGCGATGATATTACTGTCCGCCTTCATCATTCGACCCGATGATATTAAATGATTTGTTTAGAAATTAAATATTTTTGCGAATGTCACAGACATATGCGAGAACATATCGAGCTGTGTGGTGACATCAAGCGCGATAGCTATGTAGGCCTGGTGCCTACGTAGCTACCACGCTTGAACCTACGTACTTTGCAGAGTACCTACATGTGTGTGTGTGGTACTGGTACGAGTACAAATGATGTAGCCGCCCTCTGATCGGCCGCTGTCACAACTCACATCCGACGTGGCTGCTGTGTACTCACAATACTCACGTGTATGTGTTGTTGACGGATCGCATCTCTTGTTGACTTATGATCTTGGTCGCTCCTCTAGGACTCTACAGCGTGCGAGTGATCATTTTACGTAGGTACCTGTTTTGTCTCATGTATTTTTGAGGTGTTCTCCCGCGGTCCAGGTAAGCTCCAGCTCGACACCCAGTCGGAACGTCAGTACTCTCTACATTCACGCTGCATTTCATTTCACTTCGGTAGTGCCTTTTGTCGTGCTCATTAGCCTCGTTGTTATAAATATATAGGTACCTACCATTTACCGCCACTTGCCTACGCATGCTATGTCGTGTAAACGGTTTTATGAATGTTGCAATGCTCGAATACTGTATCATTATGAAATGATTCAAGTTGTAATTATAAACTAAATATAAACGACGAATATCATCGCAAAGCTTTCGTGTAAAAAACTTTCAACGAAGTTTATAATAATATATAATATTGTGTTAGTGAAAAATTTCTACCAAAATAGTAGGTTTTCAGCTTGTCAGAGTGCGCGCGGGCAGTGCACGTCGCTCTCATACAGTAACTATATATGTGGTCTGTGGGGAGTCTGGGGAGTGGTCGGACACGCAGCCGGGCCCGTGCAGCGCGCTATAGCTAGTAGTGGCTACAAGTGACTCACTGATGTGTATGTGTATTAACTATATATTGTATTACTGGAACCGATGTGTTGATATAATATTATAAATCCTAAAGTTGTTATCTCTTTCTTAGGTGCTGTTGTTTGTGGCTCGCCGCGCCGCGCGGACCCGCCCTTGTTTCCCCCCCCCTGTTTCTTTGTTATTTAAACGTGTTGTATGTTCTGTTGGTTTACTTGTGTATCCGTTGTGGTACACACGCGCTACAGTACCTACACAATACGGTTGAGTTGTTGATATTCAAATGTGTATATTTTTATGAGCTTATTTTTGGGTGATATATAATTTTGTATCATGTTGCGACACGCGGTCCGCGCGGTGCGTGCGATCCTAGTCTGTTATCAATTAATCATAATAATATATTATATATTTACTATTACGTACCTTGCAGCGATACACTAATATATGAAGATATCAATTAAATACCATGGTTGACGTGTACCTTCTGCACACATACAGGCTAGTTTAAGTATAGTAAGTTGCGTGGTACACTCGCCGCTCTGTTACATTTAACTACTAGTAGTGACCAACTAAACTATAGATTATGGTTTGGCGCTTCACCTCACAACAAGCACTAGGTACGATCCCAGCGGGCAGTTCCATGCACACATACATTATTAGGGATCAGGTTCTGGAGACCAGCCAGTTGGAAGTGTGTCTAGTTGTGTTGTAGAGCGAGCGGTTTGCTGTTGTTTATCACAGCTCGTATCATCATTCATATCCAGCTTCTGAGCTTATAGCAAATAAAAGTGTTTATATAGTCACTAGACGTGCATCGATACTAGATAATCATCATCATCAGCGTTACCGTTCTGCCGCACTGCCGGTATTTGACGCGTGGTCGGGTCTGCACGACCTGGCCGCCTTCTCTATTCCTATCTATCTATTGTCATCCTGACGCCACCTGTTTTTTCCGACTTTCACCCCTGACACGAGTATTGACATGAATTATCATCGTGTAGTGACTCGATCTTCTTTGTTGCGAGCTAATAACACCATGGGTTCTTCGTGAGTTGGGCTGGCGAGGGGTTGCGTGCAAGTTGTAGATGGACGACGGTGGTGTGTCCCACTGACACACGTGGGTGGCACTGTGTTGTAGCTCACACGCTCACTGGCGAGGGCTGCTTGTTGTGTGTGGTGCTGTTACTGTTGAAGATAAAGTTACATCAATCACCGTTGTTATATAAATCGATCATTAAAATTTTGGATATTTACAAAATTTAATGTATGAATGTTTAAATACAAAAAAATGACAAATAAAATAATATAAATAAACGATGTCGATAAGTAAGTAAGTATTAATATATTTCTGTCAATACACATTTCCCAATATTTTTGAATTTGTTTATGTTGTAAACTTTTGTGTGCTGTGGTGTTTTATTGTAAATTCTTAGCGCCATGCAAAGCAGGCTTTTGCTCATTAGAGTGGTTATAGCACTGTGCAAACATAGTCTAGCGTCATCACGTCTATTTAGTTTTATCACATCTGATTTGCGTTGAAATGGATGGGGATTTTATGTACAAACAGAGCTACTTCTAATATGTAGTCAATCAATCAATGTATCTAGTCAATACTGAGTCAAAAGCACTATTCATGTTCTCTTGAAACTGGTACATGTCCACATCGAGAAGACCGTTGTTCACTCACTCGCCACTCGCCATGCACTTATGCGATTACGTACAGTGGCCTCTAGATACATCGCTACCTACCCACTGACAATGCAACTTGCACACGAAATACATACATATGTGTGTAACTAATGTTTACACTATCATGCAACCATATCGACAAGATCATAAACGAATGATATCTGTCCTTCGAAAAGCACTCGTTCAAAACCTTACGCGGGAAGACGCGTTACAGCTGTGGCTAATACTATAGGCGACGCACGCACGTAATCAATAATTTTCAGCGCACCCAGTGGCAGAAAAGAGAACTAAGATCTCAATTTATTATTTTGTACAGTAAACTTCGTGAGTGCAATATTGGATTGCGATTCCAATAATTTATATTGTTCTGTATATATTGAGACAAAGATATTTTATATATTTCCACGTTACGATATGTGTTGTTAGAGAACTGATTGATTGATGTCATGTGGAGTATTCACTCATTAATATTGGATAGGTGTCCGTGTACCTAGGTATGGGTAGATTATAGTCTTTGTGAAATGGCCCTTGTTCTCGAATATCAGCTACTCCGTTGTTATCATCTCGTATCAAATGACGACATTCGTAGAACAATGTAGCGGTGTGTAGACGGCGAGTACTGGGACTAGCTCGGTACACCGCACTACACTGCACTACACCACACTACAGCACGATACCACTGGATTGGATGGAATCTACCATAGAACAATACATCGAACTCGACAAACAACTGAACTATGTTTTGTTCGTTCTGGCGCACTCACACTAATCCGTATCTTTACAATAAAATGTCAGAATCATTTGTATCACGTCAGCTCCGCCATTGTTACTGCATTCCGCACGTCAGTCCAAGTGTTAGATATTATTTTGCGCTTTTATATGATAAAAAAAAATGACTGCATTTTGTACATTCTGTTTATACTAATAACATGTATGTAATGTAAACTTTGAACAATAAACGTATATTTATATGATATCAAAAAATAAATAGGTAATTAACTGTTTAACGCACTTCGTTCTAGTTGAATCCGATCATGGATATTTCTATTGCATTAGGTAACGTCACTATTATCATAAAAATAAATAAATGTTTATATATAAAGGTAAAAGTTGTGTACGTTTGTATTATCGTAGCGTGTACGACCAAATAATATATTGTGAAGCAAAGAGTATTTATTATCGATGTTGACTTAAAGAATACTTAATGCCTAAATAAAAAAAAATGTATGGAATTTCAGTGTAGAGCAATTTAAATGTAGAAGATTTTGTAACTTTTCTTTGGCAACACTGATCAGTTGTGGCTTCAATTCTTACTAGGTACCGACAGACTTGTACAAAAGTACTTAGGTAATATGTTTAAAAGTATTTCATTGAGAATTAATGTTTCAGTCTGCCGATTTAATAACTAGTAAACGAATATTAATTTTATTCTTATAAAGTTTTTCTGAACTCCAATAAAATGGCTTTAAAACATGTTAAATATTGTAGGTATTAATTATTGAGATGCCCTTGATTCAAATAACAAATAATTATGTGAAGAGAGATATGTTCATAATTATTTGGTAGCAGCTCGTGCATTCGTCAATATGTATGTATTCACTGTATTTAACTATTGATATTATAATAATATGAAAACAACCAATTCCTGAAATAATAAAAAGGAAAATATTATCATATTGCATTGTTTCATTTGTACACATAGTACCCGCCCCGCACCTGACATGTTTTTATCAAACAATGTTTATAAAAACACACATATCTATACCAACCTTATAAAGAGGAAAACTTTGTTTGTTTGTAATGAATAGGCGCAAAAACTACAGGACCAATTTTAAAAATTTATCCACGAGTAACATAGGCTGTTTTATTTTGAAAAAAAAAAGTTCCGTTAAATATTACGGATTTTCGGACATATAGTCTCGGTGGCCGAGTGGTTGAGCACACGGCTTCTGATCCAAGTCAACTCTATTAGGAAATGGTGGAGGGCCAGGTCTTCCATCGCTGCTGTGCGGCCGAGGTTTCCTTGGCCTTGGTAAGTACTATCTCGGTAAGTAATTGGGATAGGATGTCTTCGATTCGAAGGCTAAATTAGCTAACTGCCTCATTTGGGCTTTGTTTGTAATTTAGCTAATAAATGTGAATAATGTTAATGTTATGTGTGAGAATTGGGATTTCAGGAAGTTTTTTTATTGGTCCCAATGTAACAACTTCACGCCTTCTGTTAGATACCCGAAGGTGTAGGCAGCGGCTGTTAATACTCGTCTCGCCGTTATGTTTGCGTCCCAAATGGAATAGGTGGCGAACCTATTGCCATACCGGGCACAGGGTGTTCAGTCATTGATATTTATCACACATAACTTTCGAAAACAATTTCGAAAAGTCATTGGTGTGAGCCAGTGTCAGGAATCGAACCCGGACCTCTGGATCAGAAGCCGTGTACTCGATCACTGGGCCCAATTTGTAATTTTTTTATGGAGCTGACAATTTCCGCTTTACCCTGTAGTTGGCTGAGCATATACTGAAATTAAACTAGCTTTTGTTCGGCGCTCGCAAGTTCATGGGCATTGTTACAATTTGAAATAAACGCGTTTAGCGTCTGCTTATCGCCGCTATATCATTACATAGTATAAAACAAAGTCACTTTCCGCTGTCTGCCCCCTTAAATGCTTAGAATAATAACGCGTTATTATTCTAAGCTTATATCTGTAAAACTACACAACGGATTTTGATGCGGTTTTTTTATTAGTTTGAGGATGTCAACGGGGTGGTTTTGATCTATAATTCAAATAGGATGCTGTAAAGAAAAAATGATAATTTTGGAGATTTAGCACTTTAATAGCAAACGCTGGCTGAACCCTACTTCCGTAAAGATATACTTAGTCTGGCCATAAATACTGTTACAACTAAAAATAAAAAAAATATTACATTTGAATATGGAATCTGTCATTTTTATATGATTGTTCATTGGCCGCGTTCCACGTAAAGCCCACAAAGACCGCGACCGCGGAAATTGCCGTTCCACTAACGAAAAAACGCCGCGGGCGTTGTGGGCGAATGTTATAAGTGGAACGCAAAACTTGAGCGCTGTGTGCTAGCATTATGGCGGCTCGGAAAAATCATCAAGTTCTGATGACATATGTCATTTTTTATTGAAAGCCCACCAAGACCTACCAATATTTTGCGGGCGAAGTGGGCGCGAAGCGGTCGCGAACAGTGACGTCATCTATGACGTCGAGCGATCGCTCGCAACGACCGTGGGCTTTATGTGGAGCGCTACTGTGGGCGTTGCGGTCGCCGCGGTCGCTTAGTGGAACTTGCCCATTGTGTTTTCTCGTATTGGCGCCAATACATTGTACAATTGCGATATTAAAATGGAGTGGGGTGATAAAGAGAACCGAATCGCTGTGAGTGTATTACACAAAGTAGGTATGGAGCCAAATGCAATTTTTAAAACTCTCCATACACTTGATATTAGTCAAATGTTTGTGTACCAGGCTATTAATAGGTACAATGAAACCTCCTCTGTTTGTGACAGAAAAAGACCTGGCCGTCCACGTAGTGTTCGTACGAAAAAGGTGGTCAAAGCAGTGAGGGAAAGAATTCGAAGAAATCTTGTCCGCAAGCAAAAGATTTTATCTCGGGAGATGAAGATAGCACCTAGAACAATGTCGCGTATTTTAAAAGATGACTTAGGACTTGCAGCCTATAAGAGGCGCACTGGTCATTTATTAACTGATAATTTAAAAAAGAATAGGGTGTTAAAATCTAAACAACTACTGAAGCGGTACGCAAAGGGAGGTCACAGAAAAATATTGTTTACGGATGAAAAAATTTTTATAATTGAGCAACATTTTAACAAACAAAATGACCGTATTTATGCTCAAAGCTCTAAGGAAGCTTCCCAATTAGTTGACAGAGTGCAACGTGGGCATTATCCGACTTCAGTGATGGTTTGGTGGGGTGTTAGCTACGAAGGAGTGACTGAGCCATATTTTTGTGAAAAAGGTATCAAAACATCGGCACAAGTGTATCAAGATACCATTCTTGAAAAGGTAGTCAAGCCCCTTAACAACACCATGTTCAATAGCGAAGTATGGTCCTTCCAGCAAGACTCGGCACCGGGTCATAAAGCTCGGTCCACGCAATCTTGGTTGGAAGCGAACTGTTATACCCCTGCACTGAATGCATTAGGGCTGACCCTACCATCCTAATTCTGCCTAGTCAGATATCCTGTCTCACAACTCAAAGACTCTCTCATCCTATCCAGTCAGTCCGGTCTCATCTCCTAATCCGACAACACGTGTATTCTTAAGTTAATTTTTTTTCTAATTATAATATAACCCACTGTAAATCAAAAAGTGTTTTTTTTAAAAAGCCTTCAAAGAAAGGCCGCGTAACATTTTGGTGGCAGCGTAAAGGGATTTCAAAAATCCCAGGTTCAAAGTGCGCGTGTGAAATCAATAATCATTTAGACAAGAATATCTATGAATCCACAATCCCTATAAATATCATCCACGGCGTAAATATAAATCACAATTTAAAATCAGTGTTGTGATTAAAAAAAGAAATCAGTGTTGTGATTGTGAGTGTCAAAAAGCCCATAGTCCATTGTGCAGTAAGTGGTAGCACATCGCTGAACCTGACCGACATCCGGCATCCGGAGCAGCAGTATACCCAGCACCGACCAGGTCGTGACACTTCAACCCGAAACCGGCTCAATCAGGGCTAAAATAAGCCCCAAAGAAGAATGATAATCATATTCTTGTGAGTGCTAAATAATAGTCACATATTCGTTTATACTCTTATATTGTTATCGTGTGTGTCCAAATGTTCCAGTGAATCTTAACTATTCGCAAGCCAACGTCTAGAGATAAGCTTACATTGTAAACATTACTGCAGTAAGTTGGGCCCACGTATTTCCAGGTATTACATTCATCGCCGCATATCATCGCTATACTAATACTTGCCCGCGGATTCTTCTCTTATTTTATTTAATTTACATTTGTTTTACTTTAAAAAAAAATGTCTAAACCAAATATTAGAGAACTTTCTGAGGAGGTTCCACTGTCAGTGGTATTAAAATTTATTAAACCGTTTAATGGTAATAGAGATAATTTAACCGCCTTTCTCAGAAATTGTGACAGTGCCATTTCACTTGCCAGTTCTGCACAAGAACAAGTAGTTTTTAAATATATCCTGAGTCAGCTAGAAGGAAAAGCTGAAACTGCCTGTTCAATAAAAGATTTTGATTGCTGGGCGTCTCTCAAAGAATTTCTCAAAACCCAATTTGGTGAGCGAAAACATTACGCCCACCTGCTTACAGATTTACAGGGGTGCAAACAATCATCTCAAGAGTCTGTGAGTCAATTTTCGCTTCGTGTTGAAACCTGCTTACAAAAATTATTAACTGAAATCAATGTATCTAATTCTAAGAAGAGTGAGCTGGTAGGCAGATTAGCCGCTATGGAGGATCTTGCACTCCACACTTTCCTATTCGGATTAAATCCTAAAATTGCTAATTTTGTAAGATGTAAGGAACCTAAAAATCTAAATGAGCCAT
This sequence comes from Euproctis similis, assembly GCA_905147225.2. NCBI lineage: Eukaryota > Metazoa > Arthropoda > Insecta > Lepidoptera > Erebidae > Euproctis > Euproctis similis. The sequence continues at coordinate 332,433 of LR990121.1, read as the reverse complement.
AAACTCGGCTGTATCAGAAGAAAAGATACAAGAGTTTTCTACACAAAACCACTTCTTTAATAGAAAACATTCCGAATATCCTAATCGTGCACCTATAACCATTCCTACTAACAAACAAACCGCTCTTCCTAGGAGTTCTTTTCCTCAATTCTGCCGATACTGCAAGAAGACTGGACATTTATTAGAAACTTGCAGCCTACGGGAGTATAACAACAAAAAATATAATAATAAATCCAAAACTTCTCACCATAATCAAACCTTCCAACCTAATGCATCCTCAAACCATAATTCTATGCCCGAATTTAAACCACAAATTAACTATGCAAATCATGAGGCAGATTATGATACTGTAGATCATAATTTAAACTAAATTATGTCCCGCACCGGTGTCGCACGGGACAGATCCAAAATCTTAAAGACGACATCCATACAACAAAGACCCATGGACGCGGTAACCAGCCCGAAACTCGTGGTCTTCCTTCCTTAATGACCCATGGACACGGTAACCAGCCCGAAACTCGTGGTCATCCTTCTATTAAGACCCATGGACACGGTAACCAGCCCGAAACTCGAGGTCTTTATACTATTATGGCCCATGGACACGGTAACACACAATGCACGGTAATGCACAGTCGCTAATCCGGAAATTAAAGAAGGATTAATCATTGACCAACACATTTCTAGCAGCCTATTGGTAGCAAACTGTATCACCAGAGTCAAAAGTAATAATCGTGTAAATATAACTATCGTGAATACTTCAGAAATTCCAGAGACTGTCGCCTCTAACCTTAAATTACAATTAGAACCCTTCCAAGTAAATTCATCAGCTCCTGTAGCCACTATGAGTGAATATGATAACCTGAAACGCACCGATAACGTATTAAAATCACTTCGAGTTTCTCATCTTAACTCTGAAGAATGTGAAACACTATATTCAGTTTGTTCACAATTTTCAGATATCTTTCATTTACCCGACGACCAATTATCATCCACACATGCTATTGAACACGAGATAAAAACAACAAGTGATACTCCTATTCATGTAAAAACTTATAGATTTCCTGAATGCCATAAAAAGGAGGTTAATTCGCAAATCAATAAAATGCTACAACAGGGCGTAATCAAACTCTTGTACCGTCCTTTGGGTCAGTTGCCAGCGCCTTAACGAACCAACATTGCTTCGCTCGTAGTCACGTTCAGGAACAATAACCAGAGGCTCACCGATCAAAAATGCCCTGGAGTAAGAGGTGTTGGCTCGTCCCGATCATTAGGTAACATACTCAGCGGTCTCGAGTTAAGGCATGCCTCTACTTGGGTAATGACTGTGGTAAGCTCTTCATACGTAAGTGTAGAGTCACCTATAACACGCTTCAAGTGAAATTTTGTAGACTTCACACCCGCTTCCCAAAGCCCGCCGAAATTGGGCGCATGCGGAGGGATGAAGTGCCATGTCACGCCGTTACTGCTGAGCCATTCCCTGACTTCAAGAGCCACTGAGGATTGTTCAGCGATCACGAACTTGGCCAGTTCTTTAGAGGCTCCCACAAAGTTCGTGTCATTGTCGCTCCACATATCACTGACGTGGCCTCTTCGAGCCACGAATCTCTTGAACCCAGCAATAAAGGCTTCCGCAGAAAGGTTACTAATGACTTCTAAATGTATGGCCTTCGTAGCCATACAGACAAATAGACTTATATAGCCTTTATAAGACCTATTACCACGCCCTTTTGACATCCGGATGTTAATTGGGCCGCAGAAGTCGACACCACTGTGCCGAAACACTCTTGAGGGTGTGACTCTACTAGACGGAAGTTGACCCATGTAAGGATATCTGATAACTGCTGCATGTCGAACACAAACTACACATTTGCGGACATATGCCTTGATTAAACTCTTAGCTGCCACGATCCAGTATTTTGTTCGCAAATGGTTTAGCATAAGAGTTGGTCCTCCATGCATAGTCTTTCTGTGCGCTTCTTGAATAACCAAATTTGTAAAATGGCTATTGTGAGGAAGAATTATGGGATGTTTTGTGTCCTCGGGTAGGTCGGAGTTATGAATCCTACCTCCCACTCTCATAATCTTCTTGTTATCCAGGTAAGGGCTTAACGATTTGAACTTATCTCGATTATCTTCCAATCCGAGTTGACACTGCCTAATACAGATATCCAAAGCTTCATTAAGTTCACGAGTGGTTATGTATGGCTCTTTCCTATTTTCTTTTATAAGAAACCTTCTGCAGTAAGCCACTACCCGTAATAACCTTTGCAAAGAAGAAAACCGTGTAAATAGCTCGATGTCGGGAGATGAGATTGCAGTAGCTGCTACGTGAACCTTAATTTTTCTTTGCTCTAACTCTGTTGACGTCTTGGGTTTCTAGTACACAATTTTTGCCTCTTTTAGCCAATAAGGTCCCTGTAGCCATAAACTATTTTCAGCTAAGTCTGTTGGCGTACATCCCCTTGACGCGATATCAGCGGGATTATGAGCTGGTTGGACATGAGACCACTGGGAGTTGTCCAACTTGCACAAGATATCGGATGTTCTGTTGCCTATAAATGTGGACCAGCGACTTGGATGACTGCTGAGCCACGCAAGCACAACAGTGGAATCTGTCCAACCATGGATGTTACAACGTTCAATTCCTAGCAAGTTGCCGATTTCTGTGATCAGTTTTGCTAACAGGACAGCTCCCATTAATTCCAAACGGGGAATCGATATCTGCATAGTCGGAGCTACCTTTGTTTTAGCTGCTACAAGATTAACATGAACATTACCATCTATATCAATAGTTCTCAAGTAAACTACTGCAGCGTAGGCGGTGTTAGATGCGTCGCAGAATCCTTGCAGCTCCGTCAATGTATCATTGTCTTTAGCTTCTAGCCATCTCGGAATACACATCTTGCTAAAGTCGGCAAGATTTGATTGGTAACTTAGCCATTCATCAAGTAATGCGTCTGGTAGTTCTTCATCCCAGTCTATTCCTGCTAACCACAACTTCTGAATCATCACCTTGGCAACCACCACACAAGGTGCAACCCATCCTAGTGGATCGAATAGACTTGCAATACTCGAAATTACCTTACGTTTGGTGATTGAACCTTGCAATACAGGAAGTTGTACAGAGTATTGGAAAGCATCGGTTCCCTTGTCCCAAGAAAGTCCAAGTACCTTCACCAGTTCGTCCATCTTTATATCTACTTTCCCTTCTTGAGATTCATTTCTATCCATTATTACTCCTGCTAAATCCTTATTATTTGTTACCCACTTCTGTAGTTCAAATCCTCCTTTAAAGACTAACCCTTTCATTTCTTCGTAGATGCATTTTCCTTCTTCAACTGTCTGACATCCTGTCAGAAGATCATCAACGTAATAATCATTTATTACCTTTTCAGCTGATTCGGGGCATTCTTTACCTACATCCCTTGCAACTTGCTGAAGGCTCTTGATTGCCAAATACGGAGCCGGTGCTGTACCAAAAGTTACTCTTACTAGCCTGTACTCCTCTATTTCCGCTTCCGGTCTGTTTCGCCATAACACTCTTTGAAAATCTGCATCTTCATCAGCAACTACCACTTGACGATACATTTTCACTATATCTGGACTGAGGCAGATTGGATGCATGCGCCACCGGATAATAATGTGGCGTAAATCTTGCTGCAGTGTAGGTCCAATCATCAAGGTGTCGTTGAGAGAAACCCCGTTTGTACCCTTGCAAGATGCATCGAACACTACTCTGACCTTGGATGTGGATTTATCCTCGCGTATCACGGCATGATGCGGCAGGTATACCGCATCTGATTTCTTAACATCCTCGCCACTAATACGTTCCATATGTCCAAGGTCCAAGTATTCTTGCATCACATCAGATTTTCTCTGTCCGATTTCAGGGTTTTTCTTGAAACGGTTTTCAAGAAGACGAAATCTTTTGAGGGTAATTTCTCTTGAGTTGCCGTACTTACACTGCGGATTAATTTCGCGAAACGGTAATCGTACACATACCTTCCGGTAGAGTCTCGGCGTGTAGATTGGTTGTAAAATTCTTCGCATCTTTGTTCTTCTTGTGTGAGAATTTTACTACCAATAGTGTCAGACTCCAGTACCCAGAACTTCTTGAGCAATTCATCAGTGTATGACTACTCCTCAACCAGATTGTGAAAGCAATGTTGATCACCATCAGTAATAATATCCTGATGTGCTGTTGGACCTGATAAGATCCATCCCAACGCCGTGCACTGCGCTATCGGCGTGCCGTTGGGTCCCTTGATCAACCCCTCTCGTATAATCTGACTGTACACATCAGCACCGAGCAGAATATCAATTCTATTTGGTGTATTGTAATCTGGATCAGCAAGAGTTAGGGTTGCTAACTCTGGCCAATCCGCATACTCGATCTTCTCCGAGGGAAGAAGACCTGTAATTGCACCTAAAACATGTGCACGTACCTGCAGTCGAAACTTTGGATCTAGGCGCGATTGTATGTCGATCACGACCACATACTTTGAAGCCAAGCTTCCAACTTTGCCGCCGCCTCATCCTGAAATGCTATTCCTACTGGGCTCCTTACGGAGTCCTAGCATTTGTACTGCTGATTCTGTTATAAACGACGCTTGAGAGCCCTGATCCACAAGTGCCCTGAGCAGACTCACGCGTCCGTGTTCTGCCTGAGCTCTCACTAATGCTGTTGCTAACAGAACCTGAATTTTTGTTTCACCATTTTTAGATAGGTGAACCCTAACATTTGCATCGTCATATGGCGGCCTTACATTTGAGACTGCTTCTACAGACTTGACTTCAACCCCTACAGCTTCAGGTGTGGCAATATAATTGTTGTTTGATGATGCCATTTGGCTTGGGTGGAGCAGTGAGTGATGTTTGTGCTTGCAAATATTACACCTAGAGGATGCTCGACACATGTAAGCAAGTGGTTTCTACCCAAACAATTAAAACACAATTTGGTTGCCCGAACGAATGAATGTTTGTTATCATAATCAAGTTTAGAGAACTCTTTACAATTTGCCAGTTTATGCTCATTACTTTTACAACATTGACACAATACTTTAGACCCAGAATCGGAACCACAAGCTGAAGTGACGTGCATTGCCTTTGTGTGGTGTGAACTACTTGATCTAGGTTTCTGATTAGGATCTACAAACTCAAGTGATATAGATCACTTGAGTTTGTAGATCCTAAGCAGAAGTCTAGGCAGTGACTCTAGAAATTCACGTAGTTGGTTCAAAGTAGGAAGGTCATCGGATGTACTAATTCTATATTCCCATTCATTACGTGAGTCAGCATCCAGCCTTGAACAAACAACGAAAATTACGACGACATCCCAGGTACTTACGTTTATACCCAGATTTTTCAAACCATGCAACGTATCATTAGTAACATCTAGTAGATCCTTAATTGCACTACACGATTCAGTTCCGATTTTGGGTTGATTCATAAAACGCTTCAGTAAACAATTCGCGAGATACTTCTTATTATTATATCTACGATTTAAAGTGAGCCACGATTCTTGATAACTGGCAGCTGTAATGGGCACATGCCTTAACAACTGCTCAGCTTCACCTGATAAGTGGCTCTTCAAATAGTGCATCTTTTGTATGTCATCAATGGAAGTGTTATTATGAACCAACGAAGTGTACAGATCCTTAAACGTTGTCCACTCGGAGTACAAGCCAGAAAACGTAGGAATGGTGATTTTGGGTAACTTAACATTCAACTCTCTCGCGGGAGCAGAGCGCACAGTCGCGGGCGCAGTAACCCTAAGTAAGCTTAATGCCTCGCGTAACTCGGCTTTATACTCGATGTACATCTCTTCGACATCATCGTACACATTTTCGGCTATATACTTCGACTGAACAATATCATCATTACTTAATAAAATCTTAGCGTGTGTGTCGACAAACATACGCCATTTCTCATTCAAAGAATCAATGCGTGTCAATAAATACGACTCTTTACTAAGCCTATCCTTTGGTGACTTTTTAAAAGTGATGTATGATTTTTCAATCGATGATTTATAATTCATTTAAATTCTAATTTCTGACGACATCTTGATTAAATAAACTAGAATATAATTGAAGACAAAACGACTGAGTGCAAAAAAATGCTAAAATTTGTACAAGTGTTTTTAACTCTCGTAAAATTTTACAAGTGTTTTAACTTTCGTAAAGTTTTACAAGTGTTCTTAACTTGTACAAAACCGGACCAAAATTGGGCATAGGTTCCCCGTCGGTTACAAATTAACGAAACTATTCTAAGTCTTAATTATAACATGCATTAAAATTTAATAAAGTCCAAATTAATTGCACATTTCGTTAAAGTTCCAGTCTTCTTAATTTTCAAACAAAACTGTACTTTATTCTTGAGGAATAAGATCACAAATTGTACTCACAATCGTTTAATGGCAAACCACTTTCCACTGCTTAGCTCAGGATGATGATGGCTACGTCACTTTTGTGACGTAGCGATCATCGCGGTTGTGCGCTGCCTCGTCGTCACGGTTGTGACGACACCCAATGCTGGTTACGTGTATCCCACACGTCGCTGCTACTGGTGATGATGACGTCAGCTGACGTCACGCGCAATCAACCCTGGTACACCCCTCTTCTCCTAGAAGTGGCCGGTACACCAGACCACTCACCCAATTCCCAAACCGATCCCCCGACCGGTAAAGATGAGCACGTTCAGTGGAATCGCCACTGGTTTCTCGTGCAAAGTTGAAAAAATGCGGAGTAATATCCGACTCGATAAGGACCATGTACAGGTACCAACCCTGATTAAGGGATTATATCAGTCAAAATAAAACACCGTCTTGATAGAAGCAAGCTTATTATATTATTAAATCAAAGATCTATGTCTTACAATGTGAACGCTTTGTTAACGCGATCTAATTAGTGGTCACTTTTTACTAGCGACATCTAGTTATAATTTACATAACTAAAATGACCATACAGACTTTTATTCAAACCTAACTTATATCTCAACTTACATTAAACAAAATTAATTCCATAAAAAAAAATTGAAACAAAAAATATCTAAAAATAGAAAAAGTTAGGTCCTTAACATTTAGGGGGACGGAAATCAGATGCCTGTGCCACTCCCAGGCCCACCCGATACGCACACAAAAATACATAAGAATCGGTCAAGCCGTTTTGGAGGAGTACGGCAGCATACCTTGTGACACGAGAGTTTTAATACATTACGTTATATTTTTATTATTAAAAGAACACAATGCGTATTGCGCCATAGCAAAAAAAAAACATGTGAAAAAACATTATGGGAGAGAACAATATTACACACCCATTCACAATCAAAATAATTAGAGTTATTCCTTATATTGTGATCCACAAAACACTGAACACCGCGATTATTATTATGGTCGAGAACCGTGCCCCTGTCTGTTCTCAGCTGAAGACGCTTCCGCCACACCAGGGTATCTCCCAATCAGGAGCAGGAGTTCATTCATAGACGTGATTTTGTTTCGAGTACCATCCGATGTTTTAATAACAATTAGACTATCCTGTGTCCAACAGGACCGCATGCCAAAATGCTGACGCGCCCTGCTGAAGACATATTGCCGAGTTTTGGTCAGGAGTTCTCTCGTGGAAATAGGAGCCCGTTTCAGCGCGTTTGCACTCCAAATAGAGGATTTCACTTCAGCGCTAACGAGCTTCACGAGTATGGGTCGATGATGGTCCTTTTTCTGGGCACCCAGTCTGTGGCACGCCTTTATAGAGGAGACTCCAATATTTTTGAGATTCATCTTATTCGAGATTATGTCTAGAATGATATTGGAAGGGTCCTCTTTTTCCGATTCAGTAACGACCAGGAATAGCAGAGACTTTTGCCGATTTTTAGTCTCCAGTGCGTCCATTCTTCGAGAACAGTCCTCTATCTGCTGTCGGAGAAGATATAACATGTTAAACATGAGTTCTCGGAATGTCCGAAATTCTCCGGCAACTTTGGACACTGTGTCCTTCGCTGAACCAGTCGCTTGTAGCTGGGCTTCAAGTTCAGCCATCCGCTTCCCGAAGCATTCCTCCAGGCTTTTCTGGGCCGTTAATATATCAGTGAGTTGTGACATAATGGAACGGCTGTGCTAAATATTTTATGAACGTAGTGAAGTGAAATGGTCGGCCGACAGGTGATCCAAGTATTCTACAACTTAGGTCTCATGTATACTGCTGCAAACATTATTTGCACCTCACAACACTATTTTACACTTCCTTGATAACCAATTGATAAATAAGAACACTTATTTCTAAAATTAAACAGAGCTCAAGCTTAAAGATACTTCTTCACTTTTTGGCACCTACCCGCAAAAAATCTTTACTTACTTTAGAGTCAGCAACTTAATTAAAGTAATAATAATAATAATAATAATATTCTTTATTTGCACACCATAAACATTACATCTTATAAAAAAACAATATGTAAAGAAAAGTCTTATAGCTAGGAGTACAAACGGCGGCCTTATCGCTTACAGCAATCTCTTCCAGGCAACCTTTATGAGGAGATATGTATATGCAAGGAAGACGGGTAGAGCATTAAAAATTAAATTAAAACGAAATCAAAGTATCACAAATCAAAAACATACATATTTGCAATATCAGATTAAATACTACATATATACAACAAACATATCATATACAACTACCAAGTGAAATGATAAATATATTTAAATACTGGTATACAAATCAGAGTAACAATGTAAGATGGGCTGGAGCAACGTCTGATATGTATAGGCTGGAGTGTGGAGTTAGACAGGGAAGAGTGACGTCCCCAACCCTCTTTAACTTATATGTGAATGAGCTGATAGTCGCGCTCAGCAATCAACATGTAGGCTGTTATGTTGACGGAGTCTGCGTCAATAATCTCAGTTACGCGGACGACATGGTGTTGCTGAGTGCGTCAATTTGCGGATTGAGAAAACTCATGAAAACCTGTGAGGAATACGCTTGTGATCTCGGGTTAAAATACAACGTTGAGAAGAGCCACTGTATGGTGTTTAATGCCGGCACCAAATGCCCACAAAATGTACCACCGGTTCGGCTCTATGGTCAGGCTTTGGATACAGTTAAGCACTTTAAGTACTTGGGACATGTCGTCACTGCCGATCTTAGGGATGATGCCGACATTGAGCGTGAGCGAAGGGCACTATCAATACGAGCGAACATGATCGCCCGCAGGTTTGCACGTTGCTCGGTTGAAGTGAAAATCACGCTGTTCAGAGCGTATTGTACGTCTCTCTATTCATCCTGTCTGTGGGCTAACTATACAAAAAAGAGCTACGGCGCCCTCCGGGTCCTGTATAATAATGCCTTTAGAATGTTGATGGGGCTGCCTCGATTCTGCAGCGCCTCCGGCATGTTTGCTGACGCTGCTGTGGACTGCTTTAATGCTACCATGCGCAAAAGGTGCTCGTCTCTGGTTGGCAGGGTGCGAGGCAGCTCTAACAAAATTCTGGTAATGGTGGCAGACCGGTTGGATTCCCCCTTCCTTCGGCATTGTTGCGAAAAACATATTGTCGCCCCCATGCCGAAGAGAAGGTATTAGAGTTGTTAATTAAATAAATTTGACATTCATGATATAAAAAAAAAAAAAAATAAATAAAAAAAAAAAATAATAATAATAATTATGTGACTTGATAATGTAAAAAAAAAAAAATAATAATAATAATATAAATAATGTAATAATTTTCTAACATAGTTATAAGTTGTAATACTAACAAAAATATGGATCTATAGTTGTCTGAAAATAAATGAATAATAATAATAATATAATCAAAATAAATATAACATACATACCATAAGTAAATAAATATATTAAATAAGTATGTTACGCGCCGATACACTAAGCATATCGCTGACGCCGCATTGACACCAATACGTCGTGGACATCGGACCATCGGACCATCGGCACGAGGCGCGCCGTCAGCAGAATGTAGCCCCACATCGGACCATCCTTAATTGCGCAAGACTGGTATCGAATGTATAGTTTTAAGTTAACATATTATGTAGAGAATTCTTGTGACATTCATCGTCCAATTATCACCTACCTAGTTATTAGTTAGAATATTGTAATTTTATTACTTCTATTAAATTTAGTGCAAATTAACTTGGTTTTTTTTTGCAACCCTCGGCTGCAGGGTACGTAATTGGCGCAGTCGGTAGGATACTCGCGGGCCGGTTCGCGAAAGTATCTTTCGAATATATCGGGAATCGCGAGTCACCCGGGTGGCTTTCAAGCACCATCACGAGTATCCGAATCTTCACGACCACTTCAGCCAGGGTGTATCCAGACATCGATACTGCAGAGAAGAACAATGTTTATGTAAGTACTCTAGAATAGTTCTTGAGTTGCTTCCCTTTTATTGTATAAGAATATCCTCCAAGATTTTCCATCCCAGGCAATCACGGAACCCTAGGTTAGATAAAAATAGTAAATTTGAAACGTTAGATTCAAATCGAAATTTAGATTATAGTAACATAAATTTAAATTTAATTAAAATGTCTAGAGTAGAGGAAATCTATAAGGCATTGCGCATGGTTCCCGAATTCGATGGGAATCCAAATGTGCTCCCTAGGTTTATTAAATTATGTGACCAGTTAATATCATTGTACATCTCGACAGATGACAATGAATTTTCAAATTTAGCATTAATTAACGGTATCTTAAATAAAATAGTAGGCCCCGCCGCGAGATTAATTAATACACATAGTACGACTGAAAACTGGAATGGCATTCGAAGCGCGTTAGTCAATAACTTTTCAGATCAGCGCGATGAGACCTCGCTTTATAATGACATGGCACTTTTAACTCAAGGCACTTCCACACCACAAGAGTATTACGAAATCTGCCAAAACTTTTTTTCAACAATTATGACGTACGTGACGTTACATGAAACGGTAGAGACAACCAAAGAGTCCAAACGCATACTATATAAAAAATTAACTTTGCAATCCTATTTAAGAGGCCTTCGTGAACCTCTCGGTTCTCGTATCAGGTGTATGCGTCCCGAAAGCATTGAAAAGGCCTTAGAGTTTGTTCAGGAAGAGATGAACACTCTATACCTGCAAGAACGTAATAATCGTATACCAGACAGGAAACCACACTCACACTTAACTAACCCAGTGATGAAGGCAGGTGTCTCCATGTCTCAACCCATTCCAAAACCATTTAATTTTAATATGCCCAGTCCCTCACGTCCTTCCTTTAATATGCCTCAACGTCCTCCACTTCCATGGAAACCCAGCATGAACCAACCACACTATCCACAAGGACCAAGTCGTACTCAGCAGATATTTGGTGCAAGACCACCTAATTATAACACACAAAATTCATTCAGATTCCAACAACCTAAACCACACGATTCAAATAACACACCGAAGCCCATGAGTGGTGTTTCACACTTCGTCTCGCGACCACCACCATTCCGCGGTCACAATTGGGCAACGCAAGGAAATCCACCTCCGTCAAATTATTTTAAAACAAGGGAGATGAATTTCAATAAGTGCTATGATTATTCTTACGACCCCTATTCTGAATACTATAATTACGATAATTGTGAATATGATTATTACGATTATCCTGATGCTAACTATTACTATGATATGCCGATTACGCAACAGTCTATACCATATTCAGATTCATGTTTAGAACCACATAATGACGTACCTTCTGCCGAGACTACTACTCTTTCTCACGATGAAAATTTTCAGAAGGAATCGAGTACAAAAGAACCAACATAGAAATTAATTTACAGACGCAACGTTGCCTACCTTATATACAAATTGCAGATCCACCTTTAAAACTACTAATCGACACAGGTGCAAATCAGTCATTTATTAGCCCTGAAGTTATAACCAAATTTTATTCACACTTACCTTGGAACTATGAACCTTTTGAAGTAACTAATGTGCATGCTACTAGCCGTAATGACTATTCGATTGATTTACCATGTTTTCAGGAATTTCAGGATGATAATTATTTAAAATTTTTCATTTATAATGTTCACGATTATTTTGACGGTCTTATTGGTTTAGATCTTTTAAATAAGTGGGAATCCAATATTGATCTTAAAAATAATAAATTAATTACTAAAAACTCTGTTAACCCTATTGTAATGTATAACTCACGTAATTGCAATTTATACGAGGAGATAATACCCGCGAACTCCTCCAAGTTAGTTAAAGTTCCTATTAACTTCCGAAATGGTGACGCAATAATTCCGGAACAAATAGTGTCTAATTGTAATATTAACGAATGTATTACTTATGTTAAAAATAGCCGTGGTTACTTAGAAGTTTCGAATAAAACCCCGAATGATGTTATTTTTTTGATGTGTGAACCGATTAAAGCCGAAGTTTTTTATACCGGGTGTATGGAACAATCTCCATCAACTAGAACGAAGGAAGTATTGTCTCGTTTACGCACCGATCATTTAAATGAAGAGGAAAAAATTAATTTAAAAAATCTAGTATCTCAATATTCAGATGTTTTTTATCTGGAGGGTGAACCACTTACCTTTAACAATAAAATAAAACATAATATACGTACCACGGATGAAATCCCCGTTCACACGAAAACGTACAGGTATCCATTCATACACCGCCAGGAAGTTCAAAGCCAAATAACAAAAATGCTTGAACAGGGCATAATACGTCCTTCAGACTCTGCATGGAGCTCACCGATTTGGGTAGTTCCGAAGAAAGCTGATGCTTCCGGGAAGGTGAAATGGAGAATCGTAGTAGATTTTAGGAAACTTAATGAAAAAACCATAGATGACAAGTACCCCATACCCAACATTACAGATGTTTTAGACAAATTAGGTAACTGCAACTATTTTACGACCCTTGACCTTGCCAGTGGCTTTTATCAGGTCCAAATGAACCCCAATGATATACCCAAAACTGCCTTTAACGTGGAACATGGCCATTTTGAATTCCTTCGCATGCCGATGGGACTTAAAAATTCTCCATCTACGTTTCAGAGAGTGATGGATAATGTCCTTAGGGATCTCCAAAACTCAATTTGTCTAGTATATTTGGATGACATTATTGTTTATAGCACATCCCTTCAGGAGCACATCATTAATCTGGAAAAAGTGTTTATAAGATTAAGAGAGTCAAATTTTAAGATCCAGATGGATAAGTCAGAATTTTTAAAATTAGAAACTGCTTATCTTGGCCATATCATTAGTAAAGACGGTATAAAACCGAACCCTGATAAAATCGTAGCCATAAAAAAATTTCCCATCCCCAAAACCGCTACAGAAATTAAACGTTTCTTAGGATTATTAGGTTACTATCGTAAATTCATTCCTGATTTTGCAAAAATCACTAAACCTATGACACAATGTCTGAAAAAGGGTTCAAAGATAAACTACAATGACACTAACTATATAAATTGCTTTGAGAAATGTAAAACTTTATTAACAAACGACCCAATATTACAAAAACTTGTGTGGTTTTATGAAACCACCGTAAAAGTGAAACTTTTTTTCACATTATAGACATTTAACTAAAAATTTTCGAAATATTATTTTTTTCGAACGTCCGAACCGGACGTCACCGGCTTTCAGGGGATTGTGCGATAAGGGCGATTTTAATTTAGTTGCCATCTTGTATTTGTTATTAGGGTTTAATAAATGTTTTTTATTTTACGTGGTCACGACAATAATTCCTAGATGGCGCTACTAGGTTGCTACTATTGATGATTCTGCCGTAATATCGTATTATATCGATAGATGTCGCCCGAATCGACAAGTATTCCAGCTACGGCACTAGGGTTAACGCGACACCTATTAAACGTTAACAACATTACAACAAAGGATCTTTACAAAACAAAACGATATTTTTTCCTCCAGTAAATATGATATTTTGATTTATTATGAAAATGTGACAAATACATATATAAAGAGCACTATCTTATCGCTAATAAATTGACGAACATAACTGTGTCACATATATGTAGTTCACTTTTTGGAATCGGAAACTTAAAAGCCTCCGTCGTTTACAATACATACGAATTTATTATATTCCCTTTTATCGTGTCATTTGTTATATTAATAATATAAATATTTTTTTTTTCTCCGCCTGCAATACGTACGTACGTATATGTATGTATGTAAAAAACAAACAAACAAACAAACAAACCCGATCCTAGAAAATGTGTCGAAATTGGTAAAGAGGACGGTAATTAGACAATCATTCATACGGGCCTCGTGGTGCATCGGTAAACCGCACTACCGATAACACGAGGTCGGGGCGGGTTCAAACCCACCCGAGTGCAAACAAACAAATATATTTATTGTGTTGTTTGTACGGCGTCTGGGGGTGTTTTTCTACATGTTTTTACGGTATTTATTTACAATAAAAATAAAGTGTATATTTGGGTAATTAATTAATAATAAATAAACGATAATAGACGTGAAAGGCGCTCTGACGAGCGCCTTTCACTTTATCCCTACTCCGCGGCCGACCGTCACGCGACATGCAACACGCAGACGAAAAAGTTTGAGACGATGTAATAAAAGTTTCACTTTAATATCCTAATTTTGAAAAGGAATTTATTCTTACCACAGACGCATCTAACTTAGCAATAGGAGCTGTACTCTCTCAAGGTACAATTGGCTCAGGTAAACCCATAGCTTTTGCATCACGCACTCTTAATACAAGCGAAATAAATTACAGCACTATCGAGAAAGAACTTTTAGCAATAGTTTGGGCTACAAAATATTTTAGACCTTACCTTTTTGGGCGTACATTTAAAATAATCACGGACCACAAGCCCCTCCAATGGATGATGAATTTAAAAGAACCTAATTCGCGATTAACCCGTTGGAGACTTAAACTATATAATAATAATAATAATATCTTGGACACAAATCACACAGCGCCCTCTAGTTCCAAGCTAAGCAACTAAATGCTTGTGTTATGGATACTAGACAACGGATAATAATACATATATACTTTTCTTTTGTAAATACATACTTATAATACATAGAAAAACACCCAGACGCCACACAAATATTCATGTTTGTCACAAATATTTGTGCTCGGGTGGGAATCGAACCCCCGACCTCGTTGCTGCAGCCGGTAGTTTTTTACCAATGCGCCACGAGGCTCGTCAAACTAAGCGAATATAACTATTCAGTCATTTATAAGCAAGGCAAGAATAACACAAATGCTGATGCTTTATCTCGTATAGAAGTTAATAATGAAGAAACTAGCTCCGTCGCAGTTAATGTTTCCGAGAAACAGAATTCCTCTGCTAATTCCACTACACTTACAGCTCACACTAGCGCCGAAAATCCAATATTAGAAATCCCCATCTCAGACGAACCTTTGAATAAATTTAATAGACAGATTTGTTTCACTATTGTAGGTGATATAAAGAAACGGCCGGTCACCTCAAAACCCTTTGAAACTCACACTAGAATTTCTATCCAACTGTCAGAAAGTAATCTGGAAGAAGATTTAGTAAACTCTATTAAAGAATTCGTAAATCCTAAAGTTAAAACAGCGATAATTATTCATCCTCCATTAGCCATGTACACTATAATACCCATTATTCAGAATAAATTCACAAGCTCCGCTATGAATCTTATATTAGTTAAATCCGAATTAGAAAATGTTAAAGAGTACCTTAGACAGCAGGAGATTATTCGGAAATATCACGAAGGGATAACTAACCATCGCGGTATTAATGAATGTTATCTTGCACTATCTCACAAATACTACTGGCCTAAGATGAGAGACCACATTGCAAAATATATACATGAATGCAACCTATGTGGACAAGCAAAGTATGATAGAAATCCTATAAAGCAAAGATTTTGTATAGTACCACCACCAACTAAGCCCTTTGAAACAGTACATTTGGATTTATTCACAGCACAAAATGAAAAATACTTAACCATTATTGACTCTTTTTCTAAATATGCCCAGGCGTATCACCTAAGAGATGGTACTGCAGTTAGTGTTATTCAATCTCTTTTAAAATTTTGCTCTCACCATGGCGTTCCGTTATCTTTAGTTACAGACCAAGGTCCCGAATTTAACAATCAGTTATTCAGCGAGTTCGTAAGAATTCACAAAATTCAACACCATAAAACTCTAGCTCACACGCCCAATGATAATGGAATGATAGAACGATTACATAGTACATTATTAGAACATCTGAGATTACTTAAACTAGAAAGTAGTAGTGAACCCGTCATAAATCTCATGCCTTATGCTATCTTAGCTTATAACAGTAGTATACATAGTTTTACTAAGTGTAGACCGTTAGATATTATTACAGGACATACAGACCCTCGTGACCCCTTAGATATAGACTTATCGGTACATTTGCTTCAACAATACTTACAAGACCATAGGAATAGAATGGTTAAAGTTTACGAATTAATTAATGAAACTTCTTTACATAATCGAACCCAGCTCATTGAAAATAGGAACAAAGATAGGGAACCCGAAAAGGTATACGAACCCAACCAGGAAATATTTATTAAGAACCCCTTAGCACACAGACAAAAACTCGCCCCGCGGTATACACACGACACGGTTTTAGCAGATCTACCAATACACATATACACTAAAAAGAAACGTGGCCCCGTTGCAAAGTCAAGAATTAAAAGGCCACCTAACACCAATAAATTGTTACAGGATACTTCTGTCCCTGATACTGCTGGCCCATCCGAATGATGCAGAAGATATAACATTAGACTCTCTCGACAATGGTCCCGGTCTGCTACCCTTTAAGCTTGGAGATACTAAAGTATTATCACATTATCATTCATTCCTTATCCAAATTGACCTTGACAGCATTCAGTCAAAAGTCGAGAACGTGAGATTACAATTCAACGACTTTAGACCACTACTCAATAACAGAACTCAGTCACTCTTTGAACCACACCTTAACTACCTTAATATTAAATTAGATAAAATATCCCAGCAACTAGAAAGCTTTGAGCCAGGTAGAAAAAAACGTGGTCTCATAGACGGACTAGGATCGGTTATAAAAAGTATTTCAGGAAATTTAGACTACACAGACGCACTAAAGTATAATCATGCCATTCGAGTTTTACAGGAAAATGAAGATCATCTGCAATCAGAACTATACAATCATATTAGCCTTAGTAAAGATTGGATGTCAGAATATACAAAATTATTAAATAAAATAGGAGAAAATCAAGAGTACATTTCCAGTAAAATAAATTATTTATTGGACAAAGAAAAGATTAGAAATGCTGATTTAGTTAGCTATACACATTTAGCCCAATACTTACTTATTTTAAATGACAATATAGAAGCCTTATCTGACGAATTATTTAGAATAGAAATAATGTTAGCATTAGTACGTGCATCAAGCACATTGCATTCTATGATCAGTTCACCTGACCTTAGAAATATGCTGAGTAGATTAAGATTACTTTATTCTAAGGAAGAAGTAATTGATGTAGAACTTAGAGAATATTATAATATTTTAACATTAGGCTCATACTATAGCGATAAAAAAATAACTGTAGTAATAAAACTGCCGATTGCCTTACCTAGAACATATACCTTATACAAACTTTCTATAGTACCCAATAAACATAACCTAGTCCTTTTACCATCCTTACCTTACATAGCAATTCATGAACGATATTCTGTGTACATAGAGACAGAATGTCCGAAGATCAGTCAATGGTACCTCTGCAAAGAAAAGATCAACTACAGCATCCCTGATAAACTAGATTGTATTCAGCAGCTAATTGTGGCACAAAATACTAGCTCATGTGTCTTTACACCAGTTATCCTGAACAAAGAAGCTATGGAACAACTCGACGAAAAACATTATACAGTAAGTTTCCCGAGACCCACTAGAATCCAGACATCCTGCGGTCAAGAACATTATGAAACATTGCAAGGAAGTTACTTGGTCAAAATACCTAGAACTTGCTTCCTGAAGACTCCAGAATTTACAATCGCTAACATCAATGATCGTGTCAGCGGCCACGAATTAAAAATAATTCAGTCACCAGTATTACAGAAGAAGATACAGAAAAACGAGGACACCGTAATAAAAATGAATTCCATCAACCTTGACAATCTACACAATAGCTACCAGAAGATTACAGTACAAAATCCTGCTCCACTCTCTCATACTAATATTGAGAGCATATACCACACCACTATACCCATATATAGTATATTGATCATTGCCTGCATTTGCGCAAGCTTTTTAATTTATCGCCGATTATATGTGAGAAAGCCAGTCGAGGAAGCTTGTCCTGAAAAATCTACAGCCCTTCAGGACACCTACGCTGAAATCTCTCAGAAGAACATAAAACCAGCTGAAATTAAAATTAACACTGGCAGTATAGCAGCAACATTTTCAGCCTCCTGCAAATAGTTGCTGTTCTTCGGGGGGAGGTGTTACGCGCCGATACAATAGGCATATCGCTGACGCCGCATTGACACCAATACGTCGTGGACATCGGACCATCGGACCATCGGCACGAGGCGCGCCGTCAGCAGAATGTAGCCCCACATCGGACCATCCTTAATTGCGCAAGACTGGTATCGAATGTATAGTTTTAAGTTAACATATTATGTAGAGAATTCTTGTGACATTCATCGTCCAATTATCACCTACCTAGTTATTAGTTAGAATATTGTAATTTTATTACTTCTATTAAATTTAGTGCAAATTAACTTGGTTTTTTTTTGCAACCCTCGGCTGCAGGGTACGTAATTAGTATATAAATAAAAACATACATAAATAAACAAATACTAATGATAGACTATTGTAATGTTAAATAATACTGCGTAAGCTGTGACTTAAACGAGGTAACAGTTTGGGCTTTTCTTATATTTTCTGGTAGTGCATTCCACAGCAACACAGCTTGCACGGAAAAAGATAAACCATAAAAATGCGTGGAATGCTTTGGTACAGCTAATCTCAAATTTTCCGATGACCTCAGGTATTTCGAATGTGTGTCATGTAAGAACTGGAAACGTTCCTTGAGATAACTAGGAGAAGTAGGATTAAATAGAACGTTAAATAACAACGTGAGAACATGAATATTCCGGCGAAAACGAACAGGAAGCCACTTGAGTTTTTTACGAAATTCTGAGATGTGATCATATTTTCGAAGACCAAATATGAATCTTATACAAACATTTTGGAGTCGCTCAAGTTTATCAAGTTGTGCTTCAGTGAGATTCAGATAGCTGACATCGGCATAATCGAGTATAGGCAGGAGAAGAGACTGTGCAAGTGCAATTTTAGTGGCAGTAGGCAAGAAATTTTGTATCCTGCGCAAGGATGCTGCAGAAGCAAACAGTTTTCTGCTTACCTCTTGCATTTGAGGTACCCACGATAGCGTACTATCGATGCAAATCCCCAGATTTTTAACTTTAGTGGTTATTGGTAAGATGGTGCCGTTAAAATTAACTTGAGGCAGTGTTGACCAATTTATCTTAGCGAGCATCCTGGAACTGCCGATAATTATTAGTTGGGTTTTTAGAGGATTTACGCTAAGGCCATAATTATTGCTCCAGTCGCAAATTCGCTCCAGGTCTGTATTCATAGTCATCACCGCCTGCCATAAGGTATTTAGTGGAGCCTGGGTATATATCTGCAAATCGTCTGCATAAAGATGGTAGGAAGAAGTTAGGTTTCTAGATATTGAATTTATAAAAATTGCGAATAGAAGTGGGGAGAGAACGCCACCCTGTGGTACACCGGCAGTAGTGCTAGCCCAATCAGAATATCTGTCATCAATTCGTACACGTTGCCGGCGTCCAAACAGGTAACTATGAAACCAAGCAATTGCAGTTGGAGATATGTTAAGAGAGCGTAGTATACCCAGCAGGATCAGGAAATCCACAGTATTAAAAGCATTACTGAAGTCAAGGAGAGATAAGACTGTAAGATTTCCGCAATCCATGCCTAACCGAATATCATCGGTAATATTCGCCAATGCGGTGGTAGTACTGTGCCCAGTACGAAAGCCAGACTGGAAGGGATTTAGAAGAAGATTTTGGGTAAGAAAGGTACTGAGTTGGGAATGAACTAGTCGTTCCAGAACTTTAGATAGAAACGGAAGAATGGAGATAGGACGGTAATCAGAGAAAGATAGAGGTTGAGTTTTTTTTGGAAGTGGGATGATTTGGGCTTGTTTCCAGACTGTTGGAAAGATGCCTGAGGAAATGGATTGGTTAAGGATGTGACTGATTATTGGTAATATTTCGTCAAGGATAGGAATGATCATATTTCGACTGACACAGTCACTCCCAACCGCATTTGATGAAATCGCGAGTATGCTCTTCCTAACATCACAATCAGCAAATTGTAGAAATTCAAATGGAGAACAATCATGTGTTGGAAGAGAAGAAAGATGTTTAAGAGTGTTAGTTTTGTTAGTCCCATTAAAGTCGGGTGAAGAAGAGAAATGTAGATTGAGAGAATCAATGTTAAGGTCAGTAGGAGTATCGTTATTACGTGCCCTTCCAACACCTAAAGATTTTAGAAATTTCCAGACCCTGGCTGGATCTCCGTTTTCAACGGAGGCGTGGATATGTTGGCGTTGTGCATTCCTACACATCTTATTGCAGTGATTCCTCGCAGCTATATATTTTTCCAAGTTAATGGCTGTAGGCCGGTGCTTGTAACGACTCTTGGCAGCATTCTTCAGTTTCATAAAGCCTTTTATTTCCTTAGTAAGCCATGGAGAAGGTAGATGCTTAATTTTTATTGAGCGAATAGGCGCATGTACATCGTATAAATTCAGCAGACTTTCGTTAAATATGTTCACTTTATTGTCGATGCTGTTTGCCTCTATTAAAGGTTTCCAGTCAATACTGCTCGCATCCCTGCGAAGGGTACCATGGTCCATGCCACCAAAATTACGTTGCAATAAAACTCTACGATTAGCCTTGGGCGGGCGGATTTTATATGAAAGATAAATGAGATCGTGATAGGAAAAGGCATCAGCTGAGCATTGACCATGGGTGACAATATGCTCAGTTGAAGAGACGAAGATAAGGTCGAGAAGAGAATTAGTGCAGTTAGGAAGATGGTGAGTCGGTTGAAGTGGTAAAATTGATAGATTACAGGATTGTATGACAGATTTTAGGGACAGAGCACGAGAATCATTTTTCAATAAGCAGGTATTAAAATCACCCATAATGATGGTGTGATCGTAAGAAGGAGTCAGATTTTCTAAAAGTAGTTCAAGGGAAGCGAAATAATCAATACGTAAAGATGGAGAATAGTAGACACCAAGAAGAAGTTTAGTATGATTTAGTTCCAGCTCCAGGAAAAGATGCTCGCCGGCATTCGACGGCGGCGGCTGAGTAGAGAAGCTAACAATGGAGCAGGATATATAATCGCGAATATAGATGGCAACACCACCGCCGCCGAACCCCGTACGATCATTCCTTAAGAGCTGGAAGCCAGGGATAGAATAAGATATAGAGGGCAAGCATGGTTTTAACCATGACTCGGATATAAGAATGGCGTGTAGGTTGGGACTGTCTAAATTTGCCAGCATATCGGGAAAATGAGCCGGAATACTCTGGGCATTAATATGGACTACATTGAAATTCTTCGGAACATTAGAAAACTGAGATTGCAGAAAATCATCAAGCGAAGGTATGCTTACGAAGCTGTCATCACCGCTGTTGGCTGACAAAAAACTGTCATCACTATCAACAATAGTCATATATAATTACTATATAGATAAAATAACAATTTCTAAAAAATAATAAACGAATAAATATACATAATAAAAACTAATAGAATAATAAATAACAAAACAATAACAAGAATACAAATAAATAATTACAATATAAACTCAACTCTGACAAGCAGTGAAGCCACTAGCCAGTTGAGTGTCATCCAATTGTATACTCAATTTATCCATTATCACTGGTTGATATCAAAGACATCAGAATTGTCTATGGCACAGTTCAGTCACTGTCAGATCTGTCAGTGGCTGTCATGTGTCAATTGTACACAGCGTACAAGCGTTGTTTTTTTGTAGCAGTCGAGCCCAAAATGACAGATACGCGCTAACTGTCGCGCAGTTTTCGACCGTTATTTTTTGCGCGCAATTTTAGCGTCTATGCGTAGAATAATCCAGATTAAAAAATAACAATGAATGAATAGTACAATACTCTTTGTAGCATTGTATTCTCAATTAAATAACCAATTGCGATATAACTGATAAAACTAGAACATCTATATATACATTTAATTATTTACGTAATAAAATGACTCATCAAAACAATGTCCGAAAACGACTTTCATATTCCAATTTTAAAAAAAATTAAGCCCTTACAAGATGTAGAACCAGTGGTTTATAGTTCTATGACAATGTATATATCAATATTAAAACAAAACAGCACACTCTCAACAATATTTTTTATACCACTTAAGTTTGTTTACATTACGACGATAAGGCCGCGCCCACTCCAGATGTCGGCCGCGCTCGGCCAACATCGTATTTTTTGTATAAACTTTTTTGTTATCGGAGCCGGGTCGTTTTTTGTTTATAAAAACTTTACGATGGGGCCTCTATTGTTAATTTCTTGATTTATGGATGTTATAAACCGTCTTAGAATGTAAATTTATGAAATTTGGCACCAAAACAAATCGAACAAAAAAAAAGGGTATCCTTAGAATTAAGATTTTACGAAAAGTATGCTTATGAGTGGTATATTGATTCATTGTTTATGATTTACAATAGTGTAGCTATTCGTTTAAATTAAAAAAGACACATGTTTAGAAGATAAATCAAGAAAATCTTATTCTTGAACTTATTGGAAGAACTTCCCGATTAGTTAGGTATTTTGAAAGTAGATATTTTCGTGTTTTCGACTATCACTCTATCATTTAGTTCGTTTTACATCGAAGTTCAATATATAATGATATGATAACACTAACAATTGCACAGATTTATTAAACTTTCTAGGTCAGAAAAGTAGAAATGCGAAGCAACGTCGTAAAATGACGATTTTCAAGGTTACGTGTGATTTTGTTGAATGAAAATGTAAATATTGTGCAATTGTTAATGTTGTATTAAAATTATAGAGTACTTACCCATAATTTTATGCTGTTAAAAGGCACCTCGAGTCTAATATTTGAACAAAGAACACCACACAAAACACCCCGACGCGAGAACAATGACGCCGCAGTTTGAATTTCGAATTATGTAAACAATGTCAACCACAGAGTACGTCAAAGAATATGTCAACGAAAGTTTTTTGTATATTGAACAGGCAAAAGCTAACATTCCATACAGCCTTTTTTTAGAAATATTCTAATAAATCGAGAAAGCCGTATACTGTCGAATCGCCGCTTTGCGGCGGTCGGACAATCTAGGGGTATGTGCCAGTCGCCGCTTTGCGGCGGTTGGACTGACGAGTGGTAAAGGATAAAAGAATTGAAGTATAGGTAATAGATATACGATTCTGCTGTACAATAATATTGAACACTGTTACAAGAAGGAAAGGAGTGCTAACGTGAAAAATAACAATAAAGCATGTAAGTATATAAATTAAAAGTGTACAACAGATTATAGGAAAGTGAAAGATTATATATGATAGAAGTGAAAAGTGGTGACATAGTTTGGCACAGGATAAAAACAAATACTACTTCTTGGAAGCAGCCCGGTTAAACTTTCCTTTATGACCCGTCGAGTTGGAAGTTCATATTTTTTTTGTAGATAGTACTCATTAACAGAAGACTTTTTACAAATTTTCAAATTGCGGAAACTCACGGTTTACGAGATATAATTTTTTAAATTTTTCAAATAAATTGAAAATAACACGCCATTTTCATAGATATGACCCGTCGATTTATGGGTCGGGGAGGGGTGGGGGGAAGGGGGGAGGGGTGGCTACCCCCCTGTCCCATCCCCACCCCGCGGAACCCCATGATTACGGAGATATCCATGGTTAAAATTTTGAGGTTAGGTTAGGTAATTTTCGGATAGTTTGAATAAAACACAAGGAATATTAGTACTTCTCTACCTGTCATGATATAGATCGACAGAGCCCCGCTCCGGGGCTCCTACTTCTGGGTGGTTAATAAAAAAATAACCACGAAGGAGATGGTAGGGTCTTTGTTCGCTCGCTACGCTCGCTCACTACGACCCTACCACCTCCTTCTAACCTAAATCTATCTGAGTCGGGGTGCCTTAAAATTCCTAACATGCTTCCCTTGCTTTTACTGCACATTAACTACATAACATATTTATTTATTTTTTTTTAATTTAGTTCTAATTTACTGTGTGAAAATGTAATTTTATATTTAAAAATATAATATAATAAAATTGAATGACAGACCTCCGCGGACAACGGAACGTGAAACGTCTAATTTTACATCTAGAATGAGAATTATCTATGAAAATGGCGTGTTATTTTCAATTTATTTGAAAAATTTAAAAAATTATATCTCGTAAACCGTGAGTTTCCGCAATTTGAAAATTTGTAAAAAGTCTTCTGTTAATGAGTACTATCTACAAAAAAAATATGAACTTCCAACTCGACGGGTCATAAAGGAAAGTTTATCCAGCAGCCCTTTTAAGCTTCGGTGGCACCGCCTTCACTGATGCTGTCTGCCTGGTTTCTAAATCTTGGATGCGGTTTAGGTCATCCATGCTAGTGATGCGATGACGTGAGCCGTCAGGTGAGAGGAAAAATACAGAACCCTCACGTGTCCAGCACTTGGTGACTCCGTATTTCTCGCGGGCTGCCATAAAAACTGTATGCCGACACCTAGTCAGGAATTCGGAGACTGTGACACCCGTGCCCTTCAACTTCGATTTAGACATCCAGATATTGTCTCTCACCCTAACAGTTGAAAATTCAATTAGAACTGGCCTAGGTTTATCACCTGCTTGCTGCCGCCCCATTCTGTGACACCTATCAATGTCATTTATAGTGAATGAGCGGATAAGCTTAGTGCTGACAGTCTCATTAATAACCCTTGTTATATCCTCACCCTTGCTTTCAGTGATGCCATGAAGAAGCAAAATCTTCCGACGACACCGTGTCTCATGTTATCTACCTCACGAGTGAGGAATGAGAGCTGGATTTCAAAGTCCTTTAAAGATTGCAACACAGAGGATTTAAATGAAAGAAACTCCTCTGCCAAACCTGCAATACTCGAAGAAGGCTTCTTCTGCAGATCAGCTTCAAAACTGGCCATGCGTTCTTCAAAATTAGTCTGCATGTCCTTAATACTTTTCTTAACTGATTCCATTTTTGTGTGAGTTGAGTATATGTGGTCAGAATAGAATTTTATTTGGAGATAACACTCAACTAGCAAGTAGAAACTATTATTTGATGATATCTAACATTAAATTATCTTAAATTACTATAATACTATTTTATTTTAATTTTAAAACTTAGAAGCAAAAAACTTGATGTTATTAGTTTCAACTACCCGCAAAGTAGTTTGTAAAATAGAGGTAAGTAGTCTAAGAAAAACATGTACTCTTATTTTGACATCCAAAACAGAATATTTAGCATAAGAATATACTTACTTTCTATTTAAGTATTAATTCTATAAATAAGTAATACTAAACATTAATTACAATAAAATGAGCCAAGAACGTTTACCGATAAATAAAATTCTTCTGCGCAGCACTAAACCGCCATTTTATACGGCCAAATGACGTCACACCCGGCTAAAATTTTGTGTCGACATGCCACTTAGACATGGGTCGTGTCGCCTTTTTGGAGTACCGTATCTAGAACAGATTTAGATTTTCAATATCGGATATCGGAACTATATATTAAAATATATAGATGTTCAAATATCTAGAAGATATTCAAATATCTGAATCTAAGAATACCAGCATAGTGATTCTGGTCAAATACCCATATTGCCTTTCTGCTCTAACCAACTATATATTTTATGTATACCAATTTTAAGAAATCATCTTTATTTCTATCACAATAAGATTCAATTTACAATATTAAATCGGTTAAACCGTTTATATACTGCTATTTTACTCCAACCAACCTTCCTTTTACTTTCAACATTCAAAATCTAAAATAAGCTTTAACAATGTATTATTAAGGTTCAAATCTGTCTGATACAGGTATATTGTTTATATTGTTGTACCACTCTAATATATATAGCTCGCGCTCACTTGCTCCAACTATTCGATGCGGTACGGTACTGGCGGTACGGTAAAAATCTAGATATTGTAACCGATTTTTGCAATATATTGATTTCGTGCGAGCCAGTAACAGATTTTTAGATATTGCTACGAAATCGGATTTCGTATCTATATACGATTTGTATCACCCATACAGTGCTGCCAACTCTACCAACTTTTCGGTAGATCTACCAACTTTTAGTGTCGTAGTCAAACCTACCACCTTGTACCAAAAATCTACCAACTTTTAAAGTTTTCAAAAATCCCAAATCAAACCTCCATGAAAATAATATTGAAACTATAATTTTTTTTTCATTTTTCGTAATCTTTCTCTTGCTTTTTTACCCTTTGATGGATCCATCGAATTTACTCGAAAATAGAGGGCGTTACAGGTTGATGTACAGGTCATATCATGGCGGCTTAATAAAAAAAAAAAAACAAAACAAACATCATGGCGGCGTTAGATGATCTAACGCCGCCATGATGTTTGTTTTGTTTTTTAGAGAGTTTTAAGATCTAACTTAGATCTTAAAACTCTTTCTACGTATCTGTGCTTACACTCTATATCTAACGCGATTCAATCAATAAATAACTGATTGTAATTTTTGAAACGTTTCAATTGAACACTATCAAAATGAGTGAAAGTGAAAGTGAAACAACATTAATATTAGTTTTTTATTACTACTATCTGTAAGTGACTTATAAACTATGCTTTGGTTGAAGTCATAGACTCATAATTATTCGTTTTTCAATTATGACTGTTTTCTATTGATATTTTGAATATTAGCGGTCTGTAATTCTGTTTTATCATTAGATTTCTAATAAAAATAGTTCAAATATGTCTCATCCAATCGAAAAGTAAATTAAGGATGCCAGATTCTTATTGGAGGGTCTCTAAAAGACTTGAAAAGTATGGGTGGTAGATCTACCAACTTTTCATAGTAGGGTTTGTTGGAAACTACCAACTTGTAGAACCCTATCTCCCACCTTGACGAATTTCGAGTTGGTAACGCTGCACCCATATCTAATGCCACTCCCATAGCATAAGTATCCTTCTTCATTGATTGTTTGTAAATAACGCTCACGCCTAACTTACGTCATATAATAATTACGTCTTATTTAGTTTGAAGCACAGAGTACATTTGTCTAAACTGGTTTGAAACTGCGAATTGTATGAACATTATGTATCTCGGCAAACCGAAAACTAATTCTAATTGTGAGTAGATATTTTCATTTGTGTACGTAACTCTTACCGGTTGTTCAATTTATTTCTACCTGTCAATTTGCGATAGATTTTTTATTAACTTACTCTTTTCCAACTAATGTAATACTCGAGCAGGTTGTATATGAGTAAGAGGAATGCAAATGCAAACTGCACCACACCGTCAATAACTATTAGAATGACTTTATGTAGATTTAAGTGCACATCGTATCACTTGATGTACAGAATGTGTACCTAGCTACCTAGGTGGCTGAGTGGGTGAGGGTGGTTACTCAACAATAACGTGTGTGACATTGTGACCCGTGCCGGAGTCGATGTTTTAAATAATTAATCATGGCAAGTGGGTACCTATGTGCCCACAGTAGCTAGTAGTCCAGATGTGCTGCTGGCCGCTGGCCGCTGGCCGGTAGGTATGACCCTCACTTTTGCGGGTTGCTACTGGTCCACACAAATAGGTAACTAGTTTTATTTGTGCGAGTGCGTGTTAAACAGGCCCTGAGTGATGTTTATGGTAATTATCAGATAATTAACTAAAACTATTGCTGTTATATTCAATAAAGTACAAGTACTAATGAAAGAGTGAGTAATGGATGATGTTTTACTAGAGCTGGCTGTGAGAAGAGTGCCATCAGACAACAGACAGAGTGAGTGAAGCTGGTGGAGGGTTAGGGGATATCTGGATGCTAAGAATATGAGTGGGAAAGTTGAGTTCGTTGTTGGTATTACACCTACATCTTATTACTGATGCCAGCCGTTTGTTATTATGGAATCAACAGTCAAGTAGTTATGTGAGAGAGGAAGAGTGCAGAGTGCACTAGGAACTAGAATAACCACCAGTCTAGTTGCAAGCAGCGAACATGAGCAACATGTGCAACACCTGCAAGAGACTGTTTATGTATCTGAACTATACTAGTGGTGATGCCGAGTGCTATATATAAGTGCACAGCTTTCTTGATGGGCCTCACTGATCCATAGCTAGAGATGATTCAGTCTGATAAAATCTAGGCATCATTTTATCACAAGCTGATCAGTTATTCCACAGAAAATTGCAATGCAGAAACTAACTAGAACCAGTTATTATTTGCTTTGATTTACTATGTTAACAGTATCTACCATGTATATTTAATTAATAACTAGCTGACGCGGTTAACTTTATGTCGCGGTTAACTTTATGTCGCCTCGGAAACAATACATAAATAAAATATTTTCCTAAAAAGTAAAGTAGCTTAGGTTACTTATTACGCCAGCTACCGACCAATTAAAGTCTCGTCAAAATTGGTCCAGCCACTTCAGAGATTACCCGGAATGAACAGACAGACAAAAATTGTAAAAAAATGTTAGTTTGGTGTATATAATATATGAATATATATTATGTACATAATATATAATCATACAAGTGTAGTAAAGCAAGACACTTCAATTTTATCTAAATGTATAGATTTATAAGGTATGTATTGTGTACCCATTCACAAAAATTTTATAGTCCAGGATCCTTGTAACACTAACAATTAATTTCGAACATTCATTGGTGTGAGCCAGGACTTGAACCCGCAACCTCTTGATTCCGAAGCGGGGTGCTCGAACACTCGACCAGCGAGACTTTCAATTTGATCCTTGAATTTGACCGATTTTGATGAAACTAATATGTAATATTTTCCACTACTAACTAGGCTCCATAAAATTTCTAACGTGTTTCCAGGTCAATGTATACGCTTTTACAACAAACTTCCAAAAGACGCGGTTGAATTATCAGTAGGTAAATTTAAGGAATACGTTAAAAGTAGACTATATAAAAGGGCTTGTTATTGTATCGCAGATTATATCACTGATAAAGGCGTTTGGAATTGAATTGCTTCTTTTGTGTTATATTGTGTGTATTTGCTGTAGCAAAATATTGTTAATCTGCTTACTAAACATTACTGTTAATTGGTAGGATTGTGTGCAGTATGACATTTCTCACCGGGCAAGCTTACTATTTTTTTTTGTCTGGTCTCTTGAATATGTCATGCTCACTGAAAGTTTCATATGAAAACTAAAGTATGTCTAAATAAACAATTTAAGGACATCATGAAGTCAAATACCTTGAGAATTTCAAATGTAAACTTGGAGATAGAATTATTAGCTATTATTAGCTTGCCAAGATAGACTAAACAGTGTGACTGAAAAATTTAATAAAACTAAGGATCAGTTAGAGGAATTAAATGTAGCATTAAATGATTTGAGCTTAGATTATAAAGTAAATCATAGGGACATGCAGGAATATATAAGTTATGTGAACAATATGGTTGCTCAGGGTCATTGTAACTTGCTAAGGTTTGAGTCACCATGTAGCACATTAGCGAGCAGTTATGGTCACAAACATTACTATGTTTGTGACCGAGAAACCTGCGATAAAAACATGACCCTGGTTCTATTATTGGGTAATAGCTTGCGCGTTTAGAAGCGCGACTTAATTAATCTGAGCGACACCCTCATAAAGATCTGTGTGACAGGTATAGCTAAAATAATAGTCAGCGCATTTCCATACATAGAGAATCTGTCACAAAAAAAGATCAATGACGTACAATATTTTATATAAATTTATTTTTGCTTAGAATTAGTGTATACAACGATAACCAACATATGGATATAAATTATATTGTAGGTAGCTTAAGACTAAGAGATGACTCTGTTTATTTACGAAAGAAGTTAAAATTTGAGTACCTATGCTAAATTATTAGCATTTAATATTGTAGACCCTGTCATGGATACCATAACCAGAGACTTAGCCCCTCTTGGCACTGAACCAGCATTAAGTTCGCGGGTTCCGACACGCAGTTAGTTTCTTTAAACTAACTCTCACGACAACGGCCGAGTCTGCGGCCGCTTCCGGCTGCAGGCGCGGTGGTCATATTAATCATCATATTAATGTTGCGCATCAGAACATTCAAGGTTTTGCTGCTAAAGAGTTAGAAATAGCTTTATTTGTGGATTTTTCTGACATAGAAGAAGAATTCTCTAAATGTTTCTTGTTAAAAAATATAAAACAAAAGGGTAATTCAGTATTTAGCGACTGGGCTACACCTGGTATATACAGAAGCAGAAATCGTCTGTATGAATTGTATGAGAAAAGGACTAGTACCCGCGACACTGCGTTTTTGGAATATGTAAGGAATTATTCAAAGCTGCTCTAAAAAGTTTCTATTGCCGCCAAGACCGCATTTATTTCTAATAAAATTAAGAAGTAGCGAGATAAAATCAAAACAGTCTGGAAAATAATTAACGGTGAGACGGGTAAATCGAAGCGAGGGTAAAAAGAAGCGAGACCCGAAACTTAACATATTGATTAATGATAAACTAGTATCGAATGAACTAGAAGTTGGAAGTACCTTTGAACAATTCTTTACAAATATTCCTCTAGAAACTACTCGGTCCACACGATCTTTTCCTGACGAAGCTGTATCACTCTGGAATAATGTAGATGCTTGTGATATATGCTTTCAGTTCTCTTATGGGGACCCCATATTGAGGGATTATCAAGCAGGCTTAGTTAAGCCGCATATGCAGTCAAAAAAATTCGTCGATGTTGAAACGGCCAGGCTTGTTTACTTTAGTTATTTTCAGTGTTATGTCCTATGGATTATTGCTGTGGGGCAGAGCAGCTGACATACAAACAATCTTTGTCTTACAAAAACGTGCAGTAAGAGCTATTATTTATCAAATGAAATCTCGCGCATCACTAAGAGAGAAATTCAAAGAAATTAATATTCTCACTGTTGCCTCGCAATACGTATTAGATAGGTAATATTCTTCATGTTAAGAAAAACGTTCATCTATTTCCTAAAAATTGTGATAAAATAAACTTGCTACGCCGTTTTTCCGTCTGAAAAAAGTGAACAAATCGTTTATGGGTAATTCTTAACTAATACTAACTTAATAATTATGTGTACGTTTCTTTAATAAGATTCCTGAAAATGTAACCGAGATGCCGTTTACTAAATTTAAGGCGCATGTTAAAAGATGTCTCATCAGCAAAGCTTACCTACTATAGGATCAATGATTTTTTGGATGACGACAATGTTTTCAATTAAACCGCTCATTACTACATAAAGTTGTAACATTGCTGTTAATTAATAAGATTGAGTGCGGTATGACGTTTCTCACCGGCAAGCTTACTAGTTTTTTTTTGTTGTCTGGTTTCTTGAATATGTCATGCTCACTGAAAGGTCATTGCTTACGGCGGCGTCGTTGATCGGGTCGCCACCTTCCCTAAAATATGGCGAGGGATGGCGGAGACCCGTTCACGAGTATGACCCATGGGTCATACTCGTGAACGGGTGCCCTTTGTGGGGTCCGGTCTGTTCAAGCGTCCAAAGACCTTTTATTAAAGTACTGTGTCCTAAGTTTGACGTGAGAGACCTCATTTTGCTCTCTTTATTTTCTATTAATTTGTATTGTTAGTGCATAGTACTGTTTAGTAAATAATAAGCTGTGTGGCGCCGGCTTAGAATACCGCCACCCCATCTCTTCCCGTGGGTGTCGTAAAAGGCGACTAAGGGAAAAGCTAGAAGAATGGGCAGCAGCATTCTCTCTGAAGAAAATACAGCCTACTGCGATCGCCAACCCGCCTGCCAAGCGTGGCGATTATGGCAAAAACCCCCCATGATTGAGCGGACCGGCAGTTGTGGCGCTCTATGGGGGAGGCCTATGTCCAGCAGTGGACCTAAAAAAAAAAGGCTAATGATGATGATGAATGATAGTAAATAATAATAATAAAAAAACCTCCCTGAGTTTCTTGCCAATTCTTCTTAGTGCGAGAGTAATCGAATTGGCGGAAGTAAAAAAAAAAGTGACCTTAAGTGAAGACCAAGACCTAAACTGAATAAATAAGTTTTGATTTTTTGATTTCATGCCGCGTTTCGTTATGACCTACGTATCCTAATAATATTTAAATTTTTTGGGTGCTTTTTTTTAAGTAGCAATTAAATTTAAAAATTATCACAATATTTTTTTGTGTAGTTAGTACTTTTAAGACATAGTAAACATAAAAAGACCATCCCGCTACTAGCTACCTAGATGCGTATGTACAGTTTTTAATCACGCTATACAAATGTTATTCGTTCGTTTATATAAACCGGTTGATGTTCTAGTGTCATATATCACTTATAATACCCGCGAGGGGGCGTTAGACGCAAGGTTACGCGATTATAATTCAAGGTCGTTGTCGACGGGTCATGCTCCGACTTAAACCTGTAAATGCTGGAGTCCCCCAGGGCTCTGTGCTATTCGCTATGCTGTGTTTTCTGCATATAAATGACATGCTGCAATACAGCAATCTTCATTGTTATGCGGATGACAGCACGGGGGATGCCGCATAAAGTCAAAGTCAAAATAACTTTATTTTTATAGGTCTTCACAGACACTTAAAAATAGTCAACAAGTACAGATAACATATTATTTAAAATTAAATACAAACACGAGCGCTTGTGGAAAGTGCCTCCGTGGAACAAAAAAAGACACGGCCGATTCCGAGTGTAGGGGCTATCATGAGAAGAATCGGGCAAGAAACTCATGTGCCAAATACTCTTTTGAAACCATTTGAAATAAATAACAATATTATTATAACTACTGAAAACAAATCAGTAGGTTGGTGAATAAAAGGTGTAGCAAACAGAATACTCGACAATCACAAATAAGATCCAACCAAATTAAAATCAACGTCCTACATGTTAACAAGAAATTCTATGCGATCATAGTAGTCGAGCACAACTGACGCGACATCTTTTAATTAGAGTGGTAACGTTGTGCAAAAATTGTGGCGAATAATAAAATTTAAGTATCACATATTGAACACAACATCAAGGCAAATTTGCAATTAAAAAACTATCAGAAATTATTACAGAACAAATTCCAATACACAAACTACAAAATCCGCGTTGAGTAAGCAATTTGACGGTCCCACTCCGACTTGTCAGTCACGAAGTCATTGATGGTGTAGTATGCACCACCAATGAGACGACCATATACCGGCCACCCGCGAAATTTCTCGGGAAAACGTCGATGAGTACCGGAACAAACTTGTGTCTGAAATCGAAACTCTGCTTAGTCAGGTTTCGGACTTTGCCGACTAAACTTTGTCCAATGTAACCCTAAGAAGACACAGGTTTGCGCGTTTACCGCTAAAAAGACACCCTTTGTCGTAGCTCCCTATTTTGAGAGCACTCTTTTACCCGCCTCAGCTGACATCGGAATTCTTGGTGTCGACTTGTCGAGTGACGTCCAATTTCGCGGTCAGGGTAAAGCCAAATTGGCCTCAAAAAAGCTTGGGGTGCTCAATAGAGCGGCACGGTATTTCACGTCAGGTCATCGCAGTACCAGCTTTAGAGGTTACGCGTTATTTCGAAGTGGAACTTCTAATGTATCTTGCAAAAGCAAGAGACATTAGAAGTTCCACTTCAAAATATTATGGTGTATGTACCGTAGGTGGTTATTTCAACATTATAGACAGCAGGTATTATTAGGTCTCGGTGGTCCAGTGGTTGAGCACCCCGCTTCTGAATCGCGTTCGAATTCTCACACTGGCTCACACCAATGACTCTTCTAAGTTGTTTTCGGAAGTTGTGTGTGAAAAGTATCGATGACTGAAAACTTTGTGCTCGGTATGGCAATAGGTTCGCCACCGAGACGCGAGACGAGGCTTAACAGCCGCTGCCTACACCTTCGGGTAGAAAAAGTTATGTTATGTTACAAACAGCCACTCCAATTTATATAGTTAAATAATATAGATATGATGATATACGATAGTGTACATGTTAGTTTCATTAAGATCGGTCATATCACATAAAAATCAGCTGATTTTTTCTGTACTACTTTTACATCTATATAATTTAATAGTCGCATTGTCCTACAAATTGTGTGGTACGTTAGCCCAGTCCGCTTGGATATTCACAATTATTACTTCACAAGACCATTCTTTTCATGACTAAATGTAGGCCAAATATATCACATGATAAGTCCGGTAGAGTCCGGTCAATTTAGACAATTGAAATAAAGAAAATTCCGACAGAGCCAAATTTTCGTAGAGACGTAAGTAAAGTGTCAAAAGTCCCCATCAGTCCCATGTGTGCTAAGGAACTTATTCGGGGACCAAGGTCAACATTTTAGGTTTTTTGGATCTTTCTCGAAAACGGTAAGTTTTATCGAAAAGTACCTCAGAACAAAGTGGTTAAAAGTGGTGCAAAAGCCCGACTGATTTTTTCTCTTAAGACCCACTATTTCCCAGATATTGCGTTTTTAAGAATCATGTTCTACATAATATGCACACATTCCCACACCACCTGTGAGGTAGTGTACTCGGCGCGTTTTTTTAACGTGGTATCCCCGGTAGGCCTATTCCACGGACCTTTATGACGTTATTTTGAGGAACAATCTATATATAATAGTATGAAGATTATTGATATGGGTCACTGAGTTTAGCTGTCGTTCTAACTTTTTTTTTATTACTTTAATCTGACTCATACTCGTCATATTCAACTTCAACAATCATGTTTCTTTATTTTTTCACTATTTTTATGTCTAAATTGACCGGACTATTAATGGGGATCTGCCCAAATAAAACAATCTCCTACAGGAAACCAGTTATGTATAACTAACAAGAAGTGCCTGACGCATTTCTGAAACACCACACTGCCACACAATCTCGCCCGCTGGACCAGCTCTTTTTACAGTGAGATCAATGTCTTTGAGTTTCTTTTTGCGATTGCAGTAGAATGGCACAGACCGATGTCTACAACGTTTCGGGAGGAGGAGGAGTTGATGCAGCAGTCTGCTCGGGCGTTGCCTGCCGCCACGGAGCCATTGGACAAGCTTCGTCTGCTGTGTCTGTCGCGGGGCGCCTCCGGAATACTGCGACTCGGAAGGTACGGTACCTACTACTACTTACAGTTGAGATACAGCGAGTGTGACTTGTGGTGTTGGGTAGTCGCGTAATAAGCATTTACAGGCATGGCAGCCCAATAAAGGTTTTAGCAAGTAGCAAGCAGTAGAGCCATAGCAGTTATCGGAGATATCATACAAGAACAATAGTTGCGACGAGTATTGGAAACGAAGAAAATAACTAGGCGGTGGACCACCCCTAACATGTAGGGGTGTGAAAAATAAATGTTAACCGACACTCGGACCTACCCAAGAATTTAAAATTTCATCAAATCCATTCCGGAGGAATTTTTTGTGATCAATATCAGTCCTAAAAGAATATATTGACAAAGTCTTGATACCTACAAAAGCCTATAGGTATCTGTTTTCTAATTAATATATATGCTCATGATTCCTCTGCGGGTGGAGTTTTATAAAATCTATTGTTATGTTACCCCGCTACTCGGGGAGGTCTACCCCGCTTAATACTCCTACAAAATTTCAAGTCAATCGGCCTAATAGTTTATTTATTTATTGTTTGTCAACATAATATACATTGGTTCTTTTATATAGTAATCAGAAATTATGACAAAATGATAAATGTTATTATAATTATAGACAAAAACTACGAGCACAAGATAACGAGTGCGGCGATAAACATATAGAATAAAAACGTTACACATTTACATTAATTAAAATCAATAACATACATACATTTACATTATACACATATACATTTAAATAATTTTACATTTAAATGATTAAACATTGCAACATTTAAAACTACAAATTATAAGACATGAATCAAATTTATTTAGATACATACATATATAATTCATGGTATTGATGAGGTTTTATACAAATAGTTGATTATAATGCCATCAGAGTGAGTTGATTGCTTTTTTATTTGGCAATATCCCTCGCAAACAGATCAACAGTCTCATGTTGAAATAGCTTGGAACTGGCGCACCATCCTGTTAAGAGGCGCGTTGTGTCCCAGTTTAGAGTTGCTACTCGAGGTTCTTAATATGTTGATGATGATATCGAAAATAATAGTTAAAGAAAGTAATAGTTCACGAGATTTCATGGTGAGTGACTTCACAAAGGGGATATCCTATATACAGTCCTCTTCATCATAACTTCACGCAAAAGCCCTTGCGGGGTAGGCAGAGAGAACGGAGGCATGATTCTTACACACCTCACTTGCTTTGTTGACTTTCATAACTCATTTCATGCACGCGCGTCGAACGTGAACATGTAACATAACCTAGGAAGGTTATGTCAGGAGATGAGATGTGATTCCATGACCAAATAAACCGTGTTCTGGAGGACCAACGGTTTATTTGGTCATGGAATGTGTGTCTTGGCCGTCCTCGACTCCTACATCCTTCCGCTTTAGCATTGTATATCTGCTTAGTCAATCTTGCATCATCCATTTTTTCTACATGTGCGAACCATCGGAGCATGCCTTTTATTACTTTTACACCGACACTCTTTCAATCCAACTGACTTCCTTACAACCTTGATATCTACGCGCTCAGCGTGTGTCACTCCGCAGAATTTGCGCAGTGCCCTCCTTTCGACCGCCTTTATCCTATTTTTGTGGACACTCTGCCATACCCAACTCACACTTCCATAGGTTAGCGCTCAGTACCGCATGGGATCAGTACCGCAGTGTGGATTGTTAGCTGCTAACGTTCTTTGCGCCCAGGAATCTGTCCAACGCTCCATTTTTCATTTTTTTTTCATTCCTGCTAAAGGCGCATCCAAGATATACAATTTCATTCTTCTGCTCCAGCACTACATCATCAACCATTATCCTTGCATCTGTTCGGCATTCCTGCCTTTCAAACACCATAACTTTTGTTTTCATCAAATTCGATTGTAAGCCTTCATTATGCAATCATCTTTCATGATAGTGTCTGCGGGTCCGATGACGTCATCTGCGTAAAGCAGGCAGCTCACTACTAGGTCACCCATTCGCATCCCTACATTCGTCGATCTCACTCTCTGGAGACAATTGTCCAGGGACAGTATGAAGAGCCGAGCGGACAGTACGCAACCCTGTCTGACACCCATATTGATGTCAAACCAGGGCGACAAGCCGCCGTCAACACGCACACACGCTGTGCAGCCCTCATAAATGGACGGCGCAGCGTGAAACAGTGCGCCACTCTCCCCTAAAGCCCGGGAGTAGGTCCTACAGATCCTTTCGTAACACCCTGTCGATTCCTTTTTCCAGGTCCAAAAAAGCGCAGAAACCTCTACCGGCTCAAAACCAGTTGCTTGTCTACGATGTTGCGGAGTGAAAAAATCTGGCCCATGCACACTCTTCCGCTTCTGAAACTACCCTGAGCCTCCCCACAACACTCTGTCAGATATCACCCTCATTCTCCTTTCAATAATTTTCCCATACACTTTCGCTGCTGACCTGATCAAACTGATGGCCTTGTAATTGGCGCACTGCATACGTGATCCCTTACTTTTATACAAGGGCACGATGACAGCCCGCCTCCAGTCCATGGCCGTCCATCATCCATGGCCGTCCCGGGCACAGGTGTTTGATAATTTATTTATTTATTTGAAAGAAGAACCAACAGCTTACACTTTTTTGAGAAGTTAACAATATAGTAACATAAAGCTAATTACAGGTTCTTGCTAATACACTTCATTTTAAGCTATGTTAATCGATCAATTGCGGAATATTACTTGCTATGATCAAATAGAGAACACAATAAATGCCTTTAATTATTCATAAATGTAACAAAATATGGTAACCCCTGATGCGTCAATATTTATTCAAAAAGAATCTATTGCCTATCATTTTTTTGATTGAAGCAATGCTTGTGTTAAAGAAGTCGATATCATAGTCAACTGACAATTTGTTGAAGTTGCTACATACCCTCCACATGTAAGAATTTTATCTATAATTTGTTGATACTTACTGAGATTGCAAAGGACGGTTATGCCTTAGAGATCGATTTGGTACGTGCAGTGGACAACAGTTCGGGACAGTCAACTTTATTTTGTGTTATTTTGAGTAGAAATATAATGTCGGCTAACTCCCGACGAATATAAAGGTAATAGGTGAATTTTTTTGCAAATTTCATTATAATTGAATGATGCGAACTTAATGCCAAGTCGATAGCATAAATATCTTAAAAACCTTATTTGTATATACTCTAATTTGGTTATATATATACTATATCTGGGATTCCATACTTGAGAAGCGTATTCAAGACTACTTCTAATATAAGTACAGTAGAGAATTTTCATGGTCTTGGCTCTTTATAGGCACTGGAACTACGTAGGATGAACCCTAATGCCTTGGAAGCTTTAGTAATCAGACTATTTATGTGGTCGTCAAATATCAGCTTCGCAGCATGTGTAACGCCCAAATCACGTATGATATTCAGTTTCTCAAGATTATGCCCTTTCAGAGTATAATTAGACTGAATAGCTTTGGTTCTGCGCGTAAAAGTTAACACAGAACATTTTAAGTGGTTTAAGTCCAGACTATTGCGTGTGCAGTAATCAGAGAGGCGATCTAGGTCCGATTGCAAGGCGATTACATCATTAGATGACGTGATAGCAGAGAAAATCTTTATGTCATCAGCAAAGCATAAAAGTCTAGAAAATTTAAGGCATTGCTCGATGTCGCTTACAAATATAATAAAGGGCAGCGGGCCGAGCAGAGATCCTTGTGGTACGCCACTAGGTATGTCAACCCAGCTGGAAACGTAATTGTTGATAGCCACGGCTTGCGATGTGTTATTTAAATAAGAGGTAAACCATCTGAGAAGATCGCCTTTGATCCCAACGGAGGACAATTTCTTCACGAGAATATTATGATTAATACGATCGAACGCCTTACTATAGTCAGTATAGATCACGTCAACTTGAGCGTTTTTATCCATAGAATCCGTTAAATATTCGTTAAGAAGTATTAGATTAGACAAGGTGGAACAGCCCTTATAAAACCCATGTTGCGTTATGTTAATTGAGAGCTTTATTGCAGCAAAAACTTGATTATATACAATACGCTCGAAGACCTTACTAATAATACATAAATTTGAAATGGGTCTATAGTTAGAATCTGCAGTTTTTGGACCCTTCTTATGTACCGGAGTGACAAAGGCCTTTTTCCAAATCGCTGGAACTTTGCCCTCGCTCAAAGACCGTTGAAAGAGCATTGAAATCGGCATGGAAATAGATTTAACACATTCTTTAAGAAGCAGTTAAAAAGTCCGGCCCCGGCGACTTACACACATCGAGATTGGCAAGCTGTTTATAAATTGTTTCTTGGTCAATTTCGATTTTGGATATAAAAGAGCTATTGTAGACTTCACTGGAGGATACATCAAAAGATCTACTATTACTACTTTGAGGATTGTTCCAGAAAAGTTGATTTAAAGTAATTAGAGAAAATATTACATATATCCGCACCAGTGTCTGCTACAGTGTCACCATAAGTAACACTGCATGGAATAGCGTCAGTATGCGATCGTGTTCTAAAATATGTCCAGAATCGTTTTGGGTGCTTTTCTATTGAATCTTCCACTGAGCCAATATAACGACTGTAGTATTCATCTTCCATGTGTCTTATCCTATCCCGTAATAATTTAAATGTCTGCAAATCAACAAAGTTACCATATTTTTTATATTTGTAATGATATTTGTATTTTTCCTTAATATCTTTCTTTAGAGACTGGGTGTACCAGGGCGGGTAGTTATCGTTTTTTACCATACGGGATGGTATATATGTTACGGTAAATCTGATTAATTGAAAAATTATTAATATTTTCACAAAATTATTAATAATAACCACATGTTTTGGTAAATGTGAATAAACGATCGAAATTTATTACTTTTAGTAGTAATTATTAGTAATTCACGACACATATTGGTAAAAGTTATAAAATAAATAAAAACCCAATGTTTTTTGACCAGCAGGTATTTATTTATAATATTAAACAGTCTAACTACTCTCAGTCAGCCGGGAGCGAAATAAAAACATATGGCTGACAAGCTTACACAGCACAAAACCGAAGGCTGGCGGTATAACCATCCCAAAAACATTGGTCAACCTAAATGTTCGTGGTAGGGATGGGCAGCAGCGTCCTTATCTATAAGAGGTTTACCCCTGCGGTCTCCAACCCGTTTGCCCAGCGTGGGGACCATGGGCATAAACCTGCCTATGGAAAAAGCAGCAATACAACGGCCCCCAGTTCCCGGTGGTCCCGCTATTCCCGGCCAAGGCAGCGGTCGTGGTAACGGTGGGACAGGGGGTGCGAAGAATCTCCGGGTTATGGCAGGCTGCCAAAAACAACTACTCGTGGCCACTTATAATGGACGCAGTCTTCGGCTGGACCAACATCTCACCGAACTCGAGGTGGAGCTGGGTTGCTTGAACTGGCATATTCTAGGGTTATCTGAAGTCCGGCGAGAGGGGGAGGACACGATAACCTTACAGTCAGGCAACTTACTCTACTTTCGGGAAGGTGACCAGCTCTCCCAGGGGGGTGTCGGTTTTCTCGTTCACAAGGACCTCGTTAGCAGCGTTGTGGAGATCAGTAGTGTGTCGACCAGGGTAGCGTACCTTGTACTGAAACTCACCAACAGGTACACCCTGAAGGTAATACAGGTATATGCGCCGACCTCGACATACTCTGACGAGATAGCGGAGGCGATGTACGAGGATATTGCGAAAGCAATACATTGTACCGCCAAGGCTCACTACAACGTTGTTATGGGGGACTTCAACGCCAAAGTGGGAGTACAAGAACGCGGCGAAACGAAAATCGGTCCATATGGCTTGGGGTGCCGGAATCACAGGGGCCAGATGCTGGTCAACTTCCTGGAGTCTGAAAGGCTTTTCTTGATGAATTCATTCTTCAAGAAGAGTCTCCACAGGAGGTGGACTTGGCGAAGCCCCGATTCGGTGACAAGGAACGAGATAGATTTGATCATTACGGATAGTAAGCATATATTTAGAGATGTCTCTGTGTTCAACAGGTTCAATACTGGAAGTGATCACCGACTTCTTCGAGGCTGTCTAAATATTAACTTAAAAGCTGAAAGGACCCGGAAGATAAGGTCTATTATCCGACCTACGCCACTCCAAATAGCCGAAACCGAAAAGTTCCAAATGAAACTTAAAAATCGATTCGACCTGCTGGAAACCACAGGCAACGTGGACGAAAAAGCTGACACTGTGGTCAACACGCTGAGGAAAGTGTCTCAAAGGCTGTTCCCGAGATCGCAGAAAAAGGAGTCCAAGCTCTCTGCTGAGACACTCGAGCTGATGAGGCAAAGGCGAGAAACTCCATCCGATCAGCTGTCTTCGTCAGAATGGAAAAGCCTAAACCAGCGCATTAGAAAGCTGATGCGGCGCGACCTTCGTCGATCAAATACGCGAGCAATCGAAAACGCGATCGACCGCAACAAAGGGTCGAAAGTGTTCGCTCAGCAGCTTGGAAGGTCCCATCTGACGAAGCTGAAAACTGCGGATGGACGTATCGTCACCTCTAGGCCCGAGATTCTCGCAGAGATCGAATCTTTTTATGGACTTCTTTATTCCACACGGATGACCAAGCCAACTGGACACAGCGATGATGACCACAGAGCCCCGCTAACGCGTCACTATAGTGAAGACATTCCCGATGTCACTGAAAGCGAGATTAGTGCGGCTCTCGGGCAACTCCAGAACAACAAGGCACCCGGTGATGACGGAATTACTACAGAGCTTCTAAAAGCCGGCGGGAGTCCTATCCTAAAGGAATTAGCAAGCCTTTTTAATTCCGTCATACACCAGGGCATAACACCACAGGCTTGGAGCAGGAGTGCGGTGGTGTTGTTCTTCAAAAAAGGTGATAAAACCTTACTGAAGAATTACAGACCCATCTCACTCTTGAGCCATATCTACAAGTTGTTCTCGAGGGTCGTCACGAATCGTCTCGCTGCAAGACTCGACGAATTCCAGCCTCCGGAGCAGGCCGGGTTTCGAAAAGGCTTTAGTACCGTGGACCACATACATACTGTTCGGCAGATTGTACAGAAGACCGAAGAGTACAATCAGCCGCTGTGTATGGCATTTGTGGACTACGAAAAAGCCTTCGACTCCATCGAAACTTGGGCAGTTCTGGATGCACTGCAGCGATGTCGGATTGACTGGCGTTATATCGAGGTGCTGAGATGCTTGTATGACACCGCCACGATGGCTGTCAGGCTGACAGGACCAGGCGACGAACTCCATCGAGCTGAATCGAGG
This sequence comes from Euproctis similis, assembly GCA_905147225.2. NCBI lineage: Eukaryota > Metazoa > Arthropoda > Insecta > Lepidoptera > Erebidae > Euproctis > Euproctis similis. The sequence goes on along the minus strand of LR990121.1, from coordinate 289,872 downwards.
TGTAAGACAGGCAGATGTTATATCTCCCAAACTTTTCACCAATGCTCTGGAGGACGTTTTCAAGACACTGGATTGGACTGGACAGGGTATCAACGTGAATGGTGAGTACATCTCGCATCTTCGGTTTGCCGACGACATCGTTGTAATGGCAGAGTCGCTGGAACAGTTAAGCGGAATGCTGCGCAGCCTGGACGAGTCCTCCCGGCGTGTCGGTTTGGGCATGAACTTGGACAAGACAAAGGTCATGTTCAATGAACATGTCGTGCCCGGACCGATAAGCGTCGAAGGGTCAGTTCGCGAAGTCGTAAACAAATACGTCTACCTAGGCCAAATCATCCAGTTAGGTAGACGAAACTTCGAGAAGGAGGCCGAAAGGAGGATTCAGCTTGGTTGGGCTGCATTCGGCAAACTACGTCGAGTCTTCAGCTCGCCTATACCGCAATGTCTGAAGACCAAAGTCTTTGACCAGTGCGTCTTGCCGGTGATGACCTACGGTGCCGAAACGTGGACACTCACGGTGGGGCTAGTCCACAAATTTAAAGTCGCTCAGCGAGCTATGGAGCGGGCTATGCTCGGCGTATCTCTGAAAGATAAACTCAGGAATGAGTATATCCGCCAGAGAACTGGAGTAACCGACATAGCTCGTAGAATAAGCTCGCTGAAGTGGCAATGGGCTGGTCACATCTGCCGAAGGACCGACGGTAGTTGGAGTAAGAAGGTCATAGAGTGGAGACCGCGTCTTGGCAAACGTAGCGTAGGACGCCCACCAGCCCGATGGTCAGACGACCTCAGAAAGGCTGCTGGATAAGACTGGATGCGGAAGGCAGAGAATCGGATGTTGTGGCGCACATTGGGAGAGGCCTATGTCCAGCAGTGGACTGCAATAGGCTGATGATGATGATGATTAAACAGTCTTACAATTATATTAATTAGAGATCACACAAACAAGGTTAAAACTAACCTAACCTAACCACTTATTTCACTTTCTTTGTTTCACTCACCTCATCGTCACATATCCAAACATAAATGCGTGAGTAAATTACTATACTTATTACTTAAAACGAAAACGAATTATTATCACAAACGTAAGATAACAGTAAATCAACCTAAAATTTTGCAATACCGAATTAGTTAGAACTGGGGAGCAATTTTTAAAATCACTCAAATTCAAATAATATCAAAATTAATCCAAAAAGGGCATGGACCTTCAGTCTATGGAGAAAGCATAGAGGGCAGGAGACAGGTTTAGCCGGTAAGAGTCCGGCACTACCCAAACTACCTCATACGTAACGTAGTTTGGGTGTCCATGAGGATTCCGACTCCTGACTAGAAAAAAAATTACGCGGAGTCCCTTCGCGCTACTGAAGTGGAACTTTTTAACAGACGTACATTTATAACACGCTTAATTTACAAAGAGCAAAACTTACTTACATTCCACAGTCCGTAGTTTTACCAATACACGGTAAAACTACTGACTGTGGAATGGAGATTGGCGGGTTCGATCCACACTCGAGTATAATCTATACTTCACTACATAGTATAAAACAAAGTCGCTTTCTCTGTCCCTATGTCCCTTTGTATGCTTAAATCTTTGAAACTACTCAACGGATTTTGATGCGGTTTTTTTTAATAGTTAGAGGGTGTCAACGGGGTGGTTTTGATCTATAATTCATGAATAGTGTAGTGAAAAAAAATGATAATTTTCAAGATTTAAAACTTTAATCGAAAACGCTGCCTGAACCCTAAGTGATAAATCAAAACAATGTACTACATTATTATACACCTTTAAAAGGTCTATAAAAAAGTCCGCGAAGGCGTATGTCTATGTCTTGGGGATAACCCACAATGACCATTATTATTTTTTTACTTTTTACGAGAAATAATGGCTTATTTACGAAGCAATTATAAACATTACAGCATTAATTTTCACCCAATTAAGTGTCTTAATAGATTGTGCTTTTAATATAGACCAATATAGCCATTTACAGCATGTAATTTAAACTAATATTTACGAAGATATTTCAGTATTAACATAGCGGTACATAGCAGTTGCGTTTGCGCGCCAAAACGCAAAATTGAACTTTTTAAGATCCAAATATTACTAATTTATTTCTTTTGATGCGGAACGAAGTTCGCCGGGTCAACTAGTATATTATAAAGCGGAAGAGTTTGTTTGTTTGTTTGTTTGAACGCGCTAATCTCAGAAACCACCAGTCCGATCTTAACAATTCTTTCAGTGGTATATAGTCCATTTATCAAGAAAGGCTTTAGGCTATATTATATTTTCAAATTAATTAGGGATCCTTACTATAAGTCCAATAATGTAACCCAAGGTGTAAGAAAATGACTCGAAAATAATTCTTACATCGTGAACGCTGCGAAAACTATTGGTTCTAGAACAAAACAATGTACTACACTTTTACAGAACATAAATTTGTTTATACAAAAGTCCGCGACGCCATATGTCTAACTATTGTAGTTATCTCACAATAAGTGTTTTTTGAATTTTTTAAAATAATTAAATTGATGTCGTTATAAAAATGCTTTATTTTGTACCTTGATATTAATTCTCCTTAAAATAAATTACTTCAATAAAAAGATAGATTCAATACCTTTCTAGAACTTTTTGAATAATTTAATTCGGACATTTAATTCAAATGATATCGCAAAATACAAAATGTAAGTATTCATTTCATAGGGAAATATTTATTTACACTACGGATGATGTATCCGACTCGGACAGCTCGGACCGCGACAGCTAGCAGGAAGATTTTTTTTACGTTTGTTTCTTGCTAAAAGGTATCGGTGGTCCAGTTGTCGAGAACCCCACTTCTGAATAAAGTAGTCGTGGGTTCGAATTCTGGCTCACACCAATGACTTTTTGAAATTGTTTATGTGTATTTGTTATGTGTATTTAGATATCGATGACTATAAACTTTGTGCCTGGTATGGCAATAAGTTCGCCACCTATTCCATTTGGGATGGAAACATAGTGGCGAAACGAGGTTTAACAGCCGCTGCCTACACCTTCGAGAAGAAAAGGCGTAAAATTCTGTTGTGTTGTTGTTTCTCTCTTTGTCAAATACAGTACAATATCGCTCAATACTTTAATTAGAATTTAATATTGGTAGTATTTAATCCTATTTTGTGGTATTTTTATTTATAAAAGTAAACTTTTACCAGCGGCTTCGCTTGCATTAAATCCATTAAATAGGTATCAAAGATCATTACTATAGAAGTTAATCAATATGATAACTCTGTTTTATTGCTTAGCTGGAATGATTAATCTTTAAGACAACTACATACAATGACGTTTAAAAAACTAACAATATTTTTTTAAGGTAAAATATATTTCTTTGTAACAAAAATAAATAATTTTGGACTGTTACAATTTTATAAGAGTATGTAGGATATTGTTGTAGACTATTTTATAAGTTTTTCCTTCGGGTTCAAATATATCTAAATTATTTCAAAGAATATGCATACAAAGTTTCATGATGATCGATTGAGTAGTTTTCGCGTGTAAGCATAACACACAAACAAACTTACATTCACATTTATATATTACTAGCTGAGCCAGCAAACGTTGTCTTGCCAAAAAATAAAATTTCTAAAATAGGGGTTGATCGTAGGGGGTTGAAAATTCTCAGACTTAACCGATATGCATACAAAATTTCATGAGACCGATTCTCATGAAATTTTGTATGCATATCGGGTAAATCTGTCAAGCCGTTTCGAAGGAGTATGGGAACGAAAATTGTGACACGAGAATTTTATATGTATAGTAGAAGTAGGATAGGATAGGAATTAGGTTACATTTTTATTGTATAAATGGCAAACGAGCAGGCTTATGATAGTTACAAACGCCGCCCATGGCCACCTCACCACATGCAGTTAATCTGAGAGGTCGTGGTATTCCACGGGTAGAGCCGGCCCATTCATGCAGCGAACTGCGTGACTTTACCACTGACAAGGTGTGACTGATGTGACTGATTTCTCATACATTCTAGATATATGTAATAAACTTTACATTATTAAGATCGTGATATCTTTTCATCATCATCATCATGAGCCCAGATTAGTCCACTGCTGAACGTAGGCCTCCCCCTTACCGCGTCATAACTCCCTATCCTGTGCCAGCTGCATCCAGCGACTCCCGGCTGTTTTTATGAGGTCGTCTGTCCATCTAGTGGGGGGACGGCCTACGCTACCCATACCAACCCGTGGTCGCCACTCAAGAACTTTTTTTCCCCATCGGTCGTCAGTTCTTCGAGTGATGTGGCCTGCCCACCTCCACTTCAGCGTACTAACTTTATGGGCTATGTCAGTTATTCTCGTACGTCTACGGATCTCCGTATTTCGGATCTCATCCCGTAGAGATATACCGAGCATAGCCCTCTCCATAGCACGCTTAGCGACTTTGAGCTTCTTAATACGGCCAGCATTAAGAGACCATGTCTCAGAACCATATGTCATCGCTGGTAACACACACTGGTCATAGATTTAAGGCACTGAGGAATTTTGGACGAGAAGATATGCCTAAGCTTCCCGAACGCTGCCCAGCCGAGTTGGATCCGTCGGTTAATCTCTTTCTCGAAGTTCGCTCTACCTAGTTGAATAGTTTGTCCTAGGTAAACATAGTGATCGACAACTTCGAGGATCGCATCTCCAACAGTTACCGGTACTTGAATGACATGGACATTGGACATGACTTTTGTCTTGTCCATATTCATTCGTAGACCCACTTGTTGGGATAACTTGTTAAGATCCTTGAGCATTGCACCCAGATCCTCCAGCGACTCTGCCAAGACCACGATATCATCGGCAAATCGAAGGTGAGTGATGTATTCGCCGTTGATGTTGATGCCTAGCCCGGAATCTAGGAGCTTGAAGACGTCCTCCAATGCAGCGGTGAACAGCTTCGGAGATATAACATCTCCTTGTCTGACACCTTTCTGCAGTGGAATAGGCTCTGTACTCCCATTCGAACTGACATATTGGCGTTTCTATACAAACACTTCAGCACTTCGATGTATCGATAGTCAATTTGGCACTGCTGAAGAGACTGCAGCACCGCCCAAGTCTCGACGGAATCGAAGGCTTTCTCATAGTCCACAAACGCCAAGCATAGAGGTCGATTATATTCCTCGATCTTCTCTATGATCTGGCGTAGAGTGTGGATGTGGTCTATGGTACTAAAGCCTCTTCGGAAACCGGCTTGTTCGGGAGGCTGGAAGTCGTCGAGTTTGCGCGAGAGTCGATTTGTAATGACTCTGGAGAACAGTTTGTAGACATGGCTCAGGAGCGAGATTGGCCTATAGTTTTTCAAGCGGGTCCTGTCACCCTTCTTAAAAAACAGCACCACCATACTCCTGGTCCATGCCTCTGGAACGTCGCCCCCGAGCACGACAGAATTGAAAAGCCTCTGAAGGGCTCTTAGAACCGGCTTGCCGCCTGCCTTCAGTAGCTCGGAAGTAATTCCATCGTCACCCGGTGCCTTCCCGTTCTTGTAACTGTTTAAGAGCCATTTGGATCTCGTACAGACTGACGTCCGGGATATCTTCAGTAAAGTGTCGAGTTAGCTTGGATCTGGGATCTGGAGCCAAGCCGACAACAGGAATCTGTGAAGATTGGTATAGCTGTCCATAGAACCTTTGAACCTCTCTCAGGATCTCATCTTTAGAAGAAATGACGATGCCGTTGTCTGCCTTCAGCTTGGTCAATTGACTCTGCCCAATAGACAGATCTCTTGCGAATACTTTGGTGCCTTGATTACGCTCAATGGTCTCTTTGATGCGTACTGCATTGTACTGGCGACTATCGCGTCGAATACTCTTGGAGATCTGCCTATTCAGTAGCCTGAGGTCGAACCAATCAGCTGAGGACTGCACCGACAACTTCTGTCTTTTCTCCATGAGCCCGAGAGTGTGTTCAGAAAGTTTTTTGGTTCTATGAGCACGTTGGTTCTTGAAATATTTGGTACCAACTGTGTGGACTGCTTCCACGAACCTGTTGTTCATATCGTTCACTGTTTCGCATTGGTCCAGGCATTCGAAGCGATTATGAAGTTCAAGCTGAAAGTTTTCCGGGTTCTGGTACTGGACAGGTGTAGGTCGGAGTATAGATCTCATCCGTCGCGAACGTTCGGCCTTAATACAAATATTCAGCATGCCACGGACAAGTCGGTGATCGCTCCCAGTTTTAACTCTGTTGATCACTGTGACATCACTAAATATATGTCGTGTGTTCGCTAAGATGAAATCTATTTCGTTCCTTGTAGAACCATCGGGGCTTATCCAGGTCCATTTCCTTTGAGGCGGTTTCCTGAAGAACGAATTCATTATGTAGAGGTCTTCCCTCTCCAGGAAATCAGCCAGTTTCTGCCCTCTTTGGTTTCTCTGTCCAATTCCATATTGCCCTACCCTCAGCTCATCGTCTTTCCGTCTGCCTAGTTTTGCATTAAAATCTCCCATAACCACCGTGAACTCGGTTTTGAAGGAGTGGATGGCCTTCGAGATATCCTCGTATAAAACCTCCACCTCTTCGTCTGGGTGTGTCGAGGTCGGTGCGTAAACCTGTATGACCTTCAACGAATATCGCTTGGATATTCTGAGTATAAGGTACGCTACCCTTGTCGACACACTCGTAACCCTGTCCACGTTAGCTATAAGAGATTTGTGAACGATAAACCCGACACCACCCTGAGAGGTTTTGTCGTAGTATAGCAGATTGCCAGACCGTAGGATTATAGTGTCCTCCCCCTGTCTTCGGACTTCTGATAATCCCACGATGTCCCATCGCATCTTGCTCAATTCTTCTTCCAGCTCGGCAATCTTCTCGTCGGTCCTAAGTGTGCGGATGTTGTGTGTTATCTATGTATGTCTATGTTGTATGATATCTTTTAAAATGTAGTAAATTTATTTCGATAAGCTTAATCGCAAAACCGACATCATTTGACTTGTAAAAAAAAACACTCACTGTGAGTTAGATACCCCGGTTTGAACATATGGTGTCCCGTTTTTTTCGTTGAAGTCAACAATAGTGACCAAATAAAAAAAGTTGTTTATGTAGTATTAAAAAAACCAAAGATTGACAAAAAACTTGGGACAAGTACATTGCTATATTAATTGTTCTTAAGTGGCATTGCTAATAAAGATTTCTTTGAAGTTGTAAATATTATCAATGTCTTGGTTGTCAGTACGCTAATACATACTAGCTAAACGAGTGAGGCGTGTAATAATCGTGCCTTTGGCACTTTGTTTTCTCTGCCTACCCCGTAAGGAATTTGGCGAGAATTTATGTATGATGTAAGTATCAGGAACTATTGATTTGGATTGAAAAAAATATTAGTTTTAGAGAGTCCATTTATTGAGGAAAGTTTAAGTTATTAATAAGAGTGGGACAGTAAATTTTAGTTATAAATGTATATAATATGGCGGTGCATAGTTCGCGCGGTCTGCTAAATGATGATGATTTCCGAGACTAATAAGACACGTAAATTAGATTTTTATATAATTTTGGATTATTTGTTTACCTAAACGTGTGGCGTTATTTCCCGTTCATTATATTTATGTAATATGCAAGGTGAAACCCTAAAAGTTGTATTTTTTTATGGGATAGGAGGGCAAACGAGCAGGCGTGTCACTTGATGGTAAGCAATCAACGCCGCCCATGGACACCAGCAACAGATATAATGTTACTGTTGCGTTGCCGACCTTTAAGGGATAGGGGAAAGGAAAGGATGGGGAAAGGGGGGTGGGCCTCCGAGTACCTCTCACCGAACGAAATGCGGCATGAGCCACTTTACGTCGATCTTTTGAGAAGTCGTGGTATTTCACCGGTCGAGCCGGCCCATACATGCAGCGAAGTGCTTGGTTCTACCACTGTCTATTTAAGAGTACCTAATTCCTTTAATGTGATCTAAATATCTAAAACGAATGTACTATTTAAAAATATTTTATCTATGTAACCAAAGTCCTGGGTCAAAGTTAGCGTTAGTTCACAGTTACTTCTCTAAGCAGATATATTATTTTTAATTCTTTACAAATTGCAACTTCAAATCCACGCACCTCGACTTGGCGTATTTTGCTAAAATATAAAGACTTTACGGTCTTCAGCATACCACATAGAGTTGCCCATCTATTAACATTTTTAATATCGTGATCTCTTTTAAAATGTAGTGAATTTATTTTGATAAGAGTAATACCAAGGTGCCAAATCGACACCATTGTAAAAAAAAACACATGCTGGTTAAAACATGTGGTGACCCGGTCTTTTTTTGTAGAAAGACAATGACCAAATAAAAAAAAGGTTTAAGTAGTATTAAAAAAAACTAAAGGTTGACAAGAAGCTTCGGATTAAGTCCCTGACATTCTATTAATATTACTTATTTATAAAGTGTTGATTGAAATTGATAATATTATCACCATAATATATCTTGGTTGTTAGTCGCTAATATTAACAGTTAAGCAAGTGAGGTGTGTAATAATCGTGCCTTATGGCGTTTGTTCTCTCTACCTACCCCGCAAGGGTTATGTATGTATGTAACAAGCACTTGAATTGAAATAAATATTAGTGTTAGATAGTCCATTTATGAGGAAAGCTTTGGGGTATTAATAAGTTTATTATTTATTTATTAATTAATATGATTGCGGCAATAATCTTTTTAGTGGAAAATGTATAAAATATGGCGGTAGGAAGTTCGCGCGGTCTGCTAGTAACAAATATACGTCTGGCATATTCGGTAGCCGCTTCGTAACTACTGTTTGTGTTAAAAAAATTAGAGATTTACAAAAAAAATTACTAGTACAGATAGCACAAAAAGAATTAATTGGAAAGAAATTGCAATAAGGTAAAAATAATTAAGACAAATCAAAATTTCGTTTATATAATGAAATTAAATATAAAGAAATTAAAAAGCCCTTAATTTACCAGCTACATATTGCATTTTAATAACTACACTAGTTGTTGCTCGCTACTTCATCTGCGTGGACGCCAAAAAAGCAGGAAGAATACTGTGCCTGTGGCATTATACGGGTTCATCGCTCACCCCCAGTTAGTGATAGCGTGATAATATTTAGCCTATGTGTTGTCCCGACCCTCTTGGCTATATTTAAGCAAAATTCGATGTAAAAGCATGCAGTACTTTTACAGTTTATCCGTAACAAACATACAGACAACAAATAACGTGTACGTGCTTTTAAAACAATAACACCGAGCCACTTATTACATTTATCACCACTAGGGTTAAACTATTAATAATAACCGAAAAATGTGATTAATTTATCACTTTATCCTCGACTTTCGGTAATTATTAATAAAAGATTGTGTGGTTTTATGAAACCACCGTAAAAGTGAAACTTTTTTTCACATTATAGACATTTAACTAAAAATTTTCGAAATATTATTTTTTTCGAAAATCGAATGTAAGTCACTGTTCACGTATTTTAGTTACCTTAAAATATTGGTTACATTTATAAACGATAATAGACGTGAAAGGCGCTCTGACGAGCGCCTTTCACTTTATCCCTACTCCGCGGCCGACCGTCACGCGACATGCAACACGCAGACGAAAAAGTTTGAGACGATGTAATAAAAGTTTCACTTTAATAATAGATAATTATTAATAATCTTCAATTAATCACTCTTACCGTGACATATATTTATCTCTTAATTTATTGCAGCTATCATAAAAGAAATCAACACAACTGTCCAAAGAACGCGCAGGAAATTCGCCAGGCCAATCAATAGAGGATAAATCAGCGTTAATATTTTCATAATCACCCTTGTCATACATATATTTTAAGTGGGGCTTGAAATTTAAAACATCTATTTTAATAAAACTAACAAAAATATCCAGAGCGCTATGGTATGGGTCGATTGGTACCAATTTTCACAAACTAAGACATCATCGTTGGATAAAACTAAATCTATAATTTTTCCTTGTTTATTCTTTATTTCGTTATATTGTAGAAGGTTATGGGCATTAAGTTCGTCAATTAATAAAGTTTCGCTAATAGTTCGATAAGAGCTTGGCTCGAAGTGAGATACGGAAGTCGGAACCCAAGTTATGCCACTTAAATTAAAATCTCCGACAATAATGAATTTGTCTTCTGGGTGGCGCAGAATATTGTCACTTAATGTACTCAAGAAATTGTTCAATTGGTGTATGAATGTGTATTTCCTTTATTTTGACTACACAAGTATAAGACACACAGTGGTAAGTTAAATGTGTTACATTTTTGTTTAACTTTAATAGTAATCAAAAGGTCCTCGGCTGTGGAATGGCAAAGCGATTGGGCAGTTGCAGAAAGATCGTTACGAATGGCTATGAGTACCCCACCACCGCTAAGGTTTGGAACCTCTCTCCATAATTTCTATCCCTTCGCCAGACGATGTACTTTCGGTCAAAGAGCTCACTATCTAGTATGCTGTCCGTTAGCCAAGTTTCCGTCAGTATAATAACATCGGCAGAGCTTAGACACACATTACGATGGAAGGTGTTTGTTTTTGAACGTAGTCCCCTCACGTTTTGATAGTATATATTTAGATTATTAAATAAGAAGTCATTATGTTAGTAAATTACTCAAAATCAAAATACATAGTAATAAAATATAGCATAAAAAAACTGATAGTTCATATTCCGGCATGTTTATAAATACTTGCGCATGATACCTACGTGCTACAATAATTAAAGGTACAATATATCCGTGTAATATTATTATGATGCATTTAATGACTTTTTTGCCAAAATTCCGAGTACTACAACGTCTGCGTTAAATTCGTGTCCTCTTCAGGCTGAAACTCTGCTTAGGGATAGTGTGCGCGAGTGCAACGTTTCTTTTAAATTTGATCATGTCGACTCTTACGAAATTATAAAAGTGTTCAAATTATTAAATTCTAAAAAAAACTGCTGATCTATGGGGCATTTCCGTTAAATTGATAGATTCTATTATTGCCGTCATAGCTCCAAGCCTGGCTGTGCTTTTTAATAAATGTGTAGATGCGGGTGTGTTTCCTAACTCAATGAAACACAGCAAATTGATACCCTTATTTAAAAATGGATGTAAAAATGATCCAACCAACTTTCGTCCTATTTCAATTCTACCTGCACTTAAAATTTTTGAAATAATTATTTCGCGACAATTACTAGACCATTTAAATTTAAATAATCTTTTCCACAAAGAGCAATACGGTTTCACTAAAGGTCGTTCTACGACTGATGCTGGGGCTGCTCTTATAAAACATATTTTCGATGCTTGGGAGAACTCGCAGGATGCAATTGGCGTATTCTGTGATCTCTCCAACGCTTTTGATTTCGTGGAGCTTAACACACTTTTACGTAAGCTTAGTTATTATGGCATTAATAACGCGGCACTTAGGCTAATTGCATCCTACTTAAGTGACAGGTTACAGTTTGTTGATATAAGTGGAGTGAGATCATCTGGATCATCGGTGACTATGGGCGTTCCCCAGGGTTCTCGGCCCCTTATTATTTAATATCCATATTAATGACTTGCCCTTTTGCGTACAGAAATTTTGTAATGTTGTACTATTTGCCGATGACACATCACTTCTCTTCAAGGTAGACCGTAAAAAGAGTATATTTGATGATGTGAATTGTTCTCTCACACAAGTTCATGAATGGTTCACGGCTAATAATTTAGTTCTAAATGCGAATAAAACTAAAATAATAAAGTTCACTATGCCTAGTGTTAAAGGTCCGGATATAAGTATAGCTCTCATCATCAGCCTATTGCAGTCCACTGCTGGACATAGGCCTCTCCCAATGTGCGCCACAACATCCGATTTTCTGCCTTCCGCATCCAGTCTTTTCCAGCAGCCTTTCTGAGGTCGTCTGACCATCGGGCTGGTGGGCGTCCTACGCTACGTTTGCCAAGACGCGGTCGCCACTCTATGACCTTCTTACTCCATCTACCGTCGGTCCTTCGGCAGATGTGACCAGTCCATTGCCACTTCAGGGAGCTTATTCTACGAGCTATGTCGGTTACTCCAGTTCTCTGGCGGATATACTCATTCCTGAGTTTATCTTTCAGAGATACCCCGAGCATAGTCCGCTCCATAGCTCGCTGAGCGACTTTAAATTTGTGGACTAGCCCCACCGTGAGTGTCCACGTTTCGGCACCGTAGGTCATCACCGGTAAGACGCACTGGTCAAAGACTTTGGTCTTCAGACATTGCGGTATAGGCGAGCTGAAGACTCGACGTATTTTGCCGAATGCAGCCCAACCAAGCTGAATCCTCCTTTCGGCCTCCTTCTCGAAGTTTCGTCTACCTAACTGGATGATTTGGCCTAGGTAGACGTAGATTAAAACAACTTTTAGGATTGTATCGCGTTTATTTATTATTTATTTATATTTATTTCCCGACATTTCGAACTCTTTACAGAGATCATTTTCACGAGTATGGAATATACGAGTATGTAAAGAGTTCGAAATGTCGGGAAATAAATATAAATAAATAATAAATAAACGCGATACAATCCTAAAAGTTGTTTTAATCAATGAATGAGATTCGCGAAAATCTTAGAAACAAATAGGTAGACGTATTTGTTTACGACTTCGAGAACTGACCCTTCGACGCTTATCGGTCCGGGCACGACATGTTCATTGAACATGACCTTGGTCTTGTCCAAGTTCATGCCCCAACCGACACGCCGGGAGGACTCGTCCAGGCTGCGCAGCATTCCGCTTAACTGTTCCAGCGACTCTGCCATTACAACGATGTCGTCGGCAAACCGAAGATGCGAGATGTACTCACCATTCACGTTGATACCCTGTCCAGTCCAATCCAGTGTCTTGAAAACGTCCTCCAGAGCATTGGTGAAAAGTTTGGGAGATATAACATCTCCCTGTCTTACACCTCAATTCAGCTCGATGGAGTTCGTCGACTGGTCCTGTATCTGGACAGCCATCGTGGCGGTGTCATACAAGCATCTCAGCACCTCGATATAACGCCAGTCAATCCGACATCGCTGCAGTGCATCCAGAACTGCCCAAGTTTCGATGGCGTCGAAGGCTTTTTCGTAGTCCACGAATGCCATACACAGCGGCTGATTGTACTCTTCGGTCTTCTGTACAATCTGCCGAACAGTATGGATGTGGTCCACGGTACTAAAGCCTTTTCGAAACCCGGCCTGCTCCGGAGGCTGGAACTCGTCGAGTCTTGCAGCGAGACGATTCGTGACGACCCTCGAGAACAACTTGTAGATATGGCTCAGGAGTGAGATGGGTCTGTAGTTCTTCAGTAAGGTCTTATGACCTTTTTTGAAGAACAGCACCACCGCACTCCTGCTCCAAACCTGTGGTGTTATACCCTGGTGTATGACGGAATTAAAAAGACTTGCTAATTCCTTTAGGATAGGAGTCCCGCCGGATTTTAGAAGTTCTGTAGTAATTCCGTCATCACCGGGTGCCTTGTTGTTCTGGAGTTGCCCGAGAGCCGCCCTAATCTCGCTTGCTGTGATATCGGGAATGTCTTCACTGTAGTGACGCGTTAGCGGGGCTCTGTGGTCATCATCGCTGTGTCCCGCAGGCTTGGTCATCCGTGTTGAATAAAGGAGCCCATAAAAAGATTCGATCTCTGCGAGAATCTCAGGCTTAGAGGTGACGACACGTCCATCCGCAGTTTTCAGCTTCGTCAGATGGGGCCTTCCAAGCTGCTGAGCGAACACTTTCGACCCTTTATTGCGGTCGATCGCATCCTCGATTGCTAGGGTATTCGATCGACGAAGGTCGCGCCGCATCAGCTTCCTAATACGCTGGTTTAGGCTTCTCCATTCTGACGAAGACAGCTGATCGGATGGAGTTTCTCGTCTTTGCCTCATCAGCTCGAGCGTCTCGGCAGAGAGTTTGGACTCCTTTTTCTGCGATCTCGGGAACAACCTTTGAGACACTTTCCTCAGCGTGTCGACCACAGTGTCGGTCCTTTCGTCCACATCACCGGTGGTTTCCAGCAGGTCGAATCGATTTTTAAGTTCCATTTGAAACTTTTCGGTTTCGGCTATTTGGAGTGGCGTAGGTCGGAGAATAGACCTCATCTTCCGGGTCCTTTCAGCTTTCAAGTTAATATTTAGAGAGCCCCGAAGAAGTCGGTGATCACTTCCAGTATTGAACCTGTTGATCACAGAGACATCTCTAAATATATGCTTACTATCCGTTATGATAAAATCTATCTCGTTCCTTGTCACAAAATCGGGGCTTCGCCAAGTCCACCTCCTGTGGAGACCCTTCTTGAAAAATGAATTCATCAAGAAGAGCCCTTCAGACTCCAGGAAGTTGACCAGCATCTGGCCCCTGTGATTTCGACACCTCAAGCCATATGGACCGATTTTCGTTTCGCCGCGTTCTTGTACTCCCACTTTGGCATTGAAGTCCCCCATAACAACGTTGTAGTGGGCCTTGGCGGTACAATGTATTGCTTTCGCAATATCCTCGTACATCGCCTCCGCTATCTCGTCAGGGTATGTCGAGGTCGGCGCATATACCTGTACCACCTTCAGGGTGTACTTGTTGGAAAGTTTCAGTACAAGGTACGCTACCCTGGTCGACACACTGCTGATCTCCACAACGCTGCCAACGAGGTCCTTGTGAACCAGAAAACCGACACCCCCTTGGGAGAGCTGGTCACCTTCTCGAAAATAGAGCAAGTTACCCGACTGTAGAGTTATCGTGTCCTCCCCCTCTCGCCGGACTTCAGATAACCCTAGAATATGCCAGTTCAAGCAACCCAGCTCTACCTCGAGTTCGGTGAGGTGTTGGTCCAGCCGAAGACTGCGTCCGTTATAGGTAGCCACGCGTAGTTGACGTTGACAGCCTGCCGTAACCCGGAGATTCTTAGCACCCCCTGTCCCACCGTTACCACGACCGCTGCCTTGGCCGGGAATAGTGGGACCACCGGGAACTGGGGGCCGTTGGTTCTGCGCTCTTTTCATTATAGGAGGTTTTTGCCCGTAGTCCCCACGCTGGGCAGACGTGTTGGAGACCGCAGGGGGTCACCTGTTAGTGATAGGAACGCTGCTGCCCGTCCCTACCGAGAATTTTTGGGTTAACCCTTGTTTCGGAATGGTTATCCCGCCATTCTTCGGTGTTGAGCTGTGTAAGCTTGTCAGCCATACGTTTTTCTTTTTCTCCCGGCTGACTGAGAGAAGGCGTTCTGTAATAATTTCTAATAGCTTTTTAATTGTAAATTTGCCTTGATATTGTGTTCACATATACATATACTTAATAGAAACTTAATTTTTTTTTTTATTATTCGCCACAATTTTTGCACAACGTTACCACTCTAATTAAAAGGTGACGCGTCAGTTGTGCTCGACTACTGTGATCGCATAGAATTTCTTAGTTAACATGTAGGACGTTGATTTTAATTTGGTTGGATCTTAATTGTGATTGTCGAGTGTTCTGTTTGCTACACCTTTTATTCACCAACCTACTGATTTGTTTTCAGTGGTGATAATAATATTGTTATTTATTTCAAATGGTTTGCAAAGAGTATTTGGCACATGAGTTTCTTGCCCGATTCTTCTCATGATAGCCCCTACACTCGGAATCGGGCCGCTCGTGGCGATTGCGTCCGTGTATTTGTTTGTTCCACGGAGACACTTTCCACAAGCGCTCGTTTGTTTTTTTATTTAATTTTAAATCATATGTTATCTGTACTTGTTGACTATTTTTAAGTGTCTGTGAAGACCTATTAAAATAAAGTTATTTTGACTTTGACTTTGACTATGATATCAAGTGCGGTACACAACAACCACACACTGAAAGTGAACATTTCGAGCAAAGATACCCTCAGTCTAAAGTTTTTGCAAAAATAATACCGGGCAGTATTTTGCAGCTTCGTTTGAGTATAAATATATTTAGCAACAAAATATAGGTAATGCAAGTACAAAAACACGACAATAGTAGTTAAAGTTATATATAAGATTAAGCAGCACAGTTCATATGTCGCATAGAATAATAATGCGTTATTATTCTATGATATGTCGTAAGCGCAGGGGTGAAAGAGACAAATAGTGAGTTAACAATTGCACACTAATAAGAATAGACAACTGACAATTTGTTACCGGTGAGAGCGACGCATCAGAGGTGTCAAACATTTTGTAATTAATAAGGCAATTAATTATAATCTTTGAATAAGTATTTTTGAGCATAGCAATATAAGAATATAAGCTTTCAATAAAACATTAAATTAATTAAACTAATTTCAGCAGATATCATATCAATTCCTGCTGCCTTACCATTTTTCAAACTTCGTATCGACTATTCATTCTCTTCCATAGTGATGTCCTCGTCAGATATTATATGGGCGCAGCGGCGTCAGTCGTAGACTCACTCGCGGCGCCCACATCCGGGGCATACTCGTACATTTCCCCAAAGTATTCAGTCCACCGACCCAAAACATCGTTGCACCAGCCTTAGACATCATTTTGTCTATTCTAGATGTTGACGACGAACCCCGAGACTTTCTAACTTCCCTTCAGATGAGTTTGTTATTCGCCTCGAAGCTTTCCGTCAGCCTCACTTGCTCATTCGCAATTAATCTTTCACGCTTCTCTTTCACTAAGGCTTTGGTAACATTCCTGCAAAAAGAAATCAATTCAAAATAATAAAACGGTAATTATTAATATCACTTGGTAATTATTATTTTACGCGAAATCTTGCAGTGCGTCTAAAATAAGGCCATGGACTACATTCCTATACGTTTGTTTTTACAAAATAACATCTAAAGTGATAATGAAACATTGAACCTAGAGACTAACTGATTTATATGACATATTCCAGAATAATCCGGCGAATGGACGACGACGGTAGCAAGCAGCTGAACAAGGAGGAATTCATTAACCGTATCCAGGAGACCGGACTGGAGATGAGCAAACAGGTCATTTGAGTAAATATTACTGGTTGGGTAGTGACTAGTGCTGGTACTGTACTACCATTACATATCACATCAGCTTCTGGCAATATGTAGGCTTATGGTCGAATAGAATAAACTTTATTGTTCACCACAAACAGAAAGAAAATTAAAGAACTTTAAAGTTAGAACACAGGCAGGTACAATGGGCGGTCTTATCCCTAATAGCGATCTCTTACAGGCAATCTTTGGATGGACTTGTCAGTTTGATAAATGGGAGCTGGGGTGTACTTTTTATATATAGTTATTTAGAATACGTGGCCATATACCTAATTAGTACATATACTAAAATACAATATATATTATACTAATATATAACTAACATTGTTATCATTACATAGTATAAAACAAAGTGACTTTCCGCTGTCTGTCCCTTTATATGCGCATATCTTTAAAACTGCGCAACAGATTTTGATGCGGTTTTTTTTAATAGTTAGGGGTTGTCAACGGGGTGGTTTTGATCTATAATTCATGTATAGTGTAGTGAAAAAAGTGATAATTTTCAAGATTTAGAACTATAATCGCAAACGCTGCCTGAACCCTAAGTGATAAATCAAAACAATGTACTACATTATTATACACCTTTAAAAGGTCTGCAAAAAAGTCCGCGAGGGCATAGATCTATCTCTTAGGGATAACCCACAATGAGCATTTTTGTTTTTTTACGAGAAATTTTGGCCTATTTACGAAGCTATTTTAAACATTACAGCGTTAATTTTCATCCAGTTAAGTGTATTAAATAGATTGTGCATTTGATATAGATCAATATTGCCCTTTACAGTATGTAATTCAAATAAACATTTTCGAAGATATCACTTAATAATTAAAATGCACAAATGTAGTGTTTGCAGCGCGGCGACACTAGCCGAGGGCCGACATGTCCGGCCGGCCGGCGCGAGTCTATAAATAGCGAGTCGAAGACCGTGCCTTAGGGGTGTCCATTTGGAAAAAACATCGATGTTATTATCGAATCGATAAATCGAATCTGTACATCGATGTAGTTCGTTGTATCGGATGAAAACATCGATGTTTTGTAAACATCGAGTACTTTTTCTAAAATATATTAGATAGATTAGCTCGCCGTCGTACATATTACTTTTCACAGGACACAGATCAGATAGACTAATTCTACGCAATTTTTTATCTTGTCATCGGGAGTGAGACTTGAAACAGGCTATATTTTAACTATAACATGTTGCAATGAAAATGTGGCCCGTTTACAAGCCCGTTATTAATTCAAACATTACTTATTAAAAAAATAAAAGCCATATACAAGAAAAACTTTATCACTTACAAAGAAACGAAATAGAATAGAACAGGAGTGGTTAACAGGTCGATCGTGGCAGGTAGTCCAGTCGATCGTAGCAACAAAAATAATTAGGTATATTATTATAAAATAATATACTCAAGATTCAGCTTCCTACTCCAGCAAAATCATCAATGTGTACGACTACGTAACATACCTGTATATTATTGTAAAATTTAATTCATCATCATCAGCCTATTGCAGTCCACTGCTGGACATAGGCCTCTCCCAATTTGCGCCACAACATCCGATTCTCTGCCTTCCGCATCCAGTCCTTTCCAGCAGCCTTTCTGAGGTCGTCTGACCATCGGGCTGGTGGGCGTCCTACACTACGTTTACCAAGACGCGGTCTCCACTCTATGACCTTCTTACTCCATCTACCGTCGGTCCTTCGGCAGATGTGACCAGCCCATTGCCACTTCAGCGAGCTTATTCTACGAGCTATGTCGGTTACCCTAGTTCTCTGGCGGATATACTCATTTCTGAGTTTATCCTTTAGAGATACCCCGAGCATAGCCCGCTCCATAGCTCGCTGAGCGACTTTAAATTTGTGGACTAGCCCCGCCGTGAGTGTCCACGTTTCGGCACCGTAGGTCATCACCGGTAGGACGCACTGGTCAAAGACCTTGGTCGTCAGACATTGCGGTATAGGCGAGCTGAAGACCCGACGCAGTTTGCCAAATGCAGCCCAACCCAGCTGAATCCTCCTTTCGGCCTCCTTCTCGAAGTTTCGTCTACCTAACTGGATAGTTTGGCCTAGGTAGACGTATTTGTTTACGACTTCGAGAACTGACCCTTCGACGCTTATCGGTCCGGGCACGACATGTTCATTGAACATGACCTTGGTCTTGTCCAAGTTCATGCCCAAACCGACACGCCGGGAGGACTCGTCAAGGCTGCGCAGCATTTCGCTTAACTGTTCCAGCGACTCTGCCATCACAACGATGTCGTCGGCAAACCGAAGATGTGAGATGTACTCACCATTCACGTTTATACCCTGTCCAGTCCAATCCAGTGTCTTGAAGACGTCCTCCAGAGCGTTGGTGAAGAGTTTGGGAGATATGACATCTCCCTGTCTTACACCTCGATTCAGCTCGATGGAGTTCGTCACCTGGTCCTGTATCTGAACAGTCATCGTGGCGGTGTCATACAAACATCTCAACACCTCGATATAGCGCCAGTCGATCCGACATCGCTGCAGTGCATCCAGAACTGCCCAAGTTTCGATGGAGTCGAAGGCTTTCTCGTAATCCACGAATGCCATACACAGCGGCTGATTGTACTCCTCGGTCTTCTGTACAATCTGCCGAACAGTATGGATGTGGTCCACGGTGCTAAAGCCTTTTCGAAACCCGGCCTGCTCCGGAGGCTGGAACTCGTCGAGTCTTGCAGCGAGACGATTCGTGACGACCCTCGAGAACAACTTGTAGATATGGCTCAGAAGTGAGATGGGTCTGTAGTTCTTCAGTAAGGTCTTATCACCTTTTTTGAAGAACAGCACCACCGCACTCCCGCTCCAAACCTGAGGGGTTATACCTTGGTGTATGACGGAATTAAAAAGACCCGCTAATTCCTTTAGGATAGGAGTCCCGCCGGATTTTAGAAGCTCTGTAGTAATTCCGTCATCACCGGGTGCCTTGTTGTTCTGGAGTTGCCCGAGAGCCGCCCTAATCTCGCTTGCTGTGATATCGGGAATGTCTTCACTATAGTGACGCGTTAGCGGGGCTCTGTGGTCATCATCGCTGTGTCCCGTAGGCTTGGTCATCCGTGTTGAATAAAGGAGCCCATAAAAAGATTCGATCTCTGCGAGAATCTCAGGCTTAGAGGTGACGACACGTCCATCCGCAGTTTTCAGCTTTGTCAGATGGGGCCTTCCAAGCTGCTGAGCGAACACTTTCGACCCTTTATTGCGGTCGATCGCGTCCTCGATTGCTCGAGTATTCGATCGACGAAGGTCGCGCCGCATCAGCTTCCTAATACGCTGGTTTAGGCTTCTCCATTCTGACGAAGACAGCTGATTGGATGGAGTTTCTCGTCTTTGCCTCATCAGCTCGAGCGTCTCGGCAGAGAGTTTGGACTCCTTTTTCTGCGATCTCGGGAACAACCTTTGAGACACTTTCCTCAGCGTGTTGACCACAGTGTCGATCCTTTCGTCCACATCACCGGTGGTTTCCAGCAAGGCGAATCGATTTTTAAGTTCCATTTGGAACGTTTCGGTTTCGGCTATTTGGAGTGGCGTAGGTCGGAGAATAGACCTCATCTTCCGGGTCCTTTCAGCTTTCAAGTTAATATTTAGAGAGCCCCGAAGAAGTCGGTGATCACTTCCAGTATTGAACCTGTTGATCACAGAGACATCTCTAAATATATGCTTACTATCCGTTATGATAAAATCTGTCTCGTTCCTTGTCACAAAATCGGGGCTTCGCCAAGTCCACCTCCTGTGGAGACTCTTCTTGAAGAATGAGTTCATCAAGAAGAGCCCTTCAGACTCCAGGAAGTTGACCAGCATCTGGCCCCTGTGATTTCGACACCCCAAGCCATATGGACCGATTTTCGTTTCGCCGCGTTCTTGTACTCCCACTTTGGCATTGAAGTCCCCCATAACAACGTTGTAGTGAGCCTTGGCGGTACAATGTATTGCTTTCGCAATATCCTCATACATCGCCTCCGCTATCTCGTCAGAGTATGTCGAGGTCGGCGCATATACCTGTATCACCTTCAGGGTGTACCTGTTGGTGAGTTTCAGTACAAGGTACGCTACCCTGGTCGACACACTGCTGACCTCCACAACGCTGCCAACGAGGTCCTTGTGAACCAGGAAACCGACACCCCCCTGGGAGAGCTGGTCACCTTCTCGAAAATAGAGCAAGTTGCCCGACTGTAGGGTTATCGTGTCCTCCCCCTCTCGCCGGACTTCAGATAACCCTAGAATATGCCAGTTTAAGCAACTCAGCTCTACCTCGAGTTCGGTGAGGTGTTGGTCCAGCCGAAGACTGCGTCCGTTATAGGTAGCCACGCGTAGTTGACGTTGACAGCCTGCCGTAACCCGGAGATTCTTAGCACCCCCTGTCCCACCGTTACCACGACCGCTGCCTTGGCCGGGAATAGCGGGACCACCGGGAACTGGGGGCCGTTGCATTTGTGCTTTCATGAGAGGTTTTTGCCCTTAGTCCCCACGCTGGGCAAACGGGTTGGAGACCGCAGGGGTGAACCTTTTTAGACTGGGACGCTGCTGCCCGCCCCACCATGAACATTTAGGTCCACCCATATTTAGGAATGGTTATCCCGCCATTCTTCGGTATTGTGCTGTGTGAGCTTGTCAGCCATATGCTTTTCTTTCTCTCCCGACTGACTGAGAATTATTGTAAATTTAATTATTGTAAAATAATATACAGGTATATTACGTAGTCGTACTAATTGGTGATTTTGATGAACTATGCTGTTTCACTTGATGTTTCAAGAAGTTTTAAGAAGTGATTGCTTCGATGTTTTATAAAAAAACATCGATAAATCGAGCATATCGAGTGCTTTTCAAGACATCGGATGGATTCGATGTATTGCATTGAAAACATCGATGTATATTGATGCTCGCCCATTCGCATGTTATGAGTAGCAGCAATCGCACGCGTTTACCGGTGTTCTTTAGCGAGCAAAACTATTAATACTTACTAAATAAAGACTCTTTGCTTTGCAGTTCGAGAACTTATAAGTACGTTACGATAAATTAATGATAGTTACCTAAAAGGTCCTCCGAAATTGTATGTTCATACTGGCTACTGTCAGTATAAAGATTAATTTTTAAATCGCACTTTAAGTAGGTAGGTACACTATGTTAGATTCAAACAAACAGTATTTTTTTCTAATTAGAACTTTAGGCTTAGTTAAAGTTAGAACAATTTAGTATTACTACCAAAACGTAGTTTAAGGTTAGATATTTTATTTCAAAAACAAAAAATAGGTGATAGGTATCTTTTTCTATCGAAAGTCACGTGTTGCTCACAAGGAAAAGTAAAATAAGAAGAAATTCTGCCTCCACCTCAACCACTTCACTCTCTTTTTACGGGTGATCATTCGAAATTCAAACAATTCATGCGGTATATACGTTGTTATAATAACGCATTTCAAATGATGTCTTTTAAGAGTAAGCAAGTCGTTGAGTGTGGTTTTATGCCTACATTTAAAATTCAAGGGCAAGTCTATCATTTAGCTGGAAGCTTGCTTCCACTCCAAGCCGATGATCACAAATTTCTGCAAATTTATTTTATAGCAGATCCAGTACCCAAGTATCGACGCGGTGTTCAAGTGTCATACAACCAATTGATAAAGATTTGATCAGAAGTCTCCAAGATATGTTACATTATCATAACAGTTACATACAGTCTTTTAAAACTGCGATTGAGAGCGTTCCAGTAGATACTCTCGACTTTAATGTCGTAATCCATGCAAATAAAGTACCTGGTCAAGAACACAGAGGACGATATAACGCGCCTTCCACGAGTGAAGTAGCAGTGGTGATAGCTGGACAGCAATTTGACAAAAGAGATATTGTGCTGCATCGTCGGGATGATAATTTGAAAAAAATATCAGAGTTACACAGATCATATGACAGTTTACAATATCCGTTGATGTTAAGTCGTGGAGAAGATGGCTATATCATTAATATTTCTCAAGTTGACCCAATCAGCGGTGCACCGCTGCATAAAACAGTCTCATGTCTGAACTACTATTGTTACCGCATAATGACAAGGCGTCAGCATTTCAACCCTTTACTTAGATATGGAATGTTAACAAACAGTACTGGGTCGATCAGTATGCAAAAATTGAATCTGAAAGATTAGCCTTTATACGTAATAATCAAACAAAATTAAGAGCAGAAAATTACGTGCACCTGAAGGATGCTTTACAGGCTAATGAACACAGAAACGATATTGGACAGTTGGTTATACTACCTTCATCGTTCATAGGTGGACCTAGATATTTACATGAAAAATCGCAAGACGCAATGACGTATGTCAGATATTACGGTAAACCTGATTTATTTATAACTACAACGTGCAACCCAAATTGGCCAGAAATCAAAGAAAATATAAATACCAATTTAATTCCACAATACAGATACGATATAGTCTTTTATAACAGAGTCTTCCATTTAAAAGTACAAAAACTCTTGCATTTCATTAATAAATCATATATATTTGGTAAGCCGCGCTGTCATATGTACACTATAGAATGGCAGAAACGTGGTCTGCCACATGTTCATTTGCTGGTGTGGTTAGTAATCAAAATTTCAATCAAATTGACAGTGTTATTTCAGCTGAATTACCGGTTGTAGGCGAAGATCTTTTCCTGTTCGAAATCGTAAATAAACACATGGTTCATGGCCCTTGCGGGACGTTAAACCCTCATTCACCATGTATGCGAGATTCCAAATGCAGCAAAAAATTTCCAAAGTCATTCCAAACTCAAACATCTACTAGCGATCTCGGATATTCTAAATATCGTCGACGATCGCCAGAACAGGGTGGTCAGAGTACTACCGTTCGTAACTATGATATTGATAACCGCTGGATCGTACCATATAATCCGCTTCTTTAAAAAAAAAAATGCCCATATCAACGTAGAGTTGTGCAGTTCAATAAAGTCCATCCAATATTACTAAATAATATATTAACAAAGGTATCGATCAAGTCACTTTCAGCATAAAATCGCCAGATGAAATCGAAACATATCAGTCTGGACGTTACATCTGTAGCTCTGAAGCAATATGGAGGATTTTATCATTCGAAATGCACAGCCGGGCTCCAACTATTGTCTAACTTGCAGTTCATTTAGAAAACGGACAGAGATTTTACTGATATACAAGAAGTTGTTGATAATCCGCGGGACACAACTCTTAAGAATGCTGTATTCTTTAAGCTATGTGCCCAAGATGATTTCGCGAAAATACTGACATATGATAAAGTTCCAAGTTATTATACATGAAACCAAAGTTCTAAAACCTTTCAGCAGCGAAATCAGGGTGTTCCGGTTGATGGTTACGCTGGAGTAAAAAAAAAACGGATGTTCTTGACAGAGTGTATGTGATTCATCCCAACAATAGCGAACGCTTTTATCTGAGAATTTTACTGCACGTTATTAAAGGCCCGACATCCTTTTGCATGCGTGTGAACTGTACAAGGATTTGTTTACAATACTTATCAAGCAGCTTGCAAAGCTATGGGACTCTTGGGAGAAGATTCTTACTGGGAAAACACATTATCAGAGGCAACTATTTGCAGTTCAGCTACATCATTAAGATATTTATTTGCCATCATAGTAACGTTTTGCCAAGTATCTGATTCTATTACTCTATGGCATACATTTTAAAAAAAATTGGCCAGTGATATTCTGATTCGGCGAAGGCGAGAGTTAGTTTCGGATGATTTACAATATGATGAAACCATATTTGACGAAGCATTATTTGAATTGAACAAATTAGTGCAACTACTGTCTGGTAAATCGTTCAGGGATTTTGGGCTGCCAATGTCAGCAAATACTACTGACTCAGATTTAACTAATAATGCTGAATATACAAGAGAAACATCATACAATCAATCGTCACTTTTACAAAATATAGCTCAAAATGAGTCAAGATTAAATATCAGTATACCAATACAGTATTACATATATAAAGGTAGATGGCGCTACTGGTATATTTGACTGATATTGTCGATACAAAATAGACATAAAATAACACCCCTACTTATCGCAATATCCACTATTACAGATAAATACAAATTTAATCTAAACAAACTATCCCAAGAAGTAACATAAATTTATAATGCTTTGCTGAACATAAACTTTTCGTTAAAATGTCAGCTGGCATATCAGCTGTTGGCACATACAGTACTTTAACAATTTTATCTTTTACTAAATCACGACAAAAATTATATTTGATATCAATATGCTTTGTACGTTTATGAAAGACTGGGTTTGCACACAACTTCTGTGCGCCCTGGTTATCATTGAATATGCTTATTGTGTACATCTTATTGGTTATTTCATACTGTAATTCCTTAAGATATAATGCTTCTCTACATGCCTCAGATAGACCAATATACTCTGATTCAGTACTGGAGAGGGCTACACATTTCTGTTTCCTACATTCCCATGATATTATACCATGAGACAACAAAAAACACATCCCAGTATATGATCTCCTATCTTCAGAGTTAGAAGCCCAATCAGCATCTACATAGCCTCTTATTTCTGAGTTACCGTCTTTACAATATTTTATTCCATAAGATTTAGTTCTTTTAAGATATCTCAATACTCTCTTTGCATATTCCCAATGCTGTTTAGTGTGGCAATTATTGAATTGACTCAAAAAACTTACAGAATAACTAATATCTGGCCTAGTTAAGACCGACAGGTACATCAAACTACCAATTAGTTGTTGATAGGGCACACATTTATTTACACCTACTTCACCTTTACTTACATTTAATTTGACCTCCATAGGTGTATCAACAACCTTACAATCAGTTAAATTAAATTTGCTCAATAATTGATCAATATAAGTTTGCTGGCTCAAAGTTACATATCCTTTATCTTTGTTAAAGGTTACATTCATTCCAAGACATAGTTTAACATCACCTAAGTCTTTAATGCTAAACTTATTAGATAAAATCTGTTTCAAGCTCTTAGTTTCAGTTTTATCGTTGGAAAATATAAAGAAATCATCGACATACACTGTTACAATGGTCTTACATTTGTTATTATCCTTTATATACATACATGGCTCTATTTTTGATCTTTCATAACCATTACTGATCAAACAATCATCTACCTTTTTATTCCAGGCCCTAGAGGCCTGCTTAAGTCCATAAATGGCCTTTTTAAGTTTTAATACTTTACTAACTGAACTACTACTATTATAACAATCTGGCATTTTCATATAAATGGTTTCCTCTAAATCACCATTTAAGAACGCAGTCTTAACATCTAAATGAGTGACATCTAAACCTAACTTTACAGACAATGCAAATAATAGTCTTAAGAGTTGTATGTCTCACTACAGGCGAAAATGTTTCAGTATAGTCCACACCATGTTTTTGGGTGAAGCCCTTTGCGACCAGACGAGCACGGTAACGCACATTGTTTTCACTATCGTACTTTTTCCGCAACACCCACTTGCACTGCACTATAGTACCATCTTTTGGAACATCTACGAGTTCCCACGCACTATTTTTCTCGAACGACTGTAGCTCTTCCGGCACTGCCGCTAACCACTGTGCTTTCTCAGGTCCTTCCAAGGCTTCTTGCAACAATATCTCACCCGTGAACATCTGGTCATCTATGTAAGCACTTGCAAATCCAAATCTGTCTGGCTGCTTTCTACGTCGAGGACCACTTATTGTGTTGACATTGTTGAGTATTATGGAGTCTTCACTGTCTGTTGCACCAGACTCTAAGCTATCTAATGTTTCATCTTCACAAGGTACATACATTTCACCACTGTCATCCATGTTCAAGCTATCTGATTGTTCATGTGAATCTTCCTGAAGTGTCAAATCTTCTTCCCCTACTGGAACTATATTCACATCATCTGAACAATGTTCCTGTACCTCCAGAAGATTATTCTCTGTCTCTATCTTCTCCAATACTATAACATCCCTACTGGTAGTGATGACATTAGACTTCGGGTTGTAAATCCTGTACCCTTTGACATCATTAGAATAGCCGACAAGGATACATTTTTCTGTCCCATTTCAATCTCTTTTGTTTTGGCACATGTACCATAATTATACTACCAAAAATACGTAGGTGACTTACATCAGGCTTTCTATCTGTCCATATCTCGAAAGGAGTTTTATAATTTAAGGATGTAGTCACAGTCCTGTTCTGTAAGTACACTGCAGTGTGTGCAGCCTCTGCCCAAAACCTTTACTCGAGACCTGCATCGAACAACAGACACTTGGCTTTCTCAACAATAGTCCGGTTATATCGCTCTGAGAGTCCATTCTGCTCTGGTGTGTATGGGTTTGTTTTGTGATGTACTATCCCATGCGACATCAAAAAATCATCAAACTTGCTGTTGCAGAATTCTGTCCCATTGTCACTTCTCAAAATCTTAATCCTGCGATTAAGTTGATTCTCAACCTCTGCTTTGTATTGTTGAAAGCATTTCAACGCCTCATCCTTTGTTTTTAGGAAATAAATATATGTCATACGACTAAAATCATCGATGAACAGCATGAAGTATCTCGAACCACCTATTGATCGATTTTCCATTGGTCAACAGAGATCGGTATGCACAATATGTAACAACTCAGTACTTCTGCTACCTTCTTTGGGAAAAGGCAACCGGCTTTGCTTGCCCTCACAGCATGTGACACATGATGACTTGGACATATCAATCTTACTATCAATTGTCAATCCCTCTACAGCATCTTGCATCTTGTTCAAATACTGGCTGTTGACATGACCTAAACGTCGATGCCAAACTTCACTGGACACAGTCATTGCAGTTGCTGAACAATATTCAGACATATTCAGTTTATATACACCATTCAACAGACATGCTGTAGCCACAAGTACTCCTGCCTTATTGAAAATCTGACAACCATTGTTTTTAAATAAAACTTTGTTTCCTTTGGATATAAGTTGACTAACGGACAACAGATTTGTAGTCAACTTTGGTACGCACAATACACCTTCCACTGTAATATCGTATTCACAGGCGTGCGTCTTTGTCGTAATCTGCACATCTCCAGTACATAATACAGGTACTTTGTTTTTGTTTGCCACGACAATTTCCTTAATCTTAAGATCCCGCGACACATTTGACAACCATTCTTTGTTCGCGGTAAGATGAACACTCGCCCGGAGTCAATATACCAATCGCTTTTGCAAAATTCACCATTCAAGAACACGGCGCTAAACGCATTACTACTTGTACGTTCATTATTATTTGTATTCGATGAATTTTTGTTCGAAAATGTACACTGATTACGGTAATGCCCTGTTTGTTTACATTTATAGCATGTTATGACCTTTGGTTTTGACTTTGACATATGGGCATTGTCTTTGGTTGAAGTGCCACCAACATTCCGGTTCTTCTTATAACTCGCAAACGCACCACTGGAATTGAAAGCGCTGCTGTCGCCACCGTTTCCGCTTTCTTCCATGTCCAACAACTTTGTTTTAATGGCGTCTGCTGTCAATGGTATGCCGCAATGCTCGATCGCCATTATCATAGGGGAATATTTTTCTGTTAATCCCGCTAACAAAAGCGATGCGACCCACTCATCATTAATGTTGAAACCCGTACCACTCAATTTCTGGCTTGTTTCAATTATCTGTGTCACGTACGAAGTCATTGAAACACTATACTCGAGTCGAATGGAAATCAAACTCCTCAGCAAACTGATCCTTCTCGTAAATCCTGAGTCATCGAATAGGTTCTTCAATTTCTTCCACAGCTCATGGGTCGTTTGTACATTTTTTATGTGTACGTACAGCGACGAATCTATTGTGAGAATAAGTTTGGCTCTGGTTTTCGCGTCACCTGCTGCTCCTATTTCTTCTGGTACTGTCTCCGACTTGATGCAATCAGACAGCCCCTCCAGAATTAAGAAATTCTCAGCCGCGAAAGCCCATTCACTGTAATTCTCCCGCCCTTTCAGTTTAGGCACACTGACATGATAGTTCGTCATCATTTTCACAGTCACAGCTTTAATTACAGTTTATCTCAATCTGCAAAGTCTATTTCACTAATAATGTCCACGAAAATTGCGAGAAAAACTAAAAAATACTGGGCCCATAACCTTTAATAAATCAAACGCTTGAGTCACAGATACGAACTAAACTTTATTCCAAAATGTCACATTTTACTACACATGTGAAATACAGTATTACATATATAAAGGTAGATGCCGCTACTGGTATATTTGACTGATATTGTCGATACAAAATAGACATAAAATAACAAACAAAGAAAAGTATACACTTTATTACTGTCATCTATTAATAACAATGAAGGAACAATGTTTTTCCTCGATGCTCCAGGAGGTACAGGAAAAACATTTTTAATAAATTAGCTTTTGACAAAAGTGAGATCTACCGGAAAAAACGTATTAGCTGTCGCGTCATCTGGCATTGCCGCTACCCATTTAGAAGGGGGTCGAACCGCTCACTCGACATTCAAGCTCCCGCTTAAAATCACCACCGACGATAACTGCGTCTGTAATGGTTCTAAACAGAGCACTACAGAAAAATTAATGCGTCACTGCTCATTAATAGTCTGGGATGAGGCCACCATGTCAAACAAGACGTCTGTCGAAGCACTGCATAGGACAATGCGCGATATTCGTAGCAACTGTTCACCTATGGGCTCTATTCTCAGGAGACTTTCGCCAAATCCTTCCAGTTGTGACTCGAGGAACACGTGCAGACGAAGTAAATGCTTCCCTAAAAAGATCCTGACTCTGGCCATGCATCAATAAATTAGACCTTAAAACGAACATGAGGGTTTCTTTGTTTTTACGCGACAATAGCCTTTTTTCGAGGTTGCTTCTTAAAGTTGGCAATGGTGAGATAACCCAGACTGATGGAAGCATTAACTTAGAAAACCTTTGCGTTTACACTGACAACATCCTTGGTCAACAATGTATACCCCGACATCGAAAACATAAATTCTAAGACTATATCTTGGTTTAAAGAAAGAGCTATTCTGACACCAACTAACGAACAAGTAGACAAGATAAATAACATGATTATTTCATGATTTCATGATTATTTGCATGAATGGGCCGGCTCGACCGGTGAAATACCACGACCTCTCAGAAGATCGAAGTAAAGTGGCTCATGCCGCGTTTCGTTCAGTGAGAGAGGTACCCGGAGGCCCACCCCCTTTCCCCATCCTTTCCTTTCCCCTATCCCCTAAAGGTCGGCAACGCAACAGTAACACTATATGTGTTGCTGGTGTCCATGGGCGGCGTTGGTTGCTTACTATCAGGTGACACGCGTGCTCGTTTGCCCTCCTATCCCATAAAAAAAAATTGCTTGGAGTCCCGCCGCGCTATAGAGGTGGAACTTTGTAACATGTATTCCAGTAGTTCGCGACTGAGATCGCTCAGTTTAGGTCGCCGCTCCTCAACGACCTAGTTCGCTCTTTTAGTTCGCCCGCTCCCTCAGCACCTAGTTCTAAATGTAAAGGAACGCAGACAAATCGTTTCTTAGTTCGTTCGCACGCGACAAAATCTTGTTCTTCGTTGATAGTATGTAAGAAAATAATATAACCAGTTTTTAGAAAAAAAAAATGGTATTTAATTTTTTCACTTGTAGGTACTTGTTTTTAATAACTAAGAGTAACTGACATATACGAGTAAGTAGGTATATGTATATACATTTACTTAGACAAAGTAACAAATTACACACTAAGTATAATTTAGTCTTGGTGGTCCAGTGGTCGAGCACACGGCTTTTGAAACCAGAGGTCCCGGGTTCGAATCCTAGCCAATGACCTTTCCAATTTCGAAAGATAAGTGTGATAAATATCGATGACTTAAAAACTTTGTGCCCGGTATGACTATAGGTTCGCCACCTATTCCACTTAAGACGTAAACATAACGGGGCTTAATAGCCACTGCTTACACCTTTGGGTAGAAAAAAGCGTGAAGTTATGTTACACAAATAAGACAAATCATACGGTTCCTTAGGTTTAATAATTAACATTTAGTAATAGTTATTCACTCGAAAATGATAATAACAATTCAATTCTTAGTTTTTTATGGGATAGGAGGGCAAACGAGTAAGTGGGTCACCTGATGGTAAGCAACTTGACACCGCCCATGAACACCGTGGCGCGTTGCCCTCCTTTAAGAGAGTAGGAGGGAAAGGGGCTCGGGCTTTTGGATACCTCCCTCACCGAACGAAAAGCGGCACGAGCAACTTTACGTCGATATTCTTATTCGAACCGCATGGATCGAATTTTTCATTTTGCAATGTAGTATGTAGGTATATATTATGAATGTAATAAATATGTATAACGTAGTTCTTGATCTTACGACTCATTTCTGAAGTTTTTAAACAAGCTAAGGATGATATTATTAACAGTCGAGGAGCCAAGCAGTCCGCTGCATGAATGGGCTGGCTCGCCCGGAAAATACCACTAGCTCTCATTCACAGATAGTTTTAATGCTTTTTTGTGTATCAAATAAAAGGGCTTTTCGATAGTATGTTGAAAAATGTGACGTCATCCCTAATCCAATATTGCGGAATAAGTATTTTATTGCATTTTTACAATGTGGGTTGAATGGGCTTGAGCTTGGGGGAGTACCTAAATCAAAGAACAATGCGACGTTGAATATGGCGTATCCTCTTAAATAGAGAAGTAATTACCAAATTCTACTAAGACCCATATTAAGATTTATACTCGAGTGGGGATTGAATCCGCCAATCTCCGTTCTACATTCGATTTTACCAATGCACCACGAGGCCCGTCGTAATGTAAGTAAGATGTGCTCAAAGTTTCACTTTCATAGCGCGGAGTGACTCCACGCGAATTTTTTTATGATTACATGTTATTACATATTTATGTCAAGATATTACTAAAATCTTACAGTGGTAGAGCCAAGCAGTTCGCTGCATGAATGGGCCGGCTCGACCGGTGAAATACCACGACCTCTCAGAAGACCGACGTAAAGTGGCTCATGCCGCGTTTCGTTCGGTGAGAGAGGTACCCGGAGGCCCACCCCTCTTCCCCATCCTTTCCTATCCCCTATCCCTTAAAGGTCGGCAACGCAACAGTAACACTATATGTGTTGCTGGTGTCCATGGGCGGCGTTGGTTGCTTACCATCAGGTGACACGCCTGCTCGTTTGCTCTCCTATCCCATAAAAAAAAAAAAAAAAAAAAAAAAAAAATCTATTATTTAGTTAAGTAAAATGCGCGAAATTTATAATTATGTGATTTAACAATTCATTATGTTGCGTAACTGTTTTGATATTTCCTTTTATTGTTTAAATGTTTAAATCAATACTGATGCTGCATGAATATTCATAATAATTATTTTCATAATTAATATCTTAATACTAGATAATATCAACTCATTCTATGTAATAAATGTAAAATAGGAGAACTCAATTTTAAAACATCCTAGTATCCGCCGAAAGATAGTGAATTTTGATTGTTCAAATAAGTAATTTATTCATTTACAAACTATTTCGTACTAAAACTGCTGTTATAATTATTTAAAATTGTTATTTTGAATTTTAATCTGTTTTTCAAGTATAAATCTCGAGTAGATTCATTTGTTATGTAAAAAGATGTTGTTAACTGAGTTTATCATTTTTGTAATATCAATTATGACCAGCTAGTACCACCAGGGGGTAAGAGACCCCGAAAGAAAATGGGGGCGCTGTGTGCCTAGGGGGTGATTTGTACTATGGGTATACTAGTGGTTTTTAAGTAGGTGCAAAAATGGGGGCGCTAAAAAAATATTTATTCTCAAAGTGGGCAGTAGACAAAATATGTTTGGGAACCACTGACATAAACAGTGCAGAAATTATTATGATGCCCCAAAAGATATAAAAATTAGGAGATCATAACAAATTTTATCAGTAAAAAAGTAAAAAGAGTTTAGCACATCATGTGGTATTTAGATAATGTTCTGTTACCATTGCCTTGAACAGAGTCAAAGTTTCATCATCATCATTAGCCTTGTTTTTTTTTTTTTTGAGGTCCACTGCTAGACATCGGCCTCCACCATAGAGCGCCACAACTGCCGGTCCACTCAATCATGGGGGGGTTTTTGCCATAATCGCCATGCTTGGCAGGCGGGTTGGCGATCGCAGTAGGCTGTATTTTCTTCAGAGAGAATGCTGCTGCCCATTCTTCTAGCTTTTCCCTTAGTCGCCTTTTACGACACCCACGGGAAGAGATGGGGTGGCGGTATTCTAAGCCGGCGCCACAAAGTCAAAGTTTCAGCACGTCTAATATTTAGAGGGAGAGCATTCCATAAAACAGTAGCATGAATCGTGATCGATTGGGCATAAAATCCAGAAGAATGCTGCGGTATTTTTATTATCAGGCACTTAGATGTTCGGAAAGGCTTTAGTACCGTGGACCACATCCATACTGTTCGGCACATTGTACAGAAGACCGAAGAGTCGAAAGAGCCTTCGACTCCATCGAAACTTGGACAGCTATAGATGCATTGCAGCGATGTCGGACCGACTGGCGTTATATCGAGGTGTTGAGATGCTTGTATGACACCGCCACGATGACTGTCGAGATACAGGACCAGGTGACGAACTCTATCGAGCTAAATCTAGGTGTAAGACAGGGAGATGTCATATCTCCCAAATTCTTCACCAACGGTCTGGAGGACGTCTTCAAGACACTGGATTGGACTGGACAGGTTATCAGTGAATGGTGAGTACATCTCGCATCTTCGGTTTGCCGACAACATCGTGGTAATAGCAGAGACACTGGAACAGTTAATAACAAACTGAATGTTGCGTAGCCTAGACGAGTCCTCCCGGCGGGTTTGGGTATGAACTTTGACAAGACCAAGGTCATGTTCAATGAACATGTTGTGCCCGGACCGATAAGCGTCGAAGGGTCAGTTCTCGAAGTCATAAACAAATAGGTCTACCTAGGCCAAATTATTCAGTTAGGTAGACGAAACTTCGAGAAGGAGGCCAACAGGAGGATTCAGCTAGGTTGGGCTGCATTCGGCAAACTGCGTCGAGTGTTCAGTTCGCCTATACCGCAATGTCTGAAGACGAAAGTCTTTGACCAGTGCGTCTTACCGGTAATGACCTACGGTGCCGAAACGTGGACACTAACGGTGGGGCTAGTCCACAAATTTAGAGTCGCTCAGCGAGCTATGGAGCGAGCTATGCTTGGGGTATCTCTGAAAGATAAACTCAGGAATGATATACTCATTCCTGAGTTTATCTTTTCTCTTCGCCAGAGAACGGGGGTAACCAACATAGCTCGTAGAATAAGCTCGCCCAAGTGGCATTGGGCCGGTCATGTCTGCCGAATGACCGATGATAGATGGAGTGAGAAGTCATGATGATGATGACTTAGATGTTCTTCATCATCATTCATCATTAGCCTATTGCAGTCCACTGCTGGACATAGGCCTCTCCCAATGTGCGCCACAACATCCGATTCTCTGCCTTCCGCATCCAGTCTTTTCCAGCAGCCTTTCTGAGGTCGTCTGACCATCGGGCTGGTGGGCGTCCTACGCTACGTTTACCAAGACGCGGTCTCCACTCAATGACCTTCTTGCTCCATCTACCGTCGGTCCTTCGGCAGATATGACCAGCCCATTGCCACTTCAGCGAGCTTATTCTACGAGCTATGTCGGTTACCCCAGTTCTCTGGCGGATATACTCATTCCTGAGTTTATCCTTCAGAGATACCCCGAGCATAGCCCGCTCCATAGCTCGCTGAGCGACTTTAAATTTGTGGACTAGCCCCACCGTGAGTGTCCACGTTTCGGCACCGTAGGTCATTACCGGTAGGACGCACTGGTCAAAGACTTTGGTCTTCAGACATTGCGGTATAGGCGAGCTGAAGACCCGACGCAGTTTGCCAAATGCAGCCCAACCCAGCTGAATCCTCCTTGCGGCCTCCTTCTCGAAGTTTCGTCTACCTACCTGGATAGTTTGGCCTAGGTAGACGTATTTGTTTACGACTTCGAGAACTGACCCTTCGACGCTTATCGGTCCGGGCACGACATGTTCATTGAACATGACTTTGGTCTTGTCCAAGTTCATGCCCAAACCGACACGCCGGGAGGACTCGTCCAGGCTGCGCAGCATTCCGCTTAACTGTTCCAGCGACTCTGCCATTACAACGATATCGTCGGCAAACCGAAGATGTGAGATGTACTCACCATTCACGTTGATACCCTGTCCAGTCCAATCCAGGGTCTTGAAGACGTCCTCTAGAGCGTTGGTGAAGAGTTTGGGAGATATGACATCTCCCTGTCTTACACCTCGATTCAGCTCGATAGAGTTCGTCACCTGGTCCTGTATCTGGACAGCCATCGTGGCGGTGTCATACAAGCATCTCAACACCTCGATATAACGCCAGTCAATCCGACATCGCTGCAATGCATCCAGAACTGCCCAAGTTTCGATGGAGTCGAAGGCTTTTTCATAATCCACGAATGCCATACACAGCGGCTGATTGTACTCTTCGGTCTTCTGTACAATCTGCCGAACAGTATGGATGTGGTCCACCGTACTAAAGCCTTTTCGAAACCCGGCCTGCTCCGGAGGCTGGAATTCGTCGAGTCTTACAGCGAGACGATTCGTGACGACCCTCGAGAACAACTTGTAGATATGGCTCAGGAGTGAGATGGGTCTGTAATTCTTCAGTAAGGTTTTATCACCTTTTTTGAAGAACAGCACCACCGCACTCCTGCCCCAAGCCTGTGGTGTTATGCCCTGGTGTATGACGGAATTAAAAAGGCTTGCTAATTCCTTTAGGATAGGAGTCCCGCCGGCTTTTAGAAGCTCTGTAGTAATTCCGTCATCACCGGGTGCCTTGTTGTTCTGGAGTTGCCCGAGAGCCGCACTAATCTCGCTTTCGGTGACATCGGGAATGTCCTCACTATAGTGACGCGTTAGCGGGGCTCTGTGGTCATCATCGCTGTGTCTCGTCGGCTTGGTCATCCGTGTGGAATAAAGGAGCCCATAAAAAGATTCTATCTCTGCGAGAATCTCAGGCTTAGAGGTGACGACACGTCCATCCGCAGTTTTCAGCTTCGTCAGATGGGGCCTTCCAAGCTGCCGAGCGAACACTTTCGACCCTTTGTTGCGGTCGATCGCGTCCTCGATTGCTCGAGTATTCGATCGACGAAGGTCGCGCCGCATCAGCTTTCTAATACGCTGGTTTAGGCTTTTCCATTCTGACGAAGACAGCTGATCGGATGGAGTTTCTCGCCTTTGCCTCATCAGCTCGAGTGTCTCAGCAGAGAGCTTGGACTCCTTTTTCTGCGATCTCGGGAACAGCCTTTGAGACACTTTTCTCAGCGTGTTGACCACAGTGTCGACTTTTTCGTCCACGTTGCCCGTGGTTTCCAGCAGATCGAAACGATTTTTAAGTTCCGTTTGGAACTTTTCGGTTTCGGCTATTTGGAGTAGCGTAGGTCGGAGAATAGACCTAATCTTCCGGGTCCTTTCAGCTTTGAAGTTAATGTTTAGAGAGCCTCGAAGAAGTCGGTGATCACTTCCAGTATTGAACCTGTTGATCACAGAGACATCTCTAAATATATGCTTACTATCCGTAATGATAAAATCTATCTCGTTCCTTGTCACAGAATCGGGGCTTCGCCAAGTCCACCTCCTGTGGAGACTCTTCTTGAAGAAAGAATTCATCAAGAAAAGCCCTTCAGACTCCAGGAAGTTGACCAGCATCTGCCCCCTGTGATTCC
This sequence comes from Euproctis similis, assembly GCA_905147225.2. NCBI lineage: Eukaryota > Metazoa > Arthropoda > Insecta > Lepidoptera > Erebidae > Euproctis > Euproctis similis. The sequence goes on along the minus strand of LR990121.1, from coordinate 253,192 downwards.
GGCACCCCAAGCCATATGGACCGATTTTCGTTTCGCCGCGTTCTTGTACTCCCACTTTGGCATTGAAGTCCCCCATAACAACGGTGTAGTGAGCCTTGGCGGTACCATGTATTGCTTTTGCAATATCTTCGTACATCGCCTCGGCTATCTCGTCAGAGTATGTCGAGGTCGGCGCATACACCTGTATTACCTTCAGGGTGTACCTGTTGGTAAGTTTCAGTACAAGGTACGCTACCCTGGTCGACACACTACTGATCTCCACAACGCTGCTTACGAGGTCCTTGTGAACGAGGAAACCGACACCCCCCTGGGAGAGCTGGTCACCTTCCCGAAAGTAGAGTAAGTTGCCTGACTGTAGGGTTATCGTGTCCTCCCCCTCTCGCCGGACTTCAGATAGCCCTAGAATATGCCAGTTCAAGCAACCCAGCTCTACCTCGAGTTCGGTGAGGTGTTGGTCCAGCCGAAGACTGCGTCCATTATAAGTGGCCACAAGTAGTTGTTTTTGGCAGCCTGCCGTAACCCGGAGATTCTTAGCACCCCCTGTCCCACCGTTACCACGACCGCTGCCTTGGCCGGGAATAGTGGGACCACCGGGAACTGGGGGCCGTTGCATTGGTGCTATTTTCATTTGGGAGGTTTATGCCCATAGTCCCCACGCTGGGCAAACGGGTTGGAGACCGCAGGGGTAAACCTTTTTTAGATAGGGACGCTGCTGCCCGCCACTACCTAGAACATTTAGGGTGACCCATATTTTATGAATGGTTATACCGCCATTCTTCGGTGTAGTGCTGTGTAAGCTTGTCAGCCATATGTTTTTCTTTCGCTCCCGGCTGACTGAGAGGTCAGATGTTCTAAGGAACTCAAATTGTGGATCGTAGAGGAACTGAAATCGCTCCTTGAGATAGGAAGAGCATAGAGCATGATCACCATATGTTTCGACAAGCATTCGATGTGATTCTGCAGCATTTTTTTTTCAAATGGAAACAAAAAATTAATGCTTTCCGCAAATCATCACTTTCCGGCACAAAATTTGTCATTTTTAACACAGTAAAAAATATGATGTTGTTTATTTACTAACTGTTAGGTTATGGACAGGAATCTCAGGAGCTAAAATAAAATGAAACTAGACTTTTATAGAAATATTTGCTTGTATAATGTAATTGAACTTCTCACAATGAATGCTGACAGATCAGTGAATAAAATAGTCTGTACGTGACGGAGCACAGATCTTAATGTGACGCATTGCATATTGCTGTGAATATTTATGTAGGAGTTTCTCAACAGGTTAATTGAATGTTTGACAGTTGTCATGGCAAACAAACAGAAAAAAAAAATTAAGGCTTATTCACAACAAAAACCCCGAAGCGCGGGAAACCTTAAATTGGGCGGTCGTGTTTTTTGGAGATAATTTTTTAAAATTTATTTTCATAGCGGAAGGATTTGGTTTTTCTTATTTATTTTTACTTTTATCTTCTTATATTAGTGTGTAGTGTATAGTTGCCTCTTCTATATTATTTGGTAAGTCTTTTAATATATATGCATAAAAATGGATCCCCCGATTGATCCGGGTGGGACGAATAACACTATAGTGGGTGACAATATCGGCAAATGAGAGCGTGGATACAGACGGCTCGGTTGTGAGCTTAACAAATTCCACTAAAAGGAAACGCCTATCTGCAAAGTCTTCAGTGTGTAGGCATTGCAACAAAAGACGCCGTAATCATGGCGGGAAAAAAGATGTTGATTGCGATTGTATGCAGGAAATGTGTACAATAAGTACTGCTTCTATGCCCGACCCTAAACATACCATACCTAACTCGTCTATACCACTGGTAAAAACTTCATTGCCGTCTACGTCGCCAGTGGCTAGATTGCAATACATTTCATCTGATGCTGCACCATATACTGTTCACATTCAGAGAGAGCACTCAAATAATGATGGCGCGTATGTAAATTCAATTGTATTTGGTCGTTTTTTGAAAAGAAACGCTTTCAAATATATTGTCAATGGTAGTCTTAAGAAAATAGGCCGCAACAAATTATCTATAGATTTTAATAATTATGAAGACGCCAACTATTTTTTACACAGTCCACAATTAGAAAACGAAAAGTATAAAGCTTTTATTCCCACATTCTCGGTTACCCGAATGGGGGTCGTAAAAGGTATTCCTTCTGAATGGTCTGATGAAGAAATCATAGAAAATATCACTGTTCCTACTAAAAATTAGGAGAATTAAGCGAAAAACCACAGTAGAAGGTAATGTAACATTTATTAACACGCAAACAGTAATAATTACATTTGATGGACAAGTTCTACCCAAACGCATATTTATGTGCTACACATCTCTACCTGTAGAGCTTTATATCTACCCAACAATTATTTGTTATAATTGTTGTAGATATGGGCAGGTTAAAAATCTGTGTAGGTCGAAGCCACGGTGTTATAAGTGCGGACAAGAGCATACAGGTGACAGTTGCACTACATCTGAGGAATCCTTGTTCTGCTGTTTGTGCAAGGGCTCCCATGAGGCTGTTAGCAAAAAATGTTTAGAATTTGACAGACAAAAATCCATAAAAGAATCAATGGCCAAAAACATCCTCCAATTTCAAGACGCTCATATGCTGAAACTTTACTTTCATCTCTAAAATTACCCAATAATTATACTGTAGAACCACTGTTCGATAATAGTGCCCTATGAGAGTAACTAAGAACTTAGAGTAGGTACTCACCAGACCCTTGCAGATGCTGGTCATGGGAAGCTGAGGAATGTAGTGTACTGATAGATAGGTAGGTGATGTTATGATGTGTCTATTGTCTGAAATATGTGTGTAGATACTTCCCTGAGAATTCGAGACCGGGAGGAATAGCCGAATCCTTGCACACCTCCTTAATACCAATTCAAACCAAGACCGGGCACGGTGGCCAAAATATGACCCGATTACTGATTCTAAGAACTACAACCGACGCCTAACTAAATGTCATAGGCAGAGTAAGTTTTTACGCGATAACAAACAACGTGCGAATTTATATGTTACACACGAAAACTATAGCGTTCAGACCGTTCAGACAACGCGGCCATACCATTTTTATACTACGAAAAACGCCATCTGGCGGCACACGGTCGCGACACGAACGAACTACCGAAAGAGACCGATAAATATCGAACAGTCCCCCGCCCCAGCCAGACCGTGTCTGGATGAAGGCATTCTAACGGAGGTTAATCAATCGGTAAGCGGGAGAGAGTCGCGACAGCCCGCTTCAAAACTGAATCTCCAACCTTAACTTCAGAGACTCGAGGAATACCATCCGACCCGGGAAATAATTGAAGTATCCGACCGAGCCTCCATTGCAAAGGAGGTAAGTTCGATTCCTTTAAGAGGACAAGATCGCCTACACGCGGTGGGTTATTTTTATCTGTCCATTTAACCCGTTGCTGCAGCAAATGTAAATACTCCAAGGACCACCGACGGTGGAATGATTGCGTAATTTGCTGGAGCAGCTCAAAACGCGACAATCGATTGGCAGCAACATCAACAAACGGATACTCTGGCAAGGAAGTCAGGGGACTGCCAATTAAGAAGTGACCTGGAGTTAAGGGTTCCAGGTCACTGGGGTCAGACGAAATAGGACAAAGAGGGCGCGAGTTCAGGACCGCTTCGACCTTACAAAATACTGTCTGCAACTCCTCAAAGGTGAGGATCGTTTCCCCAATCACACGGCGGAGATGGACCTTGGCGACCTTGACGGCAGCTTCGAATATTCCGCCCCACGAAGGATAGCCGGGAGGATCAAAAATCCAAGTCACACCACGTTTGGACAACTCCGAGCCGATGTAGGTGTGATTATCAGATAAGAATTGAACGACTTCCTTCAAGTATCGGTCTGCACCCTTAAAATTTGTTCCACAATCTGAACGGATCAAATGAGGCAATCCGCGCCGACTAGCAAACCGTGACAGACATGCAATAAAGGCCTCGGTGGACAGTGCTGAAACGAGTTCCAAGTGCACAGCCTTTGAAAACAAACACACAAATACGCACAAAAAGGCCTTAACATGTCTGGCATTACGAACACTTGATGTTTTAACCGAAAATGGACCCGCAAAATCTATGCCAACATTGACAAAGGGCCGAGCGGGTCTGACCCGATCCGATGGTAAGTCACCCATTAGGGGTTGAGTCAATGTGCCTTTCAATCTATAACACGGAATACATTTAAATATGACACTCCGAGCCGCTCGCCTGGCAGACAAAATCCAAAAGTCACGCTGCAGACAAGCCAGTAATGCATTCAATCCAGCATGACAATTTCGAACATGGCGGTCCTTGATAAGCAGCTCAACAAAATGACCGTGCTTCGGCAATAATAATAATAATATCTTGGACACAATACACACAGCGCCCTCTAGTTCCAAGCTAAGCAACTAAATGCTTGTGTTATGGATACTAGATAACGGACATTAATACATATATACCTTTCTTTTGTAAATAAATACTTATAATACATAGAAAAACACCCAGACACCACACAAATATTCATGTTTGTCACAAATATTTATTTATTTTATATATATAAAAGGGGATGTCGAGCCCCGTAAGATAATTCTGAATTACGCAGTCGGCCCCCTACTCGCAACAATTCAGACTCGTCAAGAAACAAATTAAGACGAGCAAGACTACCTCGCAGCTGTTGCTTCTCCTGACGGAGAAGTTTGATTTCCTTACCAAACGACTGAACTTGCACAATCCTAACGCAAGTGAGGAGGGCATCATGGCGTTCTTGAGGAGATAAGACTGAGGAAACTACTGGCTGTGACCGATTTCGACAGTTGTGAAGAAATCTTCTTATCCAACCGGTCACAGCAATGAGCTTGCCGAGAGTACTAAATCGGTTAAGCATCGGATCCGGCGATCCCTCTTCAGCTATCTCAGCAGCGAATACCCTTAAACCTGGAAGAGGATCGACACACTCTGTCATTGGGGCAGGCCACATATCTTCAGAAGAGGCCAGCCAATCTGGTCCCCACCATAAGGGATGATTGATGATTTGTGAAGCAATCAGCCCACGTGATGCACAATCGGCTGGGTTGATCGGACCTGGTACATGACGCCAATCCATTGAAACCGTTGACGATCGTATTTGAGATACGCGATTGGCCACGAAGGTTTCCAAGGCATGAAGAGAAGCCTTAAGCCATGATAAGACAATTTGACTATCAGTCCAAGCTGTTACCGAATCAAATTTAATCCATTTCCCTAAGGTGTTGGTAACGACATGACTCAGAAGACGAGTGAGCAAAGCTGCTCCTGACAACTCTAACTTAGGAATTGTTAATTTGGTGCGCAAGGGCGCAACCTTACTTTTTCCTACGACTAACCGAACATGGACTTGACCGCTACTATCAACGGTGCGAAGATAAACAACAGCCGCATAACCATACTCCGATGCATCCGAGAACCCATGAAGACTGGCTCGACAGCAACTGATGGGTAGAATAGAACGAGGTAAATAGATATGCTGAAGGTCTGCGAGTGTCGCATAAAACCGTAGCCAATAGGACAGCAAATCTCCTGTCAAAGGACTATCCCAATCGAGACCAGAGATCCACAACTCCTGCAAGAAACATTTAGCCCAAAAAACCACAGGAGTTACCCAACCATTTGGATCAAATATACGTGCGACCGTGGATAAAACCAAGCGTTTAGTCCACCGTTTCATTGGCTCTGATGGCTCAACCGAATAAGTGAATATATCCTGAGCTGGCCGATACTGAACTCCTAGTACTGCGATGGAGTCCGGATTGTCAGGATTCCGAAAAAGATGAGGTTCCTGCTGGTGTTCTGGCGGCAAACCCTCCAAGACATCTGGAGAGTTAGATATCCATTTCCTTAGCTCGTAGCCACCAGCCTTAAGCAGCCCTATCAACTCATCCTTCAACACCAACGCCTCTTCCACCGACGAGGCACCTGTGCAAATATCGTCGACATATACGTCTGAGGGGAAGACGGCGGCTGCGCGCGGAAATCGCAGACGTTCGCGATCGGCTAAATGCAACAAGGAACGGATTGCAATGAACGGGCTGGACCTCAAGCCGTAAGTGTTTGTATTCAATTCGTATACTTGCAGTTGACAATTAGGATTCTCTCTCCAGAGTATCAGCTGGAAACGCCTATCATCAGGGTGGATTACTACCTGACGGAACATCATTTTAATGTCGGCTACAAAAACAACCCGATGGCGACGAAAACCCGTTAAAATATCCGCAATATCCACTTGAAGCTTGGGACCTGACATCAAGCAATCATTTAAAGAGACACCTGACGATGAAGGTGACGAACCATCAAACACCACCCGAATCTTACCATTCTTGAACACGGCGTGATGAGGAATGAAATAATGCTCATGGTCTTTCCACTTGAACTGTGACAGCGTCATGTGGCCCAGCTCCTTGTATTCTCTCATGAATTCTGTGTACTTTATGCGGAATTCGTTATCACGACACATCCGGCGCTCCATAGACAGTAACCTCCTTTCGGCTACAGTCCAGGAGTTACCTAGACGTGGACGGGGATCCAGAAAGGGCAATCGAGTAAAAAATCTACCTGTAGCAAAACGACCAGTATTTGCCAAGAAATATGACTCACATTCGTCATCGACTGGTCGATTCCGGGACGCAGCAGGGGGCTCCTCAACTTCCCAAAAACGCTGAAGAGAATCAGCGAGAGAGAGTCCTACCTGCAACGTGGTATCCGATACCTGAAAGGCGTGGGAATATACTGGACCCATAATGACAGATCCCAAGTTTGTTGGAATCGCGACTAAACCTCCCGACTGAAGTAAGATAGTTCTGTCCAGTTTCAGTAGACCGATGACATCTGCTCCCAGTAAGAGCTCCACAGGTCTAGGTAGGTGGAAATGAGAGTCGGCTAATGTTAAACCGGATGTAAGACGCCGTACCTCCGGTGATAAAGAAACCTGAGGATGATTACCTAAGACGTTCCTCAAAACAACAGCACTTAAATTATATTTTATACTAGGGTGGAATAAGGAAGAGAAGGAGAACGACACCTTACCTACTACGTTGTCCACCGGAACTCCACCTACTCCAATAATTTCCTGACTCCGTGAGGACATCCTTAAACGGAGACGCCTCGCCAACCAAAATGACATGAGAGACCCCTGAGCACCGGAGTCCAAAATAGCCCGTGCCACTAACCCAGTTCCGCGAGGTGAGTGCACCATAACCTGCGCGGTGGGTAAGACAATAGTCGCTGGAGGGGATGTGGTTGGCGAGACTGCTGCTGCGAGTCAACATAAATCGGCACGCCCTGGCGACTGCTGACTCCAGGATTCCCGTTGCCGCTGTTCTTGAGGTGGACCGAAGGTCATATGGTCATACGAGTCCCACTCGGGCACCGGCGGCAGCCGATTAGCGCGCGACCTCATCGCCGAACCATGGACACTGCTGCCCGCTCGCAACTCACGAGTAACGCGAGGGCGCTCAGACGTAGGTGGCGAGAATGGCCTGTACTTGTTTATGTGTGCCCGCTCCGCGATATTAACTTGAGCGGACGGTGCATCACCATGTGAATACCTATGAGGCGCGACCACCGTCCCTATAATCTGCTGTGAAAAAGACGATGAGGCCTGACGACGCACGGGAGACGAAGGTGAGTGGTGTCGATTCGAACCCCCGCCCGTGTGAGCCGGTAACAACCCACCTTGATTGCCAGTCCGGTTCGGCTGACAGAGGGGTGTGTGGTGAGGCCCACCACAATGCCGACACGGTTGCTTGTCATCACATACATTGGCCATATGTGACCCCAAACAAGTATAACAACGCCCTAACCTACGGGCGAGAAAACGTCTTCGTGACACACTAGCTCTCAGAAACTGAGTACACTCTAAGGGTCTGTGATTTCCCCCATAACACACCCCACACCTACCTGGTCGCTCGACGGCCATAACGCGAGGCGGACGTCCCGGGCCCACGTCTCGCATTAGTTGCGGACGAGGTGGACGGGGCCTGGACGAATCAATAAGATGCGAACGCCCCGGCAATGGCACAGTGGGCAAGTTTTCTATTTTGCGACTCTGATCCTCCAAAAAACCCACTAACAAGTCAAATGTCGGTATGTCCGAGGCCGAGTCTCCACCGTGCAACTGTTCAAAACGAGATCTAATTTCCCCTGGTAACTTATTCAAAATAATATGTAATAATATAAAAGACCACTCGGTTACGGGGAAGTTCAAACCCTTAAGAGCATTTATAGCGACTAAGAGGGGGTTCAAAAGATCGAACCGCAACTGGTGAACCGATGACAGTTGAGGGATTTTTAAAATAGCCGCCACATGTAAATCAGCGATCCGTCGCGTATTTTGATAACGACGGGTTAATAAATCCCGAGCTATACCGTAATTAATATCATTAATTTCCAAATGCTTAACTAAAGAGTGAGGCTCATCTTTTAAACACGTAAGTAAATATCCAAACTTTTGCGAATCCGCCAAGTCCCGACGGCGGTGTACTACGCTTTCAAAAAGTGCTACAAAACTAGGCCATTGTTCAAGAGAACCCGCAAAGGTCGGCACATTTAAGGTCGGCAAACGCTCATGATAAATACTATCCGACAGCACGATGGAGGGGGTAGGTGATTGGTTAACCTGCCCCGTGGCCGCTGCTTCCATCAGCTGATCAACCATTGTCATGCAATGGTCGTACTCCGAATTACCGTATTCTATTAGTTTGGGGTCATCCGACTGCAGCAATACCCGGTAGACCGAATCCAGGACATCCACCTTGATAGGCACCTTTTCAATACGGTCCTTGAGCGCAGCAACCCTATCCGCACGACCGACTAAAGAAACAGCTGACGCAAGCCAGCGAGCTATATTCGATAAACTTGCTTTAGCCTCCGCAATTGTTAATGTCGGTGCCATTATTTAAAAATAATAAACGAAACGGTTACAAACGAACTGCTAAACACTCGGATACAAGTTGTAGTAAATAAGATCGATGTAACAAAAATATTATTTTATAATATAATTCAGAACGAACAGACGGTCTGAACGATATATTATGTGTATATGTTCTTCAAACGATATAAATATCGAAAATATTTCAATAACGATATAAGAAAGTAGTCTGCCTACGACACGCAAATAACAGGCGCTATGCAAGTTACGTAAGTTATAAAGTTATAAATGTAAATACCTATTACAATCGACAAGAATAATAGTACCTAGAATACTCTTGAGAATGTTCCTCCAATGAGTCAGTAACTACCTACATTCAGAAAAAAAATATGAACACTACGTATTAAGTGCAATTGAATACGATAAAAAAGTTACCCACTTATTTTAATTTTGATGCAAATAATTTTAATAATTTTCACAAAGGACTCAATAACTATTACGAAACCAATATTTGAATATATTAAACCACGCTCTGCTACCAGAATTGTTCGATAATAGTGCCCTATGAGAGTAACTAAGAACTTAGAGTAGGTACTCACCAGACCCTTGCAGATGCTGGTCATGGGAAGCTGAGGAATGTAGTGTACTGATAGATAGGTAGGTGATGTTATGATGTGTCTATTGTCTGAAATATGTGTGTAGATACTTCCCTGAGAATTCGAGACCGGGAGGAATAGCCGAATCCTTGCACACCTCACTTAATACCAATTCAAACCAAGACCGGGCACGGTGGCCAAAATATGACCCGATTACTGATTCTAAGAACTACAACCGACGCCTAACTAAATGTCATAGGCAGAGTAAGTTTTTACGCGATAACAAACAACGTGCGAATTTATATGTTACACACGAAAACTATAGCGTTCAGACCGTTCAGACAACGCGGCCATACCATTTTTATACTACGAAAAACGCCATCTGGCGGCACACGGTCGCGACACGAACGAACTACCGAAAGAGACCGATAAATATCGAACAACCACAATTCACTTTACCCAATATTAACAAAAAAAGTTCATATGTAAAAACTGTCTTTATTAACCCTAAAACAAAGGCTAAAACTTCTACAAGCTATGATCAACAAGCCCATAAAAATCTTATTAAGGGTTACAATATTTCTAATTTAAAAAATGGATGTGCTTTCATTGATAAAGAAGATCTGTCCACTGTGTCAGTAAAAGACTTAATTATTACATTAATTCAATATTTGTCTCAAACAGATAATATCTCACTGTCCAACGCTGCCCCTGTAACAGATACAGATAACAATATTGATAACTTAAATAATGGACAATACAGCCAAAATAGTTCAATGGAACTGCAGGAGCATAGCTCCTAAGAAATCTGATATTTTTTATATTGTAAATAAATTCAAACCATTTATTTTCGCCTTCCAAGAGACATGGCTAAAACCAGAATCTTTGTTCAAAGTTCCTGGTTATGCCTGTCTCAGATAAGATCGCTCAGATGGGTATGGTGGTGTTGCCTTACTAGAGCAACACCCTCATTCCTATACCTACTTTCCTCTTCCTTCTCACAGCAATGATTTTTCTATCATAGCAGCTCTTATAAATAATATTTGTTTTGTTTCTGTATATATTCCTCGTCCTTCTAAAATTAATTCTAAATTATTTTTAAGGAAATTGTAAATATTTTCTCCACTCTACCTAAACCATTTATAATACTAGGAAACTTTAATTCACAACATCCTTCCTGGGGTAGTTCATCTAATGTTTTTGGGTCAGCTATTCTGGATCTTGTGGACACATTTGATTTATGTATTCTTAATACCGGTCACCCAACTAGACTTACTTCTCCAAACGAAGGGGTGAGTGCCCCAGACATAACCCTATGTTCTTCAAAGTTAGCCTCATTATTGACTTGGCAAGTGATGACTTCTACATATGGAAGTGATCACTTTCCATTGTTAATTACTTTCCCATATATTAACACAACTCTGCCCAGACGCACTCCTCGCCATAAATACAAACTAGATAAAGTTTATTGGTCATTATATAAACGCCAATTAAACCAAATTATATCCGAATTACCAGATGTGAAAATTGACAATGAGAATGTCTGTACAGATGCTTTTGTTAGTACTATTACAGACATTGCCAGTAAAAATTTTCCTGTCAAAAAAGTTAATCACAACAAAACTTTGTCTCCACCATGGTGGGATCAAGAATGTACAGCTGCAATAAAAAAGAGAAAACAGTTGGAAACGTTATATCGTCAAAATTCTACCGTAGAAAATTTTGACCGCCTATCTATTGTTATTACTGAAACCAGGAAACTACTGAAGCGAAAAAAAATCGAAAGTTGGCGATCTTTTTGTTCGTCTGTGTCTCCTGATGTTCCACTATCAGAAGTCTGGCGCAACATTAGAAGATTTAGATCGGCATTTAGTGATACGCCAACATCTTATATTCCTCCATCGTTAAAAAACCAATTCCTGGATAAACTAGCACCAGCCTACGTTCCTGAGGATCATATTCCACGATCCCTATCCCAATCTGGTAATCTTTCTGGTCTTAATGGCCCTTTCACCCTATCTGAACTTAGAGGCATCTTAAGTCATCATAAAGATTCAGCTCCTGGCGCAGATGGCATTCCCTACTCTTTTATTGCTAATTTGAGTGAGCAGTAGGTACCTTTCATACTTCCTAGATCTGATAAATTGTATTATGTTAAGTGGTAATATTCCATCTTCATGGAAATCTCAAATAGTCATTCCAATTTTAAAGCCAAATAAAGATTCTTCCGATTCTAATTCCTATCGCCCTATAGCTCTTTCCTCAGTTCTCCTAAAGACTGCGGAAAGTCTAGTGAAAAACCGTCTCGAATGGTTTTTAGAAAATAACAGATTATTAAGTGACAGTCAATTCGGTTTCAGGCGTGGTAAAAGCACTCTCGATAGTCTCAGCATATTCACAACGGATATAAGACTAGCGTTTTCGGGAAACAAATCTGTAGTTGCAGCATTTTTAGATATAACATCTGCCTACGATAATGTGGTCATACCACTTCTTAAAAACAAACTTGATCGCTTGGATGTCCCCCCAATTTTAACTAATTTTATAATTAATGTATTATCAGAACGATCTATCCATATGGACAGTGGCAAATCTAGGCTAGTTTGGAAAGGTTTACCCCAAGGTTCAGTACTCAGTCCTATATTTATTATATAACGTTTACACATATGACCTGGAAATCTTTTTAGGTACTGATATTAAAATACTCCAATATGCTGATGACTTACTTTTATACTCTTCTGATTTATCTGTTCCTACTGCCTGTTCTTCCTTATCGTCTTCGCTTAATCTTTTGAAGACATGGCTTGACGATAACGGCCTCGATTTATCTCCTTCTAAAAGTAAAATTGTATTGTTTTCAAAAATGCGTTTTCCTCCACCTGTTTTCGTATATTATGATAAGAAACAAATTCCGGTTAACTCATCAGTTAAATTTTTAGGAGTAGTATTAGATTGTAAGTTAAGAGGTGATGCTCATTGTAATTATCTTGTACATAAATGTGAAAAACGATTAAATATTTTAAGGTGTCTAGCGGGTGTATGGTGGGGTGCGCACCCCTTTTGTTTGAAACTACTATATAATGCATTGATTCGTAGCATCTTGGATTATGGAACTTTTTTATTAATACCAGGCAATAAGACTGCGTTTAAAAAATTAGATTATGTTCAATCCAAGGCTCTGAGAATTATTGCTGGAGCTATGAAGTCAAGTCCTATCAATGCGTTACAGATAGAATGTGTCGAACCTCCGCTCACTCTGCGTAGGCAATATATTTGTGACCGTTTTTTATTCCGGGCTTTACAATATTCTAAACATCCATTACATTTTAAACTTTCAGCCCTTCGTAATCAAATCAATGTTCATGGTTACTCGTCCGATTTAACAACACCTTGTCTGATCCATAGTTTTAATAAATATCATTCCTTCAAAGGTTCAAGCTACCAAACAGTTTCTTTTCCTCTTTTTTGCAATAGCTATGAATCGTTAGTGTATACTCCAAACGTCTATTTAAATTTAAACATTAAAAATGACAGCCTTGCTAATTTTTCATTTCGCAATATTGTCGATATCCATTGGGATAATTGGCATTATATTTATGCCGATGCTTCCAAAAAGTCTCCTCTGGGGAATGTAGGTGTCGGTATATACCACCAACAGTACAATATTGTTCAGAAAGTTAAATTATCTCCAGAATCTTCAGAATCAAAGTTAACTGGGGAATGTTTTGCAATTTTTAAAGCCATTGAATACATTAAATTACTAAAATTGAGGCAAACCGTAGTTTTTACAGACTCTAAAAGTTCCTTACAAGCTATTGAAAGTTTTCCTTTTCGCAGCAAACCCATTCATCCTATTATAATATTAATAAGGAAGCTTCTCTTTGAATGTGTTCAGTCCAACTTGAAAATTCATTTCGCATGGATTGCAGGGCACAGTGGTATCACTGGTAACACCAGAGCTGATGCTCTTGCTGGTGAAGCCATTGACTCTGGGGATGTATTTCCTTACCACAATTTTTCTTATGATCTTATCCGATGGGCTACGAAATCCCTCCAGGATGCCTGGTTGTTATTCTGGACGGGTAGTAGATTAGATACAGCAACATCTTATAGAAGCATTCAACCCTTTATTCCGTCCAAACCTATCTTTTCTAAGTTTAATTTTTCCAAACCCTTCATAAGTTCATTAATCCGGATGAGACTGGGCCATGCCAGTTTTCCGGCTCACCTAGCTCGAATCAAAATTATTAACTGTAATATGTGTGAATGTGGTGAAGATGTTGGGGATCTTAACCATATTTTTTTTTCCTGTCCTCGGTACAATCGCAATCAATTTCTGCACTCTTTAATTAATCATAGTATTCCCTTGCCTACATCCATTCCTGTTCTGTTATCTTCTGACGATTCCAATGTATATAGTTTTATCTCATTATTTATGTCTCTTAATAATACATATTCGTTTATAATATCTGTTTATTTATTTATTGTATACATATCTGTTATCTGAAGTAAACCCTATCCTTTCTGATTTATTCCAAATTTCCGTAAATCCGTGTACTCTTTATCCTAAATAACTACTATTTCCCTACCTTAATTTGTTGTTGGCAATGCGCAAATCGCGACTAGCCATTAAAAAAAAAAAAAAAAACCCCCTATCAACACATTTGTATCTTAACGCTCATTTCATACCGGTACACCTGGTATATTTATAGTATGTATACTTGTATAGTAGTTCTTAATATCAGGTGACCCATATATATATATATATATATATATATTTATGGAATATGAGGGCAAACGGGTCACCTGATGTTAAGAACTGCCGCCGCCCATGGACACCTGCAAAAGCAGTTAAGATATTGCGTTAAGATGTTGTTGATGGGGTTGTGAGCCTCCGGAAACCTCCCCCACCGAATGAAACTCGGCATAAGCCACTTTACGCCATTATTGTGAGGCCGTGGTATTTCACCGGTCGAGCCTGCCCATTTATGCAGTGAATTGCTAGGCTTTACCACTGTTAAAGTACTGTAGTACTCGTGAAAATGATCTCTGGAAAATGATTATTTTTACGGGTGAAAATGATCTCTCTAAAGAGTTCGAAACGTCGGGAAATAAATATGTAACAATAAGTTCTAAATAAACGCGATATAATCCATAGAGTTGTTTTAATGTTATTATCTTTATTAAAGAAATATTGTATTACAGGACGCAGAAGATTTGTTCAACAAATTAAATACCGACAAGAGCGGCTCCATCAGTCTCGACGAGTTTCTCATTCAGATTCGCGTACGTATATACTGCACTATACTATAATGTACTTCAAGAGCTTGAAGACAATATATTTACAATACTCGTTGGCAGTGAGCTCTGTTAACCGTCGACGTACAATAGTTCTCAGACGTCACTGTATTGAAGTACTAAGAGTGTAAGTACTAGAATGTAGTGCGCTTTGCAGCCGCCGATGTCGGAGTCTCGGCGCGCGATCGTGGAGCAAGTGTTTAAGAAGCTGGACAAGAGCGGCGACGGCATCATCACCATGGACGCCATCCGTCGTGTCTACTCGGTCAACGCGCACCCGAGGTGATGACCTGGACACCTGCACACCTGAACACCTGCCGGCTCGCGCCGTTAGCTCTCTCTCAACACACTCGTTTGATTGTTATCAGATACATGAGCGGGGAAGACTCGGCCGACATGATAATGAACCAGTTCCTCGCCAATTTCGAATCGGTAGGCAGCGTCGATGAAAAGGTATTATTATTTGTTGGTGTATTTTTTGATCTGAACGAACATGCGGCGCTGTTAGGTAGCGGTGCGCTCGCATACCTAGTTTATCTGAACGAACATGCGGCGCTGTTAGGTAGCGGTGCGCTCGCATACCTAGTTTATCTGAACGAACATGCGGCGCTGTTAGGTAGCGGTGCGCTCGCATACCTAGTTTATCTGAACGAACATGCGGCGCTGTTAGGTAGCGGTGCGCTCGCATACCTAGTTTATCTGAACGAACATGCGGCGCTGTTAGGTAGCGGTGCGCTCGCATACCTAGTTTATCTGAACGAACATGCGGCGCTGTTAGGTAGCGGTGCGCTCGCATACCTAGTTTATCTGAACGAACATGCGGCGCTGTTAGGTAGCGGTGCACTCGCATACCTAGTTTATCTGAACGAATTTCATTCGCAAATAAAATTAAATCCGACATTACGCAATTGACAAAAAGAAGACTACTGTCTGAAATCTCAAAAATCTTTGACCCGCTAGGCTGGCCTAGCGGGTCAAAGGGCCTTTATTATGCCTATGGGCGGCCTTTACCTTTCACAGTAAAAACAAAACTGCTGTTTCAAAGTGTTTGGCTATCTGGATGCGGTTGGGATGAAATTTTACCTACACATATACAGGAAGAATGGCAACAAATTACACGTGATTTACAAAACATAATCCGAATTGAAATACCAAGATGGTTAGGAAATACTACAAAACATTTCCAAATACATGGGTTTTGTGATGCTTCAGAAAAAGCTTATGCATGCGCGATTTACTTAGTGACATTGAATGATCGGGAGACCGATAGTAGACTTATAGTTGCAAAGTCAAGATTAGCACCCATAAACAAAAAACTGACACTCCCACGACTTGAACTATGTGGAGCTCTTTTACTTGCCCATTTGATGAAAAAGGTTTTAAAAGCATTCAAGTGGAATCATGTTCATAAAGATACATATGCCTGGACAAATTCTATGATTGTACTAGGATGGCTACATGGTGACACCAACAAATGGAATACATTCGTGAGTAACAGAGTACAGAAAATTTGTGAACTCATACCGAAACAACACTGGAAATATGTGAAATCTGAGAACAATGCTGCAGATTGTGCATCACGAGGCATTACGTGCTTACAACTATCACAGCATCCCTTATGGTGGCAAGGACCGAAGTGGGTGAAAACTTACAATGAGGTACAATGAGCTGTTTAGCTGATAAAAGTATAATCACACCGACAACATCTATACATATAATAAAATTGTAGAAAAGTCAAAACTGTACATTGAATATTTTTTAAAAAGAATACTTGGTGTGTGATCTGCAATCGATACCGAAGCCAAAAATATACTTTTTAGAATTTTTGTCTGTTTGTCTGTTTGTCTGTTTGTCTGTTTGTCTGTTTGTCTGTTTGTCTGTATGTATGTCCGGGATAAACTCAAAAAGTACTGCATGGATTTACTTCAAATTTGGCACGAAAATTATTAAGAAGTCGGGTCAACATATAGGCTACATATTATCACGCTATCACCTACGAGGAACGAGCAGTGAACCTTTATTTCTTCAATGTATTCTGTAGCAACGTGTAATCTAACGACGCATATTTGTATGTTGTTATGGTGTTATTATGTTAATAACCATGCTTTAATCTATACATATAATAATAATAATAATATAATATAAGTTAGCTTCACATTTTAATTAACTTATGCCGTTAAACATAACAGACAATTTTAAAACAGTGCCATCTATGAGATTTGATTTGAAACATTAAGTTGAATTACACGTGTAAGCACTTTTTGGTTTTAGATATAAATAAATCTTTGAGATTTTAAAAACATCAAGTCGAATTACATGTTTAAACACTTTTTGAATATAAATAATTGAAATTTCATCATGCGCTTGCGGTCAATAGATGTTTTTAAGAGTCATAGATGGAGTTGTGCATTTTCTTCTTTAAAATTGTATCGTTAATTCTTTTCAGAGATGAGCAAGACAATTAAAAAAATGTATTTGTATATGCTAAAAACTGTTAATATTTTTGTTCGGTATTTATTGGTGTAATGATTGCTTCGTAATTTTATAATTTTACACCATTAAAAAAAAATGTTTCCTATTCGCTAACTAGATGGCGTTGGCGTCGAATCGTCGAGTCGTGCACCAGCGTCGGGTCGATCAAATATATCTGCAAATACGTGAACAAAGGTAGCGATCAGGCGACGTTTGCTTTACAGAACACTGACAGAGACGAGGTGACCAAGTATCAGTCCGGTCGCTACATCAGCACGTCTGAAGCAGTTTGGCGGATACTGGCGTTCTCTATACATGACAGGCATCCTGCCGTCATGCATTTAGACGTCCACCTAGAAAACGGTCAGCGCATATATTTTGATCCCAACAACGTTGCTGAGCGCTTAGAAAATCCGCGCCAAACAACTCTCTTGGCATTTTTCAGGCTCTGCGAAATCGACCAGTTTGCGAGGTTCCTTACGTATGACGAGGTGCCTTCATATTACATGTACGACAAGCAAAGGGGAATATTTAACCGACGTCGAAGAGGAGGTGCTGTCGAAGGTTTTCCGGGAATTTTCAAGGACACCGTATTGGGTAGAGTTTATACCGTGCACCCGAATAATGGCGAATGCTATTTTCTGCGGTTATTACTTCACACGATCCGAGGCCCAACGTCTTTTGCCTTTCTGAGAACATTTGATGGCGTGGAGTATCCCACTTACCGCGCAGCCTGTGTAGCACGTCACCTTCTCGACGGTGACCAAAACTGGGATGACACCCTCGCGGAGGCGAGCGTCAGTAACAGCCCCAGCCGTATGCGTCATCTGTTTGCCGTCATCTTGGTGTTTTGTGGAGTCACGAACCCGGTAGCTTTGTGGGAAAAATATCGACATCATCTATCTGAAGATTTTCTACGAGCTTTGAGGCGTGCTACTGGAGACGAAGTCGAAGTAACTGATGAACGCGTGCTGAACACCTGTCTTAGTTCACTTCAAGACGTGGTCATTTCCATCGGCGGCAATCCATTGGTCGAATATGGGTTACCAGCTCCCCAATCATCACCGCATCAAGACCGTGGAAATCGAGAGTATAACGCTGAGACAATTTACGATCCGAGCGAAATGACCACCATACGAAATCACCATGTCGCTTTGTTCTCTTCAGAGCAAAAACAAATTTATGACACTGTTCTTAAAAGCGTTGGGCAAAACCAGGGTAAAATGTTTTTCTTGGATGCTCCTGGTGGAACAGGAAAAACATTTGTTACCACTGGCATACTTGCAGAGGTCAGGAGGCAAGGCAAAATTGCCATTGCTGTAGCGTCGTCGGGAATCGCTGCCACACTGCTTTCGGGTGGCAAGACAGCACATGCCATGTTTAAAATTCCCATCGATTTAGAGAGCACCGAAACGCCTGTTTGTGGTGTGTCACGCAATAGTGATAAGGGACACGTGCTGAAGGATTGCTCTCTGATCGTATGGGATGAGTGTACGATGGCCAATAGAAAAGCAGTTGAGGCCGTGGACAGAACCCTGCAGGACATCCGCAGGAACGAACACTTGATGGGTGGTGTCACAGTTCTATTCAGTGGCGATTTCCGACAAACGCTTCCCGTGGTGACGCGGGGATCGAGGGCTGACGAGGTGAATGCTTCGTTGAAACGATCTTCGCTGTGGTCACGAGTTCGTACGCTGCGCTTGACCATTAATATGAGAGCTCGGCTCGGCGGCAATGCACGTGCTCAAGAATTCTCCGATGTTCTTCTAAGTCTTGGCGAAGGCACTCTACCAGAGGAGAGAGGTGGGCAGGTGGTGCTTCCAGAGTCTCTCGGTAGAGTCGTATCCAGCTTAGAAGAACTCATTCGCTGTGTGTACGGGGACATCAGTCATATACCGCACCAGCAGAATTCTTGGGTATGTGAGCGGGCAATTTTGACGCCCAAAAATGGTCAGGCTGAAGCAATCAACGAATGCATTCTCTCGAAAATTGAGGGGAATGAAGTGGTTTACACCTCTATAAACACTGTCATCGAGCAAGATGATGCCACACATTATCCCGTGGAATTTCTGAACTCTCTGTCAGCAAGTGGACTTCCAGCGCATACTATCAAGCTGAAAGTCGGTGTCCCGATTATGCTTCTTCGGAACCTATCTCCTCCGAAGTTGTGTAACGGGACCCGCCTTAAAGTCATCTCGCTCCACAGACACAGCATTGAGGCGGAAATTCTTACGGGTTGTGGCGTAGGCGAGGCAGTATTTGTACCACGCATTCCCCTCATACCTCATAACTTCCCGTTCCAGTTCAAGCGCGTACAGTTCCCCGTGAGTGTTTGCTTCGCGATGACCATCAATAAGTCGCAGGGGCAGACACTGAGAGCAGCGGGTGTCGACCTCAGGACGAGCTGCTTCTCACACGGGCAGCTGTACGTCGCTTGCTCCCGCGTCACCAGTCCTGACTCTCTTTACATTTTGGCTGCGGAGAGCCAAACCAGCAATGTTGTTTATAGAGAAGTTTTATAAGTATATATTTTTATCCTTTTCTATATTTATATTTTCTTATTCATTATTTTCTACATTTGCTTCAGTCGCAACTTATTACTTAATTCAGCAGAATCACCATAAAGTCATTTATTCAAAGCAGACTGAAAATCAGCACTTTTGAAGTTCAACAATTTTACAAAAGACAGTCTCCCTCTGTTACTGTACTTTCTGTATTTATGAAATGTAAAGAAGTAACGGGTAAATAAATGTTATTTTAAAAGGTATAATCGTAGGTATTTTTGGTGCTGTATAGCGTTCAGGCAGATGACGTCGCGGGCTACAGCTATACTACAAAAATTCCTGTTAAAATGAAAATAAACAATGCGGGCAACAACCATTGCTACCGCAATCTGTACTTATCCTACCAGTTACAATTTCATTTTAGAGGTAATTACTTCTCAACTGTCTATGTAAAAATATAGCTATCTGATCACAAATTCCACGCGTACGAAGTCGCGGGCACAGCTAGTGCGAAATAAAACGTAAACAATTCAAAACATGTGTTGTGATATCCGAGTCGTCTTCAATTGTAATCGAGTTGTTATATAAATACAGTGACATAACTCGCATTACAAGGTCAATAGCATGGATTAAACGTTTTATTAATAACTCCTTAAAGACAGAAGTAATTACAACAAGCTATTTGACATCATTTGAATTACAAAATACTGAAAAATTTATTATCAAACAGATTCAATTACATACATTCAAGGACGAGATTATATGCTTAAGAGAAAACAAAGGAGTTAGTACAAAAAGTAGCATCCTGGAGTTAAATCCATTTCTCGATGAATATGGCATCTTGAGAGTAGGAGGAAGGTTGCATAACTCTCATTTAAATATTGAGAACAAACATCCCATGTTGTTACCACATAATCATATATTGACAGAATTATTAATTTGGCGAGCGCATAAGAAAACATTACATGGCAGTCCAAAATTAACATACTTAAGACAGAGATTGTGGATAGTAGGTGGACATCGAGCTGTTAAAGGAGTTTTACGAAAATGCATAACATGTCGCCGATATAATGGAAAACAAAGGTCTCAAATTATGGCAGATTTACCAGAACCTCGAGTGACAGTATCACGTCCTTTCACACACACAGGAGTTGACTTTACAGGTCACATTGAAATCAAAGCAAGCCGAGGCCGAGGTATCAGAACGTTATTGGCTTACGTAGCAGTATTTGTATGTCTAGCGACAAAAGCTATTCATCTGGAACTTGTCACAGAGCTGACTAGCATAGCATTTTTGGCAGTATTCAAGCGCTTTTGTGCTCGACGAGGAACACCACGGGACATGTACAGTGACAACGGTACGAATTTTGTAGGTGCAAATAAGATCTTATTACAACAATACAAAACAATTGTAGAGACGATTGACGATTATTTCTTGGGAAATATCTCCGAGATGGGTGTCAAATGGCACTTTAATGCACCGCTATGGCCAAGTGCAGGTGGATTGTGGGAAGCCGCTGTGAAGAGCATGAAATATCATCTCAAACGTGTTCTCGGCGATCAGCGCTTAACTTACGAAGAATTCACCACTCTGTTATGCCAGATCGAAGCATGTTTAAACTCACGACCACTATGTACTGTAACTGAGAGTGCCGAAGAGATTGATTGCCTAACACCAGGTCATTTTCTAACTGGTTCATCACTCATGACAATTGCAGAACCTGACATTGACAACACTTATCATTTAAGAAAAAGATGGCAACTAGTGCAAAAAATTAGCAAAGATTTTTGGAAAAAATGGTCGCAAGAATATCTTCAACAATTACAAGCAAGATTGAAATGGAAGCGAGAAGATTCTGACCCACGAGAAAATGACATTGTTTGCATAAAAGACGATAATGCTCCTGCAGGAAAGTGGGCACTGGGACGTATAACGAAACTTCATCCGGGAAAAGATGGCCACACTAGAGTACAGGCCACACAACATTACAGACTAAAAAGGGTGAAACAAAACGACCCATTACAAAATTGGTCCCATTAATTGAGGCTGAAGAGAAACCCATGCATAATTTACCTAGAAATAGAAATAAAAAACTTACATGGAATAGTTCGATTTGCTATACATTATTACTATTTATGATACTTATAACGCCCACTGTGCAACGAGATCTTATGAAAATTAGCCCACTGACAAAAAATCAAACAATTTATTTTGATAAGATAGCAGATTTACAAGAAATAAGAGGCGAATGGAAATTAGTTTTTTATTATAATATGACAAATTACTGGCGAAACGTCAACGCCTTACAAGAATTCGTCTTACACTTAAGAGAATTTCAAAAGGATGATTGGTTGATGCAATTTCAGATATTAATTAACCAACTTGAACAAAATACAAACGAACTAAATTATTACAACGATCTGCTACGAACGCAGAATATTATTCAGCACAGGTTCAGAAGAGGGTTGGTCGATGGAGTTGGATATATCGCAAATTCCTTATTTGGCATATTAGATCAACGTTTTGCAAATAAATATGAGCAGGATATCAATGTAATCCAATACAACGAAAATCACCTTTTGAAATTGATAAAAAACCAAACTAGCATTTTAGAAACCGAGCATAACATTATACAACGCAATGAAGCGACAATGGTAAAGCACCTAAACTTGATAAATGAACACCTAAACACTTTAGAAAACACTGTCCAAAAGGAAAAAATTGACTCCGAAAAGGCTTTCTACATACTCACTTCCACGATGGCTGCAGAAACAGTAGTTCAAAATCTAAAGACCATACAGCAAAATATTATTAATACATTGACAAATATGTACAGGGGACATATGGATGTACATTTATTATCACCAAGCCAAATTAAAGGGGAATTAGATAAAATTTCCCGACAATTGCCTTGCGATTCTATGCTACCTGTAGTGCACAACGATGTTAGAGACATCTACAGTTTGTTCAGAATACATGCACGCATTACACAACAATATCTATCGATGGAAATAAAAATACCAATACTTCATGATGCCCTGTATGAATTGAATAAACGAATCAGCATACCGCAACATATTGACACGAATCGAGTAATATATGTCACTCCAAATTCCAATTTAATTACTTTTAACACGAATGATTATTCATTCATACCTTTAGAACAATCAGATATCCAAGACTGTCAAAAATATCAGGATACTACTTTAATGTGCAAATTAAATCATCCTATATACAAGACAACAGATCGCCATAAGTCGATATGTGATGTACAGCTGATTCGAAATAATGAACAACACAATTTATATTGCCATATGGAAATTAAAGAATGCGCTGACAGGTGGGTCAAGTTACATAAACAAAACACCTGGTTTTATTATTGTTGTGGCACGTGCGATGTACAAATAATATGTGAATCCGAAGATATCGGAGACATTACCTCACACGGGTCTCATAACACTGAGACACGGGTGTCAATTACAAGGCAATGAATTTACATTGTACGCGAATGTGGAGCATACCAGCAATATCTTATTATCCTCCAATGACCTGATTATGCCCACCATATCTCCACTGAATAAAATAATTAACACCTCTCTACGCAATTCATCCTTACACATTGTAACTCATGAAGAAACTTTTAAAAGGATAGATACGGAATTACAGACAATTAAAGAAAAATCGAAATTAGAAACCGTATCGTCCCATGATTACCATCACTACATAATGATCTATGTGGTTATTGCTATGACTAGTTCATTATTTACAATTTCCATTTGTTATTGGAGAAAAATATCAGCCAAGATACAGGCGCGAGATGCACGAACCAGGTCAGAACAAGATACAGAGGATGGATACAGCAAAATCACCAAACGGGACACAAAAGTGCAGTGTGAAGTGACAAGTGTTGTTCCCTCTACGAGTGGAGTTAATTTTACCACGGAGAGACACGATGACGCGTGTTTATCGCCAGTGTGACGTTTTAAGGACCATAGTTCATTTTTTACATATGTATTTACATTTTTATATTTATTTCGGGGTTATTAATTATTTAATATTCTATTGATTGTACTGTTTTTTAAACTTTTTATGTGGCCTTTATCTTTTGTGGCGGCAATATGTACGGTGCACGTACAGATTTGCATTTATTATTTTTATATGTATATTTTCACTATATTAATATTAGCATAGTTGCACTTTATGCGGCCTACTTTCGATATGCATACGGAGTAGAGCTGATGCACTTTATATATTTAATTAGTTAGTATTCAATTAAACGCGGTTTGGATCGGGCAGCTTGCATTTTGTTCTGGGTTCATTCCCGTTGAGTACTCATTGTATGTATGTAAGTATGTATGTATTACATACATACATACAGTGTAAGTTAAATAAAAGCTTAAAAAGGGTTAGAAATTGATTCAGAAATAGAGAAAAATAATCGCTGCATGAATAGGCCAGCTCCACAGGTGAAATACCACGACCTCTCAGAAGATCGACGTAAAGTGGCTCATTTTTTTTTATGGGATAGGAGGGCAAACGAGCAGGCGTGTTACCTGATGGTAAGCAACCAACGCCGCCCATGGACACCAGCAACACATATAGTGTTACTGTTGCGTTGCCGACCTTTAAGGGATAGGGTATTGGAAAGTACGGGGAATGGGGTGGGCCTCCGAGTACCTCTCTCACCGAACGAAACGCGGCATGAGCCACTTTACGTCGGTCTTCTGAGAGGTCGTGGTCTTTCACCGGTCGAGCCGGCCCATTCATGCAGTGAACTGCTTGGCTCTACCACTGAAAAATTGCATGCCGCGTTTCGTTCGGTGAGAGAGGTACCCGGCTGCTGAGTGAGATTCGCGAAAATCTTAGAAATAAATAATGTATTATTACTTTGATACCGTACTCATCCACAAATTTTTTCATTGTTTTCAATCCTTTATCTGTAATTTATTCGAAAACAATTGCTAGATTCAATTTGTGCTATTTATCGGCTTTAACTGCTGTCCCGCTATGTTAATACTGCAATATCTTCGAAAATATTCGTTTAAATTGAATGCTGTAAAGGGCCAGGTTCACCTATATTACATGCACAGTCTATTTAAGACACTTTATTGGATGAAAATCGATGCTGTAATGTTTAAAATCGCTTCGTAAATAAGCCATTAGCACCCGAATACTGAACCGCCACTCAAATCTGACAATCAATAAAGTGCTACTTACTGCTCAAATTTCACGTATTCTGTCTAATGTGACAGCTACTTAAACGCTTTAGTAGCGCTTATCTATTTGAGTGGCGGTTCAGTATTCGACGTTAGACTCGTAAAAAGTAAAAGAATAAAAATGGTCATTGTGGATTATCCTTAAGAGATAGAGATATGCTTCGCAGACTTTTTTGTAGACCTTCTGAAGGTGTTTAATATTGTAGAACTTTGTTTTGATCTATCACTTAGGGTTCAGCCAGCGTTTCCAATTAAAGTGCTAAATGTCGAAAATGATCATTTTTCTTTAAAACATCATATATGAATCTCAGATCAAAACCGGGGTGGTTTGACACGCTCTAACTATTAAAAAACCTCATCAAAATCCGTTGCGTAGTTTTAAAGATATACGCATATAAGGGGACAGACAGCGGAAAGTGACATTGGTTGTGTTGGCAGGTGACCCTGGATGACTTCATGAACTTCTACAGCGGGGTCAGCGTGGCGATCGACAAAGACTGCTACTTCGACCTGATGATGCGCCAGGCCTACAAGCTCTGAACGACAAGCGACAATCTTTCAAAACAAGCACTTCATCATTTCGAGCGCGTCTGTTAGTTTGCCAGTGTACCAGTCTACTTATCTACTTCGGTACTTTACTTGTTCAGAATATTACCTATAACAATTTAGAATTTTCATATAAAAATAAGTCAACAATCTGTTGGAAAATATTGTTTTGAACAAGTTTGTTTTGAGCACCCGCAGTCCATCACACCAGAAGTCGTTGGTTATCTCATTTAATGATATAATTAATTTTGGTCTGGTATGGATATTTATGTTAATTGCAATAAAGTATTTTAATTTTAATACAACATTTTTATTCGCAGTTACCTAATTTAACCCGAACACAGCCGCACGCACACACACACACACACACACACACACACAGTCAGTGACCAAGAAGCACAACAAAATGCATTGGACGTAAGTGCCAACATGAAGAGGATGCAAGCCTGGGAACAAGTCGAAAAGCAAATAATTGAGCTTAGAGAATTCATTCAACCTAGGGTAAACATCCATAAAGAAATTAAAACTAGGGTAGCCCGTGTTGGTAGTGCCTTCAAGCGACTAAAAATGCTAGAGGAAGTGCGACCCACACCCCAACTCCCAGTTTTATTGTCTCCAAAAGTAGTGAGTGCTCCAACAACACCTCGTACGCGGACATTCACGGAGTCTACGACGACGATGACGGTAGACAGCGAAGCTGATGCTGAAGCAGGCACTGGAGATAATCGCGAGATTCGTAAGGCCAAACGAAGACAACGCAAGTCGCCTGAAGCCGAAAACAAAGCTGCGAAGAAAATAAAGGGAGTAGAACCCATCCCACGCGTTGAAAATGTAAGAACGACACCTGACAAGAAGGTTACAGATATGCAGAAAGTTAAGTCCAAAAAAAACGAGAAAAGGCCACCAAAACAGTCACAGGAAGTAAAAGCTAAGAAAAAGCAACGAGTAGAGCAGCCGCCAAAACTGCCTCAACAGAAGAAACCGAGAAAATCAGTTACAAGATCTAATGCACTGATCGTTCGCCCCAAAGAAAAGGACAGGTATGCGGAGATACTCAGTGGCGTTAAAAAAGACGTCCCCGACGACCAGGTTTGTTCGACTGTAGACAAGATACGCAGAACAGCCGCTGGGGATCTATTAATTATTCTTACCAAAGAGAGTACAGATAAAGGTAAAACCCTGCAAAAAACTATCTCTAAATTGGTGACGCTGAAGTAATCAGCAAGGGGCCACAAGAAGAAATTGAAATTCGAGATCTTGACGATACGACGACAAAGCAAGACATCTTAGAAGAACTGAAAAAGGCGGCTGGAGAAGAAGCCGAAATAACATTGGACGTTATAAAACCGTTGCGCAAGGCGTATGGAGGTACCCAAACTACCTCGGTAACGCTGGCACCGTCACTGGTGAAGAAAATACCTGGGAGAAAATGGCAGGATTAGGATTGGCTAGGTCAACTGTCGGATAAGACTAGTGGAAAAACCAACCAAGTGTTTTAAGTGCTGGTTTTATGGACATCTTGCACATAAGTGTAAAAGCAATGTGGACAGGTCTAGTCATTGTGCTAATTGCGTTACGTGCGTACATGTAAAAAAGAACCCCGATGAGCTTTGTGCATCGAAAAACGCAATACGCAGAACAGTGCCCACATTGCTGGCAGCAGCAGATGCCCAGTTTATTAGGAAGCACTAAAGAAGGTAAAAAAGAAACGAATGTGAAGATATTACAAATAAATCTTAATCACTGCGAAGCTGCGCACGATTTACTATTGCAGTCCGTGCGGGAGATAAAACCAGATCTTACTACTACTACTACTTAATATCAGAGCCCTACAGACATCTCAGCACACAACCGTGGGTAACAGACAGCACTTCTTAAGTGGTAATATGGGCTAGTGGTAAATGCCCATTGCAGATTGCCGCTGGATAGTTCAAATGCCGGATTTGTGGTTGGAAAAGTAGAAGGCATACATTTTTATAGCTGCTATGCTCCGCCAAGCCTTTCACTGGATGCCTTTGAAGACCTATTGGATCGACTGACCGAAGATACAAAACAACATCCGTTAGTGGCGATCGCCGGAGACTAACTCCTGGGCGGTCGATTGGGGCAGTAAAGAGACTAATGCTCGAGGAGAGGCATTACTACAAACCATGCTCAGCCTAGATGTGGTTCTGCTCAATAGCAGAAGTAAGTCCACCTTCTTTCGAGGAGAAGCCAGCTCCATAATTGACCTAACCTTTGTTAGTAGTAGTCTTGAGAGGTACCTGGGCCCAATCCCCAATCCCCGTTCCCTTCCTACTCGCATAAAGGACGGCAAAGCACCACGGTGTTCATGGGCGGTGAGTAGTTGCTTACCATCAGGTGACCTACTTGCTCGTTTGTCCCATCCCATAAAAAAAGGAATAATTTTGTTTTATTAGGACAAAACTTTTCACGATTGAGTTTTAATGATCATTTTCGAGTGGATAAATATCCAAATCTGTAATATTTACCATGGGGTACCTAATAAAGTAAGATATCATTGAATTAAAATAATTGGTGTGAGCCCGGAATCGATTCCATCACTTCTCAATAAGAAGCGAAGAGCTTGTCCACTGGGCCACCGAGACTATTATTACTTAATATTTTTTTTATTTTTTATTTGGAAATCATACAGTGGTAGATACAGCTATGAATTAAAAAAAAATACATTACAAAACACCATTACACAGTTTTCGCATATAAGAAGCTTAATAAACACTTGTCACCTAAGAAAGCAACCACAAAGAATTTAAAATACAGAGTTCCAGCCAAAACAAACTAGCAATAAAAGTAAAATTAAAACTAACAGAAAACAAAATCTTATAAAATAAACAACTTCATCATAAGTCGATAACACATTTATCATTATAAAAATATAATCAGAAACTACAGGAACGATCTACCTATGCTAAGTGCCTCCACACATCTCATCTCTTAGGCCCGTAAGATCAATCATAGTTAAAACTGTCGATTTTCTAAACTATAGTCAATTTTAATCTAGAGTTTAAACCTGCCTCGTAAGATCAACAGCGAAATGGACATAGATTACGTAAACTAAGTTTAGTTTTCGACAGATGGCAACATTTGGTTATTTAATTTCCATATTTCGCTCATCATTCACTCTTTTGTACATTGTCTGTGGCATATTGCGTGAAAAAAACTCTTTTTCTCTTTCTTTTATGAAGTTTTATAGTGTGACCATAGATTTAAGAAAAATAGATCGGCAATAGTCACCCAAACAACGTGACCAAAAATGGGTTGTTAATGTGTGAGTGACTTACGGGGCTCGTGGCGCATTGGTAAAACAACCGGCTGCAGCACTGAGGTCGGGGGTTCGATTTTCGCCCGAGTACAAATATTTATGACAAACATTAATATTTGTGCGGCGTCTGGGCGTTTTTCTATGTATTATAAGTATGTATTTACATATTTACAAAAGAAAAGTATATATGTATTAGTATCCGTTCTCTAGTAACTATAGCACAAACATTTAGTTGCTTAGTTTGGAACTGGCGCTGTGTGATTTGTGTCCAAGATATTATTATTATTATCAATGTGTTCTAAGGGAAAATGGAAAAGCTAGAAGAATGGGCAGCAGCATTCTTTCTCAAGACACTACAGCCTACTGCGATCGCCAACCCGCCTGCCAAGCGTGGCGATTATGGCAAAAACCCCCCATGATTGCGCGGACCGGCAGTTGTGGCGCTTTATGAGGGAGGCCTATGTCCAGCAGTGGACGTCAAAAGGGCTTATGATATGATGTGTTCGTAAAAAGCGCTTCAAAGCGTTAACTTTTACATAGTGTTGGGTGTAATGTTAATGGGTGGAAATATAAATATCCCCAAAATCTAATATACGCAGTTACGCTGTCAGTTATTCGATGCTATTAGTAAATTTTTCCTGACATGTGCCATCTATTGTAGTCTATGCTAAATATATGTATGAACCCACAATCGTTGTGTCAGATGTCAGCTGATAAACGACCGCCATTTTTAAACTAGGCAGGACCACAGTTTAAACGGCAAAATCTTCTGGTATAAGCTAAACTATAGTTTAAACTGTTATTGGAGGTTTATCTAGCATTGATCTTACCAAATAAACGACAGATGAGGTTTAAACTAGATAAAATAGTTTAAACTGTGATTGATCTTACGGGCCTTAGTGAGTATATTTCTTAAGGAATTAGGCGACGATGTAAACAGATCTAGATCGGGCAAGTCTGCAGTTAATAATTTTAGCGCTAAAGGGAGATGTCCTTTAGCGCTAAAATTATTAACTAGTAATACACAAACAAAGTAGTAACAAAGTAGGAATTTTGTCTATAGTTGGTTACGCATCGAGGAACATGAAAAACGTCAAATCTTCTTCTAGTAGACAATTTCGGCACTTTTATACCTATTTTATACAGTAATTCAGGACAGTCAACTTTAGAATTTAGTAGCTTAGAGTAGAAAATTAAATCAGCAATTTGACGCCGAGTTTTTAGGGGAAGTATATGATGCCTTCGACATCTACTCTCGTAATCGTCATCATATGTTTTACATTTATATTGTAAATATCTTAAAAAGTTGGACTGTACTTTTTCCAGCCTATTGATATGAATTTCATATAGTGGGTTCCATACCTGCGAACAGTATTCAAGGTTACCTCGAACAAAGGAACAATATAATATTTTAATTAGTTTAATACTGGTAAACTGCGAACATTGTCTTTTTATAAAGCCTAAAGACTTCTTGGCTTTTTTTACAATATTGTCTATATGTTTTTCATAGGTAAGCTTACTATCATGAAGTACCCCAAGATCCCTTATCTCATCCACAATAGCTAGACTTGCACCTTTTAGTTGATAATTATATCTGGTTATGTTTAGCCTACGTGTAAAGGTTATGTAATAGCACTTCAGGACATTTAGATCTAATCTATTCAAATGACAATATGCCTCAAACCTTCCAAGATCTGCCTGAAGATGGTTACAACCTGATATACTTTTGACATTACAAAATATTTTCATATCATCAGCGTACAGCAGAAACTTGGAAAATATGAAGCATGAACCTACATCATTAATAAATATATTGAACAATAAAGGCCCCAGTAAGGAACCCTGTGGAACTCCCGAGGGAGCAATTTGCCAAGTTGAGGAATAGCCCTTAACCACAACCATAAGAGATCTCTTTTCGATATAAGAGGAGAACCATCTAAACAAATTTCCATGTATTCCAGGGGCTAGAAGTTTTTTCAAAAGAATACAATGGTCTATACGATCAAATACCTTGCTGAAATCAGTGAAAACAGCGTCCACTTGACCACCACTGTCAATGCATGCTGTGGTATAGTCTATAAACGACAAAATATTTGATGTTGATGACCTGTTTTGAAGGAAACCATGCTGTTCTGAAATAAACATAGATTTAATGCAACCATGTAATTGTGTATAAACTATACGTTCAAGAATTTTCGCAAAAATGCACAATTTGGAAATCGGTCTATAATTTTTGATTTCATTTTTGTTTCCACTTTTAAAGACTGGGGTGATAAAAGCAGACTTCCAGATGTTAGGCACTAAACCTTCTTGTAAGGATCTATTGTATAGTATAGTTAAGGGTTCTGCTAAGTTATTAAAACACATCGAAATAAAATAAGGGTCAATACGATCAGGTCCAGGACCAATAGCTAGATTCACCGATTCCAGAAGGTTTGATACCATTTTGTGATTTATTTCTATTCGACTTATATAATTAGAAGGTGTACCAGCATTATAATCACAGTGTTGAGAAGATTGTTGAGGACTAGACACAGAAGTTAGGAAGTTAGTCTGGAAATACTCGGAAAATAAATTACATAAGTCCTCACCACAATCAGCAGTTCGACCTTCATAAGTGAGAGAAGATGGCAAATTATTAGTCCCTTTTTTGTTGGACTTAACATATGTCCAAAATAGTTTAGGATTAACAGTAATTGAATCCTCCATTGTTTTAACATAATTCAAATAGCATTTACCCTCGAGATGTTTGGCTCTTTTTCGCAACATTGAGAATGAATTATAATCTTCGATATTACCATATATATAATATTTATGTAAAAATTTAACTTTATCCCTAAGGATTTATTTTAAAGGTGTTGAATACCAAGGTGGGAAGGATTTAGAATTGATATAGGTTGTAGTTATGTAAGTGTCCATCAATTCATATGGTTATAAAAACATTCTACGGACTCTTCTAAATTAAGATGCAGGAGACAATTTGTCCAATTAGTTGAGCTAAGTGAAGAGTTTATCTTAGAATAGTCTCCAGAACGGTATCGAAATTTGGTTCTCGGGCTTACTTTGAGTAACTCAGTTTCAACAGAACTTAGCATAATATTCAACGATCTGTGGTGGGCGTCCTCTGGTACTAAGGGTTCATTACATACAGTCACAGTTAGGTCAGTATTACACAAAATCCAGTCAAATACACAATTGTTTATATTTAGGCAAAAATTTAATTGTTGTAATCCCGCTTCCAACAAACAGTCATAAAAGTATATTTGGGCATCACCTCTAAAACCAAAAGGGTCCGGATGGTCACTACCATTTGCGGACCAGTTAACATCCTTCATATTAAAATCGCCTGTAATTATAAAAATATCATCAGGATGCGTATCTGATACGAATGATAATTTATCAGTAAAATTTGTAAGCTGAGAACTGAAATTATAACCAAGGTTTTCATCACACAAGTATAACACACAAAAATGAATATTCACAATACTGCCTTTTAATTTCACCATCACCGTAACCCAAAGATCCTCGGGCGATGAGTTCCATTCTGGACGTAAAAGTGCAGTCAATTCACGGCGAACTGCAATTAACACTCCCCCGCCATATATTTGATTAGTATGTAAATAATTTCTATCACGTCTCCAAACAATATAACGGTCATCAAACAGTTCACTGTTACTAATGCTATCCAACAACCAAGTCTCGGTTATAAGTATAACATCATAGTTATACAGCGTGTCCCACATTGGGTATATCAAGCCGCGAGGGCTGTATACAGGATGGAATTGCCTATCGGATGGCTATATTTAAAATGCGATAAGTCGAAATTTTAGATCTGAAAAAAAATTAATAATTCCTACTGAGTCCGCAAATAATAATATTTGACATGGTCACCCTACTATAAAGACTTTCATTGATATCACATACACACATACACAAGAAATCGTAACATATGGTACGATTTCTTGTGTACCTACAACACGGATATAAAAATTTAGACCTTATTCTGTAGTAGTAGAGCCGATATTGCTAAGTTATGGTGAGATATAAAATAAAAATTTTGTATTTCATTCTGAATAAATAAAATTCATTCATAGTTTAATACATATCTAACCAGATTTTTCGTTTAAGATTTATGGTGAACACTTACCATTTCTCAGTGTGACTACAAAAAAGGTTCAATGTGCTGTCCTCCTCTCGTAACACATAGGTTTACACGCCGCGATACAGATTGTGTGGCACGGCTCAGATACTCCGGTGTTAGAGTACCACAAGCTTCCACAATTTTTTGGCGCATATCATTCACAGTTTCACACTGCGTAGCATACACCACACTTTTCAAATATCCCCACAAAAAAAAGTCCATTGGCGTTAAATGGGCGACCGTGGTGGCCATGGAACAGTTCCAGAACGTCCAATCCACGCATGAAAGCGATCGTCCAGATATTCGCGTACAGAACGAGTGTAATGCGCTGGCGCGCCGTCTTGCTGGAAAATCATGTCGCGCTAAACTAACAAAGGAAGGCCTTCAAGTTCTTCCTCCAAGGTGGTCCTCAACATTTCCAAGTAGATTTCACCGTTCAACCGGTCCGGCAAAAATACAGGGCCTATCAATTTGTCACCGATGATACCGGCCCACACATTAATTTTCCACCTGTGCTGAAAATGGCTTTGACGAAAAGCATGTGGATTTTCATGGGATCAGTAGTGCTCGTTGTGGCTATTGGATAGTCCAAAACGAGTAAAGGTAGCCTCATCAGACCATAGAACCCGAGACGCAAACATATGGTCAGCAGTAACCTGACTACGATACCACACACAGAATCGCAGTCTTAATAAAAAATCTGCTTCTGTCAGCTGTTGTGTGCGCTGGTAATGGTAAGGATGCTGACTATCTTTTTTTAAAGTTCTCCATACTTTCATTCTAGACACACCTAATACGACAGAGGCTTTTCTAGTACTTCTAGTTGGATCTTCAGCAAAGTGATCCAAAATATTCTGTTCTACACGAGCATCCGCACGGTCACACGATCGTCCTTCAGAGTTTGGACTGTGGAAAGAACCGTTTGAGTGCAAACGGTTGATCAGGCTCCTGAAGCATGCATAAGAAGGAAGTCTTCGCTGATTCTCCAGCTCTCTTCCATCAATGTTACGTTGTCGATAAAGTTCGCGCGCTGCAGTAAGGATTCCCTCCGATGCACCCACACACATAATCATATCATAGTACTCTGCATTTGAATACTCCGCCATTATAAAATTACGAAATAACGAAAGCACTTTCACTAACTTGACACCGATGGATGACACTGACCGATAGAACAAGCGAACAATAATGAAGAGCGTGTAAAAAAATAATCACTAACGAACATTAGTAAGGATGTGAAAAAATAACTGATTATTGAAATATTCGATTAAAAATCAACTTCTAAAAGTAAAAAAATCTATTAAATTTAGTAATTATTTTTATATGACTAATCGATTAATAACCGATTATTTTATTAATCATTCAATTACATATTACCGACTTTTTTTCATCTGCAACGCCCCGATATTAAGTTTGGTCTTCTGGCCCGGAACGAAAACTGCTAAAGAATACTTTTTCCATAATGTTATTTATTTGTTAACGCCATCAATGACCGCATTCCTTCTATACCTTTGAAACAGTTTAGTTATTTATTTATTCAAATATTCACTAGATGGAGTCGATGAATAATACAATTTTATAAGCCGACATTTGGTTGATATGTTCTCTTTTATTGTATATTTCCAAATTACTAAATATTACATGGATACTCACTCGCTTCGTTAACTTTCATAACTCTTTTCAAGCACGCGCGTCGGTTTTTGAGGCTCCTAACATCACCTTCCTCCAGAACACGTTCTATTTGGTCATGTAATGTGTGTCTTGGCCGTCCTCGACTCCTACATCCATCCGCTTTTGCATTGTATATCTGGTCAATCGTGTTAAATGATCGGTCAGTCTTGCATCATCCATCCTTTCTACATGTCCGAACCATCGAACCAACCATGCCCTTTCTTACTTTTACACCGACACTCTCTTTCAAACCAACTTCCTTCCTTACAACCTTGTTTCCTACGCGGTCAGCGAGAGTCACTCCGCAGATTTTGCGCAGTGCCCTCATTTCTACCGCGTTTATTCTACTTTCATGCACACTCTGCCATACCCAGCTCTCGTTTCCATAAGTTAGCGTTGGGATCAGGACTGCATTGTGGATTGCTAGCTGGGCTTTTCTGCTGACGTTTTTTGCGCCCAGGAATCTGGCCAACGCTCCATTTACGCTATTTCCTATCGCCACTCGTTTTTCTACATCCGTGGTGTACCTTCCATCCCTGCTAAAAGCGCATCCAAGATATACAATTTCATTCACCTGTTCCAGCACTACATCATCAATCATTATCCTTGCATCTGTTCTGGATTCCTCCCTTTCAAACACCATAACTTTCGTTTTCGTCGCATTCAACTGCAAGCCTTTAATCATGCAATCATCTTTCATAGTAGTGACTAGTGTTTGCAGGTCCGACGGCAATTCGGCCAGAAGCACGGCGTCATCTGCGTAAAGCAGGCAGCTCACAACTAGGTCACCCATTCGCATCACTACATCCATCGATCTCACTCTCTGGAGACAACTGTCCAGGTATAGGATGAACAGTCGAGCGGGCACCAACGGGGGCTAATCGGTGCCCGTCGCTTCCGGGGCACGCCGGAGCAGCCCGTCCGGCTCAGTTTGCTTCGGTCAAGTTTGCGTCCCACTGGGACGGCAGGGGTCGCGACGTGCACGCTCTTGATAAGACCCCCTAAAACTAATTGTACATATTGCCCAAAAATTTAAAAATCCATTAATTTAAATAAGTCGATTATTTTCTTAAATAAATACGGTTATTAATTAATCGATTTTTTCATTGTAATAAATTAATCGTTTAATCAAAAATCGTTTTCTTATGTTTAATGTCACATTCCTAAATACTAGTGTCTCTGCCATTTTTAATTTCTTAGGGTACCGTTATACCAAAATACGGAACCTTTATACGATAACTTATTTTTTTATAATAACTTTAAAAATACTAGTCTCTGTACTACAGAGTCTACTAGATATTTTAATTTCACTCAAATCTCATCCAAAGCAAATTGGAATAGTATTTTAGAAAATCTCTAAATTTTAAGTAATAATACACACAATACCGAATACCGGATTTAACATAACTTAACTTCACGCCTTACCCGAAGGTGTAGGCAGCGGCCGTTAAGTCCCGTCTCGCCCTTATGTTTACGTCCCAAATGGAATAGGTGGCGAACCTATTGCCATACCGGGCACAAAGTTTTCAGACATCGATATTTATCACACTTAACTTCCGCAAACGATTTTAAAAAGTCATTGGTGTGAGCCAGTGTCAGGATTCGAACCCGGACCTCTGGATCAGAAGCCTTGTGCTCTCCCATTGGACCACCGAGACTCCTAGGATTTACCTACGTAATACTTTTTAAGCTTTCACGTGTTATGCAACATAATGATAATAATAATATACTTTATTAATTTGCGTTGGTACATTAAAATTATACGGACCCATAATAAATAATACATATTATTATTTCAAAATATTTCACTGTAAATTTAGAAATGCCGACAAATTCTTTTTATAAATGCCGCCTGATGAGTTCAAGGTTATCTTGTGCGAGCCGAAAGGCAGGCGGCAATTTTCAAAGGAAGTTTCGGGCGCGTGTAACAGGTCACAGCACGTGTAAGAGGTGCACACATATACACAGCACATATACACATGACCTACAAATGAATCATTAAGTAGGGTTCACAGTTTTTTGTGTAACTTCACGCCTCAAATACATGAGAGTGTAGGCAGCGAATACTATTTACTGATTATGTTTCATGGTAATTTTATATGATTTCTTATTGCGAACCGAATACAGATAGCTTTTTTTGTGTAACTTCACGCCTCAAATACATGAGAGTGTAAGCAGTGAAAACTATTTACTGATTATGTTTCATGGTAATTCCATGTGGTTTCTTAAACAGATCAGAATGTAGTCAGCTTAATATTTTTTTGTAACTTCACGCCCCAAATACATGCGGGTGTAGGCAGCGAAAATTACTGATTATGTTTCATGGTAATTTTATATGATTTCTTATTGCGAACCGAATACAGATAGCTTATTTTGTGTAACTTCACGCCTCAAATACATGAGAGTGTAGACAGGGAAAACTATTTACTGATTATGTTTCATGGTAATTCCATATGATTTCTTAAACAGATCAGAATGTAGTCAGCTTAATATTTTTTTGTAACTTCACGCCCCAAATACATGCGGGTGTAGGCAGCGAAAATTACTTTTTGATTATGTTTCATGGTAATTTTATATGATTTCTTATTGCGAACCGAATACAGATAGCTTTTTTGTGTAACTTCACGCCTCAAATACATGAGAGTGTAAGCAGTGAATACTATTTACTGATTATGTTTCATGGTAATTCCATGTGGTTTCTTAAACAGATCAGAATGTAGTCAGCTTAATAGTTTTTTGTAACTTCACGCCCCAAATACATGCGGGTGTAGGCAGCGAAAATTACTTATTGATTATGTTTCATGGTAATTTTATATGATTTCTTATTGCGAACCGAATACAGATAGCTTTTTTGTGTAACTTCACGCCTCAAATACATGAGAGTGTAAGCAGTGAAAACTATTTACTGATTATGTTTCATGGTAATTCCATGTGGTTTCTTAAACAGATCAGAATGTAGTCAGCTTAATATTTTTTTGTAACTTCAGGCCCCAAATACATGCGGGTGTGGGCAGCGAAAAT
The DNA here is from genome assembly GCA_905147225.2 of Euproctis similis. Classification (NCBI taxonomy): domain Eukaryota; kingdom Metazoa; phylum Arthropoda; class Insecta; order Lepidoptera; family Erebidae; genus Euproctis; species Euproctis similis. The sequence goes on along the minus strand of LR990121.1, from coordinate 215,526 downwards.
TACTTATTGATTATGTTTCATGGTAATTTTATATGATTTCTTATTGCGAACCGAATACAGATAGCTTTTTTTGTGTAACTTCACGCCTCAAATACATGAGAGTGTAAGCAGTGAAAACTATTTACTGATTATGTTTCATGGTAATTCCATGTGGTTTCTTAAACAGATCAGAATGTAGTCAGCTTAATATTTTTTTGTAACTTCACGCCCCAAATACATGCGGGTGTAGGCAGCGAAAATTACTTATTGATTATGTTTCATGGTAATTTTATATGATTTCTTATTGCGAACCGAATACAGATAGCCTTTTTTTGTGTAACTTCACGCCTCAAATACATGAGAGTGTAGGCAGGGAAAACTATTTACTGATTATGTTTCATGGTAATTCCATATGATTTCTTAAACAGATCAGAATGTAGTCAGCTTAAATTTTTTTGTAACTTCACGCCCCAAATACATGCGGGTGTAGGCAGCGAAAATTACTTATTGATTATGTTTCATAGTAATTTTATAAGATTTCTTAATGCGAACCGAATACAGATAGCTTTTTTTGTGTAACTTCACGCCTCAAATACATGAGAGTGTAGACAGGGAAAACTATTTACTGATTATGTTTCATGGTAATTCCATGTGGTTTCTTAAAGAATGATTAGAAAGAAGATCAGAATGTAGTCAGCTTAAATTTTTTTTGTAACTTCACATAATTATTACAAATTAGAGATGACAACCCTATTGATGATCGAAATGGAAAAATGAATGAAATAATTTAGGCGAGTAGTCACAATGAACTCAGTTGTCGTAGGTCATAAGTAGGGTGATCATGGTTCATATTTCTGCGGGATAATTTTTGTAAAAAAAGTAAAAAAAAAATTTTTTTGCCTTTTTTTACTTTCTATAGGATATCTAGATTTCAAAGCATGTCTAGATTCTAGATATAAGTGGTTAGAATAGGGTCTGTGAAGCACCCTGTATAAGAAAATGTTTCGCTTAAACGTATTTGTTTTTGTTCGAAGTCCCCTTGTATTCTGGTAATCTACAGCGTGTCCCACATTGGGTATATCAAGCCGCGATGGGTGGATACAGGATGGAATTGCCTATCGGATGGCTATATTTAAAATGTGATAAGTCGAAATTTTAGATCTGAAAAAAAAAATAATAATTCCTACTGAGTCCGCAAATAATAATATTTGACATGGTCACCCTACTATAAAGACTTTCATTGATATCACATACACACATACACAAGAAATCGTAACATATGGTACAATTTCTTGTGTACCTACAACACGGATATAAAAAATTAGACCTTATTCTGTAGTAGTAGAGCCGATATTGCTAAGTTATGGTGAGATATAAAATAAAAATTTTGTATTTCATTCTGATTAAATAAAATTCATTCATAGTTGTTTGTTTTTGTTCGAAGTCCCCTTGTATTCTGGTAATCTACAGCGTGTCCCACATTGGGTATATCAAGCCGCGATGATGATCAACATTCTACATCCGTGGTGTACCTTCCATCCCTGCTAAAAGCGCATCCAAGATATACTATTTCATTCACCTGTTCCAGCACTACATTATCAACCATTATCCTTGCATCTGTTCTGGATTCCTCCCTTTCAAACACCATAACTTTCGTTTTCGTCGCATTCAACTGCAAGCCTTTAATCATGCAATCATCTTTTTTTTCTAACCAGATTTTTCGTTTAAGATTTATGGTGAACACTTACCATTTCTCAGCGTGACTACAAAAAAGGTTCAATGTGCTGTCCTCCTCTCGTAACACATAGGTTTACACGCCGCGATACAGATTGTGTGGCGCGGCTCAGATACTCCGGTGTTAGAGTACCACAAGCTTCCACAATTTTTTGACGCATATCATTCACAGTTTCACACTGCGTAGCATACACCACACTTTTCAAATATCCCCACAAAAAAATGTCCATTGGCGTTAAATCGGGCGACCGTGGTGGCCATGGAACAGTTCCAGAACGTCCAATCCACGCATGAAAGCGATCGTCCAGATATTCGCGTACAGAACGAGTGTAATGCGCTGGCGCGCCGTCTTGCTGGAAAATCATGTCGCGGTAAACTAACAAAGGAAGGCCTTCAAGTTCTTCCTCCAAGGTGGTCCTCAACATTTCCAAGTAGATTTCACCGTTCAACCGGTCCGGCAAAAATACAGGGCCTATCAATTTGTCACCGATGATACCGGCCCACACATTAATTTTCCACCTGTGCTGAAAATGGCTTTGACGAAAAGCATGTGGATTTTCATGGGACCAGTAGTGCTCGTTGTGGCTATTGGATAGTCCAAAACGAGTAAAGGTAGCCTCATCAGACCATAGAACCCGAGACGAAAACATAGGGTCAGCAGTAACCTGACTACGATACCACTCACAGAATCGCAGTCTCAATAAAAAATCTGCTTCTGTCAGCTGTTGTGTGCGCTGGTAATGGTAAGCATGCTGATTATCTTTTTTTAAAGTTCTCCATACTTTCATTCTAGACACACCTAATACGACAGAGGCTTTTCTAGTACTTCTAGTTGGATCTTCAGCAAAGTGATCCAAAATATTCTGTTCCACACGAGCATCCGCACGGTCACTCGATCGTCCTTCAGAGTTTGGACTGTGGAAAGAACCGTTTGAGTGCAAACGGTTGACCAGCCTCCTGAAGCATGCATAAGAAGGAAGTCTTCGCTGATTCTCCAGCTCTCTTCCATCAATGTGACGTTGTCGATAAAGTTCGCGCGCTGCAGTAAGGATTCCCTCCGATGCACCCACACACATAATCATATCATAGTACTCTGCATTTGAATACTCCGCCATTATAAAATTACGAAATAACGAAAGCACTTTCACTAACTTGACACCGATATATGATACTGACCGATAGAACAAGCGAACAATAATGAAGAGCGTCTAAAAAAATAATCACTAACGAACATTAGTAAGGATGTGAAAAAATAATTGATTATTGAAATAATCGATTAAAAATCAACATCTAAAAGTAAAAAAATCTATTAAATTTAGTAATTATTTTTATATGACTAATCGATTAATAACAGATTATTTTATTAATCATTCAATTACATATTACCGACTTTATTTCATCTGCAACGCCCCGATATTAAGTTTGGCCCGGAACGAAAACTACTAAAGAATACTTTTTCCATAATGTTATTTTTAACGCCATCAATGACCGCATTCCTTCTATACCTTTGAAACAGTTTAGTTATTTATTTATTCCAATATTCACTAGATGGAGTCGATGAATAATACAATTTTATCAGCCGACATTTGGTTGATATGTTCTCTTTTATTGTATATTTCCAAATTACTAAATATTACATGGATACTTTTTAAAAGTCTCGGTGGCGCAGTGGGCGAGCGCACGACCTCTGATCCAGAGGTCCGGGGTTCGATTCCAGACACTGGCTCACACCAATGACTTTTCGAAATTGTTTTCGGAAGTTATGTGTGATAAATACCGATGACTGACAAACTTTGTGCCCGGTATGGCAATAGGTTCGCCACCTATTCCATTTGGGACGTAAACATAACGGCGAGACGAGGCTTAACAGCCGCTGCTTACACCTTCGGCTACAAAAGGCGTGAAGTTATGTTATGTTATGTTACATGGATACTCACTCGCTTCGTTGACTTTCATAACTCTTTTCATGCACGCGCGTCGGTTTTTGAGGCTCCTAACATCACCTTCCTCCATAACACCTTCTATTTGGTCATGTAATGTGTGTCTTGGCCGTCCTCGACTCCTACATCCATCCGCTTTTGCATTGTATATCTGGTCAATCGTGTCAAATGCTCGGTCAGTCTTGCATCATCCATCCTTTCTACATGTCCGAACCATCGAACCAACCATGCCCTTGCTTACTTTTACACCGACACTCTCTTTCAAACCAACTTCCTTCCTTACAACCTTGTTTCCTACGCGGTCAGCGAGAGTCACTCCGCAGATTTTGCGCAGTGACCTCATTTCTACCGCGTTTATTCTACTTTCATGCACACTCTACCATACCCAGCTCTCGTTTCCATAAGTTAGCGTTGGGATCAGGACTGCATTGTGGATTGCTAGCTGGGCTTTCTGCTGACGTTTTTTGCGCCCAGGAATCTGGCCAACGCTCCATTTACGCTATTTCCTATCGCCACTCGTCTTTCTACATCCGTGGTGTACCTTCCATCCCTGCTAAAAGCGCATCCAAGATATACTATTTCATTCACCTGTTCCAGCACTACATTATCAACCATTATCCTTGCATCTGTTCTGGATTCCTCCCTTTCAAACACCATAACTTTCGTTTTCGTCGCATTCAACTGCAAGCCTTTAATCATGCAATCATCTTTCATAGTAGTGACTAGTATTTGCAGGTCCGACGGCAATTCGGCCAGAAGCACGGCGTCATCTGCGTAAAGCAGGCAGCTCACAACTAGGTCACCCATTTGCATCACTACATCCATCGATCTCACTCTCTGGAGACAACTGTCCAGGTATAGGATGAACAGTCGAGCGGACAGCACGCAACCCTGTTTGACGCCGATATTGACGTAAAAACCAGGGGGACAAGCCGCCGTCAACACGCACACACGCTGTGCAGTCCTCGTAAGTGGACTGCACAGCGCGCAGCAGTGCTCCGCTCACCCCGTAGCCCGGGAGTATATCCCACAGATCCTTTCGTAACACTCTGTCAAACGCTTTTTCCAGATACACAAAACCGCAGAAAACCTTCCGGTTAACAGCCAGTTGTTTCTCCACGATGTCGCGGAGAGAAAAAATCTGATCCATGCACCCTCGTCCGCTTCTAAAACCACCCTGAGCCTCCCACAACACTCCATCAGATATCACCCTCATTCTCCTTTCAATAATTTTCCCATACACTTTTGCTGCTAAACTGATCAAACTGATGGCCCTGTAACTGGCGCACTGCATACGTGATCCCGGCACGTATGCAGTGCGCCTCCAGTCCGTGGGAACCTTACCTGACCTCCAGCACAGATTGCTCAAGGTCAGGAAAGAGTCCCGGGCACAGGTTCCACCGTATTTGATCATTAAGCAGACATCATATCAATTCCAGCTGCCATGCCAGAAACATAGAAACATACCAGGAACATACTCGTACATTTCCCCAAAATACTCACTCCACCTGCCCAATACATCGCTTGGGTTTGCAAGAATGTCACCAGCCTTAGACATAATTTTGTCCATTCTGGATGTTGACGAAGAACCCCGAGACTTTCTAACTTCCCTCCAGAAGAGTTTGTTATTCGCCTCGAAGTTCTCCGTCAACCTCACTTCCTCATTCGCAACTAGTCTTTCACGCTTCGCTTTCACTAAGGCTTTGGTAACATTCCTGCAGCGGCGGTAGCTCTCATACTTTTTCTCTGTCATACTAACATTCTGATTCAAACTTGAGACATAATCCAACCATGCTTTTTTCTTTCTTTCGACGCTGGATTTCACATCCTCGTCCCACCAGGCATCACCTCTCAGAATCCTATGCCTATGCCTATGCCTCTTTGCACTACCACATACTTCTTTTGCAATATCCACTATACTTTCTTTCATTCTTTCTCAGCATTCTTCAACACCTAAGTCAGAAAGACTCGTCTCATTGAGTCTTTTACTGACTAGGTCTACATACATACTCCGTACACTTTCACCTTCTAATTTCTCACATTTTATCTTTTCAAGCTCTCCGAAATGGGTACGCACTCGCCAGTGTCTCCACTTCTTGAAAGGCCCACGAAACGGCTTACTACCAGGTAGTGGTCCGTATCAAGAGTGGGGCCTCTGTAGGCTCGTGTATCCCTTTAGAGTATTTCGGAGACGACTATCTACCAAAATCAAATCAATCATACTCTTTTGTTCATTCCGTCTCCACGTATACGTGTGAATATCTTTATGACGGAATAATGTGTTAGACACATCGAGGTTCCGTTCCAGGCATACGTCCAAGATGGGCTTACCAGCATCATTGACTCTCTTGTCACCATTCGGACCAAGTACAGCCTCCAGGCCATCTCTCTTGGTTCCGACCCATCCATTAAGATCACCACACAGAATTATCCTTTCATGTCCCTCAGCCAGATTCAGAATATCCCTAACAGATTCCCAAGACTCCTCGAGTTCGCGGGGATCCGCGGAGCTTACGGGAGCATAAGCTGCGACCAGGAAAACTCGCGTGATCCCCAGTTTTATTCGACCCCAAAGATGTCTTGAGCCTACCAACTCATAATCTTTCACTCCGGAAGCAAAGTGGGAGGAGAGAACGACTCCAACACCCCCACTAGGACGGACGTCCTGGTCCACTCCGGACCATAGGGCTACCATGCCACCGGGGAGGTCCTCGGTCTCACTCCCCCTCCGCTTTGTCTCCGTCAAACATAAGGCATCCAGGCATCTCTCATTTATTACATTCATCATCTCATTCATCTTTCTGATCATACTACCTCTAACATTCCACGTGCCTATACGGCACTCCCCTCTCCTCGTCCCACCAGGATTGGCGCTGCGTGAAGGGTGGCGTCCCCCTTCGCCGCATGCGCATGCAGCCGCACCGACGGGGGCTAATCGGTGCCCGTCGCTTCCGGGGCACGCCGGAGCAGCCCGTCCGGCTCAGTTTGCTTCGGTCAAGATTGCGTCCCACTGGGACGGCAGGGGTCGCGACGTGCACGCTCTTGACATGACCCCCTAAAACTAATTGTACATATTGCCCAAAAATTGAAAAATCCATTAATTTAAATAAATCGATTATTTTCTTAAATAAATACGATTATTAATTATCGATTTTTTCATTGTAATAAATTAATCGTTTAATCAAAAATCGTTTTCTTATGTTTAATGTCACATTCCTAAATACTAGTGTCTCTGCCATTTTTAATTTCTTAGGGTACCGTTATACCAAAATACGGAACCTTTATACGATAACTTATTTTTTTATAATAACTTTAAAAATACTAGTCGCTGTACTACAGAGTCTACTAGATATTTTAATTTCACTCAAATCTCATCCAAAGCAAATTGGAATAGTATTTTAGAAAATCTCTAAATTTTAAGTAATAATACGCACAATACCGAATACCGGATTTAACATAACATAACTTCACGCCTTACCCGAAGGTGTAGGCAGCGGCCGTTAAGCCCTGTCTCGCCCTTATGTTTACGTCCCAAATGGAATAGGTGGCGAACCTATTGCCATACCGGGCACAAAGTTTTCAGACATCGATATTTATCACACTTAACTTCCGCAAACGATTTTGAAAAGTCATTGGTGTGAGCCAGTGTCAGGATTCGAACCCGGACCTCTGGATCAGAAGCCTTGTGCTCTCCTATTGGACCACCGAGACTCCTAGGATTTACCTACGTAATACTTTTTAAGCTTTCACGTGTTATGCAACATAATGATAATAATAATATACTTTATTAATTTGCGTTGGTACATTAAAATTATACGGACCCATAATAAATAATATTAATATTTCAAAATATTTCACTGTAAATTTAGAAATGCCGACAAATTCTTTTTATAAATGCCGCCTGATGAGTTCAAGGTTACCTTGTGCGAGCCGAAAGGCAGGCGGCAATTCTCAAAGGAAGTTTCGGGCGCGTGTAACAGGTCACAGCACGTGTAAGAGGTGCACACATATACACAGCACATATACACATGACCTACAAATGAATCATTAAGTAGGGTTCACAGTTTTTTGTGTAACTTCACGCCTCAAATACATGAGAGTGTAGGCAGCGAATACTATTTACTGATTATGTTTCATGGTAATTTTATATGATTTCTTATTGCGAACCGAATACAGATAGCTTTTTTTGTGTAACTTCACGCCTCAAATACATGAGAGTGTAAGCAGTGAAAACTATTTACTGATTATGTTTCATGGTAATTCCATGTGGTTTCTTAAACAGATCAGAATGTAGTCAGCTTAATATTTTTTTGTAACTTCACGCCCCAAATACATGCGGGTGTAGGCAGCGAAAATTACTTATTGATTATGTTTCATGGTAATTTTATATGATTTCTTATTGCGAACCGAATACAGATAGCTTTTTTTGTGTAACTTCACGCCTCAAATACATGAGAGTGTAAGCAGTGAATACTATTTACTGATTATGTTTCATGGTAATTCCATGTGGTTTCTTAAACAGATCAGAATGTAGTCAGCTTAATATTTTTTTGTAACTTCACGCCCCAAATACATGCGGGTGTAGGCAGCGAAAATTACTTATTGATTATGTTTCATGGTAATTTTATATGATTTCTTATTGCGAACCGAATACAGATAGCTTTTTTGTGTAACTTCACGCCTCAAATACATGAGAGTGTAAGCAGTGAAAACTATTTACTGATTATGTTTCATGGTAATTCCATGTGGTTTCTTAAACAGATCAGAATGTAGTCAGCTTAATATTTTTTTGTAACTTCACGCCCCAAATACATGCGGGTGTAGGCAGCGAAAATTACTTATTGATTATGTTTCATGGTAATTTTATATGATTTCTTATTGCGAACCGAATACAGATAGCTTTTTTTGTGTAACTTCACGCCTCAAATACATGAGAGTGTAAGCGGTGAAAACTATTTACTGATTATGTTTCATGGTAATTCCATGTGGTTTCTTAAACAGATCAGAATGTAGTCAGCTTAATATTTTTTTGTAACTTCACGCCCCAAATACATGCGGGTGTAGGCAGCGAAAATTACTTATTGATTATGTTTCATGGTAATTTTATATGATTTCTTATTGCGAACCGAATACAGATAGCCTTTTTTTGTGTAACTTCACGCCTCAAATACATGAGAGTGTAGGCAGGGAAAACTATTTACTGATTATGTTTCATGGTAATTCCATATGATTTCTGAAACAGATCAGAATGTAGTCAGCTTAAATTTTTTTGTAACTTCACGCCCCAAATACATGCGGGTGTAGGCAGCGAAAATTACTTATTGACTATGTTTCATAGTAATTTTATAAGATTTCTTAATGCGAACCGAATACAGATAGCTTTTTTTGTGTAACTTCACGCCTCAAATACATGAGAGTGTAGACAGGGAAAACTATTTACTGATTATGTTTCATGGTAATTCCATGTGGTTTCTTAAACAGATCAGAATGTAGTCAGCTTAATATTTTTTTGTAACTTCACGCCCCAAATACATGCGGGTGTAGGCAGCGAAAATTACTTATTGATTATGTTTCATGGTAATTTTATATGATTTCTTATTGCGAACCGAATACAGATAGCCTTTTTTTGTGTAACTTCACGCCTCAAATACATGAGAGTGTAGGCAGGGAAAACTATTTACTGATTATGTTTCATGGTAATTCCATATGATTTCTGAAACAGATCAGAATGTAGTCAGCTTAAATTTTTTTGTAACTTCACGCCCCAAATACATGCGGGTGTAGGCAGCGAAAATTACTTATTGACTATGTTTCATAGTAATTTTATAAGATTTCTTAATGCGAACCGAATACAGATAGCTTTTTTTGTGTAACTTCACGCCTCAAATACATGAGAGTGTAGACAGGGAAAACTATTTACTGATTATGTTTCATGGTAATTCCATGTGGTTTCTTAAACAGATCAGAATGTAGTCAGCTTAATATTTTTTTGTAACTTCACGCCCCAAATACATGCGGGTGTAGGCAGCGAAAATTACTTATTGATTATGTTTCATGGTAATTTTATATGATTTCTTATTGCGAACCGAATACAGATAGCTTTTTTTGTGTAACTTCACGCCTCAAATACATGAGAGTGTAGACAGGGAAAACTATTTACTGATTATGTTTCATGGTAATTCCATGTGGTTTCTTAAAGAATGATTAGAAAGAAGATCAGAATGTAGTCAGCTTAATTTTTTTTTGTAACTTCACATAATTATTAAAAATTAGAGATGACAACCCTATTGATGATCGAAATGGAAAAATGAATGAAATACTTTAGGCGAGTAGTCACAATGAACTCAGTTGTCGTAGGTCATAAGTAGGGTGATCATGGTTCATATTTCTGCGGGATAATTTTTGTAAAAAAAGTAAAAAAAAATTTTTTTTGCCTTTTTTTACTTTCTATAGGATATCTAGATTTCAAAGCATGTCTAGATTCTAGATATAAGTGGTTAGAATAGGGTCTGTGAAGCACCCTGTATATCTATATCTATATATAAAATAAAACTAAGTCGATAAAATGTGCGTGCCGATAAAACTTAAAAAGGAGTCCCGACACGATAAAGGGACTTATGTGGTGTGATAGCCCTTTATCCCTCCTCGAACAAGAAAGTTCCCGTTTTAATCTAAGGGGCATGTTTTTAAAGATATAAGGGACTTTCCGACCCTTCAACTTGGAAATTAAGTCCAGTGGCGCCATCTGTTATCGAATATTTGAACTTCGTTCAAGACAACTATGGAGACTATACACTCCAATAGTCATAGTGTATAGTCTCCATATTTGTGAGCCATTGCAGCATGTGTAGTAGTGACGCGAAATTTAAAATTCCAATTTCAATAAAATCTTAAATTTCATTTGTTACTATAATAAAGTTGTTAAATTTTGTGTATTTATACGTCATTATTTAACGTATATTTTGGATTTAAAGCGACATAATTTTAGTTATCCAAATTAGTTCTCAAAATATTTAAAAATTTAGGTTTTTAAATTTCGCGCCTTTACTACATACGCCACCGCTACAGAAGCTAGAAAGTTCCCGTTTTAATCTAAAGGGCGTGTTTCTAAAGATATAAGGAACTTTCCAACCCTACAACTTGGAAATTAAGTATAGTGGCGCCATCTGTTATCGAATATTTGAACTTCATTCAGGACAACGATTGTTTGGGTTGCATTTCCAAAAGCGTTGCGAGCAATTGTAGCATGTGTAGTAGTGGCGCGAAATTAAAAATTCCAATTTCAATAAAGTCTTAAATTTAATTTGTTGCTATAATAAAGTTATTAAATTTTGTGTATTTATACGTCATTAGCTAACTTATATTTTGGAGTTAAAGCGACATAATTTTAGTTATCCAAATTAGTTCTCAAAACATTAAAAAATTTAGGTTTTTAAATTTCGCGCTTTTACTACAAATGCTACCGCTATAGAACCTTTTATTATGGCGGACGATAATGACCAGAATACTCTAGAAGGTGTGAGAGAGAAAATATTTTCAAATTTTCTCGAATATTCTAGAGCCTAGCTCTCTGAATATATAAGAGCCCGGTGTCGCTCACCAGTTAGTTTTTTTTTTTTTTTTTTTATGGGACAGCAGGTCAAACGAGCAGGCGCGTCACCTGATGGTAAGCAACCAACGCCGCCCATGGACACCAGCAACATATACAGTGTTACTGTTGCGCTGCCGACCTTTAAGGGATAGGGGATAGGAAAGGATGGGGAAGGGGGGTGGGCCTCCGGGTACCTCTCTCACCGAACGAAACGCGGCATGAGCCACTTTACGTCGGTCTTCTGAGAGGTCGTGGTATTTCACCGGTCGAGCCGGCCCATTCATGCAGCGAACTGCTTGGCTCTACCACTGTCTGTTTAATTTGAACAGCGAAACGAGCGATTTCAAAACGAAAAGAAGAGAAGTTATCTGTGAGCCTTTATTTAGAAGTATCACGTGTGAGTATTTTTAATAGTGTGTTTAAATAACTCTCGATTTTGAAACGAAATAGAAAAAAGTTATTTGTGGGTTTTTATCGTGAAATTTCAAATGTGAGTATTTTAAATAGTGTTTAATTAATTCTAATGGTTTTTTTTTTTAAATTGTAATTTTCTTAACCTTCAAAAAGTCGCGCGGCGTCGAATTGATGCCTTCTATATACTTTTGGCCGTAAACAAAATATCGCTCGACCGCTTGAAGGTTAAATATATTTTTTTTTGTCTCAACATACCCCACGTTTCCGTTACAAAATAATTATCTATAAAATGTTTATTTAATTTATATTTTATAGAATACAATGCCCAGACGTAAGAGAGGAGGAGATTTGGCCAGTTCTGCAGCGAAACGGCGGAAACAAAAAGAATCTCGAAGAAATGAAACGGAAGAAGAGCACGAAGCACGTTTACAGAATCAACGGACCAGAATGAGTAACCTGAGAAGCAGAAAAAGCGAAGAAAGAACAGCAAATAAAAGTACTGAAGAGTCGAGAATTTTAAAAGATAATCTAACAAAGGAAGCATTCCACTACGAACCGACGAAAAAATATTACAATCATAAATACGTTGTTATTGGAAAAATGAATAACGTTTGCCAGTTTTGCCACGCAAAAAAATTCAGTAAAGAAACACCAGGTCTCTGTTGCATGAATGGAAAAATTCGATTACCACCAATTGAAGCACCTCCGCAGGAATTTCTGCATTACATGCTCGGGGAAACACTAGAATCAAAACACTGTCTTCAAAATATAAGATCATATAACTCCTGCTTTCAAATGACTTCTTTCGGTGCTACTTCGACTAACACTAATAGAAATGAATTTGAATATGTATTTTCAATTCAAGGGCAAATTTATCACAAAATAGGATCGTTACTGCCAATGCCTAACGAAGACCATAAATTTCTACAAGTATATTTCATCGGAAATGAAGAACAAGAAATTGATCAACGATGCACAAATTTTAATGGACTGAGACGCGAAATAATCCAAGATGTACAGAGGATCTTACACAAGTATAATCAACTGATTTATATATTCAAAACAACATTAGACCGCATAATTTCTGTTTTTTTTTCGTATTCGAGCCGATAAAAGACCACGTGGAGAACACGAACGCAGATTTAATGCTGATGATGATGTCGCCATTGTAGTTGTGGATAATGAAAATACAAGCCGTGACATAATTGTACATCGAAGAAGAAAAGGACTACAACGCATTGCAGAGACACACCGTTCATATGATGCTCTTCAATATCCGTTAATATTTCTGCACGGAGAGGACGGATACCATTTCAATATAAAACAAATTCATCCTGAAACAGGCATAGAAACAAACAAAATAGTCACTTCTAAGGAGTTCTATGCTTACCGCTTAATGATCAGAGACAATGAAACATATAATCACATACTCAACACTCGCCGTTTATTCCAACAATTTCTGGTAGATATGTACGCAAAAATAGAAGCAGAACGGATGCTTTACATAAGATTGAATCAGAAAAAACTACGCACAGAAGAATACATCCACCTTCGAGACGCGATCATGAATGACGGCAATATTGACGATATTGGAACAATGGTAATCTTACCCTCATCATACATAGGAAGTCCAAGACATGCACGAATATACACAAGATGCCATGACCTACGTAAGAAAATATGGACGACCTGATCTCTTTATAACATTTACATCCAATTCATCATGGCCAGAGATCAAAGAACAACTAAAATACGGACAAACCTCCATAGATCGACACGATATAATAGCCCGAGTTTTTCGACAAAAACAAATACGATTTATTGAAGTCATCACAAAATATCACATCTTTGGAACTGTTATTTCCTGGATGTATACAATTGAGTGGCAAAAACGAGGATTACCTCACTCACACAATCTCATATGGCTACACGATAAAATTTATCCCACGGATATCGACAAAATCATCCGAGCTGAATTTCCTGATCCACAAAAAGATCCGGAGCTTTACAACATAGTAGTGAAAAACATGATTCGCGGACCATGTGGATCATTAAATTTCAATGCGCCATGCATGAGTGATGGAAAATGTACGAAAAAATATCCAAAACCGTACTTGGACGATACCAAAACTGAAGATGACGGCTATCCCAAATATAGAAGACGATCACCGAAAAACGGTGGCTTCACAGCAAAAATACGAATACAAGGCAGAGACGAACTGGAAATAGATAATCAATGGGTAGTACCGTATAATCCACTACTTTCCAAAATGTTCCAAGCACATATAAACGTTGAATACTGCAATTCAGTAAAATCTATTAAATATATATGTAAGTACGTAAACAAAGGTAGTGATATGGCAGTATTTCAAATAGTCCAAAATAGCGAACAAAATAACAGAAATGATGAGATCCTCATGTACCAAATGGGAAGATACATCAACAGTAACGAAGCAGCGTGGAGGATTTTTAGTTTTCCCATACATGAACGCGAACCAGCTGTGCAACATCTAGCAGTACATTTGGAGAATGGACAGAGAGTTTACTTCACAAAAGACTCGGCTAGAAAAATTGCAAGCGAACCACCTCAGAACACAACATTAACAGCTTTCTTTCAACTGTGTCAAACAGATCCATTCGCCAGAAAGTTATTGTATGTCGACGTCCCTATTTATTATACGTGGGACAAAACAAGGAAAATTTTTCAACGTCGGAAACAAGGAATGCCAGAGGAGGGTCATCCAGAAATCATAAAAACTAACGCAATAGGTCGAGTATTCACTGTACATCCAAACAATGCCGAATGTTTTTATCTCCGGATGTTGTTACACGAAATACGGGGACCAACAAGTTTTACAGATCTCAGGACCGTTAATGGCTACCTATGCCAGACTTACAGAGAAGCATGTCAACGCTTAGGATTATTGGAAAACGACAACCACTGGGAATTAACACTACAAGAAGCCACACTCACAGCTTCAGCTGAACAAATTCGAGAGTTATTCGCTATAATATTAACAACATGTAACCCATCAAACCCAAAACAGCTATGGGACTCTTTCAAAAGGAGTATGAGTGATGATAGTCCAACCAAGTCCGACAAGCTAATCCTGAACTGACTATAGAATTCAATGACGAGATCTTCAATGAAACACTCATTCGCTTAGAAGATAAATGTTTAGCAATAAATAATCAGGCCTTAGCAGAACTTGGAATGCCAGCACCACAAAGAAATGCTTTTAGTGTGCTAAACTACGAAATTATGAAGGAAAAAAGTTACAACATCAATGAACTACTTGAATACATTGCTCACAACAAACCACTTCTCAATGACAATCAAAAAAAAGTTTACGACGTTATAATGAGCCGGATAAATAACAATATTGGTGGAATTATTTACTTGGACGCACCAGGAGGCACTGGTAAAACGTTTCTCATAAATCTAATACTGGCGGAAATACGTGCTAAAAAACTCATCGCACTGGCACTAGCATCATCTGGCATTGCAGCCACACTTATGGAAGGAGGACGAACTGCCCATTCTGCCTTACAACTACCATTGAATATAGCCGAACAACAATTCCCGGTATGTAAAATTTCAGGAAAATCTGGACGTGGTCAAATTTTAAAACAAGCTAAAATTATCATCTGGGATGAATGCACCATGGCCCATAAAAAATTTATAGAAGCCATGGACAGAACATTACAAGAATTGCGAAAAAACTCTGAAATAATGGGAGGAGCTCTACTCATACTCTCAGGAGATTTTCGACAAACACTTCCAGTTATTCCCAAGTCAACATCAGCAGACGAGATCAATGCATGCTTGAAAAAATCACATCTCTGGCCACAAGTACAAATACTGCAATTAACAAAAAACATGAGAGTTGAATTATCAAGAGATGAAACAACAGCACAATTTGCTAAAATACTTTTACAAATCGGCGAAGGTACATATCCTACTGACCAAACGACCGGCCTCATTGAACTTAATAGTGATTTCTGTAATATAGCCACTACTGAAGACGAACTAATCGACAAAATTTATCCAAATATTATTCAGAACTATACTAATGCAGAGTGGTTATTTCAAAGAGCAATTTTGGCCACTAAAAATAATATTGTTGACGATATCAATTTTAATATTCTAAAGAAAATACCTGGTGAAGAGAAAATATATAAATCGATCGACACGATGGTATCCATTGAAGAAAGTGTCAACTTCCCCACTGAATTTCTAAACTCTTTACAAGTACCAGGAATGCCATTACACTGCCTTCGTCTGAAAATTGGAACTCCAATCATACTACTCAGAAATCTCAACTCCCCAAAATTATGTAATGGAACTAGAATTATCGTAAAACAGCTATCGAATTATCATTGAAGCTGAACTTATTTCTGGAAAGACCAAAGGACAGACAGTATTTATACCTAGAATACCTCTGATCTCTTCGGAATTGCCATTTCAATTTAAAAGACTGCAGTTTCCAATAAAATTAGCCTTTAGTTTTACAATTAACAAAGCGCAAGGACAAACTTTAAAATATTGTGGAATTAACCTCAAAGAATCCTGCTTCTCTCACGGTCAGCTATATGTAGCTTGCTCAAGAGTAGGAAATCCAAAAAATTCGTGTATACAGCGTGTCCCACATTGGGTATATCAAGCCGCGATGGGTGGATACAGGATGGAATTGCCTATCGGATGGCTATATTTAAAATGTGATAAGTCGAAATTTTAGATCTGAAAAAAAAATAATAATTCCTACTGAGTCCGCAAATAATAATATTTGACATGGTCACCCTACTATAAAGACTTTCATTGATATCACATACACACATACACAAGAAATCGTAACATATGGTACAATTTCTTGTGTACCTACAACACGGATATAAAAATTTAGACCTTATTCTGTAGTAGTAGAGCCGATATTGCTAAGTTATGGTGAGATATAAAATAAAAATTTTGTATTTCATTCTGATTAAATAAAATTCATTCATAGTTTAATACATATCTAACCAGATTTTTCGTTTAAGATTTATGGTGAACACTTACCATTTCTCAGCGTGACTACAAAAAAGGTTCAATGTGCTGTCCTCCTCTCGTAACACATAGGTTTACACGCCGCGATACAGATTGTGTGGCGCGGCTCAGATACTCCGGTGTTAGAGTACCACAAGCTTCCACAATTTGTTGACGCATATCATTCACAGTTTCACACTGCGTAGCATACACCACACTTTTCAAATATCCCCACAAAAAAAAGTCCATTGGCGTTAAATCGGGCGACCGTGGTGGCCATGGAACAGTTCCAGAACGTCCAATCCACGCATGAAAGCGATCGACCAGATATTCGCGTACAGAACGAGTGTAATGCGCTGGCGCGCCGTCTTGCTGGAAAATCATGTCGCGGTAAACTAACAAAAGAAGGCCTTCAAGTTCTTCCTCCAAGGTGGTCCTCAACATTTCCAAGTAGATTTCACCGTTCAACCGGTCCGGCAAAAATACAGGGCCTATCAATTTGTCACCGATGATACCGGCCCACACATTAATTTTCCACCTGTGCTGAAAATGGCTTTGACGAAAAGCATGTGGATTTTCATGGGACCAGTAGTGCTCGTTGTGGCTATTGGATAGTCCAAAACGAGTAAAGGTAGCCTCATCAGACCATAGAACCCGAGACGAAAACATAGGGTCAGCAGTAACCTGACTACGATACCACTCACAGAATCGCAGTCTCAATAAAAAATCTGCTTCTGTCAGCTGTTGTGTGCGCTGGTAATGGTAAGCATGCTGATTATCTTTTTTTAAAGTTCTCCATACTTTCATTCTAGACACACCTAATACGACAGAGGCTTTTCTAGTACTTCTAGTTGGATCTTCAGCAAAGTGATCCAAAATATTCTGTTCCACACGAGCATCCGCACGGTCACTCGATCGTCCTTCAGAGTTTGGACTGTGGAAAGAACCGTTTGAGTGCAAACGGTTGACCAGCCTCCTGAAGCATGCATAAGAAGGAAGTCTTCGCTGATTCTCCAGCTCTCTTCCATCAATGTGACGTTGTCGATAAAGTTCGCGCGCTGCAGTAAGGATTCCCTCCGATGCACCCACACACATAATCATATCATAGTACTCTGCATTTGAATACTCCGCCATTATAAAATTACGAAATAACGAAAGCACTTTCACTAACTTGACACCGATATATGATACTGACCGATAGAACAAGCGAACAATAATGAAGAGCGTCTAAAAAAATAATCACTAACGAACATTAGTAAGGATGTGAAAAAATAATTGATTATTGAAATAATCGATTAAAAATCAACATCTAAAAGTAAAAAAATCTATTAAATTTAGTAATTATTTTTATATGACTAATCGATTAATAACAGATTATTTTATTAATCATTCAATTACATATTACCGACTTTATTTCATCTGCAACGCCCCGATATTAAGTTTGGCCCGGAACGAAAACTACTAAAGAATACTTTTTCCATAATGTTATTTTTAACGCCATCAATGACCGCATTCCTTCTATACCTTTGAAACAGTTTAGTTATTTATTTATTCCAATATTCACTAGATGGAGTCGATGAATAATACAATTTTATCAGCCGACATTTGGTTGATATGTTCTCTTTTATTGTATATTTCCAAATTACTAAATATTACATGGATACTTTTTAAAAGTCTCGGTGGCGCAGTGGGCGAGCGCACGACCTCTGATCCAGAGGTCCGGGGTGACCTTCGGAATGACTTTTCGAAATTGTTTTCGGAAGTTATGTGTGATAAATACCGATGACTGACAAACTTTGTGCCCGGTATGGCAATAGGTTCGCCACCTATTCCATTTGGGACGTAAACATAACGGCGAGACGAGGCTTAACAGCCGCTGCTTACACCTTCGGCTACAAAAGGCGTGAAGTTATGTTATGTTATGTTACATGGATACTCACTCGCTTCGTTGACTTTCATAACTCTTTTCATGCACGCGCGTCGGTTTTTGAGGCTCCTAACATCACCTTCCTCCATAACACGTTCTATTTGGTCATGTAATGTGTGTCTTGGCCGTCCTCGACTCCTACATCCATCCGCTTTTGCATTGTATATCTGGTCAATCGTGTCAAATGCTCGGTCAGTCTTGCATCATCCATCCTTTCTACATGTCCGAACCATCGAACCAACCATGCCCTTTCTTACTTTTACACCGACACTCTCTTTCAAACCAACTTCCTTCCTTACAACCTTGTTTCCTACGCGGTCAGCGAGAGTCACTCCGCAGATTTTGCGCAGTGACCTCATTTCTACCGCGTTTATTCTACTTTCATGCACACTCTACCATACCCAGCTCTCGTTTCCATAAGTTAGCGTTGGGATCAGGACTGCATTGTGGATTGCTAGCTGGGCTTTCTGCTGACGTTTTTTGCGCCCAGGAATCTGGCCAACGCTCCATTTACGCTATTTCCTATCGCCACTCGTCTTTCTACATCCGTGGTGTACCTTCCATCCCTGCTAAAAGCGCATCCAAGATATACTATTTCATTCACCTGTTCCAGCACTACATTATCAACCATTATCCTTGCATCTGTTCTGGATTCCTCCCTTTCAAACACCATAACTTTCGTTTTCGTCGCATTCAACTGCAAGCCTTTAATCATGCAATCATCTTTCATAGTAGTGACTAGTATTTGCAGGTCCGACGGCAATTCGGCCAGAAGCACGGCGTCATCTGCGTAAAGCAGGCAGCTCACAACTAGGTCACCCATTTGCATCACTACATCCATCGATCTCACTCTCTGGAGACAACTGTCCAGGTATAGGATGAACAGTCGAGCGGACAGCACGCAACCCTGTTTGACGCCGATATTGACGTCAAACCAGGGGGACAAGCCGCCGTCAACACGCACACACGCTGTGCAGTCCTCGTAAGTGGACTGCACAGCGCGCAGCAGTGCTCCGCTCACCCCGTAGCCCGGGAGTATATCCCATAGATCCTTTCGTAACACTCTGTCAAACGCTTTTTCCAGATACACAAAACCGCAGAAAACCTTCCGGTTAACAGCCAGTTGTTTCTCCACGATGTCGCGGAGAGAAAAAATCTGATCCATGCACCCTCGTCCGCTTCTAAAACCACCCTGAGCCTCCCACAACACTCCATCAGATATCACCCTCATTCTCCTTTCAATAATTTTCCCATACACTTTTGCTGCTAAACTGATCAAACTGATGGCCCTGTAACTGGCGCACTGCATACGTGATCCCGGCACGTATGCAGTGCGCCTCCAGTCCGTGGGAACCTTACCTGACCTCCAGCACAGATTGCTCAAGGTCAGGAAAGAGTCCCGGGCACAGGTTCCACCGTATTTGATCATTAAGCAGACATCATATCAATTCCAGCTGCCATGCCAGAAACATAGAAACATACCAGGAACATACTCGTACATTTCCCCAAAATACTCACTCCACCTGCCCAATACATCGCTTGGGTTTGCAAGAATGTCACCAGCCTTAGACATAATTTTGTCCATTCTGGATGTTGACGAAGAACCCCGAGACTTTCTAACTTCCCTCCAGAAGAGTTTGTTATTCGCCTCGAAGTTCTCCGTCAACCTCACTTCCTCATTCGCAACTAGTCTTTCACGCTTCGCTTTCACTAAGGCTTTGGTAACATTCCTGCAGCGGCGGTAGCTCTCATACTTTTTCTCTGTCATACTAACATTCTGATTCAAACTTGAGACATAATCCAACCATGCTTTTTTCTTTCTTTCGACGCTGGATTTCACATCCTCGTCCCACCAGGCATCACCTCTCAGAATCCTATGCCTATGCCTATGCCTCTTTGCACTACCACATACTTCTTTTGCAATATCCACTATACTTTCTTTCATTCTTTCTCAGCATTCTTCAACACCTAAGTCAGAAAGACTCGTCTCATTGAGTCTTTTACTGACTAGGTCTACATACATACTCCGTACACTTTCACCTTCTAATTTCTCACATTTTATCTTTTCAAGCTCTCCGAAATGGGTACGCACTCGCCAGTGTCTCCACTTCTTGAAAGGCCCACGAAACGGCTTACTACCAGGTAGTGGTCCGTATCAAGAGTGGGGCCTCTGTAGGCTCGTGTATCCCTTTAGAGTATTTCGGAGACGACTATCTACCAAAATCAAATCAATCATACTCTTTTGTTCATTCCGTCTCCACGTATACGTGTGAATATCTTTATGACGGAATAATGTGTTAGACACATCGAGGTTCCGTTCCAGGCATACGTCCAAGATGGGCTTACCAGCATCATTGACTCTCTTGTCACCATTCGGACCAAGTACAGCCTCCAGGCCATCTCTCTTGGTTCCGACCCATCCATTAAGATCACCACACAGAATTATCCTTTCGTGTCCCTCAGCCAGATTCAGAATATCCCTAACAGATTCCCAAGACTCCTCGAGTTCGCGGGGATCCGCGGAGCTTACGGGAGCATAAGCTGCGACCAGGAAAACTCGCGTGATCCCCAGTTTTATTCGACCCCAAAGATGTCTTGAGCCTACCAACTCATAATCTTTCACTCCGGAAGCAAAGTGGGAGGAGAGAACGACTCCAACACCCCCACTAGGACGGACGTCCTGGTCCACTCCGGACCATAGGGCTACCATGCCACCGGGGAGGTCCTCGGTCTCACTCCCCCTCCGCTTTGTCTCCGTCAAACAGAAGGCATCCAGGCATCTCTCATTTATTACATTCATCATCTCATTCATCTTTCTGATCATACTACCTCTAACATTCCACGTGCCTATACGGCACTCCCCTCTCCTCGTCCCACCAGGATTGGCGCTGCGTGAAGGGTGGCGTCCCCCTTCGCCGCATGCGCATGCAGCCGCACCGACGGGGGCTAATCGGTGCCCGTCGCTTCCGGGGCACGCCGGAGCAGCCCGTCCGGCTCAGTTTGCTTCGGTCAAGATTGCGTCCCACTGGGACGGCAGGGGTCGCGACGTGCACGCTCTTGACATGACCCCCTAAAACTAATTGTACATATTGCCCAAAAATTTAAAAATCCATTAATTTAAATAAATCGATTATTTTCTTAAATAAATACGATTATTAATTATCGATTTTTTCATTGTAATAAATTAATCGTTTAATCAAAAATCGTTTTCTTATGTTTAATGTCACATTCCTAAATACTAGTGTCTCTGCCATTTTTAATTTCTTAGGGTACCGTTATACCAAAATACGGAACCTTTAAACGATAACTTATTTTTTTATAATAACTTTAAAAATACTAGTCGCTGTACTACAGAGTCTACTAGATATTTTAATTTCACTCAAATCTCATCCAAAGCAAATTGGAATAGTATTTTAGAAAATCTCTAAATTTTAAGTAATAATACGCACAATACCGAATACCGAATTTAACATAACATAACTTCACGCCTTACCCGAAGGTGTAGGCAGCGGCCGTTAAGCCCTGTCTCGCCCTTATGTTTACGTCCCAAATGGAATAGGTGGCGAACCTATTGCCATACCGGGCACAAAGTTTTCAGACATCGATATTTATCACACTTAACTTCCGCAAACGATTTTGAAAAGTCATTGGTGTGAGCCAGTGTCAGGATTCGAACCCGGACCTCTGGATCAGAAGCCTTGTGCTCTCCTATTGGACCACCGAGACTCCTAGGATTTACCTACGTAATACTTTTTAAGCTTTCACGTGTTATGCAACATAATGATAATAATAATATACTTTATTAATTTGCGTTGGTACATTAAAATTATACGGACCCATAATAAATAATATTAATATTTCAAAATATTTCACTGTAAATTTAGAAATGCCGACAAATTCTTTTTATAAATGCCGCCTGATGAGTTCAAGGTTACCTTGTGCGAGCCGAAAGGCAGGCGGCAATTCTCAAAGGAAGTTTCGGGCGCGTGTAACAGGTCACAGCACGTGTAAGAGGTGCACACATATACACAGCACATATACACATGACCTACAAATGAATCATTAAGTAGGGTTCACAGTTTTTTGTGTAACTTCACGCCTCAAATACATGAGAGTGTAGGCAGCGAATACTATTTACTGATTATGTTTCATGGTAATTTTATATGATTTCTTATTGCGAACCGAATACAGATAGCTTTTTTTGTGTAACTTCACGCCTCAAATACATGAGAGTGTAAGCAGTGAAAACTATTTACTGATTATGTTTCATGGTAATTCCATGTGGTTTCTTAAACAGATCAGAATGTAGTCAGCTTAATATTTTTTTGTAACTTCACGCCCCAAATACATGCGGGTGTAGGCAGCGAAAATTACTTATTGATTATGTTTCATGGTAATTTTATATGATTTCTTATTGCGAACCGAATACAGATAGCTTTTTTTGTGTAACTTCACGCCTCAAATACATGAGAGTGTAAGCAGTGAATACTATTTACTGATTATGTTTCATGGTAATTCCATGTGGTTTCTTAAACAGATCAGAATGTAGTCAGCTTAATATTTTTTTGTAACTTCACGCCCCAAATACATGCGGGTGTAGGCAGCGAAAATTACTTATTGATTATGTTTCATGGTAATTTTATATGATTTCTT
The DNA here is from genome assembly GCA_905147225.2 of Euproctis similis. NCBI lineage: Eukaryota > Metazoa > Arthropoda > Insecta > Lepidoptera > Erebidae > Euproctis > Euproctis similis. The sequence goes on along the minus strand of LR990121.1, from coordinate 192,265 downwards.
ATTGCGAACCGAATACAGATAGCTTTTTTGTGTAACTTCACGCCTCAAATACATGAGAGTGTAAGCAGTGAAAACTATTTACTGATTATGTTTCATGGTAATTCCATGTGGTTTCTTAAACAGATCAGAATGTAGTCAGCTTAATATTTTTTTGTAACTTCACGCCCCAAATACATGCGGGTGTAGGCAGCGAAAATTACTTATTGATTGTTTCATGGTAATTTTATATGATTTCTTATTGCGAACCGAATACAGATAGCTTTTTTTGTGTAACTTCACGCCTCAAATACATGAGTGTGTAAGCGGTGAAAACTATTTACTGATTATGTTTCATGGTAATTCCATGTGGTTTCTTAAACAGATCAGAATGTAGTCAGCTTAATATTTTTTTGTAACTTCACGCCCCAAATACATGCGGGTGTAGGCAGCGAAAATTACTTATTGATTATGTTTCATGGTAATTTTATATGATTTCTTATTGCGAACCGAATACAGATAGCCTTTTTTGTGTAACTTCACGCCTCAAATACATGAGAGTGTAGGCAGGGAAAACTATTTACTGATTATGTTTCATGGTAATTCCATATGATTTCTTAAACAGATCAGAATGTAGTCAGCTTAAATTTTTTTGTAACTTCACGCCCCAAATACATGCGGGTGTAGGCAGCGAAAATTACTTATTGATTATGTTTCATAGTAATTTTATAAGATTTCTTAATGCGAACCGAATACAGATAGCTTTTTTTGTGTAACTTCACGCCTCAAATACATGAGAGTGTAGACAGGGAAAACTATTTACTGATTATGTTTCATGGTAATTCCATGTGGTTTCTTAAAGAATGATTAGAAAGAAGATCAGAATGTAGTCAGCTTAAATTTTTTTTGTAACTTCACATAATTATTAAAAATTAGAGATGACAACCCTATTGATGATCGAAATGGAAAAATGAATGAAATACTTTAGGCGAGTAGTCACAATGAACTCAGTTGTCGTAGGTCATAAGTAGGGTGATCATGGTTCATATTTCTGCGGGATAATTTTTGTAAAAAAAGTAAAAAAAAATTTTTTTGCCTTTTTTTACTTTCTATAGGATATCTAGATTTCAAAGCATGTCTAGATTCTAGATATAAGTGGTTAGAATAGGGTCTGTGAAGCACCCTGTATATACTCCGGACAATAAAATGAAAAATGTTGTTTATAAACAAGTATTGTAAATAATGAGAAAAACGTTTTCAATAAACTTTTTTTTTACTTTTTACGTCATAGTTTATTTTTTTATTTCGGCAGAGGCGTCAACCGCAGGTGCCGGGGCACCGCGCTCCGGCGTTTTGCGCACGTACGCCGTTATCGGCGGGGATAGTCGCTTCTCCGGAAGGAGCCGGTCCTGGATGCCCGACATCCTAGCGTCGACCAGGAAGAAGATTTCCTCCCTGGTCATCGCTTCGGGTGCCGGGGCGGGGACGGAGGCCGCCACTCGCCTCTGGGCCTCGACCTCGGCCCTGAGGGCGAGGATTTCAGCCCGAAGCTGGGCGACCTCCTCCGACTCCTTCCTGGCGGCGAGCTTGTGCACGGCCTCTGCCGCCGTCGCCACCGCCTTCCTGATCTCCGCCACGTGCTGGCACTTCATTCTCGTCTGCTTGCGGGCAAGCGAACCGATCAGCTCCAAGGCTGATTCGGCCACCCCCACAAGCTCGTCGGCGCCGCACGTGGCCGCCACCTCCCCTTCCTGGGCAGGGCCCTCCGACGACACCGCCCGGGATCGCTCCCGCAGGGCCGCCTTTTTCGCCGCGACCTCGGCCGCCAGCTCCTCCTCGGCGCGCAGTTCGAGCTCGCGCTCTCGCTGCGCGCACAGTTCGGCCTTTGCCTTTGCGAGGACGACGTACTCGCCCGTTGTAGGCGGGCGCCCTCGACCTCGCTTAGGCCGCGCACCAGTTTTGGCCAAGGCCACCTCCTCTCCTTCAAGCGGCCGCTTTCGCCACAGGCGACCCATCGGGGAGGGGGAGCTAGATCTTGAGCGCTCCCCCACCGACATGCAGCTGTCCGAGTCTTCGGCAAATCTATGCGCGAGAGTGCCACGCGTGGCACTCTCACCTGCTCCACGAGGGCCGAGGCCCTCGTACTCACGGAGACCTTGTCCTCGGAGTTCGCGCTCCCGGACCGGCTCCTCGTCTCCACCGAGGAATCTCTCCTCTCTACGTCTTTTTTATTAAGATTTGTGTAAATTGGTTCCATATTTGTTCCCACGAGTATGGGGGAAAGGATTACCAAGACTAGCAGAGCCCCCTGTACTAGCTTGGGCGTATATACACACGGAGGTCCGCCAGTTTCCGCGGGTTTTTACGACTTTGCTGTCGGGTGTTATTGACTTTTCCTTGTCTCGGGCCGGCCAATTAAGGCAAGCCCCCTGTCCCGGCGCCACGCCGCTAGACATGACAACGACACGCGACGCCGAAACAGGTTGCTCGACGTTGTCCCCGGAAGGGGACATCCCCCTGGACACGAGTTAACGCATCCAGAAGGACCGCCGAGCCGCGGGGTACTCCCGCCCACAACCACGTCCAAAAGGACCGCTGTCCATGAAGGACCCTCAAAGAGCGAAGTGCTCTCGCGCCGGAGCGGCGCCCGATGTCGGGAGTGACCGTCCCGCATCGCCAGTCAACTCTGATGATCAGAGCAGTACCGGGAGCGGGGCAGTCGCCGACACTCGCGGTGGCGAAGCACCGCCGCGGACCTTGCAGGTCTGCCATACCACGACCCCTCCGCGGGTCAACTGGTGGGATATCAGTCAACGGCCAGAAACCCTCCTCCCGTATAAATACGGGTCGGAACGAATCTGACCGCTGTCCAGGGAGCACCAGAACACCGCTTCCCTTACCCGGAGATCGCAAGCGATTTCCAGGGCACGAGAAACGGTGCACCAACGTGGAGGTTTCCCACCCAGCCCCCCAGGTTAGGTTAGGTTAGGTTTTTTTTTTTTTTTAACTGCCGCCTCAGACCCTACCGGGCCGCGGGAACTACGTTAGTATACGTCCGCGGCCCGGCAAGGGGGGGCCCCTTTCCTTTCGGGGCCCGACTTGGTACGACCCACTCCCAAGATTGAGGAGGGGTCGTCCACCGTTTTCTCACGCCGCGCGTGGGATTATGTCCCGGCCAGGGCCGCCATCAGGTTCGCCCTAGGATCGGATTTCAGTTTACTGTTTTGGGAGTCCCACACTACCCCCTGCCGTCCCCAGGCGGGGGGTGTGCATAAAGCATTTCCTCGCGTAAAAAAAAAAAAAAAAAAAAAAAAAAAAAAAAAAAAAGGTTAGGTTGGGGGGCGCCGTCAGACCACCTCCACGTGCGCCCGGACGCTCCTTCCGGGCCGGTGCCCCCTGGGCAGGACCTGGCGGAGTAAATTCCGTCGGGTCCTGGCTGAGAGTCTGACACCAGTCGCGTAATCGTAATCCAGTCCGTGGGGCTGGGACGATGGCCGCCGCAAGGGGGCCGCGAGGAAGAAAACCTCTATAAAAAATCACCTTGTGGAGCTCCGCCTACCCTCTGCGTATCAGAGTGTAGAGTGAGACGCTACCGCGTAGGGTGGCAGTTTGCCACGGCTCAGGGCGACGGACCAGGGGTCGTGGACCCCCCCGTTTGGCCTGCAGCGTGTTTCGGGGTGGGGGCGACGGACCAGGGATTGTGAATCCCCCCGTTCGGCCCTACCGAAACGAAGGAGCGCGGGACAGGGCGTCGGTCAGGGGTTGTGAACCCCCCCGCTCGGCCTGTCCCGGTATTCGAGGAGGGAAGGGGCGACGGACCAGGGGTTGTGAACCCCCCCGCTCGGCCCTACCCGGGACGGTCTTCTGGAGAGGGGCGGTGGACCAGGGGTTGCTAACCCCCCCACTCGGTCCTCTCCGAGGAAGGCGCTCCGGGGCGACGGACCGTGGGTCGTAGACCCCGCCGCTCGGCCCGGCCCGCAACCCTCATTGAGAGGCGCGGGGGTCGTCGGACCGCGTGGAGTAAACCACTATAAAAAATCCGTGAATCCCAAGTTCTGATGCCCGGCGAGGGGATGCATGTTCGACGCGGAGGTCGGACCCGAGGGCATCACTTTAGGGGAGCTCACCCCTGGGCAGGAGGGAAAAAAGCCGAGGGAACTCACCCTCGTTAATAAAAGTATTATATCAATGGCAACTAGCGAAAACAAATGTCCTCACGTGGGTCCCAGCTGCGATGCGGCTGGGGAATCCCACCCTGGCGGAGTCCCGCCAGGCAGCCCCACCGTATGTGAGGGGGGCACCTACTGCCACGTTGTCGTCAGGGACAACACAGAAGAAGGAGCTACGGGCGTCGCGGCTGAAGCCGGCACCCCGACTATCACCGGACTAGACAATCCACCCACCTCCGGACGTTTCTGGAGGGGTGAAGGAGGAAACGAGGGAGAGCCCAGCTCTGGGCGGTCCCGTTCGTCCTCAACATCGGACTTGACCAAGAGCTTGAGCCTCAAATTTAAGAGGCCCAAGTCTCCGCTACTGGCTGGACGAATAGAGAGGGCGGATGGCGGCGGGGATAGCGATAGCGCTATGTCTGCCGTCTCCGTCTTCTCTTCGCATTCTGTGGCCTCCGAGGGACCCGGGACGCAGCGGACGCGAAAGCGGAAACCGCGCAGTCCCGTGGACCTGGGAGTCCATAAGAAGCGACCTGCTGGCAACACCAGCAAAAACGTGGAAGTGGAAGAATCTCTGGAGACCTCGGCCGACATAGGCGCCGAGGTCTTCGAGATCCTGGACAGGATGGAGCGCACCGCCGAGAGGGCGAAGAGCTCGAAGGCGGATGTCGCCAGGGTGGTGCGCTCAGGAATGGACCGAGCGAGAGAGTGTATCTCGAAACTGTGTGCCAGGGCCGACACCCAGGATCGTGAAAATGAAAGTTTTCGATCACAAATGTCTGGGTTGTCGGCGCGAATGATCGAACTCGGCAACGAGAACGCAGAACTTCGGGCCAAGATGGCACTCATGGCGGCCAAACTTGACGGGCCGCAATCGCGGGCGGCGGGGACATCCCGGGAGGACACTCGTCCCCCGGTGGTGCCCCCACCCGCAAAGAAGCAAAAAAAGACGGACCACACGCCGAGCCCCGTGAAACCACCGGAGGCCTCTACGGCGCCACCGATTCATGGCTGTTCTGACTGCAACCGGTTCATGGCCCGGTTGGAGTCAGAACTGATGGCGAAATTCTTCCCCGACGCGGGGAAGAAGCCTCCCCTGAGGCACGAGCGGCCCGCCGCGGCGAATCCGCCGCCGGCGGGGCCGCAAATGCCCCAGACTTGTCCCCGCCGGCGTTGGTCGCGGCAATGCTGGCGGGCGAGGAGGAGTGGAGGGCTGTGGCCTCCTTCTGCGAAGCAGTCATGCTCCAGAAGGAGGCCGCCGAGCGGGGTCGGGAGAGAGCCGATCCCGCTCGAAGGCGGCGGCGGCGAGCTCAGTGATCGCCGCCGCCGACGGGCCGCGAGGGCGCACACCCCGCGGGTGCGCCCGGGTCGCGGCCCGGGAAGGATGACCCCCCGGTGCGGCCGGGGAGGGTCGTCCGGGGCGCCGCCGGCCGCGCGCCTCTTTACAGCGCGCGGTCGGAGCCGCCCCGCCCGGGGGAGCCTCGCCAGGCTCCCCGAGGATGAGCACCCCCTCGTGACAGAGGGGGGCGACGGCGGGGTGGACCAGAGGGGTTTAACCGAATCCTGGACCACCCCAACGCCGGAGGAAGGCCGCCGCGAGGTTTTAGTGGGTAACCCTAGGATCGGATTTCAGTTTACTGTTTTGGGAGTCCCACACTACCCCCTGCCGTCCCCAGGCGGGGGGTGTGCATAAAGCATTTCCTCGCGTAAAAAAAAAAAAAAAAAAAAAAAAAAAAAGGTTAGGTTAGGTTAGGTTCTTCGAGAAGCAGAAACCGGCTGCAGTGTTAGAGAAGACCGCGCCCTCAGAACCGGCACCTAGGGCCCAAAATGTAGAAGACGAGGCCGCGATGTCGTCTTAAGACATTGCGGCGAACGTCCGCGCCAGGTGCGCGCAACCTGCGTGTGGGACGAGGTCCGGGCCTCGGCTCGTCGCCTTCTGCGCGGCGAACTGGGTCCCAATAGAAGAAGATTCCAAGTCGCGGCCTTGTCCGTCAGCTCTGCGCTCCGCGTTGGGTGGCGGGCGATGCCCAGGTCTTCGCCTGATTGGTCCCCCCCTGCGCTCGCGCGCTGCGGGGCCGGTCTGGCTGCCGTCGGGGCGTGACAGGGTAGAATGCTCACCGCGACCCCCTGGCGCCCCATCAAGACGGAGAAGTGCGCCGCAGTGGTTTAGTGGGTATTCCGGCTTCCACGCCGCGTGAGCCCCACATCCCCTCGTCGGTGGTCCGGTGTAGGCCGGCGCCGGCGGGGCAATGCGTAAACCCTGGCATTACACTGCGAAAACAAAAAAAAAAAAAAAAAAAAAAAGGTTCTTCGAGAAGCCCTCACAAGGGAGCTCCAGAGGGCTCTCGACGCGGACGCTCCAATGCCCTCCGCCGGCAATGTTGAAGAAGAGGATGAAAATTCTGATTCCGTCATCCCGGACCTGCGATCCCTGGGTCCGGAGGAGCTGCGTGCCCTCGGGGGGAAGGCCTCGGCGGTGATCCTCCGGGTCGCCACTAAGTCAGGCCACCTGAAGGGTACTTTCGTGAAGCAGCTAAAGAAGAGCGCAAATCTTTACACTTGCGTGGTGGCGGAGCTCACAGCTCGCCAAGAGGACGAGGAGAACCAGCGCCTGAGGGGACAGCTGGCTCAACAACAGCGACGCATAGTGGCGTTGGAGGCGGAACTAAAGGCCCACAGGCAGGAGTTTGCCAGGTTTAGAGCTGGGACCTCAAAATTGGGTAGCATTGCAGTCCCATCAAACCTGGACAAGGACATGACGATACAGGAGCTACAGACCTCCCTGACGCGCACGCTGGGGGAGATAATAGACGCACGCCTAGCGAGCATTGAGCACAGACTGCTTCCACAGCCGCCATCAACATTTAGCAGGAGTAAGGAGACGTCCAGCGCTTCCACCCAGAAAAAGAGTAAGCAGACCAACGTTAGTACCGCCCAAGCAGGGCCGTCGACAGCCACAGCTTCCCCGGTACCGGTCCCTAGTGGGACCCCCGGAGAGGAATCGTGGGCCACGGTAGCTAAAAAGAAGAAAAAGCCGCCGAAGGGGTCTGCACAGACGGCGGCGCCGCCTGCGCCCGCTGTTGCTTCTCAGATCCAGCAAGGCGCCAAGAGTAAAAAGAAGCGGAAGCCGCGAAAGCGGAGATTAGTTGAGCGCCCTCCAGCGCTAATCTTGAAGCTTGACCCCGAAGCTGCAAAGAAGGGGGTCACCTACGCAAAGGTGCTCACCGCTGCGCAAAGACGCATAGATCTGCAATCGCTGGGTATCGGCGCAGGCATGCGCATTCGTCGCAGTGCCACAGGTGCACGGGTCTTGGCATTCCCCAAGTCCCAGTGCCCCGTGGCAGTGAGGAAACTCGGAGAAAAGATTGATGAAGCCGTCGGCGATCGGGTCATCGTCGAATTCCCGCAGAATTTCGTGACACTAAGACTCACAGGTCTCGCAGAGACTGTGAAATACGGCACAGAAGTTGCTGAAGCCATCGTCAAAGCGACAGGCTCCTGCACTATTGATGAAGTAGAAGTGGGCGAACTCTGGGGGGGCCGCTCGGGTATGGCTGCCGCACATGTGCGGTGTTCGATCCCAGTCGCGAAGAAGCTTGCTGAATTGGGGAGACTCCAGATCGGCTGGTGTTCAGCCCGGGTTCATCTCCTGGAGCGGCGACCTATGCGTTGCTTCAGGTGCATGTCCCTGGGCCACACGGGAGCAGTCTGCCCGACCGGCATCGACCGGTCGAGGCTGTGCTTCCGCTGCGGGAAGACGGGCCACCAGGCGATGGAGTGCCGCGCAACTCTGCACTGCGCAGTGTGCTCCGCCGCCAACAGGCCCTCTGCACACTATATGGGAGGACGCAATTGCGTCCCTCCCAAAGTGAAGAAGAAACCGGCTGCAGTTTTAGAGAAGACCGCGCCCTCAGAACCGGCACCTAGGGCCCAAAATGTAGAAGACGAGGCCGCGATGTCGTCTTAAGACATTGCGGCGAACGTCCCCGCCAGGTGCGCGCAACCTGCGTGTGGGACGAGGTCCGGGCCTCGGCTCGTCGCCCTCTGTGCGGCAAGCTGGGTCCCAATAGGTAAAGACCCCAAGTCGCGGCCTCGTCCGTTAGCTCTGCGCTCTGCGTTGGGTGGCGGGCGGCGCCCAGTTCTTCGCCTGACCGGCCCCCCTCTGTGCTCGCGCGCTGCGGGACCGGTCGGGCTGCCGTCGGGGCGTGACAGGGTAGAATGCTCACCGCGACCCCCTGGCGCCCCATCAAGATGGAGAAGTGCGCCGCAGTGGTTTAGTGGGTATTCCGGCTTCCACGCCGCGTGAGCCCCACATCCCCTCGTCGGTGGTCCGGTGTAGGCCGGCGCCGGCGGGGCAATGCGTAAACCCTGGCATTACACTGCGTAAACAAAAAAAAAAAAAAAAAAGGTTAGGTTCTTCGGGGGGCGCCGTCAGACCACCTCCTCGTGCGCCCGGATGCATTTACCCGGGACGGTGCTCTCTGGGCAGGGCTTGACGGATTTGACAGAATCATTTCCCTCGGGCCCTGGCGAAGAGTCTGACAGGAGGAAGACAACCTCCATAAAAAATCACTAGCAGTTAGGGGCGGGCGGATGCGTCTGGTACAGGCCGTCGCCCGGTTCGACTCGTAACCCGACCCGTGGGGTCGGCACGAGGGCCGCCACCTCCCAGTGGGGGCCGCGAGGAAGAAAACCTCTATAAAAAATCACTAGAATTCGAAAAAATCCGACAACATGGCAGAACCGAAAAATACTAGGATTCCTCGGGAGGGTCCCCGCCTGGCGGGGGAATCCCTCACGGAGGGTAGTGCTGGCGATTCGTCGTCGACACTTCCTTCCGTCTGCCCCGTGTATACGAGGGGGGCAAGTAATGCCATTTCAGTAGCTGCGGCCGCAACTACTGCCCGACGACCACTGCATCCACCACGGACTACCGATCCTATTATTGATTTGGATTCGACGCACAGGAAATCACAAAACTCGACGCCAGCGCGACTACCTCCACGCGACTCAGCTGGGCGGTTCATCTCAAGACCGTCCAGCTCGACGAAAAATTATAACGACTCGGAGGATTACTCCTCCGAGGATGATATCAGAATCCCGTCGGGGATTAAAAGATCACGGAGTCTGAGGGTCAGCGACCTACTGAGCCCTGAGCTCGATGACGAGCCTCTCCGGAAGGAGAAGCCATCGGCCAGAGGAAAGAACAAGAAGACGGGCTCAACTAGAACCCAGTCTAAACCTGGACGGACAGGAACAGAAGAGGAAGAGTTCTTAACAAGGGAGCTTCTACACATGGAGTTTGGCAAAAATGCTCCAATGTCCACTACTGAAGCCGAAGACGAAGATGATGAAACCGCCAACTTCGTCATCCCGGACCTGCGATCTCTGGGTCCGGAGAAGCTGCGTGCCCTCGGGGGAAAGGCCTCGGCGGCGATCCTGTCGGTTGCCGCAAAGTCCGGACACCTAAAAGGTACTTTCGTGAAACGGCTTAAGAACAGTGCAAATTTATACACCTGCGTGGTCGCGGAGCTCACAGCCCGCCAAGAAAACGAGGAGAACCAGCGCCTTAGAGCTCAGCTGGCTCAACAACAGAGACGCATACTGGCGCTGGAGGCAGAACTAAAGGCGCACAGGCAGGAGTTCGCCAGGTTTAGAGCTGGAACTTCAAAGTTAAGCAGCATTGCCGTCCCGTCAAACGATGTTGCAGACGTAACAATAAAGGAGCTTCAGACCTCTCTCACACGCTCGCTGGGAGAGATCATAGACGCACGCCTGGCGGGCATTGAGGACAGGCTGCTTCCGCTGAAGTCCCCCCGCCCGCCATCCTTAGCAGAAAGGAGTATGGAGATGTCAGCTAGCGCCAGCGTTTCTGCCCAGAAAAAGGGCAAGAAAACCGCCCAGACGCATGAAAATGCTGGCTCGTCGCGTCCGACGAAGAGCCCTGGTATCATACAAGCAGGGTCGCCGAAAGCCACTGTGGCAGCCTCCCCGGCACCGGTTCCTAGTGGGACCCCTGGAGAGGAATCGTGGGCCACGGTGGCCAAAAAGAAGAAAAAGTCGCCGAACGGGTCTGCACAGACAGCGTCCGCTGCTGCTTCTCAGGTTCAGCAAGGCGCCAAAAGTGAAAAGAAGAGGAAGCCGCGAAAGCGGAGATTAGTTGAGCGCCCTCCGGCGCTAATCTTGACGCTTCACCCCGAAGCTGAAAAGAAGGGGGTTACTTATGCAAAGGTGCTCACCGCTGCGCAAAAGCGGGTAGACCTAAAGTCGCTAGGCATCGGAGAGGGCATGCGCATTCGCCGCAGTGCCACTGGTGCACGGGTCTTGGCGTTTCCCAAGTCCCAGTGCCCGCAGGCGGTGGAGAAGCTTGGAGAAAAGATCGAGGAAGCCCTTGGTGGTCAGATCATCGCCGACGTTCCGCAGACTCTCGTGACCCTAAGAGTCACAGGTCTCGCGGAAACGGTGCAACAAAGTGTGGAAGTGGCTGAAGCCATCGCCAAAGCGACAGGCTGCTGCACAATCAACGACGTGTCAGTGGGCCAAATTTGGGAAGGCCGCTCTGGGATAGGTACTGCACATGTGCGGTGCTCGGTCCGCGTCGCTAAGAAACTTGCGGAAATGGGGAGGCTCCAGATCGGCTGGTGTTCAGCCCGGGTTCATCTCCTGGAGCGGCGACCTATGCGCTGCTTCAGGTGCATGTCCCTGGGCCACACGGGAGCAGTCTGCCCGACTGGTGTCGACCGGTCCAGACTGTGCTTCCGCTGCGGGAAGACGGGCCACCAGGCGATGGAGTGCCGCGCACCTCTGCACTGCGCAGTGTGCTAGTGCCGGCCGTCAGCACACTACATGGGAGGACGCAATTGCGTCCCTCCCAAAGTAAAGAAGAAACCGGCTGCAGTTTCAGAGAAGACCGCGCCCTCGGAGCCGGCCTCAAGGGCCCTGGATGAAGAAGAGCAGGCTGCGATGTCGTCTTGAGGCATTGCGGCGAACGTCCCCGCCAGGTGCGCGCATCCTGCGTGTGGGACGAGATCCGGGCCTCGGCTCGTCGCCTTCTGCGCGGCGAGCTGGGTCCCAATAGAAGAAGACCCCAAGTTGCGGCCTCGTCCGTCAGCTCGGCGCTCTGCGCTGGGTGGCGGGTGATGCCCAGTTCTTCGCCTGATTGGTCCCCCCCTGCGCTCGCGCGCTGCGGGGCCGGTCTGGCTGCCGTCGGGGCGTGACAGGGTAGAATGCTCACCGCGACCCCCTGGCGCCCCATAAAGACGGAGAAGTGCGCCGCAGTGGTTTAGTGGGTATTCCGGCTTCCACGCCGGCGAGCCCCACATCCCCCCCTCGGTGGTCCGGTGTAGGCCGGCGCCGGCGGGGCAATGCGTAAACCCCTGGCATTACACTGCGTGAACAAAAAAAAAAAAAAAAAGGTTAGGTTCTTCGAGCGGAGGGGGGCGCCGTCAGACCACCTCCACGTGAGCCCGGATGCATTTACCCGGGACGGTGCTCTCTGGGCAGGGCTTGACGGATTTGACGGAATCATTTCCCTCGGGCCCTGGCGAAGAGTCTGACAGGAGGAAGACAACCTCCATAAAAAATCACTAGCAGTTAGGGGCGGGCGGATGCGTCTGGTACAGGCCGTCGCCCGGCCCGACTCGTAACCCGACCCGTGGGGTCGGCACGAGGGCCGCCACCTCCCAGTGGGGGCCGCGAGGAAGAAAACCTCTATAAAAAATTACAAACAACGAACTGGATTACAAAATGGACAGAAGAAAAAGTACAAGGAATCCTCGAGAGGGTCCCCGCTCTGCGGGGGAATCCCTCACGGAGGGCAGTGCTGGCGATCCGTCGTCGTCACTGCCCCCCGTCTGCCCCATGTATGCGAGGGGGGCAACTTCTGCCAAAACAGTAGTTGCGGCCGCAACTACTGCACGACGACCAACGCTTTCCAAACGGACAACCGAGACATGCGATATGGCACCGACGAAAGAAAACACGATGCCGGCGCGACTACCACCACGCGACGCAGCTGGGCGGTTTATCCCTAGACAGTCCAGCTCTAGCAAACATATGAACGCAGACGACTACTCGTCCGAGGACGATGTCAGGATCCCCTCGGGGACCAAGAGGCCACACCACGTCAGGGCTAGCGACCCTCCAAACCCCGAGCTCGACAGTGAGCCACTCCGGAAGGAGAAACCGTCGGGACGAGGCAAACCTAGAAAGACTGGCTCCATCAGATCCCGCGAGCTTCAAAAAGAAGCAGAAGCCGTTAGAAGGGACTTTATAAAAAAGTTTTTTGGCGACAATCCTCCTACGAGCCTAGACGAAGGAGAAGAGGACGACGAAGATGAAGAGAACGACGAAGACGAAGACGAAGAGGATGAGATTGATGACATTGTCGTCCCGGACCTACGGTCACTGGATCCAGAGGCGCTGCGTGCCCTCGGGGGGAGGGCCTCGGCGGCGATCCTGTCGGTCGCCGCTAGGTCGGGCCACCTGAAGGGCACCTTTGTTAAGCGGTTGAAGACTAGCGCCAATTTGTACACGCGTGTAGTGGCTGAATTGACAGCTCGCCAAGATAGCGAAGAGAACCAGCGGCTCAGAGGCCAGCTGGTTAAACAGCAGCGGCGAATCGAAGCTCTAGAGGCGGAACTCAAGGCCCACCGGCTGGAGTTCGCCAAGTTCCGAGTTGGGACCTCCTCGCTAAGCCGCATAACAGCCCCGCCAATCCCCGATAAAAGGGACATGACGATGCAGGAGCTGCAGACCTCCCTCACGCGCTCGCTGGGGGAGATGATAGACGTACGCCTGGCGGCCATTGAGGACAGGCTGATTTCGCAGAAGTCCCATCGCCCACCACAAGCAGCCGACAAGAGCAAGGAGACCTCGGTGGGCGCAAGCACTCCTGCCCAAGGGAAAAAGGGCAAGAAGTCCGCCCACACGCAACCGATCGAAGGCTCGTCCAAAGCCACCGAGGACGAGTCCTGGGCCGCGGTGGCCAAGAAGGAGGCCAAACAAAAGCCCGTACAGAAGCCGGCAAATCCTACGTCGGCTGCTGCCCCTCAGCAACAGAAGAGGAAAAGGAGGAAGCCGCGTAAGCGGAAGCGGTTCGTAGAACGCCCTCCGGCGGTGGTTCTCACAATCCCGCCGGAGATCGAGAAGAGGGGCGTAACTTACGCCTGCGTGCTCACCCGCGCGAGTGAGCAGGTGGACCTGTCCTCGCTCGGCATCGAGCCAGGAATACGCTTTCGCCGCAGCGCCACGGGTGCACGGGTCTTGCAGTTTCCAAGGACCCAATGCTCGGAGGCGGTGCATAAGCTGGCAGAGAAGCTGGACCAAGTCCTGGACGGCGTGGTTGAGGTCCGTGTTCCACAGACCCACGTGGGCTTGCGGGTGTCGTGTCTCGACGACACGGTCACCCAAGAAGATGTTGAGACAGCCATCGTAAAGGCGACGGGCTGCGCTACCACCAGCCTAAAGGTGGGCCCCATTAGGGAGGGCCCCTCTATGATGGGAACAGCCTACGTGCGGTGCCCTGTTGGCGCTGCAAAAAAGCTCGCTGAGACCGGCAAACTGCTGGTCGGCTGGAGCTCGGCCCGGGTGAGAGTCTTGGAGCGGCGCCCCATGCGCTGCTTCAGGTGCCTGTCCCTGGGCCACACCGGAGCGCTCTGTCCCACCGGCATAGACCGGTCTGCACTGTGTTTCCGGTGCGGAGTCGAGGGCCATAAGGCGGCGGAATGCAGCAGCGCGACAGTACGTTGCGCTGTGTGCGCCGCTGCCAATAAGCCCTCTACACACATAACGGGAGGGCGCAACTGCGTTCCTCCGAAGATAAGGCCGAATCGTGCCCAGAAGAGCACGCCCACAGAACAGGCCCCAGGGGCCGAAGAAGAAGAGGCAGTAGAGAAGGCCGCAATGTCGCCTTAAGGCGTTGCGGTGAACCGTCCCCGCCAGGTCAGCGCTACCTGTGTGTGGGACTAGATCCGGGCCTCGGCTCGTCGCCCTCTGTGCGGCGAGCTGGGTCCCAATAGGTGAAGACCCCAAGTCGCGGCCTCGTCCGTTAGCTCTGCGCTCTGCGTTGGGTGGCGGGCGGGGCCCAGTTCTTCGCCTGACCGGCCCCCCTCTGTGCTCGCGCGCTGCGGGACCGGTCGGGCTGCCGTCGGGGCGTGACAGGGTAGCATGCTCACCAGCGACCCCCTGGCGCCCCACCAAGACGGAGAAGTGCGCCGCAGTGGTTTAGTGGGTATTCCGGCTTTGCCGGCGAGCCCCACATCCCCCCGTCGGTGGTCCGGTGTAGGCCGGCGCCGGCGGGGCAATGCGTAAACCCCTGGCATTACACTGCGTAAACAAAAAAAAAAAAAAAAGGTTCTTCGAGCGGACGCTCAGGTTCGCCGAGCTGGGGGTGGCAATCGTCGTCAGACGGATCCGCGGGCTGGGCCTGGAGGTGGCGCCTCACAAAAGTGAGGCGCTGTGGTTCCACCGCCTCACCAGAGGCAGGGAACCCCCGGCCTCGCGGATCCAGGTGGGTGACACGGCTGTCCCGGTGGGGCGGTACATGAAGTACCTCGGCCTCACCCTGGACGGCCGCTGGAGCTTCGAGGAGCACTTCGTACGGATGGTCCCCCGAGCGCGACGGGTGGCGGGCGCTTTGCACCGCCTGCTGCCCAACCTCGGGGGACCGGGGGAGGGAGTTCGCCGCCTCTACGGTGGCGTCGTGCGGTCCGTGGCCCTGTACGGGGCCCCCGTTTGGTCGCCAGACCTCGCGGGGGCCTCCCGCTCCAGGGCTCTGCTGAGGAGCCTGGAGCGGATCATGGCCATACGGATCGTGCGGGGCTACCGTACAATCTCATACGAGGCGGCGACGGTCCTCGCGAGTTATCCCCCCTTCATCATCCTGGCCGAGATGTACGCAGCCGCGTACGATCTCGGCCGGGGAGGGGGGGACGCGCGGGGACACGAAGTGCGGAGGCGGGAGGCCTTCCGGCGGGTCCTGGGGGACTGGCGCGACGCGCTGGTCCTCCAGGGCGGTACGCGTTCGCGCGCCGTCGGGGCCGTCCTGCCCCACCTCGAGGCCTGGGTGCTCCGTAAATGGGGCACTGTCACCTACAGGTTGACTCAGATACTCACCGGGCACGGGTGCTTCGGTGAGTATCTGAGTCGAATAAAACGTGAAGAGACGGCGAGATGCCACCATTGCGCATCCGACCTGGACTCGGCCCAGCACACGCTGGAGGTCTGCCCGGCCTGGGCGGACGAGCGCCGAGTCCTGGTCGACGGGATCGGGCGAGACTTGTCCCCGCCGGCGTTGGTCGCGGCAATGCTGGCGGGCGAGGAGGAGTGGAGGGCTGTGGCCTCCTTCTGCGAAGCAGTCATGCTCCAGAAGGAGGCCGCCGAGCGGGGTCGGGAGAGAGCCGATCCCGCTCGAAGGCGGCGGCGGCGAGCTCAGTGATCGCCGCCGCCGACGGGCCGCGAGGGCGCACACCCCGCGGGTGCGCCCGGGTCGCGGCCCGGGAAGGATGACCCCCCGGTGCGGCCGGGGAGGGTCGTCCGGGGCGCCGCCGGCCGCGCGCCTCTTTACAGCGCGCGGTCGGAGCCGCCCCACCCGGGGGAGCCTCGCCAGGCTCCCCGAGGATGAGCACCCCGTGACAGAGGGGGGGCGACGGCGGGGTGGACCAGAGGGGTTTAACCGAATCCTGGACCACCCCAACGCCGGAGGAAGGCCGCCGCGAGGTTTTAGTGGGTAACCCTAGGATCGGATTTCAGTTTACTGTTTTGGGAGTCCCACACTACCCCCTGCTGTCCCCAGGCGGGGGGTGTGCATAAAGCATTTCCTCGCGTAAAAAAAAAAAAAAAAAAAAAAAAAAGGTTAGGTTAGGTTAGGTTTTTTTTTTTTTTTTTTTTTTTTTTTAAAATTGCCGCCTTGTACCCTACCGGGCCGCGGGAACTACGTGAGTATGACCTCCGCGGCCCGGCAAGGGGGGGCCCCTTTTATTCGGGGCCCGACGTGGAACGACCCACTCCCAGGAAGGGGGGAGGGGTCGTCCGCCATTTCCAAGGCACGGCGCGTCTTGCGACGCGCCGCACGTGGGATTATGTGCCGGCCAGGGCCGCCATCAGACTTGACGGCGGCCCCGGGCCGGGGCCCGGCGGGGCGGGAGCGTGCCGCCAGCACGCTCGCGCTCCCGCAGGGCTTCTCGCTTGGCCGCCATCACCTCGCCAGCGAACGAGGCGACGGCGGCCCAGCACTGGCCACTGCCGGCCATGGCCGCAACCACGGCCGGCAGCGACAAGTCCCCCCCGATTGCGCCAACGAGCCTGGCGCGTTGGGCGTCCCAGCCCGTGCACACGGCGAGGGTGTGCTCGGCCGTGTCCACGGCCCCGGACGCACAGTGGTGGCACACGGGCTCCGACAGGACTCCCACCAGCTCCCACAGGTACTTGCTGAAACAGCCGTGACCTGTGAGAAGCTGGGTGAGCCAATACGTGGGAGCCCGGTGCCTCGCCTCGACCCATTGGCGCAAGGTTAGGTTTTTTTTTTTTTTTTTTTTTAAAATTCCCTCTTCACCCCTACCGGACCGCGGGAACTACGTAAGTATGACCTCCGCGGCCCGGCGAGGGGGGGCCCCTTTGCGTCGGGGCCCGACGTGGATCGACCCGCTCCCGGGATTGGGGAGGGGTCGTCCGCCGTTTCCACGGCGCGACGCATCTTGCGACGCGCCGCGCGTGGGATTATGTCCCGGCCAGGGCCGCCATCAGACTCGACGGCGGCCCCGGGCCGGGGCCCGGCGGGGCGGGAGCGTGCCGCCAGCACGCTCGCGCTCCCGCAGGGCTTCTCGCTTGGCCGCCATCACCTCGCCAGCGAACGAGGCGACGGCGGCCCAGCACTGGCCACTGCCGGCCATGGCCGCAACCACGGTCGGCAGCGACAAGTCCCCCCCGATTGCGCCAATGAGCCTGGCGCGTTCGGCGTCCCAGCCCGTGCACACGGCGAGGGTGTGCTCGGCCGTGTCCACGGCCCCGGACGCACAGTGGTGGCACACGGGCTCCGACAGGACCCCCACCAGCTCCCACAGGTACTTGCCGAAACAGCCGTGACCTGTGAGAAGCTGGGTGAGCCAATACGTGGGAGCCCGGTGCCTCGCCTCGACCCATTGGCGCAATACGGGTCGGACAGCCTTTGAGCCCATCGCTGGAAGAGATCGTCGCGACATTCGCTCCTCCAGCGAACGATCTCCTCCGCGAGGGGCTCCGACGATGTCTGCCGCATCAGGGCCCTCCTTCGGTACACCTCCGCCAGGACCCCGGCCTCGAGGTCCCAGGGGAGGCTCCCGGCAATTAAGCACGCCGCCTCGTAAGAGACGGTGTGGTACGCCCTGGAGGCCCTCTGTGCCATGACCCGCTGCGGACGCCGCAGCAGGGCCACGTTCTCGGCACTGAGGGCCCCCGCCGCCCATATTGGCGCCCCGTAGAGCGCCATGGAGCGAACCACACCGTCGTAAAGGCGGCGGCCGACACACCCCGCCCCCCCACAGTTGGGGAGCAGGCGTGCGAGCATTCCCGCGCACGACACCAGTTTGGGCGCCAGCGCGCGGAAATGCCCGCTGAACCCCCACCGACCGTCGAGGACGAGACCGAGATACTTCATGGTCTCCCCGACGGCGATGCGGGTTCCGCCCACCGTAATCGAATACCCCGGGGGGGGCTTCGTCCGAGGCCCATGGAAGAAGAGGGCCTCGGACTTCTCAAGGGCCACCCGCAGCCCGAGGGCCCTGATGCGGCCGACGACATGGGCCGTGCCCGCCGTGGCGAGCACGCCCGCGTCCCTGAACGATTGGCCCCGCGCGGTCACCAGGGTATCGTCGGCGTAGCAGATTACGCCGACTCCCCGAAGATTGGCGCCGCGCAGGGCCCAGTCGAAGCCGATGTTCCACAGGAGTGGGCCTAGAACCGACCCCTGTGGAACACCGCACCCCATCTCCCTGCGGACCACCCGCCCCCGGACCGGGTATGTGATGGCCCGGTCGGCGAAGTAGTCCGCAAGGACGCGCCTGAGGTACCACGGGACGTTGTGGTACCTCAGGGCTTCCGCGATTGTCTCCCAGGGGATGGTGTTGAAGGCGTTGGCGATGTCGAGCGACACCGCCAACAACACCTCCCCCCGGGAGACAGCGCTCTCGACGCTGTCCCGCAGTCGAGAGATGGCGTCCAGCGTGGATCTCCCGCGGCGAAAGCCAAATTGGCCGTCACTGAGGTTTGGGCCCACCGCCTCCAGGTGTCCGACGAGGCGCGCAGCGAGCACGCGCTCGAAGAGCTTGCACGCCTCGTCGAGCAGGATGATGGGGCGGTAGGCCGACGGCGAGTCGGGGGGTCGCCCGCGCTTCGGGATGAGCACGAGCTTCCCCGACTTCCACCGCCGCGGGATCGTGCCGGACGCCATTATCTCCGACATGAGGGACAGCGTCTCCTCCCCGAGGACCGGCATCACGCGGACGAGGATCCGCCCGGGAACCCCGTCCGGACCCGGGGCGCGGCTCTTCAGCTTGAGCGTCTGAACCGCAGCCCCGAGCTCGTCCTCGGACACGGGCGGAACGACCTCGCCCGCGACCGGTCCTCCTTCGGGAGTCGGTGCCGCCATCCTGGGCGGCACCCATTCCTCTTCTCGGCTCGGGAATAGGGAGCTGACCACGCGCTCCAGCAGGGGGGGGTCAAGAGACATCGTCAGCGGGGGCGCCGCGGGTCGGAGCTTTTGCGTCACGACCTTGTACGGGCGCCCCCACGGATCCCCGTCGATGCTGTCGACCCACCCCTGCCAGGCCTCCGCTTTGGCGGCCCTTATGGCGGAGGTCAGGGCCGCGCGAGCGGCCCGGTACGCGGCGAGCAACGCCTCCTCACGTGCCGGGTCCCTGGCGCTTCTCCTTCGGCTTCTGGTGCACCGGCGGCGGGCCGAGACACACTCGGCCTGTAGCCCCTTGAGGTGGGGCCGCCACCAGTACACCTGCCTGCGCTGTTGTGAGGGACCCGCCCGTCGCATCGCCGCGTCGCAGACGCGAGACAGTGCTCCAGAGAGCCTCTCGCATCTCGCGCCTACGTCCGGGCCGCTATCGGCGTTTGCGGCGGCCCATCGCTCCACGATGGCCGCCTCCGTGGCCAGCTCCGGGTCCAGGGTGGACAACCGCCACCGCGGACCCTCCTCCGACCGGGGTCGGTCCACACCGCCCGCTCCGGCGTCCGAAGGGGATGGGACTAGGTCGAACCGTATGTACAAGTGGTCCGACAGCGTCTCCACCCCCTCCTCAACCCGCCACCCGATTGCGCGGCGGGCCAGGGCGGGACTCGCGAACGAGATGTCGACAATCGACCCGCCCTGTTGACGCACGCACGTGTGGACCGCCCCCCGGTTCAGGAGGACCATTCCCGTGGACACCGCCCACTCCTCCAGGGTCTCGCCCCTGGCGCTGGTCGCCGGAGATCCCCACGAACGGGATTTGGCGTTGAAGTCTCCGGCGACCACCACAGGGGTGGGGTGCACTTCTTGGACCAGGTCGCCGACCTCGACCAGTAGGCGCTCGAAGTCGGCGAGGGTCCTGTTCGGAGAGAAGTACACCCCGATCACTGCAACGTCGCCCAGCAGCACGAGGACGCATCCGCGCCCCCTCCGCACCCTGCGGAAGGGGAGGCACGAAGAGGCCCCGCGCCGCCAGGCGACGATAGCCACCGAACCGTCGTCGGCGCCCGCCCAGTCGTCACGGGCTTGGACGCGGTACGGCTCGGCGACTATGGCGACGTCAATTTGCCACTGCGCAGCCGTTTGGAGTAGCAGATCCTGTGCGGCCGCGCAGTGGTTGACGTTCGCCTGCAGGATGGAGACCCTGTGAGCCATTTAATTGGTGGCGGTGTCCATCGCCTCCTCTACAGCTCTCTGAGCTGTCGCGGACGCGGCGGGGGTGTCGCGATTACCCCCGCCCGTCCTTTTCTTCTTGGCCATCGCCGGGCACTTTTTGTGCCCGAGGCGATGGCCGGCGTCGCCGCCCTCGGTCGCGCAGATTGCGCACCTAGGGTCGGCGACGCAGGTGGCCGCCTTGTGGCCCGGCTGGCCGCACCGGAAGCACAGCGCGCTGCGGTCCACCTCGCAGCTGCACTGCACCCCCAGGTGGCCCGGCACCAGGCAGCGGTAACACCGCTGCGGCCGCGCTTCAAGGAGCGCGGCCCGGGCCATCGACCAGCCGATGGTGAGGTGGCCGTCCCCGGTGATCTTTTTGGCCGCCAGGACCGTGCATTTCACCCAGACGGTCCCCGGGCGGCCAGGTGGGCGATTTATTACGCCCACCTTTATCAACTCGGGGCGGCATCCCCCCACCTCGGCCACTCTTGCGGCCACCATCTCCTTCGTGACCGCGTCACTCAGACCGGAGATGCGCATTTCTGCGCAGCGCTCCGGCCTGGAGACGCGGGCCACCTCGCCGACGACCTCGCGTAGTTTGGCCGCGAGCTCGTCGGCCTTCCTCACCCTGTCGGCGCCGGATACTTCCAGCAGCCGACCCCCAGTGCGGGCCGTGCGGAAGCGCAGCCCGCTAATTTCCAGGGCCGCGAGGTCAATCCCCCGCTCGGCCCTGGAGAGCACGTCCGCGTAGCTCGACGCCGAGCCTTGCGGTAGCGTAATCGCTACCGCCGCCGACGCCGGAACCCGCAGACGACGGCTGCGCTTCCTCTTCTTCTTGGGGTGGGCTGCTGGAGCAGCCGGCGCCCGGGACGACGGAGCAGCCGGCCCCGGCGCTCGGGACGCCGGAGCAGCCGGCCTCGGCGCCCGAGACGCCGGAGAAGCCGGCCTCGGCGCCCGGCCCCCCCGCGCCACCACGTTCCACGCCTCCTTTAGAGGCGGCGGCGGCGGAGCAGGACGGGTGGCGGGACGAGTTGGGGCCGGAGGAGCGGCTCCGCGGGCCGCCTCAGCCTCGCGAGTCGCCAGGCTCCTCCTGGCACCCCTCTTTTGACCCTTCGCCCCCGCATTGGACGTTGCGGCGGGGGCGGAGGAGGTCGCGGAACCGGCAGTCCGATCGGGGGGGGTCGCGCTGGCGGTGTCGCTAGACATCGTCAACGCCTTCGGGACCCTCCCCTGGCCGGCCATCAGGGAGGCCCTCGAATACCACGAGGTGCCTCCCTACCTAAGGTCGGTCATCGGGGCCTACCTGCAGGAGAGACGGGTGGACTATGTCGACCGGAACGGGACGGAGCAAAGGAAGGCGGTGACGTGCGGGGTTCCGCAGGGGTCCGTGCTCGGGCCCCTGCTGTGGAACGTTGCCTATGATCCGGTCCTCCGCACCAGTCTGCCCCGTGGCGTGAGTGTCGTGTGCTACGCAGACGACACTCTGGTGGTCGCCACGGGGCCCGACTTCGAGCGTACGCTCAGGTTCGCCGAGCTGGGGGTGGCAATCGTCGTCAGACGGATCCGTGGGCTGGGCCTGGAGGTGGCGCCTCACAAAAGTGAGGCGCTATGGTTCCACCGCCTCACCAGAGGCAGGGAACCCCCGGCCTCGCGGATCCAGGTGGGTGACACGGCTGTCCCGGTGGGGCGGTACATGAAGTACCTCGGCCTCACCCTGGACAGCCGCTGGAGCTTCGAGGAGCACTTCGTACGGATGGTCCCCCGAGCGCGACGGGTGGCGGGCGCCTTACACCGCCTGCTGCCCAACCTCGGGGGACCGGGGGAGGGAGTTCGCCGCCTCTACGGTGGCGTCGTGCGGTCCGTGGCCCTGTACGGGGCCCCCGTTTGGTCGCGAGACCTCGCGGGGGCCTCCCGCTCCAGGGCTCTGCTGAGGAGCCTGGAGCGGATCATGGCCATACGGATCGTACGGGGCTACCGTACAATCTCGTACGAGGCGGCGACGGTCCTCGCGAGTTATCCCCCCTTCATCATCCTGGCCGAGATGTACGCGTCCGCGTACGATCTCGGCCGGGGAGGGGGGGACGCGCGGGGACACGAAGTGCGGAGGCGGGAGGCCTTCCGGCGGGTCCTGGGGGACTGGCGCGACGCGCTGGTCCTCCAGGGCGGTACGCGTTCGCGCGCCGTCGGGGCCGTCCTGCCCCACCTCGAGGCCTGGGTGCTCCGCAAATGGGGCACTGTCACCTACAGGTTGACTCAGATACTCACCGGGCACGGGTGCTTCGGTGAGTATCTGAGTCGAATAAAACGTGAAGAGACGGCGAGATGCCACCATTGCGCATCCGACCTGGACTCGGCCCAGCACACGCTGGAGGTCTGCCCGGCCTGGGCGGACGAGCGCCGAGTCCTGGTCGACGGGATCGGGCGAGACTTGTCCCCGCCGGCGTTGGTCGCGGCAATGCTGGCGGGCGAGGAGGAGTGGAGGGCTGTGGCCTCCTTCTGCGAAGCAGTCATGCTCCAGAAGGAGGCCGCCGAGCGGGGTCGGGAGAGAGCCGATCCCGCTCGAAGGCGGCGGCGGCGAGCTCAGTGATCGCCGCCGCCGACGGGCCGCGAGGGCGCACACCCCGCGGGTGCGCCCGGGTCGCGGCCCGGGAAGGATGACCCCCCGGTGCGGCCGGGGAGGGTCGTCCGGGGCGCCGCCGGCCGCGCGCCTCTTTACAGCGCGCGGTCGGAGCCGCCCCGCCCGGGGGAGCCTCGCCAGGCTCCCCGAGGATGAGCACCCCCTCGTGACAGAGGGGGGGCGACGGCGGGGTGGACCAGAGGGGTTTAACCGAATCCTGGACCACCCCAACGCCGGAGGAAGGCCGCCGCGAGGTTTTAGTGGGTAACCCTAGGATCGGATTTCAGTTTACTGTTTTGGGAGTCCCACACTACCCCCTGCCGTCCCCAGGCGGGGGGTGTGCATAAAGCATTTCCTCGCGTAAAAAAAAAAAAAAAAAAAAAAGGTTAGGTTAGGTTGGGGAGCGCCGTCAGACCACCTCCACGAGCGCCCGGACGCTCCTTCCGGGCCGGTGCTCCCTGGGCAGGACCTGGCGGAGTAAATTCCGTCGGGTCCTGGCTGAGAGTCTGACAACAGTGGTGTAATCGTAATCCAGTCCGTGGGGCTGGGACGATGGCCGCCGCAAGGGGGCCGCGAGGAAGAAAACCTCTATAAAAAATCACCTTGTGGAGCTCCGCCTACCCTCTGCGTATCAGAGGGTAGAGTGTGACGCTACCGCGTAGGGTGGCAGTTTGCCACGGCTCAGGGCGACGGACCAGGGGTCGTGGACCCCCCCGTTCGGCCTGCAGCGTGTTTCGGGGTGGGGGCGACGGACCAGGGATTGTGAATCCCCCCGTTCGGCCCTACCGAAACGAAGGAGCGCGGGACAGGGCGTCGGTCAGGGGTTGTGAACCCCCCCGCTCGGCCTGTCCCGGTATTCGAGGAGGGAAGGGGCGACGGACCAGGGGTTGTGAACCCCCCCGCTCGGCCCTACCCGGGACGGTCTTCTGGAGAGGGGCGGTGGACCAGGGGTTGCTAACCCCCCCACTCGGTCCTCTCCAAGGAAGGCGCTCCGGGGCGACGGTCCGTGGGTCGTAGACCCCGCCGCTCGGCCCGGCCCGCAACCCTCATTGAGAGGCGCGGGGGTCGTCGGACCGCGTGGAGTAAACCACTATAAAAAATCCGTGAATCCCAAGTTCTGATGCCCGGCGAGGGGATGCATGTTCGACGCGGAGGTCGGACCCGAGGGCATCACTTTAGGGGAGCTCACCCCTGGGCAGGAGGGAAAAAAGCCGAGGGAACTCCCCCTCGTTAATCAAAGTACAAAACAGAATGGCAACTAGCAAAAACTTAATTCCTCAGGTGGGTACCGGCGTAGCCGGAGAATCCCACCCTGGCGGACTTCCGCCAGGCAGCCCCTCCGTATCTGAGGGGGGCACCTACTGCCATGCTGCTGAAGAGAGCAGCAACACCTTTGAGGGCGCTACCCGCGCTGATATATCGGCCCTAGCCGATGCAACCAGACAGGACGTACCACCCACCTCTGGAAAATTCTGGAGGGGTGATGGAGGAGAGGAAGGGGAGCCCAGCTCGGGGCGATCCCGTTCCTCCTCAATTTCGGATGGGACAAAGGGGCAGAGCGTGGTCCTCAAATTTAAGAGGCCCAATTCGCCCCTAATTATCACAAGGACTGCGAGGGCGGATGGCGGCGGAGATAGCGACAGCGCTATGTCCGCCGTCTCCGCTGCTTCTATGGCCTCTGAGGGACAAGGGACGCAGCGGACGCGAAAGCGGAAACCGCGCAGTCCCTTGGACCTGGGAGGTGACAAAAAGAGGCTCACTACCGGAGACGACCAGGAGAAGAGCTCGCCTGATCTCGGGGCGGAAATCTTTGAAATACTGGCAAACATGGAGCGCACCGCCGAGAGGCCGAAAAGCTCAAAGGCTGACATCGCAAGAGCGGTGCGCTCCGGTATTGACAAGGTTCGAGACAAAATATCGGAGATGACCGCCAGGGCAGACACCCAGGACCGGGAGAACGCAAGCTTCCGGTCCCAAATGGCGGAGCTGTCTGCCCGAGTCATCTCTTTGGCTCGGGAACTTTCGGACCTGAAGGCGGAGAGGGGACGGGAGAAGGAGAAACCTGCGGCAACTGTCGCCAAAAGGGCTCCGGTAATAGATACTACGCAGGCGGCGGGGACCTCCCGGGGGGACACTTGCCCCCCGGTGGCACCACCGCCTGCTAAGAAGCAGAAAAAGAAGGCGATTGATAACGCGACGAGCTCCGCGAAACCCGCGGACGCTGCGCCGCGGCAGTCCGCCGTCCCCGACGGTGACCGGGTCAAGGCCCTTATGGCCGTTGACTTCGCCCGGTTCCAGTCGGAGATGGCGGCGAAATACTACCCAGAAGTGGTGAAAAGTGGGAAAAAGAAAAAAAAGAAGAAGAACAGGCAGGAGACGCAGGCGGCTGCCGCGGAACGCTCGCGGGCGCCGCCGCCTCCGCCTGCGCCTGCAGCCGGGCCTGCGAAGGGAGCGGTAGATAGCGGCGAGACCTGGGCGACGGTGGTGGGCCGCAAGGCCGCTGCCGCCGCCAGGAAGGCTCGCGCCGCCGCCGCCGCTCCTGCACCGGCGCAGGGGAAGGCCAAGGCGAAGGCCAAACCTGCGGGGCTGCCGAAGCCCCCCAATACCGCCGCTGTGGTGGTGACGGTGCCTCCGGGCGTCGACGCCACGCTCGCGGCGGTGATGGAGGTTGCCAAGAGCCGCATTAAACTTGCGGATCTTGGCATCTCGGGGGGGCTGAAGGTCCGGAGGGCAATGACCGGGGCTCTCATGCTCGAGATCCCCGGTCCGGACAGCTCCGCCAAGGCCGACGCCTTGGCCGACAAAATGAGGGTGGCCGTCGCCGACACGGGCGCGATTATCTCGCGCCCGTGCAAAATGGGCGACTTGAGGGTGATGGACTTGGACGAGTCCATCACCCCCGCGACCGTCGCCGCTGTGATCGCCGAGGCGGGCGGATGCGCCCCGACCGACGTAAAGGTCGGGGAGATCCGCTCCAGCCCGTCTCGGCTGGGCTCGGCCTGGGTCAGGTGCCCGCTCGGAGTCGCCAGGAAACTGGCGGCTCAGCGGCGGGTGCTGATCGGGTGGACCGCGGCGCGCGTCGAGGCGCTGGCAGCACGGCCTTTGCAGTGCTTCCGGTGCCTCGAAAAGGGGCACGTCCGCGCGAGGTGCCCCTGCGCCGTGGACAGGAGCGGGCGGTGCTACCGATGTGGCGTGGCAGGCCACATCGCGAGCGCCTGCACCGCGCCCGCTCCGCGCTGCCCGGTCTGCTCTGACCTGGGCTGCCGAGCGGATCATAGAATGGGGGGGAAGAAGTGTTCCCCCCCCAAGAGGAAGGCGGCGGCCGCGAGGCCACCCTCCCCTGTTAGGGGACAGGCGGGCGGATCAATGGAGGTCCAATAACGGACCTCCACGCTCGCTTCCTCCAGGGCAACCTGAACAACCGCCGCGCTGCGCAAGACCTGCTTGCGCAGACGGTGGTTGAACATTCGGTTGCCCTGGCGGTGGTCGCCGAGCCCCATCACGTCCCCGTCCACCCGCGATGGTTCGGGGACGACGCGGGCTCGGTGGCCGTTTACTGGGTCGAGGGGAGCTACTGCTCCCTCCTGTGGAAAGGTCCAGGCTACGTCGCCGTGGAGTGGGGATCCATGGTCGTAGTGGGCTGCTACGTCTCTCCGAACAGCGGCCTCGCCGCGTACGAGGCATACCTGGACGGGCTGGCGAACCGCCTTCGCGGTTGCGCCCCCCGTCCGGTATTCGTCCTGGGCGACTTCAACGCTCACTCGAGCGAGTGGGGCGACGCCCGGGACGACGTCAGAGGGGAGACGCTTCTGGAGTGGGCGGCAGGACTCGACCTCCGGTTGCTCAACCGGGGGTCGGTCAGCACCTTTGTGCGGTGGCAGGGGGAGTCGATCATCGATCTATCGTGGGCGACTCCCTCGGCCGCCGCCACGGTGACCGGATGGCGGGTGGCGGAGGAGGTGGTCAATTTATCTGACCACCGACACATCTTTTTGGATGTGTCGCTCCGCCGCCCTAGCCGCCCGCGCCAGACTAGCGGCCCTCCGCGGCGCTGGTCTCTCAAGCGGCTCGACCGGGACATGGTCGTGGCCGCTGCCAGCGTCGCGGACTGGACGGAGGGAGCGGTATCGCCCGATCCCGAGGCGCAAGCGGCCTGGCTGCGCGACACGATGACGTCGATCTGCGACGCGTCGATGCCGCGAGTCGGGCCGCCCCGGCGGGGCTCCGTGTACTGGTGGAGCGAGGAGATCGAACGGCTGCAGAAGGCCGCCTTCGTCGCTCGCCGCCGGTACCTGAGAGCCCGGAAGAGAAGGCGAACCACGGTCGAGGAGGCTCTCAGAGCCAGACGGGAATACGGGGCCGCCGCGCACGCCGTATGCGTCGCCATCGCTGCGGCTCGCGAGCGGTCCTGGAACGAGCTCGTCGAGGGACTGGACAGGGACCCATGGGGACGCCCGTACAGAATGGTACTGGGCAAGCTGACCCCGTGGGTCCCTCCGTTGACGGAATCCCTGGACCCGGAAGTCGTGGGAAGAGTCGTAGACGCACTCTTCCCTAGGGTCCAGGGCGGTCCCTCGGTTCCTCCGTCACAGTCGGACCACACTCCGTGGTCCGACGAGCTGGAGGTGACGGAGGACGAGCTCGGGCGGGCCGTCGCACGGCTCGCCTCCCGCAGCGCCGCTCCCGGCCCGGACGGAGTACCGGGTCGGGTCCTGGCGCTCGCTCTGGGAGTGTTAGGGAACAAGGCGAGGCGGCTGTTCTCCAGCTGCCTCCGCCGCGGGGTGTTCCCCCTCGACTGGAAGTCGGCGAGACTGGTACTCATAAGGAAGGAGGGGAGGACCGGAGACGCTCCGTCGTCGTTCCGGCCGATATGCCTGCTGAACGAGGCGGGGAAACTCTTCGAAAGGGTTATCTCCGCCCGTATCAGCAGCCACCTGTCGCAGGTGGGCCCGGACATATCGGACTGCCAGTTCGGGTTCCGGCAGGGGCGCTCGACAATCGACGCGGTGCGTCGTGTGCGGGCCCTGTCGGAACCGGCAGTCCGATCGGGGGGGGTCGCGCTGGCGGTGTCGCTAGACATCGTCAACGCCTTCGGGACCCTCCCCTGGCCGGCCATCAGGGAGGCCCTCGAATACCACGAGGTGCCTCCCTACCTAAGGTCGGTCATCGGGGCCTACCTGCAGGAGAGACGGGTGGACTATGTCGACCGGAACGGGACGGAGCAGAGGAAGGCGGTAACGTGCGGGGTTCCGCAGGGGTCCGTGCTCGGGCCCCTGCTGTGGAACCTCGCCTATGATCCGGTCCTCCGCACCAGTCTGCCCCGTGGCGTGAGTGTCGTTTGCTACGCAGACGCTCCTTCGTTTCGGTAGGGCCGAACGGGGGGATTCACAATCCCTGGTCCGTCGCCCCCACCCCGAAACACGCTGCAGGCCGAACGGGGGGGTCCACGACCCCTGGTCCGTCGCCCTGAGCCGTGGCAAGCTGCCACCCTACGCGGTAGCTTCACACTCTACCCTCTGAT
Organism: Euproctis similis; assembly: GCA_905147225.2. NCBI lineage: Eukaryota > Metazoa > Arthropoda > Insecta > Lepidoptera > Erebidae > Euproctis > Euproctis similis. Next base: position 164,114 of record LR990121.1, on the reverse strand, counting down.
ACGCAGAGGGTAGGCGGAGCTCCACAAGGTGATTTTTTATAGAGGTTTTCTTCCTCGCGGCCCCCTTGCGGCGGCCATCGTCCCAGCCCCACGGACTGGATTACGATTATGCTACTGGTGTCAGACTCTCAGCCGAGACCCGACGGAATTTAGGTTAGGTTAGGACGGTTAGGTTAGGTTAGGTTAGGTTAGGTTAGGTTAGGTTAGGTTAGGTTAGGTTAGGTTAGGTTAGGTTTTTTTTTTTTTTTTTTTTTTTTTTTTTTTTTTTTTTTTGTCCGGGCGCTGTGGCCCGGCCCGCGAATCACTCCTAACATGATTAGGACCTTTATTTAGAATGCTTATGGTATTCTGAGGGTAGGATTAATTTCTTCAGGAGGGTCTTTGCCCTAAACGTATCTTTATTATTAAAATACATCCATATATCACATATTTCATCTTTTACAGCAGTGGTTTCCTTGTCATTTTTTATTGTTACATTATTGTTTTCAGATTTCTTTTTCTTATTTATATGTACATAATTATTATTTGATATCAATATACATTATTAACATTTTACACTTCTATTTAACATCATTGTTATATACACATTATTATTATTTAATACCAATATACATTACTGTCATTCTACATTTCTATTTTATATCATCATTATATACACATTATTATTATTTAATACCAATATACATTATTACCATTTTACATTTCTATTTTACATCATTATTATTGAGAATTATTATTTATATTTATTTATTTACAATCATTATTTAGCAAAGTCTTAATCTAGTGCATTGTAGTTAGTCTACACAAACGCCACTTAAGTATAGCCTTATTAGAATCCTGCTTAATACTATTTATTTCTACTTATTACTGCTTTAGCTACATTCTTACAATATTCGAGGAATTCACGATTAATATGTTTTTCTTTTAATATTTTGCTAAGGTTCTCAATCTTTATGTTCATATTTATTTTGACTTCTATGTCGAATCTTTCCTTCCCGAAGATGGGGCAATCGATTATTAAATGCAGGATTGACTCACTGCTGACCGAGTCGCAGGGGCACGACGGGTCCTCCTTGCACTTAAACCTTGTTAAATACTCGGAGAACCCGCCATGCCCAGTAAGCACCTGGGTCAGCACCGAGTCAATCTGCAACGCCCTGACGGTTTTGAATGCCAGAGTGACATCGGGGAAAAAGACTTTTGTGACACTCGCGGTCGAGCCCTCCTGATATCTCCGGTTCCATTCGCCGAGCGTTTCCTTGCGGATGAGTCGCTTGGCGAAGGAAACCGGAAACTTGTCGTAGACCGGTTTGGTCTTGACCGCGAGTGCCGCTGCCTTTGCCAATTCGTCCGCCCTCTCGTTACCTATAATGCCTATGTGGGCCTTGACCCAGTATAGAGCGACTTTATGAGGCGTTTTGTTCAGGTGCTTCCTTGCCTCCACTGCCAGTGGATGGGGAGTGTCGTCGTTGACGACAGCCTCGAGCGCGGAGCGGCTGTCACTGATGATAGCGTATCCCTCGCCCGCACCCCTGGCCGCCATCTCCGCCGCCTTGCATATGGCCAGCAGTTCGGCCTGGTAGACAGTGCAGTAATCCGACAGTTTTAGCTTGAGGGACTTCGTCTCGGCCCCGTTTATCCATACAGATAGCGAGGCTCCGACCTTGCCCTCAAGCTTGCTGCCGTCGGTGTAGATGTGTACTGCACTATCCACCATGTCGGCCACTTGGTCCTCAGACTCAAGCCTCAGGAACTGCCGACCGATATGCGCGGCAGGATGAGGCTTTTCGGCGAACCGACACGGTCTCTCCATTTCCCTGTCTGCCAGCTCCGGCCGCGGCACCCCCCTCTTCGCCAGATAAAGGGAAGCATTTTCCCTTATCCTTGCGTCGAGGGGTAGTACCCCGGCCAGAACCAGCGCAGCGTTCAGAGACACCGTGCGATACGCCTTGCAGAGCTTTTGGGCGAAGGACCGCTGAACAGCGTCCAGCCGTCTCCTCACCCCGAGTTTACTGGTGGCAGGGGCCCATGCGCCGGCCGCGTAGCAGACTATGGGCTCCACAGCGGCTACATAGATGGTCCGGATGATCTCCGGATGAAGGCCCCAGCTGACTCTGGCGGCTTTGGACAGCTGCTTATAGACGCCCAATGCCTTCTCGCACACATGCGCGGTGTGGGCATTGAACGTCAGCTTGCTGTCAATGATAAGCCCCAAGAGTTTGATCTCCTTAGCCGCTGCAATGTCGACCCCGCCCATGCTGAGACGTGGGACGTCGTACTTGAGCTTATTGGTAAGCACCATCATATTGGTTTTATGTGGTGCAAACCTCAGCTTGTTTCGGACGCCCCAGTCCCGAACATATTCGAGGGCGGCATTGCCGCGGCTCTGGATCTCCGCCGCTGTGTCCCCGGAGAAGACGAGCACCACATCATCGGCGAAGGCCTGGCAGTACTCGCCCATCTCCGTGAGACCTTTCAGCAGCGGATCCAGTAGGAGATTCCAAAGAATGGGACCCCCAATAGAACCCTGTATGCAGCCCCTGCTTGTGCCCTTCGTGTGCTCGCAGCCGGCGTACAGGACCCTAACCGTTCGATGGCGGAGGTAGTCGGCCAAGAGACCACCCAGCCTTCCCGGACACTGTTCCTCCGCCAGCCTAAGCTTTATTGCAGGCCACCAAGCGCTATCGAAGGCGCCCTCTATGTCCAGAGACACCATGGCGATTAGCCTCCTCTTCACGAGGAGACCTCTCACATGGGCCAATAGGTCACAGAGGGCGTCCTCAGTGCCGCGCTGGGGCATAAAGCCGTACTGGCGGGGGCTCAGACGGGGCACCAGGTGGTGCATCAGCCTCCTGACCACCATCTTTTCCAGTATTTTCCCCATCACTGGCAGCAGACCTATGGGTCTGTAGGATTTTGCACCTGAATAGTCGGCCTTACCGGGCTTTCGCAGCACGACTACGGTTGCCGCTTTCCACGCGCGTGGGAAGTGGCCCAACTCTAGGCATCGGTTGTACACCCGGAGATAGAGATCTGGGTCCTCCCCGATCACACGGATGCAGATGTCGGCCGTGAAGCCGTCGGCTCCTGGGGCCTTTTTAGGATTGAAACTCACCATCGCCGACTTTAGCTCCGCGGACGTGAACTCCGGTTCAGGGTTCCCAACCGGGTACCTCACATTGTCCGCGAGAATCCTCAGCCGTCGATGGTGGTCCTCATCATCAGCCCCCGTGTCATCCGGGAAGAAGACCTCCGCCAGGTGGGCAACCGAGGCCTCGGGGTCCAGTTCCACGCCGTTCTTGCTAAGAGGAAGGTCCTCCTCTCTCTTTCTAGTTTTGCGTATAACCCTGTATATTCCTTCCCACATTCCTTCTTTGTTTTGTTTTTGGCAAAAGTCCTTCCAGCTCTTAATTTGGGCCTGTTTTGCACGAACCTCATATTCTTGTTTTGCCTCCAGGTACTCAGCAACGACAGCAGGTCTCCGACTAGGCCGTGCGCAGCGGATTCTGTTCTTCCTGGTGACGACTCTCTTCCTCAACACCTCTAACTCGCCCGACCACCACGGAACAGAGAGTTTTTGAAGTGGTTTCAATTTGGGAATACTATTGTCGCATGCGGAGGTAACTATTGAATCTACGTTATTGATAAATTGGTCAAGGTCATGTCTGTTGGTTATGCTGTTAATTTTTGCAATGTTAAGGTTGTTTTCTATTTTTAATTGGGTCAATTTTTCATTAAAATTGTCCCAATTAGCTTTTTTAGTGTTGTATTTGCGCGTCGTCCTAGTGACGATCACGCTATTGGCTTTACCGGTTTTGATTTTGAAAAGAATTCCGTTGTGGTCGGAGCTGGTCAGCCCTGTGTCTACCCTCCAGTCGTCAACCAGGCCGAACAGGTCCTCACCACACGCCGTAATGTCCACAAAGCTGGTAAGGTGGCGTTCTCCCCTAATCGTGTCGAAGGTGGGAGTGCTGCCGCTGTTGAGCACCTGAAGGTTTAGCTCGTCGAGCATACCCATCACAGCTTCTCCTCTCTCATCAAGCGTGCTACCACCCCACCACGGGTTTTTCGCGTTGGCGTCTCCGCCAACAACCATGTAGCCAGCACCGAAATGTCTGGCGACTCTAGAAACATGCTGGATGTATGGCGCGATCGGCTGGTCAGGTTCGAAATAACACGACACGGCGATGACATTCCAGACGCCAATCTGCAATTTCACCACAACAATGTTGTTTGTGGTGAGATGGGCGCACTGTGTGGCGGCGATATCGGGGTCGTACACCGCTATCGCCGCCTTCACAGTACTCCCATCACAGCGGGCGTTCTGGAATATCCTCGCCGGGCCGTATGCCTTCATCATCCTTATGCCGCCTACATACGGCTCCTGGAGCAAGGCAAATGCTGCCTTGCGCCTGCCAGCTTCCATCATTATTTCTAGAGTCGCCAGTTCCTTGCGCTGGAGGTTCGCTTGGAGGACGAGGAACTGCTCATCATGGAGGCCCTGCGATTCGCCCGGGACGCCCTTAGCAATATGCCGTGGTGGCTCTTGCCAGAGCATCCCATTTGCGCCTCACGGGACAGTTATTGCTGTATACTGTGTGTGCGGTGTCTGCATATTTGGCCTTGCTGCAATTCTTACAGCAAGGTGGCTCACTCGATGCAAGCTTGGGGCATGTATCTCTTTTATGTTCGCCGCCACAATAATTGCACAGCTCCTCATCCCCCTTGCAGGTCCTGCGTCCGTGGCCGAAAGATAGGCACCTGGTGCACTGTATCAAAGGGCTCCAGTCCTCGACTCTTACCTGCTGGATGTCGATGAAGAGTCTGCCGGCCGAGGTGAGCCTCTGCCACAGCTTTGGCGCAGTACGGAGGATTACGTGGCTCTCAAGAGAGTTGCGCGCTCTCCTCCTGTACCGCACCTCTGCGACGGCCTCCTCGGCCGTCAGACCCTCCAACAGGTGTTTGTTTTGCTTCCGCAAGGCAGTCATTATGTCCTCATCGGTGTTGTAGTTGAGGAGGTTTCTAATAACAACCAACGGATGCTTTTGTTTCGCCTCCTCAACTACAAGGTCTTTCGACTTTCGAAGCCTGGCTGCAGCTCGATCCATCTCATTCCGGCTCGTACAAGTGATGACGACTTTGGCGTCTTTGGTCTTTTTCAATCTTTCTATTTGATGACCGTTTTGTTTGGCGTCGAGTGTACCCCTGATCTTATCGACTACGTCGCCACCGGTAACCAATCCAGCGGCGCAGGACACGATGACGGAGTGCCTCGGCTTTGGTGATGGCCTATGCAGCCCAGCGTTTTGGGGTGAAGACAGTGCCTCTGCGTATGTAGGTGAGCTCACCTTCAGCGCCGAGACATGTTCCACGACTTCCCGGGTTGTCTGCTTAAGCTCCTCAACCACCGTGATTAGCTCCCCATCACCTCGCGACCCGCCACAGACCGCCAGCGAGATTGTCTCCATGGCCTTTCTCATGGCCACAATTTCCAAGCCCTGCTGCTCAAGCTGTTTGGAATGGGCTTCCAGTTGTCGAGCCAAGTTTGTGCTCACTTCTGTTTCCCCATTAGCCTGTGCTATTTCTTTCTTTGTCGGGGACTGTGTGGTGGGCAGGTGGTTACCTTTTGCAAGTTCCCGCTCTGACTCCCCCACCAGTGCGACTAGCCGGTCAATGACTGCAGTCAGTTCCTTTTTTATATCCGTTCTTATATTTTTTGATGTTGCCAGAGCTTTATTACCTTTTTGTAAAAGAGCGTTTGCTTCAGTTCGCCTATTTTTATAAACTTTTCTCGGTGGCGAAGTTTCGGTTACCATTTCCGTTTTCTGTGCGGACGCCCCCGATTTGGGTGCTGCACCGGTTCGTAGTCCGTACTCCGCCACTCTGTCCCCTACACTAACTTTGCCATCCTGGTAGGATGGGCTCAAAGCAGCCGGTGACAGCGGACCGGTCGTGACTGCCAGAGCTCGGGAAGAAGCAGGCAGATCGATGGTTGTATTCATTGTCAGCTTTGCTGACCTAATCAAAGGCTTTTTAGGCGGTGTTCTGTTCATGTTAAGAGTTCGCGTTCAGTTAATCAGCAAATTTAGGACCGTGGCCTGGGTGTAAAAACCCTGGTCAGACGTCAGTAATTTGATAATAACTAAGTCAATGACCTATTTAGTGCTCCGGGTGTAAAGTGCCCGAAACAGTAGTCACTATCTAATAGATAAGGTCTGGGGTGTAGAGCCCGCAGACTGTCAATTTAAATAAAGCTCAGGGTGTAAAAAGCCCGAGCGGTTGTCAAACAATAATAATAAAATACAATATTCAATAATTACTAATAAATTGCAAAATTCAAGAAAATTCAGTTCAAATTGTCAACATTATCATTCAACAGTCAACTTAAAAATTTTCTGTGGGTGTAAAGAGCCCAACAGCAGTCAAATACAGTAATAAATACAATATTTTAAGTATAAAATTGTAATAAAAATAGGGACAACACAACACGCTGATAAGCTTGGTCAAATTTATATTTTACAGAGGAAGTTATTTTTATGTATAGTTTAATTTTGTATGCCGGCCTGGGTGGCACAAGATGGTGGATTGTCAACACAATTACCAGTTGTTGCCCCCTAACAACCGGCAAGGATTCCAAATAAAAGTAAATAACAGGTTTACCAAGGTATTATTCACCCAGGCTTTCACTCAGATTGCACCTGCTGCTGCTAGCAACACTTTGACTCTGTGTAGATAATATAAATAATTTATTTAAAGTATCTTATTAATATATAAATTTGGATATGTAATTTGTATATATGTTGATAGAATTAAGTCAATTAACATATACTACAAGCATGGAGATACTTAGATTTTTAGATTCAAGTTCTATTATTTATATGTTGAACAAGTGTGCATGCAGTATGATAGTGCGATACACATCCAATCCAACACACAAGTTAAAAACAAAGGGAGATATTATTGATATTTATTTAGTAAAAGAGAGTAAATAGTATGTTATATTTAAGTGCAGTATATATAATCACCTTATAAATAAATAAATATGTACTATAGTTCTATTATACCTATAAAGTAGAGATGTTTATTGTCAATTGTTGCCAACAGTTTGATATGTTATTGCAATTATCTTAGTGATGGTGTAAAAGCCAAACACTTATGAACAATTGTTGCTTACCAGCTTATTATAATAGCTTAAGTTATATTATTTATGCCAATAGGGCTTGTCTAAATAACAATACACAGTCTTATCTTTAGTTATTTTAGGAGATGGATAGTATGTATAAACTGAGTTTGTTTACATTGGTTATAATAAAAGTCTCAGAGACTTGATCTCTCTATGAATTATCGTTCTAGCAACAAATATAATTGATGTCCCCGTTTATAGTATTATTTCCCAGTGAGAGTTTGAGAAAAAATCAAGTCTCAGTAGTTAATTTAAAGTATTGTTTACATTAGGTTTTTAGGTTATCCCTTAGCAGTTTATTTATTTCTATGTAGTGCTATTATTTTGTGGCAGGCGCGTCTACTGCCTGTGGGAGTGTGGAGTCTCGTATTTCTCTTAATTTGAACAATGGATATTTGTAACAATATGAATGTTTATTGATAAGTGTGTTTGTTTAATTAATTAATTATTGATAAAATTTCGATAAAAATAAAAACAAAAATAAAACTGTAGAGTAAAATGTTGGTCTATACAAAAAATTTTACTGTCTCGTGGACGCGAACCTAGGCAGTCCCGAAGCCCCGCCCACTTGGCCGGCTTCACGCCTTATCCCTTATGGGGTCAGCAGAAGAGTTCTTTTTGTGGTACTTTGGGATATAACGAGAGCAGTATTTAGATAATGGGAAGAGATATAAATTGAAATGGATTAAAATGGAATAAAATTATAAAAATAGTTATTAATAAAATTTATAGTATTTTAAAATAATGGTTGAAGATATAAGTTGAAATGAAATTAGATCTAAATAAAATTTATCGTTAGGCTAAAGACTGTTATTCTGAAATTTAGTATGTCGTTAAGACAGTATCTATGAACAGGATAATCAGAAAATGATAAAATGATATTATAAATTATAAATTAAATGAAATTTTTTGGTTAATAAATAAATAGATAGCAAGCTCGAGTCTCACACACTCGCACCACCTTTGGTCGCTAAAAATACCTACTTAATAAAAATAACAAAAAATATGACAATTTTTTAGTCTAATTAAAATCTAAATTCTTAATATTAAGTCACTCCTTATCGTTCACCCTTTCTAAAAATATATATAGTTAATATTGTCACATCTGCTTACCCCCCGTCATTTAGCAAGCGTAATTTTTGCGTTTCAAAACTTTTGTCTAATAACGCGCACTGGAATGCGTTTGACCCCGTCGCTCGCTTGACCAGAACGACAAGTTTGCAGTGCGGTTTTTCACCGATCCCAATGTTTAGAAAAAGTCCTGTAGGCAGCTTCCTATGTCTCTGATATGATTCACAGTTGTATATTTGAAATCCTAATTTAACACCCTATCTAATGTTTATAAAATTTTTGTTATAAATTAATAACAAAACACTTAAACACTTGCACAAATTTTTTGTTTACATAGTTTTCGACCGCACAATAGAAAGAAAAACGGTCTCACTGTAAAACTATATGTGGAAAATTTATGAAAATTTTGTAGTAGATAGAGGAGATGGTCACTGTCTAACTGTAGTGGTTTGGGAGCTATCTGGACAATAGTTCCCGAGGGAGGCACTTTTTTCTATTTTCACATGCACTTATGATTTAATTTCTCGTCCCCGATTTATTGTTTTTTAATATGGTTAGAGATGTCCAAAAATTCTAAAATTTTCACAGATTGTACTCACATGTATTATCTATCAGTTACACCAAAAACGCTCGGGGGTTGCCGATCCACTTTCGGAGTTATAATGCCCCGAAAATATTGAACGGTTTTCCCCGGTTATCTCCTGAACCTGGCCTCCAAAATGGACATGCGATATGTCCTAGAGAAGCCCTGGCTGGCCTCTACGTAGCTGCACCAGAACCGTAGACCTCCGATGCCCAGGGCCGAAGTTCCAAGTTGGTACCAATTCTGGTTTTTGGTGAATAACTCGTCGAGCTTTCGTCCAAAAATTCCAAAATTTGGTAAAGGGGTGCCCCTTCAGTGTCCGCAGAGGCGCACAGTTTCCGTTACAAAGTGGACCACTGAAAATCAAAAGTTATGGGCACTTTAGTATTTTCCACACTGTATAGATGTTTTAAAAACGCGGTTTTTTGAATGTTTTGGAAAAACTATTGAAGATATTGGAAAAATTTTTTCACTGTTATTTAGATAACATTAGCGCGCAACTTTTGAGACTAATTTTGGGTTTTTCACTGTAACTTTGCCACAACTTAGAATTTTTGAGCGCGGAGCGGTTAAAAAACGTGACAGTCGCTACCAGCGCTGAGGAGTGACTGGGGTTAGGTTAGGTTAGGTTAGGTTAGGTTAGGTTAGGTTAGGTTAGGTTAGGTTAGGTTAGGTTAGGTTAGGTTAGGTTAGGTTAGGTTAGGTTAGGTTAGGTTAGGTTAGGTTAGGTTTTTTTTTTTTTTTTTAAAAATTCCGCCTTTTGCCCTACCGGGCCGCGGGAACTACGTTAGTATACGTCCGCGGCCCGGCAAGGGGGGGCCCCTTTGCGTCGGGGCCCGACGTGGAACGACCCACTCCCAAGACTGAGGAGGGGTCGTCCGCCGTTTCCACGGCGCGACGCGTCTCACGACGCGCCGCGCGTGGGGTTGTGTCCCGGCCGAGGCCGCCATCAGACTCGACGGCGGCCCCGGGCCGGGGCCCGGCGGGGCGGGAGCGTGCCGCCGGCACGCTCGCGCTCCCGCAGGGCTTCGCGTTTGGCCGCCATCACCTCGCTAGCGAACGAGGCGACGGCGGCCCAACACTGGTCGCTGCCGGCCATGGCAGCGACGACAGCCGGCAGCGACAAGTCCGCCCCGACTGCGCCAATGAGCCCGGCGCGTTGGGCGCCCCAGCCCGTGCACACGGCCAGGGTGTGCTCGGCCGTGTCCACGGCCCCGGACGCACAGTGGTGGCACACGGGCTCCGCGAGGATGCCCACCAGTTCCCACAGGTACTTGCTGAAACAGCCGTGACCTGTGAGAAGCTGGGTGAGCCAATAAGTGGGAGCCCGGTGCCTCGCCTCGACCCATTGGCGCAGTACGGGTCGGACAGCCTCGGCGAGCTGCCTGCTCGCCGAGGGGTCCTCCAACCTTTGAGCCCATCGCTGGAAGAGATCCTCGCGACATTCGCTCCTCCAGCGAACGATCTCTTCCGCGAGGGGCTCCGACGATGTTTGCCGCATCAGGGCCCTCCTTCGGTACACCTCCGCCAGGACCCCGGCCTCGAGGTCCCAGGGGAGGCTCCCGGCAATCAAGCACGCCGCCTCGTAGGAGACGGTGTGGTACGCCCTGGAGGCCCTCTGTGCCATGACCCGCTGCGGACGCCGCAGCAGGGCCACGTTCCCGGCACTGAGGGCCCCCGCCGCCCATATTGGCGCCCCGTAGAGCGCCATGGAGCGAACCACACCGTCATAAAGGCGGCGGCCGACACTCCCCGCCCCCCCACAGTTGGGGAGTAGGCGTGCGAGCATTCCCGCGCACGACACCAATTTTGGCGCCAGCGCACGGAAATGCCCGCTGAACCCCCACCGACCGTCGAGGACGAGACCGAGATATTTAATGGTCTCCCCGACGGCGATGCGGGCTCCGCCCACCGTGATGGAGTACCCCGGGGGGGGGCTTCGTCCGAGGCCCATGGAAGAACAGGGCCTCGGACTTCTCGAGGGCCACCCTCAGCCCGAGGGCCCTGATGCGGCCGACAACATGGGCCGTGCCCGCCGTGGCGAGCACGCCCGCGTCCCTAAACGATTTGCCCTGCGCGGTCACTAGGGTATCGTCGGCGTAGCATATTACGCCGACCCCCCGAAGATTAGCGCCGCGCAGGGCCCAGTCGAAGCCGATGTTCCACAGGAGTGGGCCGAGAACCGACCCCTGTGGAACACCGCACCCCATCTCCCTGCGGACCACCCGCCCCCGGACCGGGTATGTGATGGCCCGGTCGGCGAAGTAGTCCGCAAGGACGCGCCTGAGGCACCACGGGACGTTGTGGTACCTCAGGGCCTCCGCGATTGTCTCCCAGGGGATGGTGTTGAAGGCGTTGGCGATGTCGAGCGACACCGCCAACAACACCTCCCCCCGGGAGACAGCGCTCTCGACGCTGTCCCGCAGCCGAGAGATGGCGTCCAGCGTGGACCTCCCGCGGCGAAAGCCGAATTGGCCGTCACTGAGGTTTGGGCCCACCGCCTCCAGGTGCCCGACGAGGCGCGCAGCGAGCACGCGCTCGAAGAGCTTGCACGCCTCGTCGAGCAGGACGATGGGGCGGTAGGCCGACGGCGAGTCGGGGGGTCGCCCGCGCTTCGGGAGAAGCACGAGCTTCCCCGACTTCCACCGCCGCGGGATCGTGCCGGACGCCATCATTTCCGACATGAGGGACAGCGTCTCCTCCCCGAGGACCGGCATCACGCGGACGAGGATCCGCCCGGGCACACCGTCCGGACCTGGGGCGCGGCTCTTCAGCTTGAGCGTCTGAACCGCGGCCCCCAGCTCGTCCTCGGACACGGGCGGAACTACCTCGCCCGCGGCCGGCCCTTCCTCGGGAGTCGGTGCCGCCATTCTGGGCGGCACCCATTCTTCTCTGGGGCTCGGGAATAGGGAGCTGACCACGCGCTCCAGCAGGGGGGGGTCAAGGGTCATCGTCAGCGGGGGCGCCGCGGGTCGGAGCTTCTGCCTCACGACCTTGTACGGGCGCCCCCACGGATCCCCGTCGATGCTGTCGACCCACCCCTGCCAGGCCTCCGCCTTGGCGGCCCTTATAGCGGAGGTCAGGGCCGCGCGAGCGGCCCGGTACGCGGCGAGCAACACCTCCTCGTGTGCCGGGTCCCTGGCGCTTCTTCTCCGGCTTCTGGTGCACCGGCGGCGGGCCGAGGCACACTCGGCCTGTAGCCCCGTGAGGTGGGGCCGCCACCAGTACACCTGCCTGCGCTTTTGAGAGGGACCCGCCCGTCGCATCGCCGCGTCGCAGACGCGAGACAGCGCTCCAGAGAGCCTCTCGCATCTCGCGTCCACGTCCGGGCCGCTATCGGCGTTTGCGGCGGCCCATCGCTCCACGATGGCCGCCTCCGTGGCCAGCTCCGGGTCCAGGGTGGACAACCGCCACCGCGGACCCTCCTCCGACCGGGGTCGGTCCACACCGCCCGCTCCGGCGTCCGAAGGGGATGGGACTAGGTCGAACCTTATGTATAAATGGTCCGACAACGTCTCCACCCCCTCCTCAACCCGCCACCCGATTGCGCGGCGGGCCAGGGCGGGACTCGCAAACGAGACGTCGACGATCGACCCGCCCTGTTGACGCACGCACGTGTGGACCGCCCCCCGGTTCAGGAGGACCATTCCCGTGGACACCGCCCACTCCTCCAGGGTCTCCCCCCTGGCGCTGGTCGCCGGAGATCCCCACGAACGGGATTTGGCGTTGAAGTCTCCGGCGACCACCACAGGGGTGGGGTGCACTTCCTGGACCAGGTCGCCGACCTCGACCAGCAGACGCTCGAAGTCGGCGAGGGTCCTGTTCGGAGAGAAGTACACCCCGATCACTGCAACGTCGCCCAGCAGCACGAGGACGCATCCGCGCCCCCTCCGCACCCTGCGGAAGGGGAGGCACAGCGAAGCGTCGCGCTGCCAGGCGACGATAGCCACCGAACCGTCGTCGGCGCCCGCCCAGTTGTCGCGGGCTTGGACGCGGTACGGCTCGGCGACTATGGCGACGTCGATTTGCCACCGCGCAGCCGTCTGGAGAAGCAGGTCCTGTGCGGCCGCGCAGTGGTTCACGTTCGCCTGCAGGATCGAGACCCTGTGAGCCATTTAATTGGTGGCGGTGTCCATTGCCTCCTCAACAGCTCTCGGAGCTGTTACTGACGCGGCGGGGGCGTCGCGATTACCCCCGCCCGTCTTCTTCTTCTTGGCCATCGCCGGGCACTTTTTGTGCCCGAGGCGATGGCCGGCGTCGCCGCCCTCGGTCGCGCAGATTGCGCACCTAGGGTCGGCGACGCAGGTGGCCGCCTTGTGGCCCGGCTGGCCGCACCGGAAGCACAGCGTGCTGCGGTCTACCTCGCAGCTGCACTGCACCCCCAGGTGGCCCGGCACCAGGCAGCGGTAACACCGCTGCGGCCGCGCGTCAAGGAGCGCGGCCCGGGCCATCGACCAGCCGATGGTGAGGTGGCCACCCCCCGTAATCGTTTTGGCCGCCAGGACCGGGCATTTTACCCAGACGGTCCCCGGGCGGCCAGGTGGGCGGTTGATGGTGCCCACCTTTACCGACTCGGGGCGGCATCCCCCCACCTCGGCCACTCGCGCGGCCACCATTTCCTTGGTGGCCGCGTCACTCAGGCCGGAAATGCGCATCTCTGCGCACCGCTCCGGCCTGGCGACGCGGGCCACCTCGCCGACGAGCTCGCGGAGTTTTGAGGCAAGCTCGTCGGCCTTCCTCGTCCTATCGGCGCCGGACACCTCGAGCAGCCGGCCCCCAGTGCGGGCCGTGCGGAAGCGTAGCCCGCTGATCTCCAGGGCCGCGAGGTTTATACCCCTCTCGGCCCTGGATAATACGTCGGCATAACTCACTGTCGAGCCCTGCGGCAGTGTAATGGCTATCGCCTCCGACGCAGGAACTCGCAGGCGACGGCCACGCTTCCGCTTCCGCTTGGGCTGCTGGGCTGCTGGAGCAGCCGGCGCCCGGGGCGCCGGAGCAGCCTGCCTCGGCGCCCGAGATGCCGGGGAAGCCGGCCTCGGCGCCCGGCCCCCCCGCGCCACCACATTCCACGCCTCTTTGAGAGGCGGCGGCGGCGGAGCAGGCCGGATGGCGGGACGAGTCGGGGCCGGAGGAGCGGCTCCGCGGGCCGCCTCGGCCTCGCGGGTCGCCAGGCTCCTCCTGCCACCCCTCTTTTGACCCTTCACCCCCGCATTGGATGTTGCGGCGGGGGCGGAAGAGGTCGCGGCCGTCGGCGCAGATCCGCCGCGCGCCGGGGAGGCCCCCGCCGGCGGGGCGGCAGAGGCGTCTACCGCAGGCGCCGGGGCACCGCGCTCCGGCGTTTTGCGCACGTACGCCGTTATTGGCGGGGACAGGCGCTTCTCCGGCAGGAGCCGGTCCTGGATGCCCGACATCCTAGCGTCGACCAGGAAGAAGATCTCCTCCCTGGTCATCGCTTCGGGTGCCGGGGCGGGGACGGAGGCCGCCACTCGCCTCTGGGCCTCGACCTCGGCCCTGAGGGCGAGGATTTCAGCCCGAAGCTGGGCGACCTCCTCCGACTCCTTCCTGGCGGCGAGTTTGTGCACGGCCTCTGCCACCGTCGCCACCGCCTTCCGGATGTCCGCCACGTGCTGGCACTTCATCCTCGTTTGTTTACGGGCAAGTGAACCGATCAGCTCCAAGGCTGAATCGGCCACCCCCACAAGGTCTTCAGCGCCGCACGTGGCCGCCACCTCCCCTTCCTGCGCAGGGTCCGCCGGCGACACCGCCCGGGACCGGTCACGCAGGGCCGCCTTCTTTGCGGCCACCTCGGCCGCCAGCTCCTCCTCGGCGCGCAGTTCGAGCTCGCGCTCTCGCTGCGCGCACAGTTCGGCCTTTGCCTTTGCGAGGCCGACGTACTCGCCCGTTGTGGGCGGGCGCCCTCGACCCCGCTTAGGCCGCGCACCAGTTTTGGCCAAGGCCACCTCCTCACCCTCGAGAGGCCGCTTCCGCCACAAGCGGCCCATCGGGGAGGGGGAGCTCGATCTTGAGCGCTCCCCCACCGACATGCGGCTGTCCGAGTCCTCGGACAGCCGCAACTCCTGCGGCGCCTGCAGCTCGCAGCGCGCGAGCACCACGCGCGGCACCTTCTCTTTTGCCACAAGGGCCGAGACCCTTGTCCTTGAGGACACCCCGTCCTCCCCTACCCCCTCCGAGGAATCGCTCCTCCTCTCTTCTTTTATAGTTTTGTTTGTTTTTAAGTTCAGTTCCATTTTTGTTCCCACGAGTGTGGGGGAAAAGATTACCAAGACTAGCAGAGCCCCCTGTACTAGCTTGGGCGTATATACGCACGGAGGTCCGCCAGTTTCCGCGGGTTTTTACGACTTCGCTGTCGGGTGTTATTGACTTTTCCTTGTCTCGGGCCGGCCAATTAAGGCAAGCCCCCTGTCCCGGCGCCACGCCGCTAGACATGACAACGACACGCGACGCCGAGACAGGTTGCTCGACGTTGTCCCCGGGAAGGGGACATCCCCCTGAACACGAGTTAACGCATCCAGAGGGACCGCCGAGCCGCGGGGTACTCCCGCCCACAACCACGTCCAAAAGGACCGCTGTCCATGAAGGACCCTCAAAGAGCGAAGCGCTCTCGCGCCGGAGCGGCGCCCGATGTCGGGAGTGACCGCCCCGCATCGCCAGTCAGCTCTGATGATCAGAGTAGTACCGGGAGCGGGGCAGTCGCCGACACTCGCGGTGGCGAAGCACCGCCGCGGACCTTGCAGGTCCGCCATACCACGACCCCTCCGCGGGTCAACTGGTGGGATATCAGTCAACGGCCAGAAACCCTCCTCCCGTATAAATACGGGTCGGAACGAATCTGACCGCTGTCCAGGGAGCACCAGAACACCGCTTCCCTTACCCGGAGATCGCAAGCGATTTCCAGGGCACGAGAAACGGTGCACCAACGTGGAGGTTTCCCACCCAGCCCCCCAGGTTAGGTTAGGTTAGGTTAGGTTAGGTTAGGTTAGGTTGCGGCCTCGCCGCGTACGAGGCATACCTGGACGGGCTGGCGAACCGCCTTCGCGGTTGCGCCCCCCGTCCGGTATTCGTCCTGGGCGACTTCAACGCTCACTCGAGCGAGTGGGGTGACGCCCGGGACGACGTCAGAGGGGAGACGCTTCTGGAGTGGGCGGCAGGACTCGACCTCCGGTTGCTCAACCGGGGGTCGGTCAGCACCTTTGTGCGGTGGCAGGGGGAGTCGATCATCGATCTATCGTGGGCGACTCCCTCGGCCGCCGCCACGGTGACCGGATGGCGGGTGGCGGAGGAGGTGGTCAATTTGTCCGACCACCGACACATCTTTTTGGATGTGTCGCTCCGCCGCCCGAGCCGCCCGCGCCAGACTAGCGGCCCTCCGCGGCGCTGGTCTCTCAAGCGGCTCGACCGGGACATGGTCGTGGCCGCCGCCAGCGTCGCGGACTGGACGGAGGGAGCGGGATCGCCCGATCCCGAGGCGCAAGCGGCCTGGCTGCGCGGCACGATGACGTCAATCTGCGACGCGTCGATGCCGCGAGTCGGGCCGCCCCGGCGGGGCTCCGTGTACTGGTGGAGCGAGGAGATCGAGCGGCTGCAAAAGGCCGCCTTCGTCGCTCGCCGCCGGTACCTGAGAGCCCGGAAGAGAAGGCGAACCACGGTCGAGGAGGCTCTCAGAGTCAGACGGGAATACGGGGCCGCCGCGCACGCCGTATGCGTCGCCATCGCTGCGGCTCGCGAGCGGTCCTGGAACGAGCTCGTCGAGGGACTGGACAGGGACCCATGGGGACGCCCGTACAGGATGGTACTGGGCAGGCTGACCCCGTGGGTCCCTCCGTTGACGGAATCCCTGGACCCGGAAGTCGTGGGAAGAGTCGTTGACGCACTCTTCCCTAGGGTCCAGGGCGGTCCCTCGGTTCCTCCGTCACAGTCGGACCACACTCCGTGGTCCGACGAGCTGGAGGTGACGGAGGACGAGCTCGGGCGGGCCGTCGCACGGCTCGCCTCCCGCAGCGCCGCTCCCGGCCCGGACGGAGTTCCGGGTCGGGTCCTGGCGCTCGCTCTGGGAGTGTTAGGGAACAAGGCGAGGCGGCTGTTCACCAGCTGCCTCCGCCGCGGGGTGTTCCCCCTCGACTGGAAGTCGGCGAGACTGGTGCTCATCAGGAAGGAAGGGAGGACCGGAGACGCTCCGTCGTCGTTCCGGCCGATATGCCTGCTGAACGAGGCGGGGAAACTCTTTGAAAGAGTTATCTCCGCCCGTATCAGCAGCCACCTGTCGCAGGTGGGCCCGGACATATCGGACTGTCAGTTCGGGTTCCGGCAGGGGCGCTCGACCATCGACGCGGTGCGTCGGGTGCGGGCCCTGTCGGAACCGGCAGTCCGATCGGGGGGGGTCGCGCTGGCGGTGTCGCTAGACATCGTCAACGCCTTCGGGACCCTCCCCTGGCCGGCCATCAGGGAGGCCCTCGAATACCACGAGGTGCCTCCCTACCTAAGGTCGGTCATCGGGGCCTACCTGCAGGAGAGACGGGTGGACTATGTCGACCGGAACGGGACGGAGCAGAGGAAGGCGGTGACGTGCGGGGTTCCGCAGGGGTCCGTGCTCGGGCCCCTGCTGTGGAACCTCGCATACGATCCGGTCCTCCGCACCAGTCTGCCCCGTGGCGTGAGTGTCGTTTGCTACGCAGACGACACTCTGGTGGTCGCCACGGGGCCCGACTTCGAGCGGACGCTCAGGTTCGCCGAGCTGGGGGTGGCAATCGTCGTCAGACGGATCCGCGGGCTGGGCCTGGAGGTGGCGCCTCACAAAAGTGAGGCGCTGTGGTTCCACCGCCTCACCAGAGGCAGGGAACCCCCGGCCTCGCGGATCCAGGTGGGTGACACGGCTGTCCCGGTGGGGCGGTACATGAAGTACCTCGGCCTCACCCTGGACAGCCGCTGGAGCTTCGAGGAGCACTTCGTACGGATGGTCCCCCGAGCGCGACGGGTGGCGGGCGCTTTGCACCGCCTGCTGCCCAACCTCGGGGGACCGGGGGAGGGAGTTCGCCGCCTCTACGGTGGCGTCGTGCGGTCCGTGGCCCTGTACGGGGCCCCCGTCTGGTCGCGAGACCTCACGGGGGCCTCCCGCTCCAGGGCTCTGCTGAGGAGCCTGGAGCGGATCATGGCCATACGGATCGTGCGGGGCTACCGTACAATCTCATACGAGGCGGCGACGGTCCTCGCGAGTTATCCCCCCTTCATCATCCTGGCCGAGATGTACGCAGCCGCGTACGATCTCGGCCGGGGAGGGGGGGACGCGCGGGGACACGAAGTGCGGAGGCGGGAGGCCTTCCGGCGGGTCCTGGGGGACTGGCGCGACGCGCTGGTCCTCCAGGGCGGTACGCGTTCGCGCGCCGTCGGGGCCGTCCTGCCCCACCTCGAGGCCTGGGTGCTCCGTAAATGGGGCACTGTCACCTACAGGTTGACTCAGATGCTCACCGGGCACGGGTGCTTCGGTGAGTATCTGAGTCGAATAAAACGTGAAGAGACGGCGAGATGCCACCATTGCGCATCCGACCTGGACTCGGCCCAGCACACGCTGGAGGTCTGCCCGGCCTGGGCGGCCGAGCGCCGAGTCCTGGTCGACGGGATCGGGCGAGACTTGTCCCCGCCGGCGTTGGTCGCGGCAATGCTGGCGGGCGAGGAGGAGTGGAGGGCTGTGGTCTCCTTCTGCGAAGCAGTCATGCTCCAGAAGGAGGCCGCCGAGCGGGGTCGGGAGAGAGCCGACCCCGCTCGAAGGCGGCGGCGGCGAGCTCAGTGATCGCCGCCGCCGACGGGCCGCGAGGGCGCACACCCCGCGGGTGCGCCCGGGTCGCGGCCCGGGAAGGATGACCCCCCGGTGCGGCCGGGGAGGGTCGTCCGGGGCGCCGACGGCCGCGCGCCTCTTTACAGCGCGCGGTCGGAGCCGCCCCGCCCGGGGGAGCCTCGCCAGGCTCCCCGAGGATGAGCACCCCCTCGTGATTGAGGGGGGGCGACGGCGGGGTGGACCAGAGGGGTTTATCCGAATCCTGGACCACCCCAACGCCGGAGGAAGGCCGCCGCGAGGTTTTAGTGGGTAACCCTAGGATCGGATCTCAGTTTACTGTTTTGGGAGTCCCACACTACCCCCTGCCGTCCCCAGGCGGGGGGTGTG
This sequence comes from Euproctis similis, assembly GCA_905147225.2. Taxonomy (NCBI): domain Eukaryota; kingdom Metazoa; phylum Arthropoda; class Insecta; order Lepidoptera; family Erebidae; genus Euproctis; species Euproctis similis. The sequence goes on along the minus strand of LR990121.1, from coordinate 145,100 downwards.
CATAAAGCATTTCCTCGCGTAAAAAAAAAAAAAAAAAAAAAAAAAAAAAAAAAAAAGGTTAGGTTAGGTTAGGTTAGGTTAGGTTAGGTTTTTTTTTTTTTTTTTTTTTTTTTTTTTTTTTTTTTTTTATAGTCCGGGCGCATATGGCCCGGCCCGCGACTTTTCCCCCAACATAATCGGGGACCTTATTTTGGGTGAATGAGTTTTTCAGCGTGTGGTTCTTTTATTTTTGATAACATGTTTTCTTATATATAATTCTAGTTTTACAATTTTACATTTGTTCTTTCATTTTCGTTGCTTATATTAATACATATTATTTCTTAATCCTATTTACATTTGTACTAAGTATATTTTTTCCTTATTTTTATAGTTACATTTTTATTTCGTACAGGAACAATAAGTCAGTTTCATAGTCAGCTTATTATATTGTTCACATATTTTAAGGAAGAGCTCTTACGAGGATTCATTTTTGTATTTCATGTTATATACACTCATTACCATGTATGCTATTTACAAGGTGTATGTCAATATATATAATTCAGAACATTACTGTCTACATTATTTGTCTTTTAGGACGTTCGACTGGTGAGGTTTGTTTCCCAATGAGACCCGTCTGTTGGTCATCTGTGTGGTTGTTGTGTGTAAGCCTGTGTGGTTTATATGATTGTATGTATGTAATTGGTGGTTTATTGTATTGTGTGGTGTCGTTATATTATGCATCAATAACAATATTTAATAAAAATATGTATTGGCATGTTGTGTTGCGTGCGTGTGTTATGTATTGTTGCGTGTATGCGATTTAGAATAATTATTGACAAATTCATATAAATTTTTCAGATAATTATGGCCTAATTGTGCTAGGTGTGCAGTGTTTGAGTGAGGAGTGGAGAGTGGAGTTTGGTCGACTTTGTGTGTTACTGTTAATGTTAGGTGTGTTAGTGAGTGTGGAGTGTGTGTGTGCGTGTTGTCTGTCGGTAGCGATGGTTGTCGCAACCGCCGTCAGTGAGGCGCCCGCGGAGAAACGTCAGCTGTAGGCAACTGACGCCCTCGCCAAGGCATCCCACTTCTTGCGGATGGGACACTCATCGCTAAATGCGTGGTGTGTTGTGTCTTTGTGTTTCGCCATGGTGCAGTTTTTGCACGTCGGCGCCTGGGCCGCCAAAAGACTGGGACACCCTGCCTTCAAGTGCGGACCTCCGCAGTAATTGCAGAGGTCCACACTCTCCGTGCAGAGCCTCCTGCCATGACCGAACCCCAAGCACCTAGTACACTGCACCAGGGGAGATTGGTCCGCCACTTTAACCACCTGCAGGTCGATATAAAGTCTCCCGGCAGAAGTGAGTCGCTGCCAAAGCTTTGGAGCCACTCGGAGGATTGCGTGGCACTCCGAAGGGTCCCTCGCTCTCCTCCGGTACCGGACCTCGGCTTTGGCCTCACTCTCCGAGAGACCCTCCAACAGGTGGCTATTTTGACGGGTGATTGCTTGGATTATGTCGTCGTCAGTGTTGTGCGCTTGTAAGTATTTGAGCACGACCAGGGGGTTTTTGTTAGTGGCCCCCACCACTTTCAAGTGTTCGGTTTTCCTTAGCTGCTCCTCTGCTCTCTCGAGCTCGGCCCTCGTGGCGCAGCTAAGGACCACTCTTCCGTCCTTGACCTTGCGGACTCTCTCGACTTTTATGCCGTTTCGTTTGGCGTCGAGTGCTCCCTTCACTCGCTCGATGACTTCAGCGCTAGTCTCCATCGGGTCAGTTGGTGTTATAAGGACCGAGTGAAAAGATTGGAAAGCTGGGGGAGTGGGACGTGTTTCAGAGGGGGGACGGGCAGTAATTTCAGCATAAGAGGGGGGGGTGCTACTAATAGAGTCAGTGATGACCTGCTCCACTTTCTCCAAAGTTTGTTTCGCGATCAGTCTATGGGTGTCTGTCTGTTCAACAGACAGACGCTCCCATAACCGCTGTGTAGAGTTGACTGACGCTACTCCCTCCCTAAGCTGCTCTGACAGCGTGCCTATCAACTCCTCCTGAACGTTTATCTCTTTTGCGATAGAGCTAACCTTCTCGGTCTGGTCCTCCAGCGCTCTGGTAAGTCGGTCAGTCTGTTCCAGTCTTAGATACACAGCATCCACCAGGGTTTGCATAGAACGCGTGGAGTCCTCCTCCCTGCTGGTCTGACTCTCCTGCAAGTTGGTTATGGCCTTCTTGACCACACCCAATTCTTGCAGGCATTCCATAAAAAGGGTCCGAGAAGCCCCTTTTTCGTGCTTATGGAGCTTCTCAGACTCCTTGGCCAGTGCCACCATCTTATCTATTATACCAAAAGTGGCTGTCTTGATCTCCGTTTTGATGTTACGGCCCTCATTTAGGGTGGCTTTAGCTTTAGTGGCGAGGGCAGTCATTCTGTCAGACAGCGTTTCCGCATCCCCGGTGGATCTGCGCTTGGGGGGAAAATTTGGGCTGGCCATATTGGCGGACTGTCAGTCGGTCTGTACTTCTAACTGTGGGTCTTGTATAGACTTAAATTGTATAGTGTATACTGTATGTAATTCGTGGAGTGTATACACAAGTACAGAACTTTAAAAAATCACAAAAAGTTAATTTAAACAGTCAAATAAATTTTTCTGTGGGTGTATAGAGCCCAAACAGTAGTCAAAATACAAAGTAAATACAATATTAAAAATAAAATAAAATTCCAAAATTCAAATTCGTCAAATTACATTAATAATTACACTTAAAATAAAGTAAAATTCCAATTAAAATGGGGACAACACAACACACTAATTTATTCGGTCAATTTTGTGTTATACAGAAAAACTTGGTTTTTTATATATTATTTAAATTTGGTATGCTGGCCTGGGTGGCACAAAATGGATGGTTGTCAAAACAATTGCCAATTGTTGCCCCTTATTGGCCAGCAAAGATTTCAAAAATGAGTAAATGATAAAATTGTAAATGTTTTCATCCAAGTTTTCATTAAGGTTGCACCCACTACTACAGGCAACACATTGATTGTGTATGATATTATATACTAACTGACTAAATATAGTAGTAGTTCTACTATTGTGTGTATTTATGATAAATTGAAATAAAGATAAAAATGTGTACCTATGTATTGTGTGTTTGTGTAATATTATTTAAGTTTTTAATATATGTGGTGATTATGTTTTAATATATTAGATAGAGTGTATATATAGTTTGTGTTGTGATAGTATATATATATAATTTGTTATATGACTTAAAGTATTTTAATAGCTGCAATATAATAGTACAGTGTATGTAAATAAACAAAATCACAGCTCAGATTGGAATTCTGGTTGTGATTCACATATTAAATAAGTGTGTATATGTTGTGTATAGATATAATAATAAAATGTTGTAGTGTTATATGTAATTTATTTAAGATATTTCAATAATATATGAAAGTTTATAGCTATTTTGTTGGTTTTAATATATGTGGTGATTATGTTTTAATGTATTAGATAGAGTGTATATATAGTTTGTGTTGTGATAGTATATATATATAATTTGTTATATGACTTAAAGTATTTTAATAGCTGCAATATAATAGTACAGTGTATGTAAATAGATAAAATTACAGCTCAGATTGGAATTCTGATTGTGATTCACATATTAAATAGGTGTGTATATGTTGTGTATAGATTTAGTAAAATGTTGTAGTGTTATATATAATTTATTTAAGATATTTCAATAATATATGAAAGTTTATAGCTATTTTGTTGGTTTTAATATATGTGGTGATTATATTTTAATATATTAAATAGAGTGTATATATAGTTTGTGTTGTGATAGTATATATATATAATGATATATGATTTGAAGTATTTTAATAGCTGCAATATAATAGTACAGTGTATGTAAATAAATGAAATCACAGCTCAGATTGGAATTCTGATTGTGATTCACATATTAAATAAGTGTGTATATGTTGTGTATAGATTTAGTAAAATGTTGTAGTGTTATATATAATTTATTTAAGATATTTTAATAATATATAAAAGTTTATAGTTGTTTTGTTGATAAATATGTATGTTTGTGTTGTTACCAGCAGGTTCAATTTGGTGTTATAGTTATGTTAGTGACTATTGTAGTGTATTAAATAAGCTAAATATCAATATATGGTTGTTTATGTTTTATTTCAAAGTGAGGAAGAAGTAAAATCTAGTCTTAATAGTATTGTTGACAAAGAGGTTATCCCCTGTGTTATGCCTTAGCAGTATTGTTTATTTAGTTGTGGTGCTATTATTTTATAGCAGGCAAGTAATTCTAGTTAAGATATATATATGTGTTAAGTGTTATAGTAGATAAAGTGTGTATATATTGTGTGTAGATATAATATAGTGTAATATATAATTTGTTTAAGATATTTTAATAATATATAGAAGTTTATGGTTGTTTTATTGATAAATATGTAGGTCAATGTAGTTGCCAGCAGGTTCAATTGGTATTACAATTATGTTAGTGATGGTGTAGGAGGCCAACACTTGTCGTCATTTATTGTTGTATATTAAATAAATTAGATATTAATATACTGTTGTTTATGTTTTATTTCCCAGCGAGAAATAAGTAAAATCTAGTCTTATTTGTCAGAAAAGAAGTATTGTTTACAATAGGGTTATTCCTTGTCTTATGTCTTAGCAATATTACTTATTTAAGTGTGGTGCTATTATTTTGTGGTAGGCGCGTCTACTGCCTGTGAGAGTGTGGGGTCTCGTATTTCTATTGACGTGTTAATAAGTATGTGTTTGTTTAATTAATTATTGATAAAATTTTGATGGTCTAGATGAGGTGTGTGAATTATAAAATAAAAACAAAACTAAAAACTGTAAAGTAAAATGTTGGTCTATACAAAAATTTTACCGTCTCGTGGACGCGAACCTAGGCAGTTCCGAAGCCCCGCCCACTTGACCGGCTTCACGCCTTATCCCTTATGGGGTCAGCAGAAGAGTTCTTTTTATGGTACTTTGGGATGTAACGAGAGCAATATGTAGATAATGGTAAGAGATATAAATTAAAATGAATTAAAATGGAATTAAATTATAAAAATAATATTAAATTAAATTGAATTGAAATAAAATAAAATTGAATTGAATTGAAATAAAATAAAATAAAATTGAAATAAATTGAAATAAAGATTTATCGTTGGGCAAAAGACTGTTATTCTAAAATTTAATATGTCGTTAAAGCAGTATCTATGAACAGGATAATCAGAAAATGATAAAATGATAAAATTAAATGAAATTTTGGTTAGTAAATAAATAGATAGATAGCAAACTCGAGTTCCACACGCTCGCACCACCTTGGTTGCTAAAGATACCTATTAAAGAAAAATAATATGACAAATTTTTAGTCTAATTAAAATCTAAATTCTTAATATTAAGTCACTCCTTATCGTTCACCCTTTCTAAAAATATATATAGTTAATATTGTCACATCTGCCTACCCCCCGTCATTTAGCAAGCGTAATTTTTGCGTTTAAAACTTTTGTCTAATAACGCGCACTGGAATGCGGTGACCCCGTCGCTCGCTTGATCGCCAGAACGACAAGTTTGCAGTGCGGTTTTTCACCGATCCCGATGTTTAGAAAAAGTCCTGTAGGCAGCTTCCTATGTCTCTGATATGGTTCACAGTTATATATTTAAAATCCTGATTTAACACCCTATCTAATGTTTATAAAATTTTTGTTATAGATTAATAACAAAACACTTAAACACTTGCACAAATTTTTTGTTTACATAGTTTTCGACCGCACAATAGAAAGAAAAACGGTCTCACTGCAAAACTATTTGTGGAAAATTTATGAAAATTTTGTGGTAGATAGAGGAGATGGTCACTGTCTAACTGTAGTAGTTTGGGAGCTATCTGGGCAATAGTTCCCGAGGGAGGCACTTTTTCTATTTGCATATACACTTATGATATAATTTCTCGTCACCTATTTATTGTTTTTTGATATGGTTGGAGATGTCCAAAAATTCTAAAATTTTCACCAATTGTACTCACATGAATTATCTATCAGTTACACCAAAAACGCTCGGGGGTTGCCGATCCACTTTCGGAGTTATAATGCCCCGAAAATATTGCACGGTTTTCCTCGATTATCTTCTGAACCAGGCCTCCAAAATGGACATGCGATATGTCCTAGAGAAGCTCTGGCTGGCCCCTACGTAGCTGCACCAGTACCGTTGGGCTCCGATGCCCAGGGCCGAAGTTCCAAGTTAGTACCAATTCTGGTTTTTGGTGAATAACTCGTCGAGCTTTCGTCCAAAAATTCCAAAATTTGGTACAGGGGTGCTCCTGAGGTTTCCTCAGAGGCCTACAGTCTCCGATACACGATGGTCCGCTGGAATTTTTGAGAAAAAAAGCACTTTTATGTTTCACGTACATAGACGACGTTATAAAAATTTGGTTTTTATTGTTTTGCAGCAAAAGTATGCAAGATATGCTAATAATTTTTTCACACTTATTTAGATGATATTAGCGCGCAACTTTTAAGACTAATATGTAGTTTTTAACTGTAACTTTGGCACAACTTAGAATTTTTGAGCGCGGAGCGGTTAAAAATCGTGACAGTCGCTACCAGCGCTGAGGAGTGACTGGGTTAGGTTAGGTTAGGTTAGGTTAGGTTAGGTTAGGTTAGGTTAGGTTAGGTTAGGTTAGGTTAGGTTAGGTTAGGTTAGGTTAGGTTAGGTTAGGTTAGGTTAGGTTAGGTTAGGTTAGGTTAGGTTAGGTTAGGTTAGGTTAGGTTAGGTTAGGTTAGGTTAGGTTAGGTTAGGTTTTTTTTTTTTTTTTATATTTCCGCCTTGTACCCTACCGGGCCGCGGGAACTACGTGAGTATGACCTCCGCGGCCCGGCGAGGGGGGGCCCCTTTGCGTCGGGGCCCGACGTGGAACGACCCACTCCCGTGGAGTGGGGAGGGGTCGTCCGCCGTTTCCACGGCGCGACGCGTCTTACGACGCGTCGCGCGTGGGGTTATGTCCCGGCCAGGGCCGCCATCAGACTCGACGGCGGCCCCGGGCCGGGGCCCGGCGGGGCGGGAGCGTGCCACCAGCACGCTCGCGCTCCCGCAGGGCTTCACGTTTGGCCGCCATCACCTCGCTAGCGAACGAGGCGACGGCGGCCCAACACTGGTCGCTGCCGGCCATGGCAGCGACGACGGCCGGCAGCGACAAATCCGTCCCGATTGCGCCAACGAGTCGGGCGCGTTGGGCGCCCCAGCCCGTGCACACGGCCAGAGTGTGTTCGGCCGTGTCCACGGCGCCGGACGCGCAGTGGTGGCACGCGGGCTCCGCGAGGATGCCCACCAGTTCCCACAGGTACTTGCCGAAACAGCCGTGACCTGTGAGAAGCTGAGTGAGCCAATACGCGGGAGCCCGGTGCCTCGCCTCGACCCATTGGCGCAATACGGGTCGGACAGCCTCGGCGAGCCGTCTGCTCGCCGAGGGGTCCTCCAGCCTTTGAGCCCATCGCTGGAAGAGATCCTCGCGACATTCGCTCCTCCAGCGAGCGATCTCCTCCGCGAGGGGCTCCGACGATGTCTGCCGCATCAGGGCCCTTCTTCGGTACACCTCCGCCAGGACCCCGGCCTCGAGGTCCCAGGGGAGGCTCCCGGCAATTAGGCACGCCGCCTCGTATGAGACGGTGTGGTACGCCCTGGAGGCCCTCTGTGCCATGACCCGCTGCGGACGACGCAGCAGGGCCACGTTCCCGGCACTGAGGGCCCCCGCCGCCCATATTGGCGCTCCATAGAGCGCCATGGAGCGAACCACACCGTCGTAAAGGCGGCGGCCGACACACCCCGCCCCCCCACAGTTGGGGAGTAGGCGTGCGAGCATTCCCGCGCACGACACCAGCTTGGGCGCCAGCGCGCGGAAATGCCCGCTGAACCCCCACCGACCGTCGAGGACGAGACCGAGATATTTCATGGTCCCCCCGACGGCGATGCGGGCTCCGCCCACCGTTATGAAGTACCCCGGGGGGGGCTTCGTCCGAGGCCCATGGAAGAAGAGGGCCTCGGACTTCTCAAGGGCCACCCGCAGCCCGAGGGCCCTGATGCGGCCGACGACATGGGCCGTGCCCGCCGTGGCGAGCACGCCCGCGTCCCTGAATGATTTGCCCCGCGCGGTCACCAGGGTGTCGTCGGCGTAACATATTACGCCGACTCCCCGAAGGTTGGCGCCGCGCAGGGCCCAATCGAATCCGATGTTCCACAGGAGTGGGCCTAGAACCGACCCCTGTGGAACACCGCACCCCATCGCCCTGCGGACCACTCGCCCCGGGACCGGGTATGTGATGGCCCGGTCGGCGAAGTAGTCCGCAAGGACGCGCCTGAGGTACCACGGGACGTTGTGGTACCTCAGGGCCTCCGCGATTGTCTCCCAGGGGATGGCGTTGAAGGCGTTGGCGATGTCGAGCGACACCGCCAACAACACCTCCCCCCGGGAGACAGCGCTCTCGACGCTGTCCCGCAGCCGAGAGATGGCGTCCAGCGTGGACCTCCCGCGGCGAAAGCCGTACTGTCCGTCGCTGAGATTGGGGCCCACCGCCTCCAGGTGCCCGACGAGGCGCGCAGCGAGCACGCGCTCGAAGAGCTTGCACGCCTCATCGAGCAGAACGATGGGGCGGTAGGCCGACGGCGAGTCGGGGGGTCGCCCGCGCTTCGGGATAAGCACGAGCTTCCCCGACTTCCACCGCCGCGGGATCGTGCCGGACGCCACTATCTCCGACATGAGGGACAGCGTCTCCTCCCCGAGGACCGGCATCACGCGGACGAGGATCCGCCCGGGAACCCCGTCCGGACCCGGGGCGCGGCTCTTCAGCTTGAGCGTCTGAACCGCAGCCCCGAGCTCGTCCTCGGACACGGGCGGAACGACCTCGCCCGCGGCCGGTCCTCCTTCGGGAGTCGGTGCCGCCATTCTGGGCGGCACCCATTCCTCTCCTCGGCTCGGGAATAGGGAGCTGACCACGCGCTCCAGCAGGGGGGGGTCGAGAGACATCGTCAGCGGGGGCGCCGCAGGTCGGAGCTTCTGCGTCACGACCTTGTACGGGCGCCCCCACGGATCCCCGTCGATGCTGTCGAGCCACCCCTGCCAGGCCTCCGCTTTGGCGGCCCTTATGGCGGAGGTCAGGGCCGCGCGAGCGGCCCGGTACGCGGCGAGCAACGCCTCCTCGCGTGCCGGGTCCCTGGCGCTTCTTCTTCGGCTTCTGGTGCACCGGCGGCGGGCCGAGACACACTCGGCCTGTAGCCCCGTGAGGTGGGGCCGCCACCAGTACACCTGCCTGCGCTTTTTAGAGGGACCCGCTCGTCGCATCGCCGCGTCGCAGACGCGGGACAGTGCTCCAGAGAGCCTCTCGCATCTCGCGTCCGCGTCCGGGCCGCTATCGGCGTTAGCGGCGGCCCATCGCTCCACGATGGCCGCCTCCGTGGCCAGCTCCGGGTCCAGGGTGGACAACCGCCACCGTGGACCCTCCTCCGACCGGGGACGGTCCACACCGCCCGCTCTGGCGTCCGAAGGGGATGGGACTAGGTCGAACCTTATGTATAGGTGGTCCGACAGCGTCTCCACCCCCTCCTCAACCCGCCACCCGATTGCGCGGCGGGCCAGGGCGGGACTCGCGAACGAGATGTCGACGATTGACCCGCCCTGTTGACGCACGCACGTGTGGACCGCCCCCCGGTTCAGGAGGACCATTCCCGTGGACACCGCCCACTCCTCCAGGGTCTCCCCCCTGGCGCTGGTCGCCGGAGATCCCCACGAACGGGATTTGGCGTTGAAGTCTCCGGCGACCACCACAGGGGTGGGGTGCACTTCTTGGACCAGGTCGCCGACCTCGACCAGCAGACGCTCGAAGTCGGCGAGGGTCCTGTTCGGGGAGAAGTACACCCCGATCACTGCAACGTCGCCCAGCAGCACGAGGACGCATCCGCGCCCCCTCCGCACCCTGCGGAAGGGGAGGCACAGCGAAGCGCCGCGCTGCCAGGCGACGATAGCCACCGAGCCGTCGTCGGCGCCCGCCCAGTCGTCACGGGCTTGGACGCGGTACGGCTCGGCGACTATGGCGACGTCGATTTGCCACTGCGCAGCCGTCTGGAGAAGCAGATCCTGTGCGGCCGCGCAGTGGTTCACGTTCGCCTGCAGGATGGAGACCCTGTGAGCCATTTAATTGGTGGCGGTGTCCATCGCCTCCTCTACAGCTCTCTGAGCTGTCGCGGACGCGGCGGGGGTGTCGCGATTACCCCCGCCCGTCCTTTTCTTCTTGGCCATCGCCGGGCACTTTTTGTGCCCGAGGCGATGGCCGGCGTCGCCGCCCTCGGTCGCGCAGATTGCGCACCTAGGGTCGGCGACGCAGGTGGCCGCCTTGTGGCCCGGCTGGCCGCACCGGAAGCACAGCGAGCTGCGGTCTACCTCGCAGCTGCACTGCACCCCCAGGTGGCCCGGCACCAGGCAGCGGTAACACCGCTGCGGCCGCGCGTCTAAGAGCGCGGCCCGGGCCGTCGACCAGCCGATGGTGAGGTGGCCGTCCCCGGTGATCTTTTTGGCCGCCAGGACCGGGCATTTCACCCAGACGGTCCCCGGGCGGCCAGGTGGGCGATTTATTACGCCCACCTTTATCAACTCGGGGCGGCATCCCCCCACCACGGCCACTCTTGCGGCCACCATCTCCCTAGTGACCGCGTCACTCAGACCGGAGATGCGCATTTCTGCACAGCGCTCCGGCCTGGAGACGCGGGCCACCTCACCGACGACCTCGCGCAGTTTGGCCGCGAGCTCGTCGGCCTTCCTCACCCTGTCGGCGCCGGATACTTCCAGCAGCCGACCCCCAGTGCGGGCCGTGCGGAAGCGCAGCCCGCTGATTTCCAGGGCCGCGAGGTCAATCCCCCGCTCGGCCCTGGAGAGCACGTCCGCGTAGCTCGACGCCGAGCCTTGCGGTAGCGTGATCGCTACCGCCGCCGACGCCGGAACCCGCAGACGACGGCTGCGCTTCCTCTTCTTCTTGGGGTGGGCCGCTGGAGCAGCCGGCGCCCGGGACGACGGGGCAGCCGGCCTCGGCGCCCGGGACGCCGGAGCAGCCGGCCTCGGCGCCCGAGACGCCGGAGAAGCCGGCCTCGGCGCCCGGCCCCCCCGCGCCACCACGTTCCACGCCTCTTTAAGAGGCGGCGGCGGTGGAGCAGGACGGGTGGCGGGACGAGTTGGGGCCGGAGGAGCGGCTCCGCGGGCCGCCTCGGCCTCGCGGTTCGCCAGGCTCCTCCTGCCGCCCCTCTTTTGACCCTTCGCCCCCGCATTGGATGTTGCGGCGGGGGCGGAGGAGGTCGCGGCCGTCGGCGCAGGGCCGCCGCGCGCCGGGGAGGCCACCGCCGGCGGGGCGGCGGAAGCCCCGACCACCGGAGCCGGGGCACTGCGCTCCGGCGTCTTGCGCGCAAACGCTGTGATCGGCGGCCCGAGCTGCTTCTCCGGAAGGAGCCGGTCCTGGATCCCCGACATCCTAGCGTCGACCAGGAGGAAGATTTCCTCCCTGGTCATCGTCTCGGGTGCCGGGGCGGGGACGGAGGCCGCCACTCGCCTCTGGGCCTCGACCTCGGCCCTGAGGGCGAGGATTTCAGCCCGAAGCTGGGCGACCTCCTCGGTCTCCTTCCTGGCGGCAAGCCCGCGGACGGCCTCAGCCACCGTCGCCACCGCTTTCCTGATGTCGGCCACGTGCTGGCACTTCATCCGGGTTTGCTTGCGGGCAAGCGAGCCGATCAGCTCTAAGGCTGAGTCGACCACCCCCACAAGCGCCTCCGTGCCGCACGTGGCCGCCGCCGCCCCCTCCTGGGCAGGGCTCTCCGGCGACACCGCCCGGGACCGCTCCCGCAGGGCCGCCTTCTTCGCGGCGACCTCGGCCGCCAGCTCTTCCTCGGCGCGCAGCTCGAGCTCGCGCTCGCGCTGAGCGCACAGCTCGGCCTTCGCCTTGGCGAGGCCGACGTACTCGCCCGTCGTAGGCGGGCGTCCTCGACCTCGCTTGGGCCGCGCGCCGGTTCTGGCCAAAGCCACCTCCTCACCCTCCAGAGGCCGCTTCCGCCACAAGCGGCCCAACGTGGAGGGAGAGCTCGAGCGGGCGCTCCCCATCGACATGCTGCTGTCCGAATCCTCGGACAGCCGCAGCTCCTGCGGCAAATCTATGCGCGAGAGTGCCACGCGTGGCACCCTCACCTGCTCCACGAGGGCCGAGGCCCTCGTACTCTCGGAGACCTTGTCCTCGGAGTTCGCGCTCCCGGACCGGCTCCTCGTCTCCACCGAGGAATCTCTCCTCTCTACGTCTTTTTTATTAAATGTTGTATTGTTTGGTTCCATATTTGTTCCCACGAGTATGGGGGAAAGGATTACCAAGACTAGCAGAGCCCCCTGTACTAGCTTGGGCGTACATACGCACGGAGGTCCGCCAGTTTCCGTGGGTTTTAACGACTTCGCTGTCGGGTGTTATTGACTTTTCCTTGTCTCGGGCCGGCCAATTAAGGCAAGCCCCCTGTCCCGGCGCCACGCCGCTAGACATGACAACGACACGCGACGCCGAAACAGGTTGCTCGACGTTGTCCCCGGGAAGGGAACATCCCCCTGGACACGAGTTAACGCATCCAGAAGGACCGCCGAGCCGCGGGGTACTCCCGCCCACAACCACGTCCATAAGGACCGCTGTCCAAAAGGACCATCACTGAGAGCATAAACTCTCGCGCCGGAGCGGCGCCCGATGTCGGGAGTGACCGCCCCGCATCGCCAGTCAGCTCTGATGAGCAGAGTAGTAATGGGAGCGGGGCGATCGCCGACACTCGCGGTGACGAAGCACCGCCGCGGACCTTGCAGGTCCGCCATACCACGACCCCTCCATGGGTCAACCGGTGGGATATCAGTCAACGGCCAGAAACCCTCCTCCCGTATAAATACGGGTCGGAACGAATCTGACCGCTGTCCAGGGAGCACCAGAACACCGCTTCCCCTACCCGGAGATCGCGAGCGATTTCCAGGGCAAGAGAAACGATGCACCAACGTGGAGGTTTCCCACCCAGCCCCCCAGGTTAGGTTAGGTTAGGTTAGGTTAGGTTAGGTTAGGTTAGGTTAGGTTAGGTTAGGTTAGGTTAGGTTAGGTTAGGTTAGGTTAGGTTAGGTTTTTTTTTTTTGAAATAAAACTAGTAGAGAGTGCTACCAACAGTAGCGCTAATGGTATACGCTTTCTGTTGGAGCAGTTGTGTTAATATTATTTGTATTTTGGTTAGTTTTTAAAATATATTTTAGAGCATATTGGGGAGTTAGAAAATTTTAAAATTACTTTGTTGTAGAATAAGAAGTATGAAGCAGAGACAGGCATCAAAATTAAATGAGAAAATAGTAGTTAAAGGAAGCTAAGATTACGAATGTTAAGCTAGAGAATGAGAATAAGGTAAAGGAAATTATGCCTAAAATGTAAAGAAAATATGTGCAGAATGAACTTATAACTAAATTAGATCTAAGACTTATAGCTATGACATAATATAGTAGTTGCAATGATTGCAATGAAAACAATGGTGGTGATGATGAGTAAACTTATAGCTAGATCTTATTTTTTTTTTTTTTTTTTTTTTTTTTTTTTGAGATATTAGTGTTAATATGTATGCAGAATGAACTTATAACTAGATAAAATCTAAGACTTATGGCTATGACATAATATAGTAGTTGTAATAAATCAAATGGAGCTATGATTGCAATGGAAACAATGGTGGTTATGATGAGTAAACTTATAGCTGGATCTTACAGCAATTTTTTTTTTTTTTTTTTTTTTTTTTTTTTTTTTGTGAGATATTAGTGTTGATATGTATGCAGAATGAACTTATAACTAGATTAAATCTTAAGACCTATGGCTATGACATGCAAATAAGTAAACAGAGTATGACATGCAAATAAGTAAACAGAGTAAGTAAACTTATAGCTAGGTGTTACAGCAATATGTAATATTTTATATAGTAAGTATCATCAAAATAAGTATGACATAGTACTAACAGTAGTAGTATGGTGGTAATAACAAATCATCAAGATAAGTATGACATAGTATGGTGGTAATAACAAATCATCAAAATAAGTAAACAGAGTAAGTAAACTTATAGCTAGGTATTAATACAATAAGTAATATTTTATATAGTAAGTATATGAATGGAGAATTAATATATATATTATGTATATAATTTAATTATGTTAAGTATATAGCTTGTTTAAATATATATATAGTGTGTGTATGGATATGTAAATAGGTGGATAGGTATATGTGAATGGTAATAGGTATTTCTGCTGCGACCGAGATTTATTTGAATGGAGTTGGAAAGGTTGGGTGAAGATGGAGCGTGGGAGGGGGTAGCAGAAGAGTGATGGTTGCTATCAGGATAACTATTTGGATCCATAATCGATACGGAAGCGGATGCGTGCAGCCATATGGATTTTTCTCGGGCAGTAGTCGGATGTGGCGCTGTGGGAGAGTGAGGGAGTGTTGTCAGTGCCGGCGTTCCCGTTGTGTTTTGTCTGGTGGGCTTTACAGTTGAAGCAGCAGGATTTGTTTAAGTCTTTCTGAACCGGGCAGTCTTTAAATAGATGTCCAGATTCAGCGCAGTGTGAGCATCTGGTGGTGTCTGATTTACAAAAGTTTTTGGTGTGTCCAAATTCGAGACATTTGTAACACTGGAGTAAGGGGGTGAATTCCTCGACATGAACTCGCTGATGATCAATGTTGATTTTTTGTAAGTGTATGATGTTTTTAAAGAGATAAGGCGAGCAGACAAATACGGCGTTGTATAAGAGTTTGTTTTTATTAGGTCTTTTAAATTTGAATTGTATATCTTCGTCGCTTTTAATGTGGTCGGAAATGAGGGAGTTCTGTTTTATTATGATGTTTTGCAGTTCATCTGGGGAGGTGTCGGAATTCACCCCCTTAACAATAAACATTGGTTTTAATTTTCTTGAGACTTCAGCAGTGATGTTGGGGTTCGACTCACCGACCTTCTGGAGGGCCGCTTCCAGGTGCTCCGCACTGTCGAACTCCACGCGGATCTTGGCGTTGGAGATGAAGTGGACGCCAGCTGGAGTGAATTTGGTGTCCCGGAAGGACACTGCTGTCCTCCAGGATGACAGGGTGTCAGCAGAGGTGGCACCCGGTTTTTTCGACGCGATGATTAGAGATGGTTTGGAGACAAGTGGGGTTGGGGTCATCAGTCTTTGTTGTTGTTGTTGTTGTTTACCAGGGCCGGGTGAAGACATTCGGGCAGCTTGAGCATAAGAGAATCCGGTGGGCGAAAGATGCTGAAGGCTTGAAGTATTGGGTTGGTGTGGCAACACCGAGTTAAACAGCTGCTTTTTATTTTGCTCCCTTAGTTATTTTTAATTTTGTTATTTATATATTAAATTATTTCAGTGCACTAAGTTTATTTGCCTTATAATAGTACTACGTATTTTGAAATAAAGTTAAATAAGTCTGTAATTGCGTATTTCGTGTTCTAAGTGCAACTGACCTGCGTAAACGTAGGTAGTTTAAAGATAAAAATAAATAATTGAGCTTTCGCTGAGCTGTTGCCGTTGTTGTCACATCAAAAACTACATTTATTCGCATAATTATCTGGTGTTTATTGTTTAGTTTACGAATAATTCCTGAGGTTACTTTCATAAGGTAAAAACTTTTGTTTCTTTGCATAAAATTTTAGTTAACCTTACTTGTGGGTATAATTATTTTACATAATATAATTTTCAATAACTCAAATAACCTTAATAACTTCTGGCTGCTTCTGTTTTTATCAACCCCTATATCAACATGATGACTCGTAGAGCATTATCGCGTCAGGAGGACACTAAACTCCAACTGACACTCAAAGAATTAAAAATTTCTAAGGAGTTGTGCAAACAATTGGAAATTGAAAGAAATGACAATGATAAGGAATTCACTAATATTTTGAACACTAACTCCAAATTAAAAAGAGATATGACTGCCCTGCAACAGGAACTTAGTTTAATTGTTGAGGAACGGGACACTCTCAAAATATTACTTGATAAGTATGATCGCTGCAGTGATGAATATGAGCAGGCCCTTACTAGGATCTACACACTGGAGCAGGAGCTTCGAGAGGCACACACATATATCTCACAACTGCAAGAGGATGCACACAACATCACTGTGCAACAAAATATAAGTCTGTTTAGTGAGCTAGTAGAGAGTGCCCCACAGTTGGTTTCTCCTGCAGTGTGCAAACACACTGATACTCTTCAGTGTCCAGTGGTTAGTGTAACTAACAATAATAAAATTAAGCAACAACAATCAGTGTGCATGCTAAACTGCGGTAGGAATAAACTGAAAAAATATGTTAAAGTTAATAGATTCATTAAAAAAACACAAAAGTTAATAAAAAACCAAAAAATTGTATCTAAATGTGCCAAATCCATTAAAGAAAAGTTAGAATTATATGATGATTTGGAACTGAGTACATTAGAGTTAGAAAATACTAGACTTGAATATGAAGCTAACACACAGGCTCTGCACTTGAAGATTAATCATCTTACTGAATCATTAAATTTGACCCAAAATAAATATGATATGTTAGAGAAAGAGATTAAGGGGTACTCGGAGGCTGTGGATAATCTTTTAGAAGTGAGTAATTTTAATGTAGACTACTTCGATTCACTTGCTAATAATCAGTCATTTAAGTGCGCTTATGTTGGTTCTCCACAGTCTGTGTGTGTGTCCATGGTTTCCAATGATAGTACTAAGACCTTGTGTGATGGCTCCCTTGCTAGTATTAGCGAAGAGCAGTCATTAGATGTAACTTGTTGTATACCAAGTGATGTGGAAAGTACCATTATGTTTAGTGATAGTATTGGAAGGAATATGGGCCCACAGTTAAATTCACTTTTAGGAGGACAATCAGTTGTGAACCATTGTTTTCCATCAGCATCTTATGAGGTAATTATGAAAAAAATTACAAATTTAAAATTAAACAAACATAATAACCTCATTATTCTAGTAGAAAATAGAGGAAATGTGAACAAACAAGATATTGTTAATTATTGTGACTATTTATTCTCCCTTAACCTAAATCGTATAATTTTGTTCACATTCCCGTACTGTAAGAAGCTGTCAGAAGCAGAAAATAATCTTAGGTATAAGTTGAATAATGTGCTTCATACAATAAGTACATATAATGATAAACTCCATTTGATTGATACTAACAGTTTTGTTAGTACAAAACTTTACAATCTGACAAGAGGTAGATATTACCTCACTAATAGTTTTAAGCGACAGATAGCACTTTCGCTATCCTATTTTTTTGATATTGTAGCCAATAACCTGGCTACTAATTATACCTGTATTGGGAAGACTATTGATATAGTATCTTCCAGTAATTGTTCATTAAACAATGACATTAATTATAATTTAGCTTCTATTGAGCTTATGTCTGACATTCCTATCATAAATCATTTAAATTAGTTAATAAGACAACAGAGGTAACCACCTCTAGCTCTAATTTATTACATTCTAAATTAATTGATTTAGCAATACAATCAAATGATAAATATAACAGGTCACAATACCCACATAAATGTAAAAAAAATAATACAATTAATTATATTAACCTGGTGCATCAGAATATATATTGTATGACTGAAGGCAAGCAACTAGAACTGGAATTATTCATGAACGCTGATAACATTAGTATTATGTGTATCACTGAACATTGGTTAAAGAAGCATCAGCTTATGTTTAATTTCAGCAACCACCAGGTAGGCAGTTCATTCTGCAGGGTCAACACAGTACATGGGGGGTCGCTAATCTTGCTCAATAAAAACCTTAAATTTAAAGAACGGAAAGATATTGTGTCCCTCTCTGTAGAATGTTCCATAGAACTGTCCTGTGTACAATTGGAGCAGTTCATTGTTTTATGTGTATACAAACCACCTGCCGCGGATCTTAACTCTTTTATAGAAATCATGGATGAAGCCCTTTGCAAAGTTGGTAATTCAGATAAAAGTATTTTAGTATGTGGAGATTTTAATGTCAATATTCTTGCTAAAACAATTGCAACTTGTAAAATTCTAAGTCTTTTTAAATCCCATAATTTGGTTAACTTATTTATGGAGCCTACTAGAATTACTGCGACTACAGCTACCTGTTTGGATAATATATATACAGATATTAGTCCAACACAAACATGCACTATTAATAAATTAGATTCTGATCATTCTGGGCAGATGATTACCATTAAATTAAAAAATAAAAATGAAGTAAAAAAGAAAATTACTTTTGTGCCAGTAACAGCTGGTCGCTTGGAACGTATGAAAGTCAACTTAGCCAATAACTTACCTTTTTTAGATAATGAATTAGAACCAAATTCAATGTATAGTTTATTTTTTAATTGTTTGCTTCGCGAATTTAACCAAATATTTACTTCCAAGGAGATCACTGTTGCTAATAGCCCTGTCTTTGGCGACTGGGCAACCACAGGGATTCATAAAAGTAGGCAAACTTTGTACATGTTGTACTATGAAAGACAATTCAACCGCAGTGAAGAGTTTGGAAATTATGTAAAATTATATTCAAAGATTTTCAAACGCGTTTGTAAAGTGGCGAAATCTATTTTCATTAAATGTAAAATAAGAAATAGTAATAACACAATCAAAGCCACTTGGAGAGTCATCAGTGAAGAGACTGGTAAGAGTCCAGCCAGGGATTCAGAATTTAAGTTATGTATCGATGGCCATGATACCAACTCAGATCATGAGGTGGCCAATGCCTTTGAAAATTTTTTTTCTATTTTCCCTGTCAATCTTACTAGTGCTCTGGGCTCTTCCACCTCCATTGCAGACTCGTTACTTAAAGATAATGTGCCAGAATTTTATAACGGTTTTAATTTTCGTCATGTCGATAGGTTTGATTTAAATGTCGTGCTTAAATCAATTAATATTAAGAGGACGGCTGATTTGTGGGGTATTTCTGTATATATTATAAAATCTTTGTTTAGCACTATCGCTCCCGCTTTAATTGTGATTTTTAATAGATGCATTGATTGTGGTGTGTTTCCTGACCTGATGAAACTAAGCAAGATTATTCCGTTGCATAAATCAGGTAGTACATTAGACCCCACTAACTTTAGACCAATATCTGTACTACCTACTTTAAGTAAAATTTTCGAAAAACTAATCCTCGCTCAGTTACTTAAATACTTTAATGAAAATAGTCTGCTTCATAATAAACAATTCGGTTTCACTCGAGGACGGTCAACATGTGATGCTGGGGTAAAATTACTCGAAAGTATATTTGAGGCTTGGGAGGAGTCGCAGGATGCCTATGGGGTATTTTGTGACTTATCTAAAGCTTTTGATTGTGTCCAGCATAAGACTCTGGTCAGAAAATTACATCACTATGGCATAAGGGGCATTGCTTTGGATCTTCTTACTTCTTACCTACGTGATAGGATCCAAACAGTAGATGTTAACGGAAAGCGATCACATGGATCAGCTGTAGCAATGGGGGTGCCGCAGGGCTCTATTTTGGGACCTTTCCTGTTTCTTTTGTACATTAATGATCTACCCTATCTTGTAAAGGACAGTCATGAAATAGTCTTGTTTGCAGATGATACTTCTTTAGTTTTTAAGGTAAAGAGACAACAATCAGTAATTGACGATGTAAACAATGCTCTTTCAAAGATAGTAAACTGGTTTAGTGCTAATAATTTGCTTTTAAATGGTAGCAAAACCAAATATGTTAGATTTTTTACTAAAAATGTTAAACAAGTTATAACCAGTGTCGTGATGGACAATAGGAGACTGGAATTGGTCAATAAGGTTGTCTTTCTTGGTATAACATTAGACTCTAAACTACAATGGGGCCCACATATAGAGACGTTATCTGGTAGACTTAGCTCAGCCGCTTACGCTGTAAAGAAAATACGTCAATTGACCGACGTTGATACTGCACGTTTAGTTTATTTTAGTTATTTTCACAGCATTATGTCATATGGCTTATTACTTTGGGGTAGTGCTGCGGATGTAGACTCGATTTTTGTGCTCCAGAAACGAGCTATTCGTGCTATCTATATGATGAGTCCCAGGGATACACTGAGAAGTAAATTTAAAGAGATACGAATAATGACGTTACATTCACAATATATTTATGAAAATTTAATCTATGTTCATAAAAATATAACTAAATTTAAGAAAAACAGTGATATCCATCAATTAAACTTAAGAAATAAAAACAAACTTGCTGTGTCCACTACTAGGCTCCAAAAAATTTCTAACGCGTTTCCAGGTCAATGTATACGCTTTTACAATAAACTTCCAAACGACGCGGTTGAATTATCGTTAGGTAAATTTAAGAAATATGTTAAAAGTAGACTATATACAAGAGCTTATTACTGTATCGCAGATTATATCAATGATAAAACCGTTTGGAATTGAATTGCTTCTTTTGTGTTATATTGTTTGTATTTGCTGCAAAATATTGTTATTCTACTAACCAAACTTTACTGTTATTGGTAAGATTGTATGCAATATGACGTTTCTCGCCGGGCAAACTTACTAGTTTATTTTTTTTTTGTCTGGGATCTTGAATAAGTCATGCTCACTGAAAGGTCCTTGCTTATGGCGGCGTCGTTGATCGGGTCGCCACCTTCCCTAAAATATGGCGAGGGAGGCGATGGCTGAGATATGGGTCATGCTCGTGAACGGGTGCTGTTTGTGGGGACTGGTCTGTTCAAGCGTCCAAAGAATATTAACGTACTGTGTCCTAAGTTTTACGTGAGGAACCTCATCTTGCTCTATAAATTATTCTAATAATTTGTAATTTAGTTTACTTAAAATTAAGTAAAAAGAAAAAAAAAGACTCCCCTGAGTTTCTTGCCAATTCTTCTCAGGACGTGAGTAATCGAATTGGCGGATTGAAATTATTGACGTTCATAAGTGTCTTTAATGACCTAAACTGAATAAATGAGATTTTGATTTTGATTTTTTTTTTGATTTTATTAGTGAGAAGTTCCTTTTTGAACGAGACCATTTCCTGACGGACGGCGCTGATGATCTCATTCTTTAGGTCGCAGGCTGGTGTAGAAGTAGTCGGAGAGCCGGATTCGCCAGTCGCGTTCAGAAAATTTGGAAGTGAGTTGATGCTTTTGGATATCTCTGCAGCTGCTTCTTTGATTAGTTTCTTGTTGACTGCAGTCACGCTTCGGCCATCATTTATTGTCTTTATAATAAAATCCGAAAGTTTTTGGATGGTGTTTTGTAAAGATGTTGAGTCTTTTGCTTCCGCTGCGGTGCACGGCAGAGAGGGGGGGAGGGTGGGGGGTGGTGCTCCACCATCCCCTCTTTGATCCCCCATGTTGAAATCTACCAGGGCTCACTTGTGTAAAAAGTTATCAGTTGAAGAAGGTAAAAATTCGGGAAAATGGGAGATTTGTTGGTGTGGTTTGGTAGGTTGACCAAACAATCGCTTCAGATCAGACTGAATGAAAATTCGCTCAGAATTGCGCTACGACGCGTACTTTCCGAGATAATTGAGAAACCAAGTTATTCGGTGATGGCGAAAATTACCATTTTGAAGAAAAAATTCAATAACTAAAAAACTATTGATGAGAAAAATTCCAAAATTGGTGTCTCCAGTTCTGGATAGTTATACTGTAAGATAATGTAAAAAAAACAAGAAGTCTTCCTGAGAAATTTTTCAGGAGGGGTAAGAGCGTTTTTGAAATTTTGGTACACACCTGAAAATAGCGTTGGTTTATGTGAAGAAGATGCTGTAGGGGGGCGTGTGATATATCGTTGGAATCAGCACGCCGAGGCGGTTCGAATGACACCTACAACATGCTCCTAGGATGAAAGATGAGGGAGCACGTGGCGGGAAGGAAAATTACCTTATATGATTGAAAAATTATTATCTTAAAAACTATGAGCGGGAAAAATCTGAAACTTGGTAGGTATGTGCACTGATATATGTGAAATAAAATAAAGTAATAAAAAAGGTAGGTTATCGCTTTGGATTTTTAGATATAGAGCTTTCAATGTGAAAGTAAATGGAAAAAATAAATGTTTTTTAAAAAATGTCCAATAACTTCCAAAGTATGTATCACACAATGTTGGTTGATGTTTCCCTGTAAAGGGCTTTTTAACGCGGTTCCAACGAAATATTACGTTTGGTTGTGGCTATTGTATTTAAGAAGTTAGTCACCACGTGGTTTTTTGAAAATTGTCTGTAAATCACTAAATAATTGTCCGATAGCGTTCAAATTTGGTAGATAGATGGAGAGTCATAAATAAAACAGAATCACAATAGCCGATACACGACGGCCCGCTTAAAATCAAAAGTTTTTGACCAAAAACTGAAAATTTTTTGGGTAAGACTAACCTCAAAATAAGTTTTTGTTCAGAAAAAATCCACAATTTTGGGTGTATCGCTGCACAGTTTAGCACACACTTAGATATCACTGAGAAACATATGTAGACACTTTTTAAAGTTCAAAAATCGCGAAAAAGACCAATTTTTTGAATTTTTGAACGCGGAGCGGCCTAATTCGTGGCGCTCTGGGTGGCGGTCGAGCGCAGACTCTGGTTAGGTTAGGTTAGGTTTTTTTTTTTTTTAAAAATTCCGCCTTTTGCCCTACCGGGCCGCGGGAACTACGTTAGTATACGTCCGCGGCCCGGCAAGGGGGGGCCCCTTTGCGTCGGGGCCCGACGTGGAACGACCCACTCCCAAGACTGAGGAGGGGTCGTCCGCCGTTTCCACGGCGCGACGCGTCTCACGACGCGCCGCGCGTGGGGTTGTGACCCGGCCGGAGCCGCCATCAGACTCGACGGCGGCCCCGGGCCGGGGCCCGGCGGGGCGGGAGCGTGCCGCCGGCACGCTCGCGCTCCCGCAGGGCTTCGCGTTTGGCCGCCATCACCTCGCTAGCGAACGAGGCGACGGCGGCCCAACACTGGTCGCTGCCGGCCATGGCAGCGACGACAGCCGGCAGCGACAAGTCCGCCCCGACCGCGCCAATGAGCCTGGCGCGTTGGGCGCCCCAGCCCGTGCACACGGCCAGGGTGTGCTCGGCCGTGTCCACGGCCCCGGACGCACAGTGGTGGCACACGGGCTCCGCGAGGATGCCCACCAGTTCCCACAGGTACTTGCTGAAACAGCCGTGACCTGTGAGAAGCTGGGTGAGCCAATAAGTGGGAGCCCGGTGCCTCGCCTCGACCCATTGGCGCAGTACGGGTCGGACAGCCTCGGCGAGCTGCCTGCTCGCCGAGGGGTCCTCCAACCTTTGAGCCCATCGCTGGAAGAGATCCTCGCGACATTCGCTCCTCCAGCGAACGATCTCTTCCGCGAGGGGCTCCGACGATGTTTGCCGCATCAGGGCCCTCCTTCGGTACACCTCCGCCAGGACCCCGGCCTCGAGGTCCCAGGGGAGGCTCCCGGCAATCAAGCACGCCGCCTCGTAGGAGACGGTGTGGTACGCCCTGGAGGCCCTCTGTGCCATGACCCGCTGCGGACGCCGCAGCAGGGCCACGTTCTCGGCACTGAGGGCCCCCGCCGCCCATATTGGCGCCCCGTAGAGCGCCATGGAGCGAACCACACCGTCATAAAGGCGGCGGCCGACACTCCCCGCCCCCCCACAGTTGGGGAGTAGGCGTGCGAGCATTCCCGCGCACGACACCAATTTTGGCGCCAGCGCACGGAAATGCCCGCTGAACCCCCACCGACCGTCGAGGACGAGACCGAGATATTTGATGGTCTCCCCGACGGCGATGCGGGCTCCGCCCACCGTGATGAAGTACCCCGGGGGGGGCTTCGTCCGAGGCCCATGGAAGAACAGGGCCTCGGACTTCTCGAGGGCTACCCGCAGCCCGAGGGCCCTGATGCGGCCGACAATATGGGCCGTGCCCGCCGTGGCGAGCACGCCCGCGTCCCTAAACGTTTTGCCCTGCGCGGTCACTAGGGTATCGTCGGCGTAGCATATTACGCCGACCCCCCGAAGATTAGCGCCGCGCAGGGCCCAATCGAAGCCGATGTTCCACAGGAGTGGGCCGAGAACCGACCCCTGTGGAACACCGCACCCCATCGCCCTGCGGACTACTCGCCCCGGGACCGGGTATGTGATGGCCCGGTCGGCGAAATAGTCCGCAAGGACGCGCCTGAGGTACCACGGGACGTTGTGGTACCTCAGGGCCTCCGCGATTGTCTCCCAGGGGATGGTGTTGAAGGCGTTGGCGATGTCGAGCGACACCGCCAACAACACCTCCCCCCGGGAGACAGCGCTCTCGACGCTGTCCCGCAGCCGAGAGACGGCGTCCAGCGTGGACCTCCCGCGGCGAAAGCCGAATTGGCCGTCACTTAGATTCGGGCCTACCGCCTCCAGGTGCTCGACGAGGCGCGCAGCGAGCACGCGCTCGAAGAGTTTGCACGCCTCATCGAGCAGAACGATGGGGCGGTAGGCCGACGGCGAGTCGGGGGGTCGCCCGCGCTTCGGGAGAAGCACGAGCTTCCCCGACTTCCACCGCCGCGGGATCGTGCCGGACGCCATCATCTCCGACATGAGGGACAGCGTCACCTCCCCGAGGACCGGCATCACGCGGACGAGGATCCGCCCGGGAACCCCGTCCGGACCCGGGGCGCGGCTCTTCAGCTTGAGCGTCTGAACCGCGGCCCCGAACTCGTCCTCGGACACGGGCGGAACGACCTCGCCCGCGACCGGTCCTCCTTCGGGAGTCGGTGCCGCCATCCTGGGCGGCACCCATTCCTCTTCTGGGCTCGGGAATAGGGAGCCGACCACGCGCTCCAGCAGGGGGGGGTCAAGGGTCATCGTCAGCGGGGGCGCCGCGGGTCGAAGCTTCTGCCTCACGACCTTGTACGGGCGCCCCCACGGATCCCCGTCGATGCTGTCGACCCACCCCTGCCAGGCCTCCGCCTTGGCGGCCCTTATAGCGGAGGTCAGGGCCGCGCGAGCGGCCCGGTACGCGGCGAGCAACACCTCCTCGTGTGCCGGGTCCCTGGCGCTTCTTCTCCGGCTTCTGGTGCACCGGCGGCGGGCCGAGGCACAGTCGGCCTGTAGCCCCGTGAGGTGGGGCCGCCACCAGTACACCTGCCTGCGCTTTTGAGAGGGACCCGCTCGTCGCATCGCCGCGTCGCAGACGCGAGACAGCGCTCCAGAGAGCCTCTCGCATCTCGCGTCTACGTCCGGGCCGCTATCGGCGTTTGCGGCGGCCCATCGCTCCACGATGGCCGCCTCCGTGGCCAGCTCCGGGTCCAGGGTGGACAACCGCCACCGCGGACCCTCCTCCGACCGGGGTCGGTCCACACCGCCCGCTCCGGCGTCCGAAGGGGATGGGACTAGGTCGAACCTTATGTATAAATGGTCCGACAACGTCTCCACCCCCTCCTCAACCCGCCACCCGATTGCGCGGCGGGCCAGGGCGGGACTCGCAAACGAGATGTCGACGATCGACCCGCCCTGTTGACGCACGCACGTGTGGACCGCCCCCCGGTTCAGGAGGACCATTCCCGTGGACACCGCCCACTCCTCCAGGGTCTCCCCCCTGGCGCTGGTCGCCGGAGATCCCCACGAACGGGATTTGGCGTTGAAGTCTCCGGCGACCACCACAGGGGTGGGGTGCACTTCCTGGACCAGGTCGCCGACCTCGACCAGCAGACGCTCGAAGTCGGCGAGGGTCCTGTTCGGAGAGAAGTACACCCCTATCACTGCAACGTCGCCCAGCAGCACGAGGACGCATCCGCGCCCCCTCCGCACCCTGCGGAAGGGGAGGCACAGCGAAGCGTCGCGCTGCCAGGCGACGATAGCCACCGAACCGTCGTCGGCGCCCGCCCAGTTGTCGCGGGCTTGGACGCGGTACGGCTCGGCGACTATGGCGACGTCGATTTGCCACTGCGCAGCCGTCTGGAGAAGCAGATCCTGTGCGGCCGCGCAGTGGTTCACGTTCGCCTGCAGGATGGAGACCCCGTGAGCCATTTAATTGGTGGCGGTGTCCATCGCCTCCTCAGCGGCTCTTGGAGCCGTCGCAGACGCGGCGGGGGTGTCGCGATTACCCCCGCCCGTCCTTTTCTTCTTGGCCATCGCCGTTAGGTTAGGTTAGGTTAGGTTAGGTTAGGTTAGGTTAGGTTAGGTTAGGTTAGGTTAGGTTAGGTTAGGTTAGGTTAGGTTAGGTTAGGTTAGGTTAGGTTAGGTTAGGTTTTTTTTTTTTGAAATAAAACTAGTAGAGAGTGCTACCAACAGTAGCGCTTATGGTGTACGCTTTCTGTTGGAGCAGATTGTGTTAATATTATTTGTATTTTGGTTACTGTTAAAATATATTTTAGAGCATATTGGGGAGTTAGAAAATTTAAAATTACTTTGTTGTAGAATAAGTGATATTAAGCAGAGACAGGCATCAATATGAATTGAGAAAATAGTAGTAAAAGGAAGCTAAGATCACAAATGTAGAGCTAAAGAATGAGAATAAGGTAAAGGAAATTATGCCTAAAATGTAAAGAAAATATGTGCAGAATGAACTTATAACTAAATTAGATCTAAGACTTATAGCTATGACATAATATAGTAGTTGCTATGATTGCAATGAAAACAATGGTGGTGATGATAAGTAAACTTATAGCTAGATCTTATATATTTTTTTTTTTTTTTTTTTTTTTTTTTTTTTTTTTTTTTTTTTTTTTTTTATTAAATTTATATATTATATATTTATATTATTTATTATTATATATTTTTTTTTTTTTTTTTTTTTTTTTTTTTTTTTTTTTTTTTTTTTTTTTTTTTTTTGTTAGATATTAGTGTTAATGTGTATGCAGGATGAACTTATTACTAGATTAAATCTAAGACTTATTACTAAATTAGATCAAGTCATCAAGTCTTGCCGCCATGACGTGGTATGGTGGTAATAACAAATCATCAAGATAAGTATGACATAGTATGGTGGTAATAACAAATCATCAAAATAAGTAAACAGAGTAAGTAAACTTATAGCTAGGTGTTACAGCAATATGTAATATTTTATATAGTAAGTATCATAAAAATAAGTATGACATAGTACTAACAGTAGTAGTATGGTGGTGATAACAAATCATCAAGATAAGTATGACATAGTATGGTGGTAATAACAAATCGTCAAAATAAGTAATCAGAGTAAGTAAACTTATAGCTAGGTATTAATACAGTAAGTAATATTTTATATAGTAAGTATCGTCAAAATAAGTATGACATAGTACTAACAGTAGTAGTATGGTGGTAATAACAAATCATCAAGATAAGTATGCCATAGTATGGTGGTAATAACAAATCATCAAAATAAGTAAACAGAGTAAGTAAACTTATAGCTAGGTATTACAGCAATATGTAATATTTTATATAGTAAGTATAATCAAAATAAGTATGTCATAGTACTGACAGTAGTAGTATGGTGGTACGAACAAATCATCAAGATAAGTATGACATAGTATGGTGGTAATAACAAATCGTCAAAATAAGTAAACAGAGTAAGTAAATTTATAGCTAGGTATTAATACAGTAAGTAATATTTTATATAGTAAGTATCGTCAAAATAAGTATGACATAGTACTAACAGTAGTAGTATGGTGGTAATAACAAATCATCAAGATAAGTATGCCATAGTATGGTGGTAATAACAAATCATCAAAATAAGTAAACAGAGTAAGTAAACTTATAGCTAGGTATTACAGCAATATGTAATATTTTATATAGTAATTATAATCAAAATAAGCATGTCATAGTACTGACAGTAGTAGTATGGTGGTAATAACAAATCATCAAAATAAACAGAGTAAGTAAACTTATAGCTAGGTGTTACAGCAATATGTAATATTTTATATAGTAAGTATAATCAAAATAAGTATGTCATAGTACTGACAGTAGTAGTATGGTGGTACGAACAAATCATCAAGATAAGTATGACATAGTATGGTGGTAATAACAAATCATCAAAATAAGTAAACAGAGTAAGTAAACTTATAGCTAGGTATTACAGCAATATGTAATATTTTATATAGTAAGTATAATCAAAATAAGCATGTCATAGTACTGACAGTAGTAGTCTGGTGGTACTAACAAATCATCAAAATAAGTAAACAGAATGAGTAAACTCATAGCTGATGTATCACAGTAATGTATATATAATATTTCTTATAGAATTTCTTTATTTATATGAGTAGACAGAATTTAAGTGTGTTATGAAATAAGTTTTATTATTCTATTTAGTAACTTATGTCTGAATTAAACTAATTTCACAAAGATATAGGTATATAGAACGAAAAGAAAAATATGTTTACTACGGTATGACTTTTAATATACGTATTATGATTGCGTTTTATAAATTGTGATAATACTTTAAACATAGCCTCTAACAAATAGGAATGATTGAAAGTGACATCAAACTGCCATTAAATGATAGTAGGCGGCGCCACTTGTACCAAAACAAATAAAATTGTATTTAGTAATTTACGTCTGTACTAATTCAATTTCACAGAGATATAAGTGTAAGTGTATAAAACAAAAGAAAAATATGTTTGCAATGGTGTGGATATTAATATACGTTTTATAATTGTGTTTTATAAATTAGTGATAATACTTTAAACATAGCTTCTAAAAGAAAGGAATTACTGAGTCTGACATCATCCGCTTTAAAGTTGTGGCGGAGCTGTACACTATTTTACTGAGGCTATCTGTCGGAGAGTGGCAGTACTATCCATACTTGCTAGTATTCAATGGCCCAATTGTTTTACTTGTCTTTAAAAGATTATAGGAGGCGCCACTTGT
The DNA here is from genome assembly GCA_905147225.2 of Euproctis similis. NCBI lineage: Eukaryota > Metazoa > Arthropoda > Insecta > Lepidoptera > Erebidae > Euproctis > Euproctis similis. The sequence continues at coordinate 116,293 of LR990121.1, read as the reverse complement.
ACCAAAACAAATACTATTTTATTAGTGATTCATGACTGAACTACTTTGATTTCACAAAGATATTTGTATATAAACAACTAGAAAAAATATGTTTACTACGATATGACTTTACGTTTACGTTAGCGTTTTTGTTTTATAATTGCATTTATAATTTAGTGATAATACTTTAAACATAGCTTATAAGAAAAAGGAATTACTGAGTCTGACATCATCCGCTTTAAAGTTGTGGCGGCGCTGTACAATATTTTACTGAGGCTATCTGTCGGAGAGTGGCAGTACTATCCATACTTGCTAGTATTCAATGACCCAATTGTTTTACTTGTCTTTAAAAGATTATAGGAGGCGCCACATTGTACCAAAACAAATACTATTTTATTAGTAATTCATGTCTGAACTAATTTGATTTACAAAGATATTTGTATATAAACAACTAGAAAAATATGTTTACTACGATATGACTTTACATTTACGTTAGCGTTTTTGTTTTATAATTGCGTTTGTAAATTAGTGATAATACTTTAAAAACAAAAATAGCCTATAACAAAAGGAATGATTGAATCTGACATCAAGATAATAGGCGGCGCCACTTGTACCGGAGCAAACAAATACTGTTAAGAAGTATGGCGTGAAGTCGGTTGAGCGAGTCGAACGGTTCCACGAAATCGCCAACAACAATCGGCAACAGTGGTCAAGCAGAGTTGCAAACGGTATAATTGAGCTTGTTAAAACAAAGGGGGTGGGCAGGTGAAATATTTTGTGTATACATATATATATTTTTGAAGAGGGCTAATGACAAGGAGTAGCGTAGCCTTAAGCACTTCTGATTCTAAGTAGGTGGGTATTCTATACCCTTTTAAAGTTTTAGAACGGTAAAATTTCGCCGGTAAATTACATTAATTACATTGATAACATTGATAATAATATTGATAATAAAACCAATTTAAATTCAGCCAGAAATATTATTCTGCTGCTTATCCTGTTTCGAGAAATAGCGTTTGGATGCACTAACTCCTTGAATACATACAATACCTATTAATAACAACTATCGATAACAAAACTAATTTGAATTCAAACTAATTTCATTCCCCAATACCAATTAATATTATATTCGTTACTTCACTGCCGACCTCATCAAAGTACGGCGTGAAGTCAGTCAGGCGAGTGGGCGGGGCTTCGATATCGCACAGTAGGGAACGATTACACGAAACCGCTCAGGCGGCCATGGTCAAGCAAAGTTGTAAACGGTATAATTGAGCTTGTTAAGACAAAGGGGGTGGGCAGGTGAAATTTTTCGTGTATACATATATATATTTTTGAAGAGGGCTAATGACAAGGATTAGCGTAGCCTTAAGCATTTTTAATTCTAAGTAGGTGGGTATTCTATACTCTTTTAAAGTTTTAAACGGTAAAATTTCGCTAGTTAAAACATTAATAACATTGATAATAACATTGATAACAAAACTAATTCAAACTCAAATTCAGCCAGAAATACTATTCCGCTGCTGATCCTGTTTGGAGAAATAGCGTTAGGATACACTAACTCCTTGAACACATACAATACATGACATCAAATTGACATTAAAAGATAATAGGCGGCGCCACTTGCACCAGAGCAAACAAATACTAATAAGAAGTACGGCGTGAAGTCGGTTGAGCGAGTCGAATGATTCCACGAAATCGCCAACAACAATCGGCAACAGTGGTCAAGCAGAGTTGTAAACGGTATAATTGAGCTTGTTAAGACAAAGGGGGTGGGCAGGTGTAATTTTTTCGTGTATACGTATATATATTTTTGAAGAGGGCTAATGACAGGGAGTAGCGTAGTCCTAAGCATTTCTAATTCTAAGTAGGTAGGTATTCTATACCCTTTTGAAGTTTTTAAACAGTAAAATTTCGCTAGTTAAAACATTATTAACATTAATAATAACATTGGTAACAAATCTAATTTAAATTCAGCCAGAAATACTATTCCGCTGCTGATCCTGTTCCGAGAAATAGCGTTAGGATACACTAACTCCTTGAACACATACAATACATGACATCAAATTGACATTAAAAGATAATAGGCGGCGCCACTTGCACCAGAGCAAACAAATACTAATAAGAAGTACGGCATGAAGTCGGTTGAGCGAGTCGAATGATTCCACGAAATCGCCAACAACAATCGGCAACAGTGGTCAAGCAGAGTTGTAAACGGTATAATTGAGCTTGTTAAAACAAAGGGGGTGGGCAGATGAAATTTTTCGTGTATACATATATATATTTTTATAGAGGGCTAGTGACAAGGAGCAGCGTAGTCTTAAGCATTTCTAATTCTAAGTAGGTGGGTATTATATACCCTTTTAAAGTTTTAAACGGTAGAATTTCGCTAGTAAAACATTAATAACATTGATAATAATATTGATGACAAAACTAATTTAAATTAAATTCATCCAGTAATATTATTCTGCTGCTTATCCTGTTCCGAGAAATAGCGTTAGGATACACTAACTCCTTGAACATATACAATACCTATTAATAACCACTATCGATAACAAAACTAATTTAAATTCAATCAAAAGAGAGAAATTGCCGTTAGCCTAGCAAGGTCAATCGACACGGAGCGCGCAGACGCTCGCGGTATGCATTGAGGGGCGCGCGGGGGAGGCCCAAGTTTTGCGTTTTGCCATCTAATATTATTAGAGTGAATTTTTGTGTAGAATGATTTAATTTAACTGATTATGAGCATGTTTTGCGGGGTGGGCAGAGATGTTTGTGTGTGGAATGATGTAATGTAGTAGTGTGATGTAGCGTGATGTATTTGTTGACGTATTTATATAATTATTGAATATGTATATAAGTATATAGGCATATATATTTTTAAATAAAAACATGTATGTATATGTGGATATGAAATATATACGGGTAAATATAAAATAAAAAAAAATGAGTCGACTGAGTGAATGAAGAAAAGGTGGGATGAGTGGTTACACAGATGATAGGCAGGAGAATTAGGTAATGTTATATATATATATGACTTGCTGATTAGGTTTATATAGAGAGAATGATATTTGTTGTTACATGTGGAGAGAAATTGCCGTTGGCCTAGCAAGGTCGTCGACACGGAGCGCGCAGGCGCTCGCGGTGTGCATTGAGGGGCGCGCGGGGGCGGCCCAAGTTTTTGTGTTTTGTTAGCTACTATTATTAGAATGAATTCTTGTGTAGAATAATTTGATTTAACTGATTATGAGCATGTTTTGCGGGGTGGGCAGAGATGTTTGTGCGTAGTATGATGTAATGTGGTAGTGTAGTGTGATGTAGCGTGATGTATTTGTTGACGTATTTATATAATTATTGAATATGTATATAAGTATGTATTTATATAAAAACATGTATGTATATGTGGGTATGAAATATATACGGGTGATATAAGATAAAGTGAGTCAGCTGAGTGGATGAAGGAAAGGTGGGTTGAGCGGTGGGTTGAGTCAGGGCTTATAATTTAGTAAGTAAGAAGGTCGAACCCCCGGTCAGCCGACAAGGTGCGGCGCGCAGATGCGCTCGCACTCGCTGATCCTAAAGGGCGTGCGGGGGCTTTGTTTGTTGTAGTTTGACTTATTGTGTTGCGTTCTGAGGTATAGGCAGAGATGTTTGTTTGTTAGTGAATAGGTGTGCCAGGTTTGTAGTGTGTACATGTGAATGAATGAAATATTAATATATGATTGTTTAGTTAAAATAAGATATAGTTTGTTTGTATATTATATAATATGTAGTGTATATGTGAAAATGTAAATAGGTAGGTAGGTAACTAAATAAATAAATGAATAGGTGTATGTAAATATAGATGGGTGCGTGAAATAATTAAGTGAATGGATATATGGTTGATTTAAGATTTAGAGGAGACGTTGAATATAGTTATTTGGTCCGGTATGGAGGTCGAACCCGCATTAAGCCACCAAGGTACGCTCGTGCGCGAGCACAATTCCTTGTGGGATACGCAGGGACGTGATTACTATTATATAGTGTGTTTGTCTGTGCATTTTAAGTTTAAGTGTACTAGTAATTTTAGCGTATACGTATGAATGGAGAATTAATGTATATGTTATGTATATAATTTAATTATGTTAAGTATATAGCTTGTTTAAATATATATATAGTGTGTGTATGGATATGTAAATAGGTGGATAGATATATGTGAATGGATGTCTATTAGGTTTTAAGGTTTAGAGGAGACGTAGATAATTGTTATTTATTTCAGTATGGAGGTCGAACCCGCGTTCGGCTAGCAAGGTGCGTACGTGCAAGCTCTGCACCTTGAGGGGTGCGCAGGGAGGTTGTTAGTATTATATAGTGCATTTGTCTGTACATATTTAGTTAAATAAATAATATTAAAAATAACAATAAGTAAACGAAACATTGTAGAGTTTCCAGTAAGATATGGTGGTGGTGGAGAGTTTTAGGTGTTGTTGAAGAACTTAAGATCATTAACTATAGTGGTAAGATGGGTAAGAAAGATGGAGAGGCTACAATTTTTGTCCGTCATCTTCGTAATTAGTGCAGGGTCGTCGGGTGGAATCTTATCATGGTCAAGGGCGATGAAGAGGTCAGTACGAGTCGGTGAGTATCGCGAGCAGTCGAATAGTAAGTGATTAAAGGTTTGTGAAACGGTGGAGTCGCAAGGGCAGAGGTCGTTGTCGGTGATGTGGAAGCGGTGAAGATACGATTTATGATATGCATGATTGGTGAGAAATTGGGTGACGGCGAAGGTGAGTTTACAGGCAGAGGTGAATTTTTGTATATCTAGGAAAGTTGGAAGGAGTTTTTTAGTGTGTATAGAGCCGGGAGAGTTTTCATAATAGTTTTGAGAGGCGATAGTGAGTTGTTTACGGATGTTGGATTTGATGTGGGAAATGGGGGCATGGGTATAGTCGGGTTGTTTGCGGAGAGAGGCGGCGGATTTGGCGGCGGTGTCGGCCATATCATTACCAGGTATGTCGACGTGCGACCTAATCCACGCGAAATGAAAGGTAAGGTTGTGACTTTTTGCAAGAAGGAGGGTGCGGAAGATGCTGATAGCAAGGGGGTTGTGGCTATAAGGGTTGGTGAGTTCAGTGAGTGTTGATTTGCTGTCTGAAAAAATGTAGAAGGAGCGTATGTCTGTGCTGTAAGTGTTGTTGTGAGGTGTATGTGTGTGAGTAACCCAACTGCAGGCCCGGTCAATCGCAAGCATTTCTGCTTGGAAGACCGAGCATACAGAGTGTAGCTTGTATTTCTTCACTGTGTAATCGCCATGGGGGTCGACGGCGACGAAAGCGGCGCCAACGACACCGTCATGACGGCTGCCATCAGTGAAGATGCGTGTTGAGTTGTGAGTGGGAAGAGGAAATTCGTTGTATTCTTGTAGGGAGTTTATTTCGGAAAAAGAGATAGGTTGCCTAAGGGAGGGGTGAAGTAAAGCGGAGGGGGGGACGGGTTTTTCGATAGGGATATCAGTAGGGAGGAAATCGGAGAGTCCAGTGGATTTAGTATTTTCAAGAAGGGAGACAGCCTTGATTTGGTCAGGAAGGGGAGTAAGTTGGGCGAGGGAGATAGAGGTGATAGTGCTGCAGGTGCGGAAGCCACGAGTAATTTTTATAGCGAAGATGCGTTGGAGTGATAGGAATTTTTTGGTGATATATTTATATTTGAGAGCGGATGACCAGATGCTGGATGCGTAGGTGATAATGGGAGTGATGACTTGATTGTGAATGATTTTTATGTTTTCGGGGTGTACGCCCCATGTAGGTCTAGTGAAAAGAAGAAGTTTGTGGAGGAGTTTTTTCGCTTTTTCGATGATATGAAGAGCATGATGGGTGAATTTAAGTCGATTGTCAATAATGATTCCGAGGTATTTAATTTGGTCGGAGAAAGTGAGAATAGTGTTATTCATGGAGATGGTGAGAGATGATGCTTTATGAGTGAAGGCGATAAGTTTAGTTTTATCGGGTCCAAACTCGAGTTTAACGTTTTCCCCCAGTCGTAAATCAATTTAAGAGCGGTGTTAGTAGATTGTTTTAAAGTAGATAGAGAAGAAGAGTGCGCGATGAGAAGAACATCATCGGCATAGGCCTGTATGTGACAGTTAGAAGGAAGGTTAAGGTCGAGTAGCTCATCCATGATGAGATTCCACATAGTAGGGCCACATACAGAGCCCTGTATGCAGCCGCGGGTCATATTGTGAGTCAGAGTACAGTCAGAAAAGTTGAGTTCTACTGTTCGGTCAGAGAGATAGTTATTTAAAAGGTGATATATATTTTGAGGGCAATCGTATTGTCTAAGTCTGTGTAATATGGCCGGCCACCAGGCGTTGTCAAAGGCAGCCTTTATGTCGAGTGAAAGGGCGATGACCTGTTCCCCAAGAGATTTTTTCGATCTGATGAGGTCGAGGGCGGAGGAGATGGCGTGAGTAGTGGAAGTCTGTTGCTTAAAGCCAAATTGTCGTGAGTTGTTGCGGTTGTTGGTGTCGAGGTGAAAGTTAAGTCTGTCAATGATCAGTCGTTCCAGTAATTTCCCGAAGACGCAGATGAGTCCGATAGGACGAAGGGAAGATAGTGAGGATGTGTTGGTGTTATTAGGCTTGGGGATAATTTTAATTATAGCGTGTTTCCATGGAGTGGGAAAGTGAGAAAGTTGCAGGCATCGGTTGAGGATGATGGTGAGATAATCGGGAAAAAGGACGGCGAAGTGAAGACATATATCTGAGGTGAGATGGTCAGCACCTGGCGCTTTTTTCTTAGACATATGTCTTAATCCATTGATGATTTCGGTGGAGGTGAAGGGAGGTTCGGTAGAGGTGTCGATGGGGGAGTCCTTAAGGGATCGGATGTTCTGCTGGGAGGGGGTAAGGTCAGGGGGGTCAGGAGGAAAGAAGTGGTCGATTATGGCTTTAGCAGTGTCGGTTGTGTTGGTGGTATAGGTACCGTCTTTTCGGAGGAGTGTAGTGGGAGGTTGTGGAAGGGGTCTGGTCTTTATAATTCTGTTGGTGACCGACCATACGTCTTCTTTCTTTTGTTGAGTGCAAAACTCTTTAAAATGTCGGGTGGAAGTAGTACAGAAAGCATCAGAGTATTCACGTCGGGTTCGATTTCGCTCGGTTACGGCGTCGTCGATTGGTAGTCCACGTCTTTTGAGTCGGCATAATTTATGGTGTGCTTGGAGTGTGTTTCTTTTTAATTGTTCAAGGTGATCGTCCCAGAAAGGGGGTTTGTTAGGTGGTTTTTTTGTGCGGGGTAAGATTTTGTTGCATGTGTGTGTAATGGCGATAGTCATGTCAGTTATTAATGAGTCAATTTGTTGTGAGTCGAATTGATGAATGAGGTCGATGGATGGTAATTTATCGTGAATGATGTTGTGAAATCGGTTAGAAATGCGGTCCCAGTTAATGTTAGAAGTGTTATATTTGAAAGTTGATAGTTTTTTATTTTTGGAGAAGGAGGTGTTTTGCATGGAGATTTGAAAGGTGATGGAGTGGTGGTCGGAGCTAGGGGTGATGTTCGGGTCAACGGTCCAGTTGGTGATATGTAAGTTAGGAAGGTTGCTGGTTAGGGTAAGGTCGATGATGGAATGACGGGGTGATCCATGAGTGATGGTATGAAAGGTGGGTGAACTTCCTGTGTTATGAATATGAAGGTCGTTGGTGATGGCGAAATCAACGACTTGGTCACCTCTGCGGTTGCTCCTTTCGGATCCCCACAGAGTGTGCCAGCCATTGAAGTCACCACAGATGATGTGTATAGAATTAGGATGATGATGAAGAAAGAGCTGGAGAAGCTCGAGGGTGTGATGTGAGTCATGACGGGGTTCGAGATAGATAGAGATAAGGTAGATATTCTGTTTAGTGGTTTCATTAGTGGTTTGGATGATGCAGAGGTTGGGACTGGAGTATCTGGATATGCCAAGGGTAGAGGAGGTGGATGATTTGACTGCAATGGCGGCACGAGTGGGGCGTCCGGGAATTGGGAACTGGTAGAGGGTGTAGTTGCGGTCGTCAAGTCTCATGTGGTCAGTGTTTCGGGTGTACGGTTCAGTGATGAATGCAAGTTGTGGTTGATGAGTGTGTAGGTGAGTGTGTAGTTCATGTGTGGCGTTTCTGCTGCGTCCTAGGTTGATCTGTATGGTGTTGGAGATGTAATGTGAAGGTGGTGGATGGGGTTGGTAAGCAGAAGAGTTACGATTATGGTCCAGTAAATTATCTGGATCCATAATCGGTCCTAAGGCGTGTGCGTGCAGTCATCAAAAGTTTCCTAGGACACATGTCAGAAGTCGCGCTGTGCGCGAAGTTACTATTAGGGTTCGAGGCTGATGGCCTTTCCCCCTGCATTTTGCAGTTAAAGCAGCAGGTTTTATTTTTATTTTTTTGGACGGGGCAACCCTTATATTGGTGCCCTGCCTCGGCGCAGTGGGAGCAGCGGATGATGTCAGACTTGCAGTAATTTTTGGTGTGCCCAAATCCTAGGCATTTGTAGCACTGTAGTAAAGGGGTGAACTCCTCGACGTGAACGCGCTGGTGGTCAATATTAACTTTCTGGAGGCCAATTAGGGTGTGAAATAAGTAGGGGGAGGTGGTGAAGACAGCGTTGTACAGTTTGTTGTTCCTATTGGGTTTTGTGAATTTAAATTCTAGATCTTTCGGGTCCTTGAGGGTGTCCGAAATTGGGGTGTTCTGTTTTATTAGGATTGTTTGCAGCTCCTCGGGGGAGATCTCGGAGTTCACCCCCTTTATGATGATCATGGGTTTCAGTTTTTTTGAGATTTCAGCAGTTATATTTGGGTTTGACTCACCCAGTTTCTTAAGAGTTTCCTCAAGGTGCTCCGTGCGGTCGAACTCCACACGGATTTTTGAGTTTGACACGAACTGGACACCAGCCGGTGTGAAATTCGTGTCTCGGAAGGAGACGGCCGCCCTCCAAGTGGACAGGGTGTCCGCAGAGGAGGCGCCCTCCCTCCTTGATGCGATGATAAGCGCCGGTCTGGAAGTTGGGGTTGGGGTGGTGGGGGTTCTTGAGGGTTGGTGATGGCTAGGTCCGGTGGTGGTGGGCGTCCGGGCGGCTTGCGCATATGTGAATGACGATGAAGAAGGTTGGTGTTGCTGTAAAGATCTTGTGGTGGTGGTGAATTCCTTTTTAAATGCAGCCATTTCCTGGCGCACTGCCATAATGATTTCCTCCTTCATGTCAACTGCAGGTGTGGGAGAGGTCAGTGGAGCGGCACTTGCCGTCGCTCTTGTGAAGCTCGGGATAAGTTCGGCCGCTTTGAAAATCTCCTCAGCAGCATCTCTAATATTTTTTTTGTTACCAGTGGTGACGCTTCGGCCGTGGTATACAGTCTCGCTTATGTATTTCGATAGCGTTTTGATTGTTCGTTGGAGGGTTTTTAGGTCATGAATATGGTCGACGGCTGGTAGAGAGGAGGTGGTGGGGGGTGGCGCTCCACCATCCCCCTTAGGGTCTGCCATGGATGATGTTAATGGATATAATTATTTAATACTAAAGCACTTGAACACATGCACAAATTTTTGTTTACACTTATGATTTAATTGTCTGATTTTAAATTAGTCTGATTAAAATCTAAATTCTTAATATTAAGTCACTCCCTATCGCTCACTCTTTCCAGAAATACATACAGTTAATATTGTCACATCTGCCTACCCCCCGCCATTTAGCAAGCGCAATATTTGCGTTTCAAAACTTTTATCTAATAATAATAACGCGCACTGTAATGCGGTTTCTGTCGCTCGCTTGATCGCCAGACGATAAGCTTGCACTGCGGTTTTTAACCGATCCCAATGTTCAGAAAAAGTCCTGTAGGCAGTTTCCTATTTTTCTGATATGGTTCACAATTATATATTTGAAATCCTGATTTAACACTCTATCTAATGTTTATAAAAATTTAGTTATAAATTAATACCAAAGCACTTGAACACTTGCACAAATTTTTTGTTTACCTAGTTTTCGACCGCACAATAGGAAGAAAAACGGTCTCACTGTAAAACTATTTGTGAGAAGTTTATGAAAAGTTTGTAGTAAATAGAGGAGATGGTCACTGTCTACCTGTAGTAGTTTGGGAGCTATCAGGGCAATAGTTCCCGAGGGAGGCACTTTTTCTATTTTCACATGCACTTATGACTTAATTACTCGTCACCTATTTATTGTTTTTAATATGGTTAGGTATGTCCAAAAATTCTAAAATTTTCACAGATTGTACTCACATGTATTAACTATCAGATACACCAGAAACGCTTGGGGGTTGCCGATCCACTTTCGGAGTTATAATGCCCCGAATAAATTGAGCGGTTGTACCAATTCTGGTTTTTGGTGAATAGCTCGTCGAGCTTTCGTCCAAAAATTCCAAAATTTGGTACAGGGGTGCCCCTTCAATGTCCGCAGGGGCGAACAGTTTCCGTTACAAAGTGGTCCACTGAAAATCAAAAGTTATGGGCACTTTTGTGTTTTTTGTTTACATGGATGTTTTTAAAAACGCGGTTTTTCGAATGTTTTGGAAAAACTATTGTAGATATTGGAGAAATTTTTTCACTGTCACATCGTATAATTTAGCGCGCAACTTTTGGTACCACTTTTACGATTTTATGCGTAACTTTGCCGTTCCTTGGAATTTTTGAACGCGGAGCGCGTCAAAATCGTGGCGCTCGCGAGTAGCGCTGGGGGGAGACTGGTTAGGTTAGGTTAGGTTAGGTTAGGTTAGGTTAGGTTTTTTTTTTTTTTTTTCAAAATTGCCTCCTCTACCCTACCGGGCCGCGGGAACTACGTTAGTATACGTCCGCGGCCCGGCAAGGGGGGGCCCCTTTTAGTCGGGGCCCTACGTGGTACGACCCACTCCCATGGAGTGGGGAGGGGTCGTCCGCCGTTTCCACAACGCGACGCATCTCACGACGCGCCGCGCGTGGGGTTGTGTCCCGGCCAGGGCCGCCATCAGACTCGACGGCGGCCCCGGGCCGGGGCCCGGCGGGGCGGGAGCGTGCCACCAGCACGCTCGCGCTCCCGCAGGGCTTCGCGTTTGGCCGCCATCACCTCGCTAGCGAAAGAGGCGACGGCGGCCCAACACTGGTCGCTGCCGGCCATGGCAGCGACGACGGTCGGCAGCGACAAGTCCACCCCGACCACGCCAACGAGCCTGGCGCGTTGAGCGCCCCAGCCCGTGCACACGGCCAGTGTGTGTTCGGCCGTGTCCACGGCACCGGACGCGCAGTGGTGGCACACGGGCTCCGCGAGGAGGCCCACCAGTTCCCACAGGTACTTGCTGAAACAGCCGTGACCTGTGAGAAGCTGGGTGAGCCAATAAGTGGGAGCCCGGTGCCTCGCCTCGACCCATTGGCGCAGTACGGGTCGGACAGCCTCGGCGAGCCGCCTGCTCGCCGAGGGGTCCTCCAACCTTTGAGCCCATCGCTGGAAGAGATCCTCGCGACATTCGCTCCTCCAGCGAACGATCTCTTCCGCGAGGGGCTCCGACGATGTTTGCCGCATCAGGGCCCTCCTTCGGTACACCTCCGCCAGGACCCCGGCCTCGAGGTCCCAGGGGAGGCTCCCGGCAATTAAGCACGCCGCCTCGTAAGAGACGGTGTGGTACGCCCTGGAGGCCCTCTGTGCCATGACCCGCTGCGGACGCCGCAGCAGGGCCACGTTCCCGGCACTGAGGGCCCCCGCCGCCCATATTGGCGCCCCGTAGAGCGCCATGGAGCGAACCACACCGTCATAAAGGCGGCGGCCGACACTCCCCGCCCCCCCACAGTTGGGGAGTAGGCGTGCGAGCATTCCCGCGCACGACACCAATTTTGGCGCCAGCGCACGGAAATGCCCGCTGAACCCCCACCGACCGTCGAGGACGAGACCGAGATATTTAATGGTCTCCCCGACGGCGATGCGGGCTCCGCCCACCGTGATGGAGTACCCCGGGGGGGGCTTCGTCCGAGGCCCATGGAAGAACAGGGCCTCGGACTTCTCGAGGGCCACCCTCAGCCCGAGGGCCCTGATGCGGCCGACAACATGGGCCGTGCCCGCCGTGGCGAGCACGCCCGCGTCCCTAAACGATTTGCCCTGCGCGGTCACTAGGGTATCGTCGGCGTAGCATATTACGCCGACCCCCCGAAGATTAGCGCCGCGCAGGGCCCAGTCGAAGCCGATGTTCCACAGGAGTGGGCCGAGAACCGACCCCTGTGGAACACCGCACCCCATCTCCCTGCGGACCACCCGCCCCCGGACCGGGTATGTGATGGCCCGGTCGGCGAAGTAGTCCGCAAGGACGCGCCTGAGGTACCACGGGACGTTGTGGTACCTCAGGGCCTCCGCGATTGTCTCCCAGGGGATGGTGTTGAAGGCGTTGGCGATGTCGAGCGACACCGCCAACAACACCTCCCCCCGGGAGACAGCGCTCTCGACGCTGTCCCGCAGCCGAGAGATGGCGTCCAGCGTGGACCTCCCGCGGCGAAAGCCGAATTGTCCGTCACTGAGATTTGGGCCCACCGCCTCCAGGTGCTCGACGAGGCGCGCAGCGAGCACGCGCTCGAAGAGTTTGCACGCCTCATCGAGCAGGACGATGGGGCGGTAGGCCGACGGCGAGTCGGGGGGTCGCCCGCGCTTCGGGAGAAGCACGAGCTTCCCCGACTTCCACCGCCGCGGGATCGTGCCGGACGCCATCATCTCCGACATTAGGGACAGCGTCTCCTCCCCGAGGACCGGCATCACGCGGACGAGGATCCGCCCGGGCACACCGTCCGGACCTGGGGCGCGGTTCTTCAGCTTGAGCGTCTGAACCGCGGCCCCCAGCTCGTCCTCGGACACGGGCGGAACTACCTCGCCCGCGGCCGGCCCTTCCTCGGGAGTCGGTGCCGCCATTCTGGGCGGCACCCATTCTTCTCTGGGGCTCGGGAATAGGGAGCTGACCACGCGCTCCAGCAGGGGGGGGTCAAGGGTCATCGTCAGCGGGGGCGCCGCGGGTCGGAGCTTCTGCCTCACGACCTTGTACGGGCGCCCCCACGGATCCCCGTCGATGCTGTCGACCCACCCCTGCCAGGCCTCCGCCTTGGCGGCCCTTATAGCGGAGGTCAGGGCCGCGCGAGCGGCCCGGTACGCGGCGAGCAACACCTCCTCGTGTGCCGGGTCCCTGGCGCTTCTTCTCCGGCTTCTGGTGCACCGGCGGCGGGCCGAGGCACACTCGGCCTGTAGCCCCGTGAGGTGGGGCCGCCACCAGTACACCTGCCTGCGCTTTTTAGAGGGACCCGCCCGTCGCATCGCCGCGTCGCAGACGCGAGACAGTGCTCCGGAAAGCCTTTCGCATCTCGCGTCTACGTCCGGGCCGCTATCGGCGTTAGCGGCGGCCCATCGCTCCACGATGGCCGCCTCCGTGGCCAGCTCCGGGTCCAGGGTGGACAACCGCCACCGCGGACCCTCCTCCGACCGGGGTCGGTCCACACCGCCCGCTCCGGCGTCCGAAGGGGATGGGACTAGGTCGAACCTTATGTATAAATGGTCCGACAACGTCTCCACCCCCTCCTCAACCCGCCACCCGATTGCGCGGCGGGCCAGGGCGGGACTCGCGAACGAGACGTCGACGATCGACCCGCCCTGTTGACGCACGCACGTGTGGACCGCCCCCCGGTTCAGGAGGACCATTCCCGTGGACACCGCCCACTCCTCCAGGGTCTCGCCCCTGGCGCTGGTCGCCGGAGATCCCCACGAACGGGATTTGGCGTTGAAGTCTCCGGCGACCACCACAGGGGTGGGGTGCACTTCTTGGACCAGGTCGCCGACCTCGACCAGCAGACGCTCGAAGTCGGCGAGGGTCCTGTTCGGAGAGAAGTACACCCCGATCACTGCAACGTCGCCCAGCAGCACGAGGACGCATCCGCGCCCCCTCCGCACCCTGCGGAAGGGGATGCACAGTGAAGCGTCGCGCTGCCAGGCGACGATAGCCACCGAACCGTCGTCGGCGCCCGCCCAGTTGTCGCGGGCTTGGACGCGGTACGGCTCGGCGACTATGGCGACGTCGATTTGCCACCGCGCAGCCGTCTGGAGAAGCAGGTCCTGTGCGGCCGCGCAGTGGTTCACGTTCGCCTGCAGGATCGAGACCCTGTGAGCCATTTAATTGGTGGCGGTGTCCATTGCCTCCTCAACAGCTCTCGGAGCTGTTACTGACGCGGCGGGGGCGTCGCGATTACCCCCGCCCGTCTTCTTCTTCTTGGCCATCGCCGGGCACTTTTTGTGCCCGAGGCGATGGCCGGCGTCGCCGCCCTCGGTCGCGCAGATTGCGCATTTGGGGTCGGCGACGCAGGTGGCCGCCTTGTGGCCCGGCTGGCCGCACCGGAAGCACAGCGCGCTGCGATCCGTTTCGCAGCTGCACTGCACCCCCAGGTGCCCTGGCACCAGGCAGCGGTAACACCGCTGGGGCCGCGCGTCGAGGAGCGCGGCCCTGGCCATCGACCAGCCTATGGTGAGGCGGCCGGCCCCCGTGATCGTTTTGGCCGCCAGGACCGGGCATTTGACCCAGACGGTCCCCGGGCGGCCAGGTGGGCGGTTAATAGTGCCCACCTTTATCGACACGGGGGGACATCCCCCCACCTCGGCCACTCTTGCGGCCACCATCTCCCTCGTGACCGCGTCACTCAGACCGGAGATGCGCATTTCTGCGCAGCGCTCCGGCCTGGTGACGCGGGCCACCTCGCCGACGAGCTCGCGCAGTTTTGAGGCGAGCTCGTCGGCCTTTTTCACCCTGTCGGCGCCGGTCACCTCCAGCAGCCGTCCCCCAGTGCGGGCCGTGCGGAAGCGCAGCCCGCTAATTTCCAGGGCCGCGAGGTCTATGCCCCTCTCGGCCCTGGAGAGCACGTCCGCGTAGCTCGACGCCGAGCCCTGCGGTAGCGTGATCGCCACCGCGGCTGACGCCGGAACTCGCAGACGACGGCTGCGCTTCTTCTTCCGCTTGGGCTGCTGGGCCGCTGGAGCAGCCGGCGCCCGGGACGCTGGAGCGGCTGGCCTCGGCGCCCGAGACGCCGGAGAGGCAGGCCTCGGCGCCCGGCCCCCCCGCGCCACCACGTTCCACGCCTCTTTGAGCGGCGGCGGTGGTGGAGCAGGTCGGACGGGGGGACGGGTCGGGGCCGGAGGAGCGGCTCCGCGGGCCGCCTCGGCCTCGCGGGTCGCCAGGCTCCTCCTGCCACCCCTCTTTTGACCCCTCGCCCCCGCATTGGATGTTGCGGCGGGGGCGGAGGAGGTCGCGGCCGTCGGCGCAGGGCCATTGCGCGCCGGGGAAGCCACCGCCGGCGGGGCGGCAGGGGCGTCAACCGCAGGCGCCGGGGCACCGCGCTCCGGCGTTTTGCGCGCGTACGCCGTTATTGGCGGGGACAGACGCTTCTCCGGAAGGAGCCGGTCCTGGATGCCCGACATCCTAGCGTCGATCAGGAAGAAGATCTCCTCCCTGGTCATCGCTTCGGGTGCCGGGGCGGGGACGGAGGCCGCGACTCGCCTCTGGGCCTCGACCTCGGCCCTGAGGGCGAGGATTTCAGCCCGAAGCTGGGCGACCTCCTCCGACTCCTTCCTGGCGGCGAGTTTGTGCACGGTCTCCGCCACCGTCGCCACCGCCTTTCTTATGTCGGCCACGTGCTGACACTTCATTCTCGTCTGCTTGCGGGCAAGCGAACCGATCAGCTCCAAGGCTGATTCGGCCACCCCCACAAGCTCGTCGGCGCCGCACGTGGCCGCCACCTCCCCCTCCTGGGCGGGGTCCGCTGGCGTCGCCGCCCGGGACCGGTCCCGCAGGGCCGCCTTTTTCGCCGCGACCTCGGCCGCCAGCTCCTCCTCGGCGCGCAGTTCCAGCTCGCGCTCGCGCTGAGCGCACAGCTCGGCCTTCGCCTTCGCGAGGCCGACGTACTCGCCCGTTGTGGGCGGGCGCCCTCGTCCCCGCTTAGGCCGCGCGCCGGTCCTGGCCAAGGCCACCTCTTCGCCCTCTAGAGGCCGCTTCCGCCACAAGCGGCCCATCGAGGAGGGGGAGCTTGATCTTGAGCGCTCCCCCACCGACATGCAGCTGTCCGAAGACTCGGACAGCCGCAACTCCTGCGCCACCTGCAGGTCGCAGCGCGCCAGTACAACGCGCGGCGCCTTCTCCTTTGCAACAAGGGCCGAGGCCCTTGTCCTTGAGGACACCCCGTCCTCCCCTACCCCCTCCGAGGAATCGCTCCTCCTCTCTTCTTTTATTGTTTTGGTTTTTAAAGTATTATTCATAGTAAGTCCCACGAGTATGGGGGAAAAGATTACCAAGACTAGCAGAGCCCCCTGTACTAGCTTGGGCGTATATACACACGGAGGTCCGCCAGTTTCCGCGGGTTTTTACGACTTTGCTGTCGGGTGTTATTGACTTTTCCTTGTCTCGGGCCGGCCAATTAAGGCAAGCCCCCTGTCCCGGCGCCACGCCGCTAGACATGACAACGACACGCGACGCCGAAACAGGTTGCTCGACGTTGTCCCCGGAAGGGGACATCCCCCTGGACACGAGCTAACGCATCCAGAAGGACCGCCGAGCCGCGGGGTACTCCCGCCCACAACCACGTCCAGAAGGACCGCTGTCCATGAAGGACCCTCAAAGAGCGAAGCGCTCTCGCGCCGGAGTGGCGCCCGATGTCGGGAGTGACCGCCCCGCATCGCCAGTCAGCTCTGATGATCAGAGTAGTACCGGGAGCGGGGCAGTCGCCGACACTCGCGGTGGCGAAGCACCGCCGCGGACCTTGCAGGTCCGCCATACCACGACCCCTCCGCGGGTCAACCGGTGGGATATCAGTCAACGGCCAGAAACCCTCCTCCCGTATAAATACGGGGCGGAACGAATCCGACCGCTGTCCAGGGAGCACCAGAACACCGCTTCCCTTACCCGGAGATCGCAAGCGATTTCCAGGGCACGAGAAACGGTGCACCAACGTGGAGGTTTCCCACCCAGCCCCCCAGGTTAGGTTTTTTTTTTTTTTTTTTTTTCAAAATTTCCGCCGCTTGCCCTACCGGGCCGCGGGAACTACGTGAGTATACGTCCGCGGCCCGGCAAGGGGGGGCCCCTTTGGGTCGGGGCCCGACGTGGAACGACCCACTCCCGGGATCGGGGAGGGGTCGTCCGCCGTTTCCACAGCGCGACGCGTCTCGCGACGCGCCGCGCGTGGGGTTATGTCCCGGCCGGGGCCGCCATCAGACTCGACGGCGGCCCCGGGCCGGGGCCCGGCGGGGCGGGAGCGTGCCGCCAGCACGCTCGCGCTCCCGCAGGGCTTCGCGTTTGGCCGCCATCACCTCGCTAGCGAACGAGGCGACGGCGGCCCAACACTGGTCGCTGCCGGCCATGGCAGCAACGACGGCCGGCAGCGACAAATCCATCCCGACCGCGCCAATGAGTCTGGCGCGTTGGGCGTCCCAGCCCGTGCACACGGCCAGTGTGTGTTCGGCCGTGTCCACGGCACCGGACGCGCAGTGGTGGCACACGGGCTCCGCGAGGAGGCCCACCAGTTCCCACAGGTACTTGCTGAAACAGCCGTGACCTGTGAGAAGCTGGGTGAGCCAATAAGCGGGAGCCCGGTGCCTCGCCTCGACCCATTGGCGCAGTACGGGTCGGACAGCCTCGACGAGCCGTCTGCTCGCCGAGGGGTCCTCCAACCTTTGGGCCCATCGCTGGAAGAGATCCTCGCGACATTCGCTCCTCCAGCGAACGATCTCTTCCGCGAGGGGCTCCGACGATGTTTGCCGCATCAGGGCCCTCCTTCGGTACACCTCCGCCAGGACCCCGGCCTCGAGGTCCCAGGGGAGGCTCCCGGCAATCAAGCACGCCGCCTCGTAGGAGACGGTGTGGTACGCCCTGGAGGCCCTCTGTGCCATGACCCGCTGCGGACGCCGCAGCAGGGCCACGTTCTCGGCACTGAGGGCCCCCGCCGCCCATATTGGCGCCCCGTAGAGCGCCATGGAGCGAACCACACCGTCATAAAGGCGGCGGCCGACACTCCCCGCCCCCCCACAGTTGGGGAGTAGGCGTGCGAGCATTCCCGCGCACGACACCAATTTTGGCGCCAGCGCACGGAAATGCCCGCTGAACCCCCACCGACCGTCGAGGACGAGACCGAGATATTTTATGGTCTCCCCGACGGCGATGCGGGCTCCGCCCACCGTTATGGAGTACCCCGGGGGGGGCTTCGTCCGAGGCCCATGGAAGAACAGGGCCTCGGACTTCTCGAGGGCTACCCGCAGCCCGAGGGCCCTGATGCGGCCGACAACATGGGCCGTGCCCGCCGTGGCGAGCACGCCCGCGTCCCTAAACGTTTTGCCCTGCGCGGTCACTAGGGTATCGTCGGCGTAGCATATTACGCCGACCCCCCGAAGATTAGCGCCGCGCAGGGCCCAATCGAAGCCGATGTTCCACAGGAGTGGGCCGAGAACCGACCCCTGTGGAACACCGCACCCCATCGCCCTGCGGACTACCCGCCCCGGGACCGGGTATGTGATGGCCCGGTCGGCGAAATAGTCCGCAAGGACGCGCCTGAGGTACCACTGGACGTTGTGGTACCTCAGGGCCTCCGCGATTGTCTCCCAGGGGATGGTGTTGAAGGCGTTGGCGATGTCGAGTGACACCGCCAACAACACCTCCCCCCGGGAGACAGCGCTCTCGACGCTGTCCCGCAGCCGAGAGACGGCGTCCAGCGTGGACCTCCCGCGGCGAAAGCCGAATTGGCCGTCACTTAGATTCGGGCCTACCGCCTCCAGGTGCTCGACGAGGCGCGCAGCGAGCACGCGCTCGAAGAGTTTGCACGCCTCATCGAGCAGAACGATGGGGCGGTAGGCCGACGGCGAGTCGGGGGGTCGCCCGCGCTTCGGGAGAAGCACGAGCTTCCCCGACTTCCATCGCCGCGGGATCGTGCCGGACGCCATCATATCCGACATGAGGGACAGCGTCACCTCCCCGAGGACCGGCATCACGCGGACGAGGATCCGCCCGGGAACCCCGTCCGGACCCGGGGCGCGGTTCTTCAGCTTGAGCGTCTGAACCGCAGCCCCGAGCTCGTCCTCGGACACGGGCGGAACGACCTCGCCCGCCCCCCAGGTTAGGTTAGGTTAGGTTAGGTTAGGTTAGGTTAGGTTAGGTTAGGTTAGGTTAGGTTAGGTTAGGTTAGGTTAGGTTAGGTTTTTTTTTTTTTTTTTTTTTTTTTTTTTTTTTTTTTTTTTTTTTTTTAAAAACTGCCGCCTCAGACCCTACCGGGCCGCGGGAACTACGTTAGTATACGTCCGCGGCCCGGCAAGGGGGGGCCCCTTTCCTTCGGGGCCCGGCTTGGTACGACCCACTCCCAAGATTGAGGAGGGGTCGTCCACCGTTTTCCCACGCCGCGCGTGGGATTATGTCCCGGCCAGGGCCGCCATCAGGTTCGACGGCGGCCCCGGGCCGGGGCCCGGCGGGGCGGGAGCGTGCCGCCAGCACGCTCGCGCTCCCGCAGGGCTTCGCGCTTGGCCGCCATCACCTCGCCAGCGAACGAGGCGACGGCGGCCCAACACTGGTCGCTGCCGGCCATGGCAGCGACGACGGCCGGCAGCGACAAATCCACCCCGACCGCGCCAACGAGCCTGGCGCGTTGGGCGTCCCAGCCCGTGCACACGGCCAGGGTGTGTTCGGCCGTGTCCACGGCACCGGACGCGCAGTGGTGGCACACGGGCTCCGCGAGGAGGCCCACCAGTTCCCACAGGTACTTGCTGAAACAGCCGTGACCTGTGAGAAGCTGGGTGAGCCAATAAGTGGGAGCCCGGTGCCTCGCCTCGACCCATTGGCGCAGTACGGGTCGGACAGCCTCGGCGAGCCGCCTGCTCGCCGAGGGGTCCTCCAACCTTTGAGCCCATCGCTGGAAGAGATCCTCGCGACATTCGCTCCTCCAGCGAACGATCTCTTCCGCGAGGGGCTCCGACGATGTTTGCCGCATCAGGGCCCTCCTTCGGTACACCTCCGCCAGGACCCCGGCCTCGAGGTCCCAGGGGAGGCTCCCGGCAATCAAGCACGCCGCCTCGTAAGAGACGGTGTGGTACGCCCTGGAGGCCCTCTGTGCCATGACCCGCTGCGGAGGTTAGGTTAGGTTAGGTTAGGTTAGGTTAGGTTAGGTTAGGTTAGGTTAGGTTAGGTTAGGTTAGTTTTTTTTTTTAAAAAAAAAAAAAAAAAAAAAAAAAAAAGGTTAGGTTTTTTTTTTTTTTTTTTTTTTTTTTTTTTTTTTTTTTGTCCGGACGCTAAGGCCCGGCCCGCGAATTTTCCTCCACCATAAGCGGAGACCTTGTTTAGGGGGTAATGAGTTCTTCAGGGTCGAGGTTTTTTAATTTGATACAGACTTTCCTTATAGCTATACATTTTCAGTTTACATTCTTTTTACATTAATTTGATACAAACTTTCCTTATAGCTATCTATACATTTTAAGTTTACATTCTTAGCCTATCTTACATTTCTTGTGTTTATATTCTATAGGTTCTTATTCTATCACTATTCTCATCATATTAAATGTTCTTAAGGTAGTTACAATTATTATAGCTATTTTACAAACTATAAGTTTACTTAATTTTAGCTTACAATTATTTTCTTACAGCTCTACGAACACAATTCATTCTTGACATTAAGTTAATACTAATCAGTTTATTTGTTTTATATGTTGGTGTAACCAGTGTTTGGAGTGTCAATATGGCTTTGTTGTCGTCAATGTATATCCATATCCATTTATATTTTGTTTCCGTTTTAATCTAACTAATGTTGTTGCTTATATTTAAAAATATATGCTCCAACATAGGTGTTTAGTAGCTTAGTGTTTGGGTCGCCATTTTATTTTTTAGGATTTTAGTTTCCATAATTTAGGTATTGTCAAATGTTGCCATTTCTAATAGCAAATAGCTCACATTTGCACGTCGGTTTTGTGGGAAGCACTGGCCCCTCAGCAGTAGGCCACTGAAGATCGCGCCAGTGCATCCCACTTTTTTCTAATCGGACAAACGTCACTAAATGCCATGTGGTTTGTGTGAGTCAGCCCCGCCCTTGTGCAGTTTTTGCACGAGGGCTCCTGGCCTCCGAGCAGCTGCGTGCACTCTGACTTCAGATGTGGACCACCGCAAAAGTTGCAGAGGTCCACAGCCTCCGTACAGAGTTTCCGCCCGTGCCCGAAGCCCAGGCACCTCGTGCACTGCACCAGGGGAGACTGGTCCTGCACCTTCACTGACTGCAAGTCAATGTAGACTCTGCCAGCGGACGTGAGCCGTTGCCACAGCTTTGGCGAGACCCGGAGAACGGCGTGGCACTCCAGAGGATTCCTCGCCCTCCTACGGTATCTCACCTCCACTTTGGCCTCGTCCGCCGACAGTGCCCTCATCAACTCCTGGTTTTGATGGTGCAGAGCAGCTTCAATGTCCTCGTCGGAGTTGTAGGCCAACAAGTTCTTAAGGACGACAAGGGGGCGCTTATTGGTGGCCTGCTCCACCTTTAGCCGCGCGCTGCCGCAAAGCTGAGCCTCGACTTTGCGAAGCTCTTCCTCGCTGGCGCAACTAATGACCACCCGGCCGTCCCTGACTTTTCGCACCCTTTCGATGCGAACGCCGCTCTGCCTCGCCTTAACAGATTCCTTAATGTGTTCTATGGTTTGAGAGCTGGTCTCAAGTTCGTCAGATGGTGATATAATGAGCGAATGCATTGGCTTTAGTTTGATTGGAGAACGCGCCAAGGCTTGCGCATATGTCGGGGCGTCCTCCTTGAAGTTGGTTAATTGCCCTTTAATGTCAGCGGCTAGTTCTTTGAGCTCCTGAAGGCCCGCTTGCCCTTCACCGCTTGGAACTACAGGTACATTTTCGACCGCCGCTTGTAATGTTCTCATAGCTATCTCGTGCTCCCCCAAAGCCTTCTCATGCCCCTTCAAGCTGTTTATTACCACCTCGCAAACTCTTTCCATTCTTTCCACCATTTTATCCTTCTTTCTCTCTGTCTCTTTCATGCCATCCTCCACCGTGCCTGATTCACACTTCTTTAATGTTTCATTCTCCTTTTTCAGCCTTTCGACTTCTTTCAGCAAATCCGTCCTTTCTCTTTCCATTTCTTCGTTCACTCCCCTCAGTCTCTTATTCTCTTTATTTAATCCATCAATCTCTCTTTCGGACTCCCCCAGTAGGCAATGCGTGCGGTCTGTTGACATGAGTATATTCTTTTTCAAATCAGAACGCAGGTTCCTTGAAACCGCCATGGACCCGTTCACGATACGGACATGGAGAGCGCTCTCCTCCATCCGGCCGTCGAACGGGCCCCTGGCTCGCGCCAACAGCTCCGTCACTGGGTCCACCGGGGGGGCCTGCCCTTCCAGTTTACCGCGCTTACTTGTCGCGGCCTTAGACCCGAGTGTTCGCGGGGCCACCGTGGACGCAGCAGGTGGCGTGACCGCAGCCCTCGGGTCCAACACCGCCACCCTCTCACCTACACTCACTCTTCCTTCTCTCGAGTGCCCTGGGAGCTCCATATCCCTACTTTCGAGATCTACCGTAACGTTTAAGTTCTTTGGAGGGGTGCGCTTTATTCTTGGGGGAGGTGGGGTCCTTCGCGGGATCATTTTGTCCAGATGTAAAGGGTCTGGGTCAAATTGTATAATCAGTTAATTTGTCTTATGTGTATATTAGATAAATAAAACTAATGATGATGATAACTCTATGTGTATTTAGCTTAGTATGCTGACCAACAATTATTATTGTATATATATTAAAATAGAATATATATTAAAAAGTGTATATATAGTTTATATTATAGTATTATAATACATGAATATTAAATTAGTACATATAGTATAGTGTCTATAAATTGTGGTGTCGCAGTTTAATATGTGTATATATATTTATGTAGTTTGATAGTTGATAATATATTGATACAGTGTTTATGAAATTAAGATAGATAAGGTGTGTTAGTTTAGCTTGTATACTGAATAAAGTGTTTATATAGTTTTATTATACTTATGAATATATGTATTTTGTTTAGCATTTAAGTATGTACTATATAATTTATGATTTACCAATGTTCTGTGTATGTATATATATTGATAAGATAGGATAGATAAAGTTCTGTGGACAACTATATGTTAAATAGTCTATAATTTACTATATAATGTATATATTTTGTCAATGTTAATGCTTTACCATTTAATATGTATTGTATAGTTTATAATTCACCAATGTGCTGTATATATATTGATAAGATAAGATAGATAAGGTTCTGAGGATAGCTATATATTAAATAGTTTATAATTCACTTATATAATGTATATATTTTGTCAGTTAGTTATCACTTTTAGTGTATCAATGCAATGTATATTGTTGGTAAGAGAAGCAAGTTTGTACTGTATGGGTTATAGGATAACAATATAGATTGCCTTATGTGTCTACTAGGATATGATAGGTCAATATTATGTTGTACTTGTGTTATATATTTAAGTATCTATTCACTTGTAACACCAGTGCAAGTATTTCACTCTTAATTACCCAATAGAGGCTTGTCTACGTTGTATAGTTTGTATTTGTATTTGTCAATAATCTTTATAAGTGTTGGTGTAAAAGGCCAATTCACTTAGTCACTATTGTGTGTATTTTGTAAAATATTGGTCACTTATTGCTTCAATATAGTAATTTTATATACCCAAAAGGGTCTGTCTATATAACTAGAGGTATCTATATCAGTGATACTAGTCTTAATTTGTACAGTGGAGCTTGTAAAATTGTCTAAACACTTGTATAGTTCTGTACAAATTATTTGAAATATAGAATTATACTTCAATGGTTTACCACAGGTATTGTTTTGAAGCTAAAACTGTACAGAATTATAGTCAATATGCCAATAGGGCTTGTCCAAATAACCGTACACAGTCCTAACTTTAGTTAATTTAAAATAATAACATTGATAATAAATATAAACCTGTGTTTATTTACATTAATTATAACCTAGAAAAGTCTCAGGGACTTGATCTCACTGCGAATTCTCGCTCCAATAACAAATATAATTCTTGTCTTTGAGATTAGGTTAATGCCAGCGCAACTTGCTGGTAATTAGGGTATTTTCATCCCCAATAAGGGCTAATCACTAAAGTAAATAAAGTCAGTGTAAGTTGGGGCACTATGTGTATTGCTAATTGACCTTTTCAGGGGCTACTTATTGTTAGACACTAACATTAATAGTGCCCGATTGGTATTAGCCTATAACATGATCAGGTACACCAATAAATGTCAACAAAGATAAAAATAAGATACTTAAGTTTTGTTCCTACTCAGGTGTGATCAGTCCAAGATTTTAAGCTCAGGTTAGGTTAGGTTAGGTTAGGTTTTTTTTTTTTTCAATTTCCCTCTTCACCCCTACCGGGCCGCGGGAACTACGTTAGTATACGTCCGCGGCCCGGCAAGGGGGGGGCCCCTTTGCGTCGGGGCCCGACGTGGAACGACCCACTCCCGGGATTGGGGAGGGGTCGTCCGCCGTTTTCCAGGCACGGCGCGTCTTGCGACGCGCCGCGCGTGGGATTATGTCCCGGCCAGGGCCGCCATCAGACTCGACGGCGGCCCCGGGCCGGGGCCCGGCGGGGCGGGAGCGTGCCGCCGGCACGCTCGCGCTCCCGCAGGGCTTCTCTTTTGGCCGCCATCACCTCGCCAGCGAACGAGGCGACGGCGGCCCAACACTGGTCGCTGCCGGCCATGGCCGCGACGACGGCCGGCGCTCTGGGTGGCGGTCGAGCGCAGACTGGGTTAGGTTAGGTTAGGTTAGGTTAGGTTAGGTTAGGTTAGGTTTTTTTTTTTTTTTTTTTTTAAAATTCCGCCTTTTGCCCTACCGGGCCGCGGGAACTACGTTAGTATACGTCCGCGGCCCGGCAAGGGGGGGCCCCTTTGCGTCGGGGCCCGACGTGGAACGACCCACTCCCAAGACTGAGGAGGGGTCGTCCGCCGTTTCCACGGCGCGACGCGTCTCACGACGCGCCGCGCGTGGGGTTGTGTCCCGGCCGGGGCCGCCATCAGACTCGACGGCGGCCCCGGGCCGGGGCCCGGCGGGGCGGGAGCGTGCCGCCGGCACGCTCGCGCTCCCGCAGGGCTTCGCGTTTGGCCGCCATCACCTCGCTAGCGAACGAGGCGACGGCGGCCCAACACTGGTCGCTGCCGGCCATGGCAGCGACGACAGCCGGCAGCGACAAGTCCGCCCCGACTGCGCCAATGAGCCTGGCGCGTTGGGCGCCCCAGCCCGTGCACACGGCCAGGGTGTGCTCGGCCGTGTCCACGGCCCCGGACGCACAGTGGTGGCACACGGGCTCCGCGAGGATGCCCACCAGTTCCCACAGGTACTTGCTGAAACAGCCGTGACCTGTGAGAAGCTGGGTGAGCCAATAAGTGGGAGCCCGGTGCCTCGCCTCGACCCATTGGCGCAGTACGGGTCGGACAGCCTCGGCGAGCTGCCTGCTCGCCGAGGGGTCCTCCAACCTTTGAGCCCATCGCTGGAAGAGATCCTCGCGACATTCGCTCCTCCAGCGAACGATCTCTTCCGCGAGGGGCTCCGACGATGTTTGCCGCATCAGGGCCCTCCTTCGGTACACCTCCGCCAGGACCCCGGCCTCGAGGTCCCAGGGGAGGCTCCCGGCAATCAAGCACGCCGCCTCGTAGGAGACGGTGTGGTACGCCCTGGAGGCCCTCTGTGCCATGACCCGCTGCGGACGCCGCAGCAGGGCCACGTTCTCGGCACTGAGGGCCCCCGCCGCCCATATTGGCGCCCCGTAGAGCGCCATGGAGCGAACCACACCGTCATAAAGGCGGCGGCCGACACTCCCCGCCCCCCCACAGTTGGGGAGTAGGCGTGCGAGCATTCCCGCGCACGACACCAATTTTGGCGCCAGCGCACGGAAATGCCCGCTGAACCCCCACCGACCGTCGAGGACGAGACCGAGATATTTGATGGTCTCCCCGACGGCGATGCGGGCTCCGCCCACCGTGATGAAGTACCCCGGGGGGGGCTTCGTCCGAGGCCCATGGAAGAACAGGGCCTCGGACTTCTCGAGGGCTACCCGCAGCCCGAGGGCCCTGATGCGGCCGACAATATGGGCCGTGCCCGCCGTGGCGAGCACGCCCGCGTCCCTAAACGTTTTGCCCTGCGCGGTCACTAGGGTATCGTCGGCGTAGCATATTACGCCGACCCCCCGAAGATTAGCGCCGCGCAGGGCCCAATCGAAGCCGATGTTCCACAGGAGTGGGCCGAGAACCGACCCCTGTGGAACACCGCACCCCATCGCCCTGCGGACTACTCGCCCCGGGACCGGGTATGTGATGGCCCGGTCGGCGAAATAGTCCGCAAGGACGCGCCTGAGGTACCACGGGACGTTGTGGTACCTCAGGGCCTCCGCGATTGTCTCCCAGGGGATGGTGTTGAAGGCGTTGGCGATGTCGAGCGACACCGCCAACAACACCTCCCCCCGGGAGACAGCGCTCTCGACGCTGTCCCGCAGCCGAGAGACGGCGTCCAGCGTGGACCTCCCGCGGCGAAAGCCGAATTGGCCGTCACTTAGATTCGGGCCTACCGCCTCCAGGTGCTCGACGAGGCGCGCAGCGAGCACGCGCTCGAAGAGTTTGCACGCCTCATCGAGCAGAACGATGGGGCGGTAGGCCGACGGCGAGTCGGGGGGTCGCCCGCGCTTCGGGAGAAGCACGAGCTTCCCCGACTTCCACCGCCGCGGGATCGTGCCGGACGCCATCATCTCCGACATGAGGGACAGCGTCACCTCCCCGAGGACCGGCATCACGCGGACGAGGATCCGCCCGGGAACCCCGTCCGGACCCGGGGCGCGGCTCTTCAGCTTGAGCGTCTGAACCGCGGCCCCGAGCTCGTCCTCGGACACGGGCGGAACGACCTCGCCCGCGACCGGTCCTCCTTCGGGAGTCGGTGCCGCCATCCTGGGCGGCACCCATTCCTCTTCTGGGCTCGGGAATAGGGAGCTGACCACGCGCTCCAGCAGGGGGGGGTCAAGGGTCATCGTCAGCGGGGGCGCCGCGGGTCGAAGCTTCTGCCTCACGACCTTGTACGGGCGCCCCCACGGATCCCCGTCGATGCTGTCGACCCACCCCTGCCAGGCCTCCGCCTTGGCGGCCCTTATAGCGGAGGTCAGGGCCGCGCGAGCGGCCCGGTACGCGGCGAGCAACACCTCCTCGTGTGCCGGGTCCCTGGCGCTTCTTCTCCGGCTTCTGGTGCACCGGCGGCGGGCCGAGGCACACTCGGCCTGTAGCCCCGTGAGGTGGGGCCGCCACCAGTACACCTGCCTGCGCTTTTGAGAGGGACCCGCTCGTCGCATCGCCGCGTCGCAGACGCGAGACAGCGCTCCAGAGAGCCTCTCGCATCTCGCGTCTACGTCCGGGCCGCTATCGGCGTTTGCGGCGGCCCATCGCTCCACGATGGCCGCCTCCGTGGCCAGCTCCGGGTCCAGGGTGGACAACCGCCACCGCGGACCCTCCTCCGACCGGGGTCGGTCCACACCGCCCGCTCCGGCGTCCGAAGGGGATGGGACTAGGTCGAACCTTATGTATAAATGGTCCGACAACGTCTCCACCCCCTCCTCAACCCGCCACCCGATTGCGCGGCGGGCCAGGGCGGGACTCGCAAACGAGATGTCGACGATCGACCCGCCCTGTTGACGCACGCACGTGTGGACCGCCCCCCGGTTCAGGAGGACCATTCCCGTGGACACCGCCCACTCCTCCAGGGTCTCCCCCCTGGCGCTGGTCGCCGGAGATCCCCACGAACGGGATTTGGCGTTGAAGTCTCCGGCGACCACCACAGGGGTGGGGTGCACTTCCTGGACCAGGTCGCCGACCTCGACCAGCAGACGCTCGAAGTCGGCGAGGGTCCTGTTCGGAGAGAAGTACACCCCTATCACTGCAACGTCGCCCAGCAGCACGAGGACGCATCCGCGCCCCCTCCGCACCCTGCGGAAGGGGAGGCACAGCGAAGCGTCGCGCTGCCAGGCGACGATAGCCACCGAACCGTCGTCGGCGCCCGCCCAGTTGTCGCGGGCTTGGACGCGGTACGGCTCGGCGACTATGGCGACGTCGATTTGCCACTGCGCAGCCGTCTGGAGAAGCAGATCCTGTGCGGCCGCGCAGTGGTTCACGTTCGCCTGCAGGATGGAGACCCCGTGAGCCATTTAATTGGTGGCGGTGTCCATCGCCTCCTCAGCGGCTCTTGGAGCCGTCGCAGACGCGGCGGGGGTGTCGCGATTACCCCCGCCCGTCCTTTTCTTCTTGGCCATCGCCGGGCACTTTTTGTGCCCGAGGCGATGGCCGGCGTCGCCGCCCTCGGTCGCGCAGATTGCGCATTTGGGGTCGGCGACGCAGGTGGCCGCCTTGTGGCCCGGCTGGCCGCACCGGAAGCACAGTGCGCTGCGATCCGTTTCGCAGCTGCACTGCACCCCCAGGTGCCCTGGCACCAGGCAGCGGTAACACCGCTGGGGCCGCGCGTCGAGGAGCGCGGCCCTGGCCATCGACCAGCCTATGGTGAGGCGGCCGGCCCCCGTGATCGTTTTGGCCGCCAGGACCGGGCACTTGACCCAGACGGTCCCCGGGCGGCCAGGTGGGCGGTTAATAGTGCCCACCTTTATCGACACGGGGGGGCATCCCCCCACCTCGGCCACTCTTGCGGCCACCATCTCCCTCGTGACCGCGTCACTCAGACCGGAGATGCGCATTTCTGCGCAGCGCTCCGGCCTGGAGACGCGGGCCACCTCGCCAACGAGCTCGCGTAGTTTTGAGGCGAGCTCGTCGGCCTTCTTTACCCTATCGGCGCCGGTCACCTCCAGCAGCCGGCCCCCAGTGCGGGCCGTGCGGAAGCGCAGCCCGCTAATTTCCAGGGCCGCGAGGTCTATGCCCTTCTCGGCCCTGGACAGCACGTCCGCGTAGCTCGACGCCGAGCCCTGCGGTAGCGTGATCGCCACCGCGGCTGACGCCGGAACTCGCAGACGACGGCTGCGCTTCTTCTTCCGCTTGGGCTGCTGGGCCGCTGGAGCAGCCGGCGCCCGGGACGCCGGAGCGGCTGGCCTCGGAGCCCGAGATGCCGGGGAAGCCGGCCTCGGCGCCCGGCCCCCCCGCGCCACCACATTCCACGCCTCTTTGAGAGGCGGCGGCGGCGGAGCAGGCCGGATGGCGGGACGAGTCGGGGCCGGAGGAGCGGCTCCGCGGGCCGCCTCGGCCTCGCGGGTCGCCAGGCTCCTCCTGCCACCCCTCTTTTGACCCTTCGCCCCCGCATTGGATGTTGCGGCGGGGGCGGAGGAGGTTGCGGCCGTCGGCGCAGGGCCGCACGCCGGGGAGGCCAACGCCGGCGGGGCGGCAGAGGCGTCAACCGCAGGTGCCGGGGCACCGCGCTCCGGTGTTTTGCGCGCGTATGCCGTTATCGGCGGGGACACTCGCTTTTCCGGCAGGAGTCGGTCCTGGATCCCCGACATCCTGGCGTCGACCAGGAAGAAGATTTCCTCCCTGGTCATCGCTTCGGGTGCCGGGGCGGGGACGGAGGCCGCCACTCGCCTCTGGGCCTCGACCTCGGCCCTGAGGGCGAGGATTTCAGCCCGAAGCTGGGCGACCTCCTCCGACTCCTTCCTGGCGGCGAGCTTGTGCACAGCCTCTGCCGCCGTCGCCACCGCCTTCCTGATCTCCGCCACGTGCTGGCACTTCATCCTCGTCTGCTTGCGGGCAAGCGAACCGATCAGCTCCAAGGCTGATTCGGCCACCCCCACAAGCTCGTCGGCACCGCACGTGGCCGCCATCTCCCCTTCCCGGGCAGGGTCCGCCGGCGTCGCCGCCCGGGACCGGTCCCGCAGGGCCGCCTTTTTCGCGGCCACCTCGGCCGCCAGTTCCTCTTCGGCGCGCAATTGGAGCTCGCGCTCGCGCTGAGCGCACAGCTCGGCCTTGGCCTTAGCGAGGCCGACGTATTCGCCCGTTGTGGGCGGGCGACCTCGACCTCGCTTTGGCCGCGCGCCAGTTCTGGCTAGGGCCACCTCTTCACCCTCTAGAGGCCGCTTCCGCCACAAGCGGCCCATCGAGGAGGGGGAGCTCGATCTTGAGCGCTCCCCCACTGACATGCAGCTGTCCGAAGACTCGGACAGCCGCAACTCCTGCGGCGCCTGCAGCTCGCAGCGCGCGAGCACCACGCGCGGCACCCTCTCTCTCTCCACAAGGGCCGAGGCCCTTGTCCTTGAGGACACCCCGTCCTCCCCTACCCCCTCCGAGGAATCGCTCCTCCTCTCTTCCTTAATTCTAAGTGTGTTTGAGTTTTTTAAATGTTCCATAGTTGGTCCCACGAGTATGGGGGAAAAGATTACCAAGACTAGCAGAGCCCCCTGTACTAGCTTGGGCGTATATACGCACGGAGGTCCGCCAGTTTCCGCGGGTTTTTACGACTTTGCTGTCGGGTGTTATTGACTTTTCCTTGTCTCGGGCCGGCCAATTAAGGCAAGCCCCCTGTCCCGGCGCCACGCCGCTAGACATGACAACGACACGCGACGCCGAAACAGGTTGCTCGACGTTGTCCCCGGGAAGGGAACATCCCCCTGAACACGAGTTAACGCATCCAGAGGGACCGCCGAGCCGCGGGGTACTCCCGCCCACAACCACGTCCAAAAGGACCGCTGTCCATGAAGGACTCTCCAAGAGCGAAGCGCTCTCGCGCCGGAGCGGCGCCCGATGTCGGGGGTGACCGCCCCGCATCGCCAGTCAGCTCTGATGAACAGAGTAGTACCGGGAGCGGGGCAGTCGCCGACACTCGCGGTGGCGAAGCACCGCCGCGGACCTTGCAGGTCCGCCATACCACGACCCCTCCGCGGGTCAACTGGTGGGATATCAGTCAACGGCCAGAAACCCTCCTCCCGTATAAATACGGGTCGGAACGAATCTGACCGCTGTCCAGGGAGCACCAGAACACCGCTTCCCTTACCCGGAGATCGCGAGCGATTTCCAGGGCACGAGAAACGGTGCACCAACGTGGAGGTTTCCCACCCAGCCCCCCAGGTTAGGTTAGGTTAGGTTAGGTTAGGTTAGGTTAGGTTAGGTTAGGTTAGGTTAGGTTAGGTTAGGTTAGGTTAGGTTAGGTTAGGTTTTTTTTTTTTTTTTTTTATTATAGTCCGGGCGCATATGGCCCGGCCCGCGAACTTCCCCCTAACATGATTAGGGACCTTGTTTTGGAATGAGTTATTCAGCGTGAGGTTCTTTATTTTTGATAGCATATTTCCTTTTTACATTATTCTTAATTTACATATTTTACATCGTTGTTTCAATTTTTTGTTGCTTATTCTAGTTTTACATATTCCTTAATGCTAATTTACATTTATATTTCGTTTATCTGTGTCGTGTAATAATTACATGGTTATTGCTTGTATTGGAACAATAAGTCAATTTTCGTAGTCATCTTTATTATATTGTTCTACATATTTTCGTTGGGTTTTACACAGATTACATATTATACCTTTCCTTTGCTGTTATATGCACTCATTGCCATAGGTGCTATCTACAAGGTACATTTGTCGGTATAAGATTCAAGAACATTGTTTGTCTTTTGGGACGTTTGACTTGACTTGTGAGGTTTGATCCTCGTTGAGACCGTCTGCTGGTCATCTATGTGGTTGCTCTGTGTTGTATGTTAACATGTGTGTTTATGTGCTTGTATGTATGTGATTAGTGGTTTATTGTTTTGTGTGATGTCGTTTTATTATGCATCAATAACAATATTTATTAAAAAATATGTATTGGCATGTTGTGTTATGTGCGTGTGTTATGTGCGTGTGTTGTGTATTGTTTGCGTGTATACAATTTAGATTAATTATTGGCAAATTCATATGAATTTTCAGCTAATTATGGCCTAGATGTGCAATATGTGCAGTGTCTGAGTGGGGAGTGGAGAGTGGAGTCTGGTCGACTTGGTGTGTAACTGTTTATGTTGCAAGTGTTAGTGAGTGTACAGTGTGCGTGTGCGTGATGTATGTTAGCAGTGATGGTTGTCACAACCACCGTCGGTGGGACGCCCGCAGAGGAACGTCAGCTGTAAGCGACTGACGCCCTCGCCAAGGCATCCCACTTTCTGCGGATGGGACACTCATCACTGAATGCGTGGTGTGTTGTGTCTGGACATTTCGCCAAGGTGCAGTTCTTGCACATCGGTGCCTGGGCCGCCAAGAGACGGGGACACTCTGCCTTCAAGTGCGGACCCCCGCAATAGTTGCAATGGTCCACACTCTCCGTGCAGAGCTTCCGCCCATGACCGAAGCCCAAGCACCTAGTACACTGCACCAAGGGAGATTGGTCCGTCACCTTTACCACCTGCAGGTCGACGTACAGTCTCCCGGCAGAGGTGAGTCGCTGCCAAAGCTTCGGCGCCACTCGGAGGATTGCGTGGCACTCCGAGGGGTCCCTCGCTCTCCTCCGGTACCGGACCTCAGCCTTGGCCTCGCTCTCCGAAAGACCCTCCAACAGGTGGCTATTCTGACGGGTGATTGCTTGTATAATGTCATCGTCCGTGTTATGCGCCTGTAGGTGTTTGAGTACGACCAGGGGGTTTTTGTTCGTGGCCCCCACCACTTGCAGGTGTTTGCTGGTCTTTAGCTGCGTCTCTGCTCTATCGAGCTCCGCTTTGGTGGCACAGCTAAGGACGACTCTCCCGTCCTTGATCTTGCGGACTCTCTCGATTCTTAAGCCGTTGGTTTTGGCATCAAGAACTCCTTTCACTCGATCGATGACTTGCGCGCTGGTCTCAATCGGGTCAGTAGCTGATATTAAGATCGAGTGAAACGATTGGAATGTTGGGGGGGGGGGACGCGCATCAGGGGGTCGTGCAGCCATCTCAGCGTAAGAGGGGGGTGTGGTGGATAAGGACTCGGTAATAACCTGCTCCACAGCTTTTACGGTTTCTTTAGCTATAAGCTTATGGGTGTCTGTCTGCTCAGCAGACAGGCGCTCCCATAGCTTCTGAGTGGAGTTTACCGATTCTACACCTTCCCTGAGCTGTTTGGAGATCGTGTTAATCAGCTCTTCCTGAGCGTTAATCTCTCCCGCGATCTGTTTCACTCTCTCGGTTTGGTCCTCAAGTGATCTATTGAGTCTGTCCGTCTGTTCTAGTCTTTGGTAGACGGCGTCCACCAGGGACTGCATGGTCCGCGTGGAGTCTTCCTCCCTGCTGACCTGGTGCTCCTGCAAACTGGAAATGGCCTTTTTGACCACTCCCAGTTCTTGGAGACACTCCATGAAGAGGGCCCGAGAAGCCCCTTTTTCATTCTTATGGAGCTTCTCGGAGTCCTTGACAAGTGCCACCATCTTGTCAATTATTGCAAATGTAGCTGTCTTAATTTCCGTCTTAATATTTCGACCCTCGTTGAGCGTGGCCTTTGCTTTCTGTGCGAGGGTGATCATTTTGTCTGACAGCATATCGGAGTCCCCGGTGGATCTGCGTTTTGATGGGAAATTGGGGCTAGCCATATTTCCGGACTGTCAAGTCTGTCTGTACTCGAAAAAGGGTTTGTTGAGTGGATATTGTGTAGTGTATACTGTAAGTTAAAGGTTAAGTGTATACACTAGTACAGACGTTTAAATCAAAATAAATCAAAATACAGTCAGAATAAAGCGATTAATAAAATATGGTCAATTCAAAAAATTTTACTGTGGGTGTAAAAGGCCCAAACAGTAGTCAGTAAAAATAATAAATACAATATTAAAAATAAAATTGCAATTGTAATTAAGACAGCACAAAACATATAAAAATGCGTCAATAATTGGTAATTTACAGGGAGGCGGCCCCCGAAGCACTGTAACAGGCAACCGGACTCGATGCGAGCAGGAAAGGTGAGGAAGTATGGTTTTGTAAATTTAATATTTAATTTTGTATGCCGGTCTGAGGTGGCACAAGATGGTGAATTGTAAGGACAATTACCAATTGTTGCCCCCTATCAACCGGCAAAAATCCGGAAAAATAAATTAAATAATAAAAATTTTGGGAGGGGGAAGGGGGGGGGAGAGGGTCCAAAAGGATCCCAAAGGATGCTCTGGAGCGTGCCAAGTACCCCAGAGAAAACCGCGTCCCTGTAGGCTTAATACTAAGGGAGCTATGGCCGTTTGAAATTTTCCAAGATGGCCGCCGCTTTTCATTAACCCTCGGATATCTCAGGATCTATAAGTCGCAGAGTAGTCGAGTTTGGACTCCCCTGGTTCGGAATCGTGTGCTTTATACAAATCTAGTGGAAACTAAGGTCCAAAAAGTTTTACCCCCAAACTTGAAAAAGTTAGACGCACTCGATTCCGAAGGGCCCACCCTGCTTACCAGTGGAAACCGCACCGCTCTACGACGAATATCTCCAGAGATATGACCCCTTGAAAATTTTCAAGATGGCCGCCACTCCAACTTTAACCTAGAATATCTCAGGCCCCAGTGGTCGCAGACTGGTCGTGTTTGGTCTCTCCTAGAAGTGCTCGGTCTTGTCAGTCCGTCTGTGTCAAAATTTAGGCCAAAAATGTTGACAACCCCAATTTGGAAAATACCCCTGGGATAAGGTAGAATTGTATCCCCTATTATCCCCAGAGAAAACCGCAACGCCCTACGACCAATAACACCGGAGATATTCACTGCCAAAAATTATGCTAAAAATACAAAGATGGCCGCCGGTCGCGTGAAATGCGACTATCTCGGCCGCTATTAGAGGTAGAGTACCCAAGTTTGGGTTCTACTTAAAGGTCTCACTGTGTAGACTACAATGGGACACACAAAAATAATAATAATAAAATAAATAAAGAGTAATTTGAAAAAATTAAATAATTTAAAAACTATAAATGCTAAAAATATAAATGTCACCTCTAAAAATGCGTAAATTACGGCTCTAACTATCTAAGCTAATATCACAGAACAAAAAATTTATAGCTAAAGAGTTATTAAAGAAATTAATTTTTGGCAGTTTTTTAAAAATAATAATAAAAGTATTGGCCACAAAAATCTAAAACTAAAAAAGTTCTTTTCTTCTAACGAGAGCGCAGCAGGATTCACCATAAAAAGTATATGTCGTCGATCGTTTTGTGGAGTTATTAGCAGTCAAAATTTCGACAGAAAATAATTTTTTACTCCTCGACTATGACTTCTAAAAATCTTCTTAAAGTGGAAAATAGATCTACTCACTGAGCTCTATTTTGAGTATTTTTTGCAGCTTCCAAGTGTCGCTCCTTCACTGACCTCGTGGTTTTCACGAAAAGATGCTAAGGCCCCTCCTACTTCAGGGCCTTAACCTTTCGCGACGTGCGATGTGTCTGGAGGTGGGGGCAAACTAGCCCCACACGACGGTGATTTTTGTAGGATGATCGCACTTCACCATGAAAAGTTATTGCCGAAAAACTTAACTTTAAAAACAAAAACAACCTCAAAATTCGAGGTTTTTCACTTCTCCTACTTCAGACACAACACTTTTGAGCACTTTGAAGTTGTCACTTTATGCGTCTTAGCTAGGCGCAACTTTTGGTGTATAGCACAATATGATAGCACTCGTATATCCGGAGTTATAATTTTTTGAAGTACGGAGCGACGTGAAAACGTGGTGTTTTCGGCGGCTGTCGGGCCAATACTGGTTAGGTTAGGTTAGGTTAGGTTAGGTTAGGTTAGGTTAGGTTAGGTTAGGTTAGGTTAGGTTAGGTTAGGTTAGGTTAGGTTAGGTTAGGTTAGGTTAGGTTAGGTTAGGTTTTTTTTTTTTTTTTTTTTTTTTTTTTTTTTTTTTTTTTTTTTGTCCGGACGCTAAGGCCCGGCCCGCGAATTTTCCTCCACCATAAGTGGAGACCTTATTTATGGGGGTAATAATTTCTTCAGCGGTGCGGGTATTTATTGATTATGTACACATTTTATCTTTACTATTTTTACATTCATAATAGGCACATCAATTTGTTTGTTTTTGTTTACATTACAAGTTTTACTTATCATTACATTTCTTTTAAACATATACTTAGACTTATTTAATGTATAGTATTTTCTTAATTTTTACATTTGTTTTAACTTAGTTCTACATATATGGTTAAGTTACATAGTTTTAGTTTTTATAAATTTCTTTTTCTTAGGTCTACTTAGCATTAGGTTACAGTTCAGGTCAGTTAATTTTTACATTTTCATTAGTATTAAGATTTGAGCTCAGACATTTGGGCTTCTGTTCTTTTATTTTGGCTATGTGGAGTTTCCTGCAGCGTCAGCGGTGTTAACTGCTGCTGTTTGCATTTTATAGTTTTACTTTGTTATCCCATCTTGAATATTAGTGTCATATTTATCGTGTTATGTTGTCTCGTATATATTTTATAATATATATTTCAACATAAATTTTTTAACTATGTTGTGATTTCTGTGTATTTGTGTTTTATGGATATGTGTGTTGTGTTTGTATAAATTGTCGCCATTTAAATCAAGTAGCGCTAATTTAGTTTAGTGACTTTGTGGACGACTGGCGGCTCTAGCTATAGGCTACAGCAGACCTCGCCAGTGCGTCCCATTTCTTGCGAACAGGACATTCGTCACTGAAAGCAATATGGTTGTTTGCAAGCAGCTTTGCCCTGATGCAGTTCTTGCACGTAGGCTCCTGGCCTTCGAGCAGCTGCGTACACTCAGACTTCAGGTGCGGACCCCCACAGTAATTGCAGAGGTCTGCACCCTCCGTGCAGAGCTTCCGCCCATGCCCAAAGCCCAGGCACCTTGTGCACTGCACCAGGGGTGACTGATCTTGGACTTTTATCACCTGCAGATCTATGTAGACCCTACCGGCGGACGTAAGCCTTTGCCAAAGTTTTGGCGAGACCCGGAGAACGGCGTGGCACTCCAAAGAATTTCTCGCCCGCCTCCGGTACCTCACCTCCACCTTTGCCTCGTCCGCCGATAAGGCCTCCATCAAGTGTTTATTTTGGTTGGTCAGAGCAGCTTCAATATCCGCGTCTGTGTTGTATGCCAATAAATTTTTTAAGACGACTAGGGGGCGCTTATTTGTGGCTTGCTCCACCTTCAACCGCTCATTACTGGCAAGTTGAGCCTCGACCCTTTGAAGCTCTTCCTTGTCAGCACAGCTGAGCACCACCTTGCCGTCCCTTATCTTCCGCACCCGCTCAATGCGTGCGCCACTCTGCCTCGCCTTAATGGTGTCTTTAATGCGCTCAATTGTTTCTGAGCTGGTCTCCAGATCATCGATGTGCCCAACGATAATTGAGTGCATGGGTTTTGCCCTCGGTGGGGACTTCGCCAGAGCCTGTGCGTAGGTTGGGGCATCTTCTTTGATGTTGGTCAATTGTACCCTTAGCTCAGAAGCGATCTGCTTGAGCTCCTGGAACTCACCCGTTCGCGCTTCGCCACCCGGCACCATTGCTGCGTTTTCGACTGCCCCTTTCAGCGTTTCCATTGCTATTCTATGCTCCCCCAAGGCTTGCTCGTGTCCTCTCAAGCTGCTCAATACCATCTCGCACACTCTTTCCATTCTATTCACCATCTCGTCTTTCTCTCCCTCCGTCTTCCTTCCCTCTTTCGTTTCTTCCTCCGCCGTAACTGATTTTAACTTCCTTAGTGTTTCATTTTCTTTCTTCAACCTTTCGACTTCTTTCAGGAGTTCAGTCCTTTCCTTTTCCATTCCTTCTTTCAATCTTCTGTTCTCTTTCTTTAATTCGCCAATCTCCCTTTCTGCCTCCCCCAGCAGGCAATGGTTGCGGTCCGCTGACGCGAGCACATTCTTTTTGATGTCCGAGCGTAAGTTTCTCGAGCATGCGATGGACCCGTTGATAATTCGGGCGTGGATAGTGCTCTCCTCCATCCTGCCGTCAAAAGGGCCCCTCGCCTAAATACGGCATTGTATAAGAGTTTGTTTTTATTAGGTCTTTTAAATTTGAATTGTATATCTTCGTCGCTTTTAATGTGGTCGGAAATGAGGGAGTTCTGTTTTATTATGATGTTTTGCAGTTCATCTGGGGAGGTGTCGGAATTCACCCCCTTAACAATAAACATTGGTTTTAATTTTCTTGAGACTTCAGCAGTGATGTTGGGGTTCGACTCACCGACCTTCTGGAGGGCCGCTTCCAGGTGCTCAGCACTGTCGAACTCCACGCGGATCTTGGCGTTGGAGATGAAGTGGACGCCAGCTGGAGTGAATTTGGTGTCCCGGAAGGACACTGCTGTCCTCCAGGATGACAGGGTGTCAGCAGAGGTGGCACCCGGCTTTTTCGACGCGATGATTAGAGATGGTTTGGAGACAAGTGGGGTTGGGGTCATCAGTCTTTGTTGTTGTTGTTGTTTACCAGGGCCGGGTGAAGACATTCGGGCAGCTTGAGCATAAGAGGTGGGCTTCGGTGGGCGAAAGATGCTGAAGGCTTGAAGTATTAGTGAGAAGTTCCTTTTTGAACGAGACCATTTCCTGACGGACGGCGCTGATGATCTCATTCTTTAGGTCGCAGGCTGGTGTAGAAGTAGTTGGAGAGCCGGATTCGCCAGTCGCGTTCAGAAAATTTGGAAGTGAGTTGATGCTTTTGGATATCTCTGCAGCTGCTTCTTTGATTAGTTTCTTGTTGACTGCAGTCACGCTTCGGCCATCATTTATTGTCTTTATAATAAAATCCGAAAGTTTTTGGATGGTGTTTTGTAAAGATGTTGAGTCTTTTGCTTCCGCTGCGGTGCACGGCAGAGAGGGGGGGAGGGTGGGGGGTGGTGCTCCACCAATCCCTCTTTGATCCCCCATGTTGAAATCTACCAGGGCTCACTTGTGTAAAAAGTTATCAGTTGAAGAAGGTAAAAATTCGGGAAAATGGGAGATTTGTTGGTGTGGTTTGGTAGGTTGACCAAACAATCGCTTCAGATCAGACTGAATGAAAATTCGCTCAGAATTGCGCTACGACGCGTACTTTCCGAGATAATTGAGAAACCAAGTTATTCGGTGATGGCGAAAATTACCATTTTGAAGAAAAAATTCAATAAATAAAAAACTATTGATGAGAAAAATTCCAAAATTGGTGTCTCCAGTTCTGGATAGTTATACTGTAAGATAATGTAAAGAAATCAAAAAGTCTTCCTGAGAAATTTTTCAGGAGGGGTAAGAGCGTTTTTGAAATTTTGGTACACACCTGAAAATAGCGTTGGTTTATGTGAAGAAGATGCTGTAGGGGGGCGTGTGATATATCGTTGGAATCAGCACGCCGAGGCGGTTCGAATGACACCTACAACATGCTCCTAGGATGAAAGATGAGGGAGCACGTGGCGGGAAGGAAAATTACCTTATATGATTGAAAAATTATTATCTTAAAAACTATGAGCGGGAAAAATCTGAAACTTGGTAGGTATGTGCACTGATATATGTGAAATAAAATAAAGTAATAAAAAAGGTAGGTTATCGCTTTGGATTTTTAGATATAGAGCTTTCAATGTGAAAGTAAATGGAAAAAATAAATGTTTTTTAAAAAATGTCCAATAACTTCCAAAGTATGTATCACACAATGTTGGTTGATGTTTCCCTGTAAAGGGCTTTTTAACGCGGTTCTAACGAAGTATTACGTTTGGTTGTGGCTATTATATTTAAGAAGTTAGTCACCACGTGGTTTTTTGAAAATTGTCTGTAAATCACTAAATAATTGTCCGATAGCGTTCAAATTTGGTAGATAGATGGAGAGTCATAAATAAAACAGAATCACAATAGCCGATACACGACGGCCCGCTTAAAATCAAAAGTTTTTGACCAAAAACTGAAAATTTTTTGGGTAAGACTAACCTCAAAATAAGTTTTTGTTCAGAAAAAATCCACAATTTTGGGTGTATCGCTGCACAATTTAGCACACACTTAGATATCACTGAGAAACATATGTAAGCACTTTTTAAAGTTCAAAAATCGCGAAAAAGACCAATTTTTAGAATTTTTGAACGCGGAGCGGCCTAATTCGTGGCGCTCTGGGTGGCGGTCGAGCGCAGACTGGGTTAGGTTAGGTTAGGTTAGGTTAGGTTAGGTTAGGTTAGGTTTTTTTTTTTTTTTTTTATTTTTTTTTATGATTTCCCTCTTCACCCCTACCGGGCCGCGGGAACTACGTTAGTATACGTCCGCGGCCCGGCAAGGGGGGGGCCCCTTTGCGTCGGGGCCCGACGTGGAACGACCCACTCCCAGGATTGGGGAGGGGTCGTCCGCCATTTCCCAGGCACGGCGCGTCTTGCGACGCGCCGCGCGTGGGATTATTTCCCGGCCAGGGCCGCCATCAGACTCGACGACGGCCCCGGGCCGGGGCCCGGCGGGGTGGGAGCGTGCCGCCGGCACGCTCGCGCTCCCGCAGGGCTTCGCGCTTGGCCGCCATCACCTCGCTAGCGAACGAGGCGACGGCGGCCCAGCACTGGCCACCGCCGGCCATGGCCGCAACCACGGCCGGCAGCGACAAGTCCCCCCCGATTGCGCCAACGAGCCTGGCGCGTTCGGCGTCCCAGCCCGTGCACACGGCGAGGGTGTGCTCGGCCGTGTCCACGGCCCCGGACGCACAATGGTGGCACACGGGCTCCGACAGGACTCCCACCAGCTCCCACAGGTACTTGCCGAAACAGCCGTGACCTGTGAGAAGCAGGTTAGGTTAGGTTAGGTTAGGTTAGGTTAGGTTAGGTTAGGTTAGGTTAGGTTAGGTTAGGTTAGGTTAGGTTAGGTTAGGTTAGGTTTTTTTTTTTTGAAATAAAACTAGTAGAGAGTGCTACCAACAGTAGCGCTAATGGTGTACGCTTTCTGTTGGAGCAGTTGTGTTAATATTATTTGTATTTTGGTTAGTTTTTAAAATATATTTTAGAGCATATTGGGGAGTTAGAAAATTTTAAAATTACTTTGTTG
The DNA here is from genome assembly GCA_905147225.2 of Euproctis similis. Classification (NCBI taxonomy): domain Eukaryota; kingdom Metazoa; phylum Arthropoda; class Insecta; order Lepidoptera; family Erebidae; genus Euproctis; species Euproctis similis. Next base: position 75,446 of record LR990121.1, on the reverse strand, counting down.
TAGAATAAGAAGTATGAAGCAGAGACAGGCATCAAAATTAAATGAGAAAATAGTAGTTAAAGGAAGCTAAGATTACGAATGTTAAGCTAGAGAATGAGAATAAGGTAAAGGAAATTATGCCTAAAATGTAAAGAAAATATGTGCAGAATGAACTTATAACTAAATTAGATCTAAGACTTATAGCTATGACATAATATAGTAGTTGCAATGATTGCAATGAAAACAATGGTGGTGATGATGAGTAAACTTATAGCTAGATCTTATTTTTTTTTTTTTTTTTTTTTTTTTTTTTTTTTTTTGAGATATTAGTGTTAATATGTATGCAGAATGAACTTATAACTAGATAAAATCTAAGACTTATGGCTATGACATAATATAGTAGTTATAATAAATCAAATGGAGCTATGATTGCAATGGAAACAATGGTGGTTATGATGAGTAAACTTATAGCTGGATCTTACAGCAATTTTTTTTTTTTTTTTTTTTTTTTTTTTTTTTTTTTTTTTTTTGTGAGATATTAGTGTTGATATGTATGCAGAATGAACTTATAACTAGATTAAATCTTAAGACCTATGGCTATGACATGCAAATAAGTAAACAGAGTATGACATGCAAATAAGTAAACAGAGTAAGTAAACTTATAGCTAGGTGTTACAGCAATATGTAATATTTTATATAGTAAGTATCATCAAAATAAGTATGACATAGTACTAACAGTAGTAGTATGGTGGTAATAACAAATCATCAAGATAAGTATGACATAGTATGGTGGTAATAACAAATCATCAAAATAAGTAAACAGAGTAAGTAAACTTATAGCTAGGTATTAATACAATAAGTAATATTTTATATAGTAAGTATATGAATGGAGAATTAATATATATATTATGTATATAATTTAATTATGTTAAGTATATAGCTTGTTTAAATATATATATAGTGTGTGTATGTATGGATATGTAAATAGGTGGATAGGTATATGTGAATGGTAATAGGTATTTCTGCTGCGACCGAGATTTATTTGAATGGAGTTGGAAAGGTTGGGTGAAGATGGAGCGTGGGAGGGGGTAGCAGAAGAGTGATGGTTGCTATCAGGATAACTATTTGGATCCATAATCGATACGGAAGCGGATGCGTGCAGCCATATGGATTTTTCTCGGGCAGTAGTCGGATGTGGCGCTGTGGGAGAGTGAGGGAGTGTTGTCAGTGCCGGCGTTCCCGTTGTGTTTTGTCTGGTGGGCTTTACAGTTGAAGCAGCAGGATTTGTTTAAGTCTTTCTGAACCGGGCAGTCTTTAAATAGATGTCCAGATTCAGCGCAGTGTGAGCATCTGGTGGTGTCTGATTTACAAAAGTTTTTGGTGTGTCCAAATTCGAGACATTTGTAACACTGGAGTAAAGGGGTGAATTCCTCGACATGAACTCGCTGATGATCAATGTTGATTTTTTGTAAGTGTATGATGTTTTTAAAGAGATAAGGCGAGCAGACAAATACGGCATTGTATAAGAGTTTGTTTTTATTAGGTCTTTTAAATTTGAATTGTATATCTTCGTCGCTTTTAATGTGGTCGGAAATGAGGGAGTTCTGTTTTATTATGATGTTTTGCAGTTCATCTGGGGAGGTGTCGGAATTCACCCCCTTAACAATAAACATTGGTTTTAATTTTCTTGAGACTTCAGCAGTGATGTTGGGGTTCGACTCACCGACCTTCTGGAGGGCCGCTTCCAGGTGCTCCGCACTGTCGAACTCCACGCGGATCTTGGCGTTGGAGATGAAGTGGACGCCAGCTGGAGTGAATTTGGTGTCCCGGAAGGACACTGCTGTCCTCCAGGATGACAGGGTGTCAGCAGAGGTGGCACCCGGCTTTTTCGACGCGATGATTAGAGATGGTTTGGAGACAAGTGGGGTTGGGGTCATCAGTCTTTGTTGTTGTTGTTGTTTACCAGGGCCGGGTGAAGACATTCGGGCAGCTTGAGCATAAGAGAATCCGGTGGGCGAAAGATGCTGAAGGCTTGAAGTATTAGTGAGAAGTTCCTTTTTGAACGAGACCATTTCCTGACGGACGGCGCTGATGATCTCATTCTTTAGGTCGCAGGCTGGTGTAGAAGTAGTCGGAGAGCCGGATTCGCCAGTCGCGTTCAGAAAATTTGGAAGTGAGTTGATGCTTTTGGATATCTCTGCAGCTGCTTCTTTGATTAGTTTCTTGTTGACTGCAGTCACGCTTCGGCCATCATTTATTGTCTTTATAATAAAATCCGAAAGTTTTTGGATGGTGTTTTGTAAAGATGTTGAGTCTTTTGCTTCCGCTGCGGTGCACGGCAGAGAGGGGGGGAGGGTGGGGGGTGGTGCTCCACCATCCCCTCTTTGATCCCCCATGTTGAAATCTATCAGGGCTCACTTGTGTAAAAAGTTATCAGTTGAAGAAGGTAAAAATTCGGGAAAATGGGAGATTTGTTGGTGTGGTTTGGTAGGTTGACCAAACAATCGCTTCAGATCAGACTGAATGAAAATTCGCTCAGAATTGCGCTACGACGCGTACTTTCCGAGATAATTGAGAAACCAAGTTATTCGGTGATGGCGAAAATTACCATTTTGAAGAAAAAATTCAATAAATAAAAAACTATTGATGAGAAAAATTCCAAAGTTGGTGTCTCCAGTTCTGGATAGTTATACTGTAAGATAATGTAAAAAAAACAAGAAGTCTTCCTGAGAAATTTTTCAGGAGGGGTAAGAGCGTTTTTGAAATTTTGGTACACACCTGAAAATAGCGTTGGTTTATGTGAAGAAGATGCTGTAGGGGGGCGTGTGATATATCGTTGGAATCAGCACGCCGAGGCGGTTCGAATGACACCTACAACATGCTCCTAGGATGAAAGATGAGGGAGCACGTGGCGGGAAGGAAAATTACCTTATATGATTGAAAAATTATTATCTTAAAAACTATGAGCGGGAAAAATCTGAAACTTGGTAGGTATGTGCACTGATATATGTGAAATAAAATAAAGTAATAAAAAAGGTAGGTTATCGCTTTGGATTTTTAGATATAGAGCTTTCAATGTGAAAGTAAATGGAAAAAATAAATGTTTTTTAAAAAATGTCCAATAACTTCCAAAGTATGTATCACACAATGTTGGTTGATGTTTCCCTGTAAAGGGCTTTTTAACGCGGTTCTAACGAAGTATTACGTTTGGTTGTGGCTATTGTATTTAAGAAGTTAGTCACCACGTGGTTTTTTGAAAATTGTCTGTAAATCACTAAATAATTGTCCGATAGCGTTCAAATTTGGTAGATAGATGGAGAGTCATAAATAAAACAGAATCACAATAGCCGATACACGACGGCCCGCTTAAAATCAAAAGTTTTTGACCAAAAACTGAAAATTTTTTGGGTAAGACTAACCTCAAAATAAGTTTTTGTTCAGAAAAAATCCACAATTTTGGGTGTATCGCTGCACAATTTAGCACACACTTAGATATCACTGAGAAACATATGTAAGCACTTTTTAAAGTTCAAAAATCGCGAAAAAGACCAATTTTTAGAATTTTTGAACGCGGAGCGGCCTAATTCGTGGCGCTCTGGGTGGCGGTCGAGCGCAGACTTGGTTAGGTTAGGTTAGGTTAGGTTAGGTTAGGTTAGGTTAGGTTAGGTTAGGTTAGGTTAGGTTAGGTTAGGTTAGGTTAGGTTAGGTTAGGTTAGGTTAGGTTAGGTTAGGTTAGGTTAGGTTAGGTTAGGTTAGGTTAGGTTAGGTTAGGTTAGGTTTTTTTTTTTTTGAAATAAAACTAGTAGAGAGTGCTACCAACAGTAGCGCTAATGGTTTACGCTTTCTGTTGGAGCAGTTGTGTTAATATTATTTGTATTTTGGTTAGTTTTTAAAATATATTTTAGAGCATATTGGGGAGTTAGAAAATTTTAAAATTACTTTGTTGTAGAATAAGAAGTATGAAGCAGAGACAGGCATCAAAATTAAATGAGAAAATAGTAGTTAAAGGAAGCTAAGATTACGAATGTTAAGCTAGAGAATGAGAATAAGGTAAAGGAAATTATGCCTAATATGTAAAGAAAATATGTGCAGAATGAACTTATAACTAAATTAGATCTAAGACTTATAGCTATGACATAATATAGTAGTTGCTATGATTGCAATAAAGACAATGGTGGTGATGATGAGTAAACTTATAGCTAGATCTTTTTTTTTTTTTTTTTTTTTTTTTTTTTTTTTAATTTTTTTTTTTTTTTTTTTTTTTTTTTTTTTTTTTTTTTTTTTTTTTTTTTTTTTTTTTTTTTTTTTTTTATTAAATTTATATACTATATATTTATATTATTTATTATTATATATTTTTATATATATATATATAATTTTTTTTTTTTTTTTTTTTTTTTTTTTTTTTTTTTTTTTTTTTTTTTTTTTTTTTTTTTTTTTTTCTTTTTTTTTTTTTTTTTTTTTTTTTTTTTTTTTTTTTTTAAATTTAATGTGAATGCAGGATGATCTTATAGTAACAGTAGTAGTATGGTGGTGATAACAAATCATCAGGATAAGTATGACATAGTATGGTGGTAATAACAAATCGTTAAAATAAGTAAACAGAGTAAGTAAACTTATAGCTAGGTATTAATACAATAAGTAATAATTTATATAGTAAGTATCGTCAAAATAAGTATGACATAGTACTGACAGTAGTAGTATGATGGTAATAACACATCATCAAGATAAGTATGACATAGTATGGTGGTAATAACAAATCATCAAAATAAGTAAACAGAGTAAGTAAACTTATAGCTAGGTATTAATACGATAAGTAATATTTTATCTGTGCATTTTAAGTTTAAGTGTACTAGTAATTTTAGCGTATACGTATGAATGGAGAATTAATATATATATTATGTATATAATTTAATTATGTTAAGTATATAGCTTGTTTAAATATATATATAGTGTGTGTATGGATATGTAAATAGGTGGATAGATATATGTGAATGGATGTCTATTAGGTTTTAAGGTTTAGAGGAGACGTAGATAATTGTTATTTATTTCAGTATGGAGGTCGAACCCGCGTTCGGCTAGCAAGGTGCGTACGTGCAGGCTCTGCGCCTTGAGGGGTGCGCAGGGAGGTTGTTAGTATTATATAGTGCATTTGTCTGTACATAATTAGTTAAAGAAATTATGTTAAAAATAACAATAAGTAAACGAAACATTGTAGAGATTCCAGTGAGATATGGTGGTGGTGAAGAGTTTTAGGTATTGTTAAAGAACTTAAGATCATTAACTATAGTGGTAAGATGGGTAAGAAAGATGGAGAGGCTACAATTTTTTTCCGTCATCTTCGTAATTAGTGCAGGGTCGTCGGGTGGAATCCTATCATGGTCGAGGGCGATGAAGAGGTCAGTACGAGTCGGTGAGTATCGGGGGCAGTCGAATAGTAAGTGATTAAAGGTTTGTGAAACGGTGGAGTCGCAAGGGCATAGGTCGTTGTCGGTGATGTGGAAGCGGTGAAGATACGATTTATGATATGCATGATTGGTGAGAAATTGGGTGACGGCGAAGGTGAGTTTACAGGCAGAGGTGAATTTTTGAATATCTAGGAAAGTTGGAAGGAGTTTTTTAGTGTGTATAGATCCGGGAGAGTTTTCATAATAGTTTTGAGAGGCGATAGTGAGTTGTTTACGGATGTTGGATTTGATGTGGGAAATGGGGGCATGGGTATAGTCGGGTTGTTTGCGGAGAGAGGCGGCGGATTTGGCAGCAATGTCGGCCATATCATTACCAGGTATGTCAGTGTGGGCTCTGACCCATGCAAAGCGAGCGGTGAGGTTGTTGGATCTGGCAGAGTGGAGGGAGTGGAAGATGCGGACAGCTAATGGATTATGGCTGTAGGGGTTGGAAAGTTCCATGAGGGCGGATTGACTGTCGGAGAAGATATATATGGAGTGAATGTCAGTGTATTTGGGTTGTGTGTGTGAGTGTAAGAACCAATTAATAGCCCCGTCGATCGCGAGCATTTCTGCTTGGAAGACGGAGCATGTTGGGTGTAATTTGAATTTTTTTGTTGTGCAGTCGCCATGCGGGTCGATGGCCACAAAGGCGGCGCCAACGACATTATCATGGCGGCTGCCGTCGGTGAAGATGCGTATAGTGTTGTGTGTGGGGAGGGGGAATTGTTGATATTCTAGTAGTGAGTGGATTTCAGTGTAGGATATAGGTACTCTGAGGGAGGGGTGGAGTAGTGCGGAGGGGAGGGCTGGTTTTTCTATAGGGATGTCGGAAGGGAGGAAATTCGAGTGGCCGAGAAGTTTGGTGCTTTCTAATTGGGAAACAGCTTTGATTTTATCCGTAAGGGGGATTAGTCGGGCTAAGGAGATGGAGGTGACTGTGCTGCAAGTGCGAAATCCATGAATGATTTTGATGGCGAATAAACGTTGGAGGGAGAGGAATTTTTTATTAATGTATTTGTAACGGAGGGCACTAGACCAGATGCAAGATGCGTAGGTGATTATGGGAGTGATGACTTGCTCGTATATAGTTCTAATGTTGTCGGAGTGGATGCCCCAGGTAGGTCGGGTGAACAGAAGGAGTTTATGGAGGAGTTTTTTTGATTTTTCTATGGTGTAAAGTGCGTGACTGGTGAATTTGAGTTTGTTGTCGATGATAATGCCTAGGTATTTGAATTCATCACAGTAGGTAAGGGTGGTGTTGTCCATGATGATAGAGAGGGTGGAAGCTTTGCTAGTAAATGCAGTGAGTTTGGTTTTATCAGGCCCAAAGTGCAATTTAACACTTTGACCCCATTTGCTGATGCGGTCGAGTGCGGTGTTGGTGGTGTGTTGAAGTGTGGACAGAGAAGAAGAGTGAATAATGAGAAGGATGTCGTCAGCATAAGCCTGTATGTGGCAGTTGGGGGGGAGGTCGAGGTCGAGGAGTTCGTCAATGATGAGGTTCCACATAGTGGGCCCACATACGGAGCCCTGTATGCATCCCCGAGTCATGGTTCTGGTCATATTGCAGTCCGAGAAATTAAGTTCTATGGTTCGATCAGTGAGATAATTGTTTAATATGTGGTAAATATTTTGGGGGCAGTTATAGTGACGGAGTCTGTGGAGTATGGCCGGCCACCACGCATTGTCAAAGGCAGCCTTGATGTCAAGGGAAAGGGCAATGACATGTTCGCCAAGGGTTTTTTTGGAGCGGATGAAGTTGAGGGCAGTGGAGATGGCTTGGGTGGTAGATATTTGTTGCTTGAATCCGAACTGGCGAGAGTTACTTAGATGGTGGGAGCTAAGGTGGTAAGTCAGTCGATCAATAATGAGTTTTTCAAAAAGTTTTCCAAAGACATTAATGAGACCTATTGGGCGAAAAGAGGAGAAAGAGGAGTGGTCGGTTTTGCCAGGTTTGGGTATGATTTTGATGACGGCGTGTTTCCAGGGGGTGGGGAAGAAGGAGAGCACAAGACATCTATTGTAGATTTTAGTAAGGTAGTCGGGGAATCGGGTTGCGAATTGGAGGCAGATGTCCGCTGTAAGGTGGTCGATTCCAGGGGCTTTTTTGGGGTTCATGTGTCTGAGGCCGTTTAAGACCTCAGTGGTAGTGAAAGGTGGTTCAGGGGGAGAGTCGATGGGTGTGGGGATTAGGGATCTAATAAGTTGTTGGGAGGGGGTAGAGTCAGGTGTGTCATGGGGGAAGAAGTTGTTGAGGAGGGCGTTTGTGGTGTCGTGGCTGTCAGTAGTGTAGGTGCCGTCGCTGAGGAGTAGGGTGGAAGGGGGGTTGGAGAGTGGTTTTGTTTTGATGATGCGATTGGTGACAGACCATACATTTTCTTTGGTTTGTCGGCTGCAGAATTCCTTGAAATGCTGGGTGGAGGTGGAGCAGAATACGTCAGAGTATTCTCGTCGGGCTTGGTTTCGTGCAAGTATGAGGTCGTCTAGGGGAAGTCGTCGTCGTTTGTAACGGGATAGTTTGTGATGGATTTGAAGGACCTTCCGTTTGAGGGAATCGAGCTCGTCATTCCAAAAGGGAGGTTTTTTTGGTATGCCATGGGCACGGGGGAGTAGGCGGTCACAGGTGTGTTGGATGGCGTACGTGAAGTCAGAGACTAAAAGGTCAATTTCGTCAGTGTCAAGTTGCTCAATGTTCTCTATACGAGGGAGTTTGTCAGCGATCATGGAGGTGAATCTGTCGGAGTTTCTGTTCCAGTTATATGAGGTTGTGTTATATTTGAATGTAGTGAGTTTCTTGTCTTTAGTGAATTTTGTGTTGTGGAATGAGGCATAGAAGGTGATGGCGTTGTGATCGGAGCTGGGGGTGATTTGAGGATTGACGGACCAGTTGCTTATATGAAGGGATGGGAGGTTGCTGATGAGGGTTAGGTCAATGATGGATTCACGAAGTCGGCCATGAGTGACTGTGTTGAAGGTGGGTGCGTTGCCGCTGTTGGAGATGACTAGGTTGTTGGCAAGTATGAAGTCCGCGATGAGTTCACCTCTGCGGTTGTTGGCGTGTGAGCCCCATAGGCTGTGCCATCCATTGAAGTCGCCGCAGATAATGGATGTGGGGTTATGGTGATGGTGAAGGAAACGTTGGAGGAGGTCAAGTGTGTTGTGGGTGTCTGTGCGAGGTTCTAGGTAGACGGATATAAGGAAAATATTACAGTTGGTGTGGGAGTCGGTGGATTGGACAATACACAGTTCAGGGGTGGAGTACTGGGATATGCCAAGGGTGGAGGAGGCGTCTTTATGAATAGCAATGGCTGCGCGAGAAGGGCGTTCGGTGGGAAATTGGTGTAGTGTGTAATCAGAGAGATCAAGTTTCATGCGATTGGTGTTGCCAGTGTACGGCTCGGTGATGAAGGCGTAATGGGGTTGTTGCTGGTTGAGAAAGACAGAGAGTTCATGGGCAGCGTTTCTGCTGCGACCGAGATTTATTTGAATGGAGTTGGAAAGGTTGGGTGAAGATGAAGCGTGGGAGGGGGTAGCAGAAGAGTGATGGTTGCTATCAGGATAACTATTTGGATCCATAATCGATACGGAGGCGGATGCGTGCAGCCATATGGATTTTTCTCGGGCAGGAGTCGGATGTGGCGCTGTGGGAGAGTGAGGGAGTGTTGTCAGTGCCGGCGTTCCCGTTGTGTTTTGTCTGGTGGGCTTTACAGTTGAAGCAGCAGGATTTGTTTAAGTCTTTCTGAACCGGGCAGTCTTTAAATAGATGTCCAGATTCAGCGCAGTGTGAGCATCTGGTGGTGTCTGTTTTACAAAAGTTTTTGGTGTGTCCAAATTCGAGACATTTGTAACACTGGAGTAAGGGGGTGAATTCCTCGACATGAACCCGCTGGTGATTAATATTGATTTTTTGTAAGTGTATGATGTTTTTAAAGAGATAAGGCGAGCAGACAAATACGGCGTTGTATAAGAGTTTGTTTTTATTAGGTCTTTTAAATTTGAATTGTATATCTTCGTCGCTTTTAATGTGGTCAGAAATGAGGGAGTTCTGTTTTATTATGGTGGTTTGCAGTTCATCTGGGGAGGTGTCGGAATTCACCCCCTTAACAATAAACATTGGTTTTAATTTTCTTGAGACTTCAGCAGTGATGTAGGGGTTCGACTTACCGACCTTCTGGAGGGCCGCTTCCAGGTGCTCCGCACTGTCGAACTCCACGCGGATCTTGGCGTTGGAGATGAATTGGACGCCAGCTGGAGTGAATTTGGTGTCCCGGAAGGACACTGCTGTCCTCCAGGATGACAGGGTGTCAGCAGAGGTGGCACCCGGCTTTTTCGACGCGATGATTAGAGATGGTTTGGAGACAAGTGGGGTTGGGGTCATCAGTCTTTGTTGTTGTTGTTGTTTACCAGGGCCGGGTGAAGACATTCGGGCAGCTTGAGCATAAGAGAATCCGGTGGGCGAAAGATGCTGAAGGCTTGAAGTATTAGTGAGAAGTTCCTTTTTGAACGAGACCATTTCCTGACGGACGGCGCTGATGATCTCATTCTTTAGGTCGCAGGCTGGTGTAGAAGTAGTCGGAGAGCCGGATTCGCCAGTCGCGTTCAGAAAATTTGGAAGTGAGTTGATGCTTTTGGATATCTCTGCAGCTGCTTCTTTGATTAGTTTCTTGTTGACTGCAGTCACGCTTCGGCCATCATTTATTGTCTTTATAATAAAATCCGAAAGTTTTTGGATGGTGTTTTGTAAAGATGTTGAGTCTTTTGCTTCCGCTGCGGTGCACGGCAGAGAGGGGGGGAGGGTGGGGGGTGGTGCTCCACCATCCCCTCTTTGATCCCCCATGTTGAAATCTACCAGGGCTCACTTGTGTAAAAAGTTATCAGTTGAAGAAGGTAAAAATTCGGGAAAATGGGAGATTTGTTGGTGTGGTTTGGTAGGTTGACCAAACAATCGATTCAGATCAAACTGAAAGAAAATTCGCTCAGAATTGCGCTACGACGCGTACTTTCCGAGATAATTGAGAAACCAAGTTATTCGGTGATGGCGAAAATTACCATTTTGAAGAAAAAATTCAATAAATAAAAAACTATTGATGAGAAAAATTCCAAAATTGGTGTCTCCAGTTCTGGATAGTTATACTGTAAGATAATGTAAAAAAAACAAGAAGTCTTCCTGAGAAATTTTTCAGGAGGGGTAAGAGCGTTTTTGAAATTTTGGTACACACCTGAAAATAGCGTTGGTTTATGTGAAGAAGATGCTGTAGGGGGGCGTGTGATATATCGTTGGAATCAGCACGCCGAGGCGGTTCGAATGACACCTACAACATGCTCCTAGGATGAAAGATGAGGGAGCACGTGGCGGGAAGGAAAATTACCTTATATGATTGAAGAATTATTATCTTAAAAACTATGAGCGGGAAAAATCTGAAACTTGGTAGGTATGTGCACTGATATATGTGAAATAAAATAAAGTAATAAAAAAGGTAGGTTATCGCTTTGGATTTTTAGATATAGAGCTTTCAATGTGAAAGTAAATGGAAAAAATAAATGTTTTTTAAAAAATGTCCAATAACTTCCAAAGTATGTATCACACAGTGTTGGTTGATGTTTCCCTGTAAAGGGCTTTTTAACGCGGTTCTAACGAAGTATTACGTTTGGTTGTGGCTATTGTATTTAAGAAGTTAGTCACCACGTGGTTTTTTGAAAATTGTCTGTAAATCACTAAATAATTGTCCGATAGCGTTCAAATTTGGTAGATAGATGGAGAGTCATAAATAAAACAGAATCACAATAGCCGATACACGACGGCCCGCTTAAAATCAAAAGTTTTTGACCAAAAACTGAAAATTTTTTGGGTAAGACTAACCTCAAAATAAGTTTTTGTTCAGAAAAAATCCACAATTTTGGGTGTATCGCTGCACAGTTTAGCACACACTTAGATATCACTGAGAAACATATGTAGACACTTTTTTTTTTTTTTTTTTTTTTTAAAGTTCAAAAATCGCGAAAAAGACCAATTTTTTGAATTTTTGAACGCGGAGCGGCCTAATTCGTGGCGCTCTGGGTGGCGGTCGAGCGCAGACTGGGTTAGGTTAGGTTAGGTTAGGTTAGGTTAGGTTAGGTTTAGACGCACTCTTCCCTAGGGTCCAGGGCGGTCCCTCGGTTCCTCCGTCACAGTCGGACCACGCTCCGTGGTCCGACGAGCTGGAGGTGACGGAGGACGAGCTCGGGCGGGCCGTCGCACGGCTCGCCTCCCGCAGCGCCGCTCCCGGCCCGGACGGAGTTCCGGGTCGGGTCCTGGCGCTCGCTCTGGGAGTGTTAGGGAACAAGGCGAGGCGGCTGTTCACCAGCTGCCTCCGCCGCGGGGTGTTCCCCCTCGACTGGAAGTCGGCAAGACTGGTGCTAATCAGGAAGGAAGGGAGGACCGGAGACGCTCCGTCGTCGTTCCGGCCGATATGCCTGCTGAACGAGGCGGGGAAACTCTTCGAAAGGGTTATCTCCGCCCGTATCAGCAGCCACCTGTCGCAGGTGGGCCCGGACATATCGGACTGCCAGTTCGGGTTCCGGCAGGGGCGCTCGACCATCGACGCGGTGCGTCGTGTGCGGGCCCTGTCGGAACCGGCAGTCCGATCGGGGGGGGTCGCGCTGGCGGTGTCGCTAGACATCGTCAACGCCTTCGGGACCCTCCCCTGGCCGGCCATCAGGGAGGCCCTCGAATACCACGAGGTGCCTCCCTACCTAAGGTCGGTCATCGGGGCCTACCTGCAGGAGAGACGGGTGGACTATGTCGACCGGAACGGGACGGAGCAGAGGAAGGCGGTGACGTGCGGGGTTCCGCAGGGGTCCGTGCTCGGGCCCCTGCTGTGGAACCTCGCCTACGATCCGGTCCTCCGCACCAGTCTGCCTCGTGGCGTGAGTGTCGTTTGCTACGCAGACGACACTCTGGTGGTCGCCACGGGGCCCGACTTCGAGCGGACGCTCAGGTTCGCCGAGCTGGGGGTGGCAATCGTCGTCAGACGGATCCGCGGGCTGGGCCTGGAGGTGGCGCCTCACAAAAGTGAGGCGCTGTGGTTCCACCGCCTCACCAGAGGCAGGGAACCCCCGGCCTCGCGGATCCAGGTGGGTGACACGGCTGTCCCGGTGGGGCGGTACATGAAGTACCTCGGCCTCACCCTGGACAGCCGCTGGAGCTTCGAGGAGCACTTCGTACGGATGGTCCCCCGAGCGCGACGGGTGGCGGGCGCCTTACACCGCCTGCTGCCCAACCTCGGGGGACCGGGGGAGGGAGTTCGCCGCCTCTACGGTGGCGTCGTGCGGTCCGTGGCCCTGTACGGGGCCCCCGTTTGGTCGCGAGACCTCGCGGGGGCCTCCCGCTCCAGGGCTCTGCTGAGGAGCCTGGAGCGGATCATGGCCATACGGATCGTGCGGGGCTACCGTACAATCTCGTACGAGGCGGCGACGGTCCTCGCGAGTTATCCCCCCTTCATCATCCTGGCCGAGATGTACGCAGCCGCGTACGATCTCGGCCGGGGAGGGGGGGACGCGCGGGGACACGAAGTGCGGAGGCGGGAGGCCTTCCGGCGGGTCCTGGGGGACTGGCGCGACGCGCTGGTCCTCCAGGGCGGTACGCGTTCGCGCGCCGTCGGGGCCGTCCTGCCCCACCTCGAGGCCTGGGTGCTCCGTAAATGGGGCACTGTCACCTACAGGTTGACTCAGATACTCACCGGGCACGGGTGCTTCGGTGAGTATCTGAGTCGAATAAAACGTGAAGAGACGGCGAGATGCCACCATTGCGCATCCGACCTGGACTCGGCCCAGCACACGCTGGAGGTCTGCCCGGCCTGGGCGGACGAGCGCCGAGTCCTGGTCGACGGGATCGGGCGAGACTTGTCCCCGCCGGCGTTGGTCGCGGCAATGCTGGCGGGCGAGGAGGAGTGGAGGGCTGTGGCCTCCTTCTGCGAAGCAGTCATGCTCCAGAAGGAGGCCGCCGAGCGGGGTCGGGAGAGAGCCGATCCCGCTCGAAGGCGGCGGCGGCGAGCTCAGTGATCGCCGCCGCCGACGGGCCGCGAGGGCGCACACCCCGCGGGTGCGCCCGGGTCGCGGCCCGGGAAGGATGACCCCCCAGTGCGGCCGGGGAGGGTCGTCCGGGGCGCCGCCGGCCGCGCGCCTCTTTACAGCGCGCGGTCGGAGCCGCCCCGCCCGGGGGAGCCTCGCCGAGGCTCCCCGAGGATGAGCACCCCCTCGTGACTGAGGGGGGGCGACGGCGGGGTGGACCAGAGGGGTTAAACCGAATCCTGGACCACCCCAACGCCGGAGGAAGGCCGCCGCGAGGTTTTAGTGGGTAACCCTAGGATCGGATTACAGCTTACTGTTTTGGGAGTCCCACACTACCCCCTGCCGTCCCCAGGCGGGGGGTGTGCATAAAGCATTTCCTCGCGTAAAAAAAAAAAAAAAAAAAAAAAAAAAAAAAAAAAAAAAAAAAAAAAAAAAAAAAAAAAAAAAAAAAGGTTAGGTTAGGTTAGGTTAGGTTAGGTTCGGCCTCCTTCTGCGAAGCAGTCATGCTCCAGAAGGAGGCCGCCGAGCGGGGTCGGGAGAGAGCCGATCCCGCTCGAAGGCGGCGGCGGCGAGCTCAGTGATCGCCGCCGCCGACGGGCCGCGAGGGCGCACACCCCGCGGGTGCGCCCGGGTCGCGGCCCGGGAAGGATGACCCCCCGGTGCGGCCGGGGAGGGTCGTCCGGGGCGCCGCCGGCCGCGCGCCTCTTTACAGCGCGCGGTCGGAGCCGCCCCGCCCGGGGGAGCCTCGCCGAGGCTCCCCGAGGATGAGCACCCCCTCGTGACTGAGGGGGGGCGACGGCGGGGTGGACCAGAGGGGTTAAACCGAATCCTGGACCACTCCAACGCCGGAGGAAGGCCGCCGCGAGGTTTTAGTGGGTAACCCTAGGATCGGATTTCAGTTTACTGTTTTGGGAGTCCCACACTACCCCCTGCCGTCCCCAGGCGGGGGGTGTGCATAAAGCATTTCCTCGCGTAAAAAAAAAAAAAAAAAAAAAAAAAAAAAAAAAAAAAAGGTTAGGTTAGGTTAGGTTAGGTTAGGTTAGGTTAGGTTAGGTTAGGTTAGGTTAGGTTAGGTTAGGTTAGGTTAGGTTAGGTTAGGTTAGGTTAGGTTAGGTTAGGTTAGGTTAGGTTAGGTTAGGTTAGGTTAGGTTAGGTTAGGTTAGGTTAGGTTAGGTTTTTTTTTTTGAAATAAAACTAGTAGAGAGTGCTACCAACAGTAGCGCTAATGGTATACGCTTTCTGTTGGAGCAGTTGTGTTAATATTATTTGTATTTTGGTTAGTTTTTAAAATATATTTTAGAGCATATTGGGGAGTTAGAAAAATTTTAAAATTACTTTGTTGTAGAATAAGAAGTATGAAGCAGAGACAGGCATCAAAATTAAATGAGAAAATAGTAGTTAAAGGAAGCTAAGATTACGAATGTTAAGCTAGAGAATGAGAATAAGGTAAAGGAAATTATGCCTAAAATGTAAAGAAAATATGTGCAGAATGAACTTATAACTAAATTAGATCTAAGACTTATAGCTATGACATAATATAGTAGTTGCAATGATTGCAATGAAAACAATGGTGGTGATGATGAGTAAACTTATAGCTAGATCTTTTTTTTTTTTTTTTTTTTTTTTTTTTTTTTTTTTTTTTTTTTTTTTTTTTTTTTTTTTTTTTTTTTTTTTTTTTTGAGATATTAGTGTTAATATGTATGCAGAATGAACTTATAACTAGATAAAATCTAAGACTTATGGCTATGACATAATATAGTAGTTGTAATAAATCAAATGGAGCTATGATTGCAATGGAAACAATGGTGGTTATGATGAGTAAACTTATAGCTGGATCTTACAGCAATTTTTTTTTTTTTTTTTTTTTTTTTTTTTTTTTTTTTTTTTTTTTTTTTTTTCCTTTTTTTTTTTTTTTTTTTTTTTCTTTTTTTTTTTTTTTTTTGTGAGATATTAGTGTTGATAAGTATGCAGAATGAACTTATAACTAGATTAAATCTTAAGACCTATGGCTATGACATGCAAATAAGTAAACAGAGTATGACATGCAAATAAGTAAACAGAGTAAGTAAACATAGCTAGGTGTTACAGCAATATGTAATATTTTATATAGTGAGTATCATCAAAATAAGTATGACATAGTACTAACAGTAGTAGTATGGTGGTAATAACAAATCATCAAGATAAGTATGACATAGTATGGTGGTAATAACAAATCATCAAAATAAGTAAACAGAGTAAGTAAACTTATAGCTAGGTATTAATACAATAAGTAATATTTTATATAGTAAGTATATGAATGGAGAATTAATATATATATTATGTATTTAATTTAATTATGTTAAGTATATAGCTTGTTTAAATATATATATAGTGTGTGTATGGATATGTAAATAGGTGGATAGGTATATGTGAATGGTAATAGGTATTTCTGCTGCGACCGAGATTTATTTGAATGGAGTTGGAAAGGTTGGGTGAAGATGGAGCGTGGGAGGGGGTAGCAGAAGAGTGATGGTTGCTATCAGGATAACTATTTGGATCCATAATCGATACGGAAGCGGATGCGTGCAGCCATATGGATTTTTCTCGGGCAGTAGTCGGATGTGGCGCTGTGGGAGAGTGAGGGAGTGTTGTCAGTGCCGGCGTTCCCGTTGTGTTTTGTCTGGTGGGCTTTACAGTTGAAGCAGCAGGATTTGTTTAAGTCTTTCTGAACCGGGCAGTCTTTAAATAGATGTCCAGATTCAGCGCAGTGTGAGCATCTGGTGGTGTCTGATTTACAAAAGTTTTTGGTGTGTCCAAATTCGAGACATTTGTAACACTGGAGTAAGGGGGTGAATTCCTCGACATGAACTCGCTGATGATCAATGTTGATTTTTTGTAAGTGTATGATGTTTTTAAAGAGATAAGGCGAGCAGACAAATACGGCGTTGTATAAGAGTTTGTTTTTATTAGGTCTTTTAAATTTGAATTGTATATCTTCGTCGCTTTTAATGTGGTCGGAAATGAGGGAGTTCTGTTTTATTATGATGTTTTGCAGTTCATCTGGGGAGGTGTCGGAATTCACCCCCTTAACAATAAACATTGGTTTTAATTTTCTTGAGACTTCAGCAGTGATGTTGGGGTTCGACTCACCGACCTTCTGGAGGGCCGCTTCCAGGTGCTCAGCACTGTCGAACTCCACGCGGATCTTGGCGTTGGAGATGAAGTGGACGCCAGCTGGAGTGAATTTGGTGTCCCGGAAGGACACTGCTGTCCTCCAGGATGACAGGGTGTCAGCAGAGGTGGCACCCGGCTTTTTCGACGCGATGATTAGAGATGGTTTGGAGACAAGTGGGGTTGGGGTCATCAGTCTTTGTTGTTGTTGTTGTTTACCAGGGCCGGGTGAAGACATTCGGGCAGCTTGAGCATAAGAGAATTCGGTGGGCGAAAGATGCTGAAGGCTTGAAGTATTAGTGAGAAGTTCCTTTTTGAACGAGACCATTTCCTGACGGACGGCGCTGATGATCTCATTCTTTAGGTCGCAGGCTGGTGTAGAAGTAGTCGGAGAGCCGGATTCGCCAGTCGCGTTCAGAAAATTTGGAAGTGAGTTGATGCTTTTGGATATCTCTGCAGCTGCTTCTTTGATTAGTTTCTTGTTGACTGCAGTCACGCTTCGGCCATCATTTATTGTCTTTATAATAAAATCCGAAAGTTTTTGGATGGTGTTTTGTAAAGATGTTGAGTCTTTTGCTTCCGCTGCGGTGCACGGCAGAGAGGGGGGGAGGGTGGGGGGTGGTGCTCCACCAATCCCTCTTTGATCCCCCATGTTGAAATCTACCAGGGCTCACTTGTGTAGAAAGTTATCAGTTGAAGAAGGTAAAAATTCGGGAAAATGGGAGATTTGTTGGTGTGGTTTGGTAGGTTGACCAAACAATCGCTTCAGATCAAACTGAATGAAAATTCGCTCAGAATTGCGCTACGACGCGTACTTTCCGAGATAATTGAGAAACCAAGTTATTCGGTGATGGCGAAAATTACCATTTTGAAGAAAAAATTCAATAAATAAAAAACTATTGATGAGAAAAATTCCAAAATTGGTGTCTCCAGTTCTGGATAGTTATACTGTAAGATAATGTAAAGAAATCAAAAAGTCTTCCTGAGAAATTTTTCAGGAGGGGTAAGAGCGTTTTTGAAATTTTGGTACACACCTGAAAATAGCGTTGGTTTATGTGAAGAAGATACTGTAGGGGGGCGTGTGATATATCGTTGGAATCAGCACGCCGAGGCGGTTCGAATGACACCTACAACATGCTCCTAGGATGAAAGATGAGGGAGCACGTGGCGGGAAGGAAAATTGCCTTATATGATTGAAAAATTATTATCTTAAAAACTATGAGCGGGAAAAATCTGAAACTTAGTAGGTATGTGCACTGATATATGTGAAATAAAATAAAGTAATAAAAAAGGTAGGTTATCGCTTTGGATTTTTAGATATAGAGCTTTCAATGTGAAAGTAAATGGAAAAAATAAATGTTTTTTAAAAAATGTCCAATAACTTCCAAAGTATGTATCACACAATGTTGGTTGATGTTTCCCTGTAAAGGGCTTTTTAACGCGGTTCTAACGAAGTATTACGTTTGGTTGTGGCTATTATATTTAAGAAGTTAGTCACCACGTGGTTTTTTGAAAATTGTCTGTAAATCACTAAATAATTGTCCGATAGCGTTCAAATTTGGTAGATAGATGGAGAGTCATAAATAAAACAGAATCACAATAGCCGATACACGACGGCCCGCTTAAAATCAAAAGTTTTTGACCAAAAACTGAAAATTTTTTGGGTAAGACTAACCTCAAAATAAGTTTTTGTTCAGAAAAAATCCACAATTTTGGGTGTATCGCTGCACAATTTAGCACACACTTAGATATCACTGAGAAACATATGTAAGCACTTTTTAAAGTTCAAAAATCGCGAAAAAGACCAATTTTTAGAATTTTTGAACGCGGAGCGGCCTAATTCGTGGCGCTCTGGGTGGCGGTCGAGCGCAGACTGGTTAGGTTAGGTTAGGTTAGGTTAGGTTAGGTTAGGTTAGGTTTTTTTTTTTTTTTTTTTTTTTTTTTTTTTTTTTTTTTTTAAAATTGTCTCCTCTACCCTACCGGGCCGCGGGAACTACGTTAGTATACGTCCGCGGCCCGGCAAGGGGGGGCCCCTTTTAGTCGGGGCCCTACGTGGTACGACCCACTCCCATGGAGTGGGGAGGGGTCGTCCGCCGTTTCCACGACGCGACGCATCTCACGACGCGCCGCGCGTGGGGTTGTGTCCCGGCCAGGGCCGCCATCAGACTCGACGGCGGCCCCGGGCCGGGGCCCGGCGGGGCGGGAGCGTGCCACCAGCACGCTCGCGCTCCCGCAGGGCTTCGCGTTTGGCCGCCATCACCTCGCTAGCGAACGAGGCGACGGCGGCCCAACACTGGTCGCTGCCGGCCATGGCAGCGACGACGGCCGGCAGCGACAAGTCCACCCCGACCACGCCAATGAGCCTGGCGCGTTGAGCGCCCCAGCCCGTGCACACGGCCAGTGTGTGTTCGGCCGTGCCCACGGCACCGGACGCGCAGTGGTGGCACACGGGCTCCGCGAGGAGGCCCACCAGTTCCCACAGGTACTTGCTGAAACAGCCGTGACCTGTGAGAAGCTGGGTGAGCCAATAAGTGGGAGCCCGGTGCCTCGCCTCGACCCATTGGCGCAGTACGGGTCGGACAAGGTTAGGTTAGGTTAGGTTAGGTTAGGTTAGGTTAGGTTAGGTTAGGTTAGGTTAGGTTAGGTTAGGTTAGGTTAGGTTAGGTTAGGTTAGGTTTTTTTTTTTTTTTTTTTTTTTCAAAATTTCCGTCTCTTGCCCTACCGGACCGCGGGAACTACGTGAGTATACGTCCGCGGCCCGGCAAGGGGGGGCCCCTTTTAGTCGGGGCCCTACGTGGTACGACCCACTCCCATGGAGTGGGGAGGGGTCGTCCGCCGTTTCCACGGCGCGACGCGTCTCACGACGCGCCGCGCGTGGGGTTGTGTCCCGGCCAGGGCCGCCATCAGACTCGACGGCGGCCCCGGGCCGGGGCCCGGCGGGGCGGGAGCGTGCCACCAGCACGCTCGCGCTCCCGCAGGGCTTCGCGTTTGGCCGCCATCACCTCGCTGGCGAATGAGGCGACGGCGGCCCAACACTGTTCGCTGCCGGCCATGGCAGCGACGACGGCCGGCAGCGACAAGTCCACCCCGACCGCGCCAATGAGCCTGGCGCGTTGAGCGCCCCAGGCCGTGCACACGGCCAGTGTGTGTTCGGCCGTGTCCACGGCACCGGACGCGCAGTGGTGGCACACGGGCTCCGCGAGGAGGCCCACCAGTTCCCACAGGTACTTGCTGAAACAGCCGTGACCTGTGAGAAGCTGGGTGAGCCAGTAAGTGGGAGCCCGGTGCCTCGCCTCGACCCATTGGCGCAGTACGGGTCGGACAGCCTCGGCGAGCCGCCTGCTCGCCGAGGGGTCCTCCAACCTTTGAGCCCATCGCTGGAAGAGATCCTCGCGACATTCGCTCCTCCAGCGAACGATCTCTTCCGCGAGGGGCTCCGACGATGTTTGCCGCATCAGGGCCCTCCTTCGGTACACCTCCGCCAGGACCCCGGCCTCGAGGTCCCAGGGGAGGCTCCCGGCAATTAGGCACGCCGCCTCGTAAGAGACGGTGTGGTACGCCCTGGAGGCCCTCTGTGCCATGACCCGCTGCGGACGCCGCAGCAGGGCCACGTTCTCGGCACTGAGGGCCCCCGCCGCCCAAATTGGCGCCCCGTAGAGCGCCATGGAGCGAACCACACCGTCATAAAGGCGGCGGCCAACACTCCCCGCCCCCCCACAGTTGGGGAGTAGGCGTGCGAGCATTCCCGCGCACGACACCAATTTTGGCGCCAGCGCACGGAAATGCCCGCTGAACCCCCACCGACCGTCGAGGACGAGACCGAGGTATTTAATGGTCTCCCCGACGGCGATGCGGGCTCCGCCCACCGTGATGGAGTACCCCGGGGGGGGCTTCGTCCGAGGCCCATGGAAGAACAGGGCCTCGGACTTCTCGAGGGCCACCCGCAGCCCGAGGGCCCTGATGCGGCCGACAACATGGGCCGTGCCCGCCGTGGCGAGCACGCCCGCGTCCCTAAACGATTTGCCCTGCGCGGTCACTAGGGTATCGTCGGCGTAGCATATTACGCCGACCCCCCGAAGATTAGCGCCGCGCAGGGCCCAGTCGAAGCCGATGTTCCACAGGAGTGGGCCGAGAACCGACCCCTGTGGAACACCGCACCCCATCTCCCTGCGGACCACCCGCCCCCGGACCGGGTATGTGATGGCCCGGTCGGCGAAGTAGTCCGCAAGGACGCGCCTGAGGTACCACGGGACGTTGTGGTACCTCAGGGCCTCCGCGATTGTCTCCCAGGGGATGGTGTTGAAGGCGTTGGCGATGTCGAGCGACACCGCCAACAACACCTCCCCCCGGGAGACAGCGCTCTCGACGCTGTCCCGCAGCCGAGAGATGGCGTCCAGCGTGGACCTCCCGCGGCGAAAGCCGAATTGTCCGTCTCTGAGATTTGGGCCCACCGCCTCCAGGTGCTCGACGAGGCGCGCAGCGAGCACGCGCTCGAAGAGTTTGCACGCCTCATCGAGCAGGACGATGGGGCGGTAGGCCGACGGCGAGTCGGGGGGGTCGCCCGCGCTTCGGGAGAAGCACGAGCTTCCCCGACTTCCACCGCCGCGGGATCGTGCCGGACGCCATCATTTCCGACATGAGGGACAGCGTCTCCTCCCCGAGGACCGGCATCACGCGGACGAGGATCCGCCCGGGCACACCGTCCGGACCTGGGGCGCGGTTCTTCAGCTTGAGCGTCTGAACCGCGGCCCCCAGCTCGTCCTCGGACACGGGCGGAACTACCTCGCCCGCGGCCGGTCCTTCCTCGGGAGTCGGTGCCGCCATTCTGGGCGGCACCCATTCTTCTCTGGGGCTCGGGAATAGGGAGCTGACCACGCGCTCCAGCAGGGGGGGGTCAAGGGTCATCGTCAGCGGGGGCGCCGCGGGTCGGAGCTTCTGCCTCACGACCTTGTACGGGCGCCCCCACGGATCCCCGTCGATGCTGTCGACCCACCCCTGCCAGGCCTCCGCCTTGGCGGCCCTTATAGCGGAGGTCAGGGCCGCGCGAGCGGCCCGGTACGCGGCGAGCAACACCTCCTCGTGTGCCGGGTCCCTGGCGCTTCTTCTCCGGCTTCTGGTGCACCGGCGGCGGGCCGAGGTACACTCGGCCTGTAGCCCCGTGAGGTGGGGCCGCCACCAGTACACCTGCCTGCGCTTTTGAGAGGGACCCGCTCGTCGCATCGCCGCGTCGCAGACGCGAGACAGCGCTCCAGAGAGCCTCTCGCATCTCGCGTCTACGTCCGGGCCGCTATCGGCGTTTGCGGCGGCCCATCGCTCCACGATGGCCGCCTCCGTGGCCAGCTCCGGGTCCAGGGTGGACAATCGCCACCGCGGACCCTCCTCCGACCGGGGTCGGTCCACACCGCCCGCTCCGGCGTCCGAAGGGGATGGGACTAGGTCGAACCTTATGTAGAGGTGGTCCGACAACGTCTCCACCCCCTCCTCAACCCGCCACCCGATTGCGCGGCGGGCCAGGGCGGGACTCGCGAACGAGACGTCGACGATCGACCCGCCCTGTTGACGCACGCACGTGTGGACCGCTCCCCGGTTCAGGAGGACCATTCCCGTGGACACCGCCCACTCTTCCAGGGTCTCGCCCCTGGCGCTGGTCGCCGGAGATCCCCACGAACGGGATTTGGCGTTGAAGTCTCCGGCGACCACCACAGGGGTGGGGTGCACTTCCTGGACCAGGTCGCCGACCTCGACCAGCAGACGCTCGAAGTCGGCGAGGGTCCTGTTCGGAGAGAAGTACACCCCGATCACTGCAACGTCGCCCAGCAGCACGAGGACGCATCCGCGCCCCCTCCGCACCCTGCGGAAGGGGATGCACAGCGAAGCGTCGCGCTGCCAGGCGACGATAGCCACCGAACCGTCGTCGGCGCCCGCCCAGTTGTCGCGGGCTTGGACGCGGTACGGCTCGGCGACTATGGCGACGTCGATTTGCCACCGCGCAGCCGTCTGGAGAAGCAGGTCCTGTGCGGCCGCGCAGTGGTTCACGTTCGCCTGCAGGATCGAGACCCTGTGAGCCATTTAATTGGTGGCGGTGTCCATTGCCTCCTCAACAGCTCTCGGAGCTGTTACTGACGCGGCGGGGGCGTCGCGATTACCCCCGCCCGTCTTCTTCTTCTTGGCCATCGCCGGGCACTTTTTGTGCCCGAGGCGATGGCCGGCGTCGCCGCCCTCGGTCGCGCAGATTGCGCACCTAGGGTCGGCGACGCAGGTGGCCGCCTTGTGGCCCGGCTGGCCGCACCGGAAGCACAGCGCGCTGCGGTCTACCTCGCAGCTGCACTGCACCCCCAGGTGGCCCGGCACCAGGCAGCGGTAACACCGCTGCGGCCGCGCGTCAAGGAGCGCGGCCCGGGCCATCGACCAGCCGATGGTGAGGTGGCCAGCCCCCGTAATCGTTTTGGCCGCCAGGACCGGGCATTTTACCCAGACGGTCCCCGGGCGGCCAGGTGGGCGGTTGATGGTGCCCACCTTTACCGATTCGGGGCGGCATCCCCCCACCTCGGCCACTCGCGCGGCCACCATTTCCTTGGTGGCCGCGTCACTCAGGCCGGAAATGCGCATCTCTGCGCACCGCTCCGGCCTGGCGACGCGGGCCACCTCGCCGACGAGCTCGCGGAGTTTTGAGGCAAGCTCGTCGGCCTTCCTCGTCCTATCGGCGCCGGACACCTCGAGCAGCCGGCCCCCAGTGCGGGCCGTGCGGAAGCGTAGCCCGCTGATCTCCAGGGCCGCGAGGTTTATACCCCTCTCGGCCCTGGATAATACGTCGGCATAACTCACTGTCGAGCCCTGCGGCAGTGTAATGGCTATCGCCTCCGACGCAGGAACTCGCAGGCGACGGCCACGCTTCCGCTTCCGCTTGGGCTGCTGGGCTGCTGGAGCAGCCGGCGCCCGGGGCGCCGGAGCAGCCTGCCTCGGCGCCCGAGATGCCGGGGAAGCCGGCCTCGGCGCCCGGCCCCCCCGCGCCACCACATTCCACGCCTCTTTGAGAGGCGGCGGCGGCGGAGCAGGCCGGATGGCGGGACGAGTCGGGGCCGGAGGAGCGGCTCCGCGGGCCGCCTCGGCCTCGCGGGTCGCCAGGCTCCTCCTGCCACCCCTCTTTTGACCCTTCGCCCCCGCATTGGATGTTGCGGCGGGGGCGGAAGAGGTCGCGGCCGTCGGCGCAGATCCGCCGCGCGCCGGGGAGGCCCCCGCCGGCGGGGCGGCAGAGGCGTCTACCGCAGGCGCCGGGGCACCGCGCTCCGGCGTTTTGCGCACGTACGCCGTTATCGGCGGGGACAGGCGCTTCTCCGGCAGGAGCCGGTCCTGGATGCCCGACATCCTAGCGTCGACCAGGAAGAAGATCTCCTCCCTGGTCATCGCTTCGGGTGCCGGGGCGGGGACGGAGGCCGCCACTCGCCTCTGGGCCTCGACCTCGGCCCTGAGGGCGAGGATTTCAGCCCGAAGCTGGGCGACCTCCTCCGACTCCTTCCTGGCGGCGAGCCTGTGCACGGCCTCTGCCACCGTCGCCACCGCCTTCCGGATGTCCGCCACGTGCTGGCACTTCATCCTTGTTTGTTTCCGGGCAAGTGAACCGATCAGCTCCAAGGCTGAATCGGCCACCCCCACAAGGTCTTCAGCGCCGCACGTGGCCGCCACCTCCCCTTCCTGCGCAGGGTCCGCCGGCGACACCGCCCGGGACCGGTCACGCAGGGCCGCCTTCTTTGCGGCCACCTCGGCCGCCAGCTCCTCCTCGGCGCGCAGTTCGAGCTCGCGCTCTCGCTGCGCGCACAGTTCGGCCTTTGCCTTTGCGAGGCCGACGTACTCGCCCGTTGTGGGCGGGCGCCCTCGACCCCGCTTAGGCCGCGCACCAGCTTTGGCCAAGGCCACCTCCTCACCCTCGAGAGGCCGCTTCCGCCACAAGCGGCCCATCGGGGAGGGGGAGCTCGATCTTGAGCGCTCCCCCACCGACATGCAGCTGTCCGAGGACTCGGACAGCCGCAACTCCTGCGGCGCCTGCAGCTCGCAGCGCGCGAGCACCACGCGCGGCACCTTCTCTTTTGCCACAAGGGCCGAGGCCCTTGTCCTTGAGGACACCCCGTCCTCCCCTACCCCCTCCGAGGATTCGCTCCTCCTTTCTTCTTTTATTTGTTTGTTAGTTTTAAGATTTTCCATTTTTGTTCCCACGAGTGTGGGGGAAAAGATTACCAAGACTAGCAGAGCCCCCTGTACTAGCTTGGGCGTATATACGCACGGAGGTCCGCCAGTTTCCGCGGGTTTTTACGACTTCGCTGTCGGGTGTTATTGACTTTTCCTTGTCTCGGGCCGGCCAATTAAGGCAAGCCCCCTGTCCCGGCGCCACGCCGCTAGACATGACAACGACACGCGACGCCGAGACAGGTTGCTCGACGTTGTCCCCGGGAAGGGGACATCCCCCTGAACACGAGTTAACGCATCCAGAGGGACCGCCGAGCCGCGGGGTACTCCCGCCCACAACCACGTCCAAAAGGACCGCTGTCCATGAAGGACCCTCAAAGAGCGAAGCGCTCTCGCGCCGGAGCGGCGCCCGATGTCGGGAGAGACCGCCCCGCATCGCCAGTCAGCTCTGATGATCAGAGTAGTACCGGGAGCGGGGCAGTCGCCGACACTCGCGGTGGCGAAGCACCGCCGCGGACCTTGCAGGTCCGCCATACCACGACCCCTCCGCGGGTCAACTGGTGGGATATCAGTCAACGGCCAGAAACCCTCCTCCCGTATAAATACGGGTCGGAACGAATCTGACCGCTGTCCAGGGAGCACCAGAACACCGCTTCCCTTACCCGGAGATCGCAAGCGATTTCCAGGGCACGAGAAACGGTGCACCAACGTGGAGGTTTCCCACCCAGCCCCCCAGGTTAGGTTAGGTTAGGTTAGGTTTTTTTTTTTTTTTTCAAAATTGCCTCCTCTACCCTACCGGGCCGCGGGAACTACGTTAGTATACGTCCGCGGCCCGGCAAGGGGGGGCCCCTTTTAGTCGGGGCCCTACGTGGTACGACCCACTCCCATGGAGTGGGGAGGGGTCGTCTGCCGTTTCCACAACGCGACGCATCTCACGACGCGCCGCGCGTGGGGTTGTGTCCCGGCCAGGGCCGCCATCAGACTCGACGGCGGCCCCGGGCCGGGGCCCGGCGGGGCGGGAGCGTGCCACCAGCACGCTCGCGCTCCCGCAGGGCTTCGCGTTTGGCCGCCATCACCTCGCTAGCGAACGAGGCGACGGCGGCCCAACACTGGTCGCTGCCGGCCATGGCAGCGACGACGGTCGGCAGCGACAAGTCCACCCCGACCACGCCAACGAGCCTGGCGCGTTGAGCGCCCCAGCCCGTGCACACGGCCAGTGTGTGTTCGGCCGTGTCCACGGCACCGGACGCGCAGTGGTGGCACACGGGCTCCGCGAGGAGGCCCACCAGTTCCCACAGGTACTTGCTGAAACAGCCGTGACCTGTGAGAAGCTGGGTGAGCCAATAAGTGGGAGCCCGGTGCCTCGCCTCGACCCATTGGCGCAGTACGGGTCGGACAGCCTCGGCGAGCCGCCTGCTCGCCGAGGGGTCCTCCAACCTTTGAGCCCATCGCTGGAAGAGATCCTCGCGACATTCGCTCCTCCAGCGAACGATCTCGTCCGCGAGGGGCTCCGACGATGTTTGCCGCATCAGGGCCCTCCTTCGGTACACCTCCGCCAGGACCCCGGCCTCGAGGTCCCAGGGGAGGCTCCCGGCAATCAAGCACGCCGCCTCGTAAGAGACGGTGTGGTACGCCCTGGAGGCCCTCTGTGCCATGACCCGCTGCGGACGCCGCAGCAGGGCCACGTTCCCGGCACTGAGGGCCCCCGCCGCCCATATTGGCGCCCCGTAGAGCGCCATGGAGCGAACCACACCGTCATAAAGGCGGCGGCCGACACTCCCCGCCCCCCCACAGTTGGGGAGTAGGCGTGCGAGCATTCCCGCGCACGACACCAATTTTGGCGCCAGCGCACGGAAATGCCCGCTGAACCCCCACCGACCGTCGAGGACGAGACCGAGATATTTAATGGACTCCCCGACGGCGATGCGGGCTCCGCCCACCGTGATGGAGTACCCCGAGGGGGGCTTCGTCCGAGGCCCATGGAAGAACAGGGCCTCGGACTTCTCGAGGGCCACCCTCAGCCCGAGGGCCCTGATGCGGCCGACAACATGGGCCGTGCCCGCCGTGGCGAGCACGCCCGCGTCCCTAAACGATTTGCCCTGCGCGGTCACTAGGGTATCGTCGGCGTAGCATATTACGCCGACCCCCCGAAGATTAGCGCCGCGCAGGGCCCAGTCGAAGCCGATGTTCCACAGGAGTGGGCCGAGAACCGACCCCTGTGGAACACCGCACCCCATCTCCCTGCGGACCACCCGCCCCCGGACCGGGTATGTGATGGCCCGGTCGGCGAAGTAGTCCGCAAGGACGCGCCTGAGGTACCACGGGACGTTGTGGTACCTCAGGGCCTCCGCGATTGTCTCCCAGGGGATGGTGTTGAAGGCGTTGGCGATGTCGAGCGACACCGCCAACAACACCTCCCCCCGGGAGACAGCGCTCTCGACGCTGTCCCGCAGCCGAGAGACGGCGTCCAGCGTAGACCTCCCGCGGCGAAAGCCGAATTGCCCGTCGCTCAGGTTTGGGCCCACCGCCTCCAGGTGCTCGACGAGGCGCGCAGCGAGCACGCGCTCGAAGAGTTTGCACGCCTCATCGAGCAGAACGATGGGGCGGTAGGCCGACGGCGAGTCGGGGGGTCGCCCGCGCTTCGGGAGAAGCACGAGCTTCCCCGACTTCCACCGCCGCGGGATCGTGCCGGACGCCATCATCTCCGACATGAGGGACAGCGTCTCCTCCCCGAGGACCGGCATCACGCGGACGAGGATCCGCCCGGGGACACCGTCCGGACCTGGGGCGCGGTTCTTCAGCTTGAGCGTCTGAACCGCGGCCCCCAGCTCGTCCTCGGACACGGGCGGAATGACCTCGCCCGCGGCCGGTCCTTCCTCGGGAGTCGGTGCCGCCATTCTGGGCGGCACCCATTCTTCACTGGGGCTCGGGAATAGGGAGCTGACCACGCGCTCCAGCAGGGGGGGGTCAAGGGTCGTCGTCAGCGGGGGCGCCGCGGGTCGGAGCTTCTGCCTCACGACCTTGTACGGGCGCCCCCACGGATCCCCGTCGATGCTGTCGACCCACCCCTGCCAGGCCTCCGCTTTGGCGGCCCTTATGGCGGAGGTCAGGGCCGCGCGAGCGGCCCGGTACGCGGCGAGCAACACCTCCTCGTGTGCCGGGTCCCTGGCGCTTCTTCTTCGGCTTCTGGTGCACCGGCGGCGGGCCGAGTTACACTCGGCCTGTAGCCCCGTTAGGTGGGGCCGCCACCAGTACACCTGCCTGCGCTTTTGAGAGGGACCCGCTCGTCGCATCGCCGCGTCGCAGACGCGAGACAATGCTCCAGAGAGCCTCTCGCATCTCGCGTCTACGTCCGGGCCGCTATCGGCGTTTGCGGCGGCCCATCGCTCCACGATGGCCGCCTCCGTGGCCAGCTCCGGGTCCAGGGTGGACAACCGCCACCGCGGACCCTCCTCCGACCGGGGTCGGTCCACACCGCCCGCTCCGGCGTCCGAAGGGGATGGGACTAGGTCGAACCGTATGTACAGATGGTCCGACAGCGTCTCCACCCCCTCCTCAACCCGCCACCCGATGGCGCGGCGGGCCAGGGCGGGACTCGCGAACGAGACGTCGACGATCGACCCGCCCTGTTGACGCACGCACGTGTGGACCGCTCCCCGGTTCAGGAGGACTATTCCCGTGGACACCGCCCACTCTTCCAGGGTCTCGCCCCTGGCGCTGGTCGCCGGAGATCCCCACGAACGGGATTTGGCGTTGAAGTCTCCGGCGACCACCACAGGGGTGGGGTGCACTTCCTGGACCAGGTCGCCGACCTCGACCAGCAGACGCTCGAAGTCGGCGAGGGTCCTGTTCGGAGAGAAGTACACCCCGATCACTGCAACGTCGCCCAGCAGCGCGAGGACGCATCCGCGCCCCCTCCGCACCCTGCGGAAGGGGAGGCACAGCGAAGCGTCGCGCTGCCAGGCGACGATAGCCACCGAACCGTCGTCGGCGCCCGCCCAGTTGTCGCGGGCTTGGACGCGGTACGGCTCGGCGACTATGGCGACGTCGATTTGCCACCGCGCAGCCGTCTGGAGAAGCAGGTCCTGTGCGGCCGCGCAGTGGTTCACGTTCGCCTGCAGGATCGAGACCCTGTGAGCCATTTAATTGGTGGCGGTGTCCATTGCCTCCTCAACAGCTCTCGGAGCTGTTACTGACGCGGCGGGGGCGTCGCGATTGCCCCCGCCCGTCCTTTTCTTCTTTGTGTTGGCCATCGCCGGGCACTTTTTGTGCCCGAGGCGATGGCCGGCGTCGCCGCCCTCGGACGCGCAGATCGCGCATTTGGGGTCGGCGACGCAGGTGGCCGCCTTGTGGCCCGGCTGGCCGCACCGGAAGCACAGCGCGCTGCGGTCCGTCTCGCAGCGGCACTGCACCCCCAGGTGCCCCGGCACCAGGCAGCGGTAACACCGCTGCGGCCGCGCGTCTAGGAGCGCGGCCCGGGCCATCGACCAGCCGATCGTGAGGTGGCCAGCCCCCGTAATCGTTTTGGCCGCCAGGACCGGGCATTTCACCCAGATGGTCCCTGGGCGGCCAGGTGGGCGGTTGATGGTGCCCACCTTTACCGATTCGGGGCGGCATCCCCCCACCTCGGCCACTCGCGCGGCCACCATTTCCCGGGTGACCGCGTCACTCAGGCCGGAAATGCGCATCTCTGCGCACCGCTCCGGCCTGGCGACGCGGGCCACCTCGCCGACGAGCTCGCGGAGTTTTGAGGCAAGCTCGTCGGCCTTCCTCGTCCTATCGGCGCCGGACACCTCGAGCAGCCGGCCCCCAGTGCGGGCCGTGCGGAAGCGTAGCCCGCTGATCTCCAGGGCCGCGAGGTTTATACCCCTCTCGGCCCTGGATAACACGTCGGCATAGGTCACCGTTGAGTCCCGCGGCAGTGTGATGGCCACTGCCTCCGACGCAGGGACTCGCAGGCGACGGCCGCGCTTCCGCTTCCGCTTGGGCTGCTGGGCTGCTGGAGCAGCCGGCGCCCGGGGCGCCGGAGCAGCCTGCCTCGGCGCCCGAGATGCCGGGGAAGCCGGCCTCGGCGCCCGGCCCCCCCGCGCCACCACATTCCACGCCTCTTTGAGAGGCGGCGGCGGCGGAGCAGGCCGGATGGCGGGACGAGTCGGGGCCGGAGGAGCGGCTCCGCGGGCCGCCTCGGCCTCGCGGGTCGCTAGGCTCCTCCTGCCACCCCTCTTTTGACCCTTCGCCCCCGCATTGGATGTTGCGGCGGGGGCGGAGGAGGTTGCGGCCGTCGGCGCAGGGCCGCGCGCCGGGGAGGCCACCGCCGGCGGGGCGGCAGAGGCGTCAACCGCAGGCGCCGGGGCACCGCGCTCCGGCGTTTTGCGCACGTATGCCGTTATCGGCGGGGATAGTCGCTTTTCCGGAAGGAGCCGGTCCTGGATGCCCGACATCCTAGCGTCGACCAGGAAGAAGATTTCCTCTCTGGTCATCGCTTCGGGTGCCGGGGCGGGGACGGAGGCCGCCACTCGCCTCTGGGCCTCGACCTCGGCCCTGAGGGCGAGGATTTCAGCCCGAAGCTGGGCGACCTCCTCCGACTCCTTCCTGGCGGCGAGCTTGTGCACAGCCTCTGCCGCCGTCGCCACCGCCTTCCGGATCTCCGCCACGTGCTGGCACTTCATTCTTGTTTGTTTTCGGGCAAGTGAACCGATCAGCTCCAAGGCTGAATCGGCCACCCCCACAAGATCTTCGGCGCCGCACGTGGCCGCCACCTCCCCTTCCTGGGCAGGGCCCTCGGACGACACCGCCCGGGATCGCTCCCGCAGGGCCGCCTTTTTTGCCGCGACCTCGGCCGCCAGCTCCTCCTCGGCGCGCAGTTCGAGCTCGCGCTCTCGCTGCGCGCACAGTTCGGCCTTTGCCTTTGCGAGGCCGACGTACTCGCCCGTTGTGGGCGGGCGCCCTCGACCTCGCTTAGGCCGCGCAGTTTTGGCCAAGGCCACCTCCTCTCCTTCGAGCGGCCGCTTTCGCCACAGGCGACCCATCGGGGAGGGGGAGCTAGATCTTGAGCGCTCCCCCACCGACATGCAGCTGTCCGAGGATTCGGACAGCCGCAACTCCTGCGGCAAATCTATGCGCGAGAGTGCCACGCGTGGCACCCTCACCTGCTCCACGAGGGCCGAGGCCCTCGTACTCACGGAGACCATGTCCTCGGAGTTCGCGCTCCCGGACCGGCTCCTTGTTTCCACCGAGGATTCCCTCCTCTCTTCGTCGTTTTTATTAGTTTTAAGTGTTTTAGGTTCCATTTTTGTTCCCACGAGTGTGGGGGAAAGGATTACCAAGACTAGCAGAGCCCCCTGTACTAGCTTGGGCGTATATACGCACGGAGGTCCGCCAGTTTCCGCGGGTTTTTACGACTTCGCTGTCGGGTGTTATTGACTTTTCCTTGTCTCGGGCCGGCCAATTAAGGCAAGCCCCCTGTCCCGGCGCCACGCCGCTAGACATGACAACGACACGCGACGCCGAAACAGGTTGCTCGACGTTGTCCCCGGGAAGGGGACATCCCCCTGAACACGAGTTAACGCATCCAGAGGGACCGCCGAGCCGCGGGGTACTCCCGCCCACAACCACGTCCAAAAGGACCGCTGTCCATGAAGGACCCTCGAAGAGCGAAGCGCTCTCGCGCCGAAGCGGCGCCCGATGTCGGGAGTGACCGCCCCGCATCGCCAGTCAACTCTGATGATCAGAGCAGTACCGGGAGCGGGGCAGTCGCCGACACTCGCGGTGGCGAAGCACCGCCGCGGACCTTGCAGGTCCGCCATACCACGACCCCTCCGCGGGTCAACTGGTGGGATATCAGTCAACGGCCAGAAACCCTCCTCCCGTATAAATACGGGTCGGAACGAATCTGACCGCTGTCCAGGGAGCACCAGAACACCGCTTCCCTTACCCGGAGATCGCAAGCGATTTCCAGGGCACGAGAAACGGTGCACCAACGTGGAGGTTTCCCACCCAGCCCCCCAGGTTAGGTTAGGTTAGGTTAGGTTAGGTTAGGTTAGGTTAGGTTAGGTTAGGTTAGGTTAGGTTAGGTTAGGTTAGGTTTTTTTTTTTTTTTTTTTTTTTTTTTTTTTTTTTTTGTCCGGACGTTAAGGCCCGGCCCGCGAATTTTCCTCCACCATGAGCGGAGACCTTGTTTATGGGGGTAATAATTTTTTCAGCGGTGCGGTTATTTATTAATTATGTACATATTATTTCTAGTTACACGTTTACTTACAGCTATACATTTCAGGTTTCATATTCCTAGTCTATCATATATTTATGTTATGTTCCATACACTATTAACTACTTAGTCTAACATTGGTTTGCTTTCTTTCTTAGAGCTAGTACACTTTTATTTCTTACATTATTTGATTCTATCTTATTTTACTTACATTTAATTTTGTTTACATTTTTTATTATTAGGATTTCACTTGCAATGGTTTTGGTCATTGCAGTAACACATTTTGGCAATTTCTTGGTTGTAGTTGTTTATACAATTTTTTGACATTCTTTATTATAAATATATTTATATCTTGCTTATATATATATATTTTATATGCTTATCTTCATACTTATCTTGATAACGATTATTTTACTTAGTGTTATTTAACTTACATCCTATTTGTTAAGCTTATGTACGGTGCTGTTGGTGGTAATGCTACAGACGGTTAAATTTTAATTAAGTTATTTATTTTTGTCTACGACTCTACTGTTTGTTTTGATGTTTAATTAAGTCCTGTGTTGTGTGCAGTGCTTGTACTTTACGTTTATCAATTTCAACCTGCCTTATATTCTTTTGTTGTGTTGGTGTTGATATGCTGTGAATATATATTAAATAATATATGTTTCAACATAATTTCGTTGTTTGATTTTAAGTTTCGTATTAGTGTTTTTTGGATTGGTTTGTTATTAAATTGTCGCCATTTACATTAAATAGCGCCCAATTTGAATAAGCGACTCGCCTGTTTTTGGGATGCTAACTATACGCAACGGCAGACCTCGCCAGTGCGTCCCATTTTTTGCGAACTGGGCAGTCGTCGCTGTACGCCGTGTGGTTACTTGTTGCCAATTTCGCCTTAGCGCAGTTTTTACACGAGGGTTCCCGGCCCTCGAGCAGCTGCGTGCACTCAGACTTTAGATGCGGACCTCCACAATAATTGCAGAGGTCCACATCTTCGGTACAGAGCTTCCGCCCGTGCCCGAAACCGAGACACCTCGTGCACTGCACCAGAGGCGATTGGTCCTGCACTTTGATGGATTGGAGGTCTATGTAGACCCTGCCCGCGGACGTAAGCCGTTGCCAGAGCTTCGGCGAGACCCGGAGAACAGCATGGCACTCCATGGGGTTCCTCGCCCTCCTCCGGTATCTTACCTCCACTTTGGCCTCGTCCGCCGACAGCGGGTTAGGTTAGGTTAGGTTAGGTTAGGTTAGGTTAGGTTAGGTTAGGTTAGGTTAGGTTAGGTTAGGTTAGGTTAGGTTAGGTTAGGTTAGGTTAGGTTAGGTTAGGTTAGGTTAGGTTAGGTTAGGTTAGGTTAGGTTAGGTTAGGTTAGGTTAGGTTAGGTTAGGTTAGGTTAGGTTAGGTTAGGTTAGGTTAGGTTAGGTTAGGTTAGGTTAGGTTAGGTTAGGTTAGGTTAGGTTAGGTTAGGTTAGGTTAGGTTAGGTTAGGTTAGGCTAGGTTAGGTTAGGTTAGGTTAGGTTAGGTTAGGTTAGGTTAGGTTTTTTTTGAAATAAAACTAGTAGAGAGTGCTACCAACAGTAGCGCTAATGGTGTACGCTTTCTGTTGGAGCAGTTGTG
Source organism: Euproctis similis (assembly GCA_905147225.2). Classification (NCBI taxonomy): domain Eukaryota; kingdom Metazoa; phylum Arthropoda; class Insecta; order Lepidoptera; family Erebidae; genus Euproctis; species Euproctis similis. The sequence goes on along the minus strand of LR990121.1, from coordinate 41,817 downwards.
TTAATATTATTTGTATTTTGGTTAGTTTTTAAAATATATTTTAGAGCATATTGGGGAGTTAGAAAATTTTAAAATTACTTTGTTGTAGAATAAGAAGTATGAAGCAGAGACAGGCATCAAAATTAAATGAGAAAATAGTAGTTAAAGGAAGCTAAGATTACGAATGTTAAGCTAGAGAATGAGAATAAGGTAAAGGAAATTATGCCTAAAATGTAAAGAAAATATGTGCAGAATGAACTTATAACTAAATTAGATCTAAGACTTATAGCTATGACATAATATAGTAGTTGCAATGATTGCAATGAAAACAATGGTGGTGATGATGAGTAAACTTATAGCTAGATCTTATTTTTTTTTTTTTTTTTTTTTTTTTTTTTTTTTTTTTTTTTTTGAGATATTAGTGTTAATATGTATGCAGAATGAACTTATAACTAGATAAAATCTAAGACTTATGGCTATGACATAATATAGTAGTTATAATAAATCAAATGGAGCTATGATTGCAATGGAAACAATGGTGGTTATGATGAGTAAACTTATAGCTGGATCTTACAGCAATTTTTTTTTTTTTTTTTTTTTTTTTTTTTTTTTTTTTTTTTTTTTGTGAGATATTAGTGTTGATATGTATGCAGAATGAACTTATAACTAGATTAAATCTTAAGACCTATGGCTATGACATGCAAATAAGTAAACAGAGTATGACATGCAAATAAGTAAACAGAGTAAGTAAACTTATAGCTAGGTGTTACAGCAATATGTAATATTTTATATAGTAAGTATCATCAAAATAAGTATGACATAGTACTAACAGTAGTAGTATGGTGGTAATAACAAATCATCAAGATAAGTATGACATAGTATGGTGGTAATAACAAATCATCAAAATAAGTAAACAGAGTAAGTAAACTTATAGCTAGGTATTAATACAATAAGTAATATTTTATATAGTAAGTATATGAATGGAGAATTAATATATATATTATGTATATAATTTAATTATGTTAAGTATATAGCTTGTTTAAATATATATATAGTGTGTGTATGGATATGTAAATAGGTGGATAGGTATATGTGAATGGTAATAGGTATTTCTGCTGCGACCGAGATTTATTTGAATGGAGTTGGAAAGGTTGGGTGAAGATGGAGCGTGGGAGGGGGTAGCAGAAGAGTGATGGTTGCTATCAGGATAACTATTTGGATCCATAATCGATACGGAAGCGGATGCGTGCAGCCATATGGATTTTTCTCGGGCAGTAGTCGGATGTGGCGCTGTGGGAGAGTGAGGGAGTGTTGTCAGTGCCGGCGTTCCCGTTGTGTTTTGTCTGGTGGGCTTTACAGTTGAAGCAGCAGGATTTGTTTAAGTCTTTCTGAACCGGGCAGTCTTTAAATAGATGTCCAGATTCAGCGCAGTGTGAGCATCTGTTGGTGTCTGATTTACAAAAGTTTTTGGTGTGTCCAAATTCGAGACATTTGTAACACTGGAGTAAGGGGGTGAATTCCTCGACATGAACTCGCTGATGATCAATGTTGATTTTTTGTAAGTGTATGATGTTTTTAAAGAGATAAGGCGAGCAGACAAATACGGCGTTGTATAAGAGTTTGTTTTTATTAGGTCTTTTAAATTTGAATTGTATATCTTCGTCGCTTTTAATGTGGTCGGAAATGAGGGAGTTCTGTTTTATTATGATGTTTTGCAGTTCATCTGGGGAGGTGTCGGAATTCACCCCCTTAACAATAAACATTGGTTTTAATTTTCTTGAGACTTCAGCAGTGATGTTGGGGTTCGACTCACCGACCTTCTGGAGGGCCGCTTCCAGGTGCTCCGCACTGTCGAACTCCACGCGGATCTTGGCGTTGGAGATGAAGTGGACGCCAGCTGGAGTGAATTTGGTGTCCCGGAAGGACACTGCTGTCCTCCAGGATGACAGGGTGTCAGCAGAGGTGGCACCCGGCTTTTTCGACGCGATGATTAGAGATGGTTTGGAGACAAGTGGGGTTGGGGTCATCAGTCTTTGTTGTTGTTGTTGTTTACCAGGGCCGGGTGAAGACATTCGGGCAGCTTGAGCATAAGAGAATCCGGTGGGCGAAAGATGCTGAAGGCTTGAAGTATTAGTGAGAAGTTCCTTTTTGAACGAGACCATTTCCTGACGGACGGCGCTGATGATCTCATTCTTTAGGTCGCAGGCTGGTGTAGAAGTAGTCGGAGAGCCGGATTCGCCAGTCGCGTTCAGAAAATTTGGAAGTGAGTTGATGCTTTTGGATATCTCTGCAGCTGCTTCTTTGATTAGTTTCTTGTTGACTGCAGTCACGCTTCGGCCATCATTTATTGTCTTTATAATAAAATCCGAAAGTTTTTGGATGGTGTTTTGTAAAGATGTTGAGTCTTTTGCTTCCGCTGCGGTGCACGGCAGAGAGGGGGGGAGGGTGGGGGGTGGTGCTCCACCATCCCCTCTTTGATCCCCCATGTTGAAATCTACCAGGGCTCACTTGTGTAAAAAGTTATCAGTTGAAGAAGGTAAAAATTCGGGAAAATGGGAGATTTGTTGGTGTGGTTTGGTAGGTTGACCAAACAATCGCTTCAGATCAGACTGAATGAAAATTCGCTCAGAATTGCGCTACGACGCGTACTTTCCGAGATAATTGAGAAACCAAGTTATTCGGTGATGGCGAAAATTACCATTTTGAAGAAAAAATTCAATAAATAAAAAACTATTGATGAGAAAAATTCCAAAGTTGGTGTCTCCAGTTCTGGATAGTTATACTGTAAGATAATGTAAAAAAAACAAGAAGTCTTCCTGAGAAATTTTTCAGGAGGGGTAAGAGCGTTTTTGAAATTTTGGTACACACCTGAAAATAGCGTTGGTTTATGTGAAGAAGATGCTGTAGGGGGGCGTGTGATATATCGTTGGAATCAGCACGCCGAGGCGGTTCGAATGACACCTACAACATGCTCCTAGGATGAAAGATGAGGGAGCACGTGGCGGGAAGGAAAATTACCTTATATGATTGACAAATTATTATCTTAAAAACTATGAGCGGGAAAAATCTGAAACTTGGTAGGTATGTGCACTGATATATGTGAAATAAAATAAAGTAATAAAAAAGGTAGGTTATCGCTTTGGATTTTTAGATATAGAGCTTTCAATGTGAAAGTAAATGGAAAAAATAAATGTTTTTTAAAAAATGTCCAATAACTTCCAAAGTATGTATCACACAATGTTGGTTGATGTTTCCCTGTAAAGGGCTTTTTAACGCGGTTCTAACGAAGTATTACGTTTGGTTGTGGCTATTGTATTTAAGAAGTTAGTCACCACGTGGTTTTTTGAAAATTGTCTGTAAATCACTAAATAATTGTCCGATAGCGTTCAAATTTGGTAGATAGATGGAGAGTCATAAATAAAACAGAATCACAATAGCCGATACACGACGGCCCGCTTAAAATCAAAAGTTTTTGACCAAAAACTGAAAATTTTTTGGGTAAGACTAACCTCAAAATAAGTTTTTGTTCAGAAAAAATCCACAATTTTGGGTGTATCGCTGCACAATTTAGCACACACTTAGATATCACTGAGAAACATATGTAAGCACTTTTTAAAGTTCAAAAATCGCGAAAAAGACCAATTTTTAGAATTTTTGAACGCGGAGCGGCCTAATTCGTGGCGCTCTGGGTGGCGGTCGAGCGCAGACTGGTTAGGTTAGGTTAGGTTAGGTTAGGTTAGGTTAGGTTAGGTTAGGTTAGGTTAGGTTAGGTTAGGTTTTTTTTTTTTTGAAATAAAACTAGTAGAGAGTGCTACCAACAGTAGCGCTAATGGTATACGCTTTCTGTTGGAGCAGTTGTGTTAATATTATTTGTATTTTGGTTAGTTTTTAAAATATATTTTAGAGCATATTGGGGAGTTAGAAAATTTTAAAATTACTTTGTTGTAGAATAAGAAGTATGAAGCAGAGACAGGCATCAAAATTAAATGAGAAAATAGTAGTTAAAGGAAGCTAAGATTACGAATGTTAAGCTAGAGAATGAGAATAAGGTAAAGGAAATTATGCCTAAAATGTAAAGAAAATATGTGCAGAATGAACTTATAACTAAATTAGATCTAAGACTTATAGCTATGACATAATATAGTAGTTGCAATGATTGCAATGAAAACAATGGTGGTGATGATGAGTAAACTTATAGCTAGATCTTATTTTTTTTTTTTTTTTTTTTTTTTTTTTTTTTTTTTTGAGATATTAGTGTTAATATGTATGCAGAATGAACTTATAACTAGATAAAATCTAAGACTTATGGCTATGACATAATATAGTAGTTGTAATAAATCAAATGGAGCTATGATTGCAATGGAAACAATGGTGGTTATGATGAGTAAACTTATAGCTGGATCTTACAGCAATTTTTTTTTTTTTTTTTTTTTTTTTTTTTTTTTTTTTTTTTTTTTTTTTTTTTTTTTTTTTTTGTGAGATATTAGTGTTGATATGTTTGCAGAATGAACTTATAACTAGATTAAATCTTAAGACCTATGGCTATGACATGCAAATAAGTAAACAGAGTATGACATGCAAATAAGTAAACAGAGTAAGTAAACTTATAGCTAGGTGTTACAGCAATATGTAATATTTTATATAGTAAGTATCATCAAAATAAGTATGACATAGTACTAACAGTAGTAGTATGGTGGTAATAACAAATCATCAAAATAAGTAAACAGAGTAAGTAAACTTATAGCTAGGTATTAATACAATAAGTAATATTTTATATAGTAAGTATATGAATGGAGAATTAATATATATATTATGTATATAATTTAATTATGTTAAGTATATAGCTTGTTTAAATATATATATAGTGTGTGTATGGATATGTAAATAGGTGGATAGGTATATGTGAATGGTAATAGGTATTTCTGCTGCGACCGAGATTTATTTGAATGGAGTTGGAAAGGTTGGGTGAAGATGGAGCGTGGGAGGGGGTAGCAGAAGAGTGATGGTTGCTATCAGGATAACTATTTGGATCCATAATCGATACGGAAGCGGATGCGTGCAGCCATATGGATTTTTCTCGGGCAGTAGTCGGATGTGGCGCTGTGGGAGAGTGAGGGAGTGTTGTCAGTGCCGGCGTTCCCGTTGTGTTTTGTCTGGTGGGCTTTACAGTTGAAGCAGCAGGATTTGTTTAAGTCTTTCTGAACCGGGCAGTCTTTAAATAGATGTCCAGATTCAGCGCAGTGTGAGCATCTGGTGGTGTCTGATTTACAAAAGTTTTTGGTGTGTCCAAATTCGAGACATTTGTAACACTGGAGTAAAGGGGTGAATTCCTCGACATGAACTCGCTGATGATCAATGTTGATTTTTTGTAAGTGTATGATGTTTTTAAAGAGATAAGGTTAGGTTAGGTTAGGTTAGGTTAGGTTAGGTTAGGTTAGGTTAGGTTAGGTTAGGTTAGGTTAGGTTAGGTTAGGTTAGGTTAGGTTAGGTTAGGTTAGGTTAGGTTAGGTTAGGTTAGGTTAGGTTAGGTTAGGTTAGGTTAGGTTAGGTTAGGTTAGGTTAGGTTAGGTTAGGTTAGGTTAGGTTAGGTTAGGTTAGGTTAGGTTAGGTTAGGTTAGGTTAGGTTAGGTTAGGTTAGGTTAGGTTAGGTTAGGTTAGGTTAGGTTAGGTTAGGTTAGGTTAGGTTAGGTTAGGTTAGGTTAGGTTAGGTTAGGTTAGGTTAGGTTAGGTTAGGTTAGGTTAGGTTAGGTTAGGTTAGGTTAGGTTAGGTTAGGTTAGGTTAGGTTAGGTTAGGTTAGGTTAGGTTAGGTTAGGTTAGGTTAGGTTAGGTTAGGTTAGGTTAGGTTAGGTTAGGTTAGGTTAGGTTAGGTTAGGTTAGGTTAGGTTAGGTTAGGTTAGGGTTAGGTTAGGTTAGGTTAGGTTAGGTTAGGTTTTTTTTTTTTTTTTTTTTTTTTTTTTTTTTTTTTTATAGTCCGGGCGCATATGGCCCGGCCCGCGACTTTTCCCCTGACATTATCAAGGACCTTGTTTTGGGTTAATAATTTCTTCAGCGTGAGTTTCTTTAATTTTAAATAGCACACATTTGTTTGTTCTTATTCTATTCTTACAATTAATACATTTGTTTTGTTCTTTGTCACTATGACAATTACATTTTTCTTTTATTACAGTTTCCATTTTTTGTTTCACATTCTCTTTGTTATTTTGTATTTACATTTCTTATCTTATATCTATGTTTTGTACATTAGTCATTTGTCATTTTATTTCTTACTCTTATGTACTATTACATCTTTATTTAGCATAATTCAGATAAACAGTAGGTCAAATTATTATAGGTCAACTTTATTTACACTGTTATCTGTTTTAGTAAATATGACAGTTTTGTGTGCTATCTGCACTCCTTTGCCTCGGATATTTATTGTCTTGTCAGCTAGACACATACATTGGACTGTGAGGGTTTAATCCTCTAGGAGACGCATCTACAGGTCATTTGTGAAAGTTTCTTTGAGTGTTGGTGTGTTGTGTGTCGTTGCTTATGCAATATCATATTTATAAAATATGTATTGGCATGTTTTGTGTGTGTTTGTGTTATGTGTATGTTCATGTTGTGTTGTGTAATATGTAATTGTTTGTAGAATTTTGAGATAATTAGAGACAAATTTTTTATAAATTCTCAGCTAATTAAAGTCCTAATCTTGTGATTTGTACAGTGTTTGAGTGAGGAGTGGAGAGTGGAGTCTGGTCGACCTGGTGTGTAACTGCAAATGTTGTTTGTGTTAGTGAGTGTGAAGTGTGTGTGTGCGTGTTGTCTGTCAGTAGCGATGGTTGTCGCAACCGCCGTCAGTGAGGCGCCCGCGGAGAAACGTCAGCTGTAGGCAACTGACGACCTCGCCAAGGCATCCCACTTTTTGCGGATGGGACACTCATCGCTAAATGCGTGGTGTGTTGTGTCTGTGTATTTCGCCTTGGTGCAGTTTTTGCACGTCGGTGCCTGGGCCGCCAAAAGACTAGGACACCCTGCCTTCAAGTGCGGACCTCCGCAGTAATTGCAGAGGTCCACACTCTCCGTGCAGAGCTTCCTGCCATGACCGAAGCCCAAGCATCTAGTACACTGCACCAGGGGAGATTGGTCCGCCACTTTAACCACCTGCAGGTCGACATAAAGTCTCCCGGCAGAAGTGAGTCGCTGCCAAAGCTTTGGCGCCACTCGGAGGATTGCGTGGCACTCCGAAGAGTCCCTCGCTCTCCTCCGGTACCGGACCTCGGCCTTGGCCTCACTCTCCGAAAGACCCTCCAGCAGATGGCCGTTCTGGCGGGTGATGGCTTGCAAGATGTCTTCGTCAGTGTTATGTGCTTGTATGTATTTCAGAACGACCAGGGGGTTTTTGTTTGTGGCCCCCACCACTTTTAAGTGTTCTGTTTTCCTTAGCTGCTCCTCAGCTCTCTCGAGCTCGGCCCTCGTGGCGCAGCTAAGGACCACTCTTCCGTCCTTGACCTTGCGGACTCTCTCGACTTTAATGCCGTTTCGTTTGGCGTCGAGTACCCCCTTTACTCGCTCGATGACCTCAGCGCTCGTCTCCATCGGGTCAGTTGGTGTTATAAGGACCGAGTGAAAAGATTGGAATGCTGGGGGAGTGGGACGTGTTTCAGAGGGGGGACGGGCAGTAATTTCAGCATAGGAGGGGGGGGTGCTGCTGATAGAGTCAGTGATGACCTGCTCCACTTTCTCTATCGTCTGTTTCGCGATCAGTCTATGGGTGTCTGTCTGCTCAACAGACAGACGCTCCCATAACCGCTGTGTGGAGTTGACTGATGCTACTCCTTCCCTAAGTTGTTCAGAGAGCGTGCCTATCAACTCCTCCTGGACGTTGATCTCCCTTGCGATCGAGCTAACCTTCTCGGTCTGGTCCTCCAACGCTCTGTTGAGTCGGTCAGTCTGTTCCAGTCTTTGGTACACAGCATCCACCAGGGATTGCATCGTCCGCGTTGAGTCCTCCTCCCTGCTGATCTGACTCTCCTGCAAGTTGGTTATGGCCTTCTTGACCACACCCAATTCTTGCAGGCATTCCATAAAAAGGGTCCGAGAAGCCCCTTTTTCGTGCTTATGGAGCTTCTCAGACTCCTTGGCCAGTGCCACCATCTTATCGATGATCCCGAAAGTGGCAGTTTTAATTTCGGTTTTGATATTTCTTCCCTCGTTGAGGGTGGCCTTAGCTTTAAGAGCAAGAGCGGCCATTTTGTCCGATAGGACTTCTGCATCCCCGGTGGATCTGCGTTTGGCGGGGAAGTTTGGGCTGGCCATATTGGCGGACTGTCTGTCGGTCTGTACTAATAATAATGGGGCTTGTGTAGTATATATGTATAGTGTATACTGTCAGTAATACGTTTAGTGTATACACAAGTACAGGCGTTAAAACAAAATAAATCAAACAATAATTGAATAGCGTCAGATTAAATTCACTGTGGGTGTAAAGAGCCCAACAGTGGTCAAAATACAAAATAAATACAATATTAAAAATATAAAATAAAATTCCAAAATTCAAATTGGGACGTCACAACACAATTTTACAGGGAGGCGGCCCCCGAAGCACTGTAACAGGCTACCGGACTCGATGCGAGCAGGAAAGGTGAGGAAATGTGGTTTTATAAATTTAATATTTAATTTTGTATGCCGGTCTGAGGTGGCACAAGATGGTCAATTGTCAGGACAATTACCAATTGTTACCACCTATCAACCAGCAAAAATTCCGGAAAAATAAATAAAATAGAAAAATTTTGGGGAGGGGGAGTGGGGGGGATAGGGTCCAAAAGGATCCCAAAGGATGCTCTGGAGCGTGCCAAGTTCCCCAGAGAAAACCGCGTCCCTGTAGCCTTAATACTAAGGGAGCTATGGCCGTTTGAAATTTTCCAAGATGGCCGCCGCTTTTTATTAACCCTCGGATATCTCAGGATCTACAAGTCGCAGAGTAGTCGAGTTTGGACTCTCCTGGTTCGGAATCGTGTGCTTTATGCAAATCTGGTGGAAACTAAGGTCCAAAATTTTTTACCCCCAAACTTGAAAAAACTAGGCGCACTCGATTCCGAAGGGCCCACCCTGCTTACCAGTGGAAACCGCACCGCTCTACGACGAATATCTCCAGAGATATGACCCCTTGAAAATTTTCAAGATGGCCGCCACTCCAACTTTAACCTAGAATATCTCAGGCCCCAGTGGTCGCAGACTGGTCGTGTTTGGTCTCTCCTAAAAGTACTCGGTCTTGTCAGTCCGTCTGTGTCAAAATTTAGGCCAAAAATCTTGACAACCCCAATTTGGAAAAAACCCCTGGGATAAGGTAGAATTG